>OY979637.1:6674362-16614545 GCA_963855885.1 Coenonympha glycerion | reverse complement strand
GATTTTCTCGTCAACGGCTGAGCCGATTCTCGCGGTTGAGGGCTCGTTGCAAGCGTCTAGGCAAGCGCAGTCCGGCCGTCCCAGTGCGAGGAAAATCGGCTGATTACCGGAGTCAGAATTCGAAAAAATCGATTTTCTCGTCAACGGCTGAGCCGATTCTCGCGGTTGAGGGCTCGTTGCAAGCGTCTAGGCAAGCGCAGTCCGGCCGTCCCAGTGCGAGGAAAATCGGCTGATTACAGGAGTCAGAATTCGAAAATATCTATTTTCTCGTCACCGGCTGAGCCGATTCTCGCGGTCGAGGGCTCGTTGCAAGCGTCTAGGCAAGCGCCGTCCGGTTGTCCCAGTGCGATAAAAATCGGCTGATAACCGGAGTCAGAATTCGTAAAAATCGATTTTCTCGCCAACAGCTGAGCCGATTCTCGCGCTCGAGGGCTCGTTGCAAAAGTCTAGGCAAGCGCAGTCCGGCCATCCCAGCGCGAGGAAAATCGGCTGATAACCGGAGTCAGAATTCGACAAAATCGATTTTCTCGTCAACGGCTGAGCCGATTCTCGCGGTCAAGGCCTCGTTGCAAGCGTCTAGGCAAGCGCCGTCCGGCCACCCCAGTGCGAGGAAAATCGGCTGATAACCGGAGTCAGAATTCGAAAAAATCGATTTTCTCGTCAACGGCTGAGCCGATTCTCGCGGTTGAGGGCTCGTTGCAAGTGTCTAGGCAAGCGCAGTCCGGCCGTCCCAGTGCGAGGAAAATCGGCTGATTACCGGAGTCAGAATTCGAAACAATCGAGGTTAGGTTAGGTTAGGTTAGGTTAGGTTAGGTTAGGTTAGGTTAGGTTAGGTTAGGTTAGGTTAGGTTAGGTTAGGTTAGGTTAGGTTAGGTTTGGTTAGGTTAGGTTAGGTTTGGGGCTGAGCCGATTCTCGCGGTAGAGGGCTCGTTGCAAGCGTCTAGGCAAGCGCCGTCCGGCCACCCCAGTGCGAGGAAAATCGGCTGATAACCGGAGTCAGAATTCGAAAAAATCGATTTTCTCGTCAACGGCTGAGCCGATTCTCGCGGTTGAGGGCTCGTTGCAAGCGTCTAGGCAAGCGCAGTCCGGCCGTCCCAGTGCGAGGAAAATCGGCTGATTACCGGAGTCAGAATTCGAAAAAATCGATTTTCTCGTCAACGGCTGAGCCGATTCTCGCGGTTGAGGGCTCGTTGCAAGCGTCTAGGCAAGCGCAGTCCGGCCGTCCCAGTGCGAGGAAAATCGGCTGATTACCGGAGTCAGAATTCGAAAAAATCGATTTTCTCGTCAACGGCTGAGCCGATTCTCGCGCTCGAGGGCTCGTTGCAAGCGTCTAGGCAAGCGCAGTCGTACGTAGAATTCTACGCAAAAATTCAATATTTCACGCCGCGGTCGAGCTATTCGCTATCTTTTCACCGATTTTCAAGCTCCCGCGCTCAGCGAAGACATCCCGGGACCTGCAACAGAAAAAGTTAAATTAGAATTTCCCGAAAATTTTTCCGGGAGACGAAAACTCACCTTCCTGACACACCGCGGTCGAGTGTTGCAGCTGCCTGAACGCTCCCGCGCGCAGTTTACGCCTCCTACGCAGTAAAACTGCTGAGTTTTCCGAAGCTTTTCCGAAGCATTTTCCGGGAAAGGAAAATTTCTCCCGATTTTCTCGGCGACGAGCGTGTTCGAGCCGTACTCCGCTGCCGGCAGCTTCGTTGCGCGCGCCGTTGTGCGAATTCCACCCGGTCTCGCCCGGAAAAATCGCTTTTTCCCGGATTCTGACTCCGGGAATAAGCAGATTTTCCTCGCACCGGGGAGGTCGGACGGCGCCCGCCTAGACGCGTGCAACGAGCCCTCGCGCGCGGCGATCGGCTCAGCCGTTCCCGAGAAAATCGCGAAAAACGCTTTTTTCAGGCCCGCCCACCCGCCCTTAATGTACATATAAGAGAAGGGGGGTCAATTCTGGGGTGAAAAATTTTTATTCGCTTAACTTGTTGAGGGTATCGTGGGGTGCCAGAATCTTACTATAAATCGTCCGGCACCCGTACCCTTCACAAAATATCGCTGCGGGAAACAGTGAAAATCAGACTCTTGGGGGCTTTAAATTAAACTCCCGATTTTGACCGCGAAAAGCAGCTGACGGCTCGAGGATAACTTGTGGGGCCCTATACACTTTCCAAGTTGCTTCTCAACCCGAAACTTTGACCTCGGGGGCTTTCTACACCCTCCGAAACTGCAAAATTAACTTGGTCTTTCTGTTTTTTGACACTGGGAGGCCCTACACCTCTCAAATTTTATTTGTATTTAGATTTAGGTAAAATTAGTTGACTGTTGGGGGCTTTCTACACCCACAACAAAATATTAGCTTAAGGTTATACTTGGACTTTGAGAGGCCTTTTACACCTTTCAGTCATTATATATATTTGATGATAGTTACATACATATGATTTCAGTTTTATTTAATTAATCTCATTTTAAGAATAGGTTAGGTTTTTAGACGCTTTAATTAACAGACTGTTGCGAGGCTTTTTACACCTCTAAACATAAATTTTAATTAGTAGCTTTCCTTACTTTTTATATTATTGTTATTGACGTCGGAGGCCGTTTACACCACCGTACTCAAAACCAAATAAGGACAAGTACTACTTGGTTGATTTAGTTTTATTGACCCCTGGCTTTTAGCTCCCTAAACGGTTTATAATTGTCTCCTACAGCCATTACTGAGGTTTTGCGTTATATCGTTTCAATATGTTCAAAACACCCCCAAAAGAAGCTGCAGCCGGTGTAGCCAGTGTGCCAAAAGAAACACTCATAAAGACACCTGAAACAGTGAATAAGCCTCTGAGCGTTACTGATTCTGCCAGGCGAACATCGCAGGTGTTTTTTGTGGATGTCGGAACTGAAGACAAACCATCTGTTGGATGCGTAAAACGGACAGAGTCTGAGGTAATTACTGAGCGAGCTCCAGCTAACATAAGAGGAACTCGCCAAAGGAGTGTAAAACGCGCCCTTGCGACCCAGAAAAGCGAGATAACGATAGAATCCTCCGTGCAACCAAGGCCGGCGATTCTCGGAAAGGAGAACGCCGCAGTATTGGTAGACCACGAAATAACACAACAGGGAGTCTTAGAGAAAACTTACATGATAACATCCCCAACTGCAACCTTATGTGATCAAACAATAGACGACCCTATGGATCTCTTAAAGGACATACCGAAAATGATAAAAAATGGAAAGGACATGATAAGGCAATCCCAAGCACTTATGAACAAATCCGGAACCCTAAAAAAGGATATTAAAGATTCGGTAACAGATACCCTTACAAAATTAGATGTTATGCTGGGAAACTTTGCCCTCATATCAACCTGCCTCGTACAGTTCGGGCCAAGAAAAACAACGGAGAAGGAGGAAGGAAACATCGCGGAAAGAGGTGAGCTTAGCGCCCAAATCGCAGAACTTATGGAGACGATGAAAATTTGTAATAAAAATACTGCTGAGTGCACGCACTCTACACGTGCACTCACGCAAGAAATACAAACATCATACTCCACACACGGCAGCCGCCTCACAGAAGGGGTAACTTATGCAGGAGCAGTCGCGAAAAAAACGGCCGCAGCTCCCCTACCGATGTACTCCGTCATTGTCTCATCTGAGAACAAGGATGACACGAGTGGGACAGTGACGGACAAGGTAAGAGCTGCAGTGAACGCGATAGATACCGGACTCAGAGTAGACAGGATGCGTAAGGTAAAAAATCAAAAAATAGTCTTAGGATGCCACTCTAAGACGGAATTAGATCACATTACGAGAAGGCTAAAGGAATCCGATGAAAGTCTAAAAATAAAACATCACTGATACTGAACAATTAGAAAATACCATAGAGACATACATACATATAATACAAACAATGTGTAAAAAACACATACCTCTTATAAAAACTAACGTTAAACTTACCTTTCCGTGGTGGTCTGAAGAACTCGATACGCTTAGGCGAGAAGTCAACACGAGGAGGAGGAGAATACGAAGCGCCGCGCCGACCCGTAGAGCTTTGGTAGTCGAGAAGTACCTGAAAAAGAAAGAAGAGTATGAAACTAAGGAAAAATAAGCACAGATACGCAGTTGGAAGGAGTTTTGTAGCAAGCAGGATAAAGAAGGGATGTGGGAAGGAATATACAGGGTGATAGGTAGAACAGCTAAAAGAAAGGAAGATCTTCCTCTAATCGCTAATGGAGCCACCCTTAGTACAAAGGAATCCGTCAAACTGTTGGCCGAAACGTTTTACCCGGAGGACCTTGAATGCCAGGACAATGCCGACCACGTAGAGATAAGAAAAGCAGCCAACCAGATAAATGAGTCGAGCCATGATAGTTCTCATGACCCTCCATTTACCCTGGAGGAACTCAAAAACTCCGTGGAAAGCTTTAATCCTAAGAAGGCCCCGGGTGAAGACGGACTGACTGCAGACATCTGTAGCCAGGTAATAGGACGAGACCCGGAGACATTTTTGGCACTCGCTAACAAATGCCTAGAACTGGGCAGTTTCCCGACTATCTGGAAACGCGCGGTAGTTGTTGTTTTGAGGAAACCGGCCAAGGAGGATCTAACTAACCCAAAATCATACAGATCGATTGGGTTGTTATCTGTAATGGGGAAGATCCTCGAAAAAATGTTGGTCGGTAGACTCAAATGGCACCTGCTTGGGAGCAGCCGCCAATATGGCTTCGTGCCACAGCGGAGCACCGAAGACTCCCTCTATGACCTCATGCAATACATTAGGAGCAAGCTGAACTTGAAAAAACTTGTAACAATGATATCGCTGGACATAGAGGGAGCCTTCGACAGCGCTTGGTGGCCAGCCATCAAACTACGATTGGCGGAGGAGGGCTGCCCAGTCAACATACGTAGGCTTATAAACAACTACCTGCACGACAGGAGCGTCACCGTGCGGTATGCTGGCGAGCAATTTAGTAAGCCAACAAACAAAGGGTGCGTGCAGGGGTCCATAGGGGGACCCATATTATGGAATCTCCTTTTAGACCCTCTGCTCAAAAGCCTAGAGGAAAGGGGCGAGTACTGTCAGGCGTTCGCCGATGACATCATGTTGATTTTTGATGGTGACACTGCACAGGATGTTCAAAGGCAAGCCAATGCAACCTTAGCACATGTTCAGGAGTGGGGCGTCCGAAATAAACTTCGATTCGCACCCCACAAAACAAATGCAATGGCAGTCACAAGAAAGTTGAAATACGACACACCACTCCTGAGCATGGGAGGAATCCCCATAAACATGACTAAGGAAATAAAAATCCTTGGCCTAACTATCGACAGCTCCCTGACATTTAATACACATATCGCAAACACTTGCAAAAAAGTATCAAGCATCTACAGGCAGCTGTCGAGAGCAGCCAAGATCAGCTGGGGCCTACATCCGGATATAATTCGAACCATGTACACTGCAGTAGTAGAACCCATCATATTGTATGCGGCGAGCGCCTGGGCACCAGCGGCGAGAAAGCTGGGGGTTGTGAAGCAGCTGAATTCAAAAGCTCAGCAAGGCGTACCGCACGGTCTCCCTGAATGCCGCGTTGCTGCTGGCCGGGATACTCCCACTCGATCTCCGCATACGAGAGGCAGCAGCCCTGTATGAAGCAAAGAGGGGAGTGCCCCGGCCGGAGCTAGCGGGCAGGGAGGTCGAGCGAAGGGCCAGGTACGTAGAGAACGGTCATCCGGCTACTCATATGAGCCTTAATTTCGTAAGCCTGGTAGACCAGGAGGATGTTGACAATCATAACAGCCAAATTGTGCGCATCTTCACGGATGGCAGCAAAATTGACAACAAAGTTGGAGCCTCGCTTTCGTTATGGAAAGGAGAGGCCGAGTTCAAAGCCATAAAATTAAAGCTGCCATCCTACAGCACGGTATACCAGGCTGAACTTCTGGCCATATGCAGAGCAACGACGGAAATTCTCAAGAGTACCGAGCTCAGCTTTGGAATTTATAGCGATTCCAGATCCGCGCTGGAGACCCTGGTCAGCTACGGGTCGTACCACCCCTTGGCAGTCAAGGCCAGAAAAAGATTAGAGCTGGCACTTACCCAGAACAAAGTTGTTGCCTTGTTCTGGATAAAAGCCCACGCTGGCCTGACCGGAAATGAGCGCGCCGACGAACTGGCGAAAAGTGCCGCTCTTCACTCAAAAAAGAGCCCTGATTATGACCTGTGTCCGGTTTCATTTGTCAAGGGCCAAATCCGTAAGGAATCCCTCGACGAATGGAACCGGAGGTATAAAAATGGAGAAACGGCCGGGATCACAAAGATCTTCTTCCCGGATGCTATTGAAGCCTACAGGATCGTAAAGAAAATGGACACCGACAGTCTGATCACACAAATGCTAACAGGGCACGGTGGGTTCTCTGAATATCTAACAAGATTTAAGTGTAAGGAGAACGCATCGTGCACCTGCGACCCCGAGACATCCGAGACCGTGAAACACATCCTATTTGAATGCCCTGTCTTTAACATGCAGAGGTTCAACATAGAACAGGAAATAGAAACTCCCATCACCGAAGCAAATGTTGCACAAATAATGGCAAATAAGAAGATAAGACCGACTTTCCTGAAACAAAGTAAGAAAATTATTAAAACAGTTATAAACAGAAATAAATAGTATAAAATGTAACATTACAAATAGGGAATGAAAAGAAATGGTCGAAAGACAAAGAGACTAGCTGCAAGACAGTATAAGAAAATTATACTACTCTTGCAGAGGATAGACGTATAAGAATGATGCATATTAGGATAAGGAAAATATAAAGTAGTTAAAGAGAAGTAATAACATCATAATAATATTAAAGTACAATTTGTAGCATAAATAAAAGCTCTGACTACGTCAGGGGTCAATATAGAAAAAAAAAAAAAAAACCAAACCAAACCTAACCTAACCTAACCTAACCTAACTTCGATTGTTTCGAATTCTGACTCCGGTTATCAGCCGATTTTCCTCGCACTGGGACGGCCGGACTGCGCTTGCCTAGACGCTTGCAACGAGCCCGCGACCGCGAGAATCGGCTCAGCCCCAAACCTAACCTAACCTAACCAAACCTAACCTAACCTTTTATTTTTTTTTACGCTGGGAAAATGCCTTTACGCATCCCTTCCGGAAGCAGGGCAGCTATAGCAACGCCACTTCCGGAAGGGTATGTGGGACTCACCAGTGACCGGAATACCCACTAAAAAACCAGCGATGTTCCTTCGAATCGCCTGGCGGCTGGGCCACGGGAACACTTGCGCAATCTTCCGCGAACCAGTCGGCGGCGTCCGCTGAGGCAGACCCTCCACATTGGGGACACAACTACGTGGTCCCCTACCTCCATCCGGCGTACCAGGAACATGTGGTACGCCTTCCGGCACGAGGACTCGGCTCCACGGGCGACGGGCACCTCATGGCCGTGGCCCGGAACTCTTCACTAGGGGGGCAGGCGACGTTCCTCAGCACGTCGCCTGCGACACGCCCTGCGGCGCCGAAGAGGGTCTGCGTCAGCGTCGTCCTCTCTCTGTCTTTCCGCCGCTTCCTTCTGCGCCATCACTTCCTCGCAGAAGGAGGCGACAGCATTCCAAGATCTCTCGCTGCTCACCATGGCGCGAACGACGGTGGGCAGCGACAGATCGAGTCCCACCTCTGCCACGAGTGCGGCGCGCTGTGGCGACCATTGAACGCATGAGTCCAACGTGTGCTGCGCCGTGTCCTCGGCGTGGCCGCACTCGTGGCACACCTTGGTGGGCTCTCGCCTCGCGACCCTGCACAGATACCTCCCGAAGCAGCCGTGCCCCGAAAGGATCTGCACGAGGTGGAAGGAGAGAGCCCCATGCTTTCGGCCCATCCAGAGCTCGAAGACAGGCCGGATTGCTTCGATCGTGCGGTGCCCAGCCGACGGCGCCAGAAGCCGCTCCCGCCAGAGAGCGACAAGCTCGGCCTCCGCCGACCGCCGCCACGCACGAATCTGAACCGGCGTAGGGTGTTCCCCCCGGAGACGAGCATCTACCCTTCGTCAGTACATTTCTGCGAGCATTTCGGCATCTAAATCCCAGGGCGGTGTCCCCGCCAACACACAGGCCGCCTCGCACGATATTGTGCGATATCCCCGTATCACTCTGGCAGCCATGACCCTTTGCGGCTTCCGCAGTAGGGCCCGGGTTTGGGCTGCCAGCATGTCCCACCAGACGGGCGCTCCGTAGAGCGCCATGGATCGCACCACACCTGTGTATAGGCGACGACACCGCGAACTCGGTCCACCAAAGTTTGGCAGCAGCCGACTCAAAGCCCCTGCTGCCCCCACGAGCTTCGAGGAAAGACGCCGGAAATGCTCGTCGTGTCTCCACCGACTGTCGAGGATCAGCCCTAGGTACTTCATCGTACGCTCGACGCCGATGGAGACTCCACCCACTATCAATTCGGACCGTGGGGGAGGCGCCTTCCGTGGTCCATGAAAACACAGTGCCTCGGATTTGTGTAACGCTACCTCCAAACCCAAGGCCCGAATTCTGTCCACGATGTTGGCCACGTCGGCTGTGGCCCTACACCGTGCCTCTTGAAAGGTGGCACCGCGAGCCGTCACGAGGGTGTCGTCAGCATAGCAGATCACTTCGACACCCCCCACAACAGCTCCGCGCAACACCCAGTCGTACCCGATGTTCCATAGGAGGGGACCGAGGACCGATCCCTGTGGAACACCGCACGACATCACTCTTTCTGACCAACCCTCGCTGGTCGGGTATCCGACCGATCGTGCAGACAAGTAGGCCGCCACAACCCTCCTGAGGTATAGTGGGACTGTGTGGTACCTCAGTGCCTCCTTTATGCAACTCCAGGGCAAGGCGTTGAAGGCGTTAGCAATGTCGAGAGACACAGCCACCAGCACCTCGCCCTGGGACACCGCATTTCCCGCTAGGGCCCTCACCCGAGCAAGTGCGTCTATCGTAGACCTACCCCTGCGGAAACCAAACTGGTTGTTGCTGAGATCGGGCCCTATCGTCTCCAAGTGGTGGACGAGGCGGGCGGCGATGACATGCTCGAAGAGCTTCCCCGCCTCGTCCAGCAACACGATCGGTCGGTACGCCGACGGCTCGTGAGCCGGGCGCCCGTCCTTCTGGAGCAGGACCAGTTTCCCCTTCTTCCATTCTCTCGGAAACTGACCCCGCTCAAGGCAGGCACCGAACAGTGCCCGAACCCACGGCTCGAGTGGCCCTAAGGCTAGAGCCCAGGCGCGGCCAGGGACGCCATCAGGACCTGGAGCGGTGTTTTTTGCGCGCATACGCAGCACTGCCGCCCTCAGCTCTCCACCCGTGACCGGGGCCACGCCCGGGCTCAGGTCTTCCTCGGCAGTAGGAGGTGCCATGTGAGGTGCCTCGCGTTCGGCTACATTCGGGAATAGAGCCGATACCACCGACTCCACGGCGGGAGGCTGGAGACTCTGTGTGATTGGGGGGGCCCAAGGTCGGAGCTTCTTTCGCACCACCTTGTAGGGTCTCCCGAATGGGTCTGCGTCCAGAGTCGCCAGCATCTCATCGCTGGCCAGATCTTTAGCCGTGCCGATGGCCACACGCAGCGACCTCACTGCGTCCCTGTAGAGGGAGTAGAGCCGCTCCTCTTCCGCCGAGTCCCGTCCCCTTCGCCGGCGGCAACGGGTGTATTGGCGTCTCGCCCCTACGCAGGTTCTGCGCAACAGCGTGAGCTCTTCAGACCACCAATACACTGCTCGCCTCGAGGAGACAGAGCGCACTCTAGGCATAGCCCCATCGCAAACGTGCGACATGGCCACACCGAGTCGCGCCACTTCCTCTTCCACATCCGCTATGTTAGCCTCTCGTGGCGCGGAAAACCACGCCTCAACGAGGGCAACCTCAACCAGGAAGTCCCGGTCCATATGCGACAGCGACCAACGAGGGCCCTCCCCGCGAGTCCCCAAGAGTCGGGCCGAGCCGCTTGGGGTAGCCGGATTTGCGGAGATGCTGAACCTCACATAGCGGTGGTCCGACAACGTCTCCACGTTCTCCAGCACCTCCCAGCCCCGAACACGGCGCGCTAAAGCGGCATCAGCGAAGGTGACATCCACAATGGAGCCACCTTGTCGCCGCACGCAGGTGTTGATAGACCCCCGGTTTAGGACCGAGAGGCCTGTTGCCGTTGCCCACTCCACCAACTCTTGCCCACGCGGATCCGTCGCTGGGCAGCCCCATGCTACTGATTTAGCATTGAGATCCCCAGCGACGAGCACGCGGCCTGTGCGACTTCTGCCGATCAGGACGCCGACCTCAGCGAGAAACTGCTCAAAGTCGGCAAGACACCGATTCGGCGAGAAGTACACCCCTATCACCATAGTTTCCCCAACAAGGGCTGAAACGTATCCCCGACCTCGGACCACATCAACGAAGGCTGGCGCGCCGACTACGGACCGGGACGCCATGGCCACCACTCCATCTCGATCTCCCACCCAGTCATTCCCAGACGGAACGAAGTAGGGCTCGGATACTACGGCTACATGAATCGACCACTCCACCATGCTCTGGAACAGGAGGTCCTGAGCTCTGGCGGAGTGATTGATATTCGCCTGGAGGAAGTTTAGGTCCATAACTAACCCAGTCATTGGAACCTCCTCCTCCCCGCGCTGCGTTTGCGTCCGCTGGGATGAGGGGAAGGATTTCCCTCTCTTTTTCTTCTTTCCTTTGGCTTGGGAGGCACAGGTCTTGCTACCCGATGCTCCGACGACATGCCGGCCGCCGCACAAACAATGCAATTCAGCGCAGCGGAGCACTCGCGGGCCTTGTGACCAGCTTGGCCGCAGCGGAAGCATAACTTGCTGCGGTCAGTTGCCTCCTCGCACTGAGCAGCCATGTGCCCGGGTGCAAGGCACCTGAAACACATGAGGGGCCGGGCGTCTAGCAACTTTACCCTTGCAGACACCCAGCCCACGAGGAGCCTCCCTCCGGCCAACACTTTTTTAGCGGCTACCACGGGGCAGTGCACGAGCACTGATCCCAGCCCATCATAGCTGTTCCTAACTTCGCCAGCCCGCACCTGCTCAACGGGACAGCCGCCCACTGCAGCGACAGCAGCAGCCACTTCAGCGCTGGTGACGGAGTCGTCCAGGCCTGTGACACGCAGGTTCACAGATTTTACAGGTCTGGAGACCTGGACCAGTTCGTCACCTAAGACCTCCCTTAGCTTTCTAGCCAGAGTATCCGCCTTTTTGGCACTAGAGGCCCCTGGGAACTCGAATAAGCGGCCACCCGTGGCCGCCTTTCTTAGTCGGACACCCTGATCGCCGAGATCCACTGCGTTAATTTTACTTTTCGCAGCGGCTATCACCTTTGCGTACGTCATTCCACTTTCCTGTGCTCCTGGCCGCAATGTCAGAGCCACGGCCGATGAGTGAGGAGTCCGAAGCTTGCGGGTCTTTCGGGCGTGACTCTGCGTATTAGGCCGTGCCTTGGGACCCACCTTTGTCCATTCCATTGACGCGGTTTGCGACTGCCGCTGATCCAGCCCTATATGTGGGCTAGGCTCTTGGCTCTCTTTGTTCTTCTTCTTTTTCCCCTTCTTCTTCTTCTTCCTCTTCTTTCCCTTTTCCTTCGAGGATGGGGAAGAAGACGAAGCAGAAGGGCCTTCCCTCACCAACTGTGCCTGGGTCCCACTCGCTACGCGACCCGTTGGAATCTGTGGTGACTTTAGCCCCTTAATAATCTTAAGAACCTCGTCCTCATTTGTTGTGCTTAAACTAAAACTGTCCTGACTGAACCTATGGAATTCAAAATAAGAGTATGTGGAGAGGTTCCTCGAGTCGCTAAAAGGTACATCCAAGAAGTGTTTGTTTATGTGCTCTGGATTGCATAAGGCGGGTGGAATTTCTATTTCTTTCTTGTTGTTGATTGCTAAAGTACTTTTTAGATTTTTCCACATCACTTTTGGGTTGGTCAAGTGTGTATTTATATAGAACTTATAATAAGCGCTTTTTTCGGCCTCCATGGCTGCGTAAACTACTTTTTTTAAATCTTTGTAATATTTTTTATGCGAGTCTATCTTCGTGGTTTTATATCTCGCGTGGCTCTCATTTCGTAATTTGAGCATAGATTTAATAGTGAAGGTAATCCAAGGACAAATTTTATCCTTATGAGAATTTTCTTAATGGGAGCATGAACATCGAACAAATTTATAACGTAATTATTAAAAGAGGTAACCATGTCGTCCATGTCATTAATATTATTAAGATCTGTCCAAGGAATTGCATTTAAATGTTGGTTAAAAAGGTCAAGGTCAATGTCTTTCAAGGGTCTAGCTATGATCCAGCGGACTTCCGGTTTGTCTTTTTTTGTATTTAATGTCGCTAAAACTACGGCGTGATTTCCTAGCTCTGGGATGTGTTTTACTGAGACTTCGCGAACCTTTGCATCGGTGCAAATCAGATCTATAAGGGTTTCGCTATGGTCAGTAAAGTGCGTAGGTTTAGTAGCTAGCTGTGTTAAGTTTACACAATGTATGAAATCATTTAACAGCTTTGATTTATTGTCCCTATCAGCAATTAAATTAATATTAAAGTCGCCCAGTAGCACGATATAGTCATAGTTTGAAAAATGGGTAACTGACTGAGTCATTGCATCAAGAAATAAACTAACGTCCTGCCAAGGCGGTCTATATGCTGTCCCAATAATAAACCGTTTCCCATTTATTCTAGTTTCTACCCACATTTGCTC
This sequence comes from Coenonympha glycerion, assembly GCA_963855885.1. NCBI lineage: Eukaryota > Metazoa > Arthropoda > Insecta > Lepidoptera > Nymphalidae > Coenonympha > Coenonympha glycerion. The sequence continues at coordinate 16,601,812 of OY979637.1, read as the reverse complement.
TACCGAGTGCAGATCTGGGTGTTCACAGATTTTGATTCTTACAGTTTTTTTTACATAGAACCCTACACCTCCCCCTCGACCCCCACGAATTTCGATAGGGCGCGGCCGGTGCCGCAGGCGATACCCCGGCACGGTAGGGGCAAGTCCCTCTTCTCCTTCGCGAATCCAAGTTTCGTTAATAGCAATGATGTCTACATCTATGTCTGTCATTACCGCCAGAAATTCATCGTGCCTAGTGCCCAAAGAACCGGCATTAAAAAGTCCAATTTTGAAAAACTTTGTCTTACCCATTTTTTCTAGTATTGACCTTATGTAAGTATGGTAAGATATGCGTGTTTTCATGAGGTTTTTGCCGACATACTCGCGTTAAGTTCTGACATATTATAATTAAATAGGGACTAAATACTAAATAATAAAAAGTAAAAAGTACGGTTACGACATAAACTGTTACAAATCCATTGGAAAACAAACATAACTGATTAAAGTAAGCAACCTGACATACCGAATCGCTATTTTGTAAAAAATAATTATGCATGAGTATATTATTGTAGCAAAATAAAAAATATAATTTATAGGATGATATGGAATCTATGAACAAACTTAACGATATTTTCTTCGTGGCATATTTTAAAACTATTAATCTTAGTAGTATTTTTGGTGCACATTGGTTTAAATGATTTCTTGAAATTTTTAGTGTACCTAAGAACTGAAATACCTAGCCGTTTTATTATGCAATTAAACATACTGACACATTTATACATGTTGCTTTGCAAATTAGACATATTAATAACTATAGTAAACCATAGCCAGTGCAATTTATAACGAAGTGTTTTACAAAAATAATAACTATGATTTGATTCGATGTAAAATACTGAAATGTTTGTAAAGAATATTAGCCATAGGTTAACTACTGTGATTATTAGTTTAAGCCAATTACGTCCTCGCCAAAAATCCGCTTGATATCAGCTTCAGATCTTATTTGACGAACCGCTTTCCCTTCTTCTTGACGCGCATAGATTTTCCCAAGTTTGGTCCACGTATATCTCCAGCGCAAGCGCTTTGCCGTTTCCCGTACTATGTAGAAGAGATGTTTGTTTTTATGCGTGAGCCTTTCATTTACATAGAAGCGGGTAGCAGGAAGACCAGGATCCAATCCGTCAGAAGTGACGCCTCTGCGCGTTCGAGCATTCCCCAGGAACTCGTCGCGCAAGCTCTGTCGCGCCAGATGAACCACAAGACGGCGACCACGGATATTATCCTCTTTTTGAGAATCGCTGTCACTCTTCCTACCGACTCTTTGCGCAAAGATGATATCCTTTTCTGTCAGATCCACCCCCAGTTTTGCCGCCACGACTGTTACAGTGTGGTGAGGGTTCTCTCCTTTAATCTCCGGGAGATTCGTGATTTCAATATCCCCGCGCAGGAGGTCCTGATCTCGTTCATTTAGGTCATCTTTGAGCTGCGTGATTGTCGCCTCTAGTCTATTCACTTCGGCGCATTGACTCGATGAGGCCTTGACTTGATTCTCGAGATACGTTAGTCTATCTTCGAAATCGTCTACGCGTTTATTATACACGGCTATATTGCTGCGCATGTCGCACAGCTCAGCTCTAAATTGCTTAAGTTCCTGTCTCAGTCCGCGCATTTCTTCACGAAAGAGACGCATTTCAGCACCTAACTCCGTGGAATGACTTAATATAACGGACTCATTTTCCCCGCTTGACTCATCCACATTTATTAAATCGTCGTTGCATTGCGAGGGACTTCGTTCGGCGCCTTTGACCGGAGTGTTAACGTTGCCGACTTTCGGTCGTTTAGCCACGCATTCTGGGCACTTCCACTGTTTGGGTGATCGCCCGTGCTCCGGCAATCCGACGCACGCCTTGTGATACAGAGCCGTTCAGTCAGTGCAGTTAGCGGCACCAAGTGCTGAGAGGAAGCGACCGCATGCGTTGCACTTGCCCATAATATTGTAATTATATTTGATCGAGAAAATAGATACTTCGTAGTGTTTACTAATAAACTTTTTGACAACCGCTACGGTTGGCGGGTGATAATATTATAAATCGTCATAGTCGTAGAATAGTGACGGATGTGACATTTATCAAACTTTACAGGACAGCCATTTGAAAGTTTTACTTTCGTTTTTTTGACATAACTTTTTTATTTCTTAATCTTTAATTATGAAATTTGGAATACCAATAAATCGTCATAGTCGTAGAATAGTGACGGATCTGCAAAAATGACGAAATTCACTTTTTACCATATTTGGACACTACTATGTCTATATTTTATTACTGCATTAAAGGAAAATTAAAAAATCTTTTAGATTTCAAGATAACCAGTCGGTAAACTGACGGATGTGAAGCGGCGCTCATAGTAAAATGGCGGTTGTGAATACTCGTCTTTGTACGACGCGCGGGAATCTCCCCTCACCCCCTCCCGCTCCTGACGAATCTGCGCATCCGCCTCTGTTCATCGGACGAGTAGGATTGCACATAACGTCGCTTTTGACTATCCGTCAGTTTTCTACGAAAAATTAAAAATACTTTAAATTGTAATTTAATTAAGTTAATATTTGCTCTCTGATAATACTAAAATTATTCTGTTGAGTTTATATCATATTTAAAAATTGCAAATTTTAAGTCGCATGTGGACATACTTCATTTTTCTATGGACGTGATAGTGACGCATGAGTACAACCGACGATATTCTGCGGACATACTTTTTTATCTATCGGTCGTATCTGACCATCCCACTTTATTCTTCGTGCTAAATTCACTTCCGCCTTTTTTCTATTGAAAAACACTGCTTATTTGTAAAAATTTCATATATTTTTCTATACAAGAATGATCCAATCTGGGTAATAATTCTTCTGTATTAATAAAAAGACGTTAATATTATTATTTTCGTTCTTTCTAAACCATTTACCGTAAATGGTCTTTAAGTTTTGAAGTGGGGCTTGCGACCACTAAAACCTGGTTTTTCCAAGATGCGACGGTCCATTTTGGCGGGAGTACGGGATTCACTTGATTATTCACCGCGCTCACACTGGCCGCCATTAGAAATAACATTGTGTTGATATTCTCTTTTGGTCGTTTATCAAAATTCAACTTTATCATAATATTTACTCCAGTCAAAAATCAGTATGGCTCCCTTTACAACTACAATCTCAACCTAGATATCAGATCTGTCATCTTTTCCTTACCTAAATACCTATGCTTTTATCAGCAAAAGCCCATGATAAAGTATGTAACTTTTTTTTGTACCACTCACGGTGGTGCAGATTTTAGCAACTGTTTACCAAACAATATTGCTTTGTCTTCATGCTAGTTGTCTCCAGCACCTCTCTTTTGATGTAGGGGTAAAACACATGTCCAAGATGATTGCAAAATATTAATATAGAAAAGAATACTCCTCCAGAAATTGCTTAATTGTTCCATGAAAAACTAGAGAAAGACTTTCCACGTGGACGTGTAAATTTAAATGTGACACTATGTTGATTCTCGAAAAAAAAACACGATGTATTTGAAAACCTTTGAAATTAGGTGATAGTGAGATAGTAAGGTTGCGTCGCTAAATATTGCGACGAATGAAGTTGAGAATAAAACCATTTTTACGCTAGTTGAATAAACATTAGTTCTACGATGTACTAGATACAAGTAATTCTTATGCAGCCATGAGACGTACCTATATTAGCTGTTAGTGTTTAACTTTAAAAATAAGTAGATACAACTAATAACTAAGTTAATAAAAACTCAGCTCAAAAATACTTATACTTACTAGACTCGTATTGGTTCTCAATTACTCTAAATCTAGGAAACTGCAAAAAATGATCTTTCTGAAACCAATATGATGTGAATGGGAATATTTGAGCAAAGTTTTTAATAAAAACACGTAGATGTGTATATTTGCGCAAAAAAATTGCCACAAGCCAACGATGTATAATAAGACTAGCCTGCTACTTGCAAAAAACTAAATAAAATCTGATTGTGGCGAGAAAATTTTACCATTCACCCTAAGTTTCAGAGAGTAATTTACCATAAAAAAGAAGTAATCCGGTCCAAATTGCTACAATATCTTCTAAATCTTTCCAGTACAAAAATAATGCTGTTTTTGCTAATTAATTAACTTAAGCTTATGGTTTTTATTTTATTTTATTTATTTTAATGGGTACGACCAAAATAGTGTCTTTAATCTATGATACCCTACCTATCCCAACGTACGGTGCGATCCTGTGTAGAAACCATTAGGAGTTACCTACCCCTGCCAAGTTATAAGTATAACATAACATATTTGGCTGCATTGTCACTTAAGGCGATTAGGCCAAATTAACCCAGGAAATACAAATTTCATTTAATTTTTCGTGAATATTAGGTAGGCTTATTATACATCGTAGACTGATGATAATGAATTTTGCAATAATAACACTAATGAATTTACATATTCATTAGTGTTATAATTGCAAAATTCTTATTAAAAATTTTGAATTTTGCTCAAAAATTCCTAATCATCTCGTAGAGGTTCTCCCAAAAGATTACGTTCTGCAGTTTTACAGAATTGGAGCTATTGGGAACCAATGCAAGCATAACCAAATACTTATTGCCATAAGTCTAAGATGCATAAATAGCCTACTATTTACGAAAAATAAATAAAATATAAATTTTCGCGACCGCATGTACCCATCCACCCTAATTCAGGTAAGATTGCAGTAAAGTACGAACTTGTAATGTGTAAAAAAAAATGACAGACTTCACATCCGACAAAATATTTCTCAGTAAAGTCCACATAATATAATCGGAAAGTAACATCCGTCATACTTCGAACACTAACTTTCCGAAGAACAATGTCAGATAGTACTTTGCGACTGTGTTGGCTCCGAAGTAAAATGAAGCATGTGATTTTTCTGGAAAACTATATAAATTTAAGTTGTTATTTCTGTTCCATTTTGAAACAAACCTTATCATTTATTGGTATGCCAAATTTCATAATTAAAGGTTAAGAAATAAAAAAGTTATGTCAAAAAAACGAAAGTAAAACTTTCAAACGGCTGCCCTGTAAAGTTTAATAAATGTCACATCCGTCACTATTCTACGACTATGACGAAATGATAGGGTTTGTTTTAAAATGGAACAGAAATAATAACTTAAATTTATATAGTTTTCCAGAAAAATCACATCCTTCATTTTACTTCGGAGGCAACACGGTCGCAAGGTATTATCGGACATCGTTCTTCGGAAACTTGGTTTTCAAAGTATGACGGATGTTACTTTCCGATAATATTCTATCGACTTTACTGAGAAATATTTTGTCGGATGTGAAGTCTGTCATTTTTTTTACTCATTACAAGTTAGTACTTGACTGCAATTTTACCTGAGTTAAGATTGATGCGTACATCCGGTCGCGAAAATTTACATTTTATTTAGTTTTCGTAAACAGTAGGCTATTTATGCATCATAGACTTATGGCAATGAATATTTTGATTATGCTCCCATTGGTTCCTAATAGCTCCAATTCTGGGACACTGTAGAAAATAATCTTTTGGGAGAACCTCTATGAGACGATTGGTAATTTTTGCGCAATTTTTTATTAAAAATATGTAAATTCATCAGTGTTATGATCGCAAATCTTAGTACCATAATTAGCCTACCTACTATTCACGAAAAATTTAATTAAAATTGTATTTCCTGGGCTAATTTGGCCGAATCACCTTAAGTGACGATGCAGCCAAATATTTATTTTATTTATTTATTTATTTAGTATAGAAAGAACATGTACAAGGAAACAAACAGAAAGGACTTATACAAGGACATCTTATCACCACATAAGAGGATCTCTTCCAGATGCCCTAGATATGTTATAGTTATAAATTGGCAGGGGTAAGTTACTCCTAATGGATCGAACCGTATACTGAGATAGGTAGGATATGATAGAGATTGAACACACAATTTTGGTCGTATCCATTATAAATAAATAAAATTAAAAAACTTAAGCTTAAGTTAAGTAATTAGCAAAAAACAGCATTATTTTTGTACTGCAAAGATTTAGAAGATGTTGCAGCAATTTGGACCGGATTACTTCTTTGTCGTGGTAAATTACTCTCTAAAACTGAGGGTGAATGGGTAAAATTTTCCTGCCACAATCAGATTTTATTTAGTTTTTTGCAAGTAGTATTCTAATTTCATTATACATCGTGCTTGGCTTGTGGCAAATTTTTTGCGCATATATATTTACACATGTACACGTTTTTTAATAAAACTTTGCTCAAATATTCCCATTCACATCAAATTGGTTTCCAAAAGATCATTTTCTGCAGATTCCTAGATTTGGAGTCGTTGAGAACCAATACGAAGCTAGTTAGTATTAGTATTTTTGAATTGAGTTTTTATTAACTTTGTTGTTAGGATTTTATTCTCAACTGTGGACAGGATCTCCCAAATTTTGAGGGATATTTAGCGATGCAACCTTACTATCTTACTATCACCTAAATTCAAAGGTTTTCAAATGCATCGTGTTTATTTGTCGAGAGTCAACATAGAGTAATATTTAAATTTACACGTGGAAAGCCTGCCTATAGTTTTTCATGGAACAATTACGCAATTTTGGGAGGAGTATTCTTTTCTTTATTAATATTTTGCAATCATCAAATTTTTGAACATTTTTTTTACCCCTACATCAAAAGAGGGTTGCTAGAGACAACTAGCATGAAGACTAAGCAATATTGTTTGGTAGACAGTTGCTAAGGTCTTAAGACAGCTGTTGCACTATCGTGAGTGGGACAAAAGAAACGTTACATACATGGGCTTTTGCTGATAAGGGCATAGGTATTTAGGTAAGGGTAAAATGACAGATCTGTTATCTAGGTTGAGGTATCTAAAGGGGTTTCAAAATTGAGCTGATATTTGAAAAGGGTGCCATACTGATTTTTTGACTGGAGTAAATATGTATTGATCTGAATCATAAAGATGAATTTTGATAAACGGCCCAAAAAGTAATATCAACACCAACAACACAATGTTATTTCTAATGACGGGCAGTGTGAGCACGGTGAATAATCAAGTGAATTCCGCACTCCCGCCAAAACGGACCGTTGCATCGTGGCAAAAATCAGATTATAGTGGTCGCAAGCCCCACTTTCTAACTTAAAGACCATTCACGATAAATGGTTTCGAAAGGACGAAAATAATAAAGTTAACGTCTTTTTATTAATACAGAAGAATTATTACTTAGATTGGATCATTCTGGTATAGAAAAATATATTAAATTTATACAAATAAGCAGTTTTTTTCAATAGAAAAAAGGCGGAAGTGAATTTAGCGCGAAGAATAAAGTGGGATGTTCAGATACGACCGTTAGATAAAAAATTATGTCCGCAGAATATCGTCGGTTGTACTCATGCGTCACTATCACGTCCATAGAAAAATGAAGTATGTCTACATGTGACTTAAAATTTGCAATATTTAATTATGATATAATCTCAACAGAATAATATTTAGTATAAGCAGAGATTAATATTATCTTAATTAAATTTAAATTTAAATTGATTTTGATTTTCCGTATAAAACTGACGGATAGTCAAATGCGACGTTATGTGCAATCCTACTCGTCCGATAAACAGTGGCGGATGCGCAGATTCGTCAGGTGCAGGAGGGGGTGAGGGGGGATTCCCGCGCGTCGTAAAAAGACGAGTGTTCACATCCGCCATTTTACTATGAGCTTCGCGTCACATCCGTCAGTTTACCGACTGGTTATCTTAAAATCTAAAAGATTTTTTAATTTTCCTTTAATGCAGTCATAAAATATAGACATAGTAGTGTCCAAAAATGGTAAAAAGTGAATTTCGTAATTTTTGCAGATCCGTCACTATTCTACGACTATGACGAAATGTTGACGGTAGGACACACAACTATACGTCAATTTGCAGCATGCACGCAATAATTTTGAACTTTTTACGATATTTCTCGAGAACTTCGCATATAATCCACACTTAGCTCGTTCACTACAACAAACGGCACAAAACCAATACGGTTCCAACGGTAAAACTCACAATATTATATTTTAATTAACGTAAGATAAGACAAGCTGCAACCACCGTGTTCACGTCCGTGACGTCATTCTATTATTGTCATCTAAAAGTATTGTTGCTATATTGTATACGGATAATAAAGATCCACAGTATCATAAATATTAAGAAGAATATTGGTATTAATAATATAAAAAACCTAACCTAACCTAACCTAGTGCAAGGTGGCCAACGAGCCGGTCAGCTAAAATCTTTTCAAACAGCTTTCCGGTCTCATTGAGCAAGACTATCGGTCTATACGCTGACGGGGCGTCTAACGGACGGCCTTCTTTTCAGATGAGGCACAGCGCCTTCCTTCCAATTCCCAGGGAACTGCCCGCTTCTAAAGAATTGATTGAACAGTTCCCTGAGCCGTCCCGATAGGAACTGTCAGGTCATGTAGATGACCCGTCCCGGAATACCGTCTCCTCGACTACTCGACGCAGGAACTCCGGCTGGAGGCTCTGAGTCGTCGGCGGCCCTTGGTTACGGAGCTTCCTTCTTGCTACGCGATAAGGATGTCCCCAAGGATCTCGGTTCAGATCCTCCTGCATCTCTTCTCGGGCTCGCTCTTTGGCGTGGCCTATCGCCAGTTGAAGGGCCTTATATATGTAAAATTTTATTATTATAAAATTGTAAAATTGTATTATTGTAAAATTGTTTTTTATAGAATCCCCGAGCGAAACATAGGTCAGCTAATTTTAGGTAAGTACTTACAATATTTTGGTTTTCGTACTTATGTTACTAAGAGATTTTTTTCTCATTCTTGTATATTTTATTTCGTGGATTTCGCCTGAGGGATTTTGAATTTCAAAAACAAAAATGTCAATAGCAGTTACATTTATTATTATTTATTTCATTCGTTCGTTCGAGTGGTGAACTCGATCGTCCCACAAAATATTAAAAACCTTTTACATAAAAATCAATGCACGATTCTGTTATTAGATTTTTCAAGCCGTTCGATATAGGTCATTTAATCCACATTATCATCACAGTTTTTATCGCTCGTTTCAACTCTTCATCAATTTTACAGGTATTTTCTTGTCCATAATGTTGAAATTTTGCAACAGATTAGCTGTGTACAACCCGTGGCACAGAAGTCATTTTTAGCTATCTCTGACCCGAGACAAGTCGCCACGACTTCAGGGAGGGGGCGGCGGCTGAGCGGCGGAAGGGACGCCCGGCGCCCCGGGCGGCGGCCGCGGGACGCTCGGCGCCCCGGGCGGCGGTAGCGCGAGCTCGAGCTTGCGCCAGAAGTGCGGGTCGTCCCAGCGCAGGTAGGTGACGCGCTGCATGTAGGCGCGCAGCGCGGCGTCCGCGGCGGCGGCGCGCTCGGGCGGGAAGCCGGGCAGCAGCACCAGCAGCAGGCGCGGGCGCCGCTCGTGCAGCGCGGCGGCGTACGCCTCGCGCATCTCCGCGCGCGCCCACGCCGAGCGCAGGAAGTGCTCCGACAGCAGCACCAGCGTGCGCCGCGCCGCGCGCACCGAGCGCGCGATCTGCGCCGGGATCCAGTCGCCCGGCCGCCAGTCGCGCTCGTGCAGGCACAGGCGCCGCCCGCCGCGCTCCAGCCGCGCCGCCAGCGCGTCCGCGTAGCGCTGGTCGCGGTGCGAGAACGACACGAACGCGTCGAACTCGCGCGCCTCCGCCGCCTCGCGCGCGCCCAGCGCCCAGCGCAGGCACAGCCCGCGCTCGAACAGGAAGCGCTTGAGCGCGCGCCGCGCCGCCGGCCGCGCCAGCGCCGCCGCCGCGCCCGCCGACGACGCCGCCAGCGCCAGCGCGCCCAGCGCCGCCGGCCACAGCGCCCACGCGGCGCACTCGGCCGCCGCGCGCGCCGCCGCCTCGGCCAGCAGGCGGCCGGCGGCGCAGCGCGCGAGGCGCGCGTCCAGCAGGCGCGCGGGCGCGGCGGCGAGCGCGCGCAGCGTGGGCAGCGCGGCGCACGAGCAGTCGAGCGGGTTGCCGGCCAGCAGCAGCGCGGGCGGCAGCGCGGCGGCGGCGCGCGGCTCGAGCGCGCGCAGGCGGTTGTCGCGCAGGTCCAGCAGGCGCAGGCCGGCGGGCAGGTCGGCGGCGCGCAGCAGCGTGAGGTTGTTGCCGCGCAGCAGCAGCGCGTGCGGCGGCGGCGCGGGCGGCGGCAGGCGCGGCACGGCGGACAGCCCGGCGCGCTCGCAGCGCAGCTCGGAGCCGACGGGGGAGGCGCGGCACACGCAGCCGCGGGGGCAGCCCTGACACACGAATTTAACACTTTATCGGTCACCAAAACTAACCGAGCGAAGGGCTAGTGAGGTTGTTTAAGATGACGTAGAACAGTATTCTGCTGGCGTGGCTGATGAGCGCTAGAATGTGGTGATGGTCATAATATTCTCGTGTTGACTCCTTTTTATGTAAAGGGACCACGACAGAAAGCGTTTTAGCCATACGACGTAACGTAACACAAAACTTAGACAGCGATCATTTTCGTATCGATCACTGTCCTCCAGAGCATGTGATACCGCGATCGATCACAGAGCGATCACAGATTTTATCAGCGATACGATCAAAGATTAAGAAGAAATGGATGCTATGTTTGAAGGAGACTAAATATTGATGACGATTGATACCGAGGTGATGAACCGCGCACAAATGCACAAAAACCAATTTGGATACATTAAAAGATAGTTGTTACGGAAATACCTCGCCAGGGGGCGCCATAATAAACATTTATATTGCAAACGAATGTTCCCAATTATTTTAAATACGGATGAACCGATTTGGATACAATTTTCTGTATAAGTGAGGAAATTATTGGTAACGGTTCGTAGGTAGTTGTTACGGTGATTGCACAGCAGGGGGCGCCATAATAAACGTTTCTTTATTACTTGGTAGAGAAATTTTCTAATGTGTCTGGTAATGTTTCTAGTAAACTCCTAGTGTTACCGATTGTTTGATATGTTTTAACTATGCTCACACATTCGATTTGGTAACGAGGATCTGATTATGCAACTTGGGATTGAGTGTTACTCAACAATCGTAACTAGTAAATACTTCGAGTTTAGATTCATTTGGTTTGGTTTAACCATTCTTATTATATTCGACTTGCCACTTGGCGGCAAGGATTAATGATTCTGGACCTGCACAGTGGAACTCATGAGTGGTAATTGATAAACCAATCGAGTCAGGCTTAATTTTTATTTTGTAATAATATCTTTTGAATTTTTTTCTAATAGATATATTAATTGAAAAAGTATAAAACAAGTGGAAAAATAAATAGACTTGAAATTGAAAAACTATTTTTTTTTTTTAAACTCCCCGACTGAAGTAAGAACTAAGAACCTATCAGTATAAATTACAAATCCAAGAAAATCCGTCGGAGCTGCAATTGCTATTTCCGTTTCCAATATCAATTAATGGAGTTAGTACCAATAGGTAAGCTACCGGTACCTAAGAAGTATCGAGAAATTGAATTAATTACCAAATGAATAAGGTAAACACACACACTGGTAAACAGCAACATCTTGCACCATCAATACCGACACAGGCAGAACATACTTAGCAGCTCCGGCGAATTTTTTGTGTGTGTGTGAGTGCGCCCGTGTGTTTGGGCGTGTGTGTGTCTGCACGCAGCACAGACGTGCACGCACGGACTGCGGCAGCGCGATGCCTCCGTGACTGCGTGACTCGCCTTCTCAAAATCACACCTCCGAAAAGTCGCAGAGCAGCTCGTCGAGTGGTACGTCGGACAGGTCCGCGTCGCCGGCGGGCGTGCGGCAGCGCAGGCCGCGCAGCGCGACGGGCGCGTGCCGCGGGCGCTCGCGCCACGCGCGCGCGAACCAGTAGTCGTGGCAGTCGCACGGCGCCGCGCTGTCCAGCCGCAGCGCGGTCAGCGGCGCGTCGTGCGGCGGCGCGGCCAGCGCGTCGCGGTAGTTTTCCCGCGAGTAGTCCACGCGCGCCGCGTTGCCGCGCAGGTCCACGGCGGCGGGCGCGGCGCGGCGCCACTGCAGGTCGGTGGGCTGCGGACAGAAACCGGCATGGGTCAGCGCGGCGCGGCCGGCGCGGAGGAGGGGCGGAGGGCGGGACGCTCACCGTGAGACTAGTGATGTTGTTGTCGCGCAGGTCGAGCGCGGCGAGGCGCTGCAGGTCCACGCGCCAGTCGAGGCACACGCCCGCCAGCCCCACGCCGCGCACGCTCAGCTCGCGCAGCCCCAGCGCGCGCGCCAGCGGCGACCGCACTGCGAACGAGAACCGGTCTTAGTTCCACTCGCTCGGCGCCGCAGCCGCCGCGCAGGGAGGGGCTCACCGCTGGTGACGAGGTCGCCGGCGGCGCCGCACAGCTCGCGCAGAGTGGGGTTGTAGTCCAGCACCAGCGTCCGCAGCGCGGGCAGCTCGCCCAGCGGCGCCAGCGCGGCCGGGCTGAGCTGGTTGTGCGCCGCCCACACCTCCTCTAGCGCCTTGTTTGCCGCTAAGCTGCAACACACCAGCCAAAACAGATTTATAATAGGTACGGCCATGATGTGATATAATATATGGGTGAATGAAACTTAGTCACCCTGCCAATGTTACTGTTACTCTTCAAACTGCAGGTACCCTTAGCAACGACACCTACAGTTTGAGAGTGGTGCCGTAATATCAGTGCCAACAAATAGTGTTGTCGCACATTTAAAAGATCACTACGCACGTTATATAGTTTTTCCGTTGGATATCTGTACGGTTTGCTGAATATAATTGTTTTAAGCAGAGTCCTATGCGCACGCTCTAGTGGCAGTATGAAGGATTTACCAGCACCACCCCATGCACAGATGCAGTAGGTCATAATGGGAAGACATAAGGATTTATAAACTATCATTATGATGTCAGCTGGGGCTAAGGTTTCTGAATAGCGGAATGAGCTTTTTAATTTTATTGGTGGTATTCCTGATGTAGATTGACCAGTTGAGGTGTTCTTTTGATAGTATGCTACAGTAACACCCCAGTTGACTAATTTCTACGAAATTACATGGAAAAGTATGAATAGGAATACTAAAACTCTTGTCAGGTTCTGTTCTGCGGGAGACACTGAAACACACGTATTTCATCTTGGTCGTGTTGACAGTAAATAGATTGTCCTCCAACCAAAAGGTGATTTGACTGAGTCCTTTTTTGAGGGTTCATAATATACGTTAGGAAAAAGGTTGGGCCTAAAACACTACCCTGAGTCAAGGAATCCAAAAACGGTTGTGGGTTTCGAAATCCAGCGGGTCTATAAATAGCTACAATATTAATGTTACCACAAGCTAAAGCCAGGCAGTTTGCCTGAAATTGGCCTTTTCTCGTACTAGCCACTTTGATTTAAATTATCTCCTCTTTGGTTCGGAATTTAACTATTTACTTATACTATGAAAATAACACGAGCAGGAATCCCCCTCACTACCGCGAAGCGACTCTCGCAGGGATCGTTCGCGATTCACTTCACTCACTTCGGCAAACGTTCCAGCAGGTTGTAGGAGAGGTTGAGCGCGCGCAGCTCCACGGCGTCGGCGAGCCAGCGCGGCGGCAGGTCCCGCAGCGCGCACTGACGCGCCTCCAGCACGCGCAGCGCGCGCGCGCCGCGCAGCTCGGCGCCGCCCAGCGCGCCGCGCGACGCGAACACGAGCAGCTCCCGCACGCCGGGGCAGCGCGCCAGCCAACGCGCCGGCAGCGCGTCGCGCGCGCCCTGCAGCGTCACGCGCCGCAGCGACGCGCAGTCGCCCAGCAGCCGCACGCCCCGCGCGCCGCGCAGCTCCAGGCGCTCCACGCGCGCGCTCAGCGTCAGCTCCAGCAGGGGCGCCGTCACCGATACCTCGCGCAGCGCCGTGCCGCTGAGGTCGAGCGCGCGCAGCTCGGCGTCGGTCAGCATCAGGCGCTCGAGGTGCGGCAGGCCTCGCAGCGCGCTCGCCCACCAGTCCGCGGGGCCGCCGGCGCGCTCCAGCACCAGCGAGCGCAGCGAGGGCGGCAGGATCAGTGGCGCCGCGGGCAGCGCCACGCGGCGCAGGCGCAGGTCGCGCAGCGCGGGCAGCGCGGCGAGCAGCTCGGCGGGGAGCGCTAGCGGCGCCGCGGCGGCGGGCGGCGCCAGCTCGAGCGCGGCGAGCGGCAGGTCGGCGAGGTGCGCGGCGGCGAGCGCGGGGCGCGCGGGCACGTCGCGCAGCTGCAGCGCCCCGTCGAGGCTGACGTTGAGCCGCAGCAAGGCGCGCGCGTAGCCGGCGGGCGGCGGCGCGCAGGCGGTGAGGCGCACGATGACGACGGGCGAGACGCGGGGTAGGGTGGGCCATACGGGAGAGTCCAGTGGCAAGTCATCCCGGCACTGCAGCTCGAAGTACTGGCCCTCGCTGTACTTGATCCTCAGCGGGACGACGTTTGCTGAAAGTTCAAAAAAATTGACTGAGTGAAGTGAGCTCGCTGAATTCTGAAAATTATTTTGCTCTCGTCTAGCTATCTGTCCGTATGTGTCAGAGCCTATATAGGTATAAGGCATTGAGGATCTCCAAAACAAACCACAAATTGTTTCTCTGAAATAACAAAGGTTTGTTTTATTTAACAAGTCTTTACAATTATCAAGTTATTATCAAGTTACGACAATTACACTTCTATCTCACCTGAAATAACAAAGAAACGACATTTAAAGTTCACTATATATCGAGTCCTCAATCACATTCTTTCTATGAGTTTTTATTACGATAAAAATGCACAAAACAATCTCAGCGGCACTCGCCATTTTAAATCATAGACACAGATCACTAATCACTATATCATAGGTACGCGACAACAAGCTGATACGCGAAGCGCGGCAAATTCAAATGAATGAAATGTCACTCATTTCATTACATCTCCCCCCCTAAGAGCGAAAATTCTAAGCAATATATCTGTAAAATGTACTTATAAGTCATCTTCATATTCATTATCATCTCCTTCATCTTCTTCAGCCTCTGTTATGACAGGTTGCAATTTTGTTATATGAAATAATGTTGATTCTGTTTTTCTGTTGCCTGTATCAATCCTATAAATGGAATTCGATATTTTCTCTATTATCTTGAAAGGGCCTATTTTTAATTCGTCTAATTTCTTTCTATTCAGTCTATTTCCATTTTCTACATATACACTGTCTCCTACATTAAATTCTTGCATTTTTCTATTTCTATCAAATATTTTCTTGTTATACTCATGAGATTTTATTGTATTCTCTAATGCCAATCTTCTATCAGCAATCCACTTGTCTTCCTTTTCCATCGTTTTGAATTCATTTGGTAGAATACTGACATTTGTACCATCCAGTAAATATTTTGGTGCAAAACCTGTAACGGAGTGTTCTGTTTCATTATATTTTTGTATACATTCTCTTGCCAGTGTTGTCCATGTTCTCTTATTATTTTTCTCATTCATTTTACACCTTATTTTATTTACTATTGTTTGGTTTAATCTTTCATTCAAGCCGTTCGAGAATGGTGTATTCACGGCTGTAAAAATTAATTTAATATTATTTTCCTGCAAAAATTGTTTAAATTCTCTTGATGTTATGCCCGGATATTGATCTGTCAGGATAATTCCAATCTCATCTGTCTCTAGTACTTTCTTTGTTAAATTTATAAAGTCACATGCATTCTGGGTTTTCGAAGTCGCAATAAATGCATATCTTGTGTAGTGATCTACTAAAAGGTGTAGATATTTCTTTGTAGACCTAGATCCTCCAAATCCACCAATAGTATCCATTGACATTATTTCAAATGGTTTGGTAGCTGGTCCCAGTTGTGACATTAATCCAATTTTTTTATGACATCTTGATTTATTTTTATGCATATATAAGACATTGAGGATCTCCAAAAACAAACCACAAATTGTTTCTCTGAAATAACAAAGATTTGTTTTATTTAAGAAGTCTTTACAATTATCAAGTTATTATCAAGTTACGACAATTACACTTCTATCTCACCTGAAATAACAAAGAAACTACATTTAAAGTTCACTATATATCGAGTCCTCAATCACATTTTTTCTATAAGTTTTTATAACGATAAAAATGCACAAAACAATCTCAGCGTCACTCGCCATTTTAAATCATAGACACAGATCACTAATCACTATATCATAGGTACGCGAAGCGCGGCAAATTCAAATGAATGAAATGTCACTCATTTCATTACATCTCCCCCCCTAAGAGCGAAAATTCTAAGCAATATATCTGTAAAATGTACTTATAAGTCATCTTCATATTCATTATCATCTCCTTCATCTTCTTCAGCCTCTGTTATGACAGGTTGCAATTTTGTTATATGAAATAATGTTGATTCTGTTTTTCTGTTGCCTGTATCAATCCTATAAATGGAATTCGATATTTTCTCTATTATCTCGAAAGGGCCTATTTTTAATTCGTCTAATTTCTTTCTATTCAGTCTATTTCCATTTTCTACATATACACTGTCTCCTACATTAAATTCTTGCATTTTTCTTTTTCTATCAAATATTTTCTTGTTGTACTCATGAGATTTTATTGTATTCTCTAATGCCAATCTTCTATCAGCAATCCACTTGTCTTCCTTTTCCATTGTTTTAAATTCATTTGGTAGAATACTGACATTTGTACCATCCAGTAAATATTTTGGTGCAAAACCTGTAACGGAGTGTTCTGTTTCATTATATTTTTGTATACATTCTCTTGCCAGTGTTGTCCATGTTCTCTTATTATTTTTCTCATTCATTTTACATCTTATTTTATTTACTATTGTTTGGTTTAATCTTTCATTTAAGCCGTTCGAGAATGGTGTATTCACGGCTGTAAAAATTAGTTTAATATTATTCTCCTGCAAAAATTGTTTGAATTCTCTTGAATTTATGCCCGGATATTGATCTGTCAGGATAATTCCAATCTCATCTGTCTCTAGTACTTTCTTTGTTAGATTTATAAAGTCACATGCATTCTGGGTTTTCGAAGTCGCAACAAATGCATATCTTGTGTAGTGATCTACTAAAAGGTGTAGATATTTCTTTGTAGACCTAGATCCTCCAAATCCACCAATAGTATCCATTGACATTATTTCAAATGGTTTGGTAGCTGGTCCCAGTTGTGACATTAATCCAATTTTTTTTTGACATCTTGATTTATTTTTTATGCATATTTCACATGTTTTACAAATATTTATGATATTTTTTGTAAGGTTTATAGCCGTATATATTGAACTTATTTTTTTCTGCAGTTGTCTGATCCCAATATGGCATAAATCTTCATGCACCTTTTTTATAAGTTTTTTACTAAATTCTTCTGAGAGGATAATCTTTTCCCGTTTCTTTACTTTTTTATAATAGATATTATTTTTTAGTATTAAATTTTGTTTCTTTTCTCTTATTGTTTCATTTTTCTTTTGGTCTTCAACTATATCTTTTATTTGTATTAAATTAACTATTCTCAGTATTTCCTCTCTGTTATCTTCTGGTTCTAATACAGGGTTTCGGCTCAAACAGTCTGCTTCTACATTTTCTTTACCAGGTATATATTTTACGGTAAAGTCATACTGAGATAGGTAGTATGTGAGATCACCCAATTCTTCATCTGTCCTGCATTTAATGTTCATGTTCTCTAGAGGTTTGTGATCTGAGTAAATGGTGAATTTATTTCCGATGAGCCAGTGCTGCCAATATTTAACAGCTTCTTTCATAGCAAGACATTCTAAATATATAGCCTTTTTCCGTTTTTGATGTTCATTCAATTTTTATGAGAAATATGCCACCGGTTTGTCTTTACCATCTAGTTGTGTCTGTTTTAATATTGCTCCAATGCCCTCCAAAGACGCATCGGTAAAGATTTTGATTGGTAAGTCTTTGTCGAATATTTCCAAGACCGGTTGCGAACATAAATATCTTTTTATCAGATTGAATGCTTCTTCACATTTCTCTGACCATACAAATTTCTCGTTTTTTCGTAATAAATTGTGTAATGGATCTAAGATAATTGCACTTCTTGGTATATAGTCATGGTAGAAGTTTATTTTTCCCAAAAATTGTCTGATGTTCTTTTGCGTCTTAGGAGTTGGAAAGTTCCTTATTGAAATCAAATTGTCTTTTAGTGGTCTTACTGAATTGTTCTGAATTATATGGCCGAGGTATTTTACCGAGTCTGAAGCAAAGGTACATTTCTTAAACTTCAGTCTAAAGCCTTCTTTAATTATTGCCTCTAATACATTTCTTATGTGCCTTATATGTTCTTCAAAGGTAGACGAGTATATCAAAATATCATCAATATAGTTTACAGAGTATCCTGTGAGATTGTGTTTTCTTAGAATATTGCTTAAGATTCTCTGGAAAATTGCTGGTGATGTTTTCAAGCCAAAAGGGAGGCAGGTCTACTGGAAGTGGCCATCTTCTGTGACAAATCCTGTTTTACTTCTGTCTTCCACCCGTAATGGTATTGCCCAAAATGCTGAGTTTATATCTAGTGTAGTAAAATACTTGCAATTTCTAGTTTTAATAATTAGATCATCTATCAAAGGAAATGGTTGAGCTTGTGGTATAACTATTTTGTTTAACTCTCTGAAATCTACACATAAACGGGATTTTCTATTTTCACCTTTTTTAAACGCCAATGTCACTGGAGCAGCGAAAGGACTGTATGATTCTTCTATTAAATTATTCTTTAGTAACATCGATATTTGCTCTTCAATTTCCAATCTATCTTGTATTGTACATCTGTATGGTCTTTTACTACAATATTTATTTACTTGTAAATCTATGCGAGCTTCATAATCTTTAACTGAACCTATATCATACTTGTCCTTAGCAAATATTGTTTTATATTCCTTTATAATTTTCTCTATCTCAATTTTCTTTTGATTATCTAAATGGTCTGTCATACTTATAAATTCCTCTGTTTCTATGTGTTCATTGAAATTTACTGTATATTTTTTTATATTCTTATCTTCATTTCTGATATCTTTAGACATCCTGTCTATTTTATTTGTTATTTTCTTTTGTTCTATCTGCAAGTTTTCATTTTGGGTTAGTCTGAATTTCTTTATCATATCTAATCCGATTATGAAATCATCAAAATCTTCATTTTCTACTATGTATACATCCACCTCTTCTTCTAAATCAAATATCTTAATTTTTATTGTTATCAAGCCATCCATCTTCTTCACACCATTAACCGTTTTCATGTATGCTATATTCACATCATCTTTTTTTTCTTTTACTTTTATTAATCTTGAATTTATTATAGAAATCTGTGAGCCTGAATCATAAATACCGCTCACTTCTAGTTTATTTTCTAATAAAAGCTTGATTTTGATTAATGGTGTACTTACTAGTTTTTTTTCTCAGTATTTATGTCTACTTCAATTATGGAGTTATTGTTTACATTTTTAGTTTTAAGAACTTTCTCAGGTTCATTTTTATTTTTCTTGAACCAACATGACTCCTCCGGATGATATCTAATTCCTTTGTCCAAAGACTCACAAGTCTTACATGACTTCTTCTCATAAGTTTTATTTTTATTATAAAATGTACTGCTCTTTATGTTAGTTGAGTTTTTCTTATACATCGTGCCTTCATATTTTCTTATCTTGTTGAACAAGTCAGTAGTGTTGTTGAGTTCATCCCTGTTTAACTTATTTAAGATAAATCCAGGTAAACCAGTTGCAATAAGATCTATCATTGTTTTGGAATCTATAGATTTGTTTATATCTAATAAAAGCCGTTCTTTTTTTATGGCATAATCAATTAACTGTCCTTCTTTATACCTAAATGCGAGAGCATATGTGACTATGTCCCATCCTCGGTTTTTAAAAGTTTCTAAAAACTTGTCTTTCCATTCACTCCATTCAGAATTTATTGTTAGTTTCATGATCATCGAGCTATACCAATCCAAACAAGGTTTATGTAAAAATAACCTCAAAATATCTATTTTTGTCTCATCTTTTGTTATATTAAAGCGCGCACACTCTTTTTCAAAAATCTCTATCCATTGCATCGCATTAGGATTTTTGGTTGTGAATTTTTCAATAATAAATTTTTCTGAGATATGTTTTAAGTTATGTTGACTTTCTTTCTTAGTTGTTGTTTCTATTAATTGTTCCAAGATTTGTTGCAAAGTGTCATCTTTGTCCTTTGCTTGTGTTGTGCTCATTTCATCTAAATATTGATCTAAAAATTGCATATTACCTTCCTCATCTACATATGTCTTCTTTAGATTTTCATCCAACTTTATCCATACTTTTCTACTCTGGTGTCTTTTTTTAATGCTATTTTTTACTTTTGTGAAAGTGTTCGTTTTAACAATATATGTATGATGACTCACCGGCTTCAGTTCCTCGGGTAAAACATAACATTTTCCTTCTTCAGTACATATTGAAGTTATGGCTAATACATTTGATTTGCCATCATTTGAGGCTATCATCGTAAACTCAAACTGAAGCCGGTCCATATTCTCTTAGTTCACAAAAATGTCGTTTTATAAGACATTGAGGATCTCCAAAAACAAACCACAAATTGTTTCTCTGAAATAACAAAGATTTGTTTTATTTAACAAGTCTTTACAATTATCAAGTTATTATCAAGTTACGACAATTACACTTCTATCTCACCTGAAATAACAAAGAAACGACATTTAAAGTTCACTATATATCGAGTCCTCAATCACATTTTTTCTATAAGTTTTTATAACGATAAAAATGCACAAAACAATCTCAGCGTCACTCGCCATTTTAAATCATAGACACAGATCACTAATCACTATATCATAGGTAGCGAACCGCGGCAAATTCAAATGAATGAAATGTCACTCATTTCATTACATGTATATTTTTGTAATCTCCTTGTAATTCCCTTCATTTTGATACCCCACTCGATAACAAAAATATTTATAACCAAACCTTGGTTATAAATATTTTGTAAATGACTGACAATTTTAGGCCCAAAATCCGCCATTTTGCTTTTTATTTTCAAAAACCTATCTAAGAACACTTGGGTTAATGAGACGAATCTAACGATACCATTAACGTCAAAATCCATCCAGCCGTTTGGAAGATACGTGGTCATAAAGAAATTTACATACATACATACATACAAGATACGCGAAAAAAACATAACCCTTCTTGCAGTCGGGTAAAAAAGAACGATTGAAATCGACATTTATATATATTATTTTTTAAAAAAAGCAAGTGCCGAGTTACTTGCCCGTTCTTCTCGGTGCAGTGCTACTTTCCGAACGAGGCGGTAGAGTCTTAACGTTTCGCAAGAGCCTGTAAGTTAGGCCTATGTGAAAGAATACAATTTTTGAATTTTGAATTTGAATTTTGACACAGTTATTATTGTCTTGTATTCTATAGTCTGATCTAAGAATTAACGTAGTACTTGAAAATAGGTTTTTCTTTAGTATAGTCTGTTACATGTTGTTCTCGTAAAAGTGGACCGATCGTCAAAAAGATGGAGCATAAAAGTGGAAAAGTTTGGCATCCGGCAACACTAGCAGTCAGGAATGTGGAAACGGAACCTATCAGTAATCAATTGAATTTCTTTAAATATTTTATTTTTTGACCCGTCCTTTACAATAACTACCTTGAAAAAATTCAGTTATTTATTAGAATCGTCTTGTAATAAATATTACATCTAGACGCTAAACTTGATTTGTGTACATTTCTGCCATGTTCTTTAAGCTTTGAAAGATACCAAAATCAGCTAGATACAAAAAGTTTTATTACAAGCCAAAGAGATTTTATTACAAGTTCATACATACTATAATGCGAAAAGACTTTTTCCCCGACCAATAGAAGCAAATAGAATAATATGTATTTTTAGCTTCGCCAAAGAAGTGGGTTATGTCGACATCCACGTATAGTATCGTACTCATCTCATTCAGATCTTACCTCCTATCTCATAGAAGTGCTCGTCGTCGGCGGAGCCGATGTGCGTGCAGTTCTGGTCGCGTGCGCAGCGCGGCGCCGCCGGCTCGCACGCTACGCACGCGACGCACGCCAGCAACGCCAGCCAGCGCGCCGCCATGCCCCCGCGCCGCAGCAGGCACGACGCTGCGCCGAGATCAGGAATGTCCTCAACCCACGTGACCACTAACCGATGACACTCGTGGTACAGTCGAACCGATCACAACACATTTAATCAGATTCGCCAACGAAAAATGTAAATATTGCACGCCGCCGGTTCCGTGTGCTATGTCCTCGCGGTGACGGACGAGCTCGTCGAGTGAGCGGCGAGCGCTCGACCGACGACGAGGAAAAACATCGTAAAAAATACTAAACCACAAGCTCCGTGTTGATACCTACTTAGTTATTCCGGTGAAGTACGTACTAGATATTATGTAACTACCTATACTACCTACCGCCGCAGCGAGCACTCTCCTGCCATACATGTGCCACTTATCGCATAAATTATTATAATATTATGCTCAGTAGAATTAGAGAAACTTATTAAAGTAGAAAACGGTTGAGATTAAGTGCGACTATGACATAAGATGCTTACTGTAGGTATTAAATTAAAGTAAATTAAAAGTAAATTAAAAAAAATAAGGCTTTGAATCGAATCGCCTTCAGTCGAAGCCAGAGAAAGAGTGAACACTAAAGAGTCAATCTCAAGCTATCACAAGGCTGAGGGTCTAATACCCGTTCGCAAAAGTCTATTGTCAAACAAATATACTTACCTACTTTTTAACCGACTTCAAAGAAAGGAGGAGGTTCTCAATTCGTCGGCATCTTTTTTAGGGTTCCATACCAAAATGTTAAAAATGGAACCCTTATAGTGAGGCTTTCTCCGTCCGCCCGTCCGTCCGTCTGTCACACTCGATTATTTCAGTAACTATTAAAGCTATCAACATGAAATTTGGAATAGTTATAGGTAATTGCGGCGCGACGTTATTGCAATCATAAAAAATTGAAAATCTTTTTTATTTTTATTTAAAAAGGGGGGAAAACCGGGTCGTCAAAATGGTCGTCAAAATTTCTAAATGAGACAACGATATTGAGTAGGGTATCATATGAAAGGACGTTACTTTTGTATTCTAAAACCGATTTTTATTTATTTTTATGCCTGAAAGTTTTTGATTTATTGGGCAAACTGTCGAAAAAAATACCGTTCAGTTTACCGATAGAAAAATCTGAAATAATTATGATCAATAGAAGTAAACGTATATTTTACAGGAAAAATAAAATCAACTCTCTAACTATTATACTTTTTTTGATAATAACAATAAACCGGCAAAAACAAAGTTATGTTTGCGGTTTGCCAACAAAAGTACCTACATGTATAAATTCATGAACCAAAGTGATTCTTTTAATGTTTAACTACTTTTATGGTATGGAACCCTCGGTGCGCGAGTCCGATTCGCACTTGGCCGGTTTTTTTATGTATGTTCACCGATTACTCGAAGACGTGTAAACCGATTTGGAAAATTCTTTTTTGTTTGAAAGGGTATACTTCCAAGATGGTCCCATTTTTTTTGGTCAGGATCTGATGATGGAATCCTGGAGAAGTCGAGGGAACTCTAACAAATTTTATATGAATACTTGAAACAATTTGGGTACTGTTTGAAAGAGTAATATTTTCCAGGTTTTCCTATGGTCATCAGGTCAGGATCTGATCATGGGATCTTGGTGAAATCGAGGGAATTCTTCAAATTTTGCTAATATACTTGAAGCGATTTGTGTATTTTTTTATAGTGACTAGTGCATTTGCTTTCAGATGCTGACTTAATGACCATAGCCATCAAGTCAGGTTCTGATAATAGGATCTCGGAAAAATTGAGGGAACTCTTCAGATTTTATAAGCACACTTCAAGCGATTTGGGCTTTTTTTTCAATGTCCTGTGCATTTGTTGTTTTCCACTAAACAGTAACAAATAAAATGGAAAATTCTTTTAAAAAAAACCGACTTCAAATGCCACTACAAAGAGTGAACTATTTTTTCAATGTAGATACACCAATTCGAAGTCGGGCAATTCGTACAATCATAGTCATCATAGTCCTTCGTATTAATCGCCCGACTTCGAATTGGTGTACCTACATTGAAAAATTATTTAACGAATAATTTACTTTTTTGTTATAGTGCTTCACACACTAGGTATAATTATAATTTAATTTAATTTATAAATCAGTCTCTCAATAGATGGCTCCGCGGTCGACCTATGACTGGAAAACAATGTGTATCGAAATTATCGTGTCAGCGGTATTCGCTTCCATAGCTCAATAATTGGAAGAGCGGCCACTCGCGACCGGTGGTCACGGTTTCAAATCCCGTTGGCAGCGGTAATTTCGATACACTTTAAATTCATAACTTAGAATACTTTATTTTTACTTTTTATTTTTATTGCTATTAGGTATAGGTACAATTTTAACTAGAACGTGATTTATAATTTAAGATAAATAATACCTACGAGTACTATTTTACCTTATTACCTACTCATTCGGATGATGTACATTGTACATAAATACCACAATTGATGCAGTTTTCTGCAACTGACAAATTTATAGATGCAGAGATGTACGCTCGTCGCTGTTTTGCAGAATAGCACGTCAGGTAGGTAATATTAATTGGTATTCCTGGTTGAGGTAGCTACAGAGCTAATGCCGAATTGACTACCTTTGCCAATTCTTGGCAAATATTAATCATTCTTCTTTAGATTCGGCATCTTTTTAGCCTTACTTCAATTTAGTGAAGAAGAGTATGACAAAAATCCTCAGAGTCTGAGGACAGAACTCGAAGCATACTTTGATGACTTTTTTCGTTTTTCTTCCAAGTTTCTGATAAGCACGAACCGCTAAGCTGTGGAACACCCTTCCAGCTTCCGTGCTCCCAGCCGTCAGCCAAGTACAGTCTGGGTGCCTTCAAGAGAAGAGTTAATAGGCATTTTCTAGGCAAGCGTGCTCCATCCTAAACCTCATCATTTCTGTCCATCGGACATGATTGTGGTTAAGCGCAAGCCTATCCATTGTAAAAAAAATTGGTTCTGGGGACACGGTAGTGTCCCCGCCAAGAAGAAGTAAGCGAAGCGCGAGGGCACTACCTACCTTTTCTCAAAGTGCTTCGTCGTTATTTTGAACCCTCATACCATGGGCTAGGAATATTCCCGATACACATTATAATTCTCGGAATGTGATGCCAACAGTAAACTTATTACACCTACAATTTGATTAGTCTTATACTTTAGATTTTAATGGCATCTAAAAACCTCGATTTTGTCACTGACTCACTCACTGATGATCATCAAAATTCCTAGGTACTTCCTGAAGTCCTAGAAACCTGAAAAGTTTGTATGTAAGTTTAACTAAACAACCAACAAAACAATTCTAAAAGTTGGAACTTTAACCCCCTAACCCCTTAAAATAGTGGTTGGAGTTTTGTATGAAACTACCATCAATGTTGATGCAGAGGTCCCGAAATTGGTATAGGAACTCCTTGTAATAAACATTAAAACACGTATTTCAGGTTTATGAGTAGATCGCCCCCCACTCATTAAATCACGGGGTGGAAGTTAGTATGGTTATGTATTTAACCAACTTACGAAATTAATTGAAATCCCACCAAAAACATTTTCATGTAAAATGTTGGCAAGAAGGAGCATAATATGGCTCACACTGCCAAAAAGTTATAAGATCTCATGTAGAGCAAGACTTCCAACTTTACGCGCCCTTACTCTACAAGCCCTAACTTCACAAACTGTAGACTTTATTCAAAATATATGGCTTGGCCGTTTCGCTACGGACACATGGTTGTCAAGTGAAAAAGTCCGCCTCGGTCGATCTGAGAAACGGCCAAGCCATATATTTTGACTAAAGTGTAGATATATAGAGTTGGTAAAGTTAGGACCTTGTAGATTAAGGGCGCGTACAGTTGGAAGTCTTGCTCTACATGTGATCTGATAACTTTTGCTCACACTGTCAAAAAGTTATCAGATCACACTGTTATGCTCCTTCTTCGCAACCATTTACATGAAAATGTTTTTGGTGGGATATGAATATTTTTGAAGTCAGTCTCGATCAGTTACTTTGATACAGAATAATTTCACATAAGTACCTATTGGATAGGGAGACAATGAAACTCAGTTAAAAAATGTAAGACTTATATTGTACAGTAGGTTGAGATGTTAATGTCAATATGATACAACAACAACGAACTCTAACAATAAATACTACAAAACTAGCCTACGGCCTACATACTATGTACACTACATCTTCGCAGTAATTAGTGACTGGTGATTCAAATAAATATTATTAATTACATCGAGCAACGCAGGTTGCAGCAACATATAGTCCATCGAAAAGTTACAATTTAAGCACCGAATATTTCATTTGCTACAAACTATGTCTTTACACATTTTAGTAAGACGCATAGTTTCCGAGGTATCACGAAAAAAGCGTTTTCACGCCTTTTTCCAAGATGGCGGGCGGGGGACAAGGGTTGCGACTCCACAAATTTGAGGTTAAGCTTCTATTGACCCCCCAACGCAACTTTATTTTTGGGACATGTGTCCCAAAAATAAAATTGCGTCCTCTAACAAATGCTCAAAGCTCACGTAACATTTCATTGGACTAATATGTTTCTTATGAAGTAGGCGTCCCGATGTAATTAACTTGTACTTATTTAAGAGAAGAACTTTATCGTATCGTAAAGGAGGTTTCGAGCGCGAAACCTCTTCTACGATAATCACAATACTGATAGTTGACAGTAATGTTGTTGGTCAATTGGTTTCACTTTAAGTGAAATAATATACTTTATCAAGCAATGAATTATGATGAATTTCCAAAACAAACTCAATATCACAAAATTGTACACAATATACTCTATTGTGATGCGAAGGTTTGTAAAATTTTCCTTTACACTTTTTCCAAAGTAAAGAAATCATCAAAAATCATCATCAACTTTCTGTTTAGAAATACCTAGTAGTTGACTAAATATCTGCAAGTGTCAAAAGTTAGCATTGCGACTGTTTAAATGGTGCAATTTGCAAAGTTTTGTAACTTGATGTATCACAAAACTATTTTGATATACTTCACTGTTTATATGCCTTGGATGTTTAGACTATGCAAATAATTATAATAACATGCGTTAGAAACACAATTTCTTAGAGCTTCTCTGATATCAAAACAAAAAATATGTAGTCAAAGATTTGAAAAATTCATGTGGCCGATAATTTAGTGGTTGATCGAGTAGAGGAGTATTCAGTTTAGTTGAACGTGTAACTTTTAACTTCGACGTGTCCTCCTGTATAGGACCGGATATCCACTTCTGACAGGGACAGATTTAGATTTTTTTAATACCTTTAACATCTTTAAGCTCTGCTGGCAATTGAAAAAAAAAATAACTTGGTTAACTTATACTCAGTCTGCAGTTCACAGGCAGCGCCGGCGCTTTTTTTCATAGTACCTAGTTAATTGGTAGTTAACGTAGTTACTTATCTACACCTGTTTTGATAATCGTTATTATCAACATTGTGTTTTAAACTATTTCACATAATAGATTGTATAGGTATCTTATAATTACAACAGATGACTCTCAGACGTATACCTTGCTTCATATGCCTATAGCTACTAAGTAATATTTACTACTTACAATATAAAAATTAAAGTGTATGTTAAGAACGTTATGTACTCGTATTTACAACAAATTCACACTGTTTTGATAACACCTACCCTATTATAGAGGTGAGTAACTCATAAAATATTAATCAAAATAATAAATATTAATGAAAGGCGGGTAATTCTTTTAAATACAATTTATATGATTACAATTTCAACTTGGCATGTTCTTCAAAGTAAGGCACCGTACCCGCGGATGTTCAACCGATGCATATAAGAGCAGACGTTTTCATCATTTTAGTGCCTTTACTTTAACAATATTAATTTTATATGTGGATTATACAGCAAACCTTATTATAATAATAATTATTATTACTGATTTTTAACGAGTTTTCGAGAACTGGCATACCTACAATATTTTATCGCGGTCGGTCGATAATTCAGTCTCGCGGTACGCTGGGTTTTCCTGAGACGACCGCAGTCAGCTCTAATTATAAATGTTTGTTTATTAATTTATCCCAATACTTGTACTGAACGTAGCAAGTGGTACCACGCATATTAATTATTAGTATAATATCGTTGTCGCCTCTGTCTGCAATTAGACACCCTGTCTTGCGCTATAATCAATGCGAACTAGATCCGTTAGAACATACTATTTCGAATGCGGGATATTGGTACAATTTGTATAGTTATCTACTTACTTACAAGTTACAACTACTTACCTACACAATTAGTATTTACACTTATTGTACTCGTAGTTACATACATTCATTGCCTATTAAAGCTGACATTAGTTGTAAAAATGACTTGGTAATGAAAATAGTTCTATTTACAATATTCTCAAGAACGGGACCTCAGTAAGGCCAGAATCACACAAATGCCGCCCTCGTTGCACTGGAGCCGAGGCCCGCGTGTGCTGTGTCCGCGTCGAGCAGATACCGGTGAACGGGTCCGCGTCCACGTGGCGTCGCTGCGTGTGAACGGGGCCGCAGCGGGTCAGCTGTCAGCGCTGCAGCTCCGGTGCGTCAGCGCGGCGCGAGCGCGTTGTCGGCGTCGAGCTCGAGGCGGTGCCGCAGCCACGCCAGCATCGCCTCCTGCGAGTTGACGGACAAACATTGAGTAACACACTCGGGCCAAAAAGTAATGAGTCTCTACTTTACTAGTAAGTACTTTTTGGCCTAAAAATCAGCACAGATATTAAATAAAATTTCAGTTTGTCTTTACAGATTAGTTTGTTATCCCTCACCATATTTATTAGTTTCAATCTACGTGTTAATTATTATCACACACTTATAAAGCCACCTCACCTCCCGTCGCCCTCGGCTCGCAGGCACGTCGCGCGTGCAGGCCGCGGTGTCGCAATACCCACTTCATCTTTTAAACTATAATTATTGCTCATCGCTGAAAGTGCAAACCTTTCTTTGCGTGACGCACTGCGACCGTGCGGCATCGTTTGAAGCTGCTGATGCTGTTATGGTCGCATCGGTTTTACAATATCTTATCCAGACTCCGGTAAAAGTTTAGCAGGGAAGAGGAAGCGCCGGTGCCGCGGGCGCACCTGTGCGGCGCGTCAGTCGCGGTGCGGCTCGTGGTGCGCGTTGTCGGTGTAGTCGTCGTAGTCGCGCGGCGCGTCCAGGTCGTCGTCGCGCGCGTCGTAGTCGCCCGTCTCCGCGTCGCCGTCGCCCTCCGCCTCGCCCTCGTCGCCGTCCGCGTCGTCCGCGTCTTCGCCGCGCGCCGTCGCGCCGCCGCCGCGCGTCACCTCCTGCCGGCCACGACGGGGCCGCGACGAACGTTAGTGGGTTATATCGTTAGTGTGCGTCGCTAATTCTACGAGTTTATGACTATATTCAGTCGGTGAGTAGGTAGCGTGCAGTAGAGCGGCGTGCCGCCGGAGGGGGTACCTTGCTAGGCCGCCAGCCGCAGCCGGGCAGCGGCAGGCCGTCGGGGCCGAGCGGGCAGGGCGCGTCGAGGCCGGGCACGCCCTGCTCGCCGCGGTCGCCCTTGTCGCCCTTGCGGCCGCGCTTGCCCGCCGGACCCTGCGCACACACGGCCGATCAGCGAGGAGTGTCATCGTGCAGTCGCAGCTCCGAGCCCGCTCGCGTCATCGACGGTGCGGCGCGCGGCGTCATGGAGCGGTCGCCGAGAGCGCACCGTCGATGTAGCGAGCGTTGCAGTCACGGGCACCTGACGTGAACGTGTAAGACATGCGTGTGTAGTGTCTCCGCGGCCGCACGTCCCGAGGACGCATGCAACGTAGAGTAGGAGCGGCGAGTGTGAGTGGGTCACTGGGCTGGTGTTAGCGGCATGCGCGTGCGGGTGGCGGCGAGCGGAGCGTTAGTGGAGCGGTGAGAGAGCGGTGCGGGGAGAGACTTACGGCGTCGCCCTTGTAGCCCTTGTCGCCCTTCGGCCCCTGCGAGCAAAGCGAACGTTAGTGAACGGTGACGTCACGCGGCGCGCGCCGGCTGCGGCGACACTTACCTCCTGGCCGGGGATGCCGTCGGTGCCCTGAAACGCGCAACGCACGGTTAGTGGCGAAGCGACACGCACGCGCGATAAGTAAAATATTAAGAACTAATGAAGCGCACGAGTAGCGCGCGAACACGTACGGGCAGGCCGGGGTCGCCGCGCTCGCCCTTGCCGCCCGGCTCGCCCTGCGCGCCCTGCAACACAAGCCACTCGCTCACTAACCGCTCCAGGCGTCGCGGGAAATCTCTACAATTATTTTCTTCAATAATTATAATAAATCAATGTAAAATTACCAAACCTCAGTTTATTTATTAGTCTACGAGAATCGGTATCTTTTTATTCGGTGATTAAAATAAAGCGCAATTATTATCCGTTTGGTATCGCTCGCAGCGAGGTGTATCGGCTGTGACGTAGGCGCGGCGGGCGCCGAAGAGAACTCACCTTCATGCCGTCGAGTCCGGGCGGGCCCTGCAACAACAACCGCCGTCAGCTTCACGCAGCACGCGACGCGCGCCGCGACCGCGTGCACCGTGCACACACACACACAATATAATGACCTGAGTTGCTATAGATCGTGCTTTCTCAAAAACTTGAGCTTCGGCCTTCGAACTTGAACTAACCTCACCTGACCTCAACCAAAGATTAGCCATGGTAACGTGGTAAGGTTAGGTTATGAACAATAGCGTACTCCTCTAATAAATACGAAAGCAAGTTTTCGAGAAAGGATGACCTCCACTCGGAACTGCACCATTTTTATTTTGTTGAAAATTCACTTTATTAATAAAGAAAACATTTACTTGCCTGCTTTATATGCAACAGTATCGACAGACGTCCATGCAAAGAATTACGAGTCTGAAGAAATAGCTGTCACGTGGGACTTCAGAGCGAGCCGCATGCGGTCCCCGCGCCGCAACGTGCACTTCTCCGCGCTCGCGCACGCAAACAGTTCGCGAGCAATCGCACCGCGCGCGAGCAGCGCAGAGCGCTCCCTACGGCCTCACTCTCGGAGGCGAGTCCTCGAGGTGAGCGTACCGACCGAAGAAAGTCGAAGGAGAAAAGACGAAAGAAAGAAAAGACGAAAGATGCACGGCATGCAATGTTTATTTATTTTTCTTGAAAATAATTTGTGAACAACAATAGTTTTATGCTCTCGTGAATATGGTACAAATGACAACTTTTGATTCATAAAAAAACTAAATCCTTAATTACATTTATAATACATGCGCTTATCCTACGCTTAATATTATTACATACGGTTGCGTCGGTGGGAGGCGACGAGCGGCCTGACGTTCCGATACAATATTTTGTACATTCGAGATAGTTTTTAAAAAATACATTTAAGAACATGGGACGATACACAGAGAAGGTCGAAGCGAATACGCACGAATCAACATTAAATTAGCTAATAGTGCGGACGGAGCACTGGGACACTTCGCGCGCCGAGTACGCGAGCGTGCCGAGCGAGCGCGAGCCGCGCGCCCTCGCTCGCTCGCGGCCCGAGCGCGGCCTATACGTTACACACGAGTAGAGGTGACGACGATAGTTAAATCACGACACCAACAATATTAATTAAGCCTAGTCTAATGATTGGGAAATATGAATAAATAATAATGAACACTTACATCATTGTTAGGCCGCAGTTGGCCTTTCTTTTGAGATCTTATACCTTAAACGATGAATATACAAATATTTATATCGATTTAAAAATAGTTGCTCTGTCATTGATTACATTTTACACCTTATAATCTAAAAATTATCATACACGAATGAATGAACGAAGTTATAAGTGGAATCTACGCTAAATGAAAAAAAAACCGGCCAAGTGCGAGTCGGACTCGCGCACCGAGGGTTCCATACCATAATAGAAGTAAAACATTAAAATAATCACTTTTGTTCATAATTTTACGAGTATAATTTACATATAGGTACTTTTGTTGGCAAACCACAAACCTAACTTTGTTTTCGGCGGATTATTGTTATTAGCAAAAAAAGTATAATAGTTAGAGGGTTGATTTTATTTTTCCTGTAAAATATACGTTAACTTCTATTGATCATATTTATTTCAGATTTTTCGAATTTTAAACTTCGGAGATAAGGGGGGGAACGGTATTTTTTTCGACAGTTTGCCCAATAAATCAGAAACTATCAGGCATAAAAATAAATAAAAATTGGTTTTAAAATATACAAATAACGCCCTTTCATATGATACCCCACTCAATATTGTTATCTCATTTTGAAAATTCGAAGTCCCGGTTTTCCCCCATAAAAACAATTTTCATATTTTTACGATTGCTATGACGTCGCGTCACTATTATCTATAACTATTCTAAATTTCAGGTTGATAGCTTGAATAGTTACTGAAATAATCGAGTGTGACAGACGGACGGACGGACGGACGGACGGACGGACGGACGGACAGACGGAGAAAGTCTCACCATAAGGGTTCCATTTTTACCAAATTGGTATGGAACCCTAATTAGATGATAAAAGATAAAACATCGGACAAGATTATACATGATAGTAAACTGTGAAAGTGGAGACAGAAGAAATGTATTCTATATTTTTATTTTTACAACAGGCACCTTACTGCCCGGAGACGGCAGCGCTCGCGCAGGCGCCACGGACGAGCCACCGCGTCGATATCGATACTTACATCTATGGCTTAAAATAACGAAAACATCATTTATACAGACTTTTAACACTTAGCCTAAATTGGTAACATCTTACTATCGAAATCATTTAGCCTAGTTACGTACAAATTTTACACTTTACAGCAGTGAGTAATCGTGGATCGACGTTCGCGGCGCGTTACGCGTCGGCTCGCGGCTCGCGGCTCGCGGCGCGCGGCGCGCTCACTACGTGAAGGCGAAGTCCGGCGGCCAGCGGTTCTCCTGCCCAACACCCACTCGGTTAGTACCGCACACCGGGAGCATGCTACAGGCTAGGGCTACTACAGTGCTGTCTATACAGTCGTCTCGGGTTAGTTAGTGTGTTAGAAGTTAGCTCTGGAAATGACCACTCCTACCGACGTCTCGACATTAAAGTTGTATGATGCAAGTTAAAGCGTAAGGCTCAGGTCGACGCGAATACTTCGGGCATTTTACACTGATATATAGAACGTCTGCGAAGACAGCAGTAAGCGAGCCGTTCCCGGCCCGCTCTGCTGGAGAGTGCGATCTACAGCTGTAACGAGCGGCGTGGTGTGGTGTGGTACGATATGGCGAGGGTGATGTGTGTGGAGATACTCACCCGTGGGCCGGAGTCGCCCGCGCGGCCCGGCTCGCCCGGCAGCCCTATTGGCCCCTGCAACATAATAATTCAGGTTCACCACTTGTGAATTTATCAAGTTTCATGCGATAAAACGACACCATAGTGTGTTACGAGTATAACTGAACTTTAAATATGGTGCTGATTTATCAATGCGTCTGTGCTGACATTGCCCTTTTGCTTATATAGCACAGAGTTACTACTACATATTGTGTCGCGTGCTAGTGTTGTGATTATGCAGTATTAGAGACGTCAACTCACCGGCAGCCCCATCGGCCCTGGGTCTCCTTTCTCCCCTCGCTCACCCTGCAAAGTAACAATGACTATAAAATACAAATTAATAAAAATAGTTATTTTAGTTATACGGCAAACTTTCAAATTATGTCATGAGGAAACTAGAGTTATTTCTAGACATAATTTCGCTCGGCTGCTTCTAGACATAACCCTTCTTAAAATGGGCGAGTTCATTTTAAATCAGTCAAAGTAGTGCGAGTAATGAGTGTGTACGTACGGCCTTCCCGCGCAGCCCCGGCTCGCCCTTGTCGCCCTTGATGCCCGGCGGCCCCGCCACGCCCGGCGGGCCCGCGGGGCCCGGCGCCCCCGGCGCGCCCATCATCTGCGCACACGCACACCCATCAATACATATAAAAACTTATGAGTTTGCTAGAAACAAAATAAACTAGATAATGATACTAGTTACATATTCCAATAGAATCTATAGAATCGCTTGAATTGCAATGTTTCAGCGTCTGAGGATCGTCGAATGTGTTGCAGGAGGAACGGTGGATCGTAACGCTGCACTGGAGCGGGAGAGCGTTGTTGCTGACCCCTCGACTCTATTACCCCACCCAAGCAACCAAGACCACCGACCCTACCAAGATCTGGACAACAGCGGCAGGCAGCAGCAGTGATAAGCTGGTGGCAGTCTAAACGAGCTAATGATTAAATCCAATCTGTAGTCGTGTTCAAAGATCATACGTAGGACGGCGTTCAGTCTACATGCTTGCTGAATAAAATTAACTAGTAGCAGCCACAGGCTAGTTATAAATAGGATGAAACGTTGCTTTAGGTATTCTTTAATGAGACCCATCTAGTTTTGTACCCAGGGTATTATTAAGTTTTAATATAAATTATCTTTTCAATAATAAGATTGAAATAAATATACAATTAATTACATAATATTATTTATAAACAAATAGTCCGGAATGCAGTAAAGGCAATAACGCAATAATTCATGAAGATGCAATGTAAAGTAAAATGAACTGCACTCACCATTTCGTGTCCATAGTGCTCGTAGCCGGTGCCGTCTCCCTGCAAGTTCAACAGTGGGCATAAAGATTACCAGCTCCGGAAATATCAGTTTAAACTCGCCAGAGCATGGGAACAACGCAAAGCTCGTGTGGAGTGTAGCGTGTGTGGCGTGTGCAGTGTGCGAGTGGATAGTTACCTGCCTGCGTCTCAGCTTCCGGTACTTCTGCTGAGCGCCGCACGCACGCGCAGTATCAGCACCAGCGCCGCATCGGGAACAGACAATAGCACGTCGTTAGCGCCAGGACTAAACGCAGGTACCGACAGTGACAACCGCCACATGGTGGTCATGGCATAGGCTCGTACTTGTCTTAGACTGAGACAATAACAGCTGATGCCTCAATTTGAGGATTGCTGTTGCAGTGCGTCGTATGATGTTGCGACGCAAAGTGGGGCACTCTGAATCTGAGGCGAACAGGCGTATCAACATCAAGTGGACATCTTGGTCATCTCATCATTAAGAGTGGGCGCGAGGTGCGCACTCACCGAGTCGCCCTTGTCGCCCTTGTCGCCCTTGAGGCCCGGGTAGCCCGGCGGGCCCGGCAGGCCCGGTGCGCCCAGCATGCCCGGCGAGCCCATGTCGCCGTAGTCGCCCTTCTCGCCTTTAGGGCCCATCTCACCCTGCGACACACGCAGTATATTTTATTACTATATAAGTTCGGATAGATCGGTATTAAAAAAATCAAATCGCCACGTATATTTGTATCTTTATTTGGCCCACCGATGATAGAATTGCAAAACACTAAGCGTAGGTACTAATTAGAGAGAAGCAATTCTATGGGCTTATAGTAAGCAATCTCCCGGAGCACAGAAGAGCATACCGGTTTCCCGGGTGGGCCGGGCACGCCCGCGTCGCCGGGCCGGCCGTCCAGCCCGGGGGGCCCGCGTGGACCCGCCGCGCCGTCCGCGCCCGCAGCCCCTGGAACATGCACAACAAGTGTTACTAACCTGATGCTTAGCTATCTGACGAGATACCTTTCAGCCATAGGTACTCTGGTCAAGTTACATTTCAGTATAATCTGGATGCTTTCAATAAATTATTAAAGGCACACAGATTTTGATCTGAGGACGGAAGCTGGAGGATATTCCGAACAAAAATATAAAGGCTTCATATTATCAGAAACGTGGATGTATTTCAAAATAAATCAAAGTATTATCGTTATTAACAACAATTGAAGAACGTGTTGATATCACGAGAAGAAATATTATTTGATTTTATTTATTATGTAAGTTACAAAATTAAATATTTACCTTTCTCAAGTATAGCGATGCAAATCCTCGTCCGTT
Source organism: Coenonympha glycerion (assembly GCA_963855885.1). NCBI lineage: Eukaryota > Metazoa > Arthropoda > Insecta > Lepidoptera > Nymphalidae > Coenonympha > Coenonympha glycerion. Next base: position 16,565,932 of record OY979637.1, on the reverse strand, counting down.
ACGCGTCAGCTCCGGAGGCGGCTCGCGTAAGCTCGCTCGAGCCTCTCGCTACAGTCAGTCGTCACTTGTACCAGCTCACGACATCTACGCGCCGTTAGCATGTCTAAAGAGTGAGTGTTGCATGCTTCACACATCACATGCCAGCGTTACCGTGCATACTGTGACATGCACGTGCAACAAACTTAAACTAGATCAGACATATCGACTTTCGACGACAGCGACAGAGAAGTAGTAATGTGGTCGAGAACACATTTGGAAGGTACGAGTAGATCGATCAGACTCAAAATGCTTTTATAGAGAAGACGTATGTCAGAAGACACTAAACATCGGAAACGCGGAATATATTTTCGTAGACTAGTTGTTGTTTTTTATTTCCTTTGTATGACGCGACGCAACTCATATTGTTTGTGATTGTAGCGAGGGCCGTTACACAAAGGCATAAGTACTCAGAGTACTTGTGACTTCCCTAATGGTGGGGTTACATTATTACCGAGAACGTTGCCGATCGCGATAATATCGGTAAACTGGTGTGAAATGTGAATCTAAACTGGTATTGGCTAAAGGCGAGAAAGATAATTGCTTATATAGACCCACGTATTTTTCGAATTCGATGTTTGCAAACAACTACGGGATCGCTACTTTTGTATAAGCATAGTAACCCCAGCATTATTTACATTGTGCTAGCAGTGTTGCGACCCAAATCTCTGTGACTATTTCTCGCAGAAGGTAAGCGGGATACGGCCACCTAGTTTGGGGCTAATTTGAAATCTGTTCTATTCCCATGGCTTGACGTTTCGGATACATTGCGGGTGATAATACAAGTGGAGCGCGTTCTGCCCGGGATGTGATTCGTGCAACATTGCGGGCACGGAGCGAGATCACAAGCTCCCTGAGAAGTAAGATGACAAGCGTAGTGTCAGGGGGTGCATGTTACCCGCTTGCCGCGCTTGCCGCGCGCGCCGCGCTCGCCGGGCGGGCCGGGCGCGCCCGCCGCGCCGCGCTCCCCGCGCGCGCCCTCCGCGCCTTCAACACACACATGCCATCAGCGCGACACGCACACGCACGCGCACGCACACACACAAGTAACACATACACACACTTAATACACACACATTCTGAAAATAATTAAGTTTTAATTTATCTGAATCAAACTAAAACGACAGTGATTTATCAAAATATTACCCTGGTCAAAAACTATTACACTTTTTATTTATTTTTTGTATTTTTTTAGACGATGTAATATTTTTTCAAATCCAATCTTTGCCACTGTAAAAAAATATACCTACCAGAAAACTTCTAACTGATATTCAACGGGAAGGTTGATACTTGTGAAATTAAAAACTACTGTTACTGTTAATCTCAGGTGTGTATCTACATGACGGCGCAAAAAATCTGCAAGCCATAGCCGTGGGATTATTAAGCTTCCACAACACTACACCAGCTACCTCCGCGAGCCAACCGTGCCGGCCGGCGCCTGTGAGCTCCGGCACGCGCCACGCCGCCGGAGCCGGCTCGCATGCTGCTGAGAGAGGGGGAATGTACCGGGCGGGCCGGGCGGGCCTGGGGGTCCCTCGATGATGCCGGTGGGGAAGGCGTCGCCCTTCAGCGTCGTGGTGTAGCCGCGCTCGCCCTTGTCGCCCTTGTCGCCCTGCAGCACGACGTCAGCTCAACATTAGTATTTTCTATTATTTTTTAAAGGCACGGTACTTAAAAACCGTTATTATAATATATTATTTTGTATGAAATCAGGTGGGAACGATAAACTTTGCAGGTGTTGGACAAATTCCCTCTGAGCTTATTGATTTATTTAAGCATAAACCATCAATAACAGTCATTGCACATCTTTTTCATTAATGCTTAAGTTTTCTATTTTACGTCAATCAAGAATAATTTAGAGCACAAAATATCTTACTTTGTGTCCGATCGGTCCAGGTGGTCCCACAGGTCCCAGCGGCCCTATGGGCCCGGGCGGCCCCACAGGCCCGGCGACGCCCGGCGCGCCCGGCGGGCCGCCCCGGCCCTCCGCACCCGCCACGCCGTCCACGCCGGCCGGGCCCGGCGGGCCGGGCGGGCCGGGCTCTCCGGGCTCTCCCTGTAATGCGCAGCAAAACAAGTGAACACAAAACAGTATGTGTGCTAGTAAATGTTAATAAGCAGAATTGAGTTTCGTTAATGAGGATTGGAAAATATTAGTAACGTGAATATTTTTTTTGAATTCCTAAAAAGTTCTGCTAATTATTATGTTTACCTCCTGGCGCACTTTGACATAATATTTATGTATCGATGCAGGAAATCCCAGATTTGATTTCCGTGTTCCGTTCTTAGTTACATATTACGTAATTTAAACCATGCAATTCTAAGAACATAAAAGCGACATGCTATCAATTAATACCCATACATGAATAATTCAGAAAATAAAATTGCTTGATGAAATTTTTGTACTCTCATTGCTATTTGCTATAAATAAAGAAAAAGAAAGCAAACAAAAATAATTAAATATTAAGACTATTAAGTAAAGAATCTACCAGTAAGCAGCGCCATGGACTTGGCGATATTATGAAGTATGTGTGCATGTGCATTCGGTCGGGCAGTGCTTGAAGTCGAGTAAGTAGTATCTTAAGGGATCGCACCCGCCGTCACCAGCGTGACTCGTGGCCATCAGAGCCTTTCGCATCGTGTGTGTGAAGGAGATAGAGTCGGAAAGAGGACGGGTGGAGGCGAGCGACTCACCTTGAGCTGGATGATGGATTGCGCGGAGATGTTGTGTCCAGCCGCCTGCAGGCCCTACAACACACAGCGGTACAGCGCATGCACGCGCGACGACGCGCGCGACGCGCCCGCGCGCGAGCGGGGCGCGCCCGAGCGACGTCGCGCGTCGACGTCTCTACACATCGAGTTCGAGATGAAAAAACAACCGCCCACTACACTACTGCGTTACTGACAAATAATGACCACACCAACGCAACGTTCCACGTAATGAAGCGCAAAATAATAGAAGCCTGAATGGACTCCGGGAGGCGCGCAGTACCTTGACGGCAATGATCTCGGCGGTGGTGTAGGGCGACATCTTAAAGTTGTCCACCGACCGCTTGACGCCCTGCAACCGACCCACCGAATATATGTACATTGTACGCGTGTTGTCCTATACGCTGGCTGCCTAGAAACTACATGTTGAGAGCATTCTCATGTTTTTATTGAACTCTATTTAGTAATTGTATAGTTGAGTCGTAGCCCACAACAACAACAGCCTGGTGACCCTTAGACAGCTTTACTTGCTTATTTTGTAATTTGCCATGTATTTGCCAATAGAAAACATCGAAGAGAAATCCATTCGAAGCTGTTTTATTGGTTTTCAATACATTTGGTGTAACAACATTTAGGGTAACATTATTTATCGCTTTTATTCGCGCATTGGACCAATCAGTAGCTTTCAATGAACCATAATCAATGAACTCATTTGAAGAGTTACTTTTATACTGCACATCACTTTTGCTTGCATTAAATACATAATGATGATATTTCGGTCAAAGCTCCATTAATAATCGTCATATAACTTCGGCGGTTTGATACACTGAAAGGCAAGGAGTAGTCGAATAGTCGCTATCGTGATTGTAGCTCAATCGTATTTACCTTAACGGCGGAGAACACGTCGAAGCCGGGGCTGCCGTGCTCGCCCTTCTGGCCCTTGTCGCCCGGCCGGCCCTGCAACACCAGGGCGGACACTGAGTCACTGCTAACATGCCCAGGATGTGAATACTGAACACAATGTCATCATCTGAACACGGGTCTCTTCTCAGAATGAGGGGAATTTGGCCATAAACCACCACGCTCGCCAAGCGAGGGTTAGCTGGCCCCGCACACTTTTAGATGCGTGTCTGGGATCAATTCGGGTATTTTATTGCTTACTAACAGATGCCCGTGACTTTGCCCTCGTAAATTTTTAAATTCCTGAAGACGTCTTTTTTAAAGGCGTCATAAGGAATCTGTGAGCCTTGAAGCTTTTAATTTTAGTGGTTTGGGCTGTGCGTTAATATGTGTCAGTCAGTCAGTCAGTTTCTTCTTCTATACATTAATACTAGCTAGCTATTGCTCCGCCTTCCTGGATTTTGGTTTTTCATTCATTCCGTAAGAAGCATGGATTTTTAGAAATAAAATCTTGAATCGAAACAACTGCAGGCGGTAAATAATATCATTGGACGCACTATACTTCAACTTATATTAACCCCGATTAAATACTCGACAAATATATTACATTTATAAAATAAGTACCATATTAAAATGCTTACCGGATCTCCCTTAGGGCCATCCAGACCGATAGGGCCCTGAAACACGACAAAAAATAGGCTTTATTTATAGTTACTTATTTTGCTACTCCGGGATGTTAATGTTATCGTAAAACCACAACCGATAAGTAAGCGGTTAAATGTTACAATGAAAATACAAGAAGATATAGAAAGGAAATTTACTGATGTTAGAGATACAGGGTTAGAAAGTAACTATGTTCATTTCAATATTATTTATACCCACGGATGACAGCTACTACTACTTCAGGACTCACGAAGACTGCTCACGCGCATGCCGAGCGTCGCCACACGATACATGATATACAACACGCGCGCAGTGTACACGCTTTACACTCATGATGTAGAGCACAACAATTGCAACAAGAAGCGTTTCAAGTAGTCAATAAATCGATGGTTTCAAGACACAAATGACTACACAGAGTCACTGAATATTAATTATTATGACAGTATATAGAGTTAGTCTATGAATAACACCGGTTAATGGAATGTGACCGTAACGACTAACATAAGAAATATTAGAGATTTTTTTTTGATCATCTAAGAGGGATAGCTTTTTGAGTTACTGTAGCAGTGACTGAATACAGCGCATGTGCGTGAGCAGTCATACACAAAGTTAGTGCAGAGTGCAGACCCACGAAGCACTGAAGGCTGGTCAGGTTGTGAGCTGATGTTACTCCATGCTTCTACGTGACTCCCACACACTCCACACGCTCTATGCAATATTTCTGCTGATGGGTGAATTCCTCAAAATCAATCGTCTGCACTATTCAATCAAAAGGGATATGCAATGAGTCAGGAACCAATTTTAAAATATTCAATATTTATTTATAGTAACGACCGAGGCAGTACAATTTGACGTTCGCTTGAGTTTTTACTGATTTTTGCACCCACGAATTACAAAGAGCTCATCAAGGGTGTGGTCGTGGTAGTAGAAGTAGCAGCGCCTAGGGGGTGTTAATTAAGGGGCTCTAGTAGGCGTTAGGGTGCTAGGGGGCGCTACGGGGCGCTACGGGGTCCAGCCGCGGCCGGGGCTCACCATGAAGCCTCGCTCGCCTTTTTCGCCCTTGCTGCCCTGAAACGGTAATCCTTATCACAAGTGGCTACGAACGCTCTCTGTGTCCAGAGTTGGTAATGTAAACAGATTGGTTGCCATCCTTAGTGTCTATACAGTTGTCAGTTGTTATCCACAAGATATTGCTGTAAGTTTCGCGGCCCCCCAAATAAAAGAAAAGTTTCTAAATATTCGGGAGTAACGGCTGCCATCATGCAAAGTGCATTCGATAAGTGACATAAAACTCAAGAAAAAGGATCAAAAGAAAAGGAAGTTGCTAGAAATAATATTGAACGAGCGAAGCGAAGTTCCCAAATTTACTGGGAATTTTATTTTTCTGTTTGTCCATCTGCAGTCATAGTCAGTCCTATCATTTAAGAGTTACTGAATACAGTTATTTTGCCAAAAGTGGGTATGATAGATATACAAATACCTATATTAAAGCGGATAATAGCATCAAAAATAAGGAGAGAATCGTTCGTGATATAAACTGAGGGTACAAAATTATTAAAAAAAAATAAGATTGTCGTAATGAGCTTTTTAGACAGATAACAGAAATATTTTAAATGATATTTCAATTAAAAATAGGAATTTAGGAGCTTCTAAATTCACTTTATGATAATATTATATCCGGGGTAAGATTTTTTAGTTCGGGGCGAACCACTATTATAAAACAAAACAGAAAAAAATAAAAAGTAACATAAGTACCGGAAATCCGTTTTTTCCCGGCGCACCCATCAACCCCTGCGAACAAACGGTCATAGAATACAAAAACAACGAAAAAATAATAACAACATAATAACAAAAAAAGTAATAAGCAAGCTTTCCGCAACTCTTGAGTTTAGAAGACTGTGGCATACGAGCGAGTTACTACAACACCGAGTGGAAAGTGATATTTTACTGTCTCGCAACTGTACTCGGTAGGTGTAATCAAGGTATTACAGCATCTCCGGTATTAGCAGAAGTGATATTCTACAGATTAAATCAATTATACTCCATAGAAAAACACATGACTAGAATAACAAATATTTATGTTGTAGTGTATCACTCCTTAGATCCCGGAGAAGCTGTGCAGTGTGCAACTATGCACGTATACAAACAGAGCAGTATAGAATGGGCACTGGGCACTGGACTCTGGGCTCTGGGCACGGGGCCCTGGGCACTGGGCACGGGGCACACGGTACGTACCGGCGGTCCTGGCTCGCCAGGCTCCCCCTTCTTGCCCTTCTTGCCGCGCTTGCCGGGCGGCCCGGGCGGACCTGCAACAACAACAACAGGTATTGTAGCTCACACGTGACATATACAGCGATAGATACTAGAATACATCATGATCAGACCCACAGCAAGAGACCTGCAGGGGACTGAGACGCCACCTCTTGCAAAGACATTAGATTTAAGATAGGTTAGATGACATTCGATGTGCGTGCACTACAGAGAGAGTATTTACTTTGTTGAAGCTCAAAACCATGGCCGAGCATGCCATCACACTAATTACGGGTTCCTTTGCATGTGCGTCTCCTAACCTTTCCCCTAGAACCAGAGAAGTATAGCAATACACTGTGTACATCTTTGTATAGCGTGTCTCTATCGTCATCTGATCAGGCTTATGTTAGGTAGAATAGTGGTCATTATCCTACAGTACTTGTCTCAGAGAGCAAACGTTATGAAATTAAATGAGGAAACAAGAGTTCTGCAGTGCCTTAAAACGACCCAAATTATTTTTTTGAGCAACGAGAACACAAAGTATGTATTCGTTTGTTCGTGTCTGCCGATGGAAATCCACTGCTGGACAAAGGCCTCCTGTAATGACATCCAGCCTACACGGTCTTGCACTTGTATCCAGCGCCTTACCGCCTTACCTATGTATTACCGCTTACCTATTCTGTTCTGTAAACTAAGCAGTTTTAGGTACTAAACCTAAAACCTAGGTACATAAACCCTAGGTCAGTGTTTTCCAGTACACCACTTGGCTTGCCGTCGTCATATTTCGTCGCTACCGGCAAGTGGCCATCAAGTTGTGACACAAGGCGGCTCATAAACTGCGCGTCTAGACGTCGCGACGCGACATGACTGTAGTGTAGGTACACGGCGCGCGGTGGTCACCGGGCTCTGTCAACGCGACTCATGCTGAGAATTACACACGACAGGACCTCTAACCATATTATGTACCACTCGCCGTAGCGGTGCACGCGATCGCACAAATCGCTCGCGACGTTACATGACAGCGACAGAATTGGCGACAATTTACGATGTATGTCGACGAACGACGGCGGTTAGAGTTCATCATAATAAGTTGAGTCGCTAAATGAGTCTGTGTCTGTCAGTACCGGTGCCTCCTATCATGCTAATTAATATTAGCCTAACCTAACCTATGTCATGCTTATTAATTTGCTCCTATCATTATAATCACTATAATAATATACAATAGTGAGTCCGTTAACGACAGTGACTATTTATGATGACAAACCTGAAGATAAGGTCATCAGAACATTTAACGCAAACCTTCTTCATAAGAGTAAATGGTAGCGTAATGTGTCAAAGTTTCCCAATATCTAATACATCAATTAATAACGAAAATCGTCTCTTTATAGAAATGTGTGTGAGGACTCATAACAATTAGTGTATTGATCTCTGTATTATGGACCACGCTCTATAGACTACTGTGATTGCCTTACTACAGACGACGTTGGTGGAAAAATAAACATTTTTAACCGACTTCAAAAAAAGGAGTAGGTTCTCAATTCGTCGGAATCTTTTTTTTTTTTTTTTTCTATGTATGTTCACCGATTACTCGAAGACGCGTGGACCGATTTGAAAAATTCTTTTTTTGTTTAAGAGGGTTTTGTTTCCAGATGGTCCCATTTTAATCAAGTTAGGATCTGATGATGGGATCCTGGAGAAATCGAGGGAACTCTTCAAATTTTATATGGACACATGAAACTATTTGAGTATTATTAGAAAGAGTAATATTTTCCAAGTGGTCTTATGGTCATCAGGTCAGGATTTGATCATGGGATCTTGGTGAAATCGAGGGAACTCTTCAAATTTTGCTAGTATACTTGAAGCGAGTTGGGTATTTTTTATAGTTACTGGTGCATTTGCTAGCAGATACTGATTTGATGACTAAAGTCATCAAGTCAGGGTCTGATGATGGGATCTTGGTGAATTTGAGGTATCTCTTCAGATTTTATGAACACACCTCAAGCGATTTGTGTATTTTTACAACGCCTTGTGCATTTTATCGTTATCCACTAAAAAGTATAAAATAAAAATGGGAAATGCTTTCCAAAAAACCAACTTCAAATGCCAATACAAAGAGTGAAACAATTTTTATTTAAATTTTAGGTACCTACACCAATTCGAAGTCGGGCGATTGTCTATGACTTCGTCATTTCTTCGCACATCAATTACGTGTAAGAAGGACTACTAGGGATTGTATGAAACATTGCCCGACTTCGAATTGGTGTAGGTACCTAAAATTTAAATAAAAATTGTTTCACTCTTTGTATTGGCATTTGAAGTTGGTTTTTTGGAAAGCATTTTAGACACCAGTAATTTAGTGAATTTTTTTCGCGCGGTCTACCATGTCATATTATATTATGTCTATATTGATACATCGCAGGTCCAATTACAAAATTCAACATCATAAGATGGCCTCCTTCTTATGTCATTTGTATCTAATTAGATCCAGTTTGTGTATTTTAGTTTGCATAGTTCAGTGGTGAAGCAACCTAATTGTATAAGTAGAGCAGGCATAAATCCTGAGGGGGTTTTCAAAGTTTCCAATACGAAACAAGTGAACAAGTCGCGGGGTGCGGGGTGCGGGGTGCGGGGTGCGGGGTGGTAAGATGGATGTGTAGTCTTGGTGCCGAGGACGGGTTTGAACGGGCGCGAGTCGCCAGCAACACTTGGCGACAATAACAACACAACTTGTCCCATTAGCATGCTTTATTCCAACATTTGCGAGCCTTCACCCCTCTCACGTTCCACGTCCCGGCTTCCGGAACTTTTGACGGCGAGTAAGAAACTACGAGGTTTATGGGCCGACGACCGGAAAACACTTCCGCGACTTTGATCCACATTTCCCTCTCTCTCGACAATGCTACAATTTAATTGACTCGTATGTGTCAGCATAGATCACGCGGTATTCAGTAAACATTTACACTAGGACACGATTTTGGGAAAAAATAAAAGCTAAAGGTAGATGTTAATATTTAATTGGACGGTCCAATGCAGCAAGAGCAAAGGAGATTATTGTTGTTAAGGCTTGTCGTCGCCAAACCTCCTCATCATGTTGCTCATATAAAGAAGGGAATTTTTGTGCCGTACTGGCTCATACTCGACCATCATTCGTACTTCAATCGTGAGAACACGTGAAGAGTCGCGCTACGCTCAATTTGTTTAGGCGTGGTTGGAGTAGCATTCCGGTCCAAAAACGATTGAAAAGTCTAACCTACTCTAACGGGAGTTTTTCATTAAATCCAAACTCTTGTAGCGCGATAAGTTAACTAAGAAGCCACAGGATCTTCATTTTGCGCCTCAGGCCGAGGGCGGGGACCCTCCACCTAAAAACAAGATTACTTTCTGAAGTGCGACGCTCAGGCGACGCTAACTCGATCCACGCCATTGAGAGCTCCTCCCTCGGCGTTTGGTCACCCTCGGGGCCTGGGGGTCGTCATACTGACTCGATTATCAAAATTATTACTAAAGACGCGCTTTAATGGTCCTGTTACGCAGCCGATTTGCAAAATAAACCCTTTTGAAAGGGCCGATTTGAAAAAACCCGTATGTGATGTTACGCGTCGCCGGCTGACAGTCAGTAGATCATAGGTTCTTACTCGCCCGCTGTAAGTAATGCACTGCAAGGAAAGACATAACCAATGATTTAATCAACTATTGACTGCATCATTTAGCAAGGAGCAGGCGGCAAAAATGTCCCTAAAATTGCTGAATTTTCACTTTGATCGATTTTATCTGTAAAGAAAACCAAATCTTTACATGAGTTTTTTTCCAATTTGGAATCAAATTACTCTTTCCCCAAAGGCACACAGAACACTCCATGTCAAGAGAATGCCCTGTTCTGTAACTAAATTCTTGCTTCAAATATGTATACCTACATAAGTAAGTATATAATTGTTATCATGCGGGCCAGGGGCACGTATTGGTGGGACAATCGGCAACAGAATTGAACAGCATTTGTAACAATTATACACCAACACCAACCAACCAACCAACCAGCTTTTGCTCTACTTTCGTGTAAACAAGTGGCGAACTTTGCGTGTGTTCGGGCGAGTCGCTCACGTGATCTGAAACGCTAAACTGTTAGTTTTACCCAACTCGCCGCGCCCTCGTTCAGTTAAACAAATAATAATTATGATAATATCTGTTTGTTCGTTTGTTTAGGAGCCGAATTGCTACTCCATTGCTATTGGAACTTGTTTTGACTTGTTAGTTGGTAACATTCAATTTGTTAATTAATCGAATACAAGTTGGGTAAATATTCTATATAAAAAACTTTTCATGTTTTGCACTAATGTTTTGCACTTAGATAGACGCGCGTAAGTGACGTCAAGAGTTTTAGGGATATGCGTACTTGTTTACAGAAAACTAATAGGAAATATAAGTGACTGTATTTTTTATAAAATTAAGTACTGTCTACGGCAGTAATTGCATAATCGCCACGCACGTCGATTGCGCGCATGTTCGCAGATCATCCGGATAATCCGCGCCGCGCCGCGCGTTCAGCGCGCATCGTCTGCAAGCGCCTTTACATAGTAATGCTGCATTTTTATTCCGGTACTTACTGTTACTAATAACAAAACATTTACATTTATATTTTTTGTGCAAAAGAAAAATGAAACGACGTTCACCTAATGTTAAGTGATACGCCTGTTGCAATATCACAATTAAAAAGCACTGTACTGCGGCCATCGTCTTGTGATGTTCTTAAGACTCACTTTGGCCAGCTATCGCGTCAGCATACATTACTGCTTCACGGTAGAATAAACTGACACTACGGTGGAACCCACCCGAAGAAAAAGTCCTATACCACCAGAAAATAAAAGGATTATTGTTTCTGTCCTTTCAGTAGCTATAAAATATGCGGAAAATTTCTAGCCAGAGAACTTATTTACAGAAAAATAAAAACACAACAACGATATTTATTTAGTCACAACTTACAATATACCGGCCCGCTCTCCGCGCGCCGCTCTACGGGAGTATGTGAATATTTTCATAAACGGTTATTATCTTAAACACACGCATTTCGTTTAATTTTTTCTTTTTCAAAACCCGACTAGAAAGAGAACTATGATTACTGTAGGGTTGTCGCTTTCATCGTAGCTGCTCAGTGCACACTCTACGCTTATAACGACGCTAGGTTCAAAGTCTAAATAAATAAATCGTTAATGGTATTAAAACTGAACTGGAGATAATGCCTGCAACTAACACGTCATCTTTATCTTTTAAAGTCGTTCTTTGAATAGTACCTACCTACGTCCTAGATACTTTATTATTAGACAGCACACGGTCTATACATTATTTTTAGACAGCACACGGTCGAAAAGGTACAGTAGAAAATTGATTATCCGAACATCAATTATCCAGATATTCGATTATTCAATTTTTATATTGTTTTCTCTGATGACGTTTGTAAAGCCCTTTACATTTAAATTTAATTATCATTTGATTTGACTTTGAAATCGATAATCAGGATATTCGATTATATGGGATATAGATACTTAATTCAATTCATGAAGACGCGCCCTACTCTGTCAAAATCCCCTATGTTTTATTCGATTCGTATGGAGTTTGACAGAGTGGGGCGCGTCATTGTGGATTTAATATATCTATACCCCTGGGCCCTGGTTTTATGTAATCCTATAGTGTGTGCCAACCCTGTCGTCGTAAGGGTCGCTTCACACCGTGAAGTCAGTAATAACGGGGAAGGCACCGCCGCACCTCACTTAAGAACTTAATTCACAACCTATATTTTGAGTTATTTCTTAAAATACAGGTATATTAATAGCATGATATTATATAGTGGTCATCCAATCTTCTTTCAGTTAAATTGAGGGAAACAACAGGATGAATACTTCCAATAATAACATTTAATAACTACCTAATAATCCAACACGTTTTTTTTTTGCTTTTAAATTTTTAAAATATTAAATCTTTTTGATTTAATAACTTTCGTGGGCTGTTGCTTGATGTTACGAACATTACGGAATATGTTTTGTACGTGTCGCAAAAGTGATAGTAAGGTAATAGATATACCATGGTTTTTGGCCGCAACCACAACGAGGCTATAAGCATCATAACAAAATCCCTGGCCGTGTTTACATTGTGATAAAGTGATTAAAAAAATTTAAAAACTTATTCGATTACCAGTCTTTTCTGAGTTACTTTAATTTTCTTTGATAGTTATTAAATTTTCTTTGATAGGCAGTTATTAAATGCAAACCTACACTGGAAATCATTTATCATCAGTCCTATTATGTAAAATCAAATTAACTTGTGCGCCGTATGATATCAAAAAGTTTAAGACCTTTGTGCGCCCAGTCAGCGAATACAGTAACGACATCCTTTTTGTGAGAGGTTATCGCGCACTAAATGCTTTTCCGCCCCGACGGGTTTTAATCAAGGAGCTCTGCCGGCCGAAACTGAGGGGAACACTACGCTACAAAGTTTAGAACCCTAGCGGGGACACTCGCCTGCGGCTCGCAGCTGTGATGTATTACATGCGCGCCTCGCTCTCCCTGTCTGCTGAGACTGCACTAGGGTCGCAGCGCCTCGAGACGTTGATGATGTGAGGCGCTAATTGCACGCCTCGAGGCGCTCGACGTGACCATTTTACGGATTACACGACGTCTGGATGTTGGATTTTGGATGTCAAGTTTCGTGTTTTGGTTAAATAAGTGCATAATATATAGCGTCGTATGACATTACAATGTAAAGTTTGGGATGCATTACATCTGACAGGGGCAGGCCTATCATGATTCTCGGTGTTCGATTCGCAGCTCGTGAAGTAGACTGTGGACCACTATAAAGTTATTCCCTGGTCTGTGCTGTGGACTATGTTGTAAAGATGATCTGCGTTAGACTCGGCATCACCGTAATGAAGCTGTAACTTTGTGAGTCGTGACTCGTGATGCCTCGTCAGAATGCCGCGCGATCCCAGCGTTGTACTTGAAATCGAAATATCCGAATATAAAACTTTAAGAATAATAAAACTTCTTAAAATAGCATTAGGTATTGCCACCAAATGTTGTGGACGTCTTGTGAATGAGACGACGAGAACCTCAGTATATTTTTTTAATAATCCCATTATAATCATCCCATAGAAGTTACTCAGAGCATTTCGATAGCATCTGAAATAAAAAATCCAATATTGGATCGGACCCTCTAGAACATAAAGTCCATTCAAAATTCATTCGCATCAACATTTAAAGTAAGACTGTGCGGGGGTGTTTACGGCAGAAGTCTTAAGATATGCTAAATATTCTCGCGGGAGGTCGCCCTCCTCGCTCAATGGGTATAACTCACGGAGAAAAATGGCGAGGTCCGAGCGAAGACGACTTGGATTGAGCCCGGATGTCTGCCGGGACAAAGTGCCGTCCCCCCTCTCTACGCTCTGCTACCGTCGCGCAAATCTAATTTATCATATCATCCAGATAAATCACGTGTCCGATTGAGATATCTAAATTTCATCGCCGCTGCTTCCCGCTCGCTTCTGTTACATGATTTTATTCTGCGAAATAACTCATGTAACAGAATTGGCTTTTGAAACGATGTTGACTGCGATGTTGTATCCAGTTAGTAATTTAGTTGGTTACGAGATATAAACAACTGAATGTCTTGTTGATTTGTTGTTGAGAAACTTAAGAAGGGTGCGGAACCCAGGCCGACACTCAACGCTGTATTATGGCATGTTGTATTGATGCTATTACTGTATTCTGCTGTGAACACTACTGCCTATACGTGTTTAATCAATGACTAGTGTAGATTAAACTAGTGTCGTTACCTCTGCCTCAGAATGGGGAGCAGGACAACAAGGGACAAGTCAACAGATAAAGAACTCATACGAGTAGGTACAAGAAGGCGCTCCGGCAAAATCTAGACAACATTCTAAATGTAATTTTGTCCTCTCGCATTGATATCCAATGTCACATAGTGTGTCTATTACTTCTTAATCCTCTTAATTAGATGAGGCCGGTAAACTAGCTATAATTAATGATCTGCAAAATTAGGGTCAATCGAAAACTGATCCCAAATAGTCCTTATAGTTAATAGTAGTTCTGAAAGCCCTAAAGAAGTCGTCACAGCTTATCAGTTATCTAGTAACATTAATGGATGTACAACAAGCTGACAGTATGCAAGAGTGCATTATAATTATCTACTAATTGCATGTTACAAGTATCAATTCACTGACATATTCACACGGACCTAAACACTCGTTAGTTACACGCTTTCGATCGATTAACAATTTACAAAACATTAAACAATACAATAAAATGATTCTATGCACGAGTTAACTGACGACCTAATGACAAAAAAAACTAAAGATACCTATATGAGCAGTGTTACGTCAATGAATGACACGGATGCTGTGACCGCCCCTCGTGTTATAGAACCACACATCACTGTTATGACGCTGCAATATCTCCACTGCGCCGACTATGACACGCTCCACCTGACACGGTGCTACGTCAATTGATGAATGACACCTACATACCTTGTCGTGGCAGCCTATAGGTGTGATACCCCCTGACTCATTAGCATGACAATGCAAGAGCGTATACTTTGGTATGGATAACAGACGACAGGAAAGCTTGGATTAAAACATTCTTTATAGGAATAATTTTGAAATAATCCAGAATATAAGTCCAGCCTAATTGGTTTAGTAACTGTGCAGGCTTCAAAATCAGGATTTGTTTTTAAGTCCATGGCTCTTGCGACCTATTCAAATCGTTCGAATACTTGCTATACTATAAGAAGCGATTTCTCGTTCCGACACACTCGTACTCTGCTCAATCCTAGAGTATCTAAAATGTTTTTGTACCCATCTCTACCGCATTTCGTAACTGTACCCATCTCTGCGCAAAGAGCTTCTAATGCCTCCTTCAAAGGCAAGCGTCTGAAGATGTTTTCCTTAAATTGAAACGCCTATAATTGCAAATCGTAGCTATAAAAATAGATGATCTCGCGTCAGAAGGCGCGAGTTAATAGGTGTCGCCTGTCGCTGCGCTCTCGTCTCCTTTGAATGTATCTCACGACCCGCTCTCGTGACACCAGAGTGTGTTCGACACGCTCGTCACGTGACGCCGAGACAAACATCTTGCAACCGCTGCAGATCCTATTTCCAGATGATTATGGTTGAATTTCGCATGATCCAGCTGTATGATGTTATTGGTAGTGCCAACGTAGATAGTGCATTCCTAATATCTCTTGTTTCTATAGGTTTAAGATACATATTGCTTTGCTCTAGATGTAGGAAAGGGTGTTGTCTTGCGGTACCTACTTAGGCAATAGGCAGGTGCGAGTGAGGGCTGTCACCGCGCGGAGATTGTCATGCTAATGGCCGCAGCTGAAGAATTAAACCAAATCTCAAAGTGTTTTGATTAAAAAACTTGGACGTTTTGTTTGACTTCTTGTTTAGGAGAAAGTTTTTAGTCAATGTACCTTTTGATGAAAGTATAAAATTTAATATCAGACCCCCTTTTTGAGATAAAAAATGCATAACATACACCCTACTACCATCTGTAACGAAGAGTTTAAGTGAAGCTCACTAAAACCCTTTTCAAGACAGAACCACTGGCGTGGGTACGGGATTCATTCCGCGCTCTAGCCAGGAATATTAACAATAAACCCAGTAAATCGCTAATAGTTAGATTTTTTTAAGTAACAGTATAAATTCGAATCATTAGAGTTTTTAGTTTTCTTTGACGCAGTAAAGTATTTAAGGTTTGAGTCACCAGTGTCTGGTATGACTTCGAAATAGGACCAAGAAGCGAGGTCATGCCGTTGTTCTTCAAGTATTCGCTTATTTTCTAGTCCTGCCCCGTATAAGAATAACGTATTCATAGTTATCGAAATCGTTTACAAATTCTGCCCGCTGATTGGTTTTCTGATTTACTAGTAACTCACGAATTGGAGGGCAGATTTGAAAACGATTACGATAACGATGAATACGTTTATCTTACCCAATCAGGCCCATTGGTACAGAGCGCTCCGAACAACTGTATCCATCTCGCTTAATGCAATGATACCTGCGGGTATACGCTACAGGGGGTGTTATTAGCTTTGTTTGTTTGAATCGGTTGCAGTATACTTGCTGCAACTCGTTACTAGCAAAGCGTACAAATAAAGCTAATTATGGAAATAAGAGTGTTTTCAAACTTTGTATTGGAGCTCTGATAGGGGGGAAGTAGGGGGGTAGTGCACTAGTACTAATTGACTGGGAGCTTGGAGCTGACGATGTATGCCAGACCGACGATATTTCAGCAAAGCTTTTAATAAATACTTCGATATTTGTTTGCTAATTTGTCGTTTTTGGGGTACAAAGATAAAATACATTAAAAAGAAGACTGTCAACTATTAAGAAATTAGTAAGCAGTGAGAAATCGACCAGGTTGAGATCCTTCGATAAAGGGTCCTATATTCAGGTATGAATGTCTTTCGACTGAGACGATGATGACGATAACGACCTTTTACCACGCAATTCCATGAACCAACAGTAAAAATTAGTACGCAATCATAGACCGATATTATAATAAGCATAAACAAATCTCAATATTTACTTAATTATAGAAAGACTGCTTTATAATTTTGCAAAAACAACGTAGATCTGGCACGCTCCGCACATTCTTGATTCTCAGGCAATAGTGTCGTAATGAGTATCGGTTCGAAGTCTGCTTCCGAAGCGATACGATGCGATGCGATGCGGAGGTGCTTAGCGTACCTCCCCCGGGTCCTGTATTTGTTTCTTTGTTCTTCCACTTCATTGTAGTCGTCTTTATTCACGTTTGTTTCGCTAATTTTGCTCTTTTCCAATTCCAGTTTTCATCGTTTGAGTTGTATTTCGTTTTGTAGAAGCTAACAAGCCCTGCTGTATCGCGTGCCAGAAATGTCTTTGGTTAAATAAGCTAAAGTTTCTGTATACAAACTGAAGGAAACTATTACAGCTAATAGAAATTCCTTCATACTGCACAAAGGTATTGCTAACGAAAGATAAATTTATTATGTGGTTAAAAAAACACTTATTTTAAAAAAGTATATTTATCCATTAAAATAAATCTGCGTATCTGAATGGCATGCAATAATATTCATGTATTCTATGAGACATACTTCCCCTGTAGTGATGTTTAAAAATATAAAATTATAATCGAAACTGATATCGATATCATCTGGCAGAGAGGGTACAGTGTGGGGGAGCGGGATAGAGCGGGAATAGAGCGGGGAGTGAGCGGGGAGTGACACAGACGGGTGACAGAGCGGCGATTATGACGTTAAATCAAGCGCGGCCAGCAATAAGTCAGCGATTAGGTTAATGCGCCGCGCCAGGTTAGACGCTAGTGATGTGACATGTCACAGCACAATGGTGATGGACCGCGTCATATCGAAAACTGCACATCCCTAGACAGATTTATTCACCTCCCAATTTTCTCGATGGAAGTTTTTCTATCACGTCTTCCTACCAAAATAAAACTTTATCTAACATAAGTATTTTAATGATAAGATATCACAAATAGCCAAAATTAATAACCTATCCAATCGAGGTTTGTCACACCAAAATACAAATTATTAGGCGCTTATCGATTTCTGATAAATCAGGATAGGGTAGGGTTATTAATTTCATCATAATAGAGTCGTTATAAAGTAGGTAATCTAGAGTTATGCTTATAACAATTGAGTCCTGTAAACTACGATGTCTCCATTCATTCAAAATACCAAATCATTTGTAATTCGTGCATATTTCGATCATGTTGTGGTGTTATTCGGATGAGTATAGTAATAACCTATGCTTCTGGCTATATTTGGGTCGGAAATACTTATTTAAAACGAAATATTAATCAATTTAGATCAAAATTTGGTCGTGTTCCGTAATACCAAAAAATATGAATGAAAACTTGTAACTTTCTTTATTAACTGGTGTTTTTCTTTAGCTGGACAATAAACACTGTCCTCCTGAACTAATGCGAGGTAAGATAGTGTTGTTTTTATTACAAAACAAATAAGCAGAAAACATGTCCTCTTTGACATAAAAATAAGCAAAACTAAATTCGTTTTACAAAAGTTTTTCGGAACCAGATATGGCCAGAAGCACAGATTATTACTATATGAACCCGAATAACACCACAACATGATCGAAATTTGCACGAATTACAAATGATTTTGGTGTTACGAATGTTTTGGGAGACATCGTGGGTAAGCGGACTCTTAAGTTATACTAATAATATTTATTAGTTTTGCTTAGTTAATTATGTAGACAAATATTGTATATGTATGAAGCCGAATTAATGAATGAAACGTATAATCACATCACTAGCGCGCACAGAGCTTAGAGTACGAAACATGGAGCGTGGTTCCACAGAGCTGTCATGTAATAATTATGGAATATTGGGGAAGTCATTCCATGTCAGCGCTAATATCCATAAATTGTGAACACCGCTGTAATAAATTCCGGTTTATGGTAATAAAACTCGTCTAAATAAAGAAAATCTTGTTCCAGCTTTGTTTATTTCTTCGACTCTCATAATTTTAGTTATAATTTAACTGGGTGATTTTATGTTTGAAAGCTGAATAAATTTCCACGTTTCCATTGCCATCATTATTCAAAATTATACACATTGCAACATTATTAAAATTTATATGTAATTATTATGTATTTTTATACAAATAAGCGTTTTATTGCATGAGCATATTTTATTGCCTTTTTAGGGTTCCATACCAAAATGGTAAAAATGGAACCCTTATAGTGAGACTTTCTCCGTCCGTCCGTCCGTCCGTCCGTCTGTCACACTCGATTATTTCAGTAACTATTCAAGCTATCGACTTGAAATTTAGAATAGTTATAGGTAATAGTGACCCGACGCCATAACAATCATAAAAATTTGAAAATTGTTTTTATTTTTATTTAAAAAGGGGGGAAAACCGGGTCGATAAAATTTCAAAATGAGATAACAATATTGAGTGGGGTATCATATGAAAGGGCGTTACTTGTGTATTCTAAAACTAATTTTTATTTATTTTTAAGCCTAATAGTTTTTTATTTATTGGGCAAACTGTTGAAAAAAATACCGTTCCCCCCCCCTTATCTCCGAAGTTTACCAATCGAAAAATCTGAAATAATTATGATCAATAGAAGTTAACGTATATTTTACAGGAAAAATTAAATCAACTCGCTGACTATTATACTTTTATTGATAATAACATTAATCCGCCAAAAACAAAGTTACGTTTGCGGTTGGCCAACAAAAGTACCTACATGTAAATTATACTCGTAAATTCATGAACAAAAGTGATTCTTTCAATGTTTTACTTCTTTCATGGTATGGGACCCTCGGTGCGCGAGTCCGACTCGCACTTGGCCGGTTTTTTAATTTGTAAGCATTGAGTTAAATACACATTTATATGAATGTTTGTAAGTCAAAGGACATTTATAGGCAACCTAGGTCTGTATTTTCGCTATATCTCTATTACGGTCCCCCGTTCCCTAATTTGCACTTTCTAGGGCTAGTTGTATATTTACTGTATAGATACTCTGATTAAATTTTAAAGTAGGTAATAATCAAAATTGCTTAAATAACCGTTTAGACCCTTAATGTCCCTACTTCCATCGATGAGTGAGTGAGTAGTGAGTGAGTGAGTGAGTGAGTGAGTGAACGAGAGCATGAGAACAACACGCGGTAGAAACAAAGCTTGAAAGCTTTCTGATTGAGAAACTTATTTCTTAGAACTGGATTGTTGATTAATTGTTCGCATTGGTACGAGTATAACAATATCGTACTCGTTATTTCTCAGAAATATTAAAGCATCTATCTCGTCAATATAGGAACTTATTGCTAAGTAGACACTGCAAAATTAATGATCTTCATCCAAACGATTAATGTATCTTTTTCTGTCAGTTCAATATAATTAAGAGGTCTTCATTTTTACAAGCTGTCATTTAGTTTCATCTGTCCCGTTGTTTGTTTGTTTGTCTGTAATACAGTAAGTTAAATTTGGAAAAATATACATGCATGTGACGTGAGCTGAATCGGTAGTTAAACGACACAACCTCATGGAGTGGACTCGTGTGATCCTTTTTGACGAGTACTTTGATGTTCGATAATTATATGCTGGCAAGAATGCGAATGAAGCGTATTTAAAAAGCTTGTTTAACAAATAAAATGATACGTGCTTCAACTACAGAGTTTGAAGCTATAGTACGACATTTCGAGTGTTCCATGTAGTATTTTGTGCAAGGCAGTGTGGAGATTGGGTGTGAATGGCTTTCTATACGATAGTTTCATACTTGTTACCAAACTTGTCAGGAGTTAGAATTCCTTCGAACTAAGGTCGACAAAACATTACCCTTCTACCGCTGTCTAGTAAAAAGCAATCAGCACAAGTCTTACTCGTATCTACTTTCAACCTGAATTTTCCGGAACCTTTCTGGAATTTATAAACGCGCTTCGAGTTTTGTATTTATCAGGTGGGTTGCCATTTCCTTTGTAGATTTACTCACATCACAGCTGGGAAGCTGAGTTCAAAATGCTAGTTGTTTTACCTAGAACAGAACAATTTTGAAACAATTAAAATCAATTCCTTTTAAACGAAGAAAAAACTAAAAATCACGCAAATACTACGGGAACCCGTGTTCAAAGATACCATTACACAAAACAAATTAGTAGAAAAAAGCTACGAAGGTACAGACCAAGCTAATAAAAGTGCAAAAATAGGTACAGCTCCCTTATCATGGGCACGAAAATTTTATACTTTTTGTACCCTGTGAAAAGGGAATCAATGATTTATCTCTATCGGCTAATACATGAAAAAATAAGAAAGGAGTAGTGCTATTATCTTCACCCGTACGCCCGTGCTCAGAATCAAAAGAAACTCTTCAGCTTCAGTATTTATTTCTTACTTTACATTTCAATTATATTTCCCCCGTGGGGATTTTAATAATACCAATTCTAGCCGTATTGTTAAATATATTATTATAATAGATGTTTGTATTCTTACATGAAGTCATGGTTAACTAACATAATACGTATTTAGATATAAGAACCAAAAAAGTTTTCTGTAATCGGACTAATAAATAATTATTTCTGTTTGAACTAAAAAAAGATGTCGATGAGATAACCCGCAATTGGGCATTGATAACGATCTGACCTCGAGTGCAACCACGAGGGGAATTTGAGGAATGCTCGGCACGAGAAGCGCTTAGGGAACGACGGACGTTCACTGTGGATTCTAGATACTTAACATAGCAGGTAACTGGTCCTCATTCGACACATGCTACTACAAGAACAATACCTAACACTATCGTCCCAGTGTTGCCACGGGTCGCCACTCAGAAGGCTTGATCGTAAAATCCCAGGTACCAATACAGGTTTTCTCCATCGATGTTGTCCTAGCAAGCAGGTCATATTAGGTTTCTTAAAACGTACAATAGTCAGATAAAGCCTAGGATTTCAACTACTCAACCCTCAAGACAAAGGCCTGAACAAATAGGCTGTATACCGTTATAATCAGACATATCATCAATTGAGTTATTCAAATTAGATTTCTTACTCATCTTTGTTCACCGATAAACTGCTTCTCCGACATTGATACCTACTTGGTATCGAGACTTACCTGAGAAACAATTTGGTTAAATGTCATCTCTGTCTAATAGTTAGATACAATTTAACTAACTTTTCTCACAGCGCACGTCTGTTTCTGTGTCTTAGCCCTACTGGAGATCGCGTGGCTAGTATTAATTCTGAAGACCAAGAGTAAATAAAAAATTATAGAGATTTCTTATTTATATCATAAACATTCAATTTCCCATTGAGTCATATCGCCGCACTTTCTCCATTGAGTCGTATCGTAAGCCGTTAGCAAAGGGGGTTAGTTTCCTAAATCGTACCAAAGTCAGACAGTCATTTAAGTACCCGACCCTCAAGACAGAGGCCTGAACAAATAGGATGTACACTGTTATGTTCAGACAAATTATGAAATGTTTTAATTCAAATTATTATCAGCTGATTCTACTAATAGAGTAATTCTAATTAGTGTTCTTACTCATCTTTGTTCACTCTGGTATCGAGACTTACCTACCCGAAAGATACGTAATTTGGTTAAATTTTGTCGATCTGCTTTCTACAACCTTTTCTCATAGCGCACATTCTGTTTCTGTGTCTTAGCCCTAATGGAGATCGCGTGGCTAGTATTAATTCTGAAGACCAAGAGTAAATAAAAAATTATAGAGATTATTATTTATATCATAAACATTCAATTTCCCATTGAGTCATATCGCCGTACTTTCTCCATTGAGTCGT
Organism: Coenonympha glycerion; assembly: GCA_963855885.1. NCBI lineage: Eukaryota > Metazoa > Arthropoda > Insecta > Lepidoptera > Nymphalidae > Coenonympha > Coenonympha glycerion. Next base: position 16,543,052 of record OY979637.1, on the reverse strand, counting down.
ATCGTAAGTCGTATCTATCTCGTTCCTGCGTCCCAATAGTCGATACGCTTATCACACGATCTCATCGCGGGTGGTCCGAGCCGCTGTTATGATTATAATGCGGTTATTTATTGTACGGACCAAAAATGTAATACACAGATATTACGCCATGTCTACTTGTGTTATATCACTACTCTTATCCCGGTATGATCTATTTAAGGGTTTTTGTATTCGAAGGAGTTACGATTTATTTTGAAGATTGTATTGAATCAGAAGTATTTACTACGATTTATAGTTGTACTATGTATCAATATGTACGGATCAGCTCTAAGATTTAACTTTAAAGAATATACAAGAGATCTAACATAAATTTCGTGATCGTTATTTCTTTAAATTATTGTAGAGTGAGTCAAAATAAAAGAAAAAGAAGATAATATATTGCAACCTATAGGAGAACGAAAAAAACTACAAAACTATACAAACTAACTACTACTAAAGACGAAGTAAACTATTACTAAAGTCTATTACAAAAGACGAAGAAAAACTATAGAAAATTGTATTTATTGTTACTAGTAAAAACCCAGCAAACGGGTGTTTGTGACGTGACAACTCGTCATAACTGTCCAATCTCTAACACGACACGACCACTGCCGGATAACGTGACGATAGTGTACACTAAGCGACAAATTGAAACATTACACGCGTGAATAATGGCCCCACTACCCTGAACTAAAGCCAAAACTACCCCCAGAATATATAGAGCCTGAACCTTGCGCATAGAGCATACAACGCGAACGAAAAACACCACAGTGATGCTATCTTTAACAATCGAGCTCCAAAACACACAGCGAAGGAGTTAAAATGAAATAGATTACAATTTACAAGGTAAAGGTTAAAATATTGCTTCATTAGCGGAAAAAACCGGGGATTTGTAGCGACCGACACTGTCATCCGTGGGGAATTCCGCACATTATAGCATTGTATGTTATTAGTCATGAGATTTTTTTGTGACTTTGAATGTAATTATTATTATTTATTGTATTTGTAAAGTATTGTAGGTAGCTACCTCGTAGCTACATAATATTTTTTTCGCGATCGGGGTTTTCTGTATATTTCTTATTATTAGTAATCTGCTGAATGTAATGTAATAATAAATCATAGCAGTAAAATCACTTAGGCTCACTTGCGGCAACCCAGTGTAAGTTGTCAAAATTGTCCAATTAGAGACGTTGACACTAGGGTTAAAAAATTTAATATGCAACCCCGTTTCGCGCAAAAGGACCTTCGTGGCAAACTTTAATCTCATCTAACGGTAAATGAAGGCGCAGTCGTTGATGTGTTGATCATATTAGCTTGGTAGTAAATAATAAATATAAGTAAATAATCATAACGGTTTGCTACACAGCATTGTACCGGAACGCTAAATCGCTTGGCGATACGGTCCCACGGTTCGCATAAGTTGTTCACCTCGATCGTATAAATGAATTCAATTAATTAGAAGTTCTGTGCAAGTGGTAGTTTTTCTCCGCTGTCAGTGGACACCTTCCTATTATAGCGATGCTACGCGACACCTCTGTGTCAGCAGACGGCGAGTGACAGGCGGAAGCTGTAGTTATAAAAATAATTGCTTATAATTCCATCTTCCATACATGGAGATTATTAACATTGGTGAGATACCATAGCGATAAAACGCTGCCTGCGTACGAGTTTGAAGAAAAATATGATCTCTATAATACATTGAAAGTTTAAGTGGACACTATAACTGTACATACCTTTCCTCTAGAAGCTAGCTATTTTTACAGTCTGTTACTAACTTAGGTTCTCTTAGGTTTACTGTTTTTCATAAGGGGCTATTGCAATCCTAGCAATCAATTTGAGTTAATTGGTATGGTAGAGACAGTTCTGTGGTCTCCGGTAGTCAATGCCTACTTGAAATTAAGCAACATTAGTGTTAACTGTTAGTATTGTAATTTTTTAAGCATACCATAATAAACGACATTAATAACCAATAGGGGATATAAGGTGTAAAGGTAAGTCATAATTACGAAATTTCAGCACCCGTGTCTATTGTCTACTTAACTGTCTTCAGTCTTCAGTGAAGATCACGAATTTTATAAACTTTGAATTGATCCTCGTATCCTTGGCTATCACAGCTGAAGCATCTACCACTTCACCTCGATTGCTGACCACTAAATTATAATAACTGTCAATGTATTCTCCTAATTCAGTTCCAGGCAGATTTCTTTGAAAACAATCTTTGAAAAGGTACCTAAATATCCGGAATGGCAACGTCAGGCCTGATATTGACATCCGGTAAAGTAGGCATCGGGCCTGTTGAGCCTGACGCATCTCAGTCCTGTAGCTCTATAATGAGGCGACTTGTATTCCGCGCACTGGCCTCGTCCCTCGTTCCCGTAGGATAGTCCCTCCGCCATTACCCGCGGGATCATGCAATATTTTTGTTGGTTATGGTCCTTTATCTGGATTCATAAACAGAAGTTATGTATTTATAACCCACATAAATGATTTACGATTCCTAAATATAATATACCTACTAGTGAATAACCAAAAAGCATAGTTCTTACTACCTTAAAAAAAACTGTAAACAGAAAATGCCTAATGCATACAAAAAGGAAAACTTTGGGGCTGTGTGAACCATTAAAAAAATTGTATGTTTACACGACGGATACGCGTTTGGCCAGCACGGGGTCCAATGGCGGATTTCCATAGAAAAGAGTAAGTGTGGGCCGAAGAAAGAGTTCAAAATTGTTCTTCAATGTTTTTTTTTTTCAAATAATAATTCACCGTTTCAAAAATTAATTGCAATGTCGAAGTCACACGATTGCCGCGTACAATTTGATCAGACATTCCTAATTTCTTGTGCGCATACAGGCAGAATGCAATGTAAGGCAAAACCAGCCAAGTATTAGATTTCCTAAATTTAGTCTCACAAGAATAAACTAGCGCGTTTAGACGAGGTAAGTTACAGAGTGGTCTGCTTATATGAGTGCGAAAGATCGATGCTTCTTCTATTGGAAGGTATATTTGGGTTCTGGACATTTTCGCATCATTACACTAGCAGTGGGTTTTGGCATTGATGTAGACACGATGTTGATGTTCGTCAGTCACGCAACGCTTCCTCTTCGTTCGACGCTCGCGGGTCACGGCTCGTTAGCCGGTGAGTGGTCACCGGTGAGGTACAATAACATAAATCTACTATTCGGTACTTATCAAAATTTCAGCAACCATTGCGACTTCACAAGTTTTCTAACTCTATATACCCACAGTCAATTGACAACGAGAAGCTTGGGTGTGTTACATTATGTATCCGGAATAAAAAAATATTGATGTCTATATCATTCGTAATGTTCTCGCGAGTGTAGTTGCTGTAATAATGATATATTGCAGGTCGTACAGCCCAATAAATAACAGCTGCGCTGTTTACAGCGGATTGCTGGAAATACTCCGATTCAATGAATGCGAGTGAATCACATCAGGAACAGAGAAAATGAACCTACACATATGAGACCAACTTGCGTTCCAATTAAATATATTATTACTTTATAAATTGGGATCAATAATATACTAAAAAAGATTTATTGCTATGCCCTGAAATCGATCAGCTCTTGAAAGTCATCATTACCACCGAGCTCCCATGTTTCATTATTATTATTATAACAGTCTATTAGCGCGTCATTCCTCTGTTCGATTTAGATTTTACACAATGTTGCTAAGATATCATGTAAAAATAACTAACAAATGTACCTGAATGTACGGAGAAACTCTATGTAGCTACTGTATGTCAAAACTACGCAATCTGGTGGTGCACTTTATTGGTTCCTTTTTAAATGACAACTAGCAAACCGATTGTCCTAGAACCGAACAGCTTTAAGTTGTTTTCGTGTGTACACCTTCGTCTTTCATGTGTTAAATCCTTAAGAATTTCTTCGTAATAGCGGATAGGTATAACGTAGAAGCAGAGCGCGAAATAGCTGTACACTCACTCTTGTGATGTTTATTCGAATTTAGATGAGTTGGGCAGCGGATTCCCGATGCTTGGAGTTCCGTGCAATTTCAACGCGCCCTAACATCTCGGTGCATACGAATTGTTTGTTTTATTTCAAAGTTTTTGGTATACAAATAAATTATTTGAATAAATAAACAACAAAGGCACGAGGAGTTCAATTAATTAGGTTTTTTTTTATACCTAATACTTACTAGAAAAAAAATCGCGCAAAGGAAAATGGAACGATCAATTCTGAATATATTACGTTTGATTGACAAATGCTCACAACAAGAAATAAGATAAAAACTCCATACAACAGATACAACAAATGGAACTGGGCTGGTCATGTTATGAGAAGAAAAGACAACAGATGGACCACAAAAATAACCACTTGGTGCCCGAACTACAATATCAGAAAGAGAGGAAGACCAATCCACAGGTGGAGAGACGACTTTGTAGAGTTCGCAGGCCCTTTGTGGCATAGAAATACGAACAACATCAAAACTTGGAAGAGAGAGAGTCATATATATTTTGAATAAAGTGTGGAGTTTGTGAAGTTAGGGCTTGTAGAGTTAGGGTGCGTAAAGTTAGAAGTCTTGCTCTACATGATATCTGATCTGGGGACACGGTAGTGTCCCCGCCAAGACGAGCCAAGCGAAGCGCGAGGGCACTACCTATCTTTTCTCGAAGTGTTTCGCCGTATTTTTAAACCCTTATAACTTAGGCCTGAATTATTTCAGATAATCAAAATTCTCGGAAAATGATGTCGCCAGTGAACTTATTAAACCTATAAAGTTTCAATTTTATAGGTCTTATACTTTAGATTTTATTGACGTCTAAAAAACCCAAATTTCGTCACTGACTGACTGACTGACTCACTGATGATCATCAAAATTCCTAGGTACTTCCTGAAGACCTAGAAAGCTGAAATTTGGTTTATAAGCTAGTATTAGCACACAACCAACAAAAAAATTCCAAAAGTTGGAAATTTAACCCCCCAACCCCTTAAAATAGGGGATGGAAGTTTGTATGAAATTACCGCAAATATTGATGCTAGAGGTCTCAAAATTGATATAGGGACTCTTTGTAATAAACAATTAAATACGTGTTTTAGGATTTTCAGTTAATCATCCCACATCCATTAAATTAGGGGGTTGGAAGTTCGTACTTATGGGGTTTCCCATAAGTATATAGGTATAATAAAAACTTAATTTCTGAAATTTGGTATATAAGCTAGTATTAGCACACAACCAACAAAAAAATTCCAAGAGTTGGAAATTTAACCCCCCAACCCCTTAAAATAGGGGATGGAAGTTTGTATGAAATTACCGCAAATATTGATGCTAGAGGTCTCAAAATTGATATAGGGACTCTTTGGAATAAACTACAAATAAGGAAAAAAATAAACAAGGTGAACCAAGGAGGGTTCCCTCATTTAAATGATAGAGGGGGGGGGGGGGGGATACTTGATTCGGACAAATATCCACCTTGCAATGATATTCAAGAAATACACCAAAGAAAAGGAAATTAACCAAATAAAAAATATAGTCGTAAACAACTTAAAAAAGAAGTGAAATCCCAGCAAAAACATTTTCATGTAAAATGTTGCCAAGACGAGAACATGTGGCTCACACTATCAAAAAGTTATCAGATCTCATGTAGAGCAAGACTTCTAACTCTACACGCCCTAACTCTATACATCCTAACTTTATAAACTCTACACTTTAGTCAAAATATAAATATGTCTTGGCTGTTTCGTTACTGTCACATGGGTGTAAAGTAAAAATATTATTCACTGACTTTGTATTTTTCTGATATACAATACCTAGTTTCTGTAGTAACGATTATTTATTAGATAGGTATTGAGTCTTCTCAGAAACTGCACTTAGGTTTTACTAACTGCATTGGTTTCAAATACTTCATCACTATTTGCAAAAGTGTGTTCCTTTGCTTTAGAGGATATTTTTAATAAATGGAAGTTTTTTCCCATAACAATGGTGATACCATTTAATTTTAATGTGAAATTTCTTGAATTTTGCATGGTCCATTATGCCACTTGCAAAACTCTATTAGAAAAGTACTGAACAGTGAATAAATTCTTCACTTTACGCCCATGTGACGGTACCGAAACAGCCAAGACATAAAATATTTTGACTAAAGTGTAGAGTTTATAAAGTTAGGATGTATAGAGTTAGGGCGTGTAGAGTTAGAAGTCTTGCTCTACATGAGATCTGATAACTTTTTGATAGTGTGAGCCACATGTTCTCGTCTTGGCAACATTTTACATGAAAATGTTTTTGCTGGGATAACTCTTTGACAGTGTGAGCCATATAGCTCCTTCTTGGCAACACTTTACATGAAAATGTTTTTGGTGGAATTTAATACTTAGTTATCACTACTACTATAATAACTATCCAGAAGTGCTTATAAGATAGGCCTATATGAAATAAATCCTTTTAATCTTTGCATCTAAACTAGAGTTTAAAATTGAATTCCAAATGTAATTTCAATCAAGCGAATTTATTGAAATTCAGCGTTTAAGCATCAAACTGCATAACAAACAGATCGTTGATTTGCAATTCAAACAGCTCTCTAAGTAATTCTGTTTGTATTTCCTCTTCGGATTCTTACATACCCACACAAATCTCCCGCCAAATATGACTTCACATTCAAGAGATTCCCCACTCAAAGCGCGTTCCAACACTAAATACCTACCAACAGGAGTGTAAAAGACCCTTGTAGTATAACAATATCAGGCCTTCGCTAGGTTGCCTGTCAAATTGAGACAGCTCCCACCCTTGAAAGTTTCTGCGATACGATTTCCAACTGATATTATTTTGGCTTTGCTTCAGAAACAAATTAGTGCGCAATTCCGCTCCGATGTCTGAATACTCAATCGCCACTTACCAACCTTGTTAAACAAACCGCAGCCTTATTGCATTGGAATAAAAGCCAGGGTCGCGTGGCGGGATGGTGAATGAGCCACTCGAGGTGTTTGCTGCTTGTCTGCATACATTTGTAGCGCGTACAATACTCGGGAGGATTGCAACTTCATTTGGGAGATTTACTGCTTACTTCCCGACGTATCTACTACACAGGATCGCGCTAGACACTTTCTAGTAAAGGAGTCTTGTTGGCATCGGGAAAGTGTAATAAACATGAAGTAAGGCAAGTAATCAGTTTCACAGGAGAGGCATGAAGCAGCTACAGCTTGACACTTGATAATTTTATGCTTGTAACTTGTTGAATTCTAGAGACATATAATAATTGGGATTTAATCATTTTTTTTATACAAAGCTTTCAATTACAGTTACGGAATGAAAAGATCAAACAAACAGTTTGAACATACGAATCAATTTGAAAATCGAGGAACGTTTTCATTCCGTTACTGTACATTGTCATAAGCATCACATTTAAGCCATGTCGGGGTTGTTGCTAATGACTGAATGTGATGCTTATTATAATAATTATTATTTTAACAGATTTAAAATACATATTAAAATCAAAGTCATTGATATGTACCTAATATTATGACATAGCCGACCTCATAGACCCGCTATAAGGAACGAAAACCTGAGAATCAGCCGTGCTATTCTGCAAAACAGCGACGAGCGTACATCTCTGCATCTATGAATTTGTCAGTTTTAATAGAGTACAATTTTGCATGCCATATTCGGGTTGGCAGCTGTCTGGCAGCTATTTCATTTTGTAGAATAGCACAGCAGGTATCTGGGTTTTAAAATACCCGAAACTAATTTCAGTTTAGTGGTGGAAACACTTCGGAATGTGAAGTGTTTTTTGAGACGAATACTTTCCGCGGAGTTAGTTAGCGATTCGGTCCACGCAACAGTTTCCAAACTTGGCGATTAGGGACGTGCCTCTTTAAAGGAACGGAACAATAGTGAGAGCAGCTCGTTGAGATGCGCTCACTCGCCTCGCGCCGCTCGTTTAGCTAGCACCAGAGGGCGTGGTTCCGGCGCATTGCGTGTGCTGCCTGCTGACTGCAGGTTGCGTGCAGTTTTCTTGGTTCAAGAGTTCAGGCAACGCGCCCTCCAAATGTTGGGTATAAAGCTAGAAGTTGCGTATAAGTACGGCCCATTGCCTGGTTACCCAGGCCCAAAGTCAGCCTTCAATGATCAGGGTCGTATACCACCATCTCTTTAAGCAATAATGCTGCAGTACTGTTTGAATATTTTGTATGAAAAACAAAACAGACTGAAAATGTCAAAACAGTACTGCAGCTTTACTGCTTTAAGTTGGTGGTACGGCCCTAGTGCTGCTCGTTCTCCAAGAGTTTGTTTGAGCTCACTGAACAGCGAGCACTTGGCGTCGCAAACAGCATGGAATTAATTTCACAAGTTGCGACAGCCCGCACCGTAATGAAACAGGACCGCAATTAATGTAAAGTATTTATTTATTCCAAGAAGGAAAAAGTAACGGTAAACTTACGTCTATTTGGGTCAGGATCGCCCGACCAGTTTTTATTCTATTAAAAATAGATGAATACCATAAGTTTTTTATCCCATGCCACCCCTACATTTGCCATGCCTTAGCCATGCTATTTTACCTATTTCATTTCTACGATTGCTGATGCCTGAACTGAGCCCCGCTCATCAATGCACGTCGCTCCGATGTATTCGTTCCAGTTGATTTTCGCTGAAAACAATGTTTTCGGACGCGCGAAGAGAAATCGCAGCACCGCGATTTGCATACAATAATACGCTAACTGCCTGCGTACCGACCCGCGCGTACCGACCCGAACGTACCGACCCGCGTACCGTTCCGTACCGCTAGCTAGTGGTGCGAATGAACTGCTTCCAATAATATTTTGTCAGAAAGCATATCCTGAATACAGCAAAAGTTACTGAATACAGTGATTATCCAGGATCTCAAAACAGTATTCACGAACAAAAACATGCAAGTTTGTAATAAATTCACTTTGGTTTTCCAAAGATAGAAACTCGAATATTATGTCGATAATATTTTCATGTAAATATTAGTGACTAGCTGTTGCCCGCGGCTCCGCCCGCGTGCAGTTCGTTTTTTTTACAAAAATGTTTCCCGTGGAATTTCTTAATTTTTCCCAAGATAAATGAGTGGTCCCTGGGTTCGATGGACCCGTTAAGGAGTCTTCTTCCAATCTCTCCTGTCAACGTGCTATCTTCTTTCACGCAATTTACCTATATCTTCTTTGGTCTTCCTCTACTTATACACTCTGTCGAAATCGCTTATGTTACTCAATTCGCATGGAGTAAGACAGAGTGGGGCGTGTCATCGTAGATTGTAATATCTATACTAACCAAACTTATCTTATTCTGAGATGATACCAACGCCCAGATATTGTAATTAAGCATTCTGATGCGCTGCTGTGTACGTAGCAACCCGTTCCTGCTACGTACGGGTTATCTTGTAAAGTTATACCTAGTTGCACGATCAAAAGGACGATTTAAACTGTCGATATTTCGACCCCGTTTTGATTGTGCTACGTAAATAAGTAGCTATAGGTTTTTTTAAACATCCCACGGGTGCTCTCAAATTTTTCAGGATGAAAAGTATCTTAAATGTTGACCGGGCATATATATAAAGTAGGATCATAAAAAAATTAAATAAATCCGTTACTTGAAAGACGCCTGCGAACTGTTTTTGTAATGTTTTCTTTCCCGCGGGAACTCGATTGGATTAATAAGTTTTTACTATATATATTTTGTTAAAGAGGCAACATAAGGTATCAGCATAACAAATTTTACTAAATTAAGTTCATTAGTTGTTGTTTACAAAGCTGTTAAATTAATTGCAGTTTTTTAACTATCCCACGGGAACTCTTTATTTTACCGGGATGAAAAGTATCCTATATGTTGACCAGGGACATAAGCTACCACCACACAAAATTTCATTGGAATCGGTCCAGCCGTTCCAAAGATTAGCCCGTACAAACAGACAGACAAACAGACAAACAGACAAATAGATAAACAGACAAACAGAGAAACAAAAAATTTGAAAAAAATTTAAATTACTTAGTTCTATTTCACTTCTTACATCCCCCTGACTCCGTTTTTAGCATTTTTTTTATTTGTACAGAAATTCGATCTCAACAGATTTATTATATGTATTGATGATTGATTGATGATTGATTTCGATTTTTTTTTATACAGGACTTACTTACAGACTAGTTTGATAACAGCTGTTGAAGTCGGTCTTTAGGGTTTTTTCGTTAAAATTTTAATCGCGTGTAGCTCGTACGTAGCGCGTAGGTGCTCGTAGCGCTAAAAATATAATATAGAGCCAGATATTATACGAGTATAATCAAGTGGGCTGAGTTTTTTGTGGTTTTTGGTGTGTGGTTTGGTCTTCTATTTAGTAGCAGGGTGCTTTTGCAGCCTTGTAAACTACGTTTAAAGCTGCGGAACATTTATCACCACTAAATTAATTTATTGATTCGTGATAAGTGTACATAAATTAGGTCTGTGTGAAATCACTTAGACTTTTTACTTTAGACAGTCTATTGCAATGTGGTAGCGATGATAAAACCGTAGACTAATAGCAATCAGTATAATGAGCCACCAGAATCAGTCTCTTAGCGGCATACTATATGATTGTAAGTTCCGCCTACACATAAAACATACATTACCATCACTCGCGTTTCGCCAAAATCCCCTTTTTTGCCCTTCCCTGCGGTTACCCCTCCGTCGCAGATACAATTACTCGCTCGCGCTTAACACTAAATTACTTCATAACATTTTCGATACTTTTTCCCTCCTTATATTATTATGATGGAGTTGATATGTCACATGCAGAAAACAGTCTCATGTTATGATCCTAGTCATGTGCCTTTAATAGTCATATGAACATCATCATACGTACTAGTCGAATAATTTCAGTTAAACCGTGTACTCATATTTGCGGTGTGGAACCTCAATGTACGGAACTTTCAAACCACGGGAGCTTCGACTCGCACTTGTCCGTAATATTGAGATCACAGCAAGACGAAAAACATTTTGATTTTCGGGTGCTACACCGTGTATTTCATTGAAAATTATTTAAAAACTTGTTGTTTTATTCTTGTCGACCATCTTGTCATTTTGTCCTAGCAAAGCAATATTGACAATACCCCATAAAAACGTCTTTCGCATTACTTTCACTCCTTTTAAATAATTTCGATCACATCGTCACTTTCCATCAGGTGAGATGGTGGTCGAGCATACGCCGAACCTTCCCTTCCCTTCCAAGTTAGTACAATGATTATATCTTTCTACATCATCAATGACTACTAGATATGACTGCAGACTGCAGTCAAGTATCAAGCAAACAGAGTTTAAAAAAGGTAAGTATACACAATACATTTCAGACACCAGATGACTCGCTTGGGCTGTGAATGTTTTTTGCGAAACCCCAAAAGCGTGTAAGGGGTGAAATCTTAATATCTCGGCGGCTCTCATGTCAGAGGGTGCGGGAGGCGATTATGCGCAATTTGGTGACGAGTGTCGAGCGAAACGTGACGTCACCACGACCGCGCCCTCCGACGCGTCCTTACCGTCACTCTCAAGGAGGAGGGAAGTGTTATATAAAATTCATAATCCGCGGCGATATTAGCAGCTTCTTTAATGCCCATGCAAAGTGCTTTATGAGTTCTGAGTCACGACATATTCAGTTATGGTCATGATATATTTCACTTTTGTTAGACTGTTTCAAATATTGAGGCCCGCTAGCTACCATCTATGGTTTGAAAACATTATGTATGACAGCTTCTTTTACCCTATAAAATTAACTCCCGATACATTTTCGTTCATAGCATTCTTATTTCTTATAGCTTATAATTGTTTCTCTATGCACGATCCGCACCTATTTTTGAAAGTTTGAATTTGGACTGTATCCGAGTTAATTTTTTTTTTTTTTCAAAAAATGATGCACTAATTTATTGATAATGTGGAGTAAAAAAAGAAGTGACTAAACAATAATTAGTGCCTAAAGCCCCTGAAATATAGCACATGTCTTTTAATTTACGCACGAGCCCTATATCGTCACAAATGACCGCGCGACCGCTTGAAGGTTAATACAAGTTTCACCGCCTTAAGATTATTTATTTTTCATTACCAAAAATTGCTTAGGTGATTACACCATTGCCGAATGTTAAACGAAGTCTCTGAGCTTCTGCAGCCACATCGCATCTCTCCATCATGTCTTTAAGAGCTCGACCACGGATAAGCCGGCACGCGCGGCAAATCTCTCTCGCGAGATAAGTACCGAGTTATGACCACCACGAGATTTGAGACACTTTTAAATGATACTTTAAATCTAATTTATGGTGTTCTTATGTAAAGAAGTAATTTTACAAGTAATTGTACAAATGTAGCTCATCATATTTGCGAGGACGTAAAACTAAATCGAAACCAAAAGTCGAAAGTAAAGTAAACAAAAAAATCGGGGATAACTTTATACATAATAATATTAACTTATTCTTTGTTCTGTGTACAAAGTGACTAAAAAAGTAAAAAAAATCGGAGGTAAGAAAGATACTGTGATTCATAAGTAGGCACTGCAAAAGCGTAAATTATAAACTCTTAGGAAGACTAAAAATATTCTGATGAAACTTATAAAAGTTAATTTCATCAGCAAAGCACATCATACCTACATAATAAATTTTAGAACGGTAACGTTACAAAGGTATTAAATTTTAAATTTTGTATACTTAAAAACTTGCTGGATGTATTTCTGATAATTTGGGAGCACCATGTACCTGGAACAAAATGCAATTAGTTTAATTAAGAGGTAATTGTGGGACTCATACTAAAAGTCAAACGTCAGGATAATTTACGACCTATCGCAGCGAGCAGTAATCACAGACGAGAGATTTACGAGTAAATGCATCCATGAGCCCACAAACCCTTCCGATGGGCCCGCGGACAGAAAAACAAAAATTATGACAGTTATTGCTATATTATTAGGATCTCCATAAAAAGAAAGATAAAGGCAGAAATTCTGTATAGTTATGCTCTTTAGAAATAGCGTTATGTCCAACCGTGAACGTCTTTAGACTGATAATGTGTTCCGAAATTCAATTTTATTAAACACCATAATTTTATCATAATAATCAACTTAATGCAATTCCCTGAGCGGAAGGCACAGAGCGCGCGGCGGGCGAAGTTAGCGCGGATAATAAACCGGCAATTTAGTAAAGTGGCTGAAACAAAACACTGCGCTGAACACCGCAGCCAGCCGCGGAGAATAATAAGCTACTTAGATACTACTCTACTTACGTAATTTGGCATTTTGTTGCTACAGGAGCGGTGCGAGGGCTAGCATAGACAACACCATTTGTGGCATCAAGGGCTAATTTGACTGATTAATGATATATTGAGTACATTGTAGGCACTTATCTTAAGAGTATTATACGTGGATAAAGTTCGCGAGAAAGGAATTACAGCGATTCTTCTTTTGTAGTTGCAAGTCTAAAACGTAGATTAGTAATGTACGTTGCCATAGTAACTCAATTTCAGAAGACCCCCAAACGAAAAATAGATACTGTTCCGAAATTTCCATAATTTGCTAATTAGTATTTAATTACACCACCTCATCTGCATCGTGAAATTCAAAATAGGTGAGCGCTGTTTAAGTGGGTCATTGCGCACAAGTGCTGTCTTGAATATTGTAATTAGTAGAATTACTGTATCCCAGCAAAAACATTTTCATGTAAAATGTTGCCAAGACGAGAACATGTGGCTCACACTATCAAAAAGTTATCAGATCTCATGTAGAGCAAGACTTCTAACCCTACACGCCCTAACTCTATAAATCCTAACTTTATAAACTCTACACTTTAGTCAAAATATATTATGTCTTGGCTGTTTCGGTACCGTCACATGGGCGTAAAGTGAAGAATTTATTCACTGTTCAGTACTTTTCTAATAGAGTTTTGCAAGTGGCATAATGGACCATGCAAAATTCAAGAAATTTCACATTAAAATTAAATGGTATCACCATTGTTATGGGAAAAAAACTTCCATTTATTAAAAATATCCTCTAAAGCAAAGGAACACACTTTTGCAAAGTGTGATGAAGTATTTGAAACCAATGCAGTTAGTAAAACCTAAGTGCAGTTTCTGAGGAGACTCAATACCTATCTAATAAATAATCGTTACTACAGAAACTAGGTATTGTATATCAGAAAAGTACAAAGTCAGTGAATAATATTTTTACTTTACACCCATGTGACAGTAACGAAACAGCCAAGACATAATATATTTTGACTAAAGTGTAGAGTTTATAAAGTTAGGATTTATAGAGTTAGGGCGTGTAGGGTTAGAAGTCTTGCTCTACATGAGATCTGATAACTTTTTGATAGTGTGAGCCACATGTTCTCGTCTTGGCAACATTTTACATGAAAATGTTTTTGCTGGGATTTCACTTCTTTTTGTAAGTTGTTTACGACTATATTTTTTATTTGGTTAATTTCCTTTTCTTTGGTGTATTTCTTGAATATCATTGCAAGGTGGATATTTGTCCGAATCAAGTATCCCCCCCCCTCTATCATTTAAATGAGGGAACCCTCCTTGGTTCACCTAGTTTATTTTTTTCCTTATTTGTAGTTTATTACAAAGAGTCCCTTTATCAAATTTTGAGACCTCTAGCATCAATATTTGCGGTAATTTCATACAAACTTCCATCCCCTATTTTAAGGGGTTGGGGGGTTAAATTTCCAACTTTTGGAATTTTTTTGGTTGTGTGCTAATACTAGCTTATATACCAAATTTCAGAAATTAAGTTTTTATTATACCTATATACTTATAGGAAACCCCATACGAACTTCCAACCCCCTAATTTTATGGATGTGGGATGATTAACTAAAAATCCTGAAACACGTATTTAATTGTTTATTACAAAGAGTCCCTATATCAATTTTGAGACCTCTAGCATCAATATTTGCGGTAATTTCATACAAACTTCCATCCCCTATTTTAAGGGGTTGGGGGGTTAAATTTCCAACTTTTGGACTTTTTTTGTTGGTTGTGTGCTAATACTAGCTTATATACCAAATTTCAGAAATTAAGTTTTTATTATACCTATATACTTATGGGAAGCCCCATACGAACTTCCAACCCCCTAATTTTATGGATGTGGGGTGATTAACTAAAAATCCTGAAACACGTATTTAATTGTTTATTACAAAGAGTCCCTATATCAATTTTGAGACCTCTAGCATCAATATTTGCGGTAATTTCATACAAACTTCCATCCCCTATTTTAAGGGGTTGGGGGGTTAAATTTCCAACTTTTGGACTTTTTTTGTTGGTTGTGTGCTAATACTAGCTTATATACCAAATTTCAGAAATTAAGTTTTTATTATACCTATATACTTATGGGAAACCCCATACGAACTTCCAACCCCCTAATTTTATGGATGTGGGGTGATTAACTAAAAATCCTGAAATACGTATTTAATTGTTTATTACAAAGAGTCCCTATATCAATTTTGAGACCTCTAGCATCAATATTTGCGGTAATTTCATACAAACTTCCATCCCCTATTTTAAGGGGTTGGGGGGTTAAATTTCCAACTTTTGGAATTTTTTTGTTGGTTGTGTGCTAATACTAGCTTATATACCAAATTTCAGCTTTCTAGGTCTTCAGGAAGTACCTAGGAATTTTGATGATCATCAGTGAGTCAGTCAGTCAGTCAGTCAGTGACGAAATTTGGGTTTTTTAGACGTCAATAAAATCTAAAGTATAAGACCTATAAAATTGAAACTTTATAGGTTTAATAAGTTCACTGGCGACATCATTTTCCGAGAATTTTGATTATCTGAAATAATTCAGGCCTAAGTTATAAGGGTTTAAAAATACGGCGAAACACTTCGAGAAAAGATAGGTAGTGCCCTCGCGCTTCGCTTGGCTCGTCTTGGCGGGGACACTACCGTGTCCCCAGATCATTTATATGTAAATTCTGGAGGGAAGATACATTGCTATTATGTTTATTGCATTTTAACTAACTATTGTTTAAGCTTCTTATTAAGGTACTAATATTATAATTAATTTATTGGAAAAAGCAAAATATGGTTAAAAATAAATAATTAACGTGAAATTGTTTCACTAGCAAAACGACATATTATGACGAAGATTGAAAATAATTCTGGAAGCTAGTTTACTATGCAAAGATGTTTGGTTTGATTCTATTGCCAAAAGCAACGGAGTCATATTATTGTGTCAATTTTGAATTTGTGGTGTCAAAAGTGCTTAAACCTGAAGTCGATGTGGGCCGCAAGCCGCAACAATGAGTAAATTAGGTATAAATATCAATTATAATTATAAAAACTGTTAAAAATCAAGAACTATAAATTGTGCTACAAAAAAAAGGGAATTCAACATGTGCGGACCTAATGTGGTATTTTTCTAATAAACTCTAATTGTGTGTAACTGTCAGGGGTCGACATAAATCTGCTCTAAGTATGACAGTATAACGAGCATTATTATATCACATGTACTCTATCGCATTCCTGCGCTAAGTGTGCAGCGCTTTACCATCATGTGCTAGGTCTCACATAATTAATAACGCCATTACGAGAGCGTGTGTCTGTGTGTCACTCGATATCTCGTTAACTTGTGATTGGTAACGGCAAAAAGGTTAATCTTCTAGAGTGCTTCTCGATAGAATCTAGCTAGGCTCTAGTTCATTAACGCATTAAAGGCATCACATAAAGTCTCAATATTTAGCAAATTTTTATTAATCCTTAATTAAAGTCTTTAGTAAAATATGAGAAAGATCCAAATTCCAAACCTAGCCTTTATAATCACATATTTGGTTCACAATACTAATAATAGCGTTTACTACTAAGCCCTGCAAACAATACAATAATTTATGGCTACATTGAATTCCAGATAGCTTTAGCATTTTTATTTTCCTCATTTCCCTCTTCGCAATAGACAATGAACTTTTAAGAGAAGCAAACAAGACACAAGTTTGTGATACTAATGTTAATAGCTTCTTCAGGGTTCATCCTTTCAACCTGGCAATGTACAATGAATTTTATCGGATTAAAATTAAGATTCAAAGTGGTGTGGCTGTTGTGGAATTGCAGTTTGCTGGTCGCAGCGGAGTTGGCCGCACTCCAGTTATCCGAACTATTTAGTTTGCAGCAAAAATTGTGCTGATACAGTTTGTGCATTTCTGTTGCAATGTTTACTGAAAGGATTCCTAATGATTGCTAACGTGACAGCTTTTCCAATACTATATAGCAGTTTCTACAGTATTAGAAAATTCGTATTGCCGTGGGACTGAAAAACTATCTAACTGTTAAAATTGAAACACCAACAAATAACACCACAGCAGAGATGTAGTCTGAGCACCACAGTATGAATAATAACAACCAATGAATTTCGTCAATCGTGATCAACAGAGTCCTCAATATAGTCGAGAGTCGAGATGAAGGATCTATCTCTCAGTCGAGGAGTCACGAGGATACTCTATCCCTCGTGCGTTACTTACTACAACCGATGCTGTGAGTTATCTTTATTCTGTTTCCATAAGGAGCGCCCGAGGACTGGCGAGGGGTGAGGTTGAGGGGCGAGGAGCGAGGGATGCGTTAGTGGAGACGATAAAAATGAGAAATGGCGCAATAATCCCGATATTAAACAACGTCGCTCGATGCCTGCGCACTGTTGCGATTCGCCGGTTAAAGACATCCTTTATACTGTCTCGTTTATGTCTTATTGAATTAAAAATGTTACAGAATCTTGGGAATATTAAATTATCGTTGAATATTAACGAAGAATCTTCACCGCTAAGCAAACAATTGATACCAAACATGCAAAGAAAAAGGTAGAGGTGATTGTTTGATATTTGGTAAATCCCAAATATGGAGTTTTAGGGATAGTTTACAATTGGTAACATAATTTCTAATGAGATTCCTGCGGATACTTAACTTAAGCTTCCAAAAGGGATATTTGCAAAATCACTATTATAGTAGTCAGTATTTCAAACGGAATCAGAAAGTAGATATTTAAAGCAAGACATGAGAATCATGTCACTCTTTCCATATGGTTATAAAATTAATAATATTCATAGAGAGCCGTCTTTATTAACCTCAAAGGTAAATATAATATGGAATCAGAGATTAGGGAAAGAACATAAGAGCGGTAGTGGCAATAAAGTGTGGATATTTACGACAATAACATCCGATGTCCTTCCGCGTTGAGCGACATTATTTACTTCTTTGATGTTTCCTCCGATGGGACGCTTGTTGCATTAACATGATTCATAATAACCGCTCGCCGGGGCTTTCATCTCCCAAATATAACATTAGTGTGATTTAGAAAGCAATTGCTAGTACATTACGAAGAACACCTTAACACAATTTGGTGTATGATAATTTTAGCCTTTGGATTAATTTTCTTTTAATAGTCAGGTAAGAAATAGTCCTTGGGCTGTTATTCTAGGGGTCGTGCCCTTAGGGGTAGGAACTACGATCTCAATTATTGTGCATAAGAGTAATTGTTGAGTATTATTACATTATTTGCTTTTATTTTTTAATTTTCATGATGAATATGGATGAATTAGGACTGAAAGAATCCACAAGATAATGGAGGCAATATTCTTTACGATAAGCAAATCTTTAGATGCCACAACTGTCGCTGAAATATCAGAAGTGCGTGTCTACCTTTCTACTGTCCACCTTTTTGACCCCGAAGTCAACTTAGATAATGCAACTCACAATCCACCTACTCAACAATCGAATCATCCTTTTCAAGCTCTGGCTTATATGATAAATTTTGTTATTTCGCAAAATATAGTTGTTCCTTATTGTTGCAGGTTGCTAGTTTATCAACAGCATTATCTTGTATCAATATTTTCTCCCCGACAACAGTATCTGCGGTGCTTTAGTGGCGCTATCTTTAAACTTATTGTTGTGGCTGCTCCGTGCAGCGAGTATTGTCCTCCCAGTACTGACGGGAACAAAGACCATAATCCAAGAATTGAAAACGCAACTTTCAGCTTTATTCCTGAAACACAAAGGCCAGTTTGGCGTACAGTTATAATGGAAAGATGAGCGCTTGTCTGGTGTAGCTGAACTGAGTTACTCTGGGCTGTAGTTTTATGAAGACAAACGTTTGAGACGCGCGTAACTAAAACCCCTATTACTCTTGAACCAAACGTCGCGTCATGTCCCTGCAAACTCCTTACTTTGTATCTATTTAAGCGAGAAGTGTTTTTAAAACTAAAAAGCGAAATGTTGAATCTGGTTACAAAAACGAGCATTTTACGAACTAGTTTTTTTTTTCAGATTCTGGGTGCAATACACTACATTTCATTATTTTACCCCTTTAGTCATAACTAATAGGTACAGATCTTCTTTTAGAATAAGAGTGACTAAATCAGAGATCGGCATGACGGGAACATGCACATTGCACATGCAGCTTTCTTCGTGATGTTGTTTTTTCACACGCAAACAAAACAAATACATAATAACAGTACATTCGGAGGTGTTTTATCTAAATATATAAAAGAAGAAACTGACTGACTGACTGACTGACATATCAACGCACAGCCCAAACCGCTGGCTCTAGAGACTCCAAATTTGGCACACAGATACCTTATGAGGTCTAGGGGAGCACTAAGAAAGTATTTTTCGAAATTCACCCTCTAAAGGGGTGAAACGGGGGACCGAAGTTGGTATTTTTCAAAGTTAAAATACTCCTTCACGCCGCAACTACTGAACCGATTTGGCTCAAATTTGGAATGGAGATAGATTGTACCTTGGATTAACACATAAGCTACTTTTCATCCCGAAAAAATTCATGGTTCCCGTGGGATTAGCTAAAAACCGAAATTCACACGGAAAGAAATTATTACGCCGCAAGTACGATACCGATATGGCTGAAATTTGGAATGGAGATAGATTATATACTGGGTTAACACATAGGCTGCTTTTTATCCCGAAAAAACCCATGGTTCCTTCGGGAACAGTGAAAAACAGATATTCAACCTGAAGAAATACTACTTCACGCCGTAACTACTGAACAGATTTGGCTGAAATTTGGCATGGAGATAGATTTTATCCTGGATTAATAGGAAGATTACTTTTCATCCCAAAAAAATCCATGGTTTCTATGATAGAAATGAAGAACAGATATCCACGCGGGAAAAATATTCCTTCACGCCGTAATTACTGAACTGATTTGGCTGAAATTTAGAATGGAGATAAATTATATCCTGGATTAACACAAAAGCTACTTTTTATCCCAAAAAAATCCATGGTTTCCGCGGGAAAACTTAAAAACAGATATGCACGCGGGAAAAATATTACTTCACGCTGTAATTACTGAACGGATATGACTGTAATTCAAAAAGGAATAGGTTTTATCCTGGATTAAAACATAGGCAAATTTTTATCCCGGGAAAATCCATGGTTTCTAAGTAAAATAGTTAAATAGCAGATATTCATGCGGAAGAAATACTCCATCGTGCCGTCACTTCTGAACCGATTGGGCTGAAATTTGGAATGGAGCTAGATTATATCCTAGAATCAACTACTTTTTTCTCGGGAAAATCCATTGTTTTCGTGATAATAGGGAAAAACAGGTATTCATGCGGGAGAAAATTTATTCCTTCACGCACAACTACTGAAAATTTTTGGTTTAAAGTTGAAATGAAGATAGGTTTCATGTAAATTAACACAAAGGGTACTTTTTATTCCGGAAAATGGATGGTTTCCGTAGAATAGTTAAAACTAAAATTTACGCGTGCGAAGCCGCGGGTATCTGCTAGTTATAAATAGTTTGCTGAATAATTTCGTAGATAGCTTTTAAGTAAAAGAAGAAGAATGCAATTTTCTTTGACGGCATTAAAAATATTGAAATTGTAAATTATCAAACACACTAGGAACAATTTACTACAAACGAAAACTACATGATAAACAAGTTCATAGTGCTGTAATAATGTTTTGATAGACCAATAAACCGTTACAACCCACTCGTTTAGTGTTTGGATTAACTAGAGTGTCCGTTAGGTGTAATAATAATTATTATTCATAGGATTATTAGCACTCGAGTAAATTATTAACTTGTTGGATTGCCACCGGTCGCACGCGCCGCGGGGATAACGGTCGTTTGTAATTCTGCAGCAACTGGGATCGTGCGTGTTTTGCAAAGATTAAAAAAATATGTTAAATCTCGCAGCCAATTAAAAAAAGCTTAAAATAAAGGATCATAAAAGTATGGAGGAACTCTTTGTAACACCAAAAGAGCTGTGTTTAAAATAACAAATATAATAGAAACAGAACAAAGTTAAAAGAAGAACAAACAAAGACTTTATTGCTAAATGGACCGAGCGATAGTTAAGAGACATTAGCATGCAGAATTTCGACTCTAGGTCTCTAGCGAGTTCGTTTGTTAATTTAATAGTAAATCTGTTATAGAGAGGAGAGACAGTCAAAAAATTGCATGAAACCACTAATTATTTTAAATAACATGGTAAATTTTGCACAAAGTGAGGTTATTTATCAAAAAGACCGACGTAAAATTGCAACAAATAAGTTTATTCAAGAAAACATGGAGGAAACCAAAACCAAACAAAATAAAATGATCTATCTTATTCTATACTCAGAAATATTAAGTGACCTATTAAGTGCGTAAAAACTAGACAAATAGAGTCCCTACTGATAAAGATTTGAACTCCGATTACAATTGGTCCTTTCCAATCGAAACTATAATCAGTGTACTGAAACAGGCTCTAGCGACTATCGCTGATATCAGTGCATCTAGACACCGTTACATGCACCATGCTAACATTGTGTCACCGGAGTGGTGTCGTGGACCGTGGTACCACGAATATCGCAACTGGCGATAACATCTACAGGGAAGTTTGTATGCTAAGCGTAGGTCCTGATAACAATTAATCAAATCTATATAAACTGGTGGTACTTGATGAAAATCACTTCAAAAAGCAGTTTTACCGAGATCAGTCAAAAAATCAGTACTCATATACATGGAGCCTCTAGCAAAAGCTAGCAGCACTATAGTTCAAGTCTTACAAAGTATCACTATTGAAGAGTTATTACAATAGCACATAAGGGACTATGTTATTTCATTTCAGCTGCGAGTAACTAGTGGTTTTCCTTCAGCAAGTTTATCTTTTATCACAGTTGTTTTAAGGTTTTGCTGAGCTAACTTAAAAATAGCAAGGAAACCTCAGCGGCTTATTAGAGCGCGCTGCATCAAGAATCTCCAACAAAAATAAACAAGGGAGGAAATTTTCTTAGCGCAGTGCGGTGCGCGGTCCGCGGGGGAGTATATTAAATTCCTGGCGGACAACAATTTACTCATTAGACGAGAGGGGGGAATGGGGGAGAGGAAGGGGGTGAAAAATGAGGACCTTTGTCCTTCCGTGCCGGACGCCGGCGAATTGCGAGCCATTATAGGATTATTCAGCTTAAAGACTGTTTCCTTATATCAGTTTTAGACGAATCTTAAGTTATATTATTTTATAAAAATTTGTATACTGTGCATTAGTACTAGATGCAAATATTAAGGCCTACTCGTATGTAAATTTACATAATAGCAAAACGATCATAAACCTTGAGTAACAACTTCAGATAGAATACACAGCAAAAGATACCTTCATATAGGCCAGGTCAGAAGATTCCTAATCGCTTGTCTCCATTATAAAGGCAATCCCTGTATGAAGGTGATACTGTAGCTCTAAAGCTTTGGACAGTGCGATGATGATTCGGTGTTTAGAGCAATGAGGGGAGAGCAATAATCTTAAGGCTGAGAACGTGATTTTGATTGGAATGAAATGTTGGAGATATGTAATAAACTGGTTAAAAACTGTTAAAACGTATGCGCCTGCTTTACTTCTCGAATTAGCTCCCAGTAATAATATCAAGAGAAGGCACTTAACTCAATAACGAAAAGGAAAACGAAATTATCCAATGATGAACAGTAGATAGTTAACCAAAGTTACCTAACAATAGTTACACCAAATCCACAGATAACACAATCTCGAAGTTTCCTGAGTAATCAAACGGTAAAGTATTATTTCGCTCAGATGTTCTAGTAGTGTTTCCACACTACTAGAACATCTGAGATCATTGCGGGCGGCAATTATGGTGATAGATTGGACGTGCTACAAATAAATAATTAATCATTATAATGTTTGCCCATATTTGGATTGTTTGCCTACTCTCTCACCTGATTTTCTGCATAAGCTATGAAATAAAATAAAATGTAGTGATCATAATATTGCTGTATTTGACAATATCGTAGCCTTGCAACGTAAAATCTCTGGTTAAAATGCACCCTTTTTGTCTTCAATCAGAAGCGGATGCTAACTTTAATAGTTAAAACGTTCTTAAGTCGTTCGTCTCTTAAGCTTCAAATATAAAAAAAACAATAAACATTTTATTTTAACCTTAATAACAGTTAAAAGTCGCGCGCTCCTGAGCGCCGGCCGAGGGTCCCGCGTAAAACACTCGCGGCGGGAATGGTGAAAGTTTGTGAAACTTTCAACGTCAATGAAATGCTTTTAAGCCCACAAACATCAGCCCGAGCCGAGTCATGGAATTAACTCAATGAAACCGTGTACAGTGAATACAAGTGTTTGATGGGCAGTATTAACAGCAGAGCCACGAATTTAAACTGAGCGTGAGCGGTGTACGATACAAGTCATATATTATAGCGTCTTGATTATCAGTCATGTAAATTGTTTTTATAGTAAGGGCCTAGTTTATTTAGACTATACAAAAATGCTTTCGTTATCACTACACATATATTAAATGACTCTATTAGTGCATTTGGCACAAGACATAGAGTCGTAGCACGTCTTCGTTGAACACGCAACTTGTAGGTTTATATTCTGTCCATTCCTTTATTTTCTCTGTGATACATGAACAGAGGTAAGAATAGTGAGGGACAAGAAGAAGATACCACTTTACTTTTGTCTCTCTCTGGTCCCTCGATATTGCTATATGCGACTCATGTGTCAAAAAGAGAATAAACGAATGGACAGAGTATAGTTATTTACCGCGGGTGTCGTGGCCCGGTATAAGGGCGTATTTACAAAGAGGCGCGGCACGGACGACAAAAACTTTTTCAATTAGTTGACCAAACCGACGCGATCGTTGATATACCCCCCGCACTCCGCGCCCTCCCCCGCTCCCCGCTGGTGGTGCAAATTAAATTAGTTTCAATACACAAGAAACTTACTCCTTTTGTTTCGGGCTGATCTAAACCCCATTACCTCCCCTGCGCCCTCCGTGGCGGAAACCAAATTATACTGCTAACAGGGTTATCGCGAATTCGGTGCTCATAATCTTGTAAATATTGTCACAGACAACATTGTTATGAATTATGACAGTTTGTTATTAGTCTGACAACTACTATTTAGTTGGGTAACCTGGCGCAGTTGATATGCGGGAGCTGTGTGCGGGAAGACCAGGATTTGATCCTCGGCATAGGTCATATTTTAAGGTTTTTTTTTTTGGCTCGACTAATTTGATTTGACTGGCTAAGATTTGGTGTAGTGGGAAGCTTCGGTGTCAGCTTATACTACTATACTCTACGTGATAATCAACTGTTATTATGTTGTTTGTTCGTACTAATTACCCACTATATACTTACCTAATCTTGTATTATTATTCATTACAAGTTTTTAATCAGAGTACGAAACAATTATTTTTTTGTACGATTAATTTTAGATTGGTTGCTAACTTGCAAGGTATACTTATCCTATTCAAAATTTAAGTAATCTTGAATATAAATATCTAGAAATGCGTCGTTACGAAAGGTTCACATGTAAATTTGTTTGAGTCTAAAAAAGAGTCATTATGAAATCAATATCAGCTTATTGTTATTCATGGCGTTTAATATTCCCATAATAACACGACTCGACTCGACAACTCGGGTCTTTAAAATTCTTCTCCGTGGGGTATTTGTTTTCCAATCCATATTAATGTAACATCTACTATCTACAAATAAGCCTGTTAGTTCAGTCGGTGCCGGGTTGGTGAAGGAACAATTGATGCGAGTAAGGCTGTTTGTTCACCTGACCATTATCGGATAGCCCACATGTCGGTCTCAAGTGGACGTCCACACTTTAAGTATATTCCATACGACGTCTAACATAGTCATCCGATTGAATGTTGACGAATTTAGCTGTGTCGGTGGTGTCAATTGAATTTAATTCACTTCTTCAACAAATAAATAACTGAATTAGATATTAAATAACGAACTGAATTGAAGCGATAAATTTAATTCATAGATAAGACCGATAATGTGACCGATAACAAATTCAAATCTACGGACATTTTGCTTGTAGGTACTGAAATTATCTTCAGTAAAGTGGACTTTTTGCCGACATTGCTTAGATACAACCGATATTGCCAAATCGAAATGTCGGTTATTGTTTGTCGGTCATAGTGGATTGTTTGTCGGTCATAGTGGACAAGCGGCCTGAGACAAATGGCGGCGCTACAGCTTCATCGAGAGCTATTAAGACGGCATCGCGCCGCGTGTCGCTAATGCGTCGATTTGTATGCGCGCGTGTGATCGCCGCCCAATTGATAAAGGCGCCCACGCACACCCAGCTTGGCGTCGACTGCTGCTGATGGGAAATTCTTTAGACATTTTTTTTTACTACAGCGTGACATAGCATCTTCCGCAGATAATTCAGAATATATGAAAGTGGGTTATGGTAATAGCCATGGGAACTGGGTAAAAACATCGCATGATTGTAGCATTTTCTGATTAACTAAGTAGCTTATAATATATTACTCAGATTTTTCAATATTCAAATGTCGGGGATATTTACGACAGGAAAAGTTGTCTGGAAAGAAGGAAATCTCATTTCCAGTGTGAAGTGAGTAATGTATCTTGGAGAGTTTGCGATACTTGCCATTACACTACTACTACTTATATAGCCTGTCTATTCGTTTATTTTCTTTTTGATACATGAAACAGATATAGCCGTAGCAGACAGAGACCACTTTACTTTTGTCTCTCTTTGATCCCTCGCTATTGCTATATCTGTCTTATGTGTCAAAAAGGAAGTAAACGAATGGACAGAGAATAGTTACTGCTATTGTGGACGGAACTGGGTAGACCTAGTAATAAAAACAAATTCAGCAGTACTCTCAGTTGAAATGTAACTGAGAGTACTGCTTGATAACATGATTTTTCTTATATATAGAAAAACCATAATATGGCTATGACTTAATGGTTCCTAAATAATACATACACGAAACAATTATAATGAACGAAAAGATATTGTTAATCTTTCTAGGGAACTCATCGCAGAACTGTCTTGTGTGGAGACGGAAAGATACATTGTAGTCTATGTTTAGCGACCCCTCTCAGTTGACCTCAAACATTTTGAGGATATAAATGTATTTAAGCGCAGCTATACACACTGGTGTACCAAAAAAGCGGGTTTGATAAAGTGAGTGCAGACTTGACAGCCAATAATGACTGAAAAATTAAATAAATATGAATCAAAATTTCACTCGCGGTGGGACTCGAACCCACGTCCCCCAGCTATCGCGGCTGGGAACTCATCCAACTGAGCTACGCGAGACTGTCTCACCTGTGAGTGAAATTTTGATGCATATTTAAATTTATAGGAATAATTTCCTTAGTGTGTAAAAACACTATAATATAAAATGTAAGTAGTATGAAAAATCAAATGTCCAATACCGTACCAATTGAGGAAAGTTGTTCCCATCTATGGCACAGCGCATAGAGAATCTAGATAGATACACGACGGTCCATCGCGCTGGAGGTCGCCCCACATAATCTGCACTCAAATAGATACCTTCAATAAGTAAACACTGGCCGCTAAACGCGTTCTGAGCCACTCGCAGCGATCAGTCGAGCGACAGCCGCGAGTTATGCGTACACAGCAAAGCTGCCATTACCCCGACAGCCGTGTTTACCGCGCCATGACGGATGGACGCACGGAAATTACCGCGATACTGCGTGTAATGACCACTGATTAAACATATTAACGGATCAGCACTTACTGACGTCATACTATTTCAAGCTCCGCCCTGAAGCCGGATTTTTAATACATCAAAACTGTAAAATGCCGCTAATGTATGCGACCGACAGCGGTACGTGCTGTCAGCGGTACCGAAATGTACGACGCGCGATGCAATATTTGAGAAATTTTTGGCTTCAACATACGTCACATCTTTCCCGTCCTCTTAGCGTAGCGTATTTCATCATTGGTAATGCTGCGTATTGCAGCATGTTGGTGGATATGTATCCACACATTAATTCGTCAAGTGTGGTCCCGGCCGCCCCCGCGCCGCCAAATTAATATAAAGCGAGGCTCATTTAGACTAGTGCCGCGACCGGATTGCAAAATAAGGCACAAACTACACGAGCTGCACACCGGATTTTCTCCGATCCGGTTCTTACAAAAACTCGAAATTAATCTTGAGAAATCTTAAAATATCAATGTAAATTCCTAGTCTTTTGTTAACTTGTTAAAAATAACGTAATAATTTGACATGCCTATTAAAAATTTGGCTTAAGTTAAATTAATTTAGTTAAGTTAATTCATTTATGTGTCTTGAAATGTATGAATAATGAAAAAAAAATTTTTACCATTTAAGAGGGTTTTATATGGGGAACTCCAAAACCAACTTATTTGAAATACTTATTCATACACCATTATAGTTCTGCAACTTTAAAATAAAAATTTATGAATGAAATGAAAGTCGCGGACAAGAACGTTGAGATAATGTGCTCACCACAGTAAACAATTATACGCTAGCAAAAAATAAAATAACTAGTTCAGGTTAATTATTTATCAGGTTAAATTTTTGATATTTTCCAACAGGTAGATAGCTATAACATATCTATTTTAAATTTTTATTAAATCCGGATCGTAACCGGTCAGTCCGACGCGACGTGCCAATGAGGTGAGTGTACACGCAGCGTTATGTAGGTAATTAGGTATAATGGTCGGTAATGAAATGTTGCATTACATCGCCCGTAATGTGTGACCGCCGCGCCGCCGACACTGAATTATACGATCAATGAACAATGAACAACTGTAATTTTGTGTAGCGTCTGTATAATGTCACCGTATTTTGCATTATTCTAAAGAAAACCATAGAAATCTTAATATATATAAATCTCGTGTCACAATGTTTGTCCTCAATGGACTCCTAAACTACTGAACCGATTTAGTTCAAACTTCGTGAATATCTGTCATTTGGTCCAACTTAAAAGATAGAATAGTTTTTATCCCACGTGGACGAAGTCACGGGCATCAGCTAGTATAATATAACAATCATAATATAGTATTATTTTTTGTAACGATCGTTCCATTGATAGCTTATCGAAAGAAAACGAAAATAAAATAATTTCTGAATTGTTTTGTTTAAATAATTTCTAATTTCCTATTATATTCGGGTTTGCATCAAAATGCTATGTAATATTTTACATTAGTAAATTACCAGTATAAGACTTAGTTCTGTTGCGACTATTTGAATAGTCACGTATTAGAAATGCGCCAGTTTCGCTTCGGGTGTACCTAGTTTAGCTCTGAGTCGTGATCCGACTATCTAGCGTGATAGCCTGCGAGCCGGGACGACGTGTTCTGACACATTCTGTGCCAACACGCCCTATGATAGTCACGTTTCATATTCCAAACCCACGCAGCCGAGTATTCAGCACAGAGGTTTTCTGTTTTGGACTTACCTTTACACAGGTTTAAAGCCACTGTCAAGAAACATCTCATAAATCAGGGTTACTATACTATTGAAGAATTTTTCAATGACCAAGATTCTTGGAATGATAGGGATATATTTCTATCTCCTCATGAGATATCCTAAAAGTTATGTAATAATTTTTCATAATATATAATGATAATTGTATATCATGACATTTTTGAAAAGAGCAAGTGCCGAGTTTCTTGCCAGTTCTTCTCGGTGCAAACCTGCATTCCAAACTTGGCGGTAGAGTTTTTGACATTTTATGCGTGCCTATTATTTAGGCCTATGTGAAATAAAGAATTTCATTTCATTTCATTTCAGAGGAGTAGAATTCCCTACATAACAGGCATCTGCCCCTAGATTATGTAAGTAAAACATAATATTAGCTAATCGTTATCGTAATTGTTTACAAAGTCTGCCCGCTGATTGGTTCCCTGATTTACGACCGCCAATGCACGCATTCTTAACGCAATCAGACCCCAGTATTCTTTACTTTCTCCGTAGGTTATATATTCTGTAGCATGCATATTGCGTTTCAAAGACCAAAGTCAATGAGGTTTGGTCAACGACAGGGAGATTGTCACTCTTTTCCATTTTGCAAAGGAGTCTCTCTCTCTAAGCAACTGTTATTTGAATTTTGAATATTGAATATACACTAATAATGCAGTGTTTATTATTCGTAGCACTACCTCACCCGTTGTCTTTCACTGTATGTAGGAGATAGCCCTTGTTTGTAGTACGTTATGGTTTTCTCAACTAATGGAGAACTATTTAGTCCACTCGTGACACGAAAGAACTCATTGCATACAATTTATTTTATTCGTTTCCTTTGTATACTAAAATGGTTTTTCGTGTTTCTCTACAATGTTAATCTATAAAATTGTCATTTATTCATTGAAAAGTTTGGGTTTTAATTATTCGAAGTATCTGCGAGGTTCGGGATTTGATGTTGTTCGCTATGAACATCTAAAAACCATAGTGTTCTGTAATGACATTAGTAGACAGTGACTTCAGAAACTGCTATAGGTACCTAGTTCTCATATTATTAAATCATCTACGATGAGATAATAATATAACAAAATTACTGCTGATTTCTTATTATTACCTCCATCTTAATCTTATCTTAATCTTAATATATATAAATCTCGTGTCACAATGTTTGTCCTCAATGGACTCCTAAACTACTGAACCGATTTAATTCAAACTTCGTGAATATCTGTCATTTGGTCCAACTTAAAAGATAGAATAGTTTTTATCCCACGTGGACGAAGTCGCGGGCATCAGCTAGTCTTAATATATATAAATCTCGTGTCACAATGTTTGTCCTCAATGGACTCCTAAACTACTGAACCGATTTAGTTCAAACTTCGTGAATATCTGTCATTTGGTCCAACTCAAAAGATAGAATAGTTTTTATCCCACGTGGACGAAGTCGCGGGCATCAGCTAGTATTATTATATTTCGCAGTAAAAGTCGAGAACACAAACAGTTTACTAAACTAACTTACATAGAAAAACATCCACCTAATTTTAGCCAACTCTCTCCCTTCGCATTACGAGCTATTTCGAGTTAGGCAAACAATGAAAGTCTAGACTGTAGACAGCAGAGCGTAGACTAAACACTAAACATCTGCGTTGCGAGTAAGTGAGTTTGCCGCGGACCGTTAGCTGGAACTGATAAGTGACGAGTGTCGCCGACACGCGTGGATAGACGGGGGATCTAATTATACTAGAGTCCTTAGCTGGTGTGATTAACTGAAGAAGCTAATAATAATGTTTTACGACTGTTATAACTACACGAAGATACTTGCTTATAGCTAAGTCATATTGGAAAAATTCAACGGTGAAAAGAGGTTCTCTAAAGATACTCAATTCGATCTATTAGATAGAAATTTTACATACAAGTAGTTAGAGTAGTTACAGTGAATTGATTTTGAAAAACAATATGGAGGTCAGTCTTCTAAAGGCAATATTTTTGTACCTACGTTGATCCTGGTTGTATAAGTATTTCTATTGATCACACACGGAGTAGCGCGAATTTAACGAATAGGTTCTTGCACGAAACATACATATCCCTCTTATACGAATAACTCTGGGTTTGTACCTTTTTGTTGAGCAGATCGGACGGGCCCGCCGCCGTGGCTGGTCGCCGGTCACCGGTCCGCCCACGTGCTACATTGATCTTTATTATGTCCTATTATAGAACTCCCAGACATGCCGCACTATAGCTACTTCATTTAACGGCCCATTATCCCGGTTTTTAGCGACTACGCCACTTTTCAAAGCAATTCAAAGTCATGAAAAAATTGTTTTTTTTTCACTGTTAAAAATACATATTAAAGATACATGCTTTATCTCTATAATGGCCTCATGAAAACACGATAAGTTAAACTTGCCTCGATCATAAAAAATTTTGAAAACAGGTCGTTTTTGTTCATTTTTTTAATGGTATTTCCAAAGCTTTAGACTAAATTTCATAAAAATTATACGTAAATTAAGCTCATTGTATTGCCTATCCATTGAGCAGACAGATATTAAATAAAAAAAATGCTGCAAAATTTCGCCTAACAGAAGTCATAAAATGGTCTAACGCATCGAATAAACGATGTACTCAGTGGCTCACGAGCCTCCATACGAGACGGACCTGCGCAAGTTTTCACGACTCACGCTCCTTTCGCGCTAAAATTATTTATTTTTTAAATGCGCTGGAAAAAAAAACTATCTGACAGGAAACGAAGGAGAATTTAAAAAAATTATATAGTAAGTGTTTCTTGAGTTTATCAAAATACCTAGTCCTCAAAAGCTCCGAAGAAACTCTGATACGAACTAAGAAAATTATGGTAGGTAGTGTAAATTCCACCACGTGCAAATACCATCACGCGTAACCACAGTTTAAATACTGTTACTGTTTATCTGTTCAACTAAAATAACTCGTTTTTTACTTTTTATACGACTGCCCAAAAAAAGGAGTGTAATGTTTTTAGGGTTCATGTATGTATGTATGTATGTACGTATGTATGTGTGTATGTATGTATGTATGTATGTATGTATGTGATGTTTCTTTATTCCTCCATAACTTCTGAACGGCTGAACAGATTTGGATATATGGGGTATCGTTAGATCCTCCCGAGTAACAAAGACTATATTTTTTTGGAAAAATCAATATGGCGGATGTGAGGCGCCATTTTCAAAAGTGGAAAAAAATTTTTTTCTTCAACTATCATAATATGGGTATCAAAATGAAGGTATTGGAGAGTAGTAACAGAAAATACCTTCACCTAACTGCTGACCATCAGTAAAAAACATAAAATAAAAATAAGTAATTAAAAAATTAAAAAAAAAAAACCGGCCAAGTGCGAGTCGGACTCGCGCACCGCTTCCATACTATAAAAGAAGTAAAACATTAAAAGAATCACTTTTGTTCAAGAATTTACGAGTATAATTTACATGTACCTAGGTACTTTTGTTGGCGAACCGCAAACCTAACTTTGTTTTCGGCGGTTTATTGCTATTATCAAAAAAAGTATAAAAGTTAGGGAGTTGATTTTATTTTTCCTGTAAAATATACGTTAATTTCTATTGATCATAATTATTTTAGATTTTTCGATTGATAAACTTCGGAGATAAGGGGGGGGGCTGGTATGTTTTTCGACAGTTTGCTCAATAAATCAAAAACTATCGGGCATAAAAATAAATAAAAATCGGTTTTAGAATATACAAGTAACGTCCTTTCATACGCCACTCAATATTGTTATCTCATTTTGATAATTCAAAGCCCCGGTTTTCCCCCCTTTTTAAATAAAAATAAAATCAATTTGCAATGTTTTATAATTGCATTGGCGTTGGGTCACTATTACCTAAAACTATTCCAAATTTCAAGTCGATAGCTTTGATAGTTGCTGAAATAATCGAGTGTGACAGACGGACGGACGGACGGACGGACGGGCGGACGGAGAAAGTCTCACCATAAGGGTTCCATTTTTACCAAATTGGTATGGAACCCTAAAAACACGAGTGCCCTGTTATAAAACGAACTAAAAAGTAAAAAACGAGTTATTACTTCGTTTTATAACAGGGCATTCGTGTTTTTTAATTGTTGAAACTGAAATTATTTTAGAAGGCTTCTATTTCGATGAACGGTCTCATTTACAACATTGGAGATCACACAATGATTGGAGATAAATGTCGACTCGACATATGTAAGGATACTCAATGCCAAACCATATGAAAATCAAAATGTAACCGTTGAAAAAATTGAGTGTCGCAAGCACATATTACGCAACTTTTGTAAAAAACTACGCAGACTGGCTGCAGAAACAAATGCCCTGAGACATCGAAAAACACTTACCAACATAAGAATTATGATAATGAGAAAAGCTATCGTGAAATATATAAAACTAGCAGTGCCCGCGGACTCCGTTCCGCGTTAGAAATATTTTTGTCCCACGTTAGGCCCGGTTTCCACGAAAGCGGAGCGAAGCGGAGCTGTGTTTGGATAACTAACCAGATTTCATCATTTAGACATCCCTCAGTTTCAAAAATATCAAAATGACGAAATCTGATTTGTTACTGAAATACAGCTCCGCTCCGCTTCGCTGTGGTGGAAAACGGGCCTTATACCCACAGCCCACAGCGCTGGACGCGAGGCATTCAGATAAATGAATGATAAATGCCTATCCTATCGCCACGCAACGACCGAAGCGGCGGCGGCGCGCTCCTGCATACCGCGCGTTTTTGTTTTGCTAATATCTTTGAAGATATGTATTTAAACTGTATAGAGTAAAGGGCAGAACTATTCTACATTAAATTTCCGTTCTAAAAAACATATTTACAAAGATATAAATTAATACCATATGGGCTAAATAAGCTTCACAAAAATTATTTATTTTTAATCCACAATTTTAAAGTAAAAGCAGTTATTGCGAGTTACCCATAGGAGATAGGCATATGCTATTGCGGACTTTTTTGCAGATTTTGATACTGATTTGATGATTTTGATTTTGTTTTGTTCTATCCTCAATCGCAGCGTACGCGATGAAAGCAATTTTTATGCGACTTGGATTACATTATTCAAGTTTTAGTAACAATGCATAGTTAATTTTGGAAATTATTATAGCCTATGACACTCCACGATAATGTATTGGTGAAAGAATTTTGAAAATCGGTTCAGTAGATCCAGAGATTACCCCTTACAACGTCACAAACTCACAAACATCGTTACGCTACCTTTTTATTATATTAGTATAGATATCACAAAATATCTGGGAACCCTAAAAACGTTGCCATATCAGTTCTGCACAACGATATTGTTAAACTCAATGCCGCACTCTTATGGTGATCACAGAATGTGTCAAAACTACTACTGTGAAAAGTAAGATGCGGACGGTAGCAAAGAAGATTAAAAAAAAATATAAAACTCTTCATTTCCCTAATATGTACAAGAAAAATTTCTACAAATCCTGCTACTTTAGTAATACATAAATTTTTTAAATAAATACCTCGGTTGATATTATCGATTACCATAAAAAAGTCAAAATATACGTAAAAAACGCAACTTCCAGCATATATTTCGTGAAGCGAATTATAATGACAAATAGTCCAACTGTAACAGTACACTACTGCACAGTACTGTGACGCAAATATTTATGAATAGGTTCACGGAGTTCATTCTAACTTCTCGGCTCACGGCAATGGTCGCTAGGTATCGTTGAGCGGGTCTGACTGTGCGACAAATACCTAAAGTGCTGGGATATAGTCGCCTTAAGCGCTTTCCAGATGAAGCAACTATTGCATCAACGTGCAACTAGCTGTTTATATGTTTCGTCTCAATGAAACTGAGCACCCGTAGCAACTCGACTTGCGGGTTCCGGTGGTAGACAGTAGTTTTAAGTTGCTGGAGTCAATACCTACGAGTAATCTAGTTTTCATTCGTTAAAGGAATATTTTTGTTGTTGACACCATCAACGCCGGCGATGAGGTAAAATGAGGACAAGTTTTACTTCTTCAATATCCATACTCACACTCTACGTATATGTAGATACACAGATGTCAAAGTTACTCATAAAATTGCGGCAACCGTAAACTGGGCTATTTGGTCGTAGCAACTCTTTCAAAAAACTGTTGAAAGTTGCCTCAACTAAAGTTGTTTCACCTGCAAAGCGCCTTATAATAGAGGGCATACAACACATGGCGCGTTGCCATTGACCTATTGCTGCTAAGTTGAACGTACTGACAGACTGATACTACTTGAAAACATACTGGTTCAACTACTAGAGTCGGTTATACACGACTTGTACAAGTAAGTTTGAAGCAATCATAGAAGAAATCTTCTTGTGATTTTGATTTCTATTAAGCGGAAAAAAAGACTAGCGAACCGCCAACTCACTGTTGAGTTTTCAATAGCACGAAAAAATCCGACGCAAAATAATTAGGGGGCACGGTAGTGTTCGCACCAAGACGAGCAAAAAAGTAAAAAATGGAGCTGAACCGTACAATATACAATGTGTAATATGGTTGTATATACAGTTTGTAATATGTTTAGTATACTATAATATTCTCTATAATTACAGTTCCGGGGGGTGCGGTTATAATTTGCGTAACGCAAACACACTTAGCGTAACGCCCGTCTGAAATTAATTCCGCTCGCAAATATTACATCAACTTGCTAATCACTCGCAGTTTGATCTGTGCCAACTTCATTACACCATCAAATTAATGTATAAGTTTCTATCTCGTACGTTGTAGTGTAGCTATACTGACTGAGTAACGTGAGTAACATTACTTATCAAGTTATCACAAACTCAGTAATAATTATTTTAAAGTTGCGGAAACACATTTATTTTTCTTAATTAAACAGTAACCCCATTTAGTAATTTATTGCAGTGTGTGTTGTAATTTGTCTCTTTTTCGGCATATTACATAATATTATAATAAGATTTTTAACATAGTGAGATATTTTTAAGAAATATTATGGATTCATTAAAGTATGGTTCAATGCTACCAAGCAAATTTTACCAAAACTAAGGCCTTAGTAGTTGTTCTATGTTTTCTGCTTATAACTACTTTTTCAGAGCGTTATTGTATAGGAGTGGATAACTAAGAGAAACGTAGGAATCACTTGCAGTAAAGGGCGGGAGTTGCGACGGAGAGGGGAAACGGGGAAAGGGTGATACGTGAATGTCAAATATGCTAAACATGGGAGACACGTATTGGTAAAGGTGGCTGCGGTTTGGATATATTATGTATACCTGGCATATAGCAGGTATCTACGAAAGATGAGTCAAGTGCTTTCATACACCTAATTAAGCCTAGAACAGTTGTTATGTATTCACGCACAGACTACCTTAAAGTAACTTATGTAAAGAGTACTACTTGCGTTTATTGGGATATGTGATATCCCGTTGTTCAACATCTCCTGAAGATGTTCCGGCGTTGGGACGAAACGTGCATTGAGTGTCGTAAGAGTTTTGAGTTGTTTTGCATTGCTTGCTTGAAATTAAATGAAATGAAATTCTTTATTTCACATAGGCCTAAATAATAGGCGCCCATGAAATGTCAAAGACTCTATCGCCAAGTTCGGAATGCAGGTTTGCACCGAGAAGAACTGGCAAGAAACTCGGCACTTGTGGCAAACTTGGGACCTTGTGTTCGTACTTGAGTGGAAGGTAGTTACTGACAGTGCTTGGCTTGTTACTGCAGCATGTTACACCAAACGGTTTATTAAAGCAAAACAATTTAACCTTTCTACCTAATTATGGATTCCCGTAAAATAACGCCTGCTTCTTTTGAATTGAATATTGTGATCGATTGTTAAATAGGGGTATAATAGATATATTGGATTGAAATAGGTGTTATACTTAGCGATAATCTTTCGTAATTAATAAACCATTAAATAGTTTGGTTAAATTCACAGAATTTATGTGGAGCCAGTATAGTCTGCCGTAAACTTTTTTTTTATTGCTTAATAATCTCATTTGATACCTAATATCTCGTTGTACTCCGCAAGTAATTTAAACAAGCCACTACATAATGAGTGCAGCGCAATCGTCCAGCCAACACTAAGCTGTACGCCGACAACTGACAACTGACAACTGACAGCTGTATGGGCTGACAAATTGGATGGCTTCCTAATCCGCGTCGCGACGTCACCGCGCGTCCGTCCGTGACACACAGACAGACATACAGACACACAGACAGACGGACGACATGCGAGCTTTGATTGCGCACTCTATTGGCCCTGACTACGACACTCGCTGCTTTTGCTTATATGAACTGAATTAGTTATCACTCGAATTTACAATCAGAGAATGTGAGGATTTGCATGATGTTGCAATGCAAACTTACAAATAACTTACTGTTATAAATAGTAAGCTGTTACACTGACTACTAACTGAAGTAGTAGTTTGCTAACATTAACTAACTACTGACTGAAGTAATAGTTTGACTGCTACCTTCTAGTTTTCTTTGGATTACATTAATTGCTTTCGTATTCATTACACCTGCAATCTCACCCGAGGTTAAGTAACTATACGGTCGAATGTTATCACATATTATAGCAACTTGGAACGTAATTTTTTTCAAGTTATTACGACAAAGTTTCTATAAACCTTCAAACAGTCACTACGCAGCATTGCATGGAACGTTAAATTGGTTAAATCAGTCTGACAGGATGGTAAGCAGACGCGGCCGAAGGTTATTATTTAGAAATGATGTTTATAGAGCAACTAGCTGATGCCCGCGACTTCGTCCACGTGGGATAAAAACTATTCTATCTTTTAAGTTGGACCAAATGACAGATATTCACGAAGTTTGAACTAAATCGGTTCAGTGATTTAGGAATCCATCGCGGACAAACATTGTGACACGAGATTTATATATATTAAGATTATTGTAAAACTCACAACTAGCCCGCGCCTGGAGTCAAATCTGGGATCTCTTGCTTAAAGAGCGTGCTCCAACTCTACCAGGGAAGACGTCAAAAAAGGGAATAACTACTTTATTCCGATTCAACCCGCATCCCTTACATTATTTGCAACAAATTCGTGTTTTATCGCGGCTCCTGCAGCTGTACTTGTACACTGCGAGGTTGGCACGCTAGTCATGTTTCCACCATTTAGCATAACGCCGCACGTTTCGGCGACATAAGCCGTCGTTATCTCCGGCCGCCATTTTTCTAGCTCCCGGTGCGTCGCGCGACTGAAATTCCCAGGGCTTCCAGACGATAGAAATTTAGCTACTTTATTACGATTTTATTCAGATCTATCTTTTAAATAAAATTAGGAATTTTTAGTACCGCCAAAGGAACATCAGACATCTATTTTAATAAGAATTAGAATAAGTATCTTCTATCAAAATATTTAGGTTTGACCATAATTAACTACATCAACTAAGTTAAAAAGCCTTTATACAGTAAAATGTTATAGAGATTTTCTCAACTCAGGTATACAAAAACTCTCATGTTCTCAGGTTTACTTACGATGTAAATCTGAGAACATGAGAGTCGCCTACACAAATATTAATTACTTACGATGTTTTTTATCAAGTTTAATTTGAGCAAGAAATATTTAGGTGCTTTATACGCAAGACTGTTTGTCGGCAGCCTTTACAGAAGCATCAGTGAGAACCAGCTTATTTCTGGACAAGATCTCTTAATTTAACGGGCGACAAAGTAACGATATTGATGACGTACCTAACCATTTACCCTCTAGCCATTTGACATATTGCAATACAATAAGTTAAATGGAAATGGAATGAAATTTACCGAATAAAGTAAATTAACTATCACAAATGTCATCACGTGACTTGCGCGTATTTTTACAAATTATTTGAATTTCTTACCATCCGAACCAAAAAATCATAATGTCATATTATTATGCCTGGAGCTCTAAGTCATAGCTTCAATTAGTAGCGCTATGGCTGCGGTAGACAAACAACGTAACTCTGAAGAAATTATATACTTAAGGCAATAACCGTTCATCTACGAGTAATTAGTAGTAGTAGAAGGAAAACTGCAAAAGTAATAGGTAGACTTTTTTACGAAGTCTACTGTGGTAACTGGTAACCCTAGCGGCAGAAACGTGGTCCGCGGTACCCTCCGCCATTTGCATACATTAACATGCTAATGATGGCTGTTTGGTGGATTCCGCTCTTTATTGTTTACACTCCGAGGGTATGCCGACTTCAATTCATCTACGCACAGCGCTGTGTGTGCGTGAGTGTATTACACTTACGCACACATGCGTTTTCTCGTCGTTAACACACACACATAATGCAAAAGCCGTGTAGTTACACAATCACGCACACGCAGCAACAAGCGTTGAGATGAATTGAATCCAGTATCGTAGTGGATGGTGGTAATGCACCAATGAATGTAGTCGGCATTGACTTCCGCGAGCCCCTGCCTTGATTAATGCTTTCACAATTACAATTTCTCTTGTTTCGTTGTATCGACATCGGCTTAAT
Source organism: Coenonympha glycerion (assembly GCA_963855885.1). NCBI lineage: Eukaryota > Metazoa > Arthropoda > Insecta > Lepidoptera > Nymphalidae > Coenonympha > Coenonympha glycerion. The sequence goes on along the minus strand of OY979637.1, from coordinate 16,503,900 downwards.
GGACTATTAATTAGTTAACTATTCATTTGTGACGAGTTTTGATTCCGCACTGTTATTTTAAATGGGGAAACTTCTTTGTACTTTGGCTATTGGAGAAAACTTGAATCAATTGATATTGGTGTGCCAAATCGGTAGTAGTAGTAGAAACATAGTGAAATGGCAAAATATAGGTCTCCTTATTGTAAAAGTTCTCTCAAACTGCAAATAGAATGTTAACTAATTTTGACGTGTGATTTATAATAATATAGTAGATAGTTTACAATCATTCATGAAATTTATTTAATAACTTGTCTTGTCTCAGATCAATCTTTAAATTATATTTCAATATTTTGTAGCTACGCTACGAGTCGCTTTGAAGCGATTAAGATGGTATCTCTTAGAATTGTGTCAGCCAGTGACTGCCTGCAGTAAGCCTATACAAACTGTTTGATGTCTAAACTATGAAACAGTGATTTAGATAGGTACGTACTTGCGTATCTAAATCACTGTATACTTACCTACCTGAATAATTTTGAACGAACACAAATCAATATTTTAGATCTCCCAATATAACTTAGCTACGTGTTGTCATTTATTCAAAGACTATCATATCAATATCACTCCTTATGCTGTACTATGCAAACCACCCACTTTCCTTGTTTGATTCCATTACTAACTATTGTATAACAGTAGGTAATTGCCTTACTGTGTATCGGTTGGAATGGCACTGAAATTTTTAAACATTGATTGCTATAAAAAAGCTTTGATCCAATTAAGCAAACAAGCTGGCTTTGAAGCATTCCTTTACGATAGATCAGATATTGATAAGGTTGCAACACGCCAAGGAAGAGAGCGGGTGTCGTAAATTCGCAGCGAAGACACTTCATTTCCGATGCGTAACAGCTTTCTCCGCGCGGACGACAAAGCTCTCGGCTCTTAGCGCAGTAAACAACTGCTGTTATATTAAAAAATGCCCATGATTTAATATTCTTAATGATGTTAACACCTGGGAGACCAATGAATAGAGGCAGGCGTTGTTTAATTTAAAAGATTAATTTGTTTTTCTATAATCCGCTACATGAAAAGAATCGTCACAATGCGAGTTTGTACAGTCATATAATTATTATAAAGTCAACATCTCCTGAGTATGTCTAGATGTCTGAAGTATTGTGTGTAGAGGTGCCATTGCAGCTCGCTTGGGAACTTTGCTTTCGACCTTGAATAGGAGGGTTGGTGGTGTTTGGCTTATTCCTGCATGGTGGGCTACACAGATTCTTTTCAGATATTAAGTGGATTATAGCAAAACAAATTAATCTTTCCTGCTTACCTGAAAGACCTCTAACGTAAAGTATTGAAACAGAGGTACCACTAACCCAAGTGTAGTAGTGGCGACGCGTGGCTACCATCGTGCAACTGTGACTTACCTGCAAAATAAGGAGGGACTTGGTTAGTTTTTTCAGCAATTTAAACAACAAAAATATTACATTCGCTATTCAGTAACAAGATGTCATAGCTTTAACGGAAGTTCTAAAAGTCTCAACCTAATTATATTAACATTCGACACAATTACCCAACTTACTTTATTGACATAGCAAAATGCTCTTTGTTCTAAGGTTCAGTTATGATTGATTAAAAACTACACCTATAACAGAAATTAACACAATATTATACCTACTTTAGAAATCGATTTAGAAAACAATTCCGAAGAACTACTTTCAGTATTTGCGATAGTGCCATGACACCTTTTATAGAACTTATATCATAAAAGGCTACATAAATCTGGAGTAAATCTACAATGGTGATAAAAGCACATAATATACTTAATTCTGAACATTACATTACAATCACTAGGTGTGATAGTATCAAAAGTATCCCGTAAATGTCTGTATTTGAATACATCAAATGGATTGGCTACATTCTTCTTGCACAAACAATGGTGGTTCGGCTCGTGGCGACCACGAGTGTGATTTGGCGTGCGGCCAAGTGCGAGTGTCATCCGAGCAGTACGAACTGAGGGTTGTCCAAATAAACAATTAAACCTCCAATAAAATCATCATTTCCTTATAGCTTACCTATTACTTAGATATACGAAGTCTTAAAATAAAGAACTATATTATTATATTTTAACGAGGTTTTGATTAAGCATAGATCGTAAAACGTAAGCTGAGTTGTCTTCTTGTTTGTTCATGATTCCATAATGGACCCCTTGGCGGGTGTACGGGGTCCATATTAATTATTCACGGCGCTCCCGCCAGATAATGGCCTCTTCTCATTCTTCTTCCTATTACTGAATTTGACTGTTACGTAGATGCACCAAGTGTGTCGTAGATTTATGCCCTTCATCGCATGAAAATTTGAGGTTAGAAAAATGTCACAAATGATTATACTTTGGCAACTTCATGCGCGACCCTCCGACGGTGGGGGAGGCAAGGAACTTAGATGTCAGCGGTTAGCGGGCGGTGTAGCGGGGAAGGGGACACTTCTCTGCATGTATGCGTTACCGCGTCCCCCGGCCGTCTGTCACCCCGCAAGAGGGTCGCGCATGAAGTTGCCAAACTATAGCAATATTTAGCAGTAGTACCTACCTACTCGTATTTATAGAGTATAGAGGCGACAGACCCAGGATAATTTAGAGTTAGGGTTAACAGCCCCTAACAGTTGCTACATATAGGTAGTATCACGAAAACGATAAATCGGTTGGTGCCTTTACCAGTATAGGGTGGTAATTGATAACCAGCTGCGGTCGAAGCCTCCAGCTAGATCAGACCAATTTGAAAATTATAAAGAAATTATTAAACTCTTAACTGGTCTGTGCTGGACATCAAATCTCTCGCTCGAATAGATTGCATCCGAGAGTTACGATTTTTTGATCTTCAACATGATGTCAGCCCTGTGGCTTCACGCGCATTTCGCGACTTTACAGCCCTTGTTGATTTATGTTAGCAGCAATAAGAGCAAGCCGCCCTAATGCGCTCCGCTGCGTGGTGCTCCCAGAATCCCACTGATCCGCGCACCCTGCGCTGCGCAGGATTCAGCTGCTAAATATAGCGCATGTTTTACTTGCGCACACGTTTTGCAAAACAAAACAAATTTTTATTATTGTTACCCCGAGGATATTCACGGGATTATGATTGGCTGAAAAAATTTAATGTGCCTGAATTTGCGTAGTTTGTCAACTTGCAACTTATCTGCTTCTAAGGTTTAGTGATGCAAGGATCCGCTAGAAAAGGATTTTTGATTTTAACAAAGGCACTCATAATATGAATAACGCTCAAAGTGTTAAAATAGAGACTAAACGCGAAAAAAGTTTCGGGTGCCCCTCTTCTGAAGATAAAATTAGTATCGTAGAAACTTTACTAGATAGCATGGTCTATGGCTCACGAGGTATTTTTTGAAAAGATTCAATTAAAATTGTACTGTAGAGCTTGCTTTCTTTCATCTGTATGAGAAAGATGCCACCATGTAATATGTACGAAATCCTTCAAAAGCATATGGCTTCATTTTCACAGCTTACTTCAGCTTCAAGTAGGTCGTAGAAGGATAGGGACATTTCATCCCTGAGCTTAGTTTCCCTCTCCCGTCACACAGCCCTCGTAAAACCATTTATCGGCACTCGTCAAAGCAATCAAGCAATAAATACAAAATACGCTTTTAAAGATACACAAAGATCGGTCGTTTTCCCGCCATATTTCACCGATGTATCGGCGCGCTCAAATATAGGCTTTTATCGGCCTACAGCGGAATTGATGGTTTCAATAAATCGGCACCGCAATAAATAAGGACTAGCAGCCGAAGCAAAAAATAATCCGAACCGATCGCTTCTAAACGATGGTCCACACTCGACCATCAATTGTGGGCTTACCAACAAGCATAGCCAGACACACAGGCGACGCGTTGTACGACAAAAAGTATCACTTAATCCTAAGCATTACTAGGTACGCTTGCATTGTTATGGGAACCATTATAATTTCTATACTGTCTAGGTCAGAATATAGCACGAGTAACCTTCACTACTCCGCAACAACAGTAATAAATATACGAATTATTATTGGTGGTAGGAATCTTCTTGCGGAGTTCATCCGGGTAGCTACCACCGCAGTGTCTGTAATTCTACCGTGAAGCAATCATGTATACTTTGCTTCGGTTTGAAAGGCACTGTAGCTAACGAGATTACTCGGCCAAAACAAGTCTTAAGATCTAATGTCTCAGGATGATAAGATAGACAGTCGTATCACTTAACATTTGGTGAAAGTCATGCTCGTTTCATCGTTCTTCGTATAAAACAATCCTTTGAGCTAGTGTGATATTATGTGCTCTGGGTGTATATTAATAGAAGAATGAATATGAGTAACTTGGACTCGTAATTATTATTTTTGTTAATATTCAGACCAAAATATGGAAAAAAAATATTTTTACAGTACGCGATTGATAGTATGCATTATACCCTGTGTTCTGGGGACACGGTAGTGTCCCCGCCAAGACGAGCCAAGCGAAGCGCGAGGGCACTACCTATCTTTTCTCGAAGTGTTTCGCCGTATTTTTAAACCCTTATAACTTAGGCCTGAATTATTTCAGATAGTCAAAATTCTTGGAAAATGATGTCGCCAGTGAACTTATTAAACCTATAAAGTTTCAATTTTATAAGTCTTATACTTTAGATTTTATTGACGTCCAAAAAACCCAAATTTCGTCACTGACTGACTGACTGACTCACTGATGATCATCAAAATTCCTAGGTACTTCCTGAAGACCTAGAAAGCTGAAATTTGGTATATAAGCTAGTATTAGCACACAACCAACAAAAAAATTCCAAAAGTTGGAAATTTAACCCCCCAACCCCTTAAAATAGGGGATGGAAGTTTGTATGAAATTACCGCAAATATTGATGCTAGAGGTCTCAAAATTGATATAGGGACTCTTTGTAATAAACAATTAAATACGTGTTGCAGGATTTTTAGTTAATCATCCCACATCCATAAAATTAGGGGGTTGGAAGTTCGTATGGGGTTTCCCATAAGTATATAGGTATAATAAAAACTTAATTTCTGAAATTTGGTATATAAGCTAGTATTAGCACACAACCAACAAAAAAATTCCAAAAGTTGGAAATTTAACCCCCCAACCCCTTAAAATAGGGGATGGAAGTTTGTATGAAATTACCGCAAATATTTATGCTAGAGGTCTCAAAATTGATACAGGGACTCTTTGTAATAAACTACAAATAAGGAAAAAAATAAACTAGGTGAACCAAGGAGGGTTCCCTCATTTAAATGATAGAGGGGGGGGATACTTGATTTGGACAAATATCCACCTTGCAATGATATTCAAGAAATACACCAAAGAAAAGGAAATTAACCAAATAAAAAATATAGTCGTAAACAACTTACAAAAAGAAGTGAAATCCCAGCAAAAACATTTTCATGTAAAATGTTGCCAAGACGAGAACATGTGGCTCACACTATCAAAAAGTTATCAAATCTCATGTAGAGCAAGACTTCTAACTCTACACGCCCTAACTCTATAAATCCTAACTTTATAAACTCTACACTTTAGTCAAAATATATTATGTCTTGGCTGTTTCGTTACTGTCACATGGGTGTAAAGTAAAAATATTATTCACTGACTTTGTACTTTTCTGATATACAATACCTAGTTTCTGTAGTAACGATTATTTATTAGATAGGTATTGAGTCTCCTCAGAAACTGCACTTAGGTTTTACTAACTGCATTGGTTTCAAATACTTCATCACACTTTGCAAAAGTGTGTTCCTTTGCTTTAGAGGATATTTTTAATAAATGGAAAACATGTGGCTCACACTATCAAAAAGTTATCAAATCTCATGTAGAGCAAGACTTCTAACTCTACACGCCCTAACTCTATAAATCCTAACTTTATAAACTCTACACTTTAGTCAAAATATATTATGTCTTGGCTGTTTCGTTACTGGGACATGGGTGTAAAGTAAAAATATTATTCACTGACTTTGTACTTTTCTGATATACAATACCTAGTTTCTGTAGTAACGATTATTTATTAGATAGGTATTGAGTCTCCTCAGAAACTGCACTTAGGTTTTACTAACTGCATTGGTTTCAAATACTTCATCACACTTTGCAAAAGTGTGTTCCTTTGCTTTAGAGGATATTTTTAATAAATGGAAGTTTTTTCCCATAACAATGGTGATACCATTTAATTTTAATGTGAAATTTCTTGAATTTTGCATGGTCCACTATGCCACTTGCAAAACTCTATTAGAAAAGTACTGAACAGTGAATAAATTCTTCACTTTACGCCCATGTGACGGTACCGAAACAGCCAAGACATAATATATTTTGACTAAAGTGTAGAGTTTATAAAGTTAGGATTTATAGAGTTAGGGCGTGTAGAGTTAGAAGTCTTGCTCTACATGAGATTTGATAACTTTTTGATAGTGTGAGCCACATGTTCTCGTCTTGGCAACATTTTACATGAAAATGTTTTTGCTGGGATTAAAATAATCTGTGATTATACCCAAATGTATTTACTGGTTAACATATTTTTTTCATTTGATTCCTTAAAACGTATAACATGATGCCATTTAATGTAGTCACAACGTTTTCCTTCCTTCTGCATATTAGAAACCAAACAAAGCTATAAATAATAAACACCGAAAATTAATTACATTCATAATATTGTATTCCACTGCGTTTTAGTTTATGACTCAAGAACTCAAGCGTACAATATTTCAAGACAAAGCGGCATCACAAGTTTTATTAAAGCGAAGCCACTGAGTCGATACTGACTACCGACTACCGACTGCGCTGAGGTTGTAGTCGAGTAATTTCTCAGCCGCCTTCACGTCACAGCAGCATAAATCTGTGCGAGTCAAAAAAGGCGATCACGCTTGACGAATGTAATGTGTCTGTAATCTTAGGCATTTGAGCACGATGCTAGGGTTGGCGGTTGGTTTATAAGAAATCAGTATTGAGTTAAATACGAAGGTCGCCAGGCGGTGACAAAATATGATACCCGGATTGTTCTTAAATTATAACTTTATTGAGTACTTTTACAATATATTGAAATTAATTATAAACTAAACATCAGTGCGTCTCCGATGCTAGGTTCTATTCTTTCTATTGCCAATATTTCAGCTTTTTTTAAACATAACTTAATGTTTGTTTAAATTATTCTCATAAACTAGGTAATATTATGTGAAAGGAACGGATAATAAAAATAAAAACACATTAAATACTCTATGTGTCGACAGATCATTTGAAAAATGACCTACTTTTTAAATTAGGCATTCGGCTAAAGACATAATACTTCTACTACTTTTCTTACGTTTTTAAGAAAAGTGTGGTTGCCAACCCTACGCGCTACTGATGTATGCCACACTTTATCATGCGGGACTTAGACTTAGGACATCTGTCCTATAATTGATGCCCTATTCGGTCTCACAATAAACTACTTTTAAATGCACTAAAGTCAATAACACTAACTCTGTACGGGGAATGAACGATTTTAGATGATGCATGCGATAGCTTTACATGACAGACTAAAATATAGATGTCGCCTGAGGTTTGAAGCTGATTCATATACTATGTTATTTATATCTAATTGACTAACAGCCGTTTTCACTAAACCTAGGAAACGCCTAAGTCGATGCTTAAGCCGATAGGTGACAGTTTTCACCTACAACACCTTAGGGCTAAGCATTCGATTTAGGCGTTTCCTAGGTTTAATGAAAACGGCTGTTAGTATTAGAAAATTCACGCCTGCTATTTTATAGGTAGTAAAAACCACCAAAGCTCTCCTTTCGCCAAAGCAGAGCTTTCTGGCGCCAGGCAGCCCAAGATCGTGGTGTTTGGCGGTCGTTTCAGGAGGCCTATGTCCAGCAGTGGGCGTCCATCGGCTGAAACGATGATGACAACGACGAGTAAAGAACATGACATTTTTTTTATAATAAAGGTCACCCAAGTTGAGCATATTCTTAAAGGCATTCTGTACTAAAATAGGGTCTAATACAAAATACTGAATTGAAAAATTCAGTTTTCTCAAAGTAAAATACATTTTTTTTACAATTTGGCCGTCCGTGCAGTTAAAAAAATGTATTCTGAATTGTTTTATGTACAATACTAATAAAATAAACATAAGTATGAAACTATTTCCATTCTTCTCTTTGTCAGGAGCGCACGAGATAAATATTCGATGTCCCTCTCGCCTCGCAAGTTAACGACGCGATGTCACACTCCATAACTCTTTGCAATTAATTCAATTCAATTCAAAGGAACTCGGCATTTGTGATTTATGACAACACGCATCTGTTTCAGATTTTTTATTTGGTTGTACATGTACTCGTATGTTCGCAATACTTAGCATTGATGACACTTACATTCGGTTCCAGTTACTTTAATTATAACACTGATTTAGACAGTAGTTATAAACTAAACTCACGGCTTTTACAATTATTAACTATGACACTCTCAGATTTTCTTGCGTGACATTTATTTTCTTTCGTTAGGACACCTAACACTATTATTATGTACTAGATGCCTACTTTAAATTAGCTATTTGTAGGTATATTATAGCCAAATTCCAGCCTATTCTATCAGATTGATTGATTGAATTGTATTTTTTTTGTACGCTACAATAGTCTCGTGAAGAAAATCGACATTGCCTTTCTATGATGCAATTTAACAAATTAAATTAATAGTGCTTTACAAGATTGTATACCTAATCAAAATTGGATAATCAACCTTGAAGAAAATAAACCTAGATCGAAATAAAACTGGAATGAAATAATACGTTACGTTATACGCAGAAATTAGTGTAAAGATTAATGTAAGATTATCTTTAATTGGATCTAAGGTCACGAAATGAAGGAATTGCTATGCTGACCGCTCACTTACTTACCAAGTTACCAGCTGAACCGTAGGTGACCTACACGTTATGTTGTTTTCTGCTACTGAAAAACTTTATCATATCCAATAATGTTTATTTTTTCTATCAAACTAATCTTCAGTAGTTATAAGCAGAAAAAAACAATCGTTTCGTGTAACTCCTGAGTTTCCAAAGAAACCAGTTTTGAAACTAAGTAAAGCTATGTATTTATGTTTTATTCTTCTTATGAAGTAATTTTACACTTAATGGATTTTAATAGACAATGAAACTTGATCATTTTCCGTCTGCTCACAAGATGCTATATCATAAAAAATGGAAAATTCTTTCCAAAAAACCAACTTCAAATGCCACTACAAAAAGTGAAATAATTTTTAATGTACACCCATTTGAAGTCGGACGATTGTCTATAACTTCGTCGTTTTTTCGCATGTCCAGTAAGTAAGATTGACTACTAGTGATTGTACGAAACATTGCCCGACTTCGAATTTGCGTACATTATTCACTTAATTATTTCATTTTTTGTAGTGGCATGGCGCTTTTTGAGGTAGAGCATGGCAGTAGAGTCTGACAATTCATAAGCACCTGTAAGTTAGGCGTTGGATAAATAGTGTAAATTTCGATTTGCCTTTGTGCTGTAGTGGAATATAAATAATAAGCTAATGACACAGATTTTAGCTAATAATATCTAGTCAAATTCATTATCATGTGTGAAGGTGCGAAACGTGGTGTATGCGGTGCGTGCGGTTGCAGCAGGGCGTATGATGTGCGATCAGCAGCGTCGGTGAAACACAATCGGTCGGCGATCCATTTCTCCTGTCGGGCTTGTCGGCCTGAGTTACTGGAACGAAAATACTTACTCCGATACACTGCGAACAAGCGGCGGAACGAACCAACACCTCCTTACACTGATGTTGGACTATTATTACGGTAATAATATTGTTATACGCGTATTACATGGCTAAGTTTCAAAAGTTAATACTTGTTACCTAGCGCTTTAAAAAGTTAGAAGCGGTAAGTCGAGTACAAGTTTCTGACTTTTGGAAATATGGTAACCACGGAACCATCACAATCTACACTTAACAAAAAGTACAATAATTAATGTATTCATTTTTACAAATTGCATTTTTTACGGTTATTCACGGCCAAGTCACATAATTTGACTAAAGTGCACCATTTGTAAAGTTAAAGCTTGTACCTCTATGGCTTGTAGAGTTAGAAGTTTGGGGATATACGCGATTAATTTTTGTCAGTGCAAGCCGAGTTTTAAACAAATTAATGTTTTAGGTGGGTAATAACTACTTACAACTTTTCCTTTTCCTCCCAATATTTACCCTGACAGATAAACTGTTTGAATAATTTTAAGTCCTAAACAAATACAAAGCTAGTGTTTTCGGTATTAGAAACTGCGGCTAAGGTCTACGCGATCCACTCGCGCTGGGCGCGTGTTAATTAACTTCTTTAATCAACTCAAGAGTTAAAGCCAAAGTTCGCCGCCCGCATCAGCGAAGAGGCGCGCGCCGCTCACAATTCGCTTCGTTTGTGTACACTAATCTACCTAATGCGCCTATCTGGGCTCATAAAGGTTTAGCTTTTAGTTTTACATCATACTTTCCCATTTTTCACTCTTCATTAAATCCCATTCCATCACCAGCTTATTACTTGACTGAGGCCTGATTCACTGCATCAGTTATTGTATACTATATAAAACTGTGCTACTTAGTAAGTCTACCATTTAGGTGAAAGATTTTTACCAATTAAATGATACAACCGGTAGCCTCTCAATAGTCTAGGCCACATCAAATATCTAAAGTTTCATTATAATCTTACAACTTACAAGGACTACAATCTCACCTGTTGGTTATTGACGATGCAGCGAAGATGTTATCATTATAATTTGGTAGAGGTAAGTAACCGCATGTACAGCCTTATGGTTTTTACATACCATCACACGGGAACTTTGTCGCTTGTCGTCATTGCTGAGTGAGTGAGTGGAGAGGCAACTAACCGCAGCCGAAGCCTTCCACCGTCTCAAGCCTGAGCTTATATTAGTTCAGACAAAATTCTTAACTCACTAATGGGTATCAAATCCGAGACTCAAATCTGAACGCTCTCCAAGTACACAATGTATGACGTTGAGGTATTAAGAATCCTCAAATACTTGCCGTTTCCTGAGAATTGAACTCAAGAGTTTCTAAGCTAGGGAAATCGTGTTTTTTTTAAATAATTCAAACATTTTTAAGTTAAGTAACTCCCAAGTTAACATTATCAGTGCGAGTGCGCCCGCGTTCGCCAACATCGCACATTTCACTTCATGAATTTGTAAATGGATTCGACGCTGCAGAGAGGAGCAGGGTTATTCACTGACGTGCCTAGTCGAAGTCTCACTTATGACTAGGTTGAGATGGGTGAATGACCACTGTACTTACACTTTATTTAATTTTATTAATCTAGCGATGGGTGTGGATGGGTTTCACTATAGATTTTCACCATCCCACCACGTTTGTGATGTGCGGATATACATGCTTCACACAGTTTTCTATTTATTATGAAACTCGGGATGAGGGTTTTCTACCGATGTTTTCATTCTAAATAGAACTAATTACCTTATCAGCTGTTGCCAAAAACGCTAGACATGGTTTTTAATATACACTCTAGAATAGGAGTCAAGTTTTTACTACTGAGACTATTGGGGAATCCTTCTACGCAATAACTAAGCTATCATTGAGACACAATTGCCTTATATTAGGAAACTCCATTGACAGCTACATAATAATATGAACATGAACTCGAAACTCACGCTTTGGAGTGATAAAATCACACTGGTAGTTACAGAATAACTCCACGGGGAGCAGTCTCGGCTGCAGTGGATCGTGTAAACATGGCGTCGATACTTCGAACTGCTGCTTCACTTTGCTGAGTCAACAGTCGGCGCACTCCTCCGAGTAGCAAATACACTTACTTGCAACTTTTGCAAAAAATTGCATTACTTGAAATATCACGAGATGTAATTTTTTTACTTCAGAAAATGAATTAAGGAGACCGTCAACATTTTCACCTAATATTGTTTAATTACACCTCAGCAGTTCGATACAGTCAGTGCATCGTAAGCATTTGCATTGCAATGCATTACGAGTCACTGCAATGCGTTCGTTATCTTGAGATATTAGTTTATCATAAGAAAATACGTATGTGTTCATCTTAGTCTACACAACCTCAAAATTCGCAAAACGTTGATAAAACTTATCACAAAGAATTATGATATCTATAATTATCTTGTAAATAAATGTACGAGTACAAGTCTTGTAGAAAGCTGAATTTTTTTACAGTCTATATTGTTTTATTATCATTAGGTTACAAAGATTCCTTATTCACGTTTTAGTTACTTAAAGTACCTCATATCTAATGTACGCAGCTCAATATAATGTGGCGATAGAAATGCGCAGGCATTAGTGATTAGAGGAAATGTAAACAAAGTTCGTTTTGAATATCATTCGGCGGGTCGCCGCTGATCCGCGCAGGGCGGGCGGGGGCGGGCGGGCTGAAATATTAGCGAGGCGCGCGACGCGGGCTGAATGTGTGACGAGCGGTGGCGGCACACACGGGACGAATTGCGTTTTATTTAAATTGGGGGAACAAGCAAACGTAAAGGAACCGTTCTTCTAATCAAGAATATGAAAATGCAAACGGGTAGAAAGTTCCTCCATTTTATTTAAATTTGCTGACAGATTGGGATAAGAGTATTTATTTATGTACTTCCCACTATTCAGTTTTTTTATTATGTTACTTGATACTACGGAACCCTTCATGGGCGAGTCCGACTCGCACTTGGCTGCTTTTTATCATTTATGTACTTCCCACTATTCAGTTTTTATATGTAGGTCACCAACACATGTATGTGTGTGTGGAATTTTTTTAAGAGTTGATGAATGATAGAATTGAAAAGTTCCGTCGGAACAAATCCGAATTCCAAAGCAGGTATCAATTGTGTAAATATCTTTGTTTGATAAAATAGCTATAGAGTTAAATTAACTTTATCAAACCGTGTTAGTTGTCTCTGTATCTACTACTCGTACTTACCTATCTCATCATAGGTAAGTAATCATGAAACTTAATATATTTATCTAAGTATTTTAAACCGCTGAATTGTGTAGAAAGATCCTTCCCTCTAAATACCGGAAATTTAATATGTGATGGTAATTTGATTTTTCTCACTGTTCATGTTAGTTCTTGGAACTCCCTCTCATCCGGTAACGCGTTTTTGATATCCTCACCGCGCAGCTGCTGTTTCCTAATTACATCGCTAAAAACTTTCGAAATCTCAAACATGTAATTGCATTTTAATTCCTCGGATATCTTTCTCGTTTTCTTTCCGTCATTTCTTCTGCAGTATCCTTTTAGATTTTTTGTCAGAACTCAGAACATAAAACGCGAAGTTAATTTATATTTAAAGCGAGTTTGAACAGAGTGAGAGGCTGCATTAGATTGTCTTGACATTTCTATTAAAACTAAGTCAGATTTAATACGAATCCTAACTCTCCTGCATCGAGTCGACTTGTGTTAAGTATCGTGTGATATAAACTTTTGAGCTATTTAAACTTCGCTGAGTGCAACTGCAAGAGGAAAGTTTTCTTCAGCAATATTGCTACAACTTGTAAACTAGATTAAATCTGCTTTATCAATTACTGTGTTGGGTGCAATATCTCGCTGCCCGTGGTGCGAAAATAGGTAGCGCACGTATCGAACCTACGACCTAAAACTCGAATCCGAGTGTGCTGCGCTGTGCTGGACATATGACGACAGCTCACTGCCCCAGGGGAAGCGCGCTCGGATTCGAGTCGGAGGTCGCGGGTTCGATTTCCGCAACGGGCCACTTTGGAATTTTATAATTTCTAAATCGGCTCAAGTCTGGTCTAGTGGGAGGCTTCGGCCGAGGCTAGTTACCACCTTACCAGCAAAAAAGACGTACCGCCAAGAGATTTAGCGTTCCGGTGCGATGCTGTGTAGAAACCGTTGGGGTGACTATACTTACCCCTTCCAGGTTACTATCCATTAACATCTATGGAAAAGTTCACCAGAGTACCGACGACCGGAGCCACGATTATAAAGAGAAATGCTTCACCGCTGATCTAAAGGTATAATATACATTATGTAAAGGGGTCCAGTTACTGAATCACATGTAGTGTTTTACATCAGGCCTCATCAGGCATTCCCCGCGGCGAACGCGTCCCCAAAATCAGTAAAATAGTGGCGTTTGGAAGCGTTTAAAATTCAAGCGTCACACGCGGGCGCAATCCTGAAAGGAGCTTTTCTTTGTGCGGGTCACTTGGGTAAATAACGCGTCTTCATCGCGCCCCCCGCCCCGTATTCTGACCACGTACGGGGCCGTCCACTGTCGTAGCCGCTTTGAATATTCGCCCGCGTCTTCCGATATCGTAAATTGTGATCCCGAATAGGTACGGGTTTCGTAGTGTTGTTTATACAAAATGTGTATCTAGGACCGGACTTACTGTCGTGATAGATAGTGATAAAGTCGAAGTGTTTTTTTCCCATATGTGACTGAACTTCTCTCTTAATTTTACAAGTGAACGTGAAAACTTTATATTTGGAGTTTTTTACCTAGCAATCTACAATGACGTGAAAATAAACTTTTTAGATATGATCTTTCGGATTCCAGATTACCGAATTGAGGTATTACTTGATAGATTTTATACTCTACTTTAATTAACAATGTAAGTATATAATAATGCTATAGGTTCATCCCCTGAGATTAGTTAATCATAAATTGTTTGATTGAACTATTATATAGGCATCATAAAACACACAATAAACTTATTATTTGGCCATTATTATTTACATGAAATGATGATGTATGAGATTCTAAATTCTAAAGCTGTAATGGAATGATTGCGGTGCATAGCCGCCATTCATGTGGAATCAAATCAAATTGGGCATGTTTGATTGTTGTGTGAATTTGTGCAGCTGTTACAACAATCAATGGCCGGTTTGTAGCTGTATACTCATTACGAACTAGTTAATTACGACTGCTTGATTGTAGAGAAAACAATAATTTTATTCATTTTAAAACACACCAATAATGAGTAATTATACACAACTTTAATTTTGTATAACTAATTAAAGTGCCTCAACTACGATTTATTAAAAAAATAATTTGTAATTATTACGAGTTGACCTTGCAAACGTTGGTTTGCCAGACTAGTAAATTATTTTTCATTTAGGGGTACCTATGCCAAATAGTTAACGTTCTATTCTCAGACCTACCAAATGTTATACAAGTCAGTCAAACCGTAGCGGAGGAGTTTGTCGCAAACACTATGACGCAAGAATTTTTGACTTTAGTAGATAACCGATGACTAAACTCTGCCAGCTAATGACGATATACACGGTCGTCAATAGTCGCTGCAGCTATCTATAAACTTTGATATTCTATGTTCAGTTGCAGTTCCTCCGGCTAACGCTGCGTGTGATGAGGAACGGCAATGAGGGACGAAACGCGCGCTAATTGTGCTTTACTGTCCCATTGTGTGACGATGAGTGCTATAGGCGTAGAGCTGGCGGAGTTTTGCATAAAGTGATCAGTCGAGCAACATGTAAGTACTACTCCTGCTGCCTGAGCCAAGTGACAATAACAGCGTTACATCGCGACGCATAGAAATGGAACAAAATTTTAAAAATGAATGCGAACTGTTTTCACACTTGGTGACGCTACGCTGAGCGTCATTGAACATCAAATCGTATACATAACAATGTATTTTGTTCCATTGTTATACGTCGCGTTGTAACGCTATTTTTGTCATTTGGCTCAGGGGGCTGATGTTAAGTGATTCATCGGCAACCTATAGACTGCGCATAATATCATCCTGAGCCATCAGGATGATATAAAATTGTACACCGGATAACCAACAGCAGCCATTAACAGCCAATTGACAACTTAGCTGCATAATTGATGCCAACAATAACCAATCAGTGCCTACATGACTCGAATGATGCAAGCTTTAACCAATCAGCTGTAAAGACGTAACCCCGTCTGGTATAAGTATTTTTGCAGAATCAATGGCCTGTTTTTAGGTCTAATTTGGCCCAATTATATCGACGGCTACTGTATTTTTTTAACTGAGGCACAGCCACATTACCACTTCATGGTAGAATAACTGACACCGTGGTGGTAGCTATCCAGAAGGACTGAAGAACAGTAAAATGTTTGCATGCCATTACATTTTTTTTTACATTACTTTTTTCTTGTGTGCAATAAATGAGAATCTGGAGAAAATAGAGCGGAAAAGTGTATAAAACTTTCCCGCTCTATCCACTGGCTCCTCGAGCATTAGGGCTAAATTACACCACCGTAGCCAGTGTTCGAATATGGTAATGTCACCTGCCGTCTGACAGTCAGTCTGTTAACGTCAATGCCTTCATTTTAGTTCACTTGAGACACATTTCCTTTGTGCTGTGATTTAAATGACAACTCTGTTGACAACTTTACTATTACAGGCTCTACTATATTAGTACGAGTTACACTATAAGCTTTACTATTTCATAGTATTTCGTACTTGTCATTTATTTAATAAAACATTTCAGTTTTTCTAGTTTTGTACCCGTTGGTGAAAACTAGGAGCCATAATCCGGCGGTGTTTTGATTCAATTTGCACCAAAATTATAAGAACCAATTATTATAAGAGAAGAATGAATAGACATTTTGTAGGCAAGCGCGATTCATACTAGACCTTATCATTGCTGTCCATCAGACAAGATTGTGCGCAAACGCAGACCTATCAATAATTGTTTTCGCTCCAGGTAAGTAAATTTAACTTGGCACTAAATGAATAATGAAGTCTTTATGTTGAATGAAATGATACATTTTGCTGTTAGCAGTTAACGCCACAGCCTACACGATGTTAACGTGACAGTGGTCTATTGTTTACACTGAGTTATTGGTCGCTCTGAACGTTTGCTTGTAGCTCTATTGCTGATAACTTTATGACTCATTGAGCACTAATAGCGACTTGATGACAACATAATGCTCCATTCATCATCATCATCTTTGGATTATAAATATCTCGCTGCATACACGGGCTCCTTCACGTAAAATACAAGGATTTAAAGCTGCCTTTATATTACGCCACGTCCGGGACTTTATTAATCAAACAGTATTTATAATTGCGTAAGTTTACAATCTTATTGGATATGTCAGCAAAAGTCATGTCATACCTAGACTTTTTACTTTTTACAATAGCATGTAAACCAAAACAATGCAAAAATAAAAAGGTAATACGAGTACCTTGTTTATTAAAATAATATTTGATTTAAAATACATACAAAATCATCATACTGAAGGCCAGCTCAATATACCAACGACGATGCAACTTTTTATTCAAATTTATAGCTGGATTATAGCTGCACCTATTCTTCATTGTCACATCAAATAAATCGCACCAATTAGTATTTTACATCAACTAAACCTGAACCTGGCTTCACTAAATGAAAATCCTGAAACAAATTGCTGGTTAGTTTATATTCAGTGTAGTATAATGAGTCACGGTGCAATTAGCCGCCACTGCCACACTGTCAGTGTTTACGCTAACTGTGTTACTGCTATTTTGTAGGCTGCGTAGTGCCCCGCATGGTATATTAATGCACTAACAACTAGCTATGAGGTGCAAATTGTTATAAACTGTTGTTAGCTATTAACGCTGCACTGTGGATTTATTGCAGTAATCATTTACTTACTCGGAATTATTGCAGTTACCTGACTCTATGAAATGTACTGATATAAAATTATTGAATGAAACAGCCCTGCCATAATCAATTTTAGCCATAAAAAAGTATGCTTTCCTTAAAAACGAGTTTCTTTAAATTGATACCTTACTTCTATAGAATCTTCTTGTAAGTATGTACTAACTCTATAATTTAATGTAATCTGTTATTTATATGTCCTGGCGCGTAACTAGGGATCACGGTCTCAATGGCAGTAGACAGATTGGCAGCAGATTACATTATCTGATCTATGAGGATATCATCCTCAATTGAGGCAATTACTGCGACTACTTGAAGCATTCCTGGCTCGCCACCACTTCCGAACCTGTGAGGTTACAATATATTCAATTGAAATCTCTTTTCGGTCTACGAATTGGTATGCAGGGAGTAGTAAAAACCACGTTACTATCGAACTCTTAGTACCTATCATTGTTTCTTGTACTAGCTGATTTCGGTAGTTCCTTATTTCCTCGATTCCTTTGTTTCGAATTTATCTATTACAATTATTTTCAGTGTGAGTTTACAACATAATCTGTTTTATTTGTCTGATTAACTCATCGGTGTTTTCTTTGTTATGGAATTGCTGTATTACCTACTGAATAACCTTGTACTGTATTTGCAGTATACACGTTGGAAAATTACAGCTGTCAGTAGTTAGTATTCACGAACCACGCAACTGAAATCATCTTATTCAATTCACGCACTTTACTTCTTATCCTACAACTTATATTGATACCTATCTTGTGCAGTAAATTTAGGCAGAACTAAGATAGGCTACAACTGGTTTTTTGATTTTACTTTACGGTGGACCAGTTGGCAATTTGAAAATTTAATTACAAATAACTGTTTAAGTATATCCTCAAAAAAACACGCGAATTCATCAAAAATACCTTTGAACAGGTAGACAGGGCTACACAATCGGGACAATCTAAAGATATGAATATATATCTCTAAGAAAAAACTTAAAACTTAACTTAACTTAAACACCTTCCAGCCACGGCAGGCTGTGCCGGCGCAGCTGCAGCAGCGGAGACCCTCAAGCGGCGTAAATATACCAATCTTATAGGTAACTATGAGTTCGTGCCGTTTGGGGTCGAAACGCTGGGGCCATGGGGTCCGAATGCACATATTCTATTCAGAGAAATTTCTCAAAAGGTAGTCGGCGCTACACGTGACTAGACGGCTGGCCTATTCCTTGGTCAGAGGTTAAGCATTGCCATCCACCGTGGCAATGCTGTCAGCCTTCTGGGCACTTTGCACGATGACGACGGTGCGGAGGAATTCTTTGATGCATATTAGGACAATTTTCTTTTTATATTATTTATCTTTGATTTTATATTTTGCTGTAAATAGGTAGGTATATAACTTAGCATTAAAATAAGTTAGAAAAAACTAGGTAAGTATAATAATATCTTTAAAGAAATAAAAAAAGCTTTAAAACACTTTCAGATACCTGAAGATTCAACAGGGCTTGTGAAACCGCACTCATCTCAGTGTGATCTAAGCTAGGTCCTAATATCAACCGCTGCTATTTCCTGCGACGTACAGGTGTGAAGCAGATAGAATCAGCATCAAGTGTGTCGTGTGAGGAGGTAATGCGTTTAGTGCAAGAGACTACCGTCTGCCACTGATTGACTTAGACACACGACACTCGGAGACGCTTGTACGTGGGATGTCGAAGATCAACAACTGTATAGTGCATTAGACGTGTGAGGAGTAGGTGCGACGCCAGGTAGAGACTAGAGAGGCGTCGCGCGTCGTTTGTGAGGTAATACGGTTAGAGAGAGCGCTGTGGCTAATTGACTCAGCCACACCGAGCTCGAACACTCAGCGACGCGTCGTGTGGCGTCTGACACGCTGTCTACTCTGTATTTCGTGGAGGAGGTATTATAGGTTTACAATACGAAGACAGATTTACGATTAGAGAGTTCTTCTTATGTACAAAATAAGGAAAAAAATATTAAAGTGATTTTGCTATAATTTGGGGACTTGGCTTTCTTGCTTTATCGGCATGAAATAAGATTTTTGTGTTTTTAAAGTTTTACAACGTCTTAAACTTTTTCGTCTGTGTGTTGCATGTCGCGTGGCGGTCGTCCGCGAAGTAGGGATAAAGTGAAGGGCGCTCGTCAGAGTAGCCAAGGCCACAAAAGTTTCACTTTTACCGTGGTTTCATAAAACCACACAATCCTTTTTGTTGTTGCACTTAACGAAACATTTTTAATTTTTTTCTTTCTACTAAACGGTTCTGCTTCTGATTGAACTCTTCATGGACAGAGTTATGATTTAACCACTAAGTACTACTTAAAATCAATTATCCCTTTTACATTTACCTAAAAAAGCGTCATCTCCAATAGTCAAAAGTCCTACCCAGTCTTCACGTAGTGTAAATGCTTAACAAAGATCTATTTATTACTAGGGTATCATAAATTCCGTGTGATCTGCAATTTGGAAATTCGAAATACCTGCGATTATATACCCGTGTGTCGTGAACACGGTGTGAGCTAGTCGACAGAACGAAGCCGCGTTGTATGAACTCGAGTGTGCAGTCTGCACATCATCTCGGTTTAATTATCTCCTCACAATTATGCGCTCCTGGTACTTGGTGGCGGCTGGCAGGTGGAGTCCATACGGTAGCTTATTACCTTCGACCACCTCACATCTAACACAACAGAACTACTAAACAGTTAAGAAAAGTATTCATAAAAGATTGAATAAAAAGATTGGCGAGGTTTACTAGCAAACTGTTTGTTTGCTAATCTGCTGCTACCACCCGCGACGTGAAAGGGCGTCAACCGACTCACCGTGTTGTAGATACAGGCGGGGTTGTGGTGTAAACGGTGGAAATAAGCGGATATCAACAATGTTATTTTAATTGAATACCAAAAATCTGTCACACAGTCTCAAAGCACGGATGATATTATGCCGCCTGTTCTTATTGCCATGTTTGGAATACTTTTTACACTAAGAACAATGAGCAAGAAACATGACTTGCCATTTTATTCCTCTGATAAAACAAGAAAATGTGAAAAATATTTTCTTCATGTCGAGTTACAAAAGAGCATTGGAATAGTCTTTTTTACTTAGTTTAAATTCTAGTACTTACTTACCAATGCATCGCCTAAGTAAAATTATGAATAGTTCTTAGTATTTTATGTTTTTTTTTTAATTTACCACGGAAATGTCTTATTAAATACACTTTTAACAAAACTAGATAAAACGTTTAAAAAAATAAAACTTGCAAGTTTTCTCCTGTAATGTACACTACACCGTAGTAACTGGACTCGCAAAGATGTTATCGGACACCGGTAGTAGCGTGTATACAGCTGTCTCTACACCGAACGCCGTGACACGCATTTGCAGCGGCTGTACAGCCTCTGTGCAGCCTCTGTGCAGCCGATATGCAGCCATTTTGCTATTTTAATGGCCGCCCGTATCAGATCTCGGCGGAGGTATATATTGTCGCGCGGCGCGACTTGCGACTGGCAGGTTATTTAGATATCGCACGTTATGAGAATGAATAGGTAACGCGAGAGCATAAACTGCACTATCGATAATGGACGCTAGAAGGAATCGATTATTGCGGTTATTTACGCAACAGTTTGAGAAGTTACTTTAATATATTAAAAGTGATTGTCAGTATTATAAAAAGCCGAAATATTATTTAAATAATTTGACTTTTTCATTAAGTTACTGAATCATTTGCAGTCATCATTTAAACTGAAAAGTTTACACAAAAAATATCTTTTCAATGTTACATGAAAAAAGATAAGGAACGATTTTGTTTCATTCCCTCGGGATTACCTTAAAATCAAGACATTAATAATTTAGATGATGAAGTTAATAGATCGCTTTTTGCTTCACAAAAGATCTAAACTTTAAAAAACATTGAAGAGGTTATCTGGATGTAAAGTAAAGCAATAAGGTTTTACGTAGTTTAGCAGTCGATTAACCCAACAATCCACAGAACAGCGCTTGTCTAATTTACGTCTAGTTCTAACTACCTACGTGGAGACTAGACGTCTGCGGCTGCTCTCAATTAGACAATTCCACGCTATGGCCCGAAGCTGAACCGGCGCTGGATACGTCCGGGCGTTAATTCCGACAATTGCCGGACGGCAACCGGGTCGCGGCCGGACGGGGGGGCGGCCGGACGCGGCGCCGATAAATAAATTAAACGCTAAACAGGAAGCGTTCAGTGCGACAGTTCCGTTGGTTAAACGTAACCCGGCGTTGAGGTTAATCTGAACTCGGTGGGCGCTGTTGCTAATAGCGCTTTTTTATAGAGAGCAAATCTAATTTGTGTCACATATTGTTTAACTATCTTTCTTAACAATTAGAGTTTATCTCTATGCTATGTTACGGCTATTATAAAGAATTTAATTTCACTTACAACATAAAACTAATTGTTTTGTGAGCATTCAATTCTGTCATCTTATTTCAGGTATAAAAATAACCATTTAAGAATGCACTGACCTACGTTTTCTCCATACATTCAAAATACCAAATCATTTGTAATTCGTGCATATTTCGATCATGTTGTGGTGTTATTCGGATTCATATAATAATAATCATATTATCCTGGCCATATTTGGTTCGGTAATACTTCTTTAAAACGAAATAATAATCAATTTTGATCAAAATTTTTATAACTTTGGTCGAGTTCCGTAATACCAACTAATATGAATGTAAACTTGTAACTTTGTTTATTAACTATTGTTTTTCTTTATCTGGACAGTAAAAACTGTGCTCCTGAACTAATGCGACGTGAAATAGTGTTGTTTTTATTACAAAACAAATAAGCAAAAGACTTTGACATAAAAATAAGCAAAACTAAATTCGTTTACAATTTCGTTTGACAAAAGTATTTTGGAACCAGATATGGCCAGGAGCATAGATTATTACTATATGAACCCGAATAACACCACGACATGATCGAAATTAGCACGAATTACAAATAATTTTGGTATTACGAATATGTGGGAGATATCGTGGGTTAGTGGACTCTTAAGTTATGAGAATAAATTTTACCATTCTGTATACCTGCATATTTGACATTTGTTTACCTCGGCAAAATTTTTGTGAAATCTCCCTCAGTAGCAACTGCCATATTACCGCGACTCTACTCGTATGTGGATAGTTACATATTTAATAGGCTCGCACTGCCACCTCGGTATACTCAGTAATTACTGCTTACAATATTAACCACTGTTTACGAACGACAACCCTGATGACAGTTCTCATGCCGGCTGATGCACCGCCTCAGCTATTAGAGGGAAATGTTGATGTGTAATTAAATGACTAGACAAAACTACGTTTATAAAATTATAAGGTTCCCTTTAAAAGTTATCTAAACGACGTTTTGCCATTTGGGATATAAAAAATACCTAGGACCTACACTCAGATCGGTCGAAACATTTGGTGGAGGAGTTTGGTAACAAAAATTGGCACTAGAATTTTTATATTCATTACAGAAAACCTTCGTAGTACCTAGACTTTAAATAGTTATATATTAAACCGTGCAAGATACCGTGTAAGACTGGATAAAAAATATCTGAATATTTTTTTTATATTTACAACCTTAAATATTAGTTAGTAGCACCAATATAAAAACTTATTCCTTGGTCTGTGATTAGTAGTTACCTATCCATCAAACACGCACCGAATATATTTCACTTTAGAAAAATGGTGAGCGATGATACTACGTCAGCCTAAAGACAACCTTATAGCGTAAGTTAAAAAGTTTATTAAAGTGTTGAAATTAGGAACTGGTGCCACCACGAGCGAAGCGAATAGCTTACGATTTTTCTCTCATGAGTTGCTTAAAGTCAGTGTAAAAGACATAATTTAGTCAAGAAATTATGCATACTAATAATAAGAACTCTCTTACTATTATGTCACATTAAAAGCTATGAAATATAAATAATTAATCAGTGATGTTTTCTTGACGTTAAGGACACTCACTACTTCACGATTTACACCGGTCAAGACGTATTGATACATACTACAAAATCAGTCGTCAAGAACAGTAGGTTTGTGTATACTGTATACTGCTAAACTGACTAGGGGCGTAAGCCAGTGCTAACTGTAACAAACACCTTATGAGCTGGTAAAGGAATTGACAGCTATCCTCGTGCTTTAGCCATTGTCGGTGCACACGAACATAAGTCACCTATTTGAGCGGTCGTTGTGAATAAAATCGCTCATCTGAGTACCAGTATAGTCACGCCGCGCATAACTAACCCTAAATAACTAAGTTGTTTCTATTTCATAGCTCAATTCGTTTCTATCGCTTCTCGTCGGCGGTAAGACAAGCGCCTATAGCTCATAACGCAATTGCTAATATCCTGTTTGGAGATAAGCCCTCTATCATTCTCTAGGGTTGCCGCTTTCGCTCGATCGCTGAGCGGATAAATTCCCGGTGGTATGGGAACACACTCCGGTCGGTATTTTAAACGATATAAATTGAGTAGTGGTTCGGCGGCTCGCTCAGCCGAGCTGCCATGTTGCGGACGTAATCTTTGTCGGGCGTTAACGGTCGATTTCATTAGCTCCCGTGGAGTGAAAATAAAGAGGCATGTCCGTATTACATCTACTTAATCCTCATTTAGTTTAAGCCGCTTACGCTTTGTAATGAATGGAACTATGGCGGTTTTCAAATTGAAATACAATAATTCTGTGACAATAATCACAGACCAAGGAATAATTTTATATTTAAACCCACACGTGTTTAGTTTTGTTCAAAAAGTGGTCCATTTCGCTATTAATATTTATCACAGAAAATAATTTTCAAATCAATGACAACACGACGTACTTGGTGTTTCTTTTCGCTACTTATTTAGTATCCTTGTTATTTTTTATTTGAACTCATATATTCATTTTTGAATGCTTATTCTGAGTATAGATCACAAACAAAGTATTGCTGTCAGTATATGAAATGAATTCCGAACATTATGTGATACACATAGGGCTATAAACGCGAGTTATTTATATTAAACATGAGAATAAATAAAATAAGAAGACGAGGCTGTACTAAGAGAAAAGTTTAAGCTGTCCTCTCAAGGTTCGTACTAAATAAAACAATCAATGTTAACGGAGAAAAGCGAGAAAAACTCCACAAATCACAAGTGTGTCCGAAAACATAGAAAATAAAGAATAATGCTTAACGAGACGAAATCAGAGGACGAAGCCCGGGGCCGCCGGCGCGAGGGGGCGGACAATTTATAAAATGAAGCACGAACTCATCGCGCGAGTCGTTGGGAAACTTTTATCAAAAGAGCGTAATTAGATCTCGGGGCACATTTTTCGTAAACTAAGCTAATGCGATCATCTCCGGGGCCCGGTGCCCCTCTGCCGCCCCTCCCGCTGTCCAGCGAAGGATTCTTTGCTTCTAATAAGGTACACCAATAATCATTTATGTGATTTGTGTCATTTCTACCGAAAATTGTAACTTATTGCACTTGCTTCCCTAATCGCTTTACGGCTCATAATTATATACGCTAGCCAAGTGCAGATTGACAGACTTCACACACCTTTATAAATATCATGGAGAACTTTTTGGTATGCAAGTTTTATCTCAATGTTTTTCGTCAATATTGTAAGATGATTCAGAAATCCTTTGTCTGATACAAGTAAACATGATTTTTGAATTTGATTTGTTATTTAGTCTTGCTAACAGGTCAGAAGTGTGCGTGGTAACTGTAGTTTAGGCATTCTCATTCAATATTCATCAATTATTGTCTCTGCAAGTGCGTTATATCATCAAGATGTGATGCATCAATTAATGTTAACGGATAGGGTGTCTCATATCTGCTGTATTCTCTGTTATGATAAATGATACTCCAGATTCACCCGTTGAGTAAAAAACTGCGTGACAAGTGTAGCCACTCCCGGCGAGTCACTCTCACTTTTGTCTTTTTGCTTCCATGCTCGCGGAGGCAACTGGCAACTCTGTGAACTTCGTTTTTTAATACGTCTGGCGACACTGACAAATGACGCTTTTGTTCTCTGTAAAGGCTTAATTAATATGTGTCGCTCGATCTTTTTCTCAGCGGCGGGGTTTGCTTTTTGTGATGTTTTAATTTCCAATTGCTTTGGGGAATGTGGATTTAAGTCGTTTGATTTTACGCACTTCAATGTGGTCAACTAACTTAGTAAACAGAGATTTTCGTTACATTTTTTCTGGAGTAAGGAGACACTTATTTTTCGTTTTATGTGTATCCACCGATAAAAAACCTGAGGATATTGGCATCTGAATGATACATCGCCTGGGTAAGAGACCAGCCTCGAGGCCCGTACCCCCAAAGGGACTCGCTCGCCGTCCCTATCTTTAAATTTCTTCGTTATAGTCCGAATATTGAGCACGTACCTCTATTATCTCAGTTGTGGCATTTCAGGAAACTAAGTATCATGTTATTAGCATAGTGAAAAAACCTGCAAATAATTTATCATAATTTTCTCAAAACTTACCAACCCGCGGTAATTTATCGCAGTGGACTTATGAATTTCTGTCCGTATACAAGCTGTGATTCGCAATCCACAGCCGTGCGCTGATTGGCTGTCCCCAATTTGCATAAGAGATATAACTACAGTATTGGCCACAATATGTCTTATCTCTATCTATTATTTCTAACATTGCTTTCGAATGAAATTCAAAGAATGTATGAGAATGACAGTTGTTAGCGCGGAAGACACGTGATCTATTTTGCAATCGGATATCTCATTCCCACACATTCCTATTTCTTCCTGTTTTGATATAAAAAAAATTCATATTTAATTCAATTCGTAAGGTACAGAAGTTCTTTGTGGGGTTGAGTTCTACAATATGATCCCGAAGTCTGTCTTGGACTTACCTTTGCACCGGTTTAAAGATACTGTCAAAAACATCTAATAAAGCAGGGTTACTACACCATTGAAGAATTTATAAATAACAAGGATTCTTGGGACACTAGTGATATGCTTCCATCTCCTCACGAGATATCTTAAAAATATTGTTTCATACTATGTACCAAAAATTGTAAATTGAGACATTTTTGAAAAGAGCAGGTACCGAGTTTCTTGCCATTTCATCTCGGTGCAAATCTGCTTTCCGAACCTGGCGGTAGAGTCTTGACATTTCATGAGAGCTTATATCTAAGCCTATGTGAAATAAAGAATTTCATTTCATTTCATTTCATTCAATTTAATTCCATGTAATTTATTATCATTTAATTCAATTCAATTTGATTCAATTTATTTGCTGATTGGTTTTAAAGCGTTGATAGGGCAATATTTAGTAGTTTTGCACAAATAAACCGTCATCGACGGCATGCAAATTCAATTACTTTAGCTAATGTCTATTTAAAACTTGTTTATACCTAACTAGCATAGTAAAATAACGAAATAACTACATTGATAACAGTGAAATTCCAAACAACAATTAATTAATGAACTTAACGAGAGTATCTAGGTAGATGAATAATTTTTGAAAGCACCTACAAGAAATTATTTATCAAAGGAAATTAGTCCTAGGATTGAACATGATTGCGTGTTCAAAGCGTATAGGCCTTGACAATCTATTTCAATAAATCTATAGTAAACACTAAACGGTTAAAATATCCGGTTTCTGTTGTAAATGGTGGAATTATTATAACTGAAGTTTATAACTGCTGGTAATAATCCATAATTGGTAACCTTTCTTTAATGTAACTTGAACCATATTAAGTAGTTGATCATGGTTAGATATCCTAATTTAACAAGATACAATCATGATCAACTGGCAACGTCCGTTTGTTTGTCCACCTCGTTGGAGCAGGGGCATGATTGCGTAAGAAAAACGTATTCATCCTTATCGTAGTCGTAAATAATATCCGCGCCACGTTTGGCGGACGTAAATCGGGGAGCTAACCAGCGGACAGAATTTGTAACCGATTACGATAACTATGAATTCGTTTTTCTTACACAATCCAGGGGCAGTGCCGAGCTGGTGCGAGTACTTAACTATGAAACTCGCTTTTAATAATTTCTAAATTGGGTCTGGTTTGGTAGAAGGCATCTACTGCGATCATCCCAAAACTGACAAAGACCTGTGATTCCGGAACGACGCTGTGAAGCAAGTGGTAGCAACTAACACCGACGTTCTAACTTACCGACGTTCGCAAGAGCCTGTATGTTAGGCCTATGTGAAATAAAGATATTTTGATTGATTTTGATTGATTGATTAACGAGTCAATAGATTTAAAGTGGGATGGCGTTTTAATTCTAAAACTTGCAACTGAATTAAAAACACTTTACTTCTTCACAACACAAATTGGTGTGAAGTTACTTCTTCACACCTCAAGCTGTGTCACAACTACTGCATCAATCTGGTTAGGAATGAAAGTAGCTTTTAATTATTATACCTTCCTACTCTATATCTGGCAAATACCTACACGGGAAAATTCATTGCTTTTTGGGATCCTCTTAATGTTGTACCTAGTTAATCTTCATGCCTTCAAGAAAACAGTAAATGGATCTTTCTTGGCAAGCGTATTCCACCCTAGACCAAAAATGCACCAAACTAATCAGTAATAATAATAAAAAAATCTGAAACACTGAAATTCACGAACCATATTGTTACTTTACTTGATATCCAAAGATGGTGTCGTAGGTACGTTTTAAAATGTATTCATATTGTAAATCAAAGCTAATCGACTAGTAAAGTTGGCACTTTAGTTATTTATCAGACTATTCTAAACTCCTTCCTGTCGTCCAAGGTGCGGCAGTAGGTACTGAGTGAAGTTAGCGCCAGTTGTCGGCAGGTGCACTAAATAAAGAGGTGTCGACGACGGCTGTTAGCACGAGCTCAGGGCCCGCCTGGAATTCATTATTGGCTTCTCGCTTTGAAGGCTCGAATAGGGGTAGCTTTTTGTTTACAAAGTTTTACGTTTTCACTGATTTACTTTGGTTAAGTCTAATAACATGGAAAGTGACATTATCCCCTACTCATCGACGCTCCGGCAAAATTTTTGGTACCTATATTATGTCCAATTGTAATATGTAATAAGTGTAAGAAATTGCCAAAAAAAAATCTACTGGCCATGGTTAACGTGACTCTTTTTCTTCTTCAAATCTAGAGCTACTAGGTATGACATTGAGTAATATACCAACAAACAGGAACTGACATTACCACTTTTTAAACATTCAGTTGACCTATAAGTGATGTGAAGATGAAGTTAAAAAACTAGTTTTCTTTTCAGTTTCAAGTACCTGAAACAAGAAAAGTTTCATTTTTTAAAATAAATTAACTGGAAATAATCTAACAATAAACACTGATACCATTAAACACGGAGAAATTAATAAAACGTCATTTTTACAGAAAACAAAGGAATTTACGATCATATATTTCAGCATCTAGAAGGTACAGACCAGTTTGTGCGCTTCAATTTTCCAGCACTCCGAGCAAAAACACACAATGCAAGACAATTACTAAAACATTTTGGTTGGCGTGCAGCGACGCGCGAAGAAGTAACAGAAACTTGAAATGCGAGATGGATTCAAGCACCAAGAGTTCCGTACCATCATAACAAAGCGTAGGTAAAACTAAATAGGTATTTCCCGCAGCTTTTCTCACGCCAATTTGACAACTACCGAGGGAATCGTGTACTGATACATTTCTCGATTTTTTTTGATTAAGAAAATTTCATAATCATAATCCTGCGGGAACAATAAATCCTGTTCTTCCACAATAAATCACCTATTTAATGCAGGGTTCAAGCTATTGCCGTTCTAAAAGGTTAGATCAGTGCAATACGTAGCTGTGGCGTGATTGAGTAACAATATAATATGCAGACACAAATCCACAAACTAATTGTTATATTAAATAGGATATGTGTCTGAGCTTTACGTCAGTTTTGAATTAAAGTTCGTTAAAGTTCGTAAAGTTACGTTCCATACAAAAAAGATTTCTAAAATGTGATTCATCGTTTATGACCTAGAAGTCTATAAAGATTCAGATGGAAGGTTGTACAAAGAAGTTGCATAAAATACGTTTATATAGTAGGACTCCTCCCGTCCTGTAGTCACGGAACCCTAAAAACCAGCGCATCAGACGTTGAAACCATTAAAACCTTTGAGATCTCTTGCCCGCTTTGTCCTGGGTCTAATTGCGCTCCGCAAAAACTACCCTCGACTCTAGATTAAACTGTGCAACGGTTTATGTGGTATTGAAAATTATACTTTAAATATTTCCTTTTACCTTTTACTTCAGTTTAATGCTTTAAGTCTTTAGCTGTTCGGGCTAGGATACTAGGATGACTTTTTAAATATTATAAAAGGCGAATTTTATCATACAAATGTAGGTATAGTAGGGGAGTTTGGACATTTTAAATCTCATAAAGCGGTTGAAATACAAAACGACTAAGCTTTCATTATTTTCATACGATATCAAACATATTTTCGACAATGGTCGCGCCCAATAAATTATATTTCATACATTTTATTCTTCATATAATAAACACAATTAGGTATACTTTCATTTTACTGGCAATTTCGCACTTTTATTTATTTTGTTTTTTAAAACTGACCACCCTGATGGACACGCGGTCCCCAGCCTACCTCCGCGTCAAGCTTCATTCTTTTATTGTGCGCGGCAATGAGCACTCGACTACAAAAACACGTCTCGTTTTTGTTAATTTAGGTTCAAAGTAAAAAAAATTAAGTGTTCAGTGTTAAAACTTGCTTAATTTTCTATACTGATAATGCTTAGACGCTAGTAAAATTTATTATTATAACAAAAATAAAATCAAATCAAATCATATAATTGTGCATTCATCTTCGTCAGACTCCGAGGAAAGAGGGTAAGTGAAAATTAACCTTTTTTCCCAGATATCACATCAACTCAAATATCAATGCTGACGAAAGTGTGTCCAAAAATTGAAATCCTAAGGCATCTCTAAGCTAACTTGGAGGGTATCACATTGAGGTTATCACGAAAGTATAGCATGATGCGCGAAATAGTCCAGGCATCTCTAAGCTAGCTTGGAGGGTATCACGTTGAGGATACCACGAAAGCATAGCATGATGCGTCAATGCTCCTGGAGGTTGACTGCGGGTCAACACGAAGGATTTTAAAAAAACCTCAAAGGACTTTGCGGATACCAACGGGGGACGATGTCGGTGTGGCGCTGTTCTCGGCTTCACTACAAGTGGCTCCGCATGACCTCCCGGACTTTGATCCCGAATTGCTATCGGCGCTCAGTCACAAGAACTATATTAATGGTTAGTCCCGACAGTTATAAAATTCTAGCCGACCTTCATTGCAAAGAATCAAATAGTTTATTTGATATACTTGCCTGGCTTATGAATAGCCAGTTAAATGTTATAGCCTTTTATCAGTGATAACTATTTCACGACTTAAAAACTAATCCCACGAGGGTACCAACGCGTCGAACTTTTCTAACTATGTACCTACAACAATAATGTTTAGATTTTGTGGTGGAAAATAATTTTACTTACTTTCGAAAATTAATGTTCAGATTGTGTAATGGGATGATAATTTAACTGTTAGCTCAACAATATTATGTATAATGTACCATTAGTCTGAAAGTTTCATTGAAGTGAATTGTTAAATTCTTTCTGAAACTAATAAAAATCTTAAACCACAACGCGTCCTGAACTGAGAAGAAGCTTAAGTATTGACAAATGACATTTTGTTTCGACAAATGACAAGTAATAAAGGTTCACGAACGGGACCAGATGTTTTTTCGGAGAAATAGTTTCGGGCATTATACTAGTTTCAATGGTTACTGATCGTCAGGTGTTGTAAATAAAGAAACCAGCAGGGCGCGGCGGGCGACTTTGCTATCGACACCCACCGCTGGGACAGCGCAATCTCGTTTCTCGAGAAACTAGCTGGCCCCCTCTCGTTACGGCTCGGCCAGCAGGGGGGGGCGTGACACACTTGAGTATTGGCGATCAGCCGCGAGGAAGATGCGACGTGACAACAAGTTTCCAGCTTCAGCCACAACAAGGACCAGGTTCATCGACGACGCTAGACATTAAGGTACCTATATGCCAGTTGTCTTCAACATTTTGAAGTTTATTGGTTACATATCACTGACAAGGAATCCGTCACGATCTATAACATGATCTAGAATTTCGGGAGTTATAATAAGTGAAGACTATTTTTTGACTTTCACTAGGTGTACAAATGTACGTACATTCAATAAAATATTTTAATGAATTGAACAAATTAAGGAACTAGCTCCAAAAAATTATTATTACATAATACCATTTTTAAAATCGTACACTAACACAGTGTACCGCCTTACACGTTCACAATAAAGAAAAAGCGACAAATGTCTTTGACAATCGACATTTCTTTTTTGGGTGAGATAATGTGGGAGTGAGTCACTGCATGTTCGATTATAGTTAAGATGTGTCTAACCTCAAAATCTTACGTGGTAAAAGATACATTCTAAATTTAAAGGCGTTGAATGAATTTGTAGTTCAAAATCTTTTGAAATTGATAGTTCATAGAACAGCTTACAAGCGAATACCTAAAAAGGGTTTTATGCCTATGAACTGAAGAATCTTATTTTAAAGTACCGATTCATCCTTGGTAAAATACATAAAGAAGTTGTGACTCATCTCAGATACTTACCGCGGTTTTTTTCATGAAGATTTGTTAGGTGTTAGAGTGTTAAAGTTATTTACTACCCTCAAAACATGCTCAGTTTCCTGGTTTTATTTTAATTTCTGACGATATGGCAGTATCGTTACCCAACCGCAAACTATGACGTGAATTATGTAACAATTCAAATTCTGTAAAGAATTTTATACGCTTAAATCGTTGTATCATCTAAGAGTTAAGCTTAATTCCGATTAAAAGTCCTAAAGTCCACTTCTCCAGCTATTAGGTATGGATGGGGTTACACAGAACGTCTGTAGAAACAAAAAATGTAGTCCGTAAGAAAAATTAGACTTTAG
This sequence comes from Coenonympha glycerion, assembly GCA_963855885.1. Lineage (NCBI taxonomy): Eukaryota > Metazoa > Arthropoda > Insecta > Lepidoptera > Nymphalidae > Coenonympha > Coenonympha glycerion. The sequence goes on along the minus strand of OY979637.1, from coordinate 16,471,325 downwards.
ACGCAGCTGTTCGTCCATCATCGGTTATCCTATCAGATGGCCAGTGGTTACAAAACATTTTTTAAGTCATCTAACTCCCTTAAACCTAAAAGGTTGAACTAGTGATTCACACGATTTCCCGGTCTAGATGAAGACTAATTCTTTTCATTAGAGGGATTTTTGTTTTTGTAATAATTAACGTCAAGATGAATCGAAATACCTCTTTACAGAGTTGATGGCCATATTTTTCGATACATCTATTTTGATACACATGATTTACATCAGTTGCATAGAGGATATCAAATATCCTCATTTAAACGATTGGGTTAATTGTTTCTTATATGGAAATTAAAGATAATCAAAAGCTGACCAAGAGTTACATCCAGTTAATGGGATTAAGCTATCGCGGTAAAATTATATACTTCAAAGTTATTCAAAGAGTTCAATCCAGTTATTGAATTTATCGCTTCTTGCAATAATGCGAAATGTAATCAATACGAACCCAGACGTCTTAGAAACAGACGCATTCTGAACATTTTGGAACACCAAGTTTACCTTTGCTCTTCTATACATTCTTCTAGAGGAAGAATGCTTAAAAATACTATTATAGACAATGCTTTAGACATACATCGTCTAAGGACCTTTACAACTTTGGATTTTCTTCTTTTACATAAGGTGTCAAAAGACTTACTTCTTATAGTACATTTATTGATGATAAATAAATAAATATGGTCTTTCCCTAGAGAACCACAATCCATAGGAATTACTGGAGGAAGTTCTCTGAAGGCATTAAAAAAAAAAAAAAAAAAAAAAAAAAAAAGGACATTTTGTTGGAATTTTTAATAATTTATATGTTTCAAAAATTTTGTGTTATTTACAAAGTTTTGTGGCAATACTGCTTTAATAACGACTGAGATCCGTACAATCCGTACCTACATTATAAGTCAACCTCGTAATTTCCAACAGAACAACTTGTTAACGACGTAGCATATGGTACGATTACTTGTTATCATTCGGCATTGAGTTTAATTTCTGCTGATGATTTTGAGTCAAATAAAAAAAAAAAAATATATATATATATATATATTATATTGCGAAAATGAATAGATAAATTAACATCAAACACCACATAGTAGCACACAATATAGTATGCTAACACATTGCTCAATGGGCCTTAATAAGAGTTTATTCATTCCGTAACTTTGCTTTGCTGATCTTGTAACTTTTTTAGCTCTAGGCAGTAGACACAGCACAGAATGAGAACATTAGCATTAGTTAAAGTTAGTATTATTGTTTTTATATAATTCAAGGGAATTATTGAGTTTATACAACGCCAGCTACTACTCAGGGCGAACCAGTTTTAATTATACCATAATTAAAACTAAAGAGAAAGTATAAAAATTTGCCACAGCTTTGAAAAACAAATCGATATGTCGTTTACAAAATCTAAGACCAAGATATATAATAGACAACCTCCTGATAATGTTGAAGCGACCTCATAAGGTCGCCTGCAGGCAGACCACCGTGAGAACGTGTCTGCCGAGGAATATAATCTCTCACGAGAGAGGTCTGCGTTTCAGTGCACTCAGCAACACTTCCTCGGCGAGCACGTAGTTTGTTGCTTGACCTCATCAGAAAAGCAGTCTGCTGGTAACAACCATTACGGACGTTACCTAAGTTTTATAACCTCTTATTGAGCGATGATGCTTCTGTCGCAATAGCTCTTTTGCTCTCTAATCATTAATCATTATAATCTATCTAAATATAAATTAAACCTATTTATAATGTGACTGGGTTATTGATCCAGGAATTGAACGAAAAGATTGTGTTAATTAAATACTTCTGTGGTATAAAGAGGACCTATTTCCTATTATAATAGGAAACAATTTACTATCTGTTAATGTCCATAATTTAACAAAAATTTTCATCTCTAAACATCTACCTAATTGTGTTTATTATATGAAGAATAAAATGTATGAAATATAATTGATGATTAAACGAACTTACCTGTAAGTGAAGTTCTATCACAATTATGTGAATACATTTTATTCGAATATAATAATATAAGGTCCCGCCCATACCCAAAACCCATGAGTATAATACGAAAATTTTGTTAAATATTCTCTAAAGAATGAAGCTTGACGCGGAGGTAGGCTGGGGACCGCGTGTCCATCAGGGTGGTCAGTTTTAAAAAACAAAATAAATAAAAGTGCGAAATTGCCAGTAAAATGAAAGTATACCTAATTGTGTTTATTATATTCGAATAAAATGTATTCACATAATTGTGATAGAACTTCACTTACAGGTAAGTTCGTTTAATCATCAATTATAATGGCGACAGGGCGAAACAATGCACAGAATAGAATATACGATATCAGAAGTGGGATAATATGATTATGATCTACAATGTATAGCAGTTGTACGAATGAATTGAATTGTCTGTCTGTAATCTTAAAAAGGCTTTCTCTACATGAGCTCACAAAATCTAAATAAATATTTTTTCTCTGTTAGAGGGATTTCTTTCAAAACAACTCAACTGATTTTTTAACTGAACCATCACATGCAGTTAGATAATCAATCAATTATTTATAAAATGTAGAGCACACTTTTTTAATTTTCGTGTCGGAAAAATAGCCTTTAAAATAGCCTTTAATTATAATGGAAAAATTTTGACGAGACTTTTATAAACAAATACATGACAAGAAGTGATTAAAGATGCTTAAAAAAAACAAATGTACCTATTATGCGGTCAAAGCCAATGTGAAAACCTAGTATAGGTGTTACAATACGCGAAATGATTTTATAACGAAAATGGCTGAAAAGTTGACGTCGTAAAATTTAATGGCCGTTGAAATGTATTCCGCCATGGAGCCGTAAGCCGTGATCGTGGAACAGCAGCCCCGCACTGTCCCTACACTGTCCCCGCACTGTCCCCACACTGTCCCCTTAATAACATTAAAGGGTAACTCACTTATATTCCATATTCGGGTAAAAACCCCATTTATTCAGTCTTTATTCAGTTTTATGACCTTTGATGAATTCTTGAATGTTTGGCTTATGAGAATAAAAAAGTTAATAATTATATTTGATAGGTTTAATATCTACTCGTGTAAGGATACGTAAAATTTATATACTAGCACGAGTTGTAGTGGGTGTTTTCCTAAACTCGAGTTAATTCAGTTTTTCTTTAAGTCAAAGTTTCAAACCATTCTCTGGACTCTTTATGCTCGTTGCGCTCTGCTTCACAACACAATTAGCGAAAAGTAGTTTTAATTTGAGTAGGTAATCAATGATGAAAATCTCTTTGTGAGAAGATAACAGAGCAGACTCTCTCAAATGAGATGGTTTTTACAACATCAGAAGCGGGATTACCCGCGGCGCTCACTAGCGCCATCTCTGTAATTAAAAGGGTCGCGAACAAATCGCGCTAACTAACTACCATGTGTCGTAATTATTGGAGTTATGTGTATTGTGTGTATATAGGGTCACGTGACTGTGATCTATCTACTCGTATAGAACCTACCCTTCAATCTACGAGTTACCTTACTATGTAAAATTATTATTTGATATGAAAATAATAAAAGTTTTTACCAAAATATAATAATGTACTTGAGTAGGTACTAGTAAATGTTTGAAAACTGCTAAACTTATGAAACGGCCTTCTAGTAAATATATTTCATTCTTCTAGATTTCATTCAGATAAAACTGTTACTATTTAAAAAGATGTAGATTCAACGAAGTTTTTTCTTGTCATTAAAATAATAACAAAAGCTACCCTTGATAATCGCGAAAAACAGGTAGTATAAAATAAAGGGTCCGCAAATAAAAAGTAAGAACTCAATCGAATAATAATATTCTCTACGTTTCTCCAAAATGAACAAGGGCCAGATATATTTAAAAGCGTGACAGACTTCGTAGTTAAAACGCTTCATAACTTCTCCACTTTATGACGCTCGTAATGAAGTGGCGCGAAGCGATCCGACGAGCGAGGGCCGTCATATTTCACGCTAATAAGATGGACAGAGCAGCGTGACAGTTAATTAATGCTAAATAACAAGTCGCGGGTTTATGAGGCGTATTTTAAATCGGATCGTCTTGAGAAATAAGTATAATAATAAAAATATTACAGCATGATAACGATATGTCGCCCGACAAAATGTTAGTTAGTTCTCAAATTTTTGAAGAGGAAACTTAGTGCCAATTTATGTAATGGTTAGACGCTCATATTGCTTGCACGAAAGAGTAAAAAAATAAAGTTTACATACCAACAATTTAAACTTGAATTAATTAAATTGATGTTTATAAATGTCATTGACAATGAAAATCGGTTTTAGAATACACAAGTAACGCTCTTTCATATGATACCCCACTTAATATTGTTATCTCATTTTGAAAATTCGAAGCCCCGGTTTTCCCCCCTTTTTAAATAAAAATAAAAACAATTTTCAATGTTTTATGATTGTAATGGCGTTGGGTCACTATTATCTATAACTATTCCAAATTTCAAGTCGATAGCTCTGATGGTTACTGAAATATTCGAGTATGACAGACGGACGGACGGACGGACGGACGGACGGACGGACGGACGGACGGACGGATGGACGGACGGAGAAAGTCTCACCATAAGGGTTCCATTTTTACCAAATTGGTATGGAACCCTAAAAATAAACGATAAAAGTCTTAAGTGTGATTAAGCTCTAAGTCAGCTAGTCTCGAGGACCGGGCGGACGTAAATTGGACGTCCGTTGCTGCGTAGGCATTCGAGATCTGACGTAATTAAGAATCTGTGAACGCTCTTTTGGAAGTCGGACTCGAAATTCTATTATTTATTATCTGCTGCGTATTGGAGACCAGCACTTATATTGTTCGTGTTTTGTAATTACTAATTATTGCAGATACAGTTTAGATTCCTTCAACAGAAGAATGAATAAACATTTTCTAGACTTATGTCAGACTTCAACCTAGACCATACCAATGCTTCCCATAATTGTCAGCCATTTGTTATCAAGCGCCTATAAAAATATCGTTTTAATTATTACACGAAAAGAATAGTAAGTTTAAAAATATGAAAAAAATATTTTAAAAACCCGACTGAAATATTTTTAATGTTCACCAATTCAAAGGGCGATTTTCATTTTCTTTAATATCGTCGTCTCAACTGTTTAACCTGAGAGAACTTTCAATGACGAGCTTGCACGGTGTAGCGTCCTATTGCTCCTATAGCTTAAGGGATGTCGATTATTTAGTATAGTGTTATTGTATACAATAGGGTAGTAATAAAACGAGTGACTGTAAATTACAGTTCTAAGTGTCAAAATTAATTAATTTGGGTTATAGAATTACAAAGTGAGCGACTGACTGCGAGTGACAAGAAATCAACAGAACAGCAACTTACAAACATTAATTTGAGTTACTTAAAATACAAAATGAGCAGCTTCATAATATTTGAGCGACCTAATATTTGTTTGAGTGTCAACGTTACGTCCTGCATTTTTTTCAATATTTGGCAAATGTATTTTTTATACTGAGCGGCATTTTATCTTAAATGAAGTGTTTCGAATACAAAAACCACTTTGAAAAATACACTAATGAGCAGAGTATAATGAGCTCACATTTAAAAAATAAAAATAATATGAAATAACTATTTGAAGAAACAGTATTTTATTAGTTGAGAAATTTTATTATTGAAATATAAGGGTAATTAAATAAAACAATGTACTCCGTAAAAATAAAGTAATATGCATGCATTTATTTCAATCAAATGAACAAAAAATAAAATAAGACGCTTCAGTCAACTAAAAAAAAACTTCTTATTAATAATGTCATGATTTTATTTAATCTATGGTAAGGTTGACTTCCATTTTTGAGATCACAGAATACTGACCAATCATAGCATTTCCCGCCATTGACATTGACAGCTGTGGAAAAAAATAGATATGATGGACTATGGAGAGAGGCTAGAGTAGAGCGAATATGTAATTGAGTTAATATTTAATTTGAAAGTAAAGCTATATGCTATTGAATTGTAATACTAGAATTTAACAAATGAATGTGAAAGTTAAGATGTATAAGCAAACAAGCTGCTTATTTATTAAACGAGATATTGTCACATGAAATAAAGTGTACGAAGTGAACAATGTGTTTTAATTTACAATAATTCAGAAGTGGGATAACCTACGTGAACTGCTAACCCACATATTATTGAGGTATGATATTATTCTGATTTCATTTCGATTATTTATTTGCATGTTTTATCCCTACTAAGCAATTTGTTATATACCTTGACGTGTAAAATAGGTAGCTATGAATGTTCTTACAAATATTAGTCAAAGTAAAATATATATAATAGAATCTAGAACTCATAACGAAAACATAAAAGTCAAAGTAGAGCCAATTCGTAATTACTATGTTGAACCTCGTCAAGGTGAAGATAAAATACCAGTTTTGATTTATTTGCAATCAGCAATGCCTTAAATCCCTATTGAACTGTATGAGTTTTGTTACTGCGAATACAGAGTGCAATAATAGGGTGTTGCTTTAGAAGAATAGAGTGGTTTTTGGTGCTTGTAGGTATAATTCGAGTAAATATTTTGTTCAATACGAATTGTACCGTAGTATCGTACAGCGCCATCTAGTGACAGCGCCACTAACAATTGTATTCTTATTAAATTAGAGCATAGAGTGAGAAATGCTATGACTGTTCATAAAATACAATGTAATAGAATAAACATACATAGTTATTTTTGATTAAATTATTTTATGAAAACAGGCAGTTTTCTAGGTTAATTGCAGGTAACAGATCTTTTTCATACTGGACATACCTACTTTAGTCAAAATAAATAAAAATAAATTGATACCTACATATGGGACATAATATTATCACATAGCCCAATGTTCTGTGACTTAATTGAATAATAATTGATAATGACAGTCATTCGACTATGAATTGCTTCAAAAATTTAGCAAGTAGGTATTTATGCTAGATTTATATTGGTGCCGCCGTATAGTTTGTTCATTGCTAGTGATGTCGAATATAGCTGAAGTTTTTAAGAAGAATAGGGACATTCGTGGATTTTCATAACATTTTGTACTTCAGTTTCCAGTATTATCGGACTATTGTATGTATCTATAGTCAACATAAGTTCAAGTAATTTGAATAATTTATGTAACGCAGCAATAATTTAGGAATTTCAAAAAAATTATGTAGGTATATAATAACCTACCTGAGCACAGAAACTTTTACGAGGCATATATCGTATAGTGAAAATGGAAATAAATTAGTTCCTTTCCGCTAAGCAACATAAGTTATAGATAAGAATCAATAAAGAAGCGGTGAACAATTCCAAACTGACAGTTATTAAGAACATCAGCATATTATTATTTTAATTCATTTGCAATTCCCTAGTACTTGAAATATTTAGACAGGAATTATGAAATAATGGCATGACGATAAAATTAATGTGATTCTGGTTGAGGCATTTACAACAATTGATGGGAGTTTATAAGTAATGTCAAGCAATTTTTAAATAATGTTGATTTGGTGTTGGTTTATTAAAGATTGAATTAAATTAATTGGCAGTTAAGAGTGCCGTGACTAAATTATAATATCATTCGGTTATGAGTGCCGTATTTAATTTTTCTATAATGTCCTTGGTTATGTATGCCAAGATGGAAATATGTACGTTCTATGATGAATAATGACCTTGGTTATGTGTGCCAAGATAGAACTATGTATGTTCTATGTTGAATAATGTCCTTGGTTATGTGTGCCAAGAGTTACTTGGTTATGTTGGCCAAGTGTTGCTTGGTTATGTGTGCCAATTGTTGCTTGGTTATGTGTGCCAAGAGTTACTTGGTTAAGTGTGCCAAGAGTTACTTGGTTATGTGTGCCAAGATAGAACTATGTATTTTCCACAATTATTCGGTACACATAGTACCAAAATGATAATAATGAGTACTCAGTTGCAGTTTGTCGGTGTATTAAAACACTAAATCACATTACTAACAATTTACTGTGATTGAAAAATTCGGAAAAGGGCAATAAACTTGTTTGGACTATATGTTAATAAATAGTGACAAAAAAATTAATGGTAGAATGATTAATGGAATTTGAAACAATATTTTTATAAAAATAGACGTTTTATTGAAAATAGTTTACTAATAATATAATATATTTTTATGAATAATCTTTTTTGTATTAGTAATGATTGATTTATATTAATTTATCATTGTTTATTTCATTTTCCGGGAACACGGCACGATCAACGAGCTGGTCATGGGAAAACGCTGCTCAAAGGCAAGCGCGTGAGAACGCAGTCTCCGTCAACAGAAGGGAGATGCATGGAACGAGCTAGCCGTGTACGAACGCGGCTCAGAGGCAAGCGCGTGTAAACGCGACCCTCGTCATAACTCCAGATAACTACAGATGTTTCTCCACAAAGCACATAAATATTCCCATCAAGGATCATGGACATGTTGAGAATGTTAAATCAAGACACACACAGCTTCGGCACTGCTCGCGGCTCACCGAAACGGAGCCGCTGTTAGAACAGGTACCAATATCAAGCAGCAATGCAACAGCAAGCAATAAGCCTCCCAACAAACGAGGTGGTTAAACTTATTAAATCTTTACATCAAAAGGTTGACAAGACCCAGCGATCATTTTAATGTAATTCCAGACTTCGATCCGTCCAGCAAAGGACTTAGCGTAGTCGAACTAATTTTTAAAGTATGCGCGTGAATGTCATTAATAAGGGGGCCAAAAGCGTACCGTACATTTTGCGTCATAGAGCATGTAGGAGTAGGTTTTAAAAAAAAAAGTGACTCGAGGCTTAACTTCCGTACACATAACAGTTGGAACGAATGGCAAGGCAAGGTTCTAAAAGCATTCAAATGAGCAAAATAACGGTCGTCTTTTGGATGAGATGCTTGCATGCATTTCACGAAGTAACAGAAATTTAAACCAATGCTATTATTGGCATTTTAAATTAGCGGTAATAAGGCAGTAGATTATATCATTCGCGGTAAATATTAGTTCGGAACAGAGCGCAAGGATTGAATTGTAAGGAACCTAAAAATCAAGGTATATTTTATTTCCTAAATTAATAGCGATCTTAGCTATCAGATTTATTTGACAAAAAAAAAACATTCGATCGTCCATTCAATTAAATGATAGTGATAGTGGCACTTTAATGAGGAGAAGAGAATTATTTAGAAATGCCCAATATCCATATTAATGTGTCACAAATGGTTTAGAATTGGTCACGATTTTGTAACCAGTGAACAAAGTCCGTTGACTATTTATTGTGAGATTTGTGAAACTGAAATATATAAGTATTTTGTGATATTAACTAACAATAATTGTCCGGATGATAACACCTACAGAAGTGCTATCTAGGTTTTATTCAAGAGATTTTGAAAGCCTTTCATAAAGGCCTTCGGTAATTCTGTCGTGTCCCAATTTCAAATAGTAGTTTAATTTCATTATTACTATTAATGACGTTGCAGCAAGCTCTTAGAGACACACTTCTTTTTGGTTTTTAAACATTATAATTATTAACCTAATATTCTTTACCAATAATACCTTGCAATAAGACAGACAATTCCTGAAGCTGACTTGATTGAATGAGGATTCAGCTGTAGTATCATTTGAATATTATTATCTCAGAATAATCATTTCTAAGAAATATTTCTATCATTGACGAACATTACTAATGTCAAAACATGGTTTTTGCTTCACGTAAGATTGTGACCGTTCTTAAAGAACCAATGCAGACAAAATACGAATTTGCATTACCGGGCGTCAATCACGTCACGCAATATAAAAAAAAACCGGAGAGGTGAGTAATCAAAGGATATCAACAGGAATTTTGTAAGTAAAATTATAAAGTGCAGAGAAAAGTGAAAGATAAGTTAGGTCATGTAGTAGGCATCTAGTGGTATCTGGTAGCACTAGGTTAGAAGTATGCAACTTAGTTAGTCAGTCTCCATCGGTATTGGTTGTCCAAATTACGTAATAAAAAAAAATACCCTTTCACAGTGCATACAGTATGGCACTCGCTTATCCACGAGCTTACAACTAAGCCGAACGCTTCAATCAGATCATTTTAAATTCACTGACCAATACATAAATGTGACACAGGTCGCTTATGGCTTCAAAAGTGCGGCAATAAATACTCTATTTAAGTTAGCATACTCGAGCCGTCGAAACTCGCAATGATTTTTAACGCACCTTAGCATCCGCACTCCTATCAAATTAGAAGGTATATTAAACACAGTATAATGTAAAGTTGACGCACTCACGGAACTATTGTTGTTAGGTAGAACTTTATCTAGTTGGATTGTGAGCGACGACCTATTTTATATGAATCTATGGATGGACCAAAAGTAATTCATTCAAAGACAAACGTAATTGGGACGCGCAAAGATAAAATACCATTCGACTCGACTTACAATAAACACTTTCATTCGACAACTTATTTCAGAAGTTTTATTTGGATGAAGAATATTTAGAACAGGTATTTCAGACATGTCTTTGAAATAATCGTCAAAAAGTGAGGTCAACGTACACAGGACTCAAGTTTACCTACTGTTATTATTAAAATGGCTGTTTATAAATTAAGGCCATCATATTGTACGATCAGCAGCAGTCATAGTAGTCTTGGTAGTCGGTGATTAGTAGAAATTTTGACAAAATGGCTATACTATTTTACTTATTTGAAAAAGTACTTAAAACGTTCAGATGACCGCTTTCTTGGGTTCTAATCGTTGACATTACCTTTAAAGATAGTTAAAAAATAATACAAAGTTACAGGCATTGAGATAATCTTTTAAAAGAGGATCTGTTGTTTCTTACTCGCAAGGAGAAAATTTGTATAGAGCTACCTACTGGCATTACTGAAGAGTGACGTCACATTCCAATATAGCTTTCTCTGTTTCCTTATGTTTTTTTTTTAATTAATTGATCGATTTTATCATTTTTGTAATCATTTTGTTAGTTGATAATTATATTTATTAAAACAAATTTAAAGGCTCGATATTTTGATTTCAGATAATTAAGTGTCCAATATTGTCTACATGTTAATACCACAAATTATATCTAATTTAAATTTTTAGGGCCATACGAAATTGTTGAAGTTATGGAAACGATACAATATTATAGAGTAAAAGCTAATATTGACAATACAGAAACAGCGCTATAACCGAGTTTGATATAATCTAATGTTATGTTATAAGGGTCGTAAATGGGTTATGACGTGTGACTACGAGATCGTCTTAACCTATCGGACGACGCTTTTCAATACATTTGTAAGAAAATAGACAATTTTTTTTTGTAAATTGAAATATTGTATGTACTCGTACGTATACATACTCACAACTGCGCAAGTTTGAATTGAAGTATTTTTCAGGACACACAAAGATCTATGTAATGGGCATACAGTATTTTCTAACGTAGATAACTTTTTGACTATCCATTGGAACCTGTATAGATAAGTCGTTTTATACTATAGAAAATGTGAACAATAAAATTATTATGACCTTTTTTGGTAAAAAAGGGGTTTGGTTTATGCTGTTATAATTTTTAAAGATTATTTTTAAAATATCTTAGTAGTTTTATTCTGTAATGTTATTGAGAATGAATTTTGATATTTATTTTATAGAAAAATGAATGATGATTTACCGCACTAATATCTTTTAACTCCTGTTTACTGCTTCTGTAATTTTAAACTCATTATAATAATATTGTCAGGAATAAAAGAAACCAAATGTCATGATTATTTTAAAGAGATTTAGATGGATATTAAAGTCAGTATTATCATATATTATTTATTCGGTGGTATTATTTAGATATTGTAATTTAACAATACTGACTATTCATAAGTAAGTGCATGTGAGTTAGGCATATGTGAAATCAAGTATTTGAATTGAGTTGTATTTTAAGCAATTATAATTATAAGAGAAAAAGAGGATTGAATTAAATATATATTGTAATTTTGTTAATCATTAAGATAGAATAGTAGTTACTTATCATAATATTGTAACGACAAATTCTTTATTTTGTTAGAAACAATGATGGCGTGGTGTCGTTGCTTGATTGGTGGTAGAAATTGTTTTACTTGAGATTTTAAGTATTGTGCACCGGGAGGTTGCACAAGAGTGGATGGCCGAATGTCATGATTTTATTTAATCTATGGTAAGGTTGACTTCCATTTTTGAGATCACAGAATACTGACCAATCATAGCATTTCCCGCCATTGACATTGACAGCTGTGGAAAAAAATAGATATGATGGACTATGGAGAGAGGCTAGAGTAGAGCGAATATGTAATTGAGTTAATATTTAATTTGAAAGTAAAGCTATATGCTATTGAATTGTAATACTAGAATTTAACAAATGAATGTGAAAGTTAAGATGTATAAGCAAACAAGCTGCTTATTTATTAAACGAGATATTGTCACATGAAATAAAGTGTACGAAGTGAACAATGTGTTTTAATTTACAATAATACTAAGAAACATTGATAGGTATGAGGAGCCCTACTACTCATCGTCACTGGTAAATAAGTGCTGGCTTGGACTTAGTGGGCCGGCCTCGTTTTTTTTTAAATTAAAAAATCTTCACCTCTTCTCATTTCTTGTCTTTAATCTTCTTAAAGGCCAGTCGACGGAGCCCCGCTTCGCGGGGCTCCTATTTCTGGGTGGTCATAAAAGAAAATAACCACTCAGAAGGATGGCGGGGCCTTGCAGGCCCCGCCATCCTCTTCGTCACCTAACCCAGCCGAGTCGGGGTGCCCTCAAGTCCCGAGCTCGCTTCGCTCGCTCCTGGACCCTAAGTCGTTTGTGCAGTGATTTACGAAAGTTAGTGACATTAAAAAAGCGTATCAAAATAAAAAACATAAGCCCTCAAATAGAATATCAGTAACCAATAATCATTAATAAAGCAGCTTACAAAACTTTGCTCAAAGTGAACTTTTTAGTAGTTCGCTAAGTATAACCTCACTTAGAAAAATCGAATCTATCTTAATATTGAAGTTGCCCTCTCTGTATTTCCAGTCGCTCACTTAGTAATGAAGTCGCTCGGATAAAATTTTAATATCTGAAATTGATTTATCACAATCCACTTTTTGTAAGCTCGTTCTGGATTTTATTATAAATCAATATTCGTCGTCAGTTTAGTTAATTTTTCGCTTACTCAAATTCATACCGCTCAAGTTATTAAAACAGTATGTCATCATCAGTCGCAAAGTTTTTTTTTGTTCGCTCGTTTTATAATTCCCCTATACAATACACGAGAGATTGAACGGCACAAGGCGTAATATAGGGCAGCCCTGGGGCTCTCTCGGTCAGAGCCCCGCCTCGGGCTGCACTTAATTGCTGTGAAAACCGCCACTTGATAATAAGCGGACAAAAGACGCGCACACTTCCCGCCGCTGATGGCACAAAGTAACGACGGTCGCGGGGAGTTGCCGCTGTAATTTTAAGAACGGTTACTTCAAGTAGCGTTAACAGACGTAACTCTACCAGGCCTACCGTTAGACATAGCGCTTCATATGACATTTTGATTGCAGCGCTTTTTTTAATGATTCTGTGTCTGTTAAAGAGAGTTGACACAACGTGCTTGAATCGTCAGGTATGTTTAAGTGCAGCAACAAGGTTTGTCAATCCGAGTTTCTTGCCCGTTCTGCTCCGTATAAAACAGGTTTCTAAACATGGCGGGAGACCTTGTTGATAATAATAGTTCTGTGATGATAATAATCTTCTTCGTTTATGTGTCAGTGTTGCACTTCTATTGCTACTGACAAATTGGTCATATTATAAAAACTTTGTAAAAGTGAAACAGTCAGCGCCTGTGTTTTCAAATTCTTAACTTTTTATACTATATAGACGTAGATAACCACTGCTTATTTTTGGAAGTCACCGATATAAAAGGAAAAACCTAATATGAAACACATTATAACATTATTACCTTAATCCTATACCTTTAAACGAGCAATTCTTGTATATATATTTCTATATAATCTGGATCTCGGAAACGGCTGCACCGATTTTCATGAAATTTAGTATACAAGGGGTTTTGGGGGCGATAAATCGATCTAGCTAGGATTCATTTTTAGATAATGTCGAATTTACCAAAAAAAAATGACTACTGCTGCCATCTATTGGCCACCGAGCGAAGCTCGGTCACCCAGATGTTGATAAATTAAGCAGTATGGGAATACTGCAATCTTCTGCAAATACACCATCTAAACAGTAAATTTAATGCAATTTATGTTAAAAGATACAAAGATAAATCGATATTAAATCCATAGTTGCGAAGTAAAATCAGCTCGGTACAATCGAGAGCGAAATCTCTATAATTCACAACGACGTGGTAAGATAAACATTTGCATACAATTGCGCAAGGGGCCGCTAAAATGACGCATAGATTAGATATAATTTCCGAGATCATAACTTAGTTTAGCCTTCTAGTTGTTGTACAGTTTAAGTTACCTAACATAGCGTTAGGGTTTATTGATTCACGTAATGTTTTTGCTAACTTTCCTTGTTAGTGATTTTTGTATAGGTACGAAATAAGATACTGAAATAAGAGAAATTTATTAATGGTAGTGGATAATAATATCCATGGATTGATGGAACTTACTGACTATTCTACAGTTTTTAAATTTTTTCTGTCTATATAAATTCATCTGTGAGAACTCGTTGTGTGCTGAAAGTTAACTTATACGTAGGGAGACTATTCTGTAATAAATTTCTTTATTTCAGACAACAATGGCCCAATTTTATTTAAGAACTATGTTACTAACAAGTAACACAAGAAATTTTTACTTTTGCTGATGTGGATACACAATACTTTGCTCTCATTAAATGCACATTTCAAATGTTCATTTAATGATAACCGTTAGACTATGTCCTAGGAACAGAAAGTTTGATTTTGTTGCAAACATTTTCAAAATTAAAATGGTTCGCTATCCTTACAAACTTGATCAGGGGCAGGACTAAGTTCATATTTAAAATTTGGGAACCCTGTAAAATCGAGCAAAACCTTTAAGTACGCTATAAGTTCATGTCTCACACCAGACGCTTTCAACTGGCTTACGTCTGCCATTATGGGGTTGGAGCCGAGGATTTAATTATGAAATTATTTAGTGTACGCGACACAATGCCCGCAGATGCTGATCGCGGAGGCGCATTACGGAGATGAGATCTGCTCGTAATTGAGACGAGTTTGCCTCATCGCCGCTCATCGTTCATAACTTCGTTCATTGTCTCGCAAAGTGGCTGTATTTGAATGTGATTTGAGACATAAGCGACTAGAAAGCGCTCTTTCGCTTGAGCAAGTACCTCCTTGATACACGAGTTTAAAGGAGTTTTGTGGATTTGAAATCTCTTCTGTACATATTTAAAACAAAGAATGACTTAGTACAATATTGCGAATTAAGAATTAGCCAAGTTCTGTGTTATATTTTGCGTAAAATGATGAGCGGAAATAATCAGCACGAACAAACGTAAAGACGTCTATTATTGTGGCATGATGAATTCTATTTACAATGATCTTATATACTATATTAAAACTAGAAGTTTATACATAATATCACGTAGTGCTATCGATAATGCTAAATGCACAATACATGTTCGTAGATATTATATACATATAAAAATTATAAGACTTTCTGTTGATGTACAAACAAAATACTTATTGCGTAAGATACGCAATAGTACTTCCCTCTTGAGAGAAAAAAAGAGTGAGGGAAAGAGAGAGAGAGAGAAACATCATACATAAGAAAGATTAACAATAACAATCAAATTATTTCTATTTCTAAGGACTTATTTGGCTATGCGCATGACTCCTAATTATTATTAGCTAGGTATTACAAAATTATTTCAAGTAAGAGTAGGTAAACAATGTAAAGTAAAATATTATAGCTAAAATATACCGAAAAACATACTACATGCATTAATCAATAAATACCTACGATACAAAATACATGATAAATGTAATGCCTATATAATCACGTTCGTAACATTATTGATTTACAAAATTGAATAATTAATATTTTATTGTAATGCCGTTTAGCCTAATCACATTCCTGTACGTGAGGAAGGCCACGGTTTGAATGTGCAAGAGAAACGCGCGGTTGACAAGAATCTGCTGAATTGACTGTTTCTCTACGCTATTATTTAATTTATAATGAAGGTTACGGCGTTGCATAAAATCTACTAGCATTTTATTAAATTATGATGTGTTGAATCCGCAATTAAATTTGATTTTCCTTCAATCTTCTGTGGAAATGAGTTTGGCGGCTCGCTCAATTGATCTCTGTATAAATCCACATAATGCCCAGGAAATAATGTAGTTCCTAACGGGTTCACTTGTAGAATAAATAATAACTTCTTGAATTCTTCTTGTGTCGGTCTCAATCCTTAGCTCGTTAAATCAGATAACTTAGAAAATCAGACATTTGACAGTTCCCTCTGAGACTATCTAGTCGAAGTCGTGAGGCATCCAGTGCAGCTGCGTTTTATATCAACAACAGCCAAAAATCATCAGCGTCGGGATAAATGAACGTCGAGTATCTGACAGTGCGGCTATAGTAATGCTCGGCGACTGAATTAAGTATACTGGACAAAATCAACCGAAAATGCTGGAAACTGAGTAACCGGAGAGGTATAACTGACCTTCTATCCGTAATCTTGCTGAATGCCCGGCGCGATCTGTGAGTCGATCAGCGCTAATGTTGATGACCAGTGAGTCGGTCGAAATCGAAGACTTGAGAGGGTTGAGATTCGCGATTGCCATTCCTTGATCCATTATTTGCTTGAAGTTGCGGTTGCCGTAGTTAATTAATGTCGTAGTTGCTAGTAGCTTCTTCTTACCGGAACAGAGTAATTAAAGATTGTGAAACTTTTTCTTGAAACCTCGATGATAAAAGCGGATTTTGCTTCTATGCGTAATATATGCCCATTTATGCTGATACGGTCTAGACTTTGCGCGGTAATCTGAAGCTCGACTGAAACTGCTGCGTCGGATATTGTACCTTTCACGGTCACTATGTATCGTAGCGATTACTTTCAACTGCTGACTTGCAATTATTGACGTCGGTTTAATGCTCACAGCTGGCGAAGTTACTTTTCTTCCTTGAGTGTCTTCATGAATTGAGGATGAGCTGGTTAATGTGTTGTTGACCTGAATGACGTCCTTTTCAGTGACTGGAAACCGTGAAAATGAGAGACGCGGTGAGTTGGTCCAAAATTGTGGTCTTCCATCAGCTAACTTTGTTGATGCCACTAAGTCCGTGCTGGGGTTAGCTGAGTCATTCAGGATTCCGCATGTGCCGAAATATCTTGGAGGAGTTGTAGGTGCCATGATAAAATCAATTTAAAAACTCACTCACAATGCTGGCCTGTGTCCCACGAGTACCACTGGACGGTATTTCTTCGTCGGTGTTGTTAGGCGATAGTTTCTTCCATAATTACCATTTACTTGGCGATAATTTGCTTCGGCGGCGATAGAAAAACGTCGGAAATTACTAATATTGCGTAGTAATTAGGATAATCAGCACGAACAAACGTAAAGACGTCTATTATTGTGGCATGATGAATTCTATTTACAATGATCTTATATACTATATTAAAACTAGAAGTTTATACATAATATCACGTAGTGCTATCGATAATGCTAAATGCACAATACGTGTTCGTAGATATTATATACATATAAAAATTATAAGACTTTCTGTTGATGTACAAACAAAATACTTATTGCGTAAGATACGCAATATTATATACCTTTTTGGATTGAATTTTTTTCAGTTAGTTATGATTAGGTCTTGGTCCGATACGACTAATCGCTTCTTTATTAAGTAGTTTTAACCTCAAATAAGTTACCAGTTAAAAGACGGGCTGACATTTTAAATTCGTAAGTGCAATCTGCATCGTTGGTAGAGTATTGTGGTAGTTCAAACGTAGTCAACGCCTCCTTGGTGCAATTATAGTGCACTAGCGTTCAATTTCCGGCACGGGCTGCTTTGGAATTTCATAAATTCTGTATTAGTTTAGATGCGAGGCTTCGAACACTGGTTACCACCCCACTAAAAAGACCAATCGGCTAACGAGTTAGCGTTCCGGTGTGATGCTGTGTGATAACCATGAGGGGGCTACAGTTGCCCTTGCCCAGGAACCCTTGCAAGTAGATACGATATCTACAGTTGCATCTTCATTTATCATCTGTAATGTAATATAGTATAATGAAAAATAATATGGCGAACATTCCTCAAAAATGTATAATAAAACCTCGCCATCTGTAAAACCATAAAAGAGTTTATATTTGAACAAAGGGAACATAAATAATGCAAATGTCGCCCGTTAGGAGAGATCATAAAATAATATCACAGCGACATCCCCCGCGCTCGGCTCCACGTCACGTCACGAGATTAACATCAATGTTAGAAATCGCGCATCCTCGCATATCGCCGTCGTATCGCACCGAATTAAATTATATCGTATCGTATCATATCGTATCGTATCATATCGTATCGTATCATATCGTATCGTTTCATATCGTATCGTATCATATCGTATCGTATCGCAGTCGTATTGCCTACAAACCGAGACGAAGTGAGAATCGAATCTCGCTCACTCAATTAAACTGCAATGGCATGGGATGACAAAGACGGAAGTTTTGTTTAACCTCCGGAGAAACCTCATCCTCACAAGTTAGTCATTTATTTTAGCATATCCGAGGCTAGTAAAGTAACAATGTAGAGAAAGAATAGACCGCACTGTCTGGAGCTAGACTAGAAAGAGGCCAAACCTTCGGACGAAGGTAGAAAAGCTGCGGTACACGCTAAGTATATCTCTCCGGCGGCATCCAATGATTTATCTGCGCAGGAGCGGCAGGTCTTGTAGCAGCGACGGTTGATTAAATTATTGGAAACGGTATATTATGCGGGAGAGTTATTGCCATTTGCATGTTTGATTAATAGCATTCACATTTACATACTTTTATACACGACAAAACGCGACAGCGCGGTGGTGTTTGATTACGGATCTCATCAAGTGTCACGTTAGAAGTCAGTTTTATCTTTGCTCCGCCTGCATGCATTTTCGGTTGACACGAATCACGCAGGAGTCATGGATTTTCTCGAAATAAGAAAGTGTCTTTTTACAAACTTCCTACTTTCAAGAAGTTAACTAAAGCAATCTACTCCATGTTGTAAGCTATCTACATTCTAAATTTCAGCGAAATGGTGTGATTCAGTAAAAACATACAAACTCTCAATCTTTTACATATCAGCTAGTTAAACAGAACCCCTTGAAGAGTTTGTCTACCCGCCCTATGTGCAAATTTTTGTCCTCTAAAATCCCATTTATAATAATAAGTCGACTACATAATAAACGCTGTCATAATTTTGATCTCTGTACTTTTAGTGGGATAGAAATTGATGTTAGTTTATAATGATTACAATACTTTCGTTGTTATTTTATAAGAGTGTATAATAAAAGTTCTATAATATTTAGGTAAAATAATACCGCCATTCGTCATAAAGTTGTTGTCGGTTTTGTTGGGGACTCTCTTCGGCGTCGTTTGTCATTCCTCTACAAGGCTGCCCTGCGACCTCGATCTGATAAATCTATTAGTCTTAACTATACGAAGGTAAAATTCACCGTTAACTAATTTTGTTCGATTGTATTTGTCTTTCAAGTACAACCTTAGCAGAGAGTTGTTAATAAGAGGTTTCCCCATTAATAATGATGGAAAATATATTTCTAGGTAATTAAATACCTATTTAGATAATATTCTACTTAGTTATGATCCATCATTTTGGATAGGCCTCGAATATATCGGTAGGAGCTCGTAAACTCTACATAATAGTTTGTGTCATGCGTTTGATAAAGTTTCATTAAATTTTCTAAGCTGTTCAAAATATCGTCTACTAAAATCCACGCCAACGTTACGCTTTTCAGCAGCTGTTTGTTTAAAAGTTTGAATATGTTAAGTTTTGATGATAAATTTGAATCCTTGTACCAATAGTCCTTTGTTTTCTCAGGACAAAATGTAAAAAAAGTTTTCAATGTTTTTAACTACATCTACCTTATTAGGTAGGTAGTAGGTACTATGATTCGTAGTTCTTTGCTACTTGATAAATATTAACAGAACAAACCAACAAGTTATATATGAAACGTTAGCATAATTCTCAAATCTCGTCTCGGTCGCATGTGCGGTGTGAACATTCGACTGCAGCGCGGCGCGACCGTCACAATTTATCGCACTAGTTCGCAATTTACCATTTACCGCACTAGTGCGCCAAAGTCGCGCTGAATCGGAATCATTTCCGCTCGGAAGCTGTAAACTTGATCGCTACTCGTTTGTCGGCGTGGCTTTAGTACAAGTTGACACACTCCATATCTTTCAATCGTTCGATAATCTGAAATGAATCATGAATGTTTTTTTACCACAATTAACCATTATGGCTAGTTCTAAAGTCAATTTTTGCAATAATTTTGCAACTATCTATATTTGTAATTGTCTACAATATAGTTTTTTTTTTCAAAAACTAAATACAAGTTGTTTTAACGGTCCCGACTAAAACCTCTTCATAATAATAACACCTATTCTAATAAATGTGGTAATTGGTAGTACTAATTATTTTTGATGTTTTACAAAACTGAGCACTAATGAACTTTCACTGAAAAGCACAGGCCATGGTGTCGCTTTATTAACGAAATTCGCTTTTTAGTTGATTATTCAAACTGATCCGAAATTCTAGGTAAATTCTAGGTCTTTTAAATAATACCTACGAGAATATTATTTGCAGATTTTCATTGTGTCATAAAATATAATTCCGTTCCGCATCTAGGTTCGCTCGATACTCGTTACATAAATAAGTTTCCCGTAGTGACTGTACGAACTCGCACTAGGGGCGCGGCTCACCGCGTACTCGTATTTGAATCGCGTTTTTATCTCCTCACGTATATGTTTTACGATTCGTGCTAGAATATTAATACGATGACAGACGCCGCTATATCCCCGGGGAATTTATGTGCGGTGCAGGAATGAAGTTCTTTTTGTGATTCAGTAAGCACAAACCACAGGCACGAACGTGATTGCAACTTCTGCGATATTATTTCGCTTGGATCTTTACGACTTTTAAAATGAAATTGAATCGATATTAACACTCTTTTTTACTGGTATCAAATTTTTTACTTATTCTTACCCTAGCTGCTTATATGTATAAAGAAAACCTCTTAGTTTCACATTGAGCACTTCATAATATTGTAATGTACTTAAACAATCAGCAAATCCAATTTGGAAGTCGCATACGTAATATTTCATTTTCAAGGAAGAGCACATGCAATTTCTCAGCAAGTAGTAAGCCTAGACAAGTAATAAAACTGAACAAGTGATAGAACTTGCTATCACTTCCCACCATCCGCTGTCGAGCGCCTCTACAGTCTATACAGATATTATCATCTCGCGCGAAGTTATCCACAGATCGCATCAAGCCATAACTTGTGAAGTGACGTCACACTCGATCGCAGACGCACCCAGGGCCCCAAGTCTGCTATGACAATTTTATCTCGATCGTCCAATAATTACACAATTATTACCGATTTTTGCGATTTTGGTAGTCTGCTAGGTCGATCGTTTACTAATTGTGTAAAAATTACACGACTCACCTACAATATACATCTCAATGAACTTTTGCTAGTCTGTTAACACAATCACATCTCAATTGTCGAATATATCCTAGTCTGCTAATTTTTTGACAGTTCGAAATGGCAATCGACCTGTAATTTTAGATAATTAAGCAGTAATAGCTAAATCAGTGAATTTCTATCATTGCATGTGGATTATTAGTGTTTTTTTTCTAATCTATTGATGATTAGAGCAAGGTGGAACATTCTCCAGCTAGCTAACGGGGTTAATATTGAACGGAACAAGCATTTGGATAAATTCTGTGCGTTTGGAGAATAGAAACCGCCGTCGCCGCCGTTAAGGATATTTCCGAGGCTGAATTTGTTAAAACATTTCGCCTCGGGAAGGAAACTATTAGGGGTCTAGTTGAGGAGCTCTGTTAATTCCCAGACTGTGTCGGAGTGACGGAATATCAGCGGAGATGAAGGTAAACTCTTGTCTAAGTATTAGGTACCTACTAAAGTATTAATAATTCATGATGATGGTTTGATGTGCCTAATGCCATCATTTCTGTTGCAGATTCTGATAGCGTTATCATTCTACTTATCAGGATCTTACCAAACTACAATTAGGTACACTGAGGACTGTGTCAAGAGCATGTATGCAAGAGCGAGGCATGCGGTGGAGAACATGGGTTTTTATTAGGTAAGTATTGCAATTATTATTTAATGAAAGCAATTTAACACTTAATGTCCATACACTGCCATGGGTTCAATTCAGTATATGGATTTTCAGAAGACAGTGGCTATCTTCTTTGGAGAACGATGACCTCAATTGTTAACACCACAACGGAGACGCTGCAGCTTGTGTTTTATTTGAAGCACACAACTGAACTGAATACAGTTAAACATTGTATAGGAGTTTTCAGGCAAAGTAAACAAAATCCTGTTAATCTGATCTAATACGTATAGGTACCTATAGTAGTTTTAGTGGCAATAGTCAATCCTACAATCCTGTCACTGCAAACAATATTTTTGATGGATGTTGTCTTTTGTATTTTAACAAAGCATTTATTTTTTATTTATTTATTTAAAGCATATAAGAAAGCCAGCCAAGTGCAAGTAAAACTTACAAAGTTTAGTTTTACTTGCACTAGGTACTTGAAACTTTGTAAGTTTTACCATTACCTAAAAAAACTGCAAAAAATCACATCTGTTGCATGGGAGCTCCCAATATTTTTATTTTCTATTATTCGTTTTGTTAGTAGAGTATTGTTATTGCAGCAACATTATATTATATCTGTGTAAATTACAACTGTCTATCATAGTTCATGAGATACAGCCTATTCAGTGACAAACAGATACACAGCGAAGTTTTAATAGTAGGGTCCTCTTAAACCCTTTGGGTACGGAACCTAGCAAATGCACTTGTCCCTCCACTGACACCATAGAAAGCCTTTTGTTTATTAATTCTTTTAGAAAATGCATGTATAGATGGGTCATATTTAAATAGAATGCAACATTTGGATACATTGATTTATTTAATTTTTAAAAGTTATACATAAATTTTGTTTTGTTTGCAAATTCAGGATGTGAAGAACACACTTCGTGGGCAGAGTTGGAAAATGCTCTGGAATTACATTATTACAAAGTCTTCAAGTGAAACAAAGTCTGCTTCAAAATAGAACACTGCAGGAGTCTCTACTCCATAGGCTCTGGAAAAATGCATGAAAGTGAATGAATAGTATATTAGTACCCAACTTCATATATAATTGTTACTCTTTTAATATACTAATTTCATTAGAAAAGTTTTGTATTATACAGCTTTGGTTGCATGAAATGTCATACATTCATCTTAATGTAAATAATATAGTATAGCCTCTCCCCCCTCAGTCCAGTTGGTCACTGCAAGGGGGCCATGACCAAAACCTTTCAGTTTTCAGTTATTAACCTCATTTAAAAGTATTTAAATCTGAAATGACAAGCAACTGAAAGAGGCCTGTACTCCATAAGGCGGACTGAACACCAATCTTTTTTGTAATTAATAGTAGGTATTGTTTTGTAACATTAAACAACTAGGTAACTATGGTATCTTGCATAAAAAATCCTGTAAAAAAATCATGGTTTATACCTATGCATAATCAATTCTCCTGTTATTTTGGTATTATCAGTTGTAGTAAGTAGTTGAAATAAGCTATATTCTATTGTATGTTCGTGAGTATTGAAAGTCTTTCAATTGAATTTATGAAAATAAGTATATAAAGGTATCTGTAAAATTAAAATAATTTTTAGTGTAATAGGCATTCTATTAGCAAAGAAAAACTTCATACTTAAAATTTTAGCCATAAATTTGTAAACATGGTAGTATATAGAACTGAAAAGAGAACTTATTTGGCTATTTCCATGTAAAAAATCAATATTACTGTAAATTAATCAATTAACAATGTTTCTGGAACTCACTAAGCTATCATTGTACTTCTTACATAGGACCTACTTATAGCAAAGAATTATAAATTTCAATAGGTAAGGTATAGGGTGAAACTATAACTTGAATGGATATGGAATAGATTTATTAAAGTTAATGCAAACATTGGTAAAATACCTAAAACATACCTATTTTGTAGATCTTGATAAAAAATTATATAAAAAAATATTACATACAAACTTATCAAATAAAATTATAAAATAGATACAGTACCTACTATATTTATCTGTATTTTTGTAGTTTTATAGCAATAAGTAATAATATAAGTTAAAATTTAAAAGGTGTTTCAGTAGTAAAGGGCTTATTTATTTATTTTGACTTCATAAAATATACAGTCTACCTCAAATCTAGTATAATTTTTCCTAATTATGTATTAATAACAATATTAGACTATATTAACAACTACTATTTTTGTATTTTGTATAAAATATTGATAAATGTTTATCTGAAATCTAATTTTGATTGATTAATTTATAGAGTAACTACGTTTTTAGACTGATTTTAATTATATTTCATTAGGATATAACAATATTAATGATACTAATAAAAAAAGCTTGATTTAACATACATTTTTTTTGCCATACCTATTATTCTCTGAACCCCTTTTTATGTCCCACTGGTAGGCACGAGTCTCCTCTCAGGCTGAGAGGGGTTTGGCCATAGCCCACCACACTGGCCAAGTGTGGGTTTGCGGGCTTCACACACATTCAAGAACATTTATGTTAACTCTCAGGCATGCAGGTTTCCTCACAATGTTTTCCTTCACCGTTAAGCATTTAGTTTTAGAAAAGTCAGAGGTACGTGCCCATGCTTCGAACCCAGGACCTCCTTATGAGAGGCAGAGATCAGAACCACTGAGCTATCACTTCTTACCTGCCTTAATTACCTACCAACCTAAGGTAATAATGGCTGGCACAAAATCCTTAATAATATAGGGTGTCTTGCCTTTTCCTCTAAATGTCCGGGCAAACTGGATGGTCTGTCCAGTTGTTATCAAACCATTATGTTGACAGACAGGCTGTGATCTGGGTTGGTATTATTGAGTTGTTAGAATATATCTAATAGATGGATACAGAGGACACACAAGTACACCTGTGCAACCTATATGCAGTAAATAATTAAAACAAAGTTTCACTTTTATCCTGCCCTTTATTTTTCTTACAAGTTGTTGTAGCAACCAATTACATACAACCTATCAATAAAGTACGATTTTAATTTAATCATCTGTATCACTCCCCTTCACTATTCACCTTGGGATTCGTCCATAAGATGGAGCAGTATCCAATCTCATCTTCCGCAATATTAATAATCTCGGAAGAAAGCTTCTGTTAGGACTAAGGAGGTCTGCCTCCTTGTGTTTTAATAATATTCTAAACTTCTTAAGTATTAAATAATATTCTTAACTCTTGAGTGTTAGAATTCTCTGATGAAATGTTCTTTATACTTATATTTTTAGACCTCTTTTAGGTTTGCTGACTTTTGTACAGCCAAATTAACATTGTACTTAAATTATGTCTGCGGTTTGCTAGGTTCTTCATAATACAATTGTTTTAGATGTCAGGTTTCTTTTGTGCTTCTGTTAGCGACATGTAGGTACTTGATGCTTCAGATGTGGATGTGATGTTTGTGACTGTTGCAACCAAGTTGCAACCCTTTGCTTTTATTGCGTACCGAGCTAATTAAATCCTTCTCCATACACTGGCTTTGTTTACAAATCTCTTTTATCCAGTGTTATTTGATTTTACACTCAGATCACTCTAGCCAGCCCAGCTTCCTCAAGAATACAGAACACATAGCTCTTTAACGAGAAGCCCATCGTAACTAAAAATTGTTTGGAAGGTCTCTTCTTTAATTCCATCCACAAAATAGAATTATTCGCCAGCACAAACTTTCTGTTGCAGTTTGTTTATTTCTGTGGTTTATTTTATAATTTATATGTAGAAATGTCAAAATTCCAAAGACAAAGTAAAATGTTACAGATGAAATATAGTTTATTTGACGCTTATTTGAAGTTAGTTGTGCCAACTTGTCATAAGTTGGACGTAAAATTTTATTTCGGGAAACGCATTTTATGGTAATGGCAATACCGATTACAATCCAAGTTTTGTTCAATTAAGTTATCAATTAATTACACTGAGATCCAATTTAAAAGTTTGCAGACTAGGTCATTTCGGAACTATTACAATTGCATGATAGTTTTATCGTAGATTATGTTAAATTAGCAGACTTGGGGCCCAGGTGTGAGCACCAACTGATAGTATCGTCACTAGTATAATAGTTTCCCCACACTTCTTTTGAGTGATAGATTTGTGAACTGACACAAATCTTTCAGTTTTATCTGCGACATGTAACTAACTCTCTCAGTTATACGGGTAAAGAAGTACATCACCAAACATCACGTTATATAAAGAGAAAACGCTATATTTTTTTGAAAATGGATTTGCACCTAATTTTATATTATACCTACTCGTAGATCATTAGAAAATAGAGTTTTAATTACATATATTATAATGTTGACGGTATTGGTCCAATTTGGGACGCCAAAAACTATTTTATTTTTTCTTTATTTTTATTGTTTTTTTTTTACATTTTTAGCTTGTATTTACGTTCCTATTATATGTGTCTTACATAAACATGTTTTATTTTTTTAAACATAATATAACTTTTAATATTAACCAGAATAATCTTTCAAAACATTAAAAAAATAGCTTAGAATTCTTCACAACTAAATACTGCTAAAAGGCTCGTACAACAACCTACGTAGCAATAGTTCAAGCCCATTGCTGTCTGAATACACTAGTTAATCCTACAAAATACATTACTAATATTTTCTCCAATACGAGTATTTTATGCGTCTAATGCAATTTCTAAAGGCGGCCGGCGCTCGTACAGAGTAATAACGAGATATGAACGAGCGGTCCGCAGAGTAATCTCCATTCAGAGCGCGCTCATCAATGGAGCTTATCTCTCTAGATTTGTCTCAATCTAAGCTCGTCTGAGTTATTAATAAACTGGTTTAAGAAGTAAGAACCACTCGATGCTCGCTTTAATGAGGATATCCGCGTCCGATCACGGCAGCTTAAGCAGCTTTAATTAATTTCGTATGAATGTAATTACTCGTATCAAATGAACTAAATTGATTGATTGATTTGAAATAAATCTGTTTAATGTCTAGTATATTATTATGATGTCTGGTGATTTAATTTGGTAATGATGTGCATCCTTTGTTAGTTTTGTTTAGTTGTATGGCAACACATTATAAAGTAAATATATAGGTTAAGTATGGGTGGTATTTGTATAGTGGGTTCTGTAGAATCATTGAGTGCACTGCACATATATTATAGATTAAAATTTCAATTTCCATTTCATTTATACACAAGTTTTTTATACAAATGAAAAACTAGAGCTTATTTTCTGTGAAACGCAAAAACATCGCGAAGTAGAGAAAACAAAAACTTTACTAACAAGGTGCTTAATTAAAATGAACATAAATGTTAAGGAATGCGCTAAATGCGAATTAATTCTCCGGCCTTTTATAAAAGCGGGCAACATTCGCGCTCGCAGTTGATAAAGGAGCTTCCCTAACTCGGGGCCGAATTCTCATTTCGGAATTAAATGGATTAAAACTTGTTTAGTGTCCAAATAACTGATTATGTTCTGAGGGGTTATAGGGGTTAGAAGGGTCGCCTCGTTGCCTTGAGGGCTGAAGGGTGCGGAATATAGCACAACTCGAACAAAGTTGCAGGACAAAGCTTTGGAATTGGGGGCTTTTTAGATGCATCAATCATTTTTTATTGAAGGTGGAAAAAATGAAGTAGGGGAAACTATTTGGAAGTAAGTGTTGAGTGGTTTATTAACTTAAGTGGCGTTAAATATATTTTAAGGGAGGTGCATATTTTAAGGGAGGGTTAGCCTATTTTTAATGAGGAACGCTAACGCTGTGTCACGTCTGAAGTTTTTGGAGATAGAATTTTTCCATTCCACAGAGTTTCAAGAGTAATTTAAGTAGTTCCGGTCTTTATAACAAATAATAAACTAGAGAATTTAAA
Source organism: Coenonympha glycerion (assembly GCA_963855885.1). NCBI lineage: Eukaryota > Metazoa > Arthropoda > Insecta > Lepidoptera > Nymphalidae > Coenonympha > Coenonympha glycerion. Next base: position 16,443,176 of record OY979637.1, on the reverse strand, counting down.
GCAGATCGAATCGGAGCTTGCGATGGGTTCACTGTCTGTAATCGCCATAGTAAACGCAGAATATCCGACTACTTATAATAGCTCAAAGACTGATTGCAGATAGAAGAAAAAAATAATTAATGTAGTGCGAGTCGGACTCACACACTGAGGGTTCCCTACTATAAGGACCAATTACAATAAAACACCTATGCCCACCAAATCCAAAACCAGCAACAAATCACGTTTGTTGTACTACGGTGGTCCCTTTAAATATTTATTTTATTCTATTTTTAGTATTTGCTGTAACAGCAATACATCATCTGTGAAAATTTCAAGTATATCTACAGCATGGTGACGGACGAACTTACTCTTGGTAATAGGGTCAAGCTTTTACTATTTGGGTACGGAATCCTAAAAAATGCAGATAAATAATTATGCAGGACAATATTTTAAGTACGATTCTAGATTGCAGCCAAAAACGTAAACAAAGATACTCATTCAAAATTGAATAGTTATAGTTAATTAAAATAAAATTGAAGTGGAGGGTGGTAACTAGCCACGGCCCAAACCCCCCTAAGATCAGACCTAAGGGTGGGTACTGGGACCTATGGCTAGGTGAACTGTTATCTAATTGGACTTAAATACCGAATTAATTATCGCGGCACGCCTGAATATTTCATACCGCATAATTTGTCGCCATTAGAATAAAAATTAGCAAATTAAATTCTTAAGTCATTCCACTGAAAGATGCAAGAATTTTATGATCGTGGAATGAATGTTTAATCTTTTTTTTTTATTAACTGGTGGTAGAAGGTATAATTTGGATTATAGTTATAAAAGTTGTGTTTGATATTTTTGAAAAGAGTAGGTGCGAGTTTTTCGCTAGTTGTTCTCGATGCAAATCAGTTTTGACGTTTCATTTCAATTCAGTCTTTAAATTGGGCCTGTGTGATAATAAGCATTTTGATTTTCATGCCATTTACAAAATCTATACAAATAATGCTATAAAATAGTCATTTCATACAAAAATTTTGAAAACAGGAAACTTTTCGATTGAAAATTGAATTGGAAAATTGGATGGAGAACAAAAAGCACGGAGAAAGTAGCACTAAAAGAGTTTTATTTTCACCATTTTCTACGGAATCCTAAAACGATGTTTTTCGATTGAGCGAAATAATTTCTGTATAGTAGTCATTTCGTCATATTTCCGAACAATCGCAACAGTCACGTAAACAATTAATTCCAGATGACATAAATGAAGGCAGCGATAGAAGTGTCGTGCCTCGTAACGCCCTCGTCTTGATGATCAGGACGCCGCGCGCCGGATAATCGCCTGGGAGCGACGCGTGCCTAGCAAGCCGAGCAGGCACTGAACGACTCGCACTTCATTGAGGCACTGAACGACTCGCACTTCATTGAAGAATGGCTCTCTAATTACACCTAGGACTTCATAAAATGTGATAGGTTTTTTTTGAAATTTAAAATTTGATAGAACTGTTTTTATTATCTACATGAATATACGAGTACATACCTACCATTAAAAGTTAATATTGTTTGTTAGTAGGGGTAATATTGCAATTCAAAAGTTTTTTTTCCCTCAGAAACTTTGTTAGTTTTGCGGGATACGGACAAAATTGCGAGCTGATAGTATGAAATGGTATGCGAATGAAATTTAGACGATACATATTAAAAGTGAAGGAATCAATCACAAAAATAAGTAAATGACAACACTAGACGCCTTATTTATTTATTTATTTATTATTTGATATGCCGGCGATAAAATTGCAAAAACATTTAAAATAATATGGAACAAAGTTACAATAGTGCTAGTACTGTTACAATTATCAATTATAGGCATATACAACATTGCCGAGATATATCTCCATTGAAATAGCACAGTCATGGGTCTGGACTCTGGTTCCATCCTGGTAAGAATTCCATTGAACTCACGAGGTTTCCATTGAATGAACTCAAGTATCAAAAGCATTTCCATTGAATGAAAGTGACTGTAATAATCATAGATTTATAAAATAGGTCGTCGCTCGCACTTCGACTAGATAGAGCCCTAGCCAATAGCAGTGTGAGTAAGTATGTCAATTTGAAATAATATGTACTAGTGTGTGTGAAGGGCTCGGGTTTGCTAATTTAGGAAAAGTACATTTTGCCGCACTTTTGAAGTCGAGGGCGGCCTCTTAAACATCTAGCGTAAATGTATGAATAGATAAAAAAAATCAAAACCCAGGTTTTCTTTAGTAAATAATTTAACAGTAATGACATTACCTACTATCAAAACTAAAGAATAATAATGAACGACTTTCGAACACTTAAACATAACGGTGTGTAATAAATCATCCGAATTTTGAATCTCGAACGGAGAGCACCAATAAAAGCGGATGACGCAACCAAAATGCGACACATCGTCTTCTGCCCACGAGGATGACGGAGCTTAGAACAATGCGATCAAATTATATATCAGAGCATCAAACACGTGGAATAATATGAGGTTTAAATAACGTTCAATTCTGGGTCAAACTCCCACGAACTCTTTTAATGACGACATACGGGCAACATTAAAAATTAAACATGTTTTTATGATGCCAAAATAATGACGTTCTTCAAGAAACTTTTTTGGCTTTGATGAACTGTTGATTTTTATTTGTGAAAGACATTCAGTAAAACCGCTGTACTATGCAAGATTTAGGTTTGTAAGCAAAAACATGCTTTAAAAACAAAATTCAATAGTAAAGTAAAAAAATTCGATTAATAATACTGACTAGCTTATCCAGGATGATTTTGTTAGAATTTCGTTAATCTTTACTCATACTTCTCATAAATTTTTTCCCATGACAGTCTCAAATAATCCTTCAATCTATTGTTCTAACCCGTATGATGAAAGTCCATACAGTGATTGATGAAATTACTACCTAGTACTGATTTATATTTAGATTTTTTATTTTTATGTGTTAATTTTGAGTTATAAGGTCACAATATTTACATGCCATGAACACCTTAGATCTAATATTAAGAAAACGTACTTTTAATTGCTTGGTCATGTTACATAAATATGCTATTGGTATTCTGTGATGTTAGGAAGATTACCATGAATTGATTGCGAACCTTTTTTATTCATAAAAATCGATAAGATGCCGGCATTAATTATACAGGGCTATATCAAATATACCAAATCGCTTTTACCCTGTAGTTGTTTATATTAACACTAACAACTTTTGCTCTACGATTTTTCAAAATTCATCTATTTCATACATAAAAATGTTATTTCTGTAACCGCGCCGCGCCGCTCCATTGCTACTTGCCGATGCTACATTACAGAGTAGGAACAAGTAGAGTATCTCTGTTAAATATTGAATATTTGATATTTCTCAAAGTATCGAATAGAATGCATTTATTCGTATAGATACCTACTCCCAGTAAATTGAACGAACGCATTAGCGGTGCACGGAACATGCATTGCCGATTGCGGGGACACGAAGACCGGAGGCGGGTCGATCCGACCGTTCAGCCGTAATCTATTCCGTCCCTTCCCTTTCATACGAGCCGTAACTCAAAAACCACAGCCGAGCGATGGGAATTTATCGCTGTTCTATGTTATAGAGGAGTTTAAATAGACATTACAACTATTAATTATGTGTTATTCGTAGGTAATAACAGTATTACACTTAAAATTAGATGGTAACTGGCTATTATGGTTATGTCACATAAGACAAATATGGGGATTGGGATTGGGTTATCTAAAGAGACCAAAGACGAATGATTCATGTCATGGCAAGTCATGGCTCATGATAGTTCCAGATTTTTTTTAAATACCTGAGTTCTTCAAGAATAGCGTTAATTTAGTCTTTTTGTTAAGCGATTTTGTTAAGCTACATCATGGTCAATGAAATAAATCCACGATCATTCTACTCACCCTCTGCAACAGTATAGCACTTTAATGTACACTGTCCTCATCGTAGCGTGTAACTGTCTCGCCGCAACACTCAGCGAGGTGCGGTGCGGTGCGTTGCGGTGCGATGCGATGCGATGCGGTGCGATGCGCCGGCACGCATTGGCGATCACTGCAGACGCGGTCAATCTAACCGTTCGGAATTAATCCGTTTCCTACCTCCGTAATATACGTTTACTGCTTCTCTACTCTACTCGATAGACCTACCTATATACCCGTAACTGTACGATGTACATACTCGTATCTAATGCAATTTTATCTGGTGTATAATAGTATACCACTACGTACAATATTTGTGGTCAGAGATGCCTTTATTTTTTTCATTGCCAATATTTATTTTATTTATTTTATCCATTGCCAATTAAGTGAGTGTTGCAGCCGAAGATGTTGTTGTACTAACTCGAAAGGAGGAAATAGCTATATTATAACTCCTGACAGTTGCTACACAGCATCGCACTGAAACCCTAAATCGCTTGGCTGAACTTCATGGTACCGAACTCCGAAGTTTCCCAAAAACGATATATTTGTTTAATCAATTAAGAAAAAATGTTTAACTTGCAACAGGGAATTGAATCCGGGGTCTTTCTAAACTTCATCAAGACCAATGAAAGTCACTAATTGGAATAGTTGACTTAGATCTATTTCAGAACTTTATATTTCCTTTTCCATAGTTCATGAGCTAACTTTGAAAACAAACTGGTAAAGAGAGACAGGTATTTCGTAAATCAACAGTTTACGTTGCTATGGTTTACTGTAGTCGAGGTAGTTGTTACGTTGGCTGCTCTATTGTAAGTACCTATTGAAGTAAATGAAGGCCCATAGAAGAGTCTGTATTCTAAAGCGTTAGTGGAGTCACAATGTACTGACATTTCAAAAGAACCTAAAAGGCATGTTTCTCTGAATCAAAAACCTTTTTATCCATATCCGTAACTCGTTGTGGTTTTCGAGTTATTCTATTCCCTTTTTATAGAAAAATTAAGTACATATCTGGTAAATATTTAGAAAATACTAAAAACCTATTTCACATTAGTACCTGATAATATATATTTTATTATCAGTAAATCACTGTTTGATTTTATGTGAGAATTTTCAACTCTTCTTCCTCTGTTTTATCCTATCCCCACACCCCCTTGATGAATAATAAATTGTTTAATTATTTATAAGCACTATACAATACGCACTGTGTGCAGGATACTCATTAATTAAATCGAAGATAAGCCGCATTGCACACTGCACAGGCGCGATGTTACTGCGACAACGCAACGGCCAATACACTATCCTCTAATTGCGAACAATGTACTTCCCACCTTCAGTGTAAGTCAGAGATAAGATAATAATGAACAAGCTGAGAGTTTTATTCACATTTCACAGAAACTGTGGGAAAGATTTTACAGTTAAAATCTGTTGTGCAAACGCTTATAATATTTTAAATTCGATGCAACCGGGATGGAAAGCGTGGTCATTTATACAAACAATATTTAAATTATAAACTGCAGGACGATCCGAAAAATACAGACTTCGAGATCAGGAAACAACGAGACAGGATAGGCGTAGGTAATCTACTCGTATTAACCACAAAACTTATTTTGGTATAGTCTACTTCACAAAGTACGTTTAAAATATTTATCCAATCCAAAGACTTCTATGTAGGATACATAGAAGTCTTTGATCCAATTAGATAAAACACCTCCGGAATCTGTAGAGGTTGAGTTTGACTTAACAAAAACACACATTTCGCACCGATACTGCAGCATCTCAGGAGATTGTCTGAGATTGATGGGTGATCATGGTTTTCATCTTTAATGATGTATAAGTAGATAGTCGTAGGCTTCCCTAATACGTATTAGTATAAACCCGCGTTACAAGTTTGCTTGTAGAGATTAGAACTTAGAAGCAAGCGGCGACATCCGATACATGTTTGTTTGTCAGCCAATCCAATTACTCAGCTTAATGTTGTATGTTTGTGTATACACAGCTGTACAGTGTACACTGTCGCGCAGGGTCAAGTAGTGTAGTGAGCCACTTCGTCAATTGTAAACTATTTATAATACCTACTTCTATTTACTTTTTCTATTCTAATTACTATTTATTCTTCTACTAGATTCAGACCACTAGCACAGCACTGTAACAAAAAATAATTTATCAGTGTAAACGAAGTACCTATACGTAAAAATAATACGAGCAGCTATCTTCGCTATGCGGTGAGGTACTCGTGATCAATTGCTAGACACCCCAGATGTGGGAGTTGCAGAAACGCAGGTTTAAATCTCGCGAAGACCATGTGAAAGTTTTTATATATTTTGTCGAAGTTTCCGGTATGCATTACTTATCTAAAAATCTAGTACTTACAGTTAATAATAAAGAAAGAAGTTAGTCCGAGATTTGCGATTTACTCACTTCAAACTCGATACTCGAACTAATTTCCTAGGAAAGACATTTTTATGCAAGGATTTTAATATAAACATGTGACTACTACTGCGTGATACTGCCATCCCCGCAAATTGACTGCCATAAGCCTATTTATGTCTGATTAGCGTACAAATTGCAAAAAACCACGAGCATTTTGAATTTCGCGGGCACACTGGTTGATTTTACGTTAAAAATAAAGTGAACTCTAGAAAAGTTGAAATTATTTTTCCTATCTGTATGCCTTTTTGTCCGATCGCCCAGTGGTTTCAGCCATATGTTGATGGATCCTAGTGTGTCAGTCAGTCAGTCATCTGGTCCAGTGCTCACAACTTCAAGCATTTAACATTTCAAACATAAATGCGCGTTTGAAGAAATTCTGTGTCAACTTGTTATAACAGTGAATCCGCAACTGGTCATTGGGTTGATAGAGATAATATTGCAGTTATCCATCTCATTATTAATGATAATAATATTCTCAATAATAAATATTTGCAACCGTAATTGGAAATAATTGTAAACTTGACCTATAACAAGATGTCAGGTCTGGTGTAAACAGCCAACCTGTGGCCTTTTAAAGTACATCAAAGCTGCCAACCGCTAGAAAATTAACGCGAGAAAGTAAGAATAATTGATTAGTATTACTTCTCTTAGCAGATAACACCTCAAAGGGGAAACACTTAAAACGAAGATAGCAAGTAAAGTGAGGTCTGCGTAAGGTGGAATTAGAAAACCTCTAATTCAAGGCCTAGGTTTCTACCCACCCGAGTTCCTACCTCCACTTGGCTACCTTCTACCTATAATACAGAAGTGAGGAGTACCTTCCCTTTGGCCGAGGCGTAACAAGTGGCTGCCTCGCCTCACCTCGCCTCGGCCGACGTGTAGAGCTAGAATTAGAGTTTAGACTTGGTAATTTCTGAATACACTTTCAGTCCTCAAGGCTATCATATGGTAAAACAAGGAAACACTCTACACTTGTTTTGAGTATTTAGATTTCTGTGGTTTAGTATACCAATGTTCGGCAGCATAGCAGGGTAATATAACTGAGTAATACAACTTATGACGTTACTTCAAGCACTACCATAGTACCTACTAGACTGTACTATACACTACTATACTACATCATTGTTACCGACAGTGAAACAGCGCGACAATCACGCTGTCCGCAATTAGGGGACTGTTATATAGTGGTCGTATAGTCGCGTTATAGCGGCGGCGGTTAGCGGCTATCGCGCCAGATTTAATTAATTGCCTAATAGAATTTGCTTGTATATTATTGTGCCGATTGGAAAATTGGAATATGTTTTATAACAATTGTAATTTTCGCGACGCACTCAGAATATTATTATTTATTGATATTAAAATATTTTTCGCGTTAATAAGATTAAATAATTATCCTTTTAGTGTATTCGTGTGTTGAGAATAAGTTAATATGCATCATAATTTGTTTCGACTGAAAGGCACTATTATAGCAGTCGGATTATTTGATAAAATAAGAGCTAAGAACTGTCTTAGGATGATGAGCGCAGTCAGTGCGTTATATCATTGCAAAGTCGTGGGACGCACTGAATGTGACAGGAACAGGCATATCACTGAACTTTATTTATCATTCTTGCGTATTAAAAAAGCCACTACATCGGGGTATCAACTATGTGAGTTAATTAATTTGCTGTCGTCTGTAACTCTGTAGCCACGCTGTCTCCGCTCGAATGTCGGGTGTCGCCTGTCGAGTGTCGAGTGTCGGGTGTCGGGTGTCGGGTGTCTGCTCTGGTGTCGGGTGATTTGTTCATTTTCGCACACAGTGCCAGTTGTTCTGATTTGTAAGGCAAGTGTGAAACAATATTATTCTACATTTGAAAGTATTCGATGTTCAGACTTCTTTTTATTATCCTTATAACGTACAACGGCTAATACAGTAGTTAATCGATAAGCACGTATAGAAGTGTAATTATACCGCCTCTACATGAGCGGTGAGCATAGACGATTACACGTGGATACGATGGTGTAGTGTAGCCGCCAGTGACCATCTATTTTAGTCAGTAATTGTGGAAGATCAGTAATTGCGCAGTTTCTGGGACCCGTCTCAATGACAATGCGCCGATGCGCAATTTTATTTCTTGATACTGCGTCACGAATGTGTACCTATAATAATGTGCAAATATACCTCGCACTTCGATCATGGCGATTACCGCCGACAACAGACGTCAAGAGGAGCCATTAGTCGATCAAAAAGTGGCGATTATTTAACTCAATAGGTATTAACGATAAATAAAAGATTCAAAGATTCAAATCATTTATTTCATATTGGCCACTACTTGTTAGCACTTATGAATAATAATACAACTTTAACTTATCTTGTATACCCCAATATACCTACGTAACCTACGTCCAAACGATCTTTAGTATCTTTGATATTATAGCACTTTATAAGTGGATACTGGATAAGTTTGAGAAGTTATCATTTCTTTCTGATTTATTTTTATTTATTTATTTATTTCCTTGCATACATGACCAAATACAGTCATATTGCCCTGTTAGGGCGTAGCAGGTTATCCTTAATCTAAATCATTTTTCTCATAATATAGGTACTCGTACAATGAAAATAATATAAATTCTTATTATCTAAACAATCTTGGATTATAAAATTACATTAAATAATGGATGTCAGTTTCAATGTTATAAAGTCATTTTGTAAAATTATTAAAAATAGTTATTAGAAGTATAAGTTAAAAAGTTAAGTATAAGTTTATAATTAAATGTTTTCAAAAGTGAGATTGAGGTTAATTTGGGCTATGAAGAAAGTCATTTACTTTGTATATACATCTTTTCGTGAGTATTTCTTGCAGTTCCTTTTTAAATTTTCTGTGGTCATCTATAATTTTTAACGATTCGGGGAGCTTGTTATATATTAATATTGATGAGAAATATGGGCTTTTCCCGAATTGATGGGTTCTCGCCTTAGGAAAAACAAGCTTTCGTTGATGTCTCGTATTGCTTCTTATGTTTCCTCTTTCTTTGTAAAGATTTAAGTTATTTTTCACGAATACCGCCGTTTCTAGTATATATAAACTAGGTAATGTGAGAATTTTATATTGAATGAAGTAAGGTCGGCAACTGTCTTCATTTTTTAGATTAAATAGGACGCGCATACACTTTTTTTGTAAAATAAATAATTCATCTGAATTTACACTATTACCGAATAACATCACTCCGTATCTCAACCAAGATTGTACATAAGCAAAGTATGCGCTGAGAGATGTTTTAAGGTCTGTGTTTTGTTTTAGAATTCTTAGCGCGTAGAGGAATTTAGATAGTTTAGTTTTTATATTATCTATGTGGACCTTCCAATTGAGATGCGTGTCGATTGTTAAACCGAGTAGTTTAAAGTGGTTAACTTGCTCAATATCGCAGCTTCCAATATTTAATTTAATTTCCAGGGGTGATCTCTGATAGTTATGGAATTGGATTATTTTTGTTTTACTATAATTTATTTGGAGGTTGTGATCCGTAATCCAGTTGTTTACATTCTGGATTATTATATTAAGTTTAGTGTTGTAATCGTGTTACCTTAAGTACTGGAGACATTATCTTTAGATGAGTTAAATTTTCACAACAAGAATATTCAGTTTTATATTTTCATTATATTAAAATAAAACTGAATTAAGCAAAACATTTCCAATTACGCCTAGCTTCTTATTCGAGCGGTTCTTATTCCACTCACGAAAGGTCGCGACAGGTCACCGGGACGCCTCGAGAATAACAGCTGGATAATACGAACTGCTGACTTAACTTCTAATCTAAACTTCAAACACTTGCAAAACTTATTCATTATATAAGATAACAGTTTGACGATCTTTCTGGTACAGACAGTACTTGTTTAAAGGAGATATCAAACTCACGTTCGAGGCCACGTGAAACCAAAAAAAATCTGAAGAACTTTATCTGCATTTATTTTATTCAATTAAACCGTAGAGCAAACCAAACTTTTACATTTATTTTTAAGGGATTAGCTACTTAGGATGCTGCAGTATCGGAGTGTAACGTTTGTACTTTGTATCTTAAGTTTTTGAAGAAACATGAAGCTAAAGCAAGCTCCGGAAACTGAGTGTAAAATTCTTATTTGAGGTCTTTGGATTCCACAGACTAAGTTAATAACCAACTTTAGTGGAGTCAACGTCTGTGGATACTACTGTTTAACAGTGAAAGTTATTATTATTAGGCATATTACGTTCAAACAGAACATTTTGGAGGATTTCTAGATCTGCAGAAATAACTTATTCAAACAAGAAAGTTACGACGAAGACCGCGGTAGGTAACCCGAATTAGCTTTTTCCATATTTGGTGCGGCTAAAAATTAATTATTCTCGTCGTGTAAACGTACCTGCCGTCGTCGGCGCTTGTGAAACATAACGAAGTAATAAAGTGGATGAATTAATAATAAACTAATAAGTTATACGAACCGCAGCGGCGTGGGCGGCTGGCGACAGGCAATCAGCGGCCGCCATGAATCAAAACATACCTGCGAAATAAAGAAAACACGAATCAAACATGATATTCTTACTGACTTATTGAAATAGTTTCTTTTTGGACTGTAGCAGCTACTTAGGTGAAAGAAAATTGTTTGCTTCCATCAAGAATATCCCGACGTGAAGAAAACTTGTTTAATAAAAACTCTCTCGTTTATTGTGTCCACATACAAAGATAAGTATCCGCCGATGCAATAATGCAATCAGCTATAAGTAAGTATCATTTTGTGGTGGTCAAGAAACTCATAAACACGTGACAACTCGACATAACTTCATCTATCGAACTTTGATTCAACCGAGACTCCCACGATATTTAAGTATTCTTTAAAGTAAAACTAATAGCTGACTCACTAGTCACTACTACACTGGTCGCAATAACTCGCTACCCACGGTGCAATAAAATCGGGAGAAAGACCGCCTGTTGCGCTCTCTGTCGTACTCTAGTCGCCTTCCGGGCAATAGGCGCTGATCACAAGACTCAAAAACTTTTTACCTGGAGCTCGAACTGCTACGCCAACGCAGTATACTTACTATTTACTACGAATTTTGCATTTTGTATCTAATTAACGACTTTTCAAATCGACTACGTATAAACTACGAATAAACTACGAAATAAACTTTGTTCCAATTGAGTGTCCCAGGACAACGTCTTATGCATTTTTCTTTTTATAGATTTTTAGTACAACTGAGTTTACATGCAGAGTTTCAATCTAGAGTTACTAAGAATTTCCATCGGAGTTTTGGGTAGGTAAGTTTTCACCAAGAAAAGATGACTATATTAAGCAGTCATACTTAATACCTACCCAATTTTACCTACGCCATTTGGAAGTGATTTATTACAATGACATATCATAAAGATTACTGCTAATAGATTCGTTTAATTATTGTTTGACAGTAGAACAATGTGGTATTAGACTAAATGGCTTGTTGCGAGTCGAGCCTGTCTTGTTCATGACTAGACTCTAATCTATTGCTACGATCTCTCGATACTGAGGTGTAACGACAGCAAATAAAATAATAATGATGGAAATCATACTAATTTTAGCTTACTAAACACACGGTTTGTTATATCTCATGGTAGCTATTGCTATCGGATCATTCAGGTGAGTACTGGAGTGAAGTACTGAAGAAGACAGTTTTCCAGTAGATACATCCATATCGATCAAAATCTTTAGAAAAAAAAGTAAAAACATACGCAATTTTCATTTGTTAAGTCTGTATTACTCGTATCATAGGTACTTATTCTATTCCTTACTATACCTAGATAGTTTTTCAAAGATTTTGTTGTAATATGTTTGTTTAAATTAGTTATCACAAATAAATAATAGTGTAAGTAACCTAAATGTACGCTGAAAACCAATTTATGACCTATTTTATTTGCTAGCGGTATTATTTACAACAAGATTTAACCGAACATTATTGTGATAGCAACAAAAACGATGTGAATTAATATTATTTATGCGCGCTTTCCCAAGAGATTATAATAATATTTTCTCAACCAAACGTTTGCTGAAACGAAGCACAGTGGGGGAAGCAAACAGAAAATGGGAAGGAAAATAAAACAAATGGCGCTTAACCCGTCAGCCGTCTGCGTCTCATTTAGTCGAGTCGAACGAACTCCAGTTTAATTAGCATTCAATTATAATTTTTCTCCGATCGCTTTCGCGGCGCCAATCTCGTTGTGAACAATAAGCTAGGGATATTTCGATTGATGAATATTTTGATTAGGGGTTTGGGTTTAATTAAAACTGACGTAAGTACCTCTTTTAGGGGCACATTAAAGAGGTGAGAGTGGGTTACAAATTGCTGTTGTAGCAGGGTTGTAAGGTTGAGTGTATATAAGTTTTGAGTTTTGATGAGCTTCGAAGTATGTATGAGCGATTTACTCTAAAAATAAAGAGAGTTAGCACAACACTTATGTACAACCATGTGTGGGTTGCGAAGATTTACATATTTTATTTTTCACTGTGTTTCTTGCTAATGATATTCCGGAAACGAAGGTAAGAGATATACCTGAGAATCAAATCGACCAGTGAATAGGAAGAGTCAGTGAATAGAGAGAGTACCTAAAGTGGTAACACTTTTAACTAGGTATATTAGGTAAGTATCATTGCTAGATCAATTCGTTCAAAAGAACATTGTTATAGGTCGCATGTCCATCGCGAAAGTTTGCTTACCTACGTAACCCTTTTAGGGTTGCCAGTTGTCACATAAATCATTCGCCGCCCACTTCTCCGTGAGAGTGCGCATTGCGGGGTGCGGGGGGGTGTACGGGTTATTATTGTGATGACGGGTTAGTATTGATGTGTTTACACTCGATCTCGATTTAAGGTGACGGGTTAATTCGAGAGAAGGTCGAATGCAGTGTACAGAGGAACGTTTAAATATTGTTTGACGGGTGAGATTTATGGCGAGTAGGGGATACGATTCGATTATTATTTCTTGATAAGAATATAAACGGGTACATACTATACCGTAACGTACGGGACCGTAGTAGGTATAGTGTATGGACCGCGGACCAAACTACATATCCTTACATTTATTATTAGTCCGCGTTGTTAGGTTTGCGGTTTCCGTCATATTGTAGTTCCCGCTAATACAGTGGGAATTTTGACAAATGACGCTACTACTTTATAATTAAAGAAAGTTTGCGTAAAATGTTGAAATGGCTGTATTCTCAAGTTTATTTTATCGGTAAAAACAGTGCATATATTTCCTTAGTGCATGTACAACCATGTTAGTATCAGCACTTAGTTGACAATGGTCTGCGATAAGTACTCCGCCCCCTGGAGGCGCAATCTGCGCGTCGTGTGATCGATGTAGTGTCGGTTGCGCGGCGAGCGAGCGGCCGGTAATGATAAGCGTTGATACTGCAAATAAGCTAACGACTGCAGAAATGGCTTGCCGTACAAGACATACACTGTTACGTGTGTAACACACAAACAATTTTACAAAAGGCACCAACAATTTTACAGAGACGCTTTGTCAAATCCTGCCGACGAAAGTTTTATATTGAGTATATATTTCTTTATAAAAAACTTACAATCTATCGGATCTTACAATAATTGTCTACGCTGATTGGTTAATGATAGCGTCAGTTTTGCAGCCAAGACGACAATTGGCTGCTGATGGTTACCGTGGATGTTTGGCCAATGTACAACCTCTAAAAAACAAAAAGACGTCGAATCTTTGACCTCTCACTTTTCCAGGTTTGACTGTAGATAGTTGTAATCATTCTCGTCATACCACTATTCATCTATATCTATTTATTGCCTGAAATTCTTGAGTCGTAAATTAAAATAATATGCACGAGTCAAAAGAGACCGGAGAACTCCCATACATTTCCTGGCCCAGACTAAAATCCACTCCAATCCACGTTCAGTTATGAAACTTCTGATAATTGTTATACTCAACCTGACTTACAAAACTGTCATACAAGTCAATCAAATTAAGTAGGGAGAAAGAAGATATTCACATTATTGTTAAAAGTGAGGTTAGGTTTAGATATATTTCATTGTTTCCAAGTGAATAATTTTACTGCAGATTGTCTGAAAAATTCAGAAAAATCCATTCTCATTGTGAAAGACCCGCGTCTAGTAGTGGGTCGGTGATAGGTTGACTTTTTGTTGCCATATTCCTTTCAGGCATGTCACCATGTGTCAGTTTAATCCCCCAACAAGCTAGGCCAAAGTCGCGTCTCACCTGCCTTTTTCCAGTTCCATGCTTCTGTCTTTCTAATCGCTTCCGCTTACAACTTAATCCCTAGAGCCGGGGCGTGTCGTGGACTCAGGATATCTTAATACCAATGCCTACAATCGACGGCGTACGACAATTAATAACTGCGTTTACTATTGCCATTACCTCCTGCATTCCCCTCATGATAGGGTTGACAACTTTTTAAACTAGATTCTTTATCACACGTACATTTTTCACCTAGGTATTTGCCGAATCAGAGAATAGAAATTCTTCAATTCATTCTACTTTAGCATTAATACAAGAGGATACCATTAATACGAAAGTGAATTTGGTAAATTAGGATCCCAGCAAAAACATTTTCATGTAAAATGTTGCCAAGACGAGAACATGTGGCTCACACTATCAAAAAGTTATCAGATCTCATGTAGAGCAAGACTTCTAACTCTACACGCCCTAACTCTATAAATCCTAACTTTATAAACTCTACACTTTAGTCAAAATATATTATGTCTTGGCTGTTTCGGTACCGTCACATGGGCGTAAAGTGAAGAATTTATTCACTGTTCAGTACTTTTCTAATAGAGTTTTGCAAGTGGCATAATGGACCATGCAAAATTCAAGAAATTTCACATTAAAATTAAATGGTATCACCATAGTTATGGGAAAAAACTTCCATTTATTAAAAATATCCTCTAAAGCAAAGGAACACACTTTTGCAAAGTGTGATGAAGTATTTGAAACCAATGCAGTTAGTAAAACCTAAGTGCAGTTTCTGAGGAGACTCAATACCTATCTAATAAATAATCGTTACTACAGAAACTAGGTATTGTATATCAGAAAAGTACAAAGTCAGTGAATAAATTTTTTACTTTACACCCATGTGACAGTAACGAAACAGCCAAGACATAATATATTTTGACTAAAGTGTAGAGTTTATAAAGTTAGGATTTATAGAGTTAGGGCGTGTAGAGTTAGAAGTCTTGCTCTACATGAGATCTGATAACTTTTTGATAGTGTGAGCCACATGTTCTCGTCTTGGCAACATTTTACATGAAAATGTTTTTGCTGGGATTTCACTTCTTTTTGTAAGTTGTTTACGACAATATTTTTTATTTGGTTAATTTCCTTTTCTTTGGTGTATTTCTTGAATATCATTGCAAGGTGGATATTTGTCCAAATCAAGTATCCCCCCCTCTATCATTTAAATGAGGGAACCCTCCTTGGTTCACCTAGTTTATTTTTTTCCTTATTTGTAGTTTATTACAAAGAGTCCCTATATCAATTTTGAGACCTCTAGCTCAATATTTGCGGCAATTTCATACAAACTTCCTTCCCCTATTTTAAGGGGTTGGGGGGTTAAATTTCCAACTTTTGGATTTTTTTTGTTGGTTATGTGCTAATACTAGCTTATATACCAAATTTCAGAAATTAAGTTTTTATTATACCTATATACTTATGGGAAACCCCATACGAACTTCCAACCCCCTAATTTTATGGATGTGGGGTGATTAACTAAAAATCCTGAAACACGTATTTAATTGTTTATTACAAAGAGTCCCTATATCAATTTTGAGACCTCTAGCATCAATATTTGCGGTAATTTCATACAAACTTCCATCCCCTATTTTAAGGGGTTGGGGGGTTAAATTTCCAACTCTTGGAATTTTTTTGTTGGTTGTGTGCTAATACTAGCTTATATACCAAATTTCAGAAATTAAGTTTTTATTATACCTATATACTTTATATACCAAATTTCAGCTTTCTAGGTCTTCAGGAAGTACCTAGGAATTTTGATGATCATCAGTGAGTCAGTCAGTCAGTCAGTCAGTCAGTCAGTGACGAAATTTGGGTTTTTTAGACGTCAATAAAATCTAAAGTATAAGACCTATAAAATTGAAACTTTATAGGTTTAATAAGTTCACGGGCGACATCATTTTCCGAGAATTTGGATTATCTGAAATAATACAGGCCTAAGTTATAAGGGTTTAAAAATACGGCGAAACACTTCGAGAAAAGATAGGTAGTGCCCTCGCGCTTCGCTTGGCTCGTCTTGGCGGGGACACTACCGTGTCCCCAGATATTAATTTCAGAAGTCGGTAACAACACTTGAAATGATAAAACTGATCAAAAATTTTGTTTTTTGTTTTAATTAATTGAATAATTGTTTCAAGAACAAGATAAGGCAAAATTGCGAGTATTTGTTTTAAATAATAAATAAATAAATGTCATTTATTCATAAGAATGTAGGTACATTAGGTGGTCACAATAACAATCAATATCCTTGTACATTCTGCCTTATGGCGAATGAATATAAGAAGAAAATGTAAATAATGTCAGTAGTTTGATATTATCATTTTTGTAACTATCATTTTTCATAATATTGTCAATTAAGTATTATAATTCAGAATGGCAATTATTGTAAATACATAATTCATAAAGTCAAGAAAGTGAATTACTATTCAGAATGTCAATAATTGTAGATAGATAATTTATAAAGTCAAAAAATTAGTATTTAAGAATGTCAATAATTGTAAATTTATAAAGTCAAAAATTAATTTCATTTAAAAATTCATTGACATTGTAATAACATTTATCCATAAGTAAATCAAACAATAAAGTTATAATACTTATATATGTAACTTTTACTTATGGCTCTACTAAAATATCATGTTATAAAGACTCTACGCGACTATTTTGATGTTTTTCTTCTATATAGTGAGCTGTGTTGTATCTGTCTCGTTTACCCAATTACAACATTCGTGCAAAAACTTAAAACACGTTCTGTTTTAAACAGTACGGTCGCCAACCCTACTCGCTGCGCTGATCACCCGCCGGATCTAATAACTTGTTTCCGTCGCTAATTATAATGTAGGGCGAGTAAATTACAGCTGCACTTGTTTCTACGAGTGAAGTTCTTATGAAGCAATCATCAGTGTGATTACACCCTAAGGTTTGTGGTAATTAATGTTATAATTTCCTTCGTGCATTAAGTACTTCCCCAACAGCAGGGGAAATTGAGCATTCAGTTTTATACACCAAAACCGGCAAGTTTAAGGGGATTCTGTGACTACCACAGTACTCAGTACTGTTTAATATGGTGAATTAGTATGAAAGTATTTTAGCAGAAAATTACGAAAATATTTTCCATTCGTGTCGGTAGAATACTCTTCTTTAATTTTGTTGTCACAAAAAAGATTGGTTATTTATCCAATGTCTAGGTAATGTCCTATGTCCCCTTGCTGAGTGTCTAGATACTTAGATAGACAGACGGCATTAAACGCTTACAAATATGTTATCATCAGATAATATAACACAATCTTTCAAGTAAGTACATAATCCCACCAAAAACATAAATGTAAAAAAAGGAGAGCCAAGTTCAATAGAAAAATTATGCTTGGCTGTCGGCTTCGCCGCAAAAAGAATGGAGATCTAAATGAGTGCCAAGTTCTATGTAAAATCGAAATTTGTATTTATAGGAACAAAAAAACAATATGCACAATTATTAAACTCTATTTTTTTGCTTTATTGAATACCTATAACAATTGCTGTTATTCAAAAATGTTAGATCTTAAAGTAGGTTAGATTTGACTTGGCCAGTTTTCATTACATCAGTCATTTTATAAAGTTATACAACATTTTAATTCCGATAAAAACTCGCCAAGTCAAATCTAACCTACTTTAAGATCTAACATTTTTGAATAACAGCAATTGTTATAGGTATTCAATAAAGCAAAAAAATAGAGTTTAATAATTGTGCATATTGTTTTTTTGTTCCTATAAATACAAATTTCGATTTTACATAGAACTTGGCACTCATTTAGATCTCCATTCTTTTTGCGGCGAAGCCGACAGCCAAGCATAATTTTTCTATTGAACTTGGCTCTCCTTTTTTTACATTTATGTTTTTGGTGGGATATCATTACTTTTTGTAAAGAAGACTTGGCAGGTACTGAGTTTAAAGCTTTTTCTTGCGTTTCTGCTGCGTGATTTTCTTTTTTATACTATTTTCTTCTCTCTCTTGAATGTTAGAGATAATAGTGCGCATTGCCCATTCATTATCTGCTACCTTTTTAGTACGCTTCCTGTTTATGCTTAAATTAGCTAAGTCCGGGCGATATATGGATCTCAGGCGGTTATATTCTATTATATATAAATCTCGTGTCACAATGTTTGTCCTCAATGGACTCCTAAACCACTTAACCAATTTTAATAAAATTCGCACACAGGGTGCAGTTTGCTCTAACTTAAAAGATAGGATAGCTTAAATCTCAATTTATCTATTTTTTTATATCCTTAAGGGCAAAACAACGTTTGCCAGGTCAGCTAGTATTCTATTATAGAACTATCTTGTGCCTTAATTTGACTAGGGTCTAGATTAATAAGGTGTCTCCGTCTAGGGTTTTAACCCTGGAGAGCGCAACGTAGGCCTGTCCTCTGCTAAATATCGAAGTGCCTATGTCCAGAAGAGCGCTGTCCAGACTAAGTCCTTGTGATTTGTGGATAAAGAGCTACAAACAAATGAGGTTTTGAAACAAACAACTTTACCCAAGTAATATTAATTGACTCTCAAAACTCGTCGAACAACGCAATCTTATAGGAGGGTTTCCGCTAAACAACCGGGCATAACGACGATGCTGGCGCAAAGCAAATGAGCGCCGCTAAGAGCATACTTTAGTTCGTTCGCAACTTCGCGTATCGGGTGCGCGCGCATAGTTGTAACACGCTAGTCCTCGCGTACAAGTGCAAGGCGCGAGCGAGTTCAATTCTTAAATTAGTCAATCATACATAAATGTTATATCGGTAACAAAAATACATCGCTATTGCCTTGATCTTGGTTTACCTACATACACATTGGACTTTCTTTTAAGGTACAAAGAGTTCGAAGTAACAAATTTATACCTTAAAATATTATTTCTTATTTTTTAAAGAAATAAGAGAAACGAACCTTGATTACTGATCTTTGTTATTTTAGTGAGCCGTGGACTATAAAATATCATGAAATATTTATCACCATTGAAGAACTAATATTTGTAATGACTTGTCATAAGTGCCTGTAAGTTAGGCCTATATGAAATATAAAAGTACTAGCAGTGCCCGCGGACTCCGTTCCGCGTTAAAAATATTTTTATCCCGGCCCGTTTATCCCATATAAGGCCCAGTTTCCACCAAAGCGGAGCGGAGTGGAGATGTGTTTGAATAACCAACCAGATTTCATCATTTCGACATCACCTCTCCCCTCAGTTTCGGAGATGAATGTCGAAATCTTTTTGATTACTCAAATACAGCTCCGCTCCGCTTCGCTTCGGTGAAAACCGGGCCTTATACGTGCTTATAACCACAGCCACGGAACACCTAATAGTATGCCACAGCCCACAGCGCTGGACGCGAGCGAGGCATTCGCATAGATACTGCGGACTGCCGGGGCGGCGCGTTTTTATTTTGCTAATATCTTGGAAGATATTTGTTTAAAACTGTATAGCGTAAAAGGCACAAATATTCTACATTAAATTTCCGTTCTGAAAAACATATTTACAAAGATATAAATTAATACCATATGGGCTAAATAAGCTTCACAAAAATTATTTATTTGTAATCCACAATTTTAAAAGTAAAAGCAGTTATTGAGAGTTACCCGTAGGAGATAGGCATATGCTATCGCGGACTTTTTTGCAGATTTTGATACGTTCTTTAATATTGTAGAACATTGTTTTGTTCTATCCTCAATAGTTTCCGCAGCGTACGCGATGAAAGCAATTTTTTTTGCGACTTGGATTGCATTATTCAAGTTTTAGTAAAGATGCATAGTTAATTTTGGAAATTATTATAGCCTATGACACTCCACGATAATGTAGCTTTCTATTGATAAAAGAATTTTGAAAATCGGTTCAGTAGATCCAGAGGTTACCCCTTACAACGTCACAAACTCACAAACATCGTTACGCTACCTCTTTATAATATAATATATAATATATATATATTATATATTACTAGCTGACCTGGCAAACGTTTTGCCTTTGGGGATTTAAAAAATAGTTGAATTGAGATTTAAACTATCCTATCTCTCAAGTTGGATCGAACTGCACATGGTGTGCGAATTTTATTATAATCGGTTAAGTGGTTTAGGAGTCCATTGAGGACAAACATTGTGACACGAGATTTATATGTATATACTAGCTGACCTGGCAAACGTTGTTTTGCCCTTAGGGGTAATAAAAAATAGATAAATTGAGATTTAAACTACCCTATCTCTCAAGTTGGATCGAACTGCACATGGTGTGCGAATTTTATTATAATCGGTTAAGTGGTTTAGGAGTCCATTGAGGACAAACATTGTGACACGAGATTTATATGTATATACTAGCTGACCTGGCAAACGTTGTTTTGCCCTTAGGGGTAATAAAAAATAGATAAATTGAGATTTAAACTACCCTATCTCTCAAGTTGGATCGAACTGCACATGGTGTGCGAATTTTATTATAATCGGTTAAGTGGTTTAGGAGTCCATTGAGGACAAACATTGTGACACGAGATTTATATATATTAAGAAGACTAGCTGACCTGGCAAACGTTGTTTTGCCCTTAAGGATATAAAAGCTATCCTATCTTTTAAGTTAGAGCAAACTGCACCCTGTGTGCGAATTTTATTAAAATCGGTTAAGTGGTTTAGGAGTCCATTGAGGACAAACATTGTGACACGAGATTTATATATATTAAGATTAAGATTTTTGGTTTGATTTGCTATCTACCATGCAGATACGTTTTTTACTACATGTATATGAATACGGTAAATACAACAAAATAACATTTTTTACAATTTTTGCCTGTCTGTCTCTCTGTCTGTTTGTTCCGGCTAATCTCTCAAATGGCTGGACCGACTTTGACGTGACTTTTATTAGCAGGTAGCTGATGTAATAAGGAGTAACTTAGGCTACGTTTATTTTATTTTAGAAAAAATCTATAGAAAATAAAATAAAATACCTAATTTTGCAATGTCCAAATTAAAGAATCGACTGTTAGACGGAAAGAAGTTCGCCGGGTCAGCTAGTACAACATAAGTTTGCTGCTGTCAAATGATGTCAGTATAGCGTTTTCTCACTGGAACTAGAACTGAGTGGCTGAGACAACGCAAAACGCGTGACAGTTGACAGCGGCAATCTTATAGCGAACGGGTTGTATAAAGTATTTATTTATTCATTGTATCTCATATATATAAATTATGTACTTCACTTTTATACTATTATTGGTTTAGGCACGAAGAACCTGGTTGTTTAGCGCGTATTACAAGTTTTTTTGTATGAGGACACCGCTTATTTTTTTATTTTTTTGACTTTTTTATTTTTTGATTTTTTTCCTACGCTCACACACAATTACCGAGCTGGATTCCAAATTTTATCCTTCTAGGTCATCTGGAAGTAGGTTAGATTTAGGTACTATATGTCGCTTTGTATGAGAACACCACTTATTTTTTGACTTATTTTATTTTTTGATTTTTTCCTACGTTTACACACAATTAACGAGCTGGATTCCAAATTTCATCCTTCTAGGTCATCTGGAAGTAGGTTAGGTTTAGGTACTATATGTCAGTTTGTATGGGGTCACCCCTTATTTTTTGACTTTTTTTAATTTTCTGATTTTTTACTACGCTTACACATAATTACCAAGCTGGATTTCAAATTTCATCTTTCTAGGTCATCTGGAAGTAGGTTAGATTTAGGTACTATATGTCAGTTTGTATGGGGACACCCCTTATTTTTTGACTTTTTTTTAATTTTCTAATTTTTTCCTACGCTAACACACACTTACCAAGCTGGATTTCGAATTTCATCTTTCTAGGTCATCTGGAAGTAGGTATAGGTTAGATTTAGGTACTATATTTCAGTTTGTATGGGAACACCCCTTATTTTTTGACTTTTCTTTATTTTTTGATTTTTTCCTACGCTTATACACAGTTACCGAGCTGGATTCCAAATTTCATCCTTCCAGGTCATCTGGAAGTAGGTTAGGTTTTTGTACTATATGTTTTTTTGTATGGGGACACCCCTTATTTTTAGACTTTTTTTTATTTTCTGATTTTTTCCTACGCTTACACACACTTACCAAGCTGGATTTCAAATTTCATCTTTCTAGGTCATCTGGAAGTATAGGTTAGATTTAGGTACTATATTTCAGTTTGTATGGGAACACCCCTTATTTTTTTACTTTTCTTTATTTTTTGATTTTTTCCTACGCTTACACACAGTTACCGAGCTGGATTCCAAATTTCATCCTTCTAGGTCATCTGGAAGTAGGTTAGGTTTTTGTACTATATGTCAGTCAGTATGAATTTTAACGACTTTTTGACCTTCATATCTTTATAACCGTTTGAGCTAGCTTCATGAAAATTGGGCTTCTATATGATCTTATGGATATAATTAAACACACGAAGTTTTATGTGTTTACGTTAAATAGGTTTTGAGTTATAGAAGGGTCAAAAGCGGCACCAAGTGGTTCGTGTAAACTTACTCTTGGCGCTGGCTAGCCAGTTCCTTTGCTTGAACTTGGCTTGACACGCTGCCGCGTGTCTTGATATTTAAATTTAGCCTAGCCAACCTTACTTTAGCAAAAAATACGGTTAATTTTTTTCACCCACTCGAGGGTTTCTTTATCACAAAACATTTTACGTTACTTTTATAAACCTCTGACATTTATTTAATTTTTGATGTCTACTTGAGGTTCTCTCTTGTCTATTCCGCGAAGCGCCTCCGGCCGAGATTAGGAGAGGACTTTGCAAATTAAATTAGCTTTTTCAAGAAGCAAAAAACAAAGCCTCTTTCATTAATAATTGAGAACATGACTGGCAACTTGTCTTTATTAGCCGCTTATTAAAAATCTCCGAGATTAACAAAAAAAATTCAGCATTGTTGTTCTCATTCTCTGCAAGTTTGCAGTTAGATTTCCCAAGTTTGACGACCTTCCTGGCGCAGTCGCGCGCAATCGAATTTGAGTTGGAGATCGCTGGTTCAATTTATTCTAATTTGGCTGAAATCTAGTCTAGTAGGATGCTTCGTATGTGACCAGTAACCACTCTACGACACAATGCCAAGTAATTTAGCATTAGGTGTCTACCTTTCTACAATCTGAGCATCTTTTAAAGAGAAAAGAGAATAGGCTCTTTCTCGACAAACGCGCTCAAACATCGTAAACGGTATTACTTCCAATCAGGCATCATTGTAGCCCAAGCCTATCTACAATTAAAAAAATAGTACAACCGCTAACTGACCATGGATGTTACATAAAGGATCAGCACTAAGTGACGTCACGCATGTATTTTAAGGCTCCGCCCTGAAGCCGGATTTTCAATATGTCAAAACTGTAAAATGGTGCTAATGTAAGCGACCGACAGTGGTATGTGCTGTCAGCGGTACCGAAATGTACGACGCGCGACACCATATTTGAGAAATTTTTGGCTTCAACATACGTCACATCATTTCCGTCCTCTTAGCGTAGCGTATTTCGTCATTATAACTGACAGAAAAACAAGACACTTAAATCTACAGACTCAGTTTTGTTTCCATAGTGTTAATTTGTCCGCGCGCTAACAAACCTCTACAAGCGACGACGTCCACAAACATTGTAACCGATGGGGCCAATCGAAAACGTAAAGCGTTCCCGAAATACGCGCGTCTGTCGCCCGTCGCGCCGCGTTCCCGGATTCCCGTAAATTAGCTCTGCGGATTGACAGCGCGACACCGCGACACTCGCCGTCGTGCTGTCGCGCTGACAGATGTCGGTGTCGACCGAGAGCTGTGACACCGCGTGCCCCATCCCTACCTAGAATTAAGTGCCGTAAAAGAGTGGACGTTTTTAACTGCCATAAAAAACAAGCTGGGAAACGAGATATCCGCCTCATGGTGTGTAAGTACTTATAGGTTGAGAGTCTCAGGTCTCAAAATCTTCCAATAGTTTCACTATCTATGGTAGAAAGGTAATAGTAGTAAATACTAATCTCTCTTTCCAACCCTAGCCAAGCGTAGTAACTGTATATCCAAAGATTCAAAGATTCAAAGATTCAAATCATTTATTTCATATAGGCCACTACTTGTTGTCTGAATTCCTAATACGTAAGTACTATTTTATTATGTTCATAATATGTATTATGGTACCAATTCTGCTGAAATCAAGGAATCTACAACTACTACTTAGCGATAAGGCCACCTTTTTAGGAATTATTTTTACTCCTTAATTTTAGTATTATGTGTTGTGGTGTAAAAATAAAGTGTTGAATCCCTACTAATATATAATTGTGAAAGTGAGTTTGTTGGTTTGTTTGTTCCTCAATCACGCCGCAGCCACGCAAAGGATCGACCTGATTTTTTGCACAGATATAGTTCAAGACCCGGAGAGTGACATAGGCTACCTTTTATCCCGGAAAAATAAACTAAAGTCTAATTCTTCAATATTTATCTTTTTTTAACAACGCGGGCAAAGCCGCGGGTAAATGCCTGTAAAACCTGATATAAAATGTAGGCTGTGTCAATTCAGTGCATACCTATTATGTATCCATTAAATGTTTTTAGTTTACATAAGAAAATATGACTACAGTCTGAAATTTCCAGAAATCATACACATGATCAAAGTTGATGACCTTTCATTCATTCCATACAGACTACAGACACGCACAAAAGAGAGCAGTAATGGCGCACAGAAACAGATATAACGAGCTTTTATTATGTGTTGCGATATAACCTTCTTTTATCCGCAAAAAACGTGATAAAGAAAACCGTTAAACCTGATACCGCGGCGCGCGAACACAAAGGAAATATTTCGGGCACGTGAACAACCCCTAACGAACACTCGGGCGGCGCGGTGTCAATTGTACGACTTCACTCGAAGGAAAAAGATCGCGTTAGAATCATCATGTTTGAGAATAATAAACGCTTTTTTGTACTGAAAAAGAACATCCCACTAAAAACATTTTCATGTAAGATGTTGCCAACACAAGACTAATTATCGCGCTCGCATTGTCAAAATATTATTATATCTCATGCAGAGCAAAGTTTCTCAAACCAAAGTCTAACAGCTCTACTTTTACTGAATTCACTTTAGTAAATATATGTGGCACATTTAAACAGTTGTGAATTTCAATGATTTTTCTATTTCTTATTCATTCTTTCAATTTGTTTAAAACATTATATTTAAATATGTTAAATGTTCCAAAAAAGAAAATTAATAATAATAAGGTCACATATGAAAATTGGTAGTCAAGATGCTCTTATTTCATCGAATGAAAGGTACTTTTGTACTTAACCAATGTACTATAACTACTAAATATTGGTATCCAGAATAATAATAATTCAAGACTTCAACGTTTTAAAATGCAACCCAAATCTAGCTTCATGCAAATATTTTTAATTTCACACACAGTTTAGTGCCTAGAATAGGTACCGATGGGAAGACTGTGGTTCACAATTAACTCACTAGATTATAATTAATGACATTACAGATATCCTCACACATGCTATTCTGAATGTAAAAAAATACAGTCATAGCAAAAGATCGCGAGCTTTAATATTAATTCAATAGAATGCACATAATAACGCATTGTGCAACTGTAACAACAATTCATCGCAATCCAACGGCCCAACTCTCAACCCGCATCCAGCGCTATTCGAGCTATTGTCCAACGCACAATCCAACATCCGCACTTCCCATCCAATACACCTTCCATTAGTCGGGACTCAAAAGCTTTTATTAGCGATAGCATCGCTCGAATGCGCCTTGCACCTAAGAGCTAAACATTCAATTCAAAAGGCGACTCCCCACACTTACTTTTTGTGAGGAATCTGTAATTACATACGTCAGCGCGTTCGATGGGGCATCTGAAAGCATTCCTGTTTCGCCCCACGTTGGTTGCTCTATTTTTAGCTGCACCTTGACACATGCAAGCTCGCCGCGCCAATGTTCGCACCACAAAAAGGATAAAGGCAAATGCGACTGGGCTGAACCTATTTTCTAGGTGTCAGACCTAGTAAGTAGACAGTAGACACTTAGTGCGCCTTTTATTTGTCCACAAATTGACATATCTGCCTAGGCAGAGCGCAAGCAAGCGCTAACGCTTGAAATATTGGATTCTCCTTCGAATATATTTATCTCAGGTCTTGGTCTAGTCAGTGGGTATGTATCTTCGATTATAACTAGTTACAATTCTACCGGAAAAAACGCAGTACCAAGTGATAGCGTTCCTATCACTTGGTACTGCGTGTAAAAACCTTTATGGGTGCTTCAAGAATGGAACAGGTGTTCCAAGTAAGCACGATTTTACACAGTTAAAATAGCGATGTTACCTGCTTAACCAGGAGGCTCAATCCGTGGCTACACAATATAAGAGCGAGGCAATCATAGCATGGCTTTGTGGTAACCAACTGTAGCCATAAACTGCCTGAGACTAAGCTAGAACCAATTATAATTAACCTAAACTAATTTCTGTCGGGAATTGAACCCTGAACCTTCCGTTATATTATTTTGCCAGAGACATATTGTCACTTAAACATTGTTTATAGCGTCGTTATCGCATGAAATGCGCAGCTTTAAGCTGTTTAATATTCCCTCAGACTCTCGACTTCCGAAGTTTTATTAACATGAAAAATGCTCGAGAGAGTAACACAACTAACTTTAATATTTTAAATGCGGCGAGTTAGAAGTTACTTTGCGAGTTGTTTCTTGTAAAGCCTTCGCTTTTAACTTTTAAAACCCGTATATTAATTCTTTTTACTAACTCCACTTAACTTTTATACTGATAACGAGTGATTTGCAGTCGCTTGTCGAGAATTTCTGGACTCAATCTTTCAAAATACTTATCTAAGTTACTTATACACAAATATACTAGAATTTTACAATGTACTAAGGAATAAAGTAACAACAAATTAAACATGAAAGTATACGGTTTGATAAAAAATCCATTTCAGAAATCCAATACAGCTTTAGAACCCATCGATATAGGAAGGTAAAGGACGACGCACAATATAAATAAGAACTTAATATGTCTTATAGGTCATATTATATTATAGATAGAGAGATACTCGTAGGTAGATACAATATGTAATATCATATAAATACCAAGGTATTAAGTTTTGTTACTTGAGTAGGTGCTGATTGCAATGAAATTAAAGCAGCTAAATAAAACATGGAAAGTCTCAAATCTCGCAAGTAATCAAAGCCATGATATTTCTAAAGTCCACTTGTGGCGCAAAAAAGTGGCGGCCACGATCTCAAGCCTCAACTCCCAGCCTCCCAATATAGCTATCTCGCCTGGACCAGTTCTTGTTCGCCCTATATGTCTACGAGGCAACGCCACGTCTGTTTTAGGAAGCAGTGCTTAAAGCCAACAAAGTTAAATTATTAGAACAAAAAAACATTAAGCAATAAAAGACTTGAGAGAATGCAGTGTCTCGTTTATATTTTTGGAATATAAGCAAACACTACTAAAGTAGTTTCTTGAATGGTAGGTTATTGAATGGAATTCAACCTTTGACTATTTATATTTGAGAATTGTATAAAATACAGCATTAATATTTAACAATTTCTCTTCTTTTCAGATGTCACTGCTAGAGGCTGGAAGTTTACTCACATTAGTCAGCACAATGAATGGACCAAATCTCAGATTGCCTTTCCTGCAATGTATTAGTGTCATGAGTCATCCTGGTTTCTAAGCACAATACCTCAGTTTTATATCGCACTTTCCCTGCACGCAATAGGACACATATTTTACCCGAAGGAATCCTTCTCCAAAAATGTTATTTGACTCAGCTGACAAATAAAGATGATTGTGTATCGGATTTAATCTCATCGTACGAGTATAAAAGAACAAGAGAAACATGTCGGTTGTGAAAATGCGTTTGTATTTTTATCGAGAATTTTCGGTATGGAAAATAATAAAAAGTGATGCGTCATTCGAAGCGAATACTATCCGATGTGAAGCAAAACACCTGCACTCGCTGCCTCGCTCGTCGCGTAACAAACTGCATGCATTCTTAAAATATCCGCGACAGCAGACGCTAGCGCCAGCTCACCGATAGATTTCCCCGCTCCAATTTATCTGAACATCGCGTAAAATGCCTTTGTTTCATACGCTACTGAAGGCCATGGCAGTACAGACTTATAGTGCGGTGTAGTACCCATCCGGACATGGCAAAAAAACATGAGAGTCCGAGAGTTGGCACTCTCAGAAAAGAAAACGCACAAGAAACACAACACTCAACGAGTTCAAGGTTTTAATCTATCTTAAAAATTCTCAACATGCCCAAAGAAATTTTCACTTCAAGATTACATAATATACCGCTGTTCTATCTAATCTGTGTAAATTCTATCTAAAAAAATCCTGCCATCTCTATGATGACTTTTAGAAAGAACCGTGTTAGTTCACGAATGCGTCCTTATAAAGTTTCTTAACTTTTTCAACGTCGTTTTTAGTTTGTTTGATCCAACTAGAAGAAATATGTTAACTATATCCTTACAAAATTCATTAAGTAGCTACTTAAGGTGTTGCGGCCCTACCATCCCGCAAAATTCAAATTTTATTTAGTTTTTCGCAAATATTAGACTAACTACAAATTGTAGATTTATGGCAATGCATTTTGCGGGCCTACTTCTTATGCATCTACACGTTTTTAATAGAAACTTTGCTCGAAAGTTCCCACTCATCTCATATTGGTTCCCAAAAGATAAATTTTTGCAGTTTCCCAGATTTCGAGCTATCGGGAACCATAATGAGTATTGTTGAGCAGAGTTTTTGTTAAAAACATGTAGATGCATAAACGTTGTGCCCGCAAAACACATTGCCATAAGCCTTCGATGTATAATTAGCCCACTATGAGCGAAAAACTAAATAAAATTTGAATTTTCGCGCCCGGATGGTACCCATCGCCCTTAAACGAAGTGTCCACGAACCACTTTTCTGTTTCCGATTTCCATTTAGATGTCACGACAATGACGACATCTTGATATATGTGTGATATAGAATTCTAAACTAAGTCGATACCGAAGAATATAATAATGACTACAAAGAATAAATGTTTACAGTCCATCAAGCGTCACAGCCAATGCCACAGCAGCATCGAATAGCCCTCACCCTATGCTCTCAGCGATGTTTGCGGAGTAAACCAACCCTGAGGGAGCTGTCAAGAGTGACTCGAGATGAGAAGAGGCTGCGATCGTTATATCAAATCACGCCACTCAATTGTGCAATAACATTTCCACTCCGCCGAAGATTGTTTCTCCAATAACTTTTATGAATGCAGTAAAAGATATATTGGCATTTAACTCGGAATAATAACGGTCAGTAAGAATACATCGTTTTATCTTTTATTGTTCGCGCTATCCACATTTTTTATAACTTCAATATTGAGGTTTACGTTGCTCGTTATTTTCTCGATAATGCATTTTTATTATTTCCAGAATAATTCACATAAGGTCCTTAAAATACTTTTTAGGCATGAGTTTTAAAGTTTTTTACGTTGTTGAAACTATATAGATGTTGTTGTAATTTATGGTTAGATTTTGCAATTGGAGCATGAGCTCCAATTGCAAAATCTAACCGATAAAAGGATAAAAGGATAATTTCGACAAGTTTTTGTCACGACTACATTAAATAAGCTATTTAACGCCTTTTAGCTCCATAATTACCACATTTCTCAATTTAGCAAAGGCCTCTATAAATGCATGTCCAAACATGTCAGATTTTATTAGCATGGCTACTCTTACTCTATGGCCTATATACTCGTACTATACCATACTACAATACTACTAATGGCCTGGAGCAAAGACTGGTGGAAAACGTCAGGCAAAAAACGCCAATAAAATCAAACTCTGAAGACTAAATTGTTCCGAATTAAATCAAATTGGAATAGGGAAAAAGCTTAAGGTTTGCATTTTAATATCGGAACAAGTATTGGTATCGATAAAAAAGCATACGCATCACGAAAGATGTTGCGCGTTATCACCTCGTAAACTTTTATCGACATTCTAGCACGGAACAACACAGCTGCAACACTCGTCCCATTCGCTTCACGCGATTTGTTGACAGATCTCTTTGCATTTCCGCGGAACACCGGGACTGCGACATTTGATTCTACAGAAATATCTGCTTTTGAAATGTGAAGAACATCGCTGGAGACATGTCTTAAAGTAGCTTATAGTCGTTGAATTAATAAAAATTTAAGACATGGAAATGGCAGATAGGAAAAAAAGTTTTTTTTGCTCAATACGCGACGATATCATTTTACAAAGAAATGCCTATTCTTTCGGTCAGTTGTTTGCCCATTTCATACTCGTACGGTTAGTTCTATGCACACTCGTGCTAGGCTACAAACTGCATGGTTTGAAAGAAGGAAGCGTACGAGCGTCAATGCAGTATCAGGTGACATGAGGTAGTGACAGCACTGACACAAAAGTAGAGTAAAGAGAGTAGATTTTGTAGAGAGCAGACAAACTATCTGGGCTTTTGTCTCGAGAAACTTTCTTGAGGAGAATTAGGTAAATATGTTCTAATTAAATGCGTATACAATCTGCAATCAAGGACACACGGAGTCCACAAGAAATTTTCAACCACCTTGGAAAACAATATAAAATCCTCAATAGATCTTGCTAGCCTACGTCTGTATACATAAGGAGGTTGTTTTGGCGTGTATTTTGCTGTAATATGGTGTTGTACCTATTTAGGTAGGAATGTCGTCACTTGACACCTGTGTATCATTTGTGTCCTCAGTCATTGTAATTGTGACCCTAATACCGACCCATACGTTCAACTTTGCATGAGCAGCCATGCGTGAGGTTTTGGTTTCAATATAGGATTAACAAAGGTTTACCAGTCGCGTCGGCTCGGTTCATTCCCGTCAATATAAGGCGAGAATGTTACTTACAGTTTAATATTATTTGTTTTGACATGTTCTGAAAACTGTTGACTCCATCCCCATTGTGACGTGTTGGCACAGAAGGTGTGAGGAATTCGAAACTTCCGAAAATAAGAAAAGAAAGAAAAGGTGTTATTATGGTCATAATAAGTTCTTTTATTACAACGGCAGCTGCGTAACGGCGATAAAAAGTCTTTTGTTGTCCCAATAGCATTATGGTTTATTTGAAGTAAATAGCTTTGGAATTTCTTTTCTATTTGGTACCGAAAAAGTGAGTTCTCACAGTTTTGCATTATAATATTTTATTTCAAATGCGATTGTATGTTGTTTTGTAGTTGTGCTTTATTTGTGGCGGATATTCTTCCACCAGTGCCCCAAATGTCTATAATATTTTATATACTCGTAATATCTTTACTTGTATAATAGCTGTTTTAGTTGTCATATTTAAGCTAAAACGTAACAGAATACACAAGTTCATTGGAAAACACCACGACGTTAAAGGCAATATCCACGTGAAACTTTTAATTTCCGCTGGCCGTATTCAACACACACACACAAAGTGTACTATGACGTCACTCCAACGTCCAGTGCCCGTCGTTCTCCGGAACTACGATAACAGACTGTCGAATCCTTGTACGACTGTTTTCACAAAAATCCATGTTAGTATATTTTCTTGAAATCTGCTTTTCGCCCTTAAAAAAAATCTCCGTATAACATAATATTCCTAAAATGAAAGCCTTTAGCCTGTTATCTTTAATTTTGGTTTAATGTGCTGTCTATGAAAGATTCATTAAGCGCCATTAATTACTTATTCAATAATGAAATACTTTACAACATTCCGATGGGTTAACCCTTCTAGCGATCCCTATAACCAGTCAAAATGATCAAATGATTAAATCCTCCGTAATTCTATTACACTTTGATCTGAGAGCGTCTGTTAACTAAACTAAGATTCATCGGGGGATGATATTTTAACGCTCTCATGACATATTAATCCTCGTTAAGTAATTAATTATTCACATCGTTCGAAATACTCTCTTCAGGTACCCTCCTTGAGTACCTCTACAGTCTACGGGGAATAACAAAGTCTCACTTCAAAGTAAAGTAAATCTTTATACACGTTTGTAATTATTTATGAATACTAATTATGAATATCAAATACTGTACTGTTTATTTAGTTTATTTGGAAGTAGGTAGAAGTTAATTAGACTTTGTATACTTAACTATAGAAGAAATTTTTTGTAGCTGCAACTGTAATAATTAACAAAACAAATGGTATTTTATCTTCTCTGCTTATCTATGTACTTGTTATAATCACCTTAAAAATGTGTTTTTTTTTCTATAAATTATACCGTTATATTTTTAGGTACCTATGTAAGCAACTGTACTAGGATTTAACATTTTCTTTCACAGCGTTTCTTTTTCTTTTTGACGGTGAAGTTAAAAATCATGAGGCCATAGTAAAATCTGAATACTTGTGACTTAAAATAGATAGAATAAACTTTATTTTCAAGTATAATACTAACTATCGGTTCCATTGGAGAAGACTAAACAGATATTCGAACGATTCTCAAACTAAAGCGAAAGTCCCTGATCAAATACACTGAATTGAAAGATTTTAATTCTGCCAACTGTATGCGGGCCACGTTCCGTCGACAGGGGCAGAACAACGCAAACACTGCCTGGATTTGAGAAGATGCAGAATTAAAGTTTAATGAGTCATCAATAGTGCGGGGTTTACCATGCTACGAGTCGCGTAAGAAGAACACTGACCACATAGCTGGCTGCATATTTTAACTAGTGGTCTGAGGTGCAGCGGGATAGATCACCTCTACCCCTTTTTATGTCTAATCTCCGCTCAGTCTTTGGACATAAAAAGGGGTTGAGATGATCCAGCGAGAAAAGTGAACAAAGCTGTAGTCGAACCTCCGAACCCACGCACGTCACTACAAAGCAAAGCCTTCGTGAACATTGTTGTGAACCCTCGTTCATGCAGGTTTCCTCACGATGGTTTCTTTTATTGTTAAGCATAATTATGACGTTAATTTTCCCTAAAGTAACTCTGAAAAGTCAAGTAACACGTACTTTTCGTGAGTAATTATGACAGTTTTTCGTAGATTTTTCTTTCTTCGTCAGAAGAGTTAGTATTAAATATGTGAGATGATGGTAATACATAGCTACATATTACACGTCATAATGTTATTGTTTCCCACTGTACAGGCAGCGTTCTTATTCCGTGGCACGTTGTATCTGCGGCGCTCAATCACGGTAATGGAATGCCCTGCATATAAAATCATCCGCACCATGGAGCAATGGGTCTCGCCATGTTGTGACGGCCGTGATCTATGTGATCCCGTGGTTTATGGTGCCTGTATTGAGAACGCGGCAAATTGACTAATTAGGTAATTTATGATTGTCTTTGTTTGGCCTCATGAGGCTCTTGATCTACGAGTATATTTTATACAATAAAAAAATTAAATCCCGACTTCATTGACGTATACTCTAGACGGGGCGGATCGCGCGAAAAAATGTCGCCAGTTTATGGGAGCAAAAATGTATATTGTGACCCCCTCCGGCGTCAGTAGTAAGCTGTAAGCCTACGCAGTATTTCGCAGGAGTTTCGACACATGGCGCTACATTTTCTTGTATGAAGAAGGTTTACGTAAAATGTACGGATGAGCCTATCTTGACTATTATTATCAATGCCCGACTTGTGCATTTCGTAATATGCATATAAATAGGTACCTCATAACATGAGCTAGGGAAATGAAAATTTATCCTAAAAGTCAGTTGTGTTTGGGTTTTAATTGGGTTGTAAATTGTAATGAGCTTAAGTTTAATCTGATGGAAGATATTTATAACTAATTCCAGCTACATCATCACTTAGCATCAGGTGAAATTGCTATCAAATACCAACTTAAATTTCACTGGTGGTATTTCGTTCGGATAGTTACCACCGCTGTTTGTTATTATACGAAGAAATTGCTGAGAAAAACTGGACCTAAGAGTTCATGTCTCAGAGTGATTAGCGCAGTGCTTCGTTTTATATTGCAATGAAAAATCGTAAGATGCACTGCATCCGAAATAAGCAGGCGTAGGTAAATGTGTAGCTTGTCTCTAGGCCTAACGTACAGGCTCTTGTAAAACGTCAATAATATGATATTTGTCGCATATACAGTATGGTGATAACTACAAGTCGACTTAAAGCTAAGTTTACGAGGGTTCAAACATGCCCTGCACTGAGAAGATTTTTTTTTTCTTTCTCATGTTCTTTCGTTTAGAAACAAAATAATTAAAATGGCAAGAGTTTTTATGGTTAACCCAATAAGGCAATTCCCTTCCGGCAAGACTTTCATTGTGCGATGCTGCAGCAACAACACATAACCGAGTTATAAACCAACGCTGCTGCTATTAGCGATATTACTGGTCCAGTCGGCAACAACGGCTAACTGGCAACTCGCAACTAGCAGCTAATTTGCAACTTAAAGCTAACTTGCAACTAACTCGCTGCGTTGCTATTGGATCACTTTGTTATTGTACATCCCTTGGAAATGGGAATTATGTTAATGGCGCAAAATACATAATTGCCTTGAAGCGCAATAATAATAATAACAATTAAGCTCGAGTAATTAAGTCAGTTGAAGCAGTGAATTAGTTTATTACCAGAAAACACTAAAATTTTTAAAGTTACATGTTCTAGAGGGAAAAGCTTGCTATATAGATAAAGGAAAACATCATGACGAAATTTGCATAGATATCTGATATTTCTCTGCAAAATGTTGAATATATAGCAAATTCAAATCATATTAAAATATAGTGTACTATGTACAACGCAAGATTTTGATAATAATTCAAAACCGCCAAATTTTACCAAGACTTGCAATGGTTTAAAAAGTTCTAGTAAATCGTACCTGTGGCAATGAGATTAAAGGATAAATTCTTGGCGAGCGTGTCTGTTTTGAGACAAAAAACTTGAGCTCATACCGTATTCACAATTTATGACGTGTCCTGCAACTGTTGCCAAGTGCCAAGCGCTTACTTGGCAGAGTCTATCAGAGTAATCATGATGGAAAACACGATTGTATGCTAAAAGCTAGATAAAATTATAAAATATATTGAAGAGAGAGTCCTTTTTTTACAGGATATAGTTTATTGGAATCCCTAAACTAAACTGGGTTTGTACAATCTTCGACTACATTGTCACTGCATAACATCGAGTGAGATTGTAGTAACGTGTAATGCTTAAAAATAATAGAAGATTTTGCGATAGATAGACACTGATAGAGGTAGGTACACTAGATAACATCTTCACAAGTAGACCCCAGACACTTTATAATTACATTCTCAAGCATCTGTATACAGATATAATACGTAGAGAACAAGATCTACCTCGAGTCTCCGGTTCCTTCCGCAAACTTGTGTGTAACCTGGCTTAACCCTTCCGAAACCATGGCCAAAACACTAAATACGCAAACTAACCCATTATAAATTCAATTAAGGGCGTAAGACGCAGACAATTTGAGACAGCGCCCCGAGGGTGGAGGCAGGGGGGTTGGAGAGGGGGATAAACATATTGCGGGCCACTTGGGTGTAAGTCAAGTAATACCTCTTTGGCCCTTTATAGCGAGAACAATGCCGGCGCGAACATTGTGGACTCAAGCCAAGAATGAGGTTAAAACTGTTGTTTTATTCCCTATCCTACCTATAGTTACTACCGCTACCCGTCTACCGTTCCTCTACCTGGGAGATGAGTGCTCTGTAGAGTGTTCTGTTATGTAGAGATATAACCTTTGATGTAGGTAGTTTTGATTGAGCTGAAGGCTCAAAAACTCTTTCTTGGAGAAAATCATACTAGCCAAGTCTAGATTAACACGTTTCATACAGCTTTGAAAACACTTTTTAATGCAATTTTGCTCAAAATGTAAACTTATCCGCGTGAGTTTACCGTGCGGAAAGTAATTCGCTTTTAAAACGGGACAACGAACCGGAACTTGTGAAGAAATTACCTACTTCCCGCAGTTATTACTCGAAAATCTGGAGCCCCCCAAAAAGTTATGTCTTACAAATTACAACCCAGTGTTTTTGTTTACTTCATGCAAACATGCAAAATGACCAACATAATATGTACGTATTTTACTTAAAGATATAACTAACAAAATGCTTATGGAAAGAGCGAAAGGTGTGGGTTGAGATGACAGAACCTGTTAATCTATTTATGGCTCCTTTCCCCGATGCCTTTTCTCACGCAGCCAATCAAAATAATTGTTATTGAGTCGAGCGTTTGTTGACTCCAGAAAATTCAGGGTACGCTTTTCAACAAACGAACTCTGTCTATTTTTGGCATTCGCCCTATTGTGCTCGAATACAACCTCGTTATCTTACTATAAGACGCGAGGTGGCAACGTAACATTCATTTCATTTCTTTTCATTAATGAACATACACTAAAGACGACCACTCACCGTATTGTCAGCCTGTAAGCCAAATAGTTACGTCTAACTTAAAAGCATACGATGTTATTTCCATCTACGTCTGTTCACTACAATCATAGTTAAAATACTTTATAATTAGGTAGGTACTCGTATGAAGTTAATATGCTGTATTACATAAGTGTAGATACCCGAAACCGAAAAACCCTACAATCGATTAAAGTATCATAATATAGTTGTAAGAACATAATTGTTAAATATTCATCTCAAAAATGAAAACACAAAACTTTGGTCTCAAAATCTTCATGCCAATTTCAAAATTCTGTCATTACCTACTATAACATGGAAAGTTTATTAGCAGCCTGTAAGAGAAAAAATAAAGAGGCAAATAAACGCTTTTATACTTTAAAGCCCTTTTCTTGAAATGTTTATGTTTGTAAACGATATAATATAGGTTATAAACTAGGTCTATGGTGTAAGTTTTTTTTTTCGTCTGCGATTTTACCATCAAGTTACTAGCTCAAGTCATTTCATCGACAACACGCGTGGAAGGCAACAGCTCGCAAACAAAATTACAAATGTAATAACCGAACACCGAGCGAGCTCTGAATTACACAGCGACGACCAGTATTGTTACACTTTGCCATTACTTTACTTTTGTTCGGAAAAATATAATAAGAGACTTTACACATGTGATGATTTTCACGCGCGTCACACGCGAGAGAAATGCGTTGCTAAAAAAACGCTATACAGATAATGTCTTAAGTGTTTGTAAATTAAATAAAAATAATAGTTATTTTTATAAATTGTCGCCTAAGAACAACGTCCTTAAAAAATTAACCCAAAATTAATCCAAAATTTTATCTATTATAAATTACCTAATCTTCTTTTCTGTTTCTAAGTTTTTATTCGTTACCCGTGCACGTGCGAATAGTGTCCCTGTAGAGCTCGCTCAAATTCATCGATAAAAAAAATATTCAGGTCCATAGATATCACAAATATATTTTATAAACTTTAGTGTGCACGCAGTTCTAGCAAAGAGTACGTGGGACACTCAGAAAGTTTTGAAAAACTAAAAAATTATCTTCTATGGACAAAATATTTTAATTAAATCTTTTCAGTGAACTCTCCACCAGCCTAGCCGCCATAAAAAGTTTCATGCGTCTGAACCAATTTTGAAACATTTCCTTTCAGCAGAATTTTTATTTTTGGGAATAAAAAAAAAGTCACACGGTGCCAGATCAGGAATGTAAGAAAGGAGGGTGAATGTTGTGGTGTCCAGGAAGTCCCTCGTTTTGAGTGCTAAGTGCGCGGGGTCCAAATCATCAATCAATTTTTAAATGTGATACGAAAATTATTAATTTGGCTCTCGAAAAAACGTGGAGGGAAATTTGTATATATAACAGTGGTATTTATACTTTTAAATAACCAAATTTTTCAAAATTAATACAAGTGGCTAGTGCTTTATGCAAAAAAGCTTTTTTCGCAAAACTTTTTGAGTGATCCTGGTATGTGCTAGTAGCCATTGTGAAGGTGGCCTTAGATAAAACGGGCAGTATTGTACTCCGATATTTCCCGGGTAAAATACTCGTGCACCTATAAACGGATATTTCTTTCATACGCGGATAAGTTTCTAACTTCCCCGGGAGGATAATATCGTAAGTTGAGAATTCTCATTTTAGCGTGAACTAAGCTCTGAATAGACCGTGTAGCTACTTTTGGATGGTTTTGATTTAAGAAACTTGTAATAAAGGAAAACCTGTACTGTTATTAACTGAAGTGAAATCACTAAGTATTTACAAATGGAATAAAATCCTCATTTCATCGTCATTATTAGTTCTTATTGGAGCAAAAACTTCTTTAGGCGCGTTGCATACATTTGAGATGGGAAAACCATTGAACTCGCTACCATTTTTGTTACCGTCGTTACCGTTACCAACACCTCTTTATATCTGACGATTAAAAAAAAATGATCATGTTTTTTGAAGACAAGAAAATGAGTTCAGAATTTAGATCGTCTCTTACTGTCTCGATATTACTATATATATATAGCTGCTTGTGCTGATTCACTGACTGACTGACTGATTGATCACCTCTCCTGAACAATTTTGTATGAAAAATTTTTTTTTCAATGACCATTTCGTATAGAAGGGAAAAATTCATTCGGAGGAAAAATACGGAGAGAGCTGATGATTGAGGATTTCGAAGACGCGTGAAGAGCACAGCCAAGGGTATTGGAGATAGGTGGGGAGTGCTCGACCAAATGTCATTTGAAATGTCATCCAATTGGCAGAGCTGAAAAAAAATTCAAAATGGCGGATTCAAAATGGCCGCCATTCGAATTTCGTCGATATCTCGGAAAGTATAAAAGATGGAAAAACGGTTTCTTGACAAGAGTTAATCAGGATTTAAAGGTCTACGTGATGAATAGAAAAAAAATCCAATATGGCGGAATTTTTTTTCCATAGAAATTGTTTGGGTATTTTGAAGGGATTTTTTACAGGCGGGAAGACAGCACGCGGGCCACATGTGGCCCGCGCCCCCACGCGCCCTACTAGTTATAATATTACGCTAGTGATAATATCCTTGATTTTACAAATATTAATAATTTGAAGCTGATATCAAATTTTAATACAGCATTTTTGTTACATTTTCCATACAGTTATCATCCAAAAGAACATGCCATCTGTGGATCTGTCCGGTATGCTGATCAAAATGTCGCGTCGCTCCGACCTCTCTCCATCACAAATTACAAAGCGACCCTCCCTATCCTCACAACGGGATTGGAACTGACGGAAATTTTAGCGTGCCGAGTCATTTTCATGTCTCTTTATACATTGTAAAGTAATAAATGAACCTTCATTAGGTTTTCTGAACTGAATTGGCCACGGCAGCAGTACAATAGTTGATATTATTACTTAAGCTAAAATATTTTTTAATTTCTGCCTAGTTACTCGTATTTTTCGTGGTTTAAAAGAATGGAACTCAGCTGAACCTACTCAGAACCTTGCCAAATTAGTTTAATAAATTTATATTATGTGTTAGTGATAGAGATCTGTTGAAGAGAACTAGTGGATTGATTGAGAATTGATCGCGCTATACAGTGCAATTACAAGTAAAAGAAGCGAAAACGATATCAGGTAGCAGTAAAATCTTTAGGTCCCACTCAGGCAGCAGAAGCTATGTAGAAAATTTCTCCTGCTCTTCTAACAACAATTTAGAACTTGACATATTATTACTCCTGCTGGCGGTTCGTAAGTGAGCTGTCGTCTTTGGACAAATGTTAGCGACTGACAACTGTGCCAATAATCTATATTCCACTTGATTATAACTCAGTAGTCAGTCAGTTCTGTTCTCAGAATAAACGGCATTCATTGAAGCGGAGACCATCCGCGGACGAGCTGCTCGGTGCTCGCGACGAGTGATGGTTAATTAATTACGTGTTGAGAGGTGGGTGGGTGTTGAAACTGAAATATCCACTCCAGAGATTTACTTTGTAGTCTTTTTGCTACATACATGGTCAGTCTTGCTGATTTGTATGTGGAATTATTGTCTCGGCAAATATGTACTTGTTCGGTTAGTGGAGTGCCCAGCCGCCATATTATGGAGACGCGGGTTCAAATCCCACTGAGAGCCGTATTATTTATTTCACGGCCAACTTTTGTTCGTTTATCTTTAGCGTTTGCTGTACATAAGCATATTCAATAGAGCATCACGCATGGACTCCTAACAGAACAAGTATTAGCGGTTGGTGTTCGGTGAAAAAATATAATTTTCATTAAATTTGGTGTAGCCTGTGAGTCTCAAACTTATCTATTTCGATACAGTAAGGAATAAGTAGTAGATGAAAGCTTGACCTCTTATGTTATATGTTTCTAAGTTTCTTACTCGGTCACGTCACAATTTTTGAAGACATTGGCAGATATGTATCGTATGTCGACTTTTGATTCTGAAAAAATAATATTTCCCGCGGGAACTTTAAATTGCCAAAATCACGTGGGCGATGCCGCGAAGAACCCAAACCCAGTAACAAAAATAATTCAACTCGGTGATATTATTGTCTGTCTATTAAATAGAAACAATTTTATTTTTTCAATTAAGAGATAATAGTGCACGGCAGAATGTTAATCTCTCTGCAGAGACGCCGCGACATTGCGCGCTGGCGGCGGAGAGAGATTAAACGTAATGCTGCGTATTATACCGCTGCTTCGGTTTATATGTGGTTTATACTCTTTGGAATTCTCGCAGTTATTGGCTCGAGTTCTATACTTGATTGTTGGAAATTTAAGTCTTTTTAAAATACCTTTTTTATCGTTTCTCTTAAACCCCATTTTCGGACATCTTTTTATGGACAACTTTTGAGTAAAGGTTTACGAGAGAAATATAAGAAAAATAGTGAAATAATTATTTCCAACTGTGTAAAAAAATTCTATTGATTTTATGACAGACTTCTAAGGGTTCAAATTGTATAGATACTGTAAAAGATATCTGTTATTTATTTAATTTTTAAATAAGAAAACCGAATAGAAATTAGTATTTTTTTTGTAATTAGAAAATTGTACAGTGTATCAAAGTTAAACAGAGTTGAATCATAAATATGTACCTAGCGTTTTTCCTCTTAAATTTAAACCAACTTATAGAAATTGAAAAAAAGAAAAGAACAATTCAGTCCTGGGGCCTTATTCTGTTTCGTTCACTTAGTTATTAACTAAGAAAACGAAGGCAAAAATCCTATTTTTGCACAAATTATCAACCTAGGTCGGCATGGTATCATATCAGTATACCATGCTAGTTGCTATCTTGTACAAAAAGAATACAAAAATAGGATTTTTGCCTCCGTTTTCTTAGTTAATAACCCAGTTTGAGTTACTAACTAACTAAGTGAACGATACAGAATCAGCACACTGGCCACTGTAAATTGTCTCCGCTATTTTTGCTTCGCCAAGTGTGGAGGCGGCAAAAAAGGAAATAAGAGTAAACACAGCAAAAGGAGGAGTCACAAAAAGTGCGCGCTGCGCGATTAAAGGCTTAAACTGAATTACAGAGCGCGTTAACATGTCGCGGCTGAGCCTCGCTAAATTACAGACCATTTACCAAAGATTTAAATCACTAGATGGGCCCTAAACCTCCAAAAACGTCCACGTTTTTGTCTTGTGTGACACGTTGTCACTCTCTTTGACACAAGTGAAACTATAGCATGTTGAGAGTACTCACTCAACATATTTGTGGACGTTTTTGATGTGCGCAATGAAGGCTTAGGGCCCATCTAGCGATTTAAATCTTTGATAGCAGCTACCATTCAGTACTCACACTAACCTAAAGAAGATAATGTAGTGGAGGATTAGACTTCGAAATTAATTTAATTCTTTACATATTACACTTTGTAGAGTCAACGTTTTCCGATTATTTGGTGACAACTGACAGGCTACAGCGAATAGTTCGTTTAAGAATTAAATCGGATAACAGACGATAGTTTTAGGCGATAACATCATAAGAAAACATTATGACTCAAGCCGAACGCTTAGGCCAATCATGCCTCTCTATCACTAGTAGCGCGCTCTCGCTTGCACGCTCTGCTCAGGCGGAACGTGCCAAGGACTCATGGTTTATGTGCGTACAATTGGTGTTCATCCATCTATTAGACGTTATCAAGTCAAAATGTTTGACAACTTTGTGTTTAGTTTTGATATTATGTTTCATCCGATATTGCTGAAAACAATTGTGTGTTTTTTTTATTTGGAAGAACTCTCTTACTTCTCTTACGTTCATGGAAGTTACCAGTGTGGTACGCACGGCAGTTTTATTTATAGAGCGTGCCTGTTACTTTCATAGTATGTATAATATGTATTTAGCTGTACGATAGATTCTTCTTTTCCACTCCTATTGATCAGAGTACTTATTGGCCTCGGCAACTAGCAACGAAAAGCATTCGGTGTCGCGCGAGCTATTTGTAAAGGCGCTATTTTTCTTGTGAGTTAGCGTATTTACATTAATACTGTAAGTTGACCACGCTTTAGCATTGAGACTGGATACGAACGACGGTAATAATAAAAGTTTTTTTTTTTTTTTTTACGCTATACAAGTTAGTACTTGACTGCGATCTCGCCTGATGGTAAGTGATGATGCAGTCGAAGATGTTAGCGTACTAACTTGGAAGGGGTAAGATAAGTCACCCCAACGGTTTCTACACAGCATCGTACCGGAACGCTAAATCGCTTGGCGGTACGTCTTTGCTGGTAGGGTGGTAACTAGCCACGGCCAAAGCCTCACACCAGACCAGACCTGAGCCAATTTAGAAATTATAAAATTCCAAAGTGTCCCGTGGCGGGAATCGAACCCGAGACCTCCCACTCGAATCCGAGCGTGCGTCCCCTGCGCCACGGAGGTCGTCAACGGTTTATCGCTTAGTATAGCGATAACTGGAAGTCTATAGAAGAGACCTTTTGAATGTCCTAAGTTTAGGTGACCACTCTTTTAACTATGTTATAAAACTGTAGACGTGATGGGTATAAAAATAATGACACTACATATTGCCTTTGCATTGAGCAAAGAACAAAGTGGACACTTACGCGCAGTAACGACGTAGCAGTAGCTTCATAACTAGCGACTGTTGAATTTTTCATACGAATAAAGATG
Source organism: Coenonympha glycerion (assembly GCA_963855885.1). Classification (NCBI taxonomy): domain Eukaryota; kingdom Metazoa; phylum Arthropoda; class Insecta; order Lepidoptera; family Nymphalidae; genus Coenonympha; species Coenonympha glycerion. The sequence continues at coordinate 16,399,659 of OY979637.1, read as the reverse complement.
AGGCATTAAATCCATAAGAAATAAGAATAGGTGAGAAACCCTTTTCAAGTTAGTATGATACTAATATATTCGGTCACTTACCATCAGCTGTGATGGTAAGTGACGTAGTCAAGTATCAAACCAAATAAGTTGTAGCGTGTAAAAGAAAAAAAACCGGCCAAGTGCGAGTCAAACTCGCGCACCGAGGGTTCCATACCATAAAAGAAGTAAAACATTAAAATAATCACTTTGGTTCATGAATTTACGACTACAATTTACATATTATACTTAGGTACTTTTGTTGGCGAACCGCAAACGTAACTTTGTTTTTGGCGGATTATTGCTATTATCAAAAAAAGCATATAAGTTAGAAAAGTGATTTTATTTTTCCTGTAAAATATAGATTAACTTCTATTGATCATAATTATTTCAGATTTTTCGATTGGCAAACTTCGGAGATAAGGGGGGGAACGGTATTTTTTTCGACAGTTTGCTCAATAAATCAAAAACTATCGAGCATAAAAATAAATAAAAATCGGTTTTAGAATAAACAAGTAACGTCCTTTCATATGATACCCCACCCCACTAAATATTGTTATCACAATTTGAAAATTCGAAGTCCCGGTTTTCCCCCCTTTTTAAATAAAAATAAAAACAATTTTCAATATTTTATGAAAGAAATGGCGTTGGGTCACTATTACCTAAAACTATTCCAAATTTCAAGTCGATAGCTTTGATAGTTACTGAAATAATCGAGTGTGACGGACGGACGGACGGACGGAGAAAGTCTTACCATAAGGGTTCCATTTTTACTTAGTTGGTATGGAACCCTAATAAAATATTACAATAACAGCTGAGATAGCTTTGATTATAATATTTACTCTCAGTGAGATAGGTTCAACAAAATCATTACAACTAAACCAACACTCACATTATTTAAAAGACGTTATCTTTCCATTTCATCAAATCTAAATGACGCTCAAAAATCTTGAACCGTGACATTGATACATGGTGCCGCAGATAGACACGAGACTGACAATACGATCATAACGCACTGACGGACGGTTTGTCATTGTCTCCGCGCGGGCACTCTCCGAATCTCGCTTATGAATCTGTGGCAGTTGGGAATTCCAACAAACCACAAGTATTTTTGTCAACGACATTGATATACAACACCAAGTTTTAATAGACACAGCGTATGATATTGTTTTTGTGACGCACACGATTTAGCACTTGTTCATAATTGACATCTTGTGGAAATACTGGTGGTTAAAAATTTATTTTATTTAGATTTCGTGTTTATCATCTGTGACATCTAAAAAGTTCTGATAATTTAATGCTCTATACATATTATTTCCTTCATAAAAATAGAGACTCGTACAAGGAAATATTGTTTTGCACTTCATCATAAATGGCTAGTCGCAGCGATGTATAACTGAAAGTTCTTTGGTATTTAGATAACACTGATAACAACATTACAAACATAACCGGTTTAGGAGACAAGTTTGGTGATAGCAAAATACATCTAAAAATGATTGCAATAATGACGACAGTAATCAAAAAACTTTAACTAAACTTAGAGAATGAAATCCAAATACATATCTTTGATTTTATATCCGTGAAGTATTTAGTTTTCTTGGGACAAACTCTATTATGTTAAAGTTAGTTGTGAAATTTGATGTTTCAGTCACTCGCTGCCCAGTGGTTCATGCCAGGGCTCCAGGGGATTTGTCGCTGTTGCAGGCCCACTTGGTTTTAGTTACACTAATGATTTTAACGCACCTTCATAGTTCGTGATATCCAGTGTCACGCTAGCACTTTAACGGATTCGAATTCAGGCACCAATGTTGCCAATTTGAGTGTACAAAATCTCTCTTCAAAGGGAAATGACCAATGCTCAAAATTGTCATTTCATTTTACAAAATGGACATAGGAGGCAGGATACCATTATTTTTGGATATATAATGTGTTTTGAGTAAAAGTAGAGTGATAAAAGAATTTTCACGAAAAATATTAGTTACAATAAGTATATTACAGTAAATATACAAACTTTCACATTTTATTTGTATGATTGATGCCACTAATGTTTGTCGAATTGGGGTGTTACAGAAGTAGAAATCTTATTTAAACTGTTCTAAGCGATAGTTACTTTTAATATCTATTTATTTCTTGAGGACAACCAACGTGTTTAAATCTTTGAGTCGTTTCCCCACGCTCCGAGCTCGTAAATTGTATAATCTGTACTAATATTGTGTATCGCTCACAGGGGAGTGATGTACATAGCTCCTGGGAAGGAAACTTTTCACATTTCCCAAAACAAAGGCACTTTAACAAAGTGTTTTGACGATTTAACTGGCGGTATTAAACATTATACAGAAGTCACATTTCATAATAAAGAAGAGATTATAAAAGTAAATATTATATTAATTAATGATAAATTTAAAATATTAAGAAGTTGTAAACACAAACCCAAAGTAAAATAATAATTTTGTAGCTACGATATGTTAAAACTATGTATTAAAAACATAATATTATTTTTAAACAATTCCTTTCTTCAGCTTTCTCATTTCTTTATTTAATAAAGTTATTCTTAAGAACAGTAAAAACGTACATTGAAATTTGAAATAAGGAAGTATGAAGTTGAGAAACTTTCGAATAATACTGTATCAAAAGAAAAAGTAAGTAAAATAAATATTGAACACTTATATCCAGTGAGTAGCGCCGAGTGTTCGGCGGGATAGCGGCGATCGACAGAGTTATAAAAAGTTTTCTTTGTTTTATCCCCTTTGCCTCTCCCTTTGTTGCGAGGATCCCGTCTGGAGTCAAATCGTTTTCCGATACTGCTCCGTGTGTAATGGACAATCATACGCGGACGCCGCTTGCTGTACAGAGTATGGAGTGCACAAGGATTTGCTGATTTCGTGAAAAGTGCCCTGTTTATAGTCTTTTCGACGGAATTTAAAATTTTATCACCACTTTTATGTTCATATCTTGCAGACTATGCTCGCGTTATTGATAGTTTATGCAACATTCGTTAGACGTAGACTGGGGTTATGACAGTAATATTTTTAGCTGAAACTTATTCGTGACTATTTGAAAAATCAGATCTTATAAATGCGGAACTTAAATACAATTAATAGTTTATTGGCAAAAAAGACAGATTCACCCACAGAAGTACCCCATAGCATAGCATAGTAACGGCTGTTACAACCTGTCTTTCTGATTTTATGAAGTAACTTGATACCTCTACACGTTCCTGCAAAATGGCTGTTAATAATGGGCAGGCAGAGAGAAAAACAACACAATAATCCCAAAAGAATCCCTTCAGTATGTTAAGGTGAACAAGATAGCAGAATAAAATCAGAGTAAAACAAGTCCTGAAAAATGCACGCCTGTACGCCAAAACATCATTAATATAACCGTCAAAGGGAATCCTAAATAGCCCTTCACAACACAAGACGTATTCCGGGTGCACGCAAACTTAACCCGGACCTACGGCTTTGACGTTAACTGCATTAGAAAATTGATAGCTGTTATGGCTTGGTTACATTAAGCTAGTTTGCAAGCAAGTCATTCGGTAGGTATAGTACGAGACCACGGTTTCTTTAATAAAATCTATAATCTTAATATAATTTTAGACTCTCACGTATGTGTGCCTCGGCTCCGATTCGGCCCACATTTAAACGTTTGTCATTCAATATCTTATTAATGCAATATAATTCAATATGCTGGCCGCTGCAGTCATGTACTTACTGTCAATTTGGAAATATTTCTATTTTCAGGACAGATGTTTTTTAGACAGTGTCCTCACGATACTCTCCAGACGATAGAATTTTTTTTTCACAGTATGAATAATATTCGCGGCATTCTATTTCAACCTCTAGTTTCAACTAACGACTGTTTAGGAAAGATAGGTATTAATTGTCATTTGTTTTGCTTTTATTTTGAACATCATGTTGTGCAGCATCAATATCTTAATCATTATCGACGTTATGACTAGAAACTAAAATATCGCAAACCAAAATTATATGCTAACTACGATTTTATTATTTTCTTGGAATCCGTTCTCATCGCTCTCTTGAGAAAATTGAAAATTTCTTCTCAGAGTCTCGGTTTCATTGGGGATATATTTTTTAACATTAATGTTCTGGGACTTCGTGATTTAATTGTGTCCATTATTATTCTTGTTGCTTGTTTCTATGTAAGCACCGATGTAAATAAGCTTTTACATAATGTCAAAGTTATGGAATTCCCAATCCCAATCATGGAGTATGACATTTGTAACGAGGCATAAGTAAAAGCCTTACGCCCTCACCACACGATTGTAACATGTGTCACGAATCATTTTTCAAGTACCGAAGGGATATGTGCATTGATTCGAGGAACATTGATTTCATTATTGTACAAGGTTTCCAAGAAAATTGGCCATGACTAATGTTTCCTTTTCCCCCTCCATAGAATTTAACCGTTTGTGTGCCACAATAATAATATAATTGAAGGAAAATGGAAAGTTATTTCCAAATATTAAAGCTATTTTTTTTAACTATTGAGCCACTGAGTCTATAATAGAAGAAATTATTATGTTTCGTCCTTATATAATTAAATATTTATAAAGTGAATATTTGACGTTTATTTAGCATAACATACTCCACTTAAAAAAATCAAAGGAAGACGGTCCAGGAAAATAGGGTAATGGACAGGATGACGAAATTAAAGAGAAAATGATTTTTCATTTAGTAAATAATTAATAAGGGCTCTGTATTTTTTGCTTTAACAAAATAATTTCATGAATTAATTCTGTCTCACTTTTATGAAGATGATAAAATTTTAATACTGATTCATCCTTGTTGGTGAAATTAACTTGTCAGGAGAGTACTTTGTATTTTTAATAAGGTTAGAAGTAAAAAGAGCAACAATGTGGTTAAAATAAGATTCTGGGCGAAAGGTCGTAACTCGGAGCGAGCTGGCACCAACGGCACTAACGAGTGTTGGCACCAATTCTGGCACTCCGTGAAAAGTATAAAAGTTTAATAAGTTCGGAATCTCATTACAACTTCTAGTGCTATACTTTATACGAGCGGTTACACGAAAACAGCGAAATGAAACTTTTATACCTTACTTACTATTAACATTTTAGCTTTCTTTACTGTTTCATCGACCTTAGGAATATGATAAGGTAAGATTGAAACCAGAAGTACAAAAAAGTTGGTGGCGTAATTAATTTGGCGAATTTATTTAAAAGTAACGATTTGTTTGATTATGATTGCTCTTTTGATAAATCGGGATGACGATTTCAAGTGCAATCGAAATCATGAATACCTATCCTACCTGTGATCATGATTACCTATATTTTCGTACTTGCTCACTTCTGATTGTACCGTGTGCGCGTCGAATCAGCGGTAATCACAACCGAACATGGGATGTTCAGTTTCATCATGTTCAGGAACGAGGGTGAAGCGTGATCGATCGGCGGGAGAGGGGGGATCATATGGTACGTGGATACGGAACCCTCGCGAACTCTCACACGTCGTGTGTCAGTTTATCTAATCGTGATCAGATTTCTTATCTTTGAGATAGGGAATATCGATATTAGTTATCGGTTTACGTATCCCTGAGGTGAAAATTAAATGAAACTGAATGATGTAGTGGGTATTACTTCGGCCTGATCAGATTTTTAGGAGCTTCGGTGACTAGGAGTTAGAATGCACCTGTTTTAAGGATAACTTTCTTGAGTTCACGATTGTAAAATGTATGGGAATAACGTCTCCGATCCTCCAGAATCCTCTAGAATATTAAATATAAAGTTGCGGAACAATGCTGTTTAAAACAACGAAGCGATATGCCTTTTAAAAAGACACCTAATCCGTGTAAGCTAGACGCCAAACAGCCCTACACGCAAGGCTCCGTAAATCTGTTCACCCGCCCTCGCACAGGGTGAATAGCCGGCGACGGAGATTTTTGTTTTATGCTAATCGAACCATCGAAGACAAATCGAGCCAGATCCAAGAGACAAGGAGCTCGTGAAAACAAGACGACATTTAGCTAGCTTTTGTTTTGGGAAACTTCTATCTATTTGAAAATCGACTCAACTGCTTGTCAGATCTCACTGCTGGCCATGGGGTATATGAGAGGGGTTAAAGGGCCATAGTTTACCACGCTTGGCGGGCTTCGAACAAGATGCAAATTTCCTCACGATATCAATTTTGGAAAATCACTAGAGCACGATCGAACCCCCGACCACTCGATGAGAGAGAGGCAAATGGCTAAACCAATGGGTTGTCAATACTTTTAAGTAAGACGTGCTCATTCATCTAAAAGCTAGTACTTTCCTGCAATCTCTTATCTCATCTGTTATTTGACACAATTTTGAATTTGGTAGCCGAAGATGCAGGTCCATAGGTCCTGATATATTTAAAAGGAATTTGCTGAAGAAGAACGTTTTTGCTATAAACAATAACAGCCAATTTACCAATTATAATAATGTTTCAATTTATCTCATGTTGGGAATCGAAGACGGGAACTCACTTTTGAATACTAGCAGGACATCTACGCCACTTACTCTTGAATACTAGCATCTACGGCAGGGAGGAAATTAATTGTCGAATTTTGAAGTTTATAATAAATTAGCTTCAAAAAATTTAAATAAGCTTCAATAAAAGATTAGGCTTTGTTTAAGTATAATTAAGAAAGAATTCTTTGATGCAGATAATATAAGTTTGGAAAGTAATCGTGCTAAAGGGCAGGTTATGACTGCAAAATCATGAATCAGTACCGAATGTGAATAGCCGTCTAATATAAGTTTGGACCATTTAACTTCCCGTACAGCAGGGAGCGATGCGGGCTCGCTGCGGGGCGTTTATTGCCAATAAATAACGTGTCCCGCTTTTTATCTCGCGTCCCGACCGTCTCCACCGTCCCGGCTGGCGGAGCCGATACAATCGTAAACGACGATACGTTGTTTAAGCACAAGATTTTGTCAATTTCCCTCTAAGAATAGCTGCAGTTTAGATACTTCCTTCTTGTTTTATTGGACATGCAATCGCTGTTGTGAATACAGCCATGTTTCAAGCTAAGTAAGTTATAGGAATCATTCAAACATTTTTGTAAGAACAAGGTTTTCTGAGATAAATAGGGATCTATTTATCTCAGAAAACCGTATGATCTATTAAGTATCAATCCTACAACTACACCTATAATATTAATAGCTGTACTGCCACTCATGCAACAGGGTTTTCAAGACCAAAATATTTGGTTTTGCCAGTCATATCCGTGCGTACGTTAGAACCTAAAGCCAAGGTGTCGCCATTTTTTTAACCGACTTCAAAAAAAGAAAGAGGTTCTGTATTCGACCCGTATGTATGTATGTATGTATGTATGTGGGTGTGTATGTATGTATGTATGTTTGTCCGCGATTATTTCACGTTTGGCTGAACCGATTTTGATGCGGTTTTCAGGAAAGTATATGTTACATTCTGGAGAAGGTTTTAGTATATTAACCGACTAAAAAAAATAAGAGGTTCTTAGTTTGATCAACATATTTGTATTTAAGTTTGTTCGCGATTATCTCGAGTTCGGCAAAACGGATTTAGATGATTCTTTTTTTGTTAGATAGGCCATACATCACAGGTAGACTCGTTTTAATTTCGTCGAGATTTAATGAATATCTTCGGAGATGGAGAGCGGAACTCCTCAACGGAAAATAGTAAATCGCTTGCGATCGGTATAATAGTGTACAGTGTAGATTTTATCGGACTTCAAAAGAGAAGGAGATTCTCAAGTTGACTGAAATATATGTTTTAATTGACCGACGTCAAAAAATGAGGTTCTCTGTTTAATCCCTATATCGGTATTTAGGATTTTCCGTGATTATTGTACATGCATTTTATTGTGATAGTCCGTTTTAAATTTGGTTAAAACGTGGCAACTAGATCATAAAAGCTTGTCTTTAAAAACTTTTTTGCACTAAAAAGGGTAAAATAAATTATTTTTTAAAAAAATTGAACCGACTTCAAAACCACAAATAGGCACTCAAAAGCGAAAAATAAATTAATATAATTATTATAACGGCTACTACCCACTCATCTATTTTGAAGTCGGTGCCAGCCAATTCAAATAGATAAGTAAATCTTTATAATAGTGCAAAACTACATCCATAGTATGTAGTAGTAGTAAGCTTCGCTGGCACCGACTTCAAAATAGATGAGTGGGTAGTAGCGGTTATAATAATTATATTAATTTATTTTTCGCTTTTGAGTGCCTATTTGTGGTTTTGAAGTCGGTTCAATTTTTTTAAAAAATATTTTTTTTACAATTGATACCACTTGCGTTTGCTTGGCTTGCGCCATTGTGGTCAAACAATCATGTCCAATGGGCAGAAATGATGAGGTCTAGGATGGAGCGCGTTTGCCTAGGAAAATGACTATTAACTCTTGAAGGCACCCAGATTTTACTTGGCTGGGAACACGGAAGCTGGAATGGTATTCTACACCTTAGCGGTTCGTATCAGAAACGTGGAAGAAAAACGTTTCGTTCGAGTACGCTGGACATCAACCACATAAGGATGCCACTTCTCTCGACGTCTCTCTCTCATTCGCCATTGGAGGACATCAATTAAATATGGCGTTATAATGATGATAATGATGAATACTTAAGGCAGGAAGTACACTATCAGTCCGGAATTCTAAATTGAATTAATTTGGTTTTGTCACTGCGAATATTAAATTTATTTACATTTAGCCCAATTGAATAATTTAATCAATGTGTAAATACTAACTACCTGCCTGACTGGGATTCTGGTTATTTCCGGTAATGTGCGATGGAAAATTAATGAAATAGCAATTTAACAGACTCTTTATTATACCTACAGTAATTATAGTGGTGTGAAATGAGTTCAAATTTCAAAAAAGAAATCCAATGAAAAGAAAAAAAAGGTTCTAGTCTTACTTTTTCGGTCTACCACTTGTTTTTTAAATCTAGTTCCCAGGAGTTTAGAAGTTTCCATATTCAAACCTACCATAATGACCAACCCAACCATTTTTTAGATTATAGTAAGCTCTATAACAAGGTCATAATTAAGGGAAAAAATATTTATTTCATTACAGTTGGTAATGTTTGTACTTTGAGTTGAATCTAGATGAACTAGATTAGACTAAGTTCAAGCTATCAATCAGTGCATGTAGGTCAGAGCTCAGCTGGTGTGAAGTAAGGCGGTGCGAAAAATAACTAATTACAACACGGGGTGCGAAGTGTGAAGTAACACGCTAGGAGTATCACGCGAAATGTTGCTTTTGCTGAACTTGGGCGATAAATATTCATTAGAGTTTGTTTGAGTTTCTTACTAAGCTTTGATATAGCAAGGTACTCTTAAAATGGGGCTTGTAACTTGTAAGGTAAACAGGAATACATTTAAATACAAAAGTAAGTTACTACGTACAAGACATTATTTTTTTTTTTCAAATGATAATAATTGCTTCTAAATAATTTCTAAATTGACTTGGGTCTGTTAGTTAGTAACCCAAACTGGGTTATTAACTAAGAAAACGGAGGCAAAAATCCTATTTTTGTATTCTTTTTGTACAAGATAGCAACTAGCATGGTATACTGATATGATACCATACCAACCTAGCTTAGTAATTTGTGCAAAAATAGGATTTTTGCCTTCGTTTTCTTAGTTAATAACCCAGTTAGGGTTACTAACTAACTAAGAGAACGATACAGAATAAGGCCCCTGGTCTGGTTTCGGCAATAGCTATCATTCTTTTTGCACACTATCAGCAAAGATGCACTTCCAAGGAATTTAGCGTTCCGGTGCGATGCTTTGTAGAAACAATCAGGGGTTAGTCATCCCTCCCAGTTCCCACGTTAGATAACATCTTTAGCTGCATTGCCACATATACCAGTAGTTGACATCGCAGTCAAATACTAACTTATAGAGCCTTTTCAGTAGCATATACACCCGGAATTTCTAAAGGTATATTAACGTAGAGTTTTTAACAGTTTGGACTCGCACGTTCGGAATCGATTCGATTATTCGTTTTGTAATATATTCGAGACGTGCCGCGAGCGCGGCGTTTCATAAGCTTGCCTCTCCCACATCACAATCACGTCTCTGATACTCTTAGGTTGGGAGCACACTTTGCAAATGCTACGCATTCTGAAAAAAGTCTTGTACCCAGTAATCTACTGTAAAAAGATATGGAGACAAAAGCTGATGCATTAATAATTAATAACATAGTACCTGCCTGTTTCACTCAAAATGGAATGAAATGAGACAATTTATTGAAACAATCGTTCTTCAAATGTGTAAAATCTGCGTAAAAATCACTGCAAGGCCTTCTTACAGATACTCTTGAAATGTCAAACTCTACTGTCATGTTAGGAAAGCAGTTTTTCAAGACAAACTGAATACTTATTTGGCATTTGCTCTTTCAATTTTTTTTAGCTATAAGTGATAAATTAGATTATTATTATTATTATTCTTTATATTCATATTAATTCATATTTTCTACATTTTTAAATATTTCATTACAAAACTAAAAAAAAAAACATTTAAAAATATAAAAAATAGCGGTCCACCGGCTTCGGGAACAGGGTCCAAGCAACCGGCGGTCAGGGCCCCAGAGAGAGGAACCTCCTGACGATGCGAGCCGTGTCCAGGAGTACAGCCTTCTGGATCTGGCCCTTGACCCAGCTACCCAACGAGAGCCTCGAAAGATGTTGGTCGAGGCTCTTGGCTATAAGACCATTAGCCGTAATGACTATCGGTACAATGATTGCTGAGTCTACATTCCACATAGCGACAACCTCGTGCGCCAAGTCGAGATACTTGGTGAGTTTCTCTTTCTCAGCTTTCACGAGGTTCTCGTCATGCGGAACAGCAACATCAACAATCATTGCACGGCGCTCTGATCGATCTATCACCACTATGTCAGGCTTATTGGCTACAATAGTCCTGTCTGTAATGATAGACCGATCCCAGTATAGTGTGATATGACCATTTTCAAGAACTGGGTCGGGCACATACTTGTAGTACGGTACCTCCGATTCCACAAGATTGTATTTCAAGGCAAGTTGCTGGTGGATAATCCTGGCCACTTGGTTATGTCTGTGTAAGTATTCGCCGTTAGCTAGATGAGAACAACCAGAAACAATGTGACGGATAGTTTCTCCAGGACGGCGACATGCCCGACATATGTCTACCATTCCATCCTTCACAATGTATTTTCTGTAATTGTTCGTCATCATGACCTCGTCCATAATTGCACAAACAAACCCTTCGGTTTCCCCAAAGAGGTCACCAAAGCGCAGCCAGGCCACGGACGCTTCAAAGTCAACATCAGGCCCGTGGAGGGCCCGATAAAAGCGTCCGTGAAGCTCCTTACCTTGCCATACAACCCTGCGGTCATTGGTACTGAGCACCACAGGTATGCGCCAGTTCTCGTTAGCCAAGGAAAGCGGCGTCAGACCCCTGTCCACTGCGACCACATCGCGGTGCATCTCCGTCTCGGCGTGGAGAAAGTACTCCCTGAGACTGCACACCTCGCGGTTGTGGAGGGTTTTGGCATTCAAAAGGCCTCTTCCTCCACACTTCCGCGGAATGTACAGCCTCATCATCGAGGAGCGCGGGTGATGCATCCGATATGCGGTCAGCAGCGCACGAACTTGTCTGTCCAGGGCGTCAAGCTCAGTCTGAGTCCACCTGATTATGCCGAAGGAATACATTAAGACCGGCATGACCCAACCGTTGAAGGCGCGCACCTTATTGCCGCCCGACAAAAGGCTTTTCAGTACTTTCTTCAGACGGCCAAGGAAACGCTCCCTCACGGACTGCCTCATGTCGGCCTCTCTGATACCTAACGCCTCCGCCATGCCCAGGTATTTGTAGGTTTCAGTTGAGGAGAGCGATCTGAGGTATATGGAATCCGAGAGCTCAACCCCCTCAGATTCCACAATCCTCCCTCGCTTTACATGCATGACCGCACATTTGTCCACACCAAATTCCATCCTAATGGAATCACTAAAGGCTTTAGTTACCTTTAGTAACTCTAGTAGATGTGATTTGTTGGGGGCAATGAGTTTTAGGTCATCCATGTAAAGGAGGTGTGATATAACCTGACCACCTCTCCTCAACCGGTAACCTAGCCCTGAATTCTCCAAGAGAGTACTCAGAGGATTCAGAGCCAGGCAAAACCACAAAGGACTCAGACTATCGCCCTGGAATATGCCTCGCTCAATCCTTATAGGCTCCGCGCTCCCCAGGTTCCGGCGACATCCTGGATAGTGAAGGACCGTCCTCCACTGTCCCATACACGTCTGTAGGAAGGCGCGTAGTACTGTGTTTATTTTGTACAGTTCCAGCACCTTCATGAGCCATGTATGGGGCACAGAGTCGTAGGCCTTCTTATAGTCTATCCAACATGTCGACAGATCCCTTCGGGAGCGCCGAACCTGCTGACAAATGGCCATATCAATGAGGAGAAGCTCCTTATTATTATTATTATTAGATCTCGTTAGCACCTTTCACCTTTTTACATCTATCTGAATTCTGTAGAATTTTAATAAATACGTCAGTAGATCGGTTCATGATTTGTGTCACACTGCACTGCACACTGCAGTCGCATTTCAGAAGTGTGTTTCCACCCCAACCTTTTATCCATTGATATCCACCCTCTTTAGACACGTTTCCGCGGTCGCAGTATCACTGTCCTTCTTTTTTACCTGCACAAGATCCGCTTATATTTGACACATTTGCACATAGGTAATATTTATTTTATTGAAAGCATTATAATATTTTAGCTGTTTATTTTTGCTTATAGCTTTAAGCATAGTCTAAAGGTCATGATTGGCATCAATCGCATCAATCGTATTAGAAACGAGAAAATTCGTGGACCAGGCAGGGACAGCATACTAAAATTGTAAGTGTGTGTGAATAATTTTTCCTTCACACCGCAAGTACTAAACTGATTTGACTGAAATTTGCAATGAAGATGGATTATATTCCCTAGATTATTGGATAGGCTAGTTTTTATCTTGAAAAAATCTGTTTCTTCCAGGATTAGTGAAAACAATTTCAAGCCACTGCCAGCCAATCTAAAAACCTATACACTCGATGAGAAAGAAGATAATACATATATCTTCGAAAATACTCCTAGCGAGCGTTACGTCAATTTAAAAACTTTTAACTTTCTAATGGGCATAGTAACAGGTCGGATGTTATCATACAAATTATTGTAGTATATTCTTAATAACAATGATAGCTCTAAAAGGATGATGGTCGTAATTACGGTCGAGGGGGTTGGGTATAAATTGAGCGATTGTTCGCCTCCGCGTGGGCCCCGCGTGGGCGTGGGCTAATGGCTTTACTTTAATAGGCCCTGTCTATTTGCCGGGTCAGTTATTAGTGGATGTGAGCGACTATTAGACGAGTGCGTGGGAGTACGGGCACGCTCTTAGACTAACGAATAATTTGAGGCAATGAAGCCGCCGTAAAAATATATTTAATTCTGTTTTTAACTTACCGTAATATTTTGAGTCTTTTTAGGAAACATTGCTTTTATTTTGGACAAAACATAATAGAAATAATATTTAAAAAAATCCCCATAATAACTAATTGGAACTCGGCTTAGTTTCGTCCGATGCATTTTTAACGTCTTGGGACTACACTTGTATAATCACTAACATAGAGATGTCACTAATATTATATTGTCATTTTACAAGATTCTGTACGTTAGGCCTATTTAAAATAAAGATATTTTGATTTGATTAGACTTTGACGAAGCCGTAAAATAAACAATTTTAATAATTGATTAACCTGTTTTATTCATCTCCTAAAAAAATGAAAAGAGCAAAATAATTGGAGCAGCCCGCTTTTTTAAATTTTGTTGAAACTAATTTTTTAAGCTTTACTTATGTGGAATCAGTATAGCTTGTTGGCTTCATTTTTTCATACGTAGTGTTCCATCTAAACTTTCTACATTCATTGAAGGGATCATTGTAGTTATTAGGAGTTGGTGTACAAAAGAAAGGTATGTTGTCTTTTGATATTTAGATAGATTGGATCAAGATTAATGGATGCATGCTGTGCGACTCCGTTGGTATGAACAGTTGATGTAATTACTCGATTGCCTATAAAGGAGAGTTGTGTTTAGAGTATTCCTATACAGATTAAAAAAAAAACAATTACATGTCGATTACGGTAATAGTGTCACAAATTCAATGGTATTTTCCCACGTGAAAAACATCCTATGCTCGTAAAAAAGTTTTCATTTAAAAAATAGCGAAAAGCAACCGCTGTTTCACGCGTCCTCTGGTCATTAGCCCGCGTTTAATCAAATCAGTTTTGAACAAATTGATATAATTTCGCGACCGTGTACTACATGTGTGTACCTCGCTAAATGAAATAAGTGATTTAATTCAGTTCAGTCGGTCATTCGCAATTTAACTGAGTTAACATCACTGCGAATTGCCTGCGAATTAACGGAAGCTCGTAGTACCGCTCTCTGTAGATTTATGCGAAAAATTAATAGAGGATTACCGAATAGAAGTAAGCTAGTAAATAGATTGCATGAAAGAGGATGTGCTTATAAAAGGAGTGATTTGTAAGATGACGACTGATTGGAAATATTAAAAGAAGATACGTTGTGCTAACCTCAAATATTGAGGGCTAAGGGTGGTGAAGAAAAACTAGTTTTATAGGTGGCTTGGAGTTCGGTGGACGTAGCGGAACTAAGTGCTGAAATAGTGAATTTCTACAGGGAAAACGTAGTTTTTAGGCTGATCTGCTGTTACAAGGACTCCATTCAAACCCCTGGTCCAGTCTCTTATCCTTTGTATAAGCGCTATATTTAGGCATATTGCCAGTTCTTCATAAACACGATAAGCTTCTTGTATATGTTGGTAGCCCCGGTACGTTTACGGATCTCCTCATTGAATTTTTGCGTATAGAGATACTCAGTTCACTCAGCGAACGTTGAAAAGAGCTATGCTAGTCTCCAACGTCCACTGAGTGAATTTGTACGAGGATTTCATTAGTATACTCAGGCATTGTGGGATTTTGGACGAGATGTCTTCATTGAGTTTTTCATCAAGCGTGCTGCGTTCAACATTTATGTACAAACTATTTTTAGCACGAAAACACGGAAACTTATTTTAAGAACCTACTAAGATTCTTTTAGTAAGTAAACAATGAGAAAAAGCTCTCACTTAATTTTATCTTTCCTGCAAGCAAAGTGCAGTCATCTCAAGAGTTGAGACGTTTCCCTGTAATGTTTACTCACAAAGTTACAAAATGTCAAAGAACAGCGTTTCTCAAGCACGCCACTCGCTGAGGTAGCTGGCAACACTGCCTGCACACTCGTCTTTAACTCAACGAGCTCCGCTTCTTTCCACACTACACTTTCAGTGAGAGCTCGGCAAACAACATGGCAACACTTACGGACTGCGACAAAAAGGTTATTAAGGTTAAACAAGACGAAGTTGTTACTGTACCCTTATTTTTACTTCTCATGAGTCGCGAGTGCATTGAGATTTGTGTTGCTACAGAAAAGTAGCTTTTTACATGCGTGAGGAAGCTAAAATATCAACGGGACCCATCATTAAGATCGATGGACGTCCAAGACTCCTCTATGCAGAGTCCAACCGCAATTTAGTCTCTGGCAAAAAGCACTGGAAAGATTAAAACAGACTGGAAAGTTAAAAGATGTTTAATATTTGCCTTTGATAATGTAACTTCATGTCAGAATTCAAAAAAAAATTCATATTTCACATAGGCCTAACGTACAGGCTCTTGTAAAACGTCAATATGATATTTGTCGCGTATGGTGATAACCACAAGTATGATGTCGCGTATGATGTAACTGATGCAATCGAAAAAGTGATATCTTGAAAGCTGTCCCTATTGTCTCTAACTTATATCATCAATAACTCGGGTCCACGAACAATCTGCAACCACAGTGGTAGGAGATCCTTTCTTTTTACCTTTGAAATTGACGCAGCTGTGTAGGGTGTGAGATTGAAGTGTATAAGGTCGTTGAAGACACCTTCTAAGTTGTTCCAATTATCCTGTACTGCCGGCTTCATATCGAATACTATGTTTAGGCTAAGTGCTAAAAGTATGAAGTAACATTTAGGGCGTTGGATGTACTATGTAATACGCAGGTAATAGGTAGGTGCATATCAACATTATGTATAGGTACTCTCATAAAGTGCTTAAACCGTAAGCTTCTCTTTCATTCGCTGTAGCCTGTAGTCAAGTAAAAAGGTATGATTAAGGTGAAATAAAGTTACTGTGCAGAAAACATCTTCTCGAAACGTGTTTGCTGAAGTACACGCTATGTTTACCGAACATAAGGTAAAGTATCGGGTATACGTGGCGTTTGACATTTTGCGGTTGAGCCATCAAAAGGAGGAGTAAAAGTTTTAGTGCTCACTGTTAGTTTACGCGGCTTTGTGCGGAATTTTGCGGAACTGTGCGGCGCTGTTTGCCACGCGTGCGTAAAACTTAAAACGCACGCAGATAAAGACAATGGTTTCCATTTTGTCTTTGCTGTAACGAGTAACAAAGAGGTCTTTGTCGACGATCATAATGGAGAGGGGAGTTGAGACGTTTCAGACAAATTATAGTGGTTTTGACTTTTGAGCGACTAGAATATGCGTTGAAAGGTATTGCTGCACCTTGCCTGTTTGTACAATGTTCATTTTTACATTTTTTGAAATTCTTCAGGCTCTTGAAGTCTTTAACTAATAATGCCATGAATTGACATCATAATGAACTATTTTCGAAACTCTACCATGGAATACCATAATACCTACGTACTCTAGTAAGGTCTTATCTTCCAAAAAGAAGTTTAAAATATTTGGTTATAGCCCATTAGAGTGCCTAATTAGGTAAAGAATGGCAGGCTATTCTCTACGATAGCTATATGCTTGTAGCAATCGTTCTACGTATGTATTGGCAGGTTTTTCACACCTTTGATAAACGTTGCCAAACCAGCCAAAATGGGATGTTAAGCTTAAAAAAAATCAAAACTCTCAGGCATAATATAGTTATAGAGCTTTTTCATGATTTTTTCTAACAACTAGGCTAATACGTGGCTAGTAATAGATTAAACATGTATTACATAATAAAAATATCAGCTAGATCATGTAAATTATACGACTCAAACACTATGCAAACTCATATTTTATTAAAACAACGGGAAAGTTGGTGAGAATATAGTCAAACCTTATAAGGGATCAGAAAACGAAAGATTTGTAAAAGTTGATTCGACTGCTTTTGAATAATGCATGTCGATACTCGGCAGGGACACGACACGAGCGCAGCCCTATCTGATAGTGTAGTGCCTTCGAACATGTTGTAAATAAACATGTTTCAATTGTAACACTTATTAAACAAACAGATATGCACTTTGTTGCCACAAAATAGAGTTTAAAATTGAAGTTCAACTTAGAATACAACTTAATATTGGATCATTAGTAACATGTCATGTTATTACAAAAACATTGTCACGGTGTTAACGATAATAGAATAAATCGTGGGAAGAATACTCACAAGCTTGAGGAAGAGTTTGGAAAAACATACCTGAAACAAAATAAAAATAAAAACATTAGTAGAGGAACATGTGAATTTTTATATTTAAAACATGCGGAATAAAAGTATTGTATTAAAAAATGTGCATTTCATGAACCTAGATTTTATCATTTCGTTTTATAAATTGATAACTGTAGAAATACAAAAAACACAATTTAAGGAAAACGAAATTGTAGAAATGAATTGCCGGAGAAAATATTGCAAAAGGAGCAAACATCAACTTTCTAAGAAAACTTTTGCTATCAAACCGCGCAAACTTTTCGTTTACCTACATTGAATTAAAACAAAAATTCTGAAAGTGAAAATCAAACTTTGGTTTCGGATAAAAAACTTTACAAGGTAAAAGTTGTTACATTATTTACTTCATAATTATTTATTTTACTGTCAAAATACAAAATAGACTCTACATTGTTATAAAAACAAACAAGAACAAAACAAAACATAAACAATTTATAAAATGCTAATAGCTGGAGAGGGGACAACAAATAAATTCGGCCCACCACCCAACATAAACATACGGACTATCAAATACATTACACCTCCGTCAATACTTGATAAAGATTGACTGGAATCAGCTCCTGCATTATTCACAAACTATTCGTCCTCTGTCCATGCCGACATTTACCGACATTCACCGACAAACGCCGACATTGGCCGACACTCTCCAAGATTGGCAATAACACTGGAAGTTTCAGAATTTATCAATACAAACAGTATTTATTAAAACGTAATGATGTAGACGCAAGAAAATTCAAAGATATCAAATGTTAGCGTGCTGAAGATTTATGTTTAGTTTTCATTAATATTTTGCGTCACCGTGAAGTATTTAATATGTATAATTTTTGGAAAACAAACCTCTTTACGATTAATATTATTTTTTATGGAATTTGAAAATAGAAATGTAGTTAGTTCTGTCTGTGATTGAAAAAGATATGTCGAAAAAAATGTTACTAATTGAATTATTGATTTATGAAAAAATACAAAAAGATAAATAAGTGGAAAGAATCTTTTATTCACAATCCTGGAACTGTAAACGAAAAGGAATTTCAATAATTTGGAGAAGACTGGGAAGAATTGCTTACAGATCTGAAGAGGGACGACATCAGGGACTATAACGTACTACCGTTACCCTGGTGCAATTCTACGCCCACGAGAAGGTACATGTTAATGTATTTGTGTTTTAGAATGTACAAGACATTCACAATTCCACATTCATTTATAAGGGTGTTTGCGTAATGACTGTTAAAATATCAAAGATTTAAATCTTTGTAAAATATACAATAAATTGCCAAAAGAGATAAGAGATTGTACAACTTCTCTATAATCTTTATACCTGACACATGTATGCAAATAAATTGTTTGATTGATTGATTGATTTACAAATCTTTACCAGTTACCACAGTGTGTGTACTAAATGTAAAGTAATTTTGGATTCTAAGAGATTCATGTTTCATAAGTTTATGGTAGGAGATTGAATGTACTACATATTATTGTGTGTAGGTACATAATGTGTAAAGGAGAGAGATACTCGTTGTTTAAATGGTTTCAGGTAAGTGACTCAAGATGCCATGTGATCGTTCCCGGCGTGAATGGATGTCCCGCGGTGCAGCCTGGCGGTAGCAGCAGTTGGTGTCTCACGGTGCAGTCTGGTGGTAGCAGCAGTCGGTGTCTCACGGTGCAGCCTGGTGGTAGCAGCAGTTGGTGTCTCACGGTGCGGCCTGGTGGTTGCAGCAGTTGGTGTCTCACGATGCAGCCTGGTGGTAGCAGCAGTTGGAGTCTTACGGTGCAGCCTGGTGTCCCATGGTGCAGCCTGGTGGTGGCAGCAGTTGGAGTCTACGGTGCAGCTTGGTGGTGGAGCAGTTGCTGTTTCAAGGTGCAGCTTGGTGGTGGAGCAGTTGCTGTTTCAAGGTGCAGCTTGGTGGTGGAGCAGTTGGTGTTTCAAGGTGCAGGCGAAATCGTCGCTGGCGGCAACGTGCTACGAGAGTCGAGTACGTCGGTGGATGTCGCTCTTAGCAGTGCTGGCAGCTGGATGGCAGGCAAGACGGCCTGCGGTACAGCGACGCACACCCCGTACATCACCGAACCGATAAGCGGCAAATAGATTTAGAGATAGTCATAGATTGCACAGGCGTCATACATTGCAGATGTTATCGAGACTTGAGCTTAATGGGTCGCGTATTCTCGTTTGTACTTGCGCTATTATACCTGCATCGCTGCAAATTATGTTGTTTGGTGATAACTGATAATGGTTTATGATTATTAATAATTAATATATATCAAAGAGGTTTTATAATCAAACAACTATAAATAAGTAGAGAAAAATTAATGTTTTCATAAACATTCAATACAATTTAATTTTGTAAAAAAAAGTCAGTTTGAATTGAATCGAATTTTGAATTTAAATTGATCCAACTCGTACTAATCTCACAGTATAATTGTAATTTGCTATCTAAATATCGAATAATTATAATCATTTATAACTTGAAATAAAGTAAGAGAAAGCGCTGAAATTTATTGTTGGGTCAGCAAACAAACTGCTCATTGATATTATTGTGACTAGATGACTGAATTGTTTTAGATGAAGACATATATTAACTACACATATTATAATTCAAGTCAGTTCTGCTTAAACAGTTTCTTTGGACGTTTATGTTATTTGGCAGTTATTAGTAAATACTTGTTATTGTTTACTCAAAAAGTAATCGGCAACGTTGCTTGTAATTGGCAAGTTGTAACAAATTTTAAATGTCGATAATGTGATAGAGAAACACATCACAATCACATAGGTGGGTAAATTTGGTACTAAAATAAAAAGTTATTAAAGAAGCATTACAATAAAGTTACAATCAACTTAGATAAAGAGTAAGCACTTGTAGGAAACGTTAGTGCAGTAGGTATGTGCACTTGATGTTATTTTTATTGAATTATTTTGTTATATAGTTATCAACACAACTATTCGGTTATTGATTCAGACAAAACTATTTCTAACGTTCATTTCTAATATTCTGTTTTGGTAGTTCTGCATTTTCGAATTATTCATATTTACATTATCTGATATTATTTTATCAACTCAATAGGGTTTTCTTTAATTGACTACGGATTTATTTACAATTGTGTACCTCGCAACATTGCTCAAGACTCACAACTATAGTTATAAAGGATAAAACACAACTAATGATAGTAACAAATCCTAAGACAAGTGACTTATGTTAACCATAGCGTATATTGAATACCTATTATCTTTGGATATTTCTTGGATAGAGTCGCTTTTTTCTACTTAGATAAACTAAATAGAAAATTTAAAAATAATGAGTTAAGGAATATAGGCAGAATGAAATTAAAAGATATTTGTTATATATATATTAATAGAAAATATTCTCAACTAAAATTATGCATGGGAAGTTGTCATTGTTCTATTGGCAGTCAATGTAATAAAATAAATAATTTTTTGAGAAGGAAATTGTGTCATACGTAAAATGGCTAACTGAATAATTTGGCTTTACTAAAAAAATTGTGATTTTGTTAACTGAAATAAATATTTTATTAACTTCACCTAAATACGATTTATAAACGCGGTTGAAAAATACTTCGTATGCTCGTATAGAGAGAGTTGCAAGTCCAGAACCTAAATTTTATTCTTGAAATATTGCTTGAGTTTTTACCCATCCACCCAGTAAACGTTACCTACTGAATTGGACAATTTTGGTTTTATTAGATTCAGTACATTTTAATCTAGGCTCGTACGTTTTATTTCAAAAAGTACTCGAGTAAGTTTTAAGGTCAAAAATATGGATATTTAGACTCTAATAACTTTTAACATAAGCAATACTTCTTAAAAAGTTAAACATTTCTAAAAGTTATGAAAACCGGAATACATATTTACGAGTAGGAAAACGTTATTGGTTTTTGTATGAAAGCTTACAGCTAGACGATAGTAAAAGTTTTACCAGTCGAAATTGTTTTCGTAACGATCTATGATTAAACGATATTATAGTAATGGGCACATCAAAAACGGTAATCATTGTATAACTTATTTTAATTGTGATATGAAGTAGTGTTGATAGTATAAGTTAAAATCTGTGGTATAAGTTTACAAATAGTTTAAAATTATGGCGATAAGCATTCATTTTTTCGAATTAACTTCATAATTACGCAAGTTTGGACAAAAGACAAAGTTGTCTATTATTATATTTCATACATTTTATTCTTCATATAATAAACACAATCAGGTATACTTTCATTGTACTGGCCATTTCGCACTTTTATTTATTTTGTTTTTTAAAACTGACCACCCTGATGGACACGCGGTCCCCAGCCTACCTCCGCGCCATGCTTCATTCTTTTATTGTGCGCGGCAATGAGCACTCGACTACAAAAACACGTCTCGTTTTTGTTAATTTAGGTTCAAAGTAAAAAAAAAAAAAAAAAAAAAATTAAGTGTTCAGTGTTAAAACTTGCTTAATTTTCTATACTGATAATGCTTAGACGCTAGTAAAATTTATTATTATAACAAAACTAAAATCAAATCAAATCATATAATTGTGCATTCATCTTCGTCAGACTCCGAGGAAAGAGGGTAAGTGAAAATTAACCTTTTTCCCAGATATCACATCAACTCAAATATCAATGCTGACGAAAGTGTGTCCAAAAATTGAAATCCTAAGGCATCTCTAAGCTAACTTGGAGGGTATCACATTGAGGTTATCACGAAAGTATAGCATGATGCGCGAAACAGTCCAGGCATCTCTAAGCTAGCTTGGAGGGTATCACGTTGAGGGTACCACGAAAGCATAGCATGATGCGCCAATGCTCCTGGAGGTTGACTGCGGGTCAACACGAAGGATTTTAAAAAAACCTCAAGGGACTTTGCGGATACCAACGGGGGACGATGTCGGTGTGGCGCTGTTCTCGGCTTCACTACAAGTGGCTCCGCATGACCTCCCGGACTTTGATCCCGAATTGCTATCGGCGCTCAGTCACAAGAACTATATTAATGGTTAGTCCCGACAGTTATAAAATTCTAGCCGACCTTCATTGCAAAGAATCAAATAGTTTATTTGATATACTTGCCTGGCTTATGAATAGCCAGTTAAATGTTATAACCTTTTATCAGTGATAACTATTTCACGACTTAAAAACTAATTCCACGAGGGTACCAACGCGTCGAACTTTTCTAACTATGTACCTACAACAATAATGTTTAGATTTTGTGGTGGAAAATAATTTTTACTTACGTTCGAAAATTAATGTTCAGATTGTGTAATGGGATGATAATTTAACTGTTAGCTCAACAATATTATGTATAATGTACCATTAGTCTGAAAGTTTCATTGAAGTGAATTGTTAAATTCTTTCTGAAACTAATAAAAATCTTAAACCACAACGCGTCCTGAACTGAGAAGAAGCTTAAGTATTGACAAATGACATTTTGTTTCGACAAATGACAAGTAATTAAAGTTCACGAACGGGACCAGATGTTTTTTCGGAGAAATAGTTTCGGGCATTATACTAGTTTCAATGGTTACTGATCGTCAGGTGTTGTAAATAAAGAAACCAGCAGGGCGCGGCGGGCGACTTTGCTATCGACACCCACCGCTGGGACAGCGCAATCTCGTTTCTCGAGAAACTAGCTGGCCCCCTCTCGTTACGGCTCGGCCAGCAGGGGGGGCGTGACACACTTGAGTATTGGCGATCAGCCGCGAGGAAGATGCGACGTGACAGCAAGTTTCCAGCATCAGCCACAACAAGGACCAGGTTCATCGACGACGCTAGACATTAAGGTACCTATATGCCAGTTGTCTTCAACATTTTGAAGTTTATTGGTTACATATCACTGACAAGGAATCCGTCACGATCTATAACATGATCTAGAATTTCGGGAGTTATAATAAGTGAAGACTATTTTTTGACTTTCACTAGGTGTACAAATGTACGTACATTCAATAAAATATTTTAATGAATTGAACAAATTAAGGAACTAGCTCCAAAAAATTATTATTACATAATACCATTTTAAAAATCGTACACTAACACAGTGTACCGCCTTACACGTTCACAACAAAGAAAAAGCGACAAATGTCTTTGACAATCGACATTTCTTTTTTGGGTGAGATAATGTGGGAGTGAGTCACTGCATGTTCGATTATAGTTAAGATGTGTCTAACCTCAAAATCTTACGTGGTAAAAGATACATTCTAAATTTAAAGGCGTTGAATGTATTTGTAGTTCAAAATCTTTTGAAATTGATAGTTCATAGAACAGCTTACAAGCGAATACCTAAAAAGGGTTTTATGCCTATGAACTGAAGAATCTTATTTTAAAGTACCGATTCATCCTTGGTAAAATACATAAAGAAGTTGTGACTCATCTCAGATACTTACCGCGGTTTTTTCATGAAGATTTGTTAGGTGTTAGAGTATTAAAGTTATTTACTACCCTCAAAACATGCTCAGTTTCCTGGTTTTATTTTAATATCTGACGATATGGCAGTATCGTTACCCAACCGCAAACTATGACGTGAATTATGTAACAATTCAAATTCTGTAAAGAATTTTATACGCTTAACTCGTTGTATCATCTAAGAGTTAAGCTTAATTCCGATTAAAAGTCCTAAAGTCCACTTCTCCAGCTATTAGGTATGGATGGGGTTACACAGAACGTCTGTAGAAACAAAAAATGTAGTCCGTAAGAAAAATTAGACTTTAGACGCAGCTGTTCGTCCATCATCGGTTATCCTATCAGATGGCCAGTGGTTACAAAACATTTTTTAAGTCATCTAACTCCCTTAAACCTAAAAGGTTGAACTAGTGATTCACACGATTTCCCGGTCTAGATGAAGACTAATTCTTTTCATTAGAGGGATTTTTGTTTTTGTAATAATTAACGTTAAGATGAATCGAAATACCCCTTTACAGAGTTGATGGCCATATTTTTCGATACATCTATTTTGATACACATGATTTACATCAGTTGCATAGAGGATATCAAATACCCTCATTTAAACGATTGGGTTAATTGTTTCTTATATGGAAATTAAAGATAATCAAAAGCTGACCAAGAGTTACATCCAGTTAATGGGATTAAGCTATCGCGGTAAAATTATATACTTCAAAGTTATTCAAAGAGTTCAATCCAGTTATTGAATTTATCGCTTCTTGCAATAATGCGAAATGTAATCAATACGAACCCAGACGTCTTAGAAACAGACGCATTCTGAACATTTTGGAACACCAAGTTTACCTTTGCTCTTCTATATATTCTTCTAGAGGAAGAATGCTTAAAAATACTATTATAGACAATGCTTTAGACATACATCGTCTAAGGACCTTTACAACTTTGGATTTTCTTCTTTTACATAAGGTGTCAAAAGACTTACTTCTTATAGTACATTTATTGATGATAAATAAATAAATATGGTCTTTCCCTAGAGAACCACAATTCATAGGAATTACTGGAGGAAGTTCTCTGAAGGCATTAAAAAAAAAAAAAAAAAAAAAAATATATATATATATATATAAAAAAAAAGGACATTTTGTTGGAATTTTTAATAATTTATATGTTTCAAAAATTTTGTGTTATTTACAAAGTTTTGTGGCAATACTGCTTTAATAACGACTGAGATCCGTACAATCCGTACCTACATTATAAGTCAACCTCGTAATTTCCAACAGAACAACTTGTTAACGACGTAGCATATGGTACGATTACTTGTTATCATTCGGCATTGAGTTTAATTTCTGCTGATGATTTTGGGTCAAAAAAAAAAAAAATATATATATATATATATATATTATATTGCGAAAATGAATAGATAAATTAACATCAAACACCACATAGTAGCACACAATATAGTATGCTAACACATTGCTCAATGGGCCTTAATAAGAGTTTATTCATTCCGTAACTTTGCTTTGCTGATCTTGTAACTTTTTTAGCTCTAGGCAGTAGACACAGCACAGAATGAGAACATTAGCATTAGTTAAAGTTAGTATTATTGTTTTTATATAATTCAAGGGAATTATTGAGTTTATACAACGCCAGCTACTACTCAGGGCGAACCAGTTTTAATTATACCATAATAAAAACTGAAGAGAAAGTATAAAAATTTGCCACAGCTTTGAAAAACAAATCGATATGTCGTTTACAAAATCTTAGACCAAGATATATAATAGACAACCTCCTGATAATGTTGAAGCGACCTCATAAGGTCGCCTGCAGGCAGACCACCGTGAGAACGTGTCTGCCGAGGAATATAATCTCTCACGAGAGAGGTCTGCGTTTCAGTGCACTCAGCAACACTTCCTCGGCGAGCACGTAGTTTGTTGCTTGACCTCATCAGAAAAGCAGTCTGCTGGTAACAACCATTACGGACGTTACCTAAGTTTTATAACCTCTTATTGAGCGATGATGCTTCTGTCGCAATAGCTCTTTTGCTCTCTAATCATTAATCATTATAATCTATCTAAATATAAATTAAACCTATTTATAATGTGACTGGGTTATTGATCCAGGAATTGAACGAAAAGATTGTGTTAATTAAATACTTCAGTGGTATAAAGAGGACCTATTTCCTATTATAATAGGAAACAATTTACTATCTGTTAATGTCCATAATTTAACAAAAATTTTCATCTCTAAACATCTACCTGATTGTGTTTATTATATGAAGAATAAAATGTATGAAATATAATTGATGATTAAACGAACTTACCTGTAAGTGAAGTTCTATCACAATTATGTGAATACATTTTATTCGAATATAATAATATAAGGTCCCTCCCATACCCAAAACCCATGAGTATAATACGAAAATTTTGTTAAATATTCTCTAAAGAATGAAGCATGGCGCGGAGGTAGGCTGGGGACCGCGTGTCCATCAGGGTGGTCAGTTTTAAAAAACAAAATAAATAAAAGTGCGAAATGGCCAGTACAATGAAAGTATACCTGATTGTGTTTATTATATTCGAATAAAATGTATTCACATAATTGTGATAGAACTTCACTTACAGGTAAGTTCGTTTAATCATCAATTATGAATTGGTACTGTGATTGTTTACTTACTAAGAATTTCGTTGAGCTAGGTCACGGAGTACATAATAGTACTAAAGGTACAGAAGGCTCACTCGGCAAGATGATTTAAAAATCGAAAATGATTACAGAAATAACTAGTCAAGTTGCAACTATAGGAGCAATCGCTTAAAGACTGTATGGGTTAAATTATTTTAGAACGGGTGATAGATTTTTTTGATTTGCTTTGACAGAAAGGAAATATAGTAAGATTTTCCGTTGCTACGTATTGAGGAATAGAGTGATCGTTCGGTTGGAAATTTTGTATAAAACCTGTTGAATTATATTATAACCATATAAATGAATATTGTTCAAGACACTAAGAGTAAAAAGAAAAGATCCTAACACCTGATGGGCAGTATGAATTATATATACCTAATACCTATAGTAGTTCGGTCAACCTAACTATTGAGATTTGACAATAAGATTCAGTTTTTTTTAACGAACTATTAATTTCGTCTTGAGAAAGCTATAAGTACCTACTTATACCATTTTATAACGAGTAAAAGCCCAGCAGTAGAAATTACTAAGAAAATTCTGATTAATGTCTATATTTAATTGAAACGGTAGACACATGATTGTTCACCAGAAACTTGAAAACACAAGAATATGTAAAAAATCTTCCAGTTTAGAAGCAGATGATTGATGGATTTATGTACCTAAGAATTTTGTGTTTAAGCGCATCTGGGAGTATAAGGTGACTAAGGATGGATTAAGATATGGTAGTGCCAATGTGTTGCAGACGGCAAAACCTTAGCAATATTTAAAAAAAAAACAAATAGTCTTTTTAAATACGAAAGTCATCCCATACCATATCGAATATTAATAATTATGTCCAATCCATTTGTTAGGTTAGTAACAAAGAGCTTGAGAAAGACGAAAAGGGAAATAAAAATGGTTGTCATCTATTTCTTTAAAAATATGTCATTATAGGAATATTCGTATTTATTTCACTTAAATTTGATACGTATTCACAAAATTGTGAGACTTCGTAATTAGATTAAATTCAGCACTTTATTTTAATTTTTCTGGCGGTCGATTTAGATATTGTGACCTCACATGTCCCACTGGTGACTTAAGGAAAAATTGGTTAGCACTGTTATTTTTTTTACCGCGTGTTAAAAAACACAGATGTAAAAAACAAATATTGTGAAGCCATTTCACGAGCAAAAAAATAAATGAAAACGCCATGTAATTATTAGTATCATGAGTGGTAATGGTATGCAAAAGTCATAAAAAAAAGAGTTCAATAGATTTGATATAGAAAGAAACAAAAAACCGTTTGATATTAAAATGAGAGATCTAGTGAGAATTGAAAGAACATAATGTATAAACAAGGTTGCGATAAAAGTATAAAATTAAGACCGAAATGTTTATGTTTATATTATATATAGTGTAACTAAAATATTGCATCATGAGGATTGGAGGATAATTTTGTTACAAAAAAAAAGGATTAACAACATAATATTATTATCATTATACACGATTGATGAAGCACATCCTTGGTCCTGTTTTAATGGAGAGGGTAGTGAGTAATCCTTTGCGAGGATATACTGATGGTTAAAAATAAAATTTTGTGATTTAGATATGTGTTTCAGAGAGATTATAATATTATTTTTTTTTATTGTGTGGTTTTATGAAACCACAGTCAAACTTTTGTGGTCTTGGCTGCTCTGACGAGCGCCTTTCACTTTGTTCCTACTCGGCGGCCGACCGTCACGCGACTTGCAACACATAGACGAAAAAGTTTGAGACGATGTAATAAAAGTTTCACTTAAAAAATATTTGTTGACGTTATAGGATCTAATGCATGGAATGGAGTATTAATTTGTAACAGCGAGACAATGTATTGAGATGAAACATCGTATGTTAATTCTGCCTCATTGTGTATTAGTACAAACTGGAAGTTTGTATTTCAATTAGTGTAAAGTAATTTTTGTTTGATGTTTTGATGCAAACAAGGATTGTTCCTCATGAAGTTAAAATTGTAAATGTTTAATTGTAGTGCAATATGCACCTCGTTTCTACACTGTTAAAGTAGCATGATAGTATAACAGACCATTTGAAGTGCAATGTGCACGTATACTTAGTTCTTACCCTCTACACTGCTAAAGTAGCATGATAGTGTAAAAATACCATTAATTCCGCACTGCTAAGGTAGCATGATAGTGTGGACGACCATTATTCCTACACTGCTAAGGTAGCATGATAGTGTAGATTTGTAGAAGATCATTATGCCCACACTGCTAAGGTAGCACGATAGTGTGGAAGACCTGGAAGTGCAAGGTGCACGTACTTAAAGACTTTAAACGCAATACAATAATTTGATTTGTTTAATTTTGTTAATTAATAATATAGAAAGTGCATAAAGTGTATTGTGTGTTCAATGTTATTTGTTTAAATTAATGATTATAATAAATAAATAAATAAATGTCAATTATTCATATGAATGCAGGTACATTAGGTGGTCAGCAATAACAATTATTATCCTTATATATTCTGCCTTATGGCGTATGAATTAAAAAAAAAAACTAAATGTAAATATTTGTTTGATTAAATTAGAAATTATTTTTTTCATAATTTTATAATAGATATAAGTCAGGATGTCGATGACTGTAAATTGATAATTTATAAAGACAAAAATTAGTAATTCAGAATGTCAATTTGTAACTATCATTTTTCATAATATTGTTCGCTATAATTCAAGATGTCAATAATTGAAAATTCATAATTTATAAAGTCAAAAATTAGTAATTCAGATGATGACAATTAATACCTATGGGTTACCCTGAAATGTTTTGTAATTGTTACTAGTTTCACCAATTTTAATGTTTGTTTGTTTGTAATCAAATTTTGCAAGTTAAAGATCCACGTCCCGGTTACCGATTGAACTTAAATTTTGTATACATGTGTAATTGGATAACAATTATGACTTGGAGCTGATCTGATGATGAACAGGAAAGTTGTTATAGGAACTCGGTAGTTAAATGACACAACCCCATCGAGTTTAGACTCGTTTGATCCGTTTTGACAAGTACTTTGGTGCTAGATGGTAACCTGGATCTGGTGCTGAGAAGGATATTAATAAAATGTATAAAAGCTTTCTTTATAAAAAATAATTTTAAATGATATCATACGGTTTTGATAATATGATTCTTAGGTTATTTGATGTTTGTTTGTAACAGTGTTCAGTATTTCGCGGGGACGCGAAATGTATATCAGGATGGACGAGTTGTTAGCGTGCTGAAGATTTATGTTTAGTTTTCATTAATATTTTGCGTCACCGTGAAGTATTTAATATGTATAATTTTTGGAAAACAAACCTCTTTACGATTAATATTATTTTTTATGGAATTTGAAAATAGAAATGTAGTTAGTTCTGTCTGTGATTGAAAAAGATATGTCGAAAAAAATGTTACTAATTGAATTATTGATTTATGAAAAAATACAAAAAGATAAATAAGTGGAAAGAATCTTTTATTCACAATCCTGGAACTGTAAACGAAAAGGAATTTCAATAATTTGGAGAAGACTGGGAAGAATTGCTTACACAAAGCAGCCGATAATCTGGTTTTATAATAAAAAAGTAAAAGAGAATTGTACTCTATGACGCTAGTTAGGACTAGCATAGAGACACAAAAGAATAAGTTTAATCGATTTATCGCAATTGACTTTCTAAGAGCCAAACGAAATATTGAAACCCTCCACGATATTATATGTCTAACAAATGAGGTTTTTTTATAGCAAAGAATGGTCAGTCGATTCAGTTGTCCTTCTGATGTTAAGTGATACGCCAATGTGACATTGCAATGTAAAGACACACTGCAATATCATACGACACACTGTACTGCACTGATCATGTCAACCATCATAAGGCCTCCGTCACATCAATGTTCGTTTGCAAGAATTAACAGATTAAGACTCAGACGGTAAAAAATGTATATCAGGAAGACTCTTCTCTTCTCTCTCCTTCTCTTGAAAAAAAAAATGGCTGATAAAGGAAGGGATGAGGAAAGTAAAAACTATTATTATTATCAAATCCGTTTTACACGTTGCGGTACTTATAATAAGCTTAACCGAAATTATCATGATTCATTTTCAATTTCAAACTGTAAAGCTACAATATTATAAGCGCATTAATTTAATAAGCTTTTAAAACGGTCATAAATTACAACAAATCATCCTTTCTAACGCCGGCGCGGTTCGAACGCCCCGAAGCCCATTATTAGTGGGCAATGCTATCGCGATGGACTAAACCGTGACTAATTATAATGGTACATGTAATCATACACCGCTGGACGCATTACGGAATCTATCAACGCGAGTAATAGAAATCAAGCGAGCCTGGCGGGCGTGAAGTACTCAACTATCAGGAATGGATACGATAAGCCCGGCATTGTACCAAACTTGTCCACTTGACTGATATCCGACAACGGACACGTCAGTCCGATGTGCCGCATCTGTCCACACGTCTGACTCCCGATAAGAAGCGCACCGATATGCTGTGTCGGTGGTGCGCTAAATCGGACCGATAATGTTGTCTCCGATTTGATTGCAATAGGAATCGCGTATGAAGCTGTCCACAATTACGGGTATCACAAGTATCGGTATTGATATCGGTCGCTGGATATTTTTCTAACCGGGAAAGCGCGCGTTATTTGATTTGACCAATGAGCGCGCGCGGTTCTATTTTGCGTTAGGTTGGTACCATGACGTATTAACCTTATCAAACTTCGTTTACAGATATCACCATCATACTTGTTATTGTTGAAAGATAATTTGTAAGGAATGCTTCAGAAGTTTTTCGATGGCGTAGTCGTTTTCTGTCTGCTCTCGCCGAGTACTCGATGTGTGCGGTGTAAGATTGATCACACTAAAGACGGAATTATTCATGGAGAGACACCGCGCTCGGCTATCACTCCATCACGCTCAGTTATCGGTGACGCTGGGGAAGATGAGCCTCTGATTACCATTCACAAGCTAAGAGCCACGACGTAGTACAGGTTTGAATGATCGAAGATTAATGCTTGTCATACGAATAGTACAGGACATAGTGAATTCACAGTCAAGGATTTGATGCCCGTGGTAAGTTGAAAAGTCTTGGCTGCAGAGTTTCTTGCTAATTCTTCTGGTTACAAAGCAGCAGCACCAAATGTGGTGGTAGAGTCTTACATATCATAATTGCTTATAAGTTAGGGCTATGTGAAAAAACTAATAAAAACGCGTTAAAATGGAAACTTGCAGTCACTACTCACTAATAAAATGGCATAGATAGATAAAATGTAGTTAGTCATATAAGTTTTAGCTTTAGGTTACATTCGAATTTCTCATATTATTATTTAATTTTTGGCTTTGGGGCTTGTAAACTGTAAGTATCCAAGAAAAATAATTTGAAACACGACCGCAGTATCTTTAGCTCAGCGAGTCATACAAAAAAACCATTCTCCATGTCAAATGCGATGAAATGCAGCATCTTATTTCAGACATCAGCTGTACCGCCGATGTTATATTAACCGTGAACGCGACGTTGACACAACGTTGACTCCAATAAAGGGGCGAACGCGAACGTATCCACTCGTAAGGTTCAAATTAATTCTCCCGGTTTATTCTTAGTGCGTCTGACAGCTCGTTCCACCTTAACGCAATAACTGTCTCGGAAATATGTAAACACTACACCAAACGCTTTTAGGTTGCTCGAGTTGAGAGGGTGAGGTAAATCTTTTACATTTTTAAGTGAATTCTACCGACGCGCGGTAAGTGATTTCGGTTTAGCATTTGGGAACGAAATGTGAACTTGAAATCCAAGAAATTTGTAGACGTAGATAACTCGAAGGTCCACTTGCGTGAAACGGGTTAAATATTTATACTAATAATCCCAGAATAAATAATCGTCTCTCATTGGACAATTTTGACAACTTCACTCTGTTAGCATGTTAACACACTCCCGGGTTGGCGCAAGTGGGTCTAAATGTGTTTAGAAAGCCACCTGCTGAGTTTTTGTTGCCTTCTTCTCAGGGTAAAACTTGTAGGAACACTCGTAAATTTAGTTTTGAACCATGTTATTATTATAAAACCCAATATTTTACTGCCTTTTCATAGGTAGTGTGAAATAAAGAACCCACCCAACAAAGTCTTCGAACTTGCAGTTAGAGATAAACTACGTAAATACGATAGAAGAATAAATATCACAACATATAGGTAAGTATGTAGTATGGATTTGTGTTTTAGTTTTTACGATTACGATTTAATGCAATTTATTTCAAAAGATCTTTTCATCATAGCTAACATCCGATGTCGCAACACAGACTAACAATCAATTGAACTAAGTATCAAATGTCAATGTCACGTGAGCATTACTCATTAACGGTGGACATCAATTGACCCGCAGGTCGACGTCTTAATTGCAGCTCATTAGGGATCAAACAACCCATTCAGAACATAACGTCTCTATCCAGCTATGAACTCATTAACAAAGAATTCCGAATCTACGATGATAAAGCAGTGCAGCAAGCGTACAGATGGGAGCTAACATCTTTACTTGCATTACAGCTTAACCACCACGGGTGTGCCCGCGAAATTAAAATTTTTCGTGGTTTTTCGCGATTTTTAAGCTAATAAGACATAATAGGCTTATTGGCCGTCAAATTGCGATAATCCCAATATCTTCTTCACGTGTTTATATAAAAAAATCTCTGCTCGAAAGTGTCGAGTTAATGAAATTATTTATTTATTTATTTATTTATTTATTAAGGCACAATAACGTCACATACACGAAACATTGAAAATAAAGAATACAAAAGGCACCGGACAGCGTGGGTAGACATTTAGAACTGCGCACAGCGTTTACAAATAATAGTGCTCGAATTAAATTAAAAACTACTACAACCAAAAAAAAATGATAATAATATAAGAACGGAAGAACTAATAACATAATGAAGACAAAAATGATTTCCTAACATAAAAAAAAAAAAATAAAAAATAAAATAAAATAAAAAAAAAAAAAATTAGTCCGAGATTTGCGAGTTACTCACATAAAACTCGATACTCGGACTAATATCGTAGGATACACATTTTTATGCAAATATTTTGATATAATCATGTAAAGATGATACTGCCATTCTCGCAAATTGATCGCCATAAGCCTATCATGTCTAATTAGCGTACAAATTGCAAAAAACCACGAAAATTTTGAATTTCGCGGGCAGACCCGTTGATTTCACGTTAATGTAAAGAATTACAGCGAGATGTTGGCATGTTTTAGCTCTATTTGATTGACGAACGAGTTCACAATCAACTTTGTTTACGGGACTTAATTTCCAATTCACTGTGCAGTTTCTGTACAGCCAATTCGTATATTGCTAAATCGATAGGTGCGTGTATAAATATCTTTAGCGCACAAGTTATCTCTTCTGTTAGCACTCTCGCCGCGTGAATATAGTTTTTACAGTAGATACGTACTACATTTATGTAGCTCTGCTGAGATATTTCTTAAAATTATCTTTTTTACAATTTGTGACTTAATAGCCAAAGTATACGAATAAATTATTGACCACTTATATTCATAGCTGCGATGTTAGTCTAGTTGAAACTAACCAAACTGTAGGATTGCTGCTCAACGATCGTTAACGTCCTACGTCTCAATTATTTCATAACTATCAATAAAAGTTTATGCGACTGTCGTTCTATTTTCCTTAATGTCTCCTAGGCTATTAGGGTTAGTTTTGCGTGTGTGTAACTGTCTAATGGGTTAATGGGGGGGTAGGGGGAGGTTGCATGACACAGTTTCAGTACAAGTTCACAGTGTCAAGTGCAATTAGCGCGGTTGGGACTCGGACGTCGTTATAATTTATATCCGAAGATGGAATGCCTTAATTAAAATATCTGTGGGTTTTTATGGAGACATAAATTCCTGGGTCCGATCAAGTGGAATGATGCATTTGAAGTCCGTTAGGTTTTAATGTTTATACATTTTTGTATGTAGTCAATCTTGTGTACTAATAAAATAGGACTTTTTGAATCTAAAATTCTTACGCGTTTCAATTTGGTCTCTATTTGACTGTCTCTTTACCTATTTTTTCTTATTCGTAAGCATTTCCTAAACTCTCAAGTGATCTTTTTGTAAGAGTTAACCGTCATAACTAACTGGGGTAGTAAGTACTGAAAGTTCAATAACACTTGAGTCAGTTTTTTTAATGTTAGGGTTAGTGATAGATTTACGATATGGGGGAGGGACCCACGGAACTGACTCTAAATAGAAATATATGTATTTCAATAATCAAAAGGCATACCGAACTTAAAATAACTTGTATACAATAGTGTCGGTAACGGCAAGGAGTTCCATGGTTCTTTTTCTCATTTCAAAAATACCCAACGAGACTAAATATGTTGCCACTTTAAAAAACGTGTCAAGCAGCGGAAATTCCGATTTATAATTTACTCATTATGAGTAGTAGATTAAAATAATAAGGATAGAATAGTAAATGTCAACATCAATTATCAAAACCATAGTATACTATGTATGTGTATACAGTTATCATGGTGATAAACGACGTGTCAGTGATGATCGTGTATGGTGGATATCAAACACTGACAATTAGTTAATTGGCACCCTCGCGTGGCTCCGCCGCGTTAGCTCCGCGATGGACGATTGCCGGCTGCTTGTCCCTTTTGTTTGTTTAGAATAGGATATAGGTAACGTGTAGGCCAAGACGTAGTGTAAGGAATGATTAGCTGATGAAAACACTAATAGGTCCTATGGAAAAGTCTAACGTAGTTTGGGACTTTGAACGCATCATTCTAAAACCGGCTGAAATATCTATTTAAGTGTTATTTTTGTTTAAACATTACAACAATTATGTTGAACGTTTTACCGTGTATGCAATAAGCATGTTAGACTAGATATCACGATATTCAAATCGAATCAAATCAAAATATTTTATTTCACATAGGCCTAACCAACAGGCTCTTGTGAACGGTCATTCATTATGATATTTGTAATTTATGTACATCGGGGTCCAGTTCTCAGATGAGACTAAAAATTTGCATTTCAGGTTTAGAATAATGAATTTTATAGTTTTTCCACTTCCAAGCACATTACAATACAATAACATAATTTGTTATTTGTTTCATGAATATGGTTAACAATATGGTTTATAATAGTGTTAGTGGGTTTTTATAAGTTTTGCAATTAATTTAGAGTCTGCTATAAATTAGAGCAATCCTAATTGAGAGAAAAGGCCTAAAACTGAGCGAAATATTCGGACCATTAAGATGGTTTATTTATTACTCTTTCATTTTAGCTATAGCCTCTCAGACTACACTATTTGCGCGTCCATTGAGTGCAATTTGATTTGGTATCGCCCTTGTCATCGCAGACGTGTTTGATCGCGCGGCTCTGTCTGTATGTCTTCAATTATGCGCCATGTTGGATCACTCATTCCCGATGTTTGCTGTCTGCTGGCATTGTGTGCATTGTACCCGCTATTATTTTAATGTAGACGGTCATGGTTAAACCTGTGTAATAGAGCATTTAACTTTGTTGTTTCGGATACCCGTTTTATTCGGTGAATGTACTTCAACAATGGATTATTTTGTTTCCTGAATTCCTTTAACAATAACTTTGTGAGTATTTTCTACTGCGACACGATGAAATACATTCCAATTTAGAAAATGCGTATTCATAAAATGCCTATTATCGTGATATGTGTCCTCTCTTACCTCAATTTTACTATTTAGTGCTAAGATACTCCAATTTTTTCCATTGCATATTGACATGAATTTGGAATAGGTATTAGTATTGACAATCAACCAAGAACATAAGGTACGGTTGTTACAATATTTTCATATACATTTGGTATATATGTCACAGCCAAAGCGATTAATCCGGATATTATACATATCATCTGGCCATTATTAATAATGTCAACTCAATTTGGATAAAGTGATAATTGACATAGAATTAATCACATTAACCAGCTATTATCTATACCATCTTCGAAGACTTGGATAATGTAATAAAACAAGTATGGATAAAGATTATTTACCTGTTTACTAATTTATTTATGAATGTTTTTATGTAATTCCCTTCACAATGTCACTAGCTTTCGTAAATAACTCAAATTAACGAGAAGTAATAAGAAAAACTATTATTAAAAATCATAATTTGTTAGGTTATTTCAGACGACATTTAACGTATTTCTTTGCCAGTTTGCTAATATTTTAATGAAATAATAGTATTAATACAGGGTCTAGGAGCGAGCGAAGCGAGCTCGGGACTTGAGGGCACCCCGACTCGGTTGGGTTAGGTGACGAAGAAAATAACCACTCAGAAGGATGGCGGGGCCTTGCAGGCCCCGCCATCCTTCTGAGTGGTTATTTTCTTTTATGACCACCCAGAAACAGGAGCCCCGCGAAGCGGGGCTCCGTCGAACGAGCCTTGAAAAGTGTAAGGGAAAACTAAATTATTAACCTTAAAATTTTAAAACTTAAAAATTGTTTTACGAAAACTATTACTTTAATTAGTATTTTAATTTTAGTCAGCCACGGATCACGCCACGCGGCAGCGGGATGAAGAACCCGTTTGGCTTGTAAAACCCCCCCGGGTTTTACAAGCCAAATAGACCGTATTATCACTTTCGCCAACTGTGACCAGCGCCTATGAATAATATCCAGATAAAGTGATTAATTTATCAAATTGTCTAGTCAATTTGGCTATTATCCATAGTAACCAGTCATTATTAATAATAGCTGTTTAATCACTATGACTGTAACATATAGATACCTATCGACAGATTTTTTTTTATTGCACACCACCATGAAGTAGACGAAGAAAACATAACTGTTACTGATGATGTAGAGAGATAACCTAATACAACCAATAGGACCCTGTGATAAGGCTACCGCCCAACTAACGAGGTAGGCACAAACATAAGTAAAAATGAAAACAAATAATACCCAAAAAGATGTCCAAAAATATGTTTTCTGAAAAGATCGAAAACAGGACTGATTAATTTGTTTGGCTATTATCCGCTACTTGAAAGGATTCTGTATGGTGCAATATGCAGGAACACCATCCACATGAAACACCACACACAATTTTCTATCACTTTCTTCGACGCACGTTTCGTCCCGACACCGGGACATCCTCAGGAGATGTTGACTTCACAATGCGAAATCGTAGAGACACACGAGAGATCACTCTACGATTTCGCATTGTGAAGTCAACATCTCCTGAGGATGTCCCGGTGTCGGGACGAAACGTGCGTCGAAGAAAGTGATGGAAAATTGTGTGTGGTGTTTCATGTGGATGGTGTTCCTGCATATTGCACCATACAGAATCCTTTCAAGTAGCGGATAATAGCCAAACAAATTAATCGGTCCTGCTAATTATGGATTTCCGCAAAATAACGCCTGCTTCCATTCAAGATCGAAAACATTTCCGAGGTCCATTTATTTCGACATTCCCGTGAAGTCGTTCCCAGTAGACTTCCATTTGCCTCCCGACATTACGCGCCACGCCGGTGGTCGAGAGAGGACAACGGGGGGTCCCTCGACCCGCATCGCGCCCACTGGGTCTTTGTGACCCAAGAATAGATGCCAGTGAGTATGAGCGTTTATTATGTACTGCACAATGTACTGTGCCGTGCTTCGACGTACATACAAACTGCGCAAGCATCTCAATTATTTTGCAAATGTCTAGGAATAGGATTAAATTACTCGTATTCAAAAGCTGTCTTGGTTGGAGAATGTAATGGTGACCCTAGGTTTTGCACATTTTCTAATTATAAAATGTCTGCATATTAATTAAATAATTAAAATAAAGAATATTCTGAATACAGCCAAATTAGGACAAGAAATTAAATCACAAATGTAACTGAAAGGTGGTGAGACTCCTGATACCCATGTTTCATACTTGAGTTAGTCCTAGTGTAGTCTGAATCTCAAAATGCCATCCTTAATTGTTTTTGTAAAGTCAGTTCATGTTTTGCTGACTGAACAGTATTTTTGTCAATTAGCGATATAAATAAAAACATTAAAAAAAATAAAGAATGACTCCGAAGTAAGAACATGCCAATTTGTCTCAAAAATCCTCCATGTTTGATAAAAAGTATATGTCCTATACAAACAATGTCCTATGCATTCAACCAATTTTATTTAATTACCTACTGTGCAACCAGACTTGTCTAAACTCATCCGTTGAAGAGTTCCCTAGAGGGCCTATCACATAATTTATATTCTCAAATAAAGCAAGCAATAGTTCCAATACGTCGTATTCCTTATAAAGTGTTATATTCTGTACGCGCTCGTTACTAGCAGATAATATCGCACGCGTTGTGCTCACAGCGAGGGTCGCTCCGGAGCGAAGCGAGCCGCGGGGCGCCAGCAGTGCACAGAAAATAAAACTACAATAAACGGCCAAGTGCGAGGTAGGTTCGCGACTTGAGGTTCCGTAGTCCGTACCGCTACAAAATGACATGATTGGTAAACTTTTTCAGAAAGTAAGTGATTTCATTTTGCTCTAGGGATCTGTTTATAAAACTGACAAGCTGCAATGGACTTAAAGAACATGGGCAGAAATGTACACAAACAAAGTTTAGCGTCTAAATCTAACATTTATTACAAGACGATTCTAGTAAATAACTAAATTTTTTAAAGGTATCACCAGTTATTGTAAAGGACGGGTCTAAAAACAAAATATTTAAAAAAATTCAATTGATTACTGATAGGTTCCGTTTCCACATTCCTGACAACTAGTGTTGCCGGATGCAAAACTTTTCCACTTTTATACTACATCTTTTTGACGATCGGTCCACTTTTGTACGAGAACAACATGTAACAGACTATACTAAAGATAAACCTATTTTCAAGTACTACGTTAATTCTTAGATCAGAATTTAGAATACAAGACAATAAAATCTGTGCCGATTTCAATCGTTCTTTTTTTGCATTTTATTTTACTCGAATATATTTACATAAAAAGATTAAATTAGTTTAGGGTTTTCCATTGCGTTGGAGTAAAACTGAATATTATTTTTCCGTGTGAGCCAGTCTCACTTAAATAAACTGTTTAAATATTTGTGATTATTTGTCAGAAAACTACATCTATTACTAATACTGAAATCTATTACAACCGATTATTTTGAGGATAGATTATTTTGTCTTGGTAGTTTAGCGTTTCCGAAATACCCTTGTAATTCAATATCAATTTATTAACTCAATTAGTTTTTTCTTTCAGTCGATTGGAGTTTTTTAATTCCGGCATCTCGCAACATTGTCCGACAGCTACATGATGGCTTCATGGTCTCAACTGTCGACAGTGACAAATTCTGGGACAAGTGACAAATATTTATCAAAGGGTATATAGTGTATTGTCTATGCTCTCAGATGCTTCATGGCGGAGGTCGCAGTTGTTATAATACCCAGATACAATATTTTGAAAATAAATATCAATTTTTCTCCACTTTTTTGTAAGAAAAATCTTTTAGCATTGAGTTCAGGCTTGCAGGGTCAACCAAAAAAATATTTTTTCATTTATAGTTGCAATAGCGTAACGTGAGCGAAAGCGATGTATGGGCCCACACCATTGTTCTTTATTGAATTTTAGTTATTTTTAATATAAAATGAATATCATGTAGTGTAGTTACTCTACTTGGTAAGTTTTATAGTCAGACAACCTTTAAGAAGTTAGGTTCAGCAAGTCATGCAAAGAACAGTACCAGGAAGATGAAGGCCAGGCCAAAGTGAATGGACATCTGTAGTTAAGGTGTATAATATTTGAATAGAGCATTCGAATCTTATTCACAGAGTTAAATTTCTTAATAAAAAATTTTCATAATTATAATTGCTAACCTACGTAAAGAATCGGCACTATTCAGAATACAGACGTGAACAATAATTAATTTTATTTCGAGCTAGACGATCTTAAAAATATCAGGGATAAAGCCGCGATAAGAACGAACGACCGGTTCTGAATAAGACAAAGTTGATGTAACATTTTTGCACGGAATCCCAAAAATAAAACACAAAAATATAAGAACGTAAAAAGTTCCCATCGCCCTGTATCATTCTCTATTGAGCGTGATTTATGTGCCCCGCTGTCGCGAGTTCCGGGAGTCGACAATGTTTTTATTGGCTTTTATGATATTGTGACGCGTCCTTACAGACATATCCGTGAAGTTTGTAGTGAAATATGTTTCCAGGTACCCGGTTATGTGTTTGTTCGTAATCTCTTTCATCGTATCTTCAAAATTATTCTGTACATTCCGATAAGTAGTACAGGCATGGCTTTGAGAATTCCGTGTCATAGTCATAGATAGTTGTCCATTTCCAAATTTCTCAAGTTTGCAGTTGAGCAAGGAAAGTGCCAGGTTCAAATCCCGGCATGGCCATATTTGCGCCAAGTGATTTATCCCGTCCAGGTTTGATGCTGTGTAGTAACCGTTAGGAGGTTATAATACTAGGTAGTCCCTGGCAAAGTCAGTAAGTACAATAAAATCTACATGGTTACTGAGATTGCGGTCAAAAAACTTTCTTTTTTGGCAAAATTTGGCGGCAATGTACCTAATATGTACCTAATATGTTACCTACTTAATTAAGATTATGGAAACTAAATAGAGACTAGTTTTGATAATAAAAGCAGCATTATTTATCTGTTTTTATTAGGAATCAATTTAAATTAGCATTTACTGTCGACATCTACCGAATTATGTACGTGAAGACGTAGGTAAGGAAGCGTGACTATATTGTCGCTCAACAAAATTATATTAAGCTTAATTATTTATTAGATAGCGAGTACCAGAGATCTGGCAATCAATCTTTATTTATAGTTATTAGCTTTTGCGATATTAACTAATACAATATTATGATGTTACTTCATACTTGTTAGACTTAGAAAACGAGTCCAATGAGTGTGTCCTAAGTAAGATAGTCTGGTTAACAATACATAATCAATTCATTTATTCATTCAATCAAAATCATTTCCTTAATAACTCCTTAAGTTATGCTAAGTAAGCTTAATTAATACAAGTCAATAAGCTCATCGAAATGTTTGATTAATTAAGTGATGCTGATGGTTACAATGATAAAAGCAAAGTATTATTTTTATTAAAAACAATTTTAATGATATCCAATGTTGTAATCTAAATTATAGATAACTTGCCATTGAATCAAAATAGAATTTCAAAACATATACACATTTTATCGAATCGTTAAAAACCAACCTAAGATCTATAATCAAATCAGATACCACCCAATCCTCGGAAATAAGAAACAAACCCGTAATAGATTACAGATACAAACCCACACACGACATTGAACAAAAAAGGGGCCAAATTGTATTGGAAACGTAAACAAAACCAAAGTCTTCATCTGACTAACAAATCACTTCGTTTTTTGTAACATCCCATATCGAAGTTATTCACTGAACACAGTTTTGCTTTCGGCCCGCGATACTAACCACAATAGGAAATGGTACTTTGATAAGAACAAGGGTTACGATCAAACCTACGAAGTATCTATTTAGATAAAGTTGTATTATGTAGATTTCGAGTTTCATCTTATTTTATCAAGCGACTTAAAAATGAAGACATGCGCAATGGATATTTTTTTGGAACAAAGTTCCTTTTCGAACATTACGGAAGAGAGGGCTAATGCTAAATAAGCAATTATGCAATCGGATTTTTTTCGTCTCGAAAATCCTAACACGTAGAAAATCCACAAAATTCACCTCCACAGTATTTCTGTGTAACCAGCACATTCAATTTGGAGATTTTACATTAACTATTTATTATTTTAGGCATTACTAAGATAGATATTTTATTCCGCGGTCAGGTATGAACCAAAACTTTTAAGATCTGTCGTTCGAACTACTCTACAAAGGCAGTATAGTGAGAAATTACGATTTTTACAATATGAAAACATGACGAAAAGAACTTCGTTCCAGCCGAGTGTTCCACGGCACATTGTTTGATGATGATGATAACACTTCGGTCGTAGATTTGTTCTTTTTGAAATTCTACTTCAGACGATGTCAGAAATTTGAATTTGCGC
The DNA here is from genome assembly GCA_963855885.1 of Coenonympha glycerion. NCBI lineage: Eukaryota > Metazoa > Arthropoda > Insecta > Lepidoptera > Nymphalidae > Coenonympha > Coenonympha glycerion. The sequence goes on along the minus strand of OY979637.1, from coordinate 16,356,980 downwards.
TAAAACAATTTCCGTATAGGTTACAGACTAAATTGCATGTAACAGCTTGATTTTCTTGATTAAAAGAAGTGAGAGTGAAGAGAGATAGAGTGCATCTGTATGTGCATACTTTTGCGCACTATATGTATATATTATTATCTCCCAAGTGTATGGCAAATCTCTATGGATTTATGGAGGTTAACCACCGCCTCAGAAATAAGTCTGAAGAACATTATTATTAGTTGTAATTAATAAATATTGATATTTAACGGCTTTATTGAACTGCTTTTTATCACTCATTCAAGATTCCAAGAATTGATATCCCAGTCGTGTCGGATGCGGCAATTAATTACTATGCGATCCGAGTAAAAAGTAAATAAACCTCACCGGACTTCGCGCGAACTTAAACTGGTTCAACAAAAAACACGAAAGACTCCAGCGAATCGTATTTTATCCAAATTTAATTATTTCGGGCCATTATTAAAGTTTTGTTTGAATTATTAATCTGTTTTTATTGGCTTTGTGGTTTAACGTATTTTTGATGCGTTGTTGATCATCATATTTATCAGCTACTCGTATATATATGTTTGACTACTCAAACTATTTTAATGTTGTAACGAAAAAAACCCGTCACAGCACAGGCCATTCTCATCTTATCATCATCATCTCAGTTCCATTGGTTGGTTGAATTATTGGTTGGTTGGATGAATGATTGGTTGGTTGGTAGAATGATTGGTGGGTTGGATGAATGATTGGTTGGTTGGTTGAATGATTGGTGGGTTGATTGCTCGGTTCTGTTGGTTGGTTGGTTGCTTGGTTGGTCCGGGCCATTGACCCTCTTGGTAAGTCAGCCTATCAATTCACAGCTCACATGACACATAGTAAGTACTAATTAAATAAAACGTTGTTACGTTAGACTTTGCTACTGGATTTTTTGCCAGAGTATTTGTAAGTAACTGTTACGGCTAAGCTTGTGTTTTAGCAACATCCAGTTAAGTATATCCCGCAGTACGTAATAGATGCGAGACCAATAAAGTCTAATAAGTAAGGTCATCTTTGATTCCGTCTCCCAGTACCTTACTTTAATGAAACAAATCTTACAGCGTACATATTCTATGAATAAAACGTTTAAGCTAATGTTATTCGTCGCTATAATTTTAGTAATAGTCTCCAGAAGCGTCTATTCTCGTCGTTAACTCAAATAGCCCAGCGGGAAGTCCTGTGTAGCATTTGCATGACCCAATTACATCTCGGATATACACATAGCGTTATTATCTCCACAGGAAACAACTGAACGAATGTGGCTGACTTGTAGGGCACACCTGGGCAGAGTCAGTTAATAACTAATAACTTCAGGACACGATATGAAGTGGCTCTATGGCTGTGTGGTAAATAATCTTAAACCCCAAAAAAGCGTGTGAACGCCCAGTGAGTTATATGTATTAATCATAACTAACCTGCATGTCTAGTAGCTAAGCCGTTGGAGTTCATCGTCTTTCTGTAACGGTCTGCAAGCTGCACAGTTTTTTGCCACTTGGATCCAGTAGCTTCCCGGGACTCTCTTAATGTCTTCAGCTCATGTGGTCAGAGTTCTGTCGAAGCTGTGCGGCAGGGTCAACATTTTAACACTTTAGGATCCCACCGTAGTCCGTCGGTTCTGCAAGCTATGTGCTTCAGCACATTTTGGCATTTTCACTTCGCGATGCGTTGAACTTTGTCGGTAACTTCGGTTCGTCTATGGATCTTCTCATTTCTGAGCCTTCATGAGACCCATAGTCAAAAACTATGTCTCGTATCTATGAGCATCTCTTACTTAATAGTTTAATGGCAAGATTATAATAGATTTATAATTGATTTAGACAACAAAGTTTCATAGAAAACTGAATAAACTATTTTTTTACTGTCCAAAATTTACAAACTGTAAACTGTATTCAGACCAACATCGGCAGCGATAGTACCTAGAATAAACTGGCCCGGCTGCAGCCAAACTCGGTTAGCGAGCATCAAAAACGCGTTTAGGATTTCATACTCGTGTTAACTTCTGGCAACTTCGCAACTTGTGGTTACTCGCACCAAGTTGCGGCAACTTGCGGCGACTGGCTCAAGTTGCGACGCGGTGAATTTTTCAAGCGAGCTCCGGCCCTCGGGGGTCGCAACTCTGAGTTTATTCGCCCCGCATGCAGCGATGCATCGGTCCCGGGAGAAATTCCGGGTTTATTGGCTGCAGTGAAGGACTCGGGTTTCCTTTAACAGCGAGTTAGATTATGCCATGTTCGGAATCTCATGTGAATTAGAGATATTTGCAGATTTGACTTGTGACACCTTTCTTGGGCGATGTGCGCATTTGTTGAGTTTGAAAAAAACCATTGAACTCGTGACTCTGTTACCGTAACCAACACCTCGTGTAATTGTTCAAGTTATTAATTCTGTCGGCATTCCTGGAGCGGCGTAATTTTTTTATGACTGACGATTTGAAACCAAAGTTCTGTTACTTCATTATTTCAACCCGTCTTATTTTTTACTGTACTTAAATTTAACTCAAAAAAATCATTTTGGTATTTGATGCTGCTGTTTTAGTCCCGGGTAAGTTGTGACTTATGAGCTCTTAGTTTTGGGCGAACCTCTAGTAATAAATAAATCAATAATGTTTTTATCAAATTGGGACTGGACTATCCGACGCACGAGAGAATTGGAAAAAGTCAGACGGATGAGAACGTTCATAATAATAAATCCATTAGTAAAATTGCTAACCTTAAAAGTTTGCCGTTAGTGAGGAGCAGTGGGATGAATCCAATATATTTAAATGGTAAATTAAAAACTTCGAACGAGTGTGGAAAAAGCTTCAGCCTTGAATTGATCGAGCGGGTTTCAAATTCAGGAACTGTGAATTAAACGATTCTCTTGTATATCATTCAATTACTGAATTAATGCGATGTGCGAGTCGAACTCGCTCAACCACTGTAATTCCGTAATACTGATATTTTATTAAGTTTGTATGATTTTTTTCTACAATCAGTCGCTTCAAATAGGAAACTTGCATAATATATCTCATTGTATAGAAATGCGGAATTTTTGCCTGTTGTTCACTCGCGGCGGGTCTTGAACCCACGTTCCCTATCGCGGCTGGGTCATGGGTGTTCTTTACCAACTGAGCTATACAAGTCACGTCCCACAGCGACGAAATTCAGATACGCTTTTTGTTCATAAGTTACAGTTTCAATCCAATTTTTACGAAGGCTTCTCTCTCTTTTTCAGTACACTGTACACGAATGCTATAGTGTATATGGAGTACGGGATGTACTCCCGCCAGCAGGTCCGTGCTGCACATCAACTGTCGGCGCACATAAATCTTAGGGTATAACCCTGACGGAGGGGTATGCGTTATCTATGTTTTTTCTAAAAATAAAAAGTTTCATAAACGTGCTATACGGTAGAACTGATGAACACTTCCTCGACGTTAACATAGTCTATTATGCCCTTCAGGGGCCTTATTCTGTATAGTTCACTTAGTTAGTTAGTAACCCTAACTGGGTTATTAACTAAGAAAACGAAGGCAAAAATCCTATTTTTGCACAAATTACCAACCTAGGTCGGTATGGTATCATATCAGTATACCATGCTAGTTGCTATCTTGTACAAAAAGAATACAAAAATAGGAATTTTGCCTCCGTTTTCTTAGTTAATAACCCGGTTTGGGTTACTAACTAACTAAGTGAACGATACAGAATCAGCACACAGGTACGAAAACATAAAGTTAAAGTCATCCAAAACCTCCACACTCGATAATTAAAGCTTGGCGGTAAGTAATAGGTATTCTTGTATTAAACTGTTGAATTATTCATGAGGTGTGAGCGCCGCGCGGCGTCCGCGGCTCAAAGCGTTGGAAACTATTAACATTTTAATTATCCCCGTTATTAGATGGAAACACTGCAGTTGGAGTACTGCGGCTGTTGCGAGGGATGTGGATGAATCAATATCGATATTATATTATCGATTTAGCGGACCCGGCCCTGCTTCGCTCGGGTGAAATGTTTTCGCAAAATACTTTCTCATATTATAATGTTTCATGGTTTAGTTTATTAAAATTGCATTTAATTATACAAAACTATATTATAAATATTAGTAATATAGACTAAGTTAGAAAATAAAATGTTTTGAGTGCACACATGACTGAAACTCTGTGACCTGAAGGTGAATAACGATGCAATCGAAGATGCTATCGTACTAACTTGGAATAAGTACAGTTTCTACACAGCATGGCACCGGAATGCTTAATTGCTTACGGGTGCAGTTTTGTCAGTAAAATATTAATATTATACCCGTAACCCGAGTAGCCTAAGAACGCGTGGCTACCGCAGCGCCACCACTCACTTAGGTACAACTTACTTAGAGACAACAACAATTTTGTTGACTCGTTGGATGATATTGACATTAGGGGTTGAAACGTTTTCATGACCTATCGATACATTCAAAATCATCGACCACAACTAGTGTAAGGTTTCCCCGGTGCTGCGCGGTGGGTGTCCGGCAGTGGCAATCAATGGTGGATACCTGCCGTTAGCGTCAGCTGCGGAATAAACTCGTCACTTCTGAAATTGATAACTGACTCTTATAGCCGCAAAGCACCTTAACAGTATTACATTAATATTTCTTTTATGACTATTAAGCATTGATTTATAAACTATATTAAGTAATCTTTTTTTCTTCCTAACAAGAATAAAAAGTCTACGTCATTAATTTGTCTTAGATATTAAGCTAGTCTACAAAGCATTTAAAAAGTCTATGCGACTTTGCATTATATGGAATAACCTTTAGAGCTTTTTTCGATACCAAAAAAATACCCATTTATTAATCGTTTTTGCACATCCCCGCCGTCAAAAAACCTCATGAACTATACTATATCGACTGAAGGACAATAATCATATTAGCTTTTGCGTTGATGTTTGTCTATTGATTTCAGGAACAATGGTTTTTTGTACTGCTAGAAACATATATCTTTACGTAGTGGGGTAAAAGACGTATAGTAAGACGTATACTTACCTATATTTCGTAATAGATGTTCATTATTTACAATGAGACATATCCTGCAGGTCATACATTAAGCACTAATTCTAGTATTTACGACAGGGGCTTTAAATTAAAGGGATCAGGGTTACCCGTCTAGGCACCGTGTAGGCGACTAAATCTAAATAGTTTACTGGGAATTACAGCTGACACACTCAAATCTATTCTAGAATCTAGATAGCAGTGAGGTTTTGGCTGTGCATACACTTTACATGGGATATTTGGCTCTATATTTTCAGGGGGCACGGCAGTGCCCCCGCCAAAGTCAAAGCGCGAAGCAAAACTGCCGTACCATCTTTACAGGAACCATTTCGCCGCATTTTCGGGCTCCTATTTGAGAACCTCTGGATAAGACCAGAACGCTGAAATTTTCGCTATCCAGTAAGCTATAATCACATACTTAAAACCTAAAATTTCAAGTCTGTAGGTCATATAGTTCCGAAGTTATGCGAAAGCAAAGTTTCGCATTTTCGACACTGACTGACTGACTGACTGACTGACTCATGATCATCAAAATAGAACTAGTACTTCCCATAAACTCAGAGAGCTGAAATTTGGTACAGAGTTAGGGTTTAATGGCCACATAAAGGGAAAACTATAAAAACTAGGATAATCGAAGATCTGGAGTACCTGGTGATCACTGCATTAATAACTTTGTAATTCCATATAAATTATATGAGATTACAAAGTTATTTATGCAGTTAATGTATCTAGAAAAACGGACAGAAATATTTTGTAATATTTTGAAGTTTCTACAAAAAGAAGTGAAATCCCACCAAAAACATTCTGTAAAAAACTAGCCAAAGTCAAAATGGAGCTGCTTGTTTATCTCTAAAAAGTACTGAAATCTAGACAAAGTCGTGCCAAGTCTAAGGTTCCTTACTGCGATTTCTTTATTATTATAGTTAATGTTGTGTGACTTGGCCGTTGAAGACCAAGAACCGCTACTCATTGACGATGAATTCTGGCGACAGATTGGTGCAATGGTGTCATGGAGCACCTGGTTTGAACCCTTGTGTACCCTTCAACGGCCAAGTCACGCAACATTAACTATAATAATAAAGAAATCGCAGTAAGGAACCTTAGACTTGGCACGACTTTGTCTAGATTTCAGTACTTTTTAGAGATAAACAAGCAGCTCCATTTTGACTTTGGCTAGTTTTTTACAGAATGTTTTTGGTGGGATAACCAATTTACAAATTGACGAATATTTTGATCGTATAGTGCTGCTAAGTATACTGTATGTAATGTTTTTATTTGCAAAAAATACCTAAGTATAAGACCTACTTGTATATAACATTTTGGAGCTAAACATATTAGGTAAAGCAAAAGAACTTAAAATTAAGGGAAATATAGTCAAGTAACATAATATTAAACATAACTAGAGTAGGTAAGAACACGTCGCGCCCCATACTGCGCGAGTAATAGCAATTCACGTAGTTTTATTTGGTAGTGTTGACTGCAGCTCTAGGAAATTGCCCATTGATATAATGATAGATTTCTACTCTGTAGTAGCAGCTATTATACAAACTACTATGATTGGAATAACTAGATACTATTTCAATATAAAATTTGATTAATTATTTGTTTTGAGCATGCACAATTTTTAATCATCTGTTATCTATCACTTTTGAACATTGTTACGAAAATAATCAACAGTCATAACTAGGTACTTACTTTAAAATGTCAATATTTTATATTCATTCCTGTATTTCTATAATAACAAGAATACTAATTAGGTATTCACGCCAAGTGATAGCCATTCAGACACTAAAGTTGAGAGAAAAAATAAAAATTTCAAAATTTTTCATTACGATATCTCACGCTAGCAACACTGTGTCTGTCATTCCATTAGCGTTCTAGTGCTCGGCCGTTCAACACAACATTATTAAACTCGTATAAAAAAAAGTGAGTGATTATAAGTATTTCTTGCGGAAATCAAAGTATCCGAAAAGAAATATTCAAAATTATCGGATTCATCGTCAAAACGAATTGTGAAATCTACGGAATTGTTATTATTGGTTCAGAAAATCCATATTGCTCCAGTGTTGGGTACACCTCTTAGAGGGTGTTACGTTCACAGCAGTATACATTGAGGGTAGTTGGAAGGACTATCGCCTTTGTTTTAATTACTGCAAGAGGAGCTAATCAAGATGCATTCTTCGGTGATGGGTACACTTCATTTAGAGGGTGTGACCTTCACGACAACATACATTGAGGGTAGTTGGTAGGTGAAAAACCTGAGGACTATCGCCTTTGTATCAATAATTGCAAAAAATAATTGCAAAGCATCTATGTTGAGGACACTGCATAAGAGGATGTGATCATCACGACGACATACATGAGGGTGAGTTAATAAGATTATCGTCTCTATATTAATAATTGCAAAAAAGTCAATCAACATAATATATTCTGCAGTCTATGCTTCAGTGTTGGGTACACTTCATTAGAGAGTGTGACCTTCACGACAATATACATTGAGGATGGTTATTGGGACAACGCCTATGGATTAATCATTCCCAAAAATGACAAGATTATCTTGTAACCAAAATAGCAAATTGGTGCTTAAACGCCCCCATACCATGTTGAAAACACCGGTTGACGGTTCTCGTCCGATCACCGAAGTTAAGCAACATCGGGCGCAGTTAATACTTGGATGGGTGACCACCTGGGAACACCGCGCGATGCTGTTTTTTTATCACCAACTGTATTGGAATGATATAAAGGATCAAAACGATTACCTTTAGAAACTATTTCGGTATACCCTCATATCAATATTTTCTTTTACTGTCTGCTAATTTAAATGAACCAAGATTACTTTACTAGACCAGTTCTGAAAAGTACCCGCAATCAAATGCACTATTTACAATTATTTTAGTCTTCCACACGAATCGTTTCTTGTTGTGGTCATTATTTATAGATACATCAATAAAAAGTCCATTGACAACGTCTTACAAAATCAACTAGTAATACTACTCAAAATTTGAAATGTACGAGTGAGACACAAAAATTTTATTTGATAATATAATATTCTAATAACTTCTGTGTATATTATGTCTTTTATCAATAATATGAAATACAGTTAATCAAGATCCAATATTAACTGGCACTGGAGGAATATCTGAGCAATCCACCTGTCGGTCCATGGTGGACCCACGGGCCAAATCGCAGGACAGCACTCGTCTCTAGCGACGACATTTCTCGAAGATTTACCCAGGACAGAAGAGTCTTAATTTCCCCACAAGAACAGCACCAGGAGCAAAACAGCCTTGCAAGTACTTATCGATGTCCTCTTTTGACATTTCTGTCGACCTGTCATGTCAGGCGCCGCGCGGCCGCCGATCGGAGTGCTGGCGGAGTGCTGCGCTGTTTCGAACCTCGTGCGGACTCGCGCATGTTCGCCTATAGTCGGTTCGGGATAAGAAGGCACACCTACTTACTCGTACGTTTGCCGCTTATAGAATAACCACTTTCATAAAATATTCGAGCCTGATGATATTATTTTATCGTGCTTAAATATGAGTTAAAAATATATTTTTTTCTCTCTTTATGTTCTCAAAACTATGAACAGAATTTAATGTGTAATTTTTTTTTCTCTTCTTTAGTTCGCATGTAGTGCAATGACACTAGGTATCTAGGTATCTAGGTACTATCCTAGTTTCTCTCATCATAATTTACTTTTATACAAAAAGGTTTTATATTATGAGGATTTATAAACTATTGAACCACTAACATTACAATTAATTTTCATGTTTAAGTAATTAAAAATGGAAATGATGATCTTTATTAATTTCACAAAGACTTGATTTACAGGCTTTTATGAAAGCTTGAATCTGAAAAGCGGGTTGCACTGAGAAGGTCGGGCAAAAAACTCGGCTATTATATTCTGTTCACATACAATTGAATGTGAGACAACCTATTCGATAACATACTTAATTTTTTTTTGTTATTCCATTACAAATACATGTATTTAATACAACCATTCTTTCATCGTAACTCGATGTGTTAGATATTACATCAAATTTATCAATGCTTTAACTGAGTTATGATGCATGCTTTTAAAAGAATGCAATATTTTTGAATATCAAAGTTATTTTTAGTTTCTATAATTGACTATTTCTTAAATTTCTTAAATGAATAATAAATATGGAAAAAGTAGAAAACAATCGATGATATGTTTATTTAAATTTATTTTTAGGTATCCTTGTACCTATATCTACAGGAATATCGGTATCCATACCTAGGAATAACGTTACGCAATGGAAATTAATATATTTAAAGACCAAATTAATTTTTGCGAGATCAAATATTTTTATTTTCAGGCTATCACGCCGCTAATTATCAACTAATGGTTATCTATGCATCAAAAATGTTAAAGGATTTGGAAATTACCAATAGATATATAAGATCATAGAATCATTAAATACTTCATTGGATTTATGATAATATGAACAATGATGGTTCATAATTTTGGCTTGCATGTATCATAATATTTTTTTTTGTTCTTTTAGAGTTGATACATAGCCTACATTTTATATTTTCTGTATTTAATTATTATTAAATAAATCTAATATTTTGATTAACTTTCATGCCGATGGATGACGCCGCTGCAAGGATTTAGCTCTCGATGATGAATGACCAAGGTCAAATGATAATTGAAAATTGGTTCATCACTGCGTCACTAGGAACTTGAATACCAGTACAGTAGTACTTCAGCAGTCAGCTGTGGTATGTAATTACCTGATTATTATTAAACGAAGATTAGAGACTTTTATCTTCTGTGATGACATTGGAATTATTGGGTAAGTGACAAAAAAAAAAAAAAAATTTTTTTTTCATCGTCGCAACAAGTCAACAAAGCATTAATCGCGAACAATCGCGAATAACATTTCGACATGTCTACCTATTGACATGTTACATTTGCTCGTTGTTTTTTGCGATTATCAACTTGAAAAAATCAGATCACATTTTTTAACTGAAAGACTGCTAAATTGAAAAATGGTCTTGATGCAGAAATTCAAGAATTTTAAAAGTATTGTCTAATATTTGTATTCCAATCGTATATGTGGTTTTTTTGTTTACAACTAACCAGTACAACAGCGATATTAGTGTTGGGGTGACTGTTAAATAACAATTAATGATATTAAACAACATTATTATAACACATGAATAAGAATAACAATTATGCCTTCAGTTAAAATTTTAATATTATGTGAAATGAGAAACTCAACACGGTTTTACATACTATAATATTGTAAAAGATGTTTACTGTCTGACAATATTAGAAAACATGCTTTTTTCAGACTATCTTAAGTTTCTATTGTTATCACTTTATTAGAACTCAGGAATAAACAGTAGATACAGTTATTTCATCAGCCTTTGTCTCAGAATCAACTTTAAAATAGGCTTATAAGATGATTTCTTTATGGCTTTTTTTAAAATCTCTTGAGAATATTCTTACTTCACCCTATTCAGTTAAAAATATAATTTAAGGTCACTTTAAATCTTAATGACCTTATTAAAGCTGTACCTACACCAAAACCCAAATAACAATATTATTATGCAAATTAAATAAAAATATCATTGTTAACTCCTTTAAAAGAAATAACTCTAAAGAGCTATGAATAAAAGTAAAGGACACTTTACGAAAATACTAATGCCTACAGTCAAGATGAACAAAAATTTACGAACTAGTTCTCTGCAACCCATAGATTTATTAATCTTTTATATTAATAAATTGATTTTATTTTTTTCTGTCCAAAAATATGTCTCGGTAATATTTATTCTACTCAAGTTTATAAAATATATTCGTGATCAATTTACTGTTTAAATATATATTTCATGGTTGCATATTAACAGCCCAATTTATTACGATTAATCAAGAGTTTTAACTGATACAAATATTTTAAAGCTTGTTGAAAGAGGTTTAAAACCTCTTTTAATCGTCAAGACTACATACAAGCAGTACTGCTAGATAGTCTTAATATACCCTCGGTATTCGCACATATAAAAATATATGTATTTGTACATATATTATTATTAATATATTATACTAATAATATTGATTTACTATAGCTAACTATAGTACAGTTTTAGTATTTTTACAAAATTATGCCATTATTTATTAATTTGCTTTGAATATCAACTTAAGTTGTTATTTTTATTTTTTTGGTCAATGTTAAGCGATTATGCTTATTATTCTATTAATTTAAAAACATTTCTTATTTACAAATGTCATGGCTCTAAACATCTACCTAATTAGTATTCTTGTTATTATAGAAATACAGGAATGAATATAAAATTGATGATTAAACGAACTTACCTTAAGTGAAGTTCTATCATAATTTTATGAATTCCTGTATGAAGATAATAACACCCTCCCGCCCCTGTTTTGTGGAAAAACCCATGTATGAATTTGTAAATAAAAAATGTACATATTATAATAAATATTTATTGAAGACTATATAACCCATTTATATATATATTATTATATTTACATATATAATATTGTGTGGTTATGTATAATATTGTGTAGTTATGTATATAATATTATATGATACATATTTGGGTGCTCTGTAGTGCTCCTACCAAGACGAGCTTATCGAAGCACAAAGGCACTCTTATAATAATTACTCTGAACTAAATGAAATGACAGACACAGTGTTGCTAGCGTGAGATATCGTAATGAAAAATTTTGAAATTTTTATTTTTTCTCTCAACTTTAGTGTCTGAATGGCTATCACTTGGCGTGAATACCTAATTAGTATTCTTGTTATTATCTTCATACAGGAATTCATAAAATTATGATAGAACTTCACTTAAGGTAAGTTCGTTTAATCATCAAGTATCTGAATTGAATTAAATAGGCGGTAAGTAAAATATAAAGGCCTACAAATAACTTAATTCAAGCATAAAGCTCGAGCGAAAAGACCCGCCATAAAACACAGTTCTTTTCAAGTGTTCTTACAAAAAATATTTCATAAGAAATTATTATAAAGGCATAAGAACCTTGCCCAGGCTCTTCAAGTATTAAGAACAAGTCACTGTGACCTGCCACGTTCATCGCTTACACATTCTAACTCCTATACCTATCACAATAGAGTACAAAATGAAATAGTGATAGATTTCGAAGGTGTTAGAAGTGTTAAGGCTCACTCGAGCAAGAAAACTATCGTATTAAGGTTGAAGGAAGTGCGCGAAAAATCGTATTAGTGAAATTATGCCACTAGCGGGACTTTTTACGTGTGCTCAAATGAAAAAAAGATTTTCATATATAAATGATGTGATGGGATCATGGGGTACTGTAATGCAGCTTCTTGGACTGGTATTTTGCGTCAGTCCACTAAAATAACAAAATCTAGATTAAAACGTGATTACTAGGCTAAATGAAACGTACGAACAGAATACAAGTATGTCTCAGAATTATGAACGCAGTGCATTGCGTCGTATGATATTGCATCGCAAAACTGTGCAGCTGTATCACTCATCAACGAGTGAACAGTATGCTCGACTCATCATTATTTTGTATTACAAAAAAGTTGTAGAAAGGTACCCGGCTGAATTACCTACTATTTAGTATCTCACAGTAAGAACAAAAATCTTGCAGAAATAGCGATCTTTAAGCACGTTTCGCTCCAACATCATAGCATCTTTAGGATAGGTACCTATAGGTTTTAAAAAATAAACCGAACAATTACCTAGTAGTTCGGATTTTTCAATTTTTAAACTACTGTTTATTATTTTAATTACAAAGCCATTTGTTCCCACATTTTACCCTGCTAATTTCCAAGCGGGTTAGGACATGCAAAGGAGAATCTCACGGTATTTAATTCCAATCCAATGCAGACACAACCGAACACAGCTAGACTAGAACGACCGTCAAAAAGAGGAAATTAAAACTCAATACCCATTTAACAGCCAAACGCGAAAATTGCTGTTAAAAGAAAGCCAAATAAAACCTCGCAATCATTTGCATGCTGAAAATTTTTTCGTCGTGTAAAATTCGTCAATTTGAAAAGAATCAGAGCTGTCTCAATTAGTGCAGTGTAGGAGCGAATTGTGAATATTCTGTGTCCAGGCCAATATGACAACGGAGGCAAATTGGATAAACGAATACTGTGGGAGACATGTTTTAACAATGTCACTTGCCTATCACGCGTATGTGTTTTTAACATTTTTTTATGTGAAAACATCTATCAGCATATTGGTGTTTTTGAGATAGGAAAAAACCAATGAACTCTTCACTTTTTCGTTACCGACACTGAACTTCTTTAGGCGTGTTGGGCATTTTTTGAGATAGAAAAAAATATTGAACTTGCGACCTACTTCTGGGATACTTTATATAACTCATATTTTCTGACTATCAACATCAAGGAATCAATTCCTCGAGGAGAGGCACTACTTAGCAACTATTCTATTATTTAGGATACTAACTGATACATGCAAGTAGTACGCAAACCCAGTCTAGTTTAGTATTTACTCAATGAATGGTATTGTACGCCGGGTGGGAGCGGCGACAAATGTGAATGCCTATGCAAATGTCTAATAAGTAACAATAATAGCAACGGTTGCAGCTCTACTTAGCATTGTTATTATCGTGAATGCGACGGTAAATGTACTACGGTATTATTTACTGTGTACACGAAATAAACTTGTGCTAACTGAAATTAATGTTCACGACATCAGTAATACCGTTCACAAATATCGTGCTGTGAGATATTTTATGAGTAATTCTTAAATTAAAATTCAAATTTATTTCATTTAGACTCATTTTACACTTATGAATAGTCACATACTTATTAAATAGTGATAACTATTTAACGACTTAAACTAAGTTTACGAGGGTTCTTAATTATTTATTGTAGTAGTCGGTGTTGCATAATATTATGATAGTGGCAATATGTGTAAATTTCAAACTAATAAAAATATTCTAAGTCCGTCGTATCTTAGGCAGAAGTTAGTCAATCAGAAATAACGTTAATCTCAAGTACAAAATACAAACAATAAAGCTCGCTCAATTAACATTGGCTCGATCCAACAATTTGTACAGACAGCCTCACAGCGACAGTCGTGGTCACAGCGTAGCAAATTGGATAAGTGGAAGCCGACACCACAGATATTAGCATGCGACGAGCCTAGAGAAGCGACCTGCTACACAGCAATGTGGCAAACGCAGGTGCTAATGCGTCGCTGAATGAAACATGCGACCATTTGCATAATGTAAGCTCGCTCGTATTATAAACAGTTGCGCCTATTCAAGTTTACAAAATCTCTAAAGTAAATTGCATATTCATAAGCATCATTAAGTTCACACGTTTGCTAAGTTCAAATACTTACCAAGCTTGCAGGTCATGCTTTTCAAGAATGTGTGAAAGTGAAGAAAAATTTAAGTTGGAGGACGCCATAGACATAGAATAAAAGCATGTCGTATGAAAATTTTCCATAATTTTCCATAACGTTTACATTGTACATTTATACAGTTACATAGAATTTTATTTTAAGTAAAACTCCGAGCAAATTATAAGAGGGCCGTAAAATAGCGCTCAAACTCATCCAATCACCAGCAATGAAGTAGGCCTGTCAGGCATTTGTAGAGATGAGAAAAACCCATTGAACTCGTGCGACCGTTAGCGTAACCGACACCAACGTGACCTTAACCAATACCTTACATAAATGTTCTTGTTTTCACTATCGTTGGCACTCCCGGAGTGTCACGTCATTTTTTTTATTTATTAGTTGAAGATAACGACCATGTTATGGGAAAATAAAGCGTTTTTCATGTACGTAGTCATAATCATGTTAGGAAAAACTGAAGCTTAGGCAAATATTAAAGAAAACCCCGCTAAAATCATAAACCTCCTTTTACCTAATTATGACTACATAATATTCACCGCGTGCCTAGTAATTACCACTCACAATAACAAGGTTCGAATAGACTTGCAAATTACAAGGAAGTTCTCCGGCACAACGTAGGAAGATATACATCAACTAACAGTGAGATAACTTTGAAAAGAAAACACAACTCCGCGGCGGAAACTTTCTTCTTAGAAGAATAACAGACGCAAGGGCAGTGAGGCGGAATATTGTTGTGGTGGTCTTCCACTGAAGTGAAGAAACTTTTTCATGGCAATTGTGATTGAAGAAAATAAATCGATTAGAAGAAAATTGGTTACATTGAACAGGTGTGCGCGATAAAGTAGACGAGGTAAAATTTAATTAGTCTGGTAAGGTAGGGTTGTTTATTACCTAGTCCAGAAAATAGGTAACAGGTGTGCGAAAGTCCATGGAGTACAATCAAACTCAATTCTCAATACATTTTTTCACAAGGTACAATTTAAAGATCCTAAAAAAAGCATGCTTGTATCAACGGATACTTTTTGTATCTGGATATTATAATAAACCGAGAGATTTACTAATGTATGAACTATGAATCATTCACTTAATTGTTTAGGTTAGAGGATTTTCGTGGAATTTCTTTAAGTAGGGATTTTCGTCACGGAAAAAAAATCTTTCTCCTAACCCTCTGCTGTACCGTCCGAAAAGAACCTTCGATTCAAAAACTCTTATTTCCTTGTCTTGCAAAGCAAAATTGATGCAATTATATTATATTTTTTGTTAGAGAGATAACGAGATTATTATAATCTGGATGTCTGTCTGTTGTGTTTCCGCTCCGCTCCAGTGGGCAAGCAGCTGTACCCGCAGCGCGGCGGGAGTGTAAAACACCTGAATTTATTCGCGCGGCAAAACTTCCGGGCCGAGGACCGTGACCCGGACACTCGCCACGTGCGGCTCCCGACTCGAGCCTGACCTAGACGGACACACTGGTAGACCCACCAGCGTGCGTAATATCAGGCCATGTTCACTTATCACGTGATCGACAAGCTACAGGTAGGCGTCTCGACGTACTGATCTCAAAAGGCCACCGCGTGTCGGCTAGGTTGCATCTGTTAGTTCTTGTACGGTCCGATTACGAGGTAGCCCTAATACCTACGTCGAAAGAGATACAGTTACGCGATAGAAAGAGAACATAGCTTTAGGTGGATATGGGAGGCGTGGCCAGCCGCTATTTTGAACTGAATTGCACATTTTGTGTCAGCGCTAGGGTCGCTATTTCTATAAATCATCTTGCGGAGTGAGCCTTCCGTACCGTTAGGTATTTCTGGGGAGCGCGAGGGCACTACCTATCTTTTCTCGAAGTGTTTCGCCGTATTTTTAAACCCTTATAACTTGGGCCTGAATTATTTCAGATAATCAAAATTCTCGGAAAATGATGTCGCCAGTGAACTTATTAAACCTATAAAGTTTCAATTTTATAGGTCTTATACTTTAGATTTTATTGACGTCTAAAAAACCCAAATTTCGTCACTGACTGACTGACTGACTGACTGACTGACTGACTGACTCACTGATGATCATCAAAATTCCTAGGTACTTCCTGAAGACCTAGAAAGCTGAAATTTGGTATATAAGCTAGTATTAGCACACAACCAACAAAAAAATTCCAAAAGTTGGAAATTTAACCCCCCAACCCCTTAAAATAGGGGATGGAAGTTTGTATGAAATTACCGCAAATATTGATGCTAGAGGTCTCAAAATTGATATAGGGACTCTTTGTAATAAACAATTAAATACGTGTTTGAGGATTTTTAGTTAATCACCCCACATCCATTAAATTAGGGGGTTGGAAGTTCGTATGGGGTTTCCCATAAGTATATAGGTATAATAAAAACTTAATTTCTGAAATTTGGTATATAAGCTAGTATTAGCACACAACCAACAAAAAAATTCCAAAAGTTGGAAATTTAACCCCCCAACCCCTTAAAATAGGGGATGGAAGTTTGTATGAAATTACCGCAAATATTGATGCTAGAGGTCTCAAAATTGATATAGGGACTCTTTGTGATAAACAATTAAATACGTGTTTCAGGATTTTTAGTTAATCACCCCACATCCATTAAATTAGGGGTTGGAAGTTCGTATGGGGTTTCCCATAAGTATATAGGTATAATAAAAACTTAATTTCTGAAATTTGGTATATAAGCTAGTATTAGCACACAACCAACAAAAAAATTCCAAAAGTTGGAAATTTAACCCCCCAACCCCTTAAAATATGGGGTGGAAGTTTGTATGAAATTACCGCAAATATTGATGCTAGAGGTCTCAAAATTGATATAGGGACTCTTTGTAATAAACTACAAATAAGGAAAAAAATAAACTAGGTGAACCAAGGAGGGTTCCCTCATTTAAATGATAGAGGGGGAGGATACTTGATTCGGACAAATATTCACCTTGCAATGATATTCAAGAAATACACCAAAGAAAAGGAAATTAACCAAATAAAAAATATAGTCGTAAACAACTTACAAAAAGAAGTGAAATCCCAGCAAAAACATTTTCATGTCAAATGTTGCCAAGACGAGAACATGTGGCTCACACTATCAAAAAGTTATCAGATCTCATGTAGAGCAAGACTTCTAACTCTACACGCCCTAACTCTATACATCTTAACTTTATAAACTCTACACTTTAGTCAAAATATATTATGTCTTGGCTGTTTCGTTACTGTCACATGGGTGTAAAGTAAAAATATTATTCACTGACTTTGTACTTTTCTGATATACAATACCTAGTTTCTGTAGTAACGATTATTTATTAGATAGGTATTGAGTCTCCTCAGAAACTGCACTTAGGTTTTACTAACTGCATTGGTTTCAAATACTTCATCACACTTTGCAAAAGTGTGTTCCTTTGCTTTAGAGGATATTTTTAATAAATGGAAGTTTTTTCCCATAACAATGGTGATACCATTTAATTTTAATGTAAAATTTCTTGAATTTTGCATGGTCCATTATGCCACTTGCAAAACTCTATTAGAAAAGTACTGAACAGTGAATAAATTCTTCACTTTACGCCCATGTGACGGTACCGAAACACCCAAGACATAATATATTTTGACTAAAGTGTAGAGTTTATAAAGTTAGGATGTATAGAGTTAGGGCGTGTAGAGTTAGAAGTCTTGCTCTACATGAGATCTGATAACTTTTTGATAGTGTGAGCCACATGTTCTCGTCTTGGCAACATTTGACATGAAAATGTTTTTGCTGGGATATAATATATTCCGTGGGAATATTTAGAGAAACTTATTTTTTTTACAAAAGATGATGAGATGATCAAGACGTTCCACTATTATTAAGTACTACGTCTGCTCGTGTTGGGTGCAGCTCGTTCCACGACTTTGAGTTGCAATATACGACAACTTCACTGCGCTCATAAAACGAAACAGTATATTACTGGCTTCACGGTAAATAATTAGCTGACTCTTCAGTGGTACCAATTTGACCGGTCTCCGCAAGAAGAGTCGCACCGGCCGTCGTAGTCGAAGAAGAAGACATATTATGTAGAAAAGGGCGGATAAAATAAATAAAATAAATTATTTTTATTATTTATTTTTATATGTAAATACTAAAAACATTTAAACTTCTGCTAGGACTAGGAGTAAGAGATAGAGTAGATATTCAAAGAACTGAGGGAAGTGATATTATATAGCTTTAATAAAGCTTCTTAAAATTGCACCACCGAGTAAAAGAAAATCTTCGAGGTCTATCATATTCCCCGTCTACGCTACGCAAACGTTTCCAGCGCTGTGAAATTCCACTTTACTAAAATGCTCTCAAAAATATGGCGGTAACTCCGCCGGTGAAAATGAACAGACTCGCAAATTACGAATACGTTACGAATGGCAACAGTTTCCGAAAATTTTCCTGAAAGTAATGCAATTGACCTGAATCCGGGAATGTTTTTACATTTTTTTTCGTTATTCTGTGACGTGGATTTGAAATGAAGTCCTCATCGTAACAAGCTTATGATTTCCATCTCAGAATTTTTATATAAGCTCCCATTCAGCAATTAGTATCTGGAAGTTGAAAACTTGCTTTCACACTAGTTTTAGCCATATTTATCGCGAGTACGATTGCCATAGAAAACTTTCGATTGCACATCCCATAACTATGTGAAAAAAATCTACACTCAAGTTAGGTAGTACTTTACTGCAATTATTTTTTTACACAATACAAGTACTTGATTGCGATCCTGATCTTATGATAATGCAGCCGAGGATGTTATTGTACTAACTTGGAAGGGAGTAAGACCTCTTAATGGTTTCTACTCAACATCTCACTGGCACGCTAAATCGCTTGGCCGCAGGCCTTTGCTGGTAGCCAATTTACAAATTATAAAGTTCTAAAGTGGCCCACATCGAAGCTGCGACCTCCTAGTTCCCACTCAAATTGCCATTTGCCACTGCGCCTAGGAGGTCGTCAAGGAATATGGAACAAAATTCGGAAAATGTATGATACTGACAGTTGTCTCTGATAGATCACGTGATCAATTAATCGATTGGATATGTAATCCGCACGCATTTTCTGCGTGTCGTTTCATTTAGAGCGAGTAACAAGCTTCTAAACTGTAGAAATTGTTATTGATTGTCCAATAGGTTGTTTTATTTTTAACTCAAAAATGTTTTTTAAGCAACTGGGGAACTTCCAATGTTATGAACACCCTAATTTTTTCATACTCATCAATATAACAATTGAGTAGGTGTGGAGTGTGCGAGGGAGGCTCCAGTCGCCGGGTTTTTTTTTATGCTATACAAGTTACTTAGTACTTGACTGCGATCTCACCTGATGGTAACTGATGATGCAGTCGAAGATGTTAGCGTACTAACTTGGAAGGGGTAAGTTAAGTCACCCCAACGTTTGCTACACAGCATCATACCGGAGCGCTAAATCGCTTGGCGGTACGTCTTTGCTGGTAGGGTGGTAACTAGCCACGGCCAAAGCCTCCCACCAGACCAGACCTGAGCCAATTTAGAAATTATAAAATTCCAAAGAGGCTCGTGGCGGGAATCGAACCCGCGACCTCCCACTCGAATCCGAGCGTGCGTCCCCTGCGCCACGGAGGTCGTGAAAAGGGTGCGGGTTCTACTTCCGCGTGGAAGCGGTTAATTCGGTCGCATGATAATGCTCGTTAATTTCCGCTACGAGCTGCGACTCACCTGTCACACGAGGGCGGTGATGTAATGAAGGGTTATGAGTTACGATGTTATGAGAACGTTTTACATATTATACGAAGTCGTCTAAGGTTTTAATCATGTAACTTCCTGTTGCCTCCAAAGCTCCTTTTATAATTGCCGGTTCTATTTCCATCATAAAAGTGTGTTTACCTACATACATCATTAGTGGACACCCACGTCTTTGTATATCTGACTCCTACATATAAGTTAAAAGATTTCTAAGGTTTAAATCATGTAATTTCCTGAAACCTGCTACTTTGTCCCTTTTATAATTACCAATTCTGTATCCGTTTTAAAAGTGTGTTCGGTACCTACATTAGCTATCATTTAACACACAAACGAGAGAACACTCACGCCTTAGTACATTGACCGTTACGTTCATTCTTTCGTTCAGCCGATGGACGTGTACTACTGCTCAAGGGTATCCTTCCATGATTTCCAGCCCGCACGGTCCTGCGCCACTTGTGTCCAGCAACTTCCCGCAACTATCTTAACGTCGTCAGTCCATCTGGTCGGAGGTCTGCCAACACTACACTTTCTACCTTGTCAAAAATTTGGGTCCCCAACGTCCATCAGTTCAACGAGTTAGGGGCCATATCCACTCCAGCTTCGCGATACGTTAAGCTAAGTTGGTGACTTTGGTTCGTTTAAGGATCTTTTCATTTCTGTTTTAATCACGTAGATATGTTCCAAGCTCTGTTTGTATGCAGAGAGCTCTCTACACCAAGAAGATTATAATTTACATTTCCTTACCCATTCACTCTATAACTTTTGAATAATAATCTTTACAGATACCTTTTCTCCCAATGCTTTTGTTATTGAAAATATCAAAATTTTAAAGAAAACGCTTACTTTCACTTTATATATACGCTAAAATTAAAATATAGGTAGGTACTTACTAGCCAGAAGTACACTCAAAAACAGAATTCAAACATTACCGTAACGAAAAGACTAAAGAGTTTATTGTCTTAACACTTCCAAGTTTAAACACTCTCGTCCGAGGCGAGTGTCCTCAAAGCCATTTGTAACATTATACGATGATCCTTTAGCAGTAAAAGATAAAATATTTCCTCAAAAAGACCTTTCCTAAATTCGACATTGAACAGAAAATTCCTCATCGCTCATCGACTCGACTTTAGGAGCTGGTGGACTTAATTTGAATTCTTTGTTTGACGTAGGACTATTTTTTTACACGACAGGGTTCATGTATGTATGTATGTGATGTTTCTTTATTCCACCATAACTTCTAAACGGCTGAACCGATTTGGACATATGGGGTATCGTTAGAATCCTTAGATCCTCTCGAGTAACAAAAGTATTTCGGAACCAGATATGGCCAGGAGCATAGATTATTACTATATGAACCCGAATAACACCACAACATGATCGAAATTTGCACGAATTTCAAATGATTTTGGTATTACGAATGTATGGGAGACATCGTGGGTAAGCAGACTCTTAAATATTAATATTTCACTCTTTTTAGAGTTGTACACTAGGTCATGCTCCTTCGCGTATGTCTTGCAGATGGAGATCAGTTTCCTAAGCCAAGCTATCGGAGGAACAGCACCATCTGACTGAGGACTGAGCAATGATCGAGCTCATCTCCTCTTCATAAAGGATCCTTGGCTCAGCTACACTCTACGTAGAATCATATACTTTGATGCGACAGTTGACTCGCTCGTACAGTACTTATCTCCGGGTGATATCAATCGCTGATTGTTATCATATCACCGCATCACCCGGGAGGGGGGCTCAATACAGGCACAATTACTGCAGATTACAACCCGCCCCGGATTAAAGGGTACTGGAATTACAACACCCTTCCCGGGAGAATTTTCATGTACCCAAATCCATCGAGGTTGAAAATATTATGTTATAACTTCAAACGTAAGAGCTTGGTTGAGCTCACTTCGATGCGTTTTGCATCAATTACTGGATCAATTTTTAAAAAGAACACTCTAAGCTTCAAAACTTATCTAACTTAGTTATCTACTTCGATCAAAATCAAAAGTACTTAATAAGAATTTCGTTCTATATACATTGGATTCAACGATCTTTATGGCGGTCAACTTCTATAGCACTTATAAATAAGTCGTAGTGGATAAGGTCCTGTAGAGTTATATCTTAGGCCGGAGATTTTCAAGAAATATTCAAGTTGTGTATCATAGATAGTTTAATGACATTGCCAACAGCAAAAAAATGATAAAATTTTGTTCTACAAAACAACTATCCTACAGGACAATACAAAATTCCAGAGTTATTGAAGAATCATCTTTATTCACTCAACTAATTAGTCCTACTTGTGTGCGATCTCATCTAATGGTAAATAATGATGCAGTCTTCCGAAAACGTTGTTGTAATAAGATGAAAAAAGTTAGTAAACTGCCTCTAATAGTGCCTCTAATAAAATCGTGCCAGAGCACAAGATCATTGGGCAGGTCTTTGCTGGTAGAAAGTAACTAGCCGCGGCAAAAGCGGCCTGTGACGGTAATCGAACCCACGACCTCCCTCTCGAATCCAAGCGCTAGCCAACTGTTCTAGAATGGTCGTCAAAACAAATAGCCTTTGTTAAGATTCTAGAGTAGAAATTGATTCGTAAACAAAGAAATCATACAAGTGATAGGTATCTAAGAAAGCTTGACCCAGTTTCACAAACGTAAGGACAGAGGCTAGTTTTATTAACGAACCGATTGATCTGACTAAATCAATAGCCAATACTGCGGTTCCTCGAAATTATACAAAGGATCCGGGAACATAATTAGATGGGGATATTGTCGGGAACACAATACAAACAGACGGGATCTTTCCCTCCGCCAACGCAAAGGATCGCGGGTCAATTGCCATTCCTACAATATTGACTCATCACAATATCTAAACAATGTTTTTGCTTGTCCCGCAAGATCTTGTTTGGTTCCTATTAATAATAACCGATAAGTAAAAAAAATGGTCAAGTGCGAGCCGGGTTAGTGCACTAAGGTTTCGTTGCTGACAATGTATGTTTTAATTGAGCTATGGAATGTGGGATATCTAGTAATGCTATAGATGTGGAAATGGGTACCTACCCATATAGGTTATGAAAATACAACTACAAATTTTTCGGTTCCGTACTATCCCCATTCTCAATAGTAGGTATTAAAGTAAACTAAACACCACTGCCTACCAAATTCAAAAACGAGCAAAAGAAATCACGTTGTTGTATGGGAGCCCCCTTTAAGCTTTTATTGGGTACAGGACCCTAAAAACCAAGAGCGAGTCGGACTCGTGCGCGAAGCGTTCTGTACCTTTATCGATTTGTTGTTATAGCGGAAATACATTAACAATAAAAATTTCAAGTTTCTAACTATTCTACGGACCATTAGATACTGCTTGGTGACTGACGGACATACAGACAGCGAAGTATTAGTAATAGGGTCCCGTTTTACCCTATAGGTACGTAACCCTAAAAACACGGTCTATTAAGAAATAGAGAACTTTTATAAAAACGAGTGTAACATGCAATAGAGGCATTTAATAAAGAGAGTTAAATGAAGGGCGGGAACACACTGCACATCTGTCGCTGCAATTGTCACAGCTTACGAGTGATGTAAGGGTCAGTGCACACTAACAAAGCTATTGTTACTTTTACATTGTTTGTGTAACTTTGGCAGTGATCGATTGTACAAATAAACATTGTCAACCAAATGCAAGGATCAAGTTTAAATAGATAGAGTATTAGCAATTTGATTCAAATTATACAATTGTTACCAAACCCTTTTTTAAAGCGGAAACATAATACTATACACTACGCGTTAGCTCGTTTTTTACCTGAAACCTTAGAAAGTTACTATTTATTAAATTATTAATACCTATCCACATCTCATCAACATCAACCATCGCTTTACCTAGATCAAATATTCCAGTAGGAGCAAAAATGAAACTAACTATATCTGAAAAACACTATAAACATTGCATATAATGCCTTTTTAAATTTCGAGTTTGGAGAGTGTATCTTAAGTTTAACATAATAATTTTGCCGTAAATGTAAGCCTTTAGGAAAGTTCATCCACTTCATTTGTCCCTTTGATTTGCTCGTTTAAATGTGATTTTGACACTATTAGGGCGCGAGGGGGCGCTTGAAAAACGAGCACCAAATGTGATTATAGGGCTTAGCTGCGTCGACGCACCCTGTGTCACCCTGTGCCGGGGGCGGTCTTATGAGTGTACACCATAACAACTGTTTTTTTTTTGTTGTTATTCCCTTATTGCCTACTTATTTGTTCGAAACCTAAGCATACTCCACTTCATACGTATGAAATTAGTACATCTAGCTTTTGATCAATATATTTAAGTACACATTAATATAATAATTTGTACTTCTTTTTATACGCTACTAGTTAGTACTTGATTGTAATCTCAGCTAATGATAAGTATTGATATCACCATTCCATCACCATAATGCGCGATCCCTGCTGTCAGAAGAAAGACTTATAGAGTTCAAAGAAGCGGTATCTAAAATAAACTATGATATAATTGGCCTCTCGGAAATAAGAAGAACTGGGTACAATATTATAGAAGATTCAAATCACATTTTCTGCTATTATGGAGAGACTAAAGGTCAATATGGAGTTGGTTTCCTTGTAAAAACTAAATACAAACACAACATTGAGAGTTTTGAAGGGATTTCTGAACGTATATGCCTATTGAACCTAAAACTACAGGAATTAGAATTTTCTATTATACAAGTGCATTTGCCCACTAGCGACTCTACAGACAAAGATATAGATCAATTTTATGAACTCTTGCATGAGACGATGAAAAAATGCAGCAAAAATTTAATAATCATGGGCGATTTCAATGCTCGAGTTGGTCAAAAAATGCGCGGTGAGCAAAAAGTCCTAGGTGACAGCTGCTATGGGAAAAGAGATAAAAGAGGGAACAAACTTATTAATTTTGCTATTGAAAACAACCTGACTATCATTAACAGCATATTTACAAAAAAGGAAAAAAATCTTTGGACATGGAGTTCCCCAAAAAGACAAAAGAGTCAAATAGACTATATACTTTCTAACATGAAGAACCAGTTTTCCAACATAGAAGTCCTCAACCAATTTTCTTTTGCCAGCGACCACAGACTCGTTAGAGGCACAATTAAAGTAAGAAAAATCAAGAAAAGTAGAGCTCATTATGGTAACGCAATTTTTCGATTGAAAACAGCCCAAGACGAAATAAATTATCTCGAAAACCTTACAGAAAACATAAACAATATCTCTACCTTAGATTTGGGTAATGTAGAGTCCTACTACCAAAAATTAAAAACGGCTATCCTAAATAGCATAAGGAAGAGTCGAGACGAAATTGCAAATAATCTTGCAATTATAACCCAAGAGACAAAAAATATGATACAAAGAAGAAATGAATTAAAAAGCAAAACGTGTATATCTAAAAAAGAAAAGATAGAGCTTAAAAAACTATACAAACTTATTCACAGGCGCATTAAAAAGGAATATCATGAGTACAGACTTAAAACTGTAGAAAAACACTTAGTCAGGTCAGGCAGCCTAAGAAAAAGTGAAAAAGAGCTAAACTCTAACAAACACTGGATTCCCTGCCTAAATACAACTAGCGGGAAAACATATTCCAGGTCAGAAATTATTCACACTGCTACCGAATTTTATAAAAATTTATACAGTAAACGCACCTCACCATTAGCAGAG
The DNA here is from genome assembly GCA_963855885.1 of Coenonympha glycerion. Taxonomy (NCBI): domain Eukaryota; kingdom Metazoa; phylum Arthropoda; class Insecta; order Lepidoptera; family Nymphalidae; genus Coenonympha; species Coenonympha glycerion. The sequence continues at coordinate 16,331,171 of OY979637.1, read as the reverse complement.
GCATATTATACCACACCGGAGGAAACTAGTATCACAAATTATACAGGTGAAAAACTTATTTTTCTGACTGAAAAAGAGGTCTTTAAAAAATTAGAAAAACTTAAAATTGGTAAAAGTAGTGGCTCGGAGAAAATATCGAATGAAATGCTAAAAGTTGGAAAAACTCTACTTGTGAGACCACTAACTATGCTTTTTAACAAAATTTTAGAGGAAAGAAAAATTCCTAAAGAATGGGCTCAGTCCGATATTATACTACTCTACAAAAAGGGTGACCCATGTGACATTGGAAACTACAGGCCTATTAGCCTCCAGCCTTGCATATACAAACTTTTGGCCTCCTGCTTGGAACAGCGGCTATCAGACTTATCAGAAAAATATCAACCGGTAGAACAAGCAGGATTCAGAAAGAGCTTTTCAACCACTGACCATATACACACGGTTGATCAAATAATAGAGAAGTTTCAAGATCGGACACGTCCTTTATACTTGGGTTTTATCGATTACGTAAAAGCGTTTGACTCTATTTCGCATGATAGCATGTGGAAAGCCCTACAAGAAATAAATACACCCATAGAACTCATAGATCTCATTAAAGATATTTACGATAGGAGCATTAGTAGAGTCAAGTTGGAAAGACAAGGCGGAGAAATAAAAATATGTAGAGGCGCGCGTCAGGGCGATACGATCTCGCCGAGGATTTTTATTATTGTACTGCAAAGTATCATGAAAGACTTAGATTGGTCAAAAAGAGGAATATGTATAAATGGTTCATACTTAAGCAACTTACGATTCGCAGATGACATTGTTCTCTTTTCTGAAACAGCCCACGGTCTCGAAACAATGATGAATGAGCTAAATTCGGCAAGTTTAAAAATTGGCCTTGAGTTACATACTTTGAAAACAAAAGTAATGACTAACAGCGTGCAAAAACCTATACATGTTCAGGATACTCTGCTAGAATATGTACAAGACTACATATATCTCGGCAAACAGATATCGTTTAAATCTACAAGGCACCGAGACGAACTTGAGAGACGCATTAAAGTCACTTGGAACAAATTCTGGGCTTATAAGTACATACTCAAGTCAGACCTTCCTATAAACTTAAAAACTAAAATACTGGACTCATGCTTGTTACCTTGTCTCACATATGCCAGCCAAACCTGGATATACAACAAATACACGAGAAATAGGATCCAAACCACACAGAGAGCAATGGAGCGAAGCATCCTAGGTCTGCGAAAAATACAGAAAACTCGAAATACTACTATAAGAAAAAAAACAAAGGCTATCGACGCTCTTAAACATTGCATGAAGCTAAAATGGAAATGGGCTGGCCATTTAAGCCGGTACACTGATAAAAGATGGACCAAAATAGTAACGGAATGGTGTGGGCCAGTAGGCAAAAGAAAGAGAGGAAGACCAATAGAGAGTTGGAGTAACGAAATCAAAAGAACTGGAGGTGAAAACTAGACTAAAAAGGCTCTAGACAGGGAAACTTGGAAACATCTGGAAGAGGCCTTTACTCGAGAGAGATCCTTACTTTAAAACTAAATTAAAAGCATTCTCACATAAAATACAATTATAATATAATGAATAATGCTATAAAAAAAAAAACTGTAAAATGTAATCACACTTAGAAAGGATAAATAAAAGGCTTTTTTATTTTATTTATTTATCACCATTCCACATGATGAGAATCTCATGAAAGCGGAGACGGAAAAATTACAAAAGTACTTAGACCTTGCTCATGAGATTACCGCCACGTGGAGTGTGAACTCGACGATTATTGTTCCGATAGTCGTTTCAGTTAACGGTCTTATAGCGAAAAACTTCGACCAACATCTTAAGAAGCTTTCGCTCAACTGTTGGATCAAGGGCCGTATACAGAAAGCAGTGGTCCTGGAAACGGCACGCATTGTGAGGAGGTTCCTCACTCTTGAACCCTGACCACTGGTAGCTTGGGCCGTTAAGGCTCCGCGACCAGTGGTGGACTAAATTTTTTAATATTTTTAAACGTGTTTTTTTATTTATTTTTAGGGACATTGTTAAAAATATTATTAAATTGTAATAAAAATAAATGATAATAGTATTGATGTTATCGTTTCAAACCCTGACGGTGACTACACGGCATTGCACCAGAAGGAACGGTAAGAAGGCAATCCGCAGCTGTTGCCGAAACATATAACCAGACCAAGGGTCTGATTGCGTAAGGAAAAACGTATTCACCGTTATCGTAATTTTTGGCAAATAGGTACTGTAAATACCGTTATCGTAATTTTTGGCAAATAGGTAAGTACTGCCACCCGATTGGCAGACTTAAATCGGGGAACCAATCAGCGTGTAGAACTCGTTAACGATTACGATGAATACGTTTTTCTTACACAGTTTTGGAAACTAAAAAAAATCCAACCTTGCCCATTACGGGGATCGAACCAGGGACCTCCCGCGCGAAACCGAGCGTATTACTACGTCAAGAAGATATATTGAATATTGATAGTAAATAATTGAATCTCTGAATCAGAAATCTCCGTTGGACTTATAATACAGCTTTATGACAGGCGACATGTGCTTTCCAGTTCCCCAATTTTACTACCCCGGGGGCAGCAAATTTTTGCAACAAGTATAAGATTAAAGAAACAGCTAATTTAACTTCCTTTATTAGTAAGTCTTTCTATTTTTAAATAACAGCTTTACGGTTAGGTAAGAGAAAGAAGTCAGCAATAAATAATTAAAAAAATCAAAAAACCCGACTGCAAAAATGTCAACTAAAATGCAATAACTTAAAAGACTGAAACAAGGCGGACAACGAAAACAAAATTATAATAAACTTAAAACGATGCAATTTTTACTTCATTTTAACAAACAACATTATGAGCTGAAAGCTTTAGTTAAATTTTCGCATTCAATTTAAAAATAAAGCAGGCGGGACCTATTTTCGCAAATTATAAATTAACATAGAGAAAATTAATTTTGTTTTCGTTGTCCGCCTTGTTTCAGTCTTTTAAGTTATTGCATTTTAGTTGACATTTTTGCAGTCGGGTTTTTTGATTTTTTTAATTATTTATTTTATTTCAGGCTTTTTAGTTGCCACACTTTACGAGCGAAACCTAAGCACTTTTATCTACACAATGTCAAAGACGTAAAGTGGGTATATTTGGTTATATCCTATACCTTTAAACGAGCAATTCTTGTATATATATTTCTATATAATCTGGATCTCGAAAACGGCTGAAACGATTTTCATGAAATTTAGTATACAGGTCATGAAATTTAGTATTAGGATAAATCGATCTAGCTAGGATTTATTTTTAGAAAATGTAGAATTTACCAAAAAAAAATATGACTACTACTGCCATCTATTGGCCACCGAGCGAAGCTCGGTCACCCAGATATTAATTGTTTAATGATTATATTAAATTATGTTTTCGATTTATGCTATGATATACCAAGTAAAAATGCACAATATAAAGTACGACACACATTTGGTCAATACAAGATTAACGCTATCAAAAACTACAAATATTACCATTTTGAACGCATTGATCGACTGTTTATAATTCCAAATTAATTCGAAACATATGACTTATATATATTTTTGTAATCTCCTTGTAATTCCCTTCATTAACCGACTTCAAAAAAAAGGAGGAGGTTCTCAATTCGTCGGAATCTTTTTTTTTTATTTTTTTTTTTTTCTATGTATGTTCACCGATTACTCGAAGACGCGTGGACCGATTTGAAAAATTCTTTTTTTGTTTAAGAGGGTTTTGTTTCCAGATGGTCCCATTTTAATCAGGTCAGGATCTGATGATGGGATCCTGGAGAAATCGAGGGAACTCTTCAAATTTTATATGGACACATGAAACTATTTGAGTATTATTAGAAAGAGTAATATTTTCCAAGTTGTCCTATGGTCATCAGGTTAGGATCTGATCATGGAATCTTGGTGAAAACGAGGGAACTCTTCAAATTTTGCTAGTATACTTAAAGCGAGTTGGGTATTTCTTATAGTTACTGGTGCATATGCTAGCAGATACGGATTTGATGACTAAAGTCATCAAGTCAGGGTCTGATGATGGGATCTTGGTGAAATCGAGGGAACTCTTCAAATTTTGCTAGTATACTTGAAGCGAGTTGGGTATTTTTTATAGTTACTGGTGCATTTGCTAGCAGATACTGATTTGATGACTAAAGTCATCAAGTCAGGGTCTGATGATGGGATCTTGGTGAATTTGAGGTATCTCTTCAGATTTTATGAACACACCTCAAGCAATTTGGATATTTTTACAACGCCTTGTGCATTTTATTGTTTTCCACTAAAAAGTATAAAATAAAAATGGGAAATGCTTTCCAAAAAACCAACTTCAAATGCCACTACAAAGAGTGAAATAATTTTTATTTAAATTTTAGGTACCTACACCAATTCGAAGTCGGGCGATTGTCTATGACTTCGTCATTTCTTCGCACATCAATTAGTAAGTAAGAAGGACTATTAGGGATTGTAATTGCCCGACTTCGAATTGGTGTAGGTACCTAAAATTTAAATAAAAATTATTTCACTCTTTGTAGTGGCATTTGAAGTTGGTTTTTTGGAAAGCATTTCCCATTTTTTTTTGATACCCCACTCGATAGGTTTGGTTATAAATATTTTGTAAATGACTGACAATTTTAGGCCCAAAATCCGCCATTTTGATTTTTATTTTCAAAAACCTATCTAAGAACACTTGGGTTAATGAGACGAATCTAACGATACCATTAACGTCAAAATCCATCCATCCGTTTGGAAGATACGTGGTCATAAAGAAATTTACATGCATACATACAAGATACGCGCGAAAAACATAACCCTTCTTGCAGTCGGGTAAAAATAGTTTCGAATATTATTTTTTTGATACCATCTTCGTATGAAAAGGGCACACAATAAGGCGCGGCCACACTCGGCTGTTTATACAGCGCATACAATAGGCTCTGTCCACAATAAATATTGCCACATATCTCGGCACCGCATTAAGTCGCTCTCACTTCTTTGAGCTTTTTGTGCGAGATATTTGCACAGTTGTAGGACTTATTTCCTTTTTGCTCCTTGTTTGGGGGAGCGCGGACAATGGCGCGAGATAAGTGGCAAAAACTAGCCTTTATGGCGAGAGGATTGTGTAAAAGCGTCTTAATGTTTTTTTTTTTTCAGAATATTAACTACCATAATGTTATTTTTGAGCAATATTATATTTATCTCTGGGTCAGAATTGAAACTGAGACCACTGCAGTGATTGCGTAACGAAAACATATTCATCGTTACCGTAATCGTTGGCAAATTCCGCCTCCCGATTGACTGACGTAAATCAGGGAACCAATCACCAACCTTTTTAACGATTACGATAACGATGAATATGTTTTTCATACACAATCTAGGGACAGACGATCCTGTCGCATACGTTACAGTACAGTCTAATGCACATTTACTTAATTATCGCAGTAATTGAATATTACGCTGAGTGTGCGTTAGTGGAAACATAACAATTATCTATGCTTCAATATGATATTAATACTAAAACTCTACACCCTTAACAAGACAGCAATAGGGTTGAAATTGCGTACAAAACTTAGGGTTGAAACTTTAAGTAATAGCTTGTGAAGTTTACATAATTTCAATCTTATGTTTATGAAAATAAAGCTCAGATTGGGTTGGAGTTTAAGGATGTCAGATGCGTAACGAAGTGGCATTCGTCACACGTAATGTATCTAAACATTGTAGGGTGGAACAATAAAGACGTTGTGACAACCCTGGCATACCCAATATAGTCCTCAGACACAACCCTGCGCCGCTTTCAATAGGATGCGTGGAAGATGCGGTGTGACGGATTTGTTCAGTAAGTCGTTAAATATCCTTACCTATACGTTACAACGTCTGTCCGTATACTTTTTAAGTACTTGAGTATAGAAAACCATAAAAGTCGTTTATACAGTGTGTTAAGTCTTTAAAAACTTTATTTCGGTTTATATAGATAGAGGCACTAGAGGTATATATTAGAGAATAATAAAAATTTTAGATGGAATAAAGTTACCATCTCTAACACAACAGAATATAAGATGCGACACTAAAAGTATTAGTTGTGTCAGTAACATAAAAATATCTATTCAATTAAAAAATTATAGGAAGTTGATCTAATTATTCTGTTGACTGTACAAACGAGTGGATGGAACGCGATATCCTGCGACTCGGTAGCGAGGTCGATATTTCTTGCTAGCCGGAGACCTCATACAACATGTATGTGAGAAGCAACTCTTGCTAACTATTTGTGGCATGCACTTGCGTACATTTTTAAATCGTTTCTTTTAAAGGGATTGTTGGCTATAATTAAGCTAGTTAAATGGATTTACAGACACTAAATATCAGCTCTATTTTTACAAGTTAGCCTACTATTTGCGAGAAACTTAAATAAAATTTTAATTTTGCGGGCTACTTGGTCCGAAACCCCTTTAATGCAATGAGTAATAAAATAGATTTGGAATTTTTAAGCTATTGCAGAGCTTCTATCGCGGGCTTTGACGATGCAGACCGAATACAGAAATTCCGTAACGAAAATAACCTGGCACTCCTAAAGTAGAGCTTTTGGTACGAGGCTACCATGAAAGCAGGGAGCGCAACTCCACAACTTTTTAGTTTTTAGTTTGCCATCTATCAAAAAATAACAGAACTTTTTAATGACTTTTTGAAATATCACGTGCGTGAACCAGCCTGGTACCAAAAGTTCTTCTTTTCGATTGATGGCAAATCTAAAAATAACTTTAAATTTTATAAATGTGAACCTAGTGTGTGAAGCACTATAACAATAAAGTAAATTATAACTTTTAATTCTTTGCAATAGCTTTACCGCGGCAGTCTCCGAATGCCACACGCCTTTTTTTAATTTATTATTTTAGTTTTTTGTACAATAATAATAATATAAACCTTTGTAACCTGCAATGATGCATAACGTAAGTAGGTACCTACACTTATTTTTTAAACCAACAGACTTAACACACTGTATAAACAACTTTTATGGTTTTCTATACTCAAGTACTTAATAAGTATACGGACAGACGTTGTAACGTATAGGTAAGGATATTTAACGACTTACTGAACAAATCCGTCACACCGCATCTTCCACGCATCCTATTGAAAGCGGCGCATAATATCATACATCATAAAACACCATTTCATGTATTTTGTATGTATTTACTTGGGCCATAGTTGCCTCAAATAAATTATAATATAAAAATATTCTAGTACTTAATAGGTACTGTTAACTGTACCTGCAAGAGCCCAGAGCCCACATATTTTGAAACAACTCTTTTACCCTAATTGAGATAAATTGGTCGATATACATTTTTAGAATATAAAACAGTGATCATAAAATCCTAAAAATCATGTGATCAACATCGTGAAACACGTTTCGCAAATATTATCTTTTAATTTGAGTACACAACGATCCGCCGGAGGTTCGAGCGAACAAATTACAAATCAAAACATACACACAAAGGGTTAACCGCGCCCCGCACGTTCATAAGGGCTGCCAGGGGTCATTGTCTCTTTTCCAATAGGGTTGTCACACTGAATCGATAAGTTTACGAGTCTTAGTTTTATCTCAGTTATTATGCTATTTTTATGAATATTATTGAATATCATTTGAAAGGGCAACATAGAAAGAGTCGTGGGAAATTATCCTCGAAACGCTAAGCGACTTAATGTAGCAAGTTCTAGCAACCGAAAAAGGTATACCGCCACCAAGTTATATGACTATAACTTTGCTGTAGGTACATAACCATTGCAGTCAAGTTTAGAAACTGCGCAAAATTAAGAATTTTATTAGAAACCCCTTTTTATGTTTAAAAAAAAATTGAGAACACCCCTCTTTTATTTTTCAAAGATGCAAGAAATCGAATAGATATTTTGACAACCCTAATTGGACACATTGGGGATGCAAAATGTCCCTATGTGTGCAATAAAAATAGTGTCCGTACGTAAGGTCGTTTATTTTCGCGTGTGCTTTTTGTGTGTGTGTGTGTGTGTGTAAGTGTGTGTGTGTGTCGAATTAATATTAAATAGGAGAGCGCGGGAGTTGTTTGTACATTGATGAGACGCATTCAATTTCATTTGATTCGAGGCGAGGGGTTAAACGATTGTAGATAGCTTTGTAATAGTTCTGTCTGATCCGATTATTGTACCTAAGCTAAATATTAATCTTTTTGCTTTCACCGTCTCAACTGAATTTTTTTGAACGAAGTTTATTTTCGGACGGTACAGCGCAGGAGGTCACGAAAATCCTATATTATTAACTTTTAAATGAAAGATTCACACACTATTTAAATCTCTCTTTTATTGCAATCAAGCAATCTGATTTGGCATAAGAAACTTGTTAGTGCGAGCTAAGTCGACACAACGCCATCTATCGAGCGTTGTGTAAACTTCGTTTTAACCGAGTGTTCCACGATACGCGCACTTTGTTCTTAATAACTCAAATCAACCAGAAATGGGAAATATTTATTGATGGAAACAGGTGATTGGTAGTAATATTATATTCATTTCAATGATAAACAATAAACTAAAATAAAGTAATATTATTATACATGCTTAAGGGAGTCTCCCATACAACATTTTTTTGCCGTTTTTGTAAATAATTATACATAATCATTGGTGCGCGAGCCCGACTCGAACTTAGCCGATTTTCGATTATGTATTGTAGCCCCGTATAAATGTCGTTAAGGATATTGTCACTAAAATAAAAATAAGGATTCATTCAAGTTACTTTTTGTTCACGAAGTCATAATACTACACGTTTTAAAAGCGAAGTATAATAAAATTGTAATAGACACTCACAAAAACTGTAAAGCAATCGTAAAATGTTTTAAAAAATAAATAACTTCATATAAAACCATAGACAAAAGGCATTTCAATTACCGCGGACCATAAAAATAAATCCCCGCGCTCATAAAGGGCGCCGTAAAAATAAAAGCCAGCAAAGGGTGATGGCAGCAAAGGGCGGCGGTATTGGGTTTGTTTTTTGGATACGTGACAAAGGAAATATTGAAACAAGCAGCAGTTAAAATACCAGAAGGCATGTAGGAGTAAATACGATTGGGTGTAGAGGCGCCTTTATAAGGTGGTTTTGCCATTAGGGATATAAAAAAATAGCTTGCGATCTTCTCCTACCAAACATACACAAAAAATTTCATAAGAAACGGTCGAGTCGTTTTGCAGGAGTTTGGCAACAAAAATTATCTCGAGAATTTTATGTATTAGAATTAGAGAAAGAGATATATTTGTCTTCTAATGAGCAGGAAAGAGTATAAAGTCTTGACTTCCCAAAATTTACTCTGCTAAAAGAAGCTATTTAGAGGCCGAACTAACTTTTTTATAATTTATTCTATCAAATATTTCTGTGAGTAAAATTTCTGCTAAAACGAGCTATTTGCACTTAGACCAATTAATTATTTTTGAATTTTATTCATTTAAATATTTAATATCTGGGTGACCGAGCTTCGCTCGGTGGCCAATAGATGGCAGCAGTAGTCATATTTTTATTTTTTTTTGGTAAATTCGACATTTTCTAAAAATGAATCCTAGCTAGATCGATTTATCGCCCCCAAAACCCCCTGTATACTAAATTTAATGAAAATCGTTCAAGCCGTTTCCGAGATCCAGATTATATAGAAAATAGAAATATATATACAAGAATTACTCGTTTAAAGGTATAAGATTTTCAGTTAATGAGTTTTGCAAATAAGGGTACTGCAGCGTTATCTAAAAGGCTTTGGCAATAATTCTAAATCGTTTAATACCACTCAATGAGCTCGTGGGTTTACCGAGATATACCAACAGCGAGTTAAGTTAACGTCTCAATCCACTTTGCTATAATCCGGCTCCGCCCCGCGGCTCTACTCGCCCCGGCCTCCTTATAATTAGATTCCTTATCTCGATTTGCCAGCTGCTGGTAAATACGGAACCCTGGAGGTAATTTATCGAAGGTTTTGCAATATGTTCATGGATTTACATGGATATGTCAGTACGTAGTTAACTGCTTTTGCACGGCACTTTACTGTAGAAATTGTTACGATAAATGTATAACCTGCGTGTCATAATAATTATATCCATTTTTATAGGAAGCTGCCATCCATGGAAATTTGCAGCACCAGAGAACATGCAAATAAGTTGCCAGTTCTTGTTTATCCCCCCCTTGGATAGCCCCATGTTAAAGCTTTGAGGAACACTGCTGTTGGTAGATAGATTCATAGTTTGCACTTGCGGTTAAAAAATGATCTATCATACCTTTTATCCTCAAATAGAAGGTAAACAAAAGGCGATGAAACGCGAGAAGGAAAATCAGGTGGCGCTTTCCTCTCCCAAGAGATGTGCCGGGTGACGTGATGATAATAAGACCAGTTGCTGTGAATCCCGTACTCTCGCCAGCGGGTTTACCGTGGAAATAACCAGTTTTTACAGTGAGTGCAAACCCAACTAACCCGTTTGTTCTTATTTGCATTTTTGTGTATAAAAAATGTACACATTTACACTAATATTAAACAGCTACACAGCACTATGTGTGCTCCGCTTGTATTAATTTCAGTTGGCACACTGCGTACATTAGGCACATTAACGATAGCATCGTCCTATGCTAATTGGTTCCTGCTAGGATGTGAGCGGGTTCAGAAGAGCTGCATAACCTTACTCCAATTGCTTACTTTGAATTAATACACTTTTTAATTCAATATTCTTCAATAATAGTAGTTTAAGGTACATAAATGAGTAAAGTTGGTGATTACCGCTGAGGCGCCATTGAGACCCGAGCCATTAAGTGAGGGTCTTAAGCTAGCCGAGGGCGGTAATCATCAATACTCACGTGTATCATACGACGTTTTTCAACACACTTGTGTGAAAAAATGACAGTTTTTTTAATTTTATCTACTAATTAAAAATGATTTTATTTGGTAGATAAAATTAAAAAAGAACTGTCTAGCTCACTAGTGAATAATAGTAATGAAAAAGTCACAGTTTCCGATTATAAGTGTCATTATGTGCCTAATTGCGGTGAAATTAGAGCCACTTTATGAGCAAATGTGTTGAAAAGGTGTTTTTGCTTTAAGTATATAGGTCGTACTTGTTAAATTCATGTCATACTCTGATCATATGTAAGGTTATATTAGTAAGGGAGGAGACATTTAATGACGGGAAAAAAAGACTTAAGACGGTTCTTGATATCTCAGTATGATGAGCGTAAAGCCGTACCTACGTTGTATGATGACGCAATGCACCTGACATGGATATTTATTATATCCAGTGAACATCTCATTCGTCTCATCTTCTTTTGATCTAGTTTTCTATAAATAAAATATTCGTAGTTGTAACTTATTCCAATCAACGACTGGATGAGTTTTAAATGTACGTGGGCGACCAAACTTTCAATGATATAAAGCCAAGAGAAGAGGAAACGAGCACTCATTTCTATGTTTTACTAGTCTGCGATTACTTTGTGCAGCTATCATTATTAGAACTAAACTAAAATATCTGGGTGATCGGTAGTTTAACTACTGGCCAATAGATGGCAGCAGGAGTCATATTTTTTTTAGCTAATTCAACATTTTCTAAAAATGAATCCTAGCTAGAGCGATTTATCGCCCCCAAAACCCTCTGTATACTAAATTTCATGAAAATTGTTCGAGCCGTTTCCGAGATCCAAATTATATAGAAATATATGTACATATATACAAGAATTGCTCGTTTAAAGGTATAGGACTAGCTTTTCAAAACAATTTTTTTATGCAACATACAGTATGAATTTTAGTTGTACGCAATCAGCGGATAAGCATGCTGGTCTGAATCCACTCCTGCGACTGAGTATTTAGCTACATCAAAATTAACCGATCTCCGTGTAAGATTGTTTGTTGTTAATTAGTACTCCATTGTTAAACATGCGTTTGATGAGTATTAGTAATTAGTACAGGTATAACCAGTCCCGTCGTGATTACAACATTATCGATGTGAAAATAGAAAGCTCACAGATTTCGTACAAATAGTTGTTGTCTTAAACAAAAAAAAAGATTAATCAGGATTAGACTAATAAACTATCGATAAAAAACAAAATTATTTATTCACATAATTCTTCAAAAATATTTCTACTTACCTATGTTTTGCCCCAACACCGCAGTAGGTATGTTGCTGAGAAAATTGACATCACAATATGTTTATTGTAATTTAATTAATCAGATATTATTTATTTGGCGCTAAACCATGACAGATATGGATTTTTATACAACTTTTGCCGGGCGCTGCTAGACCGGTAAAATAATTTCAATTTATCTCGAAGTACTCGTAAGTTGCCAAAATAACGGGCAAATGTCCAAGCATGTTTGAGAAAACATTTATTTTGGATTTGTCGCCATTCCTCCCAGCGCATGGGCTTTCAGCATCTTCCATTTTATTATATCCCTTCAATGCTTCTTCTACTTTTTATACTGTCATCTTGCCATCTCCTCTATTGTCTTCCCTTTTTCCTTGGCATGTATCTACTCTATAATCTTTGGTGTCCATTTTTCTTTACTTTATACCTTTTTTTGTAGGCACCTAAGTACTATCAGAATTCAAGCACCTAACTATTTTCTCCTAACAAGCGCCAAGTAAAGATATTTTTACTCCTCTTTATCCGTACAGCGATAAATTTAACGAAGCTATTTTAAGTCGCTCATTGTGCGTGGGCAACTTTAATTTTATTGTGAAGATTGATTGTTTCATTTCAAGCGGTTGAGAATTACCGCCTCTTTAAAATTTTTAATGCATTCTTAATTTATCCTATTCAAAGTCCAAGGGTATTTGTTATTATTTAATTAATTTTTGAGTTTCGAAAATAGTTTTATAAAAATAGTAGGTAAAATGAGTGCAATGTAAATCGTGGCTTCTAGGTGTAAAGACGACTGAAAACAACTTGACTTTTCATGGTTTTGTGCGTTTGTCGAACCTTAATATGAAAACATACTGAGAAAATCTAAGTATATGGCTGAGGTCTCATCATGAGGTTTTCAAAAGGTATGCGAAGCTCACGGACTCTCACTTGGCCAGCATGTAGGGCTGTGGTCATAACCCTCTAATTCTGAGAGGAGACCCGTGCCATGCATTGTCTAAGGAATTAAAACCACGAGAGAGAGAGAGAAATAAACAAGCCGAATCATATTATAATAATTGTTTCATAATTGTGACCGTCAAATGGATGAACCTTTTCTGCCATACCAAGGTACAATAATTCTTGCAGTAACGAAATAGAAAAGGTACATATTTTGGCAAAGGCACTTTTGTTTGCGAGCTTGTAGAGTTAAGGCGTGAAGAGTTAGAAGCTTGGGTCTACATGAGAGCTGATAATATCTTTTGAGGTCGAGATAAATGGCCTCGTCTTGGCAATATTTTACATGTAAATGTTTTTAGTAGGATCGATTAGACACGGAAAGTATGTAAGTAAGTAAATTCAGCTAACATTTAAATTGAACCTCGGTAGGAATTAGTTGGGGGAACCGCAATTCTTAGTGGGTAGACCGGTGGGAAGTAAATTAAAGCCATCGTCGCAGCGAATGGATACGATACATTAGGACACAAGAATGCAGCCGCAGCGATGCAGAGCAACATGTGGCTTGGGGAGGTGATCGAAGGAGGGATGGATAAGACGGTTCATTTGCTGCTGTTAATATTAAAAGTCTTCCATCTGTGAAATAGTCACATTACAGCTTCTTTTTATGGTCCTGCTAACCACAATACCACGAGGACCTACCGGTATTGGAAGTTTCGGAAAACTCTTACGCAAAGGGTCAGCAACTCAAGACCTTGGGAGTGATTTTTCTGGTTTTAATAGCCTCTTAACATTTATTTTGTTAATGATGATGACAAAAACTTTGATAAAAATTTGTAAGCAACGAAATGATTTAGACCAGATTTTTCAGAATTTAGTCAAATGAATTCACTGATAATATAAAAAGATTTAAAGACTTTAGTTTCTAAAGAGAATATCAAATAAGATTATGCATAATTGTTCCTTTAAAGCGTAAAACTTGTAAGATAAAACTGTATCTCTAATCAGAATGCATCCCTGAAGACCCTGCGCTGACTCAATTTAGTCCCAGAGTTTGAATGCTCATCACCACGCCATTGTCTTTCATATTCCTTTCATAATAAAAGCCATTATCCCATGAATGGATAAAAGATTTGTTGAGCATTAACTCAGACGCATTTACGCCAATTTTTTTCTTGTTTTAAACGATTGTGTTCTTTATTTAGAGGAGAAAAAGGCGTTTTTTCATTGTAACTGATTTGCATTCAGTTCTCGCTGGGGAGTCCATAGCAAACATTCAATTAGAGGCAACCTACACCTTTGAAAGCTTTTAGGTCACAGCCTTTTTTTTTTTTTATAGACAGAAAATGCCTTATGCATACCCCTCCGTCAGGGGAAACGGAAGGGTTATGTGGGGCTTGCACCAACTAAAAACTGTCTGTTTCCACGGCGGACCTAATGGCGGGAGTACGGGATTCACTGTCGTATTCACCGCGCTCCCGCCAGGTCTCGACCAGCCAAAGCAGCGGGTCCGTGTACAAAGTACAAACAGCTTTGATATGGGTGTCCTAACGATATTGGTCCATGTTAATTGTTCAAAGCTAATTTAACGGTCAATGCGTATTGCAATTTACAAGGTGATGTGTATACTAGCTGTTCCCTGTGGCTCCACACGCGTGATTTCCGTTTTAAAAATCCTGTGGAAACTATGGACTTCATGTATACCTACCTACTGAACATACAATTTTTCTAATTTCATAATAATCGGTCGAGCCGTTTCGGAGGATTTTGGTAACAAAAATTGGCACGAGAATTTTAAAGATTAGAAATTTCAGCTAAGTCGGTTTGGTAACAAAGGAAATCACACATATAATTTTTTTTGTCTTGATAATAATGTTAAGTGTGATATTCTGCATCTTCAACAAATCAGCCTGACTGTACAGTGTACAACGCAGGGCCTGAAAAAATTTACGGTTCCATTAAACCTTTTGCATTCAGCGGGGCTAGTATAACATTCAATAATGATAATAATTCGATATCTTTATACGTTTTCGTTTATTCCCCGTATATACACTCCACGACCAAACCGAATCGAATATCGAATCGATCGAAAAACTTGTGCTAAGCCCATAGATTTTTAAAAATAAGAGAGAAAGAGAACTACTTATCAGCGAAATAAAATTGAAACTGAATTGAGAATCCTTTCAGAATTCAGTAATCGGACTCATTGTCGATATGAAACAGTCTTTCGGCCTTTGAATAGTTCCCGCGGAGTTGGGAAGGCTTAAAACTTCCTCTGCGGGGTTCATTCGAGCCCCGAATGGAGTACACTGATAAAACTAAGTTTAAACTCTTATTTAACCTTTCGCTTTAAGTGTTAGTCGCTATCGGCGGCTGCAGCATTGTTTTTTTTCTTTTATACCTACTACTTTTTACTTTTACTTTCCTATAGCCATAGAATGTTGCCTGAAAGAGATCGCCTGCGGCGATAAGGAAACCTATGGGTAGATGATGTAATAATGTAATACTTATTTTATTGAATACTAATACATAATTATGGCATAGTTTGAGGATGGCATAATATAAATTATGTACAGAGGATTAATTCCACGTCGCCTCACATAGCTCTGATTTTGATTAACCCGCTCTGTTTGCGTCGCTATTAGTTCAAGCCCTTTCGATAAAGGTGATCGCATATTTAAACTACGCATCTAGGCAACATGCTTTCCTTAAAGTATATCTCCTTTCGAAATTTTAAAATATTTTAGTTAACATATTTCTTAAGAGTTTGTAGGCGTTTCAGCGTCAGGCGTCAGGGCGCGTCTGGAACCCTCGTAAACTTAGTTTTAAGTCGACTTGTAGTTATCACCATTCTTATGCAACAAATATCATATCGACGTTTAGCAAGAGCCTGTATGTTAGGCCTATATGAAATAAAGATATATTTTTATTTTACAATGTAGGAAACTGAACAGAGTGTATAAGCTCCAAAATGCATTTCTTGCCTTAAAGAGCTTTGCAAAAAAAAAAATTTATAATAATACCTTTCCTTTTATAATAATACCTATGAAGCTGATATTGATCATACTAATGAATTTTTTGTAGTGCGTGCGATTTGTGCGACTGTAGGTAACGTGTATAGGACCAGCTTTATCAACAGAAGTAGAAGCTTTGGCAAACGCAATTTTACTTCGCAAATACTTGTTTAGGGGTTGCCTAAATATTATAATGCGCCCTACTTTACCCGATCAATGGGTTAATAACATTGGAGCTCTAGGCCTCCTAAGTCTCTGTAGAACTAAGATTGCTTTGGACTTTCATAAGTGTACGCTATCTACAGATGATGCAAACTCTTTTGAAAGCTTAGTGTTTTTAACTAACTTTTCAGTCCCTTTTTAGGTCCCTAAAATAGGCACTGGTCTAAGACGAGTCTAAGAACAAGGTATAGCCCGCTATTTTGGTCAAACGCGGGTTATTGTGCTTCACACACCTTTGTAAACATCTTTAAAGTTTAGTACATACTCAAAATTAAGCATTTTTGTAGTTTTTTAATGAAGTGAACGCAAATCAATGGTACAGGGCTATTTAGAAATATAAACTGGTAAGTAAGTACGTGCCAGAAATCGAACCGGGACTTTTCGTTTAGATTCGCCAATTTGAAAACTCTACCAGGGAACCATAACTATACCTGTGAGAATACGACGTGTTGATGAATGAACAACATTTCCTAATGAAATTAATCTAAGTACTTAAGTAATGTGTCCCTAAGTGTTTCCTTGGGCGTGAAAGGGAACGTTTGAACAATTAACTAAGGGAATGCGTGGGTAGGAAACAATGTAGGTGTCGTGGGTGCATTTAGCCCTTACTGAGCCCTTCCAGCTTCTGTGTCACAGTAATGTATGCCTCCCTAGAATGCGAGCCATTCCGGTATGTTGTCCTGTTTAGTGGTCAATAAATGTAGAGGGTTTATTAGTAAGAGATCTTTATCCTACTGGGCATTTACTAAACTACTAACTTAGGTACTTCTTCACACTCCAATTGCTTAACCAATTCGGCTGAAAATTGCAATAGAGATTATTCCTTACATTAAAATATAGGCTTTTTTTATATCAGAAAAATCCTCAATTACCGCGGGATTAGTGAAAAACCGAAATTTCACGTACAGGTGTAAACATAAGTGGCTCCCAAGATCATTGATTTTTATTCCATGTACAATGAGAAGGGCGCGTTGATAAAACAGTGAAACAGTACCTACTTATGTATAAGAGTAAGGCAACGATTATAATGAGGTTGACAATAATTATTATTATTTATTAATAAAAATTCTATTTTAGGTTTTGGGTAAGTAATGAGTTAAATATATTTTTAAATCAGAGTGACCTTTTAACAATTTTAATAAGTGGCCCTTAGTGAGAGGAGACTACCTACATGGTAGATAGTTTGTACAATGTACATAATGTAATAATTCGATTAAGTAAGTTAAATCTCTTAAGCCCGCCGCCGCAGACTAGGCGTGCCGCCTGGCGACGCGCCAAGCGGCCAAACTCACAGTAGCGCGTCGCAATCAACGTAACGAGACCTAACGACTGCATTAACGGTAATACATGACAACGTGGTGTATCTACTGTTCACATTGTTTCTGAGCTGCAATATGCTAAATTGTAAATTATCGAGAAAAAAATTATTTGTACAATAATTTCCATCCGAACAAAGTATATACGGTCTACATACATTGCGAGGTAAATTTTCTCAATATTTATAAGGTTGGTCCAATCAGATAGGAGTTCCTTTAAAATGACAACTTAGTAAGTAGTTACTTGACTGCATATTCCATCTGATGGTAAGTAAAATATGCTATCTTGCAACCTTGGAAAGGGTTAAAATATACCCCTAATCGTTGCTACACATTATCGCATCGAAAAGCTAAATCGCTTGGTAGTGCTTCTTTGCCGGTTGGGTCGTACCTTGCTCCGAGAAGCACCCACAAAAAACTTAAACATGTACTAATGTACTTACTTTAGCAGTGAGCACATACTCGTAAAGTATAGTTTACTTCTAAATAACCCCCTACTTCATACTGCCACGCACTGCCACCCGCTGCCACCTGCTTCCACCTGCTGCTACCTGCTGCCAAAAGCGGTGTGAAGCCTCAAAAGTACTCCCGGAGAAAACCGCAACTGGCGGAACTTTATCCGGAGACGAAACGAGACCTATGTTGTGTTCTTATTTCCTTGTGAACACAGTTATAAGAAACTTTATATATCTCTACCTACGCTCAATGTTATTTTTATTAAAACTTCTATAAAGTATTGCAAATAAAAGTAATAAGTAAATTAGAAAGATTACTTAAAGGTGGGTAACAAATTTTCATAAGTATCAAAACCTTAATATTCGAAAAAGTTAGTATTTCTTGAGAACCATTGGCACTAAGTAATTTCTTTTCTAATTAAATAAATAAAGATGTTATTTAGAAGTAAGTACTTGAAATTACTTGTTTGTTTGTCCGTGATTTTGGAATCAGGATATTTATCAAAATAAATTGTAGTAGTTAATGTGGAGACCGTAGTCAAAAGAAAATAAAGTTTGGATTCAATTCAGCCTGGCATCGGATTACATTCATGGTCCTCTGGACAAAATAAATTACATGTTTTTGCAAAGAGCATACAGAGTTTCTCATCCATTCTTCTCGGTGTGAATAACATGGCGGTAAAGTTTTAACTTTTATCTACCTATAGTAAAATGCTTGCGCAAATACAAATAAGGTAGCCAATTACATTTCACAATTTATTAACACCAATAACACTTAATAATCGAAATGCACTCATATTCATTAACGAGTGTCACTCAATGTCCACTTTGTGTCGCGAGAGGACGTGCTGGAGTCACACTCAACAGTGATCCGACGAGTGAGCACCGAACCAAAATTAATATCGGGAAATTAATACTCCAAATATTCCACTTGACAACGATTTAGATGTGGAGTTGACGTATGCAATTTCGGTAAACGTTATGGGTGATTTTATTAATTACTTCCATTATTGGATTAGGAGGAAGTTTTGGACGTAAAATACTTAGTCGTTTTTGCTACCACAAACAGTAGCTGTTTGTGTCTCAACTTAATTTTTTTTTCCGATCTCAAAAATGTCTACAACTAATTTTCTAAAGAAAATTGAGTCTTACAGATTCACTTTAAAGTATATAGAGTCATTCGTGTTTAAGCAATAACACCGCATTTACTACTCTAAAATTACTTAAGTACCTACTTAATGTCTCAATATTATTGAACACCATTTTGTTATTTTCTCTTCTTGCAATATTAGGTATTTTTTGAATTAAAAACCAATTGAAGTTTTGAACTTTATTTAAAATCAAAGTGATTCTGAATTGAGTTCAAATCATTTCATTTGCATATGAATCTTACTATTCTTTACCTTCTTGTTAGTCAGTAACACTTAACTATCATATTAAAGTAACAGAAAGGCCATTTCGTTTACATTTTTATCGTCGCATGCACCTAGTGTCTGTCAGTTTATTCTCTTTACCGCCATATTTATGACACTTCACGTCACATTAACTCCAAGCGTGAGTTCCGCCTCTATCCGCAGGGTGCCAAAGTAATTCCCTCTGAACAATTGGGATTTCCTGACTATTATTTTTCTTTTTATAAGTTTTTAGGGTTCCGTAACCGTAGGTTTAAGGGATATAGAAAACTTTTTGATTAAAAGTCTCCCTTGAAACATTGGGTGTTAAATGCTGGATCAAAACAAAAAAGTATTTTTGCGGAAAATAAGATCCGTGCAAACTATTTAAGAAAATGTATTTAAAAAAATAGAGACAAATAAAGTCTAAGAAATCATTTATATTTTTGGAAAACTGCTGTTAACCCGCAGGGCACTGTCACATGCACGCGTCAGTTTTATCACGTCAGGAACACTATGGGGTCCGCAGTACCCCTCGGTTTGTTATTTTTTTTTTGTATTGATTGACCTGGGTTCCCACGTTTTTGGTAAACTTGTGTGAATGCGGTTTGTTTGTCATAGGCGCCTGCATCAAGATAAACAACGAAATTCACGCCAGTATAATTTATGGGCACGGTATCGTTAACTCTACTAATATTTGAAACGTCAAAGTTAGCTTTGTTCATTTAAATGGTTTATTTATCTATTAATAACGAAGCAATAACGTTACTTCTGCATGCATAATATAATAAAAGAGTATTTATGTCAGGGAAATAAAAAAATCCCGTGGGATATTAGAATTTACAAATGATTCAATTCGCGAATAAAACTTCTAACACGAATTTAACTATAAAAAGTGTTTAGTTAGTTAAGTTAACCTTAGGTTGTTAAACCAGTTGTTTTAAAGATTTACGATGATTAACTTGATAATAATCTTTATTACCGGGTCGAAAACGCTCTAACATAAATTTATTAGCCCCAAAAGTAAATTACCTTCAAATTTTTTAATTGAATTGTGGCCCTTTGATAATCTCGAAGCTTTAACTACGTACTAAAATCCACTTGAGTAATTTCAAGGAAATACGCTTGGACATAAAAACCACAAAAGAAAATAAATAAGTACTGGTAAGCTGAACCTTTTTACATCCAAGAATATTGTAGAAGTACATACATGTTATCGTGTAAGCAGCAAATACTATAAACTAAAAAAAGCTCTATGCATCTACTGGATCTAAGTTTTTAATTTATTAGATAGAATAAATCTAGATAATGACTGAAAAGAGATCATAAATATAGAGTCAGCAAATATCTTAAGCATGTTAGGAAGTAATAAATAACCCAAATAGTTTTTTTAGTGTTTTTTTTTTTCACAAAGCTAAAAATAATCATCCCTAGGGAAGATCTTAACAACACCTCAGCGGTTTTTAAACAAAATTATAAAATCGGCGATAAGAACCCTGAGAACTGTGCACCTCCGCACCCGGCGCTCAAGGAGGCGACTAATAAACACGGCATTAAAGCACCCGATAAAAAGCCATTCCTGTGGCTGACTAACAACCACAATAGTTTAATCTACACAGAATACAGTCGCCCATGCCATTGGCTATCGAGTATATTGCCGTACATGTGAGTATATTAGCAACATAGGAATACTGTGGCATGAAGCTCCTAATTTCTCCTTCAACAAACGGGAACAATATTATGTACAAAACAATTCTACTAATGAGGACTCTGCGGGCCACAGTCCAAGTATATAGGCAATTTATTATTATTAACTTCAGATTAAACTTTAAATTTGCTCAAATTTGGGGTTCGATGAGGTTTGATAATTGATATAGTATCTAGTCGTAGTTCTAATATGACAAACTAATTACCTCTTTTTCCTTTAACATCACGACTTCATATATGAGAACGACAAAACGAAATAATATAAATTATGTTACTAAAGTACAACTTCATTTACAATTTACTCATTTCAAGCGTGTTTCAAGCCTTCACAGTGTGAGACTCAGTCGAAACACCGAATTGTCGCAGTGAGTCGACTAAACCGATTTATAACTTCGACGTCGTTAGAAAGCAGCCTTACATTTCAACCTTTAAATAAGTGTCACCCCGTATTCGCACCATCCGGCCCCGTTTATCATTTTTTCGATCAGCCTGCGGGCGAGCCTGATAACTATGGGGTTAGTGACAGCTTTCAGCCCCGGATTAACTCGGTATTGCGGCGGAAAAAATTTAATAGCTTTTTCGGCCTTTTGGACCCGTCCTTTGATATTATGGGGTTATTTATCTGCTATTGAATTTGTGAATATAGATGATAGAAGGAATGGAATCCATACCAAACATGATCATCATATATTTTAAAAGAAATTAATCACGTCTGATTTCTTGCTTTGGTATAAATATAGAAAGTAACTGTACCTACCTACTAGTAACTAACCTACAGCTATAGTTTCAAAATGAAATAATTTTCATTCATTAATAGATAGTTGCTGAATCTAAATTGAAAATATTGCAAAATTGCACATTCCATATCTATTCAAGCCAAAATGTTAAATTGGACAATACGCAGGGTTTAAAAATAAAGTGCATTTTTGAAATTATTATGATCACGATTGTTTTGGGATGGTGTGATGTTAAATTGTCATTATTTAAATATACCATTGGAAAGCTTGTTATTAGGCATAACTTATAGAAAACAAGCTTTGCGATTACAGAGTTTTGCGATTACTTTAGAACAATTTCTTTGAAGTTAATAATAAAAATGTAGTTAGTACTTCAAACTTTGGTATACTATATTTTCTAGAAAGTAAAAAATGAAAAAATTGGGATAAATTATATTATTATTTATCCCAATATTTTCACAATGTACCCAAATGATAAATTCCTCCTTTCCTTCCTAATGTATTCACGATTGATAACGAAAATGAATATATTATTATTACCAATTGATTTGTAGTAACAAATCAATGTGCAATCTTCCAAAAGAAGCTGCCTTTTTCTTCCTTTCACCTCTTTTTCTACATTATGTGCGATCGGCACAAAATATCTTTTTCTATCAATTTATTATTCTTTTCAGCCACAAAGTTTCACACTTTTGATCTTGTCTATACACACTTGTTTCATACCTTATCCACTTTTGTCGATTACTAATGTATTATACTCCAAAAAAGTCTATCTTTGAATTTGATTTTGTTTAATCTAACAGTCCGTAGCGTTATAAAGTAGAGCCCATTTATCAAACTGCAATAATTACGATTGGTCGCGTATGAAAGCAGTTATTCACGGGCGCACATTGTCGGGATCGGGTACGGGATGCTGCGGCGTCCCCATCATTAATGATATAAATAACGCGACATTCATGCAAATCGCCATTGAATTTGTGTGATCGAATGTAATGCGACTTCCAAAACAATGAAATCGACAATAATGCACAATATGCTTTGAATGGAAACTGTCTGGCATATTAATTCATGGGCTTTTGACACCACACAATCGTAATAATATATGGATTGAAACCAAAAATACAACCAAACATAATATTTTTTATTAACAGCGTCTTCAAAAATAATTAAAGGAGAAGCTTATTAATTGTTTGTGTTATGTATATATTCTTCTTAATTAAACTTATATTTAAAGAGCACATCCATTTAAATAATATTATTTTACGTAATAGCAAAGAATTAGGGCTGTTATTTAAAAATGCTAAATACCTATTTGTTAAAAATACTAACGATTACCGTTATATTTACACAGAATATGATATATCAATGTAGTGTAGACTTGCATTTAATGCAAAAAAAATACTGTTTATAAGTAAATAGTAGTTGGTAAATAATAGATGTCTGGAATTAAAATTTTACACCAATCTATCAGAATATTTACAAAGTGGTAGAAGAGTGAGGAACTCATTTTTAATTTAAAACATGAACGTCTTGTTCGCAATTTTCTCCCAAGCATCTTTTCCTTGCGCCTTATATCTGGGGACACGGTAGTGTCCCCGCCAAGACGAGCCAAGCGAAGCGCGAGGGCACTACCTATCTTTTCTCGAAGTGTTTCGCCGTATTTTTAAACCCTTATAACTTAGGCCTGAATTATTTCAGACTAGCTTTTGCCCGCGGCTTCGCCCGCGTGAATTTCGGGGTTTTACAAATCCCGTGGAAGTCCTGGATTTTCTGGGAAAAAACAACATTATGTGTTAACCTAACTTCAGAAACACGATTGGATAATAATTTCTCGCCAAAAAGTTCCCCCGAAAATTGCTCCAAAATCTCCATTTTTCTAATTTCCATCGAAAACTACGATGGACATAATTGTAATTTTTGTTTTAATTTATCGGTAAAAAATAATTCCCAAAAACGCTCAGAACGACATTTAAATAACTGGCTTAGTTTTTGAAGTAATTAGGTTAAACAACGTTTTTCTGTTATATTCTTCCGCAACGCTGCATACTAACCTAACCTAACCCAACCCACCAACGTATTAACGAGAGGGACGAAAATAAAATCAACGTATCCGCTTACGAGTGAAATAATTTCAGAAGCGTAATTACTATCACATTTTCTATTGCTCAACTAAAACACATATTTTTAATAGCGAAACAGCTGTGCTATTCTACAAAATGAAATAGCTGCCAGACAGCTGCCAACCCGAATATGCCATGCAAAATTGTACTCTATTACAACTGACAAATTCATAGATGCATAGATGTACGCTCGTCGCTGTTTTGCAGAATAGCACGGTAGTTCTAATATCAGAAACTATACAGGAACACTTTTTTAGCATTATTATCCTGTATCCCATTGCTTAACCAAAACACACATTATAAATAGAGAAACAATTGTACTTTCAGAACCTTTATGGGTAGATACCCATTTCCACATTTATAGCATTACTAATTACTATACCATATCCCATAGCTCAACAAAAACATACATTGTCAGTAACGAAACAGATGTTAGTTTAGAACCTATATCATATAGGTACCCGTTTTCATAGTTATAATATTATTAACCTGTATCTCATTGCTCAACTAAAACACAAAATGCTAATAGCGAAACAGTTGTAATGTCGGAACCTATAATACAGGTACCCATTTTCACATTTATAGCATTATAGCATTATTATTTATAGCATTATTATCCCATATCCCCTTGTTCAAATAAAACACACTTTAGCAGGACTGATTAATTTGTTTTGCTATTATCCGCTTCTTGAAAGGATTCTGTATGGTGCAATATGCAGGAACACCATCCACATGAAACACCACACACAATTTTCTATCACTTTTTGTGAAGTCAACATCTCCTGAGGAAGCTTCAAAATGGATTTCCGCAAAATAACGCCTGCTTCCATTCAATAAAACACACTTGTTAAATGCGTACAGTGCTACCTATGTTCAGAACCTACATAGTGGCCATTTTCACATTTAAAGTTATAATAGATTCAGTTTTTGCCCGCGGCCCCGCCCGCGTCAAATTCGCTTTTTCATGAATCCTAAGGGAAACGTCATTTTCCCGTTATCGTTCCCTATTCCAACCTTTAAACATGCTTTCAAGCAAGTTCGCTTGAACAATCTATCTATAGATGTAGCTATAGATTGCTCTAGAAAATTTGGTATTTTGAGTATCCCACGGAAACTACGGATTTTTCCGGGATAAAAAGTAGCCTATGTTTTAATCCGGGTTATAAGCTACCTATGTTCCAAATTTCAGCTAAATCGGTTCAGTAGTTGAGCCGTGAAGGAGTAACAAACACACACACAAACTTTCGCCTTTATAATATTATTAGGATAATCAAAATTCTCGGAAAATGATGTCGCCAGTGAACTTATTAAACCTATAAAGTTTCAATTTTATAGGTCTTATAATTTAGATTTTATTGACGTCTAAAAAACCCAAATTTCGTCACTGACTGACTGACTGACTGACTCACTGATGATCATCAAAATTCCTAGGTGCTTCCTGAAGACCTAGAAAGCTGAAATTTGGTATATAAGCTAGTATTAGCACACAACCAACAAAAAAATTCCAAAAGTTGAAAATTTAACCCCCCAACCCCTTAAAATAGGGGATGGAAGTTTGTATGAAATTACCGCAAATATTAATGCTAGAGGTCTCAAAATTGATATAGGGACTCTTTGTAATAAACAATTAAATACGTGTTTCAGGATTTTTAGTTAATCACCCCACATCCATAAAATTAGGGGGTTGGAAGTTCGTATGGGGTTTCCCTTCCTAGGTACTTCCTGAAGACCTAGAAAGCTGAAATTTGGTATATAAGCTAGTATTAGCACACAACCAACAAAAAAATTCCAAAAGTTGGAAATTTAACCCCCCAACCCCTTAAAATAGGGGATGGAAGTTTGTATGAAATTACCGCAAATATTGATGCTAGAGGTCTCAAAATTGATATAGGGACTCTTTGTAATAAACGATTAGATACGTGTTTCAGGATTTTTAGTTAATCACCCCACATCCATAAAATTAGGGGGTTGGAAGTTCGTATGGGGTTTCCCTTCCTAGGTACTTCCTGAAGACCTAGAAAGCTGAAATTTGGTATATAAGCTAGTATTAGCACACAACCAACAAAAAAATTCCAAAAGTTGGAAATTTAACCCCCCAACCCCTTAAAATAGGGGATGGAAGTTTGTATGAAATTACCGCAAATATTGATGCTAGAGGTCTCAAAATTGATATAGGGACTCTTTGTAATAAACAATTAAATACGTGTTTCAGGATTTTTAGTTAATCACCCCACATCCATAAAATTAGGGGGTTGGAAGTTCGTATGGGGTTTCCCATTCCTAGGTACTTCCTGAAGACCTAGAAAGCTGAAATTTGGTATATAAGCTAGTATTAGCACACAACCAACAAAAGAATTCCAAAAGTTGCAAATTTAACCCCCCAACCCCTTAAAATAGGGGATGGAAGTTTGTATGAAATTACCGCAAATATTGATGCTAGAGGTCTCAAAATTGATATAGGGACTCTTTGTAATAAACGATTAGATACGTGTTTCAGGATTTTTAGTTAATCACCCCACATCCATAAAATTAGGGGGTTGGAAGTTCGTATGGGGTTTCCCTTCCTAGGTACTTCCTGAAGACCTAGAAAGCTGAAATTTGGTATATAAGCTAGTATTAGCACACAACCAACAAAAAAATTCCAAAAGTTGGAAATTTAACCCCCCAACCCCTTAAAATAGGGGATGGAAGTTTGTATGAAATTACCGCAAATATTGATGCTAGAGGTCTCAAAATTGATATAGGGACTCTTTGTAATAAACAATTAAATACGTGTTTCAGGATTTTTAGTTAATCACCCCACATCCATAAAATTAGGGGGTTGGAAGTTCGTATGGGGTTTCCCATTCCTAGGTACTTCCTGAAGACCTAGAAAGCTGAAATTTGGTATATAAGCTAGTATTAGCACACAACCAACAAAAAAATTCCAAAAATTGGAAATTTAACCCCCCAACCCCTTAAAATAGGGGATGGAAGTTTGTATGAAATTACCGCAAATATTGATGCCCCTATATCAATTTTGAGAGGTCTCAAAATTGATATAGGGACTCTTTGTAATAAACAATTAAATACGTGTTTCAGGATTTTTAGTTAATCACCCCACATCCATAAAATTAGGGGGTTGGAAGTTCGTATGGGGTTTCCCATAAGTATATAGGTATAATAAAAACTTAATTTCATGTTAGATATCTGCTAGTAATGCTAGTAAACATATGGAAAACACGTAAATTTTTCCACTGATTCCAGTGCCCAAGCGGTCAAGCGTCCAAGTGCCCAGTGCCACGTGCCCAGTAATATTACACGTTTCAAGCCCAAGTTCCAAACATTTCATGTTTAACGAGCCGAGTTTCACTGCACGTCGAGTGACCATGATCCAGTGGTCAGTGACAAAAACCCACATTGAGCCGAGTGCCCAGTGCCCAGCGTGAGCTGTCGAACGTGCCAAGCGTCAAATCTGATTTTGAATAAGGTTATATAGCGCTCAAATACCTGCTTAGTGCCCAAACGCACGCATTTAATTTAATCCGATGCTTAAAAGTGGGTTAAAATCACGTTCAAAAATTTTGTTACATACCTACCTACGTAGAACTACAAGAACCAAGTAGGCAGGTACTAAGTTCTCTCATTTAAATGGCAGACTGCACTCGGACAAAACTTAAAAGTATCGTCTAGTGAAGACCCTGTGGAAACGCACTTGTGTATTATTAAAAAAAAAACGTCCAGTGACTTAGCGCAAGCGAGTAGGTATTTTCAAAAATGATATTAATTATGCCCAATGCCCATGCCCGTATAGAAAGACTTGCAAGTTCAAAGCTGGGAATTTTGTTCTTGAAATATTGCTCCGGGTGATTTTGCAATGACCTTGGGCCATTAACGCCGACATCTATTTCCATGTAGATAGCGTAAGTAGATAGGTAGTTGCTGAGATATTCTATTGTTTGTGATAGACGGACGGACGGACGGACGGAGGAAGTCTCAACATAAAGTTTGCATTTTTAACATTTTAATATACGAGTAGAACTCTAAAAAAAGGGCCACGCGCAGTCATACATTATAAAGTATAAATAATAGACACTGTAGGTATGCATCTTGTATTTGATAAATATTTTCCATGGAATTATAACGAAATTCTTACTATTTTCAAGTATATTTTATAAATTAAGGCCAATACTCGTTAACTCGTTACTTAACCGTGATAGTTTTCCTTAGTTGAACTTCAATAGCACCCCAGACCAAACTAAAAAAGGTAAACGAGAAGATAAGTAGTGTGGGCTATAAAAAAGGCACCTTTGATGCGCAAGAAATATAATACATATTCTACAAATAAGGAAAAAAATAAACTAGGTGAACCAAGGACCTCATTTAAATGATACAGGGGGGGGGGGGATACTTGATTCGGACAAAATATATCCACCTTGCAATGATATTCAAGAAATACACCAAAGAAAAGGAAATTAACCAAATAAAAAATATAGTCGTAAACAACTTACAAAAAGAAGTGAAATCCCAGCAAAAACATTTTCATGTAAAATGTTGCCAAGACGAGAATATGTGGCTCACGCTATCAAAAAGTTATCAGATCTCATGTAGAGCAAGACTTCTAACTCTACACGCCCTAACTCTATAAATCCTAACTTTATAAACTCTACACTTTAGTCAAAATATATTATGTCTTGGCTGTTTCGTTACTGTCACATGGGTGTAAAGTAAAAATATTATTCACTGACTTTGTACTTTTCTGATATACAATACCTAGTTTCTGTAGTAACGATTATTTATTAGATAGGTATTGAGTCTCCTCAGAAACTGCACTTAGGTTTTACTAACTGCATTGGTTTCAAATACTTCATCACACTTTGCAAAAGTGTGTTCCTTTGCTTTAGAGGATATTTTTAATAAATGGAAGTTTTTTCCCATAACAATGGTGATACCATTTAATTTTAATGTGAAATTTCTTGAATTTTGCATGATCCATTATGCCACTTGCAAAACTCTATTAGAAAAGTACAGCTGTGCTATTCTACAAAATGAAATAGCTGCCAGACAGCTGCCAACCGAATATGACATGCAAAATTGTACTCTATTACAACTGACAAATTCATAGATGCAGAGATGTACGCTCGTCGCTGTTTTGCAGAATAGCACGGCTGAACAGTGAATAAATTCTTCACTTTACGCCCATGTGACGGTACCGAAACAGCCAAGACATAATATATTTTGACTAAAGTGTAGAGTTTATAAAGTTAGGATTTATAGAGTTAGGGCGTGTAGAGTTAGAAGTCTTGCTCTACATGAGATCTGATAACTTTTTGATAGCGTGAGCCACATATTCTCGTCTTGGCAACATTTTACATGAAAATGTTTTTGCTGGGATCTTATAATCCCAAAATTTTTCCTGAGTTTTGCAAGTTTCACACTATTTTCCTTGCCTGGAAAATCCTTGATAAAATATGCAGCGCTTATTTCATGCACGATGAATTCTCGGGGAGAATTTCCGTGATGTTTTTTATAACACGTTAACTTACATTACCCGCTACGTTTTATTTCTTTATACGCAGGAGGAATTTTTGCAGCAGTGAAATATACAGCAGTTAATATTGCCAGTTCATTTTTATAAAGTTTCGAAACTGCTCTGCAAAAGATAATACGCATTTACATGTACGGACTCATTTGAAAACCATAGAAAGATCAACTCCATTCGCAACATAATGTACTTACTCGTAGATACTGCATTAACGAAAGAGGGAACAAGCACAGACTTTTGAACAAGCACATTGAATCGAGAGGCATTCACTACGGGACAAATATTGATAAAGTTGATCGGTTTTAATAGTTATTTACCGTGGCATTGAGATGAGGTAAATACCGGTGTATTTGCGCGTCGACTCAATTTGTCCGTTTCCAACCAACTCCAATATTTATGTTTGGACCTTACTCACTTAACCAGTTGGAATACATATAGCAGTTTGCGTTGAGCGTGCAGTGGACATTTTTTATTTATCTGTATTCAGAACACAGAATTTTGTAACTTTGTAAAAATTGAAGATTGTTTTCCGATGATATCTTACACATAAATAATTCGTTAATATAAATTATAAAATTTCATTTAAATTGAATAACTTTAAGACAGCAGAAAAATATAATTTACACGTTTGTATAATATAAGTAAAGCAAGTTTTTCACCTTTTTGTATTTGTTTCTATAAACGAACATAATATTCTTTTACGTATTAGTGCAATATTTATTCCATTGAAAAAATCTGAAAGAATTTATTCAGATAGAAATTCTCATAATCATCATCATATTTTACTTTTACTTAAAAAAAATGTACATAGCGACTTCAAGAACATTTTAACATTGTACCTAATTATTTGTTAAACCAAGATTTAATACAGTTTCAGTTTTTTCCAAGATAATCACTTTATTGGTTTTACAAACTTTTTTACTACCACGAATGGTAAATCAGAAATTTTAAATAATTATGTATAACGAATGATGGAATGCAAGTATTGTAATATTTTAAGTATAGATATTAGATAAGGTTGAGTAGTTATAACAATCGATTAAACTCTACGAGTTGAGTATTACTTTACTATCTATCTTATAACATTACTGTCTCCTTTATCATCATCAACGGCGCTACCTACTACCCTTTGTCCGGACCTGATCCAGAAGATTCCTCCATCGGTCTCTGTCGATTGCGTTCTGTTTCTTTAGGTATTTGTATACCACAAAGTTGTTTCTCATAATTAATGTAGTGTTTCTTACCTGATGGACAGACGCAGTCACCATAATCCCTAATACTCCGCCTCGGTCTCCAGTAGGTCGGCGGCCTCGCGAGCACCTCCCTCCTCAGCCTCTCTACCAGCGGCTGCTGCGGCTCCAGGACCGCACTCCTCAGAGCCAGGTGCTGCTCCTCCAGCAGGGACAGCCGGTCCTGCAGCCCCTGCTGCTTGTACAGGCTGTACCCGCTCGAGATCAGGCTCATGGCGCACGCACACCATAACACTACACAGTACAGCCACGGGTCCCCCGGACATCTCTCGCACTTCTCCCATTTCTTCTTATCCCTCTTCTCCTCTTTCTGGATCTTCTCCGGGTGAACTTTCCCCGAAGGCTTTACTATTGTCGCCTTGAATATCATGGCTGTATTCAGCGTCTACATCAAGTGGTTTGAAATGTTATCATTTTGCACTAACAAGAAAAATATTTTGCGCAAACACAATCCTATCTAATTCATTTTAATCAAGAATAACTATATCAAGTTTTTTAATTCTTAATTCTTATTAGAAAATCTCTCGGTTTTTAGGTTTCATAAGCACAAAGAAAGCGACCGATTACTCGTTGATGTTAAATTTCGAAAATTATTTATATGCGAGAAATTTCACTTTTCATGAGAGAAACGCAAGTTTTTATGACATTCAATTTGAATTTTGAACGGAAATTCTGCCGGGTTTAATTCAATTCGTTACGCGATCGTATTCGTAGACGCTCGTCCGCGAGAAACGCTGAGAAACGAATATACGTCCTCCCTTTTCGACAAGCGGCACGCCACTGATTCTGATTCGGTTCGAGGCTCTATGTGATGTAGAGAGTGTACGTAGAGTTTTCTGTTGATGCGACAAACGCTGGGGAACAACACGCCGCTTTTGGAAAATATTCCTCGTTTTCAATAAAAAATAATGTTTCTTTATCTCTGGCATGGAATGAATCCAGCCTTACTTGGTAAAGTGTAACCATCTGTTAGTATTTTTTAATATTTTACTGTTTTGTACGAGAATGAAAGCCAATGAAAAAAACTGCTTGTTTGTGGACACTCTTAATACAAAAATACAATTCCGTTCTTTAGTTGTTTTTAGCTATGCATATGATTTTATAACATTGAATGATTCGATGAGTATTGTAGTTATAATTGATTGATTAATAATTTTTGAGATTTAAAAATCGTCCGCACATGTTCTGTAATTCGTCTTACATAATATTTTAATGATGCGCATTATGAATCAGTGTATCATTAATATTTAAAAACTTCCGCCGTTATCCTTATTTTAATTTTTCTTTTTTTTCAATAATGTGTTTATTTTTTCCTACTGCACTGTAGATACAAGTGCAGATATACAGTGTACCTACCTACCTAGTAATTTGTAAATTGAGAAGCTTTTCTTTGGATTTGATTAACATATTTAAACTCTAAAAACAAATTTATATGTATAGGTGTTGTAGTCAAGTAAACGAGTCAAGTCAAGGAGGTAAATTATAATAACTAGTAATAGTGGATGCAAAGGAATCTACATAGTGTTACGAATATTAACACTAAAGCAACGAAATTCATAACGGTTTAGGTACCTAATTGGTCTTGTGATCAGGACCCAATGTGCAGTGTGCAGTGAGATATCGCGTCGCCGCTCACGCAGAAGAAGGGGGACGCAGCGGAACCAGCTCGTTGAGAAATAGAAAGAAGAAAGAAAGAAATACTTTTTATTTGGTCACAACTTAATGGTCACAAAATAATACTTATGACTATAAGGAAAGACTTAAATAACTAATTAACTCAAGGGCGTGACCAAACATAGGTCTCCACTCAGCATTAAGCTGCAGCAAGCTGCAGCGCTGATTTTCAGTGGAGCCTAAGATGGGTGCGGTCACGGACGAGACCCGCAATCCACGACTCCCCGCAAAACATTAAATATTAAAAGAAAAACATAGTAACAATTAAATACTCAAAAAAAAAAAAAAAGGCATGCATAACAATCTGAACAACATTTAAATTATTAAAGTTAAAAAAAAGATTAAATGAAAAAAAAAAAAAACGATAATATTATTAACGGCGCAATGAGACACAAATTTACAGTACAGTAGCAAATACGTACATAAGTGCTGGACTGATCTATGTTATCAGCTTTTGTTGGGCTAAGAATAAATAAATCTAAAATAGGATTTATTACATTCAAGATAATGAGACAATGCGACAAGATTCCGTGTTCCTGCCACGTGTGATCTGGATGCCTTCAACGTTCAAGATAATAATATTAAAACTGTATTTTCCAGACTGTTCTTTGCTCCAACCGACATCATTCCGTTACACCATTGTTTTTCGTCATGTGACCTCAAGATTTCCGTCCAAATGAATACAAAGTAGCACAAATTCATAAAGAACGGTTATGAGAAATTGCCAACAATCAAAAATATTAAAAACCAAAAAATAAGAATATAGGAATAATAATACGAAAGAAAAACAAAGTGTAAAGTAATACAGCACAGGTAGAAAACAAATGAGCCAAATCCAAATATTATCATTTTATTATCAAAACCAAAAAAAAACAACGTTTGAAATCATCAGGAAAAAACTAAAACAAGTTAAAAAAAAAATTAAACTTCAATTACCACTTGTAAAGTAGACAATATGGAAGAAATAAGAAGTATAATATTTAATCATAATAGAAAAATCTATATTATAACGTATAGAATTTCTTATAAACAAATTGTATTTTTTAAACATAACCCTCGACGTCTCAGATCTGTATCGGCATTAATTAAATTTGTAGGGAATGAAGAAGGCGGAGATGTTTTTGGGAGAACAGGTCAATTAATCTCTTTAATAGAGTCATTAAGAACCAACTGGCAGCCGCGAGGGCCGACACTAGCCTGGGATGAAAAACTCAACCAATACTCATAAAATAATACTTGTAATATAAGTAACAGTTACATTAATGTTTAACATGTAAGTAGAGTGTGTGCCTGTTTGTAATGTAACGTTGCGTTTATTCCTAAAATTCATACTTTGAAAAATATTCTACATACTTTAAGAGGTTCATGGTTACTGAAGTAAAAAGTAAAAAGGTAAAACAGAGCAACTTAAATTTTTGAGACGATAACACAATTAACACAATAGTATTTCAAGGGACTAATAAATTTTTTAATATTATTCGGTTAAGCGGTTGCAGCCTTGCAGGATAGATTTTTTTAGTAAGTTTAGTAAGTTTACGAAGAAAAACAACATAAGACAACAGTTAGGACATAAGATTATGAACAAACACAGAAGCTTCAATTAGTTAGAAGAGTAATAAATCCACCCTAACCATTAGAATGTAATATTACATACACACCATCAGAGATGGCACCGTCCCACAAATACTCGTTATCTGTATCTAAATGGGCATTTCTAAAATTTGATCTCGCATTGCTACGGCCCGATGTTACGGCCCTTTAATTATTATTGGTCTCATAAAAGTTTCCAACCATAAATACTTTCGATGGAGCTTTATCTAATTCCAATAAATCTGACCTCGGGTATTTTCATAAGTTTCGTTCAGTAATCGTTGAATCAAATCTGAGAAAGGTTCGAATATTAAAATGTTAATCCTACAAACTTTGTCAAAATTAAACGATCTTTTGTTTCACCTTTAGATTTTCACTTTTCAGAAGCCTTATTATAACTTTACTTGTTATAAATTCGAGTAAATTTTAAAAGCTTATTCCTATCACCTTCTTTAATTTTATAAAATCAACTGGTTTTAGTTCAGTCAGCGCATTTATATGACACTATTGAGCTGAGGATTGTCTCTGCACATGGAACACTTCAAAACAAAAAAATCAGCCATTATTTTTGCTTAAAAATTAAAAATAGAAGGCATAAATTTAGATAGAGAAAGAAGATTAGTAATTTGAATAACTTAAATGTTAGGGAATACACGCTTTGGCTAGCTTAGTAGTTTTGCAAAACTCCCGTTGAGTTGGATTTTAAAGTTTCTGTTTACATAGTTCCGTTATTCGGTTTAAGCTATGCATTGTCTGTCAATCACGTATGAAACAGTATGTTGTCCTCTATGCTCGTATGTTTGTCTCCGTCACGACAGCTTTAAACGATTCTTAAAGTCACGATTCATCAACTGGCGCAGATGTCCCGTTTACCTCTTGAGCATCAACTTGACACGGACTGTCAATGTTACTTTAGTAATTCCGATTTACGGAGGGGCTAGTACAAGATACATTATGACTTTATTAGGTTACTTACTTCCCGCAAATATATGGCGAAACTTAATCGAGATTCAAGTAGTTCATCCAAAAACTAAGACTACTATCACTGAACGGGCAGTTTATCGTTAACAGTGATCATCGTCATTAATCCGTCAAAGTAATATTTTAAAGGCCAAAATTTGTACCCACATAGATATCTACAGTTCTTGCGGAATTTATAAACACCGAGCAAAGATGCGTCACGTTCAGAAAGGTACCTACTTCTAATGGAAAGCAAAAACTCAGCATTTCATTATTATTTGAATGCTCTTCTTTTCGGACCTTCGTATCATATACAGGGTTTGTCGACAGCAATAGCGACATAATCCACGAGATAAATAATATGCTAGGCCTGCTGTAAAGCAAATGACCCGTTCGAAATTGTCAAGGCTTAATGCCATAACGATGTTCCACATCGGCTTAGCTTTAATGCACTTAATCCGTAATTGCCTATTAACGTGAACTCAACAGCTCTGCCCGCGAAATTCAAAATTTTCGTGGTTTTTTGCAATTTGTACGCTAATTAGACATGATAGGCTTATGGCAATCAATTTGCGAGAATGGCAGTATCATCTTTACATGATTATATCAAAATCTTTGCATAAAAATGTGTATCCTAGGAAATTAGTCCGAGTATCGAGTTTTATGTGAGTAACTCGCAAATCTTGGACTAATTTCTTTAACTCGACACTTTCGAGCAGAGATTTTTATATAAACACGTGAAGCAGATATTGGGATTATCGCAATTTGACGGCCATAAGCCTATTATGTCTTATTAGCTTAAAAATCGCGAAAAACCACGAAATATTTGAATTTCGCGGGCACAGCCGTGGTGTGCTCCTTAACCTGGCATTGTCTACGTCCATAAGACAGGGAAAACATCGGGACGGTCCTATTACCTTCTAATAGTGAGTAAGGCGATTACGTGAGGTGAAGGTATACAATTTAATATACCACTTTCCTGTGTAAGGCAACTCAATATCACATGTTTAGTGTAAAGAAAAAAATTTTGTGAGGAAACCCGCATTCCTTAAAGTTCTCCAAATTACACAATAGAATTGTTCAAATTAACAAATGTATAGCCATCCGTAATGAATACTTTTCAGTTAGAGGACTGTATAATGTTAAGTTGAAAGAAAAATGATATGTAATTGCCTTTTTCTTCCTATATGGTCCAATGCTGTAAACTAGAGTGAGAGAAGGTTAATGACCTAGGGAAATATCGCAAGGATTCCGGCATGCTTGAAGTTCTCAAAGGCATAAGATTCTCTTTTGACGACAAACCTGCAATGGCATGTCACGGGTATTGTTAAATATAAGTTCTAAATTGGCTAAGGTCTGGTCTGACTTTGGCTGTAACCACTCTACCAGCAAAAGATGCACCGCGATAGAAATAAGAGCGTTCCAGCGCGATGCTGTGTAGAAAATATTCTTTGGTAGAAACCGTTAGGGATGACTTTACTTACTCTTAATATTATCTTATTACTAGTTAGTACGATAACATCTCGGGCTGCACCATAATTAATATCGCATTCAACTTGTTGTATAAAATTGTAAAGTGTGTAAAAGCCCTTGTAGATACTTAATCTGTATTCTGCTATAATGGTGGCCTTCACTGTCAGAGAAATGATGATATTACTTAGCATAACAATAACTTTATAATACACTAGGAGTCAGCAGTAATAAAACCCGGTGAATTTATTCATAGATATCTGATGTCATAACTGTTAGTCATAGAACTGCATAACTTTTATACAGTAGAATATAAAATATGGAAATTCGTAGATAGATCAAGAAACAGCACTCAAAACCCCAGTGCGGGGGTTGCCAATCTGAATTTATATTGCCCACTGTAATACTTTTTATTTGCAAATAAAAAGGGAATAGTCTAAGTTTTACGATTGTTTGAGTTGGCTTGAACGATTGGCTCGCTCCGGATTTCCCGGGGGCTCTGCCGGGGTTTCCAAATACCATAATTACCAGAACTTTTAGTTCTTTACCCCATTGATTGAATAGGACAAAGACGAATTCAATTCCTGATAGGTATATTTTTAATGTATAAAATAAATATTTTCAGCGAATTGTGAAAACTGTATTTAATATCTGTATATTAACTGAAATATGCTGATTGACTGACTGAAGTGACTGATAAACGCACAACTCAAAACACTTGATAAATCGGAATGAAATTTGGCGATCAAATAAACGTTTAAAAAATAATTTGTAAAGGGCTAGTATAATTAGCACTGTAAACCGACGTAGGTTAAAACAGCACCTTTCAAATTAAAACACGGTATGAAGTAATATACCACTCCTTTGCAGAACAATAACTAATACCGCGATGGTACCTAACTGGTACACGACCTACTTGAAGAAAAAGGTAGTAAAACATTATATAGATATCTTCTAGCCTACCAGAATACCTGCTTTCAGTCTAGGCACCATGATTTTGTAATCATCCCACAAGTGTCGGTTGCGCCAAGCTAAGCTGCGTGCGAGGCCCCGCAGCAGTTTCCTCCGCATTAACTTGTCAGCTAGAGGTTAGCGTAATTTAATATTCTATTATCTCAAATGCCAGCGGTCTAAATAAACACAATATCGCAGTTATGACTTCACCGTTTTGCAAGCGTACAGTAGAGCAATGGCGAAGCTGGCGCTCTACAAAGTAAGTACAGGCAAACAAAATTTTAAGAACATGAGCACTGCGTTTATTTCAATGGATTAACACAAATAAAAACCCGCAATACTCTGGAGTATAGCAGGTTTGAGTCAGTCCTCTCATGCACAAAAAAGCGTTGAGTTGTTGGTATAGTTGAAGAAAAGAGCAAGCACATTAGAAGTTGTTACATCTGATAGAGTCGACAAATATAAGTGTCTACTCTAATGTTATTCATTTGCTGTTACTAACATTTTACGCTCTTGTAGTCTAAAGCAACGTTATGAGACACTATTTATTTGGGTTACTATTTTGTACTTTTTCCAACTGTCGAATTGTTGGAGCGCAACGCAACAGTCAGTAATATCCAAGATGGCATGAATATTCATTGAGTTTTAGATTGAAAATCATTCTCAAAGAAAACAAAGCAAACAATGCTAAAAACAAGGGGGTCGTGGTTACTGGCTGCAAACAAAACAAATAGACAAACAATGAGGAAGTTTCAATTACCAACCTTTCAGTCTATAAATTCCTCAATACAGTATAAAAGAGGTTTGATGACCGAATGGCGTAGCGGTAGTGAACTTGCTTCTGCGTCGGAGGTCGTGGGTTCGATTCCCACTACTGGAGAATGTTTGTGTGATGAGCATGAATTTTTTAGTGTGTGGGTGTTTTTCAATGTCATTAATAAGTATATATTTATTATATGTCCTGATATATATTTATATTTATTATTATAAAAAATAGAAAATTATAAAAATAGGTATGCCCATTGCCCAACTGTGAGAATTTTGTAGACCAGAGAGGTGGACCAGAGGTGGGGGTGGACTCGTTGACAAAATACCAGTGGTAGTAATTTTTGTATCAAACCATTTTCTACCTTATTTTCTGGGTAAAATCTTCTTTCAGAATAAAAAAATCTTGACCGCAGACCACCGTTTTAATTTGGTTCGGCTGAGCAACATTTTTCATCACGTCCGTTGTTAAAAAAAACATTAAACGTAAAGTATGTTTGTCAAAATCAACGCAATACTTGAAGCAAACAAGGAAAAAGTAAAAACAAACAGAAGCGGAAACGAATCTCGCCCCTGGAGTGGGCCGGAGTGTTTGGTGACGTCACGGGTATCATATCGGCCCGTGAGGTTACAGCCTGCAGGTAGGAATACCATGGTATTGCAAGTCTCTATTACTTTGTGGATTATATGCCAAACAATGATAAATTATTATGAAAAATTGGTACGTAATGCTGGAAGATTAATATGTATGATACTTTTGTAGGTAAATTATCACTTTAAAATATTATTGAAAACAAGCTTTTATACATTTTATCCGTATTCTTCTCAGCACCAGACCCTGGTTACCATCTAGGATCAAAGTAGGTACTCATCTAGACAGATCAAATTCGATGCAGAGTTCTAATAGTCATCTTCCGGTTTCATCATCGAATTAGCTCTATGTTATAATATTTTTGCATTGTCGTCCGATGTATGCAAAACTTCATCTCAATTGGTAACCGGTAAGTGGATTAAATTAAACTTGCAAGATTCGATTACAGACAAAAACTAAATAAAAGCTTGTAATAAATTCAATAAAAATGCAGCTTCGTATAGGCTTCACTCTACTATATTATGATACAGAAAACTCTGAGAGTGAGGAAACCTGTGAAGGTTACGCTCAGAGTGGATAAAGTTAACACAGTATTTTTCTTTCCAAATATTTACTGAATTGTACGTAGATACAGATATCACCAACAACGGCAAAATTGCGTAGTGAGACTTTCCCTTTAGTTAAAGGAGTGTAGGAAAACGAATTAGCGGCAAAATTATGGTAACCGTAGTAACTGCGGCATTGGTAAAGTTGTAGGGGTGTAAATTGAGCCACTGAGCGTTTTATGAATGGGGTCTTACACTACTTTTGAATTTGATAAAAAATATTACTTTATTATAAACTAGGATAAAAATAATAACGTGCAGTGAAAGAAATATTAAAATCCAACGAAGATTTACAAAGTTACAGGCGTTTAAACTTTGGAGTGGGGGGATCTTCTATCCCTTTCTCGCAAAACGAAAATTTGTATGAAGCCGCACGAAGCTACTATGGCATTGGTACGGTGTGACGTCACAATGTCATGTTGCTATCTCTGTCTAATCACAAATCTTTAAATGCTTATAGCTTTTTTGTTATTTGATCGATTTAATTAGTTCTTTCAGTGCACGTCATTATTTTAATTCTACTTTATAATAAAGTAATAAAAAAATTGGAGTCAAATACCCTATTGTCGCCCCGCTCGCCCCCACTCCGCCCCGCTTCGCCCCCGCTCCGATATTGCCTCCTAAATATCTGCAAGTTTGCCAACAAAAGTGATTATCTCGACTTTATAAGGCTTTCTGCTTTCGACTTATGAAAATATACAGCGGTTTGTGGGTATTGGACCTTGAAACTTTGCTGTGATTACTTAGAGGCAAAGTTGGATTGATTTACTGATAAATAAAACAATGTTAAAAGTGTATTAGTGAAAACCAATCAATAGCCATTGGCCGATCAAGTAAGTTGACGCATAACAAATCTAGGTCATCACTATCTTTAATATTATTGACCTTATTTTTATAATTACCAGCATTTTTGAATAGAAAAAAAAATGCTTTTTACTCAGTGTTTTTTGCTCATAACGTGCAGTATTGATAATATGCGTTAGTGAATTGACAAAAAAAAACCGACTTCAACTCTTATTTAAATATACTTTAACAGTAAAGTACATTCCAATACTCGTAATACAACATTTGACATACTTAAGACATTAAAATAAAAGTTTGAATTTAATAAAAAATACAGACGATTTGAACCTCCACCAACACATAGAACTGAAGTCAATTGAAAACAATGCCAAGAATACGAGTAATATCTTTTCATGGTGCTACGAAAGCCTTCTTGGTCCGTACTTCTTAAGCCCACGCACATTTTTTTCATCGCAGTTCGATTTAAATGGCACAAAACTTTATGACAGGAGTGATTAGCCTGTCAGGCCCCGGTGGAGGGTCCGCGACAATTTGTCTCCGGGGACCAATTACAATTGGCCGGGAGTGAGTAGTTTCTCTAATTGATGTTGCTCTGTCGCCCGCCCTAATAGATTGATAAGCTAATTGCGCTGCGATCGCTGTCGAAGCTGGTAGACTACACTCGTTATATCGCTTTTTTAAGCTTCAAGATATATGTTTAAACTAGTTTTTGCCAACGCCTCTCCCGCGGGAAATTCGGTTTTTCACAAATTCCAAGAGAGAAGTTTGAACACTCCGTTCCTGTTTCTCTCTGTTCCCATATAGGTACCTACTTTCAAAAAAGTTTGATAAAGCAATCTACCTATAGCTATACATTATTGTAGAGAGTTTTTTAAAAACCAGATTCATTCAGAAAAGTGTTATTACATGGTAATTGAATAAAACATAACTCAAGAAGAGTGAGTTTAGCCAAGCAGCCATGAAGATTGTACAAAGTATAAGATTGTAAAGTCACAAGTTAGCGAGTGAAATGAAACTAAAATAATATATCAATAATGTAGTTGTACGAGTATAACTTAAGAACACGGCAGCAGCTGAACCATGGCAAGACCCTTATTCTGTAACTAGCTGTTGCCCGCGGCTCCGCCCGCGTGCAGTTCGTTTTTTTTTACAAAAATGTTTCCCGTGGAATTTCTTAATTTTTCCCAAGATAAATGAGTGGTCCCTGGGTTCGATGGACCCGTAAAGGAGTCTTCTTCCAATCTCTCCTGTCAACGTGCTATCTTCTTTCACACAATTTACCTATATCTTCTTTGGTCTTCCTCTACTTATACACTCTGTCGAAATCGCTTATGTTACTCAATTCGCATGGAGTAAGATAGAGTGGGGCGTGTCATCGTGGATTGTAATATCTATACTAACCAAACTAATCTTATTCTGAGATGATACCAACGCCCAGATATTGTAATTAAGCATTCTGATGCGCTACTGTGTACGTAGCAACCCGTTCCTGCTACGTACGGGTTTTCTTGTATAGTTATACCAAGTTGCACGATCAAAAGGACGATTTAAACTGTCGATATTTCGACCCCGTTTTGATTGTGCTACGGAGATAAGTAGTTATAGGTTTTTTTAAACATCCCACGGGTGCTCTCAAATTTTTCAGGATGAAAAGTATCTTAAATGTTGACCGGGCATATATTATATAAAGTAGGATCATAAAATTTCATTAAAATCCGTTACTTGAAAGACGCCTGCTAACTGTTTTTGTAATGTTTTCTTTCCTGCGGGAACTCAATTGGATTAATAAGTTTTACTATATATATATATTGTTAAAAAGGCAACATAAGGTATCTGCATAACCAATTTTACTAAATTAAGTTCATTAGTTGTTGTTTACAAAGCTGTTAAATTAATTGCAGTTTTTTAACTATCCCACGGGAACTCTTTATTTTACCGGGATGAAAAGTATCCTATATGTTGACCAGGGACATAGGCTACCACCACACAAAATTTCATTGGAATCGGTTCAGCCGTTCCAAAGATTAGCCCGTACAAACAGACAGACAAACAGACAAACAGACAAACAGACAAACAACAGATTTATTATATGTATAAGACATTGAGGATCTCCAAAAACAAACAACAAATTGTTTCTCTGAAAATACAAAGGTTTGTTTTATTTAACAAGTTTTTACAACTATCAAGTTATTATCAAGTTACGACAATTACACTTCTAACTCACCTGAAAATACAAAGAAACGACATTGAAAGTTCACTATTTATCGAGTCCTCAATCACATTCTTTCTATAAGTTTTCACAACAACAAAATGCACAAAACAATCCGCGCGTCACACGCCCTTTTAAATCATAGACACAGATCAATATCATAGTGCGATCGTGCGACAGACAGCTGATACGCGAAGCGCGGCAAATTCAAATGAATGAAATGTCACTCATTTCATTACATCTCCCCCCCTAAGAGCGAAAATTCTAAGCAATATATTATCTGTAAAATGTACTTATAAGTCATCTTCATATTCATTATCGTCTCCTTCATCTTCTTCAGCCTCCGTTATGACAGGTTGGAATTTTGTTATATGAAATAATGTTGATTCTGTTTTTCTGTTGCCTGTATCAATCCTATAAATGGAATTCGATATTTTC
Organism: Coenonympha glycerion; assembly: GCA_963855885.1. Classification (NCBI taxonomy): domain Eukaryota; kingdom Metazoa; phylum Arthropoda; class Insecta; order Lepidoptera; family Nymphalidae; genus Coenonympha; species Coenonympha glycerion. Next base: position 16,288,286 of record OY979637.1, on the reverse strand, counting down.
TCTATTATTTTGAAAGGGCCTGTCATGATTATGTAGCTTTTATGTAGGTAGTAAAATAATAAATCAGTTTTACAATGGCAGCTGTCGTTTCATTACATGGTGACAGCGGTGCCGGAAAAATAATTGATAAATTACGATAATTGTGGCGGATTGTGTTAATTTGTTCGTAGAATAAAACGTGTCCGCGTTGTATTTGTTTATTCACAACAAATGGAGCACGCACGGCCCCCAGCGGACCTGGTGCTGGAAGGCGGGCCGGCCAGTCGGGCGGACGCGTGGCGCAAGTGGTACAAGCAGTTTAATGTGTTTCTGAAGGCGTCAGGGGTGCACAAGGAAACGAAAGATGTACAGGCGAGTCTTCTAATTAATCTCATCGGACCCGATGGCTACGATATATATTCAACTTTTAAATTCGTGAAGGACGAAAATCAGGATGACATTGACGTTTTGGTGGCGAAATTCAACGAATATTTTGGAACGAAACACAATACGACCATGGCCAGATTTCGATTTTTCACACGTAATCAAGAAGCCGGAGAGAATATCGATACATACGTCACGGCGTTACGTTTACTGAGCCAGCATTGTGAGTTCGAGCATCTGGAAGACGGATTGATAAGAGATCGCATCGTGTGCGGCGTTTCGGATGGCACAGTTCGAGACAGGCTGCTTAGAACCGATGACCTAACCCTAGAAAAGGCCATGAAGATATGTCACGCAAACGAGATATCGCTCGCCGAAAGTAAGCAGATCGAAGGTGTACAAGCGTCGAGTTCGAGCGGCGGCGGCGCGTCGGTCGCGGTGGATGCGTTGTTCGGAGCGCGCGCGCGGGCGCGGGCGGCGGGCGGCGGCGCGGGCGCACGGCCCGCGGTTGGCAGCGGCTTCGCGCGCGGCGTGCGGAGCGATGCGCCGCGGACGGGTCGTCCGTTCGATGCTCGGGCGACGAAAAGTGACGTGATGTGCTGTGTTTATTGTGGCCTTGAGCACTATGACATTAACCAGTGCCCCGCAAAATCGGCTAAGTGTTTTTTGTGTAATCGCAGAGGGCATTTTCGTAAATTTTGTCCGGTCAAAGCGAGAAAAGTGTTTGAAGTGAGTGAGGAATGCAGCGAGGATCTGTTTTATTTATCTTCCTTAAACGATTACAACAGCAATAAAGACAGTAAGTGGTTCGAAACATTGTTGTTGTGTAAAAATGGTATGTCCGAAATATTTAAATTAGATTCGGGGTCAGATTTGAATGTATTATCATTTAGGACGCTTAAGAATTTAGGGTATTCAGCACAGGATTTAAACCCATGCGAAGTAAAAGCTCAGTCATTTTGCGGGAATTATCTGCCAATTATGGGATCGTTGGAAATGTCTTGGCTATATAAACAAACTAAATACGTTATTACTTTCGTTATATCGAAGGATGACTGTCAAAGTATTCTCGGCAAAGATACTTGTGAAAGGATAGGCTTAATTAAGCGGATTTTTTCTGTTAATATCGATAATTATGATGATCTATTTCGCGGTGTAGGTAAATTGCCCGGAAAATATAAAATTATAGTAGATAAAGATGTCTGTCCGTCGATATGTCCCGTTCGAAAAATACCAATAGGCATAAGGGGTAAACTAAAAAGTGAACTTGAAAAAATGGAAAACATGGGTATAATAAGAAAAGTATCACATCCAACTCCCTGGGTAAACGCCATAGTGCTTCCAGCGAAAAAAGACGGTAGTGTGCGTGTGTGCCTCGACCCGCGGCCGCTCAACCGCGCCATCCGCCGCGCGCACTACCCGCTGCCCACGCTCAGCGAGATAGCCGCCGCGCTGCACGGCGCCAAGTACTTTAGCAAGCTAGATGCGCGCTCAGGGTTTTGGATGGTTGAGCTTGACGATGAAAGTGCTGATTTGTGCACTTTTGGGACTCCATTTGGTCGTTATCAGTTCTTGCGGCTTCCGTATGGCGTGAACTGTGCTAGTGAAGTATTCCATGCTAAAATTCGGCAAATCTTAGAGGATTTAGAGGGAGTTCAATCGTTTATTGATGACATTATAGTTCATGGGCGTACCTTAGAAGAACATGACACTCGATTAAAAATGTTACTAGATAGGGCTCGCGAAGTAGGCATAAAGTTTAATAAAGAAAAATGCGAGTTTCGTGTACGACAAGTCACATACTTAGGTCACACGTTTAGTGAGAAGGGTATGCAGATAGATGCGAGTAAATTACGTGCAATCAGAGACATGCCCAGCCCGAAGGACAGAGCGTCGCTAGAGAGATTTTTAGGTATGACAAATTATTTGTCTAAGTTCATTCCTGATTATGCTAATATTGTTAATCCCCTTAGAAGCTTACTCAGAAAAGGCACTGAATGGTGCTGGGACAGCAATCACGAGAGTGTGGTATCGGCGCTGAAGGCTGCGCTGTGCCGCGCGCCCGTGCTCGCTCTGTACTCCAGCACGGAGCGGGTGGTGCTGCAGGTGGACGCGAGTAGCTTCGCTCTGGGCGCAGCAGTTCTGCAAGCTGGTCGCCCGGTAGAATTCGCGTCGGTAACTCTCAACACCGTACACTCCCGATATGCTCAGATAGAGAAGGAAATGATGGCGATAGTCTTTGCATTAGAAAGGTTTCACCAATACGTGTACGGCAGAACAGACGTGACCATAGAAACGGATCATAAGCCACTGGAATCGCTTTTCAAAAAAAAAAAAAAAATAAAGTGTATTGTATTGTTAGTTGGTAAGTTTTATACTTATACTTTAGAAGTAGGTATAGTATGTAGGTAATTTTATTTGTATAATTCGGTGATGTAGTAGTGTGCTTGAAGCACCAATCTACACTGAACTGGCGGAATTCTTTAGATTTATAAGCAGGACCCCCATCAGTGACCAGTTCCGAAACTAACCCGTGCCTCGCGAACTGATCTTTAATAGCATTTATTACCGCCCTTGATCCCGCATTAGGTATAGGAGTCACTTCTATGAAGTTAGAGAAATAGTCCACGAGTATCAGAAAGTATTTTTTACGAAAGAAAAATATATCGGAACCAACTTTGCTCCAGGGTAGATGGGGAACTGCATGAGGAATCATTGATTCTCTAGCTGGCCTAGCTGCGTGCTCGGCGCACGCGGCGCACGAGCGCACCTTTTGTTCCACGTCGCGCGACATGCCGCTCCAAAACATAACATCGCGCGCACGCCTTTTACACCGGTCGATACCGAGATGACCCTCGTGTACGCGCTCCAGCATTTCGCCACGCAATTTCCGTGGTATGAACACTAAATTGTCCTTTAATAAAATACCTTCTATATACTCAAATGACGTTCTGTATGGCCATGGTCGTATTGTGTTTCGTTCCAAAATATTCGTTGAATTTCGCCACCAAAACGTCAATGTCATCCTGATTTTCGTCCTTCACGAATTTAAAAGTTGAATATATATCGTAGCCATCGGGTCCGATGAGATTAATTAGAAGACTCGCCTGTACATCTTTCGTTTCCTTGTGCACCCCTGACGCCTTCAGGAACACATTAAACTGCTTATACCACTTGCGCCACGCGTCCGCCCGACTGGCCGGCCCGCCTTCCAGCACCAGGTCCGCTGGGGGCCGTGCGTGCTCCATTTGTTGTGAATAAACAAATACAACGCGGACACGTTTTATTCTACGAACAAATTAACACAATCCGCCACAATTATCGTAATTCATCAATTATTTTTCCGGCACCGCTGTCACCATGTAATGAAACGACAGCTGCCATTGTAAAACTGATTTATTATTTTACTACCTACATAAAAGCTACATAATCATGACAGCAAGCTTCACACATCTTTGATAACATAGCCAATGTTTTCCTTCATCGCGAAACAAGTGATATTTATTTGATACAATCTTGCATACATTCTTGAAGCTCGACAGTGCATACCCCAAAACTTTAATTTCTTATAACTTATTATACTTTAATTAATTTAGATGTTATTTCGTATTTTACTGATATTTTATTATAGCTCACGTAGAATAAATAACTCACGGTTAAAAGACAACCATCTTCAGACTTAAAACCACTGAGGAGGGGAATGTTAACTGTTTTAACTCTTATATTAATCAAAATATAAAAATTTTCAAATAACTAACGACATCTGATTAATATAACGAAAACATTATAGGTTTATAGAAAAGTACCGCCAAGCAGTCGAGCATTCCGATGCTATGCTGTGTAGCAAGCCATAAGGAGAATGTAATATCTACCAAGAAATTACGATAAAATCTCCAATCGCATCTTCACTTACCTGCATCAAGTTCAATCGAAGTCAAGAAGCATAATGTAATGTAACATGTATACTCTTAATAACCTAATCAAAAAGTCAAAAACAAAAAAAAGGAAAAACGGAAAATAGAGGATAACGAAAGCTCTTATAAAATTACACTTTATGTCGTCTGCTATTAACATAGCAACTCAATTATCATGACCATCGCTTTATCATCTCTTCACCCACATAATAATATACCAATCTTTATTACCTATAGCATAAGGTGTATATTGCATGATAGGCATCTACGTCTTTGTGCCTCCATTGCAACTTTAATAGTATCTCGTTACACGAAAGTTAATAATCTTCATTATTGTTTATGGCGTGGTACCTATTTTTAGTTTAACATTTAACAATGTTTAATGTAATTAGCATATTATCAAAGGTGAAGGAAAATCTTCTTTAGGTGTAGAATGGAAGATATACATTCTCCGAATACAAGTGATATTCTTAAACCATAATAATATACCTAAAATATAAATACAAAATTTTTTCAACTTTCTGTTAATCGTTTGGTTTCAAATCGTGATTTTTATTACATTATTTTGTGAAAGTAAGTAGAGGTAGGATTTAAGTAATACATAATTGTTTAGAAAGTAGGTATTTCCTTAATGGCCCTAACCTAGCAAAATATATCTAGTGTATAATGTTCAAGTATAAACAGACGCACTGCCGGAACAATCAAAATATGGATTCCTTTACATAGATCTAATATACAGGCACTTTTGAAATACCTAACAGACTCTACCACCACATTCGGAAAGCTGCCCGAAAAGAACGGGAAAGAAGCTCGGCTTCCGCGAAGCAAGGGTTCCGTAAACATTTGCCAAAAACTGAGACATAATTTCTGAAAGTCTGGAGTCTGGATCAAGTATCAGGCCAAAGTTAGAAAGTCCTAGGCTATCACTACTCACTACCTATGCATGATTCAATTGCTTTAGGTACCTACTTTTGCCTTTTGAGCGCATGAAGCGATGAATGTCCGAAACGTCCTGAATGGAGTTTACTTTGGCGACCCTCCCGCTCGTAATGCGGCGATCAATCTTACGCCATGAATGCAGTCTGATCGACCGTCCGTCGCGCCACTAGTCGCCAGTCGCACGGACGACGATGTCTTATGACCAATGACATCCTTTTATACCTTTGAGGTACGGGATAATTTTTAGATTGACTCAAGAATCGAATCCATGAACGCTATGAAATTGCTTATGCAGACTAATACGTCTCAAAGATAGTCAAAGTTAATTTTTATTTTGCAGTTCTTTGTTGGTATTCCTAGTAAGAAGTAGGTGCTTGAAGAAGTTAACGCACTAACTTGGAGCAGGTAGATAACTAAGTAACTTACCTTAAAGGTTTCTAAACAGCATCACAAGGTGGTAACTAATTACGGCCGATTTAGTAATTATAAAGGTTTGCAACTTCTGTCGTCTCAACTGTTTTTCCTATCCCTCAGCTGGGGACGGGACTACTCCCAGAATACTACAAAAGTTTAGTTCTACTACGCTAAACAAGTTAAGTTTCACACACCTTTGAGAATATTTTAGCGAACAGTCAAGAACTGGCCTAAATAGTTAAAATATTAGTTTCCACAAACACACATAAATAAAAGGTGCTAGGGATTCAAACCTTTGACACCAGACGAGAGTTAGAGGTTTAATTCTTTCTTTCGTCTGCTGTCCACTGAAAAATCCTAATCCTAATCCTATCCTAATCCTAATCCTAATCCTTCCTAATAATGTAATAAAGGCGAAAGTTTGTGTGTGTGTTTGTTACTCCTTCACGGCTCAACTACTGAACCGATTTAGCTGAAATTTGGAACATAGGTAGCTCATAACCCGGATTAAAACATAGGCTACTTTTTATCCCGGAAAAATCCGTAGTTCCCGTGGGATACTCAAAATACCAAATTTTCTAGAGCAATCTGTAGCTACATCTATAGATAGATTGTTCAAGCGAACTTGCTTGAATGCATGTTTAAAGGTTGGAATGGGGAACGATAACGGGAAAATGACGTTTCCCTTAGGATTCATGAAAAAGCGAATTTGACGCGGGCGGGGCCGCGGGCAAAAACTGAATCTATTATCACTCTAAATGTGAAAATGACCACTATGTAGGTTCTGAACATAGCACTGTACGCATTTAACAAGTGTGTTTTAGTTGAAAAAGGGGATATGGGATAATAATGCTATAAATAATAATGCTATAAATAATGCATAATGCTATAAATGTGAAAATGGGTACCCGTATTATAGGTTCCGACATTACAACTGTTTCGCTATTAGCATTTTGTGTTTTAGTTGAGCAGTGAGATACAGGTTAATAATATTATAACTATGAAAACGGGTACCTATATGATATAGGTTCTGAACTAACATCTGTTTCGTTACTGACAATATATGTTTTAGTTGAGCTATGGGATATGGTATAGTAATTAGTAATGCTTTAAATGTGGAAATGGGTACCTACCCATAAAGGTTCTGAAAGTACAATTGTTTCGCTATTTATAATGTGTGTTTTGGTTAAGCAATGGGATACAGGTTAATAATGCTAAAGAGGTGTTCCTGTATAGTTTCTGATATTAGAACTGTTTCGCTATCAATACATATAATAAATCTGTAGAGGTCGAATTTCTGTACAAATAAAAAAAATGCTAAAATCGGAGTCAGGGGGATGTAAGAAGTGAAATAGAACTAATTTAAATTTTTTTCAAATTTTTTGTTTCTCTGTTTGTCTGTTTATCTGTTTGTCTGTTTGTCTGTTTGTCTGTCTGTTTGTACGGGCTAATCTTTGGAACGACTGGACCGATTCCAATGAAATTTTGTGTGGTGGTAGCTTATGTCCCTGGTCAACATATATATATAGTAGAACTTATTAATCCAATCCAGTTCCCGCGGGAAAGAAAACATTACAAAAACAGTTAGCAGGTGTCTTTCAAGTAACGGATTTAAATGAAATTTTATGATCCTACTTTATATATATGCCCGGTCAACATTTAAGATACTTTTCATCCTAAAAAATTTGAGAGCACCCATGGGATGTTTAATAACCTATACTACTTATCTACGTAGCACAATCAAAACAGGGTCGAAATATCGACAATTTAAATCGTCCTTTTGATCGTGCAACTAGGTATAACTATACAAGATAACCCGTACGTAGCAGGAACGGGTTGCCACGTACACAGCAGCGCATCAGAATGCTTAATAACAATATCTGGGCGTTGGTATCATCTCAGAATAAGATAAGTTTGGTTAGTATAGATATTACAATCCACGATGACACGCCCCACTCTGTCTTACTCCATGCGAATTGACTAACATAAGCGATTTCGACAGAGTGTATAAGTAGAGGAAGTCTTCTTGGGATCTTGGGAAAAATGAAATTCCACGGGAAACATTTTTGTAAAAAAAACGAACTGCACGCGGGCGGAGCCGCGGGCAACAGCTAGTTAAAAATATGTGTTTTAGTTGAGCAATAGATTATTAGTGATAGTAATTATGCTATAAATGCGAAAATGGATACCTATAAGGTAAAGGTTCTGAAATTATTTCACTCTTAAGCGGATACGTTGATTTTATTTTCGTCCTTCTCACTCTTATGAATACGTTGGTGGGTTAGGTTAGGTTAGGTTAGTATGCAGCGTTGCGGAAGAATATAACAGAAAAAGGTTGTTTTACCTAATTACTTCAAAAACTAAGCCAGTTATTTAAATGTCGTTCTGAGCGTTTTTGGGAATTATTTTTTACCGATACATTAAAACAAAAATTACAATTATGTCCATCGTAGTTTTTGATGGAAATTAGAAAAATGGAGATTTTGGAGCAATTTTTGGGAGAAATTTTTGGCGAGAAATTTTTATCCAATCGTGTTTCTGAAGTTAGGTTAACACAAATGCTGTTTTTTTCCCCAGAAAATTCAGCACTCCCACGGGATTTGTAAAACCCCGAAATTCACGCGGGCGAAGCCGCGGGCAAAAGCTAGTATACAATAAGTAGACCATTTAGAAAATCGAACCTAGGAACTTGAACACGCTTACCACTAAACCAACGAGGCTGTTCATGTGGCCACTACTGTGTAACCGCTATACAAGGGAGAACCCACAGATCAGAGAATAAGTTTTTTTGCGAGAGGAATAAAGTAGTAATGCAGTCTCGCCTCTCGGGGGAGCGACAATATATCGCACACTCTGCCGCCAGCACCACGCCCACCGTTGTCCTCAATTTGTTACTGGTTTTACCACAGAATACCATAATATTAGTATCTAACGGTACAGAAGATACACTCCTGTCTGTGGGTTAAAACACATTGATCATTATTTTTAGGGTTCCATACCAAAATGGTAAAAATGGAACCCTTATGGTGAGACTTTCTCCGTCCGTCTGTCATAATACAGATGGTATTTTCATGTTTTATGCAAATAAATGAAACTTTACTTTACTTACTTTTCCTAAAAATGATTGAAAGAATTAATAGCCACTCGCTATTTATTAAAATCATTTTAAGCGACTAACGCTCACATAAGTGCAATTCAATTCACAACATTGCAACGGCGCGGCGCCGTAAAACACACAATTAAATTAAACCTTTTGCCGATATCGATATAAATAAAAATATGACGTGGCAGAAGAGTGTGCCGAGTTCAATGGTTTTTCCCCGAAATAATAATATGCTCAACACACCAAAAGAAGTTTTCACTTCAAAAACTAGAGCGGGATCCATACCTCAATTCTATCAATGATTTACAAATACAATGTTGTTTCATTAAATGGATTTTATATCGAAAACTTGCGTAAAAACTTGTTCTGTCTAATGTTAAGTCGTGGCAAAGAAATGAGAGCTATATCTCGTCTGTCACGGGTAATACGACGCAGTAAACCGCTGAACACACGACGAAACAGCTCCGAAAATTAAGGAAGAGCTCGTAAAACTCCAATCCCGTACCCCCTAACCGCATTAGCGCCGCGCCCCGCGCCCCGCCCGCCCCGCCGCCCGCCCCGCGTCGCAGGGCTGCTGATCGAGTCTCTGAATTTTCATACATTACGTTATTTATGGCTTTTACCACGTTTTCTTTGAAACATTTTAACATTTTCCCTCAATAAATACTTTTCAGGGTACCAAGTTACAAAATTATCTTGGATTATTTTTGTTTTCGTATGTACATTGTACGTCCTTTGGTAGGTATAATAATTAGTAACATGAGCATATTTAAAATAGATATAAAAATCCCTTTAGATTTATTTAAGTCTCTTAATTTAGTATTGAGTGATAGCTCAGTGGTTCTGACCTCTGCCTCTCATAAGGAGGTCGTGGGTTCGAATCCTGGGCACGCACCTCTGACTTTTCCGAGTTATGTGCGTTTTAGGAAACAAAATATCACTGGCTTTAACGGTGAAGGAAAACATCGTGAGGAAACCTGCATGCCTGAGAGTTCACAAAAATGTTCTCGAAGGTGTGTGAAGCCCGCCAACCCGCACTTGGCCAGCGTGGTGGGCTATGGCCAAACCCCTCTCAGTCTGAGAGGAGACCCGTGCCCAGCAGTGGGACATAAAAAGGGGTTGAGAATTTAGTATTGATTTAATTGCCAAGAAACGAACACTTTGCAAAGACATTTCAAACGCTAGCCAAGGAAAGACAAACAATTGATGCTTATTTATCTTACCTTAGGACAAAAATCCCAACGGAATATTTCCAATCAAAATGTCACTCGTATATCAAAAATTTGCGTGAAACCAGCCTTCCAGCCCTGTCCATCTCTGAGGGACAATGGGACCGCACGTCTCCTCACATGATTAATGGCGGCTCGCACACAGCCTCCCGCGACTTCGCGTGATCTTTGACCGCTCTATTGTGGCGCGCCGGGTTTGTCTCCTAACGTTTGGATGAACCGAGCCCCGACTGTTTTGCATAAAGTAAACTCGCTCAATAGGGCTGTGGGGAAGGAAAGCTAATTGTATAAATTTACCTCAATATACGTAACCAGACCATTATAATTTCACTACCAAGCAATCTTCTCAAAATGGGGTTTTGACCATCATTCATGCTAGCTGAAAGCGCATTATACAAATCTTGTCTTTATATTATGATGCAAAATTAAGTTGCAAGATTAAACCCGAACAATAAATATACATTGCAAGTTAAGAGGATACACTGAGTATATTTTTATCCTTCATACTCTTACAAAAACGTTGGTGGGTGCGACATGAAGCGTTGCGGAACAATATAGTACACGACGTTTTACCTAAGTACTAAAAAATAAGCCAGTTATTAAAAATTTGTTCCTGAGCGTCTTTAGATAGTTATAATTACCGACATAATTATAAAGCGATTAGGTACATCCATCGTAGTTTCCAATAGAAATTAGAAAAATGGTGGTGATTTTGGAGTATCATTTGAAAGAACTTTCTACAAAGAAAATCTTATCTAATTGTGTTGCTTGCTCGCTTCACAGCGAGTTTAAATTAAAGACCCAAAATACATGAAGTTTAATTTTGAAAGCAATATAAACTAAAACTAAAATAGTTTAAAACGACCGTTTACGCGGCTGTATATGAAAATTCGTACAATCAAAATATGAAAACATTTCTATCTAAATATCCTAATCCTAATAATATTATAAAGGCGAAAGTTTGTGTGTGTGTATGTTTGTTACTCCTTCACGGCTCAACTACTGAACCGATTTAGCTGAAATTTGGAACAGAGGTAGCTGATAACCCGGATTAAAACATAGGCTACTTTTTATCCCGGAAAAATCCGTAGTTCCCGTGGGATACTCAAAATACCAAATTTTCTAGAGCAATCTATAGCTACATCTATAGATAGATTGTTCAAGCGAACTTGCTTGAAAGCATGTTTAAAGGTTGGAATAGGGAACGATAACGGGAAAATGACGTTTCCCTTAGGATTCATGAAAAAGCTTATTTGACGCAGGCGGGGCCGCGGGCAAAAACTGCTGATATTATCACTATAAAATAATGTGAAAATGGCCACTATGTAGGTTCTGAACATAGCACTGTACCTACGCATTTAACAAGTGTGTTTTAGTTGAACAAGGGGATATGGGATAGTAATGCTATAAATAATGCATAATGCTATAAATGTGAAAATGGGTACCTGTATTATAGGTTCCAACATTACAACTGTTTCGCTATTAGCATTTTGTGTTTTAGTTGAGCAATGAGATACAGGTTAATAATATTATAACAGCTATGAAAACGGGTACCTATATGATATAGGTTCTGAACTAACATATGTTTCGTTACTGACAATGTATGTTTTAGTTGAGCTATGGGATATGGTATAGTAATTAGTAATGCTATAAATGTGGAAATGGGTACCTACCCATAAAGATTCTGAAAGTACAATAGTTTCGCTATTTATAATGTGTGTTTTGGTTAAGCGATGGGATACAGGTTAATAATGCTTAAAAGGTGTTCCTGTATAGTTTCTGATATTAGAACTGTTTCGCTATTAAAAATATGTGTTTTAGTTAAGAAATAGAATATGTGATAGTAATTATGCTATAAATGCGAAAATGGATACCTATAAGGTAAAGGGTCTGAAATTATTTCACTCTTAAGCGTATACGTTGATTTTATTTTCGCCCTTCTCACTCTTATGAATACGTTGGTGGGTTAGGTTAGGTTAGTATGCAGCGTTAAGGAAGAATATAACAGAAAAACGTTGTTTTACCTAATTACTTCAAAAACTAAGCCAGTTATTTAAATGTCGTTCTGAGCGTTTTGAGGAATTATTTTTTACCGATACATTAAAACAAAAATTACAATTATGTCCATCGTAGTTTTCGATGGAAATTAGAAAAATTGTGATTTTGGAGCAATTTTTGGGAGAACTTTTTGGCGAGAAATTTTTATCCAATCGTGTTTCTGAAGTTAGGTTAACACGTATGCTGTTTTTTTCCCAAAAAATCCAGGACTCCCACGGGATTTGCAAAACCACGAAATTCACGCGGGCGAAGCCGCGGGCAAAAGCTAGTTTAAAAGATAATAATTACATCACAGACAAATCATTCGATACATTACCTATATACACTTAACACAATATTTATTCTTCCGTTCGCAAACAATTCTGATTGGTTTACCATCAACTCTCCGAGGGAATGCTCCGCAATTATAGTATATCCCCGTTATTGTTTGTTTAACAAAATATATGCAAACTTAAAGGTTACCATAGAACATGTAAAACAGCAGGCATCTGACTCAGTGGTCCAGAATTCAATTTTCAGATACGTATTCCGATTATTAAAGTGCCAAAAAAACTGAATAGCACTTATTTTCAGCGAAGGTAATGACACTTACCTACTCCAAAGGTCACGTGGTTAGTAATGAATCAACTAGCTATGAGATGTGGTTGATGATGAAGGTGGTGAATGTAACGCTGGGCAAACTGTCTCAGCGAGTGATATATCACGCTATGAAGCCGATAGCTGACCCCCGAGGGACGCGGGAAATATCGCTCCGTCCACGCCCACGCTTGCTTCTTACGAGTATTATATCGACTTTTTACAAGAATAGGCAAAAAGTAAATTATACCTATATACTAAGGATACTATTACCTACATACTATCCACCTACGAAAATATTTATTCCGAAAAAAATAGGTTCTTAGTACGAATATTGTTTTTTTGTTAACAAATTTTCCGAGTGCCTGCAATTTTCGTTGACATTCCTTATTCCACGAGACCAGAGGTACTAAAGTTTCCTTATATTTGAATGACAGTTATATCGATTCAGATATTGTCGGTATTACATGTAATAATGTCTCGTTAGCGCACAATCTGTAATACAGACAGTTTACAGGTAATTAGTCGTAATCAGCGTCTGAACTAATTGACGTTGATCAGCCATTTAGTGACGCGATTGCATAGTCACGATTCTTGGCTAATTGCTGGCCGGTGACAAAATGTCTGTGTGCTTGACTGTAATTTCATCTGATGGTAAGTGACGATTGATGGCGTTTACATAAAACTACACTGTAAATAATGAAAATATCTGCTGACGGCTGAGTTTTTAGTGGTCTTCCTCTCAGTATAGAGCGCTTTAGAAACCTCGAAAACATACTTACCAATACGTTTGAAGTCGATAAATCGACAAAGTTATTTGGTATCACTCCTATATTATTTGATTTTTCATAAGTGTTATTATGATCATTTGGCTACTACGACCCTACGTCTACACAGAATCGCACCGGAACGCTAATAGCTTGGTAATAGGATGGTAACCAGACGCAGTCGAAGCCTCCTATGAAACCAGTTTTCATCCAATTCACAAATTAGGATCTTTTACCCGTGGTCCTCCCCTTAACGTGGATTTCAGTTTTCACAAATCCCGCTTAGACTATGAAATTTTTCCGGGGTAGGCTATATTATCTCCATTCCAGATTTCAGCAAGATTGTTACAATCTTACAAACAAACTTTTAAGATTAAATTATTAGCATGATAGAAACAAATCTGATAATCCGAGAAATCGAACCCACGACCTCCAGCACAAATCAAGTAACGCGTCAAGGAAGACGTCGAAATAGGTCAAGATTTTTCCTTGCTTAACATAACTCTCTAGATAATAAGATAATATTAGTTTCAGCACGTTTTCTCATCCAGAAGTTATTCCTCGGAGTGGCCAGATTAATAAATCCAATTTCCCGCAACGCAGACGCCCCCGGTGGCAGTAAAAATGTAACTAACTAACAACAAACGACTACAAGACAACTGCTTGGGAACAGCAAGAACACCCATTAACAAAGTTTCCTTCAGCTATAAACTAGCGGCCTACGAGCAGTTTGTTTGACTTGTTACTTTTGTGGAACAAACAAATAACTAAGACTACATTTTGGCACGTGAAATGCTTGAAATAGACTTACAAGAATTTTCTGTTAAATAATGGTTTTATAGCCTCTTTTATTATGGCTCCTACCTAGATTCCTGAAGACCCAAAAGACCTAGTAAAATATCCAGATTTATTTTTATGTGAAAAATCTTTCTTCTCGGATGCTATGTTTTGTAGGTTGGAAAAGAAACGACATTTTTACCACGCGTGGTGCATTTATACTATTGTATAAAACAGTGGAAAATATGTGTATTATTCTTAATCAGACGTCCACTGCTGGACATAGGCCTTTCCGAGAGCGCGCCACCACACACGGTCCTCCGCCTTCCTCATCCACCCACTGCGAGTGACCTTTTTCAGGTCGTCGGTCCAGCGGGCAGGAGGTCTTCCTACATTGCGCTTACCGGTACGCGGTCTCCAATCCAGAACACGTCTGCCCCAACGGCAGTCGGTTCTGTGACAGATAAGGCCCGCCCTTTGCTATTTCAGCTTGCCAATCCGTTGGGCTATGTCAGTTACTTTGGCGGTCTGCACTTGCTTTTTACAAAAATGTAATTAGGTTTTTCTTACATAATTTTTTAAGATATTATCTCGTGAGAAGTATCATAAATTTCGAAAAGAGCAGAACAATGTCTGCCGGGCCTCAATAAAACCACTTCTAAGCCACCTTTCAAGATAATTTTTCTTGTAAATTCAATTACTTTGTCCGCGTACTAAGAGTTTCGCTTAAGCCAAATGGCTGGCACTGCGACATGACTCCATTTGCAAATGAGCCTCCCTACCATTAAGTACTTTATTATTAGGACTGGTAAAAGACGAGTCTACGACTTACAACTCTGCTACACGGAAATCGCTGACCAATGTGCTGATTCGGCATCGTTCACTTAGTTAGTTAGTAACCCAAACTGGGTTATTAACTAAGAAAACGGAGGCAAAAATCCTATTTTTGTATTCTTTTTGTAAAAGATAGCAACTAGCATGGTATACTGATATGTCATATGATACCATACCGATCTAGGTTGGTAATTTGTGCAAAAATAGGATTTTTGCCTTCGTTTTCTTAGTTAATAACCCAGTTAGGGTTACTTTGTCCGCGCGTTTGTCTTAGTTAATAACCCAGTTAGGGTTACTAACTAACTAAGTGAACGATACAGAATAAGGCCCCAAGGCCTCAAATACTTAATGTGTTAGTTTTGGTGTCTATATACGATTTTCAAATAGATACGCAGAATACGATATTGTGAGATTTTAAATTATGCGAGTGAGCTAGAAAGTTAACGCGTAAGAAAACTTACAAAATTCGATAATATTACACCATTACTACTAATTAACGTCAAATTTTTTTTTTAAATTTATGACAACTGTTTTGATAATAATAAAATATTGGATATGATACGATAAGACATATTTTATTATTGCATCAGATTTTTGAAGTAACTAGCAGCTCCTCCATGCTTCGCGTTCTCCTTTTTGCATTGAATGCCAATCCGACACACTCATAAAGACAGTTCCAGTTACACTCCTATTGCCGTGTACTCGATGCCCCAACCACGCGTCTGTGACCAAACACATTACGATAATGCTCCCTACCACTCTCGTAATAAAAGCCTTAACAACGGCAATATCAGAAAGCCCCGTTTTACATACTCTACGGTAAAGTACTAGAGTCTCGATAATCTAGTGGTTAATTTGTTAGGTTAGGTAGTGTTTTTACGAATTTGATGAACGATAAACATTTGTAATATGAAAGTTTTGTTTTGTTTTCCTTTAAAGTTCAAATGTAAGTATAACAACAAACCATCAAGTGCTTCGATACATACTGTTGTCCGCTTGGATTATTATTTCCTAGGTTTAAGGGCGATGGGTACCATTCGGGCGCGAAAATTCAAATTTTATTTAGTTTTTCGCTCATAGTGGGCTAATTATACTTCGAAGGCTAATGGCAATGAGTTTTGCGGGCACAACATTAATGCATCTACATGTTTTTAATAAAAACTCTGCTCAAAAATACTCATTTACTTCATATTGGTTCCCGATAGCTCGAAATCTGGGAAACTGCAAAAAATTATCTTTCGGGAACCAATATGAGATGAGTGGGAACTTTCGAGCAAAGTTTATATTAAAAACATGTAGATGCATAAAAAGTAGGCCGGCAAAATGCATTGCCATAAATCTACAATGTGTAGTTAGTCTAATATTTGCGAAAAACGAAATAAAATTTGAATTTCGCGGGCTGGTAGGGCATCTTGATCAGCCTAAACATTACTATTATTTGAAAGACAAAGATTTAATGAAAATATTAAGTGAAGTAAAATTGTATGCATAAGCATACAATTATAATAATGTTTCCCTACATAATTAGGTGTACTTTCGTAACTAATAGGAATGTAATATTTTAATAAGACGTCCATTACTACGTGATCGATCAGCAGAATGAATTAGAATGCATTGATCCCTGACCCGCGCGACTCCCATCAATCAGGCAAATCCCGCTAAACAATGCGTGTGATCCTCCTTACAACCAATAAGTACGACGAGCAAACCAGAATATACTGTAATGTATTACTAATAAAGTCTATAATTGAGATGGAGGTGATGATTGATAGACTTTTCACATTGATGTGATTATTTGATTAATGAATACACTGAGTGGTATACGGAGAAACTGTCTAATGATGACATAATGAAAATTGATGTATCGAGAGATTATAATATGATAGAAAAAAAATCTAAAAAGATACCTTTCATACGACATGAGTTAGGTTAGGTTAGGTCCTGATTGAGTCAGTCATCACTCTTTCACTCATTCACTGACTGATCATCGACCAGTCTATACATTTGGATCTATTATGAACTGAAATTTTGTAGAGAAATATAAGAAGCTCTTTAGTTTTTATTTAAGACAAAATTAGGAAACGAGATTTTTAGAAAATGTAATTCATTTATAGTAAAATGTAATTCCTAGTTAAAATGTAATTGCTAGTACGTAATTGATTTAAATTATAATATTTAAAATGTAAGAGTAATTAATTAATTCGCCAGTTTATCTTGTTCATTAAATAAACAACTAAAAGCTAGAGAATTACTAAAGCTTGGAGACGATTTTAATCTTGCAAGACTATAAATTCATCACACGAGAGCGGTTCTTAGAGAGAAGGGGAGGGGGAGATAAAATTGCTTATTAAAGTTTAGTTCTAACCGGAGAAATAGAGAAACTTTCCAATGTTACTTGTTTACTTTACGTGTATTAGCTTGGAAAGATATGGGATACAAACAATACAAGACTTGTAGGAACTAGAAAGCTGTACTAGGAATTACCTTAGGTAATACTTACTGAAGTGGATTTAATCTTAAAAGAACTGCGAATCCACTTATAACTAACTTTGCTAATAATTTTTTTACGGATATTGATCGTAGGAGTGATTTTGGAACAGGGACGTAGTTAAAAAGCCGCGTCTCTTCCTAAAGAAATATTATGTAATCATATCTATAAGCAACCTATAACTTAGGTATAGGTATTACAAGTTAAGTTAATACAGCCTTGCAAAACCCTCGACATTTAATTGTCTATTCTACTTAAAGTTTCTTGCGACGTAATTCTAATTACTACAACTTTACAAACCTACCTATTTCTATTAACGTACCAAATTCGCGTAGGCGTGATGTGCGAATCTACTCGTATGGATAGGTGCTGGCACAGTTTAAAGATATCCTATATCTTATCACTATCTTGAAAGAATAAAAAATCAGTTTGTTTATAAAAAGGTCTCTAATAAAGCTTTAAATAATATTATAATTAAAATGTAACGAGCTGACCCAGCAAACGTTGTTTTGCCATATACTTAATACATTATGTCTTCGTTAAGGGTATGAAAAATAATTTTGTATAAGTACACAAAAAGTATCACAAAAATTGGTGGAGCCGTTTCGGAAGAAACACTTTTTTGTTCCAAACACTTTCATTATATAGGTAAGTATTACATGTGAAAATAACTAAAGATATTAAGGTAAAGTTAGAAATATTATCAGAAGAATACTTAAATAAAATCATAATATACATATTAGGATCTACAAGGGATCTACTTTCATCCTGGGAACACAAACGGCTCCCGTGGGTTGCACAAAGTCGCATGAAATAGCTGTTATACCTACTTATGAAAAATTAAGTTTCTACGCGAGTACATAAAATTAACAAGCTAAGTATATTGCTGAAGTTGCGCATTTCTGGGCTATTTTTTTCATGTTTTATCTCCGACGAGGGAAATATATTCGCTCTTACATTTTCATAATAATACGCTATTATCGTCCTTGGATATAATGTAATATTGCTATAATGCCGTTACTGACTGAAGAGTGTTTTCATTATATCATCCTTCATTTTAATAATAATAATTATGCTACTCAAGTAAAATCGAGGTATTTTAATTTCGAGCCTCTCGTCTTTATGATGTGTAGATATTTTTTTAATGAATATGACTCAAGACAGTTATTATTTATTTTTCCAATGAGTAATTATTAAGTTACGTAATTACATTTCGAACCAGGTTTTATATAGGTAGTAAAGATTGCTTATGAAAATGAAAATGAAAAATATCTTTATTTCACATAGGCCTAACATACAGGCTCTTGCTAACGTCGTATGTCATTTCTTGCATAAGAATGGTGATAACTGCAAGTCGACTTAAAACTAAGTTTACGAGGGTTCCTACGCGCCCTGCCGCTGAGAAGAAGCCCACAACAAACTCAGCCGGGTATTTTTTTATGTTATCACCATTTAACAAAATAAGTATAAATACTAAGAATAGGCTAGCAACGACAACAGAGCAATCTACCACTTATCAATTCCAAGGCTTTGTGTCGCTAATATAGTCCTTAATATTGTAATATGCCTTTTGAATGACTTTAGGCTTGACAAACCCTTTGAATTAAGCACATTGGTTCATCTTTCGTTCGTTTCAGCCGATAGACGTCGACATCAAACTGCACGATTATGCATCGCTTGAATTCAGTGGCTTTCCGCGACTCTTAAAATGTCGTCAGTCCACCTGATCGAGAGTCTGCCAACACTGTGATCTCGAGCACTTTAGGTCTACAATGTCCTGCAAGCTGCATAATTCAAATTCAAAGTCAAAATATCTTTATTTCACATAGACTTAACGTACAGGCTCTTGTAAAATATCAATTTGATATTAATTGTGAGTTTTTTAAAACTGATTTTTGAAAAGTTGTTGGACAAAAGTTGTAAGTTTTAATGTAAACAAGTACAGGCCAAGAGCGATTTGGTATTTTTATTTTAATATAGATAACCCTTTATAGCACCGTCTCCACACGTGGGAACTCTATAGCGGTTGAATGATAGATAAAATACGAAACTTTGTACGTTAACCACAATAAACTCATTTAAAGGATCCACATAATTGAGTAAAGATAGGGCAGAAAGGAGCTTTCGTTCCAAAGTTTCAGTTGGGGGTAGGAAGGTACCAGGGATGCTCTTGGCCAGATAAGTTTCGTTTAAAGTTTATATTACGAATAACTACTTAATTCGGTATATCCTTCGGGCTTAAGTTGAGCTTGAACTGCGAGCAAATGTTTATTCAGCCAGTGGCTGGTGCGACCCCGCGCTGCAGACAGGGCTGCATTCGGGGCAATAAATACCAGGGACAAGATTAAACTTGTCAGGGGCCCCCATTTACTTAACGCAAATTTATGCAAATATCAAGCCCTGCTTTGAGCTCCGTGAAATTTGGAGCTTTCGTTTGTGTCTTTTCCCGTTTCTCCTAATATCATGAAATGTTACACTGGGTATCTTAGATGGCGAATGCATAATTCCCTGTTTCAAAATGGTTCGAAAGTAGAAAAGTTTAAGGTTAATGAATGAATCGTTTCTTTGGATACACTGAAACAAATTCTTTTTCTTTTAGATTTACGAATGTTTGAATGTTTGTTGCTCCTTCACGCTAAAATTAAAAAAAGACTTTAGTTGACAACTACGGGCAACCTTGTGCATTTTCCCGTCAACGCTATATCATACACTCGCATACAGAAAGAATATTATAATAGTGTATTTTTGTCGCAGTCATATCTTGTGACCGAAATAGACAGCTAGTAGCAGCAATGGCAGCTAACACGAGTGCTTCCTGTGAAGTTCGGCGGCGGTGACGGCGGCTGGCGAGGGCCACTGCCGAGGGCCCTCAATC
The DNA here is from genome assembly GCA_963855885.1 of Coenonympha glycerion. Taxonomy (NCBI): domain Eukaryota; kingdom Metazoa; phylum Arthropoda; class Insecta; order Lepidoptera; family Nymphalidae; genus Coenonympha; species Coenonympha glycerion. The sequence goes on along the minus strand of OY979637.1, from coordinate 16,267,949 downwards.
AGTCGGGACGGCTAACGAAATAACCTGTCACTTCCACATTCATATTAATTTAATCTACGACTTCAGGGCTGGCAATAATAGTTGAACTTCTGTATTTTTTATTCATGTGTATTTTTTACTTGTTTTAGTGTGTTCTTTTTCATGTTCAATAATGCCTCAATAGACAAAACTAATTGATGCTTTTTTGTCTGCTTCATTAATTTAGACGTCTGATTGACCTAACTATTACTGACTGGCTAAAAGTACGAGGGAATTTCATAGGATTTAAATAATCGTAATTCTAGGAGACATTAACTCTTCGCAGTGCAGGATTGCATCCCCGTAAAACACGAACGTAACGTAATATTTTTGGACAATTCAAAAGTGTTTTCAATTATCTACCTATTTTAAATAAAGAACATATACAAAGGAGTATTTAGTATGCAAATAACCTTTTAATTAAACATTTTTTTCTTGAGTAGGCTCTATTACAATCAGTTATTTATGTGTAACATTTCAAAGATTTGTAGAACACGCGATAGCATCTCGGAGCGCGCGGGAGCGATCCCGCAGACTAATTACCCACCGCGGCGCGCCTCGCTCGTAAATTATTTTTATCGCGAGCTTTCCAAACGACTCACTCGGGAGGAAACAAGAGATCTCGTGATAGATGCGAGCGGTGTTTTGTGTTCTAGTTAACTGAGTTAAAATTTTATATTTCCGACGTTTCGCTCGTGCATTTTTTACAATTCATAAATTTTTATTAATAAACTTTTTAAATAGGGATGGGTTCTTATTTTCAGTGAAGTTTTCCAATTCAAAATAAGCAACAAATACGATGATAAATGGATGATGTCGGGTTTAACAGTTTTATGTTCCTTAAGTTCGGTCCTCCTAATGTGCGTTCTGCTATTGATGCTATTTAGCTGTATCTTGTATCCCCAATACGTTAATCTGTCTATATCTATGATCGTTAAAACGGCAACAATTAATATTAGTTATTTTATTTCGATTTAATATCATGTTCAACCCTACTGTAATAAAACTCCAGTGTCGAAATAGTTTCCGCTGTTCCCATTTTTAAATACGAAGCTGCAGAGGCTCTTTTGAACTCTACGACCATAAAAATAAGAGCGGCAATTTACCCTTCATTTAGTAGAGAGGCCCTCAGGTGCGAAGAAGGGAAACGACTCATTTCCGGGATTTTAGGATGCAATATCGAGAAAGGATGATTTTTGACTTCAAGTACAAAAGGGAACTTAATGCCAGGATGTCAATTTTCTTCTTATTCATCTTTTTTAAAATAATACTGCGTTGTACAATTTTCACCGACACTTTTTATTTTTGAAGATGAAAATAAATCTCGAGATAGTGACCTTCTCTAACAGATATCCAAGTACATTGTTTTCTTTTTAGCTCCCGTATTTTCTATGCACGATAGGTGTTAGTAATAAAATAATGATAAAAAGTAAATTCTGTAATATTACATGTTCTAGTATGAGCAATTAGAACAAAAGGACGTATCACAAAGTATTTCATACTTTATTGTACAGTGAAAATGTATGAATGTATCACAGCCGCTGTAGCCTGACAGAAAGGACGAAGAAGACAGGTAGGTCCTCATATAGAGTTGGGAAAGATACACACAGAACGAGTAGGTGTAAATGTGTGTGCGAAGCCATCGCCAGTCGGCACTGGAAGGCGGGAGAAGTAATGCAATCGCAAATATTTGCGCACAGTCTCCTCGATGGGGCGACAAAACTGGGCTTAATGTTTCTAATGCTGATTTAAAACTGTCAGTGCGGCCCTGGTTCAAATAGGTACGTTCTTTACAGTTGTATGTAAATGCACGATAGGAAATGCATGATAGGAAAATTATTTATCGATTATACAAGCGGTGATACAATATATTCGTTCCCATTTTCATCAATATTATTTCATAATTATTCTTAGGTGACAGTTGTTACTTGTTGTAAGTGAAAACTGTCACCTATAGGGGTGTCTTAAAGTGTTCGTGAAAACGAGCATTAATACTAATAGCTATGGACTGTCGTTCGCAAACTTACATGAGAGTTTACTATAATTTTCTCAACACTGTGTAATATAAAGCCTGCCAATCCACTTGGCCAGTAGAAATGAAAAAACCCGAAATTTGAAACGTCTATTTTTAAAGTTTCAGTAGATGTCATCAGTTAACTACGGGATTAACAAGACGAATGGAACAGTTAAAGACATCGTTTAATCTCCGCGTCGCCGGTGTATCTCGAGGATTTTTTCCCCGCGACAAGCTTTGTTAGCGCTATTTTGAGAAAACATTTAATGGACGAAGAATGTTAAACTGTTTTTTAGAGTTTGACCTGTTCAAATTGTATTTACATTGTACTGTAATTAATTATTATTTTAAGGATTTACAATCGTGTTCATTCATTCGTTATTTAACATTAATTCTATTGTTTTAGCAGTTTAGTGATGCTGACTTTATACCGCGTGCCGCGTGACTGTTCCATTTGTATTTAAAGTTTACTTTAGTCTCTTTTGGAGTTTCGAAAATTATTGAAATATAAGTACATTTATCTTCTATTCTACTTTATTGATAAAAAACTAATGTTAGTAATATATACCGAATGTTCATACGAATAAGATTTCGTAATCTTGTGAATTATTTTAGGTTTCCGAGATGCAAAACAATACGAAAAATCATTGTTGTCAAACATTATGCCCGTTATCAGGAAGTACAACTAAATGACGTCTACTGGACCAGTTACTGGTTTTAATAGATAGATTGAGACCTAGAGAATTTGACTAAAATGCTGAAATTCCTAAAGGTCAAATTATTTCATAAGTAAAATAAATGTTTTCCTCATTTTGTTAACCTATTGTTATTGACATTTTAAATAGACACAGAAAAATGTTAATCTTTTTCAGCCGAATATATTTTTCCAACGTGAATACATATTATCTATATTATTCAAAGTTGCATTTTCTCACAAAAAAAAAACACAATATCTTTGAAATGAAGTCATACAGTTGCCAAACGAAACAAGCCATTCAAAATGTAGTCATTGTATGAAAAGTAGAAATTTCCCAGATGCCATTGTAGCGTGCTCCGTTATACAGTCGTAAGTCAGCAGTGTGTGTCTGTGTGTCTGTGCTACATAGCCGGTGAGCGTGCAGCCTCACGGGATGTAGGTTGGCTATTGTACACGCAGATCTCACTTCCATCCCGGAACTGAGGGATGCAGGACGGGACGCTCTATGAGATGCGTTGCCATAAATTTACTAGATAGAATAAATATTTACCAGGTGGAGGATTTTTTGCAGGATTCGTTCAATTGACGACCGAATGGCGTAGCGTTAGCGAACCTGCTGTCTGTGTCAGAGGTCGTGGGTTCGACTCCCACTGCTGGTAAATGTTTGTGTGATGAGCATGAATGTTTTCCATTATCTGGGTGTTTTTTAATATATTTATGTCTATTAGTATGTATGTATATTTATCAGTTCTAATTAATTTAATTAATTTATCTAGTACCCATAACACAAGCTATCGCTTATTTTGGGGCTAGATTGCGATGTGTATATAATATTATAATGTCCTTAAAAAAAATCGAGTCAGATATTTTGCCGTGATGAAGTTATTCAGGCGACCGAATGGCGCAGCGGTAAAATACTGTTCCGTTCCTACGATCTGCGTTGGAGGTCGTGGGTTCGATTTCCACAACTGGAAAAAGATTTTGTGATAAGCATGTATATTTTCCAGTAACTGTATTTATGTATATTAATTGTCCGCATCTGGTACCTATACCACAAGCTATCGCTTTCTTTTGGGCTTGATTGTGCTGTGTGTAATGTAATGTCTTTAAAAAATTCCATTCGAAGCCACTTTAGCCGGCGAAATAACAGAAAAACTAAGGCCTTAGGACACACTGCATTTAATATTAGCAGACATAATATCACATTATTTCTAGCTACAAACCAGAGAATAAATTTAAATTATTTTAGCGTACAGCTTGCTTGTTTGGTCATTGTTTTTTGTAAAATATTATCCCCATCAAGAAATTATCCCCATTATGTACATCAAGGAATGTATTAAATATTGAGTTCAGTAGATTTTAATAAAATTTCGAACTTCCAGCATCTTACGGGCGTTGTTTCTATTTGAAGGGAAGTACATGAAGGCTCGGCGAAGAACGAAATCGTACTGAGTTAGTGTCGTCTGGAAATCGAGAGCATTATTATCAAATCTGCAACGACGACGTGAGACTAGTATCACACTGGTCAGTAGTTCGAATGACTTATGAATAATTCAGTTCTTGTTTTTGATACTTGCTTTAATTTTACTTTGACGAACACCAATAATGCACAAAAACCACAATAAAAATTGATATTAATGCCGAATCAGATTGTATTCTTGCACTATAGTATACCTTAAGAAGAAAGTCCCCATTCCCTCTGAAATAAGGCATCCAGTACAGGCGTGACCTTCAAAAAAGTTTTGGCAAAATTCGAACTGCCAGGCTATAGCGCGCGATGCAATAAGCAATGTTACACGCTTCTGATTGGCAATACCTATCCAAACAGCACAGATATTTTGATAGAAATCTAAAAGTAGCAGATGTAGCAAGACTCGCCCCCTGGTTATCCAAATGAAGCCAGCATCGGTAATGGAAAGTGGTTAACTGTAGGTTAACGGCGTAGAAGCCGTATTTAAGCGATCTTTAGTTAAGTTTTGTTTAAAAACTATAAAGACAATTACTTTTAAATTAATAGGTACGTCATGTATTTTGGGTCTTTAATCCAAAATCGTTGAGAAGCAGAAACACGATTGGATAAAATTTTCTCGATAGAAAGTTCTCCCAAAAGTTGCTCTAAAATCTCAGTTTCTCTTCTTTTTTTTCGAAACTACAATGGGTGTAATTGTAATTTTTGTTTTAATGTGTCGGTAATAATAATATCTAAAAACGTTGAGAAACAGATTTTTGATAACTGGCTTAGTTTTAGAGAAATTAGATAAAAGGTCGTTTTTCTGTTATATTCTTCCGCGACGCTGCATGTCGCACCCATCAACTTATCCGTGAGAGTGACAAAGACAAAAATAAATTCAATAAATCACCTTTACAAAAGTTTAGGTTAGCTTTAATTTCGCAATTACTTAAAATTGATGACTTATATCGATTTTGAAAATAATTTATGATGATGAAAATAATTTTGCAAAGCCAATTTCCTGTACTTGTGGGGTACTTTTTGTGATAAGTTATCTGTGATAAGGTTAGCCTATATTTATTGTGAAATGAAAAAAGTTGAATAACGAAATGCGAGACGGTTAATTTTCGGAGACAAAACCAACTTTCAGATTCCATGTGTCGGCTTCACTATCGTAAGTATTACTTATGTGAACTCAAAACCTTATTTAGTTAAACTGGTGTTAAATAAAATAGCTTAGAAGCCAACCGTTTAACCTTTATTAAGACGAATTGCGTAATACCGGTGCTTTTCACCCAGCGCGACCGCCGACCACTCTGGAATCCCTTACCACTACTTAATATGTTGTATTTTTAATGGATCCTTGCCATTAGGACTAAACGCTTGTTTGTATACATACATACTTCTTATAATAGGGGAGGCAATGAAGATATTATATCGGTGTAAAAAAAACTAACCATTAGTTTAAGAAAATTCCTCGACATGGTCAGGTAATGGGTCAAGATTAGGCGTCTGTATAATAATTAATTTGACACGTTCGAATATTCCAAGTTCACGATTTTTTGCCTTGTCTATCTTCTTTTCTTTTGCCTTCTCTAGGATAATAATCTGTTACATGTTTGGCCCAATTTTCTTTTTCAATTCTGATTTAGTGACCCATCCATTTCCATTTTTGGTTTTAATAGTATAAATGAAACGTATAATATTATATTATGAATGACAATGCATGGTTTTGGGATGCACTGGCATCTGACATGCACTGCAGAAAATCAAGCTCGTGTAATCATTCTTTGGTATACAAAAAATGTAGATAGGTATACGGACGCATTTTTCCAACCCTTGCAGAGATAGGGGATCGTTTTGGCCCCACTCCTAAAACGGAATCGGAAAAAGTATCGGTGTGTACTCGAGCGTAGGATTACTCTGTAACCGCCTTTGCTGAATGCAAGGTAATAAAAGTGAAGTGATGTTGTAGAAGAAACTTAGATATAGAATTAAGGATTACATACATGAAAAATATCCTTGGGAATGATAATGAACTGCTGTATTTTACCTATACGAGGTCAAATAGTTTTAAGAGCCATTGTAAAATGATCATAATAAATCAGGAAATAAAGGGATCATGTAGGCAAGCTCGTATTTGGCCAGTTTTTTCCGCCTTGAATATGGCATACCTAGGTATAATCTATTGAAGAAAAAATATAACATCTAAATATTCTTGTTCGTGTTTAAGCGAAGATTCACTGTGATATCCCATAATTTCCTTACGACAAATACCTACACAGCAATATCTTATTCGCCCCGGGCGTCTTTTATAATAGGTAGGTTTGCCATTGAATAAATTTCGCAGTAGCATGTATCGTGACCGTTTTCCGATGTACTTGCCACTATTTCAATAATATTAGTCGTACTTATTACTGTGGAACCGTGAAACAATACCGCTTGTAAACTTTCACTGGACCCGCACAGTGCAACAAATAGGCGGCTCACGAATTATGATTGTGAACAAGCCTTGCGCGAAACAATAGCGTTACAAATCACCTCAGATGCATAATCTATGATTTGCAAATGCGCGCGACGCGGCGGGGTGCGGACTTCGATCTCTTAACTTCGTCATCATCATCACCTCAGCCTGAAGACGTCCACTGTTACGTATAGATCTTCCCAAGTGCACGCCACCACATTGTACTCAGCCTTCTTCATCCAGCTGCTTTTTGCCACCCGCGTCATATCGTCGGTACAAGGAGCTGGGGGTCGCCCCATACTGCGCTTCCTTGTACGCGGTTTCCATTGCAGGACTTTCCAGATCCAAAAGCCATCGACACTATGACAAGCGTGACCTGCCCACTACCATTTCAGTTTGCTAATGGTTTGGGTTATGTCACTGATTTTAGTTCTCCTGCGAAACTTTTCATTTCTGTCCTTGAGGGAAACTTCAAACATGGCTCTATTTTGTCAGTGTCCACGTTGCAGCGTTAAAGATGAGGACACGCACTGGTTGAAGAGGTTAATACACTTCTTCAATTGTACTGTTACTGTTAATACTGGTCCTTCCTTTGTTTCTAAATAAAAAAAAACTATATTAGTAGAACAAGCTCTACAATAGAGCAATCTACTATTCTGGAGCTCTATTGAATTACGCGTTAAATCGTCCGCATGTGCAAAAGCACTTATCTAGTACATCGCAGAAAATTACCCTGACAGCCGACCGGGGAAGAGTCGATAAAACGGGCGAATATGGGAAAGAAGATGGCTTCCACAGTCGACTGGTAATGTGGTAGTTACCACATACCGTCCATTGTAGCGTTAGCCGAGAGCTTTTGCTGCCATTTCTTTCTATACACGGTTATGGCAGCCTATCCTTATAGGTGCAAAGATACGACGAGACAGTCGAACGACAAAAAAGTCGCAAGAACTTGAACGTGCTGCCTTAGATTTTGTTTTTATTTTGAAGATACGAAAAAACTCACTGACGGAATTATTACACTGGGCATCATGCCATCGTGGCACTATTCTAGGAGTTTTCGTCTATTTCGTTTGAAGCTCGCGAAAAGACTGATGTCAAATATTAAAACTATGCTAAACATTTGTGTCACAATACACTCTAAAGGCAATCTGATATCCCACGAGATTTTTCGGTATCCGTCTAGCATAGACAAAAGATAATAGAGACGTTAGACATTAGAACTCTCGTGTATATTTTGTTACGGTGTAGGCATCAGTGTATAACGCCATCATATTTGATATCCCGTGAGTATTCGTTGCTTCCGTTCTCGTTGCGAATTGCAGGCAGGAGACTAGACAGACGCAGGAAAATATTGTGGTTTGAATTATTGTATCTAATCAAATCTGCAGCAGCACTATCTCTGTATTCGCTGAATATTTTCATTATGTAACTGCTGGACATTCATAGAAAAGTAAGATAGTACTCCGAATCTTCACTTGAGCTTGAAGTAGACAGATTTAGAGTAATAGTGATTAAGGAAAAAGTAGTAGGTATTATGAATATCTTCCTTTTATGAGTATAACTAAACATAAGTAAAGGGATTTTAAAACAACTCGTATTTATTGCCTTGTAGTCAACTAAATCATGCTGCTCTTTACCTAATATGGTAGAGTCGTACTTGGTGTACATTTCCCAGTGATTTCATCGACGACGGTAATTTTAATCTATCGCCTGTCAACCCTGACATTGGACGAGCGCGCTGCCACCGACGCGACCCAGATTTCCCGCCAGTTACCGTCCGTCGACATCTCCGATCTGCCTAATTTAATAGATGTAAGTCGTCCACCTGTCCGTCTGTCGGATGTCTGCGCTCGTTAGTATCCTTCCTTACATTTTAGATTTTCATAATTTACTACCTCCGGCATCGTACATGAAGTTTTCGCAGTCTCGCGAGACGCTCGAAATCAGCGACTTTATAGAAAATCCCCGAGATGTTACTAAACCTTGGGGATAACCGGAAACAGGAAACCGGCGGCACTAAAATAGATTTTGTAAGGCAAATCAAAGCTCTTGTATTTTCTAAAAACGTTTTAGGTAACCCCAAAATTATTATGCATTGGGTACAAAATGCCGAATTATTAAGATTATTTGACATTAAATAAAAATAACATTTAATTACAATTTGGGAAAAAAAACTCACTGGCATTATGATTTGATGTAGGTATTTACTCTAATATATTTTATTAAATTATGTATTTATAATGAAATATTCCGTACGACAATCTAAACCTAAGGATTTTTTGCAGTCTGAATTCGTAAATTTGCAATTTATCGTTGTTCATCTGTCTAATTGTCTCATAGAGGAATAAAACTCGAATTCGATATTCATGTTATCGAAAAATTAAATCGCTTTCACACAATAGCTAGGGGTACTACCACTACCTACTGGTAGCGTGCCATATCGTCATGAAACCTGATAACCCTTCATTACCGTTATTACATCCTCGGCGTGGGGTGCCACCGACCCCAACGCTCTTCTGTTTCAAACTATGAATCTTGTGGGGTCTAATTTGACAGTTGCCCTTTTGCCATCCAATATGGTGAAATTGTAGTGTTTGATGGGTTACCTAAGTGCGGTGCGGCAACACGATATCGTCGGTAATTGAAACTCTCCTGTCTTATTGGTCTAGTGGTTGGTAACTTTGGTTGCTGATTGATAACGCTGTTCGATTCCAGCATTTCATCCAAGAGGACCTCCGTGGCGCAGAGGACGCACGCTCGGATTCGAGTGGGAGGTCGCGGGTTCGATTCCCGCCACGGGCCACTTTGGAATTTTATAATTTCTAAATTGGCTCAGGTCTGGTCTGGTGGGAGGCTTTGGCCGTGGCTAGTTACCACCCTACCAGCAAAGACGTGCCGCTAAGCGATTTAGCGTTCCGGTATGATGCTGTGTAGAAACCGTTGGGGTGAGTTCACTTACCCCTTCCAAGTTAGTACGCTAACATCTTCGACTGCATCATCACTTACCATTAGGTGAGATCGCAGTCAAGTACTAACTTGTAAAGCGTAAAAAAAAAAGGACAAACTTGGTTGGCTACTGGAATTTTAATTTTAACAATTGACGTGATTCATACTTTAAGTTACCCAAGAAATATATCTTGGAAGAGAATTAGTTGAAAGAGAGTATGTTCATATTATAAAAGGAAAAGGTGACAGACTGACTGGTCACTCAGGGAACAGCTCAAACCGCTAGACAAAAAATATAGCTTTTCATTATGACGTAGTCATCCAATCCGCTAACAAATAATTTTTGAAAATACAACCCCTAGAGGCCGCTTCTCGACCGCTAAGGGGTTAAAAAAAGGGGTCACGTGACTCGGACCGTGTCTTTATTAAATTTTTGTTTGCTTGTATAAATTATCGAAAAAAGTGAAGCATACAATATACATAAATAAAAACGCCTCTCCACGTGTTTACGCTTTTTAACAAAGAATAATGTAGAGGAAGGGCGTTCATTTTTTTATCAGGCAATCTCTACCCTATAAGAGCAGAATGTTCCAGTTCCAGTTCCAGTCTGGTTTAATAAAGCCAGTGCGTCAACGTGCGGGAGTGGAACGCGGCGCATTTACTGCATGTTCAGCACAACTGTTAACAGGGTTTATGGAACCTGTAATGTGATAGTTAGTGCTTGCGTCGATGAGACCTAGCCACAACTTATAAGCGATGTTTCATACCAAATTATATATAGAAGTAAAAGAAAAATCCTGATTAATTTATATTTATTTTAAATATTTCTTTGGTGTGAGAAAACTAAAATCTTGCTCATAGGGTCTTTGCATCTGTAATTAAAGTGTATTAGGTTTCTAATTAATTGGTAATCGTTGCAACTTACCTAACACTATCTTCGCAGAAAATTACCTATTTAACAATTATATAAAGCAGTTGATTTTTTTAAATTGAACTTAGTTTTAAAATTTCGTTCAGCAATACTTAAGAGAAAAATGTTTGGTCAAGACACATAACTACAAATCTCTAAAGAGAAAAAAGTTTGTCAGGACCCATAACTACAAATTCACAACTCGCAGATTTTTTCCATACCTTGCGAAAGTTAATGCTTAAAATTCGTTGAATTTGAGAATGTGAGTTTGAGTTCTTAAAGTTTTTACTAGCATTACATGTTCCTGATAAAAACTGTTATTTGATCAAAGACAACTATACTATAGACCCGGCGGACCGCGCGAAAAAATGTCGCCAGTTTATGGGAGCCAATGAGCTAAGGCGTCAGTAGTAGTACGCTGTAAACCTACGCAGTATTTCGCAGGAGTTTCGACACATGGCTCTACATTTTCTTGTATGAAGAAGGTTTACGTAAAATGTTCGGATGGGCTCATCTTGATGTTATTATCATAGGTAAAAACGCTTCAGCCTGTTACTCGCATCGCCTAGCTTAACCAATGGATATTACTGTTAGCCGTTTATTAGCATTAGCATCGCACTTTGCGAACACGAGTTTATTGTTCCGAGTATCCGTTGTATCCGCTAATCTCTGGCTATACTTCCACAGGCAGCCTTATTGCCTGTTAGTGGATAATCTAGTCAATTCCTATACAAATTTCAGCTTCTTCGGAAATTAAAAATTTAATTCAGACAAATTCAGTGTAAAGATTACAATACATTACTAATACATTTTCAGTTTTTGATGCGATAAAAATCTTAGAAATAGATTAGAAAAGGTAACATACAATAGCTGGGGGCGCTGCTAATTGATTGTGTAAGAAAAACGTATTCATTGTTATCGCAATCGTTTAGAAACTCTGCTCGCTGATTGGTTACCTGATTTACAACAGCCAATAGGTGGGCAGAATTTGCATACGATTACGATAACGATGAATATGTTTTTCTTAGGCAATATGACCCCAGTCATAAATATAGGCTGATTTTTAAAGACCACTCATTCGTGTAATATGGAACGAAATTGAAAAAATGTATGGATTTTTTTTAAATACCTAAGGATTCATTTAGTTATAAAATGAGCAATCGACAGATTTATATGACAATTTAAAAAAAAAACGAAACATTTATTCGGGTAAATACTACTGTTTTCATAATAGGAAACAACGTCTCAACATTCAATGCAAAGAGTTTGCGGCAAAGATTTAAATCGCTAGATGGGCCCTAAACCTCCCAAAACGTCCACGTTTTTGTCTTGTGTGACACGTTGTTACTCTCTTTGACTCATTAGTGAAACTATAGCATGTTGAGAGCACTCACTCAACATATTTGTGGACGTTTTTGATGTGCGCAATGTAGGCTAAGGGGCCGATCTAGCGATTTAAATCTTTGGTTTACGGCGAAGTGTCACGTCATTGTGACGTTTATGAGCGAATTATCAAACTTTGTCGCACTCAGACCGCAGCCTGAATATTTTATATTCCCTCGTTGTTTAAAGCGTCGCCACTCGTTTCGATGCAAACGGCCATTTCCTGTTAGGCAGGCTGCAGTCGAGCGGTTCAAACGCAGATAAAATGCTCGCACAGACCTGCAGCCGTAGACAAATTATGACACGTCTTATACGTGGCACAGTGATCTTATACGTGGTATAACAAAGAACGAAATTTTATACATAGTCAATAGTCATACAGATCAGGCTACTGTAGGGCTATTGGGCTAGAATTCAAATTCTGCTGTCAACAAATTCTGCCCCGTGATTGGTCGAAAAAACATAAGCAGCGGAGTCGTTTAATCAGCGAGTGATTAATACGAATACAATGAGTATGTTTTTCATGCACAATCGCCTAGCTGCTAATGTAGGTATAACATCACAACGTTCTTAATCCCTTACTATTCTCAAGGCACTAACGATAACAAAAGTAGCCTTGATTCGATTAATTCTCAATAGTATACGTATTGTGTTAAATATTCGATGTCTATCGTAAAAATAAATGTTAAAATATAGATGGCACTTCAATACGTGTGTATTGAAAAGCTTTTAATGAGAAAATAATACCGCCATTGATTGCGCTACAATTGTGGATGCTTTCTTCTGGTGATCCACGTACGTATGATAAGTAATCTACTATATAAAAATAAGCCGGGTTTTCCTTCCTGACGCTATAACTCCAGAACGCACGAACCGATTTCCACGGTTTTGCATTCGTTGGAAATATCTCGGGCTCCGTGAGGTTTATAGCAAAGAAAATTCAGGAAAAATTTCAACAAAAAAGCGGTAAAACCTTTTTAGCGGGAAAGCCATCTGGTGGCGAAACGGAGTTCGCCGGGTTTGCTAGTAATCGATAAAAGTCAGCCTAATATCTCGCTGAAAATAAAATGGGAAATCGGGAAGGTACCTGTTGCTCAGCAGGCCTCATAAGTGCGAGAGAGAACGCAACAGTCGGCCTGTTTTCGCGGGCAGCGACATACTGCGGCAATTTTAGCTTCAAAATCATATAGTTATGTACATATAGGTAGGTACAATCGCAAGCAATGCTTAAAAAAAACGCCGATAAAACGCCCGTCTGTTGCCGCCTTAATAATGTGAAAATTTTGTTCCAAACTTCGAAACTATAATATGAAATTAGTTTCAAGGATTTTGCCAAACGGAGCGTTGTTTCGTAATCATGGTTACTAGGGCGGTTTCGATCTTGTTTATTCATTATTTCCTACCCGAAGTTTAATTTCCGGTTTCGTTTTCAGGTCTGATTACTTCGGGGAATCTCTTTTGTTTCTTCTCAACTGAATGGTTTGGTGCGATTCAAATTAATATTTTAGATTCTATGATGAGGTTTATAGGGTTTTTCATCATCATCGTTATTGATATTTTGCAGCAGAGATATGGAACAAAGCCTTCTGCCAAAGTAGAGACGGAGTTGGAACGCGCCGTCTATTCAATTTCAGATATTAGTCTTACACTTACGCGTTAACTTAGTTATCATCACTGTAAGAAAACTACTGAATTATTTTGTCTATGATTCGTTATAGATTTAAAGAGTGAAATTAAAATTTTAAATTTTCAGTGGATAAAAAAATGTTACATAGTTTTGGAGACCTTCATTTTTGAAAGCCACTGTGTAAGGGGCCATAGGTTACTGGCCCTAGAAGACAACAAATGCATTTTTTTAATTTCACAATCTAGTCTACTTATTCCATTTTGCATTGCTATTCTCCGATGTATAGCAAAAATCACTCCATCAATTCAATTGTCATGAATTAACAATAGTGTAGCATCTTCAAACGAGTTAATAAAATCATTACAATTTACAAAGCCTCTACCCTGTAAGCATTGCACATAATAAATCCCGGGTCCACCTTGCAGCCCACGCGGCCCACGCGTGGTCCCACACTCAATTACGACCTCAGCTCGGGTGTTATTACAAATAACGCACAGTTTATAATCCTTTGACGTTAGGAAAGTCAACTTTGAGAAGTGGTCTTGAAGAACCAACTTATTTTTGCAGCCGTTGAAGCAGCAGAACCGTAAGTTTGACTCGTATTATCTTTAACGGAGGGGTGGTTATAGTTTGGTGGTTCATTTGGAAGGTGTAAGTGTGTGTTGGTGTGCATATGAGTGAAATAGTCAGTGTAGCGAGTGAAGTGCAGTGTAAATTTGCGGTGGTCGTTGTGTGCTCGTTTATGTGGTGCTCCATATAGCTTTTGTGATTTATACCATCACTTGTCACTTGAGAGTTGAGTGTAGGCCTAGTCTAGGGTTATTTTTTTTAACTATAAGAATGTTTGGTTGGGTCTATCAAATCTGAAGAATGTGGTTAATTTTAATGAAACGAAATGGTGAACAAGGGTATTTAAGTATAAGTGTATCTCGAACTAAGTTATTTTTGTCAACTTCCCTAGTACAGCTGAGAAGCGCAGGCTTTGAGAGGTTTCGAGTTTGATCTCTGGCAGGGATTAGTTTGGAATTTTTATAGTAAAATCTGGTGGGAGGCTTCGGCAGGGCCTGGATACTGTTCTACAGGCAAAGATGCAGCGCCAAGCGATGAAGCGATTTAGTGCAATACGGTGTTGCAACCGTAATAGACCATTACCCTTTTTAGGCTGGCAAGGTTGCGTTGTTACTTATATTATCAGGTGAAAATGCAGTCAAATAAAAATAATAATGACCATGCATCAAGTCTCACAATATGCATCGGCTAATTGAAACCCATAAGGGCCTGTCACCTGTATTTATAATGGACATGTATATGTGTGGATTCATTACAATGGCAACAAGTATAGCCTGGAGCCGCGGCGCCGCCCACGCCTGTCACTGCACGCTCACAATGCGTGTCTGTGTGTCACAGGTCGCCATTGTTCGGAATCTGCATGAGGATGTTGCCCTCAACAAACTTGTATCTCCAACTAGTCTGGTAACCGACCTCTCTGATGTTGCAACTTGCAAGGCTTACTCTGTAACGCGTTAATGCGTGAGCCGTCATCGTGGCCACGCGTTGTCGCGTGAAAATGTTCCTTCAGTTTAATGTATCTTGCAAACGATACTAAAATCCTTTAACCTTAACTCGAATTCTTCACTCAAACTTCAAAATCAATACTAACAGAATAAACTGTCTTCAACTTAGAAGCTCATCTATTAATTGCCGACTCTTTGCAGTACCTACCACAAAACGTACCCTTCAGAACGTAATAGACTATAGAGCCACTAATCGAGCGACTTTTTATTTCTTACGTTTCAGACTTGGTTACCCAAACCAAAAAATCTTACCCACACATTATGCATAATAAACAAGCTAAGTCCAAAACGTAGAGTCTTCAAATAGGCGGTCTAAGTCTGTAGAAAACGTCATCTTCAAACTTTTAGATCGATGCTCAAGGCATCTCGTGTCACTCTAAAAAATATTCTATGCTGGTCCAAACCTTTGTAGTGATAGTTACAGAGTTAAGGCAATCCGAAAAAAAACTACCTACTAAGTGTAAACTCAGTTACGAGTAAAAATAGTGTGAGGCGACGTCCAGCTCGTTAGACCGATTATAAGAAAGTGGCTGGATGAGGAAGGCTGAACACATGGTGTGTTGGCGTGCACCTAGAACGACCGCAAGCTGAGAAGATGATGATGATAATTTATATTTTATACGCAGCTCGAGCATTAAAATTGCGACAGCTTTTTAAACACTACTGTTGAAAAATCACGCGTCGGAGCGGTCTCAACACTTATCGCCGCTGGTTCAGTAGCCACACCAACAGCAGGGCTGATTCTCGCGGTGGGTAAATATTTGAGTCGCAAACACCGCATCACATCACTCACGAACTCACGAGTGTCGTTGTATGACTCGACAGAAATAACCCGCCTTAGTAAGAATATCGATTGACGACAACCTTACATTTCCACTGTGATATGCGTGATTACATCGTGTATTTATTTATACGCACTGCATAACCAATTTGGTTTTCGTCCTCAGTTGTCCACCGAAAGTGCTATACTGTCTCTTAAGCACACCGTGAAGTATTATACAAATCGCAAGACGCCCGTGTATGCGTGCTTCCTGGATTTATCCAAGGCTTTTGATTTGGTGGCGTATGACCTTCTGTGGGAAAAACTTGAGCGTGCTGGAATACCACTGGAATTGGTCAATATCTTCCAATACCAGTCTAATAGTGTTCGACGGGCGGGGTCAGTGTCGGATGCATATCAGCTTGAGTGCGGTGTCAGGCAGGGTGGATTATCGTCTCCCACTCTATTCAACTTATATATGAACGAGTTGATCGTCGCGCTTAGATGTGATGTTGTTATAAATTTCAATTTGAAACTATAAATTATAATGTGTTTATTAAGTTGACAAATATATTATACAGTGCAAATGTCATGCAGAGATATTATGTTGCTTTCTTTATATGATCTCGTGGGCTCATTTTATTAAATACGACACAATTGCACTTTTTGGGGTACAAATATTACCGTATCAGCAGCATTACCCCACAATTGAATACCGTATGACCTAAAGCTGTAAAAAAAGTAATAGATATATTTATTCCAGGCTAGCAGCATAAATTTAAGCAGCAAAAGTAAAATTTTTATATTAATTTTCTTCCGAAGTGATTACTAGGCAAATAAGAACTGATGTCTTAGGGATGAGGGATGAGCACAGTACGTCCTTTGATATTGAACTGCAAAACCATGGAACGTACTGCATGCTTACTTAGGCATCACTTAACATTAGATGAATGTCTTGCTTGTATCATCATTCTTTTGTACAAAAATATTAATAATTTGGGACCCCATTTCAGTTAAGTGTTCCCCAGCAGCGTGTTTATTAAACCTATAGTTCCGCATTTAGCGGTTCAGATGGCAATAGGGAAATTTCCCTCCAGGCAGCTGTTGTGCCTGGGGACCGCTTGTGATCCGAGCGTGTGACGTCAGAAGTAGTATTTATAGAACGCTCGTCGAATGCTCTGTCAGCGTGTGCTATTGCGCTTATTACGCCATCTATCGTCAGCTATCGAAGACCGCTACAGTTGTATAGTCGTGAGTTAAATTAGATCCGCTAGATCCTGTACCGGAGTACACACGCTTGGTCCACAGATTAATAAGGGTAGGGCGCAATTAGGCGCAACTCGGAAATAATAAAGGACACCCGCGCACACACATTATTTATGTGTGGAGATAACACACAGCACACAAGTAATTTTGGACAACGGCTCCGCTTATTACACGCATTTTTACAAGTGTTGCCCGTTTCTATTAACCATATTATCAATTTGAATAATAGGTGTATTTTTCAAGAATGTTTCTACTTTGTTTATTTGTTTATACTGGTTGTAAAACTCTTCTTACGGAGGTAGACCAGTTAGGTACCACCGCTATACGAGTACATATCATTATTTTGGCTTAAAGGGCTCTTAAATACTCTATTTAGCACTGATTCAAAGAACCTTCTAGGCTCAGTTTAAACCACAAAACAAAAAAAAGTAAAAATTAGAATGAAAGTTCAATAAGAGTAATCAATGAATTGACTTGTGTATTGGCTTCTCACTGCCGTAAAAGTATGCTGCAGGAAGGACAGCTACTCATACGTCCAATATTGTATGATGATAAAAATGAGTGCGTTTCAGCTACTGAAATGAAATGAAATGAATGAAATGAAATGAAATGAAATGAAATGAAATGAAATGAAATGAAATGAAATGAAATGAAATGAAATGAAATGAAATGAAATGAAATGAAATGAAATGAAATGAAATGAAATGAAATGAAATGAAATGAAATGAAATGAAATGAAATGAAATGAAATGAAATGAAATGAAATGAAATGAAATGAAATGGAATGAAATGAAATGAAATGAATTTCTTTATTTCACATAGGCCTAAATAATAGGCGCCCATGCAATGTCAAAAACTCTACCGCCAAGTTCGGAATGCAGGTTTGCACCGAGAAGAACTGGCAAGAAACTCGGCACTTGCTCTTTTCAAAAATGTCATGAAATACAATTATTCTTATGTAATATTATGAAAAGTTATTACATAACTTTTAGGATATCTCATGAGGAGATGGAAATAAATAATAATAATAGCTGCATTGCAGTTCGGTTGTTTGATTAAGGTCCCAGCGAGCCTGTTTCCAATCCGAGACGTTACTTGCGGTCGCTGCGTCTGCAGCCTGGCAGCGTACTTACTAAATGCACCCTGTTTGGCACGACTGTGACGTCACTAACCTGGACGACTTCGCGTGTAGTTTTTTAAAATATATTTTTTGAGTGACTACAACCTAAGTGTATTTAATAAAGAATTGTTATTTGCATGGGTGAAATTGGTAACAATTAGTTACTACTTACTTTTAAAAAAGCTAAAAATGCATAATTTTATGCACTCATATTTTTTGTGACGCTGCTTGGCCGAGTATACATATGTCATGATTTTATTTAATCTATGGCTTCCATTGTTGAGACCACAGAATGCTGACCAATCATAGCATTTCCCGCCATTGACATTGACAGCTGTAAAAAAAAAAGATATCTATGATGGAGAGAGGCTGGAGTAGAGTGAATAATTGAGATATTAATTAATTTGAAAGAAAAGCTATATGCTATTGAATTGTAATACCTACTAGAATTTAACAAATGAATGTCAAAGTTATGATGTATAAGCAAACAAGCTAAATAAAGTGTACGAAGTTAACAATGGGATTTAATTTACAATAATTCAGAAGTGGGATAACCTACGCGAACTGCTAACCCACATATTATTGAGGTATGATATTATTCTGATTTCATTTCGATTATTTATTTGCATGTTTAGCCGGTGGATTAAAATAGTTTTATTTAAATTTTTGTTTTAGTCTACCTACTAAGCAATTTGTTATACCTTGACGTGTAAAATAGGTAGCTATGAATGTTCTTACAAATATTAGTCAAAGTATAATATATATAATAGAATCTAGAACTCATAACGAAAACATAAAAGTCAAAGTAGAGCCAATTCGTAATTACTTTGTTGAACCTCGTCAAGGTGAAGATAAAATACCAATTTTGATTTATTTGCAATCAGCAATGCCTTAAATCCCTATTGAACTGTATGAGTTTTGTTACTGCGAATACAGAGTGCAATAATAGGGTGTCGCTTTAGAGGAATAGAGGTTTTTGGTGCTTGTAGGTATAATTCGAGTAAATATTTTGTTCATACGAATTGTACCGTACTATCGTACAGCGCTATCTAGTGACAGCGCCATTAACAATTGTATTCTTATTAAATTAGAGCATAGAGTGAGAAATGCTATGACTGTGCATAAAATACAATGTAATAGAATAAACATACATAGTTATTTTTGATTAAATTATTTTATGGAAACAGGCAGTTTTCTAGGTTAATTGCAGGTAACAGATCTTTTTCATACTGGACATACCTACGTTAGTTAAAATAAATAAAAATAAATTGATACCTACGTCATATGGGACATAATATTATCACATAGCCCAATGTTCTGTGACTTAATTGAATAATAATTGATAATGACAGTCATTCGACTATGAATTGCTTCAAAAAATTAGCAAGTAGGTATTTATGCTAGAGTTATATTGGCGCCGCCGTATAGTTTGTTCATTGCTAGTGATGTTGAATATAGCTGAAGTTTTTAAGAAGAATAGGGACATTCGTGGATTTTCATAACATTTTGTACTTCAGTTTCCAGTATTATCGGACTATTGTATGTATCTATAGTCAACATAAGTTCAAGTAATTTGAATAATTTATGTAACGCAGCAATAATTTAGCAATTTCAAAAAAATGATGTAGGTATATAATAACCTACCTGAGCACAGAAACTTTTACTAGGCATATATCGTATATTGAAAATGGAAATAAATTAGTTCCTTTCCGCTGAGCAACATAAGTTATAGATATGAACAATAAAGAAGCGGTGAACATTTCCAAACTGACAGTTATTAAGAACAGTAGCGTATGATTTTGATTTTTTTTTTGCAATTCTCTATAGTTCTTCAAAGATATGCCGTGGCAGAGATTATGAAATAAAGAAACATATTATTATTTTAATTCATTTGCAATTCCCTAGTACTTGAAATATTTAGACAGGAATTATGAAATAATGGCATGACGATAAAATTAATGTGATTCTGGTTGAGGCATTTACAACAATTGATGGGAGTTTATTAGTAATGTCAAGCAATTTTTAAATAATGTTGATTTAGTGTTGGTTTATTAAAGATTGAATTAAATTAATTGGCAGTTAAGAGTGCCGTGACTAAATTATAATATCATTCGGTTATGAGTGCCGTATTTAATTTTTCTATAATGTCCTTGGTTATGTATGCCAAGATGGAAATATGTATGTTCTATGATGAATAATGACCTTGGTTATGTGTGCCAAGATAGAACTATGTATGTTCTATGTTGAATAATGTCCTTGGTTATGTGTGCCAAGAGTTACTTGGTTATGTTTGCCAAGTGTTGCTTGGTTATGTGTGCCAAGTATTGCTTGGTTATGTGTGCCAAGAGTTACTTGGTTAAGTGTGCCAAGAGTTACTTGGTTATGTGTGCCAAGATAGAACTATGTATTTTCCACAATTATTCGGTACACATAGTACCAAAATGATAATAATGAGTACTTAGTTGCAGTTTGTCGGTGTATTAAAACACTAAATCACATTACTAACAATTTACTGTGATTGAAAAATTCGGAAAAGGGCAATAAACTTGTTTGGACTATATGTTAATGAATAGTGACAAAAAAAAATAATGGTAGAATGATAAATGGAATTTGAAACAATATTTTACTAAAAATAGACGTATTATTGAAAATAGTTTACTAATAATAAAATATATTTTTATGAATAATCTTTTTGTATTACTAATGATTGATTTATATTAATTTATCATTGTTTATTTCATTTGCCGGGAACACGGCACGATCAACGAGCTGGTCATGGGAAAACGCTGCTCAAAGGCAAGCGCGTGAGAACGCAGTCTCCTTCAACAGAAGGGAGATGCATGGAACGAGGTAGCCGTGTACGAACGCGGCTCAGAGACAAGCGCGTGTAAACGCGACCCCCATCATAACTCCAGATAACTACAGATGTTTCTCCACAAAGCACATAAATATTCCCATCAAGGATCACGGACATGTTGAGAATGTTAAATCAAGACACACGCAGCTTCGGCACTGCTCGCGGCTCACCGAAATGGAGCCGCTGTTGGAACAGGTACCAATATCAAACAGCAATGCAACAGCAAGCAATAAGCCTCCCAACAAATGAGGTGGTTAAACTTATTAAATCTTTACATCAAAAGGTTGACAAGACCCAGCGATCATTTTAATGTAATTCCAGACTTCGATCCGTCCAGCAAAGGACTTAGCGTAGTCGAATTGTTAAAGTATGCGCGTGAATGTCATTAATAAGGGGGCCAAAAGCGTACCGTACATTTTGCGTCATAGAGCATGTAGGAGTAGGTTTAAAAAAAAAAAGTGACTCGAGGCTTAACTTCCGTACACATAACAGTTGGAACGAATGGCAAGGCAAGGTTCTAAAAGCATTCAAATGAGCAAAATAACGGTCGTCTTTTGGATGAAATGCTTGTATGCATTTTACGAAGTAACAGAAATTAAAACCAATGCTATTATTGGCATTTTTAAATTAGCGGTAATAAGGCAGTGGATTATATCATTCGCGGTAAATTATTTCGGAACAGAGCGCATTGAATTGTAAGGAACCTAAAAATCAAGGTATATTGTATTTCCTAAATTAATAGCGATCTTAGCTAACAGATTTATTTGACAACAAAAAAAAAAACATTCGCTCGTCTATTCCATTAAATGATAGTGATAATGGAACTTTAATGAGGAGACATTATTTAGAAGAGATTTATTTAGAAATGCCCAATATCCATATTAATGTGTCACAAATGGTTTAGAATTGGTCACGATTTTGTAACCAGTGAACAAATTCCCTTAACTATTTATTGTGAGATTTGTGAAACTGAAATAAATAAGTATTTTGTGATATTAACTAACAATAATTGTCCGGATGATAACACCTACAGAAGTGCTATCTAGGTTTTATTCAAGAGATTTTAACCTTTCATAAAAGCCTTCGGCAATTCTGTCGTGTCTCATTTCAAATAGTAGTTTAATTTCATTATTAATGACGTTGCAGCAAGCTCTAAGAGACACACACTTCTTTTTGGTTTTTAATCACTATAATTATTAACCTAATATTCTTTACCAATAATACCTTGCAATAAGACAGACAATTCCTGAAGCTGACTTGATTGAATGAAGATTCAGCTATAGTATCATTTGAATATTATTATCTCAGAATAATCATTTCTAAGAAATATTTCTATCATTGACGAACATTACTAATGTCAAAACATGGTTTCTGCTTCACGTAAGATCGTGACCGTTCTTAAAGAACCAATGCAGACAAAATACGAATTTGCATTACCGTCAATCACGTCACGAAATAAAAAAAAAAACCGGAGAGGTGAGTAATCAAAGGATATCAACAGGAATTTTGTAAGTAAAATTATAAAGTGCAGAGAAAAGTGAAAGATAAGTTAGGTCATGTAGTAGGCATCTATCAGATACCACATCTGGTAGCACTAGGTTAGAAGTATGCAACTTAGTTAGTCAGTCTCCATCGGTATTGGTTGTCCAAATTACGTAATAAAAAAAAAAATACCCTATCACAGTGCATACAGTCTGACAGTCGCTTATCCACGAGCTTACAACCAAGCCGAACGCTTCAGTCAGATCATTTTAAATTCACTGACCAATACATAAATGTGCCAGTGGCATCAAAAGTGCGGCAATAAATACTCTATTTAAATTAGCATACTCGAGCCGTCGAAACTCGCAATGATTTTTAACGCACCGTAGCATCCGCACTCCTATTAAGTTAGAAGTTATATTATACACAGTATAATGTAAAGTTGACGCACTCACGGAGCTATTGTTGTTAGGTAGGGCTTTATCTAGTTGGATTGTGACTTGTGAGCGACGACCTATTTACATGAATCTATGGATGGACCAAAAGTAATTCATTCAAAGACGAACGTAATTGGGACGCGAAAAGATAAAATACCATTCGACTCGACTTACAATAAACACTTTCATTCGACAAATTATTTCAGAAGTTTTATAATATTGGTTTCCTTATGATTTTTTTTTTAATTAATTAATCGATTTTATCATTTTTGTTCGATATTTTGATCTCAGATAATTAAGCGTCCAATATTGTCTACATGTTAATACCACAAATTAAACCAAATTTAAATTTTTAGAGCCTTACGAAATTGTTGAAGTTATGGAAACGATACAATACCATAGAGTAATAGCTAATATTGACAATACAGAAATAACCGAGTTTGATATAATCTATTGTGATATTATAAGGGTCGTAAATGGGTTATGACGTGTGACTATGAGATCGTCTTAACCTATAGGACGACGCTTTTCAATACATTTGTAAGAAAATAGACTATTTTTTTGTTTATAAATTGAAATATGGTATGTACTCGTACGTACGTACCTATTCAGTACTCACAATTGTGCAAGTTTGATTTGAAGTATTTTTCAGAACACACAAAGATCTATGTAATGGGCATACAGTACTTTCTAAGGTAGATAACTTTTTGACTATCCATTGGAACCTGTATAGATAAGTCGTTTTATACTATAGAAAATGTGAACAATAAAATTATTATGATCTTTTTTGAAAAATGGAGTTTGGTTTATACTGTTATAATTTTTAAAGATTATTTTAAAAATATTTTAGTACTTTATTCTGTAATGTTATTGAGAATGAATTTTGATATATTTTATAGAAAAATGAATGATGATTTACCGCACTAATATCTTTTAACTCCTGTTTACTGCTTCTGTAATTTTATTTTATTTTATTTTTGTCATAATATGCCTTCTTTATAATATACAAGTGTAAAAAAAAAACCCATTTAAAACAACAGTTTTGCAGCAGACCGCATTTAGGCAATGTATGTCTGAATCAAACGTAACAATTTATTTGAGTCACCCGTCTCAAACAAGTGATGTTATGTTAATAATTTTGAGTTAGGTATTTATAATTTTCTAACATATTAGGTAATTAATAATTTTTAATGGATAATTTCAGTATTTTATGGAAACTCATTATAATAATATTGTTAGGAATAATATTAATCTAAGAAACCAAATGTCATGATTATTTTAAAGAGATTTAGATGTATATTAAAGTCAGTATTATCATATATTATTTATTTGGTGGTATTATTTAGATATTGTAATTTAACAATACTGACTATTCATCAGTAAGTGGATGTGAGTTAGGCATATGTGAATTAAGTATTTGAATTGAGTTGTATTTTAAGCAATAATATTATAAGAGAAAAAGAGGATTGAATTAAATATATATTGTAATTTTGTTAATCATTAAGATAGAATAGTAGTTACTTAACAAAATATTGTAACGACATATTCTATATTTTATTAGATACAATAATGGCGTGGTGGCGTTGCTTGATTGGTGGTAGAAAATTTTACTTGAAAATTTAAGTATTGTGCACCGGGAGGTTGCACAAGAGTGGATGGCCGAATGTCATGATTTTATTTAATCTATGGCTTCCATTGTTGAGACCACAGAATGCTGACCAATCATAGCATTTCCCGCCATTGACATTGACAGCTGTAAAAAAAAAAGATATCTATGATGGAGAGAGGCTGGAGTAGAGTGAATAATTGAGATATTAATTAATTTGAAAGAAAAGCTATATGCTATTGAATTGTAATACCTACTAGAATTTAACAAATGAATGTCAAAGTTATGATGTATAAGCAAACAAGCTAAATAAAGTGTACGAAGTTAACAATGGGATTTAATTTACAATAATTATATTAATAATAATTACGAGTATACCTATAACTAGTCGTAAGGATATCGTGATTGTCACGTGATACTATTTATATTTTAATTCTCCTCGATTAAAGCAGTCTTGAGTATAACTATTACTTGAAATTTGGAAACGTCAAAAATCTCATACCAAATGCTAACTGTACTCAAACTAAATTCAATGGGGTGTTTCTGCAAGATGCATTTAGTAAAGACGCGGCCTGGCAGCACTAAACGAATCAAATATGCAGCGGAACGAGAACATTGTGTGCCGCAATGTAATATACACACCGAATTGCTTTAATCTTGATTTATGGTTTGTTCTTTTTTACCGACTTTTATTTTACTTGGAATACATATATGACTCATAATAATAATGTAATGGTGATAACCGTTTCAAAGCATCAACTCAATTAACGATGCTCTAATGCGCCCTGCATTGAGATGAGAGATCCACGGCAACCTCAGGCAAGATATCCATTGTCCTATCTATTCTTAATGTCACCATTTTCAAAATGTATTTAAAAAAATTATATTGTGTTACGGAGGGTGTAATTTAGCAATTGAACATTTTTTTAGATATTTGGAAATATTTGACATTACTTTGTAACTATGGAACTGTTCACTTTAGCAAGATTATGCTTACTATCATTTTTGTTGGTAATTTAACAAAGATTACTCTTGTCCTTGACACTTTGTTGACAAGTAGCATAGTTTTTGAAATATCTAAGAAAAACTGAAATAACAGAACCTCTCCCACCTCTCCCTCCAAACGCTGCCAGAGGTGTAACTTTTTACCAAACAATATCCGGAGAGCATAGAAAAATCTAAAATTGCAATAATTCTGTCACTTTGAGTGTCCGGGTTCGGTCGTTTTTATGGTTCCATACCAAAATGGTAAAAATGGAACCCTTATGGTGAGACTTTCTCAGTCCGTTAGTCCGTCCGTCCGTCTGTCACACTCGATTATTTTATATAATTGCACCGTACCTACTAATATAGCCTGTTGGGAGATATTGGGGTTGCCAATTCGGGATATATACCAGCTTTTAATTTCTCTTGGCATTTTAATTTCCCTGATTGATTTTTTTAACACAATGAATGTACATCTAACTTATAATTCAACCTTTTCATTTCACGATCGGTGTATAATTATATACTTCAAGATGGTGGCGTGTATTGAATACGGAACACACGATGAAGCGTCCCTGAGCACGCCCCACTCTGTCAAACTCAATACGAATCGAATGAAACATAAGCGATTTTGACAGATTGGGGCGCGTCTTCGTAGACTAAAATATCTATAGTATGTAGGAATCGATGCGCGGAGGTTTGGCAACGTCGCATTACCTTCGCCGATTCAAAACAGATACTACCAACGACGCGCCCCTCTATTTATCGCGAGGGGAAACGACGAGGTGCGGGGAGTTCTGTCTGACAGTGTCGAGTCGACTACGGCTCAGTGTACACGGTTAATTTGGTTTGCTTTGCTGCAGATCGTACCCATCAGAAAGTTGCTATACTTTAGTTTTTTGTCCAATATTATTCTTATTATGTCCAGAAAAACGGATCGAGTTGTCCTTGACAACCAGGTACTTTGAAATTTTTATCACTGAAGATTATTATAAAAAGTTTGTTATATCTAACATTTTTTTATTTACATTGTTTTTTCCAGGCCAGAACGATAACCGCGAAAGTATACGATTTCATGAAAAAAGAAGCAGTTAATAACTATGCAGAAAAGTTAACTGATGCTCGCTGGAGAACAGCAACAGCGTGCGGAGTGTCTGAAAGCACAGTCACTAGAATTTTACGCGAAAAGAGGACTGGGATAAGACCAAGCATGACTAAAACTAAGCCAAGAGACGTGAAATTTAATAAACCATCGACGTCAAAATCAAACGAAGCGAGCACGAGTTCCTCGCACGAGAGTGACGCAGTTTGTACGACACCAGCACCAATGAAAGAAAGACGAATGTCAATTTGATTTACATTTTAGTTTTTGAATGATAGAATATGTCTGTGACTCATCGACCTCTGATTCAAATATTTTGAAGTACCTACGTGTGTGATGATGTCGCAATATTTTTAATGTGTAATAGCAAAGTGTGATTGGATAATATTAGTATGTATTATTAAATAAATTATTTCTATAAGTCTTCGTTTATGATAGTAATTATAAGATATTTAACGAACCAATTTCAAACAGTTTAATGATTCTAAAATACAGTTAAATCAAGCATATTGTAACGAAAAAGTTATAAGCAATTTAATAATACTACAGAGACCGTTGGATCATTTACATAAATAAAATAAATCCTGATTAGACAGAGATAAGTATATCGGATAGCGACGTCACTATTTCTCATGCCATAGTAACGCCACGTAACTCCATACAAATTATCATATTGTGAGAAAGGACAAAGATAGATTCAAATACTTGTAACTTTGGATTTCCTTGTCGGTTAAAAATTTTATTTTCAATTGATGTCATTATTTCTTATAATTTAGTTTACAATAAGAACTATAAAAATTCACTTATTTGAGAAAACGTTTAATATTCTTTGACAAATAAAACTGTACACTACTACATTTCAGTACTGTAACAACATTTCAGTAACCATTTGAGAGCTCTTCTCAAATCTCAATAGTGGAAACTGCCAACTGGTTATTTAAAATTAAAGTGCAAACGTCCTGAAGAAAAAAATAATTATTAATAGTCAAATTATTAATCTATTCGAGTAATTTAAATCCCAGCAAAAACATTTTCATGTAAAATGTTGCCAAGACGAGAACATGTGGCTCACACTATCAAAAAGTTATCAGATCTCATGTAGAGCAAGACTTCTAACTCTACACGCCCTTACTCTATAAATCCTAACTTTATAAACTCTACACTTTAGTCAAAATATATTATGTCTTGGCTGTTTCAGTACCGTCACATGGGCGTAAAGTGAAGAATTTATTCACTGTTCAGTACTTTTCTAATAGAGTTTTGCAAGTGGCATAATGGACCATGCAAAATTCATGGAATTTCACATTAAAATTAAATGGTATCACCATTGTTATGGGAAAAATTCCATTTATTAAAAATATCCTCTAAAGCAAAGGAACACACTTTTGCAAAGTGTGATGAAGTATTTGAAACCAATGCAGTTAGTAAAACCTAAGTGCAGTTTCTGAGGAGACTCAATACCTATCTAATAAATAATCGTTACTACAGAAACTAGGTATTGTATATCAGAAAAGTACAAAGTCAGTGAATAATATTTTTACTTTACACCCATGTGACAGTAACGAAACAGCCAAGACATAATATATTTTGACTAAAGTGTAGAGTTTATAAAGTTAGGATTTATAGAGTAAGGGCGTGTAGAGTTAGAAGTCTTGCTCTACATGAGATCTGATAACTTTTTGATAGTGTGAGCCACATGTTCTCGTCTTGGCAACATTTTACATGAAAATGTTTTTGCTGGGATTTCACTTCTTTTTGTAAGTTGTTTAGGACTATATTTTTTATTTGGTTAATTTCCTTTTCTTTGGTGTATTTCTTGAATATCATTGCAAGGTGGATATTTGTCCGAATCAAGTATCCCCCCCCTCTATCATTTAAATGAGGGAACCCTCCTTGGTTCACCTAGTTTATTTTTTTCCTTATTTGTAGTTTATTACAAAGAGTCCCTATATCAATTTTGAAACCTCTAGCATCAATATTTGCGGTAATTTCATACAAACTTCCATCCCCTATTTTAAGGGGTTGGGGGGTTAAATTTCCAACTTTTGGAATTTTTTTCTTGGTTGTGTGCTAATACTAGCTTATATACCAAATTTCAGAAATTAAGTTTTTATTATACCTATATACTTATGGGAAACCCCATACGAACTTCCAACCCCCTAATTTTATGGATGTGGGGTGATTAACTAAAAATCCTGAAACACGTATTTAATTGTTTATTACAAAGAGTCCCTATATCAATTTTGAGACCTCTAGCATCAATATTTGCGTTAATTTCATACAAACTTCCATCCCCTATTTTAAGGGGTTGGGGGGTTAAATTTCCAACTTTTGGAATTTTTTTGTTGGTTGTGTGCTAATACTAGCTTATATACCAAATTTCAGCTTTCTAGGTCTTCAGGAAGTACCTCGGAATTTTGATGATCATCAGTGAGTCAGTCAGTCAGTCAGTCAGTGACGAAATTTGGGTTTTTTAGACGTCAATAAAATCTAAAGTATAAGACATATAAAATTGAAACTTTATAGGTTTAATAAGTTCACTGGCGTCATCATTTTCCGAGAATTTTGATTATCTGAAATAATTCAGGCCTAAGTTATAAGGGTTTAAAAATACGGCGAAACACTTCGAGAAAAGATAGGTAGTGCCCTCGCGCTTCGCTTGGCTCGTTTTGGCGGGGACACTACCGTGTCCCCAGATACATATTTCTTAAGTAAATACCTACATATATGAATAAATAACGTTTTAAGTCTGTATGTAATTAATTTCGGTCGGGCAAACTTAATGTCTTTGTTTCAAGTTAAAACCCCAGCCAGGTACGTCTATTTAATACAGAAGTCTGCGAATTTGAATACATTTGCACAATGGTTGCTGTAAAATTTTTGTAAATTTTACTTACGTCTGTTAAAACTCTATAAAATATTAAATTATTCTCGCTCGTACTCGTAGTTTTAAAATGCTTTCAGTTTGAATGTGGAATCGTGTTTTTATTAAACGACTGCCCAAAAAAGGAGTGTAATGTTTTGAGGGTTCATGTATGTATGTATGTGAGTTTCTTTATTCCATCATAACTTCTGAAGGGCTGAATAAGTGAATAGATTAGGACATAATATGGGGTATCGTTGGAATTCTTACAGCATTCCGAGTAACATGGGATTTTTTTTTTTTAAAAAGTCGTTTTACCGCAAGGCAGTCGTGTTTTTAGGGTTCCATACCAATTTGGTAAAAATGGAACCCTTATGGTGAGACTTTCTCCGTCCGCTCCGTCCGTCCGTCCGTCCGTCCGTCCGTTCGTCTGTCACACTCGATTATTTCATTAACTATCGAAGCTACCGACTTGAAATTTAGAATAGTTCTAGGTAATAGCGACCCAACGCCATTGCAATCATAAAACATTGGAAATTGTTTTTATTTTTATTTAAAAAGGGGGGAAAACCGCGGCTTCGAATTTTCAAAATGAAATAACAATATTGAGTGGGGTATCATATGAAAGGGCGTTACTTGTGTATTCTAAAATCGATTTTTATTTATTTTTATGCCCGATAGTTTTTGATTTATTGAGCAAACTGCCGAAAAAAATCAACAACAACAAAAACCGTGTTCCAAACCTAATAACGCTATTTAGTCTGAAAAGCGGGAACTTGCTTGCAAACGTATTGACGTCACGTCGATGAGTGGTCTTATGGTCAAAGATTATAAGAATAGATATTGCAATCGCTTGCAATAATTTATACCTACACATCGTTTAACATTGTTAATGTCTTTGTTATTGACATACACCATTAAGCCAGATATTTTGCCGTGAAGCGGTGATTGTGAAACATTACCCTAAAATACTGTATTTGGGTATGAAGGGCACTGTAGACTAAATTGTCTCAGGATGACAAGCGCAATGCAGTGCGCTATAAACGTCAAATGCTCCTGGGGCGCGCTGTCATCACACATGGGCAAGTGAACGTCATGCTCATCTCGCCATGACTAGTAAAAAAAATATATAAAAATAAAATACTTAATAATACAGAGGTGTTGGTTACGGTAACAGTGCAAGATGTCGGTTACGTTACGGTGAAGAGTTCAATGGTTTTTCCCCATCTCACGAACTCCCAAAGCGCATTTCAAAAAATATCTGCTAAAGGAGCCAGACCCCAGTGATAGCTCAGTGGTTCTGACCTCTGCCTCTCATAAGGAGGTCGCGGGTTCGAATCCTGGGCACACACCTCTGACATTTCCGAGTTATGTGCGTTTTTAGAAAACTAAATATCGCTTGCTTTGCGGTGAAGGAAAACATCGTGAGGAAACCTGCATGCCTGAGTTCACAAAATGTTCTCGAAGGTGTGCGAAGCCCGACCCGCACTTGGCCAGCGTGGTGGGCTATGGCCAGACCCCTCTCAGTCTGAGAGGAGACCCGTGCCCAGCAGTGGGACATAAAAATGGGTTGAGATGAGTTGAGATGAGATCCAGACCTAGGAATCAAAACCTAGGACCCCAGCAGAGTCTCCATGAGGCAGTTATTATTAGGTATTACAGACAGAGAGAACTATAAATCATTCGGATGAGTGCACTATCTTACTGCACTATTGTGCTCCATTCAGTATCACAGTGATTTACTGACACACGACATAGGGCTTTGTACTACTGGCCATTCGCTAATGCAGTCCGACAAGGCTCTCTTGGGACTTGAATGACATTGTCAGGAGGACGCTGTTATATAACAAAGACAGCCAGAAAATAAAATCTCCTTAATTTTACTCCAATTTTAATTTTATTTTAGTTAATATTAAGCAAAAACAATCACAACATATATTAGCGATATACCGACAGAGCGAACTATCAAACAATGTAACAAGATAGTGGCGCTAGTTCCGATTTTGGCCACGCGCCAAGATAGCCTTGTCCCACTGTGGCAAATAGCTGATGCTACTTCGCTAGCGCTACTAGCTTGCTAGGGTGTTTCTGATCACGTACGGGGTCGTGATCTCTTTGTTTTATCTAAACTTCGCGAAGGTTTTACATGGACTCTAGTTCGTCTCAGACGTAGGTTCTTACTTTGCGAAAATATAAAAGGGTTTTACAGAGATGTTTGCTGAGAAAGATATAGTAGGTAAGTAGTTCAATCTAACAAAAATTTGTTACTGCCGGGTTTTATTCCTGGTACTTAGGAGTAATATCATTTCTAAATAATCGAGTGTGACAGACGGACGGACGGAGAAAGTCTCACCATAAGGGTTCCATTTTTACCATTTTGGTATGGAACCCTAATTAGCTGATGTATTAGGTACCTAGGGCTTTAGCCACGGCCGGTTATTATGCTATTCCCATCACTTACCATCAGATGAGATTGCAAGTTGTCGAGTCGATGATAAATCAATCGTATCGGCATTATATATGGATCTTACAAAGGCCTTCGACTTTGTAGATCATCGTATTCTACTCAATAAACTGAACTCTTTTGGTATTAGAGGCAACGCTCTGAGTCTTATAAAATCTTATTTAAGTGACAGGAGTCAAGTAACGCAAGTTGATAGGATATGTAACATAAGTAAAACAGAGAAGAAATACACATCTCAGCCAAAACCAGTTACACAAGGAGTCCCACAAGGAAGTATACTAGGACCCCTACTCTTTTTAATTTATATTAATGATATGCCAAGATCGACAAATAACTCCATGGTGCTATTTGCAGACGACTGTACCGTTATATATACAAATAAATTACCACAATATCATGAAATGATTATAAATAATAGTTTAATTGACATAATACAATGGCTGACATTTAATAATTTGACATTAAATTTTAATAAAACCAAACTAATGACATTCCAAGATATAAAAAGCAAAAAAGATAGACATAATTTAATTATTGAATATAAAGACAAAAAAATTGACAATATCGAAGTAACAAATTTCTTAGGATTACAAATTGACGCCAACTTAACATGGAAAACCCACATAGAATACGTATGTAAAAAAATCAATCAAGCATCTTATTGTTTGAAAATGCTGACTAAAAAGGTAAACCAAGATGTACTTATGACTGCTTATCATGGTTATGTAGCTTCTACATTAAGATACGGCATAATATTTTGGGGCAACGGTTCAAATGTAAAAAGTGTGTTCTTGGCACAAAAAAGATGTGTGAGAGTAATTTGTAGATTGACACAGAGAGATAGTTGCAAACCATACTTCCAAAAATTACACATATTACCAGTACCTTGTCTTTATATTTATGAGACCATTTTATTTGTAGCTAATAACAAAGATCTGTTTACTGAACTTCAAAACAAAAGACAAAAAAATAAATTTAGATTCCCCGCGCATAAATCTTCGCTTTTTAACAAGAGTTTTTATATTATGGCCATAAAACTTTTTAACAAACTTCCACCTGAAATAAGAGACCTGATGTATAAAATAAAATACTTAAAAAAGAAACTGTACGAATATCTTCTTCAAAATACCTTCTACAGTATAGAGGAATATTTAAGATAATGTAATATTACTCAAATAGTAAAAATGGAAAAATTGTAACAGATTGATTGAACCTAATTAATTAATTTTTGTAAATGTGACTCTAGAATATTTTGCATGCCATTAGGCTGAATTTGGAAATACTAACACTATTCAATAAGACCTTTTGTAACTAACCCAAATTCGCAAATAAAGACATTGATTGATTGATTGATTGATTGAAGTTTAAAAGAAAAATCATCCAATAATTTTTAAATCCTACTATGAGTAAATAAGGAGATATTATACGAAAGCTTTAAATAGCCTATTATGGTATATCTACGCCAAAACGGGTCAGCGTGTGACTCGGCAATTTTTAGTAAAAATGTAAAACATCTAAAACTGGACGTTCATGCAATGTTATAGGTGTCAAAATGGCGCGTGTTTTGACAGCTG
The DNA here is from genome assembly GCA_963855885.1 of Coenonympha glycerion. Lineage (NCBI taxonomy): Eukaryota > Metazoa > Arthropoda > Insecta > Lepidoptera > Nymphalidae > Coenonympha > Coenonympha glycerion. The sequence continues at coordinate 16,234,348 of OY979637.1, read as the reverse complement.
GCGAATATTATCTGTGGCCGCGATGGCGGGAAATTATTACAGATAATATTTACTCAACCCGCCGTGCTCAAAGGACCGGATATTATGGGTACGGTTGGCAAGACAAGGGGGTTTTTAAAAATTGGGATTTGATTAATTTTGTTTTAAATTTATTTAAGCAAAATGAAAACCCCTTTTCTACAGAGTTTAGAAGAAATATATTATGTGTTATTATATGTATAAAGTATGTTTTGGTAAATGGTAAATATGGTAAATAAATAAAAATAAGGTAAATGCAATGTAATATAGTCATTAGTCATATATTGGCCATAGCTCTCTATCGCTAGCAAACAGTGGGTGTGATAGGCGATTTTGTAAGAAAAAAGTAATCATCGCTGTCGTTATCGTAAAAAATTCCGGATTCGTCCCAATCGGCCCAAAAAGCTTACGATTGCGATAATGATGAATACGTTTTTCTTACGCAACCAGACCCTGAAGGATTTATAAGTGTCGTTCTTGCTTCGTTTAGATCTGCTTGTACATAATATAATACGTATACGTAGAAACATAAACATACACCATCATATACATAATATTATAGGTACAGCTGTCAAGCCAATCCATGCCATAGGTACACGGTCAGTAGTAAACGATCGAATCGGCTGCGTCATGCCGATTAGGCGATAGAAAGGATGGTGTATGGCCGGCTTTAATCCAAAGTATAAGTTAACTAAATTCTAAATAACAGCCAAATCTTTTTAGTGTTTTGGCGAGATTGAGTAACAAACATACACATTAAAATAAATAGGAAGTTAGTTGCGCACTGTACCTCCCGTCAAAGTAAATTACAATGGGTAAGGTGTTTATTTGCTCTGTGCTGTTGAATACATCACGCCAAGTCCCTCGGAGCTACAAGTCGTGTTTGAAGTCGGACCACGAGAGTACAAATAGGTGGAGAGGTGTTATACCCTCTTAACTTATTTATCCAAGACGGGTTATTATGATGAACATCTTGTGCAACTACGTTTGTGCTGAGATTTTATCTTATCAAATGCACTGTAATTAACTTTAGCTTTGATTTATGTCTCTATCACATAATTATTATCACATAATACTAATTATAACATAAATGCGTAAGTTTATATGTGTGTAAATGTGGACGTTTGTCCTTCCTTCACGCCACAACTTTGGAATGTAGTTATATCATACCCTGAATTGAAATATAAGCTACTTTTTATCCCGGAAAGTCAGAGGAAAATCGAATCCCGGACGTTCGCTTGTAGCGCATAATAAAACTGGATGTTTGAGATCATCCAAATTTAATTCATACATAGGCACTTACTTATATCCATGCCTAATTTTTTACACACTGCAAGTTATGTTTTCTATACAGCATCGCGCCGGAACGCTAAATCTCTTGGCGGTGGGTCTTTGTTGGTAGTGTAGTAACTAGCCACGACCGAAGTCGAAGAGCGGGAATCGAACCCGCGTTCAACTTCCCACTTGAATCCGCAGTAGTATTTATTAAAATTTATATTTGTGCCACAGAAGTCGTCAGGAGTAGTATTTATCAATATGTTACTTGCATACTAAGTATTCCATTCTCCCGAAATTGTAATTTCTTATAGTAGGTATGACGTAGATACTTATGCCTGTCTTGTTCATTTTCTTAAATCATTTTTCCCTACTGTTTTATTAATAAAGTACTTAATGGTGCCATCAAAGCAGAGATCAAAGCAGCTCGGGTGAAATCGCACGTGAACCGCCGTCTTGATGGGATATTTCTATTTTTCCATCCCTTTATCCCCCGTCCAATGAGTCGTGAGAGAAAAACGATAAATTGCCCGAAAACAGAGCCCCGGGAGTTAAAATAAATAAAGCACGCTACGTTTAACTTCAAAGGTATTTAAATGTATTCCCTAAATTATCATACTTTTATTTTTATTTTATAAAATTTTACTTTATTTTTGTGCCAGATGATTTTTTGTGGAATGAATATATTTTGGGTGAAAAAACTCTGTGTGACCTACCCACAGAGCAAGATAATAAGATCTACCCCAGTAGGCGTAATTGTTTAAAAAAATATCGTAACTTCAAAGAAAATATTAAAATAAACATCCTTTTATTTGAATTCCTTTTTTTATATGAGTCCTAGATTGTGTAAGAAAAACCTATTTTGATTTCCGTCAGCTAATCGGGGGGCAGAACTCGCTGACGATTACGATAACGATGAAAACGTTTTTCTTACGCAATCAGACCCCAGTAATATATAAATAATTAGAAAGGGGAAAATATTAAGGTAAGATTTATTTAAAAACTCACATAATTTGACTTTTTTGCCATCAAAAGATTGTCTTTATCAAAACGATGATATTATTTATTTACCTGAAAGCAAAAAAAAGTCAGTAGAGATAAGCTGTTTTTTGTGCACTTCTTTTCTTCGTACAATTTTAAGTTAATTTTCTGGTACATAAATAAATAAATAAATAAATAAATAAATAAAGTTACTGTATGATACATCAAACGAACAGTTTCTCTTATGTTTAGTAAGTATATTTAATACCCAAAAAATCTAAAAAATACTATTCAATGGAAGCAGATGATAAATTCTTGATAAACACTTCGGTTTCATGGGACTCAAGTTCAAAACTCAGACTTTTCTAGATTAATAAATCAAAATGTTGCGAACTAAATGTGTACGTAAACATGTTACTTTAGTAGCTAAAAATATTCCTACTGCCAATTTATACACTTGTGATCATCTCGATTGGCTATAGTTGAAAACTGATATGTTAGTATAGAAGACTCAAGTGTCCAGCAATAGGCCATAAAAATGAGCCAACACACAGGCTACTTTTTATCCAGGCTAAGCTTTAAGTCACGGTCCCCATTTCAACCAAGCAAACCCGCGTTCCAAAACTTATAATACAATAAAGAGATTCCAAATCCTTCAAAATCTACGTCATCAAATCGTCGGCGATCAAAAAATCCCGGGATAAAACTCGTCGCTCAATTTCCGCCCAATCGACAGATCCGCAGCGCTCCGTCGATAAATCTCTATAGACGACTACTCTTGCATCATCGATGTTATATTCCATGTATATTCCTCTATTTTCACAACCCCTACAGTTTACTTCACGCGCTATTACCAGTAGGAAGTCCTGAGTTCAGTAAAGAAAGGTGTCGGTTACGGAAACAGTTACATGTAACCACCACCGCCCGGTATATGCCAGATCTCTCTTTCCACGCACATGCAAACTCTGGAGCAACCTACCAGCAACAGTGTTCCCTCAAAACTATAACATGGGGTTATTAAAGGGGGCGGATAAACAAATTTCTTAAAAGCCGGCAACGCATTTGCAGTTCCTCTGGTGCTGCAAATGTCCATGAGCGGCGGTGATCGCTTACCATCAGGTGACCCGACCGCTCGTTTGCTCGCGTTAACTAATAAAAAAAAATTACATTGTGGTAGCAGGTTACATAACACAACAGAGTGAATGTTAACGCTGTCGCGAATTCAATGGTTCTTTCGCATCTCAAAAATGCCCATCGCGGCTAGAGTTTCCACTTTAGTTTTTACTTCAATATTATAGTCTGTAATAAATAAAAATCAGTCCGTATAAAAATAGTCTCGGGCATAAGCATTTTGGATCAGCAGTGAAACAGATCCTAGTCGTAAATACGCGGAGATGGATCACACCACCGTATCGGATCAGATGTCGATAATGCGTCCAGTCCGTCGTCCGGCGTCCGGTCCCACTCCCGTATCTACTTGAACTACATCCATCAGGATTTGTTTTCTATAAATAGAACAGGAATTGCTTTAGTTTGGCCAAGTGCGAGTCGGGACGCGCACGTAATATAAGACCAATTCTTAATAGTATTAAAGTAAACAAAACATCTTTGCCCACCAAAAAAACAAGCAAAAAATCACGTTTGTTGTATGGTAATAGTTAATTTATTTCATTTTTTAGTATTCGATATTATAGCGGCAACGGAAACACGTTATCTGTGAAAATTTCAAGTGTGTAACTATCACGGTTTAAGAGATAGGTACAGCCTGGTGACAGACGGACGGACGAACGGCGAAGTCTCAGTTTCCCTATTTACTTACTCGTATTTTATCCCTTTGGGTACGGAACCCTAAAAAGGAAAGAACCTATTACTTCTTAAAACTGTCAAGATATCATTGTATATCTTCTGTAATCTAACGTTATCATTCTTTGTAACAATCATACAATATTTTATCAGGTTTATAAATATAGTCATACAATATAGTAAATCCAATAATTCGCTAAATCAAATCATGAATCGTTCATTTCATAGTAAATTGAGGTCATCCTACGTTGAGACCTGAGCTTTCTACGTGTAGCAGTGTACATTGTGTTCCCAATCATCAGTGTTTTACCAAAGAGCGTTATCCATCTCTAGCTTGGGAGGAGACTTTCCTATAATTTACAAATAACCGGACCACTGTGTCTTACAAGTTACTAAATTGTTAATAGTTCTGCTCCTATACAATTTTGGATATAGTTTTTACATGATAGTTATATAATACCGCTTACTGCTTAGTTTACTCGAAAATTCACTTTATAAAACAGAAAATAGACATAAAAATAGTTTTCTAGACTACTTGAAACTTTTTGTTTACCATCTTTAGTTACTCGAAAAGTCATCTAAATAAAACGATGATAATTATAATAATTTTTATTTGCAAAGTACAAGTTACAAAGATGATACACAGTGTGTTGCCATATTGTGGAGGTCAATCTTTCATATTACGAGTATTATTGTTGCATCGTGGATTGTAATATTATTAAATCACTTCAGACAGTACTTCTTAGGTCCACTTGTGCGAAACGGGAGTTAAATATTTACATTTTTAACCCTAACGTCAACGTCTCTCATTGGACAATTTTGACAACTTACCCTGGGCTGTGCTCAGTTAATACCCTAACCCAGAGAGAGAGAGAACTCCGAAGTCTATAAGGTTGTCTAGGCGTATTAGGTACTAGAAGTTCCTTGGACGTCGCTAAGACATTTATCAGGACCTTTTCGGGGTTTCGTTTGTTCCGATACGATTTTCATTTTATGCAAAATACGATCCAATTTCGCGCGGGCTATGGGGGGGAGAGCTATGGGACAGGGGGAGGGGGACCTCAATCGGGATAATGCTATAGAAGAATGATCCAAATTGAATTCGTTGAACGCGAATTTGGTCCCGACTAAGCCTCGATCTGGCGGATGCCTCCGTGTTAGGGCAAACACACTGGTTTAGTTGAAATCTTTGATGACAGTTGCGATAGTTACGAGGAAGGTCTAAGTTTGGGCAGCAGTTATTACCATTTTACTGGTATAGATGGATCTCGAAACAATATACCTTTCTAAAGCTGTGTAAGAACTGATTAGGGAATATACAATTTCCGCCATTGTACACATTCTGTACATTCGGTTGAATCATACATTAGAAATTGAAATTACAAACATAAAAAGTACAGGGTATACGGTATAGATGTTAGTTGTGTTGACATAAAGACTGTTTATAAAAGCTCGTGTGTGGAGAACCCTTATAGGGCTGCAAGTCAGCGGGATTGTTCGCGCTCGGTTTGGCTTTTTATTAAATTTTTTCACGATTTCCGCTCCAAGGGACAACAGCGATGCATCGATAGTCGATAGCGATACATTACCAGCGTGTGCCGTAAATCACACACGTGCAAGATTACTTACAAGAGTAATAGCCGAATTGTTTAGTATAATTATAAAGCTAGGGCTAGGTTGATTTAAAAAACCGGCCAAGTGCGAGTCGGACTCGCGCACCGAGGGTTCCATACCATAAAAGAAGTTAAACATTAAAAGAATCACTTTGGTTCATGACTTTACGACTATAATTTACATGTAGGTACTTTTATTGGCAAACCGCAAACATAACTTTGTTTGTTCCGGTTTATTGTTATTATCTAAAAAAGTATAATAGTTAGAGAGTTGATTTTATTTTTCCTGTAAAATGTACGTTAGTGCCTATTGATCGTAATTATTTCAGATTTTTCGGCCGATAAACTTCGGAGATAAGGGGGGGGAACGGTATTTTTTTTGACAGTTTGCCCAATAAATCAAAAACTATCAAGCATAAAAATAAATAAAAATCTTTTTTAGACTACACAAGTAACGCCCTTTCTAATATATACCCCACTCAATATTGTTATCTCATTATGAAATTTCAATACCCCCGTTTTCCCCCCTTTTTAAATAAAAATAAAAACAATTTTCAAATTTTTACGATTGCTATGACGTCGCGTCACTATTTCCTATAACTATTCTAAATTTCAGGTCGATAGCTTGTATAGTTACTGAAATAATCGAGTGTGACAGACGGACGGACGGACGGACGGACGGAGAAAGTCTCACCATAAGGGTTCCATTTTTGCCATTTTGGTATGGAACCCTAAAAACAGTGGTATTCCGGAAAAAACCGAAAACATGAACAAGTCATGTATGAAACCACCAAAATCTTTTTTAGACTACACGTTAACTTATAGTATTAATACAAAGGTGTGTACGGTAACATGTGTAAGGTATCGGTTATCTAAATCTAATATATAAAAGAAGAAACTGACTCACTGACATATCAACGCACAGCCCAAACCGCTGGGTCTAGAGACTCCAAATTTGGCACACAGGTACCTTCGAGTGTGACAGACGGACGGACGGACGGACGGACGGAGAAAGTCTCACCATAAGGGTTCCCATTTTTGCCATTTTGGTATGGAACCCTAAAAACAGTGGTATTCCGGAAAAAACCGAAAACATGAACAAGTCATGTATGAAACCACCAAAAAACTACACGTTAACTTATAGTATTAATAAAAGGTGTGTACGGTAACATGTGTAAGGTATCGGTTATCTAAATCTAATATATAAAAGAAGAAAATCTCACGCCGCAAGTACACAACCGATTTGGATGAAATTTGGAAAGGAGATAGATTATATCCTGGGTTAATAAATAGGGTACTTTTCATCCCGGAAAAATCCATGGGTTTTGCAGGAGAAGGGAAAAACCGATATTCACGCGGGAAAAATACTACTTCCCGCCGTAATTACTGAACTGATATGGCTGAAATTTTAAAAAGAGATAGACTATATCCTGGATTAATACGAAGGCTACTTTTCGTCCCGAAAAAAATCATGGTTCCCGTGGGATTAGTAAAAAACCGAAATTCACGCGGAAAAAAAATATTCATGCCGCAAGTGCACAACCGATTTGGCTGGAATTTGGAATGGAGATAGATTATATGCTGGGTTAATAAATAGGGTACTTTTTATCCCAGAAGAATCCATGGTTTTTGCAGGAAAAGTGAAAAACCGATATTCTCGCGAGAAAAATACTTCTTGACGCCGTAATTACTAAACTGATATGGCTGAAATTTGAAACAAACTTAGACTTTATCCTGAATTAATACGGAGGCTACTTTTCGTCCCGAAAAAATTCATAGTTCCCGTGGGATTAGTAAAAAAACCGAAATTCAGGCGGAAAAAAATCTTCATGCCGCAAGTGCACAACCGATTTGGCTGTAATTTGGAATGAAGATAGATTATATCCTGGGTTAATAAATAGGCTACTTTTTATCCCGGAAAAATCCATGGTTTTTGCAGGAAAAAAGAAAAACAGATATTCATACGCGAAAAATACTACTTCACGCCGTATTTACTGAACTGATATGGCTGAAATTCGCAATAAAGATAGATTATATCCTGGATTAATACGAAGGCTACTTTTCATCCCAGAAAAATCCATGGTTTCCGCGGGAAAACTGAAAAATTGATGTTCACGCGCGAAAAGTATTACTTTACGCTGTAATTACTGAACTGAAATGACTAAAATTCGGTAAGGAGATAGATTTTATCCCGGATTATTACATAGGCTACCATTCATCCCGGAAAATTCCATGGTTGATATAATACGAGTGAAAAGCTTTACGATATTCACGAGGCAAAAATATTCCTTCATGCCATAATTACTGAATTAATTTAGCTGAAATTTGGAAGTTATAGATTATATCCTGGATTAATACATTTACTACTTTTTATCCCGGGAAAATCCATGGTTTCTTTGATAATAGTGAAAAATAGATATCCACGCGGGAAAACATTCCTTCACGCCGTAATTACTGAACAGATTTGCCTGAAATTTGAAATGGAGATAGATTATATCCTAGATTAATAGATATGGTACTGGGAATCCACAATTACTGCGGAAATAGTGAAAACAAATATTTATGCGGGAGATATACCTACTCCTTTACGGCGCAACTGCTGAATTTTTTGGCTGAAAATTGGAATGAAGACAGATTTCGTCCCAAATTAGTACAAAGGCTACTTTTTATTCCGGAAAATAGATGGTTCCCGTGTGTAGGGAAAACTAAAATTTGCGCGGGCGAAGCTGCGGGTTTCTGCTAGTATATAAAAGAAGAAACTGACTGACTCACTGACATATCAACGCACAGCCCAAACCGCTGGGTCTAGAGACTCCAAATTTGGCACACAAGTTCCTTGTGAGGCCTAGGGGTGCACTAAGAAAGGATTTTTCAAAATTCACCCTCTAAAGGGGTGAAACGGGGGTCCGAAGTTTGGATTTTATCAAGTTAAAATACGTCTTCACGCCGCAACTACTGTACCTATTTGCCTAAAATTTGGAATGGAGGTATATTATATCTTGCATTACCACATAGGCTACTTTTCATCCCGAAAAAATTCATGGTTCCCGTGGGATAAGTTTAAAACCGAAATTCACACGGAAAAAAAATCTCACGCCGCAAGTACACAACCGATTTGTATGAAATTTGGAATAGAGATAGATCATATCTTGGGTTAATAAATAGGGTACTTTTTATCCCGGAAAAATCCATGGGTTTTTCAGGAGAAGGGAAACACAGATATTCACGCGGGAAAAATACTACTTCCCGCCGTAATTACTGAACTGATATGGCTAAAATTATGAATAAAGATAGATTATATCTTGGATTAATACGAAGGCTACTTTTCATCCCGAAAAAATTCATAGTTCCCGTGGGATTAGTAAAAAACCGAAATTCACGCGGAAAAAAAATCTTCATGCCGCAAGTGCACAACCCATTTGGCTGGAATTTGGAATGGAGATAGATTATATCCTGGGTTAATAAATAGGCTACTTTTCATCCCGGAAAAATCCATGGTTTTTGCAGGAAAAAAGAAAAACAGATATTCATACGCGAAAGATACTACTTCACGCCGTAATTACTGAACTGATATGGCTAAAATTATGAATAAAGATAGATTATATCTTGGATTAATACGAAGGCTACTTTTCATCCCGGAAAATCCTTAGTTTCCGCGGGAAACCTGAAACATTGATGTACACACGCGAAAAATACTACTTTACGCTGTAATTACTGAACTGATATGACTGAAATTCGTAAAGGAGATAGATTTTATCCCGGATTATTACAAAGCCTACTTTTCATTCCGGAAAATTCCATGGTTTCTATGATAATAGTGAAACAGAAATCCACGCGTGAAAAATATTCCTTCATGCCGTAATTACTGAACTGATTTGGCTGAAATTTGGAAACGAGATAGATTATATCCTGGATTAATACAAAAGCTACTTTTCATCCCGGAAAAATCTATGTCGTCCGCGGGAAAACTGAAAAAATGATATTCACGCGGTAAAAATACTACTTCACGCTGTTATTACTGAACTGATATGACTGAAATTCGGAAAAAAGATAGATTTTATCCTGGATTACTACGTAGGTTACTTTTCAGATCGGAAAATTTCATGACTTTTACGGGAATGATCATAGTGAAAAACAGAAATCCACGCGGGAAAAAATATTCGTTCACGCCGCAACTACTGAACCGATTTGGCTAAAATTTGGAATGGAGATAGTTTATATCCTGAATTAATGCTTAGGCTACTTTTTATCCTGGAAAAATTCATAGTTTTATGATAGAAGTGAAAAACAGATATCTACGCGGGAAAAATATTCCTTCACGCCCTACTTACTGAACTGATGTGGCTGAAATGCGGAATGAAGTTAGATTTTATCCTGGATTAATACAAAGTCTACTTTTTATCCCAAAAAAAATCCATGGTGTCCGCGGGAAAACTTAAAAACAGATATGCACGCGGGAAAAATACTACTTCACACTGTAATTACTGAACGGATTTGACTGAAATTCAAAAAGGGAATAGGTTTTATCCTGGATTAATACATGGGCAAATTTTTATCCCGGGAAAATCCATGGTTTCTAAGAAAATAGTTAAATAGCAGATATCCATGCGGGAGAAATACTCATCGTGCCGTCACTTCTCAACCGATTGGGCTGAAATTTGGAATGGAGATAGATTATATCCTAGAATCAACTACTTTTTCTCGGGAAAATCCATTTTTTTCGTGATAATAGGGAAAAACAGATATTCATGCGGGAGAAAATTCATTCTTCCACGCATAACTACTGAAAATTTTTGTTTTAAAGTAGAAATGAAGATAGATTTCATGTAAATTAACACAAAGGGTACTTTTTATTCCGGAAAATGGATGGTTCCCGTAGAATAAAATATAAAACTTAAATTTACGCGTGCAAAGCCGCGGGTATCTGCTAGTGTTACATAAAACACAAGGAATATTAACCGCCACATATTACAGATAGTATAATTAATTAGTTAGTCATTTGTATACAATTTCATTACTAATAGGATGACCATAAACTGAGAGAAACAAAAAAATCTGCTACCTACTAAATTAATCACAAATTCACAGATACTTAAATTTATAATATGTGCGACATTATTTCTTCTAAAAAATCTCTCTATTTCGATCATCATCTTTCTTTTTTACTGTGACAATGGATGCTGACATCTATAGGTCTTGTCTATATATTTGATTGTCGTTTAGCGCACTATGGAGCGCTCTATGGTTTGGCGAAGGGGAAAAATGACCTACATACTCATCGCTCAGTAGTAATTTTATAGTTTACCTAATTAGCAAACTGTAATTGCACTGAGCAGGCTTGGTAGACATTTGATGCAGAACCGACGGCCATTGAAACAGAACACATCATTTCTAGTGGATCATTCATCGTAGAGAGTTATTAGTGTTAGATGGACAAGACAAAATAAGGTCAAATAAAAAACAAAATAAATTCTTTCACATAATATGACATAGGCCTCGCTTATAGGCACTTAATTTCATTTCATTTCATTTATTATCAGCTTTCATGCACAATATATTATTTTAGACTCTTCTACTAGGTTAAGAAGGTAGCTTTGCACCGAGAAGAACGGTCAAGAAACTCCGCACGTGTCCTTTTAAATGGTGTTTTGCAATAATTTTACCATCTTGTGAGCAGACGGAGGCAAATAGATTTACTTTCAGGGTTCGTTGTCTTACAAAATTTCAATTATTGTGTAGTAAACACTGACTTAGAAGATTTTCTTAAACAAATTGTTTTGCAAAGGTAAAGGGAAAAGTAACCAATCCTATTTATACAAAGCCACATGGTTCCCCTAATTAGATGTAATAAAGGCGCGCGCCCGCCGGCGGCTGCAGGAAAATTAGAAAGGAAGTCTTCTTTATCCGTTGTAATAAAATTTGAAACAAAAGCTTTATTATTTCTTTTGAAACGCCAGTGCGCGTCTCGCGAATTATCCGACGGTTTAAATTCGAAGGGAAATGTGGGGATTTGAGTAAATGCCCCTGAGGTGTTTAGCCGTCTTTTGAAATTACTGGCGTTTCCCATTGCGTCGTCATTCTACATCTTGCTGAGTTTATTTCTGGATGTAAATGAGTATTATTTTAGTGCGTCTAGAGTGCTGCAGGGAAGTACTAAAATTGTATATAAATATGTGCCACGGATATATAGATGATTTGGTTAAGCAAGAATAATAATATTCATAATTAAATCAGTGGGACTCTTAAAATACCACCAGCATCTTTTGGATCGTGATTACCCAACTGTAATTTTTCTAAACTGTGTGCAAATAAACTTTAAAAATAAAAAGCCACCTTATCCTCTTTCCGAAACGTTACTCTCTTATGGTTGCGAGCATGCATTATGACGTATTAATTCAGTAGGAAAATAAAATTCGAGTATAAAGGTTATTTCATGTCAACGTTTCAAGGGGCATCAGCCCGGGGTTAATGACCTGTGAGAGATACAGGTTATGTGGCGGGTTAACAGAGTCACATACTGCGATTTTCACGACTCGGTTAACCTGAAAAAAAAAACGCGTAAAAATAAACTGTATGATGCATGCTCCATGTAAGCTTTAAATGGATTGAGAAAAAAATGTTGTTTTTTATATTTGGCGGAGTGAAAACGATAGTGAATCCCGTACTCCCGCCAACAGGTTCGTCGTGGAAATAGACAAATAGACAGTTTTAAGTGGGTGCAAGCTCCACATAACCCTGAAAAAGGGGTAGGTATACTGTATACGTTAAGCATTTTCTGTAAAAAAAACTAGTAAGTTAAAAAAAACTAGTAACCTACATAATTTAGCTTTAGTTGATTTTCAAAACTTAAGGCCAGGGATTCGAATCTAGAGTCTGAACTTGTTTAGCTTTTAGGGTTCCGCCCTCAAGGTTCTGTCTAAACATCTATAAGCAAACAAGCGGTAACTGTTTTAGGCATTAGACACTTGGAACAACGTACGTGTTTCTAATAACACTATAAAAATAAATATCAATTAAAAAAAAACTTAACAAGGCGTACAATAAGCTTAATTTTCGGTTTTTTCCGATCTACAATCGCTGCATATCTCGATCCCTAGGATTGTACGGAATCTTTCTTATGCGAATTTGATTCGGCGAGCTTTGGCGGATCCTACTAAACTGCACTAATAAAATACCATTTAGTTTATAGATATAAAAATATATAAAAAAACGTAGTTATTTTTAAAATTGTGTTTCTAGACCTTTGTCATAGTAATTCTGAATGCCCATAGTACGCGAGTAGGTACATGCAATACCTCCTCAGATCTGATAAGCGCCGTGGTAACTAAGCTCCACTGCTTATGGGTAAAAGATTCGATTAAACAGCATTGTATTCCCAGTGACATTTAGACAAACGCAGTTAAAATCACATTTAATTAAGCCATACATGCTATCTATACAATCGTAAGTGCAATTACAAAGTAAACGTTTCCTTTAAATAAGGTAAAATAGTCGTTAGCAACGTTTGTTTCAAGAGTTAATGAGGTTTATAGTTAAATTTGTCGTTTGGTCTGGCTTATTCGGTACAGTGTTCGAGCTTTCTTGCTAATTATTAGGCAAGCTATGGAAGGCATGGAGACTAAAAGAGGAGGGAGACGTGCCATTAGGTATTTAACTATTGTCAGGGGATTACCAAAATTCAAATCTCATTCGTTGCAGTGAACCGACGTCCACTGCTGGAAAAATGCCTCCTGCAATGATTTCCAGCCTATACACGGTCCTCTGCCACTTGCATTCATCGACTCCTAGCGACTCGCTTATGCCCGTTTTCACCAACATTTTAAGCGACACCTAAGCCCTTAGGTGACAGTTGTTGTAAGTAAAAACTGTCACCTATCAGCTTAGGTGTTTCTTAAAGTGTTGGTGAAAACGAGCATTAGTCCATCTGTACATCTGGTCTGCCAACACTGGTTTTTCTCGTGCAGGCTCTACACTCCATCTTTGGTCCACAACGTTCGAGGGCTCTACAAGCTATATGCTCCGCTTATTGCCATATCTGCTTCTACGGATCTCCTTATTCCTGATTGATCCTCCTAGAGATACTCCGAGCACCACAGCTACTTCGCTCCGAGCATAGGATTTTTCGGATTAAATAATATTATATCCCCATCAATAAGTGTTATTGCCAAATCGATTCAGTATTTAAAACGAGGAGTATTCACACACCCAATACACTCATGCACGCACATACTACGAAGGTAAAGCGAAATTATCTTGCATCAATGGAAGTTTCGCTCGAGAAACTCCATAATAGTCACATCTACAAACAATAGGGTATTTGACTCCAATTTTTTTATTACTTTATTATAAAGTAGAATTAAAATAATGACGTGCACTGAAAGAACTAATTAAATCGATCAAATAACAAAAAAGTTATAAGCATTTAAAGATTTGTGATTAGACAGAGATAGCAACATGACATTGTGACGTCACACCGTACCAATGCCATAGTAGCTTCGTGCGGCTTCATACAAATTTTCGTTTTGCGAGAAAGGGATAGAAGATCCCCCCACTCCAAAGTTTAAACGCCTGTAACTTTGTAAATCTTCGTTGGATTTTAATATTTCTTTCACTGCACGTTATTATTTTTATCCTAGTTTATAATAAAGTAATATTTTTTATCTACGCTCATTGCTTAAAGTTCGAATTATGAAATCAAAATGTGTCACATATTGACCTACTTTATTCACAGACTTCTATAATTATTAAAAAGTTATTCATTATAACATTGCTGTACTATGGAAATATCTCTAAATAGTTGAATAATTTCTATTACGATACGCGGCTCTGGGTTCCTGTATTTTTGTGTGTCGTCATCACAGACCAGGGAATAACTTTCTTTTCTCTGTGGTCGTCATAGCCAAAAGAGAGTGTAGAGCCAATCCTCATTATTTTTTTTTATATATAAGGAGTCCACAGACAACATTTAGTTGGTAGTCATGATCAACCATAGTCAACAATTAATTTACGGAAACAATAATTTTTCCCTGCCTTATACCTATGACTGATTAAAAAGTGTGTTCATAAGTACAGAATATTGAAAATAATTATGTATAATTTTTGATTATTTAATTTTCCACTAAAAATATAGTTTATCTGACTTGTATAAATATTTTTCTACTATTTTTTGTTTCATGACTTTTTTAACAGACTATACAAAGTTTACAACTGAATTTTGGCGCCATACCTAACTTTTAACATTTCAATGTGTTATTTTTGTTACTTAGTCAAAACTTAGCGCGGAAAAATGTCTAGCAGTGAAACGTACTAAAGAAAATTTAACTCCACCTGACATTTTAGTAATTGCAATAAAAATGACCCACAATCTTTTACCAACAAAGTGAAGGATTTACGACAAACGTTAGCAAGATTTTATGGTTTGGATTTATGATAATTTGAGCGTAGATAAAGTAGTGTATGAAACTCTACATAATTAGGTATTAAAACACTCGTGTGATACTATTAAAAAACTCGCCTGCGGCTCGTTTTTTAAACTCACACTCATGTTTTAATACCCCCCATTATGCATCCGTTTCATAAACTACTATTATCAAATTCAAAAGTAGTGTAAGACCCCATTAGTTACTCTACGTCCCGTGTAATGCAATCTTTGTCTTTATCCGCGCTAATGAAGCGTCCCGCTTTCGTCCCGCATTCACCCCGCGTCCCGACTTCCTCTTGCGTCGCGTCCCGGTAAATAAGGCTTTATCACAGTTGTCGGCTGATACGTAGCGAGAAAACAAAGCTCAACACAATCGCATAGAACAATCCTTTTACGGCGTTGATTACATAGAAAGCTAGACTGTGAAATCGATAAGTCTAATTATTGCCTTCGCGGTACGGAAGAGATTAAAGGTACTATCGGTGTTTTACCGTAGTAAAGATACGCAAAGATAGATTTAAAGTTTGTAAACCTAGTAGGCATTACGCTTGTTTTATCTGCGAAGGGAAATTTTAGTGTCCATCTGTTGTAAACTAATGGTTTTAATTCTTACACCATATCTACACTTTTGTCACAAATTAGTAATTATGTTATACTCTTGGTTGTACAGCTCTTTTACGTTGTATGGGGGGGTATGGGTGTACAAATCTCGGGCGCGCACTTTTGCCCTTTTGCCTTTATTGTGTTTTAGAAAGTAAAATATCGTGAGGTGTGACTGTGAAGAAAGATTGGCTCAGCATGGTGTATTTATCCTAATTCCACTATTCTGACACCACGTCCAGGAGTGTGGTGAACTGTGGGATATAAAAATGGTAACAAAAATCCGACAAATTGAGAACCTCCTCCTTTTTTTGAAGTCTGTTAAAAACGGAACATAACTATATATGAGATTTTTTATTTGAATTAAGAACTCCAAACATTTCGAATCAACTTTGAAATTAAGATTACAACGCCACGATTATGATTCCATTTTCCTACATTTTTTTTTCAAATAAGTATTAGAAGTAAATTATGAAGGTTATAGGAAAACCAATATGGTGCCTAAGTAGGTCCCCGTTTAGTGAGAATGGATTCATAAGCTTCGATGTCTGAGAGACAATCTCGCCAAGAGACGCGTATTGTTCTGGTCGTAACTGCGTAGGGCTGACACAATTTTTTGATTTTACTATTGATCCCCCGAGTGAAGTGGGGGCAAGAAAGTTGTATATGTATGGACAAGCACAAAACCGTTTGAAAATCTTAATTTTTAATAAATCTTTTTATATAATCTTCTTCAAATAGTAGGTACTTTCCTTCGGTCCTAATGTTTTAGCTTTTTTAATTTACGTTTGATTAACCTAGCAATGAAATTAGGGACTAAAGTGTAAATTTACTCTAAGAGTCTAGACATATTTTTCAAAGGTCGAGCCAGGATAACACTTTTTGCCACCGCATCACGAGTTTTCATTACACTAAACCAAAATCATTTCAACAGTTTTGGAGCTACAATGTCACAAACAGACACAACATACTTACATTTTGTTTGCTACCTATTTACAAACAGGATTTTCTGCCAATCAACTCTTTTACGAGAACTGTATTTCAAACTAAACCAAAATTTCTGAGCTACGATGTCATTAACAGATAAAAAGTTTTCGTTGTTAATAAAGGACTTTTCGTGTAGCAACCCTGTTTTTCTACGTCGGGCTGTGCACAAACAAGGCTATTCCCGGGTGTCAGGACGCAGAAGGGAGATTTTGATAATGACTTCAGCCATTTTGGCGTAATGTCTGAAAACTGTTGCCATTTTATGCGGAGTTTCATATTATTATTGTTGTTTAAATGGCTATTTCAAGTCGCTTATCATTAAATTTTCATTCCTGAGACATCGCCCGGGTGGAATTGGGGTTTATAAAAATATAAGTTGCTTTATTTAAATTGTAGAATTTACGAAAAAAAGTGTTTCTATGACATGATGTTTGAATAGTTTTTACATATGAAAAATAGTCTGTTTTTCTTTTAGTTTAACTTATTCCTTTTTGAGATAGCACCATAAGAACATGGCACGACCCGCCGACCGCAATCATGTAACTATAACGCCAGTATGTCATAAGAGATATAGAGTTCCGCGGTAAACATAGAGTCAAAGTGTATGGTAGGTTAATAAAATCATAGGTAATTAAACGCTGTTTTAACCTGAATAGCACTTTATTGTGACGTGCCTAAAGTCCCTATTTCCATACATGACTTTACGGAGTGAATTCTCTGTACATTATGTACTATATTTTAGTCCTACGATATTATGTTAGTTATGACTTTAGTGCAGTTAGTTTAATAGTAAGGTCGTGGGCTTGATTCTCCTATTTTCAGCCACGACACATTACCCTACTACTATAACTCTACTCTACTTCTACTCTACTAATTATTAATTACTCTATTTGCAATTCGTACTGCCAAGCGAAATTGCGCTCCGGTGTGGTGCTGCGTAGCAATTCCGATAGGTTCCAATCCAAATAAGTACGATTAAATCTTCAGTACATCGTTAATTATCAGTTACTAATCAAGTCCATATTTGAATAAAAACCACAGAGTGTAAAGTTAAAAGCTGGACCTAGCTTAAATGACCTGAAAAAATAAATCCTTTTGCATTCAAATACAGGTAGGTATTATACGATAAGAGTGCAACGTAAATTCTCCTAAACCGTTGTTATCTTAAGCTGAAACTGTAAAAAGCTCCCGGCGGTGGTGAGAGATGAAAGTGGGGGTGAAAAAGGGGGTGAAGCAAGGTAATTAAAGACGTTTATCTGGTGCAGGTGTTGTGAACGCTAATTCCCGGGAGATATGCCACCGCTCCGGGCCAGTAAAAAATTACCCCGCGAAAATACCCGGACGAATTTTCCGTGCCCGGATAATCGCTTTGTGCTAAGCTGAAAAGTGTTTTGGTGAGCTGAGTTTTTGCTTGGGTTTCTCCGTTTCACATTTACGAGTAGCTACGTTACCTCTATGAAAGGAAAAAGAAGACTTGGAAAATCTATATAAAATTATACATAATAATATAAATATATATCAGGACATTATGTACACATCGCAATCTAGCCCCAAAGTAAGCGAAAGCTTGTGTTATGGGTACTAGATAACTGATAAACATACATACATATAAATATACATAAATATAATATATTGAAAAACACCCAGACACTGCTGGAACACATTCATGCTCATCACACAAACATTTACCAATAGTGGGAATCGAACCCACGACCTCCGACGTAGAAGCAGGTTCGCTACCGCTACGCCAATCGGTTAGGTATAACAATTTAGTGCAATCGGGAAAGGCACCAAAACCGAGGAATATTGGTTAGGTACTCTCGAGCGTAACGAGTATTTAGTGAAGCCCAAATTAGGACAGCATTACCCTTGCGTTGAATACTCTACTTTTCACTCTTCGCAAGTCCTGATATATAACAAATTCAAGAATAGTAACTAGCAAAAACAGTTATGACAGTTTTATTATCCTCTACCTACTAGCTCCGCAGCTGCATAGAATTTTGTGAAAGTAACTTGGATAATTTGTTTGTTTGTTATTCAACCACGGTGTGGAAGATTGGAAATTCAAGCTGAAATTTGTAATAGTAAGACCTAGTCATATTGTTAATATAAACAAAGGCATCACTAAGCACAAGTGATAGACGTAAAAATAATTAGGAACGCGGTAGATAGCTATTATTGTGATAAGCTGTGATATATCATGCGTTTGAATTCGCGGAGAGCTCTGCATACTCATGGCGCGATTGAAATGCTTTACATTACGATCACGGGCAGACGCACACTGATAACAAAACACGCTTAAACCCATCGCTTCTCGTATATTTTCATATATAAACACACTGTTTGTATATAGTGATAATATCTTTTAGTACCTGTAACTTGTCCATGTTTAAGTGTACGAAGAGACAAGCACCTATTACACCTACCGCACCTATTGGCTGAAATCTAAGTAGGTAAATCCAATTCATTTTGCACGCCTCCTTCATGTTAGTTGAAACTACGTCAAACATTTTAGGGCGTATAATTGGATCATAGTTGCCATAATAAATATTTTTTTTTATTACAGTTCGCAAATGCAAACAGAAAGGCTTATAAGCATTCTTTACAGGTTATCGAATAATAGGCAACGTGGACACAGCCTCAGACTATAGATGCACCTGGTGAAGAAAGTAATTGATTTCCAACTGTATACTAATTATTACCAGAAAGAAAATAAGAATATTGGAAAAACATCATAAAACGAGACCTCCAACCTATCTGACTTGCGAGAGAGCAAATGACTGTGTATTCGTACACAGGGTGCACTCTCTCTTTTCCCTTACTATGATGAAATCCGATGGAACTACAGCTCTTAAGAGGGATCGGGGGTAGTAACGGCGACTTATTTTAAATAAATCCTCATAGATTTTTGACTCGACCGCGTCTCATCGCGTGAGGCAGTTAATTCTGAAGATACAACGCGAAAAAAAGAAGGAGAGCGTTTTTGATACTTAATCGAAAAACGCCGCGACGTTTGCGGGCTCGGTAGTCAGTGTGCTTCTATCTCACGCTCAAACACGTATCGGGGGACGTTATTTATATTCAAATTCATTTGCTCCGCGCGGCGCGGCGCTAGATTGCTTTTTGATGACAGTCATTACATACGTCATGTTTATTGCGGGCGGTCCTCTCAGGCGTGACGCCGCTCCAATTATTGTCACTGCGGATGCTGTGACTGTCAGGTAAAATCAATAAAAGCAAAATCAGTACAAAATTGTTTTCAAAAACCCGACTTCAAATGCCACTGTGAAGGTCCAAGAGTGAAATATTTTTTTATGTACACCAGTTCGAAGTCGGGCGAGTTGGTAGGTGTTATACGAAGGACTATGATTGTAGCAAACATTTGGATTATACCTATACCCTTTCAGTGCCTTTCAGACATAAAAGAGTTTTCCAAATCTGTCGAGACTCCAGCTGGACCGGACCTGGAGCTCCACAGGACCAACAAGTCAGTTTAGATCTTTTCTCAGTCTTCGAGTACATTGCTATTGAGTCACAAGCATTGAGAGACGTCATAACCATGAGTCAAGGGTACTCGCTTGTTATTAAGATATTATAAAATGAAAGGAACCCCTCCCAATTTTACTTTTACTCTTACTTTACTATGAAGAAGTATTATTGTGCAGATTTTCCCAAAACAACTCCTGCTTCTATTCAAATATAATTATAACAGATATGCTATAAGCAGTAGAAGCAAATGCCATTAGCGCAGCGGGCAAGACAAAAGGGAAACATCGTTAGCATGCAAGATAATCCGCCAAGAAACGGGAGACTCGACAGGTAGTGTCGCTGCAGTTTTGTGAACAAACTTTATCTCGCCTTGTTTCCAACCATTAAGTATTCTAACGGAGCAGAATTAAATAACTTAAATTACTTTTTAAACAATAAGAATACGTCCATTATAAATTATCATTCAAAATATATATTTACTACGAACCGTTTCATTGATATTCATATTGCAGGAGTGCATTAAAAAAATATATGGTCCGCCATCTTAGGTGTTTCGCGATGTAAGATTTGGAATGACGTCACACAGCTAACCGTGCATTGTTGTCATCTAAAGTGAACTGTAGGTATATAAAACAGCAGCTTAGAAAATGGACTTGCAGGATTCCGACCCTAGTCCCTAACAGACATACTAGTACATTGCAACCCAAGGTACATTTTTATAATGCTTGACTCAATATTTGGCATCTAAATAAGTAAACTTACTAATAATTTTGTTATGAAAAAAACAGTCAAGGTTCAGGTGTCTGTCTCAATTGAATGTTTTGGAAATAAAGGTTGGTATTTTTCACTTATGTTGGTCTAGTATTTAATGCTAAAAACCAAGATCAGTACGAAACTCCACCGCAACTATTTCTAGCTGTGCAGTTGCATACAATTTCACGAGTGTTCTCAGTAATTGTACGCTTGTTCTGATTATAAAGGGTGTATAAAATAGCGGCTACTATCTGTGCAGATAAGATATACAGGAATTTCTCGGTGTAGGAAACACTCCCTGGTTTACAGTTCTATTTTATACTATTCTACAGACTACAAGTATGCTTTCACAGATAAGAAATTCTATTCTAATTTTCAGTCACCGATAAGGAATCAGGACATGGTCATCAGAACATTTTACGCAAGCCTTCTTCTGTCTTTTCAGAAATATAGTCCAAAAATGGTTTTTGTATGGTGAACTTTACATTCAAAGGACACTTCTTCTTGCATTTCCTTTTAAATTGTACTTATTTTCGGGCTACACCATTTTTTTGATTATTGTGTAGACTTCTCATTTATCCAAGTTTCCGCATAATTTTTCCCTTCATTAGAAGCAACTGGAGACCCTATCACAAGGAAAGACTTGATGCCAGTAATGCTCAGCACTAAAGAGGGGTAGTACAAAGGGCAAAAATGCTACGGACTATAATTAAGAAAAGAGTAAAGGACCTGAAGTAATGCTTTTTGCGGTTCCGGGAAAGATAGCCAGAGAGCGTAGGAGCTAGGTTTTTAATTCGTAGATCGCTGGGTATATCGCCTCTCTCAGCGAAATCGGGCATGTCATGAGACATCCAAGATATTTTGCTCTTAAAGAGGATAAAAAATATAGTACCTAAAAAACAACGACAGGTATATAGCTATCAGCCTATATCTGCCAAGCATCTGGTCTAGAATATTACGGATTAGAATATCAGCAGTATTCTCAGAAAATACTGATCTCTATCTCTGGATTAATCATTCTATAACATCTGACAGTTCCTTTTTATGCCGATTTGAAGCTCCACCTCCGAACGTCCACGGTACTAAATTGACACTCAGTAGTAGACCGTCGTTTTGAATGTCATTTTCTTTTAGTTCCATAGACGCTCATGCTGGGTTACGCAAAAATCAGCGCTAAAATGGCGAAAATCAAGTGTCTTTATTTTTAAGGTGGCAGGCAGTCAGCAATCCAGATATAAAGATCAGTGCCAGAAAGCTACTCATATTTACGACTCAGCCCGTCCACCCCGAGCTCCGAAACAAAGGCGTTCCTGATAAATGATCTCGCGTGATACACACAGAATTATATTCAGCTCTGTCGACGGATGATAAATAATACAAACAGTAAACACATAAGAGCTCGGAAACCCAGTGGTTATTCACAAGTGTTGGAAAGGAAAATGATATATTTTTCCTTTTGAGTAAAGGAATATGAATAATGGCCCAAATGTTATTAAGCATTTAATAGAGCAGTATAGCAGCTGTAGCAATATATGACTTTCATTCCATTTCTACGATTGATGATGAAACGCTTACGGAATTAATTTCAAAAAATCAACGAGGTGCACCGAAGTTACAGGATTTATTTAGGAATAGGCTATATTATGTCGTTGTCAAGGGGTAGATAAAACATATGGTATCAAACTGCCTGCTAAGTTAAATTCTTTTATCATCATCATAATAATATTATAAATATTTTATTTCAAAATCCTGTAAAATTTGCAGGCTTTACTGAGTTTACTTATTGTGACAATCGTACTTATTTACTTGACTATAAATAATTATTGTTTACAGCGAGATCCTTACACAAAAGCACTTCGTATAACTTTGTTATAATATTATACATTCGGTGCTATAATTAAAGAGAGTAACAACTTTCCCAACTAATCTTAATTTAAAGGAAAATCGCAGTCTATTCCTTGAGCGCTTTAATGCTATACAGTGTACACTGTACATCTTCGGAAAAGGTAGACAAACTTATAGTAGGTAAACAAAATTAAATAACAACTATTTCACACAATTTTTATTCCAATGTCAGATTCCATCCATTGCTTATTTGTTATCTCAATTCATGGACAAAGGCGAGGCTGACAAACGATGTAACGAGATAAAGCGGATAATATTCAGCGGAGCGATGATAAATCGCCTGTATCAAGTCTAGACTCTGAATACAGGCTGAATGGAAGTGTTGATGGGTTATTTATCGTTTGTTGGTGTTATAAGGTTGTTAAGTATAACTAAGATATTTATCATCTCTTTGTAAAGATTCAAATGCTAATTCTGTAGTCTAAATTATGCTACTTTAGCTATAGGCTTTCTAGTTTTACCAATAAGTATTCCTTAATTGCAAGTTTAAAATTAAAAGAAACAAAAATAATACTTACATTATCAACGGATTTAAAATACTTAGGATTTAGTGTTTATTTTGCTTAAAAACAGAACTTTTCTATTTTTTTAAGTTTTGTTTTTGTGTTCAGTTGTGTTTCTAGTTTCTAATATCAAATAACGTTATTTTCAATTAATCCCAAGTTCGGGTCAAATGAAAAACAACAATTAGTATATTTTTTTAATTTTAGGGTTCCATAACAAATTGATAAAAATTTAAACCTTTGGAATGGAATGTCTGTCATACTCCGTTACTGAAACCCTCGGTGTGTAAGCCTGACTCGCGCCTGGCCGGTTTTTAGGGTTCCGTATCTCAAAAAAAAAGCAACCCTTATAAGATCACTTTGTTATTCGTCTGTCTGTCTCTGTGTTACGATCCCTTATTTGAATATTAACCATCAACAGTTTTTTTTTGATAATTTCGTATTAATAACGTTTAATAATGATCCCACATCATTTAATTATGCAGAGTTTATGCAAACTGTACAGGCGTACATCTCAAGTCCCAAAACTCTGTTTACGCGAATGTGTAGCGGGTGGTGGGTGGAGCAGTATAATTGCCTCATGGTTTATTCATCGCGCAGCATGGGTACCCTGGCGGCGCCGTGTGATCTTTTAATTTGTGACATCAAATTGTCTTTGCCTGTTTCAAATATGTTTATCTCTGATCCACTTTGCAGTCAAAGTTTAAGGCAGGTTTATTGAAATATACGAGTACCTACCACAATGTCAATAGCAATGGCAACTTATAATTCGCTTTCAATTTGAATTGCTCAAATATGGAACGCATTTTCAGCTGCTAACGTATGTTAACTCTAAGACTGAGTGTTGGGCTAGTCACAAAAACTAGGTACAGGTAAAGGTTTTGGCCAAAATTTAGAATGAAAATAGGTTAACACATCTTCTACTAGAAATTCCATGGTTAGTACGGGATTGGTACGGGTTTAGTGGGAAATACACGCGGGCAAAGTTGCGGAGAAAAGGCAACAAAAAATGTCTTTATACTATATATTATACTCTACAAATAACCTTCCCGGATAGAAATTAGATAAAGACGTGGGCAAATCTAGGCTGGCGCTCACGAAAATATATGGATATCCTGGATTTAGATATTCACTAGCTGTTGCCCGCGGCTCCGCCCGCGTGAATTACGATTTTTTTACATAATATACCTTCCTACTGGAATTCCTTGATTTTTCGCGGGATTCTGGTGTGATGTTGTACAGAAACCTGTTCTTACTTTGCACGGGTTATCTTGTGGTGATTTTGAAAACTCCTTTTTCTTAATAATAATATAAAGTTTCATTAATACGTAGTTGAAAGATCAAAAGGACGATTTTAACTGTCGATATTTCGACCCAGTGGCACAGGTCGTGGTCACTACGTGACCACGACTTGTACCAATGTATCGAAATATCGACAGTTAAAATCGTCCTTTTCATTGTGATTTTTATTCTGAAACCACGAAATATGTCAAAAATTATTAAACCATGTGAAAAGTTGTACTTGTGGTAGAACTCTTCTTTCAGAGTTCGGCCGGGTAGGTAACACTGGGATAAATTACTCTACTAACAATATTCCCCAGCCCAACATAATATAAGAGTCTTTTAAAAATCTTTGCTTCATCTCAATACAATCCAAAACATCAGAATGGACAATGGCTATAATATATTTCTTTACGTATAAAAAGACCTTAGATGACAGTCAGTCGGTTAGGATCGATAAGACCTAAGAGTTAAAAATATTTGTGAACCATTATCTTACCCTTTCCATATTGCGGATGATAAAGTTTAAATCTGTTCATGTGTTAACAGTGCCATCTTAATATAAAGTCAGGAAACAGTAAATAACATGACAGTTAATTTTTATTTAAAAAAATTCGGTCGTACCTATCTCAGGGTTTTACATTCAAGTTCCACATAAATTGTAGAGATGGCGCTATACGGTATAACGTAGCGATAACGCCAGTTACATGATTTTTGTTCACCCTATAAGTGAAAAATTTTAAACCATACAAATTCTCCTGCTAAGCCTATTTATTTACGGCTGTAAGGGTACTCCAGTTTTACTTGAGCCCTACGTCCTAGCCCTAGGTTCTTTGTGCATTCCGAGTTTCAAGTCACCTACCTACTTGAACTTAAAGGTTCTGATGTCTGTAATTTCTGAACTACAAAAGTGATGATGATAAGATTTGTATGGAATAATCTTTAAAGAACCTCCTTTCTAACAAAAAAAGAATGAATGGAATCGGACAACGCGTTAATGAATTATAACTAAAAAACGTTTGGACTTTGATGCCGTCTTCCCGGGAAACCATGATGAATTTCGGGACAAAAAGTATCCTATGTCCTACCTCGGGGTATGAACTATAATCATGTCAAGTTTCATTTAAATCCATCCAGCGGATTAGCCGTGATGCCCGGTCGTGAAACAGACAGACAGACAGACAGACAGACAGACAGACAGACAGACAGACAAAAATTAAACAAATTACAGTTTTGGCTTCAGTATCGACTAAATAGTGTCCTCCAACAAAAATTTTCAAAATATCTTCAATGTACAGAATTCGACCCTTTACAGTTTTATTATAAGTATAGATATAGATTGACCCACATTGATTATATCTTGTACTAGCTGTTGCCCGCGGCTCCGCCCGCGTGAATTACGATTTTTTTACATAATATACCTTCCTACTGGAATTCCTTGATTTTTCGCGGGATTCTGGTGTGATGTTGTACAGAAACCTGTTCTTACTTTGCACGGGTTATCTTGTGGTGATTTTGAAAACTCCTTTTTCTTAATAATAATATAAAGTTTCATTAATACGTAGTTGAAAGATCAAAAGGACGATTTTAACTGTCGATATTTCGACCCAGTGGCACAGGTCGTGGTCACTACGTGACCACGACTTGTACCAATGTATCGAAATATCGACAGTTAAAATCGTCCTTTTCATTGTGATTTTTATTCTGAAACCACGAAATATGTCAAAAATTATTAAACCATGTGAAAAGTTGTACTTGTGGTAGAACTCTTCTTTCAGAGTTCGGCCGGGTAGGTAACACTGGGATAAATTACTCTACTAACAATATTCCCCAGCCCAACATAATATAAGAGTCTTTTAAAAATCTTTGCTTCATCTCAATACAATCCAAAACATCAGAATGGACAATGGCTATAATATATTTCTTTACGTATAAAAAGACCTTAGATGACAGTCAGTCGGTTAGGATCGATAAGACCTAAGAGTTAAAAATATTTGTGAACCATTATCTTACCCTTTCCATATTGCGGATGATAAAGTTTAAATCTGTTCATGTGTTAACAGTGCCATCTTAATATAAAGTCAGGAAACAGTAAATAACATGACAGTTAATTTTTATTTAAAAAAATTCGGTAG
Source organism: Coenonympha glycerion (assembly GCA_963855885.1). NCBI lineage: Eukaryota > Metazoa > Arthropoda > Insecta > Lepidoptera > Nymphalidae > Coenonympha > Coenonympha glycerion. Next base: position 16,207,584 of record OY979637.1, on the reverse strand, counting down.
TACCTATCTCAGGGTTTTACATTCAAGTTCCACATAAATTGTAGAGATGGCGCTATACGGTATAACGTAGCGATAACGCCAGTTACATGATTTTTGTTCACCCTATAAGTGAAAAATTTTAAACCATACAAATTCTCCTGCTAAGCCTATTTATTTACGGCTGTAAGGGTACTCCAGTTTTACTTGAGCCCTACGTCCTAGCCCTAGGTTCTTTGTGCATTCCGAGTTTCAAGTCACCTACCTACTTGAACTTAAAGGTTCTGATGTCTGTAATTTCTGAACTACAAAAGTGATGATGATAAGATTTGTATGGAATAATCTTTAAAGAACCTCCTTTCTAACAAAAAAAGAATGAATGGAATCGGACAACGCGTTAATGAATTATAACTAAAAAACGTTTGGACTTTGATGCCGTCTTCCCGGGAAACCATGATGAATTTCGGGACAAAAAGTATCCTATGTCCTACCTCGGGGTATGAACTATAATCATGTCAAGTTTCATTTAAATCCATCCAGCGGATTAGCCGTGATGCCCGGTCGTGAAACAGACAGACAGACAGACAGACAGACAGACAGACAGACAGACAGACAAAAATTAAACAAATTACAGTTTTGGCTTCAGTATCGACTAAATAGTGTCCTCCAACAAAAATTTTCAAAATATCTTCAATGTACAGAATTCGACCCTTTACAGTTTTATTATAAGTATAGATAACCATGTCACAGATTAGACCGAGCCCCTCGCGACTAATTGCACATCAAAATAACTCCAATTATGCAACATTTCAGAGAAGCGAGCTCTCGGCAAAGTGGTACAAGTCACAAATCACACTTCTTGCTTAGACGGTAATTAAAGCTGAAATAAATTAGCTTATCTACGTTTGTTCCGCCATATTTCATGTAGACTAGATGGGATTGGGGTCTGAAATGCTGGAGCATGATCTATGAGGGCTACCTAACTGGAAGAGTAGGTTATTTGAATTTGCATGTATATTCATAGATTTGAGATGATTCAGAGATTTGGACCAGGACATTGTAAATTTATAAAGGTGTAATTAATATTTTCAAAAAAGAAAAACGAAAATGAAAAGCAGTTTATAATGGTCCGTAATGCGAAATATAAAAACCAGGAAATAAAATGGACGAGAAATCAAAACAACAAAGGTCAAATCTTACACAAACTTAGTAGAAGAAGAAGGTTGAGGATGAAGATACTGGGCAAAAGAAAAAGAAAGAACAATATACTGTGTCCAAAAAGTTGTTTTCCAAAAGTGTTTCATTTTTTTTAATTGATTTAGTTTGCGTGAAAATATTCTGTGTGTTTTCATATAACTTCGTTGTCGTAAAGTATCAGGTGAAATTATATGCACATTAATTAAAAACAAATAATTATTATCCTTTCTAAGTATCCGTTTAATTATCATATTTATTCAATTTTTTGTATGATTTTTTTTAAACTGTTGTTAAGTGCTGTGCATTCTTTATAAAATTCAGAGTTCTTGAATCTTGATTCAAGGATTCTGAATTTTTATAGGCAGAATATTGTGAGCGAAACCGTTTGCGACTTAGGATCTTATAAGAAAAATAGTCAATTTCCCCAAATGAATAACCGTGTAATTCGATCATACGTCAGATTTGCACAATTTTTTACCCATTTCATTCATCGAGTGTATGTCCCCGGTGGATTCTGATTACGGGGGGCCTGTAATGTGGAAATATTACATTTACCTCCCCCCTTCCCCCTACATCCGCCCTCGGTCCCTAGTGGCGCCTCCGGTATTACAGTGAATATTATTTGAGCATGTTCTGTTCAGTTCAACATTTTATCTTCTAAATAGGAAGAAAGAAAAAAACGTTTATTTGGAATCACAACACAGTTATACGGAATACATAACATGTAAGTATGAAATTGCGTGATTCTAAAACGGAGTCCACTCAGCGTATGCTACGACCGTGGAGCCTAGATTTACCCTACGGCCGTAGCTCTGGTCTTTCGTGGATCCAAATAAAATCGGAAGATTGATAAATAAATAATTATACATAAATGATCCATCATACATATTAGACTAATAGAATATCTTATTTCTTCTTTTTTCTTTATAAGATCATTTAAGTAATTAATCATCATCCTAATCAATAGCAGCAATGTGCCATTATTTAAGAAAATCGGGAAAGTAAAAGGTTGGAATTTTAATAAAGATATAATAATGTAGGAAAAAGAACAATGGATATTAATGATATATTTGAATAACTGTAATGTTTTCAGACAGATGGCGTTAGTTCTGCCTAAGAACGAAAAACAATATGCATCCGAATTTCGTCGTGGTGAGACAGTCCCGCGTAGCTCAGAGGAAGAGCACCTAGCCGCGATAGCTAGGGGACGTGGGTTCGAGTCCCACCGCGAGTGAAATTTTGATGCATATTTAAATTTATAGGAATAATTTCCTAAGTGTGTGAAAACACTATAATATAAAATATAAGTAATAAGTAACAATGGATATTATTATCGTTGAAAAATACATAGGGGAAATTATGAAGAAAGAGGAGAAAAGAACGAAAAAGAATGGAATTGTGTAATAGATTTTCAAAGAGCGCAACAGACGTCCTGTTACTCCATTGTACTGCAACGTGGACAGCTAGATATTGCCACTACATTGTTGTTAAGCAAGTTCCTCCATAAATTCCATCTCCAACTCCCGAAACCTTAAAGGTCCTTTCCAATGAAATTGATCAGCAATATTAATTAGGCGACAGTCAATGATGCACATAATTAAACACACGACCCTTCCAGACGATAAATCCCGGGACAGCGTAAGAGGAGGCCCAATTTGCGACATCGAATTAGGGCCATCCCCGGGCGAGCCCCGCCTCGGTCCCCGGGGCCAAATGTGATTTTCTTAAATGGGCCCTGCATGATTTCGATTTGGGTTTATGTGGCTTGCCATTTCATGGGTTACCAATTCTATATAATTTATCTTTCGTTTTTTATAACCATAAGTACTTTCCTAAGTATCTACTCGAAGTTAGATTTTAATAATAAGCTTTTGTAAATTGGAGATAATTTTTTTGCACCAAAAAAACAACTAATTTTCCTTTTTTTTACGAAAGAATGGTGAGAAAACATGACGTTCACCTAATGTTAAGTGATATGCATGCCCATGACAGATACAGTGCGTCCTGCATAATTTTGCATTGCAATATCAAACGACACAATGCACTGCGCTTATTATTCTAAGATATCAGTTCTTAGGTCTCATTTTGCTAAGTCACGTCAGTGTTCCTTTATTATTCAAGTTATTACAAACGTAAGGTTGTGTCAGTTTTTCTGAAAATTCTAAATTAATTGCATTGACATATGAATCTATGGACCCCGGGTGTAACACAAAATTCACGAAAAAAGTGATATAAACGAGGGTACATATTGTGTCTTTTTATAAAATAAGGGTTCCATTTTTACCATTTAGGTATGGAACCTTAAAAACTAGAACATTGTAATTTTCTTCTTAAACCAGTATTATACAGCCTAATTTTGCTTAAGTGCGATTGGAACTATTTTTGCGTTTTGGATTTCTTTACGTTCGGACACTTTTTAGCGCTGACCCAAAATCCTTAGTAATATATCAATGATTAATTGCTTTGATTTTTGCATAGGAATTTTTAAATTCAACGAAACAAGAGATACGAGATATAATAAATTGTTCCACACACGCCGCAATATTCTATTCCTATAGTCGCCGTTAGTTTGTTTATTCATGGTATATGTTTTCAGTCTCGGTGCCAAAGGGCATTGATATAATATGAAAAACATAGGTAAGAAGAAAATGTGTGTTGTCGCAAAAGAATGTGAAGGCACTGGTCCCTAAGATACGGGCTTTCCTAGTTTAGGGGTCAGAAGTCTAACAAACACTATAATTTGAGTTTTTTGTTGAGTTGTGTTTATTATTGTGATTATTATAATGTAGCCATATTTTGTTACCTCGCAGAAAAATGCGAATTATCATTTAATTTGTTTGCAAATAAAAATTTTGTTCAACTTTTTTAGACAAGTTCGGGATAAGGCCTGTGATTAGTAAAATAGTGATAAAGATTTCGTAATCAAAAACTAACTTGTCATGACCAACTGAACTTGGGCGACTAAATGGCACCAATGTGCTAGCCCCAAAAATGCATATTTAAGGCCTACAGTGGTAAGGCCACCCATAATATTATTACGTAATTCGCTCTATAATTTTATGGTATTTCGTAGAAATTTTGACAGTTAGCACTACTTTTTGATTGTACGTTACTATGAAAAAGACTTACGTAAAATATTCAGATGAGCTCTTTCTCCTTTTTTAAAATGTCTAGTTAGGTATATGTACTTTTAGTTGTATATCAACGGTGTCCTAAAAACCCGCTATAAATTGTACCGCGAGCAACGACGTGTTATAACGAACGCTATCAAACATTCCAAAAAAGCGGACCTCAGCAATAGACGCGTATTGATTGCGGGCATTTAAATACCTTCGAACGCTATCCACATTGGCGCGACGGGACAGAGTAATTATGTCGTACAATAGAGTTCGAAAGATATAGAGACTTAAGAGTCTGCTGACCCACGATGTCTGAATGTATGATGATGTATGAATGGATACAAAATACCAAATCATTTGTAATTCGTGCATATTTGGATCATGTTGTGGTGTTATTCGGATTTATATAGTAATAATCTATGCTCCTGGCCATATTTGATTTGTAAATACTACTTTAAAACGAAATAATAATCAATTTTGATCAAAATGTTTATAACTTTGGTCGAGTTCCGTAATACCAAAAATTATGAATGAAAACTTGTAACTTTCTTTATTAACTGGTGTTTTTCTTTAGCTGGACAGTAAAAACTGTGTTCCTGAACTAATGCGACGAGAAAAAGTTTTGTTTTTATTACAAAACAAATAAACAGAAAACATGTCCTCCTTTACATAAAAATAAGCAAAACTCCAGATACGGCCAGGAGCATAGATTATTACTATATGAACTCGAATAACACCACAACATGATCGAAATTTGCACGAATTACAAATGATTTTGGTATTACGAATGTATGGGAGACATCGTGGGTTACTGGACTCTTAAGAACTTAGATTCTGATACTGTAATGTTTGCCAATAGATGACTCCATTTTAGTTCCCTGATAAGCTTTCATTAAGCGACCAATTCCCACACTCGCTGCAAGCGTCCGGCGTCACGCTGGACTTAAATTTATAAATCAGCAGGGACACCGAAATTTGCATACACGCGGCGTTTATTTATCACGACAAACAAACAAACGGGGTGCCGATACACTTGCACGTTTCTCGTCAGTAACATTCGAACTGAGAATGGGCTACACAGCGGAGAAATCATCTGCAATATTCGTTAAATAACTTAAATATTTATTACAAAAACATTTGCATTTATTTTTTAAGTTAGATATATTTAGTAAAAAATAAAATAATAGGATAGCAGAAATGATTGTGATTTGTTTTTGCCAGTTAGAGAGTTCACTAAAAGTACGTGTTAGTGCAGCGATGTAGTTCAGGAATAATATTGACTTTCTACTGTTATAGTAATTAAAGTTCATGCAATAGCTCACTGCCCGTGGTGCAATAAAATAGGAAAAAGGACTATGTGAAATTTTAATATTTTGCAATATGAATGGAAGTTAAAGCTGTAAAAGCGCCAAAAAGATGGAAATAACAATAACGATAAAATCATTAAGATCAATACAACAATTCAAAACTCTAATAATCCAAGCTATTAAACAAATATTTTGTGAAAAAAAATTTTTGGATTGAAATTAATGAATCATCTGCGAATCCGAATAAGTGTAGATGCACCCATTCCGTCACAATTATTGTATGAATACGATTTAAATCGGCCCGCGGAAATGTTTACCGATTTAAGCCGCGTGTTATATTATTTGGTTTGGGAATTGAGCGATATTTTACCGGTGACGGACAGTTATATCGTATGTAAATGAAAATAATGATCACGTTTCACGTGTACAGCTGTTTTCTTTGAGCGGGACAGTCTGGGGACTCTTAAATCAGTGGAGACACGGGAATTAATTTTGTGTCATATTTTTACTTTAACTTTATATACAACTGTGAATTTGTAATTGTGAACGAGAGAAGGTCCATCGGCTGAGATGAAGATGATCAGTGATCAAAGGAGTAATTTTGTAAGAAAATTATAAACAATTTCTGCCCATGTATTGGCAGATCCGATTTTTACGTTTTTTCCAGCCATTCCAAAAAATATATATATTTACGATAACGATGAATTTTTTTACACAATCGCGTAGTCGAATTAGTAGTGAATCTGAGTTTTATGGTAAAATCATACCTACAGTTTTTTATTTAATCTTTGCATAGCTATACGAACGAAAGACGGACTTGCGATGATAATATGGTATACTATCTGCATGGAATGTAATATAAAAGTGTGTATTTTTGTGTGTGTGTGTGATGTGTATACCTTCACTTAACAAAATATACTGAACCTTTTTTGGATAAAACTATTTAGGATTGGAGACAGATTTATACAACAAACTCCCTAATGAAATATTCAACTTAAGGTGGGTGGACCATGGAAGGTCACTCTAACAATTGAACAGTTATTATTCGTTTATTTACTGAATAAATGATACGAACAAATAAGAAAGTAATACTTTGTTTTATTACGTAACATATAAACCACTTTTTTAAATTTGGAAAGTAGCACTGCACCGAGAAGAACGGGCAAGAAACTCGGCACTTGTTTTTTTTTTAAATAATAATTTGTTACAATTTTGTTTTAAACAATATATCACATTATAATAAGCATCTTGTGAGCAGACGGAATATACACTTAGATCCAAGGGTCTTTGTCATTTAAAAATTCATTTATGAAGATGATTTTTGACAGTTTGTTTGAACCTATGTATAGGTAGGTCCAAAACTGCCTTCGGGATCACGTTATAATAGCGTATACTCAATAGATAGTTGTATTTGGTACCGGTTATGGTACTTCAGCATAATATTAATCTGATGTACCACCGGCACGGCGCCGCTACACGATATTGGAGAGACAAATCGGCGCAGCAGCTGCTTTGAACTCGCTGTGTCTTACCGAACGCATTCCCATTCCGTTTAACTCATTCAGTCCACTCTACAATGCGAAAATGACATGTCTGTCTGTCTGCTTCTTCACGCCACAACTACTTAACCGATTTGGCCAAATTTTGGAGTGGAGATAGATTTTATCCTATAATATTACGACAGCAATTGTTATCTCGGAAAAGTGCATGAATTCCGCGGGATTCGAGGTTAACCGATATTCACGCGGGAAAAAATACTCCTTCACGCTGCAATTACTGAACCGACTTGGCTGATATTTGAAATGGAAGTAGATTATAAATTTTGGTTTTACTGTTTGTCCTTCAATTGCGATTAAACTAAGGTATATCGAAGACAACTGGTTCTTGACAAAGTACACATTTATCAGTGATAACCTCGAATTTTCATTCCTAGATAAAGTTTTTTTAATTGGTTTAGTGGCATAGTGCGTTAGAACCCTCGTGAACTCTGTTTTATGTCGTGTAACATTTAAAATTTTACTAGCTCCTTACAAGTGCCTGATATTAAATTAGACATAAAAAGGGCTTTGGATTCAGAATTTAATGCAAATCCAATTAATATGGAATTTATGGCAATAAAATTAAGAATGCCATCGATTTTGCATTTATGACTCGGAACGCCTTTAAAAACCTTAATGTAAAGTCGCTATGCTCATAATTTGTGCTCATGTTAAGGAGACAGAAGTGCACTAAATAAATTATCTCAACTAATAAGTGGGACTTAAAAAAATGACTATTAATAAGAACTTACCTGACCTCAACTGAAAGACTCTACTTTTCTAGTATTTAAAGTATCGAATCTACTAACATTTACGCCACAAACGTCTACCAAACACGGAAAAAACTCCCCCTAGACATATGAAAGTTGGCGCAAACTCGCCAACGAGACGTCAGGTGCATTTTATGGTCACGACGCGATCATTTTTTCCACCCCCCCCTTTCTCAACCCCTCTTATGAATATTGCAGCTTGCATCCCGAACTAAGGCGGGCGTACATACAACTTTTCAGGGGTACGTTGCATCGACAATGGAGTTTAATGTATGTATAAGCTATTCCTTGCCCCCTGAGGACCGAGTTTATCTAACTTCTAGTTCATGCTAGACTGTTTATAAGGCGAGCCACGTCTCGTTTATAAGTCACACCTATATAGAAGTAGGTATGCCTAAACCTATTTCCATCTTGTTGGAATACATGTTTTTGTAGTGAAGACTATAGGCGCTTTGGGCGTTTTCGAGATGACGAAAAAACCATTGAACTCGCGAAAATTAATTACTTTTTTAAGTTTACAATTTTGTCAGCACTCCCGAATTGGCACGTTACGGATAACCGGTCGTCGGTTATTAATAAGTACATGTTTTTAAATTTTTTAAGGATATCACTCTCAATATTAAACCATAGAAATTACTTACTAAATATTCGAAACAATAATACACTCAATTAGCGAAAGTATTAAACAATTTCACACCCTTGGAGTTTACGTCATGTACCACATAAGATTCGTTATGTAATACATAAGATTATGTAGAAGGTGTAACGTGTACGAATATTCGTGCCTTCTGAATAATATAGTTCTGAAACTTGTGATGCTGAAACTTAGCATAAGGCTTTAGGCCAATAAATCATGGGGAATCGTTCGCTAGATCTGTATTAGGCATTAAATAACGGTCGAGCAGGAGTGGAACTAAAAAAATATTACTGTGAAATTCATTAAGTTGTTTCGTAGAAATTTTACAGTCAAAGATATTTGAACAAAATACTAAAGGTACTTAATTTGATGAATTTCAAAACATATTTTATTTTATTTTATTAATAAGTCGAGAAGAAACTATGTAACTGTTGCACCACAGAACAGTGGGAGTTTGGTATAGGTGTATTTGCATAAGGAGTGCAGAAACCTAAAATTAATGAATCACAATCAAACTTCGATCAATAGGCGCGATTGTTAATGAGATTGTGGTAAATATTTCACATTTGAGTTTTAACAGTTAACTTCTTAGCACTAAGGAAAGCCTACAACAATCTCAACAAGTATTTATTTTCTGACTATCTAAGTTAGGAGTTAATCTGAGATATTTAGGAGGTTATGGGAGAGTATGCATTCCACTCCTAGGTATGTGGTTCGTCTTATCCGCTCCTGTTGGATAAGTACTTTAAAGCTTACCTAAACATTAGTAGAATTTATCATAATTGTTGACTCTCTTAATTGCTATGGTTTAACTACAGATTTTATTAGGTAAATAACAGTTCCCTTGTTTGTACACGTATCTACTATTATACTATTCTTTAATATTTTCATATCGTCTAAGTATAGCAATATACCTAGTGAGGTTAGTGGTTACGCACAGCAGCTAGTCTAATACTTTTAAGGCATGAATTTCAAGAAAACATTAAATAATCAAACTCTGTCGAATTTATAAAATTAACGGCTTTCTCCCATTTATTATACCAAAGGCAGGAAAATATTATGACCGAAGACCAAGGATTCGCCATTTTACTATACCTAATAACTCTATGATCACAACTAATTAAAGTATTTTAGGCTGTGACTATAGTAATCATCCTAGCGGCAAAACGTAGGTACACTTTGGAATTGCTCTTGTTCCATATCGAAATAGTGAAAAACGGACCCTATTACTAAGACTCCAATGTCCGTCTGTCTATCTGTCCCTCTGTCACCAGGATGTATCTATTGAACCGTGATAGCTACGCTACAGACTTGAAATTTTCACAGATAATACATTTATACCAATAACTACAAAAAAAATCAGGTAGCTCTCATGCGAGTCTGAGTCGCATTTGACCGGTTTTTTATTAACCGACTTCAAAAAAAGGAGGAGGTTCTCAATTCGTCGGAATCTTTTTTTTTTTTTTTTTTTTTATTTTTTTTTTTTTTATCTATGTATGTTCACCGATTACTCGAAGACGCGTGGACCAATTTGAAAAATTCTTTTTTTGTTTAAGAGGGTTTTGTTTCCAGATGGTCCCATTTTAATCAGGTCAGGATCTGATGATGGGATCCTAGAGAAATCGAGGGAACTCTTCAAATTTTGTATGGACACTTGAAACTATTGGAGTATTATTAGAAAGAGTAATATTTTCCAAGTTGTCCTATGGTCATCAGGTCAGGATCTGATCATGGGATCTTGGTGAAATCGAGGGAACTCTTCAAATTTTGCTAGTATACTTAAAGCGAGTTGGGTATTTTTTATAGTTACTGGTGCATATGCTACCAGATACTGATTTGATGACTAAAGTCATCAAGTCAGGGTCTGATGATGGGATCTTGGTGAAATCGAGGGAACTCTTCAAATTTTGCTAGTATACTTGAAGCGAGTTGGGTATTTTTTATAGTTACTGGTGCATTTGCTAGCAGATACTGATTTGATGACTAAAGTCATCAAGTCAGGGTCTGATGATGGGATCTTGGTGAATTTGAGGTATCTCTTCAGATTTTATGAACACACCTCAAGCAATTTGGGTATTTTACAACGCCTTGTGCATTTTATTGTTTTCCACTAAAAAGTATAAAATAAAAATGGGAAATGCTTTCCAAAAAACCAACTTCAAATGCCACTACAAAGAGTGAAATAATTTTCATTTAAATTTTAGGTACCTACACCAATTCGAAGTCGGGCGATTGTCTATGACTTCGTCATTTCTTCGCACATCAAGTAAGTAAGAAGGACTATTAGGGATTGTATGAAACATTGCCCGACTTCGAATTGGTGTAGGTACCTAAAATTTAAATAAAAATTATTTCACTCTTTGTAGTGGCATTTGAAGTTGGTTTTTTGGAAAGCATTTCTTTGACTACTTCCATCACTGCATATCTATTACATATTTGTATATCTACTTGATACATCACAATTGTTGAACACTCATCAAACTCCCATCAGCGGTTGTCTTCAACACGTGTCCCATTATTGCGGAAAAACTTTAATAGGCCTACGAAGTTCCACCACGCGTAGTGCAAGAGCTGGTGGTATTTAAAAACGTGATCGTGGTACACGGCTGTGTGCAGTTTTCCGATTTTGGCGGTCCAGAGGGCAATAGGGAAATTTCCCTCCAGGCAAGTGTTGTGCCTGGGGACCGCTTGTGATCCGAGCGTGTGACGTCAGAAGTTGTATTTATAGAACGCTCGTCGAATGCTCCGTCAGCGTGTGCTATTGCGCGAGTTACGCCATCTGTCGTCAGCTACCGAAGACCGCTATCGAAGACCGCTACAATCACTCCCCTCTGAGACTGTTGAGTCGTGTGTCGTCGTGGTGCATCTGGTGCGTGTCAACAGCGTGCAGCATCGTGGGAGTGCGTCAGCGATACCGGGTTGACTTGGGTGGACTGCGTGCCGGCGAGGTGTGAGTGACCTTCGAACCGGGAGTCCGTTGATGATGCGGCGGCGCGCGATCAGTGAGTCGATCGGCGGTGAATGACGTGTCGCGGCGACCAGTGAGTCGGTCAAGACTGAGAGTCTGGTGCGAGGAATGAGGTTTGCGGTTGCTTCTTCGATATTGTAGCGGTTGATGTCGTTCTTGCGGTGGCGGTTGTTTGCAGTTGCGGTTTCGTTGTTTTTGTTGCGTGTTCTTCAGTTGATGTGCGCCCTCTGGTGGTGAATGGTCATATCACGTCGGGGTCACCAATTTAGCGGTCCAGAGGGCAATAGGGAAATTTCCCTCCAGGCAAGTGTTGTGCCTGGGGACCGCTTGTGATCCGAGCGTGTGACGTCAGAAGTTGTATTTATAGAACGCTCGTCGAATGCTCCGTCAGCGTGTGCTATTGCGCGAGTTACGCCATCTGTCGTCAGCTACCGAAGACCGCTATCGAAGACCGCTACACGATGATTTAGCTATCGTGGTGGTTCATGTAGATGAATGTTATTATGTAAAAGTTGGCAACACTAAACTGTTTCTCGACGATTTTAACAACATCGGTTTTCTCAATTGCGCCTGAGCTTTAGTTACGTCACCTAATTATTCCGAAAGAACATAATTGCAAGATAAAAAATTGAAAAAACATAAAAAATATGTTCTGAATAGCGATTACCTATTATAAATTTATGATTCCTAACTAAACGAAAAAAACACGGAAATGCAAATGCTTAATAATTAAAAATGGTATACTTATTACAAACCTTACTTAACTTAATCAAAATTATATATAATAATAATAATAATTATTATTATTATTATTATTCTTTACATTTATCAATATATCATATTTTTTACATTTTTAAATATTTCATTATGAAACTTAAAAAAAAAAAAAAAAAACATTTAAAAATATAAAAAATAGCGGTCCACCGGCTTCGGGAACAGGGTCCAAGCAACCGGCGGTCAGGGCCCCAGAGAGAGGAACCTCCTGACGATGCGAGCCGTGTCTAGGAGTACAGCCTTCTGGATCTGGCCCTTGACCCAGCTACCCAACGAGAGCCTCGAAAGATGTTGGTCGAGGCTCTTGGCTACAAGACCATTAGCCGTAATGACTATCGGTACAATGATTGCTGAGTCTACATTCCACATAGCGACAACCTCGTGCGCCAAGTCGAGATACTTGGTGAGTTTCTCTTTCTCAGCTTTCACGAGGTTCTCGTCATGCGGAACAGCAACATCAACAATCATTGCACGGCGCTCTGATCGATCTATCACCACTATGTCAGGCTTATTGGCTACAATAGTCCTGTCTGTAATGATAGACCGATCCCAGTATAGTGTGATATGACCATTTTCAAGAACTGGGTCGGGCACATACTTGTAGTACGGTACCTCCGATTCCACAAGATTGTATTTCAAGGCAAGTTGCTGGTGAATAATCCTGGCCCCTTGGTTATGTCTGTGTAAGTATTCGCCGTTAGCTAGATGAGAACAACCAGAAACAATGTGACGGATAGTTTCTCCAGGACGGCGACATGCCCGACATATGTCTACCGTTCCATCCTTCACAATGTATTTTCTGTAATTGTTCGTCATCATGACCTCGTCCATAATTGCACAAACAAACCCTTCGGTTTCCCCAAAGAGGTCACCAAAGCGCAGCCAGGCCACGGACGCTTCAAAGTCAACATCAGGCCCGTGGAGGACCCGATAAAAGCGTCCGTGAAGCTCCTTACCTTGCCATACAACCCTGCGGTCATTGGTACTGAGCACCACAGGTATGCGCCAGTTCTCGTTAGCCAAGGAGAGCGGCGTCAGACCCCTGTCCACTGCGACCACATCGCGGTGCATCTCCGTCTCGGCGTGGAGAAAGTACTCCCTGAGACTGCACACCTCGCGGTTGTGGAGGGTTTTGGCATTCAAAAGGCCTCTTCCCCCACACTTCCGCGGAATGTACAGCCTCATCACCGAGGAGCGCGGGTGATGCATCCGATATGCGGTCAGCAGCGCACGAACTTGTCTGTCCAGGGCGTCAAGCTCAGTCTGAGTCCACCTGATTATGCCGAAGGAATACATTAAGACCGGCATGACCCAACCGTTGAAGGCGCGCACCTTATTGCCGCCCGACAAAAGGCTTTTCAGTACTTTCCTCAGACGGCCAAGGAAACGCTCCCTCACCGACTGCCTCATGTCGGCCTCTCTGATACCTAACGCCTCCGCCATGCCCAGGTATTTGTAGGTTTCAGTTGAGGAGAGCGATCTGAGGTATATGGAATCCGAGAGCTCAACCCCCTCAGATTCCACAATCCTCCCTCGCTTTACATGCATAACCGCACATTTGTCCACACCAAATTCCATCCTAATGGAATCACTAAAGGCTTTAGTTACCTTTAGTAACTCTAGTAGATGTGATTTGTTGGGGGCAATGAGTTTTAGGTCATCCATGTAAAGGAGGTGTGATATAACCTGACCACCTCTCCTCAACCGGTAACCTAGCCCTGAATTCTCCAAGAGAGTACTCAGAGGATTCAGAGCCAGGCAAAACCACAAAGGACTCAGACTATCGCCCTGGAATATGCCTCGCTCAATCCTTATAGGCTCCGCGCTCCCCAGGTTCCGGCGACATCCTGGATAGTGAAGGACCGTCCTCCACTGTCCCATACACGTCTGTAGGAAGGCGCGTAGTACTGTGTTTATTTTGTACAGTTCCAGCACCTTCATGAGCCATGTATGGGGCACAGAGTCGTAGGCCTTCTTATAGTCTATCCAACATGTCGACAGATCCCTTCGGGAGCGCCGAACCTGCTGACAAATGGCCATATCAATGAGGAGAAGCTCCTTAGTACCACGGGAGCCATTCCTACATCCATTCTGAGAAATAGACATGATGGATTTTCTATTGATATGATCGTTAATTTTTGTTCTCAGAATGGATGTAAGAAGTTTATACAATGTTGGCAGACACGTAATCGGCCTATAATTTTTGGGCTCCGTGGTACTACCTGACTTATGGAGCAGGAGGGTAATACCTGTTGTCAGAAACTGGGGTAGCGACTCTGACTCTAGAGATGATTGGAATTGGGATGCCAAACGAGCGTGCGAGCTGCGTAGCCACTTTATCCAAAAGTTGTGCAGCCCGTCCGGCCCAGGGGATTTCCAATTGGGCAGGAGACGCGCTGCAGTGGCCACGTCTTCAGGGGTGATAATAACTAGGTCCATTTCTGGAATTTGCTCGCAGGCTCTTTCTAAATCCCACGTCCAACCACCCTCAGTGTGAGCGACAGGCGCCGACCAGATGTTGCGCCAGAATGAGGTCATGGCTTCATCATCCGGCAGGCGCGCATCGTTGACACCTTGGTCAGGGTGTTCCCAACCTCGATATACCCGCCTCTGATCGCTTTGGAAAGTGCGATTCAGGGTATATCTCTCAATCCGGCTTTTGTATCTACGAATACGGCTAGCCCATGCCGAGACCTTCTGTTTCAGGAAGTCAATGCGCTCAGTGACGCGCGCCATATAATCTTGAGGGCTGATATCAGTCCCCAAGAAAGCGCGCCTCACAAAGCGCATGACTCTAGGGCGAGTGTTGCCCTCCCTGAAGCAGAGTAGTTTGCCAATGAGTGCCCTAGCCCCATCAATACGACGTTTGATCCTGCACTGCCAGGCTGGTACGGTAGGCTTCGGTCGTGTTGCTGTATCATTATTAATAAACTTTACATTAGCAACACGACATGCCGCAACAGCCGCGCAGTACAGAATCGAATGTGTGTCGGAAAGGTCTTCGCTGCTGTCAAAATAACTCGGCAGCAGTGAATCCAGGGCACCCATTAGCGCTTTGTTCTTATTTTTCATGGGTAACCGAGGTAACCGCGGTCTAAGCTCGGGTGGTGAAGATCTATATTCCCGAATAGCACTCTCCAAAGCACTCCTCAATTGTTCACTACACTGGGTACTTACATGTGCAGCCTCGCTATCCTGTCCCTCACCAGCTTGAGTGGGCTGCAGCGAAATCGCATGAGCAGTTTGCGATTGTGCTGGAGCTTGCGGTGAGGGGGGTAGCGCGGTTACATTGTAGTTCAGAGCGAAGCCGATCAAGCACGGCGTTGTCCAGCATGTGATTACGCTGAATAACCCGCACCTGGTCCGACAGTCGCTGAGCCGACACATTGAGAGCTGGTTCAAGGACCTGAAACAAAGCATGCATCCTAGCACGGTACGCGGTCATGTTGGTTCCACCCTCAGTAGCCCCAAAGTATGCGCGCATGACATTTTCATTAATGGATGTTGTCCACCTCATGCGCGACACACTACCGCCGGAAGCGGGGACCCTATCAGGACCCGGTGGTCCTCGGGATCCCAAGCAAGACGGCGGCCGGCCTCTCCCACGACGATGTACTGGTGGTGGCGACGTCGGCGGGGAGAAAAACTCGTCGCTCGAACTCGACGCAACTGCAGCATTGGGCGTGGTCCCGGGTGGCTGCGAGGCGGGACTGAGTGACGAGTCCGGGGGTGGTGTTTGTGCGTTCCGTGCTCTGGATCGTGTCAGCATACTACATTATTAATTCGTTTAAATTTCTTTTGTATTATATCAGGCATCTATTGACAGCTTGTGTCAGTTACATTTCGGACTATTTTAATTTTCTTCATGGTTTCTAATTCTTCTAATTAGGTTTTGGTTCTTGTAATTAGTTTTTAGTATGGTAATTTTATTAAATTAAATCGAAAATTCTGTTGAGATCGGTTGTATAATATTTATTTTGGCGAAAATATAACGGTGAAAAAATATAACGTATGCTGACATTTAGTGTTGCCAGGTAATAATAATATTATATATAATAATAATAATAATAATCATCAGCAGCCGGCCGGCACTACCACCTAGCCGGCCGGCAATTCCATCATCCCCACCAGATGGCTTGGCTCCGGCAGGGTCCTCTAGGGCCCAATCATCGGAGCCCGCCGCTGGTGGTGTACGCCGCATGAAGTGGACAGTTCCAATGAATGAGAACGTCATGCGGGCGTATTTCAGGGCCACAGGGGGGGAAACCGGACGGACTGGCTACCGGGCAGCTATGTACCGCGAGTTTCAGCTACTTGAGCCGCAACTAGCTGTCACGGAGCAAAACCTGGCAGATCGGGCTCGGTTCATAATGCGCTCTAACATCTTCAGCGCTGCCGAGCTCGAACGATTGCGACGTGAGGCTGTTCCCGACGTACCAACCTCAACCACAGCGCAAATCGTGTCTCCTGCGGGCCCTGCCCGCGAAGAGACCGAGACTCTGTCTCAAGATTTGCCTGTGGAGGAGGACACCGAGGGAACAGTCGCCCTTGATATAGAGCGGATGAGAAGGATTTTAGAAGAGACGATTGCTGAAATCCGAGTTGCTCCTCTAGAGGAACGTCCGCGGCTTTCCCGGCTCTCGTTAAATGTGGCGACGCGGGATGTCATAGAGGCCATTAACCAAATGCTTCCACAACATCTGGAGAGCAGCACTGGTTTGGATGATACGGCTTCTATTCTCTTCGGCGCTGCCCTAGCCGTCCATCGTTTCATTGGCGTCAAAGCCAAGAAACTTGGACGGTGTGCCGCTAGATCCAGTGCAGAGCCTGCCTGGAAGAAGAGAATAGAACGACGTATCACCCTTGCCAGAGGCCTCATTGGCAGACTGCAGAGCTTCAGGTCGGGCAATACAAGGCCAAGGATTGTGCGCTCCGTTAGGATAGCTTTTAATGGGATGGGGGTTCGCCTAGACCAGCCCGATATAGCCCAAAAACTAACGGAGCGCATCGACGACCTGAAGCAGAAAATCGCTGCATGGGGAAACCGCATTCGGCGGTACTCGGAAAGAGTGGAGCGATTTCAGCAAAATCGCCTCTTCGTGAGTGATCAGAAAAGGTTCTACAAAAAGCTGGAGTGCCCAGCGGTCTGCTCCTCCTCTCAGCGACCAGACACGGCTGACCTAGTCTCTTTCTGGCGCAGTGTTTGGTCGACGGAGGTGGAGCACGAAGAGGGTCCTTGGATTGCGGCGGTAGAGGAAGCATGTGCCTCAATTGAGCCGATGAACCCGGTCGCCATCTCCGCTGAGGATGTAGTTGGTGCGGTAAGGCGGGCCCCGAACTGGAAAAGTCCGGGGCCTGACGGACTGCATCACTACTGGCTTAAGGGTTTCTCGGCTTGCCATGCGACCTTGGCTCGACAATTCCAGGACGCTCTTGAGCAAAGGGCACTCCCAAGCCTTTTCACCACTGGGATCACTCATTTAGCTCCAAAAACTACGGATACCGCTGACCCGGCTAAATACCGCCCCATTACGTGTCTTACTACCATCTATAAGACACTTACATCCGTTCTGAGCTCCAAAATCACCCGTCATGTTGACAACCACGGGATCGTGTCGGGGGCTCAGAACGGGTGTAGGGGTGGTAGTCGCGGTACTAAGGAGCTCCTTCTCATCGACTCCGTCGCGGGCCATTTGGTCAAACGCAGCCGCCGGAATTTTTCCGCCGCCTGGATTGACTATAAAAAGGCGTTCGACTCGGTGCCTCATTCATGGCTCCTGAGGGTCCTCGAGCTGTATAAAGTTGATAGCGCAGTTCGAGACTTCCTCGGAGTATGTATGGGGCAATGGAGCACGATCCTTTGTCTCCATGGCGAGCGGCTAGCGGCTGCGGGTGACCGAATTAGGATACGGCGGGGTATCTTTCAGGGCGACTGTTTGAGTCCACTTTGGTTTTGCCTGGCTCTGAACCCCCTTAGCACTTTGCTGGAGGGTTCCGGGACAGGCTTTCAGTTTCGGAGAGGGGGGCCGAAGGTACCTCACCTTCTCTACATGGATGACCTCAAACTGATGGCGCCCAGCGCTTCCCGTCTGCAGGAATTGTTGAACATCACCACTGCGTTCAGCAATTCCATCAGAATGGAACTCGGGGTGGACAAGTGCGCGGTCCTGCATGTGGAGCGGGGACGGGTCGCTCGCTCGGCTGAGATCAATCTCGAGCCGTCGAGCATCAAGACCCTCTCCGAGGCTGAGTCATACCGGTATCTGGGCATGTCACAGTCTTTAGGGGTTCAGGAGGCGGACGTGAAACAGTCAGTTTGTGAGGTCTTTTTTCGGCGCCTGGCAAAGATCTGTAAAAGTTATTTGTCAGGTGCCAATAAGGTCCGAGCTTATAACGGCTGGGTCATGCCCGTACTCATGTACACCTTTGGCGTGCTCAGATGGACTCAAACCGAACTTGACGCCCTGGATAGAAAGGTCCGCACAACTATGACTACCCATCGCATGCACCACCCGAAGTCATCTGTCATGAGGCTGTATATCCCCCGAAAGTGTGGTGGTCGAGGCATGCTTAGCGTCAAGACCATGCACAATCGGGAGATATCCAGCCTCAGAGCATACTTTGAGACGAAAAGGGAGTCTCCGGTGCATCGGGAAGTCATAGAATGTGATAAAGGACTTACTCCCCTATCTTTGGCCAACACTGAGAGGCAGGGACCGGTTGTGCTTAGCACCTCTGACCGGGAGTCCGTGTGGAAGGGGAAGGAGCTGCACGGACGCTTTTTTAAGGCCCTTCATGAGCCCCACGTGGATAGAAAAGCGTCCGTGCAGTGGCTGCGTTTCGGTGACCTCTTTGGGGAAACCGAGGGTTTTGTCTGTGCAATACAAGATCAGGTGGTTAAGACGCGGAACTACCGAAAGTACATTCTGAAGGATGGCACTCATGACATTTGTCGAGCCTGTCGCCATCCCGGTGAGTCACTCAGACATGTGCTTTCGGGGTGTTCGGCGCTTGCCAACACTGAGTATTTGCACAGGCACAACCAAGCAGCCAAAATCCTTCACCAAGAGCTTGCTCTGAAGTACGGACTCCTGGATGAGAGGGTGCCCTATTATAGGTACACGCCGGTTCCTGTCCTCGAGCGCGGCGGCGTCCGGCTCTATTGGGACCGGTCAGTCATCACGGACAGGACGATCTTGGCTAACAAGCCTGATATCGTGGTGATGGACCGGGCACAGTCGCGGGTGTTTTTGGTGGACATCACGATCCCGTATGACGAGAACCTCGTGAGAGCTGAGACGGAGAAAAAACGAAAGTATCTGGATCTGGCTCACGAGGTTTCCGCCATGTGGCACGTGGAGTCCACTGAAACCATTCCAATCGTGATATCTGCTAATGGTTTAATCCCAGTCAGCCTCGCTCACCATCTGCGGCGACTGGGTTTCCGTGGCAGTTCACTTGCGGCCAAGATGCAGAAGGCGGTGGTGCTCGACTCGGCTAGGATAGTCCGTCGGTTTCTTAGCCTGTCGCCCTGACCCCCGGCCGTTTGGTCTCCCCTGCCGGGGTGTAGTCCTCCGCCCGGTACATATATGTATGTGTGTAACGTTTATGTATGTTTATTTATATTTTTCGTATTTAAGTAAGTTTATTATGTCTCTTTGGCTTTTATATATATTTATTATGTGCCGGGTGTGAGAGTTAAAATAAATATGGATGATAATAATAATAATAATAAAAAAAAAAAGTCCGGGGCCTGACGGACTGCATCACTACTGGCTTAAGGGTTTCTCGGCTTGCCATGCGACCTTGGCTCGACAATTCCAGGACGCTCTTGAGCAAAGGGCACTCCCAAGCCTTTTCACCACTGGGATCACTCATTTAGCTCCAAAAACCACGGATACCGCTGACCCGGCTAAATACCGCCCCATTACGTGTCTTACTACCATCTATAAGACACTTACATCCGTTCTGAGCTCCAAAATTACCCGTCATGTTGACAACCACGGGATCATGTCTGGAGCTCAGAACGGGTGTAGGGGTGGTAGTCGCGGTACTAAGGAGCTCCTTCTCATCGACTCCGTCGCGGGCCATTTGGTCAAACGCAGCCGCCGGAATTTTTCCGCCGCCTGGATTGACTATAAAAAGGCGTTCGACTCGGTGCCTCATTCATGGCTCCTGAGGGTCCTCGAGCTGTATAAAGTTGACAGTGCAGTTCGAGACTTCCTCGGAGAATGTATGGGGCAATGGAGCACGATCCTTTGTCTCCATGGCGAGCGGCTGGCGGCTGCGGATGACCGAATCAGGATACGGCGGGGTATCTTTCAGGGCGATTGTTTGAGTCCACTTTGGTTTTGCCTGGCTCTGAACCCCCTTAGCACGTTGCTGGAGGGTTCCGGGACAGGCTTTCAGTTTCGGAGAGGGGGGCCGAAGTTACCTCACCTTCTCTACATGGATGACCTCAAACTGATGGCACCCAGCGCTTCCCGTCTGCAGGAATTGTTGAACATCACCACTGAGTTCAGCAGTTCCATCAGAATGGAACTCGGGGTGGACAAGTGTGCGGTCCTGCATGTGGAGCGGGGACGGGTCGCTCGCTCGGCCGAGATCAATCTCGAGCCGTCGAGCATCAGGACCCTCTCCGAGGCTGAGTCATACCGGTATCTGGGCATGTCACAATCAATAGGGGTTCAGGAGGCGGACGTGAAACAGTCTGTTTGCGAGGTCTTTTTTCGGCGCCTGGCAAAGATCTGTAAAAGTTATTTGTCGGGTGCCAATAAAGTCCGAGCCTATAACGGCTGGGTCATGCCCGTCCTCATGTACACCTTTGGCGTGCTCAGATGGACTCAAACTGAACTAGACGCCCTGGATAGAAAGGTCCGCACAACTATGACTGCCCATCGCATGCACCACCCAAAGTCGTCTGTCATGAGACTGTATGTCCCCCGAAAGTGTGGTGGTCGAGGCATGCTCAACGTCAAGACCATGCACAATCGGGAGATATCCAGCCTCAGAGCATACTTTGAGACGAAAAGGGAGTCTCCGGTGCATCGGGAAGTCATAGAATGTGATAAAGGACTTACTCCCCTATCTTTGGCCAACACCGAGTGGCGGGGACCGGCTGTGCTTAGCACCTCTGACCGGGAGTCCGTATGGAAGGGGAAGGAGCTGCACGGACGCTTTTTTAAGGCTCTTCATGAGCCCCACGTGGATAGAAAAGCGTCCGTGCAGTGGCTGCGTTTCGGTGACCTCTTTGGGGAAACCGAGGGTTTTGTCTGTGCAATACAAGATCAGGTGGTTAAGACGCGGAACTACCGAAAGTACATTCTGAAGGATGGCACTCACGACATTTGTCGAGCCTGTCGCCATCCCGGTGAGTCACTCAGACATGTGCTTTCGGGGTGTTCGGCGCTTGCCAACACTGAGTATTTGCACAGGCACAACCAAGCAGCCAAAATCCTCCACCAAGAGCTTGCTCTGAAGTACGGACTCCTGGATGAGAGGGTGCCCTATTATAGGTACACGCCGGTTCCTGTCCTCGAGCGCGGCGGCGTCCGGCTCTATTGGGACCGGTCAATCATCACGGACAGGACTATCTTGGCTAACAAGCCTGATATCGTGGTGATGGACCGGGCACAGTCGCGGGTGTTTTTGGTGGACATCACGATCCCGTATGACGAGAACCTCGTGAGAGCTGAGACGGAGAAAAAACGAAAGTATCTGGATCTGGCTCACGAGGTTTCCGCCATGTGGCACGTGGAGTCCACTGAAACCATTCCAATCGTGATATCTGCTAATGGTTTAATCCCAGTCAGCCTCGCTCACCATCTGCGGCGACTGGGTTTCCGTGGCAGTTCACTTGCGGCCAAGATGCAGAAGGCGGTGGTGCTCGACTCGGCTAGGATAGTCCGTCGGTTTCTTAGCCTGTCGCCCTGACCCCCGGCCGTTTGGTCTCCCCTGCCGGGGTGTAGTCCTCCGCCCGGTACATATATGTATGTGTGTAACGTTTATGTATGTTTATTTAATCTATGCGTATGTAAGTAAGTTTATTATTCGTCTTTGGTTTTTATATATATTTATCATGTGCCGGGTGTGAGAGTTAATTTAAATATGGAAATAATAATAATTATTATTATTATTATTATTATTATTATATATAATATATTATAGGTACACGCCGGTTCCTGTCCTCGAGCGCGGCGGCGTCCGGCTCTATTGGGACCGGTCAATCATCACGGACAGGACTATCTTTGCTAACAAGCCTGATATCGTGGTGATGGACCGGGCACAGTCGCGGGTGTTTTTGGTGGACATCACGATCCCGTATGACGAGAACCTCGTGAGAGCTGAGACGGAGAAAAAACGAAAGTATCTGGATCTGGCTCACGAGGTTTCCGCCATGTGGCACGTGGAGTCCACTGAAACCATTCCAATCGTGATATCTGCTAATGGTTTAATCCCAGTCAGCCTCGCTCACCATCTGCGGCGACTGGGTTTCCGTGGCAGTTCACTTGCGGCCAAGATGCAGAAGGCGGTGGTGCTCGACTCGGCTAGGATAGTCCGTCGGTTTCTTAGCCTGTCGCCCTGACCCCCGGCCGTTTGGTCTCCCCTGCCGGGGTGTAGTCCTCCGCCCGGTACATATATGTATGTGTGTAACGTTTATGTATGTTTATGTAATCTAAGTGTATGTAAGTAAGTTTATTATACGTCTTTGGTTTTTATATATATTTATCATGTGCCGGGTGTGAGAGTTAAATTAAATAGGAAAATAATAATAAAGCCTTTATTCAGACACTTTTACATAACAAATTTTACACATCAAAGACGGATAAATACATTTATACATACATTTTCCATTAAATGTTTAAAATTAAAAATTATTAGTCCGTACGAACAACTAACAGAACAATATCAGCACGTGTCTGCTTGCCCTCTGGCAAAGGCCTCCTCTAAACCTTTCCACAGATCTCTTTCCCTTGCCAACCTCGCCCACGCTTTTCCTGCTGTCTGTACAATATCGTCATCTCACCTGATTCGTTGTCGCCCTTGCTTTCTTTTACCTATACGTGGTTACCAAAGTGTAATATGTTCGCTCCACTTTTCCTTCCCTCTCATCATATGGCCGGCCCATTTCCATTTTAATGTCTTTATTTTAAGTGTAGCGTCAGTTACTTTTGTTACGTGTCTTATGTAGTTATTTGTTTTCTTATCTGATAACCTTATAGCTGCCATACTCCTTTCTATCGATCGTTGACAGACCTGCAGTCTGTGTAAATGATGTTTTGTCAACGCCCAGGTTTGGCATCCATAAGTTAGAATAGGGAGTATGCACGTATCAAAAAGTTTCCGTTTTACTGACATTGGAATAGTCTTGTTTTTCATCACATTTTTCAAGGACCAATACCGATTCCATGCATTGGCTACTCGTTTGTCTACTTCGAGTGACATTTGGTTGTAGGGTGAAATTACTTGTCCAAGGTATGTATAGGTATCTACGTATTCAATTACATTGTTATTGACGGTTATCTTTTCTTTTTTTTTTTTTCTTTTCAAACCTTACTTAACTTAATCAAAATTACTTAACTTATAAAATGGAAAATTCTTTTCAAAAAACCGACTTCAAATGCCACTACAAAGAGTGAAATAATTTTTCAATGAAGGTACACCAATTCGAAGTCGGGCGATTAATACGAAGGACTATTATTGTAAGAATTGCCCGACTTCGAATTGGTGTACCTTCATTGAAAAATTATTTCACTCTTTGTAGTGGCATTTGAAGTCGGTTTTTTGAAAAGAATTTTCCATTTTATTTTTTACTTTTTAGTGGAAAACAACAAATGCACAGGGCATTGAAAATAATGCCCAAATCGCTTGAAGTGTGCTTATAAAATCTGAAGAATTCCCTCAGTTTTTCCGAGATCCTATCATCAGAACCTGACTTGATGACTGTAGTCATTAAGTTAGCATCTGCAAGGAAATGCACTAGCAACTATTAAAAATACCCAAATCGCTTCAAGTATATTAGCAAAATTTGAAGAGTTCCCTCGATTTCACCAAGATTCCATGATCAGATCCTGACCTGATGACCATAGGAAAACCTGGAAAATATTACTCTTTCAAACAGTACCCAAATTGTTTCAAGTATCCATATAAAATTTGAAGAGTTCCCTCGACTTCTCCAGGATCCCATCATCAGATCCTGACCAAAAAAAATGGGACCATCTGGGAAGTATACCCTTTCAAACAAAAAAAAAATTTTCCAAATCGGTTTACGCGTCTTTGAGTAATCGGTGAACATACATAAAAAAAATAAAAAAATAAAAAAAGATTCCGACGAATTGAGAACCTCCTCCTTTTTTTGAAGTCGGTTAAAAAGAGGCAATGCTGCCAGTATCTTGGGTACCATGCCTCGTTGCGATGGAATCGATGAGGTTTTAAATTTATAGCCTAGTTTATAGTCTGTTATTTTTATTTTAAATCTTTTTATGTACATATATTTAAGTATTAGTTCTTAATATCTGAATCACATGCAAATAAATTACTCATAAAGCAACTTAATCAAATGTTGTTGATTTTTGGTAACGAAATTTTTTTTAGATTATAACAACATAAAATAATATGTAATGGATTTGTTTTTAACAAGAATGTTACAGATAAAAAAGCAAACAAAAAAACATGTGCCAGCTCTCAGTCTATGAGTTCCTCAAGTCGGCGTAAATTGTTTGTTGGCAAATGGATGCCCCAGTTCGATTAGGTTTGGGGGAAGTTATAATTTGGAAAAC
Organism: Coenonympha glycerion; assembly: GCA_963855885.1. Lineage (NCBI taxonomy): Eukaryota > Metazoa > Arthropoda > Insecta > Lepidoptera > Nymphalidae > Coenonympha > Coenonympha glycerion. Next base: position 16,182,519 of record OY979637.1, on the reverse strand, counting down.
TTTTTCTCGTTAGAAAAAAACTAATAAATAAAAATTATGTCAAACTGGCGCTGACTTAGATCTGCCCTAGATTGTCTAAGAAAAAACGTATTTATCGTTATCGTAATCGTTTACTGATTCTGCCCGCTGATTGGGTTCCTGATTTGCGTCAGCCAATCGCGGGGTAGAATTCGTTAACGATTACCATAACGATGAATACGTTTGTCTTACGTATTAATTCTTTGTCAAACATGAATTTCCGGCTTTACTTACTACTGAGATTTAGCTACAAATTACAATTTTATAGCTAAGATTTGTTGCTCATTTGATGATTCATAGTTTACGATAAAATCATTAACAATTATTGAATTTTAAAACAAACTTCAGTGGCAGGTTCGTTATGCCATGGTATTATATTATGAAAAAAAAAATTGTCGTAAAATGATTAGGTTTCCAAAACCGTTTATACCGTAAAAACCGTCTGAATTATTATCAGACAAACTTCTTATTAATATTTTATTAGAACCTCATTCATACTAATTACATTTTCTTTTGATGTCGATAATTAACCAGAAGCTCTCAAAAAGCTGTAGTATTATCCATATCTGTCCCATAAAATGAGTCTACTGAGAGATTTGCATTGGTAATTAGGCTGAATGTGGCCAGCCGCCTGACCATTGCCGTGGGCGCGTGGGCGTTTTGCCTCTGATAATACTAAGACACAGTTAACATAAACATACAGTTAACGGTTATGTTTATTTATTAGTAATTACAACCATCTAAGTAGATACAAAGCAGTGATAGCTCAGTGGTTCTGACCTCTGCCTCTCTTAAGAAGGTCGCGGGTTCGAATCCTGGGCACGCACCTCTGACTTTTCCGAGTTATGTGCGTTTTTAGGAAACTAAATATCACTTTCTTAACGGTGAAGGAAAACATCGTGAGGAAACCTGCATGCCTGAGAGTGCACAAAAAATGTTCTCGAAGGTGTGTGAAGCCCGCCAACCCGAACTTGGCCAGCGTGCAAACCCCTGATGTCTGGTAGTAGGTATGGTCTGAGAGGAGAGGTCCGTGCTCAGCAGTAAGACACAAAAAGGGGTTGAGAAAGAAGTAGATACATGTCAATTCTTTAATATTTCAACCCATTGATGTATGGTTCACACTAACTTTTTCGGAAAAAGGATAAAAGATAATCAAAAGTATCAATATTTTTTTATTTTTTTTTAACTATCAGGCGCCCGTTGATTTGGTCACGCGACCTACTATTTTACAGTTTTACCCTTGGGGTTGCATTTACAGTTATATTCTACTCAATTACGTTTTCCAACAAAAATACATCATATCTGTGAAAACTTCAACCATGTAATCATCATCATCGTTCATGAGATACAGCTTGGTGAGAGACAGACAAACAGATAGACGGACGGACAACAGAGTCTTGATAATAGGGGACCCTATTTTACCCTTTAAACTCTGAACCTTAAAAAAGTATTTAAGACTTATACTTTTTAATTAGCAGCTTTTCAACACATCTTATCCACGCATTTGTCTTTCGGCACCTTAATCCTATGCAACATTAAAATGCCACTTGGCGGCGGCACTTGCTCTATTCAGAAGAGATAAAGGTTAAGTTACCTCTAAACTCGTTAATTAAACTACACCAACACAATCTTACCGCTTGTTATCTTAATTAATACAACGAGCAAGTGAATTCCGAATACCTTCTCGTAGTTTAATGATAATGACCAAGAATATACTGAAATTATAGTGATTCTGATCACTTCAAACATTCAGGTCTTTTATTTTTTATAAAGGACAATAATTTCTTTCTTTTTTCATCGACTCTTTGGATCTTGAAAATTAAGAAGCGTAAACTTTTTGAAAAAAATGCATACCTAGGAATACTCTACAATGTTTTCAAAGGTGTGCCAGAGAGTTGTTCAAAATATTCTCAAAGATGTATGAAGCCTGCTAATCCATACTAAGATTACATGGTGGACTCCGGGCAAATCTTTATTTTCTTTAAGATTTGCATGCCAGATTGAGATAGCAAACGATTGCTTGCTCCATTTTTAGTTCTCCATTTTCAGTCTAAATAGCGTAAGGCAGTAACACTTTCGGGAAAAATGATGATGTTTATTCACCATTTCTATGGCAATACCCCACGAGTAACGTTTTAAATAACCTGCGCCTGTAACCCAATGTCCCCGAAGCACTTGAGTGTCACTTAAGTTTGCGCGAGAGAAATAACTTTTCCGCTACATTACCTCGACTCTTACGAGTATGCTACTAGCACTACTTGACGGAGGCGACTCGGGATAACCTAAAACGTTAGTAGGATAAGAGACGGCTGTAATATCTCTATACGAGTTAAGTTACAAAGGTACATTTACGAATCTGCAGTGTTATCAGCTTAAGGGGATTTATTGAATTTATTTTTGTCGGTGTCACTCTCACGGATAAGTTGATGGGTGCGACATGCAGCGTCGCGGAAGAATATAACAGAAAAACGACCTTTTACCTAATTTCTCTAAAACTAAGCCAGTTATCAAAAATCTGTTTCTCAACGTGTTTAGATATTATTATTACCGACACATGAAACAAAAATTACAATTACACCCATTGTAGTTTCGGAAAAAAAGAAGAAAAACTGAGATTTTGGAGCATCTTTTGGAAGAACTTTCTATCAAGAAAATTTTATCCAATCGTGTTTGTGTTTCTCAACGATTTTAGATTAAAGACTGAAAATATATGACGTATTAATTTAAAAGTATTTGTCTTTATAGTTTTTAAACAAATCTTTACTAAAGATCGCTTAAATACGGCTTCTACGCCGTTAACTAAGATTTTTTAAAAGTTAACAGCTTTTGACTATATTCCGCGCAATATATCGCTGCTCGCAGGACAATTGAATGAAGAAAGTAGAAACCTGCTGTTGCGCTTCTTGTCACACTTACAGTCGACACGTCAGGCCTGCCTGGCAATAACAGAACGACTTATGACGAATTAAAAATACAGTACTTACGTATTTAAATTACTCGATTTACAAGTACAAAATATACCACACTTTAAAGGTTCGTGGCCCTTTCAGAGTTGCATGAGGGATGACAAAAATTTACGTATTACCATTTACGTATGCAAACATCTCTTTGTTCAACTGTGTTTTCACCTATTGAATGGAAGCAGGCGTTATTTTGCGGAAATCCACAATTAGCAGGACAGATTAATTTGTTTTGCTATCCGCTACTTGAAAAGATTCTGTATGAGACAATATGCAGAAACATTACTTACATGAAACACCACACACAATTTTCAAACACTTTCTAAGACGCACGTTTCGTCCCGACATTGGGACATCCTCAAGAGACGTTGACTTCACAATGCGAAATCGTAGAGTTGCATTCTCTCTATGATTTCTCATTGTGAAGAATCAACATCTCCTGTGTTTTCACCTGTTATCAACAGGTGAAAACACAGGAGATGTTGATTCTAATAGAGTGACGATAAGTCAACGATTTTATAGGAAAGGGATTTATCAGTAGTTACGTTACGTATGAATTCTCAATAGCTTGTCGGTACATTTTACACTTAGTAGATACTATGTTATCAAATTAGATATGTCAAAGTGATCCGTAGCAAGCTCAGAGTCACCGACATAACTCAGCGGATCGTCAAATTGAAATGCCAATGACTTTCGTCGGCTGAAACGAAAGGAATACGGGCGAAGCATCAGTAACATTATCGACAAAGTGGTAAATACAAGGCAAACCGTGATTATAATTTTTTTATGAAAATAAATCTAACAACCATCTCCGAAACTACAAACACGCCCTTACTTCACGTCCACACTAAAATTCCGGAAAAATCCGCTTGCGTCCGGTACGAACCGCTCGTAACTAGTTTTGGCTTCGGATTAGAAATTCTCTATCTCTGTCCAACCTACACGAATTGCGTATTAAAGCAGGACGGGTATAGAGGCTCGTGATAGATTCGGGATAGGAATAGCGGTGGTTGCGGATGCCCCATCAACACCCGAGGCTGATTAAATGGCGGGCTCTTGGAAATTTGTTTCGGTCCGCCTTTTCCCGATCTGCAAGTAAATAGCTGATAACGGCGGTCATGGGAGAGCGTTTACTGCTGCCAATGGTTATCTTTTTTACATTCTACGTAACGTAGTAACTTGACGGACCGTCATCTAACCGAAGTTGTTATTGTACTACTTTAAAAATCTCTGACGGTTGGTATACACCATCGAACCGACTTCAAAGTGACTTGCTTCAGAAGTAATTGCGGAACCTACTGCTCAAGTTCGCAGGCGCGCCACGTGCTAGAGAAGTTCACAAAATCTGATTTTTTATAGTAATAATAATAATCTTTCTGTACTTTTTACTCTAACCCGGCCTCTACACTACTCAAGAAGTTGACCGAAGTGGGACCGAAGTTGAACGAAGAGAGCAGTGTGGAGGGGCACTTCGTCTAACTTCGCCAACTTCGACTCACTTCGGACTCACTTCGGGCAACTTCCATTTATTGTCGGTTTTTGCGTTCGAGCCAAAGGACGTCAAGGCGTTCTCGCGAAGTTCACCGAGTAGTGTGGTGACCTACTTCGACTTCGGTAAACTTCGAGAGCAGTGTGGACGGTCGGTTACATTTTTTTCCTAGTCGCCAACGATGTCTTACAGTAAATACATACTTACTTTTACCTTTTTCATTGCTTTGAGACACGGAACCATAAAAAGGAGATCTCATGTCATAGCACGTTTATAAAAAGAAAAATAACGTATCTGCACTTCGCACGAGCAACAAATAAACCATGGTAGAGCAATGGCGCGGCAAAGTATTTACTATGGGATGCATCACCGACTACTTGCCTGCTAGACTTCTTATGAATAAGCGGTTTTGTGAATACGTCAACTGTTTCAGATACGCCTGAAGTCAGTCTCTCATAATTTTAGACAACATCGCCATAATAAATAATACAAATATGTTGAAGTCGAGATTTATCAATTTATTCATTCATTTTATACTCAATAGATCTGTTTAAACCCTAAATGGATTCACAAAGCTGAAATGTTGTACAATTTTTTATTACATTTTGTCCATTCTGAACATTTTCGAAATTTCGTATTCTTATTCTCTTCATATGGAAGACAAGGACTTTTACACAGATTAATAAAAAAAGGTGAGGTATACACACATATTACTATGACTACAATAAGTTTGTTTATTTTTTGTAGTAATTCCAAGAGGCGTCTACCGGATATTATGCTGATGTGATCGAGGTTCAGCCCATGGCGTCCTATGGCGGCATAGTTTCATGGGTAAGTGCGTTTCAGATGGCCCCCGGAAATGGATCCTCGGCCGCCATTGATTTATGGCGGACAGCGGTTGTATTGCAGTGCCCAGATAAACAAGCGCCTTATAAAAATGCCCGTATCTTTATGGCTTCTATTAGAAATAATAGCTTTGACAGTAGTTAGGTTCCCTAGTCATCTTATAACGATTCAGTGTTGTGATATGATACCTTAGTGATTCCAAAATGATTCCTGACTGAGGCTATACTGTACTGTGAGAATTATTTGAAAGTAAGTATTTAATATTTAATTGGCATCAACTTCAGTATATATTTGGTTTTTCGTTGCCAAATGACAAAAAAAACAGCAAGAAAATACGTAATCCAAGAACGATCAAAAAGTTGGGTCATTAAAAGTACTGAGATCTTAATTTTATGGCCAACTTAAAAAAATTTGGCTGTTCTCTTTAACTTTTGATTTTAGAACAAGTATAACACATTTTTAATATAACCCACTTGGGTACATCTTAACATAAGTTATTATGTTTTAGTTGTATACTCGACTATAAAGTTTCAAGAAAAACTAGCTATTTGTCTTGAGAAAATTCCGCCGGCAATTTCACGTGACGGCAAAGCAGTGCCTTTATGGGGTGCTTTATTGAGCGATATATCCCATCAGGTCCCATCGGCCCGACATAAAGAACACACGGTATATTGGACGCACGGGTTTGCTTGGATTTATTACGTGGTGAGGTCACTCATTTCGGTTTATTTATGTTTGCTCTTGATCGTACAGATCGATACATAATAAACTATGAAGATACGTATACTATACTATAAATAATTATAAATAATCTACACAATTTAGTTTTTAAACAAATCACGCTGGAACTGAAATTTTCTCGAAGTATAATAAGACTGTTTTCCCAACTTTATTTCAATGATCATTGCTATAGAAATCTAAATACAGCTATAGATAGCTATAGCAAATTTTAGTTTTTTCAAATTACTTCAGGATTTTTAAGGCTACAAAGGCTATAAACATTCTACATCCCACGTTGTAGGATCATTCTACATCCCAATCGTGACAGATATTCGTCGTAATACGAGGCTTATCCAGTGCATTTCCCCAAATTACTTTGGCCTTGCATAAGGATCAGTCTTAGAAAAGATGCTAAATAATTCTGTAGAGACTAATAAAATATTTTATAAGAATTGATAATTATCAACCCCTGGCATTCTGTTATGGACAGTAATCCTAATCCTAATAATCCTAATAATATTATAAAGGCGAAAGTTTGTGTGTGTGTTTGTTACTCCTTCACGGCTCAACTACTGAACCGATTTAGCTGAAATTTGGAACATAGGTAGCTTATAACCCGGATTAAAACATAGGCTACTTTTTATCCCGGAAAAATCCATAGTTTCCGTGGAATACTCAAAATACCAAATTTTCTAGAGCAATCTATAGCTACATCTATAGATAGATTGTTCAAGCGAACTTGCTTGAAAGCATGTTTAAAGGTTAGAATAGGGAACGATAACGGGAAAATGACGTTTCCCTTATGATTCATGAAAAAGCGAATTTGACGCGGGCGGGGCCGCGGGCAAAAACTGATGATATTATCACTATAAATGTGAAAATGGCCACTATGTAGGTTCTGAACATAGCACTGTACGCATTTAACAAGTGTGTTTTAGTTGAACAAGGGGATATGGGATAATAATGCTATAAATAATAATGATATAATGGTATAAATAATGCATAATGCTATAAATGTGAAAATGGGTACCCGTATTATAGGTTCCGACATTACAACTGTTTCGCTATTAGCATTTTGTGTTTTAGTTGAGCAATGAGGGATACAGGTTAATAATATTATAACTATGAAAACGGGTACCTATATGATATAGGTTCTGAACTAACATCTGTTTCGTTACTGACAATGTATGTTTTAGTTGAGCTATGGGATATGGTATAGTAATTAGTAATGCTATAAATGTGGAAATGGGTACCTTCCCATATAGGTTCTGAAAATACAACTACAAATTTTTCGCTATTTACCTATAATGTGTGTTTTGGTCAAGCAATGGGATGGGTTAAATACCTACTAAAAATTTGTTCCTGTATAGTTTCTGAAATTAGAGCTGTTCCGCCATTAAAAATATGTGTTTTAGTTGAGCAATAGGATATGTGATAGTAATTATGCTATAAATGCGAAAATGGATACCTATAAGGTAAAGGTTCTGAAATTATTTAGCTCTTAAGCGGATACGTTGATTTTTAGGTTAGCATGCAGCGTTGCGGAAGAATATAACAGAAAAACAATGTTTTACCTAATTACTTCAAAAACTAAGCCAGTTATTAAAATGTCGTTCTGAGCGTTTTTGGGAATTATTTTTTACCGATACATTAGAACAAAAATTACAATCATGTCTATCATAGTTTTCGATGGAAAAAACCGGCCAAGTGCGAGTCGGACTCGCGCATCGAGGGTTCCATACCATAAAAGAAGTAAAACATTGAAAGAATCACTTTTATTCATGAATTTACGAGTATAAAATTTACATGTAGGTACTTTTGTTGGCAAACCGCAAACGTAACTTTGTTTTTGGCGGATTATTGTTATTATCAAAAAAAGTATATTAGTCAGTGAGTTGATTTTATTTTTCCTGTAAAATATACATTAACTTCTATTGATCATAATTATTTCAGATTTTTCGATTGGTAAACTTCGGAGATAAGGGGGGGGGAACGGTATTTTTTCCGACAGTTTGCTCAATAAATCAAAAACTATCGGACATAAAAATAAATAAAAATCGGTTTTAGACTACACAAGTAACGCCCTTTCATATGATACCCCACTCAATATTGTTATCTCATTTTGAAAAATCGAAGCCCCGGTTTTCCCCCCTTTTTAAATAAGAATAAAAATAATTTTCAAATTTTTACGATTGTTATGACGTCGCGTCACTATTACCTATAGGTAACTATTCCAAATTTCAAGTCGATAGCTTTGATAGTTACTGAAATAATCGAGTGTGACAGACGGACGGACGGACGGACGGACGGACGGAGAAAGTCTCACCATAAGGGTTCCAATTTTACCAAATTGGTATTGAACCCTAATAAGAAAAATGGAGATTTTGGAGCAATTTTTGGGAGAACTTTTGGGCGAGAAATTTTTATCCAATCGTGTTTCTGAAGTTAGGTTAACAGTTTTTTCCCAGAAAATCCATGACTCCCGCGGGATTTGTAAAACCCCGAAATTCACGCGGGCGAAGCCGCGGGCAAAAGCTAGTGTATCTCATAAAATGCTAGTAACCATTTTATGGGCTCGTAAAATCCGAGTGCATCAGACGTGACTTGGTTTTTGTAGAAATGTTTTTTTGCCTGTAAAACTATACCCTTAGTAGCTCCTGCAGTTATTTTACAGAGTCATGAAATATAGTTTTATCATTTAAAAAATCCCTTTGAATTTTTAATCTAATGGTTTAAACAGAATACTACCTAATATTATTGTTTGAAGTTATTAAAAGTGAAGTTAAAGTTATAGTTCGAAGTTTATTTGACGAGAGCATGTGCCGAGTTTAACGTGAAATCAACGGGTCTGCCCGCGAAATTCAAAATTTTCGTGGTTTTTTTGCAATTTGTACGCTAATTAGACATGATAGGCTTATGGCAATCAATTTGCGAGAATGGCAGTATCATCTTTACGTGATTATATAAAAATCTTTGCATAAAAATGTGTATCCTAGGAAATTAGTCCGAGTATCGAGTTTTATGTGAGTAACTCGCAAATCTCGGACTAATTTCTTTAACTCGACACTTTCGAGCAGAGATTTTTATATAAACACGTGAAGAAGATATTGAGATTATCGCAATTTTACGGCCATAAGCCTATTATGTCTTATTAGCTTACTAGCAGATACCCGCGGCTTCGCACGCGTAAATTTTAGTTTTAACTATTCTACGGGAACCATCCATTTTCCGGAATAAAAAGTACCCTTTGTGTTAATTTACATGAAATCTATCTTCATTTCAACTTTAAACCAAAATTTTTCAGTAGTTGTGCGTGAAGGAATATATTTTCTCCCGCAAGAATTTCTGTTGTTCCCTATTATTACGAAAACAATGGATTTTCCCGAAAAAAAAATGTTGATTCTAGGATATAATCTATCTCCATTCCAAATTTCAGCCCAATCGGTTCAGAAGGGACGGCACGATGGAGTATTTCTCCCGCATGAATATCTGCTATTTAAGTATTTTCTCAGAAACCATGGATTTTCCCAGGATAAAAATTTGCCTATGTATTAATCCAGAATAAAACCTATCCCCTTTTTGAATTTCAGTCATATCCGTTCAGTAATTACAGGGTAAAATAGTATTTTTCACACGTGAATATCCATTTTTCAGTTTTCCCGCGGAAACCATGGATTTTCCTGGGATAAAAAGTAGCCTTCGTATTAGTCCAGGATATAATCTATCCCTATTCCAAATTTCAGCCAAATCAGTTCGGTAATTACGACATTAAGGAATATTTTTCCCGCGTGGATTTCTCTTTTTCACTTTTATCATAGAAACCATGGAATTTTCCGGGATGAAAAGTAGGCTTTGTAATAATCCGGGATAAAATCCATCTCCTCTCCGAATTTCAGTGATATCAGTTCAGTAATTACTGCGGAAAGTAGTATTTTTCGCGCGTGAACATCAGTGTTTCAGGTTTCCCGCGAAAACCATGGATTTTTCCGGGATGAAAAGTAGAATATCTATTAATTCTAGACATAATCTATCTCCATTCCAAATTTCAGGCAAAGTTCAGTAATTACGATGTGAAGGAATATTTTCCCCTCGTGGATTTCACTATTATCATATTATATCTACTCATATATTAATTTGTAATGCTTTATTATTTTTACTATATTTGTAAAAAGTATATAATGCTTTATTCATTTTTATACATTTATATCATATACACATTTTAAGTATATGTAGTGTAAATATTATATCTATTAATATATAAAATACAAATATGTATTGGCGGGTATTTGTTATTCATTTTCATGTCATTTTTGTTTGTTTTTGTTTGCTTTAATTTTATATTAGGTATAGTTCGTGGCGTCACCCAGTCATGGATCCTGACTGAAAATCAGCGCTGTGTGCCTCCATGTATGTATGGAGAGCACACAGCACCATGCTGAGTTGGGGTCCATTTCTGGGTTGTGCCACACATTGCAGGCGGTGTCTGGAGCTGCCGCCACTTGGGCAACGATTGGTATTTTTGCCCGGGTGGGGGAGGCTTCAGGCATCGTTATAGTACGTAAGTGTACCTCCATTGTAATGTGTGGCATAATGCAAAATAAATGTATTTCTTTCTTTCTTTCTTTCTTTCTTTCTTTATCATAGAAACCATGAAATTTTCCGGGATGAAAAGTAGCCTATGTATTAATCCAGGATAAAATCTATCTCTTTTCCGAATTTCAGTCATATCCGTTAAGTAATTACAGCGTGAAGTAGTATTTTTACCGCGTGAATATCAGTTTTTCAGTTTTCCCGCGGACATCATAGATTTTTCCGGGATGAAAAGTAGCTTTTGTATTATTCCAAGATATAATCTATCTCGATTTTAAATTTCAGCCAAATCAGTTCAGTAATTACGGCATGAAGGAATATTTTTCACACGTGGATTTCTGTTTTTCACTATTATCATAGAAACCACGGAATTTTCCTGGATGAAAAGTAGGCTTTGTAATAATCTGGGATAAAATCTATCTCCTTTCCGATTTTCAGTCATATCAGTTCAGTAATTACAGCGTAAATTAGTATTTTTCGCGTGAGAACCTCAATGTTTCAGGTTTCCCGCGGAAACTATGGATTTTTCCGGGATGAAAAGTAGTCTTTATATTGATCCAGGATATAATCTATCTCCATTCCAAATTCCAGCCAAATCGGTTGTGCACTTGCGGCATGAAGATTTTTTTCCGCGTGAATTTCGGTTTTTTATTAATCCCACGGGAACCATGAATTTTTTCGGGACGAAAAGTAACCTCCGTATTAATTCAGGATATAGTCTATCTTTATTCCAAACTTCAGCCATATCAGTTCGGTAATTACGGCGTGAAGAAGTATTTTTCTCGCGAGAATATCGGTTTTTCACTTTTCCTGCAAAAACCATGGATTCTTCCGGGATAAAAAGTACCCTATTTATTAACCCAGCATATAATCTATCTCCATTCCAAATTCCAGCCAAATCGGTTGTGCACTTGCGGCATGAAGATTTTTTTTCCGCGTGAATATCGGTTTTTTACTAATCCCACGGGAACCATGAATTTTTTCGGGACGAAAAGTAGCCTCCGTATTAATCCAGGATATAGTCTATCTTTATTCCAAATTTCAGCCATATCAGTTCAGTAATTACGGCGGGAAGTAGTATTTTTCTCGCGTGAATATCGGTTTTTCCCTTCTCCTGCAAAACCCATGGATTTTTCCGGGATGAAAAGTACCCTATTTATTAACCCAGGATATAATCTATCTCCATTCCAAATTTCATCCAAATCGGTTGTGTACTTGCGGCGTGAGATTTTTTTTCCGCGTGAATTTCGGTTTTTAACTTATCCCACGGGAACCATGAATTTTTTCGGGATGAAAAGTAGCCTATGTAATAATGCAAGACATAATATACCTCCATTCCAAATTTTAGCCAAATCGGTACAGTAGTTGCGACGTGAAGACGTATTTTAACTTGATAAAATCCAAACTTCGGACCCCCGTTTCACCCCCTTAGAGGGTGAATTTTGAAAAATCCTTTCTTAGTGCTCCCCTAGACCTTATAAGGTATCTGTGTGCCAAATTTGGAGTCTCTAGACCCAGCGGTTTGGGCTGTGCGTTGATATGTCAGTCAGTCAGTTTCTTCTTTTATATATTTAGAAAAATCGCGAAAAACCACGAAAAATTTGAATTTTGCGGGCACACCCGTGGTGTGCTCCTTAATGCCCATTCTTCAAGACGAAAACCTGAACGACTAGACATTCCGATTTAGACCAAACATTATGAACAATTCATTTATTAGATTAGACTTAGAGAAAGGAAAGATAAAGTATGAAATTAATTTACGGTAAATGACTTCAATGACAAACGTAAGGTACATTACAGCTTCAAACTCATACCGAGATCGAATTAACTCCATCTCAAGATAGTTAAACTTGCCACTCAGTCGCTCTCCAACTTTGCCGAAACTCATCAAGTGTTTAAATATAACACGTTTTCAATTTATTTTCCTGAAAAGCTGTTAAACGTATTGAATCGAACCGTTCGATAAAAAGTGGTAGTGACGTGAAAAGAATTCAACGTTTCCATGAAAACTCGATAAACCTTTACTTACAACGATTACCTAAACCTACGCATTTATAATATCCCATAGCGATTAAAGTATAAGATTGTACAAAAAAAATTATGCGCATTTTTGACATGGGTTAAAACCATTGAACTCGATAATGTATTGTATTCGACACCTGACATTGTAACCGTAACCGACACCTTTCGCCTGTGTGTACCTATAGGTAAGTATTTTTTTGTATTTTCGTTTCTGTCGGAACACCCAGAGTGACATATTTTTCTGTGTATTTTTGTGAAGCCTCGTGTACTTTAAAATTTTCCCATTCTTATTTTAAAGCTGCGATAGTCCTGTTATATCTACTAAAACTAAAATAAACCTGCAATATTTCAAAATATTATAATTTCTATCGTTTTCCCCGCCGTCGTACGTATCATGAAGAGTAGGGCTGCCAAAACGCAGACAATGATTTTAGTTATACGTTCTAACAATCCGGATTAGACCCTAAAGTTTAGAATTTATAGTTAACACGTTTCCTGTCCGCTGAACCACATATGGCTCAAAAACTTGCGTGTTTTATACACTAATACGTTCCTGAGCCATATGTGTGTCAGGGGAAGCATACAGTTTCTATGGCTAATATTTTTACAGGGCGCGCCGGTACTTTTACAATATTTGCATGGGACTTGCTAAGACGATCATATAGTAAAGAATACCTACTTCCAGCACTTTTTTTTTATTTTTTTAGTTACTTGTGTTTTTTTCTGACAACATAACAACAGTATTTTGCAAAAAGTCCGTTGAGCTTGCGGCTTAAATTTTTTTTTTGTTTGGGACAGTGAACGTGTTAATACGACGAAAAGTGCGTTGTAAGTGTTGTGTGTAAAGAATGAAGAAGGAAAGAGTCGTGGTGACATTGACGCTTGGGTCGTTTACTTTCGTGCTTGTGTGGGATGGGCGAAGGCGGATGGTGCTTGCTTGTTCCTACATGTTGGACCATCCAGACTATTTTCAGGTAGCGGCTTATAGCAAACAAATTAATTTTTCATGCTTATATGATTACTAACAACTAAGATGTTTCAAAAACTAAGTTCATAGGGAGTATAATATCAAGATGGCGATACGGGGTAGGGACGAAACAACTTTGAATACACTAATTCAAACATGTCCCAAAACTACTCTATAACTAAAATATAAGTATCATTATAAAACATAAGATTAGTACTATAATATTATAGTAAAGAACTGTTGTGAATGTGGGAGTACGAAGCAGAAGTAGGTTAAACAACTAGAATTGAATAACAAAATAATAATTGTACCAAAAAGGGCACAGACCCGGAGTCTGTGGTTTGTAAAATTATACTAATAAAAAAAAATTAAGTTCATGAGGGTGCTACGTTTACTGTGCTCGGAAGCCCACAAAAACTTAGCCGAGTGTACGATTTTGTTCAATACCACTTGAACATTTTCTGCAAGTCTCGTTTGACAACCCTGATCGCTATGTACCGCGTTGATCAGCCATTTCCCGTCACGGCGATATTGCGCGGTACTGCACCCCATTTTTCAACTAAACAGCGAGCGCGAGATTGGATGGGGCCGCTATTTTTCAAGTGCGAATTTTGCATACGTTTTAGTTTAGAGTAGATTTTATCTTGTTGAAGCTTTCAGCGGTTTCGCCGTGTTTTCCACCCTCCGAGTTTTTGTAAGGCTGGGATTAGTTAACTGTAGGGTTACCAAGAAACAGTTTTATACTGGAGACGTTCTGATTTTGGCCAAAGTTAACCTAACCAAGATTTACAAGTTTACTATAGTAACTCGGGTACAATGGACAAAACTTGCATATTTACGAATTATCGGCAAATTTATCAATGGGTAGATCTTGAAGATAACGTTACGAGTAATTATTAGATATGACTAGCTTGTTAGAGCAAATATTGAAAACCATTCTAACGATAAGACAGTAAAACAAATCATTTTAATCACCAAGCCAAACGAAAACTTTAATTTGAACAATTAACAATGAAATTATTGTGAAAATAGTTTCTGTTATAAGAATAATGTAAGGAAGCTTTATCCTCAAATATTATAGGAATTCAATGGTGTCTGTACCTAAGTCGCGTATTTTGAAATATGTTTTTTATGAAGCGGGCATTGTGCACTCGACTTAAGTGAACAATATTATGATGTGTTCAATGAAAAGTGCAGTTTGTAATAAAAGGGATAAGGAAGCTCGCATTTTTTTATTCAAACAGAAACAATTACTAACTATATAGAAAAGAAAAAACAAGATCTTGCTTGCACTTTCTTAGGGGCATTTACTAATTTAGATGCTACACAGCATCAAACTAGAAATCTAGATTTCTAGAAGGCACGTCTTGATCAGAAGGGTGTTGAACAGCTGCAACTAATGCGTCCCAACAGACTAGTCACATACAGCTGACTAGTAGCCTAGACCTTTGCTAGTTGTAGTTTTATAACCTGAAGGGTTAGTATAATAGGTTTTTTTTTACAACTTTCGAGTTGTCTCGCTTCGAATAATCGTAATGGAATTCAAAATACATCTTCAGCCAGCGCCCCAAGCGGATCCATTGTTATTTGTGGGTATGGAGAAATCCATTCCGTTTATTCGAATCGAAATCGAAATGTGTGCAAAAACCTTTACTAACTCTACTGGTCTGGTACGTCCGGTAAATAAATCTTGCAGTAGGTATATTCCTAAGCTTGTCTTTTGGGTAATGAGATATGGCGGCCACCCGCGCGGGGTCACGGGTTCAAATCCGACACGGTTTGGGCGTAGCGCTGTCAGCTATACATGACGGTCGCGCCGCTAGAGGCCGTCCTCCGTCACAATGCATAGACAAATTGTGGTACTTACTTGGAGAAGATTAAGTATGTAGGTATATTGAGGGAATAGTAGCCTAATGGTTAGGTATCACTTCGGTCTTCTATTCGAACCCTAGCAGGTCTACTGGGAAGCTATTCATGATTTTTAGAGATAACAATATAAGCAAAGGTATGTGAAGCCCGCTAACCCGCAATTAACCAGCGTGATAGGTCAAATCCTTCTTATTTAATGACGAGACCTAAACCCATACACATAAGCGAGTTCAAAAGGTGTTGAGTCATAGTAATCCCAGCAAAAACATTTTCATGTAAAATGTTGCCAAGACGAGAACATGTGGCTCACACTATCAAAAAGTTATCAGATCTCATGTAACGCAAGACTTCTAACTCTACACGCCCTAACTCTATAAATCCTAACTTTATAAACTCTACACTTTAGTCAAAATATATTATGTCTTGGCTGTTTCGGTACCGTCACATGGGCGTAAAGTGAAGAATTTATTCACTGTTCAGTACTTTTCTAATAGAGTTTTGCAAGTGGCATAATGGACCATGCAAAATTCAAGAAATTTCACATTAAAATTAAATGGTATCACCATTGTTATGGGAAAAAAACTTCCATTTATTAAAAATATCCTCTAAAGCAAAGGAACACACTTTTGCAAAGTGTGATGAAGTATTTGAAACCAATGCAGTTAGTAAAACCTAAGTGCAGTTTCTGAGGAGACTCAATACCTATCTAATAAATAATCGTTACTACAGAAACTAGGTATTGTATATCAGAAAAGTACAAAGTCAGTGAATAATATTTTTACTTTACACCCATGTGACAGTAACGAAACAGCCAAGACATAATATATTTTGACTAAAGTGTAGAGTTTATAAAGTTAGGATTTATAGAGTTAGGGCGTGTAGAGTTAGAAGTCTTGCTCTACATGAGATCTGATAACTTTTTGATAGTGTGAGCCACATGTTCTCGTCTTGGCAACATTTTACATGAAAATGTTTTTGCTGGGATTTCACTTCTTTTTGTAAGTTGTTTACGACTATATTTTTTATTTGGTTAATTTCCTTTTCTTTGGTGTATTTCTTGAATATCATTGCAAGGTGGATATTTGTCCGAATCAAGTATCCCCCCCCTCTATCATTTAAATGAGGGAACCCTCCTTGGTTCACCTAGTTTATTTTTTTCCTTATTTGTAGTTTATTACAAAGAGTCCCTTTATCAAATTTTGAGACCTCTAGCATCAATATTTGCGGTAATTTCATACAAACTTCCATCCCCTATTTTAAGGGGTTGGGGGGTTAAATTTCCAACTTTTGGAATTTTGTTGGTTGTGTGCTAATACTAGCTTATATACCAAATTTCAGAAATTAAGTTTTTATTATACCTATATACTTATAGGAAACCCCATACGAACTTCCAACCCCCTAATTTTATGGATGTGGGATGATTAACTAAAAATCCTGAAACACATATTTAATTGTTTATTACAAAGAGTCCCTATATCAATTTTGAGACCTCTAGCATCAATATTTGCGGTAATTTCATACAAACTTCCATCCCCTATTTTAAGGGGTTGGGGGGTTAAATTTCCAACTTTTGGAATTTTTTTGTTGGTTGTGTGCTAATACTAGCTCATATACCAAATTTCAGAAATTAAGTTTTTATTATACCTATATACTTATGGGAAACCCCATACGAACTTCCAACCCCCTAATTTTATGGATGTGGGGTGATTAACTAAAAATCCTGAAACACGTATTTAATTGTTTATTACAAAGAGTCCCTATATCAATTTTGAGACCTCTAGCATCAATATTTGCGGTAATTTCATACAAACTTCCATCCCCTATTTTAAGGGGTTGGGGGGTTAAATTTCCAACTTTTGGAATTTTTTTGTTGGTTGTGTGCTAATACTAGCTTATATACCAAATTTCAGCTTTCTAGGTCTTCAGGAATTACCTAGGAATTTTGATGATCATCAGTGAGTCAGTCAGTCAGTCAGTCAGTCAGTGACGAAATTTGGGTTTTTTAGACGTCAATAAAATCTAAAGTATAAGACCTTTTTTTTTTTTTTTTTTTTTTCCTTTGGAGGGGAAATCCTCATGGACACCGTTCTGGTAGAGCCGGACTCCTACCGGCTAAAACCCCTCCTTCTCCGGTGTTGCCGTGTGCCTGCCGTTAAGCCTAAAACACGGCAACACGTTGGTCTTAAAACCTCTTTTCCTTTTTTCTTTCTTTCTCCTCTTCCCCCTTTTCTTTCATAATTTTTTCTATGTATTTCTCCACTATAGTCCAGTGTTCTTCATTTTGTAGCATTTTGTTAACTAGATTTCCTGCATTTATTTCTCCAGTTTCTTTCACAATCTCCTCTCTCTCCTTAGCCCACTTAGTACAGGCGAATAATGTATGTCTAGCATCGTCTAATTCGCTGCAGTACATGCATGACGGATCCTGTCTTTTCCCAATTCCCGCCAGGTAGTCCATAAAAACTCCATGTCCTGTCAGACACTGTGTCAGCCAAAAGGACAGACAGCCATGATTTCTCTTCGTCCATGTTTCCAAGTTAGGGATAAGTTCATATGTCCATCTGCCTTTAGATGATCTGTCCCACTCATGTTGCCACCTAGCAAGAGTGTCTGTTTTGACGTTTGATGCCACTTCAACGTCCTTCAAGCTTCTAGTTTGCGCTCTCTCTTGGGCTAATAGGTGTATGGGCGTTAGATTAGCCAGAACAAGCACTGCGTCTGTGGAGACAGTCCTATAGGCTGAGCAAACTCGAAGACCTAAAACGCGTTGCGCTTTTAGGGTTCGCCTTTGGTGCAGGTCAAACTTCATTGCCGGCTCCCAGATCGGTGCTGCGTACAAAATTATAGTATTTAGTAGTACCTTGCACAGGGCTCCTGCGGTCCTAGAGGCCTTATCGCAGACAGATTTAATGTGTTGGCCAAAATTTAGATCCCGATCTAGTTTAACTCCAAGGTACGTAACACTATTTTTGGAGCAACTATCACTCCTCCACAGAAGTATAGGACCTATAAAATTGAAACTTTATAGGTTTAATAAGTTCACTGGCGACATCATTTTCCGAGAATTTTGATTATCTGAAATAATTCAGGCCTAAGTTATAAGGGTTTAAAAATACGGCGAAACACTTCGAGAAAAGATAGGTAGTGCCCTCGCGCTTCGCTTGGCTCGTCTTGGCGGGGACACTACCGTGTCCCCAGATAATAATTTTATATTTATTTATTTGCTCAGATACTTTGAAATTTTACAAGAGTGATTAAAGCCTTTATGACACTGTAGAAACGTAATAGCTGATGATGATGACAATATCCCTTGTTGATTTTATTCTATAGTTATCTAAGTAAACTATCACGAAACCTACCATACACACGTAAAACATCATTAAAATTGATCTAGCCATTTTCGAGATTTAGCAAGCTGCAAGACTCATAGAGTTTTATTATATAGGTAAACTGAATTGTCGAGTGCAATAAAATTTAACATAAACCGAGTACTTGGGTAACCGTAGACAAAAGTGACCAATATTTACGACGTCTACACCCCGACTCTAAACTTAAACCTCACTTAACGTAAACCCTTGCCTGCGGAACGTTAAACTTTTACTGCTTAGATAATCTTTACTCAGGCATTTATCAGGCTCGAATTTTATTACTTCATAAACTGAACCTCGGTTTAATCGCCCGGCGTGTAACCGAAACAATCGGTTACTACCCGGGTAACCAGAGATTAAGGTGTTAAGTATTTTTTTTATGCTCTACCTGTAAGTCTTGAACACATCTGATGGTTAGTGATGATGATGCAGTTGAAGATTTTATCGTACTAACATGGAAGGGTTTAGTAAACTCACCCTAAACGGTTTCTAGTTTCTTCACATCATTGCGCTGCGCTGCAGTGTCTTTAGCTTGGCGGTACGTATCTTATTCTTATACCTTTAAACGAGCAATTCTTGTATATATATTTCTATATAATCTGGATCTCGGAAACGGCTCGACCGATTTTCATGAAATTTAGTATACAGGAGGTTTTGGGGGCGATAAATCGACTTAGCTAGGATTCATTTTTAGAAAATGTCGAATTTACCAAAAAAAATAAAAATATGACTACTGCTGCCATCTATTGGCCACCGAGCGAAGCTCGGTCACCCAGATATTTTGCTATTAGGGTGGTAACTAGCCAGTAGCCACGGCCAAAGCCTCCCAGATTTGATCTGAGGCGTCAGTAGAATTTCACCATCTATTGACAACCGCATGTCAGTGACTGTCGATAGATGGCGCTGGCTGTAAATATATCGAAAAATTCGATTCGTTTTTGCGATACGAGTTGACTCGAAATGCGTACATAAACATGTACTAACCCGTCTGAGCTAATTATTATATGAAGAGATTAAGAGGTGTGTGACTTCTAAGACTAGATTTGCCACTGAGAATTTTATATGGTTTTCGTTATATTAATGATTGTGAAAACCCCTATAAATCACAAGAAGTATACAAAAGTAGGTAAATGTGCGCAGTAATTTATGTGTAGACGACAAACTCTTTGAGACGACGCGGCAGTCATACGCAAAGTAAATTCGAGCGTAATAAATCCTTCCCGGTCCGAAACTTGCAGTTGGGGGAAGATGGGGAGGGGGGGTTACATTTCTAAAGAAATTCCGCCTAAGCAACTTCGCTGGATTCTGGATGTAGGATGTAAAGCCCTATTTACGTTGATATTCCGTTTGTGAGACTAAGTTTATTCCTTTCAATTAAATGTATGGCAGAAAAATAAATATTATGTAATGGGTAGGTTTGTAGGTAACCTTTTATTTGGCCCACGGTTGATAATATTTCTACCGCATCTTCATTTAACATCGTGTGAGAATGCAAACAATACTAGCTTGTAGTGTGTAAAAAAGCACTTATATGATTGGTAAGTTAGTTATTACTAGTAACTAATCAAATTATATTAATCAGTGGTATAGTTACTATATAATAAACGTGAATA
Source organism: Coenonympha glycerion (assembly GCA_963855885.1). Lineage (NCBI taxonomy): Eukaryota > Metazoa > Arthropoda > Insecta > Lepidoptera > Nymphalidae > Coenonympha > Coenonympha glycerion. The sequence continues at coordinate 16,162,057 of OY979637.1, read as the reverse complement.
CGTTTCATCTATTTAAGACTATTTAAGAAGTACTACGAGCCGCAAATGTGCACGAATATAATTTGGGAAATGTTCAGATACGTGACCATTAGCAACAGCCTCAGGCGTCATTGTATTGCAATGCATTTAGCAGTGAAGCCTCCTATAGTTTAACCAGGGGGAAAACTACCCCCAGGGTGTTTAGCTACATTTATGAAGCCTACAGAAGTTCTCTAGCGAAATTGCACGTGAGGACTGCTTTAAGATAATTAATTAATACTATTAAGTATCTAAAAATTCAAAACAGTTCTAGTTTTTAGTTAAATAGTTAAATATCTATAAGTGCATAGGGCAGTTGATATAGGCTAAATGTGGGTAAATGTAAACGCACGTACTTTTTACTAATATCAGTTACAGACAACAGTCTATACTATGCGTTTCGTTTCACTCTGAAGCTGATATTAACTAAAACTACGAAATCATTGAATGCGTTTATTTACCTCTGTTTACGTTTACCCACAATAACTATACGTACAATTTTACTTCAAGGATTCACTTCATATCATACGACTCACGCCAGCCTAACCATGTATACCAAACAAGCATGCATTTTCACAAGTGAATAACATTTCTTATATTCCTTGCCTCTTGAATTACCGCGACAACTGTCACAAGCATTCCCGGCTCACCACGAGAAAAATCCCGCGTGAGAATTTAAGCATTTTGAACTTTAACACACAGAACACAAAGTCCTAGATGTAGGTAACAAAAAAATTGGCACCCTTCTAAGGAATTTCAATATTTCACCGCTACATGCATTGCGTTGAAATATTCCGATTTTAATCTAATTTATGCTTTGTTTGCAAGAGTTTAAGGTTGCTTTCTTGTTACTAGAAAACGTAATAAAAGAAAAAGATTTTCGGTATACGTGTAAAATGTTTAGGAAATTGCTACTTAAGGGGACTTTATGCTGGGAGTCGTTACTCGTTTCTTTCTCACAGGTCGCCTTTCAAATCTTGTTGAAAATATTTTTCCTCAATATCTTCATCGCTTAAGCTTTCAGACGAGTTTAATACGAGTAATACAGTTCTTTTGGTATCAATATTCTTTGATTGTATATCTTCCATCCCCTAATTCACACTATAGCTATGTCAGTAAAGTTGATGACTTTTCCTCCTCTAAACCTACTATACAAGTTGTTTTATTCTGCAATTCATAGGACATAATCTTACCAAAAACAATCTTGGTATGTTTCGCTCTGACACCAGAGCATCACTAGATTTATACTTAAAACGTCTTAATGAACAGTGAATGTAAAATATCACATCACAACCCTATGTAGCGTCACACATATCAATTCGGTGTAGCGTTAGGCACCCCGGACGGGTGGAAACTTGAACAACTATGCGAGGTTACGGTAACAGTGTGAGGTGTCGGTTACGGTAACGATGTCGCGAGTTCAATGGTTTTTTCCATCATCTCAAAAAATGCTAACTATCCACTGAAACCTGTGAAAACTTTTATAGGTGTTGTAGAAGAAGAACTTCAACATAGATAATAATAATTTTGATGATGATGTGTACGATTTGCAAGTCAATAGAAGTTAATGAATCGCTTGTTACCTACCATCGTCTCAGACCGCGATAAAAATCCGTCTCGAGACCCAAACGAAATGGCCAAACTTTTAACTGTCATTTGCATTTTAAATACGCCCTAACTTGCCACTGAATTAAAGATTATAAAGCCCTTGGGGGAAAAACGTTTTTACAAAGTTATTCTTTGTACTTAATTTCGTGTCTGATTTTTCATCGCAACAAGTTACGCAGTTTGGAACATTGGGAAACAGAAAATAATCCAAAGTACTCTTAACTGAAATTGTGATAACCTATTTGTTGAGATTTCGGTTTAAGTTTGGGTTCCAAGCTACGCTATGCTGTCATAATAATTTTGCGCAGGACCGTGTAAGGTGGAAATCATCGCAGAAGGCCTTTGTCCAGACATCCGTTAGCTGAAACGATATATTCATCGCAGTATATACATATATACTCTCAACTATAGCCTACGTACCAGTACCTACGTAGTGAACAGCGCCAGTGATTTGCAATTCAGTAGAATCGAATTAATCGCTTGTTACCAGCTACCGAGCGCCGACTGGCCACTCGAGACTTGGACACTGAACGAAATTGAGTCCGTGGAGGCGACAAAAAGTCCAAATATTGTTGCCAAGTGCTAGTCGATGTAGTACGCTACGAAGGATTCCTTAGGTAGGTGCTGCAAATGTCTCTGTATACACGCAAATCTCTTTAGAATGAAAATTGAAGATAGTAAACCACGCTGGCCAAGTGCGAGTTGGAAAGCTTCACAAACCTTTAAGAACCTTACAGAGATTTTGTAGATATTCAAGTTTCCTCGCGATATCTTCATTCACCGGTAACGAAGTGATAATAAGTTTTGTGTCGATATTTATTTTATTTTTAAACTAGCACACCCGGCGAACTCCGTTTCGCCACCAGATGGCTAGGATTATGTAACATTTTTTAATTTTTAATTTTGTTTTGTTTTTAATTTTTCCTGAATTTTCTTTGCTATAAACCTCACGGAGCCCGAGACCTTTCCAACGAATGCAAAACCGTGGAAATCGGTTCGTGCGTGCTGGAGTTATAGAGTCAGGAAGGAAAACCCGACTTATTTTTATATAGTAGAAGTAGATAGTAGATTAAATTTTCATTGCATTAAAATTTATGGAAATCGAATAGGATTTTTAAGTTCAGTTTTCATGCGTTATTATATCAACATCTAAACTGACCATTACTAAAATATTATTTCAAGTTAAGAGGGAGTTTGTAAGAACTTTTTATCTAATTGCAATCGTATAACAATTATAATTCAAAATAACATTCACTTAATATTATGATTCTTTTTACATAGCTACGATTAATGATACTGACAGAATGAATTCCTTTGTTCTAAGCTCTAAAATCCATAAATCAATTAATGTATATGTGTAATAAAGACAAACAATGCTCGACACGCTAATTTATATTTCAAGGGTTGCTATATTAGTCATTTTACCGCGGAACCCTGCGAAAGTCGACAAAATTCCGACAAACCGTCCACCGCCGCCGTCGCGACGTAGCAACGAAATTTTCGAGTAGACGTTTCAATTTTTAAAAGTGGCTTTTTCTGGATTGAAGCCGACTTCATCTATTGTAAGAGGTTTTTCGTGAGTGGCTCTTCAAAATACATAGGAATTGCACGTGGCAAAATTAGTTTAGTTTCTCTAACTCGAGAAACCTAAGCCTTTTTTAGGTTTCTCAAGAGAAACGGGACTTTCAAGATTTTTTTAGTACCTCGAAATTTGTTGCGTGTGGAACTTATAAACTTGTGAACTTTAAGAAACTTATTTTAAAGTTTTTTTACTTCAGATCAACATAAATATTTCATGAGCCAATTGAAATGTTTGGAAACTTAAAACTTATGTATCGATAAAGCCCTTAAGAAGCTTTAAGTTCCTAATAAATATTTATGCGGTCCTTATTCCTTTAATTTGATGCATTCAATATAATTCATTAAATTACTTAAACAACTCATATATCTTGAAACAAACCTGCTTTTATGAATTTATGAGACAAATATTTGTTTTACCATGTTTCCGCTCTTCTTTAACCCTCTAGTGCTTTACAAAATCTTCGGTTAACATTTTCCCGTCCATGTATTACGGAGAAAAACCCCACAATCACGGTAATGAAATAATTAATTAAAAAACAAACTTAAAGTACAGCTAGTAAGGTACAGTTTCATTTATCAAATATAAATTAATTTAAAACCGTGGCGCGCATCTCATGGGAGCTAGAGTCAAATTGGATAGCTTTTCTACAAGTTTACATTTGCATAAGGACAAAGAGATATGATGCGAGCGCCGGGGGATGAAAAATCCGATAACATTTAAAAAGGGTCCCAAAGCATTATGATAAGGATTTTTTTTCTCCTAAGTACTGCATTTTAGGGTTAAATAATTATTCAGTGGTGTTTAAAGCCAAGGCTTTTCTTCTGCTTTTAAAATAAGTATGTGGTAAGTACCTATATGAGTGCTTGATTGACTGACTGACTGATCGTTCAATCAACGCCTAGCTCGAACTATTTGACGGATCAGGATGTTAAGCATACAGTTATTATGACGTATGCTATAGATAAGGCATTTTTAATTTCTCACTTGGCTCAGGTTTGTTATGGTGGTAGCCTGGTAGGCTTTGGCCGTAGTTAGTTACCGCCCTACGCCCAGCGATAGAGCGTTCCGGCGCGATTGGGTGAGTTTGTTTACGAGTTAATATATAATAATTTTGGCTGCATCATCACTTACCATCAAGTGAGATCGCAGTTAAGTACTTACTTGTACAGTTTAACAAAATAAGTATTTCCTTTAAAATTCGTACCCTAACAGCGAGGCCCCATTAGTGCGTTGCGCTGCGTTGCGTCGTCGCAGCGTCGTCGCTGCGTGGGTTTCCATATATTTTTTACGACATGACCCATTAGACCGTAGCGTCGTCGCACGCGACAATTCAACGGATCGACGGACGAGAGACGAAGCGGGAGGGAGGGTGATGCGCTACGTTGTCGGAGCTCCGCTGCGACGACGGACAGCGATCCACTGCTAGAGGAGGAAGCTAGATGAGCGTAGCGAAGGCTGAACTGAGACGCAGCCAGTGTTGCTGCGACGCTGTTGCGCTGCGATATCGTGCGTTGTCGCAACGCAGGTGTGGCATACAATGCGCTGTTCCGTTGCAATGACGCGACGCAACGCAGCGCAACGCACTAATGGGGCCTCGCTCTTAGTGGTCAAAATACGGTATCACGTGATCGTAGCTGCGAGCGTTTACTAGTCAAGATAACATTTTGGCGACTGGGTCCCATAAAAAAGAGTAATGTTATTTATTTTGATAAAATAAATATTACAGGGAACTAAAATCGATAATTATTGAATAGGGAGCTCAATATAAATGAGATTCCGTTTACCAAATCTAATTTGGAGCAAACTTGACGCAGATTCGACGTAAACAAGTCTGTTATGATGGATTGTTGGCCCCGGCTTCACGACTCACCAGGCACGCCTCACTGACTTACTGCGAGCATCGAGCTTTATTCAATTTGCGTCAGATGAAAGACACATGAGTATCTATGAGATTTTCATTCGACACCAAAAAGGCTAAGTTATTTTGTGTTTCTATGTGTTGTGTAAGTAAATTAAGATATTCTATTCTATTGCTGTTGCGACGTTGATGTCTCCTTATTCCAAGTCGAGCCTAAGTCAAATTGGGTTCCAGGTGCAGTTATGTAAAGTTTATATTGTTATGTTTAAGTGCACCATAATTTATATTATTTTTCAGAAGGGAAAGATATGTGCTAATCCAGGAATCTCTATTTCCAATTTTAGCTAAACTGGTTTTCAATCATATAGTCTTTTACAATATTAATAGCATGATTTTGTTACATTTTTAAATTCAAAAAGTACTTCAGTTTTCTTGTAAAAAAAGTAACATCCATATTGTGTTGTATATTCATACACCAAAGTAGCCTTCCAACGTTGAATTTCTTTTCAGTGGATTTTCGTGTTCGTGTAATGTACGCCGAGCAAGTTTTTCATTACTTTGGCCTCGTCTTAACAAACTTGTTTACTTTGGGAAGATTTACATCTTAGCACCCTCTGATTTATGTAAATACATCGGCAGTTTAGCGGCCCCTGTCGAGGGAAGAGATTACTCCTTCGGTGTGTTTGGAAATTTTCACCCGTGAAATTGTTCTGACGTCGAGTTAATATTTCTTTGTTGTTTGATGTGTACTATTTACACTATATTATAATGTACTCTATCTGTACTTATTTGGCATGGTGTAATTAAGGGTAGGTACAGTTTTCGAAAGTTCCATTAATATAACACGAATACCACCCGGCTGTCCTTACGATTCTAAGATTCAATGATTCAAAGATTCAAAGATGTATACCTACCATGTTATCGTACATAACTACGCGTAACATTTTTCCTTTTTTCATTTTCTATATTTCTCCGTTGCCGTTATTTCAAAAATGCTTGTTGGCAAAAAAGGTTAGCTTTTAATAAAATGTAAATTTTAAACAATAACGGTTTGTTTTTTAAAATATCCACTTTCCGCCACTAGGCACTTGTAGGCATTTTAGTATAAAACTTTCTAAAACGACTATGATCTATTAATCTGCATTGACAAATAATACTAGCTCTAACCTAATAAAAGCGGGTACAAATTATTTATGAACTTTCTTTTGAACTAAACACTAATGCATGTCTTACTGTTACTAAAAAAATGGATATTTAATTAATATCTTATGTAGGTATATCACTTTAAGCTAGTCACGAATTTTGACATAAATATGAGATAAAATTATCAGAAACTATAATAATAAAGAATTGTTTTCATAGGTCTTGTAATAAATGGCGTACCTTGCAAAGCGAAAAAGTCACCGAAAAATATGAGATCATCACGAGAAAAAGTGACAGCGACTAATCTCCGTGAAGGCTCATTATTCGTTAGGTGACAGATGAATTTATAACGCGCGTTATCAGGGTCGCTTCAGTCACGAAATAGAGGGACTTATAATATAATCCTTGCTCTGTGGTTCAGTGTACTAAAACCCTGATATTGGATTTGTTTTAGATTCAAGGACATATTCCAAGATATTGTAATCATGCTGAAAATGAAAATTAAAATAAGCATCTTTACTTTTTCACAAAGGCACTGCATGACTGAGATTTCATCATATTATAAAAAATATTCTAAAAAGTTTGTGAAGTTTGCCAACCGCGTCGGGTGCCAAACCTCCCTCATGAGAGAAGATGCATTCAGGAACAATTACAGGACTTATTAAAAGAAGTTACAAACTAACAAAGAAAAGTAGATAAAAATATGACTACATCATCAAGAAAAAGTGACAACAACGTTTCTCCGTGGAGACTCATTATTATTATTTGGTGACAGATGAATTTATATCCGTTTTTGTCTCGATCGCTCGTTTGTTGGCCGCTTGTAAATCCATCAGAATATCAGCTTGGCAGGGTGCCAGAGGGTTACTGCTGTACCGTTTTTATTTCTCCAGATCGGCCATAAAGGGGATTATGTTGGAATGGTGACTGTTTATGATCTGGTCAATCATTTTCATTTGTTGGTGATTTATTTTAGTTTATTTTGTATTTGATTGTATGATTTATCGGTTGCTAGAAAATAAAACCAGTTGCAACCCGGGATAGCTGATAGAAATGAAAACTACTCAATGTAAATACTCATAAACAAAGGTATAGGATAATAATGGTAACAGAATCGCAAGTTCAATTGTTTTTCTTAATACTAAAAAGACGTCCCACGCGACTAAAGAAGTTTTCACTTCAAAAGTCACTGCAGTTAATTTTGCCATAGAAAATACAGCAATTTTCTAAAAAAAAAACAACAAAATTCAAAATGTTTTTCGTTAAGACATAATTCTATGAATACGAAATGAAATTTATTTTTATATTATTAAAACAAGAAAATATTATAATCAATCAAATGTCGCAGACAACCTTGGAGTAAGGAATCCTACGAATTGTACGAAAAACATGTTTAATACTAGCTGTTGCCCGCAGCTACGTCCGCGTCAAATTGATTTGTCACCAATCTCATTGGCACGTAGGTAATAGATATAGATTTTTCGGGGCTACTATAATTCGAACTTCAGATAGATAGTCAAACTAAATTATACACTTGATTTTGTTTGAATATGCTTACGTCACCGGTACCACGTTGGAATTTTTAGCACGTCCACAGGTAGATTAAAGGTAGGTACGAGTATTCACGAAAAATATACTTGAGAGAGCAGCATTATAGCAAAAGTTAATTCACTAACGTTGGATTGTTAATCTTGGTGTTATTCCCGCGAGCCTCGTCTCATCGAGCAATTCCGCAAAAGAAAGCCACAATAACAGTGTATCGCTTGAGAGGAAAGTGGGAAAATAACAGTAGCAAGTACATAGAGTTACATAGAGTTAACACTTGTGCTTATGTATCGCTCCCCGCGGAGCCTCGTGATAGGATAAGGATAGTCATAGTTGGGTTAAACGTCTTCATTGCACGTTATAATCCTTTTTTCGTAATTGTTGCAAACAAGCAAACGGGTCACCTGCTGTCAAGCGATCACTGCTGGTTTATGCTCGTTTTCACCAACACTTTAAGAAACGACTAAGCTGATAGGTGACAGTTTTCACCTACAACAACTGTCACCTAACGGCTTAGGTGTCTCTTATAATGTTGGTGAAAACGAGCACAATCACTTAGAATATTCGGGTGAGATTGCAGTCAATTACCAAAAATACTTATACTATTTATATATTGCACACGGCTTATGAATTCATGAGATTTTAAGTTAAGTATAGGAACTAATTTGTGATCCTTCAATAACAAATAATATAACTCAGGTCAGGAAAGTGATAGAAAATTGTGTGTGGTGTTTCATGTGGATGGTGTTCCTGCATATTGCACCATACAGAATCCTTTCAAGAAGCGGATAATAGCAAAACAAATTAATCAGTCCTGATAACTCAGGTCAACTATAATTATTATTGCAGTAAATTCTTACACAGAGTCTTAGTTCTCCTTAGTGCAGATTTGGTTCTTTGAGCAAACACCACGTTACCGAATCAAACCTTAGAAACAAAAGTTTTCTTGCTAGTGACTGAATCTCCAGTGAATTTAAACAGTCATACCTTAGTTCGCGCCTCGGATGAAGCGGGACCGAAGTAACTTTTGAATGAACTTCTAACAATTAATCCTTTGTATCTCGCCTTTACAATGGCGAGTAATTAGCGGACTGACGACTGGAAATTTAAAAAAGAAACCCCCTCCTTTGTTCGGGGAAGATTTTTATCAATCCCCATTTTTAGGATGACCCTCGAAAAAATCCATTTACATCAGAGCGTTTGATGATGAGGCACTGTTCACACGATCCATCTCGCTTGTGAACATAAATTTAAAATCGTAATTTTAAGTAATTGGACTATTGCAACTATCGTTGAAGTTTTACGAGTATATATAACAATCATGGCAGCATAAATGCAGCACACAGGTAACATTTTTATTTGAAGAACCAGGCTGATTTGTTGCCCAAATATGTACCAGCCTTTGTGTCACCAGATGAGGTTATTATAACGAGTGTAATTCCTTCACAATCACATATTTGTCATACGATTCAACAGGACTAAGGAAAGATTGGGACTCGTTTTCGTGAATTAAACCTGCCATAACCACGGCGAAATTTCTCAGTTTTTTGGCATAAAAGCCATGGCGCCCTAGACCCAATATAGTTCCTAGAGCTATCATGAGACAGGGATGTAAGAAAGTGGCAGACTTGCGACTGAGGGATTCAGAAGTTTCAACTGTGGCTTCTTGCATGGCTTAATTAATACAATATAATGTCTTGTACCTCGTGGTTCATAACTGGCCACTGATAAGATAACTTAGATAGCCCAAACTCAACCGTATAATCTAAGTTTCAGCTGGTCAAAGATTGCAGAAGAAGCATCGCTTTTATTCTTGCACCAGCTGCAATGTTGCCATTTTCACGACATCAGTTACCTAGGCAAAATTGCTTGTACAAGTATAGGACTTTTGCAAGATGGGGCGTATAGACGGAGCATTATGAGACTCGATCTCGATCGAAGTTCGGCGGAAACACGCAATATGGCGATAACAAATCTGTGAACCAATTTAAGGGGCCATTTTTAATATCCGCCCCCGGGGTCAACAGCCTTCCCTTCACACGGCCCTGCAGGCTGGACCACCGTTCAATTGAATAAAGGCTGATTTGTAGGCCGGGCGCGCTCTGAAAGAACGTTTTCAATACTCCTCATTGACCCATTACGTCTAATGGCTGCGACAATAGAGCATTACAATTTGTCTCGTCGCGTCGCCTCCTAGAAGCGTTCGGACGTAAATCACACTTCCGCGCAGGAAGTCGATCTGAGTCTTATTGGAGACGATAGAAGGTGCTTTTTTCGGGTGCTAGAAAGCCCGATGGTGTCCCAATTGAGTTTATCGCCGGATATTGTAAAGTGGTCGCAGTTACGACAGTGTGTCGGAGTCATTGATGTGCCGGTGGCGGCGCGGCGGTCGCGGCGGGATTGCGGGCTGCGATTGTGTTTGGGAGCGAACCGAAATTAATTTTGTTAATCGCCACATCGGGCTCGCTCGCGTGAACACTCAGCGGTACATTTAGTCAAGCAATAGCAATGAATGCGATCATTTGTTACCACGTCACTTTGACTGAAACCCGCCGTTTTTCCATGATCTACTTGTAATTTTTCTCTTCACCGGCTTAATGCTCCGTAGATATCATGCTCCAACGAAACTCCAAATCACTGTTTTTTTTGCAGTCTTATCGACTCTACCGGAGGGATATGATACATTACAAATCTTGACGATTTAGGAAAATTTTAAATGCTAAATTAAGAACCATTTTCAGATTTGACGGCTGAAAAATGAGAATAGCTATATTCTCCAAAAGACCAAACCATTAAAATTGTAATAGGAAAGTTAACAATCCGTAATCAGGTGTTTTTGTAGCGAAAGGTTACATCTAGACTTACCTGAAGGACAGATGCAGTCGGTGACATCTCTGGCTTTCCTAGACAGAACCTCTTCTTGCGGCTCGTGGAGGCTGTAGAACGTCGCCTCAAGCTGAAGGTGCTGTTCCTCCAACACCCTCAGACTCTGCTCCAGCCGCTGCTGCCTCACCAAACTGTAGCCACAACTGGCGACAACCACTACATAGAAACACCATTGCACTGCACTGCTCGCACCGGATCTCTTATCACTCGGGTTTCCCATTTTCAAATCCATCTCTACCGCACTATCTGGCAAACCATTTTACTGTCCAATCCATACAGAGATGGATATCAAAGAAATTGTAACACTATTTGTTGTCCATAGCTGCGAAATAAATAAAATTGACTCTATAAGATGATCGATGGAAAATCTTGGTGGTAAAAAAGCGATCCAAGAATTGAGTGTCTCACCAAAAAAATAAGCTACTCTTGGTGCTTGAAAGTTGGAAGATTATCGTACTGGGTTAATATCTCGTCGATCAAATTATAGTTAATCAATTTTATTTATATTCGATCGTATTTTGGACGCGTGGTAGTGTGGCTGAGCGTGTGGGGACTGTGGCTCGCGGCGCGGTCCCTCGGGAAAGGAAGCTGCCTGTCCAACGCTAACTGCCCTTCTCGTTGTGTCGATTAGCCGCTGAGTACCCTTCCGAACTTTGATAGACGTGTTACATTGGCAGTTGGTGCGGATGTTTACTGTTTCGTACAATTGTTCACGAACCTGATTTTGGCGTTAGAACCTTTATTTTCTGGAGATTCAGAGTAGGCAGTAAAGCAAGTAAGAACACAACAGCAAAAGACGACACGATCAGTATTCAATTCAAGCAGGATCTTTGTAAATTAGTATCTCCAGCTTAGAATATTTTTCCGTCTATTGTGTTCCCTCATTATCTTTTACTAAAGTGTTATTTAATTATTTTCATTCATAATTCGAGATCGCATCCTTCAATTTTTCCACCGCCAGTTGAGGCTTACTGCAGGGAAAGCTCTCAAACAATTTTATTGACACTATGACATCCATAGCCCTGGATGTTATGGTCAATAGTATTTACGTTGAAAAGGTAAGTAAAGCCAACGGACAATGACAATTATTATATTTGGATAATCGTGAAAAGTGGTTGCTTGAAAACTTCAGAGAACTGAGTGAGGTGCCTTTATGGTGCGATTTTGATATTAATTCTCGTAAAATGATATCTACAGATCGACAAGTTCGTGTGCTTATCTGAAACAACCCGAACAGCCTTTCTTACCTACTAGCACGTCACATAATTTGCAATTGAATTGTCAGTCTCTAATTTTGGTCCACCCATAGACGAGGGAGGTGGTTATTTATAGACCCCATCATTAGACAACAGTCATTAGCATATATATTGCATAACAAGTGCATTACTTCTCAATGACCCATTAATACCACCGCTTGTTTTACTACTAGAATAATGAAGGAAGGGTGCTATGGATAGGGTGTAGAGTCCTTTCGTGACTCTCACATTCGAAGATTGATTTATTTTCATGCTTGAATTTAAAAAAAAAAATCGGTAGTACCTATCTCAGACTTTTACATTTTACATTTTACATGCTTGAATTAGTTTTTTCATTGTGAGTTTCTTTTTAAGTGATACGTTGTCTCATCATGTTTTGAGGATTTTTTTAAAGATTCCTTTCATAATGTAAAGAGTCTCTACTATAATGAAACTCGTATGAAACTTATTGAAAACTCCATTATTAGATCATTTAATAAGTATTAACACGTTGTATCAAATTACTTTTTAAATAAGAAACCATTTCTTTCAAATCACCAACAATATGAAAATTGACTGGTCATGCTCTAAGTCGGTTACTGCAAAAAAAATTGAGTACCTAGTCAAAAAAACAAACTATTGGAGTAAAAAAATGTTAAAAAAATGCTAAAATCTAAGTGTGCAGGACATAGAGAACCGTAAATTTTTTATGAAAATTGAATACTTCGAGAACTTAGTGATAATGAACATATAGTTTATAAAACTTCAAATGTACCTAGCTCATCTTGTACTTTTGCACGTTATTTTGGCAGGATATATCGAACTTGTACTATATTTTAAGACCTCAACTATTATCCTATACCTTTAAACGAGCGATTCTTGTATATATATATATATTTCTATATAACCTGGATCTCGGCAACGGCTTCAACGATTTTCATGAAATTTAGTATAGGTACAGGGTGTTTTGGGGGCGATAAATCGATCTAGCTAGGATTCATTTTTAGAAAATGTCGAATTTACCAAAAAAAAAAATAATAAAAATATTACTTCTGCTGCCATCTATTAGCCAGTAGTTAAACTACCGAGCGAAGCACTTCTGCTGCCATCTATTATCCAGTAGTTAAACTACCGAGCGAAGCTCGGTCAACCAGATATTGTACCATATTCAAGCAAAAATAAATGATTGATTGATTGATTGATTGATTAGTCGCTGTTTATGTCACGGGTATGCTGCGAGTTGGGACGTCTAAAAAGTCTGATTTCGGAAAAACATTATAAATTTTGCGTTTACATTGAATGCCATTTTGTTTGGTTGCGTAAATTAAACTTTTACAAATATCTCTGAGCTGTCTATCCAAAGTCACGAAAGGGTAACAAGCAAAGATGAAAATGTAAATTCCCAAAAACCTTCAGGCCATGTTGGGGGCACGTCCTCTCAACCCCCTTCTGCTAGACTTATAAATCTTGTGATCTAGCCGACGGCCGGAGGATTCCTGTTGTCGCGATTACGCTGAATCGTTGAGCATGATAAATGACTATTAAGTCCGTTGGCTCGGTCCGGAAAGTCTTTTCTGTCTTGGGATTTTTTAATGTCATTTGAATGGTGTGTTACTGTGTGAGTTAGGAAGGCGGGAGAAATATTCCTATAATAGGTAAAGTGTAACCTAATGTTATAACGTAGAATATTTCAGGGCAGCCGAAGAAATATACCTAAGCATGCGTCACTGTTAAAACAATGGTTACATGTTGCAAAAAGTAGCAAAATCTTTTTTTCATGAGTCCGTAGGCACCTACTCTACAAATCAGTCGCGCGGTCTTCTCCATAGGGACTAGTCCCCATGGGGGTACGGGCCTCGAGGCATGCCTCCTTACCTGGGCGATGTGTCGCAGGGGAGCCTTGATATCAGATCAGATATACAAATCAGACATACTCTATATCTATAAGTGAAAGTTGGTAACTCTAATTACAGGTGACTTCAATAAGTCACCTGATCAATTTTGACACGATCGCATTTGTCATTCCCAATTCCCATACATTGCTTGAATGTCGTTCCATAAATAAATAAAATAAATTTATTCATAAGAATGTAGGCACATTTAGATAATATAGAATTTCGATCCCTGGGTTGGTGGCGAATGGGTTTTGAACCCTCGTAAACTTAGTTTTAAGTCGACTTGTACTCGTAGTTATCACCATTCTTATGCAACAAATATCATACCGACAATTCGCAAGTGCTTGTAAGTTAGGCCAGTTGTAAGGATCAACAAGTTTTGAAGACAAGTCATTTTGCGCTGATGATAGTAAACGCAAAAAGGTTGGAAATTCCTTTATAGAAAGGCAATGTCCAGCAGTCGATGTCCATCGGCTGAAATGAACTAACGAATGTACGGTTATTCCCTCTATTTCAGCTCGCACAGTAACAAGTGTGCCAACATGGACGGAACGGCACCGAATGTCAGCGGAACGGAACACTCGCTCCGGGAGTTCCGGGCGGAAATGAAGCGAATTTCCTCCGCGCGACCTCTCCGCCCGCCCCGCCGCCCGCGCCCACGCGGCTACATTGAGACTATTTAATTACGAATCACGATACGACAGGTTTTTAATATTTTTCAGCTTTTTGCTCTCTTTCTCCATCAAAAGTAAATAAACTTCTCCTACGTAAAAAATTAAAATAATATAGCAAAGATTTAAAAATTCAATTATTTTATTTCATACTAGCAAACCCGGCGAACTCCGTTTCGCCACCAGATGGCTTTCCCGCTAAAAAGATTTTCCCGCTTTTCTGTTGGAGTTTTTCCTGAATTTTCTTTGCTATAAACCTCACGGAGCCCGAGACCTTTCCAACGAATGCAAAACCGTGGAAATCGGTTCGTGCGTTCTGGAGTTATAGCATCAGGAAGGAAAACTCGACTTATTTTTATAGTAAAAAAAAGAAGAATTACTATTAGTAGGTCTAAAGGAGGTAAGGTTTTTCAGTAATTAAGTAAGTATTTAATGACTTAAAATTAAGTTTCTAATAATTATTCTATCAGTTAATGCCTTAAACTTAATCACAAATCGACTACCCTTTAGTCGCATCACCAATCATCATCATCAATAAAGAAATTGATGCCAATTTTTGAGGTGGAAATATGGTCCTGAATGCTGATAATGTTGGGCGCATGTTTCGTCGGAAATTTTAGTTAATTTGTGCGTCCGGGATCGCCCTGTAATCTGCCATCAACATAAATCAACCCTCGAAATTCAATTAAAATCCAGAAAGCCACGGCCGAAGGTAAAGGACTAACAAATACTAAGAGCAGAGCTCAAACAGGCACCTAATTCGATTAAAAAAACGAGCACCAGGCTTAATCGGCATTACCCGGTCTGGTGAACTAGCTGTATCCTCCGCAGAATTGCTGAATCTAACGCATTTTGGCCCTTATTCTCTGCAAAAAGTGTACTAGAGTCGCATGCATTGATTTGGCATGATATCAAGCTAAATCTTTTAGGTTTTTCAAATATAAACTCTGTTCTTGCATAAAGAAGGTTCTTATTCGTGATTTTTTAAGGACTACTGTGTGCCATCTTTTTATCGGACACCTCTTTGTGATGTAAAACGCTGTTAGGCGGTTTTTCGTCAAGTCCGTGTATGGGATATTGGTTTTCCAAAATATGTGAGAGACAACCCTGAAAAGACTGATCAAAATTTAGCAAGAAATTACAGAAATTATTTGATTGTAATCCAATAAAACCAAAACAAAAATAACACCTATCCCAGCAGTTAATAAAATTAAATAATAAAAAATAAATAAATAAATGGTTTAATGAATGTTTTCAAAAATTTTAACATAGGTACATACATACTTAGTAGGTATTGCTTGCAACCTCACTTGATGTTAAGTGACGATGTAGCGGAAAACATTATTATGATATTAACTTGAAAGGTGCTAGTAGCTTACAACAGTTGCTACAAAGTATCCCACCGGAACGCTAAATTACTTGGTGGTGTGACTTTGCCGATAAAGCAGCAAGCAACGATGTCAGACGTTTCGTAGAATTAATGTATCAATCAAGCAAGAAATCTAAAAAGTTACGTAAAACTTCTAGAGTACACTATACGTACGAGTATGTTTAACTCCGACACCTCAGCATCCTCAAGAGAAAAAAGTTTATCATGATAAAGATGAGTAATGAAAATTTCAAAGAGGGAGCCTAAGGCTACGCTTCCAATATAAATAAAGGTTTGTTTCCAAATTCTTTACAGTAATCGAAACAACAAAGAATTTAAAACCCTCGGTATCGGCTCCCTAAATGAAACACTAATAACATTCTTACGTCCGTCCGATTCGCCATTACCGCCATTATTCGCTTTACAAAACGACACCCCGGGACATGTCTCTAACGAGGGTAAATTAAAATTCCTTACCCGCTTTATAGCGGGTCACCCTGCCCTCACCCCGAGATGGGGTGACTCCTCGATGCAAAAACGGTGTTCGGCGTACATTGAAGCTACAGGAAGCAAACGCAATTGACAAAAAAGTTATTTTTTGAGGTGAAAACTTCATAAAAGAGAGATGGGGAAAACTATTGCTACAACGACTGTTGCTAGGGTTTCTATAGTCGCTTCAAATATCTTGAGATGGAAAAAACATTGAAATCGCGACAGCGTTACTACACGCTCAATAGGCAATAGCCTATTGTATTGTTTTCGCTTCCGTCGGCACTCGAGGAGTGTTTGACTTGTGTGATTTTTTTTGACGAGGTGTCAGTAGAAAAACCGTTCGAATGATTTGTCAGTTAAAAGCGAAATGTTTCACATAAATGTTTGCGAGCAATGTATTCAAATCAGTGAATTAATCTCAAGGTTAAACCTGCTCCTGTGACAGCGCGCGGTGCGGGTGATTCATGGGTTACCTGGGACAAGGCAACAAGATTTCATTACACACTTGTTTAATTTTCAGCGGCGAGGTTTAACACGGCGTTTGTGGAATCCGAGAGGAACACCTCGAGCGCCCGAGCGGTCACGGGGGAAACTCACTTTAATACAGTTTATGTCACGGTGTCTTACTTGGAATTAGATAGTGTTTAAAACGGATTGGAACTCGCCGTCAGCTTTGGTAGACTTCAGTACCGACCTAGTTGCGAAGATCACTTCTAGTTGCGTGTGTTTTAGGGAACTATAACTACACCCTGGGCACCTTCTAGAGAAGAGTATAACGGCAAAAGCGACCCAACTTAGATCTTGCTAGATTTACAATAATAAAGTATAACTATGAAGGAAAAAGTCGCGAGAAAACCTGCGTGGTTAAGAGTTCACTACAATATTGTCAAAGATGTGTAAACGCCAAAGGACTTCTGGCAACTTGTTCTTATTTTTTATATCTTTGCCTAGCTTTGGAGCATAAAAGGTGTTGAGAACTCATGTTTGGGGAGTCTGAGTTTTCAAAGTTGTATCATTATTAAAATATCTTCATAATAATAATATTATGTTCCCCATCTGTAGGAAAAACGCTTTACATCTCCTATAGACTAAAATGTTAATAGAGTTTAGCAAAATTATTTCGTGGCTGATACGTGAGTAAAATTAGCGACCACATAATGAAATGAAATGAAATGAAATGAAATGAAATGAAATGAAATGAAATGAAATGAAATGAAATGAAATGAAATGAAATGAAATGAAATGAAATGAAATGAAATGAAATGAAATGAAATGAAATGAAATGAAATGAAATGAAATGAAATGAAATATCTTTATTTCACATAGGCCTAATATACAGGCGCTTGTAAATTGTCCTTATGATATTTGTCACATTTGTATGGCGATAACTCCAAGTCGACTTAAAACTAAGTTTACGTGGGTTCCAACGCGCCCTGCACTGAGAAGAAGCCCACAACAAACTCAGCCGGGTTTTGTTTTCTGTTATCATCACTTCACTACATATTTCAAAATGTATTCAAACAATGAATCTCAATTGCAATAGATTAACATCACAATGCACGCACGCGAGCGTAGATCCATTAGTGGTCAATAAATTTATATTAAAAGTACCTGGGTACAGTTACTAGCAGTAATGTCCTAGTGGTTATATTTTGGTCCCATATTTGCTGGTAACTCTCGTAAAAATTCGCTTTTCCCATCTTTGTTTAAAGTTACGGCGCTTGTGACAGCTAAATAAGAATAGGTTACCTAGCAACTGATTAGTGGGAAAACAAAATGGCATGGACGGTTTCATTATATTTTCAAAAGTGTTTGCGAAGTTGAATTTAGCCAGTGTGGTGTGACAAATCCCAAACCTTCCCTTAAAGTTACCGGTGGCCAGAAGTTGGCCATAAAAAGAGGGGGTAGATGCGGTAGTGCGGTCAGTTGAAGTAGGACATAATATCTTAAAAATGTGGTTGAAGCTAGGTTATTATCTTTTCATCATTTTTTCATCCCCTATCTCTATCAGAATATTTATTAGGAGCGCCAACTAACTCCGTTTTTAAAGGAACTTAATTAAAACTTCCGCTGGTTTAACGGTTCATTGAATTTAAATAGCACCCCGGTTTATTAACGAAGTTTTAATTCACGTCCGTAACTTACTAACGCCGATAAAAAAGTACTACGAACTATATACGAGACATAGATATAAACAGATTACTACCGGAATCAAGCGAAGGGTTAAAAGGGTGCATAAGTCTCCATAGTTTTTAGTGGTATGTTAATCCTGCCAACCCCCCAATTAGTCAGTGTGATGGACTGAAGACACGTATGTAGTAATAAGAAGATGACTCAATGACGACGATTCATGTCAACATAATCATCTTCAGAGTGTAACGTCCCTCTGTTGGGAGAAATATTTTATAAATAAGTTCAGGCTCTCTACGCTATTCAATGCAGGCTGCCGGGTTTTAATAACTATTTACCTTTTGATTTCTATTTTTAGTATAGTTTCAGTAGAAATTGGTAGATCGATAAGTACTGTTCTTTTTACA
Organism: Coenonympha glycerion; assembly: GCA_963855885.1. Classification (NCBI taxonomy): domain Eukaryota; kingdom Metazoa; phylum Arthropoda; class Insecta; order Lepidoptera; family Nymphalidae; genus Coenonympha; species Coenonympha glycerion. The sequence goes on along the minus strand of OY979637.1, from coordinate 16,143,218 downwards.
CTATACAAGTTAGTACTCGACTGCGAACTGACCTGATGGTAAGTGATGATGCAGGCGAAGATGTTAACGTACTAACTTGGAGGAGGTACCTGAAGTCACCCCAACGGTTTTTACACAGCATCGTACCGGAACGCTAAATTGCTTGGCGGTACGTCTAAGCTGGTAGGGTGGTAACTAGCCGCGGCCGAAGCCTCCCACCAGACCAGACCTGAGCCAATTGAGAAATTATAAACTTCCAAAGTGGCCCGTGGCGGGAATCGAACCCGCGACCTCCCTGTCAAATCCGAGCGGGCGTCCCCTGCACCAGTGTGTTTACGTGAATACAGATGCCCACAAGTGGGGATCGTACCTATGATGTCTCAGTGGTTCTGGTTCGTTATTCGTTAAGGTATTAGATGCTTTAAATTAGAGCACTTTACTCTAATTGCTGTTATTAATTCACTAAAAGCCGTAACTGCTATCTGCCCGTGTTACGTCGGTTCGGAGAGAAATGAACTAAGTGTAAGATAATGTGATCTGTAGCGCTTTTATCAGCTTCTCGATGGCATTAATGAATTAATTGCTGGAGCGCCGCCATTCGCCGCGGTACAGGCGGCAACGCAAGGTTTTGATAACGTAAGAGAATTTGGTCTAGGCTGGTAATCACCTTATCAAAGTATTAGACATTTTCTAGTAATCATTGAGGTGCAAAACAACGATTAAACTTACGCAAAAATTATGTATGACGAATTTTTTTACTTTTAATGTCCTAAAAAAGTGCACGACGCATTTTCTTCGAAATGAAATCCTTACTAAAAAAGAGGAAGTCTCAATTCGTCGAAATCTTACGTTTTGAAATTACTCGAAGACGCCTTTCTTCATTCTTCGTTTGAAAGGGCGTCAAAAAAGGAAATGTTGGTAATAAATTTTCATACTACCTAGTATGTAAGAAAAGTTGTACAGAATGACATTTTTGAAAAGAGCAAGTGCCGAGCTTCTTACCAGTTCTTCTCGGTGAAAACCTGCTTTCCGAACTTAGCGGTAAAATTTTGACCTTTCATAAGAACCTGTACACAGGCAGCTATGTTTAAAATGAATATTTTCATTTTCACATAATTCTGCTGCATTTCAATCCTTGATTCATCTCAAGCTCTAAGCTGGCTAAGTCGACCCGTGTGTTCGTCCGTACCTCCGAAATGGCATCAATTTACCGGAGCGCCGGATTACGTGTCGCTGCAGACAATTTATTGAATATTAGAAACGGTGCCGTGCTCCAGATATTTACGACGTATTAGAGGGATTAGCTCAAATTGGAGAGAATCTTCATTATATTATTCTAGTTCATATTCCTCTCTCTCTCTTCTCTCAATTTTTTTATTGTACCTATCAAAGAATAAGTTATGGACAGTTTATATTTTTGCAGCCAATCAGACAGTAGAATTTTCTGCCAATTACGATTAATATAATTATGTATTTTTCATAACTATATTATATTATTTTATACTTTTCTACTTCCTTATTGATCTAATATTTATCCACAGCTAGGAACAGCTTCTATGGAAAAATTATTATTGAATTTTCTAATTTTTCGCATAATTTTCTTAATTTTTTAAAGAATGGGTGAAATCGGTCCAGCCATTCACGAGTGATGGCGTGACCAACGGAAATCGGGATTCAGAGATAGATGAGTGATTTCACCCAGCGCTGTTTTCAGTTAGCTCGCGCTAACAAGTTCGTCATGCCCAATCAATACGTGATTGCATGCATGCCAAATGCCCACTCTGTTGACTAGTAATAGAAAATTCATATCTAAATTTTAGAAAAATTTTCGTAGATTGTCTTCATTCTAATGTTATAGCAATGCGTGGTTCAAAACTTCTCTTTTCTAACGCAATATTGGAATGCAGCGCCAGGCACACAGCCATGCTACATACGCCAAACTGAATTTTTCGGTCTGCTGCTTGCACATCACACCACACGTGCGGCGTATCACACACACATACTACACCATCTATATCTATACTTATGATAAAACTGTAAAGGGTCGAATTCTGTACATTGAAGATATTTTGAAATTTTTTGTTGGAGGACACTATTTAGTCGATACTGAAGCCAAAACTGTAATTTGTTTAATTTTTGTCTGTCTGTCTGTCTGTCTGTCTGTCTGTCTGTTTCACGACCGGGCATCACGGTTAATCCGCTGGATGGATTTAAATGAAACTTGACATGATTATAGTTCATACCCCGAGGTAGGACATAGGATACTTTTTGTCCCGAAATTCATCATGGTTTCCCTGTGTTAGCGTGCTGAAGATTTATGTTTAGTTTTCATTAATATTTTGCGTCACCGTGAAGTATTTAATATGTATAATTTTTGGAAAACAAACCTCTTTACTATTAATATTATTTTTTATGGAATTTGAAAATAGAAATGTAGTTAGTTCTGTCTGTGATTGAAAAAGATATGTCGAAAAAATGTTACTAATTGAATTATTGATTTATGAAAAATACAAAAAGATAAATAAGTGGAAAGAATCTTTTATTCACCATCCTGGACCTGTAAACGAAAAGGAATTTCAATAATTTGGAGAAGACTGGGAAGAATTGCTTTCAGATCCGAAGAGGGACGACATCAGGGACTATAACGTACTACCGTTACCCTGGTGCAATTCTACGCCCACGAGAAGGTACATGTTAATGTATTTGTGTTTTAGAATGTACAAGACATTCACAATTCCGCATTCTTTTATAAGGGTGTTTGCGTGATGGCTGTTAAAATATCAAAGATTTAAATCTTTGTAAAATATACAATAAATTGTCAAAAGAGATAAGAGATTGTACAACTTCTCTATAATCTTTATACCTGACACATGTATGCAAATAAGTTGTTTGATTGATTGATTGATTTACAAATCTTTACCAGTTACCACAGTGTGTGTACTAAATGTAAAGTAATTTTGGATTCTAAGAGATTCATGTTTCATAAGTTTATGGTAGGAGATTGAATGTACTACATATTATTGTGTGTAGGTACATAATGTGTAAAGGAGAGAGATACTCGTTGTTTAAATGGTTTCAGGTAAGTGACTCAAGATGCCATGTGATCGTTTCCGGCGTGAATGGATGTCCCGCGGTGCAGCCTGGCGGTAGCAGCAGTTGGTGTCTCACGGTGCAGTCTGGTGGTAGCAGCAGTCGGTGTCTCACGGTGCAGCCTGGTGGTAGCAGCAGTTGGTGTCTCACGGTGCGGCCTGGTGGTAGCAGCAGTTGGTGTCTCACGATGCAGCCTGGTGGTAGCAGCAGTTGGTGTCTTACGGTGCAGCCTGGTGTCCCATGGTGCAGCCTGGTGGTGGCAGCAGTTGGAGTCTACGGTGCAGCTTGGTGGTGGAGCAGTTGCAGTTTCAAGGTGCAGGCAAAATCGTCGCTGGCGGCAACGTGCTACGAGAGTCGAGTACGTCGGTGGATGTCGCTCTTAGCAGTGCTGGCAGCTGGATGGCAGGCAAGACGGCCTGCGGTACAGCGACGCACACCCCGTACATCACCGAACCGATAAGCGGCAAATAGATTTAGAGATAGTCATAGAGTGCACAGGCGTCATACATTGCAGATGTTATCGAGACTTGAGCTTAATGGGTCGCGTATTCTCGTTTGTACTTGCGCTATTATACCTGCATCGCTGCAAACTATGTTGTTTGGTGATAACTGATAATGGTTTATGATTATTGATTATTATTAATTAATATATATCAAAGAGGTTTTATAATCAAACAACTATAAATAAGTAGAGAAAAATTAATGTTTTCATAAACATTCAATACAATTTAATTTTGTAAAAAAAAGTCAGTTTGAATTGAATCGAATTTTGAATTTAAATTGATCCAACTCGTACTAATCTCACAGTATAATTGTAATTTGCTATCTAAATATCGAATAATTATAATCATTTATAACTTTAAATAACTATAAAGTAAGAGAAAGCGCTGAAATTTATTGTTGGGTCAGCAAACAAACTGCTCATTGATATTATTGTGACTAGATGACTGAATTGTTTTAGATGAAGACATATTAACTACACATATTATAATTCAAGTCAGTTCTGCTTAAACAGTTTCTTTGGACGTTTATGTTATTTGGCAGTTATTAGTAAATACTTGTTATTGTTTACTCAAAAAGTAATCGGCAACGTTGCTTGTAAGTGGCAAGTTGTAACAAATTTTAAATGTCGATAATGTGATAGAGAAACACATCACAATCACATAGGTGGGTAAATTTTGGTACTAAAATAAAAAGTTATTAAAGAAGCATTACAATAACGTTACAATCAACTTAGATAAAGAGTAAGCACTTGTAGGAAACGTTAGTGCAGTATGTGCACTTGATGTTATTTTTATTGAATTATTTTGTTATATAGTTATCAACACAACTATTCGGTTATTGATTCAGACAAAACTATTTCTAACGTTCATTTCTAATATTCTGTTTTGGTAGTTCTGCATTTTCGAATTATTCATATTTACATAATCTGATATTATTTTATCAACTCAATAGGGTTTTCTTTAATTGACTATGGATTTATTTACAATTGTGTACCTCGCAACATTGCTCAAGACTCACAACTATAGTTATAAAGGATAAAACACAACTAATGATAGTAATAAATCCTAAGACAAGTGACTTATGTTAACCATAGCGTATATTGAATACCTATTATCTTTGGATATTTCTTGGATAGAGTCGCTTTTTTCTTGATAGATATATATCTACTTAGATAAACTAAATAGATGAAACTAAAAATGAGTTTATTTTACATTTATATGTTAAAAAAAAAATTAAAAATAATGAGTTAAGGAATATGGCAGAATGAAATTAAAAGATATTTGTTATATATATATTATAGAAAATATTCTCAACTAAAATTATGAATGGGAAGTCGTCATTGTTCTACTGGCAGTCAATGTAATAAAATAAATAATTTTTTGAGAAGGAAATTGTGTCATACGTAAAATGGCTAACTGAATAATTTGGCTTTACTAAAAAAATTGTGATTTTGTTAACTGAAATAAATATTTTATTAACTTCACCTAAATACGATTTATAAACGCGGTTGAAAAATACTTCGTATGCTCGTATAGAGAGAGTTGCAAGTCCAGAAAGTTTTATTAGATTCAGTACATTTTAATCTAGGCTCGTATGTTTTGTTTCAAAAAAAATACTCGAGTAAGTTTTAAGGTCAAAAATATGGATATTTAGACTTTAATAACTTTTAACATAAGCAATACTTCTTAAAAAGTTAAACTTATGAACAAAGTACTTCATTGTATCTGCAACATTTCTAAAAGTTATGAAAACCGGATTATACATATTTACGAGTAGGAAAACGTTATTGCTTTTTGTATGAAAGCCTACAGCTAGACGATACTAAAAGTTTTACCAGTCGAAATTGTTTTCGTAACGATCTATGATTAAACGATATTATAGTAATTGGCACATCAAAAACGGTAATCATTGTATAACTTATTTTAATTATGACATGAAGTAGTGTTGGCAGTATAAGTTAAAATCTGTGGTATAAGTTTACAAATAGTTTAAAATTATGGCGATAAGCATTTATTTTTTCGAATTAACTTCATAATTACGAAAGTTTGGACAAAAGACAAAGTTACTCGATATCTATTATTATGAATTGGTACTGTGATTGTTTACTTACTAAGAATTTCGTTGAGCTAGGTCACGGAGTACATAATAGTACTAAAGGTACAGAAGGCTCACTCGGCAAGATGATTTAAAAATCGAAAATGATTACAGAAATAACTAGTCAAGTTGCAAATATAGAGGCAATCGCTTAAAGACTGTATGGGTTAAATTATTTTAGAACGGGCGATAGATTTTTTTGATTTGCTTTGACAGAAAGGAAATATAGTAAGATTTTCCGTTGCTACGTATTGAGGAATAGAGTGATCGTTCGGTTGGAAATTTTGTATAAAACCTGTTGAATTATATTATAACAATATAACTGAATATTGTTAGATTTCGTTAACTCAAGACACTAAGAGTAAAAAGAAAAGATCCTAACACTTGATGGGCAGTATGAATTATATATACCTAATATAATACCTATAGTAGTTCGGACAACCTAACTATTGAGATTTGACAATAGGATTCAGTTTTTTTTTTTTTTTTTTTAACGAACTATTAATTTCGTCTTGAGAAAGCTATAAGTACCTACTTATACCATCTTATAACGAGTAAAAGCCCAGCAGTAGAAATTACTAAGAAAATTCTGATTAATGTCTATATTTAATTGAAACGGTAGACACATGATTGTTTACCAAAAGCTTGAAAACACAAGAATATATAAAAAATCTTCCAGTTTAGAAGCAGATGATTGATGGATTTATGTACCTAAGAATTTTGTGTTTACGCGCATCTGGGAGTATAAGGTGACTAAGGATGGATAAAGGTACGGTAGTGCCAATATGTTGCAGACGGCAAAACCTTAGCAATATTAAAAAAAAAACATAAATAGTCTTTTCAAATACGAAAGTCATCCCATACCATATCGAATATTAATAATTATGTCCAATTCATTTGTTAGGTTAGTAACAAAGAGCTTGAGAAAGATGAAAAGGGAAATAAAAATGGTTGTCATCTATTTCTTTAAAAATATGTCATTATAGGAATATTCGTATTTATTTCACTTAAATCTGATACGTATTCACAAAATTGTGAGACTTCTTATTGAGTTATTTTAATTTTTCTGGCGGTCGATTTAGATATTATGACCTCACATGTCCCACTGGTGACTTAAGGAAAAATTGGTTAGCACTGTTATTTTTTTTACCGCGTGTTAAAAAACACAGATTAGGGAATTACTTTATATTGACTAAAAATATTGTGAAGCCATTTCACGAGCTAAAAAATAAATGAAAACGCCATGTAATTATTAGTATCATAAGTGGTAATGGTATGCAAAAGTCATCAAAAAAAAAAGTTCAATAGATTTGATATAGAAAGAAACAAAAAAACCGTTTGATATTAAAATGAGAGATCTAGTGGGAATTAAAAGAACATAATGTATAAACAAGGTTGCGATAAAAGTATAAAATTAAGACCGAAATGTTTATGTTTATATTAGTGTAACTAAAATATTGTATCATGAGGATTGGAGGATAATTTTGTTACAAAAAAAAGGATTAACAACATAATATTATTATCATTATACACGATTGATGAAGCACATCCTTGGTCCTGTTTTAATGGAGAGGGTAGTGAGTAATCCTTTGCGAGGATATACTGATGGTTAAAAATAAAATTTTGTGATTTAGATATGTGTTTCAGAGAGATTATAATATTAATTTTTTAATTGTGTGGTTTTATGAAACCACAGTCAAACTTTTGTGGTCTTGGCTGCTCGGACGAGCGCCTTTCACTTTGTTCCTACTCGGCGGCCGACCGTCACGCGACTTGCAACACATAGACGAAAAAGTTTGAGACGATGTAATAAAAGTTTCACTTTAAAAATATTTGTTGACGTTATAGGATCTAATGCATGGAATGGAGTATTAATTTGTAACAGCGAGACAATGTATTGAGATGAAACATCGTATATTAATTCTGCCTCATTGTGTATTAGTACAAACTGGAAGTTTGTATTTCAATTAGTGTAAAGTAATTTTTGTTTGATGTTTTGATGCAAACAAGGATTGTTCCTCATGAAGTTAAAATTGTAAATGTTTAATTGTAGTGCAATATGCACCTCGTTTCTACACTGTTAAAGTAGCATGATAGTGTAACAGACCATTTGAAGTGCAATGTGCACGTATACTTAGTTCTTACCCCCTACACTGCTAAAGTAGCATGATAGTGTAAAAATACCATTAATTCCGCACTGCTAAGGTAGCATGATAGTGTGGACGACCATTATTCCTACACTGCTAAGGCAGCATGATAGTGTAGAAGATCATTATGCCCACACTGCTAAGGTAGCACGATAGTGTGGAAGACCTGGAAGTGCAAGGTGCACGTACTTAAAGACTTTAAACGCAATACAATAATTTGATTTGTTTAATTTTGTTAATTAATAATATAGAAAGTGCATAAAGTTTATTGTGTGTTCAATGTTATTTGTTTAAATTAATGATTATAATAAATAAATAAATAAATGTCAATTATTCATATGAATGCAGGTACATTAGGTGGTCAGCAATAACAATTATTATCCTTATATATTCTGCCTTATGGCGTATGAATTAAAAAAAAAAAACTAAATGTAAATATTTGTTTGATTAAATTAGAAATTATTTTTTTCATAATTTTATAATAGATATAAGTCAGGATGTCGATGACTGTAAATTGATAATTTATAAAGACAAAAATTAGTAATTCAGAATGTCAATTTGTAGCTATCATTTTTCATAATATTGTTCGCTATAATTCAAGATGTCAATAATTGAAAATTCATAATTTATAAAGTTAAAAATTAGTAATTCAGATGATGACAATTAATACTTATGGGTTACCCTGAAATGTTTTGTAATTGTTACTAGTTTCACCAATTTTAATGTTTGTTTGTTTGTAATCAAATTTTGCGAGTTAAAGATCCACGGCGCGGTTACCGATTGAACTTAAATTTTGTATACATGTGTAATTGGATAACAATTATGACTTGGAGCTGATCTGATGATGAACAGGAAAGTTGTTATAGGAACTCGGTAGTTAAATGACACAACCCCATCGAGTTTAGACTCGTTTGATCCGTTTTGACAAGTACTTTGGTGCTAGATGGTAACCTGGATCTGGTGCTGAGAAGGATATTAATAAAATGTATAAAAGCTTTCTTTATAAAAAAATATTTTAAATGATATCATACGGTTTTGATAATATGATTCTTAGGTTATTTGATGTTTGTTTGTAACAGTGTTCAGTATTTCGCGGGGACGCGAAATGTATATCAGGATGGACGAGTTGTTAGCGTGCTGAAGATTTATGTTTAGTTTTCATTAATATTTTGCGTCACCGTGAAGTATTTAATATGTATAATTTTTGGAAAACAAACCTCTTTACTATTAATATTATTTTTTATGGAATTTGAAAATAGAAATGTAGTTAGTTCTGTCTGTGATTGAAAAAGATATGTCGAAAAAATGTTACTAATTGAATTATTGATTTATGAAAAATACAAAAAGATAAATAAGTGGAAAGAATCTTTTATTCACCATCCTGGACCTGTAAACGAAAAGGAATTTCAATAATTTGGAGAAGACTGGGAAGAATTGCTTTCACCTGGAAGACGGCATCAAAGTCCAAACGTTTTTTAGTTATAATTAATTAACGCGTTGTCCGATTCCATTCATTGTTTTTTTGTTAGAAACGAGGTTCTTTAAAGATTATTCCATACAAATCTTATCATCATCACTTTTGTAGTTTAGAAATTACAGACATCAGAACCTTTAAGTTCAAGTAGGTAGGCGACTTGAAACTCGGAATGCGCAAAGAACCTAGGGCTAGGACGTAGGGCTCAAGTAAGACTGGAGTACCCTGACAGCCGAAAATAAATAGGCTTAGCAGGAGATTTCGTATGGTTTAAAATTTTTCACTTTTAGGGTGAACAAAAATCATGTAACTGGCGTTATCGCTACGTTATACCGTATAGCGCCATCTCTACAATTATGTGGAACTTGAATGTAAAACTCTGAGATAGGTACTACCGAATTTTTTTAAATAAAAATTAACTGTCATGTTATTTACTGTTTCCTGACTTTATATTAAGATGGCACTGTTAACACATGAACAGATTTAAACTTTATCATCCGCAATATGGAAGGGTAAGATAATGGTTCACAAATATTTTTTTTACGTAAAGAACGTCTTTATATATTTCTTTACGTCTTTTTATACGTAAAGAAATATATAGCCGATTCTGATGTTTTGGATTGTATTGAGATGAAGCAAAGATTTTTAAAAGACTCTTATATTATGTTGGGCTGGGGAATATTATTAGTAGAGTAATTTATCCCAGTGGTACCTACCCGGCCGAACTCTGAAAGAAAAGTTCTACCACCAGTACAACTTTTCACATGGTTTAATAATTTTTGACATATTTCGTGGTTTCAGAATAAAAATCACAATGAAAAGGACGATTTTAACTGTAGATATTTCGATACATTGGTACAAGTCGTGGTCACGTAGTGACCACGACCTGTGCCACTGGGTCGAAATATCAACAGTTAAAATCGTCCTTTTGATCTTTCAACTACGTATTAATGAAACTTTATAAATATTATTATTAAGAAAAGGAGTTTTCAAATTCACCACAAGATAACCCGTGCAAAGTAAGAACAGGTTTCTGTACAACATCACACCAGAATCCCGCGAAAAATCAAGGAATTCCAGTAGGAAGGTATATTATGTAAAAAATCGTAATTCACGCGGGCGGAGCCGCGGGCAACAGCTAGTAATATAATATATTTAAACTAACTAAAAATACCCGATAAGTTTCGTTTCGTATTAAATCATAAACTTCCATATGCATCCTAATTTAAGATATAACTACGTTCTATAGAGCTGAAAAATTAAAAAAAAATATTACTCAATACAGTCAAACAACACAAGTCTGTGTCTACCCTCACTCAGTCAAACTCCGAATTATAAAGATCGAAGAGTGTAAGATTTGATTTACGAATAGTTTAAAATGAAATATTCGTAACATAGAAATCCAAAGAAAGTACATGAATTTTTGAAGAAAATATGTATTAATTTGCAAAGAAATATGAAAATTACGGTAGGTCAGTCAGTAGGTCTATATTTTGCATATTTCGTGGGGGTTTGAACCCCCTAAACCCCCTGGCTACGCTCATGGTCAGGGGTTATAAATAAGTCGATACTCGATACACAGCAGCAGCAGAGGGTTCTAGAAGTAATTTATCGTTCTGTTATACGGGATTGGGGCTAAGTCTTTTTAAAAAAAAACTTTATTTGATTCACTGAAATACAGTTTATTTAAAATTACAATATTTAGAAGATTACACTAAGAACTGGAAGTTACACTCAGAAACTAGGAACAAGAAACAGAATTTAAGAACGTCTGATCTCTCAGAGATCCGGGCAGAGACTGACTGCAGTACGAGCCCCCTCTCCTTTATAGTCAAGGGTGATCGGAGTCCAGTCAGCAATAAGCCTAACAATGTAAGGGTGTAACAGCCCCCCGGTTAAGTGTAAACTTACGCGCTGAAGGGCGAAGTTTACAAACTTAAATAATTCTCAATCGTGGTTGAGTAAGGGGGATGTCATTACTATTATCCGGGTTATCCGGGTTAACAGCAGCAGAAGTTATCTTGTATTTTCCATATAAAGTTAGACATTTCTTGTGACAAAAATGATATATTACAAACATTAAACAAAAGCTTATGAAAACATATGAAATAATGGAATGAGTCGGTATGGATTCGGCATCAATTCGAGATTCTATTTCCTTTATAAGGTTTAGAGCATCATCTGCTCTGACATTCATTTTCATAAAATTGTCTGAATTAATTTGTGAATAAGAAGATCTCGTAGGTAGCGTGAAATTTACTTTATTAAATGTAGTAAGATTACAGCAGACGTCATTAATTAAGTTAAAATCTGAAGATATTTTGTTTATTTTAATCGTAAAATTTGTAGTGCCAATAAGTTTGGTATTTTGACAATAACCATTACATCTTGGTTTTAGGGTTACAATTCCTGTACCAAGGATGATCGTGTCAAAATTTCCATTTTCACAATCAATATGCAATTTTGTTGGTTCCGAATGTGTGAAAATCCATTGGTTATTCCCTATATTCTGCCAAATATGAATAACGCCTGAAATAAAGTGGATTTTACATTCACTTGGGAGTGAGTGTATGACCTTATTTATTATCTCTGTTTCACATATCGGCTCATTCTCAGTATTAAATTTATTGACATTATAACACATATGTGAATTCTTGGTTACTAATTTACATTTATCATTCAAATCATTAAAGGTACAATATTCAGACTTATCCTTACTTATTGCTATATATGTTGCCGTGGGTACAATTAAGGCAAATGAGCTGGGGGATCCAGCATCATGAGCTACAGGGATCGGAACAGTTTTATACAAGTTAAAAGAGGTGATTAGAACTAACGGTATCTTAAGTATGTATACTAACTTATTATCTAAAATACAAGATATCATTTCTGACAGTTTAATTATGACATGTATATTGTGTAATTCTAGGTCTATAGGGAATTCTGAATATTTCGGTAAATGTTTTACATTAGCAACCAATTCATTATACAATTCATTTGGTGTTATTATAGATGGATGTAATGTATTAGTCTTTGCAAATAGAATGGAGTTTACAATATCTTCCAACTTATAAGATAAGCTTAATAAACTAGCCTGGAGCACACTAAACGTTTCTTGTATTGCTATCTTAAACAAAAGCGAATTTGTAACAATTGTCATATTGTTAATGCGTGTTGACAGATTTCCAATAATGTTGTTAAGACGGTCTTCATTCTTATTAATTTCAATTAAAGTTTCATTAAAGTTGATTATGGCCGATTTGGAGATAAGAATATTTTCTTTTACTAGGTTAAGTGTGGTCTTACTGTTAGTTTTTAGATGTTGAATTGCATTACTGTATTTAATCGCATCATCTTCATCCATAGTACCAAAAATGTGTTTAAAGATAGTGCCAATACCAGGTATCCATGCTGATCTCTTACTTCTGGATGAAATTAGATGTGATAATGAATGATAATCTCTTGTAAGGTCTTCAAACATGGAAATAAGCGGTTGGAATACATTTTGGCATTCGAAATCGTTTAGAGCTTTACTCCTGACACAAAGGTGTTGGGATGTGTGCAAAGCACTATAAATATTATCAATGTGTGGTTTTATATATTCCAGTTCTATTGGTATGACTACATGCAAATAATTATTAACTAATTTAATGGAACTTATAGGGTTAAAATAAATTCCTGGGCTGCTTGTAATCTGTTCAACGAAGTCATCATGCTTTACTTCTTGACAGAATACTGCCAGGCTGGAATTACAAATTAAATTTTATTTAACGTTATATATTTTTTTTTTTTATATTTAATCGTATATATATTTTTTTTATAGCTAAAGTAAAAGTAATCTTATACTAATCTATAATTAAGTTGTCGCCAATTTTAATTCATCATAGTGATGTTTAACATGGCGGCGATTTATCAAGACAGAAAGGGTATGATTTCCATGGACTTTTACCACCTTGTATGGGCCTTTCCATACAGGTGAAAGGGCTTTACGTAGACGTGCATGATTCTTTACATAGACCATGTCACCTACTTTATATTCAACAGGACGAGAGTGCCTGTCGTAATACTGTTTGGATCTTTCTTTGGATTTCGCGATATATTCCAGAGCTTTTTCGCGTGACAATTTTAGACGATGATTTAACATTTTGATATATTCATGATAGGTCCCTGAAGGACTAGGTTCATACAGGGAATTCGGGAAATAGGGTTTTTGACCAAACAACAATTCATGTGGAGAGAACTTAGTAGTACAATGGACATTGGTATTGTAGGCTAGGATGGCGGTATAAATATATTTGTGCCAGTCTGTTTGATTTTCATTTACAAAAGATTTAAGATATTCCTTGATGGTTGAGTGGCTTCGCTCTAGAGCGCCTTGGGTTTGAGGATGGTAAGGTGATGACCAAATCTGTTTTATCTTGAGGAATTTACAGGTTTCCTTAAAAAGCTCTGCGGTGAAGTTAGTACCCTGGTCAGTGAGGATCATTCTGGGTATTCCAAAGAGAGATATGAAATGAACAAGACATTCCAGACACTCTTCGGCTGTGATATTTGAAATGGGATAGGCTACAGAGAACTTAGTTAAATCATCCTGTAAGGTGAGTATATATTTCAAGGAAATCCTGCCAGCTTCTGGCAGGGGACCCACAATGTCAAGGCTAATTCTTTCAAAAGGTGCAGTGGAGGTTGATGTTATTTGCATTGGGGCCCTATTGATTTGACGTAACGCTTTATTCGATTGACATTGAGTACATCTTTTGACATAGTTTTCTATATCTGTTCTCATATTCTTCCAGCTGTACCTTTCCTTGATTCGATTTAGCATTCTCGTGGAACCTACATGACCGGCAATGGGTAAATCATGATTTTCCTTAAGTATCGTAGGGATTTCACTAGGAGTTGGGTATATTAGGGTATTCCTATGGATCTTGACAGTGATGTTAGTATTATGGAACAGATAAGCTAGGATGTTATATAATTTGCTATAGGAAATTTTCACGAAAGGGTCTTTGAAGTCAGAAATCGAGATTTCACTGGGACTCTCTTGTTGCAAGAGAAGTTCATTTCGAAGTTTTTGTAAAGTTTTAAATAAATCAGGATAAGGAACATCATCAAAGTGATGTACTTTGGTGAACAGAAAATAGTAACGTTTATCGCCTGAATCCAGTGTTAGGAATGAATAGAGTGATCTTTCTTTATTTAAGAATTCACTATTGTCACTGTTATTGGCAAGGATTTCTTCTACATATGGATTGGTCTCGTCTAAGTCAATTGACGTAGGAACTATGATGACTTTGGAATCAGAAGATGGTAATTTATTGGCATATTCGTGAATAATGGTGTTGTATTTATAGTTTTTATTTGACATTGCTTTCAGATAGTCAGAGTAAGAATCATCTGAGGTGGTAGGACTTGGTATGTTGACAGGTGAATCCCTGTTATCAGAATTAGTAGGATTTAGGACATTCTCAGGATTGAATGGAGAATTTGGGAGACTAATATTTAAATCTCCTAAAGGATTTAGAATGGGTAAATCATCTGGAATGGTTGGGTTAAGTACATTGTCAGGATTATCAGCATTACCAATATCTTCTTCTATTCTAAGATCTGAAGAAGGTCCTGGTAGGTCGAAATCAATGTGTTCAAAAGGAATAGGTGACAGTGAACCCAAATCGACACTCAATGGACTTGGAGTGGGTTGGTTGTCTTCCAGCTGTTGTTGTATTGGGTCAGTGTCAGCAGATGGGTTTGATGGGGGTAAGTCACCTTCTTGGCGAGTATCGTTAGTGTTAATTGCGTTTACAGGATTTGAAAGGTCAGGCGGATATCGGGACAAGGCATCAGCTGCCGAGTTGAGTTTACCCTTTCGGTAGACTATCTCATATTCATATTCTTCGAGTTTGAGTCTCCATCTTTGGAGTTTACTAGACGGG
Source organism: Coenonympha glycerion (assembly GCA_963855885.1). Taxonomy (NCBI): domain Eukaryota; kingdom Metazoa; phylum Arthropoda; class Insecta; order Lepidoptera; family Nymphalidae; genus Coenonympha; species Coenonympha glycerion. The sequence goes on along the minus strand of OY979637.1, from coordinate 16,127,997 downwards.
TCCTTGTGATTGAAAAGCCATTTTAATGGACGGTGATCAGTTACAATCTGGAATTTTCGGCCATACAGATAAGGCCGGAAGGTTTTGCATCCAAAAATGATAGCAAGGAGCTCTTTTTCAGTGGTACTATAATTACATTCACTTTTATTCAATGTTCTAGAAGCATAAGCGATTGGTCTTTCTTTGCCTATGGGGCCTTGAGATAGCACTGAACCTATCGCGTAGTTTGAGCTGTCGCACGTTAGGATGAACGGTTTCGTGAAGTCAGGATAAATGAGGACAGGAGCAGAGGTGAGTTTGGATTTCAATTCATCAAAGGCTACCTGTTGCTGGTTCTGCCAGACAAAGGGGATTTCTTTTTTCAGCAAATGAGTTAATGGTTTGGCTATTTTCGAGAAATCGGGGATAAATCTGCGGTAATATGAAACGAGACCAAGGAAGGATTTAATATGCTTTGGATTCGTTGGTCTTGGAAAGTTGATCACGGCATTTATTTTTTCAGGATTGGGCTTTACCCCTTGTTCTGTGATTATATGGCCTAGATAGGCGACTTCACGCCTCAAGAATTCGCATTTATCAGGTTGTAATTTAAGATTGTGTCCTCTTAGACGTTGGAAGACACATCTCAAATTATTTATGGCTTGGTCAAGGTCGTAACCATACAGGACTATATCATCGAGATAAACGAAACAACGTGTTCCCTGGAGACCTGATAGAGTTAGGTTCATTAACCTCTGGAATGTTGAAGGTGCATTCTTAAGTCCGAACGGCATGCGCGTGAATTGATAGTGACCCTCAGGGACAGAGAAAGCGGTTTTTGCTTTATCTTCTTCTTCCATGGGGATCTGATGGAAGCCAGAAGCAAGATCTAATGTACTGAAATATTTACTGGAACCGAGTTGGTCAAGGATTTCGTTTATCTGGGGTATCGGGTAGGTATCCCCTATAGTGATGTCATTCAGTTGACGATAATCTATGACTACACGCCATTTCCTTTGACCGGATGAATCCAACTTTTTGGGAACCACCCATATTGGGGCAGACCAAGGGGAGTCAGAGGGCTCTATTATTCCTTGAGATAGCATTTGGTCGACTTGTTTTTTGACCTCGGCTTTATGAATTTCCGGGAATCTGTAGGACTTTGCATGAATTGGGTTCTGGGATGTTGTTTTAATAGAGTGTTTCAGAGCATTTGTGCATGTCAACATTTCACCAGGGAGATGAAAGATATCAGAATATTCGGAACAGAGATTATACAGAGCATCGACCTCTTCTGAGTTTAAATGTGATGTTCTAAGTTGGTTCAGGACTTCTTGGGTGCGATGGTAAGAATCTTGATGTTGGATCTTATGGACAGGATATGATTGATGTTGTTGATTTGAATATGGTTGGAGTTCTTCTACTGGGCTCAGAGTAAGATTCATGTTGGAATTTACGGATATCGGAGATTCTGTAGTATTTACTACTGTCAGATTTACTCTATTATTCTTTTTGACCTTGACTAAGCAGTTGGCTACTAGGAGATCTTTGACTAAGTTCTGGTTCTGAATGATACCTTCTTTTATTTCAGGATTCGAAACTGAGCATTCGATGACCATTTCAGTTCTTGGAGGAATACTGTAAACGGGTTCATGAAATAATAATTTTGACCTTATGTTATTGATTCTTAGGGTGTTATTTGTGTAATCAATATTACAACCAAAAGCATTCAGCATATCGCTTCCGATTATACCATCATAGGGTATGTCAATTTCTCTTACTACATGGAATTTGTGGATCACGGGTTTTTGTTTCGAATCCAGAAGTTGTAATTTTAGGTTAAAGTGGCCCATAGTCCTTGTTGACTCTTGACCAGGATCTATCCCTTTTAGATTGACCTGTTCCTTGACAAGGGTAAGATGGGTTTGGATGGAATCGTACTTGATTAAACTTATCGAGGAACCTGAGTCAATTAATAGTGAAAGTGGGATATCCGAAACAGAGGATTTAACGAGGATATGCGGGAGTAGTATTTTTGTGGGATTAGCAGTAATTTCAAAAATTTTATTATCTTCTAAGTTGTCCGGTTCCGATTTAGAATTTGATTTAGGCCCTGAATTTCGACTATGAATTTCGGTTTGATCTTTATTCTGAGGAACGGGTATGGAAGAATTTGACGCGGATACAGAGGGGTTTGACATGGATACAGAGGGTTTTGGCACAGATACAGAGCTTTTCGGCACGGATACAGAGGATTTCGACACGGATACAGAGGTTTTTGGCACAGATACAGAGGTTTTCGACACGGATACAGAGGTTTTCGGCACAGATACAGAGGTTTTCGACACGGATACAGAGGATTTCGACACGGATACAGAGGTTTTTGGCACAGATACAGAGGTTTTCGACACGGATACAGAGGTTTTCGGCACAGATACAGAGGTTTTCGACACGGATACAGAAGGTTTGGCATCGATTTTTAAGGTTCGGTGTTCCGCACGACACCAGGACGGGACCTTTACTCGTTTAAATGATTGGGATAATCTTCCCTCTCGGAAATTGCGTCAACTTCGTCGCGCGATTCAATTATTTCGTCTTGTGCAAAATTCACGCGACTGGGACCCGGTCTTGGATACGAGTTAAGATTTCGACCGGCTGATTGAGTTTGTGAATCGCGGAAACGACTATTATTATACTCTCGTTTCTTGCAATTTACCAGAATATGTCCCTCGGCTTTGCAGTACCTGCAAATGATTGGAGACCTTGGAGACGTATCATTCATTTGATTGTTGGTGAGTCGCTGCACAGGGTTTGATTTCGGCAGAGGTGTAAATGAGTTTTTAGGTTTGTTAATCTTATTATCACTGGGCTGAGACCTCTTGTAAAGAGTCTGCTGGATGCGTTCTTCAGATATTGCTATGTTGATGGCCTCGTTTAATGATTTTGGAGACCTGCATCGCACTATCGTCGATATGCGAGGTAGTAGACCCATCGTGAAGTGGTGGAGGGCAAGGTCCTCCATGGCTGCGGTACGCCCGGCTAATTGGGCAGCATCGGAGTTAGTGAGGGAGATCTCTGTGAGGAGTTGAGATAAGCATGTCTCCACTCTCAATGCGAACTGGCTTACGCTTTCGAGCGGACTTTGCTTGCTCTCCTGTAGATCTGCCAGGAGGTGTGAATAATGTTTCCTTTCACAGAATTGCTCCTTAAGGAAGCCTTTGAGCTGTGACCAGCAAGAAAACTCCTTTATTGAACAAGCAATTTCCGCTTTTCCTTGTAGTTGACATAGAATATATTTGAATAAGATCGGTCTTTGGACATCGTTGGCCAATTCAATTGCGTTATCGCAATTGATAAGAAAGGAATTGAGTGTCTCACGACACCCATCGTATGGTTTGATAAACTTAAATAATACATTTAGTTCCATTGCGGGTGTTGATACTTGTTTTATGACAGGCCTTGGCGGTAAAACTGGAGAATGTTCAATAGTGTCTGTCGGTTTATTGTCGAGCGGCATTTTTTAATATAAACAGTCTGGACTTTGTTTATGTTACGACGATTATGTCCGACGCGTAGATAAGAACACTAGAACTCACTTGAATGCGTGGGAGGCGACAATTATAAGCAGCAGCTGCATTTCACGGAACTATGAATGCCCCGATGGTTCAGTGGTTGGGCGATCGGCACTGGTGCACTAGGTTTTCACTCACACACACAGACACAGACAGTACAGGATACAGTGGTGAACACAGGAATATGTCGGAATTGTTTATTTATTTTCTTAAAAAAAAAAACACTTTAACAGTTTCACTTATTATTGTTTAATCACTGTTTACTTTATTTTTGATTTTGCACTAGGAGTCCGAGGATACTAGGTTTTGTATCCCTTTACGCTTGCCACCAATGTTATACGGGATTGGGGCTAAGTCTTTTTAAAAAAAAACTTTATTTGATTCACTGAAATACAGTTTATTTAAAATTACAATATTTAGAAGATTACACTAAGAACTGGAAGTTACACTCAGAAACTAGGAACAAGAAACAGAATTTAAGAACGTCTGATCTCTCAGAGATCCGGGCAGAGACTGACTGCAGTACGAGCCCCCTCTCCTTTATAGTCAAGGGTGATCGGAGTCCAGTCAGCAATAAGCCTAACAATGTAAGGGTGTAACAGTTCTCATTAAGCTGGGAAGTGGTATTGTGGCGGAAATAAAAGAAAATCTTAAGTTTACACATCGACCGAGCCAATAAGCTCGTCGCTCCTACAAACTTGTGCTGGACCGATCCAAGATATAGGCTAAAGCGATTTTGTTTGCATTTGTTTGTTCATAGTTCGTGGGAAAACTCGAACTTTCACTTTGTTGCCTTGTCTATAACTCGCCTAAAACTCTTCTTATAGTTTCACTTTTGGGCACCGGTTTCTTCTGGAAATGTTAGGGTTTAAAAATCAAAGATGCCTACGTTGGAATTAACGGACTTTGCACAATATTGTGAGCAATAAAGTGCACTTTTATGCAAGTTTCCAAGCGATGTTGTTCTTCACCGTTACAGCTAGGTATTTCGTTTCCATGCATAGATCTTCGAAAACGGGCAGAGATCTGAACCAATGGGTTATCATCGATTCGAATGTACATACATTTACAATTAATTAATTCTTCATAAAACACGTATGTTAGTACACTATAATACGTGTTTATCTACGCTCATTGCTTAAAGTTCGAATTATGAAATCAAAATGTGTCACATATTGACCTACTTTATTCACAGACTTCTATAATTATTAAAAAGTTATTCATTATAACATCGCTGTACTATGGAAATATCTCTAGAAAGTTGAATAATTTCTATTACGATACTCGGCTCTGGGTTCCTGTATTTTTATGTGTCATCATCACAGACCAGGGAATAACTTTCTTTTCTCTGTGGTCGTCATAGCCAAAAGAGAGTGTAGAGCCAATCCTCAATTTTGTTTTTTTATATATGGAGTCCACAGACAACATTTAGTTGATAGTCATGGGGTGGGCCACGATCGACCATAGACAACAATTAATTCACGGAAACAATAATTTTTCCCTACCTTATATGACTGATTAAAAAATGGGAAATGCTTTCCAAAAAACCAACTTCAAATGCCACTACAAAGAGTGAAATAATTTTTATTTAAATTTTAGGTACCTACACCAATTCGAAGTCGGGCAATGTTTCATACAATCCCCAAACTTACTTGATGTGCGAAGAAATGACGAAGTCATAGGCAATCGCCCGACTTCGAATTGGTGTAGGTACCTAAAATTTAAATAAAAATTATTTCACTCTTTGTAGTGGCATTTGAAGTTGGTTTTTTGGAAAGCATTTCCCATTTTTATTTTATTCTTTTTAGTGGAAAACAATAAAATGCACAAGGCGTTGTAAAAATACCCAAATAGCTTGAGGTGTGTTCATAAACTCTGAAGAGATACCTAAAATTCACCAAGATCCCATCATCAGACTCTGACTTGATGACTTTAGTCATCAAATCAGTATCTGCTAGCATATGCACCAGTAACTATAAGAAATACCCAACTCGCTTTACGTATACTAGCAAAATTTGAAGAGTTCCCTCGATTTCACCATGATCCCATGATCAGATCCTGACCTGATGACCATAGGACAACTTGGAAAATATTACTCTTTCTAATAATACTCAAATAGTGTCATGTGTCCATATAAAATTTGAAGAGTTCCCTCGATTTCTCCAGGATCCTATCATCTGATCCTGACCTGATTAAAATGGGACCACCTGGAAACAAAACCCTCTTAAACAAAAAAAGAATTTTTCAAATCGGTCCACGCGTCATCGAGTAATCGGTGAACATACATAGAAAAAAAAAAAAAAGATTCCGACGAATTGAGAACCTCCTCCTTTTTTTGAAGTCGGTTAAAAAAGTGTGTTCATACAGAATATTGAAAAGAATTATGTATAATTTTTGATTATTTAATCTATACTTATAATAAAACCGTAAAGGGTCGAATTCTGTACATTGAAGATATTTTGAAAATTTTTGTTGGAGGACACTATTTAGTCGATACTGAAGCCAAAACTGTAATTTGTTTAATTTTAGTCTGTCTGTCTGTCTGTCTGTCTGCCTGTCTGTCTGTTTCACGACCGGGCATCACGGCTAATCCGCTGGATGGATTTAAATGAAACTTGACATGACTATAGTTCATACCCCGAGGTAGGACATAGGATACTTTTTGTCCCGAAATACATCATGGTTTCCCTGGAAGACGGCATCAAAGTCCAAACGTTTTTTAGTTATAATTCATTAACGCGTTGTCCGATTCCATTCATTCTTTTTTTGTTAGAAAGGAGGTTCTTTAAAGATTATTCCATACAAATCGTATCATCATCACTTTTATAGTTCAGAAATTACAGACATCAGAACCTTTAGCGCTAAGTTCAAGTAGGTAGGTGACTTGAAACTCGGAATGCACAAAGAACGGCTAGGACGTAGGGCTCAAGTAAGACTGGAGTACCCTTACAGCCGTAAATACATAGGCTTAGCAGGAGATTTTGTATGGTTTCAAATTTTTCACTTTTAGGGTGAACAAAAATTATGTAACTGGCGTTATCGCTACGTTATACCGTATAGCGCCATCTCTAGAATTTATGAGGAACTTGAATGTAAAACTCTGAGATAGGTACCTACTACCGAATATTTTTAAATAAAAATTAACTGTCATGTTATTTACTGTTTCCTGACTTTATATTAAGATGGCACTGTTAAGACAAGTTTTCACTTCTATCGACATTCCCGGAGTGCCGCGTCTTTATCATCCGCAATATGGAAAGGGTAAGATTGGTTCACAAATATTTTTAACTCTTAGGTCTTATCGATCCTAACCGACTGACTGTCATCTAAGGTCTTCTTATACGTAAAGAAATATATAGCCATTGCCCATTCCGATGTTTTGGATTGTATTGAGATTAAGCAAAGATTTTTAAAAGACTCTTATATTATGTTGGGCTGGGGAATATTGTTAGTAGAGTATTTTATCCCAGTGGTACCTACCCGGCCGAACTCTGAAAGAAGAGTTCTACCACCAGTACAACTTTCCACATGGTTCAATGATTTTTGAGATATTTCGTGGTTTCAGAATAAAAATCACAATGAATTGGAAAAGGACGATTTTAACTGTCGATATTTCGATACATTGGTACATGTCGTGGTCACGTAGTGACCACGATCTGTGCCACTCGGTCGAAATATCGACAGTTAAAATCGTCCTTTTGATTTTTCAACTACGTATTAATGAAACTTTATACTATTAGTAAGAAAAAGGAATTTTCAAAATCACTACAAGATAACCCGTGTAAAGTAAGAACAGGTTTCTGTACAACATCACACCAGAATCCCGCGAAAAATCAAGGAATTCAAGTAGGAAGGTATATTATGTAAAAAAACCGTTATTCACGCGGGCGGAGCCGCGGGCAACAGCTAGTTATCCACTAAAAATGTACTTTATCTGACTTGTATAAATATTTTTCTACTCTTTTTTGTTTCATGACTTTTTTAACAGACTAAGTATACACAGTTTACAACTGAATTTTGGCGCCATACCTAACTTTTAAAATTTCAATGTGTTATTTTTGTTACTTAGTCAAAACTTAGCGCGGAAAAATGTCTAGCAGTGAAACCTACTAAAGAAAATTTAACTCCACCTGACATTTGAGTAATTGCAACAAAAATGACCCACAATCTTTTACCGACAAATTGAAGGATTTACGACAAACGTTAGCAAGATTTTATGGTTTGGATTTATGATAATTTGAGCGTAGATAAAGTAGTGTATGAAACTCTACATAATTAGGTATTAAAACATGAGTTTTTTAATAGTATCACACGAGTGTTTTAATACCCCCCATTATGCATCCGTTTCATAAACTACTATTTTGATACATATAAAACGGTAACCCATCTTTTCTTGCAGAATAATTGCGGTTGAAACCTCCTCCAAACTAGTACTTCAAACATAGAAATAGAATAGAATAGTTTATTTGCAAAATACACGTTACAAGGATGGTACATTAAAGATGGATGCAGTGTATTGCCATATTGTGGCTTGCAATGCTATGGAACAAGATTTTATAATTATAATTGATAGATTTATATTTGTCGCTCGCGTTCCGACTAGATAGAGCCCTAGCTAATAACAACAGCTCCGTGAGTGCGGCAACTTTTTCTTGTAGTGTGAGTGTGTCAATTTGAAATTTGTATGGTGTGTGAATGCTTGTGAGCGTGAAAAGTTGTCTAGCATCGGTTCGGGTTTGTTAGCTTAGATATAGAGTATATATTGCCACACATTCAAAGTCGCCGGCGGCCTCTCTATGACTTTAAAGTGTTATTTCAGCCAGGAATCGCTTGTCGCTGTTGACATGGTGTCCGTCTGCATTGAGTCAAGGTTTTTATCTGAGCTTTATTGCAATTTCTTCTATCTATAGAAACATATTTTTAATTTACTGCCTCGAATGAAAAAATATAATATGCTTAGGTAGAGAATATAATATCTACGCATTTAAAATAATACATTATAGGAATCTTTACAATATAAATACATACCTTACTTCTCGGCTATTATTACGGTTATATCACTTGCTTTAAAGCGAAAAAAAATTCTGTCAACCCACACTTAACCAAACTGGTGGTAATTTATGGTCATGGGTACAATTTGCCCATAAAGGTGCCCACAATACTCATAATAATTGACTGAAAGAATATGAAAATACTGAAAAAGTGACAATAGCTATTCTCTAGGAATACGAATATAAAAAGTTAAGAAGATTAATATTCTTTAAGTTTTAAAATAAAAAAATACCACCACGACGTAGATAAAACTACGGACTCTAGCAAAAAATAACCCTAATTAACTTTTCCGCACAAAGAGGCGAAAAACAAAAACTTCCGAAGAGCAGTTAAAAACAGTGCGGAGGTTAACTGCGAAAAAACTAGCAACAACAAGAGGAGTTCGCGTAAAACTTTTATTTTTACGACAAAAGCTACAAATACAAAAGCAACTTTTCACGGAGGGTAATGAAACTGTCGTGCTTATAGCCTAAATGTGTCCTCTTGCACTGCACACGATAAAACATAAAAACAAGTTATGCTAGACATTACTCTGATGTCTAACAAAAGGAATGTGAGTCATAAAGTGTATGATTTTATTACGCAAAGAATTTACGAGTATATTAATATACATTTACGAGGAATACCAGTCACATTGGCTTCTTTGTAACTTATTATAGACTAAATCAGAAAAATATGATTATTATCTTACTTTTTTGTCTTAGCAAATCGCTAAGACAAAAAAGTAAGATAATAATCATAATAATTACCATGCCTAAAGATAAAAATATAACATAAAATTTTCACGAATTGTGGGTTACAAAAAAATGACATACAATTATTATCACTAACAATCTACTGCTAACAAAAGGGTGAAAATATTTCAAATTATTATTAAAATTATTGATAGTAATTAACAGAATTCTATTAATTTATCAAAAAAAACATAAAAAGATAAATGACACTTCATTTTGTATAATTTATAGAACTAAAATAGAAACGAAACTTTGAATACGCTAGCAACATGAAAAAGCTTGTATAAAAATAATTTATTTGAATACTAGATATAAGAATAAAGTATTTATTCTTATATCTAGACACAAAATATTAGTTTTTCTAGAATAAAATGAGTCCTGTGTAGTTACAGAAAAGCAAGAAAAATTAATAGCACAATTAAAATAAGTAGTCTTCATAAATTTACTTTTCTTAATATAATACAATTTTATTTACAATCAATGAAAAGAATCAGTATCAGAGAATATTTTGTACGAACCAAAAGGTTTGTTATTATGGATGTTGTTCGACGCGAGATATCCATACAAATTGTTATAACCGCTATGAATTCCATACAAATTTGGTACGTAATGACCGTAGTTTGAAAGGAAAACCGCTAGTAGAGGATCTACGGGCAAATGATTTGCATTGTTATATCTTATTGGAAGCTTTATAGGCACAGGCACAAAAACAAAATCGTGGTTGTTTAAATTTCGAGTGTTCTCCCTTAAAGAAATGTCATAATTTCGTAAGTTATCTCCGATTCTTATGTTATAGTTTGCAAGAATATCTAAGAGGTTTGCCGTTAAGTTATTTTTTGCATTAAATGTTGCTATTTTTGCAGTCTCTGATCCTTTGTTATAGTTTAGTTCCTGATTAGAAGCTGATGGTTTCTCTTCCTCTGAATTTTCTTGTACTGCGTAAGTTGTTAAATCTATAATGCGATTTTTATCCTTTGTATCATCTGTCTTCTGGTTATTCTTCCTTCCATCTATATTTGTATTTTCTAAAGTCACATGGTTGAGATTTTCAATAAGCTTTGCTCTACGTTGTTGCTTTGACTTAAGATAATTTAATTGTGTTTTGAAATTTGAAGCTGTGTCTTCAAGTGTTATCTTTTCCTTATAAGGAGGTGATATAAGTTTGATCAATTCTGTGAAAAGAACAAAACTTTGGTAATCTCTATGTACTGTTAAAATTGTTTATTACATAAAAGTAGTGGGTACAAGTCCTCTCTGGCCGATGAATTGAGAAATAGCAATTATTATAATTTGAAATTGAAAACTTAAGGAACATGACGTATTATAAAAACGTGGAATAATGATAACAATAATAATTTATAAAGATAATAGTATTTAGTGTCTTACCTTGATGCTCATCTTTATTTTCTTCAAAATGTTCAGACAAGGGTACAACGTTATTTTCTTCAAGAATTGTTTTCGTGATCTCATTGTTTTGAGGGATTTTAACGAAATGCTTATTTTCAAAGTCATCCATTACCGCCAGTCGCTCGGGCGATTTCCGCAACGTTTTTACAAAGTGTAGATCGGGTGTTTTAATGAAATCCCTTTGGAGGTCCAGGACTTTTTCAATTGACGTGGGTCTCCAGCCATTGTCCGGGTAAATGTTTTCAACGGATCCGGCGTCCACAAAGAAACAAGTCGCCTAGAACAAAGATAAATTAATTGTGGATTTGATCATTTATTTGGACACTGTGTGAGAATGAAAGGTTATTTTTTGCTAATAGTTAATTTTAAAGTTTGTTTCGATAGATAATAAAAAATTTATAATGGCTATATAATTATGAACGAATATAAAATATTAAATGGATTACAATCTTTTGTTAATTTATATCATCGAAACACAAACTATTTCTCTAGAAGAATACACTTTACCAACGTAAATAAGTGTAACGATATTTTCGAAAAAAAGTTTCCTAAATATTATATAGCATATCACTCCCATATAAATATCAGTTTCTATGGTCAAATTTCGAGCGCTTCACTGTATATGATAAAATACGTAAACTGTAAGATAAGTTTTCGCTAAGTAACAGCTATTATAATAATCTGTAGCTTAAAAATTAGCTTCTTCAGCAAATTCTTCGTAATATTGTAGTTTGTACCAAAACCACTGAAGGAAAATAAGTAGTAGAAAGAACCGAACATAGTGTTTGTACTTACTGTAAATAAAATCCAGCCAGTCATAGCGAGGACACTAACGAGAGCTGACACTAACGAGAGAGACACTGACAAAATGTGACATTCTAAGACAGGAGGTTATGTCGCGGGTCACTGGACAGAACGCTTAAAACTTAAGTTAACAAACCAATAAAGCTGTAGTTATACTGGTGCTATTTAACACTCTTTAAAACGTAATAAGTAAGCATTGTATGTTCCTGGTAAATATTATAATTATGAAAAAAATCGTTTAAAATTTGTTTTATAGGTAGAATTTTTTTTTTTAATAAAAAGTTATTTTTTATTGATAATACAGTCTGGTTTATTGTAGGCACAGAATAGGTACAAAATAGTCAACACTTTTAGTGTAAGTAACTATTATATTAATCTGTGGTTTAGTTATCAAAAATAAAAATTTCAACTGTGCCTATATAATAATTAAAACTTGTGCAGTGTCTATAATAAAACTTCTTACGAGATAAAGATCTACTTTTCATCGTATTGACGTAAACTCTTGCAAACAGCGTCAGCTATCCGTAGTTTCTATGCTTTAGTTCCAATTTTTTAGACTATTGCATAGCTTCTATCGCGGGCTTTGGCGGTGCAGACCGAATCCAGAAATTTCGTAACGAAAATAACCTGACACTCCTAAAGTAGAGCTTTTGATACTAGGCTAGCATGAAAGCAGGGAGCCCAACTCCACAACGTTTTAGTTTTTAGTTTGCCATCTATCGAAAAATAGCAGAACTTTTTAATGACTTTTTGAAATATCACGGCTTTTATAAATTTCGGTTATGTGAACTTCGGTTTCTCGCTAATCCCGTGAAAACGATGGATTTTTCGGGAATAAACAGTAGTCTATGTGTTCATTCGGATCCCAAGCTATCTATGTTCCATATTTCAGCCAAATCGGTTTTGTAGTAGCGGCGTGAAATAGTTACAAAGATTCATCTATCCATAATTACAAACTTTTGCGTTATGTATTAGTAGGATAGGATAGGATGTGTACATTGGATGAAATCATAATTAAGACATATTTGTGATCGCAACCAAAAGCTGTCGATCACTCAATTGGAACGAAAAACAAAAAAAAAAAACAAAATATCATTAATTTAGCAATCGGATACTAAAAAGGATTTTGTATAAAATGTATTCGTACCTATGTAATGTATGTATATGTTTGGTAATATGTAATACACATACATTAAAAAAATGTTACTTTCAATTAAGATATTTTATAATTGGTTGGTACTTGTTAGAGCAGTGTGAACGCACTACTGTCGTGTCTTAATTGCTTCTCAACAGTGGGAACATGGGTTTGCTTTCAAGTGCGATGGGCACTTTGCTTCCTTAACGTTACTCTTTAATACTACCTATACTTTCTTTCCTCAACCGATTAGGTACTTATCTATTTTATTTTATTTATATTTTGACGACCTCCGTGGTTGAGTGGTTAGCGTGCCGGTTTTCAAGGCGCCGCCATCTCTGAGGTTCCGGGTTCGATCCCCGGTCGGGGCGATGTAGAAAAAATAAGTTTTCTACATTGTCTCGGGTGTGGGTGTTGTGGTACCTTCGTTGTTTCTGATTTCCTTAACACAAGTGCATAAGCTAATTACTAAGGGATCGGAGCAATGTATGTGATGTTGTCCTGTGTCCACTATTTATATATTCCGATACAGTTAAAGCAAGTAAAACGCCTAGCGGTTGCAACACAGCATCACCATAATCTTCAGGTGCCAGAGACCACCGCTAGATCAGACCCAGCCGACTTAGATATTAAAAAACTCAAACTTGCACGTCATGTTGGGAATCGAACCCGGCACAACGCGGTACTCTCGTATACCAACTCGTACGGACACAACGCTTCAACTGAAGGTGCTCTCTGAATCATGGAAACAAGACCTACTTATTTAAAATTGCATTAAAACTGCATCACCAGTAAAATAGGGGAAAAAAATGATGTAAAACTAAATACTTAGGTTACAGGTAAATTTTATTTTTATTTTATTTTTTATCTTCAATCAAGATCGTCCGTTAAATCTATAACGTTTCCCGGCTTTGCCTCCCAGGTCGTCAATGTTTTGAATTGTCTTCCCTGATGGAAAGTTTTTTGACGTGTTGCGTCGTTGTCGTCGGGAAGAGTGTCGGTTACATTTAAATTGTTTTTCGGTACATCAATAATTATTACTGATTTCTTCTCACTTCGAGTTCTAAAACAATATTTAATATTTTTTTGGTTTTAGTTAGGGTCTTCATAAGTTCATAGGGTATAAGAATTATATTAATACATAATTTTTTTGGAAAATTATTGGGTATACTAATTAGACCACTTATTAGATAGCGTTTACCTGCCATAATTTCTGTCGAGAAGATTTCCTAGTTGTTTGAATTGATCTCTAGTAGTCATCTTACGAAAGCGTATTTTTGTATTATGATTGTATTTACTTTAATACAAAAATGGTAATTCTGAATTCAGTGGTAACTAGTTTAAATTCTACAATATTAAAACAATTACTGTCTTTTGTAGAGTTCACATCAGCAACGTAATAATAATATTATCTAGGTATTCATTCAGTGCTAACTGCTAACAGTGCGATTTAAAATAGTAGAGTGACATCTGTTGAAAGATTTAGGAAATACGACTTTACGCCATCTGTTATCGTATTACTCAATTAGTATGTCATTCATCGCAACGCAACGTTGTTGAGAGAAATGTGAACGCTACGCGCTCAAACTGCCGTCGTAGTTTTATCGAACGGCGGTAGATGGCGTGATAAATTAAATAACAAGAATATTATGTTTTGATTTTATTTTGTATTTACATAGGGTTCTGTACCAAAATGGTAAAATTAGATTTCTTCTGGTGCGACTTCGTTCATCTGTCTGTATCTCACAATTATTGATCATTTTGAGACCTAAGTACATAGTTTATGTATACCTATCCTATTGGTAGGCACAGGCACCAATAAGAGACTACAGTCTTATTTGCTAGGTAAAAGGTATCTATTTTCCCTTCTTCTTGAAGGTAGCAACGAAAACTATAAGTCACGATGAGAATTGAGAAGTCTGATATTTTGCGGATCAGTATGTAAGTATAATATAGTCAAAAAACCTTCTAAGTATATTATTATAGTTCCAATTATCAAGTGGTTAAAGTCTGTTAAGCGATGTAGTGGCATCTCTAATGACACATAGACCACTCGACGCAGGAGAAAGGATGCAAGTGTGAGATGCAATAATGATGTTAGGTATTAACTATGTCGTAACGAATACTAAAATTTACAATATCTCGTCAAGAGTTTACAACATAATAATATTATTAGCACAGTGTTAGACTACGGCTGCCGATGCACTTTTATCCCATTAGAACACCAGACAAACTCTTCTAGTGTTTTGGAGTTATGTGCCCTTTACAAAATATGACCGTGCGATTTCTTGAGTGTTAACATTAGTTAGGTAAAAACGAGGTTACATTTGCATGTCTAGGAACTTATATTTTTGAATTTCATCAAATAAAATATGTTGATCAATAGATTGACACATTCTTGCACCTGTTTATGTTTAAAAGCTTATCTACACTCAATAACGAGTGATGGCTATTCAATAATGCGTACGAGAAAATGATCATCACATCAGCGGTATAGCTTCTGTACATAAATATAATGCTATGATGTAAGCGGCCAGTTCTATTTGTTTGTCATCCATGGAAGTATTTCTTAGAGTTGATATTACCCCGTGCCAATTGGTTACAATTACTTACAAATCTGAAGCTAGGATGTCTTACTTATCTTGTCATTTGTCACTTGTATACAGAGGTATTTTTACACACAGGTCTAGTCTCAGAATGTGTAAAAACACTGTTCAAATACGGTACCTTTGACAAGTCACACACTTATGAAAAACACCCGGGGATGCGAGTCTCCTCGCATGTATTTTTCCATTTCTTAGCTTTCGCTTACAAAGAAAATTAAACTACAAGTCAAGTCAAGAACGAGTCTCAATTCGTTCTTGATCGGTTCCAAGTGAAACTTTAATATTATTTTTCATTCATTCATTCATTCATATTATTTTTCAGTGTTTCTAGCGGGTAACTTTGTTCATGTCACTTATCTTCTCCATTAGTGATGAATTGAATTTTCAAACATCGCTTCTTACTTACGTTATAATAGCTACCTAAATTTTAATACCATCCATCCAGCATTTTAAACTGTGCGTTGAAAAATCAGTCATTCAGTCAGTTAGTCACCTTTTCATTTTTATACATACGGATCACTTGCTAGTATTGTATTACTAAATAATTCTATAGTCTAACAAAGCACACTGAAACGATTTTTGATACACCTCGACAGCTCGATATAGGTACCTAGGGTACAATCCGATAATGCAGGTTAAGTCCATACGGAAAATAGCAATACCGAAGCGCACGATGTTGTAATGCTAATGTCACATTACACACAAAGGTGGCGGCGGGCCGTGAAATTACATTGATATGACGTTTCCTGCAGCTGCCTGCAATTTGATTGAGACATCTTACTCCTCATACCTATCCACATTTGCCTGGTCATCCACTGCTTGATAGAGGCCACCACACCCTTAGCCCAACCATTTGACAAATTGCTATAAAAAGATGGAAATTCAATTGCTATAAGAAGAAGGATAAAATTTAACCGGGAGATTTGAGTTTAGTTCCATTGTCCTTCTTTTTGTCGTATCGCAATGTCGTTTGCCTAGAGCTGCCTGTCCTTGGTGATCCTCATCCAGCAACCTCCCGCTACTTGCTTTATATTATTATCCGTCCAAAGATTTGGATGGCGCTCCACTTTTTTGTATGTGGATTACAGTGGATATAATAAAAGATTTAAAGTTAGATGTAGGTATGAGAGCCGCCGTTTAACTACGCGATTTTGTGTATTTTTTCGTATTGGAAACTAGGGATTTTCGATTTCGTTTACAATTAACGATTAACGAGATTATGACTTATGACTGTGGGTTTTTTTGTGGATTTTCTTCGTATTGGGAATTAGAGATTTTCGTGACGGATTAAAACCTACGCTATGCAGTCCGAAAAGGGACTTTCGCTCCAAGAAAAGAATTCAAGGCAAAAGTTACTCTTTGATAATAATTCTGTTACTATTGTGATTGGTAGTTTATGTGCAACATTAGATTTACCTATTTCATCGGTCATTACTATGCATGAGTTTTTTATGTACAAAATGGCACCAACAAATAACTTGGTAATCTGAATGCTAATGCGTTTAGAATTATTGTCCTTTAAATTATAACTAATGGGCGAAAATGATGTAGTTTTAATGGTTTACATATGATTAATATACAGAATTGGCTCACTTTATACATAAATTGCATTTCAAACTTTTACATCGTAGCCTTTAACTTCCTTGAAAATTTTCAGGCTAGTGTTAAGTGCTTAGATCTTTTATTATACGTTTATGTCTATAAACTATTAACTACGGTTTATGGCAGTGGCAAATACTTGGTGAGGACTTCACGGAACTCTAACCATTGCTGTATTTCGGTCACGTAAAAAACGAAGCGTCGAAACAAAGAGTTAATGTACAGCTTGTAAATTAATTGAAACATCTCACACTAGCATGTGAACGACCTCAATTTTCTCGATGTTATCTCTATGCGACATTTCCAGTTCCGGTTTTCGGACACCTCTTACTTTCGCGGGTCGGAAGGTTATGTCAAAGAGCAACGCGGTAGCGGCCTTGACTGGTGCGGGGTTGAAAGAAGATGAAATACCATACTTATTCACGTTTGATGTAATCATCTCAACCAGTTTTTGAGCTTAATTTAGACGCTTGCGGCACGATCCTCAGAATTAAAAAGGTTTTACTATTTGTCCAGTAAATATGCTGAAAATGTAAACATTTAAATTAAGGAAATTCCAGACTTTGATACATGCAACACGTAGTTTCTGCATGAGGTGTAATAAGGTCCCAAAGAAATGCTGTTACTTATGACTTCTACTCTAACTTGAAGCACAAACCTATATGAGTATATGGTAGGAGTATGGGTACTATGCGTTTTCCAATATATTTTATTTATATATATTTATCAGTTATCTAGTAAACCCATAACACAAGTTATCGCTTATTTTGGGACTAGATTGAGATTTGTGTAATGTCCTAATATATTTATATTTATTTAGCTTACGTTACGTGTCATTCAAAACAAATCATTCGATAAATTGCTTGTGTTGAATCTCTGCAATATTTTTGCGACCAATTGGTCAAATACTCTGGAAAAGTGGACTGTTGTACTTATCTTCTCCATTCAAGGAATATAACTAGTTTGAAAGATGGTTATGTCAGCATGCACTGATGTAATATAAAAGTGATTGTCCGCCATTTGCGTAAAATTTTACTAATGTCCTCCTTCTAATGGTTACTCGCATAATAAAATAATAAATCAAAGGCTTTATACGTTCTAATTTAGTCACGTTTAACAGGTTTGATCGTCAACTGAATCGTTGTTACAGTAACATCATTCAAAGCTTGTTCATGGTGTTGGTACGGACCATAAGAAACTGGGTTCGAATCTCGTGTAATCAGTAATCATAGTAGAAAAATAAAAACTGGCATTTACTAATAGTACTATGTAGTATAGTAGTTTTTAAATCCATTCCATTTACCCATCCGAATCTAACATTTACCATCCCTTGAAATTTACGTAGGTACTTGTGTTAAAGCCGGCTATCAAATATGCCAATGACTGAAAATCCAAATACTTAATTGCAAAAGGCCAACTCGACACCTTGGAAGAAATAATTTCGTTCACATATAACGGAAATTACAAATTATTTATTTATTAATACCTACGTTTTGCTCCAACATCGGAGCATCAATAAGAAGATTTGTATGGTAGTATGAAGTGGCATATACATACACGTACATCCGGTATTAAAAAAACAATTGTTTTTTCATTGATTACTGTAGGAACTCCTTATTAGGACATTCCGTTAACTATATTATAAGTACGGAACAGTTAATATAATTACAATAGACGGTTGGTCATAGCCGCGGTTCACGCATGCGCACTGTTGCATACAATTAACAACAATACTAGGTATATAAATTAGATGTTTCTCACGCACAGACAAACAAACACTACGTTTTTATGTAACACTGATACGTAATGGTTTGCCAATTAGTTATTTTACTTAATTGTTAAACAAGGAAAATAAGGAAATACCTATCTGGAAAATGAAATAATATTAATCTTTATTATTTCACATAGGTCTAACTTACACGCACTTAATAACAGAAAAAACTCTACCGCCAATTACGGAAATTAGGTCTGCACAAAGAATTACAGAAGAAAACAAGCCAAAATAAGTATTTTATTATAGATACTATATTTCGCTACTAATGAGGCTGAATTTACAGCGTAATTCATTAATTTCACCTTTCTGCACTCCTTCTCTATACCTATAGCAATTTCCGCCGAAATTATAATTCGAAATTCGAATCTCTACAACAAAGTTCGGAAAGCAAGTTTGCACCGAAAATAACAGGCATCATTATGAGTAATTGTAACTTGGAAATTACTTTAAGAAGGTTTTATTTTAATAGTAAACTGAATCCCAACAGTGGGTTGCCAAAGTTTTGAGACAATAAAAACAGTAAAACTTCATTCAAAACATTTTAAAAATTCCACCCGCGCATTTTGATGATTTTTAATTATATTTCATACATTTTATTCTTCAATAATAATAAACACAATCAGGTACACTTTCATTGTACTGGCAATTTCGCACTTTTATTTATTTTGTTTTTTAAAACTGACCACCCTGATGGACACGCTGTCCCAGCCTACGTCCGCGCCATGCTTCATTCTTTTATTGTGCGCGGCAATGAGCACTCGACTACAAAAACACGTCTCGTTTTTGTTAATTTAGGTTCAAAGTAAAAAAAAAATTAAGTGTTCAGTGTTAAAACTTGCTTAATTTTCTATACTGATAATGCTTAGACGCTAGTAAAATTTATTATTATAACAAAAATAAAATCAAATCAAATCATATAATTGTGCATTCATCTTCGTCAGACTCCGAGGAAAGAGGGTAAGTGAAAATTAACCTTTTTTCCCAGATATCACATCAACTCAAATATCAATGCTGACGAAAGTGTGTCCAAAAATTGAAATCCTAAGGCATCTCTAAGCTAACTTGGAGGGTATCACATTGAGGTTATCACGAAAGTATAGCATGATGCGCGAAATAGTCCAGGCATCTCTAAGCTAGCTTGGAGGGTATCACGTTGAGGATACCACGAAAGCATAGCATGATGCGTCAATGCTCCTGGAGGTTGACTGCGGGTCAACACGAAGGATTTTAAAAAACCTCAAAGGACTTTGCGGATACCAACGGGGGACGATGTCGGTGTGGCGCTGTTCTCGGCTTCACTACAAGTGGCTCCGCATGACCTCCCGGACTTTGATCCCGAATTGCTATCGGCGCTCAGTCATAAGAACTATATTAATGGTTAGTCCCGACAGTTGTAAAATTCTAGCCGACCTTCATTGCAAAGAATCAAATAGTTTATTTGATATACTTGCCTGGCTTATGAATAGCCAGTTAAACGTTATAGCCTTTTATCAGTGATAACTATTTCACGACTTAAAAACTAATTCCACGAGGGTACCAACGCGTCGAACTTTTCTAACTACCTACAACAATAATGTTTAGATTTTGTGGTGGAAAATAATTTACTTACTTTCGAAAATTAATGTTCAGATTGTGTAATGGGATGATAATTTAACTGTTAGCTCAAAACTCAATAAGTTAACAATATTATGTATAATGTACCATTAGTCTGAAAGTTTCATTGAAGTGAATTGTTAAATTCTTTCTGAAACTAATAAAAATCTTAAACCACAACGCGTCCTGAACTGAGAAGAAGCTTAAGTATTGACAAATGACATTTTGTTTCGACAAATGACAAGTAATTAAAGTTCACGAACGGGACCAGATGTTTTTTCGGAGAAATAGTTTCGGGCATTATACTAGTTTCAATGGTTACTGATCGTCAGGTGTTGTAAATAAAGAAACCAGCAGGGCGCGGCGGGCGACTTTGCTATCGACACCCACCGCTGGGACAGCGCAATCTCGTTTCTCGAGAAACTAGCTGGCCTCCTCTCGTTACGGCTCGGCCAGCAGGGGGGGGCGTGACACACTTGAGTATTGGCGATCAGCCGCGAGGAAGATGCGACGTGGCAGCGAGTCTCCAGCATCAGCCACAACAAGGACGAGGTTCATCGACGACGCTAGACATTAAGGTACCTATATGCCAGTTGTCTTCAACATTTTGAAGTTTATTGGTTACATATCACTGACAAGGAATCCGTCACGATCTATAACATGATCTAGAATTTCGGGAGTTATAATAAGTGAAGACTATTTTTTGAATTTCACTAGGTGTACAAATGTACGTACATTCAATAAAATATTTTAATGAATTGAACAAATTAAGGAACTAGCTCCAAAAAATTATTATTACATAATACCATTTTAAAAATCGTACACTAACACAGTGTACCGCCTTACACGTTCACAACAAAGAAAAAGCGACAAATGTCTTTGACAATCGACATTTCTTTTTTGGGTGAGATAATGTGGGAGTGAGTCAAGTATGTTCGATTATAGTTAAGATGTGTCTAACCTCAAAATCTTACGTGGTAAAAGATACATTCTAAATTTAAAGGCGTTGAATGAATTTGTAGTTCAAAATCCTTTGAAATTGATAGTTCATAGAACAGCTTACAAGCGAATACTTAAAAAGGGTTTTATGCCTATGAACTGAAGAATCTTATTTTAAAGTACCGATTCATCCTTGGTAAAATACATAAAGAAGTTGTGACTCCTCTCAGATACTTACCGCGGTTTTTTCATGAAGATTTGTTAGGTGTTAGAGTGTTAAAGTTATTTACTACCCTCAAAACATGCTCAGTTTCCTGGTTTTATTTTAATTTCTGACGATATGGCAGTATCGTTACCCAACCGCAAACTATGACGTGAATTATGTAACAATTCAAATTCTGTAAAAAAAAAATTATACGCTTAACTCGTTGTATCATCTAAGAGTTAAGCTTAATTCCGATTAAAAGTCCTAAAGTCCACTTCTCCAGCTATTAGGTATGGATGGGGTTACACAGAACGTCTGTAGAAACAAAAAATGTAGCCCGTAAGAAAAATTAGACTTTAGACGCAGCTGTTCGTCCATCATCGGTTATCCTATCAGATGGCCAGTGGTTACAAAACATTTTTTAAGTCATCTAACTCCCTTAAACCTAAAAGGTTGAACTAGTGATTCACACGATTTCCCGGTCTAGATGAAGACTAATTCTTTTCATTAGAGGGATTTTTGTTTTTGTAATAATTAACGTTAAGATGAATCGAAATACCTCTTTACAGAGTTGATGGCCATATTTTTCGATACATCTATTTTGATACACATGATTTACATCAGGTGCATAGAGGATATCAAATATCCCCATTTAAACGATTGGGTTAATTGTTTCTTATATGGAAATTAAAGATAATCAAAAGCTGACCAAGAGTTACATCCAGTTAATGGGATTAAGCTATCGCTGTAAAATTATATACTTCAAAGTTATTCAAATAGTTCAATCCAGTTATTGAATTTATCGCTTCTTGCAATAATGCGAAATGTAATCAATATGAACCCAGACGTCTTAGAAACAGACGCATTCTGAACATTTTGGAACACCAAGTTTACCTTTGCTCTTCTATACATTCTTCTAGAGGTAGAATGCTTAAAAATACTATTATAGACAATGCTTTAGACATACATCGTCTAAGGACCTCTACAACTTTGGATTTCCTTCTTTTACATAAGGTGTCAAAAGACTTACTTCTTATAGTACATTTATTGATGATAAATAAATAAATATGGTCTTTCCCTAGAGAACCACAATTCATAGGAATTACTGGAGGAAGTTCTCTGAAGGCATTAAAAAAAAAAAAAAAAAGGACATTTTGTTGGAATTTTTAATAATCTATATGTTTCAAAAATTTTGTGTTATTTACAAAGTTTTGTGGCAATACTGCTTTAATAACGACTGAGATCCGTACAATCCGTACATTATAAGTCAACCTCGTAATTTCCAACAGAACAACTTGTTAACGACGTAGCATATGGTACGATTACTTGTTATCATTCGGCATTGAGTTTAATTTCTGCTGATGATTTTGGGTCAAATAAAAAAAAAAAAAAAAAAATATATATATATATATATATATATATATATATATATGTATATATTATATTGCGAAAATGAATAGATAAATTAACATCAAACACCACGTAGTAGCACACAATATAGTATGCTAACACATTGCTCAATGGGCCTTAATAAGACTTTATTCATTCCGTAACTTTGCTTTGCTGATCTTGTAACTTTTTTAGCTTTAGGCAGTAGACACAGCACAGAATGAAAACATTAGCATTAGTTAAAGTTAGTATTATTGTTTTTATATAATTCAAGGGAATTATTGAGTTTATACAACGCCAGCTACTACTCAGGGCGAACCAGTTTTAATTATACCATAATCAAAACTGAAGAGAAAGTATAAAAATTTGCCACAGCTTTGAAAAACAAATCGATATGTCGTTTACAAAATCTTAGACCAAGATATATAATAAACAACCTCCTGATAATGTTGAAGCGACCTCATAAGGTCGCCTGCAGGCAGACCACCGTGAGAACGTGTCTGCCGAGGAATATAATCTCTCACGAGAGAGGTCTGCGTTTCAGTGTACTCAGCACCAAGTACGCAACACTTCCTCGGCGAGCACGTCGTTTGTTGCTTGACCTCATCAGAAAAGCAGTCTGCTGGTAACAACCATTACGGAAGTTACCTAAGTTTTATAACCTCTTATTGAGCGATGATGCTTCTGTCGCAATAGCTCTTTTGCTCTCTAATCATTAATCATTATAATCTATCTAAATATAAATTAAACCTATTTGTAATGTGACTGGTTTATTGATCCAGGAATTGAACGAAAAGATTGCGTTAATTAAATACTTCTGTGGTATAAAGAGGACCTATTTCCTATTATAATAGGAAACAATTTACTATCTGTTAATGTCCATAATTTAACAAAAATTTTCATCTCTAAACATCTACCTGATTGTGTTTATTATTATTGAAGAATAAAATGTATGAAATATAATTGATGATTAAACGAACTTACCTGTAAGTGAAGTTCTATCACAATTATGTGAATACATTTTATTCGAAAATAATAATATAAGGTCCCTCCCATACCCAAAACCCATGAGTATAATACGAAAATTTTGTTAAATATTCTCTAAAGAATGAAGCATGGCGCGGACGTAGGCTGGGACAGCGTGTCCATCAGGGTGGTCAGTTTTAAAAAACAAAATAAATAAAAGTGCGAAATTGCCAGTACAATGAAAGTGTACCTGATTGTGTTTATTATTATTTTCGAATAAAATGTATTCACATAATTGTGATAGAACTTCACTTACAGGTAAGTTCGTTTAATCATCAATTAAAATTAATTTATTGCTAAAACGATCTTATCATCACATAACCGTACAGTTATGTCATGTTATAAAATGTGAATCACGGGCCTAGAATTAAGGCCATTTCACTTTTTAGCCCGTCTAACTGGTCGAAACAACATTTCTAAATTAAAATTCGTAACAAATCATAATTATTACGCCGGTGATCTATGATTGCATCGTAACGGCGCAGACTTCTGACATAAGTATCTTGCGATTTGGAAGCCAGATAGGTGAAAAGCGAAATTATAAAATGGCACACAGGTTCAAAAGACGATTTCATAAAATATAGAGGCTCAAAAAATTGATATCATGGCTTTTGAATTTACCCAAAAAAATATGAATAACAAGTTGTTCTAGGTAGGTTTATTGAATAAGCCGATAAAACGAGTATGCCATTCGGAACATCACCAATTCCGGTTGACTTTATCTTATTTTTTTGTTAACGGTAAAAGTACTTGTTTGTTTGTACTACCTACTTACCAATTATGATTTTTTTTAACCATGATTTAGTTGTTTCGGGGATTATTATGTACTACCTATAAATAGGCATTTTGTAGTAGTTTCGAATTTCGAAGTTCGTTGCTACTAACGTGTACGTTTGATTCGTACCAAGAATAGCTGCATAAAAGGCATCGTTCGTTCGTTTCAGCCGACGGACGTCCACTGCTGGACAAAGGCCTCCTGCAATGATTTCCAGCCCGCACGGTCCTGTAACTGTATCCAGCGCCTTCCCGCGTCGTCAGTCCATCTGGTCGGAGGCCTGCCAACACTGCGCTTACCCGTGCGGGGTCGCCATTCCAGTACTTTGGGTCCCCAACGTCCGTCGGTCCTACGAGCTATGTGTCCCGCCCATTGCCACTTCAGCTTCGCGATACGTTGAGCTATGTCGGTGACTCTGGTTCGTCTACGAATCTCCTCATTTCTGATTTGATCCCGCAGAGAAACTCCGAGCATAGCTTTCTCCATCGTCCGCATAAAAGGCATGAATGTCAAGATTTGTTTAATTAATATTTAACCATTTTTATTCTTATTGCAGAGATTAGCAAAACCGATATTTCACTTATTTAGTAGTCTGACGTCTACACCACCTCATACTTTCCCGTTTGATTAACGGAATATAATTTAAATATCAAAATACCCTGTACCTACTGGGCAAGCAATCTTGATTGTTCACTGTTCATACTTTATTAATAAAATTAAAACACATGATGGAATCTTTGTAACAATATTATTACGTAAAAGTAATGATTTCAGAATTGCCTTTTTGTTAGAGCTCCGATAGAAAATTAAATATACCTACCTCTGCGTGCTATAGAATATAGCAAATGCATTCGACAGATCTTGGGTATGTTTTTTTACCCTCTACATGTTTGCACTTATGATCACACCTGATGGTAAGTGATGATGCAGCCAAAGATGCTATCGTACCGAGTGACTCGGAGGAGGTAATTAAACTAGTGAGTGTGTGTGTTTGCAGTGGCTAACGCTTTCTACACACTACACAGCACCGCACCGATAGATTGCTTGGCGATGTATCTTCGGATGGTTCTAGCCACGGCCGAAGCCTCTCACCAGACCAGACTTGGGCTAAATTCTAAAGTGATGGGAATCTAACCCATAACCTACCCCTGTAATCTAAGCACGCACCATTACGCTTGGGAGGTCGTCTTACTTAGATATTTTCAAAAACTTAAAATTTTTCGAATGGCTATTAGTATAACTTTAAATTCTTGAGCTACATAACCGTCTAACAATAACTAGGTATTTCCAAAACATTCAGTTTCCGCAGTATGACAACGATGTCTCTATCGACCCCTTTTTAACCAACATAAAAAGAAAGAAATTTTAGTTTAGTTCGGAAAATTTGAAAACGTATACAAAGGGGTTTGGCCATAACGGTGTATTTAAATAAGTGTTTCTAAAACGAGGTCTGCTGTGACATATTCAATGCCCATTAACTTCTAACCCTAGGCGCGATTGGCGAATCGTAAATCTGGGTAAATGTTGCATAAAAATATTATTTTAAGATTTGCCAACACTGAATATCAGAAAGTTGTTTTAAGTTTACTTCAAAATAGGAATGACGGTGTAGCAAATGAATTAAGATAAAGGTTAATTGGCATTTCGCAAAATTATTGCTAATTTTATAAACTAGACTTTGGATCAACGTCGTGCGTCTAAATTTTGTTTAGTGTAAAAATTCTTCGTTTTAGTCCAATAGTTTAAGCTGGGTTAGTCATGAGTTAGCGAGTGATAGCCTACCTAAAATGCTCAAATCTGTCCGAACAACTAAATTTCCAAAGTTGTGTGAAATAATCGATTTCGTACAATCACACAATTTATTTTTAGAACAGCATAACTCTACAGTCTATACCTTGATTTTTTATAGATTAAAATTTTGTAATTTATATTAGGAAATAATTTGAATAAAATGTCTTTAGCTTTTGACTTTTTCTACCAATTGAGAATTTGCAATAAGAATTTTGCAAATATGGTGGCATCTTTTAATTTCCTATATCTAGTAAGCAGCTTTTGAGAAAGTAGGATTATCGGACGTCACCTGCATCCAATATTGAAAAATCGAAGCCTTAGAGAATTTATAATAATATATTCTATTTCTAAGATGGCTTGAGAATTGAGATAAGCATTAATTTATGAATTAATAAAATATGCCTATATTTTTTTTCGTTGCCAAGTTGAAAGTTGTCATTGATAAGTGAAGTGACGTCATCAATTTGTCGATAGGTCAAAACGTACTCATGTGATTTTTTGGATTTCGTTCCAGCTTAGCAAAACCAATCGCAAAATAGAAAAGATAAGTCATGGTTACGGCACCTGTTAACATTGTAATGATGAATCCAATAATAATAATTCAACTTCACAATGACCTTTCTCGGAACGTGTTAGTGTGAAAGTTTGGCTCACGAGCGACGCGTACATACATACATGCATTAGCGCATACGCTCTGTTTCCCTTCACGAATCATGTTTTCGGTGAATTTAATTTATGACCTACTTGCGATATTTATTACTACAAGCTGCGTCAACTCAAGTTTTTAATAGCACAGGTTATTGAACTTTGGTGAAAAATCGACGGAAAAGTTGACGAAATTAAAAGAGACAATGTGAAAAAAATTACACAAAATTGCCTACACACATGACTTAAAATGCACTAAATCAAAGAAAAACACAATACATACAAACTTCCAAATACGGCCAGGGGCCGTACCTACCATTATCTCTTAAACGCCACGGTACGGCCAATGGAATGGTTAATGGAACAATTACATGAGAGATTACAAAGAAGTGTTTTTCAAATTACAATAAGTGATTTTTCATTAATTTAATAAGCGATGCTCATTTAAAAATTAAATATATTCTACTTGTATCTTGGTATATTACTCAATTTAAACATAATATAACATATCCATTTTTACATACTTTTTAACCCCCGACGCAAAAGGGGTTTTTTCGGAGTATCTCTCTTGGGCCATTTGCGCCAACCTAGGTTAGTGCCTTAACTCAGAGTTAGCACGCTAACCCAGAGTAAGTTGTCAAAATTGCCCAATGAGAGACGTTGACTCTAGGGTCAAAAAATAAAGTAATATTTAACTCCCGTTTCGCGCAAGTGGAACTTAGCGGACCCCCGACGCGACGACGCTTGAATAAAAAAATATTTGAACGTGCTTATATAATATTATATTATGTGACGATAATAATTATTATAATAGGTTTAAAATATTATTTGTTACTTTTTATATTTTGTTTTTTGTGTCAGGGGTTTTTATTTTCACGTAAAGAGCGTATGGTTTGAAAAACTCCAAGTTGAACTTAATTATATGTTCGACCATTAAAAAAACATAAAGCTAAAGAGGCATTTAATTATTATTACCTAATAAATCTTGCTTATATTATATTAAATTTAAATCTGTAATGCAGATTTCATAGTAAACCTAATCGCATAATAATTTCATAGATGTGCGCGGGCGCAGCGCAAAGTTCGTCAAACTCAGTCGCGATGCAACCGCGCCGCGAGCGAACGCGCGTTTTGAATTTGGAATAGGGATAAATTTTATTCTGCAATTTTGAATTTGACGCTTTCTGACGAGAAACTCGGATGTCAAATTTTAGTGGTCAACGTTGAATAATGTGTGTTGTATGGATTTATTTTCCCCGATTTTGAGTAAGTTTTTTTTTGTAATTATGTGTAAAATTGTATTGTTTATTATTAATTAAGATGATACTAGTATTATTTATAAATACTTATTTTTATATTTATTTTATTAACGCACAGCATTGCTATAAAAATAATATTCGAGTGTACATGGAAATTATGCAATTATGTAATTTTTTATTTTCGACTACTTTGCATTTTTATTATCAAAATTAATAAGCATCTACCTACTACTTTTACTATAATTAATCAAAGGGAAACTCCAAAAAATTAAGTGTTTATTTTAGGAAAACTAGAACTAGTGGTTCTATCTATCAAAAGAAGCTTAAAGCTTATAGGTTCTTTTGTTTCGGTAGAATCCTACTTGCAAAAGAACCCCCAGGTTTCATATTTGACAAAATTTTTCACAATTAAAAAGGTCAATTGTTCACACAAATACTATATTTGATGTCGGACCATCTCCGCACGAGGAACCAACGCATAACATCTCGGACACCAAAATTTGCATATTATACATTAACAAAAATATTATACTATCAAATTTGCATACTATCAATGTTTTCATTTAAATAAACTTTTTTACTCAATTGCAGTAAAAGTAGTTTAACAATACGAAAGCGGTCGTTAGCATTTAAATGATACAACAACGAATGCAATAAAGTATAACATTACTTTAATCTTCAATTGTGCTTAGCATTTTATTGGTATTAATTGTTAAAACATGAGAAAGTGTAATAAACTAAATAAGTTAGTATTTTTTAATCATTATCGATGATATGTACCCACTTTCTCGCAAGGTATTTTAAAACGTTACTGCTATTTTTCGAAATAAAAACTGGGAAATATTGATAGCGGATTTTCTCTTAGGAAGGAGGACGAGGGTTTTGGCTTTACCCTTTGGAGAGTTTTACCCTATACACTAATCTTGTATAAATGTACATATCACACCTTTGAGTTGAAAGCATTACTTATCTAAGGAGAGCTCTGAAGCATCCGATGTCTCGTCAGTTATCACTAAGTTATCTTTAACGTAAACCACAGAATACCATAATAATGCCCTTCCTAAACTATGGAAATTAATAAGAAAACCTTTATTTTTCACATAGGCCCAATCAAAAGGCTCTTATGAAAAGTCAAAACTCTACTACGATACTATGTCGATATCTTTAGTAGTTTCTGAAATAAAGGGTCATGACACAGACAGACAGACAAACGGAAACCAAGTGAGCTTACAAGGGTTCCATTTTTTTTAGATACGGAACAGTGGCAAGAAACTCGAACCTTGCTCTTTTTTAAAATGTCACTGTAAGTATACAATTTTTTACATAGAGAATGAAGCAAATGGCTATCATTTCAAAAATCCTCGAAATTTTACGATTATAGTATCCGGTTCTAGAATGCAGAAGTCCTTTCTTGGTACATCTTTCGAATAGTAACAGTACAAGCATGATATTCATCATTGTTTGTCGGTCTTGCTTGCAAGTGAACAATTAATTCCGCCAGTTGCTAAATAATAATTATGATCATACTCGTACATAACTAGTCTGCGGTTACGCATCATACGTGTCTCGGTTACTGCCCTACAGTTACTAAATAGTTTTTGTTTGGTGCTCGTTAGCTTAATTGAATTTTTATGTAAAAAATTGCTTGGAGAGAGATACTGTCTTGAAAGCGGCATGGCGTCTCTCGTTCAATGAGTAATAGCAGTACTAGTGTCGGGCCACTAAGGGGTTGATGTGACAGTAACTTGAATAATTTATTTAAAAAAACGCATAGCAAATTTTAACTATACCTCATTCCATGATCGCAGTCAAGCTTTGTGTAGCTTCAACGCATTTTTATGTTTCACTAAGGACATTGTAGTGAACTTTTAGGCATATTATAGATTGTAGGTATCCTCACGCATATCTGTCGGCTGATTCTGTATCGTTCAGTTTGTTAGTTGGCAACCCTCACTGGGACTAAGAAAACGGAGGCAAAAGTCCTCTTTTTTGTGCTAGTTTTTGCACAAGTTAGCAACTAATACGGTATGTTGACATAATACCATACCAACTTAAGGTGGTAACTTGTGCAGACCCAGTGAAGGTTGCTAACAAACATACTCCACGGGTCGCTATATACCCTCCCGGGCACTGTCTTTCCCAACACTTATAATTTGAGCACCTTGAAATTAAAAGTGATTTTGTAAGCAACTCACTCACCAAACACCTATAACTTGAGCACCTTGAAATTTAAAGTGATTTTATAAGCAACTCACTCACCATCAGATGTGATCACAGTCAAACGCTACTATACAAAAAATATTTCAAATTATATTATAAAAAAAAAATTGAAAAAAATGAAAAAAAAATTCGCTGCACACTGGGCAAAAATGGGTTTCTTGGACGGCGCGACAAACAGCGCACCAGGCGATCTTATACCCCATTTTATTGAAGCGTGTGCAGCGAGATGTTGCGACCAATATAGATAGTAGAGTGCCCTTCTATAATATAAACATTATAATCAAATCCATGGGTTCTAGTTGTAAAACAAAGGCGCATTTCCGCGGGCGACGCGCGGCAGGTAACGGGTTCGGTTCCCGTTACGGCTTGCCGCCACTCTGCACGGTTCATCGGGGTGCTTAATTATTTCGATGCGCCGCAAACCTAACACGTAACGCGATGTGATCATCACGGTTGTTATTTGTTACAATTTATAAAAATGGCTTTGAGTGAGTTGGAATCACCCATGGTTTGCCCATGGTTCAGTACCATCGAGTAAAAAAGCCTATATGGCTTCTTTAGATTTTATTGTTTATAAATGTAGATTTGTTAAGCCATCAGATTAAGTATACAATAATTACCACCATCTTATAATTATAATGCCCTGTAAATAACTAGCTTTAGTGTACTGGAACTTAGAAGGTGGCATTTTCTATTTCATAACAGCTAAATCTTCATCATTATTAAGTACAATACAAGAATATTGGATACCTGGGATAACAAGTATCCAAGATAACTCAAACTAATTTTTCTAGCTGAATAGATAAGGATACATTTGGAGTTTAAAAATTTAGTATTGATATTGAAAATCGCAAAACTATATTTCCTTGAGACATTAGTAGTTTAGACATAAATCTTAAAATTTGTAAAAAAAAATCACAATACACCCGTAGATACTTTATTATCATCATAATATTTCCTTAAAAATATCCATATCCCATGTTCTTATTTCAAATCAAGGTCGGCACCGTTATCAAAAACGCTCATACAATTAGTTCCTACAGCAATGCACGTACTCTCACGAGGCAGTTGCGAGTGTGTTGTTAACTTGTTATTTATTATTATTCATACGGACACGCTACAAAGTGCACGCGATGGTGCTTGGCGGAGGTACAGCTACCTTCATTAGACATGGTGGCTTCGATAAAAATTTAACATGCGTATTATCGTAACTCGTAGAAATCCTATGCCATTAGGTATAGGTAGTTCAGACCACGAAGACGGACCCTATAATTCTTTACAATCGCATCATGCTAGGAGTTAGGAAGAAGTGGGGCGCGTCTTTTTGGACTGAATAATATTGTTGTAAACTAGCGGACGCCCACGCGAACTTTGGTTTTGAATAAATGTCCTGAGACCCATGAATTTTTGGGAAATAACAGCGAAGCCTATATGTCAATCCAAGGAGATAGAGACTATCTACATTCTGAATTTCACTCAAATCGGATCTGTGATTGAGGCGTGAATTATTTTGAACCATGTTACTAAGAAGAAGTATCAACAGCAAATCTCTCAGGGCCCAAACTATCGGATTTCAGTAGAGGAGGAGCTCCAGAGCTCCAGAATCAGAAACCTCAAAATTCCTAGAAGATACGCGGACCTTGATTCGAGATCTGAGCGAAAGCTTACAATCTAGACAGTACAGAGTTCTAGACTAAGAGCTAGGAACTTGAAATCTTATCATCTACAATTTAAGAATGCAGCTATAAGACCGTTCACTAAAACGACTATAATATCAGAACAATAATAAAATGTGTATATTTGTTTATTACAGGTAATAGCGTATATGTAAGATGTCGCAGTGGACTGCAGGAGCGCAGGCGCCGCGAGTGACGAGCTAGTGTCGCGTTGAAGTCTAACAGACTGTGACCATGTGCTATAAAGTGTGCTCTGTGTTTGTGGCCATTCTGGGGACGGCGATATGTAAGTATTGTCCTATTTTGTATGTTAAACTATCCCATAGTTTTTGCTCAAAAACCCTCTATTTTACCGTCTTAGGTCAACTTGTGCAAAACGGCGGGTTAAATGGGTATTTACATTTTAAAATACAGAGTCAACGTCTCTCATTACCATTTAAACATTTTTTACAACTTCGTCTTGGTAAGCATGTTGGCGCAAGTGATTGGGGGGGTGCCTTAGTGGATTAATTTCAAATCAAAAAGTGTTTATATACCTACTCTTACGTCGTATATGGTTAATAGCCTTTAAACCTTATCCGTTTGAGCCATGCGTTCATAGAGAGATTAGAGGAGCTTCCATATCGAAATGACCTATAATTATATCAATGTAAAAACTTATTTAGACTATGCCTACTGCTTATATTACAATAAAGCTCTGGTCAGGATACAGCCTACGTTAATAGCTCATTGTAACGAAAGTGACAATGCCGTCACCATGACTTAACCACTCGGCTGTGGTCAGGGCTAAGGTTCATGCTTTCCAACTTTCTCTGGCGGAACTGATTCGCGGAAAATGAGCGATTTGCTCACGATAATCAGTCTTTTGTTTCAAAGATAACGTTTTAGTGTAATTGGACACTCTCACGGTAGGTGTAATGTGTATACTTTGTGTAATAACATGGCACTTCTGAACAATGAATGTTATCTAGTGTTTATGCGTTTCTGATGCTATTATTTAGATCTTTAGGAAGTGGGAAGTTATGATTTGTATTTTGATAAACTTGTAAATAGGCATTCAAATTATTATCAAGGAGGAGCTTATCTTACAACTTAAATTACATACACACATTAAAAACAAAGATTACATAGTATTGCTATGTTTTTATTAAATAAAATGTAAGTTACATTGTATTTGATAAAAACATGATGCCCTAGGTTAACCCATAAAATATTAGCTTTTAATATGAAAAAAAAAAATGTTTTATGATATTATGATGGTAATAAATATATATCTGTGAAGTTATCGCTAAAACCCTATCAGGGGTGCCGAAATAACCCAAAAGGTTTTGTTTTTCAATTTACTTTACTTATTTATAATGCAAAGTTTCAACTGCCCATAAGAGAGGTAGGATATACGTCGCTCACAACAAAATCTCGGGGACGCACCACAAATTATGGAACTTTGAATAAAATTGTTTACAGTCAATATCATTTCATACAATCGAACTAAAACGTACGTAGTTCGATTTATTGCATGAGATCTTTTGAAAATATAAGAAACTTTTGGTGACATATTATTATCCGATTGATTTTGAAAATTATTCCGAGAGAGTTAAATTTTATAGAAAAACAAAAAGTTTCTGTACCTAATGATTAGTACATAATTAAGTCACATTGGCTAAGGGCACTGAGTTTTGTAGTGAGTTGACACGATTATTTTACAAATACATAGATAGATGATAATTTAATAATCTCACTTAAAAACAAAACTTAATTAATCCATAGGTACACTTAAAAAAAGGTTATTTGTAATACACAAAGTTTTGGACCCGTTAGCCGTCGAGAAGCTCCCTTGCTTATCTGTGATCTTGTGACAGTTGACACAGTTGTATACTCTGTGGTTCGTACTCGTATGTAGAGCGCGGCCTGATGTCAATCGTAATGCGTGAGACGTGGGGACGTGGCGAGGGTTAGTGGGCTAATTTGACATATTTACGTGCTCGCTTCTGACACGCCTGATAGTGGGGTATGGCCAAAGACACCTATACTATAGACCTGGCGGACCGCACGAAAAAATGTCGCCAGTTTAAGGGAGCAAGAATGACTATTTTCACCTCCCTTGGCGTCAGTAGTCAGTAGACCGCGGTCCCCGCCACAGATAATGACGTTAACAGCACGTTTCCATAGAGACGGTTTCCGCCATATTAGATTCTTAGTAGCGGGAAAATGGAATATAACTTATTGGGAAATTTAACTAAAAAACATCAAAATGCCTAATTGCATAGTAAAAGGCTGCAAAAATTGCTGTTTTAAATTTAAAAAGGAGCATGGGATAACGTATCATCGGTAAGCAACATCTAGTAATATTACATGAGTTTGTTGGGATTAAATTATTATGTACTTACCAATTGTAAATGGCAGGGCAATAGTTATAACCACATAATAACCACATAAATATTATAAGATCACACATATTGTATTGTTCTTGCATATAAATAATATAAATAATTATTTTAAAGAAAGTTATTTTGATATTCAATAATTAGTACCGAACTGCCATTTCCGAAGTGACTTTGTAAAGACGTCATTTTTATTTGTTTTATTTTTGTCTCAGGAACTTAGATTAATTTTATTAAGTATACTAAATATATCTGCATGATTATTTTTTATAGGCGTGCTTTTTATTTCTGTATTTATTAACAATCAGCTGTTGCTCGCTGTGAGGCTTTTTCAATGTTCCACGTTTTTCTTCAAAACAATATTAGTCGAAGAGAAGTAAGATTTAATATTAGACAAAATATAAAGTTAATAAGTCGTGGAACAAGCGGTATTAATTTTAATGACAGAAATACCCAACATTTTCCGTCCAAGAACATCTTGGGATCCGTCCAGGAACATCAACATCATATTTTAGGTGCTTTTATAACTAAGAGATACAGGTTTAACATAAAAGTTTTTTATTTACTCATATTTTATTAAAGTAAATGTTTAGCGATCACTGATGAATTCTGAATTGTAAGTAAAAATACATTTTACATTAATACATTCACACTAACTTTTTACCATTAATTTATACGATTAAAACAGGAAGTACGTCCGATTCCCGAACAAGGTTACCTCTACAACCTGTGCAGCATTGCAGGCAAGGTGACCACAGACATAGAAAAAAAAAAAAGTTTTTCGCTGGAGTTTCCACAGATGGCGCAACGTTTTCTTGTATGAAGAAGGTTTACGTAAAATGTTCGGATGGGCGTATCTTGATATTTGTATCTATTGGTATGGCTCAATTAAACTATAATTGAGTTTGCTTCTGAACCAGCTTTGACGACCTCCCAAGTTCAAGTGCTCGTATTTGGGAGGTCACGGGCTGAATTTCCGCTACAGACCACTTCTCTAAATTGAACATACATTGGTTTGACATTGGCTAGTTACCACCCACCAGCAAAGACGCACCGTCCTTTTCAAGGGATTTAGCGTTCCGGTGCGATGTAGGGCAACCTTTAGGGATTGCTTATCCACTTCCAAGCTAATACTATAATAAATATATTCGAATGCCTCTGGCGTTACCTCTCTAACTCTGGCATAAAAATTATCTAATCTAATCTCTAAGCTAAACTAATCCATCTTACACTTTAATCTACTTATATAAAATGTCTATCTATCTATCTAACTTACTTCTACGAATAAAAAAAACCTCTGTGGCGTTACCACCTTCTACTAAAGATACCAAATACTTATATCGGGTACTCTCCTCGTACCACTGATGTCAGAAAATTTCAGTCTGCCTTCTTTTCCGGTGGTGTTCTACGGCACTAACTATCGTGTTTGGATAAATAAATTAAAGGAGGTGATTTTATTTTATTTTTTCTCGTGAATTTTATCGCTTGCTTTCGTACTTTTAAGTCTTAATTTTAATATGGTTTTCTTATAATTTTCCCATAACAAAATATTGCGTATTTGAGTGAGTGCAGTGATGGCATAGAGTCACAGTCGGAAAGAAAGAAAACGTCTGTTGGGTCAGCTAATCTGCTAATTAAGTTATATCATTAATTAAGTATGACATAACGGTCAAGCGCTAAGGAAATACTTTCCAAAATTAACATAAATAATATTAATCATAAAATTAATTGCATAAAAAGCAGGAAATCTATGATACTCAAATATTTAAAGTATAAAAAGTGCGTAAGTAGCTCATTTATTTAGATATAAAAATTACAATTTAACTATGCGTTAGTTTTATAGCTGACTTCTGTGTTTAAATATTTAAGTTATTTTAAACTAGTCTATTAAATAAATGATGTGCCTACAGATTAACATAATATTATGAAAATGATGTGAAAATATTCAGAGCGTACACAAACTTTATAATATCTACTTACTTAACTCTTTGGGAACTACATATCATACGGATTATGAATCATGTACTTTCAATTTTTAAATGTTTCTTAATTTTTCCAATATAGTATACTATAGTATGTAAGTACAGGCAATTTCAACGCCATAATAATATTATCTCCCATGGATTTCTCCAACCATAAGCCAACCGAATTAATTAATTCAAAGTAAGCGTGGCGTGTCATTAAACAACTGATTTATTTTATTGACCTGTGTTATACAACTCTAAGCTTTACAGTTACGCAACAGAGGTTACAACGAATGCATTGTAACTTTGCATTTTTCCTGAAGTTAGTACTAACTGTTTATTGGAAGATAGGATTTATTATTATGAAAATAGAGTTGGATTCACGTTGTTTCATAGTGATCTCGGTCGTGAGACGCCTTACTTATAGCATAATAATTTATAAGGTATTTTTCTCATATTGAGTTGAATATACGATTTCTTTGATGATGGTATTCTTTGTATTGTTGCCACTTGGAAGTGTGTCCGGGAAATGAGTGCGATCGGTTTGCCGTTACTGCTTCAATCACAGAGGCTTTTCTCGTAAGAACTGCATAAACTTCTTATAGGGTATAGCACATAATGAACATAATGTAGCGTTATGATTTATGGATACTATCCGCCATTGCTCGATCCACTCTAAACGATAAGATCTATTAACCCAGTGATGGAATTTAGATTTTTTTAAACATAGTGTCATGTAATAATGAAGATGCTAAAATATAACTTTGATTATTATCATTATTTTGGTAGCCTCAAGTCATAACCCCATTTTTGTAAGCTTTTATTTAACTTGCGATTTGTGCATTAGGAATGCATGGTTAATTGTGTGACTTCATTTTAAATCCAACATGGCGGAGCACCCAAAATGGCGGGCTAGTTATTTTTATTGTACTTGTACAATATCCGTACCAAATGAAAGGACTTATTGAAGTAGGAGGTAAAAAAGCTTGTTTGTAAATATGTATATTTTTGAACGATAGCACACATATAATTTATCACGTGTTTTCCTTCACCATTACGTAAGTGATATTTCAGTATCTGTGGTCCATTCGAATTGGACCCTGAAGTTTCTACAAGTCTATCACAGGAAACGACAGTATTCGGTATAAGACTATCCCACTGTATAAGATCCTAAGTAACCTGGAGGAGGTTGACGCGAGGTCCAGGTCGTTGACGCGAGGTGCGAAGCGAGCAAAAACGCGGAAAATAGCTAAGTCGATCAACAGCATGGGATCTCCTACTCGGGGGATATTGTTTCGGAACGCGCGCCTTTCCGCATTCTATGCTGATTGCTGTTTGCTTCATTCTACACGCGGGAATAACGCTTTTTGCAGTTGCCGCATCCATTGATGTTACGAGATCTGCGACATATCGCCTTAAGACATGGTGCACACCGAATTTTAGGTATAAATGTACAAGTAACAAATAAATACATATGGCAACCCATTGATTAGTTACTCAAATCATAGGACCCATTACGTATTGTACTTAGTGCGTCGAAAGAGACACAAGCTGTAGGTTTTTTTTAATAATAATTGATATGCTTGCGCTTGACGACAATCATGTCTGATGGAAAGCACTGATGAGATCTAGGTTGGAGCGCGTTTGCCTAGAAAATGCCTTTTCCGTCTTCCCTTGGAGGAATCCAGATAAAAAAAGGCGTGTGGCACTCGGAGACTGCCGCGGTAAAGCTATTGCATACAATTTAAAGTTATTTTTAGTTTTGCCATCAATAGAAAAGTAGAACTTTTGGTACCAGGCTAACTTCACACGTTTTAGTTTTTAGTTTGCCATCTATCGAAAAATAGCAGAACTTTTTAATTAAAAAGTTGTGGAGTTGCGCTCCTTGCTGTCATGCTAGCCTAGTACCAAAAACTTTACTTTAGGAGTGCCAGGTTATTTTCGTTACGGTTTTTCTGGATTAGGTCTGCACCGTCAAAGCCCGCGATAGAAGCTATGCAATAGCTTAAAAATTCTTTAAATTTTAAATTTAAAGAAAATTCGCACATAAATCGTAGGTAATAGGCGCTGTTATACATAACATTGCAGTGCGTTTAACATAACATTGCAATGAAAATTCCTCAAACGATGACAATGTCATGTCATGATAGTTTAGTGATTACTGAAGTATTTAATTTACTCCTCATCAATAACATCTCGTCTCATAGCAGCGCATCCAAATGTGGGTTGACAAGCTTCACACATATGTATAAATATAATGAAAGTTTTCTCACGATGTTTTCCGTCACCTCTGAACAAGTAATATTTTAGTTGCCACAATCTTTTACTATATAAAAATAAGTCGGGTTTTCCTTCCTGACGCTATAACTCCAGAACGCACGAACCGATTTCCACGGTTTTGCATTCGTTGGAAAGGTCTCGGGCCCCGTGAGGTTTATAGCAAAGAAAATTCAGGAAAAACACAACAGAAAAGCGGGAAAATCTTTTTTCACATACAGCGCCATCTCTGATACATAGCATGTACTACAAACCAATATTTTAAGTAGATGGCGCCGGTGCGTGATTCATTGTTTGACAGCTACTCATTGTTCTCTGCTCAGTTAATTTCATGTGACAAACCGGTATTGTGTTCACTGTGAAATTGTGAAAAAAAGTAAAAAAAAATAAGTTATTCGTTTCCTAACATTTCAATTAGAAACCATCAAATCAATCACGTGTATAGTGCAAATTTTATTCAATTTCAACAGCAGGCATTTGTCTTTAAGGTGGTAAGTTGAACTGTGTAAATTATGTGGATCGTGCATTTGAGGTTTAATTCACCACTCTGTCCATAGTCCAAAATGCCTAGCGGACGACGTGCGAACATCGGCCGCCGCACAAGACATTCAAGCCAGCAACAAGTGTATTCACAGAACTTAAGGGCGATGGGTACCATCCGGGCGCGAAAATTCAAATTTTATTTAGTTTTTCGCTCATAGTGGGCTAATTATACATTGAAGGTTAAAGGTAACGTGTTTTGCGGGCACAACGTTTATGTATCTACACGTTTTTAACAAAAACTCTGCTCAACAATACTCATTTACTTCATATTGGTTCCCGATAGCTCGAAATCTGGGAAACTGCAAAAAATTATCTTTCGGGAACCAATATGAGATGAGTGGGAACTTTCGAGCAAAGTTTCTATTGAAAATGTGTAGATGCATAAAAAGTAGGTCCGCAAAATGCATTGCCATAAATCTACAATGTGTAGTTAGTCTAATATTTGCGAAAAACTAAATAAAATTTGAATTTCGCGGGCTGGTAGGGCCGCAACACCTTAAGCGAAGAAAGACAAAATATAATAAGAGAAAATTCCCGATTGAGACAACGCGTGAGCACACGAAGATCATTGGCATCATACAATCGAATCCCACTGCGAACTACAGTGATGATGAAAATTTAGATATTGGACCAATGACAACTAAGTATATGCCGATATTGCAATGCGTTAAAGTTCAAAAGAGAAATGGCTGGATTGTGCTGCGCAAGTGGAAAAGTCAAACTGGATCCATTACTTACACCACCACAGCCACTGAAACCAATGTTCGATGGAAGTGATCCCGATTCCAGCCATTTTCTTCAACACATCCTTGAATACAATAACTGCAAGAGCAAGCAACCCCTAATGGGTTCTATGCAGCATCGCCAGCCAAATTAGAAATTATCTATACTAATATTATAAAGAGGTAGCGTAACGATGTTTGTGAGTTTGTGACGTTGTAAGGGGTAATCTCTGGATCTACTGAACCGATTTTCAAAATTATTTCACCAATAGCAAGCTACGTTATTGTGCCTAATATTATAAAGAGGTAGCGTAACGATGTTTGTGAGTTTGTGACGTTGCTAGGGGTTATCTCTGGATCTACTGAACTGTTTTTAAAAATTCTTTCACCAAGCTACGTTATTGTGGAGTGTCATAGGCATAATAATTTCCAAAATTAATTACGCATCTTTACCTAAACTTGAATAATGTAATTCAAGTCGTAAAAAAAATTGCTTTCATCGCGTGCGCTGCGGAAACTATTGAGGATAGAACAAAACAATGTTCTACAATATTAAAGAACGTATCAAAATCTATAAAAAATTCCGCGATAGCATATGCTTATCTCCTACAGGTAACACACAATAAAATTGTGGTTAAAAAATAAATAATTTTTGTGAAGCTCATTTAGCCCATATGGTATCTACACTAATCTACACTTATAACTAATTTGATTGTTTTTTTGTTTGTTTGCATTGAATAGGCTCCGAAACTACTTGACCGATTTGAAAAATTCTTCCACTGTTGGGAAGCTATATTATCTCCGGTGAACATAGGCTATATTAAATTTTGAAAAAAGTTAGGGATCCGTACTTAAACTCCAATAATGTAACCCAAGGTGTGAAAAAATTAGCAAAAAACTTTCTTACATCGCGTGCGCTGCGAAAACTATTGACTATAGAACAAAATAATGTACTACGTATTTGCAGAACACATAATTATCTACAAAAAATGTCGTGACAGCATATGTCTAACTACTATAGTTATGTCACAGTAAGTGTTTTTTCATTTAAAAAAATAGATATAAATGCTACCGCTACAAAAGCTCTTTTTATTTATACTTTGGAATTAATCCTTATCAAAATAAATGACTTCATATTTAAGTCTGCTTCAAAACCATTATATAACTTTTTGAATTATTCAATTTGGACATTCCATTCGAAAGATATCACAAGTTTAAAAATGTAAGTTATTTGAAAAATGTCGCATGGTCGCCGCTTAGTTAGACTACCACCATAATATTAGAATTTAGCCGTCACTGGGGTACGGGACGGGGGTCAATGTCGAGAAATAAAGAAAAATAATAATACAAATAAAAAATCGGCCAAGTGCGAGTCGGACTCGCGCACCGAGGGTTATGTACTATATTATAGAAAAAGTTAAACCATAAGGCCCAGTTGTCACCAAAGCGGACCGGAGCTGTGTTTGAGTCAATGACGAAATACACTACGCTAAGAGGACGGGAAAGATGTGACGAATGTTGAAGTCAAAAATGTCTTAAGTATGGCCTCGCGCGTCGTACGTTTTGGTACCGCTGTCGGGCGCTTACATTAGCGCCATTTTACACTTTTGACAAATTAAAAATCCGGCTTCTGGGCGGAGCCTAAAAATACATACGTGACGTCACTTAGTGCTGATCCTTTATGTTACATCCATGGTTTGAGTAACCAATCAGCTTTCGTCCTCCTCCTCTCAGTTTCGGAGATGTCAAAATGGTGAAATCTGATTAGTTACTCAAACACAGCTCCACTCCGCTCTGCTTTGATGGAACCCAGGCCAAATAATCACGTTTTTACCGAACCGCAAACTTAACTTTGTTTCATGAGATTAATTGCTAATACCAAAAATAGTATAGATACAGAGTTGATATTAATTTTCCCGTAAAATATACATTGAAGCCTATTAATCATTCCGATTAAATTATATATTATATATTATAATTCCGATTGGTAAACTACGGAGTTAAGGGGGAGGGAACGGTATTTTTTTCGACATTTTTCTCAATATATCAAAAACTATCGGACATAACAATAAATAAAAATCGGCTTTAGAATACGGAAGTAACCTCCTTTCATATGATACTCCACTCAATATTGCTATCTCATTTTGAAATCTCGACGACCTGGTTTACCCCCCTTTGTAAATAAAAATAAAAACTATTTTCAATTTTTTATGATTGCACTGACGGCGGGCCATCATTATCTATACCTATTCCAAATTTCATGTCGATATCTTTAATAGTTACTGAAATAAAGCGTCGTGACACACAGACGGACAACAAAGTGATCTTATAAGGGTTCCGATTTTTTTTCTTTGAGGTACGGAACCCTAATAATACCCGTGCGAAGCCGGGGCGGGCTGCTAGTACATAATAAAATTCCCGTCCTCAGGTATTTGACCGAAGTCTATTCCTAGCTTAGGCTATTTACTAAATTAGTCTCACTTGTATAGGAAGGTGTTGAGTATGTACATAATAAATATTAAACCATTTCTGTAGCAAGTCCCCGCTACGTTTCATAAAACACAGTGTCTCGCAAGTACGCCATTACATCACCGGGAATCGAACCCGCACTGCAATTACACTGCAGTTACGTGCTTTAGTAATTGCCTCGTCGCCCGAGGACCAAATTACATACATACGCAGATTGTGTATTTGAAAGTGCTTGGTAAGAGATTACCGTGCATAATGTACTGTTAGTTGAATACCTTGAGATTTTCACTAAAGTGGAAAACTTTAGATAGGTACCTAAACATATACAGAAAAGTAACAGTTTCTAATTGACATAATCCTATACCTTTAAACTTTACCTAATCTGTTTAAATTACCTTTATATAATCTGGATCTCGGAAACGGCTCGAACGGTTTTCATGAAATTTACTATACAGGAGATTTTGGGGGCGATAAATCGATCTAGCTATAGGATTCATTTTTAGAAAACGTCGAATTTACCAAAAAAAAATATGACTCCTGCTGCCAACTATTGGCCAGTAGTAATACTACCGAGCAAAGCTCGGTCACCCAGAGGCCTGATATTATACAAATGCTCATCACACACATGATTTCCAGTTGAAGGAATCGAACCCATGACATCCGAAGCAATAGGCAGGATCACTACCGCTGCTCCATTCGTTGGTCAATCACAATAGCAATCTATAGCAATAGTATAGAGGATATTTTGGTTATACCTAGGTATATTGCAATAACAAACCTTGAGGTGAAGCAAGGGATCCCACTGATACCTAAATGGTTTACTTTAGTCGCAATCAACCATTTCCTGATTTCGCTACATGGCCGACAAAGTCACGTCGATATTGTCTAGCCTGTTTTTGGGCGCTTTTCCTAAGCTACGTTTGTGATAAACGCATCAACTGAATCGTTTGATTTTTATTTGATATCATAGCTTATATGAAAATCAAGCGCGTAGAGGTCTAGCGGTGACCCATTTATAAATCTACTAGCTGACCCAGCATACTTTGTTTTGTCATTAGGGATATAAAAAATAGCTTACGACCTACTCTGAGACATACCGAACATATACAGAAAATCTCATAAAAATCGGTCAAGCCGTTTCGGAAGAGTTTGGTAACAAACACGAGACCGGGCAAACGTTGTTTTGCCATCCTAAATAGTATGAATAATAACAACCTGCTCTCAGACCTAGTGATCATAAACTGAAAATTTCATAACAATCGGCTGAGCCGTTTCGGAGGAGTTCGATAGCAAAGAATAGCTTTTATATGTATATTAGAATTAATTACAAAAGATGATCAAGCACATCTATAATTGGCGTGAATGAGACACAAACGTATTCTACGTTAGCAACAGCTAAACACAACACTACACTTATCTTACAGAACTTAGATAAGACGTTTCTTTAATTTTAATAACAATAACAAACATTTTGCATGTAATTGTTGCCCACAGTGCATTAACGAATATAATTATGCAATTGTAATTATAATTGTGATCGAGCGCCGGAAACGAGTTCGGCTGTGATCCACGTATGCAGAACAAAGGAAATTTTTGTGAACGATAGTCTTCAACATTGCGTAATTGAGCACATTCCCTTCACTATCTATGATCTTCACTTGCATGTGTTTATTTGACCCACTAAATTAACTCACCACTGTGAAATCATTCAACATGATCATTGAAATGATCTTAAAAGATTGTCAGTAAGTGTTTTATTAACATTTACAAAGCAACATACTGTATCCTTTGAATAGTTCACACAGTAACAACGACTATCTGTAAAACTAATAAAATTGTTAATAATAATAATTTTCTAATTATTACAAAATTAAAATATTATAAAACTTTTTTAGTTTTACAAAATTTAATAACGTTCAGTTAATAGATAGAGCATTTATGATAGTGATTTGGTTTTTCACATCTTTGAAAATATTATGGTTTCTTCGCGATCTTTTCGTTCACCATTAAGTACCATGATATCACTTAATATCATCAAGGTCTCATGACTTCGAAAAGTCAGAGATGCATAATTTCAAACCCACGACTCTTCGAGAAGAGGCGCAGGTCTAAGCCAATAGGCTCTTACTGTGAATTTGAGACTTTAAAGTTTTAAATATTTTGTGTGGTATTAAAACTTAAATTACTACAATTACTCGTATGTAAAAATAACGTTTTTAGTAT
The DNA here is from genome assembly GCA_963855885.1 of Coenonympha glycerion. Lineage (NCBI taxonomy): Eukaryota > Metazoa > Arthropoda > Insecta > Lepidoptera > Nymphalidae > Coenonympha > Coenonympha glycerion. The sequence continues at coordinate 16,083,238 of OY979637.1, read as the reverse complement.
GAAAATGAGATCTTCATGTAGGTACGCATAGTAGTATCATCTTATGGCGAGTGATTACCACTGTATAAAATTAAGATTAATCTTAAATTTTTAGTCATCATTCATAATCCCTTCACTATCTACGTATCGTCTTACGTATCGTCATTACCCATAAAAAAATCTACATTATTACGTTACTACTGACTTACTACCGCTTACTAAAATTGCATTTTCACTATGACTTGTAAAATGTATAGTGAAAATGCACAATACGAATAACTAAAAGCTATTTCGTAGTTTATACCTAGCGTCGACTACTTACTTTTAATTTTGCTGTACTCTATTCGCAAATTAAAAATCTAGATTTATTAGTTTCTTTTAAGTAAAGTGTACGTTATTAGGTAAGTTAAATCCCTTACATTCTTTAGGAAAACTAATGTTGCTTATAATTTCTTAATCACATTGATATTTTATAGTAAAAAGTAAACCTAATGTAATTAATTTATAGAAGTTATGCACGAGTATGAGTTTATAAGAGTAACGAAAGGAAATTGTTTCGTGAACTTTGCAAAAAAAAAAGTTTCGTGGATTGTTTTTAAATAAACAAAATATACATATTTTTTGCGGTTCAGAAAAACTTGTAGCAATTAAAAAGTCTTTCAAAGGTAAATACAGTTAGATCTAGGCGGTGGCTGTAGTCTATCTAGAATGTCGTGATTTAAATACAAACTCCAATGGAAACGAGATTTGTTGAACTTTCTACACCATCGATGGCTATTTACTACTTTACAAGTCATTATGTTTTAGTTATTAATACTGAATTGGTCATTTGTGTCTCGATAGTTGGCGATTTATTATTTAAATAGTTCTTCTGTTCTTTAGTTTCTTATATTTATTTGTGCTACCACAAGCAACATGCATTATTCTTCGAACATGTTTTTATTTCATAATTGGCCTGGTTTTCTCGTTTGTAAGTTAAAGACATACTTATAACTGTATGTTTAATAATTTAATGAGATTACATATATCACTACCTCACCATATATTCATATGGGCACTTAGTAATATACTAACAAAAGACGAATATGATATACTACGTAAGTACTCATATATCTGATAGACATAAATGAATATAGATGGGACGAATACATAGAGTAAGACCAAACAAATAATGGATGGATTGCATAAAAGAAAGGAGCTAATGTTGACAATGTTAGGAATTCATGGAAAAAGAAAATGTGTCTTTTCCACTCCACACAATATGAAAAATGTGGCAAAGAGCAGGAAGAAGAAAAATCCTATCTGACAGACAATCCAAAGCATTCGCTAGAGCTTTAATACTGTCAGCTTATGAAACATCTATTAACACCTAAAACATGTTTTTATGATGTAATCGCTTAAATCTAGGTCAAAAACACCTGCCCCAGAATGAAGATTCGAGATCATATTTTCTTTGCCATACTTCTAGCTTTTAAAATTCAATAAATCTTAAGAGAAATTGAGCTGCCTTTATAATCGTCGTAGTGACATAGGATTGGTCTTTCTAGGTCAATGTTTAATCATATTATATTGGTTTCTTTAGTTTAGTTTGTTATATTTTGATTGAATATTTATTAGTTTATTTTAATTAATATATATATAGCTGCTTGTGCTGATTCACTGACTGACTGATTGATCACCTCTCCTGAACAATTTTGTATGAAAAAAATTTTTTTCAATTACCATTTCGTATAGAAGAGAAAAATTCATGAGGAGGAAAAATACGGAGAGAGCTGATGATTGAGGATTTCCGAGACGGGTGAAGAGCACGGGAAGGGTATCGTAGATAGGTGGGGGGTGCTCGACCAAATGTCATTCAAAACGTCATGCAATTGGCAATGAGCCGAAAAAAAATTCAAAATGGCGGATTCAAGATGGCCGCCATACAAAATTCATCGATGTCTAGCTCGGGAAGTATAAAAGATCGAAGAGTGGTTTCTTGACAAGAAGTGATCAGGATCCGAAGGTCTACTCGATGAATGAAAAAAAAGTTCAAAATGGCGGAATTTATTTTTCCATAGAAAATGTATGGGGAATTTTGAAGGGATTTTTTATAGGCGGGAAGACAGCACGCGGGCCACATGTGGCCCGCGCCCTCACGCGCCCTACTAGTTACTATATATATAGCTGCTTGTGCTGATTCACTCACTGACTCATTGATCACCTCTCCTGAACAATTTTGTATGAAAAAATTTTTTTTAAAGGATCATGTCGTATAGAAGGAAAAAATTCATTAAGAACAAAAATATGGAGAGAGCTGATGATTGAGGATATCGAAGACGGAGGAAGAGCACAGCCAAGGGTATTGGAGATAGGTGGGGGGTGCTCGACCAAATGTCATTTGAAATGTCATCCAATTGACAGTTAGCTGAAAAAAATGTCAAAATGGCGGATTCAAAATGGCGGCCAAACGAATTTCGCCGATATCTCGGAAAGTATAAAAGGTGGAAGAATGGTTTCTTGACAAGAGCTGATCAGGACTCGAAGGTCTATTTGATGGATAGAAAAAAAAATTCAAAATGGCGGAATTTATTTTTCCATAGAAAATGTATGGGGAATGTTGAAGAGACTAACAGTTGGTAATTATGCAAGGTTGTGATGCGGTTTTTCGGAGATTTACTAGACAAAAATATGGAGAGAGCTGATTATTGAGGATTTCGGAGACGGGTGAAGAGCACAGCCAGAGTATTGAAGATAGGTGGGGGGTGCTCGACCAAATGTCACTCAAAACATCATCCAATTGGCAGTTAGCTGAAAAAAAGTTCAAAATGGCGGATTCAAGATGGCCGCCATACAAATTTCGTGTTAAGTTCTATCTCGGAAAGTATATAAGATAAGAGAGTGGTTTCTTAGCAAGAGGTGATCAGGATCTCAAGTTCTACGGGATGCATGGAAAATAATTTACTGTGGCGGAATTTATCTTTCCATGTAAAATGTACATACTATCAGAAGAGACAATGATCTGGATTTGGATGATGATTGAGGAGCACTGTCATGATTTTAAAGATAGTTAAGGGCTGTTCGAACAAAAAATACACTGAACCTCATCCGATGAGGTTCAGCGTATTTTTTCTTCGAACTGCCCGTAACTATCTTTAAAACCATGACAGTGCTCCTTGGTAATTTTTTTAGCTCACTGCCAACCGGATTCCAATGGGCGATGGAGATGACGGCGATACCTTTATGGGCGGGAAGACTGCACGCGGGCCACATGTGGCCCGCGCACACACGCGCCCTACTAGTTAATATATATATAGCTACTCGTGCTGATTGGCCACTGACTGACTCATTGATCACCTCTCCTGAACAATTTTGTATGAAAAAATTTTTTTTCAAGAATAGGGTCGTGTAGAGGGGAAAAATTCATGAGGAAGAAAAATACGGAGAGAGCTGATGATTGAGGATTTCGGAGACGGGTGAAGAGCACAGCCAGAGTAATGGAGATAGGTGGGGGGTGCTCGACCAAATGTCACTCGAAATGTCATCCAATTGGCAGTTAGTTGAAAAAAATTTCAAAATGGCGGATTCAAGATGGCCGCCATACAAACTTCATCGGTCTCTAACTCGGAAAGTATAAAAGATGGAAGAACGGTTTCTTGACAAGAGTTAATCAGGACTCACTGGTCTACGTGATGAATAGAAAAAAAAATCCAATATGGCGGATTTTTTTTTCCATAGAAAATGTATGAGGATTATTGAAGAGACCACGAGTTGTAAAACATTAAGTGCTTTGATGCGGTTTTTTGGAAGACTACATGAGAAAAATATGGAATAAGGTGATGATTGAGGATTTTAAAGACAGTGAAGGAGCATGGGCAAGGTATTATAGTAAGGTGAGGACTGCTGAAATAAAAAATACTCGGAACTTCAGGCAATTGGCAGTGAGCTGAAAAAAAACAAAATGGCGGATTCAAGATGGCCGCCTGTATGGCTATGAATTTCGTGTTGTTCTATTTCGGAAAGTATAAAAGATAAGAGAGTGGTTTCTTAGCAAGAGGTGATAAAGATCTCAAGTTCTACGGGATGAATGAAATAAAATAAAATGGAGGAATTTATTTTTCCATAGCAAATGTAGGTATATGCTACAATAAGTAGGGAACTTTCCAAGGCATTGACACAGTTCTTCAGAGAACTGCCAGAAGAAAATATGAGAAGAGATGAAGATCTTGGATTTGGATGATGATGGAGGAGCACGGTCATGGTTTTAAAGATAGTTAAGGGCTCTTTGAACAAAAATACGCTGAACCTCATCAGATGAGGTTCAGCGTATTTTTGTTCAAAGAGCGCTTAACTATCTTTAAAATCATGACCGTGTTCCTAGGTAATTTTATGGCGATGGAGATGACGGCGATACCTTTATGGGTGGGAAGACTGCACGCGGGCCACATGTGGCCCGCGCATCCACGCGCCCTACTAGTCTTATTATATTAGTCTTATCTTAAACCAATTTTATTTCATTCCTGTATTTCGATATTAACATGAATACTAATAGGTATTTACGCCAAGTGATAGCCATTCAGACACTAAAGTTGAGAGAAAAAATAAAAAATTCCAACATTTTTCATTACGATATCTCACGCTAGCAACACTGTGTCTGTCCTTTCATTAGCGACATACATGAGGGTGAGTTAATAAGATTATCGTCTCTATATTAGGTAATAATTGCAAAAAAGTCAATCAACAAAATATATTCTGCAGTCTATGCTTCAGTGTTGGGTACACTTCATTAGAGAGTGTGACCTTCACGACAATATACATTGAGGATGGTTATTGGGACAACGCCTATGGATTAATCATTCCCAAAAATGACAAGATTATCTTGTAAGCAACTTCCAAAATAGCAAATTGGTGCTTAAACGCCCCCATACCATGTTGAAAACACCGGTTGACGGTTCTCGTCCGATCACCGAAATTAAGCAACATCGGGCGCAGTTAATACTTGGATGGGTGACCACCTGGGAACACCGCACGATGCTGTTTTTTTTATCACCAACTGTATTGGAATGATATAAAGGATCAAAACGATTACCTTTAGAAACTATTTCGATATACCCTCATATCAATATTTTCTTTTACTGTCTGCTAATTTAAATGAACCAAGATTACTTTACTAGACCGGGTCTGAAAAGTACCCGCAATCAAATGCACTATTTACAATTATTTTAGTCTTCCACACGAATCGTTTCTTGTTGTGGTCATTATTTATAGATACATCAATAAAAAGTCCATTGACAACGTCTTACAAAATCAACTAGTAATACTACTCAAAATTTGAAATGTACGAGTGAGACACAAAAATTTTATTTGATAATATAATGTTCTAATAACTTCTGTGTATATTGTCTTTTATCAATAATATGAAATACAGTTAATCAAGATCCAATATTAACTGGCACTGGAGGAATATCTGAGCAATCCACCTGTTGGTCCATGGTGGACCCACGGGCCAAATCGCAGGACAGCACTCGTCTCTTGCGACGACTTTTCTCGAAGATTTACCCAGGACAGAAGAGTCTTGATTTCCCCACAAGAACAGCACCAGGAGCAAAACAGCCTTGCAAGTACTTATCGATGTCCTCTTTTGACATTTCTGTCGACCTGTCATGTCAGGCGCCGCGCGGCCGCCGATCGGAGTGCTGGCGGAGCGCTGCGCTGTTTCGAACCTCGTGCGGACTCGCGCATGTTCGCATATAGTCGGGTCGGGGTAAGAAGGCAATCCGTGGTACCCCGGGGGGACCATCGGGGGTACCACGGGCAATAAACGACACCTACTTACTCGTACGTTTGCCGCTTAGTTTATAGAATAACCGCATTCAAAAAATATTCGAGCCTGATGATATTATTTTATCGTGCTTAAATATGAGTGGAAAATTTATTTTTTTCTCTTTTTATGTTCTCAAAACTATAAACAGAATTTAATGTGTATTTTTTTTTCTCTTCTTTAGTTCGCATGTAGTGCAATGACACTTTAGATATCTAGGTACTATCCTAGTTTCATTCATAATAATTTACTTTTATACAAAAGGTTTTATATTATGAAGATTTATAAACGATTGAACCATTAACATTACAATTAATTTTCATGTTTAAGTAATTAAGAATGAAAATGATTTTTTCAAATGGGCTTGATTTACAGGCTTTTATGAAAGCTTGAATCTGAAAAACGGGTTTGCGCTGAGAAGGTCTGGCAAAAAACTCGGCTATTATATTCTGTTCACATACAATTGAATATGAGACAACCTATTCGATAACATACTTAATTTTTTTTGTTATTCCATTACAAATACATGTTTTTAATACAACCATTCTTTCATCGTAACTCGATGTATTAGATATTACATCAAATTTATCAATGCTTTAACTGAGTTAGGATGCATGCTTTTAAAAGAATGCAATATTTTTGAATATCAAAGTTATTTATAGTTTCTATAATTGACTATTTCTTAAATTTCTTAAATGAATATTAAATATGGAAAATGTAGAGTCCTTATAAAACAATCGATGATATGTTTATTTAAATTTATTTTAGGTATCCTTGTACCTGTATCTACAGGAATATCGGTATCCATACCTAGGAATAACATAACGCAATGGAAAATATATTTAAAGACCAAATTAATTTTTGCTAGATCAAATATTTTTATTTTCAGGCGATCGCGCCGCTAATTAACTAATGGTTATCTATGCATCAAAAATGTTAAAGGATTTGGAAATTACCAATAGATATATAAGATCATAGAATCATTAAATACTTCATTGGATTTATGATAATATGAACAATGATGGTTCATAATTTTGGCTTGCATGTATCATAACTTTTTTTTTTATACATAGCCTACATTTTATGTTTTCTGTATTTAATCATTATTAAATAAGTCTAATATTTTGTTTAACTTTCATGCCGATGGATGACGCCGCTGCAAGGATTTAGCTCTCGATGATGACTGACCAAGGTCAAATGATAATTGAAAATTGGGTCATCACTGCTTCACTAGGAACTTGAATACCAGTACAGTAGTACTTCAGCTGTGGTATGTAATTAACTGATTATTATTAAACGAAGATTAGAGACTTTTATCTTCTGTGATGACAGTGAAAATAAAATAAAAAAAAAAAAAAAAATTTTATCGTCGCAACAAGTCTTAAAAGTTTTGTGAATGAAATCCAGACTTCATAGTATACACTTTATTTTCCTTATTATAAGTACTAGCGTATTACATTAAACTTCTTATCGCTTAAACTTTGACATACATATGCCTTGTTTCTTGTATTACGATGCAATGAGTACTTTACATAGTTTTTTATTCATATCAGTACAATATCAATTATATAGTTTTTGCTTCTGTCCTCATCAAAACAATTCCATAATCCTTCTGACATAGCCTACTAGATTTTTCATTGGTTTTTACTAGAGACGTTTTCATTGGTTGAGAAAAATGAGCGGGAATTTTATTGACCAATAAGATGTAAGGTTTATTTGTTCTCTTAAAATGGCGGTAGACATGGTCACAGATAATCAAAAATATTCATACGATTACCACAGAATATAAAATTATGCCTTTTTTGAGCAGTCGTGTAATTGAATCATGACATTCGGCCATCCACTCTTGTGCAACCTCCTGGTGCACAATAATTAAACTCTCATCAAAGTAAAAATTCTACGACCACTCAACTAGGCGTTTTAGTACCTATAAAAATATTGCACAAAAACTATACAAAAGATAGTATTTATTCTTACATGTTAACTAACAAAACTATAATTTATATTTAAAACAATACTTTTCAAATACCTAGTTTTACACTTCATATAGGGTTTCACTTACTTATCAATTCTCTGTATATTACTGTTTTACAATGTCTAAATGATATTGACTCTTAGTTACCTACGGCTTAATCTTACTAAAATACATCATTATACAAAAACTACAAAATATGGAATATATATTTAGGTACATGTTAAGTAACCACTATTTCACCTTTATGAGTAACAAAATTATAATTTATATTACATATATAATGTACAATATTTTTCAAATACTTTATTTCATATAGGCCTAGCCTACATGCACTTACTTAAGAATATTCAGTGCCTACATTTGTTAATTTAAATATCTAAATAAATAATACTGACATTAATTTACCTATGTCCCAATCTCACTAACATAAAATAATCATGACATTCGGTTTCTTAGATTAATTAAAGTATTATTGGGTACAATGAATTTTTAATTTAACAATTTAAGAAATTATTAACTATAACATACAGACCTACATAAAATTATACATTATTTATTGTATACAATATTAGAAAATTATAAATGACTAACTCAAAATTGTTAACATAATTACTTCTTAGGGTCTGGAGACTCAATTAATTTAATTGTGCAGATTTCAATTATCATAATATTATATAAAGTATTTTATTGAAGCAAGTATTGAAGAAAACTGACAGAGACTGAATTAATTTTCCAAATATTATTATCTTTTTTTATTACGGTGACAGATTAAAATGACAACTTTTTTTTTGGAAGAATGTTTATGTTATTGTAGCATAACATTTTTCAAATCTTTTTCTTTAAAGTAAAAATCATAATTTTATCGTTCACATTTTCTATAGCAAAATGACTTACAGTCAAAAATTAAGTACCGTCTACGTTATAATATAGGCTGCATGTCCACAAATTTTCGTGCGTTCTGAACAAAAATTACTTCAAATCAACCTTGCATAGCATATTGTGTGTTACATACAGTAATCAATGTGTTACAATCTTGTTATTAATCTAATTACTTACAATTGTATTGAAAAACGTCGGTAAATAAATCTGATAAATAATGACAATCTCGTAACATCAACTGCGGCTCGAGCTTACCACCTCAATAGGAAATACTTCTACAGTTTTTTTTTTTTACATTTTATTTAGTTGTTTCCATCGTAATTGCAAATAAAAATATATATTTCTCATGAAATATTGCTAATTAAAAATTGCTATGTATGTACTTCAGACGATTTAAGCGCCGAATTTCGAACGTTGATCACGTCATACCAATATTCAATGATTCAGCAAATCACCTCGCACTACAAACTCTGTATCATAATAGTGGTTTTATTTATAATCTGTACTAGACTATGCACTACAGACTATGTGAAATCCGGTTATTGTGCTAATTCTGTACCTATCTATAATTTCCATATCTTTGACAATTTTGTAAGGACCTAAAATTTTAATTTTATAATTTGTGATATTATCATCTAATGTTGGATACTGAATTGACTGACATCGAAACACTGAACCTCTATTTTTTTTTTTTGCTCCATAATATATATAACAAACGTTAAATTTATTCAATGTACAATAAACTTTACAGTTCAAGTTATTAGAGAACTAAAAACTAGAAACTAAACAAACATGATTCAATAAAATTAAATTTAAATATTTACAAAATATATAACTATTATTGATTTTAACTATTGTTAATGTTAACATCACGGATATGAGGATTCTGTCATCTGAACATCTTAAGTATGTTTTATGTCTAATATTGTTAACCTTGACTTCCCTAGATCTGATTGAAACATTTGGCTTGGCGGTTCGCTCGTGGATACGTGACTAGATACTTTATGCAATCTGAATGGGCATTTAATCAGACATTATACACATTTAGAAAATCATATACATACCTACAGTCACTTAAGTTTCTTATAACTTCAGTGTTCCATATCCTTATCTTTAGGAGGACTGATAAAGAATATGTTCTAGGTTATTAGAATGTTTATAAGGACAGAAAAGGAGTATGTAAGAGTTCTTTCCTAAATACTTCAATACTTGTGGCAACGTCATTGATAATAATAATGAAATTAAACTGTTACTCAAAATGATACGACAGGATTACTGAAGGCCTTTGTGAAAGGTTAAAAGCTCATGAATACATTTTGACGTTTCCTGATTTGTGTAATTTGCGCATAAACACTTAATACCAAAATCAATTAATGCCAAATGATCATGACCCATTTTAACACGTAAGTTTTATCATCCGGATAACTATAACAAAAATATCACAAAAAAAAATTATGTGTGTTTGAGTTTCACAAGTCTCACCAGAAAACGTCAACGGACTCTGTTGACTGAGAACTAAATCGTGCCCAATTGTTCTAAAACATTAATTATGACTCTTTTTATGGGTTTTGGGAATTTCTGACAAGATAGCCCCCTTATTAACGAATAAATACAAAGTGGCTGTATCATTATCATTGGTACTAATGGAATACCTATAAGCGACTTTTTTTCAATAATTCTGATAGTGTAGCGTCACTTAGAATTTAAGAAATATAGTATACCTAGATCTTCACGTTTCTGACAATCCATTATCCAATACTTGCGCCTTCTTCAAAATAGACTTATCTTATATAGCGTGAATGATATCATAGTCTACCGCTTTATTGCCGTTAAGATCACAGCGATTAAAAATGCCAATAATAGCATTTCTACAAACTTCCATTAGGTACTTCGTGAAATGCATGCAAGCATCTCAACCAAAATAATATGACTGTAATTTTGCTCATTTGTGAATGATTTTGGAAGCTATTCGTTCCAACTGTAACTAAGGGAAGGTAAAGAACTGCGCACCACTTTTTTTTTACCTACAAGTATTGGAATACAAATTGTAAGCTTTATTTTTAGTTTCCCTCACTAATGGTCGCACATTCTTTGACTAACCAGTTATTTACGCTTAGTGCTTTGCTTGATGAATCGATTCTGGAATTACATGAAGATGATCGTCGTTGCAAATTTTCAAAAAATGCTAACCACCTCGTCTGTTGTGAAGCTTTTGCTTGCTGCTGCATTGATGATTGTAAGTACTTGTTCCAACTAAAGCAACGGTTTGGTGAGCTGCAAGCAGTGTGGGAGTTGTGGGGACCACCGACGTTGATAGGAGCATCTACGTGCCTTGCGGACCAACTTCCAGTTATGACGGGGATCGCGTTTACACGCGCTTAGCCGCGTCCGTTCACGGCTAGCTCGTTCCATGTACCTCCTTGGTGTTGACAGAGGATGCGTCCTCACGCGCTCGCCTTTGATCCGCGTCAGTCCACGACCAGCTCGTTGATCGTGTCATATTCTCGGAAAAAGAAATAAACAATGCTCAATGAATTATGTATAGGTATATAGCAGCTGTTATACAAAAGAGATTATTGGTGAAAAATCTATTTTAGTTTTAGCAAATTTTTCAAAAATAGATCTGTATTTAATAAAACATTGTTTCAAATTCCATTCATCATTCTACCTCTATTTTATTGTCACTTTTAATTAACATGAAGTCCTAATGAGTTTACTGTCCTTTCAGAATCTTTCAATGATAGAAAATGTATAAGTAAATTTGTAGTTATTGTTATTGTTTTAATACATCGATAAACTGCAACTGAGTACTCATTATTACCATTTTGGTACACATAACACAAATAATTATAGAACATACATAGTTCCATCTTGGCTCACATAACCAAGTAACTCTTGGCACACTTAACCAAGTAACTCTTGGCGCACATAACCAAGTAACTCTTGGCACACGTAACCAAGTAACTCTTGGCGCACATAACCAAGTAACTCTTGGCACACATAACCAAGGCCATTATTCATCATAGAACATACATAGTTCCGTCTTGGCACACATAACCAAGGACATTATAAAAAAAAATAGCACTCATAACCGTATTATAATTTAGTCACGGCACTCTTAACTGCCAATTAATTTAATGAAAACTTTAATAAAAGAATATCTATGTTGAAATTAACTTTATCAACACTAAATCAACATTATTTAAAAACCGCTTGACAGTACTAGTAACCTCTCAGCAATTGTTGTAATTGCCTCAAGCAGAATCGCATTAATTTTATTCTCATGCTATCATATCATAATCAGTGTAAAAATCTTACAAGTATACTGGGGAATTACAAATGAATTAAAATAATAATATGTTATTTTTATTTCATGAAATCACTGCCACAGTATCTCTTTCAAGAACTGTTCAGAATGGCAAAAAAATGAAAATAATACGCCAGTGTTTGTAAGAACTGTCAGTTTCTAATTTTTCTCTTTTTTTATTGATTTATATCTAGGTATAGCTTCTTAGAGTGAACTATTTTTTTTTTTTCTTTCCATGATATGAGTTAAAAGTTGTGCTTAATAAAAGTTTCTGCACTCAGATATTCATCATAAAATATTATTATTTCTGCGTTGGATAAATTATCGAAATTACATGAACTACTACTCGAAAACTTCAGCTATACCCAATAACACAGGCAATGAACAAACTACAGTCCGACAAGGCTCTCTTGGCACTTGAATGACATTGACAGGAGGGCGCTGTTATAGAACAAAGGCATCCAGGAAATAAAATCTCCTCAATTTTTACTTCAATTCTAGTTTAAAATAGTTAATAGTAAGCAAAAACAATGCAACATACAATAGCGATATACCGCTAGAGCGAACTATCACAAGATAGCGGCGTTAGTACCGATTTTGGCCACGCGCCATGATAGGCCTGTCGCACTGTACACGGCTGTGCCGATATTAATCAACTAATGCTATATCTTGACACAATTCACTCATTCATAATTAATTATTTAATAAAGCCCCGAACTATGGGCCTATGTGATATGCTCCTTTTTAGGGTTTCATACCAATTTGGTAAAAATGGAACCCTTATTTATTTTTATTTGCAAATAATTATGATCTTACGTGTGTTCAGTATGAAAGAATCTAAAATTATATTTCAAACAATTACCAAGAAATTGGATCAGAGCGCTAAGCCACTAACCTAAAAAAAACAGGTAGGTTTTCAAAATTAATCTCTTCTATTTTAATGCACAGACAATACTTATTATGGCGTTACCCATTCAAAGCTTTACATAGTTGTTGATGGCGCTTTCACTGGATGGCGTTGCACGTCAATAACTCGCGATAGGTACTCTTAGTCTTATGTTTTTTTTTACAAATTATTCATTTCAAACAAAGTTGCAATTATAATATTATAAGCAACAAAAACTACTCTATTTAACCAAAGCGACACCCGACACGATGCCGCCGATAAAACCCGTCTGGTTCAATAGATAATTAAGGCATTACAGAAGGAATCAAAATGTACCTACCTACTCTAAGTTTCGACATAAGACTTCGCCATGACTAGGTTCAAACAAAATTACTAACTGGCTCAACCTCGAATTTTATCTTTTCACTATAATATCTGAATATAATACAATCTACATGAACTTGGAATAATGTTTCATTAATGAGCACATCCATATCTACCTATTTACACGCCAAGGTACAGCAGATTGTTTTAAAACAGGGACTTATATCATACCTCAATATGTGGGTCTTCGGATCACGTACCACTTCCGATGTTTTGTGAATGAAATCCAGACTTCATAGTATACACTTTATTTTCCTTATTATAAGTACTAGCGTATTACATTAAACTTCTTATCGCTTAAACTTTGACATACATATGCCTTGTTTCTTGTATTACGATGCAATGAGTACTTTACATAGTTTTTTATTCATATCAGTACAATATCAATTATATAGTTTTTGCTTCTGTCCTCATCAAAACAATTCCATAATCCTTCTGACATAGCCTACTAGATTTTTCATTGGTTTTTACTAGAGACGTTTTCATTGGTTGAGAAAAATGAGCGGGAATTTTATTGACCAATAAGATGTAAGGTTTATTTGTTCTCTTAAAATGGCGGTAGACATGGTCACAGATAATCAAAAATATTCATACGATTACCACAGAATATAAAATTATGCCTTTTTTGAGCAGTCGTGTAATTGAATCATGACATTAGCATTAATCGCGAACAATCGCGAATAACATTTCGACGTGTCTACCTATTTACATGTTATATTTGCTCGTTGATTTTTGCGATTATCAACTTGGAAAAATCAGATCACATTTTTCAACTGAAAGACTGCTAAATTAAAAAATGATCTTGATGCAGAAACTGAAGAACTTAAAAAGTACTGTCTAATATTTGTATTCCAATTGTATATGTGGTTTTTTGTTTACAACTAACCAGTACAACAGCGATAGTAGTGTTGGGGTGACTGTTAAAATAACAATTAATGATATTAAACAACATTATTATAACATGAATAACTGTTAAGAATAACAATTATGCCTTCAGTTAAAATTTCAGTATTATGTGAAATGAGAAACTCAACACGGTTATACATACATATATACTATAATATTGTATAAGATGTTTACTGTCTGACAATATTAGAAAACATGCTTTTTTCAGACTATCTTCAGTTTCTATTGTTATCACTTTATTAGAACTCAGGAATAAACAGTAGATATAGTTACTTCATCAGCCTTTGTCTCAGAATCAACTTTAAAATAGACTTATAAGATGATTTCACTATGGCTTTTTTTAAAATCTCTTGAGAATATTCTTACTTCACCCTATTCAGTTAAAAATATAATTTAAGGTCACTTTAAATCTTAATGACCTTATTAAAGCTGTACCTACACCAAAACCCAAATAACAATATTATTATGGAAATTAAATAAAAATATCATTGTTAACTCCTTTAATAGAAATAACTCTAAAGAGCTATGAATAAAATTAAACAACACTTTACGAAAATACTAATGCCTACTCCTGTATTTTCGTAAAGTGAAGTCAAGATGAACAAAAATTTACGAACTAGTTCTCTGCAACCCATAGATTTATTAATCTTATATATTAATAAATTGATCTTATTTTTTTTTCTTTCCAAAAATATGTCTCGGTAATATTTATTATACTCAAGTTTATAAAAATATATTCGTGATCAATTTACTGTTTAAAATATATATTTCATGGTTGCATATTAACAGCTCAATTTATTACGATTAATCAAGTGTTGCATTTAAAAGTTTTAACTGATACAAATATTTTCAAGCTTGTTGAAAGAGGTTTAAAACCTCTTTTAATCGTCAAGACTACATACGAGCAGTACTGCTAGAATATAGTCTTAATATACCCTTGGTATTCGCACATATAAAAATATATGTTTTTGTACATATATTATTATTAATATATTATACTAATAATATTGATTTACTATCTATTACAGTTTTAATATTTCTACAAAATTATGCTATTAATTATTAATTTGCTTTGAATATCAACTTAAGTTGTTATTTTTATTTTTTTGCTCAATATTAAGCGATTATGCTTATTATTCTATTAATTTAAAAGCATTTCTTATTTACAAATGTCATGGCTCTAAACATCTACCTATTAGTATTCATGTTAATATCGAAATACAGGAATGAAATAAAATTGATGATTAAACGAACTTACCTTAAGTGAAGTTCTATCATAATTTTATGAATTCCTGTATGAAGATATTAACACCCTCCCGCCCCTGTTTTGTGGAAAAACCCATGTATGAATTTGTAAATAAAAAATGTACATATTACAATAATAATAAATATTTATTGAAGACAACATAACCCATATATATATATTATTATATTTACATATATAATATTGTGTGGTTATGTATAATATTGTGTAGTTATGTATATATTAGGTATATGATACATATTTGGGTGCTCTGTAGTGCTACTACCAAGACGAGCTTATCGAAGCACAAAGGCACTCTTATAATAATTACTCTGAACTAAATGAAAGGACAGACACAGTGTTGCTAGCGTGAGATATCGTAATGAAAAATGTTGGAATTTTTTATTTTTTCTCTCAACTTTAGTGTCTGAATGGCTATCACTTGGCGTAAATACCTATTAGTATTCATGTTAATATCTTCATACAGGAATTCATAAAATTATGATAGAACTTCACTTAAGGTAAGTTCGTTTAATCATCAAATCGTCTCTGTACTTGATAGCGACTAAGACAACCACTGCATTGTAAATTAACTCAACAAATTATACGCTTAGTTTAATTACTATACAAATCTCTTTGCATATTTTATGTAAAACCGACCACTTCATTTTCTCCAGTGTTTATTCTAAAGTCAACAAACGTATGGTGCAGTGGGGTTAGTACAAGTTTTACTATACATTTCGAGTCAACTCGCTTCGAATAACCGGAACGGATTTCTCCACACATACACTTCGAAATTTTAGTTCACAATGGGTGACAACGCTTGGGACTCTGGCTGTAGATGTATGGAAAGGACATGGCCGAAACTTGTATGGAGCTGTGCCCTGGAAAAAAATATTCAAGGCCATCGACAAACAGTACGTCATATTAAAGCTTATAATTATGTCTTTACAATCGTTTAATTTTTATGATCTGAAAACTAGCGAGAGACGTAATATTAGCATAACAACTTGCAACAAAATGCGCCTAAATAATTTAATAGCAATGATTTTTTTATTAAATAAATGCTGTTCAAAATGTTTACTCGCATTTTCTAAGCTTTTAATATGAAAAAATCATGAGTTCATAACCAATATGCATCATTTTTCATCTCGCTAGTTTTCAGATCATAAAAATTAAACGATTGTAAAGACATAATTATAAGCTTTAATATGACGTACTGTTTGTCGATGGCCATGAGTATGTTTTTTCCAGGGCAGAATCCGGCCATGTCATTTCCGTTCCGTTTATTCGAACCGAGTCGACTCGTTTGCACAAAAACCTTTACTAAAGCTAAAGATCGGTTCAAATACTAGTAAGTCGTAACTCTTATGTAACACACTTAACATTATGTGTAAAAGTAAGTCTTATTGAGTCGGTTCAGGAAAAAACGAAAGTTGATACACAGGTTCGGGCACTCTACCGCGGGCGTGATTGACTTTTTATGACATGGGTACCTTACTACCTATGGGTATGTTTTTATTGTATAACTCTTTCTTTCGATCACTGTTATGATAGTAAATATGGCATACCACGACATTAAAAATGCTTGGTAATAGAGTTCGGGTAGCTGAAAATAACGAGTCCAAAGACTACTATACTATAGACCCGGCGGACCGCGCGAAAAAACGCCAGTTTATGGGAGCAAAACCCCCCCTCCGGCGTCAGTAGTACTAGTAAGCTGTAAGCCTACGCAGTATTTCGCAGGAGTTTCGACACATGGCTCTACATTTTCTTGTATGAAGAAGGTTTACGTAAATCGGATGGGCTCATCTTGATGTTATTATCATAGTTGGTAATAGAGTTCGGGTAATTGAAATAACCAGTGTCACAAATAATAACAATAAATATACAATTTCTGCCGAGATGTTCCATTAGCACACGTGCACATTATGGTTATAGTGCACATGTAATCTCTTTGTTCCTTCTCTCGTAATCCGATTGACACTGCAACTCCTACACGACCGTAGAAAGATCAGAGCTCAGAGATTATTAGGTCAGTTAAAAAAATGACACTGACAGCTGTTGTCTTCGATTAGTTACGTGACCAATTCGTCGATCGGAAATGCATCTCACAATCGACCCACGGGCGCGGCGGACTACGAAAAAAGCTGTCGTCAGTTTACCGGTGTCAAAATGTATGTTTTGACACCAATATTGTCAGTAGCATGCCGACCGCAGTATTGCCTATAGAATGCGGCCCCCGCCAGAGATCCCTACACTTGTCAATAGACTGCACGCACGTTGCCATGGAGACGATTTCCGCCATTTTGTGGAGTGTCAGTGAAGAATTTGATAAACGGCGCTACTTTTTTTTTGTATGAAAAAGGTTTGCGTAAAATGTTCTGATGGCCATATCCTCAGGTTCCTTATCGGTGATTCCCACACATTTTTTGTATTCTATTCCAATTACATATAGCCTAAGCGATGGATAGGTTTCTGTAGCGATCGTTCATAAGACGTGATATGGCTAAGGTCACAGTATAGGTCTCAATATGTTCAAGTACCGAAGAACCACGAGCACGTCGGCATGGTCGTCGTGGTCGTCGCACGCGACTGCGCGGGAGTTCGCTTTCTGCGCTTTCCCATTTTCTTATTGTAACTGTCACAGCCATACTTATCTTGACTTGATCTTATCGCATAATGAGCAACAAAACAAACTCTACAAGATATTTGAGAAACTTCGCAGTTGTTTCAGGATACATTTGTTTGCACGTTTCGGTAAAACACTGAAGCATCTGATGAGAGAAATGACGGCTTAACACTGTCAACCTTTAAGAATTGCTAGAGGAACTCAATACTACTGTAACAAACCAGGAATCGAGCTCTGGACCTCGTGATATGCAGCCAAGTATGCTTATCACTAGACTTACGAGGTATTAAAAGAGACACATTAAAAATGCTTACGCTTGATGGAATTATGCCTGATGGAAAGCAATGATGGGGTCTAGGATGAAGTCAAAGTCAAAATATATTTATTTCACATAGTCCTAACGTACACGTAAGGGCAATTGTAAAACATCAATAATATGATATTCGTCGCATATGTATGGTGATAACTAAAAGTTACGGGTTCTAAGGGTTCGAAGCACACTTAGGTACCTTAAGCTTGTTCACTCTTCTCTTGAAGGCACCCAGATTATACCTATAGCTGGGAACACGGAAGTCGGAAGGGCGTTCCACACCTTAGCGGTTCGGATAAAAAAATACGTAATCACCATCAAAGTTACGTCCACAATCTTGACACAATCACGTGTACATTAATCAAAGCTGACAGTACACCTCATTGCGCTGCAGCGACTTCTTGCTACACTTTCCCTGGTACCCGCCCAGCTATCAGGAAAGACTTCCTGCTTAGCCATTTATTTCCTTGCTCTTAGCCTTACCTTAATGGTAATCGCATACGTAGCGGTTCGCCGCGATGGACTCATCATCATCATAATTACTCAGCTTCTTCGCTTTTGATAGGTACATACTCTTCCACCTTTTTCCTATCAACTTTAATAAAGGTAATTTCAAATTACGTAAGCGCATTTACACCTTAGGCTGAAGGTATCAACATTTAAAAGAAAAAAATTACAAGATGAACAAAGCGGTCACTTGATTTCATGACAGATATAATGACGTCCTTGAACATTGCACGCAATGCACTGTACAACTTTGTTAGCTATCCTGTGACGTTAGAACTTATTGTGTCATTATGTCCAAAAATATCCTTCAACCCAAAAACACTGAAACGCGAGTGGAACTCATGCACTCAGGAAATCAGAAGGAAACTTATAATATTATTTTTAAAAATAGGTTCTGCCAAAACCTAAAATTTTAAAAAGTCCATCTCAATAATATTATGCGGTGCAATATCTCGCTGCCCGAGGTAAAATAAAATAGAGACAGGACCTCCTGTTGTACGGCAAGCTTGCCGTAAAGTCTGTAAGTGCAACGGTTTCTTATGTATTAAATTGCCCCAAGATCAGCGAGATATTGCACCGAAAATTTGATGCCTATTAAATACCTCTAAATTTTTACACTGTGCTTTGGAAAACATGTTTAAGCATACAATATGTAGCATACAATGTTTAAGTATATCATGTCACAACAACAATTATGGTCAGCCAACATAAAGCAATTTCGAGGGTTCAGGGGTTTACATATTTTGTTTCTTCGATGCGATAAAAATCCTGTGCCCCATAGTGGCTTAGTGTGGAGGTACCTAATATTATAGCGGACCTGTGTAAGCATACCTTTATTCCCCCTATCTAAATTGCCCTGAGCAGGCAATATCAGTTGTCTAGATTTGAAGAGGTAATCATAAACTGGGCGTTGTGAGAACCGAGGAAAGTGACCATTATGCAAAGTTTTAATGACAACTTGTTAAGAAAACTCAATCGTAGTCCAAGAGCCGGTGCATATTTGTTATCTATGATTTTTGAACTTGCTACACTAATCATCCGTTATGATATTTTTTTATCAGAAAAAGTCCTCACCTTTGCAAATCCAAAAAAGGAATTCGAAATCAATCAATAAACTTCGGTCACAAAAGTTTGTGTGTGTGTATGTGTGTGTGTGTGTGTGTGTGTGTGTGTGTGTAAAACATTTTGTACGGTATTTTCTATACAACATTTTGTTGCGTTTCGGACAGCATCACAGATCACATTTTATTTGCCATTAATATTTTTCATAAGACCGAATTCTTGCTTTTAACAGTCTATCTTACGTTTTACGAGCTCTTGGACTACTATTAAGCTATGCCTATTAAAGATAAGCTGGTGTTTGCCGATTGATCAGTGAATTCTTCGGATTTCAATGCCTTACAAGTTAGATGTCGCAGATTACGAGCGCTGTTACATCAACACTTTCTATCGACATTTTCTTATTAAGCATGCATAGCTCCAACTGCATAATATACTTACTTATACAAGTAGCTGTGTCTCTAAAAGCATGTTGATTTAGTTTCCTGCATTTCTGTCGTCTACCAACCGTACACGTATTGCATCTTACTATAAAAACAAAGACGAGACAGAATCTTCTGTACCTTAAGATAATATTAGGTATTCCATGACAGAAGTTAAAGTCGGTTACAGTAACAATGTGAGGTCCTTAGTTTTCACCTTATAAAAACCCTGGTGCAGTATGAGCTGTTTTTTTGTAAACATCACTATCTAAGAGGCTGCGACCTAATGGATTATTCAGGAAAGGGATGTATTCATAATCTTAGATCGCAATACGCAGTTACTCAGCGTAAATTACAAGTTGCAAAGCATCCTATCGCCCTCCAATGGTTTTCATCATGGGAACCGTTAGATCCACTCCCTAGGGCCTAGGCGATGAAGCAATGTAAATCACAGTTGTTGGAATGATCGCTGCCGGTGATTATAGCGTTTGAGATGATCGAGATGAGGATCTGCCAAGTGGCGGGTACGCATCCGTGACGTTTACTCCAATGAACATATTTAATCTTCTTGAATTCCCACATTAATTTGTTAAAAATTGAAATTTTAATTTGTCACATAGGCCTAAATAATAAAGGCTCTTATGAAAATTTAAAACTCTACCGCCAGGTTCGGAAAGGTACTTCGAACGGTCACACAGGTATTACAGATTTTTGAACAACTTTTCAGTCGAATCGCTTAGAGTAAATCTGTAAACTACTTACTCTGGATTTAAATGGTCGACTCCTTAAGAGGCAAACAGTTATATCAGTTGGCTATCACGAGTATTAATCAGCTATTGCTATTAGAGAATAAAGTACCATCCTCAATTCAGAGGCAAATTAGATGTACGATAACACAATAGATATCTACAATTACAAGATTAACGTCTTCGCTACATAGTTACGGGTTGCAGTCGAAGAATGTATGGGAACAGATTTATCAGCACGATTGGCAGCTTCCTCGGCGGAATCTTTATGGTTATCTAACAGCTGCATTGTTTCGCGGATCAGATATGCGGAGCGTATTGTTGGAGCCTGAAGGTCAATATTACCTATATCTGATTCGATGAGGTCTCAGGAAGGGCCGTGGCCTGGCTCCTCTACCTATTAAGGGTGCCGTACCTCAAAAGGGAAAAAACCGGCCAAGTGCGAGTCGGATTCGCGCACCGAGGGTTCCATACCATAAAACAACTAAAACATTGAAAGAATCACTTTTGTTCATGAATTTACGAGTTATATTTTACAAATAGGTACTTTTGTTGGCGAACCGCAAACCTTACTTTGTTTTTGGCGGTTTATTGTTATTATCAAAAAAAGTATAAAAGTTAGAGAGTTGAAATCATTTTTCCTGTAAAATATACATTAACTTCTATTGATCTTAATTATTTCAGATTTTTCGATTGGTAAACTTCGGAGATAAGGGTAGCGGTATTTTTTTCGACAGTTTTCCCAATAAATCAAAAACTATCAGGCATAAAAATAAATAAAAATTGGTTTTAGAATACACAAGTAACGCCCTATCATAATATGATACCTCAATATTGTTATCTCATTTTGAAATTTCGACAACCCAGTTTTCCCCCCTTTTTAAATAAAAATAAAAAAGATTTTCAATTTTTAATGATTGAAATGGCTGTGCGCCGCAATTACCTACAAGTATTCCAAATTTCAGGTCAATAGCTTCAATAGTTACTGAAATAATCGAGTGTGACAGACGGACGGACGGACGGACGGACGGACGGACGGACGGAGAAAGTCTTACCATAAGGGTTCCATTTTTACCATTTTGGTATGGAACCCTAAAAAGAAACCTTATACGATCACTTTGTTGTCCGTCTGTTCATCTGTCACGAGCCTTTGTTCTTTATCATTATCTTCCGTCAGGAGAAACGGAGGGGTTATCCAGAGCTTGCATCCATTAAAACCTGCCGCTTGCCAGGATTGCGTGGGCCGAAGTACAGGATTTACTTGCATAGAACTTAGGACTCTTAAATAAAATAGGATAAAAAGTTAATTCGGGTTTTATAATCTGTTCCGAATTTCGGCCGAATCAGTTTAGTAAGTTAAAAACACACACATACATACTTACAAAGTTTAAACTTTATAATTTATATAAGTTTGCAACAATAACTTGTTAAGTTAAAAGTTTGAAAAGAGCATAGTTTTTAAAATCACAGATACTCCACTTTTCTATTAGTTCAAGAAGTGAATCATGCAACTTAAGAATTTTTATCAACATTTTAAGAGCGGACTCTTAAAATGTTGATACAAATTTGAATTTCGAATTAGTCGCGTCTCTGAGAAATTATTGTTTTGATAGACAATCGTAGTTATCATAGATTTCCTCATTGACGATATCTCCATCCACCGTGACCGAAGAATTGCGAGTCATTCGTAATGGCAAATTTTCCCATGCCAGCTGCCATCGCAGGGTTACTCAACACCATGACTTAGAAGCATCTGGGATGATGGCCATTTTGCTAACCTACTTAATATTCTGTTACGCAACATAGGGGAATAATTTACACAATATGTAAAACAAATGTGTCTATTGGTAAACATATAGTGAGTATTATAATATGCTGTAAATATGTACTTACCAAAAATAGCCCGTGTCAGATATCGAACTAGGGGCCTTTGTAGCTTGAGAGTTAAGACGGTTTTTGTACTGGCTCGCTCTTATGAATACCTAGGTTGAGTGGTGCGACTCACAGCCGACACAAATTACCTAATAATATATTTCATTACAAGTGCGGAAAGGCTGTTATTGCAAAGAGTTCCGACAAATGTCTACCCGAGCCGAGGCGCAGCCGAAAGCGAGGGTTGACAGTCGGAACAAGTTGCAATGACGGTTCCGCACGTGTACTGAACGATTATTTTTAATACAGTTGCGAAAAAATGAAGCAATTTAATAAAATAATAAAAACACAATAAACTTAACTAACTTAACATTTTCTGAAAAACTATTTGCTTTTTTTCTCTTCTCTCCACGCAATAAATTCGTCGTATGTAGATATGTAGCGACTTTTTGACTTTTCCGGTAAAATGTTCTCAGAAGCATTTTGTGCAATTATACTGAGTTCCGGTGGTGTTAATTCAAAAAAACTAGGGTCGAAATTACTCATTTTGTGCAACAAACAACTAAACTCGCAAAGAAAATTTTTGAAAAATGGCGCCAACCGTAGAATATAAGCAGTTTTTTTTTCTTTACCCATTCTGGTGATTTTAAAAAAAAAAAAAAAAAATTTGGTCATAGACTAAATAATATTCTGGTACGCAAAGGGAACTATGCCCATACAGCCAAGTCTTCAGTAGATTTTTTTTATTGATATGAAATGAAAATGAAATTTAATGAGATGAAATGAAACCTAACCAAACTCATTCAATCAAATCTGATATTGAAACAAATTAGTAGCTTCTTTTTAGAAATATACGTATTTGCATGAATCATAAAAACTTCTATGAATTTTTTTAGTAAAAACTTCATGGTTGGTTTTTCTTTTTAATAGTAGACATTATTTTGACAGTTGGGAAAGATAACGCACGAGTTCGGGAAAGGTAAAAAAAAAAGCACGAGTATGTAATAGCCCACATCCCGAACGCTATACGTCCCTGCAATACGCCACTTTTTGAGCAACTGTATTAAAAGAATAATTCGTATGTACATCCATTGTAGTTTCCGATGAAAAATTGAGATTTTAGAGCGACTTTTGGGAAAGAATTTTACGAGGAAAATTTCTTTCAATTGTTTCTGCTTCTGAGCGAATTTAGATTAAAAATTCAAAATAAATTATGTTTAAATTTGAAGAAATTGCCTTTATAGTTTTTAAACTGAAGGTCACTAAAATTGCTTGAATTACCGCCATGTATGCCGTTAAATATCAAAGAAGGATATTTTTTTAATAATTTCTACCGGGAACAATAACTATACCTACCTTTAGTATTGTTCTTACAGAAATATGCTCTTCGTCTTATTTCTATTTCGATTTAGTACTGAAAATAGCATCATCATATAATAAATGTAATTTGACTCCAAGGTCGTAGTTACAAATCTTAGACTGCAAAACATCTTGATCTGCATGAAAGTTTAATTGTTTGTAAATATTTTCTACTGCATAGAACTTTAACCGTATGTTTTCAGTTACATAAGTTTTCTGTATTTTCCGGTGATTTAATGTTAGATTTGCCTACTTATCGATAACTACAAAACAACTTCCTGTTTTTTCAATAAAATTTATACAATTTGGTCTTAACTTGGATGTTACGACAGAAAAACTATTCTAATGTCATTTAAATGCTAACCGTATTTTGCGGTTCATTTAAAATTATACGCTCTGTTAGAAAGAACAACAAATATTGTATTGAAAGTAAAAATAAGTTTGACTAGTCGGGCGTGACTGACGACGAAGCATCGTAAGTTTTGTTCATTTGGTACTGAGAAAGGATTTTATATTAATTTTGCGCCCGGGAGGGATTAAATAATTAGTGTTCACTGTCATTCATTTTTCGAGATTTATGTACACGAAAATTCGGAAATTGTTCTTTTTTAACAAACAAAGAAAGAAATGTTTTTAAAAATTCTGCCCCTAACACCGTTAAATAGGGGTTCAGAGTTTGTATGAAAGGCTGTTATTTTTTAAGTGATATTCATGAAAATTGGCTAAGGTTTTAATAAAT
The DNA here is from genome assembly GCA_963855885.1 of Coenonympha glycerion. NCBI lineage: Eukaryota > Metazoa > Arthropoda > Insecta > Lepidoptera > Nymphalidae > Coenonympha > Coenonympha glycerion. The sequence goes on along the minus strand of OY979637.1, from coordinate 16,058,233 downwards.
TAACATTAAACAGTGCATGACTGTTCATAAAATAGAGACTAAAAATGCTATGGAAAAGAGCTCGTCACTAATAAGAAGCTTTAGATATTGTACCAAGTTCATAAAGAAGGTAGCCTACGAGATTTCCCAACAGAATGTATGTTATCAATGAATGGTACACTTTCGAGCGGTTTCCCATGCATGCACACTACGCAATCCATCACTGTTTATATTTTTCTCAACGCCCCACTTCTATAGTCTATTGATCCGACCACTAAAACAAATAGCACAATCGGATTTCTCAAAGCCACCGTCTCAAAACGAGGACACAGATTAGAAAAGTAAATAATTTGTCGGATCGCTGTTTTGCTATTGAATGGATTGCAAAAGTTTAAAGACGTACACTTATATTATTTGGAAGTACCATCAGAAAACACAATGAAGTAGGCTTATTTAAATGATAGTAGTTGGAAAAAATATTAAGTGAGACACTGCGATTTTGCAAAAATACTAAATCATCGACGAAGTTATGTCTGGGGCACTGATTGGATGGCTGTAAAGCACACATGGTATGCACCAATCGGCTGTGATGTTTGCATTGCTATGGTTACCAGCGATTTTTGGGTGATTTACAATTTTATTCAGGAGAATCATCCCATTGGTTGGTGGTAGAGCGGCCTTCCCGGTAGATTTTCCATACAAACGCTCGTATACGCGATTATGGCGTTTTAACAAATAAGTAGGTACCTTGCACACTATATCTAGGTTTGCATAGAAACAAAAATCAAAACTTATTAGCAACGAATTTTACATAAACTTTGGTCGTTTTGCTTAGCTCATATTGAAAAAGTAAAACAAAAAAAACCTATAGAAACCTTGTACAACTAATGGAGATTCGAAATACCAAACATTATTTACACATACATGTAAGGCTTTTTCAAAATCGCGTATTTCCTGGAACAAGTTTCATGAAATTTTTCCGCTATTTTTTTTCCCCGAATGTCCGACCAACGACCCGGGCGTCATATATTTTTTTTTCACAGTGCATCAGCTTTACTAGAATTGCGTTCGCCTAAACAGCCAAGCCTGACGCCTTCGTTGAACTTCTATCATCCGGGAAGGGGCCACTAAATCATTCCATTAAAGTTACTTTTGGTACTTTGCAGGTTGCAACTTCTACCCGGTGGGTGAATACCTAAAGTTCGTCCGGATACCAGAGAACTTGGAGGTTGGTGAGGAGGTTTTGCAAGTGGAAGTTCATCCAAGGTAATTTAACCCCTTTATTTACTGCTAATTACGGGTTTCTACTCAATTTGAGTTTTAGAGTGAGTCTTGGTTTTTGTAACAAGTTATATTCTTTACCAGTGGTATTCAGCCGATACTACCTACCATTTTTATTCAAGCCAGTTCTTTAAGAATCCAAAATACAAAATTTCTAGAATCAAAACTTGGACTCCCCGCTCGAATCCGTCGTCAAACCTTATCAGAAAAAATTACAAATTTTATCTGCACTTTTGTAACTGCAGTTTTGTAACATTTCCTCAGAAAATGGACCGGAAACTTTCATCACAGCATGAAATAACGCAATATCAGGCAAAGCTCTGATATGAAATTATTCAATCACCGGCTAATGAACCCTATGATTTCCATAGCACATTCTTATTCCTATTAAGGATTTATTCATTGCTTACTTTGAAACTTTGTGTATTTAGAAATAGATATTGCTCATACTTATAGTCGTACCATTCCTGATTCTGTCCCGTTATAGGTACCTACATATTATACTTAATCGATTAACGGCGTAGAAGCCGTATTTAAGCGATCTTTAGTGAAGTTTTGTTTAAAAACTATAAAGACAATTACTTTTAAATTAAAACGTCATGTATTTTGGGTCCTTAATCTAAAATCGTTAAGAAGCAGAAACAACGTAGTCTGAGCAGAAACACGACTGGATAACATTTTCTCGATAGAAAGTTCTCCCAAAAGTTGCTCTAAAATCTCAGTTCTTCTTCTTTTTTTTCGAAACTACAATGGGTATAATTGTAATTTTTGTTTTAATGTGTCGGTAATAATAATATCTAAAAAACGTTAAGAAACAGATTTTCGATAACTGGCTTAGTTTTAGAGAAATTAAGTAAAAGGTCGTTTTTCTGTTATATTCTTCCGCGACGCTGCATGTCGCACCCATCAACTTATCCGCGAGAGTGACAAAGACAAAAATAAATTCAATAAATCCCCTTAATCAATGAATGTCGAATATGGATATGTTAGACAGCTCCAAAGTCCAAAGATACCCATTAGGTACTATTACAATATATCTTAATATATATAAATCTCGTGTCACAATGTTAGTCCTCAATGGACTCCTAAACCACTTAACCGATTATAATAAAATTCGCACACCATGTGCAGTTCGATCCAACTTGAGAGATAGGATAGTTTAAATCTCAATTCAACTATTTTTTAAATCCCCAAGGGCAAAACAACGTTTGCCAGGTCAGCTAGTTATATTATAGGTACTGGTAACACAGTGGCACGATTACACCATTCGGTAGGTAAGAGTTAAAAGCTGACTAACACTTTTACTTTTTATATTAGTTAGGTTAGCTTGGGTTAGCTGTTAGTATTGCTATTAGGTGCCATTGGAATTGGAAACTGATTACCAGAGCCATAATAATTTTAAGTATTCGGTGGTAATGGTGCACCTAGCGTCATCTATGACAAACGTATCAAAACACTAGGCAAGTGTTTCAAGCTAGTTCGTTAAAAATATGCTAGATGGCACTTTTTTATCTTGGGTAACCATGCAGCGTGGTCTCTGCGGAGGGTATGATATCCTTGTAAGGGCCTCGTAAATCTCCTTACACGGGCGAATTAGTGTCGTGGGTCTGGGCGCTGCGCGATATTTGAGCACCCTGCGGTAGCCATAAAACGAACTAGTAACTTAGTTGTGACGAGTGCTAACAGATGTCACTGTATAAGGTATTAATATTATTTTTTAAATTAAATAATGGAAATTATTCAATTATTTAGAGATATTTCCATAGTACAGCTATGTTATAATGAATAACTTTTTAATAATTATAGAAGTCTGTGAATAAAGTAGGTCAATATGTGACACATTTTGATTTCATAATTCGAACTTTAAGCAATGAGCGTAGATAAAAAATAATATAATATAATCACTAAAAAAGTTTCATGTATGGTTTTATTATATTTAGCTGGTAAATAAATAATGCAAGTTTGACACACACTTGACCAGTTTTGTTATTTTTTGCAAGACTAACGCACGGCGATTGTAATGCGGTATTCTTTTAATCTTTCAGAAAGAACCTGGTCCTTCAGGCTGTGGACAGAGAAGAGGACGCGCATCTGTTCACGTACCGCGACGTCAACAGGACCCACGTGTCGGTTGTGTTGGCGCAGAGCGTCGACGACTTGGTGGACAGCGACTCGCCGCAGAACGTCGTCAAGTTCCGACTCGGCTGCGACTTCGACACTGGCGACGATCTGGTGAGTCAATGCAAGATAATGAAACGTCAACAAGACCCACCGCGTTGGTCGTGCTGGCGCAGAGCGTCGACGACTTGGTGGACAGCGACTCGCCGCAGAACGTCGTCAAGTTCCGACTCGGCTGCGACTTCGACACTGGCGACGATCTGGTGAGTCAATGCAAGATAATGAAACGTCAACAAGACCCACCGCGTTGGTCGTGCTGGCGCAGAGCGTCGACGACTTGGTGGACAGCGACTCGCCGCAGAACGTCGTCAAGTTCCGACTCGGCTGCGACTTCGACACTGGCGACGATCTGGTGAGTCAATGCAAGATAATGAAACGTCAACAAGACCCACCGCGTTGGTCGTGCTGGCGCAGAGCGTCGACGACTTGGTGGACAGCGACTCGCCGCAGAACGTCGTCAAGTTCCGACTCGGCTGCGACTTCGACACTGGCGACGATCTGGTGAGTCAATACAAGATAGTGAAACGTCAACAAGACCCACCGTATTGGTGGTGTTGGCTCAGAGCGTCGACGACTTGGTGGATAGCGACTCGCCGCAGAACGTCGTCAAGTTCCGACTCGGCTGGGACTTCGACACTGGTGACGATCTGGTGAGTCAATGCAAGATAATGAAACGTCAACAAGACCCACCGTATTGGTGGTGCTGGCGCAGAGCGTCGACGACTTGGTGGACAGCGACTCGCCGCAGAACGTCGTCAAGTTCCGACTCGGCTGCGACTTCGACACTGGTGACGATCTGGTGAGTCAATGCAAGATAATGAAACGTCAACAAGACCCACCATATTGGTGGTGCTGGCGCAGAGCGTCGACGACTTGGTGGACAGCGACTCGCCGCAGAACGTCGTCAAGTTCCGACTCGGCTGCGACTTCGACACTGGTGACGATCTGGTGAGTCAATGCAAGATAATGAAACGTCAACAAGACCCACCATATTGGTGGTGCTGGCGCAGAGCGTCGACGACTTGGTGGACAGCGACTCGCCGCAGAACGTCGTCAAGTTCCGACTCGGCTGCGACTTCGACACTGGTGACGATCTGGTGAGTCAATGCAAGATAATGAAACGTCAACAAGACCCACCATATTGGTGGTGCTGGCGCAGAGCGTCGACGACTTGGTGGACAGCGACTCGCCGCAGAACGTCGTCAAGTTCCGACTCGGCTGCGACTTCGACACTGGTGACGATCTGGTGAGTCAATGCAAGATAATGAAACGTCAACAAGACCCACCATATTGGTGGTGCTGGCGCAGAGCGTCGACGACTTGGTGGACAGCGACTCGCCGCAGAACGTCGTCAAGTTCCGACTCGGCTGCGACTTCGACACTGGCGACGATCTGGTGAGTCAATACAAGATAGTGATCAACAAGACCCACCGTATTGGTGGTGTTGGCTCAGAGCGTCGACGACTTGGTGGACAGCGACTTGCCGCAGAACGTCGTCAAGTTCCGACTCGGCTGCGACTTCGACACTGGCGACGATCTGGTGAGTCAACACAAGATAGTGAAACGTCAACAAAACCCACCGTATTGGTGGTGCTGGCGCAGAGCGTCGACGACTTGGTGGACAGCGACTCGCCGCAGAACGTCGTCAAGTTCCGACTCGGCTGCGACTTCGACACTGGCGACGATCTGGTGAGTCAACACAAGATAGTGAAACGTCAACAAAACCCACCGTATTGGTGGTGCTGGCGCAGAGCGTCGACGACTTGGTGGACAGCGACTCGCCGCAGAACGTCGTCAAGTTCCGACTCGGCTGCGACTTCGACACTGGCGACGATCTGGTGAGTCAACACAAGATAGTGAAACGTCAACAAGACCCACCGTATTGGTGGTGTTGGCTCAGAGCGACGACGACTTGGTGGACAGCGACTCGCCGCAGAACGTCGTCAAGTTCCGACTCGGCTGCGACTTCGACACTGGCGACGATCTGGTGAGTCAATACAAGATAATGAAACGTCAACAAGACCCACCGTATTGGTGGTGTTGGCTCAGAGCGACGACGACTTGGTGGACAGCGACTCGCCGCAGAACGTCGTCAAGTTCCGACTCGGCTGCGACTTCGACACTGGCGACGATCTGGTGAGTCAATACAAGATAGTGAAACGTCAACGAGACCCACCGTATTGGTGGTGTTGGCTCAGAGCGTCGACGACTTGGTGGACAGCGACTCGCCGCAGAACGTCGTCAAGTTCCGACTCGGCTGCGACTTCGACACTGGCGACGATCTGGTGAGTCAATACGAGATAGTGAAACGTCAACAAAACCCACCGTATTGGTGGTGCTGGCGCAGAGCGTCGACGACTTGGTGGACAGCGACTCGCCGCAGAACGTCGTCAAGTTCCGACTCGGTTGAGACTTCGACGCAATGGCGACTCTACCAGAAGTCTTTCCTTCTAGTCATAAGGAAAGACTTCTCCGTCCGTCTGTTTGAACGGGCTTATGTTTGCAGCAACGCAGCTTGCACAAACTGATAAAGGATTAAACAAAGGAGTGATTCTAGATACCTTATAATCTGGGAAAGTTAGAGTCCCTATATTTAGTGAGCCTATAGGCATCCACTGCTGGACATAGGCTTTTTCCGAGAGCGCGCCACCACACACGGTCCTCCGCCTTTCTCATTCACCCGCTACCAGCGACTTTTTCTGGTCGTCGGTCCAGCAGACTGCGGGCAGGAGGTCGTCCTACGCTGCGCTTACTGGTACCTACGCGGTTTTATTCCGGATTCTAGCCTTCAGAGAATTCCCTATGGAAATTGAAAAAACTAAATTCACGTAGGCCAAGTTGAAGGCAAAGGCTAGTCAAAATAATCGTATCAAATTAATATCTCGACGCTGTGACACATTGTTTCCGAGGCGCGGCTCGCGGCGCGCTCGAGGAGGAATTATGCAAATAAGTGAAGTATTTACGTAAACAGAACGGCGTCGTCGTCGGACCGCGATAGAAGTATGCTAGATGCGACAGACAATCTGAACAAACTTTCGGCGAAAACGTCGGCCATCGCTTTCGACCAAAAATCAGGTGTAGGTTAGGTTAGTTTATATTTGGAAAAATGAGGCTGAATTGTGATTATTGCCTATTTCACTTTTTATTAAGCTATTTATGCAACTTTTACAGCTCTATGCGAGATTTGAAATTTGGAATCCCTTAATTCAATTTTTACTTATCAACAACAGCAGGAATCAATCCTAATAGGGATAACCTAACCTAGGTATCCTATTGGAGGATTAACTTGACCTGCAGCAGAAGCCTACCCCAATCTGAGGGTACAATATAATGAGGAGTGTAATCATATCCATAAACAGCTGAGGAGTCTAATCGGAAGTCATGGGAAAAGTCTCAATAGCACCGAATCAGTATCTAATAATAATATGATCAGCGACTGACCACGTAGTCTACGAGGGTTATCAAACGTAAATGGGACGTGGGATTCTTCATGCACAAAGAATTAAATAACATGTTTTTGACTGTCTGCGATTGTGTAGTGGATGCAATAGAATTTAGAAGTTTTTAGGTCCTTTTTAAGATAGACGATGACGGATCAGTGTTTTGGGACTTTTCCCTGATAATGTTATCAGGTTTTTTAAGCACTTCCAGATGTCTCCCACAGGTATATCTCCGCGATTATTCGCTGTGTGCCGTTCGCACCGCGGTTCACTGAACTTCATCCAAAAAGGAGTCTTTATATTTTTTACGGCTCACGTTGTAAAACACGACGTGATATCGTTTCGCCCTTATTGGGTTTATGCGTTGTGTAGTGCCTGACCGAGTATGGGATTTATTGTTTCCTGTATGTGCGGCTTTATTTGATGGGATTTGAATGTTATTGTTTATTTATCGCAAAAGAGTTTGTAATTGTTTGGGCTGAGGGAGACAGATAATATTTACGGGACGAAACGTGCGTCGAAGAAAGAGTTGGAAAATTGTGTGTGGTGTTTTATGTGGGCAGTGTTTCCTGCATATTGTAACATGCAGAATCTTTTCAAAAAGCGGATTATAGCAAAATAAATTAATCTGTACTGCGGATTAATGGAACTTAGAATACGGATACGGAGAATAACTCTTTGGTTTCGGTCAATTTAATTCCCAAGTTTTACAAGATCTCAAACTGGGAAGAGTTCCCGGAATATAATCCAGTAGATGACACTTCTATCTCTATAATGAAACTAAAAAGAAAGTTTTACACCATAAAAACACAAGAAAAGAATTTGTACTTAAATTCACTGATTTGAGAAAACACACTACTTACTTATCCTACTGTGACAAACTCTAAGCATGCACTTTACCATTTAAAATCATAGCACTCATTTATTACACAGCATATTTTTAAAAGTGGGTTTAGTGGATAGTCCATGATACTTATTTAAAAAAATTCGAACGAAATTTAAAAAATTCCTACAAAAGAATTTTTGTGAATTTTAGAATTTCTATCCATTTAATTTTTTTGCCGTATCGCAAAATGCCATAATATTAAGGTGAAATCAACGTCTCTGCCCGCGAAATTCAAAATTTTCATTGTTTTTTGCAATTTGTTCACTAATTACACATCAGAGGTTTATGGCACTCAATTTGTGAGAATGGCAGTATGCATAAAAAGGTGTATCCTAGGAAATTAGTCCGAGTATCGAGTTTTATGTGAGTAACTCGCAAATCTCGCACTAATTTCTTTAACTCGACGTTTTCAAGCAGAGATTTTGATACAAACACGTGAAGATGATATTAGGATTCCGGTAATTTAACTGCCATAAGCCTATTATGTCTTATTAGCTCAAAAATCGCGAAAAACTACAAAAAATTTGAATTTCGCGGCCACACCCGTGGTGTGCTCCTTAATAGGTGCTGAGTTTGAGTTGGCTCTACACGCGTGAATTTCGGTTTGTGTGATGCGAGGTGACTCGAAATCGAAATTCGTACAAAAACCCCTACTAACCCGTCAGGTGAACGTCTTGCTTATCTTGACATTCTTTTTGCACAAAATAAAACCTCAATTCGCGAAAGTTATACTACCAAAAGCCTCGCTGTTCGTTAGCTCAAACACAGAGGTCAAGTGGAGGTTTATTCCAATGTCGGTGAAAAGAAAATAAATCTAGATACTAGGCTCTAGGCTGCACATTACGACTCGGCTAGACCTAGTTTCAAGCGCGCCTAATGAAGCTTTGTTTTACGCCTCTCGCCGGCTATGGCACTTGAAACACACCAGGCAGGTTTTGAATTTTGCCGGTCCTAAGGGCATAGACAAGTATCCCTCCAGGCAGGTGTTTTGCCTGGGGACCGCTTGTGGTCCGGGTGTATGATGTCAGAAGTTTTAAAGAAGATTATAAAATAACCCTACTAAGTAAAAAATATACTAAACAAATATTTTTAAGGCAATATTTAGAAGCACTACCTGGACATAAAGTGCTTTTTGCATTTATGTAGCTTATTTATTTGTGTGTATTTTTTGGAAATCAAATTGGAAAAATTTAAAACAGATAGTAAAAGTACTACTGAATAAAAACTTCATAAAAGAATGCAATATATTATTAAAAAAAAAACTAAAAGTTCATATGTTTGCTATTCAAATAAAAAAATCTGATAAAACAGACGATCGTTTCCGGTCGAGGGAGCTCTAGCGAATCGCGAAATGTCGCATCCCCGAAAGTGATAAATCACCAGATATTTTTAGAAAACACTAGGTAAATATTTTTGTATCACAAACAAAATTTTTAAGAAAATGGGACAACTGGATATTTTTGGGGTATTCAGATGTCGGATTAAATTTTCATTAAAAGTGCATTTGCGAAATATTTTCTAGTATTATGGAGAGACTTTGTACATATTGTGCTCCTACTGGGGTGCTTTGCTTGTCTATGGGTTCGAATCCTGATACAGCCCACTTTATTATTTTAAAATCTAAGCTCAGTCAATGCGTGTTTTCTTTATGAAATCATGCATATATCACACTGGCGAAGAGTAAATCTGGAAAATAATAAAGCGTGTAGATTAGTAAAGACAACGAAAAAACAAACCATATATACCTATAATATCAGGTGAGATCGCGGCCGAGTACACAAGGGAACTTGTAGCGTGTAAATTAACTTAGGGCGAGCACAACTAAGGGCAACGAGCTAAGGAAAAAGAAGCATTGTGTCATTATATTCCAATGTAAAGATTTAAACTTCAAATAGCAATGCAACAAAACGATATTAAACCGTGACAAAGAAAACTTTTGTTCGGGAACCGGGCCGCGTCCGGGCCGGGCGTGGGCCGGCACGTTCCAATACGGCCCGATATTGGTTCCCGACGTATTGTCGGCCTCACGGTCAGCTGGCTACGCCCAAGATTAAATTCTCAAGAAGAGGAAGACGCTTTTAAATTATAATAATACTTTCCAAGTAGGTGAAGGTCACGACGTTCCCATGGCTCGGTGTGAGGATGGGTTTTGTTATAGGTCTGTACTCGTACGATCTACCTACGTATACTTATATGGCTCGACACTCAACACTTATCTGAATGTAGTATATTAAGGACTAAATTGAACCAGCTATTTGGGTGGTAGGTCTTAACTCATACGGAAGTAGCAAACATGATCGAAACGTTTTTCTTTCACGTTTCTGATATGAACTGCACACTGCTACCTAGGACCTCATCATTGCTTGCTATTAGACTTGTAATCAAGTCTATAAAAAACTTGTAGCGGTCTTCAATAGCTGACGATAGATGGCGTAACCAGGGCAATAGCACACGCTGACAGAGCATTCGACGAGCGTTCTATAAATACAACTTTTGACGTCACACGCTCGGATCACAAGCGGTCCCCAGGCACAACAGGTCTGCCTGGAGGGAAATTTCCCTATTGCCCTCTGCCCCGCTAAAAACTCATGATGGTAATCGTTATACTTCATGTTACCTCATGGTATCTTCAACTCTAGACGTAACGGGGAGGGCGGAATTCGGGAAGAAAAAGAAAGTGTAGGTCTCACAATTTTCTCTGTTCCAGATATCAGCGTTCCTGTCAGTGACGGTGTACATCGAGGACATTAACGACAATGTGCCCAAGTTCCTCGACACGCCGTACCGGGTCACTGTGGATGAGCTCACACCCACCGGTAAGTGGAAACACTTCTGAAATGAAATGAAATGAAATGAAATTCTTTACCTCACATAGATATAAGCTCTTATGAAATGTCAAGACTCTACCTCTCCACACCACACACTCGGTAGTCTATAATTTGATGATACTTGACCAAAATTTATGTTTTTTTTTTCTGTAATGTAACTTATGTAATAGACTGAAAAGATGAGCAAGATGTTCACCTGATGATAAGTGATACGACTGCCTATTAAAACAGATGCAGTGCGTCCCACGGCTTTGAATGGCAATATTGTACTGCACTGCGCTTATGCCCCTTAGACGTTAGGTCATAAGTGTTATATTTTTTGACAAATATCTGATTGACCACTGAAACACAATGGAATAACTGATTCTTTATTGATTCCTACCCGGACGGAATCTGCAATGAGAGTCCACCAATACAATAAAGAGAAAAATTTAGCTTTGAAGCACGAACTGTCAATAAGATTTTGATATAATTTTCCAGGACTGACCATCTTCAAAGGCATCCGCGCGTTTGACCGGGATAAGCCCAACACGCCCAACTCTGACGTCCACTACAGCATCACAGCGGGAGATGAGCTCGGTCGTTTTGCCCTCGAGAGCTCTCACAAGCCAGCGCTCATCCTCGCCAAGCCACTGGACTTTGACAACGGAGATAAAGAGTTCCTCCTTGTTATTACTGCTTCGGTAAGACCCACTATCATCAACCTCTATAGAATAACGTCCACTACAGCATTAATAAATCAAATAATCTTGATCGCTTGACCATCGAGAGCTCCTATCTACCAGTTCTCGTCCTTGCCAAGCCACTTGTCAATAGTTATGATTATAAGACAAAAGAACTATTCCGCTTTGGGTAAGGAGAGGTGTAAAAAGCTGACTTCTTAGTGCCTTTCTCTAGTAATGGAGAGGCATGTGAAGAAGAAACAGATGTTATTTATTTGTTATTTAGCACCGGCTCTGACCATCTTTTTATTACAAAAATTGGAGTAATTATATTAGTTTAAAGGTATAAGGCAGCCGACAGATGAACAGACGGACAAGAAGCAAATCGAAACATTTGCTGTGTCAAGTAAAACATCTGTTACATCTGTAAATTGTAATTTACTAAATTTGTACTATACTAGGATTGGTTGGTAACACCAATTGGAATTCCATTTCCGTATAGTAAAAAATGTCAAAAGTGTAGGCGTTCATGGTCGTCCAAATTACAGAGAGCTAGTCTCGGTTTTATGGAAATAATAAAATTCTGAAATAAAGTTCAGTAAGATTAAGAATTTAAAACAGATGGTACGGCAGGCACTCAGTATGATAGTAAAAAAGCTGGAAACGAAACGAATCTTAATTCGAATATCATTTATTAGACTGTAAATAGAATTCTCCACTTTCACCAGTCCGAGTAGGGAACTAAAAGTCGTGGAAAAACTGACTATCGTTTCCAAATACAAATAAATAATGCTTTAATGAATTTAAAATAACTGAATTTAGTTCATTCATCGATAAAAAGTTAAATCATTTTGTTTGGATCGATTAAATTGTTTCAAACCGTATGTGAATTTTAAAGTATAAATAAGTACCCAAAAAGCATATAATATTTTAACGTTTTGTAATAACATGTTTCCAAAGAGATAATAATTGCTTTCCCGAGTCTGCAAAAAAGCTTCGCCATTTTTACATTCTTAACACATTCGACTTTTACAGTGTGAATTGTTCTGAGCTTTTTAGCACTCATGCGTAAAATTACATTGTAATAATGTCAAAAAAAAGCTTTACAAAGCACATCGACCGACGTTGGCGACTTCAGACGATAACTTTCGTAGTAAACTTTTCTCGCCTGAGGGTGCTATTATAGGCGTTTGAGAGATTTTCACTCAAATTAGAGGAAGTACTTTAAAGGGTTCTGTCGGTTAGCATTTCGTTTTTCGTGCGACCGTTTTAATTAATCGCCGGTTGCAAACGGTGGCAATGGTCGTCTATAAATAAAATATTTCATGGGGCGGAGATACCCATTTTTCAAATATTTATTCAATAATCTGCTAAATTTTCAACAAATCTCCATCTGATATAAGAGAACATATTAAATAAAATAAAATTCTTAATGAAAATGAAAATTAAAAAACCTAGTGTTGAGTTAAGGAATATTTAACATAACATATTATTCAAATAGTAATTAGTGAATTACCTCAAAGACGTTGATTTTTTTTGGTATGCAAAAATATTCCTAGAAGAACCAGGATCGTATTTGGAAGCTATGAATTGAAATATAAATTTTGTTTTTTTTTTTTTAATTGTTTGTTAATGAAATAAATATAAAAACTATGATAAAATAATGACGTAAACTGAAAAAGATATTAAAATCCAACGAAGATATACAAAGTTAGTGGCATTTTAATTTAAGAGTGGGAGGGTCTTCTATCCCTTAACGAAATTAACGAAAATTTGTGTGAAGCCGCACGAAGCTACTATAGCATTAATAAGGTATGACGTCATAATTCAATGTCGCTCTGTCTAATCAGAAATATTTAAATGCCCCTAACTTGTTTCGTTATTTGATCAATTTAAGCTACCATTCATGAGCCGTTACAATTTTTCAGGACCGTGGATCACCCCCGCGCAGTTCCAACGCGACAGTTCACGTGTTGGTACAAGACAACGATGATCTTCCACCGAAGTTCACCCTCGATGTCTATAGAACTAGGATATCGGAGTTTTATCCTATACTTGTAAGTATCTAAGCGAACAAATATATTAATTCGCATTATTTTGTCAGTCACAAGAAGTTTCCTCACCCCGCGTGATATTCGATTTTCATTATGGTTTTCACCAATCCCAGGAACCAACTAAGTTGTGTTGTTGTGTTTTCGGGATTCAAACCCCCGATCCATGACGGAGAGTCAATAGTAGACTTTCACAGCATTCAAGGATAAAAAAAATTTATTGAATCACTATATTACCGTTTAATTTTGTACCAGGGCAAAAGAATCCACAAGGAGTTGTCATTCGAGCAGCCGATCCGCGCATTTGACCAGGACGCGGGGGTCGCGGCACCGGTGCGGTATGAACTGGTCTCCGGGAATGAGCGGCGCTTGTTCCTGCTAAGTGCGCTCAATGGAAGCCTGTTCCTTGAGCGAGAAGTTGACTTGGATGCCGAGCCTCCGTTACCTGGTGAGAGTAAAATCTGTGGGTGAGAGTGAATGCCTAGTTGGTCTAACTATAGATGTTCGATGGCTGATCAAGAGGGCTCTATCCCGAGTCATGCCAGTAAATAATAGTTTGGACATTGACACATTGATTACAACCCCTGTCGCGGAGAGTAAGTTAAATAGTTGGTCCTGCGTCTCATCTCTCTCCGGTTGTGTCGAAGTTATCGTTCCTTCAGATTATCTGGGTGAAAATACAGACAGACGACAGTACACCTGTGTATGCCATAGATCTATGCGGAAAGGATATCTAATACCAGTCTTTAGAAGTATAGCTATCCTGGTAAGTGGTAAGATTAGTTTATTCTGAGTGAGATGATGCAAAAGAAGTGCACTTTATCTGCATTTTGAATTGTTAGAATTTTCAGAAACTAATGCGAAAGATCTCACGTGTAAAATATTATTATGTGAGCGATTTTTCTGGTTTCAAGGAAACACCTTCGTCCTGCAAATCCAAGCATCGCAAGTGGACAACCCGCTGAAGACGGCCGCAGCGCGGGTCGAGGTGGAGATCCTGGACCTTAACGATAACCTGCCTGAGTTCGAGGTGGACTTCTACAACATCAGCATCGTTGAGAATCTGCCCAACGGTAAACGCAAGTTCTATAATAACTGTATCGATTTCAAATGTGTTTAGCAAAATTGAGCATTAAAATTTAGACTTGAGGTTCACGCTTGTTTCAATTTGTAACAATGTTCAGATTTATTTAAAAATTCCATCCATAAGTACTTTAATTTTACAGGTTTTAGTGTTTTGCAAGTGATGGCGACAGATAAGGATCAGGGAGAGAACGGAGAATTTACTTATGAATTAAATGACCCTAGAGGTGCCTTTTCTATAGATCCTAGGACTGGTTGGCTTACTGTCAGAAATCAGGTAAGTTTCAATAAAACCTAAGAAAATACAAAGAAAATGTTTCCTTATTTCCAGCCCTTCGTTCATTTAATTTCAGACTGAATTGGATCGAGAACAACATGCTTCACTGAGAATGAAAGTGTATGCCAAAGAAAAGAAGCCAAGTGTCGTCGGAACGTTTCTGGATAAACAAAGACTGTCGAAGTGGCATAGAAATCCTACAATCAGAACCCCAGTTAAAGACAAAACCACTTACGTATTTCCTGATAAACTGGGACCTAATAATGAAAATATAGAATACATGGAAGAATTACATCAGTTAATGTCTTTTGTTACGGTAGAAGTAACTTTACTTGACGCTAATGATAACAATCCAGTTTTCATCCCAAGTAACCTATATGAGTTTTCCGTAAGATTTGATGCGGATATTGGTACAGAAATTGGTAGAGTAAAGGCTGTTGATCCAGATTTAGGCAGAAACGGGATAGTGTTGTATGATCTACAAAGAACCAGTAACTTGACGATCACATCGCCGTTTCAAGTGGATGCTAAAACTGGAGTTATAACGCTTGTAGAATCTCGATTGTTAGAAGGAAGACACGCTCTTTTCATCGAAGCATCGGACCAACCTGCAAATCCTAGCGAGAGGCGGTATTCTTTGGCAGTTGTAACCATTGACGTTATCGGAAATCAAAAAGGTATTGCTTAAAATACCAATATTTTAAATAAAAGTTACGAATGTTATAATTATATAAAGTTACCAATATTTGAAACATTATTTTTCTATCATTTATTTTTATTACAATTTAATAATATTTTTAAAAATGTCCCTAAAAATAAATAAAAAAACACGTTTAAAAATATTAAAAAATTGAGTCCACCACTGGTCGCGGAGCCTTAACGGCCCAAGCTACCGGTGGTCAGGGTTCAAGAGTGAGGAACCTCCTCACAATGCGTGCCGTTTCCAGGACCACTGCTTTCTGTATACGGCCCTTGATCCAACAGTTGAGCGAAAGCTTCTTAAGATGTTGGTCGAAGTTTTTCGCTATAAGACCGTTAACTGAAACGACTATCGGAACAATAATCGTCGAGTTCACACTCCACATGGCGGTAATCTCATGAGCAAGGTCTAAGTACTTTGATAATTTTTCCTTCTCCGCTTTCATGAGATTCTCGTCATGTGGAATGGTGATATCCACAATTATTGCACGGCGCGCCGAACGATCGACTATTACTATGTCAGGTCTATTAGCAGCAATATACCTGTCAGTTATAATCAACCGATCCCAGTAGAGCAATGCACTACTATTCTCCAGAACTGACGCAGGGTCGTACCTATAGTACGGTATCTCAACATCTACGAGGCCATACTGAAGAGCAAGTTGTTGATGGATGATCTTGGCTACTTGATTGTGTCTGTGCAAGTACTCGCCATTAGCAAGATGGGAACAACCGGAAACAATATGCCTGAGGGACTCCCCAGGACGATGGCACGCTCGACATATGTCAATAGTGCCATCTTTCATAATAGAAACATTATTATTATTATAATATTTGAATATTATTGTTATACAAAGCTACCAATATTTGAAATAAAAGATATATTTAATTTAAGTTTAGATGGTTAATATAATGGTGATTTAATTTTCAGGTTTTATGTTAAACAAACCTGACTTCATAGGTGCACCTTATGAATTTTGGGTCGGATCAAATGTTGGAATTGGGACAAGTGTTGGTCAAATAAAAGTCAATGATGCTTCCGAAAAAAGCGACGTTACTTACGATTTACTACATGGATATGAAGAAGGAGGTATGTTTCCTAAATAAGCTCTAAAAATACAGGTCCTGATAAATATTTTTTACCTAGTAATAATTTATTTTATGTTTCAGTACCTTTTGCAGTAGAGGAAAGATCAGGTGTAATTACAGTTATAAACGAACTTTCAAAGTTTGAAAGACCACTCTATGACTTTGAAGCAGTAGCTATACTAGAAAAATTAAACACAACCATAACGACTAATGCAACGGTTCACGTGGTTGATGTAAATGACGAGAGAGGTGTCTTTTTAAAGTAATTACTGTACGTCTTAATGAACTAAGTGAGTCCTTGAATTCACAATAACATTGCTTTTCGTTTTCAGAGGAACGCATTCTCCGTTCGTGTTTCACGTCAAGGAGAATGTAGCAGGAGCTACTATTGGACACATTTTCCCTGTAAATGTTAGCTCTTTTGCTCCTAATAGTGGAAACATTAAATTCCTTATCGCCAATCAACAGGATGTTGCTGATGAAATCGCTATAGGTATGATCTTTAGACTAATGCAGTTCAATTATCTCATTATAACAACAAACTTAAATAGTATTCTCGTTTACGTCATGCTTGCAGGACCTGATGGTACTATTTATGCTCAGAAAGCATTGGATAGAGAAATGCGTGATACCTACAGAATGACAGTAATTGCTGAATTTAATAAAGGAGTTATCTCTGGAGCTGGACTTTATCAAATTACAATTCATGTAGATGATGAAAATGATAATCCGCCAATTTTTGACATGCCATCATATGAGGGCCTTATCAATGAAAATGCAAAAACAGGCACAGAAGTAACAATGACAAACAAAATACATGCAAAAGATGCAGATGTGGATCAAAATGCTGTGTTCATGTATACTATTTTTGGCGATGGTCATGAACTTTTTAATATTGATGAAGAAACGGGCGTAGTAACGTACATCGGTAATAAATTAGATAGGGAGGAGAAAAGTCTCTATTTATTAAAAATTGTAGCTAAAGACAAAGGCAACTTAAAGTCAGAAGCTAAACTAACGCTAACAGTATTAGATGAAAATGATAATGCACCAAAATTCAACCAAATAATAATTCCATTAGGTGAACCAGTAGATTTATTAGAAGTTGATGAAAATACTAGATTAAAAATATTTAAAGAGATAATAAACAACATTACCAACAACATTGCTAAGGTGGAAGTTAAACCCAAAAATAAATTTTCTATAACTTCCGATTCACCTCTTTTTATAATGCCAGAAAATATTGCTATAGGAACGACGATATTGAAATTAAATGCTGTAGATATGGATAGTGGTGTAAATGGACAGATTCGTCATGAATTTACATCGGAGGTATTTCTGCCTCCATATTCATTGTCTCCAAATCTGTTACAAGTTAAAAGATATTTCGTGATAAACGAACGCTACGGACATATTATCGTTGCTAGAGCTCTACCACCAGAATCAGAGTTTCGATTGAATGTAACAGCGTTAGATGGTGGAGATTTAAGTGATCAAATTACAATACGATTTTTTGTTAAAGACGTCAATGACCATTTTCCGATGTTCAAAAAGTCGTGGTACAATTTCAATGTTGAAGAAGCTCAATATAGTAGAAGAGTTTTAGGTAAAGTTGATGCAACTGACGCCGATTTTGGTCAAAATGCTAACTTGACCTACTTTATTCAACCCTCGAGTAAAGACCTTCCATTTGAAATATCACCATTGAATGGTGTTTTCAGTGTTAATGGAGTTTTGGATAGAGAGAAAGAAGATCGGTACACAATAACAGTTGTAGCACGTGATAATGGAATTGATAAAAAGCTATCATCTTCCGTAAGCGTAGAAATTCAAGTTTTAGATGTCAACGATAACACTCCAAAATTTTTCGGTTATGATGATTTATTAGAATGGAAACATCCAGAAGCAGATGAAATTGCAAATCACAATTTTGAATCCGTTATGATGATACCAGTATACAAAGCAACTTTGGAAGAAAACGCACCTATTGGCACTACAGTAACTAGGGTTTATGCAAACGATTCAGACTTTATCGGTAATGGAAATGGATTAATCTTGTATAGTTTGCCACAAAGAAAAAATCAACTTAATTTGTTTACTATAGATTCAAAAGAGGGTATATTGACAACAACCACAAGATTAGACTTTGAAACGCAAAAAGTACATAATATTACAGTAGTTGCTTCTGATTTAGGATCACCGAGTCTTAGCTCCACAGCCATAGTTCTATTGAATCTAATAGATATACCAGATGAGATTGAGGTGTCTGATAAACCAGTATTTATTTCACGATATTACGAATTAGAAATAGATGAAAATGTGCATACGCCAGTTGAATTAGTAACAGTAAATTTAACAGAATATTACGAGAATTTCAAAATGAAATATTTTATACAGAATGAAAACGAAACAGATATAAAGAAAACATTCGTTATAGACCCACGGAATGGTACTTTATATCTTATTAAAAGTCCTGACAGAGAATACAGGGACACTTACGAAATCATAGTCAGGGTCGAAAGGCAGAAGATTAGTCGAGAGCTTCCTCACATGATTTATCCAGTTTCTGACGACGTTCTCGAGGGTTTGTCCAAGTTCGACGTCAAAATAGTTGTAAGAATTAAGGATGTTAATGACAATGCTCCAAGATTTGTCAACGGTGGAAGACCCATGGTAACCGCTATACCAACCACTGCTCCATTTGGATATGAAGTTATTCAGTTGCAGGTAAGAATCTTAGATAGAGTTGATATATATTTTCAATCTTCTCCTCTACTATCCAATCAGGAGTAGAGACATATTACGCTTCTTCGGTCTCTGGAATTCAAAATTGAAACAGGTATCATTCATGCACTTTGGATAATTGAATAAATACAACATTACTAAATACGGGATTTAGATCATGGTGATAAAATATTGATATCCTAAAGAAACTACGACCCTACTAAGGAAACTACTAAATCTACTAAAACTCTACTAAATCGACTAAATATTAGTTCCATAAGAATGACCTCTTGACAATAACATGTGTTCGTTATTACCAGGCAACAGACGCAGACGTGGGCATCAACGCAGATATCCGCTACCAACTCATTAACTCCGAAGGTGGTCGGTTCACGGTGGAGCCGGTGTCCGGGCGGGTGCGAGTGGCAGGCAGCATGGCACGCTTGGCTGGACGCGTACTGGGGTTCGATGTCAAAGCCACCGATAGACGAGGGGCTGATGATGGACGCTCGGCTATTGTTAATGTTTTTGTAAGTATTTTTGACATACTGAGACATAATAATTGATATGAAGTACCTTTTTTACGTGAAGCATAGAGAATGCATAGAGATAAATTTGACATAACATCGGCTTATGCGAGCAATTTTAATTTTGAATTGTCTACTCGTAATTACATGTCCTGTTTTTGTATCCAATATAATGGATGGATTTCTTTTGTTTAGATGCATTATTGTGACTGTTGGTTCAACTGCAAATCACAACAAATGCACGGAGCTTTTCAATACGAAATCATTGTAACATTTAACCCCACTTCTTCAAATAGAATGTCATGCGTTTGTTCTAAGGTATCCGTAAGACTAACAACACACATTTTTTATAAACGTGAAGTTCTTTTCAATTTTCTGTGAGATTAATACTAACACTTGGATAGTTATTAAGTAAATATTAAATTGTTTTGATTACCAGTCCCAATTACTTTCTATGCATGAGCTCAATAATGCTGCTTTCAACTATGAAAGCTGCAATTACTGCTTAGCCTCCTTACCTGACCGTGTCCTCACAGGCAGCTCCACTGCCTATTTCAGCCTTTCTAATCCGGGTTGAAGCCGTGCCTGTCTAGCGTCGGCCTTGGAGGTGTAGTATTGTGTTTTCGTGCCCAATTCGGTTGTTGGGGCACAAAGTTGCACGCATCGTTCTCTTCACCACCGCAGATGTCATTATTGTGAAAGAAACATTGATTTAACCCAGATCCGATTTCTTTTTTCAGGTATATGTATTGGACGAAAACAAGCAACTAGTCGTGGTGCTGGGCGCAAAGCCGATGGATGTGCAGCGGGAGATGGACAGCATCGTGAGGCATCTGTCCAACGTCACAGGTTTTGACGTGCGAGTGAGAAGGCTAGAGGCCAACGCTAAAGCTGCTATGGATGCGTACGTAATACTATACACTAATGATAATTAATTTGGCGATGAAATTATGATTGGAAAGCTTCCAGAAATTGGCAAAACAATTTTTTGTGTATACGACATTGGCCTTGGAATTATCGAAGGTCCTGAATTTCATCTACGACTTTGAGTAAAATGAGTGATCGACTCAAAAAGAATATTTTTAATGATTTGCTAATGGCTATCATAAAATATTAAGCTTGACATTTTTTAAATATTTAGTTTATTTTTTTAAGTTCTGATCTCATTTTATCGTTTCTTTCAGGACGGATGTGTACCTTTACGCCGTTGATCCAATTTCTAATGCAATCATAGATATGGATATTCTACAAAAGTAAGCTCTATTTTCTGTAACACTTTACATTCTCAAACATTTTTTTTATTACTTCATAATAAATATATATTGTTCTACTATCACTCCCCCTTTATTTAGAATTATTGCTATTTCAGATCGCTAATGAAAAGAGAAACCTCTCTCCGCCATAGCCTGGCTGGCTTTAAAGTGCTGGAAGTTGGTGACACTACAATGGTTCAAGCAAGGAGTGTTCAAATGTTAAGCACTATGGAAATAAGCGTAGTGGCTTTGGGATGTCTCGTGTTTATCGGCGCATGTAGTACAGCTATATGTATATTGTGTTTTAGGAAGACACGAAGGTAATTAATAACCTTTATTTTAAACTCTAGCTAAATTCTGCTCCATTATTGTTCATTAACTAATTATTACCCTAAATTTAGCTGAACAAATGCGCAAGAATCCTAAAAAATAATTGTTAAATAAAATATAACAAACTCTTGTTTTAATTTAGATTTTTTGAATTAGTGGAAAATATTTAATTTATTTTTTGTCTTCCAATTTTTAGCCAATTCTCAGCACCGTACCTAAAATAAACTTATATTGATGTATTTTGTTTAAATTAGGACCAATTATCATTGAAGACTTGTAATTTATCTTGCGATCATTATCTTACAAATTATTCATTTACTTCGAATATTTATGTTTAATAACTCTAAATAAAACTTATCGCTTCGTTCTATTATCTTAACCTTATTACAAATAGCATCAACTTTCTAAAGCTTTCAACTGTTCAGAAGGTGAGTGATATTTTTCTTACACATTTCAGACATCATCACCATCACAAAAGAAAGCATGTGCATCATTATTTCATCTAAATACACAACTTCAAATTAACGTAGTCATTAAATATTTATTTTTATATCATAAATGCTTCATTTCTTTGATTAAAATAAAGAACTTTATTAAGATTGATTAATGATTTTACTGAATTCCTGTAGATTTTAATTTTCTATTTACTTAGGTCAGCCTTTACTTTTTCTTCAGGACAAGTATTTTAAATATCTTCTGAAACTTACGTGTCTTTTTATTCGATTGCCATTCTGTTAGTTACAATTTTGCCATTACTTCGAATTCTATTTATTTTTTCTTTTTTACTGTATATTACCTTACTCTACAAATACTTGCGTCTAGAATTAACATAACACTTCTTTGACTGATTTCTTTTCTATCTTTTCCCTAACAGAAATCGTCACAAACCATTTTCCCAACAACGTCTTAACGCTTTCTCCACTGAACACCTAACCAAATACGGAGGTCTTTTTCCATCTGGAAATAACCAGTGCCAAGAACTGAATCAGTCTTACAGTGAAGCGGACTCTTATGTAGATGTAATGAATCAAAGCACGCTAAAGAAAACATGTCCTCATGGCAACACTGTGGAAGAATTTGGAAAAGCTCACCAGAAATGTATCAAAGGCCAATTCAATGATGTAAACTCGAAAGAGAAGCACGAGAGGATTTGTATCAAATTTAATCAACGACCTCTGCAAAAGAGGTAAGTTTTCTTTTCCTTCTGTCCTCGAATATAAGTAATCTTTTGATAATTAATTAATACTTTTGTTAATATTTAATTTTCTCTTATTAACATTTAATTTTTAGACTCTGCTTGCTTAAACTTATTATTTATTTTATTATTTTGCATATTTATGGCAAGCAAATGTTTTCATAACCCCAAACAGAGCACTAATACTCAGTACAGAACTACTGAAATCATAAAATCATTAATCAGTTTTGCTTTACTACTTCCAACAAATGTGTGTCTCAAATTACTTTACAAATAACACTCGCAAAACATAAGCTACTAACACCTAATAACATTATTGAATGTTGAATAATTTGATATTTACCTTTAATTTATTCTGTCATTCGAATTTTCTGAATCCTCGAATCATGGTTACTTAAAATTCAACCCTGTTACAGCAATGGGATGATTTTCTAAGCCAAAAATAGCGATTTTTCCTAATTATACATTGAAAATATGTTATCATGTCGTCCAACATATTCAATAATTCGAATTCACCTTCTCAGAACATGTGAAGTTGACTTTTTTTTTACTGATATCTTGTTCGACGATTATAATTAATGTAATTCTTGTCATGTCATACAACATGTCCACCAACATGTCAGCACATGTCATCTAACACACACGTACATCCGCACGTAGGAAGGGCCATGACACGTCGCTAACGTCAGTGCATTCCAGCGGGCAGGACTCCGGCATCGCGGACGCGCGCTGCGACTGCGCCCGCTCCAACAACCACACCTCGGAGGAAAGCAGTGGGTATGTACATTTTCCTTCATCTTCTATTTACCTTTACTGTCATCATTATACTGCTTCTTCTTCTATTTACCACAAGACCTTTACTGTCATCATTATACTGTTCTTCAGATTCTTTATCTCTTTCTTTAGTTTTCGCCCACTGTCGTTGACTATTATTTTAATTTAGACAACGACGTCTATTCTTGACCTGTATCACATCAAACTCACCACAAAACAGCGAATGTATTTTGTTGTGGATGGTTAAACTAAAAAGTATTTTTACCCGAGGATGTTTACGAGTGCAATGCAAGGAGTTGTAGACGTCCCTGCCTATAATTTTCAACTCCTAAGATTAGTACAAGCCATCTTCCTAAATCAAGCATAAAAAGTCAATAATAGAATTCTATGAGTATGTAAATCTCATCAAATATACAACTAATAAATGAAAGAAATTTAATTTTGACAGTGAATCCAAAAATTTACATTCCAGATGCAGCTACGAAGACTCACTAAAATCTAACCACAATCAAGACAGAAAACTTTTCCGCACCGATCCTGGGAACAGATTTATCCGACGAGCCTCCTTCAACAACCAACCTTTAGACGTCAGAAGATACAATCATCGACGACAAAGTTTCTCGGAAAACATACAAAAACATTTTCCAACCTTCGAAAGAATAGGCTCAGGTAACATATCGAGGCAAATATCATCGCCCAATGTGAGCTCGCAGCCTTATTTCTTGAATCCGAAAAAGAAATATCGGAATGAAGTTAGAAACGAGCCGATGATAGATTATGATCATAGTGAAGTAGATGATATTTTTGATACTAATTTGGATAGGAGGTTAGGTTCTAAGAGAAACAGGAGTATGATGGATTTAAATAAAGCGGTATTTGTCGCTACTCCTGCGACAGCTGAGATTATGAGGAGAGGAAGTGAAAGGATAATGTTTGCAAGACCTTTATAGCATAGTAGGTATGTGTGATATAAAAGAGGCTATAGTATTTTTTTATGTCCAAAATATGTTTTGTTTAGAAATATATTAAATATCAAAACTAGCCTCATGTATTGCTCAATTTGATATATTTTTGTTAATCAACTTCAAATACTTCCCGTACCTGAAACTACTCGTATACCTAATTTTAAATAAACTACTCATTACCTAAATACCTAAGAATAATATCTTAGTCGGCATTATGAATATGAAGTTTCTATTTCTTTTTGAATCTTTGATAGAAAATTGTTTCAATATTGACCCCTCTTAAAATTTGAATAAAGAAAACTGAAACGAATTTCACTTTAATTGAATCCTTGAAAATGTAAATTAAGTCTGATTAGGAGGTGATGGCAACCGAAATAGATTCTGTGTGTGTTCATTTAGAAAAGATAAATTGTTTTTCTTAGGAAATGAATGGATTTAGACCTTATTTCTTTCTTCATTTTCTAGCGTTTAATGTAAACTTGTAAAGTTTTTTTAAGTGTTAATTTTATGATGATTGTAATTAATTAAATATGGATTATGTAAATAAAGTGAAACATAAGTTATGTGCTTATATGTTATGTATAATGTCTTTTTGTAAATATTACGTAAATGTTTGATTGTAAAAAAAACTAATTGATGTTTAGTTACTCGTTTAAAGGAGTAATAATTTTACACGAAATTAATTTTATCTACTCTACGTTAAGTTTATGAAATTATTATTTAAATGAGCTTTGGCAAAATTATTTAGGATTTGCAACGAACAGTGACTGTTTTCAAATAGTGGTTTTATTATTTTGTAAGTGTGCCATTTTGAAAATTGAGAGTTTTCGTTAATCAAGCCAGAAAGACCACCTTATTGAATAATACTCGTAATTATTGACATAATTTTTGTATAGTTAATTGTAAGGAATAAATTTTTAAGCATAATAAGTTTAACTTTTATTTTACCAAGTGACTGACTAAAAAAAATAACTGAAACAGCAGTTATTGTTATTGATATAAAATGGTATCCTATATCAAGCTGCTTTAAATCCAAATTTATTTTTTATAGACTACAGCCTTCATATTGACTCCTACAGTTATTATATTATTTGTAATAGAAATCCAGATTCCGAAGTAATGGGCAAATAAGGTGTACTTCTTAATAAAATCTGTATGACAGGAACTTTTTTGTCAAAGTAACGTTTTGTACGTAAAATTAAATTCAGGGTCCCAAAAACAAACTCCTAATGCCAACCGTACGGGTCTCAAAAATTACTGTTTTCTTTTCCTAGAATAACTATAGTTTGGTTCGTGAGAAAAATTTATACCATCTTTGGTTATTTTTCTTTCATCAAAATAGAAACCTTAATTAAATATTATGTTTTTTTTTTACGCTATACAATATTAGAATTAAGACTTCCGTGAGTGGACATTACAAGAAGGAAAAAGTAACGGCTATAAACTCACGTCTATTGGGTCAGGATCGCCCGACCAGTTTCAGACCCATCAGGAGTCCTTCTTCAGGGGCATTTGACGCGCGTGACACCCGTGTTATACTGATACGCTATACAAGTTAGTACTTGACTGCGATCTCACCTGATGGTAAGTGATGATGCAGCCGAAGATGTAAGCGTACTAACTTCGAAGGGGTAAGTTATTTCACCCCAACGGTTTCTACACAGCATTGTACCGGAACGCTGAATCGCTTGGCGGTACGTCTTTGCTGGTAGAGTGGTAACAAGCCACGGCCAAAGCCACCAGACCAGACCTGAGCCAATTTAGAAATTATAAAATTCCAAAGTGGCCCGTGGCGGGAATCGAACCCGCGACCTCCCACTCGAATTCGAGCGTGCGTTCCCTGCGCCAGGGAGGTCGTCAAAGCTGATATTATACTTCTAAACTGAAAACTGAATTTTGTTTTCGTAGAGAACTCTCCCCAGTATCACTGTTTACCTTGTAAGCGCGCTCTTGGCTTCGAGCTGGAGGTCTCTAATTCTAGTACCGATAAAGATACCAAGTTTTATCAGTCAATTTTTGGTGCCATGTTCTGTAGCAACCGTAAGGGTCTACCTACTTACCAACTCTTTACGAGTTATTGCGAGAATACCTTTGGCTGCTCCGTCACTTATCATCAAGAGATATTACGGTTAAGATGAAACATGTAGCTGCATGTGGCAAACATAAAATGGTAGGCAGTAGCTGTAGGCAGTTCAGAGGCATCGTCCTTATTTTCCACATCATAACCCTTTCCGCGAGGGGCCGTACAAAAACATACCATTTGGGGTATCGGAAGGATGCGAGTGAGTTATTGTGTCACATTAATATGCTTACAAGCAGCAGTTGGGGCTCCTCTAATTCTAACAATCGACGATAAGAGGCTAGGGTGACCATTTTATATGATAAATATAATGCTATGAATAAATGGATAAGTCACTCATCAGAATAAACTCTACACTCTTCAAACACTTGATACTACGAGTGGAGGATGCCATTTTTAGAGATAAGTAATAATATTATAAATATAATAAAAAAGTATTATCGTCTGGTGACTAAAGTGCGGACTTATTTTTTTGCGCAACAAAGCAGTCTAGTTGCTGAACGTGTAAATGCAACTAGTATTTTTGATACATTCCACGTAGAGGGACTTGTATAAAAATTAATAGATAGACTAAGTAAGAAACTTTTTTAATAAAAAATATTTTGTTTATACCTTTGTATAAGCAAAATACGTTCAATATGATTAATTAAAACTTGAGGCTGAAAAGGAAAGGGATTACGATTGGAACAATGCTCAAAATATATTCTGTGATTTTAGACCTAAAATGGCTTTTCATGTTTTAGGGTTTTGAATAAATAATTTATTTATATTACTTTAAATTAGAGTTTGAATTATTGTAGAGTATTCTAACTTAATTTTAAAACAGGAATAGTGTCCAATAACTATGTAGCATGGACACCCTGCTCCATTGATGCGGGTAGGCGGGTCATCGAACCTCTTAAACTACGTCACTGCTAATATCACACTATCCGGGCTACCCTCTAGTGTCTACGGATACGCCGTGCTGACTCGTCCGTTTGATAGTTTTATTACTTCTTACTTCTTTATACTTGCCTGGTAACTTATGCTGTCCGTCCGTCCGTAAGTTTTCTTAAGTTTTCGAATAATTAAATATTTTTAGTTAATGGAGTGAGCTACATAAGCATCTTATTTGAACTTTAGATCCAAAAGGCGTCAAGGAAATCTTTTATTGGTGTTACATATTCTCAGCTTTCTTTGCTATCATTGTATGCATGTAAAGTAAAAAAAATAATAGAGTACTACTAAAGCAGCTCTTAATATTACGGATCATACCTTCCCAAAACTAGCAGTAGATAGGTATCTATTTGCCTATTATTATAGCCAATCAGTAATGCGAGATCGATAAGTATGTACTCGAACTCAGGTTATATTTTGCACTGTCTCTAATTATAATTTACATGAATATTTGTATTACTATTTTGTGTAAAGCCAAAATATAATTCGGAATAATCGACGAACACTATACATCTTTGGACGTACTCATACACATGTAGACTTTGAGATTTTTCCAAGCCCCGTCAAAATAAAGTGTACGTAAACCTAAAAAGTTGGCATAGATTAGGGGTGGGGCGAGCATTATATTATCGTCCATTAATTTTTACTGCTCCTAAACCGGTTTATGAGCTTGCTCTTAATGTGATATGACCACTCTGTCGCAGTCTACCAAAAAGTCATATCATAGCGATTCATCTGCCCATCCGCAATAACATATCACAGCAATCAAACTATCTATTGTCAATTAATAATGCAGTCACTCCATCTTTCAGCAATACTATTTACAATGAGATTATATCAATCTATTAGCGATATCATATCATTGCAATCAGCTGTGCTATTCTACAAAATGAAATAGCTGCCAGACAGCTGCCAACCCGAATATGGCATGCAAAATTGTACTCCATTACAACTGACAAATTCATAGATGCAGAGATGTACGCTCGTCGCTGTTTTGCAGAATAGCACGGCTGTTCATCTTTCAGCAATGCTATTTATAATGACAGTCTATCAATCTATTAGCAATATCATATCATTGCAGCTCACACTTTCAATCTATCTAGCTATTAAAACGAAATTAAATTAAAATCGGTTCTTGCTTTCGGAAACTACAATGCTACAGAAAGATTATACATGCTTACTTACATAATTATACCTATTTATTTCATGCTGAAAACGTTCATTTAGTATTTTATAAGCTGTGACCGATACCACAATGCGCAAACAAAAAACATTCAAGTGCACGCTAATCGGTTTTTGTTGGAAAAAGTATAGCAATTAAACACAGAACTTTGGCTTCGAACTGACTTACTCGATGCAAAAACCAAGGACACAACTCAAGGATGATATTAAAATACGATTATGGAAATTCTTCCACCAATGCCCTTTTATTCACAAGTAAATTTTTGCCTGCAATCTAATCTGGGTCGCTAGCCACGCTACTTATCGATTCTAGTTTTACAATCGTTATCATTTCGAAAACTGAGAAATAGTATGTTCTGATACTATTTCTATATATGATACTAGTGTTTGTAGATGTTTAATAGATAAGATAACATGGCTAAGTCTACCGACTAAGTGACGTTACAGCAATTGTAATCGCATGAACCAAGAAAGGGTACAGCACCTTGCGATTGTTACACAGCATCGCACTGAAACCATAGCAATTATTTATTAATCTCTTTGATGTAAGTAGTACCCAGATACGTTGTTATGGTTCCGTACCAAAATGGTAAACAGTAAGTAATTTTCGAAGCGTAGGTTGAACTTTGGAGTGAAAGCTACTTTGGTACTTATTTTAATGATTTTATAATTACCAATGAATTTCTTTGAAAACTAATAAACAAGTTA
Source organism: Coenonympha glycerion (assembly GCA_963855885.1). NCBI lineage: Eukaryota > Metazoa > Arthropoda > Insecta > Lepidoptera > Nymphalidae > Coenonympha > Coenonympha glycerion. Next base: position 16,029,106 of record OY979637.1, on the reverse strand, counting down.
TAAGTTTTTATTCAATAAAAACTCCATTAGCGCGTTGTTTCTGCTCGTATAAATAATAATATTGTGAGTAAATACTTTGTTAACCACTGTTCCTCAAAGTTTACGACGCGATATCCATTCTGGCCGATCGTTGAACCCGCAGGATATTGTAGTACAAGCCCGGGTGTACGCCGCGGCTAAGACATTGCAGAAAAAAAAATTAGCGAGACATTTTGGATGGAAATACCTACTCGATGGATATATCCAGGCAAAGCCAAAGGAGCAGCATATTCATCTCCCGCTAATGAGCCTTTTCCCTTTTATGTGAGTTTATTCGAAAGCTGCAGTCGTCTACGTTGCTTTAATACCGAATACCGAAAACCGAAATAATACCGAAAACTCGGTAGTAATACTACTGACCAATAGATGGCAGCAGGAGCCATATTATTTTTTTTTGGTAATTTCGACATTTTCTAAAAATAAATCTTAGCTAGATCGATTTATCGCCCCCAAAACCCCCTGTAGGTATACTAAATTTCATGAAAATCGTTTGAGCCGTTTCCGAGATCCGGATTATATAGAAATATATATATATACAAGAATCGCTCGCTTAAAGGTATAGGATATAGGTTAGGAGACATATTACTCGTATTTACTTTTGAAATCACAACCGATACCTAGTGAACTGAGCCAGAAATGGCTACAGTTACATTCCACTTCTAAACTCCTTGTCATCACTTTACTTTCAATAGATAAGATTTCCATCTCTTGTCATCTTCTGACTTTTGTGAATAGAGCTACGTGCGATTAAAACTTTTTTTAACGCGGAAGGAACTAAATCCTTAGAAAGCCAACCCGTAAGTTCTTTGAAGGCTTAATCTTTATATTGAGAGGATAAAAATGCTCAGTAGTAAGCTAAGTTGATGAAAATATATATTTATAGCCATAAGCTCTTGGCCTATTTACAAATATTACAAGTTTAGATTGGATACGCGGTGAGACATCTTGTTATTTGCTCGTCGCTGTTTTCTGTTTTTTCAAGGATCAATCCGAAGATAGGAAACAATGGCCGGCTGCAGATGCGCTATAATGTCAGTGACAGACTGAATCAACGTACGCAATTCATTATATTTATTTTAATAATCAACCTTTAAATAAAAACTACACAGATATAGAAAGAAGTTAGTTTAGTTGTTAAGTAGTTAATTCCTATTAAACAGACTGAGATTCTGGACCGCCTGGCCTCCGGATCTTGCATTCTACTCCCAGGTACGAAAAGTTCACTCCGCAAGATGTTTTAAGGAAATAGCGACCCTATCAATGACACAAAGAAGTGCAATTTAGTTCGCAATAGCGCTTGTCACCGCCTCCGTTAAGCACCTACAGTTGTGCTCTCTTTCTATCGCATAACTTTATCTCCTTCGACATACTAGGGCTACCTCGTAATCAGGCGCATGCAGCGCGTGAAATAGACCGTACAAGAACTAACGCATCTGCATCGGCAGCCATCTGAAATCGGTCCGTCTTAACGGCTACCTGTAGCGCTCTTATCACGTGACAAGTGAGCATGGCATCAGTTACATTTTAATAATACAATGCAAACTGAAACTGTGGTAATAAATCCTTTATTTAGTCTAGTATGCATACAACTAATCGAGAATGTAATTTATTGCACTTATAGGTACTGTGAAAAATCGATTGCTTTTAAATAAATAAAAATTCTACAAAAATCGTGAGCAATTCTGTTGTAGAGAGATTTGGATACCAATTTTAAAACACTCGACTGTACACAGTATAGGGGGTGTCGTCGACCGATACGAGCGTCGTATCCCATTATAAACTGAGAGTGTTTGATAGACAACCCTCGCCTGCTGCGAGTCTGAACACACGCCTCTGTGATTAAATGGGTCAAATTATAATCTGCGATACAGCGATCAATGACCTTAAGACAATATTAATTTTTGTTATTAGTTATTGTTCAACTATTGCATTGAATATAGAAAACGTAACGTCGTTTAAAGTTTGACAAACCCTAGGATTGTCACGTTTTTTTTTTTGTCTTTTGGTTCCAAATACAAGTATGACAATATTCACACGTCTTGATATTAATAATTGAATAATCAAGATGTAGCCGAATATTTTATCGTACTTGGGGCAAATTTTATGGTTGCTACAGGGCATCGCACCCGAATTTTAAATTAGAAAATGCTCATAAACTTGATAACCATATATCAGACTTATAACAAATGGATAGGCATAAATCTTAATATCTAAATCGCAGTGACAGAAGTAGAACCCTGGACCCTTGATGCTGCACCACAAAGAGCTTAGGTCTATAACCATCTTATAATACTAGATACTAGGTCTAGACTATTAGACTAGTTGACCGCAGCACCGTTTGCGTGAAGTTCAGGTATTCACCAACCATGGAAACCATGGGGTTTTCAAGATAAAAATTAGCCTTCAAAGGTCTTTACTCTAAAGCATTTAAACGGTTAGATATTTAGGTCAGTTGGTTTCAATGTAGCTTCCTGTCTGTCGCCCTTTTAGGATTTTTACCGCAAAACCTTCCTTTACAATTTCGTTTGAAATTGATGAATCATTTTGAGCGTCCGGGTCGTTAGCATCGGATTCTGCGTGTCACAAAGTGATTGTTCCTTTATTAAAAGGGATTTTAAATATTTATACAGAACAAGACTTTTATTATTTTACTAGCTGTTGCCCGCGGCTCCGCCCGCGTGAATTACGATTTTTTTACATATACCCTGGAAACCCTTGATTTTTCGCGGGATTCTGGTGTGATGTTATACAGAAACCTGTTCTTACTTCGCACGGGTTAGGTACCTTGTGGTGATTTTGAAAAATTCTTTTTCTTAATCATAATATAAAGTTTTATTAATAAGTAGTTGAAAGATCAAAAGGACGATTTAAACTGTCGATATTTCGACCCAGTGGCAAAGGTCGTGGTCACTACGTGACCACGACTTGTACCAATGTATCGAAATATCGACAGTTAAAATCGTCCTTTTCAATGTGATTTTTATTCTGAAACCACGAAATATGTCAAAAATCATAAAATTATGTGAAAATTTGTACTGGTGGTAGAGCTCTTCTTTCAGGGTTCGGCCGGGTAGGTACCACTGAGATTAAATACTCTACTAACAAAATTCCCCAGCTCAACATAAGATTCATTTAAAAATCTTTGCTTTATCTCAATACAATCCAAAATATCCGAATGGGCAATGGCTATAATATAATATCTTTACGTATAAAAAGACCTATAACAATCAGTCGGTTAGGATCGATAAGACCTAAGAGTTAAAAATATTTGTGAACCATTATTACCCTTTCCATATTGCGGATGATAAAAAAGACGCGGCACTCCGGGAATGTCGACTGAAGTGAAAACTTTAATCTGTTCATGACTAAACAGTGCCATCTTAATATAAAGTCATGAAACAGTAAATTACATGACAGTTAATTATTATTAAAAAAATCGGTAGTACGTACCTACCTATCTCAGAGTTAGTCCAGTCTAACTTTAGCTCTACGTCTTAGCCTTAGGTTCTTTATCCAATCCGAGTTTCAATTCACCTACTTGAACTTATCGCTAAAGGTTCTGATGCCTGTAATTTCTGAACTACAAAAGTGATGATGATAAAATTTGTATGGAATAATCTTTAAAGAACCTCCTTTCTAACAAAAAGAATGAATCAAATCGGACAACGCGTTAATGAATTATAAGTAAATACACATTTTGACTTTGATGCCGTCTTCCAGGGAAACCATGATGAATTTCGGGACATAAAGTATCCTATGTCCTACCTCGGGGTATGAGCTATAATCATGTCCAAGTTTCATTTAAATCCATCCAGCGGATTAGCCGTGATGCGCGGTCGTGAAACAGACAGACAGACAGACAAAAATTAAACAAATTACAGTTTTGGCTTCAGTATCGACTAAATAGTGTCCTCCAACAAAAATTTTCAAAATATCTTCAATGTACAGAATTCGACCCTTTACAGTTTTACTATAAGTATATAGATTTTATACAGATACACTCTTACGTTCTATACGTACGTATTAATTGTTAGATGTTCATAATCTACTATATAAAAATAAGTCGGGTTTTCCTTCCTGACGCTATAACTCCAGAACGCACGAACCGATTTGCAAGGTTTTGCATTCGTTGGAAAGGTCTCGGGCTCCGTGAGGTTTATAGCAAAGAAAATTCAGGAAAAATTATAAAATGTTACATAAAACGAAGCCATCTGGTGGCGAAACGGAGTTCGCCGGGTTTGCTAGGAAAAATATTCCTTCACGCCTTACTTACTGAACTGATGTGGCTGAAATGCGGAATGAAGTTAGATTTTATCCTGGATTAATATAAAGGCTACTTTTTATCCCAAAAAAATCAATGGTTTCCGCGAAAAACTTAAAAACAGATATGCACTCGGGAAAAATACTACTTCACGCTGTAATTACTGAACGGATATGACTGAAATTCAAAAAGGGGATAGGTTTTATCCTGGATTAATACATAGGCAAATTTTTATCCCGGGAAAATCAATGGTTTCTAAGAAAATAGTTAAATGCGGGAGAAATACTCCTTCGTGCCGTCATTTCTGAAGCGATTGGGCTGAAATTTGGAATGGAGATAGATTATATCCTAGAATCAACTACTTTTTTCTCCGGAAAATCCATTGTTTTCGTGATAATAGGGAAAAACAGATTCATGCGGGAGAAAATTTATTCCTTCACGCCGCAACTACTGAAAATTTTTGGTTTAAAGTTGAAATGAAGATAGATTTCATGTAAATTAACACAAAGGGTACTTTTTATTCCGGAAAATGGATGGTCCCCGTAGAATAGTTAAAACTAAAATTTACGCGTGCGAAGCCGCGGGTATCTGCTAGTAGTTATTAAATGTCAAAGTGATCCGTGCTCGCTACTGAACCTGGGATCTCTCAAATGATACCAAAACAGACCCACTACGCCATGGAGTCGAAAAATTTGGCTCGGCAGACGTTATTGTACTCTCCCCGATAAGTTTATTGATTTCCTGATACCAAGACGACTGTAATAAAAAATTGCAAAAAAACAGACGATAGTCTTACAAAAAATCTCAGAAAACTTTTTTAAAATTTCTTGTAATCCGAGGAGTTTCAAGATAAGGACATCTTGAAATTCCACGTAGATTCGGAACACTACGAGCTTGTTTACAATCGAGCTACGGGTAATAGAGCTATTCTACTCAATTTAATCAGGAGGATTTTTTTCACGAATAAGCGTTTTATGAGAAAACTTTGCTCACGCACCCCCGAACACACTAACTCTTGCCCACAACTCTGTCCGCGTGAGTAGCGGGTAAAATATTAAATTTTAGCCAAATCGGTTTAGTTGTTGTGATGTGAAGGAGTAAAAATCATACACACCTACTTGTTTATCAAACAACGACAATAAATATCTTTCTCTCTGATTTTTTTCCTCCATTTTATAAAGTAAGTTAAGAGTCCTGTGAACCACAATGTACATACATTCGAAATACCAAATCATTTCTAATTCGTGCATATTTCGATCATGTCGTGGTGTTATTCGGGTTCATATAGTAATAATCTATGCTCCTGGCCATATTTGGGTCAGAAAAACTTCTTAAAAACGGAATAATAATAATCAATTTTGATCATAATTTTTATAAGTTTGGTCGAGTTCCGTAATACCAAAAATTATGAATGAAAACTTGTAACTATTTGTATATGAACCCGAATGATCTGATTTGTATATGAACAACATGATCAAAATTTGCACGAATTACAAATGACTTTGGTATTACGAATGTATAGGAGACATCGTGGGTAAGCGGACTGTTAACTATCTCACCTGAGTGAAACTCATATATCGAGGATGTACAAGTGAATAGCCCTGCACCAATATTGACAGCAGCAAACGACCCTGCGACGATCACAACTCACGACACTTTTCAGAATACGTCGCACTTTAGAGGGACCGCTCACACTAGTTGGACTAACTGTATATTTTACCACCAATATAAAACAAGTTAAAAACTTTATTTGTGTAATGTGTAACCGCCAACATAAAATAGGGTGTTACAAAATGCTTAATCGTGTACGTGTGTATGTCTAAATCGTGATTTTATTTGAACGAGCATTTATAATTTACGTGGTACTTAAATGTTTATTTATGTGGTAGACACATACTTTCATTTTTATAATAATTTGTCATCAAGTATCTAATCTGCTTTTGTGGTTTGCCTCAATTTTTTTTAATATGACGCTGATAAGATACGTATATTCGCTTTCCATCCGCCAAACAACTACTCAAGTTAAATACAAAGTGATTCAAACGAAATACAATGCATAATGCGTTGCATAATTCATAATTCTATCAAAATATAACAAAATAGTTAAAAAGTGGAAACAGAATCACCGAGAGTCACGTAACTTGAAGAATGCCCCTGGAACTGTGTCAAGTGTGAAATTGAGCACCGTTCACACTTGCACTTGTGTCATAACGAACCGCTTGTCAAAAAAAAAATCATCAAATCATTTATTCATTTGCTTCAAACATGGTAATAAAAATTGATGTTACAATTAATAATAGAGTCCCGACATGTTTTACCCCAACATGGGCGTACAAAACTAGTTCATATACAATTTAAAAAGAATATTAATAAATAATTCTAATATTCTGTCAAAAATGAACCCAGCATCTCATATTATGTCATCTGATTGTAAAATATTATAATATGCAAAGATTTGATAATATTGATTTGAAATAATTTAATTTGTGTTCGCGAATTTAATTATTACATTCCAAATGGTTGTATTCTACTGGAAAAGAGGGTGAAAACATGGTAAATATATAATCTCTATAGATAAAAGAGGGAAAGACAACTGACTGACTGTTTAACTGAGTGACTGATCGTTCATCGTATAGCTTAAATTACTGACATTCCGGTCAATTTAGACATCCGGGGGATGAAAATTGTAGGATTTATCAAATAACTATTATAATATAAATGAAACCTAAAACTTCCTTCAAACCAATACATGGAATACTTTTTGTAGCTGATTACCGTTTTGCTTAAAATCGCAAAAACCCTGTTTTTGTAATTTTTGTTTACAATTTCTTCTCCAGAGGTTCGATGAGGATTTATTTTTTAAGATTTCGTTTGTAATAGTGTTTCTAACCAATCCTACCAATTTTCAGCCAGGTCCTTCACTCCAATTTTTGGCTGATCAGGCTATTTCGAGCCATTTACTTAATCACTCACTTTTTCCTTTAATACCTATAAATATTCAAAGATGAGAAATAAGTTATCATTCACAACATTGTATACGTATATTTTATAAATAAACTATTCTACCATTCATTAATAATTTATTCACAAACCTATATAGTAAAGTAACACTTAATGAGAATAAATGTTGTATTACCTACCTCATCAGATGTGAATAGGGTATAATAAAGAAAGGATACAATTAATACGTGTGCCGTTTGTTCGCATCTCATCGCAAGCTCACTGTTTTCCATTGTCGGGTCACTGACCTGATTATTGAACCCTGAACCCAAAATATTACAGTGAGATTCACTTTTAATACTGACCAGTAGGGCTACTATACACCACGAGAAAATTTTCTCGATTTCTTTTCTCTACCGAAACCATATCCATGGGTAAAAAAGGTTTTTTTTAAAATCAATATAAGACATAATCTACATATAAATCTTTTACGTACCAGGGTCCTTATTGCCCCTTTTAGTCGACTATACTCAGAATTAGGGAGTCAAGAATGCACCCCAGGAACACGCCAAGAGCAAGTACCAAACTAGCCCTTCCCGCGATTCGGCTCCCATAACCGCGAGGTTGATTGGGCCATGGGTGCTGGAGGGTTGGCCACTCAGAATTAAAATTCTGAGTATAGTCGACTGTGATTTACGCATACAGGTCCGAATTATAGGAAGAGTGAAACGCTCCCACATAGATAAAATACTGTGATTATTAATATTTGCACTCACACATCTAATTCAACTAATTAAGTGGTGAAGCTCGTCATTTCCACTTCAACAAACTGAAAACTTTAATCTAGACACGCGGTAGCGTGTCAAGCCAAGTTCAAAAACAGAATTGGCAAGCGCACCATGTGTAATATTACACGAACCACTTGGAGCCACTTTTGACACCCTCATATCTCAAAAACTATTTGACATAATCGTGTCAAATTTGGCTCATATATTGAAACTTGCGAGATACATATATGTTCAGCTAAGTTATAAGAAGATATGATATTTTACGTTGTTTTAAAAGGATTGACCATTGAACTTGGCACCCATTAAGATCTCACTTCTTTTGTCGTTGAAGTCAACAACCAAGGCATATATCATAATATTGAACTTGGCTCTCATTTCACATTTATGTTTTTTGATGGGATAAGTTTTACAAAACTACCCACATAATGTATGTATAGTCAAAAGGCGATAACTCATCAACCCATCAAGAGCCCATTACCCTTCGACCCGTCTCGTTAGTGAGACTTTAGAGCCTTCTGATTTATTACAAGGGTTAATTAGAACTCGCTCACTAGCTCATGATCACTTTTGACGCCATTAATTTGACACCAAGCTAGTATATCATAGTTACCTTACCCGCCATTGATATATAAATTAAGGATTTAGGGTCAGCGCTAAAAAGTGTCCGAACCTAATGAATGCCAAAATATCGCACTTAAGCAAAATTAGGCTGTATAATAATGGTGTATGACATAATTTACAATGTTTTAGTTTGTTTATAAGAATACACATGTACCCTCGCTTATATTGGTTTTCTCGGGACACTTTTTTCATGAATTTTGTATTACACCCGCAGACTTGCTGATATTATTTTTTAACCGACTTCAAAAAAAGGAGGAGGTTCTCAATTCGTCGGAATCTTTTTTTTTTTATTTATTTTTTTATCTATGTATGTTCACCGATTACTCGAAGACGCGTGGACCGATTTGAAAAATTCTTTTTTTGTTTAAGAGGGTTTTGTTTCCAGATGGTCCCATTTTAATCAGGTCAGGATCTGATGATGGGATCCTGGAGAAATCGAGGGAACTCTTCAAATTTTGTATGGACACATGAAACTATTTGAGTATTATTAGAAAGAATAATATTTTCCAAGTTGTCCTATGGTCATCAGGTCAGGATCTGATCATGGGATCTTGGTGAAATCGAGGGAACTCTTCAAATTTTGCTAGTATACTTAAAGCGAGTTGGGTATTTTTTATAGTTACTGGTGCATATGCTACCAGATACTGATTTGATGACTAAAGTCATCAAGTCAGGGTCTGATGATGGGATCTTGGTGAAATCGAGGGAACTCTTCAAATTTTGCTAGTATACTTGAAGCGAGTTGGGTATTTTTTATAGTTACTGGTGCATTTGCTAGCAGATACTGATTTGATGACTAAAGTCATCAAGTCAGGGTCTGATGATGGGATCTTGGTGAATTTGAGGTATCTCTTCAGATTTTATGAACACACCTCAAGCAATTTGGGTATTTTACAACGCCTTGTGCATTTTATTGTTTTCCACTAAAAAGTATAAAATAAAAATGGGAAATGCTTTCCAAAAAAAACCAACTTGAAATGCCACTACAAAGAGTGAAATAATTTTTATTTAAATTTTAGGTACCTACACCAATTCGAAGTCGGGCGATTGTCTATGACTTCGTCATTTCTTCGCACATCAAGTAAGTAAGAAGGACTATTAGGGATTGTATGAAACATTTCCCATTTTTATTATCTATGATTTCTTTGATTTATCTTTCTATGATTCTTTGATTTTATTATCTATGATGATATCTATGATTTTTATTATCATGATATTTTTTATATATTGTTGATTTGACCAAGTTGACGGAATAAGTTTGTGCAATCAACCAGCAGCTATAGCCATATTTAGTTCGAAAGCGTTGCGTTAGCAATGTTAGAAAAATAAATAAGGGTTCCATTTTTACCATTTTGGTATGGAACCCTAAAAACAGCCAAGCACGAGTCGGACTCGCACACCCAGGGTTCGATACTACAAAAAAAATGGGAAATGCTTTCCAAAAAACCAACTTCAAATGCCACTACAAAGAGTGAAATAATTTTTATTTAAATTTTAGGTACCTACACCAATTCGAAGTCGGGCAATGTTTCATACAATCCCTAATAGTCCTTCTTACTTACTTGATGTGCGAAGAAATGACGAAATCATAGACAATCGCCCGACTTCGAATTGGTGTAGGTACCAAAAATTTAAATAAAAATTATTTCACTCTTTGTAGTGGCATTTGAAGTTGGTTTTTTGGAAAGCATTTCCCATTTTTATTTTATACTTTTTAGTGGAAAACAATAAAATGCACAAGGCGTTGTAAAATATCCAAATTGCTTGAGGTGTGTTCATAAAATCTGAAGAGATACCTCAAATTCACCAAGATCCCATCATCAGACCCTGACTTGATGACTTTAGTCATCAAATCAGTATCTGCTAGCAAATGCACCAGTAACTATAAAAAATACCCAACTCGCTTCAAGTATACTAGCAAAATTTGAAGAGTTCCCTCGATTTCACCAAGATCCCATCATCAGACCCTGACTTGATGACTTTAGTCATCAAATCCGTATCTGCTAGCATATGCACCAGTAACTATAAAAAATACCCAACTCGCTTTAAGTATACTAGCAAAATTTGAAGAGTTCTCTCGATTTCACCATGATCCCATGATCAGATCCTGACCTGATGACCATAGAACAACTTGGAAAATATTACTCTTTCTAATAATACTCAAATAGTTTCATGTGTCCATATAAAATTTGAAGAGTTCCCTCGATTTCTCCAGGATCCCATCATCAGATCCTGACCTGATTAAAATGGGACCATCTGGAAACAAAACCCTCTTAAACAAAAAAAGAATTTTTCAAATCGGTCCACGCGTCTCCGAGTAATCGGTGAACATACATAGATAAAAAAATAAAAAAAAAAAATAAAAAAAAAAAAAAGATTCCGACGAATTGAGAACCTCCTCCTTTTTTTGAAGTCGGTTAAAAAAGTAAAACTATAAAATAATCACTGTTGTTTTTAAACCACATTAAACTATAATGTACAAGTACTTTTGATAACGAATTAAAAATAAAAAAAATTCAGTTAAATATGATTGCAATGACGTTGGACTACAGCTAGTACCTATAACTATTCCAAATCGATAACTTTTATAGTTACTGGAATAATCGAGTGCGACAGACAGACTTACGGAGCGGACGGACGGACGGGGAAAGTCGCACTATAAGTGTGCTATTTTAACCAAAAATCAAAATGGTGTGGAACCCTAAAAAGATAATTACGTGACAAAATTTCGTAAACTATATTTACAGTCCTACGTGCGATGTCGAACTGTGCCTGCGTTTGCCACGGGGTCCAAAAAAACGAAAAATTCCATGTTCTACAGTGAAATTTTCCCGTATTTTATTTACTTTTTTAACGTCAACCTTCTCAGAAGTGGCGCTATTTTTCCTCCAATTAACAGATTATAGGAAAGTTGATAAAACCATAAACTCTCGAGGACTCTCCACGAATCGTGAAAACTTTTCAACACAAATTATCACGTAATTAATAAGTGTTTCGTACATTTAGTATTTAAAACCTTCAGGAGGGGAAACGAGCACTTGTTTATATGCTATGAAATTCAGGCAAACGGTATTACGACTATATTTAAGTGACCACTGACCAGTAAGATCCGGAGTAACTAAAAATGAAGAGGTACCTTTCAACATACCTCTATGGAGGATGGTCGACTAATTTGGTCAAGTTGTTAAGAAAGTGGGAATTTCGAAGTGCTAATAAATTTCTTTGGGATATTTCCCCGCGATTAATATCCTCATTCAGTGACAGAAAGCTGACTATTTGTTTGCGCCAAGAATCAACCTAGCCCACCTCAGTTTTATTGTAACATTTTTAATAAAAAAAATACTCATTTAGCTTTATAGAAAACCTTATAGTGACTAACAAAACCTATAAATAAGTTAACATCAAATAAAAACAGGGTTTTATAATATGGCGGTTTGTCCATATTCTTCTCAGCAAACATTTTTAAGAATAACTAATAACTACATCAGGACAATTGACATCTACGATAGACAGGGCGAACCGCGCGAAAAAATATCGTCGCCAGTTTATCGGTGTCATTAGTACCAACAGTATGAGGCCACGCGGTAGTTTGCTCAGCGGCCACCTATAGTATTTTGACAGTTGGCGCTACTGCTTGCTTGTATGAAAAAGGTTTACGTAAATCGTTCGGATGCCCGTATCTTGAGGTTAGTAATCAGTGATCAGGCCATTACACACATCGCAATCTAGCTCCAAAGTAAGCGATATTTTGTATTATGGGTACTAGATAACAGATAAATATACATTTTATTGTAAAATACTCAAACACTAAAAAACATTCATGCTCTTTACGCAAACATTTTACAGTAATGGGAATCGAACCCACAGCCTCCGACGTATATGGCAAGTACCGCTACTACTACCGCTTCCCTTTTCGGTCGTCAGTTTGCATTATGCCATCTTGGATTTAGAATGACATCACAGAGCTTAATATTTGTACCTGTTTGATGCCTCCCAAGAAATTTCCAATTTAACATTTTCCGAGATTCCGGGACGTCCCATTTTCAACCAGCCACGCGTCAACTACGCCAGGGAGTTCCTATAAATCGGAAAGGTGTTCAAACATTTTCTCTATTCCCTGACCCCTCTTGTTAGTATAATAGTCTGTGGTATCATTTAAAGTGCCCGGGCTTTCGGCGGCAGTCGACGGTCGTCGGCCTCTAGTAATTAGCTTAATTCCTCAATAAAAATGATGGAGGCACTTCTGTTATTGCTGGCAGGAATTTTGCGACTGTTAATTTTGCAGTGACTTTCTGCTAAAAAGTCAGCAGAATGTACTAAGTAATACTTGCGCGGTCAATTGCGAATTAGTAATTGTGCTAAACTGCAACAGAAGGGCTTCACTTAGACTGTAGGTACAATGTCGCCTGTGTTTAAAGTGATGTTTAGACTCTTATTTTGGTCCCTAAACTCTTTTGCGCTCTGCTCTTGAATTTTTACATGCTAAAGGTTTACTCACATGTCGCAATGCATCGCAATTATGAAAGTTAAACTTTAAAGTCAATTATCAGGAGCCATCGATTTATTCCTGAATAAGAATATTCTATTCTATCTTCATATCGAATGGCATGCAAATCGGTTCTGTAGTTGTGGTGTGAATGAGTCAAAAACATCCATACTCGTAATACAAGTTAGTAAGTTTATAAGGGTATTTGATCTAGTGGGAGGCTTTGGCCGTGGCTAGTTACCACCCTACCAGCAAAGACGTACCGCCAAGCGATTTAGCGTTCCGGTACGATGCTGTGTAAAAACCTTTGGGGTGACATAACTTACCCCTTCCAAGTTAGTACGTTAACATCTTCGGCTGCATCATCACTTACCATCAGGTGAGATCGCAGTCAAGTACTAACTTGTATAGCGCGTAAAAAAAAAAACACCATGACAACATGTGCAATCACCTTTATCCGTACAGTGTGCCATACTAGCTAAAATACCGTTTATGTTTACTATAGTGTTCACAAGTTATTTAGATTATCCTTAATCTAAAATCTTCATTGACAACGTTAAAGTTAGGTAAACTTTTCCAGCGCAGACTTCAGGTAAGACTGTCGCGATAAATATCCGTTTAGTTTTTGTTTCGTACTTGATGATGAGCTCTATCCCTTTTTCGCTCTTTCTTTATTTTTTGAATTAAAAAAATACTTTGAATAAGGAATATGTCAGTAACCTGATTAATAGCATGAAAATGAAATTGAAAAATAAAAATTCACAGAAAGTAAGGTAAGTCGTAGGTGAGACACTAGGGCTTGTCCTTTGATTTAATGATAAAATTGTGTTGGGCATAGCGATCAACTCCTATAGCTTACCTACTTACTTCAAGTTCGTAACAGTTTTATTAAAAAGAGTATTAAATATCTTAGTCAAAAGTAAGACATAAAAGAGAATGATGGTAAGTGAAACGAAAAGAAACTAAATTAAATTCACCGACTTAGTATATTATATCGCTAAAAATAATTAGTAAAAATCTTTCTTAGCACAATATAGAGTTATATTACAGAATAATGTATGATATTACTAAATTAGTTATATTAGAGTTATTTAGCTATTTGCATTGACATAATAAAGAAATCCCTTATATATCTTGCCGTCTAGTCAAACAGTAACCACTAAACTATTCTGAGTATTCCTTAAAATGCGTTGTCGCATGGTTGTCGCAAGTCTGCGCTGCCTTATTAGATTCGTTATCGGTTCGTTGTCCCGAAGTTTCTTTGTATTTTCTTCAGCTACGAGTAGAGAGCGTGATGACATCTAAATTGTTAAAGTACCGTCATTTTTCATTAAACTTTTTATCAACGGGAACTTTTCCAGCAGATTTTTATTAGATCATCTAATTTAGCCACTTTAATGTATTAAGATGATCGCAGTTAATGCAGTTAAAGGATAAATATGTTTTACCCGCGACTTATAACTAGTGTTGTTATGGATATCCATATCCGCAACCGAAACTATCGGATATCCGAAATAATTTAATATCCGTAACTGTAACCGAAACCGATATTATTTTTTACCAATATCCATATCCATATCGGGATCCGTGTTTAATAGTATATAACACTTCAAAATGAGTAGCTGTAAGAAAGAATTAATTGTATGACAGATTGCGAAACCTACAAGGTAAAATTAAAGTCGACATTTTACAGTTCCTTAAAAAATTAATATCCGTAACCGAAACTATCGGATAATCCGAAATAATTTAATATCCATAACCGTAACCGTAACCGATACCGATATTATTTTTTACCAATATCCATATCCATATCCGGATCCGAAATTATATATCCATAACATCCCTACTTATAACTAACATCCTGAGCTAACATCATAATTTTATCTATCGTTTCAGTCGATGGACGTCCACAACTGGACTTTAATAATTTTCAACTCTCACGGTCCTGCGCTGCTTGGATCCAGCGGCTACCTGCGACTTTCTTAACATCATTTGACCATCTGGTCAGAGGTTAGCCAACACGGCACTTTGACTCCCCAACGTCCGTCGTTTCTACGTGCTATGTGCCCATTGCCACTTCAACTTCATGATTCATTGAGACATGTCGGTGTCTCTAGTTCGTCTACGAATTTCCTCATTTCTGAGATACGTAGTCACTCAAAAAAGTCAATGATAATCATCACTGGGAAGTCTGATGAGTCGCTTGGCTGTTGAGTCTCTATCAGGGATCAAATTAGGGTCTCTAATATAAACCCAGGAATATTGTTGGCCACATACAAAGTTATGGACTTTCACAGCTTTTACAAACGAAGTACGGAGCTTTATCACGACATCTTTGATGTTAACAAGGAAAATCGACTCATGATACCCTTGTTAGATTGTTCCCATCAAAAGTTCCTTAATGACGTCATACCTACATGATACGTAGCTGAAATGATGCCAAGACAAAAGCGAACTGTGTGAAGGTCGCCTCCGAAGTCTGAACAACGCCGGTGATGTTATCGATATGTGAGATTAATTACTCCTGACATAGTTTACGAGTTTCAGTATAGTATAAGGCCATTAATGAGCTATCCAGAGTAGAAACGAATTGACAGTCACATTAAATACACGCAAGGGCAAAGAAAACGCATGCATATAACGAGAGTCGAGATACCGCCATTATTATTAACAAATCTTATGGTATCTTCGACCACATCACACACACTTTCCATCAGGTGAGATTGTAGTCAAGTGTAAACCTATTTAGAATAAAATAAAATAAACTAGCCACGGACGAAGCCTCTCTCCAGACACTATTCATATATGTAGGGATGATAATAAAATTAATACTATGTACTGGTGGTAGGACACTTCTTGCGGAGTTTATCGGGGTTGGTACACTGCAGTGTCAGATATTCTACCGTGAAGCTTACTGATGAAGCTGAACTGTTTTTCTGTTTCAAGAACACTATAGTACGCTGACATGATATTGGACAAAATGAGGTTTAATAACTGACGTCTCCGGATGTTGAGTGCATTGCAGTGTGTTTTTTATTATATTGCAATGCGAAATAATTCTACACACTGTTCCTACTACAACTTTTGCAAAAGTTCTTACTTTTTTATCATTCTCGAACGTATAAGCTCCAAGCAAGTAGTAGCAGGTGACATAGACACAGCAAACAGTCAGTATAGTCAAATGCACATTAGGGAGCTAGGCTGACCCGATTACCTAGATTCGCTCAAGGCCTGGGACATCCTGTGCCGTCTGTTTATTTACTATTGCTATTTGCTGTGCGTATCCGGCTGCGTCGCCGTACTCGTGATCACTTGTTAAGTCATGTTTACACTTAGATTTAAATCACTGCAGCCCTATAACCTCTATTTATATTTCTTTTATAGTATTTAGGTTCCCATATAAAAGTCAAGGATATAAGTGACTAAGCATTAAGCATACTTACAAAAGCCTAGATCAAAAATTCCAATCATAACTAAGTATTAAAGTCGAAAAGTATCAAATTTGTCACACATTTAATGGTGATATTTTACAGAAATAATATTGTTTATGTAAGTAGAAACCAATGTAAACAATCGGCTAAGTGTGAGTATAATTTGAGGGTTCCATACCATAAAAAAAAATCATTTTGTTAACATAACGCAGCAGTACTAATTTTGTTTGTAGAGGTTTAATTAATGTTAATATCAAACAATACTAGTTATAACGTTGGTTGGTTGTATACTAGTAACGACGTCGGTTTTATTTTTACTGTAAAACTTCCCCTGTAAACTTTTCCCAGTAACCCCACGACAACCATTGATTTTTTCGGGATAAAAAGTAACTAATGTATTACTCCAGAGTACAAACTATTTCCATTTCAAATTACAGCCTAATTGGTTCTGGAGTTGAGGTGTGAAGGAGTAACAAACACACTTACACACTTAAAAACTTTCACTTTACTATAGTGAAATTAACAATAACTCAATGTTTGATTCCGGAAGGAAAATTGACACAAAATTCCTATAATTTATCTTATCTTCATTAAGGGGGCCTATTTTATGCGAAAGTTCCTAAACATTTTATGCCATTCCATAATATATTATTTGTGTTGAGTATTAATCAAAACCATAACCCCTCCACTTCAAAGCCATAATTGAAAAAATTGTCCAATATTTTCTTTTCCGTACGAAAACAATACATCCACATCCCACAAGCATCGGACCGTGTGAAGTCAGGCATATAAACAGTGAAAGCGATCAGACTGCGTATGTACACAAGCACGGTGTACGGAACAGATATTGAATTTAAACGTAGGCTTTCATTTCCGCCCGCCCGCCCTGCGCTGCGTCGCGGCAAATAGGTCACAGATATGGGTCAAGAGACGACCCGCACTCGACGAGCCTCCGCGATGCAGCTGACATCCGACGGACGAGATCTCACGTGGCGTGCCTCTAGCACCTGATAATCTACATGTTTACACGTCATTGGATACGTTTGTGCTTATTTTCAAGGTATGGACATAGTTAAAAAAGAATATGGAGAAGGAGAAGAAAACTTATGAATAGACAACATTTAGAACTGATGGTTTACCTACTTTTTTTTACCTAAAATTGCAGTGGCTATAATCTCCCAAGGAAAACCAGGATTGTTGTTTTCACACAACGAAAAGTCCTATGCCTATTGTGGGCATTAGCTTGTTTTTGGTAGAAGCTGTCCATTGGTGCAGATTTCTATACCAACTTTGAAATGTTATGATTGGAATATCTTAATATCCTGCTGATGTTAAGCAATATTGTATAAGTATACTTGTATTGACTACAACAATGAAAGCCAAATGAACCCTAAAAACATTACACTCCTTTTTTTGGGCAGTCGTGTAAAAAGACGAGGTGGGAGTGCTGATAGAAGTGAAAACTTAAACAGAGGTGTCGGTCACTGTAACAACGCGAATTCAATGGTTTTTTCTAACTCTAAAACGCGCAACGCGCCCAAAGTTGCCACTTCAAGCCTTCTTTCTTCGATAACTTCGATGTTTGTAATATTAGTAGGATTTTGTTACTAAGTATTTCCTTCCCGTGGAAGCGGCGGGAGCGTTGTATGTAAATAGCTATTGATTGCGGTGCAGTGCCCTTGAACTCTGTATCTAGGTCAGCGATGTGTGTCGCGACACTCGCTTATGACAGCGACACCTGCCTGTAGGTATGACATGTTCGCCATCTTCGCTGCCCCTTGACTCTGCAAAAACACTTATAGCAGCGACGAGCTAACATCTATGCGGTGATTGGTTAATGCTAGCGTTAGATATGTAGCCAAGGAAACAATTGGCTGCTGATGGCTCCGCTGCTATGGTTATCATCGATGGTTTGCCGATCGCACAACAGCCGTATGACATATTCGCGATCTTCACTGCCTTTTGATTCTGCATAAATACTTATAGCAGCGATGAGCTAACATCTATACGCTGATTGGTTAATGCTTGCGTTAGTTATGCAGCCAAGGCAACAATTGGCTGCTGATGGCTCCGTTGCTATGGTTATCATCGATGGTTTGCCGATTGCACAACAGTCGTATGATATATTCGCGATCTTCACTACTGCTTGATACTGCAAAAACACTTATAGCAGCGACGAGCTAACATCTATACGCTGATTGGTTAATGCTTGCGTTAGTTATGCAGCCAAGGCAACAATTGGCTGCTGATGGCTCCGTTGCTATGGTTATCATCGATGGTTTGCCGATCGCACAACAGCCGTATGACATATTCGCGATCTTCACTGCCTTTTGGTTCTGCATAAATACTTATAGCAGCGATGAGCTAACATCTATACGCTGATTGGTTAATGCTTGCGTTAGTTATGCAGCCAAGGCAACAATTGGCTGCTGATGGCTCCGCTGCTATGGTTATCATCGATGGTTTGCCGATCGCACAACAGCCATATGACATATTCGCGATCTTCACTGCCTTTTGATTCTGCATAAATACTTATAGCAGCGATGAGCTAACATCTATACGCTGATTGGTTAATGCTTGCGTTATTTATGCAGCCAAGGCAACAATTGGCTGCTGATGGCTCCGTTGCTATGGTTATCATCGATGGTTTGCCGATTGCACAACAGTCGTATGACATATTCGCGATCTTCACTACTGCTTGATACTGCAAAAACACTTATAGCAGCGACGAGCTAACATCTATACGCTGATTGGTTAATGCTTGCGTTAGTTATGCAGCCAAGGCAACAATTGGCTGCTGATGGCTCCGTTGCTATGGTTATCATCGATGGTTTGCCGATTGCACAACAGTCGTATGACATATTCGCGATCTTCACTACTGCTTGATACTGCAAAAACACTTATAGCAGCGACGAGCTAACATCTATACGCTGATTGGTTAATGCTTGCGTTAGTTATGCAGCCAAGGCAACAATTGGCTGCTGATGGCTCCGTTGCTATGGTTATCATCGATGGTTTGGCGATTGCACAACAGCCGTATGACATATTCGCGATCTTCACTGCCTTTCGATTCTTCATAAATACTTATAGCAGCAATGAGCTAACGTCTATGCGCTGATTGGTTAATACTTTCGTTAGTTATGCAGCCAAGGCAACAATTGGCTGCTGATGGCTGCGTTGCTATGGTTATTGTCGATGGTTGGCCGATGTACAATTTTATATTTCCAAGAATCACACCCCAGAAAGCTGGCAATCGCTCTAGTACAATGAAATTCACGCAGCAGTCAACTAAATCTAAATATATAAAAGAAGAAACTGACTGACTGACTGACTGACTGACTGACATATCAACGCACAGCCCAAACCGCTGGGTCTAGAGACTCCAAATTTGGCACACAGATACCTTATGAGGTCTAGGGGAGCACTAAGAAAGGATTTTTCAAAATTCACCCTCTAAGGGGGTGAAACGGGGGTCCGAAGTTTGGATTTTATCAAGTTAAAATACGTCTTCACGCCGCAACTACTGAATCGATTTGGCTAAAATTTGGAATGGAAGTAGATTATATCGTGGATTACCACATAGCCTACATTTCATCCCGCAAAAATTCATGGTGTCCGTGGGATTCGTTAAAAATCGAAATTCACGCGGAAAAAATCTTCATGCCGCATGTACACTACCGATTTGGCTGAAATTTGGAATGGAGATAGATTATATCCTGGATTAATAAATAGGCTACTTTTTATCCCGAAAAATCTATGGGTTTTGCAGGAAAAGGGGAAAACAGATATTCACGTGGGAAAAATACTACTTCATACCGTAATTGCTGAACGGATATGGCTGATATTTGGAATAAAGATAGATTATATCCTGGAATAATACGAAGGCTACATTTCATCCCGGAAAAATCCATGGTTTCCGCGGGAAAACTGAAAAATTGATGTTCATGCGCGAAAAATACTACTTTACGCTGTAATTACTAAACGGGTATAACTGAAATTCAAAAAAGGTTTTATCCTGGATTAATACATATAGGCAAATTTTTATCCCGGGAAAATCCATGGTTTTCAAGAAAATAGTTAAAAAGCAGATATTCATGCGGGAGAAATACTCCTTCACGCCGTTTTATCTTGGAATAATACATCGGCTTCTTTTTATCCCGGGGAAATCAATGGTTCTCGCGAGAATAATGAAAAATGGATTTTCAAGCGGGAGAAAATTTATTCCTTCACGCCACAACTACTGAAAATTTTTGGTTTAAAGTTGAAATGAAGATTGATTTCATGTAACACAATGGGTACTTTTTATTCCGAAAAATGGATGGTTCCCGAAGAATAGGGAAAACTAAAGTTTACGCGTGCGAAGCCGCGGGTATCTGCTAGTCTAATATAAATAAGACATTTAGTTATAGAATTAGATAGATAAAATTGTTAGATTAAGAACATTTTTGCTATGCCCTGACAGGGCATTTTGACTATATTTTATATGTTATGTGGTCAGATATGCAAATAAATAAATAAATTCAAATAAGTCTGGACAAGTGCAAGTCGGACGCCTGCACCCGTTTCGTATCAGTTTCGTACTACTACATCAAAAGTTACGTTAGAATCACTTTTCTTAACCGTACATCATACATGTAAGGAGTTCCGATTTTTTGCCGCAGTTTTGAAGTCGAGGGCTCCCTCTTGGACGCCAATGATGCCAATAAATCGTTGTTGCATTATAACATAGAGATTATAGTAAGAGATCTAGGTTAAGTTTCTCTAGCTGTTATAATTATATCGATTCCCTTTAAATACGATCGCTAACGTTTCCAAAATTAAAAAAAAAAGTATGAAAATCACATTTAAAATCGATAAGTCGCGTTATCAACTTTTGCACTCATCATCAATTTATTGCCGGTATAATTTATTCCCATACATTTCCGAAGCGTCGGTAATCGTAGAATATCAATCTAAAAAGATATTACATACTTCTTCTTTTCCTTTTTGTTTTTAGAAATAGTAGTTATCTCTCAGAGCTAAGCAACATTATTATATTTAAAGCTGCAGACTTCAGTTAAGATGCTTCAAGTAAGATGACTTTGACTTCAGTTAAGATGCTTCAAGTAAGATGACTTCGACTTCAGTTAAGATGCTTCAAGTAAGATGACTTTGACTTCAGTTAAGATGCTTCAAGTAAGATGACTTTGACTTCAGTTAAGATGCTTCAAGTAAGATGACTTCGACTTCAGTTAAGATGCTTCAAGTAAGATGACTTTGACTTCAGTTAAGATGCTTCAAGTAAGATGACTTTGACTTCAGTTAAGATGCTTCAAGTAAGATGACTTCGACTTCAGTTAAGATGCTTCAAGTAAGATGACTTTGACTTCAGTTAAGATGCTTCAAGTAAGATGACTTTGACTTCAGTTAAGATGCTTCAAGTAAGATGACTTTGACTTCAGTTAACATGCTTCAAGTAAGATGACTTTGACTTCAGTTAAGATGCTTCAAGTAAGGTTAAGTCATTTGATTTTAAAATGAGCTTAACGCCGATACTTTCGTGAACAACTTTATAAATTCACTGAGCATTCTATGTACTTAAGTTAAGTTTGTGAAATATTTCCGTTTTATATTTACAGAAATAGCCTATTTTAGTATCTAAGTTTAGTAAAAATATTTTCTAAATAAATATTTTTTTGGTTCAATAAAGATTCCTCTTCAGCTTAGAAATCACTTACAGATACCCTCATCAATGAGAAAATTGTAGCAGATTAGAAATTAACATGCCTTTTTAGGGTTCCATACCAATTTGGTAAAAATGGAACCCTTATGGTGAGACTTTCTCCGTCCGTCCGTCCGTCCGTCTGTCACACTTAATTATTTCAGTAACTATCGAAGCTATCGACTTGAAATTCAGAATAGTTGTAGGTAATAGCGACCCAATGCCATTGCAAGCATAAAACATTGAAAATTGTTTTTATTTTTATTTAAAAAGGGGGGAAAACCGCAGCTTCGAATTTTCAAAATGAAATAACAATATTGAGTGGGGTATCATATAAAAGGGCGTTACTTGTGTATTCTAAAACCGATTTTTATTTATTTTTATGCCTGATAGTTTTGGATTTATTGAGCAAACTGTCGAAAAAAATACCGTTCCCCCCCCTTATCTCCGAAGTTTATCAATCGAAAAATCTGAAATAATTATGATCAATAGATATTAATGTATATTTTACAGGAAAAATAAAATCAACTCCCTAACTATTATACTTTTTTTGATAATAACAATAAAGCACCAAAAACAAAGTTACGTTTGCGGTTCGCCAACAAAAGTACCTACATGTAAATTATACTCGTAAATTCATGAACAAAAGTGATTCTTTCAATGTTTTACTTCTTTTATGGTATGGAACCCTCGGTGCGCGAGTCCGACTCGCACTTGGCCGGTTTTTTTTATCTAAGTCACTAAGTCAAAATAATCAAACGCGAGAGCATGTATGAATGTATGGATGTTTGTTACTCTTTCATGATAAACTTTTGAAACGATTGGGTTATAATTTTGAATATACGTAAATATCTTTCAACCTGAATTAACAAATGAAAAAAAGTCATCCCGAAAAATCAATGGTGTACGCCCAATGTGTGAAAAACCAAAACTCATGCGTGCGGAACCGCGGGCATCCACTAGTATTTGAATAATTGAGGCCTTGTTTGTTTCAATACAATTTTAAATCACTGTAAGCAGCTGTTGTCACCACAAGGTTAGCTTTAAACAAAATGCAAATAAAGCTTAAACTAACGGGTACACCGGTATCATATCTACAGACGTGCTAACTCCCAACTTGGTTGGCAGACAAATTTAAACCGTGTTTGTGCACATTAGCTCAGCAGGGCGATCGGCTAAAAATGAACTGTATCAATGTCAAAACGTGATTTTCAAGCGTTGGTCACACCGGTGTTGAATTTGATACAGCTCTTTAATGATTGATACCTATTTAGCCGGTCGCCCTGCCATTCGGTCCACTACGTGAAGATAATAATGAGAGTTTGAAAATGAATTCTTTGCCAGTCGTCATTGCTCCTCTCTGCTTTTAGGCTGCTGGTTTTAAACCCTCTCTCCTAGGCGAAAGAAGACCCGTAGCTCCACTTATGCGCCCATAGTTTATAGGTGAACAAATCGTTAATGTGTCTGCAGATCTGTAGATGCCTATCAAAACCTTCGGCACACTGCAGGCGCCATTTTAGCTGCTTAAAGTCAGTGTTGTAAGGCAACTTGCTGCTGCAATGTTGGTGTAAATTTGCAGCTCATCGGCAGATCTGAAGATGCTTTACAGATCGTTGTTCACCATTACAGGGTCCGTGAACCCTGTTTTGTGTCAGTAGTGTAAGCTTTCATGAATTTCTTGAATTACATTGAATAATAATGGCTGGGATACTTCGGGAGCGCGTCGGCAGATCTGTAGAGGCTTTACAGACCATTGTTCGGCACTGCAAGGGCCGTGAACCCTGTTTTGTGTCAGTAGTGCAAGCCTTCATGAATTTCTTGAATTTCATTGAATAATAATGGCTGGGATACGTCGGGAGCGCGTCGGCAGATCTGTAGAGGCTTTACAGACCATTGTTCGGCACTGCAAGGGCCGTGAACCCTGTTTTGTGTCAGTAGTGCAAGCCTTCATGAATTTCTTGAATTTCATTGAATAATAATGGCTGGGATACGTCGGGAGCGCGTCGGCAGATCTGTAGAGGCTTTACAGACCATTGTTCGGCACTGCAAGGGCCGTGAACCCTGTTTTGTGTCAGTAGTGCAAGCCTTCATGAATTTCTTGAATTTCATTGAATAATAATGGCTGGGATACGTCGGGAGCGCGTCGGCAGATCTGTAGAGGCTTTACAGACCGTTGTTCGGCACTGCAAGGGCCGTGAACCCTGTTTTGGGTCAGTAGTGCAAGGCTGCAGGCGCTTGCAGGATTTCAGGGACGCGCGCGTCGTTAGCGAACAGCCCGCCAAACTGGAAATAATGGCCGACACCCAGCGCCTTTTTCAGTAGATAACACTTATTTGGAAATGCTGAAAAATGTTTTAATGTGGAGATTAATAATTTCATTATAAGTTAAATATCATATATAACGGATCCTTTGCTGTGAGGTAGGCCTTCCATAGGTGACAAAAATTAATTCTAAGATCCTAAGCTTCATTGTTCACGCTTGTATACTTCTTGTTTGAAATGATTCGCCAATTGCCATTCTTTGGTAAAAAAACGTTATTTTGTTTGTATAACGGCCATCTTTCGATGCTCTAAAGTCATAGATGCAGATTTTTTTAGCTGCAGATGAAGAGTTTTATCATGCCTAGATGTTATACTCGTGAAATTCTATAATTTATAGCAACAGTGATATCACGGTTTAAACTGTTCACTCGACGACACCTGGGTTCGAATCCTAGACATGCACTTGTGTTACTGCTAGCTTTTATCAAATACTAACTTGCACTTAAGTTATTTCTTGACAGGAATCTTATCTGATGGTAAGTGACGATGCGTACGAATCATCGTAGTAACTAGGAAGGAGTAAATAACTACTGACCGTTTGCAAAATAGAATGGTGCTGGAACGTTACGTCGTTTGGAATTCCTTTGTTGGTATGGAAGCCACTAGCTGCGGCCGAAGCCAGGCAATCATCTTTCACACATGATTCAATCAAGCAATGCTAGCCGGTTGGTTCACACCTTTGCTTATTTCTTTCTCATTGAACAGAGGTTTGGATCCAAGGCACATACCTCTCGGACTTTTCTTAATGATCTGTCTTTGTAGATGGAAGAAAACATCGTAACATCGTAACAAGTCTGAATTCACCACAACCATTGATTTAACATATTAAATGATCAGCACTTACTGACGCCACACATACATTTTAGGCTCTGACCTGAAGCCGGGTTCTTAATTTTTCAAAACTGTAAAATGGCGCTAATGAATGCGACCGACCGAAATTTTTGGCTTCAACATACATCTTTCCCGTCCTCTTAGCGTAGCGTATTTCGTTACGACAACGTACTCA
The DNA here is from genome assembly GCA_963855885.1 of Coenonympha glycerion. NCBI lineage: Eukaryota > Metazoa > Arthropoda > Insecta > Lepidoptera > Nymphalidae > Coenonympha > Coenonympha glycerion. The sequence goes on along the minus strand of OY979637.1, from coordinate 16,003,511 downwards.
AAAATGTCAGAGGCCCGTCAACCCATTTAGAGAGCAAACGAATACTCAGCTGTAGAGCATGCAGAGAAGTAGCAACAACAATCGAACTCGGGACTTCCGCTCAAATTCGAGCGAGCGTCATCTGCGCTAGGGAGGATTGTCGATATCTATGCCCAGGTGTTACGGATATGTGGATATTATAATAGAGTAGTATCCCGGCCGGAGCGGCCCCGGCCGTGGCTCGCCGCCCGGCGCTGACCTAATATTGATAGTTCAAGGCCTCCCTCGGCCTGTTGCATTACTTACTGCTTTCCCATTTCGAAGCGCACTTTTAATTAATATCTGTCCACTTTTTTTTACGAGCACTGAAGTTCTTGATTAAAGTTTCAAATGAAAATCGTAGTGATCCAAGAAAAATGTTTTTTTTTTTTTCAAATTATGAGACCTTACGGTATTTTTATTGTTAGTTTTTACGTGCACGGGAAAGCGCAGTTGGCAGACCTCCGACCAGATGGACTGACGACATTAAGAGAGTCGCGGGAAGGCGCTGGATACAAGTGGCGCAGGACCGTGCGGGCTGGAAATCAGTACAGCAGGCCTTTTTACAGCAGTGGACGTCCCTGAACGACTGCATGGACGTGCATTGAAATAAGCTGTCTGCAAATATAAAGTAATTCCCTGGTCTGTGTGTCTGCATCTGAGAAAATGTCAATGCATTGAGTCAAATGCTGGCTTCGGAAAAATTTGCTTATACACCCCCTGAATCTTTAATGTAAAAGTTTGGAGGTATGTATGTTCGTTGCTCTTCAACAACTGTTACTGATGATTTGGATGAAGTTTGTTATAAAGAAAGCTTACGTACTTTCACGTAATACGTATGTCATAGTACGTCATAATATGTCTGCTGAAAAGTCAACGACCAGTTCTTCATAAACCTACCATTTACTATCTATGAGTTTCGGCTGATAAAAAATCATCGCTCAGTTCCGTTTAAGGCTACTCTAGCAACTAATAACTCATGTCCCGAAAAAGGAAGCTCAACGGCAGCCATGATAAGCTGGTTTATGAATATATTCCTCCTCCAATAAGATAAAGACGTGCTATATATCCGGCAATTCGTATAGCACATCCGGTGAGCAGTGTTATCGACCAGGTGACCCAGTATTGCCGGTTCAAGGTCCATCGCTGCATTTGCTTGTGCTATATCTGTCTAAGAACTGAAATCATTGAGAACTGAACTAATTGTGTATTAATCCACTTTGTTTACGAAATTAAATCAATCCTCTTTTCATGTCCCACAATTGGACATGTTTAGCGGTACTTTAGGAGGCCTTGATGATCAAGAAATGAAATTCCAGAAGATTTTCAGAAAGGGATTTTTTCATTAGTCCTACTCGTATAACTGCTAATCGAATTATATATTTTAGTTTCCATAGATGCACATAATACCAAAAAAAATATATGTCCCGATGCCCTTTAAAGGTTTTTGTTTTGAATATTTTGAATGTTTGAATGTGTAAAGTTGTGATTGTCCAAGTAACCAATTGCAGCCTTATTGTATTTCTAGAATTCTTCAGTACTGGAAAAAAGAGATAGTATTAAAATAATTTAGACTAACCTATAAATCTTATCTGCCATGTATCTGCCTGTGTTCAAAATGAAATTCGAAGGGCGTTTTTCATCACAATAGGTAATAACGTCTATCTAAAAATAACTTGCGGCATGATAATATTAAAGGTTCTTCTCAAAATGCGATTCGGCTGTAATCTGGCATCGGTCGGCCTGGAAACCAATTACCTAAGTGCTAACAGCCGCAAGGGAATTATCGCTGGTTCGAGTTGACCTAGGGTTTGTTTCCACTTAGGCTGCCTATCCATCGGAGCGGAGCGTGACAGCGGAGTCGAGAAACGGAGAAATATTAACCAATAGGATTTCACAAAATCTCCACACCTCTTAAAGTCAAGTCAAAGTCAAATAATTTATTTCATTAAGGCTCATTTTACAAGCACTTATGAATAATTGTGTATTTATTATGTATTATGAATAAATCTTAAGAATGCACTGACCAAGGTTTTCTCCATACATTCAAAAAACCAAATCATTTGTAATTCGTGCATATTTCGATCATGTTGTGGTGTTATTCGGATTCATATAGTAATAATCTATTCTCCTGGACAAATTTGGTTCAGAAATACTTCTTTAAAACGAAATTAAAATCAATTTTCATCAAAAATTTTATAACAAGTATAGTTGAGAGTATAGTCGAGTTCCGTAATACCAAAAATTATGAATGAAAACTTGTAACTTTCTTTATTAACTGGTGTTTTTCTTTATCTGGACAGTAAAAACTGTGCTCCTGAACTAAAGCGACGTGAGATAGTGTTGTTTTTATTACAAAACAAATAAGCAGAAAACATGTCCTCTTTGACATAAAAATAAGCAAAACTAAATTCGTTTACAATTTCGTTTAACAAAAGTATTTCGGAACCAGATATGGCCAGGAGCATAGATTATTCCCGAATAACACCACAACATGATCGAAATGTGCACGAATTACATATGATTTTGGTATTACGTTTGTATGGCAGACTTCGTGGGTTAGTGGACTCTTCATATTGGTTAATATTTCTCCGTTTCTCAGCTCTGCTGCCTCGTTCCACTACGGTGGACTGGCAGCATTTAGCGGATACAAGTAGATAAGCGAAACGTAGCTATGAAAACGGGTGGTTGTTCCAACTAAAATGATAAATTAAAGAGCCCTATTTATCGTAAAACGTTGAGTGAAAACGCAGCCTTCATTTGTGATCTAAAATATTTTTGGGAAAGAAATATTATTAATATTAAACAAAAATATACTATTATTACTATACTTTTATGGTATTCTGTAACAAAACATATAAAATATTTGGTTTAATTAATTATTTTTCATTTTCTCTTGTGAAAAGTCAAAACTCTACCGCCAGGGTCGGAAGGAATTGGCAAGCAACTTGGCACTTGCTCTTTTCAAAAATGTCAATTTTCAAGTGTCTGATCGAAAACTCCAATGTCAAATCACTTTGGTCTAACCCAGGATCGAACCAAACACATATTTATCCACAGTATAGAACCTTCTAACCACAAATCCATTCAGGCAATTTAATCAAGGGCCTCTGAAGGGAGTGTATTAAAGGGCCTAAGCCGAATTGCTCTCTTGTCAAAGTGATTGGTATAATTTGCGAGCCGTCAGTCCTTTGTGCGAAATTTTAGATTGAGGCCTTTTTCCTAACTGGATATTAATTGACTAATGCCCTTAATAAAGTACTCAGTATTAGCACCAAATATTTATAATGGTACTAGCGAACCCGACAGACTTCGTCCTGTCAAAAACATTTTTATTGTAGCAGTTTTTTGCTTGCTTTAATGGTAAGAGACAATGCAGCCGAAGATGTTATGGTACTAAGTTGAAAGGAGTATGCAACCCCTAAAGATTTCTACACAGCATCGCGTTGGAACGCTAAATCGCTTGGCGGTCTGTCTTTGCTGGTGGGGTGGTTACTAGCCACGACCGAAGCATTCCGAGAGACCAGACCTGAGCAAAATTATAAATGATAAAACTCTAATGTGCTCGTCCGGGAATCGAACCTGCGCCACTGCACAGGGAGATCGTCAAAATTATTATTTAACTTTTTCAGAACTTTCGAATACTTCAAAATTTTTTTTAATGTTCGAAAATGACCTGTTTGTGGTGGCAGGTCAAGGAGTCAATTCATTATGTTACCTTACGAAATTAATATTCTTTTGTAAACCACTGCCATTTATACGTAATAACTTAATAAATCATCATTTCATTAATTTCTGAATGTGGCGCATACGTTTGACATTTGTGTGCATGTAAATTAAGCGTATGAAGTAATTTTTGCATTCTTATTTCTCATATTCATTTTATCGGAACTTCCTGGACCAACATTTTCTATTAAATTTTTGGAGTTACAAGTTAACGGTTTAAACGGTTATTTAAGGGGACTCGGCCTCACTAGCCCGCGAAATTAAAATTTTATTTAGATTTTTTTCAAATATTAGACTAACTACACATTGTTGGTTTATGGCAATTAATTTTTCGAGCATCATCTTTATGCATCTACGTGTTTTTTGAACCAATTTGAGGTGAATGGAATTCCCCATTCACTTAATTTTCCGAAAGATTATTTTTTAAGTTTTCTAGATTTGAAGCTATCGAGATGCGTATTTTTGAGCAAAGTTTTAATTAAAAACATGTAGATGATTAGGTATGCTCACGAAACTCATTGACTTAAGAGGCCTGTGAACTACGATGTCTCTATTAATTCAAAATACCAAATCATTTGTAATTCGTGCATATTTCGATTATGTTGTGATGTTATTCGGATTCATATAGTAATAATCTATCCTCCTGGCCATATTTGGTTCGGAAATAATTCTTTAAAACGAAATAATAACCAATTTTGATCCATTTTTTTATAACTTTGGTCGAGTTCCGTAATACCAAAAATTATGAATGAAAACTTGTAACTTTCTTTATTAACTGGTGTTTTTCTTTAGCTGGACAATAAAAACTGTGCTCCTGAACTAATGCGACGTGAGATAGTGCTGTTTTTATTACAAAACAAATAAGCAGAACACATATCCTCCTTGAAATAAAAATAAGTAAAACTAAATTCGTTTACAATTTCGTTTAACAAAACTATTTCAGAACCAGATACGGCTAGGAGCATAGATTATTACTATATGAACCCGAATAACACCACAACATGATCGATATTTGCACGAATTACAAATGATTTTGGTATTACGTTTATATGGGAGACATCGTGGGTTAGTGGACTCTTAAGCCTATGTACCTATACTTGATAAGCGAAAAACTAAATAAAATTTGAATTTTCACGCCCGGATGGTACCCGGGATGGGTTACCCCTTAAGCGATTTTTAGTGACCTTGTTATCATCAAGAGAACCTTTGTGCAGCTTTCTTCTAGTCTGAGGTTTTGGGCTAAACGAATCACTTTTCATTCCGAACTTATTTTTTTTTCATATACAGAATATTTAAGGCTTGAAGCAATGATTTTGTGAATACTTCCAGGCCCAACAGTGGCCAATAGTTTAAAATTACGTTAGGAATGGGTTATTAAGGTTAGGTGTAAATAAAACGATTATAAAGATTTTACATACAATTATTTATTTTAATAATAATAATATTATATCCCATAGTTGCATGTGCTTTCTCCGGAAGCAGTATGAAAAACAACGACTTCACACCATATTATAGTCTGAAAGCTGGTGAACTAAAATTTGATTCAACATGATTAATTGTATTATATTATGATGTAAGACGACTCAGTGTCATAAAAATGTAATAAACCGTTTTGACATTTAAAAATCTGGACATTTAAACATTTTTTTTTACAAATTAAATCAAATCATTTATTTTGTATAGGCCATTACTTGTTAGCTCTTATCAGTAAAAATAAATAATGAAGTTGGTATATTTTAATAATAACTTACTTTATTCTACAATACTAATTATCACACAAATATTTATATTTTTCAGAACATTTTCTGTAATAAATATATTTTTCTATTTCTTTCAGTTTTGTGAGTGTGATTTGTATTTAAGTAGGGTGAGTTTGTATGTCTCTGTCTATAAGAATCTGATAAAACCGATAGTCCAGATATTAGAAATATTAAATAATTAATTAAAATTTCAGGAAGGCACTCAACCTGCATAATAATATTATATACGAATACATATATAATATTGCGTAGAGAAGGTATTATAGGCATAACAATGTCTTTAATTATTTAGTTGACCAGCTCGCAGACTATTACATGAATAATGTACAGTCAGCAAAGGAAAAGTTAAATGTTTTCTTTCCTCATTATTATTAGATATTATAAATTAAAGACGTTTGAGAAATTTAAGCTCTCAATTTTTTGAAAGTACTTAGATTTTTAATTTGATGCATTAAAATGACGTTTCGTATTTTACTAAACTCCATTTATCCTAAAAAACTTAAAATTTAAAAAAAGTGAAGTGATTTTAAAAGAAAAATAGTATTTATGTGGAAAACTTTGATTATATTTTTTTTGTTTATTTAATTTACCAAACTGAAAATATCATTTTACTGCATCGTATTACAAGTCTAATTAGGGCGATAAATATATTATTTTGCTGACTGTACAGTGCATACTTTATTACAGTTTCAGATAATTTCTTTCTGGCTATCATCAATTTCACTTCAAAAGGTACAAGGGTTTTTACTCTTACTTTACATGCATATTCTTCATCAATATTTCATGTATTTTTATATTAATATTACTATTACATTATGCGTGATCATTACTGTTATATTTAAAAATGATTATAATTATTAATTTAATATTATTTTTTCAGAGATATAAGTTTATAATTTTGGTTTCATTTTCGCACTGTAATGAATAAAAAACGTTTTTACTTATATTAAAAAAATAATACCAAACTGCTTTTATTATAATTAAAATTAATTACAATTCTATACCAGTTCAATAACGTGCCATAGCAAATAAATTGGATACTAACTAAACAAGTGTATACTTCAATAAATATATAAATAGGCATAGAAAATTATGTAGAAGCTTCGTTTGTAAACACTAAGCAAAAAGTAAAAAAAAGATAGTTAATACGTTGTTTCGTTGTAATTATAATAGTATAATTATATAATTTAAGCGTTATTTTTATAATTTAGTTTCTAATGACAGTGATAAATATTGAATAATAAAAAATTTCCTCGGGCGATAATTATATAATTAAATTATAACAAAAAATCAAACTACAATTTACCTACAAACATTGTGATTAAAGTTAAAACTTTCACATGAATTCACTTACTGAATAGGTTGATTTCAAAATAATGAAGTTAATGAAAATAGAAAATAAAATGAAAGTAGATAGTAATAATATAAAATACTCTTATTTCTTTTGTTCTCGTAAGTAATCGTCTTCTTTAAAGAATAGTAGTTTATGGAACAGTCGCATAATGGGCGTATTAAAACATTAGTGTAAGTGTTTTAATACCCAATATGTAGAGTTTCAGTTTATTTTTTTTACACGCATATTATCTTAAATCCAAACCATAAAATCTTGGTAACATTTTTTGTAATTTATTTTGAGTACGTTAATAAAATATTGTGGCTTATTTCTGTTGCAATTTCTTAAATAACAGGTGGAGTTAAATTTTCTGCAGTATCACTGCTAGAAAAAACGCCTTATAAAAAGACAGGAACCCAGATTCCAAAGTAAAAGTAATGGAAAAAAATATTGCCATATTTTCACAGTAAAACCGTGTTACAAATATTTTTATTATTATGACAAATACATGTGAATAAAGTAGGTCAAACAATAAACATGTATTCATACATTTTGATTTCATAATTCGAATTTAAAGCTATGATCGTACATAAAATTTTATAAAGTAATTTGTATTTTTCATAAAATTATTGATTAATCGAGTTAAGTAATAAAGTACTAATAACCACCCTGAAACAAATTTAAATATTATTAAAATGTGTTTGTTTTTTTTTATAAAAAGACAATATTTTTTACTATTACTATTTTTTTTTTCATTTTATAAGAAAAAGAATTAATCCAAAAAATGTAAAAGAGGGCGTTATCCAATTGATATGTAGTAAGGTAGTGAAGACAGCACTTTAATATGTTTAGATTGCTTATGTTTTCCCACAGTCAGTAAATATTATGTTAAATATGTATTTATAATACTTTTATTACAACTGATACGATTACGCCATATTTAAAATAAGGATTTTTATTCATTCCAAGTTTTATAAAAAATTGCTTAAAAGAATGAAAATCCACTTATTATTAATCGATAATTTGAATTAAAAAAGTATATTTCATAATCGTATCAGTGATTTCCACTAAAAAGCGTACTAAAATTGTATTTAAACCCCTATAATCAACTAACATTGCTTGAAACATCGATTCTACAATTATTAATTTTTTACACAATTTACACTACTATGGTACATTATAATATCTAACAAATGTTTAAAATTACAATAAAAAGATACCATACCATACCTTACTTCTATAATTTTATCAAAATATAGAAATATGCTGCAATTATTATTAGTTTTAAAATTTTATTACCAAGAAATCTGAAACAAAGTAATGTCTGAAAAACATTCAATTAACGCATTTTATAATATTATAATCATAGGTTTATGAACGTCGTCGCTGGATTATAATATTGTATAAGACCAATAATGTACTTTGAACTCCAAAATCAGACACTGTTTAATATTTTTTTTTTACGTCCTAAAATCTATTCCATGCAAATTAATGTTCAATTAAGAGCCAAAAATATGATGTTTTTATTTTAAATATTAAATTATTTAACATTACAATATGCGAACTAATAATAAATTAGTATAATATTACTAACAGTACAATATATAAACCTTAAAGCTAACATCAAACACGGCAAAATAAATCCAGCCATATACACAAATGCTTCTACTGAAAATAATTAAAAACTACAAACATTTTACTAAATTTACTTACAATAACTTTTTTATGTAGTACCTATGTGTATAATTACTTACAATAAGTGAAATTTTTGTGTCAATTAGTACAATTTTTCTCGTATAAATATAGAATTTTATTCTCCAATACAAAACAATGTTAAACATTTTTGTTTTCAGTAACGTATAAAACTATAAACTTTGTTCCTTTACACGTATTATGTCCTTCTTTTAAACTTTTCATAGCGATTCCAAATTATAATGAATAAAATAAATATACAGAAAATCTGTTGCTTTTAAATTTTTAATACTGGTTTACAGTTTCTTACATAATATAGAAAACGAACATTCTGATGTATGATCTAAACATTTAATTTATCGATGGTTATTTGAAGTCTAAAGATTCTTTATTTCAAAGAACGTTTTAAGAGTAGGTTTATTAAACTGCAAAGAAGTGTAGTTTGCCTAAAAGCTAAGAAATGTTAAATATATAAATAAAAAACGAACGTAATATTTTACATAATTAAGCTAACAACATCACGCTGTACATAATATAAAAATAGCGGAATTAAGTTTTTTATCTCGCAGATACATTTATTTTTCTCCTTTAAAAGGATTTTTACATCAGTCTTGCAAGCTTCGACTATGTCTTGATATCATACAAACACCAGTATCATGCTGAAAAAGCTCATGTTTAATATTTAACATTGTTTAAAATTCTACGACGTAAAATTTAAAGGTAATAGTTGAAGAAAAAATGGGTGAAACCCTTTTTTTATAGCAAAACAAATTTTTGTGCGTATTCGGGAAGATAATCCAGTATTTTAAGTATGTTTAAGACTTTAAAGTAAAACGTAAAATCCGCCTAAATCCATGCAACATTCCTAGTAGAAAAATACAATTTATTTTTAAGTTTTTTAAATATTTTTATAGAAAAACTTTTTATCATAATTATTATTATTATGTGCTGTTTTTGTGTACTAGATCAATTTATTGTTGTAAGAAATTTTATTTTTTATTTTAGCTATAAAATAGTTGGTTACATTGCCGTACATGGAAAAATATGACGTGTAAATAGATAGTATTTTGTTTTTTTTTGTGATTTAATGGATTTTTTTTAATTAAATATATTTATTTGATTACCTTAGATAATGTTACTCAAATATTTAATTTATTAACATTGTGCATTCGAAGCGGCTTTACCCCATCCCCATAGAGGCTTAGGGTGAAAACTTAATGAGTTAGTAAAAATATTAAGAAATTATATTTTTATACTAACCTTTGTAAATTAAGTTACGTACTGGTCAAAATATATTATTGTATTTATATTTCAATACAACTGTGCGTTGTTCGCTGTTTGTTGAGGAAAAAATAAATTTAAATAAATTAAATATTACAATATTCTACAATTTTAATTACTTTGACACGAGTCTTTAATTTATTTAAACTAATTAAAAAATCAAGTATTTTGACAACATAAACTTTACAAATAGTGTTTATTTTGTTGCCCAAAATTTTTCTAAATTATTTCTATGTAAAAACAACGAATTGTGGGACAAACCGACAGACAATTGTTGCACTTATACTGGGGAAATGAATATATTAATTATTCATCCGAGTAAATAAGCTCCTTCTTATCCGATGGAACTTAATTTATTTAATTAACTTGGATAATGTACCTTAAAAGCATTAATATACCTACTAAATGAAAATAATATTATCATAATATTTTTACCAACCCTACAATTTATTTATTTCCTACCAACAAATTGTTTTAACTTATCTTTTTTTCAATACGCCGACATTCACATCATTCGACATCATTTTTGTAAATGTTATAATATAATATTTTCATGAATTTTAATGAATAAGGATTTTTACGCATTAAAAATTTAATGAAAATTAATAAAAAATGATGATAATATTATGATGTTAACTTGAATATTTTATGGAACAATTATAAATTATATTTTATAGATCTTTGCTATTTTATAAAATCTAAGGAACTTTTTGATTTCTTAATGGACGTGTTATAGAGACGTGTAAGTTCCTTAAAACCATTAAAAAAATGTTTATATTCAATTATAAAATATATAGCATCAAATAATTAAAAATGGTATGAATAAAACCCTAAATAATTTAATGACAAAATCAAAAAATAAAAGGTAAGCGTTGTTGATAAATGTAAAACAAAAGCAATGATTTCCAAAACATTTATCTATAAATCAGCACGACTTTGTACTAAATTCACGTCACAAATCTTTTTTTTATCCACTATCAATGTTACGAACAAAGTTAATATTTTTTAATAGTTAGATTTTATAAAAAACTACATCTACTTTACCGTTACGATTCTAAAACTTTTAATCAAGGGTTAAGCATGAATACTCTAAAATCCTATCTTTTCAGTTATAGAAAATTACATGATGCAGGTACAGGTATTCCTCCACATTTAAATACTCCAGTGATGGCGAAAAAAAAAAGTTAAATTAAAAAAAGATGAAAAAGAAAATAAAACAATTTATTTATACCCTAACTAGCACCGAAGCTGATAATAATTGATGCAGCTGATTTCCAGATTTGAATTACATATTCGGTTACCTACGATGTCTCCATACATTCGTAATATCAAAATCATTTCTAAGTCGTGCATATTTCGATCATGTTGTGGTGTTTTTTACGTCCATATAGTAATAATCTATGCTCCTGGCATATTTGGTTGTGAAATACTTTTTTAAAACGGAATATAAATGAATTTCGATTAGATTATTTTGGCATTCTCATTTCATTCACAATGTTTGGTATGACGGAACACGACCGAAGTTATAACAATTTTGATTAAAATTGATTTATATTTAGTTTTAGACAAGTATTTCCGAACCGAAAATGGCCAGGAGCATAGACTATTACTATATGAACCCGAATAAAACCACAACATGATCGAAATATGCACGAATTACAAATGATTTGGTATTACGAATGTATGGAGACATCGTAGGTAAGCGGATTCTTAAGTGTCTTTAGAGAACTCATAACAAAGTATGTACATAGCTTATAGCGCCTTAATGCAACCAAGCTTCTTTTCCACAAGAATACGGTACAAAGGAAGCTTAAGGCATTGGTTCCACCGCTATTGTTTAGCGAGTAAACAGTTGAGGTAAAACTTTTTTTTTTACTCTATACAAGTTAGTACTTGACTGCGATCTCACCTGATGGTAAGTGATGAATGATGATGCAGTCAAAGATTTTAGTGTACTAACTTGGGAGGGGTAAGTAGTTATGTCACCCCAACGGTTTCTACACTGCATCGTACCGGAACGCTAAATCGCTTGGCGGTACGTTTTTGCTGGTAGGGTGGTAACTATCCACGGCCAAAGCCTCCCACCAGACCAGACCTGAGCCAATTTAGAAATTATAAAATTCCAAAGTGGCCCGTGGCGGGAATCGAACCCGCGACCTCCTACTCGAATCCGAGCGTGCGTCCCCTGCGCCACGGAGGTCGTCAAAGAAACTTGAATGAATGTGTTACTTTTGTCGCTGGGCTATGAGCTCGTTAATTTGCGAGTGAGATTCAGTAGCACCAGTCACTCGTCAACCCGAGCTAAACACTAAACACTGCATGTACGGTTTTGAATCCTCGCTGCCTCGTGCTCGCAGTTTCTTTTACTTGCTTTTTTAGTTGAGTAGAGAAATAGAGTCGCCAAAAGTACCTATACACTGTGCATGGTCAATTGGGTCTTACACTACTTTTGAATTTGATAAGAAATATTACTTTATTATAAACTAGGATAAAAATAATAACGTGCAGTGAAAGAAATATTAAAATCCAACGAAGATTTACAAAGTTACAGGCGTTTAAACTTTGGAGTGGGGGATCTTCTATCCCTTTCTCGCAAAACGAAAATTTGTATGAAGCCGCACGAAGCTACTATGGCATTGGTAAGGTGTGACGTCACAATGTCATGTTGCTATCTCTGTCTAATCACAAATCTTTAAATGCTTATAACTTTTTTGTTATTTGATCGATTTAATTAGTTCTTTCAGTGCACGTCATTATTTTAATTCTACTTTATAATAAAGTAATAAAAAAATTGGAGTCAAATACCCTATTGTCACTAGTCAACTAATACATTATTATTTGTTTAGTTTATGAACGTTTCTTCTATGATACGAGTATGTTTCTTAAACGACAATATAGCTATAGCTAGTAGTTTCCTAGTCGTAAGTGGAGCAATACCTTAAGCTTCATATACCTAAATCCAGGTCCAAATAAGGCTCTTTGAGTCTCCAAATTGTCAGACAAATACAATTCGAGTGCCTTCAAAAGAAGAGTGAACAGACATTTTCTAGACAAGTGCGCTCCAACTTATACCATTAATTTCCATCAGGTATGATTCTCGTCAAGCGCAAGCCTAGTAAATATTATTAAGGCCAGAAAGAATGCTAATGCTTAAATGCGTTTCTATTACTACCATTGTACAACTTTTGTCCTAGTTAGTTGGTTTAACACGCAAACATGATGATGAGGCTGATAAGCATGACAAACTGAAAAAACAAGTGGATGTGACCACTTCAAACATGTTTGTGCTATGTGTGCGTATTCACTCCAGTTATTTATATATTTCTTACTCAGAAATATTTTCATTAGATTACGTATAAAATTACATCACTATAATAAAAATTCATACATGACGTAGTGTATTCATATACCTTATATCTATTAGATTATTGGATAGTCACATAGCTCGAAAACTCGATTCCAACACAGGTCAACATCAAACTGATGAACTTAAAAATCCAAGCGCAGAATCTTCGTATTTGTCGATATGCTGAGACGTCTCCTTACCTTCTGGGCGTGAGACATTGTAGACCAGACTTGTAGCATGGCCTAGGTCAGGTTTGAGTTCCAATCGTTGTTACTGCTCCGATTAAACTCCCGTGTGATTGAAGATGAAAGACACAGCGTTTTTGTCGACAGGAGGCGACCTACGCGTGATCGAAGCGTGGTTATTGTTGTTGTAATGCCATGATTTTCTCGTGGATGTACTCGAGGACTGTAAGGCAATCGTCTCGTAGTACCGTAGCCTTCCACAGCACTTTCTGCTTTTTATAATAGCAACGAAACCCTTCCTGTACTTCTTATTAAAAAAGGCGTAAAGGACAGGATTGATGCAGGAGTTAGAGGCTCCCAACCACTGCGCTAGCGGCGTCACTACAGGGAACATCTCTTCCTCCCACTTCTGTATTGGTCCACCGAGCTTTATCCTAGCAAAGATGAGGTAAAGCGGGAACCACGATAAAACGAATAGAATGACGACGGCTACGAGCATCTTGACCACTTTGACTTTGGATTTCTGCTGCATTCTCTCCATTTGCGCGTCCTGCGTGTCAGTGGGGATGGACCTCCTCCAGACCTTGATCCAGATGAGGATGTAGCACATTGTGATGAGGACCATGGGGAGAATGTAACAGAAGATGAGGTTTCCTATAACGAAGTAAAGGACTTCGCTGATTGGGTTGGGCCAGACGTCCAAGCAGAGGCGTACGTTGGGGTTGTCATCGAAGACTACCACGAGGTCGAAGAAGAACACCCAGGGCGTGGTGACGAGGATGGCGAAGATCCAGATGAAGACGATCATCAGCCGCGCACGGCGTTTGGTGATCTGGCATTTCAGCGGCCACCAGATGGCGAGAAATCTGTAACAACGAAAAAATACAGGTGAGATATTTTGATAATCTTCATTTTCATAATTTATGTTTGTTAATATAAGAGGACATTACTAATTCAATGTTGTTGGTAACTGTGAAATTTGATTAATATTATATCAGCTATGGTTACCATTAGGTGAAATAATGTTTTGGAAAGGATTTACCAATTTGTTTGCCTGTTAAAAAGACAAATAAGCAAATTAGAAAATATTATATTAGTTGATAGAAATCAGACTGATTTTAATATTCTTATCAGAGGACTACATGGCCAAGGTTTTTACCTGAATGATCAATTTAATTGTTTTGGGTGAGTAAACGTTATCTAAAAGGGGTCCAGTTCTAGATTAAGAAGGTTCAATTAAGGTCAGTCTTATTTGACTTTTATGAGCTTCGGTCAAGTTTGCGAACCGTAACTGGGTTGCTTAGTGTTTATCTCATTACTGATGCTTTATTTATGAACATTGTATAGGTAAGACTACACTAAAATTATTTTCGACTGATGTATTACTATTTACAACCATAGGCTGTACTTATGAAACATGAAGAACCTCACGCCAAATATTTTCTTTCCAAGGATTTCAATGTCAATTGCGTCAAAATCGGACCCCAAAACGTCCATTTGAGACAAAACCCTAAAACTACACTTATTATTTGCGTGGGAAACATCCGTAAGAAGCTAAAACCATCTCCATGTCCCAGACTGATACGTACCACTTGAAACTGTCTACAGTTATAAAATAAGACTTCAGCTTAAGAAGGCCCACGCTTAATTTCCCTCAGTTTTTCTCAACAGGAAAAGATTAAAAAATCCACTCGACTTAATAAGCTGGGGCTCAGTGCACTCTAAGAACCATAAATTTGCATTTTCTACAAGAGCATCCTTATTTTTTTCTCAATTAGCCTCCCAGAACATTGAGTATTCAGTCAACAAGAGAAGACTGCATACTTGGAAACGAGAACTTTTCAGGTTTCAGAGACTTGGATCACTGTAAGAAGAAGTAATTTTACTACCTATATAATTGACGATGTTTAAAAATTTCGTCCTAGTCCCAGGATCACAATCACAAACGAAATATCGACATTTAAATTCATCATTTTTTCGCAGTACGTTTTTATCCATTAGGTTTTTACATCATCTCCTTTTACCAACGAAATAAGTCTTAACTCATTGACAACAAATAAGTTTGTTTTTCCGCTCGTGCCTGCTGCGTACTTAATGTCCCAGACTGTAGAATGAAGATCGTTAACGCTCGAATTAGGTACGTCTTCCAGGCAATATCGCGCGTCGCGTCGATTCCGCTGGATTTACTGCCTTAATCTCAGCTGCAACTGCTGCAGGATAAGTTAAGGGGTACCCGTAAATATCTGTTTTGCAGCTGAAGGATTATTATTTTTTTTTACGCTATACAAGTTAGTACTTGACTGCGACCTCACCTGATGGTAAGTGATGAAGCAGTCGAAGATGTTGGCGTACTAACTTGGAAGGGGTAAGTTATGTCACCCCAACGGTTTCTACACAGCATCGTACCGGAACGCTAAATCGCTTGGCGATACGTCTTTGCTGGTAGGGTGGTAACTAGCCACGGCCAAAGCCTCCCACCAGACCAGGCCTGAGCCAATTTAGAAATTATAAAATTCCAAAGTGGCCCGTGGCGGGAATCGAACCCGCGACCTCCCACTCGAATCCGAGCGTGCGTCCCCTGCGCCACGGAGGTCGTCAAAAATTATTGATGCAAGCCTCAAGACAAACTATAAAGAAACTTTTCAAAAATATCGAGTAGGTACAGTTTAAAATGCTTTAATCATTAGGTAACTGATAAATATCTATGTATGGTTATTTTAGGAAACTTAATTATAATGCATTTGATAACCTTTGACACATTTCCTCACATATTCCTCACGTAATAGTTTCTAGTAGCACTATCTGACATTTATCATTTGCTAATGATGATGATGATGATGATGATGGAAAAAGCCCGAGTTCTTAAACTAATTGTTTCAGTATCTTTAATAGAAAATTTAAAGCATGGGAGTACATAAAAACTACTATGATTATTGCATAAAACTAATAGATGAATCTATAAGCATCTTTGATGTGGACTTAGATTATAACTATAATATACGTGTGTTAGGTCAGTTTTAAGTTTCGTATGTAGAAACGGAGTATATTAATCAGATTGTCACAGCCAATTAATTATATATAATAATACAGCTTTTAATTGGGCATAATGAATTATGTATTTTCAACTATTCAAATTATTTATAGACTAACGCAACGTCTTGTAACTATTATAGACTTTTAGTGAACAATATTGCTAATTTATATCGTAACAAGAGATTAAGGCTCAATGCAAGGGATTCCACGCCAAATACAACTTTTATTTGTTTTTGCGTATTTTGTAAGTTAATATCTTATTGAAGGTGTATGATAGTGATTTAGTGAAATTGCGGGAATAGCAGTAAATATTATCACCTCTACATGTTTGTGTAAAAATGTTTGCTTTTCCTAAAGTATGCAATACTTTTCTTCACACTTTTGTTGGCTGCGAATCGACTGTTTTGTGAGTTACGAGTACTTACGTCGAATGAATATAGTCTATTTGCTTAAAAATTGTGCGTAAAAAGTACACAGTCGGTGTCGTTTGATGTCGTCGGTGTTTTTAGATGACAAACGATGCCGACCGTGCGCATGTACTAATGTAACGAGAAATTCTAAGTGAATGGCTTATATTCGAACTCGATAATGATATTATGTAAAGATGATACTGTCATTCCCGAAGTTTAACTGTCATAAGCTTATACATACTGTCTTAATAAGCTTATACATTCCAAAAGAAAAAAAATATACTTTGGTAGGGGCGCACCCGTTTAGTGCACCTTAAATTAACGCGAACTATAAGTATGCTCCTGACTAAATTGTAGATGCAAATGTGCAGAAACATGTATGAGGAAGGTGGCACACTAAGAAATAGATTTCTGAAAAGTTTGTATTCTTTGAAAATTAGTTCAATGGAAATATTATACTTTAGTGAAATAACTATTACTGGTTGTAGGACTATCTATGCGTGTTCATCCGGGTAAGTATCGCCACAGTGACAGTACTATCGTGAAGCAGTAGTATTTAACTGTGTTTTGGTTTACAATTCAAATTCTTAGGCGTGTCCTTTCATGGGCAGGCGTGTCATTTTATGGGTTACAAGAATAAACTGTACGATTTTTAATGAACTGAAGATTTAAAAATTAAAAAGACAATAATTACTTGTAAATTTAAACATATTATTATAATATTATGTTGGTATTTTATGTAATATTTTGGGTCAGTAAATTCAAGCTTTTGTCGTGTAAAAGAAACAAGATTGGAAAAACTAACATTGATAGAAAGATTTCCAAACATTACTATAAAAATATAATATCAATTTTTACCAGAAACGGCTGTGAATTTTAATGTTTTTATTTGTGTCGATTATAATAAATGTCACCTAAAACACCATGAATATTTTTTTGATATCTGGCTTAGTTTTTTTATTTATTTATGAGGATAAATATGCTTTTACGCGCAATGTATCGCACCTACACAGTTACACACCCACGTGTACGTAACAGTTAGGACAATAACAGCTCCCTGTCACGTGAACGTTTTGGGCGTCTCGTCGTTATACGCTATAAAAAAAATCCCGTTGTACCACCTACCTTACAAGTAACGCCAGTCGGCCTTGGAACGCCATTATTATTTAACACGCGAGTTAGCGACACCATTTCATCAATGATAGTTTTTTTTCTGTCCTATAAACTAGGCCAATAGTGACATGTCAAGTTTGTATTTGTTTTGGCGCTCAAGTATGATAATATAGTTTGGTTAAGTAATAAATAATAAATGTTATTTAACTATTTAATTGGCAAATAAATTATTTTATCGATTGATTTATTGATTTTTAACAACCGACTGGGTATCGATTATTCATTTGTCGATCGAATCCTAGAAGCTTAACTTTGGAATTTTATAATTTCTAAATTGGATGGGATCTGGTCTGGTGGGAGGCTTAGGCCGTGGCTAGTTACCACTCTACCAGCAAAGACGTATCGTCAAGCGATTTAGCGTTTCGGTGCGATGCTGTGTAGAAACCGTTGGGGTGGACTTTACTTAACCCTTCTTAGTTAGTACGTTAACATCTTCGGCTGCATCGTGGCTGCATCATCACTTACCATCAGATGAGATCGCAGTCAAGTACTAACTTGTATAGTGTTAAAAAAAGTAGCGGTTTGAAGTAATTAGTAACAAACATACTTACACGCTCATAACATACAAACTTGTGACGTCATACTATAAAATGGGAAATGCTTTCCAAAAAACCAACTTCAAATGCCACTACAAAGAGTGAAATAATTTTTATTTAAATTTTAGGTACCTACACCAATTCGAAGTCGGGCAATGTTTCATGCAATCCCTAACTTACTTGATGTGCGAAGAAATGCCGAAGTCATAGGCAATCGCCCGACTTCGAATTGGTGTAGGTACCTAAAATTAAAATAAAAATTATTTCACTCTTTGTAGTGGCATTTGAAGTTGGTTTTTTGGAAAGCATTTCCCATTTTTATTTTATACTTTTTAGTGGAAAACAATAAAATGCACAAGCCGTTGTAAAAATACCCAAATTGCTTGAGGTGTGTTCATAAACTCTAAAGAGATACCTAAAATTCACCAAGATCCCATCATCAGACCCTGACTTGATGACTTTAGTCATCAAATCAGTATCTGCTAGCAAATGCACCAGTAACTATAGAAAATACCCAACTCGCTTCAAGTATACTAGCAAAATTAGAAGAGTACCCTCGAATTCACCAAGATCCCATCATCAGACCCTGACTTGATGACTTTAGTCATCAAATCAGTATCTGCTAGCATATGCACCAGTAACTATAAAAAATACCCAACTCGCTTTAAGTATACTAGCAAAATTTGAAGAGTTCCCTCGATTTCACCATGATCCCATGATCAGATCCTGACTTGATGACCATAGGACAACTTGGAAAATATTACTCTTTCTAATAATTCTCAAATAGTTTCATGTGTCCATATAAAATTTGAAGAGTTCCCTCGATTTCTCCAGGATCCCATCATCAGATCCTGACCTGATTAAAATGGGACTACCTGGAAACAAAACCATCTTAAACAAAACAATAATTTTTCAAATCGGTCCACGCGTCATCGAGTAATCGGTGAACATACATAGAAAAAAAAAAAAAAAAGATTCCGACGAATTGAGAACCTCCTCCTTTTTTTGAAGTCGGTTAAAAAAATAACCAGTTGGTCTAAAAACCGCCCAAACGCATTACGAAGTCGCCACATTTAGTTCAGAATCGCAAAAATATCGACTGTCACGTCACTTGTCACGGCGACTGACAAATGATCTGACACATAGTTAGGCTGACAGTGACCCGCGTAACCCCCGCGTTATCATTTCCAGGTTCAACGACCTTCGACGAAGGCTTTTTAGATGATTTGCAAATACTTATTACGTATAAGTATTTGTGGATTTATTTTTAACCGACTTCAAAAAAAGGACCTCCGTGGTTGAGCGGTTAGCGTGCCGGTTTCCAAGGCGCCGCCATCTCTGAGGTCCCGGGTTCGATCCTCGGTCGAAGCAATGTAGAAAAATAAGTTTTCTACATTGTCTCGGGTCTGGGTGTTGTGGTACCTTCGTTGTTTCTGATTTCCTTAACACAAGTGCATAAGCTACTTACTAAGGGATCGGAGCAATGTATGTGATGTTGTCCACTATTTATCTATTTATTATCTATTTATCAAAAAAAGGAGGAGGTTCTCAATTCGTCGGAATCTTTATAGGAAGGTTCTCTTAAGATTTTAGACTACTTTACACAACTCGATGTGGGAGGCTTCGGGCGCTACTGGTTACTGAATGAAAATGAAATTGAATTTTTGACATAGCTAGGCCCATCTTACAGGCTCCACCACCAAGCTCGGAAACCAAGTTTGCACTGAGAAGAACTGGCAAGAAACTCGCCTATGTAGATACCGTTATGGTTTAGTTACCCGTTTCAAATCAGTACGGGATATATTTTGGACATAGTAAAAAATAAAAAATAAATTGTATCGTCACTTCCACTTGTTTCATACTAAGTACTAAAAATTGTATATTGAGACATTTTTTTTGAAAAGAGCAAGTACCGAGTTTCTTGCCAGTTCTTCTCGGTGCAAACCTGCTTTCCGAACTCTTGTATGAACTAAATTGTATTAAATTTTCTTTTCAATTGATAACACAATTCAGAGCTTATTTAACTTTGAAATAAGGACAGCGTCGCCTACCAAGCAAGCGTTAGTATGTTGGTTGGTTGGTTGAGCACTCGAAATGCTTGTGTTACTAAGTTCCGGCGTAGAAGCCGTATTTTAGCGATCTTTAGTGAAGTTCAGTTTAAAAACTATAAAGACAATTACTTTTAAATTTATATACGTCATGTTGAGAAGCAGAAACACGATTAGAATAGAATAGAATAGAATAGAATAGAAAAATTCTTTATTTCACATAGGCCTAGCATACAAAGGCTCCTGTGACACGTCGTTTTGTTTACATGGTCACTTTAATGGTGATAACCATTCACGACTTAAAACTAAGTTTACGAGGGTTCCAAACGCGCCCTGCCGCTGAGAAGAAGCCCACAACAAACTCAGCCGGGTATTTTTTTTTATGTTATCACCATTTAACAACAAGTAGTATAAATAGTAAACACTAAATAGGCTCGCAACAACAGAGCATTCATTATAGATCAATTCCAAGGGCTTGTGTCGCTAATATAGTCCTTAATATTGTAGTAAGCCTTATTAATGAGTTTAGGCTTGACAAACTAGATAAAATTTTCTCGATAGAAAGTTCTCCCAAAAGTTGCTCCAAATCTCAGTTTTTCTTCTTTTTTCCGAAACTACAATGGATGTAATTGTAATTTTTGTTTTAATGTGTCGGTAATAATTGATGATTAAACGAACTTACCTGTAAGTGAAGTTCTATCACAATTATGTGAATACATTTTATTCGAATATAATAAACACAATTAGGTATACTTTCATTTTACTGGCAATTTCGCACTTTTATTTATTTTGTTTTTTAAAACTGACCACCCTGATGGACACGCGGTCCCCAGCCTACCTCCGCGTCAAGCTTCATTCTTTAGAGAATATTTAACAAAATTTTCGTATTATACTCATGGGTTTTGGGTATGGGCGGGACCTTATATTATTATATTCGAATAAAATGTATTCACATAATTGTGATAGAACTTCACTTACAGGTAAGTTCGTTTAATCATCAATTATATTTCATACATTTTATTCTTCATATAATAAACACAATTAGGTAGATGTTTAGAGATGAAAATTTTTGTTAAATTATGGACATTAACAGATAGTAAATTGTTTCCTATTATAATAGGAAATAGGTCCTCTTTATACCACAGAAGTATTTAATTAACACAATCTTTTCGTTCAATTCCTGGATCAATAACCCAGTCACATTATAAATAGGTTTAATTTATATTTAGACTAGTAGGGCGCGTGGGAGCGCGGGCCACATGTGGCCCGCGGGCTGTCTTCTCTCCTATAAAAGAATCGCCGTCATCTCCATCGCCAATTGGAATCCGATTGGCAGTGGGCTAAAAGAATTACCTCGGAGCACGGTCATGGATTTAAAGATAGTTAAGGGCTGTTTGAATAAAAAAATACACTGAACCTCATCCGATGAGGTTCAGTGTATTTTTTATTGAAACAGCCCTTAACTATCTTTAAATCCATGACCGTGCTCCTCAATCATCATCCAAATGTAGACCATCAATCTCTTCTCATAATTTTCATAGGCCTTGTTTATTGTAGCATTCACATTTTCCATGGAAAAATAAATTCAACCACTTTGAATTTTTTTCATTCATCCCGTAGACCTTGAGTTTCTAATCACGTCTTGCAAAGAAACCACTCTCTTATCTTTTATACTTTTCGAGATAGGCAAACAGGAAATTTGTATGGCGGCCATCTTGAATCCGCCATTTTGAATTTTTTTTCAGCTAACTGCCAATTGGATGACGTTTCGAGTTACATTTGGTCGAGCACCCCCCACCTATCTTCGATACCCTGGCTGTGCTCTTCACCCGTCTCCGAAATCTTCAATCGTCAGCTCTCTCCATATTTTTCTCTAGTAAATCTCCGAAAAACCGCATCACAACCTTGCATAATTACCAACTGTTAGTCTCTTCAACATTTCCCATACATTTTCTATGGAAAAATATATTCCGCCATTTTGATTTTTTTTTTCTATCCATCAAATAGACCTTCGGGTCCTGGTCACTTCTTGTCAAGAAACCATTCTTCCATCTTTTATACTTTCCGAGATATCGGCGAAATTCGTATGGCGGCCATTTTGAATCCGCCATTTTGAATTTTTTTTCAGCTCACTGGCAGTTGGATGACATTTCAAATGACATTTGGTCGAACACCCCCCACCTATCTGCAATACCCTTGGCTGTGCTCTTCACCCGTCTTCGAAATCCTCAATCATCAGCTCTCTCCGTATTTTTCCTCCGAATGAATTTTTCCCTTTTGTACGAAATGGTAACTAAAAAAAAATTTTTTCATACAAAATTGTTCAGGAGAGGTGATCAATGAGTCAGTGAGTGAATCAGCACGAGTAGCTATATATATAGTAATAGATTATAATGATTAATGATTAGAGAGCAAAAGAGCTATTGCGACAGAAGCATCATCGCTCAATAAGAGGTTATAAAACTTAGGTAACGTCCGTAATGGTTGTTACCAGCAGACTGCTTTTCTGATGAGGTCAAGCAACAAACTACGTGCTCGCCGAGGAAGTGTTGCTGAGTGCACTGAAACGCAGACCTCTCTCGTGAGAGATTATATTCCTCGGCAGACACGTTCTCACGGTGGTCTGCCTGCAGGCGACCTTATGAGGTCGCTTCAACATTATCAGGAGGTTGTCTATTATATATCTTGGTCTTAGATTTTGTAAACGACATATCGATTTGTTTTTCAACGCTGTGGCAAATTTTTATACTAACTTTAACTAATGCTAATGTTCTCATTCTGTGCTGTGTCTACTGCCTAGAGCTAAAAAAGTTACAAGATCAGCAAAGCAAAGTTACGGAATGAATAAACTCTTATTAAGGCCCATTGAGCAATGTGTTAGCATACTATATTGTGTGCTACTATGTGGTGTTTGATGTTAATTTATCTATTCATTTTCGCAATATAATATATAAATATATATATATTATTTTTTTTTTTTTTTTTTATTTGACCCAAAATCATCAGCAGAAATTAAACTCAATGCCGAATGATAACAAGTAATCGTACCATATGCTACGTCGTTAACAAGTTGTTCTGTTGGAAATTACGAGGTTGACTTATAATGTAGGTACGGATTGTACGGATCTCAGTCGTTATTAAAGCAGTATTGCCACAAAACTTTGTAAATAACACAAAATTTTTGAAACATATAAATTATTAAAAATTCCAACAAAATGTCCTTTTTTTTTTTTTTTTTTTTTTTTTTTATATATATATATATATATATTTTTTTTTTTTTTTTTTTAATGCCTTCAGAGAACTTCCTCCAGTAATTCCTATGGATTGTGGTTCTCTAGGGAAAGACCATATTTATTTATTTATCATCAATAAATGTACTATAAGAAGTAAGTCTTTTGACACCTTATGTAAAAGAAGAAAATCCAAAGTTGTAAAGGTCCTTAGACGATGTATGTCTAAAGCATTGTCTATAATAGTATTTTTAAGCATTCTTCCTCTAGAAGAATGTATAGAAGAGCAAAGGTAAACTTGGTGTTCCAAAATGTTCAGAATGCGTCTGTTTCTAAGACGTCTGGGTTCGTATTGATTACATTTCGCATTATTGCAAGAAGCGATAAATTCAATAACTGGATTGAACTCTTTGAATAACTTTGAAGTATATAATTTTACCGCGATAGCTTAATCCCATTAACTGGATGTAACTCTTGGTCAGCTTTTGATTATCTTTAATTTCCATATAAGAAACAATTAACCCAATCGTTTAAATGAGGATATTTGATATCCTCTATGCAACTGATGTAAATCATGTGTATCAAAATAGATGTATCGAAAAATATGGCCATCAACTCTGTAAAGAGGTATTTCGATTCATCTTGACGTTAATTATTACAAAAACAAAAATCCCTCTAATGAAAAGAATTAGTCTTCATCTAGACCGGGAAATCGTGTGAATCACTAGTTCAACCTTTTAGGTTTAAGGGAGTTAGATGACTTAAAAAATGTTTTGTAACCACTGGCCATCTGATAGGATAACCGATGATGGACGAACAGCTGCGTCTAAAGTCTAATTTTTCTTACGGACTACATTTTTTGTTTCTACAGACGTTCTGTGTAACCCCATCCATACCTAATAGCTGGAGAAGTGGACTTTAGGGCTTTTAATCGGAATTAAGCTTAACTCTTAGATGATACAACGATTTAAGCGTATAAAATTCTTTACAGAATTTGAATTGTTACATAATTCACGTCATAGTTTGCGGTTGGGTAACGATACTGCCATATCGTCAGAAATTAAAATAAAACCAGGAAACTGAGCATGTTTTGAGGGTAGTAAATAACTTTAACACTCTAACACCTAACAAATCTTCATGAAAAAACCGCGGTAAGTATCTGAGATGAGTCACAACTTCTTTATGTATTTTACCAAGGATGAATCGGTACTTTAAAATAAGATTCTTCAGTTCATAGGCATAAAACCCTTTTTAGGTATTCGCTTGTAAGCTGTTCTATGAACTATCAATTTCAAAAGATTTTGAACTACAAATTCATTCAACGCCTTTAAATTTAGAATGTATCTTTTACCACGTAAGATTTTGAGGTTAGACACATCTTAACTATAATCGAACATGCAGTGACTCACTCCCACATTATCTCACCCAAAAAAGAAATGTCGATTGTCAAAGACATTTGTCGCTTTTTCTTTGTTGTGAACGTGTAAGGCGGTACACTGTGTTAGTGTACGATTTTAAAAATGGTATTATGTAATAATAATTTTTTGGAGCTAGTTCCTTAATTGGTTCAATTCATTAAAATATTTTATTGAATGTACGTACATTTGTACACCTAGTGAAAGTCAAAAAATAGTCTTCACTTATTATAACTCCCGAAATTCTAGATCATGTTATAGATCGTGACGGATTCCTTGTCAGTGATATGTAACCAATAAACTTCAAAATGTTGAAGACAACTGGCATATAGGTACCTTAATGTCTAGCGTCGTCGATGAACCTGGTCCTTGTTGTGGCTGATGCTGGAAACTTGCTGTCACGTCGCATCTTCCTCGCGGCTGATCGCCAATACTCAAGTGTGTCACGCCCCCCCTGCTGGCCGAGCCGTAACGAGAGGGGGCCAGCTAGTTTCTCGAGAAACGAGATTGCGCTGTCCCAGCGGTGGGTGTCGATAGCAAAGTCGCCCGCCGCGCCCTGCTGGTTTCTTTATTTACAACACCTGACGATCAGTAACCATTGAAACTAGTATAATGCCCGAAACTATTTCTCCGAAAAAACATCTGGTCCCGTTCGTGAACTTTAATTACTTGTCATTTGTCGAAACAAAATGTCATTTGTCAATACTTAAGCTTCTTCTCAGTTCAGGACGCGTTGTGGTTTAAGATTTTTATTAGTTTCAGAAAGAGTTTAACAATTCACTTCAATGAAACTTTCAGACTAATGGTACATTATACATAATATTGTTGAGCTAACAGTTAAATTATCATCCCATTACACAATCTGAACATTAATTTTCGAAAGTAAGTAAAATTATTTTCCACCACAAAATCTAAACATTATTGTTGTAGGTACATAGTTAGAAAAGTTCGACGCGTTGGTACCCTCGTGGAATTAGTTTTTAAGTCGTGAAATAGTTATCACTGATAAAAGGCTATAACGTTTAACTGGCTATTCATAAGTCAGGCAAGTATATCAAATAAACTATTTGATTCTTTGCAATGAAGGTCGGCTAGAATTTTACAACTGTCGGGACTAACCATTAATATAGTTCTTGTGACTGAGCGCCGATAGCAATTCGGGATCAAAGTCCGGGAGGTCATGCGGAGCCACTTGTAGTGAAGCCGAGAACAGCGCCACACCGACATCGTCCCCCGTTGGTATCCGCAAAGTCCTTTGAGGTTTTTTTAAAATCCTTCGTGTTGACCCGCAGTCAACCTCCAGGAGCATTGACGCATCATGCTATGCTTTCGTGGTATCCTCAACGTGATACCCTCCAAGCTAGCTTAGAGATGCCTGGACTATTTCGCGCATCATGCTATACTTTCGTGATAACCTCAATGTGATACCCTCCAAGTTAGCTTAGAGATGCCTTAGGATTTCAATTTTTGGACACACTTTCGTCAGCATTGATATTTGAGTTGATGTGATATCTGGGAAAAAAGGTTAATTTTCACTTACCCTCTTTCCTCGGAGTCTGACGAAGATGAATGCACAATTATATGATTTGATTTGATTTTATTTTTGTTATAATAATAAATTTTACTAGCGTCTAAGCATTATCAGTATAGAAAATTAAGCAAGTTTTAACACTGAACACTTAATTTTTAATTTTTTTTTTTACTTTGAACCTAAATTAACAAAAACGAGACGTGTTTTTGTAGTCGAGTGCTCATTGCCGCGCACAATAAAAGAATGAAGCTTGACGCGGAGGTAGGCTGGGGACCGCGTGTCCATCAGGGTGGTCAGTTTTAAAAAACAAAATAAATAAAAGTGCGAAATTGCCAGTAAAATGAAAGTATACCTAATTGTGTTTATTATATGAAGAATAAAATGTATGAAATATAATAATATCTAAAAACGTTGAGAAACAGATTTTTAATAGCTAGCTTAGTTTTAGAGAAATAAAAGTAAAAATAAAAGGTCGTTTTTCTGTTATATTCTTCCGCGACGCTGCATGTCGCACCCATCAACGTATTCGTGAGAGTGACAAAGATAAAAATAAATTCAATTAATCCCCTAAAGCCCAGATTAACGATTTGGGTTAAACGTGGCAGCAACCCAGCCATGAGTAATTCTCTCTGAGAGCCTCTGAGCAGGCACGCTTCATAATTTAGGTCCCCTAGTTTAAATTTAAATCATAATTAAAAAAATAGATACTTATTAGCTGTTGTAGTAAACGCTAGTTTGCATGCTTGTATGGTCATTCGCACCTGGCGGGAGTGTGGTGAATACGCAAGTGAATCCCGTACTTCCGCCAGCGGATCAAAAATAGTGGATGCGACAATAGCCCCTTCCTTTTTCTTGTCAGACTGTTGTTTCACATTAGGTGTTTTTACTCCAGAATGGAGTTTTATCAAAATGAAGTCTATAATAAAATATACAGTCTAAAGTCGCTTAGAGAAATAAAATGCTTGCGTTAGAAGAATACAGATTCAATGCATTTAAGTAGATAAGAAAAAATCATAGTAGGTAAATAATAATTCAGCCAGAAAAAAAAAAAACAGATGGCATTCATAAAATACACGACTGCAACGATGATACCTGCTTGTAATAATATTATTATTGTGCCCTTTTCATACGTTTCTTCACTCACAATATTACCACGAAGAATGGAGCGGGAATGTCGAATGTCTTATAAAGGCAAAGACACATTGAGGGATTGCGCATAACCATACATGCATTCACAGACTAAAAGAAAAAAATAGACAGGAAAATGGCTAGTATAATACCTTGGCCCTTGCCTTAAGACTTCAACACTTGTTATTTATCTCTAATATTTCTTCTTCTTTTGTCACAGAATTTGTAACCAAAGTAATGCAGATTTTTATGATTTTTTGTTTGCATTTGCAGTCTGAGAATAGGTCGTAAGATATTTTTCATACCTCTTTACAGGGTTATATAAAAATACCAAATCGCTCTCGGCCTGTTGTTGTTTACATTAACACTAACAACAGGTCGTGAGCGATTTGGTATTTTTTATATTATGTATAACCCTGTAAATTATGGCAAAACGACGTCAGCTAGTTCTCATATTATGAAAATAGCCGATGGCCTACTTAAACGTTCCTGCACAGAACCTAGGTTATGCACTACTCGATTGAAGAACAAACCAAGAATTAAAGACATCACGTCATGAATCACATGAAACATAATTTATTTATTTATTTTCTCAATATCTTAAAATATCATATTAAATTAATAAATTGGAAAAGAGGGTAAAGTTTTATGAGTACATATTTGCCACGGCTAGCGCCTCCGTCTATCTTTTATTTATACTTTATCTGCGGAAAGATATAAAAGATAATGAGGATATTGTCATAGATCAAGTTTCCCAACTGCATAAGTAAGAAAACAATTTTTTAAACGCTAATAAATCTTCAATTACGCATCTTGCATATATCTGTAGTTTTTAGGGTTCTGCATCTACTAAGTACTAGTACTTACACTTTACAGGGTGCCAACGGAACCCTGTTACTAAACTTTTGCTGTCCGTCCATACGCCCGTCTGTTAGCAGGCTGTTAGTAAATAGGTAGACAGTTGAAAAGGTAAAAAAAACAGTCAAGAGAGAGTTCGACTCACACATCGAGGGTTCCGTATAACTAAAAACATAAAAACTTAATTCTTTTTAACCGACTTTATTAATTATTGCTATTATAGCGGCCACGATTACTTCCTATTTTGTGATGGACTGGGTAAAAACAAAAACTTTTTTATGACTTTTTGATGATACAAGCCTGTACATACGACTTTATTTAATTTATTATGCTTTTCATAAATTCCGTTTAAAGGCGTTTATTAGTAAATTTATTCGATAGCCATCAAAATCAACATAAACATAATACTTTATATGCGTTTTTATAGTTGGAAAATAATCAACTGCCAATTCGCGTGGAATGAAAACTAAGTAAACGACATGTTAAAGTTAATAATACGGAGTTTATATACTTTAAAACTACGAATTTCGCACGTGAAATTGAGCAAAATTACCCTAACAATGCGTCATTCGATAAAGTAAAGAATAGTTCACACAAAACCCAAAATTGTGTGATTTAATTATTAATAACATGTGATACTCGTATACCCTTATTTAATAACCAGTTTTGTAAAATACCTCTATGAGCAAATAAAGGAATTGATTAATTGATTAATTATTTCAGAAGATGGTTGACCACTGCTGGTCGTAAGATTTATTAATTATTTTATAACATCTACATTCTAAATTTTCTGCAGAGGATATCCCGGTGTCAAAAGTGAAACCGGGATATCCTCAGAAAAATTGTGTGTATTTTTTCATGTGGGCGGTGTTTCTGAATATATATTGAACCATACAGAATCTTTTCAAGTAGCGGATTACCTATAGCATTAAAAGTATAAAATAAAAATGGGAAATGCTTTCCAAAAAACCAACTTCAAATGCCACTACAAAGAGTGAAATAATTTTTATTTAAATTTTAGGTACCTACTAGCTACTTCAATAGCTTTACGCAAGTGTGAATTATTCTTAACTTTAATCGTAAAAGGTTTATGTACGCAATAGCGATAAAACTCTGGTTCTTTCTGGCAAATAACATGAATAAATCGATACATTTAATCATACGTTGGCATTAACTCGATATCATTTATTGCTGCGAATAAAAAATTTTGGCGCCTTAAAATCTGTCACATGCATAATGACAGCCACCGTTCGCACAGCTGTTTGACATTGACATCAAAATAGGATAAGTATATGATTTCCTACGCTTGTAGTCAATAAAATTGAATTTTAAAATACATGAGAGAAAATTAAAAATATTGTGATAAAGTATACGTGCATATGGTAGGATCCAGTGAAACGAACAGACAGCGATATGTGAGCATTCCCTACGGAACCCTAAAAATTTCCTACTTGACCTAATAATATGGGGAGGTTAATTGAAACCACTACCACTAATTATTCTGAATTTTTACAGAACTCATTGACATTTACATAAATAAATTAATTATCTACTATATATATTCTGCAGAGCTTTTGATCCTAGCCTAGTAACTCGCATAAGGAACTTAGGCAAACATTTACTCAAAACTGCAGTGAAAAAGTTGTAGAGTTTACATAAAAGTCTGCGTCTGGTCTAAGGCCCTGTCTCCACCGAAGCGGAGCGGAGTGGAGCTGTGTTTGAGTAACCAATCAGATTTCGTCATTTTGATATCTCCGAAACTGAGGGGAGAGGAGATGTCGAAATGATGAAATGTGACTGGTTCCGCTCCGCTTCGTTCCGCTTTGGTGGAAACCAGGCCTTAATAGAGGCAACAGAAAAACAATATTATCATCTGTGAGTATTTCAATTGTCTAACTATCACGATTCATGACTTCATGAGACATACGGACATACGGACGGACAGCGGAGTCTTACTTGTAGGATCCCGTTTTACCCTTTGAGTACGGAACTCTAAAAACAGTCATTTTGAAGACGGCTAAAATGAGTCGCAAATCATCAAAAATTGCTTCCAAGACCTAGTTTGCAAAGGTTGCCATGTCAAATGAAACATGGTTCGCATTATTATGACATTTATCCCCTATTCATAACCACTGGCCATGTACGTAATGGAATATTGAAAGTTTAAGAACTTAACTTATGGGGGTTTTAAGTGAAATTATCGCGCATTTTATGATGATTATTATAATTGGTCGCTTCACGCTGTTCGCGCCGGTATTTACGACGGCCATATTGGATTTATCTTCAACAATAAATCAGGTAGGTATTACTTACCGTAAGCTCACGGATTGGTTCGTGTCATTGGCAATCAAAAACCTATAGGTACATCGATATCCTCACTAACCCCTACGTTTCATATAGGCCTAAAATACAAGTACTTTTATTAACGCCGTAAACGGTTATCAATTTTAGTTACCTGAAGTTTTAAAACAAGAAGGAAAATTGCTTTCATATTTAAACGTCGTGTATTTTTGATCTTATAGGTACTAAATTCGCGCTAAACCATAAACACGATTGGATAAAATTTTCTCCATGGAAAGTTCTCCCTAAAGTAGCTCCAAAAAACTCCATTTTTCTAATTTTTAATCGGAAACTACAATGGACGTAATTGTAATTTTTGTTTTTATGTGTTTGTAATACTCGTAATAATATCCAAAAAAGCCTCTTCATTACCTACAAGAATCTGTGTTAGCTATCTAACTAAATAAAGATATTTTTAACAATAAGTAAAGTATGTGTTTTAGTTTTAAATCTGTATCGGGACCGCTAACACGCCTATCTTAAAGTTAGGAAATTCAGTTTAACATCCCTGGTAAACCATATAATTCCGATTTCATTATGTCGGAATTTTTGACACGGAAAAAAATCGATTTCCTTTCGCCTAGCCTGCTATCGTTCGAAACGAAACTTCGTTCCAAAAAACATCTTTTTTTTAATTAAATCGCGCTTCTTTGACACCATAATTATGTATTGAACTTGTAATATGTTAATGCTCTTAAAGCCGCAGCTTTGCAACTATTCCGTTACATTGGTAATAAATTAAAAGGTATTTAACAAGGCTCCTGTAAAACGCGTGTTTTGCCGCAATCGACACGTCGCGTCGCCGCAGCGTGTAATTTGACAGAAATTACCGCTATCTGCTTGTTTATCGACCTCTCTCGAGCGGCCGGTGTCCATGTTACAATACTTACAAAGTTTATTTTTAAGTTGGGACCAGGAAAAAATTTGTCCTTCTTCAGAAGGCACGATATCCCAATTTTACGACGATCCAATATAATAATTCCCATTGAAAGACCGATAGAACACAAACACACATAGAGAGCTAACATCGCTACGGTGTTCCAAAGGTTCCAGTTTGAAAGGCTAAGGTCGCCAACAAGTGTAACTGCCCACTTTTGGATCCGATTTATCCGTTGGTAAAGAGGGCTCCAGACCAGAGATGCCAGCAGTACTCCATGTGGGGCCGTACTTGCGCTTTATAAAGTTGGAGCCTGTGTTTTGGTTTAAATAGCGCTTGGCTCTGTTGAGCACTCCGAAAATTATTCAAAAATATTTTTAAGTTTCGATAAGTATTTAACAATAGAAGGTTACAATCACTGAACTGCTCAGACAGACCGTTTTATTTAATTTTGTACAAATATTTATGGATAGAATTGAGTTCAAAGACAAACTTGCCTGATGGTTTTACTATTAAGCAGCTTCTACTAGCCCACTTATACGTACTGAAGCAAAACTGCAAGGTGGGTTTAAGCTCTAATAAATCTGTATGAAAGAGAAAGATAGAATATGGGATATTTATCAACCATGGAGGAGGAGTAATCATGCATGCTCAGTAAAGATATCTAAAAGAAAAAATCACAAGCAGCAAACTTCGATTAACATCTCCACGATGTGTCTTTCTTTATCTGATGCCCTTGAGATGGAACCATAAAGATGGCGGATTCGGATGCTTAAAAAGACCGTCTCGATTACTGCTAATACATCTGTGCCTTATTTATACGGCTATTATAGATTCAGTTAATGTTCCTAGCGGATTGTGCCACGCAATAATGGATTAATTGGGAAAAATATAAACTGTGTACCATAATCGCCTTTTCCCATTAAGAATTAAGCCAACCATCGTAATAAACTAAAAACTAAAGGTTCTCAAAGTCACTACGAGAGTCTTCTAAGTACGAATTTGTACTTAGTAGGTACTTGACTGCGATCTCATCTGATGATAAAAGTAATGATGCAGCCAAAGAAGCGGTCCGGTAGCGTAATAATAAACGGCTGATACCTCCCACCAGACCTGACCTGAGCAAATGTAGAAATTCAAAGAATTTAGCGACACCGCGACCTTCCATTTGAATCCGAGCACGTACCGCTGCGATATGAAGGTAAAAGGGCTTAAAAAATAGTGACTAAACAAAGTCAAAGTCAAAATATCTTTATTTCACATAGGCCTAACATACAGGCTCTTGCGAACGTCGGTATGTCATTTCTTGCATAAGAATGGTGATAACTACAAGTCGACTTAAAACTAAGTTTACGAGGGTTCCAAACGCGCCCTGCCGCTGAGAAGAAGCCCACAACAAACTCAGCCGGGTATTTTTTTATGTTATCACCATTTAACAAAATAAGTATAAATACTAAGAATAGGCTATAGCAACGACAACAGAGCAATCTACCACTTATCAATTCCAAGGGTTTGTGTCGCTAATATAGTCCTTAATATTGTAATATGCCTTTTGAAAGAGTTTAGGCTTGACAAACCCAAACAAATATTGATGTCAATTTAATAATTAAGTAATTAACGTGATTGGTAATGAAATAATTGCGCGCACTTCCTGCGCATTTCTCACAAGTCGCGGACGTTGATTGATACTCTCGATAAGCGATGGTGTATTAAGAGCTCATATACACGTCTCGACTTACCTGCATAAGGTCACTTGTCCACTACAGCCGCCACCAGAGTTTCATCGAAAACGGGAAGACAGCCAAAGCAGCTATACCATAAATTTACTTAAAGCTGTGTGCCATCCGTCATGTCATTTTAATCTCAGCCAGAAATTGTAAGCGCATTCTCGGTGACATCCCGTTAACGACTACAATGGACTAATGGACTTACTTGTCATACAACGTTTTTCAGTATCAACTGTCAATGGTAATAATAGTCGAGTCAGTCAATGATTAATAATTGTACTCATACTTAAAAGGGCACCGAAATGAAAGTCTGAAACATTATAATCGCTTGATGGTCATTATAGTCTTTTAACCAGACTTGTGCTTCAGAAATTATAAAATCCCGAATTGAGTCAAAATAGTAATACCCCAATAGGTACTCGGGTGTTAGAGTTTCGGAAATCTAACATCCGAGTACCTATTGGTTTTGGCAACTCGTGTGCGCACAGGCAAGTCGGAAAGTGTGAACGGAGCTTAAAATATTGACCCACTAAAATGAATGAATAAGTGCGTTAAAAAGTTCACAATAAAGTTATTTTTGTGATAATTCAGGGTCATTCTTTTTTCAACTTTTGATTATTAAAACAGTTTCTTGGTAGATCTAGCTACAATTTGGTAAAATTCAAAAAGGTGTTTGTGTGTCGGTGTCGATAGTGACAATGATGATGATGATGACACAAACAAATTATATTTATAGCAAACCTGATCAGTAAACATACGATTAACTTTGACCTAAATAGATCATAACAATGAGGTCATTTCTAAGCCCATGTAATATATTGTATAGGCTTAATACGATAATAAACTATTTACAAACAAAACTCGAAGGCCGTATCGATGGTGAAGCAACGATTCCTTATCAGATTTTGCTGGCTAAAGGTTTTATAAACGAGCATTAAGAACAGTATACAATGATTTCTAGTAGCCGATTACGAGTAGATAAAACGATATTAATCTAATATGAAGAAAATCCACTATAAGACTTACATAAATGCTAAAAATATAATCAACAGAAAATCATTTGAAACTTAATAAGGACGGCAAAAAATAGGTATGTCTGTTGTTATGAAACATTCAAATATAATAGATGTATTTGAGAGTTTCTGTATTTATTGTATTTATCTGAACGCAGCTTCAGCTTCGTTTGTGTGAGTTTTTTGAACCGACTTCTATGTAGCAATGATAGAATTCTTATTATAAATAAACCAAATAGAAGTGTTTGAAAATAATGAGGGATTTTGAGGTATAAATGATGAGTTGATGCAAAAAAAATCGGTTCACAATATTAAAGAAACTTTGACTGAAATAATATTTTGAACAGTCAGTGTACAATCATCTCAACGAATGGTGACTAGCACATTTCCTACAATAGGCTTGCACTATTAAGTTATTTTATAAGCTATATTGTTATGTCTGTAAACAATTGAAACATTAACGTGTCAGTTACTACTTATATTTTATATTATTTTTATATTATAGTGTTTTCACAAACTTAGGAAATTATTCCTATAAATTAAAATATGCATCAAAATTTCACTCGCGGTGGGACTCGAACCCACGTCCCCTAGCTATCGCGGCTAGGAGCTCTTCCTCTGAGCTACGCGAGACTGTCTCACCACGACGAAATTCGGATGCATATTGTTTTTCGTTCTTCGAAGGACAACATTACAGTTATTCAAATATTTGAATAACTGTAATGTTTTCAGATAGATGGCGTTAGTTCTGCCTAAGAACGAAAAACAATATGCATCCGAATTTCGTCGTGGTGAGACAGTCTCGCGTAGCTCAGAGGAAGAGCACCTAGCCGCGATAGCTAGGGGACGTGGGTTCGAGTCCCACCGCGAGTGAAATTTTGATGCATATTTTAATTTATAGGTTAACGTGTTAGTTGTTTCATCATTTAATGCGGTATTAGGCTTAACGGAAGATATTACAAATGTAATTTTGGAAACTAAAATACCACAATCATTATTTTTTGAACTCAGGATTATTTAGCTAATAATGCTTACATACTTATATTTTTTAGTCAATAGGATAGAGGTTAGCAGGACAGATTAATTTGTTTTGCTATAATCCGCTACTTGAAAAGACTAGAACACTACCCACATGAAACACCACACACAATTTTCAACACTTTCTTCGACGCACGTTTCGTCCCGACACCGAGACATCCTCAGGAGATGTTGACTTCACAATGCGAAATCGTAGAGACACGATTTTGTGTTGAACGTTGTGTGCGGTGTTTCATCTGGGTAGTGTTCCTGCATATTGTACCATACAGAATCTTTTCAAGTAGCGGATTATAGCAAAACAAATTAATCTGTCCTGCTAATTATGGATTTCCTCAAAATAACGCATCCTTCCCTTCAATAGGAAAGAGGTTTTCAAAGACAACTTGACTCATAATTATTATGTAATCTGAAATAATGATTAACGACTTCATTATCAGAGCACCTAATTAATATTATTTTGTGGTTTAGATGATTATCCAGTTTGTTTGGATTTGACAAAGTGCGAGCGATTATTCCGTCGATCAAAATTCCGCTAGACACCTTTGCTCAGAGCAAGACATAATAATTGAATGTTAAAGAAAATATATATTTTTTTTTCTATAAAATTGAAATACGACAGGTTAGACGGAGCGAAAAAAGGTCGCCAGTTTATCGACATCAAAAATGCTTGTGCAAAAATGCCATCAACGGTAATATGGCTTTACACGCAAAACAAGTATTTTTCATATAAAGTGTATCAAAATTATCGACTGCCAACGGGACTTGAACCTGTATCCCCCAGAAATCGCGGCTGGATGCTCTGCCAATTGAGCTATGGGAGCAACAACCGCGGGCACGATAATTTCGATACCCATTGTTTTCAGTTATAGGCAGACTGCAGTGAAACTGAAAATAGTATCTGCGAATGCGACAAACATTATTGTTAAATCAGGCAAATTAATCAACTTTTGTTGCCGTTTTCGAACGGCAATATTTGTTGCCGTTCGAAAACGCTTGTCTGTTTTGAGAATTCTAGCGGGTATCACGTCAATGTCTTATGCAAATTAACATAACAGTTACATGTGACTAACCAAGGCTTAAACGATCGTGATAATAGACGATACGTTGTAGATACAGGAGCTTTGACATAATAAAGATATACGAGCAAAGTATTGCTAAGCTTTTTTTTTTTAATTAAGAAATACACCAATGCACAGTACAGAATAAAAATAAAATATTAGAAAAATTTAAGCACTTCTATTTTATTGAGAAATGAAACATAAAGCATGAACATTATATTAAATCCTATACCCATAAGTAGGTAATATTGGTTTGAAAATCAGTTCAGAAATTATACGAAAAGTATCTTTCAAAAAATATAAACTAAACTACTTTCTACTGAATAAAAATATCTACACTTTAAATTGTGTTTCGCTTTTAATTTTAACGATCCCATATTTTGGACTCTATCAGGCATTTAAACCTTTCCTTTTCATTTAGAAGTTTTTATAGTTTTACGAATTGTCTATTATTGTAATATGCAGATACACTTATTATATCTCCTTCTAGAGTCTAGTGTGCTATAGTTTTTCTAAGCTCGATGGACGACATACTTTAGATAGAGCGATAGCACTGCACTTTCAATACACGACACCGAATATGTGCGTATGCAAATCTGCCAATTACTGACGGATGTCGCAAGCTTTGCAAAACGATTTATTATCAAAAGAGGTCCTCAAGTACGCCCGCCCCTGTGTGGGTCAGTAGCCAGTGGCCAGTGGATTTTGGACGGCATATAAAAGGGTCACTGTCGTCCCAGTGGCCATCAGTTGGGCACCAGACGCGACACGAAAATCCCAAAAATGCAAACAATTGTAAGTTGCATCGACGTCCCAAAATAAGCTTTCAATCTATTTTATTTTAAGAAAATCTTATTTAAAAAAAAATAACCCATTATTTTATTACCCGATAAGAAATCCTCTGATGTATAAAACAAGTAATTTACATCTAGAAAACAAGTAATACGTATTAAAAGTCCCATGAACTTCAATGTCTTCATACATTCAAAATACCAAATAATTTCTAATTCGTGCATATTTCGATCATGTTGTGGTGTTATTCGGGTTTATATAGTAATAATCTATGGCTCCTGGCCATAGTTGGTTCATAATACTTCTCTAAAATAAATATAAACATTGTGTTTGAATTTTCACAAGCATAACTAACATTTACGAATTCTGCAGAGACATTAGCTAAGCATAAGTTTTCTTCTATAGAAGACAACGAATAGAAGATAACACTAGTTAAATTAATATTAGCAGTCGCATGAAATCAAATTAACATATTCTTTTTTCTTACAGATTATCATCAGTGCCGTATTGGCCATCGCTGCCGCCGCACCAGGCGCTCTGGAGTACAACACCTATGTGCCGCTCGCAAAGTCAACCCTCACTACAAGCAGTCAAACCGTCGATCACGGCAGCACCCATGTTCTGCACACCCCAGTGATCCCCCTAGCAAAATCCACCCTCACTCACAGCACCCAAACTGTAGACCATGGCAGCACCCACGTTCTACACACACCCCTATACATGACCCATAACGTGGAATATCATGTGCCACTAGCAAAAACCACGTCAACCAAGAGCAGTCAGTACATCAACCATGGATCACTGTCCCCCGTGGTTCACTCTTACTCTCCGCTTCTGGTTCACTCTGCCCCAGTGGTTCACGCTGCCCCGATCGTGTCTTACAAGGCCCCAACTTCTGCGATCACACACCATAGCTCGACGGTACATGAGACTGTGCCAGCTGTGGTGAACTCAGTGTCTTATTATGCTTTACATTAAGTTCTGTTAATAAATTATTTTTGTTAAATAAATGTGTTTATCTACGCTCATTGCTTAAAGTTCGAATTATGAAATCAAAATGTGTCACATATTGACCTACTATATGCACAGACTTCTATAATTATTAAAAAGTTATTCATTATAACATAGCTGTACTATGGAAATATCTCTAGATTGTTGAATAATTTCTATTACGATACGCGGCTCTGGGTTCCCGTATTTTTGTGTGTCGTCATCACAGACCAGGGAATAACTTTCTTTTCTCTGTGGTCATCATAGCCAAAAGAGAGTGTAGAGCCAATCCTCAATTTTGTTTTTTTTTTATATAAGGAGTCCACAGACAACATTTAGTTGGTAGTCATGATCGACCATAGACAACAATTAATTCACGGAAACAATAATTTTTCCCTGCCTTATATGACTGATTAAAAAGTGTGTTCATACAGAATATTAAAAAGAATTATGTATAATTTTTGATTATTTAATTATCCACTAAAAATATAGTTTATCTGACTTGTATAAATATTTTTCTACTCTTTTTTGTTTCATGACTTTTTTAACAGACTATACGCAGTTTGCAACTGTATTTTGGCGCCATACCTAACTTTTAACATTTCAATGTGTTATTTTTGTTACTTAGTCAAAAGCAAAACTTAGCGCGGAAAAATGTCTAGCAGTGAAACGTACCTACTAAAGAAAATTTAACTCCACCTGCCATTTTAGTAATTGCAACAAAAATGACCCACAAACTTTTACCAACAAAGTGAAGGATTTACGACAAACGTTAGCAAGATTTTATGGTTTGGATTTATGATAATTTGAGCGTAGATAAAGTAGTGTATGAAACTCTACATAATTAGGTATTAAAACACTCGTGTGATACTATTAAAAAACTCGCCTGCGGCTCGTTTTTTAAACTCACACTCATGTTTTAATACCCCCCATTATGCATCCGTTTCATAAACTACTATTATGCGTAATCTATGTTTATTTTTTATTCGTTTAACCAATTCAATCTGGAGATGGAAATTTATTGCTACTTTATAATATCGTGTGGAAATTCTTGGTGTGCTACTTTGACGGTATAGGTGTACTACTAGGAAAAATTTCTGAAAAGTCTATTGGTCAAAGTAGAATTATCATAAAATTGATTATAACTATAATAATATGTGCCTGTTGAAATAAATAGGTAAATATTTTATAGGTTTTTCTTCCATGATACTCAAACATTAATAAAACTAGTATAGTAATCTGGTAGTGGCAGAAACTCATATGCCTACTATGGATATATATACCAAATGACTACTATGGATTCGATGTTCCTTAAAAACAAATCTACATCAATCTTCGCCATAAAATATATTATGTAAACTCTACAATAATTAAAACAATATACTTAGAATAATAATAATACATAAATAGCTTTGTATTAATGCACTCGCAATAAGGTCACAGTGCGAGCGTCGTCTGCCAATGGCCACGCAATGCAATGCAACATCATTTAAAAAAATCCCGTCAATGGGAGGACGATCGACAACAATGAATTTAATATTTCGTAACTGCGTCGCGATGCAGACAGTAATTGTTGTTCTGCAGCTTGTAACTGCAAATTTCTTTGTTACCAGGTAAGGCGGGTAAACATTGCGTTAAATTTCGTACCAAGAATAGACATATACACTGGACAGGACGGACGGCGCGAAAAAATGTCGCCACTTTATCGGTGCCAAAATTTTTTTTTTTGCCACCAACGGTAAGACCACGCTGTAGTTCGCTCAGTACGCATCTTAGCAACAAAATTTTGACAGATGGCTCCTACTGTTTGCTTGTACGAAAAAGGTTAAGGACTAGTTACGTTCGGATGCCCATATTATCCTGAGTTTTTTTACTTGAAAATTATGAGAATAATCAATCATACCAGTTTATTCCAAAAAAAAAGAATGACCAAAGGTGGTATCAAGTTTTCTCTTGAACCAAACCCAAAATAGTCTAGGTAATTAAAATCTTACTTTTAAAGAACTAAGAATTGACACTAGGAATTTGTTTTTCATATCCGGGATTTAATTTTGCATACAAAAAGTTAGTTTCTTTTCAATGCACATTTTCTCTCATACAGATTTTATAATTAAGTACGACTTGTTAATTTCCTATAACTTTGTAATACGTATGTTAATAAAAAAAAAAACACGTAATTGTAAGGAGTTAATGTGGAGACTGTAGTCTATAAAAAAATAAAATTTGGATTTAATTCAGCTTGATACGGGATTCCGTAAATTCTTTTATTTCAGAAATTTAGTCATTATTCTTTTATTTCTGAAATTTACCCACGGGTCACAACTCTATTGCTAATGCTTATAGTTGAGATGGTAAAAACCATAAAAACAATAACAAATCGATCAAGCGTGATATCTCATCCAAACATTAGAATCATATAACTTTCAAAGACAACCATAAAATTGTAACCTTTATTATTTTTTAAAGAAAACAACAGACGTAAGCACTCGGTAGTCCGATCCATTTACATTACTGTTAAATTTATTCATTAATTGGGGGTAATAAAGATTTAATCTGTTTTAATCTTAAGTATAAAGTTACTAAAAGCAAAAGCGTCTGGAAAATCAATTTAAACTGTCGTCCATTATCAGAATACACTCAACGCTATCAAAAAACAAAATGTTAAGCAGATCTTAACTCACATTATTCGTTTCTTGTATGGAAATATTTAATGGAGAGATTATAATCGATAATTTAAAATCGATTTATAATTGATGTTTCGGCAATGTTTGTAAATTATGTGGTAATTTATCGATAAAGATATTATAGGAACAATTTAAGATTTATATAAGGAAATTATTATAATTACATTAATTATGTTTACATAATCATAAATTATCGATTTATCAAGTAGTAACCTAGGTCAAGTTTCCTTAACAATTCTTTGTCAGAATGCAATATTTTTTATACTATTTTTCTCAAGAAAATAAGAGAAAAATGATTATGAGATGAAGCAAGTGATATTTGTACAGTATGTTCATTATGTTACTCGTAGTGTTTTGAGCTTAAGTTTAATAAAGGAAGTCGCAAAAACGATTAAAGTTTGTATTCTTTTAAAAAAAAATAGGTATCCTTATTCGTTGAATAACTTCCGCAATCGATTATTTCTTATTCGATTATCTCTTATTTTGATATTACAAATATAATTTTTGTACTACAACAAAAATGTCTTGTTGAAATCTTAAACTTTTTGGGCTAGTCCTTATTTCCCAAGAGACAGCTTTATAAAGTGCAATGTAAGATAACTTCATTTCAGTAATCTAACACACATAATCTCTAATATAAATAAAACTCTCGTGTCCATTTTTCTTACCAAAGCCCTCCGAAACGGGTCAACTGATTGCTATGAAATTTCTTGTGTATCTAGATCTAGGTAGATCTGAGAGAGCTTATGACCTAAGCTATTTTTTATATCCCTAATAGCAAAACAACGTTTACCGGGTCAACTATTAGTATTCCTATAAGAACGAGTATTGTTAAAATCTTAGCAGTTATTTGGAACAAACAAAATAGTATGGGATCAAAACGCGATGTGAGAAGGCACGCAAACTGGTAATCATGTCGAAACCTACAGCTGTTGCTCCGTTCTCTAGGCCTCTTTGCGGCGGCTGGTTTACTGGAATGAGATCAAGCTCCAGATTAAGGTTTGTAGTTATCTTCTTTGTTCAAGGTTTCGCAACTAAACGCCAAAAAATGCTTACAATTTAGTCTTATCCACTTGGTAAGATAGTTTTATTGTTCTCGCACAATTTTTATCACTATTTAGATCCTACTTTAATCGCATTTAATGGCTTAAAACATGCTTAAAACATTGAAATTTTGACGACCTAGTTTTCCCCTATTAAATAAAAATAATAATGGATTTAAATTTTTATGATTGCAATAACGTCTGGCCTACATTAGCTTCAACTATTCCAAATTTCATGTCGATATTTTTAATAGTTACTGAAATAAAGGGTCGTGACAGAGACAGACAAACGGACAACAAAATGATATTATAAGGGCTCTTTTGAGGTACGGAACCCTTAAAAGCGAACAAAAAAACACGCACGAGTCTGTAGTATTATAAACATGTCCTTTTATAATTACTTTCACTGTTAATAAACTAGATCAACTTCCTAAGCCTTCAAAAAGGCCGTAAACCTGGTCAAGCGCGTGCCGTATCCATGCACCGTGGGTCTCGTACACGAGGCGACTTTCACTTGCTTGGTT
This sequence comes from Coenonympha glycerion, assembly GCA_963855885.1. NCBI lineage: Eukaryota > Metazoa > Arthropoda > Insecta > Lepidoptera > Nymphalidae > Coenonympha > Coenonympha glycerion. The sequence goes on along the minus strand of OY979637.1, from coordinate 15,960,722 downwards.
TATTTTTATTTGCCTGTCTGTATGAAATTATTTTTGATCTGAAATATGATAATTCCAAGTTAGAACTGTTTTTTTTTTAATTGCACAAAAAAATGGTTGAACTATGAATTTATTTTATGATTAAAAAAATAAAATAAATTAAATAATTTAGGTTACCACCAAAGGACCAATTTACAATTTACCTCTAATAATCTTAATCACAGATGTCACTAATTTAAATTCTAACAAACTGTTCCTTAATGAAAAACTAAATGAGTCAATCAAGACACCATTTGATGATAATTATTCCCCGTAAGCAAGTTGAATACGAGCCCATTATTGCACTCAATGGATCTTTGCTCAAACGAGTAACACTATTTAAATATCTAGGTCACTACGTTACGGAGGACCTTAAAGATCAGGCAGATATTGAACGGGAGCGGAGAGCTTTAGCAGTGAGGTGTAACATGTTGGTTCGCAGGTTCGCCCGCTGTAGCAAGGAGGCGAAAATAACGCTATTCAAAGCTTTTTGTCAGACCTTCTACACGGGCAGCCTGTGGACCAACTACACCCAAAGGGCCATGGACACGCTGAGGGTCCAGTATAATAATGGTTTCAGGATGCTGTTGGGCTTGCCGCGGTTTTGTTCAGCATCTGGCATGTTTGCACAGGAGCAAACTGACGACTTTTATGCCATGATAAGGAAGAAGACCTCATCCCTTCTGGCAAGACTGCGTTCGAGCTCCAATAGCATCCTGAAAATGTTTGCTGCAAAATTGGACTCCCCGTTCCTAGAACATAGTCGTAGGGTTCTCATTAGATGAACATTTTTAAAATGTTTATCTAATGAGAACCTTTAGAAGTTAATTTTAATTTTAGCAACGTTAGCAAAAATAAAGATTACTTGTATTACTAACATAGTTCTTAAGAAAATTTTACTAACAAAAAATTGGGCCATTGTTGTCTGAAATAAAGAATTTATTTATTTATTTATTTTATATTTATAATTATTAAGAATACGGTGAATATGTTTTTCTTAATAATAATCAAAGTCCTAATGTGAGTCAGTAGATATTTTTGTAAGCTACACAATTACATTTACGGAACCCTAAATCCACTGCTCCTTATTATAAATAAGCCTCACACGATATTATAATTAGGCATCGAGTACATGGTTAAGTTACGTAACTTCAACTTGACTGAGTGAACTTGGCATCAGCCTACTTGCAAGAAAGCGTGTTTACAGACATAATATATATAAATATAATATAATAATTTGTAACTACAGGTAAACTTGTATCACTTTATAAAGTCAAGGAGGTAGTAAGGAGGAAGATCGATCGGTGGATGTGGCATCGAAGTGTTTGATATTATTAGTTTATAGATTGCATATAAGCTTAAGATGGGTTTAACGTACACTATATTGTTACAAAAATATTGATGTCTTAACTTGACGTGTTCTTACCCGTCAAGTTAAGACTAGCAAACTAAAGGTTCCGTAATTACGCGTATAACTAAAGCAATAAAAATGGCAAATGCTTTCCAAAAAAACAACTTCAAATGCCACTACAAAGAGTGAAATAATTTTTATTTAAATTTTAGGTACCTACACCAATTCGAAGTCGGGCAATGTTTCATACAATCCCTAATAGTCCTTCTTACTTACTTGATGTGCGAAGAAATGACGATTAGTCATAGACAATCGCCCGACTTCGAATTGGTGTAGGTACCTAAAATTTAAATAAAAATTATTTCACTCTTTGTAGTGGCATTTGAAGTTGGTTTTTTGGAAAGCATTTCCCATTTTTATTTTATACTTTTTAGTGGAAAACAATAAAATGCACAAGGCGTTGTAAAAATACCTAAATCGGTTGAGGTGTCACCAAGATCCCATCATCAGACCCTGACTTGATGACTTTAGTCATCAAATCAGCATCTGCTAGCAAATGCACAAGTAACTATAAAAAATACCCAACTCGCTTCAAGTATACTAGCAAAATTTGAAGAGTTCCCTCGATTTCACCAAGATCCCATCATCAGACCCTGACTTGATGACTTTAGTCATCTAATCAGTATCTGCTAGCATAATATGCACCAGTAACTGTAAAAAATACCGAACTCGCTTTATGTATACTAGCAAAATTTGAAGAGTTCCCTCGATTTCACCAAGATTCCATGATCAGATCCTGACCTGATGACCATAGGACAACTTGGAAAATATTACTCTTTCTAATAATACTCAAATAGTTTCATGTGTCCATATAAAATTTGAAGAGTTCCCTCGATTTCTCCAGGATCCCATCATCAGATCCTGACCTGATTAAAATGGGACCATCTGGAAACATAACCATCTTAAACAAAAAAAGAATTTTTCAAATCGGTCCACGCGTCTTCGAGTAATCGGGGAACATACATAGAAAAAAAAAAAAAAAAAGATTCCGACGAATTGAGAACCTCCTCCTTTTTTTGAAGTCGGTTAAAAAAACTTGATAGTATTTTTGTTCTGAATTGAAGCAGACGTTATTTTGTAGAAATCCATAATTATCAGGATAGATTAATTTATTTTGCCATAATCCGCTACTTGAAAAGATTCTGTACGGTACAATATACTGGAACACCGCACGCAATTCTCCCAACACTTTCTACGACTCATGTTTCGTCCCGGCACCGGGATATCCACAGGAGATGTTGACTTCACAATGCGAAATCGTAGAGTAGCACTGCTAGAGTCAGCAAAACAAATCAATGTGTCCAAACAAGTAATGACAAAAAGAATAGCATCTTTTTGTCATTTCATAGCTACTGAGTAAATATTCACTGTCAATATAAACCTAGACAAAGCTGGTTCACGAGATAGTTTTAGAAACTAAAACACTTTTTCATGGGATATAACTACAAATTCACAGTTTTCCATTGCACTTGCGCTCAACCTTTATACCTAGCTTTTTAATAATTTTTATGAGTGCAACACAACGACATGTATCCTGTACATTTCTCTCGCCTTCCAAGTCCAAGTCTACTGTACCTGATTAACAACACACGATTACGTACAGAAAAATCTTATAATACCTCCTCCACGAAAGCTCCGAGTAGTTACCTCGGTCAATGAAATTCTTCAAGTACAGCCCCATTGTGAAGTTTCGGCAGTGTGGTATAAATACCGGTGGTCGCCGTCCGGTTGTTAGATAATTCGGCAACTCTGACCCGACTACAGCTTTACCGGCCAACATCATCAACGATAAACCACCTACAACATGCAGGGACTCGTAAGTTAAACTTTATTACATGTAATCATAGATTTATAATAGGTCGTCGCTGGATCTCTATGCATGTAATTAAACTGGGGAGCACTGAAACAATTCCTGCGTAGATTTTTGTTAGCTTTTTTCAGTGCAAGCAAATTAATTATTACGTATATCAAATTACATAATCGAATAAAGTATCTTTAATTTAGGATTATTTATTTTGCAACTTATTTAATTCATATTAAAGCCTACATAGTATTTAAATCAATCTTTGGGGTACGATCACAACTAAGCATTAAAATCGTTTTTTTTCTTTTGTATAAATGGAACATAGTAACGCACAAGCCTAAAATCCAAATTATATACTAAAACTCAACGAATATGACGTTACAAATAAGAAAATTCGAGAAAGCAATGCTGTTCATTTTTCCCAATTGAAACAATTCAAGAATGCAATCAAAAGTAAAGGTACCCACTATAAAACCTCCAATAGCTCAATTACTATTAAAACTTTGCAGCTTATGTTCACAGATGTTACGTTATCAGCAGAATTAAGTGACAAATCATTAAAATTGTTCCATGAAACGATGAGGATCAGAAAGCAATTGCTTCTTAAAAAATAATTTTTAATCGCTAAAGCGATATGTTTGGAATTCTAAACGTACAGTTTTATTCAATCAATCAATCAATCAATCATCATTTATTTGCATAAACATAGTACATTACAGGTTCCATGTTTAGTCAACAAATATATTGACATGCAAATGTTCATAGTAGGTTAAAGCTTATAAAAAAATATATAAAAATGAAAATTAAAATGCATTTACAAAATTATCATACAAAAAGAAAAAAAGAAAAATTGGCAAATAATAATAAAATTACATACACTTAATTTTTCATAGAATAATACTCCTTAACAGAATAAAAACATTTGTCGACCAACCAGCTATATAGTTTTACTTTAAACTTGGCGTATGGTAAATCCTTTATTGATGCAGGCAACCCGTTATAAATCGATATCATCATATGGTAACAGCTTTTGGCCCTTAGGGCAGTTTTAACTGGTGGATAATATATTTTATTTGGATAGCGAGTATTGAAATTTGAAAAATTTCCACATATTTCAAAAAAGTCACTCTTGTACCTTTTTAACAAAACACGCTACTTCAAATATATAAATACATGGCAGGGTTAGTAGTTTAAGTGATTTGAAAAGTGATATTACGAATGCTGTAGAGATTTAAGTTTCAAGTGAGTTTCTAAAACAGAATGATACAGTGAAATGCTATTCATATTTTCCATAACAAAAGCAAAAACACACCATTGCGCGCAAAGCTTCTTTTCCCGACTTCATAAAATAATTCTTTTTTTCTCTGCAACTGCAGATTTCTTCTTACGGGAAGTGTTAGGTTTTAATCGTAGAAAGTTCAACAGTCATTAAATGTTTTCGTTTTAGAAATTAAAACATCACTTTCCTTAACGAAAAGCTCTCCTTGATGTTCTCAATAATGTGTAAAGCCTGCGATTCCACATTAAAGCGTGCTGGAGCCTTAGTGGAGCCATGGACTGACTCTTGTAATTAAAGGTTTAATTCTTTTGTTTCACAGGTAGTATTCGCCGCTTTTCTGGCCTGCGCCGCCGCCGCCCCGGGTCTCCTGGTGGCCCACCAACCCGTGGTCGCCACAGTCCACGCAGCCCCTGTCGTGCCAGTCGTGGCCTCCAAGACCACCATCACCAAGAGCAGCCAGCTCGTCAACCACGGATCCCCTGTGGTTCACCATGTAGCTGCCGTCCCCGTGGTCAAGACTGCCCCAGCGGTTCACGCTGCCCCGATCATCGCCGCCCCCGTGGTTCACGCTGCCCCGATCGTCGCCGCTCCTGTGGTTCACGCGGCCCCAGTTGTCGTTAAGACCGCCCCTGCCGCGATCGCTCACAGCACCTCACTGGTTCACCATGCCCCAATCAGAGCTCTCCCCGTTGTTGCCGTTCATTAAGTTTTGTTGATGTAGTTTACGATCCTTTAGAATAAATTATTTCCACCCCTCTCATTTTCTATTTATTTTATAATCCTCACAACAATAAGTATCTATAGCTGTAATAGTTACAATATTCAGGTAAAAAATAGACATAGATATTTCAGTCCGCGATGTCGCGTCTTACTTTATTGAACTGCACATGAATCAAATGAAACCTAAACGATTTTGATAGAATAAGGGCTCTTCGTGGATTGAAATATCTATAAGGACTACAGCCTTCTTTGGGGAAGGTCCGGTTTGCATCACGACTTTCTGACATTAAAACGTCCTAATACTGATTGCATATTATATTGTTCTCACACGCATGTGTAGCCCACTTGTTTGCAGACAGATGTGGTCAATGGCAATGGTTTCTATCAAAATGTCATTAGAAATTCTAATTTCGAAAGAGTTCATTCTCTACCAGGCTCTAGAGTAAATGATTAGGATGCTGTTAAAGTAATTTGAACGCGGAACAACGAATTAACGTGATTTTTGCTTTATTAGAAGAATCCAAAATTAGCACAGCATACGAGTAACTTCTTATCGAGTTATATAAAAATTGTAAACAAGAAATTCATAATTTCAATGAAAAAATGCAAAAACTGAAATACACATTGATATAAAGACTGAAGCAACAATTTATGTTTTAATAAAAGGGAGAACATTCGAAAAAGAGTTTATTGATTGTATTAACTTATGCAAGATCGAAGCTCTGTCATATTTAGTAACAAGATAGAATCAGAAAAAAGAACATATTCCTTCGATAGATATAATTTGTTTGTCATCTCAGAACGCCTACTGGTTCTCCAAATAAAAATATAATTACATTTCTTCGTATTCGCTATAGGGCTTCGGTATTCCAATAATTTTTTTACCTTGTTTCTATGTAGCCACGCTTGTGCACTAGTCGGATTCGACTCGAGCAAAAATTAAAAACATCACCTACTCGTGTATTTTAAAATAACTTGATACAGAAAAAACTGTCTTTCCTTGAAACAAATCAGTACACTGATGCCAGCGAATTCAGTAAGTACACGCGATCGGCATATCTATCTATATACTTATAATAAAACTGTAAAGGGTCGAATTCTGTACATTGAAGATATTTTGAAAATTTTTGTTGGAGGACACTATTTAGTCGATACTGAAGCCAAAACTGTAATTTGTTTAATTTTTGTCTGTCTGTCTGTCTGTCTGTCTGTCTGTCTGTCTGTTTCACGACCGGGCATCACGGCTAATCCGCTGGATGGATTTAAATGAAACTTGACATGATTATAGTTCATACCCCGCGGTAGGACATAGGATACTTTTTGTCCCGAAATTCTTCATGGTTTCCCTGGAAGACGGCATCAAAGTCCAAACGTTTTTTAGTTATAATTCATTAACGCGTTGTCCGATTCCATTCATTCTTTTTTGATAAAAAGGAGGTTCTTTAAAGATTATTCCGTACAAATCTTATTATCATCACTTTTGTAGTTCAGAAATTACAGACATCAGAACCTTAAGTTCAAGTAGGTAGGTGACTTGAAACTCGGAATGCACAAAGAACCTAGGGCTAGGACGTAGGGCTCAAGTAAGACTGGAGTACCCTTACAGCCGTAAATAAATAGGCTTAGCAGGAGATTTTGTATGGTTTAAAATTTTTCACTTTTAGGGTGAACAAAAATCATGTAACTGGCGTTATCGCTACGTTATACCGTATTGCGCCATCTCTACAATTTATGTGGAACTTGAATGTAAAACTCTGAGATAGGTACTACCGAATTTTTTTAAATAAAAATTAACTGTCATGTTATTTACTGTTTCCTGACTTTATATTAAGATGGCACTGTTAACACATGAACAGATTTAAACTTTATCATCCGCAATATGGAAAGGGTAAGATAATGGTTCACAAATAAATATTTTTAACTCTTAGGTCTTATCGATCCTAACCGACTGACTGTCATCTAAGGTCTTTTTATACGTAATGAAATATATAGCCATTGTCCTTTCTGATGTTTTGGATTGTATTGAGATGAAGCAAAGATTTTTAAAAGACTCTTATAGTATGTTGGGCTGGGGAATATTGTTAGCAGAGTAATTTATCCCAGTGGTACCTACCCGGCCGAACTCTGAAAGAAGAGTTCTACCACCAGTACAACTTTTCACATGGTTTAATAATTTTTGACATAGTTCGTGGTTTCAGAATAAAAATCACAATGAAAAGGACGATTTTAACTGTCGATATTTCGATACAATGGTACAAGTCGTGGTCACGTAGTGACCACGACCTGTACCATTGTATACATACCACTGGGTCGAAATATCGACAGTTAAAATCGTCCTTTTGATCTTTCAACTACGTATTAATGAAACTTTATATTATTATTAAGAAAAAGGAGTTTTCAAAATCACCACAAGATAACCTGTGCAAAATAAGAACAGGTTTCTGTACAACATCACACCAGAATCCCGCGAAAAATCAAGGAATTCCAGTAGGAAGGTATATTATGGTAAAAAAAATCGTAATTCACGCGGGCGGAGCCGCGGGCAACAGCTAGTTCTGATATAAATCTAGTGCACAAGCCCTTTAGCATACAGAGTAATAAAGTACAGAGTCTTTGAATTATATTTCGAGCATTTACGTAATACTTGCCTAGAATGTGCTTTGAAAATATGAGTATGAATATAAGCTGTTGTAACTAAAGTAATGCTTTAATAGGATTTAAGCATGAAAGATATTTACAACTCAACATCTTTTTTATGAATATTATTAGATTATTCTTACATGATATTGCCTCTGTAATATAAGTACATGATCAATAATCAAGACATGTTTATGAAATTGAGATTTCTCCTTTCTGAAAACTTGGAACAGCTGTTAGCTCCGTATGGTAAGTATATCTAGCAAAATCTATAACAAAATCGAAGCGTACGGAACTCTATACTCCGACTTTTAATTCGATTCGTAAAATGACGTTTCTAAATGTCATTTAGTTACTTAACTAACTAAGATATATAATCCAAGTATTTTTACATAAAATAACTTTGTTTAGAAAGCCTCGTGTCTTATTTTGTTTCTCGAGTTTAAAAAAATACGAAACGTCATTTTACGAATCGAAGTAAAAGTCGGAGTATAGTGCCCAATTCCTACTTGAACTTAACTCTTTAGCAACTTACCTATCATTTATAAAAAATAACTACTTCCTATTCGAGCTATGAATCCGATACTATTACTAAAAATCGACTAACTGTGCATATTCGCATATTTGGTTTGGTCAGTACCTCGTTGAGGAAAATTCCGTATATTTTCCATTTCATACATTGCAAACCTTGGTTTAAGATTTAACTAGAATCAATTTCGTAACTCTCTGGATCGCCGAGGTGCCATGGAGTCACAAATTAAACACATTCTTGCCATATGAGTGTCGCACAAAAAATTGTTCGAATTCTAAGGTTAATATAAATGGATGGAAGCTGGGAAATTCGTCAGTTTAAAAGTTTGCCTTTGTGTTGGATCTTAGTTCATTAAAATGTATCGTTTGGTGAGTAAATATTTTTTCTATTAGTATTATTATTTGCAATTTTAGTAAATAATTTAAGTTCTGTCTAAGGTATAATTAAAGCTTTGAGTATTGCATTAAGATATCATTTTTAAGCACATAATATCATCGTGAGATAATAAGAAAACCTGAGGCTATTTTCAGTATCATTTATAACTTTAACAAAGGTGTGTAATGCCTGCCAATCCACCAATTTACCAACATGACTACTTATGGGCATCTTTTTAGGCATTTTTGGGCATTATTGGGCATCCACCTTTCGTTGCAATATTTTCTTTTACCATTTGAAATGTATGTTATTAATGCTTATGAATAATAATTATTTCAGCAAGTGGTGATCATGTTATCTGAAAAGTCTTCCTCACCTGGGAGTCCTAACCTGACTCATATGTCGTCTATTTTTATAACCACCCATCCATAACCCAAGCAAATATAACAGGCTTCTTTTTATAATTTCCAGCTCGTACTCTTGGCTTTACTCACAGCGGCGAACACAGCACCAGCGCCGAAACCATTATTTGTGTCCTACCACCACGCGCCGGTGGTCCACACGTCTCTGATCCACGCCCCCGTGGTTCACCATGTGCCCGTGGTTCACCACGCCCCGTTAGCCGTGTCCCACGTCAGCACCCGTCTGTACCACCATCCTGTGGTGACGCATTTCCATTCGCCGTTGCTCTGGAAGAAATGATGTTTTCCCACCAGAATTTATAACCTCAATGGTCGGATGTTTCGAAAATCAAAATTATTTCACTTCAAGCTTTATAAGCTTGCGTTTTATGATTGGTCAAAATAAGAATCAATATTAGTAACTTATTCCATTTTTTTATGTATAGAATATAATGTAAGAATCCTGAGCTTACTTGCTTGCACACCGGTGCTTCGGATGATTTTGTCTCGTAAAATCGTAAAATGTTAGTTTTTAGAAATTTCAATTTAAAAGTGTATCATTTATTAATATTTTATTTTTAATTAATACACTTGTTTACCTTAATTTGTTTAAAGTATTACAAGCCAAATAAATCGCAACTTGTACACGTTTAGTTCCCGTATGGATGAGTTTTGAAGTTTTTAATGAGTTTACTTTCAATTAAACTGAAATTAATTATGACTTCAAAGTGTGTGTATTTTTAATAATATTATATTATTAAATAGAATTAAGTAAGTTTTACGACAATTTTGTAGAAAAAAGCATTTTACTAACTTTTGTTTTGTATTAAGTGCAGTAATCACTATAATTTCAATAAATTTCTCTTAGGCGTTATTTATTTATTATTATAACATCGTGAATTTCAGTTGACAAAACATGTACAAAGCTCTGATTTCAATAAATAATAAACACAGTTTTTAAACAAGTCAATAATTTCATCAGCAGAAACCCACGGTCAAATTGTAATTATCATGAAACAAACAAACTCTATTAAAGGTCGAAATATGTAAATTAAGTACTTAATAAATAAATAAACCTTGCCAATAATATATTTTGCACATTTATTTAATATAATATAAGACCTTGTGACCTTTAACCCTCACGATCTACAAGTACAGATTAAGGGACTTAAGTATAATGTATTCTATACAACTGAAATCGTTGTTTATATTTTTAACCAACTACAGAAAAAAGGGTAATTTTATCTTTATTTAACAGCCCAGCCGTAAAGACTTACCACGCGATTTAACGTGCTGGTACGATGCTGTGTAGTAAAATATACTACTATAAATATAATAAAGAACTGCAATATGATCTTTGACTGCAGTCGCAACATGATGATCATGTTATATAAACATAAAATATTTGAAACATAAAAAGTAGTCATAAGAACGTACAATACTTAAATCCTTAGACCGCAAAGTGACCTAGATTAGGTCAAGTTAGTATTTAGGTCACTGACCAACTATGACTTATTAGCTATTCCCTTAGGTCAGCAGAATCGATAGGGCTGTAAGAACACAAGCAACATATTAAAATTAATAATATGAACTCTCCGATTGCAAATTATTTTGCCGAGTTAAAATTAAGACGTTTGATCTGTTCATATGAAAAATTTAACTTAAAATTTAGTATCAAAATCAATTACCTATTTCATCCGGATACGAAGTCATAGTTTTGACAAAACACGTTGAAATACAAAGTACTAAACAATTATTCTTAAAGTCTGTTGGACGATTTCGGTTGACAAGGACAACCATAGCCTAAATCAAGGCTAAAAAATTTAAACGTGGAATGCAAACATATGCACTTTGCTGGGATTACGATAGTAAGTAATTTGGTATTGTATCGGACGAATTTAAAACCCTAACTGTTTGGTGCTGGCATTTATATTATATTTATGTATTTTTGCTGTACCACCTACCTCATATTTTCCAATAGCCACGACTTACCCCGATGGTTACCTGGAAGAGATCGCTGTGTAGCGATAAGGCTGCCATATTGTACATTTGTTTTGCTGGTTATTTTATTTGTTTTTTTCTTTCGTTTTGTAATGGTGTACAATAAAGTATTTTCTATCTATTTTTTATATTTTTAATAACTCACATCTAAATTTCTTAAAACAATTAAATGCAGCTGGCAGCTGCAGAGTGCCAGTTTTTTATGTTATTTTATTTTAGGGATACAAAATTATACGTCGATAAATATACTTATATCCCTTGCACACACTACACTTAGGCACAATTCTGTTTGATATTCATTTTGATTAGCCAAAATTGATTCGTATAAGATAGTTTTTTGATTGCAACTAAGATATCTAATCTTCCTCGATGGAATTTCACCTACTTTTTTACTAAATCCTTTTGGCAACCCTAGCACTAACCTACCCGCCCAGTTTCTCCGGAGGGCTATCAATTGAAGCTCGAACGCAGAAAGAACTGGAGGGTAAAGAAAGGTATTATAAAAGAACTCGGAGGGAGCTACATCCACCGCCGGGCTTCGGTACACTCTACCAAAGAGAATAAATAGTATACTCTACTTACATTTCTATGTATCGTCACTTAGGCAACAATACCACGTAAATGAACAAGTTTTCAAGAGAAACGATAAATGGGTTCGTGCAAAGTCACATACCTACCCAGCGTGCCATTGTATGGTGTGAAACCGAATAACGTGCTGTGATTGGACATTTTTTAGGGTTCCATACCAAAATGTTAAAAATGGAACCCTTATGGTGAGACTTTCTCCGTCCGTCTGTCACACTCGATTATTTCAGTAACTATTGAAGCTATCGACCTGAAATTTGGAATAGTTGTAGGTAATTGCGGCGCGCCGTCATTTCAATCATTAAAAATTGAAAATCTTTTTATTTCTATTTAATAAGGGGGGAAAACTGGGTTGTCGAAATTTCAAAATGAGAAAACAATATTGAATGGGGTATCATATGAAAGGGCGTTACTAGAGTATTCTAAAACCGATTTTTATTTATTTTTATGCCTGATAGTTTTCGATTTATTGGGCAAACTGTCGAAAAAAATACCGTCCCCCCCCCCTTATCTCCGAAGTTTACCAATCGAAAAATCTGAAATAATTATGATCAATAAAAGTAAACGCATATTTTACAAGAAAAAGTAAATCAACTCTCTAATTATTATACTTTTTTTGAAAATAACAATAAACCGGCAAAAACAAAGTTATGTTTGCGGTTTCCAACAAAAGTACCTACATGTAAATTATACTCGTAAATTCATGAACCAAAGTGATTCTTTTAATGTTTACCTTCTTTTATGGTATGGAACCCTCGATGCGCGAGTCCGACTCGCACTTGACCGGTTTTTTGAATTTATGTAACGTCATCGGATGTGTTCCATGACAGTGACATGCAGTAAGTCGAATGACTGGTCAGTAAACTTAATTTTTTCACATTTCTTTGAATATTTCTTTTTTTTCACACAGGTTTAACTTCAGACTCTGAAACTCGTCACTTGTTATTTTCGAAATTACATAATTTACAATTTTTCTAACAAAAAGCATACAAGAGTGAACGATTTTTCTGCTACTTTTTATTTTTTTTATTGGTTCCGCCAACAACACTAGAGCATTACAATATAACAAGATAAATTGATTTATTACAACACATATATATAGCCCGAGCATCAATAACTGGCAGAAACTATGCTATCTCGTATGCTATCTCGTAAACCAGTGTACTCGTAGGTATGTCGTGACTCGTGAGGGTATCTTAGACAGGTTAGCGCCTAACTAGGTGTGATTTCACTGTAACTAGATAGTTCGCTATCTAAACCATCGCCATAAGGCTTGCTCGCTGCTAGCACAAGTCAATGTCACCGCAAAGGTTACCCGCTGTAATGCGGTCACGATCCTTTATCTAAATCGCATTTTATTGGCTAATGAGAGCCGGTGATTGGTGGCTTGGATATCTTGGTTGCTAGAAACAAGTCTCAGGTTTGAGTTCTGAGTAGAATTTCAACGTGACTGTCCACTGATGAAGCATTGGTATGAAAAATGTTGAAGATAAATCTCTCTTCCTTCATAGGCCATTAAAGTCTGCAACATCACAGTCGAAATTAACAGTCAAAGTTATCGGTTCTTAGGTAAATATAAATAAATAATCAATACGTTCCTTTGCGATGTAGCATCGCAAATGGTAATCGATAGTGGTTATTATAATTGACTGCATAATGCATATTCAGAATCAAGCCCCTATTAAGAGCCCCCTCAAGATTGTGCAAGAAAAACGTAATTGTTGATGAATTCTGCCCGCTGATTGGTTCTTTAATTTATGTCAGCCAATCAGGGGTCTGATTGCTTAAGAAAGACGTATTCATCGTTATCGTAATAGCTAGGCAATTCTGCTCCGCGGTTGGCTGATGCAAATCAGGAACCCAGTCAGCGGGCAGAATTAGTAAACGATTACTATAACGATGGATACGTTAGATAATCTAACCACAGGGGGAAGAATTTGCTAACTATTACGATTACGATGAATAAGTTTTTTTACGCAATCAGACCCCTGAGTCAGAATCTTTCAAGTGAAATTGCAGTAAATGGTAATTGTATAAAAATACTAACTGTTTAAAGCTGCTTTAACCTGCGACGTCTTTTCCCTTTCCTAAGAAAGCAAAGAGCTAAAACTGGTAGAGTTAGTAAGTCTCTAGTACAAGCGTAAGTAAAGGGGTCAATAATAGTAGTTAAGTAGTAGGTAAACAATGACTATGAAAAAAGGGGTTAAAGCGGTCTTACGACTTTTTTTAGTTCCCATCCAAGTATAGTATTATGTTGAATAACACTATGCTTTAAGATATTTAGGTTTAAAGAGCTAGCAATCGAGACGACTTGTAATAATAAATTAAAGGTAGGTACCTAATTACTTTTAACCAAAAGGCCTAAATAGCTAATTAAATATTATTCTAAAAAAAACTCCGTTCCACCTCTGGCCAACTGTATCGGAAGACATTTTTGCTAATTCCACATAGTATAATTTGTGTGGTTTTAACTTTTAAAATTCAAATAAAATTGCAAGCAGTTTAAAATAATTAAAAGTAAAATAATAATAAAAATCGTTGTATTGTTTTTAAAAATATTTTTTTTTTTAACAAATCATTTCAACACTACTTATAAAAAACTTGTATTTGTATGATGTGGTGTTATTACAATATAATAATCAATACCTCATAAACTCAATACCTCATAAACTTAATAACAAATAGTAATTAGCCATTTCCCTGTTGCTTAACAATAATTGCGGATTACGACATGACCTGGATCCTTTGTTCATAGTCTTAACTCTGTGGCGATACGCCATATTAAGGGCTGTGAGTCGTATAAAAATAACGGCTCGGTTACGTAAAACTTTACACAACAAACAGCTGTCCGCCAAGACAAGCCAAGATGACAGTGACACGACCCTTGATCCTTGTAAGTTGATTAATTTAATCACACTTCAGCCCGTTTCAAACCGTTGCTTATACTAACATACATTCATTAAGGTGATATACTGGTTTTATTTTTGTCTTTCTCACTTTTACGAATACCTTGGTTGATGTGGTTGGCAACGTTGCGGAGGAGTATAACGGAAATTATAATTACCAACACATTATAACAAAAATTACAATTGCATACATTGTGGATTCGGATAAAAATTATAAAAATGGAGATTTTGGACCATCTTTTAGGGGAACTTTCTATCGAGAAAGTGCTATCCAATTCAATCGTGTTTCTGTTTCACAACGATTCTAGATTATTTAGATTATTAGATTTACGTTTAAATAGAATTGAGAATCTCCTTTTTGGTTGAAGTCGGTAAAAGAGCATTTAGCAGATTAAAACAAGTACTTAATGAATTGCATATATAACTATGTTTGTTTTAATTCCATTAACATTTATAATTAAGCTTTAAAATCACCAAGCGATAAATTGATACGCAATAAATTAACCAAACTTATAAAGTGTAAAAGTCTATGAAAATCATTCAAAATTCACAATATAAATTTTAAATCTTAAATATTATGTATAACTGATTTAATTTAATGTAGTAGCACACCTGGAATAGAGAACTGTAATTTCTAAGAGATAGACTTGCGCTAAATTGCAATCTTGCTTGATGGAAAGCCAAGGTGAGGTCTAACTATAGTGCACTTGCTCTGAAAAATAATCTGTTTCGTGAAGGCAGCCATATTACCAGATTACCCAGGTCATCTTGATAAGGAACACGAAGCTGGAGGGGTCAACTAGAATTTCTAGGACATTTTTCATGAAGTCAAAATAAAGTGATAAAACTTGACCAAATGGTTCTGGTGATTTTGTCATACTAAAGAGTATCTCACAGGAAGATCGATCGTCAGTCGTTGGTCGACTACCTATAGATTAAGATGACGATGATCGTACTAGATTTGAAAAAAGGTCTGACTGATCTTTAAACGTACAGCTCAAATCACTCGACGGACTGTTCTGGGCATACAGTTACCAGGACATAACTTTCTTATTATCCGCTAAGAAAGAACTTAAAATTTTAACCCCCAAGACCAAATAGAGAAAGAATTTTAAGCTAAATCTAATCTATACAATATATTATGTTATGTCTAGTAATTATTTCAAAGTGCATATCAGCTGATACACAGATAGATAGATAGACACAGATAGTTGCAAGCTTCTCTTCAAAAAACTCAAAGTGCTACCACTCCCATGCTTATACATTTATGAAATATGCGTGTTCGTCCGCAAATATCCCAAGTATTTTAAAATGAAAACAAAAGCAGACATAAAAATAAAATTTGTGTTCCTAAACAGCGCTTGACATTATATAAGAAAAATGTATTCTGTACGGCGATACGAATCCACAATCATCTACCACCACATACTTTTGAAATGAACCTCGCTCGTTTTAGACGGTTTTTATTTAATTTATTACTCGACAAATTGTATTATTCTGTTGACGAGTTTTTAAACGATAAATTTTAAATCATTATTATCAAATCTTTGCATATTATAATATTTTACAATCTGATGACATAATATGAGATGCTGGGTTCATTTTTGACAGAATATTAGAATTATTTATTATTATTAGAATTAATTATTTTAATTGTATCTGAACTAGTTTTGCACGCCCATGTTGGGGTAAAACATGTCGAGACTCTATTATTAATTGTAACATCAATTTTTATTACCATGTTTGAAGCAAATGAATAAATGATTATGATTATGATTATGATTATGCTGATTCTATATCATTTTTTTTGCTTTATTACAGTTGTTGGCAACCCTAGCCTGGACGCAAGGGCTACCCGTTCCGGGTTACACCTACGAATACCCCGTGCATACAGTGCACAAAATACACAGTTACCCAGTAGTACACAGTGCGCCGTTGATTCACACACCAGTGCACACTAGGATCATCCACCCAGTACACAGTGCATCGTTGATTCACACACCAGTGCACACCAGGATCATCCACCAGGTTCACAGTGCGCCGTTGATCCACGCACCAGTACATCCGAGAATTATCCACCCTGTTCACAGTGTACCAATTGTACATGGTCCTTTGCATTACGCACCTCTTTATAAATATAAGTCGCATTACCATGTATATTAAAATTTAATAAATATATTTCAGTTACTTGGTTTGTTTCATTGTTTTTATAAACTACCAAAAGTACAAGAGGTAAGGTTTTCAATTTTGTTTTTTTCTTGGAACAAGAGCGGGATACCATGGGATTGATGTTGTAAAAGCGGAATCTCGCTTTTTCAATTTTTTTTGAGTATTGAGTTTTTAATTTTTTACTACCTATTTGCTTTGTAAAAATGTTAAACTGGTCACAATATCTCGCTGCCCGAGGTGCAGTAAAATTTGGCAAAAGACGGCGCGTTTTGCCCGACAAGTCTGTCGTGAAGTCCGTATGAGTACGACAGAGAGCACAACAGGCGGTCTCTTTCCTGATTTTATTGCCCCGCGTGCAGGGAATTATTACAACCAGCTAACATTATTGTTAAAGTAGGTACAAATCCGCCCGAATACTGATCACCCAGAAACATTTTACAAAGAAATTTAATTTAAGACCGGAAAATAACAAGGCGCAAGATACCGGGTTTATAAGCTTGTAAACATTGTCATCGCAACCGCAAAATGTAAACAAATAAAATGTTTACAGCAGCGTGTAAACCAGTAAATTATGTAAATTGCGTGTTACTGGCGCGCCCTGGCTGGTAGGGCTGAATGAACTGATGAGGTCGACTGTACGGGGGAGGAGATAGTTTTAGATTCGCAAAGTTTAATAAGTTAGACTGAAAAGTGTGAAACTGTCAGCTATTTGCAATTTGTTTACAATGTACGCCGCAGTAAATGGTCTCTATTACTGACACATGTTTTCTGTAAAAGCGTTTTTTATTCATCACAATCCCTGCCATGTAGTGGACACGGGTCTCTTTCTAGGTCATACCGCATAATCTGCGTGCTTGAGAAATTTCCTAAATTTTCTTTAAGGTGTGTGTGAACCCTGCTAACCCGCATGAGTATCGGGGTGGGCCAGACCCCTCTTCTGAGTAAAGTCTCACGCCAAGTGGGCCATATTATGGGTTGTTATAAAAAGGAAGGAACTAAGGGTGTCGAGTATTTTTTTATAGCCACGAATTGCTATTGCGAAAGGTCATTGATCTACAATCTACATTGTGGGGTGCAAAAAGGCTTTTTTGTGAAATAGGCGACAGATGTGATATGCCCTAGATAACTAATATCGTTAAACTTTGCGAATTTGGAAACTATGCTTATATAAACCTCGCAGTCGCAGTACACCGGTCACAAAGCCTATGCTATACCTATACATCCAAAGGTGAAAGATTGTATATGTGTGTAAGTTTCAACTTTCTAGACCTGGATAAACACATAAGCTTTTATCCCGGAAACATTCCAGATTTAGAGAATTTCAGGTGCGAATTTCACGCGAACTGAGCCGCGGGTAAAACCTAGTGAGAAAAAAAAGTAAGTTTTCAGTGAGTCTGTCATGTCAAATCAGGGTCCATTTTATATACTACGAGACAAATTCATTAAAAGTTCTGCTATTCATCGATAGATGGCAAAACTAAAAACTAAAAATCGCTTAAAATGCTATGCAATTGCTTTACCGCGGCATTCTCCGAGCGCCACACGTCTTTTTAGGGTTCCATACCAAAATGGTAAAAATGAAACCCTTATGGTGAGACTTTCTCCGTCTGTCCGTCCGTCCGTCTGTCACATTCGATTATTTCGGTAACTATTAAAGCTATCAACCTGAAATTTGGAATAGTTGTAGGTAATTGCGGCGCGACGTCATAAAAAATAGAAAATCTTTTCTATTTTTATTTAAAAAGGGGGGAAAACCAGGTCGTCAAAATTTCAAAATGAGATAACAATATTGAGTAGGGTATCATATAAAAGGGCGTTATTTGTGTATTCTAAAACCGATTTTTATTTATTTTTATGCCTGATAGTTTTTGATTTATTGGGCAAACTGTCGAAAAAAATACCGTGTCCCCCCTCTTATCTCCGAAGTTTACCAATTGAAAAATCCGAAATAATTATGATCAATAGAAATAAACATAATATATTTTAAAGGAAAAATCAAATCAACTCTCTATATATTATACTTTTTTTGATAATAACAATAAACCGGCAAAAACAAAGTTATGTTTGCGGTTTGCAAACATAACTTTGCAAACCTACTATGAACATTTGCATGTCAATATATTTGTTGACTAAACATGGAACCTGTAATGTACTATGTTTATGCAAATAAATGATGATTGATTGATTGATTGATTGATTGATTGCCAACAAAAGTACCTAAATGTAAATTATACTCGTAAATTCATGAACCAAAGTAATTCTTTTAATGTTTAACTTCTTTTATGGTATGGAACCCTCGGTGCGCGAGTCCAACTCGCACTGATTTTTAATTATTTGTAATATGTTTTCTAAGCCTATCACAAGCTTATCACGGGTTACGCTATTAGGGGGTTTGTACTAGATATGCTTAACTAAGTTCATTGCCATGGGGTGCCATAATTATCATACCAAGCAAGTTTCCTGGTGCCATAATATCAAGCAAGTTTCCTGGTGCCATAATATCAAGCAAGTTTCCAGGTGCCATAATATCAAGCAAGTTTCCAGGTGCCATAATATCAAGCAAGTTTCCTGCGGTGACACAGTTTGGTGCCGTGTCGTGTCGCTAGACTGCGTTGACGCTGTAATTAGCTAATCGCGGGGTAATTAACGCGGCGAGCGCCAATTAGCGGATTAGCCGTCTGCAAACATTCGCGAAATGTCGTGAGGACAAACATTAAACAGGCAGAATTATAAGCAATAATAATCCGTAATAAAGGAAAAGGTAACTGACTGACTGACTGATCGTAATTTATCATTATCAACACACCGTTACCATAGGATGGGGCGGCTAAAATTCAGCATACAGAATATATAGCTATCACGTCGTAATTAACAATCTGTTAAGAAAGCGTTTTTGAAAATGAAATCCCTAAAGAAGGAAAAATGTACCACGTAAACAAAGCCGCGAGCGCACGCTTAGTATTTAAAATTGACCTCAGCCTAATAGGCTGCTGGGTATCCAGGGTTTGTCTCCCACACAAGCACTATCAAATTTAAACGCCATTTTGTAATAGACCTATAACCAGGGGAGCTACCGGTGCCAAAACAATAATTTTTGGCACCGGTAAATTGGCACTTTTTCTGGCGGTCCGCCGCGTCCAGGGGGCCTACCACTGTGGCCTAAAGCAATATTATTGTAATATTGTTTTGACATTTTCATACAATGTCAGTATGGAAATTTTAAAACAATATTACAATAATATTACTTTAGGCCACAGTGGTAGGCCCCCTGGACGCGGCGGACCGCCAGAAAAAGTGCCAATTTACCGGTGCCAAAAATTATTGTTTTGGCACCGGTAAATTGGCGTCAGTAGTAGGTAAGCCGACAGCAGGCTAAGTAAAAAGCAGCCAAGCACGAGTCGGACTCGCCCATGAAGGGTTCCGTAGCAGCAAGTAACATAATAATATAAAAGTTCTTGTAGTTAGTGGGAAAGTCTCTTAAATCATACATTTTTACCCTTTAAAATGTGAATTTCGGAAATCCCGTTCTGAGTGCACCTTCATGACTTAATATCAACCTTGGTACCAAATTTCAGATCTCTACGACTTTTAGTTTTTCCGGAGTAGCTGGAACAACGAAGAAAATTTTAATTTTGTATGGGAAAATCTCTTAAATGTATGATTTTTACCCGTTAAAATGTGAATTTCGGAAATCCCGTTCTTAGTGAACCTTCATGACCTTAGATAGATCTAGGTACCAAATTTCAGATTTCTTCGACTTTTAGTTTTTCCGGAATAGCTGGAACAATGAAAAAAAAATCACTTTTGTATGGGAAAATAGCTTAAATGACTCCTAAAGAAAAAACTGTTTACTAGATATCATTCAAACCAATTTTCGGTGGAAGTTTGCATGGTAACGTACATCATGTATTTTTTTCAGTTTTATCATTCTCTTATTTTAGAAATTAGAGGGGGGGGGGGGGTCACACATTTTACCACTTTGGAAGTGTCTCTCGCGCAAACTATTCAGTTTAGAAAAAAATTATATTAGAAACCTCAATATCATTTTTGAAGACCTATCCATAGATACCCCATACTTATAGATTTAATGAAAAAAAATTTTTGAGTTTCAGTTCTAAGTATGGGGAACCCCAAAAATTTATTGTTTTTTTTCTAGTTTTTTTGTGAAAATCTTAATGCGGTTCACAGAATACATCTACTTACCAAGTTTCAACAGTATAGTCCTTATAGTTTCGGAAAAAAGTGGCTTTGACATACGGATGGACAGACAGACAGACAGACATGACGAATCTATAAGGGTTCCGTTTTTTTTTTTCCATTTGGCTACGGAACCCTAAAAATGGTCTACGGACCGCGGTCTCCGCCACAGTCCTTGTCAACAGTTCGCAACCTTTTTTCCATTTTCCATTTCCATTCCATTGGAACGGTTTTCGCCATATTGTGGCGTGTTAGTGAGACATTTTGACAGACGGCTCAACTATTTTTAACGGACTTCAAAAAAAGGAGGAGGTTCTCATTTTTTTTTCTTGAATAGGGTTTGCGTAAAATGTTCTGATGATCCATAATCCTCTGGTTCCTTATAGATGGTAGCGGTGGAGGAAAATATCATGAGCATTTTGCTCATGATATTTCCGCATGCATACTTAAAGGTTCAACGTAATATTTTCAAATGTATGAAACCTGCCAACCCACACTTTAGCTGGCGTGGTAAGCTAGTCTGTCATTCAGTCACTCCAGGACATTTAGGATAAAGCGTTTTATAGTTATCGATTCAAATTGTAAGACTTGTTTGCATGTTTGTTTCCAGGATGTTTGTATGGTAATTTGAGATGCTCAACCGATGAAAATTACACCGAACAAAGGCGGCGACTAAATTACTTCATGAATGGACCGCAGCTATCAGCTGAGTGGTATCAACGCTACTGAAAGGGTTCGCTGAGACAGTCCCAGGTTCATTGCCCGCTGACAATTAGTGAAGATATCTTAGTGCCCCTTTCAAATCTAGTAACGAATTTCTGAGCTTGAGCCTAAAGCTGCCTTCGCATGGGTCGTGAAAGTTGGAATGATGTCTGCGGTTTTTACTGATCTGGCTATAATTTTACATGTTCTTTTTGAGTCTGTCATGAGTTTATATGATGAAGTATCATAACTGTATTTTTTTATTTTCCTTAATTTGCTCAAAGATAGGATAAGGAGACTATTCGCTTACTTTGTAAGCATCACCAAAAGAACCAAGAATTTTAAAAGTCGTTCTATTACAATCAAACTACAGTTTGACAAGTAAATAATAACAGAAGTATTTACATAGTAAGCTTTCAGTGGATAAAAAAATATTATTTCAAATGGACAAGATGGTTTCTATTATTTTAAGTCACTATCTTAGCGAACAATTTGTCAAATTCTCTGTGACCGCGTAGCTTACAACTACGAATAAGCTTGTATTTTAAAATACTTATATTGTACGATCAAAGTTAAGTTAGTTTTAAACAATCCAAAAACTGTGCACAAAGTGTTTAGTCCAGCACACAATTTTATAAATACTCGTATCTTTTTCCATTGGAATAACAAATCACGCGTGCTGAACAAAATTTCATGAGTTCTTGCGATTTAACATCGTGGGCAGGCACCCTAAGAAGTCAGTTTCAAAGTTCCCAGTGTAATGCGCAAAATGTAGAATGAAACGAACGCAAACAGCTCGGCTGCGATTTCTGTTCATTAGAATATGCTAAGTTGTTGAACAGAGACACTTTCAACGTGTTTGTATCTCGGAATTTAGGATGCTGAGTGTGGAAATAAATATCTATTTTTATATAGGGAACAGGGGTGTGATTACCTAAGAAAAACGTATTTATCATTGTCGTATTCGTAAGTAAATTCTGCCTCCCGATTGGCGGTCGTAAATCTGGTAACCATTCAGCGGGCAGAATTTGTTTACGATTATAATAACTATGAATACGTTTTCCTTAAACAATCGCCTAGCTGTACCTAACTACGGACAGTCTCGTGGGTTTAGTGGTGAGTAAACCCGACTGCAGATCATGAGGTACAGGGTTTGATCCCGGGTCAGACTAGTATATAACAGTACTGAGCTTTTTTGACAAGAAATTTTTAATACCAGCCCAGAGTTCTTGAACGAGCACGTGAAGCTGTCGGACCTACACCTGATTTAAATCCGATCGTGTCGAGCTTCTGCGGCTTCATCTCATTGTTTTATCGGCCTAAGAAAGGAAGGAAATAGAGAGTGAGAATTATAATAATATCGTCCGCGTACCTAAACCGAAATCGATCTGCGGATCATTATTTTAATAATGGCACGTGACGACGGCAGGAGACGCGACGGAATGACGCTTGTCCCGTGGCAGCGGGGCAGATTCTTGGTGTGGGACGCCACTTGCGTCGATACGCTTGCACCGTCTCACATCAAGGATACTGCTATGGCTGCGGGCGCGGCGGCGGCGGCGACGGCCGAGCGATACAAGCGGCGGAAATATGCAGGCCTGGGAGAGGGCTACATATTTTCGCCGTTTGGCGTGGAGACTTTGGAGCCGCAGGGCCCTGAGGCGTTTATATAAAGAGCTTTCGTCGCGCCTTTTTGATACGACCCGGGACCCAAAGTCTGGCACATACTTTGCTCAAAAAATAAGCAATTGCTATTCAGCGAGGCAATGCTGCCAGTCTTTCAGGTACGCTTCCATCAGGTGTCGATGTGGATCCACTATTTTAGTACCGTAACTTTACCAATTATAATATTCAGTAATAAATGTAAATTAAAATGCTTATTTATATATTAATGTAATTAATGTTTTACAAAACTATTTAATTATGTTCAAGTCAACAGTAATTAAAGTATGATAAAAAATATAAATTTAATTTATTTTATCAGTGTTAATTAATCTAGCCGTCTGTAACCTAATCAGCTCTATCAAGATATCCTCTAAATAATGGCTCTATTTTCAAGGAAACTTTAGAACTTGACTACGCTAAATTCTTGTTTAGATGCCTATATATTATTAGGCTAAATTCTTATTTAGGTGTCTATTTATTAGGTATATTCTCGTACTTCAGTGATTGTTATGCGTTTAGATCATATAATAATATAGTAAGGGCTGACCCGGCAAACATTGTTTTGCCATTAAGGAATTTACGCCCTACACTCTAGGGATATAAAAATTTACACAGTTTCGCTGTGGTGAGAGGCTTCGGCTGTGGCTGGATACCAACCTACCGGCATTGACGTGTTCTGATGCAACGCTTTTGGACCTACACGATATTGTACATAAGCTTTGTGGTAAACGTAACCCCTTTCCATGTAATAGATATTATTTCAATCCACGATGACACGCCCCACTCTGTCAAACTCCGTACGAATCGAATGAAACTTTGACAGAGTGTGGCGCATCTTCGTGGTTGTACATGTCTATAGTATGATAGCATTATCGATGAAATCATACTGTAGTTACGGGGCATTAGTATCAGGTGAACTACTTCGGAACTATAGAGTCGAAAAGTCATGGGATGCAAATTATTCGCGCCTCGCTAGTGACTGCGCTCGACTCTCCCTCGGGAGCCCCACACATCTACATTCGTTGCATATCACATTTGTGGGCCACGAGGTTTACAATGCGATGACAATAAGTCTTATTTCGAAATAAAGTAAGTATAATAATGCTAGTTGTTGCCTGTTGGCTCCGCCTACCTGAATATCGGTTTTTCACTAATCTCGTGGGAATTATAATAATAATTTTTTTTTAATAAAAAGTAGCCTATGTTTTAATCCAATGCATAATCTATCTGATTTGTAGTTGCAGCAATAAGGATTAACGTGATTTTTTACTTTTTGGTAGGTTCGTGCGCGAGTCCGACTTGCATTTACTTTCTGAGATGTCTAATTTCTCCCTGAGAAAATCTTAGGGCGGGCGGTATAGGTTTGAACCCACGGGAGTTTGATCTGATACACGAGTTTTATCCATGATTTTAGGTCACGGATGCTGCTGGAGTGCAGAGATCTCACTCGTTCAGATGAATAATGATGCCTCACTAAATACAGGTGAATGCAAAATATGAGAGCGGTGGAGCCTCTACCTACTTCCGTTGCAACTTGCAATATGCAAATATTTTTCATTTCACATGTTATCATAAAACTTGACGTTTACGTGTTATGTATTTGAAATTTTGTTACTGTACATGTACAAGTCGTATTCTGAATGTTGCGCCCTAAACAGCCAGGTTGGTTCGTTACGGAAAAAAATGTCACGACCACCGCTTCTGTCATTGGATGAGGTTACTAACTAGTGTCGAAGGGTTGTTATTTTTGTTATAGTTTTATTTTATTAAATACCATACCTATTTGTAAATAATGAGATTGTGGAATATTTATTTTGGCATTCAAGAGTTGTCAAGAAAACATTTGTGGGATGAGAATTTGTTGCAAACGTTGTTTCGCCATATAGAGATATGAAAAAATAACTTTACATACCTACCCCTATATTAAAATAACGACCTATTCTCAGACCAGTTTACCAAATGAAGACAAAAATTTTCCTAAAAATCGTCCAGCTGCTTCGGAGGATTTTACTTACAAACACTGTGCTGTATGTGAGTATTTTATATATTAGATTAATTTTCATAAGTAGGTGTATTAAATCGAATCGAATATTGTTAGTATCTAAAAACGTTGACCGCTGTAAACTAGTAATTATTTCCTGTGTTTTCTAGATAAACAATTTATTAGTTCCTCTATAAAATGTGTTTTAATGTTGCGATTCCGTATTTTCTCAATTAGAGATGACACAACCTCGACAAAGGTGATTGGCAAAGGTCTACTACTCGGCGACTAATTAATTCATTTTCTATAGATACACCGTGCATCGACCAACTAGTATTTCTGTAGCAAAATAATATACAGGATGCACCGAGTTCATATATTTTTAACTGTCTGTATGTGTATGTTTCTTTTTCAGAGACTAATTTTAAAAAGCAGTGACATAGATCTTTGGTTTAAAGTCAAAGTCAAAATATATTTATTTCACATTGGGCCTAACGTACAAGCTCTTGTAAAACGTCATTAAGATTTTTGTCACATTCTGTGTATGGTAATAACAACAAGTCGACTTCAAGTTAAGTTTACGAAGGTTCAAACGGACTCTGCACTGAGTTCAGACCTTTACCTTAAACATGAACCTCATTAAGATTGGAATAATAAAGTAGATTAACAAAGCCAATAGACTCTTTTTGTTCTGAAATTTTTTACTTACTAAATATGATATCGAAAAACTTTTAGAAGCTCATCAAAGCCTTATACAACATTTTCGATAGACAGCGAGGTTTCTTGTTTCTGACGGTATATCGTTATTATCAGAAACAGATTTATCGGCAGACAACTTTTTGTGCATAGATCTGTATAATATTGCCAAGCGCGCGTCGTACTCGGGCACTGGTGGTTCCGTACCGCAGTGCTAGAATGTGTGTATGTGTGTGTAAAAAAAGCCAAAAACCTGATAGTAAAAAAATATATTTTTAAAGAAGTTTTGTAGCCCAACTTTTTTAGGTTTTTTTTATCAACTTTTAAGTATAATTTAGTTTAATACAGAGAGTAAACATTTAAAGTATTTTTGAAGTTCTGTTGCCCCTATTAATTTTTTCGATTTTATTATAGACGGGAAAATATTTTTCATCTATTTTAAATCTCATAGTACATATTATTATAGCACCATTAAAGGTAAAATAAAGATTCCTCGGAACAATTCATTTTATGTGTCCTGGAATCGTAATCATAATCATTAATGAAATAAAAATATATAATTAATATGATGAATAAATATGTCATATTAAAAGAAATGGCACTTCTTGAATAGGTATCTTTTTAGCGGTTATACTCGTAGAAGAATTGTGAAGCAATTCATACAAAACATCTTGATTTAATTTACATGTACCAACTCTACATAATATTATATTAGCTGGGATATAGAGACAGATAGAAAAACGAAAGGATGCGAAAGGAATAAAAGCATTTTACAGTTCCATTTTTGTCATTTAACTAACGTACCTTAATACTGAAAAGCATCTGAATCCATATCGTCAGTCATTTTGCTGGTTGTGTATGAACTATTTCGGTTGATAAAGAAAAATGTATGTATCACGACAAGGTAGAAAAACATCGTAATACGATGCTTTATTGGGACCAAGTCCATTGTATTAGAAAGATTGTGTTTACCTACAAAATCACCATGGTCTCACGAAATTGTTTCAGGAAAAAATTGTAAAGAATATTCTCACATACTGGCGTCTTCGCCTGTGCTAACTTCGCATTTCCTATGATAACCATCCATTTTCCGGGATAAAAAATTGCCTTTGTTTTAATTCTATGTATGACAATATCTGAAATATGTTTACATGAAAAATAAACTCATTGCTTTAAATACCATGTTTTTTTTTTTTTGTAATTAAAAATTAACATACAAAAACTTAGTTTACCGGTTCGCTAATATAATTGACTCTTGCCATTTTACTTTTTCTGTAGTAGATACGGAACCCGCGGTGCGCGAGTCAAATTCGCGCTTGACCAGCTTTTTATTTTGGGTAAATACACCGGCCACAAATTTTATCTCAACCGATCAGGGTTCTTTCTTTTGGTAAATTCCATCATTTACCATTTAAAAGAACGAAGTCTGTAAAAAACTGTTTGTTATTTCGTGTTCAACGGTCTCTTTATCGGATTAAGAACGAAAAGTTTAATTAAACTCGAATAAGGCTGTTATCCTTGGTAAATTTGCTACTGGCTCAGTAAACGTTGTTTTGGCTTATCACAGATGTTGGTCTTCATTTGGCCAATTCAGAAAACTTTCAGATGCCACGCGAAAACATACCAAATATTTTTCTTTTAGGGACTACAAGGTTAGTACTTGACTGCAATCTCACCCGATTTTAAGGGATGATGAAGCCAAAAGTATGATTGTACTAACTTGTGAGGGGTTAATAACCCCCTAATGGCTGCTACACAGCATCGCACCGGAACGCTAAAATTAAATACTTAAACACGTATAAGTAAATTGGACACTTTTGCCTACAATATGACCTACCTTACATAGAAGCTAAGTAGGTACCTACTTAGTACTTACTTGATTTTCATGACATGACAAAATAAAATCACCCTATATAATTGTCTCGCGAGTCGCGCGTTGAACAACGGAGTAAGGATTTATTACAGATATTTAGCCTAGAGAATAAACACTAGGACCTATATAAGGGCTACGACCTAACCGTTCTATACACAAGCGCTGACTTCCTCCAGTCGTGTGGTTTCCGATAAACAAACTAATACAAAATGATTAAACTGGTGAGTTTATTTTAATTGTTTATTTTATTTCTAACTGAGACAATACTTATGCGGACGAGTATACACAAAATCGTCGATACTCGGTCGCATATGAAAAGGAAAACCTGCCTATTCTCATAGTGGCCAAAATTCGGGTAAATGATAAAATCGATCACCTAAGAAATATAAATCACAACATTGCACCAAGTTACTACGTGGTCTTATAAATTTAAATATGCATCAAAATTTCACTCGCGGTGGGACTCGAACCCACGTCCCCTAGCTATCGCGGCTAGGAGCTCTTCCTCTGAGCTACGCGAGACTGCAGTCTCACCACGACGAAATTCGGATGCATATTGTTTTTCGTTCTTAGGCAGAACTAACGCCATCTATTTGAAAACATTACAGTTATTCAAGTATCATCGTCATATCGTGGTCTTATTTCATAATTTAGCCTTCTGCACTCATTCTACATGTAAAAATTTTTCGTAGGTAGCAGATTATCATGAGTGGATCCGACAACAAAATAATCGTCCAATAGCCAATAAAGATATCAAGGTTACCAAAACAGATATTGATGAAAATATCAAATTCACAGGCACGGCTCGTTTCAGGATTTTGTGTTAAACTAATATTGAAATTCAGTCTTATTAAATTTGTGTAGCAATCAATTATTATGATTGTCTGGCACACAATGAAAATAATTTTAATGCGTTTACAAAGTAATAGGCACAGAATCAATAGAGATAGATTTTATCGTGGACATAAACTATCCGTATATATATTTTTTATTCCGGCAAAATTCGCGTTAAGTGAAAAAATCACATGGCGGGGCTGAAGTCGTGAGCAACAGCCAATAATATGCAATGAAATCAAATGTTTATTCTTTCACATAGGCCTATTTTACGGACACATGTGAAATGTCAGACTCTACCGCCACGTTCTGAAAGCTGTTTTGCGCCGAAAATTAGGTACGGGCAGGGAATACCATAATATGGGACGGGCAAGAAACTTGATACTTCTTTTGTAATTATAAAATCACATCTTGTGATCAAATGGAAGCTGATACACTTTACTACCTCTAATTAGAGTACACGCTAGACTATCGTATGCTCTCGACATCGCTTACGTGTTGAAAATATTTCATTATAATTGATGCCTACGTCATAATTAAAATCTACCTCAGCCCGATTCGTCAAGTAGGTTGAGTTGTTTTACAGGTCACACACTCAGACAGTCAGACATAACTTTTGCTTATACTATTACAGACAATCCTGCTAGCCGTCGTGGCCATCGCGCACTGTGGCGTGATCGCGCCCATCGTGCCCGTCGCGCACCACGCGCCCGTTGTCGCGGCGGTGTCGCACAGCGCGGTGGTCCACCCAGCGCCCATTGTCCACGCCGCGCCCATCGTCCACGCCGCGCCCATAGTCCACCCCGCGCCCATCGTCCACGCCGCGCCGATCGTGCCCGTGGTCAAACATGTCGTACCCGTGGTCAAACATGCGCCCCTCATTGCCGTGCACCATTAGTGTAAAAATGTGATTTTATTGTGATAATAAATCTTATTTTTTACAATTTTTGTAGTTTTAATTCTGATTCTTTTGTTGTTGTTTTGTACCAAAACCAAAAGAAAACCCTAATTTACATAGAGTTTTGACAGTCGATGTATTTCATGAACCGATATAGATGAAGAAAGTTTTTAGGACTCAGATGTCCTTCCACGTTTCTGATACAAACCGCTAAGGTGTGTAAGTGATCCCAGCCAAGAATTTGGGTTCTGAGAGAGTAAATAGGAATTTTCTAGCAAAGCGTGTTCTAACCTAGACCTCATCATTGCTTTCCATCAGTCATTTTTCAAAACGGTGAACAATATTTCACTTATTAACTCATTTTATTTTAAGCTACATTTGCATGAATATCTTGTACATTTTCATAAAGTTTTATAAGTACCACGTGAAACTCATGTCAATGACATCCAAGTATGTACGAAATACGAAATGGGGCATGGTGCAGGCGAGATAAATCTCTGCTAATGTCCTATACCTAACGTGATTTATGATATCTACACATTTCATATTTTATCTTGCCTCACATAGGATTAAATATTATATACAAACGAAGATAAGGGATGCCACGTTGGCTTTATTGAATATTTGAATAAAAGTAGCGATATTTTTCAATGAATAAATTCTTTCATTGAAAAGGTAAGTACGAGACATGGTTCTGATATAACCATATGATAATATAATAGCAAGAAACGTAGGTGGTACGGTAATATGACAAAAGCTGAGTACTCATACTGAGTACTGAGTCGGCTATTTATAAATGAGAAGCACACACAATAAACTCTGAACGAGAAAGGTGGGTTTGTTCCCACGCCGTGGTGCTTTAATTGCTTATAGTTTTATGACTTTTTACATATAATATCTGGGTGACCGAGCTTTGCTCGGTATTTTCTCTGTTTGAATTAGATATGACGAATGGTCAAGCAAATGACCTTGGGCGTTTGGACGCGGAGCTACCGCCATCTATTTTTGATTAGTAGTTCAATGTAGCGTGCAACTGCATTCGATTGTCTTACCGCTAGATGGCGCATTTAGCGATTTATTTCGCAGACTCGCAGAGTTGGGCAGACAGAGTAATAACGAAGAGAATACCTACATTTTTTTTCGAATTGTAAATAAATATACATAGAATACCTACCTTATTTTTATTTTATCCCCGTTATTTTATCCCCGTTTAACCCCTATAACATGTATGTCCCGTATTATATGTATCTTGAATACGGCTCAAACGATTTCATGAAATTTGGACTGGGGGTGGTTTCGGGGGCGATAAATATATCTAGCTAGGTTATATTTATACAAAAAAGCAAATATTACAAAACATTGATTAAAAAACAGGGTGGTCTTTAGTTGGTGACCCGTAGCGGAGGGGGGTGGGAGGGAGGTAAAGGGGAGGGTGGAGTGGGGGAGGTCTATCCCCCCAAGCCAAACCCGTAGAATCTTAATAGTTTTCGAGAAATAAATATTTAAAGTTCAAAAATTTTGAGGTTAATTATGATAACTTAAATAATTACTTTGACAGATAGCTCTAAAATAGGGACCAATTCGGAATTGTGACGTCTCCGGCGCTGCGGGAAGTGCAGCCTCTTCGCCCTTGCGTAGCAAAGCACAGGCACCCATGACCCACACTCACCTCCGCAGCCACGGCGTGCTGGTCGCCTTCGGCGACCAGCCTCGGCCGCTCCGGCTCGCCCGGGGGATGCACTCCCTCCGCGCCTCCGGTTTAAAAAAAAACACTCTAGGGGTAGGACAATTCGATGGTGTCGGGGTAAGGCAATTCGATTTCTTGACATGTTAGTTTTTAGGGTTCCATACCAATTTGGTAAAAATGGAACCCTTATGGTGAGACTTTCTCCGTCCGTCCGTCCGTCTGTCACACTCGATTATTTCAGTAACTATTCAAGCTATCGATCTGAAATTTAGAATAGTTATAGATAATAGTGACGCGACGTCATAGCAATCGTAAAATTGTTTTTATTTTTTTTTTTAAAGGGGGGAAAACCGGGTCGCCGAAATTTCAAAATGAGATAACAATATTGAGTGGGGTATCATATGAAAGGGCGTTACTTGTATATCCTAAAACCAATTTTTATTTATTTTTATGCCTGATAGTTTTTGATTTATTGGGCAAACTGTCGAAAAAAATACCGTTCCCCCCCCTTATCTCCGAAGTTTAGCATTCGAAAAATCTGAAATAAATATGATCAATAGAAGTTAACGTATATTTTACAGTAAAAATAAATTCAACCGTCTAACTATTATACTTTTTTTGCTAATAACAATAATCCGCCGAAAACAAAGTTAGGTTTGCGGTTTGCCAACAAAAGTACTTATATGTAAATTGAA
The DNA here is from genome assembly GCA_963855885.1 of Coenonympha glycerion. Lineage (NCBI taxonomy): Eukaryota > Metazoa > Arthropoda > Insecta > Lepidoptera > Nymphalidae > Coenonympha > Coenonympha glycerion. The sequence continues at coordinate 15,928,656 of OY979637.1, read as the reverse complement.
CTCGTAAAATCATGAACACAATATTTCTTTATTTACATAAAATTTTAAGTTTTCACCTTGTTTCACATTTGCACAGCTCACCAAAAGAAGAAATAATATATTTTTCACTTTTTTTCGAAATCGAACCCTAGTCACACAACAATCGACATGTACACAGTACAACGGTACCAAAATGTCAAAATGTACAAAAAATACTCTGTGATGTCAAATCATAACACACGCGCGCACTGCCAAAATGCCTGTGCGCGGAACGGCAACGCGGCATGAGTTGCGCCGAACTGGCAACGTTGCATGCGTAACTAAACGCCTGATTAATTTTGTGAGCAAATACTTTATTAGTGGAGTTTGATTTACAGTAGGCACCAAAGAGCTTTTATGATATAACTTCTATTTTGCAATACTGTTTGTCACAAATGGACTTTGAATAACAAGATACAAAATAAAGAAACATGTATGCAAAGATTCATGATAAACGGATTAGCCAAACCAAAAAAAAAAACCATCTTAAGATATTCATCTTACGCAAGTCATAGCACTTTCTAAATTGTATTTTCTGATTAGTGAGTAAAGATCACCAAAAATATCGACACAACAAGATACTTCAAGATACGCTTTATAATAACACAAAATTGCTGTAGTTCTCTAATCTGTAATTTAGCTGAAAAACATCGCCTAAAAGACGTCTAAAAACGCATTTTGCTTTACCATTCGTCTCTTGATATAATGTCCTTCATATAATGTCCACTCATAATGTCTTAATTCTAATAGACCTAGAAAAGGTATCTGTAAATAAATTCTTTAGAAATATTTCGCCAGAAATGGTCTGCGTTAACCTCCATACGTCAAGGCCGAGTCTGTACAGAGAAACTGGAAGCTGAAAAAGTCTCCACATTACCAATCACTGATAAGTGTTTGCGTATGGAAATTGAAAACCAATTTGTGTTATATGTAGGTCGAAAGAAAGATGTGGGCGATGTGAAGGAAAATAGAACTTCTTTTCGGCTGCCTCCATGCCAATTTTCTTGCTTTGTTATTTTTGTATCTACGAAATCTACGATGGAACAAATGAATGGGGTTTCGTTACTTAGAAGTCATGTTTTCTTAGTTTTTTAGGGTTCCATATTAAAATGGTAAAATGGAACCCCTATGGTGAGACTTCTTTCAACAACTGCATCAATCATATTGCCCCATTATAATTATTTCTTTTTTAAGAATTTATACCTGACTGAATAATGTAACTGATCTGACTGAGTAAAATAACAAAACATGTCACTAAGTATATTATGCGCAATGACCTAAAAAAGGGCTTCCTTTGATCGTCGAAAATTCATAGTTTCAGCAATAACTATTTTTATTTAACTGTTACTGCCTGTGAAAGTTCCTTTCAGGCCAATGTCCCTAAAAGTAGCTTCTAGTTAACGAAATCACTATAAAATGTCACAATCGAATGGTAAACGGGATGGGGGGGAATCGTTTAATTGTACACGAGACTTGAATGTAAGTTAAACTTTACAGTAGGTGACTAATGACCACCCACCGTGTGTGTTGGGAATTTAATTAGTAGGTGTCTCTGTCAAGGATATAAGGACGTAGTTTTAAATTCCTTACTGCTTTTTAGATCATGAGGCTAAAAACCGCCATTTTGTTAACCTAGGTTTAGCTCGATAACAGAATTTTTGTATTTTTAAGTATAACTAGAAATTACATTTTAGCACCCTTGTTCATAAACGTACAATAGTGGTAGAATCACAGCTGATCTATTTAAGTATTTATATATTATTGTTTTACAGCTTTAGAGCGCCTGAAGTTTTTAAAGAGTAAAGTATACTATGAGTATTCCAAAAATTCAAAATTAAAAAAATATAGGCGTTATTATAGTGTCATTTATGTTAGGGAATTATTTCATATTTGCTTGCCTACTAATAATTACACAGGAAAAAACAACAGTTGATTCTCAACGGGTTATTTTAGAAACCTAGCTAACTGCGATTGAATGAAATCGTATTTTACTAAAATAAACATGATATTTTTCCTCTTGTAAGTACTATCCATTCAATAGCGCATAGAGATCCATTGAAAGCATGGGAACATTCACTTCAATAGAAAAGATTAGTGCATTGCCGAGCAAATCTTCAGAGATGTTGGAATTAATTCTAGTCACGTAGACAAATTTTCATTACATTCACTAACTTGTTTGAATCCCGTCCGTATTTTACATCTGTTTATCATTCTATAAATAGTTACACCTACTTTGTTCCAGGAATGACAATTTGAGGGGAGAAATATTATAATATTCTATTTTGATTTACCTTTCATGTCTCACTTTATAATGTGACTCTAAATTAAAATATGTTAGAGGTATAACTACCATAGTGGCTTTAGATTCGTACTGCTGTTTTTAATAACTTCATAAAAATTTTGAAACCTTGTAAAAATCATTTTACAAAATCAACGTAAAGTAATAAGCTCTCCAAAGTGCCGCCGATCAAAATAAAAGCTTTCATAATTCCTCTGCAAAACTCCATTGATAAATTTTTGGCACGCAAGGCCTTCGGTATGCCTCAATCGCATTATGGGGTTTTTATTATAATGGGGCCCATCGGTCGGGTCAAGGTGCGCCTGTGGGAACCGGGACAGCCTTGGCGGCTCTCAGGTAAAGGCATTTGTCAAGAGGGGACTAAGGACGAAGAATCTTAGCGTCAAATTGATAAGGGCAACGTTTGCATAGGGGCATTTGCCAGTAGGGCATTTTTTTAAGCGCCTTCCATTATAGAAAGAGCAATTTTCTTACTAAGTTATTTGCTAGTACAATAATACAAATTGTTGGCGGCGGCTTCACCTGCATGAATTACCTTAAAACCCATCAAGGTTTTTTTAGAATTTTTAAAGAAGAATAATCCTTACATTTTTTTCGCGAGTTTAACCGTTTACGCAACGCATGCAATGGAAACTCTACAAAGGAAAAATTTCTCCTATTTTTCATTGATGATTCGCTCCTATTGGCCATTGCTCCTATTATCCTTTATTAGCCTTTCTCGATAAATGAACTATGCCACAGAAACATAATTTTTCAATTCGGACCAATAGTTCCTGAAATAAGCACGTACAAACGAAGTAAAGATAGATTTTTTTCTGCGTCGATTCTGTTTTATTGTTCTGTTTTACTAACGTCTAAACCCTTACTTGGACAATACCCAATAACTATGTCGTATTGGGTATTGCCCAGGTACGACGTTAGTTCCAGTTTTGGTCACCGAACCAGAAAATTTTGTGGCACTATGAACGCTAACCTAGTGGCTTCATAGTGCCAACTGTTCTGATTCGGTACCATGGCTTAGATAATGTATCTTCTATAATATGTTGTGTTAGGTACTAAAATCATGTATGAGATAATAGACTAGGTCAAGAAATCGTAAGCGAGGCTGGTTTCCCCTTTGTTTCGAAGACATGCACATCGGTAATTGAGCATCGTTCAGAATAGGGAACTCAAAATAGTAAATCAAGGCAACCCTAAATCTAGGGATCTGTTGATCAGATCCGTCAGATCTAACTTGCGTTTTTACATATGAGGCGAGGCTATAACGAAATAGCTGGCATATCAGTAATGTTTGAAATGAAATTTTAATGTATCCCACACCTAATTCTACGCTAGAGTTTCTAAAATTCGCAATTTTAGACCCTTCGGCGTTGGAGTCGAGAGTTCGAGACCCTCGCCCGAGGTCTCGCCACTTAAACATTACATCCACATAAATAAAGCGGCTCTCCAATTAAGGCGCCAAGAGGGAGCAGCCGGGTCTTTTGCCAAAATTACCAGCCGACCAAAGTTCTAATTAAACTGGCAACACCAGTAGGTCAAGTTCAGGAACGAGTGGAATTATGCTTGGGCAGGTACAGGTTAGGGGTTAAGCAGTGATAGCTCAGTGGTTCTGACCTCTGCCTCTCATAAGGAGGCCGCGGGTTCGAATCCTGGGCACGCACTTCTGACTTTTCCAAGTTATGTGCGTTTTTAGGAAACTAAATATCACTTGCTTAACGGTGAAGGAAAACATCGTGAGGAAACCTGCATGCCTGAGAGTTCACAAAAATGTTCTCGAAGTGGTGTGAAGCCCGCCAACCCGCACTTGGCCAGCGTGGTGGGCTATGGCCAAACCCCTCTCAGTCTGAGAGGAGACTCGTGCCAAGCATTGGGACATAAAAGGGGTTGAGGTAAACAAACAGGTAAAGACTGTAGAGGCTTACCTGTCAAGGAATGTAGAGACTTACCTGTCAAGCGAGACTGCGACCAGGCTGTAGACGGAAGCCGCTACCGACAGGCCCTGCACGTAGGGCACTGTCTTGCACATCAGCCAGCCGAGCACCCACGCTGTAAAACACAACATCATCATCATCATCATCATCACCTCAACCCTGCTTACAGAGTCAGCTTAGAGAGTTTTTAAATTGTAGATAGGCTTAGGTACGCTTGACGACAATCATGCCTGATGGGAAGCAATGATATGGTCTAGGTTGGAGCGCGCTTGCCTAGAAAATGCCTAGATTCACTCTTCTCATGGTGGCACCCAGATTGTACTTGGCTGGAAACACGGATGCTAGAAGGGCGTTTTACACCTAAGCGGCTCGTATCAGAAACGTGGAAGAAAAATAATTTTTGGCATAAAAGTAAGCTATGTGTTAATCCAGGGTAAAATCGTTCCCCGTTCCCATTTTCATTCAAATCGGTTCTATGATTGCGGCGTGAAGGAGTAACGATCATACACAAGCATTCACTACGAGAGTAATAAAATCCTGTAGATCACTGATCCCGGTTGTTGATCATGTGACTTATTAAAGACAACCGTCATTCTCATTTTTTTAATTTAGATTCCATAAAGATACCTATCCAGTTATGGAATGAGCCGTTGACAGGTCATGGCTAAAGTTGCTAGTATATACTCCTAGACCAGAGTTCTTCAAGTATTTAACTTCAAAACGGAGACATACAATGAATGCCTTATTCAAACCTCCACTAGGTTCGTGAACTAAGCCTAAGCTAGGCTTGGTCTCATTCAAGCTTAAAGTATTTTTCTAGATACAGCACGGGAATTCTGCCAATATAATAATAAAAGTTTCCTCTTCCTAAACCGGTCTCATACCTTGCCAACACTGATAATTCCATTGTGCAATATGTAGGTAGTAGGTAGCTATTTAGGTACATATTTATATTTCTAGAAACAGTAATGCAGAGTTTTCTAACAACAACGGACTTATACCAACTTCCGAGAACATTTCTATTTTGAAACGGAAACTAGTAAACACACTGTAGGCTAATATAAACATTGTTGTACAGCATTGTTCCCGCCCTAATTAATTCTCAACCTTTTTCATACCAGATGAGCCGTAAGTCGCGCAAAGACCCGAAAGCACACCTCGGCAACAGGTCGACTTGAATCAATATACACCATAGCCTGCACCTAAAACTAGGTCAGGTCAGTGTACCCCGAGCGAGCAGCCTTGCATTCCAGCACCCGCCCTCCCTTTCACACTCGCCACGATCCCTGTACAACCATCCCTTTCCTTGATAACCTTGTAAAGAGAATTACAATACAAAAGTCAGAAATGACAGCGTCGCGTACGAATCAAACTGTTTCTTACACCCCTAACTTACAGACTACAGTCGCTTAATCTTTATTTTTATTACTCGTAATTCGGAATAAGGAAGGAGTTAGAAATGCATCTTATCGATTCCGAAGTTCGGTAAAGAACAGATTTTACGAGTACGTTAATGAGGCTCGTTCTTGGAGCGGTTTTGTCTGTAACCCACATTACCCAGTCCTTGACCCGTTCAGGTAGAGGCACGGATGTATGGAAATGAGATTGTATTATGAATTTCTGAATGCTCCGCGGATGGCTGTCGACTCTTTCTATTTGATTGCGATGGAGACAAAACGGGAAGGTACGAAATTGGAACAAAAATAGAAATAGGGTACATATTTACAATATTGCGTCGTGACTTGTTGACGTTAGGCAATTTTGAGATGCAAAAACTGCAAAAACCATTGATGATCGAATACGTTTGATTGTAGCGATCCTACTATAGGTAGAATTACAATAATTACATAGTAACACAGTCATCACCAGCCAATTGGTGCCTTCGCTGCATAATTGATGGAACCAATGAGGTGCATAGATGTAAGCTTGTCGCTGCTGTAAGTATTTTTGCAGATTCAAGGATCTGGTTAGGTTAGGTTATGGTTAAGTCAGGGTGTGTGGTACACCTGCCGCGTGTTCAATGGTTTTTTCCCATTTCAAAAATGATAAAAGTGCCTAAAGAATTTTTCATTTCCAGAAGAGAGGGGGGATTTTACCCTTTCTAGTATGATAACTTCTACATCTTTGGCTGTATTGTTACTTATCTTTGATCAGATGAGCAATGGAGTTTAAGACCTTATGTAGTTGATGTCCAGCGTAATCGAACGAAACATTTTTTTCCTAGTTTCTGATACGAACCGCTAAGGTGTTGAACACCCTTCCAGCTTCCGTGTTCCCAGCCACGTACAATCGATGCCTTCAAGAGAAGAGTGAATAGGCATTTTCTAGGCAAGCGCGCTCCATCCAACACCTCATCATTTCTGCCCATTAGAGACGATGGTAGTCAAACGCAAGCCTATCAATTATAAAAAAAAAACTGACCGCTTCAGATTTATAACCGAACTAAAATCAGATTATGCAACTGCGATAGAGGTAAATAGAGAGTGCATCACATGCCAGGGTATGTATTCGCTGTCCGGAAATTAAATTGGGAAGGCAATATTTGTTAAGAAAGTTATACGATTTTATTTGACTTGTCTGAAATTCAAGCTTGAATCCTGTGTTTACATATCTTAATATATATAAATCTCGTGTCACAATGTTTGTCCTCAATGGACTCCTAAACTACTGAACCGATTTAGTTTAAACTTCGTGAATATCTGTCATTTGGTCCAACTTAAAAGATAGAATAGTTTTTATCCCACGTGGACGAAGTCGCGGGCATCAGCTAGTTGAATACTAAAATTACAAGAGAGGGATATAACCATTGCACCTACTAGCAAAAAATGTTGCTCAATTTCAGGACTTTTAAGTTGGTCAATTTAGTTTTTGAAGTCAAAACTGCAAACTTGTAGTTTTAAGTTTTCAAACTATCCGAACTGATTCGAACTAAATTAAAATCACAGATTTCTTCTTATTTTCTACTTCAGTAAACCGAATACTTGAAGAGTGTACACTGTCATATAAACATTTACATCATGTAAGTGAAAATATACGTTATGAATTATTTAAGCACACTTTGCCTTTAGCGAAGAGCTCACAACTACCTTGAAAGTTGGTGCTTTGTTTTAATTACATTAGTACGTATTATGTTTGCGAGATTTCGTACGGTTGTTACACGAAAATAAACATTGACTTTAAGTTCACTTTTCGAGTTAGATTTTGATTATAAGTTGGGTATGATGTTTGCCTCACATATACGATAAACCAATCAGATTAGAGATAATTTTTTTGAATAATAAGTAGCCGCTTGCTGAATAGAATCCTCCCACTTGAAAATGAACACGCGTCAACGGCGCTATATCAAGAGTTGCTCATAAGTTAAGGTGTTTCATCCCTAGCAGCCCGCGAATTTCAAATTTTATGTAGTTTTTCGCAAATATTAGACTAACTACGCATTGTACATTTATGGCAATACATTTTGCGGGCCTACTATTTATGCATATACATGTTTTTAATAGAAACTTTGCCCGAAAGTCCCACTCATTTCATATTGGTTCCCGAAAGATAATATTTTGCAGTTTCCCAGATTTCGAGCTATCGGGAACCAATATGAAGTAAATGAGTGTTGTTGAGCAGAGTTTTTATTAAAAACACGTAGATGCATAAATGTTGTGCCCGCAAAACTCATTGCCATAAGCCTTCGGTGTATAATTAGCCCACTATGAGCGAAAAACTAAATAAAATTTGAATAATCGCGCCTACCTCCTGTTCTTTTGAACTACGATGTCTCCGTTAATGCAAAATACCAAATCATTTGTAATCGTGCATATTTCGATCATGTTGTGGTGTTATTAAGGTTCATATAGTAAAAATCTATGCTCCTAGCCATATTTCGTTCGGAAATACTTCTTTAAATCAAATCGATCAATGAATTTTCACTTGGCCGGTACAGCAATTGCGATTTATCTCGAGGGAGGTTGTCAAAATAATGCTCAAATTTCCAAGCATGTTTGAGAGAAAGATATATAGTGTCCAAAATATATCATGCTTGTGTCCAAAATATATTACTATCATGCAAGTAAGGTCACTATAAAACTTGTAATGGGGACCATAATACCCTTTATTCGGGAAGGGGATGCAACCTTGGACCTTCCGGTGTTAGGGCGAATTTAAATGAGGGTTTCCCGCACCTGCCATTTTCATAGGGCGAGATGAAAACGCTCTCGAGGTCGCGTGGAGGGCCCTTTGCATTTTTAAGATGCCAAGAGGAAGGAATGAAACCTTTGATTTGAGAATGTTCTCATTCAAATAAGAACAGGTATTCGGTTCAAGGCAACACCTACTGGATTCTTGGTAATACAAACGGGCGGGATTGCGGAATTCCTTGATACTCGATGAATAACAAAATCTGTTTCAATTAATCCAGTTGACGGACTAAAACGGTTATGTAAAATTAAAGTGGCCAGCAGGTTAAGAACCTTTGACTATATGATAATCAAAGTTATTAGTTAAGGCGAAATCAACGACTCTGCCAAACAAAATTCAAAATTTTCATTGTTTTTTGCAATTTGTACACTAATTATACATCAGAGGTTTATAGCAGTCAATTTGCGAGAATGGCAGTATCATCTTTACATGATTATATCAAAATCTTTGCATAAAAAATGTCTATCCTAGGAAATTAATCCGAGTATCGAGTTTTATGTGAGTAACTCTCAAATCTCGGACTAATTTCTTTAACTCGACACTTTCAAGCAGAGATTTTTATATAAACACGTGAAGATGATATTGGGATTCCCGCAATTTTACTGCCATAAACCAATTATGTCTTATTAGCTTAAAAATCGCGAAAAACCACAAAAAACTTGAATTTCGCGGGCATACCCGTGGTGTGCTCCTTAAGAACTATTTGTAAAGACTATTCTTAAATAAAGACTTAAAGACTGTTCTATTTTCAAATTGAATCGTCGTGTATTTTGGCTCTTTTATCTTAATTCGCTTCCAGGCAGAAACACGGTTAGAAAAATTTCCTAACAGAAAATTTCTCCAATAATTTTCTCTCTCTCTCTCTTATCTCCCATAATATCTCTTAAATTGGTCAATCATCTCTTCATAATCTTGAATGGAAGCAGGCGTTATTTTACGGAAATCTATAATTAGCAGGACAGATTAATTTGTTTTGCTATAATCCGCTACTTGAAAAGAATCTAATATGGTCATTGTACCATGAAAATATGGAAACATTATAAAACATATTGAATGGATCATGAAACACCACAAACAATTATTTTTCCAACAATTTCTTCGACGCACGTTCACTACTCTCACGCTTAGAGTTTACGATTTTGCATTGTGAAGTCAACAACTACTGACGATGTCCCGGTGTAGGGACGTGCGTCGAAAAATTGTAGGAAGAATTGTGTGTGGTGATTCTCTTCATTATCTTTTCAAATATGTGTGTAGCCCATAATCCCCCATTGGCCAGCACGATGGGTTCTGAGAAGTCCATCCCCAGTCGTGGGTCGAAAATAGGGGTTGAAATGATAAAGTGGGGTTGAAACTTATGTAATGTCCTGCACCGCGCGGGGGGAGGCCTCCAGGTGGAAGTGGGTCAGCTGAAGTAGGCCACAGCGGTACGGGCTACGGGCATATAGTACAATATAACAGGAGTGGAACGAATATGTTAGCAGGATTCGGAGGCACTAATAAGTAGTTTTCTTAAGAGTGACACTGATGTTTTTTATTCAGGGTGTATATTTATTTTCTTGTAAATCACGCCGAGACTTATATACTTATATTATCATGTTTTTAACAGTTGCGAAAACTTTTTCCTTTATAATATTAGTGTAAGTTAATTCTGATTTCCTCTCCTATTGAGAACTTAATTGTTACAGGTACAACTGCATGCCAGACGGATTGTTTCCTAATTGTTGTTGTGTATTTGTTTGGCAAATAACATCGGTCTACTATGTATAATGAATTAAACCTACTTTTGTACAAAAGTAAGGTAAAAAAAGTTACAGCTTATTTTTTAACTCTTTATAAGTTAGGTACTAATTTACTGTAATCGTACCTAATAGAAAATAAAGATGCACACGTCTTCGTGTGCATCTTTATTTTCTATTAGGTACGAATTACGATCGATATTTCTATTAGATACGAGTGAATCCGAATAAAACCAGAACAAGATCGATATATGCACGAATTACAAATGATTTTGGTATTACGTTTGTATGGGAGACACCGTGGGTTAGAAGACTCTTAAGTGAAGTCTGCGGTGAAGTAAAGTCAATTACCATACTCAGTGTGTAAAAACAATAGGTGAATCGTCTTGCTGGTTTATATCAGTATTTCGGTCTTATGCAGAATATAGGTTACACGGCTCATCTCTCACCTGTTTTGCGAAGGTAAATATATAAATAATAATAAAATAAAATAAAAAGCCTTTTATTTCTCCAATTTACAATAAAATTAACTTAAAAATAAATAAAAAATAATAATGAACTAAGTAGGAGAACCCTTTTTACAGGTGAAGGCCTCCTCCAGATTGTACCAGTTTGTCCGGTTTTTTGCTTTTAAAATCCAGTTTGGACCTGCTACTTTTTTTATATCATCATCCCAGCGATAGAGCGGCCTTCCCGCCCGACGTGTGCCTTTTGGACCGGGCCAGTTCGTCACCATGTATGTCCAACGGTTATCTGTGAGTCTTGCTACGTGGCCGGCCCATTTCCATTTTGATTTTTGTATGTAGGTCAGCGCATCCGTTATCTTGGTTCGTTGTCTAATTTTACAGTGGCGAATTTTGTGTATTCTTCTTATTTTGAGGATACTACGTTCCATCGCTCTTTGGCAGGATGTTATCATTCGTTTTGCCTTATCTGTAAGTTTCCAGGTTTGGCTGCCATACGTAAGTGTGGGTAGAATACACATGTTCATGACTTTGGTTTTTATTTTCATATGCATATTGCTTTTAAGTATCTCTCTTAGACTCCAGTATTTGTTCCATGCGAATTGAATTCGTCTTTTTATTTCTTCTTCATTATTACAAGGGTCAAAGGAGGTAAATATATACGGGTGGGATATAAAGAGGCTCTTTCTAGCGTATCAGTCAGGTATCAGAAACCAGGTTTCGGGAAACTGTGTTATTGTAAATAGGTCAGCGCGTATTAGCTAATGTTACGGTATAGGCGCGGCCGATCCATCTTAGCGGGATTGGATGTGGATGGATGCTGGTAATCTGTTGGTACGGTTTTGAGGTTTTCAGGTTGTTTTGTTACCTCATTTCATGATGAGCCGACTTTCACTTTTTGAAAATGAAAGTTGCATTTTGTATCAAATAGGTCATCATCATCATCATCATCAACGGCGCTACAGCCCTTTGTGGGCCCGGGCCTGCTCCAAAAGATTCCTCCATCGGTCTCTGTCCATTGCTTTCACTTCCCAATTTTTAATTCCAATCACTTTTGCATCCTGCTTCACTCCATCCAGCCAACGGAGCTTTGGCCGGCCAACATTTCTGCGGCCATCTGAGTGTGAGGTCAATAGTTTTTTTGGTGGCCTCTCGTCACTCATGCGCTGTACATGCCCAGCCCACTGCAATCTTACGATCTTTGTGTGCTGGACAATGTTTGGCTCACCAAAGATTTCGTACAGTTCGTGGTTGTATCTGATACGCCACAGACCGTCCACTTCTACTGCACCAAATATAGTCCGCAACACTTTCCTTTCAATATTGTATCAAATAGGTATCTCTACGAAAAACGAAAGTTGGATTTAGAGTAAGGTAAGGTAATATTCAGTTTCGTCCCTATGGGAGTTTGCGATTTTTCTCTTTAGATTGATCCGATTCGTCCGTCTTTTCTTTGTTTTACTAAAAATATTTGTTAGTGATGAAAAATAGTGTTTGTCACTGGAGGCCAAATTTTTTGGTCTTGGGAGTCGTATATTTATGTGATACGATCAGGATTCTACAGCAGAAACCTACTTTCACAAAGTTCTACTTTGACCTCATGTAACATAATAATCAGTCCAGGTCAGCCCAATGGTAAAAGTCGTGCGTTATTTCTTCTCATCATCATCATCATCATCCGAGACCTGCTCCCATTTATTTGGGGTCGGCCTTCCTTATCCTCCTCTTCCATTCAGCACGATTTTGTGCCAGATCTTTATTTAATTGAGCATTTTTGAGGTCTTTTTCGACCGTTGTCAGCCAAGTGGCAGGTGGTCTTCCACGCGAGCGTTTTTTCACTGGCAAGTCGAGGGCAAGCTTCACCATACGTGCGTTATTTCTTCTATCTAATATAAAAAAATCTCTCGTCAATCTATGTTACCGAACTCCTCCGGAAAAACGACGTTTGCTAGTAAAATATAAAATTGAACATCGGCCAACCACCGACGGTCATCATAACAACACAGCGATCACCGGCCAATTGACGCCCTGCCTGCATAAATAATAATTGATAAATAAATAAATAAATAAAATAGTTTTATTCAGCCAAAAAAACTTAAGTTGTAACTTAATATTATAAAAAAAAACTCAATACAAAAGGTGGGCCATAGACCTCAGGGAACCAAGGAGCAAAATATCAATAATAAATCCCCTTGATTCCCCGAGATCCGGGAACCTACCACTTAGATCTAATTATTAGGCTGAACAGGGCGCTGCCTCAGCTTGATGCTGCAGCCGGTGTGCTGCTGCGCTGATTTTCAGGCAGAACCCTCCTAGGCGGTGTCACGGGCTGATCGGGAGTGCGGTAAATTGTAAACCAAACATTAAACTTAACATTAAAATTAACATTGTAAATAAACATTAACCAAACAGCTGTAAAGATGTAAGGTCGTCACTGCTATAAGTGTTTTTGCTGAATCAAGGAGCGGATCAGTCACGTTTTCCTTATGTTTATAGAGATTTACATCAAAACGCAATAAACAACCTTCTGACACCCATTCGCCATATAAACGCGTATATTAGACTCCTGACAGAGCAAATGGCCCGAAAAATCCAATATGTCGGCCCCAGAGCAATATATAAGACACAATGCAGCCTTGTCCCGCGTCTTGAGCTGCAGCAAATTAATACCAACGCGACCTTGGACTGCCGTGATGCTGCGAGGATATTGAAATTGTACAGCTTCCTTGGTGGAGGCGATAGAATTTAATTTATGTACCAACTAGCTGTTTACCCGTGGTTCTACCTAATTGAATTTTGATTTCGGTTATCCTGGCGTTGTTCAACATCGGACATGTTCTTTCAGGCCATGATAAAGAAAATGATCTCATCCTTTCTGGCAAGACTGCGTTTGGAGCTTCAATAGTATCGAGAAAGTGTTTGCACTCTTGGACTCTCCATTCCTAGAACATAGTCTTAAGGTTCTCATTAAATGAACATTGTTAGAATGTACATTCCATTATTAACTAAATTAACTATTAAACTATTGTGTCCACAGGAACCACAAATCATAATTTTTTTTTGTATTAATACTAACGTACTTTTAGGGCCTCAGTAATTGGAAAAAAAAAAGAAATTTGGTAGATCTATAAAACAGGAATATCCCACTTTGAATTATTTTGTTTACATCTCAAAAATTTACAGTTCGATGATAGGCCATTTGAATTTTTCCGACTCTCCCAACATTTATAGTTTTATTTCAACCAAGCTGCACAAAATCTTGTCAAAATATTATGCACCTATCTTATGACATATTAAATCCGAAAGGAAAATTTTGAGTTTATCGCGAACAAACAGACAGAATCACAAACGCGGGGAGGAATTTGGTTTATAACATGTCTCATCTATCTATCTATCTATCTCAACCCCTTTTTATGTCCCACTGCTGGGCACGGGTCTCCTCTCAGACTGAGAGGGGTTTGGCCATAGCACACCACGCTGGCCAAGTGCGGGTTGGCGGGCTTCACACACCTTCGAGAACATTTTCGGGAACTTTCAGGCGTGCAGGTTTCCTCACGATGTTTTCCTTCACCGCTAAGCAAGTGATATTTAGTTTCCTGAAAACGCACATAACTCGAAAAAGTCAGAGGTGCGTGCTCAGTATTCGAACCCGCGACCTCCTTATGAGAGGCAGAGGTCAGAACCACTGAGCTATCACTGCTTATAACATGTACCTAGTCAAAAACACCTGCTTTCAGCAACATTATCTTTATGGTAAGAGAGATTGGCAGCAGATTCCATCTCCGAATAGTAAGTGGAATAAATCACAGATAATCCTCTCTACGATACATTCCACACATGTCTGTCCATTTATCAATATTGAGCGAGCGGCAGGTTATTCATTTATCGTATGAACTTGTATAGAAATCTGATTTAGCTAGTGACTGATAGCTGAGTCATTATCTATAGCTTCCTGATATAGGTACTTATCTTTTAGATTTTTTGACTAATAGTGCAGCGCCAAAAAGGGTAATAATAAAAAAAGGCGTGTGGCACTCGGAGACTGCCGCGGTAAAGCTATTGCATAGAATTTAAAGTTATTTTTAGTTTTGCCATCAATCGAAAAGTAAAAAGTTGTGGAGTTGCGCTCCTTGCTTTCATGCTAACCAAAAGCTCTACTTCAGGAGTGCCAGGTTATTTTCGTTACGAAATTTCTGGATTCGGTCTGCACCGTCAAAGCCCGCGATAGAAGCTATGCAATAGCTTAATAATTAATCTATACTAAATTTTTTAAAAGTTTGTTTGCTTGAACGCACTATTCTCAGGAACTACTGGTTTGAATTGAATTGAAACTACTGCTTTTTTGCATAGTCCATTTATTGAGGAAGGCTTTAAATTATGTAACTATATGTATAATACGATATGACCAATAGTAGCGGACCATCGATGAAAAATGTTGCAAAAACTGATGACATTGTTCCTTTTGGCGAGCTTCCGGTGCGTGCGTAATAATTGATACTCATTAAATTTACCCGAAAATCATGTACAATGGTAAGTCCAGTTTCCTTGAAGAATCTTTAAAAAGTCCGAAGCACCATGTCTATCGTTTAGGATTGGCTCATAGCTAGCTAGGGCGAAGCCGCTAGCAACAGCTAGTGCTTTTACATAAACCAAATATACGAATGAACGGAACTTGCGATGGCAAAATGCGGATTTGCAGGCTTCAACAACTTAATAAACAAAAAGAAAAGTCTTTTCCCAACGTATGTTTTCCCTCACCTAATATTGCTTGACCGCAAAGTGATTATTCGATCACCAAAACGAAGTAAAAAGTGTGTTCCTGGGACTCAAACCACTCTCGACCCGTTCTGCTACAGAGTCATAAGTCATAACCATCGGGCTATCACAGCAACGATTAAATACAAGATTAATATTAATAAGCTCAGCCAACCGAGCAATGCGATTCATATAATTGAGTTTTTAAAAGTAATTTAGTCGAGAAAAACTTGAAGATATCCCACTTCTGAAACAAATAAATTAGACTCTTAATTAATCTCATTTATCTCTAAAGTTGGCATAATAACTTACGTTAATTAGAATTATTTCGTTTATATACGAGTACCTACAAAAGACTAAAGGAAAACTTAACAGTAGGTAATTGTAACCAAAAATTACTTCGTTCACTTGGTTTGAGAATTTTCTATTTCCCTTTTTTTTTGAAAAAAACAGTATCCTAGAGCATTCTTTTTATAATCTGTCTTGTCAAAATTGGCTCAGACTTTACGGTAATAAAATTATTCAAGTTTTTGTTATTTTTCTAACTCTAACCTCAACTAACATTTAGCCTTTTCATAGATTTGCACGTTCAAACAGACAGACAGATAAAACCTAAAAACGTGTGCATGGATCATTGAATCCCATGAATATAATATTACAACTATACTTATTCTATTTTTATAGTATGAAGAAAACGTTTCTCTGTGACGCACATGGCAAAATTCTTTTCTCGTAAAAAATCTTATTGTTTCTTTTATTTCATTACACATTTTTGTCCCTGTTTTATGATGTCATAATACAAATAAGTCTACAATTTATATTCCCTTGTATGTTTATAGCTTCTTTATAGTGACTTTTATTAAACACTATTACGGCTCAAATTTGTAGCCTCCCACATTTTTTTAGGGTTCCATACCAATTTGGTAAAAATGGAACCCTTATAGTGAGACTTTCTCCGTCCGTCCGTCCGTCCATCCGTCCGTCCGTCCGTCTGTCACACTCGATTATTTCAGTAACTATTCAAGCTATCGACTTGAAATTTAGGGGAAAACCGGGTCGACAAAATATCAAAATGAGATAAAAATATTGAGTGGGGTATCATATGAAAGGGCGTTACTTGTGTATTTTGAAACTAATTTTTATTTATTTTTATGCTTGATAGTTTTTGATTTATTGGGCAAACTGTCGAAAAAAATACCGTTCCCCCCCCCCCCTTATCTCCGAAGTTTACCAATCAAAAAATCTGAAATAATTATGATCAATAGAAGTTAACGTATATTTTACAGGAAAAATAAAATCAACTCGCTGACTAATATACTTTTTTTGATAATAATAATAATCCGCCAAAAACAAAGTTACGTTTGCGGTTCGCCAACAAAAGTACCTACATGTAAATTATACTCGTAAATTCATGAACAAAAGTGATTCTTTCAATGTTTTACTTCTTTTATGGTATGGAACCCTCGGTGCGCGAGTCCGACTCGCACTTTGCCGGTTTTTTGTTAGGTACTTTTGCTTCTGTGTCGTCATGTTAACATAGTCTTAATTTTACTCGATAGCTCATTTTTAAGTTTTTTGAAGTCTAAGAAACAATAAAACATCTATTGAACTTAAAAACACGTGAGTGTCATATAACACTCGGTAGAAACCAAAGATTTAAATCGCAAGATGGGCCCTAAGCCTACATTGCGCACATCAAAAACTTCCACTAACATACTGAGTGAGTGCTCTCAGCATGCTATAGTTTTACTTGTATCAGAGAGAGTGACAATGTATCGCACACAAGACAAAACCCTGAACTTTTTGGAGATTTATGGCTCAACTAGCGATTAAAATCTTTGGTAGAAACAAAGTATAGATTAACATTACAAACCTACTCTATGGAATAACACCTAAAACAAAACTGCATTTTATTTTTCATGAGTGATTTCACCCATCGCTCGACTCAAATATACACGTGTCCATTCTATTGACATGTATAAGATAAACTTTCGTTATAGATTTTCGTTCCGAAAAAAACCAATTTCTTTCGCCTAGTCCGGTAGAATAGAAAAGGAAGTAGGAAGTATGTATAAATTAGTAACTGCAACTAGAATTATTTCGTGAACTTCGTTCTTATATCAGCTGTGCTATTCTACAAAATGAAATAGCTGCCAGACAGCTGCCAACCCGAATATGGCGTGAAAAATTGTACTCTATTACAACTGACAAATTCATAGATGCATAGATGTACGCTCGTCGCTGTTTTGCAGAATAGCACGGCAGAAATCGAAGAAATAAATATAGTTACAGGTGCAGATGTTTGAACCAGATGCTGTAACATGACCAATATGCATAAACTGATACGCCAAATGCAACGAATCAACAAAATATTGTACATCAAGTCTTATTTTGCACATCAAATATTAATATTATCCACCAGTATATTTCCACGACGAACTCGGAGATGATCTTATTAAACAATAAAACGAGCAAACGTATTCAGTCTTATTGAAACACTCAAAAACTTTGGCGAAAACATTTCATTGGAATTAGAGCAACAGACGTATTCTGATGTAGCAGGATTAATGCTCTGTAGAAGATTATATATTCGTTGGTAGAAGTGGTGGAGACAAAAGACTTGCAACAGATTGCGACGAATAAAATAATCTTCTCCCAACTAACTTTAAAACACGCCAGCATTTCAGGGTTGGCAATCGAAATATCTTTGTTTTTATAAAAATGTCGAATTGTAATTATATTAACGAGTTATCCTGGAGTAAACTTTCCGGATTTTTAAAATCTTTTATTTAACTTGCCATGTACTTGTTTATTCGAGTTTAATTGTAACTTAAATAACTTTAATTTTCAATCAATTGAGCTGAATTTTTGTATGGTTCGATGTGGGAAGATGTATAAACTTTTTTTTTAATTTTGAATGATAACTTATTCTTGCAAAGTAATTGAATTGACGATAGCCTTTCAAATTTGAATTATCATACGAATATTTACAGATTTCGTTTCCTTTAGCGGCCGCGAGTTTATCCTCCAAAGACTAAAAAGCTGCATTTTTTAAAAAATGGGAATGGAATGGGTTATGGATGTAATCTTGTCCAATCTCTGAGAATTTGGAAAGAAAAACCTTATTCTTCGTATACAATGCAAAAGACGAGGTTTTTATACAATTTTTTCTTGCATAATAAAAACATTGGTGCTCCATAACGATGTAATATTATTCAAATGCTCATCTAATTTTCAAATTATTTTAAAACATTTAAATATAAATTGGATAGATTCAAGGCTATGGGTTAAATTTTATTTTTTTATTCTACATGCTACCGAAGGTGACAACCCTGGCAAAGAACAACTTCGCAGACGGACGACGGAACTATAAAATCGTCCAGCCATCACCGAAGGCACGCCCAAACCGAAGCGAGACTTTAAAAAATGCCCCGAGATATTTTATTGAAGTTATTGCAGTTATGGGAAGCGCAATAAATATCGAGAGGGTTGTAAAATATGATTGGTGGAATAAAAAACGAGTGTGTACAATGTGTTTGCGCAAAGTCTAAGTTGATACTTCAGTGGGGCTTAAAAGCTTTAAGATTCTTGAGAAAAGTTAAGTAAAGAATTGTAAATAAATTTATCTTGTACGATGGATTACGAATTGCCAAGATTGGAAGTATCAGAATAGATAATTTGAGTAAGTGAAACCTTCCAATCCTTACTTGGCTGTTAAAGCGTAGATATCTAAGCCCAGCAGCAATTATGGCGATGATGATGACTTTAATACCATAAATAAACCTAAGATCGTAATATCCGAAATATCCGAAATCTAAATATAAGTTTGTTTCAAAGAAATAAATCCAAAAATATGAAACAAAGCAAACATGGATTCACTAGACAGGATCAAATATCAATATCACTTTTGCGATATACAAGTGAAGTATCAACGTAAAATAAACATTAACATAGAGGAGATGAGGTTCATTTTGGAATGGAAGAGAACTTATCTTGTATCGAAAACTGCTACTTGCACGGAATCTGTAATAGCGTATAAATTATTACTTTCATTTTCTATATGCATCTAGTAGTTCAAGAGCTGACGCACATTTTTCTTAAGTGTTATTAAAAACACTCCTGCGGATATTAAAATTAAAAGAAATATATTACTTTTTAAGATGGATTGGCCTGAAGACACATTCATTACTAATCATTGCGATATCGCGTGATCCAATTTGCTACCTTATACATAAACAAGCACGCGAAAACGTGTGATAATTTTTTATTATATGCTATGTTTATACACACATGTTTGGACAGTGAAGAATAGAAACGTATTACAACAAGGAATTAAACGTCTCAGTACCTATATTATTGCAGGTAATAAACTTAGATGCGACACCCAAATACTACAAAGGCACTACCCAAATATTACTTTTTTGTTAGTCTGTCTATTCGACACGGCTCTACACTTAATTCAAAATATTAACAGTAGCCTTGTTAAAGCAAGAGCGAGAAAATATAAGCCGAAGTAAACTGTCTCTTGCTATACAGTGTTTAGCTACTAAAATAATTAAAAAAAATTGTTGTAAAATTGTTGTATTAACAAGCAGTTACTAGTACAAAAAGTATTGTAAGTTCTTAATCAGGTACAACATCAACGTGAATGGGTTGATTCTTATAAATAAAACTGTACATCGCCCAAACATCGCCGATAACTATAGCAACACAACAATCAACAGCCAGTAAATATCTACACGGTTCGTCCAATGTACTCGTAAGCAATACCTACACAACTAGCAAACCTGGCGAACTCCGTTTCGCCACCAGATGGCTTTCCCGCTAAAAAGATTTTCCCGCTTTTCTGTTGAATTTATTCCTGAATTTTCTTTGCCATAAACCTCACGGAGCCCGAGACCTTTCCAACGAATGCAAAACTGTGGAAATCGGTTCGTGCGTTCTGGAGTTATAGCGTCAGGAAGGAAAACCCGACTTATTTTAATATAGTAAAGATTAGTGCCCAAGATGTATCAGTATTTTATCAGCCAAGTATTTTTGCAGAATAATACACACGCAGGTAACTTAAACGAAATCTAATAACTTAATTAATTCTGTTGGCTAGCTCTTGGCCTAACATATGCAGTCAAAGGAATAGAAATCGTATTTTATTTTCGTAACTCGACGGCTGCACATAAACTTTTGATTCATTAGCTTATCGTTGAGTTTGGGTGTTATTTCAAGGAATTTTTAAATGGTGCGCCATGCCATGAAGTCCATGAAATGTTGCTACGATACCTAACTAGTCTAGTGTTATAAAAATTGTTGGCAAAAGCACAAAATACCATAATATTTACTTTACGGTTCAACATTCGGTTTATAAATAAATACTTACATCAAGTGACGTGGTGGAATAGGGGATTAATAATACGTTTAATATCTTATGTAGTCGTCAGATGGAAACTTCGTGAAGAAACCACAATTAATGAAGTTCTCCATAATGATATCAAAGCTATATAAAGCCTACCAACCCACACTCTTTTTGAGAGGACGCCCGTGCCTAATACAGGGCCCTTAAAAACGGAATTGAGACCAAATCCCAAAATGGTCTGAGCCAGAAATCAAATCCAAGACCTTCCTCTTGAATCCTACAGCTCGAAAAACTGTGCTAGGGTGGTATTTCAAATACCTCTCATTACAAAAATGAACTTGCCAGTAACAAACAGATAAGAGTCTCGGGTTTTCAAGGACCCAAAGTGTCAATAGACTAGTATGACGGAATCACAAAAGGGTTGGCCATGTCAATCCAAAGGTCACGTCTAATGCACCTATTAGTCTGTATGACCTTAAGTATGATCCACCGTTGAGTTATCAATAGCCTTGCATGGTAATATATCTATCTATCATAGGTAGATTTGTCCATGATAAGAAATATGATAAGCATGGGCTGTATCTGTTTACGCAAGGATATACTGGTAAACTGATTGAGTTACACAATAGTGGCTTAATTTTAAAGTTTCTGGAGTGGCAGTATAATCTTCATAACTATGTTCAAAGTTATAAAAGTTAAATCTAGGAAAGTAGTCCGATATACGGGTATTTCGTGCCTTATACTCGCCTTAAGGGGCATGCCACGGGTGTTCCCGCGAATTCAATTTTTTTGTGGTTTTTCACGATTTTTAAGCTAATACCACATAATAGGCTTATGGCAGTCAAATTGCGAGACTTCCAGTATCGTCTTCACGTGTTTATATAAAAATCTCTGCTTGAAAGTGTCGAGTTAAAGAAATTAGTCCGAGATTTGCGAGTTACTCACTTCAAACTCGATACTCGGATTAATTTAATAGGAAAGACATTTTTATGCAAGGATTTTGATATAAACGTGTGAAGATGATACTGCCATTCCCGCAAATTGACTGCCATAATCCTATTATGTCCAATTAGCGTACAAATTGCAAAAAACCACGAAAATTTTGAATTTCACGGACACACTCGTTGATTTCACGTTAACTTGAACGTGAAATGGACAATTTTTTAACATAAATATGTCAAGATGATCCAGCAAGTATTAACTAAACAGTGCCTACGCCGATCCACAGATACAAGCATTAACCAATCAGTGCCTAAGACATAATGATTCTATAAATATTTGTGCAACCGACGAAAAAAGCAGTGATAGCTCAGTGGTTCTGACCTCTGCCTCTCATAAGGAGGTCGCGGGTTCGAATCCTGGGCACACACCTCTGACTTTTCCGAGTTATGTGCGGTTTAGGAAACTAAATGTCACTTGCTTAGCGGTGAAGGAAAACATCGTGAGGAAACCTGCATGCATGAGAGTTCACAAAAAAATGTTCTCGATGGTGTGTGAAGCCCGCCAACCCGCACTTGGCCAGCGTGGTGGGCTATGGCCAAACCCCTCTCAGTCTGAGAGGAGACCCGTGCTCAGCAGTGGGACGTAAAAAGGGGTTGAGATGAACCGACGAAAAAATAATTGAGAAACAACGGTGGGTAATAATCCAGCTTATCCATAGATGCTTAAACAGAGCTCGTAAATCTCAAGCCTGCAGCAGGCAGATAGACCGGGGCGCCCTAAAGCGCCGACACATCCAAGATACTCGTAAAGTTTATTTTGTTAAACAATAAAACGGCATTACGACGCGTCATATTCCCTAAAATAGCTGCTTTAATATATTGTTCCATGGGATCATAATCATTATTATCTTTTTTTTCTTATTTTTGATCTTTCTGCGATCAGTCTTTTAACTATAAGCAGATTGGATGTGTGAATTTTGGCATGGGAGAAGGCCAACTCCATTGAGCAGCCCTTCTCATAAGAGTTTTAACTGGGCGTCAGTGATCACAGCATAGGTCAGCTATTGTGGACCTTTTTAGTGTCTTTGGCCTTTATTATTATCTAAATCCTTAAACGTCTTCTCTGGCGCAGTGGCACCTGCTCGGATTTGAGTTGGAAGTCTGGGGTTCGATTCTCACCATGGACTACTTTTTAATTTCTTAATTAGTTCAGGTCTGGTCATATGGGAGGTTCCGGACGTAGCCTGCAGTCACTAAGCAAAGATGTCACTAAGCATTCCGGCGTGATGTTGTAAAGAAATCGTTAGAGATGTCTTACCCTCTTCCACGTTACCTACGATATCATCTTCGACTGCATCGTCACTTAGACACTTACCATCTACTGAGACTGCAGTCAGGTTATAACCACAGTCTAGTGTCTAAAAAAATGGGAAATGCTTTCCAAAAAACCAACTTCAAATGCCACTACAAAGAGTGAAATAATTTTTATTTAAATTTTAGGTACCTACACCAATTCGAAGTCGGGCAATGTTTTATACAATCCCTAATAGTCCTTCTTACTTACTTGATGTGCAAAGAAATGACGAAGTCATAGACAATCGCCCGACTTCGAATTGGTGTAGGTACCTAAAATTTAAATAAAAATTATTTCACTCTTTGTAGTGGCATTTGAAGTTGGTTTTTTGGAAAGCATTTCCCATTTTTATTTTTTACTTTTTAGTGGAAAACAATTAAATGCACAAGGCATTGTAAAAATACCCAAATCGCTTGAGGTGTGTTCATAAAATCTGAAGAGATCCCTCAATTTCACCAAGATCGCATCATCAGACCCTGACTTGATGACTTTAGTCATCAAATCAGTATCTGCTAGCAAATGCACCAGTAACTATAAAAAATACCCAACTCGCTTCAAGTATACTAGCAAAATTTGAAGAGTTCCCTCGATTTCACCAAGATCCCATGATCAGATCCTGACCTGATGACCATAGGACAACTTGGAAAATATTACTCTTTCAAATAATACCCAAATAGTTCCATGTGTCCATATAAATTTTGAAGAGTTCCCTCGATTTCTCCAGGATCCCATCATCAGATCCTGACCTGATTAAAATGGGACCACCTGGAAACAAAACCCTCTTAAACAAAAAAATAATTTTTCAAATCGGTCCACGCGTCATCGAGTAATCGGTAACATACATAGAAAAAAAAAAAAAAAAAAAAGATTCCGACGAATTGAGAACCTCCTCCTTTTTTTTGAAGTCGGTTAAAAATACCCGATAAGTGTATGAAAACCAGGGGGGGTCAACTTACTTAAGGAACAATGGGTCCGTTTGTAGGGGGTTACAAAGTGCGAGCGAGAAAGGAAATTGTGTTGCTATTTGATAAGATAATAATATTTTTAATTATTAGACTAGCAACCCAGTCATCAAATTTTACATAAAATTCATTTTTTAAGATTTTTTACATTATATGTATTACTTAAAAATAAAATACAATCTAAGTATACAAAGAAAATAAATAAAAAGGGCTGTGAAAAAAAATTTAACTAATCAATTATCTGTGGTTTTCAGAAAATTTCAAACAAGTTTTAGTCTATGTTTTACTTTACTTGTCTATGATTTCAATATGGCCGATTTCTATTTTTTGTTGCTTGATTGTGTTCTAAGACCAAGAATATTGTGTTGTATATTTTCTTTTTTTACGGTTTTTTGTAATAATCTACACTTATTTTGAACAGTCTCTATACTAAATTCCGCTGAGTCGAGCATTTTGTATTTGTTATAGTGTTCACGTACAGAAGTTATGTAATATTCAGTAAGAGAAGAACTCAAGTGTTTTATCTTTTACAAATAATGAAATGAGAGAAAATTTCAAGTGTGGAAGTTCCCGTTATGAATTTATAATAAATATTGTACTCTGTGTGTGGATGGTTCTCCTGCTAATGATTCCCCATACCTGGGAGAATTCGTTTCCTGAGTCCTGACAATAGGTTGTTCTTCAAGACATACATAGGTAAATCTTAATTTTAATTTTGTTTGTATCATAAGCATGTACTATGTAAATTAATCTTTGTAATAATATTATGGTTCAAATAAATTATTTAACACACAAATTATCTTTTTTTTTTCAGTCGATAAATCGATTCCTGTTATAAGGCGTAATTTCAAAAGTAGTTTATGAATGAAAAAATGCAATATAATTTTATGTTGTATTTTCTTTATTCATGAACTACTTTTGAAATTGCGCTTTACTATTTTTCAAAAATAAATATAAAACAGGTGATTTCGTGGCCCCATTGTCTGTGTATGAAGTTGGTATTCTTCCCGGCTAGGGTAATAATGTTCTGTGATGAAAACTCCATAATAAAAATAATTTCAAGAATTGGTGTCTAAGTGCCAGGCTTATAATTATTGGGGGATTGCTGGATGCGTTTTCGTAGCTTATTAGAGTTTTAAGGTAAATCAAGGTTTTCATCAAAATTAACCCGCGTAGGATGTATTTATACTTTTAAATTTGAGGCACTTTTTTACGAAACAATGTTGGAGCAAGCAAGACATTCTGATGCGCATGCTTGTATCGGATGCAGTATGTTCCACGACTGTCAAAACACATGGTCTCAATAAAGCTAAGTAATAGCTTGGTAATTATATAAAAAGGCAAAGCTTTAAGCGCGCACCGCTGACCATGCCCAAGCACTAGCCAAAACCCTGTTTATTATGTGAAGCGTTTGAATGAATTAAAACCATATTTTTTTCATGTTCCTAAAACCTGTAAACACGATATCGTTTCGGCATTACAAGTTACAACGCTATAAACATACCAAGGACAAAAACGAGAGTGTTAAAACTTTTATCCTTATTCTGGTGGTTAAATGTAGGAAGGCTTTTAATAATTTGTCTGTGTAGTGGTGTAGGCATTGCTCTATCCTATACCTATAAACGAGCAATTCTTGTATATATGTATATACATATATTTCTATATAACCTGGATCTCGGAAACGGCTGGAACGATTTTCATCAAATTTAGTATACAGGGGGTTTTGGGGGCGATAAATCGATCTAGCTAGGATTCATTTTTAGAAAATGTCAAATTTACCAATAAAAAATATGTTACTCTATACCTGACATCTATTGACAAAAAGTTAAATTATTACAGCTCCTGCTGCCATCTATTGGTGAGTAGCTGTAATACTACCCGATAGCTCGAAATCTGGGAAACTACATGACATCTATTAGGGAATAGTGAAACTAATTCATCATTACATTAGTACCTATGTAATCCATATTTAAATATAGTTTTTCTACCCCAAATTACAATTTACAAAAAAAAAAGAACGAGCGAAGCTCGGTCATCCAGGTACTGTTCCATAAAGGTAGATTCGCACCAATCAATCACGTTATAATTATTTTTCTACGCAAGTATTACACTATGTAGATAATATTATTTATTCGGTGGTTAAGGTATATTTACACCGAGCAATAGTCATAATTAAACAGGTAACAATAAATAACAAGTTACAGGCAAGCACGCAGCACATGGGTATACTAGATTGGAATTTATCAATTTAACAATGCGAAAAGATTAATATTTGAAATTAGGAGACATTTACTTCATCTTCAAGATGTGAGATTGATATCACATAAATATGGGTAGTCATATTCATTATTCCCGGCATGCGTAGTGGTAGTCATTCAGTCATGATTTAAATTTGATTGCATCGTACTTGTTAATAATAAACTTTCGTCTGAAAACCTACACTAGACAAACTGTAAGTGTGACTGTGCATGTTTGGTGTGAATTCAACTTTTGATTGTGAATGAACTTGGCATGAGCGAATAAAATTTTATCATCGAGGAAATTTTGTGCTTGTTTCAGAAAAAATAATAAGATCTACTACTTTATGCGATGTCTTAGCTGACATGTCATCTTATAGACATTTTTAGTGAAAGATCAAAAAGTAAATATTTTACTATGGGAACTCAGTTATTACATCCACAGTTTATGGTAAAACATAGACCAACATCAGTGATATTATTGGTCTATGTTCTAAACAACAACTAACAATTTTTTTTTACTTTACAGCGCTAATCTATACAGGGATATTAAATTAACCATTAAGATAAATTAAGGTGCATGCCTGAGATAATATCCCGAGACCTACTGCTTGAAGGCTGTATTTGAATGAATTGGGTTCTTTTACAAATTAGGCATTTTCAATAACTTATTGCAGAGGTGCAACGAAAAATGCCTTGCCTTCTATCTTTTACTCAATTCTGAGAGACACCCAAGACAAACAGGACATTTAGATGTACCTATTAATTCTTGTTAATCCTAAACAAATACCGTACAAACCCACACAGATTCCACCATAATGACATCCCGCAATCTTGCAGATTCCAGCCAGGAATATCACGTAGGCGAAAAGGGGTGGAAAATTCCAATCACTGCAGTGACAGGGCCTTGCATGCATTATAGTGTAGGAGGCGGCTCTTGTGTCGAAGCGTTTATTGATTTTCACGCTCTGAGGAATAATTAAGGGGTTGATTGAGATGCGGAATTCATTATGCTGGGTTAAACGCCATTTGTATGCGAGTTAAGGTACAGGAGAATTTAGTGGTCTGAAGACTTCGGCCTTTATATTCGAATCCAGTGTATCTGTCATTTTTAATTCATTACAAGAAAACTGCAATCAGTTATCAGTCAGAGTCCTTTGCCATATATTATATTTGATATATTTGAAAAATAAACAATTATTTTTTAAAATAAGTAAGTACTGAGTTTCTTGCCCGTTTTTCTTGGTGCAAAACTGCTTTCTGAACATGGCGGTAGAGTCTGACATTATGCAAGTTCCTGTAAATTAGGCCTATGTGAAAGAATAAACATTTTGATTTTGATTATATGACTTGTCCGTTCTATTTACACGAAATTCAAGAAATGAAGGGAATTATTATATTTATATTCGATCGACAACTGTAAAAACTTCTCCATAATATATTTTTGAAATTCGTTCCACAAGCGTGGAATTTGTCGATCAAGCAATTTGTTTCAAACTATTTGCAGCAAACGCATTGATTTATAAACTAAGGATTGTGGGTCAGCGCTAAAAAGTGTCCGAACCGAATAACATACAAAACGCGAAAAGACATACAATCGCACTTCAGTCATGGTTTAAGATATAAATTACGATGTTTTAGTTTGTTTATAGAATACTCATGTACCCTCGTTTATAAAGGTTCTCTCGGGACACTTTTTCGTGAATTTTGTATTACACCCGTCGTCCATAGTTTATAAATCAATGATCAAACGTAAAAAACTACTTTCCGCACATGACATTACTAAAACGAAGTGCCTAGATAAATAAAACAGAGTAAGTATCATTAATGAGATTGTTAAATATCACAGTGAAAACCCGCAAGCTATCATAATAATCCTATACCTTTAAACGAGCAATTCTTGTATATATATTTCTATATAATCTGGATCTCGGCAACGGCTCCAACGATTTTCATGAAATTTAGTATACAGGGGGTTTTGGGGGCGATAAATCGATCTAGCTAGGATTCATTTTTATAAAATGTCGAATTTACCAAAAAAAATAATAAAATATGATTTCTGCTGCCATCTATTAGCCAGTAGTTAAACTACCGAGCGAAGCACTCCTGCAGCTGCCATCTATTAGCCAGTAGTTAAGGGCGATGGGTACCATCTGGGCGCGAAAATTCAAATTTTATTTAGTTTTTCGCTCATAGTGGGCTAATTATACATTCAAGGCTAATGGCAATGTGTTTTGCGGGCACAACGTTTATGCATCTACATGTTTTTAACAAAAACTCTGCTCAACAATACTCATTTACTTCATATTGGTTCCCGATAGCTCGAAATCTTTGAAACTGCAAAAAATTATCTTTCGGGAACCAATATGAGATGAGTGGGAACTTTCGAGCAAAGTTTCTATTAAAAACATGTAGATGCATTAAAAGTAGGCCCGCAAAATGCATAGTCATAAATCTTCAATGTGTAGTTTGTCTAAGATTTGCGAAAAACTAAATAAAATTTGAATTTCGCGGGCTGGTAGGGCCGCAACACCTTTAACTACCGAGCGAAGCTCGGTCACCCAGATATTTATAATTAATAACGTAGAGTAGTATCAGACGCTGAGCTTGCGTCGCCGCGCGTCGGCAGTAACATTAATCACTTGAATTAATTGCAATTTTGCAGACTTTTTTTAAATTTTTCGTATTTTTCAAAAGCATACCTTGTTCTTGATTCATAGACCGAGACAATGGCTGATGGCGATGAGATATTAGCTAGACTTTATCGTTTCTTAGGTGCTAACTTCTTTCTAATAGATAGCATAATATACATCTATTAGTTAATTTGTTACAACAAGTAGGGTCTCGACTTTCGGATTGGATTATCAAGTATCAACAAGTACCATTTTGGGATTTTACAATTATTTTATCATTCAGATTTGCTGTGTTTTCTGCAACTGATTGGTTATTGCATCGGTCGAACCTCTAGGCACTAGGTACTAGATATTATTAAGTTGCCTCGTACCTACGTTGCGTTGCTATAGTTACCGAAAAATGTTAGTGAAGTACACTTTTTTTTACGACAATACCCCGCTCTACGCTGGTATGAGCTAAAAATAATATAAGCAAATAGGTATGCGTTGCTCCGTAACAACCGTTAGTACTATAGGGTTTATATGGCTACTAATTACATATTCGGCCGCATTTTTGCAAAATCGAAGCCAAGACTATTCTTTTGTGAAATGAATATAATAAGAATCTAGATTTTAAGCATTCTTTTTATAGAAAATGCGTACGTGGAATTAAGGACTCCCTAGGTAACAGACAACCCCTACCGTCTGCCGACTAAAACGTCGAACCTCAATCAAAATGATTTATGCATTCGCAAAATTGAGGCTCGAAAAGGCAGGTCCTAAATACTGCGTGACCGGGATAATCTTCAAGGTTACCGGTTCAATTGTTTCGGAAGAGTGTACCGGGCGGGTAAGCCTCCGAGATAAACGGCGCTTTGAGCCGTCACTTCTATTCTATTCAAGTGATTGCTTCAGAGCACACTAGATAAATTGGTGACGGAAATTTTTCCTATTGAAATTTAATTTTTCCTTTAAAATCGCAAATGTTTGCTTATCGAGTTCAAACCCAGAATGGTTCGCATAAAAACAGCTTCGTGTTATGTTCCTAATAAGAAGTCTTTAGTGAAGATGGTCGTAGGTCGTGGGTTCGATTCCCACAACAGGGAAATGTTTATGTGATGAGCATGGATTTTTTTAACAATTTCTGCATTTTCTACATTTCTATTTTTGTTTTTATTTCGGGCTAGATTGCAACCTGTGGAATGTCTAAATATACATATATTTTATATTCATAAAAAAATCTGTATGCCTGAGAAAACTCTAATACAAACTTGATATTATTTATTGATACTATAATTTGAGAAATATGCCTAAGATTATTTTGCTAAATAAATAGGTGCTTCAGTATAAATAGTGTATTAGAGCTAAAGCATTACGTAAAAGTCTTAACGCAGCAATGAGCAGAACTTGGCACAACATCGGCCCACGAAGTTTGGGTACTATATTTATGTGTACATACGGGCATGATTAATAGACTGAATAACGTAGCGTCTTCGTCATTCTCTCGGCTTTCTCAACCTGTTACTATCCCACAACTGGGCACAAGCCTCTAAGTTCGAAATAAGAAAAAAAAATAACATAATTTGAAATATAGAGTTGAAACATTGACTATTCTTGAGGGATTTTTTTGAAATGTGTAGTCTGAAAAAGTGGCTCTCGAGTGGAAATGATTTCCAGTGTATCATTGTAACTATTGCTTATAACGAAAAACCGGCCAAGTGCGAGTCGGACTCGCGTACCGAGGGTTCCATACCATAAAAGAAGTTAAACATTAGAAGAATCACTTTGGTTCATGAATTTAAGAGTATAATTTACATGTAGGTAGTTTTGATGGCAAACCGCAAACATAACTTTGTTTTTGCCGGTTTATTGTTATTATCTAAAAAAGTATAATAGTTAGAGAGTTGATTTTTTTTTTTCTGTAAAATATACGTTAATGCCTATTGATCGTAATTAATTAAGATTTTTCGATTGGTAAACTTCGGAGATAAGGGGGGGGGAACGGTATTTTTTTCGACAGTTTGCCAAATAAATCAAAAACTATCAGGCATAAAAATAAATAAAAATTAGTTTTAGTATACACAAGTAACGCCCTTTCATATTATACCCCACTCAATATTATTATCTCATTTTGAAAATTTTTCGACCCGGTTTTCCCCCCTTTTTAAATAAAAATAAAAACAATTTTCAAATTTTTACGATTGTTATGACGTCGCGTTACTATTAACTATAACTATTCTAAATTTCAAGTCGATAGCTTGAATAGTTACTGAAATAATCGAGTGTGACAGACGGACGGACGGACGGACGGACGGACGGACGGACGGACGGACGGACTGACGGAGAAAGTCTCACCATAAGGGTTCCATTTTTACCAAATTGGTATGGAACCCTAAAAATCAGCCCTGTTTCATAAATAAAAAAATAGTCAATAGTCAATATTGGAATGTAGATAGATAGACAGATAAAACTTTTTATTGCACGCCTAAAAATATATAAAAGAAATAATCAAAACACAAACTGAAAATGAACTTAGGAGTACCTACTTGTTAATACGGAAGCCGATTAATTTCACTATCAGCTTCTGTAAAAACAGTTGGAACACACAAACCTATCATACAAAACAGTCTTTAGCCAGGCGATTGCATTACAAAATTCCCGTATGCAGTTCTTCCGTTTGCAATACGTTTTCGTGTGTTTACAAGTAATAATGAAGGTCCACCCAGATCATTCACGGGGCTCAGCCGTAACTTAACGGAACTGTGCGTAATTCATTAGCAGTGTGTTGACCTCTGATTTAGTATGTGGGCACCCGTTAACCGTCATACCGTATACTTAAACAATTTCCCATGTAATCCTTGGATTTTTTTGGTCCTTGACCCTTAGTTGAAGGATTCCTGGAATATATGCGGTATTTTGATAATTTTCTAAAATAAAGATTTTTGGTTTGAAAACAGTCGTCGCGAAGTCGCGGTAAATGTAGTCAATAATAATTATTACCTGAAAACATCGTCAACAATAAATTACCTTTGGCATAAGTCACAAATCGTAGGAAAATACAACTCGGTTCCAATATCTGTGGACCTCGCTGGAATGCGTACCCCCTTCCCGTTGTCCTTTCACCTCTCCGCGCTCGCCCCGGCTTGATTGTTTTGCGCACCATATCAGAGCGCTGACACGACGTGACGTCATCGAGCCAGGTCCACAGATATTGTAACCGGGTTTATAAAAGTCACTTGGTTAAAAAAATCTGGAAATGCAAACATCACCAAGCCATTCAGCTTGTAATAAAACAGCACTTTGCGGTTTAGCAGCCATAACTTTTATTCGGCCGAAATAAAACTGGGTCAGATTTTTAACACGATAGTGTGACAGACAAGTCGTGTTTTGATTCACATTCACTATAGAGAATAAAATTTAAAGACGATAACATGATAATTATACATAACTTATTAATAATATTATGTTTACAATCAAACAAACGAGAGACAAGCTTATTAATATGACAAAGTTCCAAACTTTTTTTGAAGCTGACTTTACGTAAATATAACTTTAGCTTTTGGGTTTATTCTTTAACAGCTTGTAGATTTAAAGTTATTTTATACTTCCGCCATTCCCAGCTATTTTTTTGATGCGCGGACTTTGTACACTTTTTAAAATTAATAAAAATTATATACAAACGCTTCCGCTGACCTCCCCTTGCGCCGAAGTGTGACAAGACCTTTACTTTATCAGTTGTTTTATCTGTCCACAGTCTTTATCTAACTTTGAAAGTTCAGAGTTTTATTTTAAAAAGGAAGGTCCAAGTACAATATTGCTTTATAGCGTCCCAACTAACCGTACGTGAAAACTAAACGAAAACAACTCTCCACGTTTCCATCCTTCATTCTGTTTTAGACGTGTTTCAGTTTTCAGAGGACTCACGAACAGACGCTATAAAAATTTCATAAAGCATAATTGACGTTAGAGAGTGTATTTTCTCCGAACTTACAATAAAAATCTTGGGTGAGCCGTCAAGTATATTGAGTTTTTATGCTAAGTTTATCGCCCCATAATGCAAGCTTGATGAATTTAAAATTTATGTTAGTTTAACTCAAGTTTTATTTTTTCATAAACAATATTGTTAGATCTCCAACATCTGCTGTGCCAATGTAAGTTTATGATAGGCGAACAAACTCTAGATCGAGTCAATTATAAACCTGCAGTGGGCACCGACTAAACCAAAATAATAATTTAATAGGTAAGTAGGTAGTGAACTAGTGGTTACTTGTATTTTACTTCCTTATGCCTACGGGATGAAAAAAAATTATTTGGATAACTTCTTAAATAATATAATCGTATGCCTCCGTTTTAAAAGCTCCATCTAAATCGATTGGGGCGCTGGCTGTAGATGTATGGAGATATCCAATCCGTCCGAATCGAGTCTGCAGTGGGCGCCGACTAAACCAAAATAATAATTTAATTGGTAGGTAGTGAACTAGTGGTTATTTGTATTCTTCCTTATGCCTACGGGATGAAAAAAAATATTTGGATAACTTCTTAAATATAATCGTATGCCTCCGTTTTAAAAGCTCCATAAAAATCGATTGGGGCGCTGGCTGTAGATGTTTGGAGAAATCCAATCAGTTTATCCGAATCGAGTCGTCTCGAAATTTATATAAAAACCTGTACTATCTCTATAGTAGTTTGTAACACATTATTACATCTAGAACTAGTGTCTAATAAAATAACGATGATATACGCGTAAGTAAGTTCGTTAATCACGACCGTTGCTCGCGTGTTACTGCTAAACTAATTTCGGCGTGTATTTAATCTTTACTCCGTCTCTGGGTGGCCATCAATCTAGCGAGATTGGACTATCACCATAGGACTATTTCTTTACTTTACCTTTTATTCATGGAAAGTCTCGAGTTCGATTCCAGTAGGATACTTGATTCCAGAAGATACTTTTTGACAGTATTTGAAAGATGCCAA
Organism: Coenonympha glycerion; assembly: GCA_963855885.1. Lineage (NCBI taxonomy): Eukaryota > Metazoa > Arthropoda > Insecta > Lepidoptera > Nymphalidae > Coenonympha > Coenonympha glycerion. The sequence continues at coordinate 15,894,832 of OY979637.1, read as the reverse complement.
TGTAAGGATTAATACAGAAAACTGATGATAGAATTTGGTATCGCTGCAAGTTACAATTAAAAAGACAACTTCTTAGGTTGCTTGATAGGCACCTAACATGAGACGAGATTGTGTAAAATAGAAAGATCAACAAAGATCCATACTTACAAACTTTCGCGTTTATATATAAGTAGGATAGGATAGTTTAGGATAAGACAGGATATGATAGGAAGGAAGGATTGGATAGGATTTATGTACTTTTAATTAAATAGCACAAAAACATCTCACGTCTGCATGAGAAGCAGGCTACATTGAAATATCAAGAAGTACGAGTACAAATATTCATTTGTTCAGCTAGAGCCACTTTTCTTAGTAGCAGTAGTTAAGGGTCCACTTAGCCCGCTGACACGTTCTGCTCATCACTAACTGGGTTACAACACAGTTACAGTCTAAAGGCTCTACACTACTTGACTACTACTGTAGAATATACGACTTGAAACAAAGAATGAGCGACTTAACTTGAGTAACCAATCAGATTTCCTCATTTTGACATCTCCGAAAGTGAGAGGAGAGATGTCGAAATGAGGAAATCTGATTGCTTACTCAAACACTGCTCCGCTTTGGTGGAAACCGGGCCTTAGCCACTCACTTCGCTGGTGCAAACATTGGGTCGTTGGCCAAACTGCATAACCAGGCCGGGTCGACGACCCCGTGACCCGGTCGTGCATCGATCGGTGCAGTTGCAAATACGAATCGATTCCACTCGCGAGGGTAGTCGGTACGTTTCCTGCTTGTTGTCTTCACGTTGGCATGGCGACTGACTGATTTATTATTATTGGGTCATATTGCTTATTCACTCAAGGCTGGGACGATTTGATAACCTACTTTAATTTTTTTTTTAATTTAAATGCAGTCAAAGTCTTGGTGTGACTTTTATAATTTTTTTTTGCCCACTACAGTGTATGTGCTGTGATCTCGTCTAATGGTAAGTGATTATGTAGCCTAGGATATTATCATACTAACTTGAAACCAATAATTTTACTTTAAATCTTTTACGCAGCATAGCGCCGGAACATTGAATCGCTTGGCGTCTTTACTGGTAGGGTGGTATCTAGCCGTTGCCGAAGCCTCCCACGAGACTAAACCCACATTTTAAAGATCTCGTACCTGAGGAAAATAAGATATTGATAAAATTCTAACGCGACCTGTAGCTATGGAATCGAATCTAAAAATAACCCTCCGTTAATGTAGAACTAACATGAAAAAAAAACCGGCCAAGTGCGAGTCGCACTCGCGCACCGAGGGTTCCATAACATAAAAGAAGAAAAACATTATAAGAAACACTTTTGTTCATGAATTTACGAGTATAATTTACATGTAGGTACTTTTGTTGGCGAACCGCAAACGTAACTTTGTTTTTGGTGGTTTATTGTTATTATCAAAAAAAGTATAATAGTTAGGGAGTTCATTTTATTTTTCCTGTAAAATAAACATTAATGTCTATTGATCATAATTATTTCAGATTTTTCGATTGATAAACTTCGGAGATAAGGGGGGGGGAACGGTATTTTTTTCGACAGTTTGCTCAATAAATCAAAAACTATCAAGCATAAAAATAAATAAAAATCGGTTTTAGAATACACAAGTAAAGCCCTTTCCCCCCCTTTTTAAATAAAAATAAAAACAATTTTCAAATTTTTACGATTGCTATGACGTCGGGTCACTAATACCTATAACTATTCTAAATTTCAAGTTGATAGCTGCGATAGTTACTGAAATAATCGAGTGTGACAGACGGACGGACGGACGGACGGACGGAGAAAGTCTCACCATAAGGGTTCCATTTTTACCAAATTGGTATGGAACCCTAAAAACGATAATTAATTTACAAACCACGCGGATAAAAATTAGTTTAGTAAAGTCACTTGCGCTGAGACCTGATTGAATCCTTAATATAAACAACTCTATTTGCTCTTTTCTTTATGCAGATTGAAATTGAAGTAGCTACGCCACCTTCCATGCCATCTTCCATGCCACCTTCCACGCCACCTTTCACGCCACGTTTACGCCACATTTTCATAATAAAAGCTTAATAAAGTTCCAATTACTGGCAGCCTTGAGAGCCGATACTCGATACTGCAGCAACCTGAGACGTTTGAACTTCTCCATTTCTCTCATTGTTTTATTCATATTTTCCAATTTTTCTCTCATTATTGCATCTTTTGTAAGACTTTACAATATTGTTTTATCGAAGAGCCGGAAAGTTATTTAACGTGGTACGTAATATCGTATAACCGACAATATCTATCTATCTATCTATCTATCCTGTGGCGCTACAGCCCCTTGTGGGCCCTGGGGGGCTACCACCGTCACTTAAAGCAATATTATTGTAATATTGACATTTTCATACAATGTCAGTATGGACATTTTAAAACAATATTACAATAATATTACTTTAGGCCACGGTGGTAGGCCCCCTGGCCTCCTCCACAATATTCCTCCACTTGTCGCGGTCCTTCGACTCCCTGCGCCAGTCAGACCTCCAAATTAAACTTTTACTTTTCAGTAAAAGTTAGTTGAAGAAACCAAGCGTAAGAAACAGTAGCGTTATAAATGAGCTCATATTACTTAAGAGTAGCACTAGCTCTACTTAGCTCAGTAACGCAGTATTAAGAATTTTCATTTTTAAATTAAAAATATAAAATAATAATAATATAATTTTCTCCACGTTTTCTTTGACAAGAAATCGTTTCGAGTGGCGAGACTCGACCTTAAACCGGCGGCCTTGCGCGGCGTATTTGTTAAACTACCCACATCTCGTCTGAAAACACCCTCGCCGAGTCAAAAGCGCGTTCCAAAAGGTGAAAAAACTGTCCAAGTGCGATGCGAGCTCGTGGTTCAAGGGTTCTGTACCGTTAGTAAAACTGCGACTCGCTTTTATCTCTACGTACCTATATACGAGTAAACTCATGAACTTATAGGATTCCATTTGAATAAGGACTAGTATGAACCTCTTTTTACCCGACTACCAAGAAATGCATAGATTTATAATTTAATAGGTCGTCGCTCGCGCTCCGACTAGATAGAGCCCTTCCTAACAACGACAGGTTCGCAAGTGCCTTTTTATGTAGTGTGAGTGTGTCAATTTGAAATTTGTATGGTGCGCGGATGCTAGTGTGTGTGAAAAATTGTGTAGCGATGGCTCGGGTTAGCCAACTAAGGCAGAGTATTTTATTCCACACTTTTGAATTCGAAGGCAGGTTCTTGGGCCTCTAGAAGGAATGGTTATACTTATGTATTTATTTTTTCGCGTGTACAGTGTGTAACAAAAACCCTGTTGGCCCTTTTGGGTACCTATACATAATCATGTAGATGTATCTTTAATGAACATCTTAATTAAAAAATCATGTACTCATTCATGTTATGGCTCATAGTCAAAATAGATAATAAAATAAAAATAAAAAAAAAATTACAAATTATACTGATTTAATATTTAATTTGAATATTTTAATTTATTAGTTTTTCCAAATGAGTTGATTTTTTATGTTTGAATATCGATTCTACTTACCCAGCTCACAGGAACCACAGGGTTTTTGTCACACAGTGTATTTGTTTGTTTGTAATTTTTTTATTGCCTTGTATCTTTGAAACGACTAAGTACATATTGACAATTAAGATATCTTTAGATTCGTCTCAGTAATCCAAGATAGGTATTTTTTGTGATATCAAAATGGCTAATTTTTTGCGAAAAATAGGCTTAAGTATGTATTTTACAAGTAAAAATACATCATTAATTTTCTACGAAGAAGCACCGAGTACCTATATAAAATTACTAGCTTATTAAATTACTATGGTTAGCTCTTAGGCTATCGAACATAATGTCACCACATACTCAATGGACGTCACGGCACTTTTACATGCATGAATAGAATATAAATTCGCTATTCAAAATAATTTCAATGAGAAAGAGTAAAAGGGCAAAATACCTACATCCCAAGCATAAAAAGAGAACCTTCTTTTTACGTATTATTAAACTATTTTATGAATAACACTAGCTGTTGCCCGCGGCTCCGCCCGCGTGCAGTTCGTTTTTTTTTACAAAAATGTTTCCCGTGGAATTTCTTAATTTTTCCCAAGATAAATGAGTGGTCCCTGGGTTCGATGGACCCGTAAAGGAGTCTTCTTCCAATCTCTCCTGTCAACGTGCTATCTTCTTTCACACAATTTACCTATATCTTCTTTGGTCTTCCTCTACTTATAACACTCTGTCGAAATCGCTTATGTTACTCAATTCGCATGGAGTAAGACAGAGTGGGGCGTGTCATCGTGGATTGTAATATCTATACTAACCAAACTTATCTTATTCTGAGATGATACCAACGCCCAGATATTGTAATTAAGCATTCTGATGCGCTGCTGTGTACGTAGCAACCCGTTCCTGCTACGTACGGGTTTAAACCTAGTTGCACGATCAAAAGGACGATTTAAACTGTCGATATTTCGACCCCGTTTTGTGTGCTACGTAGATAAGTAGCTATAGGTTTTTTAAACATCCCACGGGTGCTCTCAAATTTTTCAGGATGAAAAGTATCTAAAATGTTGACCGGGCATATATATAAAGTAGGATCATAAAATTTCATTTAAATCTGTTACTTGAAAGACGCCTGCTAACTGTTTTTGTAATGTTTTCTTTCCCGCGGAAACTCTATTGGATTAATAAGTTTTACTATATATATATTTTGTTAAAGAGGCAACATAAGGTATCAGCATAACAAATTTTACTAAATTAAGTTCATTAGTTGTTGTTTACAAAGCTGTTAAATTAATTGCAGTTTTTTAACTATCCCACGGGAACTCTTTATTTTACCGGGATGAAAAGTATCCTATATGTTGACCAGGGACATAAGCTACCACCACAAAAATTTCATTGGAATCGGTCCAGCCGTTCCAAAGATTAGCCCGTACAAACAGACAGACAAACAGACAAACATATAAACAGACAAACAGAGAAACAAAAAAATTGAAAAAAAATTAAATTAGTTCTATTTCACTTCTTACATCCCCCTGACTCCGTTTTTAGCATTTTTTTTATTTGTACAGAAATTCGACCTCTACAGATTTATTAATTACTAATTATACTAAATTACTAAATTACTAAATTACTAAATTAAGTTCATTAGTTGTTGTTTACAAAGCTGTTAAATTAATTGCAGTTTTTGCAGTTTTTTAACTATCCCACGGGAACTCTTTATTTTACCGGGATGAAAAGTATCCTATATGTTGACCAGGGACATATAGCCCAGTCATATTAGGTAAAAAAAGGGGTCAACCTCGGAATGAAAGATAATAAGCTGCAAATTGGTATGAACCTTTGTTTTGTCATTCTAAATGTTGTCTCAAAAGTCACAATCGTTATCGTGTCCGCGTCTCAAGATATTCAAGGTCAAAGGTCACAAAAATCGGTTTTTCGCGAATATCTGGCTTCCTATCGGTTAAATGAGATTTGCATTCATTATAAAAGTTGTAGGCTATAAAATTCCCTACAACTTTTGTTTAAACTTTTTTTTCATACGACCAACCGTTTTGAAGGTAGAGCGCGAAGTGCACATCGTACAGTCATATACGGCCTAATGCAAGGTCAAGCGTGAGTTATGGTTATCAGTACGTTATAAAGTCAATTATTTACTTGGAAATTATAATTATTAAACAATGCCTATTATTTATATACTAACTATTAATTATTTATATTTCATTAAAGTAAGTAACTTGATTATTTATATATAATTATTCATATTTAACTATTTAAGTATAAAATATTATTAATTCTGGATTATATATATTTTAGTTTTATTTTAAGTTAACACGACATTATATATCTTTTCTTTAAATTAAATCCGCTGTGGATGCAGAAAATCAGGGCTACAATGTTCTTTAGCTTGCGGCCAGTGCAACGGACAAGCTTGCCTCAACGCTTCACTGTATCTAAGTAATCCCGATGAAGAAAATACATATGATCCCGATATTCTGGAAGGTTTGGAGATGAACATGACAGATAATGAGGATGATGACAATGAATCGAACATTTTTGAGCGACAAGAAGAAGAAGACGACGAAGAAGAAGAAGATAATTAGCTTCCATTTCCAATTTCATTACAATTAAAATCAACAAAGATACTTTTGATATTTGAAGTCACATTTTGATAAATGTATATTATGCCGTATTTAATAATAAATAAAAATATGTGTAAAATATATATACTCTTACTATCATTTTAACTTAAAATAAAACTAAAATATATAATCCAGAATTAATAATATTTTATACTTAAATAGTTAAATATGAATAATTATATATAAATAATCAAGTTACTTACTTTAATTAAATATAAATAATTAATAGTTAGTACATAAATAATAGGCATTGTTTAATAATTATAATTTCCAAGTAAATAATTGACTTTATAACGTACTGATAACCATAACTCACGCTTGACCTTGCATTAGGCCGTATATGACTGTACGATGTGCACTTCGCGCTCTACCTTCAAAACGGTTGGTCGTATGAAAAAAAAGTTTAAACAAAAGTTGTAGGGAATTTTATAGCCTACAACTTTTATAATAAATGCAAATCTCATTTAACCGATAGGAAGCCAGATATTCGCGAAAAACCGATTTTTGTGACCTTTGACCTTGAATATCTTGAGACGCGGACACGATAACGATTGTGACTTTTGAGACAACATTTAGAATGACAAAACAAAGGTTCATACCAATTTGCAGCTTATTATCTTTCATTCCGAGGTGAAAGCCCTAATATGACTGGACTAATAGGCTACCACCACACAAAATTTCATTGGAATGGGTCCAGCCGTTCCAAAGATTAGCCTGTACAAACAGACAGACAAACAGACAAACAGACAAACAACAGATTTATTATATGTATTGATAGGGAATGCTAGGTAGGTACTTGAAAAGCTACATAGGCACTTGCTTTAATATAACTAATTGTTGACTTTATAAAATGTATTTTGTAAACATGTGCTTAGAAAACAAGGCTTGAACAGAGGGAAATCGAGAAATAACTGTTTTCCAAGTTGCTAGAACAAAGCTTTTTCAATCTAGATGCAAAGACTTCTATGTAGGTATATGACTTAATCTCAGGGAATGTGGAGTGAAAAAATATCAATTGCAATTTGTACTTATAATATAATAAGCTGACCCGGCAAACGTTGTTTGCCATTACGCATATAAAATAGCTTACGGCTTCCTCCCAAACCTACCGAACATGTGACACAGAAAATTTCATACCAATCGGTGTAGCCATTTCGGAGGGGTTTTGTAACAAATATTGAACAAAGAATTTTATATATTTGATGATTAAACGAACTTACCTTAAGTGAAGTTCTATCATAATTTTATGAATTCCTGTATGAAGATATTAACATGAATACTTATTAGGTATTTACGCCAAGTGATAGCCATTCAGACACTAAAGTTGAGAGAAAAAATAAAAAATTTCAACATTTTTCATTACGATATCTCACGCTAGCAACACTGTGTCTGTCCTTTCATTAAGTTCAGAGTAATTATTATAAGAGTGCCTTTGTGCTTCGATAAGCTCGTCTTGGTAGGAGCACTACAGAGCACCCAAATATGTATCATATACCTAATATATACATAACTACACAATATTATACATAACCACACAATATTATATATGTAAATATAATGATATATGTATATATATGGGTTATGTTGTATTCAATAAATATTTATTATTATTGTAATATGTACATTTTTTATTTACAAATTCATACATGGGGTTTTCCACAAAACAGGGGTGGGAGGGTGTTAATATCTTCATACAGGAATTCATAAAATTATGATAGAACTTCACTTAAGGTAAGTTCGTTTAATCATCAATTTTAATTCATTCCTGTATTTCGATATTAACATGAATACTTATTAGGTAGATGTTTAGAGCCATGACATTTGTAAATAAGAAATGCTTTTAAATTAATAGAATAATAAGCATAATCGCTTAATATTGAGCAAAAAAATAAAAATAACAACTTAAGTTGATATTCAAAGCAAATTAATAATTAATAGCATAATTTTGTAGAAATATTAAAACTGTAATTGATAGTAAATCAATATTATTAGTATAATATATTAATAATAATATATGTACAAAAAACATATATTTTTATATGTGCGAATACCAAGGGTATAATATTAAGACTATATTCTAGCAGTACTGCTCGTATGTAGTCTTGACGATTAAAAGAGGTTTTAAACCTCTTTCAACAAGCTTGAAAATATTTGTATCAGTTAAAACTTTTAAATGCAACACTTGATTAATCGTAATAAATTGAGCTGTTAATATGCAACCATGAAATATATATTTTAAACAGTAAATTGATCACGAATATATTTTTATAAACTTGCGTAGAATAAATATTACCGAGACATATTTTTGGAAAGAAAAAAAAATAAGATCAATTTATTAATATATAAGATTAATAAATCTATGGGTTGCAGAGAACTAGTTCGTAAATTTTTGTTCATCTTGACTTCACTTTACGAAAATACAGGAGTAGGCATTAGTATTTTCGTAAAGTGTTGTTTAATTTTATTCATAGCTCTTTAGAGTTATTTCTATTAAAGGAGTTAACAATGATATTTTTATTTAATTTCCATAATAATATTGTTATTTGGGTTTTGGTGTAGGTACAGCTTTAATAAGGTCATTAAGGTTTAAAGTGACCTTAAATTATATTTTTAACTGAATAGGGTGAAATAAGAATATTCTCAAGAGATTTTAAAAAAAGCCATAGAGAAATCATCTTATAAGCCTATTTTAAAGTTGATTCTGAGACAAAGGCTGATAAAGTAACTATACGAGTATCTACTGTTTATTCCTGAGTTCTAATAAAGTGATAACAATAGAAACTTAAGATAGTCTGAAAAAAGCATGTTTTCTAATATTGTCAGACAGTAAACATCTTATACAATATTATAGTATATATGTATGTATAACCGTGTTGAGTTTCTCATTTCACATAATACTAAAATTTTAACTGAAGGCATAATTGTCATTCTTAACAGTTATTCATGTTATAATAATGTTGTTTAATATCATTAATTGTTATTTTAACAGTCACCCCAACACTACTATCGCTGTTGTACTGGTTAGTTGTAAACAAAAAACCACATATACAATTGGAATACAAATATTAGACAGTACTTTTAAGTACTTCAGTTTCTGCATCAAGACCATTTTTTAATTTAGCAGTCTTTCAGTTGAAAAATGTGATCTGATTTTTCCAAGATGATAATCGCAAAAATCAACGAGCAAATGTAACATGTAAATAGGTAGACATGTCGAAATGTTATTCGCGATTGTTCGCGATTAATGCTTTGTTGACTTGTTGCGACGATGAAAAAAAAATTTTTGTCACTTACCCAATAATTCCACTGTCATCACAGAAGATAAAAGTCTCTAATCTTCGTTTAATAATAATCAGTTAATTACATACCACAGCTGAAGTACTACTGTACTGGTATTCAAGTTCCTAGTGAAGCAGTGATGACCCAATTTTCAATTATCATTTGACCTTGGTCAGTCATCATCGAGAGCTAAATCCTTGCAGCGGCGTCATCCATCGACATGAAAGTTAAACAAAATATTAGACTTATTTAATAATGATTAAATACAGAAAACATAAAATGTAGGCTATGTATCAAAAAAAAAGTTATGATACATGCAAGCCAAAATTATGAACCATCATTGTTCATATTATCATAAATCCAATGAAGTATTTAATGATTCTATGATCTTATATATCTATTGGTAATTTCCAAATCCTTTAACATTTTTGATGCATAGATAACCATTAGTTAATTAGCGGCGCGATCGCCTGAAAATAAAAATATTTGATCTAGCAAAAATTAATTTGGCCTTTAAATATATTTTCCATTGCGTTACGTTATTCCTAGGTATCTATTCCTGTAGATACAGGTACAAGGATACCTAAAATAAATTTAAATAAACATATCATCGATTGTTTTATAAGGACTCTACATTTTCCATATTTAATATTCATTTAAGAAATTTAAGAAATAGTCAATTATAGAAACTATAAATAACTTTGATATTCAAAAGCATTGCATTCTTTTAAAAGCATCCATCCTAACTAAGTTAAAGCATTGATAAATTTGATGTAATATCTAATACATCGAGTTACGATGAAAGAATGGTTGTATTACAAACATGTATTTGTAATGGAATAACAAAAAAAAAATTAAGTATGTTATCGAATAGGTTGTCTCATATTCAATTGTATGTGAACAGAATATAATAGCCGAGTTTTTTGCCAGACCTTCTCAGCGCAAACCCGTTTTTCAGATTCAAGCTTTCATAAAAGCCTGTAAATCAAGCCCATTTGAAAAAAATCATTTTCATTTTTAATTACTTAAACATGAAAATTAATTGTAATGTTAATGGTTCAATCATTTATAAATCTTCATAATATAAAACCTTTTGTATAAAAGTAAATTATTATGAATGAAACTAGGATAGTACCTAGATATCTAAAGTGTCATTGCACTACATGCGAACTAAAGAAGAGAAAAAAAAATACACATTAAATTCTGTTCATAGTTTTGAGAACATAAAAAGAGAAAAAAATAAATTTTCCACTCATATTTAAGCACGATAAAATAATATCATCAGGCTCGAATATTTTATGAATGCGGTTATTCTATAAGCTAGGCGGCAAACGTACGAGTAAGTAGGTGTCGTTTATTGCCCGTGGTACCCCCGATGGTCCCCCCGGGGTACCACGGGTTGCCTTCTTACCCCGACCCGACTATATGCGAACATGCGCGAGTCCGCACGAGGTTCGAAACAGCGCAGCGCTCCGCCAGCACTCCGATCGGCGGCCGCGCGGCGCCGCGGCCTGACATGACAGGTCGACGGAAATGTCAAAAGAGGACATCGATAAGTACTTGCAAGTCTGTTTTGCTCCTGGTGCTGTTCTTGTGGGGAAATCAAGACTCTTCTGTCCTGGGTAAATCTTCGAGAAAAGTCGTCGCAAGAGACGAGTGCTGTCCTGCGATTTGGCCCGTGGGTCCACCATGGACCAACAGGTGGATTGCTCAGATATTCCTCCAGTGCCAGTTAATATTGGATCTTGATTAACTGTATTTCATATTATTGATAAAAGACATAATATACACAGAAGTTATTAGAATATTATATTATCAAATAAAATTTTTGTGTCTCACTCGTACATTTCAAATTTTGAGTAGTATTACTAGTTGATTTTGTAAGACGTTGTCAATGGACTTTTTATTGATGTATCTATAAATAATGACCACAACAAGAAACGATTCGTGTGGAAGACTAAAATAATTGTAAATAGTGCATTTGATTGCGGGTACTTTTCAGACCTGGTCTAGTAAAGTAATCTTGGTTCATTTAAATTAGCAGACAGTAAAAGAAAATATTGATATGAGGGTATATCGAAATAGTTTCTAAAGGTAATCGTTTTGATCCTTTATATCATTCCAATACAGTTGGTGATAAAAAAACAGCATCGCGCGGTGTTCCCAGGTGGTCACCCATCCAAGTATTAACTGCGCCCGATGTTGCTTAATTTCGGTGATCGGACGAGATCCGTCAACCGGTGTTTTCAACATGGTATGGGGTCGTTTAAGCACCAATTTTGGAATGCTATTTTGGAAGTTGCTTACAAGATAATCTTGTCATTTTTGGGAATGATTAATCCATAGGCGTTGTCCCAATAACCATCCTCAATGTATATTGTCGTGAAGGTCACACTCTCTAATGAAGTGTACCCAACACTGAAGCATAGACTGCAGAATATATTATGTTGATTGACTTTTTTGCAATTATTACCTATAATATAGAGACGACAATCTTATTAACTCACCCTCATGTATGTCGTCGTGATGATCACATCCTCTTATGCAGTGTCCTCAACATAGATGCTTTGCAATTATTTTTTGCAATTATTAATACAAAGGCGATAGTCCTCAGGTTTTTCACCTACCAACTACCCTCAATGTATGTTGTCGTGAAGGTCACACCCTCTAAATGAAGTGTACCCATCACCGAAGAATGCATCTTGATTAGCTCCTCTTGCAGTAATTAAAACAAAGGCGATAGTCCTTCCAACTACCCTCAATGTATACTGCTGTGAACGTAACACCCTCTAAGAGGTGTACCCAACACTGGAGCAATATGGATTTTCTGAACCAATAATAACAATTCCGTAGATTTCACAATTCGTTTTGACGATGAATCCGATTATTTTGAATATTTCTTTTCGGATACTTTGATTTCCGCAAGAAATACTTATAATCACTCACTTTTTTATACGAGTTTAGTAATGTTGTGTTGAACGGCCGAGCACTAGAACGCTAATGGAAGGACAGACACAGTGTTGCTAGCGTGAGATATCGTAATGAAAAATGTTGAAATTTTTTATTTTTTCTCTCAACTTTAGTGTCTGAATGGCTATCACTTGGCGTAAATACCTAATAAGTATTCATGTTAATATCGAAATACAGGAATGAATTAAAATAGAAACATTAGCCTACTAGGAGTGCAAAAAAATGAATAAAATTTGAATTTTCCTATCTACCTTAAAGAATAACAGGCATTGAAAAAGTAGTATAGGTAATAAAGCTTGTGCATCGAGTATTTTCGTTGTATAAATGCTTGGTTATCGAATAATTGAAACGTGCCTGATCAGAGCACAGCAAATATTGATACGACCCGACGCTACCCGGGTAGTAGACTGTGGAGCACACAGATCTCTGCACGACTATTTACCCAACCAGTATTTTACCAAGGCTTTGCCTAAGCAAGCTCTTCTTACCTATTTGAAGACAACAAAAATTATTTAAGCCAAAAACTGTAAATTAAAAATTGGCGCGCAGTTTTTTTTTAAAGCTCCTAGGTAGGGTAGGCGTGATAAAATTTAAAGGGTATAAATATCGCACTTATTACCCCAATAGTATATGTACTTTGCAGGAACATAATAATAGGATGGAAGAATGACAGATCATTTAGAACCTGCTTGTATATTGTGTATCGTATAATCGTAACGATCTACCATCTGATTGGCTGGATAAAATGTAAATGCAAAGCATAATATGTGTAGCGTTATGTACTTGTTATAAAATAAGACGTAATAGTAAATATAAAAGGGTAAGTGAATTAACCAAGCAAACGTTTTTACTTTATAAACATTCTTTCTTGAAGATAGTGCGTAGGATGGCGTAGTACTTTCAATTGCCTACGCAGCAGTTTCACTTATACCGAACACCTTTTTCGGTTTCTGACGTAAATAAATTGTGTATGATGTAAGGCATTCCCTGAAAACTAAGTTATCGGAAGGAAAACATAAAATCTATCCAGCTTTGGGTTTATAACATTGGATAGAAACATTACACCCTTGTAATTGTAAGTCGTTAAATAGTTATCACTATAGTTAATAAGTATATATATACTTACTTAATTTATTTATTTATTTATACCTACTTATTATTTTTACTGACTTTTCATAAGTGCTAACAAGTAATGGCCTATATGATATAAATGATTTGATTTCACATCTGTTTTGACGTGACAACGTCTTATAAATTGGTTTGCCGGGTGACACTTCAAGAAACTGCGTTACGCTCCGCTCACGTTATGCGCTCACAATGAGAGCGAGTGAGAGGCACGCGTCCCTTCCACTCGGGCATGGTTAGCCCGCCTAAGAGCGAGAGAGACAGACATACGTTGTCACGTAAAACTTTCGCCCGTATACCGACTTTACAGGCAACCAATTTTTTTGATATGTTTTTGTGCAAATAAACTGATTGATTGATTGATTATGAAATAGAAACACGTTTAAAAAATTTACTCTATGTAGGTCCAAGTGCCTATTTAAATTTAATTCCAAAACGGTAAGTAACAAAGTTTTATATTATAAAGACCAGCCGTTGCTTGCGAATTCATTTGCTTAGATTTTGGGTTTTCATTTAGTTCCAATATAAGGCATGGAGAGCAGGACTCTTATTCCGTATTTTAGTAATAATCACTTCAGAGATATGCACCATATCAAGCTCATTTGACATATTATATTTTATACCCATTTAAAGTCTGCCACAAGAACTGATTTTTGTTTTACTTAATGAAGCAACAATGTATAACGAATAATAGACAAATATCACTGCAACTGTAAATTTTGCTCACTAAGATCTCTGAAAGCTATTGATAGATAGCGAATTAACTATTTTTTATTGCATACACGAATAAACGGGTCACCTAATGTTAAGTGATCATCTTCACCCACGGACATTTGCAGTACCATGGAACTGAGAATGTTTTGCTGGTTCGCAAAGGGTTTGTTTATCTCCCCTTGAATTACTACCATGTTATAATTTGAGGGAACATTGCTGCTGATATAGCCAGTTCTAGAGTTTGCAGCGCGGTAAGGAGGACTTATAAGCACTCAATTGTGTAAACTGCATAAATTTTCACTCTCGTAACTAGCAAATAAAAAAAACAATTTCAAACCGAAAGCATACGTAGCGTCTAGATTAATCTGCAAATTCTCAATGCCAAGGATTTTTTCTTGTTTCGCATTTCTTTTGTGTTATCGCCGAGATAGCAATTTGTCTTAGCGGCAAGATGCGCTGTTTACAAGCGTGTAGCATCTCGGACAATGGTTTGTCTTTCTATTTAGCATTCAATATTTCGTGGACCTATTTTTGTGAATGTATTCGAGACTATTCCGTAAGAGCATTGTTGGGGAACAGTTGTGTGCTGTTTGCCTTTCCCTTTTTTATAGTTTTGTGTACAAGCTTCATTTAGTACCTCTAAAACTACTTCCTAGTGATATTCTATTCTTTTCTGAGAAATACTCCGAAGGAACAGGGAATTTCCAGTGTGTGAAATCGTTTTATTCTACAAAGGTGGGAATGAAAATAAATGCAACCGTTGCACATTTAAATCGTTTGGAAAGAACTTCTTTTAAAACCACAAAAAAAAAATTGATAGTTGGACATGGCAAACTTTGATAAATAGAAAAAAGTGGCTGTGACATACAGACGGACAGACAGACAGACAGACAGACAGACAGACAGACGTGACGAATCTATAAGGGTTCCGTTTTTTTGCAATTTGGCTACGGAACCCTAAAACCGGTGAAGTGCAAGTCTGACGCACATAGTAAAAGACCTGTAGCTACAACTAAAACCATTTCATAATAAATAACTGAAAATATTTAAAGGACCCTCGTAAGTGCTTTTTACTTTTTAGAATAGCATCCGAAAACAACGTATAAGTGAAAATAAACAAAGGGAAATCCACTTTAATTAAAAAATATTATATAATTTGTGTGTTTTTGTAATCTGTGCCCAGCTGTGGGACTTAAAAAGGGTTACTTGCAAAAACATAGCTTTTAGTCACAAACGCAGGCTTTGGCGTCGGCAACTATTGCTAACTTAATTATATTTCATACATTTTATTCTTCAATAATAATAAACACAATCAGGTACACTTTCATTGTACTGGCAATTTCGCACTTTTATTTATTTTGTTTTTTAAAACTGACCACCCTGATGGACACGCTCTCCCAGCCTACGTCCGCGCCATGCTTCATTCTTTTATTGTGCGCGGCAATGAGCACTCGACTACAAAAACACGTCTCGTTTTTGTTAATTTAGGTTCAAAGTAAAAAAAAAATTAAGTGTTCAGTGTTAAAACTTGCTTAATTTTCTATACTGATAATGCTTAGACGCTAGTAAAATTTATTATTATAACAAAAATAAAATCAAATCAAATCATATAATTGTGCATTCATCTTCGTCAGACTCCGAGGAAAGAGGGTAAGTGAAAATTAACCTTTTTTCCCAGATATCACATCAACTCAAATATCAATGCTGACGAAAGTGTGTCCAAAAATTGAAATCCTAAGGCATCTCTAAGCTAACTTGGAGGGTATCACATTGAGGTTATCACGAAAGTATAGCATGATGCGCGAAATAGTCCAGGCATCTCTAAGCTAGCTTGGAGGGTATCACGTTGAGGATACCACGAAAGCATAGCATGATGCGTCAATGCTCCTGGAGGTTGACTGCGGGTCAACACGAAGGATTTTAAAAAAACCTCAAAGGACTTTGCGGATACCAACGGGGGACGATGTCGGTGTGGCGCTGTTCTCGGCTTCACTACAAGTGGCTCCGCATGACCTCCCGGACTTTGATCCCGAATTGCTATCGGCGCTCAGTCACAAGAACTATATTAATGGTTAGTCCCGACAGTTGTAAAATTCTAGCCGACCTTCATTGCAAAGAATCAAATAGTTTATTTGATATACTTGCCTGGCTTATGAATAGCCAGTTAAACGTTATAGCCTTTTATCAGTGATAACTATTTCACGACTTAAAAACTAATTCCACGAGGGTACCAACGCGTCGAACTTTTCTAACTATGTACCTACAACAATAATGTTTAGATTTTGTGGTGGAAAATAATTTTACTTACTTTCGAAAATTAATGTTCAGATTGTGTAATGGGATGATAATTTAACTATTAGCTCAAAACTCAATAAGTTAACAATATTATGTATAATGTACCATTAGTCTGAAATTTTCATTGAAGTGAATTGTTAAATTCTTTCTGAAACTAATAAAAATCTTAAACCACAACGCGTCCTGAACTGAGAAGAAGCTTAAGTATTGACAAATGACATTTTGTTTCGACAAATGACAAGTAATTAAAGTTCACGAACGGGACCAGATGTTTTTTCGGAGAAATAGTTTCGGGCATTATACTAGTTTCAATGGTTACTGATCGTCAGGTGTTGTAAATAAAGAAACCAGCAGGGCGCGGCGGGCGACTTTGCTATCGACACCCACCGCTGGGACAGCGCAATCTCGTTTCTCGAGAAACTAGCTGGCCCCCTCTCGTTACGACTCGGCCAGCAGGGGGGGCGTGACACACTTGAGTATTGGCGATCAGCCGCGAGGAAGATGCGACGTGGCAGCGAGTCTTCAGCATCAGCCACAACAAGGAACAGGTTCATCGACGACGCTAGACATTAAGGTACCTATATGCCAGTTGTCTTCAACATTTTGAAGTTTATTGGTTACATATCACTGACAAGGAATCCGTCACGATCTATAACATGATCTAGAATTTCGGGAGTTATAATAAGTGAAGACTATTTTTTGACTTTCACTAGGTGTACAAATGTACGTACATTCAATAAAATATTTTAATGAATTGAACAAATTAAGGAACTAGCTCCAAAAAATTATTATTACATAATACCATTTTAAAAATCGTACACTAACACAGTGTACCGCCTTACACGTTCACAACAAAGAAAAAGCGACAAATGTCTTTGACAATCGACATTTCTTTTTTGGGTGAGATAATGTGGGAGTGAGTCACTGCATGTTCGATTATAGTTAAGATGTGTCTAACCTCAAAATCTTACGTGGTAAAAGATACATTCTAAATTTAAAGGCGTTGAATGAATTTGTAGTTCAAAATCCTTTGAAATTGATAGTTCATAGAACAGCTTACAAGCGAATACTTAAAAAGGGTTTTATGCCTATGAACTGAAGAATCTTATTTTAAAGTACCGATTCATCCTTGGTAAAATACATAAAGAAGTTGTGACTCATCTCAGATACTTACCGCGGTTTTTTCATGAAGATTTGTTAGGTGTTAGAGTGTTAAAGTTATTTACTACCCTCAAAACATGCTCAGTTTCCTGGTTTTATTTTAATTTCTGACGATATGGCAGTATCGTTACCCAACCGCAAACTATGACGTGAATTATGTAACAATTCAAATTCTGTAAAAAAATTTATACGCTTAACTCGTTGTATCATCTAAGAGTTAAGCTTAATTCCGATTAAAAGTCCTAAAGTCCACTTCTCCAGCTATTAGGTATGGATGGGGTTACACAGAACGTCTGTAGAAACAAAAAATGTAGCCCGTAAGAAAAATTAGACTTTAGACGCAGCTGTTCGTCCACCATCGGTTATCCTATCAGATGGCCAGTGGTTACAAAACATTTTTTAAGTCATCTAACTCCCTTAAACCTAAAAGGTTGAACTAGTGATTCACACGATTTCCCGGTCTAGATGAAGACTAATTCTTTTCATTAGAGGGATTTTTGTTTTTGTAATAATTAACGTTAAGATGAATCGAAATACCTCTTTACAGAGTTGATGGCCATATTTTTCGATACATCTATTTTGATACACATGATTTACATCAGTTGCATAGAGGATATCAAATATCCTCATTTAAACGATTGGGTTAATTGTTTCTTATATGGAAATTAAAGATAATCAAAAGCTGACCAAGAGTTACATCCAGTTAATGGGATTAAGCTATCGCTGTAAAATTATATACTTCAAAGTTATTCAAAGAGTTCAATCCAGTTATTGAATTTATCGCTTCTTGCAATAATGCGAAATGTAATCAATATGAACCCAGACGTCTTAGAAACAGACGCATTCTGAACATTTTGGAACACCAAGTTTACCTTTGCTCTTCTATACATTCTTCTAGAGGTAGAATGCTTAAAAATACTATTATAGACAATGCTTTAGACATACATCGTCTAAGGACCTCTACAACTTTGGATTTCCTTCTTTTACATAAGGTGTCAAAAGACTTACTTCTTATAGTACATTTATTGATGATAAATAAATAAATATGGTCTTTCCCTAGAGAACCACAATTCATAGGAATTACTGGAGGAAGTTCTCTGAAGGCATTAAAAAAAAAAAAAAAAAAAAGGACATTTTGTTGGAATTTTTAATAATCTATATGTTTCAAAAATTTTGTGTTATTTACAAAGTTTTGTGGCAATACTGCTTTAATAACGACTGAGATCCGTACAATCCGTACATTATAAGTCAACCTCGTAATTTCCAACAGAACAACTTGTTAACGACGTAGCATATGGTGCGATTACTAATGGTTATCATTCGGCCTTGAGTTTAATTTCTGCTGATGATTTTGGGTCAAATAAAAAAAAAAAAAAAAAAATATATATATATATATTATATTGCGAAAATGAATAGATAAATTAACATCAAACACCACATAGTAGCACACAATATAGTATGCTAACACATTGCTCAATGGGCCTTAATAAGAGTTTATTCATTCCGTAACTTTGCTTTGCTGATCTTGTAACTTTTTTAGCTTTAGGCAGTAGACACAGCACAGAATGAAAACATTAGCATTAGTTAAAGTTAGTATTATTGTTTTTATATAATTCAAGGGAATTATTGAGTTTATACAACGCCAGCTACTACTCAGGGCGAACCAGTTTTAATTATACCATAATCAAAACTGAAGAGAAAGTATAAAAATTTGCCACAGCTTTGAAAAACAAATCGATATGTCGTTTACAAAATCTTAGACCAAGATATATAATAGACAACCTCCTGATAATGTTGAAGCGACCTCATAAGGTCGCCTGCAGGCAGACCACCGTGAGAACGTGTCTGCCGAGGAATATAATCTCTCACGAGAGAGGTCTGCGTTTCAGCGTACTCAGCACCAAGTACGCAACACTTCCTCGGCGAGCACGTAGTTTGTTGCTTGACCTCATCAGAAAAGCAGTCTGCTGGTAACAACCATTACGGACGTTACCTAAGTTTTATAACCTCTTATTGAGCGATGATGCTTCTGTCGCAATAGCTCTTTTGCTCTCTAATCATTAATCATTATAATCTATCTAAATATAAATTAAACCTATTTGTAATGTGACTGGTTTATTGATCCAGGAATTGAACGAAAAGATTGTGTTAATTAAATACTTCTGTGGTATAAAGAGGACCTATTTCCTATTATAATAGGAAACAATTTACTATCTGTTAATGTCCATAATTTAACAAAAATTTTCATCTCTAAACATCTACCTGATTGTGTTTATTATTATTGAAGAATAAAATGTATGAAATATAATTGATGATTAAACGAACTTACCTGTAAGTGAAGTTCTATCACAATTATGTGAATACATTTTATTCGAAAATAATAATATAAGGTCCCTCCCATACCCAAAACCCATGAGTATAATACGAAAATTTTGTTAAATATTCTCTAAAGAATGAAGCATGGCGCGGACGTAGGCTGGGAGAGCGTGTCCATCAGGGTGGTCAGTTTTAAAAAACAAAATAAATAAAAGTGCGAAATTGCCAGTACAATGAAAGTGTACCTGATTGTGTTTATTATTATTTTCGAATAAAATGTATTCACATAATTGTGATAGAACTTCACTTACAGGTAAGTTCGTTTAATCATCAATTAGTAGTGAATTAAAACTTCGCACAGATCTGACAGCACCACCCAGCCCCCGCCTGGGCCGACCGCAGAATGAGCACAGAGTGGGCGCTGATGGTTTGGCTTTGCGTGAAAACTTTGTTAACATGATGAACCGAAAGTTTGGGTGTTTGTTTCTTAATTACGTTGAAACACTAGACGATAGATTATAGGATTCTGAAATGGAGTTTCTTTACCTACTAAGTAGGCGTTTTCACTGTAGAAACTTTTTATAATCCCGTGCCAACGGAACTCTATGATTAAGCCTAGGCTATTCATTCACCCGTCTCTTTGCCTGTCCTTAGCAGGCTTTATCTCATGAACCGTTTTTCGTACACAGAAGTGTTTCGTACACTTTAGACAGTTGAAGTTTTTAAATTTTAAGAGTGTATAGGTCTGTCGATAATATCTATAATAATATAATTATTATAATTAAACTACTTGACCTGACAAATGTGGTTTTGTGAGAAAAATTTCGTCACACCTTTCATTCGAAAAATAATTTACGTCTTTACGTAGTTGGGCTATGTCTAGCCTACCAATAAGAAACCTCACCTAGCCTTCATGTATAAGCAAGCTAGGTGGCAGATGGCGTGCCATATCTGTCATAGAACCGACGACCTGAAAAAGGTCACCGGTAGCAGATGGATGAGGAAGACGGAGGACCGTGTGTGGTGGCGCGCTCTCGGAAAGGCATATATTATCCAGCTGTGGACGTCTATAGGCTGTTAAAGTAAGAATCTTTAACTAGAAAAAGTTTTCATTAGTTGACTGGTAATAGAAACTCGGCAGTTTACTAACAAGTGAAAGGACTCAATAGAGATCTTGTTTCTCTCCTTTTTTTGAACGAACGATTAACAAATAAATAATTAATAATGAATAGTATAAGTTTTGTTGAGAATAGTGCTTATACATATACTATAGTCATGCCGAAGCAGACTTTAGTTTAATGTGTTCTATATCAGCCAAAAGCACGCCCCTTCCTTCACTAATAAGCTCAGTTAAGCTACGAACATTTTGTGAAAGTGGGGGCTTTTGCCAAGGAATATAGCCTTTCTAGATTCTATTTTCGTACTCATAGCTTATGCACTACAAGTTTAATACTATGAAGACTAGCTGTTGCTTGCGAATTCATTTGCTTAGATTTTGGGTTTTCATTTAGTTTCAATAGAGCAGGGAGAGCAGGGTTTTTATTCCGTATTTCAGTAATGATCACATCAGAGATATGCATCATATCAAGCTCATTTGACATATATTTTTTACCCATTTAAGGTTTGCCACAAGAACTGATTTTTGTTTTACTTATTGAAGCAATAATGTGAAATGAACAATAGACAATTATCACTGCAAATTTCAATTTTGCTTAATATGATCTCTGAAAGCTATTGATAAATAGGGAATTAACTATTTTTAATTGCATACACGAATAAACGTGATCACCTCCACCCACGACGGATATTTGCAGTACCAGGGAACTGAGAATGTTTCGCTGGTTCGCAAAGGGTCTGTTTATCTGCCCCTTGAATTACTCCATTGATATATATGATAGCCAGTTCTAGAGTTTGCAGCGCGGTAAGGAGGACTTATAAGCACTCAATTGTGTAAACTGCATAAAATTTTCACTCTCGTAACTAGCAAATAAAAAAAAACAATTTAAAACCGAAAGCATACGTAGCGTCTAGATTAATCTGCAAATTCTCAATGCCAAGGTTTTTTTCTTGTTTCGCATTTCTTTTGTGTTATCGCCGAGATAGCAATTTGTCTCAGCGGCAAGATGCGCTGTTTACAAGCGTGTAGCATCTCGGACAATGGTTTATCTTTCTATTTAGCATTCAATATTTCGTGGACTTATTTTTGTGAATGTATTCGAGACCATTCCGTTCAGGCATTGTTGGGGAACTCCCTTTTTTTATAGTTTTGTGTACAAGCTTCATTTAGTACCCCTAGAACTACTTCCTCGTGATATTCTAGGCTTTTCTGAGAAATACTCCGAAGGAACAGGCAATTTCCAGTGTGTGAAATCGTTTTATTCTACAAAGGTGGCAATGAAAATAAATAAAACTGTTGCACATTTAAATTGTTTGAAAATAATTTCTTTTAAAACTAACAGTCAAATTGTCAGTTGGACATGGCAAACTTTGATAAATAGAAAAAAGTGGCTGTGACATACGGACGGACAGACAGACAGACAGACATGACGAATCTATAAGGTTTCCGTTTTTTGCCATTTGGCTACGGAAGCGGAACCCTAAAAACCCGGTGAAGTGCAAGTCTGACGCACATAGTAAAAAATTCATAGCTACAACTAAAACCATTTCATGATACATAACTGAAAGTATTAAAAGGACCCTCGTAAGTGTTTTTAGAATAGCATCCGAAAACCTATAAGTGAAAAATAATAAACAAAGGGAAATCCACTTTAATTAAAAAATATTATGTAATTTGTGTAATTTTGTAATCTGTGGCCAGCTGTGGGACTTAAAAAGGGTTACTTGCAAAAACATAGCTTTTAGTCACAAACGCAGGCTTTGGCGTCGGCAACTATTGCTAACTTAATTAGTAGTGAATTAAAACTTCGCATAGATCTGCCGGCACCGCCGTCCCGCCTGAGCCGACCGCAGAATGGGCACAGAGTGGGCGCTGATTGTTTGGCATTGCGTGAAAAGTTTGCTAACATTATGAACCGAAAGTTTGGGTGTTTGTTTCTCAATTACGTTGAAACACTAGACGATAGATTTGAGGATTCTGAAATGGAGTTTCTTTACCTACTATGTAGGCGTTTTCACTGTAGAAACTTTTTATGATCCCGTGCCAACTTCTCTCTCTCTCTCTCTCTTTGCCTGTCCTTAGCAGGCTTTATCTCATGAACCGTTTTTCGTACACTTTAAGACAGTTGAAGTTTTTACATTTTAAGAATGTATATAGGTCTGTCGATAACATCTATAATAATATAAATATTATAATTAAACTACTTGACCTGACAAATGTGGTTTTGTGAGAAAAATTTCGTCACACCTTTCATTCGCAAAATAATTTACGTCTTTACGTAGTTGGGCTATGTCTAGCCTACCAATAAGAAACCTCACCTAGCTTTCATGTATAAGCAAGCTAGGTGGCAGATGGCGTGCCATACCTGTCATAGAACCGACGACCTGAAAAAGGTCACCGGTAGCAGATGGATGAGGAAGACGGAGGACCGTGTGTGGTAGCGCGCTCTCAGAAAGGCATATATTATCCAGCTGTGGACGTCTATAGGCTGTTAAAGTAAGAATCTTTAACTAAAAAAAGTTTTCATTACTTGACTGGTAATAGAAACTCGGCAGTTTACTAACAAGTGAAAGGTCTCAATAGAGATCTTGTTATCTCGCCGGCTGCATCACACCCGGCTCGCAGCCACTCGTGGACTCGATCCTGCGATTAAAACTTCCCTCCCTTTTTTCCTGTTTTTTTTTTATTTCTTTTTGTCTGGCTTTTATATCGAAGCTCCGAGTCTGTATTGGCGGTGGCCATTCAATTTTATGTAGTGATATTGGACGTAGTGTTCTTTTGTGCGGTGAAATTGTTTTTGCGGTGAGTTAACGATAATGGTGGTGTGATACTACTCGATTGCAATGATGATAATCAGAAATGAAGAGATTCGTAGCTAGTTTCAGTCGACGGATATTCATAATGGAGATTCGTGACTGTAAATTAGTGTAACTAATTTACACGTACGTAGAGACGTTTTTTCTAAAAATGAACGTCGCTCACGTGTTTACGCTCACACGTGGAAAGAAAAATGTAGTGGTGGAGCGATCTCTACCTACTTTCTTGGCTTTAAATATTTGAACTAGAATACCTAGCTAACGTAACGTCACTAGAGGAGTATCAAGTATTGATGCTAAAACAACTAATTAATTGAATACATTTTAATGAACATTTTAGTATCCAACTTATCAGTAACTTATTTTTATTACAAGTGTTACCCGCGAGGAATGGTGACATTTTCAAGTAAATCAGCTAGGCTAATTCATTGCAAAAATAATATGTTGAATGTATTGGCACAGAAAATTGAGTCATTCACCAGAAGATGAAGGAAATAATTAAATAATCTGATCTACAACTAAATTACAGAAAATAACATATTTTTCATTATAATCATAAATGCCCAGCATTATTAAAATGTACTTGATATTTCATAACCTGATAATGATGTACTTAATAAAAAGCACCAAAAAGTAAACTGTTAGCACTCTTTACTACAAGTAAATAGCACAAAATTAACGCTCAGTTGAAGGCATGTTAAAAGAGAAATTGGAATGTAGGTCATGATTAAAAAACTAGTGTTAGAATTTTTTTTCTGCACGTGTTTCCCTTGATTTATATAATATCTCTCTAGAAGTGCCTTCATTGCAGAGCAGTAGTAATCAGAAGCAATAGTGTGAAACTTGGCCTTTGGAATCCCCCAGCTGATCTGGCCATTTGGTCGGTGAACAACCCGTCGATTTCTTGTCCTATTGATGCTCGTTACTGTCGGTGCTTTTAGTGATGATGATCATGATGATGATGATGCTATCATTCCCACAAAAGCTTGTAATAAGAGAGAAGGCGTTGAAACATTGGAAGAAAATTGTGTTTTTAAGTTTTTACCCCTAGCTTTGACAGAATAGACACGTTTGAACACCTATAAAAAAACACTTATACAGAGAGGTGTCGGTAATGGTAACAATCTGAGGTGTCGCTTACGTTACTGTTCAATGGTTTTTACCCATCTCAAAAATTTCCATTGTTCCAAATTCGCATTGGAAATTTTGTGAAGAGTGTGTGATACAACTGTTGCGAGTTCAATGGCTTTTCCCATTTCTTAACTAAACTCCAAATAAACTAAATTTCAAAAATGCATAAAATTAAAAAAAAATCTATATAGGCTCCTCCAGCGCCACATCTCGAACATGTTTATCTATTGGCTGTCTTTAGCTTTGATGTTCCATGTTTTCACTATACGCGAATATAGGAAAGATCAAAACAAGGACTTACATATATACCGCAACAAGAATCCGGGAAGCGTCTCTTCCTTCATACCCAATTTGTCACGTTCCGTTTATGCCAAAGCGGGAACTACTGAACCGGGTTTTGACACACTGTTATTAATTACAGCCTGTAACATAAGCACGTCTTCAAGTAAATTTTAGAGAGATAGATTAGTCTATGATAGAGCACAATCATTCAAAGTAAGAGAGATTTGGTTTGTATATTTAAAAATATAATATCACGCATCATTGGGAGCAAACATAGCTACCTTATAAATACCTACCTTTCCGAAAAGTATAAATGTACAAATGGACATACAGACAGACGATTCAAAACAAATTAAAAATCAAACGCGGGCAAAATAGTGTAGATTCACATTAAAAATCCAGTCAGATACTAGGCAGAAAAGACAAAGTTATAGGCGTGAGAATTTAATCCAACAAAGCACAAGACAAAATATAAATACTAAGAGACCGTTTTATCTACTAATATTTATTTACATCACGAACAGCAAATATTGTCACATGTTATGTAAGTTGTTTGATATTGAAGGACATCGGAACGTGTCTCATTTGCGAAAATTTCTTGTTTGCTTTATCAGCATTTATGATACACAAAGATTATATTACATCATCCGGTTATTAGATCGTAAAACTGTCGAAATAAACATGGTCCTTTACGATTTCGAATGTTTCTATATTTTTTTATTTAAGTAAGAAATTCCACGTGGTAGTACACCATACTTGGTACCCATCCCCGACGACTAAGCGACTCACTAGACCTGAATTTAGCAAAATAAAAGATTTTTATATAGATTTTATAAAGATAATAAAACTGTTTTAAAATCCCGAAATAAACCGTTCCGGGAATCGACCTTACCCACGGAAGTATAACACACCAACCAGTTTTTACGAAATATAAACCAACCAACCAACTGCGAGTTGTGCTTGAGGGTTCTGAAAGGTCGTCAAAGATTTATTCAATCAAAATAATAACACGTCTCACAAGCTCACAGAACTAGGTCTAAGACAGTTATGTAACTGCCAAATTACTTAAGTTACAAGGATACCACTTAGCAGCAAGCAAAGTGGGTGACCGACAAAGGACGTACGTGTTGTGAATAAAAAGCAGCATCACGATACCAGCCCTAACCCTCAAAGTTACGCGTCACCGTTCAGCCGAAGTACCAACTTCCCACTGACACGATTAGGAAGCGCGTAGAACATTCAGTGCTTGAATAACATAAGTGGAAAACATGTGGCTCTTCAATGAAAATGATAGGAAAAATGATAATTGAAATATTTATTTATTTTTACCGTCTGCCGGTCTGTCATCTTGATCTCGTACAGACATTATCTCTATCTATTATTTTACAATAGAGACGGCACTTTTTTTACTATACTCCGCTGTATCAGATAAGTTTGTATGGCACCAGATTATAGTATGTGTTTATTTACAGTAAGCTTAGTTCAAGTGTGTGTGTGTGTGTGTGTCGGAGCGAAAATATGAATTCATTTTAATATAGTGAAGTATGATTAGGTAACGAAGTTATTTTAATTTTCAATGACGATCATGAGCTTCTACAAATTACTCATATGGATTACTAAGATGGATTCGTAGGACACATGAGATTCGTTGGATAACAATCCAACGAATCTCATGTGTCCTACGAATCCATCTTTTCCATTACCTATATTTAGGTAATGGAAAAGATGCGTGTCATACAAAACTACTTGCAAAGCATATCGCAATAATTGCGGCAGTATAATCGTATTACAGTACTTCGCAAATAGGTTAGTGATGCTCGATGCCTCTCATGTTAGCTGAGTACTTAACGTCTTTGAACGATTGCCACGAGTGTCGAACAACATCCTGCATTCATACGAGTGAATAATTTGAAAAAAGTTTTATAGCTTTTCGGTGTTTGAATATTCTTTATTCATTGATATACGTTCATGAGAATATGTTTCAGAACATTCAGTTTGGCATATTTTATTATATTTCTTCATTTTTTTTTTATTTGAAATGTTAGATACAATAAAACTTATACAGCGCTTATTCTAATTCTATCCTAAATCAACCTAAATTAAGAGTAAATCGAGTTATTCCTGCTCAAGAATGACTCGAAATCATCATCATCAATTTTTTACTATAAGATCCACTAGCCCAATACGGGAGTTAAATACACTCGGCGTCAAAAAAATCGCACCTTTCAAAAAATCTACTTCAAACAACTTTAGACCTTATTTGACATCAATAATGAGGGTCATGTTGCATATCATTTGAAAGGTGATGAAATGGAGTGTACAAAAACAATTCAATTGATTATTTTTCTTTTACTGGAAGAGCACAAAAAAAGAAGAAGAAAACACTTACAATTTTGCTCCTTAAACAGCCGCTAGTTGCGCTACCTTTTGCAGGTATAAAAGGGTCAATACAGGTTCAATCGGGATCATTCGCTATCCAACCGTTGAAGTGGACACACGAGAAGCTCATTCCCAAGAAAAATACCCTTGAAGATGGATACCACTGTCGATGAGGCCGCCCAAGTGATTGCACTACTGCAATCAGGCATGCGGCAGTGTCATGTCGCTCGGCAACTCAACTTGAGCCGTTTTTCGGTTCGAAGAGTGTACCAGCGTTTCCTGGAGACCGGTGGCTACGTCCGAAGACATGGGTCTGGTAGACGTCGCTGCACCTCGGAGAGAGACGACCGATTCATCGTATCGACATCTTTGAGAAATCGCTTCTTAAATGCTGTTGAGTTGCGACAGCAGCTCCAGACAGCTAACAGAAGAACCGTGAGTGTGTCTACGGTTAGACGAAGGCTGAGGTCCAAAATTGACCGCAGAGCACCGGCGAGCCCGCTTGCAATTCGCTCGCGAACACGTCAATTGGACCCTCGAACAATGGAAAGCTGTTCTCTTCTCAGACGAGACGAGAGTGTGCCTTTTCTGCAACGACAGACGCAAAAGAGTGTACAGAAGACAGGGTGAACGTTTCGCCCAAGCCTGCATCCAGGAGAAAGTGGAATATGGAGGCGGTTCTTGTATGTTCTGGGGCGGCATGTCTGCCGACGGCAAAACCGACCTTGTTTGCGTCTCCCGGGCTCGAGGTGCTCGCGGGCAAGGGTCGCTGACTGCTCACCGGTACATCACAGAGATCCTGGAAGACCATGTGGTCCCCTATGCCAGTTTTGTTGGCGAGGGGTTCACGTTGATGCATGACAACGCTCGCGCTTACACTGCAATTATTGTGCGCGACTACCTTCAAGATGTTGGGATCTCTGTCATGCAGTGGCCAGCGAGAAGTCCAGACCTGAACCCGATTGAGCACCTATGGGACCATTTAAAACGCAAGGTTCGGTCTCGTGATCCCGCTCCTACGACTCTCAAGGAACTCAAAGATGCCGTTATTGAGGAATGGGACACTATCCCTCAAGAAGAAATTTTAAAATTGGTAAGATCCATGAGGGATCGTATGGAAGCCGTCATCAGGGCAAGGGGGGGTAACACTAGATTTTAGATTAGTTTTAAGATCATTTTTGTATTCTTTTTTGTGTAATTAATCTGTTTTAAATTAAGGATTTTTACTGTTTTATATACTTCTTTTTTTGTGCTTTTCCAATAAAAGAAAAATAATAAATTGAATTGTTTTTGTGCTCTCCATTTCATCGCCTTTCAAATGATATCCAACATGACCGTCATTATTGATGTCAAATAAGGTTTAAAGTTGTTTGAAGTAGATTTATTGAAAGGTGCGATTTTTTTGACGCCGAGTGTATTTACCTTTTCAACCCTAGAGTCAACTTCTTTCATTCATTGTACAATTTTGACAACTTACTGTGGATTAGTGTGCTAACTCAGAGTTAACACACTACCCCAGGTAGGCGCAAGTGGGCCTAAGAGACGTCCACATATCCCTTTGTGTAACTAACTTTTTTCTAATAAAGGTCGGTACAGTTTGTCCATAAGATTGACTCATTCTAGAGGCGCTTTTCTATCGTCTTTCTAGTACCTATAATAATTAAACTAAGCCAATCCTTTGGATTTTTAAACACTCGCTTCCCGTGGAACAATAAAATGGAAAAAAAATTATTGCTCCACGCTATATGCCTATTGCTATTTCTAATTCAATTTATAATTCAAGTATGTACGTCAGACCTTAGGTTTAAATTTCTATTCTATAACTATAAGGTATTCCTATTCTTATCTGTGTGGCAATACAACAATAAAAACGTATTCCTTTCTTCAAATAAAAACGCCGTAAATAGACCCTAATCGTTTCTTCTAACCTACATTGATTGCGAAAGCCCGTCGGATTGTTATCTGGCACATTATATCAAAATGGCGTTACACTATTCCTTTTATTATAGTTTCGAGGAAGCGCGAAGTGTGACCTGGTGTACCAAAAACCGTGCGTCCACCCCCCAAAACAGGTAACCTTAATGTCTTAGTAGGGCATTGTTGATGGGCGCTTGATGCGAAAATGAAATTACATTGTTACTTTCGCTAACAAGAGGCCGGGGAGTTATGCCCCACTTGCAATATAATAGCTCTACAACTACTTAGCAAATGGTCTTTACGTTGTAAAAATATTGGGTTAAAGAGATCCGGTCATCGGAAAATAGGTTTTGTTTGCTATGACTGGTGGCTACTTACAAAGGGAAGGACTATTTAGCTATTTTTGCGGCCTCGTAAACTTTAAATCATGTACGAGTATACTATAATTGCCGGTTCTTACAACTCATGAATTCAAACAAGGATTCAAACCTATAGGAGTCAAGATCTGTTACTTAGACACTCAGGTCTAAGGTGTGCTTTTTGTCCACCCGGTTGGTATATCAAAGAGACTCTACTCTACCGCCGCAGTGTCATATCCTGCTATAAAGCATTAAGTATAACTGTGTTTCTTTTGTAGGACATAAAAACTGATGTTTCAGGATGATGGGCACTGTCACTTTGCAGTTAACAGAGTATCGTATGATATTATCACAAACACATGCGTATTATTTGACTGGGAAACGTTTTTATACAGTGGGTCGATGATTCTTTCCAGGGCCCATAATCCTGTAAGTTTTTAATATATACACTTGCAATGATAATAATCTGTTGCTTATGGTTCGTCATATATTGCTACCTTATTAAGTATGATATTTCCGTTTTATTTTGTAACAAACCATCTATAAATAAAAAAATGTACCTATGTCACATGAGGTCGTTGAATATCACTGAGTTACAGAGAAAATGCCAAGGATTTCGAATTGCAATGTACTCGACACTGCACTCGACATCCTGAAACAACAGTTCTTACTTCTTCAGTCGCACTGATGTAGCAGTTACCTTTGCTACATCAGGTAGTCGGGGATGCTAATTTCGGGTAAAAATAACCTCTGAATTTATGAGGTGATGTGCGTTTGTGGAAACTGGAAACTATACATCACTTCCAAGTCAAGAGTTCGTCGAAATATACAATACAATACAAAACTAAATATTTGTATACACGCTCCTAAATCTCGGAAATTGTACTCTTTCGCGAGCGTTATTTGTGATTGCGACACAGTTTCGCGACACATGATCGAGTTAGCGCCCGTTTGATAGCTCGCGAATCGACAACTGGGGCGTAATATTATCACCGGGGCTTGATATGATATTAAAGCGAATCTAGGTGAATTCAATAGAAGATAATTATACCGGTAAAAAAAATATTTTTATACCACGATTTTGATGGAATGAAAGAAATTGCTAACTTAGTATAGGTACCACCTTTCGGAATTAAATTGTGTATTTATGTCATTGAGATACTATGTACTAAATGATTTATATCAACTTAGTACTTAGCGGCGACGGCAATCTAATTGTAAAGAAACTTGCATTTCTCTATAATATTTCCAATAGTATGGGATGCCTGCCAACATGCAATTTGTTATCGTTTGGCTTTGGCTAACCCTTCTCTTTTTAAAGAAAACCATGCACGACTACATTAATATTATTCTTAAATAAACCTATTATATTTGTTGTAACTTTCGTTAGAATAGACGTTGGAACTTGAAAGTCGAAACAATAGTTTACTAAGTGGTCTAACTTAAAAGATTTAAATGCTTAATTTAGGGATAACCTACAGGCACTTACTACGGGTCAGTAAAGTTTGGAGTATTCAATATTAAGCCACATTAAATCAGAAATGTGTTGCAAATGAGGATCGTTTTTGTTACAGCCACTCTTAATTGAACTCTTTACCTTTATTGTGGTCATAGGGATGTCCAGTATCCGCAATAAACTGTAGAAACCTTGTGAAAATGAGAGTATTCTGTGAAAATGTTATTTGACATAAAAAACTTATGTATCATGATACAAATAGAAAATTAAGTATTTTTTTAACTTTATATTAGCAATATTAAGACCTTAGACAGTAGACACCCCTTTGTTCTTCATTTATCTATTCTGGAGAAAAAAGGCCTACGTGGTGGACAGTTACACAGACGAACACATTGACCAGAAAATGATCCTATATTTAATTCCATTTATTGTGTTTTGATATTATTATGGAACCCTAAAAACTACAGTGTGTAAAGGTACGAGTATTTCAATCCTCGAAAACGCGCCTCACTCTGTCAAAATCGCTTTCGTTTCATTCTATCACTGATATCACAGAAATATCTATCACTTGATTGATGGATAAATAACTTCTAAATAACTTGCTGAAAAGCTAAAGATTTTCTCCTGAAAATCCACAATGCGCTTGGCACTAAAGATAATGCAATTTATTACAAAGAAAATGTGCTCATTTAAATACAGACTGGAGCAATACCGAGATACACATGGGCCTGGTATCGACATGTAGGTAAAATACGGCAACCCCTGGAACGCAGTATATCAATGGGTTATAACTTATCGATATAGGAGTACGTAAATCATGTCCTTTTTACAAAAAATCATTCGTATAAAAATGTTCCCCCTTGTACAAAATTTCAATTCAATTCTTTTTTTAAATTCCTCATTCAACAGTGTGATAAAAACAAAAAATCTCATGAATAAATAATGTTACACTAAAAGTCATTTAATAAGTCTACAGCCTACTTTATCTTCAATCATCATCAACCCTTTTTTCACTTCCCACAGCTGGGCTCAAATTTCCTCTATTAAAAAAATAATGGAGTTATCCTCGCGTTGTCTCTTGTCAGGTTATCTCCAATCAAATTATGATAATTCACACACTCTATTTCATGAAGTTACTTAAAAAAGATTTTGTTAAGATGTCGCCATCAAGGCTCCTCCATCTAATATACTTCGGTTTCAATTTAGTTGAATTTCAATAGGAATGATCGTTAGGAGCCCTCAGTAATACAGGGCTTATATGAAAGGCAGTCGCCACTTGGAGAGGGCATCTTTATGGAAAGACCCTTGGATGGGCGGACAGTAGGGCTACCAATTCTGTCTGCACTCTCGGAATGTGCGGAAAAGTAGTACTTTACACTAGTATCACCTGATGATAAGTGACGATGTCGAAGGTGCCAGGAATCATACTTAATTTTAAAATAACTCCTATACAATAATAGAGTTATAAATGGTGATGGCTAATATTGACAGTTAATAACTTTGCCTGCACGTTGGTACGATATTGAGATATAGTGCACAAGTGTGTGTGCACTCTCTATTGCCTCACTCTCTTTGTCTAATGGGATGTATGTATGTTTATTTTTTTATCAAGTATATATGGATATTTTTTTGTACGAGCAGGTAGGCTTGTGCTTGACGACTATGATGTTTAATGTAAGTCATTGATGAGGTGTAGGTTGGAGCACCCTTGCCTAGAAAATATCTATTGGCTCTTCCTCTTGAAGGTAAATAGATTAGACTTGGTTGGGACAGAGACTAGAAGAACGATCCACGTCTTGGAAGTTCGTATTAAAAACGTAAAAGAAAATAGACTTGCTGCTATGATGTAAAAGTAAAAGAATCTCAATATTTTGGAATTCCTGAGCAGAATCTCTAAAGATTATCCTGTACAAAACAGCTAAACAAGCTACATTGCGTCGGTGTTGTGAACTGAGCGATTTTGCTCGTGTAAAGCGATTCCTTTCAGAGCGATGCGATGTATGTCAGTACATAAATTAATTTGTACAATGTACATAGTGTATGTGTTGACAAATTCAGGCTTTTATCAAAGTTATAAGTTATTAGTATCGTTCTTTAGTAATTTTAGCTAAATTCGGTTCCTGTCCTGCTTGTTTACAACGGTTAGGTAACCCTACTTATGGGCCAATGTTTATAAAAAGAGCTTTATAAGGTCAACTTTGAAATGAGTATTATCTTTGTTTAGGAAAATAGGCTTGGATATCGTTGAACTTTTTGTTTAGCCAAAAATTGGTTATGCGGAAGATTCTGATTAAAGTAATGAGATAAGATGAGGAAATTCTGTAATATAGCAAAATTAAATGAGTTTAGTTGCAATCTTCCACTTCCATTTCTCCCAAAGGAAATCCAAGAAGAGTTTGAGGTTCAACTCGACGTCACGTAATTTTAACTTTTACTCAACTCAGAAATCAGACATGATTGAAAACAATACATAAATCCTATGATACAAATTTTTAAATCGCAAGATGAGCCCTAAACATTCGAAAACGTCCATGTTTTTGTCTTATATGCGACACGTTGTCACACTCTGTGTCACAAGTGAAACTATAGCATTATGAGAGCACTCACTCATGACTCAACATGTTTGTGGACGTTTTTATGTGCGTGTTCAATATTTTACACTCTTATAAGTATGTACTTGACTGCGACTTCATCTGATAGTAAGTGATGATACATACAGCCGAAGATGTTGTCGTAATAACTTTTTTTTTTTTCCTTTGCAGGGGAAATCCTCATGGACACCGTTCTGGTAGTGCCGGACTCCTACCGGCTAAAACCCCTCCGTCTCCGGTGTTGCCGTGTGCCTGCCGTTAAGCCTAAAACACGGCAACACGTTGGTCTTAAAACCTCTTATCCTTTTTTCTTTCTTTCTCCTCTTCCCCCTTTTCTTTCATAATTTTTTCTATGTATTTCTCCACTATAGTCCAGTGTTCTTCTTTTTGTAGCATTTTGTTAACTAGATTTCCTGCATTTATTTCTCCAGTTTCTTTCACAATCTCCTCTCTCTCCTTAGCCCACTTAGTAGAGGCAAATAATGTATGTCTAGCATCGTCTAATTCGCTGCAGTACATGCATGACGGATCCTGTCTTTTTCCGATTCCCGCCAGGTAGTCCATAAAAACTCCATGTCCTGTCAGACACTGTGTCAGCCAAAAGGACAGACAGCCATGATTTCTCTTCGTCCATTTTTCCAAGTTAGGGATAAGTTCATATGTCCATCTGCCTTTAGATGATCTGTCCCACTCATGTTGCCATCTAGCAAGAGTGTCTGTTTTGACGTTTGATGCCACTTCAACGTCCTTCAAGCTTCTAGTTTGCGCTCTCTCTTGGGCTAATAGGTGTATGGGCGTTAGATTAGCCAGAACAAGCACTGCGTCTGTGGAGACAGTCCTATTGGCTGAGCAAACTCGAAGACCTAAAACGCGTTGCGCTTTTAGGGTTCGCCTTTGGTGCAGGTCAAACTTCATTGCCGGCTCCCAGATCGGTGCTGCGTACAAAATCATAGACTGGGTAGCCATAGCTAGCGTTCTTCTTTTTTTGTCACTCGGGCCCTTTGTATTTAGTAGTACCTTGCACAGGGCTCCTGCGGTCCTAGAGGCCTTATCGCAGACAAATTTAATGTGTTGGCCAAAATTTAGATCCCGATCTAGTTTAACTCCAAGGTACGTAACACTATTTTTTGGAGCAACAATCACTCCTCCACAGTCAAAACATACACCGTGTCTATATTTCTTTCTAGTGAATACGATAGCCTCGGTTTTCTCTGGCGCGATTTCCAGTTTGTTGCGTTGCATCCACAGGTCAACAGCTTGTAGGGTCTCGTTTGCTTTCAATATCATCTGGAGCGGGTCTTTTGCTGTCACAGAAACCGCCAGATCATCTGCGTAGCAAATCAGCCTGACTCCTTCCGGTACATCAAGGTCCATCACATCATCGTACATGATATTCCACAAAGTGGGGCCAAGTACCGATCCCTGTGGTACTCCACCGGTTACCTGGGCCCTCACTTTCCCCTCTAATTGGATGTAGCGGTTTCTAAAGTAGTCTACGATGACGTTGATGACATATTTATTGACGTTCCTAGACTTCAGTTTGTCGATGATAATAGCCCACGTTGCTGTATTGAATGCATTCCGGACATCAACTAGGATAAGAGCATTCCATTCACCGTTCTGTCTGGCCTCTCTAGCAGTTTGAACTACTTCCTCAATAGCATCTACTGTTGTTCTTCCCGGCCTGAAGCCATACTGACAATTATGCAGCCCGCCATTTTTTCCAATTTCCTGTGTTAAGCGAACACAAATAAGCCTCTCATATGCCTTAGCAATAACATTTATGAGACAAATAGGTCCATACTTTGTCTGCTCGGATTGGGATTTTTTAGGTTTATCTACCAACACTAGCTTTGTAATCTTCCAGCTATCAGGAAACCTTCCCTGTCGCATCAAATTATTGAATAGGCAATTAAAGTATTTAATGTTTTGGAGAATAAGCGACTTGACTACATCCGGTGGTATTTTGTCTGGACCGGGAGCCTTTTTTGCTTTGATCTTTCTGCCGCAGTCTTTTATTTCATCGACTGTAAAAGCAACACTTTCAAAGTCTTCGTTTTCTACTCTTTCACCTTTGACTTCTTTTTCTTTGGTTGAGGTTATGAATAAGCTTTGAAAAATGGCCATTTTTTCCTCTAATACTAGATTCGTTTTAGCATTTGGGATTTGCATTTGGCTCTTTATTATTTTATAAGCATCGCCGAAAATGTCTGATTCAAGACCCATGCATAGAGCATCCTATGCTTTCATCTTAGCAGCTTTTATAGTTTTTTTGAGCTCTTTTTTAGAATTTTTGTACTCTTCTTTCAGCTTTTCTCTTTCGTTTGTTTCCTTACATTTTTGGAATTTTTGCCTCTTCTTTCTTGTCTCCTTAATTATGTTTTGGACGATCTCATTCCACCAGTATGGGAGCTTGTAGTCTTCGTCACATTTAACGCGGGGTGTACATTTTTTGTAAGCTTTATCAAGAGCTTTACCACATTCTTCTTCATTGATTTCTTTGTCATGTGTCTCGATTTTAAAATGTTTGTCCAGTTCTTCAAAGTTTGTCTTTCCATATACGTATTTGTATCTTTTTTCTGTTTCATTTCTTTGAAAGGTTGTTAAGATTAATTTGTGATCACTCATTGATTCGTCATCCAAGACAAGCCACCTGACTTTGTCTTTAACTTGATTTAAACGAGAAGCCA
This sequence comes from Coenonympha glycerion, assembly GCA_963855885.1. Classification (NCBI taxonomy): domain Eukaryota; kingdom Metazoa; phylum Arthropoda; class Insecta; order Lepidoptera; family Nymphalidae; genus Coenonympha; species Coenonympha glycerion. Next base: position 15,858,084 of record OY979637.1, on the reverse strand, counting down.
TTTTGTCGGACGCAAGTGGGCAGTTTGCCATCGTTTAGGATGACTAGATCAAGCCTATTGATCCATTCCAGTAATTCCTCACCCTTCTTATTTGTTATTGTTCCTCCCCAGCATGGGTGTTTCGCATTTAGGTCTCCTGTAATCACAATTCTTTTCTTCCTCCTTAATGATTCATGTATATCTAGTTGTATTTTACCTAGATTTTCTTTGAAATCTGCTACTGAGCATTTATTTGGACTTATATAGATGCTATATAATGCAATACCCGCTGTTTCAATACACACAAAGCAATCAGCTGAACGAAAAGTTCTTACTTGATACTTCTTGCTAAAGTTTAAGATCATCGCATCACTATTTGCATCGAAGTAGCTGTGGTTTCCTTTACGTCTGTACACCGTGATATTCGGCTCGGAAATAGCGATAAAATCGCATTTTCTCCCAGCTGCCACTATGTTTGCCATATCGTGTGCACTCGCACTCCTGTTTGTATTTATTTGGAGGACTGTGAACGCGCTAATTTTTTATTTCTACGATCCGTCTCCCTTCTTGCAGATCTGAGTGCTTGTTGGAAGGCTTTGCATCTCCCACTTCCGGCTGCATGACCCTTCTCATCACAGTGTGGGCAGAACAGCTCCTCATTGCAGTCCCTTGCCTTGTGGCCATCACTTGTGCATTTATGGCATTTTTTGCTCCTATCCTCACCACTGCAGCTGTTAGCCTTATGGTCATAAGCCCAGCAACGGAAGCATCTCAATATTTCAAGTCTTTCTTGAACTTGGCATATATTTAGCCCGACTCTCAGTTTTCCCACTCCAAGAATTTTTGTACTGTCTGATAGCTCTACTAAGATAGTAGCTGATTGGTTTCCGTTTTTTTGTGGTCTTAGTGCCTTTACCTCTAGATGCTCTTGAAAATCAATTAATTAAGCGTTTATTAAAGCTTCTCTTATATCGTTTTCGACAGCGTCAGCATCGATATCCTTAATATGCAAACATTTTCTTTTCATCCTATTTTGTATCGCAATATTGCAGTTCTCCTTAAGTCCGTTTATAACTTTTTCCGATAATCTGGGGACACGGTAGTGTCCCCGCCAAGACGAGCCAAGCGAAGCGCGAGGGCACTACCTATCTTTTCTCGAAGTGTTTCGCCGTATTTTTAAACCCTTATAACTTAGGCCTGAATTATTTCAGATAATCAAAATTCTCGGAAAATGATGTCGCCAGTGAACTTATTAAACCTATAAAGTTTCAATTTTATAGGTCTTATACTTTAGATTTTATTGACGTCTAAAAAACCCAAATTTCGTCACTGACTGACTGACTGACTGACTCACTGATGATCATCAAAATTCCTAGGTACTTCCTGAAGACCTAGAAAGCTGAAATTTGGTATATAAGCTAGTATTAGCACACAACCAACAAAAAAATTCCAAAAGTTGGAAATTTAACCCCCCAACCCCTTAAAATAGGGGATGGAAGTTTGTATGAAATTACCGCAAATATTGATGCTAGAGGTCTCAAAATTGATATAGGGACTCTTTGTAATAAACAATTAAATACGTGTTTCAGGATTTTTAGTAAATCACCCCACATCCATAAAATTAGGGGGTTGGAAGTTCGTATGGGGTTTCCCATAAGTATATAGGTATAATAAAAACTTAATTTCTGAAATTTGGTATATAAGCTAGTATTAGCACACAACCAACAAAAAAATTCCAAAAGTTGGAAATTTAACCCCCCAACCCCTTAAAATAGGGGATGGAAGTTTGTATGAAATTACCGCAAATATTGATGCTAGAGGTCTCAAAATTGATATAGGGACTCTTTGTAATAAACTACAAATAAGGAAAAAAATAAACTAGGTGAACCAAGGAGGGTTCCCTCATTTAAATAATAGAGGGGGGGGATACTTGATTCGGACAAATATCCACCTTGCAATGATATTCAAGAAATACACCAAATTAACCAAATAAAAAATATAGTCGTAAACAACTTACAAAAAGAAGTGAAATCCCAGCAAAAACATTTTCATGTAAAATGTTGCCAAGACGAGAACATGTGGCTCACACTATCAAAAAGTTATCAGATCTCATGTAGAGCAAGACTTCTAACTATACACGCCCTAACTCTATAAATCCTAACTTTATAAACTCTACACTTTAGTCAAAATATATTATGTCTTGGCTGTTTCGTTACTGTCACATGGGTGTAAAGTAAAAATATTATTCACTGACTTTGTACTTTTCTTCGCCCGGTGTCAGGGCGAATTTTTTTTAAGAATTAAGAGACAATTTGATGGTTTGTCATGAAACAGATTGCGAACGACTGCAATGGTTTATTTATTTAGCTCTTCTATCTGAAAATTCTTATTACCAGCCCGGAGTTTGTTTGACGGTGTTTGACCCCCGTGCTTCGGAGAGCAAATTAGACCGTCTATTCTAGGTCTGATCTCCGGTCGTTTTGAAGCTCCCATTCCATCGGATTATGCAGAGAGAGAGAGTACACCGGTGTTTGCGCACACCCGTTTACTCTACAATATACGTCTCTCACATAGAACAAAAATCTCTAAAGAGATTAACCACCGCGGCCGTATTGTTTAGAAGGTTAATATTAAGGGCAATGGGTAACATCCGGGCGCGAAAATTCAAATTTTATTTAGTTTTTTGCTCATAGTGGGCTAATTATACATCGAAGGTTAATGGCAATGTGTTTTGCGGGCACAGAATTTATGTATCTACATGTTTTTAATAAAAACTCTGCTCAACAATACTCATTTACTTCATATTGGTTCCCGATAGCTCGAAATCTGGGAAACTGCAAAAAATTATCTTTCGGGAACCAATATGAGATGAGTGGGAACTTTCGAGCAAAGTTTCTATTAAAAACATGTAGATGCATAAAAAGTAGGCCCGCAAAATGCATTGCCATAAATCTAAAATGTTTAGTTAGTCTAATATTTGCGAAAAACGAAATAAAATTTGAATTTCGCGGGCTGGTAGGGCCGAAACAACTTAAATCGTATATTAATTTCTGTGTACAATAAAGCCCATAAATCAATAGCAGGCAGGTGCCTCCATTAAAGAAGAATATAATACTTTTTGAGTCGACAGCCGATAGATAGATCGCTCCGGCAACCCGTTGTCATACGATCCGCATGTAGTACGGTGGTCTGCTTTGACAGAGTTCGTTCACACGGATTGGGATATGGTTCGGCCACTTAGTACGTTGCCAACGGATGTGGAAAAACGCCAAATATTCTCTACGATTTCGCATTGTGAAGTCAACATATCCTGAGGATGTCCCGGTGTCGGGACGAAACGTGCGTCGAAGAAAGTGATAGAAAATTGTGTGTGGTGTTTCATGTGGGTAGTGCTCCTGCATATTGCACCATACAGAATCCTTTCAAGTAGCGGATAATAGCAAAACAAATTGATCTGTCCTGACAAATATACTGCCAAAGAGATAAGATAAGACAGCTGTACAAAACAAGTCACACTGGTCTTACTTAGTGGCAGTAGTTACTTGGTGACAAATCACTTTGAAGCTTGGATTTTTTTGCAAATAAAGTAATACTCCTATAGTAGTTAAATCTACGAAAATGCACCCCACCCTAATCCTTCCTAACTCCTTTCGAATCGTATGAGACAAAAGCGATTGAGAAAGAGTGTACTTATACGATCGAAAACTGAGGATATTTCGGTATTATTATAGTATTCTGTAACTCTACATACTTTATTCATCCAAGTCAGTGCAAACTTACGCAGCTTATAAGTTGAAGTAGCAGGTGTCAATTGAGGTACGGTAAGAAAGTGCGATGGCGAGGCGCGAGGAGAATTGTTTGCGCCGCCATTTTGGGTCAACTTAATTGCCGCGTACTATAATATTATGAATGTAAATTTGCATAGGAACCTTATTTTTAACCAAATAGAAAGAAAAAACAATCTTAAGATTTTGATTGGCGTCAAATACATCTTCACAGCTATAATAATCTACATCTCAACATTCATTGCCATGTCATCAACTCACAGAACGATATAATGAATGAATGAAAATGGCACCCGGGTCGTTGACCCCAGGTGAGTGAAACGATGAAAATAAACAGCCAGCGAGCGTTAATGCTTTGTAATTCGACTTGAGGAGTTTGAGATGTTTCAGTTATCTTGTTGACAGCGCTTGTTTTGGGGGTAAGGCCGCGTCATATAAGCGAGATGTGAACACAAATATGAACTGAAATATCATACGCACACGCTTTAAATCGTTAGACTTTCGCCCAGGAATTTGTCCAAATTATTTGTATGATATTATAGTCCATAAATATGAGTTAACTTCTTACTTCGGACATAAAGGGAGAGGTGGATGGTATTGATTTTGAAATTTTGCTGAATCAAAAATTATTATGCATAAGAAATAAATAGAAATCTTTGTAAGAATGAACAGGTGAGGCCTTTTCATATTATGATAAAAGGTATAGGTAACCTTAACTTTACATTGCAACACTTTGAAATTTGTTCCATTATTACCATTTTCGTAAGGTAACCCCAACAGGTGGTATCGGTAAAAATTCCCAAAAAAATTATAGTCGTAAAAAATATTCACAGTGATAATAGGTACCTAATTGAAAACATTCTGTTCGGCATTTTTCCAATTTAAGAAAAAGATAAATAAAATAAATAACTGGAAAAGTGCATTCATCTCCCCTATTTAAGCAACTGCTTACAAATAAAAACTTTTGTATTTGCTACAAGTTTATTTATCAGACGTATGTCTTTAGTTTTATTTGTTCGGTAAAGTTCTGATAGTGAATTTCATGGCTTTTGCTGTGTACCTACAAGATGCTACCAGAGACAATAGAACAATGAAACTAGTTTATTTTCAGCCAAATTATAAGTTCGTACAAAAACCTGTACTAACCCTAGCATAAAACGGTGAAGAAAAACATCATGAGGAAACTTGCAAGCTTGGAAATTTACCACAATTGGTATGCGAAGCCCGCCAAGTTTGAACTTGACCAGTGTGGCCCATGGCCTTTCTCATTCTGAAAGGAGACCCGTAACTTACTTCCAAGATGGCCAGTTTTTACTGCGCAAGAACTGGCTCATAGATTTAGTATTTAAGGATAAGACCGTGGACGTTTCAAAGCTATCCAGGCAATTGCGTTAGCAATGAAGATAAACACAGTAAAAAAAAATTGAGAAGATTTCCGTATATTTCTCAAAAGTGTGATAATCTGGTACATCCTCACTTGTCCTGCGTGGCGAATTATACGAGTAGCTGTAACTAGGTATTCACTCTGAAACTGTTCATCAAATCATTGGGTAGAGATGATAATGATGACATATAAAACTTAATTGGCACCCAAGAGTCGGTGGCATTTTGCTTTTTTGATGAACCAGTCCACACACACTAATTTTATTACTACGATTACGATTAAGATAACTATTCGTTTACGATTGTTGAAAAGAAAGGCAACTGACCGCATAATAATAATAATTGATTCATTTAACTGGCTCCACATTAAAGTTTGTTTAATATTTGTGTCGTAAACTTTAACAGGTTTGCAAGCATTGCCAGCAAGTTTGTTGGTTGAGACTTGAGATTTACGATTGTGGGTTCTTGTTAGGATTAAGCTGAGGAGTAGAGTCGCTACTGAAATTTGAAAGTTAAATAAATTGCCCAATTTCGAGTCGTAATCGCACACTGAGTTTTGTATACCGCTAACAACCATCATGCTTAGCGTATCTTAATGTTGGGACATACCTGAACTTATGAATTACCTTTTTCTAGTGGTAGTAGGTACGGAACCGCGCGAGTAAAATTCGCACTTGGCCAGTCTTTTTAACATCATCGGATTCGGTTTTATTTTTACTAACGATATTATTGCTTGGAAACCGCGTTTCACTATTATTAGTCGTGGGATTCCATAAAAAAATATAACCCGTTTAATGTAACAGTTTTAGAACAAACCACGACTCAACTAAAATGGGATTATCTTTCGAATCACGTCGTTGCCAGTGGCGCTTACGAAAAGCGACGCATTATGAAATCACTTACAACTTGATCCCCGCCAGCTTTTAATATTTTTTGTCGCAGTACCCACTTTAATAGAGACTCGGAGAGACATAAAAATAGTAATACTTTGTGTAAAAGTCATAACGTCGTGTAAACGACCTTTTGGATGCATCAAATACAAACATTTCATACGTAGTTTACAAAAGTATTAATGTAGCAGAACTATAGTATTTAATACAAGATTTAGTATTTATTTGTCCTTTATACGTGAGGAATTTTCATATTTCTTTACGTAGGAATCTTGGATGTTCTCGAAATAAATACTTATCATATTTTGATGCACACCGTATTGACTTTTGCGTATCAAAATATTTTAGTCCATGATATTTATTCATACTTTATTTTACAATTCCACCAATTTTTTTTTAGGTGTAAGTTGTATTGTGAATGAGTTACAAAAATACAAAAAATGGTAATAGTTTTTTATCTGTACCTATGTTATTCTGATTTACATATTTATGGAACAGGTACTAGTAATTGCCCACGACTCTGCCTGTGTAATATTCGGTTTTTCGCAAATGTTGTGAGAGCAATAGATTTTCCGGAATAATCTAGATTCTAGTGTATAATCTATCTCCATTTCAGATTTCATTTAAATAGGTTCAGTAGTATGAGTAATTAATCTAGACACACGCATATCGTTTTGCCAAAATAATAATGTAGTTTCCAATCAACGTCCAACCGAGGGAGATCAATGAGGCTGGATTGAACCTTTGTGCCTAGAATCCCTTAAACTGCAACTCAAGCAGTTAATTTCGTAGGTAAACGTTCATAGGTAAACGTTTAACTACCGGTATAAAGTTTTGGGGCCAAATTCCCAAATTCCTTACCTTACGTAACAACTCAATCTAATAGGAGCGTTTGGAATAGTTGTGTGAGTCCCTGGGAGTCCCCAGCTGCCTAAAGTAGGTATAAGTCAGTGAGTACTTACTCGTCGTAAAGGAGAGGATACTACAATTAAAGATTTAAATCGCTAGATGGGCCCTAAGCCTACCTTGCGCACATCAAAAACGTCCACAAACATGTTGAGTGAGTGCTCTCAGCATGCTACAGTTTCACTTGTAACAGAGAGAGAGTGACACAAGACTAAAACGTGGACGCTTTTGGAGGTTTAGAGTTCATCTAGCGAATTAAATCTTTGACTACAACCAATATCCCGCTTGTGTGCACAGACATTCTCTCTCGTAAGTGCTGTAAATTCGCTCCAAGACCCAACCGTTTCCCAAGACAAAAGGTTCCTTTGGAGTGCATTTACTTTTTGAAAACATTAATTAATATTTATTCATTCACTACCGGACGCCCGGCTCCGCCCGCAATAATTTCGGGTTTTTACTAATCCTCAGTTTTAATCCAGGGTATAAATACACTATCTCCGCTCCAAATTTCAGCCAAATCGTTCAGCTAAGTCAATTATAGTATTAGTATGACTCTAACAAGAGTGTAGATTTTAGACTAACCACTTGTTGAAATACAGGTTGGTGGAGTTTACACAAATGTAAAATTTTTATCTCTTTCCACGTTTTTGTTTATCCCCTTAGTATGGGCCCAGAGGTGGAGAAAATACTCCCGTCTCTGGGGGCTTATGTCTTGTGGAATGTCAAATAGTGATAAATTTCTCCCTTTCCCCTTTGGTCATGCTAAGGCGAGTATTTTGTCTGCTATCAGAGGAGAATACGATTTTATCCACTGCCCATGCTAGGAGGGCTGCTATAAGTATGACAGGAATGACTGCCAGAATAACGGACTTCAAGGCGCCGTCCTTCCGAGTGGAGACCCCCGCAGACGTCGACCGCCTCGCGACGGACCTCAGCGCGACTCTGTCCACCGCGCTTCGAGAGTCCAAGATCGACGCTGCTACCACTCGCAGGCCTCCACACCTCCCGGCCTTCATCCAGGCGATGATTGAGGAGAAGAGGAAACTGCGACGGCAATGGCAAGTCCGGCGGTGCCCGACCATGAAGACGCGGCTCAACGCTCTGTGCCGAACACTCCACCACGCTCCAAGTAACGCGAGTACTGCACCACCTCGCTGCCGCTTATAATAAGCGGGAGCACTCTGTTGCAGTATTCCTGGACATGGAGAAGGCGTTTGATCGCGTCTGGCATGCCGGCCTCGTGTACAAGCTGTCCACGTCTACTACTCCCCGTCGAGTAGTCAAGACTGTGGCCACCTTCCTGCAAGATAGACGTTTTCAAGTGGCGGTTGAAAACGTGCTGTCCGCAGAACGACCTATCCGTGCCGGCGTGCCCCAGGGAAGCTGCCTGTCGCCCGTCTGCTACAGCAGATACACGGACGACATCCCAGTGGTCGGCGGCGCCATGCTGGCGCTCTACGCCGACGACGCTGCACTTGTTACCACCTCGCTGAACGCCCCACACGCAGCCATCAAGATGCAGCGTGCACTGGACGCACTTCCCACATGGCTGAAGGACTGGAGACTGAAGGTCAACGTGGCGAAGACTCAGGCGATTTCCATCGGGCGGGCTGTCACCCTGCCGCCCCGGGTGTCGCTTCTGGGAGAGCCTGTCGATTGGACCCCGACGGCTAAATACCTCGGCGTGACCATCGACAGGAAGCTCTCGATGCGGCCCCACGTGAAGAACGTGGTAGCGCAGTCGCGCGCCGTGCGAGGCCTCCTGTGCCCCGTGCTGTCGTCCCACCTGCCTCTCCGTGCGAAGCTGTGCCTGTACAAGGCATACGTCCGCACGCGACTCACTTACGCGGCCCCAGCCTGGTTCGCGCTGGTCAGCGAGCCGGGCCGCAAGTCGCTGCGGGCGCAGCAGTCGCTCGCGCTCCGCACCATCGCCGGAGCGCCACGCTTCGTGCGGAACCAGGTCATCTCCAGGGACCTGCACATGGAGAGCCTCGACGACCACGTTCGCCGCCTGAGCACCTCAATGTTCGCGCGCGCCGACGGAGCGGGGTCCCAGCATCTGCGGGGCATCGCGCCATACCATCGGCGGCCGCCGGATATCAGAGGTCTGCCACGTGACCTGACGTCGACATGAGACCACAGAGCTTCCTCGCCGCTGGCTGACGGGCGCCCACCGGGACATCACTGGCGGGCACGACCTCGCTGAGCCGCGGGTTGCAAGACCACCAGGACTTACCTCCACTCCGCTGCGCTCGCAGATCGCTCGCGACATCACGCGGGCTTGTATCGCAGCGCGGCGGAGTCACCGGATCTGACACCAAGGACCAGCAATGGTCCCACCCAGTGCCCCGCCTGTAGTTGCAGGCGGCGCCGAGACCATCGAAAGGGGCCACCGCCCCGAACGATTACCCCGGGACCCCTTACAGGGGTCCGCGTGGATGACCTGGAGTGCCAGAATAACATTTCGAGTTTTCCACTACTGTTGAATGATTATTTAATGGTATGTATAGGTACCAGCGCAGTCATGCTCCGGCTAAACTTTGCTATTGTTGACGTATAGCTCTCGCTGTGCGTTACACGTCGTGTCAGACAGAAAGAACAATGGAAAAGAAAATCTTTAATTATTATTATGTATATTTATCAGTTTTCTAGTACCCATAACCCAAGCTATCGCTTATTTCGTGGCTAGATTGAGATGTGTCCTGATGTATATTTATACTTCTTAAACTCAACTTTATCAAATTTGCTACAAGCCTGGTGGGGTTTTGTCGACTGTTACTGTTAGTTCTCTTATTAGTTAGTATATTTTTTTTTAATCTTGGCTTGACCAAAGAAATTTCCAGTGTCAATCACGCCGTGATATTTCAAAAAGTCATTAAAAAGTTCTGCTATTTTTCGATAGATGGCAAACTAAAAACTAAAACTTTGTGGAGTTGGGCTCCCTGCTTTCATGCTAGCCTAGTACCAAAAGCTCTACTTTAGGAGTGCCAGGTTATTTTCGTTACTGGATTCGGTCTGCACCGTCAAAGCCCGCGATAGAAGCTATGCAATAGCTTAAAAATACTTCGACTGGTATACTGGGATATTTTTTTAAGCTCAAAATCTATACAATATCTAGCTGGCAACTATATAGTTTCGCTACGAAAAAAACAGCTATAAAAACAAAAAGCAAACATGACTGAATAAAATTATAAGACTACAGGCTATAAGTAAGTTAGCAATATATGTATTCGGTGTAGATCAGCCGGCGTTCTTTTTACGCGACACGAGTGATTTTTGATACAACTGCCTGTTCTCGTCCAAGTTAGAACGGCGAGGCCGCTCGAGATGTAACAAATTGAATCAAATAAAATATTTTCCTTATAGACCACATATTAGCTCAGTGGTTCTGACCTCTGCCTCTAATAAGGAGGTCGCGGGTCCGAATCCTGGGCACGCACCTCTGACTTTTCCGAGTTATGTGCGTTTTTTAGGAAACTAAATATCACTTGCTTAGCGGTGAAGGAAAACATCGTGAGGAAACCTGCATCCTGATAGTTCACAAAAATGTTCTCGAAGGTGTGTGAAGCCCGCCAACCCGCACTTGGCCAGCGTAGTTGGCTATGGCCAAACCCCTCTCAGTCTGAGAGGAGACCCGTGCCCAGCAGCGGGACATAAAAGGGGTTGAGATGATGATGATGATGAACTTTACAGGAATGCGATAAGAAGAGCGAATGGTTATATTATTTCAACTTTAATTGTACTTATACTTGGTCCATTATATTAATGTAATTTTTGTAGTTATTTAAGGAAATTTGATAAAGGAAATGATTTAAAAGTTGTTAAGCTACCTATAATAATATTTTAGTTGACTCAGTATAAAAATGAGCCATCGATGACATTCTACTTATAATCATTATGATGTAGATAGATATTTAACCGACTTCAAAAAAAGGAGGAGGTTCTCAATTCATCGGAATCTTTTTTTTTTATCTATGTATGTTCCCCGTGATTTGAAATTGTATAAAACGGTTAAAATTACTCAAAAATGTATGACAGAATTGTTCTCTATTAAAAGTTTTAAATAAAATATGTCCGTTGACTGATTGTAGCGGGATATGTCAAACCCAAAATACATGCAGGCGAAGCCGCGCGAAACAGCTAGTTAGAGGGAAAAGTGAGAGCAGCTTTTGCTTAAGGGATGCTTATTTGTTCGCATATCGATAGTCGATAAATAAATCGATAAGTCGATAGTTAAAGACATTCAACAATTGATTTTTATTTATATACTTAGATCACGCTCTATCATGATTATTGCAATGAGCCAATACCTACTAGTGGGGTAAAATTCTCCTTGCAGAGACTATTATATTTATAAACAGCTGAAGGTAGAGTCGATCTCTACGATTTCGCATTGTGAAGTCAACATCTCCTGAGGATGTCACGGTGTCGGGACGAAACATGCGTCAAAGAAAGTTTTGGAAAATTGTGTGTGGTGTTCCATGTGGGCAGAGTTCCTGCATATTGTGCCATAAATAATCTTTTTAAGGAGCGGATTATAGCAAAATAAATTAACCTGTCCTACTAATTATGGATATCCGCAAAATAAAGCCTGCTTCAATTCAATAATCATGAAGTACCCACTGTACGAAAGAAAGAAAGAAAGAAAAAACGTTATTTAGGTGTAGGCTGTAATCGAAGAAAGGACAGGACATACTGAGACTTATCTGCTGATTTCTCAAAAGGACGAGTTCAGTGCATAGTTTGATAGTGCAATGACAGTATCAGACGTCTATAGGTAAGGATCCTTAACACCAGTGAAAGCTTTATTCATCTCGTAATTGTTTCCTATATAATAATGCAAAAGTGATGGTTATAATAATGTGCTTGCCGGAGCTTTAATCTCGTTTGCAAGTTTGTCACCGGCTCACAACTCCCTGGGTCAAAGTGACCCGCAACCGAGCTCAGCTCAGCGAAACTTTTAATAACAATCTTTCAGTCGCAACCATTACGTCGCAGAGTTGAGGACTCGGCTCAGTGGGTCAGACCATCGTACAGGCATCTCGGATTTACGCTGTGTACATCACTAAAGTTATTTATATTCTAAGAACACTGCTCCTCACTAATACTATTACTCCATCGTAGTAATATTTACTTGAGCAATACATAAAGAGTTTTAGAATACATAAGTAACGCTCTTACATAAATTATGATACCCCACACAATATTGTTATCTCATTTTGAAATTTCGACCAGTAACTTACGATCGACATATTAGACTAGCAAAATCGATAAAATATAACAATAATGGAGCCATTCATTAGCTATTGAGATACAATTGTTAAAATAGTTTATGCCCCTGTTTTCCCCTTTTTGTAAATAAATATAAAAACTATTTTCAATTTTTAATGATTTCAATGACTACAGACCATTATCATCTAAAACTGTTCCAAAGGTGTCAATATCTTTGAAGTTACTGAAATAAAGGGTCGTGACAAACAGACAGAATAAGGGTACGGTTTTTCTTTTGCGGAACGGAACCCTAAAAACCCCAAATTACCCTTGCTGGGAAACACCTATTACACTTAGGCACTTCCTATCACATATGTACGCCCGGGCGATTGTTGTACATAATAGACAATATCTGGGTGACCGAGGTCCGAGCTTTGCTCGGTTGTATTACTACCTACTCACCAATAGATGGCAGCAGGTGTTATATTTTTTCTGGTAAATTCGACATTTTATAAAAATGAATCCTAGCTAGATCGATTTAAAACCCCCTGTATACTAAATTTCATGAAAATCGGTCGAGCCGTTTCTGAGATTCAGATTATATAGAAATATATATACATATATATATATATATATATATATATACAAAAATTGCTCGTTTAAAGGTATTGGATTATGCTGAAGCAATCCTAAATTGATGTTATCCAAAAGCTTTCAACCTCAGACTACATGCTTTCAAGTTTCAACCCGTCGTTGTTAAAGTAAATAAGCCTTATACTCGTAACTTCTTTGTTTACACTGAAATGCCTATTTCAAGAGAAACCGCTCGGGATAGACAGATGTTCAAAACGCGTATGTGGGCGTATAAATAAACACAATAAGAACCTTCAAACTCATAATACAAAGTACGACGCGAGTTCATAATTGTAGCAATTTAGTAAAGGCTAAATGTTTTATGTAAGAACTAGCAGGCACACGCGACTCCACCCGTGTGAATTTCGATTTTCACTATGATCCCGCAAAAACCATGAATTTTTCTGTGATAATAAGTAGCATATGTGCTAATTCAGGGTATAGTTTGTCTTGGTTCCACATCCAAATTGGTTAAGTATTTTTTGCGTAAAAGATCCATACATCCATACAAAATTTCGCGTTCGAAATATTAAGTAGTATAAGGATATTAAGTATGTTTAAATTACGATGACACCGAAAAACTACTAAAATTACATTTTTGATCAATTATAAGAAATTGTAAAACATAGGACACACACATACACAGACACACACACACACACACACACACATACACACACACACACACGCACACACACACACACACACATATATACGCACACACATAAACACGCATACAAATTAAAACAATATGTATAGCTGTATACGAACAGGAAGAGCGGGGATCCTGGGACACAGGTTTTATATAATAAACTTACTCCAGGATCCCCAAAAACCATTGTTAAATGATATTGTACATATGGTGACAATAAAATTTCATTTCATTTCATTTCATTTCACTTTAACGTTGCATAATGATATAACCAACGATTTAAAATAACTGTAGTCAAAAGTCTCTGTAGGTACCTAAGTACTTGTGTGAATTGCCAGATACTAGATTATTATTTATAATGGACTTGGAAAACAAAACTAATTATAATATCACCCACTAATATTGTTATATAGTTAAAGAAAACGATAATTTTCAGCTGTACATAGAGGACTTTCGGGTGTTTCCAGTTTTCTATTTTTAGTCTACCTATCACGTTTCGACTACCTAGTGTATGTGACTAGTTTAGGTAGACAAGTACAAAAGGCAGACAAAAATTCCAAGATCTCAGCGAAAAACTTTCTCCCCGACTCGACTTCGCAAAAATCAAAGTTGCAACCGAGAATTATGTCAAAGTAGCCTCCGACGTGATCTCAGAAGTGGGGAGATAAAACTGACTTTTAATATCTTTAGCGTCGCCAGTTAAAAAAGAACGGTTATGAATTCCTTTGTTCATTTTTCTCGCAGACCGCTTTTTTTTACAATCTGCAGGAATTGCGGAGGAATGCGTCTGAGGCGTGATGGAGAAACTATTTTTAAATGGTGGCACAATTTTTTTGTTCTCTTTTCCTTTTTTCTATAGTATTCTATTCTACAGTTTTTATGCGATAACTAGGACCCGTAGTATAAAGGGTTCATTAACACTTCTAGAAAATGTCCATGGGTTGTGTTGTTATCAAACGCAGTTGTTGTTATCATTGGGTGTGACGTTATCAAACGCAAAATTCGGAAATTATTTACCCAACCTAATGTTCTTTTTACCCGACTGCAAGAAGGGTTATGTTTTTCGCGCGTATCTTGTATGTATGCATGTAAATTTCTTTATGACCACGTATCTTCCAAACGGCTGGATGGATTTTGACGTTAATGGTATCGTTAGATTCGTCTCATTAACCCAAGTGTTCTTAGATAGGTTTTTGAAAATAAAAACCAAAATGGCGGATTTTGGGCCTAAAATTGTCAGTCATTTACAAAATATTTATAACCAATCCTATCGAGTGGGGTATCAAAATGAAGGGAATTACAAGGAGATTACAAAAATATATATAAGTCATATGTTTCTTCAAAATGATAATATTTGTAGTTTTTGATAGCGTTAATCTTGTATTGACCAAATGTGTGTCGTACTTTATATTGTGCATTTTTACTTGGTATATCATAGCATAAATCGAAAACATAATTTAATATAATCATTAAACAATTATTTAACATCTATAATTTCGCTACTCGCGCTAGATGGCGCTGTGTGTACTTTAAGACGCGCTCCACTTTGTCGAACGATGTTTTTCCCGAACGATCCGCTTAAAGCGACGTGAGTTAGATACGCCTGAGCCCTAAACGTACACAAACTACACCTATGAAATGTTACTGGTCAGCTTATATATTTCCGGGATAAAATCCAGGTTTGCGTTTGACGTCACTGTTTACAACTTTTACTTCTTCCAAGTGACTGACTGACTTGAACCGACATAATTTAATAATATAATATATAACCAAATATACCCACTTTACGTCTTTGACATTGTGTAGATAAAAGTGCTTAGGTTTCGCTCGTAAAGTGTGGCAACTAAAAAGCCTGAAATAAAATAAATAATTAAAAAAATCAAAAAACCCGACTGCAAAAATGTCAACTAAAATGCAATAACTTAAAAGACTGAAACAAGGCGGACAACGAAAACAAAATTATAATAAACTTAAAACGATGCAATTTTTACTTCATTTTAACAAACAACATTATGAGCTGAAAGCTTTAGTTAAATTTTCGCATTCAATTTAAAAATAAAGCAGGCGGGACCTATTAATTTTCTCTATGTTAATTTATAATTTGCGAAAATAGGTCCCGCCTGCTTTATTTTTAAATTGAATGCGAAAATTTAACTAAAGCTTTCAGCTCATAATGTTGTTTGTTAAAATGAAGTAAAAATTGCATCGTTTTAAGTTTATTATAATTTTGTTTTCGTTGTCCGCCTTGTTTCAGTCTTTTAACACGTTCACTGCATTATGAGGTCTAAAAGTCACAAGCGTGACTTCTCGCTGGTGCGGCAGTCAAAATCGCGTTCTTTCACTCTGTGCGGGAGGGGACTATTTTAACATTTCTTTGAGTATGACAGAGACAAATACATAAAATTGTTTCTATTGCGAAGTCAAGCCCTGTGGCGAAGTAAATAAGATATGAGGTCGAAGAGCACTCATACGCACTGAATAGAAATAATTACGCTACTGTGCGAAGTGAGGTCTAATCTGTCTCAAAAGTTGTAGGCCTCATAGACGCACGGAGTGAAGTGCGGGCGCCGCGGGCGCCGCGTAGTGATGGGAAAAGTTTTGATAGGAAAGCACGCTTATCGTGCACGCGACTCGCTCGATTTTTACTGTTACTGCAATTAGTTGTTTTGGTGTAATATGGATCCTTCAAACCATAAACGAAGCAGAATGAGGCTCATATTATGTGATCAGAAGTGAAACAGAAGAGTTAAAGCAGTTAAAAATAGAAAAGTGTTACAGAAGGTTGCTCCAACCAAAAATACTTCTGTGAAAAAGGTAAACATTCACACAAAAAACAACACAACACATACTTTAAAACTGTAAATGGTATGTGTGGTAGGCACTTAAGAATCCTAATTTAAGTGTTTCATTTCAGGATTTGCTAGGGGCATAATATGTGCTAAACATGTGCTTCAAAAGGCAGTCAACGCAAGCGCTGTCGGCTGAGTAGGTTTCTACGATAAATTAAGGCTCAGCCTAAACAGCATTCAAGCTGCAAAATTGTTACTTTCTGTGTGCAGTGTGATAAATTATACCGTTTGCCTTGCTTCAATGCAAATTTTGATTATTGATTTTAATTATCTATTTATAAAATGAAATTTATACTCGTCGCATCTGCATATCTATTTCATGTACATCACTAGTAGAGACACAAATCGAACTTCTTTTTAGTGCGATGTGAGGCAGAACCGATGACAAAAATTTTTTTTTCATTTATTAAATACCGAAATGTCACAACTGCGGGCGAAGCCAGATTCAACTTGAATAACTATTTAAGTTTATAATGGTAAAGTTTCAAACAATTATTTTCAATTTTGAGCTATATTTAGGGTGTTTTTAAAAACAATATTTTGTGAGGCTAAAAAGCTCTCAAACGCACTGTAAAGAAGTTCAACTTTGCCTCGAAAAGACCTCATTCGCACTGGCTGAAAGGCCATAAAAAATAGTGCCGCAGTGAACGTGTTAAGTTATTGCATTTTAGTTGACATTTTTGCAGTCGGGTTTTTTGATTTTTTTAATTATTGGATGATCTATCTGACTCAGTTTGGCCATTGCGGTACTCACCCTTAGTTATTTGAAGTGGTATTTCAAATAATTTAATCACAAAATATACTTTTTTAATATAATATATTTAAATTGAAATAAAATATAAACTAAACACCCCTGCCTACCAAATTCAAAAACGAGCAAACCGTTTCTTTTAATTTATCGGAGCTCCCCTTAATTTTTTAATGTATTTTAATTTAACTATTTATTTCTTCGGTAAATATATAACTAAATATTCAATGAAAATTTTAAGCGTCTACCTGTCACCGTTATCAATATCGAGCAAAGACAAGCAAAAAAATCACGTTTGTTGTATGGGAGCCCCCTTAAATATTTACTTTATTCTACTGTTTTAAGCGGCAAAAGGAATACATCATCCGTGAAAATTTCAAAACTATTACTTAACTGTATGTACTGTTCAAGAGATACAGCCTGGATGGACGGACAGCGAAGTCTTAGTAATATGGTCCCGGTTTTGCCTTTTGGGTACGGAACTCCTAAAAACGTTTGTAAATATTCGCAATTTCACATACACAAGTACAACGCAAACGTTTTCCATCACAACATAACGGTTGCATTTTCCTCGCGTCCTCTCCGTGTTATTCTGCTCATAAAGACTCCGAACATAAAGACTCCGTATCAGTACGAGAGTCAAACATAATATCGCTTTTAAATCGTTCAATTTCTATAAACTACATATTTCATCGATACCATTAATTTACTCGTTACACTTTCTTAATAGTTTTTTGCTTGATTTTTTGAAGAAATTTTAACTGAAGCTAAGAAATTTTGACTCTAGATTTCTGTTTGCCCGTTAATCTCTTGTGATTTCTGGATAATATTTAAGATGAAGTTCAACGAAATCTTTCTCTTTCAAGTTTCTGATATAATCCGCTTAGGTGTGGAATACTCTCCTTCTAGCTTCCGTGTTCCCAGCAAAGTATAATCTGGGTGCCTTAAAAAGCAGAGTGAAAAATCATTGTACACAAGCGCGCTCTATCCCAGACCTCATCATTGCTTTTCATTTCAAGCACGATTTAAGTCAAGGTCAAGCCTATAAATATTAAAGAAATTGAGGTGATAGATTCTAAGACAGCATAGCAATAGTAACCCATAGGTTTTTAGATCGGTTAATATTATAGAACAAACTGATTCTACAAGACTCCGTTTTTCCCTTGAAGGTACAGAACCCTACAAAACTATCTTCGTAAAACCCTTCCAGGCCTTTACGATGTAAGAAATACAAATGGCAAGGAATCAACAAATAGCCGGCAGGCGGCAGCGTTTAGTCAGCATTCCGGGGAAGCTAGACAAATTGATAGGCTCTGTTAGCGGACAGATTTATTGATATCGCCCCGGTAATGGATTTGGCAGTTCCCTTGTCTTTCCGCCGGTTACATCGCGGCTAAGAGGTTAAGAGTTCGGGGTTAGGGGTTACGGCCTTATGGGCTGAAGTGACGTCAAGGATTGTTAAGTAAAATCTTTTTCTGTGACAATTTTCTAACGAGACCACCATTACAAATATCTATCTACATCATAATGATTATAAGTAGAATGTCATCGATGGCTCATTTTTATACTGAGTCAACTAAAATATTATTATAGGTAATTACACTTTTAAGCTTAAGAGTCTACTGACCCACGATGTCTCCCATACAAACGTTATACTAAATCATTTGTAATTCGTGCAAATTTCGATCATGTTGTGGTGTTATTCGTGTTCATATAGTAATAATCTATGCTCCTGGCCATATCTGGTTCCGAAATACTTTTTTTAAACGAAATTGTAAACGAATTTAGTTTTGCTTATTTTATGTCAAAGAGGACATGTTTTCTGCTTATTTGATTTGTAATAAAAACAACACTATCTTACGTCGCATTAGTTCAGGAGCACAGTTTTTATTGTCCAGATAAAGAAAATCACCAGTTAATAAAGAAAGTTACAAGTTTTCATTCATAATTTTTGGTATTACGGAACTCGACCAAAGTTATAAAAATTTGGATCAAAATTGTTTATTATTTCGTTTTAAATAAGTATTTCCAAACAAAATATGGCCACGATCATAGATTATTACTATATGAATCCGAATAATAAAACAACATGATCCAAATATTCACGAATTACTAATGATTTGGTACTTTGAATGAATGGAGACAATGTAGTTCACAGGCCCATTAACAACTTTTAAATCATTTCTTTTATCAAATTTCCTTAAAATATATTCTACAAAAATTACATAATTAATATAATGGAATAAATATACAATTAAAGTTAAAATAATATTACCATTCACTCTTCTTATCGCATTCCTGTAAAGTTCATCATCATCATCATCTCAACCCCTTTTATGTCCCGCTGCTTGGCACGGGTCTCCTCTCAGACTGAGAGGGGTTTGGCCATAGCCCATCACGCTGGACAATTGCGGGTTGGCGGGCTTCACACACCTTTGAGAACATTTTTGTGAACTCTCAGGCATGCAGGTTTCCTCACGATGTTTTCCTTCTCCGCTAAGCAAGTGATATTTAGTTTCCTAAAAACGCACATAACTCGGAAAAATCAGAGGTGCGTGCCCAGGATTCGAACCCGCGACTTCCTGATGAGAGGCAGAGGTCAGAACCACTGAGCTATCACTGCTTCATAAAGATTCTTTTACTATGAGTCAAGTAGGTTGTCCGTAGGAGATATCATCTACCGATCACCTAGAAAATGCTTGGAGATCTATTTCAAGGCGAAGAAAATGTAAAAAAAAGGGCCATATAATTGCGCATGAACTACTTCTATTTAATAAAAAAATCTTTGAAAGCTCATTTCAAACTTTAAGGAATTAATATTCAAAAGTCGTATGTTCTCGTCTCACATGATAATATCATTACTAGAGTTATTTCCAATTTCGCAGAAGATGATTGGGCGCAAGTTTATGCGTCAGAACAGTCTCACAATTGCTTGCCTTACTATACTTAGCTCAATACACGAAAATCGAAGCGAACACAATATTTTGTATTGTAATTTGCAAAGCTGCAACTGAACTTACCTTATTATAGTTAGTACAGTTCACTGTATTAATGTAATTAATTACTGATAATACGAGGAACAAGTTAGAAAGGTCACTAATGAATCTGTTTTAATTAATTATTTTCATATTTTAACCATTAAACATTATTAAGTAGAAAAAAAAAACTAGGAAAAATGATAAGTATATATTATCATGTTTTGATGGGAGCATGTAATTTTTAACATCGCAAGCCAATTAGCTCTAATGAAACTTTTCCAATTCATCTTACTTTTTTTTTACGCTATACAAGTTAGTACTTGACTGCTATCTCACTTGATGGTAAGTGATGATGCAGTCGAAGATGTTAGCGTACTAACTTACTTAACACAAATTATAGATACAAAATCTACTCACGGACAAATATGTTGGACATCAGTGTGGCAGGCAGACAGAACACGATCACCAGTATGTCCGCTACCGCCAGGTTCACTATGAAGAAGTTGGTGACAGTTCTCATGCGCGGCGAGCGGTACACCACGGCGATCACAAAGCAGTTCCCGATTAAACCCACCACGAAAACCAGCAGGTACGCGACACAGTACACCGCCGTCATCGCCCCGCTGTGCCTGTACATGAACTCATCGTCCATCGCACCGAAATCCGACCGATTCAATGTTATGTTCAACCTAAGTGGCTGGTCCTCAATATGAGTCCCCAACGGCTCCATGTCCGGCAAAACACTGTTCTCATTCACAAACTTCGTATTAACAACGTCCATTATAGAGTTCGATATGACATCTACGAAGTGGTTCCTCGAGTGCTGATGCTCTCGAGAATGATTCCGATGACGTATATGATGCCTTTCGCTCGGCTGTGTCGAATAGTTCTGAAAGTCATCGAAGTCACTCAAAACGCGTAACGGTGCCATTTTCATAACTGTTGTAACTCTCAAGTCATTATTATAAAGTATGTTTTAAGTACCTATAAAATACTGCAACAGTATAATTTATATCCAACACACACCAAACATCGGCAAATAAAAGCGGGCACAGCACACGAAATAGTACGATAGAAAAGTAGCAAAAGTTCCGAAGTTATATGCGGGAGCGTTTCGTAGCGGTGCTACGCGCGGTTCGTTCGGCGATCGCGCGCCGTGTGAGCGTAGAGGCTCTACGGCGGAGGCTTCGACGCATGTGCATTTTTGGTGCCTACTGAAACCACGATCATTTTCATTTACAATAAACTGCAATACGATAAGAATAGAGTTCAATTTTGTATGGTCAATGTTGATTTAAGTTTGTTTCGCAATTGGGAATGGTTTGGAGGTCGGACGGGAACGCATCCGGGTAAAAGGTTAGCATTTCATGCATTTTAATCATAGTGCCATTTAATCGAGTTTTCGACTTCCATTTTATTCCCCCACTTTGTTGGGAATTTCTATTAACACACCCATCGCGTGGGATGTGCACAATTCAATTAAAATGAACACTGGGCAATGCCTTGTTCGTGCCTATTTCAGTGCCTCGTATAAAAGTTTGGGGAGTTGGCGTTTACAAACTAACCTCATCAATATTCAAGGCAATGTTTTTCAAATGCAACGCTGCAATTTTAGTTCTGACATGAAATGCAAAAATGATTCATAACCAACCTTTCCAAAAATTACTCATGGATATTATGTTACACTAACCTTTCTAAAAATTACTCAAGAGTATTATGTGTAAAATCAATTTTCCAGTTAGTCTCTTTTTTTAGCTGATATTTTTTTCTCTGATATTAAATGAAATGGTAAAATGATAGAGTCACTGCCAGAACATAATATCTAAGCCATTTAAAAACTATATTAAATTCTAAATTGGTCCATGCCTGATACCGGTAATCAAACCTAGGATCTCTGCCGCTAATAACACACCGAGAGAAACTAAATATTACAAGCAATAATGGAAGAAGCAATATCAAGACCAAACCTAGAGCTAATATATTTTATGTGGAGTCCAGATTAAGGCCAGCGGAGCGGCCTCGAGCCGTGGCTGACGTCTTGATTAGTGACCAATATGCATCACAGGACTCGCGACCTCTTAGATTTTATTGTTTACGATATACGGGTAACTTTTCTTTGGCAAAATTAGGTAGGAAATCGTTGGGGCATGGGCTTTCGCCCTTCGTCCCAAAACCAAGGATGCAATTAAGGGTTATTGAGGACAAACTGAGTAACCAACGTGCTTAGCTACATGTGCGATAGGTTGTTTGTCGAAAATTGACAATAATAAAATAACCTTATGCATACAACGGCAAGCAAAGCGGCAAACAAAAATGTTTCAGAGGCATAAAGATTAAAAATATTGTTAAGTTATAAAATTCAGGCCAATATTTAATGACAGGTATGTCTTGGCTAAGTTACATGTCAATTCTCTTTTTACAGACGTTAACGGTTTGAAAATTAAAGAAAATAAGAGGACTTTACGATATCACGTGATCAACCTATCGAAAGTATACGTCATTCTGCAATAGGAATGGTGTGGTTACTCGGCCTTCGAAGCCATAATGATCATAGAAACCAATTCGATATGGTCATATCGCTAGCACTGTATGTGGGTACTGGCTACTGAATACCCTAGGCCTAAAGAAGTCACAATTTTTTTTAAACGCTATACAAGTTAGTACTTGACTGCGATCTCACCTGATGGTAAGTGATGATGCAGCCGAAGATTTTTGCGTACTAACTTGGAAGGGGTAAGTTATGTCACCCCAACGGTTTCTACACAGCATCGTACCGGAACGCTAAATCGCTTGGCGGTACGTCTTTGCTGGTAGGGTGGTAACTAGCCACGGCCAAAGCCTCCCACCAGACCAGACCTAAGCCAATTTAGAAATTATAAAATTCCAAAGTGGCCCGTGGCGGGAATCGAACCCGCGACCTCCCACTCGAATCCGAGCGTGCGTCCCCTGCGCCACGGAGGTCGTCAAAAATTTGCAAGAAGATCGTTCTGTTTCTTATTCATAATTGTTTCGTTATAATTTCTGTTGACAAAATAATTAATACCAAAAATTTCCATACCAATTAATATTGCTGACAATAAATCGGCCGGAATGTAAAATGAAATATTCAGTGTTTCCCCGTATACGAAATATATGAGTGGCATTTTGAAATACCATTCAAGCAAATATGGACTGTATTCCTATGAAGTTAAATACGCGAAGGGTGTGCAGTATTGGAGATGGGTCATCGCACTGTACCAGTAGGCTGTATTTCAGTTGTCACCGAGTTTTATGGTCGACCACTCGTCGAGTGGTTGTTAAATGAACTTTAATTAGACACTGAAAGTGCTGAAAGCGGCGACTGAGACTTTTTAAATTGATAAAATGTGGTTTGTACGTGATGATAAGTGTCGACCCCTTAAAAATTCTATATCTTTTGCAAGCGGCTTGAAGTTTGAACATTCTTTTCTCGAAACTTAGGTAACACGAATTCTATAATTGTGGTATAGTTCCCTTTTTCCCAGTTTCCCTTTAAAACCACTTCATTTGTTTCTAAGAATAGCACATGCAGTGGGGTTAGTACGAATTGTTCGATTTTCGATTTGAATCTCGATTCGGGTTGGCCGTAATCGAAATCGAATAACTCTATCGAATTCTTAGCATTATCGAAGCTTGCACAAGTCTTTCAAAAAGATGGGCAAGCAGGCAGAACTTTTGAAAACGTTTATTTTATTCCAAATCATGTGTGTTTAATAAGTCAAATGTGTTTAATTAATCAATTCAGTACAATTCTTTGAATTTTTTTTTTTCCAGGCAACTGTTTCGGTTTTTGTTCTTCTTTCTCGAAAAACCTTTTTCAGAAAGTGAACGAAGCCGCCTTCAAAAGCTAGTTATCATCATCTCACCCCCTTTTACTATTTGTAACTGGACACAAATAGTAAAAGGGGGGTGAGTCATTCGAGTACCACAACTCCGGAAACTCAGAGGTATATGCCCGGGCCTCGAACCCCCGACCCCCAGATGCACGGCCTGAACCAATGGGCTGTTACTTCGTATTATTTACTACAAAACTTAATACTTTAGTAATATAATATTAATCAATAAATTTTTAGCTTTCAATAAAATATGAGAACTGAAAAAGAAAAGTCGTTAAATTAAAATCTTGTAAGATTTTCTTTATCCACTGAAAGAAGTTTAGTCTCTGAACTAATATTATTGAAGGAAGGATGCTTATGACAGTCAAACATAATAAATACTTAACATTTCATTTCTATTGTTATAGATTTGGCAACGTTGTAAAATAAGAAAGGAAGTGCGCATCAACGTTTGCGGTGTCAACGACATTTTGTGTGCATAATATTTTATTGCTCACAGCCTCCGTTTACGACGATATCATTGCCCTTATAAAACCATCATTTGTATTGTATTGAATATTCACAATTCGTAAAATATAGATTTTGGTTTTGTTGTAGAGTAATCTTAATATATATAAATCTCGTGTCACAATGTTTGTCCTCAATGGACTCCTAAACCACTTAACCGATTATAATAAAATGTGCAGTTCGATCCAACTTGAGAGATAGGATAGTTTAAATCTCAATTCAACTATTTTTTAAATCACCAAGGGCAAAACAACGTTTGCCAGGTCAGCTAGTTGTATAATATATTTTATGATTTATCAAATGTTAAAGGGAAAAATTGCTGGAAATAACGATGCTTTCACAGAAAACCGATGTTTCAACTAATAACTAAAAAATTTAAAACCTAATAAAAAAATACTTCGCAACGTTTTTGGAAATTATTATTACTGACACAAATTAAAAAAGATACTAATCCCAACTGTACTTTACGATGAAATTAATGAAAATAGAGATTTTGCCTTTACTTTTGGGAAAACTTTCTTTTGAGATTTTTTAAATCGTGTTTCTGTCTCAAAACGAATTAAACACACAGGACTTTTGAATTTGAAAGTAATAATTGTCTTTATAGGCTATAACAGGGTAAGAAAAACTTATTCATCGTTATCGTTATCCTATCCGAATACTGCCTTCCGATTGGCTTCCGTAAATCAGGGGACCATTCAGCGGGTAGAACTTGTAAACGATTACGATGACGATGAATATGTTTTTCTTACACAATCTAGGGGCAGGGTCAGTAAAAATCGCCTAACGCGTAACCGTTTGAGCCCATTACTACAAAATGTAAGAGCTTAGATACAATTTGTAGTTTATATTTTGTGTGAACAAGCGGAGCATTTCATGGGAAAGTATGGAAACAGTGCATTAAAGGTTTTTGCATTGGTATTTAGAGCAGCTGATCCGCATTTAATAATATTTTAAGCGACTCGTCGCGACCGCACGTAAAATATAGTTGGCAGTGCGTTGATCTATGGTACTGTGTACACTCAAACCACTAAACGACAATAAAGCTATTATTACACCAGCTATTCCCTACCTAACTAACAAAAATATATCGATTCCTAAGCTATCCTAATAGAAGACCGTTCTTAAACTATCAAAACTACTTTTTGACTATAAACAATTGTTTGTTATCATATTGACCTGAATCTTGTGTGTTTGTTTTTAAATTTATTTGTTACCTCGTATCTTTCAACGGTCATTCTTCTTTATTGGTACAGACTACGGTAACTTGGTTAAAATTAATTATGTGTATATGTATACCTCATACCATCGCATACACAGCTGCAACCAACGCTGCAACAGAATAAATAAATAAATAAAATAAAATAGTATTTATTCAGCCAAAAAACTTAAGTTGTAACTAAATATTATACAAAAAATATATAAACTAATAAAATTAAATAATTTCCCACTGAACTTGTCATGTCAGCGTAGTCTAAGAGACAGTGTTTAACTATTACGTTAGCATAGGTACTTTACGGTTGAGGTAATATAATACTCCTTTACTGTCATATGTTCCGCTAATGGCTTCGCTACGCCACGTTACACCGTCTGCTACAATATCTCTGTGGTCGCTTATCTTCCGTCTGTCTGTGCTTGTGAATGGAATAGTAAACGAATACCTTAGGTACTTACATGACTTTGCAAGTCGAACTATTATAGGATTCAATTCTTACTTTTTGAGATACGGAACCCTGAAAATTAATAAATTGAGTGACACAGAACCCTAAGTGGGTCCGAACTAAACGCACTTAGCCAATTTTTATTTATGAGTATTTGATGTATTTGGTTTAGTTAAGTTTTATACGGGTAAACTTCTTAAAACGGACGACCAAACTTAAAGTTTCGTTTTATAACTTAAACATTATTCACTCGCTTAAAAGAAGTACGGTGATATATGAGATACTTTCGACAGGAGTCAGGAACTGCAATAAAGCTAGGTTTTATTCGTCGATTTCTAGATAAATCTGACAAAACTCTGTTTACCAGAAGCAACGAAAACAGAATTGAAGGTCGAAAAGAACGGGAGTCGTTTTCTTTTGCGTATATTTTGTTTGAATTAAGTACCTAATTTAGTTTTGTACTTTATTTTGTGTAAATTAATTTAAGTATTATTATTTGTTCGGCTCCCTTCATTTTTGGTAGAAAAGTATTTTTTTATCCTCTACGAGTACTATTATTTTGGAACTTTATTTTGTGTAGGTACATATTTTAGCACTATACTAGTTCGGCCCCATTTTTAGGGTTTCATACCAATTTGGTAAAAATGCAACCCTTTTGGTGAGACTTTCTCCGTCCGTCCGTCCGTCCGTCCGTCCGTCCGTCCGTCTGTCACACTCGATTATTTCAGTAACTATTCAAGCTATCGGCTTGAAATTTAGAATAGTTAGTTATAGGTAATAGTGACGCGACGTCATAACAATCGTAAAAATTTGAAAATTGTTTTTATTTTTATTTAAAAAGGGGGGGGAAACCGGGTCGACAAATTTTCAAAATGAGATAACAATATTGAGTGGGGTTTCATATGAAAGAGCTTTACTTGTGTATACTAAAACTAATTTTTATTTATTTTTATGCCTGATAGTTTTTGATTTATTGGGCAAACTGTCGAAAAAAATACCGCCCCCCCCCCTTATCTCCGAAGTTTACCAATCGAAAAATCTGAAATAATTATGATCAATAGAAGTTAATGTATATTTTACAGGAAAAATAAAATCAACTCACTGACTAATATACTTTTTTTGATAATGACAATAATCCGCCAAAAACAAAACAAAAGTACCTACATGTAAATTATACTCGGAAATTCATGAAAAAAAGTGATTCTTTCAATGTTTTACTTCTCTTATGGTATGGAACCCTCGGTGCGCGATTCCGACTCACACTTGGCCGGTTTTTTGGTTTATAAGTTTACCTACCTACCTAAATATTTTTTTGTCCTCTACAAGTTAGTACTTGGGGATCTCCCCTGATGGTAAGTGACGATGCAGTTACAACTAACTAAGGTAGTTTGTTTTTGCTAGTAAGGTAGTAAAGTAGTATGTGTTTCGCCGGTTCTGCCCCACTGACCCACCCTCCAACCCCCCACCCGCCGGCGCTCCCCCCGCTTCGTGTTTGGCTAACTTACCAAACCTAAAAAAAAAAAAAAAAAAAAAAAAAAAAAAAAAGGTTTAGCCCCCCATTTGAATCGTTTGCGAGCACTCCCAGAGTCCTATCTATCGTAGTTTTAGAGATAGCTTTTTTAAAGCAAACGTCCTAGTTCGTTAACTAATCGCTTCATTACTCCAACGCTAATCACCTCACCTCATGTACAATGGACATGGTCTCGAGGCTCGAACGCCGCTAATGACAGGCTCATTACTAATCACCTTAAACGATTGCAGGGTGCGTTCAAAGGAAACATTTTATTATGATAACTTAGTATTTATTTTTCTTTAAAAATAGTTTTAAATAATCTATACACTAACATATCATTCTCTAGCGTGTTGTTATTGAATACATTCCAAAAATTCCTACTGTTATAACCCATGAACATGTAAAACAAGTATGTAATACAATATTCACCACATACTGAAGTGAAATCATTTTGTATTCTTCTCGTGTTGTACTGCCACCTCCTCGAATTTCTTTTCAGAAACTGCAGATGATATTTTGTTGGTGCTCGCCCATACGAATCAAAATATTGACCAATGCCATTCCTGTCTATATACATGGCTATCCAGTGGGATCCTGGTTTATTATCAGTATCAAGGTTGCTTATTATATAACTTGGAGTTGAAACATAAATAGGCAATCGGTTCGCAGCGTATACATTGTGTTCAATACTTGGGTGGATTTTGCTTAGATACGATTTTATATCTAAGGTATTCATGTTACCTACGTGACAGATCTTAACGTTGCAATGGATCATAGATGAATGTGATTATAGAATGTACTTTAATCTTATAACTTAATAAATGAAAGATATAAATATTTATTTTACAAGTGTTTTATTACATATAAATCTTATTATTAAAATACAACTTTTGACTTAACCTATTTACAATATAGTGTTACTTAACTACTATAGTCTACGCTTACATTGCGGTTTTTATCAATTTCAATAACATTATCAAACTCTGCATATACAATACAGTTTATTGTTTCATGAATAGCTGTATCAAAACGAACTTCTAGCCTCACACTACCGTGCTTTATAAGATTCCAATGACTAGAGTGAGCTGATAGATCAGGAGTTAAATCAAATGCTAAGAGACAATAGCCTTTTGCGTATTGTTCCCTAGATATTCCGTTCCCTTCATTAAAAAAATGGATGCCTGTCCCTGAGAATAACGTATGATAGGCTGAACTGAATGTATTATTATCGAATGAT
The DNA here is from genome assembly GCA_963855885.1 of Coenonympha glycerion. Taxonomy (NCBI): domain Eukaryota; kingdom Metazoa; phylum Arthropoda; class Insecta; order Lepidoptera; family Nymphalidae; genus Coenonympha; species Coenonympha glycerion. Next base: position 15,829,298 of record OY979637.1, on the reverse strand, counting down.
GGCTGCAAAGCTTTTGAAGGTATTTGTTGACCGTCAATATATAAACAAAATGTATTCATATGATAATTTTCAAAGTTGAATGGATTTTTCGTAAGAGTTCCATTAAATGCGGCATTGTTAACAAATCCAACGATACATCTTTTAGGAACTTGACCAAGAAAAATATTATCGAGTGTTTTACCCTGAACCCCTGAAGGAATTGTTAAAACTTTAACTTCCGCTCGAGTTATGGGATACTTTGCTGTAGTAGAAGCCAAGACTTTTTGATGTGCTAGTAATACATTCGGATTGATCCGCGCGCGCCGAACTATAAGGGTTGCATCTGTGATACACACTTTAAGTTTTAAATCTGTTGAAGAAGCCATAAGACTAAAAGTTTCCCGTGAGCGAACTAATTTTACACACATTTCGACACCATTAATCAAAAATTTTTCCTGGTTAAATATATCACCATGTAAGTGTCCAATCATTTCTATTTCCTTGCTTTCTGATGCAAGAGTCTGTCTTTTAATAAAACCTGTATTATTTTCATCTACCGAATCCATACTCCCCGCAGTATCTTCATACCAAAGACCACAAGTCAGGTGAGATTCTTTTGCTGCTGGCGCATAGTTTAGTAATGTCTCAATATAAGCACGGTAAGCGTATGTATTGTTTGGTGGTGAAATAAGTTTTTGATTCAAATATACATCCAGCTGACTAAAGACTGAATGTAACCAATTGTTGATTGTAACGTATATTTCATAATATATTTTATCAAGAAGCAATCATTAAGTAGATATTCGTGGTAAATAAATTATCGTTAGGAACAAGAAGTTAATTACTACACTCATTAGAAATGAACTTTTACTGATGTTGCAACTTCCACCTAATCTATCTACTGGTTTCTTTATCGTCACATCGTTAGTTTAAACTAGTTTGTATTGGCTTCTATATAAGACAAAAAATGTATTGATTCAATCATATTATCAGTTCTTCACTGTAACTATTAAGTACTATTCTTGGTTTTATAATCTGAGTTGTTTTGTGTGTGAAAGTTTGTGTTATATACTGCAGAGATGGAGGTAAGTTATTTTTATTTTATGTTTTTATTCTTATTTTCATACGCTGTCCCTTATTTTAAAAAATCAGTCTAATATTTACTTTATATTGTTACAGAATAAATTATACAGTCTTAGTAGTCAAGAAAATAATACTTATAAACAATATTATTTTCCTACCAGTGATTGCCCTGAAGAGGAAACACAAGAACTTTATATTGAACAGGAAATGCCATCAAAGAAGAGAAAATCAGAAACTTTAGACAACTTTTTTGATTCCCCCACGAAAAACAAAAGAAAGCTAAATTGTTCTACAGTATCGAGAATAAATAAAGATGATGGCAGATCATACATTTCCACAAACACTGATGATGCAGCAACAGCAAGCTATCTTATAAAAATTGAGTTATATGATTTGAAAAAAATATCTAAAATACCTCCTTCTCAACACTGGAAACATGCTAACGTTAGAATAAAATATTACACTCAGAAAACAAGTACAGTTCTCGCGAACACTAATGATATTATTTATAATATTACTAAAGAAATCGCGCAAACAGATGGCTGTAAGAAATACTCTTATAATAGTTAATTTGTTAAAATCATAATTATTAAACTACCTATTATTTTAAAGTGTTCTCTGTAATGTAATTAGTAAACAAGGTATCCATCAATTAATGAATAATCTTACATGACTATATTAAAACTCGTTGAAGCTATGGAAGTTGAATTAGTAAGTGTCTTAACGCTTTACCTGTAAAGATCTCTCTCAATAGTCTTTTCGCCAAAACATTAGTTATGGAAAGTGTAAGAGAATTGGTTGTTAGCAGTTTTTTCAACTCTACGGAAGAAGTCCTTGAATTGTGTGATAATTTTGAAACGAATTCTGAAGAGTGTAAAAATATATTCTGTGACTCAATAGACGACAATCAATTAAATGAATTGTGTACGCGAGTTGAAAGAGAAGAATATGAAAAAGCTTTCTGTGACTCTATTGACAATGACCAACTCAATGAACTCTTTGAGGAGTTGGAAAGAAACAATATTATGTAAGTATTTTTTATTTGTTTTTTTTTTTTTTGCATTAATTTTTTTCATTTTCCTATTTTTAACATGTTTTTTTTTCTTATATGTAGTCAAACGAACCAAACTTTACAAACTGGAGGAGCTCTCAAACGACGGAATATTACCTCAGAAAGAAATAGTCCTACGAAAAGGATGAAAGTAAATGAAGGAGCCTCTACATCATCTAGTGAAAGCCTGAACAATACACATTCGGATTCATCAGCAGAACATATAGGTAATAAAATTAAATGCGATATTTGTCAAGTTTACATAAGCAAAAAGTACTTTACAAATCATTTAAAAAGTAATTTTCACAAAAATAATCACTTAAAATCACATTCCTCGTTGCCAAATGTGTCAGTAATAGAGTCAGCTTTTGGACAAAGAATAAAAACCTACAAGATAAACAGTAAAGCTAATATTACATCTGATTTAATTTTTAAGACACCTGAATCATTTTTTAACTCTATAAAAGATGATATCTTACTCCTTATCCAAGAGTCGATTAAAGAACATAGTGTTTTAAAGATAAATTTCATTTTACATGCTGATTTTGTACAAGAAACTAAAAAACTATCGAACTCTTTTGATTTTCAAACATGTAATTATGTAGTTTTTACTGGAGATGATTTAAATATATTCATGTCATCTTTATGTGATACTTTAACAAATAAAATAAGTGCCTTTGAGAGAAAAGATAGTGGTTGGAGCCTTGCTAACATAAAATGTTTGGATATGAATGTGAATAAATTTAATCCACTCCGTGGTACATCGTACATCGATTTACCTCGAGATATCAAAACTAAAAAGGCTGTTATAAACGTAAAAAATGCAGATCATATGTGTTTTAAATGGGCATTACTTTCGGCTTTATATCCCCCTACTAATAATAAGACTGACAGAGTCTCATCATATAGTATGCATTCAAATAAGCTTAGGTTTGACGGTGTGTCTTTTCCAGTTAAATTAACAGATATACCTAAAGTAGAAAAACAAAACAACATAAGCATAAATGTGTTTGGTTTAGAATATAACAAAGAAAGTAAACAGCACAGTATCATAGGTCCGTTATATTTTACAAAATCTTGTCAAAGCACTCATGTTAATTTACTATTGATATCAAATAAGACAAATTCACACTATTGTTATATAAAAAATATGTCACGTCTAGTTAGTAAGCAAATTTCTAATCAAGAACATGCTATTCACATATGTGATGGATGCTTACTACATTTTCCAACACTTGAGAGATTAGATAATCATCGAAAAAATGATTGTTCTCATATCGTTACAGAGTTACCGAATAGTGAACTCAAAAAAAAGAATTGGTTTGGTCATCCATCATCAAACAATAAAATAAAGTTTGATAAATTTAGTAAAAAATTAAAAATACCATTTGTAATATATGCTGATTTCGAGGCATTTATAAAACCTTTAAATTCATGTTCAAATGATCCCTCCAAACCGTTTACGGAAAATATTCAAAAACATGAGGTATATAGTTTTGGTTATTACATAAAATGTTCTTATGACGAAAGTTTTTCAAAATATGAGACGTATAGTGGTCCAGATTGTACCAAAGTATTCATGGAACGACTCTATGAGGATATTAAATTAATATGTAAAAAGAATAGTTATCATACACGCCCAAACCCTCTGACGAAGGAAGATGAAGCGCATATCGCATTTTCAAATAAATGTCATATATGTGAAACAAGTTTTAATAGTGAATACGTTCTCGATTATGATTGGCATACTGGAAAGCTAAGAGGCATTGCTCATGAAGCTTGTGCTGCAAAATATCGTGCTCCGCGTTATATACCTGTGTTGTTACATAATCTTAGTAACTATGATGCCCATTTCATTGTCCATTCTTTAAATTTTGTGGAGGGTGAAATTGAAGTAATACCCCAAAACAAAGAAAAATATATTTCTTTCTCAAAGAAAATAAATGTTAATAATCAACAAGTAAGTTTGAGATTTGTAGATTCTTTTAAATTTTTGTCATGTAGTCTCGATCAATTAGCTAAAAATCTAAATGACGATCAGTTTGAATCTCTAAAAAAGTGTTTCCCAAGTTCTGATGATTTTAATCGTTTAAGAAGAAAAGGTATTTATCCTTATGAATTCATGAGTTCTTATGACTGCCTAAAATTATCATCACTACCATCTCAACAACAATTTTACAGTTCTTTAACTAATACCCATGTTTCTGATGAGGAGTATAATCGTGCAAAAGATGTCTGGAAACATTTTAACTGTAATACTATGCTGGATTATTCTAATCTCTACCTTAAAACTGATGTTATGTTACTAACAGATATTTTTGAGAATTTTCGCAAACTTTGTCTCAAAACATATGGTTTGGATCCAGCTCATTATTACACAGCTCCTGGATTAAGCTGGGATGCTATGCTTAAATATACACAAATAGAATTAGAATTGTTGACAGACTTTGATAAAATAGCATTTATTAAATCAGGCATCAGAGGAGGTATATCTCAGTGTAGCAATCGCTACGCAAAAGCAAATAATCAGTTCATGGATGATTTTGATAAAGAAAAACCTATATCTTATTTGACATATTTGGATGCAAATAACTTGTATGGCTGGGCAATGTCCCAATATTTACCAACAGGAGGATTTGAATGGGTGACAACTGATACAAATTTTGAAGTGTCAGAAACATCAGAGATTGGATTTATTCTTGAAGTTGATTTGGAGTATCCTGATGATTTACATGATTCCCATTCAGATTTACCTTTATGTCCAGAAAATGTTATAATTGGAAATTCTAAAGATGTAAAGCTGGTACCCAATCTAAATAATAAAAAAAATTATAAAATTCATTACAGAAACTTGAAACAATGCATTAACATCGGTATGAAGTTGACTAAAATTCATAGAATATTAAAATTTAATCAAAGTCCTTGGTTGCAAAGATATATAGATTTAAATACAAATTTACGAACTTTAGCTACATCAGATTTTGAAAAAGATTTTTATAAATTAATGAACAATTCCGTTTTTGGTAAAACTATGGAAAATATTGAAAAAAGAGTCAACGTTAAAATGTTAACGCATTGGGAAAATCGTGGTAAAGTCTTAGGCGCACAAGACTTGATTGCTAAACCTGAATTCCATAGCTTAGCTGTTTTCTCTGAAAATTTAGTTGCAATACAATTACGTAAAACAAAATTAACTTATGATAAACCTATTTATTTAGGATTTTGTATATTAGACATATCTAAAACTTTAATGTATGACTTTCACTATCATTACATGTTAAAAAAATTTAAAAACAATATAAAACTATTGTATACGGATACAGATAGTTTAATTTATCAAATTTTTACAGAAAATTTTTATGAAGATATAAAATCTGATCTCATAAATTATTTTGACACATCTGACTATCCAAATGATAATATATATGGATATCCAAGAGTCAATAAGAAAAAACTTGGGTTTTTTAAAGATGAAAACAATGGAAAAATTTTCAAAGAATTCGTAGGTTTACGATCAAAAATGTATGCATTAAATATAGACGATAAAACTGTGGCAAAAGCAAAAGGTGTAAATAAATGTATCACAAAAAGAATGACAATGGAAGATTATAGATCATGTTTATTTGAGAAAAAAAATCAGTATTGTAATATGTTAAGATTTCGATCTATTAAACACACGATTTTCACACAAAATATTAACAAAACTTGTTTGTCACATAACGACACAAAACGTTTTATTTTAGAAAATAACGTTGATACATTGGCTTGGGGTCATTATAAAATTACGAATAAGTAGGTAGTTTTGTAAATTGTAAATATTAGTTTAAGATAATGTCATTGTAATTATTATATCGTGTTCATAATTTTTTCTTTTTGTCAATATTTTATAAATCTTTTGTAATTTTAAGTTTTCTTTTTTTGTATTTAGAATAGGAATTTAAAATGTAAATTAAAATTAAAATTATTTGCTTTGTATTTTTGTTAAATTATTTTTCAATAAAAATAAATGTAAGATTTTAAATTTATTTTATTTCAGTTCTTTATAAGTACCCTATTTAATCTAGTTTAAACTAATGATGTAGTGATGAAACGAAACCAGTTGATAGATTGTACTTAAATATTTCTACGAAATTGCAACATCGGTAAAATTTCACATCTAATGAGAACACTCATTAACTTCTTGTTCATAACGATTACTTATCTACCACAAATATCTACTGAATGATTCATTCTTGTTAAAAACATATTACGAAATACACGTCACAATGTTTTATTTTATTCATCCTTTTACTGCAATTGTAGCTGGGCCTAGTGGTTGTGGAAAATCAAATTTTGTTACAAATTTCATAAAATATTTGAAAGACATTTGTAATACAGAATTCGCTCAAATAATTTGGTGTTTTGATGAAATGCAACCACTTTACAATTTACCAAATGTCATCTATCATGAAGGGATTCCGGATCTGTCTATGTTTGATGGAAAAGATGCTCAACTTGTTATTATTGATGATCTCATGAGGGAATCTGATGGTCGTGTTGTTGATATTTTTACTAAGGGGAGCCATCATAGAAACTTAAGTGTCTTTTACATTACTCAAAATTTATTTCATCAGGGAAAAGGTCAAAGAGATATATCTTTGAATTCCAGTTACATAATTTATTTTAAAAATCCAAGAGATAAAACACAAATACGATACTTGGCCCGACAAGTTTCACCGGATAGTTCAAAATTTATTGAAGATGCCTATAAAGATGCAACAAAAGAAGCACATGGCTATTTAATGATTGATCTTAAACAGGATACTAATGATATGTGTCGAATTAAGTCAAAAATATTTCCTCCCGACGAATACTGCGTAGTTTATGTCCCCGCAAAAGAGTATAAATATTTAAAGAATCATCAAATTTCTATCAGTTACAAATAATGCATCAACGTTTAAAGACTCATAAAGAGCTGCTAAATGCATTACATACACTTAAACCTAAATATAGAAAAGCTTTATTGAAATCTTGTGAAGAAGAAGAAATAAATTGCATTTGTGAATGTATTCATAACGTTTTACAAGGTAAAGTTCCAATAGAAGATAGACACAAGAAAAAGTTACAAAAATATAAAAAAATATTACGTAACTTGGTTCGTAAAGGAAAAAATAAAATAAGAAAAAATATACTAATACAAAAGGGAGGAGCATTTTTACCTTTGATTTTGGGATCTATTTTAAGCGGGCTAGTGTCCTCTTTAGTTTAAGATGGAAAATGCTAAGAAAATGGTGTTAGTTGACCCAAGTGTCATAGAAAAACTAAAACAACATACTAATGTTGAAAATCCTAAGTCTCGATTAGATGCAGAAATGCAAAAGATCTTAAAAAGTAACATGGAAGATACAAAAAAGTGTATTTTATATCTACAAATTTTACAAAGATACCTACATTTTACCCAGGAGGATCGTCAACCTATTGAATTACCAATTATAACTGAAAATATTAATAATATAGAATATAAAAATAGTGACACGAAAAATAAAAACTTAGTTTCAACTGAGACACCATCACATGAAGTAAAAGAACAAAATATATTAAATAATAAGACACGTTACACTTCAACTGAAATATTAAGTTTAATACCTAAGTCATATTTGAAAAAAGGTGAGTTGTTACTGAACTTAATCTCTTTGAGTAAAAATACAATTGACTGGGATGATGAAGGTACAGTTATAATTAATAACGAGAAAATTCCTGGGAGTAATATTGTCGATCTCATAAATGACTCCCTGAGATCACTTAAAAGAAGTGATCCCATAGGTTGGGAAAAATTTGCAGAAGCTTTAAATTCAATTAAAATACCATTGTCTTACATCGGTAATCCTAAGAGATCTGAGTTTATTCATCAACTTCAATTGAATAAGCTCGAAGGTTACAATAAAGAAACCTTAATCACACCTAATTCAAGAGGTGATAGACATATGACAAAGATTAAGAAGAAAATTGATTGGGAAAAATGGACCCCTTATTAGAAATAAATAATATATATTATGATCCAAAACATCCTGCTGGATTCAGTAGCATAGAGAAATTATCAAATACCATGAGAGGTAAAATGTCAAAAAAAGATGTTAGGAAATGGTTGGAGGCACAAGATACTTACACTCTTCATAAACCTGTGCAGCGGAAGTTTGCTCGAAACAAATACATATTATCAAATCTAAACGAATTATGGCAAGCTGATCTTAGTGACATGAGAACTTACTCTAAATATAATAATGGTTTTAACTATATATTGTGTGTTATTGATGTCTTTAGTAAATATGCTTATGCCAGGGCAATGAAAAAGAAAAATTCTGAAACAATAATTGAATGTTTTGATAGTATATTTAATGAATCTAATGTAACTCCTACACACATACAATCTGATAAAGGTACTGAATTTGTTTCTAAAGATGTAAAAAAATATTTTAAAAGTAAAAATATTAATTATTACACTACAAATAATCCTGATATAAAAGCGAGTATTGTAGAAAGGTTTCAAAGAACTCTGAAATCTAAAATGTGGCGCTATTTTACTTTTAAAAATACATATAAATATATAGATATTTTACAAGACTTGATATATTCATATAACCATAGTTTTCATTCTAGTATTAAAATGTGTCCTTGCGATGTTAGTTCCAACAATATAATGACAGTTTGGAGAAATTTATATGATAGGAAAACAACTAATAAACCATCATCACAATACTCACTACCTAAATTTCACATTGGTGATAATGTGAGAATTTCAAAATATAAACACATTTTTCAAAAAGGTTATGAATCTAACTGGAGTGACGAAATATTTGTTATATCTTCAATAATAGACAGATCTCCACATGTAGTTTACACATTAAAAGATTTACAAAACGAACCTATAGTTGGAACTTTCTATGAAAAAGAATTACAGAAAGTATTTTATAACCCCTCCTCAAATTATAAAATAGATAAAATCATTGGTTCTCGATTCTCTGGCAACAGAAAAGAAGTGTTAGTGAAGTGGAAAGGTTATCCTGATAAATTTAACAGTTGGATTTTAGAGTCTAGTTTAAATCAAATATGATAAAAGAAAGCTTTTATTTAACTTTACTTAGCAATAGTTCAATGGACTACTTCCCAGAAAACAAAACAACTATGTTTTCAACGAAGTTACCAAAATCTCTTGTATTAGAAGGTGAATGGTTTGTTGGAGTTGTAGAAATTCAATATCCTTGTACCATATTTACTGTTCAAGAAAATGAAAATGTTATTAAAACTTCTAAGTGGGTTTTGATGCCTGATGATGAAAAACATTCATTAGTGCACTATAGAGGACATATTCCTGCCATGAACTATGACAGCATTCAACATGTGATAGCAACTTTAAATAGAAATACTTTTGATGATATAATATTTAAGTATGATGAAATAACTAAACAAGTATCAGTGTCAATTTTGGATAACTACATTGATACACTTACGTTGTCAACCAAATTATGTTTACAACTTGGGTTTGAACCAGACAAAAATCTTGTAGTTAACAAAATTGGGACTTATCCTTCAAATTTAAAATTAGGGTTGCCATCTCAATTATTTGTTTATTGTGATATAATAGAACCACAAATTGTGGGGGATGTGATGGCTCCGCTTCTCAGAATTGTACCATTAGATACAGCAGCATATGTATATGGAGCAAATAAAATGCATATTTTCTCACCGCCTCACTATTTACCTGTTATGCGGCGGGAGTTTGATACTATTGAAATAGATATAAGGTCAAGCACAGGCAATAAAATCCCATTCCAGTTTGGAACTGCGTGTATTAAACTTCATTTTAGAAAATTATAATGGATCCTTATCACAACAAGATGACATGTCCTTATGAGCAATATTATTCACATCAGGCTGGATCAGGTATTGGAGTAATTTATAAAGGTGTACCATATCAACGTGGTCATGGGATTGGTAGTTTTCTTGGAGGATTGTTTAGGTCTATTTTACCACTTCTCTCCAATGGTGCTAAAGCTATAGGAAAAGAGGCATTAAATACAGGTGTCGGCCTTTTATCGGATATGGTTAGTGCCCGACCTATGGAAGATTCTATCAAAACTCGTCTTAAGGAAGCTAGTTCTAATTTAAACAGAAAAGTACATGACAAGATAGACAGAATTAATATGTCTGGCTCAGGATATATAACCAAAAGAAAACGGCAGTCTTCATTCATTCAACCGCTGACAGCTAAAGTGAAAGCTATTAAAAAATCAAGGCTCAGTCAAAATAAAATAAAAGACATATTTTCTAATTAATTAATTATGTCTTTTTTACATAATCATTCATGTGAGTGTATCAAATCAGAGTTAGATTTGTTTGCTTTACCATCAACACAAACAAGTATAGAAAATGGACTATGGATTCATTACAAGCCCATTTCATCCCTTGCTGATGATGGTCCTATAGAATTTCAAATACCTGGAACGAGCGATGACTACATAGATTTGTCTCATACATTGATCCATTTAAAAGCTAAGGTAGTGAATCAAGACTTATCAAAACTTAATTCATCTACTGTTGTAGCTCCAATCAACAATTGGTTACATTCAGTCTTTAGTCAGCTGGATGTATATTTGAATCAAAAACTTATTTCACCACCAAACAATACATACGCTTACCGTGCTTATATTGAGACATTACTAAACTATGCGCCAGCAGCAAAAGAATCTCACCTGACTTGTGGTCTTTGGTATGAAGATACTGCGGGGAGTATGGATTCGGTAGATGAAAATAATACAGGTTTTATTAAAAGACAGACTCTTGCATCAGAAAGCAAGGAAATAGAAATGATTGGACACTTACATGGTGATATATTTAACCAGGAAAAATTTTTGATTAATGGTGTCGAAATGTGTGTAAAATTAGTTCGCTCACGGGAAACTTTTAGTCTTATGGCTTCTTCAACAGATTTAAAACTTAAAGTGTGTATCACAGATGCAACCCTTATAGTTCGGCGCGCGCGGATCAATCCGACTGTATTACTAGCACATCAAAAAGTCTTGGCTTCTACTACAGCAAAGTATCCCATAACTCGAGCGGAAGTTAAAGTTTTAACAATTCCTTCAGGGGTTCAGGGTAAAACACTCGATAATATTTTTCTTGGTCAAGTTCCTAAAAGATGTATCGTTGGATTTGTTAACAATGCCGCATTTAATGGAACTCTTACGAAAAATCCATTCAACTTTGAAAATTATCATATGAATACATTTTGTTTATATATTGACGGTCAACAAATACCTTCAAAAGCTTTGCAGCCATCATTCGATAATAATACATTCAGTTCAGCCTATCATACGTTATTCTCAGGGACAGGCATCCATTTTTTTAATGAAGGGAACGGAATATCTAGGGAACAATACGCAAAAGGCTATTGTCTCTTAGCATTTGATTTAACTCCTGATCTATCAGCTCACTCTAGTCATTGGAATCTTATAAAGCACGGTAGTGTGAGGCTAGAAGTTCGTTTTGATACAGCTATTCATGAAACAATAAACTGTATTGTATATGCAGAGTTTGATAATGTTATTGAAATTGATAAAAACCGCAATGTAAGCGTAGACTATAGTAGTTAAGTAACACTATATTGTAAATAGGTTAAGTCAAAAGTTGTATTTTAATAATAAGATTTATATGTAATAAAACACTTGTAAAATAAATATTTATATCTTTCATTTATTAAGTTATAAGATTAAAGTACATTCTATAATCACATTCATCTATGATCCATTGCAACGTTAAGATCTGTCACGTAGGTAACATGAATACCTTAGATATAAAATCGTATCTAAGCAAAATCCACCCAAGTATTGAACACAATGTATACGCTGCGAACCGATTGCCTATTTATGTTTCAACTCCAAGTTATATTATAATAAGCAACCTTGATACTGATAATAAACCAGGATCCCACTGGATAGCCATGTATATAGACAGGAATGGCATTGGTCAATATTTTGATTCGTATGGGCGAGCACCAACAAAATATCATCTGCAGTTTCTGAAAAGAAATTCGAGGAGGTGGCAGTACAACACGAGAAGAATACAAAATGATTTCACTTCAGTATGTGGTGAATATTGTATTACATACTTGTTTTACATGTTCATGGGTTATAACAGTAGGAATTTTTGGAATGTATTCAATAACAACACGCTAGAGAATGATATGTTAGTGTATAGATTATTTAAAACTATTTTTAAAGAAAAATAAATACTAAGTTATCATAATAAAATGTTTCCTTTGAACGCACCCTGCAATCGTTTAAGGTGATTAGTAATGAGCCTGTCATTAGCGGCGTTCGAGCCTCGAGACCATGTCCATTGTACATGAGGTGAGGTGATTAGCGTTGGAGTAATGAAGCGATTAGTTAACGAACTAGGACGTTTGCTTTAAAAAAGCTATCTCTAAAACTACGATAGATAGGACTCTGGGAGTGCTCGCAAACGATTCAAATGGGGGGCTAAACCTTTTTTTTTTTTTTTTTTTTTTTTAGGTTTGGTAAGTTAGCCAAACACGAAGCGGGGGGAGCGCCGGCGGGTGGGGGGTTGGAGGGTGGGTCAGTGGGGCAGAACCGGCGAAACACATACTACTTAGTAACTAGACACTAATTATAAAATTATATAGTGGTCTTTAGGAGGAATCGAACCCACGACCCGCCACTCGAATACGACCGCAGGTCACTGCGCTAGGTGAGGTATAATACGAGCAATACTTGTATATATATATATATATATATATATATTTCTTTATAATCTGGATCTCGGAAACGGCACGAACGATTTTTATGAAGTTTAGTATACAGAGGGTTTTGGGGGCGATAAATCGATCTAGCTAGGATTCATTTTTAGAAAATGTCGAATTTACCAAAAAAAATATGACTCCTGCTGCGATCTATTGGCCTGTAGTTAAACTACCGAGCGAAGCTCGGTCATCCAGATATTACGAGTTATACGCGTATTTTACAGTAGCGTCCACATAATTCGTAAACGTATCTAAGCTAACAAGTCGCAAGTGTAACAAATAGTAAAATTCCTTGACTTATCACTGTTGTCTAGGTTTTGACGGTTTGAAACACTCTTGTCTGCACAGTCTTGTCGTAGCATCTTGTAGACAAATTGACACTTTCGCCGGCTGCGGGAACACCTAAGTACTTCGCACAAACAATTTGCAACTTCTAGCGAGGAATTCTGATTGCTTTGACGGATCAATTTAAAGTGAGTCTAACTTCGTAACTGATATAATTAATTTTATTGCTACGATAAGCAGAACTGGAGTGGATCGTTTTGTGGAAAACTATAAGTGGCAAATTGAGCGAACCGAAAGTTGGTGGGTTCATAATAGAACTTTATATTATTATGATTTGGTTCAGCTACTTTAATGTCTTGTTGGTTGCTATAGTTGATTTGATGGTTCATGTGTAATGTGTTGGTTTATTATACCGCGCGAGACTTATTTCCTGGGTCCTGATTTTCATATTTTTGCGTCTAAAAGGACCTGTTTTCTGCTTATTTGTTTTGTAATAAAAACAACACTATCTCACGTCGCATTAGTTTAGGAGCACAGTTTTTATTGTCCAGCTAAAAAAAACACCAGTTAATAAAGAAAGTTACAAGTTTCCATTCATAATATTTGGTATTACGGGACTCTACCGAAGTTCTAACAATTTTTAACCGACTTCAAAAAAAGGAGGAGGTTCTCAATTCGTCGGAATCTTTTTTTTTTTTTATCTATGTATGTTCACCGATTACTCGAAGACGCGTGGACCGATTTGAAAAATTCTTTTTTTGTTTAAGAGGGTTTTGTTTCCAGATGGTCCCATTTTAATCAGGTCAGGATCTGATGATGGGATCCTGGAGAAATCGAGGGAACTCTTCAAATTTTATATGGACACATGAAACTATTTGAGTATTATTAAAAAGAGTAATATTTTCCAAGTTGTCCTATGGTCATCAGGTCAGGATCTGATCATGGGATCTTGGTGAAATCGAGGGAACTCTTCAAATTTTGCTAGTATACTTAAAGCGAGTTGGGTATTTTTTATAGTTACTGGTGCATATGCTAGCAGATACTGATTTGATGACTAAAATCATTAAGTCAGGGTCTGATGATGGGATCTTGGTGAAATCGAGGGAACTCTTCAAATTTTGCTAGTATACTTGAAGCGAGTTGGGTATTTTTTATAGTTAATGGTGCATTTGCTAGCAGATAATGATTTGATGACTAAAGTTATCAAGTCAGGGTCTGATGATGGGATCTTGGTGAATTTGAGGTATCTCTTCAGATTTTATGAACTCACCTCAAGCAATTTGGGTATTTTTACAACGCCTTGTGCATTTTATTGTTTTCCACTAAAAAGTATAAAATAAAAATGGGAAATGCTTTCCAAAAAACCAACTTCAAATGCCACTACAAAGAGTGAGATAATTTTTATTTAAATTTTAGGTACCTACACCAATTCGAAGTCGGGCGATTGTCTATGACTTCGTCATTTCTTCGCACATCAAGTAAGTAAGAAGGACTATTAGGGATTGTATGAAACATTGCCCGACTTCGAATTGGTGTAGGTACCTAAAATTTAAATAAAAATTATCTCACTCTTTGTAGTGGCATTTGAAGTTGGTTTTTTGGAAAGCATTTCCCATTTTTATGATCAAAATTGATTTAATATATTTCGTTTTAGAGAAGTATTTCCGAACCAACCATGGCCAGGATCATAGATTATTACTATATGAACCCGATAACAACACAACATGATCGATATAAATTATGCACGAATTACAAATGATTTGGTATTTCGAATATAATATTATGGAGACATTGTAGTTCATTGGATTCTTAATGTCCCATACCAAAATGGTATAAGTAAATGGAACCCCTATGGTGTGACTTTATCCGTCCGTCTTTCTGTCTGTCTGTTAAGGTCAATTATTTTTTATAGATATACCGATAATAGTGGTTAAGAGACCAAGCCACTTTAATATTAAACAGCGAATTTTAGGAATGAAGAAGTAGAAAAATGTGTATAATTTTGTAGTGGGGAGTGGGGGGTAAGAGTTAGGCAGGTCATTACCCGGCCGGGAGTCAGGACCGGGAGCGGGACCAAGCAGAGACTGCAATTTGATTTATCACCATTCGGCTACAACGCTACATTATCAAAATATGAAATGTAGCCCAGGAGCGCATGTCGATAATTCTACATGCAAAAAATATAACGCCAGCCAATTATGGTCCCTGCCAGTCAATTCAGCAAACCAATTGGACCCAATTCACCCGCCGCCACTTTACTGCCGTCACCTACGTATTGTCGATGCCTCGGTGGTGGGATAAAACACTGATTACTAACCTCAAGATTATAAGCAAACAGTAGCGCCAACTGTCAAAACACTATAGATGGCCGCTGAGCGAACTACCTACCGCGTGGCCTTATACTGTTGGTACTAATGACACCGATAAACTGGCGACATTTTTTTCGCGCAGTTCGCCCTGTCTAGAGTAGATGTCAATTGATAAAAGCGAATCATTCAAGCGAGATCATTGCGAAGTTTAGAGAAGTGAAGTGCTGTTAGATTGTATTTATAAATAAATAGTACGTTAGATATAGATACTTACGTGAGATATTATACAGTCTTGCTTTTTTATTTACGCCAACTGTTTAAACACATAACAATAGGTACGTACTTACCTATATAGTTCTTAGATACTATTATATAGAATGAGGAGATACAAACACACATGACAAATAAAACAACTCCTTAGTAAGATATTTTTAAGACAGTGTAAGAGGCACTTCCTGGATACATCATACAGGTGCCACTTCCGGTGAAAGCATTGTCTAGGAAGGAAGTGCCTTTTGCACTTAAGTGGATAAATTAGTTCTTTATTTACCTTAATTTAAGTTGTTTCTCTTTTTTGTTACGTCAGTGTAATGTGAAATCGCTCATCCACGCATAAACTTCTTGAGTTTGAAGAGAATGGCAAAATGTATAAAAAAATATTAAAAAATTAAAAAACACGACTGCACTGTGGTGAAACGACTTTTTGCAAAAAAAAATAGCCTATGTTACTCGGAATGATGTAAGGATTCTAACGATACCCCATATGTCCAAATCTATTCAGCCGTTCAGAAGTCATGGTGGAATAAAGAAACTCAAATACATCCATGCATACATACATACATGAACCCTAATAAAAACAGTACACTCCCTTTTTGGGCAGTCGTTTAAAAAGTATTTATGTTACGAAATAGTTATAAGCTGGGGCTGGTACGGTACGTTATTCACAATGTTCCGCCCCGGTTTGGATCGCACGGAGGTTACCGGGCCCGCTGGGATTTTTGCACTGAGGGATCTGTACCCTCACGAGTAGCTATATTCCCTTTCTCTATAGTAACCACTCTTGCCCAGTAAATCAAAATTGAGCATAAAATTCACGTATACGTAAATATTTTGTGAAAATTTGAAGCGTCTACCTGTTACCGTTATCAATACCTAGCAAAAACAAGCAAAAACGTCACGTTTGTATGGGAGCCCCCTTAAATATTTATTTTATTCTATTTTTTAGTACAGAAACACATCACGTTGTTACAGCGGCAACAGAAATACATCATCTGTGAAAATTTCAAGTCTGTAGCTATCACGGTTCCAGAGATACAGCCTGGTGACAGACTGACATCGAAGTCTC
Organism: Coenonympha glycerion; assembly: GCA_963855885.1. NCBI lineage: Eukaryota > Metazoa > Arthropoda > Insecta > Lepidoptera > Nymphalidae > Coenonympha > Coenonympha glycerion. The sequence goes on along the minus strand of OY979637.1, from coordinate 15,812,451 downwards.
GCTAATAGGGTTCCTTTTTTACCCTTCGGGTATGGAACCCTAATAAATCGGCAGAACTTGTTGGACAGCTCCTAGACTACATCGCATCAGTCATCACATCAGCGCGGCAATTTCCCTCCGCCCAGAGCCACATCCTAACGCGATAATGGGAAATGACAAACCCACTATTTGAAAGCCCGCGACTTGACTAGCATGACCCCTATATTACCCCCTTAGGGGTCATATTCTCAATAATATGTTCTGCCAGGCGAATGTGTTCCAATGCGATGCTGTGTAACGGCGTTAGGGGTAATATTAATTTCTTCCAATTAGCTATTAGTAATTACTTTGTACCTAATTAGGTAGGTATATAACATCCTTGGTTGCACACTGCAAGGGAGATTGTAATCAAGTATACCTATAATGGCTTGAACTGAGTTAACAGAAATACTTTAAAATATTATAGTATTCTGTAAATTACCTGTAAATGTATTTAGTTACTTCGTTCGTTTCAGGCGACGGACGTCCACTACTAGACAAAGGCCTCCTGGATGCAATGATTTCGCCCTGCCACTCCTGGTCCTGCGCCACTTATATCCAGCGACTTCCCGGTCCATCCTGGTCGGAGGTCTGCCAACACTGAGCTTTTCCTTGCGGCGTCGCCATTCCAGCACCTTGAGTCCCAAAGGTCCGTCGGCTCTACGAGCTATGTGCTCCGCCCATTGCCACTTTAGCTTCGATACGTAATTGCTCTCGTGAGTGAATCGTCTCGCTTGTAGGTTCGACGAATTCCAGCCTCCCAAACAAGCCGGCTTCCGAAAAAGCTTTATTAGACCATAATATCCTTATGGTGCGGCAATCTACCTTATCCTAGTGCCATTGACGAGATTCTCGAGATACGAGAGGGAGGTCGCGGGTTCGATTTCCGCCACGGGCCACTTTGGAATTTTATAATTTCTAAATTGGTTTCGGTCTGCTCTGGTGGGAGGCTTCAGCCGTGGCTAGTTACCACCCTACCAGCAAAGACGCACCGCCAAGCGATTTAGCGTTCCGGTGCGATGCTGTGTACTACTTGGAAGGGGTAAGTTATGTCACCCCAACGGTTTCTACACAGCATCGTACCGGAACGCTAAATCGCTTATCTAACCACGGCTTATCTAATCTTAACTAGCCACGGCCAAAGCCTCCCACCAGACCAGACTTGAGCCAAATTAGAAATTATAAAATTCCAAAGTGGCCCGTGGCGGGAATCGAACCCGCGACCTCCCACTCGAATCCGAGTGTGCGTCCCCTGCGCAACGGAGGTCGTCAAAATTAAAAAAATATTGTTAGTGATAACTTGATAAGAAACTTCTAGGAATCAGTTTTGTGTACATTTTCCATATTTTCTTTGAGATAGCTGATAATATTATTATTACGAAATACTTCGCTGTAAAACGATCATAAAATAAAAGCCTGGACTCTGGGCCAGATGAGCAGGCCGTTTAATTTTGAGTGTGTAATAAAACATTGCGAATGTAAGTTGTAACATCTCGAATGTGTGTCAAGGTTGTCGGATGGTCTCCCCGGCCTAAGATAACCATACGGTTATTCGAGCAGTTAAAATACCCGAATATAGACTATAAAACATCTATTTACGTAGTAAAGTAGGAATATAAAATCGTGCGTCCGTTCCTGATGGACGGTCGTTTATCAGGATGACGGAATCCTTAAAATGGAAGAAATTGCCACGCAGGTTCTTTTGATAAGTCAACTAGATAAGTACCCTGTACCTGTAGCACCCTGTTCTATAATTATTAAAAAAATAATTATAGTAGAGTTTAGTAGGTATTATTATTAAAAAAAATTAGATAGTAGAGCGCAGTACAACCGCATGCTTTAGGCGAAAATTTTTTTTCTTTTTTAATTTATTTAGGTCAAAAAATACAAGCATAATTTTTTTTTTAATAATATCTTTTTTTTTTAGTTTTTTAATCTTAATAACAAATAGATAAATTTAACAGTAAAAGATTAAAAAAATAATAAAATCTATATAAAAATTTAAGCTAAAGCCTCATCGAAGTTTAGTAAGCATAAATTACATTTACAAAATCAACGACTCTGCCTGCGAAATTCAAAATTTTCATGGTTTTTTGCAATTTGTACGCTAATTATTACACATCAGAGGTTCATGGCAGTCAATATGCGGGAATGACAGTATCATCTTTACATGATTATAACAAAATCTTTGCATAAAATTGTGTATCCCAGGAAATTAATCCGAGTATCGAGTTTTATGTAGGTAACTCGCAAACCTCGGACTATCTTTCAAGCAGAGATTATTATAAATAAACACGTGAAGATGATATTATTGGGATTATCGCAATTAGACTGCCATAAGCCTATTTGTATGTCTTATTAGCTTAAAAATGGGAAATGCTTTCCAAAAAACCAACTTCAAATGCCACTACAAAGAGTGAAATAATTACCTACACCAATTCGAAGTCGGGCAATGTTTCATACAATCCCTAATAGTCCTTCTTACTTACTTGATGTGCGAAGAAATGACGAAGTCATAGACAATCGCCCGACTTCGAATTGGTGTAGGTACCTAAAATTTAAATAAAAATTATTTCACTCTTTGTAGTGGCATTTGAAGTTGGTTTTTTGGAAAGCATTTCCCATTTTTATTTTATACTTTTTAGTGGAAAACAATAAAATGCACAAGGCGTTGTAAAATACCCAAATTGCTTGAGGTGTGTTCATAAAATCTGAAGAGATACCTCAAATTCACCAAGATCCCATCATCAGACCCTGACTTGATGACATTAGTCATCAAATCAGTATCTACTAGCAAATGCACCAGTAACTATAAAAAATACCCAACTCGCTTCAAGTATACTAGCAAAATTTGAAGAGTTCCCTCGATTTCACCAAGATCCCATCATCAGACCCTGACTTGATGACTTTAGTCATCAAATCAGTATCTGGTAGCATATGCACCAGTAACTATAAAAAATACCCAACTCGCTTTAAGTATACCTACTAGCAAAATTTGAAGAGTTCCCTCGATTTCACCAAGATCCCATGATCAGATCCTGACCTGATGACCATAGGACAACTTGGAAAATATTACTCTTTCTAATAATACTCAAATAGTTTCATGTGTCCATACAAAATTTGAAGAGTTCCCTCCATTTCTCCAGGATCCCATCATCAGATCCTGACCTGATTAAAATGGGACCATCTGGAAACAAAACCCTCTTAAACAAAAAAAGAATTTTTCAAATCGGTCCACGCGTCTTCGAGTAATCGGTGAACATACATAGAAAAAAAAAAAAAAAAGATTCCGACGAATTGAGAACCTCCTCCTTTTTTTGAAGTCGGTTAAAAAACAGCGAAAAACCACAAAAAATTTGAATTTCGCGGGCACACCCGTGGTGAGCTCCTTAATACTTTTTTGGGAACACAACACAACCTTCTTCTCTATGGACTATGTTTGGGAATCCGTGGGGAATCCTTGCTCCTTTTTGCTCCAAGAGGAATTTTCTTTATCGATACTAGTAGTGTCATCTATCCTACAAGTACTTCATCTTGAACATAAAAAATACACAATAATATCATAGATGGCACGATCAGAATTGTATAATTTTTTTGTAGTAAAATTATGACAAATCAAAAGTATTGTGGTCCTCTTTTCTCATAAAACAGCTGTTTATTGTAAGAAAACAATTAAATAATTATGTATTCAAATGAATCTGTTTATAGCCAAAGTTTTTAAAGTCAACGTTTCGTTCACATCTCTTTCTCAACTTCAAAGTCATTGATTGACGTCTGTCACTTCTGTCAATTTGCGACCTCCATTCATCCTTCGCTCCATAAAAATAATTTTAACTCCATTCTTCACAAAAGTAACCCAACACCTCATTTAAAAAGCTTCAAAGAAGCTCTAACGAGTGTCTGGTGTAATTGTTAAGTGTAATTTTACAGTTATTTAGTGCAAATGGCCTTAAAATCACCACCGGTGTTGTTCAGTCTCCTCGGGCGGATATCCCGCCGATCCTTTTCTACCTCGAAGGCTGTAGCGTCGAAGCCTGTGACTGTGCGCGATGCCTTGAACCAGGCTATCGATGAGGAGATGGAAAGGGACGATAAAGTGTTCGTTTTGGGTGAAGAAGTGGCCCAATATGACGGCGCTTACAAAGTCACCAGGTAATGTAAAAGTGTTATAACCTGTGTGCAAATTGCCACATAAATCCAGTTTTAACCTATCATGTTGAAATAAGAAGTCTGGTGTGTCATGAGGTCTATCAAGGTTATGCTAAAGAACATGCAAATAGAATGTAAAGTAGTTAAAAGTGTTATATAACAGTTGAGTTGTTGACACTTCCTGAAGTTTAAGAATGCGCGCGAAACGTATTATTTTCAAAAATATTTATATGAAGGAAGTACTTGTAACAATACAAGTATAACCATGATCCAAAGTTGCATGACTGATCACTAGTGAGATGCCAAGATGGAACACCATATTATAGTATTTTTTCTAACAGGATATTTACAATTTATTTGACAATAGTTAGTATGTGATTATGATGCTGTGGCAGTGAGTAATAAAGTGCCAGAACCTAACAAAACACTAAGATAAATAGGTACATTAGAATCCTGACTCCAAACATTGATTGTCTGGGTATTTGATAATCCAGACTTATTGTTCACAGTTGTAATTGTCAATTAGTAATTACGCTGCCTGGGGACAGACAGATGAATGGCGAAGTCTCAGTAATAGGCTCCTGTTTTTATCATTAAGCAGAACCCATAAAATTATCTGCATAAAAAATCTGTAATTCCAGAGGGCTGTGGAAGAAATATGGCGACAAAAGGGTTATAGACACACCCATTACAGAGATAGGTTTTGCTGGCATAGCAGTGGGGGCTGCAATGGCGGGACTCAAGCCCATTTGCGAGTTCATGACCTTTAACTTCTCCATGCAAGCCATTGATCATGTAAGTATTATAATGAGGAATGCTGTATACTTATGTTATCTGTTTTAGTTGCCTGTAAATAGCTGTAGTAATAATAATTAAAAAAATAAAAAAAATCATGTATGAAACCTTTATAAAACAAAAAAAAACACCTTGTACTTTGAAATTCAGTAATGATTTAGATCATCTCTTATACTTTAAAAACAGCTAGTAAGAGTACAACCTATTTTAGATACAAATCATTTAACTTTGAGGATACTTTATTTTATGAATATTTTAGGAGATGAAGGTTTTGAAGTTAAAGTTAATCCTTGCAGATAATAAACTCAGCAGCGAAAACATTCTACATGTCAGCGGGCGCAGTCCCAGTGCCCATTGTGTTCCGAGGACCCAACGGCGCGGCGGCTGGCGTGGCCGCACAGCACTCGCAGTGCTTCGGCGCCTGGTATAGCCACTGTCCCGGCCTTAAGGTGCTCATGCCATACTCCTCAGAGGACGCCAAAGGTAGACTTACTCCTCAGAACCTCAGCAGATCTCAATTCTTCATTTCTAAGACCCTTCACAGAGGACCTTGCTCTTGTAGGCTTATTTCCATTCTATACAAAACCAAAACACAACCATAGAAATCTGCCAAAGTCAAAATGGCAAGCATGCAACTGTTTTCATATAGGTTGAAATCTAGTTTTATAATTTCTAGTTTGGCTGAGGTCTTTGACTGAATTGCAGTAATACTTTGCGGTTAGAGTTTTTCTACAGAATATCAGACACTGTACTTATTTGGAAGGACATTACCATCTAATATAAGAAAAATTCTCTTCCTTCCAAAAAATCTATACCAAGTTGCTGTATGTTTTTCAGGTCTACTAAAGGCTGCAATCCGGGACCCCGATCCAGTGGTGTTCCTAGAAGATGAGATTCTGTACGGTTTACAATTCCCCATGTCTGATGAGGCTCTGTCGTCAGACTTTGTACTGCCTATAGGTAATAGTTTAAAATTTAAAACAAATAATATTATGTTATTTTTAAATACATTCGTGCCAATTCTGTTGCTGATTCTCTAAACTAAACGAATTTGACGCGTTTAGTAAAATAGTGCTGTTCTTTTCAAAATGCTCTTGTCAAATTACTCTTAAGATCTTGTACAACAGAATAGGGATAAATTTTTTTCATAAACTGTTTATTGGTTTAGAATTTTATGAATATAGACAGGTTGTAGGACCGATTGACAATGGAACTCAATGTACATGTATAGTGTAATCATACATGTTGTCGTCGCGTGAAGTGGCAACTCTGTGTTCGTCAGTGGTTATCTGTGGTGACTTTGGACTTTGACACTTCATTCTATACCAACGAATCTATGGTTTATTCAAATTTAAAAATTGAGAAGAAAATTAACCGCATTGTTGATTGTACTAATGTAATTAAAACCGCTTGAAGAAAACGAATTACAAATTACGAAAAGTGCTTTTCATTCCGGCAACCCCCTACATAAGCTGTTCCTACGAAGCCGGATCAATTTCGAGCGACCAAGGGCTGCCGGTGTCGCAATACGCAAGAAAGAAAACGCAGAAAACCCGTCTCCCATCTACTTTTCCTGAGGTATTTATCCTTTTTCACTCCGCCTTCAGACTATCGAAATGAGTTTGACTGAATCTAAATCTACGAGGTCTAAATCGCCGTATAGAATAACTTTAACGGATGACGAAAACATAAATCAGTTGCTAAAAGATCTGGTAAAAAAACGCGCAATAATCAAAGGCAGATTAACTAGGCTTACCACATACATTAGCGGTTTTACATCCGACGAAATTTTGCCCAGTCAGACTCAAATTGATTTAAAATTGCGGATAGAAGGAGCTAAAAGCCTATATACCGAGTTCAACAAACTTCAATCTCAAATAGAGGAGCTAATTTTAGACCAAGATTTAGAAGAACAATTTCAACAACGCGACATATTTGAGAATAATTATTACAGTACAGTGGCGAGGATTGAAGGTATGATTCAGAAGGATGGGGTCTCAGCTTGTTCTAAGCGTTGTCATAATGATTAAGTCACGCTTCCAGTTCGCACAGTTCCCACTTATGATGGCTCCATAGAGTCATGGTTAAGTTTTAGAGACTCGTTTCAGTCTTTAGTGCATGAGTCTAGTCAACTTAGCAACATACAGAAGTTTCATTACCTCAGATCCTCGTTAAAGGGCAGCGCAGCCTTAGTTATTGAATCAGTTGAATTCTCCGCTGACAATTACACGGTAGCATGGGAGTTACTACTAAATAGATACAATAACAACAAATTGCTAATACACAATCATATTAAAGCACTATTCACAACTCAGGCATTGAGTAAGGAGTCTCCGGAGTTGTTAAGAAATTTAATTGACACTTATTTGAAAAATCTACGCGCTTTAAAGGTGTTAGGTGAACCCGTAGACAGTTGGGATTCAATATTAATTTATATTATTGTTTCTAAACTTGATAAAGTAACTGAACGCGCTTGGGAACAATACAGGAATACAAGTTTAAATAAATCAGAAGATTCTAAACCTTATTTGAAGGTTGATGTTTTGCTTACCTTTTTAAAGGATAGGGCTGATATGTTAGACACATTGCAGGCTAATAGCACAAAACCAAATGACTTTAAGAAACAACACACAAGTAGTCATAACTCAAAGGTACATTGCAATGTTTCTAGTACCAAGAGCAAGCCACATGTAACTCAGAGGTCTTGTTTACTTTGTAAATCAAATCACCCATTATATTCTTGTAGTAAATTCCTTGGCTTAGACTTGAATGCTAGGTTAAAATTTGTCCGGGATAACAAATTATGTGAGAATTGTCTACGGCAAGGGGGGCATTCCGCCACAGATTGTAGATTTGGAACCTGCAGACGTTGTGACCTTAAGCATAATTCGTTGATCTGTAACAAGGCTGTAGACCCATGCAAGGCAGTTGTTTCTCCGTCAGCACCTAATAGTGAAAGTAAGTCTCTGGTTATGCTCTCCACACACACCCTATCCGAGGTACCTGACTCACCTAGCATACAACCAAGTGCATACACAGATAAACTATGTGCTCATACAGATACACTATGCGCTCAATATTCCTGTGTGCAGCAAGTTTTGTTATCAACTGCGTTGGTTGAAGTTCGTGATAAAAATAATAAATTTCACTTAGCCCGGGCTCTCCTAGATAGCGCTAGCCAACAATGCCTGGTTAAACAATCACTATGCGATCTACTCAACATTCCAATGATACAGTCCACTCAAGAAATTCATGGAGTTGGAAATTCAGTAACGCAGGCCACTCTTACCTGTGATATTGAAATCAAATCGCGCACCAGCTCTTATACTACACACTTACAATGTATAGTTCTACCTAATATCACATCATATCTCCCTGGTTTATCCAAACAAAATGCGCAATTTAACATTCCTAATAATTTACAATTGGCTGATCCGCACTTTACTGAGAGTCGGACCATAGACATACTAATAGGAGCGGACAAGTTTTGGGAGTTAATGTTAAAAGGTGGAATGCGTTTGCCTTCTGGCCCATTCATGCAAAACACTCGGTTGGGTTGGATCATATCAGGTCCCATACACATAAATAAGCGGAGTGTGGGTCCTGTTCATTGCAATTTTTCTCAATCGATTAATGATCAACTACGTCTGTTTTGGGAAATTGAGGAACTACCTAAGGCATGTGATACGCGCACAAATGAGGAAAGGGAATGCGAGAATCATTTCGTCAAAACTACTACGCGCAATAATGACGGAAGATTTTGTGTCAAAATTCCTCTAAAATTATCACCACATGAATTAGGCGAGACGCATCCTCAAGCCGTGAACAGATTTAAAGCGCTTGAAAAACGGTTACAACGCGTACCGGAGTACAAAAAAATGTACAGCGATTTCATACACGAGTATGAAAATTTAGGTCACATGACACGTATAGACCATAATTATGGAACACCGCATTATTTTATGCCGCATCACGGAGTGTTTCGGGAACATAGCACCACGACGAAGCTTCGTGTAGTTTTTGATGCCAGTTTTTCTTCGTCTACCTCCATTTCATATAACAACCTCCAGCGTGTAGGCCCGCCTATACAAGGCGATCTTTTAGCCATCCTATTGCGGTTACGGCAACATAAATACGTAGCTTGCGCAGACGTGGAGAAAATGTATCGTCAAATTCTGGTATCCGAAGACCAGCGCGATCTCCAACTGATAGTATGGCGTGATAATCCGACAGATCCACTGGGTGTCTATAGGCTTAATACGGTGGTATACGGAACCGCGTCCGCACCCTTTCTCGCGGTTAGATGCTTGAAGGAGTTAGGTCTTACATGTCCAGATCCTGATGTCAAACGGGTTATAATGGAGGATTTTTTTGTAGACGACATGATAACGGGCCTAGACGACAAGGACAAACTAAGCGAATTATGCGAAAAGGTCTATACTGTCTTGAAGTCGGGATGTTTCCCTCTGCGAAAATGGATTTTTAATTTTGAATGCGATCGGTCTATTTTCAACGGAATCAAGCAACTAAACTTAAACGAAAACAATAAATGTAAAACATTAGGTATAGGGTGGAACAATTCTACCGATGAATTCAATTATAATACGCAATTTAAATCTGACGACAAAATATCCAAACGCGCAATATTGTCGCACGTGTCACAAATATTCGATCCGCTCGGTTTATTAAGCCCTGCAATAATAATAGCAAAGACGCTCTTGCAAAAACTATGGCTAACAAAAACGGATTGGGATGATGCACTGCCGCAGGATATCATCGAAGCATGGAAAAGGTTCGCGTCAAGTTTAACGGCACTTGATAACATTACCATACCGCGGCACGTAATCGGTTTAGAACCTGCTTCTCTCGAACTCCATATATTCACCGATGCTTCGCAGGTAGCCTACGGCGCGTGCGCATATGTTCGCACTATAAATCACGATAGCTCAATCTGTACTAGGTTATTATGCGCAAAGGCCAAGGTCGCACCCGTAAAGCCACTCACAATACCGAGGCTAGAATTGAGTGGAGCGGTTTTAGGTGCGCGACTTTATAAGAAAATACGCGATTCACTACACTGTCAATTCGATAAAATAGTATTTTGGACAGATTCCACTATCGTTTTAGGGTGGTTGCGAACCGCTCCTAATTTATTGAAAACGTTTGTTCAAAATCGAGTAGTGGAGATTCATGATACAACAGGCGAACTCCCATGGCGGCACGTGAGTGGCAAGGAGAATCCAGCTGATATGGCTTCACGTGGGGTTCTTTTAAACGATCTCGCTAATTCCACATTGTGGTGGGAGGGACCCCAGTTTCTCTGTGATCCTAATTTCGATTATGTAAACGTTATACCAGAATCGGATGACAATGCTGAACTGCCTGAAATGAAACTTAATAGTTCCATACTAGTTTGCACAGAGGACATCGAACTGTTTCCATTCAGACGATTTTCACAGTTCAATCGCATGAGACGCTCCTTCGCATACGTTCGACGATTCATTCACAACGCGCGAAACTATAAAGTAAATCGCCGAACTGGTGCTCTCTCTGTGGATGAACTGAGACAAGCTGAATTGGGCTTAGCTAAATTATCACAGTTGGAGTCATATAGTGAGGAATATAAATTACTAAACAATAATAATCCAAAGAATTTGAACTCATCGTTGCTAAAATTAAATTTATTTATTGATAAAGATCACAATTTATTTATTTATTTATTTATCATTAGGATAGCCAACAGTTGATACATTACATTTCATACAATAGATATTACAATTCGCAAAATTTCATGGTAAATGCTCAACCTATTATAGGCCATCACAACTTGCGCTTTAGTTATCATAATACATTCTATTATTGTTATATAATGAAATAATTATTTAAAACAGAATACAGAATTAAAAATTTATCTAATGTCAATACTCTAAAAATATTATTTTAAAATTAAAATTAATCATACTTCTAGATAGGATGTCGATTTATATATTACAAATTTGTTAAATTCAGATGTCAATGTTGTTTTATTTCAATTCAAATGCATACCGGTAATTAAATCTAATATTTTACGTCTAAATTCATGGTAACTGTTATTAAATAAGTCAATATCTCTCTTTTGTCTAACACATTTGTTATAAAAATCTGTCATTTTTGGAATGGGCGAATCTTTACCTAGTTTAGTCCTGCAAGGTTTCGCATGCAGCAAGTCACAAGGGTGCCTGGGATTACTCAGACGAGGTATTTTAAAAGAAAATCTATTGAGTAACTCCGGACAATCTACTTTGCCGTTTAATAAATTAAACAAAAACATCATTGACATTAAATTTCTTCTGTCCAAAAGTTTATTTCTTTTAAAATATTTAAGTCTGTCATCATAACTATTAGAATTTATCTTAAATTTGTGACACAGCTGGCGTAAAAATCGTTCTTGTATCCTTTCTAGTCTGTTAATGTGGATATTAGCAGAAGGTGACCAGATCATACAGCAGTACTCCAGTTTGCTTCGAACATAACAATCAAAGAGTTTAAGCATCGTAGAGCACCGCTTAAAGTCTTTAGAGCATCTATATACAAATCCAAGTGACCTATTGGCCGTGACCACAAGTTTATCAATATGGGAAATATAACTTAATTTATTATCTAAAGTAACACCTAAGTCCCTAACTGTATTTACTTCTTCCAGTTGCTTGTCATCAATATAATATGCGGAAGGTATAATTTTTCTTTTTCGTGTGAATTTAATATGATAACACTTATCGACATTTAGAAACATTTTGTTCAATTTACACCATTTACTTAGCTTATAAAGATCGTCTTGCAATAACTTAATATCATATTCACTTGTGATTACTCGTGTTAATTTTAGGTCGTCAGCGAAAAGACTAGCGTTGCTATTAGAAAACAATTGAATCATATCATTAATATATATATTGAAAAATAGAGGACCCAAATTAGATCCCTGTGGAACTCCTGATTGAGCTTCAATTGCATCAGATTGGATACCACTAATAACAACCCTAGCCTTCCTATTTGTAAGATATGATCTAGTCCACATCAATAAGTTGCCTGTGATACCACAGTCATTTAGCTTGTTAAGTAGCAGTCGATAATTCACTTTGTCAAAAGCCTTAGAAAAGTCAGTATATATTGCGTCAATTTGTTGTCCGCTATCTATACATTCAGAAATATTTGATGTATGTAGTAGTAAATTAGTATTTGTAGATCGTTTGCTCATGAACCCATGCTGTTGGTCACTAACATATTTTCTTAAGTGGTTATACATACGCTGATATACCAAGGATTCAAAGGCTTTAGCCATGGTTGATATAATAGATATCGGACGATAGTTTTTAACTTCCTTCTGTTTGCCAGACTTAAAAACAGGAACTATTCTGGTTTCCTTCCAAGCGTCAGGAAATTTACCATCTTTTAAAGATGTGTTAAAAATTAGAGACAGAGGCATTGATATTGACCAGGCACATTTCTTTAAGAATATAGGAGGTATATTATCAGGACCTGTCCCTTTAGATATGACGAGACTTTTCAATTTTTTGTGAACATCCGACCGGGAGAATTCAAAATGATCCATTTAATTCGAGTAGGAGGTCGTCTCATAAATTCGCCTCAGTTCGAGTACGATAAAATGCATCCAATATTGCTTAGTTCGAAGCATTGGTTCACGGTTTTGCTATTACGTCATGAACACAAGCGTTTGCTCCACGTGGCTCCTCAAGCGCTTTTATATGAGGTGCGACAGCAGTGGTGGCCTATCGGAGGCCGGAACCTTGCTCGTCGAGTTGTCCATGATTGCATTTTATGCAAACGATTGAAAGGTAACACTTTACAGCCAATCATGGGCAACTTACCTAAAGAACGAGTTACTCCAACTTACCCGTTTTTGCACTGTGGAGTCGATTATGCGGGACCTGTGCTCACGCTGACACGAAAAGGTAGAGGCGCTAGAACTGTGAAATCATATATCTGCCTGTTCGTGTGCTTTGTAACTCGCGCAGTACACTTGGAGCTTGTTGGGGACCTTACTTCTGAATCATACCTTTTAGCTCTTAAGCGCTTCATATCACGTCGTGCAAAACCATTAGAAATTTGGTCAGATAATGGGAAAAATTTCGTTGGAGCCATGAACGAACTTGGAAAATTTTTGATGAGATGCTCAGACGACATCTCAGATTATGCGGTAAGCCAAAATATCCACTTCAAATTTATCGCGGCATATAGTCCTCATTTCGGTGGTCTGTGGGAGGCTGGAGTAAAATCCACTAAGCACCACCTCACCCGCGTTATTGGAAACGCACACCTAACTTTCGAAGAACTTACCACAGTTCTTACACAAATTGAATCAATTCTCAATTCCCGACCAATTTCTCCTTTGTCCTCTGATCCCCATGATCTCCTGCCATTAAGTCCTGGCCATTTCTTGGTTGGCCGACCTTTGACTGCGCCAGTCTACGAGGACCTGCGAAACCATTCCGGCACCGCACTCAGTCGATACCAACGGTTGGAACAGATTCGACACCATTTCTGGGAGAGATGGTCAAAGGAATACATCTCGGAGCTCCAGTCGAGATGCAAATGGATGAGCGGCGTGGATTCTCTTCAGGAAGGCATGATGGTAGTCATCAAGGACGACAATCTGCCTCCACTCAAATGGCATCTTGGACGCATAATCACCACCGTTCCTGGCAAAGATGGCATATCACGGGTAGCAGACATCCGCACAGCAACGGGTGTTGTACGACGATCCTTCTCAAAGATATGTCCGCTGTTTCAAGAAACATAAGACGATGAAGAGTATGCAAAATATATTCATTGGAACCTATCGATTCCAAGGCCGGCGGCATGTCGTCGCGTGAAGTGGCAACTCTGTGTTCGTCAGTGGTTATCTGTGGTGACTTTGGACTTTGACACTTCATTCTATACCAACGAATCTATGGTTTATTCAAATTTAAAAATTGAGAAGAAAATTAACCGCATTGTTGATTGTACTAATGTAATTAAAACCGCTTGAAGAAAACGAATTACAAATTACGAAAAGTGCTTTTCATTCCGGCAACCCCCTACACATGTAACTCATATTTTATAAGTCAACTTTCATGTTATATTAAAGGAAAAAAAATACATCTGAAAAACCTTTGCCTAATGTAGGTACCGTCAGTATATTCCAATAGTTTTTTTAAACATTTATAATAAATGCACAGAGCGATAGAGAGAGAGAGAGAGAGAGAGACACACACACAGAGCATAATACGATAAATACTTGGTGATTTTCCATAGCAATAATTTCTTTATTTGTCAGGTAAAGCCAAAGTCGAAAGGGTGGGGAACCACATAACCGTGGTGTGCGCCGGCAAAGCCACCGACACCGCGTTGCAGGCGGCCAACGAGCTCGCAGGAAAAGGTACTGATTACACATTCACTGTTGATTCCTCATAGCTCAATTATTTGTCAAGCCGGTTTTTGAAGTTGTTGCCCTGAGCAAGCAACAGTGAATGATTGCAGTATAAAAAGGCATCAGGGAAAACTGCTTAACCTGTTATCAAAAAAAAAGAGTTGATCTTCAGGATTGCAGCATGGAAATTGAAGTAAACATTTTGAACATCTTTTTTTTTTACGCTATACAAGTTAGTACTTCCGATCCTGACCCAAATAGACGTGAGTTTATAGCCGTTACTTTTTCCTTCTTATAATGTCCACTCACGGAAGTCTTAATTCTAATAAAGTTAATACTTGACTGCGATCTCACCTGATGGTAAGTGATGATGCAGTCGAAGATGTAAGCGTACTAACTTGGAAGGGGTAAGTTATGTCACCCCAACGGTTTCTACACAGTATCGTACGGGAACGCTAAAACGCTTGGCGGTGCGTCTTTGCTGGTAGGGTGGTAACTAGCCACGGCCAAAGCCTTCCACCAGACCAGTCCTCAGCCAATTTAGAAATTATAAAATTCCAAAGTGGCCCGTGGCGGGAATCGAACCCGCGACCTCCCACTCGAATCCTAGCGTGCGTCCCCTGCGCCACGGAGGTCGTCAAAACCACGGAGGTTTAGAAAGTTGATAACTTGATCCCGATGTCCCTATCCAATGTGGGTGAGGATAGTAATATGTGTGAATCTCGTTCCAGGAATTGAATGCGAAGTGATCAACCTGCGCTCGATCCGGCCGCTGGACTTCGACACCATCGCGCAGTCCATCGCCAAGACCCACCACCTCATCACCGTGGAGCAGGGCTGGCCGCAGTCCGGTGAGTGGCGCCGTGGACCATGCATCACCAATATACACCAGCTTATCTCTTCGTTCAATAGAGGGGTTTGTTTACTACCTGTATACTGACAACAATTGCTCAACTCATTATTTGATTCAGGTATCGGCGCGGAGATCTGCGCGCGCGTGATGGAGTCCCCCGTATTCTTCGAGCTGGACGCGCCGGTGTGGCGGGTGACGGGCGCCGACGTGCCCATGCCCTACGCGCGCTCGCTGGAGGTGCTCGCTCTGCCGCGCCCGCCCGACGTGGTGGCCGCCGCGACCGCCGTCATAGGCAACAAGTGAGTTGCGCGTCATCATCATCACCACTTCGAGCTGGACGCGCCGGTGTGGCGGGTGACGGGCGCCGACGTGCCCATGCCCTACGCGCGCTCGCTGGAGGTGCTCGCTCTGCCGCGCCCGCCCGACGTGGTGGCCGCCGCGACCGCCGTCATAGGCAACAAGTGAGTTGCGCGTCATCATCATCACCACTTCGAGCTGGACGCGCCGGTGTGGCGGGTGACGGGCGCCGACGTGCCCATGCCCTACGCGCGCTCGCTGGAGGTGCTCGCTCTGCCGCGCCCGCCCGACGTGGTGGCCGCCGCGACCGCCGTCATAGGCAACAAGTGAGTTGCGCGTCATCATCATCACCACTTCGAGCTGGACGCGCCGGTGTGGCGGGTGACGGGCGCCGACGTGCCCATGCCCTACGCGCGCTCGCTGGAGGTGCTCGCTCTGCCGCGCCCGCCCGACGTGGTGGCCGCCGCGACCGCCGTCATAGGCAACAAGTGAGTTGCGCGTCATCATCATCACCACTTCGAGCTGGACGCGCCGGTGTGGCGGGTGACGGGCGCCGACGTGCCCATGCCCTACGCGCGCTCGCTGGAGGTGCTCGCTCTGCCGCGCCCGCCCGACGTGGTGGCCGCCGCGACCGCCGTCATAGGCAACAAGTGAGTTGCGCGTCATCATCATCACCACTTCGAGCTGGACGCGCCGGTGTGGCGGGTGACGGGCGCCGACGTGCCCATGCCCTACGCGCGCTCGCTGGAGGTGCTCGCTCTGCCGCGCCCGCCCGACGTGGTGGCCGCCGCGACCGCCGTCATAGGCAACAAGTGAGTTGCGCGTCATCATCATCACCACTTCGAGCTGGACGCGCCGGTGTGGCGGGTGACGGGCGCCGACGTGCCCATGCCCTACGCGCGCTCGCTGGAGGTGCTCGCTCTGCCGCGCCCGCCCGACGTGGTGGCCGCCGCGACCGCCGTCATAGGCAACAAGTGAGTTGCGCGTCATCATCATCACCACTTCGAGCTGGACGCGCCGGTGTGGCGGGTGACGGGCGCCGACGTGCCCATGCCCTACGCGCGCTCGCTGGAGGTGCTCGCTCTGCCGCGCCCGCCCGACGTGGTGGCCGCCGCGACCGCCGTCATAGGCAACAAGTGAGTTGCGCGTCATCATCATCACCACTTCGAGCTGGACGCGCCGGTGTGGCGGGTGACGGGCGCCGACGTGCCCATGCCCTACGCGCGCTCGCTGGAGGTGCTCGCTCTGCCGCGCCCGCCCGACGTGGTGGCCGCCGCGACCGCCGTCATAGGCAACAAGTGAGTTGCGCGTCATCATCATCACCACTTCGAGCTGGACGCGCCGGTGTGGCGGGTGACGGGCGCCGACGTGCCCATGCCCTACGCGCGCTCGCTGGAGGTGTTCGCTCTGCCGCGCCCGCCCGACGTGGTGGCCGCCGCGACCGCCGTCATAGGCAACAAGTGAGTTGCGCGTCATCATCATCACCACTTCGAGCTGGACGCGCCGGTGTGGCGGGTGACGGGCGCCGACGTGCCCATGCCCTACGCGCGCTCGCTGGAGGTGCTTGCTCTGCCGCGCCCGCCCGACGTGGTGGCCGCCGCGACCGCCGTCATAGGCAACAAGTGAGTTGCGCGTCATCATCATCACCACTTCGAGCTGGACGCGCCGGTGTGGCGGGTGACGGGCGCCGACGTGCCCATGCCCTACGCGCGCTCGCTGGAGGTGCTTGCTCTGCCGCGCCCGCCCGACGTGGTGGCCGCCGCGACCGCCGTCATAGGCAACAAGTGAGTTGCGCGTCATCATCATCACCACTTCGAGCTGGACGCGCCGGTGTGGCGGGTGACGGGCGCCGACGTGCCCATGCCCTACGCGCGCTCGCTGGAGGTGCTCGCTCTGCCGCGCCCGCCCGACGTGGTGGCCAATTAAGAAAGTAACATTTATATTTAAATCCAAGGCGACGATTGTGCAATTTTTGCAAAAATCAGTATTCGGGACCTTTATAAATATTCATGTTTCCATTGTTTCAGAATCGCGGAATCAGTGAGTCAGTGAAACAGGAATCTCTAGACATTGTAGACAGTGCAACACGTCAGATTGTAAATATTTATTGCCATTGTATATTGAAATTGAACTAAATCACACACGCCGATTACTTTGTACTCTGCTGGTATGATAGAGAAATGTTATTTAAATATAAATCTGTTATTTATATCTTCGTTGTCTTATTTTGCTAATAACACCATCAGTCACCTCTGATGGAAAGTAATTCTGAGGTCTATTACTCGTCAAAATGAGTAGAAAAACATAGAGTTGAATTAAGTAGCCTCTTCGAGTTGAAAGTCTCTTGAAAACGAAAGCGCCACCGATTATAGAAAGTTGATTAAAATTAAAGTAATTTGGACATTTTAACGCAGTTGTAACGAAGTCTAAAATCCATAAAAATACAGGACAAAAGTATAGTGTGAGGTTTAAGAAACTTATAAATATAAAACCATTGTATTATCCTACGCATCCCGCGAATAATAGATAAACTACCCAACAATACAAAATCCTCGAATCTCCGAAATCGATATCGCAGAAAGCGGTGAAAAATCGGAAGCTAACAATACTCGAGCACACAATGGGCAGGGATTCGCTGCACAAATACATACATACATCGTGCGAGAGACGTCCGCTCCGAGGGACGGCCGCTGACAGAATGATGGATCGGGAGCCGTGCGCGGGGGGCCATTCAGCCATTGTCTCGCAAATACTAACTGTTGCGGGTTTAGCGGGACAGTGTGAGAGCGATTACATATTGTGGCTTAAGTATAAGTGTGTAATCCAATAGTATAGCCCAGTGTTCCTGATGTCTGCCTTTTAATCGGAGGTCAGGGGTTCGAATCCTAGGCACCTCAGACTGATTAGTGTTACACACGTTTGTAGCCACTAAATACCACTTCCTGAGCGGTAAAAAACCTGCACACTTCTGGGCTTTACTTAATGTTTAGTGTTTTCAAAGTTGTGTGAAACCTGCCAGCCTGGTTAACTATGACCACCTCTCTACATTCAGAGAATGCCAATGTAGCGGGCCATAAAAAGGGGATGCCGCTATCGTCAAGGAGTAGTAGGGACGTTAAGTCATTGTCTTAGCTAATAGTGATCGTCCCCAATTGGACATAAGCCTCTTATGTAGGGGTAAACTTAATCCAAGGTGGACTAGTTCAAAAGTGTCTATTTCAACTAATTGTAATGACTCTTTTCATGGGATCCAGAAGAAAGTGACCGATCAAATCAAAGAAAGAACTACAACTGTAGGATCATGGAGCACCATACTGACTATTATCCGCGTGTAGGTCTCTTTAAATAAGTAGGTAAGTACTTATTGAATGAAAGCAGGCGTTATTTTGCAGAAATCCGTAATTAGCAGGACAAATAATTTGTTTTGCTACTCGTATAATCCGCTTCTTGAAAAGATTCTGTACCTATATATTGGTGTCGGGACGAAACGTGCGTCAAAGAAAGTGTTTGAAAATTGTGTGTGGTGTTTCTTGTGGGTAGTGTTCCTGCATATTGTAGGTACCATACAGAATCTTTTCTTTACCGTTGATCAAGAAGTGTCTATTTTGTGGAACCCAAAAGTGAAGCCTAGGTCTCATCTGGGCTTGGGTTATGGCCATCGATGCCTGCTGTATTATATAAGATATTTGGACCTTTTAACAAGTTCCCAGCGAACAGAGTAGGTACCTATTTTGATTAAAACGCTCGCAGAAAGCGCACGTGTCCCATTCCGTCTCTGCAAATCTGTCGGTCCGTCCGTCCCGCTTGATGGATCACTGGTATTACGTGCCGGGGAAAATACGCGGGAATTATATTTTTATTTTATTTCTTTCCTATATGATTATGCCCCAAGATTGACGTTTTCGTTAGCGGGGCTTTCAAATTTCTCGCCTTTTTTTTGTCGTTATGTCAACGGAGTTTTGGGAATTGAGATGTTTTGTGGGGATATTTTCTGTTTATAATTTAAAACGCAAGGCAGGCATTGACGGAATCCTGTTTGTAAAAGTACCTTTGACTTATCGAGGTCTATAAAAATAATAATTAATGCGTAGTACGTACGTACTACGTAATAATTAGTACGTACTTGCAAGCACTCAGTAATTTAATTATGTTAGATACAGTTAATTTTTTTTTAACGAGACACGATGCGGTTGACTACAAATGACTATCGCAGTTTAAAGATATCTTAACACTGTGCTACAATCATGTCTTATGGACAGAAATGATGAGGTCTAGGACGGAGTGTGTTTGCCAAAAAATTTGCCTAAGTATTCATTCTTCTTTTGAAGACACCCATAGATTATACTTGGCTGCGAAGCTGGAAGGGGTTCCACACCTTAGCGGTACGTATCAGAAACGTGGAAGAAAAATGTTTTGCGGTTCTGTGGTAGAAAGGTGAATGGGAACTAGGTTGTGGTAGAAAGGTGAAGGAGTTGTGTTGGTTTGTGTTTAGTTGTGTCTAGGTTGTGGAATTCCTGAGCACATGGCCTAACCCTTGTAAGCCACAAAAATTTGAAGGCATATACGAGTTTCAATCTTCATTTTATCAGGCAGTTATCATGTTATTTATATTTTTTATTTAGTAGGGTCGCGACTGCGGAAAACGTGAAAAAGGGAGTTACGGATTTAATTATACCTATTGAACAACTCGCTTCATTATATGACATCAAAAAAAAAACTCAGATGGATAGTAAACGAGTCTACATAAACACCGCAAAATATTTATAAAATAATTCTTGATTTTTGAGAAAAAAAATGCGTCACTTAGGCAAAAACATCTAAAACAACCTTTTCTATTTTAACTCTGCAAGCCATTTCGTTATTATAATTGAAAATATTATTGGTTAAAACATAGGACGAAAGTATAGATAATACATTTACCGTCAAAGTTATTTCTAATTCAAACCACAGAGCAAATAATATGACCTCCAAATCAATCATCTTTTTATGCGAAAAACGCCATACATTTTACTATGAAAAAATGGTCTCCAGAAATCGCTTTATATTAGAGAGTCCGCGGCATGAAAAATTCAGTGCTTTCTCAGTTTTCAAGGCGAATCCACGTCTATTTGAAGAAGCGCTTCGTTTTCGCGTCGCTCGCGATTGAAATTGTGTGTCTCACTCTATCCAAAACTGGGTGGGTCGTCAGTGCCAGCGTGGCTGCTGCCAAAATTATATTATTTCTATTTTTTTCGAACAAATAGACGAACTAAACTAAGCTGACCCGGCAAACGTTGCTTTGTCATATATACATTATTTCTCACTTAGGGGTATAAAAATAGTTTGAATTCTATTCTCGGACCTACCGAATACTCACACAAACAATTTCATAAAAATCGGGAAAAGCCGTGCAGGAGCCATTTTGTTACTAACACTGTAACACCTGAGTGACCTTGCAAACTTTGTTTTGCCTTTTAATCTGTTTCTCACTTATAAAATAGTTAAGGGTCCATGATAGGTGAAGATCGAAGTCAACTATAGGTACCTATTTAACGCGCTAGCGGCACCGCCGCGCCTCCGCACCGGTAAGCGCGAAGCAGAATTAAAATGGTAAAAGTATTTTTTTGGAGTTTCACTGATATTATTTTTATTTGTTTTTGTCGTATGAGTAGGTATTTCTATTCAAATATAGGTTGTTGACTGGATGATCGACTTCACCTGACGGGAAGGTATTCTGCCACAAACTTTTCTTGCCCGGTGGCCAAAAATGGAACTAACGTCAAAATTTCGATTTACTCATAAATTATTCCTTTAGTTATAAGAACTTACGCGCGAAATATCAACACCATAAACGTCAACTACCACAATTCTTAAAAAATTGAAAAACCTTTGCAACAAGCGTGCAAGGAATTAATAATATGCTTAATTACAAAATGGCCGCCATTTTCAACTTTTTTGTTACTGGGCCGATCGCTTTAAAAATCGATATCTAAGTTTCGCAGTAAGCATAGAGAAGGAATATGTGGTCAAAATTAAAAAAAGTGGCCGCCATTTTGAACTTTTTTGTTACTGGGCCGATTGCTTTCAAAATCGACATCTGACCTTGTCTGCGAGCTTAGGGAAGGAATTTGTGGTCAAAATTTAAAAAAGTGGCCGCCATTTTGATTTTTTTTTGTTACTGGGCCGATTGCTTTCAAAATCGACATCTGACCTTGTCAGCGAGCCTAGGGTAGGATTTTGTGGTCAACATTTTAAAAAGTGGCCGCCATTTTGAACTTTTTCGTTACTGGGCCGATTGCTTTCAAAATCGACATCTAACCTTGTCAGCGAGCCTAGGGTAGGATTTTGTGGTCAACATTTTAAAAAGTGGCCGCCATTTTGAACTTTTTTGTAACTGGGCCGATTGCTTTCAAAATCGACATTTGACCTTGTCAGCGAGCCTAGGGAAGGAATTTATGGTCAAAATTTTAAAAAGTGGCCACCATTTTGAACTTTTTTGTTACTGGGCCGATTGCTTTCAAAATCGACATCTGACCTTGTCAGCGAGCCTAGGGTAGGATTTTGTGGTCAACATTTTAAAAAGTGGCCGCCATTTTGAACTTTTTTGTTACTGGGCCGATTGCTTTCAAAATCGACATCTGACCTTGTCAGCGAGCCTAGGGTAGGATTTTGTGGTCAACATTTTAAAAAGTGGCCGCCATTTTGAACTTTTTTGTAACTGGGCCGATTGCTTTCAAAATCGACATCTGACCTTGTCAGCGAGCCTAGGGAAGGAATTTGTGGTCAAAATTTTAAAAAGTGGCCGCCATTTTGAACTTTTTTGTTACTGGGCCGAATGCTTTCGAAATCGACATTTGACATTTTTAGCAACAGATATTGATTTTTGAAGCAATCGGCCCAGTGACAAAAAAGTTCAAAGTAGCGCCCAATTTTTTTTACCGCAAATTCCTTTTTTATGCTTGTTGCTATGGTCAAAAAGATCTAAATGGCGACCATTTTTTTTTATTTTTCTTACAAATTCTTTTTGTGCTTTTTGTTTTGTGCTTGCTGCCAAGGTCAGATGTCGATTTTGAAAGCAATCGGCCTTCTAACAAGAAAGTTCGAAATGGCGGCCACATTTTTAAATTTTGACCACAAAGTTCTTCCCTAGGCCTGTTGACAAGGTCAGATGTCGATTTTGAAAGCAATTGGCCCAGTAACAAAAAAGTTCAAAATGGCGGTTACTTTTTTTGAATTTTGACCACAGATTCCTTCTCAATTCTCACTGCGAAACTTAGATATCGATTTTCAAAGCAATCGGCCCAGTAACAAAAAAGTTCAAAATGGAGGCCACTTTTTAAAATGTTGACCATAAAGTTCTTCCCCAAGCCTGCTGACAAGGTCAGATGTCGATTTTGAAAGCAATCGGCCTAGTAACAAAAAGGTTCAAAATGGCGGTTAATTTTTTCTAATTTTGACCACAGATTCCTTCTCAATGCTCACTGCGAAACTTAGATATCAATTTTCAAAGCAATCGGCCCAGTAACAAAAAAGTTCAAAATGGAGGCCACTTTTTAAAATGTTGACCACAAAGTTCTTCCCCAAGCCTGCTGACAAGATCAGATGTCGATTTTGAAAGCAATCGGCCCAGTAACAAAAAAGTTCAAAATGGCGGTTACTTTTTTCTAATTTTGACCACAGATTCCTTCTCAATGCTCACTGCGAAACTTAGATATCGATTTTCAAAGCAATCGGCCCAGTAACAAAAAAGTTCAAAATAGAGGCCACTTTTTAAAATGTTGACCACAAAGTTCTTCCCTAGGTCTGTTGACAAGGTCAGATGTCAATTTTGAAAGCAATCGGCCCAGTAACAAAAAAAGATCAAAATGACGGCCATTTTTTAAAATGTTGACCACAAAGTTCTTCCTAAGCCTGCTGACAAGGTCAGATGTCGACTTTGAAAGCAATCGGCCCAATATAAAAAAATTTCAAAATGGCGGCCAATTTTTTAAATGTTGACCACAAATCCTTGTTTATGCCGGCTGCGGAACCAAGATGTCGATTTCGGAAGCAATCGGCTCAGTGACAAAAAATTTCAAAATGCCGACCACTTTGTACTTTACTTACACGCTTGTTGCAAAGGTTAGATGTCGAGTTTTATAGAGGATGATGATAATGTTGTATCACTCATTGTATGAAATGATATTTCATATAATGTAGCATACAACTTTAATAAGAATTGGTACATTGTGATACAAGAGTGGAAAGTAGGTTTTTGCAAACGAGCTGTCATTAACAAGTCTGAACCGAAGGCGAGTGTAAATGTCACGAGTTTGCAATAACCTACACACCCGTGTATCACACGACGTTTTTCAATACAGTGCAGTTTTGATTTTAGATAAAATATCGGGTGGAGTTAATTCCATGGCATCACATATACTTGAATTAAAAAAACAAAATTGAAATTAAAATCTATATCGGTATCGAAATCTAAATCAAAGAACTATTCCCTGGGTGGAGCATGTTGTGATGACGAAGAGAGCACCGCATCTGTAGCGCTCTCCTGCATTAATGGTACCAAAAGCTCGACTTGGAATTTGGATCTAATAATTTTTGTTTTAAAGTCGTCATTATTTATATTTTAAAATACGTGTTCGTAATATTAAAAGGAGTTTTATTAAGAAAAAGAAAAGAAAAAACTAATTAGTTAATTTAAAATTATACAAAATTTTAATTTTTCCTTAAAAAATCTATCAGATTTTATTCTAATATATGAAATCTCCTCGCTATCAAACTTTTAAATTGACTTAAAACTAAAAAGTAAACTGCAAAAGTTATAATCGAGCTCGTAAAAGAAAGTCACAACCAAGTAAAAGAAAGATGCCTGTGCGTAAGATTTAATTTTCGAATGACAGCCTCTAAAAGTGCGATATTATGATTAACAATTGTATTGAAAATTATCACATTATATGAAACCCAGATATGAAAACGTAATACAAATAAATTAACATCAAGCCAAACGCGTACACTCGGCCACGGCTTTTGCTACTGGGTGCCTGCCTACTACGTAGAAACTAGATTATCACGATAAGATCGTAATAATCTAGTGTCTACGTACACTGCGTGTTTTCTGTGACAATTTTAAACACTTTAAAGAGGAAACGCGTAATGGACATTTAAGTTGTCTGAAGTATGATATTAATTTTTTTCCTGGCCAGGATACTACTTGCACCGCTGTATTGCTTGAAAATAGCAACGTGGCGTCGAATCGGGAGTTCCCACGCCCGCAGTCGCCCCTCTTAAGTACCTTCTCTACTACCGTTTACAAAGAAGATAATTTAGTCAAAGAAGAACCGGCAGAAAACTCCGTTCAACGGTGGTTCAACTTTAATCGTCTGCTAAACGCTTGGCAAAAGTTTTGGCACTTACTAATGTTAGTCGACACGTCTCGACTACCGAACAGGGTACTTTTTGTTTTTGATGGATCACCCAATTTAACGAATACTTACTTATTTACCTAATATTAATTTTACGGAATTTATGAACAGCAATGAAGTGTGATGAAAAAATAGGATCCTACACTTAGCTGTTCTAAAAATGAATTAATATTTTTTATACTTACTAATGAATGAAGACCCAGATAAAAAAGATAAATAAATAAATAAGGACATTACACACATCGCCATCTCGGCTAGATAAAGCAAAGTAAGCAAAGCAAAGGTTGTTTTATGGGTACCTACTTACTATACATATAACTGACAAATATGCATAATATACATAAACACAACATACACACAAAAAACAACCAGACACTTAAAAACATGCTCATCACGCAAATATTTTCCAGTTGTGGGAATCGAACCCACGACCTCCGACGTAGACGGCTGGATCGCTACCTTCACGCCATTTGGTCGTCAGATGTTCAACTACTTACACTTCTAAGTTCTATCCATGTTAGTTAGTTGCAGTAGGACTTTGCGTTGTCATGTCGTAGGCCCTCAGTAATCTGTGATATCCATCCACTGCAAAAAGTTATAGTTGGTCGAATTAAATGTATTTTTTTTAATCATGTACCTTGAAAAACTTCAGTTAAAAACCGGTTAAAACTGGATAAAATATTTTTCCCTCCTACAGTTTTATCCACTCTTTGGTCATGCATGGCAGAGAGTTCAAATACCCCGTGGTGAATTAAAAAAAATCTTCTTTCTAGGTGCTGAAAAAATAATTTTATCCCCTTTCAAAACATAAAATCGGATGATAAAATGTTTATCCCTTGCTAGGGGGCTGTGAAATGTTAATTAAAATGATTTGTCAATCTAATCCAGCCGCGAGGCCATACAATCCGTCCGTGAGTAACACTCCATTAAATTAGCCCTCGCTTTAAACTTGAAACTGTCTCTAAAGTCAACAGGGGAGGACTCAGTTGCTTTCACGTGGGTCGGGGCGTGTAAACTGGGGCTTATGGTTTTATATTGACAGATTTATTTTATCTGACGACCTCCGTGGCGCATGGGACGCACGCTCGGATTCGAGTGGGAGGTCGGGGGTTCGATTCCCGCCACGGGCCACTTTGGAATTTTGTAATTTCTAAATTGGCCCAGGTCTGGTCTGGTGGGAGGCTAGTTACCACCCTACCAGCAAAGACGTACCGCCAAGCGTTTAAGCGTTCCGGTACGATGCTGTGTAGAAACCGTTGGGGTGACATAACTTACCCCTTCCAAGTTAGTACGTTAACATCTTCGACTGCATCATCACTTACCACCAGGTGAGATCGCAGTCAAGTACTAACTTGTACAGAGTAAAAAAAAAATCTGACGATATGATCTTTTTGACCTCCCTGGCGCAAGAGTGCACTCTTGGATTCAAGTGAGAGGTCGCGGGTTCGATTCTCGCGAATTTAATAATTTCTATGGCTCAGTGGTTTGGAGGGCTTCGGCCGTAGCTAGTAGCCACCCTACCAGCAACGACGGTGCCAAGCGATTTAGAATTGTGATAATGATAAAGCGTCGTATGACAATTGTAAAGTCCTTAAGAGGCTAGGATGCACTGCATCTGACATGCAGGACTAAGATGTGGAGTAGAGATAAAAGAGATCGACAAAAGTTGCGATGTCTTTTCCCTCTCTAATCCATATAGATAGACAGAGTAAAATGATCGTCAAAAGTAGACAAAATTATCTATTATGCTCATTGATTTATAAACTAAGGATTGTGGGTCAGCGCTAAAAAGTGTCCGAACCGAATGACATACAAAACGCGAAAAGACATACAATCGCACTTCAGTCTCGTGTTTGAAAATTAGGCTGTATAGTAATGGTTTAAGTAATGGTTTTACAAATATGTTAGTTTGTTTATAACATGTAATCCTCGTTTATAAAGATTTTCTCGGGACCACAGACTTGTATACTAAAGACAGGGCGAACAGCGCGAAAAAATGTCGCCAGTTTAAGGGAGCAAGAATGCACCCCCTCCGGCAGTAGTCAGTATAGGTAGATAGGTGAAGATCTATTTCTTTTTTTTTAATTAATAATAATATTGCAGGCAAGGTGACCACAAACACATAGATAAAAAAAATAAACATATATTTCGCATTAGTTTCGACAGATGGCGCTACATTTTCTTGTATGAAGAACGTTTACGTAAAATGTTCGGATGGGCCTATCTTGACTATTTTTATCTTTGCTCGGGACACTTTTTTCGTGAATTTTGTATTACACCCGTCGTCCATAGGTATTCATAAGCCTATGATTATGCTGTACATAATGTTTCTCACACCAATCTCAATATTGGTTCAAGTCATAAAAGCAGCTAGCTCGTGGTGCGTACGAGGTTGGGGGTGTATGGGGTGGGTGGTGCGGGGTGAGGGGGTGCGCCGATCCATCACCGCTGTCGCGTGCCATTAGCGGAGGCCTATACTACACGGCGTGTTGCTTCTGGCGCCCTCTGTGTGAGATATTACCTAGGTAGGTACGTATAGCTCGTATAACCCGGTTACAATATCTGTGGACCTCGCTGGAATGCGTACCCCCTTCCCGTTCTCCTTTCACCTTCCCGCGCTCGCCCCGGCGCTTTTGTTTTGCGCACCATATCAGAGCGCTGACACGACGTGACGTCATCGACGCCGTCCACAGATATTGTAACCGGGTTATAGACTGCTCCTCTTTCCTCCTGAAAAGCGTAAGGGACAATTTACACCGCGGCGGAATGGAATGGAAGCGACTTTTTTTACATAGCATAATAATCTCGAGTAAGGCAAATCATGGATAGATAGGATATTGGGAACGGCGGTAAGGTAACAGTATGAGGCATCGTTTAGATTAGATTATGGTTACGAGTTCAATTGGTTTTACCTATCTCAAAACTACCAACGTGCCCAAAGGTTTCACTTCTATAAAAAAACCGGCCAAGTGCGAGTTGGACTCGCGAACCGAAGGTTCCATAGGTACTTATTACAGGAGTAAAACGTAAGAATTACTTTTGTCCCTTGACGTGTATAATTACAAGTAGGAAGGTACTTTTGTTGGCGAACTGCAAACCTAACTTTGTTTTTAGAGGTTTATTGAGAGTATGCTTAGTTATGGAGTTGATTTTATTTTTCCTGTAAAATATACGTCAATTTTTTTATGATTGCAATGATGGCGCGCCGCAAGTACCTACAAATATTCCAAATTTCAAGTCGATAGCTTTAAATGTTACTGAAATAATCGAGTGTGACAGACGGACGGACGGACGGAGAAAGTCTGATAAGGGTTCCATTTTTACCTTTTTTGTATAGAACCCTAAAAACACGAATTGTGCGTGATCCGAAACGCAGCGATCTCGGACTCGTGTTCGGCCGCTTTTTTTTTGTGGCTGTGCCCATAACCTTATGAAGGCTGGATCCGCCCCTGTCTAAGTCTTCGGCTGTAGCTAGCTTTGTCGCTGTTAGGCCGCACCGCCCTTGACCTTCAAAAGCGAGCGGCAGATTTTTCGTATCAAGGTCAAAATATTGAAAAAGTAAGTACCTATGTACCTACCTAGATTTATTATAGATCACAGACAAAGGTATTGCAAAATAAAGCACACAAAGGTTATCAGGGTTCCAAACTAAAGGTAGATATTTTTTTTTTTTTTTTATTTATTGGTCAATACATATAATCACAATTTATAAAATTTACATTATATATGCCATCCCCAGGAAACTTGTCGTTTATTTTGGGGATGGCGAGTTCGCTAGATAAACTTACAGAAATTTATAAAAACTAATTCATACAATATATATAATATGACAAATCTATGTAAATATATCATAAATTACTTAATAAATATTTTTTACATTTCCGAATATAGATGTGTTTTTTATCATTAATAGTTTGCAAGGACATTGGAAAATTTTCAATGATTTTAGGAAGCATGTATTTATAATTTCTTTTGCCATATGCATTATTAGTATTAGGTACAATAAACTTTTTATAGTTAGCTAATTTACGTAAATTGCTGCCTCGTTCTTTACGTCTAAAATATTTTAAATTATTAAATTCTTCTTTAAGTATGGCCAGTTTTACTTTACTTTGCACTGGCAATACTTTACAATATGAAAATAATTTGTGATAGTCATTACAGAACTTCAATTTATTTTTCTTGGTACAATTGTTTTCAGTATTTTAAGTTGTAGTTTATATATACGCATAATATATGTTTTAAAAGTTCTACCATAACTACTCAAGCCATAGCCAATTAAAGAGTCTGCCATATATGGATAGACCGTCAGACTCTACATATTCATAGATAGATAGATAGATAGATTAACTCTTTATTGCACACCACAGAATAAAAATATAGAAAAGAAATAAATAAATTAAATACAAACAAACTTAGGAGTACAATTTGGCGGCCTTATCGCTACATAGCGATTTCTACCAGGCAACCAATAATGTGAAGGAATATTTGAAACTGGATAGGCGATTAGATCGATAGATAGATAGATGGAAAATAATTTATTGTACACCATTACAAAAAACAAATAAAATAACCAGAAAAACAAATGTACAATATGGTTATGTAACAAATGTACATAGTTATAGTACAATAGTGATGATCTTCTTCTGGATGATTTCTGGGTTAGTAAATCATTTAAGTATACCTAATTCTTAGTCTGATCAGCCTAATTATCTCAGCACCAGAATAAAAAGAGATCCGGCAGATCTACTTCATCTTACATTAATTGACCTAATGGTCTGGTACATATTTTGCTGAATTTTCTAAAAGCGTCTCCCCTCGATGGTAGAGAATATTTAGTGCGAATTCTATCAATCATCGAAAACAAAGCTATCCAAGGTCAAATAAATAATAATGGTTTGTTATTTAATAATGGGGTTCTCGAAATATAATTAGTTTTGACTTACTGATTAGGTAGGTATTGTTTAAAATCAGTAGATCACGTTTTTACCATTATTTTCAGGGCTTTTTCTATTTTAATACCTTTTCACATGGCCTTTTCATTACTTATTATTTTTAATACATATTATATGATAACCACAAAAAAATATTTTGTACAAAATCCTTGGTTCGATTCCCACGTATGTTGCGCTTACGGCGTTACCTTTGAAAAAACAAAGGTTCCCTTCTTGGTGTGGACAAGGGATAAGGTAGGATATCCTAAAATTCCTACAGGATTACCAGAGAGAAGCAGTGGCCAACTACTAGGTACCTAGTGATCATTAAGTAGTACTTATTAATTTTTATTATTATTAGTAGTTATTAAGGTTATATCTGCACTAAGTGTATGGCACAGCCTTATGTAGCGACTTCCAGACAACTCCGGAAGGAACCAACATGAAGCAAACAGGCAGGGTAGGGGTACTTAGGTAGGTTAAGTTGAGCAGGTAGGTTGTGATAAAATCACACATAATAGCACACCTAAGCCTAACATAGATTTGTCGACCTCAATCGATGACAGCCATGGAGAAATCAAGAAGACCGGAACAAAATCGAAGATAACATGTATAGATTAAGTAAGAATCTATTTGTATGCAGTTCAGTATATTATTGTACTTACTTTTGTGATCTATCAATATCCTATACCTTTAAACGAGCAATTCTTGTATATGTATATATTTTTATATAATCCGAATCTCGGAAACGGCTAGAACGATTTTCATGAAATTTAATATGCAAGGGGTTTTTGGGGCGATAAATCGATCTAGCTAGGATTCATTTTTAGAAAATGTCGAATTTACGAAAAAAAATATAACCCCTGCTGCCATCTATTGGTGGGTAGATAATATACTACCGAGCAATGCTCGGTCACCCAGATATTTTATTATGCCTACTATAGTAGGTAGGCCCATGCTGGCCTGGGGGATAACGCTAAATCGCAGCCGTCCACCAGACCAGGCAAGTATACAATCATAAAATCTCAAATTGTAACAGTTGAGAATCGAACCCAGAATCAAATCCATAAATACGAGATGTGTGAAGCCTGCCGATTGGCACATGACCAACAGCGTGTAGGCAATGGCTACAGTAAACCCTTTATATTGGGTTGACACGAAGAAGATTGCCCTCTGACTACACTGAATCCGTGGCCTGGTTGATACAAATCAGCATAATGCATTGACTTCCGGGTTCAGCCTTATCATAGTGATAAAAAGTAAAAGTAAAGCTACTATTGTTTTTCTTGCAGTCAGCCTGTTTCCATTTGCCCACCATTCGTCACACACTACTGACTACAGGCATCTATACATGCCTCAAGTCATATATACTGAGGATCGCCGCTGTCTAGAAATCGGTACAAAATATCAGCATGTAGAGAGCTATTTTAAGGTAAATGACGTAATCAAGTACATAATATGGTAGTCAAGGTATATCAAAAGTTTTTTTTTACAGTCAACGGCCAGTGCTCTGTTGGCCACCACTCGTCACATGTCTGACTTCATACCTTGTTGCCCACCCCTAGCCAGACCGCAGATCCCAAGTCACACATTCTAAAAGAAAAAACTTCATTAGGGACTCGGTGATTACCTTTGCATCACGCTACTGTTTTCGCTTGCCCGCCGCAGTCTTGAAAACCAATGTACTTAGGCTGTAGAGCTGTCTCTGGTTTAGTGATAAAAGTAAATCAGATATAGTTTTAATGCAGTGATCGGCCTGTGCTCAATTGCCTACCATTCGTCACAGGACTGACTACAGACTGCGTGGCCCACCACACCACTCGTCAGACCGCAAATCAAGTCACATTCTGAGATGGGACCCTCTGCATTACGCCACTGCTTTCGCTTGTCTACCGCTGTATTGGGAACCGTGGCCTGGAATAGCATACCACACTGATTTCCGTCTTACCACAATGTAGGCAAAACAAAGCCAAATATAGATAGTACAATTAAAAAATATTTAGGTAAAATAAATAGTACGTTTAACATATGTAATGAGTTCTCTAAGGTATTTACCCGTGAAATAGAAAAAATCAAGCACAACTGTTCTGTAAAGTTTTTAGAAAGAAGCACTTATGTAAACCAGTGCGAGGTGTCTTTTAGGTATGTAAGAGTTAGTGCTTTAGAAATAAGGAAAATAATCACAAAATTGAGTAGTGCAAAAGCACCTGGTTTGGATAAGATCAGGGTGCAAGATATAAAGTTTGTTGCAGATCGGTTGAGCCCGGTGCTGGCTAACTTTGTTAATTTGTGTATTCAAAGAGGATTATACCCAGAGGAGTTCAAAAAGGCTATTATACGACCTATTTATAAAGGGGGAAATCATCTGGAATACACAAATTATAGGCCGATAGCCATATTATCTGTAATTAATAAAGTAGTGGAAAAAGTGGTGGTTGGTCAGGTATCACGTTTCTTAGAAAGACATAACATATTAACAGACGCGCAGCACGGGTTTAGGAAAGGACGTAGTACCGTGACAGCTCTTTCTCAGTTTGCTGACGAAATCAATAGCTATTTAGATAGTGGGAAGCAAGTCATAGCTCTGTTTATAGACTACAAGAAGGCTTTTGACACATTGGATAAAGAGGTGTTGCTACTAGCCATGCAAGAGTGTGGCATCGCAGGCCCGACAAACGAGTGGTTCCGCAATTACCTATCAGACCGAACTATACGCACCTCCGTTGATGAGACTACGGGTGACGAGTGGAGCGTTACATCAGGGGTGCCGACTGGCTCAGTATATGGGCCAGTGGGCTACCTGATTCTTGTTAATAGTGTGGTAAACGTTATCAAGAGGTGTCGAGTATATATGTATGCAGATGACATGTGCTTGTTGTTCGGCTCGAAAGATGTGAGCGAGGCGCGCGAAAATATTCAGTCAGATTTTGAAAATGTAATGAAATGGGCTCATGACAATGGCATCATTATTAATATGGAAAAAACAAAATGCATGCATATATACTCGCCCTACAA
Source organism: Coenonympha glycerion (assembly GCA_963855885.1). Lineage (NCBI taxonomy): Eukaryota > Metazoa > Arthropoda > Insecta > Lepidoptera > Nymphalidae > Coenonympha > Coenonympha glycerion. The sequence goes on along the minus strand of OY979637.1, from coordinate 15,779,589 downwards.
TAAACGCGCTAAAGCAGTTCAATACAACGATATAGGTATTGTAGGCCACAACTACGAATGCCTACATAGGTCTAAGAACTCTTGTATATGTCAGAGTCTTAAGTATGTAGAAAGTTACAAATATTTAGGGCTGCGAATTGATAAACACTTCAATTTCAAATCTCACATAGGGGTAGTGTGCAATAGACTCCGGTCATTACTGGGAAAGTTCATTCATCTTGACCGCGTGCTATAAGCAAACGTACTAAACTAGTAGTATACTACGCGCTAGCAGACTCAGTAATTAACTATGGCCTCAGTGTTTACGGCAGAACATTCAGCACCTATACCTAAATGAAATAAAAAAGTTACAAATTAGACTGTTAAAACACATTATAGGGAAAAAAGAGAAGGAAAAGTATGAAGGGAATTATGACAACATTTTTGAAGATCTTAAGATATTACCAATACATAATAAAGTAAATTATCTCATAGCTAAGGAAAATTATTATTCGGAAAACTATAAAACTTTTATTAAGCTAAGGGATAATGTACGAAGTAGCAGAAAAACAAGGTTCATGGTGCCACAAATAAGTAACTATTACGGCAAGAGGTTGACTAGGTATAAAGTGCCAAAAATATATAATAACATAGATTGGCTTAGAGATGATAGTAAAGTCAGCCCAGGAGTTCTTAAGAAGAAGCTAAAGGAGCATCTGCTTAAGAACTCTTGAGATGGCTAATAATTATTATTGTATATCTTAATATATATAAATCTCGTGTCACAATGTTTGTCCTCAATGGACTCCTAAACCACTTAACCGATTATAATAAAATTCGCACACCATGTGCAGGTCAATCCAACTTGAGAGATAGGATAGTTTAAATCTCAATTCAACTATTTTTTAAATCCCCAAGGGCAAAACAACGTTTGCCAGGTCTGCTAGTATATATATATATTTTTTTATAGTATTTGTAAATTAATAATAAGTTGTAAAATAAAATGTATCTATATATAGTAGTAAGTAATAAGTATAGTAGCAGTAGTAATAGCTCCATAAATAATGTAGGTAATAATAATTGTTAATTAGGTACATATTAATTAGACGCATAATATTCATGTAAAAAGAGCGCGTTCTCGCCAACAAACTGGTAGCCCAGTTTGGCGAGATTTTGTAAATGTAATTTATGCTTGTATTTTTGACTTAAATAAATTAAAAAAAAAAAAAAAAAAAAAAAAAAGGCTGTACAGACAGCTGTTAAGAGGTAAAAGTTAACCAAGTATTGTTTTCATGCAGTCATCGGCCTTTGATAAATTGCCTACCATGCATCACATGACTGACTACATGCCTTGTTGCCCACCACTCGTCAGACGGCAAATCCCAAGTCACATTCTTAGAGGATACTTTATGCATCACACCACTGCTTTAGTTGCCTTGGAAACCGTGGCCTGGAATAGCATACCACACTGATTTCCGTCTTATCACAATGTAGGCTGTACAGACAGCTGTTAAGAGGTAAAAGTAAATCAAGTATTGTTTACATGCAGTCATCGGCCCGTGCCCAGTTGCCGGACGCCCACCTCCCGTCACGCCGCAGACGTGAAGTCAAGTTGGCGCGGATAACTTGTGTCGGATAACAACAGTATAATTATTCAAAGGTCTTCAGTGCCACGCGAGTTTGTTTCTTTTTCTATTCTAAATCCGTGACTGTTATTTTTTTTTAATCATGTGGAAGGTCATGGTGAGTTGTCTTTTTAGTTCTTATTTCCTCTTTTTCCAAAGGGTGCTGGTATAGTACCTTATTACCAAGCCTTTTGTTATCTTTCCGGAAAATTAGGCCCCTTATTTTTTTGTGTCTTTATTTTCTCCAGAACCCTGATTATCGCCTAAATCCTATGTTGGTCGCCGATATGACTTGGCTGTTTTTTTTCATCTTCCCCTGAATGTGCTGCGTGAAATTGTGAATTTTCCTCGAATTCACAGTTCCGCGTGGTATTGATTTTAAAGTAAACTACGAGTATGAATGAATTTGAACTTTCTGTTCTGTACTAAATGTTGAAAATTTACTGATTTAAAAGGTACTTTTACTTACTGATATTTAAAGTATATTTTAAAAACATATACACTTACGATGTACATACCTATGTAAGGATAAAAATTGCATATTTTTCGTGAAAGAAGAACCTACTATTATTTTAATAAAGATGGTAATTAATACCTCTAACTATCGGATGTACCTACTAATTAATTATACCAATTAAACTGTTAAGCAAAAAAATAATGAGGTAGATATATATCAATTAGCTACACATTAACTATTGATTTAGCAAGTAAATATTTACCCCTCTTAATGAAAGTCTGTCAGCACTTAGTAATTAAGAGTATCGTCTAGTGAGTAGTGACGAAGCGCAACGTGATTAGGTATTTTCAAAAATCATATCTATGGCTGTATGATATTGTTAGTTGCGAGTCCAGAGCTAGGGCCTATACATTTTAGGGCTATGTATACGACTACACGCGGATACGGTCGTCAAGTAACTGACGCGTTATACAAAAGTGCAAAAGTGCATAAAGTGCACACTCGTAAAATGATGTGCGTTTAGTTGCACTGAACTGTGTCCCTACAGTACTCCGCCGCTTAAAAAAAAATTTTTTTCTAAATAAAATTTTCCTTTAAAAAAAAAATTGAATATTGACAAGCGTAGACTGGAGTCTGCAGTAGTTTCATGCACAGCGCAACTAATCGCTACGCAAGCGATTTACGAACCTCGATAGTCCGAGTATCATATTACACATAACTCGTAAGTATATCTAGCTAATTACATTAAGTGGGTTAAAACTACTTATTTTTATATTAGTACCATCGATATAAAATCTTTGATTAGTACATTATTTTTCGAAGTTTCGCAATAGACAGGTTTGTCACACAATGGTAAGTGCATCTGCTTAAATTGCAATTTACTATCGTGTGCGTTTTGCACTGTTTGCTGTAGGTAAGTGTCACGTTCTTGCTGTGCGGCCAATTCTGAGTAATCTATCGCTGTTGGACTCGCGATTGCTGAAACTCGAGACAATGCATCCGCTACAACATTATCTTTACCGCTAATATGCTGAATAGTAGATACTTCGTAACCTAAAAATTCTAAATTATCTAAACCAAACTTACACTTAGACACATTAATAGGAATTCCATATTCATTGAGTCTTGAGAAAACTGTTTTCAGATGCGTTTTATGCTGTTCGATGTCCGTACTCGCGATAATGACGTCATCTATAAAATTATACAAAAAGTCTAAACCGTTTAGTACAGTCGTGTCCATAAATCTTTGGAATGTCTGAGCTGCGTTTCGTAGACCGAAGGTCATTCGCGGAAACTCAAATAATCCAAAAAGAGTTATGATCGCAGTTTTCTCAATGTCTTCCGGAGTCACTATCCAGATAGCGTGCCCGTGGTGTCCCGTGTCGCTATTGCCTATCTGGACCGCGATGTTCCGCATGTCTGCGCCGCGACTCCTGCATTTCCAGCGTCAGCTTAGCCACTCGAGCTGCCAAATCCGCTGATGATGTCCGTTGTATCTCCGCAACTTCCACCGATTGCGTGGTCTTGACGATTTTATCTGCGATGACCGCAAGTCCGTCCAGCTCCACCTTGGTGACTGCTAATATCGCCCTGACCGCCGTCGGTAGGTGGCCGGTCCAGGGCATCGGTAACGAATCCTCAGCTATTTTTCCTTGGCCGGATTTGGCTTAGCCGCATTCCCGAGTTCCTGACCGAAGATCGTGGCTTCGAACTGGGCGAACCACAGACGCGGTTTATCTGCCCAAAACTCGGGAATTCCAGACGATGTTGTTGCGAACGCCAAACCTGCTCGCGCCTCCGCTTGTCCCGCCTCCGCCGCTGCCTTAGCTGCTTCCACCTGGGGCTGCGCCGGGGGCTGTGTGAGTCCTTGCTGGCCGTACATATCCGCACTAGTTGTTCACTTTTCCGCCGTAAAGTTTTAGGGGTCACCACTTTAGGGCTATGTATACGACTACACGCGGATACGGTCGTCAAGTAACTGACGCGTTATACAAAAGTGCAAAAGTGCATAAAGTGCACACTCGTAAAATGATGTGCGTTTAGTTGCACTGAACTGTGTCCCTACAACATTTTATTCTTGAAATATTGCTTCGGATGATAATGTTTTTACCCCCCAATTGTTTACCGAATTTAATGATTTAATCCAGGCTCCTACGTTTTTTTTATTGTTTTATTTTGGTTAAATAACCCAGTGAGAGTTACTAAACAGACTGAACAATAAAGAATCAGCCCATAGATGAGATTACAGCATAGAGATACTATGTACTATGGATTACAGTCAAATACTTACCTACTAACTCGTAGATTGTAAAAAATGCCTTTCCTTGTACAAAAGTACATAGTTATATTGTATATATTAGTCTATATTTTAATATATATATATATATATATATATATATATACTAGCTGATGCCCGCGACTTCGTCCACGTGGGATAAAAACTATTCTATCTTTTAAGTTGGATCAAATGACGGATATTCACGAAGTTTGAACTAAATCGGTTCAGTAGTTAAGGAGTCCATTGAGGACAAACATTGTGACACGAGATTGATATATATTAAGATATATATATATATATATATATATATATATTAATAAATATCATCGTTTTATTTGTGTAGGATTGTTTATGTATTAGTATGTAGTTATTTGGATGTATGTTTTATAATTTCACACCACCTGCAGTCTTGTGTTTCCTCTGTTTTCCTGATCTCAAAGTTGCCTGGTAGCGTTCGCTGCTTAGCGATAAGGCGGCCTTTTGGACCAACACCTACTTTAATATGTGTTTTTGTCCTTTGTTATATGTATTGTGTGGTGCAAATAGTTTAAATAAATAAATAAATAAATACATACCTAGCCCTGAAACATCACTGATGCTTGCCCGGGATTCGAACCCCGAACTCCTAATGAGGTTAACTGCATCATCCGTAGGTACTTACCTATAGGTATCAGACATCAGTCAGTGGAAAAGAAAGTTTATATTCAGACAGTTAAGACTGGTTTATTATTCAGCTTTACGTAATACTCATTAATTTTATTGTTACGACGCTTCGGAAACTAGTTTTATTTTGCAATGTATTATAATAAATTTACCTACTTTTTAAAATTCCAACCAGCCAACTTCCGTTTTAGGGTTCCGCACATAAAAGGCAGAACCTAATTCTTGAAATCACAGCTCAGAGCTATTTTGCATGTAGATTGTACCTACCTGCAATCTACGTGCTTGCACCTCTGAATTAAAACTTAGATAGGTACCTTTACTAGATTTTTTGTAGATACTAAGTTATTAAATAATTAACGTACCTACACCTAGTCATTATATTAATTCCAGTATTTTATAACCCTTTCTTGCGAATTTCGAATATACTCGCATCTTGGATCCTTGCTACTCAGCATCGCGCCGGAACCACAGGTTAATAATAATAGCAATTGAAAACACGGAATGCAAGATGATATTTTAAAGAAATTGCGACTCTAGCGCTGAAACAAAAAGCGCAATTCAGTTCGTAATAGCGCCTGGCTCCGCCCTCCGCTAACTTCTACAGCTAGAAAAAGGTGGTCTCTTTCTATCGCGTAACTTTATCTCATTCGACGTACTAACTAGGTTGTCTCGCAATCGGGCGCACGCAGCGCGTGAAATAGACCTGGATACAAGAACTAACTAAGGCGGTCGCCTGAAATCAGTACGTCGAGACGGCTACCTGTAGTTTATTCGATCACGTGATGAGTGAACCTGGCCTGCCGAAACGCCAAAACGCTTTGTGTTTGCGCGAATATCTTTGCCAGTAGCTTGGTAACTTAGCCGTGGTCGAATCCTCCCGGCAGACCTGACTTGTGTAATCAATTTACCTACGTCAGTGATTAGCGCAAGTGCGTGGGATAAGAATAGCTGAGAGCGAATAAAACATCATTATATATCAATGACGAAATACGCTACGCTAAGAGGACAGGCAAGATATGACGTATGTTGATGCCAAAAATTTCTCACGGTACCGCTGACAGCACATACCGCTGTCGGTCGCAAAATAAGCGCCATTTTACAGTTTTGACAAATTGAAAATCCGGCTTCAGGGCGGAGACTAAAATGCGTGACGTCATTAAGTGCTGATCCTTTAAAATGTTTGATCAATGTTATATCTACATGGGGCGCAAGAATCTTACCGTAAGTAACCGGTATGTGGAGTAAATACCGTGACACATGAACCGAAAACACAGTAACTAGTAAGTGGGTAAGTACAAAGTAGGTATATCATATGTACCGCTAAGTAGACTCTGGTACTTATTCGGGTTATGCAATCAGACGCGCATCATTGGATTTTGTCGGGTTTAACTGGAATTGATGCTGTAGTCATGTTACTTACCGTCTCTATTCTATTTCTACGGATTATTAGTCATAGGCTATAGGTTTTTATCCTGGAAAAAAAAATTATAAGGACCTCCAAGAAATTCACTCTCTCCCCAGTGAGGTTTGCTTAATCTAAATATATAAAAGAAGATACTGACTGACTGACTGACATATCAACGCACAGCCCAAACCGCTGGGTCTAGAGACTCCAAATTTGGCACACATGTTCCTTGTGGGGCCTAGGGGTGCACTAAGAAAGGATTTTTCAAAATTCACCCTCTAAGGGGGTGAAACGGGGGTCCGAAGTTTGGATTTTATCGAGTTAAAATACGTCTTCACGCCGCTACTACTGTACCGATCTGGCTAAAATTTGGAATGGAGGTATATTATATCTTGCATTACCATATAGACTACTTTTCATCCCGAAAAAATTCATGGTTCCCGTGGGATAAGTTAAAAACCGAAATTCACGCGGAAAAAAATCTCACGCCGCAAGTACACAACCGATTTGGATGAAATTTGGAATGGAGATAGATTATATCCTGGGTTAATAAATAGGGTACTTTTTATCCCGGAAAAATCCATGGGTTTTGCAGGAGAAGGGAAAAACAGATATTCACGCGGGAAAAATACTACTTCCCGCCGTAATTACTGAACTGATATGGCTGAAATTATGAATAAAGATAGATTATATATTGGATTAATACGAAGGCTACTTTTCATCGCGAAAAAATTCATGGTTCCCGTGGGATTAGTAAAAAACCGAAATTAACGCGGAAAAAAAATCTTCATGCCGCAAGTGCACAACCGATTTGGCTGGAATTTGGAACGGAGATAGATTATATCCTGGGTTAATAATGAGGCTAATTTTTATCCCGGAAAAATCCATGGTTTTTGCAGGAATAAAGAAAAACAGATATTCATACGCGAAAAATACTACTTCACGCCGTAATTACTGAACTGATATGGCTGAAATTCGGAATAAAGATAGATTGTATCCTGGATTAATATAAAGGCTACTTTTCATCCCGGAAAAATCAGGGAAACCTGAAACATTGATGTTCACACGCGAGAAATACTATTTTACAAGTTTACGCTGTAATTACTGAATTGATATGACTGAATATCGGAAAGGAGATAGATTATATCCTAGAATCAACTACATTTTTTTCGGATAAATCCATTGTTTTCGTGATAATGGGGAAAAACAGATATTCATGCGGGAGAAAATTTATTCCTTCACGCACAACTAATGAAAATTTTTGGTTTAAAGTTGAAATGAAGATAGATTTCATGTAAATTAACACAAAGGGTACTTTTTATTGCGAAAAATGGATGGTTCCCGTAGAATAGTTAAAACTAAAATTTACGCGTGCGAAGCCGCGGGTATCTGCTTGTAGGTTACATAATAATCCTTAGGCTAGAGGTCTAGACTGACCCCTAGAGATTCATAGTTCAATACAGGTACATAAAATACATGCTAATAAGCCTTTTATGTACTATTATACATACTTTCTATCAGTATGGCATAACAGTGTTAGTCAATAGTCCAACAAAATAAACAGTAGATAGGAAAAACTTACTAAATTTAAAATTTACTAATCTTTATATTATTTTTCATAATATTATTATGTGTCTGTCTAGTCTACTTAAAATATACCTTCTTACCTATTTTTACAAGACACACTGTTTTTTGGATGGTATAAAAGGTTACAAATGCACACCAAATAATATTTGTATACTTAATCTAGGCCCACTTGTGTCGGCATGGTTTAATGTGTTAACTCAGAGTTAGCATCGCGCCTCCCCCCCCGATGGATTCCAATCTTGTCGCGATGGGGGGGCTCAGTAGCCGTGGTTGGGCCCCACGGTGAAGCCAAAAGGAATCCAGGAGGGGACGCTCGGAGTGGGCCTGGAGATGGGCCCGCTCTGGATGCGTCCAAGAGGGGTGCGGGGGACAGAGTTTTCTGTCTCCTGCAGCCAGGAGGGGTCGCGGGAGGAGAGGCGTGTCGGTGTGTCATTGCCGCTCGCCCTATCTCCCGCGACCAAACGGTGGCGCACCGTTAGATGCGTCGGCGGCGGTGCCGCAGGGGAAGAGGAGTGTCGGTGTGTCGTTGCCGTTCTCCCTGTCCTCTGCGGCCGTTTGGTGGTTTGCGGCGGAGCCAAAGATCAGATCCGCCGCGGGATATGGGAGGTCGATGCCTGCGAAGTGCAGGAGCAAGCTTCGCAGGTATTGGCTTACCCGTGCCCACGGCCCCTGGGTGGCGGTCCCGGGGGGGTCCGTCGCCTTACGGATGGGCGCCGAGGAGGTAAGGCCGGCTTAGGTGTTTCTGGCGGGCCTTGCTGTTGGAGGGGAGCTCCATGCTCCACCTCGTGAAGGGCTGCGCAAGCGGCCGGGCACCGGCGGGTTCGCGGAGGTTTGCGCAAGCGTTCCCGTGTTCCCGTCATACGGTGCGAGGAGGAAACACCGTGGGGTTTAGCCGGTAAGAGTCCGGCATAACCCAGCCGCTCCCCCGGGCGACTGGGTATCCATGAGGATTCCCCACGATAAAAAAAAAAAAAAAAAAAAAAAAAGAGTTAGCATCGCGAACCCAGAGTAAGTTGTCAAAATTGTCCAATGAGAGACGTTGACTCCAGCTGGGGTTAAAAATGTAAATATTTAAGTCCCGTTTCGCGCAAGTGAACCCTACAGTCTTCCAAAATTATTCTGCAACATCTTTATTATCGGTATTTCGGAAAAGTTTCGAAGTGAATTTTCCAAAACTCGAAACTTCGAAACTTTTCCAAAATACGATTTGCCCCGACAGTCGACAACGAAGGGTCTTCGTGACGCGTTGACTCAACAAAGCGTACGAATTTGTAATGTTGTCATCACTTCGTTTACATTTTATCCAAAAAAATATAAATTCATATTGTTCCTTCATTTGCACCAAATAATAATTCTGAAATTCTGAATTAGGAACAGACCACACAAAATTAATGACTATCGCGAATCTCATGCATAGAGTAGGTACCTGCTTGCGGATTCTAAATTCCTATTTATTGTTTCAGATATTAACCTTATGTCTCCTAGCATCAGTAAACACATACACACCCAGAAAACAACTAGACTCAGCAGCCTCCGAATCTCAGATCAGAAATGCTATCGAGAACAAATACGACGACACTGGTCCAGGTGCCAAAGGCCGTGAATATGCCTACCACACGTACAAGACGTTGGAAAACGCCCTAGTCAGTTACCTGGATGACCCAGATACTAAATTACCTGAGCATGAGAGAGAGAAGGCGTTGAGAGTGCTGGAGAGTCAGAACTCCTACAGGCCCAAACGACCATTCCCCAACACTGTGGAAGAGTATAATGCCTACACAAAACAAGCTCCACAATCGTTCGTACCGAGCAAACCGGCTGTACAAATCCCTGCTAGTAGCTACGGATTCTTTAAAGGTTTGATTCATTTATTTTACTAGAATTTATCCGTAGAGCTCTGCTCTCTCTCTGCCCATGATTTTCGCTTTTTTCAAGAAACCCGCAGATCTCGTGGAAGACATAAAAAATATCCACAATTGACAGTGATATAATCTATACTTATAATAAAACTGTAAAGGGTCGAATTCTGTACATTGAAGATATTTTGAAAATTTTTGTTGGAGGACACTATTTATTCGATACTGAAGCCAAAACTGTAATTTGTTTCATTTTTGTCTGTCTGTCTGTCTGTCTGTCTGTCTGTCTGTCTGTCTGTCTGTTTCACGACCGCGCATCACGGCTAATCCGCTGGATGGATTTAAATGAAACTTGACATGATTATAGTTCATACTCCGAGGTAGGACATAGGATACTTTTTGTCCCGGAATTCATCATGGTTTCCCTGGAAGACGGCATGAAAGTCAAAATGTGTATTTAGTTATAATTCATTAACCCGTTGTCCGATTTCATTCATTCTTTTTTTGTTAGAAAGGAGGTTCTTTAAAGATTATTCCGTATAAATTTTATCATCATCACTTTTGTAGTTCAGAAATTATAGACATCAGAACCTTTATCGATGAGTTCAAGTAGGTGACTTGAAACACGGAATAGACAAGCACCTAGGGCTAGGACGTAAGGGCTCAAGTCAGACTGGAGTACCCTTACAGCCGTAAATAAATATGCTTAGCAGAAGATGGTTTAAGATTTTTCACTTTTAGGGTGAACAAAAATCATGAATTTATCACCACGTTATACCGTATAGCGCCATCTCTACAAATTATGTGGAACTTGAATGTAAAACTTGGAGATAGGTACTACCGAATTTTTTTAAATAATAATTAACTGTCATGTTATTTACTGTTTCCTGACTTTATATTAAGATGGCACTGAGCTGTCGACGTTCCCGGAGTGCCGCGTCTTTTTTTATCATCCGCAACATGGAAAGAGTAAAATAATGGTTCACAAATATTTTTAACTCTCAGGTCTTAACTGGTCCTAACCGATTGACCGTCATAGGTCTTTTTATACGTAAAGAAATATATAGCCATTGCCCATTCTGATACTTGGGATTGTATTGAGATGAAGCAAAGATTTTTAACAGACTCTTATGTTGGGCTGGGGAATATTGTTAGTAGAATATTTTATCCCAGTGGTACTTACCCGGCCGAACTCTGAAACAAGATTTCTACCACCACTACCACTAACTTTTCACATGATTTAATAATTTTTGACATATTTCGTGGTTTCAGAATAAAAATCACAATGAAAAGGACGATTTTAACTGTCGATATTTCGATACATTGGTACAAGTCGTGGTCACGTAGTGACCACGACCTGTGCCATTGGGTCGAAATATCGACAGTTAAAATCGTCCTTTTAATCTTTCAACTACGTATTAATGAAACTTTATATTTTTTATTAAAAAAGGAGTTTTCAAAATCACCACAAGCTAACCCGTGCGAAGTAAGAACAGGTTTCTGTACAACATCACACCAGAATTCCGCGAAAATCAAGGAATTCTACGGTATATGTAAAAAAAATCGTAATTCACGCGGGCGGAGCCGCGGGCAACAGCTAGTTATTATAATATCCGTTCTAAATTTCAACCAAAACTTTTAATTAGTTGTGACATAGGTTGTGACGCGATCAGCGATCTACTTATAAACATACTTGAATCTATAATGTAAACAAACTTTCACATTTTATGTAATACTAGCTGTTGCCCGCGGCTCCGCCCGCGTGAATTACGATTTTTTTACATAAAATACCTTCCTACTGGAATTCCTTGATTTTTCGCGGGATTCTGGTGTGATGTTGTACAGAAACCTGTTCTTACTTTGCATGGGTTATCTCGTGGTGATTTTGAAAACTCCTTTTTCTTAATAATAATATAAAGTTTCATTAATACGTAGTTGAAAGATCAAAAGGACGAATCTGTGTTTGAGTGATCTGAGGTTAAAATCGTCCTTTTCATTGTGATTTTTATTCTGAAACCACGAAATATGTCAAAAATTATTAAACCATGTGAAAAGTTGTACTGGTGGTAGAACTCTTCTTTCAGAGTTCGGCCGGGTAGGTACCACTGGGATAAATTACTCTACTAAACATATTCCCCAGCCCAACATAATATAAGAGTATTTTAAAAATCTTTGCTTCATCTCAATACAATCCAAAACATCAGAATGGACAATTTCTTTACGTATAAAAAGACCTTAGATGACAGTCAGTCGGTTAGGATCGATAAGACCTAAGAGTTAAAAATATTTGTGAACCATTATCTTACCCTTTCCATATTGCGGATGACAAAGTTTAATTCTGTTCATGTGTTAACAGTGCCATCTTAAGATAAAGTCAGGAAACAGTAAATAACATGACAGTTAATTTTTATTAAAAAAAATTCGGTAGTACCTATCTCAGAGTTTTACTTACAAGTTCCACATAAATTGTAGAGATGGCGCTATACGGTATAACGTAGCGATAACGCCAGTTAAATGATTTTTGTTCACCCTAAAAGTGAAAAATTTTAAACCATACAAAATCTCCTGCTAAGCCTATTTATTTACGGCTGTAAGGGTACTCCAGTCTTACTTGAGCCCTTCGTCCTAGCCCTAGGTTCTTTGTGCATTCCGAGTTTCAAGTCACCTACCTACTTGAACTTAAAGGTTCTGATGTCTGTAATTTCTGAACTACAAAAGTGATGATGATAAGATTTGTATGGAATAATCTTTAAAGAACCTCCTTTCTAACAAAAAAAGAATGAATGGAATCGGACAACGCGTTAATGAATTATAACTAAAAAACGTTTGGACTTTGATGCCGTCTTCCAGGGAAACCATGATGAATTTCGGGACAAAAAGTATCCTATGTCCTACCTCGGGGTATGAACTATAATCATGTCAAGTTTCATTTAAATCCATCCAGCGGATTAGCCGTGATGCCCGGTCGTGGAACAGACAGACAGACAGACAGACAGACAGACAGACAGACAAAAATTAAACAAATTATAGTTTTGGCTTCAGTATCGACTAAATAGTGTCCTCCAACAAAAATTTTCAAAATATCTTCAATGTACAGAATTCGACCCTTTACAGTTTTATTATAAGTATATAGATTATAAACAATATCAGATTTAACGTGAAAATGATATGGTCCCGTTTGCTATACCTAAGTATACGGCGTATAACGGATATAAACAGAATGAAAAGAAAATAAAATATGAATATCAAACTTATATGAATAATCACCCAGCCCAAATCCTTGACCATATAAAGCTGAATTTTGCACTGAGGTTCTTCTCATGATGTAGGTAAACAAGGGATAAGGAAGGATTTTCCGAAATTCCCACCAGATCACGTAAGCAAAGCACGGACTGCAGCTTGTCCTTACTATATCGATAAGTATAAAAAGCTGTGTTACCTACAAATATTTTGAAAAAGGAATAAAATTTGAATATTTTATTTTTATACTTATACCTACTTATGTATTTAATAATAATAATTATTGTAATCTTTTTTGGCCTTATTTTATTTAATTTAAAAATACCTGCACAACCATTTTTTGCTAACGCTGTTTGATTACAAATAAATAAATTAGTGTTTTACACACTTAGGTTGAAAATCCTATAAATTTAAATACGAATCAAAATTTCACTCGTAGCGGGATTTGAACCCGCGTCCCGCAGTTATCGCGGCTGGGTGCTCTTACCGCTGCGCTATACGAGCCATAATATCTCTCCGCAATGAAATTCTGCATTACAAATATGAATTTCATTATTAGTCTGAAACCAGAATTGTGGCAGCTACTTAATGAGGATTTCGTTCAATTATCCAGGTTTCCAAGTCAACGAAATCCCCCAAAGCTACGTGAACCTGAGGCAAGCGCCGAGCGAGGGCTTCAGTTTCCAGAAGTTCCGAGCGGTGAAGGGCAACCCTGTGAGTCTGGCGCACTTCTCCAGAGGCTCACCATCCGCTCTCGACGACCAGTTCGACCCCAACCCACAGTATTCCTTCTCCTATGGCGTTCATGTGAGTATTTTATTGAAAAATTGCATTTTTTTTAACCGACTTCAAAAAAAGGAGGAGGTTCTCAATTCGTCGGAATCTTTTTTTTAATAAATAAATACAAGGTGTGTGTTAAATGTTAGGTAGGCCTTAAAGGACTGGTATCCAGGGCCGTAAAATAAATTTTAAAAAATGTTAGGTAATTCGCATAGTACCGCTAACCTTTTAACTTGATACTAGAAACACATTAACGTGATAAGAAGTTCCAATTTTTTTTATTTTAGTTTCAATACAAAAAATATTTATTATTTCATTTAGAAAAATAAAATTTCGCGATCCAAACTGTGACATCAAAAAACCTCATATCATTTTAATTATTCCTCGTTTATTGATATTGAACCAGCTGTTTTTAGGGATGTTGGTACATTTTTGAACTCCCTATAGTTTCCTCTCAGGATATGAGCTTCTTGTGATACTTTATCATGCATCTTATAGGTACATCGCTTCCTACTTTAGGCTTTCGGCTAATAAGTGATTACCTACACACATCGCAATCTACCCCCAAAGTAAGCGATAGCTTGTGTTATGGGTACTGGACAAATATATACACACATTAATAAAATTAAATATAATATATTGAAAAACACCCATACACTGGAGAACATTTATGCACATCACACAAACCTGTACCAGTAGTGGGAATTGAACCCACGACCTCCAACCCAGATGGCAGGTTCGCTACCGCTACGCCATTCGGTCGTCAAATGTGCGATACCGTCTGAAATGGATCAGCGACAGAAAATTAATGAAAATCCCTTCACGAAATAAATCTACGAAATCTTTGAACTAACTTGGAGGGGGTAAGTTATGTCACCCCAACGGTTTCTACACAGCATCGTACCGGAACGCTAAATCGCTTGGCGGTACGTCTTTGCTGGTAGGGTGGCAACTTATTAACTAGCCACGGCCAAAGCCACCAGACCAGACCTGAGCCAATTTAGAAATTATAAAATTTCAAAGTGGCCCGTGGCGGGAATCGAACCCGCGACCTCCCACTCGAATCCGAGCGTGCGTCCCCTGCGCCACGGAGGTCGTCAAAAGTTTCTCAAAGTTTCAAAGTTTCTCTTCCTAGTCACCAGAATGACCTGCAATCACGAATATATGTAGATTTGGTATGACGAACTCGTTAGTGATGAGCATTTATTGTATTTATCTTTAATTGTTTATAGATAGCATCGCAGTTGATTACAAACAATGTATAAAGTAAAAGTAATGTTTATTTCACTTACAAAGAAAAGAAACAATTGTTTGTCTACCGGTTGTTTGTATGATAATATCAACATAACAGTTAAATTATAGTTCTAATTTAAAACAGGTAACTGTAGAAAGTTGGCAGGTATCGTGGAAATCAGTAATTACTTAGTCAAGATATCATAAACGCTATGTGAATAGTTTACGCATTTATATAATACCTACCTATCAAACTATCGGATAGGTAACTTGATACCTAGCTTTACCTATGAGACTTGCGTGGTACTCAAATAATATAATCTTACTCGTACTTATTAGGAGTTGAGGATTAGGTAATCATGAACTAAAGAAAATATCTCTATTAGGTACGAGTAGGTAAGTATATTATAGCAAAAGGATTGGTTGCTACCGCTAAATTACAACTGGTTACAATATGTATACTATTAAGTAATTTGGTGATAAGATCATTGGGCTAGCCGTTGTTAACCTCTAGGATGAGTACTTATCAAATAGCAAGAAAAAGAAGCGATAATATGTCCAATGAAATAAACGTATGTTTCTATTACTATCGTCATTTTACGTATAGTCATTTTATTTTATAGACTCATTTTGTTAGTTTACGTCCTGTCTTATCGGAAACTGAGTCTAATGATTTAGGCCTATCAAATTATCCTTTTCGCTTAGGTTACCATATAACAGGATGAGATGTCCTGAGATTTCAGGATTTTCGGACTCTTCTCAGGATTGCAAGCGGATTTTGTAAATCTCATAAAATCCCAGGATTTTTAGAATTCGTTTAATAAAATATCTACTTACAGCTTAGATACATTTTTAAAAATTTCTTTAATAACAAGTTAAACAAAATTAACCCATTGCCCCAATGTGAACTTTTTACCTAGTGGAATAACATTTGAGAAAATTCTCAGACTGTAAATAAATCTCTGGATTTTTAACGGAAATCTGGACTTTTCATTATTGAATCTGGTAAGAGGTAACCATATTTTCGTTATTATTAAAAGTTTACTTAATTATTTGCCTTAGGGCGTTATTGTGTAAAGCCGTTTGATACTGATATTGGAACTGATGATCGGTTTTATCTTGGGTAATTAGATACGATTTGATATATTTTATCTCCCATTTGGCCATCGGACATCTACCTTGTAAAGGTCGAAATCAAAGCTCATTGCGAGTGAATTGCACAATTAGTTTGTAGTATTTAATGGCCAAGATAAATAAACGTGAAATCGAAAATATTGATGTAACTGATATATAATAAGTAATTTTAGGATTTGTCTATTACAGTAGGGCGTGCACCTATTATACATTTTTCTTAATACACAACTACTTATCTAATATTTAGGTAATTAGATATTCGGTGTTACGTACTTCTAGTTATAAGTGACCCCTATTTAGTAAAGTCGTTATAGTTCAAGTGTATTTTCATGCCTACAATCTACATGTTTTAATAACAATCTAGTTAATAAAATTAATAAGGAAGCCACATTATACGCGTTTTTAACACTTATATAACGCACAATTACTTTTAAATTGCTTACACTTATACAAGCATAATAGGTGTACTCGTATATGCCTATACTCAGTCAATGAAATGTAATATCGTTTTGTCAGTTTATTTGCAAAAAATTACCGACCTTGCCATTTATTATTACATTATCTTTTAGTAAAAGGTTCCGGGTTGAAATACTATCCTGCACAAAAGATTATTTAGACGTGCTCAATCTACCTTTACCTACTCTAGGTTTAAATTTAGATTACCTAGGTTAGGTGCCTACAGTCATACATTACATTTTTTACATAGGTACTACAAGTTTGTACTTGACTGCGAGCTCACCTGATTGTGATAATTTTCATACAAATTCAAGGAAGTTCCGAGATTCCCGAAGGATAAAATTGGAGGATAGAATTGGAGAGATCCTTAGGAGAACCAAAGTCACCGACTTAGGCCAAACCATTAGCAATAGCTGAACTGGCAGTGGGTAGGTCACGCTTGTCGTAGGGGCGATGGCTGTTGGACTCGAAAAGTCCAGCGGACCTAGACCAAAAGACTTGTAAAAAAAACATACATGCGCACGCGCAATACGCTAAAGTTATCTAGAAGTCTGCGAGAACGCCAGGGAGCGTTCAAATTTTCGTACTCGATTTTCAAAAACAGCGTGTTTTCCTCTATTCGGTCACGTGGTTTTTCTACAGTGACGTGGTTTGTCCATACATTTTTATCTACAGTCGTGATTGCTAAACGACTGTTACTTTACTAGCCCTGCAGAACTTGAGACCGCGTAAAAAGTTAGCGTAGTATGGGGCGACATTTAGCTCATACTTAAATACCTTTAGCTTATAAAGTTGGTGGCGGGAAGCGGCTGGATGAGGAAGGCTTAGGACAATTGGACAGGGTATGGTGGCACGCGCTTGGAAAGGCCTATGTCCAACAGTGGACGTCTGCAGGCTGAGATGACGATAGTCAAAATTCACTAAGACTCGATAATTTACTTAGGTATGTGGCTCGTGAGTTTTGAATCGTGAGTCGTGAGTGGCGGGCGTAGCCGCAAGTACCACGAGCTAGTACCGATCTGTACCACGGAGTACACAGTACTAAAGGTATTTGTACTCACTGTACTCACCTTGAACTGATATTCATTCACGAAGCGATCCGCGCAACACAAGGCCGCTACCGGAATACTCCTATAAGGTGAAAGTTACGAGAACGCTGCTGATAGGGTTGTCACTCGCCATACGTCGCGATTTGAGTAAGTTTTGATGCAGTTAATGCGGAAGGTATGGCATTTCTTCCCGAGTCCTGGTTTTTTATCCAAGCTGGAGGCGCGGTTCTACAATAGAGACCAGTGGAAATGAGAATTCTGTACGCACATTGAACGACGATTTATAGGTACGAAATGAAATCAATCAAATGTTCTTTTCCTAATTAAGAATAAAAGTTTTCTATACTTACTGAAAATGCACATTTTTACTTCTCTAAGCCTTGCGATTGTATGGTATGAATATTTATTAGATGTACGGTTTCTCGATCTTATTACGATAAATATGAGATCTAAAATCTGCAATACGTATAAGTATCTATATTTTACAAAATAATAAGTACATCTCATAGATCATTGTAGTAATTATTTATACCATTTCTAATGTAGGTACCGCCTGGTGTAATTTGGAATTTCTACGTCTGAGTGACAATTTAGAATTCTATAGTGGCAGCCCTGCCCGAGAAAGTGAATTATATGGTTCTGCATTTTGAACTTAAAGTAAATGCTGATGGCTATCTTGTGTATATCTTACTTTTGTAAGATTTAAATTGAATTTTATCACCTCATTTGCATTTTGCGTTTATATAACTTTATGATGCTACATGTAATTTGTATAGCAATTTAAAAAAACTAGCCAAGTGCGAGCAGTATGTCGTATAAGGTTCCGTGACGCTATTGAGTGCACAAGGCAATGTAAACAAGTATGTTCCATCTCAAAATACCATCCATTAAATAAATATTAAATGAAACTTATCATGACTTGTTAATTAGCTTATTAAACGAACTGTTAGGTACTATTTAAGTTCTTTGACAGGAAGTTAGTTTACATTTAGCAAACTCTACAAAATCTATATTTTTTAAAGTTATAGTCTCATGTTATAAGAATCTATTGTAGTGTAAGTACCTAGACGATCAAAAGTCCTTACATACATTAATACTCATACTTACGTACTATCATTTTAATTTCTTATCAAGATGACTCCAATTTACAGAATCACGATGCCAGGGAGTTGAGAAATGTAAAAAAATCTAGTTCAATGTCGGCTAATTACTTCACCATACTTAACTACAATTTAGAAGTAGCTCGAGACAATACGCCGTAATAGACAAGGACGGCTTCACGTTTTTGTCGATAGACCCAACATACATTGCGTAGGCGCCACTAGCTATATTTCATACCATTCTCACGATATTTACATTGTAATTGGTGCAAACTCGTACATTTTATCAGAAGATGCATTTTTTTCTTGTACGTCATTCATTGTGCGTTCCTCTGACGGACTCGTAAAGACCTTCGGAAATTGAACAACCATTTCAACTACGAATACCTGCTTGATATATTATATTTTTGACGACCTCCCTGGTGCAGGGGACGCGCGCTCGAATTCGAATGGGAGGTCGCGGGTTCGATTCCCACCGCGGGCCACTTTGGAATTTTGTAATTTCTTAATTGGCTCAGGTCTGGTCTGGTGGGAGGCTTCGGCCGTGGCTAGTTGCCACCCTACCAGCAAAGACGATTAAACGTTCCGGTGCGATGTTGAGTAGAAACTGTTGGGGTGGTTTTACTTACCCCTTCCAAGTTAGTACGTTAACATATTCGGCTGCATCATCACTTACCATTAGGTGTGATCGCAGTCAAGTACTAACTTGTTTAGTTAAAAAAAAATATATTATTATTTGGCTACCTACCTATTTGGCTAGCTTTTTAAATATTTTCATTTCTGATTCGATCACGTAACTCGGTGTAATATAAAATGACCTTACAATTCCAAAAATTTGATGAAATCTAACTGAATTTAAATAAAGCGTGTAATTTTTATTGTTAGGTACTCTATTTTATTTAAAGGTCATGTTCACAAACTTGTCGCCGCCCGCAGATTTCGTCTACGAATGTAATTGTAACAAAACATTGACAAAAGTTAATAATTTAAAAATTAAAAACAAGACTGTCCTGTGGTAAAACGACATTTTCCAAAAAAATGTTACTCTGAAAATTGTAAGGATTCTAACGATACCCCATAATTATGTCCAAATCTATTCAGCCGTTCAGAAGTTATGGTGGAATAAAGAAATTCACATACATACATATACACATACATATTACATACATATTGTACGTTTGGTCAAAAACTCGGAAGGACTTTTCCAGTTTATAACAATTTTTACGCACTTGAAATATTGAAATCAAAAACTTCTATGTAGGTATCCCTTTGAAATACCAAAATTCCGCCTCATAGTACGAGTCCAGAGCCCGAAGTTAAATTAGAAAGGCTCCCTTCAGACGTCGAATTTCGGCACAAGTTTGGAGAAAAAAGTGGAAAATATCAAATATGCCCACTACGTTCAGGTACCCTGTATTTTATTCCCATCATTGCTAAACTACTATTATAAACCATACTTAATAGGTACTTAATATTATCATTGCCAACTGCCATATATTTCAACGAAATTGTTTCAAAATTGTTGGTGCCATTTTGAGATAGAATGGAATCCGATGCGAACTTAATCCTAGCCTAGATAAGGAATGAAATGTAAGTAAAATAGTGACTACCATAGATTATTGCAACATAAACTATTACATACTAACCCAACAAAGTAAATGGTATGGTATTTAAATAATTACAGGTATTAAGGTTATACTAAATCAAACGAAAAAACAGCCTCTATATAGGGTTGCCACTTGCCAATAGTTTGACGACTCCTGCTAACGAGTATTTTGTATAGCATCGCGACTTGTTCAGTGCTTTTTGAGTTTTTGAAAAATCTTAAAAATGATTTTTAATAAAATCTTACAGAATAACCATATTATAATTTATAATTTATATATATATAAGGTTTTGAGGATCTCCAAAACAAACCACAAATTGTTTCTCTGAAAATACAAAGGTTTGTTTTATTTAACAAGTCTTTACAATTATCAAGTTATTATCAAGTTACGACAATTACACTTCTATCTCACCTGAAAATACAAAGAAACGACATTTAAAGTTCACTATTTATCGAGTCCTCAATCGCATTCTTTCTATAAGTTTTTATAACGATAAAATGCACAAAACAATCTGGGCGTCACACGCCATTAAATCATAGACACAGATCACTAATCACTATATCATAGGTACGCGACAGACAGCATAGATACGCGAAGCGCGGCAAATTCAAATGAATGAAATGTCACTCATTTCATTACATCTCCCCCCCTAAGAGCGAAAATTCCAAGCAATATATCTGTACAATGTACTTATAAGTCATCTTCATATTCATTATCATCTTCTTCATCTTCTTCAGCCTCTGTTATGACAGGTTGCAATTTTGTTATATGAAATAATGTTGATTCTGTTTTTCTGTTGCCTGTATCAATCCTATAAATGGAATTCGATATTTTCTCTATTATCTTGAAAGGGCCTATTTTTAATTCGTCTAATTTCTTTCTATTCAGTCTATTTCCATTTTCTACATATACACTGTCTCCTACATTAAATTCTTGCATTTTTCTATTTCTATCAAATATTTTCTTGTTGTATTCATGAGATTTTATTGTATTCTCTAATGCTAATCTTCTATCAGCAATCCACTTGTCTTCCTTTTCCATTGTTTTGAATTCATTTGGTAGAATACTGACATTTGTACCATCCAGTAAATATTTTGGTGCAAAACCTGTAACGGAGTGTTCTGTTTCATTATATTTTTGTATACATTCTCTTGCCAGTGTTGTCCATGTTCTCTTATTATTTTTCTCATTCATTTTACACCTTATTTTATTTACTATTGTTTGGTTTAATCTTTCATTCAATCCGTTCGAGAATGGTGTATTCACGGCTGTAAAAATTAGTTTAATATTATTCTCCTGCAAAAATTGTTTAAATTCTCTTGAATTTATGCCCGGATATTGATCTGTCAGGATAATTCCAATCTCATCTGTCTCTAGTACTTTCTTTGTTAGATTTATAAAGTCACATGCATTCTGGGTTTTCGAAGTCGCAATAAATGCATATCTTGTGTAGTGATCTACTAAAAGGTGTAGATATTTCTTTGTAGACCTAGATCCTCCAAATCCACCAATAGTATCCATTGACATTATTTCAAATGGTTTGGTAGCTGGTCCCAGTTGTGACATTAATCCAATTTTTTTTTCACATCTTGATTTATTTTTTATGCATATTTCACATGTTTTACAAATATTTATGATATTTTTTGTTAGGTTTATAGCCGTATATATTGAACTTATTTTTTTCTGCAGTTGTCTGATCCCAATATGGCATAAATCTTCATGCACCTTAGAATATCTTATAATATCAATCTTAGAATATTGCTTAAAATTCTCTGGAAAATTGCTGGTGATGTTTTCAAGCCAAAAGGGAGGCAGGTCCACTGGAAGTGGCCATCTTGTGTGACAAATCCTGTTTTACTTCTGTCTTCCACCCGTAATGGTATTGCCCAAAATGCTGAGTTTATATCTAGTGTAGTAAAATACTTGCAATTTCTAGTTTTAATAATTAGATCATCTATCAAAGGAAATGGTTGAGCTTGTGGTATAACTATTTTGTTTAACTCTCTGAAATCTACACATAAACGGGATTTTCTATTTTCACCTTTTTTAAACGCCAATGTCACTGGAGCAGCGAAAGGACTGTATGATTCTTCTATTAAATTATTCTTTAGTAACATCGATATTTGCTCTTCAATTTCTAATCTATCTTGTATTGTACATCTGTATGGTCTTTTACTACAATATTTATTTACTTGTAAATCTATGCGAGCTTCATAATCTTTAACTGAACCTATATCATACTTGTCCTTAGCAAATATTGTTTTATATTCCTTTATAATTTTCTCTATCTCAATTTTCTTTTGATTATCTAAATGGTCTGTCATACTTATAAATTCCTCTGTTTCTATGTGTTCATTGAAATTTACTGTATATTTTTTTATATTATTATCTTCATTTCTGTTATCTTTAGACATCCTGTCTATTTTATTTGTTATTTTCTTTTGTTCTATCTGCAAGTTCTCATTTTGGGTTAATCTGAATTTCTTTATCATATCTAATCCGATTATGAAATCATCAAAATCTTCATTTTCTACTATGTATACATCCACCTCTTCATCTAAATCAAATATTTTAATTTTTATTGTTATCAAGCCATCCATCTTCTTCACACCATTAACCGTTTTCATGTATGCTATATTCACATCTTCTTTTTTTTCTTTTACTTTTATTAATCTTGAATTTATTATAGAAATCTGTGAGCCTGAATCATAAATACCACTCACTTCTAGTTTATTTTCCATTAAAAGCTTGATTTTGATTAATGGTGTACTTACCAGTTTTTTTTCTCAGTATTTATGTCTACTTCAATTATGGAGTTATTGTTTACATTTTTAGTTTTAAGAACTTTTTCAGGTTCATTTTTATTTTTCTTGAACCAACATGACTCCTCCGGATGATATCTAATTCCTTTGTCCAAAGACTCACAAGTCTTACATGACTTCTTCTCATAAGTTTTATTTTTATTATAAAATGTACTGCTCTTTATGTTAGTTGAGTTTTTCTTATACATCGTGCCTTCATATTTTCTTATCTCGTTGAACAAGTCACTAGTGTTGTTGAGTTCATCCCTGTTTAACTTATTTAAGATAAATCCAGGTAAACCAGTTGCAATAAGATCTATCATTGTTTTGGAATCTATGGATTTGTTTATATCTAATAAAAGCCGTTCTTTTTTTATGGCATAATCAATTAACTGTCCTTCTTTATACCTAAATGTGAGAGCATATGTGACTAAGTCCCATCCTCGGTTTTTAAAGGTTTCTAAAAACTTGTCTTTCCATTCACTCCATTCAGAATTTATTGTTAGTTTTATGATCATCGAGCTATACCAATCCAAACAAGGTTTATATAAAAATAACCTCAAAATATCTATTTTTGTCTCATCTTTTGTTATATTAAAGCGCGCACACTCTTTTTCAAAAATCTCTATCCATTGCATCGCATTAGGATTTTTGCTTGTGAATTTTTCAATAATAAATTTTTCTGAGATATGTTTTAAGTTATGTTGACTTTCTTTCTTAGTTGTAGTTTCTATTAATTGTTCCAAGATTTGTTGCAAAGTGTCATTGCTTTTGCTTTCCTTTGCTTGTGTTGTGCTCATTTTATCTAAATATTGATCTAAAAATTGCATATTACCTTCCTCATCTACATATGTCTTCTTTAGATTTTCATCCAACTTTATCCATACTTTTCTACTCTGGTGTCTTTTTTTAATGCTATTTTTAACTTTTGTGAAAGTGTTCGTTTTAACAATATATTATGTATGCTGACTCACCGGCTTCAGTTCCTCGGGTAAAACATAACATTTTCCTTCTTCAGTAGATATTGAGGTAATAGCTAATACATTTGATTTGCCATCATTTGAGGCTATCATCGTAAACTCAAATTGAAGCCGGTCCATCTTCTTTTAGTTCACAAAAATGTCGTTTTATAAGGTTTTGAGGATCTCCAAAACAAACCACAAATTGTTTCTCTGAAAATACAAAGGTTTGTTTTATTTAACAAGTCTTTACAATTATCAAGTTATTATCAAGTTACGACAATTACACTTCTATCTCACCTGAAAATACAAAGAAACGACATTTAAAGTTCACTATTTATCGAGTCCTCAATCACATTCTTTCTATAAGTTTTTATAACGATAAAATGCACAAAACAATCTGGGCGTCACACGCCATTAAATCATAGACACAGATCACTATTCACTATATCATAGGTACGCGACAGACAGCATAGATACGCGAAGCGCGGCAAATTCAAATGAATGAAATGTCACTCATTTCATTACATATATTGCTACATGATTTAAAAAGTAACCGATAAACAATTTCATTCATTTTTAATCGTAAATAGGTAAACCTCTCTACGAAACTTCTTTCTTGTGCATTTCGTCTGATCCTCAAAAAGGCCTTTCAAGCATTGTCACTTATAGCTTAGTATCTAATTTTAGGTACCTACAGGCTATTAAATGCTTAGGAGATACACGGACTATGAGTATTAGATAAATAACTTAGAGGTAGCAACCCTATAACTCTGAGTATTGGTATTCATAATGATAAAATTAATTGCCATAACGTTTTTTATAGACTTACACATTACTCTCATGCAGTTGAATGTGTTAAAAGAATGTGAATTTATATATTATATCACAAAAATTATATAAAAAGTGAGGCCTATTTGAAAGACCTAATTACAATTGTTGCCTGCGGCTTCGCCCATGTGAATTTCGGTTTTGCATGAATCCCGTGGTAACAATGGATTTGTCGGCGGTTACAACTATCTAACATAATATTATGATCATCCCCATTCCAAATTTTTTCCAGTTTTCGCGTGTTCAGTCAAGTATAATCTGGATACTTCAAGAAATAGAGTAAATAGGCATTTTTAGGCATGCGCGCTCCACCCCAGACCTAATACCTATCATTGCTTTCCATCAGGCATCACTTCGCCTATTTTTTTTTTACTTAACTGCGATCTCACCGGATAGTAAGGGATGATGCAGCCGAAGATGTTATCGTGCTAACTTATACCTTGGAAGGGACAAAATATAAACTCACCCCCTAACGGTTTCTACACAGCATGGCACCGGAAAGCTAAATCGCTTGACGGTGCGTCGTTGTTAGTAGGGTATCCGGTAGTAACAAGCCACGGCCGAAGCCTTCCACCAGACCTGAGCCCATTTAGAAATCTTTGTTGTTCACATAGACCTACTCGTAAATAATAGGATCTTATGAAAAGTTAAAACACTACCACCAGGTTCGGAAAACAGATTTGCACCGAGAAGAACTGAAAAGAAACTCGGCACTCGCTCTTTTAAAATGTCATTATATACAATTTTTCTTACATAATAGTAAAAAAAATATTACATAACTTTTAGTATATCTTGGGAATCGAACCCGCAAACTCCCACTGAAATGCACTGCGCCAGGGAGGTCGTCAAATCTGGCCTTTTTAACCGACTTCAAAAAAGGAGGAGGTTCTCAATTCGTCGGAATCTTTTTTTAACAAAATATATGATAAATTCATAGGTATTCAATGTGTGATGAAGTCGGCAATTATCTCAGGCGTATTCACGTACAAAGTAGGATGCTTACTCCATACTTGTGTATAACAGCGCTGATCGGAGCAGGATGGGATATGTCGGCGCTGGCTTGACACAAGTATGGGGACTACTTGCGCCGACTACCTCCGAGGGCCGGTACCCAGTGGTCGATTTGAACTTTTTCACGAACCGGAACGCTGTACCTTCAGTGCTTCTATTCTTTTTTTGGACTTTTTTATTACTCTTTTACTACTCATATTCAATTCTGAGGGTACAGATACATTTTTAGTAGTGCTCCTGCCAAGAAGATCTCAATTATTTAAAAACCAGAGTTTGGAACGCTCTGAGAATAATTTTCACAAACCGAACGCTAATTTCACGAACCGGAACGGTGCTTTCACGAACCGGAACGGTGCTTTCACGAACCGGAACGGTGCTTTCACGAACCGGTACCGATAAGCGCTGGTAGTTCGGCGCAAGCAACCTTCTTCGTACGTGCATACGCCCTAACTCTTTGTTCTCCATTTCCAGGACCAGCGCACGGGCGACACGAAGTCTGCGCAGGAGAGCCGCGCGGACGGCGTGGTGCGCGGGTTCTACTCGTTCGTTGACGCGGACGGCAAGCAGCGCACTGTGCATTATACCGCCGACGATACGCAGGGGTTCAAGGCGCAAGTGCAGCGCACGCAGCGCTCACAAGCACCGTAGACTGTATCTGTAGCAGCGCACCGTGCACTACACCGCCGACGATACGGAGGGGTTCAAGGCGCAAGTGCAGCGCACGCAGCGCTCACAAGCACCGTAGACTGTATCTGTAGCAGCGCACCGTGCACTACACCGCCGACGACACGGAGGGGTTCAAGGCGCAAGTGCAGCGCACGCAGCGCTCACAAGCACCGTAGACTGTATCTGTAGCAGCGCACCGTGCACTACACCGCCGACGATACGGAGGGGTTCAAGGCGCAAGTGCAGCGCACGCAGCGCTCACAAGCACCGTAGACTGTATCTGTAGCAGCGCACCGTGCACTACACCGCCGACGATACGGAGGGGTTCAAGGCGCAAGTGCAGCGCACGCAGCGCTCACAAGCACCGTAGACTGTATCTGTAGCAGCGCACCGTGCACTACACCGCCGACGATACGGAGGGGTTCAAGGCGCAAGTGCAGCGCACGCAGCGCTCACAAGCACCGTAGACTGTATCTGTAGCAGCGCACCGTGCACTACACCGCCGACGATACGGAGGGGTTCAAGGCGCAAGTGCAGCGCACGCAGCGCTCACAAGCACCGTAGACTGTATCTGTAGCAGCGCACCGTGCACTACACCGCCGACGATACGGAGGGGTTCAAGGCGCAAGTGCAGCGCACGCAGCGCTCACAAGCACCGTAGACTGTATCTGTAGCAGCGCACCGTGCACTACACCGCCGACGATACGGAGGGGTTCAAGGCGCAAGTGCAGCGCACGCAGCGCTCACAAGCACCGTAGACTGTATCTGTAGCAGCGCACCGTGCACTACACCGCCGACGATACGGAGGGGTTCAAGGCGCAAGTGCAGCGCACGCAGCGCTCACAAGCACCGTAGACTGTATCTGTAGCAGCGCACCGTGCACTACACCGCCGACGATACGGAGGGGTTCAAGGCGCAAGTGCAGCGCACGCAGCGCTCACAAGCACCGTAGACTGTATCTGTAGCAGCGCACCGTGCACTACACCGCCGACGATACGGAGGGGTTCAAGGCGCAAGTGCAGCGCACGCAGCGCTCACAAGCACCGTAGACTGTATCTGTAGCAGCGCACCGTGCACTACACCGCCGACGATACGCAGGGGTTCAAGGCGCAAGTGCAGCGCACGCAGCGCTCACAAGCACCGTAGACTGTATCTGTAGCAGCGCACCGTGCACTACACCGCCGACGATACGGAGGGGTTCAAGGCGCAAGTGCAGCGCACGCAGCGCTCACAAGCACCGTAGACTGTATCTGTAGCAGCGCACCGTGCACTACACCGCCGACGATACGGAGGGGTTCAAGGCGCAAGTGCAGCGCACGCAGCGCTCACAAGCACCGTAGACTGTATCTGTAGCAGCGCACCGTGCACTACACCGCCGACGATACGGAGGGGTTCAAGGCGCAAGTGCAGCGCACGCAGCGCTCACAAGCACCGTAGACTGTATCTGTAGCAGCGCACCGTGCACTACACCGCCGACGATACGGAGGGGTTCAAGGCGCAAGTGCAGCGCACGCAGCGCTCACAAGCACCGTAGACTGTATCTGTAGCAGCGCACCGTGCACTACACCGCCGACGATACGGAGGGGTTCAAGGCGCTAGTGCAGCGCACGCAGCGCTCACAAGCACCGTAGACTGTATCTGTAGCAGCGCACCGTGCACTACACCGCCGACGATACGGAGGGGTTCAAGGCGCAAGTGCAGCGCACGCAGCGCTCACAAGCACCGTAGACTGTATCTGTAGCAGCGCACCGTGCACTACACCGCCGACGATACGGAGGGGTTCAAGGCGCTAGTGCAGCGCACGCAGCGCTCACAAGCACCGTAGACTGTATCTGTAGCAGCGCACCGTGCACTACACCGCCGACGATACGGAGGGGTTCAAGGCGCAAGTGCAGCGCACGCAGCGCTCACAAGCACCGTAGACTGTATCTGTAGCAGCGCACCGTGCACTACACCGCCGACGATACGGAGGGGTTCAAGGCGCTAGTGCAGCGCACGCAGCGCTCACAAGCACCGTAGACTGTATCTGTAGCAGCGCACCGTGCACTACACCGCCGACGATACGGAGGGGTTCAAGGCGCTAGTGCAGCGCACGCAGCGCTCACAAGCACCGTAGACTGTATCTGTAGCAGCGCACCGTGCACTACACCGCCGACGATACGGAGGGGTTCAAGGCGCAAGTGCAGCGCACGCAGCGCTCACAAGCACCGTAGACTGTATCTGTAGCAGCGCACCGTGCACTACACCGCCGACGATACGGAGGGGTTCAAGGCGCTAGTGCAGCGCACGCAGCGCTCACAAGCACCGTAGACTGTATCTGTAGCAGCGCACCGTGCACTACACCGCCGACGATACGGAGGGGTTCAAGGCGCTAGTGCAGCGCACGCAGCGCTCACAAGCACCGTAGACTGTATCTGTAGCAGCGCACCGTGCACTACACCGCCGACGATACGGAGGGGTTCAAGGCGCAAGTGCAGCGCACGCAGCGCTCACAAGCACCGTAGACTGTATCTGTAGCAGCGCACCGTGCACTACACCGCCGACGATACGGAGGGGTTCAAGGCGCTAGTGCAGCGCACGCAGCGCTCACAAGCACCGTAGACTGTATCTGTAGCAGCGCACCGTGCACTACACCGCCGACGATACGGAGGGGTTCAAGGCGCAAGTGCAGCGCACGCAGCGCTCACAAGCACCGTAGACTGTATCTGTAGCAGCGCACCGTGCACTACACCGCCGACGATACGGAGGGGTTCAAAGCGCAAGTGCAGCGCACGCAGCGCTCACAAGCACCATAGACACACCTGTATATTCTATAGCATTAATGAAAATAACAGAACAGAGACGGTGAAATCCGTAATCGCGATAGGGGGGCGATTGACGATTCACGTAACGACGCTTACTGCGTGAAGTGAATCAAGGAAAAAAATAAGCTTTACATCTTACTGGTTTAGAGCAATGTTATTTTATAAAAAAAAGTTTAGGGTGTAAAATTGAATGTACTTCAACATAAGAAATACAATGCCCGACATTATCGTGCTAAACAGCTTATACGACGCGTTACGTAAATATAGCCCCCCATATCACAACAGGTAGTATATTTCCTTCTTTTTATGGCTCCATGGGAAGCGATGTTTTAAATAACCTAATAGAAAATATTTGAGGCAGGCTTCAAATTCGCGAAACTGTATGAACACAATGTCTCCATGGCGGGTCCATGCTGTGTGAAGAGTTCCCTCAATTTCCCCGAGATTCCATCCACGACTATACGAGATTCCAGACTTCACGACTATATTGCCATCAAGTCAGTATCTGCAAGCAAATGTCAATCAAGTCAATGTTATAAAAATACGTCCAAATCGCTTTCAAAGAACTTGTAAAGTTCGAAGAGTTTCTTCAATTTCTCGGAGATCCCATGCTTATATACTGACCTGATGACCATGGGACCATCTGGAAAGTATATCATTTCAAACAAAAAATGATTTTTCCAAATCGGTTCAGGCGTCTTCAAGTAATTGGGGAACATACAAACAAATTGCGACGAATTTGAGAACCTCCTCCTTTTTTTTGAAGTCGGTTAGCAACTATTGTCACGCCGCCACTATCGTCGATTCAGTCGATGACTGTAAGCTTTCATCCTGCCAGCTATACCTATAGAGGATTCTGCCAACCCCTCCAAATATTGAACAACAAATTCCCCAAACCAAAACAATTCAAAAACATGTCTCATATAAATTATAAAAGGTTTTAGATTAAAACTCGTAAAAGTGGCGTTAAAACTCTCACCCGCATTTCCATCTATAAATTATCATCATCATCATTTTTTTACCTTTGTAATAATTAGTTAAAATCCTATTTCCTAGGCTATTTGTATTTTTGTAAATAATATTAATCATAACAACACTTATTTAAATGTAAATAAATTAAAAAAAGGAAAGATATTGTTTTATTGTAATAGTTATTTCGACGAAAACTAAACTCACCCTCAAACTCCTGTTTTCTCGGAAGATTACGTCTTTTGAACTCATAATTTCCATCTAAACTCATAATGTCTGTATTTGAATACTCGTAGTTGATCTAGCCCAGTGAATAAGATTTCACACTTCGATTCGCAGAGCTACTAGAGAGTTGTAGTTACTAGTTAGGAGATTTGATCCGTAGCCAGATTACTTTCTCTCTCCTCTTGACTTTTCTGAGTATACGTTATACCGTATACGTCTCAAGTATTCCATGCTTTAGAGGCAATGCAGACTACAGTCTACAGAGGTACCTAACTTGCTTGATCTATGAAGAAAAACACAGTGAGAGAAAACACATCCGTGTTGTGTTATTTTGAAAACATGATGGAGAACTTTTATTGAAAGGCTTTTGCCAAATTATTCTTAAATAGCCAATAAAATAAAATTCCTATAATATAGTAGATCATAAATGGATTTATATAATATATGTAATGTGTGTAACATTAAATATCTGGGTATCCATGAATTCTGTACAAAAAAAACTTCCAATTTATCCAAAGTTTTACTTCAAACTATGTATAATAATCGCCTTCGGAAAATATAATAGCAATCACTCACAATTTAACAGTTTCTCAAAGTTTTGAAGTTTAAGAGTGATAACTGAAAACACCTACTTGAAGGTTTGCTTGAACTCCATTTAACAAGAGCCATTTTTAGAATAGAAACGTGAATAAAATGATACTATAGTATGATGCTAATTTTGAAGACAAAAATAATACTTCTGGGCCACATTAGAGATAAGAGATATCCCAAGCAGCCAGTAGAGATCCGTTGGTAAAGTAAGTAGGTAGGTATAACATTCATAATACATGATACGCATCTACTTGAATTTTTCTTGTGTTGCTGGCTATGATATCAATCTAAAATACAAAAAAAATGACTTCGAATAACTTCAGACGAGCTACCGAAACAACGCTACTGTGCGTCGGATTAGCCCATTGGCATTATGCATATCTGTCACTTGTCAGCTGTCACAATACTACAATGGCGGCCGATCTCTTGCCGCTTGCTCTAAGCTGCTTGTTTGCTTCGTGTTAGCTTACAATCCGTGTCCTGATCCTTATCACTACCTCGCTAAACCAGTTAAACGCTGCAGTTTTTGACAATGACACCGGATTTTTGCTGATGAAGTATACTTATTGGATTTAAGGACCTAAGTCGTTTTGATTTATTCTGATAAATAAATTGCCACGTCTAAGCACTTTCTACCATGATGCCAATTACTGATGGCTTCTAAGTGGTAATTATAAATTAACTAGCTGATGCGACAAATGTTTTTGACATAATATGGGAGTGTAAAAAATATCTTAAGTACGTCTCTTATATTCTTGGACCTACCGAATGCAGACAAAAAGTTTCATAAAAATCACTATTTCGGAGGATTTTTACAAACACTGACACAAGAACTTAAAAAGCAAGATAGAATTACAAAAGAATCTGGTGTTCGGTTAGGTTAGATGTATGGCATATTTGGGTCCCATATGTACCGATACATGTAGAGTTATGCACTTGTGGCAACCAACTGTCAAAATCATGGTCGCATTAGGTTCTCTACAGTAGAATCTCTAAGCACTGGTAGAAAAACTGCCAATCCAGACTTGACCAGTGAGGTGCTATAACTAAACTACATTATGTAACTATCTCGGGTTAAATACTATACATTTTCAAATGTTTTCAATTCATTTCATTTTGGTTGTTTGTCAAATCGGCTAATGAAATTAGTTGACCATTGCGCATTAACCAATAAAAAACATGACCTAAAACGATCGGTAGCTTGCGTAAACGATTCATATCAGTAACTAATCAGTTGCTATCATTAGGTATATAAAAATCTTTGCCGTTATATTCTTTATCTGCCAGATACTTTTGTTAATATTAATCCATTTATCGACTGAGATTACAATCGGACTTGTCGACTTTATCATAATTTATTAGCAATCCTTTTTACCTAACACGTTATTTTTATAATAAAGATGATTAAAAAACTTTTCACTTATACCTACCACCTCACCTAAGAATTTTGACAGATGGCGCTACTGTTTGCTTATACTAAAAAGGTATACGTAAATTGTTCGGATGCCTAGGTATATCCTGAGGTTTCTTATCGGTGGTTTAAACTAACTGTACTAAGTCTAAGTCACAGTTACCACTTTATTATTTACGAGTACCTAGGTGTTACTTAGTTTAATTGAGTTTGTTGTGGACTCTCCTTGTATCTTTATGGCGCGTCGTTTGTCCCTGAATTTAATTTATCTGCTCTAACCAAGTCTCTAACTTACACAAGCTACCCCTTAAACCTGAACGTACTGTAGGCTAAATGCTTTTTAATGACTGAGAAAAAGAGACTTATATGTTAAGACGGTAGATTACACTGTTATAGGTATAAGCCAACGTTAGTTGTCTGAAATTTCTCGAACGAGGCTATTAATTTGATGTCAACACCGTTCCAGAAGTAAAGGCTAATATTATTATTTTTCTAAAGCTCCTCGTATCTGGCAAACTGCGATTTAAACTATCATGAATCTGACTTATCATGAAGATCATTCCACTCGAGTAGATAAGAATAAGGAATGTTTATCAATAATGTGAGCGTGCTTCTTATACCACAATAAAGGAACGGAACAAAAAGTGACGTCTTACCTGACATTGGCGTAGGACGCTGCGCCCGCGCCGCGCGTTGCCCCAAACCAGCTCTTTCCGAATCAATGAACGACTCAAGACACAGCTCTTTCCAAACTTAACAATCACTAAGGGAGTAGGTATAACCGAAATGGGATAATTCGTATCGTACTTAATATTATAAATATCCGGTTGACCGAGCTTCGCTCGGTTGTTTAACCACTGGCCAATAGATGGCAGCAGGAGTCATATTTTTATTTTTTTTAGTAAATTCGACTTTTGCTGAAAATAAATCCTAGCTAGATCGAATTATCGCCCCCAAAACCCCCTGTATACTAAATTTCATGAAAATCGTTTGAGTCGTTTGCGAGATCCAGATTATAGAGAAATATATATACATATATACAAGAATTGCTCGTTTAAAGGTATAGGATTAAAGTTTGGAGGTATGGATAGATGGATATTTGTTCCTCTTTCACGCTACAAGTTCACAACTACTAAACCGATTTGGGGAAAATAGATAGTATACCGGACTAACACATTGGCTACTTTTTATCCCGGAAAATCCATCGTTCCGAAACCGAAATTCAAGCGGGCGGAGCCGCTGACAACAGCTAGTATGACTATAATCAACATAAATTGGCTTTGTTTTAACAACTCAAACTGCGGCTAATCTAAAAATGAACGCCCCACCACTTTTTTACATATTGAAGCAAGTTTATTTGCTAATGAGACGAATAAATATATCCTCTTATGGCTTAGGGCAGAATTTTCAATCACCAGATAAACTTTAACTAAGGAATAAATATGACGTTTTGACAGATTTTGTATGGCATATGTTTCTTCCTCAGACAGTTTTTAATCGACAGACAGTTTATCTGGCGATTAAAAAATCAGCCCTTCTAATACTAATAATCAGAATAAAAAATCTTATTTTCAAATATCAAGTAAACATGGCAGGTATAATAATACTAATTCGACTCCTTGTGTTAGAGGCATCAAATTGTTAAAAATATAAAGTAGTCAAACTTTGAGAAGCTGCAACATCCGTTGATCCACGCGACAGGTCGTTCTGTTTTGACAGCTCGCCGGGACGCCATCTTTACAACAATATAAGTAACCACAACATAACAACAATATAACCACAAAATAACAACAATAATGTCACCACAAAATAACAACAATATAACCACAAATGACACAAAAACTATTACAACAAATCCATTGTATCCAAATCCCATCTTCGTAAAAGCACTTTATATAAGTCTATAGAGAGTAACCGGATTGTGTACAAACATTTTGCGATTGTGAATATAATGTTGGTGAACAGGGATTATAATTTTTGCATGTAATTTATACATCATATAAGTACGCTAAAAAGCAGTGACAGTGCGGTCGTAGCGAGTCGAGGTCGCGGGTTCGACCCCTGGGCACGCAACTCTGACTTTTCTGAGCGTTTTTAGGAAACTAAATATCAAAGGAAAACATCGTGAGGAAACCTGTATGCCTGAGAACTCACAAAAATGTTATTTAAGGTGTGTGAAGCCCGCCAACCCGCACTTGGCCAGCGTGGTGGGCTATGGCCAAACCTCTGTCAGTCTGAGAGGATACCCGTGCCCAGCAGTGGGACATAAAAGGGGGTTGAAATGATGATGATAGGTACGCTTAAAATAAATAAAATAAATAAATAAAATTTTATTTCAGAGCAAAACTCCATAGAATTTTGTTAGTAACAGTAATCTTAAACCTATGTTAGTTCCTAATCTTAAAAAACTAAACTCTATTGTTAGTATACACATGCTCTTAAACCTATGTTAGTTCCTAATCTTAAAAAACTAAACTCTATTGTTAGTATACACATGCTCTTAAACCTATGTTAGTTCCTAATCTTAAAAAACTAAACTCTATTGTTAGTATACACATGCTCTTAAACCTATGTTAGTTCCTAATGATGACAACTAAAATATAATTGTTAGTATACCTACACATGCACTTAAACCTATGTTAGTACTAATTCTAATTTCTACCTATTTTCGCCCCCCACCCCGCTTAAATATACTTCAGCATCCAATACAATGAGACCAACTTATTACGCAGGCGTAATTTCAGCAGTGTTAAAATCAGACTGAGTAAGGGCTGAAGTACTGGTTACTTGCTGGGTCTTATCGGCATTTTTCTGCCTTTTAAACGTGACTTAAAAGTCACTCAAAACAGTCACACAAGGTTTTATTGTAACTTGGTGAGATTTCCATGCCTCGACGAGCACGTCAGTCCTTCGATTCTGACTTTGTGTTGAAAAAAAAACAAAACGGACCTGTATCATGTATTCCAGGGATAAATAATTGCACATTTCTAATTTTCTGCAATTTTTTTTTGAAATACCTAGCAAGACATCTAAATTCATCTTCCAAAACTCCAAAATACAATAATATTATGTATGTATAATGTTCATCAAGCACTAACCCACTAGTATAACGTTGCAGATAAAAGCGTTCAAATGGAGACAAGACCGGAAATTACTAGCGCCTACCTTTCACGCACTGCGAGGTAAAACAACATGGCTGCGATAACTTCTCCTTGTGTAATATAAATCTGAAAACATATGTATTATTATTGGTTTTCTGGTGGAAGGCTTCGGCCGCGGCTATTTGCCTCCCTAAACTTCCCAAATCCGTAGGAACCACCAGTATTAGCAATTTTGTATACAATGCTCTGCAGTATAGCCAGTAGGTCTAGGTATACCCCCACTTACCTTTAGTGGACTTTTTATAGTCGAATTAAGTGGTTAAATAACTCGAAACTTAATTAATTAATCCCTTTAATGGCCCAGTTAGCAATTTTACTCATAGACAACTCACACTGGCTCAGCATAGGTTAGGCAGCTTCACACACTATAAGATAGTAATTAATGCATGTTGCAAGTTTAACGGTATATCAACTGATATATTATGCGACACTTACGCATTTATCTCCAATAACTTAGCCTGGAATCCCGAACTCTCGAATATGAGTAAGAGGCCGAAATATTTTCTTCACAAAGCATTACTATGGCCACAGTGAAAAAATATATAAAAGCCTTTTAAATCGAAGACTCAGAGCAAAAACAGAATTGACCACCGACCGGCAGCGCGTGGCTAATTCAATGCAACCCTTCATGCAAACTACCAATTTTATTTAGAGTCATATTTCTGACCATTGAACTTTAACTCAATACGATAAGAGACACGTTTGCATACATATCAGGAATCTAAACGCAAACATAAAATTGTTACCTGGAAATATCTCTATTCCCTAGGGCGTACCATGCCTACGCGTTCCTGCAGATTCTATCTGTCAATTTATCAATGAGGAATGTCCTGTCCAAATACAAATGACGGGGATTTATTTTGGCCAGGACGTGCCTACTATATTCTTAAAATGACAGCTTCTAAAAAATTTTACAATTTTTTTTTTCATTTATAAAGAGCAAAATCGACCTTCCTAGCGGTGTTCCTAGCTACCCAGCGGTGTGTTCCAAGTTCAATTCTTGGCATACCTTAAATTTTAACCCTAAGTTGCACAGGGTCTGTGTCTGGTCTAATGGGATGCTCCAGCGACGGCCGGTTACCATTCTACCAGCAACGACGCAACGCCAAAGGATGTAGTCTTCCGTGTAGCGTTAGCAACAGTCAGGAATTTGTATTTTACTTTTTCCATATTCATAGATCTTCATCACCTTTAAATTATAAGCGCGATGCTGCGTAGACGCCGGTAGCGTTAAGTTACCCCCTTCCAACTTAGTACGATAACATTTTAGTATGCATCATCACTTACCATCAGGTAACTCAAGGAGTTAGAAATAAGTAATAAGTTTTTAACGACCTCCGTGGTTGAGTGGTTAGTGTGCCGGTTTTCAAGGCGCCGCCATCTCTGAGGTTCCGGGTTCGATCCCCGGTCGGGGCAATGTAGAAAAATAAGTTTTCTACATTGTCTCGGGTCTGGGTGTTGTGGTACCTTCGTTGTTTCTGATTTCCTTAACACAAGTGCATAAGCTACTTACTAAGGGATCGGAGCAATGAATGTGATGTTGTCGGTTGTCCGCTATATATATTTATATATATATTTATAAGAACTAATGAATAAAAATACAAATTAACCAAAAATATATGTACCTAGAGCAAATTCTTACGACGCTAACTAAGCTAAAAATAATTAAAAAAAAAAGTTTATATAATTATAAAAATACCAGACAATCCAGACATGTTTGAGGTTAGTTTGGAATTGGTCAACGTTTTTACACGTCTCGTAGTTTTTTTAATGAAAGTGATACTCGAGGCGCGTGTCTGGCCGGAGCCGGTCCGGTGCCGCGCCGGTGACGCGCCGGTGACGGCCGGTGACGGCGTCGATACACGAAAACACGAGCCGGCTCCGGTTACAGACAACATCACAAAAACCACAGCCAAGAGTGCGTAGTCTCGCCACGACGGGTTCCGCATAAAATATTACCTCCATATTTTATTGAACTGCAAGGTAGCTGCGCTTGCACTTGGCTGTAATTTTGTCATCCTACATATTGGTTAATTATTTAGATAAAAGGCACTAAGGAAATCCAGGAGTCGGAACGAAATAATACAATTGGAAAGCAGATCTCACCTAGTGCACTTTTTGTAATAAACAGAAAAAGATTACATTATAAGTAATTTATTTCAAACGGGTAAACACGCTCATATATTTTCACTCTGCTATTATTATCATTATGAATTTATACTAGGTATGTTATCAGTTTTAATTTTTTCAACCATCCGGGTCACAATATGTGTAATAATATTTAATCGTATTTAATAATAACAGTATTTTAGGTAGGTATGTTAAGAAAACCATACCTTGGAAATAAGAACTAGGTATAATAACTATGGATTTAAGATATTTTTAAGCGACTTCATTAGGTTCAGTTTTACAGCATTCTACAACATTGTGTCGTCCTATCAGATAAATAAACACAAAGCTGCTTGTAATTTGTATATTGCAAAAAAAAATTCAGGACAGCTGTGTTTTTTTTTCAATGTAGGTACTCTTCTTACCATTTTAAAACCGAATATCTCTGTGTACTGCTATACAGAATAGAACTAAGTTCACTGATCGCACGAATCGCAATCAGGCCCTAGGCCAAGTGACAGTTAGCGTTACTTCGTGTGGTAAAAAAATGGAACATAATTCAAAAAATATATGCGAAATATCGCTATTTTGACGCTAATTGAACGCTAAATTAATCACATCGACCCGCGTATTCTTATACAATTTTTTAATTGCGTTCGAAAGCAATCTGAAATAACGCATAAATGGATACAGCTGCTGGTTATTTCAGATTGCTTTCGAACGCAATTAAAAAATTGTGTGAGAATACGGTCGATGTGATTAATTTAGCGTTCAAGTATCATGGTGAATGAAATGTTTTGTCGTCCAAATCAACAGCGGAACCCTAAACCGAGCCTGCCTTAACCCGCGCAATCAAAAGTCCAGTCGCTCGCTTGATGCTCATCGATGTTAATGTACAAAATTAATTAGGCAACAATTTGTCTGTCTGTCAGTCCACGCTTCACACTCCAGAGCACTGGCTGCACCTCTACATACGGTCTGGCACCACTAGTAAAACTCTTAATCTTAGCTTAAGTCTTATTAAAAGTTCGAATCTACTTATAGTAAAAATTAATCAGCCTACTAGGTACCTATAGTAAGAGTAAATAATATTTTACTTACTCTCTGATAAGTCTTACACTATAAAATAGTCTAGAAGTGGTGTACCTGTATATTGTTTACAGCATTTTAACTATTTTTGGCGTAATCTTAAGATACACCTAATAAAACATTCTCATATACCTAAGTAAAATAAATTAAATATCTTTGCAGTACTTATGTAATTAAATAAACTGCATTAACGCGATACCAAAAAAGACGAACGCGCAAGCGCATAAGAGTCACCCATAAAATGGCAGTGTCACCGAAAAATAATATAAAAAGAAATTACGGACCAACATCGACAGCCCTGTATCATATTCATAAAACACTATAGGAAAAGTGTTGATCAATTTTGATTTTTAAATTTGAACATTAAAGTTGAAATCAGGTTGGCAGCGAACGTTGAAGCTCAGTCAATTAATATGAAAAAATCATCTTGTCTTTCTAATTACGTAGCGATGGAGGCAGTTGACAAGCGGGGAGATAAACAAATAAGAATATGACATTTTCCGGTCCGAATGTAAAAAGGCGTGTAAAAAACGTGCAATGTCAAATATTTATCAAGATCGGAGACGTGAGCTTTTAGGCGTCCAACGAGCGTTTGTGATTGACTCAGATGAACTCTACTCAGTAAGATCCTAACCTGTCCTTCCTAATAATATACTAGCTGACCTGGCAAACGTTGTTTTGCCCTTAGGGGTAATAAAAAATAGATAAATTGAGATTTAAACTATCCTATCTCTCAAGTTGGATCGAACTGCACATGGTGTGCGAATTTTATTATAATCGGTTAAGTGGTTTAGGAGTCCATTGAGGACAAACATTGTGACACGAGATTTATATATATTAAGAATTATATTTCATACATTTTATTCTTCATATAATAAACACAATCAGGTACACTTTCATTGTACTGGCAATTTCGCACTTTTATTTATTTTGTTTTTTTTAAAACTGACCACCCTGATGGACACGCGGTCCCCAGCCTACCTCCGCGCCATGCTTCATTCTTTTATTGTGCGCGGCAATGAGCACTCGACTACAAAAACACGTCTCGTTTTTGTTAATTTAGGTTCAAAGTAAAAAAAAAATTAAGTGTTCAGTGTTAAAACTTGCTTAATTTTCTATACTGATAATGCTTAGACGCTAGTAAAATTTATTATTATAACAAAAATAAAATCAAATCAAATCATATAATTGTGCATTCATCTTCGTCAGACTCCGAGGAAAGAGGGTAAGTGAAAATTAACCTTTTTCCCAGATATCACATCAACTCAAATATCAATGCTGACGAAAGTGTGTCCAAAAATTGAAATCCTAAGGCATCTCTAAGCTAACTTGGAGGGTATCACATTGAGGTTATCACGAAAGTATAGCATGATGCGCGAAATAGTCCAGGCATCTCTAAGCTAGCTTGGAGGGTATCACGTTGAGGGTACCACGAAAGCATAGCATGATGCGCCAATGCTCCTGGAGGTTGACTGCGGGTCAACACGAAGGATTTTAAAAAAAACACCTCAAGGGACTTTGCGGATACCAACGGGGGACGATGTCGGTGTGGCGCTGTTCTCGGCTTCACTACAAGCGGCTCCGCATGACCTCCCGGACTTTGATCCCGAATTGCTATCGGCGCTCAGTCACAAGAACTATATTAATGGTTAGTCCCGACAGTTATAAAATTCTAGCCGACCTTCATTGCAAAGAATCAAATAGTTTATTTGATATACTTGCCTGGCTTATGAATAGCCAGTTAAATGTTATAGCCTTTTATCAGTGATAACTATTTCACGACTTAAAAACTAATTCCACGAGGGTACCAACGCGTCGAACTTTTCTAACTATGTACCTACAACAATAATGTTTAGATTTTGTGGTGGAAAATAATTTTACTTACTTTCGAAAATTAATGTTCAGATTGTGTAATGGGATGATAATTTAACTGTTAGCTCAACAATATTATGTATAATGTACCATTAGTCTGAAAGTTTCATTGAAGTGAATTGTTAAATTCTTTCTGAAACTAATAAAAATCTTAAACCACAACGCGTCCTGAACTGAGAAGAAGCTTAAGTATTGACAAATGACATTTTGTTTCGACAAATGACAAGTAATTAAAGTTCACGAACGGGACCAGATGTTTTTTCGGAGAAATAGTTTCGGGCATTATACTAGTTTCAATGGTTACTGATCGTAAGGTGTTGTAAATAAAGAAACCAGCAGGGCGCGGCGGGCGACTTTGCTATCGACACCCACCGCTGGGACAGCGCAATCTCGTTTCTCGAGAAACTAGCTGGCCCCCTCTCGTTA
Source organism: Coenonympha glycerion (assembly GCA_963855885.1). Lineage (NCBI taxonomy): Eukaryota > Metazoa > Arthropoda > Insecta > Lepidoptera > Nymphalidae > Coenonympha > Coenonympha glycerion. Next base: position 15,738,215 of record OY979637.1, on the reverse strand, counting down.
CGGCTCGGCCAGCAGGGGGGGCGTGACACGCTTGAGTATTGGCGATCAGCCGCGAGGAAGATGCGACGTGACAGCAAGCCACATCAGCCAGCATCAGCCAGCATCAGCCACAACAAGGACCAGGTTCATCGACGACGCTAGACATTAAGGTACCTATATGCCAGTTGTCTCCAACATTTTGAAGTTTATTGGTTACATATCACTGACAAGGAATCCGTCACGATCTATAACATGATCTAGAATTTCGGGAGTTATAATAAGTGAAGACTATTTTTTGACTTTCACTAGGTGCACAAATGTACGTACATTCAATAAAATATTTTAATGAATTGAACAAATTAAGGAACTAGCTCCAAAAAATTATTATTACATAATACCATTTTAAAAATCGTACACTAACACAGTGTACCGCCTTACACGTTCACAACAAAGAAAAAGCGACAAATGTCTTTGACAATCGACATTTCTTTTTTGGGTGAGATAATGTGGGAGTGAGTCACTGCATGTTCGATTATAGTTAAGATGTGTCTAACCTCAAAATCTTACGTGGTAAAAGATACATTCTAAATTTAAAGGCGTTGAATGAATTTGTAGTTCAAAATCTTTTGAAATTGATAGTTCATAGAACAGCTTACAAGCGAATACCTAAAAAGGGTTTTATGCCTATGAACTGAAGAATCTTATTTTAAAGTACCGATTCATCCTTGGTAAAATACATAAAGAAGTTGTGACTCATCTCAGATACTTACCGCGGTTTTTTCATGAAGATTTGTTAGGTGTTAGAGTGTTAAAGTTATTTACTACCCTCAAAACATGCTCAGTTTCCTAGTTTTATTTTAATTTCTGACGATATGGCAGTATCGTTACCCAACCGCAAACTATGACGTGAATTATGTAACAATTCAAATTCTGTAAAGAATTTTATACGCTTAACTCGTTGTATCATCTAAGAGTTAAGCTTAATTCCGATTAAAAGTCCTAAAGTCCACTTCTCCAGCTATTAGGTATGGATGGGGTTACACAGAACGTCTGTAGAAACAAAAAATGTAGTCCGTAAGAAAAATTAGACTTTAGACGCAGCTGTTCGTCCATCATCGGTTATCCTATCAGATGGCCAGTGGTTACAAAACATTTTTTAAGTCATCTAACTCCCTTAAACCTAAAAGGTTGAACTAGTGATTCACACGATTTCCCGGTCTAGATGAAGACTAATTCTTTTCATTAGAGGGATTTTTGTTTTTGTAATAATTAACGTTAAGATGAATCGAAATACCTCTTTACAGAGTTGATGGCCATATTTTTCGATACATCTATTTTGATACACATGATTTACATCAGTTGCATAGAGGATATCAAATATCCTCATTTAAACGATTGGGTTAATTGTTTCTTATATGGAAATTGAAGATAATCAAAAGCTGACCAAGAGTTACATCCAGTTAATGGGATTAAGCTATCGCGGTAAAATTATATACTTCAAAGTTATTCAAAGAGTTCAATCCAGTTATTGAATTTATCGCTTCTTGCAATAATGCGAAATGTAATCAATACGAACCCAGACGTCTTAGAAACAGACGCATTCTGAACATTTTGGAACACCAAGTTTACCTTTGCTCTTCTATACATTCTTCTAGAGGAAGAATGCTTAAAAATACTATTATAGACAATGCTTTAGACATACATCGTCTAAGGACCTTTACAACTTTGAATTTTCTTCTTTTACATAAGGTGTCAAAAGACTTACTTCTTATAGTACATTTATTGATGATAAATAAATAATTATGGTCTTTCCCTAGAGAACCACAATTCATAGGAATTACTGGAGGAAGTTCTCTGAAGGCATTAAAAAAAAAAAAAAAAAAATATATATATATATATATAAAAAAAAGGACATTTTGTTGGAATTTTTAATAATTTATATGTTTCAAAAATTTTGTGTTATTTACAAAGTTTTGTGGCAATACTGCTTAATTAACGACTGAGATCCGTACAATCCGTACCTACATTATAAGTCAACCTCGTAATTTCCAACAGAACAACTTGTTAACGACGTAGCATATGGTACGATTACTTGTTATCATTCGGCATTGAGTTTAATTTCTGCTGATGATTTTGGGTCAAATAAAAAAAAAAAAAAAAAATATATATATATATATATATTATATTGCGAAAATGAATAGATAAATTAACATCAAACACCACATAGTAGCACACAATATAGTATGCTAACACATTGCTCAATGGGCCTTAATAAGAGTTTAATTCATTCCGTAACTTTGCTTTGCTGATCTTGTAACTTTTTTAGCTCTAGGCAGTAGACACAGCACAGAATGAGAACATTAGCATTAGTTAAAGTTAGTATTATTGTTTTTATATAATTCAAGGGAATTATTGAGTTTATACAACGCCAGCTACTACTCAGGGCGAACCAGTTTTAATTATACCATAATTAAAACTGAAGAGAAAGTATAAAAATTTGCCACAGCTTTGAAAAACAAATCGATATGTCGTTTACAAAATCTTAGACCAAGATATATAATAGACAACCTCCTGATAATGTTGAAGCGACCTCATAAGGTCGCCTGCAGGCAGACCACCGTGAGAACGTGTCTGCCGAGGAATATAATCTCTCACGAGAGAGGTCTGCGTTTCAGTGCACTCAGCAACACTTCCTCGGCGAGCACGTAGTTTGTTGCTTGACCTCATCAGAAAAGCAGTCTGCTGGTAACAACCATTACGGACGTTACCTAAGTTTTATAACCTCTTATTGAGCGATGATGCTTCTGTCGCAATAGCTCTTTTGCTCTCTAATCATTATTCATTATAATCTATCTAAATATAAATTAAACCTATTTATAATGTGACTGGGTTATTGATCCAGGAATTGAACGAAAAGATTGTGTTAATTAAATACTTCTGTGGTATAAAGAGGACCTATTTCCTATTATAATAGGAAACAATTTACTATCTGTTAATGTCCATAATTTAACAAAAATTTTCATCTCTAAACATCTACCTGATTGTGTTTATTATATGAAGAATAAAATGTATGAAATATAATTGATGATTAAACGAACTTACCTGTAAGTGAAGTTCTATCACAATTATGTGAATACATTTTATTCGAATATAATAATATAAGGTCCCTCCCATACCCAAAACCCATGAGTATAATACGAAAATTTTGTTAAATATTCTCTAAAGAATGAAGCATGGCGCGGAGGTAGGCTGGGGACCGCGTGTCCATCAGGGTGGTCAGTTTTAAAAAAAACAAAATAAATAAAAGTGCGAAATTGCCAGTACAATGAAAGTGTACCTGATTGTGTTTATTATATTCGAATAAAATGTATTCACATAATTGTGATAGAACTTCACTTACAGGTAAGTTCGTTTAATCATCAATTATACAAACGCGAAAGTTTGTAAGTATGGATGGATGGATGGATCTTTGTTACTCTTTCACGCTGCAAGTACTGAACCATTTGATAAAAGGAAAATGCCAGAAAATGGGCTGGATTTGCGTCACTCTGCGTCTGAAGCACGTATCCATGAAGAATCTTCTTTCAAATTTAAATATCGCATATATGTATTTTAGTGAAATGTGAACAGGGGTTCAAACTTCAAAAGTATTATAAAAAAAGGAATTAAACATGTGGAACAGCCAATGCTACTTATAAAACTTAGAAAATTAACCACTTAGAAAATCAGATTATTACAAATTCCCTGTTAATATCTTACTAATCTTTTTTTTTTTTACATAATATTGAGAATATTTCTAATGTTTTACTGATGATTTGGTTAAGATTGTGGTATAGCCCAATTTTCATACAAGAATCGGGATTCTCCTTTGGAACACGCTTAAGTATAACCCGGATTTTAACATATAGGCTACTTTTTTATCCCGAAAAAATCCATCGTTGCCAAGGGATTAGCGAAAAAACAAAATTCATGCGGGCAGAGCCGCGGACAACAGCTAGTTTTTGGAAATATTTTCGTAAAACCACTGCGACATCCACATATACAACAAAAGGTTATTCCATGGTATTCACGGTTTTTTTTTTTTCATGCCAGAAATTAATAACCTAAGTAGGTACCTATTCAGAATTGCCCTACCGAGATAAAGATTCCGACGAACTGAGAACCTCCTACTTTTTTGAAGTCGGTTAAAAAATAACATATTTTTTCTCATGGACTCGTATGTCACTATGTCGAATAGAGCCAATCTATACGTATAGATAGAAGATAGGTACTGTATTATTGGTGACTATCTTATTTATGTTGCCATGCTCTCGTAAAAATTACTAACAACTGGTATTTTTATTACTAAAATCTGGATATTTTTGAGGATACCTACTTACTTAGTACTTAATTAAGTGCTTAATTAAGTAATTACTTGCCTATAAGACTTGGAACATAATTTTAGGATGGGGTTTTCAAGTGTAATTTCTGTAAGTATCCTTCTAAGCATAAATTCTGTATACTCAATGCTAGATTGGAGCTGGTTTGGTACTTATTGTAGGAGATAAGATTGGGAGCGTTATAAAAATCACAAGTCGATATAATTTCAATGTTTCGTATTATCGCTTATCGGGTTTGAGTGCTCGCTTCTTAGATTAGCTGCTTTACAGAAGATTACATCAACATGGTATTGTTATTATTTATTAGGGTACTTTGAAGTGGTGATAGTCTATAGTGGTTTAGATCTCCGCTGTCTAGTTTGTAGTCTGGCATATATCGGGGGCATAGCTGGGCATTAACTCGTTAATCCGTTAATCGTTAATTAACGAAGTTAACATTTTGATTAACGGATTAACTTTTAAGTTAACTTCTAAAAATGTTAACGGACACGTTAACTTCCGTTAATATGCAGAAGTCCGTTAATCGTTAATCCAATGCCTACTATTTGCATTATAAATGTGAATGTGAGTTTGTTACACTTTTACGTAGAAACTACTTAGCCGATCAACATAAAATTTTGTACACATATTTTCAAAGGTATTGCGAAGTAAGTACATTAATGATTATGATTAGTTATATTTTATCTTCATGATGGAGTGTAAAATCAACTTCAACATGTTAGTGTTCAAGAAGGGGAGTATGAACTCTATGCCCGTCTATTAAATCACACATTTGAATTATACAAGTTTTTTGTTTTTTCCTAACTAACCTAACTTCTAGACCCTAAACCAACAGATTTTATTAGTTCAGTAACGCAACGATATAAAAAGGCAATTTTACATAATTAGGTATATTAACGGATTAACGGTTAACGTTAACTTGCGTTAATTCGTCCCCAATGTAACGCTTTAACGTTTAACGAAGCTAATTTTTATTGTAACGGATTAACGATTAACGAAGTTAACTATTTGATTAACGGTGCCCAGCTATGATCGGGGGTTCGAATCCAAGGCGTGCAAATCTGACTTTACGGAGTTTGAGTGTTAGACTTCAAACGTGAAGGAATTTAATACCTATATTTATATCATCATCCAAACATTTTATGGTCATCCAAACTAAAAGTGTCTATAGAAAATTTCAAATCAAATGTTGGCTTCGAAATTAAGTTGTAAGATTTCACTCTATCTAATAAACAAATAAAAAATGATAAAGTATGAGTCGGGCTCGCGCGGGGTTCCATAGTATCAAGAACATTAAATTAAACAAAACACCTATGCAATGCTCTCTCACGTTCTAGATTCTTTGTTGTTATAGCAACAACAGGTATACATCATATCTGAAAATTTCAACTGTCCAGTAGGTATAAAGGTTCGTAGTTATACAGCCTGGTGATTGAGGGATAGACAGGCAGACACGCGGACAGCGGAGTCTTAGTAATAGGGTCCAGTTTTACCCTTTAGCACTGGGTACGCAACCCTAAAAATAGTATTAATATAATAAGCAGGTGAACCCACAGTCAGCCAACTGTCGCAGCCCCAAAAATGTTAAACGTCACGTGTATCAATGATAATAAGCTGATAACGAGGAGCCGGTATTAGCGCTTATCAGTTATCAATGGCGACTATCATCACGGCGCTATCGTAGTTGTAACCAACTAATAAATTTTAACCTTCCCGATACCGATTATAGCCTGGCCCTACACCTGTCTTGATACAGGCTTGGATTTACTGTAAGCACTTTTTGTGATTTACGAAATTGTATCTATTCTATAAAAATTGATTTATTTCGTGAATATCGGTGTTATCTTGTTGTTTACAACTTCGGGGTTTTATTGCTGATTTGGGGTTCAAAGTTTCAAATTCTACTAGTAGGCTACTTATATACCTATGTTTTTTGCACTTTCTGTAACAGAACAGCGAATAGGTATGTATTGTAAGTATTTAGGCTCTATATGTTACATCTACTCTCTGTAGAGTTTAAGAAGGTCCGTGCTGATTTGTGGGTCATCAAAACTTTATCTACCTACATATTTTGTACCTATAAGAATTTCTAAAATTCTAAAAATAGGTTCAAAACTTACCTTTTCCACAGAAAATAAATTTAATGTAGCTTTAAGCTTCAGGTACCGTCATTAGTAAGACGATTAAACCCTGCTTTAAAGCTAGTAGGATTTCTTATTTATTTCTTTCTGTTTCTGGAACTTTTTCGAGCTTGGATTTCTCCTCCATTGTGCGTGAGTTCTTAGCTCATTCGGGCCAGCCCAAGTCCCTCCATAAGCCAAAGAGGCCGTCCAGTTGCCTTCTTCCAACTATAGAACTAGCAGCAGAACTTCGCCTTCTCCCAATAAAGGTACAGGAAGTAGGCAGGTGTTCCTAAAATAGCTTTACTTTGTAATTAGGTTTTTAATATTGTTTTCTGTATCATTGGGATTAAGGGCTCAGCTACTGCGGTGGCCGAAATTGATAATTTCTGATAGAGATACCAATAGTGATAACGATTTCGAGCGATTTCTGTACGCAATTACAGAGATAACGCAGGAAAATAAATATTATGTAGTTTTATTTACATCATTGACCAGTGATCATAAAATCCAAGTTTTATATTCACAACATTTCTGGTGCATTGCTTGTAGTATTCTATTCTGTAGGAAGTTCCCGGGTCCGATTTCTAAATCGGCTCAAGTCTATTGGGATGTCGCCTTATTCATTCTGTTGCGATGCTGTTTAGCAATCAATACTGAACCGGGAGTACATGCCTTCCAACTTTACAACTACATCTTCGACTCCATTTTTACTTACCTGTGTACCTACGAGTACCTCGTTAAATTAAACCTGTAATAGTAGAGTCTGTAACTGATAAAAAAATAATTGATATATTTGTAAATATTATGAGGAACCAATTTCATGGTTAATCTTTCGATGTTTTTTTTACCGTAAAACTATAAACAAATGTTTGTGCGAAATTGTTCTCTGAAAAGTCAAAGGTTTAGGCTTTGATCCCAGGAATTTTAATACAAAACCCAGATTTTAACAACTAGGCTGTCAATGTCATTGGAAAATCTCACTTCCATTCAGACAAGAACCGTGCAGACATGCGTCAAGATTGTTGAGATTAGGTAAATCTGGCGAACTACAAGATAATGTTTCATCTTATTACAAACAAACATCTCTTATTTTGTACGTATAGATAAAAGTCTCTTACGTAATTCAAGTGGTACGATTTCATTTTATCGACTCTGGAAAATACAAAAATAGGATAAACTTAAAGTTTTATCTGCGTGTTTTAATTGAAGATCTTTATCTTATCGTTATCAACAATAGGTACCTACGTTTAATCTCAAATCCTATAAAATAAGTATTTTTTACACGACTGCCCAAAAAAGGAGTGTAATGTTTTTAGGTTTCATGTATGTATGCATGTGAGTTTCTTTATTCCACCATAACTTCTGAACGGCTGAATAGATTTGGACATAATATGGGGTGTCGTTAGAATCCTTACATCATTCCAAGTAACATTGGCTATATTTTTTGAAAAAAGACGTTTTACCTCAGGGCAATTGTGTTTTTTAATTTTTAAATTGTGAACTTGTTGGTTCTACAATACCAATTAAGGTGTTGCGGCCCTACCAGCCCGCGAAATTCAAATTTTATTTAGTTTTTAGCAAATATTAAAGTAACTACACATTGTAGATTTATGGCAATGCATTTTGCGGGCCTACTTTTTATGCATCTACATGTTTTTAATAGAAACTTTGCTCGAAAGTTCCCACTCATCGCATTTTGCAGTTTCCCAGATTTCAAGCTATCGGGAACCAATATGAAGTAAATGAGTATTGTTGAGCAGAGTTTTTATTAAAAACATGTAGATGCATAAATGTTGTGCCCGCAAAACGCATTGCCATTACCTTTTGATGTATAATTAGCCCACTATGAGCGAAAAACTAAATAAAATTTGAATTTTCGCGCCCGGATGGTACCCATCGCCCTTAAGTTGAACTTATGAAATACATGGTTCATACAGATTAACATTTCTAAAGTGGCTAATACTTGCGGACTAATAGTACAAAATATAGTGATCTGAAGCGTAGACCGCGATCCGTAGACAAAATTTCGGTCAGTTACCCAAAACAAAATTTTTGACACCAGTAAACTGGCGAAATTTTGCCACGCGTTCCCTGCATCCTGTATATATTACGAGAAGCCTTTTTTTTTAAATAGTGGACAACATCACATACATTGCTCCGATCCCTTAGTAAGTAAGTAGCTTATGTACTTGTGTTAAGGAAATCAGGAACAAAGAAGGTACCACAACACTCAGACCCGAGACAATGTAGAAAACTTATTTTTCTACATTGCCCCGACCGGGGATTGAACCCGGAGCCTCAGAGATGGCGGCGCCTTGAAAACCGGCACGCTAACCACTCAACTACGGAGGTCGTCACATTTTGTTAGCTAACTAGCTGTTGCCCGAGGCTTCGGCTGTATCTCGTCCTCGATCGTCTTTACATTGCAGCGCTCGGAGACTTTCAACAGGTTTAAACATTACGTCAAACCAATTAACGCTGCTAATTAATCACTCGGCGCTCCGTCAAGCGCGTAACGAGTGACAGCCGCTGTCACTCTGACAGCTGTCATCTTTGACATCTCAAGGTTGCCTTCCGAGAATGGTTACGATTAATTACAGTCCTACAAGTTCAAGGCTAACAATGCTTTTTAGCTAACAGTTGCCTGTCACTTCTTCCCTATTTATATATTTGTCATAGTTAACGCGATCTATCTATCTATATTCTATACCTACCTATTTTGTATCTATATTCCTATACCTACCTGTTATGTATCTATATCCTATACTTACCTATTTTGGATTTAAAAAAAATGTAACGAATCGCCAAGAGCAGGGTTGTGATAGACACCCAGGCTACATGAATTAAATTTTCTTTTCATTATTTTATTTTTTCACCAACAAAAAACCTAGTTATATCCACCATGCGGAACTAACATTGCCACGCTTGTCAATTGCTAAACAACAACAATTACCTACCTAATTACCAACAGTATTCCCTCAAAACTATACCATGGGGTTATTCAAGGGGTGGATAAACAACTCTGGTGCTGTTAACGTCCAAGGTCCATGGGCGGCGGTGATCGCTTACCAGTGACCCGCCCGCTCGAATGCTCGCGTTAACTATTAAAAAAAATGTTTATTTCTTATCTTGAATTTCCGCAAAGTAACGCCTGCATAACTGGATACAAATCCAGTAAATAATCCTTTATATTAGACACAGATTGCAGTCAGTGGCCCATTATCTAGACCGGGGCGATTGTTGTGAAGGAATCAATAGACTAATATTTGCCCGCTATCTCGCGGCGGCTCCTGTGTCGGGCCGAGAGACAGACAAGTCATAAACTGCAGTGCAGTATTATATTATATGACCGTGGGAAGACGCTCTGGGTGGTATTTTTTTGTGGTTGATGTCCAGCGAACTCGAGCGAAACGTTTTTCTTCCACTTGTGTGTGGAACGCCCTTCCGGCTTCTGTGTTTCCAGCCAAGTATAATCTGGGTGCCTTCAAGAGTGAATAGGCATTTTCTAGGCAAGCGCGCTCCATACTAGGCCTCTCATTTCTGTGATTCAGACGTGACTTACTTACTCAGCTGCTGGACATAGGCCTTTCCGAGAGCGCTCAACCACACACGGTCCTCCGCCTTCCTCAATATCCACCCGCTACTAGCGACCTTTTTCAGGTCGACGGTCCAGCGGGCAGGAGGTCGTCCTACGCTGCGCCTACCGGTATGCGGGCTCCACTCCAGAACACGTCTGCCCCAACGGCAGTCGGTCCTGCAACAGATATGGCCCGTCCACTGCCATTTCAGCTTGCTAATAATCCGTTGGGCTATGTCGGTTACCTTGGTTCTCCTACGGATCTCCTCGTTGCGGATTCTATCCTTCAGAGAAACACCCAACATAGCCCTCTCCATAGCACGCTGAGCGACTTTGAACTTGTGGACAAGGCCTACTGTGAGTGTCCACGTTTCTGCTCCGTATGTCATGACCGGTAAGACGCAGGCAAACGGTTTGCCATTCATAAATACCTACCTACCTAATACCTACTATTTCAAATATAATTTCGAATAGATCAAGTTACAAAATAGTTTGATACCTACTTACATATTTTTACAGGACTGCCCCAACGAATTTTCGTTTTGCGAGAAAGATATACCCACAGATTTTAGATACACGTTTTCCCAAAATTGAAATGTTTACTTATAACTTTATATTTTCTTGTCGGATTAGAATTTTATTTTCAACTTCGTATGTCTCTACTACCATCGCATATTTTGCAATCTTCTAATTTATAAAATTATCGTGCCAATTTGTGTTACCAAACGCCTTCGAAACGGCTCGACCGATCGTTGTGAAACTGAACGGACTTCGCTACTTTCCCTAATGGCAAAACAACGATTGCCGGGTCAGCTAGTAAAGTATTAAAAAAGTTGAGCAACTTATCTTAGTATAGTCAGAGTATATCCACGATGACACGCCCCACTCTGTCAAACTCTATACGAATCGAATGAAACATAAGCGATTTTGACAGAGTGCGTGGATTGAAATATCTATAGCTAGTTTAGCATCTACTTTAGTGGTATAGTGTAGGTACGTGTGGTGTAAGGTGTATGCCCACGGGACGTGTCTCGTTCGGTGCGAGTTTGTCGTTTATCAGCTACCAAGACAGATGAGGATGCTTCCGAGCACCCACCCGGCCCTCCAAACTCCTGTCGCCACACTCAAACTTGTCATTGTACTTACCATCTACCTACTGGTTTATTTTGTACCTACACCATAGGCTTATAAATCTATGGACGACGGGCATCGAGATACTATCTACATGACGACGGGTGTAATACAAAATTCACGGAAAAAGTGTCCCGAGAAAACCTATATAAACGAGGGTACATGAGCATTTTTATAAAACAAACTAAAACAGTAATTTATGTCTTAAACCTTAAACTATACGGCCTAATTTTCAAACACGAGACTGAAGTGCGATTGTATGTCTTTTAGCGTTTTGTATGTCATTCGGTTCGGACACTTTTTAGCGCTGACCCCAACTCCTTAGTTTATTAACTCAATGACCTACACACACAGATTACTATATTTAGCGACTCGATCAAAAGGCCTTTTTGCGATAAGTGTTTTATAAATTAAACTAGCGGGCGCCCGTGGTTTCGTTCATATGAGCTTCTTATAATTATAATTCTTTATTGTGAGGAAATACATATATACCTAGGTACCTAATACTTGCTAATATTTACTAATAATTTTAAATCTTAAATAGCAAGTGAGGAACGCCTTTGTCATCCAGCTTGATACAGGGAACACTAATATCTGGCCAATATAATTGGTCTGGTCATCACAAACCGCGGCCAAGATAGTATTGGTACTTACTCTGTTTCAGTCTTCCCCAGAAAAAACTGCTCTTCTATCCCTTACTTAGCGCTAAGGATGGCATAGAAGTCAGGGATAGAAGCATTGGCACAAACATATAGATTTGTGGCTGCAAAAACGTGGCAGCTTCATTACCTCCAATTTAAAGATGATTTTTAAAATTTTCTTTCCAGTTGATTACGTCATTTACCCTATTTGTCTCAACTCCTTTGCAGTTGGGCACGGAGCTCCTTTCAGATTTGACGGTTTTGGTTACTTCAGACATCTGCTTCTATCAGAGGACCGTGGATTCAAATCCCGGGGTTGAAACTCTACGCACCTTTGAAAAAATTAATCATTATTTTATTTTCACATAGGCCTAAATAATAGGCTCTTATGAAAAGCCAAAACTCTACCACCAGGTTTGGAAAGCAGGTTTGCACTGAGAAGAACTGGCACTTGCTGTTTAAAAAATTTCATTATATATACAATTTTTGTTATATTATCAGTTATTTCACTCAAACTTAGCTGGTTTATAAGTGTTTCAATTTGGTTTTGGAACAGCAGACAAGAAAGCACTTAAATGATATCTGAACGAAGAGATCCGTTACCGGGTAGGGAATGTCAATTGTCGGTTGTCACCGTTATTAAGTCAGTTTAATCGTACCAAATATCATAATATTCTGGTTCCTATGCCATTATACCTTCCCACTGGTCCACTCGGAACTTATCAGTACAAAAAAGGCAGAGCATTAACGAAACGCAGCTTATCAAGTGACAGCCGTCCTGACAGCCAATGTCTTCATACACAAAACAATACACTATCATTTTACATGCTATTAAAATCATTCCCTCCTCTCAAATTTTTACCCTATATTTATAGAGTAAGAGTTGTATTTCGCTTGATGGTGGAAGCGAGTTTAAATATAGAGTATGGTCTTTAATCGATGAAAATATGGTTCATATTTTATTAGCGACACTACACAGAATTTTTGTTATAAAAGACTTTACATCCATAGTATAGTTGTATACAAAATTCTACTCTGTTATGTGAAACTTAGAGTTGAAATTTCATTGTGGTTGGAGTAAAAGGGTTATTAGTCATTATTGAATAAGCATATCATAGTGTTGTGACGTGAGCTTTGATTAATAATGGAGTGGGCTTGTAAAGGCGACTTTTTCTGAACGCGTAACGTTAACTTAAAACCGATTTTGTTGTTGACTTTTTCTTTATCGCGTTATGAAATATACTTTTAAGGGTTCCATACCAATTTGGTAAAAATGGAACCCTTATGGTGAGACTTTCTCCGTCCGTCCGTCCGTCCGTCCGTCCGTCCGTCTGTCACACTCGATTATTTCAGTAACTATAGCAGGTATCGACTTGAAATTTAGAATAGTTATAGGTATTAGTGACCCGACGTCATAGCAATCGTAAAAATTTGAAAATTATTTTTATTTTTATTTAAAAAGGGGGGAAAACGGGGGCTTCGAATTTTCAAAATGAAATAACAATATTGAGTGGGGTATCATATGATAGGGTGTTACTTGTGTATTCTAAAACTGATTTTTATTTATTTTTATGCTTGATAGTTTTTGATTTATTGAGCAAACTGTCGAAAAAAATACCGTTCCCCCCCCCTTATCTCCGAAGTTTATCAATCGAAAAATCTGAAATAATTATGATCAATAGACATTAATGTATATTTTACAGGAAAAATAAAATAAACTCCCTAACTATTATAATTTTTTTGATAATAACAATAAACCACCAAAAACAAAGTTACGTTTGCGGTTCGCCAACAAAAGTACCTACATGTAAATTATACTCGTAAATTCATGAACAAAAGTGGTTCTTTTAATGTTTTTCTTCTCTTATGGTATGGAACCCTCGGTGCGCGAGTCCGACTCGCACTTGGCCGGTTTTTTATGATTACTGTCATCGGCTAAGTAGGACCAGTTTTATATTCTGAAAACCATTAAACAGTAAAAGCATAGCACGACACTCTTGAAAAACATTTTTCTTTGTCACCACCACTATCACCAATGACGAACGCTACGCTAAGAGGACGGGAAAGATGTGACGTATGTTGAAGCCAAACATTTCTCAAATATGGCGTCGCGCGTCATACATGTCGATACCGCTGACAGCACATACCGCTGTCGGTCGCTCACATTAGCGCCATTTTACAGTTTTGACAAATTAAAAATCCGGCTTCAGGGCGGAGCCTAAAAATACATGCGTGACGTCACTAAGTGCTGATCGTTTATATGTTAAGTCAATGACTATCACTCATGTAGGAACTAGTCACCTTTTAAGTAAGTACTTACCTTTCACAGTAGCTACCTTACTTTTGAACTTCCTTCCTTGATGCCTTTTTTTGTAGGCAGACAATACTTATCGATATCAGATAAGCTCTATCAATCTGAATCAAATTTTATTTTAATTAATATATTATGTCCATGTGTTTTTAATTTTTGTAGACATACCTAGGCGTGTCCACTTGCGCAGGTATAGGTAGGTATATTATTATCTGTGAAACCCTTTTCCTTCGATTTTTGTATACCTATAGATAAAATAGGTACTGTAGGTACTTTTTAATCTATGAAAGTTTAAGTTTCTAGTAGGAATTTTAAACCTAGTAGGTAGGAAAAGTCGCCGGCTGAAACTAATTTTTATTAAGGTAATATAATAAACATAAGTATTCAATCAGATAACTTATTTCTATGATTATAATAAAAGTTAATTAAGCCTGTGACATTAATAGTAACTTTTGTGCATGTTCCGTAAGCTACGATCGTAAATCAGATAAGACCCAGTAGCTATTAATAACAATATTTTTATTACTAGTACTAGGTACTTACCATACCTATCTATATACATACCTACCTACGTACCTATTAATTGTAAGTCCTATTTATAAGTAGATTTGTATTTAATGTAAATTGTTGCAGGCAGTATAATATGTACTTACCTACCTATAGGTACATACACAATACGAAGTAGGAATCCATCTTGGATTTTTAACGCAAACCGTCGTACTAAAAAGCAACATGGAAGGCTAATTAATTATTATTATTTCCCAACGAGAAAGAATAAGAAGCATTTATGTTTCATTTTCACGCTTGCAAAACCATCTGTTACTTATAATTATTATAATAGTCAAGGAGTGGTACCTAGTACCGAGCTAGTAAATATAACAAAAAAATACTTTTTTCCAGACATCACAATTATATCTGATTCGGGATTGTCTTGTCATACTATAGGTAGACGACAATTTAGAACAGTAAACAGTTTTGAGGAAAAAATATTTTTGATTTTCACAATTTTTCTCTACCTACTTATTTAAAAAAATACATATATTATTTAGACGTAAAATAATTTTCTATTTTCTTTCTTTTGGACTACCTTTTGTAGGAAGAGGTGGGTATCTCTATAGTTAAAAACCAACAGAAATCTGCAAGAATTCCAGGGGTCAATTTTGAAGGAAAATTGACCCCTGCAATTCTTGTGAAAAAGTGCAAGTCAATTTTTTTAAGCATTCCACAATTGATATAAGTACAAGGGTTTTATATTACGCCCATTTATTTAGCCCATTTGTTTAGACTAGGACAAACGCCAATTGCTGCATTCATCTTGAACCAGAATTCAGAAATGAATTTCAGATTATTCTTTAGGCACGTCAATTAAGTCTCTAATAAGGTCGTCAAGATCAAAAGTGGCAATTCAGATGTACAAGCCACTGGGAAGTCTTCCGAGGTAGTACTACATGTGGGTTTAACGTGGCTTGGCAGATCAAAAGTGTCAATTCAGATATTGTACAAGCCACTGGCAAAGATTATTATTAATATATGCCAATGGGAAGTCTTCCGAGGTAGTACTACATGTGGGTTTAACGTGGCTTGGCCGATCAAAAGTGTCAATTCAGATATTGTACAAGCCACTGGCAAAGATTATTATTAATATATGCCAATGGGAAGTCTTCCGAGGTAGTACTACATGTGGGTTTAACGTGGCTTGGCAGATCAAAAGTGGCAATTCAGATATTGTACAAGCCACTGGCAAAGATTATTATTAATATATGCCAATGGGAAGTCTTCCGAGGTAGTACTACATGTGGGTTTAACGTGGCTTGGCAGATCAAAAGTGTCAATTCAGATATTGTACAAGCCACTGGCAAAGATTATTATTAATATATGCCAATGGGAAGTCTTCCGAGGTAGTACTACATGTGGGTTTAACGTGGCTTGGCAGATCAAAAGTGTCAATTCAGATATTGTACAAGCCACTGGCAAAGATTATTATTAATATATGCCAATGGGAAATCTTCCGAGGTAGTACTACATGTGGGTTTAACGTGGCTTGGCAGATCAAAAGTGTCAATTCAGATATTGTACAAGCCACTGGCAAAGATTATTATTAATATATGCCAATGGGAAGTCTTCCGAGGTAGTACTACATGTGGGTTTAACGTGACTTGGCGGCTTAGGTATCGGAACATCTTCCAAAAGTGATGTTGATTTTGTTACGGATGACACCTCTGCGTATTTAAATTTCTTAGAAAGACCTTTTGCATCCAATATTACATTAGGTAGAGGCAGTAACATTTTTTATCTGTACAATATGTTTACTACGGTAAAAAGTTAATCTTGGCCAATTGCCACCTCTTTTTGAGATTATAATTCCATTTCAATACATTTTATTGTATGTGCCACCGACTCCTGAGCTATAATTCTTTAGGAATATTAAAAAAAACAATAACCTTAACCCTTCGCCACTGCCCCTATCATGATCATTGGCTTATAACGAGTGCTTCCGTTGGTGTTAAGCAGAGATGCACATACGTTTCAGACCTAAGTGCGAGGGAGACGAAACACAGCACTCAACAACTTAATTGAATACGCAGAGTGGATAGGGGGACGAGTAGTCGATAAATTATGTCGATTCTTGGGGCGACAGTTTTTTGAACCGCTATTTTTAATTTTATTTTTCTTCTTTACCTACTGTAAATAAAAGTTGCGAAAGCGTAATGGCTGTCAAAAACGTGCTGTATAACTTACTTAACTGTTCATCTTTCGTATTAAGGCAAATATAATTTAAAATAAAGTAACTTTCATTGAAATGCTGTCCCATTAGGATAGCATTTCAATGAAAAAGGGACAAAATTCAATAGATTTGTTGAGTTGATTTACACAGTGGATTCAAATTTTGATAATATTTTTTACATCTTTACATACTAAGATTTTTTTTAATTATTTGATATGCTATACCATTTGTCTCTAATGTATTACTGTGAGGATTTTCAGTGTATAGTTTTCATTTAAAAAATTTGAAACAAATCAATATAGATGCGCCTGCCTAATTCTTGTTTTCATACAATGTGGCATCGACACTTGAAAATGCTGACTCTATACAAAGTACCGTTAGTTGTAACTTGTAAATGTCTATCGATAAACCTTTTTCCAACGGAGCTAGGATGGCGCATCACTAGTATCGTCAAAGTTATGCCGCGTTATCTCTCTCGTCTGGAGCATTAGCACGTCCAGCCTCATTAAAATAATATCCTCTATTATAAAATTGTCTAGCCGCTGGCCATGCGGATTCATACTCTATTGGCCTTATATTAGAATTGATTTTACATTAACATACCCTTTTTATAAAATAGTGTAGCCTCTCGAAAGCAGACTCTATTGCCTTGATATAGGAGATGATATTATTTTATCTCTTGTTTGTCTAATGGTTTAGGGCTGGCACTTTGACATTACTTGTTCCCACTAAGTTCGTTGGCCGAAATACCTACCTTAAATTCCAAAATTAGAAAAAGTTGGGAACAGGTAGGTACAATATGGGTAAACATCTGAACTTGTAGCCAAAAGAGTCTAGACGTAGCGTTGTTTTTAACCAACTGTAGATAAGTGGTAGGTAGGTAAGTGGTTGCACAAATGCATACCCGAATCTCCTTGCCATTATGAGATTACACCTACGAGTAATATACTTACCCGTATATAAGTACGTTAGTTATGTCGTATGAGCTCGATAGAAGTTTCTATACCTAAGTTTTAATTAACTTCGCATTAAAAAAATTGAAATAAGTAGGTACCTTTATATAATTAAAAAGATTGTGACAGTTTTTGATACTTCCTATTAAGTATCGAAACTTCTATTATTATAAAGCAAACTAAAAAATGGCTGTGACATACGGACGGATAGACATTCAGACAGACATGATGAATCTGTATAAGGGTTTCTGTTTGCCATTTGGCTACGGAACCCTACAAACATCATCACAACATCTTAAGATCATGAAGGTCCCTACAATTATCAGGTGGCAACCCTGAATCTATGACAATCACTAAACTTAAGGATGGATAAGGCGTCTTCGCACCGCACTTGCATTATGCACCTTACCACGATCACATTAAGAGTATATGCACCGACAGCATCTATGATATCGCGTCATCGCGCTGGTGTGTCGACGTCCATTGCCGCTCTCGCTTGGTGCCAGATCGAAATCAGCTCATTGCTGTCAGCGGAGCGAACGTTGGATGACGAGTTAAGGAGCACACCACGGGTGTGCCCGCGAAATTCAAATTTTTCGTGGTTTTTCGCGATTTTTAAGCTAATAAGACATAATAGGCTTATGGCCGTCAAATTGCGATAATCTCAATATCTTCTTCACGTGTTTATATAAAAATCTCTGCTCGAAAGTGGCGAGTTAAAGAAATTAGTCCGAGATTTGCGAGCTACTCACATAAAACTCGATACTCGGACTAATACACATTTTTATGCAATGATTTTGATATAATCATGTAAAGATGGTACTGCCATTCTCGCAAATTGATTGCCATAAGCCTATCATGTCTAATTAGCGTACAAATTGCAAAAAACCACGAAAATTTTGAATTTCGCGGGCAGACCCGTTGATTTCACGTTAAGTGGAAACAATTAAATTTACTCTGTCGCCTATCGGGTACAGGCTCGCATCCTCTGCACCTTTTCCCGTCCCGTATGCGGTGTGACCACAGACTTGTATACTAAAGACAGGGCAGGGCGAACAGCGCGAAAAAATGTCGCCAGTTTATGGGTGTCATTAGTACCAACAGTATAAGGCCACGCGGTAGTTCGGTCAGCGGCGGCGGCGGAATTTTGACAGTTTGCTTGTATGAAGAAGGTTTACGTAAAATGTTCGGATCGGCCTATCTTTACTATTTTTATCTATTGGTGTGACGTATAAACGCGAGATGCTATTTTTTCAATATCAATTTCAGTATACAGCTCTTTCAAGGCAGATATCACTTAAGAAATGGGCGGATAAAGAACCATTTTTTATAGATAATAATAAGAATTGATTCAATATCAAATGCCGGAATTTAAATTGCAATGTCAGCGTCACACTTTAAACTGAAAAACTTATTTACAAAAAAAAATAACCGCCGAATACTTATACCTACGTTACCTTGTTAAAGAACTTAGTTCTTGTTTAAATACAAGGTTTTCTATTTATTGCTTTTCAGTTTTAACGGCGGTTTTATATTTTTTTGAGTTTTTTAAATACTTTTTGTAACTATAGTCTACTAATTACCATACTTACATGCTTAATTTTTGATTACTCATTCATAGGGAGGTTTTTGATTGTTAATACTCAACTCAGCATTCAAATCTGTGTGTCCTTATCACCCCTACTTTCCCACTCTTAGAGAGTTGCCACAGAACTCATTTTAAAATGTAGGGTACATCCAATAAAAAATGAAATCTTTCTAAAAAATTATGCTTGAATATGCATAAACAATATGAGCCTTGACTTGTGAACCTCCTCCGCTTATTTTCGTCGGTTTAAAAGTTACCGGATGACAAGGGATTTTTAAAGGTACTTATTTAAAAATCCTTTATGTCCTATATAATTCGATTTTTCGAAATTTCCTAGATTTTTATGACTTTTGATATAAATATCCTTATTTCCTAACTATATACAAGCTTGTGAAAGGAGTAGGTAAACTAACCTAGCCCTATAGGTAGATAAAACCCCTTCATTGTATACATAATGTTAGAGCTGAATATCGGTAATTTATTAGGCCTACGTGAAAAATAAAAGACTAGCGGTAGGGTAGAGCTACGGCAGCTACGAGCGTAGACGCTTCGTAGACGACTGTTATATCAAAATTGCGAATTTTCTTTGTTTAGAAAATAGGAATAATAAGGTTATACTATTGTCATAATTATTCTTATTTAGTACCTATTTTTATACCTATTATTACGTCTATAGGACTTATTTAGTATAACTATACTAGGTAGAAGGTAAATATTATTAAGGTAAAACGCCCGTATAAATATCTGCTTACGTAGATAATTATTATCTATTGTTAAAATTATATTATTTGGTGTGGGTAATTAAAGATAGTTTCGTAAATCCCATAAGAACTTATGTCATAGGTAACTATACGTGTACCTATATTCTAGTTCAGCGTCTTGTATGTTACAATATCTTGAGACCAAAATTTCCAATGAACTCCATCCCAAGTTAAAAAAATCATTTATTTTTTATTTTGAACAGCTTCTTCTGCATTATAGGCCCCTAATGCGAAGCTCGTCAAATGTAATCTTATGCGAGGAGAGCAGGTAGGTACCTAGAATACGTACCAAAAACCCTACCCATATAGTTAATAATTGCCTATAACATAATCGAATTCTTAGTGATTATTATTATTTATCTTGTCCTGGCCCTATGCTGGTTAGGAGGAGCTTTTAAAACATGTTCATATCGAAAAGAGATCATTTAACTATAGCTCAAGTTTCTTAATCGACGCTTGATCTTTTGAGTTGGTTGGAAGGTAGGTACCTAGGTAAATGGGCACTTCATACGTTATAGTTTGTAGGAGATAATCTTACTTAAAATACCCGGCTGAGTTTGTTGTGGGCTTCTTCTCAGCGGCAGGGCGCGTTTGGCACCCTCGTAAACTTAGTTTTAAGTCGACTTGTAGTTATCACCATTATTATGCAAGAAATGTCATACCGACGTTCGCAAGAGCCTGTATGTTAGGCCTATGTGAAATAAAGATATTTTCATTTTCATTTTCATTTTCATTTACTTTGTATTTAATAGTTTGTTATTGATTTTACTACAGTAAGTAAGTATCTAGAATCTATTTACTTCGGTAATTTTATCAGTTACTTATTTACTAACTGGAGTATGAAAAGTATTATAAACCATTACTGTTGGAAGACTCATGCAGTTAAGGTAGGTAGGTACGAGTTTAAAACAGGAAAGGCACAATAAATAACAAAAAGTTGCTACCTACGAAACTCAGAGACACTCAGCAAACTCAGTGATAGGTAACAAAAGACGAAAAAAAACCCAACAGCTCACACCTCCAAATCGATTTCCGTCACACGGATAAATTAAAGCATTTCGCGTAAACGGACAGCCGGGCCATTCTACACGGCGAAGTAAATAAAAAAACACCAACTTCCATCCAGCCTCCGAGATTCGCAACTATTATCTCGAGCTGACCAATCACGAATTGAGAATTAAAGTAACCGTGGCCATTGGTTGTCGCAAACCCCAAAACTCCTCCTCGGCCGAAGCCCCGCCCTGTTCGGAGGCTAACTTTTCATAACGCCGCTCACCTGCCCGCGACGGGCACGCTTTGCCGAGTTCTCGTAAATATTTTAATAAGGCCTTTTACCGTGACGGCTGACGCGTCTTTCCATTTAAAAATCACGTTTTCTTATCCGCTTATCGTGAGGTTGCATCACTAAACTGCTCCGAAGATTATCTACGACTATCCTCGTCTGTCTTTACGTATCTGTACAAGTGTGATAGAGAGGCGGTATCGTTTTTTTTTTCGTGTGTATAATCCTCGTAAGTTTGGATCAGTGTTCGCCGGTTCACCTGACGTGCGGACGATCGATATAGCATCGTGTAACGCGCGGCAACCCTAGTCGTTCGTAGCGGGATTCGATCGCGAATCGTTGCGGGACTATCGCCGTCCGCGGCGTAGTGATGTGTGTAATGTAAAACCGTTGTCGATAGAGGGCTGACAAACATGATGACTATGGACGTCGGAATGTACAACAATCAGCAGAATGGGTACAGCGCCGAGTACTATCAACAGGGGGGGTCGTATCAACCCCCCTACGAGTACCACGAGGGGTACTACGAGCCCACGCCGTATTTCGAGCCTATAATCCACAACCAAGCGGTGGAGACTGCGCCAGTGATAAGCACGGATACAGGTTTATGTTACACTAATTTGGACTATGGTGAATTACAGCAGACGTATCCGATTCATCCCCTTCCACCTCATCCAGAAGCTTTTAAGCACAGAGAAGAAGTACCCAGACCGGATGAGATGCACATCCAAGAGCATAAGATAGACAATCATTATTTGGAGACAAAGTACAATATGCATTTCGTGGATGACTCAAGCATGCAGTACAGCCACGGGTCTCCGCTACCCTGTGGTGACTTCGACCCTTACACGCCTAAGGACGAGTTCGGAGGGTTGAGAGAGGGGTTCCCGCGGGAGGGCGACATCCAGGGCCACCACCTGGGGCATCAAGCGCACTCGTCCCACGCCGTGCCCACTTATAAGTGGATGCAAGTGAAAAGGAATGTGCCCAAACCTACCGGTGAGTTTAATTCAATCATACACCTGGCTTACAGACTAATCTTTGACTTAACATAATAACGTTGAGTGTTTTTAGTTTGATTATTTGTGAGGCTACTCTGAAATCCAGTATATAATTAATTAACTATATAACCTAGGCACAAAATAATATTCAACGTAACAACTCTATCTTAAAGTTCAAAAGTTAAGTAGTTATGTATACCTTTACTCGTAATAAGTACTTGACAGAAAAAGATGAGCTAAAAATTACTATAATGATGCCCTTTTACGGCGGTTTTCAATATCCTATCTATCCATGGTTTACCTCGGTAATAGGGTGACCTCGTTTTAGTAATTTTCGCAAGGATCCAGTTAACGGACACTTTTACCTTACTAGAGATAGAAATATGACATAACTTGTATGGAGCTTATTTCAAATTTCTATCTCTAGTAAGGGAAACCATGGATAGATAGGATATTGAAAACCACCGTTAGTGACCTAGTTACTCATACCTTTTAGTCCGGAATGTAGACCTATCTAAACTCTAGATAGTCTAGAGCAAGTAGGTGTTAATTGCCTTTAACATAAATGAGCATTGTTCAAAAAATAACAGTAAGCAGTTACTTACTCATATGGTAGATAGATAAGGTACTCTTCATAATTAAGTTATTCTACCAATTAATGAAGTTGGTCATTTATAATTTAAACGGGGAAATGCTGCCTAAGTACATCTTGAGTAAATTAGGTACCTAAAACTTAGATAGGTACCTACCTACCTAATTCATTTATAATTCGTCTTTTTCTTTTTATTTTAAAAATTTTAAAATTATAAACTGAATTGATCTAATGAAGGCATCGCTTTTTTACGTACCTAAATAAATTTAATTGAGGTAAGTACATATGCGTTTACCATGGCTTTAATTTTTACGAATTTCCAACGATGAATAAACTAATTAACAAACTAGTAAATAGACAACTACAGTAAGTAGACATGAGCGTTTCACCTACACCTACACTACACTAGGTCTCGGCGAGCGAGCGGCGAGCGGCGCCGCGTGACCAAGTAATAGGGCCAAGTTAATTAATTCCTTCCGAAACCAGCGCGTGCCAGTATGGTAATTAAGATTTACCTGACGACTGCCGCTCTGCGCCGTGCGTGCCGCTGCACGCACGTGCACACAGCCATCATAGCACCAGCTGTACAGCTATGATATCCTAGTACTCCTTTTAAACTTGCAGAATTTAAAAAGCACTTATTCGCAAAGTAGCAGTCTAGAACACCTACGTGACCTAGGTATCTAAATATTATGTTCTGCAGGCGACTATAGATATGCCTACCAATCAAAATATACTATGATGCGGTAAAATTATATTTTGGATAGGTACAATGATGCGTTGCTATAACAAAACGGGTATACTTGTCCGCCAAAATTTTATAAGGTAGGTATGTTTTGAGACAAATGCATCCACAACTTAATATTATCTTAAGATGTACGAATAAATAAATAAATAAATGAAAAATGAAATAAATACTAGACAAATACTAGCAGCATAATATGCTTTTGGGCATTATCCTTTAACTCTTATAAGCACTGAAATCTGTGGCTAAAATTGCTATAGGTAGGTACTACTTTACTTAGGAGTAAACCTACCCATTACTATACCTACTTACACTTAAGGTGTTGCGGCCCTACCAGCCCGCGAAATTCAAATTTTATTTAGTTTTTCGCAAATATTAAACTAACTAAACATTTTAGATTACCTACCTAAGGGCCTACTTTTTATGCATCTACATGTTTTTAATAGAAACTTTGCTCGAAAGTTCCCACTCATCTCATATTGGTTCCCGAAAGATAATTTTTTACAGTTTCCCAGATTTCGAGCTATCGGGAACCAATATGAAGTAAATGAGTATTGTTGAGCAAAGTTTTTATAAAAAACATGTAGATGCATAAATTCTGTGCTCGCAGAACACATTGCCATTAACCTCCGATGTATAATTAGCCCACTATGAGCAAAAAACTAATTAAAATTTGAATTTTCGCGCCCGGATGTTAACCATTGCCCTTAAATAATAAAAACAACTTTCTTATATCTATAAAAGTATAACGAATGTTTAATAATTGTACCTATGTCCCGAACCTTTTTTTTAAAGACAAGAGAAAGTGAAACATGAGTAGGTACAAAATACAGGCTAGATAGTAAGTATTTCTGTTCTGTGAATAATAAAATGATGTCAAAGGTTATAAGTAAGATACAACTGTTACAGCATGAATGAAATACGATTTGCTTTCATTATAAGTACTTAGAATTTAAAAACATAACCGCTTACTTAGGTACAATACCAAAGTAGACTGTACATAATATATTTCTTAAGTTTTTCTCTACTAAGTATTACCTAACAGCATTTATAGAAGATCTCTTTAATGAACACTGGATTCGCCATAACTGGTCGAATTTAATACGAGGGACATGGAAAACGCACGGAAGGTTTTGTTCAGGGAAACAAGAAAATGTGAATTTAAAGAAAACGTAGACGTAATAATTTTTTTATCTAAAACGGCTATAATCTCTGTCACAATAAAACACACAACCTTTAATTTTACGAAATTCAACCTACCCATTTCTAAGAAATTGCAGATTTATGTATTTGCAGAACCAACTTTGACATTGTTTTTCATCTTGATAGGTAAATATTAGGTGCTTTAGGTACTTAATATTAGATAGAAGTACCTATGAAGTTCTGAGTTTTAACTTATAGTTAAACTTACGTCACTTATTATGACTTTTTATCTCTGCAATGCTGGTCACTAGATCGTGAGTTCGAAGGGAGAAAGTACACAAAATCGTACACACATAGGCGTAGTCACATAGGTACCTATGTAGCGATTAGGCCGTCAAATTGTACTCCTAAGTTCGTGTGTTTTGTTTATTTCTGTTTATATATTTTTATTCTGTGGTGTGCAATGAAGAGTTAAATGAAAGCTTTTCTCACGAAAATTGCTAAATGGTAGCCAAAATATAATTATTACGATTATTATCGATTGATTCTGCAAAAAGACTTTCAGCAGCGACGGCAGCTTGTTGGTTAATGCTTGTGTCAGTTATACAGCCAAGGCGACAATGGGCTGGTGATGGCTGCGTTGCTATGATTACTGTCGGTGGTTGGCTGATGTTCAATTTTATATTTTCGAGAATCACACCCAATTATATATAACACACACAATTATAATTAAAGGTCGTCGCTCGCGGGACCTATATGAATCGATGTAACATTATTTTTGACATTAGGTATCGCTAACCATAGACAATTACAAAATTATTAATTTCGTTCTACACAAGCTATAGAATGAGCGATCGTCAACGTCTCCGCACCTATCGACACTAACACAAATGGCTAAAGATTCAACATTTGTGTATATTTTTTTAAGATGTAACCCTGTTGTCCTTTATTTAAATAAAGAAAATATGATAAACCAGCTGCAGTAGAGATTAGTTACAAATTAGTTAGGTGAAAAACCCACACAGACTCGAAACGTGATGAATGACAGAAAACTTTGGTATGTGCAGAATGAAAGAACGAGAGGCGTTAAAGCGAGAACTTGTATGATAGAGTACTTCATAGGTAACATTGGTTCCGATGATGTGGAAGGATAAGAATTAATAAAAAAAATCGCTAAAGACGCTGATCAGTCTGCGTGCGAGTGTGGCAAGCCGCTGCGCGGGCGCACGCCGCAGCACGCCGGGCTGTCAGTGCGTGGAGTCGTGTCAGAGGTCGCACTCCGCCGCCCGACACGTTGAAGCAAATAATTTGACTCGCACTGACTTGACATAATATAGCGGACAGCCGAGATAAACAGACAGACGAAAAAAACAAATGAAATATGCCAAGCGCGAGCTGTAATCACCAATGTACCAATCTAAAGACATCGCCACGTGTGTGTGTGTGTGTTTTTGTGTGTTTGTGTGTGTGTGTGTGTGTGTGTGTGTGGTTTGGTCTAATTTGGTTGAAATTAGGAATTAAGATAGATTATACCCTGGAATAACAGACAGGCAATAAATTATTATTATTATATAATATACTCCATGGGACCCGCATGATTAATGAAAAACCGAAATTCACGCGGACGGAGCCGAGGGCTTGCACTAGTTCGATATAGGTGACATGGACGTCAAGAAAAGAAATTAATATTTGTATCGGCCTGAGTAGATCCGCCTCGGTCGATCTGAGAAACGGCCAAGCCATATATTTTGACTATAGTGTAGAGTTTGTGAAGTTAGGGCTTGTAGAGATAGAGCGTGTAAAGTTAGAAGGCTTGCTCTACATGAGATCTAATTACTTTTTGACAGTGTGAGTCATATTATGCTCCTTCTTGGCAACATTTTACATGAAAATGTTTTGGTGGGATAAGTATTTGTTGGATTTTTTATAAAGGAGTAGCACAAATTCGAAAAACAGTTGGTGCTTTTGTGTCATCAAATGCCTAGACGAAGGTTAAATCACCAATTACTGTCTTCAATGAAAAGTCATTATGATATAATTTTTAACGATAAGTACTTACCCCACATGCTTGTCTGCTGTTGTCCTTTTGTTTCTATTTCCATCCCTCTACGGGATTGGAATGAGGAATCCCTCCCCAATTTATTTATTTTAACGATCGTGTCTACTGAATAAATTATTAGATGATCTACACTAGACTTGAATTCTAATGGTCTTTGATTAAAATGGCTCTGGAAATCTGACACAATATAAACAGACTTGGTTTTGGCAACATTACCTAGGTAAACTTACTTCGTTTTAATACTTACCTTGTTACTGCATTGATTAATGGACCTATCATACCTAAGTACGAGTAGGTATTGTAGAAGCGTATAATTTAAACTCTGCGTAGAACACATTTTTCTATATGAGGGCGCCGCAAAGGCCAAACGACCAGCATTTTGGGTCAACTTAATCGCCAAGTATTATAACTTGGTTGTTATAAATAAGTTAAGTAGGTACAACCCTGATGTATATTTGAAATGGCGAAGTAAGTACGCTAAGATAAGAGGACAAGAAATATGTGTCGTATGTTGAAGCCAAAAATTTCTCAAATATGGCGCTACTGCCCACAAAAATACGGTACCACTGACAGCATATAATGTTGTCGCTTATTATAGTATAGCGCCATTTTACAGTTCTGACAAATTAAAAAGGATGCTTCAGGGCGGATCCTAAAATACATGAGTGACATCAGTAAGTGATTCTTTATGTTCAATCAATGGTGAAACGCGACTCGCCTTTTATTTTAGAAAATTTCTAATAAAAAATTCAATTACAACCTGCATGCGTTAGATAATAATTTCCGTCACCCGTCAACCCAATACGCGGCAGCGTGACGGTGTTCAAATAGAAGACGTGGTCGTACCTTATCGCCCCGAACACAACCCCCTGCCACCCCCCTTGACTGCCGGCTACTTTCCATGTAACCTCCGCACCACACTGGAGGTTTTTTTTAAATGAAAGTTCTTTAGACGCGTAGGGCATTTGTGAGATGGAATAACCTTTGAACTCGATACTATAATGTAGCCGGAACATCACACACTCGATTTTTTGATGGAGTATCTACCTACCATGAGACGTCAGATTTGGTTACCTAACATAGGATCATTTTGCCTTAGAACATAAGATAACTAGTGACAAACCCAATCTCTAACCGTCTTTTGGTCGTCGTCCCATCCAAAGAGACATCAAGTGGCTGAATTTGACAATCATGTTGTAAGTTCGCAACTTCAAAAGATTCCAACGAATTCAGAACCTCCTGCTTTTTTTGAAGTCGGTTAAAAATAACTTAAAATAACGAATCCATGCAGGGTGTTATTCGTAGTGGCCCAAAAATAGCTTTCTTTTCCACTACACGCAACGTACGCCGTACTACCAGCTACATCGCTTCCACGTCTGTCTATTTGTTTTTCTAATGACATGCGATTCGAATGAAATACCTAGACTCTAGACTCTAGAGATAGGCTCAGTGTATTGGGTTGGTGCACTACTAAGTTACTGATGATAAAATTGGCATAATCACTTCACTTAAATAACCAGATGAATGTATATTATACAAAAATCAAAAAAAGGTAATGTTATATGATGAACTATTTCCATTCTTACCTACGGCATCACCGAAGAGTCATTAGTTATTCTACAGTGAATCAGTTTCGAATTGAAAATGAGGCGGGGCCGTACCACCATCCCTTGAAGCAGTTATGCTGCAGTATTTTTTAATATTTTCATACAAACTTAAAACAATACTGCAGCATTGCTGCTTTAAGAGATGGTGGTACGGCCCCATGTATCAGGATAATGAGAGTAGTGCAATGTGTCGAATGAATCTTATTGGCTATTGCAATGCATAGTTATGCATGGGCATGCTTATGACTTAATATCAAGTGGACGTGTTGCTCGTATCATCATTCTTTATCTTTTCATCATAAAAACTAGCTATAAAATTAAACTATAACTAAATTAAAATCTACATCTAAATCTTATCTATCTCCTAAGAGTATATGTAATTTACGGAAATGTGTGAGGTTTCAACACACGATCAAAATATGTTCTCATAGGCCTGACTTACATACCCTTTTTAAATGTCCAACTCTGCCGCCATTACTACATATTATAAAGTAGAGACGTCCATTTGCTCCTTATACCGCGACTTGCACAGTGGCACAGTTCCCCGACATGACCGAGCAATGACTTGCACTCTACATCCCCACAATAAATCGCATGCAGCGCCTACACAGGGACGCGGGTAGTACAATAAAATTACACCAATTTGTCGCTTCGTGATATGATGTGATGTGGCGCGACAAAGTTAATATCGTTTTATTGCCCACCATGACGGACGGTTTCCTTACAATTCGGTCTTTGGTGGAACTCAATATATTTTTTTATGAGTGCACCAATGGATTATTTATTGGAGACCATACATACTTTGCGGTCTACTAGAGAGGTAGTTACTTATGTATAGGTTTGCCTATCAGTAGTAAGGAAAACTGGAAAATTACACAGATGGGGAGATGGGTACCATCCGGGCGCGTAGATTCAAATTTTATTTTGTTTTATTTTGTTTTTACTTATGGCAATGAGTTTTGCGTGCATAAAATATATGAATCTCATAATTTTATTAGCCATAATTATTTTAGATTTTTCAGTCAATACTCGATAAACTTCTAAAATAAGAGGAGAACGGTGGGTATTTTGCAAAATAAATCAAATAAATATTAATAAAAAATCGTTATAAAACGATAAGTATCTTAAGGAGTAAGTTATCTGACTATTTTCTAAATTTTGAGCCCTTATTTTTAAAAGAGAAATAAATATGATTTTCAATTATTTTTATTCCAATGATGTTGGACAATTTATTACACACTCGATTATTTAAGTTAAAGTGATTGATATAAGCGAGTGTGATGGACGGGTGACTTTGCTCCATTAAAGGCTCCATTTTCACCATTTTGGTAGGGAACCCTAATTAACAAATGTGCCAATAACATCGAAACAGCAACACGAGCAAAACCTACGCATGATTCAGACGTCCTCGTATCCTTGCAGCTCAAACAGACCACACCTGACGGCCACCCGATCTTATCTATCCTGCCACAATGCGCGCCGTCAAACCTCCAGGGACTACCCGCAAACTTAGCTCAACCACCCCCCAAACAGATACCACACGAATGTAAACCTCAGTATCATACAAATAGAGCACACCACTCATTTACGGAACTGCAAATAATCCGTCGAAGAAAGGATATCTCACAGTGTCATTTTCTGCTTCAAAATGTTCAAAACCTTTAAACACGTCGCATGACATTTTGTATGAGTGTAATACTTATAAGATGCGAAGTTCGTAAATCAATTATCAACTCAATTCATAAACAAATAGAGTTTAAATTTTATTCTAACATCGAGGGAAAATTATAAATATTTCTTAACCTTGATTACGGTTAAAGATCTAGGTGTAATAAAACGAACATTGATGTTCGTAAAAATTCATGTTTATAAAACTAAAATATGTTAGTCCCGAGTACTCTTCTCAATAGTTCAGGGCACGTAATAACCCTCATAACATAATTTTTAAGTTGACAAATAATATTCATGAACTTTCGTTTATTCATGATTCTTGCAACTTCAACAAACAGTTTGTAAAGCTTTTTTGAGAATTTCTGTACAGAAAAGGGAATCAGCAATCAGCATCAAGGAAAAGGCAAGGTTTTCTTTAACTAAACTACAAAGAATTTGTCAGAGAAAATACGATTAAAGGGCCGATTAAGAATTGCTAGACGCCGACATCGAATCGAACAAAACGCTTTTCTTCCACGTTTCAACTTTCGTATTCCCAGCCTATTATCTGGGTGCCTTCAAGAGAAATGTGAATAGCCTTTTTACCCGACTGCAAGAAGGGTTATGTTTTTCGCGCGTATCTTGTATGTATGCATGTAAATTCCTTTATGACCACGTATCTTCCAAACGGCTGGATGGATTTTGACGTTAATGGTATCGTTAGATTCGTCTCATTAACCCAAGTGTTCTTAGATAGGTTTTTGAAAATAAAAACCAAAATGGCGGATTTTGGGCCTAAAATTGTCAGTCATTTACAAAATATTTATAACCAAACCTATCGAGTGGGGTATCAAAATGAAGGGAATTACAAGGAGATTACAAAAATATATATAAGTCATATGTTTCGAATTAATTTGGAATTATAAACAGTCGATCAATGCGTTCAAAATGGTAATATTTGTAGTTTTTGATAGCGTTAATCTTGTATTGACCAAATGTGTGTCGTACTTTATATTGTGCATTTTTACTTGGTATATCATAGCATAAATCGAAAACATAATTTAATATAATCATTAAACAATTATTTAACATCTATAATTTCGCTACTCGCGCTAGATGGCGCTGTGTGTACTTTAAGACGCGCTCCACTTTGTCGAACGATGTTTTTCCCGAACGATCCGCTTAAAGCGACGTGAGTTAGATACGCCTGAGCCCTAAACGTACACAAACTACACCTATGAAATGTTACTGGTCAGCTTATATATTTCCGGGATAAAATCCAGGATTGCGTTTGACGACACTGTTTACAACTTTTACTTCTTCCAAGTGACTGACTGACTTGAACCGACATAATATAATATATAACCAAATATACCCACTTTACGTCTTTGACATTGTGTAAATAAAAGTGCTTAGGTTTCGCTCGTAAAGTGTGGCAACTAAAAAGCCTGAAATAAAATAAATAATTAAAAAAATCAAAAAACCCGACTGCAAAAATGTCAACTAAAATGCAATAACTTAAAAGACTGAAACAAGGCGGACGACGAAAACAAAATTATAATAAACTTAAAACGATGCAATTTTTACTTCATTTTAACAAACAACATTATGAGCTGAAAGCTTTAGTTAAATTTTCGCATTCAATTTAAAAATAAAGCAGGCGGGACCTATTAATTTTCTCTATGTTAATTTATAATTTGCGAAAATAGGTCCCGCCTTCTATATTTTTAAATTGAATGCGAAAATTTAACTAAAGCTTTCAGCTCATAATGTTGTTTGTTAAAATGAAGTAAAAATTGCATCGTTTTAAGTTTATTATAATTTTGTTTTCGTCGTCCGCCTTGTTTCAGTCTTTTAAGTTATTGCATTTTAGTTGACATTTTTGCAGTCGGGTTTTTTGATTTTTTTAATTATTTATTTTATTTAGGCAAATGCGCTTCACCCTAGTCCCGTTATAGTTTTCCGTCAGACATATAGTCAAGCACAAACCTATCAACAAAAAATAAATAAATGTGATTAATCAAATCTTTACCTGAAGGTTGAACATGGAGTAGAAACCGTATGGAATAGACTCAGCATGGTGACTGGTGAGCCCATAACTGCGTATTAACATAATAGCTATTTGAGAGCTACACTCTCTCCGGTTAATAGCCGGCTAGGTAAAGTGGCTAGCACTAATAACCCTTGCAAGTCGCCTGCATTAGCCGGCCGACGGAGTGTGGGTCGCATTGCAAGCTCCCGCGATATCTAGGATTGGAGAAAGTTCATTGATACTGTGATTTTTGGCGGTCCTAGATTTATTTAGCGCGTAAATAGAAGATAATAAGTGAACACTTTAATTTTGTATAAGTTATTCTTAAACAAAAAACCCCATTCGGTATATTATACCTTCCGAATACAGATTTAGCCTTCTTTTCTTTTTAATTGCGATAGTTAGAAATCAGTTTTGTAAAAGCTACGAGTACTTTTATTCCTTCTTAATATAATTCGCAGCTCGTAGTTTAAAACAACTTCAATACTCGATCACTGCGCGAATACATATTATTACTAATCTATTTCGATATGGTATTTTTACTTAATACTACCAAATCTATAAGTAACTACGTCACAAAGTGCAAAATTCAAGTAGCAAGAGTGCTTAAGAGTACAATCACCGGCACGAAAGTTTAGCTCCGGTGCGGGGGACGGAATACGACTGGCTGCCAATCAGCGCTACGCTCGCGCACCCCTTGTACCTCCACTCCCCCTGTGATACCTAATTTTTTACTTTGCGCAATAACGGTCAGAGCTAAACTTATGTGCCGGTAGTTGTATCTAAGGTTATCTAAGGTTAGGTTATACTAACACCTACACCTTGCCTCTCTTTCTATCTCGCGTTTTCCACACATCTAGCGCCAAAGTCAGCCTTAGCTATGTTATGGATACTAAAGAGCTGATAAATATACATAATATTTAATATACATAAATACTGACACTACATGTAACACCCAGACATTGGAAAAGATTAATGCTCAACACACACACATTTTTCAGCTGTAGACATCAAACCCACGACCTTTGACTTCGACCCAGAAAGCTGGACTTCCGAAAGCACTACCGCCTACGTTAATGTCTTCATTGATCAGTCGCTCATCGCTTATGACTTGAGCATCCACCAAAGCGGAGCTAGTAAACCGATTACGAGCGAGTGGGCCGGTATCTCGCGATCGGCACGCGAGCGCCCTCACGACATTCGGCCGCTGGTAATGACCGCTACCCCGGCGCTACCCCTGCACTACCCCTGCCGCTACCCCTACCGCTTCCTCTACCCTACCCCGCTACCGTCGATACACGACACATGTCACAACGTACCGGTGGATTAACGTGAACTTGACAAACAAACCAGTTTATTAAGGCTTAATTAAAAACCCCTTTTCTCGTTTTCCTGATTAATGTTTTTGGCTTTTAGATTTTACTCACGATATTCTTTTTACTTTACTACTCGTATATTTGAACTTTAGAATTGTTTCTTTGTAAAATATGCCGTGATGCTGAATTATTTCAATAGAACTAATTGTAAAAATAAAAAAAAATCAATGGCAGTGTCTACCCCGTCACTCGTGCCTCTGAGAGTACGTAAAGCACTCGATCGTAGTAGGACCGGCAATGATCAGCCGTGCTTTCTGCAAAACAGCGACGAGCGTACATCTCTTCATCTATGAATATGTCAGTTGTAATAGAGTACAATTTTGCATGCCATATTCGGGTTGGCAGCTGTCTGGCAGCTATTTCATTTTGTAGAATAGCACAACAGTTGCGAATGCGAATAAACAATTAGAAAATGCACCCCAGTCCCCAATCTAACCAAACACAGCAAACCTTCTATATTATCTATTGGTGGACATACCTACCTATACCTCATAAACATGCCATTTCACGCATTGTTGGGCCACTCTCGTACACGATTTCCCCACAAGTTTGGAAAAACTATAATTATTTACTCCTATAAATAAATATATTATTATGAATTTGGGACCCCTATACAGTTGGTTATTTTAATACTTCTCTCTAATTTCAGACTAACTAGTATTATAAAACCTTTCTAACATTTAACCCACATGGTTACGGTCGAGATAACCGCATTCTACAGATAACCACGTTAACCATTGTCTATGGTAGAGTTTCGGAGATAGAGGCCAATGGACAGACGCACGTGGGAGTTGATGCCGGATTAATGGTGTTGAATAAATCATTTTTAAATGCACCTCCTATCGTGGGGATCCGTATAAAGTTATCAACAGTGAACACACTTAATTGCAATTATTATGAGAAGCCTGCTATATATAATTTTTATTTATAAAAATGAATCGCAAAATGTGTTGGTAACCGCATAACTCAACAACGTCTGGACCGATTTGGCCAATTCTTTTTTTAAATGTTCGTTGAAGTTCAAAGATGGTTTTTACGGCGAGAAAAAATCGAATAATTGCCGGAAAAACCTAAAAACAGCCCTTTTCTTTTTCCCATACAATCGTTTTCTAACTAAAACGTAGAGTCAATTTGAGCTTTACTGCCATTGCATAAGAGAACTTTTTGCCCCGACTATAAAATAGATAGGTAGGAGCAAAAAATTGCTACAATAAAAATCTTTTTGACAGGACGAAGTCTGTCGGGTCCGCTAGTCTTAATATATATAAATCTCGTGTCACAATGTTTGTCCGCGATGGACTCCTAAACTACTGAACCGATTTAGTTCAAACTTCGTGAATATCTGTCATTTGGTCCAACTTAAAAGATAGAATAGTTTTTATCCCACGTGGACGAAGTCGCGGGCATCAGCTAGTAAATAATAAAATTGTGTGGAATTAGTAGAGACGGTGTTATGTCTTTTAATTCCGGAACCGGCGGATCGTGCGAAAGAATGTCGCCGATTTACTGGTGTCAAAAATGTTTTTTTTTTGACACCAACAGCGTCAGTCGTAAGCCGACCGCATTATGGACCGCAGTCCGCGCTACAGATCACTTTACTAGTTAGGTATGGTCTACACGTGAGTTTCCACAAAGACGATTTCCGTCATGTTGCGGCGTATCAAAGAGTATATATAATCCTATGATAATAACATCAAAATGAGCCCATCCGAACATTTTACGTAAACCTTCTTCATACAAGAAAATGTAGAGCCATGTGTCGAAACTCCTGGGAATACTGCGTATGCTTACAGCTTACTACTACTGACGCCGGGGGGGGTTTTTGCTCCAATAAACTGGAGACATTTTTTCGCGCGGTCCGCCGGGTCTATAGTATAGGTGTCTTTGATATAATCACTACGTTTTACGGCGTATTAGCGAAAAGTCAAATGGCGCTACTTTTTTTTGTATGAAAAAAGTTGACGTAAAATGTTCCAATGGGCTCATCCTTAGGTTCATATCGGTGGTGGAAGATGTGACAGTAGTTAAGACTTCGTAGTCCAGGATTCAAGGCTCTTTGATATATTGGATTTTTTTTTTCTTTCCTATCATGTGTTACTGTAAACTTTTAAATTATTTTCCTTGTAATGTGTAGGTAATGTCTTTTCTATACTACTGTTACTTTCGGATGAAAATAATAATTAACTACGCAACTGTATAGGTATCTACCTACTTACATAGCTGGGCACCGTTAACCAAATAGTTAACTTCGTTAATTAACGATTAACGGACTAACGAGTTAATGCCCAGCTATGCCTACTTACTAGCGTTACGCGCGACTAGCTCATAGCACGTGATAGTCTAAGAGACGGCTGTAAATGCAGCAGCATATGACATATTATTTTGATTCTGTTTAAAAATGTATGGGAATGTTTTCTGCGCGGAAGTCATTCTCATACATTCAAAAATCATACTAATTGACTTTCAGAAAAAATAATCATAAACCATACTCTTTTTGTCAGCAAGTAGCAACAAGAATGAAGAAATTTAGCGCTAAAATTAATAGTTTTGTTTTTACATTGGGGTATTATTGAAAGCGACAGCTATAGTCGGATATACCTACGATAATCTATACGAAAAAAATGTAATTGAAAACTGCTATATCACTTTTTAGTTCAATCTTACCTCTCTTACTTGGACTTTTGAGTGCCAAATTGAATATTTCTGGACTCAAATCCCATGCTCAAATCAATGAGGGATGACAGATATTTCATGAAAGAAATGTTTAATCCAATCCAATCAGTTCCACACATTTGTTACTTAAAATATATCATAAATCAATTTATACTAATATTATAAAGCTAACGAGTTTGTTTTTTTTTATTTATTTGTTGGATAGTCAATTTATTGAAGAAGGCTATCATGCTATGGCCGATGGGAACGGATTATTATTAATGTAAAAAATGTTATGAATATGGAATGGAATGTTAGGAAAACGTGAAAAATTGTTCCCTTTGTAGATCTTTCGTTGCTTACATAAAAATCATGCATGACAGAATTGTTCTAAAAAAAGTCTGTAACGCCATTTGTCTATCTTTTAAGGATGATTCATTATAACGGGATATGTAGAAGCCGAAATTCATGCGGGTGAAGCTTCACCTTTGATCAATCTTTTTACGTAGCCGTCTCCTAGTCTACCTACCGGTAGCCTACTCCAGGGCAATTAAGAGTTTATCGAATATGATTACCGGATTACTTGCCCACCGCGGCTTATAAGCCGCCGATGCAGCGGTAAAATATGAATATTAACTTTAATCTTGACTTTTTAAAACAAAAAAATCTTCATGGACCAAGTAGCAAGCAGAAAGGTAAGTACAATACTACCCATGTTATCTATATTCATACTTCCGTGCTATGTAACTTGTAATTTTTTAATTATTCATTTACAAAACTAAATTTAAATAACAATTATACATTAATTAATTGACATAAAAACCGACTTGTACTCTCACCAAACGACTATTGAATACATCCTTTCCAATTAAAAATTTAAGACTCTTATGGTTTTCTCATGACCATTATCAGAACTGGACTAAATTGAAATGGGAGCACACGGGAAGCGTCAGATTTCTAAAAAAAGTAATGAGGTAACAAACATAAAAATATACAGTCAAATTGAGAACTTCCTCCTTTTTTGAAGTCGGTTGAAAAATGTATTGCATTTCATGAGATCTTTAGGGAGAAATGAATTATTCATAACTTCAACTATAAAGAGTGTCCTACAGCGATGACCTTAAATATTGTACTTTGTTGTAGGTATACTCGACTCCTCATTTCAGACAAATCGGTTTATGAAATATCTCGGAACAGACACGAATTCGCGGGCAATGCTAGTTTTATTTCAATCTACCATTTAGGTATTAACGGTTAATCATTAAAAAATTACTAATATAACTTTATCAAACATTATATAAATTATTATAACTAAAGGTTATTAATTATTTTGGTTACATATTCTCATTACAAACCGATATTTTCACATTACCGGTAGTGTGTAACAGACATCAGGAGAAGTGTATACAAATGAATGACTCCGAAGAAGATGGTTTTACTAATTACACAACCTACAAAATGGATAGTGAACTACATAAAGTGGATTATGAAATAGTATCAATACTGACGATAGGCGCAGGATTTGGTATCGCCGGATTCCTAACCATGTGCATTCAACTATGTTGCAACAAAGCGTCGATCAAGAACAGATTGTACTGCTATTTTAACTTTCAGCATACATTTTCAAGCGTGCTCCATTTGATTCTTATAACGTACTTGTATAAAACAATCCTGGAATACAATGATGTCACAGAAGAAAAGTACGGTTCGTTACAAATATTAGCATTTCAAGTGACGGCATATTTGAGTGTTCTGATACCTTTATGGACGGCGTGCATATCTTTAAAAATGTTCGCAGACTTGCTGATATTCGAAAACGGTGCGAACATGTACAGTATAAGGGAAGTCAGCAAATTCGCGTATATATCTGCTTTAGTAGTACAGTTTTATGAAGAGATCATTATACTATGTTTGTGTATTTACTACCTCGATAAAGAATTCGAGGATAGTCGCTCAAATCCATATTCTAGCGAAGTACCTGAAATGGGCATACCGGCTGTTCGATTAACTTCTATTCTTTTAATTTTATCAGTACCTATATCTATGTTATTCGTTATCTTAGTGAATCTTATTCGTCGAAACGACGAGTCTCGTTTCATGAGCGTAATATATTTCGTACAATTGTTGATTTTGAGTAGCGCTGATGTAATTCTGGTAGTGTTCAAAGTGATGAACAACAAAGGGTTGGAAGTTTATGTGTGTGCGGCTTTTTTAAGTGCTCGAATGATTTTTGAAGTTCTTTGGACTGTACTCATAAAGTCGGATATACCTGTCGTGAAACATTTTAATTATTATTGAGCTGTATCTAAATACGAATTAAAGTTTTAATGTATCCTATATTCAAAATTTTAGTGGATGTATGGACTATGGAGTAAAAACCAGCGTAGAGACTTATTTTAACACAACATTTTTTACTATTAAAAGATGATTTATTTAATATTATAAGATAAATATTTTTCCTTTTATTTCGGTTACTGCAGTGTTATGAAGTATATCTGTTAACTGTACAATTTTATTAAAACAATTGTTTCATAATAAAAATTTCGAAGTTTTAATTAAATCTATGTAATCTAATCTAATATAAATAAATTTAGTAGGAAATGTGACCTCAATAACATTAACCTTAGAAGCAAAAACAAACTGGTTGTCCATAGCACGCGTCTTACTAAAATAAGTAGATCGTTTTTATGCAATTGCATTAGATTTTATAATAAACTGCCATCCAGTGTATTCGACATGTCGCTCAATAAGTTCAAAGGTTTTGTCAAGCCGAAACTTATAAAAAAGGCATATTATAGCATAAAAGATTACTTAAATGAAATCAATCCATGGGAGTAAATTGCTCTAATTCAAATTTATAGCTAGTTCTAATTTATATTATATTGTGAAATAGTGATAACAAAAAAAAATAATACCCGGCTGAGTTTGTTGTGGGCTTCTTCTCAGTTCAGGGCGCGTTGGAACCCTCGTAAACTTAGTTTTTAAGTCGTTAAATAGTTATCACTATTAATAAGTATATGTACCTACTTGACATTCATAAGTGCTAACAAGTAGTGGCCAATATGAAATAAATGATTTGAATTTTGAATTTTGAATTTGAATTTTTGAATTTATGAAGTGAGATGTTGTCAAACATTCTAACGTTAGACGTTCCAATAAAAGTTTTGCTAGTAAACTATAAATGTCCTATATATATTCCTCGAAAAAGTACCGTCATATAAATGGCGTATATTATACTAGTTATCATGGAAAGTATAAGCGACAAGGCCGGCCGATATATTATATCTACTTCATATATACTCGTAGGTATTACAATTAAGTTTAACTATAAAATTGAAAAACTCTGATTTGATTTGATAAAGGCATTTGCTTGATAAGCAGCAATAAATCACAAACAAAATCGTAATGTTAATTTATTGAAACTATTTTTCTAAGTATTCACTCCTAATACCCTAAATTTTTTAGCACGTAAAGCAAATCACTACTAAAAATGACTACTTACTTCAAATTAATTGTAAAGCTAGAGTTACACAAGAGTATGTCTCCATTTTAAGAGTCCTGTTACCTACGATGTCTCCTGCATTCATTCGAAATACCAAATCATTTGTAATTCGTGCATATTTAGATCATGTTGTGGTGTTATTCGGGTTCATATAGTAATAATCTATGCTCCTTAGAACATGCTATGGTCCTTATGCTTTAGTAGGAACATGCGACGGTTCCTTTATTTTGGCCCTCCTTAGTTTGTCCAACCAGAAATCTAGGACTTGAACATACTCTGGCTGTGGGACATTTTACACCTGTCAGAAGTTAAAAATGGACATAAAGTTGTTGGCGAAGTCATTAAAAAATCATGTGGTAATAAAATCGGTAACCTGTGATTCACCAATTGAACAATTTCGAAATAGATTACGGAGTCCGATATTAATTATAATAATAATTATTATTGCTTGTGTTTTACTTGTACCTAAAAGGTACCATAGTTATGTAGGTACCTACTTAATCGTGATACGAATACCTAAATTATTTTGATTTTGGAAAAGGCAGCTTAAGTGAACCGGCGCTTGATACGCAGCTTATCGGGCGGTTATCACTTATCACCAAATTACGCGATAGTGGTGATGGATGGTGGCAGCGAACACACATTACACGTCTGCTACACAACTATAGCTACTGGTTTTGCTTTTACCTAACTACCTACGAAGAATAATGTCCTCCAAAACGATCCGGTTACATCGAGCATTCACTACCTATAGGTTTTCCATTCACGCGGGATACATTTTCATACAACTCCTAGCTAATACTAAAAATTACCTGTTAGAAAAATTGATGGGGCATTCAGGGATTTCCGACAGAAGTGAAAACTTTAACAATTATGTGAGGTGTCGGTTACGTTGTCGTTCAATGGTTTTTCCCATTTCATAAAATGTCGAAATCGCCTAATTAAGTTTTCAATTACTTACTAATATTTTTCAAGGTACGTGATGGAACATGGGCAAACCCCTCTAGCCCTGGGGAGATCCGTGCCCAGCAGGACTTAACTTAACCTATAGGTTGACGATTATGAGTGCAGTATTGATACAATTTCATAATATTTTTAATACATTTGATGGGATCCCTTCATGGATCTGAGGTAAAGCGTGGTTTCACTTCTAAAAGCCATAAACGTTTAATTATTTTTTCGCAAATGTATTAAAAGAACGTCGTTCAATTGTGGATTGTGGATGTGTGGAATGATCATTATCACTCATCCTATCTGAGACACGTAAAGATTGTCATTCTTTACGTGTCTCAGATAGGTATATCGATTAGTTTTGCAGTTATAAATCAAACTAATCTATTTTTGTCTGTACTAGGTACCTACAAGTTGTGCAGTGATTTTTATGGACTCTTGTTAGACAAGACAGGTGGCTCGGTGTCAATCGATTAAATATTTGATAACGCATTCCTTAGATAAACACCTCCGGCCGGTAAAGGGCTATAGGAATAAGTGCTCTGTTACTTCATGGTAGTGCTCCACCCATCGCCACTTCAACTTCGCGATACGTTGAGCTATGTCGGTGACTCTAGTTTGTCTACGGATCTTCTCATTTCTGATTGATCACGTGGATTACTTCGAGCACAGCTCTCTCCATCGCCCGCTGAGTGACTCTAAGCCTTTTTTATGAGGTTCATAGTTAATAATCATTGACCATGTCTCAAGCTCGGATACATAAATGCTGCTTTCCACAGGATTTCCATAAAACCGAACTCCATTTTGAAAACAAATGATTAATCTCTTAATATGTCGCGTAGGTATGTTTTTTAAAGTATCTATCC
The DNA here is from genome assembly GCA_963855885.1 of Coenonympha glycerion. Classification (NCBI taxonomy): domain Eukaryota; kingdom Metazoa; phylum Arthropoda; class Insecta; order Lepidoptera; family Nymphalidae; genus Coenonympha; species Coenonympha glycerion. The sequence goes on along the minus strand of OY979637.1, from coordinate 15,696,589 downwards.
ATGTTACTTCTCTGATCTCAAGAGTCATTTCAATACTTATTTAATGGTGACAACTATACCTAATAACGTCATAAAACTAAGTTCGCTCAACTCCGATAAAAAAGCAAGTGCTGTTTGCTCAAAACTTTACACGAAACGCCATACTCGATACTTTAAACGCATTAAACGGGTGCATTTATAAGAAAACATAACAACAATCAAGATTACTTACGTGTAACGGCACAAATTTCCCTAACAATGACTACCGTGACAATGACAATGAAGTCATCAGTGACATTTCGGTCCGATGCAGCTGCCCGATCGATAAAGCCGGCCAATCGATCATCCGAGCGGCGAGCCGTCCGTGCGGCGCGCTATCCGCTATCCGCTATCCGCTATCCGGTAATTTATTATATTTGGAGTAAGTCGGATGCCGGCTAGCTGTGTCAACACTCTATAAATCAATTAGGTGTACATCCTCGCCCGATAAAGTCTGTGACTCTGCGTGATTCCTTTCGTGACGGTTTTAGGGTTCCTTAATCGAATCACAAAGGAAATCCATAAAATTTCATTACGAAGGTATATGAGGCGTATAAGATGAATATTGGACATTTTCGGGTAACGCGTAATGCGAGATGTACCTGAGCATTTTGGATCAAATTGATTGCCACCTACAATATTGTTACTACTGTTTTTATATGACACGCATAGCCAAAATTTAAAAGTCCCAGTGGAAACCAAATAAAAACAGTAAGAACATGTGAGGCTATCAATGTCTCTGACCTTTGCGGCCTGAATTGCTAATCTATACTGTACCAATGTATCGAAATATCGACAGTTAAAATCGTCCTTTTGAACTTTCAACTACGTATTAATGAAACTTTATATTATGATTAAGAAAAAGGAGTTTTCAAAATCACCACAAGGTAACCCGTGCGAAGTAAGAACAGGTTTCTGTATAACATCACACCAGAATCGTAATTCACGCGGGCAGACCCCCGGGCAACAGCTAGTTTTACATAAATAGGTAGTTACTAGGATATTTATTCTTAATCCTCATTATTTTTCTGGAGTTCAACCAACTGTCTTTTTGTACAAAAACAAGATCCACTGTTATTTGTTTTTGTAAATTAAAAAATTAAGTAATAAGCCGTATAAAATATCGTTGCTTCCAAAATATTTAGTCAGTAATAAATAATTTGTAAACTATACGCGTAAACACGCGCAAAGACCAGTGTATGAAATTCTGCAATTATTTTACTTTTATTATACAAATATAGTGTTTTATCAGTTACAATTTACGTCGCGGAAACGGTTATATTAATCTGTGACGGAACCCGCAGTTCACGAGTGAGGGCTCGCACTTGGCCATATATTTATAATTATGTCTCACCTTATCTCGCTGACAATGGACAAGGGATTGCAATTAGGCACGATCGTCGATGTTTCAATATACTTGTATTGTACGTGTTTGTTTATATGAGAGCTTGTTCGGGTGACTGATGGGCAATCAATCGCTCATACTTCTACCATACATACAGCTTTGGTTTTTTATCAACCATCGGTGGTTGAAATACGAACTTCTTTATCAATGCTGTTACGCTTGGAGTATTGACATGTTAATATGACGTATAAAAAATCGGCCAAGTGCCTGTCGAGTCAAGCGCAGTAAAGAATTCCGTAGTTGGCTGTCATATCAACAGATGTGCATTACTATATTATAATGCATCATTCAAGAAATATGTTCTGCTGAACTATTACTTAATTTTTATTTTTATTTTTATAAGGGTCCTTTTCCTTGTAACATCTAAATAGATATTTTGCACAATGCGATAGACAAGATAAAATCATACCGACTTTACAGGAACCCCGTAGTTATAGGTAAAAGCCTGATTCATCCTTCTCCAAAATGGAGAAGATAAGATAAACGGGATATGAAGTAAGAAGACGGTTAAGGTGTTCATAGATTCGTTCGTGCAAACTGCGAATTAGAGAGTTTTATGATGTGAGCTTTTGTTTCTCCTATTCACTGCAGAGCTACGGTGCTTGATATCCCTAATTCTTTAAAAAATAACGATTTCGTATCTGGTGTAAAACTACCTAAGTATAGCAACAAATCTTGAAACTTGAAAGATAAGTACGTACCATGTTGTAAATCTTGTAGATAATAAGTATGCCATTATGTCAATATTGGATCACTGCAGATTGTACTCGTAAGTATAAACTGAGTGATATTGTTATTATAAAATAAATTTACTTTTAGTCAGCTTAAAGCCAAGTTATTTAGAGCTCTGATGCTCTGAACAGGGGTTATTTTATACCTAGCCATCTTAGGCATCTAGCGCTCAACCTAAAACGAGATACTCGTATAAAGCTTGAGAACAATAAATATTTTATTATTTATTTAAAATCCATTGTAACCATTGTTGTTTTTGTAAGTGAAAACTGTCACTTAAAGGCTTAGGTGTTACTTAAAATGTTGGTGAAAACGAGCATAAAACCTTTCTTTTTTTCTTTGTCACAAATAGCTACTGAGGTTAAAATACCTCTATTTTAATCGGCTAACAATTAAAATATTAGGTTCCATGCAGTTTTGAACATAGATTTTTTCTTCTCCTTCGCCATCGAGGTCTATTAAAATATTAGGTGTTATTAACCCATGTTTTTCCTAGATCTACCATAGACACTCGTGGAGAGTTTACTTTCAAAGATTTCTTTCTTTAAACCTGTTTGTAGCACCATCATACATCATTTTCTTTGCCAAAAATTTCCCTCAAGAAGTTTGTTCGCCCCAAACAACCAACGTATCCGGGTGTGACGTCCTCCGTGTAAACTTATACGTTATCAGTTATCACAAATCTGCACATCTCATACCAGTCTCTTATCAGCATTGGGACGATCACGATGATAAATGATAACACTTTTCAAATCACCTTGTTCCCCGTCCACAGATGTACCTACGGCGAGGAATCTGCGCGAAATCTCCCCTTGTCTAAACATTTATGTTTATCTGTGTTTTAGTTATCGTCTATCGAGATGGATGGAGTATGAATGGTTGTTCAATTGATACTTACTGCTTTTTTCAAGTAAAAAGTCCTTATCGTTCAAACGTGCTTTAGTAATCTGATCAATAACAGGTAAATTAAAGGTAAACTAGCGATCTCTATCTAGGTTGCAATATTATCTTCGTCTGCAACGTCTTTGCCAACGGGTAAGGCAGTCAGGAGCTAAGTATCTTGAATTGTGGAAAGAAAGTGAATGCGATTACAAAGGACAGAAAAAAAATAAAAATTAAAAAACACGACTGCCCTGAGGCAATACGACTTTTTCCAAAAAATACAGCCCATGTTACTCGGAATGATGTGAGATTTCTAACGATACCCCATATGTCCAAATCTATTCAGCCGTTCAGAAGTTATGATGGAATGAAGAAACTCACTACTTTTTTGGGCAGTCGTGTAAAAAAGAGCGTAATACACAAACTAACTACAAACGGTACTTAGGTAGAGTTAAATTATCTTTAGTAGAAACTAGAAAGTTTTCCAAAATAAATTGATATACTTATAGGAAACAGCCAAATCTGTGAACAACAGGAAATGGAACGAAACATCGTCGCCCGAAATAATTTTATCAGTTTATCGATAACGTATAAACTGCGAATGTCATATCTTTACATTTCGAACAGTTTGCTCCCAGATATGACTAGGTATACGTACTTCAAATCTACAGCAAGAAATCACATATTATTTTGATAATAAATCTGATCGACATAGATAGGGACATTTGAATTTATATCTAGTTTTGGTCTAAATGCGTGATAATTTTTCCAACGCAAAATTTCATGCTGTTCTGAGAATTTCAATAAAATATGGTTAAGTTACTATGAATAATTTACATCAGCATTAGCAGCGTGTGGTCAAGGATTTTAGTCCTATTTCTAGACATAGGAGTTCGTTTTTGTCCAACATGTTTTTTAATAAGTATTGAAGAGATCGATCAGGAACGTTCACTTGATGTTAAGTAATACGCATCCCCATGTCAGAAGCAGTGCGCCCCATAACTTAGCATTGCAATATCATACGACACAGTGCACAGCTTCAGGCCAGGTTCACTTATCACAGTATCGAAGAAACTACAGGTAGTCGTTTCGACGACGTACTTAAACTTGTAAACTTGACCCTCCTATGGTCTGCGGGACACGGGGCGAGAGCTACTCAACCACTGATCTTTATTCTGTGAATTAAACATTCTATACAATTCAGGCTAGGTTCACTGTGGATCCATAGAATAGGGATCAGTGCACTCTACTAATCAGCTCTCAGTGACTGACGTGAATTACGCTACACACGATGTAATATCATCTTGCGATGTGGATAATGATACATACTCAAGAAAACACCATAGGCGAATTCTCAAGATGCGAGTCATTACATCGTATCGTGTATAGCCAATCGCACACCCGCCCCGCGTCCCGCAGACCATGGGATGACCAAGTTTATAGCGGTCAAGCTATATAATTTCAGACGGTTGTCAAGGTTGTCGCACGCCGACTGCTTTTTACGCGTTAGTTCTTGTACGGGTTAGATTGTTGCGTAGGTATTGTTTGCGGAGCCGGTGCTATTGCGAACTGAATTGCACTTTTTGTGTCAGCGTAGAGTCGCTATTTCTATAAATTATCTTGCGGAGTGAGCTTTCTGTACCGTTAGGTACTATTATGTATTCCGTGACAGCGTCCATCATCGTGATACACCAGCTTTTAGGTCATATTTTTCCCAGTGATCATATTTTCACGTAATGAAACCTATTTCTCGTCGTGTTTCTGAAAAAGCGAGTATAAATAATTCCTCATCCCCGCTATTGTGCGGAACAAAACAAGTTCATCCCACCGGAGGCGTCACGGACGATGGATGGCCTCTCAAGGGGTCTTTGTGCTTTCATCCCCTACACAATCTATCTACAACACGTTAACATTGTGTTTTTAACTTTATCGCTTTCAGTTTAAGGTTCAAAATGGAACGATTGCAAGTGATTGACGCGTTGACCACTCTGTATATTGTTTTCGGGGTTGTCAGTGGTTTTGGGACGTCTCACTTTTGGGAATGCATGTTTATATTTTTTGTTGGGTAAAGCTTTATAAAAATCTGCACAAGATTTGATAATGATAGCCCTGATCATAGTAGGTACTTCTGTCAGCGAAGTTATAATTTATGTTCCTATGATGCTCGCGACTTTGTCCACGTGGGGTTGGTAAGCTCTTTGAGTAAGTAGGTGAGTAAAGTGAATAAGTTGAAACTGTGTATTCCGGGTTTGTAATAGGCTCTTCTCAGAACTGGGTCACGTTTAAACCCTTGCACCACAAACTTGTATACTAAAGACAGGGCGAACAGCGCGAAAAAATGTCGCCAGTTTATGGGAGCAAGAATGACTATTTTGCACCCTCCCTCGTCATCGACAGTATCCTCGTCCTCGTTGTCGTCGTCGGCAGTATAGGTAGATAGGTATTTCTTTCCTATTTCTTTTTTTTTAATTAATAATATTATTGCAGGCAAGGAAACCACAGACACACATAAAAAAAATATAAAAAATAAACATGTATTTCGCAGGAGTTTAGACAGATGGCGCTACATTTTCTTTTGTGAAAAACGTTTACGTAAAATGTTCGGATGGGCATATCTTGACTATTTTTATCTATTCCTTCAATATTCCTTGCACACTAATGCTCGTTTTCATTAACATTTTAAGTCACCTAAGCCCTAAGGTGACAGTTGTTGTAGGTGAAAACTGTCACCTATTAGGCATTTCCTAGGTTTAGTGAAAACGGCTGTTAGTGTCGTCACGGAATAACTAATGGTGTCGTGAAAAACCTACAACAATGAGCTGGAAAATATTTGTCACCAATCACCATCATCTCCACAAGGTATTAAAAGTACAGGTCGAGACCTAAACGCGATGAATACGTACCTAAATGTATCCCGTACTCCCGCAAGCTCGCCCATCAACGGACACAGACAGGTTTCAGTGGCTGCACCTTGCGAGGTCCTCGGATGGTCCGTCGAAGTCTGAGTGCAAGTTTCCCTTGTTAAAGAGGTATTTTTGCTTGAGAAATTTTCGGTTAAAAACGTACAATCTATTGCTGAAGATCGGCGTAAATAATATAAAAGCAATATTTTTTCTGTGCGGCGGCGGTGATCAGTCACCCGGCCTGTCGAGGCGGGTAACGCCGGTATGAAATTATTAATACTTAGCTACAAACTCGCATACATCCCCGCCGCCCTGCGTTAGCACAAGTTGCTGGATAAAATTACAATTCGAATTCCGATTTCGAGTTTTAATTAAAGAATACAAATAAAACTTGTTGCCATCGGCTTATATACTTAAATCCGCATCTCACAGTTATCGCGGCTGAGTAGGCAGCAATATATTTTATGCTCTGTCAATTCGTCTTCGACGAACATCTTGGACGCTTTTCCGGTCTTTTTACTATTGCTTCAAAATATATCAAATTATATTCCTATATGAATTTGAATACTTCTAATACTATATCAAAAGAAAAATCAAAATTTCTTTATTGCGAATTCGATTATATTATTTCAGTTTGTACCATTCGGCATGCAATACCATAACCATGCATATATTGTACTAAGCCTACTGCTTCCCTCTTCACTTCAGCACACCCTCATCCTCTACTGTCATGATTAATTTTGGAGATTTTTCTCAGCTCAAGATTAAGGCTCTGCTGGGTGATGAGAATGCAGCTGCTATAGAATTTTACGAATTGGTAGTATCAGCTATAATAACCAAAGAGTTGTTAGTTGTCTCTAAACTCTCTCAAAACTCTCTCTCTTCCATAAAGGTTAATGTTGTCCAAAACTTAATGAACAAGAAGGTTTAATTAATTATTAATTCAATAACTAATTATTACTAGTGACTAATATTGACAAAAAAAAAATAAAAACTAATATTTGCATGCCTATAAATCGGCAAAGCACTGAGACCAAACATTAATGTAATAACCCTGTACGTGTTTTAAGCAAATAAATGATTTATTATTATTATTATTATTAAGCGATGTCCCCTCAATAAGAGCTGCCCGTCCGTCCATCCGTCGCGGAGATAATCCTTTCGGCTCCCCAACAACTAACAACTCCAAGGCAATCTGTTACAGTAACATTTGTAATTGTTCGAACTGACCGGTCGGTGAAATTAATTAATTTGTCGCTTTTGACACCTTCTATAAGATCTTTTGTAACGAAGAAATCCGTATAGGAATAATACCTAATGATGCCGATTCTTTTATACTTGTCTTGTTTTCTACTTATTTGTTTTGTAATAAAAACAACACTATCTCACGTCGCATTAGTTCAGGAGCACAGTTTTATTGTCCAGCTAAAGAAAAACACCAGTTAATAAAGAAAGTTACAAGTTTTCATTCATAATTTTTGGTATTACGGAACTCTACCAAAGTTATAAAAATTTTGATCAAAATTGATTAATCTTTCGTTTTAAAGAAGTATTTCCGAACCAAATATGGCCAGGAGCACAGATTATTACTATATGAATCCGAATAACACCACAACATGATCGATATATTCACGAATTACAAATGATTTGGTATTTTGCATTAACGGAGACATCGTAGTTCACAGGCCCCTTAAACTCATATCTTAAGACTTAAACGAATGAAAAATGAAAGGATATTCAAAAAATGTATGAGTATGACAGATGATTAATTTAACGATGGGATTAGTAAGACATTCTCATAAATTTTTAAACCGACTTCAATAAACTGGTTTCAAAACCAAAATATATTGTGCAACAAGAGCGTCACTAAGAAGACAAAGATTCGGACACCTTCGCTGGATTCGGTGGATCGCTGTGATAAAAGACTCATCGGCGACCAGAGTCTGGTCATCAAAAACTCCAAAGCATAGAGTTGCTTGTCTGTCGGTATTCTATAGAATTTATATCAGAGAGTGTGCTCAGGAATGATTTTATTTGGTTACCCCTCCTAAATAGGTTAAATCCCCCGTCACCTATTTGCCGTAGAATTGCATCGTTTTACGACTTTTAAATATCATCCAAAAAATGTTATTTCTGTAAAGTGACATTACACTGTTGCGGTTTCGCGCCGCGAGTTCGCGCGCCGCCATGCCGCGCGCCGCGCCATTACCACTTGCCGAGTTTACATTACAGAGTAGGAACAAATAGAGGATCTCTGCAAAATACTGAGTATTCAATATTTTATTTACTCAAAATATCGAGTTAAAAAGGCGTAGAACATAAGTTATTAGTTTTAATGTAAACAAATAGAGGCCGTGAGCTATTTTTAACCGACTTCAAAAAAAGGAGGAGGTTCTCTATTCGTCGGAATCTTTTTTTTAGGTATGTTCACCGATTACTCGAAGACGCGTAGACTGATTTGAAAAATTCTTTTTTTATTTAAAAGGGTATAGTTTCCAGATGGTCCCATTTTAATCAGGTCAGGATCGGATGATGGGATCCTGGAGAAATCGAGGGAACTCTTCAAATTTTATATGGACACTTGAAACAATTTGGGTATTATTTGAAAGAGTAATATTTTCCAAGTTGTCCTATGGTCATCAGGTCAGGATCTGATCATGGGATCTTGGTGAAATCGAGGGAACTCTTCAAATTTTGCTAGTATACTTGAAGCGAATTTGATATTTTTTATAGTTACTGGTGCATTTGCTAGCAGATACTGATTTGATGACTAAAGTCATCAAGTCAGGGTCTGATGATGGGATCTTGGTGAAATCGAGGGAACTCTTCAAATTTTGCTAGTATACATGAAGCGAGTTGGGTATATTTTATAGTTACTGGTGCATTTGCTAGCAGATACTGATTTGATGACTAAAGTCATCAAGTCAGGGTCTGATGATGGGATCTTGGTGAAATTGAGGGATCTCTTCAGATTTCTATGAACACACCTCAAGCGATTTGGGTATTTTTACAACGCCTTGTGCATTTTATTGTTTTCCACTAAAAAGTAAAAAATAAAAATGGGAAATGCTTTCCAAAAAACCAACTTCAAATGCCACTACAAAGAGTGAAATAATTTTTATACCTATATATATATACCACCAATTCGAAGTCGGGCGATTGTCTATGACTTCGTCATTTCTTCGCACATCAAGTAAGTAAGAAGGACTATTAGGGATTGTTTGAAACATTGCCCGACTTCGAATTGGTGTAGGTACCTACATTAAAAATTATTTCGCTCTTTGTAGTGGCATTTGAAGTTGCTTTTTTGGAAAGCATTTCCCATTATTTATTTTTATATAAGTAATCATCCTGTATAACCCAATAGTTTAAAAATATATTTATAGTTTAAATAGTTTATATATATTTAAAAAAACTTTGGTGGACAGACAACGAAACAGATGGAAGAAAATACCTTAGTCTATAAACGCTTGGGAACCCTAAAAACCAAGATCAAAACTAGCCCGCATAGGTCCGCCGTACAAACACGGTGTATTTACCCGAAGCATCAGCCTCAGCCCTCAACCCGTTGCGTGGGCACATCACACGCGCCGGCTGTTGTATGTTTGTCTGTCCGCCTGTTTGCGTAATACACATCTCTTTTGGACAAATCTGTTCCCATTGGCACAATTTTTTTCTGATCTCAAATAAGTCGTGACGTATACCTAATTATGTATACTGTATTACATAATAGGTACAATTGTACTCCAATCTCTAGTCTAGTTAAACAAAAATAAAAAAACCGGCCAAGTGCGAGTCGGACTCGCGCACCGAGGGTTCCATACCATAAGAGAAGAAAAACATTAAAAGAACCACTTTAGTTCATGAATTTACGAGTATAATTTACATGTAGGTACTTTTGTTGGCGAACCGCAAACGTAACTTTGTTTTTGGTGGTTTATTGTTATTATCAAAAAAAGTATAATAGTTGGGGAGTTCATTTTATTTTTCCTGTAAAATATACATTAATGTCTATTGATCATAATTATTTCAGATTTTTCGATTGATAAACTTCGGAGATAAGGGGGGGGAACGGTATTTTGAAAATTCGAAGCCCCCGTTTTCCCCCCTTTTTAAATAAAAATAATAACAATTTTCAAATTTTTACGATTGCTATGACGTCGGGTCACTAATAACTATAACTATTCTAAATTTCAAGTCAATAGCTGCGATAGTTACTGAAATAATCGAGTGTGACAGACGGACGGACGGAGAAAGTCTCACCATAAGGGTTCCATTTTTACCAAATTGGTATGGAACCCTAAAAATAATTATAGTGTTCCTGTATTCATGTTTTTCTTATTTTTACAACAATACTTATTTATTGTTTTTCTTTAAAAACTGTGATCAAACCTACATCAGTTTTTGGAGATTCTTTAATATTCGTTGGTATTATTTTGCAAAAAAGTAGAACAACATTTTCATTAGTGGTAACTAAGTTTTCGCAAATTAAACTTTCTAATTGTTTTCCTTAGCTATTAAAGTTATAGATGGATAAATCGTAGAGTACTCTACTAGAGTACTAGTGTACTCCACGATTTTGCATTGTGAACAACACTCAACATCAACATCTCTTGAGGATGTCCCGGTGTCGGGACGAAACGTGAGTCGAAAAAAGTGTTAGAAAATTGGTGTTTCATGTGGGCAGTGTTCCTGCATATTGTACCATACAGAATCTTTTCAAGTCGCGTACCTATTACAGCAAGACAAATGAATCTGTCCTACTAATTAGTGCGGATTTCCGCAAAATAACGCCTGCTTCAAGTCAATATACTATAGCAAACTTGCAAAAAAGCCAAAAAGATATTCCGTCGGAGTGCATTGGAAACAAACTCGTCAGATGGTCGGCATGCGCTCACGCAAGTCTCCGTCAATATTGACAGTGACGCAAAACTAAACTCAAACTCTTCTGTTCCATCTGTGGCCTGTGACTATCCGATGCCTCTATTATAGTTAAATACACGAAGATTTAAATCGCTAGATGAGCCCTAAGCCTCCAAAAACGTTCACGTTTTTGTCTTATGTTTGACACGCTGTCATCTTACACACACACACACACACACACACACACACACACACACACACACACACACACACACACACACACACACACACACACACACACACACACACACACACACACACACACACACACACACACACACACACACACGCGCGAATTCATTTATTTATTTAGTTACATGTCCATTAAAATAACGGAACCCTGTAAGGACGCTGTAACCAGGGAATTATAAACATGTCACACACTTGTCATTTTACACAAGAATTGTATTGTTACTACACTTTCTAAATGCACAAGTAGGCATTATGATGAAATTTTAAGGTGAAAAACATAAACAAATAATTTGTAGATACCTATCGTTCGCCACTCTCTCTGTCACAAGTGTAACTACAGCATGCTGAGAGTACTCACTCAGAATGTTTGTGGACGTTTTTGATGTGCGCAACGTATGCTTAGGACTCATCTAGCGATTGAAATCTTTGGTTAAATGCTTTGTCCTACTGACATTGCGCATCGGTGTTGGGTTTCTTTGTTTTATATCCACTTCAAGGATCCTTGTTTATTTATTCGTGAAAAATCAATATTTATATTCCTTAGTCCTGACTAGCTTTTGCTCACGGCTGCGCCCGCGTGTTTTTCCATGAATAAAAGTACCCTATATGTGATTACTATGTCTTAATCCATTTGTAATCTGTTTTTATTCCAAATTTCAGCCAAATCGGTGCAGTCTCGGTGCAGTAGTTAAAAAAGAAAATAGAAGAAGTAAAAACATTATTATATTTAGGTAAAACATACTTCTTCGTATTTAGGTATTTTTTCGGAACCACGTTCTGAAAAGTCTGCCGTCAAATCCGTAAGTGCGAGAGAGATCGCAACAAGCAATCCGTTTGCTCATTTTATTTCCCCACGAATAGCGACTGTTGAAAGATAGTAAAAATTATGTATTTATTCACTAGAATGTTTTTAGGTCAGAAGCTCGTGTTTGAAAATGTATAAACTTATTTGTCTATAATCATTTTAAATTAGGAATTTAAAAATGATGGATATGTTACGAAAACGCAAGTTTTGTTAATTATATTTTTCTAACCCAGTGCACACAATTCTACTTTCGTAATTTTTTAAACAATTATAACAAGAGCGATGACCGTTACGGTTTAGGTAATGCATATTATCTGCAACATCTTCATTTCAGAAGGTTTTTGTGTTGCAGATTTCATAATTGGGAATCTTTCCTCTTTGAAAACATAAAACTTTGTGTAGTAGGTACATAATATAACATTACTAACGGAAGTACATAACCGTAGTCTGTAGCTGGTGCCCGAGACCCATTCATTTCAGTTTTTCACAAATACCGTGGAAACCTTGTATTTTTTTCGCGAAATAGTAGCCTATGTGTTAATCTAGGGTAAAATCTATCTCAATTCCAAATTTTAGCCAAATTGGTGCGGCAATAAAGGTGTATATAAAAATATAACATACCTACAGACATATTACACAAAGTTTATACAGATTGCGTGCTATTAGCGTGAATTCAAGTTTCTTCGAAAAACTATACTTGCCTATGTTCACTTCTAATGCTACAATATGAGTACGGAGTAGGTATTTCGTTCCGAGGTCCTCAAAGCCGCCGCGTGTTTGTATGTTTGTCCGCCTGTAACTCAAGAAGGCCGCCGCGACACGGCTAATCCATTACGCGAGTGTTTGCGTTGCGTAGCTTGGATCATTTTGCTTTCCGTCTACCGTCCGAACCGAGGGTCGAGGCCTTAGGTATAGTGTGAATTACGCAATGTTTATCGCGGAAAAGTTTTACCACGCCGTGTCAGTGGCCGTCCACCGTTGCACCGTTGGACTTGTGCCTCCTGAAGATATTCGCAGCACAGTTTCTCATCGCTTACACTCAGTTTGAACCGTGGATCTTAATTTTGGGTCTTATTTTAACGGAATTCATCCAAAATACTATCAAATTCGGTGACCAATAATTGTTAGGTACAATTACCCTATCAACAATCGCCAATATCATCAATCGCGACTGATTTCAATAAATTATACATTCCCTTCTCTTATTTTTATATTCGTTCGTTCGTTCGTTCGTTTCAGCCGACGGACGTCCACTGCTGGACATAGGCCTCCTGCAATGATTTCCAGCCCGCACGGTCCTGCGCCACTTGTATCCAGCGCCTTCCCGCGACTCTTTTAATGTCGTCAGTCCATCTGGTCGGAGGTCTGCCAACACTGCGCTTTCCCGTGCGGGGTCGCCATTCCAGCACTTTGGGTCCCCAACGTCCGTCGGTCCTACGAGCTATGTGCCCCGCCCATTGCCACTTCAGCTTCGCGATACGTTGAGCTATGTCGGTGACTCTGGTTTGTCTACGAATCTCCTCATTTCTGATTTGATCACGTAGAGAAACTCCGAGCATAGCTCTTTCCATCGCCCGCTGAGTGACTCTGAGCCTTCTTATGAGACCCATAGTAAAAAACCATGTCTCGGATCCGTAAGTCATCACTGGCAACACGCACTGTTCGAAGACCTTAGTCTTCAGGCACTGAGGGATATTGGACGAGAAGACATCACGAAGCTTCCCGAACGCTGCACAACCGAGCTGGATTCGGCGGTTCACCTCTTTCTCGAAATTGGACCTACCAAGCTGGACTGTATGTCCCAGGTATATGTATTCGTCTACAATTTCGAGTGCAGAGTTCTCAACTACTACAGGGTGGAGCGGAACGTGAGAGTTAGACATGATTTTCGTCTTGCTCATATTCATTTTAAGGCTCACCTGTTGGGAAACTCTGCTGAGGTCATTGAGCATCGTGTTGAGGTCTTCCAGAGTCTGTGCCACGACTACGATATCGTCGGCAAACCGAAGGTGAGTGATGTACTCGCCATTGACGTTGATGCCATATCCCTTCCAATCCAGAAGCTTAAAGACGTCTTCCAATGCAGCGGTAAACAGCTTCGGGGAGATTACATCTCCCTGTCGCACTCCTCGCTGCAATTGGATCGGTCTCGTAGTCTGGTCTTGGATACGGACTGACATTGTGGCGTTTTCGTATAAGCACTTCAACACTTGGATATATCGATAGTCAATTCGGCATCTCTGCAACTACCTCAACACGGCCCACGTATTTTTATATTAGCACAGTGTATTCGGAGCATTACATTTGGTAAAGAAACCTGGATGCCTGAGAATTATCCACAAAGGGTGCTAATCTCGCCAACCCTCACTTGACCAGCTTGAGGCGGGGGGGGCTAATGCCAAACCCCTCTCAATCTAAAGGGAGATCTATGCCAATCTCTGAGAAATAAAGTAAGGAACTGAGAAGATGAAAAGTTAATTTTTAAAAGCTCTTTTTTTATGACATCTTTAGTTCATTCTCTGATTCTAACTTGCTAATACCCTTTTTTTGTCTGTGACGAGGTAACGTGAGACTGCAGAAGGTAACGCCGGCGCAATACTCGAACACCAGTAATCCATTACGAGGATATTTGCACAGCGCCGCTTGCGCTAACCCCTACGTCAGGGATTACGCAACAGTGGGTGGTTTTAGAGATTACTAGCTGACCCCACTAACGTTGCTTTGCCATATACATTATTTCTCACCTAGGCGTATGGTAAATAATAATTTACGTCCTATTCTCAGACCTACCGAATAAACACTGCAAAAAATTGGTGAAGCTGTTCGGAAATCAAAAATCTTCGATTTTAATTTGACTTAATATTGCGACGGCCAATTCTATTGATTCACAAGTTCATATTATTGGCTCTAGTAGTTGAGCCTCGAAGTTGATGAGATACGATGAAACTTAATTTACCGTCAAAGTGATAAAATCTCCTTAAGTAGGTATCATATTTTTAATTATTTTTGGTAAAACTCGGTAGTTTTATGCTCATAAAGAATAAGAAATGTTTACACTTCTGTAAACCAAGGTTCACATTTCAGAAACTATAATTTAAATTAATAGGTTCCAATAAGCTTTGCATTTCATTTCAGATGGATTTTTAAACAATAATTGTTTCAGTTGCTAGCCTCTATCCAACAGTAGGTAGCTATGAGGAAAACATCAGTCATAAAATTATTCACAGTTTTATCACATACTTACTTAGGTCATGGGAAGAAATCACGTTTAAACCTACTTTACAAATTAAACAACAAACCCCTCGCATATAGATCTCGTAAAACTGTGTGTATCTACATTTTAACGCCAATTCTGTAAGCGAACAACCCCATGTACCAATAATCCCTTATTTACCCACCGATGCGGGCATCTCATATCCGGCCATCGATAACTCGAGAGTTACATGTTATTTAGCGAGTTATTCAATCAGCCTGATTGTTCAATAGCTCTGGCAACACTGGGCGATTGTCAACGCCCATGTGAAAAAGATTGAAATAAAATGGTCTCTGAAATGCGTTGTCCTTTTTATTGTAAAGAGAGAGATGACAATAATGTAAATCGTGAATGGAGCTTTATCTGTTATGGTATTCCGTGGCTTTATACAGATTTTCAAAGTTTTTTTAACAGGACAGATTAATTTGTTTTGCTTTAATCCACTACTTGTAAAGATTCTGTATGGTACAATATGCAGGAACACTACCCACATGAAACACCACACACAATTTTCCAAATCAAATTTTAAGTTTTTTTATTATTGATAGGCTTGTGCTTGACGACAATCATACATGATGGAAAGCAATGGTAAGGTCTAGGGTGGAGCGCGCTTGCCTAGAAAATGCCTATTCACTGCAGAAAAAAAACACAAGCTGGAAAGTTGTTTCACACCTAAGCGGTACGTGTCAGAAACGTGGACTTCAACCACATAAGGATGCCACTTCTTGGCGTCTTGCGGTACTGTGGTAGAAAGGTGAAGGAGGTAATAGATTGTGGAGTTCCTGAGCGCACTCTCCAAAGTATATCCTGTAAAAAACCGCTAAACAGTATCATCATTAATCGGTCCCTGGATACCTATATTCAAATGACTGACTGACATTATGAACCCCCCGGTATAATAAATAAGATTTCTTTCACACTCAGAAATTCACTTTAATAGTGAATCGTTTGCTTGCAGCCCTCCCTTTCATACCCGACGTTCACAATTTCGACACATCGCACCGACAATGGTATGCATTAAAAAAATTGAATTCGAAATTCGGATGCCTTTCAGTTAAATGACAGCTAGGGGAGCGGGAGCGGATGTCATTGGTCGAAAATTGGACAATGAAGCAGATGTGGCGGTTTTTCTTTTCAATGTCGCATCGCCGCCATGTTTGCTTAAATTCTTTACCGAAAAATGGGTGTACACAGAATAAAAAAAAATATAACAGCTGATGTCTCCATTTGTTATGGAGCTGACATTTGATACAAGAGATTACGCATTCAAAAGGTGGGTAAATTATTTCAAATTAATTTAATTCTATGAATTTTTAATTAAATTAATCTAAAACGGAAGTCTTAGCTGTCATGAATCAGACTTTATTTAAAATTTTGGAATAGAGATTATTAAACTTAGATCGTTGTTAGAAAGGCGGAAATACTTTTACATAAATCTATAGAAAAGTATAAGTAGTAAGTACTTACGAGTGTATATTGTAGTTATATCCTATTGAGTGTGCTTCTCTTAGTACATAGTAACTCAATGGCTTCTCTAAATTGACTGCATCTCGTAAAACCTAATTATCAGGTGAATTACTGCCCTCACTTATGCCTCATTTTTTATTTTTCTTGATGATTTTCAGCCTTGTAAAATCATAATCAGTTGATTATTCATTACTACTTAATCGGTCTTTTAATTTTTAATGAAAATTTTACAGTTTAACTTATCGCTACTACATGTACACACGTGCCAAGATTACTGACTGAATTTTTACGCTGAATGTTAGGCTTAGGTATTTGTTGCGTAAAAAATGAGCCAGTTTTTGTCACCGGAATTGATAAGGGTTTTCAATAATAGGTCATCTAATAAAAACACAGCACATTAACTTACTATGCTCAAAAATATATAAAAGCACTTTTATATCTTCTTGAGCAAAGTAGGTAAGTTAACTTTTAGTTAACACAACGTAAAGTGAAAAAAATTTTGGGTCGAGGCCAGTTAAGGCACAGCAACAAGTTGGTTTAAATAACAAATAGATCAACCACCGAAAGTATAATATCCTAAATTAAAAACAGAACAAACAACCAGTAACCAATATGCGGTAGAGCTAATCCCGTAATCCCGCGCCGCTCCCGTCCAATATCGACGATAAAACCCTTCACTGGCGACCACTTAACAATATTACCTGCGGTAAACAGATCCACTGCCTAAGGCCGCTTGTCCACCTGACTAAACGAACTCCGATAATTTGGCTGTAACGGTGGTAGCAGACCGATAATGCTGTCGGTCGTGCCTATTTTCGCAATAGAAAACGCGTCCGAACTCGGTCGTTCGTAGATAGACCGATATTTTAGAAGAGTGAATAGGCATTTTCTAGGCTAGCGCGCTCCATCCTAGACCTCATTATTTCTGTCCATCGGACAAGATTGTAGTCAAGCGCAAGCCTATCTATTGTAAAAAAACCGGCCAAATGCGAGTCGGACTGCGCACCGAGGGTTCCATACCATAAAAGAAGTAAAACATTGAAAAAATCCCTTTTGTTCATGAATTTACGAGTATAATTTACATGTACTTTTGTTGGAAAACCGCAAACGTAACTTTGTTTTTGGCGGATTATTGCTATTATCAAAAAAAGTATATTAGTCAGCGAGTTGATTTTATTTTTCCTGTAAAATATACGTTAACTTCACGTGATAACATGAAAAAAAATACCCGGCTGAGTTTGTTGTGGGCTTCTTCTCAGCGGCAGGGCGCGTTTGGAACCCTCGTAAACTTAGTTTTAAGTCGACTTGTAGTTATCACCATTATTATGCAAGAAATGTCATGCCGACGTTCGCAAGAGCCTGTATGTTAGGCCTATGTGAAATTAAGATATTTTGACTTTTGACTTTGACTTCTATTGATCATAATTATTTCAGATTTTTCGATTGGTAAACTTCGGAGATAAGGGGGGGAACGGTATTTTTTTCGACAGTTTGCCCAATAAATCAAAAACTATCAAGCATAAAAAGAAATAAAAATTAGTTTTAAAATACACAAGTAACGCCCTTTTATATGATATCCCACTCAGTATTGTTCTCTCATTTTGAAATTTTATCGACCCGGTTTTCCCCCCTTTTTAAAAATAAAAACAATTTTCAAATATTTACGATTGTTATGACGTCGGGTCACTATTACCTATTACTATTCTAAATTTCAAGTCGATAGCTTCATTAGTTACTGAAATAATCGAGTGTGACAGACGGACGGACGGACGGACGGAGAAAGTCTCACCATAAGGGTTCCATTTTTACCATTTTGGTATGGAACGCTAAAAAAATATCGTCTTCATTTCTTAATAATACCGGTAAAATGCAAACTTGCGCAGACCGTATATCGATAAGTGTAGTATGGGTTATCGCTTGTCGATTATAGTGGACAAAATGGCTTATACTGTTTAATTAATTATAGCTTTACCAGTTATAGCTCATTGTCGTCCATAGTCGCATAATATTCTGGAAGAATCCTTTCTTTTTCAAAAGTAGGCTAGCGATAAGCTACATTTTTTTATTATTCTCTAGGAGTTAGGACTATTTCACCTCATGGTAAGTGTTGATGCAGCCGAAGATGTTGTCGTACCAACTGGGAAGAGGTAACGGTACTCACTTACTCAGTAGTAACTTACTTAGTTAGTATTTGCCGGTAGTTATCAGTTATCACCCACCAGCAAACAAGCACCGCCAACCGACGGCGGTTGTTCCTATTGTCACTTAGCATCCAGTGTGATCGCAGTCAAGTAGGTACCATGTTTTAAGGGCGATGGGTATACCATCCGGGCGCGAAAATTCAAATTTTATTTAGTTTTTCGCTCATAGTAAGCTTATTATACATCGAAGGCTAATGGCATGTGTTTTGCAGGCACAACATTTATGCATCTACATCAATACATATAATAAATCTGTAGAGGTCGAATTTCTGTACAAATAAAAAAAATGCTAAAAACGGAGTCAGGGGGATGTAAGAAGTGAAATAGAACTAATGTAAATTTTTTTCAAATTTTTTGTTTCTCTGTTTGTCTGTTTATCTGTTTGTCTGTTTGTCTGTTTGTCTGTCTGTTTGTACGGGCTAATCTTTGGAACGGCAGGACCGATTCCAATGAAATTTTGTGTGGTGGTAGCTTATGTCCCTGGTCAACATATAGGATACTTTTCATCCCGGTAAAATAAAGAGTTCCCGTGGGATAGTTAAAAAACTGCAATTAATTTAACAGCTTTGTAAACAACAACTAATGAACTTAATTTAGTAAAATTTTTTATGCTGATACCTTATGTTGCCCCTTTAACAAAATATATATAATATAGTAAAACTTATTAATCCAATCGAGTTCCCGCGGGAAAGAAAACATTACAAAAACAGTTAGCAGGCGTCATTCAAGTAACGGATTTAAATGAAATTTTATGATCCTACTTTATATATATGTCCGGTCAACATTTAAGATACTTTTCATCCTGAAAAATTTGAGAGCACCCGTGGGATGTTTAAAAACACCTATAGCTACTTATCTACGTAGCACAATCAAAACGGGGTCGAAATATCGACAGTTTAAATCGTCCTTTTGATCGTGCAACTAGGTATAACTATACAAGATAACGTAGCAGGAACGGGTTGCTACGTACACAGCAGCGCATCAGAATGCTTAATTACAATATCTGGGCGTTGGTATCATCTCAGATTTCAGAATAAGATAAGTTTGGTTAGTATAGATATTACAATCCACGATGACACGCCCCACTCTGTCTTACTCCATGCGAATTGAGTAACATAAGCGATTTCGACAGAGTGTATAAGTAGAGGAAGATCAAATAAGATATAGGTAAATTGTGTGAAAGAAGATAGCACGTTGACAGGAGAGATTGGAAGAAGACTCCTTTACGGATCCATCGAACAAAGGGACCACTCATTTATCTTGGGTAAAATTAAGAAATTCCACGGGAAACATTTTTGTAAAAAAACGAACTGCACGCGGGCGGAGCCGCGGGCAACAGCTAGTGTTTTTAATAAAAACTCTGCTCAACAATACTCATTTACTTCATATTGGTTCCCGATAGCTCGAAATCTGGGAAACTGCAAAAAATTATCTTTCGGGAACCAATATGAGATGAGTGAGAACTTTCGAGCAAAGTTTGTATTAAAAACATGTAGATTCATAATAAGTAGGCCCGCAAAATATATTGCCATAAATCTACAATGTGTAGTTAGTCTAATATTTGCGAAAAACTAAATAAAATTTGAATTTCGCGGGCTGGTAGGGCCGCAACACCTTAATACAGATTAACATAGGACTTGTAGTTACTATAGCGCTTGTAGTGCATAAATGTACCCATGTTGCACCTTTGGGACAATTGGTGTAATCACCAACGTCGCATTGGATCGTATAGGTACGTTATATTACGTAGCGTACATGAGCCGTCTCTAACTATGCGTTTAATGAGGCGTAAAAAGTGAAACACCCAAACATAACCCCGCAGTCAAAAGCCAGCGTCCGCCCGTCCGTCGCGTCGCTGCAACGAGCAAGTCGACAGCGCCGACACGTCGCACGTCGAACTCAATCCGTGTTTGCTTTGCTACAATAATAAACGTCAAAACTTCACGTTTACCATGAAGCGACTGCAGGTTAGGCACTCCTGCGCAGCGGGGCGCCGACGCTTAAGGTGCGCTCTCTACAGCAAGACTGCGACTTGCAAATGAAATATTAGGTACCTACCTTTCGAATTTCGATGCAATGTCACGGAATACATAATAGTCCCTAATGGTACGGAAGGTACACCCCGCAAGATGATTTAAAGAAATAGCGACCCTAGCGCTGACACAAAAAAGTGCAATTCAGTTCGCAATAGCGCCTGGCACCGCCTCCGCTAAGCACCTAAAGTTGTGCTCTCCTTCTATCGCATAACTTTATCTCTTTCGAAGTACTAGGGCTACCTCGTAATTGGGTGCACGCAGCGCGTGAAATAGACCGTACAAGAACTATCGCGTGTAACCTAGCTGGCGCGGGGTAGCCGTCTGAAATCGGTCCGTCTTAACGGATCACGTGACAAGGGAGCATGGGCTGACAATGTATGGAAAGTATGTTATTTCTTCGCGACTCCCAGTTTGTTGACGTAAGCCGCTGGCGTGGAGAGCAGGCTTATGTAAAGCTAAATAAATATTTAAATGAAGTTCCCCTTTTGCTTCTACAAGCGCCCACGCAAAAAAAAAACATTTTTTTTATTTTAATTTTCTGTGTAATCGAAAAAGGACTACTATTCTAACAGAACTCATTCTTTGAGTTATTAATTTTTATTTTCGTTGTTATTGTTTTATTGGATATTGTTTCGCAGATGTGGTTCTACACTTCATATTATACAATTGTATGTCTGCAAGCTTGCATATTTACCTGATTTCATATTTTTTCGCTAAAAACCAGTAGTACAAAATATTAGAGTTCAACGCGCGCCGATTTACTCGTAGTTCGTAGACTAGCGTAGTGTCACGTATAGAATTATTGTAGTTTAGAACTATGTAAAAATATAACAGTGCATTATTACTAGGTTTTGAATAAATGAATATTTAATATGATCTATTACTCATTTTTTATGTTTTTTTTGAGAATTTTAATAACATTCGTAACCGACTACGAAAAACGAAAGTAAAAGAAGGTGTTCAATTCAGCGCGTACATAGGTACCTGTCTGATTTTGACTGCCTTCACAAAATCCACCTTAAAAGCCAATATTTAAATATCTTTTATCTTTTCCCCCCGGAATTAGAAAAAATTGACACCTGTCATTGTGGGCGAGACGCGAGCTCCCACGGACATTTCTTTGTAATGTCGTAAAAAGATTATACTCGTATTATAAGCCACGAGGCTCGCACATACAAACATGCGAACCTGCGACTGCAAATATCGTTCTCTCTTCAAGAAAAAAACCTGCCATTGAGGTATCATTGTGGTCGTGTTGTGACCAAATGACGTTGTTTTTTTTACCCTTGACATACACGAGATACGAACATTATTACAAGCATTATTTTGAACGTGCGAAGAAATTATCTAAGGCGAACGACTCTGCCCGCGAAATTCAAAATTTTCGTGTTTTTTTGCAATTTGTACGCTAGGTTTATGGCAGTCAATTTGCGGGAATGGCAGAATCATCTTTACATGTTTAGGTATATCAAAATCTTTACATAAAAATGTCCATCCTAGGAAATTAGTTCGAGCATCGAGTTTTAAGTGAGTAGGTAACTTGCAAATCTCGGACTAATTTCTTTAACTCGACACTTTCAAGCAGAGATTTTTATATAAACACGTGAAGACGATACTGGAATTCCCGCAACTTGACTGCCGTAGGCCTATTATGTCTTATTAGCTTAAAAATCGCGAAAAACCACAAACAATTTGAATCTCCAAATTTTGGCATGCTCCGTAACAGCTTAAAAATCCTATGACTTAAAATAAATAAAATATGAAGAAAGGATGCGTAGAACCAGTAAATCTCTCAAAAAGAAGTCAATTATTGTTAATAGAGTCAAATTTAATGTAATAAGGAAGAATATAGAGATTTTAAACTAAGATACATCATCAAACTAAATACAAATACCTACTTAAATGCTACATAATCGTAAATATGTATGTTTAACTGTTTATGGCTCATGCAACAACTAAGCTACTTACGGATTGTTATGATAGTTTTGCATTGATTTGTACAGAGAAACTGGCAAAACGATTAAGCCCTATTATCATTCCGAAAAACCTAGTACAATTACAAAATCTTTCCCAAGGAGTACCGAATACCTACTAATTAAAAAAACTACAATCTATTCAACTACAGCTAAATCATAAAATCTTGCTCTTGTATACTTGATAGTAGGATAGCTACTTTTTACATACAAGTTAGCATGTAATTACTCGTGTGAAATATACACAATTCCCATCAAATCTATCCTTTGAACATTGTTATAACCTGTTCCGAGTTTTTTATATTTTCACATCGCCATTCACACAATATACAATAGGTCAAATTTAATTAAAGGATAATGCCAGAAAATGGGCTAGATTTGCGTCACCCTGCGTCTGAAGCACGTATGCATGAAGAATCTTCTTTCAAATTTTAATATCGCTTATATTTATTTTATTGAAATGTGAACCCCTGTTGTTCAAAGGTATTATAAAAAAAAATTAAACGTTTCGAAACATGTGGAACCGCCATGTCACTTATAAAACTTAGAAAATTAACCGCTTAGAAAATCAGATTATTACGAATTCCCTGTAAATCTTACTAATCTTACAAATGTTACTAATCTTTCTTTTTACATATTAATACAAGAAGAGGCATTCTCCTTTATTATGGTTTAACTAGCAGACCCAGCAAACGATTCTTTGCCATATAATCACCAAGTTGTTAGCCAATTACCCATGTACTTTCTAGATTTTTTTAACCCTGACTTTTCTTTCTTTCCAGCGCCCAAGCTGATGATTCCTCAAGCGGACTTCGTGGCCCAAGGAGTGTTGGGAAGCCCGCAAGACGGCCTGCGCACCCCCTCGGGAAGCCAGATACTTGCCAACCCACTCCTCAACCTGAACAACACAGGCAGAACCAACTTCACGAACAAGCAACTGACGGAACTAGAAAAAGAATTCCACTTCAACAAATACCTAACGAGAGCGAGAAGGATAGAAATAGCGTCAGCCCTGCAGTTGAACGAGACGCAAGTAAAAATATGGTTCCAGAATCGAAGAATGAAGCAAAAGAAGAGGATCAAAGAGGGACTCATCGTGGCGCCAGAAGTGACAGCTTCCTCCTCCCACTCCAACCCTGGAGGCTCCAACGAAAACTCCAGAGAATCAAGTTAAAGGGGATTGAAACTATCTGGCATAGCGACCTGGCCGCCATTTTGATTTTTTTTCAAAATCGCGGCGCACGATTTAAGTGGTATATATGGGTAGAGGACGCATAGACGAACAAATAATGTCATGTAACATAGTACCCTAAAGTGTCACGTTACCTAGATATTTGAAGGTAAAGATAGACATATGAGGACAACGACAATCATTAAAAATAGACTTATTACCTAGTAGGTATTATGTAATGTACCTACTTTCTTCTAATAAACAGTAATAATAATAATCAACCTAGAAACGATTATTTGGATACAATCTGATGCCTGTAGACACGTAATAAGTCTATTTTTAATGATTGTCGTTGTCCTCTTATGTCTGTCTTTACCATCTTTACCTTCAAATATCTCGGTAACGTGACACTTTGGGGTACTATGTTACTTGACATTATTTGTTTGTCTATGTGTCCTCTATCCATACATACTACATTCATCGTGCGCCGCGATTTCGAAAAAAAATCAAAATGGCGGCGGGTCGCTATGCCAGCTTCCATACAAAAAAATTCAAACCCCTTTTTGTGTTGTGATTTGAAATTTCAAAGACTATTTGCGAAGCGTTTTGATTATTTAGAAAGGATTTTAAAGGTTGTACGAGTAGCGCTGAAGTAGATTTTTTGCATATTATAATACCTATGGCCAATAGTACATTTACAGCTCACGATGTCAGGATGGGTAAGCATTTTAAAATTACCTTCTAGTTAGTTCAATTTTTTTTGGTAGTGATGTTCAGCGACATCATATCTTTCTTAAACTCTAAAATCATTAAAAAAACAATACGCAAAAAGATTAGAAGTTTTGAGATTATTTATCAGGTAGTATAGATTTTTTTTAAGTTTTAAATACAATAATTGTATTTCATTAACAAGTACCTATGTAGTAGACAAGTGTAAATTTTGCGATTTCTAAATACGAGTAGGTAACTCATTTTTTTATTTATTATTTTTTTACATGGTGTTCTTTCGATCTTAAGTTTATTTTACTGTCATAAAACCAAAGCTCATTTTGTTAATTTATTAAGATAAGGTCAGCGAACTCAGTAGGTATCTTTTACTTTAGATACCTAAATATTTTAGAAGCTTCGTGCATATGAATCAATAAGCGACCTTCTTGTATAAAAAGTCTTGTCTTCATAATTGTAAATAGACAGGTAAACTTATACTTACTTGTAAGTTCTATTTTTGAACATCTAATTACAATATATTTCGTTGGTTTAGATTTCCCCTTGGTCTAGATTCGTGTGAAAAATGTTGAGATTTGAGTTTTAGATGCAAAACATTGTTAAAGTTCCCCAACAGGAACTTTATGTCAACGAAAAAAAAAGAAAATAATGCGCCAAAAGATTTAAATACTTAGGTATCTTAATACATAATAATCCAGTATTAGAAGTTATTCTGTGGTACTGATTACATACAACCTTTATGAAAATACAGGCTTTTCAATTTCAGAAGAGTCTTCTTTGTTATTTAATGAAAATGTATACAAATAAATAGGAAATTACTTAACTTTCACATTGTACAGGTGTCACTCTATAATTTATCGCTTATTGAATAAATAAAATAATATGTATATATAAAACTGTTGCGGTAGGTACGGTTGTGTGTAAATTTTTGTATTATTAAGTAAACTTAACTCTTAAAACGATCAATAAATTAATTATATCTATTTTCAATTGACCAATTTTATTTTCCATCCCACCTATTTTACAGCCAGAGAGAAACAGTGGTAAAGATAGTACGTAGAAGCCAAACTGTGTAAATTCTAGTTAATTTTTTGTGGCGTGGGCAAATATACTTACTGCTTTTCAGAGCAACCGAATCAAAGAATATCTACTCTGCATATTTTGAAGTAGATAATAATGTCACCGACATTACTATAGCTAAAAGTAGGTACGTATTTTCTTAAGATACTTAACTAAAAACAAATTTGATATCAACTATCAGGCATCAAATAAGAATAATTGAGACACAGGAATATAGCCGAGTCTCTTGCCAGTTCTACTCGGTGCAAACCTTCTTTCCGCACTTAGCAGTAGAGTTTTGAATTTTCTTAAGAGCCTGTAATATTTTATGGGCATATGTGAAAATAAATATTTTAATTTTCACTATAAACACTCTCATTTCAAGGTTTTTAGATTTTTTACGTAAAAATATATATTTATTGAAATTAAACCGAGGATTATTTATTGTCTTGTCAGTGGTCATTTCGATATAATATGATGGATAGCTTCTTTTTGTCTAATCTTGTCTTGGACAACTGATAAAAGGTACTGTCCTTCAAAATATTATCTGGCAATATCTGATTTTGCATATTTTTGAACGCAAATAACATAAATAAGTTACGTGCAAGAAAATTAAAATGATTGCTCAGTTAAAGTAGTATCTAGTATAGTTAAGAAGTCAGTAGGTTACATTTCGGGTAAACGCTCTTGAAATAGACTTCCAGTTTCAGACAAAAAATGTTACGTAGGTTTTGGGTTTTGTAAATCTATAGTAATGGATTATGACGAGAATCTGCGATTCCCGAATCCGTGAGCCCCGATGGTTCTGGGTTCTAAGTCCAAGTTATAGTAGGTAATCGTAATCAGTGCCCATTCTGCCGTCTGATTCGCAGTTCAGTCATTTTTATCAGCCAATCAGGAACTAGGATTCAGAATTTACTGCCGATTAAGGAGCACACCACGGCTGTGCCCGCGAAATTCAAATTTTTCGTGGTTTTTCGCGATTTTTAAGCTAATAAGATATAATAGGCTTATGGCCGTCAAATTGCGATAATCCCAATATCTTCTTCACGTGTTTATATAAAAATCTCTGCCCGAAAGTGTCGAGTTAAAGAAAATAGTCCAAGATTTGCGAGTTACTTACATAAAACTCGATATTCGGATTAATTTCCTAGGATACACATTTTTATGCAAAGATTTTGATATAATCATGTAAAGATGATACTGCCACTCTCGCAAATTGATTGCCATAAGCCTATCATGTCTAATTATCGTACAAATTGCAAAAAACCACGAAAATTTTGAATTTCGCGGGCAGACCCGTTGAGTTCACGTTAAGAGTAATATCTGGGTGACCGAGCTTTGCTCGGTATTTTCTCGCAGGAGTCATATTTTTTTTGGTAAATTCGACATTTTCTAAAAATAAATCCGAGCTAGATCGATTTATCGCCCCCAAAAACCCCTGTATACTCATGAAAATCGTTCGAGCCGTTTCCGAGATTCAGATTATATAGAAATATACTTATATACATATATACAAGAATTGCTCGTTTAAAGGTATAGGATTACGAAAATTTTTAAACAATCAGGTAATTTGTATAGTCTATAACGAGATATAAAACAGTCTTAGATGTAAAGTTCATTCTCTCTTGCAACATTTATTAATTATCAAAGTAATAAAGCTGAAAAGTCACTAAACAGCGTTCTGTAACCATGAGACATATAACGATATGAATAGAAATTTAAATAATGTTAATAAAAAATAATTTTAAAAGTAATCGCTAAAGGGGATTGAAACTATCTGGCATAGCGACCTGGCCGCCATTTTTATTATTTGTTCGTCTATGCGTCCTCTACCCATACATACCACTTAAATCGTGCGCCGCGATTTCGAAAAAAAATCAAAATGGCGGCGGGTCGCTATGCCAGCTTCCATACAAAAAAATTCAAACCCCTTTGGCACGTGACTTCCGCTCTTATTTATTTTTTGCATTTCGTTCCATCTCTATTCCATCTATCGGAACGCAATATCATACGGGGCAAGAATATTATGTACTCGTAGGTTTATATAATATTTCATTTACTTTCAACAATTTCAAAGTTAACATTATTTTTCTGGAGATTTCTTATTAAACTCGTGTTCCGAAACGCAACACCGGGTGTCATGGCGCCGCCTCTGTAACAAGGAAACATTGTAATATCTGTAATTAAATGACATGAATTAGGAAATCATGACTCATCATCCATGAGCTTAGACATGCCAAGAGATTTCCTGTTAGAATTATTAGAAGATATACAATGATTCAATTCTTAATCAACTATGGTAACCGTTTAATCTAGACCTCACGATACAGGTTTCCTAGTGTGGGGTCCACAGAATATCAATAAAGAGGCAAATATCGATATTCCTATACTTAGATCGCTATAAGAGACACATTTGTTAAATGTAAAATTGTGCTTTATCTTCAGTGTGTTGTTATCCTTATTTTATTTCTTGGATGACATCTTCTTTTAAAAGGAAGATGTCATTGGCTGTAGTTATCTGGATAACTGGGATACGGAAGGACTATGATAACCCACTACGGAAGGAATATGGTGAGTAGCTACACGTGAAAAAAACCGGCCAAGTGCCGGCCCTGAATTTACGAGTATAATTTACTAGTAGGTACTTTTGTTGGCCAATCGCAAACCTAACTTTGTTTTTGGCAGTTTATTGTTATTTACAAAAAAGTATACTAGTTAGAGAGTTGATTTTATTTTTCCTATAAAATATACGTTAATTCCTATTGATTTTAATTATTTCAGATTTTTCGGTAGATAAACTTCGGAGATAAGGGAGGAGGGAATAGTATTTTATTGACAGTTTGCCCAATAAATCAAAAACTCTCAAACATAAAAATAAATAAAAATCTTTTTTTGACTACACAAGTAAAGCCCTTTATATGATACCCCCATGATGACCCCACTCAATATTGTTATCTCATTTTGAAATTTAGATACCCCCATTTCCCCCCCTTTTTAAATAAAAATAAAAACAATTTTCAAATTTTTACAATTGTTATGCCGTCGGTCACTATTACCTATTCTAAATTTCAGGTCTCTCTTTCTTGAATAGTTACTGAAATAATCGAGTGTGACAGACGGACGGACGGACGGAGAAAGTTTCACCATAAGGGTTCCATTTTTACCATTTTGGTATGGAACCCTAAAAACGGCTCTTTAGAACGTCCGCTACGAGCATATTGACTTAAATTTTTTATAGAACTGTAACACAATATTATATTATATTCGTTGGTAATACTATGCCATCTGTCAAAACGTCATATTTATTCCTTAGTTAACATTTATCTGGCGATTGAAAAATCGGCCCCTAATGAATGATATTGAAGTTCACGAGAAAACAACGAATTTTCAAAAAAAACTTTTGCTGAAACCTATTTTTCTTAGTGCACGAGGCGGGGTGGTCCTTAATCCATTCGGGGGCCTAGATAGTTGCCTAATCCAGTATAGATAGTCCGGAACTAAACAAGGAACACCCATATTTGAAGAACACGCACCCTTTAGGCATCTTGTCTTGCTCCTGCAGAACGGCCAGTGCAGAGAATATGACCACCACAGCCGTGCCCACGTACGCGGGGTCCGCTCCTGACACCTGCCAACAGATGATGATGATGATGATGATGATGATGAATGACAGGGCGAAATAGCTACTGCGGCTTTTTACACCGTACAACCTACCGGTTAGTACTTGACTGCGATCTCACCTGATTGTAAATAATGATGCAGCCGAAGATGTTATCGTAATGGTTTCTACATAGCATCGCAGCGGAAGGCTAGATAGCTTGCCGTTAGGTAGTAACTAGACACGCCTAAAGCCTACCATCAGACCAGACTTGAGCCCATTTAGAAATTATTTCGCGACCTTTCTATGTGTTGTATAGTGATGCAATGCAGTGACAAACGTCAGTGTAGCGTAGTTTTAAAAGCTAAAGTAAGCTCAAAAAGCGTAAAGTATAAAAAGAAAAACGACTCAAAACGTCAGATACTTAGATACAAGGTAGGCAATTTAGGTTTAGGTAGGTACTCACGCTCACTCTCCCAATAACCTTCCTATTCGTCGGAGGTTTCTCATCAGTCCCCACCTCTCGGTCCCAACCTTCACCGATCATCTCATATTGGAAGCGCATGCCATCCATTACCCCATCATCGGGATGGTCGTGCGTCACTATCCCAAACGAACAGATCCTTGGATGGTTCAACAGCAATTTCCTTATGAACGATATTTTGCTCAGTAGAAATATTAGGGCTCCAGCGAAGACCACGGTAATGGCGGTGCAAAGGGATGGAAACGTAATGTAGGGTTGGTACTGAGCTGGTCTTCTCTGGTTTGTAGACAGCAAATGCCGTTGGGTTCTGTTGACCACTTCAGCGTCAGTCCCTGGGAAGGGGAGGCACCATTTGTTCAGGTTTTTGTGGAGTATGGATCTGCAATAACATAATTTTGAAAACATATAAAATAGGGACAATGTTTTACACGTTCAAATTCTCTAAATACGAATTGTTCTGGATTCACCAAAAGACGTTCACCAAAGATCTTTAGGGTAGCTGGAAAATATATCTTCTCTATAAAGATAAGCTATCCTAGATCGTATGCATTAATTTTTCTTTTCCTATGTATGTTAGTGCATGAATAATAAAAATAAATAAATAATCTTTTACATCACGAACTTTAAAAATCGTAGACTTTGTGCAATAGTAGTGAAAATCTTGTAGCTTCAACAGTGATGCATATAGGGATCAGTGCTTGTAAGATCTTCATGGGGGCAGAAAAGATTTATGCTGGTTTTACAGTGGTAACGGATGGGTAATGACAGGGCTCACCTTTTCTTGAACTCGGGTTCAAATCGAGGCGACGATGTTTTTTTTTGGTAATTCACGAGAGGCATCGCAGCCATACTGTAAAACAGACAGACAGATCATAATTAATAATATCCATATTGAATCTACCAAAATAAATGAAGCTCAATCACTTCTCGTGGATTCAACATCTTATGAGAATGAAGTATGTTATGGTGACAGAGAGATTGGTGTTTATTATGTGATGATGTGGAGTATATAGCAAAATAGTTTTGTTCTTCTTTGGATTACTCATCAAAGCATTTGATTGCGGAATATACTCGTACCTGTTTATCATTGACTCCCAACTGCTGTACCGGACAGTCCCTTTGGTTTTTTCAGCCAAGAACTTTTGTGGGAAATCTATTATTAAATATGATTCCACAGAGTTCAGTGTACCTGAAAACAGGTTTCATTCAAATATTATCCAACGTTAGAGTTATAATGGTGATGCAACCTAGCTGGACTTAGTACAATATGTCATCAGGCTGAAGCTGAAGTGGTGATGCTAATTTAAAGAACCGTTGGTTTTCGGGGACCCAATGACACCAGGAAACACAGCATTGGCACTCTCCAAGTAGGTGGCTGACAACATCAAATCAAATGCAAGAGGTCTAGCAGTGAACGTCCATCAGTTAATTATAAGGATCTCATCTAATGGTAAAAATACGACGCAGTCGAACAGTAAGTTAATCGCACTAACTTGGAACTCTTATAAGTTGCCAGTAGATCAATCGTTTGACATTACATATTTTTTAAAGTGGCCAGTTACCTGACTGCAATCTTACCTGACGATGCAGATTGCAGCTGGAGATGTTATCGGTAAGTAAAACCTAGCCAATGTATGACAACCTGTCCTACTTGCCATCGCTTAATAAAGGTTATAATAGCCAGAAGCGGCCATGGCTTCTATCCTGCCGTGGTATCCAGCAAATGGTATCACATTCACATGTCACAGATAGCCAAAGAAGTTTACTCCTTACCACCAAAATTGTCCTGCAAGTGTATAACGCCCAGGTCGGCCGGAACACTGCTCAGACCGCACGTAGTGACGACGTACACCCCAACCTCGCGCGCGTGCTGGTCGTACTTCTGTGCCAAGATATCCACAAACTGTAACAAGGAAAAGTAGAATGATATAAAAGTGTTTGAAAGGCAGTGTTGATGGGTGTAATTACTGTCCAGATTCAAGGACTTGTAAGAAAGACATAGAGAATTCAAAATTCAGGCTGACAATGAATTGGCATTATAAACATCTCGATTCTTGACATAGTCCTTGGGCTGTAATCCATTTATAGAATGTAGCGCTTTGGCCATTTCCCTGACCTAGACGATCGTGCCCCAGCAATCAGTGACCGGATCCTAATTGCTGCTATGATCTCACCAGCTGCTCTCCATTGACGTCGACATAATGCGTCCCGCACTCGATAGCCGCCCTGACCACCGGCTCCCCGAACTTGACAAACGGACCGCAGCAGTTGAGCAGCAACTTGGCCTGGCTGCACATCGCCCTGAGCGACGCCTCGTCCTCCGCGCTGCTGCTATGATCTCACCAGCTGTTCTCCATTGACGTCGACATAATGCGTCCCGCACTCGATAGCCGCCCTGACCACCGGCTCCCCGAACTTCACAAACGGACCGCAGCAGTTGAGCAGCAACTTGGCCTGGCTGCACATCGCCCTCAGCGACGCCTCGTCCTCCACACTGCTGCTATGATCTCACCAGCTGCTCTCCATTGACGTCGACATAATGCGTCCCGCACTCGATAGCCGCCCTGACCACCGGCTCCCCGAACTTGACAAACGGACCGCAGCAGTTGAGCAGCAACTTGGCCTGGCTGCACATCGCCCTGAGCGACGCCTCGTCCTCCGCGCTGCTGCTATGATCTCACCAGCTGCTCTCCATTGACGTCGACATAATGCGTCCCGCACTCGATAGCCGCCCTGACCACCGGCTCCCCGAACTTGACGAACGGGCCGCAGCAGTTGAGCAGCAGTTTTGCCTGCCTGCTGCACATCGCCCTCAGCGACGCCTCGTCCTCCAAACTGCTGCTATGGTCTCACCAGCTGCTCCCCATTGACGTCGACATAATGCGTCCCGCACTCGATAGCCGCCCTGACCACCGGCTCCCCGAACTTGACGAACGGGCCGCAGCAGTTGAGCACCAGCTTTGCCTGGCTGCACATCGCCCTCAGCGACGCCTCATCTTCCACGGCTGCTGCTATGATGGACGTTGAGGATAGTTCTACACCTGGAAGAGGACAGGTATGGCATTTGAATGCAAGATAGTACTTTGCAAAATTGAAATCCTGCAAGAGACACAAGTCTCCTGAAGAAATCTTCAACCACCCCAATACATTCTGCAACGCTGAAGCCAACTTCTCTTTACGACTCGGTTCATCCCTATGTGAAGAACTAGAATGTTATTAACTATGCGTAAGGACTAAGGAAGTCAAAGAAATCGCAACTACACAATATGTAAGTACCAGTAAATCATCTTAATAAACATCGTTTTATTGCAGTACTTATTCATCATTTTCTTGCTGAGTTATTACGTTGTTTACATTCATGATAGCAAGTTTTTTATGAATCAGGTATAAATGTGGTATAACACGGACGATTAAATACGTAATAGGCCGTGACGTTGGTCAAGGTGATTACATCGTTTTAATTTTTGGTTAGTAAATAATCTTGTTGTTACTTGTTGCCATCTCGTTATTTGTATATACCTATAATAAAGGTTCGTGAAAGACAGACA
The DNA here is from genome assembly GCA_963855885.1 of Coenonympha glycerion. Classification (NCBI taxonomy): domain Eukaryota; kingdom Metazoa; phylum Arthropoda; class Insecta; order Lepidoptera; family Nymphalidae; genus Coenonympha; species Coenonympha glycerion. The sequence goes on along the minus strand of OY979637.1, from coordinate 15,663,210 downwards.
GACGAGAAACAAAATGATCTTATTACCCTAAAAATTGACAATTTAAATAATTAATAAACAATTATTATAGCATTAAAGCTGGCCCTTTTCACCTCAATCAGACTAGTAGGGTATCTCTCAGCTGAAAGATATACAGAGACAACATTTGCATTTTGTTACTTTCATATTATTGTTGAAGAAACAAGTATAATACGAGTATATTATAGATATTTGCATAGAACGATGAACGTTAAAAAAATGTTTATATTAAAGGTTTTAAAAACAGGAAAAACTTTCCATGCTCAACGTACCTCCATTAGTGTGTTTGAGTATTTTTGGCACGTTCTACGATTTACGAAAACAGGGTCCATTTTCTTTCCTAATAGAGTTCTAATACCCACTTGGCAACTTAATTTTTTTTTACTTAGTTCCTAACTCTACTTTCGTAAGCCTCAGTATATAGCTAATGTTTACGTCCAAATCCTGGCTTTAAAACTTAAATTCATTTATATTTTTTTAGAATTTTTTATATAAAAACTAGCAAACCCGGCGAACTCCGTTTCGCCACCAGATGGCTTCCTTTTATTTAACATTTTATAATTTTTTTTTTTAATTTTTCCTGAATTTTCTTTGCTATAAACCTCACTGAGGCCGAGACCTTTCCAACGAATGCAAAACCGTGGAAATCGGTTCGTGCGTTCTGGAGTTATAGCGTCAGGAAGGAAAACCCGACTTATCTTATCTTAATATATATAAATCTCGTGTCACAATGTTTGTCCTCAATGGACTCCTAAACTACTGAACCGATTTAGTTCAAACTTCGTGAATATCTGTCATTTGGTCCAACTTAAAAGATAGAATAGTTTTTATCCCACGTGGACGAAGTCGCGGGCATCAGCTAGTTTTTATATATAGTAGAATATTCTAAATCTGTGCCAATCACCGTTACGAAAGTAGTTACTACTTTCGTAACAGTGAAGAAAAACATCGTGAGAAAACCTGCATGCCTGAGAGTTCACAAAAATGTTCTCGAAGCCCGCCAACCCGCACTTGGCCAGCGTGGTGGGCTATGGCCAAACCCCTTTCAGTCTGAGAGGAGACTCGTGCCCAGCAGTGGGACATAAAAAGGGGTTGAAATGGGAAAAAATTTAACTACTTTCACTGTAACATTTTTTGTAATAAAAATTTAAATGAAAAAAAGTGAATTTTTGATCCTTTCATCGACTCTCGACTCTCGACTTCCATTCTCCCATCGACTTAACAAGGTCAAGTTCAAGTTCTAGTATAAAATTATACCTGTATAACTATTTAGGTATATTATTTTGCATATAGCTGATGGCAAACTTGTTTTTTTTACATCGTACAAGTTACTACTTGACTGTGATCTCACCTGATGGTAAGTCACAGCCGAAGATGTTAACGTACTTACTTGGAAGGGGTAAGAAAAGTCACCCCAATAGTTTCTACAAAGCATCGCACCGGAACGCTAAATCGCTTGGCGGTACGTCTTTGCTAGTAGGGTGGTAACTAGCCACAGCCGAAGCCTCCCACCACACTAGACCATAGCCAATTTCGAAATTATAAAATTCCAAAGTGACCCATGGCGGGAATCGAACCCGCGACCTCCCACTCGAATCCGCGCGTCTTCTGCGTCAGGGAGGTCGTCAAAATATTATGATGGTCGTTGTATGTGATGTAGGTACCAGCGGATAAATTTTGTACGCGGACACAATAAACAATTTACAAGAGGTTTAATTGTAACTAGTGATTATGGGATTTTGGTGAGGGAAACCCCCATTTTCTTTAGCGTAGCCCCCTGCGCTGCACCGTCCGAAAAGAAGAAGAAGAAGAAACACTTTACTACACCCACACTTTATAAATAAAGGATACACAAAACAAAATAGAATATCAATACGGTATGCAATGGCGGCCTTATCGCTGCAAGCGATCTCTTCCAGGCAACCTTTTGGCTAGAGGAAAGAATAACTGAAAACTGGGATAGGGCTAAAGATGAAGAAAAGGAATTGGTTTCAAGAAAATACTTAATGTTTTCATTAATCCTGTCACATAATGTTTAGACCGCTAAATGGCAAGTAATCTTATACTTTTAAAAGAGCAATTCTTGTATATATATTTCTATATAATCTGGATCTCGGAAACGGCTCGAACGATTTTCATGAAATTTAGTAGGTATACAGGGGGTTTTGGGGGCGATAAATCGACCTAGCTAGGATTCATTTTTAGAAAATGTCGAATTAACCAAAAAAAATAAAATATGACTCCTGCTGCCATCTATTGGCCACCGAGCGAAGCTCGGTCATCCAGATATTGGTAATTAATAAGGGTTCGATTCCTTACCAGTTTTCTTGGTAACATCCCGCAGCAAGGTCTCCAGTCTCTCCCCGCTCCTGCCCGCGACCGCCCAGGTCAGCCCGGGACAGTACGCAGGGGTTATCCGGGTCAACTCTCTCACCACGTGCTTGCCCGTGTACCCGGTCGCTCCGAACACCACGACGTCGTAACGATCTGGTGTCATTCTGGTCAAATCAAAGATAATTGATGCTTTGGATTCGGTGGATCGCCGCGCCAGAAGACTCATCGGTAACCAGACACTGGTCCACAAAAATGTTGGTTCAAAAGTTTTTGTTTCAGGACATTACACACATCGCAATGTAGCCGCAAAGTAAGCGTTAGCTTGTGTTATGAGTACTAGATGACTGATAAGTATATATACAGTGTGTCCGGGATCGAACTAGCGATAATTTAAGGGAGTGTTCTATGGCTCATTACAAGCAAAAAAATTTCCTATAAAGAGGGGGGCGCCCCCTCACCCCCTCCCCGTGAGAGCCACTTTAATTTTGTTGGGTTTGTGCACACAATATCAGTAATAACTTGAAAGTCTTGATTCACATGTTCTCAAATGGTTTCATTCGACTGGGTAGAAAACAAAAGGTTTTACGCACCCGCAATTATGTTATGTTAAACAATAATAACTCTCAAAGTTAGTTACTTACAGACAAAATGTTGGTGTTGTTGATTGCTTACCTAACTCAAAAGCTATCGATTTACTACAAACTTTACGGACACACTGTATATACATATTAAGATATATAATATATTGAAAAACACCCAGACACTGCAAAGCATTCATGCTCATCACACAAACATTTACCAGCAGTGGGAATCGAACCCACGATCTCCGACGTAGACTGTAGGTTCGCTACCGCTACGCCGTTTGATCGTCAATAAATGATTTTTTACCTACGTATATTTTAAGACTTAAAAATAAGTTTTAACGTAACGAATAGGGACAACAGAATAAACAAAGTGGAACGTTGTAATCTTTTTACTATGTCACACTAAATTTAAATAAAAAATAACAGAAAAAACACCGTTTGCTACATGCATAAACATTGAAAACATGTTGGACCAGTCTTTCTAAAAAACCAGCAAAAATATCTTTTATTAGCTGCGTAGAAATCCATTTTTCTCTCTTACATAATTCAATACTTAAAAATTAACATATAGGTATTTTAATTCGACCTAGGGAATCGAACCCAGAAAAATTATATTGGAGAGTTAAAAACATACTATACTTACTGCCAAAATATTCCTAGAAAGAAAATTTTCGAATGTTAAAATTGCAATTAACAGTACCTATTATTTACAGTTAAACAGTATCATACTCATGCATTTTAAAAACATTTACAAAAGTCAATAAATTTTCATTTACAATTTAAATAAAAACTTACAATGAGTACATCTGTATATACTCGTACATTAAACACTTGAAAAACAAAAATTAAATTAAATTTAAAATACAATAATGTAAACATAAATAGTAATAATAATTTAATAGCTATAATATTTTGGATAATAATGAAAATTTAGGATAACAATTGTTTGAATAGCGGTGAGTTTAGCATCTAGCAACAACTATTATTGTAGTAGGTAGCAATTTATTTATTAGTACTGTTATTGAAAGTAGGTACATATCTAAATTTTTGATTTATGTTCAGGTAATTATGTAGAAAAGCTTATTTTTATTTTATTATTTACCACGAAGTACCAAAATATAATCAACTTAATACCATAATTAGATATATACCAATTGATTAAGGAGAATCAACGACTCTGCCCGCGAAATTCAAAATTTTCGTGGTTTTGCAATTGGTACGCTAGTTACACATTATAGGCAGTCAATTTGCGGGAATAGCAGTATCATCTTTATATGTTTATATCATAATCTTTGCAAAAAAAATGTCTATCCTAGGAAATTAGTTCGAGTATCAAGTATTAAGTGAGTAAGTCGCAAATCTCGGACTAATTTCTTTAACTCGACACTTTCAAGCAGAGATTTTTATAAAAACACGTGAAGACGATACTGGAAGTCCCGCAATTTTACTGCCATAAGCCTATTATGTCTCATTAGCTTAAAAATCGCAAAAAAGAAACAAAAAAATTGAATTTCGCGGGCACACCCCTTTCCATATAGATAGATTATATTTATTATTGTATCGAGAATACATATACGAGTACATACTTGAATCAGTTCAACACGTGTGGTTGTTGACAGAGTTAAAAGGTACTGAGGCAAACCTGTGCAATAATCTTGCATATTAACATAATAAAGGCGATTCCACACGAAAAACGAGCGTTCTTGTTTATCTTTGTCAATAATTATTTCCTTTTCCCACTAGATAAAAATGAAAATACTATAGTGCAGTTATTATCTCGATGCAAACTCACCTTGTATAAACAATAGAAAAATTCTTTATTTCATATAGGTCTAGCATACAAAGGCTCTTATGACACGTCGTTTTGTTTTACATGGTCACTTTAATGGTGATAACCATTTTTTATTTCTATCACCCATTTATAAAGATACAAAAAAAACAACTATCGATATCACTCATCGTAACTATGTACTTATTTAATGTAGTTTTTTATCTTTATTAATGGGTAATAGAAATAAAAGCACGTTTAAACACGGCGAGTCTGCAGCTGGATAATAACTGCACTACTTATTTTCAAGTCATCGGCTCTGAAAAGAAAACTTTACCTTATGACCGAAATGCCCTCAAACAATGCCATTATAATCCCTAGGTTGGAAAACATTTTCATTATTCCTTGAGGCGGAAAAGATTTTCCAAATTCAAACGTAACACTTAACGCCCGCATTTTGAAAATTAAAGATCTCTTTTCCGAGCGGGTGAAATGAAAAATCATTTTAGTTGCACCTAATAAGTAAGTAGGTGCCTACCTAGGAACATCCACTAAGTTAGAGCATTGCTCTACAAAAAACTTGTTCATAATATTATGCTTTTAAGAGCATGATGTGATGTGTCTACGCTCTTATTTTCCTCCTATAAATTAAATACCTAGCTCCTTATGTACTTTGTACTTTTATGTACATTTTAGGTGTAGGTCAAACTATTTAACCAAAGGCAATCTAGTGCAACAATGATTAAACGTGAATTTTTTTTTAATATAGCGATCTTTTAAGTATTATAATTTTAATTTCCATGTCCACAATTTCCTCTTTAAACTTCCCCCAGTTAGATATTGAATATGAATGGATAATAAATAATAAGCCTTAGATTGTAAATCTCATTTCTGCAGTGTGATTCGTACCTGCCTATCAATATAGGCAGGTACCTACGAATAATAAACGATTGTTTCTTCGTAATCGCAAAACTGGATTTGTACTAATATTATCCAACAAATTAATATACGAAAAAACTTTTCGAAAATTTCTCCTTCTAAGTGTTGCCCGCGGCTTAGTCCGCATATGTTTTGGTTTTGCTCCGGATTGAAAAATTATATAATTATATAATTAGTATGTCTGATGTCTTTCCTGTTCCTGTTGAAATTCCGATTCCCGTTCCCGGACCCTATTCCAAACTAAACTTAAGATTAGTTTCGGTTTAGTAACTTTAAGTGGTTTTCATTTGGTTTCCATGCATTGTCAATGACGTAACTCCCATGACTGACCGCCTGTCGTTGACGCGATCATTAAGACCCCCGACTGCGAGCGTGGGAACTCCCGATTCGACGCCACGTTGCTATTTTCAGACGCAAAGCGCGGTGCAAGTAGTATCCTGGCCATGAAAAAATTTAATATCATACTTCAGACAACTTAAATGTCCATTACGCGTTTTCTCTTTTAAGTGTTTAAAATTGTCACAGAAAACACGCAGTGTACGTAGACACTAGATTATTACGATCGTATCGTGATAATCTAGTTTCTACGTAGTAGGCAGGCACCCAGCAGCAAAAGCCGTGGCCGAGTGTACGCGTTAGGCTTGATGTTAATTTATTTGTATTACGTTTTTATATCTGGGTTTCATATAATGTGATAATTTTCAATACAATTGTTAATCATAATATCGCACTTTTAGAGGACAACTCGTGACATTTACAACACTCGCCTTCGGTTCAGACTTGTTAATGACAGCTCGTTTGCAAAAACCTACTTTCCACTCTTGTATCACAATGTACCAATTCTTGTTAAAGTTGTATGCTACATTATATGAAATATCATTTCATACAATGAGTGATACAACATTATCTTTCTCTATAAAACTCGATATCTAACCTTTGCAACAAGCGTGTAAGGAATATACTTAAAGTAAAGTACAAAGTGGTCGGCATTTTGAAATTTTTTGTCACTGGGCCGATTGCTTCCGAAATCGATATCTTGGTTCCGCAGCCGGCATAAAGAAGGATTTGTGGTCAAAATTTAAAAAATTGGCCGCCATTTTGAACTTTTTTGATACTGGGCCGATTGCTTTCAAAATCGACATCTGATCTTGTCAGCAGGCTTAGGAAGAACTTTGTGGTCAACTTTTTAAAAAATGGCCGCCATATTGATCTTTTTTTGTTACTGGGCCGATTGCTTTCAAAATTGATATGTGACCTTGTCAACAGACCTAGGGAAGAAGTTTGTGGTAAACATTTTAAAAAGTGGCCTCCATTTTGAACTTTTTTGTTACTGGGCCGATTGCTTTGAAAATCGATATCTAAGTTTCGCAGTGAGCATTGAGAAGGAATCTGTGTTCAAAATTAAAAAAAAGTAACCGCCATTTTGATCTTTTTTGTTACTGGGCCGATTGCTTTCAAAATCGACATCTGACCTTGTCAGAAGGCTTGGGGAAGAACTTTGTGGTCAACATTTTAAAATGTGGCCGCCATTTTTAACTTTCTTGTTAGTAGGCCGATTGCTTTCAAAATCGACATTTGACATTTTTAGCAACAGATATTGATTTTTGAAATAAAGATATTTTGATTTGATTTGATTTGATTTGGTCAAAAAGATCTAAATGGCGACCATTTTTTTATTTTTCTTACAAATTCTTTTTGTGCTTTTTGTTTTGTGCTTGCTGCCAAGGTCAGATGTCGATTTTGAAAGCAATCGGTCTACTAACAAGAAAGTTAAAAATGGCGGCCACATTTTTAAATTTTGACCACAAAGTTCTTCCCTAGGCCTGCTGACAAGGTCAGATGTCGATTTTGAAAGCAATCGGCCCAGTAACAAAAAAGTTCAAAATGGCGGTTACTTTTTTGAATTTTGACCACAGATTCCTTCTCAATGCTCACTGCGAAACTTAGATATCGATTTTCAAAGCAATCGGCCTACTAACAAGAAAGTTCAAAATGGCGGCCATTACTTGTAAATTTTGACCACATATTCCTTCTCTATGCTTACTGCGATATTCAAATACCGATTTTGAAAGCATTTGGCCCAGTAACAAAAAAGTTCAAAATGGCGGCCACTTTTTTAAATTTTGACCACAAATTGCTTCCCTAGGCTCGCTGACAAGGTCAGATGTTGATTTTGAAAGCAATCGGCCCAGTAACAAAAAAGTTCAACTTGGCGGCCACTTTTTTAAATTTTGACCACAAATTGCTTCCCAAGGCTCGCTGACAAGGTCAGATGTGGATTTTGAAAGCAATCGGTCCAGTAACAAAAAAGTTCAAAATGGCGGCCACTTTTTAAAATTTTGACCACAAATTCCTTCCCTAGGCTTGCCGACAAGGTCAGATGTCGATTTTGAAAGCAATCGGCCCAGTAATAAAAAAGTTCAAAATGGCGGCCACTTTTTAAAATTTTGACCACAAATTCCTTCCCTAGGCTTGCTGACAAGGTCAGATGTCGATTTTGATAGCAATCGGCCCAGTAAAAAAAAAGTTCAAAATGGCGGCCACTTTTTAAAATGTGGACCACAAAATCCTACCCTAGGCTCGCTGACAAGGTCAGATGTCGATTTTGAAAGCAATCGGCCCAGTAACAAAAAAGTTCAAAATGGCGGCCACTTTTTTAAATTTTGACCACAAATTCCTTTCCTAGGCTCGCTGACAAGGTCAGATGTCGATTTTGAAATCAATCGGCCCAGTAATAAAAAAGTTCAAAATGACGGCCACTTTTTAAATTTTGACCACAAATTCCTTCCCTAGGCTCGCTGACAAGGTCAGATGTCGATTTTGAAAGCAATCGGCGCAGTAACAAAAAAGTTCAAAATGGCGGCCACTTTTTTAAATTTTGACCACATATTCCTTCTCTATGCTTACTGCGAAACTTAGATATCGATTTTTAAAGCGATCGGCCCAGTAACAAAAAAAATTGAAAATGGCGGACATTTTGTAATTAAGCATATTAATATCTGGGTGACCGAGCTTCGCTCGGTGGCCAATAGATGGCAGCAGTAGTCATATTTTTATTTTTTTTGGTAAATTCGACATTTTATAAAAATGAATCCTAGCTAGATCGATTTATCGCCCCGAAAACCCTCTGTATACTAAATTTCATGAAAATCATTCAAGCCGTTTCCGAGATCCAGATTATATAGAAATATATATACAAGAATTGCTCGTTTAAAGGTATAGGATTAACTCCTTGCACGCTTGTTGCAAAGGTTTTTCGATTTTTTAAAAATTGTAGTGGTTGACGATTATGGTGTTGATATTTCGCGCGTAAGATCTTATAACTAAAGGCATTATTTATGAGTAAATCGAAATTTTAACGTTAGTTCCATTTTTGGCCACCGAACAAGGAAACTTTGTGGCAGTATACCATCCCCTCAGGTGAAGTCGATCATCCATTCAACAACCTATATTTGGATAGAAATACCTACTCATACGAAAAAAACAAATTAAAATAATATCAGTTATAATAGCGAAATGGCTTGCAGAGAAAATAATAGAGAAGGTTGTTTCAGATGGTTTTGCCTGTGACGCATTTTTTTTCTCAAAACTCAAGAATTATTTTATAAATATTTTGCGGTGTTTGTGTAGACCCGTTTACTATCCATCTGAGTTTTTTTTTTGATGTCATATAATGAAGCGAGTTGTTCAATATAGTTAAATCCGTAACTCCCTTTTTCACGTTTTCCGCAGTCGCGCCTCTTAAGGCGGGTCCCCAAAGATAGACCGGGTCTACCTTTGGGATCTACGCTAGACGAACCGAGCACGAGCGAAGCACAAGCGGAGCCGTTTCGGCTTCGTGGTTGTGAGTCGTTCGAGGCTTGTAAGTCGGTCCACACTATAGACGAATTGCGTTCGGCTCGTGCCCTCCTAGCGTCGTAGACCTTTATGTTTTCAATTGCATATTTACCGAAACAAACTCGTCTGTCTTGAAGTTTTGGCCCCTGCCGCTACAACGATAGCCATTTTCCACTACCCAGGAGCACTGCTGGTTAGATGATGTACCTCTTCGTAGCAACTAAGGTAGTATCTAAGGTTTTAGGCGATAGGTAACCTAAGGGCGGTAAGGCCGTACACCGTACAACATCTAGTCTTCCTCATCTAATCTAGCTCAACCCTATTAGAAAGTGAATATGGAGAGCTCACTGCCACTGGTTTCCTCACGACTCTGATGATCTCCGTCTCTGTTAAAACCATAAAAATTTATGTAACTCTCAAAAGTCAAGTCAAACCCTAGCCATATTAAGTACATTGCGATCCAAAAGATGGAATGGTAATGGTACGACCAAAAATGTACATATAAGAATTCGCGGACGTCACCTGATCATTTTCATACATTTTTAAATTCGTTCAATTTCCATCTAGATTAGATGGAAATTGAACGAATTTAAATCGCATCGCAATATAATGTCATATGGTTAGATATTTAGAAATAGATTAGAATCCCATGGCACAGGATTTGAATCCCTAGTCATTGATTAGAAGTCAAGGCGTCTACGCTACTGTGCCTTCACATCTGAATTATTATAATACTAGCTGATGCCCGCGACTTCGTCCACGTGGGATAAAAACTATTCTATCTTTTAAGTTGGACCAAATGACAGATATTCACGAAGTTTGAACTAAATCGGTTCAGTAGTTTAGGAGTCCATTGAGGACAAACATTGTGACACGAGATTTATATATATTAGAGTGAATATGGAGAGCTCACTGCCACTGGTTTCCTCACGACTCTGATGATCTCCGTCACTGTTAAAACCATAAAAATTGATGTAACTCTCAAAAGTCAAGTCAAGCTCTAGACATATTACATTGTGATCCAAAAGATGGAATGGTAATGGTACGACCAAACGTGTACCTATAAGAATTCGCGGAAGTCACCTGATCATTTTCATACATTTTTTAAATTCGTTCAATTTCCATCTAGATTATATGGAAATTGAACGAATTTATATCGCATCGCAATATAATGTCATATGGTTAGATAAATGTAGAAATAGATTCGAATCCCATGGCACAGGATTTGAATCCCTAGCCACCGATTAGAAGTCATGGCGTCTACGCTACTGGGCCTTCACATCTGAATTATTATAATATTATACTCCGACTCGTATTATGCCTAAATCCTTGACATGACCTTTCATGTCCTCAATCGTCCTTTATACTCACTAACAGCATAAGAATCCAAAAAAAAAACATATTTTTACATAACGTTTATTTATAAAATGTTTTAGTTATATTAATAAATTTAATAATATAATAATTATGACTTACACTACAAACTTATATTATAAGCGATGAAATAGACGAATTTGATAACATCAGAAATCCAAACATCAATAAAATCTTCACCAAATATCTTCGGCTAACATTTCGCGTAGCAACTAGCAATATCACTACAATGTGATCACTACTATAATATAGTAGTAGGCGCTATATTACTGCAATATCCATTCAACACTATTAAGGTCACTTAAGGAGCACACCACGGGTGTGCCCGCGAAATTCAAATTTTTCGTGGTTTTTCGCGATTTTTAAGCTAATAAGACATAATAGGCTTATGGGCGTCAAATTGCGATAATCCCAATATCTTCTTCACGTGTTTATGTAAAAATCTCTGCTCGAAAGTGTCGAGTTAAAGAAATTAGTCCAAGATTTGCGAGTTACTCACATAAAACTCGATACTCGGACTAATTTCCTAGAATACACATTTTTATGCAAAGATTTTGATATAATCATGTAAAGATGATACTGTCACTATAGCAAATTGATTGCCATAAGCCTATCATGTCTAATTTGCGTACAAATTGCAAAAAACCACGAAAATTTTGAATTTCGCGGGCAGAGCCGTTGATTTCACGTTAATTAGGGGCCGAATTTTCAATCGCCAGATAAACGTTAACTAAGGAATAAATATTATGATCTTTTGACAGATTTTTTTATGGCATATGGCATAATATGCTGTAAAAAAGCATATAGGAATCTGGGTTTTATGCTTCGTACAGTTCTTATAGTAGGTATTACGGCGATCGTCACTTCGTACAATGCGTTGGTTAGGAGTCAACTAGAAGGTAATGTTTCAAAGGAGAATGCCAGGAAATGGGCTATATTTGCGTCACTCTGCGTCTAAAGCACGTATGCATGAAGAATCTTCTTTCAAATTTTAATATCGCTTATATTTATTTTAGTGAAATGTGAACAGGGATTCAAAAGTATTATAAGAAATAGTAGTTTATGAAACGGATGCATAATGGGGGGTATTAAAACATGAGTGTGAGTTTAAAAAACGAGCCGCAGGCGAGTTTTTTAATAGTATCACACGAGTGTTTTAATACCTAATTATGTAGAGTTTCATACACTACTTTATCTACGCTCAAATTATCATAAATCCAAACCATAAAATCTTGCTAACGTTTGTCGTAAATCCTTCACTTTGTTGGTAAAAGATTGTGGGTCATTTTTGTTGCAATTACTAAAATGTCAGGTGGAGTTAAATTTTCTTTAGTAGGTTTCACTGCTAGACATTTTTCCGCGCTAAGTTTTGACTAAGTAACAAAAATAACACATTGAAATGTTAAAAGTTAGGTATGGCGCCAAAATTCAGTTGTAAACTGCGTATAGTCTATTAAAAAAGTCATGAAACAAAAAAGAGTAGAAAAATATTTATACAAGTCAGATAAAGTATATTTTTAGTGGATAATTAAATAATCAAAAATTATACATAATTCTTTTCAATATTCTGTATGAACACACTTTTTAATCAGTCATATAAGGCAGGGAAAAATTATTGTTTCCGTGAATTAATTGTTGTCTATGGTCGATCATGACTACCAACTAAATGTTGTCTGTGGACTCCATATATAAAAAAAAAAACAAAATTGAGGATTGGCTCTACACTCTCTTTTGGCTACGACGACCACAGAGAAAAAAAGTTATTCCCTGGTCTGTGATGACGACACATAAAAATACAGGAACCCAGAGCCGAGTATCGTAATAGAAATTATTCAACTATCTAGAGATATTTCCATAGTACAGCAATGTTATAATGAATAACTTTTTAATAATTATAGAAGTCTGTGAATAAAGTAGGTCAATATGTGACACATTTTGATTTCATAATTCGAACTTTAAGCAATGAGCGTAGATAAAAGTAATTAAACGTTTCGGAACATGTGGAACCGCCACTTATAAAACTTAGAAAACTAGATTATTACAAATTCCCTGTTAATATCTTACTTATCTTTTTTTACATAATATTGAAAATATTTCTAATGTTTTACCGATGATTTAGGTGTAGCCCAATTTTCATACAATAATTAGCATTCTGCTTTATTCCTCATAGAAAAGTTTATCTGGCGACTGAAAAATCAGCCTTAAAGGAAATTATTTAAGGTATTATTATTATTAATCAATAAATTATTAAGGTTACATATTTATTTGGTGTTAACAATTTCGAATTTCAAGTCATTCTCGCAGAGGCGTTGGATGAGGCTGGTGTTCTGGAAGGCCACGCCGGTGGTCAGCACGCCGCCCCTGAAAACACGAGTGAGCAATTTTGGCTTGTCCTGTTTTAATTTCATCTACTGACAATGATATACAGGGTTATTTTAAAAATACCAAATCGCTCTCGGCCTGCAATTGTTTACATTGACACTAACAACTTTTGTTCTACGACTTTTCAAAATACAGTATTAATTTATTTCATACAAAAAAATAATAACTCATGTTATTTCTGTAAAGTGGCATTACACTGTGTACAACCATAATTTATAGTAGGTATGTATTATCATTATGTACAACGTCGCGTAGTCGGGTCAGTGACCGTACGATAGGGTCGAGATTCGCGCGCCGCGCGCCGGCCGCGTGGCTAATGTAGCACGTAGTTATATTTGTACAATGTAAAGAGTAGTTACGGGTAGAGTATCTGTGTAAAATTATTTTTTTAAAAAATTGAACCGACTTCAAAACCACAAATAGGCACTCAAAAGCGAAAAATAAATTAATATAATTATTATAACCGCTACTACCCACTCATCTATTTTGAAGTCGGTGCCAGCCAATTCAAATAGATAAGTAAATCTTTATAATAGTGCAAAACTACATCCATAGTAAGTAGTAGTAGTAAGCTTCGCTGGCACCGACTTCAAAATAGATGAGTGGGTAGTAGCGGTTATAATAATTATATTAATTTATTTTTCGCTTTTGAGTGCCTATTTGTGGTTTTGAAGTCGGTTCAATTTTTTTAAAAAATAATTTATTTTACCCTTTTTAGTGCAAAAAAGTTTTTAAAGACAAGCTTTTATGATCTAAATAGTTGCCACGTTTTAACCAAATTTAAAATGGACTATCACAATAAAATGCATGTACAATAATCACGGAAAATCCTAAATACCGATATAGGGATTAAACAGAGAACCTCTTTTTTTGACGTCGGTCAATTAAAACATATATTTCAGTCAACTTGAGAATCTCCATTCTCTTTTGAAGTCCGATAAAATCTACACTGTACACTATTATACCGATCGCAAGCGATTTACTATTTTCCGTTGAGGAGTTCCGCTCTCCATCTCCGAAGATATTCATTAAATCTCGACGAAATTAAAACGAGTCTACTTGTGATGTATGGCCTATCTAACAAAAAAAGAATCATCTAAATCCGTTTTGCCGAACTCGAGATAATCGCGAACAAACTTAAATACAAATATGTCGATCAAACTAAGAACCTCTTATTTTTTTAAGTCGGTTAATATACTAAAACCTTCTCCAGAATGTAACAAATACTTTCCTGAAAACCGCATCAAAATCGGTTCAGCCAAACGTGAAATAATCGCGGACAAACATACATACATACATACACACACACATACATACATACATACATACATACGGGTCGAATACAGAACCTCTTTCTTTTTTTGAAGTCGGTTAAAAATGTTGAAAATTTGATATTTCTCAAAATATCGAGTTAAAAAAAAGTCGTAGAACAAAAGTTGTTTGTGTTAATGTAAATAACTACAGGCCGAGAGCGATTTGGTATTTTTAAAATAACCCTGTATAATACATAAAAAGGAGCAGATATGTGACAAGCGCGCGCGTTGTGAAGACTAAAAAATCATCGTAGTTAGTCTGCGTCGAGCGCAAGCATTATTGTTGTCACCCATATCACCTTGTGAGCTCAACTCAATCTCAAAGCTGTGTAATGGCCACTGATCTCTATTCTGTGGATCGCTGTCTGTCAACGTAAAAATGAAGACACTTGATTTTCACCATTTTCTGATTGTTGCGTAACCTGGCGTGAGCGTCCATGGAACTAAAATAAATGGGATTCAAAACGACGGTCACTAGCAACAAATCGGCACAAAAAAGTAACTGTCAAGATGTATAGAATGATTAATCCATAAATCAGTGAGAATGACTGGCAGTTTATTTATTAAAGTTTTTGGCAGTTTATTTACCTTTGTTCATGAAAGGGTACACTATACTGCTAAATAAAATAAAAAATTACTCTAAAGTCTCATTGAAGCCGAGGCAGCGAGGCATAGTACCCAAAATGCTGGCAGCGTTACCCTTTTGGATGGCCAAACTTATTTTTTGGCCAATGTATTCCCGATGGACTCGATTACCCTTTTCGATATTTCAGCGAAAAGGGAACGAAAGTATTTCAGAATCGATGAAGAACAAAGCTACTGAGGTGCACTCACTGTTTGGGCATCTTGTCCTTCTCGCGCAGGATGGTGATGGCGGAGTATAGCAGCGCCACCACCGTCGCGCCGTAGCCGGGGTTCACGCCCGATACCTGTCCACGGGACAAAGAAGTTAGTCTGTAGTACTGTGATAATACAGGACAGTGCCTGAAAAAAAACTTAAATGTGCAGCAACAGACAACAGCTGAAACGATCGGGCGGGTCATCTGATGGTAAGCGATCACCGCCTCGCGTGGACATTTGCAGCACCAGAGGAACTGCAAAGGCGTTGTCAGCTCTTAAGAAATTTGTTTATGCACTCCTTGAATAACCCCATGTTATTTGAGGGAACTATAGCCTCCCAACCTTCACCGAACAACTCGAACTTGAAGTATTCTTCGTGACTTCCTCACTCGGACCCCTGGCCACTAGCCCCATGGAGAAGAACCCGGGGTGCTTCAGCAGCAGACTCCTGGTGAAGCACTTACCACAGCAGTAACCTTCTTGTTAGGAGCAGTTCCCTCCACATCCGCACCAGCCTCCCAACCTTCACCGAACAGCTCGAACTTGAAGGAAGTATTCTTCATGACTTCTTCACTCGGACCCCTGGCCACTAGCCCCATGGAGAAAAACCCGGGGTACTTGAGCAGCAGACTCCTGTTGAAGCTTATCCTAGTGAAAAGCAGGCAAATCTGTTACCACTTACCACAGCAGTAACCTTCTTGTTAGGAGCAGTTCCCTCCACATCCGCACCAGCCTCCCAACCTTCACCGAACAGCTCGAACTTGAAGGAAGTATTCTTCGTGACTTCCTCACTCGGAACCCTGGCCACTAGCCCATGGAGAAGAACCCCGGGTACTTCAGGAGCAAACTCCTGGTGAAGCATTTACCATAGCAGTAACCTTCTTGTTAGGAACTGTTCCATCTACATCCGCACCAGCCTCCCAACCTTCACCGAACAGTTCGAACTTGAAGGAAGTATTCTTCGTGACTTCCTCACTCGGACCCCTGGCCACTAGGCCCATGGAGAAGAACCCCGGGTACTTCAGGAGCAAACTCCTGGTAAAGCTGATCTTAATGAAGAGCAGGAAAATCGGTTATCACTTACCACAGCAGTAACCTTCTTGTTAGGAGCAGTTCCCTCCACATCCGCACCAGCCTCCCAACCTTCACCGAACAGCTCGAACTTGAAGGAAGTATTCTTCATGACTTCCTCACTCA
This sequence comes from Coenonympha glycerion, assembly GCA_963855885.1. Taxonomy (NCBI): domain Eukaryota; kingdom Metazoa; phylum Arthropoda; class Insecta; order Lepidoptera; family Nymphalidae; genus Coenonympha; species Coenonympha glycerion. The sequence goes on along the minus strand of OY979637.1, from coordinate 15,646,624 downwards.
GACCCCTGGCCACTAGCCCCATGGAGAAGAACCTGGGGTACTTCAGCAGCAGACTCCTGGTGAAGCTGATCCTAGTGAAGTGCAGGGAAATCGATTATTACTTACCACAGCAGTAACCTTCTTGTTAGGAGCAGTTCCCTCCACATCCGCACCAGCCTCCCAACCTTCACCGAACAGCTCGAACTTGAAGGAAGTATTCTTCGTGACTTCCTCACTCGGACCCCTGGCCACTAGCCCCATGGAGAAGAACCCGGGGTACTTGAGCAGCAGACTCCTGGTGAAGCTGATCCTGGTGAAGAGGTACAGCATGACGGCGGCGAAGGCGACGGAGAAGGCGGTGAGGAAGCTGGGGAACTTGACGTATGTCTTGATCTGCACGGGTCGCTTGTGCTGGTTCTCGTACAGGTGGCGCTGTGTGCGGTACACTACGGAGGCGTCGGAGCCGGGGAAGGGAAGGCACCAGCCGTCTTTGCGGGAGTGCATCGTGGATCTGGAATTAACAGATTCATCTTGATTTCATCATCATCATCTCAACCCCTTTTTATGTCCCACTGCTGGGCATGGGTCTCGTCTCAGACTGAGAGGGGTTTGGCCATAGCCCACCATGTTGGCCAAGTGCGGGTTGGCGGGCCTCACTGCTCACATACCTTCGAGAAAAAATTTGTGAACTCTCACACATGCAGGTTTCCTCACGATGTTTTCCTTCTCCGCTAAGCGAGTGATATTTAGTTTCCTAAAAGCAGTGATAGCAGCAGTGATAGCTTAGTGGTTCTGACCTCTGCCTTTCATAAGGAGGTCGCGGGTTCGAATCTTGGGCACGCACCCCTGACTTTTTCGAGTTATGTACGTTTTTTAGGAAACATCTTGATTTAGCAGAATATAATCCTAACATCTCATACTTACCCAGTGTTTGTAACAAAACTACGAAATGGCTTGACTGTTTTTTATGTATATTCGCTGGGTCTCAGAACAGAAGAACAGAAGGCGTAAATATTTTTCATATCTCTAACTGAGAATAATTGATTTTATACGGTTAAACAACAGTTGCTGGGTCAGTATTTATTTTTTTGCGTTTATACTGCAACTGTTACGCTGAATTGAATGAAACTGGAAACGGTGATAGATTACCTTAATATCGCACGTAACCGTGAGTAAGTATTTGCGCTAAACATTTTATCAGGCTTAATATATTATTGTAGACACCAAGATCTCAAATCTATGCTAGGCCTATATGAAATAAAGAATTTTTCTAGTCTATTCTATTCCAAATTAGCTCCTGATTATGTAAAACATGTCTATGTTCTTGATATTAACGCTTTTGTCAGATTCTTTAAAGAAGTTGTTATAGGTATTAGATTATGTGAAATAAGGTTAGTACTTTTATCTTTAGGACCTTACCTCGGTAATAGCTTGGGTTTAAATGTAGGCAGTCTTTCCGGATACAGTTTCTTTCTGAGGGCGGGTAACTCGTGGTAATGCGCCAGACTAAAAAATAAAATTTAAATTCCTTAAAGTGGCTGACAATAGGCATTAAGTACATCTAAAAACCACATCCACATAAAGAATCGTTTCTTGATAAACCAATTTTAGTTGTAAAAATAAGCGGATAAAAAGCCGGATCAACATAGGCTTCTTATAACTTTTTATCCTGGAAAATCCACTTTCAAAATATTGTCGAAGCGGCATAACGTGTAAGTTGTAACTAGCAAATCGTCCTTAGAGGTCTATCTATCGTAAGGTCTACGAACAAAAAAATTACGATAAAGAAGTAATAATGACGTGGCACTTTGGGACTGTCGACAGAAGGGGTGAGCTGTCCGTAAAGGTGTAGGTATGTCGGATACTTTAACGGTACCGTGAGTTCAGTGGCTTTTTCTCATATAAAAAAATGCCAAATGCGCCTAAAAGTTTTTTTTACTTCAAAAACCGGTCAAGTCCAAGTTAGGATCTCATAAGGGTTCCATTGTTTTTTTTAAAAGAATGTGGTTTTTCTACGTACCCATAGACAAGCGACTCCCACGTGCCGTAGTTGATGGCGCCACCTTTCGTGCTATCCGCGGGCGCCTTGCTGCTCAGGTACGACTCCACCGAGTTCAGGATGCCTGCGGGTCGCACCACTAGTTTTTAGACCATCATCCACTGCCAGCCTGCTAAAGCCTGCTGCTACATATAGCTAGGTAGACATGACATGTGTCTGGTCTAGACTGGCAAGTGCTTCTGCCGACTGGCGGAGGAGAGCCAGCGTCTTGTGGGAGTGCACTTTATATGAGGATTTATTACCCAGTTACCAGGACCTCGTGAGCTCACGGTCATCTTCGGAATAGAGGCGAAGTGGCTGAGCAGCGGATCCTTGTGGCGAACAGCGACGGAGCGAGGCGAGTCCGAATTTGCATCATTCTGCCCCACAAAAGGGAAGAGGGGGCACACAGGTACAAGGAGCGGAGAAAATAATTTGTAGGGAGTACTAGAGAGTCAAGAAGTCGCCACGAGAACATGCCAAGAGCAGGTACCAAACGGGTGCCCTCTCATAATAGCGCGGTTGATTGGGCCATGGGTGGTGGAGGGTTGTCCCTATTGTCAGGCAGTTTCTCTTAGATCTCTTACGAGAGAATGAGGTTTTAAATCTTAGTTGCAAGGTTCCGAGGATAACTAACCTTCAAGGCTTTTCTGAAAATTAAATATCCTCATGTCACATTTAATGCTATCGACAAAAATCTAGGCCTGCTTTGTTTGCTAGTCAAACTTCAATAACTTTGATGCAAGGAAATTTACCATCTGATATTCTGCTTCAAATTGTTCTACAAAAAGAGCGCGATAGCACATTTTTGTACCTTTATCTTTTAAGGTTGACTCATTATTATGGGGATATGTAAAAACCGAAACTAATGCTGGTAAAGCCATAGGCAACAGCTACTTTCTAGGATAAGTGTAATGAATGAATGAATGAATGAGAGAACTTTATTTCCGTTTTGTGCCACTATAACTAACTAAAACTACTACTAACACATACTTTAAGTAACTAAAACTAAAAACGGGGGCTGAAACTTCCATCGCTTGGGCAACCAAGACAAAAAATTGCCCAAACGATGGAAGCCGCAGGCACCGCTTGTTGCACGTGGCACAACCCAGAAATGGGCCCCAACTCAGCATGATGCTGTGTGTCCCATACGTATGGAAGCACACAGCGCTGATTTTCAGTTGGAGCCCTTTCTGAATGACTCCACATAGATGCATGACATCCATTTAATGCTATTATGGAAGAGAAAAATACAAGACAACTGACCTCCAAAGTTCTGCTGCAAATAAATGACGCCCATGTCGTTGGGAATGCTGTCGAAGCCGCACGCGCTGATGATGTACACGCCCGCGTCGCGCGCCTGCTGGTCATACTCCAGTTGCATCGTTTCGATGAACTGTAATAATGAGCAATACGATTACATTCCTCCAATCAATATACATTTTATTTTATATCATATGTTCACACTCAGTTGCGCGATAGTGAGAGACTAAAACTAAAAGTCACCATCTACTTCTAGTCTGGCTAAACAATCTTGTAAATAAACTCACAATTTCGTGAATAGGACATTCGGTCTCTCAACTGTAATAATTCCTACAAAGAAGATTCATCGGCAAGAAAGCACTATTGCTATTAACAACACCGACGCAATTTTGCCTGTATAACGGTTTTTTACAGGACATACTTACGAGTCCACTCCATAACTTATTACCTCCTTCACCTTTCTACCACAGAACCGTAAGAAGTCAAGAGACGTGGCATTCTTATGTGTTTTTTTCGGTGAACTTGAACGATTTTTTTCTTCCACGTCTCTGATACGAACCACAAAGGTGTGGAATACACATCCAGCTTCCGTATTTCCAGCCAAGTGTGATCAGGATGCCTTCAAAGAAGATTGAATAGGCATATTTTCTAGGCAAGCGTGCTCCATCCTAGCATCCATCAGGCATGATGGCAGTCAAGCGCAAACCTAACAATAATAATACTCGCCTGCGGCTCTCCACTAACGTCCACGTAGTGCGCTTTGCCGTCTATAGCGGCCCTGACCACCGGCTCGCCGTAGTGCCGGTAAGGGCCGCAACAGTTCACCAGCACTTGAGTCTGCGAGCACATCTCCTTCAGAGACTTCTCGTCTCCGACGTCGGCAATTATGATCTTCACTGATGATAGGTCATCGCCTGGAAATTAAACAAAAGAAATATAGGTTTTGCGACATGTTGCAAGGTTCGCAAATGATTCAAGAATCGCGAAAACAGTCATTTACGAGTACGCACGAGCTTCGGGGTTCGGTCATCACAATGAATTTTTCAGTCAGCATTTCGAGAGGTCGTGGAATTATTTATTTGCGCGTTCTATAAAGGACTTGGTGCTATTTCAGCAAAAGTCTAACGACCCAATGTCCAACGCTGTATTTAAGCTTGCTAAAGGTTATTCCAATTTCCAAATTCCAACCACATGTTCAAGTTACGATAGTTTCCGCTGTTCCTCACAATGACGTGACGAATGCGAATCGTATTTTAAATTTAAGAGTAAAATTGCCTTTAAGTCTGCAGGTCACTAAATTAAGTTGCTTTTGCCGTTAATGCGGTGAGATTACGCTGTAGGTTATTCTTATCAGCTTGCAGTAAGAAATAACTTTCTCGTAGCTTGGGTATGTATACCTATAGCATTATCACATTATCACTTAATGCGATTATCGAGTTGTGCGTCCAAGAATAATATTTATTATTTAATGAAAATATGGTTGTTTGTCTGTACATAATTTGGATATTATTTGAACAATTAAAGTTGAGCCTATATACGTATTAAGTTTAGTAATTACCGCTATATATATTTCTAAGCTAGTATAGGTTAGAAAACATGTAAAGTAGGTACCTCGTACTTTATTATTCAACACGTTTTCTTTTTTCAGCGATTTCAAAATACTGGCTTGAAGATAATTGAAATTATGTATAGTTGACACTTGACAATTACTTAAATGATATTCAATTATTTAAATACCTAAACCTGATTGAGTTACAGTACCTAAACTTATGTTAGGTAAATACCCACTTATTTTAAACAATAACAAACATACTTTGGCTGATTTATATTTAGGTGCCTAAAAGTCATTAAGAAATAATACGGTACAATCTAGGTTCATTGTGAGTTGCAAATTTCTGTTTAGAAATGTACTACAATTATTGTTCTGTAGGTAGGCACGAGTGTACCTATATGTAGATTTTATTGGTGCTCCAGTTAAAACGTTGGGTAACACTGTTTTAAGAACGTTTCCAATAGAGCAAGGAAGTTTAGAGGTCACTCCGTATTTACAATAACTGCTCTCGTATGTACTGATGGACTCACGTTCAATTTATGCGCCTGCGCCGAAAATAGAAAGCACTGAACAAATATTGATTTTACCTCGACGGGTTTCCGTACCAACGATCTACCTACCTTAGTAAACTGTACCACAAGCTTGCTTGTTCGCTTCTTCATTTTTAGTACGCATGGCAAAAGTTTGGAATTCTCTCCCGAAATCAGTGTTCCCCGCATGTTACGACCTGGATACCTTTAAAAAAACCGGCCAGTGCGAGTCGGACTCGCGCACCGAGGGTTCCATACCATAAAAGAAGTAAAACATTGAAAGAATCACTTTTGTTCATGAATTTACGAGTATAATTTACATGTAGGTACTTTTGTTGGCAAACCGCAAACGTAACTTTGTTTTTGGCGGATTGAAATGAAATGAAATGAAGTATATTAGTCAGGGAGTTGATTTTATTTTTCCTGTAAAATATACATTAACTTCTATTGATCATAATTATTTCAGATTTTTCGATTGGTAAACTTCGGAGATAAGCATAAGGGGGAGGGGGGGGGGCGGTATTTTTTCGACAGTTTGCTCAATAAATCAAAAACTATCAGGCATAAAAATAAATAAAAATTAGTTTTAGTATACACTAGTAATGCCCTTTCATATGATACCCCACTCAATATTTTTATCTCATTTTGAAAATTTGTAGCCCTTGTTTTACCCCCCTTTTTAAAAAAAAGTATACGTTTTACGATTGTTATGACGTCGGGTCACTATTACCTATAAATGTTCTAAAGGACATTGCCGATTCTTGTATGAAAATTGGGCTATACTTGCGTCTTAACCAAATCATCGGTAAAACATTGGAAATATTCCCAATATTACGTTATAAAAAAATCAGTAAGATAAAAACCGGGAATTTGGAGCAATCTTATTTTCTATTTTTCTGATATTTTGAGGTTAGGTTAGTTGTTTTCACGCACTATAAGGTAAGTGAGGTGTAATTCGGGAGTCTAAGGCTATGACGACTTCAAAAATTAATATAAAAAAAACTAAACCTGATTTCTGTTCGAAAGTTTTTTTAAAAGAACATTGGTCTTTTGCCAGCTAATACGTGCATGAATTAAGTTATTTAAGTTAGTATTTTCTTTTTAATTAATTTATTTGTAGACCTCTTTTTTACTTCTTATTTCGTGATAAAATTTGACTCGACTTTTTAATTCGTGAATTCAGGGTTCTTATTTCGGGATAAAATTTTGTACACTAATTCTTGACATTATATTAAAATATTTTGAATAAAAACATAACAGGAGTTTAATACATTAATATAGCAATAAGAATATTCAATATTTAAGGTTAAAACATGTTACATTAAGCTCAAATTCAGCTTTTATTTAAACTATCCCCTAATCATAACTGTTTTCCACGATATCGCTTGCATACCCTAGGAACAGTAGATTTTTCCGAGATCAAAAGTAGCCTATATCCATCCAGAATAGCGGTAGCTCTCCATTAGTGAAAAAAATATCAAAATCGGTTCAGTAGATTTCTAGATAAAAAAATAGTAAAAAATGACCTAAAAAGTAATAGTAATCACTAGTAAAACAACTCTTCATTGTTAATACCTAACTGTAAGATAATATATTTGAGTATTTCAATAGCATTTACAGCATATATTGGAATCTCCAAAATTCGAATACCAATTTCTTGAAAAAATATTGGAGTCCATGTGAAATCAAAACTTTCCATTTAACATGGTTTTGCGGTACAAAAGATTTTATTTCAACTTGAAATTTCTGATTATAATATATAATTTAGTGTTAGTTTTAGTTTAAAATAACTTCTTTTATTATAAAATAAACTACAAATTTTGAAAAATTTATCCAACTTTAATAGTAGTTAAGTAATTTAAGCAAGTCTGAAGTCTTGTAAACTCGATTTAATTAATTCACAGAAGATTTTTTGTACGGTAGGTCTTATGTATTCCATGTGCCTGAAACATAACAAAATAACTTTAATTTTTTCCTACTAATCACAAACCTTCACAAAGTAATGCCTGCAGCTATCTGATTTAAATAATACCCGGCTGAGTTTGTTGTGGGCTTCTTCTCAGTTCAGGGCGCGTTGGAACCCTCGTAAACTTAGTTTTTAAGTCGTTAAATAGTTATCACTATTAATAAGTATATGTACCTACTTGACATTCATAAGTGCTAACAAGTAGTGGCCAATATGAAATAAATGATTTGAATTTGAATTTGAATTTGAATTTGATGGGAACAGTTACTTTCTTTTTGTTACAAAGAATTTTTAGTTGAGTTAGTGAGGTTTGTAATGAAACTTGAAATCTAGAACTTGATGTTTATTAACCTAAGACATATTTCATCAATAAAACTCAGAAATTGATATACCATTATGCATACATTAATACTTAAGTTTAAGTTTCTTTGAAGGTTTACTTATCACGAAATTCAAATTGAGTGCTAAAAGAAAAGCATCTTATTTCGTGATACTTATTTTGGAAAAGCCCTGTACTTAAGTTTGTAAATCATTCAAAAACTATTTAAAGTTACTATTAAATATTCTGAATATAAAGATATTAAATGAAAATAAATGAAGCAAAACGAACTATAAATACAACCATGCTGCTAGTACGTATGCGAGTTCACCTTAAAAAATCAAATTTAGGTCTAGTTCAAACTCGAATTATAAGAATTTTATTGAAAAAATCATATACCGAATTTAGCTCATAAGAAAGTCAATTACTTTCAAATTATGATTTTGATTTCATATGTAAAATACCTTAAATGATAAATTAATACACGAGCTTTAAAAAAGAAACTCGTAAATTCTTAATTCGGTAGTGATACGAAATACGCAACCTATGAATAATATGATGTCGGCTATTTCGTGAGTCGATTAATTGCAATTTTAAGAGAATTTAGTACTTGGATTTATCTCTGTCCTATATTATATTAATTGTCAAGAAACACAAATTAACACTATAAAAATTTTTATTCAAATAGACTTACCTTTGTCTTTCTGTAAGCTTATAAAGTTTGATGTTTAAGCTAACGGTAAATACAAGCGCGCAGGCGTACTACAGCGGTTTGCGGCCAACTTAGGTTTTAAAGAGTCGTATTGGTCTGAGCTTTTTCACCAAAATTCTCATACTCATTTTTTTAACGGGTAATATGATGAAGATTTAGAATTTACGTTTAATTTATTAATAAGATGTCTTTATTGCTTATTTTTACGCCAGAAGCAAAAACTACCGAAATAACCAGACATACCGAATTACCCCTCACTTACCTTAAGTACTTATCGGTATTTTTGCCCATAATGATTACTTTATTTAAAGCGACCTCGTTATTACCGTGGAACCCTGGATGATGCATATAGATATAATTATTCCTACGGCCATACCTACACCTGTTTACATTACTATAAAGCAGATCTACTTCACAAGTATCTAGGTAGGCATTGGTATATCATAGTAGGTAGGTACCTATGTAACGAAACGTTACCAAAGTATGTAAGTTTATTAATATTTTTTTCTTTATATAGGTATATTATTATCTACGTAAAATAATATTTAATAGTATTTATTATATTATTGTGCATTTATTTTTTATAATGGCCACCCCGTAGTTCCTTAAAACTTCTGTGTGGTGTCGCTGTTGACGATTAGTGACATAGACAACTAACAGTGACGCTGACCATAGACAACTACGACTGAAGAGTTGATGACATTTAAACCAGTGTTTCTATTTACGAGTTTGGTTTTACCCTAGTTTCGACGGTGGCGCCGCGACAGATTATTGAGATAAGAAAATTAAGGAGGCGCCCCATTTGTAGCATAGCTTTACGTGACATGCAGCGCCATGGTGAGCGCCAAGATTTGCTGTCAAATGTTCGTGGTACTTCCCTAGGTGACGCCATCTTATGCGCCACTTTACACATTAAAAATAGTCACGCTTATTTTGTAGATGGGGCCCATCCATATTGTTGTACCTAGGAACCTAGCGACAGATAACATTAGAATCGTTTCAATAATTATGAGCCAAAGGTTATGCTGGAAATAAAAGTATTATTCTTAATAATTTAAATACACTTATGAATAGGTTTTAAGCCACGTAGGATTTTGTCACGATCAAGATGGTGTGCTTACTTTTTGTTATAATTAGCTGCACATTACATGATCAAACAACACAATGAACGTGATGTTTGTTGTGGGCTTCTTCTCAGCGGCAGGGCGCGTTTGGAACCCTCGTAAACTTAGTTTTAAGTCGACTTGTAGTTATCATCATTATTATGCAAGAAATGTCATACCGACGTTCGCAAGAGCCTGTATGTTAGGCCTATGTGAAATAAAGATATTTTGATTTTGATTTGATTTTGATTTTGATGTACTCTGTGGTGTTGCAAGTGCTTTTGTTTACCGCAATTAAAATGTTCAGTGAAGCATTTCTTGCTTTTCAATAAACAGCTATAAAAATAATTTGAACAGAAGGTGCAAATCTAATCTGTATAGATGCGGTAGAGATATATGTACAGTCCAACAAGGCTTTCTTGGTACTTGAATGACATTGTCAGGAGGGAGTTGCTAGTCAATAAAGATTTTTTTTCATTGAAAAAAATCTTTTGACAATTTCAATTAAATGTAAGCAATACCGTACAGTGTGCTTGGCTTTATTATTTAGGTATTTAATTATAGTTTCTTTATTATGTTTTACATATCTGCAATTGTAATTGGGTTTTCATTTGATTTATTTCCTATAATAGTTATCCTACTTTTTCCCTAAAAAAGTGAGTTTATAAAAAACTGGTATCATTTGCTAAGTGGTAGTGGGAGTGACGTTTCCAGTGCCTATACGGCAGTTCCGCTTTTATCGAGACGTTTAATTACTTTTATTTTCATAAAACTTTTAAACCCCTGTACGCACATCATTGAGAAAAATATATGTGATATTATAATTTGAAATAAGATTTTTCATGCATACGTGCTTCAGACGCAGTGTGGACGCAAAATAGCCCATTTTGAGGCAAACTCCTTTCAAGTTAATAGCTTGAATAGTTACTGAAATAATCGAGTGTGACAGACGGACGGACGGACGGACGGACGGAGAAAGTCTCACCATAAGGGTTCCATTTTTACCAAATTGGTATGGAACCCTAAAAAACAAGCTGTTCATAGAAAAGCATCCTAAATACCTATCTAATCTACCTAGGTGATGATTTAGAAATGAGGAAATGCGGTTGCAGAGATCATTAACCCAATTTTGCTGGAATGTAGGCAGAAGGTACATTCGCTTTTACTCATGATACCTAGATAGGTACCTACGTGCCGCAAGAAGCAAGTAAAAGCAATCCCATTTCCGATTGTTCCGAATAGATAAGCTAGACTGACTTAAAATATTTAACCGAGACGTCAAAAAACGCAAGAGGTTCGCAAGTTGACGCATATTTTTTTATGTATGAAATCACGCATAACTTTTTAACCGACTTCAAAAAAAAGGGAGGAGGTTCTCAATTGACTGACAGTCTTGGAAATACATTCTAAATTCCTTTGCTTGATCTTCCAGCAATATTCCATGTTTTCTCAGCCCTGCTTACGCCAAGCTCTTCAAGGCTCGTTTCCCTGTTAACTTTTTGACGACCTAGCCATGGCTCAGGGGACGCGCGCTCGGATTCGAGTGGGAGGTCGCGGATTCGATTTCCGCCACCGGCCACTTTGGAATTTTATAACTTCTAAATTGGTTCAGGTCTGGTCTGGTGGGAGGCTTCGGCCGTGCCTAGTTACCACCCTACCAGCAAATACGTACCGCCAAGCGATTTAGCGCTCCGGTGCTATGCTGTGTAGAAACCGTTGGGGTGCCTTTATTTACCTCTTCCAAGTACGTTAACATCTTCGGCTGCATCATCACTTACCATCAGGTGAGATCGCAGTGAAGTACCTACTAACTTGTATAGTGTAAGAAAAAAAACCGGCCAAGTGCGAGTCAGACTCGCGCACCGCACCGCATCGGGGGGGGGGGGGGGCGGTATTTTTTTCGACAGTTTGCCCAATAAATCAAAAACTATCAGGCATAAAAATAGGTTTTAAAATATACAAGTAACGCCCTTTCATATGATTTAGTAATAGTTACTGAAATAATCGAGTGTGACGGACGGACGGACGTACGGACAAAGTCTCACCATAAGGGTTCCATTTTTACCATTTTGGTACGGAACACTAAAAAATAACTTCCTAGAACAAACTGGGCACTGGCCCCTTTGCCACTTACCGGTGGTCTTGGAGATGTCGTCAAGGATCTGCTGCAGCTTATCCTTGGATCTGCCAGCGATGCCCCACGTGAGAGTCTTGTCGGACTTGCTTATCCGCGCCAATTCCTTCACCGCATGCTTTCCCGTGTACCCTGTGGCGCCGAATATGACTATGCTTAGCCGGGACATCTGGAATACGAAAATGCCATGTTGTTATACCCTGCTGATTATGTTCCAGCAACTCAAATGTAACAGTTCTAGCACACCACGGGTGTGCCCGCGAAATTCAAATTTTTCGTGGTTTTTCGCGATTTTTAAGCTAATAAGACATACTTAATAGGCTTATGGCCGTCAAATTGCGATAATTCCAATATCTTCTTCACGTGTTTATATAAAAATCTCTGCTCGAAAGTGTCGAGTTAAAGAAATAAGTCCGAGATTTGCGAGTTACTCACATAAAACTCGATACTCGGACTAATATCCTAGGATACACATTTTTATGCAAATATTTTGATATAATCATGTAAAGATGATACTGCCACTCTCGCAAATTGATTGCCATAAGCCTATCATGTCTAATTAGCGTACAAATTGCAAAAAACCACGAAAATTTTAAATTTCGCGGGTAGACCCGTTGATTTCACGTTAAGTTGTCTTCGTAATGTACCTATGTATTTTTTGTACCTGATGATCCTTTCTGAGGTAAAAATTCTAGAAATTTTACGTAAAATAAATATACCTACTTATAGGTGAAATAAAAAAGTTGTCTATAGACCTCCCTTAGCAAATCTTGGCTGCTTCTTATTTTAATAAGACTCTATCCTAGACCAAATTAAGCGTAGCGAAATGAAACTTCATAGCCTACGTTTTACGCAGAACACTCGTACCTATAAGTACCAAGAGAGGGCATGTGACGAAAGCGCGGCAGGCAAAAAGGAACATGGAAATTGACTCTCCGGTCTCGATAGTCTACCGGATGGTCTTGGTTGAAATCTCGGTAATTCGCACCACCAGGGGGCCTACCACCGTGACCTAAAGTAATATTATTGTAATATTGTTTTGAAATTTCCATACTGACATTGTATGAAAATGTCAAATAATATGTTGTCGCCCATGACTAGCGTGCTTTGTTTACGGTTGCGCAGATGGCAGCATTGGGCCGGAAGCGCCACTTACGCGCGGGGCGGCGCCACTTACGCGCTCGGCACCGCCACTGTCGCGCGCAGTGGCGCCACTTCCGTTTGTTTTTACTTGTACAAAGGGTGATACGAATGTATAAAAAGGGCGAAACGGAGAACGAGTCAGTGTTGTTTTAGTCTTGTTCGAGTCTTGACCGAGTATTGTTTTAGTAATGGCAGTCTTGATTTAGTAACGCGAGCAGTAACGGTTAAGTAAAAGTGCAAAGTGAAGAGTCAACGTAGTATCTCGTAATAAATATTACAATAATATTGCTTTAAGTCACGGTGGTAGGCCCCCAGGTGCCAAGGACATAGGTTTTAATACAACGTTTATCTATCAATATTCCCCACGTTTTCCTTATTTATCGCGTGAGTTTACACTATATGATACTCGCAACCATTAGCAACCTGAGCGTGAATAAGCTGGTAGAGATAAGTAGGTAGAGGCATTGATAATAAGCAAATACCGACAACCGTAGGGTCTTTCAATAGCCAGAACATTAGTAAGTACAATATAGTATCTCAATAAGCCATAATTATGGACAAAGTACCGTTTGAAGAGAATGGAGGTCATTGAGAACAAAGGGTCTATATGAAGAAGGCAACAACGCGGCAGTAAGATACTAATTGAAAGTATTAATAGGTAAGCAGGTATACCTACCTAATAAAAATCAATAACAAATAATTGATGATGTAATTTGTTACAATGATGACGCGACGACTATTTGCGTATAGGAATGGGTAGGTGGACATAGGTTACATATATGCCTTAGGAGATCGCCGGTTCATATTTCGCACTCCCACATAGAATTGCATTTTAGGAAACTGGACAGTCATCATAAACTGCCGAATAACTTAGTGATCAATTGATCATGTTCAATTGCGGATCAAGAAGGATTCGATTCCAGAGTTGCATAATAATTGGTAGGTATTAGCCACGTCAATCATTGGGTTCTCTTGTCTAAAGTACCTACCAACCTCTGTAATTCATAAAGTACCTGGAAGACCAAGCCATAAGTCCCGGATTCTGAATCTGTTTTATTGAATTTATGTACATGGTATTAGGTAACAGGTAGAAGGTTGAAAAATTGGGAAAATTCCGTAGTCAATTGAAAAATTCCGAAAAAATTTGCGTCATTTTATAATTTCGCTTGCTTGCGCGTTTGATGTACTTAGTTATTTTTTCTAGGTTGGTACTTATTAATGGATAAATATTTTAGTCTGCAATCAGCAACTCTATACCTACTTATTATATTAAAATTTTATATATACGAGTATCTCATTTACTTATTTCTATTTTGTTGTTAAGTCATAACACTAATAATTGTTGCCCGCGGCCTACGTGAGTTTCGGGTTTTCATAAATCCTGTGTAAAATAGGTATGTATTTTCTTAGACAAAAAGTTGCCTAAAACCTGGTTATAAGGTGTACATAATAATACGTTCCAATGTTTAGCCAAATCGGTTCAGCATTTGCGGCGTGATCGAGTAACATACATACAAATATATACCTAAACTCAATCGGATTTATAACAATCATTCTATTTTCTAATAAAAAACTATTATGATTATAAGTAGATAAATTACGTACTTACGAAAATAGTACCTACATACCAATTAGGTACATCTACGACCTAACAATAAAGCATAATTATAATAATAATTCATCTTCTGATGACAAGACAAGATAATTATAATTCATGCCACAAGTCTACAAATTGTTCGCGTAACTAACACCTGGATACCTACAACCACGTAAAATGATACCTACAACCACATGAAAATGAAAGATCGTTTCTTATTTTGTAACAGAAACCAATATGTATTTATTTTTATAAATGATAGTTTATTTATTTGGCAAAATGCAAAATGCCGAAAATAATTAACTCTCTTACTAATTTACTTTTTTGATAATTCTTAATATATATAAATCTCGTGTCACAATGTTTGTCCTCAATGGACTCCTAAACTACTGAACCGATTTAGTTCAAACTTCGTGAATATCCGTCATTTGGTCCAACTTAAAAGATAGAATAGTTTTTATCCCACGTGGACGAAGTCGCGGGCATCAGCTAGTATTATAATAAATCTGTCTATTCTGTTGTGTAGGTGTCGATGCGTTGTGAAAGCTCTGTAACCGAACTAATTAATTAAACTAAAAATATTTTTAACAAAATTTAACAGTAACAATTAACATTTACAGACATAGTTTTGCAGTCCTTTAACAATAGTGGTTCATAACGTTTTAGTTCTAAGGTATGGAACCCACGGTGCGAGCAGCGAGAGTCTGACTCGCTTTTCTCTGCTTGAGTAGAGAGCATAGTTAGTGTCAGACTAAAATGAGGTCTAAGTAAGAATTGACTTTACTTAGACAATACCATTTCTAGGTAAGTACCTACAAAAAATCTGAATTTAATTAGAATTACTTACTTACCACACAATATGTTATTTTTTCAATGGCTAACTAAGTAGGTCTTTCGTAAATCTCATTGTATTCGATCAGTAGGTACGATTGTAAAAACATTATTAAGTTATTCATATAGGTAAGTGTGGTGAGTAGGTATACTTACCTAATTCAAACCGTTCACGTGTAGCACAAAAGTTCTGGGTTGAGTCATGAATGGACGCTCTTACAATATGATACCAATAAGTCCTTTAAAGTTTTGATTTGTCATAAAACAAGTAGGTAAGCTCATATCTAAGTTAGGGTTCCCGAGGAATTTGTAAATCACACAGATTCGTAAAAAAAATGGATCCGCTTTCGTCCGTTAACGAAATGGATACCTATAATCCTATAAGTCAATGCCTATAATGAAAAATTTTCTTACTTAAATATGACAACTTCAAGTAGGAAATAATAGAGCAAGTCCGAATTTCTTGCATGTTCTTCTTGATGCAAAAGTCTACTTACGCTCAACGTGGCGGGTTTGAATTTTTCTAACTACCTGTAATTTAGGCCTATGTGAATTAGGCATATCAATGATATTTACTTACCTAGCTAAGTGCGAAGTAGGGAAGTGGAAAGTTTAATTTCTTAATTGTTTCCAAGGATACCTAATACTGTATTTAAAGGGCTTCTGTATTAATGACTAAAGTGTTATTCTACCTATCAACTATACCTAATTAAGCATAGACACTTTTGATCCATTTAATAAATAATTTCTTCTTTGTGGGATTCTTCTTCTTTTTCATAAATTTGCATAATTGGCTCCTAGAAAATTGCTATTATTCTGTTAATGAATATTTGAATCAATAACATGATAAATTAATTTATATAATGTATTAATTTTTAAATATTTATATTTATGTTAAATTTTTGACTTTATGACATTTTAATTTTTTAAACTATTACGCATGTTTTTATTTTATATTGCACACCATTGTATTGGTAATCATTATGTATTTGCAATAAAGATATTTCTATTTCTATTTTTTCTTCTATCACTTTGACGGCTTGCCTACGTTGTTTTATACGGCATAATTTGCTCTACGAGGCACGGGGTGCAACCATTACATGTAGTAATGGTTGCATCTACCTAACTTTAAAACATTATTTATTTGCCTCAAATGAAGTGTGAATTAATAAAAATATTTTACTACAATACATATCTAGTACTTAAGTGCCAACCAATTTCAATTTTTACTGGTATTGAATTCAGCTAGATAATTATACCTATTTGTAAAATAATATTATGTAGATTGTAGACGAAGAAGCGACACACTAATGGAAGCTACGTACATACCTATCTACAAACAACGATAATTTTTCCTAATTGAAATGCGTAACGTAGGCACATCCTTGAGTCCTAAAAATAGGACAAGGCGGGGGCCGAAATTAATACGTACTAATTTGGGTATACTACTGCACCGCGCACAAGCCATTTCAGAAAAATAATAATGCTGGCTAAAGTTTACCTTTTCCGATAAATAGCGAGATAACAGTATCTAATATTTTTTCGTGTTAGTCCGAAGTCCAGAGTCCTAATATTGTTTGAGAAAATACTTCGCTTTAATTAAAATCAATAAATGTGCCGCAGCATAAAGCTAAGTAAATACTAAATGCTAATAAAAGTAAAGTAAGTCCCTGGACCTTATCAATAATAATTTTTTGACAACTCTGTAGGTTTTCTACTTCACGATCCCGAAAACTAAAAATTTTACTGAAAATTTACTCACATTTTGCTCCAATAATAAAAATTACAATCTTTAATTATGAATCACTATAACGAATAATAATTAAACTGATAAATTATCCACTGCTAAAGCCGGCCGGTACAGCACGACACCAACACAACACAATAGGAGGTAATTGCAATGAATCATAGGCAGTAGGCGGGACTGCTGATACAAATATTGATAAAATTTTCTGTGCGTCGACGACGTGATGGAAATTTAAAATTCGCGCCATTGGATAAACCATAGATTAAAGAGGTCATTGTATTTAAGGAGCAGATACACTATCGATGTCGTCGCGATAATTATTATTATTATTGTTATAAAACAGATTATAAATTCCAATTTTTATTCATTAATCTGGAAAATAAAATTAGCTGTGAAAGCTATGGAAGTACAAATTAGAAATTCTACTACCTAACTAGTTTGAATGAGCAATATCACTGGTGATTAGATCAAGAGTGAAATTAAACGAAGTCGGATATAATGTCGACTCGTATACAGTCCATCTATAAAGAGTAGAAAATAATTGAGGGCGGTAGTGTCGCTTATATGGTAACACTTGACAACTCCATATACTGCGACGACAACCGGCTTGATACTTGATATATATTGTGCTTTTTATGTAAGAAATAACTTAGAATCATGATTATGAAAAAAAATGTCTGTGAAGCTAACCAGAGAATGTTTACTTGTACCTTTAGCACGTAAACCAATCAATCGGTTGAGGCGATGAGGAGTAACAATTAAACAAAAAACCTTGAACAATTTGGACGTTCTATATTATGTTGGAAAAGTTTTCTATTTAAAACAGCAAAACACGAAAAAACTTCAGTATATTGTTAAAAAAATTATTGCAGAATAAAAAAATAAAACAATCGCATATATTAAAATTTTCAAAAACATTTCATTATTATCATCATTACATATTTACATTCACAGTCGTCCTTCCAGACTGAGAGAGGAATCACAGGATCAAATGATTTATTTCATACATGTTCTTATGAATAGTCAGTAAGATAACTTAGTGATAATTATTTCACGACTTAAAAACTAAGTTCTGACGCTCCCTGAACTGTCTGCCTGGAACTAACTCAGCCGATTATTGTTTTTGTTGTCACTAGTTTAGAACATTCGTTATTACTAGTATGGGCTATTTTCATTTAACTTTTATATTGCTTATTAATTACTTATTAATGAGTTTTGGCTTGACAAAAGCTTTGAACTGATTGACCGAAATGTCGAATACATTGAGTGGCAGTTTATCATAAAATTTAATACAGCAATGTGGAAGACAGCCAATTTTTTTTTTTGGTCATCCATTGAGGGCTTAGCCGGGCGCCATTATTTTTGGATCCGTCTTCTGCTAATTTTCTTATCGTGCTTTAAGGTTTTCCTGAAATAAAAACAATTTCACAACATTTACTAGGTTTTGAACTTCAATCGGTCTTCAAACATTCAAAATTAAATATTTTCAAAATAATGTCTTTAAATCATCATCATCATTTAAATAAATCAACGAATACATATTCTTTATTTAAAGTTCTTACAAAACTCGGTTCTTAAACTAATTATAATATCTACAGAATATTATGTACAGTGAACCTGTAAATTTGGAGGGAACCGAGCAAGTACGACTTGCTCTTGTTCGGTTTTTAAAATAAATATGAATAAAAACAAGCACGAGATGTTCTATGATGATAATGAAAAAACTTTTTGCTTAAACTATCAAATCAATCCAATCGCGCTACAAGTTCTATGAGAAAATCATAACAATTAAATAACCTCAAAATACTAAGAAATTTACATAAAAAGAAAAATAATGAATTTCTCAAGCAACAATTACAACTATTATATCACTTTTGTATTAGTTTTAAACAAAATACACTCAACATACCTCTCATTTCAGCTACTCTCTTGTAAACATCGGAAAAGTCGTATACATTTGTTCCAGCTTGTTATTCGGCAAGACATCGCAAATACCAATGTGTTAATAACTTTTTGTGTTCCGCTTCGTATTATCCGGTTCATAGTAATGATAGTACTTGTTCCCTTTTTTGTAAAAACAACAAATTTTCTAAAAAACTGATGTTTTCTATTAATGCAAACAAACCAAAGACTATAGAACCTGAACTTTGTAAACAAATGTGGAGTTGCCAGCATTAAATATTACTTTAGTTCCATTTTAATTAATTTCTACACTTTATAGACGGACTGTAAATAACCCATTAAACCTCGCCGTGTAGATTAGTCCTTAAACTCTATGCCCTATATTCAATATACTCTATGACTCTATGTCATTTTGACTTTCCATATTGTCGTGTCAACTGTCAACTGTCATCACAGAACACTATTACATACCTAGTGTTTTATGTCTATGACTATTACTCCTGTCAAGGTGCTGTCAAGTCACCAAAATTTTAAGTGGTGATGAACATAACCTAAAAAATAAAAATATTTTAGAAAAAATTGTTAAATTACCTATATTTCTAAAACATAATGGAGTTAAATGAAAGAATCCTAAAATACTTAGATGGCACTGATAGAGTAGACACCTTGAAGTTAGCTAGTGAATTTAATGAGGATCATCAAAAAATAGTTGGTGCAGTGAAGAGTTTAGAAGCACTTGAGATGGTTGTTTCGGAAGGTGTAAAAAGTACGAAATGGGAACTAACTGATGAGGGAAAGCTTGTTGCTGAGAAGGGAAGCCACGAAGCTGTGTTGTACCGGAGTATTCCTGATGCTGGGATTTTGCAAGCTGAAGTTATGAAGGTATAAACTACATAGGTAAAATTAGCCCTTTACGTTTTTTTTCTTATCTATCCTTATAGAAAATATTTTTTAAAGCATCGAAATAAGTTTTTTGACCTTTGCTCGCGACATATCAATCTTTATCTAAGAATTACTGTATCTTTTTTTTCAGACTGTGCCAAACGCCAAGGTAGGATTTAGCAAAGCTATGTCATTAGGATGGATAACAATCGACAAATCCGCTGGAGCTCCGTTAGTTAAACGGAAAACAGAGAACATCATAGACACTGTACAAGACCATCTTAACGAAATTAAGAAAGGGCTTGATAGCTTACCTGATAATGTAAGAAATGATTATAAGAAACGGAAACTTCTTCAAGAAATAACTATCAAAAGTTTTGTATTAACGAAAGGTCCTCAGTTTGCAACATCAATAAAGAAATTGGAGACAGATTTAACGAGTGAAATGCTGTTAACGGGTGCTTGGAAGCAATTGCAATTCAAGCCATATAATTTTGATGCGTTAGGTAACTTATTTCTTTAAGTACGTTTAGTCAATTATTGTTAAGTAGGTATGTGAGTAAAAGCAGGATTGCAACTTGAAAATATAAAACAGTTTTGTATAATAAATCTGAGGTTGTGACTTGTAACCTTTTTGGTCATAGATAAGATTTGGTGATATGGAATTTTATAACTTCTGACCATTCAAAATGATTTAAAATGATCACAGAATTTTGAACTTTCTTTTTTTTATTCTTGGACAAGTAGTAAGCCACGGTTTATTAAAATTACCCCAAAATCATTGAAGTTTAGCCAAAATTTCTTGATTTTATAACATTTTTGACTTGGGCTCAGTCATGATTCATGAATCCTTATGAATGAATTGGAGTGTTTTTAATTAACATAAAACCTGCTGAAACACAAGCATTTGTGTTATAAAATTTCCTATTTCTTTATGCTTTTATCACACTTCATGCGTGTCTCAAATATGCAGACTTGTAGCAAGCCACTTTTTATTACATACTAGAAATAGGTGCTAGTGTTAGCACAGCAGTGAAAGTATTATTATATTATTAACATTAACATCTTAATTTTCATGTTTTACAAATTTTCAGGTCAACCACCAGAATGTGGGCATCTCCATCCACTGCTCAAAGTGCGTTCAGAGTTCCGTGAGATCTTCCTAGAGATGGGTTTCACGGAGATGCCAACCAACCAATACGTTGAGAGTTCGTTCTGGAACTTTGATGCGTTATTCCAGCCGCAGCAGCACCCGGCAAGGGATGCTCACGACACCTTCTTTATATCCTCACCTGCTGTTTCCACAGAGTTCCCTATGGACTACTTGGAAAGGGTTAAGAAGGTCCATAGTGAGGGAGGTTATGGTTCACAGGTGAGTTTTTATTGGAGCTCCTCAAAATTCTTCAATTTCTATCTATGAAGTATATATACTGTAGATTCAAGCTTAACTGACAGTAAATGTCAGTTACAGCTGCAGTGTACCATCATACTGGCAAAAATGTACCTTCAAGAAATTGAGTTACAAGTTATAGATGCAGCCAAAAATGACATAGTAGTAAAAAGCTATAGCTAAGGCCCCTAATTGGACTGATCAATGCCAGTCTGGATACTATAAAATCATTAGTAAATTCCCAGGTTTGATGCCTGCTTAAATCTATCCATGCAAATAGGTGGGTACCCTAAAAACCCAACTAATCAAGATATTCGGATACAGTTTAAAGTGTCGATAAAGCACGAAACATAGGTAAGTGCAAGCTACTTGTTGTAATGATGTGAAGTCAAATACAATATCTTCCTCAGGGCTACAGATACACATGGAAGATTGAAGAAGCACAAAAGAATCTGCTGCGGACCCACACGACAGCCGTCAGCGCAAGGATGCTCTACCAAGTGGCTCAGCAGAAGGAGTTCACTCCTCAGAAGTACTTCAGCATTGATAAGGTGAGAATTTTGAATTGATGCCATGGTCATTTGCAATTATGTAATTAAATGGGAATGAAGAAAGTTTGATTGAAGCCAATTGATTGTGAGTTGAATCGTGAATGATCATGAGTTGATCGTGAATGTCTCATTGTCAGATTAACAGAATTCGGCGATTTCTGGTTTTATAATTTCTAAATTGGCTCAGTTCTGGTCTGGTGGGAGGCTTCGGCCATGGCTATTTACCACCCTACCAGCAAAGACGTGCCATCAAGCGATCTAGCATTCCGGTGAACGACGATCTTCTCCGAGGCACTTAAAGCGTCAACAGTATGAACCAAGGTAGGAATCTTCTTCTTCTCTGCTCCTTTCTCTCTGAGCAGTTCTTATCTCTAGTTCTTGTCTCGAGTTAGTAGCTCGCAATATTCGGCAGGTGTTCCGCAACGAGACGCTGGACGCCACGCACCTGGCGGAGTTCCACCAGGTGGAGGGCGTGGTGGCGGCGCGCGGGCTGGGGCTGGCCGACCTCATCAGCACGCTGGACGCGTTCTTATATATCGCAATATTCGGCAGGTGTTCCGCAACGAGACGCTGGACGCCACGCACCTGGCGGAGTTCCACCAGGTGGAGGGCGTGGTGGCGGCGCGCGGGCTGGGGCTGGCCGACCTCATCAGCACGCTGGACGCGTTCTTATATATCGCAATATTCGGCAGGTGTTCCGCAACGAGACGCTGGACGCCACGCACCTGGCGGAGTTCCACCAGGTGGAGGGCGTGGTGGCGGCGCGCGGGCTGGGGCTGGCCGACCTCATCAGCACGCTGGACGCGTTCTTATATATCGCAATATTCGGCAGGTGTTCCGCAACGAGACGCTGGACGCCACGCACCTGGCGGAGTTCCACCAGGTGGAGGGCGTGGTGGCGGCGCGCGGGCTGGGGCTGGCCGACCTCATCAGCACGCTGGACGCGTTCTTATATATCGCAATATTCGGCAGGTGTTCCGCAACGAGACGCTGGACGCCACGCACCTGGCGGAGTTCCACCAGGTGGAGGGCGTGGTGGCGGCGCGCGGGCTGGGGCTGGCCGACCTCATCAGCACGCTGGACGCGTTCTTATATATCGCAATATTCGGCAGGTGTTCCGCAACGAGACGCTGGACGCCACGCACCTGGCGGAGTTCCACCAGGTGGAGGGCGTGGTGGCGGCGCGCGGGCTGGGGCTGGCCGACCTCATCAGCACGCTGGACGCGTTCTTATATATCGCAATATTCGGCAGGTGTTCCGCAACGAGACGCTGGACGCCACGCACCTGGCGGAGTTCCACCAGGTGGAGGGCGTGGTGGCGGCGCGCGGGCTGGGGCTGGCCGACCTCATCAGCACGCTGGACGCGTTCTTATATATCGCAATATTCGGCAGGTGTTCCGCAACGAGACGCTGGACGCCACGCACCTGGCGGAGTTCCACCAGGTGGAGGGCGTGGTGGCGGCGCGCGGGCTGGGGCTGGCCGACCTCATCAGCACGCTGGACGCGTTCTTATATATCGCAATATTCGGCAGGTGTTCCGCAACGAGACGCTGGACGCCACGCACCTGGCGGAGTTCCACCAGGTGGAGGGCGTGGTGGCGGCGCGCGGGCTGGGGCTGGCCGACCTCATCAGCACGCTGGACGCGTTCTTATATATCGCAATATTCGGCAGGTGTTCCGCAACGAGACGCTGGACGCCACGCACCTGGCGGAGTTCCACCAGGTGGAGGGCGTGGTGGCGGCGCGCGGGCTGGGGCTGGCCGACCTCATCAGCACGCTGGACGCGTTCTTATATATCGCAATATTCGGCAGGTGTTCCGCAACGAGACGCTGGACGCCACGCACCTGGCGGAGTTCCACCAGGTGGAGGGCGTGGTGGCGGCGCGCGGGCTGGGGCTGGCCGACCTCATCAGCACGCTGGACGCGTTCTTATATATCGCAATATTCGGCAGGTGTTCCGCAACGAGACGCTGGACGCCACGCACCTGGCGGAGTTCCACCAGGTGGAGGGCGTGGTGGCGGCGCGCGGGCTGGGGCTGGCCGACCTCATCAGCACGCTGGACGCGTTCTTATATATCGCAATATTCGGCAGGTGTTCCGCAACGAGACGCTGGACGCCACGCACCTGGCGGAGTTCCACCAGGTGGAGGGCGTGGTGGCGGCGCGCGGGCTGGGGCTGGCCGACCTCATCAGCACGCTGGACGCGTTCTTATATATCGCAATATTCGGCAGGTGTTCCGCAACGAGACGCTGGACGCCACGCACCTGGCGGAGTTCCACCAGGTGGAGGGCGTGGTGGCGGCGCGCGGGCTGGGGCTGGCCGACCTCATCAGCACGCTGGACGCGTTCTTATATATCGCAATATTCGG
Organism: Coenonympha glycerion; assembly: GCA_963855885.1. Classification (NCBI taxonomy): domain Eukaryota; kingdom Metazoa; phylum Arthropoda; class Insecta; order Lepidoptera; family Nymphalidae; genus Coenonympha; species Coenonympha glycerion. Next base: position 15,622,616 of record OY979637.1, on the reverse strand, counting down.
CAGGTGTTCCGCAACGAGACGCTGGACGCCACGCACCTGGCGGAGTTCCACCAGGTGGAGGGCGTGGTGGCGGCGCGCGGGCTGGGGCTGGCCGACCTCATCAGCACGCTGGACGCGTTCTTATATATCGCAATATTCGGCAGGTGTTCCGCAACGAGACGCTGGACGCCACGCACCTGGCGGAGTTCCACCAGGTGGAGGGCGTGGTGGCGGCGCGCGGGCTGGGGCTGGCCGACCTCATCAGCACGCTGGACGCGTTCTTATATATCGCAATATTCGGCAGGTGTTCCGCAACGAGACGCTGGACGCCACGCACCTGGCGGAGTTCCACCAGGTGGAGGGCGTGGTGGCGGCGCGCGGGCTGGGGCTGGCCGACCTCATCAGCACGCTGGACGCGTTCTTCGCGCGGCTCGGCTTCCGCCGCCTGCAGTTCAAGCCCGCCTACAACCCCTACACCGAGCCCAGCATGGAGATCTTCGCCTATCACGAAGGTACGTGTCTCATTATGTACTCTCTACTAGAGTCTAGCTCACAAGATTTTTTCTTGACGTGAGTCTTGGTCACTTATCTCTATTCTATGGATTAATTATTCTCTACTTCTGAGTTCCTTTTTTGTGCTGATTTGAAGCGCCACCCTCGAACGTCTACGGCACTAAATTGACATTTGTTATGACCCACGTCGTTTTGAATGTCATTTTATTTTAGTTCCATGGACGCTCACGCCAGGTTATGCAACAATCAGCGCCAAAATGGTGAAAATCAAGTGTCTTCAGTTTTACGTTGACAGTTAGCGATCCATAGAATAGAGATCAGTCGTCTTGATATAGATCGTCTAATCTAAAAATGAACGCCCCTCCCTGAGTTTACCCCCACACGTTGAAAGAATAATGTAGTGGAGGGACGTTCATTTAAAATTAAACCAAAAAAAAAAGTTTCACATTGAACCCAATGTCACGTGTTACTGTAACCGATTTTGATACGAGATATGACGTCATTAGATTCGTATGACGCGTGTTTGCGCTTTACGCTAGCACTCTCCGGTTTATGCTAGACCGTATCGCGTCGATCGGCTATCACTGCACGCCCCTCTCCCGCGAGCGGTTTGCGTCCAGCGCCCGCGCGCGCCCCGGCGGCGTTCGCTCGCCCAGTCCGGTGCAAAATCCCGACGGAGTCGGTCGGTGTGTGTGCCGCGTTCGCCCGCGTAAAGTCGCCCGCCACGCCGCATCTCGCCGTCTTATTATTTATGCGGAGCTATTTATCGCGTACCATTTTGTGCCGCGTCGCCCGCGTGTTGTTTGCCGGTCACGCCGCCGCGGAGCCGCTTCGCTACCCGCGAATTCGTACCGCCGCCGCGAAAGATCCCTCAAGGAGGGCGAGTGTGTTCCTATTTGCATTTAACACAGCAGGCACCACACACCACATTTCATCCTACACGAACACACTCCCCGGATTCCACGTGCTGGCTGTCTCCATGCGCCGGTAAGTACCTAGTAGTAAGTCACTCTGTGCCGCGGGATTAAACCCAGTGCAAAACGCCTAATAAAATTTTTTGGCGGGCCTTTTTCGACCCGCCACCGCCGCTGCCTGTGGGAATCCGCTGGACTGCTCTGATGGGCCCGGCAGTTGCCCGCTGATTCATCGTGCACAGGCGCGGTGCGTAATCATTATTGGTAGCAACGAGCGCGGTTTGTCTACACCTCGCTTTGCGTTTTGCGCTGGTTTTGCCCGCCGCGCCGTTCATTTTCTGCGCCGCTGGCATAAATCCCGCTTTCCGCCACGCGCCGCGTCGTCCGCCGCGCTGTTAGCGGAAATTCCGCAATCGCCGCCAGTTCCGCTGCGTCAACGCCGCGTTTCGGCCGCGTTCCGATTATTATAATTATAAGTTTAATTTTTATTTTAAGTTTTGCTTGCGTGCCGGTACCGCCCGCTCGCCGTAATTTAACACGCGTATCTACTACGGTCGCGCCGCTTTGTTCATTGCGACTACGATACGACCGCGACCGCGATACGACTTGTTTACTATTGCTTTAATTTTATTATTGCTTGCACTCGCGCCGCCCGCCGACTTGCCGGCCGCCTTTTCAATTTATTATTGTTGCTTTATTTTTACATTTTGTTTACATTTGATTTGTTAGAATGTCCGCGAACATAAAAAAGCTAGCTGTGCAGATACAGTCTGAGCTTCGCTGGGCGACGTCCGCCGCGGGTTTGATAGGCCGCGAAGATAGAACCGCCGCCCTATTACACCGAGCGGACCAGGTGCGGACTCGGCAGGCCTCCGTGGAGCAGGCCTTTCAAGACCTGCTCACCCTCGGTCCCGAACAGGAGGTACTGAGGACGGCTCAGGCCGATTACGACCAGTTCTTCGAACTGATGGACTCGGTGGTGGAGGCCGCCCATGGGATCCGGACCGCCGCTGATGAAAGGCGTCGAAGTGGCGCTTTTCGGGACTCCCCCAGCCGACCGCCCACACAGCCGGCATTACTCGGGAAACTGCCCACGATCGAGCTGCCCAAATTCGGTGGGCAGCTTCAAGAGTGGATGGGCTTCCTGGCGTTATTTGACAGTCTGGTCCACGCCAGGAAGGACCTGTCCCCCACCCAGAAGCTGACATACTTACTGTCCTCGCTACAGGGCGAGGCCCTGGACGTGGTGCGGCACCTCGACCTCTCGGAGGAGAGCTACACCACGGCCCGGGAATTGCTGGCCAGGCGCTACGAAAATGTGCGCCGGTTGGCCGACGCACATGTAGCCCAGCTACTCGCCTTGCCCGCCGTCACCGGGGTGGCCGGCCTCAGAGAGGCCTTGCTAAACCCTTGCATTGTCGCCACCAATGCTCTCCGTCGATTGGATCTCCCCGTCGACCAGTGGTCCTTCTTGTTGTTGCACATAGTGCTCTCCCGCCTGCCGTCGGAGCTTAAGCTCCGCTTCGAGCAGCGCTTCGGAGGGGACGGTGCAACCTACCTGCCCCCTTTCTCCGACCTCCTGAAGTTTCTGGAGCAGGAGTGCCTCCAGGCCGATAACTCCGGAGTTACCGGCCCTCGAGTGGCCCCTGGGAGGTCCGAGCATGTCCGAGGGGGTGGGGCAAGGACTGGCCCTTCGGCGGGGACCGGCCCCAACCGGCGAGGCCGTGGAGCCGACGCCAGAGAGGGTCGCCGGGTGTCACAGTACAGCGGGGCTGTGGCTACGACGCCCCCCTGTGCCTATTGTCGGCACCCCGGCCACCAGGTCTCCTCGTGTCCGCACTTCCTGGCCAAACCGGTTGCGGCCCGGAGAGAATACGTGTCGACACGCCAGTGGTGCTTCTCGTGCCTGGGCCAGCATCTCGTAAGAGACTGCCCGCGCCAGCGGCCCTGCCCACATTGCGGCGGTGCCCATTCGGCCATCTTGTGCGCTAACCGGAGTGGTTCCGGTCGCCGGGACGTTGGGTCGCGCACCCCCCCATGGGCGGGGGCGCTCGATCGCGCACCCCTCCCATGGGCGGGGGCGCTAGTCCTGGCCACCCGGCCAGTCCCGTTAGGCGTTCTCCGGTGGACCACCAACCTCCTAGTGGAGGTAGGGGTTCCGCCCCCCGGAGGAGGGCTTCACCACCCCGCGTCACGGTCACATACCCCTCGCGTCATCACGACGGGGATATCGCGTCCGCCCCATTGGGCGTCGTCCCGCGTCGGTTCTCGCCGCCACTACACGAGTGGCCGCGACTGGAGCGCCATCCACCCACCATAGGTCGAAGCGATCCCTACCGGGTGCCGGACGTTAGCCGCATGGTGCGGCCCCAAATGGGTGAACGGTCCCCTGCTGATTACCAGCGCCCTAAGGGCGGTGGGGCTTCACCCCCCCAGGGGGGGGTCACACCCCCCCAGGGGAGGGTCACACCCCCCTCGCATTTTTATGACGGGTGTCTGACGGCCGCTCAAATGAGCGTCGACCCGTCTAGGTTTTTGCCTCCCCTCCATGTGTGGACGCAACTGGAGCGCCATCCACCCGTGCTAGGTCGAGGCGCTCCCTACCACGCCCCGGATGCTAGCCGCATGGTGCGACCCCGGGTTGGTTATGCCGGATGGTCCCCACGTTGGGTACCCTCCCCCTCTCTAGCAGCGCCCCAGCCGGAGTACCCCCGTCAGTGGGCTCCCGCTGGTGAAGGCGCGTCGCGCTAGGTGTCCGCCACCCTAGCTGCCACCGAGCCACCTCCCCTGAGACTTTGGATCTACAGCAGTCAGTATGCCAGACCATACTTTTGTCGACTGCCTCAGGGAGGTTAGGGTCTCAGGCTACAGGAGTGGCTCTCCCTTGTGGCCTCACTTCCGAATGTTAGTCGGATTTCGATGCCTCGTTGCTTCCTACCGCCCGGAAGGTGCCACGCCAGTCTCCACGGCTTTTGTGATGCGTCCGAAAAAGGGTACGCCGCCGTGGTCTATTTGCGAACTGTCAGTGACACCGGCGAGGTCGCAACCCACCTTGTCTTGGCGAAAAGTAAAGTGGCCCCAATTCGGTCACGTTTGACGATACCCAAATTGGAGTTGTCTGGAGCCGCTCTTTTGGTGCGCCTTCTCAACCATGTGCGTACGTCCCTCCTATCGATCGTTGACCTGACGGACGTGTACGCCTGGTCGGACAGCGAAATTGTCCTTTGTTGGTTGCGAGCCGCTCCCCACAACTTGGAAGTCTTTGTTGCCAACCGGGTTTCCCAAATCCAGAATTCGGAAACCCCGTTGACCTGGAGACATGTGCCAGGGGACCTGAACCCTGCAGATTGTGCTTCCCGCGGATGTGAAGCTTCCGACCTTGTCAACCACTCTCTTTGGTGGGGCCCTGACTGGCTGACTCGGAATGAGTCCGCCTGGCCTCAGAGTAGGTTCTCCGAGCCCGATGTGTTACCTGGCTTGCGAGTCGGAGTTGTGGAAGATAAGCCAGCCAATTCGCTGAGCTATCTTCAGGAACGCTACAGTTCCCTTGATAAATTGATTGGGGTGACGGCTTGGATTCAGCGCTTCACCCACAACGCTCGGAACCCACGCGACAAAATGTCGAACCCGGTCTTGTCGCCCCTGGAGAGACAGGAGGCCCGGACTTTTTGGATACGTTTGGTTCAACTGGAGCATTTTGAGTCCGCTATTGAGACACTGAAGCGAGGTTTACCTTTGAAAGGCTCGCTCGCCCGCTTAAACCTCTTCCTGGATGACGCCGGATTGATACGCGTCGGTGGACGCCTCCGGAATTCTGATTTACCCTATGGGGCACGTCATCCCTTGTTGCTTCCGAACAATAGCGCTTTTGTAAAATTGTTGGTGACGCATTACCACGTCAAAAATGCCCACGCTGGCTGCAACGCCCTTTCGGCCATATTGCAGCGCGAATTTTGGATTTTATCGGGACGACGCTCCATCCGAAGCGTCATTTTTAAGTGCATTCCGTGCTACCGCCTGAAGGCCAGCACCATGCAGCCCATTATGGGGGACCTCCCCACCGACCGTGTCGTGGCCTCGCGCCCCTTTTCGGCGGTCGGGACGGATTTTGCGGGGCCGTTCTTCGTCAAGAGCTCCAGCCTCCGCAATGCTCGTTCCCTCAAGGCCTACCTTTGCGTTTTTGTTTGCCTGGCTACCAAGGCCGTACACTTAGAACTGGTGAGTGCCCTCAGCACCGAAGCCTTTGTAGCCACGCTAGGCCGCTTCGTTTCACGCCGAGGTTATCCGCACCTGATCCGATCGGATTGTGGGACCAACTATAAAGGTGCCGATAGACATTTGAAGGAAGTCGTCCAATTTTTGAATGAAAATAAGATAGGCCTCGGCACGGCAATGTCCAAGATGGGGATAACTTGGACCTTTGACCCGCCAGCTTGTCCCCACTGGGGCGGGATCTTTGAAGCCGTCGTCAAGGTCTCAAAGACGCATCTCCGACGCGTGATAGGTGAAACCATTTTGACTTTTGAAGAGCTCGCTACCGTTTTTTGTAAGATTGAGGCTGTCCTCAATTCTCGGCCACTCTGCCCCTTATCGTCCGATCCCAATGACCTGGAAGTTTTAACCCCCGGTCATTTCCTAATTGGTGAACCCCTTAACGCCCTGCCCGAGTACCCCTTCAGGGACGTGAAGGTCTCACGGTTGTCTCGTTTCGAATTGCTACAGCAGATGACCCAAAATTTCTGGCATCGTTGGTATTTAGAATATTTGCATCTCTTGCAGCAGCGCGTTAAGTGGTCCGACAAGACCGACCCACCTAAGGTTGGTGATCTTGTCCTAGTTAAGGAGTCTAATTTGTTGCCTTTGTGCTGGCGTCGTGGACGCATTCTTAAATTGATATATGGATCCGATGGGGTTCCCAGAGTTGCCGAGGTAATGGTCGGAGATTCGGTTTTGCAGCGAGCCGTCTCTTCCTTATCCCGCTTGCCCATTGGTTAGTGGACCCCAAATCCTTGGGTCCACTGGCGGGGGTGTTTGCGCTTTACGCTAGCACTCTCCGGTTTATGCTAGACCGTATCGCGTCGATCGGCTATCACTGCACGCCCCTCTCCCGCGAGCGGTTTGCGTCCAGCGCCCGCGCGCGCCCCGGCGGCGTTCGCTCGCCCAGTCCGGTGCAAAATCCCGACGGAGTCGGTCGGTGTGTGTGCCGCGTTCGCCCGCGTAAAGTCGCCCGCCACGCCGCATCTCGCCGTCTTATTATTTATGCGGAGCTATTTATCGCGTACCATTTTGTGCCGCGTCGCCCGCGTGTTGTTTGCCGGCCACGCCGCCACTTGCTGTACGCAGTCCGGTGCAAAATCCCGACGGAGTCGATTGACTGTGCGTGCCGCGTTCGCCCGCGTGAAGTCGCCCGCCACGCCGCATCTCGCCTTCTTACGAGCCCGATTTCTTGTGCTACTTCGTTTGCTGTGTTGTCCGCCGCGTCATTCTAACGCCGCGGGCCCCTTTGGCTATCCGGAATACTGTTTTTTGTGCTCCCGCGCCACCTGGAAATCACGCCGCCGCGGAGCCGCTTCGCTACCCGCGAATTCGTACCGCCGCCGCGAAAGATCCCTCAAGGAGGGCGAGTGTGTTCCTATTTGCATTTAACACAGCAGGCACCACACACCACATTTCATCCTACACGAACACACTCCCCGGATTCCACGTGCTGGCTGTCTCCATGCGCCGGTAAGTACCTAGTAGTAAGTCACTCTGTGCCGCGGGATTAAACCCAGTGCAAAACGCCTAATAAAATTTTTTGGCGGGCCTTTTTCGACCCGCCACCGCCGCTGCCTGTGGGAATCCGCTGGACTGCTCTGATGGGCCCGGCAGTTGCCCGCTGATTCATCGTGCACAGGCGCGGTGCGTAATCAACGCGAGTATACGAATTCTTAAAAAATTAAAATTTTACATGCGTGTGCGGACAATTGGATTTAGAATTTTAAATTTTTGAACTTAAAGAGCTGGTGTTTATTGTATTCCAGGTCTTGGCAAATGGATAGAGATCGGCAACTCCGGAGTATTCCGTCCAGAGATGCTGCTGCCCATGGGTTTGCCTGAAGACGTGTCAGTCATCGCCTGGGGTCTGTCCCTCGAGCGACCCACTATGATCAAGTATGGGCTCAACAACATCAGGGATCTGGTGGGGCCCAAGGTGGACCTAATGATGGTACAGGAGAACCCAATATGCAGACTTGATAAGTGATGATGATAATATATTGTGTTCAAATTGCTTTGGCTGTTTTATTTTCAAATATTTTTCGATAAGACCACTACCTGTGGGTGTTAGGAAAGGCTAGTACTTTTCTTCTAAGACTTTTCAAAATTCAATGTGATTTTACACTGTTGCGGTATCGCGCCGCGAGTTCGCGCGCCGCGCCATATTGCCACTTGCCGATGTTACTTTACAGAGTAGGAACAAGTAGAGTATCTCTTTAAATATTGAATATTTGATATTTCTCAGAGTCGTAGTTTTAGTTTTAAATTAAATATAGGCTGAGAGCGATTTGGTATTTTTTATATAACCCTGAATAGAGATTCGAGACCATTCTCTATAATCATCATATCACTTTTGAGCCTACTCCTACTTAATTTATTTTTACAACCTTCGAAGGTAGGTTAATAAATAAAACAAGGAGATATTGCTTCAACTTTAATAATAAATAATCAGCAATAATATACAATAAATAATTATTAAGATTGGATTTATGGTGTTTTTCCACGATATCGATGCAACCCATTTCTTCCTAGATGAAAAAGTGGCTGTGACATACGGACGGACAGACAGACCATAGACAGACAGACAGACATGACGAATATATAAGGGTTCCGTTTTTTTGCCATTTGGCTACGGAACCCTAAAAACCGACTATCGGCTATAATAACCGTTTCCTTCATTCCTTGTGAAGAAATGCTGGAAATGCTTGTCCACAAGAAATGTGCTGCGCGTTGCTATGCTACTTTTAGTGTCAATTGCACCAAAAATTTAATTTTCACTAGCAGACTGGAGGAGTTGTATCTAATGTATTACTGTGTTTCGGTTTAAAAGGCAAATATATGCTGATATGATCTCAATGGATTTTGAGCACTTCGGGCAATTTGCTCAAGGGGCAATTCTTTTGATCTCATTGGCTTTCGAGCAATTAATTTGCTCAGGCTGTTCTTTGCTGTTACTTGGCTCAGAGGGCTGTCGTCAAAAGACAATGAGCGCAGTGCAGCTTATCATATGATATTACAAAGCACCATTACTTCATCTCATCGTTGCTTGTTAAAAAAAAACTTTGAAATTAAATGAAAATCAAGCGATACCTAATGGTGTACCATGCAGTTTGACACAGTGCAGCGCAAGTCGAACCACGTCTTTACTTGTGTAATGTGTAATATTTTGATATGTTAGCGTTTATTTATTGAGCAAATTTTGGAAATTATTTACCTAAAATAAATTAATAATTCATATAAACCGTTAATATCTGGGTGACCGAGCTTCGCTCGGTAGTTTAACTACTGGCTAATAGATGGCAGCAGGAGTGCTTCGCTCGGTAGTTTAACTACTGGCTAATAGATGGCAGCAGAAGTCATATTTTTATTATTTTTTTCTTTGGTAAATTCGACATTTTCTTGAATCCTAGCTAGATCGATTTATCGCCCCCAAAACCCCCTGTATACTAAATTTCATGAAAATCGTTGGAGCCGTTGCCGAGATCCAGATTATATAGAACTATATATATACAAGAATTGCTCGTTTAAAGGTATATATAGTATAGCTCTTGACGTGAAAGATATCACTATTAACTTAGGTCTCACAATTTAACAAACTAAAGAATTGGTACTTAAAAATACTTAGATACAATTAGATACTTTTTACACTAATAAGAGCTGGGCTGAAGAGCGTGATTCTACTAAAATCACACTTGCTATAGCACGAAAATCATCTCTATGCCAATTGCCAATACAATATTGGCATGGAGATGAGATATTTATAATTACTAACATTGTAATATGTACCTATATCAGCAAAAGAACAAAAGGACGATGAAGAAAGTCGCACCATAAGGGTCCCATACTATTTTGGTACACAAACTCTATATAGGAACATAACTACAAAATATTTGTAGTCTACGTTCAAGATATGTTGTGGCTATGTGGAACAAATATGAACTCAGCCATTCCACAACCTCTCGGCCTTTTCTTTTTAAAAAACAAGTGTTTTTGAAATGAAAAATATGTCTTTTATGTTTTTAACAATAATTAAGTGTTTTTTTAACAAGTGCAATTTTTTTACAATCAAGTGTGGTTTTGCCACTGACCTAGGAAACAATATAGATTGGCCCCGTCTACAAAATAGCATGATTATTTTTCTGTAAAGTGGCGTTTAAGATGGCGTCCCTAAGGCTAGTAACTCATTACACGAACATTTGACAGCAAATCTTGGCGCTCATCGTGGCACCGCATGTCACGCATGTAGCTAGAATGAATGAATGCGGCATCTCCATAGTTTTGTTATATCTGGGTTTTGCCAACAATTGTAACTACATAATTGTTTTTCAAAGAAGTGTAATGTTTTTACAAACAAGTGTAATTTTAAATCAGATGGTTTATTTAAGTCCGCGCGTGTTCCTTATTCTGCTTGTACCACGTGACCGTGGTTTGTATGGCCTCATCGAACGGCGTGAACGCGAAGTCCTTGTGTAGCGTGCGTAGTTTCCTGTTGGAGGCTGTCTTCTTGTATTGGCCGTCAGCTTTGGTCGTGTCGTAGATTATCTCTCCTTGGAAGCCGTGCGCTTTTTTGATGGCCTCCGCAACTTGGCTGATGGTTACTTCATCTTTTTCGTCCACTGAAAATGTACAAAATAATATAAATATTAAGAAACTGTGAAGGGATCTTCTGGTCCCATTAGCATATTATCGAAAGTTCGCAATATACATACTAATAGCTCTAGCGTTCGTTAGCTCGTGGCTCCGCCCGCAAATTTGGCGAATTTTTTCGCGTTAATTTCGTGAATTATTTTCCAGGATAAAATCATATTATCTCCATTCCAAATTTCAGCCAAATCGGTTTAGTAATGGCGGCCTGGAGATGTAACAAACACACTCTTAGACAAACTTTCGCCTTTATAATTTCATATATTAGTGTGATTACATTTTATGGCGGCATCACACTCTCGCCGAGTGCACTCGCGCGAGAAGCTGGGTTGACGAGTGCAACCCTGTACACTCTCGCCATTTTTGGCACGGTTGCGAACACTTACATGTCTTTCTTACAAGTAACAATAACTATTACCCTAAACATGTACACTCTCTCCCACGCCAAGCCTCACGGTCCATCGACGAGAGTGTACAGCCACAATTAACGCCGGCTAAGTGCAGGGCGCGTTGGAACCCTCGTAAACTTAGTTTTAAGTCGACTTGGAGTTATCGCCATACAAATGTGACAAATATCATACTGACCTATTACAAGAGCCTGTATATTAGACCTATGTGAAATAAAGATATTTTGAATTTTGCTACACATACACAACACAACACTCTACATACACATACACACTCTACACACTATAATTATGGTTTCTGAGCGTGAGTCAAAGGCAAGGCGCGAGAATGTACAGAGTTGCACTCGTCAAATCGGCACTCGGCCAAACACTACGAGAGAACTCGCGGAGAGCGTACTGTGAGATAGTGTATATGCCATAACAATATTAAAATACATTTTACAAAGCAAATAAACTACAAAAAATCACGTCATTTGTTAAAAACCGAAACCCAACGCAGGCGACACTTAAGGAGCACACCACGGGCGTGCCTGCGAAATTCAAATTTTTTGTGGTTTTTCGCGATTTTTAAGCTGATAAGACGTAATAGGCTTTTGGCAGTCAAATTGCGATAATCCCAAGATCATCTTCAAGTAGGTATTCATATAAAAATCTCTGCTTGAAAGTGTCGAGTTAAAGAAATTAATCAGAGATTTGCGAATTGCTCACTTAAAACTCTTTACTCGGACTAATTTCCTAGGATAGACATTTTTATGCAAAATTTTTGATATAAACATATTGTAAAGAAGTAACTGCCATTCTCGCAAAATAACTGCCATAAGCCTATTATGTGTAATTAGCGTACAAATTGCAAAAAACCACGAAAATTTTGAATTTCGCGGGCAGACCTGTTGAGTTCGCTTAAAGTTGAGACTGACCTGACAGTATGATGGGTTCGACGCTGTGGTAGCTCCGGAGCACCCACACGAACAGCCTGGCGAGGTCCAGCGAGTAGATGAACTGCCGCAGAGGCTTGCCGCTGCCCCACACTGAAAACGTTGACTCGCCTGGAAACACAATTATATTTAAATTTAGCGACAAATCTCTGATATTATAAAATTCTCGTGACGTAGGGTTTGCCGCGTTTTGTTTGGAACAAAACTAAAGGAAAATTCTTTTCAACCGACTTCAAAAAAGGAGGTTCTCAATTCAATGTTTTTATTTTTATTTTTTTTTAAGTTTGTTCAGTGCTCGAATTGGACCGGAGCGCACCGGAACGGCGTTTCGGTTTGTGAAATCACAGTTCCGGTTCGTGAAATCAGCGTTCCGTTTCGTGAAAATTATCGAGAGCGTTCCGAACTCCGAAATAATTGAGATCGTTAATTTTTATTACAAAGTTGTGGCTCTACCAATGGATAAAAAATACTTGCTCCACATAGTTAAAAGACCTAATATTTAAAAAAATGAATTGGAGTACTGCGAAGGGTAAGCGTTCCGGTTCGTAAAAAAAGTCCAAAAAAATAATAGAAGCACTGAAGGTATAGCGTTCCGGTTCGTGAAATAGTTCCATTCGAATGTTACCTCATAACTTTTGACTGGGTGAATCGATTTTGATGATTCTTTTTTTATTAGAGATTTAAGCTGACGGTTCCCGTCAAATCCCGTGTGGTCACATTTCAATTTAGTCCAGTTCTGAAAATGGTATTCATGAGAAAACCATATAAGCCTTAAACTTTTAATTGGAAGGGATGTATTCAACAGTCGAATGAGAGTTGAAGACTGAAGTCGGTTTTTTTGGTTAATTAATTACGTATATAATCAAGGAATCATTACCATTCTGCATAGCGTCGTCCATCCTGCGTATGAGGGCGGGTATGACGTGGCTGGACGCGAGGGAGAAGTTGTCGTGAGGCCCGAACACGTTGCACGGCACTACCGACGTCAATATAGAATCATTACCATTCTGCATAGCGTCGTCCATCCTGCGTATGAGGGCGGGTATGACGTGGCTGGACGCGAGGGAGAAGTTGTCGTGAGGCCCGAACACGTTGCACGGCACTACCGACGTGAATATAGAATCATTACCATTCTGCATAGCGTCGTCCATCCTGCGTATGAGGGCGGGTATGACGTGGCTGGACGCGAGGGAGAAGTTGTCGTGAGGCCCGAACACGTTGCACGGCACTACCGACGTGAATATAGAATCATTACCATTCTGCATAGCGTCGTCCATCCTGCGTATGAGGGCGGGTATGACGTGGCTGGACGCGAGGGAGAAGTTGTCGTGAGGCCCGAACACGTTGCACGGCACTACCGACGTGAATATAGAATCATTACCATTCTGCATAGCGTCGTCCATCCTGCGTATGAGGGCGGGTATGACGTGGCTGGACGCGAGGGAGAAGTTGTCGTGAGGCCCGAACACGTTGCACGGCACTACCGACGTGAATATAGAATCATTACCATTCTGCATAGCGTCGTCCATCCTGCGTATGAGGGCGGGTATGACGTGGCTGGACGCGAGGGAGAAGTTGTCGTGAGGCCCGAACACGTTGCACGGCACTACCGACGTGAATATAGAATCATTACCATTCTGCATAGCGTCGTCCATCCTGCGTATGAGGGCGGGTATGACGTGGCTGGACGCGAGGGAGAAGTTGTCGTGAGGCCCGAACACGTTGCACGGCACTACCGACGTGAATATAGAATCATTACCATTCTGCATAGCGTCGTCCATCCTGCGTATGAGGGCGGGTATGACGTGGCTGGACGCGAGGGAGAAGTTGTCGTGAGGCCCGAACACGTTGCACGGCACTACCGACGTGAATATAGAATCATTACCATTCTGCATAGCGTCGTCCATCCTGCGTATGAGGGCGGGTATGACGTGGCTGGACGCGAGGGAGAAGTTGTCGTGAGGCCCGAACACGTTGCACGGCACTACCGACGTGAATGTACGCCCGTGCTGCTCGCTGTAGCCTCTGTTGACAACACATTCTATTTAAAAAATAACTGAGTAGATTTGTGGATTTTTCGGCAGAAAGAGTAGAAGGTTGTAAGCTATATACGTTCCAAATTCAAAACAAATTGTTTCTGAGCTGAAGCTGAGAAAAACTAAAGTAGCAGATGCTCTCCAGTATGCTTTTGAACAAAAATGGAGATGAAAGATTTTTGTTTTTATTTAGTAGAATATTTAAAATGGAAATTGTGAGGGAAATGGGCATGGACAATTAAAATAAAGCATTCTTTGTTTTATAAAAAACCTATTAATTTACCTATTAAGTACATCAATCATACGTTTCGCATAACTGTAGCCGTAGTTTGACGAGTGAGGAGGACCATTATGGATCTGTAACAAAATTATGAGTAAATAAATAAATCATTTTTTATGTCCTCAGACTCTAATACGTAGGTGGGTGCAACAGGGACGAATTTCGCGCCATAGGATTATAAATAAACATATTAACATAATATAATCTTCGCCACTGCTTGTTCGCTTTTGGGGGTACGAGTCCGGTGTCCATCCGTAAGTGGGTTTATTGTTATCTTTAGTTCGCTTTTGGGGGGTACGAGTCTGGCATCCATCCGTAAGTGGGTTTATTGTTATCTTTAGTTCTCTTTTGGGGGGTACGAGTCCGGCATCCATCCGTAAGTGGATTTATTGTTACCTTTAGTTCGCTTCTGAGGGGTACGAGTCGGGCGTCCATCTATAAGTAGGTTTATTGTTATCTTTAGATTGTTTGTGTTTTTTACGCAGGTAAATGTTGCCAAAAACTCGAACTGTCTGGTAATTTTAACAATCCTAACAAAACATAGACATTTACCATAGTCTCATCAATGGGGTAGGTGACTTTGTCTGGGAAGATGCATGTGGACAGGCAGGACACTACTTTCTTCACATTGTGTTTGTGACTCGCGCTCAGCACATTGTCATTTATAGCCATGTTCTCCCTCTACAATTGAAATAATACAAGGTGTGGGTTAATTTGTATAGCTAACCTTATAATTTGATCCTAGAAACACATTAATGTGATAAGAAGTCCCAAATATTTTAATTTAGTTTCAATACAAAAATATTATTTCATTTAGAAAAACAAAATTTCGACATACTGCATGATTTTTACTATTCCCAGTTGATTGATACTGAACTGGCTGTTTTTAGGGATGGTACATTTATGAACTCTATATAGTTCCTTCAGGATATGGAGCTACAGTTCTTGTAATAATTTTTCATGCATCTGTACATCATTCTCTACTTTAGGCTTTTGGCTAATTAGGGTACTTATACTACATGTTGTATAGTGTATTAGTTGACCAGACCCTGCTTTGCTAAGCTGACCCTGTGGAAATATTAAGAATTTCTTTCTTGTCCCTTGTTTATGTGATAAAGAGAGGTTATAAGTTGCTATGAAGATCATCAATAAATAGTTCTCCTAATCAGCTGATAATAGCAATAGGTTTTCATAAGGAACCAACTTACAAAGAAGTCCAGGTTATGTGCCATGTTGTGGAACAGCCCCCCCACCATAGCGGCCAAGTGCACCACATGCGTGGGCTTGTGCTTGTCAAACAGGGCTTCTGTTTGCAACTTGTCTCTGTAACAAAACCCAGTCAAGTATGGGAGTGGCTTGAACCATTGGGATAAATGATTTATTATTTTTTTATACAGATGCCATGCCATGCATCCATGACTAGTTGATAAGACTACCGATAAGATAAGAGCAAATGCCGAGTTTCTTGCCAGTTCTTCTTGGTGCAAACCTGCATTCCGAACTTGGCAGTAGTTTTTGACGTTCATGGGCGCCTATTATTTAGGCCTATGTGAAAATAAAGAATTTCATTTTATTTCATTTCATTGAATGTCTTGTCTAGGTAGATCTTCATATAATATAATCACACACCTCCAAGTGGCACAACAGTTTGCAATATATCATAGAGCACATTTATAGGAGTAACTCAAGTGTAAGGAGTAAAACATAGCCAACATTCTAGGCAGGTGAAAACCTGTGTTTAAATAATTGAAGTTACCTAAGATCACCATCCTTGGAGCCACAGAAAATCCATGTTTCATTGCCACTTGTACCCAGTTTCTTTTCTTCATCTATTACTGTTTTTATCGCTCGTCCAACGAGACCAGAACCTCCAGTCACCAGGATAATACTGTTATCTCCACTCATCTAAACAAAACAAGATAATTAATTATAATTCAATTAGGTAAACAATAAAGCTAAATCAAACAATTACAATACTGTAGTTTACCGTCATAATTACCTTTACCTCTCTTCTATGTTATGTGTTATCAATATCTCGCAGGATTGCGAACTGAGTTTTTTATTATATTATGTAGGTATTCTAATTACGTTACTACGTTGGCAAAATTTTCTTATCAGCCGGCGGGAGAATATTCAGTATAGGTAGGTAGTTAGGTACCTACTCAACTTTACCAGTTACCACAGACCGAACTGCTCATTACTCAATACTCTATGATGGGGATTGACATTTGACAATATTAGAAATGATTATAAGAATGTATTAAATCCTATGACTAAAGAAGTAATGGACACAAAGTAGTGAGTCTTTTCGGCTGGGTATATCCGCCATCTTCTGTCGCATCGAAAATAGCCAATCACAGCTATCAGCAAATCACAGATAGGCACCAGTCAGCTGATCAGAAGGGCTGCTCTAGCTATCTATCGATATGGAAATATTATCGATGTAGTTTGTGGTTAGTAATTAAATATTTAAGAACAAAATGAATGAATTATTACTGTTAAAAATTAATTTATAGTAAAACTAGGTTTTGCCAGCGGTGCATATTATGTTTTCGGATTAGGATTTTTAACTTATCCCGCGAGACCAAACTACATTTGATACGAGTGATTGTACCTATAGTAAATGTTCGCATCCGCGGCCCGTTTTCTTAAAGCGGAAATAACTACGAGAAGTCAGAGGTGTAAAACCTCGAGGTCCAAATAGAAGGTAGTGATATTATAATTAGGAGCCCTACTCATCTATCAACATTTAACTTTACATATATGAATTTTATAGATATCGGTATAACAGCGGTAGCATCATTAGTAATTTGTTTTTATTTTGTTAACATAACAACAAAAACTAAATCGAATTTATTTCAATCCTAAAGAAATATTTCTTCTTTTACACATTATATAAGTGCATGTTATATGATCATAACACATAATTTTTAACAATTTAACGATATATTAATGAAATCGAATACTGAGCTATGAAATGTTAAATGTGGCCTAATTTTGTCTTTCCGTGATCTGCACTGCACAACACAACACTGAGTAGGCATTTTCACAATTGAATACTAATTATAATCCGCACGTAAATAAGAATAATAATATGATTGTCTAATGTAAAATAAATAAGACGACAGTTTGGCAATCTCACAGATATATTTACTTCCAACACGAAATTACTCATAAAAACACGATATATCAGTACGTGATTAACGAACGCAGTTACGAGAGAGTAATTATCTTATAATTAAAAGAAGAAAGTATAATTAGTAGCTAACACTAATATTTCAAAAAACATGATACGCATATGTTTCGACATGCTCGAATCTACAAAATGCGACAAATTATGGAGAAATTGACCACCCGGCTATTTTTTCGTGACGTCATAACTTCAGTGTTGCCGAAATCAGAAAAAACAAATATGTTGCTATCTCGTTTAACGTAAACAATTCTGAATTAGTTAGAAAGAGACAATGTAATGTTTGTTATAGCTATGTCGATTTCACGCAACATATAAACGCATATGTGTGTGTAGAAAACTACAGCTGCTCCACTTGTAGTTTCCTTCCTCGTAGATTAGATCAATTCAAATTTGATTGTCAATGAATTGTCTAGACCCAAATGTCAATCTATTTTACTGTCAATGTAAAACTACAGATAATAAAATCAAGTATGCAAACCATTGCCCATGATGCAAACAAACAAGCCATAGAGAAAACAGAACTTTGGATGCGCTTTATTCATTCAAGTCTATGTAGCCCATGCCTGGCCTTGCGTGACATGCGGCGCCATGATGAGCGCCAAGATTTGTTGTCAAATCTTTGCACTCATCAAAAACTGTAAAATGGCGCTAATGTACGACAGCGTTATGTCCTGTACTCTTGTCAGCGGTACCAAAATTACGACACGCGACGAATAGCGACGACATAATATATTTTTCCAACGAGATTTTCATACGTCACTCCATTACGACCCTAGGTAACGCCATCTTATGGGCCATTAATATTCTATTGCTATAATCACGATAATCTTGGACGGGTCCTGTCCTTATTGTTTCCTAGGTCTGTGAAACAAGCCAACTTAGTTTTCGGATTGAAGTTGGTTGGAAGTGGATTGACGATTTGTCACCGTAATAATGAACTCTGTAATAATTTTCAAGAGCACACTGAAAATCTTGATGAGATTCCATGTTTGGATATAAATGATGAATATTTGTGAAATCAATAGATCAAAGTGATGAAATGAAAGAGGAATTCCCGAATTCCCCGTCACAATGGCACGTTTATGAAAAAAATAAAGATTCTACCGGTTTTTATGTAATCTGCTTTCGACATTATATGTTGCCAGCATTTTTAAAAAGTAAAATATTTTGTCTTTGCCTGAATTCTCGAATACGATTGGCTATCTGTTTTTGATCGAGCTTCATTCTTGCTCTGAAAACGCCAAATACGCTTTCAAGTTTCAAACCAAAATGGAGGAATTGTCGGTCGAGGTGTACGGTGAAAATGGTGCTTATTATAAGGTTTGTAAATCGTGAAGTACATTCGAGTTGTACATAAAACGCGTCATTTTTATTAGTGATTTATATATTCAGTTATACCGAGCCATCGTATTTGAGTTTTGTCACATACTTACGAAAATATTTTTCCGGGAAGATCATCGCGGCTGGAATGGACGCCATGTCCGACTGACAGGGCGTGAATTTTCCATGTGTTTTATTGTAATCCTATTTCTTCACTCGCAGACGTGTTCGTGGAGCCGATATAAGCTTCGCGGTTAACTAATTCGCCGCCACCTTTTCCGCAGTTGGTCGCAAAAAAATATTTATGTGTATCGCATTACCAAGTTATTGGATCATCGTTTGTAAACCTCTTTTATATTTTTAGGCCATTGTCACCGATGTGCTCGACAACGAGGTTCTCGTAGCCTTTGAGAATGAGTGAGTTGATATTTCGTTGATTTTTCGCTTTACTTTGTCAGTGAGGTCGTTATTTACATGGACTATTCGGTTTCAGTTGGCAGCCGGAGTCAAAGTTTCCGTTTTCCCAAGTGTTCTTACCACCTAAGGATACTGGCAAGCACACAGAGTTCGTCGAGAACCAAGAGGTCGAAGTATTCGCGAGGTCGAATGAGAAAGAAGCATGTGGGTGGTGGACTGCAAATATCAAGGTATTGAATTACAAATGATATTGTTATCATCGTAAGAAAGATTATTGACAAAGAATGTATTACAGTACATCTCTTATACAACAATATAATTTAATGACAAATCATATTGCACATTTGCACTGTTGCTGCTTAAAATTTGAAAGAAACCAGTAGCTCTAGTGTCAGACAAAGGAATTTTCGAAATCAATACAAACCTGTATTTTCAGCCCCTTAAATGATATACCATGTCTGTAATTTCTACAGCATCTTTTATTGGTTTGTGTATTATGTGCCAATTTTGTACTTAAAGGTTGTTGTGTGTTAACCATTAGCATGATTTGAGGAAAAGAATTGATTGTCCTAACTATAAGAATGTTCAAAAACCATTGATTTATTGGACCAGAATTAATGAACAACTCCTTTAAATATATTTTTATTTTTAAGAGAATATCAATACAAAGAGTTAATTATCATAGTTTTAATTTTAGTGGTGTGAGACATGTTATTATGAATTGAAGTTATTTTGAAGATATTATATTATGATTGGTTTCATTAATGAGTGTAAATTTTCTGCATTATTTGGGATTGCCCTAAATAACAAGTCATAAGTTTAAAATTTAAATAAATCCTCAATTGCAGAGTTAGCAGCCAAAGAAAGCAGTGCAACATTGTGGATATAATAACAAAAAAACAATTTTAACCTTACTGACTACAAATAAGTGTTGCAGATTTTAGTATGGAATATTTTTCCACAATTAACCCTCTACCAACTTTATTTACTTTAATTTCTGCAAAGATGTGATCAAAACTATTTTGAAAATATTATGATTTATATTCATTGGCCATTATATTATACATATATACTTATAGCCAGCTCAATTCATAATAGCTGTTACAGCAAAGTGACATTTTTTGTTCTTTTTAGTATAATCTGTACTGTTTTTAAAATTCAAGATGGCACAGGCTGTTATAACCCACTCCTTATAGCTCACTTGAGTCAGGCTACTTTATTTCATATAGGTCTAACTTCAGGCACAAGAAAACTAATTAAATTTTTAAATTTTCTAATTATGAGGACGTCCCAAATTTACTTCTCAATAATTTACTCTAACCATCAAGACTTACTAGGTATGCTAGAAATTATATGATTCAAATTTTATACAAGAGCAGCTAGTGCGACAGGTTTTTGTCCACAGAACAGTGATTTAGAATAGAGAGATCACAGCTCTCATTGTCGCTAAATAGGCTCTCAGAGCCCTGGGGCCCAAATTAATTTTTTCTCCATGGGGGAGAGGATGAAAATTAATTATTTCCACTCCTACAGCTGTAACTACTCTAAGCATGGCTGTAGGGGTGGAGAAGTTATCCTCAGTGGATAAAATCATGGAAAAACTTTTATATTTCCTTGATAAGAGTTTTAACCAAAATAGAAAATAATTTAATCCTTTTCCTCCTACCCATGCTAAGAGCTCAAGGTCTAGGTACTGAGGACTAGATAGAATACTGATACCACTTTTGATCCAACCCAGAACCTAGTGAGTCATGCTCCGCAATCATCTAATCTTATACCTTTAAACGAGCAATTCTTGTATATAATATCCCACCAAAAACATTCTGTAAAAAAATAGCCAAAGTCAAAATGGAGCTGCTTGTTTATCTCTAAAAAGTACTGAAATCTAGACAAAGTCGTGCCAAGTGTAAGGTTCCTTACTGCGATTTCTTTATT
Source organism: Coenonympha glycerion (assembly GCA_963855885.1). NCBI lineage: Eukaryota > Metazoa > Arthropoda > Insecta > Lepidoptera > Nymphalidae > Coenonympha > Coenonympha glycerion. The sequence continues at coordinate 15,601,786 of OY979637.1, read as the reverse complement.
ATTATAGTTAATGTTGCGTGACTTGGCCGTTGAAGGGTACACAAGGGTTCAAACCAGGTGCTCCATGACACCATTGCACCAATCTGTCGCCAGAATTCATCGTCAATGAGTAGCGGTTCTTGGTCTTCAACGGCCAAGTCACACAACATTAACTATAATAATAAAGAAATCGCAGTAAGGAACCTTAGACTTGGCACGACTTTGTCTAGATTTCAGTACTTTTTAGAGATAAACAAGCAGCTCCATTTTGACTTTGGCTATTTTTTTACAGAATGTTTTTGGTGGGATTTCACTTCTTTTTGTAGAAACTTCAAAATATTACAAAATATTTCTGTCCGTTTTTCTAGATACATTAACTGCATAAATAACTTTGTAATCTCATATAATTTATATGGAATTACAAAGTTATTAATGCAGTGATCACCAGGTACTCCAGATCTTCGATTATCCTAGTTTTTATAGTTTTCCCTTTATGTGGCCATTAAACCCTAACTCTGTACCAAATTTCAGCTCTCTGAGTTTATGGGAAGTACTAGTTCTATTTTGATGATCATGAGTCAGTCAGTCAGTCAGTGTCGAAAATGCGAAACTTTGCTTTCGCATAACTTCGGAACTATATGACCTACAGACTTGAAATTTTGGGTTTTAAGTATGTGATTATAGCTTACTGGATAGCGAAAATTTCAGCGTTCTGGTCTTATCCAGAGGTTCTCAAATAGGAGCCCGAAAATGCGGCGAAATGGTTCCTGTAAAGATGGTACGACAGTTTTGCTTCGCGCTTTGACTTTGGCGGGGGCACTGCCGTGCCCCCTGATATATATTTCTATATAATCTGAATCTCGGTAACAGCTCAAACGATTTTCATGAAATTTAGTATACAGGGGGTTTTGGGGGCGATAAATCGATCTCTGCTGCCATCTATTGGCCACCGAGCGAAGCTCGGTCACCCAGATATTATTTAAATTTCTTGTTCCAATTTTTGTTGCCAAACTCCTCTGAAACGGCTCGACCGATTGTTATGCAATTTTCAGTGTATGTTCGGTAGGCAAAACAACGTTTGCCGGGTCAGCTGCACATAAAAATCGCCAACTGCAGACAGGTGTAATATGCACTTGTATAGGTGCTCGAATCGTTCGTTCAAAACTAGAAAACGACACGCTAAACTGACAAACCAGTAAAGTGCGTGTCGGCTCGCGCACAGTTCCTCAATTATTGACACAATATTCGTTAACTTTTGATTAAACTTACCTAGATCTTATTATTTTTTCAATATTTTTATTATGTAATCAGCCTATATGAATGTCTACTGCATTGCTATTTGCTGGATAACTTTCCTTTCTTCTATCCAGTCCTTGACCTTCTGCAATAACTGTCTACCAGGGACCTTTTTTTCAAGTCATCGGTCTAACGAGCAAAGGTAGGCAGGCGCCACAATTGCAGCTTTCATGGAAAAAATATTTTATTTAAATGTCCGGGGTTTTGAAGATTTTCGCCGGCAATTTAGGTGGTGACAGCCATTCAGTAGGAATGTTCATTCGACACTATAAAATAAAAACCAATGTCGAAATATCTTCACCTCGTTCATATAAAAGGTCCTCCTCTTTCAGGAATTTCCTTATAGTCATAACGAGATTAAAAAGTTAAAAAGATATACATATAACAGTTGAATATAGCACGCAATAATTCTACTCTGCGGATACGGGCTGAGCCGAAGCGACGTAAAGAATTCGTATTATATAAATGGGCCACGTTCCATTTTCCTAATATTTATTGCCTAACTGTTATAAAACGTTAAAATTAGACTGATTTAGGAACACTCAAAGATTAAACAATAAAATGAATTAATGTAGTGTTTATTTAGGTAAACATGTGCCTTGGATCCTTCACTCTGATAAAATCGATCAGAGTGAAGGATCCAAGGCACATCGGCTACATATTCGACAGCTGAGGTATATTAGGCTGAAAAAATGTGTACCTTCCCTGTGGCTCTACTAATTTGTCATACTAGACCACGGTTGTACTATCATTATATTATGTTATTTTGTGTTTTAGAGTACCTTTGCGCAAAAAATGTATAAAAATTAACATTTGAGTAAATAGCACAGATCAAGATTTGCTTAGAATTGACACAGATTTTTAGAATTGGCTTTAAATCTCAATGGGCTTCCAGACAAACACGATTGTAAAAAAAAATTTGATAAAGATAGGAATCTACAATTGATTTTATGTATTTTTTTGCGTCGGTATATCATTTTTAAATTTTTTTGTAAACCTTAGTTTTTTAGTAATTAGATAAAAACATCGATTTGTTGCCTGTCGCAACTACCGACGTATTCATGAAAGTGAGGACAAAAATAAAATCGGCCTTATTGATCCCTCGATTCATCATCGGTTATAAAGCCGTGCGCGTCTGCTGAAAACACCAGTTGACGACCTCCATGGCTGAGTGGTTAGCGTGCCGGTTTTCAAGGCGCCGCCATCACTGAGGTTCCGGGTTCGATCCCCGGTCGGGGCAATGTAGAAAAAATAAGTTTTCTGCATTGTCTCGGGTCTGGGTGTTGTGGTACCTTCGTTGTTTCTGATTTCCTTAACACAAGTGCTTAAGCTACTTACTAAGGGATCGGAGCAATGTATGTGATTTTGTCCACTATTTATCTATTTATTTATTATTATTTATTTATTATTAGTTTTCTACCCCTAAAGCGGAAGATACGTCGCGTGAGCGAAGCGGGCGTGCGGACGCTATAGTAATTGAGCAAAACGAAATAGTATGCCGTATGCAGTTGCAGTTTTGTAAGAATGCGTGAAACGTGTAAAACAGGCCGCGTCCCACTTGTAAGTCAAGGTCGGTGCAGGCTGCGTTTCGGCTTGCGAGCAATACTTACTCGTACTACTCGTATTTGAACGACGACGTTTTAATGAACTGAAATGTTTGTATGATGGGTACCATCTGGGCGCGGAAATTCAAATTCTATTTAGTTTTTCGATGATAATGGGCTAATTATACATCATAGGATTCATAGGTTTATGGCAATGAGTTTTGCGGGCACAACATTTATGCATCTACATGTTTTTAATAAACACTCAGCTCAACAATACTCATTTACTACATATTGGGTCCCGAAAGCTTGGAATCTCTTAAACTGCAATAAACTCTTTCTTGAACCAATATGAGGTGAGAGAGAATTTTCGAAATTTCTATTAAAACATCTGGATGCATAAATATTTTTCCTGCAAAATTATTTGCCATAAACCTACAATGTGTAGTTAGTCTAATATGTGCGAAAAACTAAATAAAATTTTTAATTTCGCGGGCTGGTAGGACCGAAACACCCTTAACATTGTTCTCGTCTTTGAAGCTGAAACTAGCTAACTGAAAATTAACTGTAGTATATTGTAGGGTTTTTATATTTAATGTTATAAAGGTATAGCTGAATACATCGCATGAAGAAAAGGTCGTATTATAGATCACAGATCATTGAACCAAGAGCTCGTTGTTAGATACCTACGTGTAAATAAATAAATCGACTCAGGGTTCAACGTGCCTCACTTGTGCACTTTCGTAATATGGTTTTTACTATTTTTAGGGTTCCATACCAATTTGGTAAAAATGGAACCCTTATGGTGAGACCTTCTCCGTCCGTCCGTCCGTCCGTCTGTCTGTCACACTCGATTATTTCAGTAACTATCGAAGCTATCGACTTGAAATTTAGAATAGTTTTAGATAATAGTGACCCAACGCCATTGCAATTATAAAACATTGAAAATTGTTTTTATTTTTATTTAAAAAGGGGGAAAACCGGGACTTCGAATTTTCAAAATGAAATAACAATATTGAGTGGGGTATCATTTGATTTGTTAGTTGTGTATTTTAAAACCGATTTTTATTTATTTTTATGTCTGATAGTTTTGGATTTATTGAGCAAACTGTCGAAAAAAATACTTATGAAATAATTATGATCAATAGACATTAATGTATATTTTACAGGAAAAATAAAATTAACTCCCTAACTATTATTCTTTTTTTGATAATAACAATAAACCACCAAAAACAAAGTTACGTTTGCAGTTAGCCAACAAAAGTATATACATGTAAATTATACTCGTAAATTATTTTTTTCGCACTTGGCCGGTTTTTTAAATACTTTATCTTAAGAGTCTTCTGACCCACGATGTCTCCCATACAAACGTAATACCAAAATCATTTGTAATTCGTGCAATTTTCGATCATGTTGTGGTGTTATTCGGGTTCATATAGTAAAAATCTATGCTCCTATCCATATTTGGTTCCGAAATACTTTTGTTAAACGAAAATGTAAACGAATTTAGTTTTGCTTATTTTTATGTCAAAGAGGACGTCTTTTCTACTTATTTGTTTTGTAATAAAAACAACACTATCTCACGTTGCATTAGTTCAGGAGCACAGTTTTTATTGTCCAGGTAAAGAAAAACACCAGTAAATAAAGAAAGTTACAAGTTTTCATTCATAATTTTTGGTATTACGGAACTCGACCAAAGTTATAAAAATTTTGATCAAAATTGATTATTATTTCGTTTTAAAGAAGTATTTCCGAACCAAATACGGCCAGGAGCATAGATTATTACTATATGAATCCGAATAACACCACAACATGATCCAAATATGCACGAATTAATGATTTGTAATTTTGAATGAATGGCGACATTGTAGTTCACAGGCCCCTTAACCTTAATGATATAGGTACATTGTCAATAAAATTCTGATTGGACAAGTAAATACAAGATTTAACACAAATCACTCGGGAACCATGGATTTTTCCAGGATGAATAAATAAAATAAATATATCACTGTTGCACTTTTAAAGACATACCTTCTAAGCTAAGGTTAATGACGATTTCATGGAACTTGTTAGTTTGCTTAGCTCTTTAGTTTAGCTTTAGATAAATCATAGCGGCCAAGGATTTGTTTCCCGGCCTTGTCCCGTCCCGACCTTAGGCTGAGTATTTTCTGTGAAAAAATTTCTGAAATCAGGATGTTGGTTTTGTAGTGAAGAGCACTTGAGCATCACTTTGTTCTAATAGAATAATCTATAAACTTATCGACTATCGATACTCCCATGGCCACGACTTTCAGATAAAATGGCGCGTTCAGATACGAGTATATCTGATTCTCTAATGAAAAGAACGGTTATTGGAATTCAACGGGACACTCTCCCGGACCCCGTTTCCCCAACCACAACTTGGATAATGGGTACCTTTATATTGAAGAGTGAATAGGCATGTCCTATAGGTCATAGGCAAGCGGCGTCACCTTTAGGCTAAATTACTATCCATCAAGTGTGATAAAAGTCAAACTTATACATATACGAGTAATATGTAGTTATAAAAAGTCTTAGGGCTCGGTCACATAATATGATACGACTATAAACTATTGCATTCGCTAAGGGTGAGCATCTAACTTAAATAAAACGTCATTCAAAACGACGGTCAGTAGCAAAAAATGACAATTTAGTACCGTAGACGTTCGAGAGTGGCGCTTCAAATCGGCACAAAAAGGAACTGTCAGATGTATACTTATTAATCCATAGAATAGAGATCAGTGGGTGGTATCTACCCCGATGAACTCCGCTAGAAGAGACCTACCACCAGTATATGTATGAGTAGTTGTCATTTATAGAGATTATAGAGATTTAGTTAAGGGGGTGGGTGGGTACCATCCAATTGTGAAAATTCAAATTTTATTTAGTTGTTCCCTAATAGTGGGCTAATTATGCAATGTAGGCATCTGGCAATGAGTTTTGCGGGCACAAAATTTATGCATATACATGTTTTTAATAAAAACTCTGCTCAACAATACTCATTTACTTCATATTGGTCTCCGAAAGCTCGAAATCTAGGAAACTGCAAAAAATTATCTTTCGGGAACCAATATGAGGTGAGTGGGATTTTTCGAGCAAAGTTTATATTTAAAACATATTGTATATGCATAAATATTATACAAGCAAAAGTCATTGCCATAATCCTACAGTGTGTAGGAAGTCTAATATGTGCGAAAAACTACATAATTTTTTTAATTTCGCAGGCTGGTAGGGCCAAAACACCATAAATAATAATGTGTTGTCTGTGGTCAGATGATGAGGGGCGAGTTCTTGGTGATCGAGTACCTGGAGTGGGACAACTGCTACACGGAGATCGTGCCCAAGGACCGGCTGCGCGTCAAGACGCCCAAGACGCCCATCGACAAGAACACCTTCCACAAGTTCGAGATCGCCGTGCCCGAGGACCTCAAGGACTAGTGAGTGGGCTTTGTACTTAGCGATCATTCACGTCAGCTTCGGCACGCAATTCTATGAGTTTTTGCATACATTAATTGATGTTAAAAATTCAATATGGCAGACGGCCCAAGATGGCGGACTAGTCATGTTTTATGCACTCTCATGATTGTGGTATCAAATCAAAAGTTTTAATGAGAAGGAATGTGAATAAACTGAAGTTTAAAATCCTAAAATATTTTAACATATTAAATTAAACAAACCATTCAATGATAAAATAATAATTAATCACATTTTTTTAAGAAGAGTATAATCGCTTTCCGAACGTGGCGGTTAACATTTTTAACTTTTTTCCTGTTCCTGTTATAATTATTTATTGGCCATCAAACGTGATAGATTGCTTTTTAATGAATTTCACTGTACTGAAACGATGAATGAATCGGAATCGTGAATAGTTCCGCCCGTCTCCGGTTAGTACATCGTGTATGTGATTGCAGCCTTGGTTCCCTCCACAGCGCGAAAGTGGAGAACGCGCACAAAGAGTTCCAGAAGGCTATCGGCGCGGCGCTGGTGTGGTACGTGCCCGAGCGCGGCGTGCTGGCCGTTATCTCGCGCTGCGAGACCTCGCAGAAGCGCGCGCAGATGCTGCAAGAGATGCACTTCAGGTGACCCCTTCGCTACAGTCCTGCTCGGACAATGTTTGCCTGGCTCACCTTGCGCAGACTGAACGCTTTCCTGCAGGGGCAATGCAATATTAATTGCTTAAGGTGTTGCGGCCCTACCAGCCCGCGAAATTCAAATTTTATTTTGTTTTTCGCAAATGTTAGACTAACTCCACATTGTAGATTTATGACAATGCATTTTGCGGGCCTACTTTTTATGCATCTACATGTTTTTAATAAAAACTTTGCTCGAAAGTTCCCAGTCATCTCATATTGGTTCCCGAAAGATAATTTTTTGCAGTTTCCCAGATTTCGAGCTATCGGGAACGAATATGAAGTAAATGAGCGTTGTTGAGCAGAGTTTTTGTTAAAAACATGTAGACGCATAAACGTTGAGCTCGCCAAACACATTGCCATTAGCCTTCGATGTATAATCAGCCCACTATGAGCGAAAAACTAAATAAAATTTGAATTTTCGGGCCCGGATGGTACCCATCGCCCTTAATCGATCTTAATCAAATCAGTTCTGTAGTTTGTGTGAACTGTGAAGCAACTTACAAGTTGAGTGTTACAGCACATTAAATTTTACTTTTTGTTGATATGTGTTATTTTATAAGGCAACTAAATAATACTTACTCTCACTATCAAGGAAGTACTTGCCTGAGATCCATAATGATCATGTTTTCCGAGAAGTGTCATGCGTGAGTCTGTATTTGAGCAGCAAGGTTTACCTAACTTGCTGGTCAAATGGCCAAAAGGCCTTTTTGGAAGCCTCTTTAGCAATGTGTTGGTTTTATATTTGCATTGGATTAAACATAATCAGCACTATAACGGGATCTCACTTGATGAGACACACGTGCGGTCCCCGTTGCACGGTCAGCAGACTCACTGGCTGTGCAATATCTGTGCTAACATTATAAGGAAGCTTCAGGGCCAGTAGCGAAAAGATTCTCGCTACAACGGTAGTATAAGGTTTCCGACATATTTGAACTTGTAAAATTTTTTAATATTTAAAACCATCTACAAACTTACGTTGTTAGTTTCTTGAACTTTTTATTTAATATTGCAGAAATTTAACGCAAAAGCTGCTATTACTTAAGAAGACTGAAGAAGCCGCGAGACAGCTGGAGTCCACTAAAATACACAACCAGGGAGGGTGAGTGTTATGCTACATCATTTAACTCTCAGAGATTTGTGTTACCAATACGCGCTGTTCTCTTTTGAATTGACTTAAATATGTATCTAAATGAAAACGTCGATTCCAGCTACACGGACGAATTCAGCGTGCGCGAGGATCTCATGGGGCTGGCCATCGGCACGCACGGCGCCAACATCCAAATGGCGCGCAAGGTGCCCGGCATCACCAACATCGAGCTGGAGGAGGTCTCCTGCACCTTCAAGATTTGTGGAGAGGTGAGCCTGTCGCCATTGTCATCGGCACACACGGCGCCAACATCCAAATGGCGCGCAAGGTGCCCGGCATCATCAACATCGAGCTGGAGGAGGTCTCCTGCACCTTCAAGATTTGTGGAGAGGTGAGCCTGTCGCCATTGTCATCGGCACGCACGGCGCCAACATCCAAATGGCGCGCAAGGTGCCCGGCATCACCAACATCGAGCTGGAGGAGGTCTCCTGCACCTTCAAGATTTGTGGAGAGGTGAGCCTGTCGCCATTGTCATCGGCACGCACGGCGCCAACATCCAAATGGCGCGCAAGGTGCCCGGCATCACCAACATCGAGCTGGAGGAGGTCTCCTGCACCTTCAAGATTTGTGGAGAGGTGAGCCTGTCGCCATTGTCATCGGCACGCACGGCGCCAACATCCAAATGGCGCGCAAGGTGCCCGGCATCACCAACATCGAGCTGGAGGAGGTCTCCTGCACCTTCAAGATTTGTGGAGAGGTGAGCCTGTCGCCATTGTCATCGGCACGCACGGCGCCAACATCCAAATGGCGCGCAAGGTGCCCGGCATCACCAACATCGAGCTGGAGGAGGTCTCCTGCACCTTCAAGATTTGTGGAGAGGTGAGCCTGTCGCCATTGTCATCGGCACGCACGGCGCCAACATCCAAATGGCGCGCAAGGTGCCCGGCATCACCAACATCGAGCTGGAGGAGGTCTCCTGCACCTTCAAGATTTGTGGAGAGGTGAGCCTGTCCCCATTGTCATCGGCACACACGGCGCCAACATCCAAATGGCGCGCAAGGTGCCCGGCATCACCAACATCGAGCTGGAGGAGGTCTCCTGCACCTTCAAGATTTGTGGAGAGGTGAGCCTGTCGCCATTGTCATCGGCACGCATGGCGCCAAAGAAAAGGCCGTGGGCAAAATTCAGCCAAGCGCAGCGTGAAGCGTCTTCCGGCAGTGTGGCATTACAAGGTAAAAGGGGTGTCTCCAATAAAATCAAGGCTTCATCCTGCGCCGATCTATGTAGTCTGAGCAAAATTTCTTAACACAAAACCTGCTGAAACACAAGCGTTTGTGTTTTAAAATTTCCTATCTCATTATTTTAGCGCTGCAGGCGCAGTGGTAATAGAAATTGGAACATTAGTGTGTACATATAATAATATACATATAACAATAAAATAAGCAAATGAACAAACATAATTCTTCTTCTATGTGCACTGTATTGCACTAATAAATAAATAAATATTCGTTCATCGAATTGTTCATTAAAATGCGTGTGTTTGTTTCAGTCAATGGAAGCGGTGCGGTCGGCGCGCTCGCTGCTGGAGTACGCCGAGGAGTCCATCAAGGTGCCGCGCGCGCTCGTGGGCAAGGTCATCGGCAAGAACGGCAAGGTCATCCAGGAGATCGTCGACAAGAGCGGCGTCGTGCGCGTGAGTTGCTCCTTACTATCCCAAGCGACTGAATAACTAGAGAAAGTGAGCGAAAATCAGTGGATTTTGCTTTTTTTTTACTATAGATAGGCTTGTGCTTCACTACAATCATGTCTGATGGACAGAAATTATGAAGCCTAGGATGGAGCGCGCTTGTCTAAAAAATGCCTATTCACTCTCCTCTTGAAGGCACCCAGGGGGCCTACCACTGTGATCTAAAGTAACATTATTGTAATATTGTTTTAAAATTTCCATACTGACATTGCATGAAAATGTCAAAACAATATTGCTTTAAGTCACGGTGGCAGGCCCCCAGGTTGTACTTGGCTGGGGGGACACGAGAAGCTAGAAGATTATTGAAGATTTTGCTGTCGCCATATTGTTACTTTCAGGACTTGTCAACATACAATTAAAAGAGCTACCAAACCTAAATTAACCGTATGTTTCTAGGTAAAAGTGGAGGGAGACAACGAGCCGCAGCCGTCGGCGCCGCGCGAAGAAGGCATGGTGCCCTTCGTGTTCGTGGGCACGCGGGAGAACATCGCCAACGCTAAAGTGCTCGTCGAGTACCACGTCGCGCATCTCAAGGTACCGCTTTTGTGCTGAAGTTGAAGGGAGTGCGAGCCCTGTGCTGAAGTGAAAGGAGTACGAGACGCAATTGTTAGCGTCGCACGAAGAAGCATGTTGCCATCGTGGGCACGCGGGAGAACATCGCCAACGCTAAAGTGGTCGTTCGTAGTTATTGACCAGTGTGTATTGCATTTTCAGGAGGTGGAGCAACTGCGCGCCAACAAGCTGGAGATCGACCAGCAGCTGCGGGTGGTGATGGGCGGCAGCACGTCCTCGTACCCGCCGCCCCGCGGAGCGCCCGCCGCGCGCGCGCGCCGCCCGCGCCCGCCGCAGCAGAGATACCCTCCCGGTACGTGCACACAGTGACAGCTGCGGGTGGTGATGGGCGGCAGCACGTCCTCGTACCCGCCGCCCCGCGGAGCGCCCGCCGCGCGCGCGCGCCGCCCGCGCCCGCCGCAGCAGAGATACCCTCCCGGTACGTGCACACAGTGACAGCTGCGGGTGGTGATGGGCGGCAGCACGTCCTCGTACCCGCCGCCCCGCGGAGCGCCCGCCGCGCGCGCGCGCCGCCCGCGCCCGCCGCAGCAGAGATACCCTCCCGGTACGTGCACACAGTGACAGCTGCGGGTGGTGATGGGCGGCAGCACGTCCTCGTACCCGCCGCCCCGCGGAGCGCCCGCCGCGCGCGCGCGCCGCCCGCGCCCGCCGCAGCAGAGATACCCTCCCGGTACGTGCACACAGTGACAGCTGCGGGTGGTGATGGGCGGCAGCACGTCCTCGTACCCGCCGCCCCGCGGAGCGCCCGCCGCGCGCGCGCGCCGCCCGCGGCCGCCGCAGCAGAGATACCCTCCCGGTACGTGCACACAGTGACAGCTGCGGGTGGTGATGGGCGGCAGCACGTCCTCGTACCCGCCGCCCCGCGGAGCGCCCGCCGCGCGCGCCCGCCGCCTTTGCCCGCCGCAGCAGAGATACCCTCCCGGTACGTGCACACAGTGACAGCTGCGGGTGGTGATGGGCGGCAGCACGTCCTCGTACCCGCCGCCCCGCGGAGCGCCCGCCGCGCGCGCGCGGCGCCCGCGCCCGCCGCAGCAGAGATACCCTCCCGGTACGTGCACACAGTGACAGCTGCGGGTGGTGATGGGCGGCAGCACGTCCTCGTACCCGCCGCCCCGCGGAGCGCCCGCCGCTCGCGCGCGCCGCCCGCGCCCGCCGCAGCAGAGATACCCTCCCGGTACGTGCACACAGTGACAGCTGCGGGTGGTGATGGGCGGCAGCACGTCCTCGTACCCGCCGCCCCGCGGAGCGCCCGCCGCGCGCGCGCGCCGCCCGCGCCCGCCGCAGCAGAGATACCCTCCCGGTACGTGCACACAGTGACAGCTGCGGGTGGTGATGGGCGGCAGCACGTCCTCGTACCCGCCGCCCCGCGGAGCGCCCGCGGGCCTCCTCGGAGACCCAAGCCAATGAGATGAGGGATTTGGCCAGTGCCCACCACGTTGGCAACATATGCGAGATAATTATGTCTACTTTTGTCGATATCTTTTCTCTGACTACCTAGAAATGGATTAGAAACAGAAAAGACATTGATAAAATGAGACAGAGGCACTAGCCAGATGCCTAACCAATTGGCTATCTGTACAAGGCACACTAGTAAAATTGGAGAAGTTAAAGTTGAAAGCTTTGTTAATAAAATGTTAGCAAATAAAGATACATGTGACATAGCACCCCATGCCCACCGTTGTGCATACAATAATCTCAACATTGTCATCAACAGCGTTGAAGGATTTCACATAGTTTGCAATCTCACAGAATGTGGTTTTAATCCTCATTCCCTTAACTCTGATCTTCTACTATATAAAAATAAGTCGGGTTTTCCTTCCTGACGCTATAACTCCAGAACGCACGAACCGATTTCCACGATTTTGCATTCGTTGGAAAGGTCTCGGGCTCCGTGAGGTTTACAGCAAAGAAAATTCAGGAAAAATTTCAACAGAAAAGCGGGAAAATCTTTTTAGCGGGAAAGCCATCTGGTGGCGAAACGGAGTTCGCCGGGTTTGCTAGTCTTGTATATAATGATAAACAAGACCGGTGTATGCGTTCCAGGTGCTCGCCGGACGACGCCGGAGCTGGGGGAAGAGCGCGGCGACGGCTCGTACCGCGGCCGCGCGCGCCCGGCGAGGCCTAACAGGTGAATTTGAACTCTTTAGGACATGCTTTAGAAGTTAAAACCCTCTGCTACCATTTGACCGAAGCACTACGTAACAATAATAAACACCATGATTACCCTAGTTATGGTTTCGGCTGATGCAGATTTCCAAACTGCTATCTCATCTGGTGGGAAGTGACACGACGATACAACCAAAGACAATGTTGTACTAACTTTTAGGGGGTAAGTAACTCTACTTCTAATCGCTTGGCAGTGCGTCTTTGTCGGTAGGGTGGTAACCAGCCGCCGCCGAAGCCTCGCACCAGACCAGACTAGAGCCAATTAAGAAATTATTCAATTCCAAAGTAGTCCCGGGAATCTGGGAACTAACGTTCATATTTTCCGCCTTAAAAGTCGCCAACGTTTGTATAGATCCAGCGAGCGTCGCGGCGAAGAGAGGCGTGTCCCGCTAGAGAACGGGCGTGCGCACCCGCGCCCCCCGCGGGACAACCGGGACTCGCGGGACAACCGGGACGCGCGAGACAACCGGGACGCGCGGGACAACCGGGACGCGCGCGAGCCGAGAGACAACCGGGACGCGCGGGACAATAGAGATGCGGTGAGTGCACTACATCATACATGTAACACAGTAGTGTGTTCAAATTAGGTTTAGATTCTACTATGTAACACAGTAGTGTGTTAAAATAAGGTTTAGATTCTGCTATGTAACACAGTAGTGTGTTAAAATTAGGTTTAGATTCTGCTATGTAACACAGTAATGTGTTAAAATTAGGTTTAGATTCTACTATGTAACACAGTAGTGTGTTAAAATTAGGTTTAGATTCTGCTATGTAACACAGTAATGTGTTAAAATTAGGTTTAGATTCTGCTATGTAACACTGTAGTGTGTTAAAATTAGGTTTAGATTCTGCTATGTAACACAGTAATGTGTTAAAATTAGGTTTAGATTCTACTATGTAACACAGTAGTGTGTTAAAATTAGGTTTAGATTCTGCTATGTAACACAGTAATGTGTTAAAATTAGGTTTAGATTCTGCTATGTAACACTGTAGTGTGTTAAAATTAGGTTTAGATTCTGCTATGTAACACAGTAATGTGTTAAAATTAGGTTTAGATTCTGCTATGTAACACAGTAGTGTGTTAAAATTAGGTTTAGATTCTGCTATGTAACACAGTAGTGTGTTAAAATTAGGTTTAGATTCTGCTATGTAACACAGTAGTGTGTTAAAATAACGATAAGATTTTGTTATCTATCCATACGGAAGACAGTTACACAACTACATGTTTTTAACAAAAAATTTTCTCAATTTGCGCAATTACAAAACCTACAATGCCAAATTTACTCCCAATTGCGAAATAGTGATTAAAAATACCTGTAAGAATTACACACTGTTGCTAGTTCATTGGCGTCAAATAGTAAGTACTTTATTAGAACACGATTCGCTCAGCAGCGAACTTTTAATAATTTTGACACAGGCTAACGTTACGTTACGTTTCACAAATATTATTTTTTGCAGTTTCCCAGATTTGGAGCTATCGAGAACCAATATGATGAATTAAATTTTATATAGTATTTTTGAGCAAAGTTTTTATTAAAAAAACATGTAGATGCATAAATTTTATGCTCGCAAAACTCATTGCATTTAGCCTATGATGCATAATTAGCCCACTATTATCGAAAAAATAAATAAAATTTGAATATTCGCGCTCCGATGGTACCCATTCCCCTTAGACCGTTCGGATTGCCGCATCCTCAGGTTAATAGTGGTGCCAGTAATTTAGGCCTATGTGAAATAATGTTTGATTTTGATATCGTTCGCGCACAGAGCGGGCGGCGCCGCGACGACCGGCGAAGGCAGACGGACGACGAGAGTTCCGTGCTCGACAGCCAAGACGTGTCCAGCGCAGACCGAGGTGAGTGATACACCCGCACACTGCAGTGCACTGTACACTGTACTATCAACACTGCAGTTGTAGGCCGTTGTGCCACTGTGTTTGGATCGTGCTACGGCCAAAATTGTTTAACCTATCTCATATTATATAGCCATTTTACCTTGTCATTCCTGTCTGTTGTAGAAATAGAATTGATGAAGTAAGATGGATACTGATGCTTATTTGACCTATCAGGGAGAAAGGACATGGCCGAAACTTGTATGGAGCTGTGCCCTGGAAAAAAATATTCATGGCCATCGACAAACAGTACGTCATATTAAAACTTATAATTATGTCTTTACAATCGTTTAATTTTTATAATCAGAAAACAGGCGAGAGGCATAATATCAGTATAACAACTTTCAACAAAATGCGCCTAAATATTTTTAATAGCAATGATTTTTATTAAAAAATGATGCGTATTGGTTATGAACTTATTGTTTTTTCATATTACAAAGCTTAGAAAATGCGAGTAAACATTTTGAATAGCAATTTTTTAGTAAAAAAAATCATTGCTATTAAAAATATTTAGGCGCATTTCCTTGCAAGTTGTGTTATGCTGATATTATGTCTCTGGCCTGTTTTCTGATCATAAAAATTAAACGATTGTAAAGACATAATTATAAGCTTTTTATGACGTACTGTTTGTCAATGGCCATGAATATTGTTTCCGAGGGCCTCGGAGCAATTAACAAGCCTGGAGAAGTAACAATGAATTGAACGTTTTTTATGTAGCGGTATTCTTTTATTCAATATCCATACTAGTGCAATAGAAAGAGACAACACGTTGTAATCGACTTGGCCTTCAAATCCACATGTAGCCAGTTTTCGTTCTAGTCAGATAGTGTTGTTGTCACTTTATCACATATTATCGACTAGCTGACCCGGCAAACGTTGTTTTGGCATACAAATTATTTCTTAAGTACAGGTTTTGATATTTTTTAAAATTTTAACTTGATGATAACATTTCTAAGGATTATCAAAAAAAAATACCAAAGAGAGGATTACATTTTATCATATAGAAATTAAGGTGCGAGATATGCGTATTCTCTATCTGAAGCAGTTTTATTTAGTAAGAATGATTTATTTCTTAGTAAGTACTTTTTACTCTCATGGGCAACAATAGAATTTATCAAGTATTAAATGATAATCTTTTCTAACAACCTTGTATGTATGTATGTATTTATTTATTCATGATCCTTTTGAGTTTGAGGTTCTTTTGAATTTTACGTAGTAAAGTTTTAAATAAAACAATAGATACATTTTAATTTATAATACAATTTTTTTATTTTTAAGCAAATCAGTTACCAATTTTTATCCAAATATTTTACTCCATCCTTTGCCGCAAAGCTTTTAACTTATTAAAATTGAAGGTTGATCTAAACTAGGAAGATTTGAGATACGTCGTAGTTTTCTCTGCGAGTCGATTGTATTTCTGGCTAGTTTAACTGCTTCCTGTAATTCGAAAACAGATAATAGGTATACAAAAAAGTTAGTAATTTTGTGTGTAAACATTTAAGTAAGACCTAAGATTAAGTTATTTTTATAATCAGTTTATATATATATCAGTATTTTAGCCGAAATTATTGTTATTATATAACATAAATTAATATTTATTAAGGTTAAAACACAGAAAATAGAACTTAGAAAAGTGATTGGTGGCTTTAACAAGAATTATTCATAAATGTTATTGTGGATATATTAGTTGACATAGTACCTTTTGTAAATAAGTTGGATAAGTATTGAATATGGTCGGGACAGCATATCTGCAAAGCACTTTCCTTTCCTTCCCATTTAAATAGCAGGTCGATTCGAAATGCTTTGAGCAAAGCCGCGAATGTTTTGAAGGCTTCCAATTTTTCCTATGGACAGCCCGCACCCAAACATTTTTTAAATTGTCATCCACCGGAAACCTACAAATAAATAACAAAATCAATAAAAAACTTGTTTTGGTTATTTGATTTGAAGGAGTCATTGTCATGGAAGTACCTACATACTACGATGTTCGACGATGCATCGATACCGAAATTATGACTGCACAACACTACATTTTCTAATAATTGGCATATTTTCCTCAAAAATGGGCTAAACATGATTTTATTTATTTAGTTACGTGTAGAATAAACAGAAGTGTCACAAAATATATCTTATATTCAGAAATTTATAACACATAAGCCAAAAGTTGCTGAAAACACTAACCTGTGAAATGACAAATTCCCGTCTTCCTCGGATTGTACATTACTACGGCTTTTACAGCCGTATGCAACGCAAGCCGTGTACACTATAACTAAAAATCTTTTTGAAAACAAACAATATTACTTGGAATTCACTTTTTTAACTTTGAAAACAATATTTTAAATCGCCACGCGATGATCACCAGACTGGTGATAATATTAAAATGAAATGGCTACGCTTTATTTTCAACAGACGAGTTGACATATGTCTGTCTCGTTTTGGCATATGGCGTTTCGCGTTTAGTTAGAAAGGTCAAGCAACCGCTTTACTCGTTCAATTCATTGTTACTTCTCCAGGCTTGTTAATTGCTCCGAGCCGAGGGCAGAATCCGGCCATGTCATTTGTCATAAGCTTCAAATTACATATTTCTATCTCTTGTATGACAAGTCAGTCACTCACCTTATCTACTCTTATTTCTAAGATTGATATCGTAAAAACTAAAATATATGGGAGTGACATCTTGTACTGGATAAGATAGGTTAAATAATTTCGATCGTTAGTGATTACGCCTATTATATTAGGGCAAGAAAATTAAATTTTTCGATTACAAATTATTCACAAAAGGAGCAATCCAACACCATCTTTAAATATGATCATAGATTTTTAAGAGTTTTTTGTACTCTATTTTAATGCTAATAATAATTTATTAAATTAAAATATTTTATATGAATATACCAAATAAAATTAATCTGAAAATATTACTGAATGTGCTAGTTAAAATGTAGAGTGTAGCTGTTATACTTATTGTATTTCTATAGATATATTTATCCTATTTTAGGTATATTTATTATGCATTTTAATAATTAGTATTCTTGTTTGTTTATGCACCCTATTTATTACATTTTAATTAGTACAGTATATGCGACTCGAGAATGCGCGTGACTTTTTTTTATTGTGAGTTGTCATTTTTGCATGACTTTCGCAAATCGTGCATGCAAATTAGAGGTGGATATTTAATTAAAATATATTAAATATATATTAATTGTGCCACAGATACATATAAGCTAAGCTATTAAAATAAAACTCACGCGTATTCATAGTAATGGTTTGACATTTAATAGAACAATATTTTTTGGGACTTCTTTTTTTGGGGTTTTTTATTAACAAAACTTTACTTGAGAACAGAAAAATTTCAGTATCAGATATTTATGGGGATGATCGTATCTGATACACTAGGGGGTGCGAATTAATATATTTAAGGGACAAAACTATATTTATATGACTTTTCTAAAAACATGAGAATCAATTTTTTCACAAGTATATTGTTGTACAATATTAGTCTATGAAACGACGCATCGTGTTCGGCATTATATCTATGTTTAGTTTGGATAACTAACGTGGGTGACGGTTTAAAGAGAACATTACATTATGTATTTTTGTTGCATATGGTTTGTTTGGCTTTTATGTGGAATGTACTTTACAAGTAAAATAATTCTAGGCATATATTTTTATACAAAAATGACAGTAAAACTGATATATCTACAGTATAAACTATAGTGGTAGTTGTTTTTTTAGGATTAAGCATTGATGTAAGGGTAGATTTATTTTCTTATACTATCTAGATTCTAGCCTGTAGTCTATTTTGCATGCCAAAAAGTATTTTCTGTCAAATTTATCACCCAAAAGTTTTAGATATTCAAACTCAGTATGGATTGCAGTTGAATATGTATAATTGTAGCAGATAGTGTGCATAACGCATTCCAGGAGTGGCATTAGATTTTTCTGGATGGGAACTTTATTGAAGTGGCTTATTAACGTAATGTTTGGTGGGACGCTTCAGCCATGGCTATAGCTTGGCAACTTCGTGCGGGACCCTCTTGCGGGGTGGCAGACGGTGGGGGAGGCAAGGAACTTAGATGTCAGCGGTTAGCGGGGAAGGGGACACTTGTCTACATGTATGCGTTACCGCGTCCCCCGGCCGTCTGACACCCTGCAGGAGGGTCCCGCACGAAGTTGCCAAGCTATAGTTACCATCCTTACGGTAAAAGACGTACCGCCAAGCGATTTAACCGGGGGGTCACCTTGTTAGTAAGATATCATCTTCGGCTTCATTGTCAGTTCCACCAAGTGAGATTGCAGTCAAGTAGTTTTAGGCGCGTAGGACACCGTTGTACATGGGTTAGTTAACGTGAAATCAACGGGTCTGCCCGCGAAATTCAAAATTTTCGTGATTTTTTGCAATTTGTACGCTAATTAGACATGATAGGCTAGTGGCAATCAATTTGCGAGAATGGCAGTATCATCTTTACATGATTATATCAAAATCTTTGCATAAAAATGTGTATTCTAGGAAATTAGTCCGAGTATCCAGTTTTATGTGAGTAACTCGCAAATCTCGGACTAATTTCTTTAACTCGACATTTTCGAGCTGAGATTTTTATATAAACACGTGAAGAAGATATTGGGATTATCGCAATTTGACTGCCATAAGGCTATTATGTCTTATTAGCTTAAAAATCGCGAAAAACCACAAAAAAATTGTTTTTCGCGGGCACACCCGTGGTGTGCTCCTTAACCGTAAGAGGTTACCATGTTAGTAAGATATCATCTTCGGCTTCATTGTCAGTTCCACCAAGTGAGATTGCAGTCAAGTAGTTTTAGACGCGTAGGACACCGGTGTACATGGGTTAGTTAAGTTGGTAGTATGAGACTCAGGGTAGGCCTAGGGTAGACGGGTGTAGGGGTAGGGAGGGGGGGAGGTGCGGGTGTCGGTGCGAGTGATGACTGTGGTGTGCAGAGTCCGCGTCGTCGGAGGACGGCCGCGCCACCGGGGACGCGCCCAACGCCCGCCGCCGGCGCCGGAGGCGGCAAGGTACACCCGCGCACGCACACTACCGTACTGACTAAGGGCGTATGCACGTTCAAAGCTGGTCGCCTGCGCCGAAATAACAGCGCTTATCGCTACCGGCCCGCGCAGGTAGTCTCCATACAACTCGGTTACAATATCTATGGACCTCGCTGGAATGCGTATCCCTTCCCGTTCTCCTTTCACCTCCCCGCGCTCGCCCCGGCTTGATTGTTTTGCGCACCATATCAGAGCGCTGACACGACGTGACGTCATCGAGCCAGGTCACCAGATATTGTAACCGGGTTACTTGTGTATAACAGCGCTGATCATAGCAGGTCGGAACGTATCGGCGCTGGCTTGACACAAGTATGGAGATTATTTGCGCTGACTACCTGCGTCGAGGGCCGGTACCGATAAGCGCTGGTAGTTCGGCGCAGGCAACCTGCTTTGTACGTGAATACGCCCATATACACATACATGAGTGCGTATACGCATACAGAGTCCGACCATCAAAATATTAAAGACAAAAAAGACGTCAATGTCGTGAACACTCGGTGGAAACAAAGTTTGGAATAACACTTAAAACAAAACTCCATTGTATTAAATCAAAAAATAAATAAATAGATAGATAGATAGATAAACTCTTTATCTATCTTTTTATTTACTTATCTATGTATGTATCTATCTGTCTATATTGTCATGTGTGATGTCACCCATCGCTTGATAGATAGCGTTGCCTTAGCTAACTTGCGCTAATGAGTTTGTCAGGAGCTGCGTGTGATATTGGTATCATTCTCGAAAGATCTCTCTCTCTCTCTAGTCGCTTCTTCATTCCTGAAGATCGTGGTCCTGGGGTTGCAACCTCGCGCGGATTAAAGTTTTCCATCGGGTTCTGTCGGAGGCTAGCCGTGCAATAGTGTAAAACTTGCATTTGGAATCCCTTACTTGGTCCGACCATCTGGTTGGTGAGCGGCCTCTCGCTCTTATTTTTTTTTTCTTTCGAAAGATAATTTGTATGAAAAGGCGGCTTCCATACAGCATTTTTTATTATTTTGATGAGTCGGACACTCGTACACAGATATTCGGCAAAAACATAAACTCCATTGTTTGAGCATGCTTCACCACACACTTCTTCGAATCGCTGACGCACACATCAACAGAGCATTAAGTGTATTCAGTTACGTCACTACCATATAATATTTGTATTTGAAAAAACTCAATTTGCCTCAAAGATCCATAAAATTCTAATAACCCATCGCGTCAATTTTACTAAAATTCAGAGACCTGATATTATTTTATCAACAGTAAAATCCCCCTGTCAACACATTTGCAGTATAATTAATTTATTAACCTTGGCACAATCACCTACTTGTAACTCCACAAACACTTCCCACTTATCATCTCATATGGATCAATTATATCACAAACACCTTAGGACCAATCCCGTCACACCTACAGTCCGACAAGGCTCTCTTGGCACTTGAAGGAGGGCGCTGATGCACAACAAAGGCAGCCATAAAATAAAATCTCCTCAATTTTATTTCAATTTTAGTTTAAAATAGTTAATAGTAAGCAAAAACAACATAACATACAATAGTGATATACTGACAGAGCGAACTATCAAACAGTAGCACAAGATAGCGGCGTTAGTTCAGACTTTGGCCACGCGCCAAAATAGCCTTGTCGCACTGTAGAGTAGTAGACAATTATTTTTGAGGGCTGCTATTGCTAACTCAGTGACCAGTCGCTCGTTTGATACACTGCTGTTTTACAGCGATGGAAGTGAAGTAGCAATGTGTCAGATGGATATAAAATATAAATATCGAATGAGTTCAAAAAATAACAATCATGTTACACTGAACCACTTTCCATCCGTACTGTATCCTTCCTTGATGCTTCTGTAAGAATATCTTACCTTGTCCAAATATACATAAATGAGCATGGTAGTTTTAAACTATTGTAGTATTATATGTATTACTTTTTTAAATTAGCATTGTAGAACTAATATTTGAACGACATTCAATGATGTAAGATTTTCAGATTGATAAAACCAATAGGACATGTAAATAGGCGTAACTAGGGTCTGTTCTAATAGAGTTCAGCTATTCCATCTACTTCTATGACATTTATCACTTGTCCCGACTGCCATTCGATCCATAGTAATGTCCATCGCTATTATAAATTAAATGTAATTAAATGTTGAAGAAGTTGGTGGCTTAACTTTGTTGGAACAGAATAGGAAGGGCTATGTTCAAACCGTATATTAGGTATTTGGTTAAGGGAACGCCATAATATTGATCATGGAGATTAAAGCTTGTTGTTTGTATAAGACATTTCTCACTCGCTCTATACTCCATACTTTTTTATACCTACTGTGTATATTAATATGTCAGCCGACTTCAATATGTCGGATAGCTGTAGTGCTCAGGAAAACATCGTGGAAGTCTGAACATAGCTGCCATTTGCTCTAGCACTAAGCTTCTCATTAACACCACTTACAAACTCCGAGCGATGGCAGACCGATATCTTTGTATTTCTTTGTTGTGAGAATAGTTGAAATATCGTGACTGAGATGACTGGCATTATCTCGTCAGTCGTAATTTGTAAGTGATGATATAAGTGTGATCGATATAGTTACATTACAGAGCAAAACCACAGTTTTGACCTCATAAAATAGGAAGGTAATCGGCTGTCATTATTTTTCATGTGCTTGTACCTAATTTCAGATAACACAAGCTTTTAAATTTTATCAGATCAAGCGTAACAGAATATAACCATGGAATGAGGTTATTTTTTTTCTTACTGACGTTTTGTTTGCACCCAGTTTTTCATTCTACTCAAGAAGAGAAAAAAAAATTGAATAAATCAGATTGAGGCTTTGGATACTCATACTGCAATCGCCTGTCAGTTTTGTTACGTTTGATCTGTGCTGATTCCGTGTTTTTGAACAAATTCGATTGTTAGAGAGTTAACGTCGATTTGTATGGGATTGGAACAGTTTGCAAATGTTATCAATAGATGTCGCTACAACAATCCTATACAAATTCGCGTTTACTTGCGAATTAGTAAAAAAACTCGGAATAGATACAGAACGTGCAACGGATAGAGATGGATTGTTCATCTGAAGCGCATGCCAGCAGGTGGCGGATGGAAGAACGGCGTGAGCGGCGCGGGCGCGGCGGGCGCGGCCGCCAGCGCGCCGGGCGCCGCGCCGGCCGCGGGCGTGGCGAGCGCGCCCAAGCCGCGCCGCGACGCGCCCAAGCCCAAGGCCGAGCCGCTGCTGAACGGCACGGCGTAGTGCCGCCCCGCGCCGCCCCCGCTCCGCGCGACACTATCCTAGCGTTACGTACCATGTATCGCGCCAGGACGGCGCGCTGCCGCGTCGCGACGCGAGCCCGCTCGCCCGCGCCACGTCCCGCGCTCCTGAAAACCGCGGCCGAGCCGTCGGGGAGCGCCCGCCGCTCCGTCGCGGCGCGGCAGCCACACTTACTCGTATTATGCTTTTGTAAGATTTGTGATTTGTATTCCCGATTACTCGATATGAAAATTACACTCGTGTACGTCGCTCCCCGGACGATACCCGCCCTCGAGGCTCGCGGGCGGCTCGACGCCCCCGCGGAAAATAAACACTTCTGTACATATTTTGAATGGTATTTTATTTGTACGACGGACCATCGTCGAGATACATTCAATTTATAAAAATATTACGACTAGTCAGGACGTTACAATACGACGACTAAATTACGACTAAAAAAAATAATTCTCGGATGGGAGGTCTGGGGTACATTTATTGTGACACTCAGAATTAAAAATATTACGAGATATCGATTACAAATTGTGTACCTAACTCTATTAAGATTTCACTTAGCCTATTACGAAATTCGAGCTAATACATTTGTAACTGCAGTTATCGGAATGTAAACTCCTCTAGGCAGCGTTACGATATTTATTTACAGAGATACCTACATCAGTCGTTACGATACTGTGATATGCATCATTGCCGGGAACGGGATGTCACTATATACAGCACCGATACAGCGCGCGGCACTTTAGCGTATAGTCGGCGCGGCGTCGGCCACACATATGTTATCAGCCGGCGCCGGCCGTCGGGCGCCGCCTCGGGCCGGCGAGGGCGCTCCGCTCATGTTAAGTGTCCTCATTTAATGCGCTTTTACAAGCTCCGTGTGGTTATGTTTTGGTTGGAGCGCCCCTCGGACGGGCCTCGACGCGGCACTCGCGTTGAAACTAATCATACGGTAAGGTGCCTTATCAAACAATTATATCGAGAACATCCCAAAAAATGAACATGTATCTTGCGAATCCACCGTCGCTCGTTAGGTACGAATTGTAAATGCAACTAGTGTATTTTGATATGTTTCTACGGATACTCGTCTTTGTTTTAACGTTTCATCTTTGATTATAGATTTACGTGAGTTCGAATTTTGGACAATTTTGTAGGACGTTCATAGTTTGTAGGAACGGAATACATATTTTAACACCGACTTATTCGTTTATTCAAACTTCAATAAAGTTGACAGTGATAAATTACTGGTGTTTTTCTTTTAACACATTTTTTTTTTGTAATTATGAAAGTAACAGTTGTGTTCTTTTTTTCTTTTTAAGTAGAAATAATGTCGCCTTTATTTATTTCTCTTTACATAATATAAAAACCGTACTCTGATTTGTTTAGAACTATTATATCTAATAAACTTTGGAACTGATGAACAATTCTTTGTTTTTCTGTATAGTTATTAATAATCATATGAGTGCGGGTAGAATGCAAACTAATAGAGTTACGCTTCAGTGACAATGTACATGAATCAATCATCTATAATACAGTTGATCGGTACAAAACCTCTCACTTTCTATTACGTGTCTAACATCGTGTATCATGCAATTTGAAAGTGATTTAAATGGTTCATGTACTACAGACATTTACCCCTATATTAATAAACGTGGAATAAAGATGGAGTAGTTAAACTGTTAGTGTTGTCTTTTCTATTCAAATGTCAACTTCCACGTGACAGACAAAGACAAAACAGTATTAACTATTCCACCTTTATTTCACGTTTATTAATAAGGGTGATATAGAGCAAAAGGAACCAGTACCCAGTTTCTTAAGGGTTCCTCTAAGTGCATACCTGCTTTCTGAACTTTGTGATACAGTTATGACTTTTCACAAAAGCCAGTAACGGAGGCCTCTGTGGAATTATAAAAGATTTTTGATCTCACAGTCTTGGCTGAGTTTTGAGGGTAGGCGATTAGGTGAATGGGATTATTCTGAAAGGAGAAGCAATAGTAGGGGATCCCAAGTAAGGTCGCCCTTCACCGAGCTGTTTATTGGATGAAAACTATTTTATATCCAATTTAATATGGCAATAAATATATCGCAAGTGGGTTGCCCAAAAAATTTCAGTCCAGGATATGATTAATTAAGAATTAAAAAAAAATCCATTGTAACATAAACTCCTATTTGTAAGAGTTCTGTTGACATCTTAGTTCAAATTAGATTGGATGAACGATTCAGGTCGCAAATTGCAATTGCGCTTATTTACGACGACCTACGATTTTATTATCCGTTAACTTTCACTTGCCAAAAAATATAGAGCAGAAATACTTTCCTCAGCCAGGAAAGTATTTCTGGCAAAGAGCACTATTTATAACATCGAATCTAATTTGAACTACGATATCAACTAAACTGTAACAAATAGGAGTTCATGTTACAATGGATTTTTTTTTAATTCCTAATTAATCATACCCTGGACTGAAATTTTTTAGGCAACCCACTTACGATATATTTATTGACATATTAAATTGGATATAAAATAGTTTTCATCCAATAAACAGCTCGGTGAAGGTCGTTGTATAGTGGGATCCTAGACCACAAATTTTCTCTTTTACTAGAGGTTTGTAATCAATCAATCATGATTTACATAGAGGTCCGCCGACCTAGACCTATAAATATATTATGCATCATGATTAATATCGTTTTGAATGCCTTTTCCGATCTTTATTTGAAGACACCCATGTAAGGGTGCGGAGGATATAGTTTGAAAGTACCGAAGTTTAACAATTTTGGCAGGCCCTTAGAGAGGTAAGGGTCAATTTATACCACCGCGGAATAAAATTGAAACTACTTTTTGCAACAAAATTGTACATAGCATAATGAAGTTAACGTGAACTCAACGGGTCTGCCCGCGAAATTCAAAATTTTCGTGGTTTTTTGCAATTTGTACGCTAATTAGACATGATAGGCTTATGGCAATCAATTTGCGAGAATGGCAGTATCATCTTTACATGATTATATCAAAATCTTTGCATAAAAATGTGTATCCTAGGAAATTAATCAGAGTATCGAGTTTTATGTAAGTAAGTCGCAAATCTTGGACTAATTTCTTTAACTCGACACTTTAGAGCAGAGATTTTTATATAAACACGTGAAGAAGATATTGGGATTATCGCAATTTGACAGCCATAAGCCTATTTTATCTTATTAGCTTAAAAATCTCGAAAAACCAAGAAAAATTTGAATTTCGCGGGCACAGCCGTGGTGTGCTCCTTAATGTAAATAGTTTTCACAAACAAATTAAATAAGAACAAAAAAGGTTGCGCGACTTCCGGGGAATCCTCGCGCATTCGCGAGAATTCTGCTACTGACTGTCGGCGCCATCTCTTGAATCTTTACTAAATAATTGGCTGTAATAACACGGAATACATAATAGTGCTTAACGGTACAGAAGGTTCACTCCGCAACATGATTTATCGAAATAGCGACCCTAGCGCTGACGCAAAAAAGTGCAATTCAATTCGCTAAATCGCCCGGCCCCGCCTCCCATATCCACCTAAAGCTGTGTTCTCTTTTTATCGCATAACTGTATCTCTTTCGACGTACTAGGGCTACCTCGTAATCGGTTATCGGGCGCACGCAGCGCGTGAAATAGACCGTACAAGAACTAACGCGTGCAACTTAGCCGACGCGCGGCGGCCTTCTGAAATCAGTACGTCGAGACTCCTACCTGTAACTTGTCGATCACGTGATATGAAATGAAATTCTAAATAATAGAGATAATAATATGTGAACAGGGCCTGGTAATACTCGAGCATTCCAGCGAATTTTGGCGTCATTTGGCGGAATTGACGCTCCCATTCCATTCCGCCGCGGTGTAAATTGACCCTAATAGTAGGTGTGGTAATTGGGATGGAAGATTTAAGACCAAAATTTTTCATAATAATATCAGCGCCTCATCGTTTGTTTCTACCGCACCCGTACAGTCGTATACGCTCAACACGTGGAAGGTTTCGGGTGACTTGGTAATACTCGAGCATTCCAGCGAATTTTGGCGTCATTTGGCGATGCTTCCATTCCATTCCGCCGCGGTGTACTTATTGACCCTAATAGTAGGTGTGGTAATTGGAATGGAAGATTTAGGACCAAAATTTTTCATAATAATATCAGCGCCTCATCGTTTGTTTCCACCCGCACCCGTGCAGTCGTACGCTCAACACGTGGAAGGTATCGGGGGACTTGGTAATACTCGAGCATTCCAGCGAATTTTGGCGTCATTTGGCGATGCTTCCATTCCATTCCGCCGCGGTGTAAATTGACCATAATAGTTAAGTAGGTGTGGTAATTGGGATGGAAGATTTAGGACCAAAATTTTTCGTAATAATATCAGCACCTCATCGTTTGTTTCTACCCGCACACGTGGTATCGGGTGACTAAACGAAGGTGCCCAGGCTGGGGGGGCGGTCCGCGGCAACGATGAGGTGTCGGCATTAGAGCAGGCGGTGGCGGTCCTCGTGGCACTCGCTGCTGGAGTCGCTGTCGCTGCGGCACGACGAGTCGCTCCAGTGCTGGAACTCCTCCTTGTGGTGCTCTAGCGCCATGAGCGACGGGAACAGGCTGTCGCACGCGCTGCATCTGCGGAACCACCGACCGCCGTGAGCGGGACTATCCTCGGACGAATATCAACGATGCTTATATGACACATCTCTTCAAACTTCTATCGCAACGCTTGCGAATAAAAAATCATCCGATTGCAAAATAAATCATTCGACTGTCGCGCAGATTTCATAAAACGAACGAAGTATTCGAACCTTAGAAATCGAAGAGATGAGTCATATTTTTCCATAGAAAATGTATGGGGAATTTTATGAGACTAAAATGTTGGTAACTATGCATGGTTTTGACTTTTGATGCGGTTTTTCGGAGAATTACTAGAGTAAAATATGGAATGAGATGATGATTGAAGGTTGACAGTCGAGGAGCATGGGCAAGGTATTATAGTTACTTAAGGTGGGAACTGCTGAAACAAAAATTACTTGGAACGTCATTCAATTGGCAGTGAGCTGAAAAAAAAATTAAAATGGCGGATTCAAGATGGCCGCCATACAGATTTCGTGTTGATCTCTCTCGTAAAATATATAAAAGATATTAGTAGGGGATCCTAAGGTCCTAAGTAAGGTCGACCTTCACCGAGCTGTTTATTGGATGAAAACTATTTTATATCCAATTAAATATGACATTAAATATATCGCAAGTGGGTTTGCTTAAAAATTTCAGTCAGGATATGATTAATTAAGAATTTAAAAAAAATACCATTGTAACATGAACTCCTATTTGTTAGATTTCCGTTGACATCTTAGTTCAAATTAGATTGGATGAGCGATTCAGGTCGAAAATTGCAATTGTGCTTATTTACCTACGATTTTATTATCCATTAACATTCTGTTGCCAAAAAATATAGAGCAGAAATACGTTTTCTCAGCCAGGAAAGTATTTCTGGCAAAAAGCACTATTTATAACATCCAATCTAATGAACTACGATATCAACTAAACTGTAACAAATAGGAGTCCATGTTACAATGGTTCTTTTTTCAATTCTTAATTAATCATACCCTGGACTGAAATTTTTTAGGCAACCCACTTGCGATATATATATTGACATATTAAATTGGATATAAAATAGTTTTCATCCAATAAACAGCTCGGTGAAGGTCGTTGTATAGGCTACATACTTAATCAAAGCGGGATCCTAGACCATATAGAAAGAAGACAGTGCTCCTTGGTAATTTTTTCGGCTCACTGCCAATCGGATTCCAATGGGTGATGTAGATGACGGCGCGGCGATACCTTTATGGGCGGGAAGACCGCACGCGGGCCACATGTGGCCCGCGCACCACGCGCCCTACTAGTTTGTTCTATAGCTAGTTCTGAGGAGCTGATTGAGATGATTACACTTTACCCGTGTGTACACTTCAGGGCTGAAACATGTTCCATATCCCTATACCACCTAGATGGCTGGCAATCCACGACCATCCGGATTGCCAGATCCTTTCCGCTCACGTGTAAACTATGGTTAAAGTCCGAGAGCCTTACCCGAAATGTCTTTTTTTCTGTTGGTGGTCGCTGAGCTGACGCCTCGTGGGGAAGGACCGGTCGCAAACGTTGCACGTGAGCGCTTCATCTGGAAGATAAAGTGACAGCTCTTAGAAATGAGAACTGATAGGTAATTTCGCTTTTCACAATTTTTAGTACCTAAGTAGTAGAATGTAGCGTATATTGGAATATGATATGGGTACAAATTACTGCTTTTATTAGGCACCAGTCGAGTAGGACCTGAACACAGGGCCCATACTTATTCTGTACTAGCTGTTGTCCGCGGCTCCGCCCGCGTGAATTACGATTTTTTTACATGTACCTACTGTGGAATTCCTTGATTTTTCGCAGGATTCTGGTGTTATACAGTTCAAACCTTTTTTTACTTCACACTAGTTATCATGTGGTGCTTTTGAAAGCTCCTTTTTTTTAATAATAATGTAAAATTTCATAAATACATAGTTGAAAGATCAAAAAGACGATTTAGACTGTCCGATATTTCGACCCAGGGCACAGGTCGTGGTCACGACGTGAATTAGATTTTGTAGCGAACCTTCGATGGATTTATTTTCACATTGAAGGACACTGAGATACAGGCCCTGGTATATGGCTGCTTTAGGTCTAGGTCTAGGCCAGGCCCCAGCTCTTAAGGAGCACATCACGGGTGAGCCCGCGAAATTCAAATTTTTCGTGGTTTTTCGCGATTTTTAAGCTAATAAGACATAATAGGCTTATGACCGTAAAATTGCGATAATCTCAATATCTTCTTCACGTGTTTATATAAAAATCTCTGCTCGAAAGTGTCGAGTTAAAGAAATTAGTCCGAGATTTGCGAGTTACTCACATAAAACTCGATACTCGGACTAATTTCCTAGGATACACATTTTTATACAAAGATTTTGATATAATCATGTAAAGATATACTGCCATTGTCGCAAATTGATTGCCATAAGCCTATCATGTCTAATTAGCGTACAAATTGCAAAAAACCACGAAAATTTTGAATTTCGCGGGCAGACCCGTTGATTTCACGTTAAGGCGTTAATTATGATCTACTTGGTAGCGTCACCTAGCCTTCCTATCTTTAAACTGTACTTTTGAGTTTGATTTTTATTACTTTAGGACCTGCGTACCTATTCTTACCTACTTTATTCATTTTAGATAGCTCGTACCGAGATCGCCATGGTAAAATAACTTTTCTATCAAAAAGTATACGAAATGTGTAGTGGCAGTTGTCTGCGCGGAAGTCACGTGATCCATTTTGCAACTATAAATATTGTCTGGGCAACTGTCATTCTCATACATTTTTTTACCAAAAGCATTCTTAGCAATGGAATCGATAACTCATATTATGTGGCTACTGCCTACTGCTGTTCCATACTCAATGTATCTGTATGAAAAGAAATTTGAAGAAACATACAGAAGTATGAGGAGGCAATAATAAAAAGCATAGAAATTGGAATTTAAAAAGTTTATTTACAAAATTAATTACTACAGGAGGTCTTTGACCTAAGTATATAAAAATAGGTACAATTTGTATAACGATCCACGCCAAAAAACAATAATTCTCGTTTTCGCCAACATTTTAAGAGTCACCTAACCTAAGCCCTAAGGTGTCAGTTATTGTAAGTGAAAACTGTCACTCGCCTTAGGCGTTTCTTAAAGTGTTGGTGAAAACGACCGTAAGTACCTAATTAATATTTTCTAAAAGTAGGTACACAAGTAAAAGTACAAAAGTATACAGATTTGTATAGTATAGCACAAATTCATAAAGTATTTATCAGTCAGGCAAGATATGACGCGCGACAAAAATTACAAGTCTACAAGAAAACATGGCCCGGAATCATTCATAAGACAATATAATCATTTACTTATTATGAGTAAATTACTATTGAAATTGTGCGTTAAATTGATATTATACCTAAGATCATCTACTATGCATGACCATTAAAAATAAAAAAACATTGTATATAAGCGTTTTTATAATATTTTCTCTCATTCATGTTTTATATTTTTTGGTCAAGCTATACTAAACTCAGACCAAACAGTTGGTTAAATTGCCATACCTACATAGTAAATATAGAGAAATATATTTTTTATTGAGTAATTTAAGTTCTTAATATTTTAAATGCATAATAATGTAAGTTATCAGTTATGTACATATTTAGTATAACTAATTATAAAATGTCTCCAAATAATCCAACTTTTCTCTTTACAATAAGACATACTAATCATAATAATATTACAGAAATTTTAGAACCTAATTAGATAAAGCCATATTTTAGCTAATTTAATTAGTTTATTACAATAAATATTCAATACTTGATTGTTTTATGATAGCCTGCATCAAGAAATGTAAAATTTCAAGTCAAACACATCTTTTTACATAAAATTGAGTCCCATTTTTTATCAGAATTTTAGGGCAGTATTTTAGCAGAATTCTGTCAAAAAACATTAATAAACCAGGGTTACTACACCATTGAAGAATTTTTAAATAACAAGGATTCTTGGAACGATAATGATATGCTTCCATCCCCTCACGAGATATCTTAAAAACATTGTTTCATACTATGTACTAAAAATTGTATATTGAGACATTTTTTAAAAGAGCAAGTACCGGGTTTCTTGCCAGTTCTTCTCGGTGCAAACCTGCTTTCCGAACCTGGCGGTAGTCTTGACATTTCATGAGAGCTTATATCTAAGCCTATGTGAAAATAAAGAATTTCATTTCATTTCAGTATATAATAGCTACCATGATGAAAATGTAAATTCCTGTTATATTGCTATTTCTTATAATACATTGTAAATAGCCCTAACAGACCTCTAGCCATATGGCATTTTGCTACCTCTGTGCATTCAAAGACATTTTTTTAATTGTGTTCAAATGTGATGCAAACAAAATTAGCGATCATAAAAACGCATGGATGGATAATGGATATTATAGAGTTGTTGAGTCAAATCATATGACTACATAGTAGATCAAAAAATTTTGATCAATCTTCTCAAATACAATACTAAATAAGAAAATATACAAAAAACCTTTATAATATGTCTCGACACATTCAAAAACTTGCACAATCTTCTGTTAAATAGGCAATGTGTTGGATACGGAGGATTTGAACATGCTCCCAAACATCCTGGCGCCTGAGGATCCTCCGGGAATGGATCCCAGCATCATCCACATGAGCGCCATCACCTGTGCCACAGCGCAGATGATGGTGAGCGCTGTGCTCTGCAGGTGCAGCGCGCAGTACAGTGTCGCGACCAGCGTGAAGCTGTACAGCACCGTGGTGATCGCTCGCTCCTTCGAGAACAGGGACTTCATGTGCGACCATGGCCCATACAGAAAACTAAAACTGTGAACAATGATATATATTAATATATAAAAAGGAGCAGATATGTGACAAGCGCGTGTGTAGTGAAGACACAAAAATCCTACAATTTTAAGTTTCATAGTTAGTCTGCGTCGAGCGCAAGCATTATTGTTGTCTCTTTCGTTTGCGTGCTGTTTCGTATCATTTGTTCTATTTATCAGTGAGTGGCAGTTCGGCACAGATTTAAAACGCAATTTACTATGAACGTAACATATCTTGGTGATCTATGACTGTGAACAATAATTTATGTCTGACAAAGTGTTACTCGTAATACAGAGATGACTTAAAGGTTACTATGGTGCCAATTATTCTGTTGCAAAAAACCTCTAAACTAAATTTACACAAAAAATTTAAAATTAAAAATTTGATGTTGTCCACTATTTATTTATTTTTTATTTACATATTTTAAAATAGTACTATTCTTTAAAAAAAATTTGTTAGACATGTTACACAAAAGAATAAGAACAGTTGTAAAGATTATGGTAATTTTGTAGTATGTACTAGTTACTGTAGATGTTGATGTTCTATACAAATTAAATGTGTATTGATATTAACAATCCATGATGGTTGATGACGCTCCCCACTCTGTCAAACTCCATACAAATCTGTTGAAACATAAGCGATTTGGGTCAGATTTGGCAGAGTGGGGCTTCATGGATTGAAATATAGTATAAATAAGTCATTCACTAGAAAGTGTACATTACATTGTACCATTGTATTGTTGTTGGTCAGTTAATAACCAAACTTACCTAAATATAAAGAAGACACTCCCTAAAGTGAACAGCAGGGCAAACTTCCTGGCTTTCACCAGCAGGAAGGGTATGTACAGGAACGAGAGGATGAAGCAGAGGATCCCTAGAGACAAGCATATGCCGAATCCCATAAACCTTTGCGTTCGACTCTGAAATATTAACAAAACAATTAAGACAGCAATTTTATTTACAACATAATTTTATTTACAACATAATTTTATTTACAACATAAAGATATCTTTATAACAATAATATGATTCAATCAGTAATTATTATTGTAGTGATAGTTAGAAATCATATTAAATTGTTATTGTTACAATGAGTCATTGAAGTAATTGAAATTATATTAATGGCATACATACTAAGTTAAAATCAAAATGAATATGAGTATGAATTCCTGGTAAGGTCCTTACATTATAGTAGTAGGTATGCCCATTTACAGTGACCCAATAAAGTAAGAAAAAGTACATAATAACAATAAATTTAATTTAGTTTTGTAAATAGGTAAACAAGCATCAAACTCACCAAGGTAAAGTATTCTTTTTGTACTTTCTCAAACCAAGTTCCGGTTGAGCTGGTGCTAGTGGGAGTTTCCTCGTTGCTTCGCGAGAAAAAACTAGGAGTCGAGAATGGTAAACTGATTTTATAACTGCGACGGCTCTCGTTCTGTAGCAGGTATTCATCCAAATCCGATTTGAGGTTCGCCATTTTGCAATGGTTTGTGTTCTACTCGATTTCACTATGTTCTCACGGATTAATTAGGAAAACACATAAACTCTCAGTTTATTTAAAAATAAATTGCCTTGCCTTTAGAAATACAAATCCCGTGTTTCTGTTTCGTCAACTTTACAAATGACAGATGACTCATTGACATTTGATTTGACGTCTGACAGCAGCATGACAGCTTTTCGAATTGTAAAACGAAATGACCAAATGACACATAGTGATTGACTGACACGTGAAAACCGGCATTTTAATCGATTATTTTTAGCTTATAAAGGTATTTTGTATAATATATTTTCAAATAGTTTTCACTCACCATAATCTGTGTCATCACTGAAATCGTCATGGGCGTGCCGGCGGATGTTGTTGTTGTATCTGTCATGCGCGCAGGGCGGGCAAACGCCCCGCGTATCTCGCTCCTCCAAGTCAGTACTACTCGCATCTGAATCTATGTCAGCCTCCTCTAAGTGAATGTCCTCTATTTGTCTGTTGTCAAGTTTTTCATTTGACGCCAGCTGATTGTAGTTTTTGCGCTGTGGCCGAGGTTCTGGAAAAACAAAAGAAGAATATTATTTCTATACCAAACATAAAACTATCGGTAAGAATGGCATGTATATTGTATACAATAGGTATATATAGATACATTTTATTGATATCATTGTATCCAAATCTACATCACTTTCGAAAAATACCTACATGGTTAAATTGATATTATAAAAAGCACTCTAATATTTATGCCTGAGGTGGAATTTCCCCAGCAGGTAGAGAACTTAAGGAATGATAAAAAGGCGGATTAAAAAAAATCTGCGGGAAAATTTTTGAACTTTACTCTTTCGCGCGAAAAAATGGATTTTTGGAATATTCTATCTTTATTTATGGATTTTTGACAGTTAAGAAAATATATTTTGTTTGCGAAATCGTAAATTTCATTTTAAATTCAATACCTACCCAATGTTTAGGTTTCTATTTCTGAAAGTAGGTACACATTAAAAAATGCAATAAAATATAAATAGGTACAGGCGACTTCATGAAACAATTAATATTTTGTTTCATTGTAGTTTAGTTGAAATTAACTCATCCAATTACCATTTAAATTGGTCTGGGTCATTTAAAAACTGCTACCTATATAGGTACAAGGTAACTACCCATATTACGAAAATATTACATTTAGCTACTTAATATGTAGATATGTACCTATGATATAAGGGAAACGTTCACTTATGATGATATAAATAGCTGAAATTGACCTATGCTACTTTATCTCAAATTAAATATTCCATTACCTACTCGTACCTACATAGTACCGAGCTATCGCATATTTAAACGATAAAGTAAATAATTGTAATAATTACATAATTAGCTCATTGAGATAGGTTTTAATATTTAAACTTAGTCCAAGTCTTAGAAAAGCGTCAATGATTATTTTTTTACTCTATTATTGTAGATAAAGGATGCAGGATAACAGCAACCTGAATATAGCGGTTCTTGGGGCTGGCGTGGTCGGTATGACGTTGGCAAAGATACTGCAACAAGAGTTGAGGAGTGCGAACATCACGATCATTGCTGACGGATTCAGAGAGGACACAGTTAGTTGCGTCGCCGCAGGAATCTTTAGACCCGGCACCAGTTTTAGAGGACCCACAAAAGAAATAACCAAAAAATGGATAAACAATTCCTGGTATTTTTGGCAGGATATTTTAAAAACATCCGAAGCCCCTTTAGCCGGTCTTATGCCGGTCTCAACCTACATATTCTCCAAAGAAAATCAATTCGTAACTCGAAACCACCTAATAGAGGACTTGGTGCCCATTTACAGATCAGTCGAAAAAGATGAGCTCAAATTATGCGGGGACGGGTGGAAGTACGGATCATATTTCTCGACGATAAAAATTGGGTGCGATAGATATTTGCCGTGGGCAGAAAAATCGTTTATTGAAAAAGGCGGGAAAATATATGAGAGAAAAATCGACTCCTTCGCATCACTACGTTCGAAATTCGATTTGGTTTTCAATTGCACAGGTTTGGGCGCGAAGGTTTTGTGCGGCGACCACGATTTGGTGTCTATCCGTGGACAGGTTATTAAGGCGAGGGTGCCGTGGTTGAAGATGGCGTTTTACGGGGACTACGATACTTATATAATTCCTGGATTGGATGGCGTCGCTACTCTGGGTGGTGTTCGACAGTATGACAGTTACAATAGAGAGGTTTGCAAGTATGATTCGGCGTCTATATTCGAGCGTTGTTGCGAGCTGTTGCCAGCGCTGAAGTCTGCTGAAATAGTGGCTCATAGAGTGGGGTTGCGGCCGCACCGAGTGCCGGTGAGGGTGGAGCCGGAAGTGGTCGACGGTGTGAGGGTGGTCCACTGCTACGGACACGGCGGCTACGGTGTGATGTGCGCCCCGGGCACCGCGATGGACGCCGTTCAAATGGGCGTTGATATCTTGAGAAGCAATGTTAGAAGTAAAATTTAGTTATATTACTTATTATTAGGACTAAGATTATAACATTATTAAATTAATAAATATCTAAATACTGGTTTGTTACATAAATTATTTATCAATATTACATAATAAAACTGATAAAAAATATTAATAAGTATGATTTTGACCCGCGTATTCATTAACTACACTATGTGCGTAGTAACTATAACAGTATATGGTTTGATAGAAATTAAACAATTAACCATTAATTTTACTTTTCTGCACTCCTTTGACATTTTAACAATTCTAGCACAGTGGCAGTGAGAGTCCCAGAGATCGATTCCTGTAACAGACAGTTTAGAATTTCATAACGTCTAAATTGGCTGAGTTATATTTGAAAATTACTAGATAGTAGGTAGATACCCTACGCAAAGATCTGCCTACTGCCAATAGCGTTCTGACGATGCTGTGTAGCGATCGTTAAGGACTTGCCATCTGGAGAGATAGAATTAGAGTAGGTATTATCTCGCCACTGAATACTGTTTCCATCGGCTAAAAGTGTACATTTTTACTATTACCTATATATAGGCTATTAGCATTTTTAGGGTTCCATGCCAAAATGGTAAAAATGGAACCCTTATAGTGAGGCTTTCTCCGTCCGTCCGTCCGTCCGTCCGTCCGTCCGTCCGTCTGTCACACTCGATTATTTCAGTAACTATCCAAGCTATCGACTTGAAATTTAGAATAGTCATAGGTAATAGTGACCCGACGTCATAACTATCGTAAAAATTTGAAAATTGTTTTTATTTTTATTTTAAAAGGGGGGAAAACCGGGTCGATAAAATTTCAAAATGAGATAACAATATTGAGTGGGGTATCATATGAAAGGGCGTTACTTGTGTATTCTAAAACTAATTTTTATTTATTTTTATGTTTGATAGTTTTTTATTTATTGAGCAAACTGTCGAAAAAAATACCGTTCCCCCCCTTATCTCCGAAGTTTACCAATCGAAAAATCTGAAATAATTATGATCAATAGAAATTAACGTATATTTTACAGGAAAAATAAAATCAACTCGCTGACTAATATACTTTTTTTGATAATAACAATAATCCGCCCAAAACAAAGTTACGTTTGCGGTTTGCCAACAAAAGTACCTACATGTAAATTATACTCGTAAATTCATGAACAAAAGTGATCCTTTCAATGTTTTACTTCTTTTATGGTATGGAACCCTCGGTGCGCGAGTCGGACTCGCACTTGGCCGGTTTTTTTTTACTATTATATATAGGCTAGCGCTTGACTGTGATCACACATGATGGAAAGTGATGATACAGTCTAAGGTGTAACACGTTTGCCTAGGAGATGCCTATTCACTCTTGATTTGAAGGTACCTACCCAGATTGTAAGTTGCGGGAAAGACAGTCCAGATTGTAGAAGCCCTTCCAGACCTTGGAGTGCGTATCAGGAACGAGGAATCGAACCGTTTCGTACGCGTCTTTGGAACATCGACTAAGTATATTGTTTTTCGCGCTATACAAGTTAGTACCTACTTGTCTGCGATCTCACCATGGTAAGTGATGATGCAGTCGAAGGTATTAGCGGACTAACTTGGAAGGGGTAAGTTATGTCACCCCAACGGTTTCTACACAGCATCGTACCGGAACGCTAAATCGCTTGGCGGTACGTCTTTGCTGGTAGGGTGGTAACTAGCCACGGCCAAAGCCTCTCACCAGACCAGACCTGAGCCAATTTAGAAATTATAAAATTCCAAAGTGGCCCGTGGCGGGAATCGAACCCGCGACCTCCCACTCGAATCCGAGCGTGCGTCCCCTGCGCCACGGAGGTCGTCAAAACTATGTATCTATATGAGTATAGTAAGCCTTTTCGATGCCTAGCCGTTCTATGGTAAAAAGTTGTCAGGGGAACCGAATTACATAATCCCTTCGAAATATATTCTATAGAATACCGACAGAAAGACATTTAGGTAAGTAAATGAGATTGACGCAAATACTATAAAGTATTTCACAGTGCCGGCATGAGGCGCTGTAATCTGGGTCAGCCTAATCTGCAAATGCATTTGACGCGTGCACTATGTAGACCTGAGTACGAATACCTAGATACAGTCCGACAAGTTTTTCTTGACACTTGAATGACATTGTCTGGAGGGCGTTGTTATAGAAAAAAGGCAGCCAGAAAATGAAGTCTCCTCAATTTTACTACAATTTTAGTTTAATTTTAGTTAATATTACGCGAAAACAACACAACATACAATAGCGATATACCTACAGAGCGAGCTATCAAACAGTATCATAAGATAGCGGTATTAGTTCCGATTTTAGCCACGCGGCAAGTTAGCCTTGTCGCACTGTATCTAGACCGCGAACTCTCGCGGGACTCTCATAACAACTGTACTGTATGAAATGAAAGTAATTCCTGGAGTGCGCAGTTTCCCTGTATTTGAGAGATTGCTTATCGGAAAACAGGCGACTCGTTACAAATATAAATGAACTAGCTGGCCCGGCAAGCGTTGTTTTGGTAAAAATAGGTAATCATACACTGAAAATTTCATAACAATCGGTCGCGCCGTTTCGGACAAGTTTGGTACGCATTTTATACGTATATTAGAAAGACTAGGTGACCTAGCAAACGTTGTTTCGCCATTAAGAACATAAAAAAATTGCCTACAATCTACTCTCACACCTACCGAACATACACGAAAAATTTCATATATATGTATATCAATATGTGAGAATTTTATATATTAGAAGACTAGCTGATTAGATTTTTTCTTCCTTGAAACTGAAGCCTCTATAATATTTAAATCGGATTATAAACGTACATTATACATAGGTAATTGGACATACAAAAGCTTCAAAGTAAATAAAAAGTGTATTAGCAACAATTTCATAGCGCAAGAAATACGCGCGCATAAAACTTGTTATTGCGAATACTAAAGAGGCTCTCAGCCCGCGGCGCTTTTTGCAATTTGAGAAAAGAATAAATGGCTGACATTCACATTTTTATCGTCACCGTTTTATTTTCTCGTGCAACGTCCAATTAATTTTGTTTCTAAGCCCCCGTAACTCACAGCGGTAAGGATATATACAGATCAATGGTTAAGGAGCACTGAATTCTATTTACCTAAGTGGCAAAAATGCAAACCAACGATTTTTGCAGCATTAATTTTTAGCTAAAAATTACCTATATTGTCTAATACCACCCAATACTGACGCGATTTGGCTGTTTATAGTACCTAATATTGTTAGCTTCATCCATAGCTTGGATTATTAGGTACCTAATTAGTATTGTCACGGAAAATGCATGATTTCTAAAAAAAAAAACCGGCCAAGTGCGAGTCGGACTCGCGCACCGAGGGTTCCATACCATAAAAGATGTAAAACATTCAAAGAATCACTTTTGTTCATAAATAAACGAGTATAATTTACATGTAGGTACTTTTGTTGGCAAACCGCAAACGTAACTTTGTTTTTGGTGGTTTATTGTTATTATCAAAAAAACTATAATAGTTAGAGAGTTGATTTTATTTTTCCTGTAAAATATACGTTTATTCCTATTGATCATAATTATTTCAGATTTTTTGATTGGTAAACTTCGGAGATAAGGGGGGGGGGGGAACGGTATTTTTTTCGACAGTTTGCTCAATAACTCAAAAACTATTAGGCATAAAAATAAATAAAAATTGGTTTTAGAATACACAAGTCACGCCCTTTTATATGATACTCCATTCAATATTGTTATCTCATTTTGAAATTTTGACGACCCGGTTTTCCCCCTTTTTTAAATAAAAATAAAATAGATTTTCAATTTTTTATGATTGCAATGGCGGCGCGCCGCAATTACCTACAACTATTCCAAATTTCAGTTCGGTAGCTTCGATAGTTACTGAAATAATCGAGTGTGACAGACGGACGGACGGACGGACGGACGGAGAAAGTCTCACCATAAGGGTTCCATTTTTACCATTTTGGTATGGAACCCTAAAAAGGTAAACTGAAAAGAAAACCTCGTAAAGAATAAACAACGTTCGGAAAAGAGTTGAGTTTAGGATTTTTAAATTCCTCTTTTAAAAGTATTTTCAGGGCAAAGTTTAATGAAAAGAAACCTGCCACGCTTTAACAAAACTTCGTTCTCAACTCACGTGGCCGGCCAAGCGATACTGATTCTTTCTCTGTGAAATAAATTCAATTTCACTCCGCTTGCTCTCGAAAGAGCTATTTATGAAATTAAACTAAATACTTACCAACTTGGGTATTTGATCATGTTATGGTTCAAGGGTTTCTAGTCTTTATCGGCGATAGGCTTTTTAATCAATAAATTCTCATTGCAGGGTGCGTTGGAACCCTCGTAAATTTAGTTTTAAGTCGCCTTGGAGTTATCGTCATTCAAATGTGCCAAATATCATACTGACCTGTTACAAGAGCCTGTATATTAGGCCTATGTGAAAATAAAGATATTTTGATTTTTTTTATTTTAAAGATTTGGTTCAATACAGTAATATTGCCTATAATAGTAATTCTACTAGCTTTGGTTCTCAAACGCAAGTTATATTATTATACGCTAGGTTTGCATATTTTTATTGTTTAAGACTATCATCTAGTGACTAAGCTTACAGCTAGACGATCCTCTTAAGTAATCAAAAGTTTTTTAAAGTAATTTATCGTAAGTGTGTAATTCATTGTACGAAGACTTTTTTAACTTTTCTGGTAAGTAAATATTAGCTTAACATGGGAACTATAAACACATCTAATGTATCTTACAATTTTTAATTTATTTTCTTACATCGTTTGTAAGAAGCCAAATACCGAGATATAAAGTAAATACATACTCTACGCACGAGTGAACGAGTGTGTAAACATCGAGTTAAAAACATGTAAGTAATTGAATTTTCCCGGACGACGAAGGAAACTGTAGAGTTTCTCCTTCTGTGGTCGCGGGCGGCAAATTGCCTAGATGCGTTTGGAGTTTTAATCAGCTTACTCTCGAGACTTAATCTCTGTTTTATTCAACCTAAGACGCCTTGTTTTGCCTTATTTGAAAATAAATTTACGCAACTCCGCTATTAGGTGCTTACGAACTTAAACTTGGGGTGGTTAAAAACTAAAGGGGTGCCGATTCGGCTGTTTGTCCACCAAAGATGTGCTAAGAACTCGTAGCTAACATACGTTTGTGTGGCAAACGCACTAAGCTTAATTTGCATAAGCTATGAAATCAAATGATCTTATTTCTATGTTTCACAGAAAATGGAGGAAAAAGGTAAGAGAAAAGGCACATTTTTATCCCAGGAAAATAGACGATTCCCGCTAGATTTGTGAAAAAATGAAAGTCACATGGATTCTGCCGGCAAAACACACTGTCGTTCGCTCGTTTTAGCCGACGGACGTCCACTGCTGGACAAAATCCTCCTGCAATTTATTCCAGCCCGCATGGTCCGGCGACACTTGTATCCAGCGCCTTCCCGTGTTTCCTGGTTCCCTTCCCTCTTTTAATGTCGTCAGTCCATCAGTTCTGATGTCCATCTGGAGATAAGTATATAGAAATGACAATTGCCAATTACAAAAACCCAATATAGCAAACAGCAATGATATAGTTAAGAAAGGAACTATAGTAAGGTTTCGTAGAATTTATACGGGGTGCACCCCGTATAAATTCAACGACATCTTGTCACCACGTAGTGTAAATTAAATCTCTCTACATTATCGCAGCATCCTCGCAAGTCGCAAGTGAGACGCTTACTTCGCCCGCGGTTAATGGAATCGATTACCGTCGTCGATATGTTAGCAGCACCCTAATCTTATACAATTTAGGCATAACACTGTTCGGGTCATAGGACTCTTCTTGCGTACTGTCTTGCGTAAACATTATAAGAGATCCATAGAAAGAACCTATCTCGTAAAGCTGTGAAGTAGCAATAGACGGCATGAATTCGTAGGGCCGAAAAGAAAAAGCACCGCAAAGTAAAATACCTCTCTATTTCAGCCAATAGCAATAACTGTTGGAGGTTAAGACCCTTGCTAAATGACTCTAGTGAAGTAGGTAATATAATTTTAATTACAAGGATTTTCCATAGCCCATTTACATTTTTCAATATTATCTGGAGAATATTTTTCGACACCTTTCTAACAAGCAAATTAAATTGTATTGAATTCTAAAATAATTATTAATAGACATCATCTGATTGAGTCTTTATCTAAAGTACCTAAAGATTAATACCAATATAAGCATTAATTCTAACACCCGGAGTTTCTCAGAAGTGTGAGGGATCCATGCCTTCGTGAATGAGTAATCTATCTTAATTTACCGAAAGGTTCGTGTTCCTTACAGAGAATTTTGTGTAAATTATGCTTCAACAGATCCTATTTATTTCATTACTGTTATATTTTAAGGAGATTTGTGATTTCATATATCATAAACCTTTTAACGTAACTACGTACTAGGATATTATGTTACATCACACCAATATAATATTATTAAAAAGGTGAAAGTTTGAGCGTGTAAGTTTGTTGCTTCTTCATGCCGTAACCGCTGATCCTATTTGGCTGAAATTAAGAATGGAGGATTTAGCGTCTGCTGGTGTATAATATATTGTATAGAGAGATGCAGCATTTTTTTAAAAGCAGTCACCTAGGGACTTGGTTAAGGAATTCATGACACTTTGTATAGGTACACACAGTACCCAAATTTCTAATCTGCTACGAATCTGGATCAATTACTATCAAATAATTAGACATATTAAACATTTAAAACACAAATGTGCTAACTGGATTAAAAAAAAATACTATACCAATATTATCTGGCAAACCTCAAAATCTTCCCTGACCTCTGAACACTGTTTACTTATAATAAGCTCCTACTAATAATATCATTATGTGACACCGCAACCTTCCCCTTGCGTTCTAATTATAAAATAATCAATGTATGCGACCTGTGGGCGGCGTGTTGGAGTGATCGGTGGTTGTATAACCGCTGGAGCACATCTTGAGAGGCGCTGAGTCAGTGCCCAATTCGAGTCGAGTGGCGAGTCGAAGCCTCATCTCCATGTTATCGCTGTCCTGCATCAGAACGCGTGCGAAGCCGTTTTTTTTTGTTAATCGCTGAATAATATGAAATGAATGCTTACCTGATAAGTATGAGAACTGAATTTATTTATTCTTTATTTATTAAAATCTAAAAAAGGAATACAAAATAAGTAGGTAAGTATTTTAATGTGAAAGTGTGTAAGTTTGCGTTGTGTGTTTGTATCTAAATTACGCTAAAACTAGGTTAACGTATAGACTACTTTTCTCCGAAAAAGTCACAGTTCTCGTGGTATTTTGAGAAAACTGAAACTTGCGATGGGATTCAATAGTAACTTTCAATAGAAAACTTCCTTCGGAGTAGGTAAACGGGAAAAAGGAGCGCGAACGGGAACACTTTTTACCCTTGGAAAATTCACGATTAAGTCAGAATTTCATAGAGGATCGAGTGGAGCTACAAACTCAGTTTTGACATACTAATATGGTAAGGA
Organism: Coenonympha glycerion; assembly: GCA_963855885.1. NCBI lineage: Eukaryota > Metazoa > Arthropoda > Insecta > Lepidoptera > Nymphalidae > Coenonympha > Coenonympha glycerion. The sequence goes on along the minus strand of OY979637.1, from coordinate 15,558,170 downwards.
AACCAGTACACCTCGAAAATCGGTCTGTGAGAGTTCAACAAAACGTTCTCAACTAAAAGGATTAGTACCTAAGACATAAGTATAAGTGGCTTGGTTAAGATGATAACGTAGAGCGACTGTACAATGTACAATGACCGCGAATATCTTTAACCTGTCGATGATAAAAGGTCGAGAGCAGTGAATAAAGATAGCAGCAATAACTGTGTAATGGTCAGTAAAAGTCTGTTATCTGCCAAGATACAGATCGCCATCGAGTGCGGCGCTTTACGAGCTCGCGGCAGTTTGCGGGACGTTTGGCATCTTATTGCCGACAATCATGGCGCTATAACAAACTATGAACACCAGTTTTTGTCCACGACTTACTTGTTTTGTTAAAGTTCTTTTTCATAAGTTGTTCGGCTACATAGTACGACTTACGAAGCCTAATTTTGATTCCTAGGGCAGACTAAAAAAGTCGTTACACTAATATCATACAGGCCTCGCGAAGAGAAATGCAAGGAGAATTTTGCGCTGTTTGGATCTGGTACATTCTGTCTCTCTTAAAGTCGTCCTATAGGTTTTGCCAACACTGTGCTATCAAATGTGAAGTATTGACTCTAGCACGAGTACCTTAGGTCCCCAATGTCCATGGGTTCTGCGTGTTATGGCACCATTGCCACTTTAGCCACTGACAGATGTGGCTCAACGTATCTCTAAAGATGCGTTAAGCGACATCTGTCACACAAAAGCTCCTGATCAATACCTTGGTATAGGAACAGATAGGTAAACATTTGACATTCTTCGTATGCCACAACATTATAATTATGGAGCACAGGAACACGTATAACGATTGTCATGGAAAATCGCGTCGGAACTAGGCTTGCAAAAATATTAACCGGAACACAACTATTGCGTTTGAATAACTGTTTATCGTTTAATGTTTAATTTCAAAAATCTTGACAATAGTTAAGGTAAAAGAGTAAAATGAGTAATGAGTAGGTAGTAAAATTATGTATTGAGTACCTATGTAATTAAATGTACGTAAATTTTCCTTCTGTAAGAAGACCGGAGTGATTGTGAAAGGGTTGATGTAATTATCCTCGAAGTTGTCGAAAATTCGAAATTCGAAGAGGTCTCATTTGCTGCACACTCGAAATTGTTGTTGTATTGACATCCCGAGTTCACTCAAAAGCAGTTTCCGATCGCTGCATTCCGATACTACGGGTACGAGTGACGATACAAGTGACTATGAGTGACTACAAGTGACTACGACGGGCTGGGGAATGAATGGCTGTAGGCAGTTCACAAAAGCCACTTCAGTCTCGGAATGGAATTAAGCCTTAAGGATGCGCTCGTAGGAATTTGTATACAGGTTCCTTTGATCTTGCATTTCTGTGTTAATTAATCCGGATATACCTTCGCTGATCGCACATTATTCATTAGTGTCAATAAAAATCTCTTACATTTTCAGATTCATTAGGTTCAATATGGTAAGGGTTAGGGTTAAAGTTTTGGTTAGTATATACGTCTGATTAACTAACTGGCTCATTTCTCTGAGGTGTTTTCTATGGAAATTTTGCACCCAGAGAAACCATGTATTGTTATCCAAACTAATCGTGCCGTGCACCTATACCAAATTTCTGCTAAATTAATTAAAAACTTCAAAATTTATTTTCAAGATTCCATTATTTTTATTATGTTAATGTTAATTAGAATCTTATAAAAAGTTGAGCCTAATAATGGTATTGTATTGTGTACTAAATAATCGGAGTAAGAATTCTGTTGAGAACAATGACAAGTAGGTAGATAGGCATCGTAATTTTCGCTAAAACTCTCTCACTCAACCAGGTTCGTCATTACCTAAACTTTACATAGGTTAATTCCCTTAATGACCATCATTACGTGTTCCCCATTTCGGCGAGCCGTTAACGGGCTCGTATAACGGTGTGTCGCTTAATTAGTTTGGCTAAGTGACCTTTGGGGTCCATTCGGACTCTGCCTGTATTAACATTTGATGGCTGAGTTTTAATGAGTTTCTATATATTATTTTATATCTCATGTTGGTATAAGGTGTTTTGCTATACAATATATGCCGGGAATAACCGAAAACTTTACGCTATCCAATTCGCTTAGCATTTGGCATTATTGTACTGACCCTGCTGAATACCTAAGAGAAATATAGAATCGAATATCGACGATAAAGTTGATAAAGATATTCGCATACATACTCATACATATATTTAGTTAGGTAATAGCTAGCTCTCAAATCCATTACAAAAAAGTACGTTCGGTTTTCCGTGAAATTTCAAATATCCGGGTAACTTTCCCAATTTTACTTTCCTAAAAACCTTCGGTAGGAATGCTGAATTTCGGACCGTAACGAACGTGTAAAAATGGTGGCCAATATTATGTACTGGTGAATTGCTGGTGAAAATTTGTTTATGCGCGTTAATTTTTATTTACTTACTTTATCAACTTACTGTTGCTTACTGTTGCTTGCGGTTACGTAAGTTTTGGTTTTTTCGTGGGAATATCCCCTGGGAACCATCGATTTTCTCGGGATTAAAATTTCAACTATGTCAGTGCAATAATAAGGTTGATTCCACAGACCAAGGATTACTTAACTTTATATTGGTTGATTCTGTGACTAGGATGTGCCGTGATTGAAGTTTGTCACATTCAAAGTACATTCCCCTGTGATTTAACTTATTGTATGTCGGATTACACTTTTCCCCTATTTGAGAGTGACTATTCTTTCCGGAAATGTTTCCTTTTCCTAGTAGACAGGATCGAGAGGCGATTGTCGTCTGAACAAATTGGTTGCCTGAGGACGTTGATGTTGTAAAAGAGAGAAAATTTATTTCTTTTTACGGAAATTGTTGGAAGAAAGAGAAATTTATTACATGCCCTATAAAAACAATTTAAAATATTGTAAAAAGAACAGGAATAGTCATTTGTATTAGTACAAATTTAATGTAAAATTGTGTCAGGTTTAAATTATAGAATGTACCTACTTTAAATAAAGTAAGTTTAAACCCGTATGTTAATATAAATGTTTATTATATAATAGAACTAGCTGATGCCCGCGACTTCGTCCACGTGGGATAAAAACTATTCTATCTTTTAAGTTGGACCAAATGACAGATATTCACGAAGTTTGAACTAAATCGGTTCAGTAGTTTAGGAGTCCATTGAGGACAAACATTGTGACGCGAGATTTATATATATTAGATTAATATTGTGAAACGAGATTAAAAACGATTCATACCTTTAAATCCTCGGAAGAGAATTCACAGGGAACTACACTTAGCTGACTATAAAACTTCATTATTACTCAATAATTCTTACTAGATAGAGTTATACTTAATGGTCACTTCAGGCACTTAGATTTGTATGGCAAAACAGATTCAAGATTCGAATCTAAACGTGTAAACAGCTTCCCAAATAGTATCTACTAACACATTACAATAAGTATGTAATTCCGGTAAAAGTGTATTTCGAATCAATACTTTAACTTAAGGTGGTGGTCTGCAACAGACGTCGTAGGTCGCGTCTGGCGTTACGCTGTAGGGGGCGTACGAATTCTACTATGGAAATGTCAGAAAATCGAACGCTGCGTCTGGCGTTTCAGAGAGACCATTCTAGTACATTTCCATAGTAAGGGCCGGTTTCCACCAATGTGGAGCGGAGCGGAGCTGTGTTTGAGTAACCAATCAGATTTCATCATTTCCACAGCCCCGCTCCGCTCAGCTTCGGTGGAAATGGATCGAGCGGAGCAGAGATGACTCATTTTTGTATAGCCGCGAGCGAGCTAGCGGCCGAGCCGAGCCGCCGGCGGTCGGGTGGCGCAAACTAAAATACAACTTTTTTGCGACACTTGACGTCTTACTTTCCTAGACCGCACTTGACTGATTTCGAGCTCTCACAGCTCACAGCTCCGCTACGCACAGCTCACAGCTCCGCTTTGGTGGAAATTACAAGACAGCTTTGTAGCAAATCTCCGCTCCGCCCAGCTCTGGTGGAAACCGGCCCTTAGTATTCATAGGCCGCATACAGCATTACGCCGGACGCGACCTAACGCGTCTGTTACAGACCACCGACGGAGTCAATACGCTAAAAGAGAGAAGTTTGTCTTTAAAAGAGCTAAGTTCACAAAGCGCTGAACACACGAGTACGTCTATTCAATTCAAGTTTTTAACAAAAGTTTGGATGAGAACAAACTATACCTTTGTGATCCGAATGTTAAAGTGTTGCTAAGCTACTGATTGATCAAAATTTCAGTAGGTAATATAAACAAGTTTGCACACTACCTTTTATCCGAATTTTCGATATTCGATTTAGAATAATGTGTAGTCAACAATGCATTGTTTTTCAAACTTTACGTGTTCGAAAAAAAAAAGAATTCAAGTGTTAGGTTGTAAGCTTTTAGTTTCGGACCAGGCTATGTCCGGTTCTTTTCAGTTTGACTGATGGTTTTATACCGACATAAGATGTTTGTGTGATGAGCATGAACGTTCTCAAGTGTCTGAGTGTTTTTCTATTTATTGTATTTATGTATATTAAATAATACGTATATTTATCAGTTATCTAGTACCCGTAACACAAGCTATCGCTTACTTTGGGGCTAGATTGTGATTGTAGAATGTAAAATCCCTCTCAAGTTAGTTATAAGTGCTGTTACACGTGCTAAAGTTTATTTTAAGTAATTAACTCTCTACAGCAGCGAGGCGTCGTTGGAACGGAAAACATTAACGAACTTCGACATAATATTACACCTACGTATATCCATTACCGGGTCATTATTCTGAGCTCGTGATAAACATGATGATGCAGCAACGTTACTAAACTTCATCCGTTTATTTATTTGTATTTCTAATAGTTTTAAATTTATCTTGTAAAGGGATGAAAAATTCCGTCTTATCTCCGAAGTTTAATTGTGAAATAATGATGTTCAATAGAAATTTATAGCTCTATATAGGTATTAAATTTTACGACAATCAATAACAGAATCAACGCTCCTACTAGCATTTTTTTTAAATTTACAATAAACTTACAAAAACAAATGGAGTTTAGTGGTTTTGGTTTTACTTTTTCAGTATTAGTATGAGACCATTGGTGCGCTAGTCGGACTCGCACTTGGCCGGTTTTAATTTTAAATTAAAGTATGTACTATCAATAATTATATTTATAACTAGCTAACCCCCGGAACTTTTACCTAAACCAGTAACAAACTGCTTTTTAAAATTTTATTTTATTTTATTTATTTATTTAAATATCTTTATTGCTTAAAATGAGTACATAAAATTACAACGAAAGGAAAACAGAGAAACACAAAGGGCGACCTTATTACTAAAGTGATCTCTACCAGGTAACCCACAATTACGGACCTTTGATCTGAAAAACGACTGATTTTAAAACCAACCGAGTCCAATGTCGTGGTATGTAAACGCATAAATGTTCAATCACAAGTAAACGTTACTCGACTTCTAATTCCGCCATAATTACTGCGAAATTATACTCGCCGAGCGCCGAACGAGGTCTCAGGTCTCAGGCGGGGTGGAAATAATGAATCGTTGAAGTAAGGACCTATTGTACAGCCAGCGGGTACGGTCTGGATAGGTCAATTACACCGGGATTTGACGCATTGCAGTTGAAATTCGTTGATCAATTAAAAAGTAAATGCATAATTTCTTAATCCAACAACCAAGCGTAAGCTTTTTCAGATGCAAGTCAAGTTTTTCATCGTAAGTACGTTGACCAAAACGACCTTCTTAAGGTCACTTATCGACACTTATCCAAATCGAACGAGTCGAACGAAACGAATTCAATGAAACCTCGTACATTTTCGTTTCAAAAGTTTCGGATATTTCATTTATACAGAATTCTAAAATTCGTTTGACGCGTTCGGCTCAGGCAAATGTGCGCTCACCATTAGTGATCTAAAAAAGGCCTACAACGCATCGCGGAGTTACGCTAAATCGCTACTGAGCATGTAGCTCCTTGCTACGATCTGCTACACGCGTCGTAGATGTTCTACGAAGGCTCTACAAAATATCTCCTTCGCTGCTCTATTGTCAGAGCGATCATCACTTCTCAGTCACACGCTTGACAATCCGTCTCCATTCTTCCCGAAAGGCTGCTTTTCGGGAGCACACATGCAGAGAGACGTCCACTGCAGGCTTGACTTTGTCCACCCATCTCAGAGGCGATTTGCGTCGCGAGATCTTGTTCCTTCTACTTTTTCTTGGACAACTAGGTGTTTGATGATGACATTGTCACATCTAATCGCGTGATCAAAGAATTAAGAAACTGATGGAAGATAGACGCTGCTTGTTGGTCAGAAATTGATTCCAGGACATTCTCAACATTCTTCTCCAGCACCATATCTCGAGAACGTCTACTTTTTCCCTCTCATTTTCTCGCAGAGTACACGTCTATGAAGCGTAGAGGAATAATATGGAGAATATCAGTTAGTTGGGTCTTAGTTGCCTTTGTGATTTAATGATTTCTCCATATTTTTTTGTGATGACAGTCAAGCGCTAACATATTTAAAATAAACATAGGTATAACATATAAGTAGGGCTATTCATGAGGTTATCCCCGAATATTAAATGACTTTCTGTAGAACATAAACTAACGAGGCGGTAGAAAACATCCAGTTTACCTGAATTCCCGAGGGAAACAAGGTTCCTTTTAATTGAGCTATATATACATAACTCCGCTGGGTTGTGATATGTGAGATTGGATTAGTTGTTCGCTCGTTCGATATTAGTTAAGTTGGACCAACTTGGTTGAACATGTTGTGAATTACTTCTAGTCTCTACTAGTTAGTTCCAGCACAGGTGGTGTAACTATAGCAAAAGTTTTGTAACTGATAGCTGTAGAGAGAACTTAATTGGTTTGACGTTGGTATGCTTTGTTGGTACGAGTAAATACGTATTTCTGTAGATTTGAACATAATTCTTATTATTCATGAACTTGGTAATAAATTGTTGAGTCAATTAATTTAGCTGAACCTAATGAAATTGTTATTGCTACTCTCCAATTCAAATTTAATTTGCATGCAATTTCACTAATTGCAATTTTAATGAGCCCAAAGCACTGGCCCGATCTGAGCATAAGGTGATCGAGCGGTTTATTTGAGCTATAACAATAAGTACTAGACCAACAGAAGCGGACTTAACCACTTCCAAGATATTATTGTTACTTGCACTTCTCCCGGATAGGTAGTAAATATTGATAAGAAATCGGATGAATCGGTAGGTGGAAAATATTCTATTCAAAATATTTGGAATACTCTGACCTGGTAGACTTTGTCCTGTGTATATACCTACCTACTTATTGGGTGGTGAATCAAATTCTAAACCATCGCTAAACTCACTAAAATATACCCCAACATATTCATCAAATTTTGTCGAGCCATTTTTCACACACTCACACATTGAGTTGGCATTAATGCGGACCACCTTCCAGATCTTTCATTTACTGTGTAACAAGGTGTGGCAAACAGGTAAATGGCCGCAAGAATGGGCTCACAGTGTCTTCATACCATCACACAAAAAGGACTCTTCAAGAATTTGCAATAATTATCGCCTCATTGTACTCATTCCGCATGCGAGCAAAATTCTACTGCACATTATAAACGAGCGTCTAAAGTCTTACCTATCCAAAGAGATTGCTACTGAGTCAGCAGGCTTCGTCAAGGGCAAAGGTACCAGGGAGCAAATACTCAATGTGCGCCAATTTATTGAGAAATCCCGGGAGTTCAACAAAGCGGTATAATATATCTGTTTCGTAGACTTCTCGAAAGCGTTTGACTCTGTCAAATGGCCTGGGGGCCTACCACCGTAACTTAAAGTAATATTATTGTAATATTGTTTTGACATTTTCATACTATGTCAGTATGGAATTTTCAAAACAATATTACAATAATATTACTTTAGGTCACGGTGGTAGCCCCCCAGTACTTTGGAGGACTCTACTGAACATGGGCACACCAAAGCACCTTGTTCATTTGCTGCGTCGGCTATACGAGGATGGTACTGCATCTGTAAAGACAGACGACAAGCTTTCGGCTAACTTTCATCCTAGTGCCGGTATTCGACAAGGGTGCATTTCCCCAATTCTGTTTAACATCCACACAGAAATGATAATGAGGCGAACTCTTGAGAACTGGACAGACGGAGCAGCAATTGGAGGTTTAAAAATCTCCAACTTACGTTATGCGGATGATACCACCTTATTCGCTACTAGTATCTGCCATATGGAAGAACTTCTACAAAAGATGGAAGCCATAAGTCTTGAATTCAGCCTCAAGATCGACCACAGTAAGACTAAAGTCATGATTGTCGACCGCATTAACAACAACTCGCCAGAAGTGACACAAATAGCGAACTGTGAAGTGGTGCAATCTTATGTCTATTTAGGAGCCCTGATCTCGAGCAACGGAGGCTGTATAGACGAAATCAAACGGCGCATGGCGATATCCAGATCAGCAATGGATAAGCTGCAAAAAATATGGAGGAATCGTAAAATCACCAAGGCCACTAAGATCCGGCTAGTAAGAGCACTGGTATTCTCCATATTCCTCTACGCTTCGGAGACGTGGACCCTGCGAGAAAGTGAGAAAAAGAAAATAGACGCTCTCGAGATGTGGTGCTGGAGAAGAATGTTGAGTGTGTCCTGGAACCAATTCCGGACCAACAAGTCCATTATGGAAGAACTCGGCATCAAGCAGCGTCTATCTTCCAGCGTTCAGGCTCGAATTCTCACTTTCTTTGGTCATGTGACTAGACGTGACAATATCTACATCGAACGTCTAGTCGTCCAAGGAAAAGTAGATGGAACCAGACCTCGCGGCAGATCGCCTATGAGATGGACGGACCAAGTAAAGGCTGCAGTGAAAGTCCCCTTATATGTGTGCACCAGAAAAGCAGCTGTCCGGGAGGAATGGAGACGAATTGTCAAGCGTGTCACTGAAAAGTGATGACCACGACCACTCTGACAAGAGCGTTACGAAAGAGATGATGTAATGCTGCAGTATTGTTTTGAAATGTTCATACTATGTTTGTATGAAAATGTAAAAACAATACTGCTGCATTACTGCTATAAGGGATGGTGGTAGGGCCCCTGTTCTGGTGGTAGGCTACGGCCGTAGCTAGTATTCACTTATCACCCTGCCAGCAAAGATGCGCCAGCAAACGATAAGTACTAATTTGTAGTACTAAGTAAAATAAGGGGTCTATTTTTAACAAAATGGTATGGAACCCTAACAAGCTCGGTATCTATAGATCTAACGACGAAGTAAAGTGATGAAATATTATTGTTCGTTTCAGTGCCAATTAATGCCGGTTTCAAGGCGTTATTATTAATTTCATAACAGAGAAACCGTGTATAATATGGATTCCGTAATTAATTCGTACATAAATTATATAAAACAATCCCCAGAGTGAGTGATTAATCAACGAACCCAATCCTTAATTGATTGATTATTTATAATTGGAGGCGTTAATCTATCACTAATCAATTATGTAACAAAGTTAACCTAGCTAATTGTTGTTAAATTTAATCAGTAAAGATGTTCTTGGTCTAGCTTAGATGAAATACCACTTCAGCTGTAGCTGACTTAGCTACTAAGATTAGATTATTATTTTATTTATTTAGAAATATCTATATCGTACTGCTTTATCTGTGGTAAAAAGTAACTGAATAAAAATAAAAAGTCAAATATGTATGTATTTGTGAGATTCTTTATTCCACCTTAACTTCTGAATGGCTAAACAGATTTGGACATTTGTATCGTTAGAATCCTAACATCATTCCGAGTAACATAGGCTATAGTTTTTTTACAAAAAGTCAATATGGCGAATGTGAGGCGCCATTTTCAAAAGTCGAAAACAAACTTTTTAATCCGTATCAAACACGTCAAAAATATTCAAATTCCGTTCACAACTGGAACAATAGTAATTTCGGAAACTAATCTGAAACAGCCTGCGGACCCACATGCCTGTCATATTTCGCACACCTTATTTCCTCTTGTTTCCTATTGTAAAAGTAATAAAGTCCAATATAAACTAGACCTGTAGGCGATTGTTTGGTAGCTGCGTAAGTACTGTATGGACTCAGGGCTTGGGGTATGGAAATATTGCCTCCAGGGAGCGGCCATTTGCGAAACTGTGAAAATGAGGTTGCTCTCGGAAATACGTAAACTCTTTTGTGTACTGTAAATGTAGTTCTGGGAATGGACGGGAAATAAAAATAGGCGTTCAAAAGGTTTTAGAAGGGTATTACTGAAACAGAACATGTTTTAAGAGGCAATATTGAGCATAAAATACTCATTTAGGAAATTAGAGAGAAATCGGTTGATCAAAGAGGTTCTTGGGATCGATTCCCTTTGTTTTCTATCGCGATAAAGCACAGAATACATATTAATAGTTGGTGATGGCATATTGGAGATGGATCGAATACAAATTATAACTTAAGATTGGATACCTAATTAATACCTGCTTAAATACTAAGTAGTAAAATAAAATAAATTGGATGTTACCTCTGGCAAATATTTAACTGTCACGTTTTATTTTTTTTTTATTCACTGATTTGGTAAATATAGCCTTCTAGTAGGGTACGGTTAAAATTTTCCGTACATACTACGTTTTCTGCCAAGAATTTCACAATGTTAGCCCGGAGTTATGGCTATCGGCGGTATGGACGATGAAATTTAATATTTCATGAGTTGAAGCGGCAAATAATTTCAAAAGTTAAATGTAACTATTTGAAAATTTAAATTAGTTTCCAACAGCCGGGCTAAGGCTAGTGGTACCAACTATACCTACCACGAACCCTGTGACAGAGTTTCTCTTTTGTAAATAATCTTACAGTACGCGCGGCGAGAGTTTGGCTTTGACCTTCGGGTGGAGGGGATTACTGCGCATGGGTACTGTCACGCGCGTGCCATCAGCCAATCAGATCACCGCGTCAATCAATCAGCGCCAATCAGAGCACCGCGTGCGCCTACACACCCGCCCCACACCCCGCTAATTGCCCGTTGATACCCAATTTCTGATTTCTGCGCAATAACGGTCAAAGCCAAACTTTCGCCGCGCGTACTGTACTTTCCTATTGAGCTATAGCAGTTTTTTGCTACTTGTAGTTTCGTTTTGACATTACTGTAACATAACTGTTACAGGTACATCGTGTAACTTATCTATACTATAGGTAATTACACAACTCACTTTCCGAAACTATAGTGATTATAGAAATGAAATCATTAAGTAACATAGCAGCAATGGAGGAGAAGTTGTAGAGGAAGTAACGCGTAATATAGTTTTTAGGGTTCCATACCAATTTGGTAAAAATGGAACCCTTATGGTGAGACTTTCTCCGTCCGTCCGTCCGTCCGTCCGTCCGTCCGTCCGTCCGTCCGTCTGTCACACTCGATTATTTCAGTAACTATTCAAGCTATCGACCTGAAATTTAGAATAGTTATAGATAATAGTGACGCGACGTCATAGCAATCGTAAAAATATGAAAATTGTTTTTATTTTTATTTAAAAAGGGGGGAAAACCGGGTCGCCGAAATTTCAAAATGAGATAACAATATTGAGTGGGGTATCATATGAAAGGGCGTTATATATTCTAAAACCAATTTTTATTTATTTTTATGCCTGATAGTTTTTTATTTATTGGGCAAACTGTCGAAAAAAATACCGTCCCCCCCCCCTTATCTCCGAAGTTTACCATTCGAAAAATCTGAAATAAATATGATCAATAGAAGTTAACGTATATTTTACAGGAAAAATAAAATCAACCCTCTAACTATTATACTTTTTTTGCTAATAACAATAATCCGCCGAAAACAAAGTTAGGTTTGCGGTTTGCCAACAAAAGTACCTATATGTAAATTATACTCGTAAAATCATGAACAAATGTGATTCTTTTAATGTTTTATTTCTTTTATGGTATGGAACCCTCGGTGCGCGAGTCCGACTCGCACTTGGCCGGTTTTTTTTTAATTGCTAGGCTTGCGCTTAACCACAATCTTGTCTGATGGACAGAAATGATGAGGTCTAGGATGAAGCGCGCTTGCCTAGAAAATGTTTATTCACTCTTCTCTTTAAGGCAACCAAGGAAGCTAGGAGGGTGTTCCACACCCTATCGGTTCGTATCAGGAACGTGGAAGTAAAACGTTTCCTTCGAGCACGCTTGAGTCTTGACATCAACCACATAAGGATGCCATTTCTCTCGACGTCTTGCAGTTTTGTGGTGTCTACCACAGAATCTTTCTAGGTGAAGGTAGTACACGAGTCACGACATATATTCATTAGTATGACGATTTGTTTTTGTTGCTTTTGATGCAAGCATAAACAAAAGCATTAGAATGATGGATTCAATCGATCTGTTTCCATTGTAGCGAGCATCGAGAGCCTCTAACAGCGTTACGAAAACAATGTCGTTATCCGTCACACGGTAATCGTGTTAGCTGTGAGCTACTCGTATGTGCTACGAATATGTATCAGCTATCATGCACGAGTCAAAGACGAATAATGGCGACTGTTATTCGAGAGAGAATGCCCTGTTTGTACTGCCTCTCGTTAACATTATAAAGGCGAAAATTTGTAGGTTTGTATTAATTGTAGGTGTGATTGTTTGTGTGCCATGCCAAAGCTGTTGAACCAGGGTGTGGTGATCGAGCTTGAACATGGCCGTAGAAACTCAGTAATCAAACAACATAACCGCATCGAGTTTAAACTCGTTTGATTCGTTATGACGAGTAATTTGGTGTTAGATGGTTATCAGGGTGTGTAGATAGAGCTGGAAGATGGTTATAGCAACTCATTGATTAAACGACATAATCACATCCAGTTTGGGCTCGTTTGATACGTCTTAACAAGTACTTTGATGCTAGTAAGTGAGTGCGTGAAGAATGCCTACGGAACTAAACGTATACAAGTTTGTTATGTTAAAAATATTTTTCTTAAATGATACTTGTTTTAACTTTATAATTTCTACGTTGGCTGGTATAGTTTGGTGGGAGACTTCGGCCGTGGCTAGTAACGACGGGTTTTCAGTATTCCAAATGCACTAAAAGTTGTTCCACATGCTAAAATTCATATAAACGAATAGGGTATAAATAAAGCCATAATATAAACGAGTGGGTATCTCGATAAAGTAATCCCTGTAAATTATGATGACGGGCGGCTTGCGTCGGCCGAGTTCAAAAACAAACTTTACACTCTAGTGCTTTTAAACTTTGCACGTTAGTGTTTGATGTAATTACACTTGATGTAGTTTTATTTACAACACTTTATTTACACGCACTACACAGTTAATACAACAGTTATACAGCACTAACAACAATAAGACGTAAGTTGTATAACAGTTAGTTTATTAAAAGTTTATTTTGATGTTGTTGTTCTACCATTTTATGTTTTGAGGTTCAGCGTACTTTGTTTTACACTTTTCGATATTTGCAGATTTATTCAACCGTAGCTAATAAATAATCAGAAAGTTAATTTACCAACTAAAATATCACCCAGTTCTGGAGTACGCACGCAATAACTCAAAAACTCACCTTGTGATGAATCAAGATGTAGATAGGTAACAGCTACATCTTGCCCTACACTACTTACTTGTCCCCAGGTTTAAGGGGCAAGTAATGAATAAATGTTGCTAGTTGCTACACAGCACCGCACCAGTGCGCAAAATTTTATTTTAGTCACGTGGTAACGGACGTTGTGCGGTGCGGTGTATTTTTCTTTGTTTCATTTTAAAAGCTCGGTGGACATTTTTCTTTGACTGGACAAAGCGTTTATTCTGGCGCTGACAGGAGCTGCGACGGAACCTCCAAGCCGCTGGCTCTGACAGCACCGCTCTGTGACGTGTTTGTAGAGTATTTTTAGAAATAAAATACACTTTCTTGTGATTCTGAGACTTTTCCAACTTGTACGTAGTAATTGTTATAAAAAAGTCATGGCCAATAGAAGTGAGTGCCAGCAGAAGTGAAAACTCAAATAGAGGTGTCGGTTACAGTAACTATGCCGCGAGTTCAATGGTTTTTTCACACCTCTAACAAAGGCGTTTGTTACAATAGGTAATAAACTGTTCAGGTATTGGTTACGGTAATAGCGAATTTAATGGTTTTTTCCCATTTCAAACAGAGGTGTCGGTTATGGTAACAGTGTTCAGGTGTCGGTTCAATGGTTTTCACCTCAGGTTTTTACCCATCACAAAAATGCCCAACGTGCAGTTTTCTCTTCAAAATACTGATGAATGTGCAAGCATTTCCGATCTATGAATCCCATTCAGTATTGAGCTAGCCAGTCCAACCACACATGCTAAAGGGTGCACGCTTATGATACGGTTGTGGTTACCCGGTTTTGCGGTTGTATACCCGCTCTCAGCTGAGCAGCGCAACTGGATTAGTAATGATGTCGAATGAATAAGATAAATTCCTCCACTGATAAATTGCTATGCGACGACCTATTTCTGCTGTCATCTCGCATTTTATTCATATTTTAAGTCCATTACAATTCACAAGTTGACTGTGGGGTTAGTACAGGTTTCTGTACAAATTTCGACTCGCATCGCACAAACGAATCGAATGCATCCAGACATTTACAGCCAGCGCCATCTATAGACAGTCACTGACATGCAGCTGTTAATAGGTGGTGCTGGCTGTACGGACCATACGAGCACCTCCACGGCATCGCACCACTTGAAGACCGACCACCAACGGGGCGTCCGCTACCTCGTGAGCTCCTGCGTTCCCCGTCCCCTGAGCGCTTGCGCGCGGGCGATGACGGAGACGAAAGCGATGACGCGGGGTTTGCACTAACGGACCCCACCATCCGCATACCGGACATTCATCACCTACGGGCCCCCAGCCAAGAGGCGAGGCCTTAGCCCCTTACCGGGGCTAAAAGAGCAACACCGGGGAAGCAAGGCTCCCCTGCGACACAGCACCCGGGTAAGGAGGCATGCCTCGAGGCCCGTACCCCCATGGGGACTAGTCCCCATGGAGAAGACCACGCGACGGGCTGGCTGTAAATGTATATGCAGGCGTTAGATTAGTTGTACGATGCGAGTTAACTCGAAATTCTTACACACACTTGTACTAACCCCTTTGCAATCTGTCTTGATGGTAATGGATGATGCAGCTGAAGATTTTGTAGTAGTAGCTTGATGGGTTGCCACAGAGCATCGTACCAGAATGCTGATTCGCATAGCGGATCGTCTTTTAGGTATTAGCCATGACCTCCCTTGAGACTTGACCTGAGCAGTGTGCCTTAAATAGAAAGCTCATAATACTTTATTGATGAGGTTATTACATTATGGGGAAAGAAGGGTAATCAAGTTGAGCTTTTCCATCGGCCTTATATTATAAACGCAAACATTTGGATGTGTGTTCATGGAAAAAAGATCCTCAATAGAGACTATGTAGGTAAGGTCTAGACACCTTGAATTTCGCTCAAAGAGTCCTTAATATGATGTGAGTGTAGAGGTGCACTAAGAAAGGATTTTTCAAATCTCCCCCGGGGTCCAAAGTTAGTATGAAGAAATACACGCCGCAACTTTGGCTGTGGAAGGGAGGCGTATTATAAACTAGAAAGATAGAACAAAGGCTAATTTTATCCAGGAAAAATCAATGGACCCCGAGGTATTTGTGAAAACCACAATACATTGCGGCGTCCGCTAGTCATATACCAATTCAAGTCATTTTCAACAGCATTTGTTTAGTAGGTATTTGCAGCCATTGAAAAACAAAGCTCGTCTCACAGCCATCACGCAGCAGCTACACCCACTTCGCCATTGTTATCGCGGCAAAGCTAAGAGAGCACAAGGGCATAATGCATTGCAGTTTATGTCCCATTAGCGCAGTGGCTTGCAGCGACGTTTGCAGTTAAAACGTTGGCGTACAGTGTTGCCAGCGTTGTTTAAATCAGATTAACGATACACGAGGCTGACAAACTTCTATTTTAAATCTTGATGATATTTTCAAAAACGCCCAGTAGGTATATTAATGTCCCAATGCTGAGCATCGGCATTCTCTCTTTTAAAAGAGATTCGCTTTACTTCACTGAATTCTCAACCTCACCTAATCTTAAAATATTAGTTAAAGTAAGTAAGTAGGTAAATACAAGTTGTCGCATTGTGAAGTCAACATCTCCTGAAGATATCCTGGTGTCGGACGAAACGTTCTTCGAGTATTGTAAGAGTTGTGTGTGGTTTAGCATGACGGGGACATTTGCATTGGGAACTTAATTTCGTAGTTACTTGAGTGGGAGGGAGGGCGCTGACTTGGCTTGTTACTGCATGAAGACCATACAAATACTTTTGAGGTAGCAGATTATAATAAGACAATTTAACCTTAAATAAATCAAATCTTAATGTTTCTAGATAATTATGTAAAGTTAACCTAACTTAAGATAAAGCAAAAGGAGGAACTTAGTTAATATTGAACTTAATATTAAGCACACTTCCCGAGATTAATTTCGCAGAATAACCAACAGACACCCAACTATATGCAGTGTTCTCGCTTTGTGTTGAGTGCTTCAGTTGAATTGGTGTCAGTAGCTATTTACCAGAGTGCTGCATTGTAACTTTAACTACAATGGAGTTTGCACCGCTACAACTATTAGGATAAAGTTTGGCAGTTTCATGCAACGTTAAGGCACAGACTTTGGTTAAAAGTCTCAATGTTGCATCCCTAACTATTTCTGCTTATTGAATAGTACATCATATACCTATTATATACCGTAAAAAATATATAGTAGGTCAAGGACTCAAGGAAATCCATAATAAACAGGGTGTAAGGAGATTTTAAGGCCCTCGAAAACAAAGACAGGTGGTAGTAGGTACCCATGATCGTATTTTGGTGTTTTATTTTAATTTTGCAGCTCTACTATGCAAGTGCGGCATATTTTTTTATATATGGTTTATGGTAAAAAAAAATAACAATTTTATGTATAGCATCCTATCAGCATGGCAGTCGATCATATTATCATACTAAAGTACTTAATAAGGAAAGTTTGGAAATTACTCGTATGCAGAGGCTTGCTTCGAATTCTAATAGAGGTTTTTAAATAATATTCGCGTTTTATACAATCGTCCCATTAACAGATTTTAAGTAGATATCTACCATAATTACATAGTTAACTGTATGGTACTGTCGGGACCATTCAATAAGAATAATGAAAAATAATGATAAAGCCGAGTCTGTGCCTTTAACAAATTTAACACACGTACCTACTGCGCGGTTCTAACTGCAACACGGTTTAACTGCAAATGTAGCTGTAAGCCGTTGCTAATGAGGAATAGATTGCAGTAGGTACATTATGTTCTCGTGCGTTGTAATCTCAGTTTGCCGCCAGAACAATAGTAGATAGAGTAGGTTATTATTTGTGTAGCAATATGTTCCCAGTGAAATGTGTTAGTATAGATTATAAATGATAGTTCTCAGAATGTTCCACAACGACTGACAACGAATGAAGAATCCTTTGTTTTAAGTGCCTAACTTCATCAATTATTATTAATTGCAGTATTCGGTATTAGGAAAATATCAAATATCAAATAAAAAAAATCTTGATAATATTTTCCTTCATTTTACACGGTCTTAGGAAAGAGGTTCTGTTTCTTCTATGTGTTAGATACTCGTAACCATATTTTCTGGATGTCTCAGAAAAGATAAAAAGAAAACAAAAACTATGTGTAACGACCAATGACGAAATACGCTTATGTTATATCAATGGTAACGACTTACGAAACATTTCAAAATAAGTTAACGTAGGGCACCTACTTAACTCATTTTTGGGTATGAAAAGACGATCTTTATGTGTCTAAATATCAATTACAAAGACAGCTATTAAAAATGTACATGGTTGACCATTACCATCAAAGATATTCGTGTTTAATAGCGTTGCGGGATGGAAATGAAATTTATTTAACGATTAGCCGTTACTCGCTAGTCGTTACGCTACGCAAGGCTGCGTTCGAACAGCCGCCGCGCTACGGAACGGAAGATATGGCCCTATTTATTATGCAAATATTACAGGAGGAAGCCTCCTGAATATTTTGTTTATAGATTACCATAACGTATTTTATAACAATTTTGGTTAAGAAAGAAAGAAGAAAGACTTTTTTTAATACAAGGAACATTAGCAATGATTTGATTCATAATGTTATACTCAACACTGTCATATGAATTATTTAGATTTAATAAAGACGTAGTCTTATACTAAGCTATTGAAAACTGACAATCGATGAAAAAGTTCAAAGACAAAGTAAAGTATAATGGGGTCTTACACTACTTTTGAATTTGATAAAAAATATTACTTTATTATAAACTAGGATAAAAATAATAACGTGCAGTGAAAGAAATATTAAAATCCAACGAAATTTTCAAAGTTATAGGCGTTTAAACTTTGGAGTGGGGGGATCTTCTATCCCTTTCTCGCAAAACGAAAATTTGTATGAAGCCGCACGAAGCTACTATGGCATTGGTAAGGTGTGACGTCACAATGTCATGTTGCTATCTCTGTCTAATCACAAATCTTTAAATGCTTATAACTTTTTTGTTATTTGATCGATTTAATTAGTTCTTTCAGTGCACGTCATTATTTCAATTCTACTTTATAATAAAGTAATAAAAAAATTTGAGTCAAATACCCTATTGTTGTATACTTACTTAATTAAGTTTTAGTAAACATGGTATAAACAACTGATCATTTAAACATCATGTACGAAAACTTTCCTTATAACAAAGGCCCTGGTGTGTCCGTCTGTCGGCGATGAAATCGCCGCTGAACGGATTTTCATTCATACAATTTTAACCGATAGGCAGACTGATTCATGAGGTAGTTGTAAGTATGATAAAATTTGACAAGGTTTTGTGTGTAATGATAATAATATAGATGGGTCGATAAAGTCAAGCTGCACAGAAGCATCGTATTTAATCTTTTGGAGATATAACAAAAATATTATGGTAGTAATTGGTATATTAACTCTTGTATGGATCTACGCAAAAGTCCGCGAGGGCATACGTATATTTTAAGGATAGCTTACTATACCCATTCTTTGAGCTGATGTCGTACGACAAAAACATGAAGGCATAATACATATATTAATGTGCTCTATAGGTACATATATCCGTGTGAAGTCTGGGCGGATAGCTAGTTCTGAATAAAAACAAACTACGAGTAGGTATATTGATACGAGATATGTATCTACGGTAACTCGAACTAGTGAACAACTCTCAAATGATATTATTATTTCATCAGATCGCTGACCCAGAAAGCAAAGTTGCCGCCCGACAAAATGAAAACTTGATATCCTAAAAGTGTTGTAACTTCGGCGTCACTGCCGGCAAGTGGCAAGAATTCTGGTGGCCGTTGCTGAAACTTTAAAGCTTTTGAGAACGAACGGGGGAACTTGTAATTTTTCCCAATTTTTCTTTGCCCAATGACTTTTTTTTTAAGAAAATACTCGTACTAGGTGATAGGTGAAGGCAGATGTATTTTCATGAATTTAGCAGTGATTTAAGTAACCAGCTGTGTGATTCTGCAAAGATGTTTATAACATCGACGGATTGACATCTTCGGCGCTGATTGGTTAATACTTGCAATTTCCACCGGTTATCCAGCCAAGCTCATTTCTATGGTTACCGGCGATGTTTAGACGATGTACTCGTATCAATTCTACACCGCTGTATGAAATCGCAAATCACAATTCTAAACACTGTACGAATTAAACCAAAAATTATGCATAAAGATAGCTATCATGACGTCATAAGCAAACATCCACCGTGAAAGTATTGTTGTAAATCCCTAAGAGGGCGAAATGTGAGGTCATCTATAAGTGGAGCAGCGGGCGTCCTCTAATAAACTCTCATGTCCTAATAGTAATGTATTTTACAAGTGCAGACCGTGTAGGAAAATACGTACAAAGCAACCCGAGGAAAACAATCAAAATATTATATTTATCCTCTTTGATTACAAACTACTGTAGATCACGTTGTTAAGACACATCCTGTAGAGTCTGCCTGGATATAACCACAGCAGTATCAACTATTTTGCCGTAAAGCAGTAATTACGAAGCATTGTTATTATTTCGGTTGTAATAGCGCTATAGCCGGCGAGAGTGCTAGGCGTAATGAGGTCTGAGGATGACGAGCGCAATGCATTGCAAGGGATTACATTAAAAGCAATATCCTGGGATGCATTGATATAAATATACAGTGTGCCCGGCATCGACCTAGCGATAATTTACGGGAGTTTCCTATGGCTCATAACAAGCAAAAAATTTCCTATAAACGGGGGGCCCTCTCACCCCCTCCCCGTGACAGTCATTTCAATTGTGGTTGCGTTTTTTTCGGTATGTGCACACAAAATCAGTAATAACTTGAAAGTCTGTTGCTTCACATGTTCGCAAATGATTTCATTCGACTGGGTACAATAAATAATAATGAAAAACATTAAAATAAATCAATTAAAATGCCTCGAATTCAAAAAAAATTGCCCAAAAAATATTAAAACTTGAAGTTATTGGTAATATTTGCAAAAACGATAAATAAACATAAATATAATACATTGAAAAACAAACTGACACTGGAAACTATTCATGCTCATCACACAAACATCTAGTGCAGTAGTGGGAATCGAACCCACCGACGACGCGGTCGGCAGGTTCGCTACCGCTCCGCCATTCGGTCGTCGAACTTAACATCTATTAGATATCACGTTCGTTTGAAAAATGTATATGAATTTCAGTCCATCATTTCTCAATTAACCCGTCGGGGCCGTAATAAGGGAACGGTGAAAAAGCTCGTTGAGGTCGGACCGCAATAATTAACTCGCAACACGACGATCGCCCGCGGACGCCATTTTGCGAAATGTGTCGTCGTTATTATTGTAGGCGGATTGGCTACACACGCGAACGTAAGGCGGAGTTTATTGTACTCTGGTTACGAATTTGTGGTCGTTTTTATTTCATTTTCATTATACTAAAAATGTAATTTTCAACGATACCCCTCAGCGTTAATGGGCACCTTACTAAAATTTTTATTGTGTAAGTAATCTTTAACTTTAAGCCTAATCCTAACGCTTGCCAAACCTTAAAAAAACCTTCACAAATTAAGACGTGTGGAGGGACAACCCTCCACCACCCATGGCCCAACCTACCCCGCGGTTATGGGGGCCGAATCGCGGGAGGGCGCCCGTTCGGTACTTGGTCTTGGCGTGTTACCGGAGCACCTTCTTGACTCCTTGCAATGTGGAATTGTGGATAAAGAATTTGCATTAGTGCTTACGGCTAATCCGCCGAGTTTCGAACAAAGAGAGAGCACAACCCAAAGAGAGTTTGCTGCAAGCGCTTGCGACATGTCCACACGTTCGCGCCTTACTCAGACTAGATCGTGGCACTGGCGGCATGTAATGATCATAAATAAATTACATTTATAAGGTAATTTAGATATTCTTTGATGCTTGAAATAAAAATTAAAAACTAAAATTTTGTAGTTGTGAATGTGGCCTTATGTTTGTTACGGGAAACAAAAACATTGCAGAATTAATGAAAAATTTTCCATAATATTAAACAAAATTTGTGTTGTATGAAAGTAGAAAAGGATTTCATTATTACCTTGTCTTTGAGTTTGAAATATTGAGAAAGAAACATCTTTAACTCGTATAATTTCAAAGTTTGCATAAAGAAGGAGTGCAAAGTGAATCAAACAATGAATTACTGTCGAATAATGGGCCCGATTAATTGTAGAAATAAGTATGCGTATATAACTTTTTAAATTCTCAGTAATACTCCGTATCCAATGTAAAGTAAGTAAGCTGAGATGAATGTAATAATTCTCATCTGCAGCCGCCGTACTTCAGTGCAAATTGAGATTTTTATCAAGTTGAGTTAAAAATGCTTGGCGGGAAACAACGTGTATTTCAAGAGAAAAGTGAAGTGTCTTATGTATTCTGACAAATGAATTATATTGTACAGATATTTGTAAAATGGTGATTACTAACAACTTACTTTTTTTCTAACACCATAAAAGTTAGTACTTGAGTGGGATCACACCTGATGGTAAGTGATGATGCAGCCGAAGATGTTAACGTATTTATAACTTGTAAGGGGTAAGTAAAGTCACCCCAACGGTTTCTACATAGCATCGCATCAGAACGTTAAATCGCTTGGCGGTACGTCTTTGCTGGTAGGGTGGTAACTAGCCACGGCGAAAGCCTTCCACCAGACCAGATGTGAGCCAATTTAGAAATTATAAAATTCCAAAGTGGGGGATTCGAACCCGCGACCTCACACTTGAATCCCAGCGCGCATCCCAGGTCATCAACTGAACTGAACTGGGTGAACTTGGTTTTAAACCGTGAAATATTTATCGCCATCACTTAGAACAAATAAATAATGAAGATTTTGGATCTTGAGAATTGCGAACAGATTACTTCAATTAAAGAGCTTTTGTATCATCATCTTGTTACAAAGTTAATCAATTAGAGGTCGGCTTTAGAAAACTTATCTCGCCGAGCTTAACAGCAAGCCTACGTGGCGCCGCTCGGGATTGCTTTATACTTCAATATTTCAACAACGTTTTCCGATGAAGAGATTAAACGAGATCTCTTTTGTTTGGCCGTAGCACAGCGGCTAGCTCAGAGGGGAAAACATCGTGATGACAAGGGCCAAGGTCAGAAATAACGTTCTCATCTCACCCGCTTGCAAAGAGATTTTTAATGCCCAAAATGCGAGCGGGAAATACTATTATGTTCCCTAGGCCGCAAAAACATTTTCATTTCTCCCTAGGGAGAGAAAGCGTTATGAAAATGCTTTCTCGTCCTAGGGCAGGAAAGCATTTCCAAAGTCAAACATGACGTAATCTTGTATCACGTATACTTAATGTCAAAACTGAAGATTGTTACAGCCCCGAAACAATGATTTTTTGGAACGGGGGCAGAAATTCTTTGGTTCGGGAAGTTCCCACTTGGTGTCTGTTAATATTTAACAGTATGTGTTTAGGTTTGGATGGCACTACCTATACGCAGACACGATTGCTGTAAAACTGAGAGCTAACAACTGATGTCTCAGGATGATGAGCGATGTGTAATCCTATACCTTTAAACGAGCAATTCTTGTAACATATTTATATAGTTGTATATATATTTTTATATAATCTGGATCTCGGAAACAGCTCGAACGATTTTCATGAAATTTGAGTTTTGGGGGGTTTTGGGGGCGATAAATCGATCTAGCTAGGATTCATTTTTAGAAAATTTCGAATTTGGCAAAAATAAATAAAAAATATGACTCCTACTGCCATCTAATGGCCAGTAGTTAAACTACCGAGCGAAGCTCTGTCACCCAGATATTGTGTCTTATGTCGGGTGATAATAGGGAACACTAAGTGCGCGCGCCCGACCCGCACTTGACCAAATTATTATTATTATTCTACAGTCCGTAAGTAGGTCTTAGAGATCGTAAGCCAAATGAAATGAAATGAAATGAAATGAAATGAAATATCTTTATTTCACATAGACCTAATATACAGGCGCTTGTAAATGGTCCTTATGATATTTGTCACATTTGTATGGCCATTTTTCATATCCCTATATACAAAACAACTTTTGCTTGGTTAGCCAGTATTATACATAATATTATAAAATATATAGGATGTAAACATATAATGTACCTTAACATTATATATCGGTTGGCTAAACAAAGGTATTCCTTCGTTGACCGACTCGACCGTAGAAATATCAGGCGCACGACCAATACTAGCTTTAGCTACAAGTACGTGCTCGAGTGCCCCCAAGCAGGGGTGAAACTCCAACTTTCCAACTCCGGAAAACATAATTTAGTTAGACAGAAAAGCCGGTCTAACTTTGAATAAAATCAGTGAAATAAAACCTAAAAGTTGAGTAAAAGTTTGATCATTGCGTGTGGAAACGCGGGCGTATAGTGTGCTGTGTGTTCCAAATTAAAAGAGAATGTCTAATAAATAATTCCCATACTTGATCCACAAATTAAACACATGACTGATATGTTTTTAATTTTGTACAGGTGTCCGTGTGGAAAAGAGGTAGACAAGTTTGGAATTCACGGACTCTCTTGCCACAGGAGCGCCGGTAGGCTTTTTCGACATGGTTCCCTCAACGATGTTATTTAAAGGGCTCTTGCCACCATTGATATTCCTGCCCAATTGGAGCCAGCAGGAATTAGTCGTGATGATGGCAAGAGACCTGATGGATTGACGCTGGTTCCCTGGGAACGGGGTCGGGCGCTGATGTGGGACGCAACATGCGTTGACACATTGGCTTCGATTTATATCAGGGAGACAGAATCAAAGCCGGGAGCCGCAGCTGAAACTGCTGAATCCGGTAAGCGTCGCAAATATGCCTCTCTATTAGAGAGTTACATATTTGTCCCGTTTGCCGTGGAGACCCTGGGGCCATGGAGTCATAGTGCCAAAAAATTCCTTCGAGAGCTTTCCCCGCGGTTAATAGCCTCAACTGGTGACAGAAGGGCTGGCTCATTTTTTGCACAACGTATCAGCCTAGCTGTTCAACGCGGAAATGCAGCCAGTATTCTTGGCACCATTCCACGCGGGAAAGATTTGTATAGTAATTAGAATAGAATAAGCTTATAATAAGATTTATTGTAACATTTTAATGCTACTGTTTTCTGCTTATTTGTTTTGTAATAAAAACTTTGTACCATATTATAGTCATGGAACGAGTCCTCGACACTGACAAACTGTAGTTATATGTAAAGTTAAGGCACAGTTGGCATACCAGACTAAAGGTTGAGATGAATTGGGAACTATAAAATCCATACCGTCTGTTGCGGTGTCAAGTACGGCTCAGATTAATTCAGGGAATCAGATTAGTGCCTTTGAAGTCGTGATTTAATAATCGGCAGAGTTTCAGAGGCAGGTGCTTGTACCGTTTTATTTCACCAGCCAAATAAATGCCGTCCTCCGTCTGTAATCGCAGCGGGCGGGCGCCGATAAAACGCTGAACTACATCGTTTGAGCCAAAACCGACGTATTCAAATGAGTCTGGCTCCCAGTAACTCTTTTGCATTAAACAACAAATGAGTTTTGAAAATGTATACTCATTTAAATTCGCTTTAGTAAATCATTTCGGATTCAGGTGAGGATAATGTACATAATATTATGATAATTTTGTGAAGCGAATCGATATGTGAACATACTCGTAATAATAATCGATATCATTTCAAAAATGTATGTTAATGTATGGAACATCTATATATCCAGTCGATATTCCATACGGTCCAGTAGATCTAGTTGTGCAACATCACTTTAGTATTTTTGGCCATTTGTCGATGTCGATAAGCGAAATCGATTATTATATTTCTACATAACTTATCTGTGACATAGCATGGCTACAACTACTAATATCCATTAGTTAGGAGCTGTGCTTATGATTCTGTTAAAAAAGACGTCTTAAATTGAGTAGGATATACTGGGCACTGCACTCGTATGATAAAAGCCTTTGGCTTTATAAATTATTGAGCCTCTATTTTGTAGCCGCCTTCGGTCCACACAATTTCATTTATTTGTGCAGTTTCTACAACAAAGGTAAGCCGATGTGGCTCGCGAGATAATGCCCTCCTTTGACCGTCCGAGCGGCGAGTGCGCGAGCCTGTGGCATTGTCCTGTAGGTACTATTATTTTGTAGGTATTCCAAGGTGCCACAACGTAGGATGGCACTAAAGGAGAAATGATTCTTAAGGCTCGCATAATTATTATTTAGTAACATAATATTGACAAAAGCGCAGCTTTTTCAACTTTTAGAACTTGATTTATACGAGTATGATCTACAATTTTTGTCTAACTAACTTTTTTGACAGAAATCGACTTTTCGGCATACGTTTAAAAATGGTATTCTGGACTTTCGTGCTAATTTTCAGCTCTACCTATTAAATTTTTCAAGTGAGTTCCGCGAATTCTTATACGGTTTTCGAATTTCGTACCATTTTCATCTTTTTATCGGATCGCAATATGTCATATGGCTATGGTTCCTAGTAAAATTCCGAACCTTTGATTCTGTTACATTCCTGTGAGATGCTTTAGTGCATACCTACCAAACGAGTTGTATCGCTAGATCTGAGTTATATGCAAATCGCGTACACGCTGCGCTCGTGCAGTGATTTATGCAGATTGGCCCGAATCACTAGATCTATGATTTCTAGAATATTTTGAAACACATAGATTTACAAGATTCTCAAAAATATCCTAAGTATCTCTTCTTTTTTGGGTAGACCTCAAACCAAACTTATTTGTGAAAGTTTTTAAGCCGTGTTGGGCAATTATGGAAACAGAAAAATCGTTAAACTCGCGAAGCTGTTACCGTAATTGTTCAAGTTTTAACTTCTGTTAGACTAAAAGAAATTGAATGTATTTGGAAATTATTTATAGGTATTTTTTACTCTAAGACCCACTTGCGCTAACCCGGGTTAGAGTATTTTAACTTTTAACTCAGAGTTAACACGCTATACAAGGGTGAAGTTCCAATGAGAGACATTGACCATGGCTTAAAAATGTAAATATTTAACCCGCCGTTTCACGTAAATGGTCTTAATTACGAAAATAATGTGCGACTTCACTCTCTCTCCCTTTTAGCAAATGATGATGCAGGTAAGCTCCACTCAATGCCTATGCAGTTTTTATGTTTATGTCTTCCTTAGGTATAAATAAATGTACACAGCTGACAACCTTATTTAAATCAGTTTTTAACCGTGTTATAGGTATCTTAGATGTACGCAAACAGGTAAAATATGTTTTAACCAGAAGGTAACATTATGCATATGAAGCGTGTAATAAAGACGAATCCGTCTTGTGGGTTCTCTTACTGCGAACTCCTCGTCGCAAATGATAAATGAAAACGTCCTCGAACGACGCACACTCAGGTAATTGGATCGCAATTTATGTGACTCTTTTGGTTGCCTATGTTACGAGTAAGTATAAACTTAGAGGATAATCACAATCATTTACATAATGGTAAACCTTGAATTGAAGCAGGCGTTATTTTGCGGAAATCGTAGAGAAGATCGAATCACGTTGATTGTGAAGTCAACATCTCCTGAGGATGCCCCGGTGTCGGGATGAAACGTGCATCGAAGAAAGTGTTGGAAAATTGTGTATTGTGTTTCATGTGGGCAGTGTTTCTGCATATTGTACCATACAGAATCTTTTCAAGTGACAGATTATAGCAAAACAAATTAGTCTGTTGTACTATAATGTTAAGTCATTTTACACAATGCTTAGGTAGAAAAAAGTTATACTTAGACTTAGCTTGGGGGTTGTATTATTACAATATCCGTAAGGATAACTATAGCAATCCCCAATTTTTTTCCAAAAGCTGCTTTAAAATCTCTATATTTTTAATTTTATCGGTTTTACAATGGATGGATAAGAATGTTTTGTTTAATTTTTTGGGTCGGTAGCAAAAAGCTCTTAAAATGTTTCGAATCTAAGAATGTTTTTTTGATTACTGACATAGTTTTTTAGTAAATAGTAAAATTTCTTTTTCCTATCATACATCTGCCTGTCGTATCCACTAACGTATTCGAAAAAAATAAAAAGCGTCTACTGCCTTATTTAATAACCCATTATGAAATTAATCTTTCAAATCTAATTTAGTACATTAATTTATTTCCAAAACGTTAACTTTGTTCATTCTTTACACGAGCGAAGGAAAACTCATTAGGTACCTACGTGTTCATTAAAATTTGACATCGGATAAATTGCGAAGCCATTGTAATCGTTCATTCGCATCCATTGATCTTCGCCGTTCTAAATTGACCTCTAAATCTCTCTTGATAGGGTAATTTTTCTTTCAAAGTGCCCGACCATGGTTTTACCTGTAAAGTTAACAAACAGCTGCCCTTTTTACGGCCTTTACAACAAACCTTGCTGGTATATTTTCAGTATAATGGGCGCCTTCATTGGGCACACGGGTGGTATCAAAATAATATTTGGGTATAATGAAGTCCTTGTTATAAATCTGATTTCTCTTTGACTTTGCCCTAAACTAATTAAAATTAAAATCGTAATTTCGAACAATGGACGAAACAAAAAAAAATTGAAAATAATTGATGTCTTCTATAAGAAACGTGTTTAATTTATCGATTGGATTTGTCGATTCAGTATATTTTTTAAATTTCATTCCATTAGCCAATAGAATAGATGAAGTAACATGGTTACGGCTGCTAGGGTAGGTATAAGGTAAGTATGTGTTCAGAGACTGCATATTATGGTTTCGAGTCCAGAAGGCCTCATTTTGGAAACTGCCGCTCTTACCTATTTTTATAGATACGCCAATTGCGAGTACCTTAGTTTGATTTATAAATAAGAAGATAAATATATTGATAAGGTAACTAAATATCATATTTTATTATAGGCCTCAAAAAAGCAACATGAATGAACTTAACTTTGGCGGCCTTGTCTCTATATAGCGATCCCTACCAGATAACCAATGGCGTATATTATTGTGATATACAGATGACATGCAGCAACCTCTAATTTTGAATAAAACGAAGAATATCTTATACATGTATGTTTGAATGTTTTAATTCACCGTCAAAAATTAGGCGTTGGTTCCCTCATCACAATCTATAACTAACAAAGCAATAATTAATGTCGCGACCATGAATCAACAAAATGATTAATGTTGCAAAAGATTACTTAACCGCAAAACTGTGTTCAGCATTCAGATATTATCGTTGCCGCGGGAGATGGATCAGAAATGGTGGCAGGAACAAAGGCGTCTATTCAGGGTTCTGTGAGGATCAATTTTATTAGAACTGTGATGAATGATGATGTTTGTATGAATGCTTGGTGATGGACTTTTTGCCTATGTTTTTTTAATTATAGATAGGCTTGCGCTTGACTACAATCATATCTAATGGACAGAAATGATGAGGTCTAGGACGGATGGACTCTTCTCTTGAAATTCAAATCTATGATGGCTGCCTTAATGGCGAATTTTGGTGGATGAGCGTTTTTCATAGTACTATATCTAGTATCTAGCTAACAACTACCTATCCTAAAGTACCTTCTTGTACAATGAATAATAATGTAATTGAATTTAGAAAAAGTTTCAGGAAGTGTAAAATGCCAGTGTCTTGAGAAATAAAATAAGTATAAGGTAATATAGATAAAAATAGTAAAGATAGGCCGATCCGAACATTTTACGTAAATCTTCTTCATACAAGCAAACAGTAACGCCATCTGACAAAATACTCGCCGCCGCCGCTGACCGAACTACCGCGTGGCCTTATACTGTTGGTACTAATGACACCCATGTTGGTACTAATGGCGACATTTTTTCGCGCTGTTCTCCCTGTCTTTAGTATACAAGTCTGTGTATAAGGTACAACTCTTTCTTGAAACTGTGAAAAACATTTCCCGAAAGCTTTAACTTTGATCTAAGCAAAAAGTCAATCTAAAGTTGTTATCGCCGCGTTAGAATTCAGCCGATGTCCTCGAGCCTTGTGAAGTAAAAAGCATCGTAAAATCTGCCGTTTGATCGCATCGCAAGCCTGAATCGCTGCCTGCAAAAACCCCTTTCGTTATTAGAAACTTCGCTATCAAAGGTGAAAATTGTGACCATCGTAAACTCAAAGAGAAAGGCTTTCCTAATTCAAGAGGACCAAAATAACTGAACTTAACAAAATCTTTTATTAATTTAAATTAAAAAAAACCGGTCAAGTGCGAGTCGGACTCGCGCACCGAAGGTTCCATACTATAAAAGAAGTAAAATATTAAAAAAAGAAACACTTTTGTTCATGAATTTACGAGTATAGTTTACATGCAGGTACTTTTATTGTCGAACCGCAAACCTTAATTGTTTTTGGCAGTTTATTGTTATTATCAAAAAAATTATAATAGTTAGAGAGTTGATTTGAGAGGAAGATTGAGAGGGGGGAGGGAGACGGTATTTTTTTTGACCGTTTGCCCAGTAAATCAAAGAAAAGTCTGCCCTATATCAATCATCCTCTCTTTCGAATGATGATGAGCTACTTACTGTAACAATTGTGTTTATATTGATCCATAATAGTGTTACTTCGTTGCCAACTTCCTTGTTTTCATAAACTCACCTGTAGTGCCTGTAACAAAGAAGAATACATGTTATTAGATATTATCTCAGTTAAATAGGTACTTCAATGGCTTACTCACTCAAGGGTGCTCTTCATATACTCGCTTCTCAATACAAACGTACTACGCCCATTTTTCTATTACTTGCACTAAAAGATCTAGCTGGAAGAAATAATATTATTTTATTTATGTTTAAAAACAAATATAATTTTATTTAATTTATTATTTTAGGGAATAGATTAGAGAGATGTCAATCGATATTTGGCGTAGTTTTAGATCTATTACTGCAATGAATAGGCGTAACATACAAACGGATAGAAGCGAGAAAAAAGAACACCATTAAGGTACGTTAACATTAGTAATATTACAAGTATGTATTCGGTTCTTAGGGTGTCTTTCTAATATGTAGAAGGGTTGCGGAGCGCAGAGAAAAATATGAAGAAACTGCCATGTCTTTTACGGCTTATTACAAGGCACTGGTTTCCTGAAGTGCAGGTTTGGAGGCTTCACACATCTCCAAGAATCTCAGGCATGCAGGTTTCTCATGATGCGATGTTTTCCTTCATCATTATACAAGAAACTCCGAAAACGCATAGTATGTATGAGTAGTGCCTGGTGGTGTTTATACTCACACTTAACATTGGATAAACTTCTTGCTCGTTTCAGTATTCATGTGCTAAAATCTGTGTTTTAGAACTATCTACCAAGTACCTACTACTTCACAGTTGAATATATTTTGAACTGAATTCCTTCTGCTTAAAACTCCCATCTTAGTGAATAGTTGAAATATGTAATTCAAGGAAACTTATGCGAAATTGGGAAGTTAGAGAGCGTATAGCTTTATTTCGAAAAAGTTCCTATGCTTACCCAAAAACAGAGAGTAAAGATTTTATAATTTTAACATTATTTCTGTTAATATATACTGTACATACACATAAAATGCCCTACCTTCCTACTCACCCTTTAAAATACAGTTCTTTAGCACTTTTCTTTACATCTTCTTGACTTTTGATTAATTAATCTTTCGTTCTATCCTTTTTTATGACTTACGAGTAGAATAGTTATTGAAATAGGTTTAAAGACGAAGTACCTATATTAAACTTTAAATTGGCTCCTAAATTTATTAAAACTTAATTATTGATCTGAAACATTTACAAAACTTACTTATTACAACTTAATTATTAATCTAAAAACTAAACACTTAATAAACTGAAGTTAGTGTACTTTTACAAAGGCTGTACTTACCTTTTACTGTCTGATCTCTACCAGACATTCTGATAGAAGTACTTATTTACTTAGAAGTACCTTAAGAGACTTCTTTAGGTACTTTTAAGTAGATTGCCTTACTCAACTTAGAAGTGCCTAAAGAGGGTTCCTTAGCTAATTCTAACTAGATTATTAAATTTATATTTCCCTGTAGACTAGATTATGTAATTGATTTCTTTATCGCATAATTTAAAAACTTTTGCTACTAGGACTTTTCAACTAATTTATTTACGACACTATCTTTGTTATAGAGTTCATTTCGTGCCCCAAACAAGCTAGGTACTCAAAACTCTTAACCGTTTATTTTATAAGGAATGAAAATAGACATACCCTACTATGCGCATATCAATAATATCCTTCGGGGTATGGATTTAGATCATGGAACTACATAACATACTCATAAATGCCTACTCATTGATGGCACTCAAGAATATAGTACGTAGCTACTCAAATACGTCCGGGAGGGTTGCTCACACCGACATAATATATTGTACCTTGTGGTTGTGTTGTAGAGTTAGTACTAACTTATGAAGAAGTAAGTAACCCTTAGTGATTTCTACACAGCATAGCGAAGGAACGCTAAATCGCTTAAGGGCGATGGGTACCATCCGGGCGCGAAAATTCAAATTTTATTTAGTTTTTTCCTCATAGTGAACTAATTATACATCGAAGGCTTATGGCAATGAGTTTTGCGGGCACAACAATTATGTACCTACTTGTTTTTAATAAAAACTCTGCTCAACAATACTCATTTACTTCATATTGGTTCGAATTCGATAGCTCGAAATCTGGGAAACTGCAAAAAAATATCTTTCGGGAACCAATATGAGATGAGTGGGAACTTTCGAGTAAAGTTTCTATTAAAAACATGTAGATGCATTAAAAGTAGGCCCGCAAAATGCATTGCCATAAATCTACAATGTGTAGTTAGTCTAATATTTGCGAAAAACTAAATAAAATTTGAATTTCGCGGGCTGGTAGGGCCGCAACACCTTATCGGCGCGTCTTTGTTGGTAGAGTGGTAACTAGCCACGGCTGAAGCCTTCCACCAGACCTGACCTGAACCTTTAGAAATTATAAAATTCTAAAGTAGCCCGTGGCGGGAATCGAACCCGCGACCTCCCACTCGAATCCGAGCGCGTGCCACTTTCCCAGAGAGGTCGTTAAAATAAGTGCATTAGTAAGTTAGTATTATTATTTTATAACCAAGTATTGCCAGTAGGTTCAAATGAATCAATTAGAGACCGAGCCTTTGCATGTAAACATTGCTCTGTACAAGTACCTAATGATTAGGTCTAATTAAGCCTTTGTTAAACACTGCACTAATTACGGCTGCAAGTGTTTACGTGAACATTCCAGCTGCCAGATGTAGCTCTAATTGCAAGCTTCTCCTGTAATTAGTGTAAGTTGTTGAAACAGGATTAATATTCTATACGTACTAATATTTCTTAAGAGCGAATATTTGCTTATATGTGGATGCCATATTTGGATCCAAAATGAGATCTATGACCTATTATCAACGATATAAATCTAAGGATAAGCCTATCTGAACATTTTACGTAAAGCTTCTTCCAAGAAAAAAATAGCGCCATCTGTAAAGTGATCTGTGGCGCAGACCGCGGTCCATAAACAATACTACGGCCGGCTTACCACTGACGCCGTTGTACGCAGTACGACGAATACTTTATTTCATCAACAAACAAGTGATATTTTGTTTCCTAAAACGCACATAACTCCGAGAAGTCGAAGGTGCATGCGCGAGAGTCGAACCCCCGATCTCCGGTCAAGAGGCAGAAGCCAACAAAAAATATTGCAGCTTATTGATTAGTAAGTACTAAATAGGAGGAAATTAGTTTGTTTAGGCCACAGGTTTTAGGCTATGAAAGAGCTTTCGACTTAGTATTTAGCTACTAAGATTTTGGTAAATAAATAAGAATATGAATATTAATTTTGTCTTAGTTATATAATTATTATACGGTATACCGATATTTTTATTTGATGTACGGATAAAAAGATAATATTAATATTTCACGTAATAGTACGAAATTGTAATGGTATTCCTTTGTATTTATTGCTTAGGTCATTGAAGTAGACGATATTATTATCCTATATTACTTCATCTAAGTTAGAATAAATAATTTACATTGTCTGAGAAGTTATTTTGAGTAAACAAGCCATTTTTCTTCTAAAAAATTACTTATTTTTATACCTTTAAACGAGCAATTCTTGTATATATATTTCTATATAATCTGGATCTCGGAAACGGCTGGAACAATTTTCATGAAATTTAGTATACAGGGGGTTTTGGGGGCGATAAATCGATCTAGCTAGGATTCATTTTTATTAAATGTCGAATTTACCAAAAAAATAAAAATATGACTACTGCTGCCATCTATTGGCCACCGAGCGAAGCTCGGTCACCCAGATATTACGTTTTTATGGGCGAAAGAATTTCTCGGAATTTATCCAAAACTTCGTCGATTCCCAATACTTATTCATTTTAAAGATTCTATCCAGTAAACAAGAAACCCTTATAGTGTCGCCTTTTCTGTCCGTCTGTCCGTCGGTCCTTCCGCTGTTTAGCTCAGAGCCGTCATTTTGATAATTTTTCCGGTTAAAGTTAATAAATCAATTGTATAACTAATACAATTTTAGCTATTTCCATCGAATTGCATGCAATTATAATAGTTGTAGAGTTAATTCAATTTACAAGAATGGAATTGAATCCAACAATTTTATTTTGCAAAGATAATTTTTTGGTCTAAGAGCTCTGTGACGATCGATGTAGATCCGGTTCTCCTACTATTTGAACCTACCCCAATGCTTAGATACTTTATTGACGTCATAAAGAAGGTTGAAATCGGACCTTTGAGCGGATTCGTCCCGGTGTCAACTTTAACAAAGGATTTTAATAGAGTAGGGGTTCATTTAAATACTTTGAGCTTACTTTGTGAGGCTTTTGATTTCCTTAATTTTATTAGATTGCTTCATCGTATCGTGTATCCGGTTGAGAAGTGGGATAAGTTATAAGGAACAGACACAACTTACAACTTTCTTTATCCAACCGATCCATACCCATGTCTCCAAAGTCGACCTAAGCCGCGGTCCGAGTCTCACAGGAGACGCCCTTAGGAAGACGTTACCCCCGATCTTCTCGAGCGACCCCTAGCTCGTTCGAGGCCTTCTCACCCTCTGGCGAGGCTTCATGCCCGCCCAAATCACCGGTGACACTGTTACGGCCAATAGAACCACGCAGTATACACATTCCGAAATTAGAGAGAGAGTTACAACTTTCTATGAAAACCACTAAAGTTTTTAGTTGTCACGGCCAAGTTGTATTATAAAACTGATCAAGTGTGTGTCGATCCAATTTCCAGCACAGTAAGGATTTCGTAATGTCGATGATTATAATATTACCGGTATGAAGAAAAGTTAAATTACAGCTTTTTGGTACCAATAGTCCCTCAAGTCAAATTGCAGGCCAGCGTACCTATTCTGTAACTCGATGCCTATCAGATAACGATAGCCACTAGCAAATATTTTTCATCCATTGAAGTTTTTCTAAGGAAATGTTATTTTTATTTCATAGCAAACTTTCAATGGATAACAAACATATGCCAGTGGCTATCATTCTTTGATAGGCACCCAGGTTCACTTATCACGTGATCGAAGAAAGTAGTAGCTGTTTCGACGTGCTAATTTCAGACGGCCGCCGCGCGCTGGCTACTTTGCTTGCGTTAGTTCTTGTGCGGTCTATTTCACGCGCTGCGTGCGCCCGATTGAGAGACAACCTTAATTAGTACGTCGAATGAGATAGAGTTACACGATGGAAAGAGACCACAACTTGGCGTTTGTTGCGTAATGTTTGCGGAGGCGGAGCCATACGCTGTGCGTATTGCGAACTGAATTACACTTTTTGTGTCAGCGCTAGAGTCGCTATTTATTTAAATCATCTTGCGGATTGAGCCTTCTGTACCATTATATGTATTCCGTAACTGCAGATAGACAGACGAATTTACTCGCGGAACCATAACAGTTCTAGTGGTTTTATTACGGAACCCTGATAAAGAGTATCAGCCTGTAAGAGTGATATCTTGCGCGGAAGTGGGAAGTAATAAGTCGAGCCGAGGAATATCGCATCCTGAGGAGTGAGGAGCGAGGAGTGATTGGATTACGGGATACGGCGCGGCGTTGATTGCGGGGAAAAGCCTTATTGCATCAGTGATCAGTGACGATTGAAGGAAAATACTGTTATCGATACACGTAGATATAATAATACATCTCATTTGACAATGTCCCTTTAAATAAATTTTTAACAACAAAAAACCGACTTCAAATCTCATCAAACTGGTCTTGAAGTAGTCCTTTGCAATCAAGTTTGTAGTAGTGTATTTCTAAACCTATCTGGTTCATAGATCATGTGACTTATCCATGACAAATATCATTCACATACAGTTTTTAAACTACAAAGCGATAAGTGTTCTATTTCTTCAATAGAAATAGAGTCGATAAACTAACATGGCTACAAGTCCTTAGCTCCGCGGTCCATCGTGGTGCGGTACTTTTGAGTGGGAGTGGATCGCGTCAGGCGTGCACGATTTAATAAAACGGAGATTAAGTCCCTGCGAGCTGATTAAATCTCCCCCGCAGCCAAAGCGTGTACGGAACAGGGTAATTTTCCTTCAACGCGCGTCTCTCTTAACATTCCCCCGGTTTCCCCTCCGGGGGACTTTAAATTGACTCAATAGACTGTGGACCCGCTTGTTTATTTTTCGGGCTTTATTAAAAAATCTTGTAGACGATGATCTAATTTTCTAAATTACTAGGAATAATGTTCGCGGTATCTTTGTCACGGAATTTAAAAAATTTAATTGAGTAAAAGACACATGACCTTTTTATTAAACTACTAGCTGACCGGGCAAATATTGTTTTGCCATGAGCGATATAAAAAATAGCTAACCTAACGTAACCTACTCTAAGACCTACCGAAAATACACAGAAAATTTCATAACAATCGGTCGAGCCGTTTCCGAGGACTTTGGTAACAAAAATTGGCACGTGCATATGAAAGATTCAATCAATAAATTTTTTGAAAAACATTTTGTTCTCAAGCCATTTTTAGGGGTCATGAATATAGACAGGTTCCTAGGCCATGTATCTGGATATGAAGTATTGGCAGGCTTCACACGCTTTTCTAATCGTCGTAATGAACGCAAAACAAAAGATAAGGGTACTTTTTTCTAAGAGCACTTATTTCTGTTGCATTTGTACAACTGTACATGTTATCTGGCTCAGCCAAATATTTCGGTAACTAAATTCAAAATCTTTGGAAAATGGATCATTTTCCATTCTGTTAAAAATATCATGAGGAATAAATCAACGTAATACGTAACAATTTGTGGTGGGCCAAATCCCCATACAAGAAAAAATTGTCTCCTTTAAAAGTAAAATACCAAGTATGGTATCATATTATTATGTAAGGGCTTTACCCGAAGTTTACAAAAAAAAATCTGAAATAATTTTAGCCAATAGAGATTTATGTATATTTCAAAGCAAAATCAATACGTTTTTTATATCAACAAGAAACCTCTACAAACAAAAGGTATGTTCTGGAGAACTTAGCACATTATGATTTGCGAGAAAGCACAAGATTTGTAAGACAACCTTGGCAAAACAAATAAATAATATAAAAAAAAAGTCTTTTGTACTTTGTCGTCTTTATCTCTACCTTATCCCGACCTTTGTAAGGGATAAGGCTTAAAGGTCAACAGTGACAGTCAACAAAGCTGTCAGATTAGCTAGGGAATAATTTAGGTTAAGTTTCGGGCTCAGTAAACTCGTAGAGCATTTGCTACGGTATGTCTACGGCTACGGATGGGCTACGGTTTGAAATTGTTTATGACTTTATCAGCTTTGGTCCGTGGCCCGGGTAGACTTGGTTTTTAGATAATCCCGCGGAATCTATGGACTTTTTTGAGTAAAAGGATCTGATCTTTTCTTTA
Source organism: Coenonympha glycerion (assembly GCA_963855885.1). NCBI lineage: Eukaryota > Metazoa > Arthropoda > Insecta > Lepidoptera > Nymphalidae > Coenonympha > Coenonympha glycerion. The sequence continues at coordinate 15,520,805 of OY979637.1, read as the reverse complement.
ATCTTAATATTACTTCATAATCTTTTAAAGTAAAGTAGACTCACTTATAGCAACGAATATATAATATTACTAACGTACTTATAGTCACCTTTTTGCGGTGTGAAGAAGTAACAAGCATATACTCACATACAAACTTTTATACCTGATAGTACTTGCTGATTCGCTGACTTTGCTTGCGTAGAGTTAGGCATCATAATATAATTATGGCTGTCTAATCTCCAGGTATTTTGTCAGCTCGTTACTTTTATTCTGCGAATTGTACATAGTTCCAATAGTTCATTTTGTCATAAAACCTCTTTTCTCTTTGCGAAAGTAAGGGTAGACCCGAATATTAATGTTGCCATATAAAAGTTTAATGTAAAATAAATTAGTTAACGTTACTTTAAAAGTCGTCTTAAATACATGTATTACAATGTTTGTATTACGGGGTTAGGGCCTGGTGACTTGAAACACAGGCATTTGCTTAGCTCAAGCACCAGACCCCACATTAATATATCATAGTATAATAGTAAATTACCTGTAAGTACTTATGTAAAGTAATGTGGACAAATAAATAAATTCATTCATTGATTCATTCATTCATTCAATATTATAAACTCGAAAGTTTGTACAAGTGTAGACCTACGCTTGTTACTCTATGTTTAATATCAATGAATAGGTAATATACGTAATCCTGTCGGTGTCCTAAATCCTAAAACATGGTATCCACGGAATTTCCGTTATGGAGTTTTATACATAAGTCTACGACTCTTTAGATTCGAACACTTTGAACTCGTGCATTACAGTCGTGAACACAATCCTTTGAGAAGCGAGTTAACAAAGACCTTTATACGCGAATACTTTCCCTTTCTATTGATTTCGAAGAATTCCTTCAGTTCTTTGGAAGCTTTTTGTATTTTTAACATGTACTAATACAGATCTCGTTTGTGATACATAAAGTCGTTGTTACGATACCTTCGTATTGTATACAAAAAGTCTTCGCATTGAATAAACATGAGATTATGTTTTGTTATTTATTATTCGCAAGCTTCTGAATTTGTTTTGATTGTTCGAGACAAGAATACGGCAGCAATTTATGAAACTTGAGAGACCTTTAAAAAACCTTATTTTAATAAAAGCTTATGTTTCTATATGCGTATAGTATTAGGTACTTATATAAAAGTAGCAGTGAGTTTCATCAATTAAACTAAAATATAGATCTCTAGGTACCTAATCCCAGGTCTCTTAATTTTCGGAGCTACCTTATAATATGACCGAATCCGTTTCAGGATCTAAAAATTAAGCGAGCCCAAAATTCTACATTCACTTTAGCCCTAGTATTTAGTAATATTGTTATTAGTATCTTACGGCTTAAGGCGATTTATTGAATTTATTTTTGTCTTTGTCACTCTCACGCATACGTTGATGGGTGCGACATGCAGCGTCGCGGAAGAATATAACAGAAAAACGACCTTTTACCTAATTACTCGAAAACTAAGCCAGTTATCAAAATTCTGTTTCTCAACGTTTTTAGATATTATTATTACCGACACATTAAAACAAAAATTACAATTACATCCATTACAGTTTCCGATAAAAATGAGAAAAACTGAGATTTTGGAACAATTTTTGGGAGAGAAACTTTCTATCGAGAAAATTTTATCCAATCGTGTTTCTGCTTCTCAACGATTTTAGATTAAAGACCCAAAATACATGACGTTTAAATTTAAAAGCAATTGTCTTAATAGTTTTTAAACAAAACTTCACTAAAGATCGCTTAAATACGGCTTCTACGCCGTTAAAAGATAAAACTAAGTTTACAAGGGTCCTCAAACGCGCCTGCTACTGAGAAGAAGCACACAACAAACTAAGCCATTGTGTCATCATTGTCATACGAGTACTTGTTTATCAGCACCTTGATAATAATTTTTATCTACGCTCATTGCTTCGAATTATGAAATCAAAATGTGTCACATATTGACCTACTTTATTCACAGACTTCTATAATTATTAAAAAGTTATTCATTATTACATCGCTGTACTATGGAAATATCTCTAGAAAGTTGAATAATTTCTTTTACGATACTCGGCTCTGGGTTCCTGTATTTTTATGTGTCGTCATCACAGACCAGGGAATAACTTTCTTTTCTCTGTGGTCGTCATAGCCAAAAGAGAGTGTAGAGCCCTCGGAGCAATTAGGCTTGTTAATTGCTCCGAGGTAGAGCCAATCCTCAATTTTGTTTTTTTTTATATATGGAGTCCACAGACAACATTTAGTTGGTAGTCATGGGGGGCCACGATCGACCATAGACAACAATTAATTCACGGAAACAATAATTTTTCCCTGCCCTATATGACTTATTAAAAAGTGTGTTCATACAGAATATTGAAAAGAATTATGGATAATTTTTGATTATTTAATTATCCACTAAAAATATACTTTATCTGACTTGTATAAATATTTTTCTACTCTTTTTTGTTTCATGACTTTTTTAACAGACTACACACAGTTTACAACTGAATTTTGGCGCCATAGGTACCTAACTTTTAAAATTTCAATGTGTTATTTTTGTTACTTAGTCAAAGCTTAGCGCGGAAAAATGTTTAGCAGTGAAACCTACTAAAGAAAATTTAACTCCACAATCAATTTGACCCACAATCTTTTACCGACAATGTGAAGAATTTACGACAAACGTTAGCAAGATTTTATGGTTTGGATTTATGATAATTTGAGCGTAGATAAAGTAGTGTATGAAACTCTACATAATTAGGTATTAAAACACTCGTGTGATACTATTAAAAAACTCGCCTGCGGCTCGTTTTTTAAACTCACACTCATGTTTTAATACCCCCCATTATGCATCCGTTTCATAAACTACTATAATAACTCTGTCACTCTTCGACCCGCTCTTAATTATTAATCCTAGTAAATTATTCACACGCATAAAATTATCTAGTTCGGTCATTGATTAAACATATTAAAGGATCAGCACTTACTGACGTCACGCATACATTTTTAGGCTCCACCATGAAGACGGATTTTTATGTTGTCAAAACTGTAAAATGGAGCGGTATGTGCTGTCAGGGGTACCGAAATGTATGAAGCGCGACGTCATATTTGAGAAATGTTTGGCTTCAACATACGTCACATCTTTCCCGTCCTTTTAGTGTAGCGTATTTCGTCATTAAGTTCAGTTGATTTAGCGCGGCTTAGCTCAGCGGATCGCGGGGCTGAGGGCCCCCAATGTAAATGCTAATTCCAAATTGTTTCGCGCGTGTAGGTAATCATGCCCAGCGGCGTTTGTTCTCGTTTTGTCTGCAAATTGGGGATAATTGAGTTAACGGCGTTACAATTTTATGCATGCAATTTTTGGGTTGAAATTGATTATTTTTTTCAGTTTCGTCAGTTGTTAGGTCTCATTTTGTCCGGTACCTAATCACGTCAAAATAGGTACAGTGCTTTTCACACCGAAACACAGTAATGCTTTGTAAGAGTTTTTTTAAATCCACGTCCAATTAGTCCAATCAACTTGTCCAAAGTATCATTCCATGATAAAAATTGCGTTTAATTTTTAGCCGAAACGTAAAAAGTAATTGAATACACCCGTGTGGAAAAAAATATTGAGAACATTGCACCGAAAATATTTCATTGAAGTGGAAGTAATCATAAGTTTCTGAAGCATAAAATACTTTAAATTCATTCGAAGACATTGTGGAATTCATTTGAAATCGTTTGAAGTTTGAAGTAAAAAAAGTATAATATTAAAAACTTCTCATTCCGAATACTAAAGAGGCTTTGAAATTTAAATTAAATTCACAAACAGATTCCTATTCATGAGATGTTAAATTCAGTTCAAAAGCTGAATTTGTTTATCGGTACTTACGGATCTTATTGTGGAAATAGGTACTTAAATACATCGTGCGATGTTCAGATTACGATATTGCCAGCATTTCAGTGTCTAGATACTTAATTAATTTAGACTTCATGTATTCATATCATAATATTACCATCTCATTGTGTTTAGTAGGTACTATTGCCAGCTGGCCGGGCTGGGAGTACCCCCTCCACATTTCCGATACACAGTAATGCTTCTTAAGGAGCACACCACGGGTGTGCCCGCGAAATTCAAATTTTTCGTGGTTTTTCACGATTTTTAAGCTAATAAGACATAATAGGCTTATGGCCGTCAAATTGCGATAATCCCAATATCTTCTTCACGTGTTTATATGAAAATCTCTGCTCGAAAGTGTCGAGTTAAAGAAATTAGTCCGAGATTTGCGAGTTACTCACATAAAACTCGATACTCGGACTAATTTCCTAGGATACACATTTTTATGCAAAGATTTTGATATAATCATGTAAAGATGATACTGCCATTCTCGCAAATTGATTGCCATATGCCTATCATGTCTAATTAGCGTACAAATTGCAAAAAACCCCGAAAATTTTGAATTTCGCGGGCAGACCCGTTGATATCACGTTAATTACAGCTTTACCACAAAATATCTGACAGTGCGGTGGTACATATACTCGTACCTTATAAGCATACTCTATCAATTGTTGGTATGTTGTGATTAAGCTCAAAATAACGGACTGCGCCAAAGGTGCTATTTAAAAAAAAAACAAAGAAGAATTATTCAGCTTTGACATTATACGCAATACGAGATTAGGTACGTCATATTTGACTTTGGAGTGTTGTGATTAAGCTCAAAATAACGGACTGCGCCAAAGGTGCTATTTAAAAAAAAAACAAAGAAGAATTATTCAGCTTTGACATTATACGCAATACGAGATTAGGTACGTCATATTTGACTTTGGAGTGTTGTGATTAAGCTCAAAATAACGGACTGCGCCAAAGGTGCTATTTAAAAAAAAACAAAGAAGAATTATTCAGCTTTGACATTATACGCAATACGAGATTAGGTACGTCATATTTGACTTTGGAGTGTTGTGATTACGCTCAAAATAACGGACTGCGCCAAAGGTGCTATTTAAAAAAAAACAAAGAAGAATTATTCAGCTTTGACATTATACGCAATACGAGATTAGGTACGTCATATTTGACTTTGGAGTGTTGTGATTAGGCTCAAAATAACGGACTGCGCCAAAGGTGCTATTTAAAAAAAAACAAAGAAGAATTATTCAGCTTTGACATTATACGCAATACGAGATTAGGTACGTCATATTTGACTTTGGAGTGTTGTGATTAAGCTCAAAATAACGGACTGCGCCAAAGGTGCTATTTAAAAAAAAAACAAAGAAGAATTATTCAGCTTTGACATTATACGCAATACGAGATTAGGTACGTCATATTTGACTTTGGAGTGTTGTGATTAAGCTCAAAATAACGGACTGCGCCAAAGGTGCTATTTAAAAAAAACAAAGAAGAATTATTCAGCTTTGACATTATACGCAATACGAGATTAGGTACGTCATATTTGACTTTGGAGTGTTGTGATTACGCTCAAAATAACGGACTGCGCCAAAGGTGCTATTTAAAAAAAAACAAAGAAGAATTATTCAGCTTTGACATTATACGCAATACGAGATTAGGTACGTCATATTTGACTTTGGAGTGTTGTGATTAAGCTCAAAATAACGGACTGCGCCAAAGGTGCTATTTAAAAAAAAACAAAGAAGAATTATTCAGCTTTGACATTATACGCAATACGAGATTAGGTACGTCATATTTGACTTTGGAGTGTTGTGATTAAGCTCAAAATAACGGACTGCGCCAAAGGTGCTATTTAAAAAAAAAACAAAGAAGAATTATTCAGCTTTGACATTATACGCAATACGAGATTAGGTACGTCATATTTGACTTTGGAGTGTTGTGATTAAGCTCAAAATAACGGACTGCGCCAAAGGTGCTATTTAAAAAAAAAACAAAGAAGAATTATTCAGCTTTGACATTATACGCAATACGAGATTAGGTACGTCATATTTGACTTTGGAGTGTTGTGATTACGCTCAAAATAACGGACTGCGCCAAAGGTGCTATTTAAAAAAAAAAAAGAAGAATTATTCAGCTTTGACATTATACGCAATACGAGATTAGGTACGTCATATTTGACTTTGGAGTGTTGTGATTAAGCTCAAAATAACGGACTGCGCCAAAGGTGCTATTTAAAAAAAAACAAAGAAGAATTATTCAGCTTTGACATTATACGCAATACGAGATTAGGTACGTCATATTTGACTTTGGAGTGTTGTGATTACGCTCAAAATAACGGACTGCGCCAAAGGTGCTATTTAAAAAAAAACAAAGAAGAATTATTCAGCTTTGACATTATACGCAATACGAGATTAGGTACGTCATATTTGACTTTGGAGTGTTGTGATTAAGCTCAAAATAACGGACTGCGCCAAAGGTGCTATTTAAAAAAAAACAAAGAAGAATTATTCAGCTTTGACATTATACGCAATACGAGATTAGGTACGTCATATTTGACTTTGGAGTGTTGTGATTAAGCTCAAAATAACGGACTGCGCCAAAGGTGCTATTTAAAAAAAAAACAAAGAAGAATTATTCAGCTTTGACATTATACGCAATACGAGATTAGGTACGTCATATTTGACTTTGGAGTGTTGTGATTAAGCTCAAAATAACGGACTGCGCCAAAGGTGCTATTTAAAAAAAAACAAAGAAGAATTATTCAGCTTTGACATTATACGCAATACGAGATTAGGTACGTCATATTTGACTTTGGAGTGTTGTGATTAAGCTCAAAATAACGGACTGCGCCAAAGGTGCTATTTAAAAAAAAACAAAGAAGAATTATTCAGCTTTGACATTATACGCAATACGAGATTAGGTACGTCATATTTGACTTTGGAGTGTTGTGATTAAGCTCAAAATAACGGACTGCGCCAAAGGTGCTATTTAAAAAAAAAACAAAGAAGAATTATTCAGCTTTGACATTATACGCAATACGAGATTAGGTACGTCATATTTGACTTTGGAGTGTTGTGATTAAGCTCAAAATAACGGACTGCGCCAAAGGTGCTATTTAAAAAAAAAACAAAGAAGAATTATTCAGCTTTGACATTATACGCAATACGAGATTAGGTACGTCATATTTGACTTTGGAGTGTTGTGATTAAGCTCAAAATAACGGACTGCGCCAAAGGTGCTATTTAAAAAAAAAACAAAGAAGAATTATTCAGCTTTGACATTATACGCAATACGAGATTAGGTACGTCATATTTGACTTTGGAGTGTTGTGATTAAGCTCAAAATAACGGACTGCGCCAAAGGTGCTATTTAAAAAACAAACAAAGAAGAATTATTCAGCTTTGACATTATACGCAATACGAGATTAGGTACGTCATATTTGACTTTGGAGTGTTGTGATTAAGCTCAAAATAACGGACTGCGCCAAAGGTGCTATTTAAAAAAAAAACAAAGAAGAATTATTCAGCTTTGACATTATACGCAATACGAGATTAGGTACGTCATATTTGACTTTGGAGTGTTGTGATTAAGCTCAAAATAACGGACTGCGCCAAAGGTGCTATTTAAAAAAAAAACAAAGAAGAATTATTCAGCTTTGACATTATACGCAATACGAGATTAGGTACGTCATATTTGACTTTGGAGATGCTTTCCTGCCCTAGAGCGAGAAAGCAAATAAATGAAAATGCTTTTGCGGCTTAGGGAATATACTAGCATTTCCCGCCCGCATTTTGGGCATTAACGATCTCTTTTTCGAGCAGATAAGATGAAAACGCCTACTTTTCGCCCTCCTTTCGTCTCTCGAACTTGCCTAGAGCAAGACCAGAGACTTTACAGGATTGCCATATGAAAAGTACGTCTATGAATTCAAAAACATCTCGATTTATTACTAATACAGACGCAGTCCAGTAGAAAATGGGATGATATCATAGAAGTTCAAGAAATACTCATTCACCAGTAGGATAATATATAATAGGTATACATAATATTCACCACATAGCTTGAAGCGATGAGAATGTTTTACGAATCCATTTCGTATAATAAGTGAGTATGCGTGGTGTATAGACGGAACCTGTCAACGTTTTGCGTAGTAATATTTCAGATTCGCAATCGCGAATATTATTGAGGGATTTACGCAAACGCGAAATATTCAACATGTTTTAGTTACATCACCCATTCCCTGTTTATTCATAACTCGTAATATAATTTTTGCTTTTTGTTTGTCAAAGCCTTTCGTCAAACATTCACATCGATTCTTCTTGATGTCGAAAAAGAGCATGCATGAATGGATATTTATTCGTTATTTCACTATACACGATATACAGAGCTCGTATTTGTTCAGAGCAACTATTAAGTAATGTGTGCTTAAGCTCTCGCTAACAAGTCAACAAGTCCGAAGCCAATTAAATTATGCAAGTAATTAATACCCTCGAGTGTTGTGAACGAAAACCCGGCGCCTGTCCTTTGATGTCAGTTAGTTTCGCCCTTCGATCTTTGTTCTTGCCTGGAGCCATCGACTGTTAGTTACACTATAGATGCCTACCGGAGAGCAATTCCCATCACACCTCTAATTAAATAATTTTGTAATTACTAAAACAGAATTAATGTACTAATACCACTTTTAGGTTCAAACAATACCACTTTTACATTCAAACACTCATAATTTTTATATAGGGACGTACCCTGAGTTGTTCGTAGAAAACTCAAATATTTAAGTGATAGTAAAACTTATTTAATCGCAAGAATCCATACAGTTTTTGACATTTCTTGTGATTAAATTAGCCTGATTAAAACTAAAATTTTGATTTTTTTCGAACGACTCGCGACTCGGCGTTAATCAGTATGTGTTTGAGTATATTTTTATGTTTCTATTTATATTTGATCCATGGTCCAATTTGGCAAAAACGACTAAATATTAAATTATCAATACGAGCGTACGTTTCATTTTCAATAGTTCCCGTGAGTGTTACAAACTCGGCATACAAATACTTACCACACTAACGCCAATCGGAAAACAACTCTCTCATCCATTTATTTTTAACAGAATATTAAGAAGACGTCTATCGGGTGAGCGGTCAATGCCTATATCCAACAGTATTGTTGTTTGATTATTGTGCCTTAATATACGAAGACTATATTAAATCAATTCTCGCATGTTAATTAATATTTGCTTGATATACAAATTTATATTCAAATGTCTCGTTGATCTGAGTTTACAATTTTGACAGCACAAGTACTCGTATCTATCTAAGTTTAATTCAAAGTAGAGAAAGTTCATGAATTAGTTTGTTCGTAAAAATTTAAAATTTTTTACACAAAGTTTTACAAATTCTTACACAAAGGCATAACTTACAGACACTTATGAAATGTAGATATGTCTCTATACCGCTACGTTCAGAAAGCAGTTTTGCGCTGAGAAGAACCGGGAAGAAACTCGGTATAAAGTACCAGACCTAGCCCAATTTGGATCATCTCCTTTAAATGCGAAACAATTTAAAAATAGATACTTCATCTTGATCAAAAAGTAAATCAAGTTAAAAAAAAAATCATCCAACGAATAAAAATGGGAAATGCTTTCCAAAAAACCAACTTCAAATGCCACTACAAAGAGTGAAATAATTTTTATTTAAATTTTAGGTACCTACACCAATTCGAAGTCGGGCAATGTTTCATACAATCCCTAATAGTCCTTCTTACTTACTTGATGTGCGAAGAAATGACGAAGTCATAGACAATCGCCCGACTTCGAATTGGTGTAGGTACCTAAAATTTAAATAAAAATGATTTCACTCTTTGTAGTGGCATTTGAAGTTGGTTTTTTGGAAAGCATTTCCCATTTTTATTTTATACTTTTTAGTGGAAAACAATAAATGCACAAGGCGTAAAAATATCCAAATTGCTTGAAGTGTGTTCATAAAATCTGAAGAGATACCTCAAATTCACCAAGATCCCATCATCAGACCCTGACTTGATGACTTTAGTCATCAAATCAGTATCTGCTAGCAAATGCACCAGTAACTATAAAAAATACCCAACTCGCTTCAAGTATACTAGCAAAATTTGAAGAGTTCCCTCGATTTCACCAAGATCCCATCATCAGACCCTGACTTGATGACTTAAGTCGTCAAATCAGTATCTGCTAGCAAATGCACAAGTAACTATAAAAAATACCCAAATCGCTTCAAGTATACTAGCAAAATTTGAAGAGTTCCCTCGATTTCACCAAGATTCCATGTTCAGATCCTGACCTGATGACCATAGGACAACTTGGAAAATATTACTCTTTTAATGAATACCCAAATTGTTTCATGTGTCCATATAAAATTTGAAGAGTTCCCTCGATTTCTCCAGGATCCCATCATCAGATCCTGACCTGATTAAAATGGGACCATCTGGAAACAAAACCCTCTTAAACAAAAAAAGAATTGTTCAAATCGGTCCACGCGTCTTCGAGTAATCGGTGAACATACATAGATAAAAAAAAAAAAAAAGATTCCGACGAATTGAGAACCTCCTCCTTTTTTTGAAGTCGGTTAAAATACGCCTATATCTCCTATGATTCTATAGTCTTGCACGCTTGCATTCGCCCGTAATGCCGTGTGAAACAAACAGTATATTCATAGCTGGCAGGCAATAACCGTCGTCCGACCACTAAGGGCGTCGTAAAGCATCGTAAGATTGATCGTAAGCCGATTGCTGCGACACCCAATTTACTTTCATAGCGGATTCCGACTGTTTTACAGGCAATAACGTTTCACGCTGCGAACTATGAAATTAATCGAGTAGTTTTTTTATGATAATTCATTCATTCATTCCTTCTACTGATTATAGGTTTATACTTTATACGAGTAGGTGATAGTCGCAACACCATTTTTAACCGACTTCAAAAAAAGGAGGAGGTTCTCAATTCGTCGGAATCTTTTTTTTTTTTTTTATCTATGTATGTTCACCGATTACTCGAAGACGCGTGGACCGATTTGAACAATTCTTTTTTTGTTTAAGAGGGTTTTGTTTCCAGATGGTCCCATTTTAATCAGGTCAGGATCTGATGATGGGATCCTGGAGAAATCGAGGGAACTCTTCAAATTTTATATGGACACATGGAACTATTTGGGTATTATTTGAAAGAGTAATATTTTGCAAGTTGTCCTATGATCATAAGGTCAGGATCTGATCATGGGATCTTGGTGAAATCGAGGGAACTCTTCAAATTTTGCTAGTATACTTGAAGCGAGTTGGGTATTTTTTATAGTTACTGGTGCATATGCTAGCAGATACTGATTTGATGACTAAAGTCATCAAGTCAGGGTCTGATGATGGGATCTTGGTGAAATCGAGGGAACTCTTCAAATTTTGCTAGTATACTTGAAGCGAGTTGGGTATTTTTTATAGTTACTGGTGCATTTGGTAGCAGAGTCATCAAGTCAGGGTCTGATGATGGGATCTTGTTGAAATTGAGGGATCTCTTCAGATTTTATGAACACACCTCAAGCGATTTGGGTATTTTTACAACGCCTTGTGCATTTTATTGTTTTCCACTAAAAAGTAAAAAATAAAAATGGGAAATGCTTTCCAAAAAACCAACTTCAAATGCCACTACAAAGAGTGAAATAATTATTATTTAAATTTTAGGTACCTACACCAATTCGAAGTCGGGCGATTGTCTATGACTTCGTCATTTCTTCGCACATCAAGTAAGTAAGAAGGACTATTAGGGATTGTATGAAACATCGCCCGACTTCGAATTGGTGTAGGTACCTAAAATTTAAATAATAATTATTTCACTCTTTGTAGTGGCATTTGAAGTTGGTTTTTTGGAAAGCATTTCCCATTTTATATGTCCCACAGCTGGGCACGGGTCTCCTCTCAGACTGAAAGGGGTTTGGCCATAGCCCACCACGCTGGCCAAGTGCGGGTTGCCGGGCTTCACACACCTTCGAGAACATTTTTGTGAACTCTCAGGCATACATTTCCTCACGATGTTTTCCTTCACCGTTAAGTTTCCTTAAAACGCACGTAACTCGGAAAAGTCAAAGTTGCGTGCCCAGGATTCGAACTCGCGAACTCCTAATGAGAGGCAGAGGTCAGAACCACTGAGCTATCACTGCTAACACGTCATGTCCACGTCGGTCCACGTCCAAACTATATTTTAAATCGCATTTTTTTTTCATTCGCTTGGCTGACTGACGATGGATTGATGTATTTTTGCATGGATATAAAGAAAAGCTTGAAGAGAAGAGTGGATTATTCGTTTTAAAAGACCAAGTCATAACTAACTTAGTTATCAGCTAGTCCTGTACTCTTATATTTGAAATTCGGATATAGCGATTACGTGTAATCACGGCACGTCGTGCAGACAATGGCGTGACTGAGGGACGTGACTACAATTCCTACGATAAGTACTAAGTAATGGTCTGCCTTTCTACCTCTATACCTGTAGCCATCACCTATTAAGTAGTTATATGAAAGTGGGGCGTATTATTTACAGCGCTTAAAAGTTATAGGTACAGGATATGTCATTTCTCTCGGCGTCTTGCGCTTCTTTGAAAGAATGGGCGAAGCAAGTCTAATTAAAAAATGAACGCCCCTCCAATACATGTTTTATACAATGTGTGAGCGTGATATCTGAAGGAGCGTTAATTTTAAGTTTAGATGATACTAGCAGTGCCCGCGGACTCCGTTCCGCGTTAGAAATATCATTGTCCCGGCCCGTTTGTCCCGCGTAAGGCTCGGTTTCCACAAAAGCGGAACTGTTTTAATAACCAACCAGATTTCATCATTTCGACATCTCCTCTCCCCTCAGTTTCGGAGATGTCAAAAGGACAAATATGAACGGTTACTCAAATACAACTCCGCTCCGCTTCGCTTTGGTGGAAACGGGGCCTTATACCCATAGCCCACAGGACGCGAGGCATTTGGATAGATATAATACTGCCTATACTTACCTATCGCCACGCAACGGCCGCGGCGGCGCGCAACACGTTTTTATTTTGCTAATATCTTTGAAGATATTTGTTTAAACTGTATAAAATAAAGGGCACAAATATTCTACATTAAATTTTCATTCTAAAAAACATATTTACAAAGATATAAATTAATACCATATAGGCTAATTACGTCTAGGAGGTACTTAAAGATTAATTATCATTAACTACAATAGATACGGCTCTACGCGTAGGAATATCTGGGCGATTTCTCCCCACGAGTCCTTTATTTTCTGAATTCAAAAGCCCTCCCGAAGCTATCAGACCAAGTTAATCCCGGCACCATCTGTAGCTCCATTGTCCCAACAAATAACATCGATTATGGACGCAGGAGGGGGGCGCTGCGGTGGGGGGTAAACAATCGAAAGCGTTTTAATTAAACGCGATTCCAACTTTAGCGTCGCGGTACAATTAACGGTTACAATGCCTATTGTGTTGATGTATACCTGAATTCGGTAATTACAATGAGAGCCCTTTTGTGCAATTATTTTTCGCTTGTTATGGTAAGTAAAGATAATGTTGGGAGATGAAGTTCGATCCTCAGTTGGGCTAATACAAGATACAATAAAAATGAGATTTCGATTGAGTTACATTTTCAGTTAGTGCCTTTTCACACGTACCGGTTGCCGGGTAGCCGGCGCCGGTTACCCGGTGTCAAATAAGCTTTCACATGTCCCGGTTGATGCCGACAGTATCGGCTAGAGAGCCGACAAGAGTACAGTCTCGTTCTATAGTTTCAAGATGGACCGTGAACAAATAATTGCAATGAGACTGTACCTGGGCGACTGACCGGCCGGCGCGTCTGAAAGCTAGTTGCATGTTCCATACACCACTGTCAGTTCGGCCGCCGGCTAACCGATGCCCGGCGACCGGACGCACAGTGGTGGTTCCGGCGCGCACCCGGCAACCGCCTGCCGGATAAATTACACCGGTACAAGTGAAAGCTATGTACCATGCCCATACACTTCACCACCGAGTAACCGTCGCCGGCTACCCGGAAACCGGTACGTGTGAAAAGGCACTTACTCTCTCGCATACTATACATGCATAGTGAAACCGAATCAAGATTCGAATCGTTTATACAACAACTTTTACTAACCTTACAGATAATAATAAATATTTGTTTGATAAGCGCTGATCACTAGGTGAATCGGTCAATTAAGCCCAGCAATAAGACTTTTAGATTTTAAGAGTTGTAGTTGTAACCATTCGTTCGTTTGATCGTTTCAGCCGACGGACGTCCTCTGCTGGACAAAAGCTGCAATGATTTTCAGCCCAACACGACTCTGCGCCATTTGCAGACTCCCCGTGAATTTATTTATGTCGTCAGTCCATCTGGAGTTGAGGTTTCCCTTGCGGAGTCGCTATTCCAGCACTTTGGGTCGCCAACATCCGATGGTTCTACGAACTGTGGCTCCACTCTTTGCCACTTCAGCTTTACGAAACTTTGAGCTTTGTCGGTGACTTTGCTTCGTCTGCGGATCTCTTTATTTCTGATTTGATCACGTAGAGGAACTCCGAGCATAGCTCTTTCCATCGCCCGCTGAGTGACTCTGAGTCTGAGTAACTCATTACACACACACTGTGCTACAGTGTGTGTGTAGTGAGGTAACTAGGTACTGTAAGATGTCACACAGATTCAGCTTACAAGCAGCAAAAACCGCGGTAAATCGCTTGTACTCGAGACAACAAAAAAGCTTTCACGTCAAGCGGTTTGAAGTGTCGCATTTTATTTCGATACTTTTTATTAGAGCGCGCGATTTTCCATTTTATTACTCTCTTAAAAGTTTTGGGTCAAGTTACTTTACTTCCCGCTGAGTAATCACTTTTTGAAATGGAATTGCTTTTCAGTTTAACGTGCGGCCTCGCGCTCGGCATGACTTTTGCACCAGGTTTTAACGAAATAGAAATTTAATTCCGACAAATTCAGCGACCTGCTTTGAGCGGAATGCGGAAAGAGCAGTTGTTTTTCTTGAGGTATTAAAGCGTTAGTAACGTAATTAATGGCCACTTGTTGAGAGATGTTAAATTTAGTCCACTTTTAGGGGAAAATAAAATAAATCGATAATAGGCTAATTTAATAAGGCTAACATTTTTTTACATTAAAAGATAAGTTGAATGGCTGATTTTCTTACTTACTTACTGATCCACCAACGTCCAACTGCAGGACCAATTGAACTGAAATGCAGCTATGAATCAGCTGATATAAAATTTTTGAAAATTCCGACCCGTGAAATCACGTATGCGTAATAAAATGATAAAAAAATCTTTATTTTTCACAAAAACCTAAATATTACTCTTATAAAAAGTCAAAACTCTGCGCCAGGTGCGCAAAACAGATTTGCATCGAGTAGAAGTGGCAAGAAGACACTTGGCTCTTTTCAAAACTGTCATACTTCTTACGTAGTATGAAATAACTCAAATATTATTTCATAATTTTTGAAGAGACGGGAGTATAACCGTGGACACCCTTTATAGTTTTAATTTAACGAGTGTCTGGCTACGATAGGTTTAGTACTCGTATTTATTAAAACAAAGTTATAGTTGTACAAAATTCTCTGACAAAAAAATTACAATTACACCTGCTTTACAATTTTGGAGGAAGCACTAGTATCTGCGCACAATGTTCGTCAAGTAGAGTGTGAAAATTTTGTGTGGTGTTATTGTAATATGCATTGCTTGCTTGTGGATTAAAGCGACATGATTTCTGCCTTCTGATTTGTTTATCTGAGTCTGCTAACGGAAATAAGGCGCTGAATACTATCAGGATCGGGTCCGGCAGCACGGTGGCCGGATATTGCGGGACGCGTCCATTTCCGCGCTCCCCCCACTACTTGTCTAACTCCTTTGCGAAAACATACGACACTGTTAGTACAGTCAGGAACGAACGCTTTGGAAAACTGATGATTCTTTTAACATGTGCATTATTATTTGTTTAAGTTATTTTTTATAAATAATGTACTTGATTTGTGTACTAAATAGCATTTGCCATGTAACTTAGAGTGTAGACGACACGTAGACGACCTTTGTCGGCAATATAACAACCTGCAGGGCGATCGGCTAAAAATGTATCAATCATTAAATAACTGTATCAATGTCAAAACACAGGTATTGACCAATCACAACGCTTGAATATCACGTTTTGACATTGATACTGTTCTTTAATGATTGATACATTTTTAGCCGATCGCCCTGCGGAACGTAAGATTTGAAGTTGACAGATCGGTGTTATGACGTAAAGAAAAAAATATATTCTAGAATCGAGTTGCGAGATTCGGAAAAAAAGGAATTGAGAACGAAGATTTTTGTGATGTTTATAATATAGAATTGTTTCGGCTAGTTCTGAATTAAAATAATAATAAGCGTTACTACCTACGTGACCGGTGTTTGATTTTGATACTTATAGTAGGGGATCCCAAGTAAGGTCGACCTTCACCGAGCTGCTTATTGGATGAAAACTATTTTATATCCAATTAAATATGTCAATAAATATATCGCAAGTGGGTTACTAAACAGTCCAGGGTATGATTAATTAAGAATTTAAAAAAAAATCCATCGTAACATGAACTCCGCTTTGTTAGAGTTCCGTTGACATCTTAGTTCAAATTAGATTGGATGAGCGATTCAGGTCGCAAATTGCAATTGTGCTTATTTACCTACGATTTTATTATCCGTCAACTTTCTTTTGCCAAAAAATATAGAGCAGAAATACTTTCCTCAGCCAGGAAATTATTTCTGGCAAAAAGCTCTATTTATGACATCCAATCTAATTTGAACTACGATGTCAACTAAACTGTAACAAACAGGAGTCCACGTTACAATGGTTTTTTTTTTAATTCTTAATTAATCATACCCTGGACTGAAATTTTTTAGGCAACCCACTTGCGATATATTAATTGACATATTTAATTGGATATAAAATAGTTTTCATCCAATAAGCAGCTCGGTGAAGGTCGTTGTATGGCGGGATCTTAGACCATTAGGAACGTACTAAAAGTTAGTACCTACTTGATTGCTATCTCAAGTAATGGTAAGTGATGATACCGCCAAATGACGATTACATCTTGGCAAATTTATTTTGAAAAGGAATTTTTTTATGGTTCTGATCCGAGTTGTTTTTTGGAATATCTTTATAGATATTTCTGCGGCACATTCTCCAAATATCATGAATTTGAATCGACTTTGTACAGACATTGGTCATTTGAATCCCGAACTTTATCTTCCGATTTTAATATCGTAAGATTGGCTCTCACTTTCCTACTATGGAGGCAAATTCAACGATACTGTGAATATAGTACTCGCCTATAACTGAGTCTAAAAGGCCACTCTTTTCAATTCCATTGGTTTATCTTTGCCTGAAAGTTCTGTGAGTTGTGACTGAAATGGACTGCGGTCAAACAAATTCTTATATGTTCGTTGATATACCTCAATATAACTGTGTATTTCAATTCATCGTATGTCTTCTGAGGGTTGATAAAGATGTATTTGAACTAGACGTACCTACTGGTGTCTTCTTTTTATTTAATAAACCTTTGAGTGCTCGCATCTTGTGGCGGCTTTGTGTTATCTTTGCAAAGCACTCATTTCTACTACAGTTGTAAGAAACTTCCTTCATTATGAGGGGTCATTAAAAGTTTATGCTGTGGCTTGTTTAACGGAGCTCAACCTGAATGCGCATTATATAGTACCTACCTATTTTTCTACCGCAGCAAACTTACTTTTAAATAAACCACTAATATAAAGGCGAATTTTGCGCGTGCTTGTGTGTGTGTGAGTATGTATGTGTAAATGCGTGTACTTGTGTGTGTAAGTTCTCGCTAAAATTACTCCACCGATTTGTATATAATTTCGAACGGAGATAGTAGTATTATAGTAAATATTACTTCAGAGTATGTACTCTGTATTATTATTAGATGTGTGTAGTAACACATAGGTCTTCTAGGTAATCTTTTATACTGAAAAAAACCATGGTTCCAACAGGAATCAAATAAAACTGGAATTCAAGCGCAAGTTATTTACTAGTTGTTGCTCGCGGCTACGCCCGCATGAATTTCGGTTTTTCGCTAATCCCGTGGGAACGATGTTTTTTTCGGGATAAAAATTACCCTGTGTCATGTATGTCAATCCGGGTTACAACTTACAAGCTATATCTATGTTCTAAATTTCAGCCAAATCGGTTCAGTAGTCATAAAAGAGTAACAAAGAGCCATACTTACAAACTATCCATCCATACTTTCGCGTTTATACATTAACAGGAAGGATAGGATAGGATAGGTATAAGAAAGATAAGTTTACAGATAAGTGACAGATATCTCATCAAAAGTCAATGGAGGTTCAACTCCTCAGAGAAGACCCTGGATTTGAGTTCAACTTAACGCCAAAAAGCTTCTCAGACGTCTAAGTGATTTCCACGAAAACTTTAACAAGTATTTACTTAACATATAAAATTCATGATGCGATAGAAACGTTCAAAGTAAAACGTCGTTATCTGGAGAGAGTTTGAACAACTTGGTGCGTTTATACCAAGTACGTTTGATGAAAAGGTAAATACTACGAGTACTTCATTCATTTCATTGAAAATGTTATAATACATATTTTTTGTATACACTACAAGTTATTTATTTATTCTGTACATATAAAGATACATCGAAGTAGAGATAAAGATAAAGACATGCAAAGTTAGTACTTGACAAGCCTCCCACCGGCCACCCCACCAGACCAGACCCAGAGCCCGTATTCTGTAACTCGTCTCGTGTCTATCAAAGAATGATAGCATATTTTTTATTATCTATTGAAGTTTTGCTATTAAATTAAAATAACATTTTCGTAGCCAAGCCTTTAATGAATAAAGAATATATCACCGAGTTACAAATAAGTAAGCAAACAGCACGCGTATTCTGTAATTCGGTGCCTATCAAAAACTGATAGCCACTGGCATATAATATTATATCTTTCCATTGAAGGTTTGCTACGAAAATGTTATTTTTATTTCATAGCAAACCTTCAATGGATAAATAAAACGCCAGTGGCTATCGTCTATGATAGGCCATCAGTTACAGAATTGATACGCTGAGCCAAATCAGAAAATATAGAATTCTAAAGTGACCCGGGGCGAGAATCGAACCTGCGACGTACGAGAGCACGCCATGGTGCTTGATGAATATATAATAATACCTACCACAGATTTATTACATAACAAAACTGACCTTCAACAAAATATTTTTGCGAAGTTATTCTTCTGAGTCTCTTATTTATTTCTTTTGATCTGTCTGTTTTCAATTATAAAACAAGCAAAAGTTAAAATCTATATACTTATAATAAAACTGTAAAGGGTCGAATTCTGTACATTGAAGATATTTTGAAAATTTTTGTTGGAGGACACTATTTAGTCGATACTGAAGCCAAAACTGTAATTTGTTTCATTTTTGTCTGTCTGTCTGTCTGTCTGTCTGTCTGTCTGTCTGTCTGTCTGTCTGTCTGTCTGTTTCACGACCGGGCATCACGGCTAATCCGCTGGATGGATTTAAATGAAACTTGACATGATTATAGTTCATACCCCGAGGTAGGACATAGGATACTTTTTGTCCCGAAATTCATCATGGTTTCCCTGGAAGACGGCATCAAAGTCCAAACGTTTTTTAGTTATAATTCATTAACGCGTTGTCCGATTCCATTCATTCTTTTTTTGTTAGAAAGGAGGTTCTTTAAAGATTATTCCATACAAATCTTATCATCATCACTTTTGTCGTTCAGAAATTACAGACATCAGAACCTTTAAGTTCAAGTAGGTAGGTGACTTGAAACTCGGAATGCACAAAGAACCTAGGGCTAGGACGTAGGGCTCAAGTAAGACTGGAGTACCCTTACAGCCGTAAATAAATAGGCTTAGCAGGAGATTTTGTATGGTTTAAAATTTTTCACTTTTAGGGTGAACAAAAATCATGTAACTGGCGTTATCGCTACGTTATACCGTATAGCGCCATCTCTACAATTTATGTGGAACTTGAATGTAAAACTCTGAGATAGGTACTACCGAATTTTTTTGAATAAAAATTAACTGTCATGTTATTTACTGTTTCCTGACTTTATATTAAGATGGCACTGTTAACACATGAACAGATTTAAACTTTATCATCCGCAATATGGAAAGGGTAAGATAATGGTTCACAAATATTTTTAACTCTTAGGTCTTATCGATCCTAACCGACTGACTGTTATCTAAGGTCTTTTTATACGTAAAGAAATATATATATAGCCATTGTTCATTCTGATGTTTTGGATTGTATTGAGATGAAGCAAAGATTTTTAAAAGACTCTTATATTATGTTGGGCTGGGGAATATTGTTAGTAGAGTAATTTATCCCAGTGGTACCTACCCGGCTGAACTCTGAAAGAAGAGTTCTACCACCAGTACAACTTTTGACATGGTTTAATAATTTTTGACATATTTTGTGGTTTCAGAATAAAAATCACAATGAAAAGGACGATTTTAACTGTCGATATTTCGATACATTGGCACAAGTCGTGGTCACGTAGTGACCACGACCTGTGCCACTGGGTCGAAATATCGACAGTTAAAATCGACCTTTTGATCTTTCAACTACGTATAATGAAACTTTATATAATTATTAAGAAAAAGAAGTTTTCAAAATCACCACAAGATAACCCGTGCAAAGTAAGAACAGGTTTCTGTACAACATCACACCAGAATCCCGCAAAAAATCAAGGAATTCCAGTAGAAGGTATATTATGTAAAAAATCGTAATTCACGCGGGCGGAGCCGCGGGCAACAGCTAGTTAATAAATAAACACGAAGTTATCAAACATAAATAATCAAAGAAACAAAAACTGTCTTTTATGTAAATACTAACGAACGTCTGTCCAACTCGAAAGTAATCTTTGACTTTACAAATTAATATTTAAGGGTGTCTGAAGCGAGCGCTGCTTATTGGTAACTTATATTGAATTTACTGCATCTTCTCTAATAAATAACCAGATAAAAAGCAATAATATTAAAAATTTGATTTACTTTTTAATGCCCTAAATTCGAAAATGTGTGTTTTAGAAGTGCTCTACAGTAAATGTGTGTTATATGAATAGAAGCAGGTGTTACTTTGCGGAACTCCATAAAAATATTATTTTGCTATAATCCATTACCTGAAAAGAATCTGTATGGTCCGACATCCAGTAACGGGATAAGCACCCTCCCATTCAAGCACAAAAACCAAGCTCCCAAGCGAGCAATGCCACAACCACCCTCATGCACCGCATAAAACACTACACAGGGACATCATTAGGAATATGACTTTACAATGTGAAATTGTATACTAGTTACGTATAGATTCTTTTCAGATACGAGATTATAGCAAAATAATTTAATTTTACTTGCAAATGTTTGTTTTAAGTATTATTATCCTCCTGAAAGCTGAGTACGTATTTTCCATAATTTGGTCAATAATATTTATTTAACTTATTTCAAGTTAATCCTCCCAATTAGCTCTTGCCCGACTTGAAAGATTGTAGCCAAGCTCTTCTCTTTCTGAAAGGAAACCATTGCCACAGAATACCATACTAGTAAGTACTAACCATTTCCCAGTCTTGTGCCAGGATTTTTTTTGTTGAAATAAAACAAAGTATGATGAAACGAGCAAGGCGTGCTCCTTATGTCTATGTCAGATTGTGTATCGGTCGGTCTGGGTGACCAAGCTTCGCTCGGTAGTTTAACTACTGGATAATAGATGGCAGCAGGAGTCATAAATCAAAAAAGTTTCTAAAAATGAATCCTAGCTACTTATCTTACTTGGGGGGGATTTATCGCCCCCAAAATCTTCTGTATACTAAATTTCATGAAAATCGTTCGAGCCATTTCCGAAATCCAGATTATATAGAAATATATATACAAGAATTGTTCGTTTAAAGGTACAGGATAGATGTTATGTTCTGTTCTTGGGTCTCATTTTCCCAGTAATCACGACGAGGCTTTCAAGAGTAAGTTACTTATAGCCTTTTAAGTTTTAACTTACGAACTTCCACCGTTTTTTAACCTGCGTGGTATCGAGTATGTAGCTAATGACCATAATACAAATTCCCCTCCATTGAACCACCACTCTGCTCCTCATGCCTACTCAGTAAATCTAAAATCGACGATATGAAATCGTTCCACGCAATTTATCCTGTGTAAACATAATACTTATTTGCTGTATTTGTTCAGGACAACCTTTATTCTTTCTATTTTATTTATGTTTAGTTCAGATTTTTTTGGTGCTAGTTATTGTCCAAGATTTTGTCCTATTCCAATTCAGTTCAAATTAGGATCCATACCTAGGTACATCTTTTTGATTTTAAAAATGATATTAGATGTTACATCAGTACAGTGTACTTATACTGACTAGAACTCTCCCTCATTCTCTAATGATTACTGACAATCATTGCAAGTTGTAGGATTTTCCATTCAAATTCGATTCGGTTTAGCGAATATAATTATACACTTGGTTCCAGTTCAAACATAAGTATTGTTTCGCTTATCTTAGCGCACACATATTATTAAAATAGAAAAGCAAGTTATGAACTATAAGTTTTTATTTATTGACCTGGGGGCTCATTCGGTATCGTCAGTAAGCAACTCGCACCGAGTTATTAACTAAACAAAACACGCATAAATCCTATTTTTGTATTATTTTTGCACACGTTACCAGCCTAGGTTGGTCTGGTAGCATGTCAACATATCATGCACTAGCATGATGCTAAATTGTACAAAAATAGGATTTTTGCCTCAGTTTTCTTAGTTAACAACCCAGCTAACTAACGATACAGAATAAGCCCAATCATAAAACATATTAAAGGATCAGCACTTACTGACGTCACGCATACAATTTTAGGCTCCGCCCTGAAGCCGGATTTTTAATTTGTCAAAACTATAAAATGGCGCTAACGTACGCGACCGATTTCGACAGCGGTATATTGTGCTGTCAACGGTACCGAAATGTACAACGCGCGACGCCATATTTGAGAACTTTTTCGCTTCAAAATTCAGACGATGTATTTTACAAAAAGCGTCAAACAGACGGGACAGATCTTTCCCGTCCTCTTAGCGTAGCGTATTTCGTCATTGCATAATACCTACCTATAAGTGAGTAGATACTTGTCAGTGATGTTTTATTATAATAAAGTTATGCGTCTCCGCGCATTGTAATTCAGAGACAAGTTGAAACAAACAAGTAAAACTGGCCTCTGTTTACTGTGTACATTTAATACAGCGTAATTATATTTACATTACATCGCTCAAACGAGCGGCCAAATATTGTTATTGGATAAACTGTATATAATAAAAACAAACTCAATAAAAACAAACAGAACCGCAAGACGCCGAGAGAGTGTCATCCTTATTCCTTATGTGGTTGATGTCCAGCGAACTCGAACGAAACGATTTTCTTCCACGTTTCTGATACGTACCGCTAAGGTATGGAACACCCTTCCAGCTTCTGTTCTCCCAGCCAAGTACATCCTGGATGCCTTCAAGAGAAGAAGAAATAGGCAATTTCTAGGCAAGTGCGCTCCATCCTAGACCTCATCATTTCTATCAATCAGACATGATTGTAGTCAAGCGTAACCTAATTAAAAAAAATGAAATGTTTATCAAATATCAAAAATACTCTAAATATTATGTAACAACTCAGTCCAAAGACTACGCTTACGTTTTCGCTTAATAAATCAATATTGATTGTTATAGTTATTCATATTTTGTTGCAAAAAATCAATTACTTAAAAAATCAATTAAGGCGCTCTTTTGATTTTTTTAAGTAATTGATTTCATAATAATATAACTAAAAATATTTTCGAGGATTTCTACGTCCAAGACAATGCTCTATAGTACCAAGTAGCAACCTACGACAGTTAAACTTCTTGATAAAAATAACCTTTATTGCTGTTTATATTACTTTTACCCCTTTTAAGTGAAGTACCAACTTGTACACAAAAAAATGTAGAACGGGTGTTGGGTAGAGCCATCAAAAACTCTATCCTATCGATAAAATTACGAATAAAGGCTATAAAGAGTAAAGAGCGCGCGTTTGGCACGAACGGCTCGCACGGGGCCAATATACGAGTAGGAGCTTTCAGAAACTGCTTGAGAAACGTGAAGTTATAGTGAATAGTCGATAAACTTTGATGTTACGCAGGCAAAGGGGCGTAATTTGACTAACCTATGCTGTGCCTAAATCGGTATAAGTATTTCAATTTCTTTAGAAAGACAGTAAGTAAGATTCAGACAGCAAATATAATGAAAAATTCCACTAAGTAACCTTTTTCAGTAGTAATTTTTTTGAGAATAAGGAACCCTAAAATAAATTACTGGAGATAGCAGGGATTAATATTACAAATTATTAATATTATAAGAAGAAATTGTTGTTTATGTACTTATTTTAGGATATTTATGTAGTAGGTAATAAGTAATAATACTAAATTATGTAGATTTTAATAAGTGATATTTTAAGCAATAACCTGGATTTGGGAACTTGTTATAATAAGTTACCTACATTGTTAGTTAACGAGGTAAACATAGTCAACTGTTTTTGAAGTTATTATGTTATGTAGATTGATAGATCAATTATGTAGGACATGTTTTAGGTACCCCAACATGGGCGTGCAAAACTAGTTCACATACAATTAAAAAAAAAAAAAAAAATTATAATATTCTGTCAAAAATGAACCCAAGAAGACTGGCAAGAAACTCGGCACTTGCTTTTTTCAAAAATGTTGATACCTTGGAATACCCTCTCAGGTACTGTCTTTCCCGCCACTTACAACCTAGGGCCCTACCATCATCTCTTATAACAGTAATGCTGCAGTATTGTTTTAAAATTTTCAGACAAACATAGTATGAAAATGTCAAAACAATACTGCAGCAATACTGCGCTAAGAGATGGTGGTAGGGCCCCTGGACGCCTTCAAATCCAGAGTGAATAGGCATCTCCTAGACAAGCGTGTTCCACGTTAGACTGTATCATCACTTTCCATCAGGTGTGATCACAAGCGCTACTAGCCAATATATTAAAAAAATGAGTCTGAAAATCCCTCTTTTTAGTGTCAAGTGTCAACGTTCGTGTGATGTGATGTTGATGTGATGAATTTTAAATTCAAATGAATGCGACAGTGTTCGATAAAAACTATCGTCAAAATTGATCAGTTTCAGGTTTTACGAGCTCCAATCGTGTTCCTCGCTCTCATAAGCCATTAAACTGAGATTGCCGACCTTCATGTGCGGATCTACATGCAGATATACCATGTTTGCAATATTTATTCACATTGGTTTTGCAATTCGACGTGGACAGGTTATCACATTAATTACTCGTGTGTTATAGAGGTGTTGTGTGTGTGATTTTGTTACTTGTTTATGCCGTAACTACTGAACCGATTTTTCTGAAATTTGGAATGGAGATAGATAGACTGATACAGATTATGAGATGTTATTCGATCATAATACGTAAGTGTTCAAGTTTTCTGCGTTTCTGTCGGCACTCCCGTTGAATCACGTATTTTTTTATTATTTAGTCGTCTTTATCCTATACCTTTAAAAGAGCAATTCTTGTATACTTCTATATTATAATCTGAATCTCGGAAACGACTCGAACGATTTTCATGAAATTTAGTACACAGAGGGTTTGGGGGCGATAAATCGATCTAGCTAGGATTTATTTTTAGAAAATGTCGAATTTACCAATCAAAATAAAAATATGACTCCTGGTGCCATCTATTGGCCAGTTGTTATACTACCGAGCGAAGCTCGGTCACCCAGATATCTAATATATATAAATCTCGTGTCACAATGTTTTTCCTCAATGGACTCCTAAACTACTGAACCGATTTAGTTCAAACTTCGTGAATATCTGTCATTTGGTCCAACTTAAAAGATAGAATAGTTTTTATCCCACGTGGACGAAGTTGCGGGCATCAGCTAGTTTTTTTATAAAAATTTAGGTATAATGTTAATAGTTAATAATGTGCCGGAATCACGCGCCGACCTTCAGAAGGTCGCTCCACGTAGCCAATCACGGTAAAAGGGCCTACACCCTCTGTGGGTCTGAATTCCGCGTCGTGTGATCTCCAGACAAAGGTGCGACGTAGATTGTTCGCGTCGAGAACACTCGGTACTTTGCTGTGAGCACACGTGACCGGAGGGCCTTTTTAAAGCAGCTTGTTGGGTTCCGTGGGCTGTGACACTTTTGCTCTATTGACCCTGGCACAGGTATTTTACATTCAAAAGAATGATAAAACGAGCACTATTAGTTGTAGTGCCACACCGTTTGCGTAAGGTACAGAAGTCCTTTGTGGGGTTGAGTGTTCGCTTCTACAATATGATCCCGAAGTCTGTTTTGGACTTACCTTTACACAGGTTTAAAACCACTGTCAAGAAACATCTCATAAATCAGGGTTACTATAATATTGAAGAATTTTTCAATTACAAAGATTCTTGGAATGATAGGGATATATTTCCATCTCCTCATGAGATATCCTAAAAGTTATGTAATAATTTTTCATAATATATAAGAATAATTGTATATCATGACATTTTGAAAAGAGCAAGTGCCGAGTTTCTTGCCAGTTCTTCTCGGTGCAAACCTGCATTCCGAACTTGGCGGTAGAGTTTTTGACATTTCATGGGCGCCTATAACTTTTAATGAATAAAAAATCTATTATATCATTTCTACAGGATAAACTTTTTCTAAAAAGATTTTTTTTTTCACTTAATCGATTGGCAAAAATCACTCAGAATAACTACCTCCTCAATCTATACCAGAGAACTTCTCTATAGTTACAAGCTTTGCCACTTTGGATATACCAGCCCCAGTATTTATTACTTTTAGACAGAATATACGAGCGAGCACTATTCATAATTATTATTATACAAGCTCAGATGGATGTAGGTCTGAATTTACATAATAAATTAATTAAAAGCCGTTATTCACGTAGGGAAAATCACCCGGGAACCGCTTACATATTCATTAGTGAATTCACAGATTAAAAAGATTACCGGCGCTCAATACCGCTCCAACGAGAACGTGACGAGAATAGCAAAAGGGTTCCAGAGGATTTCACTTTGAGATATCTGCTCAATATTCGATGATCTGCCTCCCTATACACCTTACCTGCGTCCTACCTTTTCCTCAGACACGAAAAAATTTAAAAAATATAGCAGGAC
Source organism: Coenonympha glycerion (assembly GCA_963855885.1). Taxonomy (NCBI): domain Eukaryota; kingdom Metazoa; phylum Arthropoda; class Insecta; order Lepidoptera; family Nymphalidae; genus Coenonympha; species Coenonympha glycerion. The sequence goes on along the minus strand of OY979637.1, from coordinate 15,493,689 downwards.
AACGAGCAAGACCAAGACTATAAATAAGCTGGTACACGTAGAAGGTAGGGGTAGTGGCGTATTCAAAGTATTCATGGTCACATTACAGTCGTGATATGCTTAACAATTCTTCTGTGAGATCGCTATCTGTCAAAGAGGAATATGGAGACTCCTCTACGCTCAGAGCCTTAGACCCGGTCAGAGATTGAATAGAAGAAAATGGACGTTACTGAGATGTATGAAGAAAGTTGTGAGTGTCATATAATTCCGTATCCACGAGTCAATTCTCAAAGAACTTGGTTTCAAACAGCATCAATCTTCTATTGGCTGGAGTTCTCACTTGGTTGTGTCATTTGTTTGACTTGGATTGACAATGCTTCTATCGAATCTCTATCTGTTCAAGGAATAGTAGAAGACACTTGAGTTTGCGGCCGATCGCTTATGAGATGTTGTCCCATTATATGAGTGGTAGGAACAACGTTCAGGAAAGTTCAATAGAAAGCTACATTCGGAGAAGGATGAAAAACTACGACAACAGCAAAGCTCTTTAATTAAAGAAGATTTATGTATGAAACCTACTATTTAGGCGGCAAGTCCTCACAAAGCTGCTGGCAAAGTCCCGCCCGTAAACCACCGACCTCATCCAACTTGGGTTAGCGGAGTCGCTGCTGCTAGTAACAGTAATAAATAATGGGATTAAATCCCGCTGCGTCCTTGCTACTTAGTTCTTGCCCGCTGTTGTACATTGTTGAAGGAGAAGGAATCATTTATATATTCATTTCAGCACTCTATGTTGATGTTTAAGTCGCCTTCTTAGAACTTTCCGCATACCATAGAATGCAATATGCAAATGCACGAAGTACCCAGGAATAGCCCAGTAGTACAGGCCTCTGCTTTCTAGCCAGAGATCAGGAATACCACTTGCACGCAACACTTATCTCTTGAAGTAAATTGAATATCTCCTGCGTAACCTGAGTAAATTGTACGTTTTCAAAGACCCACATATTTACTTGCATTTGGACAGCGAGTGTGCTATGGCCAAATACCTCTCATGTGTGTGTGATGTGTTACGTGTATCCGTACCACAGAATTGTATACTAAAGACAGGGCGAACAGCGTGAAAAATGTCGCCAGTTTATGGGTGTCATTAATACCAACAGTATAAGGCCACGCGGTAGTTCGGTCAGCGGCGGCGGCGGTATTTTGACAGATGACGCTACAGTTTGCTTGTATGAAGAAGGTTTACGTAAAATGTTCGGATCGGCATATCTTTACTATTTTTATCTATTATCCGTACACAGTCGAAATATGTTATCACGTGTTATACATAGAAGAGTACTGCGTACTTTCCGTGTTTGAAGGTTAAATGAACACACTTCCGTGTTGACGATATTTTTTGCATGCTTTGATGAAATTATGAAAATGTGAATGAACACTCAACTTAATTAAAATTGCGCTCCTTCATTGCTGTGCTCATTCAAATAATTAATTAAAATGAAGTAAGAAAAATAAAAATCTGAAGTGATCTTTGCATTGTTTTTACAACAATTAAGATGCTTAAAGAAATTTGTCAGACCTTCTTTGGAGTAATAAACACTTTATTTAAATGTTATTAATGAAAAGTAAACCTTAACTCAGTTTTATAGAGTCTACATTTGAATCGGAAACGCCGACAGAAAGACTAGATGAGCTCTCGAAGGTAAAGTGGCAATCTTAACTTGAACTGCTTCGTTGCTTAACGATGTAGTAGATGTATGGTGATCGTGGAATTAAATTGCATTGCAGGGGTCCGAATACACTGGTCGTGGTGTAGTTTCATCCAGGGAAGCGTTTGTTTTATGATAGCAATTGTACAGAATGATAATATTTTTGCCATCTATAAAATGCTGAAGCAAAAGCTCTTGAGGGAGATTTTAAGCGTGCAAACTGGAAGTACGAATAAAATCGCAGGAGGTGCAAAATTAGAAGCAATAATGTTATTACATAGGGCAGAAATGTGGCACCAATTTGACCGGGTATCAAGTTCAATTCCAAACCAGTTTACGATATTATTCGTAAACTATTTTAGTTTACGAATAATATCGTAGTTTTTAAGTCGTTAAACAGTTATCACTAATATTAAGTATACCTACTTAATTATTGTTACTGGCCATTCATAAGAGCTAACAGGTAAGGCCTATATGAAATAAATGATTTGATTTGGCTATCCAGCCCATCAGCCACCAGTGGTCACGGTTCCAGAATGAGGAACCGCCTCACAATACTTGCCGTCTCCTGGACCACTGCCTTCTGTATGCGGCCCTTGATTAAACAGCCAAGCGAAAGCTTCTTAAGATGTTTGTAGAAGCTTTTCGCTATAAGACTTATCGTTAATCGATATCGAAACATTAATCGTCGACTCTACATTCCACATGGCGGTAATCTCATGAGCAAGTATATCAACCAATATTTCAGCCTGAGCATACCAAAGGTTTATTTACTTACAGCTTACTTATCAAGTCGTAACGTACTACGACTTGATAAAGGGTATGGAACTTGCTTATCTAGTTCGCAAACGGCTCGTGGCCCGTAGGGGAATGCGAGGGGTGACGAAAATAAGAAGAACATTCACTACCGGAAAACATTCCGCGAGGCAGCGACGCTTTCCAATTGAAAAAGGCCTTTTTAATTCGGTTCGCTCTACACATGTGCTCATATAAATAGAATTTCGTTAAACGTGGTTGCTAACCGAAATTGAGACTAATGTCCTACAACATTAAATAGCAATTTGTATGGCATTTACAATGCACGCCTCCTGTCCGTCCATCTGTCCGTGGGATGAAGAGGTCGTATTATGTAAAAGCAATTTTTCGGATGACCCACGATTTCCATACGAAGCCCTTTACGAGCGTAATGTGATGACACGAAATAGGTTATTACCATAGAGGCAGGATAAAGATAGTGCTGCCAAATCTGCTATGAGCTTATTCTCTAAACTACGAGTAATTTGACGCGTTTAAAAATAGTGCTATTATTTCCATGGAAAAGGAGAACAGTATTTTTAGACGCATCTTATTAGTTTAGTTTAGTGATCTTGTACAACCATTTTAGTTTAGTTTAGTTTAGTGATCTTGTTGACTATCTAATTGTGCGCGTTTATTAAAATTGACATAACATTTATTACGCTACTAGCGGTTGCCCGCGGCTCCGCTCGCGTGAATTTCTGTTTTTTTGCTAATCCCGTGGGAATAATAGATTTTTCTAAGATAAAAAGTGGCCTATGTCTTAATCGGGGTTATAAGCTATCTACTTATGTCAGCCAAATCGCTTCTATAGTTATGGTGTGAAAGAGTAACAATTATTCATCTATCCATCCATACTTACAAACTTTCGCGTTTAGGTATACCTATATAAGTAAGGACTTAAGGAGTAGGATAGGATAGGATATGATAGTAGGAAGGATGTAAACAGTTAAATGTTTTCAAGTTTTAGTCAAGATAGTAGTAGCAAAAATTTTCCATTACGTTCAAGTATGTAGTCACTCTTTATTACTACTTTCAAAATTTAATATTAATAGCCCTTAGTTATTTAATATTCTAGTTCTAGCGCTGAGACGCAATTTATTTTAGTGTGAACTTCATAAAAGTAACTGTGTTATTACAAGTATGAACACAAAAAATGTCTATTTGAGAAGTTCTTTACAAGTTCTCGGAAGTTTTTCGTACATTGGACTTGTTGGCGCGATCAATTTAATTCCAGAAGTTTTATATTATTCTATCGCACTTCAGAGACACTAACCTTGATATAAGTGGAAATCCTACCTCGCAGGTTAATTCCTACCTAGTGATTCTTGATACAAAACTGAAAGATGTATGTGCCTGGTAATCGAACTTTTGGACTCAGCGATTAGAAAACCGAAGTTAAATCCACCACTAAGGTAATCATTAGATACTTAGTTCGAATCTCAATTATTAGTTCGAATTTTAATTAGAAAATAGTGTGTATTTGTGCCCAATTCCAACTTAATCGCTAATTTTAATCAAAAATAATTATTTAAAATAAATACTCTTGTATAAAATCTAAATATAAGATAGTTTTTAAGTGTTAAAAAGTGAACGTTATTTTCGTCTCTTATTGATAATTTTGTTATGTTACACTAAATTTCCATCGTTTAGGTCGTGATTTAACTATTAATAATAATCAATACAAGTGTATTTGTGTAATTTAAGCCCAGAAAAAGTAAAAGTTAACAAACATATTTAAATGTCAAACCGTTAGTTCAATCAGGTAAAAGTAAGTAAGTACCTATATTTTGTTCGAATTGATGATTTTTGGAGTACTATTGGTGTATTTGAAATATAATTCATCACTTAGTACTTTTGAAATCTTTACTTATACTTGTAATTGCTTAGTTTCTATCCTGTAACTCAGTAATTGCACTTAGGATCTCACTATCTGGTTGATACGTTTGTCTTAGTTGTAAATACAAACTCATTACAAAATGATGACCCGTCGGCAACTGGCAGCACGTCAGAGCCAAGAACAATCCAAAGCTCTGACTCGCCAAGAAAAGCCAAAGCCCAACATTCAGGTACGGGAAGTTCAAAATAAATTACAGCTGACATTGAAAGAGTTACAAATACAAAAAGGCCTATGTAAGCAGCTAGATAGTGAGAGAGCGGATAATGAAAAGGAATTATTAGGTGTACTTGATTTAAATAATAAGTTAAAGTCGGAATTGTCAGACTTACACATAAGATACACCGAGGCTATGGCAGACCGAGATAGGCTTCAACTTCTAGTGGACCGTTTTGATGAGTGCCGTGCCGAGTACGACTCTTCCCTGAGGCAGCTGTCTACCTTGCAGCAAGAACTACGTGATGCTTACCAAAGGATCACTGACCTGGAGGATGCTGCATTCAACGCAACAACTCTGCACACCCAGAGCCTATATGAGGAGTTAGTCGACAGTGCTCCATCGTTGGTTCCTGCTGCTACAATGAACCCCAGCACCTCAAACCATATCCAGACTAGTTTAGGGTACCCGGTCAGTTGTAAAAAACTTAAAAAATATATCAAACTTAACAGATTTATACGTAGAACTCAAAAATTATTAAAAATTCATTATAATCATGTACATAGAAATTTAAAAGTAAAAAAAAACAGGTTAGAACTACTAAATGAGATTAAAAAATATAATATACAACTTAAAAATAACAAAAAGAGGTACGAATCTGACACACACATACTTGAAGAACAAATTGCAAGGCTACATTCTTCCTTAAGAACACTGACTGAAAAGTATGCCTCTTACCAAAACAAAATGGTATCTGTGTGTACACAGACTACGGGTGAAGATAAATTACAGACGGGACATTACCCAGTCAAGAATATCTTGCCTAAAACACAGTGCATTTCTGATGATGCGGGCAGTCATCCGAGGTTTGTGTCACCTATATCATCTCCCTCACATCAGGGGAAGGTGTGTGACAGGTACATTACCCCTGAATTGAATACAAATGGTTCCTCAACAAACCATAATATACAACAAACTTATAAAACTTATATGTATAGCGATGAAGTTGGAATTAACATGGGCGTTTTACTAAATTCTTATTTAAACCATCACATTATAATGAACAGCTGTAAGCCTAGCTCAGACTTGAACAAGATTGTTACTGATATCCTGAGCAACAGGTCACTATATGATCACAATACTAATATAATAATATTATTAGGAAATAGAGGGAATGTAAATAGACAAGATTTAATTAAATCCTTTGAATGTTTAGATTCTTTAAACTTAAAAAACATATATGTGTATACACTTCCATACTGTAAGAAGTTGCCACATCAAGAAAATTTGATTAGGTATAATTATAATATGACACTGTACAATTTATGTACGTACAATAAAAAATTCAATATAATTGACATAAATAAATGTATTGATATTAAATATAATGTTTACCAAGATAGGTATTATCTATCAAATTATTCTAGGCGACAGATAGTTATTTCACTATCATATTTATTTTACATTTCTAGAAAAAATTTGGTTGAACAAACTGCTTCTATTGAGCAGAGTAGTCATTTTGACGAGATGACCTTGGAAGTAATTCCAAGTACTTTTAATTTAAACTAGTTAAGGAGACAAAAGAGTTTTTCTCTTGCTTAGACCAAGAGTCAACAGAAGTTTTCTCTTGTTTGAAGAAAATTACAATATGTGACAAAAAAAAATCATGTAAAAACACATGCTGTGTATTTAATGATAAACAAAATAATAAGTATATCAATTTGGTGCACCAAAATATTCAATGTATTAAGAATAAGGAATTAGAAATAGAATTATTCTTAAATAGCTGTAATATTAATATTCTTTGCATTACTGAGCATTGGCTTAAATCGCATGAATATATGTTTAATTTTGGTAATCACCAAGTTGGTAGTTCGTTCAACAGGACTAATTCCATTCATGGTGGCTCGTTAATTTTGATAAATAAGAATTTAAAATTTAAAAATCGTAATGACATAGTGAGCCTTTCTGTAGAACGGACAATCGAGCTAGCCTGTGTTGAATTAAAGCAGTTCATTATCGTCTGTGTATATAGACCTCCCTTATCTAACTTTGAACTTTTTGAAAAACGGATTGATGAAGTTTTATTCAAAATATCAAAAGGTAATAAAAATCTAATTGTTTGCGGCGATTTCAATATTAATATTTTGGAAAGCTGCCCTGCAGCCGTCAGGTTATTAAATTTATTTAAAACTTACAATTTAATTAATGTCTTTATGGAGCCAACTCGGATAACTTCCCACAGTGCCACATGTTTAGATAATATTTTTACAAATGTAAAACCAGTTAGCAGTGAAATAATAAACAAATTAGACTCTGATCATTGTGGCCAATTTATTAAATTAGAAGCAATTAAGAGAAATGTAGAAAAGCGAAAAATTACTTTTGTGCCAGTATCATCTGACCGTATAGAAAAAACAAGAGCAAGGCTAGTGCAGGGACTACCGTTCCTACCAGACACTATGAATGCAAACGAGATGTATAATGCATTTTTTGATAAATTTAGTTCCATTTTTAGTTCAGTATTTACAAGCAAAACGGTCTTGACTACTGACGCATTAGTTTTCAGTGAGTGGGCAACAAGCGAACTGCATTTAGATAGGCAAAAGCTATATGAACTATATGCCGAACGTACATACAATACTAGTGATGAGTTCAGAGAGCGCGTTAAATTGATGTCAAAAAAGTTTAAAAATGATTGTATATCATCAAAGTCAAAGTATATACAAAATAAAATTAAAAGTAGCGCCAATGTCACAAAAACGACCTGGAATATAATAAACCAGGAAACTGGAAGAGCTAAACAGCGTACTAGTACCATTAAACTTGACATTGGAAATAAATCTATCACGTCAGACCTTGAGGTTGCTACTGCTTTTGAAGGGTTCTTTACGGACATTCCAGTTTCCACAACAAAATCACTGAACTCTTCACCAGCTATCGCCCTCTCACTTTTAGAAGATAATGTGCCTGAATGTAATAGCATCTTTACCTTCAGCCATGTTACTAGCTCTGATGTTATTAAAGCATTTAAATTAATAAATATAAAAAAAACCAATGACTTATGGGGCATTTCTGTCAATGTTGTGAAATCTTTGCTTGATATTGTTGCACCAGATTTGGCAGTAATATTTAATAATTGTGTAGATTGTGGTGTTTTTCCTGACTTAATGAAACATAGTACAATAATTCCACTGTTTAAATCAGGTAGTACCAATGACCCCACTAACTTTAGACCAATATCTGTACTGCCTACTTTCAGTAAAATTTTTGAAAAACTTATACTGATTCAATTGCTTACTTACTTTCAAAAAAATGAATTATTACATAATAAACAATTCGGATTTACGCGGGGTCGCTCGACTACCGATGCTGGTGTCGAGCTAATACAACATATATTTGAAGCCTGGGAGGAATCACGTGATGCGCTGGGCATTTTCTGTGACTTATCCAAGGCGTTTGATTGTGTTGAGCATGAAACATTGGTCAGGAAGTTACACCACTACGGAATTAAAGGTGCAGCTCTTGATTTGATGAGCTCCTATCTGAGCAGTCGCATTCAAAAAGTAGATGTCAATGGGAAACGATCTTCTGGGTCGACTGTGAAGATGGGAGTTCCTCAAGGGTCTATTTTGGGTCCATTCCTGTTCCTTATTTACATCAATGACCTTCCTTACCTTACTAAGGACAAGCATGAGATAGTACTGTTTGCTGATGATACATCACTTTTGTTTAAAATTAATCGACAGAAAAAAAATTTTGACGATGTAAACAGTTGTCTCAAAGAAGTAGTACATTGGTTTGAAGCTAATAATTTGCTTCTCAATAGCAAAAAAACAAAATGTATTAAATTCACCTTACCTAATGTTAGGCAAATTCAAACGAATGTAAAACTAGGTGTAGAGGAATTGGATCTTGTAGACACAACTGTATTTCTAGGAATAACGTTAGATGCTAAACTGCAGTGGGACCCTCATATAAATAATTTATCGAACAGGCTTAGTTCTGCTGCGTACGCGGTAAAAAAAATTAGGCAGCTGACAGACGTCCAGACTGCTCGACTGGTATATTTTAGTTATTTTCACAGCATTATGTCCTATGGTCTTTTGCTATGGGGTAATGCTGCTAACATTGATACTATTTTCGTGCTGCAGAAGAAGGCTGTTCGTGCCATTTATAAAATGGGCCCAAGAGAGTCTTTAAGAGAAAAATTCAAAGAATTTAATATAATGACGGTACATGCACAGTATATATTCGATAACTTGATATATGTGCATAAAAATATTAATAACTTTTTTAAGAAAAGCGATCTCCATGCTATCAACCTTAGAAGTAAAAATAAACTTATAGTTCATAAAACAAGACTAGAGAAAATAAATAAATCATTTAAAGGCAATGGGATACGCTTTTACAACAAACTCCCTAATGAAATATTAAACTTATCCCTCAATAAGTTCAAAGTCGCTGTAAAACGAAAGCTCATTAATAAAGCTTACTATAGTATTAAGGATTACTTACATGAATCAAATCCTTGGGGATGAATGAACTGCTGTAATTATACTAGCTCAATTAGTTTTAAAAGCTTTTGTGAAGTGGTGATAACAGAAAACAAAACCCGGCTGAGTTTGTTGTGGGCTTCTGCTCAGTGCAGGGCGCGTTGGAACCCTCGTAAACTTAGTTTTAAGTCGACTTGGAGTTATCGCTATTCAAATGTGACAAATATCATAAGGACCATTTACAAGCGCCTATATATTAGGCCTATGTGAAATAAAGATAAAGATATTTCATTTCATTTCATTTCATTTCATTTCATTTCATTTCTCTAATAAGGTAATCACTAGATACTTAGTTCGAATCTCTCTCATGCAGACAATCCAAATCGGATCTTTTTTTTTACACTATACAAGTTAGTACTTGACTGCGATCTCACCTGATGGTAAGTGATGATGCAGCCGAAGATGTTAGCGTACTAACTTGGAAGGGGTAAGTTATGTCACCCCAACGGTTTCTACACAGCATCGTACCGGAACGCTAAATCGCTTGGCGGTACGTCTTTGCTGGTAGGGTGGTAACTAGCCACGGCCAAAGCCTCCCTGCACCAGACCAGACCTAAGCAAATTTAGAAATTATAAAATTCCAAAGTGGCCCGTGGCGGGAATCGAACCCGCGACCTCACACTCGAATCCGAGCGTGCGTCTCCTGCGCCACGGAGGTCGTCAAATCTCTCGTCTGATTTCAGCAGCGTTAGTCAGTAGTAGCAGTCAGCTTAGGAACACAGCGCCTACGAGTACATCCGGCGTCCAGACAAAGGTCGGGAGGTCCTTTAATCTGCTTCAATGTGTAACTATATATAGAGCTGAATCGACAGACTCGTCCTCATACATACTGTCGCGCGGAATGGACAAAAGGCTTCCGTTAGTTGTCAAGATGGATTACCAACTTGGATTTGGGTCTTTGGTGACACGACACGGAATCTTTCAAGTTATGGTAAAATAAGGCAAAGTTAAATCAAACTAAAAGCCTACTTGACTTTGTTTTACCCATTACATTGGGATGTTAGTCGTATACTTATTATATAAAACTCCTATATAGTACTAAACTACTACTACTTGATTTGAATAATAAGTTAAAGTCTGAATTGTCAGACTTACACATAAAATACACCGAGGCTATGGCAGACCGAGATAGGCTTCAACTTCTAGTGGATGGTTTTGATGAGTGCCGTGCCGAGTACGACTCTTCCCTGAGGCAGCTGTCCACCCTGCAGCAAGAACTGCGGGATGCTTACCAGCGCATCACTGACCTGGAGGATGCTGCCTTCAACGCAACAACTCTGCACACCCAGAGCCTGTATGAGGAGTTAGTAGATAGTGCTCCATCGTTGGTCCCCGCTGGTATAATGAACCCCGGCACCTCTAACTTTAATCAGACTACTTCTTTTGATAATAATTGTAGTATACCAGTTGTGTATCCGTGCAGTAATAAAAAGCTTAAAAAATATATTAAACTTAATAGGTTTATACGGAAAACTCAGAAACTTTTAAAATTACATTATAATCATTTACACAGAAATGTAAAAGCCAAAACAACCAGAATAAACTTACAAAAAGAAATTGCAAAATGTAATTTACAATTAAAAAATAACAAAGAGAGGTATGAATCTGACACACACATACTAGAAGAACAAATAGCAAGGCTACATTCTTCCTTAAGGACACTGACTGAAAAGTATGCCTCTTACCAAGAAAAACTGGTATCAGTGTGTACTCAGACTATGGGTGAAGTAACATTACAGAAGGGACATTGTCCGGAGAATAACTTGCCTATAACCAAATGTACTTTTGATGGTACGGGCAATCATCCACGGTCTTTGTCACCTGTACCTTGTCCCTCGCATCAGGGGAAGGTGTGTGACAGGTACATTACCCCTGAATTAAATACTAATAATTCCTTATCAAACCATAACATAAAAACATATAAAACGTACATGTATAGCGATGAAGTTGGAATTACCATGGGCCTTTACCTTAATTTATATTTAAACAATCACACTGTATTGAACTGCTGCAAGCCTAACACAGACTTTAAAAATATTGTTGCTGATGTCCTTTGCAATAAGTCTCAATATGATTGTAATACAAATATAGTAATAATATTAGGAAACAGAGGCAATGTAAATAAGCAAGATTTAATAAAACTTTTTAAATGTTTAGATTCTATAAATTTGAAAAATATATTCATTTATACACTTCCCTATTGTAAGAAGTTGCCACACCATGAAAATCGGATTAGGTATAATTATAATATGACACTGTACAATTTATGTACACACAATAAAAAATTTCATATCATTGATACAAATAAATGTAGTAACATTAAGTTTAACGATTACATAGATAGGTATTACTTGTCAGATTATTGTAAGCGTCAGATAGTTATTTCACTATCATATTTATTATATATTTCAACCAATAGTTTTGCTGACAAAACTGCTTCTATTGAGCAGTGTAGTAATCCTGACATGACCTTGGAAGCAATTCCAAGAACTTTTAATTTAAACTAGTTAAGGAGACAAAAGAGTTATTCTCTCGCTTAGACCAAGAGTCAACATCGGTTCTCTCTTGCTCAGCTAAAAATAATAATGTTAAGAAGAAATCATCTTGTATATTTGATAAACCGAATAATATTAACTGTATCAACTTGGTGCACCAAAATATTCAGTGCATGAGGGGAAAGGACTTAGAGATTGAACTGTTTTTAAACAGCTCTGACATTAATATTTTATGTGTAACTGAACATTGGTTAAAACCTCATGAATTAATATTTAACTTTGTTAATCACCAAGTTGGTAGTTCGTTCACCAGGACTCATTCCATTCACGGTGGCTCATTAATTTTGCTAAATAAAAATCTTAAATTTAAAAATAGAAGTGACATTGTGAGCCTATCTGTTGAGCGGACAATAGAGCTAGCATGTATAGATTTAGAGCAGTTTATTATTGTCTGCGTATATAGACCTCCCTCGGCTAACTTTGAACTTTTTGAAAAAGTAATGGATGAAGTTTTGTTTAAAATTTCAAAATGCAACAAAAAAATTATTATCTGCGGAGATTTTAACATTAATATTATGGATAATAATAGTTCTTCAAGTATTAGACTATTGAACTTGTTTAAATGTTACGATTTAATTAATGTCTTTATGGAACCAACAAGAATAACCGCTCATAGTGCCACATGTTTAGACAATATTTTTACAAATGTAAAGATAGTCAATAGTGAAATTATAAATAAATTAGATTCGGATCATTGTGGCCAATTTATTCAATTTGAACGTTAAATAAAAATCTAAAAAAACGTAAAATTACTTTTGTGCCAGTAACATCTGACCGCTTAACAAAAACCAAAATAAGGTTAGTAAAGGAATTGCCATTTTTGCCTGATTCTATGAATCCCAATGATATGTATAACTCATTTTTTAATACATTTCGTTCCATTTTTGACTCTATATTTACCAGTAAATCGGTCTTGATTACTGACGCATTAGTTTTTAGCGAGTGGGCAACCAGTGAATTACAGTTAGATAGGCAAAAGCTATACGAGTTGTATGCTGAACGTACATACAATACCAGTGATGAATTCAGAGAGCATGTTAAATTGTTTTCAAAAAAATTTAAAAAAGATTGTATGCTTATGAAATCACGTTATATACAAAATAAAATTAAAAATAGCGACAATGTCGTAAAAACTACTTGGAACATAATTAACCAGGAAACTGGAAGAGCTACACCGCGCTCTACTGAAATTAAACTTAATATTGGTAATGAAGCGATCACGGGAGATCTTGAAGTTGCTACAGCGTTTGAAGAATTCTTTTCGGATATTCCGGTTTCCACAACAAAATCACTGAATTCGTCACCAGCTATTGCTCTTTCATTGTTAAAAAATAACGTGCCTGAATGTAATAACGCCTTTGCATTCAGCCACGTTACTAGCACTGACGTTATCAAAGCATTTAAATTGATAAATATTAAGAAAACTAACGACTTGTGGGGTATTTCTGTAAACGTCGTCAAATCCCTGATTGATATTGTTGCACCTGATCTGGCATTAATATTCAATAATTGTATAGACTGTGGTGTATTTCCTGATTTAATGAAACTCAGCAAAATAATTCCATTGTTTAAATCGGGTAGTACCAGTGACCCCACTAACTTTAGACCAATATCTGTACTACCAACATTCAGTAAAATTTTTGAGAAGCTCATTTTAAATCAATTACTAATCTACTTCCAAAATAATCACTTAATGCATAATAAACAATTCGGTTGTACACGGGGTCGCTCGACAACCGATGCCGGTGTTGAGCTATTACAAAGTATATTTGAAGCCTGGGAGGAATCACGCGACGCGCTTGGCGTTTTTTGTGATCTTTCTAAGGCATTTGATTGTGTTGAACACGAAACATTGATCAGGAAGCTACACCACTATGGAATCAAAGGTGCAGCTCTAGATTTGATGAGCTCCTATCTGAACGAACGGATTCAAAGAGTAGATGTGAATGGTAAGCGGTCGCCGGGTTCGGTTGTTAGGATAGGAGTTCCCCAAGGGTCCATATTAGGACCATTCCTGTTCCTCATTTACATTAATGACCTTCCTTACCTTATTAAGGATAATCATGAGATAGTCTTGTTTGCTGATGATACATCACTCATCTTCAAAATTAATCGACAGAAAAATGTGTTTGACGATGTGAACAACTGTCTCAAAAAAGTAGTACAGTGGTTTGAAGCCAATAATTTACTTCTCAATAGCAAAAAAACTAAATGCATTAAATTTACATTACCAAATGTTAAGCATGTGAAAACGAGTGTACTTCTTAACAATGAGGAACTGGAACTAGTAGATGTAACCGTATTCTTAGGTATAACGTTAGACGCTAAACTCCAATGGGGACCTCATATCGATAAATTATCGAACAGGCTTAGCTCTGCTGCATACGCGGTTAAAAAAATACGGCAGCTGACTGACGTTCAGACTGCTAGACTGGTATATTTTAGCTATTTTCACAGCATAATGTCGTACGGTATCCTGTTGTGGGGTAATGCTGCTGACATTAACACCGTATTCGTGCTGCAGAAAAGGGCTGTTCGTTCAATTTATAAATTAGGTCCAAGAGAGTCACTCAGGATTAAATTTAAGGAATTTAATATCATGACCGTACATAGTCAGTATATTTATGAGAACTTAATATATGTACACAAAAATGTAAATAAATTTAGTAGGAAATGTGACCTCAATAACATTAACCTTAGAAGCAAAAACAAACTGGTTGTCCATAGCACGCGTCTTACTAAAATAAGTAGATCGTTTTTATGCAATTGCATTAGATTTTATAATAAACTGCCATCCAGTGTATTCGACATGTCGCTCAATAAGTTCAAAGGTTTTGTCAAGCCGAAACTTATAAAAAAGGCATATTATAGCATAAAAGATTACTTAAATGAAATCAATCCATGGGAGTAAATTGCTCTAATTCAAATTTATAGCTAGTTCTAATTTATATTATATTGTGAAATAGTGATAACAAAAAAAAATAATACCCGGCTGAGTTTGTTGTGGGCTTCTTCTCAGTTCAGGGCGCGTTGGAACCCTCGTAAACTTAGTTTTAAAGTCGTTAAATAGTTATCACTATTAATAAGTATATGTACCTACTTGACATTCATAAGTGCTAACAAGTAGTGGCCAATATGAAATAAATGATTTGAATTTGAATTTGAATTTGAATTAAACTTTTTTTTTAGTTTTAGAGACCTTCCTTGCGCAGGTGGCACGCTGATGGATTTAAGTGGAGGTCCCAGGCTCAATTTCTGCAAGAATAATAATACAAGATCTATTTTAGGTTAGGGGATATGCATTGCCATCCAAAACGGCAATGCTGACTAGCGCTCTGGCCACTTTAACTATTATTTTCGGAGGAATACTTTGACGCCTAAGTTCAAATATCCTTTTTACCTCCTTCTTTTTTAATCTATTTTTCTGGAAATAGGTACGTTAGTGTAGATTTTTATGTTATTATACAGCTGTAGCTTTAGCCGCTGCTGGTACCTTCAAGCTAAAAACACCTATGATGATAATCAGGAAAGTTAAATTTTAAAAAGGCAATAAATATAAACTTAGCCAATACACCACCTTGTGCTCTGCGGCGTAAAAAATGCATTTTTCAACACGGGTTGAAAAATGCATTTTTTCCACGGCAATGAATCTCGAGCGCAGCTGCAGTTCTTGGCGCGGCTCCAAAAAGGCCTGGATTTATCGGGGTAATGGGTTGCATGAACGGGGGTAAATATTTAACAGCGAATACATATCGTTAGATAATTTAATTGGATTTGACGCGAATACCTACTGCTTCTTTAAAGATTCCATTCTGTAAAGCTACTCAGAACATTGATAATCAACAAATTGTACAGAAAAACGATCAAATAAATAATTCATTACACGCATTCATATAAACTTACAGTTATGACTCCATATCTCAGCCACGTCCTGCAGTTGTAGCCATATAACAAATCTCTTCTATTTCTAAATTAGCAAAAGTAACGCTTTCGACCAAATTCATAAAATATATGGGAAATATAACGTAAATACTACGGAAAATATACGGTTCCAGTTTGTACCTGTAATGGTGATTACCACCCTACCGACAAAGATGCACCACCAAACGCTTTAGCGTTCCGGACCGCTGCAGTGTAGCAACTAGCAACATTTTCTACTTACAGCTGCTTACAGCTTCCTAGTAAGTAAAATAATATCTTGGGATATTTCGCCTCTTACCATCAAATAAGATTACTGTCAAGTACTGTATTTTTGTATTGTATTGTGTATTGTATTTTTATTTATTTATTTTATTTTATTGTGTGTGTCCTTCAATTTTCAATCCATACCTTGAACCGTTTTAAAATTGAAGCTTGGTGTAATTTAAATGGAAACTAACCGATACGTTTTCAATATTTGCTTTCAGTTTTTCTATTTGTAGAGCCCGGTGACCGATCTCTCGTTGGGGCTTTTAATGAAATTATTTGATAGCTTTTTCATCCATGCCTACCTATATACATACATGTTTAAAGAGTTATCTCTTTACATCAGCTATGAGTATATATGTATTAAGTAGTAATGACCTAGTAGGTCGTTCAAATTTAAAAAATTTGTGGGAATGACATACACTTTCAATATTATTGAAGTAGGTAACACGGTACCAAATTTCGAACCAATCGGACATAAGAAATTTAGTCAGATCCCCTCATCTACTGTTAAAGAGCTGATGATCTCCAATTAACTGAATAGATTTTCACGAAACATAGCTAGGAAAACTCGAGATTAAATTATCTATGACACATAAAAAACTTAATTTACATCGGTTCATCCGTTTTTGAGCTACCATACCTCAGACAGATACACAGACACACGTTAAACTTATAACACTCCTCTCTTTTGCGTCGGGGGTTAAAAACAACTTTGTTTGTATTGGTTCATTGTATCTTACTTTACACTTATCTAACTTTTTAATTTCAACCTCTCGATGTCCCCGCTTTAAAGAAAAGGTGATTTTCAACAATTTCATAGAAATTCGTCATCATAAGGGTTCCATTTTAACTATTCTCGTAGGAAAACTAAAAACACTTGGTAATCTATCGGAAATGTTGTGAATAGCAACGTGTCGCTTCTGACAGTCGTGTTTATCTTGTTATGTGATATCCACGTCCCCTGCAGGTAAGTAACGGGGCGCGGGAAATGTTATACCTTTATATTGGATCCGCTTATCTTTTCATGTGGTTTATTTACCCTATTATTAATTTCTTAGTTTTTGCTATCTAAAACAGTTTAGCGGGACATCCTTTAAATTCCAAGATAAAAGTAGTCTAAGCCATTTCCAATTTCGTGAAAATTATACTTTATGAAGTGTTTTATTAAGGAACATAATTAAAAAAAAACTAACAAACAAACACTCATTTTACTATAAACAATCACAGAGATCGGTAGTAAGTTTATCTCTCAAAACTTTAAAGTCTGCATAATCTTTTGTGATCTGTTTAAACCAAAATGAGACACAACGTATAATATCACGTAAAGTTGTAAATTGCATGCATTAGTTTGCGCTTAATTTTCACACGGAATTCAAGTGGCAATCTAAAATAGAGCGCCTCGCTTTCAAGAGCTTTGTTATAGTCGTGTACTGCTTTATAAAAGGTTGCGGCAAGCAGGCAATGAAAATAAAAGTTTTGTGCTTGCTGAGATCTCTATAGAAGAAGCACGAAAAAAATCGAATAGTTATAGCTAATTAGAAAATATTTTTGGCGCTGATCAGCAACAATTTTTTTGTTGTGTTTGTATGCATCGTAATCATCAATGTCAGTAAATTCTACGCACTGATTGGCTTCAAATTTAAACGATGGGAACAGCGATCCAATCGGTAGGCAGATTTCGTTGCTGATTTCTGCAACGATTAATACGTTGAGCCCACCAAGTTGCTTAAATATGGGTTGGCAGGTTTCACACACTCTTGAGAGTTCTTGAGAATTAATTTGTATAGTGTGCCCGCAGCCAACCTTGTTACTTGATCCTAGAAACACATTAATGGAGAAAAGAAGACCGAATTATTTTGTTTTATTTTCAATACAAATTTTATTATTTAATTTAGAAAAATTGTTTTGCTAAAAACCCTAACTGTGATGTCAACAAAGCGTGCTTTTCACTATTCATATTGAATGCGCCATTTTTAGGGATGTCATTTAAAATTTATAATACATCGTCTACTACTTAAAAAGGCTTCGGCTAGTTATGACAAGTAAGCAACACGTTGTATAAGAACAGCGTCCAGATTGCCTAACATGTTTTCCATCACCAAGTTATACCAACGAATATATAATATTACTAAGTTATACTTAGTTGCTCGTTGGATCAATTAATTTAAAATGAACCTGCGCTTAGCTGAAGCAGCAGTAACTAAGTCTAGGCAACGGGGCGAATAGCGATGCAGGTGCAATGAAATTACCCGTCGATTCTACACCATAGACACTTGAGGTGGGACGATCTGCCGGTAGCTGTTTCAATCACGAGAGCGAAATAAAAATATCTCGGAGTTTTACATAACATTTAAATAGAGCCAACGGGAATTGAATAATTGAACTCCTATTTTATTAAATGGCACTAAATTCTGTTATCTATTGGTGCTTCTAAATTCTCTTGTATATAAATTTTAATTTTGTATTGTAATTCTCTTAAATATACATTATATTTAAGAGAATTGTAAGGAATATGAAATATTTCGTTTTTATAATCTTCTATTTCCAATCTTTCCTAATACATAAAATTCGTGCCAATTTTTGTAAACAAAGCCCTACGAAACGGCTCGACTGATTTTTATGTCTGTGTAATATTTATGTTTGGTTAAGGTCTGAGAGTAAGTAGTAAGCTATTTTTTTATATAGTGCCAAAACAATGTTTGCTGGATCAGCTCTAATATATAAAATTCTCGTGTCACGGTATTTGTAACCAAAAAATCTTCAGATACTTACTGTCAAAAAAAATGTAGGAAAGCGTAACGCCGTCTATCCATGTGTCTGTCCAAACAACCAAAAGGTTCTTGGAAGGAAATAGATCCATTTCCAAATTGAAAATCTTATCAATTGGAAAGAGCAAGTACCGAGTTTCTAGCTGCTACTTTCGGTGAAAACTTGGTGGTGGTAGAGTTTAGACTTTTGATAGAAGCCTTTAAGTTCGACCTATGTGAGAAAAAAATTGTCGTTTTTTATTCAGTTTATCATCATCCATCCTCATATATATGTTACAGTCATAGTGATTAAACAGCTATTATTAATAATGACTGGTTACTATGGATAATAGCCAAATTGACTTGACAATTTGATAAATTAATCACTTTATCTGGATATTATTCATAGGCGCTGGTCACAGTTGGCGAAAGTGATAATACGGTCTATTTGGCTTGTAAAACCCCCCCCCCGTTCTTCATCCTGCTGCCGCGTGGCGTGATCCGTGGCTGACTAAATTGTTGTTACGTTGATTCTTAAAATAATTAAAATACTAATTAAAGTAATAGTTTTCGTGAAATATTTTTTTTAAGTTTTAAAATTTTAAGGTTAATAATTTAGTTTTCCCTTACACTTTTCAAGGCTCGTTCGACGGAGCCCCGTTTCGCGGGGCTCCTATTTCTGGGTGGTCATAAAAGAAAATAACCACTCAGGAGGTGTTGACTTCACAATGCGAGATTGTATAGTAAAAATTCACGTGTATTAGTCTTTAATCTTTATACAGGTATTTGGGCAGGTCGCCATTTTATAATGCTTTGTCCGCTCCGATGCGCTAATTAGGATGCTGAGCTAATTGCCTCCGCCGCAGGGCGCATTGACGAAAAAACCTCAAAACAAACCTTAACAACTCGGCCCAGAGTTCATTATTCGATGAACAGTCTAATAATTTCGGTCGATGTTTAATGAACAGTGACAGTGTTTGGGATAAGCTTAATTGTTTATTATGTATGAAAATGAATATGAATTGTTTCGCAAATGATTACATGTAGTTCAGTAGATAATAACGGTATTAAGTACTAAATGTATATATCGGAATTTATTAGGTACTCCACCTCAATTAGAAAACATCTCCTGAAAGTAGGTACTATACATTACGAAATTTCACACATAGAGAGTTACTAGATTAAAGGGGTTAGTATTTAGTTGTTGTAGTTAAATTGATTTGAATTTTAATTCGGTTACATCATAACATTATAATCACTCAAGAGGTATCAATTTCTAAGCTAATCACCTAGCACATAATAATGTACTAACGCGCATTACTTGTATCTAATTCTAGCCATGTAGAGGGTTAAGTGCAAATTGAATAAAAAGTTTAACTGCCTTTCCCTATAGTTTTAGTAGAAGTTAGTAGCGTAGCGCTACGATACACAAAGACGCTACGAGTATGCTACGACGCGTAGCACTCTACACGTTGGAAGTACTGAAACATAATATCTACTCTTTCTTCTTTGATCTTTTTTACTAGATGACTCCAAACCATCCTCGCTGTTTTTGGTGAACAACTATTCAATGTTCATATCCCATCATAAATTAAAATGGAGCCCAAATTTTCAAACAGCTGAGCAGATCTTCTTGAAACTTAGAACATAAGGATTAAGCAACTGTTCAAGAAAATAAAACTGAATAATAAAATCATTTCATCTGAATGCTACAATGCCACGAAAGATTTGTATATAGATAAACATGTTAAACTATGCCTGTAGCGACTGTTTCGCCGCCCGTGAGGCAATTAAAAAAATAAAAAAGGAAGAAAGAACGCTATTTTTTTCTCTGTCACGCTTTCGGTCGCCGCTGTCCTGTTTCTTTTTTTTACGCTATACAAATTAGTACTTGACTGCGATCTCACCTGATGGTACGTGATGATTCAGCCGAAGATGTTAGCGTATTTACTTGGAAGGGGTAAGGTAACCCCAACGGTTTCTACACAGCATCGAACCGGAACGCTAAATCGCTTGGCGATCTTTGCTGGTAGGGTGGTAACTAGCCACGGCCAAAGCCTCCCACCAGACCAGACCTAAGTCAATTTAGAAATTATAAAATTCCAAAGTGGCCCGTGGCGGGATACGAACCCGCGACCTCCTACTCGAATCCGAGCGTGCGTCCCCTGCGCCACGGAGGTCGTCAAAATTTATACGGTTTAGAGGTTTAGAGGTTTTCGCATTTTATTAGTTCGCGAGCAGCGAGTGTTTGCTACAGGTGTAATAAGTGTTATAATTTATAACACATCAACATTTTTGCGTCGGGGGTTCATAAAATGCTTGAAGTACTCTGAAAAAAAACAAGTCAATATTCTTTTTGTAAATATTTTATAGCGGCTATAAATTGTGCCGGCTCCCTTCAACATCGGTCCGCATTCTCGTTTCATTGGCGTCATAAAACGGTTAGAATCGAATTCCCTTTTAGAATAGGTACGGATTTCACCAAGTGTCAGCGGCTTTGATGTCGGAATCTAATATGGACGTTCGAAGGTTGATAAAAATCTCCTATTGCCCTTCTGCCTTTGAAAATAATAAAGAAAACATGCGCGACCCAAATATTGGACGTAAGGTGCTACTTTGTGGAATTCTACAGATAGACTTGCTGACACTTCACAAAATAATTTTAAAACAGGTATAAAATGTTCAGTAATTTTCCCATTAAGTTAAATATATACATTTTATTATACGTAAAACCAAAAATGTTTTCCAAATATAATATTCAATAGAGGCCCACTTATGTAACACTAGTTTTAAGTTTAGCAGCACTTTAGCAGGTGTTTGATTGATGGTCAGCAGTAATGAAACTCGCGGTTGAATCAGAAGGTCAGAGAATTGTATTAGAATATTGGATTGTATTGGATCATGACATATGTACAACTTAGCCTATTTTTATTTAACTACTTTCTATTCTATAAACTAGTATGTGGACAAGTAATTTATCTCGCTGGCCAATAGCACGCATGCGGTGAGGTTTGCGGGAGGAACGCACGCTGTGAGGTCTCGTTGGTACGAACGATGTAGACGTGCGTGGACGCAGAGGCGTGATGCAATGATGTAGTGCCGTAGGTATGGCAGCTACACTAGTACAATATCAAGTTAATGATCGATGAAAAGCTAAAGAATATTACAGCAAACAATTTTATAGCAACAATACAATAACACCAAGAAATACGATATAAGTACTTACAGATCATTGTTTGAGAATATCTCATTGTAAACAAAGTAATTATACGAAAGTTACAAGAAAATAATTTACTTTTGCATAGAAAAGCAAAGAGGAGAACTTGTATTCGATAGTTATATGTAGTAATTGCCTAGCACCAATTTCGTGAAGTTCCAAGCCGGCAAAGTTAAATATTTTATAGGCATATTACGAATATATCAACACAATGATTACAGTAATAGTGTGCTTTTGGCCCTCTATCAAAATTATCGATATTTATTCTATGCATAATACTATTGATTACAACATCATTACATTTTCTTATTGTTTGACAGAGATTCTTATTGATAGTAATTTATTAATCTGTGGAACATAAAGCAATTACAAATATATAATCAGGTCAGGTGATATACGGTTAACTATTATATCAATTATATTATACAGATCATTTATTTATTGCTCAGAGGTTTCCGGTCTTCCTAATTGCACGTAAAATTAAATTATTTGTCGGTTGGGTAAAACAGAAATTAAGTTTACATCAGCTCAAAAATACGAGAAGCATCGACTGTGCGTCACGGTTGCCACGACTCATTAACACCTACCAACAAAGCCGTAATGAATGACAAACAAATATTTAAAATAGTGATGGACCGGGTACTAGATTTTCCCAGTTACAGAGTACCAAGTATTACTTAGTTTAACTTTTGTCAAACCGAGTTAGGTGGGTATTACTTGGCCAAATAACGCGGTTCAGTATTTAGTAAAGATCCTAAGCAAAGTCTCAACGCTCTAGACTTTAAGTTGGATCGCTATGTAAACATAGTTAGTTGTCGCGAGTTCATGGCAACTAGGAGATCAGTTATTTAATTTCTTAACAAAATTCATGAAAGTATCTTTGCGACGCGACGGCCTAATTATATTTATTGACTACTTGCTGGTGTCCGCAGCTTCGCCCGCGTGAATTTTGGTTTTTACGGATTTCCCCGGGATGAATACTGCTCCCTTTTCTAACCATCATACCTACGTTCAAAGAAATTTGCTATAATAATCTCTAGCTTTGTATATCTATAGCGAGTTTTGAATTTTTCCTAATCCCACGGGAATCGTGGTATTTTTCGAGATAAAAAGTAGCCCATATATTTTCCCAAGCTCAATTCTATCTATGTTCCAAATTTCATCAAGTTTGGTTCAGTGGTTTAGGCGTGAAATCGTAACAGACAGACAGACAGAGTTACTTTCGTATTTATATTATTAAAAGGGATAGGAATAGGGATGGTAGGAATGGTTTCAAACATTAGCTCTTTTAGAGGAACAGCTTGACTCTACATAAATCCCATAACTATTTGTTTTTATGTTTTTAATCAAACTCTAACATTTTAAATTAATCCTCGGTCTTTTTTTATGCTAAATAGGTTTAAGCTTGACCACAATCTCACCTGACGGAAAGTGTCGATGTAGTCGAAAATGGAGCGAGCTTACTTAGAAGATGCCTATTCACTCTTTTCTATAAAACATAGTCAGGCTCGCCACGTTGCGGCGATGCTCTAGACTATGAAGCTTCGTAAAAAAAAATCCTCGGTCACTAAAACCGAGTTACTAAGAAGTAAGTATAAGTAAATCTAACTTCAGGTCAAGATAACTTTAGATGCCACTCCTAGCCGTTGTAGTGTGTGTAAGAGGACTTTAGTCTATGTAAGCATATTGTATTGACTGTAGAGGGGAAAGGGAAGCATTAAATGGCGGTTAGCTGTACGAAGTGGTCGTGTTTTATTTAATAATATGTAATCCGATCCAAAACGCCTCATGGCGACCCTGCCTGCGACGATGTTACAGCGCAAGCGGTTTTCGCGATAATATTCCATAAGAATTTATTTTTCCGCGAATGCAAAACATTATTGCGCGCGACGAAAACGTGTCGAGTGTCGACGGACAAAGTAAAATTAAATAAAATGGGCAACAAATGTGCAAAATGCATATGTGAAAACAAAGAGACAGTTCTATCGCAATATGGTGGAGGAGCAAACGAAGCGGGAGCCGATTCATCTACACATATCTGGACCAACAACATACTGATTTCCACGCTGATAGCGATATGCCTGCTGGCAACGTTATTCTTCATGTATAAACAATACCGAAACTGCCACACGAACATTATAAGGAGAGAAATTAGGGAAGACGCTATGAAAAGGTTCCGACTGAGGCTGTCCGGCCGAAATCAAGAGAGTCCGGAAAATCAAACATCGCGTCAAGTGTAAGCGTATACCCTGGCCTGCACCGGTTTCGAACAAATGAACTAAGTATGAGTGAATAAAGTATGGACTTATTGGTAATTAAGTGACTATAATTATATTAAGTTATGTTTTAAGCTCGATAGTTATGGAGGTATGTATTTTTACAATAATTTCTTATTAGAGTTATGGAAGAGGACCTTATAAGTATCCTAGAGGAATTAATTAATATTAAAAAATACTTAATTAAAAAAGGGAAATTAAGGTATAAGGGAAACGTAATTAGAAATAAGTTATGTGAATGCGAAAATATTATTAAGAGGAAAGATGAAATACTGAATTTTCCTTATAAAAGTAAAGACATAAAATTTTCGGATTCTTTAAGTTCTGTTATAGAAAGTATAAATGCTCCTTATAAGGAAATTTTGAACCTATGTACGAAATATAATAGTGATAGTAATAGCGATAGCGAATCCAGTAGCCATTCAATTAGTATCAAAATGGAGTTCGATTTAAAGACCGCATGTAACCTAATAAAAGTACTAGAGGGTGATCAACAAACCATTATTAGTATTATTGACTCTATCGAAATGTATTCGGACATGTTGTCACCATCCGGTCAAAAATTGCTTATTAAATTTATCTTAAAAAGTAGGTTAACGCAAAGAGCGAAATTACGCATGCTATCCGATTACAACTCTATGAATGACTTAATTAAAGATTTAAAAACTAATCTACTTACAAAAAAAACGGCTACGGCCGTACAATCAAAATTACAAAATATTTATCAAGGTCATCGCTCGATAGAGCAGTACGGAAGCGAAATCGAAAAACTATTTTCAGACCTCACTATAGCACAGGCAGATGGAAATCCCGAAAATTATACAGTACTCAAACCCATCAACGAGAAGCTTGCCGTCAAGCGTTTTTCGGACGGATTAAGAAACACACGATTAAGCACTATAATAGCGGCACGCAATTACGACCATCTAAAGGATGCTATCCAGGCTGCGAAAGACGAAGAGCTGAATACAGCATCATCGTCAAAAGCTGAAGTCATGCAGTTTTCCCACCGTGGAAGAGGTAAGCCGTACAATTACAATAATTATGGTCGAGTCAATTATAATTTTAGGGGTCACAGAGGAAAACCTAATTTCAATTACTGGGGTAATAATAGCTCATTTTCCAGGGGATACCACAATAACAATAATTTCCGCGGGAGACCACCGCGCGGACCCGCCTCGCAGTGAAATCGCGGGCGAGGTCGAATGACCCAAGGTAGAGGTTATTATCGTGGATATAACCGCGCTAACATACATCTTGCGCAAGAGACTCATGAGGGAGAAAATCCTAATTCCGAAGTACAAAATAATACGCATCAGTTTTAAGAAAGAATATAATATTTTAACATGCGACATAAGTAATGCGAACTATGTCACGTTGTACGAGTACGTGACCAACGCCCGCTGTATCATGTTACTCGATACCGGGGCATCTTTGTCAGCGTTAAATGCATGTAACGTACCTAAAGGTGTGCAAGTTTATAACGATAATATAATTATAAACGGTATTGGAGGTAAAACTATTTCTAAAGGCTATGTTTATTTAACTATGAAAACTTATAACGGTTCGTTTTTCACACATAAATTTTATTTGTTCGAGAAACTGCCTTGTCAATCAGATGGTATACTCGGTCAAGATTTTTACGATAAATTTAGTTCGGTGCAATTTGATTTAGAAAACTCTTTATTAACTTTAAAAGATCGGAAAAACAGTCACAGTCTAAACTTATATAGGAAACCGGAAATCAGCAAAACATTTTTAAATATTCCGCCTAGATGTGAATCTATACATTATATACCATTGGATAGTAACATAAACCATGACTGCGTAATATGCCCAAAACAAATTCAAGAAAATATATTTTTGGCAGGTTCGATAGTAAAACCAAAAAATAATATTATCCCAATTAGAATACTTAATACATGCGATAAAAATATTTTACTACCTATTTTCAAACCCGATTTAGAATCATTAGAAAATTATCAAACTCTTTCATTTAATAAGTGCGAATCAAACTCGCACCGGGCACGAACATTGTTATCGCTGTTGAAATTGGATCACTTGCATTCTGACGAAAGGCAAACAGTCGAGTCCATTTGTGCAAAATATGCTGACATCTTTCAATTACCGGGCGATAAGCTTACAACGACAAACGTGTACGAACAATCTATTATTTTAAAACCGCATTCAAAACCCGTTTATACGAAACCATACCGTATTCCTAACAGTTTAAAATCGGAAGTCGATAGTCAAATAAATAAAATGTTAAATGACGACATTATAGAGGAAACGTGCAGTGAATGGTCTAGTCCTATATTATTAGTTCCAAAAAAAACCGGGTGTAGCAAAAATTGGAGATTAGTAGTGGATTATCGGAAATTAAATGACACAATACAAGACGATAAGTTTCCGTTACCAAATATTAATGAGATACTCGATTCTTTATCAGGAGCCATATATTTTTCGCATCTAGATCTTAGCCAATCTTACTATCAAGTTACCTTGACTCCAGATAGTCGCAACATCACGGCTTTTACGACAAACACGGGTCAATATCGTATGAAAAGATTACCAATGGGTTTAAAAATTAGCCCTAGTGCTTTTTCACGAGTAATGACAGTAGCTATGTCAGGACTCACATACGAAAAATGTTTCATATATTTAGACGATCTTATAATTTTTGGAAGGAACTTACAGCAACATAATAAAAATCTTTTAGATGTGTTCGAAAGATTAAGAAAAGTTAATTTAAAACTTAACCCAAACAAATGTCAATTTTTAAAAACAGAATTATTATATTTGGGACACACGGTTACGAAAGATGGAATTTTACCCGATCCTAATAAAATAGCAGTGATAAAAAATTACCCAACGCCAAAAAATGCAGATGATGTTAGACGATTTGTTGCTTTCAGTAATTACTATCGAAAATTCATAAAAAACTTTGCTGAATTAACATTACCATTAAATAAACTTTGTAGGAAGAATGTGCCATTTAAATGGTCAGAGGAATGTGTAAAATCATTTAATGCATTAAGAGAAGCGTTAATGTCACCACCTATACTTCAATATCCGAATTTCTCATCAGAATTTATCTTACAAACCGATGCTTCAAATATGTCGATTTCAGCAGTGCTTTTGAATAATAATTTACGACCTGTAGCGTATACTAGTAGACCTTTAAATAATTCAGAAAAAAAATTACCCGACTATCCAAAAAGAAATGCTCGCTGTTGTTTGGGGAATTAAATACTTCCGACCATATTTGTTTGGTAGAAAATTTACTATAATGACGGATCACAAACCATTAGTATATTTATTTGGCATAAAGGACCCTAGTAGTAGATTATTAAAGTTCCGTTTAACACTTGAAGAATATGATTTCAAAATAGTTTATATAAAAGGCAAAGATAACGTAATAGCGGATGCATTATCTCGGATAAGTATTACATCAGATGAATTAAAGGAAATGAATAGTAAAATTATGACAGTAATGACGAGAGCACAGAAGAGAAGAGCGGAAGAAAAGAAAGTGATGAATGAAATTAATAAGGATGAAAGTGTTATCCCTAGTGTATCTACCGATAAACGGCCTGATCAACCGCGAATCGTAGAAATATTAAGGATACCAAATAATTCAGTAGAGATGAAGTTAATAGAGGGCGAAAAGTTAGAAAAGTTAGAGAAAGATAGACAAATAAATATAAAGAGTGAATGCTTTACATACAATGATACAAAAAAAGAAATATATATAAATCTCAATTATAAATTACAATTCACGCGAGACGTATTTGTAGTCAAATTGAGCAATTTTTGTAAAAAAATTAAAGTCGACGAAATATGCATTATAAAAAATGAAACAAACGAAGTGTTTATAAAAGATTTAATTAAAGAAATAAAAAGTAATGATAATTATCAAGGTCCTAGGATTTGTATTTTAAGAGGAGTTAAAAGAATTGACAATGATAACGATAAGAACTTTATTATTAGTGACTATCATCTGTTACCCACTAGCGGACATGCGGGGGTACGCAGAATGATAAATAACATAAAAAGACGATTTTATTGGCCAAATATGGAAAAAGACGTACGTGATTTTATTAGCAAATGCGCGCAATGTCAACGAATGAAACATTCAAAACATACAGTTGAGCCTATGGTTGTGACGACAACTGCCAACTCTGCTTTTGAAAAAATTTATTTGGACGTAATGGGTCCCTTAAATAAAGACATAGAAGGTAATATCTATATACTTACCATACAGTGTGATTTAAGTAAATTCGTAGAAGCTTATCCATTAAAGAGTAAAGATACTATTACAGTAGCTAGAGCTTTAGTTAATAATTTTATTTTAAGATTTTCTATTCCCAAGGTCATAATTACTGACCGTGGAACTGAGTTTTTGTCGAATACTATGTCAGAAGTCTGCAAATTGCTAGAAATTCAAAAAATCAATTCTACCGCGTACCATCATCAAACAATAGGTTCCTTGGAGAACTCTCATAAAAACTTAGGCTCTTTTCTCAGAATCCAATGTGAAAAACATCCAGAGACTTGGAGTCAATGGATTCCCTTTTGGTGTTTTTCATACAACAATACGGTACATACCGTTACTAAATATACACCTTACGAATTAATATTCGGAAAAACGTGTGAAATTCCTTGTAGAATAACTAGTAAAGTAGAACCTTTATATAACATAGAAAATTATAGCTTAGAATTAAGATATAGGTTACAATTAGCTCATAAGGATGCGCGAGAAAATTTATGTAAAGCAAAACAAAATAGAAAAGTGAAGTACGATGAAAAAGTGAACTCAGTGACGTATAACAAAGATGACTTATTACTAGTGAAGAATGAAACTGGTGGAAAACTAGACACTTTATATAATGGACCATATACAGTGTTAGAAGATATAGAACCAAATGTAGCGATATTAAAAGACGGAAAACGCGAAATAGTTCATAAGAATAGGACAAAACTCTTTGTTAGTTAATTAATCCTTAAGATTTCATTATTTTAAGTTTTGAGTTAGTTTTCTTTTATTTCAAATAAAAATAATGTAACCATCATTTTTTTTTTCTCGCACCCCCGTGGTGTAGTGTGTGTAAGAGGACTTTAGTCTATGTAAGCATATTGTATTGACTGTAGAGGGGAAAGGGAAGCATTAAATGGCGGTTAGCTGTACGAAGTGGTCGTGTTTTATTTAATAATATGTAATCCGATCCAAAACGCCTCACCTAAAATCCTTGCTAAAAATATTTTTAATAGAAAGCTGCAATCACTTTCTATATATAGGCTACTTTTCACACTGAGAGAACGTTTCCCCGACGTATGAATATTCGCGAGAAGCAGCCTTGTAAGAAATCAACTACTAGGTACCTTTACCACTCGTATGAATTTCAGCAGAGCTACAATTCCGCTACAATACTTTGTGGGAACTAGCTAATTAGCTGTGGTGCGGTAAGTCAATTAGGTTATGCGAAAATGTCGGTACAAACATAAATGCCTCAATAATGCTACATGTCTATAATTCTGTATGCATATAATCACCGCTTCGCGTGAAGCCTGCTATTAAAGTTGCGTTCCATGCAAAAAGAGGTTTACGCAAATGCAGCTAGCTTCCTCAGTATTTATAGTACCTGGGCTATCATCATTTCTTACGATCATTTCAAGCTATAAACATCAAATTATAATGGGTAAAGCGGTTCTAGCCATATTGTCCCATCCATGCGTCTTTTAAAATTTCTATTGCATCGCTTTTGAATGAAATTCAAAGGATAAGAATGCCCTGAGCACGTGACTATAGCGATCATTTCTATCTATATTTTTAATGCCATAGGCTAGACGTGCCGGTCTCTGGTTAAACGAGAACTTGCTAGCCAAATGAAATCTTTGCTAGCTTCTGTTTAAAAAGGTTGCGTTTTTTTCCAATAATTAATTTGTCAACGGTTTTGTATTTCAAATTACAGGCGTAAAACTGTAAAATACTTTCTATAAAATAACAAAATATACCCATGACTCGGAGGTTTCCTTTCTTATATTGTTTTCATTTTTTACGATCCACAGTTCACAGCCACAGAATAAAAAGGTCATTTCCACGCTAAAATCGGAAAAGGAGGAAGAAGTTTGAGCAACTGTTGCTCATCTTATAATACCTTTATGATAAAAAATATCAGCTAAAAAATTTGCAAGACAAAAACGAAGAAACTTATCCCAAAATTATGATAATTAATCATTAACAAAGAACAGAATAATGAGCGAAGGATTTCTAACAAATCATCCGCCAAGTAATTTCGTACAAAACTTGTGTTTTGTCTCGCGGATAGAATATAAGATGATGATTAATGTACAAAGTTTATCGCGGCCGAGGAAAGCGAGAAATGAGAATTACGACGAAGTTGTATCGGATACGAAGTATTGAAGGGTGAACTTGGTGATGACAGGTGGTTCTTGGAATACGAGTCATTCCACGCGGAAACTTTTACAATTCAAAGTTCTGATATTTTATGGCTCGCTTTTGCATTTTTTATGTAAATTCTGATTATAATGGACGTACGGCGATCTTTTAAATATGTACCCGTTTTAGCCATTGGTGCGGAACCCTAAAAATTAGCCCACAAGTGCGAAGTCGTATCCATGACCTTGCATTTTACGAGAAGATAGTCCCCTTACTATTCGTAGTATATTAGTAAGAGAGAGTATTTCGGTATGTATTCGGGGCATGTTAGCAATTCCGCCCGATCGCGATAATTCCTATCATATTCGTACCAACGAATTGTGTTCAATGCTCGTTTTCCCAATGTGTCTATATAGTACCTACCTATTCTTAGGTTATTATATTTCATTTCATTTCATTTCATTTCATTTATATCTTCTATTCCCATATCTATGCAAGCTAATTAAAATTTCAACAAATGGAGTAATCCTTTATCTGCCACATCTTTTGCTCAAGGATTAAAGTAAAATGATAATCAGAAAATTAATTAATTATCTTTGAATTTATTTGCAGCAGTCTTCTTTATTATGTTTCAACTGTATAGTTTAAACATAATAAAGAAGATAACCACTAAAACTGAAATAAGAAACAAATAAATCCATCCCGCTTTAATAGATAAGTCTGCCTGAAATATTAATAAATAATAATGAGATCTTAATGGGATTAAGTTCGCAAAGCGCTTTTACGTTTGTAATAAGCTATTCATAAGACTAGTAGTTAGCTACGATAATATTAATACTTATGTTATGATAATCTAACACAGGTAATATTCATAACGAATTTAACTGACACATCAAACGTTGCTTTGCCATCAGGGATATAAAAAGCTACCTACCTATAAGAAATTGCACCGAAAATTTCATAACAATCGACTTTTATATATTAGAAGACAAGACACTTGAAAATCACGAAGTTATCAAAGATTATTAATTCTAATCAATGATCTTTGAAGTTATTGAGTATTTTTGTTAAAAATATAGGAGTATTTCAAAAATCAAAGTCAATTAGCCAAATGTCGTCATACCAAGTCCGTTCGTCATCGATGAAAGCGAACACGTTAGTGCTGCGACATCAGAATCTATCCCCAGGAGAGATTCAACTTAAAATCTGCAACTAAACTACTATTTTAGATCATTGTTCTAACGTCTGCTCAAATTATTATTAATGAACTCTATAAAGTTATCGAGTTTCAACTTTTGAACACGTAGTCTGTACGTGTACCTACAGCTTCTAGAGTTGAATGCTCTGAGATTGAGGATTTGAGAGGTGTAATGCAATATTAACAACAACTGAGAGTGTTATTTGTATACAGATGGTAGTCAACATGTCAAATTATAAAGTTGTCTCTGAGGATTCGTTTAATATTCAGATTAATTTGAATTGAGAATCGTTCAAGCTTAACAAATCGTAAACTTTGATTACGATCGAAGTACGAGTACGATTGGATGGATACGACAAGGGTCCAAGGGTCTGATTGTGTAAGAAAAACGTATTCACCGTTATCGTAATCGTTAGCCAATTCTTCCCCCCGATTGGCTGACTTAAATCAAGGAACCAATGGAACCAACCAACCAAGCGGGCAGAACTTGTAAATAGATTACGATAACAAATGAATACGTTTTACTTACTCAATCTAGGTGCTGAAGAAGTAACAATAGGTATTTCGTTAGAACAGAAATGAAAATTGGAGTATCCATAGCAAAATGATAATTTTGAACACCAATTACTACGCTCCAAACGTTATTTATTAAACGAAAATATCATTTCGAAAGATATTAATTGTATTTCATAGGCCTAACTTATAGCCAAAATGTCATTAAGATAATATTTGGTAGATATAACGTTGATTACCATTTGTTTTTTGTATGGAATTATTGCGAAAATAAGATACATATACTCGTATTTATTTAACGCTTTCACAGCGAAGGAATAATAAATCACTGGAAGCTCTTACATATATCACAATTCTGCTTCCTCACAGCTCCTGAAAGTTCTACACGCTGAAAATTGCTTGACGAACTTTTGACTTAATTTATGTACAAAACAGATACATTGATCATAATAATTTTTGATCAAATTTCAACCGTGTATGTACAAGATACAACAAAACTAAGAATTCATTAGACTTTCGTTTTCGGTGTTTTTAATTACAATTTTCTGTTCTTATTATTTATACCATCTCAGCCATCTTCTAAGTTATTTCCCGCATAAAGACTGTAAGGCCAAACCAAATCTAGCTTTGAATCCTTATCTATCATTCGGGGTTCGAATACGTTGTACGCTCCTCTAGTATTATTTTATAACAAAATATTTGAGGAGGAGTTGCGTTTTATCATTTTTTCTTAAATATTTCAAAATCTATGCGGCTTAGCTTAAAAGTGACAATCACATTAAAATGCAAACAAAAATGCATGTCCTAAGCATAATCTTGCTAAATTGAACGGTTCTCGAGTTACGGAGGGTGAAATGTAACAATTGTTCGTTTTTAACTTTTTTGGAAAAATGTGTCATTATCATGAGGAAATTACGCAGAGTTACTTAGGTATAATAAAGTCAAAGTCAAAATATCTTTATTTCACATAGGCCTAACATACAGGCTCTTGCGAACGTCGGCATGACATTTCTGCATAATAATGGTGATAACTACAAGTCGACTTAAAACTAAGTTTACGAGGGTTCCAAACGCGCCCTGCCGCTGAGAAGAAGCCCACAACAAACTCAGCCGGGTATGTTTTTATGTTATCACCATTTAACAAAATAAGTATAAATACTAAAAATAGGCTAGCAACGACAACAGAGCAATCTACCACTTATCAGTCAATTCCAAGGGTTTGTGTCGCTAATATAGTCCTTAATATTGTAATATGCCTTTTGAATGAGTTTAGGCTTGACAAACTAATAATAATAGAGAAGGAGAAGCCAGTATTGCGCTAAACTGGTCTCTATTGACACCGTAATTAGAGGTACCTCTCTGAGTTTACCTCAGTTCTCCTCAGTATGTCTACTGACGAACCACAGATGAATTATATACACGTACAAAGTTTCTCTTAAGAAGAAATTAAAATCTCTAAAAGTACCTAAATTCGTCACTAACCGGGCTTGGGATTGTTGTTATTAGCGGTCCCGGTGGCCTGGCTGAAGAGGGAAGCGCCCGTGATCCTCGCGCGCCGCAAGATCCACCACATCGTTACTTGACTACTGTTAATTGCGACTAATTGCAATCAGCGACCACACTTGAAACTTACAAACAACCCGCTAAAGTTGCAACTATAGCAAAAAACACTTTACACTTTAAACTTTTGTTACTTTTAATAGATAAGTTGATAATGATTTGATGTGATTTCGGTAGTTTTAATTCATACAATATTTACGATAGAGTTTCGGCGGATTGCCAGCGGCGATGAAGTCCCGCGGCGCTGGGGGTTCACGTAGCACTGGCAGCAGGCGGCGAGATGATACCTTCAGCCTTCAGGACATGCGCGGTAGGGTTGCAACCCTTAAGCTTGTGAAACTCGCATGCCTCACTGCTTTTCGCGGAGCGTTGGCGCGTAGATGCTGGTAGTGGCGGTCGAATTCAAAAGTAACGTAATTTGATAGTTTCAATGAAGCGCTTTTTAGCCGACTGAGCAACGCAAAGGAGTTGTACAAAAGAAAGATAGTTCCAGGCAACTAGCCATATGATGTACGAAGTGTCTATTAGTAGTGAGCGCAGTAATGAGTTATTGGCAAGCAAATAATTTTGAACATGCTGCTATAGCATGCTTTTTATGAGCTGAGCTGTGGAGCTGAGAGTCTAGGCAAAGTGACATTTTTGCAGCGATATCGCTAATGGGATGTAAAAATGTAATGATGTCGCTAAAGCTATGACATAGCCTCAGGGCATAGCGTTAGCTAATGTAAATCCCATACAGTTTGGATTTTTCTATTAGCAATATCGCTAATAGAATGTCAATTATTGGTCTACAGGCCTAGCTGTATCTGTACCTTCACGTTTTAACGGTTTGTCTCATCAGTTTCGGTACCCACATGACATATTTGCGATCATCACAGATACCTGTCGATCGTTCCAATGGAATGAATGGAAATCGAACGAAATTCAAAAATGTATGAGAATGACAGTTGTCTGCGCAAAAGTCACGTGAGTCAATTTGAGCGATCGATCGGTTTCTGCAACTTCCTTCGCGTTGAATGGGCAGTCTCGTATGGTAAAAAGTCAAATTATACACATTCATGTAAAAAATCAAACTTTTCGTAATTGAATACGGCTAATAAATATTAAAAGAAGAAAAAAACTTTACACTCCTAAAGCAATTATAGACTGGCGTTTGTAGCCTTTTTATAGCTCAAAGGGAAGGTCTTTGTAGCCTTAGTAGCTCAAAGTAATTGCTAAATAATAAAGGTCTAGTAGAAATGCGAGTACAATTTTATCGGAATAAAATATCCGGGATTAGTTGTTTCGCCTCAATAATACTAGCTGACCTGGCAAACGTTGTTTTGCCCTTAGGGGTAATAAAAAATAGATAAATTGAGATTTAAACTATCCTATCCCTCAAGTTGGATCGAACTGCACATGGTGTGCGAATTTTATTATAATCGGTTAAGTGGTTTAGGAGTCCATTGAGGACAAACATTGTGACACGAGATTTATATATATTAAGATAGCTACACACTGACTCTCTTGGTCGGTACACCTACTCGTACTATTAAATTAGTTAATATAATATGTTTTGTGATTGTTTAGAATCGGAACGAAATTCGTAGAATGTATTTGAATCAACTGTAAATTAATCACGTGACGTACAGTGCGACAAAGCTATCTTGGCGCGTGGCCAAAATCGGAACTAACGCCGCTATCTTGTGATACTGTTTGATAGTTCGCCCTATCGGTATATCGCTATAGTATGTTGTGTTGTTTTCGCTTACTATTAACTACTTTAAACGAAAATTGAAGTAACATTGAGGAGATTTTATTTTCTGGCTGCCTTTGTTCTATAACAGCGTCCTCCTGTCAATCTCATTCAAGTGCCAAGAGAGCCTTGTCGGACTGTATCTATGAATTGAAGCGTTTCTGCTTCTGAGCGAATTGAGATTACTGATCCAAAATACATGATGACGATTAAATTTGAAGGTCTTTTAATGTTTTTAGGGTTCCGTACCCAAAGGGTAAAAAACGGAACCCTATTACTAATAATATATATTCGTTGCTAGGTCTGTCCGTTTGTGATCAAGGTGTATGTTAGACACTTGAAATTTTCACAGATGATGTATTTCTGTTGCCGCTATAACAACAAATACAAAAAAATAAAATAGAGTAAATATTTAATGGAGGCTTCCATACAACACTCTACACTGTTCCAAAAAAACGAACATGGTTCAGTATTCGCAGTATGAAGGAGTAACAAACATACACACACACAAAAATATCGGCTTAATAATATAGTGTGATTAGATTAATATTATTTGAAATAATAGTAATTTAAGGTAGACACAAAATTAATCCGGCGGTCGACAATTGTCGCAAAGGGTTATAGTTGTAATGAGATTCCTGCGTATTCACCCGCGGCAAGGGCTAAAGAGACGAAGGGCGATGTTAGCAGCCTCCACCCTCGTTAGCGGTCCGCGACCGGTGACAGTCATTGCTGTCCCACAGATTTACTTGCATTTAAACAAGCTTGTAAAATATTCAGCTTAACTATAGCTTCAATATATTACATTTATATATATTATAATATGTATATGTTACAGTCATAGTGATTAAACAGCTATTATACATAATGACTGGTTATTATAGATAATAGCCAAATTGACTGGACAATATGATAAATTAACCACTTCAGCCGGATATTATTCATAGTAGCGGGTCGAAGTTGGCGAAAGTGATAAATACGGTCTATTTGTCAGTCATCTATATTTATCAGTCATCTATAGTACCCATAACACAAGGTATCGCCTTTGGTATCGCTTACTTTCGGGCTAGATTGCGATGTGTCCTCATATATATTTATTTATTTTTTATTTATTTATTTTCCTTTTATGTATATGACACAGATTACTTAATTAATGAAACTGATCTGTTAAGTGAACTAGGTAGAAAGAGCAACTTACAAATGAGATTTTCTTTTTGTGAATTCTATTTTAGATTTGCCCTTATACGATTGCTTCTGTTTTTGAGGTCATTACCTTACCTTTGTGATATTAAAAAGTCTTTAAACCTTTGTATTCTGCAGTCTTTTGTAATCCTCAAATAATAAGAACTCTGACCTTTACTGAAGCATGACTAAAGCTTTCACGGCGTTTTTGCTACAAAACATTTTCAGGAAAATGATATCATTGAGTGAAGACAAGCAGTCTTTATATCAAACTCCCAAAATATTACGTTTACTAAAACTAAAAAAGTTAAGCCCAACGAGATGATAAAATTAAAAAAAAAAATAGTTTTCTTTCCTTTAGCTGATTTCCGATCTACTCGTAACAAATATTTCACCTTAGCAATTTAAATATGTACTTTGTAATGTTCTTAAAAATACGTTATGTCGAATACCATAATTATTTATGATGGCAATAAAAATGAAAATCGGCTCCTAATCCTAAAATCAGAATCCTAAAAATGATACAATAATTTCAATTGTACATTTTCCTCCACTTCATGGGTTCTTATTTTAGCATTTCTGATTTAATCAAGCAAAGAAATAATTTTCTATCTCTGAGCTTTCACTGAACTCTCAGGTTTAGAAATTCATTTTTGTATACGTTTCTTCTTCCTTCGTCACAAGGTGCAAACTCTTTTTTATATCTTTTCCCGTTTTTATTTCGTTGTTATTACATTTTATGTTTGCAGTTTGCATCTC
Organism: Coenonympha glycerion; assembly: GCA_963855885.1. Taxonomy (NCBI): domain Eukaryota; kingdom Metazoa; phylum Arthropoda; class Insecta; order Lepidoptera; family Nymphalidae; genus Coenonympha; species Coenonympha glycerion. The sequence goes on along the minus strand of OY979637.1, from coordinate 15,456,269 downwards.
GACTATTTGATATTTCTTTCTAGTCGAGAGTTCAGAGATTGCAAAAATTTTACTTGTTGAAGTTCTTAGAATGAATATTACACGAAAACTACTCGTATTTTATTCCCAACACAATATTCGCGATTTTTATGACTTTGCTACACCTAACACTTTATATTTTTCTGAGCGTTTTTTTATACTTTTTCCGTAATTCGATATTTTAAGTAAAAACCACAATTATTTTTTCATCTCACCCGCTCGGAAAAGCGATTTTTAATGCCCAAAATGCGGGCGGGAAATGCTATTATATTCCCTAGGCCGTCAAAGCATTTTCATTTTTCCCAAGGGAGACAAAGTAGTATGAAAATCCTTTGCGGCCGGAAAGCATTTCCAAAGTCAAACTCGTATTACGTGTCATGTCAATGTCCAATGTCGAAGCTGAAGACTTCTTTTTTTTAACAACACATACGGCCAGTAATGAAGTTCGACCTTAGAGTTTGTATAGGTAAATAAGTTTCTTTATTTTTACTTTTTCTTAGAATATCAATTAAAATAATAACTTCTATTTCGTTTTATTAATTATAAAAGAAATCTAATTAAATCCATGATTTTTCCTCATTGTTTATGTATTTATTGTTAAGATATTTATAAAATTTTATATTATCATTGGTTCTTAGAAATTATTATTTCAGAACGCATTCAAAATAAAAGTAGAAAAAAAGTTTCTCAATTTTTTTTGATCTAGTGTTAGTTGTCTGTGTTTCCAACCTTGATTAAATCTTTGATTATGTATATTGTACCAAAGTATTGTACATAATCAAAGGATAAAATGATAATACCTAATACTTTTTTTTTGCTTTATTCATTATTTTTTGTTTTAACTTTAAAATAAGGTGAGTGATGTTTGAAGGTGGTTTCAGTAAGTGAAATTATTTAGAGTTACTACAAACAACATTTAACATAACTCGCAATGCCGATCTAAAGTGTTCTTCTGGTGATTTTTCTCGCTGTGGTGAGATGAAAAATTTTGTGTAATGTACGGGCGCAATTTTTTTTGGGTCTCGTGTCTTCGAATGCCTCGCTATGCTCAGGATTCTATTCTTTGAACCCCTCGCTGCGCTCAGGGTTCAACCCTAGAATCCTTCGCCGCTCAGAATTCAAATTTGACACTCGGCCCAAAAATCCACTTTGCGCCCTTGCATAACAAATAATTATTATAGTGACTAGTTTACTTCTACATAGATTTTTCTACGAAATTCAATGTAGTAAACATCAAAAATACTTACATAGTTACTTGTGTACATACCTACTCATTGTTACATTGGGGAATATGTTCAATAGATCGTCTTGTAAAGATTATAAACTTATTATTGTTCAAGTAAAGAAGCTGAGTGTTTTGACTTTCGAGAAAAAATACCCGGCTGAGTTTTTTTTAGCTCTTGTCGGGGCACGTTAGAATCCTCGTAACCTTAGTTGGATAACGTATAGGAATGTGCAAGTAGATAAACAGCTGTGAAGAAAAGAATAGGTTCCAGTATTGAAAGGTCGCGAATAAGGCACTTACCTTAAATAGCACTTGAAACAAACAGCTGTGGAACGAAGCAGATGGGACAATTCATGTTTCTACTTCCTATGTATATCAGCCAGCGCTATAGTATTTAAATGTTCTTAATTTTTCTTCAACTATGAGATGACCGGCACTAAATCATATTGAAAATCTGTGACTAGATTTACAATATGATCCCAAAGTCTGTTTAAACTATGGATAAACTTTGCACTGGTTTAAATTAACTGTAAAAATATAAATCAGGGTACTAGTACCATTGAAGAATTTCTCAATGACAAGGATTCTTGGCATGAAGGGATATGCTTCTGGCTCCTCATGAGATATTATCATAAAAACATGTGATAAGCTTTCATGCCACGTAAGAAAGTTGTGCATAATTTAGCAGGTATTATTATTAGGTATCCTTCTCCTGAATTGGCCAAGGCATAACTTAGCAGGTATTATGATATGGCTCCTGAATTAGCCATGGTATAATTTTATAGGTTTTATTATTATCTGGCTCCTGAACTAGTCATGGTATAATTTTGGAGGTATTATTATTATCTGGCTCCTGAATTGGCCTTTGCAGGAACTTTGCTTTGAATTTTGCTGGAACAGTTCTGTAAATGTTTAAAGAGGGCGGTGAACGGTGATCATTTAGCTTGTGGCGTACTCTTTTGCTCACAAGTTACAAATGTTATAAAATAGTATATGACTTGTTTCGTAATCTTTTATTTTTACAAGTGGATTTCTGTACTTCACCAATACCACGGGAACCATGTAGTTTTCTGAATAAAAAATAGCCTATGGTTTAATCTAGGGTATATCTATCTCCATTCGAAATTCCAGTCAAATCAGTTTTGTAGTTGCGGCGTGAAGGAGTAACAAACATACACTTTTACATTTATGTGCACAGAACACATATACCAACTTTATAATAATATCAGTTAGATGTAATGTGTATTTTTTCTTTTTACGTAAATAATAAGATTCTGTACTTCAAAGTAAGTTAAGAAAAATAAAATAAACAGAAACCAAAGATGGCCTCGAGGCTTAATAGCGATCTCTACAAAGTAGAACCTTGAGACACCTTCAGATTACAACGTGAGATAAACAGACAGCAGGTGGCGTACTGTTCTTGTAGTTACATATTTTAAAATAAGTAAATAAGTGCAATAAGTAAGTAGGTAAATAAGTGCCAACATCCATTTTAATTTCGTTTTCTTTTTGCAAGTATAAAAATGATACATTGAAATTAAGAATAATTGAATGTAGAACCCTAAAAGGACGTTTTTATTTAGCATACCAAACTTCGAAATCTATTTTAATGAGATGTCTCATAGCTATGTCTCATAGGCATTTTTATGGGTCTGCATATTACAGTTTTGAGCTAGCTGACCCGCCAAACGTTGTTTATTTAAATTATTTCGCACGTAGGAGTAGGTATTAAAATTAGTTTACGTCCTATTAATTCTCAGAATCAACGAATAAAAAAGTAATAAGGGATAAACCTAATTCACACTAGCAAAGCCGCGGGCAAAAGCTACTAACTTATTCATATATTTAAATGAGAAAAAGTGATTTTGATAAAAAGATTTATTTTACTTTATCAAATTGGTATCTAGAGATATCCCAGCCTAATATTTGGTCGGCGATTATTCCTTTGAGGCTCGTTTCCATCTCATCAGATTAAGTTTTCGCTGGCGAGTCGCAATCTCAGCTTATGAAATACATGAAGCAGTCGCTTTAAATTGAATTACCGCTTCATCTCACTTTCCCGTCTCACGTTCCTTTTTATATCCGAAGCTGTTGTAAGACTGCTTTTAATTCATGCATTTAAAGAAAATATACGATTGCTAATGGAAAGAAGAAAAAATTATTAAGAGGCCTTGTCGATGAGTGACGTGATATATTTACCGATCGGATATGTCAGCTGTGATGTCACCCTAAAATCACCCTTGTTTTGTTCTTTATGTGTTAGAAATAGATTACTCGTATATATCTCCTCTCCTTTTGACGACCTCCGTGGTTGAGTGGTTAGCGTGCCGGTTTTCAAGGCGCCACCATCTCTGAGGTTCCGGGTTCGATCCCCGGCCGGGGCAATGTAGAAAAATAACTTTTCTACATTGTCTCGGGTCTGGGTGTTGTGGTACCTTCGTTGTTTCTGATTTCCATAACACAAGTGCATAAGCTACTTACTATGGGATCGGAGCAATGTATGTGATGTTGTCCTTTATATATTTATTTAATTATTTATTAAATTATTCTAATATCTATAAATATTTCAATCAATGAAGACGCGCCTCGCCCTGCCGAAATCGCTTATTTTTTTACAAGTTAGTACTAGCCTCGATCTTACCTGATGCAGCCGAAGATGTTATTTTATGTTTTTCTCACAAACGCGTTTTGTGTGCGACCAAGACGAGGATCTTACGACCAAATATAATAAATAACCACTGCCGTGCTATTCTGCAAAACAGCGACGAGCGTACATCTACTTATGCATCTATGAATTTGTCAGTTGTAATAGAGTACAATTTTGCATGCCATATTCGGGTTGGCAGCTGTCTGGCAGCTATTTCATTTTGTAGAATAGCACAGCTGGTCATTATAGGGTCCAAAATAGTGTGATGTAATAAACGAATATAATTTCCAGGCAATGAGATGCAAAGGTAATTAAATTCCAAGAGATAATATAGTCTACACAAGCCAGCATGACGTCATCGGAACTTAATGAGAAGAGACGAAAAACAGGCTCAAAGAAATTATTGTCGAAGCAGCTTTCTTTGTCAAGGTTCCATCGTAGAGCGACGCGGCATTCTAATTAAGCCATTCTGCAATCGCAGCCATGTTGCTTTATCTATTCTATCTCTACTATTGCTAATGGAACGAAATTCGAAAAAATATAATCCATACATAACTCGAATTCTTATTTCGAAGATACACGAAGTTATAATTAATCTATTTAGTTGATAAACATAGTTGATATATTGTGAAATAGTGATAACAAAAAAAATAATACCCGGCTGAGTTTGTTGTGGGCTTCTTCTTAGTTCAGGGCGCGTTGGAACCCTCGTATAAACTTAGTGTTTTAAGTCGTTAAATAGTTATCACTATCAATAAGTATATGTACCTACTTGACCTTTCATAAGTGCTAACAAGTATAGTGGCCTATATGAAATAAATGATTTGAATCTTTGAATCCTTGAACACCATCTTACGATTTTTTTTAACTTTTCGAAGTACTTTTTATCAGTTGGTTGACCATAACCTACTACTTAGCCCGTAGCCGTGATAATTTTCTTTTTAACTTTTTTTTAATCATGCTATAGGCTTTATCCAAAAACAATTATATAGAAGAAACCTTTATATCCTGGCAAGACGAAAACTTGACTCGGACCAAACAACTTTTAAGCTTAATTTAGGGAAAATCGGACCAATATATCGGCAAATCGTTCGATACGACGAGTATTTCTGTGACTTGATCCAAGTCTGACTAATAAATATGAAAGAACATGAAATTCTTATTTAATTTACAAAACACTTTCGTAAATAAAGTTATAATTAATTATGTAACTAATTGCTATTTTCCCTTGGGTGTACCTTTTACCTTTCTTTCCCAAACCTGCTTTCAAGTGTGGTTTACAGTTTACACCAAATTAAAACTTCAAATGTGATTTAGAACGCATCGAGTTAGCTATCTCTAAATCGCCGCGGACCGAGGGCGTACAATGCAAACTAATTAATAGCTCGGAACTGCCCTATCTCTACCAAACCACCGATAGGCTAGGAACCAGCCTAAACTTGAACCGTTATAAGGGTCAGTCCAAATTCAAATTTTATTTGATTTCTCGCAATTTGTAAGCTAACAAGGCATTGTAGGCTTATACGATGAAGCTGACACCGACGAACGTCCACTGCTGGACAAAGTCCTCCTGCCGTGCTATTCTGCAAAGCAGCGACGAGCGTACATCTATGCATCTATGAATTTGTCAGTTGTAATAGAGTAAAATTTTGCGTGTCATCTTCGGCTTGGCAGCTGTCTGGCAGTTGTTTCAGAGATGGACATTTTGTAGAATAGCACTGGTGACATGATTTCCAACCAAAAACGTATATCCAGCGACTTTCCGTGGCTCTCTTACTTACCTACTATTAGGTAAGTAGGTATTCTGTGGTTTGCTGTCGTTAAAGCCGTGTGGCCGAATCTATTATTAGATTAAACATGTTTATCTACAGTGAAAGTGGTCAAATACTAACCGCACAAATAAATCAATGCGCCACGCAAAGATGACTTGAAGATAGTGTATCCGCTTCCCTCGCCAATTTGAGCCTCAGGCTCCATTGACATTGAGGGGGGTCAAGTCTTCAACATTATCGTTCAAGGTTAATGCGATCTCGTGGACGTCTCGTTAGCAAAAACCTCATTGTCTCCCTAGATTAGGCACTTGCGTAAATTACCCATTTCCATTAAGGCTTTTTGTGTCGTAGAATAGTATATTACACCTACCTGGGATTTGGGAACTAAGTATTACAGTACGAATATGGGATTTTACTGATTCTTTAACTTATGACGAATTTACGATGATCACAATTAATATCTACCATCATAACTAATTTCATAAATAAATGTATGGATGGATGCATTTTATCTATTACTTATTTTAATCCCAGCGTACAGCTGAGTTTGCTGAGTCTCCGCAAACTTCATGCGATGTAATTTACGTGATATTCATGACACGAAGCGAGCCAGAGCAGCGCCCGGACCTCGCACAATTAATCACTGACAGCGAGAAATTAATATGGGGATTTAATATGGCACTATGTGGAACTCGAGCGAGGTCCAACGCATTAGTGTCCTGCAATAATTACCCTTCGTATTGAGCTCTCCTGAGCTGAGAAGAGCCTATTGCTACAAACTAAAACTTGCCTTAGAAGGCAAAAAAGCCTAACCATATTGCGCGATAAAATGGAACAAATGTGTCAATATCTCCGAGGTAGCACTACACTTTTTTTGGGAAATCCTTGATAGGTAAATCTAATTACAGATTCTTCATAGGTAGGTGCGAAGGCGAATTCATTAAAACATTTTTTTATTAAAAACCATTAGTTTTATTCATAATTTCCTTTACAAAAACAGTCTTTATTTTAGTAAAAATAAGAAATATCAATATATTATAATCTTCAATCTGTTCCTTAAGTTCATACGGCTGACCCTCCCTGCAGGGACTCCTTCAGGCGGTTGTTTTCCGCCACCAGGGCTTGAACTCGCTGCTCGTACTTCTCACGCAGCTCCTGAAAATAAAGGACGACTTGAGCTTTTAAAGGGTTTCGAGCTAAAAGAAAGAAAATGACCACCATTTGGCAGAAGAAATGCTTTTCTTTCCAAGACTAACAAGGAACTGGAAGGAAAAATTCTTGGAAAGGGAATCAGGTTGCTAGAGGTGCAAATCGTTGGCCGATATCAAGGACAGCAAATTTTCTAAAATTGGCTTAAATTCGCTTTAATGAAGATAGCAAGCGATGACGATGATGTGCTAAAAGGAAATAACAGATCTAAAAAAACTTTTGCAGTCACCCGCGTCGTAAACTTAATAAGCTCAATGACCTGTCATACACTTAATGACGTGTTTAGTATTGCCGAGAGTAAGCTGGTAGTACCATTATAGTCCAAGCAACCGGCTCCAAGGACCAAAAAATGTGGCAGAGCGTGTCTTTGGCGTGTGTAAAATATGAGAAACAATAACTGATATTTGGACTGTATATTTCCTAAGCCCCATACCTTGAATATCTTGAGTTGTGTCTCGTACTCCTTGCGCAGGTCGTCGTTGATGTTGGTACTGGTCGCCGCGCGCTTCAGCACCAGGTCGTAGCGCTCCTTCTCCGTCTTGAACCGTGACTCCATCACTTGCAGGCGCTCCTAGCCCACAAAGAAATTCATCAGTCCATTGGTAATTTTCTTCAAGTGAGAAGCACAAGATTTACACAATAGCTCATTAAAATACCAAAACCAGTAGATGAAGCCACGATAATTACACAAACTGAAATTGAGGGATACAGACATGACTCTATAATGAGGCGGCGGAAAGGCCGATGCACATGATCTATTCCTGCCCAGCACTGATGCACAAGTGTAGCAATCTCCTGGGGAAATTCATATTGGACCCTAATGATGCTACACTTCTTTTAGCCAAGAAGTTGCTGCTGTTCCTGGCAGCAACAAGCATTAGCTGGGAACTGTAGATGGTGGCGTCACAATAGATCAGGAATGGTCAACATGACACCAGGGGGCCACCAGGGGCCATGAGAACCTGAAGCCGTGTTCAAGAGAAGAAGAAGAAGCCACGTCAGTATCTCGATAAGACACAGATGTTACAAGTAAACTTACTTCCATCGCCTTGACCTCAGAGTTCCTGATCTCGAGCAGATCCTTGGTGATGGTGTTGATGTCTTTCAGCGACAGGATCTGTGTGTTAAGCGCCTCTATCTGTAGCTCCTGGTTCTTGACCACCTTCGTCTTGTCGAAAATCATCCCGCGGGCTCTGCTCAACAACTGGAAAGATAGCGGGGTGTTTTTTTAGGGTTCCATACAAAAATGGTAAAAATTGAATCTTTATTTAATGTGAACTAACAAAGAATGACGCCGAGGAAGACTTACGTCCCAGATGTTTGCATTGCAATGACATAAGACACACTGCAGTGCGCTCATTATCGTGAGACATCAGTTGTTAAGTCTCAATTCCTATTATTTTCTCTGGCCATTTTTTGATACGATTGCTTCACGACACAATATCTGACACTGTGGTCCCGCGAGAACTCGCTAAGATAATCCTACAACCTGATAAAAAAATTGCTGTTGGTAGTGAGTCCAAATTCTGCAGCCTTCTAATGAAATAGGAATAGACCAATGGCCCGGAGCAATGGGAATGGAGACGTAGGCTGGTGATAGAATTGTATGTTACTTCTCATAATCTCTGAATAGTGAGCCATAAAGCCTTCCTCCACGCTCACTCGCTTTTACAGGTCTGTTGGTAGATCTGAGTGAGCTCTTATAGCCTTTAAGAGACTGAATACAACAACGTTAATTTCGGTTCATCCATTCCCTAATGCCGAACTTGTTACATTTTGGATGAATATATGCTCAATAAATAACTCTAGTTAACGAAGGTATACAATGAATATTTATATGTTTTGGCGGGATAAATTGTACCTACCTACATTCTTAAATTAATGTGGGTAAATAAATGCAAGAAGCACTTTAGGATAATATCTGCCCAGTTTGGCCATGGCCCACCATTTGGCCATGATGGCGAACCACGATCGTTTCGTCGAAATAATTTCATACGAGTACCCAAATTACTGCTAATCGTCGTAAATATCAATAGACAAAAAATGAAAAGACAATTTTTACTTTATGTTTTACGATTGTAGACAAATGTACCTAAGACTAGCCATAATGGCTGATTTAGGCGAATACGGGATTGGCGATCGTGGTTGGCTTTAAGCGTATTACCTATGAAGCGCGACGTTAGTGGGTATATTCATTATCATGTTACCTCTTCATGTTGCTGTTTGATCTTCTCGATAATTTCCTGATTCTTCCCGCCAGGCTTCGACAGCGCCGCCTGCAACTCCGTCTCTAAATTCTTCACTCTGGCCTTGAGAAGTTCTATTTCTTCTTCACGGATCTAGAAATAATTACCTTACCTATTAGAAATTTAAAAATTCACTAAATGCGACAACTCTAATAAAATGGTTAACCACGAAATAAAGAGAATAAAGTGTTTTTAATTATTAACTTATTTGGTCATTTTATAAATCAATTTTCAAATTTTATTATTCAGTTAAGCAACACATTAAATCTTTACAAAGTTTGTAAGGTAATTAAATTTCCTTCGGATGATTCTCCGAAACGCACAATAAAGAAAAAAATGTGGATTATTTATTACTTTACTTTAGTTTTTTTATTACTTACTGCAAGGTGATCACAGAGATAAATTCAAACTATATTGTGGAATGTCGATAAAATTCTGTTCTTTGTTATGTAAAAAAAATAATAAAGTCTGCAACCTCACCTTCAATTCCAACTTGAAACGATCTTCGCTTGTCTCGGTCTTGACTGTCTCCAACTGCTCAATCTTCTGCAGAAGTTCCTGCTCTCTTTTTTGCCAATCGCCCTAAATAACATTTATATCGTCATCTACTGAGTATAGTAAATCAAAACAAGGAAAACCACGAAATCAGAATGATATCTATTAATTATTATTTTTAAATAGCCAATTATACTACTGAGTTATTTTACTAAATTCAATAACACTTTGAAATCATCGACTCATATTAGCACTAATAACTTACTGATTCCTTCGCACCAGTTACTTCTTTATTTACATCTTCTGTAGAAGTCGATGCTTCTGTAGTTACAGAAGGTTGTGCTTCTGCTTTAACTTCTTTACTTTGCTCCTTTGCATCTGGTTTTGCAGTTGCCGCTGTTAAAATCTCCTGGACCAACACTTGTTCGGGAACAACGTCTATATTAACGGGATTAGCATTTGACTTGTACTCTTCAACGTCAACGGCTTTTTCTGCTTGAGCGTTATCAGAATTTGCTACAGGAACTTCTGGTTTTACCACAGCTTCTTCTGGTGTCATCACAGTTTCGGCTGGCTTTGCCACAACTTCTTCTGGTTTCACTACAGTTTCTACTGGATTAGCCACAGTTTCTACTGGTTTCGCTAAAGCTTCTTCTGGTTTCGCTAAAGCTTCTTCTGGTTTAGCCCCAGTTTCTGCTGGTTTTGCCACAGCTTCTTGTAGTTTCGCCACTGTTTCTGCTAATTTTGCTAAACCTTCTGCTGCTGTTGCCACAGCTTCTGCTGGTTTTGATGCCTGAACAGAAACTGCCTCTAAAGAGGCAGCTCCTGAAGCTTTCGCTTCTTCTATAACGGGGGCATTTGAGGGCACGGTAATGACTGATTTTACACCTTCCGCCGCATTAATTTCCTCCTGTGTAGTAATTAAAATACTTTATAATATAGCTTATGGTTTTTCATAGTAGGTACTACTATTTACTGATTTTTTCCAACAGCCTACCTATTGGAAATCCTTACCTACTCGTATTCATGAATTTCTAACTGCAATTAGTTACTCATGTCCGATATGTCTGAAGTGATGTGTTTAATTTGATGGATATTCTGATGCACATCAGTCTACTCGTAACTAAAATTACCTATTACCGATTGGACGATAGGTGTAATTTCATAATAGGTAAGTATGTTTTGTTGGTTATAGTCCGATGTAGTAGTAACTTTATTTTGTACTTAGACAAAGTACAAAAAGAGGCTGCCATTGTCGTACCATTATTATACAAAAAGTTAAAAGGTAAGGCTAATGTTTGTATATGATTGTGTCTATTACTCCTTCGCACTAATACCACTGAATCAATTTTGCTAAAATTTGCAATATAAATAGATTAAGTATGTCCTAGATTTACACAAGGGCTATTTACTCAGAATAAATTTAATATTTTAATGTTACCGCAGCTGCTGGCTTGGTTTCCGGCGTTGCTGTCGCATTGGCTGCATCAACACTTGGAGGAGGACCCTCGCCGCCACCTGCCTCTTGACCCTTTGCGATATCTGCCTGAGAGTTTAGCAAAATACAAATCATAATTTTACTAACCCATATCTTTATCATCTTCCCGATGCTGATCAGCTCGTTGCCGACAGCACCAGTGAGGGCCTTGGTGCTGTCGGCAAAAATCAATGACGAAATACGCAACTCACGTATAAATCAATCAAAGCGCGAATTCGTCCTCAAAAACAAAGTACCTACTTGAAACAAACATGAAATCCGTATCGTTCTATGATAAATATAATCTTTATTTAAGTTCTTCTATTGTGATTTTTAGGGTTCCGTATATAAAATGTTAAAAATGGAACAAGCTCCATGAATATTACATGTGGGGGAAGTGTCGCTTTTAACGCCGTGCGTGTACACGCATCTGTTTACGGGATCTCTTGGATCCGTCTGCGTCTATTTTGTTTACTTGCTCAAAATATTTATTACTTCGCGTTCTTTTTACAGACTTTTCATATAAAGGGTTTCTAAAAAAAGAAATCTTCGCTACTCGGAAATGTAGGTACGAGTATGTTTTCATGTACCTAGGTATTTCATGTTACTTATTAATAATAAAGTATTTATGTTTTATTCACTACAAATTACTCAGTACTTGACTACGATCTCAACTGATGGTAAGTGATAGCCCTAACGGTTTATACACAGCATCGCGAAGGAACGCTAAATCGCTTGGCGTTGTGTCTGCTCGTAGGGTGATAATTAATTAATTGTCCCGAGCGAAGCAATAGCTATTCAGTTTTACCATATTAGTATATTTATTTTATAAAACAAAATAAACTGTTCCTAACCATACATAGACAGGTAAATAGCGAAATAGGTATACTTCGATATTGATTCGCAAAATTAAAACATTTTGTTATTGTTCAAACGCATAAAGGTACAAAGTGTTTCTCTATTTCTGAAACAACTTGTTGACGAACACTAAACTTCGTCGTACCCAATCGGAGCTGTTTACCTTGCTGCAACCCGATCCACGAACTCTGGTCCAAATAGATCGCATATCAAACTCGCTGAAACTCTCCAAAACGGCTTAATACGGTTCGCATTTCATTATCCTCCATTAATTTTTACGATACATTATAATAGTAACACGTGGAGTAAAACTCGCTGGACGGTGACATGACAAGAATTTATTTTTAAAATAACTTGTCATGATGTTAAAAGCTCAAACTTTTCACCCTAAAAAAGGATACAGTTAGGTACTCTGCCTGAACTTACCATGTTATAAATTATGCACAATCAAAATTATCGCGTTTCTTTAAAAACCTTTGTTATTTTATTTTTCAGCTAAAAGCAAGCCGAGCGCAATTTACGCCTGAAACTTCACTGTCTATTTCAGGAGAGCGGACGCGGCGTTTTAAAAATAGAAAGTTTTAGAAAACGCGCAGTAATTCCGAACTTTCCCGCCTAACTTTCAATTCGTGGATAATTTCACTCATGAATAGGGCATCGAAACTCGGTTCAATTTTGAAAACCCGGGTTTTCGAGCCTAAGAGTAATCAAAACCCGGGTAGACCGGGTTTTTCGAGCTTTTCGAGCTTTTTATTTTAATTAAAAAAAAAACAATTATCTGTGTTTATATTAGGTCTCTGCCTAATGAAGGAATTTCGAAAAGAAATATAAACCAAAAATCACCCCTAAAAAAGTGATGGTCACCGTTTGGTGGTCTAGTGCGGTTGTGATTCCCGACAGCTTTTTAAAAAACGGCATGAGCATTATTGCAGATGTGTACTGTGAAGAACTGGAGAGAATGATGGAGAAGCTTGCACATCTGCAACCAGCTTTGGTCATTCGGTCGTCCCCACTGCTCCTTCACGACCTCACACACTCACCAGACCTTGCACCTACCAACTATTACTTTTTCCGAAATTTAAACAACTTTTAGTGGGTAAAAAATTCAATTCCCGAGTGGCAGTACAAAATGCCTTTGAAGAGTTTCTTGCCTCCCGGCCAGCTGATTTTTACAAGAAGGGCGTCAATAAACTGCCAATGTGTGGGCAAAGATGTGTCGATTGTATAGGTTACTTTGAATAACAGAAATGAAAAAATTTGAAAAAATAAGTACTTTACCTTATTCCAAACAAAACGGCAATTTCATAGGTAAAAGACCTATTATATCATCGATTTCCTTCAATGTAAAAGCAAAATGTTAAGGATGGGGAAGAATTTACAAATTACAAAAACAGTTTAATGTTTAAAAAACTGATAAAGATTAATTTTTCTTCAGAATATCTTAAAAATTAGTAAGTAATGAACAGGGATTAGGTATGTACTCCTGTCCAAAATCAGCTTTGACACGTTTTTGAAGGATGTTTTTTTTTAATTCTTGAAGATTTTTACCACTTTTCGAACTTTTCATAGCACATCGTTGTATCTATAAAAATGGGAAATGCTTTCCAAAAAACCAACTTCAAATGCCACTACAAAGAGTGAAATAATCTTTAATGTACACCAATACGAAGTCGGGCGATACAAAAGACTATTAGTGATTGTACGAAACATTGCCCGACTTTGAATTGGTGTACATTAAAGATTATTTCACTCTTTGTAGTGGCATTTGAAGTTGGTTTTTTGGAAAGCATTTCCCATTTTTATTTTTTACTTTTTAGTGGAAAGCAACAAAATGCACAAGGCAAAGCAAAAATACCCAAATCTCTTAAGGTGTCTTTATAACATCTGAATAGTTCCCTCAATTTCACCAAGATCCCATCATCAGATCCTGACTTGAAGACTATAGTCTTTAAATCAGTATCTGCTAGCAAACGCACCAGTAACTATAAAAATACCCAACTCGCTTCAAGTATACCAGCAAAATTTGAAGAGTTCCCTCGATTTCACCAAGATCCCATGATTAGATCCTGACCTGATGACCATAGGGCAACTTGGAAAATATTACTCTTTCAAATAATACCCAAATTGTTTCAAGTGTCCATATAAAATTTGAAGAGTTCCCTCGATTTTACCAAGATCCCATGATCAGATCCTGACCTGATGACCATAGGGCAACTTGGAAAATATTACTCTTTTAAATAATACCCAAATTGTTTCAAGTGTCCATATAAAATTTGAAGAGTTCCCTCGATTTCTCCAGGATCCCATCATCAGATCCTGACCTGATTAAAATGGGACCATCTGGAAACAAAACCGTTTAAAAAAAAAATTTTCAAATCGGTCCAAGCGTCTTCGAGTAATCGGTGAACATACACAGATAAAAAAAAAAGATTCCGACGAATTGAGAACCTCCTCCTTTTTTGAAGTCGGTTAAAAAGACTCTATAAACGTGGATTCATTAGTAAATTCAACACCACCCTCGTCATTGTCTGTAGAATTCGATATTTCGCAGATTCTATAGTTCGCAGTTTTTGACCCAATACCGATAAAGGCAAATCTTCATCCTCGTCAAGTTCGGCAAGCTATGCAACGTTTTCCTCGACGCCGATATTGCGTTTGTACATTACGTCCACAATTGCCAGCTAAACGGCATGAGCGATGCATAGCTGATGGTATGACTTAAAGGACTTCCCTAACGCAAACATTCGGCTGCAACCGTCTGTGGTTGAGCGACAATGTCATTTGTTAGAGATACCTCATATTCGTCCAACTTGGCCTCAATCAATTGTACGCATGAGGCTAGTAAATGTTTTTATTCCATTTACTTATTTTTGCATTCGAAGTGGCTTAAACTTAATAAATAATAAAAACAAAAGTATTAAAAAAAAACCCGAAAAACCCGAGTTTTAAAAATAAAACCCGGGTTTTTTTGTAATCCTCAAAACCGGGAAAACCCGGGTTTTTTCGGTCCGGGTAAACCCGGGCTCGATGCCCTACTCATGAATAAGTTCGCTGGCGTGTATTAGTCTTTTTCCGATAAAAATAAATCGGCTTTTATTATTCTAAACGGAGATAAACTTCTATAGTATACCTACTGATAGATATTTTGTATAGAGGACAGAACGTAGTGATTATATCCTCTTTGTAGAGGAAGAGGACCTAGAGGACCCAAAGTTCGTTTCGGTTTAGGAGGTTCTTAATTTGCCGGAATCTTTTTATTAGGTACGTTTCAATCATTGAATTCAATTTGAACGTTCAACGTATGACGTATCGTGTTTGTATTTTGCCTCGCTAGGAATTTTCAATTTTATCGCGGCAAAATATCAAGCACGCAAGTGCCACTTCGCAGACGTTATTTCAATAGGGCAGGAGCTTATCACCGATGATGAAGAAGTATATTATGTTTCTTACTCTGGGAACTCTCTACGACTCAGATTTATTTATCGTCAAAAAGACTAGAATTCACGGCCATTTCACAGGAGTGGTAGGTACACTCCGACAAGGCTCTCTTGGCACTTGAAGGAGGGCGCTGTTGCACAACAAAGGCATCCATAAAATAAAATCTCCTCCATTGTACTTCCATTTTGGTTTAAAATAGTTAATAGTAAGCAAAAATAACATAACATACGATAGTGATATACTGACAGAGCGAACTATCAAACAGTAGCACAAGATAGCGGCGTTAGTTCAGACTTTGGCCACGCGCCAAAATAGCCTTGTCGCACTGTACCATGGACCACCTCAGTCTCATAGACAATTTGTTGACATATTTTGACAAGTGACAACAGACAACCAAAATAGCAACCAAACAATTTAAAATTTGAATTTTGATTTTTGATTTCAAATCCAAAATCCAAATTGAATTTTCAGCACGTATTTATTAATTTTAATCATGTACCTACTCAATATCTAACGCAAGTAGAAATTTAATATTCTGTTCCGTTTGTGTATTGTCGAACGGCGAAGTTGATGTTTGAAAACACGTTCTCGAATACCAACTGAAAAGCTAAACAATGACTTCGGAGAGAAATGCTCATGTGGGGCAGGCACGGGAAGCTTTCCAAATGCTATTTCAAATTTCGCAGCTCCTCAACACCGGGCTTGATGCGGAAGCCCTGAGCATATGTATACGACTGTGCGAGTTGGGTGTCCATCCAGACTCCTTAGCTCAAGCCATTACGGAGATCAGGAAGACTAGTGTAAATGCCTCCCAGAACAAACCTACAAACTTGCCACCCTAACTTTTAAGCAGCATGTAATGATAAAATCTCAGTCATTTTAATTAAGTGTAAGCAATTATCTATGTAAGTAATCTTATTATCTGAAACTTAAATTTCTTAAAATCATGTTATCATTAATTTATACCTAAGGTCATCCCGTACAATTTTTTATCATTCACGAGTGTAAACAATTTTTTTTTTCTGTAATAATTAATGTTTAATAATCATAAGTTCTGGTACCTAATAAAAGCTACATAATTTAAAAGAAACTGTTTTTAGCTAACCTTTGAAAGTATAACCTTGAACCAATTTGTTTCCTAAATTTAAAATTCTATTTATGTTATAAATGCAATAGTTATGTATATTTCAGATCTGATTCTGTATTGTTAGTTAGCAATTCTCGCACTGAATTATTAACTGAGGCAAATATCCTTTTTTTGTATTATTTTTGAACAAATTAGTAAGCATGGTATGTTGGCATGATACCAAGCCCACCTGAAGTTGCAGAATAAGCCCACAGATCCCTGGTAAACCCTTTTGAAAAGTTTTGGTACAGAAATGGACACATAGGATTCAAACAGCCGTTTTCACTAAATGTAGGAAACGCCCAAATCGAATGCTTAGTCCTAAGGTGGTAAGGTGAGGTAAGGTGGTGGTAGCCATTAGATTTAGGCGTTTCCTCGGTTTAGTGAAAACAACTAATGAGCATAAGGAAAAGCCTAAATCGACACTTACCCATAAGTTGAAGGTGTTCAAATAAAACAACCACATCACTCAATTATTCAGTATCTATTTTTACAAATTGTGCTCCATAATTTGTGCTAGCAAGTGTAAATTGTTAAAAATTAACAAACCAAAGGCACTCTGAGAGAAAAACGGGTTAATAAATTTTCTAGCAGAGTTGATTTAAAGTAGACATAAGAACTTTGTTATAATTTTTATTTACATTACAAAACAACTACATGGGAACAAATAATTAAGTTGTTTTGCATCCTTACTAGCAAGAATTATGGTTTATTTTAAAATAAAATATACAATTATATTGTTTATAAAAGAAACTAAATTCACAACAATAAGGTATTGTAGAGTGAACCTATAAGCAATCAGTATGGAACTGAAAATATCACAGATGCAAACAATTCACTCTTCTGAATGTCCGGGGGATTTTATAAACTAATCAATCAATATACTTTTTGCCCTTCAGCAAGAATATTTCTGCAATAAGATTGTACAGTTAAAGAAAAAAACTGTTTTACTTCATAGTAAGTACATAAAAAAATAAATGATTAACTAACTATATACTCTCAAGTTTTAATTACATGTAGGAAAATGTTTTTAGCTGTTATTTGGTAAATTAAATAAACAAACAAAAACAAAGTATTTGAAATCAGAAATGAATATTTGTTTTGAAAGTAATTTGTCTCGTTTTTAAATATTTTAAGTTATTGTGGTGAAATATGTATTCTGGTGGATAATAGAATTTACTAAAATACAAAACATAATTTAACTGCATGAAATTAAAAGTCTGCATTTAAGATGATTTTAAGAATCATGTCTTGTATTTTATGATTCAAATTAAATAAAATTATATATGAGCAATAATATATCAATAAATAATGAAACAGAATACAAAATCGTGACAAATAAACATAAAATGATTCCAGAAAAAGATTACACTGACCAACAATAAAATTATGTATCTACAAAGGATAGATAACTGCATTTTAATAGCTTTATTAATTAGTAACATTTAACTGTACAATATTATTATTTGAGATCTAAGTCTAATTTATTGGAAACTAGTCCCTTGGCTCTGACTTTGGCCTAAAACAGAAGGATCTTCAAAGATGGGTTGCTGTGGTTTGAACTGCTCTGATGAAATTCTCGTCAGCATGATGCCGATGCCCTCAATCAGGGCCAGCAGGATGCCACCCACTAGAGCGCTGCCTGCCATCGCTGGAACACCTGAAATGTCATCAAAGGTCAACAAGTACATACTAGTTGTAGTGCCACACTGTTTGCGTAAGGTACAGAAGTCCTTTGTGGGGTTGAGTGTACGCTTCTAGAATATGATCCCAAAGTCTGTGTTGGACTTACCTTTGCACCGGTTTAAAGATACTGTCAAAAACATCTAATAAATCACAGTTACTATGCCATTGAAGAATTTTTAAGTGACAAGGATTCTTGGAACGATAGTGATATGCTTCCATCTCCTTGCGAGATATCTTAAAATAACCTTTCATACTATATAATAAAACTTGTATATCATGACATTTTCGAAAATAACAAGTACTGAGTTTCTTGCCAGTTCTTTTCGGTGCAAACCTGCTTTCCGAACCTGGCGGTAGAGTTTTGACATTTCATAAGAGCTTATATCTAAGCCTACATGAAAAATTAAGATTTTCATTTTCATATGCAAGGTTTGTGTTGTTTGATGTCCTTTGAGATTACGACACCGCTACCGGCCGCGCTACAACATGAAAGCTAAAAACTATACCATTGTTTACATTCCATTGATCGAGAATCTTTTTGTTTGAATGGAATCAAAAGTAAATCACCATTTCTCGCAGCTAAGATGCCTCCAGTCAGTGCTCCACTCATGATGGAGTTCCAGGGGTCTTCCTTCTGCCGCAGGTACACCAGAGAGCAGTCGATGGTAGAGAACATGCCGCCCCACACTGCAAAGCTTCCGGCTGTGATGGGAGACCTTTCCTTCATTGACGCCAAACTACCCAGCTAGAAACATATTTCAGTTGCAAAAGAGAATTTCCCTGTCTTTCATTATTATCATTTTATTCCATTGTGGGCTCCTCTATATGTATAACAAACATCAAAAAACATCTAATAAATCAGGGTTACTACACCATTGAAGAATTTTTAAATAACAAAGATTCTTGGAACGATAGTGATATGCTTCTACAATATTTTTAAGATATCTCCTCACGAGATATCTTAAAAATATTGTTTCATACTAAGTACTAAAAATTGTATATTGAGAAATTATTTTGAAAAGAGCAAGTACCGAGTTCCTTGCCAGTTCTTCTCGGTGCAAACCTGCTTTCTGAACCTGGCGGTAGAGTCTTGACATTTCATGAGAGCTTATATCTATGCCTATGTGAAATAAAGAATTTCATTTCATTTCATTTATAATGACAGTCTTCTTAAAATGGAAAGGATTTTGACTATAGCTCAAACACTTACCATGCATGGCATGGAGAACTCACAGGTAATGTTTTATTTCACAAATTTAGATTGGGTTGCATGGGTACCTAATTATATTATGTACAAATTGTAATTATTGTTTATTTTGTACATTCTTAGTACCTACTATTGTTTATACTTAGCGCTGAATTTTTTTATTAATTTTTATGATATTACTTACCATTTTTCTACTAAACCCAACAGGGGCATTTCTGAATCCCTTAATTGAATGAAAGATGCCACCACCAATAGCTCCCATCAAAAAAGCGCCACCAGAGTCATCCAAAATACGCCAAGGGCACGGTTCTCTCGAATATTCATCCATTTCCTATTATTTATTTTAAATTATCTGGAAAATATTAGGTAAGAATATAACCTCAAATCACAATTTTTATAGCACGTTAGTTATTTAGCACTTATCATTCTCACCGACAACAAAAATAAAATTATCCACTTGTTATTGTATGTATTTTAAATCGCGGATATTTACGCCTTTCTTGCAACTATTTTACATCATCCATTCCATACTTCGTTTGATGGGAAAAGGAAAACTGGAAAATGGAAAACAGGAAAACTCAAAAATCAAGAATCTCTCATTATTTTGTGGTCTGTGATGTTACCATAGAGTATATTGAATATGTTATGTTCATGGGGAATGGGGATCATAGATCAATATATATTAGAGAGGATATGCTGCATTTTACTCAGCCATAGATAAATGACGTATTTTTTGAATGAAACAAATAGACCTGTTTACAAGCCTTTCTCATTTATGGAAAGCTACGTTATTAGAACGAGACAGGCGGATTATGTTATTGCATACGCAAATGTCAAATGACGTCATACGATCTGCCAAACGAAGCTTTTTTTCTGGGACCAAATCATGGCCGTTTTTGTTTTTCCGGTGTCAGTTTTAATTTGATTTGTTATTTTGTTGAAATTTATAAATAATTTAAGTGTTGTTACATAAACAATAAGGAATGGTAAAATGCTCAGTTTTAAGCTTTAACAGCAAAAGCTCTGAAAAAAACCAGGAATTTCATTTCACAGGTAAGTCATAAAATTTTCTAGTTTTTCTTTTTGTAGCGAGTATTTTGCCTTTTTACGATAAAGTAAAGCTCAAAATCATCTTTAGTTAGTTCAAAACACTCAAATTTATTCGGTATAATCAAAAACTTCGATTATTTTTCGAGTTTTTGTTTGAATGTAAATATAGTGTTGGGATTGTATTGTTTACCAAAAATTGAGTATCGATAAAAATAAAACGTACCACTCGTACTGTTTGTCACGTTGAGGGAGGTATTATACGTCAGATCTTTAAAGTCAAAAGTCAAATATCTTTATTTCACATAGGCCTAACGTACAGGCTCTTGTAAAACGTCAATATGATATTTGTTGCTTAAGTATGGTTTAATCTATGATACGTCTTGGTTACGTCAGTCAGTAGTTGGTGTCACGTGGATAACCGAGTTTTAATTTATTACGAAAATTTATGTACGTATTTATATACGTATTCATGCGTGTATGTATGTATGCATCATGCATGTATATACTCGTGAATGTACCTTTACCTTTTATTTTTATTTCAGATTCCCGAAAAATTCTGAAGTAAGGGCTAAATAGCTAAATAATATAAGGAGACCAGCGTTTAAGCCTGCACCAGTGCTTCAATGACGTCACATCATGCGCAACCGACCGTTTCCCTCCGCAATCTCACTGTGCACCTTTCCATGCATTATATTGGTTAAAGCGAAATATTACTACTTGTTACCATACTTGTTGCTAGGTTATAAGTTAATTAAATAAAGAAAGGTTAAGTTGTTTCATTATATAATACAATTTATATCGATATATAGCAAAAACAATAAAAAACACGTTTGTTATATGGGAGCCCCCTTAAAATTTTATTATTTTGTTATTATTTGTTGTTATAGCGGCAACAGAAATACATCATAATTATTATGTGAAAATTTCAGGTCTGTAGCTATTACGGTTCAAGAGATACAGCCTGGTGACAGACGGACACACGGACGGACGGACAGCGAAGTCTTAATAATAGGGTTCCTTTATTATCATTTGGGTACGGAACCCTAAAAAGTAGCCTATGTATGAATCTAGGATCAAATCTATCTCAATTTAAAATTTCTGCCATATCAGTTCTGTAGTTGCGGCGCGGAAGGAATATTTCCCCCGCGTGATTATATTACACAAATCTTTGGGCAAAGTAGAAGAGGCCAGCATATTGTTCACGCGCTGCGGAGCAGGCGTAAGGAAATTTTTTTTAAAAATTGCTTTGTTCCCGGCCCCCACGGTCCCATAGTTTCGACCCCATAAGGTTTAAATATACCCACTGTCCAGGGAGACTTTTGAGGTATCCACCTATTAGTAATTAATTAATAATTGCTTAAAATATAAAATTTAAATAATGTTTCTGATATTTTTATGTAGTGTATATTTTTAATTATCGATATTTTTTATTTTTTAAATTAAAATTATCGATAGGCCCCTAGCCCTAAAAGTCATTTAGGCTCCGCCCATTCGGCCATTATTTGGTCCCGGAAGCTTCACTTGAAATTTCTTGTAACACATCCTCTATAATATATATTGATCTATGATGGGGATGTTACTTTGTCTATGCAAGAACCAAAAAGTATATAAACCTAAGTAGGGTATTAATGTTCTGTGATGTAAAAACCATTGACAATTGACATTTGACGTTTGGAATTTCCCAATGAATAATGACAAATGAAAATTAAAAAATATAAAATGACAAATCAAATAAAGAAAATATAAATTATTTGTAAATTGAATTGTTATTTTGCTAATTATTTATAATGACGATCTTTAACTTATACATTTTCGATCGCTATGGAACTTTGCTATATTACGGAGAGTGGAACCGAACAAAACAAGCTGGAATGTCACGGGAGGAGGTAACAAATAACACAAAAAAAATTAATTTATACATAAAGTTTACGCCTTAAACTTTTTAGCCTCATACTCTAATAGCAGGTTAGGATGAACGCTTCATACTCTATTGAAAACTCTAGTCTCCGACATGCAATTTCCACAAAATATTCCTTCAGTGCTAACTGTTATGAAAGATCCATTTTGGTAGCACAAATGTTATGTACATAATTCTAATATTAATAAAAATCAGGGGATCCTTGCTTGGGGTTTGAACACTGGCTTGTCAATAGAGAGGCTTACCAACTAGACAAACACTGGTTGGAACAAAACAATTAATATGAATTGTATGTACTAATACAGAGTTCAAAACTTTCACCTGAGTGTTTTACTTTGTCTTTTACAGGAAGGAAAACTGATGTACGGCATGCTCTTCTCCATAAAATCGTTTGTTGCAAAGATATCACCTCTAGATCCAAAGGACGGATTTCTCAACTACAGGACCTCAAAATATACTCTTCACTGCTTAGAAACACCCTCAGGATTGAAGTTTGTGATGAACACTGACAACCAGGCACAAGGGGTCAGGGAGCTGTTAAAAAAGATTTATGCTGAAATCTATGTCAAGTATGTTGTAGGTAACCCACTGTGTGTCATGGGGGAGCCTATCAACAGTGAATTATTTAAGAACAAACTTGATACCTTTATCAAGCAGGCACCTTTAAGCACAGTTAGAGTGTCTTGATAATGTGGTTTTGAATTATTTTGAAAGGCAATGTAAATGTAATTTTCAAGAAATGTAATTCTTATCAGTTGGATATTAAAAATATGATACTTTTCTGAGCAAGAGCACAGAATACCATAAACCTTACAGTACAGAAGATTCAATCCACAAAATTATTGAAATCGCAAATTTTGTGAATTGAAATATTTGAAATCTTTGACATAGTAAAATTGATTTAAAAAAATGCAACAGTCAAGAGATGTGAAATAAAATTTACTTTGCGCAATAAGGTCTAAACATTAATTGCATTAAGTGCCCTTTGTTGAAGTACATTCAATTTTATAATACTTAACCTAACCTAACCAATAGACGTTAGGTTAATTTTTCACTGTTTATTTTTTATTTTATTTCTTGATTCACTTCATTCAGTGTATGAAAACGTTATGCGAATCGCCCCTTAGCTCGTTATGGGAGAGTACATAGATTTTGTATCTACAGTACCCATGAATCCCCTGGCAAGAATGTATAATAGGTACCTATTGTAAGTTATTAATTTTAAAATTTATTATAAGGTGTTGTGTATATAAATTATCATAAATAAAATAAAGTGCTTGAAATTATACTTTCTTTTTAATGTTAAACTTTATTTAATTGACATTTATTATAATGTTTCTGAATTCTGAGAATCAAAAGATTATCAATCATAAACACCACTATTGACCATTCAGTATTCAATACCTACATAATTATGATTTTTTTAGTAATTATTCATTGACCCAAATTATCCATCCCCAGTCTATTGAAATTGGAGCAAGACAAAGGAATAGTAATTATTTCATGCTAGGTACAATAAAGGTTCCATTTTCCCATTTTGACCCAAAATGTAGCCAAAAATTCTCTGCATTCCAAAATATTTTAGTAAACATGCATAAATGCAATTGATTTGTTTTTTTTTACGTTTGTTTATTAACTATTTGTATAATGTAAATGTATAGTATAATAAAAGAACGATAGGTAGTACATTTGACTCTTGAGCCATAGGCATAGACCATAGAGTAAAGTTTAATGCATAGACTCATTATTTAAAAAAATAACTTATTCTGTGGTGGATAGGTATTACATAGAGTTAGAAGGAATATACACTGGATAGCTGACTGTCAAAGTAAAAATGAAGACTCGCCATTTTGGCGCTGATTGTTGCGTAACCTCAAAGACAAAGTAAATATAAGGACAGGAAATTGTCAGTCTTATTGGGTGGGTATATCCGCCATCTTCTGTAGAATTGAAATAGCCAATCACAGCCATCGGCCAATCACAGATAGGCACCAGACAGCTGATCAGAAGGGCTGCTCTAACTATCTATCGATATGGAAATATTATCGATGTAGTAAGTAGTTCGTGGTTAGTCATTAAAGATTTGAGAGAGCAAAAATGAATGAACATAACCTACCGTTAAAAACCTACTGATAAAAATTAATGGCTAACGGTTTTGAAATCGGTCGCCTTGATGCGAAGTAACGATTATCTTAAGAACATACAGTATTACGAGTCGTATACATTTTTCTCCGGAGATGCAAAATTATTTTTTTGTGGAATAAATACCTACCTACCTTAAAAATAAAAAATATTGCTATCCACATGTCACCAACTAACAATAATTATTATCTGACGTAACCATGACACACATACACATTAAATATACTGTATCTGACGTATAATTCAAATAACATACTATCTAGTATAATATTGTAGTAAAACACAAATTAGTTACTTACAGTAGTGTCAGATAATTTACATGTAATAGTAGTATCATGATTAATACACGACGTGATGAATTAGGCTCTTCGTTAGATATCGAGAAATATTCTTTTTTTTTAATCTTGAGGTTACAACTCCTCTTTAATCCTCAGTTTCTCTCACCCATTTCAAAGCTCGGTCAACGAAGTTTTGCGGGACTCCTATTTCTGGGTGGTCATGATAATAACTACCAATAAAGATCCTATTCGTCACCTAATTTGTCGGGGTTCTCCAAGTCCCGAGCTCGCATCGGTCGCTCCCGGATCCTAATATTTGTAACAAACATCTAATCTGCAAATAGCGTAGATCTGTAGTAGCTGAGACTTCCAGTTCAAATGTTCAAAGTTCAATGTGGCAGCCATTTTTTAAATTTTGACCACAAATTACATGTCTTTGCTTGCTGCAATGGTTTTTGTAATTTAGTCATTTCGAGATATGAACAATTATTTTCTTAAAATACAGTCCCGCCAAACTGACTTACAGTTGTTACTTAAAAGTTGTCAAACATCGATTTTAAAGAAATTCATAATTCATGAAAAACCTTTAGAATTTTTCACTCCTTACAATTTGAATTTCGAAAATTCCCGTCTTTGTACAGAATATACAAATATTCTGTAGATTCATGACCTAATAATATGAACCTGAGTACTAAATTTTACATCTCTACGACTTTTAGTTTTACCGGAGTCCGTGGAACAACGAAAATGCCTCACTCCTTTATTTATATTATTATATAAAATTTACGGAACCCTTCATGCACGAGTCCGACTCGTACTTGTTTGTCTTTGGCCTACTCTCTGTTTCTTTTTTATAACTTTAATCTATAATATTATTGTCTATTGCGTGTTAGTATTGTCTATGTTTTTATGTCAGTTATTAGGTTTTGTGGGTTGTGGTCAGCATTATTATAATATTTACCTGATGTGCTGAAAATTTTATTTAATTCATACAAAATAAATTCACATCTCCGGGAAAAAATAAGTATGCGTGGGTCTTCTCGTTCTACTGAATCTCCCTTAATTCATCGTAACTTCAAACTAAGGCGACCGGATTTAAACCAACAGCCAATACTTTAACAAATCCCGCGAGACCAAACTATATCTATTCCTGAAGCCCTTTCCTCTATTATAAAAGTTTGCAATAGATAATAGCTATAGAAAAGCTTTGGTTTCTGTAAAACCCCGAGATTTTTTCCTATCTACTCAGCTATCACAAGCATAGTATGAAATTTATCGATAACGGTATAATAGTAGTCACATCATTAGTACTTAGACATGAAGCAATGCGCATGTCAAAGTGCTACAGTTTATGGCGGTTTTTGCCACCCCGACACATATAGTGATAAGTAAACTATGGCCTCTCTATATATATGTTTAAATTCTCTAAGCGTAACCTGGCGTGAGCGTCTATGGAACTAAAATCGAATGACATTCAAAACGACAGTCCACTCTATGGCCCATAGATGGTCCACTTCCAACTCGGAGCTCCGAGACTTCCAAGTTCCAACAAATGTCAATTTAGTACTGTGGACGCTCGTGGGAGGCGCTTCAAATTAGAAAATGAACTGTCTCGTATGGAATTGAAATCATAGACATAAAACACTATAATTATTGGAATCACGAATCCAGAGATACATTTCATGTACGGCTCTATTCTATCATCTTTGTACAGCTTTGAAACGGTCACTATCCCTAATAGTAGTAGTCCTAATCACTATCAATATCATAATCCCTAATAGTAGTAGTCCTAATCATAATAAATATCATAATCCCTAATAGTAGTAGTCCTAATCACTATCAATAATAGTAGTAGTGATTATATACTCTTTGTCTATAGTGTTTTATGTCTATGTTGGTCACAGTTGTCTTGTTTATGTTTTCAGTTTTGACACGCCAGTGATAAAAGGTAATCTGTGGTAAAACGTAGTGATTATATACTCTTTGATCTGTGGTTTTGACTTTTTTCTTTCGGTTCCGTCTGTGCTCTCGGTAGAGAGTATTTATATTCTTTGCGTCTGTGTTTTGAAGTTTGTTTGAAGTTTTGAAAATTGTTTTAGCAGGAGCTTTTGATCAAACTTTTGATTTTGATTTGACCACAATTTGACCATCCTTGGACTAGAAATGTTTTGTAAATAAATATGCGACTATGCGACATGCGTATGCGTAATTTTTGCCTTATGGTTGAATTGAAACCAGTAATCCGATAACCTATTAAAAATCTAGGCATTAATAAGTTGAATATGGCTTTGGAGTTTCATTGTGTAAAAAAGTGGAATTTCTGTGATGAGTGATACGGACGACACAGACGTGCTTCTGCTGATACCGCCGAACTTCTTCCTGGTACACAGCTCCGGCTCCGAGGATTCCTTCCTCGAGACATCGAGAACCGTCGTCCACAAACCGGTTTCGTGCACCGCACAGGTCCTCGGAAAACTGGTCGACCAAGTGCACTCACTGGAATCTCGATTAGAAACGTTAGAATTCGATACAAGCGAGCTCTCGAGCGCAGGATCGCGTAAAAAGGTTTGGGACACGGAAAGTGTCGATAGCCGTAGCATAGATCGCAAGTGTTTCACCTTTCCGCGACGACGACGGCGTAAACTGAGGAGAGATCGAAGCAGAGACGTGTCTCTCACGAGCCTAGACACTTACGAAACTCGAATTAGCGCTCTTAAAGTTGATTACAGACGTGAAAAATCAGATAAATTAAATGATTCACACAGCATGGACGGAGATATCAGCAGTATTGTATCGACCCCGAGTAAGAAGAACGATAAACTTCTCTTACATGAAATAGACGAGTTTCTGAACAGAGTGGAGACCTATGAAAGCCCTGACTGTAGGAATGACCCTAGTTCTATCACTCCGGAAAATATTTTAAAAGCAACTGGGGATTATATATCGCAGAGGCTGGAAGGGAAGCAGGATGAAATACAGTTGCCGAGCGGAAGAATTGTGTCAAGTAGTATTTTAGATAAGTATATTTATTTAGTTAAAACAGCCAGCCAATCGCCCCAAAGTACATCATCTGTTAGCAATGTGAGGAATGAAAATGATCAAGCTAGTCACAGTCATATAAGAAATGAAAATGAGTCTTATATGCCTCGCACTACAAAACCAGATGCAAAATCTCCAAGCATAAGGAAGCTCAACTTTTCAGATTCCAAAGATGTACAGCCCACTTCAACGCCAAAAAGAAATGTGCCCCAATACTCAGATAACTTCAAACCTACTTCAAATAAAATTTTAGATAGAGCTTCCAAAGTTCTTGAACATTATAGGATGCAAAGTCGAAATACACACAGTTCTATGTCCGATGGCAGTGAATTGACTGTAAAGAAAGATGACTATAATATAAAGAAAGATGAATATAATATGAAGAAAGATGAATATAATATGAAGAAAGATGAATATAACATAAAAAGGGATGAGTTTATGAAGAAAGATGAATACATGAAAAGAGATGAGTTCAAAATGCCTCAAATGAGACCTTTTAACTTAGACAGGGAGAGTTATAAGTTGGAGTCGGTGGATACAGATTTGTTGAGCCTGAGTGAGTTGTGGGGAGAGAGGGGCGATAGGGGTGAAAAGGTAGACAGCATAAAGTTGGAGGAAGAGAGGTTGAAAAGAGAAGTAAGTATACCTGTACCATAAGTTGCAGCTGTTCACTGAAATATATTTTTCCTAGAGGTATAACCTCCATTCAAGTTGAGCTGCACCTCAATTGAGAGAAGTATATGATGATGAGAGGCAACTTGTGCCTAAATACAACTACTCATGCCAAATTTTAGCCAAATCAGTGCATTAGTTGTTGCATTAAGGAGTAATAAACATTGTACACACCCTTTTGTCTTAATAATATTAAGTATAAGTTTTTTTTTTAAATTTGGAGTGAGAGAATCTATTCTATCTGTACTATTATGTTTTCTAGGGCAATCTATGGGTTATAAATCCTAGATTTAGACTTGATATGAACTCATTAATGACTAATCCAATTTCTAACAAAGACAAATTGTTGTGAGAATAATAATGGTAAATATGATGATGTTAAAAGAAGAGCAAAGAAGAGTTTCTTTTTTATTTATTGATATAAAATAATATCTTCTCTTCTGAACATAACCCATAACAATGATTCTGTTGAAATCCTTTGACGAAACAAGGCCAGGCAGAGTGCAAATAAAGCCACAGGCAGCTGTAGCTACTAGTAAAATGTGTGGGCTGGTTAGAGCAGCTACTTACTTGTTTATCACACTCTCATCTTCCAGCACTGTGAAGCAATGATACAGCAATTGCAAAAGAAGATCCTGGAACAGCAAGAGAAGTTGGCAGTTGCAATGAGAGTGGACAAGGCGAAGGATGTGGCTATCAACAAGCTGCGTGAAGCCTGGCTGCGACTCACCAGCAGCTTGGACCGAGCTGAGGAGAGACATCGAGCTGCCTTGGACAAAATGGTGCGAGAGGTTGATAACTTCAAAATGGTGGCTGGAGAAGCTCAAAAGGTACTGTTTTATAATAATCCATCTTCATAATTAAATGATATAATGAATTATAAGGCATCAATAATCCTTAGAATTTTAATATATGTGTAAATATAACTAATTTCACTTGTTTGTCAATCCAGGAGCATGCGGGATCTTTTGACATTTGATTCAAGTGTGGAAAGTATATAATTTCATCACAAGTCCCAGTTTGTTGACCCAAGCTAATACACTAATTCAGTGCTCATTATTAATGCTCATTACTAAATGAAATCCACTGAGCTATAGTTTCTTATGTACCTAAGTTGCATCTTCAATAAGTAAAGATTAACTAGCAAATGTAAAATAGATTAAAAATGTATGTCAAATGAATTTAGTGAGGATTTCAATTTCTCAAGGCCACTGGGGATGCTCCAATAATGGCTTTCATTCTTTAATTTACCACCTTTCCAGAAAACAACCCACTTTGAAACAGAACTCTACAAAGCATTGGACTTGGCTCACGACTACCAAGAGAAGTGCAAACTCCTGACGTCAGAGAAGAAGGAGCTACAAGACAGCTTGGAGAAAGTTGTGGAGAACAAGGAAGAAGCTATCAGGCTCAAGGACAAAGAGATTGAGACGTTGAAGGAAAACTATGAGACTGTTATGCGGCTGAACAAACAAGCTACTGACTGTGTGAAGAATTTGGAGGATGCATTAGAGAAGGTATAACTCCTTTGTGTTTAACCTAATCAAGAGATGTTCTTTAAAATAAGTTCACGAGAGCTTACTGTATGCAAGAAATAAGAAGTGTTAACATAATTTTTTGCCCCATAAAAGCCTTTTTTCCTCAATTGTGTGTGTGTGTGTTTGTTTCTCCTTCATGCTGTAAGTACTGAACTGAGTTGACTGAAATTTGGAATGGAGATCCTGGATTAACACTATGGTTACTTATTGTCCCAGAATCTCATGAAAAAATCATGTTTCCTGCAAGATAGTCGAAAATCCGAATACCGCATGGTCAGTCGCTGGCTAAAGCTAAAATTATCTGCCACAAGGGGCCAAAAACTTAACACCTTTTTTCCCTTTACTTGTTCAAACATTATCTTACTGCTTTGTATCTGAACTTTCATCACTTTAAAATATTTCCAGGAAAAGTCAGAACACGAGTTAACAAGAAGCAAAACAATGGAGCTTACTCGCAAAGTGGAGTGTTTGAGTGAGGAGCGAGCGTTGGAACTGCAAGAGAGGGATGTTCTGAAGACCAAAGTGAACGAGGAAAGGTCGCGCTGCGGCGTGCTTGAGAGGCAGCTGTCAGACTCGCAGAGTCAGGTCACTGACTTGCTGAAGAAGTGTGTAAGTACGTCAGTTTTAGGCACCTTTGTGCTTCTCACAATATGGATATAATTTTATAATCTTAGAGTAATCCTTAAACCTACATAGAACTATGTAGGTTTAAGGATTACTCTTGGCTTACGTTCTGCCCACTATAAGTCAAGGAGATATGCAGGGTCAAAATTTTTTACAAATACATTCCTATGTTTATAATATTATTAGATCATTTTTTAGTAAGTTTTTTTTTCAATAAAATTTTATCTTGCAAATAGAGTAGTAAGTAGGCTCAAAGAACGATTAAATCTCAGAAGCGATAAGTAGATTTTTTTTCGATTTTATTAAAGGTTCACTTTTTATTCCTTGGTTTCAACTATCAGGGAGACATATTTACTAAATTTTAAGAGTTGGTTCGCAAAATCCGTCAGATAGTGATCAGTCAGGATGGCCGAGCGGTCTAAGGCGCTGCGTTCAGGTCGCAGTCCACTTCTGTGGGCGTGGGTTCGAATCCCACTTCTGACAATGCTTTTTTATTATTCTTAAATTGTTTTATAATTCAAGTCATCAAAAATCATGATTTTTTTATAAACAATTGGCCAGATCATTTTTATGTGCTCAGTTTTTTTTTCTAAATTAAAGGATACCCTGGACAACGAGACTAAGACCTTGAGAAAACACCTGGAGTTGCAAAAGTCGGAGCTGAAGAGCCACTACCAGCAACAGCTGGAGGATGCGGTGCTGAGCAAGCTGCAGCAGTTCCAGAGGCAGCTGGACCTGGCCGAGAGAGACATGGAGATGGCGGCGCGGAACAAGGAGGCGGCCGTCATCGAGAGCTTCAACAAACAGATCACCAGGATCGAGGAGCAGTGAGTATCAGCAGCAGCTGGAGGACGCGGTGCTGAGCAAGATGCAGCAGTTCCAGAGGCAGCTGGACCTGGCCGAGAGAGACATGGAGATGGCGGCGCGGAACAAGGAGGCGGCCGTCATCGAGAGCTTCAACAAGCAGATCACCAGGATCGAGGAGCAGTGAGTATCAGCAGCAGCTGGAGGACGCGGTGCTGAGCAAGATGCAGCAGTTCCAGAGGCAGCTGGACCTGGCCGAAAGAGACATGGAGATGGCGGCGCGGAACAAGGAGGCCGCCGTCATCGAGAGCTTCAACAAGCAGATCACCAGGATCGAGGAGCAGTGAGTATCAGCAACAGCTGGAGGACGCGGTGCTGAGCAAGATGCAGCAGTTCCAGAGGCAGCTGGACCTGGCCGAGAGAGACATGGAGATGGCGGCGCGGAACAAGGAGGCGGCCGTCATCGAGAGCTTCAACAAGCAGATCACCAGGATCGAGGAGCAGTGAGTATCAGCAGCAGCTGGAGGGTGCGGTGCTAAGCAAGCTGCAGGAGTTCCAGAGGCAGCTGGACCTGGCCGAGAGAGACATGGAGATGGCGGCGCGGAACAAGGAGGCGGCCGTCATCGAGAGCTTCAACAAGCAGATCACCAGGATCGAGGAGCAGTGAGTATCAGCAGCAGCTGGAGGACGCGGTGCTGAGCAAGATGCAGCAGTTCCAGAGGCAGCTGGACCTGGCCGAAAGAGACATGGAGATGGCGGCGCGGAACAAGGAGGCGGCCGTCATCGAGAGCTTCAACAAGCAGATCACCAGGATCGAGGAGCAGTGAGTATCAGCAACAGCTGGAGGACGCGGTGTTGAGCAAGATGCAGCAGTTCCAGAGGCAGCTGGACCTGGCCTAGAGAGACATGGAGATGGCGGCGCGGAACAAGGAGGCGGCCGTCATCGAGAGCTTCAACAAGCAGATCACCAGGATCGAGGAGCAGTGAGTATCAGCAGCAGCTGGAGGACGCGGTGCTGAGCAAGATGCAGCAGTTCCAGAGGCAGCTGGACCTGGCCGAAAGAGACATGGAGATGGCGGCGCGGAACAAGGAGGCGGCCGTCATCGAGAGCTTCAACAAGCATCTCACCAAGATCGAGGAGCAGTGAGTATCAGCAGCAGCTGGAGGACGCGGTGCTGAGCAAGATGCAGCAGTTCCAGAGGCAGCTGGACCTGGCCGAAAGAGACATGGAGATGGCGGCGCGGAACAAGGACGCGGCCGTCATCGAGAGCTTCAACAAGCAGATCACCAGGATCGAGGAGCAGTGAGTATCAGCAGCAGCTGGAGGACGCGGTGCTGAGCAAGATGCAGCAGTTCCAGAGGCAGCTGGACCTGGCCGAAAGAGACATGGAGATGGCGGCGCGGAACAAGGAGGCGGCCGTCATCGAGAGCTTCAACAAGCAGATCACCAGGATCGAGGAGCAGTGAGTATCAGCAGCAGCTGGAGGACGCGGTGCTGAGCAAGATGCAGCAGTTCCAGAGGCAGCTGGACCTGGCCGAAAGAGACATGGAGATGGCGGCGCGGAACAAGGAGGCCGCCGTCATCGAGAGCTTCAACAAGCAGATCACCAGGATCGAGGAGCAGTGAGTATCAGCAACAGCTGGAGGACGCGGTGTTGAGCGAGATGCAGCAGTTCCAGAGGCAGCTGGACCTGGCCTAGAGAGACATGGAGATGGCGGCGCGGAACAAGGAGGCGGCCGTCATCGAGAGCTTCAACAAGCAGATCACCAGGATCGAGGAGCAGTGAGTATCAGCAGCAGCTGGAGGACGCGGTGCTGAGCAAGATGCAGCAGTTCCAGAGGCAGCTGGACCTGGCCGAAAGAGACATGGAGATGGCGGCGCGGAACAAGGAGGCGGCCGTCATCGAGAGCTTCAACAAGCAGATCACCAGGATCGAGGAGCAGTGAGTATCAGCAGCAGCTGGAGGACGCGGTGCTGAGCAAGATGCAGCAGTTCCAGAGGCAGCTGGACCTGGCCGAAAGAGACATGGAGATGGCGGCGCGGAACAAGGAGGCGGCCGTCATCGAGAGCTTCAACAAGCAGATCACCAGGATCGAGGAGCAGTGAGTATCAGCAGCAGCTGGAGGACGCGGTGCTGAGCAAGATGCAGCAGTTCCAGAGGCAGCTGGACCTGGCCGAAAGAGACATGGAGATGGCGGCGCGGAACAAGGAGGCGGCCGTCATCGAGAGCTTCAACAAGCAGATCACCAGGATCGAGGAGCAGTGAGTATCAGCAGCAGCTGGAGGACGCGGTGCTGAGCAAGATGCAGCAGTTCCAGAGGCAGCTGGACCTGGCCGAAAGAGACATGGAGATGGCGGCGCGGAACAAGGAGGCGGCCGTCATCGAGAGCTTCAACAAGCATCTCACCAAGATCGAGGAGCAGTGAGTATCAGCAGCAGCTGGAGGACGCGGTGTTGAGCAAGATGCAGCAGTTCCAGAGGCAGCTGGACCTGGCCGAAAGAGACATGGAGATGGCGGCGCGGAACAAGGAGGCGGCCGTCATCGAGAGCTTCAACAAGCAGATCACCAGAATCGAGGAGAAGTGAGTATCAGCAGCAGCTGGAGAACGCGGTGCTGAGCGTGCTCAAGCGCAAGCCGAGGAAAAAATGGGTTTTATTACCGAGTTATACACACTATTTTTCACATCGATTGCTATAGGGGCTTTATAAACAAGTTACAGATAAAACTTTTTTAGTGACCTTGATTCTTTCTGTTTGGTGCCCAGACCTGGTAAAAATGATTTGTTTGTTATTTCCAGACACAAGCTTGAGGTGAACGTTCTAGAAGAGAAACAAAAGGAAGAGATCAAGCTGTATCGGTTGCAACTCGCGCAGGCCAATGAGAAAATCAGTCTCCTGGAGGTAACAAATTTCACCTCAACTTTCAATCTTCAGGTTGACATGTGGTTTATCTCGTTACATAA
Organism: Coenonympha glycerion; assembly: GCA_963855885.1. NCBI lineage: Eukaryota > Metazoa > Arthropoda > Insecta > Lepidoptera > Nymphalidae > Coenonympha > Coenonympha glycerion. Next base: position 15,421,836 of record OY979637.1, on the reverse strand, counting down.
TTTAAAAGTAGTAAGACTAAAAAAGAGAAAATGAACTTTTTTTCAGTCTTTCTACCGTTTCGACATTTGAGATGAAACAAGATGAGTTTTTCTTTCAATATTTTTTTTCCTTTCTTTCAGAACAAACTAGAGAGCTACCGACGCCGCCGCGGGCAGATAGCGTCGCAGCTGCACTCGGTGATGGAGTCGCAGTGGCGCCAGGCGCTGCTCATCCTGACCAACGGGCACGCCGGCCTCTCGCACCGCGCGCCGCCCAGCCTCGACCACACGCAGCCCGACTCCGGTACGAGAACAAACTAGAGAGATAGCGTCGCAGCTGCACTCGGTGATGGAGTCGCAGTGGCGCCAGGCGCTGCTCATCCTGACCAACGGGCACGCCGGCCTCTCGCACCGCGCGCCGCCCAGCCTCGACCACACGCAGCCCGACTCCGGTACGAGAACAAACTAGAGAGATAGCGTCGCAGCTGCACTCGGTGATGGAGTCGCAGTGGCGCCAGGCGCTGCTCATCCTGACCAACGGGCACGCCGGCCTCTCGCACCGCGCGCCGCACAGCCTCGACCACACGCAGCCCGACTCCGGTACGAGAACAAACTAGAGAGATAGCGTCGCAGCTGCACTCGGTGATGGAGTCGCAGTGGCGCCAGGCGCTGCTCATCCTGACCAACGGGCACGCCGGCCTCTCGCACCGCGCGCCGCACAGCCTCGACCACACGCAGCCTGACTCCGGTACGAGAACAAACTAGAGAGATAGCGTCGCAGCTGCACTCGGTGATGGAGTCGCAGTGGCGCCAGGCGCTGCTCATCCTGACCAACGGGCACGCCGGCCTCTCGCACCGCGCGCCGCACAGCCTCGACCACACGCAGCCTGACTCCGGTACGATAACAAACTAGAGAGATAGCGTCGCAGCTGCACTCGGTGATGGAGCTCGCAGCGATGCTCATTGGCTGAGTTGCAGTGGCTGAGTCGCAGCGGCGCCCGTTGGCTGAGTTGCAGTGGCGCTCGTTGGCTGAGTTGCAGCGGCGCCCGTTGGCTGTGTTGCAGCGATGCTCATTGGCTGAGTCACAGCGGCGCCCGTTGGCTGAGTTGCAGTGGCTGAGTCGCAGCGGCGCCCGTTGGCTGAGTTGCAGCGGCGCTCGTTGGCTGAGTCGCAGCGATGCTCATTGGCTGAGTTGCAGTGGCTGAGTCGCAGCGGCGCCCGTTGGCTGAGTTGCAGTGGCGCCCGTTGGCTGAGTCGCAGCGATGCTCATTTGCTCAGTTGCAGTGGCTGAGTCGCAGCGGCGCCCGTTGGCTGAGTTGCAGCGGCACTCGTGGGCTATGTCGCAGCGGCGCTCGGAGGCCGGGATTTTTTACTAAGTTTGCATTTGAGGTTAATGATTGTTAGACGGGCCCGCAGAACTCTTTTATTTTAAATTGAATCCCAAATAAATAGGCTTGTTTGTCTCCATTTTTTTTTGTCTTTGAACTTTGAAGCCGGCGATATCATTAGTTTGGTGGAATGTATATTTTACTCGTTCGTTGTTATGTTCCAGTGTCGACCCCGGTGCCGTCGGAAGCGGCGTGCAGCAAGGGCGCGCTGTCGCTGCCGCCGGACGGCCTGCGCGCTGCGCCGCGACACGCGGACCTGCAGTTCGACAACCTGAGCGACCACGAGCTGCAGCAATACGTCAAACTGGTAACTAGCTGACCTAACATGTTGCCTTATCTATTATATTTCTAAGATTACTATCAAATCGCAAATTAAACGATTATTCCATCGACTGATGTTACCATGTTATTCGGATAAGGGGGGTTAGTACAAGTTTTTGTACAAATTTCGAATCGACTCGCATCGCACAGACGAATCGAACTCCTTCATACATTTACAGCCAGCGCCATCTATTGACAACCGCATGTCAGCGACTGTCCATAGATGGCGCTGGCTATAAATGTATGGAGGAATTCGATTCGTCTGTGCGATGCGAGTCGACTCGAAATTCGTACAAAAACCTATACTAACCCTAATGTAGGGTAACCCTTCGTGATTGGATTGCGCCCGAGTTGGGCCCGCGGCGTGGCTCCTGATTGGTTGACCCGTTCTTCGCTCGATCTTAGCTCTCGCACCTGGTTGGCCGGCGACGTTTCGCTTGCCCGTGGCTCTGCTGTGCTTGTACTTATCAAAGTATACACGCTGAAGGATGTAAAATGTTAATATGGCGTTGATGATTATTGATGAAATGCGCCATCTTTGTATTGTAGATGCTCCACTCGAAATTTTTGCTGCAGCCTGCAATCGTTGTTTCTTATGCAGATCGACGTCGTTTTCCCATATTATTTGTTCCAGCTGCTAACCAAACCGCCGAATTTGGAGCCGGACTCCCCGCCGGACGCTCGCGACCACAAGAACGTGAACGAGGAGCCCACCAGCGACCGCCCCGACAAGCTGGACAAGCGTGAGCGCGCGCGCCGCGGCCTGTACCCCCACCCCACCGCCGGGAAACCGCCCTGGAAGTCGTAGCAGGCCCGCGGCACCGGCACTAATACCATGATATACTATAATATAAAATATAATTAATATGTAACGGCAAGGCGACATTACTCGTTCGAAGTTTGCTCCATTGGTAATAATGGGACTTCGGCATATTGGTTTGAAAAACTGTAAAGTTTTCACAACAGATGGTGTTAGTTCTGTCCAAGAACGAAAAACAATATGCATCCGAATTTCGTCGTGGTGAGACAGTCTCGCGTAGCTCAGTTGGTTGAGCACCCAGCCGCGATAGCTGGGGGACGTGGGTTCGAGTCCCACCGCGAGTGAAATTTTGGTGCATATTTAAATTTATAGGAATAATTTCCTAAGTGTGTATAAACACTATAATATAAAATATAATTAAATACCATGATATCATAACAACCTACCCCACGGAATACATAATAGCACCTAACGGTACAGAAGCCTCACTCTGCAAGATGATGTATAAAAATAGCTACTCTAGCACAGATAAAATGTGCAATTCAGTTCGCAATAGCGCTTGGATCCGCCTCCGCAAATAACACGCAACAAACGCAAAGTTGTGGTCTCTTTCTCTCGTGTAACTTTATCTCATTCGACGCACTAAGGTTGCCTCGCAATCGGGCACACGCAGCGCGTGACATAGACCGTACAAGAACTATGAGAGTAAAGTAGCCGGCGCGCGGCGGCGTCGTACGTTTCCCGCTCGCACTAATAGTGTGTAAGAGAGCTACAAATGACAGCCCTATTCTCATTTGAAACCATGGATGTTTTGAAACGCAGCCGCAACGCAAATACCACGGCCAATGTTGACAGGCGACAGCCCTTGACTTATACCGGTTCCCAATATTCTATCGCAGACAAGTTAGTCAAGTTTCTATCTCTAGTAAAGCAACCCAAGGATAGATTGAATATTGGGAACCGCCATTCCAGACTTGAACAGCCGAAAGCTCGTGAGAAACACTATATTTTGATTGTGGCGCCCCCAGTACCTGCCGTCCGGTGCAAATATTGTACAAAGATGCTGTGTGTCCACTGTCCACCGACTAGAGTTAAGAATAAAATACAATATTATATAATCATATTTGTTGTCCCGCCCTTGTATTTAAATGCATTTTTGTAATTTTATAATGATTTTTGTAATGTTTAAGCTATTAAGAGTAAAGTTTATAAAGCAGGCCAATTATGTGTTAATATAATAAAATGTTTATAATAATATTTGGTGTTTATTAAATTTACCTTTGGAACGATATAACTCAGTGTTGAATAAAGCTGCACAGAAAGTGTGAGGAGGCGCCGCCACAACCGCTCGATTTTAATAAATTTCTCAAAAAAAATGGTTGGACCCACATAAATGGCTAAACACACTAAATATCTACAGGGGGTCTACATTTCGTGAATTTTATGTCAAAATCGCTTGTTTCATTCGATTCGTATGGAATTTGACAGAGTGGGGCGCGTCATCGTGGATATTTATAGGACTGCGTTTGCAGGAACGTTCTCCCAGCGGAAACCTAAGAGCTTTAAGAATATCCTAAAAACTATTGAGCGCACCTTGTATAGGACCTAACCTAACCTAATTGAATTTTATATAAAATTAAAAATTCCGCTAGAGCAACGCACCCACTTGTTACGAGGCCGTTAGAATTGTTCTCTCTTTCTATCTTACCGAATATCGTAAGAGATTTTCCACTTCGCACGATTGTGGGTCTGATTGTCCTTAGTGATATGACACTAAATTGAGAGACTCCAAATCGCTAATATTGTGACTGAAATATGCATTATGTTAAATATGAACGCTATTAAAAAATAAACTAGTTATTATAATAATATAACGATTTATTAAACGATAAATGCAAATTACATAATTTTATACACAATCTTTGATAAATTCATAAATGGCTTCGTTAAAATTAACTATACACAAACAAGACTACACTTAGTTTTAATAATACAATAATCACATGGTTCAAAGAAGGCAAGACTATTAATAAGTTAATTATTTAAGAAGAACATGGATTTATACATTTTAGAAAATAATAACAAATATACAAAAACTGATTATTAAAAATAACTTAATTATATTTATATTAAAAGCGAATTATATGTGCATTTACTCGAAATACAGATTCAACACTAATATTACATAAATAAAAAATATAATTAAAGAGTTCACATTTAGGAAAAATCTTAAAATATACTCGAGATTTTTAGGAAAAATAAAGTGATTTTCTTATTTTTAGCGCGTCTAAGAATAGCGCCATAGGCGTAAGCCTCAGTAAGTGCGACAGAGATGGCAACATGCGTCCAATTTCTCATTTAGATGTAGGGGCAAATTGCATCGAGCTGCTTATAATATGTAGTGCTATCTCTTTCCACAGGTACCGTTAAGAGGGATTAGTAATATTCATTATATTGGTAATTAATATAATTAGTAATATATGGGATTAGTAATTCTTATGCTCGTTTTCACCAACATTTTAAGAGTCACCTAAGCCCTAAGGTGACAGTTGTTGTAGGTGAAAACTGTCACCTATCGGCTTAAGCATTCGATTTAGGCGCTTCCTAGGTTTAGTGAAAACGGCTGTTAGACGCGCTTTTAGAAACTAAAACCGAATCGCTACTAATATCGTATTAATATCATGGCCATTACTTATCAAGCCATTATGCAAGATTATGCACATATGCATAACCATAAGTGGTCTATAAAGATTAACTGTAAAAATATCTTTCAGTTCGCTTAATATTTTTTGCGCGATTAATAATAATAATATCACGTTTAGATGCGTTTACGTAATTACATAGAACTTTACAAGTTCTCACATGCAGTAATTTATAATCTATGATTTAAATTTTTAAACCACTAGTTTCGTAAAATATAATCTAATTTTTCATTGCATTTCATTCCATGTTCCATCTAGACTCATTAAAACAAGAATTAATTAAAAGAGCTAGAACTCAGAGCTATAAGCCATAGTCTAGGCTTTCAAGTCCCAATGCTGTAAACTTCAGTGGATTTCAAAAATCGAAAACTACTAATCTTATTTGACATACATTCTTTTTTTATTTTACAATTTTATTCATTGAACGTTTTTATCTATGGTTCGTTGTAAATTAAGTAGTAGCAATGCTCAGGATAATGCTGAGTATAATACAGATCTATGTAATTAGAAGCAATGTATAACGAACCATAGACAAGGGAGTTCGGTGGCTTTCATTCAGTGACGATCACTGAGTTAGTGCATAACCCCCCAGAACTTAGGGGCTGAATTTCTATATGGAACTATTGTCAAAATCGTTAATCTGTTTCACACTTTCTCATGTGAAGTGAGAGAGAGGACAGACGTGTCGTCGCAGGTGGTGTCTCAGGCGAGCGCGGAGGCCGGCAGCGAGCTGTGCTTGGGCTTGGCTTTGTGCACGAACACCTTGATGCAGCCGTTGAAGTCCGCGCTCACCAGCACGTGGCCCGTCTGCGACGACGCGTGAAGTGAGAGAGAGGACAGATGTGTCGTCGCAGCTGGTGTCTCAGGCGAGCGCGGAGGCCGGCAGCGAGCTGTGCTTGGGCTTGGCTTTGTGCACGAACACCTTGATGCAGCCGTTGAAGTCCGCGCTCACCAGCACGTGGCCCGTCTGCGACGACGCGTGAAGTGAGAGAGAGGACAGATGTGTCGTCGCAGGTGGTGTCTCAGGCGAGCGCGGAGGCCGGCAGCGAGCTGTGCTTGGGCTTGGCTTTGTGCACGAACACCTTGATGCAGCCGTTGAAGTCCGCGCTCACCAGCACGTGGCCCGTCTGCGACGACGCGTGAAGTGAGAGAGAGGACAGATGTGTCGTCGCAGGTGGTGTCTCAGGCGAGCGCGGAGGCCGGCAGCGAGCTGTGCTTGGGCTTGGCTTTGTGCACGAACACCTTGATGCAGCCGTTGAAGTCCGCGCTCACCAGCACGTGGCCCGTCTGCGACGACGCGTGAAGTGAGAGAGAGGACAGATGTGTCGTCGCAGGTGGTGTCTCAGGCGAGCGCGGAGGCCGGCAGCGAGCTGTGCTTGGGCTTGGCTTTGTGCACGAACACCTTGATGCAGCCGTTGAAGTCCGCGCTCACCAGCACGTGGCCCGTCTGCGACGACGCGTGGAGTGAGAGAGAGGACAGATGTGTCGTCGCAGGTGGTGTCTCAGGCGAGCGCGGAGGCCGGCAGCGAGCTGTGCTTGGGCTTGGCTTTGTGCACGAACACCTTGATGCAGCCGTTGAAGTCCGCGCTCACCAGCACGTGGCCCGTCTGCGACGACGCGTGAAGTGAGAGAGAGGACAGATGTGTCGTCGCAGGTGGTGTCTCAGGCGAGCGCGGAGGCCGGCAGCGAGCTGTGCTTGGGCTTGGCTTTGTGCACGAACACCTTGATGCAGCCGTTGAAGTCCGCGCTCACCAGCACGTGGCCCGTCTGCGACGACGCGTGAAGTGAGAGAGAGGACAGATGTGTCGTCGCAGGTGGTGTCTCAGGCGAGCGCGGAGGCCGGCAGCGAGCTGTGCTTGGGCTTGGCTTTGTGCACGAACACCTTGATGCAGCCGTTGAAGTCCGCGCTCACCAGCACGTGGCCCGTCTGCGACGACGCGTGGAGTGAGAGAGAGGACAGATGTGTCGTCGCAGGTGGTGTCTCAGGCGAGCGCGGAGGCCGGCAGCGAGCTGTGCTTGGGCTTGGCTTTGTGCACGAACACCTTGATGCAGCCGTTGAAGTCCGCGCTCACCAGCACGTGGCCCGTCTGCGACGACGCGTGAAGTGAGAGAGAGGACAGATGTGTCGTCGCAGGTGGTGTCTCAGGCGAGCGCGGAGGCCGGCAGCGAGCTGTGCTTGGGCTTGGCTTTGTGCACGAACACCTTGATGCAGCCGTTGAAGTCCGCGCTCACCAGCACGTGGCCCGTCTGCGACGACGCGTGAAGTGAGAGAGAGGACAGATGTGTCGTCGCAGGTGGTGTCTCAGGCGAGCGCGGAGGCCGGCAGCGAGCTGTGCTTGGGCTTGGCTTTGTGCACGAACACCTTGATGCAGCCGTTGAAGTCCGCGCTCACCAGCACGTGGCCCGTCTGCGACGACGCGTGAAGTGAGAGAGAGGACAGATGTGTCGTCGCAGGTGGTGTCTCAGGCGAGCGCGGAGGCCGGCAGCGAGCTGTGCTTGGGCTTGGCTTTGTGCACGAACACCTTGATGCAGCCGTTGAAGTCCGCGCTCACCAGCACGTGGCCCGTCTGCGACGACGCGTGAAGTGAGAGAGAGGACAGATGTGTCGTCGCAGGTGGTGTCTCAGGCGAGCGCGGAGGCCGGCAGCGAGCTGTGCTTGGGCTTGGCTTTGTGCACGAACACCTTGATGCAGCCGTTGAAGTCCGCGCTCACCAGCACGTGGCCCGTCTGCGACGACGCGTGAAGTGAGAGAGAGGACAGATGTGTCGTCGCAGGTGGTGTCTCAGGCGAGCGCGGAGGCCGGCAGCGAGCTGTGCTTGGGCTTGGCTTTGTGCACGAACACCTTGATGCAGCCGTTGAAGTCCGCGCTCACCAGCACGTGGCCCGTCTGCGACGACGCGTGAAGTGAGAGAGAGGACAGATGTGTCGTCGCAGGTGGTGTCTCAGGCGAGCGCGGAGGCCGGCAGCGAGCTGTGCTTGGGCTTGGCTTTGTGCACGAACACCTTGATGCAGCCGTTGAAGTCCGCGCTCACCAGCACGTGGCCCGTCTGCGACGACGCGTGAAGTGAGAGAGAGGACAGATGTGTCGTCGCAGGTGGTGTCTCAGGCGAGCGCGGAGGCCGGCAGCGAGCTGTGCTTGGGCTTGGCTTTGTGCACGAACACCTTGATGCAGCCGTTGAAGTCCGCGCTCACCAGCACGTGGCCCGTCTGCGACGACGCGTGAAGTGAGAGAGAGGACAGATGTGTCGTCGCAGGTGGTGTCTCAGGCGAGCGCGGAGGCCGGCAGCGAGCTGTGCTTGGGCTTGGCTTTGTGCACGAACACCTTGATGCAGCCGTTGAAGTCCGCGCTCACCAGCACGTGGCCCGTCTGCGACGACGCCACCATGCCGCCCTCCGCCGCCTTCTGCAACCGTCCCTTATTTTAAACTCTGTCCATTCGTTTATTTGCTTTTTGACACATGTGACAGATATTGCAATAGCGAGGAACCAAAGGGAGACCAAAGTGGTTAGTCTCTCTCTGAGTCTGTTCGCTCGCTATTGCTACATCTGTCTCATGTGTCGAAAAGAAAATAAACGAATGGACAGAGTGCGCCTCCACTGTTAAATTACTACGAAACATCACCCATAAATGCAGCACCTCCAAAAACCTATACAACGAAATCCAAGATGGCGGTTTTCCATTTTTGCCATCCGCCATCTTGGATTTATTTTCCCTAGCGCACTCTCGGATTTGAGTGGGTAGTTAGTTACCACACTATCTCTCATCACATATCACTTTTTACACTTGAAGAGTGTAAAAAGACACGAAATGAATACTATGACTACATAAATAAGCGCCTATCTACCTTTAAAGGGACATGAAAAGAGCCTCCCCGCGTGGTGCTTCGTTAATACACCTATTTTAAGCACCCGGCGTCCCTGGAAGCAGCTACTAGAACAGACAATTAGTAGGCTGACAAATCTTTTCAACACGATGGCCACCTCTAAGAACCAAGCTCGCTATAAACGGTCCTTTTTAGGACCCGCCTTGACAGTGCTCTCAATCAACATCGAGGGCTTCTCCTCAGACAAAGCAACATTACTTGCTGAGCTGTGCCATGTAAATAAATATGACTTAGTTTGCGTTCAGGAAACGCATCGAGGCCCAGACAATCCGAGGCCAGAAATACCCAACATGACGCGCGTAATCGAGCGACCACACCACAAGTACGGCAGTGCAATCTACACTCGGCCCGACATGCGCGTAAAGTCTGCCCACTTGACAGAGGAAAATAACGTGGAGATCCTGACAGTGGAGCTGGCTGACATCACGATAACGTCCGTCTATAAACCCCCAAACCACCCATTTCTGTTTACAGCTCCACCAAATTTCAAGAACACGAATACCAGTATAATAATTGGAGATTTTAACAGCCATAGCATTCAATGGGGATACAGCGTAACGGATAGCAATGGAGAGGCCGTAGAGCAATGGAGTGAGGCCAACAACCTTGTGCTGATACACGATCCTAAATTGCCCGCATCTTTCAATAGTGGAAGATGGAAAAGGGGTTACAACCCTGACTTAATCTTTGTCAGTGCAAACATTAGCTCTCAGTGTCGCAAGCGAGTCATTCAACCAATCCCCCGCACCCAGCATAGACCCATCTCCTGTGATATAAACGCTGTGATCCAACCCAATATAGTTCCATTTAGGAGGCGATTTAACTTTAACAAAGCACAATGGGAAAAGTTCGCAGGCACAATTGACGACAGAATCCGCAAAATTGAAGCCACCCCCCATAACTACAGCGTTTTTATGGATATAGTAAAGGAAGTATCCCGTAAGACTATCCCAAGGGGATGTGCTACATACTACGTGCCAGGGATGTCTGGCGATGCTGCCTGCCTTCTAGAGGAATACCAAACAGCATTTGAAGAGGACCCCTTCTCCGAATCCACTGTCTCCCTCGGAGAATTACTTATGCAGCGCATAGGTGAATGCCGAAGGAAGAAATGGCAAGACCTGGTCGAGTCAGTGGATATGACACACAATAGCAAAAAAGCTTGGTCAACTATCAAGAAACTAACGGGTACCCAGATTTCACCCGGAGAGTACACAAACATAACTGCAAACCAGGTTGCCCACCAATTGCTGCTGAATGGGAAAACCAAATCCCTTTCACAAGCAACTAAACTCACTAGAAACCCTACCACAGAAACTGATGTTCTAAGCACTAACATAAGCCTCAGTGAGATGAAAGCTGCGCTTAAGAAGCTGAAGAGCGGCAAGGCCTGTGGATTCGACGACCTCACAGTTGAACAGATAAAGCATCTCGGACCAGTGACGCTGGATTGGATTCTGAAACTTTTTAACGTATGCCTACAAACTAACAAAATCCCAAAAATCTGGCGCAAGGCCCGGGTTATTGCGTTACTTAAACCTGGCAAATCCGCGGACGATCCCAAAAACTTTCGACCGATTTCCCTACTATGTCACTTATACAAGCTTTTTGAAAGGATCCTTCTTGGACGACTCTCAGCGTACATCGACGAAAAACTTATCCCTGAACAAGCAGGCTTTCGCCCAGGTAAATCCTGCACGTCGCAAATTCTCAACCTGACCCAGCATATCGAAGATGGTTTCGAGAAAGGGAATGTCACGGGTGTCGCTTTCGTGGACCTATCGGCAGCCTACGATACTGTTAATATCAGTGCGATGATAAAAAAGCTTTATGAGATCACGGCTGATTATGGTTTCTGCCAGATTGTAAGGCAATTACTAAGTAACCGCCGATTTCAGGTTGTCCTACAAAACCAAAAGAGCCGATGGAGGAATCAGCGCAACGGACTGCCACAGGGTAGCGTCCTGGCGCCAACCCTATTCAATATATACACAAACGACCAACCTAGAGTACAGGGTACCAGAAGTTTCATCTATGCAGACGATCTGGCGCTGGCGGCTCAAGCGAACACCTTTAAGAGTGTAGAGGAGACACTAACTTCATCTCTGAACCAGCTTGGCGAATATTACACTGCAAATGGACTGAAACCTAACCCTAGCAAAACCGAAGTCTGCGCATACCATCTTCGAAATAAAGACGCCAAAAGGGAACTTAAGATCACATGGCAGGATACTAAATTGTCTCATAACAGCTCACCCAAATATCTGGGCGTAACCATCGACCGAAGCCTAACTATGAAACAGCACTGCGCCAACACCCAGCATAAGGTTTGCACACGCAATAACCTCCTGAAAAAGCTGACTACAACATCTTGGGGAGTTAAACCAGACGTTTTACGTACTACAGCCTTAGCGCTCTGCTACTCCGCGGCCGAATACGCATCCCCCGTATGGGAAAGGTCGGCACACGCAAAACTGGTTGACGTAGCGCTGAATGAGTCCTGTCGTCTCATAACGGGCTGTTTGAAGCCAACGCCGACTGACAGACTTTATCAACTAGCCGGTATAGCCCCTCCAGAGGTGCGAAGGACGGTCGCTAGCGCAATCGAGAGAACCAAACAGTTACAGGACAAACGCCACCCCCTATTCAACCATAAACCGGCCCGACCCAGGTTGCGCTCCAGAAAAAGCTTCCTACATTCAGTGCACCCACTCAACCAGCCCGCTGAAACTATGCGCCTCACTTTGTGGAGGTCACGGCTAAACACCCCTAACCCAAACATCAGCGTAAAGGAGAGGCTAGCTGAAGGACACAACCTCAGCTGGCCTATCTGGAAATCACTCAATCGCCTCAGGTCAGGGGTGGGAAAGTCCAAAGCAAACCTCGCAAAGTGGGGCTTCATTTCCGAAAACGATACGGAGTGCCTCTGTGGTCATCCAAGACAGACCATCGCGCACATGACCGGGTGCCCTGCGTGCCCGACAACCTGCACGGACGAGGAGCTGTACGAGGCTACCGATAGAGCTATCGCGGTTGCAGCTTTTTGGGCCAACCGTGTTTGAGGTGACTGTCGACTCGAAAAGAAGAAGATCTACCTTTAAACTTTGAAAAACTATACAGCGAAATCCAAGATGGCGGTTGTTCATTTTCACCATCCGCCATTTTGAATTTCAAAATGGAAGCCTCGATACACAGACACAAATAGTGCGCGAAAATGCTAGTGCCCCAGTAGTTAAGACTTTGTATAAAGTCGGAGCTCCTAGAAGTAGCTGCTGTCTCTTTCACACTCACCACTTCGTCCCTCTCGTCGGGCGTCTTGTTGTTCGCGTTCAGTTTCTCCTCGCGCTCGGTGATCATGCGTATCATGTGGTCGGGGTTGGGCGCGAACACGGCGCACGTCACCACCGCGTTGTGCGCCTTGATGCCCTCCCAAAAGTCGTTTCTATCCCTGCAGATTCAATCAAAACGAATATTATACATAATAAGCGGTGCACATCCCTGGTGCGTAGGGTTCGGGCCAGTTCTAACAGTGTCCTGAGAGCATTGGCGGACAGGCTTGACTGTCAGTACTTGCGCCATTGCTGTATGGTGCACGTGCTGACAAATCGAGCCTGTCTCAGGAGGGGTTAATAGGGGGGGGCGAGCTGTTGTTTTAAGATCTTAAATAATTAATGTACTTACTAACATTTAGGTTAAGATGTTTTTTATTTGTTTTTTACTAACCATTTTTAAATAATTAATGTACTTACTAACATTTAGGTTAAGATGTTTTTATTTGTTTTTTACTAACCATTTTTATGATCCGAGTTTGGTCGAAATAAATGATTATTATTATTATTATTATAAATAGGTATGTAGTCTCGCATTTACTCGAATACATTGTTTGAAGATGGAATTCAGTATAGACTCATTGGATTGGCGTCCAATGCAATCCAATGGAAATTCCAATCGCTATTGGCATGTACTAATACACAATACAACAAGCGCAATAACAAACGACTCATATCTTCATAATTCCACAAAGGATGGACACACTTTCATGAATAAGATATTTATGGAAGTGTGTCCATCCTTTGTGGAAACTTCCAAGTACCAAACATGCTAAGGAAATGTGGTCTGTGATTTTGTATTCAAATAAACACTAGTTTTTTTTAGCTTTTTACATTCCGATCATTTTAGCGATTCCTAATATAATTTTTGAAGTGATAACTTTTAAAGGCGCATTGAGCATTTTTGAGATGGGGAAAAACCATTGATCGCGCGCCACTTTTACCTCAACCGACACCTGATTGAGTTTCCGGCACTCCCGGGATGCCACATTTTATGTTTTAGTATTATTTTAATAATTAAAATAAATAAAATTAGTAGTTGACCAAATTACCAACCTCCTAACCGACGTGAACTTGGAATAATCGTGGCACGTCTTCCATATATAAATGCACTGGTTCTCCGACCCGCTCACTATGTACTTCCCGTCGTGAGAGAACGACGCCTTTATCTGACTAGACACGTTCACGTAGCCCTTGTACTTGCAGGACAGGTTCAAGTCCCTCAGATCGTACAAGCGTATCCTGCTATCGTTCGACGTGATGAGGATTTTGTCGTCGTTCGGCATTGGTTCGATCCCGGATATCTTCCTGCCGGTGGAATTCTTCCCCCGGGTGGACCGCACGTCTATTTGCGTGTGGTACTTTAGTTGGTCCGTGGTGTAGAAGATGCAGCGTCCGTCGTACGTGCCCACGACGGCGAACTTTCCGTTCTGGCAGAAGTTAGCAGCGGTGATAAGCTTCGTTTTGCCGTCCACCTCGTTCCATACCGCTACCTGTTGGAATGCATTTATCAAAACGATTTTTGTGAAAAATGTATAGTATGGTGATAAGTATTAGTCGACTTAAAATTAATTTTACGAAGGTACCAACGCGCACTAGAACAGAAGAACAGCCCTCTTCTACAGCATGAAAATGGTATCTTTGTCAGCAGCGTTACCCTATAACAAGATACCGTAAGACGTAATGCTGTGAAAATAACTAAAATACCAAAGTCAAGAAGTCTGGACGGCTGTCATAATATGAAACCTGCATGCCTGAAAGTTCACCATGTTCTCAAAGGTAAATGTAGTCCGCAACTCGCATTGTAAGGCGATGTACTGGAAGCAGCACAGGTACTCTCCTATCTCGACGTGTGACGGCAGCTACACCTATCTCACCTTCTTGTCGGGGATGTCCCACAGCCTCAGCTTGCCGTCCAAGCTGCCCGACAGGAAGTAGCGGTCGTCGCGCGGGTGGAACACGATGGCCGTCACGAAGTCGATGTGCTGGAAGCAGCACAGGCACTCGCCTATCGAGATGTGCCATAATCTGCAACGGATGGAGGCATGTTACAGCATCCAGGCTAAAGGTCACAAAGTACTTCCTTCACCTTTTTATCTTAGAACATCAAGGCGCCGAGATCGGTGACATTCTTACGTGGTTGACATTCAAGAAATTCACACAAAAACCAATTTCCTCCACGTTTCTGAACCGAACTACTAAGTACGGAACGCTTTTAAAGTTTCTATAATTAGAGTGCCTTCAGAGAAGACGAATAAGCATTTTCAAGGCAAGTGAACTCAAACCTAGACCTCTCGTTTTCCATCAAGCATGATAGTGGTCAAACGCAAACCTATTCTATTCTTCTTATACATATAACGTAAAAAAAGGATTCCTGAGAGGTGACTCAATTTCGCCCAACCTATACCCTTAAGCCTGGAAAGCTGAAAGTTAGCTGAGTTTTCTTGGTAATTTCAGGGGGATTTCATTCGCAATGTCGGTACCCCTGTAGCGATCCGAAATAAAGTATGCCAGACAATCGCCAAATAATTGTTAACTATGGAATAAATATGACGTTTTGACAGATTTTGTATTGCATATACTTTCAAATTTATAATTCATCCCTAAATCATTTTGAGTAAAGGAGTAAATCTTCTAATAGCCTAGGATCCCGCTATACAACGACCTTCACCGAGCTGCTTATTGGATGAAAACTATTTTATATCCAAGGTAAATATGTCAATAAATATATCGCAAGTGGGTTGCCTAAAAAATTTTAGTCCAGGGTATGATTAATTAAGAATTAAAAAAAAAAAGCATTATAACATGGACTCCTATTTGTGTCATGATTTTATTTAATCTATGGTAAGGTTGACTTCCATTTTTGAGATCACAGAATACTGACCAATCATAGCATTTCCCGCCATTGACATTGACAGCTGTGGAAAAAGTTAGATATGATGGAGAGAGGCTAGAGTAGAGCGAATATGTAATTGAGTTAATATTTAATTTGAAAGTAAAGCTATATGCTATTGAATTGTAATACTAGAATTTAACAAATGAATGTGAAAGTTAAGATGTATAAGCAAACAAGCTGCTTATTTATTAAACGAGATATTGTCACATGAAATAAAGTGTACGAAGTCAACAATGGGATTTAATTTACAATAATTCAGAAGTGACAGAACCTACGCGAACTGCTAACCCACATATTATTGAGGTATGATATTATTCTGATTTCATTTCGATTATTTATTTGCATGTTTTATCCCTACTAAGCAATTTGTTATATACCTTGACGTGTAGGTAAAATAGGTAGCTATGAATGTTCTTACAAATATTAGTCAAAGTAAAATATATATAATAGAATCTAGAACTCATAACGAAAACAAAGTCAAAGTAGAGCCAATTCGTAATTACTTTGTTGAACCTCGTCAAGGTGAAGATAAAATACCAATTTTGATTTATTTGCAATCAGCAATGCCTTAAATCCCTATTGAACTGTATGAGTTTTGTTACTGCGAATACATAGTGCAATAATAGGGTGTTGCTTTAGAAGAATAGAGTGGTTTTTGGTGCTTGTAGGTATAATTCGAGTAAATATTTTGTTCAATACGAATTGTACCGTACTATCGTACAGCGCCATCTAGTGACAGCGCCACTAACAATTGTATTCTTATTAAATTAGAGCATAGAGTGAGAAATGTTATGACTGTGCATAAAATACAATGTAATAGAATAAACATACATAGTTATTTTTGATTAAATTATTTTATGAAAACTGGCAGTTTTCTAGGTTAATTGCAGGTAACAGATCTTTTTCATACTGGACATACCTACTTTAGTCAAAATAAATAAAAATAAATTGATACCTACATATGGGACATAATATTATCGCATAGCCCAATGTTCTGTGACTTAATTGAATAATAATTGATAATGACAGTCATTCGACTATGAATTGCTTCAAAAATTTAGCAAGTAGGTATTTATGCTAGATTTATATTGGCGCCGCCGTGTAGTTTGTTCATTGCTAGTGATGTCGAATATGGCTGAAGTTTTTAAGAAGAATAGGGACATTCGTGGATTTTCATAACATTTTGTACTTCAGTTTCCAGTATTATCGGACTATTGTATGTATCTATAGTCAACATAAGTTCAAGTAATTTGAATAATTTATGTAACGCAGCAATAATTTAGGAATTTCAAAAAAATTATGTAGGTATATAATAACCTACCTGAGCACAGAAACTTTTACGAGGCATATATCGTATAGTGAAAATGGAAATAAATTAGTTCCTTTCCGCTGAGCAACATAAGTTATAGATATGAATCAATAAAGAAGCGGTGAACAATTCCAAACTGACAGTTATTAAGAACATCAGTGTATGATTTTGATTTTTTTTGCAATTCTCTATAGGTCTTTAAAGATATGCCGTGGCAGGGATTATGAAATAAAAAAACATATTATTATTTTAATTCATTTGCAATTCCCTAGTACTTGAAATATTTAGACAGGAATTATGAAATAATGGCATGACGATAAAATTAATGTGATTCTGGTTGAGGCATTTACAACAATTGATGGGAGTTTATAAGTAATGTCAAGCAATTTTTAAATAATGTTGATTTGGTGTTGGTTTATTAAAGATTGAATTAAATTAATTGGCAGTTAAGAGTGCCGTGACTAAATTATAATATCATTCGGTTATGAGTGCCGTATTTAATTTTTCTATAATGTCCTTGGTTATGTATGCCAAGATGGAAATATGTATGTTCTATGATGAATAATGACCTTGGTTATGTGTGCCAAGGTAGAACTATGTATGTTCTATGTTGAATAATGTCCTTGGTTATGTGTGCCAGGAGTTACTTGGTTATGTTGGCCAAGTGTTGCTTGGTTATGTGTGCCAAGTGTTGCTTGGTTATGTGTGCCAAGAGTTACTTGGTTAAGTGTGCCAAGAGTTACTTGGTTATGTGTGCCAAGATAGAACTATGTATTTTCCACAATTATTCGGTACACATAGTACCAAAATGATAATAATGAGTACTCAGTTGCAGTTTGTCGGTGTATTAAAACACTAAATCACATTACTAACAATTAACTGTGATTGAAAAATTCGGAAAAGGGCAATAAACTTGTTTGGACTATATGTTAATAAAGTGACAAAAAAATTAATGGTAGAATGATTAATGGAATTTGAAACAATATTTTTCTAAAAATAGACGTTTTATTGAAAATAGTTTACTAATAATAAAATATATTTTTATGAATAATCTTTTTGTATTACTAATGATTGATTTATATTAATTTATCATTGTTTATTTCATTTTCCGGGAACACGGCACGATCAACGAGCTGGTCATGGGACTACGCTGCTCAAAGGCAAGCGCGTGTAAACGCGACCCCCGTCATAACTCCAGATAACTACAGATGTTTCTCCACAAAGCACATTAATATTCCCATCAAGGATCATGGACATGTTGAGAATGTTAAATCAAGACACACGCAGCTTCGGCACTGCTCGCGGCTCACCGAAACGGAGCCGCTGTTGGAACAGGTACCAATATCAAGCAGCAATGCAACAGCAAGCAATAAGCCTCCCAACAAACGAGGTGGTTAAACTTATTAAATCTTTACATCAAAAGGTTGACAAGACCCAGCGATCATTTTAATGTAATTCCAGACATCGATCCGTCCAGCAAAGGACTTAGCGTAATCGAACTAATTTTTAAAGTATGCGCGTGAATGTCATTAATAAGGGGGCCAAAAGCGTACCGTACATTTTGCGTCATAGAGCATGTAGGAGTAGGTTTAAAAAAAAGTGACTCGAGGCTTAACTTCCGTACACATAACAGTTGGAACGAATAGCAAGGCAAGGTTCTAAAAGCATTCAAATGAGCAAAATAACGGTCGTCTTTTGGATGAGATGCTTGCATGCATTTCACGAAGTAACAGAAATTTAAACCAATGCTATTATTGGCATTTTAAATTAGCGGTAATAAGGCAGTAGATTATATCATTCGCGGTAAATTAGTTCGGAACAGAGCGCAAGGATTGAATTGTAAGGAACCTAAAAATCAAGGTATATTGTATTTCCTAAATTAATAGCGATCTTAGCTAACAGATTTATTTGACAAAAAAAAAACATTCGCTCGTCTATTCAATTAAATGATAGTGATAGTGGCACTTTAATGAGGAAAAGAGAATTATTTAGAAATGCCCAATATCCATATTAATGTGTCACAAATGGTTTAGAATTGGTCACGATTTTGTAACCATTGAACAAAGTCCGTTGACTATTTATTGTGAGATTTGTGAAACTGAAATATATAAGTATTTTGTGATATTAACTAACAATAATTGTCCGGATGATAACACCTACAGAAGTGCTATCTAGGTTTTATTCAAGAGATTTTGAAAGCCTTTCATAAAGGCCTTCGGCAATTCTGTCGTGTCCCAATTTCAAATAGTAGTTTAATTTCATTATTACTATTAATGACGTCGCAGCAAGCTCTTAGAGACACACTTCTTTTTGGTTTTTAAACATTATAATTATTAACCTTATATTCTTTACCAATAATACCTTGCAATAAGACAGACAATTCCTGAAGCTGACTTGATTGAATGAGGATTCAGCTGTAGTATCATTTGAATATTATTATCTCAGAATAATCATTTCTAAGAAATATTTCTATCATTGACGAACATTACTAATGTCAAAACATGGTTTTTGCTTCACGTAAGATTGTGACCATTCTTAAAGAACCAATGCAGACAAAATACGAATTTGCATTACCGGGCGTCAATCACGTCACGCAATATAAAAAAAAACCGGAGAGGTGAGTAATCAAAGGATATCAACAGGAATTTTGTAAGTAAAATTATAAAGTGCAGAGAAAAGTGAAAGATAAGTTAGGTCATGTAGTAGGCGTCTAGTGGTATCTGGTAGCACTAGGTTAGAAGTATGCAACTTAGTTAGTCAGTCTCCATCGGTATTGGTTGTCCAAATTACGTAATAAAAAAAAATACTCTTTCACAGTGCATACAGTATGGCACTCGCTTATCCACGAGCTTACAACTAAGCCGAACGCTTCAATCAGATCATTTTAAATTCACTGACCAATACAAAAATGTGACACAGGTCGCCTATGGCTTCAAAAGTGCGGCAATAAATACTCTATTTAAGTTAGCATACTCGAGCCGTCGAAACTCGCAATGATTTTTAACGCACCTTAGCATCCGCACTCCTATCAAATTAGAAGGTATATTACACAAAGTATAATGTAAAGTTGACGCACTCACGGAACTATTGTTGTTAGGTAGAACTTTATCTAGTTGGATTGTGAGCGACGACCTATTTTATATGAATCTATGGATGGACCAAAAGTAATTCATTCAAAGACAAACGTAATTGGGACGCGCAAAGATAAAATACCATTCGACTCGACTTACAATAAACACTTTCATTCGACAACTTATTTCAGAAGTTTTATTTGGATGAAGAATATTTAGAACAGGTATTTCAGACATGTCTTTGAAATAATCGTCAAAAAGTGAGGTCAACGTACACAGGACTCAAGTTTACCTACTGTTATTATTAAAATGGCTGTTTATAAATTAAGGCCATCATATTGTACGATCAGCAGCAGTCATAGTAGTCTTGGTAGTCGGGGATTCGTAGAAATTTTGACAAAATGGCTATACTATTTTACTTATTTGAAAAAGTACTTAAAACGTTCAGATGACCGCTTTCTTGGGTTCTAATCGTTGACATTACCTTTAAAGATAGTTAAAAAAATAATACAAAGTTACAGGCATTGAGATAATCTTTTAAAAGAGGATCTGTTGTTTCTTACTCGCAAGGAGAAAATTTGTATAGAGCTACCTACTGCCATTACTGAAGAGTGACGTCACATTTCAATATAGCTTTCTCTGTTTCCTTATGTTTTTTTTTAATTAATTGATCGATTTTATCATTTTTGTAATCATTTTGTTAGTTGATAATTATATTTATTAAAACAAATTTAAAGGCTCGATATTTTGATTTCAGATAATTAAGTGTCCAATATTGTCTACATGTTAATACCACAAATTATATCTAATTTAAATTTTTAGGGCCTTACGAAATTTTTGAAGTTATGGAAACGATACAATATTATAGAGTAAAAGCTAATATTGACAATACAGAAACAGCGCTATAACCGAGTTTGATATAATCTAATGTTATTATAAGGGTCGTAAATGGGTTATGACGTGTGACTACGAGATCGTCTTAACCTATCGGACGACGCTTTTCAATACATTTGTAAGAAAATAGACTATTTTTTTTTTAATAAATTGAAATATTGTATGTACTCGTACGTATACATACTCACAACTGCGCAAGTTTGAATTGAAGTATTTTTCAGGACACACAAAGATCTATGTAATGGGCATACAGTATTTTCTAACGTAGATAACTTTTTGACTATCCATTGGAACCTGTATAGATAAGTCGTTTTATACTATAGAAAATGTGAACAATAAAATTATTATGACCTTTTTTGGAAAAAAGGGGTTTGGTTTATGCTGTTATAATTTTTAAAGATTATTTTTAAAATATCTTAGTAGTTTTATTCTGTAATGTTATTGAGAATGAATTTTGATATATTTTATAGAAAAATGAATGATGATTTACCGCACTAATATCTTTTAACTCCTGTTTACTGCTTCTGTAATTTTAAACTCATTATAATAATATTGTCAGGAATAATAATATTAATCTAAGAAACCAAATGTCATGATTATTTTAAAGAGATTTAGATGTATATTAAAGTCAGTATTATCATATATTATTTATTCGGTGGTATTATTTAGATATTGTAATTTAACAATACTGACTATTCATAAGTAAGTGCATGTGAGTTAGGCATATGTGAAATCAAGTATTTGAATTGAGTTGTATTTTAAGCAATAATATTATAAGAGAAAAAGAGGATTGAATTAAATATATATTGTAATTTTGTTAATCATTAAGATAGAATAGTAGTTACTTATCATAATATTGTAACGACAAATTCTATATTTTGTTAGAAACAATCATGGCGTGGTGTCGTTGCTTGATTGGTGGTAGAAATTGTTTTACTTGAGATTTTAAGTATTGTGCACCGGGAGGTTGCACAAGAGTGGATGGCCGAATGTCATGATTTTATTTAATCTATGGTAAGGTTGACTTCCATTTTTGAGATCACAGAATACTGACCAATCATAGCATTTCCCGCCATTGACATTGACAGCTGTGGAAAAAGTTAGATATGATGGAGAGAGGCTAGAGTAGAGCGAATATGTAATTGAGTTAATATTTAATTTGAAAGTAAAGCTATATGCTATTGAATTGTAATACTAGAATTTAACAAATGAATGTGAAAGTTAAGATGTATAAGCAAACAAGCTGCTTATTTATTAAACGAGATATTGTCACATGAAATAAAGTGTACGAAGTCAACAATGGGATTTAATTTACAATATTTGTAACAGTTTAGTTGACATCGTAGTTCAAATTAGATTGGATGTTATAAATAGTGCTTTTTGCCAGAAATACTTTCCTGGTTGAGGAAAGTATTTCTGTTCTATATCTTTTGGCAAAAGAAAGTTAACGGATAATAAAATCGTAGGTTTTATGCACAATTATGCACAATTGCAATTTGCGACCTGAATCGCTCATCCAATCTAATTTGAACTAAGATGTCAACGGAACTCTAACAAATAGGAGTTCATGTTACAATGGATTTTTTTTTAATTCTTAATTAATCATATCCTAGACTGAAATTTTTTAGGCAACCCACTTGCGATATATTTATTGACATATTTAATTGGATATAAAATAGTTTTCATCCAATAAGCAGCTCGGTGAAGGTCGTTGTATAGCGGGATCCTAGACCATAAGGTTCTATTACGGTATTGTAGAAAAGGGACAATATTCTACATTGTTAATAATGGTACCGACCTGACAGTCTTGTCCATGGAGCTGGACAGTATGAAGTAGTTCTTGGACCAGGACACGTCCAGCAGGTCGGACGTGTGCCCCGAGTACACGCAGAAGGGCTGCGGGCAGAAGGGCGCGGCGGGGCCCAGCGGCGCCTCCGGGGACGGCGGCGAAGGCGCCAACGGGGCCAGCGACTCCTGCGACGGCGTCGGCGAACACTTCTTCTCCGCGTTGTATTTTGTGCGCATGTCCTGTTTGGAAACTGATGGTTTGACATTCGCTCAAAAAGTAGACATTTCCATGTGTGTTTTGCGTGCGGAAAGTTGTTATTTTCGGCACTAGTGCTTTTTTGTTTTCCTCCTGCGCGCCACCGGAGCCGGCGCCGGAGCACGGCACGCAAACACAGAGCAGGCAAACACGTAAAACCAATATTTTTTTGCAAAAGTATATTAAAATCGTCGTCCCTATAGTTGATCCACTCCTTCGGCTTAGGTCAACAAACTGGGACTCGTAAAGAAATGACAAACTTTCCACATTTATATTTAAATGTACTATTTGTAAGCCGTCTACGGCACGGCACGGGCCGGGCGGTTTCTAAGGCGCGGGTTCGAGAACAATGTAACCTAGTCGTCTATCGTCGATTGTTTAGAGATATTGCCGGTGACGGGCGAATATGCACCTTATGCTGCTCTTAATAGGGTTCATTCGTAACATTATCGTTACACTCACGTGGAACATGTGGTACGCGTCCCTGGTGACCCATATCCTCAGCAGCTTGTCCTGGCCGGCCGTGGCCAGCAGCCGCCCGCACACGCTGAACTTGCAGCACCACACGGCTCCAGAGTGCCCCGAACCCATTTCCTGTAAAAAAATAACTAAACTTCGTGCGGGACCCTCCTGCGGGGTGACAGACGGCCGAGGGACGCAGTAACGCATACATGCAGAGAAGTGTCCCCTTTCCACGCTACACCGCCCGCTAACCGCTGAAATCCTTGCCTCTCCCACCATCTGTCACCCCGCAAGGAGGGTCCTTTAGCAAAAGATACCGTAACCTTTTTAATTGTGTCTTTAGATTAGGAGCCACTGTTTGAGGCAACTGTAATTTCCGAATTTCTCTCTACTTATAGTGGATCCTGGTGATCCTCAAGCAATAGACTAACAACAACATATTAGACTTGGTTATCGCATGGGCGACCTTTTGCTTGGCCTTGTATTCCAATTACTCCCCACGAAAAGTCGTTTGGAGTCGTTTCCACGCCAAGAGTCCGTCCGAGTCTGAAGAACTTGATCATTAGGAACCCACGTTGTTTAACAATGAGTTAGTGCTTGGAGTATAGAGATTATGGTGTCATAAAACTTACCTGCACATATCTCACACATCCGTCGAAGTCGTAAGGCCCCTTATGCGAGTTGGAGGCCTTCAGCTTGATATTGTGCTCTCCTCTAACGTCGTCCGCTATGTCCGCCACGTCCTCCTTGTGCCGCGCGTGGGAGACCTCCTGAGCGAGCGACTTAGCCGCGTCTACCGTCTTCTTAACCGTACTCCCGAAAAAGCGCTTTAATCTATGGAACAGGTTTAAGGATGTCAATTTTGGAAGTGAGATGGAATGGCAAGATAGGATATCAGTGATGACAGACACTAAAGTTTCCGCCAGACTTCAAAAACCCAGGATTCTAGAAGAAAAAAAGTATGAGAGTACACATTTCTGAATATTTAACTATTTAAACTGGCCAATTGTCATGAATTTAGTCGAATTTAAGAAAGGTCAATTAAGAAAAATAACAACAAACGAAAACATGTTAGATTTTTTCTCAAAATCAAACAAAATCGATCATTTCAATGGTGAAGTTATTACCAGGTTATCAATTTATAATTAAAATACCAAATAAAACCAACTCAAACCAATAAAATAGTAACCATACAAAGTGAGCACGCGAGAAAATTTCAACAAAGCAAGTAATGATCAAATAAGGTCTGGGAAATCTTTTAGAACTAGCATACTCGTATCTGAAGCTTACAATTACAATTTTAATATAATATATGTACACGAAAATCCCAAGGAAATGTAACTTTTTAGCTCTTTTCGTAGAAACGAGAGCAGCAATGCTCCTCTAATCCGATATGGGGTTTGAATCACAGACATGACATCCCTATGCTTTTCATGGTTGTTACAGTCCACAAAATAATTAATTATCAGCATCAAGTGATGAAGATGTCCCTCCCTCCCTCTTCCCAAAGCCCAAAACTACAGCTCCAAACCCACGGACGAGTTTAATAGATAGAGAGCAGATAGAGATAATAATAGAAGAGCTGCTAGCCTAATTATTCTGTAGACTGGTTAAATAAATACGTAAAATAAATATCACGCGCTTGAAGGCGACGCATTGCTGGAGGGATGTCATAGAGCAAGCGTATTTAGCAAACACTATTTTCCGCTGCAAAACTGAAGGCAAACTTGAGCAAAACATAATCATGATTGAAGAAGTGCAATATGTAATCTTCAGACGCAATTTCTGCAGCGATTTAAGTGATTATGACTATTTGTTTTTGTTGGGGAGAGGGTTGAAATGATACTGTTTGATACTAGCAAATGGACTGTAATGATAGATTGATTGATGTGATTGATAATAATGATATTGATAATTGATACTGATAATGAGTACGCGTCGCGAAACCGCCCGTAACGTGTCGCTGATATGAACGTACTGATTGAAAGTCTTTTGGGCACGCGTTTCGACGACGCTGGCGTAAAGTGCTGACGGAGCAGTGTTAGGTTACACGCAGT
Organism: Coenonympha glycerion; assembly: GCA_963855885.1. Lineage (NCBI taxonomy): Eukaryota > Metazoa > Arthropoda > Insecta > Lepidoptera > Nymphalidae > Coenonympha > Coenonympha glycerion. Next base: position 15,396,740 of record OY979637.1, on the reverse strand, counting down.
GTACCGAACATGCTGCCGACCGCGAGATGAGAGGGGAGAAGATGATACAAATTTGTAATGATAATATAGCTGTTTACAATAAAGCATGATCTGATTGATTGATGAATGTTACAATATTTTACAAATAGTGATTTTACAATGTTTGACAAATAAATCTATGTTACTTAAAAATTAAATTGATACATAAAGTCCCTATAATTTTGAGTCTTCAACACTCTTAAATCTAACACACTTTTTAGGGATAGGCGAAGTGCCTATATCCACCATCTGTATAATATCACTTTTTAGCCCTTGCACTGACACTACTTCACTATCACTACACTGTCGCGTTGTCGAGGCGCGGGCGGAGGAGGGAGACACTGGCACGCGTCTCCACCTCCTCCACCAGACGAGAGCTCCCAGGGCCGCCGCTGCTGCTGCCAACGTCCCGTAGCTGACGATATATTGATGGATATCATGTCCAGAGAGATCGTATTCCGTTGATTCGGCATTCTCTTTCATTGCTTTTATTTGTTGGCCGATTTCATTTAATGTGTTATTGATATCCGATGGATCCGAAAAAGTGGAGTTTGATATTGGTATGTGAAAGAGATAATTTATCGGCGGAATCTCGGGAAGAATGCTTTCGGAATTCATAAGTAAGGTGTTTGTAGGTGCCGGCTGATGCTGGAATATAGTAAAATCTTCTCCCTTGGCCATGCATGATGCGCTGAGATGGATGACCCCTGCTCGATTTATTGAAAGACTTGATAAGTTATTGTTGCAAATTATCCTCCATTGATGTGGGTTACAATAGAAAAACAGGTAATTGTGGCCGTTGTTGAGTTTGGTAAGTTGGTTCTGACATTCCTCTCTCGTAATGGCACAGTTGTTTGACTTTTTATCTATAATACAAAATTTTTCATTTGATGCTAAATGTTGGACAGGGTTAGGTATTTTACATAAATATATTTCGCCATGATGTAAACACTCTTGTAATCCACTATACGTCGTCTTGATAAACGAGTCCTTTTGTAAATTAATGGCAACGTATTCTGATATTGGTTTTATAAATCTCATGTTTTTATTATCGGTTTGTTGCGGGATAGGTATAATTTTGTAAATTTGATAGATGTCTCTATTAATTAATGGAAACTTTATTTCAAATATGAAATAACATCGGGTCATTCTGGCTCTCACTTTCAATAAATGGTAAATTTCTTGCAGTTCTTCGTACACGTTTTGAATAGGTAGCGTTAAATCCTTTTTCAAATGACTAGAAATTAGCTGTAGTTCGGATCGCAGTTGTATGGGAGTTATTAAATGAATGTTAAGTTTTCCATGATAAATATCCGTTAATGTTTCCAATAACGTATCTTGCGTCTTTTTCAAGTTGTTAATGATGTTTATTGCGGAAATCGCCGATAATGTGAAATCTTCTAAAATAAATAAGTTTTGTAATTGATCTTTTAAGTAATTTGTCGACTGATCTAAAGAATTTAAATGTTTATTGACCATTTTATGTTGGGTAGAGATTAATTGCTCGGTCCTTTTTAATAAATTATATTCAGCTTCAACTATCGATGTTTGATTTTTCCAAAGTGCAGCTAAATGATGTTGGTTGCTTCTTATCTGTTCGATGTCTGTCGTGTATTTTTCAGCGAATCGCTCGTCCAATACGCCGAACAAAGAATTAGCTACATATCCTATTCCATTGATAAGCCCGCGACGCTGTCTGCCGTGAGCGTTAAATTGCTGATTCAGCAAAAGCTGGTTATAATACTGTAGTTCGCTGGTGTCATGACGTAACTGTTGTAGAATCATATTGCATCTTGTTTGCTCTTGGAATCTCTCACATGTTTTTTCTAAATACTTATTGAATTTGTTAACGGTCGTCATTGCTTCCCAGTAGGGTGACATATTATAGTATACTATCATGTTCCATTCATCTCGGATTATTTGTAAATCAGCGATGGAGTCGAAATATAATGATTGATTATTATTGAATTTAGTTATGTTATAATTGTACAATGCACTTCCTGGTGAAAGGACAGTCATTAATAATAGAAAGGTGATTGCCATCGATATGAAATTGCAAAATTTTGTTGAGGTGTAATTTCCCTTCTTGCTTGATTTCTCGTTTTCATTTTCCTTTTGATAACTAGAGGTTTCCTCCCCCGTTGATTGCAAGGGTAATATTGATAATTTGGCCACTGGTCTTTTCATGAATCCGTTCTTCGTTTTTAAGGTCACTACTCGAACGAGTCCGTCATGACCCGGATGTACTTCGGTAACACGACCCATGGCCCATTTCCCTGCAGGTAAATTGTCATCTTTTATTATCACCACGTCTCCTATTTTGACATTTTCCTGTTTTTTGAGCCATTTACTCCTGGCCGATAACTGACTTAAATATTCGGTTTTCCACCTCTTCCAAATATCTTGTTGTAATTTATTGATAAGATGCCACCTTGTCCTCGCATCGTGATCTGTTTGAATGACAGTTAAGTCAGGTCTGCTTGATAAAAAGTGTGCCGGAGTCAGAAAATCGAGGTCTTCTACATCCTCTGAGATGGCACATAACGGACGTGAATTTAGACATGCTTCAATTTGTGCTAGTAGAGTGGAGTATTCTTCGAATGTTAATTTCTGCTCCCCGATTGTTCTTTTTAAATGATGTTTTAAGCTACGTACTGCTCTTTCCCAAAGTCCTCCGGCTGTTGGCCAGGCAGGCGAATTCATGTGCCACGTGATATTGAGACTTGTTATTTCCTTGTAAAACTGGTCATTAAATATTTTCTCTAACTCCTGATACTCTTCCTGAAGTATTCTATTGGCCTTTTTAAAATTACTTCCCTGATCGCTGTATAGATGCCGCGGCGCGGCTTTTCTCGCCGCCATCCTTCGCAAGGCTGCTAAAAATGCTTCGCTACTTAAATCTGAAACTATCTCTAAGTGAACTGCTTTCGTAACCATACAGATAAAAATTACGATGTATCCCTTGGTTGTCTTAATTCCTCTTCCTTTGTTTGCCTTCACATCTACAAATCCTGTATAATCCACTCCTGTGTGATAAAATGGAGGGGCTGGGTCCGTCCTTGCACCCGGCAAATCCCCCATAAGTTGATATTTAATCTCTGGATTATTTTTCCTACAAATGATACACTTTCTTAATTCTTTCTTGGTAGCTCTATTTCCTCCAATCACCCAATAATTTCTTCTCAAGGTTGCTTGTGTTAACCTGGGCCCCCCATGATATGTTAACTGATGTGCTTCCATAATTAAGATCTGAGTTAACCTATGGTTATGTGGTATGATAATCGGGTGTTTCATGTCGAAAGGTAAACTGGAATTTTTCAGGCGTCCTCCTACCCTTAGAATTCCTTCTTGATCAATAAACGGGGATAAATTTAATAAATTACTTTTGCAATTTAATTCTTTAAATTTCTGTAAATGTTCTAAGTCGTTTGCGAAATCGCTTTGTTGTACATATTTTATTATTTTCCACTTGGATTGCTTCATTTCCTGCAACGTGATATAGGTAGGTTTCGGTGTCTTATTACGCGTTAATGCGCGCTGTATCCATGCTAAAATACGACATATTTTTATGAATGAATTATGTTTTTCTAAGAGTTGCATAATAATGTCCAGGCTCGATTCCTTTTGGATGATATTTGATTGAACGGTTTTAATCTCATGATTAGTAGTAAAAAGACTTTCTTTCGTGTTTCTTTCCTCCATAGACAATGTTTGTAGCCACTCTGGCCCACTCCACCAAATGATATGCTCTTTTAATTGTGATATGTTAGCACCACGACTCGCAATATCAGCCGGGTTTTCTTTAGTTTTGACGTAATTCCAATTTTCTGACGCTATGATCTCCTTGATTTGTTTGACTCGGTTGGCTACAAACGGTTTCCAGCGAGAAGTTTCACCTTGTAGCCAGCCAAGAACCACCATCGAGTCACTCCAACCGTAAACCTTGATAGTATTATAGCTCTCTTTATAGCATTCAATGACCTTCTTCATGAGTTTAGCTAATAGCTGAGCCCCGCATAACTCTAACCGGGGTAACGATATGGCCTTGTTGATTGGTACTAATTTGCTTTTCGCTGTTAAGAGAGTTGTGTGATATTTCGAACCCTGTTGAATTCTTACAAATATAACACCAGCGTATGATTTCAACGACGCGTCACAGAAGCCATGCAATTCGATGATGTCGCCTTGAGTACTTCCTATCCATCTTGGTATTTGAATATGATTGATATTTTCGAGGTCATCTCTAATTTTTATCCAGTCTGTGTATGTTTTTTGTGATATGATGTCATCCCACTTAGCGCATTCCTTCCAAACAGTTTGAAAAAGTAATTTCAAAGTGGTTGCCACAGGTACTACCCACCCCATCGGATCAAATAATTTGGAAATTTCCGACAGTAAAACTCTTTTCGTTACTTTCGTGTTTGTTATAGGTGTCATATTACTTTCGAAGGTGAATTTATCCTCCTCAGAATTCCAGCGTAAGCCTAATGTTTTGCCTGTGCTTTCCGATTTAAAACAAAATACGATGTTTTCTTTGTTTTGAGTTTCTACTATTGGTTCCAATAGCTGATTTTCGTTACATGACCATTTCCTCAATGTGAAGCCTCCTGATTTTAATAAACTGCATAGCTGTGATATTTGATTTTTTCCTTCCTTGATCGAATGGGATCCGTGAACTAGGTCGTCCATATAAAAGGATTGTTCCACAATTTTTACCACGTCCGGATAGTTCTCGCTTTCATCTGCTGCAAGCTGCCTCAGAGTCATCATCGCTAAGAAAGGTGCTGCCTTGGTACCATAAGTTATCGTGGTTAATTGGTATTCTTGGATGGGCTTATTGACCGAGTCTCGCCATACTATTTTTTGATATTTTTGGTGATCTTCACTGATAAAAACCTGCCTATACATTTTTTCGATATCTGCAGTGTATGCGTATTTATACTGCCTCCACTTGATTAATAATGCATGTAAATCCTGTTGTAAATTTGGTCCCTTATGCATGACGTCATTTAAACTAACTGATGACGATGTTTTTGCTGACGCATTAAAAACGACACGAAATTTGGTAGTTTCTGATTCAGCACGTTGTATGGCGTGAAACGGGAGATAAACATCTGATTCGCTTGAGGACTTTGCGAGGGTCATGTGTCCTAAGTCTATGTATTCCTTGATAAACGCTTTGTAGTTAGCTGATAGTGTTGGATTCTTGTTCATTTTTCGCTCCACGTTTCTAAATTGGGCAATGGCTATTTCCTTTGATTTCCCTAAGGATTCTTGAAAATTTTCTTTTAAGGGCAACTCTACTTGATATTTTCCATCTTCTCTCCGTTTTGTTGTTTTGATGTAGTGGTTGATACAATCTTGATCTTGCTCTGATAAATTTGCTGAATCATTGATGTCTTCCACTTCCCAAAACTTTTGAATGTTTTCTATGTTGGATAAAAGCACATTGCATTGATAGGATTTCACGCTTCCACATAAAATCCATCCCAGTTGTGTTTGCTGGGCGAGGGGTTGAGATTGCACCTCACCCCGTATGATACCTCCTAACATGATTGTCGAAAAAACGTCCGCTCCAAAGAGTATGTCCACCGGTCTGCTATTATAGTATTCTGGATCTGCAAGATTTATGTTTTTGATATAGTCCCAGTCAGGTTTTTCGAAGGATACGCTGGGTAAGTTCTTTATTAATTTGTTCATGATATAAACTTCTGTATGGAATGTAAATTCATTGTAAATTGATCTGCAAGTGATGTGTAGCCTGCCTTTGCAATTATTCTCATTTTCCCCAATTCCAAATAGTACCCCTTGAGAATTTTGTCTTTTCAGTCCTAAAAGTTGCGCGCCATTTTCTGTGATCAGCGATATTTGGGAACCTTGGTCAATTAAGGCTCTCATCTTCACAAAACTTCCGCAGGATGTTTTGACATTGACCATTGCGGTTGATAACAAAGTTTGAGATATATCGTTTTGTGACACGTGTGACCCGTTTTTATTTCCTTGAGTGGTTTCATTTGAATTACATTTTATTTTATTGTAAGTGGGTTGGCGCGTGCAGGCATCATGTAACAGAGTATTGTGTTTCAAAGCGCAAATTTTACACTTTTTCTGTGACACACATGGGTTTCCAAAGTGCTGATACAAGCAGTTTTTGCATAAACGGTGTTGTGTAACTGCTTTTAATTTTTCTTCATTTGTCATGTTTAAAAATTTCTTACAATAAAATAGCCCATGTATTTGATTGCAAAGTGGGCACGTGGTTGCGGAGGTGACCGGGGAGGAAACGTGGAATGACTTCGTAAATGGCTTAGATGTGGTGTTTTGCTGATGATTAGCTGTTGATCTCCTAAAATTGGCGTTTTGCTCGTGCTGTGGCGAGTAATTTTGTTTTTGCTGTATATGCGGTTTGCGTCCTTGTTCTAATGCAGTAAATTTATTTTCAAGGTAATTGATAAAATCTTTCAAAATTGGTAATTCTCTGGAGTTCTTCAAAGTGTCTAGATATTCTGAGAGTGAATCTGCGTCTAATTTTTGAGATAAAATGTGTACAATGATAGGATCCCAGGAGCTGATATCTACTCCAAGGTTTTTGATAGCATTTAAAGTTTCCAAAGTTACGTCATGCATTTTTCTGATATGAACTAGAGATTGATAACTGGATGTTGGAAGGTTCATCAGCATATTGAGATGCGAAGTGAAAATAAGTTTTTTGTTATCATAACGGTGATTTAAAATTTCCCAGGATGTGTCAAAATTATCAGAACTGATATGCAAATGTTGTATTAATCTTTCAGCCTCTCCTTTAACTTTGCTTTTGAGATATTGCATCTTTTGGGCTTTTGACAGCGCGGGGTTTAATAGAACTGCTTCTGTGAATAGGTCTTTGAATGACATCCACTGATGATAGTTGCCTGTGAAAATGGGGATGTCTACTTTTGGGGTTGATTTTTCTCTGTGACATACTGACCAGAGCTTTGAGTTAATTTCTTTCTTTAATTTATTGTAAATATTTTCGTGATAGTTGAAGCTGTTTTCATATTCTTCATTTTCTTCCAATTGTTCCGCGTTTATTTTCCAGTGTTGAACGTCAATGACCTTCCACCTGTCATTCAACTGATTTAAAATGTCTTCAAACTCCCATTTTTCTGATATTTCGTCCAACTTTATATTATTGATAGTGCGCATGAAAGCTTTGAAGTTGATGCTTTGCATGTGCATCATGTCATCCGACATTGCCATTGTTGATATTATTATTTAAGTTTAAAATATAATATAAAACACCTTACTTGATATTGCTGCTTACTTGCTGAGGTCTCCGCTGATATTAAATGATAGGCACTGATTGCACCACGAACACAGTTCGTTGTCCCGCCCAACGACGGTAGGCTCGAAGGACCAAAAAATGTTGGGGAGAGGGTTGAAATGATACTGTTTGATACTAGCAAATGGACTGTAATGATAGATTGATTGATGTGATTGATAATAATGATATTGATAATTGATACTGATAATGAGTACGCGTCGCGAAACCGCCCGTAACGTGTCGCTGATATGAACGTACTGATTGAAAGTCTTTTGGGCACGCGTTTCGACGACGCTGGCGTAAAGTGCTGACGGAGCAGTGTTAGGTTACACGCAGTGTACCGAACAGTTTTATACCAATGACGAGCTTGGCACTAAATGTATTATAGAAACAGATTTCGGACTAACTTCGTTAATATCGCTTATCTCGATTTATGATTATGTTATGCTCAAATCTGATTAAATAAGGCACGGGGGTAGTGGTAAAGGCGCATGCACATTGGCGTCGTTTGCAGAGATCACCTGACGTTTATGTTGTCCTGTGAGTGACACTTCACAAGTTCTGCGCGCTTCAGTCTAGATCAACGAATACACGAGTTAGAACGACCTCCTTTAGTTCCAATTATACTTCTCCAGCTATAGGACCGAGCTCTGCTCAAGAGGGAGTAGTTTTCATTTGTTCTATCGAACAAAATAACTTTGTTCTATGGAACAAGACTTATTTGTTCCACGACTCTTTCTGCTAGAAGATATCTTGTTCCATCAAATGGGAATTACCCTTCAAATAATGTGTGTTATATGAAATGTAAAACGTCTAGATTCGGTCGTTTATTGAGTGTATAATGTGATATATGAAATGCAGAGCAATTTAGTATATTTTCCAGTTTTAATTGTTCACATCGTCGTTTAATGTATTGATATTGCGCAAAAAATCGTGTAATTTTCTTACAACATGGAAAATATGGCCAATACTGTTGTAAAATCTGTGTACTGTTGTGCAAAAGCTCTTTAAAAATAATGCTGCCCTCTTCAAATCGCTCCCCATAAAAAGGACAGCATTTTTTTAGTCCAGATGTTGCACAACAGTATTGCCTCCAATATCTGAAAAAAAATCTATGTGACGTTAGGACCAGCTACCACTGTGGAATAGGCACATCGCCAGTATTTATTTTAGCAGTTCAGCTCACGAAAGCTATTCGTTTCTGCAAATTCCCTTCTTCCACTTTCAACCGAAAACTAATAAAGAGTACTAACTTCTCAGTCCTCCTTTTGATGCCGGTGGTCTGTCGGTCGGCGCCTTCCTTTTTAGTTTCCTTGGCTTCGTCCTCCGCGCCGATAGCGCAAACGCTTTCACTCTCCTCGTCTGTTTCCCTATAATTTTAATTATAAAAAAATAATAATCTGTTCAAACTTTCGTATATACTAACTACTATTACAACTGTTTCGCAATAATTGCAATGACGATAAATAAACCAGTTAAAAGTATAAAAAGCACACAATCATTTTCTCCGTTTAAATAAAAAAATTAAACTTTGGTTTAAAGTACCTAATACAAATTGACTGGGCTCGGCGATGAAAATTTGATGAATTCGTTCTCCATAATGAGACTTATAGCGACTAAGTAATAAAGAGTTATTCTAGACACAGAACAATACATCCAATACGAACAATACACAAAAAACACTAAAAGCAAAACGCTTTACACTCCAAACCTGTTTCAATCAATACACAAACAAAGCTTAAGCTAAATTATCTTTTATGTAAACTTCTGCACACAACATCTATATAACCATTAAAGGGCACCTTTAAAAATATAAGCACATAAATTATAGTTATGAAACACATAGACCGGAGCGAGGGCAGTGCGGGATTGAAATTTAAATCGAAATTTTTATTTTTACAATTGAATTGTCACGCTCGCACGTTTGTTTGATTTGATAAAACAGCTTCGAGCAATTGGCCTATCTACACCTACCGTACATTTCCTTAGCTATAATTTACAGCCCTTGTTACATTACGATACTAACAAACAACTAATATCCTACATTTGTTGCTAGTGACCGTCGTTTTGAATGTCATTTTATTTTAGTTCCACGGACGCTCACGCCACGCAACGTAAAAATGAATACACTTGATTTCCGCCATTTTGGCGCTGATTGTTGCGTAACCTAGCGTGAGAGTCCATGGAACTAAAATAAAATGGCATTCAAAACGACGGCCTCTACCAACAAATGTCAATTTAGTACCGTGGACGTTCGAGGGGGCGCTTCAAATCGGCACAAAACATTAAGCGTATATTGTATAAAATGTTAATATTAATCCCTAGACATTGACTAAGGGCATTAGTAGTATAATTTAAGAACCGCTCTCTCCCGTCCAGTCTCCACGGTCTTGTGTGTTTCATACTAATTAACAATAGAAAAGGCTGAACCTAGTGTCAATACTGAGGGTGGACATGGCGGGTTGGAGGGGCACGGACGGCGATCGCCGCAAGAGGTTCAGCGAGCTACTGTAGAAACTTATGGACGCCCTTTTCCGCCATAGACTTTTTGGTTTGCTCTTCGCGCTGGAAATATTGATGTGGTGTCAACATTGCATCGTTTGACAATATTGTCCTTCGTATATGCATATTTTTAACAAAAAAAATAATTAAATATAGCGAAATTCCAATACACATTAACACTTTTCTGTTCTCATGACTTTTCATATTCAGCTTGATAAGTCTTCAGTTTTTCAAAGCAATGCTTTCGTTTGATTTTGTACATCCCTTGAGTTACAAGAATTTTACTACCCAAGTTTATTGATTATTGTACTTTTATAAACACGGGGTAATGTACATTACTTTGGATTAATTTTTCTAGCAAGACACATGCAATATGTTAGAAATTAACATACAAATTACAAATACACTGTAGCGTAGTAGCGTGCACTTTAATACATACTGCTAAGAATAAATTAGTCAAGAATAAAAGATATTTTAAAGACATCATGTACTCATACTACTTAAGTGTTAAATTTTTTCTTCATAATTATTATTAGTACAGATGAAAAAGCTATACTTTTTTATATTGAATTAAAATAATCCACCTGTTCACTACCATGCAGTATCCAAATGACACAAGTTATATTTATACCCTTGTAGACCCAACCTAATGAACCCCAAAACTGGTGAACCTTTTCAGAATTGTACCACAACATCAAAATATTTCTATAAAATAGCTCTTTTAAACCATTAATTTATTTTGAACAACTCCAGCTATCAGGATTTTTTTTACATTTGACAATCTCTTTTCTCTTTCTATCTAAATGGGCTAGATAGAGAACAGAGATTAGAGAGACAAAGTTATTTCAACATGAACATCCAAAATAAATATAAAATTTGAAAGGCCACCAAAACTCGTCATTTTGTGATGACGGCCATCTTGGATTTGAAATTTGCCATAGTAGTATTTTAATTCAGGTATGTAATCCGCCATTTTGTTGCGGCAGCCATCTTGAGGCGATTTTCTTAAAAAATACTTAAGAACTTATACTCACTTACTCCCGACGGAAACATCTATCAACACAATGAAAACAAAATCAAAACCGGTTCATTCTTTCGAGAGGTCGACGTGTTTGCGTCGGGGGTTGAAAACACATGGGGATCCTGGACACGTTGTATACGGTAGTAGCAGATGTTACTGGAACAGCCGCTAGCTGGTGACGTGTGTCGTGTAGGAGTGCACAGATACCTGGTGTTTTCGTCGTCGTTGGCGCGGCCGATGTACTCGGAGGTGAGGCGCATGATGTGCAGGCTCAGCGGGTTGATGCACTGCGGCAGCTTGTGCTCCGCCACGCTCAGCGGCATGCGCTCCCCTAACACACACAAGCTGCCGGAGAGCCGCTAGCTGGTGACGTGTAGGAGTGCACAGATACCTGGTGTTCTCGTCGTCGTTGGCGCGGCCGATGTACTCGGAGGTGAGGCGCATGATGTGCAGGCTCAGCGGGTTGATGCACTGCGGCAGCTTGTGCTCCGCCACGCTCAGCGGCATGCGCTCCCCTAACACACACAAGCTGCCGGAGAGCCGCTAGCTGGTGACGTGTAGGAGTGCACAGATACCTGGTGTTCTCGTCGTCGTTGGCGCGGCCGATGTACTCGGAGGTGAGGCGCATGATGTGCAGGCTCAGCGGGTTGATGCACTGCGGCAGCTTGTGCTCCGCCACGCTCAGCGGCATGCGCTCCCCTAACACACACAAGCTGCCGGAGAGCCGCTAGCTGGTGACGTGTAGGAGTGCACAGATACCTGGTGTTCTCGTCGTCGTTGGCGCGGCCGATGTACTCGGAGGTGAGGCGCATGATGTGCAGGCTCAGCGGGTTGATGCACTGCGGCAGCTTGTGCTCCGCCACGCTCAGCGGCATGCGCTCCCCTAACACACACAAGCTGCCGGAGAGCCGCTAGCTGGTGACGTGTAGGAGTGCACAGATACCTGGTGTTCTCGTCGTCGTTGGCGCGGCCGATGTACTCGGAGGTGAGGCGCATGATGTGCAGGCTCAGCGGGTTGATGCACTGCGGCAGCTTGTGCTCCGCCACGCTCAGCGGCATGCGCTCCCCTAACACACACAAGCTGCCGGAGAGCCGCTAGCTGGTGACGTGTAGGAGTGCACAGATACCTGGTGTTCTCGTCGTCGTTGGCGCGGCCGATGTACTCGGAGGTGAGGCGCATGATGTGCAGGCTCAGCGGGTTGATGCACTGCGGCAGCTTGTGCTCCGCCACGCTCAGCGGCATGCGCTCCCCTAACACACACAAGCTGCCGGAGAGCCGCTAGCTGGTGACGTGTAGGAGTGCACAGATACCTAGTGTTCTCGTCGTCGTTGGCGCGGCCGATGTACTCGGAGGTGAGGCGCATGATGTGCAGGCTCAGCGGGTTGATGCACTGCGGCAGCTTGTGCTCCGCCACGCTCAGCGGCATGCGCTCCCCTAACACACACAAGCTGCCGGAGAGCCGCTAGCTGGTGACGTGTAGGAGTGCACAGATACCTGGTGTTCTCGTCGTCGTTGGCGCGGCCGATGTACTCGGAGGTGAGGCGCATGATGTGCAGGCTCAGCGGGTTGATGCACTGCGGCAGCTTGTGCTCCGCCACGCTCAGCGGCATGCGCTCCCCTAACACACACAAGCTGCCGGAGAGCCGCTAGCTGGTGACGTGTAGGAGTGCACAGATACCTGGTGTTCTCGTCGTCGTTGGCGCGGCCGATGTACTCGGAGGTGAGGCGCATGATGTGCAGGCTCAGCGGGTTGATGCACTGCGGCAGCTTGTGCTCCGCCACGCTCAGCGGCATGCGCTCCCCTAACACACACAAGCTGCCGGAGAGCCGCTAGCTGGTGACGTGTAGGAGTGCACAGATACCTGGTGTTCTCGTCGTCGTTGGCGCGGCCGATGTACTCGGAGGTGAGGCGCATGATGTGCAGGCTCAGCGGGTTGATGCACTGCGGCAGCTTGTGCTCCGCCACGCTCAGCGGCATGCGCTCCCCTAACACACACAAGCTGCCGGAGAGCCGCTAGCTGGTGACGTGTGTCGTGTAGGAGTGCACAGATACCTGGTGTTCTCGTCGTCGTTGGCGCGGCCGATGTACTCGGAGGTGAGGCGCATGATGTGCAGGCTCAGCGGGTTGATGCACTGCGGCAGCTTGTGCTCCGCCACGCTCAGCGGCATGCGCTCCCCTAACACACACAAGCTGCCGGAGAGCCGCTAGCTGGTGACGTGTAGGAGTGCACAGATACCTGGTGTTCTCGTCGTCGTTGGCGCGGCCGATGTACTCGGAGGTGAGGCGCATGATGTGCAGGCTCAGCGGGTTGATGCACTGCGGCAGCTTGTGCTCCGCCACGCTCAGCGGCATGCGCTCCCCTAACACACACAAGCTGCCGGAGAGCCGCTAGCTGGTGACGTGTAGGAGTGCACAGATACCTGGTGTTCTCGTCGTCGTTGGCGCGGCCGATGTACTCGGAGGTGAGGCGCATGATGTGCAGGCTCAGCGGGTTGATGCACTGCGGCAGCTTGTGCTCCGCCACGCTCAGCGGCATGCGCTCCCCTAACACACACAAGCTGCCGGAGAGCCGCTAGCTGGTGACGTGTAGGAGTGCACAGATACCTGGTGTTCTCGTCGTCGTTGGCGCGGCCGATGTACTCGGAGGTGAGGCGCATGATGTGCAGGCTCAGCGGGTTGATGCACTGCGGCAGCTTGTGCTCCGCCACGCTCAGCGGCATGCGCTCCCCTAACACACACAAGCTGCCGGAGAGCCGCTAGCTGGTGACGTGTAGGAGTGCACAGATACCTGGTGTTCTCGTCGTCGTTGGCGCGGCCGATGTACTCGGAGGTGAGGCGCATGATGTGCAGGCTCAGCGGGTTGATGCACTGCGGCAGCTTGTGCTCCGCCACGCTCAGCGGCATGCGCTCCCCTAACACACACAAGCTGCCGGAGAGCCGCTAGCTGGTGACGTGTAGGAGTGCACAGATACCTGGTGTTCTCGTCGTCGTTGGCGCGGCCGATGTACTCGGAGGTGAGGCGCATGATGTGCAGGCTCAGCGGGTTGATGCACTGCGGCAGCTTGTGCTCCGCCACGCTCAGCGGCATGCGCTCCCCTAACACACACAAGCTGCCGGAGAGCCGCTAGCTGGTGACGTGTAGGAGTGCACAGATACCTGGTGTTCTCGTCGTCGTTGGCGCGGCCGATGTACTCGGAGGTGAGGCGCATGATGTGCAGGCTCAGCGGGTTGATGCACTGCGGCAGCTTGTGCTCCGCCACGCTCAGCGGCATGCGCTCCCCTAACACACACAAGCTGCCGGAGAGCCGCTAGCTGGTGACGTGTAGGAGTGCACAGATACCTGGTGTTCTCGTCGTCGTTGGCGCGGCCGATGTACTCGGAGGTGAGGCGCATGATGTGCAGGCTCAGCGGGTTGATGCACTGCGGCAGCTTGTGCTCCGCCACGCTCAGCGGCATGCGCTCCCCTAACACACACAAGCTGCCGGAGAGCCGCTAGCTGGTGACGTGTAGGAGTGCACAGATACCTGGTGTTCTCGTCGTCGTTGGCGCGGCCGATGTACTCGGAGGTGAGGCGCATGATGTGCAGGCTCAGCGGGTTGATGCACTGCGGCAGCTTGTGCTCCGCCACGCTCAGCGGCATGCGCTCCCCTAACACACACAAGCTGCCGGAGAGCCGCTAGCTGGTGACGTGTAGGAGTGCACAGATACCTGGTGTTCTCGTCGTCGTTGGCGCGGCCGATGTACTCGGAGGTGAGGCGCATGATGTGCAGGCTCAGCGGGTTGATGCACTGCGGCAGCTTGTGCTCCGCCACGCTCAGCGGCATGCGCTCCCCTAACACACACAAGCTGCCGGAGAGCCGCTAGCTGGTGACGTGTAGGAGTGCACAGATACCTGGTGTTCTCGTCGTCGTTGGCGCGGCCGATGTACTCGGAGGTGAGGCGCATGATGTGCAGGCTCAGCGGGTTGATGCACTGCGGCAGCTTGTGCTCCGCCACGCTCAGCGGCATGCGCTCCCCTAACACACACAAGCTGCCGGAGAGCCGCTAGCTGGTGACGTGTAGGAGTGCACAGATACCTGGTGTTCTCGTCGTCGTTGGCGCGGCCGATGTACTCGGAGGTGAGGCGCATGATGTGCAGGCTCAGCGGGTTGATGCACTGCGGCAGCTTGTGCTCCGCCACGCTCAGCGGCATGCGCTCCCCTAACACACACAAGCTGCCGGAGAGCCGCTAGCTGGTGACGTGTAGGAGTGCACAGATACCTGGTGTTCTCGTCGTCGTTGGCGCGGCCGATGTACTCGGAGGTGAGGCGCATGATGTGCAGGCTCAGCGGGTTGATGCACTGCGGCAGCTTGTGCTCCGCCACGCTCAGCGGCATGCGCTCCCCTAACACACACAAGCTGCCGGAGAGCCGCTAGCTGGTGACGTGTAGGAGTGCACAGATACCTGGTGTTCTCGTCGTCGTTGGCGCGGCCGATGAACTCGGAGGTGAGGCGCATGATGTGCAGGCTCAGCGGGTTGATGCACTGCGGCAGCTTGTGCTCCGCCACGCTCAGCGGCATGCGCTCCCCTAACACACACAAATCTAAAATATCTGGGTGACCGAGCTTTGCTCGGTAGTATATCTACCCGCCAATAGATGGCAGCAGGAGTAATTTTTTTTCGTAAATTTGACATTTTCTAAAAATGAATCCTAGCTAGATCGATTTATCGCTCTCTAAACCCCCTGTTTACTAAATTTCATGAAAATCGTTCCAGCCGTTTCCGAGATTCGGATTATATAGAAATATATATAGATACAAGAATTGCTCGTTTTAAGGTATAGGATATAGAAAAGAGGAAACTCACTGACCGAGTGATTTGTAACACATCAACGCACGGCCCAAACTGCTGGGCCTAAAAACTCTAAAGACAGACATCCTGAGGTCTACAGGTGCACTAAGAAATAATTTTAAAAAATTTACCCCCTAAGGGTAGAAAACGGGAGTCCCAAAGTTTAAATGGAAAGATACTCATTGCTGCTGCAACATGCAACTACAGAACCGACATGGCTGAAATTTGGAGTAGATCTCTACTCCAAATATTAATAGATTAAAAAAACATATAAGCTTTTTATCCTGGAAATATCTCTGCTTTTCGCGGGCGGAGCACGACTGCTTGTATAGATACATATTGCCTTCATTGGTCCACTACCGTGAACAAATCAGTCCTTCTCACCAGTCACCATAGCCTACTTGACTCATATATTTTTTTTATTAGCTTTTGCCCAAGGCTCCATCAGCACGAAATTTGTCTCGAACCTCGAGACCAATGAGGTGCGGGGTGAAGGGAAGTTCGTTAATTAAACGCGTCTGACCGATTCTAGTGTTTTATTAAGACTACTTTACTAATACAATGCATGCCTAACTTATAGTGATACATTTGCATACTTCACCTCCGGGGGTGAAAGAAAAAAAAAAAAAATAAGCACATTTTTTTTTTTTTTTTTTACTCTACGTTACTTATTAAACTTCTTAGTCCTATCTTTATGAATAATATCTATCTTACCATCTCTATATATTTTAACATTAACACCTAAATCTTCTAACACTTTAAATGGTCCATCATAAACACAATCAAATTTTCGCGCACATTCATTTCTTACTAAAATAAGGTCATTTTTGTCATAGTATACAGGATTACACGATTTATCGTATTTATCCTTCCTGTTTAATTTACATGCTATCAAATTATTTCTAGCGTCTCTTAAAGCTACTTGCAACTTATATTTTAATTCAGAACTATAATCATCATGATTATAAAAGGGTTCTACATTACAACTTATACTATCTGGTAAATGACATTGTCTACCGAATACAAGTTCAAATGGAGTGTATTTAGTCTGTGTGTTTACACAAGTATTATAACTAAAACACCAAAATGGTAACCAATGTGACCATGAATAACCCGAATTAGTACAATAAGTTCTTAAAAATGCACCTAAATGCTTATGAGCTATCTCGAGAGAACCGATTGATTGATGATGGTATGCAGTTGATGTTAACTTTTTTATTTCTAATAATTTGCATGTCTGCTCCATAACTTTTGAAATAAATTCAGTTCCTCTGTCAGTCGCTATGGACTTACTTAAGCCAAAACGCAAAACAAAATTATTTACAAAAGCTTGCGCCACAGTTACCGCTTCCTTGTTGGGTAATGGATACGCTTCTATATATTTAGTTAATTCACATTGAAGAGTTAAGATGTAACGATTTCCATACTCATCTCTATCCAACGGTCCAACTAAATCGAGGAAGATTTTCTCGAATGCCGTTGACGCAGTTGTAGTCAAAGTCATAGGTTGTTTCGTATGCCTACTTTGTTTCATTTTCTGACAAATTTCGCACTTACCTATAAATTTACGAATGTCCTTATCTAAATTTGGCCAGTAATATCGCCTTTTAATGTTATTTGCCATTCTAGTCATTCCAGCATGTCCACTTGTGGGCAATAAATGATAATCATTTAGAATAAACTCTTTCTCTCTCTCATCAAAAACTCTTTTAATACCTTTTAAAACACATATTCGGGGGCCGGTCCATTCCTCACGTGATTTAATTTCACTACATAATTTTTTTATAAATTCATTATTTTCATCATCTTTCACTATGCATAGTTCTTTTATTTTTATTCTTTCACAAAATTCTTTGAGCTTAGTTGCAAATTCGGCTCGCGAGAAGTGCAACCTAAAGCCAAGATTAATACATAATAACATTCTACTTGGAACGTAAACAAAACACTCTTTTTCTTCTACTTTTACCTTATCTCTTTTAAACTTTTTTATGATATCTTGTTTTACTAACTTCATTTCAATAGAATCACACGGCTGTTTTAATAATTCCACGACTCGTGGTTGATCAGGCCACTCGTCTGTGTCATTACTAATCACAGCTTGCTCTTTCTTAACTTGCTCTTCCATTTTCCTCTTAATGTCCTCTTCCATTCTCTTCTTTTGTCCTCTAGTCATCACAGCCATAATTTCCTCATTCATACCTTTCAGTTCATCCGATGTTATACATACTCTAGACAATGCATCTGCGACAATATTGTCTTTACCTTTCACATATACTATCTCAAAATCATACTCTTCCAATACCAAACGGTATTTAATTAACCTACTTGAAGGGTCTTTCATGCCAAATAAATAAATTAAAGGTTTATGGTCTGTCATAATAGTAAAAGTTCTACCGAATAAATAAGGTCTAAAGTATTTGACTGCCCATACAATTGCGGTTAACTCCTTTTGTATTACTGGGTAGTTTCTTTCTGCCTTATTTAACGGTCTGCTTGCATAAGCAACAGGTCTTAAATTGCTGTTACATAAAACACTTCCTATTGATAGGTCTGAGGCATCTGTTTGTAGTATGAATTTATTTGTCTCTGAAAAATCTGGGTATTGCAATATAGGAGGAGACATCAAAGAAGTTTTTAGAAATTCAAAAGCATTTTGACATTCTGGCGTCCAGACAAAAGGTACAGTTTTCTTAAGCAAATTGTTTAAAGGCATGGTAATCATTGCAAATGATGGCACGAACTTTCTATAATAATTGCAGAAGGCAACAAAGCGTCTTACATCGTCTGTATTCTGAGGCACTGGGAATTTTTCTAAAACCTTAGTCTTTTCAGGGTCAGGTGAAACACCATCAGCAGAAACCAAATGGCCAAGATATAAAATTTCTTTCTTAAGGAATTGACATTTAATTGGATTCAGCTTTAAATTGACTTTCCTTAATCTTTCAAAAACGTCAATTAAATTTTTGTTGTGAACAGCTAAAGATCTTCCAAAAATTATTAGATCATCCAAATAAACAAAACACTTTTCAAAAGTCAATCCTGACATCGCTATCGACATGACTCTGCTAAAAGCACTACATGAAGATTTTAGTCCCATTGGCAAGCGTTTCAGCTGATAATGTCCTGTACTAGTCGAAAATGCAGTATACTTCCTACTTTCAGGACTCAGTTTTACTTGGTAATATCCTTGTTGGAGGTCTAAATGAGTGAAATAAATAGAACCTGATAAAGAATCTAGAATATCATTAATATTGGGTAACGGAAATTTATCATCCGCAATATTTTCATTTAGTTTTCTAAAATCAATAACTAAACGCCACTTTTTCACACCCTCAGACTTTTTAGGTACCAAAAGTATTGGACTCGACCATTCACTAGTAGATTCCTCAATAATATCATCTTGAAGCATTTTTGTTATCTGTTTATTCACTTCTGTCTTTAATGCTTGTGGTAATCTATTTGGCTTTGTATATATAGGGTTAATATTATTTTTTAATGTTATAGATTGTTCACAAATATTAGTAGTTTCTAACTTATCACCTGGCAAAAAGAATATGTCTGAATATTTTGTACAAATTCTTTCAATAGATTCTTTTTCCTCTCTGTTTAAATGTTCTAAGCCTAGTAATGGTAATAAGGTGGCAGCACGGCTTGAATTACTAGCACACTGACTAAATCTAAAAATATTATAGTCACTTAAAAGCTCTACATTCAATTCAAAATTATTTAATCTTACTTCTTCATCTCGAATATTTAAAATCTTAATTGGAATTCTTTTGTTTTTGGGTCGAACAATTGTACCAGCCAAAAATATATCTTTCTCTATCTCTTTCGCACTAACAAAACAATCACCTTCCAATTCCGTTCTCACATAAACATAATGAATAGATTCACTCCGTGGGGGAATACACAGTGAATTGCTGTAATCAGGTTGGTCATAAATTGGTAATACACAATATTCATCTTGTATTTTAATCGTTAATAAATTTTTGTCTAAATCAATGTTTGCTTTATATTTAGTCATGAAATCTAGACCTAATATTCCATCAACTATGATTGGTAGATTTTTAAAAGTATAAAACCTATTTTGAATTCTGTTTTTCGTGGAAACGTGTAAGTCTAATACTACATAGCCAGAAGAACGAATCTTACCTCCAATCCCGTTAACAACTAAATTATCTTGGTGGATTGTACATGATCTCGGGAGTTCATCTTCTTTAACTACCGAAATCGATGCACCTGTATCTATCATTAGTACTACCTTTTTACCATTTATGTAAAAATTAACAAACTTTGCATTACCTCTACAAGCTAAAACTAAATTACTAATCCCGAAAAAACTGATTGTTTTCTCTCTCATCCCCTCTTTGCTGTAAATTCTCTGCAGCACATGTATCTGTTTGACTGTTCTCACCTTGTACCGCGAAAAGATTATTCCTGTTGAAAGAATTTCCACCGCGTCGGTTGTTATAACTACGCCTGTTATTGTATACAACATATTGACCTCGACCGCGAGGAGCATACTGAAAAGGTCTGGAGTACCCCTGGTACCTGTTCATCTTGTAGTTGTAATTATTTTGGTAATTAGGGTTAATCTTGTTGTAATTCTGATGACCACGGCCTCTATAATGTCCTTGAAATCTAGAAGATCGATGATTGTACCTACCTCTGGATGATGAGGTCATTTTCATTATCTCACCCGACTTGGAAGTAGACGACGACAGAGTGGACTCGTCCTTGGCTGCTTGTATGGCTTCTTTTAGAGATGTATAGTTGCGAGCAGTGATGATTGTACTTAACCTTTCGTCTCTGAGACCATCTGCAAATCTTTTTACAATCATTTTCTCATTAATGGGTTTTAGGACCTCGCTCTTAGTTGCGTCGCCCTCGGACTGCGAAATATTTAAATCAGTCATTAACTTTTCCAGCTGTGAGCCATACTGCTCAATAGTTCTGAAGCCTTGACTTAAAGATTGTATCTGGTTGTGTATAGCCGTATAGGATTTTATAGCACAAACTACTACTTTTTAGCACAAATTTTATTAATAACTGTTGACTGTCCTTACTGATCATGTCGGCGTACATATCTACCGCATCAATCAATCGTTTCGTAGTGTCCTCCTTATCATCTAAAATTGGAATTAAACTACAGGCAGTTTTCACGTCGAAATCCATTTTTCCTAACTTTAGCTCAAAACTTGGTAAGGTACACAAACTAGATATTTCAGAAAATAAAGAACAAATATTTTCGTATGTATCCGTAATCAACTCCAGCTCTTTTTTATCTTGACTTTTACTTAAATCAGATAATAACAATTTACATTTATCTAACAATACATTCGCTTCTTTTAATTTAATTGTCGTAACCGAACATTTATATCTACTTTGTCCCTTTTTTATAAGATATTTTCGTATCTCCAATAATTGTTCATAGAACTCTATTAACCTATCGGCCATAATATATTAATAAAACTTTGTAACAAACAACGTAACACGCACGGTACAGTATCATATTTCATTCATTCCAATTTAAATTATTCCTACTTGAAGCACAGTTAGGTACAGGCCTTGATAGAAATGCTGAGTTGCGCCCGGGTCAGATTTCTAAGAACCTTTTGCTCGACACACATTAGAGACAATATTATAATATATTACATACATAGATTATTACAATAGAGAACATTAGGGTTCCCTATGACTTAAAATAATTAAACAATTTTATCCTAGAACTAAATATACTTATTTCGATAAAATAAAATAGTATTATAAGTGTCTACTATTGTGGATAGCTAACTCGCACTGTTATAATTCTTATTATTATTATTTAGTTCATTATTTATTTACCTTTATAACACTTTTAACACACATTTTCTGCACTTTCTACACTTTTTAAGTTACGGAAATTGAACACAGGTTTTTGTCAGCCGTATTAACGCTACACTGGAACACTCGAATTCTGGAACCATGCCGGATTAGGGGATCCATCTCGTTCCTGGTTCCCGGTTCGGCGGCCCGACCATCTCATCTGCATTCTCCTTAATGCACTATTTGTTATCTCTCCTTGTATCATCTTTGCGTGGCACTTTTTATAATTTTTATACGCTATTATGAGTATAGCAACAACACACAATCCAATTATCGTGGAAACTAAGATGTTATTTACATAAAAATGCGTCGTTAGATCAGCACTGGTTGATTGCTCTATACCATGTTGGTTGACTACCATTTCCTTTTGTTCACACTGGCATTTGCTACACTGGGTTCCCATGTTTCTTTTTTAACTGGGTACACGAGCGGCTTAAAACAATACTTGGTATCATTCCGTCTTATTACTTTAAAATTAAATAACTCTAAATCGATGCACTAAGGCACACTGGAATGCGCTGCGCTCGCACTTTTCGCCGGTCACTTGATACGGCGCTGTCCCGGCGCCGACCTGCGCGGGGTCGCCATGAGGTGCGGGGTGAAGGGAAGTTCGTTAATTAAACGCGTCTGACCGATTCTAGTGTTTTATTAAGACTACTTTACTAATACAATGCATGCCTAACTTATAGTGATACATTTGCATACTTCACCAATTACACAGCCTGCGGGGAATCCCCGGCAGACCACCACCGCGCCCGATTGCTCTCCGAGCAACTGTGTGCACGCACACACGCAGGTACTCACCAGTGTCAAGGTTCAGCACGGTCACTTGCTCGAGGATCTCGATGTCGGACAGCGGGTGCTCCGTGGACGGCGCGTGCAGCCCCGCGCCCGCCTGCGGGGAGTCCCCGGCCGACCGGCGTCGCGCGCGGCTGCCGTCTGATCGTCTGTGTACGCAAACACGTATTACAATGGTGTATTATATTATATTATGCCCTAACCAATAACGATTGACTCACTTATGTATGCACATAACGCTAACCAATACGCATTTTTGGATCAATGTAGAGCGGTCTTCGATAGATGCTAATATATCGCGTTACCAGTGCAATAGCACACAGAGGGAGATTTCTAAGAGCGTCTAAATACAAATTTGGTAAATACAACTTTACTTCTTCAAACGATCGGACTACCAGCAGTCCCCAGGCATTCTGCCTGGAGGGGAATTACCCTACGGTTACTAGGAACCGTCAAAAATGTTCCAACTACCATATTTTTGCATTGCATGAGTGGACAGGGAATTTTTCATCAAACCAAAGACAGAGAAAATAATCAAACAAATTTCCAACATTCAGTAATGGAGTGGCACCCAAAGATTGTAGGTCACCTGTTAACAGATCCGAGGCTAGAAGTGCCCGTGGGACGGCCCTCGCTGTGAGTCCTGCCGCCGGCGTTGCTGCCCAGGGTGCCGGTATTGTTGGCCGTGCTTGTGGTGCCCGTCGCTCGCGACCGCTCCTCATCTTGCGGGCGCACCACGTACTCTCCTAAAGGATAAAAATTAATTGGAAAATATGTTATGATAGAATATACAAGTTAACAGAACTGTAAAATTAAACAAACCAGTTAGCTCAACAGTGGTCAGCTTAATCAAAACCTCCGGAAATAATGTACAATAATCATTGGAGTAACAACAAACAAATTACGTAAAGTAAAAAGTCGATTATCCGGCCCTCTATTATACGGACTACCAACTGCGACCAATTTAAATACTGGCGCACAGTGGAATCACTGGAAAAACTACTTTTCTTCATACTTTCGATTATCCGCATGACTAACGACAACTTTTATCCGATTAATCGTGTTTTTATTGTAATTGGTTTAGTTGTATTGTAATATGGGGCAATTGCACTGATGTAATGGCACGTCATAATATGTCCTGAGTGCGGGCAGTGAGGCGCCACGCTCGCTGTACGGTACCTTTGACCGCCTCCTTGATGTCCAGCGTGGAGTGCGTGGGGTGAGCGGGACGCAGCGACGCCGTGGTGCTGCTGCGGGAGGACGAGCTGGCGCGCTCGCTCGAGCGAGACTCGTGCTGCGACAGCGACGACATGTCCAGCGCCGCTGAGTGCGGGCAGTGAGGCGCCACGCTCGCTGTACGGTACCTTTGATCGCCTCCTTGATGTCCAGCGTGGAGTGCGTGGGGTGAGCGGGACGCAGCGACGCCGTGGTGCTGCTGCGGGAGGACGAGCTGGCGCGCTCGCTCGAGCGAGACTCGTGCTGCGACAGCGACGACATGTCCAGCGCCGCTGAGTGCGGGCAGTGAGGCGCCACGCTCGCTGTACGGTACCTTTGACCGCCTCCTTGATGTCCAGCGTGGAGTGCGTGGGGTGAGCGGGACGCAGCGACGCCGTGGTGCTGCTGCGGGAGGACGAGCTGGCGCGCTCGCTCGAGCGAGACTCGTGCTGCGAC
Organism: Coenonympha glycerion; assembly: GCA_963855885.1. Taxonomy (NCBI): domain Eukaryota; kingdom Metazoa; phylum Arthropoda; class Insecta; order Lepidoptera; family Nymphalidae; genus Coenonympha; species Coenonympha glycerion. The sequence continues at coordinate 15,372,729 of OY979637.1, read as the reverse complement.
AGCGACGACATGTCCAGCGCCGCTGAGTGCGGGCAGTGAGGCGCCACGCTCGCTGTACGGTACCTTTGACCGCCTCCTTGATGTCCAGCGTGGAGTGCGTGGGGTGAGCGGGACGCAGCGACGCCGTGGTGCTGCTGCGGGAGGACGAGCTGGCGCGCTCGCTCGAGCGAGACTCGTGCTGCGACAGCGACGACATGTCCAGCGCCGCTGAGTGCGGGCAGTGAGGCGCCACGCTCGCTGTACGGTACCTTTGATCGCCTCCTTGATGTCCAGCGTGGAGTGCGTGGGGTGAGCGGGACGCAGCGACGCCGTGGTGCTGCTGCGGGAGGACGAGCTGGCGCGCTCGCTCGAGCGAGACTCGTGCTGCGACAGCGACGACATGTCTAGCGCCGCTGACGATATTAAGCAAAGCATACTTTGAGTGGCTTTTATTTAGAAGTATGTTAGTGTGGCTATTTAATTCTTATGGAATAACAAACTACAATTCTATTTAATTTACAATATCGAGTAAGACATATTCAATTTTATTTTAATTTTAAGGTGTAAGCGACTGTTAGATTAACTGAATACTGACGATTACTACCATATTGATGTCAGTAAAGAAAAGTGAAATGTTTCTTACCATACTTGGACTGGGATAGTTCCAGCGAGTCCTGGAACTCCCTGGTCAAGGACTCTATGGTGCTGGCCGGACTGGGCAGCGCCATTGTTTGATTCACCGAGTTCGATATTGGGGGCTGAAAACATTGTCACTTGTTAATAAGTAAACTGATATATTATTATATTGAAAACAATGATTTCCTATTCGTTCGTTCGTTATCCGTCATATACATAAATAGGTCATCTAGAAATGTCAGAATTTAATAGAACTGATCAGCAGATCAGAATTTGTGGCACATGCGATGGATAAGTTTCACTATCAGATGGCAGCACTGGAGTACACTCACCTCGACGAGCAAGGAGTCCAGCTGCGGCTTGTCGGCTCGGCGCACGTATCTGATCTCGTCGGTGTCGGTGGTGCAGATGCTGAGGTTGTCGCCGTCCGTCGTCGACAGAGACTGCGAGCCGTGCAGGGGGCAGCACTGGAGTACACTCACCTCGACGAGCAAGGAGTCCAGCTGCGGCTTGTCGGCTCGGCGCACGTATCTGATCTCGTCCGTGTCGGTGGTGCAGATGCTGAGGTTGTCGCCGTCCGTCGTCGACAGAGACTGCGAGCCGTGCAGGGGGCAGCACTGGAGTACACTCACCTCGACGAGCAAGGAGTCCAGCTGCGGCTTGTCGGCTCGGCGCACGTATCTGATCTCGTCCGTGTCGGTGGTGCAGATGCTGAGGTTGTCGCCGTCCGTCGTCGACAGAGACTGCGAGCCGTGCAGGGGGCAGCACTGGAGTACACTCACCTCGACGAGCAAGGAGTCCAGCTGCGGCTTGTCGGCTCGGCGCACGTATCTGATCTCGTCGGTGTCGGTGGTGCAGATGCTGAGGTTGTCGCCGTCCGTCGTCGACAGAGACTGCGAGCCGTGCAGGGGGCAGCACTGGAGTACACTCACCTCGACGAGCAAGGAGTCCAGCTGCGGCTTGTCGGCTCGGCGCACGTATCTGATCTCGTCCGTGTCGGTGGTGCAGATGCTGAGGTTGTCGCCGTCCGTCGTCGACAGAGACTGCGAGCCGTGCAGTTTATCTGAAATCAATATAAGTATCTTAAACCGTGTGTCTTTCTTTGTATCAAACAAATAAGAATACACATTACATAAGATTATCTATCACGTCCTATGGTAGCTACAGCAGGTGGCAAGTGTTGACACTCACTTCGTTTCTTCTTCCGCGGCGGCGCGACGGGGCCGGGCGCGCTGGCGGGGCGCGGCGCGGTGCCCGACGAGCCCGACATGGACACGATGGCGGCGGGCGACGCGCGGCTCTGCTTCAGGCTGTTGGCCTTCGTGCTCGCTATCACGTCCGGACGTAGCTACAGCAGGTGGCAAGTGTTGACACTCACTTCGTTTCTTCTTCCGCGGCGGCGCGACGGGGCCGGGCGCGCTGGCGGGGCGCGGCGCGGTGCCCGACGAGCCCGACATGGACACGATGGCGGCGGGCGACGCGCGGCTCTGCTTCAGGCTGTTGGCCTTCGTGCTCGCTATCACGTCCGGACGTAGCTACAGCAGGTGGCAAGTGTTGACACTCACTTCGTTTCTTCTTCCGCGGCGGCGCGACGGGGCCGGGCGCGCTGGCGGGGCGCGGCGCGGTGCCCGACGAGCCCGACATGGACACGATGGCGGCGGGCGACGCGCGGCTCTGCTTCAGGCTGTTGGCCTTCGTGCTCGCTATCACGTCCTATGGTAGCTACAGCAGGTGGCAAGTGTTGACACTCACTTCGTTTCTTCTTCCGCGGCGGCGCGACGGGGCCGGGCGCGCTGGCGGGGCGCGGCGCGGTGCCCGACGAGCCCGACATGGACACGATGGCGGCGGGCGACGCGCGGCTCTGCTTCAGGCTGTTGGCCTTCGTGCTCGCTATCACGTCCGGACGTAGCTACAGCAGGTGGCAAGTGTTGACACTCACTTCGTTTCTTCTTCCGCGGCGGCGCGACGGGGCCGGGCGCGCTGGCGGGGCGCGGCGCGGTGCCCGACGAGCCCGACATGGACACGATGGCGGCGGGCGACGCGCGGCTCTGCTTCAGGCTGTTGGCCTTCGTGCTCGCTATCACGTCCGGACGTAGCTACAGCAGGTGGCAAGTGTTGACACTCACTTCGTTTCTTCTTCCGCGGCGGCGCGACGGGGCCGGGCGCGCTGGCGGGGCGCGGCGCGGTGCCCGACGAGCCCGACATGGACACGATGGCGGCGGGCGACGCGCGGCTCTGCTTCAGGCTGTTGGCCTTCGTGCTCGCTATCACGTCCGGACGTAGCTACAGCAGGTGGCAAGTGTTGACACTCACTTCGTTTCTTCTTCCGCGGCGGCGCGACGGGGCCGGGCGCGCTGGCGGGGCGCGGCGCGGTGCCCGACGAGCCCGACATGGACACGATGGCGGCGGGCGACGCGCGGCTCTGCTTCAGGCTGTTGGCCTTCGTGCTCGCTATCACGTCCTATGGTAGCTACAGCAGGTGGCAAGTGTTGACACTCACTTCGTTTCTTCTTCCGCGGCGGCGCGACGGGGCCGGGCGCGCTGGCGGGGCGCGGCGCGGTGCCCGACGAGCCCGACATGGACACGATGGCGGCGGGCGACGCGCGGCTCTGCTTCAGGCTGTTGGCCTTCGTGCTCGCTATCACGTCCGGACGTAGCTACAGCAGGTGGCAAGTGTTGACACTCACTTCGTTTCTTCTTCCGCGGCGGCGCGACGGGGCCGGGCGCGCTGGCGGGGCGCGGCGCGGTGCCCGACGAGCCCGACATGGACACGATGGCGGCGGGCGACGCGCGGCTCTGCTTCAGGCTGTTGGCCTTCGTGCTCGCTATCACGTCCGGACGTAGCTACAGCAGGTGGCAAGTGTTGACACTCACTTCGTTTCTTCTTCCGCGGCGGCGCGACGGGGCCGGGCGCGCTGGCGGGGCGCGGCGCGGTGCCCGACGAGCCCGACATGGACACGATGGCGGCGGGCGACGCGCGGCTCTGCTTCAGGCTGTTGGCCTTCGTGCTCGCTATCACGTCCTATGGTAGCTACAGCAGGTGGCAAGTGTTGACACTCACTTCGTTTCTTCTTCCGCGGCGGCGCGACGGGGCCGGGCGCGCTGGCGGGGCGCGGCGCGGTGCCCGACGAGCCCGACATGGACACGATGGCGGCGGGCGACGCGCGGCTCTGCTTCAGGCTGTTGGCCTTCGTGCTCGCTATCACGTCCGGACGTAGCTACAGCAGGTGGCAAGTGTTGACACTCACTTCGTTTCTTCTTCCGCGGCGGCGCGACGGGGCCGGGCGCGCTGGCGGGGCGCGGCGCGGTGCCCGACGAGCCCGACATGGACACGATGGCGGCGGGCGACGCGCGGCTCTGCTTCAGGCTGTTGGCCTTCGTGCTCGCTATCACGTCCGGACGTAGCTACAGCAGGTGGCAAGTGTTGACACTCACTTCGTTTCTTCTTCCGCGGCGGCGCGACGGGGCCGGGCGCGCTGGCGGGGCGCGGCGCGGTGCCCGACGAGCCCGACATGGACACGATGGCGGCGGGCGACGCGCGGCTCTGCTTCAGGCTGTTGGCCTTCGTGCTCGCTATCACGTCCGGACGTAGCTACAGCAGGTGGCAAGTGTTGACACTCACTTCGTTTCTTCTTCCGCGGCGGCGCGACGGGGCCGGGCGCGCTGGCGGGGCGCGGCGCGGTGCCCGACGAGCCCGACATGGACACGATGGCGGCGGGCGACGCGCGGCTCTGCTTCAGGCTGTTGGCCTTCGTGCTCGCTATCACGTCCTATGGTAGCTACAGCAGGTGGCAAGTGTTGACACTCACTTCGTTTCTTCTTCCGCGGCGGCGCGACGGGGCCGGGCGCGCTGGCGGGGCGCGGCGCGGTGCCCGACGAGCCCGACATGGACACGATGGCGGCGGGCGACGCGCGGCTCTGCTTCAGGCTGTTGGCCTTCGTGCTCGCTATCACGTCCGGACGTAGCTACAGCAGGTGGCAAGTGTTGACACTCACTTCGTTTCTTCTTCCGCGGCGGCGCGACGGGGCCGGGCGCGCTGGCGGGGCGCGGCGCGGTGCCCGACGAGCCCGACATGGACACGATGGCGGCGGGCGACGCGCGGCTCTGCTTCAGGCTGTTGGCCTTCGTGCTCGCTATCACGTCCGGACGTAGCTACAGCAGGTGGCAAGTGTTGACACTCACTTCGTTTCTTCTTCCGCGGCGGCGCGACGGGGCCGGGCGCGCTGGCGGGGCGCGGCGCGGTGCCCGACGAGCCCGACATGGACACGATAGCGGCGGGCGACGCGCGGCTCTGCTTCAGGCTGTTGGCCTTCGTGCTCGCTATCACGTCCGGACGTAGCTACAGCAGGTGGCAAGTGTTGACACTCACTTCGTTTCTTCTTCCGCGGCGGCGCGACGGGGCCGGGCGCGCTGGCGGGGCGCGGCGCGGTGCCCGACGAGCCCGACATGGACACGATGGCGGCGGGCGACGCGCGGCTCTGCTTCAGGCTGTTGGCCTTCGTGCTCGCTATCACGTCCGGACGTAGCTACAGCAGGTGGCAAGTGTTGACACTCACTTCGTTTCTTCTTCCGCGGCGGCGCGACGGGGCCGGGCGCACTGGCGGGGCGCGGCGCGGTGCCCGACGAGCCCGACATGGACACGATGGCGGCGGGCGACGCGCGGCTCTGCTTCAGGCTGTTGGCCTTCGTGCTCGCTATCACGTCCGGACGTAGCTACAGCAGGTGGCAAGTGTTGACACTCACTTCGTTTCTTCTTCCGCGGCGGCGCGACGGGGCCGGGCGCGCTGGCGGGGCGCGGCGCGGTGCCCGACGAGCCCGACATGGACACGATGGCGGCGGGCGACGCGCGGCTCTGCTTCAGGCTGTTGGCCTTCGTGCTCGCTATCACGTCCGGACGTAGCTACAGCAGGTGGCAAGTGTTGACACTCACTTCGTTTCTTCTTCCGCGGCGGCGCGACGGGGCCGGGCGCGCTGGCGGGGCGCGGCGCGGTGCCCGACGAGCCCGACATGGACACGATGGCGGCGGGCGACGCGCGGCTCTGCTTCAGGCTGTTGGCCTTCGTGCTCGCTATCACGTCCGGACGTAGCTACAGCAGGTGGCAAGTGTTGACACTCACTTCGTTTCTTCTTCCGCGGCGGCGCGACGGGGCCGGGCGCGCTGGCGGGGCGCGGCGCGGTGCCCGACGAGCCCGACATGGACACGATGGCGGCGGGCGACGCGCGGCTCTGCTTCAGGCTGTTGGCCTTCGTGCTCGCTATCACGTCCGGACGTAGCTACAGCAGGTGGCAAGTGTTGACACTCACTTCGTTTCTTCTTCCGCGGCGGCGCGACGGGGCCGGGCGCGCTGGCGGGGCGCGGCGCGGTGCCCGACGAGCCCGACATGGACACGATGGCGGCGGGCGACGCGCGGCTCTGCTTCAGGCTGTTGGCCTTCGTGCTCGCTATCACGTCCTATGGTAGCTACAGCAGGTGGCAAGTGTTGACACTCACTTCGTTTCTTCTTCCGCGGCGGCGCGACGGGGCCGGGCGCGCTGGCGGGGCGCGGCGCGGTGCCCGACGAGCCCGACATGGACACGATGGCGGCGGGCGACGCGCGGCTCTGCTTCAGGCTGTTGGCCTTCGTGCTCGCTATCACGTCCGGACGTAGCTACAGCAGGTGGCAAGTGTTGACACTCACTTCGTTTCTTCTTCCGCGGCGGCGCGACGGGCCCGACATGGACACGATGGCGGCGGGCGACGCGCGGCTCTGCTTCAGGCTGTTGGCCTTCGTGCTCGCTATCACGTCCTATGGTAGCTACAGCAGGTGGCAAGTGTTGACACTCACTTCGTTTCTTCTTCCGCGGCGGCGCGACGGGGCCGGGCGCGCTGGCGGGGCGCGGCGCGGTGCCCGACGAGCCCGACATGGACACGATGGCGGCGGGCGACGCGCGGCTCTGCTTCAGGCTGTTGGCCTTCGTGCTCGCTATCACGTCCTATGGTAGCTACAGCAGGTGGCAAGTGTTGACACTCACTTCGTTTCTTCTTCCGCGGCGGCGCGACGGGGCCGGGCGCGCTGGCGGGGCGCGGCGCGGTGCCCGACGAGCCCGACATGGACACGATGGCGGCGGGCGACGCGCGGCTCTGCTTCAGGCTGTTGGCCTTCGTGCTCGCTATCACGTCCGGACGTAGCTACAGCAGGTGGCAAGTGTTGACACTCACTTCGTTTCTTCTTCCGCGGCGGCGCGACGGGGCCGGGCGCGCTGGCGGGGCGCGGCGCGGTGCCCGACGAGCCCGACATGGACACGATGGCGGCGGGCGACGCGCGGCTCTGCTTCAGGCTGTTGGCCTTCGTGCTCGCTATCACGTCCGGACGTAGCTACAGCAGGTGGCAAGTGTTGACACTCACTTCGTTTCTTCTTCCGCGGCGGCGCGACGGGGCCGGGCGCGCTGGCGGGGCGCGGCGCGGTGCCCGACGAGCCCGACATGGACACGATGGCGGCGGGCGACGCGCGGCTCTGCTTCAGGCTGTTGGCCTTCGTGCTCGCTATCACGTCCGGACGTAGCTACAGCAGGTGGCAAGTGTTGACACTCACTTCGTTTCTTCTTCCGCGGCGGCGCGACGGGGCCGGGCGCGCTGGCGGAGCGCGGCGCGGTGCCCGACGAGCCCGACATGGACACGATGGCGGCGGGCGACGCGCGGCTCTGCTTCAGGCTGTTGGCCTTCGTGCTCGCTATCACGTCCGGACGTAGCTACAGCAGGTGGCAAGTGTTGACACTCACTTCGTTTCTTCTTCCGCGGCGGCGCGACGGGGCCGGGCGCGCTGGCGGGGCGCGGCGCGGTGCCCGACGAGCCCGACATGGACACGATGGCGGCGGGCGACGCGCGGCTCTGCTTCAGGCTGTTGGCCTTCGTGCTCGCTATCACGTCCGGACGTAGCTACAGCAGGTGGCAAGTGTTGACACTCACTTCGTTTCTTCTTCCGCGGCGGCGCGACGGGGCCGGGCGCGCTGGCGGGGCGCGGCGCGGTGCCCGACGAGCCCGACATGGACACGATGGCGGCGGGCGACGCGCGGCTCTGCTTCAGGCTGTTGGCCTTCGTGCTCGCTATCACGTCCTATGGTAGCTACAGCAGGTGGCAAGTGTTGACACTCACTTCGTTTCTTCTTCCGCGGCGGCGCGACGGGGCCGGGCGCGCTGGCGGGGCGCGGCGCGGTGCCCGACGAGCCCGACATGGACACGATGGCGGCGGGCGACGCGCGGCTCTGCTTCAGGCTGTTGGCCTTCGTGCTCGCTATCACGTCCGGACGTAGCTACAGCAGGTGGCAAGTGTTGACACTCACTTCGTTTCTTCTTCCGCGGCGGCGCGACGGGGCCGGGCGCGCTGGCGGGGCGCGGCGCGGTGCCCGACGAGCCCGACATGGACACGATGGCGGCGGGCGACGCGCGGCTCTGCTTCAGGCTGTTGGCCTTCGTGCTCGCTATCACGTCCGGACGTAGCTACAGCAGGTGGCAAGTGTTGACACTCACTTCGTTTCTTCTTCCGCGGCGGCGCGACGGGGCCGGGCGCGCTGGCGGGGCGCGGCGCGGTGCCCGACGAGCCCGACATGGACACGATGGCGGCGGGCGACGCGCGGCTCTGCTTCAGGCTGTTGGCCTTCGTGCTCGCTATCACGTCCGGACGTAGCTACAGCAGGTGGCAAGTGTTGACACTCACTTCGTTTCTTCTTCCGCGGCGGCGCGACGGGGCCGGGCGCGCTGGCGGGGCGCGGCGCGGTGCCCGACGAGCCCGACATGGACACGATGGCGGCGGGCGACGCGCGGCTCTGCTTCAGGCTGTTGGCCTTCGTGCTCGCTATCACGTCCGGACGTAGCTACAGCAGGTGGCAAGTGTTGACACTCACTTCGTTTCTTCTTCCGCGGCGGCGCGACGGGGCCGGGCGCGCTGGCGGGGCGCGGCGCGGTGCCCGACGAGCCCGACATGGACACGATGGCGGCGGGCGACGCGCGGCTCTGCTTCAGGCTGTTGGCCTTCGTGCTCGCTATCACGTCCGGACGTAGCTACAGCAGGTGGCAAGTGTTGACACTCACTTCGTTTCTTCTTCCGCGGCGGCGCGACGGGGCCGGGCGCGCTGGCGGGGCGCGGCGCGGTGCCCGACGAGCCCGACATGGACACGATGGCGGCGGGCGACGCGCGGCTCTGCTTCAGGCTGTTGGCCTTCGTGCTCGCTATCACGTCCGGACGTAGCTACAGCAGGTGGCAAGTGTTGACACTCACTTCGTTTCTTCTTCCGCGGCGGCGCGACGGGGCCGGGCGCGCTGGCGGGGCGCGGCGCGGTGCCCGACGAGCCCGACATGGACACGATGGCGGCGGGCGACGCGCGGCTCTGCTTCAGGCTGTTGGCCTTCGTGCTCGCTATCACGTCCGGACGTAGCTACAGCAGGTGGCAAGTGTTGACACTCACTTCGTTTCTTCTTCCGCGGCGGCGCGACGGGGCCGGGCGCGCTGGCGGGGCGCGGCGCGGTGCCCGACGAGCCCGACATGGACACGATGGCGGCGGGCGACGCGCGGCTCTGCTTCAGGCTGTTGGCCTTCGTGCTCGCTATCACGTCCGGACGTAGCTACAGCAGGTGGCAAGTGTTGACACTCACTTCGTTTCTTCTTCCGCGGCGGCGCGACGGGGCCGGGCGCGCTGGCGGGGCGCGGCGCGGTGCCCGACGAGCCCGACATGGACACGATGGCGGCGGGCGACGCGCGGCTCTGCTTCAGGCTGTTGGCCTTCGTGCTCGCTATCACGTCCGGACGTAGCTACAGCAGGTGGCAAGTGTTGACACTCACTTCGTTTCTTCTTCCGCGGCGGCGCGACGGGGCCGGGCGCGCTGGCGGGGCGCGGCGCGGTGCCCGACGAGCCCGACATGTACACGATGGCGGCGGGCGACGCGCGGCTCTGCTTCAGGCTGTTGGCCTTCGTGCTCGCTATCACGTCCGGACGTAGCTACAGCAGGTGGCAAGTGTTGACACTCACTTCGTTTCTTCTTCCGCGGCGGCGCGACGGGGCCGGGCGCGCTGGCGGGGCGCGGCGCGGTGCCCGACGAGCCCGACATGGACACGATGGCGGCGGGCGACGCGCGGCTCTGCTTCAGGCTGTTGGCCTTCGTGCTCGCTATCACGTCCGGACGTAGCTACAGCAGGTGGCAAGTGTTGACACTCACTTCGTTTCTTCTTCCGCGGCGGCGCGACGGGGCCGGGCGCGCTGGCGGGGCGCGGCGCGGTGCCCGACGAGCCCGACATGGACACGATGGCGGCGGGCGACGCGCGGCTCTGCTTCAGGCTGTTGGCCTTCGTGCTCGCTATCACGTCCGGACGTAGCTACAGCAGGTGGCAAGTGTTGACACTCACTTCGTTTCTTCTTCCGCGGCGGCGCGACGGGGCCGGGCGCGCTGGCGGGGCGCGGCGCGGTGCCCGACGAGCCCGACATGGACACGATGGCGGCGGGCGACGCGCGGCTCTGCTTCAGGCTGTTGGCCTTCGTGCTCGCTATCACGTCCTATGGTAGCTACAGCAGGTGGCAAGTGTTGACACTCACTTCGTTTCTTCTTCCGCGGCGGCGCGACGGGGCCGGGCGCGCTGGCGGGGCGCGGCGCGGTGCCCGACGAGCCCGACATGGACACGATGGCGGCGGGCGACGCGCGGCTCTGCTTCAGGCTGTTGGCCTTCGTGCTCGCTATCACGTCCGGACGTAGCTACAGCAGGTGGCAAGTGTTGACACTCACTTCGTTTCTTCTTCCGCGGCGGCGCGACGGGGCCGGGCGCGCTGGCGGGGCGCGGCGCGGTGCCCGACGAGCCCGACATGGACACGATGGCGGCGGGCGACGCGCGGCTCTGCTTCAGGCTGTTGGCCTTCGTGCTCGCTATCACGTCCGGACGTAGCTACAGCAGGTGGCAAGTGTTGACACTCACTTCGTTTCTTCTTCCGCGGCGGCGCGACGGGGCCGGGCGCGCTGGCGGGGCGCGGCGCGGTGCCCGACGAGCCCGACATGGACACGATGGCGGCGGGCGACGCGCGGCTCTGCTTCAGGCTGTTGGCCTTCGTGCTCGCTATCACGTCCGGACGTAGCTACAGCAGGTGGCAAGTGTTGACACTCACTTCGTTTCTTCTTCCGCGGCGGCGCGACGGGGCCGGGCGCGCTGGCGGGGCGCGGCGCGGTGCCCGACGAGCCCGACATGGACACGATGGCGGCGGGCGACGCGCGGCTCTGCTTCAGGCTGTTGGCCTTCGTGCTCGCTATCACGTCCGGACGTAGCTACAGCAGGTGGCAAGTGTTGACACTCACTTCGTTTCTTCTTCCGCGGCGGCGCGACGGGGCCGGGCGCGCTGGCGGGGCGCGGCGCGGTGCCCGACGAGCCCGACATGGACACGATGGCGGCGGGCGACGCGCGGCTCTGCTTCAGGCTGTTGGCCTTCGTGCTCGCTATCACGTCCGGACGTAGCTACAGCAGGTGGCAAGTGTTGACACTCACTTCGTTTCTTCTTCCGCGGCGGCGCGACGGGGCCGGGCGCGCTGGCGGGGCGCGGCGCGGTGCCCGACGAGCCCGACATGGACACGATGGCGGCGGGCGACGCGCGGCTCTGCTTCAGGCTGTTGGCCTTCGTGCTCGCTATCACGTCCTATGGTAGCTACAGCAGGTGGCAAGTGTTGACACTCACTTCGTTTCTTCTTCCGCGGCGGCGCGACGGGGCCGGGCGCGCTGGCGGGGCGCGGCGCGGTGCCCGACGAGCCCGACATGGACACGATGGCGGCGGGCGACGCGCGGCTCTGCTTCAGGCTGTTGGCCTTCGTGCTCGCTATCACGTCCTATGGTAGCTACAGCAGGTGGCAAGTGTTGACACTCACTTCGTTTCTTCTTCCGCGGCGGCGCGACGGGGCCGGGCGCACTGGCGGGGCGCGGCGCGGTGCCCGACGAGCCCGACATGGACACGATGGCGGCGGGCGACGCGCGGCTCTGCTTCAGGCTGTTGGCCTTCGTGCTCGCTATCACGTCCTATGGTAGCTACAGCAGGTGGCAAGTGTTGACACTCACTTCGTTTCTTCTTCCGCGGCGGCGCGACGGGGCCGGGCGCGCTGGCGGGGCGCGGCGCGGTGCCCGACGAGCCCGACATGGACACGATGGCGGCGGGCGACGCGCGGCTCTGCTTCAGGCTGTTGGCCTTCGTGCTCGCTATCACGTCCGGCTCCGCCATCGCCAGAACTGGAAATACTGGAGCTATAAGGTGAGATAGCAGTCGACCACTAGATTTGTAAGCGTCAACCCGTTTTTATGTTCCAAAGAGTGGCTTGGCTACATACTGGCCAAGTGATGGCATTTTTACAGACCTTTGAGACCATTGCGATGAACTCCTTAGGTATGTGAGTATTTTCACGCGTATTTCAAAGCGTATCAATGCAGTGTCAGATATTGTCGTGACGTAGTATAATTGTGACGCAGTTCTGTAACTTGGTTCGAAAGGCACTGTAGCCACAGATTTGTCTCAGGATTAACGCACGCTTCGAACTGTTACATCCCTTATTTGTAAGTAGAATGGCTGACGAGTGCTGAGTCAGCCCGAACTAGCATATTCGATATAAGGTTTCCCGCGGACAGCGGGCAGTCCGTGTTCTACTCTGAAACGAAGCGCTTGTCCTTTCAAGTCTCTAATTTTCATGGTGTTATAAGTGATTAATTAATTATTCAAACAATAAAAAGTTTACCTATTAACTGTAAAAATAAAGTTTTTCTTTTTTTTTAAACTTAATCCACATGACCCCGTATAACAGAACGCAGTGTTTGCATTAAATGATATGTTAAATAACTAGGATGCACTCATGATATGAGCAGGCATATCACTAAACATCAATTGAACATCTTGCTGACTGAATCCTATAAAAACAGTAACTTCTAAAATGAAATAAAAAAAATCTTTATTTCATATACAGAGGCTCTTATGACAAGTCATTTCATTTTACACGGTCTCTTTAATGGTGATAATCATTTTACAACTTAAAACTACAAACTCAGCCAAATTTATTTTTTATCTGAATTTTTAATGGTACCGCAACTGTAGTTTACCTTAAATTAATGCAAGTTAAAGATTTACACAGAGAAAAAGAAACTAGCAGTTACCATTTTGTGTTCTGTCCACCGCGATTGGGTCATCCGACACTGTCGAAGGCTCTCTGGACGACGCGGAAGGTGCTATAGTACTTTCACGGATATTAGCTGAAACAGAATAGCTCAATTTGTAGCTAATAAGACATCATCATCATAATATCATCTACACATGTAAGTTCATTGTCAATATTAAAATCTTTGCCTACATGTAAATTTTAAAAAATTAGCTCCATGTTCGACAACGATGTAACTCACAAAATATACTCCTCAATAAATAAATCTCGGACTAATTTCCGAAAGTGATCACTTTTAAGCAAATATTTAATCTGGTATTTCCTTCAATTTTTCTAGCATATGTCTGCAATGTGTTATTAGAGAGTATTAATAACGAGTATTAATTAGCTTAAAAATTACGGAGAACTAAATATAGATATTTCAATCTATGTCCTACGATGACGCGCCCCACTCTATCAAACTCTATAGTAATCTAATGAAACACAAGCGATTTTGGTGATACAACATTAATTTGGTGTGCAGACCTTTGCATTTAATCTAATTCTAGGTTTTACAGCAGAGTACTTTAAGCATATACATACTTAGTGGGTTTATACATTTTGACTTACGGTGAGATTCCGCGGCGCCGCTCAAGATTCTTCCGATCCTGCCCAGTGACGTCATACTCTGGAGACTCATGGTGTCGTGAGATATTATCCTGCAAAGAATGAGGTTTTTTTAACAATTTACCTAAAATATTAATAAAAGCGAGGCAGGAATATAAAAAGTAAAACATAAAAAAAGCATAAAAGTATTGTCAGAAGTGGGATTCGAACCCACGCCCACAGAAGTGGACTGCGACCTGAACGCAGCGCCTTAGACCGCTCGGCCATCCTGACTTGCTACCTTACACTGAAATTCAAGTATGGTATGTTCCTAAGCTGTTTAAAGAAAATAAAATCGAAATCAAATATTTCTCGTGATGTTACTTTATCGCTAGTATACAAAAATTAGTGTTGAAAGAAAGAAATACTTTTTATTTGGTCACAACTAACAATGCACATACAGTTGCAATACTTATGACTATAAGAAAATACTTAAATAACTAATTAACACAAATACTTATCATGTATCATATATATTAGGGTGTGACCAAACATAGGTCTCCACTCAGCATTGAGCTGCAGCAAGCTGCAGCGCTGATTTTTAGTGGAGGTGCGGTCACAGACAAGACCCGCCATCCACGACTCCCCGCACAATATTAAATATTAAAAGAATTATTTATACCTATAACAATTAAATACTATAAAAATAAAAAATAAGCATGCATAACATTTCGAACAACATTTAAATTATTAAAGTTAAAAAAAAAAAACAGAAAAATAACGTTAATATTAAAGGCACAATGAGACATAAATTTACAGTACAGTGAGCAAATACGAACATAAGTGCTGGACTGATCCTGAACTTAGTTTTATTAAATTACAAAAGCTAGTAATTTAATAAAATAGTGGGTATTATTATAAGTCTAGCTTTTGTAATTTTTGTTAAATTACAAAAGCTAGACTTATAATAATACCCACTTATACATAAATAATTCATTAATAAATTGATGTCTATAGGTGGTTAATAAACTATGAAGTATTGATTACATCAAGCCTATATTAAGGGGGAAAAGGTGAATGAATCCAGAATCACGTGCTGAGTGATGCTCGTTTTCACCAACAATAGCTGAATTTTAAGGAACACCAAAGCCCATAGCTGACAGTTTTCACTAACAAAAACTGTAACATATTATTATGAGTTATTATTATAGGAGTTGTTGATGAAAATCCTATAGTTCCTCTAACCCCCTATAGTTTAGACGTCCCAGTGACAGCCTATGGGGGTAAAAAAATAGAGGTAATGCGGGCATCCGTTAGTAGTAAATTTTAAATATTTTAGGGATGTCATAATTACTTAAAAGGATGCTCCATTGGGGCTGACAGAGGAGCCCCTGGGTCCGGTTCATCTTCTTCTTCTGTCTGCATGCATCTTCTTAACTCTTGGAACCTTCTTCTGCCTTGAACTACCTGCAAATGGTTGCTAATTGAAAAAAGTAGAGCGAAAACATAAATTAAAGCAAATAATAATAGGTAATATCTCATCTAAATTTAATTAGTTTTAAATTGTAGAGTAACAATAAAATTGTAAGTTTATGGTAACAACAGTAGAGATAATTGTAACATTGTACGTCCTCATAATTGCTATGATGGCCAGGCTCTGTGAATTATACCGTTGGTATGTTATAATTCTCAGAGCCTGCATCTTCACTTACAATCAGATGAAATTGGTTTAAAGTACAGTCACTGAATGAAAAGGTTCGTCGAATTTCAAATTTATTCATTTAACATATTGTAAGCACATATTAATTTTTGTAACTATGTTACATATTATGTTTTTATGTTAGCATAATGGACTCTTGCAGTACTGGTGCAAACAAAAACTGACACTAAGGTGACAAACCTTTTCATGCTATGACTGTACTTACTAATATTAACTTGTAATAAATTAGAAAATCATAGCTCAGTGAACAATCTTAAGTAAAATTTAATCTCTGTGCGATAAAAAAATTTACACATTTTTATGGCACAGAATTTTCCATAGAATGAGCTGACCCGGCGAACGATGTTTTGCCACTAGGGATATAAAAAATTGCTTACAACCTACTCTCAGACATACTGAACATACACAGAAAATTTCATCACAATCAGTTGATCAATTTTGAAGGAGTTTGGTAACAGAAATTGGCTAGAGAATATTATATATTAAAAGACAAAGATATAAAATATGAGGCCACACTTACATTTTTAACAGTATGTCTATCATCTTGCACGGCTGCCACAGCGTTGTCCGTCACTGGAGTGCTGGTGGCTGCTGCGCCCTGCTGCGTCGGTGTCTCCTCCAGTTTACTAGCTGACTTCTCTTTATCCTTCTCTTTGCTGGTATTTTCTGTTATGCTTGCACTTTTGCATATTGAAGATCTTCTGAAAATAATAAGAATATGGCTTACTTTTGAGAGATTGCTTTTTTTAACTTGTGTGACCTGAAAGCATTGCGATTACAAATAAAGAATATTTTAATAGCTTATAGCTGTGTGGTTTTGTAAAAATCCCACAAGAACTATGACTTTTTCTGGGATAAAAAAGGAGAGTATGTGTTAATCTACATTTTAAGTTATCAATATGCCAAAATCCAGCCAAAATGGTAGTTAAATTGAGTAACAAACATCCACACTCACAAACTTTCTTAATATTTTAAAAGGCATGCCAGACTTTGTCTTGAAATTGAACTCGAAGGAACGCACCCTTAATTCCTCATTACTTGATTTACAATTATTATGTAGGTAGCATATCAAATCAAATTGAGTGATAAATTCACTTACTTAATCGGCAAGCACAATATACCAAATGACTTGGACATTTTAATGGAAACTTTAACAATAAACACCAAGTGGCTAGGGGGAGAAAACACAGCTTTCTTCAACGGTAAACTGTCTCAAAATAACATCTTGACTTACACAGCTAGCAATAACAAGCCTCTGATCAACGGTAACAGTAACAAGTAACTAGTATGTAATCACCTGCCGATATTTAACAAGGACGTCAATAGGAAAACATCTGTTAGTGCAAATACCCTGTATTTAAACTAGTTTTTTGGTCTCCTTACATTACATTAAACAGTAACTACATTACAAATGCTGCAAGTTGTTTTATCCTCAACTGACGTGTATTATTTTTGTGGGAGTATACGTTTTATAAGAATAATTATAAGTTAGAAAAGATCGAACTCACTTCGAGCCCTTTACAGGTGTGAATTCTTCCGCATCGAAAAACTCCTCTGAATCACTACTGTCACCCATTTTCCTTAACATATATAATTTGTTGATATAAACTTTATATTAAAATTAATAGCTGTTCACTGTAACATTGTATTTTGATGATTTATTTATGAAGAAAAGGAAAAATATCCACTTGTTCAACTATCTTGACTTTTTTGATTTTTGAACAACACAACACACAAATGACAAACGTCAAGTTCAAACAAACATTGACATTGACAGATTGACAAACAACTGAGAAGTGAAACCACAGACTAAAGCAGACCACAGACTGATTTGAAAACGCCAGTAGACATTTTTTGCGTATATCGATTGATCAGGGTACCTAGCTTTCTGTTCATTAAAGTTTATATTTTCTTATCTTCTCTATAATCCCTACAAAATATAATTTTTAAAAGCATTTTCTTTACACATTAACTTTCACCATACTTTCACACACAAGCGTAATAAATATTATTTGGTGCTTATCAATTTTGTTCGTCAAAAGGATTATTTCGGTAGGTGCTTCAAAGTTCTCAAACATACCTACTTAGCATTTGCTCCTAAGAAATTTTTTTTTCATACAAAAAAAGACGGTATCTACACCATAATCTATGATTCTACTCCTTTTTGACGTCCAATAGGGTATTTGACTCCAATTTTTTTATTACTTTATTATAAAGTAGAATTAAAATAATGACGTGCACTGAAAGAACTAATTAAATCGATCAAATAACAAAAAAGTTATAAGCATTTAAAGATTTGTGATTAGACAGAGATAGCAACATGAAATTGTGACGTCACACCTTACCAATGCCATAGTAGCTTCGTGCGGCTTCATACAAATTTTCGTTTTGCGAGAAAGGGATAGAAGATCCCCCCACTCCAAAGTTTAAACGCCTGTAACTTTGTAAATCTTCGTTGGATTTTAATATTTCTTTCACTGCACGTTCTTATTTTTATCCTAGTTTATAATAAAGTAATATTTTTTATCAAATTCAAAAGTAGTGTAAGACCCAATTCTCGAGTAATTGTTGTACCGGCGGTATTGCGCCAGGCGCCATCGAGCCATCGACATTTTTTAGTAAACTAACACCTAAAGATAAAAAATATATCTAAATGAAAGTAAATATCTCGTGAAATATGATCTATGCGCCAACCCAACCTCTCACGTACGAAACAAAGCATATTAACAGCGTACTTCCTACAGTATTCAGCTGAGTGTATATTGTGTAATGCAGTACCCCGCTAAGTCCTAACGCCCGTCAGTCACCTCTGTCGGTGACAGCTATTGTTTCACCGTCACGGTCAGCGGGTACAGACCTGAAGGTGCCTGGTGTCTGGGTTCTCGAAATTTGAGACTGTCGAAGAATTTTTTGCTAAAATCTAGACATATTAATTAGTTCGGTAATATTTTTGGGTAGTGCGTTAATGGCCTTGCAGTTGCACTTGATGATCTCACAGCTGTTTTATACGTAAGTGCGAAAAGTCCAAGGTTCGATTTCAGACTAGGTCCAATTACCACTTTGTACCTCGCAAAATATCAGTCACGTTTGGGGTCTGATTGCAGAAGAAAAACTTATTCATCGTTATGCTAATCGCTTAATACGATTACGATAACGATGAATATGTTTTTCTTAGACAATGTAGGGGCAGGTTCAGGCTTAGGTATAACATACTCCACTATGAAATATCAGACTTTCGCCACATCATGCCACATTCGGAAAGTAGTTTTGTACGGCGAAGAACGCGCAAGAAACTCGGGACTGGGTAGGTAGGTATATTTGTCACAAGCTTCAGCAAATACTTATAAAGAAACGGCAAAAGTGGACAACAAAACATAAGGAAAGATTCCTTTTTCTTGAAATCTTATGTCTCGGGCATTGCGGTTTGTTTTATAAGGTTCGTTAAATAACACCAGAATAAAACACTTAAAACATTAAGACAAATGGTAGATGGACAAACAATGACACCCAAGACCCAAGACAATGGTATATCCACAAAGAAGTGTTCTCAACACTTCTTCGTTATGTGCTACTAACACAAATGTACCTACACTGTTCAAGTATACGATTTAAATGGCAATTATTAATTAAGTGCCTAAGTACTTATTTATTACCTAAACACTTATTGCTATTTTTTACCCTGGACATACTCATTGTCTCTAATAATAAATAATTAATGATCATCATTTTAAGCCCATGACCTCTATCATAAGTATACATTACCATTTAATCTTTCTGTAGGTCATAAGTCATAGACAAAAACAATTTTAGAAATGGAAAGATGAAGGACAAAAGGACCTACCTAGTACTTATCCCTATATTAAAGTGGTTTAAAATATTCTATCTACTCGGATACCTACATTATACTTCTTAAACTTATTTCGTGTCAAAACTTTTGTCGCCAATCGATACAGAATTTTTTTTTCTGAGGAAATTAGTTCAGCAACCGGGAAGCCCTCTCTGATTCATAATGATTAACCTTGTCTTGTGGCTTTTCTCAGAATTGAGAATTCATACGTCACAATTTTTTATCGAATAACTACAAACCACCTACAAACCATTTGATTCCAGCTTCCGGGGCATCTTTGAACAGGGAAATTGCTATATTTATCTTACTTGATGGCAAGTAGGTATGGAGAAAACTGCAATAATATCTTGTGATACCTTCTCGTGCGAAGGGATAGTAAAGCGTACCTACTTCATCATTGGCATAGCCCTTGTAGTTTCCTTTCTCGTAGGCATAGCCACAGATTATTGTGCCCAACTTCGACAAATTAGAGTACCTATTCAGAAACATCGTCAAAATCATCATCGTCTCATTCAGAGAGTTGATTGAAGAAAAACATATTCATCGTTATCGTAATAGTTAGCGTATTCTGCCCCCCGATTGGCTGACGGAAATCAGGGAACAAATCAGCGGGCGGAATTCGTAAACGATTACGACAACGATGAATACATTTTCCTTACACAATCTAGGGGCAGGATCTCTCTTTAAAAAACCGACAACTTCCCGATCGCGCGCCATCGTTGACCATTGTCCGCCATTGTATACCATTTGACATTTGCCCCTGTACACAGTGGCGGTGGCCTGCAGTGGGCCAGCATACGCCATTGTGTATAGTGGCTACTTAAAACATTTGATTTCAGTAGACCCTCATATTTATGTTCCGCGCGGACTGTTTCAAAGTACAGCTAGTACACACTCTCTGGGGAAACTCGTATGCAGCATTGTACGCGCGCGGTGGCCGGTGGAAGTTGCACACGAGTGGAACGGGTATATAACCCCCCGGCTCCCCCCCACGGCGGCTATTCGCAGACGAACCGCTGCTGCCGCTGGTACTACTCCGTGCTTTGCTAAACTACTAAAAAAAGTAAGTTCAGTTCAAATCAAAGCTACCTCTTAAAAAAGTGCTGTGACGAATTTTAGTTCGTAGTTTCTTAAGGAATATTTTGGTAAGTGAGATTTTTTAACTCTTGAGGAAATGCATTATTCGAGAGAATTTAGAAATTCTAATAAGTTATACAGTTAAAAAAAAATCTCATAATCTGTTTGATAAAAAATAAAGCCATACCAACGACGAACATAAATTAGTATCAGAAGTGGGATGGGATCATCTCGTTAATTCTGTAAATAGTAGCTAGTCAGGCACTACAATAATAATTACACCAATATGTGTAGAATGTAGATATTATTGTACGTTTCTACAGGAAAATTCTGAATGTTTCTATTCATAATAATTATCTAGGTAGGTACCTACTAAGTACCTAATATCAAATATAATATTCTGTAGGAGCTGTAGGTGAATTACTAAATACCACAAATTGGACAAGTGCGAGTCGGCTCGCAAACTGAGGGTTCGGTACTATCAAGACCAATTCTTAATAGTATTAAAGTAAACTAAAAAAATATTTACGAGGGACTCCTACTATACAACAAATCGTTATTTTTTTTTGATTACGGTAACCGGTAGACGCCTCAAATGTTCACGGACTATTTAGTTACCTATATACATGATATATTATTCACTTCAAAAGTAAATATTTTATTTAAAATAAAAATAAAAAATATTTTAGGGGGTCTCCCATACAACATACGTGATAATTGCTCGTTTTGGAATTTAGTGGGCAGGAGTGTTTATCATGAGTGTGCATGAGTTTTGGGGCATCATGCTCCAAAACTCATTGCCGTAAGCCTATGAAGTAATAATTAGCCTACTATTTGCGAAAAACTAAATATAAAATATGAATTTCGCGAGCTTCTATGGGCCGACCCTTTAATCTTTATCGAATGAATTCAGGGCGCTTGCAGGTACAATTAGGTAAATTACCTTTTACCTTCCTACACTTATAGTGAAAGCAGTTCATGTCCACTTGCTTCATTATAATTCCGACAGCCTCCATACCTCCCACGCACCACTATAAAATAGGTATTAGTTATTACTTTTAATTATTGTCTCAAAGTTTTACGTAGGTACACTTTCTGCAGTTTCTCCCATCATTCTCACAAAATATAAATATCATGTAGATGCCTAGATAATATTATCAGCATCAGTCCCGATTTCGGATGAAAAAAAAGAACACTATTTTCGTTTATTGAACGACTTCGAAAAAAAAGGAGCAGGAGTTCCTTCATGACCTAGCTGGTACAGTGGCATACGCCTCGGATTCGAGTGAGACGTCGCGGGTTAGATTCCCGCCACGGGCCGCCCACTTAGGAAATTTATAATTTCTAATTTGGCTCGTGTGGCCTAGCTTCAGTTGTTAATGTTACCACCCTACCAGCAAAGACGTACCGTCAAATGATTTAGCGTCCCGGCGTGATGCTGTGTAGAAACCGTTAGGGGATGCTTACTCCTAACTTAGTATACGATAACATCTTCGGCTGCGTCACCACTTACCATCAAGTGAGATTGCAGCCAAGTATAGGTACTTGTTGTGTGTAAAAAAATCTACGCATGTTATGATATTTTCGATGGAAAATTTATAATTTGCTCCAAGTAGTTTGCAATTGATATTATATTTATCCAATCAATTACAGTAGGTACTTTAAAAAATATTAGACACTTCCAGATTTGTAATAGGAACCGGCACCGTTTATTAATTGTAGACCTCGAAATGCGGCGCGTTTCCATTGTTATCTCCCGGAAAATTGCCGTGACGTCGAGGCGGGTGATAATATGCCTAAAAAACTTATGTTCCTGTAGGCTGTAACTATTTTTTAGTTCTTCTTAACTGAATTTTGAGATAACTTATCAAAAATAAATAAAGACGATTCTTTATCCATGTATTTTGCCACAATCTAGGTCATCCTCTCAACCTTTAGATAAGACATCGTATGTCTCCATATTATTTTATTATCATACCTATCCACTTATAATAGTGCAAGTGCAGTTTTTGTGGTATCTGCACACAGAACACTTGTATCAATAACATGACGGAGATTGGAGAATTAGTGTCCATTCAATAGACCTATGGTCTACGGAAAAACTATTGGTACAATACTTATTGGTACTCAATAACTACTCGTAGGTAAATATTATGTAGTGGAAATATACCAAGAATGACGGCAACGGTTAATAAAGGTGAGTCTACGCTAGGCGAACCGAGCACGGGTCCAACACAATTCGTCTAGTGTGGACCGCCTTTTTTGTTAATATTAATAGTCAATCCGAACATTTTACGTAAACCTTGTTCATACAAGAAAATGTAGCGCCATGTGTCGAAACTCCAGCGAAATACTGCGTAGGCTTACAGCTTACTACTGACGCCGGAGGGGGCTTTGCTCCCATAAACTGGCGACATTTTTTGGCGCGGTCCGCCCCGTCTAGACTCTAGCGAGTATACGCCAATGACCGAACCGACTTACAAGCCTCGAACGACTTACAAGTTAGGTACAACTAGGGCATCGAAACCCGGTTCAATTTTGAAAACCCGGGTTTTCGAGTCTAAGAGTAATCAAAACCCGGGTAGACCGGTTTTTTCGAGCTTTTCGAGCTTTTCATTTTAATTTTAAAAATAACAATAATCTGTGTTTATATTAGGTCTCTGCCTTTGAATTTGCCTTTCTTCAGCACTGGTATAAATTCAAATTAATTTTGTTTTAAAACGATGAAATTATTTTTACAAACTCAGCCTTTTGTTTTTTGATTAGCGTTGTATTTTCATAACAATTGAACATTTTTTGGTATAATGGATACTTTAAAAATTCGTGTAAATATGGAATATGAGTTCCGTCGTTGTACCAACGCCGCTTCAACAACAACCGTTCTGGAAATTTTAACTTGAAAAATGAAGCTCGTGGTCGTCCGGAGACTTTGATCAACAATAATGAATTAAAGCCGATTGTAGAAGCTAACGAAACTCAATCTACAGCTGAGCTAGCAGCATCTTTTGATGTAAGCATCAAAACTATATTGCTCTATTTTTGCTTGTTTCAATTGGCAACGTAAAAAAAGCTTGATAGATGGGTGCCTCGCGACTTTAACGATAGCCAGTGCAATGTACGCGTACGCGTACGAGACCTGCCTTGCGCTGCTCAACAGGCAAAGAAATGAAGGAATTTCGAAACGAATTATAAACCAAAAATGAACCCTAAAAAAGTGATGGTCACCGTTTGGTGGTCTAGTGTGGGTGTGATTCCCCACAGCTTTTTAAAAAACGGCATGAGCATTATTGCAGATGTGTACTGTGAAGAACTGGAGAGAATGATGGAGAAACTTGCACATCTGCAACCAGCTTTGGTCAATCGGTCGTTCCCACTGCTCCTTCACGACCTCACATACTCACCAGACCTTGCACCTACCGACTATTACTTTTTCCGAAATTTAAAAAACTTTTAGTGGGTAAAAAATTCAACGCCCGAGTGGCAGTACAAAATGCCTTTGAAGAGTTTGTTGCCTCCCGGTCAGCTGATTTTTACAAGAAGGGCGTCAATAAACTGCCAATGCGTGGGCAAAGATGTTTCGATTGTATGGGTGATTACTTTGAATAACAGAAATGAAAAAGTTTGAAAAAATAAGTCATTTCCCTTATTCTAAACAAAAAGGCAATTTCATAGGTGAAGACCTATTATATCATCGATTTCCTTAATTGTAAAAGCAAAATGTAAAGGATGGGGAAGGATTTACAAATAACAAAAACAGTTTTAATGTTTAAAAAATTGATAAAGATTAATTCTTTCTTCAGAATATCTTTAAACTTAGTAAGTAATGAGCAAGGATTAGGTATGTACTCCTGTCCAAAATCAGCTCTGACATGTTTTTGAAGCATGTTATCGTTTTTTTTTTTGAATCCTTGAAGATTTTTACCACTTTTCCAACTTTTGATAGCACATCGTTGTACTTATCTAAAAGACTCTATAAACGTGGATTCATTATTAAATCCAACACCACCCTGGAGAATTCGTGTCGTCGTTAAATTCTATAGTTCGCAGTTTTGACCCAATACCGATAAAGGCAAATCCTCGTCAAGTTCGGCAAGCTGTGCAACGTTTTCCTCGACGCCGCGCCGGTATTGCGTTTGTACATTACGTCCACAATTGCCAGCTAAACGGCATGAGCGATGCATAGCTGATGGTATGACTTAAAGAACTTCCCTAACACAAACATTAGGCTGCAACCGTCTGTGGTTTGAGCGACGATGTCATTTGTTAGAGATACCTCATATTCGTCAAACTTGGCCTCAATCAATTGTACGCATGAGGCTAGTAAATATTTTTATTCCATTTACTTATTTTTGCATTCGAAGTGGCTTAAACTTAATAAATGATAAAAACAAAAGTATTAAAAAAAACCGAAAAACCCGGGTTTTAAAAATCAAACCCGGGTTTTTTTGTAATCCTGAAAACCGGGAAAACCCGGGTTTTTTCGGTCCGGGTAAACCCGGGCTCGATGCCCTAGGTACAACGACGAAGCCGAGAACGGCTCCGCTTGTGCTTCGCTCGTGTTCGGTTCGTCTAGCGTAGACCCTTAGAACGATGCATTGAGGATGCTAGTTGCGTTGCGACTTGCGTGCGATGCTTGGGGAAATTAAGACACTGAATACTGATTCATTCAGTCCATAATTGGAATAGGTTACAACTTATATAAGCAATAGTTATTAATCACCTAACCTAACCTAAATACCTAGATTTATATCTCGAAGTCGCAGATACTTATATTACAACTAGCTGATGCCCGCGACTTCGTCCACGTGGGATAAAAACTATTCTATCTTTTAAGTTGGACCAAATGACAGATATTTACGAAGTTTGAACTAAATCGGTTCAGTAGTTTAGGAGTCCATTGAGGACAAACATTGTGACACGAGATTTATATATATTAAGATAGTTTTTTGACAACCTTCCTGACGCAGTGGCGCTCGCTCGGATTCATGTGGGAGGTCGCGGGTTCGATTCCCGCCACGGGCCACTTTGGAATTTGATAATTTTGAAAATGGTTCAGGTCTGGTATGATGGGAGGCTTCGGCCGTGGATAGTTACCACCTTAAGAGTGCCCAAAATTTATGAATATACGCTACGAGCACGAATCGAATTGCGAATTTCTACGGCGCTCACCTTACTCGATTATGGACCTAGTTAAGAAACTCAGCTGCATTGAGTCTCTTATGGAGTTAATATGTCGTATTTTTAAGAGTCTTAAAGAATTCAACAAATAGGACAGAACACTAAGTATTGTGAAAGGTATATAATGTGTATATGATACATGTGTTTGTGTGTATATATATGTGTACATTTTGCATACAACATGGTATGTGTATATATATATATAATATATATATTCTTAATTTCTCGTATTTATTTTTCAGTTTCATGTATAGATTTAGTTTAAATAGGAGTTTTTAATTTTTAGTATTAATTAATCTACAATAAGAAATGTGTAGCAAATTAAGTATAGAGAATAAGTGCAAAATTGTGAAGCCTTTCGCCACATTACTGACGTATCAAATAGCGGAAGTAATGTGGCGATACAAAGATTAATGTTGTGATGTAACTTTGATATATTTCTTGTGGAACAAAATAAAATTAATAAAAAAAAAAAAACCAGCAAAGACGCAAGATTTAGCATTTCGGCGCGATGCTGTGTAGAAACCGTTAGGGGTGAGTTTACTTACTTAGTACGATAACATCTTCGGCTGCCACTTCACTTACCATCAGGTGAAATCGCAGTCTAGTACTTATTTGTCTATTGTAAAAAAAAACTTCATTTAGTAAGATTGATAAAACAAGTTCAATGAGATAAAAGTTCAACTGGCCAATGATCGATTAAATGCACTGTGAAAGTGTGAACACCGATATTCAACTAGAACTTTGTCCAGTTTTTAATTTTTTATTGATTAAAAAAAAACTAATGGCTCGGCCTTGCGCATAGCATTGAAAAGAGTTTGACTGCCGGTTGCTGTAGCGACTGATATCTATTGTACATTTTATACTTAATTGTTACGCTTCATTACACGACAGTAGGTAATTGGAAACAAAAACATTCAAGTACCACGTTCCCGCTCCACCAACAGACCTTCATCGTTGCAGGCAAACTAGCGACAACAGGAATGCATCATCATCACATTTTAGAGATACAGCCTGGTGATTATCTGGTGACAGACGGACGGACGGCGAAGTCATATAATACGGTTTTTACCCTTTAGGCACGGAATAACGGAACCCTAAAAAAGGACGTGGCACTCCGGGGGTGCTGATAAAAGTGAACAGTTACGCGAGGTGTCTATTACGGTAACGGTTTTGCGAGTTCAATGAGTTTTCCCATTTCAATGCCCAACGCGCCTAACAAGTTTTTACTTAAAAATATCAAAATCAAAATATCTTTATAACGTAATAAGGCTCGTATAATAAACAAAACCTGGCTGTGAAATACCTATTGTAAGCTTACTTTCATCAAAGCTAGTGAATTTGTATCAACGTTGCTAGGTGCGGCTGTTGTTCTAAAATACGGGGATAAATACTTAGTTTGAAGAGCATGCACTTAATCTTATCTGAGAAGTGAGACTTGCACTACAATGAACAACATAACAAGATAACGTAGTACGTACCTACAGGTACTCGTATAAATAAAAAAGCGGCCAAGTGCGAGTCGAACTCGCGCACCGAGGGTTCCATACCATAAATGAAGTAAAACATTAAAGAATCACTTTTGTTCATGATTTTACGAGTATAATTTACATAAAGGTACTTTTGTTGGCAAACCGCAAACCTAACTTTGTTTTCGGCGGATTATTGTTATTATCAAAAAAAGTATATTAGTCAGCGAGTTGATTTTATTTTTCCTGTAAAATATACGTTAACTTCTATTTAATAATAATAATAATAATCATTTATTTGCATAAAACATGGTAACAGTTAAAGACAACAGATAATATTAGTAGTTTCCAATCATGTTTTGCCACAGTATGGGCGTGCAAATGTTATATAAGTACTTAATATGATAAATTTTAGTATGATTACATTAAACACATTATAGCAAAAATATTTAAATAAGAACAGTCAACATCATTCAATATGTCATATTATAATTACAGGATTATACATTAGATAGTCAGCATGTCAATCTGTTGCATCATTAAAGTATTCATTCAGCGAGTAATAGCACTTATTGATTAGCCACGCATAAAGTTTTTTCTTAAATAAGACGAATTTTAACTCTTTCATGTCATTAGGTAAATTGTTATATATTTTAATTGCCATACAGTAACAATTGGCACTGTTTAACTTTAGTTTCCGCATTGGGTAGCTTATATTATTATTATACCGCTTGCTTCTGCAGGGAAAACTTGGGATTGATTTTAATACTTTGAAATGTTTGTACACAAAACAGCTAATTTCATAAATATATAGGCAGGGCAATGGTAGGATGTTAGCTTTTTTAAATAATGGCTTACACGTCTGTAAGTAGTCAACATTATAAAGTGACCTTATACACTTTTTCTGTGCTCGGAAAGCTCTAATTGATTCCGATGCGTTTCCCCAAATTATAATGCCATATCTTAAGTTGGAAGAAATATATCCATGATAAGCTGAAATTGCGGCTTTAAACGAGGCTACTTTAGGTAGCTTCCCTAGTACATATACAAATTTTTCTAGTTTTATGCAAAGGTAATCTATGTGTTCTTTCCAACTACAGTGTTTATCAAAAATTACGCCTAAAAATTTAACGGAGTCTACTTCTTCTATCATTTCAAGGTTATGTTTTACTATAATTTTTTTTGTCTTGCTTTTATTTGTTGCAAATTGCATTAGTTTTGTTTTAGATGTATTAATATGTAAATTATTTCTCTTAAGCCAGCTAATCGTGATGCCTAAAGTGTCATTGACCTCTTGTTCAAATTCTTTGTCATTAATCATATTATTATTTCCTTCCACTATGAGGGTAATATCGTCTGCAAATAAAATACATTTATGACTAGTTATGTCTGGCAAGTTATTTATGTAGATTAAAAATAATAATGGACCAAGTATTGATCCTTGAGGGACCCCTTTATTATTCGTTTTGTATGAGGATTGAAATGTTTTCCTAGAGCTGCCTACGAGTTTTTCCATTTGTACGCATTGTTGCCTGGAGCTTAAATATGATTTTATCCAACTGTACGCCGTACCACGAATACCATACCTATAAAGTTTATTTAACAACGTGTTATGGCATACGTAGTCAAACGCTTTAGTTAAGTCTAGAAATATAGCAGCCATCGGAATTTTACTGTCTAAATTTTCCATAATTATTTTTATTAAGTTGAAACACGCTAATGTCGTTGAGCTGTTTTTCTTGAATCCGTATTGTTGCTGTTTTAATACATTAAAATTTGTTAAAAAGTTATATAATTTATCAAACATAATGCGTTCAAAGATTTTAGATAAAACCGGGATCAACGTGATGGGTCTGTAATTATTTAGGTCTTTTTTGTTCCCCTTTTTATACAATGGCTTCACAATCGAAAATTTTAAAGACGTTGGGAATATGCCTTGCGTAAACGATAAGTTTATGATATGAGCTAGAGGAACAGCCAAGGATTTAGC
Organism: Coenonympha glycerion; assembly: GCA_963855885.1. Taxonomy (NCBI): domain Eukaryota; kingdom Metazoa; phylum Arthropoda; class Insecta; order Lepidoptera; family Nymphalidae; genus Coenonympha; species Coenonympha glycerion. The sequence goes on along the minus strand of OY979637.1, from coordinate 15,344,104 downwards.
ACAACATTTTAAAATGTCAGTAGAAATGTTGTCATAACCTGTACACCTTGTTTTTTTCAATTTTATTATAGTTTTATAAACGTCATAATGATTAATTGGTGTCAGAAAAATTGAGTGATTAATGTTATCTATATCTATATTATTGTCAGTCTTATTAGTATTATAGGTATTTTCATTAGTAATGTTATTACCGATATTTATGTAGTGACTGTTAAATACCTCAACAATATCTTCAGGTTTTGTATATATTGTTTCCTCTATCTCTATTGTATCAATTTCCGTATTATCTTTTAAGTCATTTGTTTGGCTTTTTATGATTTCCCAAGATGCTTTACTCATGTTCTTTGCTTGCTTTATATAGTTTGTATTGCTTAACTGTTGCGCTCGCATTAGACAACTTTTTAGGACCTTCGAATAGTGGCTATATTTCTTTTTATTACTTTTTTTATTTGAAGCGTGTAATCTGTAGTTTAAATATAATTTACGTTTTGTAATGCAACTTTTTTTTATTCCTCTTGTCAACCAGTTATTTTTTAGAAGTTTCCTCGTTTTTTTTACTGTTATTACCGGAAAACATAAATCATAAAACAAAATTAAAGTTTCATGGAATGATTTAAAAGCTAAATTTGTATCAAGTTCCGCAATTACGTCACTAAATGTAAGAGAAGCCATGGCGTTGCAGAATTTATCTACATTGTCCTTACTTAAGTCTCTTTTAGTTTCGAACCAGAACTTTGCCTTTGTTTTAGCAGTGACGTCAACAGAAGATTCGAACTTGATCATTTGGCATGTCTCATGGTCCGAAAGGGCAGCATAGAATATATCTACCATTACCGACTCTATGTTACTGCATATTAAATCGAGGCAAGCCATCTTGCGGGTTGGTTTATTTATATGGCTAGTAATGTTGAAGTTATAGAGTATGGAAATCAATTCTTTAGATGCATTATTATTAAGTAATAGGTCTATGTTCCAGTCGCCGCAGATTATAACTTTACTTTTGTGGTTTTTCGTAATTGTCTTCAGAAGTTTTGTGAGATTTTCAAAAAATATATCTTTATTAGAGTTAGGAGTTCTATATATACATACTACAATAATTTTAAGTGTAATAATATTTATGGCACAGTATTCAAAAGAAAAAATTACTGGTTTTACTGACAGTTTTATATCAGCGAATTCTAGATGTTTTTTTAGTAGGATACAAGTACCTCCCCTTCTTTGACTTTGTCTTGAGAAGCTGCTTACAAGGTTGTAGTTTTTAAGAATAAGATTGGACTCGCAGCCTTGTTTGATGAATGTCTCAGATAGACATATTACGTCAATATTTTCCTTGTTTCTAGCTTCTAGCTCGATTATTACAGTTTCAAGTAATTCTTTTTTATTTAAAACTCCTGCTATGTTTTGATGTAGTAAGGTTACGGTATTATTTGACTTAGGAACGAAAAAACGTTTCTTTCGCGTTTGAGCTTGTACTCGAAAACTCCTTGATTTTATTATTTTCATTGGAGATTTTTTTTACGGGAAAATAAAAGGTAATTTTACTTTTATCTGTATGTACCTTAGATTCTGTAGGAGGGTCGATTGTGGTAATTTTACCAGTTTTTTTGTTCATTTTATTGAAGTAGTATGGTATCGTGCCTGGTTTCAAATTCGACTCTTGATTCATATTTTTTCGATTGATATTTTCATTGAATTTCCTACGTATATAATATTTGTCATAGTCCAATTTATCAATAGTGTGGTTTATTATGCTACAACTATTTTATTAATTGTATTGATCATAATTATTTCAGATTTTTTGATTGGTAAACTTCGGAGATAAGGGGGGGGAACGGTATTTTTTTCGACAGTTTGCCCAATAAATCAATAACTATCAGGCATAAAAATAAATAAAAATTATTTTCAGAATACACAAGTAACGCCCTTTCATATGATACCCCACTAAATATTGTTATCTCATTTTGAAATTTTATCGACCCGGTTTTCCCCCCTTTTTAAATAAAAATAAAAACAATTTTCTACGATTGTTATGACGTCGGGTCACTATTACCTATAACCATTCTAAATTTCAAGTCGATAGCTTAAATAGTTACTGAAATAATCGAGTGTGACAGACGGACGGACGGACGGAGAAAGTCTCACTATAAGGGTTCCATTTTTACCAAATTGATATGGAACCCTAAAAATAACACTCGCAAACAATTTTATGTAAATGTTTCGTAATCAGTTCTCGAACCGGTCAGTTATAATTAAGAAACGCTTGGTCATGATTTTTTGCTGAAAATAATATGTATTTTTGTAACCTACTCGTATCACTATTAGTAGGTACCTATACTTATATCAGCTGTTGAAGGTTATGCGATGACAATTTAGAACGCAGAAAAATTACGCTAAATAAGTAGGTACTTACTACATATTATTTGGTAAGTTTGCTGCTGACCCACGAATCTTCAAAGACTGTAGGATACATAGAAGTCTTTGCGAATCTTAGATAATTATTGTAGGCGTAACTTATTAGTAGCTCTAGATGGTTTGCTTTAGCATTCAAATTATAAAAACTATCGTTCGCCTTCGTGGCTCTCTCTACTATGAGCTCAGAGTGAGAGTCTGAAAACTTTAGTCCCAATCTATCCTTGAAAATTTTTGTATTTTGTCTTATGATCGGCTATATGCGGAATAATTTTAGAGCGATTTTTTCGCCCCGCCACCATCCCAAAAGTATAAGTTTTTCTCAGTCATGATATGTGAACGGCTTCTCAATGTTTTGTCTTCAGTGTTGCCCGTTCTCGTTCCCACCTGGCATGATGTATTCGTAGTAAGAGAGCTCTGTGTTCCAAACTCAAACTCAAAATATCTTTATTTCACAAAGGCCCAAGTCCTAACATACAGGCACTTGTAAAACGTGAATATGATATTAATTGTTGCATAAATGGTGATATTTTTTTTTATACTATACAAGTTAGTACTTGACTGCGATCTCACCTGATGGTAAGTGATGATGCAGTCGAAGATGTTAGCGTACTAACTTGGAAGGGGTAAGTTAAGTCACCCCAACGGTTTCTACACAGCATCATACCGGAACGCTAAATCGCTTGGCGGTACGTCTTTGCTGGTAGGGTGGTAACTAGCCACGGCCAAAGCCTCCCACCAGACCAGACCTGAGCCAATTTAGAAATTATAAAATTCCAAAGTGGCCCGTGGCGGGAATCGAACCCGTGACCTCCCACTCGAATCCGAGCGTCCCCTGCGCCACGGAGGTCGTCAGATATGTAACTACGGTTAAAGAAACTTTATTCTCATTAAGAATTAAGAATTCACTTACATGAGAACTATATAACAATATAAATATTAAGTAACTTATCCTTAAAGTACTGCGATTTTATACAAAAACAAAGAGGGTAGAAATGAATTTACAAGAGGTAACGAGTAAACAGAGTGCGCCAATGGCGCGAACATAACATGGATCACAAGCGACTAGATACGGCTTGGCACTACAAGTACGACTGTCTGTTGCAGCACAATGCCCGTGGACCTGTACTACGTGCCCGGGTCGGCGCCGTGCCGCGCGGTGCTGCTGACGGCGCGCGCGCTCAACCTCAACCTCAACCTCAAGCTGGTGGACCTGCACCACGGCGAGCACCTCAAACCGGAGTACCTCAAGGTATGGTGATATGTAACTACAAGTACAACTGTCTGCTGCAGCACAATGCCCGTGGACCTGTACTACGTGCCCGGGTCGGCGCCGTGCCGCGCGGTGCTGCTGACGGCGCGCGCGCTCAACCTCAACCTCAACCTCAAGCTGGTGGACCTGCACCACGGCGAGCACCTCAAACCGGAGTACCTCAAGGTATGGTGATATGTAACTACAAGTACAACTGTCTGCTGCAGCACAATGCCCGTGGACCTGTACTACGTGCCCGGGTCGGCGCCGTGCCGCGCGGTGCTGCTGACGGCGCGCGCGCTCAACCTCAACCTCAACCTCAAGCTGGTGGACCTGCACCACGGCGAGCACCTCAAACCGGAGTACCTCAAGGTATGGTGATATGTAACTACAAGTACAACTGTCTGCTGCAGCACAATGCCCGTGGACCTGTACTACGTGCCCGGGTCGGCGCCGTGCCGCGCGGTGCTGCTGACGGCGCGCGCGCTCAACCTCAACCTCAACCTCAAGCTGGTGGACCTGCACCACGGCGAGCACCTCAAACCGGAGTACCTCAAGGTATGGTGATATGTAACTACAAGTACAACTGTCTGCTGCAGCACAATGCCCGTGGACCTGTACTACGTGCCCGGGTCGGCGCCGTGCCGCGCGGTGCTGCTGACGGCGCGCGCGCTCAACCTCAACCTCAACCTCAAGCTGGTGGACCTGCACCACGGCGAGCACCTCAAACCGGAGTACCTCAAGGTATGGTGATATGTAACTACAAGTACAACTGTCTGCTGCAGCACAATGCCCGTGGACCTGTACTACGTGCCCGGGTCGGCGCCGTGCCGCGCGGTGCTGCTGACGGCGCGCGCGCTCAACCTCAACCTCAACCTCAAGCTGGTGGACCTGCACCACGGCGAGCACCTCAAACCGGAGTACCTCAAGGTATGGTGATATGTAACTACAAGTACAACTGTCTGCTGCAGCACAATGCCCGTGGACCTGTACTACGTGCCCGGGTCGGCGCCGTGCCGCGCGGTGCTGCTGACGGCGCGCGCGCTCAACCTCAACCTCAACCTCAAGCTGGTGGACCTGCACCACGGCGAGCACCTCAAACCGGAGTACCTCAAGGTACTGAACTTACTGATCAGATTGCTTCGCGGAACCGGCTCAGAAAGAACATCGACTTCAGCCGTTCTTCTCCCAAACAAAGGTCGAGTTTGGCCCCTTTCTAGTGGAAATTTTAGAGATTTTGACACTCCTAAAAGTTTTAGGGATTGCACTTTAGTTTTAGGCTAAAACTATAGTGCTATTCCATTCCACAGGTATCGTTCTTAGAGATTGTGGAGCAACTTTTGGGGGAACTTAGGGGGAATTTCAGATTTAAGACCAAAATTACGTGACGTTAAAATTATAGTTATTAAACTGCAGATCACTAAAAATCGCTTAAATACGCCGACTACGCCGTTAACAATATTCAGTTTCTCACAGTCATTTCTTATTCATGATTATCTATGTTAAGTAATAGCCCCTTATCATGGATGAACCTTTAAATTCACAAAAAAAGTTATTTATGTATTAGGTAGGTACCTAACTTCTGGCAAGACAGACGTGGCAAATGTCCATGGCGAGTAGAAAATACCCCAGCAATTCCGTTTCCAAAGCCTTATTCTTGACGTCACGCGATATTAATCTCTAGTACCCAGAAATAGCGGTCAAATTATTATAAGACTAAGTGCGTGGTGAAGGTCACACATCGCATGGAGTGATGTAATTTAGCGGCGGTGCGATGACCGCAAACGGGAACACGTCTGGGTTTCCATTGTACACAGTCAATATTTACAGATTTATCTAGCCAGTCCAAGTAGATATGGCCAATTTCACATGAATATTGTATTGGAATTGATTGTGTTTAAGGCACTTTTTTATAGCTCAGTGGTTCTGACCTCTGCCTCTCATAAGGAGGTCGCGGGTTCGAATCCTGGACACGCACCCATTTTCCGAGTTATACTTATTGTGTGTTTTTAGGAAACTAAATATCACTTGCAGAAAACATCGTGAGGAAACTTGCATGCCTGAGAGTTCACAAAAAATGTTCTCGAAGGTGTGTAAAGCCCGCCAACCCCCACTTGGCCAACGTGGTGGGCAAACCCCTCTCTGAGAGGAGACCCGTGCCCAGCAGTAGGATATAAAAAGTCCTGATAGGTATTTAGAAAGAGAGAGAAGGCTCTTTTACTGTCTAAGTGCCTGGTACCTGTACGGAATACAAGGTTTGGCTTTTGGACTTTGTCATACCTATGTTCAAGTGCGTATTATCAGGCATCCACAAACTTTTGAGAACACGATGAAGAATCAAGAATTGTAGAATCCGAGATGTACCTACAGGCTACATTTCTACGCGATGTTTTAAGTTTTTACTTTTTAACCCATTTGTTGAAATAGGGGATACGATATAGGTCCGTAATCTGCATTAAAAGCGCCCATAATAGCTACAATCATTTGATTTGTGAATTGTGCCCATACTTATAATAAACCTAGGGCAGAGGGCTTGAGGTCTAAGTATTCTGTGTCTGTCAAAGGCTAAATTGTCCAAAGCTATTGGCGTGGTAGTTACATTAACTTACAAAGGTACCGCATGTGTCTACTGGAAGGTATGTTGTAGAACCAGTTTCATTCGCCAAACATTCCGATTAAGTACCGGTGCAATGGTTTTATGGTTGGAATTCAGACTTAGGTAGGTAGGTACAAGTCATAGCCTTATCTCTGATTCGTGCAGGCGAGCAGTTTGCCGACTATAACAATTATTATTTATTACACGTTTTAGTGTACTTGGTGCTAAGTTTACGGTTCTACTGTCGCTTATCGCTGAAGACCTTTTATGACCCTGTATTTTCTTTGACTGTTTGTGAAGCACGAGAAGACCTAGCAGTTCTAGCATAATATGACTTATTAGCTACCTATGCGACTTCGACATTGCTTTTGCATCGCTTTGAACGAAATTCGAAAATGTATGGTTCCAATTTACTACATCTAGACACGCGGTAGGACGAGTCAAGCCTGCAAGTTCATTTGGTTACATTGTTCAAAGTTTTTGGTTACATTGTTAGAAGATACTTAGAGCTGCAGTTGTGCGAGTATAGCCTAAAATGGTTTTAAAATATAACTAAATCTATCCATCCAGCTTCATCAAGTGCTCCTTCTTTCCAGATCAACCCTCAGCACACAGTCCCCACGCTAGTGGACGACGGCCACCCCATCTACGAGTCGCGTGCTATCATCACCTACCTCGTCAACAAGTACGGCAAGGGCAGCGCGCTGTACCCCGAGGAGCCCAAGGCGCGCGCGCTGGTCGACCAGCGCCTGTACTTCGACATCGGCACCCTGTACCAGAGATTCAGTGACTACTTCGTGAGTACTTCCTCAGCACACAGTCCCCACGCTAGTGGACGACGGCCACCCCATCTACGAGTCGCGTGCTATCATCACCTACCTCGTCAACAAGTACGGCAAGGGCAGCGCGCTGTACCCCGAGGAGCCCAAGGCGCGCGCGCTGGTCGACCAGCGCCTGTACTTCGACATCGGCACCCTGTACCAGAGATTCAGTGACTACTTCGTGAGTACTTCCTCAGCACACAGTCCCCACGCTAGTGGACGACGGCCACCCCATCTACGAGTCGCGTGCTATCATCACCTACCTCGTCAACAAGTACGGCAAGGGCAGCGCGCTGTACCCCGAGGAGCCCAAGGCGCGCGCGCTGGTCGACCAGCGCCTGTACTTCGACATCGGCACCCTGTACCAGAGATTCAGTGACTACTTCGTGAGTACTTCCTCAGCACACAGTCCCCACGCTAGTGGACGACGGCCACCCCATCTACGAGTCGCGTGCTATCATCACCTACCTCGTCAACAAGTACGGCAAGGGCAGCGCGCTGTACCCCGAGGAGCCCAAGGCGCGCGCGCTGGTCGACCAGCGCCTGTACTTCGACATCGGCACCCTGTACCAGAGATTCAGTGACTACTTCGTGAGTACTTCCTCAGCACACAGTCCCCACGCTAGTGGACGACGGCCACCCCATCTACGAGTCGCGTGCTATCATCACCTACCTCGTCAACAAGTACGGCAAGGGCAGCGCGCTGTACCCCGAGGAGCCCAAGGCGCGCGCGCTGGTCGACCAGCGCCTGTACTTCGACATCGGCACCCTGTACCAGAGATTCAGTGACTACTTCGTGAGTACTTCCTCAGCACAAAGTCTCTAACTTCCCGACCCTGCAGCATGTAGTCTGAGCCTGCAGCTGTACCTATACCTAATGCGACAGTTAAGGTAGGTACCAGATCAGCTCGAATGCCAACTTTCATTACTGATCAGTGATTACCCTTATTCTAACGCGCGACGCGTTCCAATATATGATAGATCTCATCTCAAAACTGCCCAACGCGCCTAGTTTCCACTTCAAAGTTCACAAATTGAGCTCGCTTCGCTTGCGGGCGTCTTGCAGTAGCCAGTAACAGCTGAAACTTATGTCAATAATCTGCAGTTATCTACCATGGCCTTACCATTCTATTTGATCCCATTAGGTATGCAAAATTAAACTAAGTATATATTTGCCAAAAACCTATAAAATTTGGTACGGCGAGGGTGTCGCTGTCAGCGTCTATTATCATTTCCGCCGTGACGTTAGTTCCAGTTCTGTCCTCCGGGGCAGACATGAGACAAGTTTGTAGCACTATAACAACAACGCTGATCAATCCCCCAGTACCCACAAATCTTCGGAGGCGCTCCCGCCGACAAGGACAAGCTGGCGAAGGTGGAGGACGCGCTGCAGCTGCTGGACACGTTCCTCGAGGGACAGAAGTACGTGGCCGGCCCCAACCTCACCGTCGCCGACCTCAGCATCGTCGCGGGCGTCTCCAGCTTCGAGGCCTCCGACATTGACTTCAAGAAATACGCCAATGTCAAGAGGTTAGTGGCATCCTTATGTGGTTGATGTCCAGCGTACTCGAACGAAACGTTTTTCATCCACGTTTCTGATACGAACCGCTAAGGTGTGGAAGACCCTTCCAGCTTCCGTGCTCCCAGCCAAGTACAATCTGGGTGCCTTCAAGAGAAGAGTGAATAGGCATTTTCTAGGCAAGCGCGTTCCATCCTAGACCTCATCATTTCTGCCCATCGGACATGATTGTGGTCAAGCGTAAGCCTATCGCAATCGTAAAAAAATAGAATAAACATACTTTATATCAAAGATTTTTATCGCTCATCGAAAACGCTCACAAACATGCTGAGCGAGTGCTCTCAGCATGCTGCAGTTGCACTTGTGACAGAGCGAGTGACAACGTGTCGCATACAATACAAAAACGTGGACGTTTTGGAGGTTTATGCGGCTCATCTAGCGATTTTAATCTTTGTTATAGGTATGGTATTTCCCAATTCATTAACATACAAAGGCGAAAGTTCGGTGTATGTTTGTATACTCCTTCACGCCGCAACTACTGAACCGATTTCGCTGAAATTGTGAATGGATGAATGTAATATGTAATACATTACTATAATATCCTGAATAGCACATAGGCTAATTCATTAGAAAAATATTAAACTGTTTCCGTTTTGCAGCGAATAATATTAGCGAATACTTTAGCGAATTATTTAAGTGCAAAAATCTACCTCCTGAAAAACTTTCTCCCTGTTCCTTATGAAAAATAGTGCAATCGCAAGCGAAGCGAGCGCGACAATTACTCAATTTTAGAAACAACACTTGCACTTCTAGAAATTCTTTGTTAATAAATGCAAATGGACACACAATGCCAAATGAAGTTGTTGGCAATCTAAAAATGAAAGCCACCGCCCTCGTTAATTGAATTAGCAAGTAGTGTCCTTTCTATTCTAATAAAGGTCTTCGAACAGTCCTTTAACTCTATGTCCGAATGCATACATATTACTTGCGGAGTAACAGTCCGGTATTATCTCCATTACAGGTGGTATGAGACAGTCAAGTCGACGGCGCCTGGATATCAAGAAGCCAACGAGAAGGGCCTGGACGCCTTCAAGGGACTCGTTAACAGCATCCTGAAGAAGTAGACACATTCCACAGAGAAATACCTATAATACGTTACACCGGCGTAGCTGAAGAAAGGCCGAAGTCTGAAAGATAAAAAATATTATTCTTGTTTATTTTTTCTGCATCCTTTGTACAGTCCGTTTACTATAAATTGTCCTCTAAAGACAACAGGGACCATTGCTGAAGTCTGCCTTATCCCAATTAGGGTTGCCTTTTGTCAAATAATACTATCAAATTAAATATTTAAAGGCTAAGGCCATCCGGTTTCCCAGTGATATACAAGCTACGCCACTACTATTATACTAATATAAAATTGTGTTCCGTAACTTTTAAGCACTATTTATTTAAGTGCTACACTGCTTTGCTATTTTTTACTTGTGATCGTAAGATAAGTAATTCTAGGAGTTAAAGCACAAATAAATGAACTGAAATTCCTATACACTTGTTTTTTTTTTCACATTCCTTTTGTCAGCGACTACTATTTATAACAAAAAAATAATAAAAATCTATTTTAGCAAAAGATTATAATAAAAACACAAAGAAATTTACATTATATTTTATTATCTTTGTCTTTAATAAAGTAATTACAGATAGGCACTAAAAAAAATAACCATGCATATGTAAGACCATAATACAAATAACATATTTCTTACGATACAACGAACAACGCGGCATAACGTGTGACGTCACTGGCGCCGGTGGTCCGTGACGTCACGCGAGTGACGGATGACAATGAGACCAGGCTGAGTATTGCAAGTTCCGCCCAGGCTCTAGCTCTAGCTCCCAGAAACTAGCACTTATTAATACAACGATAAGGTTATTTTTGCAATGGAGCAAAAAGGTGCATTTGCATTATACAGCTGTCAGTAACTCCAAAAAATATTTCTTCGTGTGTTCGGGCTCAAGATCTTGACCATTTTTCATGCCTCTATGACTGACAGAATATAAAGAAACAAAATAAAGAAGTATATCCGTGAAGGCCCGTGATTTTTTTATACGACTGTAGAATATTATTGTAAATCCCGTGGAGTTACTGATGCCCGTTTTGAATCACATTCTAGATACAACAAGGAATTACTATATCCCGCCGTTTGTCAAACTTTTTAACACGGACACAAATCAATGACAAGAGTTCTAAGCGCACATGTGTGGTGCCACACACATGTGCAAGGCACGTCCTATGCGTAAACGAAACGAAACTTTCTTTAAAAAGCTATCCCCCTTAACTAGTGCTTATGCCGATACAAATAGTGGCATCACCGTAAGATCACACTAAATACACACACACACGTAGTATGTAAAGATCTACATTGATAGAATTATATTCGCGGCGCCATTTTACTCGCCTACTGCTCGGGTATACAAATGTACGCTCTAATTTGAGTTAAGAGAATATTTTTCTTAATCTGTTAAGTCGGTTTATGGACAATAATTTTACGTAAAAACGTGATAAGGAAACATTGCGTCAAAAGCTGAACACTTAGGCCGATCGTGCGTCTCTATGGCTAGTTCCGCGGTCTCGCTTACACGCTCGGCTCAGGCGGAACGTGACAATGAATTTGAACAAATTGAATGTTTGTATGTTCCTCCTTTTACACAGAAAGATACTATAAATATCGTGTCCATAGTGTGATCATACAGTTGTATAAATAATATTGTTTTTCACTTGACTATAACCGAATTATTGCTTTTCCATTTAATTTTCTGAAGGTGCATGCGTCGATGTAGGCCGCCAAATACAAATTTTATTTGGTTTATTCCAATAACCGATTGGTTCCTAGTTTCAAGTTTACAAAATCACTTTGTTGTTTGACTCGCAGTGATAATCCTTCATTTTGATCAAAATATTGCTTGTAGAAAAGGATGGCGTTATTTTAAGGCATATCAAATTAGTTAAATTTTGAAGACACTACAGGTATCATTGTAGGTTTATGGCAACAGTAATAGCAGCAATGTGAGAAATGACTACCAGCTGATTACAACATGACCATTTTATTTAAAGCATATTTTATTACCAACATGAGGAAATAATAACTGCAATTTCAGCTATTACTTGATATTCAAAATTCCGAATAAAAAAATTTCTTTGGTGGGCTATAACCATGCATGTCACCTTAATTAATACAATCGATAAATCCTTAGCAGATTTAAAAATATCCAAGCAAAGGTGCGTTTACACAGAGCCGAAGCGACTGCGTTGCCGAACAGACCAATTATAATTATCGTTTAATAATGTGTTAAAAAGATTAATCTGTCTTCTGATTGGTCCGATCGGCTTCGCTTAGATGCTACGTACCCTAATTGTTTGTTATCTTGTGATTGCTGGTTCAATTAAAAGTTAAAACTATGTTTAAATAATACCTGACTGCGTTGTAAAATGGATTCTATTCAATAATTAATTACAAACACATACTGTATAATAATTATCTTATATCTCGAAATCATCCATTTTGTTGGTAAAAAAATCTATATTTTTTCTGGCATAAATTTTTAGTTCCCATTTTTATTTTAATAATTTTGGTTAATAACATAATATTTCCACGAAACGGCTAGTTTAAACACTTTAATTAACTAAATAAATAGATATCATAATATTAATATTATGTATATTGAATTATTCACTAAGTCGAAACAAAATAATATGTATTATTCTCTTAAATAACAAAAAATATTATATACAAACGATCTACTTTAATAATGCTAAATTGGGTATCTTCGTGATTGTGTTACATGGCTTCAAAAATTTATAATACTCAGTTAAAATCTAGTTATCAAAAGTAAATATTATTATGTAAGATATTAAAAATGGTCGCGACTCCCGCCCACACCTTGTTTTTAGTTCATCACTAACGCAAAGGTAGTTCCGATTTTGTTCCATGGAACATAACATAGTCGACATTTTATCTCGTTTTGTTCCATGGAACATGACGTAGTCGACATTTTATCTCGTTTTGTTCCATGGAACATGACGTAGTCGACACTTTATCTCGTTTTGTTCCATGGAACATGACGTAGTCGACATTTTATCTCGTTTTGTTCCATGGAGCATGACGTAGTCGACATATTATCTCGTTTTGTTCCATGGAACATGACGTAGTCGACATTTTATCTCGTTTTGTTCCATGGAACATGACGTAGTCGACATATTATCTCGTTTTGTTCCATGGAACAATAATTTCACAAGACTCATTTCTTTAAAATAAACGAAGAAACCAAATATGCATTATTACACTAGACCTTGTACAGAGTAATGCAAATACACGCACGGTTGCGTACAATAAATTTTTTGAAGCGCCAAAATTAATCGAGTGCGTTATCATTTTAGTCTCAGACTCGATCTACGTGGATAATGCCTCTCAATATTATTATATTTTAACACAGATTTCATCATCGCTAGGTGAATTATCAAGACACTTTACAAAAGCGTGTATGTGCAAATTTTATCGCGGTTGAGATGATAATGTCGAATATAACTTTAACCTTTCTCCCTCCCTATGACAATAACGGTTAACTCGAAATTTTTAAATACACTCGCCTTCGGCTTGGGTACATCAGACATCTCTCACCAATTGGGCATTACATTGGAAGTAACAGTTAAAGTGTTTGGATGTTTGTTTGTCCTAATATATCCAAAAACAAAACGATTAGTGCTCGACGCGACTTGATGGCCCGGTTTCAAACAAAGCGGAGCTGTGTGTAACCAGTCAGATTTCGTCATTTTGACATCACCGAAACTAAGAGGAGAGAGCAGACGAGTTTTGCATCATAAATACTCCTTGTACGGGAGTGCATTTCAATGTTAATTATGATAATTCACCTCAACCCAATCGATCCGACGCTAAACATTAATAATTACACAAAGCTATCTACATGAGCCACTCTTTACTGTTTCAGTGTTGCCAGCCACGGTTTAACAATATGCATTTTTATCTCTGGTAATACTACCCTAACATGTGTAGATATCATTTTAAGGCAGAAAAAAAAAGATTTAATAAAGGTAATTTTTTTTTTAATTCACGCTAGGTGTAGTGTGTGTATTCTTGCAATAACTTGTCACCAGAACGATGTCAATTAGTATGGTTTCAGACCTCTCTTTTAATCTACTCTCTCTTTGTTTGAGCGTTTGACGGAGCATTAGTTGGTCTGTGTTCTAGTTTTCTCCATGGGGAACGAGTCCCCACGGGGTACGCTTCTAGAGGCTTGCCACCTTACCCGGGCGTTGTGTCGTGCTTCCTCGATGTTGTTCTTTTAGCCCCGGTAAGGGGCTAAGGCCTCGATCTTGATCTACGGTGTCATGGGTGTGGCGGCTTCTTTATATCAAAACTAGATGGCGCTGATCGAAATATAAACAAACAGCCTATCATATTATATCGGGTCTGTACCTCGCAAAGTTTGAGAAAAAAGACCTGGAAACTCAAACTGTGGTGTCGGTTACGGTAACAATGTTGCGAGTTCAATGGCTTTTCTCCATCTCACAAAAATATTAGTTTCAAAACGTTTTTGCCAAGCTTCATATTTGTGGAAGTTTCAAGAGGCAGCATCCCAGATTAAGGAGCACACCACGGGTGTGCCCGCGAAATTCAAATTTTTCGTGGTTTTTCGCGATTTTTAAGCTAATAAGACATAATAGGCTTATGGCCGTAAAATTGCGATAATCTCAATATCTTCTTCACGTGTTTATATAAAAATCTCTGCTCGAAAGTGTCGAGTTAAAGAAATTAGTCCGAGATTTGCGAGTTACTCACATAAAACTCGATACTCGGGCTAATTTCCTAGGATACACATTTTTTTGCAAAGATTTTGATATAATCATGTAAAGATGATACTGCCATTCTCGCAAATTGATTGCCATAAGCCTAACATGTCTAATTAGCGTACAAATTGCAAAAAACCACGAAAATTTTGAATTTCGCGGGCAGACCCGTTGATTTCACGTTAACGTGTACGAATGGCAGTATCATCTTTACATGATTATATCAAAATCTTTGCATAAAAATGTGTATCCTAGGAAATTAGTCCAAGTATCGAGTTTTATGTGAGTAACTCGCAAATCTCGGACTAATTTCTTTAACTCGACACTTTCGAGCAGAGATTTTTATATAAACACGTGAAGAAGATATTGAGATTATCGCAATTTGACGGTCATAAGCCTATTATGTCTTATTAGCTTAAAAATCGCGAAAAACCACGAAAAATTTGAATTTCGCGGGCACACCCGTGGTGTGCCCCTTAAAGGACAGTCATTTCGGCGCCACAAGGGATTCTGGGATGCTGATTAATACTATCTTTTCCAAATTATTGACATTGACATTCACTCCAGTGAAAAAAAAAACTATTGCACATTTGTTTCATAGTACATGATACTACTTGTTTTAAACCAAAATAAAACTGTCATTGTATTCACTTCCACGTCACATATTAACATTGTTTGTGACGTGAGCGAGAAGCAAATATAATGATAGTTATTTTCCAATTTCAAACATGGTACTTACTTTCATTTTAACACGACTGCCCAAAAAAGGAGTGTAATGTTTTTAGGTTTCATGTATGTATGTATGTGTGAGTTTTTTTATTCCACCAAACTTAACTGAACGGCTGAATAGATTTGGACATGTGGGGTATTGTTAGAATCCTTACATGATTCTGAGTAACACAGGCTATATTTTTTTTTGGAAAAAGTTGTTTAACCATAGGGCAGTCATGTTTTTTTTAATTTTTTAAGTATTTACTTGCTTTTTTTCTTAAATTATGGCTCCAAGTTGTTCAAAGTGGTGGCAGGTGGTAGCGGCACTGGCAACGCGTCTGTGATACTGTTAGCGATTAGACCTTGCTTGTCTGGGAATGATTCATTATCCTTCTTGCGTTTGTTTTGTATTCCATTCATTTCTCTCTTCCACTCCAAAGTTAACTGGACTTCTGTAAAAAATAATACAGGCGTTAGTTACATTTGTTCGCTATTATATTTTGTATGAAAAACTCGTTTTCGTCTGTGAACTTACACTATTAGGAAGATCTCTAAGTGTAGAGTAATTTAGAATGTAAATTCGGCAAATTAACATAGAATAAGACTGGACAAGTTTTTGAGTTGTATGAACTCTACATTTATATTTATTTATTTATGAACTCTATAATAACAATAAATTTAAATATGCATCAAAATTTCACTCGCGGTGGGACTCGAACCCACGTCCCCTAGCTATCGCGGCTAGGAGCTCTTCCTCTGAGCTACGCGAGACTGTCTCACCACGACGAAATTCGGATGCATATTGTTTTTCGTTCTTAGGCAGAACAGAACTAACGCCATCTATCTGAAAACATTACAGTTATTCAAATATGCCGAAGTCCCATTAATACCAATGGAGCTAACTTCGAACGAGTAATGACGCCTTGCCGTTACTTACTACTTATATTTTATATTATAGTGTTTTCACACACTTAGGAAATTATTCCTATAAATTT
Source organism: Coenonympha glycerion (assembly GCA_963855885.1). NCBI lineage: Eukaryota > Metazoa > Arthropoda > Insecta > Lepidoptera > Nymphalidae > Coenonympha > Coenonympha glycerion. The sequence continues at coordinate 15,327,944 of OY979637.1, read as the reverse complement.
AAATAAATTTAAATATGCATCAAATTTCACTCGCGGTGGGACTCGAACCCACGTCCCCTAGCTATCGCGGCTAGGAGCTCTTCCTCTGAGCTACGCGAGACTGTCTCACCACGACGAAATTCGGATGCATATTGTTTTTCGCTCTATAATAACAGACTAATACTCATACAAATTCAAGGAGTGATTATATAGTTTTAAAATTAAAAGCACATGTTCAAGTCAAACTCATATTTTTGGACTCTATGTGCGAGAATCAGACTTGCACTCGACTGTTTTCAACACAACAGCTGCAGTGAAATATTATGCTTAATAATGAATGTACTTCTTGCGTGGCAGACTTATTAGACATTGCTAGACTAGCGCAGTTCGCTACAGCTTTTGAGAAATTTTTGTAACGGACAGGTATAGTTACTATCCGAGTTATACACAGTACACACCTCGCACTACTGGCAGCACTGCTTGCGCACCGAGTCTGCTCCGGAGGTCCGTACGTCCGACGGCTCCGCGTCGGCTCTGATGACGTCACCCTCCGGCGGGTCGCGCATCTGCTTCTGCGACCCGATCCTGTAGATCTCTGCCGACACACACACACACACTTGGTACACACCTCGCACTACTGGCAGCACTGCTTGCGCACCGAATCTGCTCCGGAGGTCCGCACGTCCGACGGCTCCGCGTCGGCTCTGATGACGTCACCCTCCGGCGGGTCGCGCATCTGCTTCTGCGACACGATCCTGTAGATCTCTGCCGACACACACACACACTTGGTACACACCTCGCACTACTGGCAGCACTGCTTGCGCACCGAATCTGCTCCGGAGGTCCGCACGTCCGACGGCTCCGCGTCGGCTCTGATGACGTCACCCTCCGGCGGGTCGCGCATCTGCTTCTGCGACCCGATCCTGTAGATCTCTGCCGACACACACACACACACTTGGTACACACCTCGCACTACTGGCAGCACTGCTTGCGCACCGAATCTGCTCCGGAGGTCCGCACGTCCGACGGCTCCGCGTCGGCTCTGATGACGTCACCCTCCGGCGGGTCGCGCATCTGCTTCTGCGACACGATCCTGTAGATCTCTGTCGATATAGAGACGAACATTATACATAGAGCTATAGTGAGATCGACGAATAGCAAGTGTTTGGACAGTATTCAGGTATTACATGTACCAGTTAATATGTTCTGGAAGGCAGGCTCGACGTTGGTGGAGTCGAGCGCAGACGTCTCGATAAAACTGAGCCCGTTCCGCTCCGCGAAAGCCTTCGCCTCCTCTGTTGGGATTGACCTGTAATGTTGATATGAGTAGTTAATGTCAAAACAATGCTGCAGCATTACTGCTATAAGAGACGGTGGTACGGCTCCAGGACTGTGTACTGTACATGTACTGGTGGCATCGTGATGCTCACCTAAGGTGCCTGAGATCGCTCTTGTTGCCCACGAGCATGATGAGTATGTTCTGGTCGGCGTGGTCGCGCAGCTCGCGCAGCCACCGCTCCACGTTCTCGTACGAGAGGTGCTTGGCGATGTCGTACACGAGCAGCGCGCCCACGGCGCCGCGGTAGTACGCCGACGTGATCGCGCGGTACCTCTCCTGCCATAGTGGCATCGTGATGCTCACCTAAGGTGCCTGAGATCGCTCTTGTTGCCCACGAGCATGATGAGTATGTTCTGGTCGGCGTGGTCGCGCAGCTCGCGCAGCCACCGCTCCACGTTCTCGTACGAGAGGTGCTTGGCGATGTCGTACACGAGCAGCGCGCCCACGGCGCCGCGGTAGTACGCCGACGTGATCGCGCGGTACCTCTCCTGCCCCGCCGTGTCCCATATCTGAGCCTTTATAGTTTTGCCGTCCACCTGCGAACAAGCGTATGAACATTATGAGAAAAACTTGTCTTCTTAAGAGTCCGTTTTTGTTGTCCAGCTAAAGAAAAACACCAGTTAATAAAGAAAGTTACAAGTTTTCATTCATAATTTTTGGTATTACCGTTGGTATTACAAATGATTTTGGTATTATGAATGTATGCAGACATCGAAGGTAGCCGCATTTTGAAACTTTAGATAGAATATAATATGGTTGGTCATGTACAATAGACTGCTTTATCATTATCGAGAGTGAATGAACTTATGCTTGCTTCTTTAAAAAGGTTATAAAATCATATCGCATGTATTTGATGTCAAAGGGCATTTCAAACATTAATGTTTCAACTTAAAAATTACATTGGTAGGGAAATTTTTAACCAATAAAACGAGGGCGAGTAGATACTGTTCAGTTGACTCATTTATTTATTGCGATGACCCTCGTATTTATGTGATATCTGATGGGGCTATTATTAGAAATCTCGGATGTAGTGCTGCATTGCATCAATTAAATGTAATCAACGACTTCATGGGAGCTAGCGATGAGGTTGGAATGGGATGAGATGGTATGTTTACACCCAATAAAATATTATACTCGTAGATATTTCAATCCATGATGACACGCCCCACTCTGTCAAACTCCATACGAATGGAATGAAACAAACGATTTTGACAGAGTGGGGCGTGTCTTCGTGGATTGAAATATCTATATTATGTGGTTTTTGAAAAGAAAAGATTTATATCAGAGAATGACTAGACAAGCAAGTCGAGCTTATTCACGTCATGTCAGATCCAGTACATGACTGACACCTTGAACTGCTCTCTCTTTCCTGTAATATACTGTTGTCTCAGTATGACTCAGTATATCTCAGGATGATGCGACCAGTCACCAGTGCTATGTTCTTCATGTACTTCAGGGGTCTCATTGCGTAAGAAAAACTTATTCATCGTTATCGTTAGTGAATTCTGCCCCGCGATTGGCTGACGCAAATCAGTAGGCAGAATAAGTAAACGATAACGATAAACGTCTTTCATAGACAATCTAGGGGCTGAACTCTCTCAAGTCTAATTATGTCGAATAACGTCGGCTAACTATACTGCTTTAAACCGAAACTTCAAGCAGAATACTTGACGCTGTGGTGGACCCATCCTGTTATTCTTTCTGAGTCCTCATGGGTAAGCTGGTGTTAAAGAATTGAAGAAAGGTGGCAGAAAACAGAAGGAACCATCTTTGAGATAAGTTATGATCGTCGATAGATATCTATCGTTATTAATGATTGACGTGTCGATATGGAGGCAATTACTATATTGAAAAAATTGAAAGGTAATAAGAGGTCGAACGCATAATTTGGGAGGTCGCTGACTCAATATCCGCTATCTGCCGCGCGATTTGAATATCTAATAGGAAGGACTTTAGTTTTATTGTAGGAGGAATCTTTATTTCCGTTTGAACACTATGTAACGCGTATGGTTTGGAAGCAACGGCACGGACTTTACTATTTCTAACGGTGCGTTGATGGAAAGAAAGCCTTCTATCATAATAAGATATGAATCTCACTTGATGAAAATACTGAAATTACTAAATAGTTAGAGTCTAAATATTCAGTTGAACCCTATTTCTTCGACCGTTATATTTTTAAGGATTTTTCATCAGGTAAACTCTAAAAAAAATCATGTTGTTCTTCTGTATAATTTTGGTCTTCTATGAGGTTATGGAGAATAGAAAATCTTGGCTTGTTGTTTATAAAGAAAATCTTGGCTTGTTGTCTATAAACGTATACCGAATGGGGCGATGACGTAATATCATATAGAATAAACAAGCCAGTATTGGGGTTGAGAGTTTATAACACGACACGATAGCTGCACTATCTGTCTATCAAGGTCAAACGTAGCTCCATCGAATTTAAAATAGCAGCTAAAACTAACCATAAACTTACGTTTTGTTGCTGGAGAATGATTAATGAAATTCACTAGTTGGTTCATTTACTATGGTCAAGGGTCGAAAAACCAATCGGAGTTCAAAATTTTTCGGGCAGGAAATACCCGAAGTCCAAACACGCTATAGAGTTAAGGTAAAAGACTTAATTAGTAAGGTAAGGGACGATTGACGACGACACGTAGGTCAATGGTATTTCAAAGGGGCACGGCAGGTAAGGGTTAGGTTTGAGTTTGAGGCTGAGTTTGTTGTGGGCTTCTTCTCAGCGGCAGGGCGCGTTTGGAACCCTCGTAAACTTAGTTTTAAGTCGACTTGTAGTTATCACCATTATTATGCAGAAATGTAATGCCGACGTTCGCAAGAGCCTGTATGTTAGGCCTATGTGAAATAAACATATTTTGACTTTGACTTTGTTTATTGGCAATATAAACTCATCTAAATAAGGATGTAGTGATCTAATGAGGTCAGAATGCATTTCTGGGTCTAATGCATGACGTCACACGCTCGAGACTGTGTGTGACCTTTTGTTAGTATCGCAATTTGTAGATTCCATGCATACCCGCTTCAAATGTTAATGCAATTGAAACTCTTTGCGAGATTCAGTCATGGTCTACATTATCGCAAGTTGAACATAGTTTTGTCACCAATAAACACTTTTTATCTTTCAGAGTTAGAAGGCAAAGATAGTGACATAGTAGTAAGTTGATGAAGTGTCCAGAAGAAATGGTTCAGATCAGATGAGAAGGTTCTGAGATTCAGGACAACATTTTCATTTGTAATAAATTATAATAATTTGTGTCTGAAAAAATGTGAATACTTATGATAAGACTCAAAGTAATACTGTGTTGATGACATCTGTACTAAATTGTTCATTGCAAAAAAATATGACGTCAGTAATGGCAGGTATTCTTATTTCTAGTTTACCTGTACTTCAATCTACAATCATATTGATCAGTATTCTATTTCAAGGTCAAATAAGTAAACAAATATGGGACTGTAATGTAAATATGATCCCTCTGTGAACAACTGTGCATAATATACAAGACAATTGAAACAGTCACACACGTTTTGAATCTAAGCAGACACAAAAGGGTTCAAAATCAAGCACAGAGGTGTAAACTAGTTCATACATAATATTTTTATAGTTAAAAAATTAGGAGATCTCAGCAAGATGGTTGAGGATTCATAGGAATATTTACTGTCAAATAATATGCCTGCTTTTGCTGGTTACAGCATTCTTCAAAACAAAGTTTGATTTGTACAGCAAAATCCATGTTAACTTAATTTTAAAGCAAAAAGTTCGGCTTACAAAGGCATACATGAAATGAAGAACTTTGAATTTGAATATTCTATCTTAGACAAGCTATACTCCTTTAAGAAATTCTAGATAAGGAAGAACTAGGGCTTTGGGCTTAGTGGATTGAACACACTATAATACAAGTCAATTAAATCAATTAAGGCTATTACCTTACAATTTTCTTTGTGTGGTGGGGACCTTAAATTAGAGAGAGATAATTGATCCTTCTATTCGTGAACAAAGTTTTGGAATTGATGCAGTAGTCCAGAGACAGGCAAGGCACATACATATAACCCATTCACAGAAGTTTCACTGGAGACTTTCCCTCCTACTTCATACAACTTCACACGCTCGTCTGATACTAGGTTCACTCTGGTTGAGGTCATATAAAATGGGAGGGGAAGACACGGACAAAGCTTTAGCAAACGTGTAGTACAAAAAAAACAATATATATCTATTTTACCTGGGCACATAAGTGTGCAGCTGGTTAATTACAGAGTAGCACGAGCATATTACTAATCAGAAATAGATAACTGATTAATTATTTATTAAACACTAGCTAATGTCAGAATCTTCGCCCCCGTGAGTCTTGTGGGAACTAAGGATTTTCCATGATAAAAAGTAGCCTGTTTTAATCAAAGGAACAAACACACTAAACCTTTCACCTTTATATTATTAGTATGATTTGATAAGATAACTAATTGCACTGATTTGGTATAACAGTGTCACCACACTAATATCATAACGGTGAAAGTATATTGTGTGCATATACTTCTAATCCTTTGTGCCACAATCACTACACAAAAATTTGGAATGGAGAATGAATAGATTATACAGAGGATTATATCAATAACATATAAGAAAGTCACAGCGAATCGCTGGAGCCAGGCAGCACAAGATCATGGTGTTTGGCGGTCATTTCAGGATGCCTTTGTCCAGCAGTGGATGTCAATTGGCTGAAAAGATGATGTCAATAACACTGAATTCAAGATTCAAAGATTCAAATCATTTATTTCATATAGGCCACTACTTGTTAGCACTTATGAAGGTCAAGTAGGTACATATACTTATTAATAGCGATAACTATTTAACAACTTAAAAACTAAGTTTACGAGCGTTCCTTGCAATAGTATTAATATTAGTAATTTGAGACTTGCTTACAATAGTTTATTGAAACTATGGTATAATTGAAAGTAACCATCATCTAAATATTTCTATGGAATTACTCTCAAATACTTAAGTCTATATCTCAAGAAGCAAAAGTTCAATTCACTATAAATTCAGATGACAAAAGGCACATAAAGGTTATTGTCATTATCTTAGAAAAAATGTTATTACAGTTAAACAATAACATTGTTGTATCAAGTGAAACAAAGAAGCAGATTTCAAATTCCTTACATTTTGTGTGATTCACACATTAAACAAATATACTTGTTTAGACTAGCCTTTGTTCTTGGATTTGCCTATGAAACTTGACTGTGTGGGGCCACTAGGATTTGAAGTCTGTAAATAACTTAATAACTCAAGTTTTCGTCGACACAAAAATAAACGTCCTAAAATAAATAAGAACTGATTGCTCATCTATCTCTTTCCCTTCCATGAACTATTGTGTTGATTCTAGTATTCCTTTCACTATCAGAAAATTACATTATCCTAGTTTAACACAGGCTTTGTTTCATTCCAGACAAAAATTGAATCCCACTGTACACAAACGTGATGAGTGGCAGCTAGTAATCTTGTCTTCTATTTAGTAGCTTTTGGATAAGAACAGATTTTCTAAGTCTAACACAGACAAAATTATGTAGAAGTGGAGAATAATAATATGAATAGGTTTACCTCTATACTTCTGGTTGCAAACTCCACACCTATAGTAGATTTTGATTCTAGATTGAATTCATTTCTAGTGAAACGTGAAAGCAGACTGCTCTTTCCGACTCCAGAGTCGCCGATCAAAACAACTGGAACAGAACGGCTCAGTTACAACTTACAACACGGCAGAGCCAAAAATAGATCGTAAATAACAACAAACAAAACATTAACACACAATTCCTGTTACGTTCGATATTTGGCAATTAAATTGACCCGAGAGACTAAAGAAGGTGACTCATAGCGTATGAAAACTTATGGAAAATCGATTATCATTGAAAACGATCAGCTGATTTTAAACAAAGCCTAACTTTTTGCCACATAACTTATGGCGTAAAATTTATAAATATCATGAATTAAGCTTGCTAATATTAATTTCTCATTGAGAATATGCGAAAAATTTAATACCTTAGTCATTTATCTACGTCATTCCCAACGAAACAATGGTAAACGTAAACCCAAAATGTAACAACCTAACAATTTATTACGAATCTTTTACGAAAGCCAGTAGCACTTATGTCTCGCCGACATTTATTTTAAACTTACCTTTGAATAAATAATCGTATTCGTCCTCTCTTGTACCCATTTTGATTATTCTAGTTGTCCCTTCGACGTCAAAATCGGTCAACTAATAACGTCAAGATACAGAGTCTGACAAACGGAAATAATTGTACACAAAAATATCACAGGCCTTTTAAACACAGCACAGCTCACAAATTATCACTTAGAATATCGGATTAATTGAAAAAAGACGGGTTTATATCTAAATTAAATCCTAAATAATTGTCACTGGGACAAGATGGCGGATTATTTTACGCCCCTGTTTTGTGTTTTTGATTTTTCAGAGAAATCACATCAGCAGTTGTGGTCTGTGATCATTTTGTGGTCTATGGTCTGAGATCAGCAGACCAAAGACATCGCACAGATTCAAGCACAGATTATTCAAGAGAAATCAATGGAAATAAAGGAGAAATGTTCCTTTTTACGCAGAACTCAGAAAATATTTGTGCATTCTCAAAATAATTTTACAACTTGGCGCCTGGCCAAAATCGGAACTAACGCCGCTTTCTCGTCGGTATATCGCTATTGTATGTAATTTTAGTTTCATAAAGTAAAATTGATTTTATTTTCTGCCTTTGTTCCAACATCCTCCTGTCAATGTCAATTGTCATTCAAGTTTCTATTACTTCTCCAATCTCCATTGTTCAAGTTCCAAGAGAGAGAGCCTTGTCCACGCCTTGTCGCCTGCCGGACTGAATAGGCGGGCAGGATAGGGTATGGATAGGGATAGCGTAGAAAATTCGATTACATTTTTATCACTTACAATTCTTGCTAAATAATAAAACATGCCAATCTATATGACTTTATTATTTATCTACTCTTACAGATATAGGAATTAAAAATTAATTAATATTCACAAAAGTCTAAGCTTTTGCGGCGACTGCAGCATCATCTTCATCGTCGCTTTCCTCTTGCACTTCTTTAGACAGAGTTCGGTCTACGTGAACGAAAGGATTGATCTTGAACTTCTCGGGTGAAGGCGGGCTTACTATGACACACCTAAAAATATACATACAGTACAGTATTATTAGTACTATGCTAAATAGATCATGTAGCCTGTGTGATCATATCCTTATGTTGTTAGTCTGCTATGGCCTAATGCCCAATGCGCAGGCGCGAGTCTAAACTCCAGTCTACTGTCTAACCCCATAAACATTTATTTGACGAACTCTCTGGCGCAGGGGACGCGCGCTCGTATTCGAGTGGGTACGAATCCCGCCACTGGCCCGCTATGGAATTTTATAATTTCTAAATTGTTTCAGGTTTGGTCTGGTGGGAGGCTTCGGCCGTGGATAGTTACCACCCTACCAGCAAAGACGTACCGCCAAGCGATTTAGCATTCCGGTGCGATGCTGTGTAGAAACCGTTGGGGTGACTTTACTTACCCCTTCCAATTTAGTACGTTAACATCTTCGGCTGCATCATCACTTACCATCAGGTGGGATCACAGTCAAGTACTAACTTGTAGTCTAAAATAACTAAGCCAACAGTGTAATGATTATTTATCTTGCTGCATATCATATTATGTTTTTCACGTCACTTGTGGGGAAAAAATAGATTTATTAGTTTATAGTTAAATAATGATTGAGATATCTATGTGAACCTTTCAATATAATTTATATTTATTATTGTGAGTTTGGATGTTTGTTACTTATTCATGCTGCAGCTGATTTGCTTGATAACTGAACCAACGTGGCTGAAATTTGGAATGGGGATTGTTACCTGACTCCCCTACAAAACTCGTTGTAAAACTTCTAAATACATGCGGACCGAGTCGCGTCCAAAACCTAGTTAATAAGAATGGTTGTATATCTATACCTGGTTATGAATAGTCCATCTCTCTTTGGTCTCGCTGACTGAATGTCCTTTAGTAAAGTATCAATATTTTCTGCAATTTGCTTCGGATCCATATTTAACTGAAACAAAAAAATTCCTTGAGCACTGAAATTGACTACGGTGAACCAAACTATAATAAAAATGGCTGTTGGGGCTTAAGTTATAAAGTCAATCAACCAACTCATTTTAAGAAATTATATTTTTAAATGACAAACATTGGATGTAGGAGTATCAGCATCTATCTTCTCACAAGATGCTGTAATAGAAAAATCTAATTCTTAGTAAAATTTTAAGTCTCAAAGGATTTAGGTTGTAGACATGTGCTACATTTTCAAACTACAAAAAGGAATCATTTGATTTTCAATCGATTTCATAGCTTATGAATTCAAGCAATTGATTCAACCTAGCTTAGTAACACAGCATCTGCAAGATAAGTGCTTTTAACCTCATTTTATTGACGAAGCAGGGTTTAGATTAGCAATAAAACTTGCAGAAGTTGACTTTTGCAATCTATCCCTACTGTGTAAACTGTTCTACAGCTTAGCATGATGATTGATTTCAACTTTTTGGATGTGGATCCTCTGACTTGCGTGCAAGAAATATTGCTCGTACTAGACTGTAAACACTTTCTCCGCAAGTTATATCGCAGACCGCTTGCAGAAATAAATTGCTATAGTAAAATTGCTGGTAGTGTAAATGGTTCTGCAAGTACTTGAGGAATAACTTGCCAGAAGTTCTTGCTAATCTAAACCCCGCTTGAAGAACAGTTTACACAGTAGGAATAGCTTGCAAAAGTCAACTTGTGCAAGTTTTATTACTAGTCGAAATCCCGCTTATGAGCTTGAAAGCACTTAGCCTGGAGATGCTGCGTTACTAACTGTCAACAGGCTGTATCCCTTGAACCGTGATAGCTACAGACTTGATATTTTCACAGATGATGTATATCTGTAGCTGCTATAACAACAAATACTGAAAAAGAGAATACAATAAATATTTAAGGGGAGATCCCTTTGCTTGTTTTTGCTGAATATTAATAATGGTTAAAGATAGACATTCCAAATGTTCACACAATATTAAATTATACAAGGATGTAAACGTACCCTTCCAACAGGGACCTCCGTGGAGCCATAGTTCTGCTGGTGCTCGTCCCTCACCACCCTGAACTGAATCCCCGCGGCGAACTTCTTCACCAGCTCGCAGATGTTCGCGTCGAGGGTGCCGGCGCGCACGTTGGGGAACCGCCTCTTCATCAGACCGCGGATGGGCACCAGGTCCGTCAGTATGTTGGGGTGGGCAATCACATAGTCGTAGTCGCTGAATTTCACTTCACCTTCCTGGTTCAATTAATAAGTAGATGTAAGAAAGCAGAGATCATGTTATGTTTAACCTAAAGCTCCGTGACACAGTCAAGTGCAGACTCTGCAGTGAGGAGGAGGAAACTCCTTTGCACATACTGTGCAGTTGCCCAGCCCTGACGCACAAGCGTGGCCGACTCATGGGACGGTACATCCTCCGCCCAGACGAGGTGAAATACACCCCTGTAAAGGACGTGCTGCTCTTTCTGGCGGCAACAGGACTTGCAGGGGAATTATAGGCAGCGGCGAGCACAAAAGATTGGCGACGGTCAACGTGCTACCGGGAACGAAGGAGGCCCTGCATAGCCGCGACAACAAGAAGATGAAGAAGAAGAAGAAAGCAGAGATGTGAGGTTACTCACTATGGATCTGGAACCCTGACCATCGGTGGCTTTGGCTCTCAAAGCTCCGCGGCCGATGACCTCAATTTTTTCATATTTTCACACGACTGCCCAAAAAAGGAGTGTAATGTTTTTAGGGTTCGTGTATGTATGTATGTGAGTTTCTTTATTCCACCATAACTTCTGAACGGCTGAATAGATTTGGACATATGGGGTATCGTTAGAATCCTTACATGGTCGCGAGTAACATAGGCTATATTTTTTTGGATAAAATCGTTTTACCTCAGGGCAGTCGTGTTTTTTAATTTTTAAATTTTTTTTACTGGTTAATCATGATTTTTATTTTATTTTTAGAACATTGATAAAAATGTTATTAGATTCGATTTAAAATAAATGACAGAAAAAAAAAGTAAATTACAAATACTTCATTTTGTAAGTAAAAGTAAATTGTTCTGAAAACTGAAATTTTATATATGTGGTGTATTTCTGATTATAAAGTGGTAGCAATTCGGTTATAGCACTGGTTCTAATCTCTAAATTTAGCGTGTGTAATAATAGTACTTTACTTTTACAATATTACCTGTAGGATATAACACTCGTTCTTTCCCATATCTTACTATCCCATAGCTTACTATAGTATTAAGGATTACTTACATGAATCAAATCCTTGGGGATGAATAAACTGCTGTAATTATACTAGCTCAATTAGTTTTAAGAGCCTTTGTGAAGTGGTGATAACAGAAAACAAAACCCGGCTGAGTTTGTTGTGGGCTTCTCAGTGCAAGGCGCGTTGGAACCCTCGTAAACTTAGTTTTAAGTCGACTTGGAGTTATCGCCACAAATGTGACAAATATCATACTGACCTATTACAAGAGCCTGTATATTAGGCCTATGTGAAATAAAGATATTTTGAATTTTTTTTTCCACAGATACCATCATGGTACTAGTTTGAGACCTGCTTTTAAAGGCTCTGTTATCAAACCAACAGTGTCTGATCTGAATTAATTATGAGTTCACCTGAATCTTCTTGACCAGTTCGGTGCTGCCGACGGTGGTGGCGCCCGCCTCAGCGACCTGCTTGATCAGCTCCGGCCCCTTGCAGAACGCCAAGATGGTACGCTCCTCCTCACGGGGGAAGTTGTGCGGCAGTAGCGTGAGACGTTGGAAATTCTCCACAAAGCGGTTCTGAAGCCAAAGAAATCTATTGTTGGAGGGTGACAAGATATGGAATGAGCGTTATGTACGATTTACTAAGGCAGTGGTATGTAACAGACGTGACGTATGTCGCGTCCGACGTGACGCTGTACGCGGCCTATGATGCTTACTATGGAAAGGCGCACGAACGACGAGATCAAGCTAGTACATGTCGCGTCCGACATGACATGTACTAGCTTGATCTCGTCGTTCAGTCGGTTGCATTCATTATTGGGAATTTATGAAAATCTGAGTTTACTAAAAACCAATTACTTATTTGACTCCTTTATTTACTTAAATTATGCAGCATAAACTTATCCATTCATGTTATTTGTAGCTATAACTAAACTATATGACCAGGCCAACATTGTTTTGTCATTTAGGGACATAAAAATAGGTTTAATATGACCTGGATGTAGGTGTTACAGACACTGTGACACACAAATTTTAATTTGATGTAATCTTGTTGCCATAATTAATTGTTTTTGTAACAATTTTGACTAGAGTGTACCACCCAAGCACACAGTTGGGCGAAGCCCTACCTTCTTTGCAGCTTCCATGTTAAGCTCCACCTTAGCGTAAACGTAGGCCTCCGGGTCATTGTACATGGTGGGGTGGTGGGTCTCCTGGTGCGCCCTCACCGCGTCCTCCGCGCTGTACACCACCCAGCGGTAGTAGCGCAGTGGGTACACATCGTCCTTGGACTCTGGCTTGTATGAATCATCTTGATGTTTGTTTGTGTTCACTTTGGTGATCCTGCAATTTTTATTCTTTAATTATTCAAATAGAAGTTCATGTTACTGTTTAAAAAAAAAAAACAGAAATCCACAATCTTAACCAAGTCAAGTCAAAAGTCAAAATATCTTTATTTCACATAGGCCTAACATACAGGCTCTTGCGAATGTCGGCATGACATGTTAAGCTCATGACCCGTTCACGCTTCCTTGCATGTTCGAGTAATTCCCGAAAAGCGTGACTGAGCCAGGGAATTTTGACTTCAAAATCAGGACATCCCGCCAAAATCTATCACTAAATCAATTAGGAGACAGTTATTTTGCATTCAATGAACCTAATGCTCTGAAACCTTTTTATGTGTGAACCTCTGTCAACTGTAAAATCACATTAAGCATTACAAAATACACTTACTTATCTTTTCCTCGTTGGTTGTGTGGAATGAAACCAACTTTAGTGATTTCCACTTTGACTTTTTTAGCTCGTGCCTTAGCCCGTGTTCCTTTACGAGCAGCATAGTAAACTGAACCTGTGTTAATGGATCTCTGAAAAGTGGAATATAATTATTAAAATACCTTATTTATTACACTACTTAAAAGTCACATAGAATAATCAACTAAAAATAATAACACGTTCACAGAAGTTTTGACGATGACTTCTCCCACTTCATACTACCGCTGCCTGCGCTCGTTCGTTATCAGACGACTTCAGCCCACGGTAGTATACAGCGGCAGGGGAAGTCATCGGCATAGCTTCTGCGAACGGGTAGTATGTACCTACTTATTTACATGTTAAGTACACAATATAAACAATTTAGGAAATGGGGACGAAAACAATTGATATTTTTAAGCAATATCATTAAAGTATGATTTTTTACTCACAATAACCGTAAAATTTTGTTTTTGAAGAGATAAAGTTGTGTTCACGAAGGAACCTGGAAAGAAGCAAATGTGGATATTTATTTGCGTATGAACAAATAAACAACACATAACTGGCATATAAACTCACGAAATATCGTCCCAGCCATTATTATGGAGCAACTTCTTTTTGTTTATTTACGATTAACTTAAACTTTAAGGTTATGTTAGCATAGACAAAATAGATAAACCATATATGTATTATCTATGAGATAAACACATACAACGATAGATACAAAGAGTAGGTATATAATCTCTACGTTTTATAAGATCTCCATAGAGTATATAGAATGTTTAGAACAACTATAGTGATCTGTGGTTAGGAATCTGGGGACACGGTAGTGTCCCCGCCAAGACGAGCCAAGCGAAGCGCGAGGGCACTACCTATCTTTTCTCGAAGTGTTTCGCCGTATTTTTAAACCCTTATAACTTAAGCCTGAATTATTTCAGATAATCAAAATTCTCGGAAAATGATGTCGCCAGTGAACTTATTAAACCTATAAAGTTTCAATTTTATAGGTCTTATACTTTAGATTTTATTGACGTCTAAAAAACCCAAATTTCGTCACTGACTGACTGACTCACTGATGATCATCAAAATTCCTAGGTACTTCCTGAAGACCTAGAAAGCTGAAATTTGGTATATAAGCTAGTATTAGCACACAACCAGCAAAAAAATTCCAAAAGTTGGAAATTTAACCCCCCAACCCCTTAAAATAGGGGATGGAAGTTTGTATGAAATTACCGCAAATATTGATGCTAGAGGTCTCAAAATTGATATAGGGACTCTGTTATAAACAATTAAATACGTGTTTCAGGATTTTTAGTTAATCACCCCACATCCATAAAATTAGGGGGTTGGAAGTTCGTATGGGGTTTCCCATAAGTATATAGGTATAATTAAAACTTAATTTCTGAAATTTGGTATATAAGCTCGTATTAGCACACAACCAACAAAAAAATTCCAAAATTTGGAAATTTAACCCCCCAACCCCTTAAAATAGGGGATGGAAGTTTGTATGAAATTACCGCAAATATTGATGCTAGAGGTCTCAAAATTGATATAGGGACTCTTTGCAATAAACTACAAATAAGGAAAAAAATAAACTAGGTGAACCAAGGAGGGTTCCCTCATTTAAATGATAGAGGGGGGGGGGGGGGGGGGATACTTGATTCGGACAAATATCCACCTTGCAATGATATTCAAGAAATACACCAAAGAAAAGGAAATTAACCAAATAAAAAATATAGTCGTAAACAACTTACAAAAAGAAGTGAAATCCCAGCAAAAACATTTTCATGTAAAATGTTGCCAAGACGAGAACATGAGGCTCACACTATCAAAAAGTTATCAGATCTCATGTAGAGCAAGACTTCTAACTCTACACGCCCTAACTCTATAAATCCTAACTTTATAAACTCTACACTGTAGTCAAAATATAATATTATGTCTTGGCTGTTTCGTTACTGTCACATGGGTGTAAAGTAAAAATATTATTCACTGACTTTGTACTTTTCTGATATACAATACCTAGTTGAGTAGTAACGATTATTTATTAGATAGGTATTGAGTCTCCTCAGAAACTGCACTTAGGTTTTACTAACTGCATTGGTTTCAAATACTTCATCACACTTTGCAAAAGTGTGTTCCTTTGCTTTAGAGTATATTTTTAATAAATGGAAGTTTTTCCCATAACAATGGTGATACCATTTAATTTTAATGTGAAATTTCTTGAATTTTGCATGGTCCATTATGCCACTTGCAAAACTCTATTAGAAAAGTACTGAACAGTGAATAAATTCTTCACTTTACGCCCATGTGACGGTACCGAAACAGCCAAGACATAATATATTTTGACTAAAGTGTAGAGTTTATAAAGTTAGGATTTATAGAGTTAGGGCGTGTAGAGTTAGAAGTCTTGCTCTACATGAGATCTGATAACTTTTTGATAGTGTGAGCCTCATGTTCTCGTCTTGGCAACATTTTACATGAAAATGTTTTTGCTGGGATAGAAAAAATTGTCTTGACGTACCTACCTACTGAAAAGTCTTGTCTATGGAAGAAATATGGCCGTAAAGTTCTTTTTCCCATTATACGTGGAAAAATTGCTTTCTATGTGTAAAATAATGCTTGAGACCTGCGACTGTTGTCACTTGTCATTGCATCATTGGTCACGTCCAGTGATACTTCATACTTTTAGCGTCATCAAGTAATAAACTCTTGCGCCAAGAGAAGGCACTGTTTTGAATATTCACTTCCATCCATTATGTGTTTTTACTATGCCTAAAAATCAGAAAAAAGTTTCACTTGGGAAGTGGTTTAAAAATAACACAATATATTTATTTTATTTCGTTAAAGCACAATGACGACTTTACAATTTTTTTGTTGTGAATTTAAGAACATTCTTCTTTTGTCTTGGTTTTTTAGATAACCGACCATAATAATATGATGATGATGAGTTATGAATACAATTTCTTTTGGAGAAACTTGGGAAATATTACGTTGTGTCTTGGTATCACTTTGACAGAACTTTAGGATGGTCTTGGATGGTCTTAGGTCACTGAGCTCTATATCTCTATATACTCTATGGAGATTTTTTGTCCTTAGTCTAATGTCAGTGTCACAGACGTCAGTGTCGTGAAACGTGATCTGTCAAAGTCAAATCAAAACCAATCAAAACATTTCTTTGCGGAGTCTATTGTCTAACGAACTTTACGATGTGGGAAGACAAAGTTAAAAAAGAATAAATCAAACCTTTGAATCGCCTATTGAATTATTATTTGGGTTTAACTTTAACTGGAAATGTTTGTAGTGTTCAACTTCTTGCAATAATGGAGAAGTTTAATTGTGTACTGTTATTAATTTCATTGTGTGTGTTGTTGTGGGGTGTGGCCGGGCAGTATGAGTGGCAAATACGGGACGCTTTCGATGAGATTCGGGGCAAAATGGACAAAATAAACGCCGATAACTGCTATATAAGTCATCTGGATGATCTCTTCTTACCGGAAGACTCGGTATCCCACCACCCTGATGTGAAGGAAATAAACATAAACCCCGTCTTCCCGAACAGAACGGCGATGTTACATTTGCACAACATGGCAATGAATCGAGCGTTCTTCTGGAGCTACATCTTGCAGTCGAGGTTCATACGACCGGCTATAAACGATACTTACGACCCTGGTATGATGTACTATTTCCTGTCATCCGTAGCAGACGTGTCAGCGAATCCATATATCAACGCCAGTTCGTTGTATTTCTCGCCGAATATGTCATATACATCATCTTACCGAGGGTTCTTCAATAAGACCATGCCTAGATTTGCGCCGAGAGCTTTCCGTGATGACGATTTCAATGATCCTGTACATTTACAAAAGATTTCAACCCTAAACACGTTCTTCGTTGAAGATCTAGGCGCTTTCGATCCGGAGAGCTTATCAAAGGACTACACATCAGATTTCTACCGCATAAATGAGTGGTACTCTTTATGGTTGCCTGACAGAGTGGATAAGAGACATGACACCAAAACAACGTACCAAGTTGAAATTAGATACGCCAATAACACTAACGAGACATTCACTTTCCACGGCCCGCCTGGAAATGATGAGGTTTGTATGACAACAATGGATTATTACTTATTGTATAATATAATATAATCACTTTGTTGTTTTATCTAACTTATTTCTAGTTGGGATTTTTTAATTAACTTCGCAACTGCTCATACAATAATTCTTATGCTATTTTTTATAACCAAAGTCATCCAAAACAGCTCATTCCATTGTTATGTTGTTTGGGTGTACAATAAAGCATATACATAATACATGCATACATACATAAATGAAATTTTCTGTCTATGTTCAGTAAGTCTGAGAGTAGGTTGTAAGCTATTTTTTTTATCCCTACATAATGGCCAAACAATGTTTGCTGGGTATTAAATATAATTTATTGGCATGCCAATATAAATTCAAGGTGTTTTCAGACCCCCGGCCCTGTGAACTGGACGAAGCCTTACTACGACTGCGGGCGCCTGAACAAATGGCTGGTGGCAGCCGTGTCACCTGTCGCAGACATCTATCCCAGACACACACAGTTCAGACATATTGAATATCCAACGTAAGTATTGTGTCCACCTGTTTGTCTGCTGTCAGTTTTTTACAGCCTTCTAAATGTTAAATCAGGGATATTAAGAGGATTTATTGAATTTATTTTTGTCTTTCTCACTGCATATCGCACCCATCAACATATCTGTATGTTCGTGGGTGCATAATAATAGGAGAAGAATATAACAGGAAACGTACTTTTACCTAATTACTCAAAAACTAAGCCATTTATTAAAAAATCTCTTTCTAAGCGATTTTGGATATTATTATTACCGACACATTAAAACAAAATTTACAATTACATCCTGTGTTACTTTCTGATAAAAATGAGATAAACCTACATTTTGGAGCAACTTTTGGGAGTATGTTCTATCGAGAAAATTGTATCCTATCATGTTTCTAAGCGATTTTAGACTAATAATAATTTTAAATTTAAAAGTAATTGTCTTTATAGTTTTTTAACTAAACTTCACTAAAAATCACTTAAATACATCTTCTATTTCGTTAATAATAGGGACTTTAGAATAAATACGGAAACCTAATAAATCTTGGTTTATGTTGGACTTTTAATAATTGTCTAATTAATTTAACAGCTACACAGCAGCAGTGGTGATGGAGATGGACTATGACAGGATAGACATAAACCAGTGTCCACCGAGCGAAGGAAACGACAAACCCAACAGATTCGCCTCCACTGCCAGGTGTAAGGAGGAAACTACTGAGGTACGAGTACTCTCCTAAAGGTCTTTTTATCATGACCTGACAGCAATGATGAGGTCTAAGATGGAGCATGTTAAATGGTGTATTATTGTTTTTATTTTTAGTGGAGACCTGTGCCTAGTAGTGGGATGTAAAAAGGGTAATGATGCAAGATGATATTAACAGTTAAATTTGAGAAAATAAAAGCCATATATTCATATTACTATGCAGGATCAAAAAGCTTGGAAGGTACCAACTTCATATTCGTAGATTGATTCAGGCTAATAAATGTAGAAAGGACTGGGAAAAAAGACCAGTTCAACTAGCTTTTAGTATGAACCTCTGAAACGTATTTGTTGCACTGTAAATAAAACCTCAAAGTTAAATTATAACATTTGTTTGTACTCTATGCTCATTGACAGTGTGAGCCGATCCACGGATGGGGTTTCCGGCGCGGCGGGTACCAGTGCCGCTGCCGGCCCGGCTTTCGCCTACCCAGCATCGTGCGACGACCCTACCTCGGAGAGATCATCGAGAGAGCCACCGCGGACCAGTACTACAATAACTTTGACTGCTCCAAGATTGGGTGTATGTATGCTTGGATATTTTGAGGTTATATTACCTTTGAGAATATGTATTATGGTAGTAAAATTGTATGGTTTTGTCCAGGGATCCAACGTCTACCGGTGCAGTGGGAGAAGGCGCACCCGTTTGTGCGCGCGATGTACGCCGACCGGTACTACGAGTACGTCAACTCCACGAGCGGACCGGCCGCGCTGCACACGGAGCGCGTCAACGTGTACGAAGTGCTGAACTTCATCCGAGGAGTGCAGCCTCACAACTGTTCAGAGTGAGTACTCGCCGACACGAGTGCGCGCGATGTACGCGGACCGGTGCTACGAGTACGTCAACTCCACGAGCGGACCGGCCGCGCTGCACACGGAGCGCGTCAACGTGTACGAAGTGCTGAACTTCATCCGAGGAGTGCAGCCTCACAACTGTTCAGAGTGAGTACTCGCCGACACGAGTGCGCGCGATGTACGCGGACCGGTGCTACGAGTACGTCAACTCCACGAGCGGACCGGCCGCGCTGCACACGGAGCGCGTCAACGTGTACGAAGTGCTGAACTTCATCCGAGGAGTGCAGCCTCACAACTGTTCAGAGTGAGTACTCGCCGACACGAGTGCGCGCGATGTACGCGGACCGGTACTACGAGTACGTCAACTCCACGAGCGGACCGGCCGCGCTGCACACGGAGCGCGTCAACGTGTACGAAGTGCTGAACTTCATCCGAGGAGTGCAGCCTCACAACTGTTCAGAGTGAGTACTCGCCGTCACGAGTGCGCGCGATGTACGCGGACCGGTACTACGAGTACGTCAACTCCACGAGCGGACCGGCCGCGCTGCACACGGAGCGCGTCAACGTGTACGAAGTGCTGAACTTCATCCGAGGAGTGCAGCCTCACAACTGTTCAGAGTGAGTACTCGCCGACACGAGTGCGCGCGATGTACGCGGACCGGTACTACGAGTACGTCAACTCCACGAGCGGACCGGCCGCGCTGCACACGGAGCGCGTCAACGTGTACGAAGTGCTGAACTTCATCCGAGGAGTGCAGCCTCACAACTGTTCAGAGTGAGTACTCGCCGTCACGAGTGCGCGCGATGTACGCGGACCGGTACTACGAGTACGTCAACTCCACGAGCGGACCGGCCGCGCTGCACACGGAGCGCGTCAACGTGTACGAAGTGCTGAACTTCATCCGAGGAGTGCAGCCTCACAACTGTTCAGAGTGAGTACTCGCCGTCACGAGTGCGCGCGATGTACGCGGACCGGTACTACGAGTACGTCAACTCCACGAGCGGACCGGCCGCGCTGCACACGGAGCGCGTCAACGTGTACGAAGTGCTGAACTTCATCCGAGGAGTGCAGCCTCACAACTGTTCAGAGTGAGTACTCGCCGTCACGAGTGCGCGCGATGTACGCGGACCGGTACTACGAGTACGTCAACTCCACGAGCGGACCGGCCGCGCTGCACACGGAGCGCGTCAACGTGTACGAAGTGCTGAACTTCATCCGAGGAGTGCAGCCTCACAACTGTTCAGAGTGAGTACTCGCCGACACGAGTGCGCGCGATGTACGCGGACCGGTACTACGAGTACGTCAACTCCACGAGCGGACCGGCCGCGCTGCACACGGAGCGCGTCAACGTGTACGAAGTGCTGAACTTCATCCGAGGAGTGCAGCCTCACAACTGTTCAGAGTGAGTACTCGCCGACACGAGTGCGCGCGATGTACGCGGACCGGTGCTACGAGTACGTCAACTCCACGAGCGGATCGGCCGCGCTGCACACGGAGCGCGTCAACGTGTACGAAGTGCTGAACTTCATCCGAGGAGTGCAGCCTCACAACTGTTCAGAGTGAGTACTCGCCGACACGAGTGCGCGCGATGTACCCGGACCGGTGCTACGAGTATATCTGAGGAGTGAGGTTAATTGTAGTTGTGAGCTCAATTGCACTTTATTGTAAGTCTGAGACCGCTATTCTCTGCAAATTGAGTCTCCGTCTTGTAACTATATAATGCAGTTTTGTCTTCTTATGGTTTTGTTGTCAAGTAGTTATTGTATTCATAATTAAATATGCTCTGTTACAGATACAAGCCAACTGACCTGTTCCTCAACGGAGATATTGCGTACGGTGCGGAGGAACAGTTCGAAAATCAGGCCAAGATGGCGGTGCGACTCGCCAACTTCATTAGTGCCTTCTTACAGGTATTTACCTATTTTAGTTTAATATAAGAAACTTGATCTCAGTATTCAGAATAACTATTTTCATAACCTTACAACCTTGCAGACTTAACTGTACTATAGCAGTGTTTGTCTTGTGACAATAAATCATTAATGTCAATATGTCATGCCAGGTGTCAGATCCCCAAGAAGTGTTCAGTGGCACGCGCGTGGCGGACAAACCCCTCACCGAAGACCAGATGCTGGGGGAGACATTGGCTATTGTGCTCGGAGACTCCAGGGTTTGGTCGGCTGGTGAGTCACTGTTTACACGCTTTTACTTTACTGGTAATATATGGGATGGAATCTTGCAACTTAATCTTGAAGCAGATCTGCAACCGATTAAAATGAAATTCAGTAAAACAGGTATAATAATATAGATATTTTAATCCAAAACGAAGCGCCCCACTTTCAAACTTCATACGAATTGAATGAAACATTAGCGATTTTGACAGAGTGCAACAATGGTTATAAATCGTGAATTTACATTAACCTTAAATGTAATGTTTGAAGGTACATACTGGGACAGAAACAAGTTCACGAACCGCACGTTTTTCGCCCCTTTTGCCTATAAGACTGAACTGAATACGAGGAAATTCAAATTAGAAGATATGGCCAGGATCAATAAGACTGGTGAGTTTAAACTGATTTTTCATCCTTAAATTTATATTAACTCATACAAATTATATGTATACCTATTTTTAATACCTCTAATGTGCTATAACACTGTATTACTACTGAATATAATATGATATTACTAAACTTGATAGACCACCTTTGGTGATTCTCCCTTTTTACTATTTTCAGGTGAAGTGTACACACAGAAACCTTGGTTCCAATTCCTGAAGCAAAGATGGTCGACAAACTTCGATAGCCTGGAGAAGTACTTCCTCAAAATGAAGATCCGTGACTCGGAGCTGGGGAAGTACCTCAAACACTACGAGCGGTACCCGACCTACTACAGAGCAGCGAGCCTCAAGCACGGCCACTGGACCCAGCCGTATTACGACTGCCAGGGACCTCTGAAGCAGTGGGTCATTACCTACGCAGCCCCGTTCTTTGGGTGGGACAACGTCAAGGTGAAGCTGGAATTCAAGTGAGTGATAACCTTTAGTTGGCTACACGATATTATATTAACCAGCGTGTATTTTGATTTTTTAAGTCTTCTATTTTCAAAGAATTTTGGTACACCAATCCACGTAAACCTGTATAGAGTATCATCCTTTGGAAATAATCGACCTTTGGTCCTGATAGTGATTCTAGTGACTGCAACTGTTCAGAGTCCAGCAGCAATACAAACATGGACAATGAGCAAGGATAAAATCGTAATCCACCGATTAAATCCTCTGACAGGGGGAAAGAAGACTGCTAGAGCATGACCAGGGGCCGTACCACCATCTCGTATAGCAGTATTATTGTAATATTGTTAGGACATTTTCATACAGTGCCAGTATGAAAATTTTAAAACAATATTGCTATAAGAGATGGTGGTACAGACCCTGGACCAATGATGATTAAAGGAATAGTGTATCCCTGTTTGCTTTATGTATGCGTTTCACCCAATGACTAATCAAAGTCAGAAAGTTATCGTTTTTGACATTTATAGGATCAAACTTATATCTCCGTGATATTGAATTGACAGTGGATATAATTATAAAGGGTGAATTTTATTCCTGACTTATCCGCTGAGGATAATTCAGGAATAGGACCCATGCGGCCGTGCTCCAAAATTACTGCAGAAGGAGATAAAGGTTTTTCTGTGAAGAAAATAATCCCCTGGCCATGGGAGCACTGGTGGTGTGGTATATGAGTCATCGGTTGCCTGTTTCAGAGGCGTGGTGGCGGTGACCATGTCGCTGATGCAGCTGGACGTGAACCAGTGCCCCGACAAGTACTACATCCCCAACGCGTTCAAGAGCACCGACAAGTGCGACAAGAGCTCGTCCTACGTAAGTTTATGACTGTCCGGACATCTATCACAGAGGCGTGGTGGCGGTGACCATGTCGCTGATGCAGCTGGACGTGAACCAGTGCCCCGACAAGTACTACATCCCCAACGCGTTCAAGAGCACCGACAAGTGCGACAAGAGCTCGTCCTACGTAAGTTTATGACTGTCCGGACATGTATCACAGAGGCGTGGTGGCGGTGACCATGTCGCTGATGCAGCTGGACGTGAACCAGTGCCCCGACAAGTACTACATCCCCAACGCGTTCAAGAGCACCGACAAGTGCGACAAGAGCTCGTCCTACGTAAGTTTATGACTGTCCGGACATCTATCACAGAGGCGTGGTGGCGGTGACCATGTCGCTGATGCAGCTGGACGTGAACCAGTGCCCCGACAAGTACTACATCCCCAACGCGTTCAAGAGCACCGACAAGTGCGACAAGAGCTCGTCCTACGTAAGTTTATGACTGTCCGGACATGTATCACAGAGGCGTGGTGGCGGTGACCATGTCGCTGATGCAGCTGGACGTGAACCAGTGCCCCGACAAGTACTACATCCCCAACGCGTTCAAGAGCACCGACAAGTGCGACAAGAGCTCGTCCTACGTAAGTTTATGACTGTCCGGACATGTATCACAGAGGCGTGGTGGCGGTGACCATGTCGCTGATGCAGCTGGACGTGAACCAGTGCCCCGACAAGTACTACATCCCCAACGCGTTCAAGAGCACCGACAAGTGCGACAAGAGCTCGTCCTACGTAAGTTTATGACTGTCCGGACATCTATCACAGAGGCGTGGTGGCGGTGACCATGTCGCTGATGCAGCTGGACGTGAACCAGTGCCCCGACAAGTACTACATCCCCAACGCGTTCAAGAGCACCGACAAGTGCGACAAGAGCTCGTCCTACGTAAGTTTATGACTGTCCGGACATCTATCACAGAGGCGTGGTGGCGGTGACCATGTCGCTGATGCAGCTGGACGTGAACCAGTGCCCCGACAAGTACTACATCCCCAACGCGTTCAAGAGCACCGACAAGTGCGACAAGAGCTCGTCCTACGTAAGTTTATGACTGTCCGGACATCTATCACAGAGGCGTGGTGGCGGTGACCATGTCGCTGATGCAGCTGGACGTGAACCAGTGCCCCGACAAGTACTACATCCCCAACGCGTTCAAGAGCACCGACAAGTGCGACAAGAGCTCGTCCTACGTAAGTTTATGACTGTCCGGACATCTATCACAGAGGCGTGGTGGCGGTGACCATGTCGCTGATGCAGCTGGACGTGAACCAGTGCCCCGACAAGTACTACATCCCCAACGCGTTCAAGACCACCGACAAGTGCGACAAGAGCTCGTCCTACGTAAGTTTATGACTGTCCGGACATCTATCACAGAGGCGTGGTGGCGGTGACCATGTCGCTGATGCAGCTGGACGTGAACCAGTGCCCCGACAAGTACTACATCCCCAACGCGTTCAAGACCACCGACAAGTGCGACAAGAGCTCGTCCTACGTAAGTTTATGACTGTCCGGACATCAATATTTTTCCGCGGCCATTTATCGGCTTAATTTGACTGGGCTTACTACTTCATGAATTTTGATTGATTGTTCCTACAGGGATCATTACTAAAATATATGAATGAATGAGAAATAAATCAAAGGGCATATTTTCAATAAATGCCTCATTCAAGCTAGTAATGTAGATCAAGAAAGCATGCGAAGTAGATCCATACTTTCAACAGGGCTTTTAGCTTATATCACTTTTTCAAATTCCAATTTTCATCAAAATAATATGTGTATAAGGCAATCCACATTTCGGCCAGTCTGCAATATAACATCCAGTAACTAGTGCTATCTGCTTCGCAGTGATCCCGTGGGAATGTGAGAATTTCTTCTTTTAACCTTTACCATTTTTCAGCTTTCTAGGTCAAAAGGTTTGGGCATGTCCACTGTTCATTAAAAGATTTTTTATGCCATAAAATAATACTGAATTTTAAAAGTCTTGATTTTGATGAGCTACAAGGCAGAGAGCGTTAATCCTATACCTTTAAGCAAGCAATTCTTGTATATATACTAGCTGATGCCCGCGACTTCGTCCAAGTGGGATAAAAACTATTCTATCTTTTAAGTTGGACCAAATGACAGGTATTCACGAAGTTTGAACTAAATCGGTTCAGTAGTTTAGGAGTCCATTGAGGACAAACATTGTGACACGAGATTTATATATATTAGATATGTATATATATTTCTATATAATCTGGATCTCGAAAACGGCTCTAACGATTTTCATGAAATTTAGTATACAGGGGGTTTTGGGGGCGATAAATCGATCTAGCTAGGATTCATTTTAAAAATCCAAAAAAAAAAATATGACTACTGGTGCCATCTCTTTGCCACCGAGCGAAGCTCGGTCACCCAGATATTTTTTTGATATCTCTATTCTCTATAGATAGATTTCAAGTTGTTTTAGTTTTCTTGAAGATGAACGCAACACCTTGGCGGTCAGTGGGTTATCGGCCATCTATCGGGTGGGGGATTTCTATCCACGGTGGATTGCATGTGACAGTGATAAAGTTGTGCTTTATTGAGGAACATGTACGATGTACATCCTGAGCATGATCATGCATATTATGTCGACGACTTGAAACAGTAAGTAAATTCATAATTTGATAATAAATAATCGATTTTAGGGTGTCCGAGATCGATTTATATAGCTGATTAATTCATTGCTCAAATCGAACTTGATAACTCCCAAAATAATATCGATGAATAATCTCAGATTTACATCATTGCTTATTAGATTTCAGATCATTGCTTTCTTGCTTGTTTGGGCAGCTAAACGGGGTATAGTATGCGGCAGTTAAGTTGACCCAAAATGGCGGCCGTACGCGTTTCCGCTCCCGGCGCCGTGATTCCGCACGTCAGTTGATAATCGAAAATGTGGTCAGCATATGGTTCAACTTAAACGCCGCCTGCAAGCTTTAAGTTTAATTGCATGTTGGTCCATACACAGGTTTCGGCGGATAACAGTCTGCCCACAATTGACGAATTTTTTTTTTTTTTTTTTTTTTTTTTTTTTTTACGTGTAAGCTAATAATCAAACTTTCTGTATGCTGTCCTGTAATAAGTCTAAAAAAACAAATAACAGTTCAATTTGGTGGCCAGACTTGTTGCTTTGTTTACAGTGTGTGCCGATCCCGGGTCGCGGGTTCGATTTCGGCGGTTACAAGTGCGAATGCCTGCAAGGGTACGAGTACCCGTTTGAAGACCACGTCACCTACTTCGACGGGCAGGTCGTTGAGGCGGAGTTCCAGAGCATTATAGAGGACAAACAGACTCGCATCGACACGTTCAAGTGCAGGCCAGCGGGCGCCGCCGCGGTACAGTGTCACACTATTTGTATTGAACATAGAGGTTTTGACGGATAAAGGCCTGTCCCACTGATCTCCATTCTATGGATCGCTGATAGTCAAAGTAAAAATGAAGACACTTGATTTTCGCCATTTTAATGCTTGCTGATTGTTGCGTAACTCGGCGTGAGCGTCCATGGAACTAAAATAAAATGACACCCAAAACGACGGTCACTAGCAACAAATGTCAATTTAGTACCGAGGACGTTCGAGGGTGGCGCTTCAAATGGGCACAAAAAGGAACTGTATAAAATGATTAATCCATAGAATGGAGAACAATGGCCTGTCCACAAATATTTGGTTAAAGCAATTCGTTTGGTTTATGCTAATTATTTCAATATAGGCTCAGGAGAGTAAAATTGCGGGAATAAATTGTGAAGACGATACTGCCAGTATCATCTTTATAACAAAATCTTTGCTTAACTTAAAAAAAATGTAGTTAACAACAAAACAATAGTTAAATTTTGTTCGCCTAAACTTAAAATTGTTTTCTTGTTAATTATGAACTTCCGTAAAGTAACGCCCGCATATATCCAAAATTAAATTATCCAATTGTGTAATTGTATCTGTATTGATTTATAAAATAATTTTTCAGAGCCCACAAAGTCAAGACACAAATCCTACGCCTCCATATGAAGATGTTCAGCAAGTGACGCAAGCACCAACGTCGCTAACACCTAAAGCATGGGATGAATTCGATATTTATGGAAAATATGTAGAATCTGAGTTACGTGCTATACATGACGAATACAGTATAATTATGGCAAAACATAACATTAATAATATATTGTTTGAAGCACGTTTGGGGAAATATCGTCCTAACTACAACACTCAAATACGTCAGCCGCAAGAAGGCTACGGTACTGAAATACGTCAGCCAACTGTGCAAGAAGGATATGGTACTCAAATACGTCAGCCGCCTTTGCAAGAAGGCAATGGTACTCAAATACGACAGCCGGCTGTGCAAGAAGGATATGGTGCTTAAATACCGGTGCAAGAAGTCAAGGCGGATTCGTCGAACAAACTAATTACTAATGGGCATTCCAACGTGTATTTTTAGCTTTTCATTTTTCTTATTTTAATAAATAAAGCATTGGTAAAAATAATTATATTATCTAGTTATTTACTCACCCGAATGTACCTACCAACAGCTACCAGTTAGTACTACACAGGTACCTAGTTATTTCTTCTCTTTTCTATACCTTCATAATCTTTTCAAAGGTGTGTGAAGAATGCGCCAACCCACGATTTACTTGCGTGGGCTGGGCTTAATTTCTGTCATACTGAAAGAAGAGACTAGTCTCGTAACAAGTAAAAAATATAATTAAAAAAAAATACCAGCTCGCCTGCATAACACAAATACAGTTTGTAACTGCCAACTGTTAATTGAAACTTCTCACTACTTGTGGAATGTAACGTTCGAATCTGCTGCTCTACGAACTTCAACATCATTATGAGGGTAATATTTCACATTTCCTCTATTTATCGTGAATGTAATTTTGAAATAAAGATATTAGCTCATTGATTTTTTGTTAAAATTAGACATATTGTGTGTGTCGTTACTTAGAATTCTCGAGTTGAGTTTACTACAAACGACATTCTATTTTTTTTTAATCTAAAATGGCTAGTTTTGACATGTTTCTAAATAAGACGGTCGTTTCCAAACTTTCTTGGTGTTGATAGCGAAAAAAAAAAGTATTTTTTTTTGAGGGTAGTTCCTTAAAAACAATTGATTCAATATGAATGAACTGGGAATAATGAAAAATGTATTACGATAGCCAATCCATATGAGGTTTGTTGACATCACAATTAGGGTTGCTAAAAATATTTTTTCTAAATTAAATAATAAGTTTTGTATTGGAAATAAAGTTAAGTTTGTTGCTTTGTTTGCAGTGTGTGCCAATCCAGGGTCGCGGGTTCGATTCCGGCGGCTACAAGTGCGAGTGCCTGCAAGGCTACGAGTACCCGTTTGAGGACCTCATCACGTACTACGACGGACAGATCGTCGAGGCGGAGTTCCAGAACATTATAGAAGACAAACAGACGCGCATCGACATGTTCAAGTGCAGACTGGCGGGCGCCGCCGCGGTACAGAGCAGTGTGGTCGTGTTGCTAGCTCTGTTGATGTTCTTGTGGAAGTTGCGGTAGAATTACGTATAGTGCCACACACTTACCTGCAGCTCTAGCCATGATATACGCTAAAAGATGGAAATGGATTATGGAATGAAATTGATGTGTGATATTTCAAAAAGTTATCAAAAAGTTCTGCTGTTTTTCGATAGATGGCAAAACTAAAAACTAAAAAGTTTGTGAGGGTGCGCTCACCTGCATTCATGGTAGCCTGGTACCAAATGCTCTACTTTAGGGGTGTCGGAAGTTACTTGATGAAAATAGCAGAGAGAGAGTTATTTTTTTCGAAAGTATGTAGCACGCAATGCGGCCAAGGCTCAGCTTGAACCGTGGCGTCAGATTAGTTTTTACTGTGAAAAGTGGCCGATTTTTGGTGCCAAATTCAAATGGCACACTGCAGCTTGAAAGATTCGACGGATTTTGCTTCAAAGGTGCCGTTAGATTCGTATTATTATAACTTTTAATTTTATAGATATGTAAAATTTAATTATTACGGTCTTTGAGTGCATTGTTTTTAACTTTATAAGTTTTTTTATTTACCACATACAATTTTTCCATTCGTTCCATTTCCATTTTTTTAATGTATTGCTATATGCCATATGGGTAGAGCTCATAGCCCAATAATGGTGTCGCTTTTGTCGATTGTGGTGGTGATGTTCAGTGAATCACTTATTGGATCAGGCATTGGTTATGATAAAAATTAAATACCAAACGAAAATAATAATACAACTCAGTGTAAACACCAATAGAGTAGACATCAAACTGAAAAAAATCAACGGCTTCGTTAGCTCCATTTTTGACCAACGGATCAAGTTGTGGCACTATTAAATATATAAACTCATAGAGGAACATGCCTGGCACGCATTTGTTTGGTTTACGATTCCAAATAAAATCTATCCATGATTTCCTCTACTAGAAATAGAAATCTAACATAAAAATGTATGGAGCAGTTAGCATTTTAACTCAATTGGAGAAAATAACAAACTGTTCAGATCCCAGTGCAAAATTCAAGCTTCCTGGGTCCAAGGCTTAGGCCAGGGCAAAGTTAAGTTAGTAAAAGAGTGAGTGAGTGAATTAGTGACTGACTTTTCCTTGAGAAGTGACCAACAAACTGAACTTGGTTATTTTTAGAAATAAGTAGAATCTACCAAAATAGCTAAATAGGATCAGTATATTTTCTTCTGTATTATATTTATTGCAATTTACAATATATTTTTTTGCAATAATTTATGAAGTAATAGTTATGTAGGCAATATTATAAAGCATATAATATAATATTTAATGAGGTCTTCACATGATGAATATTATCGGTAATATAACATGTCGTTTATACTTTATATTATTTCAAAAACAAAAACAGTTATAAAAGTTATAATCGTTAGATCAGGCTCTCAATGTACCCACCCTAGATGTATTTTAATATTTAGTTGATAGTAGGAAAATCTTTATTTTTTCTGGAGAAATCTCAGGTTTTGACTGCAATCATATATACCTGTGTGACATCAATGAAATTTCCAAATATTGGCTCGAATAGTATTTTTAAGAACTTAGTGCAGCTTTTAATGGTTTGTATTATTTACGTGGTTTCTGGTTTCCGCTTTAGTTAATATATTTTTATCATATATATTGTCACGTTGTGGTCTTTAATTTTCGCACAGTGGTCGATGTTATGAAATTACGCCCTCTCGTGATGAGGATAAACATTGGTTCAGTCGACGACATAGTGTAATCTCGAGTCACGACCGGCAACGAGTGAGATATGGATAGTGCGTCGATTCAGTCTCGGTGTTCGTTGTTTAGAGTGATGCCGCTAGATGGCGGGGTTATATTTCCTTCACATTCATATCTCTTTCTCATCGTATGAAGGAGACAGAGCATCCATATCTCTTTCTCATCGTATGAAGGAGACAGAGCATAACTGATAGGTAACCAACACGACACCGTTTCTTACCATAAAAGGAGCGAAGCACAGCGTGCAAATTCCTTACCATAAAAGGTGCAAATTCTTGGCGCGCTCTCTGATTGGTCAAAGGGGTGCGAGCCGAACGTGCGGTTGACCGGGAACCGACACTTCGGTGTAGACCACGGAAATGTGAAGAGATATTTTTTTGTTACACCGGAGTACAGCTTCGCCCGAAATTTCAAGGGCATGTGTTCAACAAAACTTAAAAATAATATGTTGTGAACTTTCTTTTGATATGGTGAGTGAGTGTTGATTTGCAGTGCAGAAGAAAGTTTGTGTTCTTGAATGCTCGTGTATAAGTGTTCTAACCAGGGTTCTATTCTTTACAGTTTTCCATGTAAATATCCTGGGAGGGAAAAACGGGGCGAATCCAGTACACACACTGATTCGGTGAGTTCACTTTAGTCGAGTAATTTTGTGCTAGGTTCCGTTTAGTGTGGTAACTTGTAGGGTTTTGTTCTAATGAAAACAATTTTTTGTTCTTTTCAGCGGGGTTTTTATTTTTGTGATTTATCTTGGTGATCTCGGTCTTATATCGATGAACCGTAGCCATACAATCACCTTTTGATTCTACCTGGGTTTACGACTCGATCGCCTCGTCCGTACTTGAACCATTTGAACGTCCTGATGTAAAGGGGCACGAAGGGTTCCGGGGATTCACGTCCTCGCGGTGACCGCGCTTAACCTTCTGTTCGGATGGCCGAACACCCTGCCATTCCTGGATCCTGGGAACTGCCGACGGAAGCCCGTGAAGAGTGACGGTGATATCTCACAAATTTCGCATAAATTTCCCATCGTGCCGTGAGTAGAAACATCCGTATTAATAACTAGTTCGGAGTGTCGAGCGTGCGGAAATAGTCGATTCCCGTGTATATTTAAGAACATTGATTTCGAAAATCACGCGTTTCCTTGGTGGTATACTGTGCGTACTTACAGGCCGTACGTGCCTTTGTTTAGATAATCTAGTTGCACTTACCTACCCCTAGAATAATCTACCGTGAGCTAGCATCGCCAATCTGTAACTTCGTTCAACTCGCATTTCCACTCCTGTGGGTGCGGTACCAAGTAACATGAGTAATCCGTGACAATCTGTGATATCGGTGTTCGTTTATTAAACTAGAATTATCTTGATTGGTTTCCTTACGTGTTGATTTCGGGAAAACACAGGAGCATTCGAACCTCGTGATATAAATTATCGCCTCGACATTATATCACAGATTGGAACCGCCGGGTAGTTTTATAATTCATTTCGATATAAGGACTTTTCGTGTTGTAGATGTGAAATATTTATAACTAATTAAATGTATTAAGTGTTGGGTTCTTGTTTTCTTTATCTCTGTAAGTATAAGTCTCTGACAACGTTCATCCAACATCTGCTAACATTCACCGCCAACCTCATTCCGTTTTGTAAGGGCGGAAGCGATCTTTTCGACCTGGACCGTGACCCCCCTTACAAATGGCGCCCTAACGTTTTGGATTTTGTAGGTTTAAAAAAAAAAAAAAAAGAGAAAATTTGTTTTTTTTTTGCTTTAAGAATTTTTGGTAAAGTAGTTCTGACTTTACGGGTGTCCCATTACAAATGGCGCCCTTCCGTTATGATTTTACCTGTTACCTGTTCGATGCTTAGGAATTAATTATATATAGTTGTTGGAGGAGTGTTGTCAAGTCGAGGTCGAATTTAGTAGGTGCGTCAGTATACCACTAAATTTTTGGTTGCGCGTATTTTATAGTTAATTTTTAGGATTTTCGTGGAAAACATAATTCTATTGTAAAATTTAACAATATATTTAAAGCATTGTTTGTTTTCAGTACCTTTATTAAGTAACGTCATATTGTAATATTTAAACTTTAAGGGGCGAAGCGGCAATTTAGTATATTTAGCCTTATTATTAACTTATAAAAAATTTTTTGAAACCTTTTAGTAATATTTTGATAAAACATTTATTTTTTTTTGCTTTAACATTTTGTGGTTATGTAATTAGAGTTTTGTACATGTTGGACACAGCCATTATAGAACGTTATGTATGATTTTGAAAAGACGTTACTTATGTATAATTTTGTAAAGACGTTACTTATGTAAAATTTTGAAATTTTTTAACTTCAATACATTTTTTGTAACTGTTAATTAAAATAATTCTGTCAGTTAGTATAATGTAAACAATATACCACTAACGAATATTGATAATGATTCAGAAATTTTGATGAAACTTTCAAGAAATTAAGGGTTATCATTCAATTATTAGTAAAAATGATAAAAATTTTGCATTTCGGTCAAAAAATTCTGAAAATAATTCTGCATTGTGACACCAATGACCCCAAGTTTTGAATTTTTCGAATGTGAGTGTTAGGTGGAGTAAGTAGGACCATACTAATACGAGCAGGGTTTTGTTATTTTGTGTTTTGGGTAGTCATTTGTTGTGTCAATGTTTGTTGTTTGAAACTTCTGACTTCGTTTTGCGTCACACATTTAAAATCAATTTTGGAAATTTTAGTAAACTATAAATCTGTTTCGAAATTCAAACTTCTATGAGCAAATTCAGTCGCTTTTGTTTTTGTGCACATTACTTTGCTTAGAGTGCCTGTTGTTATGAGACAATTTTAAGGCGTTAAATACGTTTCAGAGTATTTTAACATCGAAGTGTTAGGTAAAGGTGGTCACTTTTGGTTATGGTGTGCTACTTTCGGTTCGAATGTGGAAGGATGAAAGAGATGAAAGGGATGTATGAAATATTATGAAAGAAATGAAAGTGTATATAAGGTGATGTATGATTTCGAAAAAATTGCTCTCCGATTTTGAAAACACAGACATCTCGCATCAAGCGTCTAGGTGTGGTTTTGCGGGTTTAGTGCTTCGGGTCAATATTTTTCCTCTAGTAGGTGAGGCTCGGAGTCATTCCGATATACTTCAGTTGATGCAGATATTGCAGTAGACGCTGAGTATAATTTTGTGGTAGGATATTTGTACTTAGGTCTACGGAAAGCCTAAGTATAGAGCCTACATTTTGTGTATGGGTTCAGTGCCTTGAACGGTCTGACCTAATTCTGAGCTGTAGCGGAATTTGTTCCCCGGACGGGGTTTATTATGGCAAAGTGCGCACAGTTATTCTGTTCCGTTCCGTTTTGAACCACCTAGAAATTGTGCAGACGACTGAAGATGCATTGTTTTCCAAATTTTGTAGATTGTGTTATGATTCAGTTTTGGTGAAATTTTGATCTAACTTTTGTTGTTAATTTATTTGGTGATTTTAGTAGATTTTGTCATTTAGAATCCTTCATACTTTTGCAGAAACTTTTTTGGATAGTTAAGAAAATTTAGTTTGTTTCGTATTACCAACGGTTAATTTTTATTTAATAATTTCATTAACTTATGGATTGAGAGGAATTTTTTTTAAGTCATCTTGGCAGTATAGGTTTTCTTTGATGACCAGCTGAGGGCAGCTGGGTTTTCGCTGGTAGGGGGGTATTGTCACGTTGTGGTCTTTAATTTTCGCACAGTGGTCGATGTTATGAAATTACGCCCTCTCGTGATGAGGATAAACATTGGTTCAGTCGACGACATAGTGTAATCTCGAGTCACGACCGGCAACGAGTGAGATATGGATAGTGCGTCGATTCAGTCTCGGTGTTCGTTGTTTAGAGTGATGCCGCTAGATGGCGGGGTTATATTTCCTTCACATTCATATCTCTTTCTCATCGTATGAAGGAGACAGAGCATCCATATCTCTTTCTCATCGTATGAAGGAGACAGAGCATAACTGATAGGTAACCAACACGACACCGTTTCTTACCATAAAAGGAGCGAAGCACAGCGTGCAAATTCCTTACCATAAAAGGTGCAAATTCTTGGCGCGCTCTCTGATTGGTCAAAGGGGTGCGAGCCGAACGTGCGGTTGACCGGGAACCGACACTTCGGTGTAGACCACGGAAATGTGAAGAGATATTTTTTTGTTACACCGGAGTACAGCTTCGCCCGAAATTTCAAGGGCATGTGTTCAACAAAACTTAAAAATAATATGTTGTGAACTTTCTTTTGATATGGTGAGTGAGTGTTGATTTGCAGTGCAGAAGAAAGTTTGTGTTCTTGAATGCTCGTGTATAAGTGTTCTAACCAGGGTTCTATTCTTTACAGTTTTCCATGTAAATATCCTGGGAGGGAAAAACGGGGCGAATCCAGTACACACACTGATTCGGTGAGTTCACTTTAGTCGAGTAATTTTGTGCTAGGTTCCGTTTAGTGTGGTAACTTGTAGGGTTTTGTTCTAATGAAAACAATTTTTTGTTCTTTTCAGCGGGGTTTTTATTTTTGTGATTTATCTTGGTGATCTCGGTCTTATATCGATGAACCGTAGCCATACAATCACCTTTTGATTCTACCTGGGTTTACGACTCGATCGCCTCGTCCGTACTTGAACCATTTGAACGTCCTGATGTAAAGGGGCACGAAGGGTTCCGGAGATTCACGTCCTCGCGGTGACCGCGCTTAACCTTCTGTTCGGATGGCCGAACACCCTGCCATTCCTGGATCCTGGGAACTGCCGACGGAAGCCCGTGAAGAGTGACGGTGATATCTCACAAATTTCGTATAAATTTCCCATCGTGCCGTGAGTAGAAACATCCGTATTAATAACTAGTTCGGAGTGTCGAGCGTGCGGAAATAGTCGATTCCCGTGTATATTTAAGAACATTGATTTCGAAAATCACGCGTTTCCTTGGTGGTATACTGTGCGTACTTACAGGCCGTACGTGCCTTTGTTTAGATAATCTAGTTGCACTTACCTACCCCTAGAATAATCTACCGTGAGCTAGCATCGCCAATCTGTAACTTCGTTCAACTCGCATTTCCACTCCTGTGGGTGCGGTACCAAGTAACATGAGTAATCCGTGACAATCTGTGATATCGGTGTTCGTTTATTAAACTAGAATTATCTTGATTGGTTTCCTTACGTGTTGATTTCGGGAAAACACAGGAGCATTCGAACCTCGTGATATAAATTATCGCCTCGACATTATATCACAGATTGGAACCGCCGGGTAGTTTTATAATTCATTTCGATATAAGGACTTTTCGTGTTGTAGATGTGAAATATTTATAACTAATTAAATGTATTAAGTGTTGGGTTCTTGTTTTCTTTATCTCTGTAAGTATAAGTCTCTGACAACGTTCATCCAACATCTGCTAACATTCACCGCCAACCTCATTCCGTTTTTGTAAGGTTGAAGCGGATCGATTCGACCCGTTCCGTTTTCAATCAACCTTACAATATGAATGAAATCTTGAAATCATGTAAAAACATTTCCTTTGTTACTTACAAGTATTCATTATAGGTTTACGTGTTATATTCCGTCCTTCGATCTATAATTACTTTTTATTTTCGTAATTAAGTTCTTACTGTAAGATTTACAATAATTACTAACCAATAATTACGATTTTACTTTTACAAATCTTACATACAAGTATAATTAGGTACTATTTTTTAGATTTTACTCTTATGCAGCTTTTTATGGCCTCTTTATTATGACTCTATTATAATATAATCTTATATCTGGTGATTTTAGAATAGGATATTAATTGTGTACCTCCTTATTTACTTACTACTGTTACAGCTAGATGATATTTTTTGAATCTCAAATGTTTTTACATATTTTATGCATTTAATTTTATTGTATTGAATTTACGTGTACATACATACTTTAATGTAAAACGTAACTTCTGTTAAGATTCTATAGTTACACGCTAATAATTAAATTCAACAGGAAATGAATAAAATATTGTATTTGTCCCAAAATTCTTTGTAAGAAATAATATTTGGATAAAATGTCATGGAATTGAGCTGAAAACTAGCAGCGCACTATGATGGCTCACATTTGATACTGATTACTGCTTAGCGAAAGTAAAGAGACATATTATAGCATAGCAAGTAAGAGCGGCTGTACACACTCGTCGAGATACCCCGAGACAGGCCGAACGCGAGTGTGTACAGCGCGCTCTCGTCTCGTCTCGCTCTCTCGTACTCGTCTCTGTCGCTCTCGGTGGTTTGTCGGTTTTTGCGCCCGAGTCAAAGGGTCTCGTTGGCTCTCGCGAGGTAAACGAGAGCGAGCATGCACACACTCGTTCATTTAGTTGCTTTCAGCAGTATTAATGAACAGACGTGTTTCACTATGTGGTCTAACGGACGAGAATTACAGTTTTTGGAGTGCTATCACACAGAACCTGTTTTATGGAACTCGAAGAATGTGAAACACAAGGATAAGCAATGTATTCATGACGCTTGGGTGCGAATAAGCGAGTCTTCAGTTCAAATGGAACGAGTGTGTACAGTCATGCTCTCGACGAGAATGTTCTCGGCCGAGGCTCTCGGCGAGAGGCCCTCGTCGAGTGGGTACAGCCGCCATAGACTAGAAGATTTTCTTTGTTCTTGATCGGCCATGTTGTCAATAGATGGCGCTGTTTTGAATAAATAAAAAAATTACTCTACCGCCTGCATGTATCTACATTTTTTATAACACAGAACACTGTTTATTAAGATTCCAAAACGACCATCATAGCTTTCCCTGGTTTTGGTAGTTTTCGTACACTAAGAAAATATAACATTTTTAATAGCGTGAACTTTGAATGTATTCATGTAGTGTTTAGAAAATTTTATATAATGTTTCTTTATCAATGGTACTGACTCTATTGTACAAAATCTTTTAACAACTAAGTTAGTTGATAGGTCTTAAAATAGGATAATTGCTATAGAATTGTTCAATCAACGAAGAGGCGCCCCATTCCTTCACAATCGCTTATTATTAATTATTATTATTTGAAAGGAGTAAGAAAGAAGTGGGGAGTGTCTTTGTGTATTCAGCGCCCTATAAGTATCATCATAGTTTTTTTCCAAATTTAGCTATTAGTTTTCTGAATTTGTATTAATTTTGTACTATTATATTAACTTTATGTCAAGGGTATAGAAATCTATGTAACATTCCAAAGTACTGTAATATTTGACACTGCTGCCGTCCATTTTGTGCCTTTTGTAGTTTTGTAATTAAATCCCACGTGAATTGTGTCTTGTGTTTTATTTAATTGCTAATTAAGTACATGTTTTCCTGTATGCTGAAATTAGAAAATTAAAAATTAATTAATTCTAGTGTTTTGACATAAATAGGCGGTTTCGGCTTCAATTCCTGTTAGTGATAAGATGGAGGGGTATCATCCGGGCGCGGAAATTCAAATTTTATTTAATTTTTTTTCCAAATAGTGGTTAGTCCACTATTTGGAAAAAAAATACAACAATACTCAATTACTTCATATTGGTGCCCGATAGCTCCAATCTGGGAAACAGCAGAATTAATATTTCGGGAACCAATATGAGGTGACACTAAAAGGAGACCTCAAGCTATGGGCATTCGAACGATTTTCGTAAACCTTTTTCGTACAAGCAAAAGTAGCGCCATCTGTCAAAATTCTATAGGTGGTTGTTGAGGAACTGCAGCGAAGCCTTACTGTTAGTGGCAAAACAAGCATTTTGCGAATTTTTTGCGCGCCGTTCGCCCTGTTCAGAGTATATACGTCTATTCTATTGGGGAGTTTAGAGCTAGTTTTATGAAAAGACGGTAGATGCATAAATATAAACATATACTTATGCTCGTAAAATTCATTGCCATAAGCCTATTTTTAACGAATAACTAAATAAAATTTTGTAGAATTTTGCGGGCTACTTAGGCAGAAACCCCTTAACAGTCCGCGCGATGCTGTGTAGCGACCGATCGGGGTATACTAACCTACCCGTTTCAAATCGGTTCAATTACATCTGAATCGTTTTTACTAAGTATAGCTTGGCAAGTTCGTGCGCGACCCTCTTGCGCGGTGACAGACGGTGGGGGAGGCAAGGAACTTAGATGTCAGCGGTGTAGCGGGGAAGGGGCCGTCTGTCACCCCGCAGGAGGGTCCCACACGGAGTTGCCAAGCTATAATAATATGCTACTCACTTGTGGTTCGCTATTATGATGCTCCGTACATAGTACAGTGCTCCGACCAGTGCCACATACAAGCTTATGTAGATGACCATGTAAATTATCACCACAGTGCGAATGAAACTCATTATGGGTTCAATTCATTTTATCTATTTAAATTAATGTTTCCATGATTGCAGCATCCCGCTTTTGACTATTTTTTTGCATTTTATTTTATATTTTTTGAAGATTTTTTGGGTGTAAGGGCGCGGAGATTTAAAACAATATTCAATATACTCTATGATTTAAAATTAATGTGACAATGCATCAATGATCAACATTGATCAACCCATGGCAAGGTACCATGGATCAACCTATTAATCAATCTATGGTCAAACTAATTGACGCTCAAACTCAAAACCAAAACTCAAATAAAAAAAAATATCTTTATTTCACATAGGCCTAACTATGGAGGTAATATGGGCCTAACATACATGTCAACAATACAGTCGACAAGTAAGTCTATGCCCGCTAAATTCAAAATTTTCGTGGTTTTTTTGCAATTTGTACGCTTATAGGCTTATGGCAGTCAATTTGCGGGAATGGCAGTAAGTACTATAACTGTTTATATCAAAATCTTTCCATATAAATGTCTATCCTAGGAAATTAGTTCGAGTATCTCGAGTTTTAAGACTCGCAAATCTCGGACTAAGTACCTACCTAATTTCTTTAACTCGAAACTTTCTAGCAGAGATTTATATATATATAAACACGTGAAGACGATACTGGAATTCCCGCAATTTGACTGCCATAAGCCTATTATGTCTTATTAGCTAAAAAATCGCGAAAAACCACAAAAAAATTGAATTTCGCGGTCACACCCATGGCTAAAATCGAATCATAGACATCCAGAGACCTTATAGAAACTTGACAAATTGACATTGACATTGATTGAGACAGTGACATTGAAGACCCTTGACAAATTGACACTGACATTGATTAGCAAAAACCAAAAATTGACAGACACTGACAGTGACATTAACGACAAATCTGGAGCAAAGCTGGGAGCGTGAAGTGTGAACAGTGGTGCCAGATTAGGCGAATTATCGCCATTTAGGCTACCTCGGGGGGTCAATCGGCGACCAAAAATCCCGATTGGCTACCGGTAGCCATTTAGGCTACCTGGTAAATAGAAACGGGCGATTTTAGGCTACCTGACCAAAAATTATATAATATAGTATGTTTCATTACAAGTGCGGAAAGGCTGTTATTACAAAGAGTTCCGACAAATGTCTACCCGAGCCGAGGCGCAGCCGAAAGCGAGGGTTGACAGTCGGAACAAGTTGCAATGACGGTTCCGCACGTGTACTGAACGATTATTTTTAATACAGTTGCGAAAAAATGAAGCAATTTAATAGAATTATAAAAACACAATAAACTCAACTAAGTTAACATTTTCTGAAAAACTATTTGCTTTTTTCTCTTCTCTCCACGCAATAAATTCGTCGTATGTAGATATGTAGCGACTTTTTGACTTTTCCGGTAAAATGTTCTCCGAAGCATTTTGTGCAACAAACAACTAAACTCGCAAAGAAAATTTCTGAAAAATGGCGCCAACCGTAGAATATATAAGCAATTTTTTTTTTCTTCACCCATTCTGATGATTTAAAAAAAAAATAAAAAAAAAATTTGGTCATAGACTAAATAATATTCTGGTAGGTACGCAAAGGGAACTATGCCCATACAGCCAAGTCTTCAGTAGAATTTTTTTATTGATATGATATGAAAATGAAATTTAATGAGATGAAATGAAACCTAACCAAACTCATTCAATCAAATCTGATATTGAAACAAATTAGTAGCTTCTTTTTAGAAATATACGTGTTTGCATGAATCATAAAAACTTCTATGAATTTTTTTAGTAAAAACTTCATGGTTGGTTTTTCATTTTAATAGACATTATTTTGACAGTTGGGAAAGATAACGCACGAGTTCGGGAAAGGTAAAAAAAAAGCACGAGTATGTAATAGCCCACATCCCGAACGCTATACGTCCCTGCAATACGCCACTTTTTGAGCAACTGTATTAAAAATTTCTTTTACATACGTTTGTAACGAAAGTTTCGTTACAAACGTATGTATTAACAGGTTCTTTGTCTTTCCATGCTGTTTGCTTTCTCATACGTATTGCAATTACTATTTGTAGGAATGAGATAGAGATACATAAGTCCGTTTGACACAATAATCTTTTACTACTGGCTATACTTTCTAATAGCCAATACAAATCAAGTGACACTTCGATAAGATGCAATTGCCCTGAGCGACGGAAAGTTACGTCGCGTATCCGTATCAAGTTCTTTCGTATGGGTAGTAACTTTAGAATAAAACTAGTAGGGCGCGTGTGTGCGCGGGCCACATGTGGCCCGCGTGCTGTCTTCCCACCTATAAAAAATCCTTTTAAAATTCCCCATACATTTTCTATGGAAAAATAAATTCCGCCATTTTTTTTCTATCCATCAAATAGACCTTCGGGTCCTGATCACTACTTGTTAAGAAACCATTCTTCCATCTTTTATACTTTCCGAGATATCGGCGAAATTCGTATGGCGGCCATTTTGAATCCGCCATTTTGAATTTTTTTTCAGCTCACTGCCAATTGCATGACATTTCAAATGACATTTGGTCGAGCACCCCCCACCTATCTTCAATACCCTCCCCGTGCCCTTTACCCGTCTTCGAAATCCTCAAGCATCAGCTCTCTCCGTATTTTTCCTCCGAATGAATTTTTCTCTTCTATACGAAATGGTAATTGAAAAAATTTTTTTTCATACAAAATTGTTCAGGAGAGGTGATCAATCAGTGAGTGAGTGAATCAGCACGAGTAGCTATATATATATTAATTTGAATTTTTGCGCCTGGATGTTTACTATGGTATTCTGTATCTCAATGATCTTCATCGAGCTATTAAGCTATTGCATAGCTTCTATCGCGGGCCTTGAGCGTGGAGACCGAAACCAGAAATTCCGTAACGAAAATAACCTAACATCCCCCAAGGAGTGGGGGTGTTAGAAGTTGATAAAAATTAAGTTGTTAAAAAATAGCTTTACCACGGCAGTCTCCGAGTGCCACACGTCTTTTTTAGGGTTCCATACCAAAATGGTAAAAATGGAACCTTTATGATGAGACTTTCTCCGTCCGTCCGTCCGTCCGTCCGTCTGTCACACTTGATCATTTTAGTAACTATTAAAGCTATCGACTTGAAATTTGGAATAGTTGTAGGTAATTGCGGCGCCACGTTATTGCAATCATAAAAAATTGAAAATCTTTTTTATTTTTATTTAAAAAGGGGGGAAAACCGGGTCGTCAAAATTTCAAAATGAGATAACAATATTGAATAGGGTATTATATGAAAGGGCGTTACTTGTGTATTCTAGAACCAATTTTTATTTATTTTTATGCCTGATAGTTTTCAATTTATTGGGCAAACTGTCGAAAAAAATACCGTTTCCCCCCCTTATCTCCGAAGTTTACCAATAGAAAAATCTGGAATAATTATGATCAATAGAAGTAAATGTATATTTTACAGGAAAAATAAATCAACTCTGTAACTATTATACTGTTTTTGATAATAACAATAAACCGGCAAAAACAAAGTTATGTTTGCGGTTTGCCAACAGAAGTACATACATGTAAATTATACTCGTAAATTCATGAACCAAAGTGATTATTTTAATGTTTAACTTCTTTTATGGTATGGAACCCTCGGTGCACGAGTCCGACTCGCACTTGGCCGGTTTTTTTATCCATTGAAAGATTTTCCACAAAATTTTATTTGAATGATAAATGAAAGTAGCTATGTATAACGAACTATAGAAAACAGTTATCATCACTGTAAGTTTAAATACTACAGAATATTACCCCACTGCCCACCATAAGTTATAGTTTGGCAATGAAGAATGTTAACTTGTTTTGATTATTAGCACTCCATATTCTCTGTCAAAAATAAAAAATACTAGTGAAAGAATTACTTCGATACGTCAATTAGTTTCCGAATTATAAGTAAAACAAGTTGAAACCGCACGACGCGGGCTGCCCGTGAGGTGTGACGTCATCGCACAACACTCTGTCTGGCTCACTCAGTCCGCTGGCGGTCGCGCGCCCTTGCCGTCTTAATTAAACTTAAATACTTTTAAAAATGTCCAATCCAAATACTAGGAAATCATGTGTTGTGCCTAAATGCAAAAATACAACTACCAATTCGCCGGAAAAGTTGTTTTTTATAGTTCCAAAGGACGTTAAAATGAAGAGGTTAAATCCATTTGGAGATAAAAGTACAGTTTATTGTTGTGAAGATCATTTTGACGTAAGTAAAGTGATAATATTTTATGTAGGTACATAAGTAATACTAATTATTTTCATCTTATAATGAAACAATGTCTAACCGGATTAATTGCATGTTTATTGATTTTACATTGGCAGGAAAAATGTAAAATCAATAAGTACGCGATTAATCCGGTTAAAAATAGTTTCATTATAAAATACAGTGATCGTGAATACCTAAGACATTACTATTATAATCATATTTCGTAGTTTACATTTATTTCATACCTATAAACATAAAATATGGTCAGAGGTGCAAAACCTTTGGTGTCAGAACTTTCCATTATGTTTTTACATACCTAGTATTACATATTATAATATCTTGAGAACAATGCAGCTGTTTTGCGTTATCCTTTGTTTTCTATACAAGTTTTAATCTATACTAGAATGTGCCTACTGCTCTAGGTGTAGATTGCTAATAAGATTTTTTCTTGTTTTAGATTGAAAATGATATGGAGAACTATACTAAATATAAGTTGGTCGGGGGAAGAATTAAACTAAAACAGGGTATAGTTCCACACAAATTCAAATGTCGACAACAAAAGGAAGATAAACCTCAGAGATCTGCAGTCCAAAAACGTAATCGTATAGAGTATTTTAAGAAACTATTAAATAAAGATGAAACTTCGACGTTAGAAAACCCTGAAGAGATACTTGTTGTTAAATGTGAAGACGAAATAGTAATAATAGAAGATCCATTAAGTTTTGGAAATAATGATCAGTCTTTAGAAATATCAAAAAAAAGTAAGGGAGTGCAAGTAAACCTGAAAGCTAAAGGTGTCCATAAATCAACCATGACTGTTAATAAATATTTAAAAAAAAAGAGGAAAATAATATTTTCACCAGATGCAGTATCTTTTGGTAGTAAACACGACACATCTTCAAACGCCTCTTCACATGAAATGTTTAAACTTGACCAAGAATCAAAGAACCCTCATGAAGATTCAGATTAGGAACCGGAATGCGAAACACTTTTTTTAGAAACTATATGCAAAAGGCTGCTCTTTTATCCATATCTAGAGAAGTGTTGTTAGGTTTACCTAAAGAATGCTATTTTTGTATTAATATGTTATCTGAAACAATAAACTGTACTCCGCGAAATATACCTAATGATAACTTTAAAAAAATACAAATAAAAAAGGTTTAGTACATCTGTAACGTTCAACCCACTAAATCTACATCCTAAGTACCTATCCTACTTC
Organism: Coenonympha glycerion; assembly: GCA_963855885.1. Taxonomy (NCBI): domain Eukaryota; kingdom Metazoa; phylum Arthropoda; class Insecta; order Lepidoptera; family Nymphalidae; genus Coenonympha; species Coenonympha glycerion. The sequence continues at coordinate 15,283,504 of OY979637.1, read as the reverse complement.
CTACTAATATTATAAATGCGAAAGTTTGTGAGTATGTGTGTGTTTTGTTATCTTTTACGCAAAAACTACTGAACGGATCTGGACGAAGTCTGGAATAACACATACATAAGTAGGCTACTTGTAATCCTGGGAAAATGTACAGTTCCCGAGGGAAACGGGGGCGAAGCTGCTGGCGGAAGCTAGTTTGCAATAAATCAATGTATGTATTCATTTAAATTTACTAAGAAGAGCGGTACCTACCTATATATGCTACAAAACTATAATACATATTTCTTACAAAAATTTAATGGTAGGTAGGTACTTCCACTATTTGAGTTGCATTTAATGCATTCTTCCATTACGACATTAGTTGGGTATTTTGTTTTGATAAAACAATTTAGAACAAATTAACTATTACCTAAGCAAAAGTAGGTAGTAGCAAGGAAAGTTTACTTACCTTTGCATTTTTATTCCTCGCATTTCGGCGGCAACGAAATCACTATTTGTTGATAAATAATGCGCAACCATTAATCCATCTATTTTAGGTAGATTATCCGATTGCCCTTTTTCGAATCCTTCATCCATTTTATTAATCGAATAATATTTACTATAGACTATTAACTTAAATACGCGGACGAAAACACAACAAAATAAAGAACAAAATGCTGCGCAAGCCTACTATAACCGCTCTGGCGACTTGAAGCAAGCGGGCCGCGGCGCATTGTGTTGTGACATGACGTCACAAGCGGTCACGCGACCGGTAGCGGGACTCGATATTTTTCGAAACTTTGAATGCCTATAAAATCCAAACTACTAGGTATTTTTGACTGCAACAAAAACTAGTGTATTTATATACATACAGGCTTTACTGAGACAAAATTTCAAGTGATTTGGCATACCTATTAACATTCTCCATTGGTACCTACCTACAATAAATAAATATATTAACTACTTTTCGCTTCACGTTGGTTTTTTTACGTCTTCTTCGTTGGTTTCTTTAGGTTTAAAATTTAAAATATAGGTCTGATAGTTCAAAGTTTTAGGCGAATTAGGCTACTTGTGCAAAAAAAAATTGGGCGAATTTAGGCTACTCAGCAGGCAAAATTGGGCGAATTCAATTGGCAAATATCTGGCAACCCTGAGCGTGAAACCAACACGAATCCAGCTTAAAAATTTGTAAAAAAATACTGTATTATATTTTTATATAAGAAAAGAGTGGTAATTCAAAGGTAAAACAATCAATAAAATTGTTTCACCCTTTCACAATTAATTATTTATTGATAACAGTGATAACCTTAGCCTTGACATCTATTAGAGAAAGAATGACCACGTAATGTCCAAGGAAAATATTTAAATCATTCAGTTCGCAGTGATAAAATTGAAATACTAAATTACATATATACAGTGCGACTTCCCTGTAGTTATATAACCGATATGTATTGAAAATAAGATTTTATTGTATAGTAGTCAAGTGCAGTGCTAATCCAGTTTATTTATGAGTTAAATCATCAATTAAAAACTAATAAACAATAAAAAAAGTATGTTTTCAACATTTACTATAGAAATTATCGTATGAAAGAAAGTTCAGTTTTAATGATAGGTTTTCTTACTCATTTTATTTTACTATTTATTTTTCAGACACAAAATGAGTGCTTTAGTAAAAAAGCTGTTTGACCAACTGAAAAGCAAGGAATTTAGAGAATATTTAATGAGGTAACTATATCTTAAATCATTTAAATAAATGAAACATATATTTTAGATAAAGAATTGTATGGTTTCGTGGAAGACAATTTGCATTGCAAATAAACTTGTCTTTATTGTACTGGATACGTTTAAATTTAAAAGTGTAATTTACTCCTAGAGGTACCTATATGCTGTGTTATAATATTTAGACACTACAAAGCTTATTATACCACATATCTAGTTATTTTTGAGACAACAGCTTCCTAGACTGCAAGTACTAAACTGTACTAGGCATAGAAATAAATCAACATTAAGTAGCTTACTATTAACTAGCTAAACAAAAAGTTAGACATTATTATTATTTAGTAAAGACCAAAAATGTAGATTTTTTATCTGAGCTAGTTTTACAGTCCATTACTAAACAGAAACAGAAACATTTTCATAAAAAACAGGTTTCCTGTTAAAACACTATTGGAGTTAGATAAAGCACACACTAATAGCTAATTATTGGTTGGGAGTCTTCACACACCAGAAAGCACATAATATGGTTTCCTCATGATATTTGCCTTAAGTAATGTTTAGTTGCCAAAAATACGTGACTGAGTTTGCCTGATATTACGACTTGAACCCCCAACCTCCAATTAGAAGGTAGATGATACTTACCATCCAAGATGGGCCATCACTATTTTTTTTTATAATAGTTGGGTAAAACATTCACTTTATGTTCAGTGCAGGATTTCTGACATAATATGGCCCAGTAGTTTCTCCAGCTACTTTGCCCTTCCAACTTTTTTTTTACGATTGATAGGCTTACGCTTGACCACAATCATATCCGATGGGCAGAAATGATGATGGTCTAGGATGGAGCGCGCTTGCCTAGAAAATGCCTATTCACTCTTCTCTTGAAGGCCAGGTTGTACTTGGCTGGGAACACGGAAGCTGAAAGCTGGAACTGAAACCATTATTGCTAACAATTATAACTTCATGGCAGAATGTGTGTAACTGGTTGAACCCATTTTAGACCCTTTGAAAAAAGCTTACCTGGTAAAACACTAAGCCATAAAAATGTTAATAATTTCACAGCACACACTTCTGGGGTCCCGTGGCAAACTGGGGCATCCCACTGGCAGCCATTGCAGACACCAGGAAAGACCCTAGCTTTATCAGTGGCAAAATGACAGTTGGTATGAATATATCTTTTAAACCATTAATCTATATAGAAAGAAGTCTTAGTACTAAAGATACAACAGTGTTTAACCTTACAAAAACAGATACTCTATATAGATCACCTTACAAACATAAAATAGATGGCTTGGAAGAATTCCACAGACAAGCCAAACATGTGGCACACCCTGTATGGTATATGCTGGGTGGTGGAGGGTTGTCCCTACTATATACATATCTGTATTTTCTTTAAAGTTTAAATAAAGCTTGTTGAAGGGTTTAAAAATATGAGACTGAGTAGGTTATGATTGCTAGAGCCATTGAAAGTTTCCAGTAGTTGAAACCACTTGAAATAAGCATAATATCCAATATCTAGTTCCTACACTGATAACATTTACTGTATTGCTTGAGTGCTTGTGTGCTGCTGAGATAATGTGATAACAAGTGTAGTTAAATATTATCTTCATTCTACACTAGCATTGAACAGCTACTTTGAACTGTACCTCGGGCAGTTTTTCTGGTGTACTTCAAATGCTGCAGTAGATATTTTAGTTTAAAAATGTTATATGTGTTTAGTCCACTGTATAAATAATGTTTCCATTCATAATTTGAACCAAATAATTTTCCAGGATAACAACATATTATTATATGTGTTATTTCACTGTATTAATTTAATCTGTTCCCATTCAAAATTCGAACCAAATAAGTTCAATAATTGTGGAGTCAAATGTTTGCACGCAAAGAAGGTCATATCTTGGTCCATGACAAAAGACCAAGTCTATTGACCTGGGGCCCTACCACCATCTCTTATGGTGATAGTGGTATGGCCCCTGAGATAGTTTCTGAGTTAGTAGGTATTCAAGCAATTTTCGGAACCATTTAGTTTGGTCTTCAGAGATAGATGTGGAAATTCCTCATTGCTTGTTAAATAAATAATTCATTATATCATATATTATCATAACCACTTTTATCATAACACTATTCTTGAAAAGAGCTTAGACTTCTTGAAAAGAGCTTACACGTTAGAATCTATCCTTAACTGATAGATGACAACTCCTTGAAAATTCCTTTTATAGCTTGACCGCTATAAACTTGGCCCTCCCATGGTCTGCGGGACGCGGGGCGGGTGTGCGATCGGCTATACACGATACGATGTAATGACTCGCATCTTGAGAATTCGCCTATGGTATTTTCTTGAGTATGTATCATTATCCACGTCGCAAGATTAACATCATCGTGTGTAGCGTAATTCACGTCAGTCTCTGACAGCTGATTAGTAGAGTGCACTGATCCCCATTCTATGGATCCACAGTGAACCTAGCCTGAATTATATAGAATGTTTAATCCATAGAATAGAGATCAGTGGTTGAGTAGCTCCCGCCCCGCGTCCCGCAGACCATGGGAGGGCCAAGTTTATAGCGGTTTAGCTATAGTAATTCATTTATAGGTGGTAGTATGAAGGCCACTCACGATATTGTATGACTGACAAATGGCAACAATACATTACGAGTGAAGACCGTTACAGCATTGCGTTACAGTATTCATTAGTATATAACTGTGTTATAAATAGACATGTAGTAACTAATCATGCTAATTTACAATTACTACGTCACATGTTAATGAAGTAAATTATCAACAACAGACTCATACAATTTATGTTCAGCCCATGGAGATCATTGCATAATAGAATAGGCATTCCATAGAATTAGGCCATAAGGCCCTAATTACTTTACTACAATTTTATAATGGTGTCTGATGGTAAACAGTGATGAGGTCAAAGATACAGCGTGCTTGTCTAGAAACTGCCTTTTCACACTTCTCTGGAAATTCTTTTGGTATTTGTTATTTTTTACAATTCTAAAATTAAGTCCCAAAAAATTTTTACTAAGGCAAGTGTCATTCTGAATCATATAACTGTTTCATATCTGATAACTGGATTATACCGGCGTAAAGCGATAAAACATACGAGCGATACAATTTGCTTAGATTTACTGTAAACTCGTAAAAGTATTGTCTTATCTTTGTCTGAGATAAGTTTTAGTATTTGCCCTACATATTAAATTATGCATCAAACTTCTTGTACATACTTCTATTTTTCTTTATTTTGAAATCTTTTAAAAACCATGTTATTCACTAATGCAGTAAATCAATGATGGATGTGATATGGGACTGGACACTGAAAAGGTGAACCGGAACATAGGCCTATCTTACACATAAGCATCAACAATAATTAAATATGGTTGAACAGCTCATATTACGCTGGGTATATGGGCCGACATAATATGTTTTGTCTGTTAAAAATCTGTGTATTTAGGGTTCTATACCAATTTGGTAAAAATGGAACCCTTATGGTGAGGCTTTCTCCGTCCGTCCGTCCGTCCGTCCGTCTGTCACACTCGACTATTTCAGTAACTATCGAAGCTATCGACTTGAAATTTAGAATAGTTTTAGGTTATAGTGACCCAACGCCATCGCAATCATAAAACATTGAAAATTGTTCTTATTTTTATTTAAAAAGGGGGAAAAACCGGGGCTTCGAATTTTCAAAATGAAATAACAATATTGAGTGGGGTATCATATGAAAGGGCGTTACGTGTGTATTCTAAAACCGATTTTTATTTATTTTTATGCCTGATAGTTTTTGATTTATTGAGCAAAACTGTCGAAAAAAATACCGTTCTCCCCCCATTATCTCCGAAGTTTATCAATCGAAAAATCTAAAATAATTATGATCAATAGAAATTAATGTATATTTTACAGGAAAAATAAAATCAACTCCCTAACTATTATACTTTTTTTGATAATAACAATAAACCACCAAAAACAAAGTTACGTTTGCGGTTCGCCAACAAAAGTACCTACATGTAAAATATACTCGTAAATTCATGAACAAAAGTGATTATTTCAATGTTTTACTTCTTTTATTGTATGGAACCCTCGGTGCGCGAGTCCGACTCGCACTTGGTCGGTTTTTTTAATTGCCAGACTACACTAGATACTTTATATACAGTGATGACGATTATGGTAACATTGTGAGGTGCAGTTTTGCCCATCTTAAAAACGCCCAACGGACCTAAAGAAGAAGAGCACTTTATATAACAGATCTCAATCTGAGGCAAGAATCGTGTTGAAGGGTACGTGGTCTCTGTTAAGAGGAATCATGTTAAAGGGGTATGACGTGGTCTCTGTTGAGAGGAATCATGTTAAAGGGGTATGACGTGGTCTCTGTTGAGAGGAATCATGTTAAAGGGGTATGACGTGGTCTCTGTTGAGAGGAATCATGTTAAAGGGGTATGACGTGGTCTCTGTTGAGAGGAATCATGTTAAAGGGGTATGAAGTGGTCTCTGTTGAGAGGAATCATGTTAAAGGGGTATGACGTGGTCTCTGTTGAGAGAAATCATGTTAAAGGGGTATGACGTGGTCTCTGTTAGAGGAATCATGTTAAAGGGGTATGACGTGGTCTCTGTTGAGAGGAATCATGTTAAAGGGGTATGACGTGGTCTCTGTTGAGAGGAATCATGTTAAAGGGGTATGACATGGTCTCTGTTGAGAGGAATCATGTTAAAGGGGTATGACGTGGTCTCTGTTGAGAGGAATCATGTTAAAGGGGTATGACGTGGTCTCTGTTGAGAGGAATCATGTTAAAGGGGTATGAAGTGGTCTCTGTTGAGAGGAATCATGTTAAAGGGGTATGACGTGGTCTCTGTTGAGAGGAATCATGTTAAAGGGGTATGACGTGGTCTCTGTTGAGAGGAATCATGTTAAAGGGGTATGACGTGGTCTCTGTTGAGAGGAATCATGTTAAAGGGGTATGACGTGGTCTCTGTTGAGAGGAATCATGTTAAAGGGGTATGACGTGGTCTCTGTTGAGAGGAATCATGTTAAAGGGGTATGACGTGGTCTCTGTTGAGAGGAGTCATGTTAAAGGGGTATGACGTGGTCTCTGTTGAGAGGAGTCATGTTAAAGGGGTATGACGTGGTCTCTGTTGAGAGGAATCATGTTAAAGGGGTATGACGTGTTCTCTGTTGCAGCTCTCTCGCTGTACTCGGTGATGTTCATGCGGTTCGCGTGGCGCGTGCAGCCGCGCAACATGCTGTTGTTCGCGTGCCACTTCACCAACACGGCGGCGCAGCTCACGCAGGGCGCGCGCTTCGTCAACTACTACTACATACAAGGCGAGCCCGCCAAGGACGCGCCCGCCGCGGACAAGTAGCCGCGCGCGATGTACACCGTACAGGGATCTGAGTGTGAGTTGGCGAGTGTATGAATGTGAGCGAGTTTGAGGCTTCACCAACACGGCGGCGCAGCTCACGCAGGGCGCGCGCTTCGTCAACTACTACTACATACAAGGCGAGCCCGCCAAGGACGCGCCCGCCGCGGACAAGTAGCCGCGCGCGATGTACACCGTACAGGGATCTGAGTGTGAGTTGGCGAGTGTATGAATGTGAGTGAGTTTGAGGCTTCACCAACACGGCGGCGCAGCTCACGCAGGGCGCGCGCTTCGTCAACTACTACTACATACAAGGCGAGCCCGCCAAGGACGCGCCCGCCGCGGACAAGTAGCGCGCGCGCGATGTACACCGTACAGGGATCTGAGTGTGAGTTGGCGAGTGTATGAATGTGAGCGAGTTTGAGGCTTCACCAACACGGCGGCGCAGCTCACGCAGGGCGCGCGCTTCGTCAACTACTACTACATACAAGGCGAGCCCGCCAAGGACGCGCCCGCCGCGGACAAGTAGCGCGCGCGCAATGTACACCGTACAGGGATCTGAGTGTGAGTTGGCGAGTGTATGAATGTGAGTGAGTTTGAGGCTTCACCAACACGGCGGCGCAGCTCACGCAGGGCGCGCGCTTCGTCAACTACTACTACATACAAGGCGAGCCCGCCAAGGACGCGCCCGCCGCGGACAAGTAGCGCGCGCGCGATGTACACCGTACAGGGATCTGAGTGTGAGTTGGCGAGTGTATGAATGTGAGCGAGTTTGAGGCTTCACCAACACGGCGGCGCAGCTCACGCAGGGCGCGCGCTTCGTCAACTACTACTACATACAAGGCGAGCCCGCCAAGGACGCGCCCGCCGCGGACAAGTAGCGCGCGCGCAATGTACACCGTACAGGGATCTGAGTGTGAGTTGGCGAGTGTTTGAATGTGAGTTTGAGGCGTGAATACTTACACGTCACGCGCACGCCGTTTGTTTGTTCATGTAGCAAACAGTCGCCGCACGTGAGGCAGTAAAAAACGGACCGCTTTGTTGCTGTCTCTTTCACACTTACGGCTGTTTTCCTATTTTATTGCATCGCGTGCAACGATTGTTTGCTGAAAGTATAAGGCCCGGTTTCAAACAAAGCGGAGCGGAGCTGTGTTTGAGTAACCAATCAGATTTCGTCATTTTGACATCTCTCCCCTTATTTTCGGAGATGTCAAAATGACGAAATGTGATTGGTTACTCAAATACAGTTCCACTCATCTCCGCGTTGGTGGAAACCGGGTCTTAGACTTCAATTCTCTTTTTTGCAACGCCGCTGATTTTTTAGTCAAGCTCGTTGTCTGGGTAGTAGCTGTAGGTGATGCCTACAAATCCGTACTTTGACTTCACACGTTAAGGCGAACTCAACAGGTCTGCCCGCGAAATTCAAAATTTTCGTGGTTTTTTGCAATTTGTACGCTAATTACACATAATAGGCTTATGGCAGTCATTTTGCGAGAGTGGCAGTTACTTCTTTACATGTTTATATCAAAATTTTTGCATAAAAATGTCTATCCTAGGAAATTAGTCCGAGTAAAGAGTTTTAAGTGAGCAACTCGCAAATCTCGGATTAATTTCTTTAACTCGACACTTTCAAGCAGAGATTTTTATATAAACACGTGAAGATGATCTTGGGATTATCGCAATTTGACTGCCAAAAGCCTATTACGTCATATCAGCTTAGAAATCGCGAAAAACCACAAAAAAATGTGATTTCGCGGGCACACCCGTGGTGTGCTCCTTAAGAATCATCAATGAGGTTTGATGCGCCGCGTGCAAAGATGAGTTAAACGTAGTTAAATGTTATAGCGCCAATTTTTAACTTGTTAAGTTATACAAAAAGCGCGTTTCTCAGGTCGCGAGAAACTTCTAGAGCTTCCACTGCCACAGTAGTAAGGGATAATAAGCCAAAATATTTGTACTAGCAGAACAATGGGAAGCCAACTATAAATTAGTTCCACTAAAGAGGGCGCCAAACGTTTGTTCCTGTTGTACATAATATCTTTATAGAAAGGAGATGTCTAAAAGTGTTTTTTAAGCTCTTGCATAGCTTCTTTCCCGGGCCTTGAGCGTGGAGACCGAATCCAGAAATTCCGTAACGAAAATAACCTAACACCCCCACGGATTGGGGGGGTGTTAGAAGTTGATAAAAAATAAGTTCATAAAAAATGCTATGCAATAGCTTTACCGCGGCAGTCTCCGAGTGCCACACGTCTTTTTTTTAATTTTATCGTAATTAATTTAGAGAGAGATCTCCAAAAATGTTCTATCGTAATAAATCTTAATTTTTTGAAACCCCAATATTAAGATAATTTTTTATCGAGTTTGTAAGAAGTAGGTCAAGCATAAGACCACTCTCCTTATCTCTACACTCCGTATTTTACATTTTAAAGAAATTGATTTTTAGACTATATCAAATTAGCAGACGTAATTTTTAAATTAAAGCACAGACTGCATTATTTTCATCAGTCTTTTGACAGGTAGCAAACAGCGCCCTCTGCCGTTTTAGTTTCCAGTAATCGTCCCCATTGGCGAGTACATGACGAACGAACGAATTAGAAACTGGGAGCGACTTTATATTTAGTATGTAAATAAATATGTAGACGAATTATCCTTATTGGATATTTGACAGGTAATAAACGTGTAACTTTTGTAGGAATGACCATTGCCCAGATTGTTTTAGGTAGATACTAAACAATGCAAAGTGATATTTGTCTATCATTTAGGGATAGCACTTATTTATACATCACGAATTAGCACTCTCCTTTCTATTTATATGTAGAAATACATGAATACTGTAGCTAGTAGGTACGTACTACTATTGGGTACCTATTTTTAGTTGTAATATTTCTCTAAAGTCAAATGTTCAATTTTTGTCAAAGCTTAAAAACCCTTACAAATAAACAGACGACCAAATAGCGTAGCGGTAGCAAACCTGCCGTCTGCGTCGGTCGTGGGTTCGATTCTCATTACTGGACTAAATGTTTGTGTGATGAGCATGAATGTTTTCCAGTGTCTGGGTGTTTTCCTATATATTTTATATTATATTAATATGTATAACATATTGTGTATATAAATCAGTTGTGAGGTACCCATAACACAAGCTATCGCTTACGTTTGGGCTAGACTCAGATGTGTGTAAAGTCCTGTTAAAAAAAAAACTATAAAGGTGGAATAGTTATAGTTTGTTTTGTCTTTTTCCTTCGAATATTTTATATTCGTTGACAGAGTATAACTATTCCACATTTATTACACATTGGTTTTTAAGAAGGTAAGGACTGAAATATTCAAGCACAAGCTTGAATATTGGGTCAAAAATATTAGGAATTGATCCAATGTGGATAGAGGAACATGGCATCTTGTTCCGTAGTTCAAATGTTACACCACCCAATATTAGTCGTGACTTGTGTAACATGATATTTGACATGAGATGATATATGTGTGTTGTGACATAATTCAATATTCAACGCAGTATGTCCCTGAACGCGCGATCATAAAAAGGGAGAAGAGAAACAACGGTACCAGGCAGTAAAGCCAGTGAGTGCCCGCAATAGGTGCTCCTTTTCCTCGTTTTTATGACCCAGCGTGCAGCGACATATTGCGTTGACTATATTATAGTGTATACTATGGCCCCTTTTGAGTAGAGGCAATGATCGTCCCCGAATGTCCACGATTATAGAGGATCACTGGCAAGGAGTCGAGTCCTCTACACAATCGTACCCTCGTGTAATCCTCTATATAGTCTATACTCGCGGGCTGTTATAGAAGCGCTATAAAATCATTTAGTGCCATCATTTTCACTATAATAATATTATTATCTTTAAGTCAACAATCTACATGTTTGTCTTTACGCGGTACATCAGGGTTGCAATATTGAAAAATACTTTAAAATGGTATAAAACTGCTCGATTTTATTTACGTTTATTTATTTTATTAATTAGTCTAAGACAAAAGTATAGAAAATGTATCCGTTATTTTTCATAATAATTTAGCACAAAATCTTCGATGATAACAACTTAGTTAGTATGATAATAATGTTGAATTATTATTTTGTTGATCATTGAGTGTATATTTTAAGATCATTATTTCAATGTGTATAAGTCTATACTTAAGGGTATAAAAAATTATAATTTTAAGAAAATATTGTAATTGTACCAAGGAACGTGAATGTTTTTGCATCATGTATAATACCTATGTTATAATAGTAATTATATTACAAATATTTGTTCTTTAATACCTACGATAAATCGACGCGATACGTACGATGAACGAAGTCGGGAGTTTTAAAAGTGTATTTGAAACTTTTGGAAACTAATGAGACACTAGCTATTTTTTTTTGTAAAAAAATTACCACCTATTCACCAATAGCTGGTATCAAATATCAATACTTGAATTTTCCGAAATAGAAACATTTACAGTTTGGAAAAATTACTATAAAACAAATGGAGGCGCCACTGTGCAAAGTCCATTAATATTCTAGTAATTTGGACAATTACCTAACTCATAGAAAATGCTATTGATTTCCAATGACCTATTATTATTGTGTGTATTCTTGTTAATGCACATGTGCAATAAAACTTTATAGATAAAATGTAGCGCCATAATTATAGGATCTGTGCATTCTTTCGTGCTTTAGAGGTTGTTATTATTCATTATCATTAAATATGTAAAATTCAGTGACCGTTATGGTAATGTAATTACTGGTTATGCGGACTCACTGCGTATGTACAAAGTATATTTTTTGAATATTTATTATGAATTATGATCATATTAAAATAAATTATACTCTGTTGTTGATCTGTTGTCTCTTTGTTTCATTTCCCAATCCCTCCTCAGCGCTGATCTCTATTCTATGGATCGCTGACTGTCAGCGTAAAAATGAAGAAACTTGATTTTCGCCATTTTTGCGCTGGTTGTTGCGTAAACTGGCGCGAGCGTCTATGGAACTAAAATAAAATTACATTCAAAACTACGGTCACTTGAAACAAATGTCAATTTAGTACCGTGGACGTTCGAGGGTGGCGCTTCAAATCGGCACAAAAATCAGTTATATAATAATTTGATTCTGAAAAGATAATATCCGACTTCGATAAATAATACGAGTAAATATTGTAAAATCATAAATCTAAATAAATACACAAATCAGGTGAGAATATTTAGGTAACAAAAATAAATAAGTCATGAGTGTCGTGGGACACTCAGTAGAAACAAAATTTGGAATATCTAAAAAAAAACTCTATTTTATATTTTCGTGCGTGATTTCGCCCATCGCTTGATAGGTGGCGCTGTCTTCATCTAGCTCGCGTTTGCGAGTTCAATACCAAATTATACACGTGATTGCATACGTTCCCGCATTTAACTTTCATTGTAGATTTTCGAAAATTTTCGTAATTTTTTCTTGATGGAATTTTCGACACAAAAAATCAATTTCTTTCACCTATGACCTAACCCCTTATGCGATACCGTCTGTAAAGAAACCATTTATAATAATAGGTCGTCGCTCGGGACCTCTATTCAAAGGAACTTTAAAAAAAAAATACTTAATTAGGGCTCCATACCAAAATGGTAAAAATGGAACGCTTATACAACCTAGTTAGACTTTCTCCGTCCGTCCGTCTGTCACACTCGATTATTTTTTATACAACTCAGTGAGTATAATTAGGATATTTTGTACGGTTGATGTTTATTATTTTCTGAAGAGATTTTGACTGAGTTAAAATATTGCAGGGGGTACTTAGATGGGAGAAAAAACTGGCGGAAAGCGTCCCATTATCTGGAATATATTGGGAAATCTGTCACGCGCCGGCTGCTAATATAGTATGAGAGAGCATACAAATAAATCGGATCTCTTTATTTAGGGTTGCTTCGCCCGTCCACATCACAAGTAGATATTGTACAAAGTAGGTACTAAAGTATTTTGACGACCTCGATCAACCTTGGCACAGTTTATGCGCTTTGGGATCAGTAAGTTCCGGATTCGATATCCGGTGACCGGAACAGACCTACTTACAGACCAAGCAGCCAGTGTCATATTATGAGTTATCTACGATTACCATATAGAACTCAGTGTCGAATGTTTTATGCTGATTCCATAACTATTTATACAAAACTAAATTAAAAAAAAAATATGAGAATGAGTTGCCTTCGATAATAATTCACGTCATCAGTTTGTCGATATGACACGTCAATTCAATATATTTTTGAATTTCGTTTTATCTCGTTATGGAATGAGCGATCAACTGCTGCTTCTATGAGATTAGGTTTTGAGCTATATTATATATTAGCTTAGGATAAAGAATTATTAACGCAGCATAGGAGTTTGTGATTTATGTACCGTATACAAGTCAAAAGTTCCTTAGGGTACTAAGCTGGGATATCTCTGAGGGATATAATCCACAACGACGACATTCGTAGGAGAACCACGGTAACCGACATAATAAAACTGGTTAGCAAGCTAAAGGGTCATATCTGTAATAATCTGTCGCAGAAGCGACGCCGGGCGTTGGGGCAGAGCAAACACAGCGCAGGTCGATCTCCTGCCCGCTGGACTGGTGACCAGAAAAAGGTCGCTGGTAGCGGGTGGATGAGACAGGCGGAGGGCCGTGTGTGGTTGCGCGCCCTCGGAAAGGCCTACCGCCTAGGTATGTCCAATATTAGACATCTATGTAGGTAGACTGGAAGACTTACTATGCGATTTAAAATAGGTAGTTTGGTTTCACCCTGCCCAATATAATATATACGTTGGGCTATGGTTTCGGCCATATAATATAGGCTTTGTGACATATTATTATGTCGCATGATGGAGCAGTAGCCCTATTCTGTAACTCGGTGCCTATCATTCCTATCAAAGAATGATAGCCACTAGCAAATGTTTTTCATCCATTGACGTTTTGCTAAGGAAATGTTATTTTTATTTCATAGCAAACTTTCAATGGATAAAAAACATATGCCGGTGGCTATCATTCTTTGATAGGCACCGAGATACAGAATACGGGCGCTGGAAACCTAACCGTTTTTAATCGCAGCTGTGATCTATAGTAGTGTTCGGATTTCGGAAGTCTGATAATTGCTAACAGTACCTAGTACTTGCCTATACATTTTAAAGGCCCATTTCTTAACCAAGGTGCGATAACTGATAAGGCACTACGAAGTGAGGAAACGCGCAAACCTCGCCAAATAGGTCACGAAGAGTTCATCGGAACGTAATATTTTTTGTAGCCGGTGTAGGATTGGGCGGGGGGCAGTGCTCGCCGGCGCGATTGTCCGGAACGGATCTCGTCCGGGCCGGCGCCGGACGGAGGCTGCGCGGCGCCGCGCCGGAAGCCGTCGATCGCACTTGCCGCCCGGCCGAGCGTTAACGCGTGAACTGCTGCGAGATATAATATGCCCGGGGGTGTGGACTGTGGGCTTGCTGTCTGTATGATACGGAATTGGCTCGGTTGATGTAAGGCAAGCTATTTAAGTACTTCATACGTGTCAAAATTACCAGATATACAGTAGGTATGTGAAGGTATGATTCGACACTATTCACTTATAAACACGTGTTCCTAGTTATCTACTCGTACCTAGTAATGTGCTAATGATCGCACACACTTACGAGTATTCTTTGGATCGGTTAGGCCCTCATAACTCTCCTTTGACCCTTTATGTTTCCCCCTCACGGGTACGTTTCTAAAATCCTTTATGCTGCGTAGGCACGCCATAGCCTATAACTTTATGTTGAATTTCAGTCTCAATCGTCCAGCAAGGCGATTCTAGTCAATAAAATTCTACATCACTGCCATCGACATCGCCGGTAATCATATCAATGCCAAATGCCAATGCTGGTAATCACCAGCTAATTGATGCCAATTGCCATGGCTGCATAACCGATACAAACACAGTCTCGACAGATGCATTGCATTAACCAATCACTGATTACATTACGTTTGCCTAACTATGTATTTTTATTCTGATTTCTGAATCACACCTCACAGAGCTGTTAAGTTAAGCTGTGCGTAGATTAGTCAGTATCAGTAGTCGGAGTCAGACTCCTTTACTTTTCAATAGAGTAGAGTAGAGCAATCACTCACAAAGTTAAGAGGGTTACCGCAAATTCGCGCGCATCGCGTTTCGGCCCATACTATTAACGTATTCTGTAGCGCTGACGCAATTTTGCGCCGATTTATACTTAGTATTATTAAATATTTTGTAGTAAAATAAATACAGAACTTATTAAAAAAGTAAATGTACAGTGACTTTGAATATTAATTAAGTTAAACGATTAGACCTAAGAAGTAACAAAGAATCTCGGATTACATCCTGAAATAACCCGTTTAAATATCTCGAAAAAATACTAAAAATGTCACTTTTGGTTATACTGTTCTTGAATAGGTAAATCGTATTTTTTTTCTAGACACTTTTTCATAAATGTTATGAATTTTCTAAATATGACTATTTTATAAGTTTGGGATATGAAACTTGGCTAATATCTTGAGTCTGCGTAGAGCGTCGACCGCTATTTTGGCAAACAGCCTGTACCAGAACTGTTCTAATGAGAAAATTATACACATATTTTCAAATATTTTCTAGACAAAAACTAGATTATGAAATTCCAAATAATGTTATGTCAATCATTAAATCAGTAATTGAACACATTACTGTTTTATGTGCCGTCGGAAATCGTAAATTTTGACTAAACCACAATTCTAACGCGTGAACAGCCTTAACTTTCGAATGGCCAGACACGTCTCAACGTTACTATTCGAAAGTTCATTTTGTTCGTGATTGCCCCACTGATGTTGACGGCGTCATACCATGAAACCACGAAGCCACGACAAACGTGTGGGTATAACAATAAACAAGGTGCACTGTTAGATAGTCCACGTGGAAAGAGAGTTAAAAGGTTCAAAATTCTGAGTACCTACTTACAAAAATATGAAATTCAATATCGGCTCGCCTTCAGCGCCTGTTGAATTATTAAGAGCACGGCGGTCGGCGCGTGTCTTTGCTAATCTATCTTTTGTCAGCGGGATTGGCGGCACGGGCGCCGACTAGCAATACGAATGTACGAAAATTCAACCTGTTTACACATTCAACGCCGCTCCCTCTAACTCGCAAAGGATCTAGTAACTAGTTAAAGTCGAGGGCTGCGGACATTTAAATATTATCAACGTAAAAAGGCGTAAAAGAAAATCATCGAGGTATTCTTATATCCTATCTAAGTCCCACAGCTGGGAATAGGCCTCCTGTAAATAAGTCCGCGTCAGAACGCAAAATTATCTGGCAGTGCGTTTTTGCTAGTAAGGTGGTAACTAGTCACAGCCGAATCTTGACCAGACCGGACTTCAACCAATTAAGAAATTATAAGAGTTGGCCATGGCGAGAATCGAACTCGCGATCTTAAACTCGAAACAATAGATAAAAATAGTCAAGATAGGCCCATCCGAACATTTTACGTAAACGTTCTTCATACAAGAAGATGAAAAATAAACATGTATTTCGCAGGAGTTTCGACTGACGGCGCTAGTCCGTCGAAACTCCTGCGAAATACATGTTTATTTTTTATATTTTTTTATCTATGTGTCTGTGGTCACCTTGCCTGCAATATTATTATTAATTCAAAAAAAAAAGAAATGGGTCTTTACCTATCTACCTATACTGACGGAGACGGAGACTACCTGACTGACGGAGGAGGGTGCAAAATAGTCACTCTTGCTCCCTTAAACTGGCGACATTTTTTCGAGTCTCTGCTCGAAACCGAATGCGCGTCACTGCGTTAGGGAGATTGTTGAAAGTCAGAGATGCATGCATGGGCATCAATGATCGAACTCCCAATCTTATGGGCTTTCAATTATCACCGCTTCAGTGCTATATTAGTGTCGGAACACACTGTGCCAACGTGCATGTTCTAGTCTGTCTATTCTAGTATTCTTATAGAAACCCTGTGTCTAGTACCTAATGGGCCATAAAAGTTTGAGACGAATCGATGAAAACTGAAATCTTTTAGAAACCTAGTGATCAGAACAAGATTTTTCCTGACACCACGATTAACGGTTAATCAAAAAGCGATTTATTAAATCCGTAACTCGAATAAAAGAGTTGAAATCTTAAAACCTTAATTACGAATTTGCAAGTAAGTAAGCAACGCGCTACGGGCGCTACGGGCCGCCGTAATTAAATCATAATCAACCGTGCCGGAGTCAACGAGCCAAACCGACGGATCCGACCCATAAATACTTGGCCAACGAGAATGGTAAAACGAGCCCACACGTTTTTGAGATTATACTCGTACTTACTTTACAATTGCGTTTCTACTTTTAGTTTAGTTTTAGTTTATTTCCGTGGTTGAGTGGTTAGCGTGCCGGTTTTCAAGGCGCCGGCATCTCTGAGGTTCCGGATTCGATCCCCGGTCGGGGCAATGCAGAAAAATAAGTTTTCTACATTGTCTCGGGTCTGGGTGTTGTGGTACCTTCGTTGTTTCTGATTTCCTGAACACAAGTGCATAAGCTACTTACTAAGGGATCGGAGCAATGTATGTGATGTTGTCCACTATTTATATATATATATATATTATTATTTATTTATTTATTTATTTTATTTGTTAATGTTTATGCATGCTAGCATCATCACGTATCCAGGTCAATGTTTGTTTACACCGTTTTCGTTGCCAGCAAGAAATCGCTGTGTTTGGGTAGGTATTTTGATGCACTTTATGGGTGTGGTGTACTTACATTACAGAAGAGTTTTCCATAGTATCCATCTAAGATTTTACAAAGAAGTCATTGCTCATTTTCCCTCCTGTTAGCTGAGTACTGACGCCGACTCCCCGCGGATATGATTCCGACGGAGATGAAATTGTTGATGTGGACCAGAGACTGGGAGTCGTTAATTGGAAAATTTTCCGCTTCTCGATTACCCCCCTACGTAGGCCTCTCGATTTACTTAGTTGAGTAAATAAGCACAATCAGGTAATAAGATACTTACGTATTCTAATTATTAGCATTAGCACATACCACGCACTTATATTTATTCTCATGGTTTTTTTACGCTATAGAAGTTAGTACTTGACTGCGATCTCACTTGATGGTAAGTGATGATGTAGCCGAAGATGTTAGCGTACTGACTTGGAAGGGGTAAGTAATGTCACTCCAATGGTTTCTACACAGCATCGTAAAGGAACGCTAAATCGCTTGGCGGTACGTCTTTGCTGGTAGGGTGCAGTAATTAGCCACGGCCAAAGCCTCCCACCAGGCCAGACCTGAGCCAATTTAGAAATTATAAAATTCCAAAGTGGGCCCCGCGTGGCGGGAATCGAACCCACAACCTCCCACTCGAATCCGAGCGTGCGTCTCCTGCGCCACGGAGGTCGTCAAAATAAATATCGGTGCACACTGTACATTTAACAATAATAAACAAATTCTTAAAAATTGTTTTTTTTTTCAAAATTCCTACAGATTCTTTTGAAATAAAAAATACGTAGTTTATGTTAAGCTAGGTATTATTGTGATAAATTAAATCCCATTGTTCACTTCGTACACTTTATTTCATATGACAATATCTCGTTTTATAAATAAGCAGTTTATTTGCTTATAAATCTTAACTTTGACATTCATTTGTTAAATTCTAGTATTATAATTCAATAGCATATAGCTTTTATTAAAAAATAAATAATATCTCAATTATTCGCTCTACTCCAGCCTCTCTCAATCATATAATATATCTTTTTTTTATTCGTTTTAGCGGGAAAACAAGTCAATGGCGGGAAATGCTATGATTGGTCAGTATTCTGTGATCTCAAAAATGGAAGTCAACCTTACCATAGATTAAATAAAATCATGACAGTATCTATGTTCCAAAAAGCCAAATCGGTTTATCAGTTGCAACGTGTAGGAGTTACAAACATACTTAGATATTAGGAACACACTTACACAGTGTGTAATACACACAAACTTTCGCCTTTATGTAATATTAGTGTGATACCCATACCCATTCTATATTTTTAATCCTTGCTACCGCATCAAACAATAATATAAACAAGTTGTCAAAGGTAGTCCTTTGTTTTTATCTTTGCAACCCGCCGAAACGGACATCCGCTAGTAAGTATAGGTGAAAAGAAAAACACAAGAAATGAAGATATTTTTTATTGCCAGCCTTTCCCGCTGACAAAAGATAGATTAGCAGCGACAGCGCCGCGTCGCGTGATTTTAATAATTCAACGACATTTCTTGTCCCTCGCCGGATGATTCTTGTCTGAAAATATTGAGTGAAATGTTCCTGAAATATTATTATTTACTAGCTTTCGTGCGTTGCTACGCCTGCCTAAAATTCTATTTTTCTCTGATACCATAATGCAGTTATTATTTCGCTGCAGACTCGAGATAATAATTTCACTATAATATATCATATTTTCCGAGATGTTATAATTTATCTTCAATCCTAAAATTGATTTCGGTTGCGGCTTAGAGGAGTAAGAAACATCCATACATACACACATTCCCTTTCAGCTTTATAATATGCACTAGCTGTTGCCCGCGGCTCCGCCCGCGTGCAGTTCGTTTTTTTTACAAAAATGTTTCCCGTGGAATTTCTTAATTTTTCCCAAGATAAATGAGTGGTCCCTGGGTTCGATGGACCCGTAAAGGAGTCTTCTTCCAATCTCTCCTGTCAACGTGCTCACACAATTTACCTATATCTTCTTTGGTCTTCCTCTACTTAGACACTCTGTCGAAATTGCTTATATGTTACTCAATTCGCATGGAGTAAGACAGAGTGGGGCGTGTCATCGTGGATTGTAATATCTATACTAACCAAACTTATCTTATTCTGAGATGATACCAACGCCCAGATATTGTAATTAAGCATTCTGATGCGCTGCTGTGTACGTAGCAACCCGTTTCTGCTACGTACGGGTTATCTTGTATAGTTATACCTAGTTGCACGATCAAAAGGACGATTTAAACTGTCGATATTTCGACCCGTTTTGATTGTGCTACGTAGATAAGTAGCTATATTTTTTTTAAACATCCCACGGGTGCTCTCAAATTTTTCAGGATGAAAAGTATCTTAAATGTTGACCGGGCATATATATAAAGTCATCAGGATCATAAAATTTCATTTGAATCCGAAAGACGCCTGCTAACTGTTTTTGTAATGTTTTCTTTCCCGCGGGAACTCGATTGTATTAATAAGTTTTACTCTATATATAAATATTTTGTTAAAGAGGCAACATAAGGTATCAGCATAACAAATTTTACTAAATTAAGTTCATTAGTTGTTGTTTACAAAGCTGTTAAATTAATTGCAGTTTTTTAACTATCCCACGGGAACTCTTTATTTTACCGGGACGAAAAGTATCCTATATGTTGACCAGGGACATAAGCTACCACCACACAAAATTTCATTGGAATCGGTCCAGCCGTTCCAAAGATTAGCCCGTACAAACAGACAGACAAACAGACAAACAGATAAACAGACAAACAGAGAAACAAAAAAATTTAAAAAAATTTAAATTAGTTCTATTTCACTTCTTACATCCCCCTGACTCGGTTTTTAGCATTTTTTTTATTTGTACAGAAATTCGACCTCTACAGATTTTTTTTATTATATGTATTGATTGATTGATGAATTATTAAAAAAAAATCGATGTAAAACATCAAGATGAGCCCATCCGAACATTTTACGTACCTTTCTTCTTCATACAAGAAAATGTAGACACATCATGTGTCGAAACTCCTGCGAAATAATGCTGCAGTGCGTCGGCTTACAGCTTAATACTGACGCCGGAGGGGGGTGTTTTGCTCCCATAAACTGGCGACATTTTTTCGCGCGGTCCGCCGGGTCTATAGTCCTATAGGTGTCTTTGATGTAAAAATAGATACGGTCGCATGGTGTGGCGGGCTGAACTTCGAATTTTTTTTTAAATTAGACTAGCACTGATGCACAAGCTTAGCAGGTTCAGGTAGCAACCTCCTGGGGAAATTCATGGTCGTTTTCACCAACACTTTAAGAAACGCCTAAGCCGATAGGTAAGTGTTCACTTACAACAACTGTCACCTAAGCCCTTTGGTATCCTCCCTCTTAAAATGTTGGTGAACTCGAAGAACTTTAGCATCATACTCGATGCTAAAGTTCTTCGAGTCAAGAAGCTGTTGCTGTTTCTGATGTCAACAAGCATTGGGAACTGATGGCGGCGACACAATAGATCAGGAACGATTAACGACACCAGTGACCATGGGAACTTGAAGCCGCGATCAAGAGAAGAAAAAGAATACGGCTATTCTGGTTATATTATAAGTTATAACTAGAATACATTCTTCTTTCCTTCTCTTTTCAGTTCCTGGGACTTATCCGCGATTGGCCGAAATGTCTTCGTCCGTAGTGCGTGAAGTCGCCGATGCGGGTCCTCGCCGGATCACTCCAGCCGGCCGAGATCACTCCAGAATCCGAAGTGGCCTCCTAGGTCTAGGCCTCCTAGGTATTTCGCACAGGATTTAGAGTGTTGCTGAGGAGCCCAAGTAGGTCTCGCGTTGGTCCGACACTCCAGTGCACCTTTAGTAGCACGTGTGCCGGTGTTTCGTCCTCCTTCACACAAGCTCTGCACAGAGGGCTGTCCGTGATTCCGAGTAGAAAAGTTTTGCTGTTAGGTGACTGTCTAAATGTGTTATAACTGTTTTTGCTTGTCTACTAGAATACACTCGTAACTACTCTACTCTATATTACGTACTCGTATATTGAACAAGACAAATTAAGGCGAATTCAACGACTCTGCCCGCGAAATTTAAAATTTTCATGGTTTTTTGCAATTTGTACGCTAATTACACATCAGAGGTTTATGGCAGTCAATTTGCGAGAATGGCAGTTTCATCTTTACATGATATTAAAATCTTTGTATAAAAATGTGTATCCTAGGATTAATGTGTATTAGTCCGAGTATCGAGTTTCATGTGACTAACTCGCAAATCTCGGACTAATTTCTTTAACTCGACACTTTCAATCAGAGATTTTTAAATTCAATTTTATATAAACACGTGAAGATGATATTGGGATTCCCGCAATTTGACTGCCATAAGCCTATTATGTCTTAAAAATCGCGAAAAACCACAAAAAAAATGGGTTTCGCGGGCACACCCGTGGTGTGCTCCTTAATATTCGAATTAATTCAATCTGTAGATTGCTGTCAAGTGTTTAATTAAGTAATTTAATTAAGTAAGTAATTTAATGCAAAGTTGTATTATTTCATCTGTTAGTCTAAAGTAGATACCTACAACCAAAAGAACATTTATAGTACCTACATACTTACAATATTAGCCGTTTTGTAGTGATAACAAACGCATATTAACGAGTTTTAAATCAAACATTTCGCCGGGAGCCGCTCGAGCGCGCTTGTTAAAAGTTCTGCAATTAACATCGCGCCTGTGAAGATGGATGTACGGTATTATTCGAGACACAAAGGACATGGCCGAAACTTGTATGGAGCTGTGCCCTGGAAAAAAATATTCATGGCCATCGACAAACAGTATGTCATATTAAAGCTTATAATTATGTCTTTACAATCGTTTAATTTTTATAATCAGAAAACTAGCGAGAGACGTAATATTAGCATAACAAGTTGCAACAAAATGCGCCTAAATATTTTAAACAGCAATGATTTTTTTATTCAAATTGCAATTCAAAATGTTTACTCGCATTTTCTAAGCTTTGTAATATGAAAAAATAATTAGTTCATAAACAATACGCATGATATTTTAATAAAAAATCATTGCTGTTTAAAATATTTAGGCGCATTTTGTTGCAACTTGTTATGCTAATATTATGTCTCTCGCTAGTTTTCTGATTATAAAAATTAAACGATTATAAAGACATAATGATAAGCTTTAATATGACGTACTGTTTGTCAATGGCCATGGATATTTTTTTTCGAGGGCAGAATCCGGCCATGTCATTTCGCCTAGTTAACGAAAAAGCTTTGTGGAAAGTTTTTCGCGCAGTTTTTTGGATAGCAACTTGTTCTGTTTGGTCGGTGGGTGTGAGGTTTGCGGAATTCGGGAAACACGAGTGGCTCAGACGGAGTGGGCATACTTAACTAGGTCAGACTGGTCAGGTTTCGGTCGGAGGTAGGAAAGTATTCAGTTTTAATACTCTTGTTTTTAGGGTTCTGTACACAAAGAGTGTACGAGCTCCTGGGTTCGATTCGGGATAATTTATTATATTATGTATACATTCAAGAAATTCTTAGTACCAGGTTAGAGTTTGTAAGTAGGCGATGTACCACCCCCGTGCCTCGGAGAGCACGTTCAGCCGCCTGTCCTGCGCCTGATGTCTCTCCAGTCGTATCGAAGCTTCAGTCCGATCGGTTTATGAGTGAGAGGGAATAGAGAGTGCACATGGCACATACTAATTGAACAATAACATACTACAATCACATACAATAATGTTATGTCATGCACCTGTGGAAAATCTCGGCATCAATCTAACTGTTGTCAACCCTGTCTGTCTGTCAGCGGGCTGTATAGCTCTGTATTATATATAGCAATTATTATATATACCTAGTACTTGCTTGTTTATGGATTCGCCGTATTATTCTAAAGTTTGACACCAAGCAACGCGTGAAATCTTCTATTAGTATCTAAGTACAATGGTGTCCGAAGGTGGTATCTATATCCTCCAAAATTCTGATCAGCATTCTCTTAGTGGGTATTTCTCATAAGAACAGTAGTCTATGATTTATTTTGTCCCATAGAACAAGACCTAGAGAGAAACTGATAACGTCGTCATGATCCAGAGAACAAATGGATAATACTACCCATTGATGACCCATTGTATACTTCGTGCTTCGTTTTGTTCCTCGCCCGTGATTAGGAGTCTAGTGGTGTCACGTATCCTACAACGTATCGATATCAAGAGGGGGTGCATTTGAAGCAATTATCTCGGCTAGCTCTCTCGAGCCGGCGATACTGTCGTCGGTTTAAGCCGGCCATTAGGTGACTGTCCCGAGAATTCGCAGCTTTCAATAAACACCGATGTTCGAGTATCGATTACATATGCATGAGAGACCTTCCTAAACATATTACAGAGTATAGCTGCAAAGTATGCTTTCATACATGTTGGTCGGTACAATGTTCCGACAACAGACAATTTTTGCAACATCGATGACGTATTAATTTCACGTGATCCTGCACTTTTATGGACCTGCTAGGAACCTTCGGCCTAGCTCACGTAACCGCCTATTTTAAAATAATAAAAAATAAAACTCCTAACAGAAAAAAAGGTACAATAGTCGTAGGAATGATATTATGCAAGGTTATATCTGACCAGAAATGCTCAGTTTAGAACACCGACGCAAGGTTGCCTGTTTAGCGGTTTTTACAGGAAGAATAATGTTTATAGAATCTTTGGAAAATATGATCAAGAACTTCACAATCTAGAACTTCCTTCACCTTTCTACCACAGAACTGCAAGACGCCGAGAGAAGTGGCTTGTTATTAGTCCTCACGTGCGTTACCACGGGGACGGTTTCTGCCATATTGTGGCGTAGTAGCGGGAAATTTGATAGATCGTACTACTTTCTTTTTGAATGAAGAAAGTTTACGTAAAGTGTTGATAGGCTCGGATCCTGGGCACGCACCTCTGACTTTTCCGAGTTATGTGCGTTTTAGGAAACTAAATATCACTTGCTTAACGGTGAAGGAAAACATCGTGAGGAAACCTGCATGCCTGAGAGTTCACAAATATGTTCTCGAAGGTGTGTGAAGCCCGCCAACCCGCACTTGGCCAGCGTGGTGGGCTATGGCCAAACCCCTCTCAGTCTGAGAGGAGACCCGTGCCCAGCAGTGGGACGTAAAAAGGGGTTGAGATGATGATGATGTTGATAGGCTGATCAATGATGAACTACGCTACGCTAAAGTTCATAACAGTGGACCAAGGGTTTTATTTTAGAAAAAAATTCTTAGCAGATAATTATGTCACAATATCAGGTACGTTCAGCGTGAATGGGTAGGTCAGCCACCCCTTCCTACTTTATCCATGTATATTGTATACAGATTGCAGATATAATATCGGTCCCCGCAAACACCCGGGGCAGAGTCGATGTAATGGCGGGTGTAATGGGCAGTGGCGCAGTCTCCGAGGACGACGCCGATAATTGCTGCACCGCATCTGTTAGATACTGTTAGTATTATCACCACCACTACGGTTAATATACTTAGATTTTTGTACAGCTTTCGAGTCGACGCGAATAAACGGAACGGATACTCGGAACTCCATTTATTTACAGCCAAAGTCAGGTTGTCCGCTTGGGGAGAAAAAGGTTTGCGAAACCCATTCCGTTCAAACGAAGCGAGTCGACTCAAAATTTATTTACAAAAACTAGTACTAATCCTACAGAAACACCGCCCTTAGATACTTTATAGTGTGTGTGTGTGCCTATAATGCGTATTATATACCTACTTTTAGTGCATAATAATTAGCACAACTGAAATTCTAATATTAGCTATTCTATTATTAGGGCAATTAGCTCAAAAAACGACCAAACCTGGACATCCAAAGTAAAAGCATTATCCTGGCTCCACATTGGTCTATGCAGTAAATAATTATATTGAGTGGTAAAAACTTACATCCCTGAAAGCGTTGGGTTTGGGAGGGAGAGGGGGAAAAGTTGCGTTTCATCAGTTTTTTCATATTTCAATAATATCTTTATTATTTATATTCAATTTATATTTACGTAGTTTTTATTCGTTAAGCAAAAAATCTATTTTCTTTCGCCTAGCCCTATCCGCTATACCTTCAACGAAACTTTGTTTCAAAAATCTTCGTATGATTGAATCTTCGTATAATTGAACTAACAGCACCGACATTCACACTACCTATAGCTAGTATGTAGAAGGTAGAGGTAGTGTGTAGAAGGTAGAGTGTAGACCGGTCTAGCTTAAGGCTGCCAATCCACCGGAGCGGAGCGAGGCAGCGGAGCCGGGAAGCGGAGAAATATTAACCAATAGGATTGCAGAAAATCTCCGTTCCTCTTAATGGAACAATCCTATTGGTTAGTGATTATCCGTTTCTCGGCTCCGCTGCCTCGCTCCGCTCTGATGGATTGGCAGCCTTAAGCCAATAGGTCGCCGCAGATCAAAGGCCGAGCCCGACATTGTACTGCGCGGCGAAATGACTGACGCCTTTATTGAAAAGCGAACAAGTTCTCTGTTCACACGTCACTCCATTTGCACGCTTTACAAATATCGTACCGACGTTTTGCAAGAGCCTGTATGTTAGGCCTATGTGAAATAAAGATATTTTGAGTTTGAGTTTGAGTTTACTGACTGACGGACTTGTTTACTTTTTAGGGTTCCATAACAGAATTGTAAAAATGGAACCCTTACGTTGAGACTTTCTCCGTCCGTCCGTCCGTCCGTAGGTCCGTCCGTCCGTCCGTCCGTCTGTCACACTCGATTATTTCAGTAAATATCGAACAAAACGTTCGCCAACAAAAGTAATAGACCAGTACGGTTAGTACAGGTACTGGTAGTATAGTAAAATATACTCGTAAATTCATGAACAAAAGTGATTCTTTCAATGTTTTACTTCTTTTATGGTATGGAACTCTCGGTGCGCGAGTCCGACTCGCACTTGGCCGGTTTTTTTAGTGGTTCTCGCTACAATCCAATGACGAAACACGCTACGCTAAGTTTATAATCAATGCTACAATATAATATGAAAGTTTTAAGTTTGTGAGTTTGTGAGTTTCCTCAATCATGCCTATGATTAGCTTAACGAGTTTCTTGCATATTTTTTTGGTTCAAAACGGCCTTTCAACTTGGCGCTAGGCTAGGTTTAGATTAACAACAAGCTATTCCTCCTTCGCTTAGTAGCTTACGTGACTGTTTACTTGTCTTGTGTTTATTGCTTTCAGAAGTAAACTTCTGCAAGTTTTCTGGCTAATCTAAACCTGGCGTTAGGCATCCAAGCCTAATAAGGCATTTCATAAGCCTTTGTGAAAAACTCAGCATAAAACATCTTTTATGGACGTTGGTACAAAGTCGCATCCTCAAGTTCTTCGGTCACGCCTCGGGCTAGGGAACGACTCAACCAAACGACTATCATTGGTGTGACAAAAGAGAAAAAAATCTTGTTTGTAACACTGGTGTGATAATCTGGTGTGACTACGAGTCGGTAGTCGACTTGAAGTGGGGTAAAGTGACATAAGACCACGAAAAAGGTCACCCATGCGATGAACTGACCAAATCAAGAATGTTGGTGGTGTCTTGCATGACTGCACCAGAATGCAGACGAAGAGGGGCGAAGGTACTATTCTAGTATTCTACTTTGGCATATGTTCGTGAGAAAAACAACATCCACCTCAAACATGACAACCTCTCTGGCGCATTGGCGAACGCTCGGATTAGAGTGGGAGGTCGCGGGTTCGATTCCCGCCACGGGCCACTAAGAAATTTCATAATTTCAAAATTGGCTCAGGTCTGGTCTGGTGGGAGGCTTCGGCCGTGGTTAGTTCCCACTCTACCAGGAAAGACGCATCGCCAAGCGATTTAGCCTTCCGGTGCGATGCTGTGTAGAAAAAGTTGGGGTGAATTTACTTACCCCGTCCAAGTTAGTACCATAACATCTTCAGCTGCATCATCACTTACCATCAGGTGAGATCGTAATTAAGTATTAACTTGTATACAGTAAAAAAACAGTGTTGTCCAACTAGATGACCACGACCGCTCTATCAAGAGCGAAACGGTGAAGAAGAAGAGTATCATTGCGATCTATCCCACATTATTTACTCGCCTTTACTTTGTGACAGGCTTGCCGTCCTGTTTCCCATTGAGATATTATTCAGAAGCCATTTTATTGCACCGCGGGTAGCAAGATATTGCGCCGGGTGGTAGAAATAATAACATGTATACACAAGGTGAGTCTGCAGCGAGATAATAACTGCACTATAGTCTATAGTCAATTGAAGGTTGCTCGTTGTTCTTCTACAGATACTTAATTTAGTTTTTCTGACACTTGCTTGAAGAGATGAATTTAAAACTGATGAGCCTTATATTTTAGTATCTGCATTCTACAGCGCTGCAACGCAGTCGTTCGTTCAAATCCTCTTTTTATCCACTGCAAGAAGTCTAGATAGAAACATACTTTTCATATACGACGTAGCTCGAGAAAAGTAAGTCCAAGCAAAAGCAAAGCGATTATTTGCGATTGTGTAAATATAATTGTTGATTGTGTAGGGAAAACGTTTTTATCGTAATCGTAATCGAAAACAAAGCCAGCTGATTGGTTCGCTGATTTTCGCCGGCCAAATCGGGGGGCAGAATTTGCGAACGATTACGATAACGATGAATACGTTTGTCCTACGCAATCAGACCCCTGGAACGAAAGGATAAGATGACTGATGGATTGATAAATAATGAGCTGAAACCACTGGACAGATTAGTCGGAAATTTGGCATAGATCTAGAGATAGCTTTTATGACTTAGGCATCCGCTAAGAAAGGGTTTTTAAAAATTCGACTCTCGAAAAGCGATAAAATATAGGCCACGCGAATGCTGCGAACGCTCTCTAGGTTGCAATAGTTCTAAGATGATCTTATTAATAAAAATAACAGTTATCATTTGATCTTAATAGCCATAGAACTGAAAAATACCTGTAACCATTGACACCTACACTATAGACCCGGCGGACCGCGCGAAAAAATGTCGCCAGTGCATGGGAGTCATTAGTACCAACAGTATAAGGCCACGCGGTAGTTCGGTCAGCGGCGGTATTTTGACAGATGGCGCTACTGTTTGCTTGTATGAAGAAGGTTTACGGAAAATGTTCGGATCGGCCTATCTTTACTATTTTTATCTATCTTTACTAGTTTCGGGAAAAATATTGTGAATTATACATTTAAGGCAGAATTTGAAAAATTTGGTCACGATCAGTTTCAGTTAAAAGTAGACATGGGGCGGGTAGTGGTTTTACCGGGTACTCGCTGAACGGGTACCCGACACATTCTGCGCCGGGTACTCGTGGGTACCCGGCGGGTACCCGGCAGCGGTAACGCGTCGTGACGCGTGTCTCCCTTGCCCGCTCAGGCGCAACTGAAGTGAAATAGAGGTGGCGCTGGCGTCTTTGATAGCGCCCACGGGGAGCGGGTGATTGTTTGTGTGCATTCCAGCGTTGATTGAGCGTGACGAAATACAAAAAATAATTACTTTCTTTTGCAATTTTCAATTTGTTGTGAATTCTACTGAATACCATAATAATAAAATACAAAAAGACATGTCTGACTCGTCTCATAGTGCAAGAAAATCAGGTGTTTGGACATATTTTGTGGACGCTGACTAAAACAAAACAAAGTGTAATTTGTGTATAAAATATGAAATATCTATGCACACCATCTAGTTCTGTATACAGCAAACGCCTGTTCTCAGAAGCAGGGCTAATTTATGACAAGAAACGCAGTCGCCTAAATGCTAACCGCGCAGAAAAATTGGCGTTTTTACATCACAACTTACCCATCTTAAATTACCAATATTAAAATAAAATATATATTTAGTTTTTTTAGTTCTTCCTGATCAATTAGTAAGCAAAACATAATTATAATGATTACCGTTTGTGTTCAGCATAATAAATAATTTAAAAAGTGTAATATGTTTCATTATTTTTGGTCTATTAAATTACCCGGCAGAGCCGGATACCCGGCACCATTACCCGGTACCCGGCCGGATCCTAAAAAAAGTGCCGGATCCGCCGGGTACCGGATCCAAACCGAGTACCCGCCCCATGTCCAGTTAAAAGTATGTTCCTAGCTTTAGTCTGCTGGAAAGTAGCGATTCTGTCTAGAATTAAAATGGAATTAATTAAACAAAGCGCCTTGTGTATCCACAATACGGAAATTAACAAAAAAGTGGCGCAGACTTGATTGACTTTTTGATTGTAAACAAACGCTAAAAAATATTAAACAAAGGATGATTTATGTATGTCCGAGCATTTTAACATTAAATTAATCATCGTTTATTCATCACTAACTCGCAGCTAAATACAATTTTTTACAGGCTTTTGTTTTTCAGAATGTAGTATTTAGCCATTGCCTACTGTGTTTCCCATTAAAAAAGATGTGGATTGTGAGCCTTCACACACCTTTGAGAATTCTCCGGCATACAACCTTCAATGCTTTTTCACCATGTGTAACAAATGAATAATGATATTCCGAAACATTCAGCCATAGACATCCTACTTCCTGCTAATATTAAAACGCGAGAGTTCGTAAGTATGGATGGATCTTCGTTACTCTTTCACGACACAACTACTGAACCGATTTTGCTGAAATTTCAAAAATTAAATTAATTAATTAATAAAATATATAAGTATGACATAACCGATCGCTATGAATGAAATATCTATACTAGGAGTAAAAAGTTTTCATCTCACGCACCCTAAATACATTAAGGTATACAGAAAAATCTACATTTCTATGAACGGAAAAGATTTTGGTTTTGCATTTCGAGAGTGATCTTTGAAAGCTACAGCGTCCATTCTGTATGCAAAGCCGGCGAAATGGCTTCCGCTGGAAATCCACAATAGCGGGGATTTTTTTTTCAAAAATTTTCATTTCGAGTTTCATCCATTTTTAGAGTCCAACTGTTGTGAGTTTTTAAACGATGAAACTTATCGCAAGTGACAACTTATTCATGGTGACAGCCACCATCAATTTCTGCCTCAGTATCAGGGGTCAGGGGTTTGATTCCCGACTTTCTTCCCGATTTCCCGACGATCCTTTGGGAGGAATGAGTGTTGAATAGACATAATATACTCAGTACCCGGTGGACCGCGCGAAATAATGTCGCTAGTTTACTGGTGTCAAAAATGTTTGTTGTGACACCAACAGCTTCAGTTCTAACCGTCCACAGTATTGTCTATGGATTGAAGTCCACGTCACAGATCAATATACTCTTTATCGCATGTGAGTTTATACAGGAACGATTTCTGCCACGTTGCGGCGAATTAGTGAAAAATTTGACATAAATTATGGCGCTACATTTTTCTTGTATGAAGAAATTTCACGTGTCAAATATTCCAACTAGCTCATCCTCGGGTTAATATCGGTGGTTGAAACTAAATAAATATTGCTTGCTCAACTATCAAGTTTAGAATTTGAACTCTGAGTCTTTCATCTTTTAACACTTCATCAAATTGCCTCATAGATTCCCTATCGCTGTAAACTTACGTTGATTCTGCCCCTAAATTTAATCTTGTGCCCGTCTCAGCGTCTAACCTTGCCTAACCTGATTTTCATCTGTGATTCGAGGCGAGCATTTGCATTGGAGATCAAATGTTGATTTCCCTTTGACTGTAGATTTGATATCGGAGGCGTCGGGGCCTCGCCGACATTCGACTCTGGCGCGCAAGAACTGGCCAATCACTTTAGAACAGCCGAAGCCTGATATTCCTTGACATTCGCGCCGATAAAACTCAATTGGCTGTGCTACATTCTATTAAATATATTAAGCAGACTATGCAATGAAGAGGAGGAAACTCCTATGCACATACTATTTTGATGCCTATCCCTGATACACACACGGCTAAAGAAACGGTACATTCTCCGCCCAGAGGTCAAGTACATATAACAAAGGAAGTGCTGCTCTTTCTGGCGGTACCGGACTTGGAGAGGAAATCCGGACACAGAAGTTCGGGGACGGTCAACGTGCAATTGGAAGCAGAAGAGCTCTGTTCGACGTGTCATCAAGAAGATAAGAATTATTATCAGGTTTCTGACGACCTCCCTGGCGCAAGGGACGCGCACTCGGATTCGAGTGGGTGGTCGCGGGTTCGATTCCCGCCACGGGCCACTTTGGAATTTTATAATTTCTAAATTGGCTCAGGTCTGGTCTGGTGGGTGGGTGGGTGGGTGGTGCTTCGGCCGTGGCTAGTTACCACCCTACCAGCAAAGAGGTGCCGCCAAGAGATTTAGCGTTCCGGTTTGATGCTGTGTAGAAACCGTTGGGGAGACTTTACTTACCCCTTCCAAGTTAGTACGTTAACATCTTCGGCTGCATTATCACTTACCATCAGGTGAGATCGCAGTCAAGTACTAACTTGTATAGTGTAAAAAAAATGGTTTTTATGGTTAAATCAATAATAAATCATCCCATTTTCGGGCAGTCTTAATCTCTTCTGCGTTTTGATGTCATTTGTGTTTGTGTGTAACAAAGGGCTATAACGAATAGGAAACTTTAATCATTTTAACCAATTTTTTCCAATTGTTTGGGCAAGGAAGGTTTGCCAATAGCCCATTGCCCACCAAACTGTTGTGTAGTTGTGTCTCTTTAAGAGCGTTGTGTTTACGGTTTTTTATAAATGCGTGCTGGTTTTCTTTTACCCGATATATAGTTCACCTCAAAACGAACCCACATCTAGACTCCAGAAAGCCGACATTATTCAGGATCCTCTTTATAATGTACACAAGCAATAATGATTTTTCTTCAATCTATATGCAAAAAAGGAAATTCCTTACCATTCAATCATCGCGCAGCCCAAACGCAGGTTTCCTTTATTACGTAGACAAGGAATAAGGGAGGATTTTATGATACTTAATCGCAGTAAGGGCGAGTCGTGTTACTGGGAAGATTTTCCGTGCAAGACAGTATTCTTAAGTCAACAAAGGAACAATGAAAATTGTGCAAAACAATCATATCATAAGTACGAAGTTGTGCCATTACAGCGAGCTCTTCCTGCTAAGAGGGGAAAGGGGGAGGTGAGGGGGGGAACATGGCCACCAACTTCCATAACTAACTGAATACATTTTAATAATACATTTTGGTTTTTGCCACAGACTTGTATACTAAAGACAGGGCGAACAGCGCGAAAAAATGTCGCCAGTTTAAGTGAGCAAGAATGACTATTTTGCACCCCCCGGCAGTACTCAGTATAGGTAGATAGGTGAAGATCTATTTTCTTTTTTTTTTAATTAATAATAATATTGCAGGCAAGGTGACCACAGACATATATAAAAAAATATATAAAAAATAAACATGTATTTCGCAGGAGTTTCGACAGATGGCGCTACATTTTCTTGTATGAAGAACGTTTACGTAAAATGTTCGGATGGGCCTATCTTGATTATTTTTATCTTTGGTTTTTGCACTGAAATCGGAAAGTGTTCTACAGTTTGTCACAATTTTAAAGCGACAGCGTTTATTTTATCAATTCACCGCACCGCAACTAATTTTTTCTAGTGACGTAATTTGAGTAGATTTTATATTTTAGAAAATATCTATGGTCACCTTTTTTCTCATTAAAATGTCTATAACTGAGAGTTAAAAAAGAAACAAGCATAGCCAATGTATGCATTTCTCATTTTGACATTTAACTCTTTTTGGGTGGCGGTTGCATAGTTTTCCGTGCAGTACCTAGGTATTTTATGACTATCACATATCAATAAATGCATACCTATGCGATTACAAGCTTGGAAGTCTCTATTTTACATAAAATCCACGATTTCATGACTTATTGTTTTATCATCATCTAAGCACAAGTTATTACGCGTCCGCTACAGCTTGTGTTTTGGACATATGAAGTAACGGGCGAAGTTGTTTTCCTCAGTAGCCACTACCTGCGTCGATTTCACGAGCGAGGTGAGACTAGATGCACGTTAGACTTGCGACTTTTGTGTCTTTATAGACCTAGACGATTTTGCCTAGGTCTATAAAGTCTAGGAAGTTACAAAATCCAGGGTATCAACATCTCGTTGCGTTGGCTTCAATGAGACTTTAGTTTAAGTCGGTTTTGTTGTAATTGTGTAAATAAATTACTGTCATTTTATCTTTTTTTTTTTTTAATAAAAGTCGACCCTGCCTGTATTATGGAAACGGCAAATTGAACCAACAAATAATTATTTAATCCAATCCCATCATATTTTTATAACTTAAAAATTATAAAATCAATAAATGTTAATTACTAACTACTTAAAAATTAAAATAATTAAAATTAAGAATTATTAAAATACCTATAAATATTAAATATTTAAATAATAAAAAGGGCACAAGCCCTAGGAAGGGTGCCCATTATGCAGGCAGCATTCCCGCGCTGAATAGCGATTGAAAATCGTTGCGCGAGAAAGCTGCCTGCTCGAGGGTCGCCTGTTGCCTCCCTAAGGCGTTTACTGAGTTAAAGGTACTATTATATATTTATTATATATTTTATTACTAACTTGAACAGTACCTCAGTGGTACCTAAAATGCAAATCCCTTAATAATGCAATATACTCGCCAGGTGTCGGCGTCCTCGGCAATGGTCAAAATTCGCAATCTAAGTGAAAAACAATGTGTATAACTCGACTATAAAACACAAAGGCATACCTTGTATTGATGTAAGTTATTTAAATATCTGTAAATGAAGCCCTTTCCTTCTTCATTCATTTGAATTTGCCGCGCCGCCGCCATTCACGTAACCTACAGACATAAGCCGGCTTCACTCTGTGGGTGCCATGTCGCTGACGGCTGTCAAGATTGACAGCTGTTGTCTATGCATGTCATTACAAGAAGAAATTGGACTTTGTTTATCGGTTTGAATTTAAATTATTTGTAACAAACTTTAAAAAGTGAAAATATAGCTTTTATTGTTGTTTCTCTTGCAATACAGAGCAACTCAAGTTAGTTTTATTTCACTAATTAAACCAGTGTCCCTAAACCTCATTATATATCTATAGCAGACAATCGCACGTCTGCAGAGTCAAACCGGAAGTAAAACCATAGTAACTTTTTCAATAATGGCCAGCTTCCGCCGCACACCCACAATTAGAGGAAAAAACTCACGAAAGAAATGAAGTTTAAAGCTTCCCGAACTGTTAACGTGTCAGCAAAAGTTTGAAATTACTGGATGAAGCAGAAAGCTATTCAGCAATTATTAATTTATGCAGATTAGAATTCATGGTAGCAGTGATAGGTCAGTGGTTCTGACCTCTGGCTCTCATAAGGAGGTCGTGAGTTCGAATCCTGGGCACGCACCTACGACTTTTCAAGAGTTATGTACGTTTTTAGGAAGTTAAATATCACTTGCTTAAGGGTGAAGAAAAAACAACGGGAGGAAACCTTCATGCCTGAGAGTACACAAAAATTTTTTCGAAGGTGTGTGAAGCCCGCCAACCCGCACTCGGCCAGCGTGGTGGGCTATGGCCAAACCCCTCTCAGTTTGAGAGGAGACTCGTGCCCAGCAGTGGGACATAAAAAGGGGTTGAGATGAATTTATGCAGGTAGCAAATACGAAATGTTTGATTTCCCCGGACGTTACGGTTATCCAGGACATGATTAAGTGTTTGTGGCTTTGATTTAAACCCGTTCAGCTATTCAAACTGGATTGAGTTACAAACAATATCTAGTCATTATTTAGAGGATAAATGGTTGATAAATGATTAGTGTATGGTGAGTTAGAAAATTGGTATTGTAAGTTTGACGACCTCCGTGGTAAAGGACATGGCCGAAACTTGTATGGAGGCTGTGCCCTGGAAAAAAATATTCATGGTCATTGACAAACAGTACGTAATATTAAAGCTTATAATTATGTCTTTACAATCGTTTAAGTTTTATGATCTGAAAACTTGCGAGAGACATAATATCAGCATAACAACTTGCAACAAAATGCGCCTAAATAATTTTAATAGCAATGCTTTTTTATTAAAAAATGATGTGTATTGGTTGTGAACTAATTATTTTTTCATATTACAAAGCTTAGGAAATGCGAGTAAACATTTTGAACAACATTTATTTAATAAAAAAAACTTGCTATTAAAATTATTTAGGCGCATTTTGTTGCAAGTTGTTATGCTGATATTATGTCTCTCGCAAGTTTTCTGATCATAAAAATTAAACGATCGTAAAGACATATGACGTACTGTTTGTCAATGGCCATGAATATTTTTTTTCGAGGGCAGAATCCGGCCATGTCATTTGACGACCTCCGTGGTTGAGTGGTTAGCGTGCCGGTTTTCAAGGCGCCGCCATCTCTGAGGTTCCGGGTTCGATTCCCGGTCGGGGCAATGTAGAAAAATAAGTTTTCTACATTGTCTCGGGTCTGGGTGTTGTGGTACCTTCGTTCTTTCTGATTTCCATAACACAAGTGCATAAGCTACTTACTAAGGGATCGGAGCAATGTATGTGATTTTGTCCACTATTAATATTTATATTTTTTTATTTATTATTTATTATTAAAAAAAAGTGCCTGTGAGTTGACCTAACGGGAGCGCGGTGAATAGTGATTCCTGGACTCCCGTTAGCGCGTCCGTTGTGGAAACAGACGGTCTTTTAGTGAGTGCAAGTTCCACATAACAACTTTGTTTTCCTTGATGGAGGAATATGGATTTGGAATTTGATGTCTATAAAAAAAGCGCCTGTAAGTTCATCATATGTGAAATGCAGAACTTTATACAGTAAAATAAATGTTTGTGATCCCCCGAACGTGATCTATGGGTGAAAAAAAATCTAGAAGAGTGTTTAAAAAAGACCTAGTTTTTTTTAATACTCTTCTAGATTTTCTTAAAAGACAGGCCAGACCTGGTTGGCTATTTAAAAATACATTTAAAAACTAGCTAGTGTGCGCTGGTAATCAAACCCATAGCTTCCCGCTTCAGTGTGCTAACAGCTGCGCTAGCGAGGGTTGACTTGTACGTAAATGGGATTTCATAACATAAAAACTCCGGCAGAAGTGATCGTAAGGTATCGGTTACGGTAACAGTGTGAGGAGTCGGTTACAGTAACGCTGTCGCGATTCCAATAGCCAACGCACCTAAAAACAGTTTTCCCTTCAAAAATATAAACCTACTACAATTTTTTTGATGAGAATACCTTTAGGAGTTCTTGTTAAAATGTAAGGCGTCTAAAGTCACAAACTACAGGACCATCGCGACGACGTTTACAGTCCGACAAGGCTCTCTTGGCACTTGAAGGAGGGCGCTGTTGCAAAACAAAGGCAGCCATAAAATAAAATCCCCTCAATTTTAATTCAATTTTAGTTTAAAATAGTTAATAGTAAGCAAAAACAAAATACCATACAATAGTGATATACTGACAGAGCGAACTATCAAACAGTAGCACAAGATAGCGGCGTTAGTTCAGACTTTGGCCACGCGCCAAAATAGCCTTGTCGCACTGTATAAATCTATGTACAGGACCTAGGTCACGTAGGTGTCAAGAGTCATTCTTGCATACATCGTCGCTGCAAAATCAAAAGGCAGCTAAAGTGACGACTGTTATCTGCCGTCGCGTCGCCTGCAGGCTGCAGCGCCTCCACGTAAGAGCGTATTCCGCCTAGGACGGCGAACAAAGGGACGTACAATTCTACTGAACGTACTATTTCACAGCTTTGCACATCGATGTTTCATTTTCTCTTTTTAGAGTTCCATACCAAAATGGTAAAACTTTCTCCGTCCGTCCGTCTGTCACACTCGATTATTTCAGTAACTATAATAGCTATCGACCTGAATTTTGAATAGACATAGACAGTAGTGATCCGACGCCATTGCGGCCATAAAAAATTGAAAATCGTTTTTATTTTTATTTATAAAGGGGGAAAAACTGGGCCGTCAAAATTTCAAAATGCGATAACAATATTAAGTGGGGTATCATATTATGAAAGGGCGTTACTTGTCTATTCTAAAACCGATTTTTATTTATTTTTATGTCTGATAGTTTTTGATTAATTGGGTAAACTGTCGAAAAAAATACCGTTCCCCCCCTTATCTCCGAAGTTTACGAATCGAAAAATCTGAAATAATTATGATTAATAGGTGTTAACGTGATTCTTAAGTGATTCTTTTAATGTTTTGCTGCTTTTATGGTATGGAACCCTCAGTGCACGAGTCCGACTCGCACTTGGCCGGTTTTTTATATTATTTAAATGTTAGTAATTTACTGGTAATGAGCTTCCATTTAGAAGTAGGTCACATTAACAATACTTATATTTTTTAAGCCCATAAAATGTTGAAACTAAAATATGTAAATTGTAAAAACTAAAGGAAATTTGTAAGCTGTTGAAAGATATCATAGAATGCACTAATGTACTTAGACATTAGTGCAGCGGCCAGCAAAAGGGACATTGATGGAAAAACGTGTAAATGTGCGCGCTAAGGCACACATATACGTGAGATCAGCAACCTATATACGACTTTGACATAATATGGTGTTATTGTTTGCTTGTACGAAAATGTTTTCGTAAATCGTTTGGATGCCCATATCCTTTTCTTTTTTTTTATCGTGGGGAATTCTCATGAATACCCAGTCGCCCGGGGGAGCGGCTGGGTTACCTGCGAAGCTTGCTCCTGCACTTCGCAGGCATCGACCTCCCATACCCCGCGGCGGATCTGATCTTTGGCTCCACCGCAAACCACCAAACGGCCGCAGAGGACAGGGAGAACGGCAACGACACACCGACACTCCTCTTCCCCTGCGGCCCCGCCGCCGACGCATCTAACGGTGCGCCACCGTTTGGTCGCGGGAGATAGGGCGAGCGGCAACGACACACCGACACGCCTCTCCTCCCCTGGCTGCAGGAGACAGAAAACTCTGTCCCCCGCACCCCTCTTGGACGCATCCAAAGCGGGCCCATCTCCAGGCCCACTCCGAGCGTCCCCTCCTGGATTCCTTTTGGCTTCACCGGGGGCCTGTTTGAATTACACGACGAATATGAGTTTAGTATCTAAGTTATTCGACCAGTCCGATCAGTATCAGAAACGTGGAAGAAGCAAAAGGACATTATAACGTTTGTTAAAATGTAGTCTATAAGGTATCGGTGTCAAGAGTTAGTGAACACAATCTTGCAGGTTCAAAGTTAAAGGCAGAGAGACAGCAGTTATCTTCGCCCATTGCCTGCAGGCAGTTTATACTCATATGTACGAGATACGAGTAGAGTTTATGTTACTTTCAACTTTTGAACTGTCGACAATCCCAAGATTTCCATGTTAAAAAATTGAATATTTTTACATTGCTACAAGTGCTAGATTTAGGTGGAAATAATAATGACACTACTGCTCGTATTCACCAACATTTAAAGAGTCACCTAAGCCCTAAGGTGACAGTTGTTGTAGGTGAAAACTTTCACCTATCGGCTTAAGCATCCGATTTAGGCGTTTCCTAGGTTTAGTGAAAACGGATGTTTATGATAGAGATGATAAAATGGAAAATTCTTTCCAAAAAACTTCAAATGCCACTACAAGGAGTGAAATAAATTTTAATGTCACACCAATTCGAAGTCGGGCGATACGAAGGAATATAAGTGATTGTACGAAAAATTGCGAATTTCACGATTTTTTTTGAAGTCAGTTAAAAATTGTTGAAAGAAAAATAATTTCATTTCATACCATTGTGCCACACATAAAAATTGTACTAAAACGATGACTGAAGTTTCCACCATCGGGGCAACAGATACCAGATTATAGTCAATATACCTCAATAAGTTCAAAGTCCCTGTAAAACGAAAGCTCATTAATAAAGCTCATTAATTATAGTATTAAGGATTACTTACATGAATCAAATCCTTGGGGATGAATGAACTGCTGTAATTATACTAGCTCAATTAGTTTAAGAGCTTTTGTGAAGTGGTGATAACAGAAAACAAAACCCGGCTGAGTTTGTTGTGGGCTTCTTCTCAGTGCAGGGCGCGTTGGAACCCTCGTAAATTTAGTTTTAAGTCGACTTGGAGTTATCGCCATACAAATGTGACAAATATCATAAGGACCATTTACAAGCGCCTATGTGAAATAAAGATATTTTGAGTTTTTTGAGTTTTGAGTTTTTTAGTTCAAGTGACGGAAGCACCAGACACCGCTTGTCATGTCATGACTCATGACTACATATAATACTGGGATCTGGGAAGTCGTCGGTTTGCTATAGTTAGCACTTTCACAGCAGCACATTCAGTGAACTGGGGCGAGGAACAAAGGGACGTCCAATTTATGTACGTAGCTGCTGGTAGCTGCTACTACACTCGGTCCTTGCATCACTTTTATGTTCCTTACAAAATTGCCTTCCGTGTACAGTGCGACAAGGCTTTCATGGCGCGTGGTGAAAATCGGAACTAACGCTGCTCGGTCACCCAGATATTTAGAATTTATGGTAGCAGTGATAGCTCAGTGGTTCTGACCTATGCCTCTCATAAGGAAGTCGCGAGTTCAAATCCTGGGCACGCACCTCTGACGTTTCCGATTTGTATACGTTTTTAGGAAACTAAATATCACTTGCTTGACGGTGAAGGAAAACATCGTAAGGAAACCTACATGCCTGAGAGTACACAAAAAAATTCTCGAAGGTGTGTGAAGCCCGCTAACCCTCACTTGGCCAGCGGTGGGCCAAACCCCTCTCAGTTTGAGAAGAGACTCGTGCCCAGCAGTGGGACATAAAAAGGGGTTGAGATGAATTTATGCAGGTAGCAAGGGACGTCCAATTTATGTACGTAGCTGGTAGCTGCTACTACACTCGGTCCTTGCATCACTTTTATGTTCCTTACAAAATTGCCTTCCGTGTACAGTGCGACAAGGCTTTCATGGCGCGTGGTGAAAATCGGAACTAACGCTGCTATCTTGTGATACTGTTTGATAGTTCGATCTGTCGGTATATCGCTATCGTATGTTGTATTGCTTTTGCTGAATATTAACTAAAATAAAACTAAAATTGAAGTTCAATTGAGGAAATTTTATTTTCAGGCTGCCTTTGTACTGTAACAACGCCCTCCTGTTAATGTCATTCAAGTGCCAAGAGAGCCTTGTCGGACTGTATCTACGTACTCGCGCTAACGTGTGCCTCAGAATTATTGCAAAGTAGCTGCCGTGGGTCGGGGGCGCGGTTTTGTAGCTATTTGTGTTGCTGTTTTTTTACACTGCATGCTGCAAAGGAAAGTGGTCTTGAATCCTGATGATACGGTTTAGTTAGGAAGCACCTTTGATCAGGTATATTATTATACCCGATCAAAGGGAAGCACCGATATGAACCTGAGGATAAGCCCATCGAAACGTTTTTCTCCAACCTTTTTTAATACAAGAAAAAAGTAGCGCCATTTGTCAAAGGAGAATGCCAGACAATGGGCTAGATTTGCGTCACTCTGCGTCTCAAGCACGTATGCATGAAGAATCTTCTTTCAAATTTTAATATTGCATATATTTATGTTAGTGAAATGTGAAAATGGGTGCAAAAGTATTATAAAAAAAACCGGCCAAGTGCGAGTCGGACTCGCGCACCGAGGGTTCCATACCATAAAAGAAGTAAAACATTAAAAGAATCACTTTTGTTCATGATTTTAAGAGTATAATTTACATATAGGTACTTTTGTTGGCAAACCGCAAACCTAACTTTGTTTTCGGCGGATTATTGTTATTAGCAAAAAAAGTATAATAGTTAGAGGGTTGATTTTATTTTTCCTGTAAAATATACGTTAACTTCTATTGATCATATTTATTTCAGATTTTTCGTATGGTAAACTTCGGAGATAAGGGGGGGGGGGGAACGGTATTTTTTTCGACAGTTTGCCCAATAAATCAAAAACTATCAGGCATAAAAATAAATAAAAATTGGTTTTAGAATATACAAGTAACGCCCTTTCATATGATACCCCACTCAATATTGTTATCTCATTTTGAAATTTTATCGACCTGGTTTTCCCCCCTTTTTGAATAAAAATAAAAACAATTTTCATATTTTTACGATTGCTATGACGTCGCGTCACTATTATCTATAACTATTCTAAATTTCAGGTCGATAGCTTGAATAGTTACTGAAATAATCGAGTGTGACAGACTGACGGACGGACGGACGGACGGACGGAGAAAGTCTCACCATAAGGGTTCCATTTTTACCAAATTGGTATGGAACCCTAAAAAGTAATTAAACGTTTCGAAACATGTGGAACCACCATGCCACTTGTAATACTTAGAAAATTAACCACTTAGAAAATCAGATTATATTACAATTTCCCTGTTAATATCTTACTAATCTTTTTTTTTACATAATATTGAGAATATTTCTAATGTTTTGCCGATGATTTGGTTAAGACGCAAGATATAGCC
The DNA here is from genome assembly GCA_963855885.1 of Coenonympha glycerion. Classification (NCBI taxonomy): domain Eukaryota; kingdom Metazoa; phylum Arthropoda; class Insecta; order Lepidoptera; family Nymphalidae; genus Coenonympha; species Coenonympha glycerion. The sequence goes on along the minus strand of OY979637.1, from coordinate 15,241,425 downwards.
CAATTTTCATACAAGAATCGGCATTCTCCTTTTTGCTAATACGACGCAACATGGAGGAAATCGTTCCTGTGGAAACTCGCGTGCGGACTAATAACTGCGGTCGGCTTACAACTGACGCTGTTGGTGTCAAAACAAACATTTTTGACACCAGCAAATTCGCGACAGTTTTTTGCGCTGTCTGCCGGGTCCCGATTATTTTAGGAAGCTAAATCATTATTACTATAGATAAATCCTTGTTTGATAGCCAGCGAGTTGTATTGTCCCTAGCGTGGCGGCATAAAATAATATACCGGGCGGTAACCTTTTTACCATAAGTTAGCTGGTTCTTATTTGACACCAGTAAATTCGCGACAGTTTTTTGCGCTGTCTGCCGGGTCCCGAGTATTTTAGGAAGCTAAATCATTATTACTATAGATAAATCCTTGTATGATAGCCAGCGAGTTGTATTGTCCCTAGGGTGGCGGCATAAAATAATATACCGGGCGGTAACCTTTTTACCATAAGTTAGCTGGTTCTTATTTGACACCAGTAAATTCGCGACAGTTTTTTGCGCTGTCTGCCGGGTCCCGAGTATTTAAGGAAGCTAAATTATTATTACTATAGATAAATCCTTGTATGATAGCCAGCGAGTTGTATTGTCCCTAGCGTGGCAGCATAAAATAATACATAATATATCGGGCGGTAACCTTTTTTACCATCTATAAGTTAGCAGGTACTTTACTGCGATCTCACCTTATGATGATGCAGCCAAAGATTTTATCTTACTAACATGGAAGGGGTAAGTTCACTCATGCCAAACTGATTCTACACAGCATCGCACCGGAGCGCAAAATTTCTTGGCGTGTCATTGCTGGTAGAGTCGGCAGAAGCCTCCCACCAGACCAGACCTGGGACAAATTTTATGTAAATTGCGTCTGGAAAGTTGTCAAAAAGACGGATGTCCAATGCGAATCTTCTTCTTCGATGTATTCTGTCGAAGAGCTACAAATGAGGTGATGCGAAAAGTACTTACTGTATTACTCTTTGATTCAAGAACTTTGCCAATAAATTCGATTTGGCTTTTACGCCACGGAGCAGGGTTGTCCCCACTCCCTGACTCGTACAAACAACATGTACATAAATCATACTAATGGAAATATTGCATAACACACTTTCGGCTCGTCCGACCGACCCATTGGTGAAAGGAAAGTGATTGGTGGAGTAAACGATTTATTATAATATTAAGTTAGTATAATGCTCTGTCATATCAATAATTATAGCCTTCATTGCTGATATACCTACTTAATGATATACCTAATAAATTTACATTTTATTAAACTAATCTTAGATAACAGTTTATTTTGGGACGAGTTAGTGGGGGGGAAGAGTTTATTTTTTCATAAAAAAGTTTACTTGTTTGGGTTTCGACAGCCCTATACTGTCTCGTTCTCAGGAGAAAGTCTTGATGGTAGACAATATTGAGAATTTTGTGTCACCTAAATTAGGTGCATCCACTTTGTTTAGTTTTGTTTAGTTATTAATTACACGACTGCCCAAAAAAAGGCAGTCGGGGGGCTGTTCTGAGGAACACCTTCAATTCTAAGAGGTCCCCCGACTGCCATATGAATTTATCTGTTCAACTAAAATAATTTGTTTCTTACTTTTTAGTTCGTTTTATAACAGGGCAGTCGTGTTTTTTTAATTTTATTAATTACTTATTTTTATTTTTGTCTAACAGTTTTGCATCAGGCAAGATTGTGTTGAGAAGAACCTTCCATCTACATTTTTTAGGGTTTTACAAAGGGTAATAAAAAGCCGGCCACGTGCGAATCGGACTCGCGCACCAGGGTTCCGTACTACAGGGCACCGGCTACTACTATAGAAAAAGTAATACATAAGAATCACTTTTCTTATCCAACCGCAAACTTTATTGTTTTATGAGGTTAATTGTTAATACCAAAAAAACTACTTACTAGATCTCTCTCAACCTCTTTTTACGTCCCACTGCTGGGCACGGGTCTCCTCTCAGACTGAGAGGGGTTTGGCCATAGCCCACCACGCTGGCCAAGTGCGGGTTGGCGGGCTTCACACACCTTCGCGAACATTTTTGTGAACTCTCAGGCATGCAGGTTTCCTCACGATGTTTTCCTTCACCGTTAAGCAAGTGATATTTAGTTTCCTAAAACGCACATAACTCGGAAAAGTCAGAGGTGTGTGCCCAGGATTCGAACCTGCGACCTCCTTATGAGAGGCAAAGGTCAGAACCACTGAGCTATCACTTACTAGATCTAGCTCAAATCAATTTTTTGGTGGAAGTTTTCATGGTGATGCTCCCATACAACAAACGTGTTTTCATCTTTTTTGGAATTTTTTGGGCAGAGTGAGTGATGCCTTGGAATGAAAAAAATGGAATGGAACCCTCAGTGTGCGACCCCGACTCACACCTAACCAATTTTTTTAATCTATGATAAAAGTGCAGTTACGGTCATACCAAATCTAATATTAACAATACAACAATTAATTCTAATAAATCCAGAGACCAAATGCATGTAGTATAGGTAATTATCGAATTTTCCGCGTGAATATTTCTAATTCCATTTTAATGATGAATTAATAATATCCATACTATACCTTTAAACGAGCAATTCTTGTATATATATTTCTATATAATCCGAATCTCGGAAACGGCTGCAACGATTTTCATGAAATTTAGTATGCAGGGGGTTTTGGTGGCGATAAATCGATCTAGCTAGGATACATTTTTAGAAGATGCGGTCGAATTTACCAAAAAATAAATAAAAAAAAATGACCACGCTGCCATCTATTGTTGGGTAGATATACTACCGAGCAAAGCTCGGTCACCCAGATATTTAATATTATGTGAAATGCGTTCGAGCGCCAAAAGCATAATCGTTAGTTTTGTTATTAGCGTTTATATGGATGCATTAGTCAATATAAAGTAATTCCCTGGTCTGTGGATGCAATTATACAAGTAATTTCATGATATCCGATTCCAAAAGCTTTAAATTAGACATATACACAGGACCCGAAGAACGGTTTATTGGTGTCAAAAATGTTTGTTTTAACACCAGTAAACTGTTTGTTGTTTTGACGACCTCTCTGGCGCAGTGGCGCGCGCTCGGATTCGCGTGGGACGTCGGGTTCGATTCCCGCCACTATAGAAATCGTAATAATGTCACTTGTCTGGTCTTCATAATCATAATCATATATTTATTGCATCAACATTAATTACATACATATAAATTACATTCTTGTAGGAGGCTTCGCCTGTGGCTAGTTACTATATTATTAGCAAAGACGCACTGTCTTCAATTTAGCGTTCCGGCGCGATGCTGTGTAGAAATCGTTACGGGTTACTTATCTACTCAAGTTTGTACGATAACATTATTGGCTGCATATTCGCTAACTATCAGTACTAACATGTACTGTCTTAAAAAAGTTATAAGTAGATAACTAGGTGGTTACGCGTTTGAACAAATACAACAATCAGTTAATCAATTTAAGTTTTTTGCAATCCTTTTCCATATTGTTGTACTCCCTCATGCACGAATTCTCTTCATCATATTATATTAGGATAGAAAAGTAATATGTACCTAACCACCGATAAGAAACCAGAGGATATGGGCATCCGAACTATTTACGTGAACCTTTTTCGTACACGCAAACAGTAGCGCAATACGCAAAAATCTGTCAAAATTATATTAGTAGGGGATCCCAAGTAAGGTCGACCTTCACCGAGCTGCTTATTGGATGAAAACTATTTTATATCCAATTAAATATGTCAATAAATATATCGCAAGTGGGTTGCCTAAAAAATTTCAGTCCAGGGTATGATTAATTAAGAATTTAAAAAAATCCATCGTAACATGAACTCCGCTTTGTTAGAGTTCCGTTCACATCTTAGTTCAAATTAGATTGGATGAGCGATTCAGGTCGCAAATTGCAATTGTGCTTATTTACCTACGATTTTATTATCCGTTAACTTTCTTTTGCCAAAAAATATAGAGCAGAAATACTTTCCTCAGCCAGGAAATTATTTCTGGCAAAAAACACTATTTATAACATCCAATCTAATTTGAACTACGATGTCAACTAAATTGTAACAAATAGGAGTCCATGGTCACAGATAATATAATACTATACTAGCCATGGTACAATGATTTTTTTTTAAATTCTTAATTAATCATACCCTAGACTGAAATTTTTTAGGCAACCTACTTGCGATATATTTATTGACATATTTAATGGGATATAAAATAGTTTTCATCCAATAAGCAGCTCGGTGAAGGTCGTTGTATGGCGGGATCTTAGACCATATAGATGGCTGCTGAGTGAACGACATCATGGCCTTACTGCTGGTGACAAAACAAGTCTTTTTGACACCGGTAAACTGGCGACATTTTTTTGCGCCGTCCGCCCTGTCCAGGGTATATATGTCTATTCATGTAGAATGTGTTGCTACTTATAGTCAACAGAAAAGGCAAAGTATAGGCATTAGGTACTGCTTCCAACGAATTGACTCTAAAGAAATAAAATATCAAAATCTCTTTGAATATCGTTAATTCCGAGTCACCATTTCAGTTTTAGTCCGTATTCCATAGAGCAAAATAATGGACTTATTTACCAACAGCCATCGAAACTAGTCCGGACACACAAATAAAAAGTCAAAGACGAAATATACATACATATTGCCAAAGTTCTCTCATATTTCTATCCGCACCTCACCCCCGGCGTCTACTCTGAAAGCAATGTCAATAGAATTGCAGATTTGCTTTGATATTGGAGATTTTTTGGGAGCTTCACTGTTTTTTCCTTGATCGAAAATTGCTGCATAACTCCTCGGTGATATAGATAGATAGATAGATAAACTCTTTATTGCACACCACAGAATAAAAAGAAAAAAGAAATAAACAAAACACAAACGAACTAAGGAGTGTTATTTGGCGGCCTTATCGCTACATAAAAGGAATGACATAACTACCTACTCACCATTTTCTGAATGGATATGTATATGTTACAGTCATAGTGATTAAACAGCTATTATTAATAATGACTGGTTACTATGGATAATAGCCAAATTGACTAGACAATTTGATAAATTAATCACTTTATCTGGATATTATTCATAGGCGCTGGTCACAGTTGGCGAAAGTGATAATACGGTCTATTTGGCTTGTAAAACCCCCCCCGTTCTTCATCCCGCTGCCGCGTGGCGTGATCCGTGGCTGACTAAATTGTTGTTACGTTGATTCTTAAAATAATTAAAATTCTTAAAATACTAATTAAAGTAATAGTTTTCGTGAAATATTTTTTTTAAGTTTTAAAATTTTAAGGTTAATAATTTAGTTTTCCCTTAAGTACACTTTTCAAGGCTCGTTCGACGGAGCGCCGCTTCGCGGGGCTCCTATTTCTGGGTGGTCATAAAAGAAAATAACCACTCAGAAGGATGGCGGGGCCTGCAAGGCCCCGCCATCCTCTTCGTCACCTAACCCAACCGAGTCGGGGTGCCCTCAAGTCCCGAGCTCGCTTCGCTCGCTCCTGGACCCTGTATTAATACTATTATTTCATTAAAATATTAGCAAACTGGCAAAGAAATACGTTAAATGTCGTCTGAAATAACCTAACAAATTATGATTTTTAATAATAATTTTTCTTATTACTTCTCGTTAATTTGAGTTATTTACGAAAGCTAGTGACATTGTGAAGGGAATTACATAAAAACATTCATAAATAAGTTAGTAAACAGGTAAATAATCTTTATCCATACTTGTTTAATTACATTATCCAAGTCTTCGAAGATGGTATAAAAAATAGCTGGTTAATGTGATTAATTCTATGTCAATTATCACTTTATCCAAATTGAGTTGACATTATTAATAATGACCAGATGATATGTATAATATCCGGATTAATCGCTTTGGCTGTGACATATACAAGTTGTAACAAAAGTTGGTCAAGTCAAGTCGGGCTCGCGTACTGGTTCTGTGCTAAGACAATTTCAACCAAACCTCTGCCTACCAAATTCAATAACTCGTTTAAAATCACGTTTGTTGTATTGGAGCCCTCCTTAAATATTTGTTTGTGTAGAGCGCATATAAACTAAATATTCTGTGAATATTTTGAGAAACCCCTTAAATATTAATATTATTCTATTTTCTAGTATATGTTGTTATAGCGGCAACAGAAATACATCATCTGTGAAAATTACAGGTGTCTAACTATAAAGGTTTAAGAGATAGAGCCCGGTGACAGACGGATGGACGGACGGACAAACGGACGTCGAAGTTTTAGTAATAGGGTCTCGTGTTTACCCTTTGGGCAAGGAACTCTAACAATGAAAATAATATTGAAAGCCTTTACAAACGTGTTCTTGATAGGGAATCACAAAATACATGAATTCATTAATATTGCTTTCAACTTTTAAAGTGGTGTAAAGACAATATAGACAGCCTCTCAAATTAAGGCTGTTCCGCTCTGTGGTTCCGCTTGTATAAAATAAAAATCTAATAAAGTCCACGAAGTTAACTTGGAAGATTACAATAATGTTTATTATCAAACATACCCCGAATGTACAATAAAAACACGTAGTTTATTAGAGGCCACTTTGTAACATTTCAGGGATCCTCCTATATAGTGCATGAACCTTGACTTCAAATAAAAACCAAATGATTAAAAACTTAGATTTGCTTAAAAACTAATTGACGTTTAAATACTCGTACTTGTGTCTGCAGGTCTTACTTTACTTTACTTTCTTTCTTTCTTCAATAATGTTTTCCCAAGATAGATTAATTATAGGAGTCTCTATTTTAATTTGTGATTGACTAAATATTTTTTTTTATTGTTGCGCTTACAATCCTTAATAATAGGAGTATGTTATTTTATGCTAAATTTCCAAAGTGAATATTTTTTTAAAACTAATAAACTCCGTTTACTGATGGTCATGGGATGGATGTTAACTGAAGAGTGAAGGTATTAGGTAAGTATAGAGTTTAAACATCGACCAAAGATTTTAATAACCTCTACGTCTAGTCTTAAAGCCTTTCAGCAGGAAGAAACATTAAACTTGTACGGAACCCCACAATTCTTATCCAGGGATCGACTGAAACACATCTGTACCACCGAATCGGCGCAATTAGAAAAATCCCTGTAATCTGGAATAATTTTCGCCAATTTAAGCTTATTGCTTGACTTGGCCGCACCTGCGCTCAGCTAATCGCCTCGGATTCATTTACGCTTCAAGCCTAACGACTTTACTTTAAGTTGCATGAAGACTTCAGAGGAATTCGGACACCTTGTTTTAAGCCGAAGACCAAAAGAGCTAGGCTACATAAAAGATACTGTGTTACGAGTATGTCCAGCACAGCGTCTGTTGATGATCAACGGATCAACAACAATGTACAATGGTAATCCTAACAATTTTAAGTTTTTTTTTTTTATTTATATCAAAGAGATACATGCACAAATCTAATTTACAATTTCTCGCCAAACTATGATTAGTTTGTTGTTGTTAATAAAGGATTGTAAACCTCGAACATCGTCGTAAGGTTGTCTGTCTGTCGCTATTCAATAGAATATATTATATTATTTCGGAAAGTGTGCTCAGGAATATTTAACTTGGTTCCTCCGTCACCTTTTCCCACAGCACGGCAAGGCGTCAAAGAGACTTGCACCTCTACATAGTTGGCGTACCAAAGACACTTACGAATCGGTTTGATTCTTAGTTCCTCATACGCACTGCAAGAAGATGGAATACCCCAGGCACTGTGTGTCCCACCACCGACAACTTGGGGCATAATCAAGAGTGAATAGGCATTTCCTAGGCAAGCGCGTTCCACTTTAGACTGTATCATCACTTTCTATTAGGTGTGATCACAGTTAACAAGCGCTAGCCTATATTTGCCTATCTTGTTAAAAAAGTACTTCTACGATTGTTTTTGGTATGTTTTTGGAACGAAATTCCAAAAACATACCTATGGAAATGACAGTTGTCATCGATGTGTCACTTATCGATCGGGTATGTCATTTCCATGTATTTTTGAATTGCGTTCCTAAAGCGTACCAAAAGCAATCGTAGCTAAATAAGATATGGGGGCTGTGAACGCGATATTCTAATCGTTAGGTATAAATTACAATGTAATTCAGAGGATCTAACTAGCCAATGTACTCGTAACTTACGATTTAAATCTTTGCTTTCGACACTCTCTACATTGTCTCTCTTTACAAACAATGATAAACAAAAAAATAACGAAAAAGATTAAGCAGTTGTTTATTTTGACGGGCGTTGCGGCGGAAATATTTCCTGCGCAATTTCATTACAAGCAGCCCCCAGCCCTGCCCCGAAGTACCAGGACTTTATGAAGCCACGGAAAAAAACATAACAAACGTCCAACAAACCTACTGGGATGAATCTCGTTAAACCAACACCGTAATGATATTTGCATTAAGAATTAACTTGGCGGTGAACACACGGATGTAAAATGTCCCGGGAACGCGCGCTTCAATGTCGACTGCGGATGGTTTGTCCCTTTGTGAAATTGTTCTGTAAATGCTTTTGAAAGACTTCAGAAATACCACTTCAAAAGAGGTTTCAGTCATGTTTCAGTTAAATCCCTGCGCGGGTAATACGGCTTTTTAAATCCAGCTGGTACTGTTTGTTTTCCCGGTAAAGAAAATAAAACCTTTGTCACTCGCCAGGTCCAGAAACATATGGCCTTATATCACAACCAAGTATTTGCTTGATTTTAATATGACAAGTACCAGTACCATCCTGTAAGTACCTAATAGTAAAACACAGACTTCGAATTGGTGTACAATAAAAATTATTTCACTCTTTGTAGTGGCATTTGAAGTTGGTTTTTTAGAAAGAAATTTCCATTTTTATTGCCATTTGTAATGGAACTCTAAAAATGCGGTGTATGGCTGTGCCGTATAAAGGTCACAGGATCATGACGTGATTATCGTATAGTGTTTAGGAAATGTGTAATGCGTTCTATGAACCTTACGCTATCAAGCGGTATAATTTTAAAAATATCCGGTTGACCGAGCTTCGCTCGGTAGTTTAACTACTGGATAATAGATGGCAGCAGAAATGCTTCGCTCGGTAGTTTAACTACTGGCTAATAGATGGCAGCAGAAGTCATATTTTTATTATTTTTTTTTTTGGTAAATTCGACATTTTCTAAAAATGAATCCTAGCTAGATCGATTTATCTCCCCCAAAACCCCCTGTATACTAAATTTCATGAAAATCTTTGAAGCCGTTGCCGAGATCCAGATTATATATATAAGACATTGAGGATCTCCAAAATTAAACACAAATTGTTTCCCTGAAATAACAAAGATTTGTTTTATTACAAGTTTTGTTTTATTTTACAATTATCTAGTTATTATCAAGTTACGACAATTACACTTCTATCTCACCTGAAATAACAAAGAAACGACATTTAAAGTTCACTATATCTCGAGTCCTCAATCACATTCTTTCTATGAGTTTTTATTACGACAAAAATGCACACAACAATTTCAGCGTCCCTCGCCATTTTAAATCATCGACACAGATCAATATCATAGATACGCGACAGCTGATACGCGAAGCGCGGCAAATTCAAATGAATGAAATGTCACTCATTTCATTACATCTCCCCCCCTAAGAGCGAAAATTCTAAGCAATATATCTGTAAAATGTACTTATAAGTCATCTTCATATTCATTATCATCTCCTTCATCTTCTTCAGCCTCTGTTATGACAGGTTGCAATTTTGTTATATGAAATAATGTTGATTCTGTTTTTCTGTTGCCTGTATCAATCCTATAAATGGAATTCGATATTTTCTCTATTATTTTGAAAGGGCCTATTTTTAATTCGTCTAATTTCTTTCTATTCAGTCTATTTCCATTTTCTACATATACACTGTCTCCTACATTAAATTCTTGCATTTTTCTATTTCTATCAAATATTTTCTTGTTATACTCATGAGATTTTATTGTATTCTCTAATGCCAATCTTCTATCAGCAATCCACTTGTCTTCCTTTTCCATCGTTTTGAATTCATTTGGTAGAATACTGACATTTGTACCATCCAGTAAATATTTTGGTGCAAAACCTGTAACGGAGTGTTCTGTTTCATTATATTTTTGTATACATTCTCTTGCCAGTGTTGTCCATGTTCTCTTATTATTTTTCTCATTCATTTTACACCTTATTTTATTTACTATTGTTTGGTTTAATCTTTCATTCAAGCCGTTCGAGAATGGTGTATTCACGGCTGTAAAAATTAGTTTAATATTATTTTCCTGCAAAAATTGTTTAAATTCTCTTGAATTTATGCCCGGATATTGATCTGTCAGGATAATTCCAATCTCATCTGTCTCTAGTACTTTCTTTGTTAAATTTATAAAGTCACATGCATTCTGGGTTTTCGAAGTCGCAATAAATGCATATCTTGTGTAGTGATCTACTAAAAGGTGTAGATATTTCTTTGTAGACCTAGATCCTCCAAATCCACCAATAGTATCCATTGACATTATTTCAAATGGTTTGGTAGCTGGTCCCAGTTGTGACATTAATCCAATTTTTTTTTGACATCTTGATTTATTTTTTATGCATATTTCACATGTTTTACAAATATTTATGATATTTTTTGTTAGGTTTATAGCCGTATATATTGAACTTATTTTTTTCTGCAGTTGTCTGATCCCAATATGGCATAAATCTTCATGCACCTTTTTTATAAGTTTTTTACTAAATTCTTCTGAGAGGATAATCTTTTCCTGTTTCTTTATTTTTTTATAATAGATATTATTTTTTAGTATTAAATTTTGTTTCTTTTCTCTTATTGTTTCATTTTTCTCTTGGTCTCCAACTATATCTTTTATTTGTATTAAATTAACTATTCTCAATGTTTCCTCTCTGTTATCTTCTGGTTCTAATACAGGGTTTCGGCTCAAACAGTCTGCTTCTACATTTTCTTTACCAGGTATATATTTTACGGTAAAGTCATACTGAGATAGGTAGTATGTGAGATCACCCAATTCTTCATCTGTCCTGCATTTAATGTTCATGTTCTCTAGAGGTTTGTGATCTGAGTAAATGGTGAATTGTTTTCCGATGAGCCAGTGCTGCCAATATTTAACAGCTTCTTTCATAGCAAGACATTCTAAATATATAGCCTTTTTCCGTTTTTGATGTTCATTCAATTTTTTTGAGAAATATGCCACCGGTTTGTCTTTACCATCTAGTTGTGTCTGTTTTAATATTGCTCCAATGCCCTCCAAAGATGCATCGGTAAAGATTTTGATTGGTAAGTCTTTGTCGAATATTTCCAAGACCGGTTGCGAACATAAATATCTTTTTATCAGATTGAATGCTTCTTCACATTTCTCTGACCATACAAATTTCTCGTTTTTTCGTAATAAATTGTGTAATGGATCTAAAATAATTGCACTTCTTGGTATATAGTCATGGTAGAAGTTTATTTTTCCCAAAAATTGTCTGATGTTCTTTTGCGTCTTAGGAGTTGGAAAGTTCCTTATTGAAATCAAATTGTCTTTTAGTGGTCTTACTGAATTGTTCTGAATTATATGGCCGAGGTATTTTACTGAGTCTGAAGCAAAGGTACATTTCTTAAACTTCAGTCTAAAGCCTTCTTTAATTATTGCCTCTAATACATTTCTAATGTGCCTTATATGTTCTTCAAAGGTAGACGAGTATATCAAAATATCATCGATATAGTTAACAGAGTATCCTGTGAGATTGTGTTTTCTTAGAATATTGCTTAAGATTCTCTGGAAAATTGCTGGTGATGTTTTCAAGCCAAAAGGGAGGCAGGTCCACTGGAAGTGGCCATCTTGTGTGACAAATCCTGTTTTACTTCTGTCTTCCACCCGTAATGGTATTGCCCAAAATGCTGAGTTTATATCTAGTGTAGTAAAATACTTGCAATTTCTAGTTTTAATAATTAGATCATCTATCAAAGGAAATGGTTGAGCTTGTGGTATAACTATTTTGTTTAACTCTCTGAAATCTACACATAAACGGGATTTTCTATTTTCACCTTTTTTAAACGCCAATGTCACTGGAGCAGCGAAAGGACTGTATGATTCTTCTATTAAATTGTTCTTTAGTAACATCGATATTTGCTCTTCAATTTCTAATCTATCTTGTATTGTACATCTGTATGGTCTTTTACTACAATATTTATTTACTTGTAAATCTATGCGAGCTTCATAATCTTTAACTGAACCTATATCATACTTGTCCTTAGCAAATATTGTTTTATATTCCTTTATAATTTTCTCTATCTCAATTTTCTTTTGATTATCTAAATGGTCTGTCATACTTATAAATTCCTCTGTTTGTATGTGTTCATTGAAATTTACTGTATATTTTTTTATATTATTATCTTCATTTCTGTTATCTTTAGACATCCTGTCTATTTTATTTGTTATTTTCTTTTGTTCTATCTGCAAGTTCTCATTTTGGGTTAATCTGAATTTCTTTATCATATCTAATCCGATTATGAAATCATCAAAATCTTCATTTTCTACTATGTATACATCCACCTCTTCTTCTAAATCAAATATTTTAATTTTTATTGTTATCAAGCCATCCATCTTCTTCACACCATTAACCGTTCTCATGTATGCTATGTTCACATCATCTTTTTTTTCTTTTACTTTTATTAATCTTGAATTTATTATAGAAATCTGTGAGCCTGAATCATAAATACCACTCACTTCTAGTTTATTTTCTAATAAAAGCTTGATTTTGATTAATGGTGTGCTTACTAGTTTTTTTCTCAGTATTTATGTCTACTTCAATTATGGAGTTATTGTTTACATTTTTAGTTTTAAGATCTTTTTCAGGTTCATTTTTATTTTTCTTGAACCAACATGACTCCTCCGGATGATATCTAATCCCTTTGTCCAAAGACTCACAAGTCTTACATGACTTCTTCTCATAAGTTTTATTTTTATTATAAAATGTACTGCTCTTTATGTTAGTTGAGTTTTTCTTATACATCGTGCCTTCATATTTTCTTATCTCGTTGAACAAGTCAGTAGTGTTGTTGAGTTCATCCCTGTTTAACTTATTTAAGATAAATCCAGGTAAACCAGTTGCAATAAGATCTATCATTGTTTTGGAATCTATAGATTTGTTTATATCTAATAAAAGCCGTTCTTTTTTTATGGCATAATCAATTAACTGTCCTTCTTTATACCTAAATGCGAGAGCATATGTGACTATGTCCCATCCTTGGTTTTTAAAAGTTTCTAAAAACTTGTCTTTCCATTCACTCCATTCAGAATTTATTGTTAGTTTTATGATCATCGAGCTATACCAATCCAAACAAGGTTTATCTAAAAATAACCTCAAAATATCTATTTTTGTCTCATCTTTTGTTATATTAAAGCGCGCACACTCTTTTTCAAAAATTTCTATCCATTGCATCGCATTAGGATTTTTGCTTGTGAATTTTTCAATAATAAATTTTTCTGAGATATGTTTTAAGTTATGTTGACTTTCTTTCTTAGTTGTAGTTTCTATTAATTGTTCCAAGATTTGTTGCAAAGTGTCATTTTTGTCCTTTGCTTGTGTTGTGCTCACTTCATCTAAATATTGATCTAAAAATTGCATATTACCTTCCTCATCTACATATGTCTTCTTTAGATTTTCATCCAACTTTATCCATACTTTTCTACTCTGGTGTCTTTTTTTAATGCTATTTTTTACTTTTGTGAAAGTGTTCGTTTTAACAATATATGTATGATGACTCACCGGCTTCAGTTCCTCGGGTAAAACATAACATTTTCCTTCTTCAGTAGATATTGAGGTTATAGCTAATACATTTGATTTGCCATCATTTGAGGCTATTATTGTAAACTCAAATTGAAGCCGGTCCATCTTCTTTTAGTTCACTTAAATGTCGTTTTATAAGACATTGAGGATCTCCAAAATTAAACACAAATTGTTTCCCTGAAATAACAAAGATTTGTTTTATTACAAGTTTTGTTTTATTTTACAATTATCTAGTTATTATCAAGTTACGACAATTACACTTCTATCTCACCTGAAATAACAAAGAAACGACATTTAAAGTTCACTATATCTCGAGTCCTCAATCACATTCTTTCTATGAGTTTTTATTACGACAAAAATGCACACAACAATTTCAGCGTCCCTCGCCATTTTAAATCATCGACACAGATCAATATCATAGATACGCGACAGCTGATACGCGAAGCGCGGCAAATTCAAATGAATGAAATGTCACTCATTTCATTACATATAGAAATATATATATATACAAGAATTGCTCGTTTAAAGGTATAGGATTTGGGTGAAGAAGGTATAATTGTAGCATGAAACTGAATTAACTGATTTTTATTAGTTGCAAAACCAAATTGAATTCAGAATTGTTATCTCTCACTATGAGAGCAGAAGGCGATCATATTGAGCAGAAGGCGATCATATTATTTATTAATCGAGTGTGATGGACGGACCAATGGACGGAGAAAGATCACCATGAGGGTTCCATTTTTAACATTTTGGAATCATCTCAACCCCTTTTTACGTCCCACTGCTAGGCACGGGTCTCCTCTCAGACTGAGAGGGGTTTGGCCATAGCCCACCACGCTGGCCAAGTGCGGGTTGGCGGGCTTCACACACCATCGACAACATTTTTGTGAACTCTCAGGCATGCAGGTTTCCTCACGATGTTTTCCTTCACCGCTAAGCAAGTGATATTTAGTTTCCTAAACCGCACATAACTCGGAAAAGTCAGAGGTGCGTGCCCAGGATTCGAACCCGCGACCTCCTTATGAGAGGCAGAGGTCAGAACCACTGAGCTATCACTGCTAACATTTTTGAATGTAACCCTAAAAACGCGATAAAAACGCTTGTCCACATCTCCCGTGTGTCACCACCACCCACTTTCAGACATCAGATTTTTGTCGCCTCGCTTAAAAATTAACACTTTCTCCGACCTTACACTTCCCGAAATCTTCGGGCTCCCTGAATAATAGAAGTGGCCGCGCGCCGCAATTTGTGCTATTCCACGACTTTAATAATGTTTTAATCATATTTGTGACCTTTAAGAATTCCGCTAACTTTTCGTCGCTGGAAGGACGGAGGACTACAGAAAATTATTACTCGCTACTTTGGGGCTTCACTTTAGGCAATTTGTTAACACGATATAGGCCCTGTTCGCTCGTAAAGTTGAAACGAATTAGGGATAAAAAATATAAAATATTCATTTACTTTTGGACTTCTCATTTTCATTGGATATTTAATACAGCAAAGTTAGTTCTAGTTAGTACAATAGTTAGTTCTAGTAACTAACTAATCCTGGTAAAATTTGTTTCACCTAAAAATCCTTTTTTGGGATGAAATGATCGCATAGTTGGGAATGAAGTCCTAGTAACATATCTATACATAGCTCAAAAATCCAGTTTAACAACAAGCTATAATCGTTACGTTACAATATAATTCACTAAAATAAAAAAAAATGTGGATGGATGGGATGGAGGAACTGGCAAAAAAAAGTAAATTCGTCCGGCCTGCGAATAATCCCCTGGCAGGCCTCCAATTAATTAGGCCTCCGGAACACGGCGCGGCCACGACCGGAATATAGAGATATCTTAAATCATCGAGATATTAATATTCTTTGCAACGAGTATATTTCTAGCTATAGTAATTTGTATACATTGAAACAGATAAAGGTAATCATTTATGAGCATCAGATATGAAACTATTTAATCGCAATAAATATGTGTCCAAAAATAGACTACAATATAATTTTCCTATTTCTTATCATTTGACTGGACTGAATACATTAATTAGTTCTTTCCTATTTTATTGTTCCCACCGATGTGAACCTGAGGATGAGCCTATCGGAACAATTTACTTCAACCAGCTTCATGCAAGAAAAAAGTAGCTGCGACTACGCTGCAACATGGCGGAAATTATAACAAGTATAGTAAGTACGTGTAATCTGTGGCGTGGACCACGGTCTATAGACAAGACTGCGGCCGGCTTACAACTGACGGCGGCTTACAAAACAAACATTTTTGACACCAGTAAACTGGTGACATATTTTCGCGCGGTCCGTTGGGCACTGTGTTTGCGTCTATTATTTATTGTTCTCCATTAGCCGGCACAATTTTCATATAGGCTTGCCATTCGTTCCGGATTTCAAAACTTAGGAATGCTCAGATCTTAGAAACGTATCGGAGTCAAGTCAAATATTAAATAAGCAACTGCATTCTAGATAATGGTTTCCTAAAGTAATTCTAAAAGAGTATTTGGTAAAGTTTTCGCCTAAAAATTGGCTGGTAAAGATCGCTTGGCGCAGCGCCAAGCAATTATGTCGTTCTGTTGCGTATGCTTCACTGATGCACTGCCCTGGACGAATTAACAGTGAGGATCGTGGGGAGGTCTTGAAGGTCATCATCGTCATTACATCAGCCTGCGGACGTCCACAGTTAAGCATTGGCCTTCCAATGTGTGCACCACTACATTTTTTCTTCAGTCTACGTGATACTTAGCGCTAAGGTGTGGAACACCCTGGAAGGGTGTTCCACACCTTAGCGCTTCTGTGTTCCCAGCCAAGTACAACCAGGGTGCCATCAAGAGAAGAGAGAATAAGCATTTTCTAGGCAAGGGCGCTTCATCCTTGACCTCATTATTTCTGTCCATCAGACATGATTGGAGTCAAGTGCAAGCCTATCCTATAAGAAAAAAAGTCTTCCTCATCCAGCCGGTTCCTACCATCCGCTTTTTGTCATCGTTTTAAAAAGTTGACTCGAATATCTGGACTTTACGGTTTCAAGCCATTGCTCCTACCATAAGCATCTTGCTAATGGTTTGGGATATTTCAGAATTCAGTAATATCTATAAAATATTATAAATCCTAGTTAATGGTTTTCATATTTTTTTCCGTATTATATTGGATTTGGGTATGTCCACGTAGAGATGAAATTTCGTGCAAGAGCTATGCCCCTTTTTTGAAACAAATTCTATAATACTCGATAATATAAACTTTAATTACTGAACAGTAACATAAAATTGTGTAAAAAAACCAGCACGGTTCATCCCATAGCTCTAACTGGGGCAAGAAAAATATATCAACGGAAACTGCTGGTGTATCTATTCAATTCGACGCGATCATAACAAGTTTATAGACCGTAGCGGTGTATCATAAAACGCAGCACAAATAAATTGAATTTGTACAAAGCAATCAATATGAAGGCTGGGCCTTAATCCGTGACCCGGCATTGTGTTTGACGGAGTTCACCCGCCGAATCTGAACGCGCTTGCTGCTGGACACAGCGAGTGGTCCAAGCCACGCGATTGGGGCTGTCTATGTCAAGAACCAGGGGCCGTACCACCAACTCGTGTAGCATTAATGCTGCAGCATTGTTTTGACATTTTGTATGAAAATGTTAAAACAATATTGCAGCATTACTGCTATAAGAGATGGTGGTAGGTCCCCAGACTTTTAATTGGTACATTGATTAAAGGGTTCGGCGGACAACTTTGGAAAGCTACGGGAGAATATTACGGATTTCCCGCTAATATATGACAATAAGGCAGAAACGCGTGTGCGGAGTAATAACATAATAATAATTGCCGTGGACCGAGGTCCATAAACAGTACTTACTGCGGTCGGCTTACTACTGAGGCCGTTGGTGTTAAAACAACCATTTTGACACCAGTAAACTGGCATTTTTTTTTTCGCTGTTTGCCGGTACCTGTGTATTTGCTAGTTGAAATCCGACTTTATTTACTTGTCTATGTACTTTATTATTAACGAATACGGAATACATAATATTACTGATGCAGTGAGTGAAAGAAGATGAGAGTGAAGTAGCTAAGTTTTTACTCTATCAATATCCCTACTGGAAATATGCGCTATCCAACCTATACTAGACATAATATCTGAATTTTGATGGATATCACAGTCTGCTCCGCTCTAACCTTGGTAACCTGGACACTCTACTTATCCGGAAAAAAGTCGAGTTGTTTTCGACGTAAATAGACAAAAGGTCGTGAAATCCTCGAAAACATTGAAATCTCGACCCCAGCTTTTCAACGAGGGCGAAATGCCACTTTACTAGCAAAACGTATCTTTTCTCTTGACTTGTGTCACCTTTAAAACCGGGCTTACCCGGGATTTTTTCTCACTAAGCTGGACGTAATTGGATCCTAAATTGACCGTGGCCCGCCAGTTCGGCATCCAATATCTAAAGGATTGTAATTTGGGTCGAATTGTGTCAGCCGGTCATTAAAAGCGGATTAAACAATACCACTCCGTGATGGAATCCCATCACATTCCCAATACAATCGCTTTCATAATATCAAACGGATTAATCTGATTTAATGTAACTGATTACATTATCATATTTTCCATTTTCATTAATGAAATAAATTAATCTTAGACCCGAGTGTATTTTATTTTCTCAATGCTTTTTTATAGACCGAAAATGACTATAGGGGGTTTAAGCACCCACTAAAAATTGTCTGTGTCCGCGACAAACCCCTGGCGAAAGAACGGGATTTCGCAAAGATACTGCGAGCATAGCTCGTGAGTGACCCCGACCATGTCTCCGATGACGGATATGCCGATATATGCCCATAGCCAGTATTAACCAGCAACTTTTACCTACTGTGGAACAGATTCCCGCGTCTCATCATTATCATCATCACGTCAACCTGCGGACGTCCACCCTGTCCTCGGCCTTCCTCATCCAGCCAATCCCCGCTACTCGCTTAACGTCGTCAGTCCAGCGAGTTGGAGGGCGCCCCACGCTACGCTTGCTTATACGCGGTCTCCACTCTAGGACTTTTCGACTTAATCGGCCGTCGCCCCTACGACAAGCATGATATGCCCACTGCCACTTCAGCTTGCTAGTGGTTTGGGCTATGTCACTTTCGTTCTCCTGCGGATCTCCTCATTTCGGATTTTATCCCTCAGGGAAACTCCTAACATTGCCCTTTTCATGGCCCGCTGAAATTTGTGGATCAGGCAATGAGTATGTATCCACGTTTCAGCCCCATAGGTGAGGACAGGAAGGACGCACTGGTTAAATACATTGATCTTTAGACTTTGCGGAATTGACAAAGAGAAGACTTGACTTAATTTACCGATTGCTGCCCTGCCCAGCCGTATTGGCTTCTTCGTCGAAATTATTCCGACCCAGCTTAATTATTCCGACCCAGCTTAATGTTCCCGCGTCTACTCACTTGCAAAAGACCACGCCTCGAGGCCCGTACCTCTGTTTGGCCAACGAATATATAAGTTTGGCTAAGGCTCAATAGAGAAGACCACATCTGATACACGGTCATATTTGTGGTTTTATTAGATCAACGGGGCGTATATAATCCTCGCGACATGAACGCGCACCGCTAACGAAGTCAGTAATGAAGTCGGCTCTAACGAACGCGCCACCTGGCGGCCGGCCAAGCAATTAGGCCTTCTGATTGTTACTCGGCTATTTTATCTTGCCAATGCCCTTAAAATATACTTGCGAATCGACGATATCATTGCTGCCTTTTTATTGTACGAACTCTGCAAGAATCCTACCACCAATAGAGTGCCTGAATTAAGTTATAGGGACATTATATCATAAACAATTATAGTGGTCTAGACTTCAGTCTTCTATTCGTAGTAGACCTTAAACTTTACAGAGTACCTAAAGTATACACATTTGAGGCAACCAAATCAGTTAGACGATCAATTCTTTTTCGCTTATACAAATACATATAATGTTCGAGACTCGAATTAGCTCTGTAGTGACGGAAAACATTGTGTTTTTGAAAACCTGCATATTTATTATCCAGAGAATAAAAACGATATTTTACAAAAAACGTCATGTTATCAATATCAATCAATCATCAATACATATAATAAATCTGTTGTTTGTCTGTTTGTCTGTCTGTTTGTACGGGCTAATCTTTGGAACGGCTGGACCGATTCCAATGAAATTTTGTGTGGTGGTAGCCTATGTCCCTGGTCAACATATAGGATACTTTTCATCCCGGTAAAATAAAGAGTTCCCGTGGGATAGTCAAAAAACTGCAATTAATTTAACAGCTTTGTAAACAACAACTAATGAACTTAATTTAGTACAATTGGTTATGCTGATACCTTATGTTGCCTTTTTAACAAAATATATATATAGTAAAACTTATTAATCCAATCGAGTTCCCGCGGGAAAGAAAACATTACAAAAACAGTTAGCAGGCGTCTTTCAAGTAACGGATTTTAATGAAATTTTATGATCCTACTTTATATATATGCCCGGTCAACATTTAAGATACTTTTCATCCTGAAAAATTTGAGAGCACCCGTGGGATGTTTAAAAAAACCTATAGCTACTTATCTCCGTAGCACAATCAAAACGGGGTCGAAATATCGACAGTTTAAATCGTCCTTTTGATCGTGCAACTTGGTATAACTATACAAGATAACCCGTACGTAGCAGGAACGGGTTGCTACGTACACAGTAGCGCATCAGAATGCTTAATTACAATATCTGGGCGTTGGTATCATCTCAGAATAAGATAAGTTTGGTTAGTATAGATATTACAATCCACGATGACACGCCCCACTCTATCTTACTCCATGCGAATTAAGTAACATAAGCGATTTCGACAGAGTGTATAAGTAGAGGAAGACCAAAGAAGATATAGGTAAATTGTGTAAAAGAAGATAGCACGTTGACAAGAGAGATTGGAAGTAGACTCCTTTACGGGTCCATCGAACCCAAGGACCACTCATTTTGTACGGGAAATCTTGGGAAAAATTAAGAAATTCCACGGGAAACATTTTTGTAAAAAAAACGAACTGCACGCGGGCGGAGCCGCGGGCAACAGCTAGTTCTTGTATAAAAAAATTCCAAGCTAATTTTGTAGGTATGATATCGTCACTGTGGTCATAATTCATCTTACTCAGCACCCGTAGTATAAGTTAACAACTAGAAATCTAGCAGTTGCCTTCGACTGTATTATCGAATCAATGTTCGGTTAGTGACATTTAAACAACTTAAACGCTCGTAAGTCTTGCTTGTCTATACTAATATTATAAAGAGGTAGCGTAACGATGTTTGTGAGTTTGTGACGTTGTAAGGGGTAATCTCTGGATCTACTGAACCGATTTTCAAAATTCTTTCATCAATAGAAAGCTACGTTATTGTCATAGGCTATAATAATTTCCAAAATTAATTACGCATCTTTACTTAAACTTGAATAATGTAATCCAAGTCGTAAAAAAATTGCTTTCATCGCGTGCGCTGCGGAAACTATTGAGGATAGAACAAAACAATGTTCTACAATGTTAAAGAACGTATCAAAATCTATAAAAAAGTCCGCGATAGCATATGCCTATCTCCTACGCGTAACACACAATAACTGCTTTTAGTGTTAAAATTGTGGTTAAAAAATAAATATTTTTTGTGAAGCTTATTTAGCCCATATGGTATTAATTTATATCTTGGTAAATATGTTTTTTAAAACGGAAATTTAATGTGGAATATTTGTGCCTGTTACTGTATACAGTTTAAACAAATATCTGCAAAGATATTAGCGAAATAAAAAGGTGCGTTCGCGCCATTTAGTACATAGTATCTCAATGGGTCGCGCTGCCCCGGCGCGGCCGTTGTGTGGCGATAGGTAGGTAAGTATAAGTATAGGCAGTAGGTATTTATATAATTGCGTCGCATTCAGCGCTGTGGGAGAAGGGACTGTGGAGTGTGGGTATTACGCGGGACAAACGGGCCGGGACAAAAATATTTCTAACGCGGAACGGAGTCCGCGGGCACTGCTAGTAAAATATAAATGGATGAAAACTATTCGATCATAATATCACAAACCTACAAGAGTTCTCTTGTCGCAGTCCCTTATAGGATGGCTCTACATATTTGCAGAACTCTTACCATGATATTGCATCAAAGTGTCTCCAACAGCCGTTGGAGTTAGGCGGTGCAGAAGCGTGTTAGCAAAATAAGTATAGATAGATACTTGAAACATGGAATACGTTTCGTTAGTGTCAAAAAAAGTTAAAATTTATCATAGCTATTCGCTTAACGCAGCGGCTACATTTCGTGAAGTCAATATTGTTTAAAATACATCGCTTCATTCGCTTCTCTACGCGGACTAGGTACATGTGAAACTACCGCTCACGCCTCCTACGTCACGCCTCCGAATACATTCAGTGTCACGCTAATACAATACGCGAATGGCTAGGCAATTTCAAATCTCAGTAGTAGATATTCCATCGCAAAGGTCGTCTTTGACTCGAAACTCGAAAACGGAAAACTTAAAGCTCGTACTTATCCGTAATAGGGGTAAAGAAGTACGAGGATATGACTCCGCGGAATCTCCAGAGAGCTTTATTCGCCGTCACTTTAAATTACATTCACGACAGTGACGAGACGGTGATGCCGGGATTATTAAGACTACATTTGAATCTGCCAGTACGAATCCGTATTGAAAGTGACCGAACAGTTGGGTTTCTGAACATTTTCAAATTATAGCATCAGTTATTTTAAAGTTGTATACATAGATTTATAATAGGTCGTCGCTCGCGATCCGACTAGATAGAGCCCTTCCTATAACAATGACAGCTCCGTAAGTGCGGCAACTTTTTCTTGTAGTGTGAGTGTGTCAATTTGAAAATTGTATGGTGCGCGGATGCTAGTCTGCGTGAAAAATTGTGTAGCGCGACGGCTCGGGTTTGCCAATTTAGGCAAAGTATTTTTTGCCGCACTTTTGAAGTCGAAGGCGGCCTCTTGGACCTCTAGGTATATATTGTGTAGTATTGACTACAGTCAAACCTGGTTAAGCAGGAGCTCAAGGGGCCGAGACCTCTTTTTCTCTTATAGAGGTTTCTCACTAACCCGAGTTTCAGAGGGCAAAATTACAGGACCTGGCTAATACTTTCACTAATAGAGTTTTCTCGGTTACCCAGTTCTCACTTACGCTGGTTCGACAGCATTTATATCACTTGTGTAGAAAGTGAGTTGCAAACATAGGTATATAAATCTATGGATGAGGGGTGTAATACAAAATTCACGAAAAAAGTATCCCGAGAAAACCTATATAAACGAGGGTACATGAGTATTTTTATGAACAACCTAAAACATTGTAATTTATGTCTTAAACCATTACTATACGGCCTAATTTTCAAACACGAGACTGAAGTTCGATTGTATGTCTTTTAGCGTTTTGTATGTCATTTACTTCGGACACTTCTTAGCGCTGACCCCAACTCCTTAGTTAATAACTCAATGGTTGCAAACCACTACTATCGAGTTACATAATTAATGGGTCACTTTTATCTCTAAACAAAGAACCATCATCGGTCATCGTTCGAAGCGGCCGGCAGATCACAAAACGGCCGTCAGCTAATCTCGTTCGGCTCGTTGATTATGAAACATGACGCATTCGTTTCTTTTATTCCACAACAAAAACGAGAAAAGCCGGCCAAGATCTAACCTTACTCTCAAGAGGGACCCGTAGAATAAACGCGCCTTTATGTAAAATCATTATAGATGTCATCGTCTGTAATTCTGTAGGAATCATCATTGAGCAGTTCTTCTACCTTCTGGACCAAAGAAGTCTTGAATGTCAAGAGTGAATTATGAAAAGTGAGTGAAATCAAGAGTGAATAGGCATTTTTTAGCTAACTCGTTCCACTATTGCTGTGTCGCCACTTTTCATCAGGTGTGATCATAGTCAAGCGCTAGCCTATATTGTTAAAAAAGCCTTCCTTCGCTGTGTAAGAGGCTCCGATATGGCTCCTTGCTGGATTACTCGAGCCACAGCACACTTCCCTCTAGAAACCAAGAAGGACGTATAAGGGGTCGCTTAGGGCTTTAAGGATTGTAGCTAAGGAGCCAAGTTGAGCTTTGAGAATTGAGTTGGTCGGAAACTCCCTTGCATTTGAGTAGTTATAAGTGTATTGTCGTTTTGTCCTTCTCCATGCAGGCTCTGCACAGGGTTGCAGGCATCAATAAGGAACCTAAAAATATGGTTATCAAAACAATTTACGCAAACCTTCTTCATACAATAAAATAGTAGAGCCACGTTATTGGTAGCTGGTTTCATAGTTTACATGTGCGTGTAAAGAAAGACGAACATACCGTTTGATTTAATCCCCTCTTTGGTGATTGGGTGTCAATATGTATTCAAGAGAAAAAATAATTTCATGCGAGATTGGTTTTCGTCTTTGAAATTCGGAACCCTGCGAAAGCTTTCGGATATATCTTTTTCCATTAATCAAACAGGACACTAACGATGTTATTGGATAGGTTTATGCTGGGTTTATAGCGGGTATTTAATTTTTCCTTACAATACAACATGGCTGCCAAATCACTTGCTATTGCAAGTCTAGCATGAGATGCTATTTACAGCAAGTTATATCATATTAGATGAGATAACAGATAATATTATAACACAAGTCACCATCACCATCATAATTATAATCTGGCAATTATAATATTTATGGTACAAGTTACTTTTCTTGTAAATGATAAAACTGTAGTCTACAAACCCTTTTTTAGCGTTCAGTAGCCAAATGGCAAAAATGGAACCCTTATAGATTAGATTCGTCATGACTGTCTGTCAGTCCGTCCATATGTCACAGCCACTTTTTTTATTGCGTATGTTTATGTTATTGCGTATGTCATGAAAAGTATGTAAAAGCGATTTATTCTGTCGACTTTATTACTCATTCTGTTACGAAAAAGTCTGTAGATACAATTTTATCGAGAATCATGTTATGTTTTATGCTAGCCCTACTGGCTTCAATGCTCGCTTTCAAAATACATACCCTTTACGATGAGATAATGAATATTTGATATAATAGCCGTATTGGAAGCTTGTTGCTCGACATCGAACTAAAAATATTCGTCCTCGCATCGATTTTGGATGTGGTATATAAGGATGACATGTGTATAATATTCGTCAACTTTCAGCAGTTGAGCACGAGAGCACACCTTTACATACATTTCATTTTTCTTATCTACTTACCCTTGGTTTGGCTTAAAAGTCTACCTTATCGCAAATCTTAAAGTATTCATACAGTCGGCTTGCAGGTTGTTGGATATGTTGGATATCACTTACAATCACGGCAAATTTGGTATTAATATCATACGGCTTTGTCTGCGATGATATTTATTGTGATTTTAAAAATCCTTATCATCTTTGTAAGTATAAAAAGTTCATCTGTGAGGTTTGTTTTTTTCAATTCTTCCTATACGCAAGGAATACTATCCCAAAGGAATTATGTCTGTAGTTTGTCAAGTTTGGTGCAACGTTTGAGCGATAAACCGTTTTATGTTTTGCAACAATTGGATAGGTTCTGATCTCCAAGAAATAAATATATGTTAAAGAATATCTAAGCGCATAGATGAAAAATTGCAATTTAATGCACACTAGCAATCAATTAAATACCACATCTAATATTTCTTTAAATTTCCCCGAAATAGCCGGTATTCGTGGAGTAATTATTTTGGAATGACGCCAAATAATATAAAGCCTGGATCCATGAGGAGAGGTGCTCGCGGATTTGGCAGCGCCGCGCGCAGTCCGACGCGGCCGTAGTATCGTTTGAATTTCCACCAATGAAAATATAGGGTAGTAAATAGAAGTACACCATTGAACAACCATTGAACCATAAAGTTAGTAAAATGGTTATAGAGATAATCTCGGTTCTAGACTCTAACCCCCATACAAATAAATGTGGAATAAAGGTGGAATAGCCTTACACTCTTTTTTGTGTTTATACTTTTAATATCAAATTTCTATTTATGATACTGAAGGACAAAACATTTTTAGGCACGTAAGTTACTTAAAAAATTAGTTTGAGTTTGTCGAACACACTGGTATGACCTTCAAACGATGTTTCTATGTACCCCTAAGAAAGTGATGTATTATTTATCGATGCTTACAGCGGTCAAACTGCTATTAGTTCTGCGAAGGTGGCAAACCTCTTTTTTGTCGAGTCTGCCCCGATGGGTAATACCGCATTATCAGTTATTCTGTCATGCAGCAGTAATTGTGAAGCATGATTGTATTTAGATTTGAAGGACATTGTAGCATCTCATATAGATAACGAGTATACTGCAATGCGTCGTATGACATTGCAATTCAAAGTCCTAAGACACACTGACTAGTAGTCTGTATCTGTCCAGGGCAGGCACATCTGGTATACATCTTGCTCGTCTTGTCATTCCTTCCCATAAAAAGAGGTCAAGGATTGCCGTATCCATGCACTATAATCAGGTATCATAGCTCGGTGTACAACAGTATTGATAAACAATTTTTGATATCATTTCTGAACCGTAGGTAATAGGATAACGTATTTTATTTTATTTCGTATATCTTTATATGAAAATAGTAAATGTTGTGGAAAAATATCTTTGGATAGATTAGCGTTATTTTCGTCTAGTTTTGCGGTTGGATGAGAATTGTCTATTATTTCATTATTTTTCCATGTGATTGAATATGATATTTTTGTTTATATTATGATTTATGTTATTGTACCTATTTAAGTAGATTATTTTAATGGTTCAGTATGTATCAATATCTACGTAAATTGATAGCTTGACAGACTCTTGAATTCATAGATATCAGTCACTGAAGACTACAGAGAACATTTCTTTCATGTGATTTTAAATTTATAACGTGATAAGTATTTCATATTATTCTAGTTATTCTCTCCCATGAAATAGAATAGAATAGAATAGAAAATCTTTATTTGTCAACACAACACATATGGAAATACCTAAATATAACTTAACCTTATAGGTTAGGTTAGGTTAGGCTGGCCAAGGGCGGGAACGCCCGTCGAGAGGGATAATTACGGCACATCCCTCTCGCAGGAGACGCACCAGTTGCTGGAGGACGAACATCTTTCTTCAGCTTCCGTGTGCGCCGGCCTGCGGGTGACGGACGAAAGGGGCTATGGCGTCCGTTGCCCGAACTCCACCAACAGGCCGAGGAGGTGGCGTGCCCTGCTTAGGACGCGCCTCCCAGGAGGAGTCGGCAGCGGCCAGGCTGCCGGCAGCAGCGACGGGACCGGCCGCTTAGGTGGCGGGTCGGGGCCTGACGGGAGCGCGGTGAATATGCAAGTGAATCCCGTACTCCCGCCAACGAGGTCCGTCGTGGCAAGCGACAGGTTTTAGTGGGTGCAAGCCCCACATGACCCCTCCGTTTCCCCTGACGGAGGGGTATGCGTTAGGCATTTCCTGTCATTAAAAAAAAAGGTTAGCACAACTAAACGATATCGTGTAATGATATGTTTGATTTCAAAAATATAACTGCGGGGTTTTTACAAGTTGTTGGATAAATTTAGCTTTCGTTTCACCATAATATGTATATGCGGAGAGTTACCGAAAATGCATAACTCTATCAACATTACATTATTATAGGTATCTATTGAATGGAAGCTGGCGTTATTTTGCGGAAATCCAAAATTAGTAGGACAGATTATTTTGTTTTGCTATACCTAATCCGCTACTTGAAAAGATTCTGTATGGTACAATATGCAGAAACACTACCTACATGAAACACCACACACAATTTTCCAACACTTTCTTCCACGCACCGTCCCGACACCGGGACATCCTCAGGAGATGTTGACTTCACAATGCGAAATCGTAGAGTCCTACGCTACTATTCTCTCTCTACGATTTAAAAAGGGCCGTGACACAGAGGCATACAGACAGACTGACTGTCAACACAGTGATATTACAAGGGTTCCGTTTTTTTGGGGTACAGAACCCTAAAAAGAAAATCTAGTTAAATAGTACCTAATAAATACTTCCGACAAATTCAATTTTACACGTACATACGGTTTTATGGATAGTTTAATTAGATCTCTCGTAGCGCGGGCCAATTTAGCATTTCCTTTGCGCCGGAGCCGAATTTAGTGGAGGGTTATCCTAGTTCCGCTGGTTACCTGCTATAAAGTCGTAATTAGCACATTTGCTTCACGAGTTGTAGTTGAGGCGGCCATCTTGGAGCGTTTACAAGGCGGGACATCATATCATTGGGCGGGACTTTTTAATTGAATTGCTTCTAAAACATTTAGTGTTCGTGACAATTGATTATTATCTTTTTACACGACTGCCTTAAAAGGAGTGTAATGTTTTAAGGGTTCATGTATGTATGTATGTATGTATGTATGTATGTATGTATGTATGTATGTGAGTTTCTGAACAAATTGAGACATATGGGGTATCGTTAGAATCCTCACATTTTTCCGAGTAACATAGGCTATATTTTTTTTTGGGAAATTTTGTTTTACCACAGGGCAGTCGTGTTATTTTAATTTTTTAATTAATTATTTACTTGTTACTATAGTTCTTTACACTCTAGGTCCCCTTGCGAAAAACATAGAGCCAACGTCTGTCATTGGACAATTTCGACAACTTCACTCTATCTCATTTTGCACAGTAATCACTAATCTCGTCGTTACTTTAATTATGTAGGTATGTACCTAAACCAAAAGAAACTGTTTAGCGCTATGTTAAATGATTGGCTACCCTAAGTATAAGTTTCATATTCCTTAAGTAGGAACAAAAAGGAATCTGTACCGGAAATAAGAGGTAATACGTAGCCCCGATGTGTTGCGCTGTTTATTGGAAAACGTTCAAAGGTATCTAGCTATATAAGCAATATATTCAAAATAAATGAGTCATATATTGGATAGAATTATTAACTCTGCAGAAGTCTTTTATTAAAAAGTAACGGTATCATGTTTCAATATAGAAAAGTCTGCATTGTCTGGTGCTACGGCATGCAGTGAAAGAGCATCGCCATACCCAAACAAGCATGGAAGACGAAGCACCAATTAAACAAAGAATCACCACCACAGAATAGTACCTTACGATACGCGAAGATTCCTTCGCAAAATGATTACAATAAATAGCGACTGATAACAATAAAGATCAATTCTCGCAATAGCGCCTTAGGTATATATGTATTGTATTTCAATACACGATGACGCGGTTCACTCTGTCAAACGCCGTACTAATCGAAGGAAAGAAAAGCGATTTCTGACCTTTTTTTTAGTGTCTTCGTGGATTGAAATATCTGTACCAACGTCGTTATTAATCTAAATGATGTGTGCTATCTTTCTATCGTGTAACTTTATACCCGGCGACGAGAGTCTTGATAAAACCGCTCGGCGGTCGGCGTTCAGTTCTTGTAGCCTTCGTACCTACCACAGATCACAAATGGAAGTTTATTTTGACAAGGTACCTACTGAAAATAATAATCTTACAGACCGTACAGAGCAACTGTTTTGGCGGAATATAATCTTCTGCTATTTTAGATGATTTTTCTCCTCAAACTTGTTCCATTCCATCGAGACTACAGCACACCAAGTACCAACTGCCGTGGAGTTCGACACAACAAATTACGTCACATCTACGCGAGGCTTCGAGGCTAATGCAGTCATGAGTGGTGAATAATGACGTCATCAAAGTTACGCACACGGCACTCATCAGAAGTTATCTGTGACTTGCGTAATTACGCCACAAGCTATTACTCGACGAGTTGAAATATGTTGAGAAACTTGAGAATATACATGCAGTCGTAACGGTAGTAGCTAGTTATATGTATAAGAGCAACTTTTCCGTAGATAATAATCATCATCGTTCATCATCATCATGTTAGTTGTCTAGGTCAAGGCAACCTTCGTGCCCAGCAGTGGAACTTAAAACGGGGTTGATGGTAAATGAAGTTCAATGTTGCATGGCCAAATAGGCGTCATTATGGCTGTGGTAACATGGTGAACGCTTCATGAAGTTTCAACTATGCACGCCTGAGTGTGCGCTGCTCGCTGACAACATTCCGCACAAACTGCAGCTAGTACGCGGGGTGTACTCGCTGTGCACTGTAATTAATGATGTGTAGCAACTTTTAATGAGGTCCATGTAGCAGTGCCCTATTCATCAAACATTACAAGTCTACAAACTCACAAGTTACAAGTTTAAATAAAAATTCACAAGTTCTTGTAGATTACGTTCATCAAATAATTTCACGTTACTTGTAGATTTTAGAAACTTGTAGTTTTTAATTTACAAGTGTGGCGGTAGTCCGTCAAAAAAGTCTTGAAATTAATTCACGGACACAATAATAATTTTTCCCTGACTTATATTATGACTAAGTAATTGAAAAATCTGTTCAAACAGAATACTGAAAAGAATTATCTGTTTTTTTAATTATAAAAGTATCCTCTAAAATGTACTTTATTTCGACTTTTATAATTATTTTTCAAATTTTTTGTTTCATGGCTTTTTGGCAGACTATACTAGATTTTTTTTTAATTGTTTTTAATTAAAAAAAAAATTGTCTTTGGGCAATGTCTATGGTACAAATAGGGTACCGCAAGTACATCTTTTTTTAAATGTTGTTTTTAATTAAAAAAAGTCTGCGCAATGAATATAATACCGCAAGTACAAGGCTATCTTGGCGGGTGGCCAAAATCGGAACTAACGTCGTTATCTTGTGACAATGTTTGATAGATCCCTGTGTCGGCATATCTGTCTGTATGTTGCAAGTATTTACGTTATTTTGGCTTATTATTAACAAAACCTCCCCAATTTTCAATCTGTCGACACAGTATCACAAGATAGCGGCGTTAGTTCCGATTTTGGCCACGTGCCAAGATTAGCTTTGTCGTACTGTACTATTAACTAGAATGCCGCGATAGTACATAATATTTTATATACGATATTTTTGTTCTTTTTTTTTGTTTTACATAAATATAAGATTTTTTTGTTTCCCGCCATTTATTTAACTAAGCTTGTGGAATTCCTAAAGTCTAAACCACGAAAATGTTAATAATATAATAATTATCAAATGTATTAAGTAGGTAGGTACGTATGTCTACATATGTAAGTTACAAGTAAAGAGTCCGCGGAGATTCTCCAACTTTTAGCCACAAGTTACAAGCTACAAGCAACGGTGGCATTTTTGACGAACAAAACTACTAATACACGTGTGAAAAAGCACTTGTATTACAAGTGATATAACTTGTAGCTTGTAATTTACACGTGTAGTTTTGATGAACGCACGTTTGTAAAAATGCAGAAATTTACAAGAGAATCGCTTGTAATACAAGGCTTGTAACGTTTGATGAATAGGGCACAGCTCTTGTGTGAAGGGTTTAGGGTTCGTGCTTATGCCATTAATATAGTTGTAATAAAGACGAATACGTACGGTAGAGGAGGCAGTATATTTTTCAACCCCCATTTACTAACCTTCATCAATGCGATAGGCAAGCCATCGAGTAGACAATTGGTTTTTAAATTCGCGTCGTCGATTCGACGAAGCTTAGGGCTTTGTTTCTATTTAAACGGAATACATATTTATTTTCAGAATAGTTGCGATCCTGCGGCGATGAACAGTGAACAATGAACGTTAGAGCGCTCGTGAACAAACAGCGTGTACATTGTACACAATCCCGTGGAGTTTCGAGGTGGGAGACAATTATACAACTTTTAATGGCGCCACGGGGCGCGTGCTCGGTTTTTGGACACACTGTACTCACAAGTACGCACCTCTGTAGGGTTAGAACAGGTTTTAGTACAAACGAGTCGACTCGATTCGGCGGTTGTCCAACCCTACCTAATACTGAATGTGATTTTTTCATTATAAATAGAAGCAACTTCACTCCAGTGAAATTAGATTTTTTGTGAGTAATATGAGTACCATGGATTTTCCGGGATAAAATAGCGTGCATCTAGGGCACCTATAGCTATAGTGATTTTCAGCAGAATCAGTTCATTACGAGTAAAAGCTGCTTGAAGGAGTTACAAATATAAAGACACATATATACATACAAACTTTCGCGTGTTTGTGTGTCTGTATGTTTCTTTCTTCTCCACGCGTATGGTAGGTAATAAACCGATTTGACTACGCATAGGCTACTTTTTGTCCCAAAAATCTATGTCTAACATATTGACGTGGAATAGAAACTAGTGTTTATTATACAAAAATAATAATAAGAAGAAACTTAGATAATATATATTTCTGTAAACAAACACCCTTTTATTTTGACCATTTCCTCCAAGAGAGTAATCCCTGTTTCCCAATGTATCTTTTCCTTATCCCTCTACATTTTTGTGACGTGCCGGGATATAGAGATATGATGTATCGGCAAGCGAGTGGGGTTAGGAGCGGTATTTTAATGTCCGCCTATTTTTCGCTCAGCGATTAATCATTTTCGAGCGAGCGGTAACAACCCGCTTGACCGAAACAAAAGACCAGGCTTTTTGTGATTTGTGTCGGTAAATGTTATATCATTATTAGTAAGTCAAAGTCAAAGTCAAAATATCTTTATTTCACATAGGCCTAACATACAGGCTCTTGCGAACGTCGGCATGACATTTCTTGCATAATAATGGTGATAACTACAAGTCGACTTAAAACTAAGTTTACGAGGGTTCCAAACGCGCCCTGCCACTGAGAAGAAGCCCACAACAAACTCAGCCGGGTATTTTTTTTTATGTTATCACCATTTAACAAAATAAGTATAAATACTAAAAATAGGCTAGCAACGACAACAGAGCAATCTACCACTTATCAGTCAATAAGCCGCCAGCCAAGGGTTTGTGTCGCTAATATAGTCCAATATGCCTTTTGAATGAGTTTAGGCTTGACAAACCCTTTGAATTTATTAAGTGAACAAAATGAAGTCAGACTTTTCAGAGTTGCAGACGTTAGCCAGCTTAGAAAATATAAAATCCCAAATTGGGCCAAACTGGGAAGTGCACCTGTGACCTATGTCCAGCTGTCTAATTATTGCGCCGGAAAGGTTTTATAAATACTAGAAAAAGCTAATATAAAAATTGGTCGAGTGCGAGTTGGGCTCGCCCACTTAGGGTTCCAAGACCGATCTAACCAATGCATGGAAGCTCCCCCTTATTTCTGTTATTTTAATTTATTTGAATCTGTAAATAGATATTCTATGACAATTATAAGCGTCCACCTGTTGCCGTTATTAATATCGAGCAAAAACAAGCAAAAAATCACGTTTGTTTTATGCGAGCCCCCTTTATTTATTTGATTGTATTTTTTAGTATTTGTTACTATAGTGGCAAACAGAAATACATCTGTGAAAATTTCAAGTCTGTAGCAGTCAAGGTTCAAGAGATACAGCCTGGTGACAGACGGACGGACGGACGGATGGTAAAGTCTTAGCAATAGAGTCGCGTTTTTACCCTTTGGGTACGAAACCCTAAAAACGTAGGTTGCAAAGGAAATTGAACCGCGTTTTTATAAATTGTAAATAAACTCAAAGCAATTATTGTGTACTTAATAGAAATCAAATCGCAATGCAATCAGTTACCCGATTGTTACACTCTGTTTACATTACTCTGTGGCGACTGGTGACCGCGCTCTCGGTGCGTGCTCTCGCTCTAAGCTCGTATTTTTCTTGCAATCTACAGAGCAAATATTTAACTAGGAAGCTTTTACTTTTACGTGTAGACAATAGAAATTATGTAACTCATAAAATTTCAGTTGATACAACTATTTTCAGGTATGTTCTTCTGACTATTTGACCGCAGACTATAGGTTCACAGATCAGAGATATAAGTTTGTAGAAACATAAATTACTATCCAATTGAGTTTTGATTTTTAAATAAGAGTCCATAAGTTATGCTTATGCGAAAAATAAAGAGTTTCATTTTAATTACTAGAGGTATTGTTTGGGGCATTTCATGCGCAGAATATTATAGTATATTTCTAGTTCAATAATACGAGGCATGGGTATTGCACAATACACATCATTGATTTGGCGGTATAGTGAAAACCGCGTGGCCAACGCCGCAGGCTCATTCTTCAATGGGGTACAGTAAGAGTATTAGTAAGAGTACAGTAGAAATATCAATTTGAGTATCAGTAGAAGTACAGTATAGAAGTATCAGTGCCCAATGCCCAATTGGCGTGGCAATTGATCACAGTTATCTAAATAATAAAAAATCTCAGTCTCGTACAAATTGCTTTTCAAAAATGGTAACAATGTTAAACGATGTTTCCAACGACATGGCGCCGAAGTTAAGTACGCTAGTCCCAAATTCAAATTTCGAATTTCCGTGGAAGCAGTGCTGGCATGAATTTCCCGCAATTTCCCCACGGCAGTTGTGTTTACTAGCACTTTTTTCTCACACATCAAGCGTCACCTGTCGGGGAGGCTTAATTGGAAACAGTTGTTTCCAAAAGTACAAATACGACATATTGTGATCTCTACCATACACGGACTTGGAGTGAGAAGCGAAGATATTTTGTGGAACGAAGTTTAACGGGCGGTACCATAGATAATACATATATGGCGGTACAATGGTTGGGACAGGTGAAAGAAAATGGATTTATCCGTCACGAAAGCCTCGAATTTATGTCCACATTCTTAAAGTATTCCTGCAAGTAAACGATTAGCACAAGCTAACTTGATACAGCG
This sequence comes from Coenonympha glycerion, assembly GCA_963855885.1. Classification (NCBI taxonomy): domain Eukaryota; kingdom Metazoa; phylum Arthropoda; class Insecta; order Lepidoptera; family Nymphalidae; genus Coenonympha; species Coenonympha glycerion. The sequence continues at coordinate 15,206,954 of OY979637.1, read as the reverse complement.
CCATCTATAGAGCGGTAGATGAACTTCGTTTCAACCGAGTATGACACTCGTGCTTTTTTTCTAGTAAATGCGAGCAAAGGACCAGTTTTAATATCACCGCGGTTGTCGATAGACATTTGCAGCACCAGAGAAATGAAAATCGAAATGAAAACTTTACATTTCATTTAATGTAAATTATATTAAATGTAAAGATTTTCATTCAAAGGCTCTTATGAAATGTCAAAACTCTATCTCCAATTTATAAAAGCAGGTTTAAACCTAGAAGAACGGGCAAGAAACTTTTTCCAAAAATGATGAGGTACTCGTAATGCAACTTTTATTATCAAGTATTAGATTTTGATGATATCTCGTGAAAAGACGGAAGCATATATCAATATTGTGCCAAGAATCTTGTCGTTAAGAAATTCTTCAATGGTTCAGTAGGTAACCCAGAGAACGAGTAGGTACTGCGATTTTTAGGCTGTTCTCGCTTTCTTGACACAGAATGCAAGAAACCATTCGCAGGTATCTGAATTTTTCAACATGGCAGTGGAGTCTTGCATGGATTTGTTTGGACTCTGCAACATGGCAATGAAATCTTGCAATTTGGGTCACGTAAATCAGTGTCTGTAGGTATGTGTTATGCAATAGGAACACATGTCCGACTGTATTTTTCAAACAATACCGCATCGGAGGTAGTTTTCCGTGCGGGGTGTATTCAGGCGTGAAATCAGCCGGACGGGTCGACAATTTTGATGTAAAGCCAGTTTCAGACAGTACACTATTACGGTGCGGTTGTTAAAAAGATTTTTGGGCCGATATTATCGTCAAATTTTTAGTACCTATAGAAGATATTTTTTATCACAGACGACGGGGAAAACAAGGACACTAAACTCATCTAAGTTAACAGTTTTTTTAGGGTTCCATACCAATTTGGTTAAAATGGAACCCTTATGGTGAGACTTTCTCCGTCCGTCCGTCCGTTTGTCACACTCGATTATTTCAGTAACTATCAAAGCTATCGACTTGAAATTTAGAATACTTTTAGGTAATAGTGACCCAACGCCATTGCACTTATAAAATATTGAAAATTGTTTTTATTTATATTTAAAAAGGGGGGAAAACCGGGACTTCGAATTTTCAAAATGAGATAACAATATTGAGTGGGGTATCATATGAAAGAGCGTTACTTGTGTATTCTAAAACCGATTTTTATTTATTTTTATGCCTGATAGTTTTGGATTTATTGGGCAAACTGTCGAAAAAAATACCGTTCCCCCCCTTATCTCCGAAGTTTATCGATCGAAAAATCTGAAATAATTATGATCAATAGACATTAATGTATATTTTACAGGAAAAATAAAATCAACTCCCTAACTTTTATACTTTTTTTGATAATAACAATAAACCGCCAAAAACAAAGTTACGTTTGCGGTTCGCCAACAAAATTACCTACATGTAAATTATACTCGTAAATTCATGAACAAAAGTGATTCTTTCAATGTTTTACTTCTTTTATGGTATGGAACCCTCGGTGCGCGAGTCCGACTCGCACTTGGCCGGTTTTTTTTATTTTATGTCTGTGCCCTATTCATCAAACGTTACAAGCCTTGTATTACAAGCGATTCTCTTGTAAATTTCTGCATTTTTACAAACGTGCGTTCATCAAAACTACACGTGTAAATTACAAGCTACAAGTTATATCACTTGTAATACAAGTGCTTTTTCACACGTGTATTAGTAGTTTTGTTTATCAAAAATGCCACCGTTGCTTGTAGCTTGTAACTTGTAGCTAAAAGTTGGAGAATCTCCGTGGACTCTTTACTTGTAACTTACACATGTAGACATACGTACCTACCTACTTAATACATTTGATAATTATTATATTATTAACATTTTCGTGGTTTAGACTTTAGGAATTCCACAAGCTTAGTCAAATAAATGGCGGGAAACAAAAAAGTCTTATATTTATGTAAAACAAAAAAAGAACAAAAATATCGTATATTTTTGTGTATAAATTATGTACTATCGCGGCATTCTAGTTAATAGTACAGTACGACAAAGCTAATCTTGGCACGTGGCCAAAATCAGAACTAACGCCGCTATCTTGTGATACTGTGTGGACAGATTGAAAATTGGGGAGGTTTTGTTAATAATAAGCCAAAATAACGTAAATACTTGCAACCTAGAGACATATATGCCGACACAGGGATCTATCAAACATTGTCACAAGATAGCGACGTTAGTTCCGATTTTGGCCACCCGCCAAGATAGCCTTGTACTTGCGGTATTATATTCATTGCGCAGACATTTTTTAATTAAAAACAACGTTTAAAAAAAGATGTACTTGCGGTACCATACTTGTACCATAGACATTGCCCAAAGACATTTTTTTTAAATTAAAAACAATATTAAAAAAAAAACTAGTATAGTCTGCCAAAAAAGCCATGAAACAAAAAAGTTTAAAAATAATTATAGAAGTCGAAATAAAGTACATTTTAGAGGATACTTATATAATTAAAAAATATAGATAATTCTTTTCAGTATTCTGTTTGAATGGATTTTTCAATTACTTAGTCATAATATAAATCAGGGAAAAATTATTATTGTATCCGTGAATTAATTTCAAGACTTTTTTGACGGACTACATGCAGCCACACTTGTAAATTAAAAACTACAAGTTTCTAAAATCTACAAGTAACGTGAAATTATTTGATGAACGTAATCTACAAGAACTTGTGAATTTTTATTTAAACTTGTAACTTGTGAGCTTGTAGACTTGTAATGTTTGATGAATAGGGCACTGGTCTTTGTTGTGAGTCTAGATGCATAAGTAAGTACAGAGGAATAGAAAAATTTTACAGGAATATAGATATGCCACTGGCTATGGTTAATTATTTTCCATAGTATTAGGTTTATTGATACGTTTTTTCTGTTATTTCGCTGTTTAAATTTTAGATATTTGATCTTATACCTTCGTAGTTACACCATTGATCAGTTTTCGAAATTGGATATAATACCCGCCCCGAGTATTTACGAGTAAATATACAGAACATTAGCGATTCCCTACTCTTTGTAACTTTCTTTAATTTCATAATAGAAATTATATTATTACCATGATTACAATTTTATGGTATCCCAAGAACCGCAGCTTATTTGTGCATTATTGTGAACATACCCTTACGCAGTTAAGAACGAAAGATGAGTTCATTACACGGGGAATTATCCGCGTATTGTATGTTTTTAAAGGAATCAAGCGGCAAATTGGCTATCAGTTTAAAAGGATCGTTGGTTCGAGTCACTGTTTTATTTACCTACCGAATGGTTGCGAGTAAATAGTCATTCGTTTTTCGTATTTTCGGTTGCATCGACGGACGTCCATGACTGCAGTACAAAAGTATCTCCAAGAGTGTTTTTTGTCATTAAAACACAGACTTGTATACTAAAGACAGGGCGAACAGCGCCAAAAAATGTGGCCAGTTTATCGGTGTCATTAGTATCAACAGTTTAAGGCCACGCTGTAGTTCGCTCAGCGGCGGCGGTATTTTGACAGATGTCTTAGGTGATGCCTTAGGTGACAGTTATTGTAAGTAAAACTGTCACCTATCGGCTTAAGTAGGCGTTTCTTAAAGTGTTGGTGAAAACGAGCATTAATATAATATGGCCTCTACTTCGGAAGGATTTCGGATTTGAAAGGAAATGTCAGCTCATGACTCATTGTTAGTAGAAGAACTTTTTCTACTAAACTCTACCTAAGTAGCATGACTAGTAGTATTACTCAGAGGCAGTGTATCAAGGCCTTTATTGAGTGAAAGTTTACTTTTTCCTACGCCGGGTTAGAGCCCACTAATTACTTTACTTACCCCTCACCTAAGCTGTCAAACTAAAGTTTGCTACCTCACTGTTGCATGGGGTCGTAGTGTGGGAGACCATACGATTTTACTTGTTAGTTGGTTAGGATCCGAAGTAAGAACTACTACTTGCTATTATTTCTATACTAGTCGTAATCTTAATATATATAAATCTCGTGTCACAATGTTTGTCCTCAATGGACTCCTAAACTACTGAACCGATTTAGTTCAAACTTCGTGAATATCTGTCATTTGGTCCAACTTAAAAGATAGAATAGTTTTTATCCCACGTGGACGAAGTCGCGGGCATCAGCTAGTAGTATTATAATATTTGCATGTAGATAGTTCAAATTATAATCAAGGATGGTCAACATTAGAGTTTTTGTAAAAAAAATGTAATACGTGGGAGGTCAAATCCTTTTTTGGCGGAGTTAACATCTGCGTTTATGACTCTTGACTGTATTATTAAGAGCCTGTTTCCTTATTTCTTATAACAGACTACAGAGCCTCTGTCTAATGATATAAGTTGGAGAAAAGGGCTTGGATGAAGTAATTGGCTGGAGCGCGTAGATTTGCAGTTGCTCAAAATGGGGGCTACGGTATCCCCTTACATCAAAATAAAATCAAACGTCATGATTATCACCATTAGATAGTTTTTTTTGTATTCTACCGTTAGATGACTACCTAATGTGAACATTGCTTAAAGTTACACATTTTTGTGTGCTTGTTGCTTCAAACCTTAAAGTATGAGTTTGCAAACATCGGCATTCAGCATGTCGCATTACCTAATCTTAACACGAATACTTAATTATATACCAATGGCAAAGTTGTGCTAGCTGATGTAAACTTAGTGTCATATGAATTTTATCTTATGGATGGATGGATTATTCGCGGCTTTCGCGGTTGGGTGCTCTGCCACTAAGATACGGGAGCTCATACCGCCGGGACGATAACTTAGACCGGACTACGGTGCCATTAGAAAGCAGTTCAGTTTATACCTATTGGTGCTATATTTCTATCCCCTGTCCCATAGACTACATGTCCATTGATAGCTACACAGCCCTGTAATTGTGAGAACCGGTTTCACTAATGAGTCTAATGACGTATTTAAATTGATACCGCTTAGTTGTAATGACTCCAGGAAAAAATATTATAGTTTATAGTCTAAAAAAAATGGGAAATGCTTTCCTAAAAACCAACTTCAAATGCCATTACAAAGAGTGAAATAATTTTTAATGTAGGTACCTACACCAATTGGAAACAAAACCCTTTTAAAGAAAGAAAGAATTTTTCAAATCGGTCCACGCGTCTTCGAGTAATCGGTGAACATACATAGAAAAAAAAAAAGATTCCGACGAATTGAGAACCTCCTCCTTTTTTTGAAGTCGGTTAATTAAAACAATTGCCTATAGGGTTGGCTTCAAACAAAATCTTTTAGTCAATTCTATTCTAGATTGACTCTTGATTCTAGATAACTTTTTACTTGACTCTTGATTCCAGAGTTAAGTATTTAGGTGTTTGAGGAAGAATCCATCTTGCCAATTGCACACGCTCCAAATTTATGTAATTCACATAATTGATATAACAAATAATAATCAAAACGTTTTGAGTTTTCATAAACAGAAGTCAATATAATAATCGTAAAGAATCAATCACTACACGATCTTTTCTTAGAGTAAAATGGAGTGTTTCCGCAAAAAAAAACATGCTTTACTTTTTCCAATTTAAACATGATATAAGTAATATAAGCATGATATAAGTTAATTGTATCATAAATAATTTACAAGCCAATTATACGATCGAAAAAAAATATTTTAGAGGCTACTGAACTTGAGTCATAACTCCGTACAAATTCGATGAGGAAAAAAGTTATTGCCTCTGCCGCGCCCCCTCAAAGCCTTTTGTCCAGCGACAGGCTTTGGAGCCGTGAAATTGCTGTGACGGCACGCGCGTACACTGTTTAATAACAGGGGCGATGCCGTCCTCAAACTCCTGATACTTCATTCTTCCCTGATACTTATTTAGGCGGAATTTGCTTATTTATAGACGTTTTAGGGTTGCGTGCCAAAATGATGTAAATTAACTCTACTTACTGTGTTACTTGGAGTTGTGTCCGTCCGTCCGTTAGGGCATGGAGCGTTTTTCAAACTCGCTGTGGATGATTCATCACTATAGTTTTAGTCGTGGACATTGGTTGCTTAAGAATTTATGGGAATGGCGTAGTCAATAGTGCTTTTTAGAAGTGCGGAAAGTTCGTAATTTTATTACGAGTCCAGAGTTGTTGACACAAGCCGAAGGGACGGGTGGAAATGACTGTTCCACCCGTCGACTGTTTTGTTGGCATTGATGAACGACGTTCAATGCACGTGGAACAGTCATTTCCACACGTTATGGCTTATAGAAGTGGAACCACGCTTTACTTATCTCAGATCCATGAACGGATTCTATTCATTATAAATCTTTGTATTCATTATTCTCAGTGCTTCCCAAACATCAAACGAAAATATTCAACACTACAAATGAACTTTGCCATAAATAAATGATAAAAAATTGCTATGGTGTATTTATTTAGTATAAACATAACATGTACAAAGAAATAAACACAGAAAGGACATGTACAAGGACATCTTATCACTACATAAGAGGATCTCTTCCAGATGCCCTAGATTTGGGAACAATAAAAACATGATATGCGAAGTAGAAATAATAACAACACATGATACATTATGTTCATAATATACAGCTGCGTTCGGAAATTAATGCTTTTACGCAGCCGTACAGCTATAAATTAATGTCATCTAGTCTGTAGATAACAGTTAGAGTAACAACATAACCCACAATTTTTTAATAAACACTCGATACTGCGTGCCATTTTTTTCGCAGACTACGTACTCGTAAACTGCTCTCCCAGAAACCACATTTCCTGTAGGCAGCAAGCAAATAGTTATGAGGCCTCATACCAGCGCGCCGTCATCCAATTTCACGGCTCTGGGACGAGTACGGACAAAGTCCTTTGAAAGGCACTCCCGACCAAAATCATTTTTCCTTATTGAGTACATTGAGTCCTTAGGCGGATGCAAATAAGTTGTGACTTTTGAGTGATAGGTTTAAGGTTCATTTCTGATAGGAGTTAGGACTAAGGAACCGTAGGAATTATTCTATGTAATATGTACTTTTATAATTACAAGTGGCCAAGTGCGAGTCGGACAGGGAATGTTCCGTACCATTATCGTTAAAATTAAAGGGGGCTCCCATAAAAAAATCGTGATTTTCTGCTCGTTTTGGTCGATAATCCAGAACTCTCAATAATACTCCACTACTACTACCATAGAAATAGAGTCTTTAATCTATATTCTATTCTATTTTTTAGTAGTAGGTACTTACATATTTTTTGTTGTTTCTTTTAAAAAATGCTTACTAACGCCCGTCTGTATCCAAATGTAAACCTTCCCTTTAAAGCGGATGATCGTCGCTTACTTCAAAATATAGTATCTTTATCAGAAACATTACCCCATAAAAAGATACTATGTAATTGACATTAAGATTTACATGAAAGTTATTTACATGGGAGAACTTCTTTGCTTTGTAGAGCACGTAAATCGACGATGCCAGTATAAACTTCCGAATTTTTTTTTAATTACACGAGAGACAAAGAGATAGAAAGAGAAACAAGTTGGGCATTTCATTCACTGCGTGCAGGAGAATAACGCGAAACGTCTGCTGGGCTCGCGATTTTGAAATCATCCCCAAAACGTCAATTTTTGAGCTAAATTCCTAAAACAATAGTTCCATACTCTAACAAAAAGTAGTCAAGTGGTGATCAGAGAGATAAGTATATATAACGATAGATATCCTACTAAAATCTGTGATCCTACAAGATTCTATTCACTCCAGGTGCTTCTATGCACGTCCCCCTTCTTTGAAGCAATTCTGTTCATTAATTCATAACTAAAAAGGTCTGGCACACGGATAGACAGACAGACAAGAGTGAATTCAGTATTCACCCGAGTTAACTCTAAAACCTTGCTTCATAATATGCTCCATAAAATCATGATATCGAAAGATAATAACCGTTGTTTACTGTCGATAGAAATTTCTCAAACGTCCTTGGTACATTTTTAGGTGCTCCAAAGAATGTGATTGCTTGATAATATGGTATTCTTCCACCATAACAGTCCAGTGGCTCGACGTCACACGGTTAATATTTACTTTTTGATAGTCTCTAATTTTATCTACGCGATATCTTGTACAATCAGGTATAAAAGTTGAAATAATTTTCGGTTACTTCTTGTTATAACATACGTATGGCAAAGGGTTAATCACGTTGTATCTGATCTTGATTTTTTTTCTATTTTACCGTAAACAGGGAACATTACTGTGTCGATTTGAAAGGTACTAGCCGGCGACATTACTGGATATAAGGGCAGTCAAGATCTGGTATCTCATTATTGCAATTGCACATTGCAATGAAATTACCAATGATGCAGGGCAGGTACTGAATCTCACATGAGCCAGGCATATCATAGTAAAATCATTCTCGTAGCATCTTACTTTTCCATAAAAAACGATCAGGTTTTTAGCAACAAAGGAGAACTAATTTTTTCGCTTTTATAAGACCTACTGTTTGGAAATCACAAGCTTTTCATAAACATACCGTTATAGCCTTTAGTATTTTTTTCTTTCCTTTAAATATGAATAAAGTTTTACAAAGCATTGCACTTGAAACTATTTGCTTATTCGCGTTCTCGTTTAAATAAGGAGTTTCCGTATGAAACATTGCATGAAAAGCGTAGCCTAATAGTAGAACAGTGCTGCCAAGAAAAATAATTTCCGCCACTTTATATAAATTTCAACGTTTCTACATTTCTACGGTTATTACGGTCGAGGAAGAGGATACCTACTTGAATTTTAAGGGGGATAAAACACGGGTAAAACAGCTAGGAAGGACTTGGCAAAGAACTTGGCAACGTGTTTCTTGTGAAGTCACGTGTAATGTAACATGTAAACTTACAAGTTGCGCCTCAGCTACTGGTCACTTGGCGATTTGCCAAGCTTTTTTATCTAATAGGAGGGATTAATTCGAGTGCCTAGTTAGCTTAGTAGTTAGTTGATAGGTTTTTCTTTGAGTTATATTCCCAGATGACCGCGAAAAGCAATTTCGATGAGTGTTTTTAGGTGAGATAGCGGTATTGTATTGGTGTTACCTACTTCTCAGATACCCGTCCTACGCACTTAAAAACTCCTGAAGATGATGCGGTATCGGTACGAAACTTCGCAAGAAAACAAAATGAAAGACTTGGAAAAGACCTAGAACCCAAGTGTAGTAGTTTTGAGTCGTTAAATAGAAAGCACTATTTAATAACTAGGATTTTCTGACTACAGGTACAGATTTACTGGTCACAGCACCCGTACCTACAGGATTACGTTATTTTAATGGACATGTATTGAAACAAATAAATGAATAAACAAAATGAAATGTCTATTAATAAATGCTGTAAATAAGGCCGATATGAAAAAAATATTTGAACTTGAACTTTGTACTGGGTGTAATGCAAAACTTGATCACTTTGATTTCAGTGAAAAATATTCTCTTCTATAATACGATGGAATTAGATTTTTCATTACAACTGTACTCTATAAACTGTACAGTGTATCTCTTATCAATATTATCTGCAAAAGTTCAACCTCGCCGCTCGTTAGTTCCATTGTGTGCCTCGGTTGGAAAAATAAAAGGAAAATAATGAAAACCCACGCCCTACTAACAGTATTCAGTGCTCTCATTATAATAAGTGAAGCTAGCTGCATCTACATACAGAATACCATTTTCCACAAACGGTTTGAGCGACAAGCGGTCACATTAAGGAAACTACAAAATTTGCACGAGCACGATTCCAGGATGACAACTCAAACTACGTCGTGGAGTGAAATTTTAGCTGATATTCTCGTAACAGAACTATTTTCATATAAAACAGTGGATTTTATTACTAAAGCGGATCAGAAAAGTGGAGATATAAATGAAACGCCTCAAAAAACTAGTGTTTTAGTAAAAGCTGTCAGTCATGTACTTGAAATATATAAAGTGTATGTGTTTGATAAATTGAGAAGCGATTACAATATACGTGTCAATGTAACAACGGATATAGATGGAAATAAAGTTGGGAAACACGTTCGCGAAGCAAACAACAATCCAAAGGATGATGTAGAAATAATAGAACCGGTATACCATGGGAAATTGAAGAACGAAACTGATGATGATGATGATGGGGGTGAAGAATGTGAGGAAGGATTTACTAAGGATAGTGATGGGAAGTGTATTAAGATGAAGCAGTCTAAGTTTGTGATGGCTATACCATGGCAATGTCCAAAAGGGTATAAGGCTGACTGGTTGGGTTATTGTAGAGAATCTCTTTAGTTAATTGAAGATGAAAATTTATTGATATGTGCAGTGAAAACATTGTTATTTCATGATAGAGTTGTGGGATTTGGTAGAGTTATTTTCTACGAGAAGGAGTGCAGGAAGCTCATATTATATGGCTGACGACTAGTTATGTTTTAGTAGATTTATCCCGTAATTGTGTATCTAAGGTGTGAAATTATATTTACTAGATGTTGTTCACGACTTTAGTCGTTTATTCCTCGACTGTTCAATTATCAAGCAAATAAGTGTAAACTAGCAAGCTTACATTAGCAATCAATACAACGATTATACTGAATGTAGACATCTTTCATGGAATCTTTTATTTTACTGGTTTAAAAACCTATTCTTCATCCATCAATATGTATATTTTTTTTAATTATTCAACCAAAATTGTCTTAAATTATTAATCAAAATAAAGTGAGTGATTAATCAATAACTATTCTTTGTTCTCATTTTATTACTTCCCCATGTTTTCTCGCAACTTAATAATCCTGGTTTTGAAAGTAGAATATACAAGTTTAATTCAAAGCTCAGTTGGAAGAGCGTCCACTCGCGACAGGTGGTGGTCACGGGTTCGAATCCCGTTGGCAGCGTTAATTTTGATACACTTTTCATTTATAAAATTATACCTAGTGTGTGAAGCACTATAAGAATAAAGTAAATTATTAATTCATAACCTTCCAAATGAGTGTAACCTCGACCTAATTTCAATCGGAATTCCCTTCCTGAAAACATCAAATTCGGCATCCTATCGGAGCTTCCCAACCGTGCTTATTTATAACACAGCAAAAAGAAGGTAATTCCACCGGGCACCAAACAAGTCTTTCACGTCAGACAATCGACAGAGTCAATTTCACGGTGTGCCGGCTACCAAAGAAGGGCGTACCTGGGATCAAGCGGGCATTTGTGGACCCCGCGCAAATTGACCCGCACACGTGGCCGGGAAAATGAAATAAAGAGAAAATCCACTAACGGTTACTGTTTATCGATGCTGGGGATTGCCGATCTAACATTGCAAATTGTGCGGGACGATTTTTTCCTCCTTTGTATTTGGGTGCAGATGGTAAGTAGCAGATGGCAGTAGTATTAGTACTACCAGAACTAGATAAATTATTATCCGCAAATAATAGTTGTTAATTTTTTTACAAAAATCGTAATAGTACAAGTAAACAGTAGCGCCATCCGTCAAAATTCTATAGGAGGCAGTTGAGTGAATAACATGCGAGGCCTTGTTGGTGGCAAAACAAAGATTTTTGGCACCTGGCGATATTTATTCGCTCTGTTCGCCCTGGGCAGGGCCCTGTCTATTAGGGTATGCCCTATAGGGTAACAAACATAAATAAATGAAAAATTACAGTCGAATTATGATCTTTTTTGAATTTGATTGAAAATAAAGTAAATAGCGAACTACAACATGACAAAGGGCAATTCACGTAGGAACAGCGATTTGTACCTAGAGTTGTTTAACCTACAACCTATACCGACGTGGCTTTATACCTAAAATTTCACGTGCGCCTGGATTGCCCTCAGCATATCCAGGATAGGCCATGACTTGCCGGTGTCCCAGAGAAATATATAAATAAGAAAATGTACATTTTAGGTCGATTTGAGAATGAAAAAGACAAAGAAGTTATGGTAACAATGTTTGGGTAACAGTTTATACGAGCTCGTTTGGGATGCCAATCTAAATTGTAAATTGTACGGGACATGTTCCTGCTTCCCGGCTGTTCGTTTAATTATTGTTTACATATCAGAAAATAGGAAAAGACATTTTTAAAAAAGGCAGCAGAAAAAAATATTTCCATACAAGATCGGATATGTCATATGGTATGGTTTTCCAATGATAAACAAATTATTTTAAAGAAGAAGAGAAGAGTTTTCCACAATATCGAATGAATCTGAATAGTTTTTAGTATTGTCAAGTGTCATAGAAAATATTTATAGTCGCCAAAATCGTTTATATTATAATAACTCGGAGTCAGACTCAAGCTACTGATAACCAGGCGGTTCTTTAGGAGAGTTGGACATTTTTGAGATGGGAAAAGCCATTAAGTTCGCGACACAGTGGCCACAGGAGCTCGGTAGTTAAACGACCAACTCCATCGAGTTCTGACTCGTGTTGATCCGTCCAGATTTATTAGCCACTAGCAAATGTTTTTCATCCATTGAAGTTTTGCTAAGGAAATGTTATTTTTATTTCATGGAAAACTTTCAATGGATAAAAAACATGAGCCAGTGCCTATCATTCTTTGATAGGCACCGAGATACAGAATACGGGCGCTGTGGGCTGATTCTGTAACGTTCAGTTTGTTAGTTAGCAACCCTCACTGGGTTGTTAACTAACTAAACGGAGGCAAAATGCCTATTTTTGCATTATTTCTACACAAGTTACCAATTTAGGTTGGTATGGTATCATGTCAACATACCCAACTAACAAACTGAACGATACGGAATAAGCCCATTGATGAGCACTTTGGTTCTAGTTGGTAACCAGAGTCTGGTGCTGAGAAGAATACAGATAAAACGTATAAAAATTGTTTTTTCAACACACTTGTTCATAAATTGTACTTGTTCATAATGACACCTTTAATCGCAAACTGTGATTTTTTCATTACTATTATTCACTAGTAAGTTAGACAGTTTTTTTTTAATTTTTAAATCTACTACTTAAATAAAATTATTTTTAGTATTATTTTATTCACAAGTTTGTTGAAAAACGACGTAAGATACACGTGAGTATCGATGATTACCGTCCTTGGCTATCTTAAGACCCTCACCTAACGGCTCGGGTCTCAATGGTGCCTCAGCGGTAATCACCAACTTTACTCACTTGTACCATAAACTACTATTAATTTCTTATTACTACTGCCGTTTTAGTAGTAGAAAAATATGTAAATCTGCCTCGACGCAACAGTTTCCTAAGTGTACATTACAGGGCAATTTGGCACATCATACAAGTAGCTATCGTACACCATAAAAACCCGTCTCCGTGATGGCGTCATAAAACATAATTTCACTCACGCTCATCTATAAAGAGCCTCAACCCTTCCGTAAATACCTACTATAGATAGAAGATAAAGTTTTATTGAGCCAACAGTTTAGCGGCGGACCTGCTGATATTGAAAAATAAAGATACGTAGGAGATTGATTCATCATCATCAAATTTGCTTTGCGAGTCAACTCGTTTGTACAAAAATTTAAAAATTAAATAACACTACTGCCCTGTGGCAATACAACTTTTTCCAAAAAAATATAGCCTATGTTACTCGAAATGATGTAAGGATTCTAATGATACCCCATATGTCTAAATTTGTTCAGCCGTTCAGAAGTTATGGTGGAATAAAGAAACTCACATACATACATACATACATGAATCATAATAAAAACATTACACTCCTTTTTTGGGCAGTCGTGTAAAAAGTCGTGTAAAGCAAGTGATATTTAGTTTCAAGGAAGTGATAGTGGAAGGTGAGTGCCGTGATTAGAACCCACGACCGACTAAGAAAAAGGGCAGACGAGACGAAAATCAACGAGCCATCACAAATTTTTGTGTGTAGCTCCTTATGTCTTAGCTTACAAATCCACACATGTATGGCTAGCGCGGTTGAGTATTGGCAGAAACCAATATCATTATGAAGATATTCGATGCAAAGTCATATTTTCGAAAAGAGCAAGTGCCGAGTTTCTTGCCAGTTCTTCTCGGTGCAAACCTGCTTTCCGAACTTGGCGGTAGTTTTAAGTTTTAACTATTCATATGAGCTTGTAAATCAAGTCTTTTATGAGCTCATGAGTGATGATTATTATTATACAATTATTATCTTGACGACCTCCGTGGCGCTGGGGACGCACGCTCGGATTCGAGTGGGAGGTCGCTGGTTCGATTCCCGCCACGGGCCACTTTGGAATTTTATAATTTCTAAATTGGCTCAGGTCTGGTCTGGTGGGAGGCTTTGGCCGTGGCTAGTTACCACCCTACCAGCAAAGACGTACCGCCAAGTGATTTAGCGTTCCGGTACGATGCTGTGTAGAAACCGTTGGGGTGACATAACTTACCCCTTCCAAGTTAGTACGCTAACATCTTCGGCTGCATCATCACTTACCATCAGGTGAGATCGCAGTCAAGTACTAACTTGTATAGCGTAAAAAAAAATATCTCAGGCATAATTGTTTATCTCGGGCGTAGTATATCAGCGCGTGGGCCGTAAAATTCGGTGTTCATTTTACAAGTTAGTGTTACAAGTCTCCGGGGATAGACTCGTCATCGAAAATTTACGCGTCGGCGTAGAGTAATCAGAAGGGCAAACTTTACAATTGTTGACGCTAGAACACTCCCACGAATTTCAGACGAGTCTATTTAAAATGACTTCCTGAGTGAAAAGAAACACTTTGCAAATATTGTTTTGTCAAACAGGCCAGTTTGCAAACCAAACTTACTCGTAGTTAAAGAGCACTGGACAATTAAGGACATTTATCTAACTTTATTTTGGTTTCCACAATTTGTAATGTAGTAGGCTGACAGGAAATTTTGGAAATGGTATTATCAATTTTACAAGTTTACTAGCTGACCCGGCAAGCGTTGTTTTGCGACTAAGGATATAATATATATAAAATAACCTACTCTGAGACGACCAAACGTATGTTCGGTAGGTTCGGACAGAAAATTTCCAACAAATTGTGTACCTATTCTTTGTAATTTTTGTGTTGTCTTTTGTTTGACTTTGTGGTGTGCAATAAAAGTATATTCATTCATTCATTCAAAATTTCATGACAATCGGTAGAGCCGTTTCGGAGGAGTTTGGGGACAAACACGCGACACGAGAAACTTAATATTAGATTAAGGCGAAATCAACGACTCTGCCCGCGAAATTCAAAATTGACATTGTTTTGCAATTTGTACGCTCATTACACATCAGAGGTTTATGGCAGTCAATTTGCGAGAATGGCAGTTTCATTTTTACATGATTATATCAAAATCTTTGCATAAAAATGTCTATCCTAGGAAATTAGTCCGAGTATCGAGTTTTATGTGAGTAACTCGCAAATCTCGGCCTAATTTCTTTAACTTTCAAGCAGAGATTTTTATATAAACACGTGAAGATGGTATTGGGATTCCCGCAATTAGACTGACATAAGCCTATTATGTCTTAATATCTGGGTGACCGAGCTTCGCTCGGTAGGTAACTACTGGCTAATAGATGGCAGCAGAAGTGCTTCGCTCGGTAGTTTAACTACTGGCTAAAAGATGGCAGCAGAAGTCATATTTTTATTATTTTTTTTTGTTAAATTCGACATTTTCTAAAAATGAATCCTAGCTAGATCGATTTATCGCCCCCAAAACCCCCTGTATACTAAATTTCATGAAAATCGTTGGAGCCGTTGCCGAGATCCAGATTATATAGAAATATATAAATATACAAGAATTGCTCGTTTAAAGGTATAGGATATAAGTTGTAATAATAGCTATTACTATAATACGGAAATTGGGGCTGCATGCGCTAGCCCGACTCACACTTGGTCACTTTTTTATTTACAATTATTTAAGAGTTTACAATTATTTTACACCCACACAGCAAACGTGATTTTTTGAATTTTGTTGGGCGGGGTGTTTAGCTTACTTTAATACTATTGAGAATGGGTCTAATAGTACGGAACCCTCAGTGGGCGAGCCCGACTCGCCTTGACCAATTTTAATTCTTATAGACCGATATAATTTTACGCAATATTTATTTATCTACGTTTATCGTATACCTACCTATTTATTATTTAAATAGTATAATTATAAAATTCTATACTTTACAAATACTTCATAGCAATCGCAGGTCAGAGCTTAAACAAACTATGACAACTTATCAAATTAGAGTTTTTTTTAGTAAAACATTAAAAAAATTATCGAATTTGACCTGTATCTATTCCATTTCAAATTATTTAGTTGTTGCCCACGATTTTGTTTTAGGGTTCTGTGCTATAGGCACGGAATTGTGGCTCGCTGTGACATCGTTAATTTGCATTCTCTTGGTTGCTCTCCTAGTTAGTTTACTTGCGTGTTTTGACAAATCGATATTCGGTTTCCATTATTATTATTGCATGTCTCTAACTGTGTTTAAAACCGGTACCTAACTGAGCTATTACACAATTAATTTAATTTTCCGGCGCATAAAGTTGCATTTTGTAGCAGTACCTATTTGTATTCAGATTTTAGTGCCATAAAAAGCTTTACAATCAAGCATTTAGAAGAAAATTTTGTCGTCAAACATTTTAATGGGCACGATTCTTCTTTTAAAATGAGAGGGTTTAGGTATAGTTCAGTGACTATGCCTAAAAACAAGTTGAATTAGGCTAGGCTTCATACAACTTTGTTACTTATGCAAGTAGTCATACGGTTGTCCCTCGTAAGCAGTGGGTCAGACGGACAGCGGAGTCTTAGTAATAGAGACTCTTGTCCCATAGTTTTACCCTTTGGGTACAATCTAAGACTCTTACTCTAATATAGATACATATTAAAGTATACGCTTTTTAGTATTCTTTGATCGTAGGTGATCAATCCAAGGTATTCGTGATCAAGCAAATTCGCTGACATAAAGCAAGTTTTTCTATGAAATTGAATACGGTATAGCGATAGCGTGCTCCGGTTCATTTTCGATCCACCCGCAACCGATGTCTCTCTCATAATAGATTATATTAAATTGCCAATGTTGATCCGATTAAGTACCAATAAGTTTAGTGTAGTACATTTTGTCCTAGCGTGCATGCATCTACGCCGTTAGTAATACTTACTACTCGTATATTGCGATCGGTGTCTATGCGGTCAATGAGCTAACGTAATCTCGTAGACCGTAGTATAGGTACCGTTTACCCGTACCCTGTATTTTTAGTCATCGTCGTTTTCCCAGTCATTGGGAATTCGGAACTTACGGAATTAGAGTGAAGGGAATCCGCTGCCGAGCTAAAATCATACCCGACCAGACTATTATAGACTTGAGCCTCTTTACCTAGAAATTAATAAATGCTGAAGAGGAACGAGGAATTATGACGACCTCCCTGGCGCAGGGGACGCGTGTTCGGATTCGAGAGGGAGGTCGCAGTTCGATTCCCGCCTCGGCACTTTGTAATTTTATTAACCGACTTCAAAAAAGAAAGAGGTTCTGTATTCGACCTGTATGTATGTATGTATGTATGTGGGTGTGTATGTATGTATGTATGTGGGTGTGTATGTATGTATGTATGTATGTTTGTCCGCGATTATTTCACGTTTGGCTGAACCGATTTTGATGCGGTTTTCAGGAAAGTATTTGTTACATTCTGGAGAAAGTTTTAGTATATTAACCGACTTAAAAAAATAAGAGGTTCTTAGTTTGATCAACATATTTGTATTTAAGTTTGTTCGCGATTATCTCGAGTTCGGCAAAACGGATTTAGATGATTCTTTTTTTGTTAGATAGGCCATACATCACAGGTAGACTCGTTTTAATTTCGTCGAGATTTAATGAATATCTTCGGAGATGGAGAGCGGAACTCCTCAACGGAAAATAGTAAATCGCTTGCGATCGGTATAATAGTGTACAGTGTAGATTTTATCGGACTTCAAAAGAGAAGGAGATTCTCAAGTTGACTGAAATATATGTTTTAATTGACCGACGTCAAAAAAAGAGGTTCTCTGTTTAATCCCTAATATCTGGGTGACCGAGCTTCGCTCGGTGGCCAATAGATGGCAGCAGTAGTCATATTTTTTTTTGGTAAATTCTACATTTTCTAAAAATAAATCCTAGCTAGATCGATTTATCGCCCCCAAAACCCCCTGTATACTAAATTTCATGAAAATCGTTTCAGCCGTTTTCGAGATCCAGATTATATAGAAATATATATATATACAAGAATTGCTCGTTTAAAGGTATAGGATTAGCTTAAAAATCGCGCAAAACCACAAAAAATTTGAATTTCGCGGGCGTGGTGTACTCCTTGATTACCTAAGATGTACATGTACCTTTTAAGCATGTTGATAGATACGATACATTTATGAAGGTAAAGCTGCTATTCCGTAATTCTAGTGCCATTTGAGTCTTCGATATGATGTAACTGGAACCAAGAATCTTAATGGATCCAGTAATTTCGTTCCAAAAGTTTTGCCTTGTAGTAGAGTTAAGTAGTTTAGGTAGTAGAGTATGACATTTCATAGGTGCCTGAAGTTTGGCCTATGGAAAATAATAAACATTTATATTTGATTTTGAAAAGCCCAGTTCTTGACAGTTGAGTAATTATAAAATCTACGAATCCAGCCGAAGTGGGTGGGGCGAACGTTAGTGTGAGTCAGTAGAAAGGGTAAGCGTCGCTGACACGAGAGTCTACGATTTCGCATTGCGAAATCAACATATCCCGGTGTCGGGACGAAACGTGCGTCGAAGAAAGTGTTAGAAAATTTTGTGTGGTGTTTCATGTGGGTAGTGTTCCTGCATATTGTACCATACAGAATCTTTTCAAGTAGCGGATTATAGCAAAACAAATTAATCTTTCCTGCTAGTTATGGATTTCCGCAAAATAACGTTTGCTTCCATTCAATATCATAAAATCTGTTTGAGATCAAACTATGAGTGTGAAAAGCATGATTTAGGTCAAGACGATTCATGGGTATATCCCACCAGGCCACAGGAGGCGAGCGCGGCGGGCGGACCCGCGTGGCATAGTAATTACAGGAACGTCCGGAGGCGTCACGGGTGTCCCGCGGGAAATTACATTTGTATTTGTCCCTTATGTAGTTATTGCGATATGTCGAGACGAGAATTCAAAACAGCCTCGCTGATACAAGTAAGATGGACGCCCTTGCTGTTAGTTTGCTTTGAGTCATTGTGGTGGAGGCATTGATTTATAAACTAAGGATTTCGGGTCACCGCTGAAAAGTGTCCGAACCAAATGAAATCCAAAAGGCGAAACGAGTCTAATCGCACCTAAGCGAAATTAGGCTGTATAATAATGGTTTAAGACATAAATACACAAGGACCCTTGTTTGTGGCACGCGTAAGCGAAGTCAGCGGTCCTCTTGGTGCTATGCTCCATAATTTAGGTTTTCTCGGGACACTTTTTTGTATTACACCCGGGGTCCATAGATTTATAAGCCAATGGGTGGAGGCAACTAATTGGGCAATTATATCAAAGCCGGCTTGACTCGAAAATAGCACTACACAGTGATGCTAGATCCACTACCAGGTGGACGGACGACAACAAAAGGTTCGTTGGAAGAGACTGACTACAATCGACGTGAATGAGTAAACAGATATAGAAGATGAGTCTAGACTCTAGGTCCAGTTGTGGGCGTCCATCGGCCTAGATGAAGATAATCTAGGCCGGCAAAAGATTGCATTCCTGACACTTCATATTTAAGACAATTTAGGCATGGTTATTGTCATTCACTTTCACCGTTGCTCCAAACTTATTTTAGAGTACCATCCTTGTACCGTCATGAAATTCAGTGACATCGGATTTACCTGTATTATGCCTCTGAATAAGCTCTGAACTTAATTATGTTTTGTCTCGTTTAATTTTAAACAATTGGTCATATAAATTAGATAAGCTACAATAGATATGCTAGCTCTATTTAAATTGCATTTAAACTTTCCATTTCAATAATTTAGTTTACCTAGACTCTATCGATTGCGAGGATCTTGAGAAGTAATTCTATCTCTTCATTTAGGAGTCCTTTGTTTTATCTGTAAATTTACGTTGTCCGGAGCATCGTCTGATAAAATATAATACCTTTCAAGTAACTGCTTGGTAATTGGTATAGAATTTTGTACTTAATTATTGATTACTAGCTGTTGCCCGCGGCTCCGCCCGCGTGCAGTTCGCTTTTTTTACAAAAATGTTTCCCGTGGAATTTCTTAATTTTTCCCAAGATAAATGAGTGGTCCCTGGGTTCGATGGACCCGTAAAGGAGTCTTCTTCCAATCTCTCCTGTCAACGTGCTATCTTCTTTCACACAATTTACCTATATCTTCTTTGGTCTTCCTCTACTTATACACTCTATCGAAATCGCTTATGTTACTCAATTCGCATGGATGGACAGAGTGGGGCGTGTCATCGTGGATTGTAATATCTATACTAACCAAACTTATCTTATTCTGAGATGATACCAACGCCCAGATATTGTAATTAAGCATTCTGATGCGCTGCTGTGTACGTAGCAACCCGTTCCTGCTACGTACGGGTTATCTTGTATAGTTATACCTAGTTGCACGATCAAAAGGACGATTTAAACTGTCGATATTTCGACCCCGTTTTGATTGTGCTACGTAGATAAGTAGCTATAGGTTTTTTAAACATCCCACGGGTGCTCTCAAATTTTTCAGGATGAAAAGTATCTTAAATGTTGACCGGGCATATATATAAAGTAGGATCATAAAATTTCATTTAAATCCGTTACTTGAAAGACGCCTGCTTTGCCTGTTTTTGTAATGTTTTCTTTCCCGCGGGAACTCGATTGGATTAATAAGTTTTACTATATATATATTTTGTTAAAGAGGCAACATAAGGTATCAGCATAACAAATTTTACTAAATTAAGTTCATTAGTTTTTGTTTACAAAGCTGTTAAATTAATTGCAGTTTTTTAACTATCCCACGGGAACTCTTTATTTTACCGGGATGAAAAGTATCCTATATGTTGACCAGGGACATAAGCTACCACCACACAAAATTTCATTGGAATCGGTCCAGCCGTTCCAAAGATTAGCCCGTACAAACAGACAGATAAACAGACAAACAGATAAACAGACAAACAGAGAAACAAAAAATTTGAAAAAAATTTAAATTAGTTCTATTTCACTTCTTACATCCCCCTGACTCCGTTTTTAGCATTTTTTTTATTTGTACAGAAATTCGACCTCTACAGATTTATTATATGTATTGATGATGATATTGATATTGATGTGATTATTGTTGTCAATTTACTACACTGGTCTGTGCCATGTGAAAATGATCGCCAAATTGACCACATGACTTACCACACACATTCTTAGGTATACATTTCTTGAATACATTTTTTTCTGTTTGTTTTTTTTTAACATATGCTAGGGTTTGACTACGATTGGATCTGTGGAAAGTGATGATACAGTCTAAGGTGACGCTTGGGGTTGACCCTAACCTTGCCTGAGAGTGGCAAACGTTAATGGTCAGCCAGAGGTGAGCCCAATGGGCGTTGCGCAAGGGTGCCTCCGGTGCGTTCGCATGTCCGAGGGGGTTTTAGTGGGTAAAAATGCCACATAATCCAATTGGATATCTTAGTGGAGATTTCCCCTCGGTATTAAAAAAATGTGACGCATCATGTTAGACTGATCACTGAGTTTAATCACTGTTGATTTAAAGGCGCCCAGACCTCGTAACGTATGGGTAGGTGCAGACACAAACAGAAACCTTTAAAACCCCCCCAAAACGTCAATCATAGATCTATAAATAGGTCGTCGACCTCTATGACGTCAGTTTTGTTATCGTAAAAAATAATATAATTTTAAACTAGTACGAGAAAGATCCAAAAAGTTGGTGCACATTTCCCAATTGCTAACTAACGATCGGTCACAAAGCGATATTGTTCGCCTATTCGGGACTCCGCGATTAATCACTTTGGGGCCAGCCGTAAGAACCCTCCCACCGACCTTTGGCGTTTTGATTTACTGCCTCCTAAATCAAAGGGCTTAAAGCTTTTCATGTAATGGAGATGTAACGAGGGACTCTTGACTCGTGTTTCATAAAATTTTCATAGGGTTTTTATTACGCAATGCGGGAAGTAGATACCTATAGACATTAAAAATTTTCACGTTTGCTCAATTGGTATTATACCAATTTTTGAGCTGTGGATATTTTTTTTGTAAAATGTATCAAAATTATCGGCCAAGTGCAAGTCAGACTCGCGCATGAAGGGTTCCGTATCTAGATATAAATATTCTATCTATAAAAAATATATAAGTCAACATCGAGAAAAGTACTCGTAAATATTTGGGGCTTACGCATCACACGAACGTAGTAAGGTGATGATAATAATCTATCAAAAACGAGCAAAAAATCACGTTGTTATATGGGAGCCCTCCTTTCATATTTCATTTTATAACAGAAACACACCATCTACATCTCTGAAAATTTCAACAAAAAAGGTCTAACTATCACGGTTTAAGATATAGATACAACCTAATGACAGACGGACGGATGGGCATACGGGCAAACGGACAGCGGCGGGCGGAATCTTAGGAATAGGGTCCCGTTTTACCCTTTGGATACGGAACCCAAAAATGGCATAGCCGAGCATCGAACACGGAACGTCTTAATGGAAGACACGTGATCAGATTTCCAATTTCGTTTCACATAATTTAGTATTTTGAGCGAAAAAGGCGAGGCTTCTACCGTCAAAGCCTGTAACAAAATATTCACTTTTGAACGTTAGCGGAATAAAGAGAATCTATAATGGGTGCGAACGTTTCTAACAAAAATAGAACTCCCTTAATAATATTTTATTTTTCGTCCTTCGGTTAGGTTATCTTAAGAGGTCTCGGACTCAGATGAGGTCTTCGTCTGAGTCCGAGACATCTTAAGACCTCTTTTACGGCGGACGTCTACCAACAAAATGATTTTGCATCATTCTGCACTAACGGATGATGAATCTGTATAACTCCCACGTTGGTTTAGTGGTGGACATTTTCAATTGCAGATCATAAGGGTTTGATTCCCCGGTCGGGCCAATTAAATACATGTTGAGGTTTCTCTATCAGGAAATTCTTAGTAACTAAACCCGGAGTATGAAAATTGGCGATGTGCCTGGGAGAGCATGTTAAGCCGTCGGTCATGCATCTGGTCTCTCTGGTCTGGTAGAGCGTGTCGAAGCTGTCGTCCTATCAGGTTATGAGAGAGAGGGAATAAGAAATGCACCTGTCGGTCTGAAGGACATTTTAATCATTATATTATCACCCTAGATCAGGTAAATTTCGCTCTGACATTAGAGCATCATCACGAGATGTTGACTTGACAAATTGTATTTTTAAATACAAGACTTTGAAAATTAGCAAAGCGATATCGTGGTTCTTTTATCAAGGACTTCGCAAAGTCAAAGAGAATGAGTATACACCCGCTACAACCGTACACGCAAAGCCACCGGCAACAGCGAGTGGAATAAGAAACAAAGCCCATTATTATGCACATAACGTTTTGCGAAGTGGCTCCTCGCAGCGCCGCGTCGAATGTTTGCGAGTTTACAAACAGGATGCGGAAATAGCTTTATTTTCACCGCGAAATTGTGCGCCGACGAATTCAGAACCTTGCGGACTGCGGTTCGAAAAGTTTACGACACCCGAAATACGTAAAGGTCAATTTTATTTGTATAAGTTATTTATGTTTATATCCGCCAGAGTGAAATTCGGTTTTCACACACATGGGGGATACCAAGGATATTTCACACACACGCACACTAATACGCACACGCTCACACACAGACACACACACACACACACACACACACACACACACCGTGTGCTGAAAGAACCGTCGGCCACGTACTCAAAGCCGCAATACATAGTCAGGTTTCTAGTTATTTTGAAGAAACAACATTAGGATTGCAAAAAATTAACTTATAAAGTAATTTATTTATTTCATAAAACTTATATAATATAAAGATTAAAAATACTTTGAAACATATGACTTATATTTTTGTAATCTCTTCATTTCCTTCATTTTGATACCGTCAATAAATTTAGTTAAACTTTTTTGATTAACGACTAACATTTAGCGCCATAATGGCGGATCAATCCAATAACAGTTTCTGAGATGCATCTATCAATTCATGATTCAGTCAGATTGAAAGATACGAGGTAAGAAAGAAATTTAATAACACAAGATACGCGCAAAAAACATAACTCATCCTTGGCAGTCGGGTAAAAAATACTGAAACTGTATTTCAGTTTGGGAAACACGTTCACGAAAGCCAGTGTGGTTAAAGAAGTTGAATCGGAGTCGAATGTCATCAAACTTGGTCGAGAAATTAATGCGATTTAATTATTAATTAACTAGCTGTTGCCCGCGGCTCCACCCGCGTGATACGATTTTTTTTACATAATATACCTTCCTACTGGAATTCCTTGATTTTTCGCGGGATTCTGGTGTGATGTTGTACAGAAACCTGTTCTTACTTTGCTAGGGTTATCTTGTGGTGATTTTGAAAACTCCTTTTTCTTAATAATAATATAAAGTTTCATTAATACGTAGTTGAAAGATCAAAAGGACGATTTTAACTGTCGATATTTCGACCCAGTGGCACAGGTCGTGGTCACTACGTGACCACGACTTGTACCAATGTATCGAAATATCGACAGTTAAAATCGTCCTTTTCATTGTAATTTTTATTCTGAAATCACGAAATATGTCAAAAATTATTAAACCATGTGAATAGTTGTACTGGTGGTAGAACTCTCCTTTCAGAGTTCGGCCGGGTAGGTACCACTGGGATAAATTACTCTACTAACAATATTCCCCAGCCCAACATAATATAAGAGTCTTTTAAAAATCTTTGCTTCATCTCAATACAATCCAAAACATCAGAATGGACAATGGCTATATATCTCTTTACGTATAAAAAGACCTTAGATGACAGTCAGTCGGTTAGGATCGATAAGACCTAAGAGTTAAAAATATTTGTGAACCATTATCTTACCCTTTCCATATTGCGGATGATAAAGTTTAAATCTGTTCATGTGTTAACAGTGCCATCTTAATATAAAGTCAGGAAACAGTAAATAACATGACAGTTAATTTTTATTTAAAAAAATTCGGTAGTACCTATCTCAGAGTTTTACATTCAAGTTCCACATAAATTGTAGAGATGGCGCTATACGGTATAACGTAGCGATAACGCCAGTTACATGATTTTTGTTCACCCTAAAAGTGAAAAATTTTAAACCATACAAAATCTCCTGCTAAGCCTATTTATTTACGGCTGTAAGGGTACTCCAGTCTTACTTGAGCCCTACGTCCTAGCCCTAGGTTCTTTGTGCATTCCGAGTTTCAAGTCACCTACCTACTTGAACTTAAAGGTTCTGATGTCTGTAATTTCTGAACTACACAAGTGATGATAATAAGATTTGTATGGAATAATCTTTAAAGAACCTCCTTTCTAACAAAAAAAAATGAATGGAATCGGACAACACGTTAATGAATTATAACTAAAAAACGTTTGGACTTTGATGCCGTCTTCCAGGGAAACCATGATGAATTTCGGGACAAAAAGTATCCTATGTCCTACCTCGGGGTATGAACTATAATCATGTCAAGTTTCATTT
The DNA here is from genome assembly GCA_963855885.1 of Coenonympha glycerion. Classification (NCBI taxonomy): domain Eukaryota; kingdom Metazoa; phylum Arthropoda; class Insecta; order Lepidoptera; family Nymphalidae; genus Coenonympha; species Coenonympha glycerion. The sequence continues at coordinate 15,181,405 of OY979637.1, read as the reverse complement.
AAATCCGTCCAGCGGATTAGCCGTGATGCCCGGTCGTGAAACAGACAGACAGACAGACAGACAGACAGACAGACAGACAGACAGACAGACAGACAGACAGACAGACAGACAGACAGACAGACAGACAAAAATTAAACAAATTACAGTTTTGGCTTCAGTATCGACTAAATAGTGTCCACTAACAAAAATTTTCAAAATATCTTCAATGTACAGAATTCGACCCTTTACAGTTTTATTATAAGTATAGATTTAATTCCCCACGTTTGCTCCGCACTTTAGAAATTATGGTACAAATAAGTCTTGATAATTAGATTGATATTAATTGTCGTGTTAATAAATCATACCGTTTGCTTACACTATAGTGCATTGTGATTTGTGATACAAGGGTAGAAAGTAGGTTTTTGCAAACGAGTTGTGTTGTGTTTTTAATGTCACGAGTTAATGTAATACACCCGTGTATCACACGACCTTATTTAATACAGTTGTGGAAATTAGTGAAAAACAAACAGGTCTAGTTTTTTAAACAAAACTGCAAAAGGAATGATCGAGCTCAGAAAAGAAAGCCACGACCACGAAATAGAATGATGCCTGTGCCTGTTCGATTTAATTTTCGAATACTAATGACAGCCTCTGAAAGTGCGCCATACCAATACAGTTGGTATTGAAAAATATATTAATAATTAATAGAGCGAGATTACTTTCATTAGTACACTAGCTCTTCAAGAAATTTTGCAAAAATGGCTGTACATTCAACTTTTTTTATCTCTAAGTTTAATAAAAGCTCTAAAATTGATCCTTTACAAAACTTTCCTTGTGGAAAATGATCACACTGGTTTGGTCTGGGGCTGTCGAATTACTTGAGTTTCGATTGTTTGACCCGGATTGACATCAACACCAAAAATCCCCTGAAAAAAGAGAAAGTCCGGACTCACTAATTTATTCATAATGATTGACTCATCTTGCCCAGCCAAAATCGTTGGATCTTTTTTTGTCTATAGGAAGAAAATTTCATGAATATCCCTTGAAATGCCCAACTTTAAACCGCTCCTATGCTTTCTGGACGTTCTTTTTGGAACTGCAAAAAAGTACTACTTAAAGAAGAGGTATGTTTGACGATGCTAAAATTAATGTGCTTGTTGCCAGTCCCATTCGGCCTTTACCTTTTTCCAATTATAGTCTGCAGCGTGTTTGCTACGTTATCCCACCCCTTTTGCTACTGAGAGTGAGCATTAGGGGCACCAAGTTAGACTAAATTTTTGGACCTAATCATCATTCCCTTTCCATGGATCACCTCAGAGAAGCAAGGGCATGGTTGTATATTTTTATAGATACTAAATAAATCCATTCTTAAGGATGGATATAGAACACACAAAAATAATCTCAAGCGTGATAAACGTGATCAGATGTCCAATTTGCACTTGATACGGTCACGTGGTTTGATTAAAGGCCTCCCGCGCCCTCCTGTACCCGCTCTGGAGACGGGTCAAAGCGAGTGTCGACTTCAAAGACTAAATAAAATACTGGCTTGCTCACTCACCTACATAGATAGGAGTGGGAAAATGATGTTTTACGTATCAAATTATTTTTGAGTGACCTCAAAAAAGTGAAGTTATCTTATTAGTAAAATAAACAATATGCATAGCGAGTTCGAACTTATTAAGAGATAAGTTTATAACATTGCATAGCGCAATTACAGGGTGTTGTTGTTGTAAATATTTGAGACGTATTTTTTTAAATTTTACAACGCTAATAAAGGTTACTTTAAAATATAGTGGGAGGTCTCACGATGTCCATATTGCCGGTAAAATATCACGCCATAAACATGAGTTTACACCCGTTGTTCCGTTGCTGCCCGCCAAGACATAAACTCGAGCTCGAAATGAGATTGCTAGTTGCCAATCGATAGGTACTGAAATGAATTGAGTTTACTATCATCGTTTTTAATTCTCGAGGTAGAAAACAAGAAGAAAGACAGTACAGTACAAGTGACTGGATTTTAGATAGTCTAACTTTAGCGCGTCTAAAAACTGTACTCACCAACTTTACTTTTCCTTACACAACGGTAGCAGTATGAAAGTTACCGCTACCTTTAAGCCTTCAATGATTACCGTTATTTATGGGATTCTTAGACGCGATTTCAGACTTTTATATCGAATCACTAACATGTAAAAGATGTCAAACTGATCCTGATGCTAATGCAATAAGAATTAATAAAAAAAATATATACAACTTTTATATTAGGTACTTTTCAGGCGTTCCAGTTTGCGTAAATTGGATCAGTTTCGGTCTGGTGAGAGACTTGACCTTCCTGGCAAAGACGTGCTGCCAAGCGATTACCTGGAAGAAAAATATTACAATTCTCATTTCAATAGGATGGAAGTAACTCAGCTATTCTGAGAGTCATGAGTGCAGGATTAATAGCAGTACGAAGTGACGCGCGGCATTATGCGCTGAGCGGACGCTGGCACTTGCTTTCAAGCCGGACTCCATGAGAGCTGCACAGAGTAATATCACTGTGAGAACAGAGATAGCTCGAGTATACTCTCATTACAGACAATGACGAGTGACAACCACACTGGCTTCTATACTAATATTATAAAGTTCAAGAGTTTGATTGTTTGTTTGAACGTGCCAATCTTAGAATACTACAGGTACGGTTTAAAAAATTTCATAATTTCTCACATCTGGTTTTTATGGGTCTCCCGTTTTAAAAGGTTTAAAAGTTACCGCGATTACATATTCAAACAAATTGAATGATCTCTGCGTTATCCAGCCCAGAATACTTATTTAGTTTTAATAATAGCATGTATGAGGTAAGGCTTTCTGCTGAGGAGATTGGTGTTTTTCAAAACCGGATTATTAATCATATTATTATTATTAAGTAAACAGAACGTACGTACCTGCCGTGCTATTCTGCAAAAATACTTAAAGCAGCGATGGGCGTACATCTATGCATCTATGAATTTGTCAGTTGTAATAGAGTACAATTTTGCTTGCCATCTTCGGCTGTCTGGCAGCTGTTTCAGAGATGGACATTTTGTAGAATAGCACTGCTGTAAATAGTTGTGTATTCAAAATACCACATTAAAAATGCTTGTTGTTGCTTATGGGCCTAACTTACTTACTTATGTTTTATTTTGCATCGAGAACACCAGAGTAGAAACACATCTATAAATAATGTTTATATTTTTTTATTAAATAATGGTATCTCGTGTCGAGTCGACGGAAGAGCATTTGCTGCAAGTTTTTTTATAACATGAATATATTTATTTTATTCTTATTTGAATACGTTCGTAATGTAATAATAGTAAGTCATATACTTACTTACTACTTGTGCCCGATTATAAATCTTAAGAACCCAACAATTGACTTACTCATATTACTAATACATACGTGAGCATAGTTAACAAATGTATAATAGTTTAAACACAGCCTATTCATAACTTAATCATCAATTTTTTTCTTTTTTCGCACCAAATTAGCAACGAAACGAGTACGTAATCCTAATAAGCAGTAAATTATTCCACGCCTCTGGCCCCGCCTGCTCTGTGCGCGTCACAGAAAGCTTTCTCCGGCCAGTGTTCCCAAGAAGCGGCGCTTCTCATGCAAGGCACGTCGGTTACGAATTTACGGGCGATTCATCCGATATTGGATTATTAGGCATTGATCCCTTTAAAATTTCTCAGCTAATTCGCCTCGCGTCGCAGGCGAGTCGCAATTTCGCTGAACGGGAAAATAATGTCGGCGGAAACTAGACGCTGGTCGAATGTTAATTTTTGCGCGTTTTTTATCATAATACTAGCAGTGCCCGCGGACTCCGTTCCGCGTTAGAAATATTTTTGTCCCGGCCCGTTTGTCCCGTGTTACCCACAGTCCCTTCCCCCACAGCGCCTGAACGCGACGCAATTAAAATATTGGTTTGTAGTACATGCTATGCACCAGAGATGGCGCTGTAAGTGAAAACAGATTTTCCCGCTTTTCTGTTGAAATTTTCCTGAATTTTCTTTGCCGAAAACCTCACGGAGCCCGAGACCTTTCCAACGAATGCAAAACCGTGGAAATCGGTTCGTGCTTTCTGGAGTTATAGCGTCAGGAAGGAAAACCCGACTTATTTTTATATCATAATATTATATTTTGGGGTGGTGGACCGCTGGGTTGCGTACAATATCGTATTTTAAGTCGCTTAATATACTAAAACTTTCTCCAGAATGTAAAAAATACTTACCTGAAAACCGCTTCAAAATCGGTTCAGCCAAAAGCGAAATAATCGCGGACAAACATACATACAAATATACGGATCGAATACAGAACCTCCTTTTGAAGTCGGTTAATTCGAATTCGGTTAATGAAGTCGGTTGATAAATAAAGAAATAGTGGTCTAGACTATTTCAATTATTATAGGCCTTCTACATTCTTAGGTCCAGGCAAACCCTAGGCACGGACCTCCTAACTTTTTAAAATTAAATATAAGCATTCCAATTTCCAGGCAACCAAATTATTCCTTATTCTTACAGCTTACACACTGTTCGAATATCAAATTATCAGAAACCTGCATATGTATTATCGTGGGAAATAATCGCGGACACACATACATAGTACATACATACATACATACATACAAACATATGGGTCGAATACAGAACCTCTTTTTTTCTGAGGTCGGTTAAAAAGTCATATGGTTACAGCTGCTGTGCTGTACCGTGTACAGCGTAACACTACTTGTACAAAGTTGTCCACGGTACACTCGTGTCACACACACGCGCGGCGCGAACGCGAGAAAACTTTTAATTAAACACTAATGTCATTCGCGAGCGAATTTACCTTATACGTAGTGACGAGAAGTGAAGATTTATGTCATATCGATAAAATATTACCTGCATCTTATTTCTTATGCTGTATCTCGAGCACTTTTCTTGGGCCCATCGCTGAAAGCATCGCGAGGGAAGATCGATGACTTCTCTCTCAATATTAGAGTGATTTGGCTAGCGCCCACCATATTTATCTAGAGAGGGTTGGCAGTCTTTAAATGAACTTATATACCTTTAAAATTTTTGTGGTGCTTAATTGGTATTTAAACGCCTGAACCGTCTCTGTCATCTACGAGGCCCAGACCAACTGCAGAGGTAAAGGTGAACTCTGAACACTTTCTGCGTTTTTTTGTCTGCTTGATTGAATGGTTAGAAATCTTACTGCGTTATTTGTTTGCTTGTATGCTTGCTGGTTTTAAATTCTTTGATGTTCAATTGTGTGCTTGTTAACAATGTCAGGAGGTTTACTATCCGTTTGTTTGCCTGAATGTCTTTTGCTATTCGATCCTTTGTTTATTCGCCTGTTAATAAAAAATTGCACAAAGGTTAACTAAACTGTTTATGAAAAAGCTATTTTATTTGCATTGAAAAGAATTCATCTACTAGTTAAGCTAGTCATTTTTAATTATATGTATAATTCGGATAGTCCTTTGAGGCCTTGTTATTTAGTATGATTCACATCCCTAACCCTCATATGCAGAGCGGGTGTTGTGTTGTGAAGAAATTAATTCGTATAATATATTATTTTCTGTTTCGCTAACGAATCATTTCAACTCCAGGCTGAACGAAGGCAGTCACGAATTACATAAAAGTATGAATACAAACAACTACTTAATTGTGTTTTTTGCGTGAATGATTTTCTCACTCTGTGAGTTAGTATTAAAATCTGTGGTTAGAGTACTCTGAAGTTGGAAGTGGTAATTAAACTCTAAACAAAACGACAAAGAAGAAGAAGAAGACTAACGTTGAATGGAAGCAGGCGTTATTTTGCGGAAATCTATATAATTAGTAGGACAGGTTAATTTGTTTTGCTATAATCCGCCACTTGAAAAGATTATTAATTATGGTACTATGTGCAGAAACACATGCCTACATGAAACACCACACACAATTTCCAACACTTTCTTTGTTGCAAGTTTCGTCCCGACACCAGGACATCCTCACATGTTGACTTCACAATGCGAAATCGTAGAGACTCTATACAACGCCAGAACACTAAGCCGCTAAGAGGTGCGTCTTTGCTTTTAGGGTAATAACTAGTCGGGCTTGGACTTGATTTAGAAATTATAAAATTTAAAGAGACCCTTGGCGGGAATTGCACCCAAAACATTCTACTCGAATCCGAGCTTCACCACTGTACCAGGCGAGGTCATCAAATGTGTGATATTCGCAAAGTACAAAGATTAGAACACAACTTTCGGATTTTTTCTTTACGTCATACTCTCAGGAAGTGAGAAGCTTGTAGACCATAGTTTTGAGATTTCGAATCGCATATTGGCCGTAACTTCTGCAATTTCCAATGCACCAGAGACCTCTTGCCGTAAACCCAGTAACTAACTAACACAGGAGCATCTTCGGAACTTTGATAGCACGATCTAGAATTCATGGACCATTCCCGCGAACTGTAGTGAAGAGATGGACCGTTGTACCTTAATGTAATTAGGTACAGGCTGCACTATGCTGGGTTACATTAATTAACAGCTAGTACTTTCGTTAACTTGTAAGGAATTGTAGCCCATCTTAGGTTATGACTACGCTCTCAAATTCGAAGTCCAGGAATCCTTTTAGGTACAACAACAACTTGTGGGAAGATAATAAATTATTAAGGAAGGAAAATATCGCGGGGTAAGCTACGAGTAATTGCTCGATGCAAAGTCTGCATATGCACACTCATCCAGTTTAGTGGTATTCTTTTTATACAATTACAAGGTAGTAGGTACGTAAAAATAAAATGATTTTAATTGCTTCTAAAGCTTCCCTCTTATATCTATAGCGCATAATGATTGATTTAAGAAGTAGTTTTTAAAGAAAATTTCATGAAATTTTGTAGGTACAGATAAGCTATTACTGTTTCTTATGCCAGGCATACTCTATTGTCCAATCAGCATGGTGCTACATGTTTGATCTAATCTACAGTTCGTCCATATACCACCCATGGCCAGTTCCAACTGATCCAATCGGCAGCTTCTAAGGCCAGCACAATGGATTCTAGAAATTGTTTCTTCGTCGTCGTTTTGCTCTTTACAGAGCGGTCGTGGTTATCTCATTAGAAAACAGTATTTTATCAAATGGCAGATGTTATCCTCTTCACCAGCATCCTCTTTCCCTGCTTGTTGAGATCCTGGTGCACTCATGCAAGGGACCACCAACAGCACCCTTGACTTGGTCAGTCCATCGCATAGGCGCGACCTTCCGCGTGGCCTTATGCCTTCCACTTTGCTCTGCACGACAAGCCGCTCGTTTGAGTCGTTTCCTCACGAGGCCGAAGAAGTCGTAACGATAAATTATTTTATCATTGCTAGAAATCACTTGCATATTGAGTATGTTCTAGAGTCCATTGCCGGTTATATTTGTAGGTAGGTACCTAATTCGCATCGGCCGCAGGCAGTGGTTGCCAAATGTTTGAGCCCAGCATTATACATGTCAAGTACAGAGTGATAAGTTGGAAGGCGTCCAGACCTTGAGTGTTATGTCCCCGACCTGTTAAGATGTAATGTCTGACCTTAGAGAATCGATGTTAGGGAATTAGGACAGAATTATTAGGACAACGAGTAGGTACTACTTAGCAACGCAGTAGCTCCCGTGTCTAGGAAAGCACGTTAAGCCATCGCTCCTGCACCTGAATTCTCTCCGGACATGTTTAAACATGTCTCCGGGTTTTAAAAATGAAACCCTAAAAATGTATGATAATAATTTAGCCTTAATAACGACCGGATCTGAAAAATATATCCAAAACAAAAATTATACAATGAGTAAAAAAAATCAGCACATTATTCAAAATTGGTATTAATTATTGAAAATCTCATTTTTAATTCAAACATTTTCTTTGAATGCGCGCACTCTACTGTTCCAACAATGGCTGCCGGTTTTGTATGAGAGAAATTAAAACCTCAGCTTACGCGAGCGTTATAAAATAAAATTGGAACTCAAATAGATGTATTAATTAATAGCATTTTACAGATTTTACCAGCTCGCTTCACTGAAAATTATAATATCAACTGCAGACGTACAGAACAAAGGATGGCCCCTGTCATTGTTGGCTGAAAATTAAGTTTTTATTATAAAAAAAAATTGTTAAAACAATTATTAAAATATCAGTCAATTGAATTACAATTAGGTAATTTATTTAATTAGGTAAGGTATTTTATTCAGCTGCGAGCATCGTATATTGGTACCTAGGTAGGCATGTTTATTGATTAGGTTTCCTTTGAAGGCAACATAATATCACTCGCTTTAATAAGCGCGAAAAACATCATAAGAAAACCTAACTGATAGTCTACTATATAAAAATAAGTCGGGTTTTCCTTCCTGACGCTATAACTCCAGAACGCACGAACCGATTTCCACGGTTTTGCATTCGTTGGAAAGGTCTCGGGCTCCGTGAGGTTTATAGCAAAAAAAATTCAGGAAAATTAAAAAAAAAAAAAATTAAAAAATGTTACTTAAAACGAAGCCATCTGGTGGCGAAACGGAGTTCGCCGGGTTTGCTAGTTCTTAATAAAATCTTTGAATGTACGTCAAGTGTATCTGCGCACTTGGCATATATAGACAAACCCTACTCATTGTGAAAGGTAGTACGTAATTGCTCGCGGAAAGCATATCGATTAAATATTTAATTATAATTAAAAAAGTGTTCTATTACCCGTAACCACATATAATTGCTGCCCATTCAGACATAATTTCCGTCACAGTTTATTGAAAGGGCCTATTAGATTTGTAACAAAACAGCCGTCGAACCATTAATTAGAATGTCACAGATTGGCTGCAAAATAAACAGATAATGTTATTTAAACATTTTGCCTCCAAAAAGTGATTAATTAGTGCTCGCGCTGTTTGCGCTTTGAGTTTTATTAAATTTTGCTTGCGGCTTTCCTCGCGTGAATTTCGGATTTTTATGAATCCTACATTTCGTCATTCCGACAGCTCCGAAACTGAGGGGAGAGGAGATGTCAAATGACGAAATCTCATTGGTTACTGAAACACAGCTCTACTCCGCTTTGGTGGAAACCGGGCATTATGGGCATTATGCGCTGAAATCTCTCAAACTTGTCTAAACGCTATCATGTTACGTCGCAAAAATTACCATAAGCTCCAACTGTAAGCACTTAAGTGCATTTAAGTAACCACGCGGGTAGGGTTCCGGCTTGACAGCGCGTTTACTTAAGTTTTGTACCAACTTTCGCCTGTGGTGTTAAGCACAGATCAGAGAAGTAATATGCTAGTTTAGACAATAAATAGTGCATAATCTTTTTGGTGTGCAAAATCTCTGAACTAGTTTTACGAGTTTTAAAATGGTGATATCGTTTTCCATGGGGAGTATTTTGAAAAGGTTTCTTGTAGGATTTAAGATGCGTAAGTTTTAGTATAGAGATTTTGTCCAGCAGACATGGCACCAACGCCGATTGCATTTAAACTTTACAGTTCCTAAACCATTAATGCATCCTTACGGAGCGATTTTCTCCGTACGTTTGTCACACTCGATTATTTCAGTAATTTTATGGAAGCTGTTGACAGTATTTGGAACATAACTTAGTAATATGATCATAGGTGTCCAACATTGTTGGAATCAAAATAAATTCATCTGGGGACACGGTAGTGTCCCCGCCAAGACGAGCCAAGCGAAGCGCGAGGGCACTACCTATCTTTTCTCGAAGTGTTTCGCCGTATTTTTAAACCCTTATACCCTTATATAGGCCTGAATTATTTCAGATAATCAAAATTCTCGGAAAATGATGTCGCCAGTGAACTTATTAAACCTATAAAGTTTCAATTTTATAGGTCTTATACTTTAGATTTTATTGACGTCTAAAAAACCCAAATTTCGTCACTGACTGACTGACTGACTGACTGACTGACTGACTGACTCACTGATGATCATCAAAATTCCTAGGTACTTCCTGAAGACCTAGAAAGCTGAAATTTGGTATATAAGCTAGTATTAGCACACAACCAACAAAAAATTCCAAAAGTTGGAAATTTAACCCCCCAACCCCTTAAAATAGGGGATGGAAGTTTGTATGAAATTACCGCAAATATTGATGCTAGAGGTCTCAAAATTGATATAGGGACTCTTTGTAATAAACAATTAAATACGTGTTTCAGGATTTTTAGTTAATCACCCCACATCCATAACATTAGGGGGTTGGAAGTTCGTATGGGGTTTCCTATAAGTATATAGGTATAATAAAAACTTAATTTCTGAAATTTGGTATATAAGCTAGTATTAGCACACAACCAACAAAATTCCAAAAGTTGGAAATTTAACCCCCCAACCCCTTAAAATAGGGGATGGAAGTTTGTATGAAATTACCGCAAATATTGATGCTAGAGGTCTCAAAATTGATAAAGGGACTCTTTGTAATAAACTACAAATAAGGAAAAAAATAAACTAGGTGAACCAAGGAGGGTTCCCTCATTTAAATGATAGAGGGGGGGATACTTGATTCGGACAAATATCCACCTTGCAATGATATTCAAGAAATACACAAAAGAAAAGGAAATTAACCAAATAAAAAATATAGTCGTAAACAACTTACAAAAAGAAGTGAAATCCCAGCAAAAACATTTTAATGTAAAATGTTGCCAAGACGAGAACATGTGGCTCACACTATCAAAAAGTTATCAGATCTCATGTAGAGCAAGACTTCTAACTCTACACGCCCTAACTCTATAAATCCTAACTTTATAAACTCTACACTTTAGTCAAAATATATTATGTCTTGGCTGTTTCGTTACTGTCACATGGGTGTAAAGTAAAAATATTATTCACTGACTTTGTACTTTTCTGATATACAATACCTAGTTTCTGTAGTAACGATTATTTATTAGATAGGTATTGAGTCTCCCCAGAAACTGCACTTAGGTTTTACTAACTGCATTGGTTTCAAATACTTCATCACACTTTGCAAAAGTGTGTTCCTTTGCTTTAGAGGATATTTTTAATAAATGGAAGTTTTTTCCCATAACAATGGTGATACCATTTAATTTTAATGTGAAATTTCTTGAATTTTGCATGGTCCATTATGCCACTTGCAAAACTCTATTAGAAAAGTACTGAACAGTGAATAAATTCTTCACTTTACGCCCATGTGACGGTACCGAAACAGCCAAGACATAATATATTTTGACTAAAGTGTAGAGTTTATAAAGTTAGGATTTATAGAGTTAGGGCGTGTAGAGTTAGAAGTCTTGCTCTACATGAGATCTGATAACTTTTTGATAGTGTGAGCCACATGTTCTCGTCTTGGCAACATTTTACATGAAAATGTTTTTGCTGGGATAAATATTTTCAGTTTAATTAAAAATTGGGGGACAAACGGTCAGCGGTAATATGAAGGGGCTTTATTAGCTGTATATTCTTAAACATTTTTATTTTAGGAAAATAGTTTTAAGTTACCCTACAAAGGTACCTACCAGTCCGGAGACCAGAATTTCTTCTACATTATAGTATTTTCAAAATTTGGTTATTGTCATTTGAGAAGGGATTTTTAGGTGTACCTAAGCTTATTTCAACCCAACTATGAATTCTTTGTTAACCGCATTAATCGAAGCCTTCAAAAATTAAAAAGTCTTTTAGACTAAAAGAAGCCGAACAATTTTAAACAACAAAAAAGCTCACGATTTTATCGTTCAAATCGGCTTTTCATTATTTGGCAAATAAACAAACCGCATTGAAATCCCCAGTGGGCATACATGAAAGCAATTTGGCAAAACAAATTTTCTATTAACGATCTAAAATTCCAACCGGCTTCGCAGTCAGTGGCCAAAACTGAAAAACATTGTCGAATAATTAATGCGGGATTTCCGACTCTATTGAGGACGTAACAAGGAATACGAGATGCTTCTAACGTACGCACGGAGTTAAGGAAGCCTTATTTCGATTGGCTTTAACTATAAGGGACTTGACACATGAGAACTTTTTGACGCCACAAGTTTTTTGGCTATACTAATGAATTGGAAGTAAATATCAGTAATTATTAGAGCTACTAAGAGCTCGCACTTGCGCTCAGAATGCTAAATTGGTTAATTAAGATGGTTAGGTGATATGAATTTCCTTTTCCATTTCTAAGATTACTTTTTACGCCTTTGTAACGAAATTTAATAAAATAAATAATTAAAAAAATCAAAAAACCCGACTGCAAAAATGTCAACTAAAATGCAATAACTTAAAAGACTGAAACAAGGCGGACAACGAAAACAAAATTATAATAAACTTAAAACGATGCAATTTTTACTTCATTTTAACAAACAACATTATGAGCTGAAAGCTTTAGTTAAATTTTCGCATTCAATTTAAAAATATAGAAGTCGGGACCTATTTTCGCAAATTATAAATTAACATAGAGAAAATTAATAGGTCCCGCCTGCTTTATTTTTAAATTGAATGCGAAAATTTAACTAAAGCTTTCAGCTCATAATGTTGTTTGTTAAAAATGGGAAATGCTTTCCAAAAAACCAACTTCAAATGCCACTACAAAGAGTGAAATAATTTTTATTTAAATTTTAGGTACCTACACCAATTCGAAGTCGGGCAATGTTTCATACAATCCCTAACTTACTTGATGTGCGAAGAAATGACGAAGTCATAGGCAATCGCCCGACTTCGAATTGGTGTAGGTACCTAAAATTTAAATAAAAATTATTTCACTCTTTGTAGTGGCATTTGAAGTTGGTTTTTTGGAAAGCATTTCCCATTTTTATTTTATACTTTTTAGTGGAAAACAATAAAATGCACAAGGCGTTGTAAAAATACCCAAATCGCTTGAGGTGTGTTCATAAACTCTGAAGAGATACCTAAAATTCACCAAGATCCCATCATCAGACCCTGACTTGATGACTTTAGTCATCAAATCAGTATCTGCTAGCAAATGCACCAGTAACTATGAAAAATACCCAACTCGCTTCAAGTATACTAGCAAAATTTGAAGAGTTCCCTCGAATTCACCAAGATCCTATCATCAGACCCTGACTTGATGACTTTAGTCATCAAATCAGTATCTGCTAGCATATGCACCAGTAACTATAAAAAATACCCAACTCGCTTTGAGTATACTAGCAAAATTTGAAGAGTTCCCTCGATTTCACCATGATCCCATGATCAGATCCTGACCTGATGACCATAGGACAACTTGGAAAATATTACTCTTTCTAATTATACTCAAATAGTTCCATGTGTCCATATAAAATTTGAAGAGTTCCCTCGATTTCTCCAGGATCCCATCATCCGATCCTGACCTGATTAAAATGGGACCACCTGAAAACAAAACCCTCTTAAACAAAAAAAGAATTTTTCAAATCGGTCCACGCGTCATCGAGTAATCGGTGAACATACATAGATAAAACAATAAAAAAAAAATAAAAAAAAAAAAGATTCCGACGAATTGAGAACCTCCTCCTTGTTTTGAAGTCGGTTAAAAATGAAGTAAAAATTGCATCGTTTTAAGTTTATTATAATTTTGTTTTCGTTGTCCGCCTTCTTTCAGTCTTTTAAGTTATTGCATTTTAGTTGACATTTTTGCAGACGGGTTTTTTGATTTTTTTAATTATTTATTTTATTTCAGGCTTTTTAGTTGCCACACTTTACGAGCGAAACCTAAGCACTTTTATCTACACAATAGCAAAGACGTAAAGTGGGTATATATTTTGGTTATATATTATTAGATTAAATCTGATCGACAAAGTGGAGTGCGTCTTAAAGTACACACAGCGCCATCTAGGGCGAGTAGTGAAAGTACAGATGTTAAATAATTGTTTAATGATTATATTAAATTATGTTTTCGATTTATGCTATGATATACCAAGTAAAAATGCACAATATAAAGTACGACACACATTTGGTCAATACAAGATTAACGCTATCAAAAACTACAAATATTACCATTTTGAACGCATTGATCGACTGTTTATAATTCCAAATTAATTCGAAACATATGTCTTATGTATATTTTTGTAATCTCCTTGTAATTCCCTTCATTTTGATACCCCACTCGATAGGTTTGGTTATAAATATTTTGTAAATGACTGACAATTTTAGGCCCAAAATCCGCCATTTTGCTTTTTATTTTCAAAAACCTATCTAAGAACACTTGGGTTAATGAGACGAATCTAACGATACCATTAACGTCAAAATCCATCCAGCCGTTTGGAAGATACGTGGTCATAAAGAAATTTACATACATACATACAAGATACGCGCGAAAAACATAACTCTTCTTGCAGTCGGGTAAAAAATATATGGCAATGACATATTCGATCGCAAAATAGATCAGGTAACTTCCAGGCCGGTAAATGTCATCTTAATATATATAAATCTCGTGTCACAATGTTTGTCCTCAATGGACTCCTAAACTACTGAACCGATTTAGTTCAAACTTCGTGAATATCTGTCATTTGGTCCAACTTAAAAGATAGAATAGTTTTTATCCCACGTGGACGAAGTCGCGGGCATCAGCTAGTTTTTTATATATTTTTAATTTTGTTCCATAAGGGGAGTCTATATTGTTAGATTTTAAAGAAAATAATAGAGCAAAATGCTTTTTTCGTTCATGTTTATTTTAAGTTGCAAACTGACGTTCCCTATTTTATTAGTGTTTATTAATTAGGATAAAAATAAAAACAGTACAACCTACAATCACCGCAGAAGTGCCAGTGGTGGCCATATCTCATAATTCCCTTAGAAATGACTTTACAATATAAAAGGTACAGGAAAAAGCCTTCTATGTGTGGAATAGTATAGTGGCATTAATATATATATATTTTTTTTCAAAAAACTGTTACGTTACCGTAAGGTCAAATGCTCGCAGTCTGAAGAGGCGTCAACGCAAAGGCCGGCACTTAATGGGGTAATGTAATTTCCTCTCAACAGCCAGCAAGCAATAGCGCCGGTACTGCGCCTGCCAAGTACTTAGATGCCAGATATTGCCTTCCTACCTTCGTATCTGTTTAAACACTCATTCTCATACAACAGGGCCCAGCATAACCTGACGCCCCTAACGTCTTGTGTCGATTAAACATTTATATTTTTTTTAATAACAAAAAAGAGGCTCGTATATTGTAGAGTTCTTGTTTATGCAAAAAATATGTGACGAGCATGGCGGTTATCTGTGACGCATATGCCTGCCCATGTCAGATACAGTGTGTACCACGATTTCCCATCATAGAACGCGCTGAATTCCGCTCATCAGTTCTTAGGTCTCATTTTTCTCGCTAATCTCCTCGGCTACAGTTCCCTTTAAGGCTTAAAACAGTAATACATTTCTGCTTCACGGTAGAATAATAATAATAACCGAGGTGGTACCACCCGCAAGGACGCCGCAAGACGAGTCATATAATAGGTATTAGTGGCTGTACCCATTGGTCGTAGTTTATTTCAGCTTTCTGAAATCTTTTACCATATATTCACACCGTGCTCGCAATATTTAGGCAAGAATCAAGTGGTATACTAGAGTGGTGAAGTGGGTGGTGGTGGTCGTCCTATGGTTGTATTGGGTTGAAGCAGGAAGTTCGTAGTAATGTGAAATGCCATACAGATTTACCCGATATTCTGGACTACTGGAAAATAGTTTCAGGGTTCATCGATTCCTATGATTGTACACCAAACATTTTTTTTCAAACAATTTGCTACCCTACTACTTATCCGCAGCAGTGCGATATATTCCAAGACGCTTCGCGGTAGACCCGCGGCAGTTTTATTTTCATCATTCCGACTTCCCATTTGGAACGGATTTTCGAAATTGTTGCGAATTGTTTTTACATTTTTAAGACCGTTAATCCAACTTGATTGTTTTTATGACTGTTTAAAGTAACAATTGAATGGAGTGCTTCAATAAATATCGGTATAAATGCAAAGAGATATTTTCAGTGCAACTTTTAATATAGCAACCTCGCGATGCGACGTTAAAATTCGTTTTGGTTGTACGATATAGATATTCTACGAAATTAAAACAAATGTAGAATAATTCTTCCTATTGTCATAAGTAATTATATTATTAAAAACTTGTACTTTTGTATCAAGGTTGTGAATTGTTTAAAAACGTCGCGTCTGATGCTGCCAATATACAAGGCTAGGTACATGTAAATACTATAAGTAAACTAAAATTGTGCACATCCGAAAACGTGATTTAAAACTGATCAATTAATTTGTTTCTTGAAGGACAATCTGTATAAAGCTGACGTTTCTCACACGTCTAAGATTTTCAAATTTTGATAAAAAAGGCTATTTTTCGTTTTATCTCAGACCTGTTTCTGCTTACAAATTACAATAGGTACTCGTAGAACGTACCTATATGCAACTAAATGCAATATAACGTATTATAATTATAAGTTAGTCATAATGCAGTTCCTTTTATGAGCTGCTACGGAAATTGTGATTTAGAATCCATTACTTATAGCGGTATGATTTAATTTATTATCTCAGTATGCCTGCAATAGATAAAAATAGTAAAGATAGGCCGATCCGAACATTTTACGTAAACCTTCTTCATAAAAGGAAACAGTTCAAATATCAGCTGTCAAAATACCCGCCGCCGCCGCTGACCGAACTACCGCGTGGCCTTATACTGTTGGTACTAATGACACCCATAAACTGGTGACATTTTTTCGCGCTGTTCGCCCTGTCTTTAGTATACAAGTCTGTGATGCATACTCATTGATTCATTATTGTGTGCTTCTAGTATTAGGCAGAGTAGACGTGGTTTATGAGTTTATAGGGCTTAAAAGGCTCTTATGAAGCTATGTACTAAGTATGTTTAGTAGTTCGAAAACTCAGGTTGGGTATCTTTCGACGAGAGAATTTGTATATACGAGTATGTTGTATGTTTACATAGACATTTTGACGATTTTAAAAACACAGGCCCTATCTGTTCGAATATTTTTCATTGATGGGATGGGAGCCTTCTATTTGATGGTCTTACGTTCGAGCCTTTGAAAGTTCGTACCCCAATCATAAAATGGGACGTGAATACGGGACGGGACGGGACCGTATTACTAAGACTCCGCTCTCCGTCTGTCTGTCACCAGGCTGTATCTCCTGAACCAAGATAAGACAGTTCAAATTTTCACTATAACAAATAGTAAAAAAATAATTTTTACGGGGGCATACAACAGCCGTGATTCTTTGTTCGTTTTTAGGGTTCCATACGCAAAGAGTAAATAAATTCATTAATTCATTCGGAAAACAAACCCGCAGTGTTGAAGTAAGAAATTACAAACCTTCTCAATATTATTCTACTTTATTAAAGTACATAGCTTAAATAAAAAGTACATAGCTTAAATAATTCGAAAATTTCTTTTCGATTCAACTGCTTTAAAGTTCGCAGGCGTTTAAAAGTTTATAAATCCTTAGCCAATTATTTAGGGCTTTAGTATTTTGAAAAGTTATTTCTTATGAGACGCTTTTTCATATTTAATGTTTGAAAAAGCTAATTCATTGAGTTGCGTAAATTAAAATTATGTAATTAAATTTGTATGCTTACTGAAAAAGAAATTTGCCGCCAATCTCATTTACTTGCCAGATAAGCAGAACTCGTAAGCATGAATAAAACATTAGGTCAAATGCAATTTCTACACTTAACTGCTTTAAACTGGGGTTATGCATCGTAACATTAAAGCATGGAAGTCACCGTTTGATAGAAATTAACTTTTTAAAAAATAGTACCAATACAGCATCGAATTTTAAATTGCCACCAGTCTCGCGATTGGTGCTTATGTGAGTTACGCCTGCAGTGATTGGCCACGATTGGTGTTTTCTTGAGTTACGCCATTTGTGATTGGCAAATCCACCCATGTGTCAGCCACGCGACGAATTAAGCATCTAATTAAACCAAAAAAAGTCTTTTGAGTTTTCTGTTCTGTTATATAGTCTAGGACATTATCTAATTCTCCGAGAACATCCAGTAGTTTGGATTGTATAAGGACACTAATTTCTGTTATAAAATACTCGAGTCACAGTGTTTGTATAACCAAACGCCTCAGAAATGGTTCGACCGATTCTTATCAAATTTTTTGTCTACGTTCGATGAGTCTGAGAATAGGTCGCAAACTATTTTTCATATTATAAATGGCATTACGACGTTTGCCCTGTTAGCTAGCACATGTATATTATTATTCCAAATTTCATGTCGATAGCTTACAATAATTATTGAGATAATTGAATGTGACGGACGAACAGACGGATGAAATCATAAGTGTCCCATTTGTACCGCTAAAGAGGGAAAAAATATCTGTGGTGTACATGCTTGGCTATCCCTCTGTACTCAAAGTAAGCCCCGGGAGGAATTGCAGCCGGAATTCAAAAGTTACGTGCCTCGCGACATGTTCTAGAGAAGTATTCCCTGCGCCACGTCCGAGCTATAAAACTTCCACTGTAAATACTTTATTTCCAAGCTATGTTTATAGTTTATGCTGCGACAACTATTCCTGTTGTGGCTAGGCATTTGGTTTGTTATTTATATTAGTTACTAGTGACAACTATTCCTGTTGTGGCTTTGTGTTTCGATTGTTATTTATATTAGTTACTAGCTGACCCAGCAAGCGTTTTTTTGCCATTAGGAATATAAAAAAGTAGCTTACGACCTACACTCAGCCCTATACCCAGACGAACACACAAAATTTCATAATAATCGGTCGAACCGTTTCGGAGGAGTTTGGTAACAAAGATCGGCGAGAGAATTTTATATAAATTAGATTAGAGATAGAAAGTTATTTTTTTCATCAGTAAGTACCGGGGATAAGTATGTACATAGCGGGATAGTGGGGGATAATTTTTTGGGTTATTTGGTCAAAGATTATTGATATATTAGTTACTCTATGGTTTGGTCTTCCAGCGGCGAAACCCAAAGACTTCTTAGAAGTCATTGGCGAAACCATCAACAAACTTACACAAAACGTTTTTCTTTCACGTTCTGTTACACCCTAGATTGTCTAAGAAAAACGTATTCATCGTTATTGTACCTAATCATTTACTTATTCTGCCCGCTGATTGGGTTCTTGATTTCCGTCAGCCAATCGCGGGGCAGAATTCGTTAACGATTATGACAATGATGAACACGATTTTCTTACGTAATCAGAACTGCTACCTTCAGACCCCAGCGGTGTGGTACGATCTTCCAGCCTCCGTGTTTTCAGTCAAGTACAATATGTTATTAGGCATGTCCTAGTCAAGCACGCTCCAACCTAGACCTCATCATTGCTTTCTGTTAGGCTTGCAGATTGTCGTCAAACGCAGGGAAAATGAGAGTTTTTTGAAATCTCCATGGAACCCAGACAGAGAAAGAGCAGAGATTTTTTTATCCTTACAAGTAAGTACTCACCTTATGGTAAGTGATGATGTAGCCGGAGATGATATCGTACTATCTAACTTGAAAGGGGTAAGTAACTCATCCCTATCAGTTATTACACAGCATCGTGCTGAAACGCTAAAGCGCTTGGCGGTGCATCTTTCCTAGTAGGGTGGTAATAACACGGCCGAAGCCAGGCCTGATCTGAGCCAATTTATTATTATAAAATTCTGAAGCAGGAGTCGAATTTCAAAACTTTGGACGTTAAGTTATACCTAGAAAGAACGTTTGGGGATGTTCAGTATCTATACTTTTTTCTGGTACAAAATAACATCAATTGTTTACTATTGTTGCCGGTCTCCGTACGTACGACTTATGTTACGGAAAAACATAATATATTAGTGTGACGGAAAATTTACGCTACATTTTACCAGCTATATTATATATCTTGCTGGAGATACACTTATAAATTTCGTCGAACGCGTTTATGTAAGCTCTTCCCTACTCGTAACACTTACGATGCATAATTATCATGAGGCACTAAGCTTACGTGTACGAAATAGAAGAAGAGGCTTTATCTTGCAGGTAGAGTAGTTAGAGCACCCGCCTTAGTTTAATATACCTAGTTAGATTTTTTTGCTGTAGATTATGAAGAATCTGAATTGATTTGGGGTAGGCCAAAGTGCAGGAAGGCTAAAGTGGTTATGAGTTGCCGGGACACGCGCAAAACTTTTGTGTCAAATAATAGCGCACAAAAACTCTGTTGAGTTAAAGAGAAAACTTGTCTGCCTATCGATTCTTCTTCATCTTCTTGTTGACGCGGCTATGCAGGGCTACTTTAGCTCCCGGTAGCACTTAGACCGTCCCCGATGTATTGTGCTCGCTACTGCCTATAACTTCCCTCCAAGTCCAGTTGTCGTCAGGAACAGCAGCACGTCCTTTGCAGGGATATATTTAACCTCCTCTGTGCGGAGGATGTACCGTCCCATGAGTCGGCTACGCGTATGCGTCAGGGCTGGGCAACTGCAAGTATGTGCAAAGGAGTTTCCTCCTCCTCACTGCAGTCTGCACATGCCTGTGTCACGGAGCTTTAGGTTAAACATATGTCTGTTCAGGCCACAATGCCCCGTGAGTGTTCTTACCAGGATTCCTGCCTATCGGTTAGCAGAAAAAAAGTATACAAAACTTTACAACTGTCTCATTGAACAAATATATATTACCTTAAAGTTTTTAGAGTCGTAACTCTCTTAGATACCGTGCCAAGAGCGCACGCATCGCGGCTACTCGCCCAGGTTACGTTGGCGCGACGCCAAAATAATTACACTCCAGAGTGTATTATTGCTGACGTATGATGCTACTGGCCTTTATTTTTGCTACTTACTTCACAAGTGGACTTAAAAGGTATCTTTTATGTCATTTGCTCCAAAACTCGACAAACTATACGCTTTTCTTTCAGATGCTGTGCGTCCAATATTGATATACGAGTATAATACTAAGATTTGGGGTCAGCGCTAAAAAGTGTCCTAACCTAAACGCGGAAAGAGTTCCAATCGCACTTAAGCTAAATAGCTAATTAGGCTGTATAATAGACGGTTTAAGACGATGTTATAATTTGTTAATAAAAATACACATGTACTCGTACCCTCGTTTATATACATTTTCTCGGGACACTTTTCTCATGAATTTTGTATTACAGCCGGGGTCCATAGATTTATATACCAATGGCGTCCAACTTTACAATGCAATCCATACGAAATCTTAATGCCATGAAATGTAATCAAAAATGAAGTTCGTAGACGGTTTTTAATGTTTGTCCTTCTCACTCTTAAGAACGTGTGCTTATGATGGCAGCTTTGCGGGAGAACTTAGCAGAAAAACGACGTTTTACCCAATTAAAAAAAACTAAGATATCAAAAAAAAGTCTGTGCGCTTTAGGAACTTATAACTTCTAACACAAATAAGAACTATACTTAAACATCCAATGTAGTTTCCGATAAAATTAAAATATACTGAGATTCTGGAGCAACTTTTGTGGTAACTTTTTAACGAGGAAATTTCTTCCAATCATGCTCAGGTAAGTAAAGTAATACCTTTTTATTATTTTAATTAAAATCAGGTTAAGCAAAATTTAACTTTAAAACTTAAATTATAATCGGGTAAAATAAAAGCAAAAGCACGTTCCTCCAAGCCTTTAATAACCATAAAATTCCCGGAAAAATCGGCAGAGATCAAAGAATCGAGAATTAGGAGCGGCCGGTTGAATATCCCTGCTGTAATTACGGCTGATTTATTTAATTACAGCTGTAATTCCGCATGAAAGGGAATGAGATTACAAAGGCAGCGTTAAAATGCTTCCCGCCCGATCCCTGGACCCGGTGACTTCGCATATTTATTTGTGCGAGAAGTTAATTGTTAATTAATAAACAGAAATCGTGTATTTTGCAACAGTTTATTGAGATGTAAAATTTCAATCTCCGTAGAAGATAAATGTTTCTTTATGGATCAGAAATTAATTAGTGGCTTGATAAAATGATATTATTGGTGTAATTTAAAAATAAATTCTGTACAGTTTATGCCTGCGATCGCGATTAGTGATTTAAAATTCAGATTGATGAGAGGACCCACAAGCTCTGAAATCGGACATAAAAAAGCCTAACTTGGATTAAAAATAACTGCTTTCTTAGGTCTCATATAAGACCTGTCAGCTCTATGCTTAAGCAAGCTATTCTAAGCTGCTTATAGGTTTAATCCAACCAAGTTGCGGAGTGTAGCGGGTCTCAATAGCGCAAACATCGCATTATGCCGTATCATGGTCCGAGACTCGGCTCCTGTACTTGTTTGCTTATTAATAGTCATGTCGAGTGCCGGCCGGCTTATGAGATAAGTGGTTTGGAGCGGGGTTTTGAATGCATTGATGCTGCCTAAATGTATGACAGTTTGTAGTGGTAGCTCATTGGTTAAGATCTCTGCGTTTCGTTACAAATACGGGGGTTCGGGAGTTGCTAAACGGTGAAGAAAATCATTGTGAGGAATTGCGCATACATAAGAGTTTTGTTATTATTGATAGGCTTGAACTTTAACACAATAATGGGAGTAATAGTAAAGCGCACTTGTTCAGAAAATGCCTATTCACTCTTCTCTTGGAGAAGATTATACTTGGCTGAGAACATTAAAGTTGGAAAGGTCTTCCTCAGCTTAGCAGTTCGTATAAGAAACGTGGTAGAAAAACGTTTCTCTCGATTTCCTTGGACATCTCAACCATATAAGGATGCTACTTCTCTCGCCGTCTAGCAGTTATATGGTCTTAAGTGGTCAGATTTTTAGTAGATTCATGTTTTTTATTTGGTCCTGTACCTATTGGGCGATGTAATTTATTATTTTGGATAGTTATGACGTAATAAAAATAAAAAAATAAAATTAAAAAAGCCTTTTTATTTATCCTTATTAAGTGTGATTACATTTTACAGTTTTTATTATAGCATGATTCATTATATTATAATTGTATTTTATGGAAGAATGTTAATGAATGTTTAGTTTTAAAGTAAGGATCCCTCTCGAGTAAAGTCCTCTTCCAGATGTTTCCAAGTTTCCCTGTCTAGAGCCTTTTTAGTCCAGTTTTCACCCCCAGTTCTTTTGATTTCGTTACTCCAACTCTCTATTGGTCTTCCTCTCTTTCTTTTGCCAACTGGCCCACACCATTCCGTTACTATTTTGGTCCATCTTTTATAAGTGTACCGGCTTAAATGTTTTTAGTTATTACGTATCCCCTGTTTATGTTATCATCAGCTATCACAAATTTCTACCCTATACATATAAGACTCATTCTTAAATGTCACAAACGAAAACGGTCGAGTTTCACTAAACTCGGCCGCTAGCTACTAGCCTATTACCTAAATAGGACACGTCTTTGATGTTCGTTAATGCATCTCAAGCTTCGTAAATGCTTGTTTCTGTTAAAGCCTCAAAGACTATCTTATTTCACACTCCACATGTAGGTCTTTGTTTCTCCTACCACCTTTTTAGAAAGACGCAGATATTAAAGTGAATGATAACTGGAGAATGAGCTAAGTTTAAAGATTGCAGTTTTGCATATACTTTTATTTAAAAGAAGCAAAAGAAGTTTTTTGTATTTATGGTATAGTTTAAATTTTAAAAAAATGTATAAGAATGACATGTCCGATCGCTAAATTGATCACATGGCTTCACATACAACTGTCATTATCATTTATTCTTTTGAATTTCATTTAATTTTTACGATCATCAGCTTTAAGACTATCGCTGCAGTCTCTGAATTCACATTCTAACAATTTGTGTTCATGTAAGAAATCCAAAAGTAGAAAAAATCATTCGATATGGTGCCGACTAGCAGTTCGTAATGTTGAAAATACGAGCGGCAATCAGCAGAGTACACACCGCTTTAAATACACTTAACCTCTAGCAGGGCTATTCACTAACTTAATTTCCACCTCGATATCACAGCTAAATTCACTCGAGACAGACTCGTACACAACCAATTGAGAAATCATTTCGTGCTTTAACGACATAATAATATGAATGACTCTGAGACCCCATTTTATCAGAGGTATCTATATTTGATACTTATGGCTCTGAGCTCATTGAGAGCTCTGAAACCCCATTGCCATAGCAGACCTGTAGGCCCTCGAGGCCTGAGGCTTATGGCTTGAGAATTCTAGTAATAGAGAATTCAGTCATAATTTTTCTCGCAGTTCCTAGGATTTAGCCGAGTACAGTTAAGTAAAACATTTAGGGTTCCGCCTAACCGTTCCCATTTGGCTTTTGTTTGGTTCGACTGAACGAGGTTCACAGGAACGTGTTTCCACGAATAGCCAATTATAAATATTCTCCAGTTTTCAACTAAGTACTTATCTGGCGGCAACATCCAAGTGACTGGTTAGAAATATCGACAGTATAATAATCTTCGTATCAGTTGAAGAACACGAACAGTTTAAATTGTGTGTTAAGTTGAGATGAATTCGAAAACCGTGCCTCTGTCGAGTTGCAAAATATATTAATAGAATAGCCCTAAAAGTAGCATCGCTGCTGGAAGACAGCCAGAGTTGTCATGTTTAGATTAAGTCACATGAGATCCACTGCAGTTCAGTCGGAGAAATTCATTTATAAGTGGTATCATTTCAGGAAATAGCATTTACTTACTATTTACTTTATAGGTTTACTCTAGTAAAATACAAAAACGAAACGAAATACTTAGACATGAAATAATAGCAGAGTTGTCAAAGGTCTTTTAATTCGGATGATAATAGCTCGAGCTTCAGTTACGCATTTGACCTTTTATAAGACCTAAGTTGGCATTAGAATGTAACACTTGCTTAGTGATTAAAAGAACACCTAGATAGAAATTGTATGCAGAGTGTTTATTTTTATTTTTAAAATAAATATTAAACAAAAAATATTAGGTTGCTGACTTCATAGTCTGTCTGTCTGTATATCTGTCACACTCAATTATTTCGGTAATATCAAAAATATTGATATGAAAGGATTAGCTGCCCTTTCTAGTCCAGCCCCCCGACACAGTATTACAATAATATTTACCCTACAGTAGCGAAACGCCTTTGATGTCGCACGATGCCGCCACCGGTGTAGGTACCAAGCAGATATGCCAGGGTTGCCACGAAACGGGAAAGAAAATAAAAATAAAATATTGTGATTGTAATGTTATTATTTAATCAGCAAGCTATTTTTACATATGACGTACTGCCAGATATTTACGCGAAACTTTATTTTTAGATGATTTTAGTTCTCTGTTTAAAAATTTAATTAAATAATGAAGACGCATTCGAATATACAATCTTATTAAAAAAACATGAGGAAAACATGAGCATGGCCGTGATTTAAATTCTACGGAACTTAGAACATGAAATAATTTCTCTGAAATATTGTTTCCAACATGCGACCGGTAATTCTGTCTAAGTTGGGCTTCTAAATTACTACAATATTGAACAAAGTCATCTGGGGGTACCTGTAATCCACCAAAAGAATCACGCCGGGTATCATATGCACGTTCGCGTAAATATAAATTATTTGTTGTTGGTTGGTCAGAATAATTTGACGCGTAGTTTATCATGGATAAACACTTGTGTTCAGCTACGCAACGCCGCAATAGATAACCACAAGTATATAAAAAACTATTCTGCTCAGGAATATCAAAGGTCATTGAACTGGTGTGGGTCATCGGATGGGTTACCGCTTCGTTGTGTGTGACCGTGCATTTATTCTCGATAAAATTACCATATTCTGATAACACACTGTCAAAATCGTCGGAGCAATTACTTCCGCTACATAATTTTGTTATTTGGCATGAAAAAGATTTTCGGAATGCTCGTTCAAACTGAACACATGTTGGTTCCCTACAGTTACCACCAGCTTGACGAATAACGCCAAAAAAATTTTCTAGGCAGTCGTTATTTAGTCTTCGCGTAAATAAATAATATTCATCAAAACCAGACTCTTTCTTCAAATCATCATACAAATGGATAATGGAATTTATTGTAATTAAAAATGCTTTGATGAATTTTATTGTAGTTGTGATATCTTTGCCAGTATTTTTCTGTCGCACTTTAAGATTATTTAATAAATTTTGCGCTTTACTCAACAAATTTCGCTGTAATTCGTTATTTTCATATGGCTTATTGTATGGATTTGGGGAAAAAAGATTGCTAGAATTTAATAAATCAAAAAGTTTATTCATTGTATCGATAAAGTCAACAGTGCCATCATGTGGGTTTAAAGTACCTTCTTTGGTGTAAGTCTGCACTGCTGCTTTAACAGAGTTGCTAAGAACTTGTGTAGCCAGTCGTACTTTTTGTTTTTGAAAATTGTTTGGTGATAGATGGGAATCTGTTAATTTAGGAGCACACCGAAAATCTTTTTGTTTGTCTAATTGATAGCATTTATGGATATCATCCCAACAAGCAATTTTACCATTAAATTCAAAATTATACTTCATCAAATTGTTCCTCACGCACTTTATTAGATGAGGAACATCAAAGATATAATAAATTTTTCTTCCATCTATATCAAAATATGGAGTTTCTTTCGATATCCCTTTCGAATTGGCAAACTTCACAAAATCGGACCCTTGATCAGACACAATAGCCCTTATATTAAAGCCCAAATCAAATAATTGTTTTACCATATTTATTATCCATTCCTCCAATTGTTGATCGATTTTACTACTTGTTAGGAAAGCATACCCTATTACTTGTTTCCAATTACCTATTATACCTCGCAGCATTATTGTAAAAGCATAACCAGCTGCATATGGGCTTTGAATATCATCAATTTCGTGTACACCTATTATTTTATCTCTGCGTATGTCAAAAAAAAGTGAATATTTCAAACTCATTTCGTCCATACACAATGTGCATTCCCTTTCATAAGGTGATAAGTGTTTTATTGCCCGAGCCAAAAAACCCTTGACATGCTCACTCATTTTCGTGCCAACAGGTATGGTCAATTTCATCAAAGTACGTTTAGAGGGCGAACATAAGGTTTTTGACAAAAAGTTATACGCATTTGGGTTGGCATAATAAAGATTTAAACAAAATAATTTAAATTCTTTAGAATATCTGTTACTTTTAGAAGAAGGTTTTAAATTGGTCTGTGCTTTAACTATTTTGCTTAAGTTAGGTGATAAGAACTTGTCACATCCTTGAAAAAACTGTTCACGAGTCACGTCCGTTGACTTAGAATCCTCTATCAATTTCAACTTCTTGGTACAACTTGTGACTTGTTTTCGAAGTTTTCTCTTCCTTGGAGTATGGTCTGTTAATTTTTTTGTAGTCTGCGATGCACTGGAACTACTGGGAATTACAGCGTATACGCCTGCTGAAGCAACGTCGACCTCATGTTGAACGCCTCTGGTAGTTAAATCTTTAATAATCTCTATTTTAGGAACCTCGGTTTGTGTGCTCATGGGATATAATGAAGCAGACGGTAGGTTTAATACGGGAATAGCAGAGTCTTTCAATTTTTTGTTCATATAGGTACATCCATCGCTCAAAGTGCAAACTACATACATACTTGTTATGTAATTGTTTGATGCTCTTATCGCTTAAATCAGGTCTTTGGCAAGCTTTTATCCAGGATTGGCGCCTGGAAAGCAAAATATGCTATAATTAATCACACTATCGGTAGGTACAGTATCATCAATGTCTGTCAGATTTTGCCACATGATACTGACACTGACATTAATTTTCAACTTAGCGCATGCGCAATGCGTTGAATACGAATATTACGCAATTTTGACGTCATCATGATATTAGCCAATCCGGATCGTTTTCGAATAAGTGGCGCGAGAAACAAAAAGCCAAACATATTTTTGTGTTTTTCAATATATTAATTGTTATTATTTTTATTAAAACTTATGTAACTCACATAAAGAACCATCATTTTATGCATTTAAAACAAATAATCACAAAAAAAACTTGAGAGGTGTCAAGGGACACCCGGATGGGGTGAAGTTATAAAAAAAAAACAAAAACAAAAAAAGAACTTGAGAGGTGTCAAGGGACGCCCGGATGGAACGAAGTTTAAAAAAAAAATAAAAAAATCGGCCAAGTGCGAGTTGGACTCGCACATGATGGGTTCCGCAGCAGCAAAAAGGTTTATTTTTATGAAATTAAAAGGCTTTTGATTTATTTTCAGTTTATTTAATGAAAGTTAAATTAAGGTTTACCATTTATGACGTATAAAAAAAACTACTAGCTAGATCTCGTTCAAACCAATTTTCGTTGGTAGTTTTTATAGTAATGTACATCATATATTTTTTTAGACTTATCATGCCCCTACTTTAGAAGTTAGAGGGGGGAGACACATTTTACCACTTTGGAAGAGTCTCTCTCGCAAACTATTCAGGTTAGAAAAAAATTATATTAGAAACCTCAATATGATTTTGAAGACCTATCCATAGATACACCACACGCATAGGTTAGATGAAAGACATTTTTTTTGTTTCAGTTGTACCTATGGGGACCCCTAAAATTTTTAATAATTTTTCCATTTTTGTATCAAAATTTTAATGTGGTTCACAGACTAGTATCTACTTACCAAGTTTCAATAGTATAGCTCTTAAAGTTTCGGAGAAAAGTGGCTGTGACATACGGACGGACAGACGGACAGACAGACAGACATGATGAATCTATAAGGGTTTCGTTTTTTGCCATTTGGCTACGGAACCCTAAAAACCACCACCCCACCCAGCTAAAAAATTCAAATTTCCCGCCATAGAGGAATGGTAGAATTTTAAATTTCCTCATTCCTCTGTCTTAAATAATATGTAATATAGGTAATATGTAATGGATAGTACGGAACCCTTCGTGCGCGAGTCCGCCTCGCACTTGGCCGGTGTTTTTTTTTGTAGGTCTTATGCTAAGTACCTACTCACATACGGTAAACGGTTTTGCTCGATAGTTTTACTCCAAATCGAGCAATAACCACCGTGTAGACCGCAGCTTGAAGGCTTGCATCGATGATCGAACCGGCTCGATGGAATTGAATATTATGTCAAATATGTCATTTCCTTCGATTTGGAGAAAAACTATCGAGCAAAACCGTATGTGAGTACTTAGCATTAGGTATTTTTATAACTCTGTAAAACAGTTAATCAAAGGACAAGATAAACTATTATTACACTGACAACAACAAACAAAACTAAACTTACCTTTCGTCGCGGGGAAATCTATGAAAATTTAAATCCTTTTTGTTTTTCGTATTAGAATTACATCCGTACACTGAACACTTAGTATATCCCATTGTTTATAAGACTAGTAATTATCGTTTTACAAATAACAACAGAAAATTCGTAGAAAACGCGCCAATGTCACACCTGCGCGCGCAGCAATGCCGACTTCGCGAGTTGGCAATGCCGGGCCCGCGCCGCCCGCTTCCCCGCGGGTACCCCTCCGTTGCTCTGCGCAAGTACATTCGTTTCGCTACTGTATGGAATATTGTAATACTGTGCCCCCGAGATTGCAATTTAAAAAATAATATATTTTAATTTAATTTCGGACTTTATGGGATATCATCATATAAAAGTATTTATCTTTACATTTAACGCATTTTTATTTATTTTTGTGCATTATAGCTGTTAATAATTTATTGGGCAAAATGTTGTATTACGAGCAAAGATTTATATCGTTGATTACGAGACTTCTTCAACTATACTCTATTGTCGCTTACCATCAGGTGGGCTCAGAGTCGAGTATTTTCTTGCAGAGTAGGTATTAAAAGCTTTAAATATGAAAAATCTTTACGACTAATGTAAACACAGAGATGCACTCTTCATCAGAGAGGAGCAGTTTTGTCGTATACTTCGGATTTCATAAAGAATTTGCGCAAACGAGATAACCACGATATTTACGACGGAATTTATATGTTCGCGGCTTTTCTCGCGGGATTTCGAGCTCACGTGTGTATTATTTTTGCGACTTTTCAGCTTTTTATTATAATAACACTAAAAACTGTCTAGACGCCAGAGTGTGGGCTCAAGGGAGATTTCCCGTGTGAGTTTTGTGTTCAACATAATGTTTACCTACTAACGTTTCATTTTCGTTATGTGCATGTAAAATAAAATGTGAAATTAAAGATTTCATATTTATGACATTTTCTCTTTTTGTGGTTCCGTACCTAAAGGGTAACTTCAAGAATTCGTCTTCCGTCCGTCCATCCGTCCGTCCGTCTGACTAAATCTTGATTATGTGTGGCTTATTATGATGATAAATAAAAACCTAAAATTAAAAAAAAAATACATTTAGGTACTTTTTAGTTTTCATGTATTGTTATTCCTAGTACCTATATCGTTTATTTTTGGTTTTTATAATAACGACATTTTTTAACCTCTGTATATTTCTCAAAAACATCATGCAAACCTATTATCTAGACAACTTCGTAAACAATCATAACCTACCTGTATTGTCTCCGTATAAACCCTCACAAAAATATAAAACGAAACTATGACGTACCTATTCTGTACCAAGTACCGACACAAATACGAAGAAAGATCCAGAAGCAACATTTGAATCACGTAATTTAATCAAAACCTCCACAGTAAACAAGGGCAGAAGTTCAGTCGTAAAAAACTGCTCGCATAAAAGATTTTTACAGCCTAGATTTTCTTTGAGAACCCATAAAATATACCATCGGACTGGTGTACCTAAGTTACACTCGCAGAAAATCGAGACACGATATTTTTTTATAGTTAGAAGGAAAACTTCATCTATTTAATTAATGAAATTAATTTTCTTTTAGTAGAAAAAAAATCTAATTTTGTGCTGTATGAGAAATAAATATAAGGGAAGATGCTTGAACTCAATTTATGTAGGGATCAAATTCATTACATTTTTCACCATAAATAATATTATGATATTTTTTGCAAAATTTCTAAAAAAAACACTTACACAGAAACTTAACGATGTTATTTATTATATTCGGAGCGATCTTAGTAATTACAATACCTATTTAATCTCTTATTACTATAAGTTTATGAACAAAATTAATTAAGGCCCCCTTGCGTCAAAAAGCAGTGTAAGTTAAGAGTAAGTTGCAAAATTGTCCAATGAGAGACGTCTATAATTAAAAATGTTAATATTTAACCCCCCTTTCGCTCAAGTGGACCTAACAACAATAAATTACTAATCCAACACGAGTAAAACAAAAAATCAGTTCCGTGAAAGTTCAGTTTTTTGGCCACACAACTTCGTAGGCAAGGGCTGGCATACATTTTTTTTTAACGCTAGGAAACTTTTTTGTTCAATCGTCTGTCGCGAATAGGGGTGTCAAATTTAGATAATTTTCACACAAATACTCTTTTGTTTGGCTAGTGTTACGTAAATGAATGAGGGATTTACACTCCGTATAACATGGAGTTGAGTTAAGAACTTTGGTTTTGGTTATTACTTTGGCATTTATTATTTGTTCTTGTTACGAATAAAGTAGATTTATTCAGATTAATACACGTTATCCTTGTAGCATGGGTGCGAAAAAATTAAAAAAAATTAAAATCGTTTTAACTTTTATTTAAAACGGGAGGGAATACTAGGTCGTCGCAATTTCAGCCGCGATAGCTGGGGGACGTGGGTTCGAGTCCCACCGCGAGTGAAATTTTGATGCATATATAAATTTATAAAGATAAATTAGTACCTACCTACGTAATCAACATGAAGTGTTTCTAGTTAGGAGTAGCTACTTATAACCAATAAAATGTTCAGTTATGTAAAAAGTTATGCTGCTCAGGACGTACTTCCATCCATTTAAATAACGTATTATACAAGTGAAACAACTAGAAAGCTAAAGCTAGTTTTAAATAAGATAAGCAACCCGGTTGACTCAACACGCGGAACTTTATTTCTAGAAATTAAAGTTCCTGAAGAGCCGGGGGGTGCCGGGGGTGACGGGGGGTGCGAGGGGGTGCGGGGCGCGGCACGTCATCTAACGAACTTCGTTAAGACGGACTTAATAAGATATAAGCTTTCGTTGCGGACGGTGCAACGAAAGCTTATGCGCTTAATGAATTTTATATAATTAACGCTTTTTTGGCCTTTGAAATAATTTGTTAGAGTCAAAATTGGTTCAGTGTCAGTTACCAGCTAGAGACGCAATTCCGGTTGCAATTTTCAATTTGTTATGTTATCTAATTTGTCAGATTGTCTTCCTTCATCTGACGTCAGATTAAAAGGGGAAGTCCCTTCGCACACGTATCGTAAGCGTTAGCGTATCGTTATAAGTTATAACGCTACGCAAAACAATATGACAATTACGCCTCCTACGATTTGCTGCAACACCGCTTCGTCTGCGAACATGTTTGAAAATGTTCGTGCTCAAACTGCTCTCGTCGTACGCGAGGATTACGATACGCTTACGCTTACGAACCGTGTGCGAAGGGCCTTTATGTCACGAAATAGCGTATCGTTAAGACCGATTTACACTTCTATAAGTACAGAAGCGAGTTAAGAGATCAGTCAGTTAGGTAATAAGTAGTAAGTTGTAAGCAGCGTCCAAACGAGTGAGTAGCTATAAGTTGCCGTTCCAAAAAGAAGACTTGTCGCAACCGCAGTTTTCGGACTGTATCAACCACTCTTGATCTGGCGGCCTGCTGTATGAAAATGTCAAAACAATATTACAATAATCCCCCTGAGGTATCACTGTATTAAACTCGCCAGTCTACACTCTACATGCCAGCGAGTTAAGTTGGCGGGGTGTGGGAGACGGGAGTGAGGGGCCTACTTCGCACTGGATTCGCCAAAAAATAGGATCGCAATCTATTCAACTTAACTTATCAACCTTTTACTACTTAACTCACTTTTGCCATTCAAACAGTAAAAGCGATTTAGCTCGCCAATGATGCAAGTTAACTTGCTACTATACTTATTGAAATGTAAATCAGGCTTAAGATACAGTATCTTTTATCTGTGATGCAGTTTATTGTAGATTCGTCGTGATTAGGAAGTAGATATTAGATTAGATAGTTGATGGTGGGGTCAGGTAAAAAACAGATGAATGATGGAATTTTTAAAAATTAAAAAAAAACAGTCAACTTTTGAAATTTTCGTAACAAAATTTAAAACAGCAAGTTAGTCGTTCATATGAACAAAGTTGGTGCATAAATCTCTCGTTACCGTGTTTCGCTGCAATTTATGAACTCCATGCGTTTAACTTACTGCTCAAGTGTTGCCAGTGTACCGCCGTATTAATTAAACTTTAATGATAACCTTTATTTTATTTGTTCCAACTCGGATGTTCTTTGTATTAAGGCCATAGACGGTTTTTTTGTCTTCCTTGCTCTTACGAATAAGTTGGTGGCTGCGATATGTTGGAGAATATGACGACGAAAATACCAAATCGCTTTCGGCCTGTATTCGTTTACATTAAAGCTAAAAACTTTAGTTCTATGCCTTTTTTTACTCGATATTTTGAGAAATATCAAATAATCAATATTTTATAGAGATACTCCACTTGTTCTAACATCGGCAAGTGGCAATGGCGCAGAGCGAACCACGACGCGGCGGCGCGAAGAACTGCAATAGTGTACTGACAGTTTACAGGAATAATTTTTTTTGTATGAAATAAATTAATACTTAATTTTGAAAAGTCGTAGATCAAAAATAAACTAACTACAGGCCGAGAGCGATTTGGTATTTCTTATATATTAACTCCGTTCCGCGTTAGAAATATTTTTGTCCCGGCCCGTTTGTCCCATGATACCCACAGTTCCTTCCCCCACAGCGCCTGAACGCGACGCAATTAAAATATTGGTTTGTAGTACATGCTCTGTATCAGAGATGGCGCTGTATGTGATAAAAGATTTTCCCGCTTTTCTGTTGAAATTTTTCCTGAATTTTCTTTGCTATACACCTCACGGAGTCCGAGACCTTTCCAACGAATGCAAAACCGTGGAAATCGGTTCGTGCGTTCTGGAGTTATAGCGTCAGGAAGGAAACCCGACTTATTTTTATATAGTAGAGATAATCCTGTTTTCCTACGCAAGGAACCGCTCCCGTTCGCAACTGCCTACAGCTTCCCGCTCGCTCGTCTGGTACTAAGCCGGAGCCTCGAGCCTCGAGTGCAAGTAAACAGCAGTAGTCTCTGGTGTCGGCGTTAACAGACGATTTGTTTGACTTGGAGCGTTCATCGTTTGCTCTAACATGCTTGACGTTTTTGTAAGAACTCAAACAGTCTGTTTGTATGTAGTGACTACTTGTACATACAGTCCCTAAAAGTCACTTTAAGAAAAATAACTGACTGATTGACCTATCAAGGCATAGCTCAAAACATTTGGCTGTTTGTCATAGGTATTTCAATCCATGAAGATCACGCGCCCCGGTCTGTCAAAATCGCTTATGTAATCTTATACAGATACGCTCATCTAACAATTAAAACTATGGTAAAAATATCAGCATAGTCATGATTTTTAGAGATTTTTGATGGCTGCTATTTAAACTCAATATGTCGCTGCACGCTGGGTCATAAAGAAGAGGTTATCTGACCGCCTGTTTTGTTCTCAGTTGAACAAACTTCGGGCTTTACCAAACTGCATATTGCGCTATCTATTATTAGATCGTCATTTCAACACTGATCTTAGTACCGAGTTGGTCCAATAGATATATAATCAAGACCCGGCGGACATGTCGCCAGTTTAAAAAGTTTGTTTCAGAAAAGTTCTGTCTCAAAAGTTTGTTCTGACACCAAAGGCGTTAGCCGACCACTATATCGTTTATGGACCGCGATCCACGCCACAGATCACTTCACACTGTTATTAGTCCGCACACGCGCTTTCACAGGAACAGTTTTTTCATATTGTGGTGTATTAACGGAAATTTTGTCAGTAGCACTACTTTATTCTTGTATTTGGAGGTTTACGTTTAAAGGTTCAGATGGACTGATCCTTAGGTTCATATCGGTGGTTGGTCCATACTCCATACTTATTGTCTCCCTGTATTGTCCTGTATTGTGTCCATTGTCTCGGGTCTGGGTGTTGTGGTACCTTCGTTGTTTCTGATTTCCATAACACAAGTGCATAAGCTACTTACTTTGGGATCAGAGCAATGTATGTGATGTTGTCCTCTAATATATTTATATTTATACATTTATATTTATGCTGGAAGGATTCAACAAAATTTCCATCTCTCCTAAAAACTCTACAAAAGGAGGGGAGTTAAGATGACAAAGGCTGGAATATGATGAAGGAAGATGGTGAACTTATACTTGTAAGTTTAAGTAGGTAGTGACAAGTACAAACAAGTCAATTTATAAAAGCGGTAACCCAATAACCGGAGCAGATATACCCAACCTCTCATTTTACTTACGACTTGTATAAGAGATCACTAACTCAATCTACGAGTTCCAGTTACA
The DNA here is from genome assembly GCA_963855885.1 of Coenonympha glycerion. Classification (NCBI taxonomy): domain Eukaryota; kingdom Metazoa; phylum Arthropoda; class Insecta; order Lepidoptera; family Nymphalidae; genus Coenonympha; species Coenonympha glycerion. The sequence goes on along the minus strand of OY979637.1, from coordinate 15,146,217 downwards.
AGTTTATTCAGAGTTGTAGCGGGGCGAGAGGGGGGTAGAAAATGAGGGAAGGAGAGGGGAGGCCATAAAAACCTCCGTAACTGCATTATAAGTTACCGCTTCGCTCTTAGGATGTCTTACAAAACGCATGCGATTCTGTTTTTGCTTTTGTATGAAATTTCCCTTGGAATGGTAAAGTATGAAATCTCTCTTAAGAGTTAAGAGGGTAAGGTTTTTAAAGTGCTTCTTTAATTTCAGAGAATTGCATTCAAAGTTAAAGAAGTAATGTGTTGAAGTATAATATTAGTGAAAATACGAAAATATTAAAGTTGTTAAGCGCTAAGCAATAATAGAGAAAAGTCTAAAGTATCAAGACGTCAATTTTATTTTTACGTAAAAAAAGAAAATTAAATTTTCACTTTTTATTACGCTATCCAAAATAAGCGAAGTTTCAGCTCAAATGAAATATGCCGCGGGTGAGCCTTGAGAAGTAGACTTGAATTTTGATGAATTGCCTCCGACCGCAACGGTTTGAATCAAACTTGGTAGGTATAGGTAAGTTACGTTGAGTGATATGGAAAGTATCATTCTTTACTTAAGTAAAAGATTGGAGAGAGAAATTATAGACATCTAAAGCTTTAAAGTATCAAACGATTGAGTCCGCCATGTTATCCCATTGATTCTATTTATTGAAAACTTAGAAATGTATGAAAATTATATGTTATGCACTCGAAAAGTTGATGATGTGACTCATCAATAACGATTGTTGGATGTAGGAACAATTCTCACCTGTCAAAGCGATAGCGATTTTAGAAATAGAATCGTTAAGTTATGATGTCTAGACTGTAATGCAAGTGCAGCGTGAGACGAAATCTAGCTAGTTGGACCAATGACCTGGAAAAGAGGGGTAGAAGATAAGGTGGAGCATCGTAGAGTTATGAATACTAATTTCTGTTGTGTTGATATTGCTCGCCTCGGGCTTGCGCTAACTGAAATTTCACTTATATACACGTAAATATATATGTAGAGCTAGCTAATAAAAGAAACGTGACAGTCGACGAATATTTTCGAGCTCCTGTTTCATCAATACGGGGTGACACACAGGTATTAAGAGTGACGAATGTTTTAATACCAAAAATTTCTTCGTTACTAATTCGTACTTACTTACGTAACTTACTTGCCTTACTTACGTAATTTCTTTACTAGTGGGCGTGGAATATTTTAGGGTTCCGTGCTTCCAATCAATCAATACATATAATAAATCTGTAGAGGTCGAATTTCTGTACAAATAAAAAAAATGCTAAAAACGGAGTCAGGGGGATGTAAGAAGTGAAATAGAACTAATTTAATTTTTTTTCAAATTTTTTGTTTCTCAGTTTGTCTGTTTGTCTGTTTGTCTGTTTGTCTGTCTGTTTGTACGGGCTAATCTTTGGAACGGCTGGACCGATTCCAATGAAATTTTGTGTGGTGGTAGCTTATGACCCTGGTCAACATATAGGATACTTTTCATCCCGGTAAAATAAGGAGTTCCCGTGGGATAGTTAAAAAACTGCAATTAATTTAACAGCTTTCTAAACAACAACTAATGAACTTAATAATTTAGTAAAATTTGTTATGCTGATACCTTATGTTGCCTCTTTAACAAAATATATATAAGTATATAGTAAAACTTATTAATCCAATCGAGTTCCCGCGGGAAAGAAAACATTACAAAAACAGTTAGCAGGCGTCTTTCAAGTAACGGATTTAAATGAAATTTTATGATCCTACTTTATATATATGCCCGGCCAACATCTAAGATACTTTACATCCTGAAAAATTTGAGAGCACCCGTGGGATGTTTAAAAAAACCTATAGCTACTTATCTACGTAGCACAATCAAAACGGGGTCGAAATATCGACAGTTTAAATCGTCCTTTTGATCGTGCAACTAGGTATAACTATACAAGATAACCCGTACGTAGCAGGAACGGGTTGCTACGTACACAGCAGCGCATCAGAATGCTTAATTACAATATCTGGGCGTTGGTATCATCCTATCCTAATCCTAATATATATATATAATATATATATATATATAATATTATAAAGGCGAAAGTTTGTGTGTATGTTTGTTACACCTTCACGCCTCAACTACTGAACCGATTTAGCTGAAATTTGGAACATAGGTAGCTTATAACCCGGATTAAAACATAGGCTACTTTTTATCCCGGAAAAATCCGTAGTTCCCGTGGGATACTCAAAATACCAAATTTTCTAGAGCAATCTATAGCTACATCTATAGATAGATTGTTCAAGCGAACTTGCTTGAAAGCATGTTTAAAGGTTGGAATAGGGATCGATAACGGGAAAATGACGTTTCCCTTAGGATTCATGAAAAAGCGAATTTGACGCGGGCGGGGCCGCGGGCAAAAACTGATGATATTATCACTATAAATGTGAAAATGGCCACTATGTAGGTTCTGAACATAGCACTGTACGCATTTAACAAGTGTGTTTTAGTTGAACAAGGGGATATGGGATAATAATGCTATAAATAATAATGCTATAATGCTATAAATAATGCATAATGCTATAAATGTGAAAATGGGTACCTGTATTATACGAGTAGGTTCCGACATTACAACTGTTTCGCTATTAGCATTTTGTGTTTTAGTTGAGCAATGAGATACAGGTTAATAATATTATAACTATGAAAACGGGTAGGTACCTATATAGTATAGGTTTTGAACTAACATCTGTTTCGTTACTGACAATGTATGTTTTAGTTGAGCTATGGGATATGGTATAGTAATTAGTAATGCTATAAATGTGAAAATGGGTACCTACCCATAAAGGTTCTGAAAGTACAATTGTTTCGCTATTTATAATGTATGTTTTGGTTAAGCAATGGGATACAGGTTAATAATGCTAAAAAGGTGTTCCTGTATAGTTTCTGATATTAGAACTGTTTCGCTATTAAAAATATGTGTTTTAGTTGAGCAATAGAATATGTGATAGTAATTTTATGCTATAATTGCGAAAATGGATACCTATAAGGTAAAGGTTCTGAAATTATTTGACTCTTAAGCGGATACGTTGATTTTATTTTCGTCCTTCTCACTCTTATGAATACGTTGATGGGTTAGGTTAGGTTAGGTTAGTATGCAGCGTTGCGGAAGAATATAACAGAAAAAAAGGCTGTTTAACCTAATTACTTCAAAAACTAAGCCAGTTATTTAAATGTCGTTCTGAGCGTTTTTGGGATTTTTTTTTTACCGATACATTAAAACAAAAATTACAATTACGAGTATGTCCATCGTAGTTTTCGATGGAAATTAGAAAAATGGAGATTTTGAAACATTTTTGGGAGAACTTTTTGGCGAGAAATTTTTATCCAATCGTATTTCTGAAGTTAGGTTAACACATATGCTGTTTTTTCCCCAGAAAATCCAGGACTCCCACGGGATTTGTAAAACCCCAAAATTCACGCGGGCGAAGCCGCGGGCAAAAGCTAGTAAGAAAATAAGAATCCTGACCTATTTAGGATCACTTATGTGTGCCTATTAATGTCTTTAATTCACTTATGGCGCTCTTTTATCTTGAATTCCTAATTTCGTAAGGATGCCCGCAAAGTAGGTAAACGAGAGCCAAATTCAGGAGGTGCACAAAAACAGTCTACCGACAAAGAGTAAAACATTTCCTTAAATAAATAAAATTTCAACATAAAAATATTCCTACCAGACCCACTAGCAGTACCTACCCACATTCACCTGTCTATATAATAAAGTTAAATTGCCGGAATGATATAAATTACCAGTTATAACTTCAAGTACTAACGCATGTGGCGTTATAATCATAGATTAATTATAATAGGTCGTCACTCGCGCTCCGACTAGACAGAGCCCTAGATGGTTGTTAGAACCAGAGCTCCGTGAGAGAAGCAACTATTTTTTGTAGTGTGAATGTGTCAATTTTAAATTTGTTCGGTGCGTGTATGCAAGTGTGCGTGAAAATTGTGTAGCGACGGCTTGGGTTTGCCAACTTGGGTAGAGTATTTTATGCTGCATTTTTGAAGTCGAGGAGGGCTTCTTGGACCTCTATGGTTATAATAAACAGAGTTCGCCGTTCCTGAAAGCCATGAGTGGCTTCGTAATATTGCTTAACTTTTCCAATAAAATTGGAGTGAAATGAAATTTGAAATTTAGGAACGAAGGTGAGAGCAATAGCGATATGGCCGCCCCCAAATTTGGTGGATTTCGGCGACTGAACGAAATTTAATTTAAGAAAAAGTGCGTAGTAAAAAAGTGAGGAAGTTGAAAATTTTCCCTGTCAGGCGTTATGGACTCTTCAACTATATTTGTGTCACATTTTAGGGATCTGTAGACAAAATTAATTTATTTTCGGGTTTTTATATTATGTTATTGCTTGTGTACATGAGTTTTTTTCTGTTATTAAGGTAACCTCTTACATAAAATTAAGTGCTCTTTGAAATAAGTAAACATTATTGTATGTGTTGATGGCAGTATTGCTATGATATGTGATAGCCTTTGATGTTTGGCTGACGTATTGTGCTACAAACTTTTCTGGTCCGGTAGCCAAAACTGGAACTAATGGCGCGGTGGTGGTAAAACAGAATGTCTACGCAGACAGCGACATCCTTATCGCACCAGATAAGTTTGTGGTACTAACAGTGGTTTCATTAAGAAAAGATATAGATATTAAAAGAATAAAATGTCTTTTATTTCTCCAATTCACACTGAAAAGTAACATGAACTTATTGATCCGTAATAAGAGAAGGCCTCTTCCAGATTGATCCAGGTTTTTTTTCTTTTAAACGCCAGTTTATGACGCTAATAAATCCAACAGGTCACCAATGCTACGGGGGTCGGGGAGGTCTTTTATAAGCATAAGTAAAAGCACGAGAGAGAAAAGATATTCTTCCGAGTCAGAAGTAAGTAGCAATACAATAAATGCTTATTACATAATCTAGCTCATGACATCTCTGGCTAGTTTCCAAGAGCGATGCTACCTTCGAGGTTAAGTGTATATAAAATGGCTGTGTGCTCTGCTGATTGCAGTTTCAGTTTGTATTATGAAATAAAACTTGGATGCGACTTCTTTTGATATTCATTTATGTCTGGAAAAGGTAAAGGTTGATCAATAGGGAGTGCAAGGAGCAGTTTGAGGAGATCCTACCTACCACTTTCTTTGTACAATTCGGCGTGGAAATAATATGTTTCAACCCTGCCATCTGAAGTTGGCAATCCTTAACTACCCAGTTCGCCAGATTTTTCTTTCCGCGCACGTGATAAAGTTATATGGGACCAGCTAGCAGAAGTAGTTAGTTAGTAGTGTTTTCTCAAAACAGTAATAAGATGAGGTAATTCAAGGGACGGATGAACAAACTCTTTAACGAGTTTGCAACTCCTCTGGTGCAGCATGTGAAACATCAGATGACCCGTCGGCTCTTTTGCTCGCGTTTACTATAAAAACAACAGTACTGTCCATTGATTTATAAAATAAGGATTTAGGGTGCGACCCAAATGAAATCCAAAACGCAAAAAGAGTTCCAATCGCACTCAAGCAAAATAAGGCTGTATAATAATGGCTTAAGATATAAATTACAATGTTTTAGTTTGTGTATAAAAATACACATGTGCCCTCGTTAATATAGGTTTTCTCGGGACACTATATTCGTGAATTTTGTATTACACCCGTGGTCCATAGATTTATAAGCCAATGGTACTGTCCTATTCTATTTGTCCTTTTCGACACTGAAATTTAAGATAAGCTCTGGTATATATGAAAAATCTGCATAAAATTGGTTATTAATTTCAGTTTGTCATGCCTAACACACATAGCTCTGATTCGGCGATATATCGCCAGGTTTCAACCACTACTATCCGCTGCAATTTGGTTCCGTATCAGCTACAATAATACTCACTCGTAATGTCGACGAACACAAAACCCAATAATTGTTCACATTAGTGTAGCCGTGTAGTCCATTAGAGTGTATTAATCAAGTGTCCGTAGCTGCTGGGTACTCATGCGACTAACAGCGAGCGATGGTTCACCGACATTTGTATTATCACGTCCGACATGAAGACGTATGTGTTGTGGGATAGATCATGAGGCCTTCCTACACTTCTAGGATGATTGTGTTCTTGATGGTTACTAGATATGCCGGTGTTTTGATGCTTTAGCGTTGATTTGCAGTTGGTTAACTCTCACTCTCAAACATCGTTCAGGCGATGGTTCAGAGTGAGACAGCGTGGAAAGCCGTGCCAATGTTTGCAAGGGAGGAGGCAGAGCGCAAGAGTGCACATCAGACGGCGAATCCCTCTCGCAGGAGATGCACCGGGCACCGGAGGATAGATGACCTCCGGCCTACATGAGGTGCCCGCCAAAAATGTTGGTGACGGACGTTAGGGGACGTCCGTCACACCAATATGGACAGTACACAAAAAATAGATAGGCCAGGAGGCGGCGAGCAAAAATACAGGTGCGCCTTTCAAACGGTTTCAGCAGACAGTTTTTAGTGGGTGCAAGTCCCACATAGCCCCTTCGTGTCCCCTGTCGAAGGGGTATGCGTTAGGCATTTCCTGTCTATAAAAAAAAGACCTCTCAGTAGCTCATTCCAGAATGTAATACGAAAATACATAATATGATTAGGAACGAGATTCAAAAACATAAGAGAATAATAGTCGTCTTCGATAAAAGTGATCAGTTTTTCGATCGAATACCATGTCATTCCCGACACTTTTTTTTTTGTTATTGTTTTATTTACATAAGACAGGTTTCTATGATGATTGTAGATAAATTGTATGGCTAGGGACGCTGCTTTAGGAAATGGCCCTCCTGGCGGATTTAATAATAAAGGACCATTTGTGGTCACTCAAAACTTTTAACATAATATTTACCAGCTTATAGCGGCTTCTTCTCACGTTTCTCGGATTTTCACATTGATTAAACATAATATTAAAGGTTTAGCTAGTACTTACTGACGCTTACAATTTAAGGCTCTGCCCTAAATTCGGATTTTTAATTTTTACAACTCTAAAATGGCCTTAACGTATGTGACCGACAGCGGTATGTCCTGTCAGCGGTGCCGAGATGTACGACGCGCGACGCCATATTTGAGAAATTTTTGGCTTCAACATACGTCACATCTTTCCCGTCCTCTTAGCGTAGCGTATTTCGTCATTGGTTTTTCACGAATCCTGGAGAAACTATGATGAGTTAGCCACGTTAAGTCAAGTTAAGTTTTTGTTTCACTCCATAAAGATAGACCACCCTAAAGCTTTCGACTTGGTTGGACACAGTAAATGACTATTTTCTCTTTTCACATAGAACTCCCAACTTTCTTCACTTGGGGGAGCATAAAAGAAAATGGACATAAAACCAAATAAATAAGTATCCGCGCATCACAATAATGGGGGGTGGGGGGAGCGACATAAAGGCGATAACTGCGTAGTCCAAATGAGAAATGACTAAACAATAGTGGCGAATAAAAACAAATGACTGCCTCACTTCCTACGACTAAGTTTTTGTGAGTTCATCGGAAGGTCTTTAGAAATGAATTCTTAGTGCGGAGCGACAGCAAAAAACTTCAGATAAAATGTTGTGCATAAAACATGAACTTAGGCATTTAAAAATAAAGAAATTGATCTCAAACTAATTTTTTATTTCATCTACTATATAAAAATAAGTCGGGTTTTCCTTCCTGACGCTATAACTCCAGAACGCACGAACCGATTTCCACGGTTTTGCATTCGTTGGAAGGGTATCGGGCTCTGTGAGGTTTATAGCAGAGAAAATTCTGGAAAAATTTCAACAGAAAAGCGGGAAAATCTTTTTTCACATCCAGCGCCATCTCTGATACATAGCATGTACTACAAACCAATATTTTAATTGCGTCGCGTTCAGGCGCTGTGGGGGAAGGGCCTGTGGGTAACACGGGACAAACGGGCCGGGACGTAAATATTTCTAACGCGGAACGGAGTCCGCGGGCACTACTAGTCATTCCATAAAATACAAACAATTAGTATACTTTGATAACCACTAATTTTATAAAAAACTAATTAAAAGTGTTCGAAACGCTTATCACATCACAAGTATGTGTGTGTGTGTCCTTTATGTGTGTATCTTTCTAGTCTTACTTTTACTACAGAACAGACGGAGATAAATTACTTTGGATTACTATTTTTTAGAATATGAAGACTTCTTAATGGAAAAAATCCATACTTCTTACTGAATTTATGAAAACCCGACATTAACGAGGAAGCAGCTTTGGCGGATAACTGGATTCAATAAATTAATAAGTCGGTTTAAAATAATTTTGTAGTTCATTTATCACGGAATTCTGCAGAGTGACAGCTCATTATAAACCTGTTTGGCATCACAAAATGTCTACCTTTTTTCGTCGTCGGTACCACATCCGGCGCAAGTAAAGAGGGGGCTTGGGAAAAGTGGTGGGGGCTGATATCCGCTGCGGCGCCGCCGGGACGCGGCCGCGCGATTCATAACTTCTACTGTCAACTCAATTATTGTACCTACTCTCTACAGCTACGGTACGCTACGAGTACCGGTGTGAGGTGAAGGAAATGAGACTTAATGAATGCTTGTTTGGTTCACTTCAATGTGTTCCTATAAATAAAATCTGTCTTTATTGCTAAAAAACCGGCCAAGTGCGAGTCGGACTCGCGCACCGAGAGTTCCATACCATAAAAGAAGTTAAACATTAAAAGAATCACTTTGGTTCATGAATTTACGAGTATAATTAACATGTAGGTACTTTTGTTGGCGAACCGCAAACATAACTTTGTTTTTGCCGGTTTATTGTTATTGTAGGGGATAGGGATGGAAATAATTAGACCACGTTGTACTTCGAAGGAATTGAGCGCACCACGCTGCATCCGCATTGGCGGTAAGGAGGCGACTACTAGTGGCGCGTTATGCGGCCTATTTAAATGATGCGCTTGCGCAATAGGAATGTATAGGTAGAAACGTAAGTATGTGTGCGCGGTCGAATGCAGCGAGATGCCCGGTTTCTCCCACAGTTTATTATAATAATAATAATAATCTTTATTACCCCAAATACTTACGTACTAATACAAATCATCTGCTTGTAAGATTTACTCATGTATTAATCTTAAAATACTATTAAATACAAATGTGCCAGAAGCAGGTGAGAAACTGCCCCTAAACTAGGTGGACACCTGTGTCTTAGGTGGCAGTGTTTCCTCCAATGTAGAGGGTCAGTTAAGAACAATAGGTACTTAGGCTGTTTACTATAAAAATACACTTATGGTGAATAAGTATACAAGTAACAAAATATAAATTTTTACGCTAGAATTGCTACAATGTTGGTATTAAATAATGTTAATTACACAATGTTGTGTGTGTGTATGTGTGTGTGTGTGTGTGTGTGTGTGTGTGTGTGTGTGTGTGTGTGTGTGTGTGTGTGTGTGTGTGTGTGTGTGTGTGTGTGTGTGTGTGTGTCTGTGCCATAACGTATTATTATTTTATTTTTACAAAAATACATTATTATGACTAATTAGCAATAAACCTACCTATACATAAAATTGGTGCATACATTATTGGGTCGCCTATAGTTATTATCAAAAAAAGTATAATAGTTAGAGAGTTGATTTTATTTTTCCTGTAAAATATACGTTTATTTCTATTGATCATAATTATTTCAGATTTTTCGATTCGTGAACTTCGGAGATAAGGGGGGGGAACGGTATTTTTTTCGACAGTTTGCCCAATAAATCAAAAACTATCAGGCATAAAAATAAATAAAAATCGGTTTGAGAATACACAAGTAACGCCCTTTCATATGATACCCCATTCAATATTGTTATCTCATTTTGAAAATTTGAAGTCCCGGTTTTTTCCCCTTTTTAAATAAAAATTAAAACAATTTTCAATATTTTATGATTGCAAAAGCGTTGGGTCACTATTACCTAAAACTATTCCAAATTTCAAGTCGAAAGCTTTGACAGTTACTGAAATAATCGAGTGTGACAGACGGACGGACGGACGGACGGACGGACAAAGTCTCACCATAAGGGTTCCATTTTTACCATTTTGGTATGGAACCCCAAAAACGCACCGGAAGGGATCTATTTCATTTTGGTATGGGACCCTAAAACTTTGGCGAGTTGTTGTGCTGTTATTATTTACATGATATAATATTAAAAAAAAAACGTGAGTGTCGTGCAACACTTGGTTGAAACAAAGTTTGGAATAAAACCTAAAACAAAACTCCATTGTATAATTTCATGTGATCAACACACTCGATATATGGCGTTGTCTTCAGTTAACGAGCTCCTCATTTCAAATCGATAGCAGGTATACGTGAATTCATGCGTCCAGTCTATTAACAATAAGAGTAACTTTCATTATAAATTATCCAAGATTTTTTGTAGATTTTTAACGAAACGTGGAAAAATCCATTTTCTTTCGACTATATCGAACTACCTCGCGCGATGTCACCTGAAAGAAACTTTGTTTCGAAGCCAATATTTATTAATTTACAGTGGATGGAGCTTCATTTATGAATTTCGGTTTTCTACAAATCTCGTGAGAATTTTGCCTATTTGTACCAAAGTATAATCGATCTACATTTCAAATTTAAGTCAAATTTATTTAGATGATTTAGCGTCAAGAAGTAACAAATACACACAATTATGATAAGTCACGCGATCAGTCTATCAAATTGTTTTTTTAGTTTTCGAACAGTTAACTATAATAGGAATCGAATCGATATATTATACTCGTAAACTAGCTAAATGTATAATGCCAGTCGACTTACATCCATCACTCAAAGAGATCAAACCCGTCTGAGAAGTCCTTGCAAGGCCTCGTTATATTTTTAATTAATTTTTGATAAAATTATTAAAAAAAAAGTGGTTTATTAAATAAGAACCTAATTACTTTTAATACACTTGAAAGAAACCCATATAAGTATAGTAGGTAATTAGCGTAAAAGAAATGCGAAAGAAATTCCACTTAATCCCCTATCCCATTTCGACGTATAACTTCCAATAGTAGGTAATAATAATTCTCATTTGGTTCCCTAATTGCGTGAGAAACTACAACACGTAGCCAAGTTAGAGTACAGGTATGAATAGAAGTGTACAGGAAATGTAGTAAAAAAGGTAACAAATAGCCGGACCCTTACCTACAACCTTGCGTTGTTGCCCACTAATGAAACACCATTTATCATTCTGACTGCCAAATAAAACCTTGGTACAAGTGCGAGACCCAAGAAACAAGCTTAAAGCTGAATAGTTATTTTCAGTATAAGTAATCCCGCGGGAAACATGGGTTTTATTGGGATAAAAGCCTGTGTTAATCCAGGGTATAAATAATCTATCTCCGTACAACATTTTAGCCAAATTGGTTCAGGAGTTGGTAATCGTTTACTAATTCAGTCCGCTGATTGGCTTCGTGATTTGCGTCAGCCAATCGCAGGGCAGAATTCGCAAGCGTTTACGATAACGATGAATACGTTTTTCTTACGCAATCAGACCCCAGTATTGTAAATACTCATTAGGTACTTGTACTCTTTACCCTTAACATATCGTCAATAATTATTACTAAGCATGGTTTTCCTTCAGAATGACAAGTCAAGTGTAGATTATGACATGCAACATGGGGGTAGGAATATGCTCTAAGTCTAATCTATCTCTTCAGTGAGAGACGATGCCTTTATCTATCTGTGAGGCACATGGATTTTAGTGTTAGTAGTGTGGATCCTGCGGCCGTTGTGCGTCGTAACGGAACTGTGCAATAGATCATAAGATAGATCATAACATAGATTTTATCGATTTCACAATATAATGTGGAACCTTTTTTGTAAGTAGCTACGAGTGTAGACATATTGTATTATTTGAGTTCGTTGCTGTTTTAATCGGTCATGCTATGCTATGCCGTAAGCTGCCCGCTGTCTCTTGTGATTTGCGACCACGAAATCCCGCAATAAGTTTAATTAGAAGTCCGGTCAAAGAAAACAACCGGGAAGTGGACTCGAGAAAAATATTTCGACTTTTATTTCCCGAACGGGTGTTGTTTAACAAAATAAATCGAAGTCTTAAACACCGATAAATGTTCAAACTTTCTTGAATGATTCCTTAACTCATACAAAGATTAGTACACCTCTTAACACACACAGACACAGGCTTTTTTCTGAATCTTAAAATTCAGGGAAGTCGTAAAATTAGGCAGTTGTGATGTAATTACAATTACTACTCTTGTAATTTTTCTTTGTGTTTTCGTTATTTACGCAAATATACCACTGTATTTAATATATTTTGACTAAAATATAAACTTTACTCAAAGAATCATGGAGGAAAAGCCAGTTTTTTTATTAAAGCTATTTTTTTAATGAAGATAAAAAGATTGCCTTCTATTTCCAATATCTGCTAGTCACGCGGCACACACGCGGCGCTGCAGGCGTGCGGGCCACGTGATAACTATATCCGCTCCTTGTAATATTAACTCCTTGATTTATCTCTCTATTCCTCACATAATGTGATAAAAATATCGAGAGTCTGGGTAAGTAGGCAATTTTTTTTGCTTATGTTGGCGATGCACTCCTGTGCCCTTAGTTAAAGGTAGAGTACGATATACGAGTACAGAATTTTGAACTGACTCAAAAAAGGAGAAATTTTTCAATTCGACTGTATCTTTTTAATGTGTATCAACTTAGAATTTTCGACTGGTTGAACCGATTTACAAGTTTTTTTTTTTTTTAAACTGGTGCTTCCCGTGTAGTCTCTTTTCGATGGTATAATGACAATGGCAGTAAGAAAACCATATAAATCTTAATTTTCGATTAAGTACATATGACCTGTGAGACAAATGGACGAATAACTCAATATCACGCCAGCCAAAAAGTTTGAAGGGAATTGAAGTTTTTTTTGACAATTCTTTTTCTTTCTTTTCAAAAAACCAACTTCAAGTGCCACTGCAAAGAGAGAAATAATTTTAATGACATATAAAAATTCCCATGCTCAGATCCTGACCTGATGAGAAAGAATATTATTTCAAATAACACCCTAATCGCCTCAAGGGTGCTTATAAAATTTGAAGAGTTCCTTCGATTTCTCCAAGATTCCATCAACATATCCTGACTACATAACCATGGGACCATCTGGGAATACCCTTTAAAAAAATTAATTCAGGCGTTTTTCAACGAATTGAGAACCTCCGCCATTTTTGAAGGCGGTTAGTAACAGCAAAGCAGGTTTAATAAAAACCCTCATACTTCTAAAAGCTTCATACTTCAGCGGTGCCCTAAAAATACGCAATGCACGAAACAAGTTGTTCTTTACCATCTATCAAGCAACTTTTATTTGCTTCCCGCAAAAAGATCACGCCGCCGCTGTACAAGCACTATTGCTGCCAAAAAACCGCTCCCAACTCCGACCAACTCCGACCAACTCCGACCAACTCCGAGCAACTCCTAGCAAGTTGCTATTGACGCAAAATGGCCGCGATCAAGTGTGAGGAAGTGCTCTCATAAATAAAGATGTGGACTATTGATACAAAAACCTAGATACACAGTTGAATATCTCAAGAGTTACATCGGACCAGTGCCCTGATTCTGTATCGTTCATATAGCAACTAGTATAATACTCGTATGTTGACATTAGGGAACATGCTACGGGTGTGCGAGTCAAATACATTTTTTGTGGTTTTTCGGAATTTTTAAGCTATTAAGACATGATTGGCTTATGGCAGTAAAATTCTCAATATCGCAGCCCTAATTGAACGCTTTGCTTTTACTTACTGCACGTAACATGCATTTGAACAATACTTGATACTCAAATTTAAATCTAAAGTCTCTTTATTGATGCCCATACTCCTGGATACATCCAAGTGATTGAGGTGTGCAGGAATATTTTTGCCACGAATTGGTTGCCTCGATCGCTGAAAAATTTCTCTTCCAGTCGAAATATAAATATCCCTAGCACAAGCACTTCTATTTTTTTCTAATTTTTTTTAATTGCTGAGGAATTGTATTTCTTGGAATACATATACCAACGGTTCCAAGTCCTAAGTTGTGAAATACCATTTTACACGAGTCGTACAAGCCGTATGATCCAACTGACTAAGCAATGAAACTTGTGAGTTATTCCTCAACTACGATCGTTTTTTATGCCTCGGAGAAGTTGAAGAAACTTTTTGATATTTCCGTAGTTGAAGAACTTGAAGAAAATTTATCATTTCTCCAATAAATTCAGCAACACTTATACTTTAGTAAGCTGTGGCACACATTGCCTATTGATTAAAATTACAATATAATTATTTTGGGTTCGAAGTTCAAACCTCTGAATTTTAATTAAAATTTCTGATATTTGCGGCTTAGCTATAAAGAAAATACTGCGTAAATAATTCTCCATAATGTCCTCAAATGTGCCATGAAGCCTGCTAACCCACATAGTGGAATTTAGTCAAACTTTAATAGAATTCAGCAGCAGCAAATATTAACCTTCCGCGCAGGAGTTAAATACAAATAATAAAATTATAATGCCAGTTTCCTCGCATGTTTTTCTATGTAGGTACAAAAAGGTATTCTAGAACAATTCAGATTTAATTTCCTATTACACGTACCAACTCGAACTATTCAGTTTGCACAAATGCAATCGGAATGGTTCAAACTGTACCCTTAGTACAACATTTAGCTCTTTCGCTATCGAAGTTGAGTGAAAATTCACATTAACATAATCATTTTTGTTTCTTACACTTACAGGCACTTAGAAATCTATAGCACGCTTACTACTGTGCTCGAAAAATTTTGATTTATAAAAAGAATGAAAACTTGACACAATATCCTGAATGCTGTCCAAAGAACCCAATACTTTTAATCCTTGTGAATACAACTTGGTGTTTAGCACAATGTTTATATTTATTTCGATTATTTTATAGTCAGAATATGTAGCAGGATTTTGCATTAAATTTTACTTTTTCAAGCTTCTATACATGCAAATTACAAGTGTTGTTTTGGAAAATAAATTTTACTCCTACTAGATTAGCTAACTTAGTTTCGATTGCTCGATTTCGAGTTTGTAAACTCGTACTAGGGGACTGTACATGCACGAAGTGAAATGTACATTCGTAGCGGTCGTACCACTCGTAGACAAATACCCGCTACGCCTGGTCTACGGAGCTACGTCGTAGCAGTGAGCACTGATTATACTATAGCATGAATTCTCTTGAACCTGAATAATTTAATTCAAATAGAAGCTATTGGCGGGGCAAGGTTGAATAGAACATTATGAAAATTTTATTTGCTTATATTTTGTCGTTGTGTGCTCTGAAGAGTTTAAGTTGAACGGATGTTATGTTTGCTACTAGATTTGAAACGTATTCTATTCTGATTCAAAAAAGGAGAGGAGTTCTGTCTCAGGGGCAGAACTCTTCTCCTCATTCTCCTTTTTTGACAGCTTCCCTGACGTAGGACGCGCACTCGGATTAGAGTAGGAGGTGGTGGGTTCAATTCCTGCCACAGATCACTTTCGAATTTTCGGTCTGGTGGAATACTACGGCCGTGGCTATTTTTTTTTCATATAACACCCTACCAGAAAAACTTACCGTCAAGCGATTAAGCACTCAGGCGTGATGCTGTATAGATACCGTTACCCTCTTACCCTCTGGAATATCTTCGTCTCCATCACCCATTATTATGCCACACAAACAAACTTTCGTGTTAAATATTAAAGTTATACCGCAATAAAAGAAACCGCAGTAAACAAAGTTAATACAAACTTTATCCTCCACTGAAATCGAATGGCGAAAATCTTATAGTTATTTGTAAGCAAATTCATAGGATGATTGCCTTTGTGGTTATTATGATAAAATCGCTTCAGTACGGGAGGGAAAGGGGAATTAATTGGAATTTCCGTCGCAAACATCGTGACTATGAAAGTATTTTCTCTCATATTCTTTTTTTTTTTTTTACTCTATACAAGTTAGTACATGACTGCGATTTCACCTGATGGTAAGCGAGGATGCAGCCGAAGATCTTAGCGTACTAACTTGGAAGGGGTAAGTTATGTCACCCCAACAGTTTCTACACAGCATCGTACCGAAACGCTAAATCGCTTGGCGGTACGTCTTTGCTGGTAGGGTGGTAACTAGCCACGGCCAAAGCCTCCCACCAGACAATTCTCTTTTATTATTGAGAAAAATCAGAAACCTGGTAAGTGTCAAACTGAAGTAGTTTTTAATGTGTGTCAGAGTCAGGAATCATACCCGGGTACAACTTGTTCTCTGCCAATATAATGGCACTATTGCTTTGTTTACCTTATTCCTTAGAACTTAAGGTTTATTATTGTGTGACTTCTATTACAACATAATATTGGTGCTAATTCTGTTGTGCAAAATCTATAAACTAAACTGATTTAAAATAGTGCTATCGTTTTCAAACTGTTCCCTATGGAAAAGGATAGCGCTGTTTTATTTTATTTTAACAGAATCGACCACAATGTCAGGTAACAAATTATCTTCTATACTTATAATAAAATTGTAAAGAGTCAAATTTTGTCGCTACGTTAAAAATATTTTGAAATTTTGACGTGACAACGTCTTATAAATTGCTTTGCCGGGTGACACTTCAAGAAACTGCGTTACGCTCCGCTCACGTTATGCGCTCACAATGAGAGCAAGTGAGAGGCACGCGTCCCTTCCACTCGGGCATGGTTAGCCCGCCTAAGAGCGAGAGAGACAGACATACGTTGTCACGTAAAACTTTCGCCCGTATACCGACTTTACAGGCAACCAATTTTTTTATTGGAAGAAGTTAAAGAGTGCCCTCTTTAGTCGATACTGAAGCCAAGACTGTAATTGTTATCTTTTTGGTTTGTCATTCTGTTTCATGGCCTCACATCATTGTTAATCCGCTCGATGGATTTAACTGAAACTTATCACGATTTGATTTCATATTCCAAGGTAGGACATAGGATACTTTTTATCCCGAAATTCAACACAGTTCTTGTAGGAGATACGTTAAGAGTCAAAATGTATTTACCAGTAGTTATAGTTCATTAAAGCGCTGCCGATTTCATTATTATAATGGAAAATTACGTTTAATACTTTTTTACTCTGAGTTAACGTTTAGGCTACATTTTGGATTAGTAGGTAATATTTAAATAATTTACCCAAGCGTTAGAATCATCGGATCCTGATGAGGAGTGATCACGTCGGGCTTGTAACTGTTAAATTGCTTTGGTGTTGGTCCAAAAGCGATGCTCAATTGCACGGATATAAGTGTACTAGATGTGGTCATGAACAGATGTCATAGCGTTGACACCAGCATAGAAATAAGTGTAAATAAAAAAATTAAAAATACCTAATTGACTAAAATAACTAATTAAAAATCTAAAACACCACTATTTACGTGTTGCATCGATCAGGCGTACGGAAATTTTCTAATTAGGGAAAACTGTCGCACTCACGCAACGTATTCGTATAAGTAAGTAGAGCAACTATTCGGTAGCTCTAGTTTGTAACATGTTGCGATTGATTGATTAATTGACAGGAAACGGTAGTTTAAAAATTTATTTATTATTATTTATTTAAAAAGAAACCCGTATAATTTGGAAATGAAAAAACCCTAAAACCTTAGATTTATACTAGGTCGTCGCTCATGCTCCGACTGTAGTGTGAGTGTGTCAATTTGAAATTTGTATGATGCGCGGATGCTAGTGTGCGTGAAAAATTGTATAGCGACGGATGTTTTGCCGCACTTTTGAAGTCGAGGTTGGTCACGCCAGATTAATTTATGTTATATTTTTTATATATATGTTTGTGGACTGTATTTCTAGGTTAAATGAAGCCTTTAAAACCTGGTGCTTTTATCAAATCAAAAGAAGGATTGGATAAAGACAGGAATATACTCACAGCGTAATTGTTTCCCGGACACCTCAGCTTCTTCGGGTGGCGCGACACATAAAACTTCACTTTAAATTTGTAAATGGGCGAATATTGTCCCGTTATAGATTAGGTTATGTTTAATATATGATATATCTCAACTTATGAGCTATTAAGAAATTCACTCAACCGTTTTATTTTGAATCGGCACAGTATATTTGCAGGCACGATAAACGATCGTCGCAGTGTCCGAAAGCCGACTACTCGTTGACACGAAGTTGCACACGATACGTTGTCTCGTTCGCGCACATGTACATTATAGGTATGGGGAAAAAGGACAGAGGAATGCACCAAATATTATAGTTTTACATTTTTATAACAGATAACTAATCTGGCGAAACCATCCACCCGCCCTTAAAGGGTACCTTTAAGAAAAAACCCCATAGGGTAGAGTAAAGTGTAGAGAGTAGAGACATCTCTACATAAGGATATCGCGCAATGCGTATAAGTGTTAGTAATATTATATAAAATATGAAAAATATAGTAATATGTAAGGATATGATATATTATAGTATAAATTTATGTTAAACTACGAAGCTATATTTATAATTTATTGAGTCGGAAGTGGGCATAAGCGAGTAACTGGACGCAGGTAACTTTTCCCTGAAATCCTCACAGTTGCTACTCGTATAATGCCATCTTTTGAAGGATGCACGGTCTCTACGATTGCCAAAGGCCAAGCCAGTGGCGGTACGTTGTCGTTAACAACCACTACAACAGTTCCTGGTGTGATAGGCATGGATGGTGTATTCCATTTTTGCCTGATTTGTAAACCGTGTAGATACTCCATCCTCCAACGATTCCAAAAGGACTGCACTATTTTATCCATTAGCGAATGCCTGTCGAGTAAATTGACATTGTCAGAACTGACGTCAGGCGCAGGCAGGGAAAGCAAAGGTGCAGTATGTAAGAAGTGACTTGGTGTAAGAGCTGAAGGCTCTGCGGGGTCCGAGCTGAGTACTGTCAGCGGACGCGAATTGAGTAGACATTCTACTTGAGTGAGGACCGTATAAAGTTCCTCATATGATAGGAGTTGTTGTCCAATGACTTTGAACAAAATCGATTTTGTTACTTTGATCATAGACTCCCATGACCCACCATGATTTGGAGCTGTTGGACAAATAAATTTACAGGTTACGCGGCTCTCTGCACATTCTTGCTCTAGTTTTGGGTTATATTCGTCTCTAAGAAACTTATAGAGATCGCGGAGATAAGCAGCAGCTCCTTGAAAATTTTTACCATTGTCACTATATAGAACTTGAACGGGTCCTCTCCTGGATAGTAATCGTTTGAACGCAGCAAGAAAGCAAGGTGTGCTGAGTGAGGTAGCAACCTCAATATGTGTAGCTCTCGTAGTGAGACACGTGAATAACACAATATAAGCTTTCTCGCTATGTACACCACGGCGGCGTACAGGTACGTATGGTATCGGTCCTGCGTAGTCACAACCCGTAAAATTAAATGCTTTTAACGCTGGACGTGTACGTACATTAGGAAGATCGGCCATCAACGGATATGTCGGACGCGGCCTATATCTAAAGCAAGTATTGCACATATGTATTCGCTGTCTTACTATGCGACGTGCTGACAAGATCCAATATTTTTGGCGAAGTAGAGCCATTAGAAGTTCCGGTCCGGCATGTAAATGTTTAAGGTGGTAATAATCAATGATCATATTCACCACGTGGCCATTACGAGGCAATATTACTGGGTGGATTTTTTCAAAATCAAGCCCGGAGTTGACGAGACGACCACCAACGCGGATCAATCCGTCATCAATAAAAGGTCTCAACCGATTAAATGCCGGTGAGCACGGTTTATTATTTTGAATTTTTGAATATTCCTCAGCAAAATACTGTTTTTGTAAGACTCGAAGCATTATATTTTCAGCAAATTTTAAATCGTCAGCAGTAATACATGTAGAGCTGCGACGAGGCAATAGTTTTACAAATCTACAAATGTACACAATTGTACGCAGAAGTTTACTCCACGAAGAGATACGGAGAGCAAGTTCATGTAGAGCGCACTGTTCTACAGGAGTGCATACGGCATGGATCAAAACCTTTTGTTCAGGTATACCTTCAATAGGCTCTCCATCTAAGCTTTTGAGTGGCCACTGAGACGTGGGTAAAGAAGCCCACGGTGGGCCATGAAGCCACAGGGGGTGTGAAATAAGCTTTTCGGGGGTGACACCTCTGGATAAAATATCAGCTGGATTCTCAATGCCTGGGCAGTGATAGAAATTATCAGGTGAGATGTTCTCTGCTATTTGGATAACTCGATTCGCGACAAAAGTTTGCCATCTATGCGGTGAGCCTTTTATCCAATATAGAGCAGTTTTAGAATCAAGAAATGCATATGTAGCTTTGATTGGGATGCTTTCAGCGTAATTGTCACGAACTGTTCTAAGCAATTTCGAGAGCAAGACACCACCTAGTAATTCCAGACGTGCGATCGAATGTGGCTTCGTCGGCGAAACTTTACTTTTCGCACAGACGAGTCGTACGGTGATACCAGAAGGAGAGCTGATATGGGCATAAATCACCGCGCCATAAGCTTCGAGACTACTATCTGCCAGCCCCAGCAGAGTGACTTCACAGTCCTCTGTCACGCCCACGTGACGTGGTATGCGCAGATTATTTAGAGCTGGAAGCTCATCGCAAAACTGCTTCCACTTTTTAATTATATGTGGTGGAGCTATAGTGTCCCAGTCTAGGTTTAACTGCCAAAGCATTTTAATAAATATTTTGGCATATACAACTGTCGGAGAAACAAATCCGATTAAGTCCCAGAGACGTGCCACCGTCGATAAAATTAGGCGTTTAGTACAAGTTGTGTCTTCAGGTACAGAAATTTTGAAAAAGAATGAGTCTTCTTCAGTGGACCAATGCAAACCAAGTATCTTATGGTTCGTGGCTTTATCAAACTCTACTTCAGTAGGGAGTTTGTGTGACGCAGGAAGGTTATCTAAAACTTCGCGAGAATTACTGCTCCATTTTACCAATTCCCACTGTGCACCTTTAAATAGGTCGATCATCTGCTGTGACGCAATAACTGCTTCTTTTTCGCTAGGAAGCGAGAAAGCGACGTCATCCATATAAAGCGAAGGCAGCACAATGCTACTCGCTTGTGGATATTTAGCGCCGTCGTCTTCCACTAGTTGTCTTACCGTGCGCAGTGCATGGAACGGACTCGAAGTGAGGCCAAAGCAGACTCGATTGAATTGATACAGCACGAGAGGGTCTTCAGGATTGAAGCGATATAAAAAGCATTGAAAGCGGCGATCAGCTTCGCGCATAATGATTTGAAGAAACTGTTCACGGCAATCAGCGGTCATTGCTACAGCGTGTAGGCGAAAATTTAAAATTATTTTAAACAGATCTCCTTGTAAATTTTGTCCAGAGTGTAGAAGATGGTTCAATGCCTTTCCTGAACTGGTGCGGCAAGAAGCATCCACGACCAATCTCAATTTTGTTGAGGTCCGATTTTCACGTAATATCCCCGTGTGAGGCATCACATAAATAGGAACAGGATCTTGAGAATCATAATTAGGTGCGGGAGAGATATACTCTTTTGCAAGATAACCTTTTATTACGTCATCATACGCAGATCTTAATTTCGGAGATGCTTGAAGTATCCTCTCAAGGCATGCGAAACGTTTTTTAGCTATGTCCATAGAATTCCCTAGGGAACATACATCTCCTTTAAATGGCAGGCCGACAACGTATCTGCCAGTAACAGGATCACGGACTGTAGTTGAAGTATAGAAGGCTTCGCATTCATCATCATCAGGATGTTGAACAGAAGCGGAGGGCAGCTCTTCGAGTTCCCAAAAGCGTTTGACTAAAGAGTCAATAGCAGGAGGCTCTTGAACGAAACAACATGTCAAGGCCGAATGACTATTTATAGTAGGTATCGTAGGCGCTTTGCCTATTAGCACGACACCAAAGACCGAATTCAGTCTCATAGGTACCGACGGCTCTCGACGTGACGCATGAACGTCATCGGGGAGAAGCAAATGCGGGAATAGGGAAGCTCCTATCAGCGCATCGATCTCATCAGGTACACCGAAACTTTCATCAGCAAGTTGAATACCTTTCAGTTGCGATAGGACAGACGTATCTACCACAGCAGTAGGTAATTTATCCGTCACTTTGTCAACAATAAGTGGCGAAATATTAAAGTTTATGTTCTCATTATAACGAGAATAAATTTTTAAATTGACCGTGTTCGATTGAACAGCTTTTTCAATTCCACCAAACCCCTTTACGATAGTACGTTCTGTGTTATTGATTTTTAAGCCTAAACGATTCTTTGAGATGAAGTCTGCCTGTGATGCACTGTCAAGTAAAATGCGAATGACTTGGCGCGTACCACAAGCATCGTTTACACAAACCTGCGCAGTTGCTAATAAGACAGTAGATTGACTATCACCTACGCAATTACTATTGTATACCTGCGTGGCGCTAGTAGACGAGTGACCGTTTGTAGTACATAATGCTACATCTACACGTTCGCTCGCTGCGGGAGGTGATGCAGTAACAGCAGGTTTAGGTATTTGCTGAGACGACGCTTCTGTGCTTGACTGAGTCGCGTGGGCCTGTTCCTCGCTTTGGATGAAGTGCAATTTTGAGTTATGTCTCAAGTTGCAAGAACACTGGGGAGGAAGAGGACACCGAGAGGTTTTATGCAACCCAATGGATAAGCAGTTGACACACGCATTATTCTCTTTAACGCATTTAAAACGTTCTTGAGGAGTAAGTAATTTATTAAAATCAGCACACATATATAGATGTGTATGTGATCTGTTTTTACACAAACATTTAGAAGATATAGACTTATTGACTGTGCTCACATAAGCCTGATACTTCGGCGCACTAGCAGAAGTTCCGTTGTTTGGCTGTTTAACATTTTTATTCTGACGTGAATTTGAAGCATTAGTGACGTTCGTACTGGTACGCTCAAATACTTTAGCGCGAGTTGTGATAAATTGAACAAACTCGTCGAAGTTAGGTATTTTCTTTCCACAATCAATTTCGAAAGCACGTACAGTTTCCGAGTCTATCTTTTGTGTCGCTATATGCAATATTATCAGATCAGCTAAATTCTCTAATTTAAGATTTTTTAAAGCGCTTACAGCGCCAGCGAACTGATCTATAAAAGATTCGAAGTTAGCCGCGGAGGGAGATTGAAAGCCTTTATAACGGAATAATTCTTGTAAATATGCAGAAGCCAACATCCGCTTGTCATCAAATCGATTGACAAGTGTTTGTAAAATCAGCCGATAATTCTCAGCACACGGCGAAATTCCTGCGATTGCGGCCTTTGCCTTCCCTTTCAGTTTTGGTAATAGATAAAATAGTTTTTCGGCATCTGATAACAATTGATTATCGTCAACTACTGATTTAAAGGTCGTATAGAACATTTGAAAGGATTTAATATCCCCATTAAAATCTAAAATCGAAATAGGAGCTAATTTAGGCTTGGCT
Source organism: Coenonympha glycerion (assembly GCA_963855885.1). Taxonomy (NCBI): domain Eukaryota; kingdom Metazoa; phylum Arthropoda; class Insecta; order Lepidoptera; family Nymphalidae; genus Coenonympha; species Coenonympha glycerion. The sequence continues at coordinate 15,122,824 of OY979637.1, read as the reverse complement.
TTTAGCAGCGCAGGATTAGCGCTTTGATTTTGTGTTGAATCGGAAGTTGAACATTTCGCATAAACTCTTTTCACCCTACTATACAAAGTCTCAAAGGCGTACAGACAGTTGTAATCAGGTTTTGCATCGGCATCCAAACTCAACAATCGAGAATTATAATCATCGACAATCGACTCGTACTTTTCACGCAAAGAATCAATCTGTGAGGATTCGTCGAGAAAATGTTCCCTCTTGTCCGCGCTCGTAAGAACGTCGGGTTCACGAGACAAATCGTACACATTTTGCATAATTCCAAATATAGCTTCACGTTTAGCAAGTAAGATAGACAGCTTAGGATCTTGAATGTCACTAGCTTTAGAATCATTTTTAGGCGGCATTTTGATTAAACCAAATCAACAATTAAAAGGAATACGAATAATGTTCGAATAATATTTCGAGATATGCCGCTGTTAGATTATACGGATAAATTAAATAAGTATATTATATGAACGGTTAGTGATCACGCATGCGAACATTCGCACGCGGTCGGGTTATAACTTATCGAATCGGTAAATCGATTCAACGCGCTAGGAAGCGATCGAATCGAGTCCCAGTGTTCGAGTGCCGTACAAACGAATCTCGAACTTATGTCGTAGGACATAAGATACTACGAACTTTTTTAAGTTGAGGGTAATATATGTTAAGGTGTATGATTTTATAATAATTTAAATTGTTAATTGTACTTAAATACACAAATATTTATCAAAAATACATAAATACGTGTAGATAATTAGTTTGATTAACTGGGGAAATCGCTAGCTCAATGCAAATATGCGTTTTATGCCAGTATTAAGACAAAGGAAATTGATGACGCAATTGTCGAATTCCTACTTTTAACAATTTCAATTAGGTATTAGGATATTCACAATCAATATATTAATTTCACTTATTAGAGCCTATAAAAGTATTCTAACAAGGAAATACTCGTATGTACTGGAAATATCCGGCTCGAAGGACCACTTTATGGTCACGCCAGATTAATTTATGTTATATTTTTTATATATATGTTTGTGGACTGTATTTCTAGGTTAAATGAAGCCTTTAAAACCTGGTGCTTTTATCAAATCAAAAGAAGGATTGGATAAAGACAGGAATATACTCACAGCGTAATTGTTTCCCGGACACCTCAGCTTCTTCGGGTGGCGCGACACATAAAACTTCACTTTAAATTTGTAAATGGGCGAATATATTGTCCCGTTATAGATTAGGTTGTTTAATATATGATATATCTCAACTTATGAGCTATTAAGAAATTCACTCAACCGTTTTATTTTGAATCGGCACAGTATATTTGCAGGCACGATAAACGATCGTCGCAGTGTCCGAAAGCCGACTACTCGTTGACACGAAGTTGCACACGATACGTTGTCTCGTTCGCGCACATGTACATTATAGGTATGGGGAAAAAGGACAGAGGAATGCACCAAATATTATAGTTTTACATTTTTATATCAGATAACTAATCTGGCGAAACCAGAGGTCTCTCTCTAAAATTGTCATACTCGATTGCACTTAATGTAACGTAATGCGACACGCGACATGTCTGGGACGATACAATAAAAGTTTCACTTTAGAAATACGCAGTCGTATCCAGTGTATTTATCAGCAGTGCATTTAGACGTGACCGCTAAATAGCCCGTTAGAGCCCGCCGGCAAAACGCAGCATACGGTGCGGCCTTATTTACGAGCGCCCAATAAACACTGCAGCCATTAAGTTATAAACTAAGGATTGTGGGTCAGCGCTAAAAAGTGTCCGAACCGAATGACATACAAAACGCGAAAAGACATACAATCGCACTTCAGTCTCGTGTTTGAAAATAAGGCTGTATAGTAAGGGTTTAAGTAATAAATTACAATGTTCGTTTATGAAGGTTTTCTCGGGACACTTTTTTCGTGAATTTTGTATTACACCCGTCGTCCATAGATTTATAAGCCTATGACTGCAGATTAATCTATTATGCGCTGGCTCGTTTTTACGCGGCGACCATCAGCCCACTTGCTTTGAAATGATAGCACATCTAACCAAACATCTGAATCATACCAGGAGAATCAAGAATAGAGGAAAATGAAATCGTGTGTGTGCTGGCCTGAAACCTCCGCCGTCCATTGCCAACTGCGACCCATCATAGTCCCGACGAAAGGATTTCATCTCCCCCGAGAAAAGACCAGCGATGTCGGGTATCTCATAAAGATTTTCCCCTCGTAACAAAAACTTTACTGTGACAGACTGACCGACAGATATATGCATGATGAGTACCATATGAGTTCCATTTTTACCATTTTGGTAATAGATAAAAATAGTAAAGATAGGCCGATCCGAACATTTTACGTAAACCTTCTACAAGCAAACAGTAGCGTCTTCTATCAAAATACCCGCCACCGCTGCCACTGGCCGCCGAGCGAACTACCGCGTGGCCTTATACTTATAATGACACCAATAAACTGGCGACATTTTTTCGCGCGGTTCGCCCTGTCTAGAGTTGATGTCAATTATTTTGGTACGTAATCCTATTAGCAAGGTGGTAAGACCATTATTGTCTGTTTGGACATTGCTCCCGAACACAAAATTCGCAATACGTACAAATGTTTAGCCTTGAAGCTATTACAATTAAGATAGGTAATAATTGTAGTCACAATATCTCGCTGCACACAGGACAATATAAAGGGAGTTATCTACATAGTCTTAACTCTTGGTAACTCTGATAAAATATTTCTTTGTGATAGTGACGTCACTATCCCATATAATATAGTCCCCTATAATCTCCTATCTCTGTCTAATCAGGATTATTAAATTGCTTATAACTTTTTCGTTATTGGCTCAATTTCACTTGGTTTAATAATTTCGTAGTTACTATAGATTTATAGAATATTGTTTTAAAAGGCGTAAAATAGATTAATATATTGATTGGAGAAACATAACCCTATTCTTAGAATTTTATCCCCTAAAGGCATTCAAAAGGGGGGGTTTCTTCAAATCAAACAGTGGAAGAGCAACGCATCGCATCTAAGCGCTGCACTCTGTCAGAATAGGGTATTTGACTCCAATTTTTTTATTACTTTATTATAAAGTAGAATTAAAATAATGACGTGCACTGAAAGAACTAATTAAATCGATCAAATAATAAAAAAGTTATAAGCATTTAAAGATTTGTGATTAGACAGAGATAGCAACATGACATTGTGACGTCACACCGTACCAATGCCATAGTAGCTTCGTGCGGCTTCATACAAATTTTCGTTTTGCGAGAAAGGGATAGAAGATCCCCCCACTCCAAAGTTTAAACGCCTGTAACTTTGTAAATCTTCGTTGGATTTTAATATTTCTTTCACTGCATGTTATTATTTTTATCCTAGTTTATAATAAAGTAATATTTTTTATCAAATTCAAAAGTAGTGTAAGACCCCATTTTAAAATATGTGCCCCCAGGTGAAAAGGCACAACGTATCCGAATGTAGTTTTCACGCAAAATGGCCAACTTTGAATCGACTGCGCGCTTTGCCGCCGACAGCCCGCGTCAATCATAGCGGGTTTGAAATGCGGATATTACGGGAATTGGGGAGAATTTTAGGTAACACGGGCGAGCGTACCTGCCGCAAAATGCGGTTGACTTTGTGCTATTATTTTGCCCCTATGTGAATGTTAAATTACCCAAGCTTGGCGGTTATCTGTACTATCGTTGCTGGATTCAACATAAAATATTAATATGTAACGGCAACTCCATATTTGTCAATGAAGTATTTTTCCGTATTGCAACTCACTCTCTTCCCTTTTCCGCTCTTGTCTTGATGGTAGATGTACCTAAAATTGTATTATTGTAATTTTGGTGATGATTAAACTCTCAATCGTTGGAAGAATTTTAATTTACCGAACCAGCCCTATAATCAATATAAAGAATTGCAGTCCATCGCTTCTACAATCGTTTGAAAGTGGGGAAGTTCAAATTCTGCCCGCTGACTCGTTCCCTGATTTACATCAGCCAATTGGGAGCCAGAATTTGCTAACGATTACGATAACGGTGAATACGTTTTTCTTACGAAATCAGACCCCTGGTTAAGCCCCTTCGCATACGGCTTGTAAGCGTAAGCGTATCGTTATGACAATTATAACAATATAACAATTATACGCCTCCTACGATTCGCTGCAACATATTTGAACATGTTTGTGCTCGTACTGTTCTCGTCCTACGCGCGGATCACGCTACGCTTACGCTTACGAGCCGTTTGCGAAAGACCTTACTCAGATATCGTGAAAGCGCGAAATAACCATAGTTTCGCGCCTATGGATATAGCGGCTCCCATGACAAAGCGGATTCTTACAATGCTGCAGTCATTGGCATATAAATCTATGTACCTAGGGTGTAATACAAAACTCACGAAAGTGTGTGTCCCAAGAAAACCTATATAAACGAGGGTACATGTGTATTTTTATAAACAAACATAAACATTGTAATTTATATCTTAAGTCATTATTATACAGCCCAATTTTGCTTAAGTGCTATTAGAACTCTTTTCGCGTTTTGGATCTCATATTAAGGTGCAGACACTTTTTAGCACTCACACACGGCCTGATCCACAAATTTAAAGTCACGCAGCGGGCCATGGAGAGGGCTATGTTAGGAGTTTCCCTGAGGGACAGAATCCGAAATGAGGAGATCCGCAGGAGAACCAAGGTTACTGACATAGCCCAAACCATAAGCAAGCTGAAGTGGCAGTGGGCAGGTCACGCGTGTCGTAGGGGCGATGGCCGGTGGAGCCGAAAAGTCCTGGAGTGGAGACCGCGTACAAGTAAACGTAGTGTGGGGCGCCCTCCAGCTCGTTGGACCGACGAAGAATGCGGGTGGCGGGAAGCGGCTGGATGAGGAAGGCTGAGGACAGGGTGTGGTGGCGCTCGCTTGGGAAGGCCTATGTTCAACAGTGGACGTTTAGGCTGATGTGACTTTTTAGCGCTGACCCAAATCTTAATATATATAAATCTCGTGACACAATGTTTGTCCTCAATGGACTCCTAAACCACTTAACCGATTATAATAAAATTCGCACACCATGTGCAGTTCGATCCAACTTGAGAGATAGGATAGTTTAAATCTCAATTTATCTATTTTTAATTTTTATAGACCCCAAGGGCAAAACAACGTTTGCCAGGTCAGCTAGTTAGTTTATATTTTATCAATGGCTGCAGTGCATAATATCACAGGGTTCAAGATTACTTTTGACCGTCTAACTCGAAGACGCTACCTCGCACTGGTTCCTGATTGTTAACTTTTGTCTTACAACTAACTTTTACTGTCACAACTAATAAACTGCTTCAAGAGACGCCACTGTTATAACTATTTTAGGTACTTCCATCTAAATGTGTTTTTATTATTCACTAAATGGCTACAAACGGAAATAAGTTAAACCACAGATTTTAAGTTACACTCGCTTCATGATTTCACAAAACCATATTTCCTGTTATTATTTATTATTATTAATTCTTTAAAAGAGAAATAAGGAAATAGGAAAGTACAAGTAGGGAACTTCCCTTTTAAAATTGACATAAATCATCTTTTGAACATTTTATATCTGTTTCATCTTTCTAGTACAAGTTAAAAAACGTAATAAGGACAAAGTCCCCGCTCATCTTATGAAAATTGAAATAAAATCTCATAATGAAAAGGAAATTCGTCAATGTCTGCCGTAAGTCGCGAGCAAATTCATTTTTCCCGCTACGGCGACTAGTAATCTAATTCTTCCCCCGTACTCCGCAATTTCGAACGACTAGCTAGCTGGTTGTTTTAAATGAATAGAATTTTAAATTGCCCCCTTTTTCGTGCGGTTTCTCACTGTGTCGATTTCTAGTTTTGAAGGCAAAGAACATTTGATTTAGTTTTTTTTTATTTTAAAGAATTTTAGCCTATGCTTGTAGCTGACACATTTTTTGCCTGTGTGGATATTGTGCCAAGCACACTGGCTGAATTTTCGCGCCAGCTATGCCGAATCGTTGCCGAATAATGAGTCAGCCCAACAGACATATTGTATAGATGTTTCAATCCATGATGACGCGCCCCACTCTGTCAAACTCCGTACGAATCGAATGAAACATAATAGCCTAGGATCCCGCTATACAACGACCTTCACCGAGCTGCTTATTGGATGAAAGCTATTTTATATCCAATTAAATATGTCAATAAATATATTGCAAGTGGGTTGCCTAAAAAATTTCAGTCCAGGGTATGATTAATTAAGAATTAAAAAAAAAGCCATTGTAACATGGACTCCTATTTGTTACAGTTTAGTTGACATCGTAGTTCAAATTAGATTGGATGTTATAAATAGTGCTTTTTGCCAGAAAACTTTCCTGGCTGAGGAAAGTATTTCTGTTCTATATTTTTTGGCAAAAGAAAGTTAACGGATTGTTTGCGCTTTACGCTAGCATTCCGGTTTATGCTAGGCCTATCGCGTCGACGGCCTGCACGCCCCTCTCCCGCGAGCGGTTTGCGGCCAGCGCCCGCGCGCGCCCCGGCCGCGTTGGCTCGCCCCAGTCCGGAGCAAAATCCCGACGGAGTCGGTCGGTGTGTGTGCCGCGTTCGCCCGCGTAAAGTCGCCCGCCACGCCGCATCTCGCCGTCTTATTATTTATGCGGAGCTATTTATCGCGTACCATTTTGTGCCGCGTCGCCCGCGTGTTGTTTGCCGGCCACGCCGCCACTTGCTGTACGCAGTTCGGTGCTAAATCCCGACGGAGTCGATTGACTGTGCGTGCCGCGTTCGCCCGCGTGAAGTCGCCCGCCACGCCGCATCTCGCCTTCTTACGAGCCCGATTTCTTGTGCTACTTCGTTTGCTGTGTTGTCCGCCGCGTCATTCTAACGCCGCGGGCCCCTTTGGCTATCCGGAATACTGTTTTTTGTGCTCCCGCGCCACCTGGAAATCACGCCGCCGCGGAGCCGCTTCGCTACCCGCGAATTCGTACCGCCGCCGCGAAAGATCCCTCAAGGAGGGCGAGTGTGTTCCTATTTGCATTTAACACAGCAGGCACCACACACCACATTTCATCCTACACGAACACACTCCCCGGATCCCACGTGCTGGCTGTCTCCATGCGCCGGTAAGTACCTAGTAGTAAGTCACTCTGTGCCGCGGGATTAAACCCAGTGCAAAACGCCTAATAAAATTTTTTGGCGGGCCTTTTTCGACCCGCCACCGCCGCTGCCTGTGAGAATCCGCTGGACTGCTCTGATGGGCCCGGCAGTTGCCCGCTGATTCATCGTGCACAGGCGCGGTGCGTAATCATTTTTGGTAGCAACGAGCGCGGTTTGTCTACACCTCGCTTTGCGTTTTGCGCTGGTTTTGCCCGCCGCGCCGTTCATTTTCTGCGCCGCTGGCATAAATCCCGCTTTCCGCCACGCGCCGCGTCGTTCGCCGCGCTGTTAGCGGAAATTCCGCAATCGCCGCCAGTTCCGCTGCGTTAACGCCGCGTTTCGGCCGCGTTCCGCTTATTATAATTATAAGTTTAATTTTTATTTTAAGTTTTGCTTGCGTGCCGGTACCGCCCGCTCGCCGTAATTTAACACGCGTATCTACTACGGTCGCGCCGCTTTGTTCATTGCGACTACGGTACGACCGCGATACGACTTGTTTACTATTACTTTAATTTTATTAGTGCTTGCACTCGCGCCGCCCGCCGACTTGCCGGCCGCCTTTTCAATTTATTATTGTTGCTTTATTTTTACATTTTGTTTACATTTAATTTGTTAGAATGTCCGCGAACATAAAAAAGCTAGCTGTACAGATACAGTCTGAGCTTCGCTGGGCGACGTCCGCCGCGGGTTTGATAGGCCGCGAAGATAGATCCGCCGCCCTATTACACCGAGCGGACCAGGTGCGGACTCGGCAGGCCTCTGTGGAGCAGGCCTTTCAAGACCTGCTCACCCTCGGTCCCGAACAGGAGGTACTGAGGACGGCTCAGGCCGATTACGACCAGTTCTTCGAACTGATGGACTCGGTGGTGGAGGCCGCCCATGGGATCCGGACCGCCGCTGATGAAAGGCGTCGAAGTGGCGCTTTTCGAGACTCCCCAGCCGACCGCCCACACAGCCGGCATTACTCGGGAAACTGCCCACGATCGAGCTGCCCAAATTCGGTGGGCAGCTTCAAGAGTGGATGGGCTTCCTGGCGTTATTTGACAGTCTGGTCCACGCCAGGAAGGACCTGTCCCCCACCCAGAAGCTGACATACTTACTGTCCTCGCTACAGGGCGAGGCCCTGGATTTGGTGCGGCACCTCGACCTCTCGGAGGAGAGCTACACCACGGCCCGGGAATTGCTGGCCAGGCGCTACGAAAATGTGCGCCGGTTGGCCGACGCACATGTAGCCCAGCTACTCGCCTTGCCCGCCGTCACCGGGGTGGCCGACCTCAGAGAGGCCTTGCTAAACCCTTGCATAGTGGCCACCAATGCTCTCCGTCGATTGGATCTCCCCGTCGACCAGTGGTCCTTCTTGTTGTTGCACATAGTGCTCTCCCGCCTGCCGTCGGAGCTTAAGCTCCGCTTCGAGCAGCGCTTCGGAGGGGACGGTGCAACCTACCTGCCCCCTTTCTCCGACCTCCTGAAGTTTTTGGAGCAGGAGTGCCTCCAGGCCGATAACTCCGGAGTTACCGGCCCTCGAGTGGCCCCTGGGAGGTCCGAGCATGTCCGAGGGGGTGGGGCAAGGACTGGCCCTTCGGCGGGGACCGGCCCCAACCGGCGAGGCCGTGGAGCCGACGCCAGAGAGGGTCGCCGGGTGTCACAGTACAGCGGGGCCGTGGCCACGAAGCCCCCCCCTGTGCCTATTGTCGGCACCCCGGCCACCAGGTCTCCTCGTGTCCGCACTTCCTGGCCAAACCGGTTGCGGCCCGGAGAGAATACGTGGCGACACGCCAGTGGTGCTTCTCGTGCCTGGGCCAGCATCTCGTAAGAGACTGCCCGCGCCAGCGGCCCTGCCCACATTGCGGCGGTGCCCATTCGGCCATCTTGTGCGCTAACCGGAGTGGTTCCGGTCGCCGGGACGTTGGGTCGCGCACCCCCCCCATGGGCGGGGGCGCTCGATCGCGCACCCCCCATGGGCGGGGGCGCTAGTCCTGGCCACCCGGCCAGTCCCGTTAGGCGTTCTCCGGTGGACCACCAACCTCCTAGTGGAGGTAGGGGTTCCGCCCCCCGGAGGAGGGCTTCACCACCCCGCGTCACGGTCACATCCCCCTCGCGTCATTACGACGGGGATATCGCGGCTGCCCCATTGAGCGTCGTCCCGCGTCGGTTCTCGCCGCCACTACACGAGTGGCCGCGACTGGAGCGCCATCCACCCACTCTAGGTCGAGGCAATCCCTACCGGGTGCCGGACGCTAGCCGCATGGTGCGGCCCCGGATGGGGGCATGGTCTCCGTACGGCATGTTCGTCACCTCTCCGTACGGAATGCCCTCCACCTCTCTAGCGCCGCCCCAGCCGGAGCACCCCCGTCAGTGGGATCCCGCTGGTGAACCCTCGCCGCGCTAGGTATCCGCCACCCTAGCTCCCACCGTGGCCACCTCCCCTGAGACTCTGAACCTACAGCAGACAGTATGTCAGACCATACTTTTGCCGACGGCCTCAGTGAAGGTGTATAACCCTAATGGTGAATCTATGACCGTTCGTTGCCTTTTGGACCTGGGTAGCCAACGCTCCATAGCTTCGTCTTACTTGGTGGGAAGGCTAGGGCTCCCTTGGAGACCGCGCGAGTGTCGTGTCATCGGTATCGGTGGCGCCACGCCCGCATCGCACAAGGGAGAGGCTGAGTTAATGTTTAGTCCTATTCGTGGAAACCTGCGGGTTTTGATTATGGTGACCGTCATGGATAATATTTTAGGTCCCCTTCCGCAAGTTCGGGTAACCGACGCCGCAGTGCGCTGTACGTCAGGTTTAGCCCCTGCTGACCCCCACTGGTCCGAACCCGGTCCTATGGACCTTCTTTTGGGTTCCGACGTGCTGGGTCTTATTATAACTGGGGGAGCTAGGGCCCTGCAGACCAATGGCCTTTGCGCTTTGCCCACTATTTTTGGCCATAGCTTCTTCGGTCCGGTTTTATGGTCTAGCCCCTCCCCGGAGCCTGACCCCATCCAGGTCGCAGGCTTGTCGCTGACCGAGGTTGTCCAGCGATTTTGGGAGGTTGAAGAGCCGCCTCAGGCCGCTCGGGTTAGCCCTCTTGAACAGGAGTGTGAGTCCTTTTATAGGAACAACACGGGGCGCCGTACGGACGGACGCTTTGTAACCCGTTTGCCACTCCTGGCGGCACGACCCCACCTAGGTCAATCGCGGGCCCTCGCTGAGAAGAGGCTCCTATCAATGGAACGGCGCATGAAACGGGACCCGGTCTTCCGTAGCAAGTATGTGGCCTTCATGCGGGAATATGAAGACCTTGGTCACATGTCGCCGTCCAACTTTGATTGGCGTTCGAACGAGCATTACTTCCTTTGCCACCACGCCATTTTGAAAAACCCGAATGGGAAAATCCGTGTGGTTTTTGATGGCTCTGTTCCAACGTCCAACGGAGTGTCTCTCAACCAGTGTCTACACTCCGGTCCCAAGTTGATCAAGGATATCTCCGACATCCTCACGACGTTTCGGCAGCACCAGGTGGTCTTTGTGGCCGACATCCGCATGATGTTCCGCCAAACCGTGGTGCATCGTGATGATCGGAGGTACCAGCTGATATTATGGCGCGAGAGTCCGAGTGACCCCATACGAGTGTTCGAGCTGAATACGACCACCTATGGCCTTCGGTCCAGCCCCTACATTGCCATCCGGTCATTACTGGAGTTGGCCGACCGGGAACGACTGAAGTATCCTCGCGCCTCAGCCATTTTGGAGTCGTCAGTCTATATGGACGACATTTGTACGGGAGCTTCCAGTGTTGAGGAAGCCTTGATTTTGCGGGATGAGTTGATTGCCATCCTGAAGTCGGGTGGATACGAGCTGAGTAAATGGCTCTCGAGCTCCCCGCTTGTCTTAAGGGACTTGCCGGGAGAAGATCAGCAGGATCCACACATTTTCGAAAATCCCGAAAATCCTAATTTGCTGACAGTCTTGGGTATACAATACCAGCCCGTGCAGGACATTTTTACTTACCGGGTTAAACTGGATCCCCCCTAAGACTTGGACCAAACGTACGGTCTTGTCCACGGTGGCACGTACCTTTGATCCAAATGGGTGGATCACCCCCGTAATATTTTTGGCCAAATGCTTCCTGCAGAAGCTCTGGTTGGCTGAAGTCAGCTGGGACGAGCCCCTTCAAGGGAGGTTATTACAGGAGTGGCTCTCCCTTGTGGCCTCACTTCCGAATGTTAATCGGATCTCGATGCCTCGTTGCTTCCTACCGCCCGGAAGGTGCCACGCCAGTCTCCACGGCTTTTGTGATGCGTCCGAAAAGGGGTACGCAGCCGTGGTCTATTTGCGGACTGTCAGTGACACCGGCGAGGTCGCAACCCACCTTGTCTTGGCGAAAAGTAAGGTGGCCCCAATTCGGTCACGCTTGACGATACCCAAATTGGAGTTGTCTGGAGCCGCTCTTTTGGTGCGCCTTCTCAACCATGTGCGTACGTCCCTCCTATCGATTGTTGACCTGACGGACGTGTACGCCTGGTCGGACAGCGAAATTGTCCTTTGTTGGTTGCGAGCCGCTCCCCACAACTTGGAAGTCTTTGTTGCCAACCGGGTTTCCCAAATCCAGAATTCGGAAACCCCGCTGACCTGGAGACATGTGCCAGGGGACCTGAACCCTGCAGATTGTGCTTCCCGCGGATGTGAAGCTTCCGACCTTGTCAACCACTCTCTTTGGTGGGGCCCTGACTGGCTGACTCGGAATGAGTCCGCCTGGCCTCAGAGTAGGTTCTCCGAGCCCGATGTGTTACCTGGCTTGCGAGTCGGAGTTGTTGAAGATAAGCCAGCCAATTCGCTGAGCTATCTTCAGGAACGCTACAGTTCCCTTGATAAATTGATTGGGGTGACGGCTTGGATTCAGCGCTTCACCCACAACGCTCGGAACCCACGCGACAAAATGTCGAACCCGGTTTTGTCGCCCCTGGAGAGACAGGAGGCCCGGACCTTTTGGATACGTTTGGTTCAACTGGAGCATTTTGAGTCCGCTATTGAGACACTGAAGCGAGGTTTACCTTTGAAAGGCTTGCTCGCCCGCTTAAACCTCTTCCTGGATGACGCCGGATTGATACGCGTCGGTGGACGCCTCCGGAATTCTGATTTACCCTATGGGGCACGTCATCCCTTGTTGCTTCCGAACAATAGCGCTTTTGTAAAATAGTTGGTGACGCATTACCACGTCAAAAATGCCCACGCTGGCTGCAACGCCCTTTCGGCCATATTGCAGCGCGAATTTTGGATTTTATCGGGACGACGCTCCATCCGAAGCGTCATTTTTAAGTGCATTCCGTGCTACCGCCTGAAGGCCAGCACCATGCAGCCCATTATGGGGGACCTCCCCACCGACCGTGTCGTGGCCTCGCGCCCTTTTTCGGCGGTCGGGACGGATTTTGCGGGGCCGTTCTTCGTCAAGAGCTCCAGCCTCCGCAATGCTCGTTCCCTCAAGGCCTACCTTTGCGTTTTTGTTTGCCTGGCTACCAAGGCCGTACACTTAGAACTGGTGAGTGCCCTCAGCACCGAAGCCTTTGTAGCCACGCTAGGCCGCTTCGTTTCACGCCGAGGTTATCCGCACCTGATCCGATCGGATTGTGGGACCAACTATAAAGGTGCCGATAGACATTTGAAGGAAGTCGTCCAATTTTTGAATGAAAATAAGATAGGCCTCGGCACGGCAATGTCCAAGATGGGGATAACTTGGACCTTTGACCCGCCAGCTTGTCCCCACTGGGGCGGGATCTTTGAAGCCGTCGTCAAGGTCTCAAAGACGCATCTCCGACGCGTGATAGGTGAAACCATTTTGACTTTTGAAGAGCTCGCTACCGTTTTTTGTAAGATTGAGGCTGTCCTCAATTCTCGGCCACTCTGCCCCTTATCGTCCGATCCCAATGACCTGGAAGTTTTAACCCCCGGTCATTTCCTAATTGGTGAACCCCTTAACGCCCTGCCCGAGTACCCCTTCAGGGACGTGAAGGTCTCACGGTTGTCTCGTTTCGAATTGCTACAGCAGATGACCCAAAATTTCTGGCATCGTTGGTATTTAGAATATTTGCATCTCTTGCAGCAGCGCGTTAAGTGGTCCGACAAGACCGACCCACCTAAGGTTGGTGATCTTGTCCTAGTTAAGGAGTCTAATTTGTTGCCTTTGTGCTGGCGTCGTGGACGCATTCTTAAATTGATATATGGATCCGATGGGGTTCCCAGAGTTGCCGAAGTAATGGTCGGAGATTCGGTTTTGCAGCGAGCCGTCTCTTCCTTATCCCGCTTGCCCATTGGTTAGTGGACCCCAAATCCTTGGGTCCACTGGCGGGGGTGTTTGCGCTTTACGCTAGCATTCCGGTTTATGCTAGGCCTATCGCGTCGACGGCCTGCACGCCCCTCTCCCGCGAGCGGTTTGCGGCCAGCGCCCGCGCGCGCCCCGGCCGCGTTGGCTCGCCCCAGTCCGGAGCAAAATCCCGACGGAGTCGGTCGGTGTGTGTGCCGCGTTCGCCCGCGTAAAGTCGCCCGCCACGCCGCATCTCGCCGTCTTATTATTTATGCGGAGCTATTTATCGCGTACCATTTTGTGCCGCGTCGCCCGCGTGTTGTTTGCCGGCCACGCCGCCACTTGCTGTACGCAGTTCGGTGCTAAATCCCGACGGAGTCGATTGACTGTGCGTGCCGCGTTCGCCCGCGTGAAGTCGCCCGCCACGCCGCATCTCGCCTTCTTACGAGCCCGATTTCTTGTGCTACTTCGTTTGCTGTGTTGTCCGCCGCGTCATTCTAACGCCGCGGGCCCCTTTGGCTATCCGGAATACTGTTTTTTGTGCTCCCGCGCCACCTGGAAATCACGCCGCCGCGGAGCCGCTTCGCTACCCGCGAATTCGTACCGCCGCCGCGAAAGATCCCTCAAGGAGGGCGAGTGTGTTCCTATTTGCATTTAACACAGCAGGCACCACACACCACATTTCATCCTACACGAACACACTCCCCGGATCCCACGTGCTGGCTGTCTCCATGCGCCGGTAAGTACCTAGTAGTAAGTCACTCTGTGCCGCGGGATTAAACCCAGTGCAAAACGCCTAATAAAATTTTTTGGCGGGCCTTTTTCGACCCGCCACCGCCGCTGCCTGTGAGAATCCGCTGGACTGCTCTGATGGGCCCGGCAGTTGCCCGCTGATTCATCGTGCACAGGCGCGGTGCGTAATCACGGATAATAAAATCGTAGGTTTTATGCACAATTATGCACAATTGCAATTTGCGACCTGAATCGCTCATCCAATCTAATTTGAACTAAGATGTCAACGGAACTCTAACAAATAGGAGTTCATGTTACAATGGATTTTTTTTAATTCTTAATTAATCATATCCTGGACTGAAATTTTTTAGGCAACCCACTTGCGATATATTTATTGACATATTTAATTGGATATAAAATAGTTTTCATCCAATAAGCAGCTCGGTGAAGGTCGTTGTATGGCGGGATCCTAGACCAGAAGCTATTTTGAAAGAGTGGGACGCGTCTTCGTGGATTGAAATGTCTTTACCCTAGACAGGGCGGACGGGGCGAAATTAAATATCGCCATTTACGAGTATCGGTACCAAATATGAGCTTGTTTTGCCACCAACATAGTAAAGCTACGCTGTAGTTCACTCAGCAGCCACCTACAGAATTTTGACAGATAGCGCTTCTGTTTGCTTTTATGAAAAATGTTCATATCACGAGGTTATCGATGGCCAGTCCTTCTGTCACCAACTCGCAGGCATTTTTTCCACTACGACTTCATGGCCCCAGGTGGCCCCAGGGTCTTCACGGCAAACGGGACACATAAGTAACTTTCACTGTTCAGTTTTACATTATTATCTCAGTTGCAGTTTTGATTACAATAAGATGTTATCTTTGTACAAAGAATATACTCGTACATAACCAGTCGTTACAGTACTTTGGCTTACTTTGTTTACTAGATTATAAATATTTCTACACAGAATGGATGTTACCATGGCCGAATTGTAAATCTTACAACCTGTATTTTTTCATTCATATATGTATCTCAGTCTAGTCCTAGTCTAGTTCTAGAAGAATCCCTGGATTCATATAGTAGGAAGATGCTTAGAACAGCAGATAGAGTCAACAGAGCAGGGAAGAAAAGAAGGGAGGTATAAAAACATAAAAGCACAATTAAGCAGTATTTTGGGCACCATGCCATTAAGCGAGCATTTGGACGGTGTATACTTTTTGTAAATATTTTTCACTTTACTATTTTTTTAGTTTAGTTGTACTTTTTAGATTTAATTATTATATAAGGAAGTTGATAATAGTAGTATAACGACTTGAATGAGGCTCAGATATAAAGACATAATGAACTAACGTGATCAAAGGTAAACCAAACATTTCGGAATTCTGTTTCCGCGTGACATTTCACGCGGAAACAGGCCACTTTCCGCACGCTTTGCTGCTGACAGTACACGTCACTTCAATCACAGGGAATTTGAAGTGCGGATATTATCGGAATTTATGCAGCAGTTGTGAGGGAGTTTCAGGTGTACCGTGTAATGAACTTAAGAGCCCGCAAGAATTGTTTTATTTTCTCCAAAGATTTATATCGTTGATTTTCTCATAACCAATGATAAGTATATAATATATAAAAAGGAGCAGATATGTGACAAGCGCGCGCGTTGTGAAGACTCAAAAATCCTACAATTGTAAGTTCGTAGTAATTAATCTGCGTCGAGCGCAAGGATTATTGTTGTCTCTTTCGTTTGCGTGCTGTTTCGTATCTTTTGTTCTATTTATCAGTGAGTGGCAGATCGGCACAGATTTAAAACGCAATTTACTATGAACGTAACGTATCTTGGTGATCTATGCTCATAACTAATGGCATAGGCGTCGATGAATGAATTTGACATAATTTTGACGTTGGTGGATGCGAACATGCGGTTACGGAAAAATACAACAAAAAAAAAAACTGAGATTGTGGAGCAACTTTTTCAGTTGTGTTTTTTATCCATATGTGTGAATTAATATTAAAGACTAAAATACATGACGCTTTATAATAAAAGTAATTGACTAGTAGTTTTCAACCTGCATGTCAATAACAATGGCCTTTTATGCTGTTAAGGCATGTTGCTCTTACTGTATAATATTATGTACACACTACACACCTACTCTTATATAGTGTTGGTAAATACTTTAAAGAAATCTCTACTAGGGTCCTAAACATCTCTACTATACCTAAAAACTTATATAGAATAATTAGAATAAAAAATTACGTATTCAAGATTTCTTTACATCTGTAAAAAATGTTGAAATAAAGTATAAATAGACGATATAAAAGAAAAAAGTAGGTCTTTCACGAAGTACCTATGAACGACTTGGTTCTTTTATAAGTCACTCTTTTCTTTTATACAATCAAAGTTATCTAGGTCTCTCGGGAAATGAGTTTTTTTGCCGCCGCCGTGGCTGAGAAACTACTTAATTAGTTTTTGATTATCGTTAGCCCTCTGGGGCCAATTAGGTATAAATTATAACGATTTAAAATCTCACGCTGTATGATATTTCTTTTCAAATGTTATATACATAATCTGATTATTTTATATTACTGCTGCAGCAGTGTTAGAATATGAAAATCTTTATCTTCACATTGGCCTAAATGACAGGCAACAAAATGACAGACAATAAACATCTAGACTACCGCTAAGCTGTCGGACAACAGGTTCAAACCGAGAAGAACTTGCAAGCAACTCAGCACTTGCTCTATACAAAATATTAGTGATACAACTTTTTAACATAAAATCAAAGTCAAATACGTGATATTTATGATATATACTCGTAGTGAGGAGACAGATATACTTACGCTATCATTCCAAAAATCCTTGTAAATAAAAAAAAACAATGGTTATACTTAGTAAGTAAATTGGTCGGGAGTTGTGCAATAGGTACTATAATATCTTCTTTTGTTAATAATGTTTGTAATGCTTTCAAAAAATTCAGTACTTTTATTTCGATATAATTTTCCTTTGAAACCGGCAAAAAATAGGACCAACACAAATGAATACCGTACAAGCATGTGATTCGATTTTATTTCCCATTTGAAGCACTTCTTTTTATATAAAATATTGATGAAATAAAATCTTTTGCGTATATGGTAAGGCCGTTTGTGAAGAGCCATCGAGCTCGCTTAATTATTCAAACTTCATTAGCGAAACGAGGCTGGATCCAAATCCGCGTAGCTTGTTGAGACATGAGTGCTTTTAACATGATTATTATATCTACATGATCGAATATGTTTAATTAAATTGATCCTGGTTAGGTATTGGTGCCTACTGTTTATTCTGATTAACCATTATTCTACTAATTGAGCCAACAGGCGAGATAGTGTTGAATTGGGATTGAATGACTATTAAACCTCATATAGATACGTACATGCAATTAAAAATAGTCCTTTTTGGAAAAAAAAAACAAGCCTCGTAGTCACAGACTTGTATGCTAAAGACAGGGCGAATAGCGCGAAAAAAGGTCGCCAGTTTATGGGTGTTATTAGTACCAACAGTATAAGGCCACGCGGTAGTTCGGTCAGCGGCGGCGGCGGTATTTTGACAGATGACGTTACTGTTTGCTTGTATGAAGAAGGTTTACGTAAAATGTTCGGATCTGCCTATCTTTACTATTTTTATCTATTCTCGTAGTAGACAGTTAATAAACGTGAAATAGCGGTGGAATAGTTATTATTTTTTTAAACATAATATAGATACCATCGATAAGAAAACTCAGGACATGGGCATCCGAACTATTTACATAAAACGTACGTGCAAGCAAAAAGTAGCGCCTCAGTAGATATCTCTCAAAATTCTATAGGTGGCTGCTGAGTGAACTACAGCGTGGTCTTACTGTTGGTGGCAAAACAAGCTTTTTTGACACCGATAATAAACTGGCGACATTTTTTCGAGCCGTCCGCCCTGTCTAAGGTAGATGTATATTCCATATAGAGAGATTTTTGCATTGTTGTACGAAACACTAAACACGGATTCCGTTTAAGTTTGCTTTATTATCCCCTAGTCATCTGACAGTGTGTCTGTCAATTATACCATAATTTCTCAGGAATAGTTTTAAACGTCGTTAGTTAAAGTTTCAACTGTAATCAAAACAAAACGTCTTAAAACTGTAAGCTTATAAAATCTGCCTTGAACTATCTCATATGGAACTTGGACTAGAATTGAAACGACTTCAGTCTAGACTTTTAACGATCTAACGTGGCCCCAGAGACATCCGTTGACAAGGACATGAGCTAAAAATTCCGTGTGTTGACTCTTATATGCTATCCATTGCCGGTTTTACTTTCACTGGGTATTCGGTCCTCGAGGAAATGAGCAATGGATTCGATGCGATGCATGAGGATAGTTTATTAGGTTGGCTTAGTAAGAGTTGCTAATGGAACACAGAAAGCGGCAGTCACGGAGGCTCAATTAGATAGGAACTTTAGGAAAGGGTCGCCATGTCACACTTCAGTTTTTAGGGACAATAAAAGTATCATTTCAAAACTATTATTACCATTTATTCTTTTCCGCAATATATCTAATTTTTTATTTTATATACCATTTATTCTTTTCCGCAATATGTCTAATTTTTTATTTTATAACAGTTGAATATTTTTAACAATGTTGTAAAAAAAGTTAAAAGAAAAACACGTTCAAAATATAAAAAATTGAGTCCACCATCGATCGCAGAGCTCTACCGTTAGCATTCGCCCGAATTTCAGTTATCACAAATCATAAGTTCATGATTTGTGATAAGTGAAATTCGGGCGTAAGATATAGATAGCCCTGATTTTAGTAAAATATACAAATTTTATACGACTTAAATCTATGTGCACTTTTTTGGGACTGTCTGAAAAGATTCAGCAGCCTGGTCCTCCTAATTAGGAACCCTTTGCAGGCAATTTGATGTAGTTAACTCAAAAAGGTAAGAACACTGAACATATAGAATAACTTCATTAGAAATTATGAGCGGGATGCTTCCGGCTGCAAGCGGGGAACAGTTTTCACAGAAAATTTTATTATTAACTAACTAAAGTATTATATTATAGAGTTCAAACTCTCCGCGCTGCTTCAAGATGAGTTGGCAGTTATGTCTTTTATCCCGAAATTCCTTGACATCTTATTCCAGGCAGTGCAGCGATCTGGTTCGGTCATTCTCAAATCTCAAATTGATTTTTCCGGGATCAAAAGTAGCCTATGGCACTTTACGCTCTTTTAACTATGTCTGTGTAAAGAATCAGATTGATTTATTTTTTATCCAATAAAAATTCAGCTAAAAACCTGAGGAGGGAGGCATACATAGGATTGAAATATGATTGGAACCTGAATTAATCCAGGAATAATCCAGCGTAAAAAACCTACATTCATAAGATTGAAATTGCAGTTAAAGCTAGGTGTATAAAAATAACCGTTCCGTTGTTGGAAATCACTTTATAAAGGCTTTAAAATACACCCATTGTAACGGTACACGACTTTTCAGTATAACAGCTTCGGAAGCATTGTGACCGTCAGTGCCGATACAAATACAATATCTCAGATCCGTAAGCCTCTTAGCGCATCGACTGAGATTAAAGAGACAGACTTGCACTTTAAATTTATTGTACAAACGGAATATCCACGAGGAAAAGCTACGAGTATATAACATTTTGGATAGTTGTATTTTTTACAACAAAAAATGGTATCCTCTGATTTTGTTATCGTCAGCAGCTCTAGTAAAAAATTAAGAATTAAACCATAAATAATTTATTTAAGAAAAATTGGCAAATCCTTTAATATCAATAATATCATCCTGAATATCCTGATACATCTTTGAAACGAAGTTTGCCGGTCAACTTTTAAGGCCAACAAGCCTCCAACGTATATCGTATCGACGAAATGAAAAACACAAATGAAAAATATAATAACACAATTCAATCAAAAAATCGTTTTTCAATAACACACGTAAGGGTCCATAAAACCACAGACCGCGTATAAACGGCCCTGTCTCGGATTCTCGTCGAAACAAAATTTAATTGGCGAGCCATTCCCGAAAACAACCGGAATTGGGACCAATTATCGTTTTCACGGGTATCGAAAGTTTGCAGCAGGTGTGGATAACAGGGATGCTCAAGGCAAGGGAGGAAGCGATTAGTCTTGCTTGTGACTAATGAGGCATATTAATCAAGAAAGTTGGAGAAGGTTTTTCATATTTTATTCGACAGGGAAATTAATTTTATGAAATACGATTGAGAAATGTTTTAATAGGTATAAGAATGTCAACCTACGGTTAACATCTACTACTTAACTACGACGTTACTCGTTTTCTTTTTAAGGTGTATCTGATACGTATAATTTTAATGCCATCAAGAGGTAAGAGACTAGTTAGTTTCTAGAGAACTGTTTAAACCTTGACCTCTAACAAAATTGTTTACTATCAGCTAAGATCGTCAATCATAAAGCTAGAATATGAATTGCGAAGAGTTTTAATGTCGTTAATACTGCTTTGCAAATACTTTTTTTAACAAGTATATTACAGCCCGAGATTGAAATGTGATGAAACGTAAGAATGTTCTTGTGGATTTTTTATGAACGATGGTGATAAGTAACCTATTTGACGACAATTCAAGTGGTATGGTTAGAAACCATACCACTACGCATACGCTTTTCAGGACTCCATGTTTTAAAGTAGGCTTGAAATAAATCACGGGTGGTCGGCGTGTCAATGTCGGTGGGCGACCGATTGCCTGCTTATATTCAGTGCAATGTTCTACTTTACTGGACTTTAGTTGTAACTTTAAAGTGCCACTTGTAACATTTTTAACGTAGTCATGAGACTTCCGGCACTTAGTACCTAATAGCGTTTAAATTGGACCAAGCTTCGGCTAAACACAGTTTGTCGTCGATATGGAATAAATCACGATTGGCCCTGTCGGTAGTTATTAGTGGGCGACCGATCGCCCGCGTCTAGCGCCATGTCCACACTTCTACTCCACCGGCCTTCTGTTGTAACGTTGAAGCGCTACTTGTAACATGTCTAAGGTCCATGCACATTAAAGCGACTCAGGTATGAAGAACTTAATAGCGTGTAAATTGGACCAAGCTTCGGCTAATCACCGTTTGTCATCCGTATGGAATGAATCACGATTGGCCCTGTCTGTAGTCATTAGTGGGCGACCGATCGCCCGCATCTAGCGCCATGTCATACTTCTACTCCACCGGCCTTCTGTTGTAACGTTGAAGCGTTACTTGTAACATGTCTAAAGTCCATGTACATTTGAGTGACTCAGGTATTAAGAACTTAATAGCGTGTAAATTGGACCAAGCTTCAGCTAAGCACCGTTTGTCGTCGGTATGGAATAAATCACGATTGGCCCTGTCGATAGTCATTAGTGGGCGACCGATCGCCCGCATCTAGCGCCATGTCATACTTCTACTCCACCGGCCTTGTGTTGTAAACGTTGAAGCGCTACTTGTAACATGTCTAAAGTCCATGTACATTTGAGTGACTCAGGTATTAAGAACTTAATAGCGTGTAAATTGGACCAAGCTTCAGCTAAGCACCGTTTGTCGTCGGTATGGAATAAATCACGATTGGCCCTGTCGGTAGTCATTAGTGGGCGACCGATCGCCCGCATCTAGCGCCATGTCATACTTCTACTCCACCGGCCTTCTGTTGTAACGTTGAAGCGCTACTTGTAACATGTCTAAAGTCCATGTACATTTGAGTGACTCAGGTATTAAGAACTTAATAGCGTGTAAATTGGACCAAACTTCGGTTAAGCACAGATTGTCGTCGTTATGGAATAAATCACGATTGGCCCTGTCGGTAGTCATTAGTGGGCGACCGATCGCCCGCATCTAGCGCCATGTCATACTTCTACTCCACCGGCCTTGTGTTGTAACACTGAAGCGCTACTTGTAACATATCTAAGGTCCATGCATATTAAAGCGACTCAACGACTCAGGTATTAAGAACTTATAAATAGCGTGTAAATTGGACCAAGCTTCGGCTAAGCACCGTTTGTCGTCGGTATGGAATAAATCACGATTGGCCCTGTCGGTAGTCATTAGTGGGCGACCGATCGCCCGCATCTAGCGCCATGTCACACTTCTACTCCACCGGCCTTGTGTTGTAACACTGAAGCGCTACTTGTATCATGTCTAAAGTCCATGTACATTTGAGTGACTCAGGTATTAAGAACTTAATAGCATGTAAATTGGACCAAGCTTCGGCTCAGCACAGGTTGTCGTCAATATGGAATAAATCACGATTGGCCCTGTCGGTAGTCATTAGTGGGCGACCGATCGCCCGCATCCAGCGCCATGTCACACTTCTACTCCACCGGCCTTCTGTTGTAACGTTGAAGCGCTACTTGTATCATGTCTAAAGTCCATGTACATTTGAGTGACTCAGGTATTAAGAACTTATAAATAGCATGTAAATTGGACCAAGCTTCAGCTAAGCACCGTTTGTCGTCGGCATGGAATAAATCACGATTGACCCTGTCGGTAGTCATTATTGGGCGACCGATCGCCCGCATCTAGCGCCATGTCATACTTCTACTCCACCGGCCTTCTGTTGTAACATCTTTAAGGTCTGATGTACCGTTGCGGGACCGAAGGTATTAAGTACTTATTTATCATGCTCGTAGAAAGCTTTTACGTGTTGCGAGAAAGGGTTGCTTTCCGGGCCGACGAAGTAACAAAATATCAACGTATGAGAATCCGCTTTCAACAGTTTGGTCTAGAGTTTCAACAATTATAGCAAATACTAGCTTTTGCCTGCGGCTGTGTGAATTTCGATTTTTCATCGAACCTGCGGATTTAATAGATTTTCATATCCTACTAGGCTTACACAATTAATCTTTTTGGGAATTGATCTCAGTAGACGAAACCCTGAAACGCGAGTTTTTAGGATTTTGTCTACTGAGATCAAGATTTCGAACAGTAAGTTTATTAATAAGTTTGTTGCTAATTCAAATGACTAACAATCTAAAGACTAAATGGTAAATTTGAGTCCTCGTTTGAAATTTAATCAAGCGCAGTACAGTATTTAGTTTGTTTTTCTCGCAGCGCTCCGGATCGCGGGTTGTTTCCTGTTGTATCGCAATGCGGTTCGGATCACGAACTTTGTTATTAAACTTTTATCTCGCTGCAATTAGCTGCTTCAGCGAAACTGATCTTCAATTGCGCCCGGTTCCAAAACTTTCGCTCATCTGCTCTGCTACTACAAAGTTAGACTGTTTTAACAGAACAGTGATTCATCGTTGTACAGGCCGTACAACGATGAATCACTGTTCTGTTAAAATCCACCCCCCCCCCCCGACCGATCAAATTTTAATTTCATGTGAGATTTTTGTCTCTCAAACTTTATACTTTAAAATATATTTTTTACACTATACAAGTAAGTAAGCGATGATGCTGAAGATGTTATCGCACTAACTTGGAAGGGGTAAGTAAACTCACCCCCAATGGTTTTTACACAGCATCGCACCGGAACGCTAAACCGCTTGTCGGTGCGTCTTTGCTGGTAGGGTGGTAACTAGCCACCGTCGAAGCAGACGACAAAACCAGACCAGACCAGAGTTAATTTAGAAATTATAAAATTCCAAAGTGCCCCGTGGCGAGAATCGAACCCGCGTCCTCCCAATCGAATCCGAACGCGCGCCTCCTGCACCAGGGAGGTCGTCAACGCAATATAGTAAAGGAAAGAGCTAAAATAGTTGCAAAATTAAATAAATTGTTTGCCCAATAAGTACAATAAAAGCTTTTTTCAACACTTGAGTTTAAACCTTGTAGGAGGCTTCGGCCGTGGCTAGTTACCACCCTACCAGCAAAGACGTGCCGCCAAGCGATTTAGCGTTCCGGTGCGATGCTGTGTAGAAACCGTCGGGGTGACTTTACTTACCCCTTCCAAGTTAGTACGTTAACATCTTCGGCTGCATCATCACTTACCATCAGGTGAGATCGCAGTCAAGTACTAACTTGTATAGTGTAAAAACATCAATGACATCGATGTTAAGTGACAATGCAATGGAAGATGTTATCACAAACAAGAATTTTCAGTTTTCAGAGAGATTTTAGTTAAAAAATTATCTTGTGAAGAATAACACTGTCAATATGAGCAACCAGTTAAACGCCTTGAGCTATTATAGAACGATAATAGAACGAAGAGGCGAAAATCCCACACAAAGTTTTCTCTTACGGAAAGAAAAATATTCTCGATTTCACCCCTTTTATACCTTTTTATCCACCTTCAGCGGGTCGAAAAACAAAGCACTTAAAGCAGTGTTTTCGCCCCAGGTCATTGTGTAACCAAAAATTTTCCGAGTTCGAAAATTCTAACGAAATTAAAAAGATGCTCCGAAGCACAATTGAAGAGTACCGCTGAGAGCCGAAACTGGGCTCCGAAGCGATCGCTTTAAATCAAGCAGGAAAAATTACTCGGAGCACTTCTGCGTTCGCTGAAAACTCTCTCTTTACTTCCATCCTCATTATATTGTGTTCACGTCCAGGCTTTGTAGTGGTGCGAGGCATTGGCTGAAGCGTTTTGAGCATCGTGCTAGGGCAATACGATGATGAGAAAGCAATCGGTTTCAACTAATAACAATAAACAACAATCAAGTTTCAACACTCTTATTATTTATCAGAATGAAAGATATCCCATGTGCCAGTATATCTTTGCTATGACTCGATGCAAGTTTGATTTTTTCGATGCAGGTTTGTTTGATCTCATAACGACTTAAATGTTTAACGAATTGTGACCTTTACATTTTATCCATTCAAGTGTTAAATGACTTTGATATATTGTTTGATGTATCTTAATTTATCCACGTAGTCAATTTAAAAGAACAGAGCCTTGTGGCTTTGTTCTTTTAAATAAGGAATTAAATCTTGGTAAAATATGTTTAACTGTTTTTTATGCAATGTAAAATACATTTTCTAGAGAATGTGTTATAAAATTGAAGTTAGAATTCTCATTTCACATTCCCTAAATAAGCAAAGAATTCTATAGGTTTCCCAGGAATTGTATTCAGTTTCTAGTTTTCATAGATTTCCGGTAACATACTATATACGATAATCGGTACCTAGGTCTAAGAAAAGTGCCTAAATTATAATTATTCTCATTCAATCAGCTAGAACTTATTGTAATATTTTAACGCATGACGAGCGTAGTGCAGTAGGTATGGCAGACGGTATGATGTCTATTGCAATGCAATATCCTGGGGCGCAGGGATAGACAGGATCGCTTAAGGTGATCATAATGCTCATTCTTATCATTTTTATAAAAAAATAAAATCGTATTTTGAGATTGCTGCATTCAGCCTGTGCGTTGGCCCACACCGTGTGAAAATGTTCCGCGGCGCCGACAGTTCACTTCAATCTTATTTTACAATCCACGTCTCGGGGTGGATACGTCAGGTTTTATTGCGGCCCCGACGGCCCACGCGTGGGATCGCGACACCCCGGGGGTAAAACGCGCCGAATATTCTATATGATCCGGCACGACTTGTTTTATGATTGCACACCTACGTGAGTTCATAAAGTTTAGGAATATAATCGCGTACCGATGGCGCCAGAGGAGTCGCCTGTGCAGTCTTGCAGACCTCTATGACTGACTGCAGATGACTTCAGCGTTAGGTTCTGAGTTCGATTCCGGACATGGCTGACCCATTTTTTGGGAAATTACAGTTTCTTCATTGGCTTAGATATAGTCAGGTCTGAAGCTTATTACCTTATCGGCAAAGGATTACAAATACGGTGATTTATCGCTCCGATGCAATGCTGTGTAGCGCTCGTTAAAAATAATTTATCTGATCCTTTTTAAGTTAATACGTTTGAATTTTTGACAATATCTTTGTAGACCAGACCTAAAAAAATTGTACTACAATCTGGCTCGAACCGGAAATCAAACCTAGGACCTTCCTTTAGATCAGAACAGAATTAGATCAGAACTCCCGCCATTTGCACTCGAGAGGTTGTCAAAAATAATAAACCTAGAAAAAAAAAACATTGGCTAACTATCCCCTAGTTTGTTAAGAAAAATAATAACTACATTCCTTTGTTAGCGTTTCAGACAAAAGGCGGCTACAGTGATACTCATTTTTGTCGTAATTAGCGAATCATCTCCCAAGGAGCAAACAATGTTCTCGGAATGATACTGCGATAAAAGAGCGAGTGATAAAAACGAGCTGTTCATTAGTTCATTCCTTTTGTTTCTATTTACAATAATTAATATTCAGCTGCGCCACTAGTCTAGTCGTTAGCATAATTTACACGATTGTGTAATATGAGGTACTGGATTCAATTATTACCGGTTTGTGCATAAACCATTTATTTCTGAAGTAGAAAACGATGTTCTTGGAATGATACTGTGATAAAACAGGGAGTGACAAAAATTTGTTATTAATTAGTTCGTTACTTTCGTTTCTATTTACGGATAATATATCATTGATTTACAGTAATTATAATATTCAACTGCTCTATAAGTCTTGTGGGTAAAAATGTTTGATAATGGCTTATAATTTTCTGGAATTGATTGTACGTAAACTACTTATTTCTGAATGAGAAAACAATGTTCTCGGAATGATACCTACTGTGATAAAACAACGAGTGACAAAAACGAACATTTCATTAGTTCATTCCTTTCGCTTCTATTTACAATATTTCATTAATTATTATTATTCTAATGCGTAGTTAGTCTAGTAGTGAGTGTATTCGTTTGCGCGAAATTATGTTCCAAATTCGTTTCCCGGTTGTTGCAAAATATTGAGTTCAAGTTCAAGTTTTGTGTTCCATTAAGAAATATCGACGATGTCACCAGGGAGACCTTGATATTGTTTTTATACAAAAGTTTTTTGGACGAAAAATACTTTATAATATTATTATTTTCTTTTCTCAGAGGGCATTGTGAAATAATTCACATCAAAGTGGATTTTGGAATGAAAAACTTTTGCGCCGAAACGCTCGACTGGTTTCGTTTAAAGTTCTGAACTTTATATTTTCGGATAATCCTACTTTTAATTTATTGTACTTGCCTAAAGTTATTTGTTTGATATTCTTTATAAATTATATTTTATGAATACTTACCACTAGCATTTTAAGAGCGGGTAGTGAAGGCTAGTCGTGACGGGGAAAATGAATCAAATGCGTGTGGAAATATGTGAAGGTGGATGTTTATATGTGTAGAAATCACATGAAAAAGTTTTATTTATTGTTAATACATTCATACAAAAAAGATGTTTCCGAGGTTTTTAATCAAAAAGTATTCAAAATAAATGCGGTGAACACTATTTAAATACATTTTATTTAATGATTTATTTGATGAAAAAAATGTTCAGCCCAAGCCCGGGGCTTATGAAGAAAAGACATTCTTTGAAAACTTTGAAATTTTCTAGTGTTTTTTTTAATAATATTGTAACACAAAATAATTGCGAAATTAATTAGTCTGTGTCTTATTCACATGTTTTGGCAGTTTGTAGGCATAACAGAGGTAGATAGGCACACGAGATGCAATATGTCAGCTAAGTTGAAGCAACTGTTATAGGTTACAGCGGTGAAAGACAAACACCGCTGAAATTACTGGAGTCGGCGTGCTGAGTAAACTATGAAGATTGAGATATTGTACATACATATCTACGCTATATTAGACTGATTAATAATAATAATGAATTATAATAAAAATATTGAATGGAAGCAGGCGTTATTTTGCGGAAATCCATAATTAGCAGGTTAGATTAATTTGTTTTGTTATAATTCGCTTCTTGAAAAGATTATGTATGGTACAATATGCAGGAACACTACCCACATGAAACACCACACATAATTTTCTAACACACAATTTTGAAACACAACACACGACGCACGTTTCGTCCCGACACCGGGACATCCTCAGGAGATGTTGACTTCACAATGCGAAATCGTAGAGTAAACTCTACGATTACATATATACAGAATCTTTTCAAGTAGCGGATAATAGCAAAACAAATAAATCTGTCCTGCTATAATAAAAGTATTTGGATCTGGCTTACGAGACTTTCGCTATGTGAGGTCTTCTAAACCATTTCAATAGTGATATCTGCCAATGGTTTAATTAGCCAAGCCAAGATGCAGAGGGCGGTGGTGTTCGAATTAGCTAGGAATGCTAGGATAGTTTACCGGTTTCTCAGGCTAGACTATTCAAGATACCAAGACTATTATATTTCTATGATTGCTTTTAGTATTCTTTTGAAACGAAATTCAAAAACTGTATGGGATTAAATTTGAATTTCGAATAAAACATTTTTTTTTATTTCGTTCAATACAGCAATGCGATCACATAGATAATTAATCGTAATATGTCCAAGAATGCTGGTAAAACAAGTAAATAATTAAAAAAATTAAAAAACACGACTGCCCTGACTTGACTGACTGAAATTTAGCCTATGATGACGAATGATGTAAGATTCTAAAGATACCCCAAATGTCCAAGTCTATTTAGCCGTTCAGAAGATGTGGTGGAATAAAGAAACTCGCATACATATATACATACATACATGAACACAAACTCCTCTTTTGGGCAGTCGTATAATTAGGTGTTTGTTATATGCCTGAAATGTGGTACCTACAAAGCAACGGGTACTGGCTAGTGATCACTCATTTTCACATATCCCTCAGGTAGCTGCCGGCCTTTGTTACCGTTCCAATTCCTAACATATTTGATTAGTAACGATGGAAACAATTTGCCGACGTTTAGACGTTTCGTTAAACACGCAAAGGAGGCGGTCGTGTGTCGGCTTTGTTAGCAATTTAGCTGGTTTACGTAACTTCCGGTTGTGTACTATCAAAGGACTGCGTTGCGCACATATTTTTGTTACATTATCAGATACAATGGCATTAAAATAATAATAGTTGTTTCATTGCTGGCAAGTATTAATACTTAATTGCAGTTTAAGACAATTTGTGGCAGCTAATGTAGAGGTGATAGATGATAAGACTAAATTTTAAAGTAATAAATGTGTTTCTTCTTCCTAGTCGTTCATTGACAGAGTTTTTGTGGTAATACTTTTTACTCAATTGCAATTTTAGGTGTTTACAGCTACCAATTAACTTTAATATAAAAAAATTGCCATCACAAGTCATACGAAATAAGAGGACCGTAACTGTAGGTAACCATGCTGGCTCTTTGTAGATTAGCAGGCATCACACACGTTTGGAAAAAATGAGGAGAAATTATTCTTATGCAATCAAATGGGAAGAATCGGCACTTTAATGTTTAGGATACATTCAAATAAACAGACAGTACCTATAGTCACTGACACAGTATCAACTTAGGTAGTAATAAAATATAACATAGCAGTATTATTAGCTTTAAATTGTGGCAATTTCGTTTACCTTAATTTCGCAGTAAATAACTTAAGATCTTACAAATTATAATTTATACACTTTCACGCGTATTCAACGGAGACATTAATCTTGTAGATTTACCCCTGTGTTCGTTGACTTTGACGACACCTAAAGTGCTCTCAAGTAAATAAAATAAACGCCAAACAGGAATATAATATTGCCAACCATATTGTATCATTAACCCGTTAAGTTTTTTTTACAGGAAACAATAACGAGGCATGCAAGTTGTCCACCTGATGTAACGTACCAGCATGTCTCAGTTGCAATGCGTTCGTCATTGAGATAAACATCAGTTGTTACGAGTAGTCACAGTCATTCATAGTGCACAGTCACTTCTTCGGCTGTACAATGTCCCCAATGTGCCTTTCAAACCTGAGCACAGTAGTGCCTCTCAATTACTTCTTCACAGTAAAATATCTCTCTGCCTTTCAAAGTCTTTGTCACCTCATGTTAAGCGATCACTGCCGCCAATGGACATTTGCAGCATCAGAGATTGCAAATGCGTTGCCGGCTCTAAAGGAGTTTGTTTATCCGCCCCTTGAATAACTTCATGCTCTGAGGGCACATTGCTTCTGCTGGTTCTATAATTTGCGTGTGCGCGAAAGAAGTATCTGGCATATTGCATGGTCGTGGGTTGCTACTTGCCAGCTATCCATACAGTAGGGATGAAACATATTTCTACGCCGAAGTGTAAGTAGAAACACAGAGAAAGTGGAAGATACAATCATCTCATACACCTCCTCAGAGCACTCTCCATTGAACAACCGACGGAACCTATATAAAGAGCAAACATTTTGTTACGTTTAATGTAAGTACTCACTCTTAAAAAATAGAGGATATAGATATCACTTGTAGTGCCAGAAAGTAAGTAGGATTTTGTTTTTAACACACCTATTTACATTTAATAATTTTCCAAGATGGCTAATAACTTTTAAAAGTTAGTATCCCCAAGGAATTGAATGTTTGCCGATCCAGCGTTTAATTTTACGTGAGCCCTCCTTTGTGCGAACGTGAAGTTAAATACCCCTTTGAAACGTCTTCCGCGTGTAATTATCATCTATTGCTTATTTAGCTGACGCGGTATTAGCAGCGTAAGAGATTCCACTGGTTTGTTTACTTACCTTCTTGAAATTTATTTTGAGTGAATGTTATTTTAATTGAAACACGCATGAAGACGCGCCCCACTCTGTCAAAGGACGACGACCTAATGGCGTAGCGGTAGCGAACCTGCTTCTACGTCGGAGGTCGTGGGTTCGATTCCCACTACTGGAGAATGTTTGTGTGATGAGCATGAATGTTCTCCAGTGTCTGGGTGTATTTCAATATATTATATTTATGTATATTAGTATGTATGTATATTTATCAGTTATCTAGTACCCATAACACAAGCTATCGCTTACTTTGGGGCTAGATTGCGATGTGTATAATGTCCTGATTAAAAAAAAAAAAAAAAGGACGCGTCATCGTGGATTGAAATATCTATTATTATGCTTGTTACACAACTGCCAAGACAGGGTTATTTATGTATTTCGCGCGAATCTTGTTTTTTTTTTTTTTAATTTTTAGATGGATAGGCTTGCGCTGGATTACAATCATGTCTGATAGACAAGCAATGATGATGAGGTCCAGGGTTGAGCGTGCTTGCCTAGAAAATACCTATGCACTCTATTCTTGAAGGCACCCAGATTATACTTGACTGGGAATACACGGAAGCTGGAAGAGTGTTTTACACCTTAGCGATTTGTATCGTAAGTAGAAGAAAAACGTTTAGTTAGATTTCGCTGGACATCAACCACTTAAGGATTTCATTTGTTAATTTCTTTATTAGGCACCTTGTGTTTTTCAATCGGCTGAATGGATTTGACGATTAAGGTATCGTTAGATTCATCGCAAAAACAAATAATGGAAGATAAGATGTGGCCAAAGTATTCAATTCTGAAAGGAGATCCCTTCCCTAGGTATGGGTTTGTTCTAAGAACAGTTTAATATTTTATGTGATATATATTTTATGTGTGAGCAGTGATAGCTGAGTGGTTCTGACCTCTGCCTCTCATAAGGAGGTCGCGGGTTCGAATCCTGGGCACGCACCTCTGACTTTTCCGAGTTATGTGCGTTTTAGGAAACTAAATATCACTTGCTTAGCGGTGAAGGAAAACATCGTGAGGAAACCTGCATGCCTGAGAGTTCACAAAAATGTTCTCGAAGGTGTGTGAAGCCCGCCAACCCGCACATGGCCAGCGTGGTGGGCTATGGCCAAACCCCTCTCAGTCTGACAGGAGACCCGTGCCCAGCAGTGGGACGTAAAAAAAAAGGGTTGAGTGAGAGAATATTTTATACACAGTACCGAATTAAACAACATACATAATTTTGCTTTAGTTCAATCATTTACATAATTTCACGCCTCCTTAGTCTAAACTTGAGATTCAGAGACGAGATGACTTTAAAGTAAGTATAATTAGAGTTCAGCCTGTGATGTAAGCATGACATTAACTCAGGCAGTCGTGTGGAATAATTGAGTGTTAATATTTATCAAAATATTTTAACAAACACCTGAAGAGTCTATACTTATAAGTTTAAAGTTTTGCCTTTTGAAGCCAATTATTTTAGACGGCAAAACTTAGAGAAATACTGATTGGAAAAATTGAACTGACGATGGACAAAGTACTAACACTAAAGGAATAAGGATGAGAAAATTTTGAATATGTTTTTTCTGATATTTTAAATGCGGTTATAAATGAACCCTTTAAACTTTTTAATTTATTTTTTATTCGTTGAACAGAATAAAACTCTCATTCGAAGTCTATTATAAATGGTAGGCTAAATATATCCTTGAGTAGCTGATTTTTATTTAATATTTAGATTAGATTACCTAAATGTATAAAAACACTTGCCACTACAAATGAAGATACCATGAAACTTTCAATCTCAGAAATCGTGGGATATAGAGAATCGTATTGATTTATTGCATCGTAGAAATTGTAGAAAATAGAGACGTCAATTTGTAAGACGGTCTGTTTGAAAGCGATTAGAAAACAAACATCGGATGTTGTTTAACCCAATAAAAGGCAGACGCTAAGCCTTCAGTCTCCAGAAGAAGGAAAAACGTCTAAGACTAACCCCGGCTTTTAACCTCCGCTATAAAATCCGCATTTTCTCCCGTTTAACCATTGGATTCGCCCTGATCTGAGATTGCAGAAAAATGCGTAACATTGAAAATTACTCGAATAGCTGTTTGCGACTTTGATGCGTGAACATTAAAGTTCGATTTGCCTTCCCGCCAGGGAAATCTTCAAATTTTTCAATTCTAAATCTTGAGCAAAACGCTAGGCTCGGCTGAAAAGGCCTATCTCCTTTTTTCATGAGTGTTTAAGGCTAATACGTTTTTATTACGACCTGAGGTGGAATTTAGATTGTCGTTAATGATTTCAAATCTCGTAGATGGGTAGGGCTCTATATTCAGAAGTAAGGTAAGTTAACATGAATCTGTATAGACTATAGAAGATCTGTATTATCATAGAAGTGTTTAGACATATTTCTTTAACTTACTACGAGTTTATTCTTACCTCTTTTATTGAAAGCTATTTATAAAAAGTAAAATGATGTTTACAATAACTAAAAATGTCCCCTCTAAATACTACGTTAGTAATATTATATTATATTCGTTTATAATACTAAGCGAATTAATGACACTGTCTTAGCTCATAGCTAACTCAAAATATGATAACCAACGAACGAATCCACGGTCCGTCCTGTAGTTTAAGCTAGGCGTTGATATACCAGTCAGTCAGCAATGTTTTCTCTGATTATAGATACAGATTTGTTGAATTGCTTTGTTTTTACTTCGCTTGGAAAATCTTTAAAAGATTGGTACAGATATCTTTATTAAAGTTCTGTATTTTTTTATATAATAATTCGACATCATAATTCGGACATCATAATTCGACATCATAATTCGACATTAAACCACAATTTAATTTAAAAAACATAATATTTCATCAATTTAACTTGGATCCCCAGTGTGTACTAGATGAATAAAATATGAAGGTATATTATTTCTGATGGGCGAAAATAATAATTTGTAGATACATTTTATTTATTTACAGGCGCTAAAAATACGCCGGCTTTCCGCGAAGCTTTTATTTTTGTTCAAAATAAATGTAAATAAAAGTAAAAGCCAATAAATTCATATTCCATTGCGAATAAACAAGTTCGGAAAGTAAAGCGCTGCAGACAGACTGACAGCGATGTACAGCGCTTGAATACAAAGTAGCCTTGCCACTCAATTTATGATTTTGAACATCACAGAGTGCTGGGATGCCAAAGTTAGCAATTTTGGCTAAAAAATAAACACCATTCTATCGCCTTGTCTCAAATCATTTATGAGCTTCATTCAAAGCCTGCCTAAGTACCTACTTCTTATATATAGACTTCAAGGACTATTTAGACGATAACATCATTCTTGTGCAAACGCAAGTTTTTTTGCTTAAGAATTATCTTACAACTTTATAAACGAGATGTTGACAGTTACAGTACGATGCAAGTTCTTTATTGCTTCAATTTTATTAAATGTAACAGCCATGGAAATGTTCCCGTGCAACTATAGTCTTTCAAGCTTCATTCTTTAAGCTTTTCGTCAACTTAAGATGTGCTAGGATAATGTAGCTTAAGTATATGCTACGATTACTTAGTAGACAAACGTACGTAACAATGCTACGATTGTGTAGATATACACCGTAGCAGAGCTACGTAGCACTAGTTATAATGAGAATCAAGTGGTTCTATAAATAAATGGTGTATTTGACACAAAAAGTAGCTTAGCAGCGTAACACATCTCTAGTCGACAAACACCCTTACATTTTAATTTTACTGTTGTTAAACAGCCGCTGTATGTGGGGTCAAACAAACCGACTGTTGCTATCCCTGTCCCACACACGCCATCCCGTTTCCATTTAACTGCCCCAGGGGCAGTGACTGTTTGCTACATGTATAACTTCACCTGCAGTGCATATAGCTAATTTCGCTGTCTTCGTATAAAACGAAGACACAGTAGCGAAGGCGGCGATCCTCGGTTGACTTAACAAATGTCTTAAAAAACGGTTCTAAAATTACCAGGAAACCTGCCGCAGGCCGCACTGAGCATTGAGCACTCGCGGAATAACAAGATAACAAAATAAAATAAACAATGGAATGAGAACATTAAGCCTATCCGATTTCACGAGGAAAAACTGCCCCGAGTCAGGAGACGGTGATTCCTTTGATACGTTTAGTTTTGTTTGCTGAATAAATACGGGGTATGTTCGCTTTCAAACAAATTATTCAACTACATCGGTTGGATAGCACAGTTCAAACGTATGCTGAAGCAAAGGAGGAGGATGTCGGGGGTTCAACTCCTAAGCGTGTACCTATGTACGAGAATGTATGTTTACCTTTACTCCCGGGTACGTTTTGATTTATTTATTTATTTTAAAGCGCCGCCCACAGAATTATATGTAATACAATGTTACATTATAAAGACCTAAGTGCTAAATTAACATATAATTCAAATTAAGGGTAGCTACAGCATGCAGTATAAATGGTTCAAGTCGTACGCTAAATCTAAAGTTATTAATAAACATACAAATAATGTACTTATACAATCAAGAAAATAAACTAATAATGCAAAGGAATACAAACCATAAATGTATATATAAATATTTATAAGAGAAATTGATAAATTAATATACAGAAAGATAAATGCACCTACTGTAAAAACAATATCTACTTATCTAGACAAGTATTTTAGTTAATTTCTTTTTGAATTTAGGTAATTTGTCCAGGTTTTTTGTTTGATGGGAGTTGTATGAAGTATTCTCGCGCGAATGTTGGTTGGGGTGATCCTGGACGTTTCTAGCGCATTTTATTATTATACGCATTTTCTTCTGAGCTCGTTGCTCAACAGGATATGATTGCGGAGCATTGCTATACGGACTGTGATGGCACGAGGCGAGTCCGTCATAGTACATATTTAAAGGATGGGCAGAATGCGTATATAGGGCAAGAAGTGGAAACACCTTGTGTCTTGTAGGGAATCAAGAAGACGCTAAAAGTAAATGAAATGAAATGAAATGATATTTTATTCATGAAAATGTACGTTACAATAAGATCTTAAAGATAAGTGTTTGTTACCGATTACATTCTACCAATAATATTGGTATTGGCAAAGCAAGGTATTGGCAAGTACCAAACGGGTGCCTTCCCGAGATTCTACCACCATAAACGCGAGGTTGATTAGGCCATGGGCGGCGGAGGGTTATCCCTATGCAACTCTATACAACTTTGTACCATTCCACGGGACTGCAAGACGCCGAGAGAAGTGGCATCCTTATGTGACTGGCTCACTTTCTCTTGACTCGAATTTAAAGTTTTTCTTCCACGTTTCTGATCGTCTGTCATAAGTACGTCCGTCTAGTCAAGTATAATCTGGTTGCCTTCAAGAAAAGCGCGAATAGTTATTTTCTAGGCAAGCGCGCTCCATGCATGATCAATTATTAATCATTGCTTTTAATCGTGCATAATTGTATTTAAGAGCAAGCTTATCAATAATAAAATAATGACTAAATATAATAAATAAAATAATAGACTTTTTTGAGTTAGAGGAGCTTTTCACCTTGGGTATTCAACGTCTACATTTAATTATTTTAGCTATATTAGATTCTAGTTTAAGATTATCAATGCCCGTAAACAAACTGTCGGCCAGCTCTCTTACTACCCGGGAAATGGGAAAGAAATATCGCGAAATATATAAACGCGCAAGACCAATTGTTTTTAATTAGATCCCCGTTGCATTGTTTTGTATTTTTTGTTCGCTTCCTCACCTTTTGTAAAAGAACCTGTATTTAATGAGAAAAGTTTAATTTAAGTCGGAGACGAGGCGAGCTGGAACAAACGTTCAAATTATTTTATTGTTTTTTTTTTTTTTTTGAAAACTAATGTGGAGTCCCGAGGACTTTTTTGTAGAGTTCATCCAAATGGATAGGTACCACCTTGTCAATATTTAAAAGTTGAGTACTTGTCTGATCTGTGCGTACCACAATATAAAGCTATTCCTTGGTCTGTGAGTACCACCCCAGTGTCATAACCGATGACGAAATGCGCTACGCTAAGAGGACGGGAAAGATGTGACGTATGTTGAAGCCAAAAATTTCTTAAATATGGCGTCGCGCTTCATACATTTCGGTACCGTTGACAGCACATATCGCTGTCGGTCGCATACATTAGCGCCATTTTACAGTTTTGACAACTTAAAAATCCGGCTTCAGGGTGAAGT
This sequence comes from Coenonympha glycerion, assembly GCA_963855885.1. Taxonomy (NCBI): domain Eukaryota; kingdom Metazoa; phylum Arthropoda; class Insecta; order Lepidoptera; family Nymphalidae; genus Coenonympha; species Coenonympha glycerion. The sequence goes on along the minus strand of OY979637.1, from coordinate 15,085,962 downwards.
CTAAAAATGTATGCGTGACGTCAGTAAGTGTTATGTTTAATCAATGGTCATGAGTCATGACAGTGACATCATTACCGTGCTTTGGTGTAAGTTCATTCAAATTTTATTTAGTTTTTCGCAAATATTAGACTAACTACGAATTGTAGGTTTGTGGCAATGAATTTTGCGGGCATAATATTTATGCATCTACACGTTTTTAATAAAAATAATTTCCTATTTGACTTTATTATTTATAAATATATAAATAAAGATACGCTTTCCTATTTATATAACGTTTATAAAAAAACATCTTCAAATAAATAAAAAAGTGCGATAATATCGATCAAACGCGATCAAACGTTAATATCATTTCGTTACAAATTGGCCAATTAAGGGGGAGTTATCATTAAATAAAGCGCCGGGGCCCCGTGACGTCATCGTTATCAGGCGGAGTTGTTGCGAAATGTTGCCTCCAATATAATTCCACGTGTTATTTTGATGTAGATTGATCGCCGCGCTTAAGGGGAAGCACTACCGAACAAACAAATTAAATCTATTTTTACAGTTTCGTAAAAACGATAACTTCATTATAACCCCGGTCCTTCACCAATAAAAATAGTTTCTTTATTGTAATCTGCAATTGTTTCGTTAGTGCAGTATGTATATCTTAATAGGTATATATAAATTACGCGTCACGTTGTCTGCCATTCACTCCTAAACTACTAAACCGATTCTAATCAAATTTGCACATAGTGTGCATTTTGATCTAACTTGAAAGATAGGATAGCTTAAATCTCAATTTATCTATTTTTTTATATCCCTATGGGCAAATTAACGTTTGCCAGGTCAGATAGTAAATAACAATATACTCGACTGCAAATCACAAGGTCAGGTTCGATTTCCTGAGGAAACCCAAAATATTCGGCAGTTGGGTAGGATGCTTTATCTGTTAAGATATTATATTCAGACTCAGACTTCGGAAATTAATAGTGTTTCACACAAGTGTCTCGGAGACTTTAGATTTTAGATTCGGAGAAGTAATTCACCCCAATGGTTTCTACACAGCATCACCTCGGAACATTAAATCGCTTGGAAATACGGTAGGGTCGTAATTAGCCATGGCAGGAGCCTCTCACCAGACTAGACTTGAACCAATTAAGTTTTTACAACATTCTATAGTGGCCCGTGGCGGAAATCGAATCCGTGACCTCCCACTCGAATCCACGCGCGCTGCGTGTGCCAAGGAGGTGTAAAAACGTACTCCACGAAATCTACGATTCCTTAGGGATTTCCCAATAAACCTTAATTCGCGAGGGCGGAAACGCGGGCAAGGCTCTTAGAATTATGTTGGAGTTCCCCTTAACAAAAGGGATGTACAATTTGATACCGGGTTGACCCGGAGCAGTTTTTCCGCCTAAATGTCATTATTACTGGCATTGATTGATTGTTACGTTTTATCATTCGCGCCGTTTCCACTCGACCGACGCTGCAGTCTGTCGCACACTGCCGCATCGCCCGCAGAACCTAAAACCGTTGATGCATAACATTGTGACCAACGCACATAAGGTCTGTGAGCTGCGACACTTGATGGATAAATACCTTTATAGGTTTTCTATTTTTTACCCTTCATAAGCTTACTACTTCTTTCTTACAATATTAGATTAAAGTGTGAACAAAAAAACTGAATTCTGAATTACAAAGCTATCCTATCCTAATAATAAATAAGCCTCAGTTATGATTAATTAATGAATTTTTTGGCAGAAGTAACAAGTCATTCAACACAACTCAAAACAAGATAGTATGCCAAAGTGCTGCAGACCTCTGATCAGATGGTCTGACGATATGTTGTCGTGGAAAGTCGCTGGATACAAGTGCCGCAGACCTACACGATTTTCAAGTTTCATTGTAATCATTGCAATCATTGCAGGAGGCCTTTGTCGACTGTGATCATGAATTGAAATCAAGTGATCTGTCGACTGTCGTCAAACGCCAAATTATTAATTTTATTTTTGCGTTTATTCTGTAACTCTGTAATATACGAGTATATGGAACGCTAGGCACTTGTATTTGATTCTAGATAGGACCATCTTAACCATAACGTTAAACGTAGGCATATTATATCGGTGTATCGTTTTACTTACTTCATTGATGCGGCTTCCTCGAGCCTCTCTCGTTGCTCAAAGCAGTCTGCGAATAACTACATACCTACAATAATTAATGCTGTGAAATAATGGGCATTGTAGTCATTTAAACCGTGCGGGAGTTTTTATGAAGTTACCCGGACACGAGTAATTTCAATTTGATGCCATTTCCGGATTAAATTGAAATATAGCGTGTAATTTTATTGCATGATTACTGTGAACTACATTTACTTAATTCACATAGGTTCATAGTTCCTTGGATCACTGGTTCCTACATACTTACTACATCTATAACATCAACTTTCTATGGGGTAAATGATAAATCGAACATTTTCCTCGCTTGAGATGAAAAGTAAGTAAGCGATAGCTTGTGTTATGGGTACTAGATAACTGAGAAATATACCTCCGACGCAGACGGCATGACATGAAACGCTACACACAATTTTCCATCACTTTCGTCGACGCACGTTTCGTCCCGACACCGGGACATCGCCAGGAGAGACTTCACAATGCGAAATCGTAGAGATACTCTACGATTTCAAGTAACGGATTATAGCAAAACAAATTAATCTGTCCTACTAATTATAGATTTTCGCAAAATAACGCCTGCTTCCGTTCAATAAGGCATTGCGCATACCTAAGTCTATAATAATTATTATCGTTCGTCACTAAATTACCTACTAGTTGTGCTCGTATTAATTCGGGTCGACGGGGTCGACCATTCGGCGTCATCGTAGCGTTCTGCCCGCTCATTGATCCATTGATGAGATAAGCGTTTGCCAGATCTGTTGAGAGTTGACGATGGCGGGACATTAGTTCCGATGGTTTCGCTTTTGAATACGAGCGAGATAACGCGCGCTAAGCTGTGTATGATGGGCTATTTGATAGATAGATAGAGCTTGTAAAAGCCGGCATAAATGTAATCGCGGTACTGTGGTCCATATCTATATTGATAAACTTTTGACCCGCTCTGATTGGAATTCACTAGGAGATCCCAGGTTTGAAAAAGTAAAACGAGTTTACTAAAGTAGTTTTCAATTGTTAATAATTAGGGGAAAGTACTATTAGGTGTACTGTTGTACAGGTTCCTAGGCCATATTACTTAGTTTGATTTTTGCAAGTTGCTTCTCCATATTTTTGGGTTGTGTCAGATTCGGGGCGTTCCTTGATTAGACGCTATTGGATGCAAGCTCCCTAAGGCAGTTAGGTGCTCTATAAGATCGTGATTTAATGGTTAATTGCGTGATTAAATGATTCACTAGGTGGGTACCTAACCTACTAAGGTGACTTCCTCCAACAATGAGGAGGTATGGCAACAACAGCTTACAATACAACGCTGGCAAAGTGCAGTGCAGATTACTACTTAGGCTTTACATAAGTCCTACCCTAGAAAATATTCAGAACAAATGTCAGGGACACGATGTTCTTTTTGACCTGTTTATCTAATTGCCACAGACGCATAGGCGCGAATCATTCCCTATTTAAACAACTAAATACCTACTTAGAAGTTAGATAGTATGCATAGGCTGTAGGCATTATAAGTTTAATCCACGATTGAATGTATGGGTAGGTAGGAATTTTATCGGGAACTATTTATAGAGGGCGGATCAATTGATGGGTGCTAACCGCGGCCCTGAGGGCTGGGATAAGGATTATTATCGGCGAGCGGGTCCCCCGAGCTAGGTCGGCATACGATAGTTTGTTGTAGAAACTGTCACCGCAGAGCTCCGTATGTTAGGATAATGGGGTGAGATAGGTAAACTGATTTCAATAGTACCCTACTGATACCTAGTACCTACGTATTAACTACATACGTAGCCCGTAGGTATAGTAAGTAGAAGAAAGAAATAATAAAACTTCTTCTGTTCGTGTTAATTTGAAGACTGCAATTGATAGAACATTGCAGTGATTTCTTAAAAAAAAAATCTTTATCTCACATATGCCTAACGTACAGGCGCTTGTAAAATGTTATTAAGATATTTGTCGCGTATGGTGATGACTACAAGTCGACTTAAAACTTAAAGTTAAATAAGCTTATACTATGCGTGCCAAATGATAATAGGACTGTCAAGACGCCATTTTGTTCAGAAATACGCGCAAACTTCATTACTAAAGTGTATGGTGTGCAAAAAAATCAGTAAACAAATTATATTCCGTTTAAATGTTTAATGTACGCTTTTTTGGTATTTCTAATACATTTCACGCCAAATTAAATATAAATGAGTAGGAAATGAAATATACATATTTTTTTTCATTTTTTCACGACTTTTTTCATTTTCGAAGTACTTATGCACATTAAAAACGATTTCTCGTGCTCTACGATGGAGCACCGCACCTCTCTTTGAACTCATTTTGAGTTGAAAGTCCACTCAAGAGCACAAATTTAACAAATATGAAAATAAAAGTCAACAATAATAACAAAAAAACCAACAATAACAAGTCCAGTAGGCAACAGATATAGCACACACGCGCGTATACATGAAAGCGTAGCTAACGGCACACTGGTAGCTTCTCAGTAGCGTCACAAAATGGCGACACATTAGGGTGACCAGTAACATTAATTATGTATTTGTTCATTTTTTAAAGTGTTTCCATACCTGTGGAATTAATTTATCCAAAATTATCCATTAATAAAATTCAAGAATAGTATTTTTAAATAAATATAATGATTATACAATAATTAAATCTATACTATAATATGAACAATAAAAAATATATGAAATTTCAGTTTTGCACTTTTTTTGCTGGCAGTACTATTTTGACAGTTATCGTGTGAAGTTGGCAGCAAGCGCGGTCCTATTCTTAGTTGGCACGCATGTAGGTATTCCTTACAAAGGTTTTATTTGTCTCTATAGGTTAGTACTACTATCTCAATCTCATAATTCTATTAGATACCTACCTATGTACTTACATACATACGTAAGTAGGTATAATATTTTACCTACTTTGGTTGTAATCTTATCTGATGTAATTGGACCATTGCAGAAACACAGAGACCTACAAAAAACACCAAGTGTATATTTTTAGAATTCATAAGTATACTACTTGTACTTACCTTAGTTTACAGTACCTTCCTATTTACTCGTATTTTGTTATTGATTTCCATCCAATTCACATTGCTCTCCTTGACGCTATAACTCCTCGGTCGGTGAGAAGCCACTTTTGCCACTTTGAAATACCTAATGTACAGAGGTTTAATGAAGCTTTGGCGACCTTGTTTTATGAGTTTGCAGCGTGGTCGGATTTGAGCGAGAGGTCCCGAGTTCGATTTCGGGCACAGGCTATATAATTTTTAAGAAATCGGTCGAATTTCTTGTCTAGAGGGAGGCTTTCACTGCAGCTTTTTTCCACAATACTAACAAAAACGGTGCACCATGCGACTCAGCGTTCTGGCACTGAACACCACACTTGGTTCCGGTGCTATGCTGTGTATCACCCATTAGATTTTAGTTACCCCTTCCATGTTAGTAGTATATTCTGCTGTATTATCATTTATCACTCAAGTAAGTAAGTACCTACCTACCTACAATCAGGTGCGATTGTAGTCAAGCACTTACTCGTAATGTGAAAGTATATAAACTGCAGCCAGATTTGCCGCGGCAAGTGGCCCAATAAGTTTACTCACAAAGTCACGTCAGCTCAAGTTATTCAGATGCCCACAGCATCCTTTGGCACTCGTGTGATGATGTATCGCGTGTCCTGGACAAAGCAAACACACTCGACTGCGCCCTCGGTCCGCGCTAATGAGCCTCCATCGCTCACCGGCCGCGAGCGTGGGATCAGCGTTGACAAATACCCGCAGCGACGGATATTTACGACTGTTATGCCGGGATACAGTCCATTCGCAATCCTACACAAGACAATGTATTTCACTTAAACGTAATACTTAGGGGCGTTAGGGTATACCAAAGATACTTTACACTGAACCCTTCCAAGTTAGTAGGTACGATACGAGCTCATCTTAGGCCGCATGGTTACTTACCATCAGCAGAGCGATCGACTTAAAATGTATCAATCATTAAATAACTGTATCAATGTCAAAAGTCAAAACACGGGTGTTGACCAATCACAACGCTTGAAAATCACGCTTTGAGATTGATATAATTCTTTAATGATTGATACATATTAGCCGATCGCCCTGCAGGTGAAATCGCAGTCAAATAGGTATAGATATTTGAATCCACGATGACGCGCCTCACTCTGTCAAAATCACTTATGTTTTACTCGATTCGTATGGAGTTTGACAGAGTGGGGCGCGTCATCGTGGATTGAAATACCTACTTGTAAAGTGTATAAAAAATGTATAGGTAGTTAGGTACAACATCCCGTGACCACTTTTCTGGTGGGTAGAAAACAAAAAAAATTGGAACAGATTTTAGTGATGAAGGAAACAAAGAGATCCTCTAGGTCCATAAATGTTTCACTCATATATACCCAAAAATAAAAGCTCACAGATTTTAGGTTTGCCATGCCCGAATTGAGAAGTTAAGATGGATGTGATAAACCAAAACATCTCCAAACAAAGCGTCGGATATATCACAGACAGAGCGTTTAAGAAGCTATAAGACTTAGTGTGGTGTTCCCACACTGCACAATGTATAAATTACGTGGAAACACTTCACTATCACTATAACTACCGCTACGTAAATAACAGTACCACTCTCACCCGATGCTCGTACAACAATACCCGCCCGTCTATCGGACCGCCATATTTATACATGATACTAACAACCGCATAAGTGTCAACAAACCGGAAGTCAATATACAAGACAATACGCCAATCTCAAAGAGCTATACACTACACTTAGCATAGACGTAAGCATCAAGGCCACTTACGAAACATTCGGATGGTGCAGGGGGTGTATTCTTTAGACAGCCTTTGGTTCCTTAATGAGATTTTCACCAAAACATCAGTAACTGATTAAATCGTAAGCACCATACAATGCTAGAATTGACTCTAAAGATAGATATACCTACAGTAATAGATGAAATACTTCCAAACAACGTATCGGGTGAAAATCAAAATCACAGTCCGTGATCGATGCTTCAGAAGCAACAGGATAGGCATCCATCTACGTATATATAGTATCTAAGCAAGCTAATGATGGTTCAGAGGGTGTACCTCAAGGAGATCCTTTGGGTCCTTCATTGTTTCACTTACACAAAAGTAAGAGATTACTTTTATGGTACAATACAATTCCAGAATTGACTCTGTAGATAGATACCTATCTCAACAAATGAAACGTTCCCAAACAAAGCATCGGATACAAATCAACGTGACAGAGCGTGATCGACGCTTAGAGGACCGGCATCAATCAAACAGCGCTCACGGTACATGTGACAGTCATACGTTTGGCTTTATCCGGCGCCCATACGTCATACTCAGGGGCGTTTGACTGCCTGCGCTTTGTTTTAAAATGCATTAATAAAGAAATAAACGCCAGAGTAATGGACAAGGGTACGAGAACACGAGTGTGTATAGCTAAAAATGGCAGCAATAATCATGGCCCTTTGTAAACATTGGATTGCCATTGATCGTGAAAAAGTATTTACTAAACTAAAACTTCCATTTTAACGAACCGTTTAGCAAATACTTGGTCTCTTTTGTATTACTACAAACGACAAGGACACTGATGAACAAATTAGAGCACATTATTGGCTAGAGAGACTAAAGGGGCTTATTATCTCTCTGGACAATTACATGCAAAGTTGACTTAAATATTAATGTTAATTATGTTTTCATGTAGTTAAAAAAAACTGGATTGTAAAACAAAACTTTATTTTGGTCCTATTTTAAAACTTTGCAATAAATATTTCAGTTATAATTAAATATCAAGGATAGCATAATATAGCGACACAATATAAAACCCATTTTTTATAATATTATAGGAAATCTAAGGCCGTCCTTAGTCGTTAATTTAAAAAGAGCGACTCTGAGGGCGAGAAAATAATATTAAATCACCAATAAGAGTAATAATTGTTGTTAAAATTAAACGAACTTTGGTGGAGTTGTATTGGAGTTTTAACGATTTTAAATTCCAAAATTACTTCTATGGAATCTTTGTAAGTTTGTGATGATTTAAATACAAGCAACTAATTTAATTCATATTTTCGTTACAGGATGCCTTGCTTACAAGTATAATAATGTGTACAAATAAGCTATAATCAAAAACAAAAATTGTACCCTAGTCTACCCACTTACAAGTAAAAAGGCCTTTGATAGATAAATAATCTAAAATTTATATGATGATCAGTAAGCTACATAAGTAATATTAATAAGATATTTTAAAAATATTTACAAAAGCAGACTTTTAAAATATCACAATTTTAAACCGCATGTTTAGGTTGGCTTGTTAAGGATATTTAATAATTTTATTATTTGATATGCTATCTGTACTTTTGAGTTTAATTACAGGTACTGCTAAATTCACATAAAGTATGGCAATTATTTTGGTGAAAATACCACAGACTAAAAGCAACAAAAAATAATAGATACCTAATAATTTCAGATAAGTTATAGGCAAAAAAATACGGATACGGATATAAAGACAATACTCAACTGATCTACAGACCATATAAAAAAAAATATAGCCAACCCTTAAAATAATATAAGGCAAATATCATGTAAAACATGTATTTTTAACAGTTTTTTTTGTAGGTATGAGATCTTTACAAATCATTGATAAAATAGATTATATTGTACATATTTATAATTTCTACTATTTATGAATTTTCAGTGAGTTTTAGTTTCATAGTATAAAAAGTACAGATTTATTGCTATATTTTTCCTATATTGATTCTATTTTTCATTACTATGTCCAACAATAAATCGTTATACATAGCTAGAGAGTACGATAGATGGTTCTTTATACAATATTCTCTAAAGATGTACACCACTGCGCAAAACTGTATTATCTAATTAAATAGTACAGGAACCGTAGCAAGATTCTTCTTGTTGTCTCCCTTCTTCGCTCGCTACACGAATGTTAGAAGACGATCCTGTTGTCTCCCACAGGCCTGGTGTTTCTATGATCTATGAGTAAAAGAAATTATCTTTGGTAAGAATAGGCTATTTTACTCAAATCAAAATGCTGATTTATTTAACACATTTTTGAAGCAATATTCAATAATAAATATGTAGTTTTAAAAAATAAATGAAATCCAGTAAATAACGAAAAAGTTATAAGCAATATAGTAATCCTGATTAGACAGAGATGCTATATCGGATAGTGACATTACTATCACTTATGCCATGGGAACTCCACACAATTATATACAAAATTTTCGTTTTGCAAGAAAGGGACAGAAGGAAAATTCAAATGCTTGTAAATTATGATTTCCTTGTCAGATAAGAACTTAATTTTCAGTGCCATAATTTCTAATCTAGTTTACAATAAATCAATAAAAAAATGGAGTAAAATACTGCATTACTGATGTAAAATGTAACATGATAATACAATAACATGATAATTATAATGATTTTGTGTCATATAAAAGTTGTCGTACTAAGAATGTTTACAACTTATAGCTGTAAGTTTACCTTTTGTACTAATTCTTCGAAAGCCAAGTTGATTCCCTCTTGAGTCTTAGCACTGCTCTCAATGAACAACATCCTGTGTTTTTGTGCAAACGCCTGACCTGCTTCCCTAGACACTGCACGAGGCTAAAGCAAGAAAAAAGTCTTTTGATCCACGGTAAAAAAAAATTGTAGGATAGATTTAGAAAAAAAATATTAACAAATTAAGTATATCAAACAAAACAAAAAGAGTTTAGCATACCTTGTCAATTTTGTTCCCGACTACTAAACAGACAATGTTTTTCTTAGTAGTGTAAACTTGTAGTTCTTCAACCCATTCATTTAACTTCTGCAAGGTTTTAGGTTCTGAGACATCATACACCAATATTGCTCCATGTGCATCTCTAAAAAATGTATCAGCTCAAAAATCCAAAAGATATAAAGTTTAGATACAGCATAATTGTGATAGTAATATTTCAAGGTGAACACATTTTCCGCGCGCACTCCAACCTAGACCTCATCATTGCTTTCCATCAGGAATGATTGTCGTCAAGCGCTAGCCTATCTACAATAAAAAAAAAACATTGTTTCTATTTTTAAAACAACTGCCCAAATCAGGAGTGTAATGTTTTTAGGGTTCAAGTATGTATGTATGTATGTGAGTTTTTTTATTCCACCATAACTTCCGAATGCTGAATATATGTTTTTTGAATTGTTTTTACATTTTTATATTATAATAATTGTTATTTAATTTTTAAATTATTTACATGTTTTTAAATTTTATTGGTGCACAAATAAAATGAATGGATTGCATGATTAATGCCATCTACTTGCTATTACAGTGTGTATTTTTTTACCAATATACTTTGTGCAATTAAATTTTTTACAAAAAAAACCTTAGTATAAAAAAAAATTGCTTTAGTAACTAAACATTTTACCTGTAAAAACTGTTGGTCAGTGTTCTGTACCGTTCTTGTCCGGCAGTGTCCCAAATGCCGAGTTTAACCTTCAGTCCGTTGACTTCCATCACTTTGCATTTGTAGTCGACTCCGATGGTGGCCGGGAATGACGCATTGTAGTCCCCTGTTGTGAATGCCAGGATAATACTAAAATAGGAATCCTTGATGAAATACAGTGCTTTCTCTTGATAACAGGTTTCATATTAGTTGGTAATGGTATTTAATTGGTAAATACAAACAGGAATATTAATTAATGCCATTCTATATTAATGATACTTAACAAGTAAACCTTACCTACACCCTGCCTCACATAGTGAACACTAGGTGGGGTTCTCCTGGAGCTAGTATGTCCTCCAGAGAGAGCTATCCAGCTTCACAGACAATGTGCTGTAAAGGCAAAGATTTAAATCGCAAGATGAGCCCTAAGCCTACATTGCACACATCGAAAACATCCATAAACATGCTGAGTGAGTGATCTCAGTATGCTGTAGTGTACAATTGTGAAACGCAAGTGCAATTTTCGTTTAAGAGTAAATGAGACCTTGCAAAATCACCATTTCTTATATCGGTATATGTGTAAGACAACAACGTGTCGAACACAAGACATAAATGTGAATGTTTTTGGAGGTTTAGGGCTCATCTAGCGATTTAAATCTTTTTGTGTAAAGGAATTGTGCTCCAACAGGTCCAAGCTCCTTATTATAGACTGCTAAAGATGAAGTCAGCCTGGTTATGCTTGTTAGAAGTCATGCACACGAGCCTCACAAACTTAGCCGCTAGCCAAAGGCAAGGCTTATCAATTATCATTCATTTTTAAATAAGTAATTATTATATGTGAATCAGTATTTTCAGAGCATTTTGATTGAGCATTTACATATGATGTCAAGGCTAGAGATTAAAAAACCATTTAAAAAAATCAAGTTGTACCTTGAATGAACAAAGTGCAGTGTTAAAGTTAAAAGGAGTTACTAGCAGATGAATAAATAATAAGTTTTTATATTGAGAACATAGTACATTAGGTATAGTATGATCTATTTTCAATTTAATATACCAATTGATAAATAGTATGACATCAACAATTCAACAGTGAAATCTGACTGAAATAGTCGTTTTACATGTGTATGACTCACGAGTTTTTAGAGATGCGTAAAATGTTATCAAAACTTACCTAGATTTGCCCACACCGCTTTCACCGATAACTAGAATCTTTAGCGTCGTAACATAATCCATTTTATGGATCAAAGTTGATTGCGAATCTAGTAATTGAAGTGAAAAAAGACTTTTTTGTTTCTTTGTAGTGGAAACGACGGAAGTGGCACGATCTTCGAGATAAGCACACAAATATGTATTATAAAATTGACGATTTTTCGTTTTACTGATACTCTATCAATAAAACACAATTAAGTTGAATTATTTTGCAATTTGGACAAAGTTAATTAGTGCAATAAAAATAAACCACAAAGTGAACTCACTGAGTAATGACGTTTGTCAACTGTCATTTCGCGTATTGACAGTTAACTCTTGACAGTTGACGTGTGACGCGTTTCTGCGTTTCGTTATTGCTAGAGTCTACAATTAAGTACGCTTTTCACAGAAGGCAAGCTCGACCTGTTATTTGATTTTGAACTTTGAATATTTTTTGTAAATGATTTTGTAATATCGTTATGACTTAAACTTAGATTTCAGTCTTCGGCGGGTTCGAAAGCTCGTTAATTATGTAAAGTTACTTTGATAACTTTCAATGGAATATCAAAAAAGCACAGATTTTACAAAATAGATTGGGAGGCAGTTCTGGGTTCGATTCCCGGCACCAGTATGAACATTTAATCAATTTCAAAATTTGTCCGAATTAACGGTCTGGTCCAGTCTGGTCCGTCGGAAACGCAAGTGACTAGTAAAGGCCGGTCTCCACCAAAGCGGAGCGGAGCAGAGCTGTGTTTGAGTAGGTAACCAACCAGATTTCGTTATTTTGACAGGCCAGGACTCTCCCCTCAGCCCCTCAGTTTCGGAGATGTCAAAAGGACGAAATATGATTGGCTACTCAAACACATCTCTACTCCGCTCCGCTTTGGTGGAAACTGGGCCTTAGATACTGCCGCAACAGCAAAGATGCACCGCTAAGAGTTGGAGCGTTCCGGTACGACACTGTGTAGCAAACTTTAGGAGTGAGAATCAATCCTAAATTCTGAAACAATTATGATTATTAGAATCTAATGTCTATTTTATCAACTCTGAATCTATCAAAGATATAAATCGGAATCTATCATACTTTTTATGGCATTGACAATAATTAACCACAAAAACAAAGTGGTTGCGGTTCGTTAGAAGTGATTCTTTTTTTTTTTCAATATCTATTGCTTAGGTGAAAGCGTGCATAGTAAATTCTATTTGGTAGGTAAATCCCGAAAACAATGGAACCAAAATTGGCTAAATAAATCTAATGCGACAACCAAAGGGGATAGGGCAATGGATTCAGCGACGCATTAGCGAAACTGAGATTTATTCACGAATTGAATAATAAAGCCCCATTCACGGTTGAAGAACGGGTGAATTTGAATAAAGGTCCACGTTAATATGGCCCGGGTTCAAAGCTGGCATAAGTCTGAAAGGAGCGGTCCCGAACGAATTTGAAAATACGGTCTTTTATGTGGAATAAATGCAGCGAGCCCGTCGCGCCGGATATCAATATTTTTGAATAAGTATTAACAGCGGTTTTTCTGTGAAAGTACCTAGTTAGGTGATAATAAAATCCCCACATGCTGCCCAGAAGTAGGGTTAGCACAGGTTTCTGTACAACTTTCAGGTCTCGCTAAGAATAAACGGAACAGATTTCTACATACATCTACAGCCATGCAGACAATCGCCGAAAGCTTAGTTCACAATGATCACTGCGTCACAAACTCTTGGAATGCTGAGCTGGCTGTGTAGATGTTTGGAGAAATTCGTTTCGTTTATTCGAAGCGATTCGACTCAGTACAAAAAAATGTACTAACGCTAGAGATTTCTCACGAGAAAAGCAATATTTTATGGTTCCTTTTTCTAAAGATAGAAAATGCCTGACGCATACCTACTCCTGCGTCTGGGGAAATGAAGGAGTTATACACCCACTCAAACTGTTCCCACAATGGACGCACTGGCAGGAGTACGGGATTCACTTTCGTATTCTAACTACTATTGATCCTATTGATCTAATATCTACTAATACTACCTGCTATTGCTTGAAGCTTTACAAATGAATATCAGAATGATCTGAACATCTTATCTTTTTTAATTAACATTTAAAAACTGGATATTTCCGATTGTAGCTACTTAACTGTTTTATTACTCTTTCGTACCAACTCGTATTCCTATTTATTGATTTCATTTTTTTAACACAAGACGTACCCAAACGTACTTAGGGTTGTAAGATTTAATTTTTGTGTTTGAGTTTAACAGTATTTTGTCGCAATTTTTTTTTACTCTATACAACTTAGTACTTGACTGCGATCTCACCTGATGGTAAGTAATGATGCAGCCAAAGATGTAAACGTACGATACGAAGCTGATAACGAAATAAAGGAGCTTTCATACTCTCCTATAGTATATCTACTTATCAATGTCATTGAACACACGTCTCCCTAGCACCTTTGATACACAATACCGCCCTAGTTGTAACTTTGTAAGGAAATAAAGACAACTTCGCGCGACATCGAGTGCAGCCCAGATGCACGGACCTAACGTCCTACTGGTGAGTAAAGTGCCACTTTCCGACCTGCTTCGTGCTCGCCGCGTCTTTACCGTATCTAGGGAGATCGATGCAGAACGACAAATTCTTTACCGCTTTTAGATACCTCTATGCTCTGGTAGACATACACGGACCAAACGTCTTACTTAATGCTGAATCAGGCCAAGTCCACTTATCACGTGATCGAGAAATTACAGGTAGGCGTCATGACGTACTAATTTCAGACGGTCGCCACGCCCGGATACTTTGCTCTCATTAGTAGCCCTAGCATATCGAATGCGATAAAGTTACGCGATAGAAAGAGACCACAACGACGAACTGAATTTCACTTTTTGTGTCAGTGCTAGAGTCGCTATTTTTTTTAAAATAATTTTGCCGAGTGAGCCTTCTGCACCTTTAGGTATTCTGTGGCTGAATGGAGAGTAAAGTGCCACTTTCCGACCTGCTTCGTGCTCGACGCGTCTTTATCTAGGGAGATCGATGCGGAACGACACATTCTTTACCGCTTTTAGGTACCTCTATGCTGAAGCATTACCTAAGTAATCAACTACAAGATAGTTTTTCGTACACGCAAGTCCTGAAAGAAGTTTTAACAAAACTACTTAACTCGATGTAGACCGTTCTTTTTTAATTGACTTGCACTTATCTCAATAGGGTATTTTACTCCAATTTTTTTATTACTTTATTATAAAGTAGAATTAAAATAATGACGTGCACTGAAAGAACTAATTAAATCGATCAAATAACAAAAAAGTTATAAGCATTTAAAGATTTGTGATTAGACAGAGATAGCAACATGAAATTATGACGTCACAAAGTACCAATGCCATAGTAGCTTCGTGCGGCTTCATACAAATTTTCGTTTTGCGAGAAAGAGATAGAAGATCCCCCACTCCAAAGTTTAAACGCCTGTAACTTTGTAAATCTTCGTTGGATTTTAATATTTCTTTTACTGCACGTTATTATTTTTATCCTTGTTTATAATAAAGTAATATTTTTTATCAAATTCAAAAGTAGTGTAAGACCCCATTATGATACAGAAAAGTATCAAATTGGTTCAGGATTTTTCTTCAATTTTATGTTGAAGTTGGCTTACTTTGCAACCATAACATCAGTGTCACCTTTGTCATAGACTAGTTATATACTAACTCGATGACTGGCAAACGTTGTTTTGCCATGTAATTGTAGGGGTATAAACCACAGATTATAAACCTATTCTCAGACGTACTGAATATATTATACAAAAAATTAATATAAATCGGTCAACCGCTTGTTACCCCAATGGTTGCCTGGAAGAAATCGATGTGTGGAAATAAGGCCGCCATATTTGTACATTATTTGTTTAGTTGATAAGTATTTTTTTTGGTTTTGGTGTACAATAAAATTTTTTCTATCCATCTATCAAGCCGTTTTGGAGGAGTTTGGTTGCAAGAACTGTGAAACGAGAATTTTATTGTATACTAGCTGTTGCCCGCGGCTCCGCCCGCGTGAATTACAATTTTTTCAAATAATATACCTTCCAACTGGAATTCCTTGATTTTTCGCGGGATTCTGGTGTGACGTTGTACAGAAACCTGTTCTTACGTTGCACGGGTTATCTTGTGGTGATTTTGAAAACTCCTTTTTCTTAATAATAATATAAAGTTTCATTAATACGTAGTTGAAAGATCAAAACGACGATTTTAACTGTCGTAAAATCGTCCTTTTTATTATGATTTTTATTCTGAAACCACGAAATATGTCAAAAATTATTAAACCATGTGAAAAGTTGTAGGTACTGGTTGTAGGTACTGGTGGTAGGTAATTCACGGATAGCTGGTATATGTGTTTTGTAGCATAAAAGTAAATTTGTCAAATGTATTGTTGCATGACATCATAGGGTTTTTTATGATTTAATATCAGGTTTTTATGTGATATAATTAAGGCTACAGTATAATTGTTCTGTTTAAGTGAAATATGTAACTGACTTCGTTGAATATATTTGTTTTAGTTATTAGTTAATAATTTTGCATGCCGAAAGGTAGAATAAGATGTAAAATCGAATTCGCAATAAAGATATTTGAAATTTGAATTTAGAACTCTTCTTTCAGAGTTCGGCCGAGTAGGTAGGTACCACTGGGATAAATTACTCTACTAACAATATTCCCCGGCCCAACATAATATAAGAGTCTTTTAAAAATCTTTGCTTCATCTCAATACAATCCAAAACATCAGAATGGGCAATGGTTAATGGCTATATATTTCCTTACGTATAAAAAGACCTTAGATGACAGTCAGTCGGTTAGGATCGATAAGACCTAAGAGTTAAAAATATTTGTGAACCATTATCTTACCCTTTCCATATTGCGGATGATAAAGTTTAATTCTGTTCATGTCTTAACAGTGCCATCTTAATATAAAGTCAGGAAACAGTAAATAACATGACAGTTAATTTTTATTAAAAAAATTCGTTAGTAGGTACCTTTCTCAGAGTTTTACATTCAAGTTCCACATAAATTGTAGAGATGGCGCTATACGGTATAACGTAGCGATAACGCCTAAAAGTGAAAATTTTTAAACCATACAAAATCTCCTGCTAAGCCTATTTATTTACGGCTGTAAGGGTACTCCAGTCTTACTTGAGCCCTACGTCATAGCCCTAGGTTCTTTGTGCATTCCGAGTTTCAAGTCACCTACCTTCTTGAACTTAAAGGTTCTGATGTCTGTAATTTCTGAACTACAATAGTGATGATGATAAGATTTGTATGGAATAATCTTTAAGGAACCTCCTTTCTAACAAAAAAAGAATGAATGGAATCGGACAACGCGTTAATGAATTATAACTAAAAAACGTTTGGACTTTGATGCCGTCTTCCAGGGAAACCACGATGAATTTCGGGACAAAAAGTATCCTATGTCCTACCTTGGGGTATGAACTATAATCATGTCAAGTTTCATTTAAATCCATCCAGCGGATTAGCCGTGATGCCCGGTCGTGTAACAGACAGACAGACAGACAGACAGACAGACAGACAGACAGACAGACAAAAATTAAACAAATTACAGTTTTGGCTTCAGTATCGACTAAATAGTGTCCTCCAACAAAAATTTTCAAAATATCTTCAATGTACAGAATTCGACCCTTTACAGTTTTATTATAAGTATATAGATTAGCGGACCAGACAGACTTCGTCTTGTCAAAAAGATTTTTATTGTGGCAGAGTGCAAATTGACTCTTTGACGTTACGAACACACCTACTTTGCTTAGACAAGAGTATAAAGATGAACTTTATGCAATAAAGCACAAATTGTCTCCACGTTTTAGTTAGAAAACGTTTGTATGGAAAAAAGAAAACATTAAAAAAAAAGAATTGCCAAATTCGTCCAGTTTTATAGAAGTTAGATTAGAATTAAGAATTATCAAAGACCTACCTACATAGTTATCTTTGTCTAGTTAGGTACTAAAGACAATACCGCCTGCAAAGGAAATACAGGTAACAAGATATAATATAGGCCTCAAATCATCCCCCTCAGTATTTCCCTATTGAGACATGAATTATTCCAGTAGCATCTTAGTTAGCCTGAATGCCCCTTTACAAACTAACCTTTACGTCGAGTAACTCGGGCGGTGTCTATATAGACTGGCCTTTGTGTACATTAGGGTTGACTGCTGCAATTAACGAGGTCAAATTTATTATAATAACACCTACTGACCTAAGTCAGTAGCTTTTTGGGTTCCATACAAATTGGAAAAGATACTTGGGTCAAAAAGGAGAAAAGTTCGTTAAAGTGATTCTTACTGTCGAAATCTTACGGGAACCGTGAACTTTTTCCGGATAACACTTAGGTAAACCATGCGGTAACTCAGATTTGCCTGGAATTTGGAACGAATAAAGATAATATCTTTATTCGTTCCAAATTCCAGGCAAATCAGATGAGTATTTGTGGCGTGGAAGATTTACAAATATACTCTCAAACATACTTACATTACAATACATCCACCATAAAAATATTACTGTGATTAACGGCGTAGAAGCCGTATTTAAGCGATCATTAGTGAAATTTAGTTTAAAAACTATAAAGACTTACTTTTAAATTTATACGTCATGTATTTTGGGCCTTTAATCTAAAATCGTTGAGAAGCAGAAACACGATAAGATAAAATTTTCTCGATAAAAGTTCTCCCAGAAGTTGCTCCAAAATTTCAGTTTTCTCCTTTCTCTCCGAAACTTCAATGGATGTTATTGTAATTTTTGTTTTAATGCGTCGGTAATAATAATATTATCTAAAAACGTTGAGAAACAGATTTTTGATAACTGGCTTGGTTTTAGAGAAATTAGGTAAAAGGTCGTTTTTCTGTTATATTCTTCCGCGACGCTGCATGTCGCACCCATCAACGTATCCGTGAGAGTGAGAAAGACAAAAATAAATTCAATAAATCCCCTTAATTAATAAGGCATAGCCAATGTTATCAACCCTGCATGTGGTGTGACCGCAAGACCCCCTACTATGTAGCCGTATGGAAAATTAATTATTCACGGTGATCTCGGAAACTTTGTAATTTTATCTGATGTTTTCTGTAAACTTTTGCACGTGTAAACGACAGCATTATTCTTTAATATTTCTCGAAAAATGTGAAAATTCTTGAGAAACTTTGATAATACAATATTCTTTAGACGTTTGACGTGTGAAGCTTTGGGGAATTCGTCAAAAACTCTGTCAGCGTATGCTAAGAGACTGGTTACGCCATCTATCGTCGGCTATCGAAGACCACTACAACAGCTCCGACCGGCGGCTTAACGTACTCACCGAGACACAGGGGTGAAACCAAAGATCGATGAGCCCTAAACCTCCAAAAACGTCCACGTTTTTGCAGGTTTCACTTTCTTGTGACACGTTGTCACTATCTCTCTCTGTCACAAGTAAAACTATAGCATGCTAAGAGCACTCACTCAACCTGTTTGTGGACGTTAAATGTGCGCAATGTAAACTAAGGGCCCATCAAGCAATTTAAATCTTTGGGTGAAACAATGGAATTGCAATGATGTTACATGGCTATGCCGTCGAATATGATTCGATTATTCGCCGAGTCGATAGTAATTCGGCAGCTGTCGTACGAGAAGTATGAGATGTTGAGCGAGCCACTCGGAGCAATCACTTACATTGTCGCTGTAAGCTCTGGACGGTGGTCAACTGCATGCGGGAACGCTGCTGCTAAATTTCTTCCACGGTGCCATGTCACAGGAAATAGCGATTTAGAGATCTCTCGTTTTCACCGACAATCGCTAAAATGTTAAGGCACAACTAAGCCCATAGCCTTATTAGATTAGCTTAGATGTCCCTTAAGGTGTTCTAGTGTCAGACCAATGCGAGGCCTACTTGGGCTCCTTAGCAACACTCCAAGATGTCTTGCGCGATCTGGGAAGCCTCCTCATTTTCTGGAATGAGCTCGGCTGGCTAGAACGACTAAGATTTCGCCCAATAATAATTCTGTAATCACTTAAACTAATGCCGTCCATACATCGTCCATCCTATCGTCTAATCGACATGAATGACGCTATGGATGTGTTAGAATTGACCGTGTACGGGTGTGGACTAGCATGAAAGTTATAATTACTATCATGCAAATCCACGCTTACGCACGAGGATTCCAACGCACCCTGCTGTGAGAATAAGTCCATTGTAAGCTTAGCCAAATGAATCTAAAATCGGATGAATTTGAATGCAGTAGGTATGATAATGGTGAACCCAGATAACGGGAAACTATATAGAAATTGTCGGATCTTCAACAGCTTCTCCTGCGATGTTTATTTGCCATTATAGAAACGTAAAATTCCCGAATTAAAGCGTACCAAAAACCATCAAGGGAATCTACTTTTAATTCACAAAAAAATCTAAATCGTGATAAGTCTACCAAATGGACCGGACCACAAAACACTAGGGCGTTTGCATCGTAAAGCGAGCGGTTTATAGCTCACACAGTTTCGACCGTCCCATCTCCTTTGAGTTTGATTGTACGAGCAAAGTGTCGACTTCATTGCCTCTCTACATTCAAAGTCTACTACAGTCTAGACTACACCTAGCTTCTACCTACAGCGCTTCTAAAATAATCAACTAAAGGAACGCACCAAATATGGAAACAGTTTTCTCCATAACCGTTTCTGTAACAAACAGCTTTGAGCTTTGTGGTCTATTGTTAAACTATTGCTTGCTTGTGCTATTGTTTGTTTATTGGGGTAATGCTGCTAACATTGATACTATTTTCGTGCTGCAGAAGAAGGCTGTTCGTGCCATTTATAAAATGGGCCCAAGAGAGTCTTTAAGAGAAAAATTCAAAGAATTTAATATAATGACGGTACATGCACAGTATATATTCGATAACTTGATATATGTGCATAAAAATATTAATAACTTTGTTAAGAAAAGCGATCTCCATGCTATCAACCTTAGAAGTAAAAATAAACTTATAGTTCATAAAACAAGACTAGAGAAAATAAATAAATCATTTAAAGGCAATGGGATACGCTTTTATAACAAACTCCCTAATGAAATATTAAACTTATCCCTCAATAAGTTCAAAGTCGCTGTAAAACGAAAGCTCATTAATAAAGCTTACTATAGTATTAAGGATTACTTACATGAATCAAATCCTTGGGGATGAATGAACTGCTGTAATTATACTAGCTCAATTAGTTTTAAAAGCTTTTGTGAAGTGGTGATAACAGAAAACAAAACCCGGCTGAGTTTGTTGTGGGCTTCTTCTCAGTGCAGGGCGCGTTGGAACCCTCATAAACTTAGTTTTAAGTCGACTTGGAGTTATCGCCATACAAATGTGACAAATATCATAAGGACCATTTACAAGCGCCTATATATTAGGCCTATGTGAAATAAAGATATTTCATTTCATTTCATTTCATTTCAAACAAGTTCAAAACACGAGGAGGTTATGATTTTGAACCATATGTCTGTAATATTGTTTGAAATGCACAGATGCACAATTGTAGTCCACTATCTTACGTATGCACGTAGCTAATGAGGTGATTTTAAGTTATCAACAAAAGGAACGCACAAAATGGAAAGTTTTCTCCATAACCGTTTCGAAAACCAACAGTTCCAAGGTGTGATGATGACTGCCAAACGGCCGCGGCATTTCGAACTGTAGATATGTCTGTAATATTGTTTACTGTGAGTCAGTCTACTGAGTAATGTCTACACCCAGCTATGCGTTTTTAAAGTAATCAACAAAAGGAACGCACGCATGGTAACTGTTTTCTCCGTAATCGTTTCTGAAACCAATAGGTCCTAGTAGTCTATTGTTAAACGACTTCAACAGAAGACCCAATTTCGAAACGCAGATAATATGTCTGTAATATTGTTTAAATTGTTGCACAATTCTATAGTCTACAGTTTACTACTACTAGGGCATCGAAACCCGGTTCAATTTTGAAAACCCGGGTTTTCGAGTCTAAGAGTAATCAAAACCCGGGTAGACCGGTTTTTTCGAGCTTTTCGAGCTTTTCATTTTAATTTTAAAAATAACAATGATCTGTGTTTATATTAGGTCTCTGTCTTTGAATTTGCCTTTCTTCAGCACTGGTATAAATTCAAATTAATTTTGTTTTAAAACGATGAAATTATTTTTACAAACTCAGCCTTTTGTTTTTTGATTAGCGTTGTATTTTCATAACAATTGAACATTTTTTGGTATAATGAATACTTTAAAAATTCGTGTAAATATGGAATATGAGTTCCGTCGTTGTACCAACGCCGCTTCAACAACAACCGTTCTGGAAATTTTAACTTGAAAAATGAAGCTCGTGGTCGTCCGGAGACTTTGATCAACAATAATGAATTAAAGCCGATTGTAGAAGCTAACGAAACTCAATCTACAGCTGAGCTAGCAGCATCTTTTGATGTAAGCTTCAAAACTATATTGCTCTATTTTTGCTTGTTTCAATTGGCAACGTAAAAAAAGCTTGATAGATGGGTGCCTCGCGACTTTAACGATAGCCAGTGCAATGTACGCGTACGCGTACGAGACCTGCCTTGCGTTGCTCAACAGGCAAAGAAATGAAGGAATTTCGAAAAGAATTATAAACCAAAAATGAACCCTAAAAAAGTGATGGTCACCGTTTGGTGGTCTAGTGTGGGTGTGATTCCCCACAGCTTTTTAAAAAACGGCATGAGCATTATTGCAGATGTGTACTGTGAAGAACTGGAGAGAATGATGGAGAAACTTGCACATCTGCAACCAGCTTTGGTCAATCGGTCGTTCCCACTGCTCCTTCACGACCTCACATACTCACCAGACCTTGCACCTACCGACTATTACTTTTTCCGAAATTTAAACAACTTTTAGTGGGTAAAAAATTCAACGCCCGAGTGGCAGTACAAAATGCCTTTGAAGAGTTTGTTGCCTCCCGGTCAGCTGATTTTTACAAGAAGGGCGTCAATAAACTGCCAATGCGTGGGCAAAGATGTTTCGATTGTATGGGTGATTACTTTGAATAACAGAAATGAAAAAGTTTGAAAAAATAAGTCATTTCCCTTATTCCAAACCAAAAAGGCAATTTCATAGGTAAAGACCTATTATATCATCGATTTCCTTAATTGTAAAAGCAAAATGTAAAGGATGGGGAAGGATTTACAAATAACAAAAACAGTTTTAATGTTTAAAAAACTGATAAAGATTAATTCTTTCTTCAGAATATCTTTAAACTTAGTAAGTAATGAGCAAGGGTTAGGTATGTACTCCTGTCCAAAATCAGCTCTGACATGTTTTTGAAGCATGTTATCGTTTTTTTTTTTGAATCCTTGAAGATTTTTACCACTTTTCCAACTTTTGATAGCACATCGTTGTACTTATCTAAAAGACTCTATAAACGTGGATTCATTATTAAATCCAACACCACCCTGGAGAATTCGTGTCGTCGTTAAATTCTATAGTTCGCAGTTTTGACCCAATACCGATAAAGGCAAATCCTCGTCAAGTTCGGCAAGCTGTGCAACGTTTTCCTCGACGCCGGTATTGCGTTTGTACATTACGTCCACAATTGCCAGCTAAACGGCATGAGCGATGCATAGCTGATGGAATGACTTAAAGAACTTCCCTAACACAAACATTAGGCTGCAACCGTCTGTGGTTTGAGCGACGATGTCATTTGTTAGAGATACCTCATATTCGTCAAACTTGGCCTCAATCAATTGTACGCATGAGGCTAGTAAATGTTTTTATTCCATTTACTTATTTTTGCATTCGAAGTGGCTTAAACTTAATAAATGATAAAAACAAAAGTATTAAAAAAAACCGAAAAACCCGGGTTTTAAAAATCAAACCCGGGTTTTTTTGTAATCCTGAAAACCGGGAAAACCCGGGTTTTTTCGGTCCGGGTAAACCCGGGCTCGATGCCCTAACTACTACCACAGTGAGATCGTAGTATAGAATATCTTTAAACTGTGCTACTACTGTCTAAACCCAGCTATGGGCTTCTAAAGTACCTAATCAACAAAAGGAGCGCACTTAAATGGTAACAGTTTTCTCCGTTATCTCATTCAAGAATATATATATCAAGACACGCGGCAGCGTGTCAAGCCAAGTTCAAGCAAAGGAACTGGCTAGCTAGCGCCAAGAGTAAGTTTACACGAACCACTTGGTGCCACTTTTGACCCTTCTATAACTCAAAACCTATTTAACGTAAACACATAAAACTACGTGTGTTTAATTATATCCATAAGATCATATAGAAGCCCAATTTTCATGAAGCTAGCTCAAACGGTTATAAAGATATGAAGGTCAAAAAGTCGTAAAAATTCATACTGACTGACATATAGTACAAAAACCTAACCTACTTCCAGATGACCTAGAAGGATGAAATTTGGAATCCAGCTCGGTAACCGTGTGTAAGCGTAGGAAAAAATCAAAAAATAAAGAAAAGTCAAAAAATAAGGGGTGTTCCCATATAAACTGACATATAGTACCTAAATCTAACCTATACTTCCAGATGACCTAGAAAGATGAAATTTGAAATCCAGCTTGGTAAGTGTGTGTAAGCTTAGGAAAAAATTAGAAAATAAAAAAAAGTCAAAAAATAAGGGGTGTCCCCATACAAACTAACATATAGTACAAAAACCTAACCTACTTCCAGATGACCTGGAAGGATGAAATTTGGAATCCAGCTCGGTAACTGTGTATAAGCGCAGGAAAAAATCAAAAAATAAAGAAAAGTCAAAAATAAGGGGTGTTCCCATACAAACTAAAATATAGTACCTAAATCTAACCTATACTTCCAGATGACCTAGAAAGCTGAAATTTGAAATCCAGCTTGGTGATTGTGTGTAAGCGTAGGAAAAAATCAGAAAATAAAAAAAAAGTCAAAAAATAAGGGGTGTCCCCATACAAACTAACATATAGTACAAAAACCTAACCTACTTCCAGATGACCTGGAAGGATGAAATTTGGAATCCAGCTCGGTAACTGTGTGTAAGCGTAGGAAAAAATCAAAAAATAAAGAAAAGTAAAAAAATAAGGGGTGTTCCCATACAAACTGAAATATAGTACCTAAATCTAACCTATACTTCCAGATGACCTAGAAAGATGAAATTTGAAATCCAGCTTGTTAATTGTGTGCAAGCGTAGGAAAAAATCAGAAAATAAAAAAAGTCAAAAAATAAGGGGTTTCCCCTTACAAACTAACATAAAGTACAAAAACCTAACCTACTTCCAGATGACCTAGAAGGATGAAATTTGGAATCCAGCTCGGTAATTGTGTGTAAGCCTAGGAAAAAATCAAAAAATAAAGAAAAATCAAAAAATAAGAGGTGTCCCCATACAAACTGTCATATAGTACCTAATCCTAACCTACTTCCAGATGACCTAGAAAGATGAAATTTGAAATCCAGCACGGTAACTGTGTGTAAGCGTAGGAAAAAATCAAAAAATAAAGAAAAGTCAAAAAATAAGGGGTGTTCCCATACAAACTGAAATATAGTACCTAAATCTAACCTACTTCCAGATGACCTAGAAGGATAAAATTTGGAATCCAGCTCGGTAACTGTGTGTAAGCGTAGGAAAAAATCAAAAAATAAAGAATAGTCAAAAAAAATAAAAATAAGCGGTGTCCTCATACAAAAAACTCGTAATACGCGCTAAAAAAACCAGGTTCTTCGTGCCTTAACCAATAATAGTATAAAAGTGAAGTACATATATATGAGATTTGAATGAATAAATAAATACTTTATACAACTCATTCGCTATAAGTTTGCCGCTGTCAACTGTCACGCGTTTAGCGTTGTCTCAGCCACTCATTTCTAGTTCCAGTAAGAAAACGCTATACTGACATCATTTGACAGCAGCAAACTTATGTTGTACTAGCTGACCCGGCGAACTTCGTTCCGTCTAACAGTTGATTCTTTAATTTGGACATTGCAACATTAGGTACTTTATTTTTCTTTTTTATTTATTATCACTATTATCTCTAACATTCAAGACAGTGTAGAAAATAGTATAAAAAAGAAAACCACGCAGCGGAAACGCAAGAAAAAGCTTTAAACTCAATACCTGCCTAGTTTTCTTTACAAAAAGTAATGATATCCCACCAAAAACATAAATGTAAAAAAGGAGAGCCAAGTTCGAGAGCCGCAAAAAGAATGGAGATCAAAATGAGTGCCAAGTTCTATGTAAAATCGAAATTTGTATTTATAGGAACAAAAAAACAATATGAACAATTATTAAACTCTATTTCTTTGCTTTATTGGATACCTATAACAATTGCTGTTATTCAAAAATGTGAGATCTTAAAATAGGTTAGATTTGACTTGGCGAGTTTTTATCTGAATTAAAATGTTGTATAACTTTATAAAATGACTGATGTAATGAAAACTGGCCAAGTCAAATCTTACCTATTTTAAGATCTCACATTTTTGAATAACAACAATTGTTATAGGTATCCAATAAAGCAAAGAAATAGAGTTTAATAATTGTTCATATTGTTTTTTTGTTCCTATAAATACAAATTTCGATTTTACATAGAACTTGGCACTCATTTTGATCTCCATTCTTTTTGCGGCTCTCGAACTTGGCTCTCCTTTTTTACATTTATGTTTTTGGTGGGATTTGTATATTTCTTCCTTCACATTGCAATAACTGAACCGATTTGGTTGAAAGAATTTAAAAAGCTTTAAACCCTGACTTAAATACGAAGGCTACTGTAGGTAATCCGTAAAAATCCACGCTTTCCGCGGAAGTAATATAAGTTTAAGTCAACATGAGTGAGGTAGTGGGAGTTACTTTGGATAGACATATTATGCAAAACTCAAAATGAAAAATAAAAGCTGTAACAAACTTTGTACCTAAACCTGAAATTGTAGATTTATACTTTACGGTGCGTCCAAAATCGATTACGAAACTTAAATCGTGCGCCGCGACTGGAAATCGTAAAAATAAAGAAGTTCTTGTACTTAAAATTACATAAAAATTGTCTTTTACGATACAAGGGCAATAAAATTTATCACTGTTATTCTTCGAGAAGAGCTTTTATTGCCGCAAAAGTTATGATCTGGATAAATATAGATGGAAAAATATCTCGTTTGATGCTTAAGATTTAAGGTTTTTTTTTATCTGTTTTTCTTTCTCAAATTCTCTTTCTAACAAGTCCGTCTCTAATAGGTATAGTAGAGTAGAATCAGAACTAAGACCTCCCTGGAGCAGAGGCACGCGCTCGGATTCGAATGGAAGGTCGCGGGTTTGATCCCCACCACATACCTCTTTAGAATTTTTTAATTTCTGAATTGAATGGCGATTGGTCTGGTGAGTGGCTTCGGCCATGACTAGTTGCTACCCTACCAACAAAGACGCACCAACAAAGAAAAGTGTGTTAGTGAGGAGTTTACTTAGTCTTGTGGGGCCAATGCAGTACGAAAACACCTTCGGTTGCATCATCACTTACCATCAGGTGAGGTCGCAGTCAACTCTATCTTGTAGAGTGTAAAAAACCAACACATCGATCTAATGTAGATCCAGGCTTCACACAATTTAGTGGAACAATTAGGCAGCACTCTTAATTTGAGACGCAGGTAAAATCACAGTTTAATACAATATACCTAGTCTTAAGTTACATAGCAATATTAACTCGTATAGCCTATAGTTATGCACTAGAATAGGTGCAGTGCATTTAGTGGGAAATGCATCCTCTTAAAGTGCAACCGCTATTTCTACAGTCTTTTCAGAAACCGCCGTTGCAGCAAGAGGAATTCTCTAGACAAGAGCGTTTCATTTGAAAGGATCTTTAAAGAACGACTCTTATCTTTGTAGCTAAAGGCACCCTTAAACTTGGTGCTGTAGATCTGTCTATCTGAAACAAGGCAGATTCTGTTAGAACAGACAAACTTGGCACGATTGCCAACAATGTTAGGAAGTTAAAGTTAAACTTGGCCAAAACACCAGCAATATTTTAGCTGGCGGTATCTTAACAAAATACAGGTGTCCCCGTCACTTGTCGGATTTAAAGGTGATGAAGTTTTGAATAGCAATTTGTACCATCCAAAGGCTTAAACGATCTGACACTACGTGAGCGGACAAATGGTGAACCGATCAAAATTCACACCCTTATTATCTGGACCGTAAAGTTTAAATTGAAGAAGCGTGTTGATGGTTTACGTTTTCATGAAGCTTTACCTAATTCTCTTTGCGGTGCATCCCAATTCTGATGTCATGTAAATAAAGATGAATTTTGCGTGTTGCGGGGCAAGTTTTGGGTTGTCTGGATGAAATGCAAGACTGATGCCACAAAGTTGCGGGTATAGGATGTGGATACGACAAACTTGCGCCATCAGCCATTACTCTTTGGCTGTATTGAGACGGTTTTATGTGGTTATTTATGAGTGGAACGTCGTCTACTCGTTTTGACGGCGAGTTTATTTGTGTATCTCGTATTATATTCGGAGGCAATTTGGCATGATATCGTAACTCGAATAAGTACTTTGGCAAGTATAAAATTAAATTGTTTGAAAGAGCTTTAAGTGAATTCAATCTTAATACTTTTTTCAATACAGTTGTATGGTATGGCGCACTTTCAGAGGCTGTCATTAGTATTCGAAAGTTAAATCTTACGCACAGGCACCTTTCTTTTTCGTGGTCGTAACTTACTTTTACAAGCTCGATCATTACTTTTGCAAAACGTTTGATCCCAAGGAGTTTTCATTGTACAATAAAATGGGATGGACATTGGGATGGGATGGACACAGAAGGAATTTTTTTTTCGTTTTCTTTTATCTTTTACCTTTTATCTTTTATCTTTTATCTTTTTATCTTTTTATCTTTTATCTTTTTATCCTTTTATCTTTTTATTTTTATCTTTTACCTTTTCGATTGCGAATTCATCTTTTATCTTTTTATCTTTTATCTTTTTATCTTTTTATCTTTTTATCTTTTTATTTTTTTATCTTTTATCTTTTATCTTTTATCTTTTATCTTTTATCTTTTCGATTGCGAATTCGAAGTCGCCTTCGATTTCGATCTTCGATATTTTATTTAAGGTAAAAACCAAACAAGATGGAAATTGGCCCCCAAAATCTTGAGCAAACATATTATCTCTTTGATTTGTTTTTTACTAATTCTCACAACTGTATTGAAAAACGTCGTGTGAGACACGGGTGTATAGGTTTTTGCAAACTCGTGACATTAAAAACCCTCGCCTTCGGCTCGGGCTTGTTAATGACAGCTCGTTTGCAAAAACCTACTTTCCACCCTTGTATCACAATGTACTATTTCGCCACATTATTGGACACAGGCCTCTCGCTCAGAATAAAATGGGTTCACTAGTATTATATATTTGAGAATGTTATGGAGAGATTTCAACCAGGTTTTATGACGATCTTGCTTTCACCGTAACAGCTAACGATATAAGTACCGCAAGCGCACACAACTCTTAAAATTCAGAAAAATCTACGACTATGAAATTTTTTCTAGTACTTATTTCTCTAGGGCGGTCTATCTGTTTGAGGCAAATGTGATTTCTTTCGGAAAAGCTGAGTCTTCTTGTATAAAGTAGCGACTCATGGCCAAAGCTGGTGATAAATGTAACAACACGCAACTCAGGTAACGTAAGCGAAATATATAGATCCTCCTGAAAAAATATAGGCACAATAAATACTTGCGAAGTGGAAGTCGATCTGAGGTACGCGAACGAGCGCATTGGGAGTGATTTCGGCGCAAAAACTAACAACCCTCTATCGATTATACTAACACGTATGAATAGTGCTTTACATTTCTTCAGATTATGTACCTTACCATAGGCTAAAAAATCGACATCAAAATGATTACACTCCCTAAATAGGCCTTACTTACAGGTACTTGTGAGACTCTAACGCCACGTTCGGAAAGCTATTTTGCATCAGACGAACGGGCACAAAACTTGGAGTAGCTCTTATTAAACAATAATATTGTTTTACAATTTCGTTTTAAATAATTTTTGCATCTTGTAAGCAATATTCGTCCAGTTATTTGGGCGGTGTGGTAAAATAATAGTTGGTCATCTTTTATATTTACATAACTAGCTGTTGCCCGCGGCTCCGCCCGCGTGCAGTTCGTTTTTTTTACAAAAATGTTTCCCGTGGAATTTCTTAATTTTTCCCAAAAGATAAATGAGTGGTCCCTGGGTTCGATGGACCCATAAAGGAGTCTTCTTCCAATCTCTCCTGTCAACGTGCTATCTTCTTTCACACAATTTACCTATATCTTCTTTGGTCTTCCTCTACTTATACACTCTGTCGAAATCGCTTATGTTACTCAATTCGCATGGAGTAAGTGTGGATCACATCATCATCATCATCGTGGATTGTAATATCTATACTAACCAAACTTATCTTATTCTGAGATGATACCAACGCCCAGATATTGTAATTAAGCATTCTGATGCGCTGCTGTGTACGTAGCAACCCGTTCCTGCTACGTACGGGTTATCTTGTAAAGTTATACCTAGTTGCACGATCAAAAGGACGATTTAAACTGTCGATATTTCGACCCCGTTATGATTGTGCTACGTAGATAAGTAGCTATAAGTTTTTTTAAACATCCCACGGGTGCTCTCAAATTTTTCAGGATGAAAAGTAGTAGGTAGAGACGCCTGCTAACTGTTTTTGTAATGTTTTTTCCCGCGGGAACTCGATTGGATTAATAAGTTTTACTATATATATATTTTGTTAAAGAGGCAACATAAGGTATCAGCATAACAAATTTCACTAAATTAAGTTCATTAGTTGTTGTTTACAAAGCTGTTAAATTAATTGCAGTTTTCTAACTATCCCACGGGAACTCTTTATTTTACCGGGATGAAAAGTATCCTATATGTTGACCAGGGACATAAGCTACCACCACACAAAATTTCATTGGAATCGGTCCAGCCGTTCCAAAGATTAGCCCGTACAAACAGACAGACAAACAGACAAACAGACAAACAGAGAAACAAAAAATTTGAAAAAAAAAAAAAAAATTAGTTCTATTTCACTTCTTACATCCCCCTGACTCCGTTTTTAGCATTTTTTTTATTTGTACAGAAATTCGACCTCTACAGATTTATTATATGTATTGATGATTGATGATAAAGTAGGATCATAAAATTTCATTTAAATCCGTTACTTGAAAGACGCCTGCTAACTGTTTTTGTAATGTTTTTTCCCGCGGGAACTCGATTGGATTAATAAGTTTTACTATATATATATTTTGTTAAAGAGGCAACATAAGGTATCAGCATAACAAATTTTACTAAATTAAGTTCATTAGTTGTTGTTTACAAAGCTGTTAAATTAATTGCAGTTTTCTAACTATCCCACGGGAACTCTTTATTTTACCGGGATGAAAAGTATCCTATATGTTGACCAGGGACATAAGCTACCACCACACAAAATTTCATTGGAATCGGTCCAGCCGTTCCAAAGATTAGCCCGTACAAACAGACAGACAAACAGACAAACAGACAAACAGACAAACAGAGAAACAAAAAATTTGAAAAAAAATTAAATTAGTTCTATTTCACTTCTTACATCCCCCTGACTCCGTTTTTAGCATTTTTTTTATTTGTACAGAAATTCGACCTCTACAGATTTATTATATGTATTGATTAGCTGTTGCCCGCGGCTCCGCCCGCGTGAATAACATTAATATAATAATATAATATAATATAATATAATATTTTTTTACATATACCGTGGAATTCCTTGATTTTTCGCGGGATTCTGGTGTGATGTTATACAGAAACCTGTTCTTACTTCGCACGGGTTATCTTGTGGTGATTTTGAAAACTCCTTTTTCTTGATCATAATATAAAGTTTCATTAATACGTAGTTGAAAGATCAAAAGGACGATTTTAACTGTCGATATTTCGACCCAGTGGCACAGGTCACTACCCACTACCGTGACCACGACTTGTACCAATGTAACGAAATATCGACAGTTAAAATCGTCCTTTTCAATGTGATTTTTATTCTGAAACCACGAAATATGTCAAAATCATTAAATCATGTGAAAATTTGTACTGGTGGTAGAGCTCTTCTTTCAGGGTTCAGCCGGGTAGGTACCACTGGGATAAAATACTCTACTAACAATATTCCCCAGCCCAACATAAGAGTCATTTAAAAAACCTTTGCTTCATCTCAATACAATCCAAAATATCCGAATGGGCAATGGCTATATAGGTATTTCTTTACGCATAAAAAGACTTATGACAGTCAGTCGGTTAGGATCGATAAGACCTATGAGTTAAAAATATTTGTGAACCATTATTTTACCCTTTCCATATTGCGGATGATAAAAAAAGACGCGGCACTCCGGGATTGTCGACAGAAGTGAAAACTTTAATCTGTTCATGACTTAACAGTGCCATCTTAATATAAAGTCATGAAACAGTAAATTACATGACAGTTAATTATTATTTAAAAAAATTCGGTAGTACCTATCTCAGAGGTTTACATTCAAGTTCCACATAAATTGTAGAGATGGCACTATATGGTATAACGTAGCGAGTTTCATGATTTTTGTTCACCCTAAAAGTGAAAAATCTTAAACCATACAAAATCTTCT
Organism: Coenonympha glycerion; assembly: GCA_963855885.1. Taxonomy (NCBI): domain Eukaryota; kingdom Metazoa; phylum Arthropoda; class Insecta; order Lepidoptera; family Nymphalidae; genus Coenonympha; species Coenonympha glycerion. The sequence goes on along the minus strand of OY979637.1, from coordinate 15,053,591 downwards.
GCTAAGCCTAATTATTTACGGCTGTAAGGGTAGTCCCGTCTAACTTTAGCTCTACGTCTTCTTTAGCCCTAGGTTCTTTGTCCATTCCGAGTTTCAAGTCACCTACTTGAACTTATCGCTAAAGGTTCTGATGCCTGTAATTTCTGAATGATAAAATTTGTATGGAATAATCTATAAAGAACCTCCTTTCTAACAAAGTAAGAATTAATGAAATCGGACAACGCGTTAATGAATTATAAGTAAATACACATTTTGACTTTGATGCCGTCTTCCAGGGAAACCATGATGAATTTCGGGACAAAAAGTATCCTATGTCCTACCTCGGGGTATGAACTATAATCATGTCAGGTTTCATTTAAATCCATCCAGCGGATTAGCCGTGATACGCGGTCTTGAAACAGACAGACAGACAGACAGACAAAAATTAAACAAATTACAGTTTTGGCTTTAGTATCGACTAAATAGTGTCCTCCAACAAAAATTTTCAAAATATCTTCAATGTACAGAATTCGACCCTTTACAGTTTTATTATATTTCATACATTTTATTCTTCATATAATAAACACAATCAGGTATACTTTCATTGTACTGGCAATTTCGCACTTTTATTTATTTTGTTTTTTAAAACTGACCACCCTGATGGACACGCGGTCCCCAGCCTACCTCCGCGCCATGCTTCATTCTTTTATTGTGCGCGGCAATGAGCACTCGACTACAAAAACACGTCTCGTTTTTGTTAATTTAGGTTCAAAGTAAAAAAAAAAAAATTAATTAAGTGTTCAGTGTTAAAACTTGCTTAATTTTCTATACTGATAATGCTTAGACGCTAGTAAAATTTATTATTATAACAAAAATAAAATCAAATCAAATCATATAATTGTGCATTCATCTTCGTCAGACTCCGAGGAAAGAGGGTAAGTGAAAATTAACCTTTTTCCCAGATATCACATCAACTCAAATATCAATGCTGACGAAAGTGTGTCCAAAAATTGAAATCCTAAGGCATCTCTAAGCTAACTTGGAGGGTATCACATTGAGGTTATCACGAAAGTATAGCATGATGCGCGAAATAGTCCAGGCATCTCTAAGCTAGCTTGGAGGGTATCACGTTGAGGGTACCACGAAAGCATAGCATGATGCGCCAATGCTCCTGGAGGTTGACTGCGGGTCAACACGAAGGATTTTAAAAAAACCTCAAGGGACTTTGCGGATACCAACGGGGGACGATGTCGGTGTGGCGCTGTTCTCGGCTTCACTACAAGTGGCTCCGCATGACCTCCCGGACTTTGATCCCGAATTGCTATCGGCGCTCAGTCACAAGAACTATATTAATGGTTAGTCCCGAAAGTTGTAAAATTCTAGCCGACCTTCATTGCAAAGAATCAAATAGTTTATTTGATATACTTGCCTGGCTTATGAATAGCCAGTTAAATGTTATAGCCTTTTATCAGTGATAACTATTTCACGACTTAAAAACTAATTCCACGAGGGTACCAACGCGTCGAACTTTTCTAACTACCTACAACAATAATGTTTAGATTTTGTGGTGGAAAATAATTTTACTTACTTTCGAAAATTAATGTTCAGATTGTGTAATGGGATGATAATTTAACTGTTAGCTCAAAACTCAATAAGTTAACAATATTATGTATAATGTACCATTAGTCTGAAAGTTTCATTGAAGTGAATTGTTAAATTCTTTCTGAAACTAATAAAAATCTTAAACCACAACGCGTCCTGATCTTAGAAGAAGCTTAAGTATTGACAAATGACATTTTGTTTCGACAAATGACAAGTAATTAAAGTTCACGAACGGGACCAGATGTTTTTTCGGAGAAATAGTTTCGGGCATTATACTAGTTTCAATGGTTACTGATCGTCAGGTGTTGTAAATAAAGAAACCAGCAGGGCGCGGCGAGCGACTTTGCTATCGACACCCACCGCTGGGACAGCGCAATCTCGTTTCTCGAGAAACTAGCTGGCCCCCTCTCGTTACGGCTCGGCCAGCAGGGGGGGGCGTGACACACTTGAGTATTGGCGATCAGCCGCGAGGAAGATGCGACGTGGCAGCGAGTCTCCAGCATCAGCCACAACAAGGACCAGGTTCATCGACGACGCTAGACATTAAGGTACCTATATGCCAGTTGTCTTCAACATTTTGAAGTTTATTGGTTACATATCACTGACAAGGAATCCGTCACGATCTATAACATGATCTAGAATTTCGGGAGTTATAATAAGTGAAGACTATTTTTTGACTTTCACTAGGTGTACAAATGTACGTACATTCAATAAAATATTTTAATGAATTGAACAAATTAAGGAACTAGCTCCAAAAAATTATTATTACATAATACCATTTTAAAAATCGTACACTAACACAGTGTACCGCCTTACACGTTCACAACAAAGAAAAAGCGACTAATGTCTTTGACAATCGACATTTCTTTTTTGGGTGAGATAATGTGGGAGTGAGTCACTGCATGTTCGATTATAGTTAAGATGTGTCTAACCTCAAAATCTTACGTGGTAAAAGATACATTCTAAATTTAAAGGCGTTGAATGAATTTGTAGTTCAAAATCTTTTGAAATTGATAGTTCATAGAACAGCTTACAAGCGAATACCTAAAAAGGGTTTTATGCCTATGAACTGAAGAATCTTATTTTAAAGTACCGATTCATCCTTGGTAAAATACATAAAGAAGTTGTGACTCATCTCAGATACTTACCGCGGTTTTTTCATGAAGATTTGTTAGGTGTTAGAGTGTTAAAGTTATTTACTACCCTCAAAACATGCTCAGTTTCCTGGTTTTATTTTAATTTCTGACGATATGGCAGTATCGTTACCCAACCGCAAACTATGACGTGAATTATGTAACAATTCAAATTCTGTAAAGAATTTTATACGCTTAACTCGTTGTATCATCTAAGAGTTAAGCTTAATTCCGATTAAAAGTCCTAAAGTCCACTTCTCCAGCTATTAGGTATGGATGGGGTTACACAGAACGTCTGTAGAAACAAAAAATGTAGTCCGTAAGAAAAATTAGACTTTAGACGCAGCTGTTCGTCCATCATCGGTTATCCTATCAGATGGCCAGTGGTTACAAAACATTTTTTAAGTCATCTAACTCCCTTAAACCTAAAAGGTTGAACTAGTGATTCACACGATTTCCCGGTCTAGATGAAGACTAATTCTTTTCATTAGAGGGATTTTTGTTTTTGTAATAATTAACGTTAAGATGAATCGAAATACCTCTTTACAGAGTTGATGGCCATATTTTTCGATACATCTATTTTGATACACATGATTTACATCAGTTGCATAGAGGATATCAAATATCCTCATTTAAACGATTGGGTTAATTGTTTCTTATATGGAAATTAAAGATAATCAAAAGCTGACCAAGAGTTACATCCAGTTAATGGGATTAAGCTATCGCTGTAAAATTATATACTTCAAAGTTATTCAAAGAGTTCAATCCAGTTATTGAATTTATCGCTTCTTGCAATAATGCGAAATGTAATCAATACGAACCCAGACGTTTTAGAAACAGACGCATTCTGAACATTTTGGAACACCAAGTTTACCTTTGCTCCTCTATACATTCTTCTAGAGGTAGAATGCTTAAAAATACTATTATAGACAATGCTTTAGACATACATCGTCTAAGGACCTTTACAACTTTGGATTTTCTTCTTTTACATAAGGTGTCAAAAGACTTACTTCTTATAGTACATTTATTGATGATAAATAAATAAATATGGTCTTTCCCTAGAGAACCACAATTCATAGGAATTACTGGAGGAAGTTCTCTGAAGGCATTAAAAAAAAAAATATATATATATATAAAAAAAAAAGGACATTTTGTTGGAATTTTTAATAATTTATATGTTTCAAAAATTTTGTGTTATTTACAAAGTTTTGTGGCAATACTGCTTTAATAACGACTGAGATCCGTACAATCCGTACCTACATTATAAGTCAACCTCGTAATTTCCAACAGAACAACTTGTTAACGACGTAGCATATGGTACAATTACTTGTTATCATTCGGCATTGAGTTTAATTTCTGCTGATGATTTTGGGTCAAATAAAAAAAAAAAAAAAAAAAAAATTATATATATATATTATATTGCGAAAATGAATAGATAAATTAACATCAAACACCACATAGTAGCACACAATATAGTATGCTAACACATTGCTCAATGGGCCTTAATAAGAGTTTATTCATTCCGTAACTTTGCTTTGCTGATCTTGTAACTTTTTTAGCTCTAGGCAGTAGACACAGCACAGAATGAGAACATTAGCATTAGTTAAAGTTAGTATTATTGTTTTTATATAATTCAAGGGAATTATTGAGTTTATACAACGCCAGCTACTACTCAGGGCGAACCAGTTTTAATTATACCATAATTAAAACTGAAGAGAAAGTATAAAAATTTGCCACAGCTTTGAAAAACAAATCGATATGTCGTTTACAAAATCTTAGACCAAGATATATAATAGACAACCTCCTGATAATGTTGAAGCGACCTCATAAGGTCGCCTGCAGGCAGACCACCGTGAGAACGTGTCTGCCGAGGAATATAATCTCTCACGAGAGAGGTCTGCGTTTCAGTGCACTCAGCAACACTTCCTCGGCGAGCACGTAGTTTGTTGCTTGACCTCATCAGAAAAGCAGTCTGCTGGTAACAACCATTACGGACGTTACCTAAGTTTTATAACCTCTTATTGAGCGATGATGCTTCTGTCGCAATAGCTCTTTTGCTCTCTAATCATTAATCATTATAATCTATCTAAATATAAATTAAACCTATTTATAATGTGACTGGGTTATTGATCCAGGAATTGAACGAAAAGATTGTGTTAATTAAATACTTCTGTGGTATAAAGAGGACCTATTTCCTATTATAATAGGAAACAATTTACTATCTGTTAATGTCCATAATTTAACAAAAATTTTCATCTCTAAACATCTACCTGATTGTGTTTATTATATGAAGAATAAAATGTATGAAATATAATTGATGATTAAACGAACTTACCTGTAAGTGAAGTTCTATCACAATTATGTGAATACATTTTATTCGAATATAATAATATAAGGTCCCTCCCATACCCAAAACCCATGAGTATAATACGAAAATTTTGTTAAATATTCTCTAAAGAATGAAGCATGGCGCGGAGGTAGGCTGGGGACCGCGTGTCCATCAGGGTGGTCAGTTTTAAAAAACAAAATAAATAAAAGTGCGAAATTGCCAGTACAATGAAAGTATACCTGATTGTGTTTATTATATTCGAATAAAATGTATTCACATAATTGTGATAGAACTTCACTTACAGGTAAGTTCGTTTAATCATCAATTATAAGTATAGATAACCTAGCTGTTGCCCGCGGCTCCGCCCGCGTGAATAACATTAATATAATAATATAATATAATATTTTTTTACATATACCGTGGAATTCCTTGATTTTTCGCGGGATTCTGGTGTGATGTTATACAGAAACCTGTTCTTACTTCGCACGGGTTATCTTGTGGTGATTTTGAAAACTCCTTTTTCTTAATCATAATATAAAGTTTCATTAATACGTAGTTGAAAGATCAAAAGGACGATTTTAACTGTCGATATTTCGACCCAGTGGCACAGGTCACTACCGTGACCACGACTTGTACCAATGTAACGAAATATCGACAGTTAAAATCGTCCTTTTCAATCTGATTTTTATTCTGAAACCACGAAATATGTCAAAATCATTAAATCATGTGAAAATTTGTACTGGTGGTAGAGCTCTTCTTTCAGGGTTCAGCCGGGTAGGTACCACTGGGATAAAATACTCTACTAACAATATTCCCCAGCCCAACATAAGAGTCATTTAAAAAACCTTTGCTTCATCTCAATACAATCCAAAATATCTGAATGGGCAATGGCTATATAGGTATTTCTTTACGCATAAAAAGACTTATGACAGTCAGTCGGTTAGGATCGATAAGACCTATGAGTTAAAAATATTTGTGAACCATTATTTTACCCTTTCCATATTGCGGATGATAAAAAAAGACGCGGCACTCCGGGAATGTCGACAGAAGTGAAAACTTTAATCTGTTCATGACTTAACAGTGCCATCTTAATATAAAGTCATGAAACAGTAAATTACATGACAGTTAATTATTATTTAAAAAAATTCGGTAGTACCTATCTCAAAGGTTTACATTCAAGTTCCACGTAAATTGTAGAGATGGTACTATATGGTATAACGTAGCGAGTTTCATGTTTTTTGTTCACCCTAAAAGTGAAAAATCTTAAACCATACAAAATCTTCTGCTAAGCGTTATTATTTACGGCTGTAAGGGTAGTCCCGTCTAACTTTAGCTCTACGTCTTCTTTAGCCCTAGGTTCTTTGTCCATTCCGAGTTTCAAGTCACCTACTTGAACTTATCGCTAAAGGTTCTGATGCCTGTAATTTCTGAATGATAAAATTTGTATGGAATAATCTATAAAGAACCTCCTTTCTAACAAAGTAAGAATTAATGAAATCGGACAACGCGTTAATGAATTATAAGTAAATACACATTTTGACTTTGATGCCGTCTTCCAGGGAAACCATGATGAATTTCGGGACAAAAAGTATCCTATGTCTTACCTCGGGGTATGAACTATAATCATGTCAAGTTTCATTTTAATCCATCTAGCGGATTAGCCGTGATACGCGGTCTTGAAACAGACAGACAGACAGACAGACAAAAATTAAACAAATTACAGTTTTGGCTTTAGTATCGACTAAATAGTGTCCTCCAACAAAAATTTTCAAAATATCTTCAATGTACAGAATTCGACCCTTTACAGTTTTATTATAAGTATAGAAGATATAGATATTATATTATGAAGTTTAAAAACAACCGAATGGCGTAAGCGCTACGTCATGTTGTTTACGCTACGCCGTCATAAGGGAAATTGTCCTTGCCTTCTGCTTTGAGGGCATAGGGTCAAGTTAAATACTGAAAATGCTCATAGAGTGTAATTACAGAAATACCACATTGCAAAATTCGTGTCGTGGCTGTCATGGTATTCCATCACGATGCCGTTTTCGGTCTTTGAACTTATCATAAATACAAGATTAAAATAAATATTTCATCGCAGGCACTCTGTATTTGTTCAGGAACTTGCCCATAAACCAACGCTATATGATGTAGGGAGCCAAACTCTCGGAGGGCGTACGGGATTCTATATGGCTCCTTTATTCTGAATACTAAGCAGTCACGTACCGGTGTTTTCGCGATCTTTAAGGCGTTTAAATTACGTACAAAATGTACTCTATGTGCTCGAAAAATAACAAGAATGTATACTATCTACGTGCAATGATAGACTTCAAACCCCAGGCACGCACCTGGTTTTTCTTAGCTATTTGCGTTAGTAGTAACTAAATAATGTTTAGGAGCGAAGGAAACCTAAAAGTTCTTCATTATGTTCTCAAACATGTGGAAGATCTGCAGATACTTATTTGGATAGAGCAGTGGGATATGACCAAACCATTTCAATCCACGACATTTCAAAACTCGGTAAACAGAAAGCAAAATTCTGAGAAGACACGCATACCAATATTCAGTCGTAGAAATGTGTTAAGACAGACTTAAATTACCGATCAACGCTACAAAGTACTGAAATGCTACAAAGCTTGTCTGGCTACATTGTCAAACGTTCGCGGATTACAGAAAAGCGTTCGATATATATAATTTATTAGGGCTGAGTCGAGGGTAAAACAGGGATTCTGAATCGACAACCGTATCTTATGAACGTATGGAAATACTATTACCTATAGTATATAGCTCAGACAATGACGACAATCAAAGAGCAACAAGGAGTGCGGCGAGGAGATGTTATCTCCCCAAAGAGGTAAACACTCTTAAAAGAAAGCTTTAAGTTTCAAAATTAGAATTTCAGACTGAACATCACTGTACGGACAGTCATAAACAATTTAAATATGAAAATACCACCATGACTCCATAGGTGTAGCAAAGTCAGTAAACGAAACTATGATGTATTTAACTTCTAGAGGTATAAAAATAGAATCTCTACGCTATAAGCTCTACAAAACGTTTCATGACAAAGAATTTACCTACGGTTTTATTTCTTTACAATGCCTATTATTCTTAATTATAATATTAACATTCACATAGTAAATGAAATAGAAAACATTATTATTTAATACAATGTACATTACAGACAGAATATTCACCGAAAACAGCGGTTTATTAAATTGTCATACCCATTAATTCCGAACAATAACTACAAATCCCGGCATCCTACAAACAGCAAACACGCTAAGCGCAAGCTGGATCACATTTCATCTGAAGGAGATATCCGCTTGTAAGATTCCCGGAAACAACCTTTAGTTAAACGCAAAGCGGATAAATTAGAATTATTTAACAGGAACATGACATGCATTACAGGAACTGCATTCACAATTCGAAATTATTAATTGCAATGTTTTTAATATTGTCTTGTCTTTTAACATTAACAACATTTGGCAAACTAGCCATTTAACAATTTTCGAATGATTATTTTATGAATATGGTGTGTCCTCGTAAATATTACTACTGACTGAATTTACAAATTATGATAAATTTTCGTTCGTAGTTGCTTAAGAATACTGTTTATGTTGGGTCTCGTTCTATTTTCGTGATATCTGGAAATGTTAGAAAGTTAATATGGAACTTGCGAATTGAAGGATCGATTTGTCGTTTTTTACACGCACGTCCAAATTGTACCTATACGAAGTCTTGAAGTCTTGTGCAAATGCACCTAGCTATGCCTTTTAATACAAACAAATAAATGAAATCGAATGTACGTTGCTTTATAATAGCTTCACACAAGCTAAGGTGAATGTAGGTCGCGTATCCAATATCACTCGTATATCAAAGCACGTGTTGATTACTTTCCTGTGAGTATGCAGCTTTATATATCTACTTGTATGAGGCGTCAGGAATGGAGTACCTTGAAGCGGGGATCAGTGTAAGGGCTGGAACTCACTTAAGACGCGACACGACGGAAAGTGCATATTTATGCATAATAATTAATATGCGGTATACTGACTTAGTGTATCGTGCCATTTCGTGACAAAAAAAGCGACGCAACGGTAGCGTATCTGTTTTAAGCTTTTTATTGCAGAAATATTTTCAATCTGTTAATTTTCACTTTTTTTTTATTCACCTTACGCTAGGTAGTGAAGATCACTTAGTTAAATCCTGGTTTTTGTGCATTTCCTAGTAAAAACATCTGTTGTCGGTCATGTGGAAAATATATCATAGGCAATGTTAACGTATACGTTTCAGCAATGACAATTCCAATGCTCAGATTTATGCCGTGACTTTTCGATGACACTGTAATGCTCATATTTATTTTATTTTCGTTTCATTATAAGCAATGTTAGAAATAAAATAGATAAAGTAACATGGCCACGGCTGCTGGTGTCCATGACAGCCCGGTAGTTTCCTGTTTTAATTAGTTAGACACAGTTGTTTGTCGTGCAACTAGTCGCTAGTGCGAGTTTCCACTAATAATTTCAAGCTCGGCACCGTTTGAGAAACAATCTGGTAATGGAACGCCTTGAATGAGAACGCATTTGATATCGGAATTTGGAATATATCCCTTGTTTAAATAAGGAACACGGACGTTTCCTCGTATCACGGTTTAAGGGTTTTATTTGAGTAGGATGAACCCTGGTCGCCGCTCTCGCAGGATAATCGGCAAGGAATCGCTAACACGGCCAAAATTGATCAGTTTACTTGCAATACCAATGCAATGTTTCCTGTTTATCAGTTTTTTTTTCAGTTTTCCGGGTGTTTGTGGTAATAGGGAATTTTCCCTCTAGTCAGGTGTTAGCTTGGGGACCGCTTGTGATCCGAGCGTGTGACGTCAGAACTGATATTTATAGAACGCTCGTCAAAAGCTCTGTCAGCGTGTGCTATTGCGCCGATTACGCCATCTATCATCAGCTATCGAAGACCACAACAACAGGATGCCTAATTTGGAGAGAGTGCTCTTGAACTCACCTCTTTGACCTTTCTAACACAGGATCGCAAGACGCCGCGAAAAGTGGCATCTTCATGTGGTTGATATCATCTAGGGAATTCGAATGAATCGCTTTTCTTCCACGTTAATGATACGAACTGCTAAGGTGTGGAACACTCTTCCAGTTTTCGACATACCATCTATGAAAATTTCAACTGTCTAACTATAAAGCCTGGTGACAGACGTAAAGACGAAAAGACGGATGGCGGAGTCTTAACCGCGCGGTCACTTTAGGTACCTACGGAACCTTAAAATTGAAATATTTAGCAGGACAGATTAATTTGTTTTGCTATTATCCGCTACTTGAAAGGATTCTGTATGGTGCAATATGCAGGAACACTGCCCACATGAAACACCACACACAATTTTCTATCACTTTCTTCGATGCACGTTTCGTCCCGACACCGGGACATCCTCAGGAGATTTTGACTTCACAATGCGAAATCGTAGTATGTCTACGATTTCGGATAATAGCAAAACAAATTAATCTGTCCTGCTAATTATGGATTTCCGCAAAATAACGCCTGCTTCCATTCAATATTTGAAATATTTAAATAGGCAAGACATTATAAAAATCTTCAAACAACTCAGAGCGTACAATAGAAACTTTAACCCGGCAAAAGCATTTGAAATTAAACGCGCTCACGTAAACACGACACCACCAACCCTTTAATGCGGCCTCGTTTCTATTACGCTCGGGTCTAGGGCGTCGGTCGCTCCGACCCTCTGTGGCAGACCACTATTTTTGGCGACCTTTATTAAAACCCTAATTAACTATGTGTATTTATACACTGGAGGGTTAATTTGATTGCCGAAATGAATACGAAATAATTATCAATTTTTAAAGTTGTGATTTTGGAACAACTTTTGTAAGAGTTTTCCACTGAGAAAATTCTATCCCATAGTGTTTCTGCTTCAAAGCAATATTAGATGAAAGACCCAAAATATATGACGTTTAAATTTAAAAGTAATTATCTTTATAGATTTTAAACTGCAGCCATGCTATTCTGCAAAACAGCGACGAGCGTACATCTATGCATCTATGAATTTGTCAGTTGTAATAGAGTACAATTTTGCATGCCATATTCGGGTTGGCAGCTGTCTGGCAGCTATTTCATTTTGTAGAATAGCACAGCAGGTCACTAAACATCGCCTTAATCGTCGTCTACTCCGTTAATGTTTAAAACAAACTTAAATAAAGTGAAAGTGAAAAGTGAAATTTTTTCACGCAAAATATTTTTATCTTTACAGTGACTTCGTGCAAATCAATTATATCGAGCAGTCAAGTCCGAATAAGAATAAGTAGGTATAGGAACTACGTATTCCAGAATCCGGGTGCATTCGGGAAAGGTGGAAAGGCAATGGATAGTATCAGCTCCAGAATTTTATTTCCTTATGTCTCTCTTAACGTTTCGTTTTTTTTTCTTTTAATGTCTAGTTTTTGCATTTTTGTAATAAAAATATTTATTATTATTGATCGCAATGATACAATAATTATTGATGTAATATAATAAAAATATTTAAGAAATAAGAAAGATTTGGGATAAGAAATATTATGAAAAATGTTATTTTGCTGAAAGTTAAAGTAAAAAGAAAGAAATGAAAAAAATTGGATATGGAGAAAGACTTGAAATCTAAAAATTTATTAATTTTTTGTGATACGAATTCAATTAATTTTATCTATATTACAACATTTAAGAGTTTTCGCTAAGCAAAATAATAACAGTTTTCGGTACTTAACCATCATATTTCCAAGGTAATAAGAAAAGTTCGACATTAGCTATAACTCAACACCCAAACTAATTTCGATCGGCTCATTTCGCAAAGGGGCCTATTTATATGAAATTGAGCACGTTAATTCCTTTTACGAGGGGATCCGCAATAAAGGTTCACTTAAGGTCAATAGATTTTGCAGCGAAAGGTATTTCGGAAAAATCTCCTTCGCAGATTAACAAACTACGTATAAGGTCGAGTCTCGGAGAAACTTTTGTTGAGGAGCTCCCTACGGTTTCCCTTTGAAATACTCCCTACTAAATTCTTCTTTTTACTAGCAGGTTCAAATATGTGCATAAAGTTCTGAGGAAAACAGATATGCAGTACTTTCATTCATGATCTTAAATATTGCAGTAATTTATTAATTATGAAATAATACAAGCCGTGGCAAAAATTTGCAAGCACTTCTTTGAGATACGTTCACCTGCAGGCATCCCAATTCTGAGTAAGATTGTTTAGTTATTGTCACTGTACGATATTCCGACTATTTCTGTTTCATTTTGCATTTCGTGAGTAATTTTAGTAATCTACTATATAAAAACAAGTCGGGTTTTCCTTCCTGACGCTATAACTTCAGAACGCACGAACCGATTTCCACGGTTTTGCATTCGTTGGAAAGGTCTCGGGCTTCGTGAGGTTTATAGCAAAGAAAATTCAGGAAAAAAAAATTAAACAAAAATTAAAAAACATGTTACATAAAACGAAGCCATCTGGTGGCGAAACGGAGTTCGCCGGGTTTGCTAGTTACTAGTAAATTTACATCGATAAACTTCATAACGTCATCTTTAAGCTGATGTGACATCAGTTTGGTTGATTAATTAATTAATTTATTATTATTATTGATGTGATATTATATTGAGATTACCTCGTTAACGGTTATCTGCTTCTTATCATTTATTCTTTAAGTTCTGATGTTGTAATTACCTATCAATCTCTATTTATGCGACATAATACGTTAGGAGACGCAATTTAAACTCTTCCTAATCCTAGAGATTCAGCTTGTGATACCTGCGAGATAGCATTAATTAAGTGCAGGTGTCCAGAGTAATTTTAATTGCTAGATAAATCTCCGTTAAATAGCATGGAAGTCGCAATTTCGACTGACAGCGTATTCCTCTTAAAATTGTTGTGGAAAATTGCTTTGTCTCAGATCCGGTAGACATCTCCTATGAATTGTAATTTAGAAGTGAGAAAACGTAAATATCGTCAATTTAATATTATTATAAAATATAAAACACACAATCATTAAAAATTGCTGTTATTGCTGTTTTTATTTTTAGAATGTATAATATCAAAGCGATCGGTCTTCGCTTATGTCCAGCGACGCGCGTTGACCAATGAGGTGCGAGTATTTTGTTCGCTAGGAGTTCGACTCGTGAAATTGAGTATCATATAACACATTAGCCCGTAGCACAGGTTTTCCTAGTACGGGTGCCAAAGCACTCCTTTTGGTTTCAAAATGTATTGCTTACTTTTTCTGTGTACTAGATCTAAGGAGTTTTTTATTGTGAAATTTTTTCTTGGTTAAAATAAATAAATTATTATTATATTATTATTGTTAACATAGTTAAATAGTTTAATATATATATAATATGCATCACAGGTAGTTTCACTGGACTTAAAATTGGTTTTCCTTTATATTAACTAAAGTCACATTTTATTCGACGGTTCAATAGGTATTTGTGTTGATTGGAGCGGTAAACTTTTACTCTGTGATTTTTTAACAAACTCGCAGACCGACAAAACATGCAAAAAATTTCATCAACAATATTGCTTTCACTAGGTACATACACCAATCATATTATTCAGTACACTCTAAAATTCCGGACATGTCCTGTTTTTAGTTTCAAATGTTTTGGAAAAAGTCCCATGTACAAAAACATTTGTGTCTAGGTATTAGGTAGTTAACTAAATTGCGAAGAGTTGTGGGAAATATAAACGAGGCAACGAGCTTCCTATAATGCTGGGGACATACTTTTTAAGCGTGTCGCGATTGCGTGTCTTCGCAAGACACTCTCTTTATATTATTATGTTATTAAAAAGTGTCAATGACTTTGCAGTTAAAGAGTAATTCGTTGATAACTTTAGAAGATAAAAAGCTTCTCCACGCTGCAACTACTGAACCGAGTTGGCTGAAATTGGGCTTAAAGACATATTATATAAGCTGCTTTTTATCTCGAGGAAAAACCCAATATTTACGCATGCGTAGCCCCGATCTATAATATTTAAACAATCAATTGTCAGTATTGGCTCGTTATACCCAATGATTCCACTAACTATAGTGCCATTGAAACTGAAACACAGAAGTTTGTAATTGCTAGTTTATATCAGAACATATTGTGACACTGCGGTGAACCCTGTGGGCGAGATGCGCCACACATTAAATAAATAAAACTCGCGTGTTCTTATTTCACTTATAATGCAGTATTTAGATAAACAATATTTACAAATTACAATAAAAATATATGCGGCAAAGACTGTGGGGCGGCGGCCCGGGTCGCCGCTGTCGGTGGTAAAACCAGAAACCAGAATAATCGATTCTAGGCCCACGACGGCTTAGGAAGACTTGGCAACGCGTTCAAATTTTGAACGTTGATCTTCTGTCAATGTCACAGCATTTCCAGCCAGACCGCCACAACCCATCCGAACGGATTTTGCAAGAAAGTCCTGTCAGCTGGTGAAATTATGAAATACCCATTCGTACAAATTTTGATGAACTCCAGGCGGATGTTCATCATTCAAGCATGTTCCCATCCTAACTCAGTAACAACAGCAACTCTGCACAGATGTATAAGAGTGGTTTTTGGAATTTGTTCGCGAGGAAAACTTTTGCTGGAGTCGTGTTCGATACACGAAAAGTTGGTACGAATTCTCGCTGTTTCCTCTTCAGGGTAACTTTCGATTTTCCGCTCTTATGACGCGGAAGTACGGGAATGAAAAACATGAATCGCGTTTTATGAGTTCCTCTGTGGAATAGTCGTTGTTACTCCAACGGGCCACTACCTGGAAGAATGAAAAAGGCAATATTATGTGCTGCTACTCATTCCAGAGAAAAAGAGTCGTACACACAGAAGGACGATATCCAAAATGTCACTTTGTTTCAAATAGTCACTTTCCCGAATTGTGTCCCCCGTGTATTGTAGATTTCCTGGAATCTGGGGACACGGTAATGTCCCCGCCAAGAAGGAGCAAGCGAAGCACGAGGGCACTACCTTTTCTCGAAGTGCTTCGTCGTTTTTTTGAACCCTCATAACTCCAGTCTAGGACTATTCCAGATACACAAAATTCTCGGTATATGATGTAAATAATAAATAATAATAATAATATAATAATATAATATAATAGTGGACAACATCACATACATTGCTCCGATCCCTTAGTAAGTAGCTTATGCACTTGTGTTAAGGAAATCAGAAACAACGAAGGCACCACAACACCCAGACCCGAGACAATGTAGAAAAGTTATTTTTCTACATTGCCCCGACCGGGGATCGAACCCGGAACCTCAGAGATGGCGGCGCCTTGAAAACCGGCACGCTAACCACTCAACCACGGAGGTCGTCAAATGTAAATAGTAAATTATTCAACAATAAAGATATCAATAGTAAATAGGAGGATGTCAATAGTAAATTTATTAAACCTATGAAATTTCAATTTCATAAGTCTTATACTTTCAATAAAATTGACACCTAAAAACCCCGATTTCGTCACTGACTCGTTCAGTCACTCACTCACTGATGATCATCAAAATTCCTAGGTACTTCCTGGAGTCCTAGAAAGCTGAAATTTTGTATTAATCTGGTATAGGTATACACAACCAACAGTTACAGTTATTGTTTATTTTTCACTTGACGCCAATGTGACCCTATGGTCACATGGTTTCGCTATCGAAACGGCCAAGCCATATATTTTGAATAAAGTGTAGAGTTTGTGAAGTTAGGGCTTGTAGAGTTCGGGTGCGTAAAGTTAGAAGTCTTGCTCTACATGAGATCTGATAACTTTTTGACAGCCATAGCTCCTTCTTGGCAACACTTTACATGAAAATGTTTTTAGTGGGATGTTGCTTTCACGAAACATTTATTTCTAATAATGTTCCCAAAATGTCCCTTCCCGAGAAACAAAGTGAACAGTTCTGTTTTCTTCTTTTGAGCCACGGAACTCATAAAACAGGACATCACTCTGGTTCAACGGATCTTTTCAGTCCTGATTTGATCACGTAGTTGTTGCCATACGGCGCATATAAATTCTATGCAATATGCAATACAAGCACATGCGCCGTAATATATCTAGGTACTCGTATTTTCAGCAAAGCAAAAGAAAGTAATCAAGGAACACATTGTTTGCAGCTCCCAGGGTCCTCAAACGAGCACAAAGAATAGCTCTGAGCGAAACACCTAATAAGGCTATGCTAAGAAAATCCTAAGTTCAAAAGAAGCCACCGACGAAGGAACTATATAGACCGCAGGTAAAACTTTCGTAGCTAAATAAGAGCTACCAATTACCATGGGCGCCACTGGCACGACCGGTTTAAGTGTTAACCTATTTTCATTTAATCTTTTGGTTCGTACTTCGTAGCCTTGTATTGTGAGATTTTATAGTTCTAATTTTTTTGATGGCCCTTATAAAAATTAGCCTCAATTAGCCACCATATTTTGGACTTCAAGCAAAACTTTAACTTTATCTCTGAATTGCAAAGGAAAGGGGTTACCAAATTTTAACATAGCTTTCCATCTTTTGGTAACAATGTGTCATGGCAGCTTCCTTCTACGATAAACTTTACGCTTTTTTCGAGGGTAAGTAAAATGTTAACTTAGTTTAACACTACTTAAAAAATCTTTCATTTTGATGTAAAACACCAGTAAAATACTGATTTTCTTTCTATATTTATTATTGGTGATGAGTGATGTGTTACCAGGTTGTAGAAAAATAATCGACATATTGTAAAATAGTTATAAGGGTTGCTGTAGTAGTGGCGGTTTTCTTATCGACCACGCCATCTATCTTTTTCATTACTCTCTGCTGAAAAGAAACCCGGATTAATTCCCTCCGCGGGCCATATAAATAATTATGTACAAAAGTTTAATCTTCTACTTTTGTCTTGCTCCTCAAAAGGATTGGCCATTTTCCACTTCTTTCATGGCCGTTGAATAAAGGCTGCTTTTTTTCTTACCCCTTTTGCTTTGAATGAGGGTAGATAGAAAAAGGGGTAAGAGCCATAATGGATTAAAATTTATATTTCTTACACACTATTATATTATTATTCAATGGGCAAAAAGCATAAATTCTCAATTGCATTTCTATAATAAAAATGCAGTATGTATGGATTTATTTTGTGAACTTTTTTTTAGCATAATATTTAGATAGATATTTGCATTTAAAAGGAAAATAAATAGTATTTTGTACAAATTCACCGCTTTTCGGCTGTTTGCAAAACCGAAGCTCTCCCGGGCCCCGAACAAAACATCTATCCCGTTAATCATCTTTCTTGTTAGAGTGTTTCACACACTTAGAATGTTATTGCTATAAATTAAACACTTCTGCCTAAAAATGATCGTCAAAAATTTTCATTTCGAAGGCTCCCGTAGCTCAGTGGCAGAGCTCATCTAGTCGCGATACCTGAGGTACTCAGGTTCAATTCCCGCCGCATGCGATATGAAATAAGTGTTTAATAAAATTATATTTAATTTTTCCTCATCAATCTCGATTATCTATATACTCATTTAAAACTTAAAACGTATAGTTATTTGGTGATATATAAACGAACGTTACAATAACGTAGAGCGAGGGTCTAAAACGAAGCTACGAACGGTTAGCTCCAACGCTCGAGGGTCGATCCCGCCTCATTTAATAACATTAGCTCGTATTGTATCAAGAACAAAGGGAGATAAAGGTTTTATCGCTAGTTCTATAATACTTACTATCTCTGAATTTATATACTTTGGAGTCTTTACCAAATTAAACGTCAGATGGTCTTCAAACGTTCTTTTTGAACAACTAATCGAAATAACCGGCCAAAAGTGAATCGGACTCGCAAAAGAAGGGTTCTTAAGTTTTGTACAACATCAAGGTTAAATTTTTATTCTTTCTTGTTAAAGCGCCAATTGAAATTACAAACAGATACTTGCAATTCGTGCAAACTGCACCAACTGCAGGTTATTGAGGCAGATAAATACTTAGATATCATCGTAACAAAGTTAAACTGAAAAAACCAAATAAATGTAATATTTAATACAAGTGTGTACCAAATACCGTATATCTCGACGGGCATAGCTTACAAGTAGATCAAATACATGCAGACTGTAAACCATATTTCCCCAATCGCATTTTACGGGACGTGAGGAACGAAATCCTTGTATATTTACTATAGGTTCTGCATGAAAATATGGTTTATTTAGGTTTCTTGGCGATGACCGCTGTTAATTACTATCATTGTAAAGATACAATCGCATTCATAAATGAAATCAAATTAAATGAAATTCTTTATTTTACATAGGCTTAGATATAAGCTCTCATGAAATGTCAAGACTACCGCCAGGTTTGCACCGAGAAGAACTGGCAAGAAACTCGGTACTTGCTCTTTTCAAAAATGTCTCAATATACAATTTTTAGTACAGAGTATGAAACAATATTTTTAAGATATCTCGTGAGGAGATGGAAGCATATCACTATTGTCCCAAAAATCCTTGTTATTTAAAAATTCTTATGGTGTAGTAACCCAGATTTATTAGATGTTTTTCGACAGTATATTTAAATCGGTTAAGGTAAGTCCAAGACAGACTTCGGGATCATATTGTAGTGTACGTGCGTGTATTCATTGTAAAGATACAATCGTATTCATAGCGTGCATGTATTCATTGTACAAATACAATCGCATTCATAACGTGCATGTATTCCTTGTAAAGATTCAATTACATTCATAACGTGCATGTATTCATTGTAAAGATATAATCGCATTCATAACGTGCGTGTATTCATTGTACAGATACAATCCTATTCATAACGTGCATGTATTCATTGTAAAGATACAATCGAATTCATAACGTGCATGTATTCATTGTAAAGATACAATCGCATTCATAACGTGCATGTATTCATTGTAAAGATACAATCGCATTCATAACGTGCATGTATTCATTGTAAAGATACAATCGCATTCGTAACGTGCATATATTCATTGTAAAGATACAATCGCATTCATAACGAGCATGAATTCATTGTAAAGATACAATCGAATTCATAACGTGCATGTATTCATTGTAAAGATACAATCGCATTCATAACGTGCATGTATTCATTGTAAAGATACAATCGCATTTGTAACGTGCATATATCTATACTAATATTATAAAGAGGAAGCGTAACGATGTTTGTGAGTTTGTGACGTTGTAAGGGGTAATCTCTGGATCCACTGAACCGATTTTCAAAATTCTTTCACCAATAGAAAGCTACTTTATCGTGGAGTGTCATAGGCTATAATAATTTCCAAAATTAATTACGCATCTTTACTTAAACTTGAATAATGTAATCCAAGTCGTAAAAAAATTGCTTTCATTGCGTACGCTGCGGAAACTATTGAAGATAGAACAAAACAATGTTCTACAATATTAAAGAACGTATCAAAATTTGTAAAAAAAGTCCGCGATAGCATATGCCTATCTCCTACGGGTAACTCAGAATAACTGCTTTTAATGTTAAAATTGTGGATTAAAAATAATTAATTTTTGTGAAGCTTATTTAGCCCATATGGTATTAAGTTATATCTTTGTAAATATGTTTTTAGAATAGAAATTTAATGTAAAATATTTGTGCCCTTTACTCTATACAGTTTAAACAAATATCTTCAGAGATATTAGCAAAATAAAAACGCGTGGTTGCGCCTCGCCGCCCCGTCCGTTGCGTGGCGATAGGTTAGGCAGTTTCAATGCCTCATTCAGAATGCCTCCCGTCCAGCGCTGGTAGCTGTGGGTATTACGCGGGACAAACGGGCCGGGACAAAAATATTTCTTACGCGGAACGGAGTCCGCGGGCACTGCTAGTTCATTGTAAAGATACAATCGCATTCATAACGTGCATGTACTCATTGTATAGATACAATCGCATTCATAACGTGCACATTTTCAATGTACAGATACAATCGCATTCATAATTTGTCTGATTTGAACCTCACTTGCTCGGCGCCGCTACACTACACACGGCAGTGTCGCACTCCGCGCGCTGATCCGTAGCGTTCAAACATTGCTCCGAATACGTTTCAATAAGATCTGTCGTAAGTTACACGCGCCAGCTATTATAAAATTTTGTCATATGCATACATTTTGTACCTTTTGATGAGATACAAGCGTATACATACCTAGATAAAATAGATACATGGCTGTAGTTGAGTCAAAAATTACGACTACAGAAAAATCACTCAGTGAACAGCGTGTAACCGCTACCGTCAGTGAATTGGACACTCGTTACGCAAGCTGCAGCATGCCTAATTGTGATTCTCTTACCAAATCAGCTGTCAATCGAAGGTCACGCAATCATCGAAGATGTCCACATCAATTAGTGAGAGCACTCAGAGAACATTGAAACCCGCTATCGCCTATGAATTAAGCAGGCGTCGCGCACGCTGCACCTTACATAGATTTTTTCTCTTATCAAAGCGTCAATTGAAGGTCAAACAGTCCGCACAGAAAGCTCTCAGACGACCTTGAAACCCGCTCTCGCTTGTGAATTGAGCAGGCATTTTGCAAGCTGCAGCGTGCCTAAATCAGCGTGCATTTGTCTGCGTAATGCCTCTATTTATTTTGGAAACGGCCAGTTGAGGCGTGAGGTCGAATTGTGTTTGTGTAAGTGTTCAATTTATACCCAATGAACCCGGCTTTTTTGTCTTTTTATTGAAACATTCCTCTTTATTCTGCGAAAATCTTTTAAAGATAAATGAGTTTATTAAAATGTTGTTCTTTGAAGGTTATATTGAGGATCCATTGCTTGTGAAACTTTAAAGGATAGCTCCGGAATAATAGCTTATCAATCAAAGAAATTTTAATGTACATATTTTTAGATTTCTAAAATTAAAGAATACTAAAATAACGCTTTCTATCTTTTATTATATTATGTTGTTGACTCGCCCACTTCTATGGGTCAGGGTCGTCGAGGTTTCGGCAGAGGTTTGCAACTACCCTTACCCTCAAATTTGACACTTTGAACATTAGATTTGACGTCAATCTTGCCTTTTCAGTCAGAAAATGGCATTGAAACGACTATGACCTGCCTCTATTTAAACAAAGATATGGCTTTTTGTCCATCTTAGCCAACCGCGAGACAGAAAATATGGCCCGTGACAGCTCCGTCGACTTAGCGATACATTTTATACATTTTCAAGAAATTTTCTGGGATTGACACTGAGGCTAAATGACTTATATATTATAGATATTTTAATGATTCATGATGACACGCTTCACTCTGTCAGACTCCATACGAATCGAATAATAGCTTATCAATCATAAGCATAAGCGATTTTGATAGAGTGGAGCGCGTCTTCGTGGATTGAAATATCACTCGATTCAAGGATTGTATTCAAATGTAGCTATGAAACAGGTCAATAACTGCTGCAGATATGTTCACGCCACGCTACGTTGCACGCAAGCTCTCCCAAATGCACAAACGTGGCATGGTTTCTCCATCTCTGCTTTATTGGAAACGTACCTTTATACGATTTAGTCGTAAGACCGTGCTCGTTCTGAGCTCGAAGCGTGTTAACATTGATAGACACTGGGTATTACTATGCCAGGAGTATCTCGCCAATTAGCGCCAGTTAATCCCGTGTGATCCTCGTTCCTCGCGCTCGATTGGTCGATCAGCATTGTAGACATATTCTATCGAGTGACACAGACGATAGACGATAGTGGAGCGCAGGATTTACTCGTCGATTGACGATTAACTGCTGTCTGACGATATTGTTTAGGATGACTGTCGTATTAATTAATCCGATATCAGGTAAGAACATGATCTCTAGGCTCCATTGTATTGTAACGAGCAGTTGTCGAGGTGCGACGCGTGCAGGCGGGCGGAGCCGACAAGAGTCGAGGGGAGGCGATACGAGTCGAGCAGAGAGAGGTGTGGTGGGTCAGCGTCCTTAAAAACGGGTGAGCAGCGAGGCGAGATGTGTACCAGTGAAAAATGTTACTGTGATTAATTTGTAATTACTGTGATATAGAAAAGTTACACAATATAATTAAATGTGCGATTGGATGTGACGTGTTTCATTTTTGGCCAGTAACAGTATATCTCTGGCACGGATTTTCTCTCGTAATGGGAGGGATTTGGGCACACCATGCTGGCCAAATCCGGGTTGGCAAGATTGGCTCATATTGTGATGAACAAGCTGTGATTGGTTGAGTTTTCACAGTCTATCTACCAACCAATCGTATCGCAAGAAAATTACGTCAAGGTGGAAATATAATAATCAGTCACTCACTGACTCACTCACTCTAAAGGCGAAAGTTTATGTGTAGGCAAGTGCGTGTGTATGTGCGTAGGTGTGTATGCTTGTTACTCCTTCACGCAGTAATTACTGAACCGATTTGGCTGAAATTTTAAACATAGATAGCTTTTTTTTTGGATTAAAACACAAGCTACTTTTTGTCCCGGCAAAATCTATAGTTTCCGTAAGATGGAATAAGGGAGTGGTAACGGGAAAGACAAACCACGTTTCCCTCGGGATTTGTTAAAACCGAATTTCACACGTTCATTGGGGTCTTATTTGATTGAAATATACAGTTCCATGCTTCAGTTTTTCGATGGCCCTTGTTGCTCCTCTGCTATTGGGTAATAATATCGATGCATGTTATGATGTAATCACACATAACATTAATTGATATGGCGCGCGGACGGGCAGTAAAGTCCGTATGACAAACAGGATTTAACAGCTCGGCAAGTTAATTATTACAAATTAGCCGCCATTGATTGGCAGTCACCGAATTAGCTGGAACGACGATTAAATAATGTCTACCGGTATTTGGCTGACATCATCATCATCATCAACAGCGCTACAGCCCTTTGTGGGCCCGGGCCTGCTCCAAAAGTTTCCTCCATCGGTCTCTGTCCAACCACTTTTGCATCCTGCTTCACTCCATCCAGCCAACGGAGCTTTGGCCGACCAACATTTCTACGGCCATCTGGGTGTGAGGTCAATAGTTTTTTTTATTGCCTCTCGTCACTCATGCGCTGTACATGCCCAGCCCACTGCAATCTTGCGATCTTTATGTGCTGGACAATGTGTATATAATAAAAATTTGGCTGACACTCATGGGTTTAGGTATTAGGTGGAGAGACATTCTTGTATAAACTTTGATTGTTTTACAGGGTTATATACAAAATACCAAATCGCTCTCGGCCTGTAGTTACTTACATTAACACAAACATCTAGATTGTTCTAGATACAAATATCTCTCTATAGTAGATACAAATGTATGGATAAACCACGTGAATGTAGAAAAACCACGTGACCGAATAGAGGAAAACTGCTCCCTGGCATTCTCGCAGACGTTGTAGAAAACCTTTAGCGTAGTTCGCATGATAATTGACAGCCGACAGTGAACAACGCTAAGCATAGAGTATAGATTCTACTTTCATATGTTTTCATTCGGTCACGTGGTTTTTCTTCTGTCGCCAAGTGTCTAGCTCTGCTGGTGCGCTGGGAGACTTCGGCCGTGGCTAGTACCACCCTGTCGCCAAAAACGCACCGCCACGTGATAAGCGTTCCTATAACTGACTCACATTTTGTCAGTTTTTATATACTTCAGAAGTTAATTCGTTAAGATACCTATTTAATCCTTTATGTTTTGGTCCTTAGATTAATTTAGAAGGCATCCTTAAATTCGGCTAAAAAGGGAATAAAGTAAGCAATAAATATCCCGGGAAAGGGTCGCGGGATCGAATCCTCTGGGATTATTACGAAACAACGGCGACTAAATGGAGTCTTACACTACTTTTGAATTTGATAAAAAATATTACTTTATTATAAACTAGGATAAAAATAATAACGTGCAGTGAAAGAAATATTAAAATCCAACGAAGATTTACAAAGTTACAGGCGTTTAAACTTTGGAGTGGGGGGATCTTCTATCCCTTTCTCGCAAAACGAAAATTTGTATGAAGCCGCACGAAGCTACTATGGCATTGGTAAGGTGTGACGTCACAATTTCATGTTGCTATCTCTGTCTAATCACAAATCTTTAAATGCTTATAACTTTTTTGTTATTTGATCGATTTAATTAGTTCTTTCAGTGCACGTCATTATTTTAATTCTACTTTATAATAAAGTAATAAAAAAATTGGAGTCAAATACCCTATTGGGGAATCCTCTGCTAACGGCCTGGTAAAGTTCATTGGGCGAAATTTTACGTCGCTTTTAACCTCACTTTTAACTGACTTCTTGAGTGTCAGTTTGACACGTAATATAATACGTACTATCATCATCATCTCAACCCCTTTTTACATCCCACTGCTGGGCACGGGTCTCCTCTCAGACTGAGAGGGGTTTGGCCTACAACGCCGGCCAAGTGCGGGTTGGCGGGCTTCACACACCTTGTCATGTGTCATGTCATGTCATGCAGGTTTCCTCACGATGTATTCTTTCACCGCTAAGCAAGTGATATTTAGTTTCCTAAAAACGCACATAAATCGGAAAAGTCAGAGTTGCGTGCCCAGGATTCGAACCCGCGACCTCCATATAAGAGGCAGAGGGCAGAACCACTGAGCTATCACTGCTCGCTACGTACTATATTCTGTTGGAAATGCAATACGTTTGCATAATTATAACTATAATTTAATCTAATCTATTAGGGTTTTCCAATTCATATTAATACGTACTTCTATAATAATAGGTGTACTAAGTAGCTGACAAAGAAAACTTGAATTTGCTATTTAAATTATTCCTTTTTACAGACCACCGAATATACACTTAAAAATCCATAAAAATCAACCAAGCCATTTCAAGTTTTTAATAATTAAAAACACATAAATTAAATATTTCAATTATTTTTCTTGCATCCTTTGTTTTACGATTTTTCTCGCTGTGTATTGCTGCTATTTAGATGTGTGTTCCTTTTGTAGTGAGAAGAAAAATAGTGTGTTGCGCACGGCCGCAATTTTTTTTGCGTCTCGTGTCTTTGAATTCCTCGCTACGCTCAGGATTCTATTCTTTGAGCCATGCTGTTGAAACTTCGGCTCTTCTTTTTCATATATTCGATTAATATCCGAACAGTCGATTGTCTAACGGCGGTTCCCAATATTCAATCTATCCATGGTTTGCCTTACTAGAGATAGAGATTTGACATAACTTGTATGGAGCTTATGTCACAATGCTATCTCTAGTAGGGCAAATGGAAGATAGATAGAATATTGGGAACCAGCTTAAATAGACATTCGGCACGACATCAATTAGTTCGGATAAGCGAGTTTCAACTGTATTGTTATTTATTTGGGTTTTAGAGGTCAGTTTAAAATTTCAGCCACTAATCAGTAATAATATAGATTGACATTTTGTTCGGGTCTGATCCACGCTTCAAACAGCATAGTTAAATATCAATTTAGGGACAGCGCGGAATCGCCGTAGCACCTTCAGTACTCTATATTATAGGAGAGGAAATATAAGCTCCAATTTAATGAGTAAACTGTGGTTGTACATATTTGAACTTTTGGCGAATAAATTTTCCGTTTTTAAACACAAAAGGTAAGATTATAGCAAAGTATACGATCATCGGATCGTATACTTTGCTATAATTGTAACATTTGCAGTAGGTATAACTGCTATACGTAAATAAATGAATATTTTTTGATCGCTTTGATTGTAAAATTTACCCTCTAAGTTGCCAAGTTAAAATGGTGTTTTTTTTCAATAACTGTAAACAATGTGATAGGAAATATAAAAAAAATGTTGTTATTATTTATGTAGTTAAATATAATATCAGTATTACAAAAAAAAAAACAGAAAAAAGTAAAAGTATTATTGCACGCAGAAAAAACCAATACAATAAAATAAACACATGATATTGTGCAAAGGCGGTATTACTGCCATACATAACAGAAGTTTTTGTTTCACGTCGATTCGATACTTGTATTTAACAAGTAATAGTTACAAGGTTATGAGACTTCATAATCTGATGAAACTCAGTACCTCACTTAAGCCCTTTGCACCGGTAACTGTTACGGTCCCTATATATAGAACAGTGTTTGCTACTCCTGCTATCAAAGTACTCCACGCCGCAGGCGCTACAATCAGCGGCTATTCAGGGTGCAGCCATTGTGTTTTAGAAAACAACAGCCGGATTTTGGAAGTCAATTTGTGCGAGTAATTGATTTACCGGCTTTCCACTGTGAAAGGGTGAAGCGGGCGCGGGGGGGGGGGGGGGGGGAGACGTGTGAAGCTGCGAGAGATACGTAAACACGATTTATGGGAAATTTCATTTTGAATTTCCGCACCTGAGTGCGGATGTTTTCACCTACTGTAGATTTAATGCCGGTTTTTTTACAAAGGACATGGCCGAAACTTGTATGGAGCTGTGCCCTGGAAAAAAAATATTCATGGCCATCGACAAACAGTACGACATAAATTATTAAAGCTTATATTTATGTCTTTGCAATCGTTTAATTTTTATGATCTGAAAACATGCGAGAGACATAATATCAACATAACAACTTGCAACAAAATGCGCCTAACTATGTTTAATTGCAATGATTTTTTATTAAAAAATGATGCGTATTGGTTATGAACTCATTATTTTTTCATATTAAAAGCTTAGAAAATGCGAGTAAAGATTTTGAACAGCAATTATTTAGTAAAAAAATCATTGTTATTAAAAATATTTAGGTGCATTTTGGTGCAAGTTATTATGCTGATATTATGTCTCGCGCATGTTTTCAGATCATAAAAATTAAACGATTGTAAAGACATAAATATAAGCTTTAATATGACGTACTGTTTGTCAATGGCCATGAATATTTTTTTCCGAGGGCAAAATCCGGCCATGTCATTTCTGCAGACGTATGTAAAATCCGTTGCGTTTATTCGAACCGAGTTACTCGAAGTTTGTACGAAAATCTGTACTAACCCTATTGCATGCAGTATGTCCAAAAAGAGCTAGGCCTTCTACTGCTTTGCGGTAAAGGTTTCGCCAAACAGCGAACGAGGCACTCGGCAGGATGGGATTGAGCAGCAGTATAAAATCTACGACGTCACAGAGCTCTACACGTTTTTTTAGGGTCCCGTACCCAAAGGGTAAAAAGTAACCCTATTACTGAGACTTCGCTGTCCGTCCGTTCGTCCGTCTGTCTGTCACCATGCTGTATCTCTTGAATCGTGATAGCTACAGACTTGAAATTTTCACAGGTGATGTATTCCTGTTGCCGCTATAACAACAAATACTAAAAAATAGAATATAATAAATATTTAAGGGGGCTCCCATACAACAAACGTGATTTTTTCTTATTTTACACTGTTCACACACTTGATGGTAAGTGATGGTGCAGTCGAACACCCGGCTTGTCTCGGCTTGGCTTTTACCCGGCTGAGTTTGTTGTGGGCTTCTTTTCAGCAGCAGGGCCCGTTTGGAACCCTCGTAAACTTAGTTTTAAGTCGACTTGTAGTTATCACCATTCTTATGCTACAAATATTATACCGTCGTTTTGCAAGAGCCTGTTTGTTAGGCCTATGTGAAATAAAGATATTTTGAGTTTTTGTGTTTTGAACATGTTATCTAACTTAGAAATGGTAAGTTAATCATCTCTAACGGTCATAACAATTAACGGAAATTTTACACAGCATCGCGCTGGAATCTTAAAACGCTTGGTGGTCTTTTCTGGCAAGTTGGTAACTAGCAACAACCGAAGCGTTTCTAAAAAAATCCTTCGGCTTGAGTCAAGTACCCGGGACTCGTACAGAAATGACAAACTTTCCGCCCTTATATCGAAATGTACTATTGTAACTTTGTCATGTCATGAAAGTACGAGTACAAGTCAGTAAAAGTCTTCAGGCATTTAAAACCAAATTCCGGCAGCGTTTGAGGCTGCTTCTTCTCAGTGCAAGGCGCGTTTGAACCCTCGTAAACTTAGCTTTTAGCAGGACTGATTAATTTGTTTTGCTATTATCCGCTTCTTGAAAGGATTCTGTATGGTGCAATATGCAGGAACACCATCCACATGAAACACCACACACAATTTTCTATCACTTTCTTCGACGCACGTTTCGACAAAAATCGGGAATTTATAAACTCAAAATGTAATGTAATGGTGTATATATTGGTCAAACAGGTCGTAAATTTGATACACGCTACAAAGAACATATAGCTGCAGTTAGAAACAACCAACCCCAAAAGTCTCATTTCGCAAAGCACCTTTTAGACAGTGGACACCAATTATCAAAAATTAATTATCAAACAAAAATCATTCATATATAAAATCCTACATACTTGTGATAAAGGGCTTCGTCTGAGCATGCTGGAACAATTAGAAATAATAAAACATAGCAATAATAATCAATTTCAATTACTTAATGAACAAATTAACGTATCAACTTCGCCACTGCTTCGTTTGTTTTCGGGGGGTACGAATCCAGCCGAAGTGGGTGGGGCGAACGTTAGTGTGAGTCAGTAGAAAGGGTATATAAGAACGCGTCGCTGACACGACAGTCACTCTACGATTTCGCATTGTGAAGTCAACATCTCCTGAGGATGTCCCGGTGTCGGGACGAAACGTGCGTCGAAGAAAGTGATAGAAAATTGTGTGTGGTGTTTCATGTGGATGGTGTTCCTGCATATTGCACCATACAGAATCCTTTCAAGAAGCGGATAATAGCAAAACAAATTAATCAGTCCTGCTAATTATGGATTTCCGCAAAATAACGCCTGCTTCCATTCAATACTTAGCTTTTAGTCGACTTGTAGTTATCACCATACATATGCAACAAATATTATAGTTTTACAAGAACTTGTACGTTAGGCCTATGTGAAATAAATATATTTTTGACTTTCGGACTCAGGTTTAATCTGTATCTCGCCATGTAAAGT
Source organism: Coenonympha glycerion (assembly GCA_963855885.1). Lineage (NCBI taxonomy): Eukaryota > Metazoa > Arthropoda > Insecta > Lepidoptera > Nymphalidae > Coenonympha > Coenonympha glycerion. The sequence goes on along the minus strand of OY979637.1, from coordinate 15,024,689 downwards.
GAAATCAACGGTTCACATTCGAGTAACCACCAGTCAGTTTTAGTTACCGCGATAAGCCCACACTCTAAGTTTCCCTTTGACCCGACCTCCCGCGGGAGGCCAATTTAAAATCCTGATGGAATACAACCCCTAAAATATAAATAATGTATTTTCATTAGAAGTTCCTCCGTTAATCCGTTTAAATCCGCACTTTCATTCTACCCATACTAATGTTATTAAAGCGGTCCCGATTCCCGGGTTCCATTCCCAGTTGAGTTGGAATAGGTTAAGGAATTTAATGAACTTCCGACCTTGTGGTATGTTAGCTCCAAAGAGTTTTGAATGTTACTCGTAGGTCCATGGGTCAATTCTCGGTGCATTGACGGAATTAATAAATTAATTCTAATTAAGCTCTAGACTACGTTTTATTGGTTTTTGATAGAACTGGGTTCAGTGATACAATTCGTTAGAGATAGTTTGAGTACATTATACATAATATTATATACTTATATGATGGTTTGAGGGAGGTATAAATAAAGATCATCAAGCGATTTGTGTTTCTGTACGGCATCGACGAAATTATTCATTTATTTTATCACTATCTGTTTCTTACATTTTGTACATACTTAGCGGGAAAAGCTAGTTTTCGTGGGATAAATAGAAGTTTATTTAACACAGTAATTACGTAATTCCATGTAACAAGTGACTTAAAATCGGAATAAAACAGATTCATTTGCTCCAAAGGTTTATAAACCTACATACGTACCTACATAGTACATGCATAGGGACACAAAGAAACAAACAGATTTTTCGTAATATAAGTGAAGACTTACTAATAACTTTCTTTTGTTTTTTTACTTATTTTTATACTTATTACACCACCCCGTGCTTCATTCAACAAATCCTCTTATACCAAAGGTAGCCTGTAAGAGATTGCTCAAGCAATAAGGCCGCCTTTGGGCTCACTGTGTTCCGTTATATTATTGTGTTTCTCTCTCTGTATTTTCTGTACGTGTGTGCAATATATAAATAAATAAATATTTTACAAATTTTAAACCTTAGTAAATAAAAAAATACTACACGTAACGATTTATAGAAATCCAAAATGGAGTTTCTGAATTTAAGCAAAACTAACATGTGAAAACGCGTTTACCTACTAACGCTGTGAATTAAAGCTGTAAAACAAACACAATACAAAGCAACTTATTTAGTAACACACTAAATCAATTTCACAACATATTTATGTAGTTAAAATTGTATAAAGTATCCCGAAGGAGTCATTAATTCCACGTAACGTTTCCATAGAGGCAGCTTCGAGATGGCTTCTTAGATTTGCGGTCTTAGCTTGTTAGACTTCGTAGTTAGCAACAACATGGCTTGTTACAACTATTTACCTACACTGAAGTCTCGGGAACTCTTACTAATAAGATGTGTTGATGCGACAGGCATGGATTGTTCGGGAATAGGTATGATAGGGTTCCATACCAAAATGGTACAAATGGAACCCTTATGGTGAGACTTTCTCCGTCCGTCTGACACACTCGATTATTTCAGTAAATATCAAAGTTATCGGTAAACCGGGGAAAACCGGGTCGACAAAATTTCAAAATGAGATAACAATATTGAGTGGGGTATCATATGAAAGGGCGTTACTTGTGTATTCTAAAACTGATTTTTATTTATTTTTATGCCTGATAGTTTTTGATTTATTGGGCAAACTGTCGAAAAAAATACCGTTCCCCTCCCCCTTATCTCCGAAGTTTACCAATCGAAAAATCTGAAATAATTATGATCAATAGAAGTAAACGTATATTTAACAGGAAAAATAAAATCAACCCTGTTACTATTATACTTTTTTTGATAATAACAATAAACCGCCAAAAACAAAGTTACGTTTGCGGTTTTCCAACAAAAGTACCTACATGTAAATTATACTCGTAAATTCATGAACAAAAGTGATTCTTTCAATGTTTTACTTCTTCTATGGTATGGAACCCTCGGTGCGCGAGTCCGACTCGCACTTGGCCGGTTTTTTCACTTTAAAAAGCTTAGAAAATGCGACTAAACATTTTGAACAGCAATTATTTAATAAAAAAATCATTGCTATTAAAAATATTTAGGTGCATTTTGGTGCCAGTTGTTATGCTGATATTATGTCTCTCGCATGTTTTGATCATAAAAATTAAACGATTGTAATGACATAAATATAAGCTTTAATATGACGTACTGTTTGTCAATGGCCATGAATATTTTTTTCCGAGGGCAGAATCCGGCCATGTCATTTCTGCAGACGTATGTAGAAATCCGTTGCGTTTATTCAAACCGAGTTACTCGAAGTTTGTACGAAAATCTGTACTTACCCTATTGCATGCGTCCAAAAAGAGCTAGGCCTTCTACTGCTTGCGGTAAAGGTTTCGCCAAACAGCGAACGAGGCACTCGGCAGGATGGGATTGAGCAGCAGTATAAAATCTACGACGTCACAGAGCTCTACACGTTTTTTTAGGGTCCCGTACCCAAAGGGTAAAAAGTAACCCTATTACTGAGACTTCGCTGTCCGTCCGTTCGTCCGTCTGTCTGTCACCAGGCTGTATCTCTTGAATCGTGATAGCTACAGACTTGAAATTTTCACAGGTGATGTATTTCTGTTGTCGCTATAATAAAAATTTTTCTTATTTTACACTGTTCACACACTTGATGGTAAGTGATGGTGCAGTCGAACACCCGGCTTGTCTCGGCTTGGCTTTTACCCGGCTGAGTTTGTTGTGGGCTTCTTTTCAGCAGCAGGGCCCGTTTGGAACCCTCGTAAACTTAGTTTTAAGTCGACTTGTAGTTATCACCATTCTTATGCTACAAATATCATACCGACGTTTTGCAAGAGCCTGTTTGTTAGGCCTATGTGAAATAAAGATATATCGAGTTTTTGAGTTTTGAACATGTTATCTAACTTAGAAATGGTAAGTTAATCATCTCTAACGGTCATAACAATTAACGGAAATTTTACACAGCATCGCGCTTGAACCTAAAAACGCTTGGTGGTCTTTACTGACAGGTTGGTAACTAGCCACAACCGAAGCGTTTCTAGAAAATCCTTCGGCTTGAGTCATCTGCCCGGGACTCGTACAGAAATGACAAACTTTCCGCCCTTATAACGAAATGTACCTACTATTGTAACTTTGTCAGGTCATGATAGTACAAGTCAGTAAAAGTTTTCAGGCCTTCAAAACAAAATCCGGCTGAGTTTGAGGCTGCTTCTTCTCTGTGCAGGGCGCGTTTGAACCCTCGTTAACTTAGCTTTTAGTCGACTTGTAGTTATAACCATACAATTATGCGACAAATATTATAGTTTTACAAAAACTTGTAGGTTAGGCCTATGTGAAAAATAGATACTTTTTTGACTTTTTGACTCAGGTTTAATCCGTATCACGTCATGTAAAGTGATATCAATGGTTCACATTCGAGTAACCAGCAGTCATTTTTAGTTACCGCGATAAGCCCACACTCTAAGTTTCCCTTTGACCCGACCTCCCGCGGGAGGCCAATTTAAAATCCTGATGGAATACAACCCCTGAAATATAAATAATGTATTTTCATTAGAAGTTCCTCCGTTAATCCGTTTAAATCCGCACTTTCATTCTACCCATACTAATGTTATTAAAGCGATCCCGATTCCCGGGTTCCATTCCCAGTTGAGTTGGAATAGGTTAAGGAATTTAATGAACTTCCGACGTTGTGGTATGTAAACTCTGAATGTTACTCGTAGGTCCATGGGTCAATTCTCAGTGCATTGACGGAATTAATAAATCCTATACCTTTAAACGAGCTATTCTTGTATATTATATTATATACTATATATAGCTCAATTACCACTGACTGACTGACTCACTGATTGACATAATTGTTCTCCCAGAAAGAGACGGAAAACGATATAATGATGTAGGGGAGATGTGTTCGGGTGCGGGAGTCGACTAGGGAAAAATTATGACATTTCAGAAAAACAAGATGGCGGCCGACGTGACTTTCGTAACTCTTTTGTTTTCCAACCGATTTCGTTCAAAATTGCAGTTTCTTGAGGCAATGAGTAAATGGTTTTTAAAAAAATTGGAAAAATTTTGAAAAACAAGATGGCGGCCGAGCTGTGGTGTTTTAAAATTTTTCATTTTTCGACCCCAAACCGCGGCGCCACAGATCCTACACAGGGTGGTTAAAGATGTCAATTTTTTCTTGTTTCGCCCACAATTATCATGGATTTTGACAAAATGGGAGTCATTTTTCAAAATCCAAGATGGCGGCTGTTTTGGCGGCCAATCAGTATGAAGTACGAAAAAACGCGATTTTAAAATTCAAATTTCACCCACTTGGCAACATCGGAGCGTTTCGACTTCTATGGAACGATTGTGTGAATAGACTCCAAGTATTAAGTGGGGGAAAAAAAATTACCCAATTTCTCGGGAAATTTCGAGATTTTCCCCAAAAAGTAAAAAATCGAAATACGCACTTTTTGCGAAATCCGAGTATGAGCGACCATGCGTCTTACTCTTATAAATGACATTTGGGTAGTTTTGTTACCCAGCACTGGCAACACTGGAATCTATCAAAGTAAAAGTGATTTTCGACATGGTCACTTTTCAGGGGCTATCGTGTCGCCTAGGTGCGAGGGAGATGAAAAATTGAAACGTCATCGGGAGCGATATATCCTGTAGTTACTGGGAAAAATACGAAACTGTGTAAAATATTTCTGTGAACTGAGGTGGCGGCCATTTTGTATTTTTTTCTGTTTTCGAAAATTTTGATCGTGTTTTTGAGGCACTTGGCAACATTTCGGAAAGTCGACATGTATGAACCGATTGTGTAACTCGACTGGCAGTATCGAGATGTATAAGCAGTGTTGCTACGTTCGGGGTAGTTTTCGAGATTTTCCCCAAAATGTCCTCCTGTAAAATTTTATATGAACAATTTTTTTTTCACTTGTGGCTTCGTATAGAAGTCAAAAAATGACTCGGTGAAAAATATGGAGAGAGCTGATGATTGAGGATTTCGGAGACGGGTGAAGGGCTTAGCCAGGGTATTGAAGATAGGTGGGGGGTGCTCGACCAAATGTCATTCGGAACCTCGTGCAATTGCCAATGCGCTGAAAAAATTTTCAAAATGGCGGAAAAAAGATGGCCGCCATACAAATTTCGTCGGTGTCTATCTCAGAAAGTATGAAAGATAGAAAAGTGATTTCATAGCAATAGAAGATCAGGATGAGGAGGTCTATTAATTGAAAAGAAAAAAAAATCAAAATGGCGGAATATTTTTTTTCATACTAAATTGTATGGCAATTAGGAACAATAAGAAATTTGTCATTGTTCTCCTAGAAACAAACAGAAAACGATACAATGATGTAGGGGATATGTGTTTGGGCGCGGGAGTCGAGTAAGGGAAAATTATGACATTTCGGAAAAACAAGATGGCGGCCGATGTGACTTTCGTAACTCTTGTTTTCCAACCGATTTCGTTCAAGCTGGCGGTACTCAAGGAAATAAGTAAATGGTTTTTAGAGAAATTGGAAAAATTTGGGAAAACAAAATGGCGACTAAGCTGTGTGTGTTTTAAAAATTTTCATTTTTCTACCTCAAAACTGGGACAGTTTCATTCTTGGTTACAGTTGGCAACATCAGAACGTTTTGACGTTTATGGGGTGATCGTAGGTACGTATAGACTCGGGTGTAGATTGGTGAAAAAAAATTACCCTATTTTTCGGGAAAAATCGAAATATGCACTTTTTGCCAAATCCGAGTATGAGCGACCACGAACATTGCTCCAAGCAGTTACGCGGTCCGCTTTAGCGGGCCGCGCCCCCACGCGAATAACTAGTTCATTCATATATAGCTACTTGTGCTGATTGGCCACTGTCTCACTGACTGATTGATCACCTCTGAACAATTTTGTATGAAAATTTTTTTTTTCACTGATGGGGTCGTATAGAGGGGAAAAATTCATGAGGAGGAAAAATACGGAGACAGCTGATGATTGAGGATTTCGAAGACGGGTGTAGAGCACAGGGAGGGTATCAAAGATAGGTGGGGGTGCTCGACCAAATGTCATTTGAAATGTCATGCAATTGGCAGTGAGCTGAAAAAAAATTCAAAATGGCGGATTCAAAATGGCCGCCATTTGAATTTTGTCGTTATCTCGGAAAGTATAAAAGATGGAAGAATGGTTTCTTGACAAGAAGTGATCAGGACCCCATGGTCTATTTGATGGATAAAAAAATGAATCCAATATGACGGAATTTTTTTTTTACCATAGAAAATGTATGGGAAAAGATGACTGAAGGTTGCGATACCTTTATAGGCGGGAAGACAGCCCGCGGGCCACGTGTGGCCCGCGCCCCACGCAGCCTACTAGTTAATATATATATAGCTGCTTGTGCTGATTGACTGATTGATCACCTCTCCTGAACAATTTTGTATGGAAAATTTTTTTTTCAATGACTATTTCGTATAGAAAGGAAAAATTCATGAGGAAGAAAAATATAGCGAGAGCTGATGATTTCGAAGACGGGTGAAGAGCACAGCCAAAGGTATTGCAGATAGGTGGGGAGTGTTCGACCAAATGTCATTTGAAATGTCATCCAACTGTCAGTGAGCTGAAAAAAAATTCAAAATGGCGGACTCAAAATGGCCGCCATACGAATTTCGCCGATATCTAGGAAAGTATAAAAGATGGAAGAATGGTTTCTTGACAAGAAGTAATCAGGATCCGAAGGTCTATTTGATAGATAGAAAAAAAAATTCAAAATGGCGGAATTTATTTTTCCATAGAAAGTGTATGGGGAATGTTGAAGAGACTAACAGTTGGTAATTATGCAAGGTTGTGATGCGGTTTTTCGGAGAGTTACTAGAGAAAAATATGGAGAGAGCTGATGATTAAAGATTTCGGAGACGGGTGAAGAGCGCAGCCAGGGTATCGAAGATAGGTGGGGGGTGCTCGACCAAATATAACTCGAAACGTCATCCAATTGACAGTTAGCTGAAAAAAAATCAAAATGGCGGATTCAAGATGGCCGCCATACAAATTTCGTGTTGTTCTATCTCGGAAAGTATAAAAGATAAGAGAGGGATTTCTTTGCAAGACGTAATGAGAATCTCAAGGTCTACGGGATGAATGAAAAAAAATCAAAGTGGTTGAATTTATTTTTCCATGGAAAATGTGAATGCTACAGGCCTATGAAAAATTATGAAAAGTATGAGAAGAGATGATGGTCTACGATTTGGATGATAATTGAGGAGCACGGTCATGGATTTAAAGATAGTTAAGGGCTGTTTGAATAAAAAATACACTGAACCTCATTGAGGTTCAGTGTATTTTTTATTCAAACAGCCCTTAACTATCTTTAAATCCATGACCGTGCTCCGAGGTAATTCTTTTAGCCCATTGCCAATCGGATTCCAATTGGCGATGGAGATGACGGCGATTGATTTATAGGTGAGAAGACAGCCCGCGGGCCACATGTGGCCCGCGCTCCCACGCGCCCTACTAGTTAATATATATATAGCTACTCGTGCTGATTCACTGACTGACTCATTGATCACCTCTCCTGAACAATTTTGTATGAAAAAAAATTTTTTTAATGATCACTTCGTATATAAGAGAAAAATTCATTCGGAGGAAAAATACGGAGAGAGCTGATGATTGAGGATTTCGAAGACGGGTGAAGAGCACAGCCAAGGGTATTGCAGATAGGTGGGGGGTGTTCGACCAAATGTCATTTGAAATGTCATCCAACTGCCATTGAGCTGAAAAAAAATTCAAAATGGCGGATTCAAAATGGCCGCCATACGAATTTCGCCGATATCTCGGAAAGTATAAAAGATGGAAGAATGGTTTCTTGACAAGAAGTGATCAGGACCCGAAGGTCTATTTGATGGATAGAAAAAAAAATCAAAATGGCGGAATATATTTTTCCATAGAAAATGTATGGGGAATGTTGAAGAGACCACGAGTTGTAAAACATGAAGTGCTTTGATGCGGTTTTTTAGAAGACTACCAGAGAAAAATATGGAATGAGGTGATGATTGAGGATTTTAAAGACAGTCAAGGAGCATGGGCAAGGTATTATAGTTAGGTGGGGACTGCTGAAACAAGAAATACTCGGAACTTCACGCAATTGGCAGTGAGCTGAAAAAAAATCAAAATGGCGGATTCAAGATGGCCGCCATACATTCGTGTTGTTCTATCTCGGAAAGTATAAAAGATAAGAGAGAGGTTTCTTAGCAAAAGGTGATCAGAAGCTCAAGTTCTATGGGATGCATGGAAAGTAATTCACTGTGGCGGAATTTATTTTTCCATTGAAAATGTACATACTATGAAAAGAGACAATGATCTAGGAATTGGATGATGATTGAGGAGCACGGTCATGGTTTTAAAGATAGTAAAGGGCTATTCGTACAAAAAATATGCTGAACCTCATCCGATGAGGTTCAGCGAATTTTTTGTACGAATAGCCCTTAGCTATCTTTAAAACCATGACAGTGCTCCGTGGTATGTTTTTAGCTCACTGCCATCGGATTTCAATGGGCGATGGAGATGATGGCGAAACCTTTATGGGCGGGAAGACTGCACGCGGGCCACATGTGGCCCGCGCACACACGCGCCCTACTAGTTAATATATATATAGCTACTCGTGCTGATTGGCCACTGACTGACTGACTCATTGATCACCTCTCCTGAACAATTTTGTATGAAAAAAAAAATTTTTAAGGATAGGGTCGTGTAGAAGGGAAAAATTCATGAGGAAGAAAAATACGGAGAGAGCTGATGATTGAGGATTTCGGAGACGGGTGAAGAGCACAGCCAGAGTATTGGAGATAGGTGGGGGGTGCTCGACCAAATGTCATTTGAAACGTCATGCAATTGGCAGTGAGCTGAAAAAAAATTCAAAATGGCGGATTCAAAATGGCCGCCATTCGAATTTCGTCGATATCTCGGAAAGTATAAATGATGGAAGAACGGTTGTTTAACAAAAGTTAATCAGGATTTGAAGGTCTACGTGATTAATAGAAAAAAAATCCAATATGGCGGAATTTTTTTTTCCCTAGAAAATGTATGGGGAATGTTGAAGAGACTAACAGTTGGTAATTATGCAAGGTTGTGATGCGGTTTTTCGGAGAGTTACTAGAGAAAAATATGGAGAGAGCTGATGATTGAGGATTTCGGAGACGAGTGAAGAGTACAGCCAGGGTATCGAAGATAGGTGGGGGGTGCTCGACCAAATGTAACTCGAAACGTCATCCAATTGGCAGTTAGCTGAAAAAAAAATTCAAAATGGCGGATTCAAGATGGCCGCCATACAAATTTCGTGTTGTTCTATCTCGGAAAGTATAAAAGATAAGAGAGTGGTTTCTTTGCAAGACGTGATTAGAATCTCAAGGTCTACGGGATGAATGAAAAAAAAATTCAAAGTGGTTGAATTTATTTTTCCATGGAAAATGTGAATGCTACAATAAACAAGGCCTATGAAAAACTATGGAAAGTATGAGAAGAGATGATGGTCTACGATATGCATGATGATTGAGGAGCACGGTCATGGATTTAAAGATAGTTAAGGGCTGTTTGAATAAAAAATACACTGGACCTCATCGGATGAGGATAGTTTTACCTCATCCGATGAGGTTCAGTGTATTTTTTATTCAAACAGCCCTTAACTATCTTTAAATCCATGACCGTGCTCCGAGGTAATTCTTTTAGCTCACTGCCAATCGGATTCCAATTCCAATTGGCGATGGAGATGACGGTGATTCTTTTATAGGTGAGAAGACAGCCCGCGGGCCACATGTGGCCCGCACTCCCACGCGCCTAAAGTATATATATATATCTATAATCTGGATCTCAGAAACTGCTCGAACGATTTTCATGAAATTTAGTATAAAGGGGGGGCGATAAATCGATCTAGCTAGGAGTCATTTATAGAAAATGTCGAATTTACCAAAAAGAAAATAAAAATATGACTCCTGCTGCTATCTAATAACCAGTAGTTAAACTACCGAGCGAAGCTTGGTCACCCAGATATTTAATTTTAATTAAGCTCTAGACTATTAGTTTTATTGATTTTTGATAGAACTGGGTTCGGTGATACAATTCGTTGGAGATAGTTTGAGTACATTATACATATTATATACTTATAGGATGGTTTGAGGGAGGTTTAAATAAAGATCATCAAGCGATTTGTGTATGGCATCAACCAAATTATTCATTTATTTTATCACTATCTGTTTCTTACATTTTGTACATACTTCGCGGGAAAGGCTAGTTTTCCTGGGATAAATAGAAGTTTATTTAACACAGTAATTATGAAATTCCATGTAACGAGTGACTTAAAATCAGAATAAAACAGATTCATTTGCTCCAAAGGTTTATAAACCTACATACGTACCTACATAGTACATGCATAGGGACACAAAGAAACAAACAGATTTTTCGTACTATAAGTGAAGACTTACTAATAACTTTCTTTTGTTTTTTTACTTATTTTTATACTTATTACACCACCCCGTGCTTCATTCAACAAATCCTCTTATACCAAAGGTAGCCTGTAAGAGATTGCTCAAGCAATAAGGCCGCCTTTGGGCTCACTGTGTTCCTTTATATTATTGTGTTTCTCTCTCTGTATTTTCTGTACGTGTGTGCAATATATAAATAAATAAATATTTTACAAATTTTAAACCTTAGTAAATAAAAAAATACTACACGTAACGATTTATATAAATCCAAAATGGACTTTCTGAATTTAAGCAAAACTAACATGTGAAAACGCGTTTACCTACTAACGCTGTGAATTAAAGCTGTAAAACAAACACAATACAAAGTAACTTATTTTTCAATACAGTTGTATGGTATGGCGCACTTTCAGAGGTTGTCATTAGTATTCGAAAGTTAAATCTTACGCACAGGCATCTTTCTTTTTCGTGGTCGTAACTTACTTTTACAAGCTCGATCATTACGAGTACTTTTGCAAAACGTTTGATACCAAGGAGTTTTCATTGTACAATAAAATGGGATGGACACAGAAGGAATTTTTTTTTTTCGTTTTCTTTTATCTTTTACCTTTTACCTTCTACCTTTTACCTTCTACCTTCTACCTTCTACCTTTTATCTTTTATCTTTTATCTTTTATCTTTTATCTTTTATCTTTTATCTTTTATCTTTTATCTTTTATCTTTTATCTTTTATCTTTTATCTTTTATCTTTTATCTTTTATCTTTTATCTTTTATCTTTTATCTTTTATCTTTTATCTTTTATCTTTTATCTTTTATCTTTTATCTTTTATCTTTTATCTTTTATCTTTTATCTTTTATCTTTTATCTTTTATCTTTTATCTTTTATCTTTTATCTTTTATCTTTTATCTTTTATCTTTTATCTTTTATCTTTTATCTTTTATCTTTTATCTTTTATCTTTTATCTTTTATCTTTTATCTTTTATCTTTTATCTTTTATCTTTTATCTTTTATCTTTTATCTTTTATCTTTTATCTTTTATCTTTTATCTTTTATCTTTTATCTTTTATCTTTTATCTTTTATCTTTTATCTTTTATCTTTTATCTTTTATCTTTTATCTTTTATCTTTTATCTTTTATCTTTTATCTTTTATCCTTTATCTTTTATCTTTTATCTTTTATCTTTTATCTTTTATCTTTTATCTTTTATCCTTTATCTTTTATCTTTTATCTTTTATCTTTTATCTTTTATCTTTTATCTTTTATCTTTTATTTTATCTAGAATAGAATAGAATAGAAAATTCTTTATTTCACATAGGCCTAGCATACAAAGGCTCCTGTGACACGTCGTTTTGTTTACATGGTCACTTTAATGGTGATAACCATTCACGACTTAAAACTAAGTTTACGAGGGTTCCAAACGCGCCCTGCCGCTGAGATCTATCTTTTATCTTTTTATATTTTATCTTTTATCTTTTCGATTGCGAATTTGATGTAGCCTTCGATTTCGATCTTCGATATTTTATTTAAGGTAAAAACCAAACAAGATGGAAATTGGCCCCCAAAATCTTGAGCAAACATATTATCTCTTTGATTTGTTTTTTACTAATTCTTACAACTGTATTGAAAAATGTCGTGTGATACACGGGTGTATAGGTTTTTGCAAACTCGTGACATTAAAAACCCTCGCCTTCGGCTCGGGCTTGTTAGTGACAGCTCGTTTGCAAAAACCTACTTTCCACCCTTGTATCACAATGTACTATAGTAACACACTAAATCAATTTCACAACATATTTATGTAGTTAAAATTGTATAAAGTATCCCGAAGGAGTCATTAATTCCACGTAACGTTTCCATAGAGGCAGCTTCGAGATGGCTTCTTAGATTTGCGGTCTTAGCTTGTTAGACTTCGTAGTTAGCAACAACATGGCTTGTTACAACTATTTACCTACACTGAAGTCTCGGGAACTCTTACTAATAAGATGTGTTGATGCGACAGGCATGGATTGTTCGGGAATAGGTATGATAGGGTTCCATACCAAAATGGCACAAATGGAACCCTTAAGGAGAGACTTTCTCCGTCCGTCTGACACACTCGATTATTTCAGTAAATATCAAAGTTATCGGTACCTTTGGAACAGTTATAGGTAAACGTGGCTCAACAGCATTGCAACCATAGAAATTGTTTTTAGTTTCAGTTAAAAAGAGGGTGGGAGGTTACTAATTGCTAAAAATGTAAATAGTTATTACAATGGTGGCAATAATTATTACCAACAAAAATAAAAAAAATATTTGTGTTGTCGGTTTCCGATAAAAAAAAAATCGACAAAATATGGCCCCATCCAGAATTGTAATGTAATTGAACTTGGACATTATAATAAGCTCATCTTTCTGTTTCCATTCCTCTTGCTATAAAAATTCATCAGAATGTTTAAAAACTTTGTGTCTTTGCAAATTAAGTTTTCGTTTCCAAGACTGCGGATCACGGGAAGCTCTGTCAAGCCTATCATAACACCATTAAAATTCTCATACATTTTTATGACCCCCGTCCAAAACAATTTACACAAACTTTTGATATCGAAAAGTGGCCTGTCTAAGGTCTGCAGGAGTTCATGAATTTTTATTAGCAGTTCTTCGCAAATATTTTCGTAAGTTGATGGGAATTTAGCATTAGTGATGATATTATAAAGGCTTTCCACCAGAAAATCCAATATTAAAGTCTTTTTCAGGGATCTCTTAAACTATAAAAAACTCTTTTCAAGACAGCTAGAAAGACATTTTTAGTCAACCTAGAACATTATTTTAAAGAAAGTAAAAAGACCACAGATCATTTTAAAAAGACTTTCAGGCTAAAAATTAAAGACTGACTGAAAATCTTTTTTTAACCTAAAAATTATATTCTTGAGAACACAATTAAAATAAAGACATTTATCCACCTAAATGACGATTTTTCTTACTTATACGATATTTTAAATAAAAAAATAATCGTTTATTCAGACACTATAGACTATCCATCTATCTAGAGACTATCCAGACAGACGATGAGTAACCAGTTTTCTTGGAAGGTTATAAATTATGACTTAGCTTGACCAGACAGAAGTACCGCATTAAAGATAATATAAACAAATAATGAACCATATATTTTTAAATTTTGATATTATAAAATTTTAATATAGAAAGGCCATCATAATTATTTTAGGAAAAGAAACTTTGACTAACGACGTTCGAATAAATTCAACAACACCAAAACAAAATAATAAAAAAGTTAAAAACGGGCACTTGTTAAAAATTTTGCGCGAGGAAATAATTACTTGTTTTTTGTGCGATGATTTCAATATCTAACGATATCACGGATATTTCATGAATCGTAAAAAAGAAATAAATTGCGTAAGAAATAAGTTTCTCTAATATATAAAACCTAAGTAAAAATATAATTTGTAGTACAAAACAATATTTGCCGGGACAGCTAGTCAAATATACTGCTGTGACACCAGTTACACACAGTATTTCTAATAAAACTCCTTCGAAACGGCTTCACTGATTTCCTTAAAATTTTTTGTGAATATTCGGTAGGTCTGTAAATAGGACGCAAACTATGTACCCCTCAGAAAGTGAGAAATTATTAATAAGGCAAAACAACGTTTGCCTGTTCACTATTCTGTACATATTTAGGAAGATATCTATTAAGGCATAGATCATACATAGTTAACACTGCAGGGATCTAGCAATCATGACCCTAATTTTAGGTTTCCATACCAAAGTGGTAAGTAAAATTAAACTTTCTTTGCCCGTCTGTCCGTCACACTCGATTATTTCATGTGGAAAGGGACCCACCAAAGGGGACCCAACCCCAAACCCAAAGACGAAAATAATCCACCAGTAAAATAATATAAACACTATACATTATTAGCTCCCTTGTTTCGGCGAAGTGTTGAACATTCAGAGAAAAGATTTACAAAAGAGAAAATTGATAGAAAGAAAAGATTTATAAAAGCAAACTATGTACTGCTCAGAGAAGCAAAAATTATTAAAAAAGCAAAACAACGTTTGCCTGTTCACTATTCTGTATTAAGGAAGAGATCTATTAAGGAATAGATCATACCACTGGAGAGATCTAGCAATCATGACCTAATTTTAGGTTTCCATACCAAAGTGGTTGGTAAAATGAAACTTTCTTCGCCCGTCTGTCTGTCACACTCGATTATTTAATGTGGAAAGGAACCCACCAAAGGGGACCCAACCCCAAACCCAAAGACGAAAATAATCCACCAGTAAAATAATATAAATACTATACATTATTAGCTCCCTTGTTTCGGCGAAGTGCTGAACATTCAGAGAAAAGATTTACATAAGAGAAAATTGATAGAAAGAAAAGATTTATAAAAGCAAACTATGTACTGCCCAGAGAGGCAGAAATTATTAATAAGGCAAAACAACGTTTGCCTGTTCACTATTCTGTATTTAGGAAGAGATCTATTAAGGCATAGATCATACATAAGGTACCACTGGAGGGATCTAGCAATCATGACCTAATTTTAGGTTCCCATACCAAAGTGGTAAGTAAAATTAAACTTTCTTCGCCCGTCTGTCTATCACACTCGATTATTTAATGTGGAAAGGAACCCACTCCCAAAGCCAAAGACGAAAATAATTCACCAGTAAAATAATATAAAAAGTATTGTTCCATCAAATACTAAACATTATTACCTCCCTTGTATCGGCGAAGTGTTGACCATTCAGAGAAAAGATTTACAAAAGAGAAAATTGATAGAAAGAAAACAAACAACACAACCTTGGGTTTGCGTCGAGTGAAATAAATGCAGGGTACAAATGTCCGGGGCCGATGTCTACGGGAAACAAATAACTCGCGAGAGAATAACACGTGGGCGAAACTAAATTCCCGACAGCTGCCGGCCGCCGGAAAACCTTAGCCGTACGAAGACGTATAGAGCGACTGGATGTGCTGAAAATAAATCTTTTGGCTATGTTTATGGCGCAGTAGATTGACCCTGGTTTAGATTCCTGGTATGGGCATGGGGAGGGCAATCGGTAAATAAGGACTCTAATAGCACTGTTGACACACAATCAAGCGAAAAGGTCGCAGAGAATGATCTCGCTGGCGCATGGTCTGGTAAAAGCTTCGGCCCTGGCTTGTTTACCACCTTATAGCAAATACGTACCGCTAAGCAATTTAGCATTCCGGCGTGAAGCTGTTAGAAATCGTTAGGAGTGAGTTTTCCTTCCAAGTTAGTAAGATAACATCTTCAGCTGCATTATCACTAACCACCAGGTAACCTTATAACGTGTAGAAAAAAAAACCCTTAACTTATACCTCGAAATTGTATATCTTCCATCTTTTATCTGTTCCTTCAGAGGATTAGCTCTAGGATTGCCTGTTCATATTGTGTCGTTCTTCAAGCCATGCTTAGGGCCCAAGACTTTGCCTTCTTGGCTTGTGGCCCCAGATTGCAGCTGGTTTCTACTTTCTAGCTATTCTGATTGAATCTAAATGATCAATTTACGTAAGCGCATATTGCCGCTCAAATGTTCATCTTATGATTTGGATTGCTTCAATCGCAAATTCTATAACAAAATCCGCGAAAACCTCTGACCTATCGAAAATTATAGGAATCCAAATCACAAGATTTATGGTCCTGTCTTTTGAGTCAAATTATTCGTAGCAAACATGGAAGGAAGACAGACACAGTGAGGTCAAATTTTCCATCAAGCCTCTTCTAGAAGTACTAGGATTATAGGCAGTGTGAAGAGGTATTGGAACGCTATAAATTAGTCGGTTTATCTCACTGAACACTCGCGGCACATGTTTGTGGATTACTTCTAGACGAATCCTTCATTCCAACTAACTCCAACTCGCAGTTGATAGAAGGATTAAGGGTCTGCTTACCCACGATGTCTCCCATACATTCGTTATACCAAAATCATTTATAATTCGTGCAAAATTTGATCATATTGAGGTGATTGACAAAAGATTTGGTATTCCAAATGTAGTGAGACATCGTAGTTCACAGGACCCTTAACGGCTGAGATTCTTTCAGTAAAAAAAATAACACATAATTTTTCTAGAGTTGGGTTAAAAATTGAAATAGGTATTTTGGAAATTGCAAAATTTTAGTTTATCTACGAGTATCTATGTTTGTAGTTACATATCTACACAAGTTTGCCAAATGTTGTATGTACGTTAAGTGGTTAATTTAGAAATATCAAAATGCACTCGGACAATAGTTCCTATCATCAAAATAATCATTTTTTGTTATACGACTTTTTAAAATTCAATATTAGCTCATTCATTCAAAATAATTCGAAGTTCCTAATCGGCCATTACTCTGTGTAGGAAAATACGTGCTAGCGCAGGGTCAGTGACCTTTGATCGCTAAAAAGCACGTCTAGCGTTACAGGATAATGAACGCACTATATCTATGAAAATATTGCATTAATATTTCATTAAATAATAAAAAAAAATTACATGAAAATTTTTATTGCGATAATAGCATTGATAGCATTGATATAATATAAACTAGATAATCGTAACAAATAGCTAACTTCAGTTTCATTTCAAATTTTTATCAATCTTAGATCAGCGAAAACCGCCTACAACCACAGATTTTACCTACAACAACCCTAGGTGCTAAGTTAGGTGGTCGAATTCATTCAAGACACTGGCTCTGTATCAAATTTTTACTAAAGTACGGTTTTACTAAAGGCAGGAACACCACTGATGCTGGTGCCAAGTTATTAAGTCATATCTATGATGCCTGGGGACAGTCTCAGAATGCTATCGGAGTCTTCTGTGACTTGTCCAAAGCTTTTGATTGCGTTGAACATCAAACGCTACTATGTAAACTAAGCCATTACGGTATCAAAGACAGGGCTCTTGATTTCGTTGCCTCTTATTTAAGTGATCGAACACAAAGTAGATAAAAGTACTACACTTCCCTAGTTTTTAAAATAGATAAAAGTAAAGAAAATTATGACGATGTAAATTGTGCTATTGCGCACGTATCACACTGGTTCACAGTTAACAATTTGGTTTTGAATTCAAAAAAGACAAAATGCATTGAGTTCGCACTTCCAAACGTAAAAAAATTAGTTAGCAACAAAAAGGTGATTGTGAATGGAGAAACACTAAAAATGGAGAACTCTACAGTATTTCTGGGGGTAACCTTAGATAATAAACTACAATGGGGCGCTCATATTGAGACTCTGGCAGGTAAACTTAGTTCAGCTGCCTATGCTGTGAGAAAAATTAGACAATTTACAGACATTGATACAGCCAGGCTTGTTTACTACGCCTACTTCCACAGTGTAATGTCCTATGGTATTCTATTATGGGGCAAAGCTGCTGATATTCAAACTATATGTGTATTGCAAAAGAGAGCTATTAGATCCATATACAAAATGAAGCCACGCGAATCTCTTCGCCAAAAATTTAAAGATATAGGCATTCTTACAGTGGCGTGTCAATACATTTATAATTGTCTACTGTTTGTACGTCAAAATATTAATAATTACAATAAACGGATAGATATAAGTAACCGTCCAATTAGAAGTGGAGCACATAAGTTAGTTGTAGTGCCACACCGTTTGCGTAAGGTACAGAAGTCCTTTGTGGGGTTGAGTGTACGTTTCTACAATATGATCCCGAAGTCTGTCTTGGACTTACCTTTGCACCGGTTTAAAGATACTGTCAAAAGACATCTAATAAATCATGGTTACTACACCATTGAAGAATTTTTAAATAACAAAGATTCTTGGAACGATAGTGATATGCTTCCATCTCCTCACGAGATATCTTAAAAATATTGTTTCATACTAAGTACTAAAAATCGTATATTGAGACATTTTTTTTGAAAAGAGCAAGTACCGAGTTTCTTGCCAGTTCTTCTCGGTGCAAACCTGCTTTCCGAACCTGGCGGTAGAGTCCCGACATTTCATGAGAGCTTATATCTAAGCCTATGTGAAATAAAGAATTTCATTTCATTTCATTTCAATTAGAATTTAGGCTACAAGGATTAGCTACAGTGTACCTAGTCATTCGAATATTCCTCAATATTTTATCACGAATTCAGGCTACTTCCTAAGTTTCTCGTCGAACCACATTAAATTAGATTACATCCAATGATTTATTTTGCGGCGAGCGTCGTCGGCAAAACTTTGTCATTTCTATGGCTTAACCAAAAACGAGAAGCCGAAAAAACTTATTCAAAAGGGACGCTGTTGATTTAGGTCGGTATCATAAATTTGTTATGTAAACATATGAAAATGATATGCCTCTCCGGTAGGGAAAAGGGGGGACTGGTCAGCGAAAAATTTACTGTTCTCGATCGGGTCTGAAGTGTGCAGAAAGGATTATTACTTGGACTTGAGGTAGATTGGATATTGAGGGCTTTTTGTGTCATATTACTGACTCCCTAGACACGGGTTGTTGCCTAGTTTGGGAGTCAGGGATTGTTTATAATTGTAACATTTTTGTGGCTAATAAAATTTGTTTCATTCATTTATATCAGGGGGATTTCACTCGCAAGTCACACTGTAGGTAAAAAAGCTACAAGCACTTCGCCGACCGCTCAGCGGTTTTCATCAGAACCCCTGTAACAAGCCGGAAAGAGATAGAGGGGATTATCTCCCCTCTATCTCTAGCAAAAAGTAGCACGACAAAAAGAGAGCACAACGTTTAGGTTTATAAAGACCTAGGTATAAGGAGTTGTTGCGAACTGAATTGCACTTTATTGTGTCAGCGCTAGAGTCGCTACTTATTTAATCATTGTACAGAGTGAAGTAAGGTATTGTTGTGGTATTCTAAGGCCCTGAAATATCTTTACTTGTGTAACAAGCACTGGGCATTACTATTTCCTTCCGAACCTGACAGTAGAGTTTTGAATTTTCGCTTATATTTAGGCCTATGTGAAAAATAGATTTTCATTTTCATTTTCATGTGTACAGTAATTCACGCGCTAATTTCGTGATTTCACAATTCACGTTAGAAATCATGGATTTGTCTGAGGTAAGTGGTAATCAAGAGTCCATTTCCACTGCAGAATCTATTCAATAGTTTTAGCATTAAAGTGAAACAAGCATACATAATACACTCTCCTTTAAATACCCATAATCGATTATATCTGGCACTTTGCAAAGAATCCAATGCAAAATTTGGCAATGTGGCAATGTATTTAAAATATTTTTTAATTATCTTGCATGCTCTCTGACAAACGTTTGTCTTTATAATATTTGTGTGAATATTATTTTTCCACAACGTTTCATAACACATGTTTATTATCAGGTGAACTCAATGGATTCACTTGTTTGTACCATCGAGCCATTTTTATTCGAAGCCTAGACGTCTTGTAATGTTACCTAAAAATATTCAATATACTTTGATAAACAACCACGATAAATATTTGAAATTTTCCAAATTGATGACTTGATGAAACCTCAAATTAATAATACATTAACGGTCAGATTCCTTTCTAGAAACTATCTCATTGAATAATAATTGTTTATTAATTGCATTTCTTTGATATAAATATTGAACTATAACAGACTCCAATTCAGAGTGTTTCTACAAGTCTTCAAGTGCATTACCAAATAGGTTAAATAGCTAATAAGTACTTTGTTAAACCTCTCCTCTGTTTCAAATAAAGCTAAGTAAGTAAATATTTGTGTTTACTTCATAATCGGCTGCGACCCATTACATTTTATGGCGCAGTCGGGACGGATCGTTGAAAGAAGCAATAAGCTTAACGAGTCCAGAACCACGGTGAAGACGCTGTTTGGACTACCTACCTGCTCCGGAGGTATACGAGGAGTTCACCAGCAGCCCCACATCGTGCTCTCATCAAGTTCAAGGTCAAGCAGCCGCAAGTAAGCACATAAGTTACTTTTTATGTATAACTTAGCTTCATTATTTGACGAGAAAATGGCTCCGACAATTAGTCTAGAAATGGCAGAGCGTATGCTCATAAAGTTTGATGGAAACAAAAATAAGTTGTTTGAATTTCTCGACAATTGCGACAAAGCAATGAGCTTGGTTGATCCGCAATATAAAGAAATCCTTTTCAAACTCATCGAGACTAAGATTACCGACAATGCCAGAGCCGTCGTCAGAAACAGAGAATTCCCTACATGGGACGCTTTAAAAGCACATCTTTTGGATGCGTATTCAGAAAAAAGGACCATTGGGCAGTGGCAACTAGAATTAAACGCGTGCAAACAAGACATTAAGGAATCAGTAATGAGTTTTGCAAACAGAGTTGAAAGTTGTTACATTAAGGTTATTAACTCATTAGACGGTAATTTAGATAAAACAAGTAGGGAGGCATGTGTAAACTTAATTAAAAATGAAGCACTTAGCGTTTTTCTGAATGGGTTAAACAGAGATTTAACGATTCTCGTCAAGTCCCAAAGGCCTGACACCTTAGAAAGCGCAGTTGCTGTTGCACTAAATGAAGAGCAACAATTAAAAAGTAAATTTGAGATGCAACGTTTTCATAATAATCATAAACCAAATTACAATCAAAATAAAATATTTCAAACCGTGTCAAATCAATTTTGTAAATATTGCAAGAAAACAAACCATACTATCGATAAATGTTTTAAATTAAAAAATCGAAATTCCAATAATAACACCCCAAATAATAATTATAACACTAATCGTTATAACCGAACTAATTACCAAAACAATCAACAGCAAAATAATCAAAACAAATACTATAATTCTCGTCAAAATAATAGTCATTTTAGAGGTAATTCCTCACAGCAGGCTGGACCATCGCCTTTAAACAGGCAGGGTCCTCCGCAGCCGGCTGTGCAGAGGGAAACCCGACCGATTCAAGCCGGATCTATGCAGTAAATTGTAGTGCTATTACATCATATGTAGTCATTCAATTCAATCAAACTTGTGAACCAGTTAGACTATTATTAGATACTGGTGCTACAATTTCCCTAATTAAAGTCGATAAATTAAAATATGAAACCATTTGTTACACAGATTACCCAATTTATTTAAAAGGTATTGACAAAGTTGATACAAAAAATTTAAATAAGACACTCGCTTATACCTACCTTGATTTTTATCTTAATAACTATAAATATGAAAGCCTTTTTCACGTTATTGCAAAGGATTTCCCAATAGATTTTGATGGTATTTTAGGGAACGATATCTTAAAAAATTTAAACGCTTCTCTCGATTTCGAAAGAAATATTTTAAAACTAGATGAAAATGAAATTGAAATAAAGTTAATAGAAACTCTTAATGCCCCTCCCGAAAATAGTAAAACCCTATGGTCCCGTGCTAACGAATTACATGATCCTTATAAAGTAAACATACCATTTGATTCTTGTAATGATAAGAATTTAATTCAAAAAGAATATTCCAATATTCCCATAGAAGATTCTTATATTCCCATTGAGCATTCTAAAGGAGTGAATTTCACGGTGCTGAAACCTCCATTTGAAAATAATATTCCCGTTGAGGATTCTAATAATCCCACTGAGGATTCTAATATTTGTCTAAAACAATTATTTGATTATATTCCCTTCGTGGATTCTAATGAAAAACTTTCAGATGACATACAGACCTCCAAGATTTGTCATTCAAAGAATTTAAATAAATCTATTCCAGGAATTATAAAAAACAAAACTATTTTAAAACCGCGTTGTGAGCAAATCGTTGAATTTGATGTCTTAAATTTTAATTCCGAACTAGGAATAATAAATAAAAAAGAAATTGAAAATGGTGTTTTTATCGCGGACAGTCTTGTAAAAGTTACAAATGGAAAAGTTATTACTTCTATTTTGAATACAAACGATAAAGTTATGGAAATTAATAATCTGAATATAGAAATTGAATATGTCTCAGAAAATTTCAGAAAATGTTTAGAAAATGATGAAAATTCTAATAATATTGTTCAAGTCAGAAGCTTTTCTCAAAAATCTGAATCAATATCTCCAGAAAGATTAGAAAGGATTAAATCCCATCTTCGCACTTCACATCTAAATAAGGAAGAAAAAGAATCTTTAGAAAAAATTTGCATGGATTATCATCATATATTTCATTTAGACGGTGATAAATTATCAAGTACTGATGTTCTAAAACATACTATCCCAATCAAATCAAATACCCCTCCAATTAATGTTAAAACTTATAGGTATCCTCAAATTCATAAAGAAGAAGTCGATAAACAAATAAAAAAGATGTTGGAACAAGGTATTATTGAACCATCAACATCTCCTTGGAATTCACCCGTATGGGTCGTTCCGAAAAAACTCGACGCTTCCGGTGAAAGAAAATGGCGTTTGGTTATTGATTATAGAAAATTGAATGAGGTAACAATTGGAGATAGTTACCCTTTGCCTAATATAACAGACATTTTGGATCAATTAGGTCATTCCAAATACTTTACAACTCTTGATTTAACTTCAGGTTTCCATCAAATTAAAATGGCACCTGAAGATGCTGAAAAAACTGCATTCTCTGTCCCTTCAGGACATTATCAGTACAATAGAATGCCTTTCGGATTAAAAAATGCACCAGCTACGTTCCAAAGATTAATGAACACCGTACTTGCTGGAATTCAAAATTATAGATGTTTCGTCTATTTAGATGATATCGTGATTCACGCAGATTCTCTTCAAGAACATAATAAACGTCTGATTGAAGTTTTTCAACGCTTAGATAAATATAATTTGAAAATTCAACCCGATAAATGTGAATTTATGCATAAACAAGTCACGTATTTAGGCCATCTCATTACTAATGAAGGTATCAAGCCCGATCCAAAGAAAATTGAAGCTATAATTAACTATCCTATCCCTAAGTGTCAAAAGGACATTAAAGCATTTCTTGGCTTTGCTGGATATTATAGAAGATTTATAAAAGATTTTGCTAAATTATCACGTCCTTTGACCATGTTATTAAAAAAGGATACTGATTTTGTTTGGACAAGTAGCCAACAAGAATCATTCGAAAAATTAAAAAATGCATTAAGTAGCGAACCAATTTTACAATATCCCAATTTTGAAAAAGATTTTATACTAACTACTGACGCTAGTGCTTACGCAATAGGATCTGTACTTTCGCAAGGATCACCACCTAATGATCTTCCTATCGCTTTTGCGAATAGAACCTTAAATCATGCTGAATCTAATTATTCAACCACGGAAAGAGAACTATTGGCTATAGTTTGGAGCATAAAACACTTTAGACCCTATCTTTATGGAAGAAAATTTAAAATTTATACAGATCATAAACCTCTAACTTGGTTATTTAATGCAAAAGATCCAAGTTCTCGTTTAGTCAGATGGAGACTTTTACTAGAAGATTATGATTACGAAATTATTTATAAAGAAGGTAGATTAAATAATAATGCCGATGCGTTAAGTCGAATACAAACAATTAATCGTTCACAATATCAACAATTTTTGAACGATTTTCAACACAAATTGATTATTTATAATAATATCGAAGAAATTAATGGAAATATATGTGATAAGTTAGACAGTAACATTTGTATTCCAATCTCACGTGATCTTGAATGTACTGAAGATTTTCACAAAGAAATTAAAAACAAATTTGATCATTTTAAAGATATCAAACCACAAGATGTTGATGTTGGTAATATTGTCATTAAAAAGCATAATGATCATTTCATTTATTACCTTTGTACCAAACAATATTATTGGAATAGAGCAGAGTATCGGGATTTCTTTGACACAATGATGAAAGTGCGGGAGCACTTACTCAAAACTAATGGGGGAGAGTGTACTTTAAAAATTCCCAAGCTAGGAGATCAATATGATAAACTCAGTTGGTCTAAATTACGAACTATGTTGAGATATATTTTCAAAGATACTAAAATAAAAATCATTATTTTCCTAAATGAAAAAATTATACCAAAAGAAGATGAAATTAAACAAATCTTAGAAGAATGTCATGTAAATCCAACAGCTGGACACTCCGGTTTCCATAAAACGTACAAAAGAGTCAAAGCTAAATATAAGTGGAATAATATGAAACTTGATATTAAAAAATTTATTAAAACTTGTGAATCGTGTCAAAAAAATAAATTAGTACGAAAGAAACATAAACTTCCAATGGAACTTACTACAACATCTTCAACACCTTTTGAACGTATTGCATTAGACATTGTGGGACCTTTACCCTTGTCAGAAAACGGCAATAAATTTATTCTTACACTCCAAGATGATTTAACTAAATTTTCACAAGCTTATGCTATTCCAAATCATGAAGCTTTAACAATTGCAAACATTTTCGTTACACAATTCATATGTAAATTTGGTATACCTAAGTCAATACTTACCGATCAAGGTGCCGATTTTACATCATCACTATTAAAAAATGTCTCAAAATTATTTAAAATAAAACAAATTAATTGTACAGCTTATCACCCACAGACTAACGGTGCTCTTGAGAGATCTCATCATACGTTAGCTGAGTATTTGAAACATTACGTTAATGACAAACAGACAGACTGGGACAAATGGATAGATTTTGCAATGTTTGCCTATAACACATCTATCCATACTTCTACTCAATTCATGCCATTTGAATTAGTTTTTGGTGTTAAACCAAACATCCCATCTAGCCTCACTGCTGCACCTGAATTTAAATACACTTACGATGATTATGTTAGTGAACTAAAAATGAAATTACAAAAAAGTAACGAAATAGCTAGAAACAATATACAGAAATCAAAAGAAATTAATAAAAAATATTATGATCAGAAAAATAATTGTATATCGTTTAAAGTAGGAGATAAAGTATTTTTGTTGAATGAAAACACTTCTAAAGGCAAATGTAAAAAACTTAGAAGTAATTATGAAGGTCCTTACGAAATAGTCGAAATTAATTCTAATTGTAACTCTACCATTAAAATTAAAAACAAAAAGAAGTTAGTTCATAATAATAGATTAAAATTAGCATACTAAAATAAATCCTATTATAATTTGCTTGCAGAATGTCCTGGACAATCGTCTGGATCCTGCTTTTGCAAATCCTCAGAATAAATGGTGACTTTAATAGCAACTTGATTCAAGTATATCCTTTAAAAATAAATACTGGACTATATTACGATCAAATAGGAAAAATTGAATTCTTTGAAAGTACTTGGAAACTAATAACAAACATCGATATAACAGAACTAGAGAATAAAATAGACCTTATTGACGTTACATACAGCGACACAAAAATTTTATGCAATGACAAAACGTTTTCAAATTTCTCTGTATGTAACACTACCTTAAACATAATCAGTAAACTTATTCCTGTTTTAAAATCAAAAGATGAATCATTGAAAGATTTGATCGGTCATACACCAAATAAAAAGGATTCCTCATATAATTATTATACCGTAGATGATCATCACAGAACAAAACGAGGTTGGTTCGACGGCTTCGGTTACTTATTTAAAACAGTTTTTGGTACCTTAGACGCTGAAGATGGCGAACATTTCGAAAAAGCATTCGATAGAATTAATAAAGACAAAAATGAATTTGTTAAAATTTTAAAACAACAAACTCAAGTTGTTCAAAGTACAATAATGAATTTCAATTCTTCGATTACAAATTATGAACGCAACTTAAATACATTTAATATAAATTTGAGAAGATTAGAAAATTTTACAAAAGCAACTGTCGATACTGTTACTTCTTTGCAAAGACAACAATGTATGGAGGAGCATTTAGAATTACTTAATTTAATTATTTCTGAAGTAGATAAAGAATATTCTATAATTATTAATGCTATTTTGTTTGCTAAAACAGAAACATTACATCCAAGTATAATTTCACCCTCAAAGTTAATAAGTGAACTTCAAAAGGTTATTACTTACTTACCGACTAATACCAAATTTCCAATCGACCTTACAAGAAATGAAATCTATAAATTAGAATCGGTATTGAAACTAAATGTATTCTTATATAATAATAGACTTATATTCGTTATCTCAGTTCCATTAATATTCAATGAAACATTCGATGCATATAAACTTATAAGTTTACCCATTCATAAAAACGATGATCTTTATTCTTTTATATTACCTGATGAAAATAGTCAATACTTGTCAGTTTCAGAAAACAGAATGTATTATGTAACACTTAAAGATTTGTCACAATGTAAATTATTATCTGATGACTTAAGAATTTGTTATAATAAAATACCAATATATTCAACTCACTCTAGACCTAGTTGCGAAACTGAAATTTTGTTAAATAATGTTAAGAATCCTAATAACTGTAACATAAGAATTACAAAACTTACTCATGAATTGTTTTATAAATTAGATAAATTAAATCAATGGTTATATGTCGCACCAAAGCCGATTGTCGCTACCGTTAAATGTGAAATGATGCAACCTAGAGATATTATGTTAGAAGAAAAAGGAATTCTGAATTCTAACAAAAATTGTAAGATTTTCACTACTAATTCTGTATTAACTACTTTTAGTACTCATAATGAAAATTCAGTAGATATAAGAATTTTTCCCACTTTTGATATTAATGATTGTATAAAGACAAATAAGTTTAATTTTACAAAACTAGATTTAATACCGTTGCAGTCTTATAAATTAGATCATGATTCAATTAAATTAACGAGTCATAAATTAGATGAAATTGAAAAACTTACTCAAGAATATGAAAATCATAACTCGATACTTAATCAAATGACAGGAAATAGTTTTCTTCCTCATGTTTTTACAATTATAAAAGTGTTAACTTTGTATGCTCTTTATAGATTTTTCAGATATTTATGGCTATTATACAAATATGGAAAAGAAGCACATCGTCATATAAATACTGATTGTTGTAACAGTATAACTAATTGTATTACCTTTAATGTCAGAAATAGAAATAGAGAAAGAGACTCATCAATTTCTCACATTATGTATTCAAATGCTCCTACAGCACCAATTGAAAATCTTGAAATGCAAACTTTAATGGAAAAAACACCTATAGCTAATAATTGTAATAATGAAACACCACTGCGAAGAAGTGCTAGATTATCTAAATTAAAAACTTAATTATTGTTAAAAATAAGTATATTTTAAAATTGTAAATCATTTTATTTTAATTATAATTTTAGTTGTATAATCTTATAATCTTACTGTAAATAAGTCGAAATGATTTTCAATCATTTCTTTTTCTTAGGGGGAAGGTGTAATGTTACCTAAAAATATTCAATATACTTTGATAAACAACCACGATAAATATTTGAAATTTTCCAAATTGATGACTTGATGAAACCTCAAATTAATAATACATTAACGGTCAGATTCCTTTCTAGAAACTATCTCATTGAATAATAATTGTTTATTAATTGCATTTCTTTGATATAAATATTGAACTATAACAGACTCCAATTCAGAGTGTTTCTACAAGTCTTCAAGTGCATTACCAAATAGGTTAAATAGCTAATAAGTACTTTGTTAAACCTCTCCTCTGTTTCAAATAAAGCTAAGTAAGTAAATATTTGTGTTTACTTCATAATCGGCTGCGACCCATTACAGTCTGTTTTCACTTTATCCTGTCTGTCACTCAAGTTTCAAGTAGTCCGCATATATCTCCGATACCAAATAGATTTCGGATTTCACCTCATTTTTATGTATCTAGTATCCCTCACGTAGATACATACTGACATCCACTGTTCAGGCATACTCAGCATCACGAGCAAGGCACGTATGTGCGGCCTTAAATTCTTTTTATGTATGACGATAAATTTACATAATGGCAGGCGGTTGAAGGCACTTACGGTCGGTAGATCTCTGCGCTAGACCATTTGTTGTGATAAATATAGTGTTTGATATTTGCAAGCATTTTTAGAATGTGTCGAAAGTACCTACAACCTAAAATCTCTCTCTTTCTAAACCACTATTTTACGAAACAATTTTTCGATATCCGAGGTTTCAATAATTCACGCCCAGCTGAAAATAGAATACTTCATAACACTATTTATTATAAATGAAATCTAAAAATTCCTCTTCGATCCAATCGTCGAAAAAAAAATTACACGGAGTCTAAGGTCACAAAAACGATTTAAATAACATTATATTACCGCTCCAAATGTGATATGGGTGTAGTCAAGCAGGCAGGTTTCATACACCTTTTATGACAAAATGGTGAGCTTTCAGATTTAGGTTTAGAATCATGATAAGCATCAAAGTTTCAGTTTTAGGTACGCGTAATTGTCGTGAAATTTTTCATTTCCGACTTTTGGCAGATTTATGTTGTTCTTAGGCTACTCGTTTGAGGTAAAGTTCTTAGGTCTCAGACTACTCTTAAGTATGATCTATGCAAGCGTGCTCCATCGTAGACCTCATCATTGCTCTACCTTAGGCATGATTGTAGTCAAACGCAAGCCAAGTGCGCATTTTTTTTTAATAATAATAAAAAAACAGTGTATTATGTATAAACTTTCAGATTACATCGTAAAACAAAAGGCTCAGTTCCAAGTACAAGGTGTCTAATAGAAATTCCGCTCGCACGCCTCGAGTACCTACCGATATCATAGGAATAAGGGAGCACTTTTATTCGAGTGTCGGATCTCGTCGGATGTGCGAGATAAAGCCTTGTTGGCTGTTACACTAAAGTTTCGTCGGTTGTTTCAGCGTTATATCATTTTCCTCGGCGCAGTTTGTTTTTTTCTATTGTGGATTGAAGCGAGATTATTTGTGGTACACAGTACACTAAACAGTACAGTTTTTGACGATCTCTCTGGCATGGCAAATGACATGGCCGGATTCTGCCCTCGGAAAAAAAATATTCATGGCCATTGACAAACAGTAGGTACGTCATATTAAAGCTTATATTTATGTATTTAGAATCGTTTAATATTTATGATCTGAAAACATGCGAGAGACATAATATCAGCATAACAACTTGCAACAAAATGCACCTAAATATTTTAATAGCAATGATTATTTTATTAAATATTTGAATTGCTGTTCAAAATGCTTACTCGCATTTTCTAAGCTTTTTAATATGAAAAAATAATAAGTTCATAACCAATACGCATCATTTTTTAATAAAAAATCATTGCTATTAAAAATTGTTAGGCGCATTTTGTTGAAAGTTGTTATGCTGATATTATGTCTCTCGCATGTTTTCTGATGATAAAACTTAAACGATTGTAAAGACATAATTATAAGCTTTAATATGACGTACTGTTTGTCGATGGCCATTAATATTTTTTTCCAGGGCACAGCTCCATACAAGTTTCGGCCATGTACTTTAGAGCTCGGATTCGAGTGAGATGTCACGGATTCGATTTCTGCGACGTTATATAAAATTCTCGTGAACAATTTTTGTTACCAATCTCCTCAGAAACGACTCGACCGATTGTTATGAATATTTCTGTGTATATTTTATGTTCAGTAAATCTGAGAGTGACTGGTAATCTGTTTTTACTAACCCTAGTGGCAAATCAACGTTTGCCGGGTCAGATAGGCTAATGTATAAAATTCTCGTTTCTCGTGTTTATTACCAAATCTTCCGAAACGGCTCGACTGATTTTTATGAAATTTTCTATGTATGTTCGGTAGGTTTGAGAGTAAGGGCGCGTTCCAACTATGTCGTAACGATTAAATTATCGTTGGACGACTGTCGTCTCTAGCTGTTCCCATTAATACGATTGTTTGTCGTCATTTTTTTACCGTTTAGCTATACTATTGTATCTAGCTGTTCCCATTGGATCGCGACATTTTATCGTTTAAGAATGTATTGGGCGGCCACGATTTAGTCGTTATAATTTTTTATC
This sequence comes from Coenonympha glycerion, assembly GCA_963855885.1. NCBI lineage: Eukaryota > Metazoa > Arthropoda > Insecta > Lepidoptera > Nymphalidae > Coenonympha > Coenonympha glycerion. The sequence goes on along the minus strand of OY979637.1, from coordinate 14,994,443 downwards.
GTTATGACTGTCGTACTAGCCGTTCCCACTGTCATGACAATCTGTTGTCACTGCAAAAAATGTGCACACCTCCATTTAAACACATAAGCCACGACACTTAAAACTACACGATTATCTGTCGTCACGACAGAGTGGGAACGCGCCCTAAGTTGTAATAAATTTTTATATCCCTAAGGGCAAAAAAATGTTTACGACTTTTCAATACACGACCTCCGATGCAGACGGCAGAATCGATTCGGTCGCATCTAATTCAGTTACAAAATTCAACCCACACAAACCTTATAACAAAGTATCTACCTACTACATACAATATAGGCACATACTCTACCCTAGGAGGATGATAATTTTTAGATAAGTAACTGCATTTTTCATACACCACAGACTTGTATACTAAAGACAAGGCGAACAGCGCAAAAAAATGTCGCCAGATTATGGGTGTCATTAGTACCAACAGTATAAGGCTACGCGGTAGTTCGGTCAGCGGCGGCGGCGGGTATTTTGACAGATGACGCTACTGTTTGCTTGTATGAAGAAGGTTTACGTAAAATGTTCGGATCGGCCTATCTTTACTATTTGTATCTATTTAATGCACTTAAGTTTTCCTCATTAGTCATTAGGTACCATTTGCTAACTATCTTGTTTAAAATCACTGACGAAATCAAGGGATTCCACTAGTTAGTCGTGTTACTCGACGTTTCTACGTGACTCAAATAAAAATTAATTTTTAGGCAAACGTGAAAAAACTTGGAAAATTCCATTTGCACGGTTAAGTGCTCGGAATTTTTTGTCGTTTGAGATGATACTACGGGTTTTTTCTTTTTATTAAAAAACTGAATGTTGAATTCGCGCAGATATCATAACTATACATTCTCTTTTGAAGACAAGATGAAAATTTGGCTCACTACTCATTAGTGTGAGTTTGAAACAACTTTTCTGTGTATTATGTGAGTTTTTTATGATTTTGAAAACCTACTTTAATTTATTTTATTCATTTGAATCGCACTTCCGATTTGAATACAAAAATCTTCATCTTGATAGCTTTTATTTTCCAGGGAGGTTTCCTTCGAAGTTTGTGATGAGTATTGCAGTAAAAGGATCAAATATCTACGAGCACATCTACGAATAATTAGAATCTTTTCAAGTGTTAGAAAATTGTGTGTGGTGTTTCATGTGGGTAGTTTTCCTGCAGAACTATACAGAACTACTACTACTACTACTACTGCGGTACTATACAGAATCTTTTCAAGTAGCGGATTATAGCAAAACACATTAATCTCTCCTGCGAATAATTAGAAACAGATTGATCTGTGTTTCTCTCTACCCGATAGTATAATTTTAGAAATACAATTCTGAAAAGTCTGCGAAGAGAAAGCTCAAAGCTCTTTCAAGGGCACGGAACTAGGTACTTTTTGTTAAACTCAGTAAAATATTTGTGAAATACTCAATATTTTCAGAAAAAAAACTACAGATTCCCAGAAAATCGTGGGCGTGGGATGAAAACCTTTTAAAATGGATTGGCGATAAAAACCCTGGATTAACTTTAACACAAAGGCTGCTTTTATCCTGGAAAATCCAAATCAGAGTATCTGTACCATTGAAGCATAACTGCTCCGGGAAGAACTGGCAAGAAACTCGGCACTTGCATTTTTCAAAATACCATAATATTATGCAACTTTTATTATGATCTTAATATGATATTGAGCAGAGATTTTGAAAATAACAAGTGCCGAGTCTCTTGCCAGTTCTTCTCGATGAGTAATTGCTTTCCGAATTCGGCAGTACAGTGCTGATTTTTCATAAGAGCCTGCGTGTCATTATGCCTATGTGGAAAATAACGATTTTCATTTTCATGGTTCCCTCGACATTTGTCAAAAATTGGTCAAGTATGATTCAGGCTCGCGTACTACGGGTTCCGTACTATCAAAACCAATTCCGACCAAAACACCTCTGACCACTTAATTCAAAAACGAGCAAAGAACCACGTTGGTAGTTGATAGGCGAAGCAGGGTGACGTTTTTACTATTTGGATACGGAACCCTAAATTCCGAACATCACGCAGGTTATCACAAAGCTAGCTATTTATACAACTAGCTTTTATTTCACGTTTATGTTATCGTACGAAATCTCCTAATAATGTTATCTCTATATTTTTTGTATCAAAATTCAGCATAAATTGTTTCAGATGGCGTCATAAAAATGTATGAGATTAATAATGTTATTATGATGGCTCTCTGACGCGATCGCGCCCTCTAGCGGACATGACCCGACTAGTAATACAGGACTTTATTGCGCTAACCATTGTCGTGTGGCGTTTACTGCATCGATACTGGCGACTTTCCGACCAATTGGAATTGTATTGGCCGTAAATATACTTGACCGACGCAAATTGCTTTTTATTTTAAATCTCGTATTATTATTTAAATATGGAAGCTTGGAAGATGTTTGATACTTATTCATGCCTCAACTAAAAAAAAAACCGGCCAAGTGCGAGTTGGACTCGCGCACCGAGGGTTCCATACCATAAAGAAGTTAAACATTAAAAGAATCACTTTGGTTCATGAATTTACGAGTATAATTTACATGTAGGTACTTTTGTTGGCAAACCGCAAACTTAACTTTGTTTTTGCCGGTTTATTGTTATTATATAAAAAAATATAATAGTAAGAGAAATGATTTTATTTTTCCTGTAAAATATACGTTAATGCCTATTGATCGTAATTATTTCAGATTTTTCGGCCGATAAACTTCGGAGATAAGGGGGGGGAACGGTATTTTTTTTGACAGTTTGCCCAATAAATCAAAAACTATCGAGCATAAAAATAAATAAAAATCTGTTTTAGACTACACAAGTAACGCCCTTTCTTATGATACCCCACTCAATATTGTTAACTCATTATGAAATTTCAATATCCCCGTTTTCCCCCCTTTTTAAATAAAAATAAAAACAATTTTCAAACTTTTACGATTGCTATGACGACGCGTCACTATTTCCTATAACTATTCTAAATTGCAGGTCGATAGCTTGAATAGTTACTGAAATAATCGAGTGTGACAGACGGACGGACGGACGGACGGACGGAAAAAGTCTCACCATAAGGGTTCCGTTTTTACCATTTTGGTATGGAACCCTAAAAAGAACAATATTATCATAAAGATTCTAAAATCTGAATTTAAAGTTTGAGAGTTTTTTTGGCAGCATTTTTTTATTGAAGGAATTTTTTGCCACTGTCACTTCATGGCCCCAGGGTCTCCACGGCAAACGGGACAAAAATGTAACTCTCTAATAGAGAGGCAGTTCCCGGCTTTGATTCTGTCTCCTTGATATGAATCGAAGCTATTGTGTCAACGCATGTTGCGTACCACATTAGCGCCCGACCCCGTTCCCAGGGAACCAGCGTTGAACCAAGTTTGAGATCTACCTACATATTTACAATTTGGACGATTTTGATGAAAATACTCTACTGGTGGTAGGATTCTTTTTGCGCAGGTCGACCTGAAATACCTACTTGTATTACTGTGTTTTGGTTTGGCACAATCATACGGCTATCTACATTCCAGATTTCATCAAAATGGATCCAATAACTACTTCTTTGCTTAAATAAGTGACAAAAAATTAAAAAACGTAAAGCTAAACACATTCTACATCAAAAACCATACGTCTTAACTCGGTAGAGATACTATAGGTCTCGTTAAAAACTAATCCCACCAAAAACATAAATGTAAAAAAAGGAGAGCCAAGTTCAATAGAAAAATTATGCTTGGCTGTCGGCTTCGCCGCAAAAAGAATGGAGATCTAAATGAGTGCCAAGTTCTATGTAAAATCGAAATTTGTATTTATAGGAACAAAAAAACAATATGAGCAATTATTAAACTCTATTTTTTTGCTTTATTGAATACCTATAACAATTGCTGTTATTCAAAAATGTTAGATCTTAAAGTAGGTTAGATTCGACTTGGCCAGTTTTCATTACATCAGTTATTTTATAAAGTTATACAACATTTTAATTCCGATAAAAACTCGCCAAGTCAAATCTAACCTACTTTAAGATCTAACATTTTTGAATAACAGCAATTGTTATAGGTATTCAATAAAGCAAAAAAATAGAGTTTAATAATTGTTCATATTGTTTTTTTGTTCCTATAAATACAAATTTCGATTTTACATAGAACTTGGCACTCATTTAGATCTCCATTCTTTTTGCGGCGAAGCCGACAGCCAAGCATAATTTTTCTATTGAACTTGGCTCTCCTTTTTTTACATTTATGTTTTTGGTGGGATATCATTACTTTTTGTAAAGAAGACTTGGCAGGTACTGAGTTTAAAGCTTTTTCTTGCGTTTCTGCTGCGTGATTTTCTTTTTTATACTATTTTCTTCTCTCTCTTGAATGTTAGAGATAATAGTGTGCATTGCCCATTCATTATCTGCTACCTTTTTAGTACGCTTCCTGTTTATGCTTAAATTAGCTAAGTCCGGGCGATATAGGGATCTCAGGCGGTTATATTCTATTATATATAAATCTCGTGTCACAATGTTTGTCCTCAATGGACTCCTAAACCACTTAACCAATTTTAATAAAATTCGCACACAGGGTGCAGTTTGCTCTAACTTAAAAGATAGGATAGCTTAAATCTCAATTTATCTATTTTTTTATATCCTTAAGGGCAAAACAACGTTTGCCAGGTCAGCTAGTATTCTATTATAGAACTATCTTGTGCCTTAATTTGACTAGGGTCTAGATTAATAAGGTGTCTCCGTCTAGGGTTTTAACCCTGGAGAGCGCAACGTAGGCCTGTCCTCTGCTAAATATCGAAGTGCCTTTGTCCAGAAGAGCGCTGTCCAGACTAAGTCCTTGTGATTTGTGGATAAAGAGCTACAAACAAATGAGGTTTTGAAACAAACAACTTTACCCAAGTAATATTAATTGACTCTCAAAACTCGTCGAACAACGCAATCTTATAGGAGGGTTTCCGCTAAACAACCGGGCATAACGACGATGCTGGCGCAAAGCAAATGAGCGCCGCTAAGAGCATACTTTAGTTCGTTCGCAACTTCGCGTATCGGGTGCGCGCGCATAGTTGTAACACGCTAGTCCTCGCGTACAAGTGCAAGGCGCGAGCGAGTTCAATTCTTAAATTAGTCAATCATACATAAATGTTATATCGGTAACAAAAATACATCGCTATTGCCTTGATCTTGGTATACCTACATACACATTGGACTTTCTTTTAAGGTACAAAGAGTTCGAAGTAACAAATTTATACCTTAAAATATTATTTCTTATTTTTTAAAGAAATAAGAGAAACGAACCTTGATTACTGATCTTTGTTATTTTAGTGAGCCGTGGACTATAAAATATCATGAAATATTTATCACCATTGAAGAACTAATATTTGTAATGACTTGTCATAAGTGCCTGTAAGTTAGGCCTATATGAAATATAAAAGTACTAGCAGTGCCCGCGGACTCCGTTCTGCGTTAAAAATATTTTTATCCCGGCCCGTTTATCCCATATAAGGCCCAGTTTCCACCAAAGCGGAGCGGAGTGGAGATGTGTTTGAATAACCAACCAGATTTCATCATTTCGACATCACCTCTCCCCTCAGTTTCGGAGATGTTAAAATGTCGAAATCTTTTTGATTACTCAAATACAGCTCCGCTCTGCTTCGCTTCGGTGAAAACCGGGCCTTATACGTGCTTATAACCACAGCCACGGAACACCTAATAGTATGCCACAGCCCACAGCGCTGGACGCGAGCGAGGCATTCGCATAGATACTGCGGACTGCCGGGGCGGCGCGTTTTTATTTTGCTAATATCTTGGAGGATATTTGTTTAAAACTGTATAGCGTAAAAGGCACAAATATTCTACATTAAATTTCCGTTCTGAAAAACATATTTACAAAGATATAAATTAATACCATATGGGCTAAATAAGCTTCACAAAAATTATTTATTTGTAATCCACAATTTTAAAAGTAAAAGCAGTTATTGAGAGTTACCCGTAGGAGATAGGCATATGCTATCGCGGACTTTTTTGCAGATTTTGATACGTTCTTTAATATTGTAGAACATTGTTTTGTTCTATCCTCAATAGTTTCCGCAGCGTACGCGATGAAAGCAATTTTTTTTGCGACTTGGATTGCATTATTCAAGTTTTAGTAAAGATGCATAGTTAATTTTGAAAATTATTATAGCCTATGACACTCCACGATTATGTAGCTTTCTATTGATAAAAGAATTTTGAAAATCGGTTCAGTAGATCCAGAGATTACCCCTTACAACGTCACAAACTCACAAACATCGTTACGCTACCTCTTTTTAATATTATTACTAGCTGACCTGGCAAACGTTTTGCCATTGGGGATTTAAAAAATAGTTGAATTGAGATTTAAACTATCCTATCTCTCAAGTTGGATCGAACTGCACATGGTGTGCGAATCCTAATATCCTAATAATATTATAAAGGCGAAAGTTTGTGTGTGTGTCTGTTACTTCTTCACGGCTCAACTACTGAACCGATTCAGCTGAAATTTGGAACATAGGTAGCTTATAACCCGGATTAAAACATAGGCTACTTTTTATCCCGGAAAAATCCGTAGTTCCCGTGGGATACTCAAAATACCAACTTTTCTAGAGCAATCTATAGCTACATCTATAGATAGATTGTTCAAGCGAACTTGCTTGAAAGCATGTTTAAAAGTTGGAATGGGGAACGATAACGGAAAAATGACGTTTCCCTTAGGATTCATGAAAAAGCGAATTTGACGCGGGCGGGGCCGCGGGCAAAAACTGAATCTATTATCACTATAAATGTGAATTTTATAGTGATAATAAAAAACTGAATCTATTATCACTATAAATGTGTGTTCCGACATTACAACTGTTTCACTAATAGCATTTTGTGTTTTAGTTGAGCAATGAGATACAGGTTAATAATATTATAACTATGAAAACGGGTACCTATATGATATAGGTTCTGAACTAACATCTGTTTCGTTACTGACAATGTATGTTTTAGTTGATCTATGGGATATGGTATAGTAATTAGTAAGGCTATAAATGTGGAAATGGGTACCTACCCATAAAGGTTCTGAAAGTACAATTGTTTCGCTATTTATAATGTGTGTTTTGGTTAAGCAATGGGATACAGGTTAATAATGCTATAAAAGGTGTTCCTGTATAGTTTCTGATATTAGAACTGTTTCGCTATTAAAAATATGTGTTTTAGTTGAGCAATAGAATATGTGATAGTAATCTATATCTATACTTATAATAAAACTGTAAAGGGTCGAATTCTGTACATTGAAGATATTTTGAAAATTTTTGTTGGAGGACACTATTTAGTCGATACTGAAGCCAAAACTGTAATTTGTTTAATTTTTGTCTGTCTGTCTGTCTGTCTGTCTGTCTGTCTGTCTGTTTCACGACCGGGCATCACGGCTAATCCGCTGGATGGATTTAAATGAAACTTGACATGATTATAGTTCATACCCCAAGGTAGGACATAGGATACTTTTTGTCCCGAAATTCATCATGGTTTCCCTGGAAGATGGCATCAAAGTCCAAACGTTTTTTAGTTTTAATTCATTAACGCGTTGTCCGACTCCATTCATTCTTTTTTTGTTAGAAAGGAGGTTCTTTAAAGATTATTCCATACAAATCTTATCATCATCACTTTTGTAGTTCAGAAATTACAGACATCAGAACCTTTAAGTTCAAGTAGGTAGGCGACTTGAAACTCGGAATGCACAAAGAACCTAGGGCTAGGACGTAGGGCTCAAGTAAGACTGGAGTACCCTTACAGCCGTAAATAAATAGGCTTAGCAGGAGATTTTGTATGGTTTAAAATTTTTCACTTTTAGGGTGAACAAAAATCATTTAACTGGCGTTATCGCTACGTTATACCGTATAGCGCCATCTCTACAATTTATGTGGAACTTGAATGTAAAACTCTGAGATAGGTACTACCGAATTTTTTTAAATAAAAATTAACTGTCATGTTATTTACTGTTTCCTGACTTTCCTAATAATATTATAAAGGCGAAAGTTTGTGTGTGTGTTTGTTACTTCTTCACGGCTCAACTACTGAACCGATTCAGCTGAAATTTGGAACATAGGTAGCTTATAACCCGGATTAAAACATAGGCTACTTTTTATCCCGGAAAAATCCGTAGTTCCCGTGGGATACTCAAAATACCAACTTTTCTAGAGCAATCTATAGCTACATCTATAGATAGATTGTTCAAGCGAACTTGCTTGAAAGCATGTTTAAAAGTTGGAATGGGGAACGATAACGGAAAAATGACGTTTCCCTTAGGATTCATGAAAAAGCGAATTTGACGCGGGCGGGGCCGCGGGCAAAAACTGAATCTATTATCACTATAAATGTGAATTTTATAGTGATAATAAAAAACTGAATCTATTATCACTATAAATGTGTGTTCCGACATTACAACTGTTTCACTAATAGCATTTTGTGTTTTAGTTGAGCAATGAGATACAGGTTAATAATATTATAACTATGAAAACGGGTACCTATATGATATAGGTTCTGAACTAACATCTGTTTCGTTACTGACAATGTATGTTTTAGTTGATCTATGGGATATGGTATAGTAATTAGTAAGGCTATAAATGTGGAAATGGGTACCTACCCATAAAGGTTCTGAAAGTACAATTGTTTCGCTATTTATAATGTGTGTTTTGGTTAAGCAATGGGATACAGGTTAATAATGCTATAAAAGGTGTTCCTGTATAGTTTCTGATATTAGAACTGTTTCGCTATTAAAAATATGTGTTTTAGTTGAGCAATAGAATATGTGATAGTAATCTATATCTATACTTATAATAAAACTGTAAAGGGTCGAATTCTGTACATTGAAGATATTTTGAAAATTTTTGTTGGAGGACACTATTTAGTCGATACTGAAGCCAAAACTGTAATTTGTTTAATTTTTGTCTGTCTGTCTGTCTGTCTGTCTGTCTGTCTGTCTGTCTGTCTGTTTCACGACCGGGCATCACGGCTAATCCGCTGGATGGATTTAAATGAAACTTGACATGATTATAGTTCATACCCCAAGGTAGGACATAGGATACTTTTTGTCCCGAAATTCATCATGGTTTCCCTGGAAGATGGCATCAAAGTCCAAACGTTTTTTAGTTTTAATTCATTAACGCGTTGTCCGACTCCATTCATTCTTTTTTTGTTAGAAAGGAGGTTCTTTAAAGATTATTCCATACAAATCTTATCATCATCACTTTTGTAGTTCAGAAATTACAGACATCAGAACCTTTAAGTTCAAGTAGGTAGGCGACTTGAAACTCGGAATGCACAAAGAACCTAGGGCTAGGACGTAGGGCTCAAGTAAGACTGGAGTACCCTTACAGCCGTAAATAAATAGGCTTAGCAGGAGATTTTGTATGGTTTAAAATTTTTCACTTTTAGGGTGAACAAAAATCATTTAACTGGCGTTATCGCTACGTTATACCGTATAGCGCCATCTCTACAATTTATGTGGAACTTGAATGTAAAACTCTGAGATAGGTACTACCGAATTTTTTTAAATAAAAATTAACTGTCATGTTATTTACTGTTTCCTGACTTTCCTAATAATATTATAAAGGCGAAAGTTTGTGTGTGTGTTTGTTACTTCTTCACGGCTCAACTACTGAACCGATTCAGCTGAAATTTGGAACATAGGTAGCTTATAACCCGGATTAAAACATAGGCTACTTTTTATCCCGGAAAAATCCGTAGTTCCCGTGGGATACTCAAAATACCAACTTTTCTAGAGCAATCTATAGCTACATCTATAGATAGATTGTTCAAGCGAACTTGCTTGAAAGCATGTTTAAAAGTTGGAATGGGGAACGATAACGGAAAAATGACGTTTCCCTTAGGATTCATGAAAAAGCGAATTTGACGCGGGCGGGGCCGCGGGCAAAAACTGAATCTATTATCACTATAAATGTGAATTTTATAGTGATAATAAAAAACTGAATCTATTATCACTATAAATGTGTGTTCCGACATTACAACTGTTTCACTAATAGCATTTTGTGTTTTAGTTGAGCAATGAGATACAGGTTAATAATATTATAACTATGAAAACGGGTACCTATATGATATAGGTTCTGAACTAACATCTGTTTCGTTACTGACAATGTATGTTTTAGTTGATCTATGGGATATGGTATAGTAATTAGTAAGGCTATAAATGTGGAAATGGGTACCTACCCATAAAGGTTCTGAAAGTACAATTGTTTCGCTATTTATAATGTGTGTTTTGGTTAAGCAATGGGATACAGGTTAATAATGCTATAAAAGGTGTTCCTGTATAGTTTCTGATATTAGAACTGTTTCGCTATTAAAAATATGTGTTTTAGTTGAGCAATAGAATATGTGATAGTAATCTATATCTATACTTATAATAAAACTGTAAAGGGTCGAATTCTGTACATTGAAGATATTTTGAAAATTTTTGTTGGAGGACACTATTTAGTCGATACTGAAGCCAAAACTGTAATTTGTTTAATTTTTGTCTGTCTGTCTGTCTGTCTGTCTGTCTGTCTGTCTGTCTGTCTGTTTCACGACCGGGCATCACGGCTAATCCGCTGGATGGATTTAAATGAAACTTGACATGATTATAGTTCATACCCCAAGGTAGGACATAGGATACTTTTTGTCCCGAAATTCATCATGGTTTCCCTGGAAGATGGCATCAAAGTCCAAACGTTTTTTAGTTTTAATTCATTAACGCGTTGTCCGACTCCATTCATTCTTTTTTTGTTAGAAAGGAGGTTCTTTAAAGATTATTCCATACAAATCTTATCATCATCACTTTTGTAGTTCAGAAATTACAGACATCAGAACCTTTAAGTTCAAGTAGGTAGGCGACTTGAAACTCGGAATGCACAAAGAACCTAGGGCTAGGACGTAGGGCTCAAGTAAGACTGGAGTACCCTTACAGCCGTAAATAAATAGGCTTAGCAGGAGATTTTGTATGGTTTAAAATTTTTCACTTTTAGGGTGAACAAAAATCATTTAACTGGCGTTATCGCTACGTTATACCGTATAGCGCCATCTCTACAATTTATGTGGAACTTGAATGTAAAACTCTGAGATAGGTACTACCGAATTTTTTTAAATAAAAATTAACTGTCATGTTATTTACTGTTTCCTGACTTTATATTAAGATGGCACTGTTAACACATGAACAGATTTAAACTTTATCATCCGCAATATGGAAAGGGTAAGATAGGGTTCACAAATATTTTTAACTCTTAGGTCTATACCGACTGACTGTCATCTAAGGTCTTTTTATACGTAAAGAAATATATAGCCATTGTCCATTCTGATGTTTCGGATTGTATTGAGATGAAGCAAAGATTTTTAAAAGACTCTTATGTTACGTTGGGCTGGGGAATATTGTTAGTAGAGTAATTTATCCCAGTGGTATACCTACCCGGCCGAACTCTGAAAGAAGAGTTCTACCACCAGTACAACTTTTCACATGGTTTAATAATTTTTGACATATTTCGTGGTTTCAGAATAAAAATTACAATGAAAAGGACGATTTTAACTGTCGATATTTCGATACATTGGTACAAGTAAATACAAAATCGTCCTTTTGATCTTCAACTACGTATTAATGAAACTTTATAGATATTATTATTAAGAAAAAGGAGTTTTCAAAATCACCACAAGATAACCCGTGCAAAGTAAGAACAGGTTTCTGTACAACATCACACCAGAATCCCGCGAAAAATCAAGGAATTCCAGTAAGAAGGTATATTATGTAAAAAAAATCGTAATTCACGCGGGCGGAGCCGCGGGCAACAGCTAGTTTTATTATAATCGGTTAAGTGGTTTAGGAGTCCATTGAGGACAAACATTGTGACACGAGATTTATATGTATATACTAGCTGACCTGGCAAACGTTGTTTTGCCCTTAAGGATATAAAAGCTATCCTATCTTTTAAGTTAGAGCAAACTGCACCCTGTGTGCGAATTTTATTGAAATCGGTTAAGTGGTTTAAGAGTCCATTGAGGACAAACATTGTGACACGAGATTTATATATATTAAGATTAAGATTTTTGGTTTGATTTGCTATCCACCATGCAGATACGTTTTTTACTACATGTATATGAATACGGTAAATACAACAAAATAACATTTTTTACAATTTTTGCCTGTCTGTCTCTCTGTCTGTTTGTTCCGGCTAATCTCTCAAATGGCTGGACCGACTTTGACGTGACTTTTATTAGCAGGTAGCTGAAGTAATAAGGAGTAACTTAGGCTACGTTTATTTTATTTTAGAAAAAATCTATAGAAAATAAAATAAAATACCTAATTTTGCAATGTCCAAATTAAAGAATCGACTGTTAGACGGAAAGAAGTTCGCCGGGTCAGCTAGTACAACATAAGTTTGCTGCTGTCAAATGATGTCAGTATAGCGTTTTCTCACTGGAACTAGAACTGAGTGGCTGAGACAACGCAAAACGCGTGACAGTTGACAGCGGCAATCTTATAGCGAACGGGTTGTATAAAGTATTTATTTATTCATTGAATCTCATATATATATGTACTTCACTTTATATAGGTTAGATTTAGGTACTATATTTCAGTTTGTATGGGAACACCCCTTATTTTTTGACTTTTCTTTATTTTTTGATTTTTTCCTGCGCTTACACACAGTTACCGAGCTGGATTCCAAATTTCATCCTTCCAGGTCATCTGGAAGTAGGTTAGGTTTTTGTACTATATGTTAGTTTGTATGGGGACACCCCTTATTTTTTGACTTTTTTTTATTTTCTAATTTTTTCCTTCGCTTACACACACTTACCAAGCTGGATTTCAAATTTCATCTTTCTAGGTCATCTGGAAGTATAGGTTAGATTTAGGTACTATATGTCAGTTTGTATGGGAACACCCCTTATTTTTTGACTTTTTTTTAATTTTCTAATTTTTTCCTACGCTAACACACACTTACCAAGCTGGATTTCAAATTTCATCTTTCTAGGTCATCTGGAAGTAGGTATAGGTTAGATTTAGGTACTATATTTCAGTTTGTATGGGAACACCCCTTATTTTTTGACTTTTCTTTATTTTTTGATTTTTTCCTACGCTTATACACAGTTACCGAGCTGGATTCCAAATTTCATCCTTCCAGGTCATCTGGAAGTAGGTTAGGTTTTTGTACTATATGTTTTTTTGTATGGGGACACCCCTTATCTTTAGACTTTTTTTTATTTTCTGATTTTTTCCTACGCTTACACACACTTACCAAGCTGGATTTCAAATTTCATCTTTCTAGGTCATCTGGAAGTATAGGTTAGATTTAGGTACTATATTTCAATTTGTATGGGAACACCCCTTATTTTTTGACTTTTCTTTATTTTTTGATTTTTTCCTACGCTTATACACAGTTACCGAGCTGGATTCCAAATTTCATCCTTCCAGGTCATCTGGAAGTAGGTTAGGTTTTTGTACTATATGTTAGTTTGTATGGGGACACCCCTTATTTTTTGACTTTTCTTTATTTTCTAATTTTTTCCTTCGCTTACACACACTTACCAAGCTGGATTTCAAATTTCATCTTTCTAGGTCATCTGGAAGTATAGGTTAGATTTAGGTACTATATGTCAGTTTGTATGGGAACACCCCTTATTTTTTGACTTTTCTTTATTTTTAGATTTTTTCCTACGCTTACACACAGTTACCGAGCTGGATTCCAAATTTCATCCTTCTAGGTCATCTGGAAGTAGGTTAGGTTTTTGTACTATATGTCAGTCAGTATGAATTTTAACGACTTTTTGACCTTCATATCTTTGTAACCGTTTGAGCTAGCTTCATGAAAATTGGGCTTCTATATGATCTTATGGATATAATTAAACACACGAAGTTTTATGTGTTTACGTTAAATAGGTTTTGAGTTATAGAAGGGTCAAAAGCGGCACCAAGTGGTTAGTGTAAACTTACTCTTGGCGCTGACTAGCCAGTTCCTTTGCTTGAACTTGGCTTGACACGCTGCCGCGTGTCTTGAAACGCCAAACGCTAAATTCATTGACGTGCAAACTGCAAACTGAATGTCGCTTGATTTTCAAGCAACTTTTAGAGCTGGTCCGAGTATATGGCTTGTCTATGACTTTACTAGCAGCGGCGGGCGATGGCCACGCGACCAGCCAAACTCAATCTTGCCCCAGCTAACTATTGCATCGCTTTTAGCTTTCGCAACTCAATTGGGGAAGTTCGGTAACTTTGTCAGCGCTCTTAAACGTTTGTTACTTAGTTCTGTTCCGCTTGCGCAGTTGCTGAAAGTAGCTTGTCTTTATAGTGCTTTCACATTCGTCATTATTATCATTTTAATTAGTTATCAAGTCATTAGTCCCTGAGTACGAACATGGGCTTTTTTCCGAAATAAGAACAGTTATAGTATTATAGGCCATAGTGTGGCCATAGTTATTATATCCAGCGCTTTAGAGAACAAGTGAACTTTAGGGTGGAACCAACGATATTAAATAAATTAGAAAATATCGCAATCAAATGACAATGGTAATACCAAATTGGATTAGTTAAAAAAATGGAATCGCCTTCAAATAACAAACCCACTGAAAAGCTCAAAATAATTATCTGATACTTAATATCTGGGTATACCTACTTAGTTTTGAAGTCGGTGCCAAACCAATATTTTAGGACAACGAAAAACGCTTAAAGTATGGCAACAAGTTAGCGGATTCTCCGGACGAAGCAAAAAATTTGGATCTGAAACAGCATCAAAATCAGTTCAGCCAAATAACAGAAATAATCGCAGACATACATACATACATACTTTTCGTTTGACAACCTTCTCTTTTTCCTTGTGACGTCTTAATGGCGTAGCGGTATAGCGAACTTGCCATCTGGGTCGGAGGTCGTAGGTTCGATTCTCGCTACTCGTTTTTACTGTCTGGGTATTTTCCTACATATTATATTTATTTATATACAATATTATGTGAATATATCAGTTATATACCCATTAAACAAGCTATCGCTTACTTTGTGGTAAGATTTCGATTTGTGCAATGTCCTGATATATTTTTAATTAAGTATAGCTACATTCTCTTATTTTTATATAGGGTCGTTTTATCGACATAAGTGCCAAAACGAATGCAATTTATTCCAAACGGGAAAGAATACAGGTTAATTGGATACTGATGAATTCCACCAGTTTTATTCCGAGCCCGTCCCGACAACGTTTTTTCGTAAAAGCTTTCGTGTTTTAAGTACAATCCATAAAGCCAATATTTGCGGCGGTAAAAATGTTTAAATAAAATATAATGGATTATTGGAATCATTGAAATATTCTACGCAAATTATGGACTATTTTAAATGTAGATGCGGTTCCCAGGCATAACACCTGGCCTGGAGGGAAATTTCCCTATTGCTAACAATGGCAAAATCTCAAAAGAATCATGGTTTCCGTAAAAGTTGTTAAAACCCTGAATCCTCGTAACGTAGCTGCAGGCAAAACCGACTATGTACAAAAATATCCCCATAAAAAACGTAGGTTATTCTGTCACGAAGGTTGTCGTGACAATAAGTTGGGTCCTGTACGCTTATCACGTATCCTCAACTCCTGAATGTTTAATGCGGCTCGTGAAATCAAACAACATCGGTCCCACTTCTGAATTTATCATGAGGCGCCGCTAAAACACGTCGTTTCCTCCAATGGGAGCTGTAAATAAAGCTGCATTGGGTCCGCTTTTGTAAATGGCTTCGTAATTTTCGGGTTTAAGAAGAGTCTTTATTTTTATTCTGAGACACAAATATATTCTTAACTCTCTCTTAAATCTTTTTACACGACTGCCCAAAAAAAGAAGTGTAATGTTTTTAGGGGTTCATGTATGTATGTGATGTTTCTTTATTCCACCATAAATTCTGAACGGCTAAATAGATTTGGACATAGGAAGAATTGTTAGAATCCTTAGATCCTTTCGAGTAACAATTTTTTGGAAAAAATCAATATGGCCTCTTAGAATATAGAAGGCGTTCCTCAGAACAGCCCCCGACTGTCATATGAGTTTATCTGTACAACCAAAATGACTTGTTTCTTACATTCTAGTTTGTTTTATAACAGGGCAGTCGTTTTTTTTTTTAATTTTTTAATCACTAATTTTTATTACAGATCTGCTGGGCACGGGTACTTTCACAATAAGAAGGAAGGTTCGACCATGGTCAAGTTGACTAGTAGTATTACTGTAACTTGTAAAATATTATTCTCAGTCTCAAAATCATTTATTTTGTAGTCTGAAAGATAGTTCGCGAGAAAAACAAAAGAAAGGGAAACAGATGCCAACAATCAGTCGCACCCCTAACGCGAAACTAATGTCGCTATTAGGGAGACAAATACGCGACCGAGTCTGTCCGTGCATCGCGAGAATTAGCCGCAGCAAGTGTGGCAAAGACTGATCGCCAGCTGTCTGCGGAGCTGTGCTCATCATCATTATCATCTTACCCTTTGCTGGTGGACTAGTATACACTGATGTGCTGGATCGTCAAAAATGTATGACCGCGGATACGAATCCGGATACGGATGCCAAGATCCGCGCAAAGAAACGGAAAGATTTCAAATTGGGGTGTTGAAATGATTTTTCTATTCACCAAAAATAAAATAGAGACTAATGTTTGTCTTTTCATTTGTTCCACATAATAATCTCTGTCTTTATTTTATGAAATGGCCATTATTTATTTTTGAATTAGATCTCCATAACTCTAAAAGTCGAGAGATATTATGCCTTTTTTAAAAGGATAGATAGGTACAAAGATCACCAAGCCAAAGACCAAGCCGTGGTCATTTAAACGCAAAGGCATTCCAAAAAGCAATTCTGCCACTTGTACATGAATAATAAATAAGCCAATCATGGAACATATAAATATCCTAATTGAAAGAAATGTTTAAAAATCGTTGATACAAAATCAGAGTCGCATTAAAATATTGTTCCCTGGTTAACATTTTCTGCTAATTATTGCTATAGCCTGTGGCTAATCAAAATCTCACGGGACCCGTTTATTATCACAGCGAAAATTCATTGTTCGACATCTTCTTCGAGAACGAGAATCTAAGCTATTTACGGGTTCAAATTACCCAGTAATGTCTTTCGAAAAAAAAAAAACTGCCCAATTGGGCTACCAACATAAGTATACTAACACAGAAAATTGAACGAATCAAAGAGGGAGAGGAAAATTTTATATATTAACTCGTAAGTATATTCAAAGATACACAATTTATCTAGTAAGTATCTACAGGTTATACTTACGAGTTTGGTTTATTTCATGTAAAGGATACATGAATGAAAATGATCCATATTTTTACGTGAGTAACAAAACAGTTGCAAACTTGAATTTTATAATAATCCTTGATTTGTATTGCCCCGAAAAAAAAGAGATTTCCGCTTCTTAGTACAGGACAAATACTTAGTGATCAACTACAAATTATGAGTATGAAGGTCTATTCCTAGACGTGTTGCTCGAAAATTGAATTGAACTCTTTTCGCGTCGTCCATTGGAAAGAAAGTAATGTGTTCAAACAAATGGAGCGCTGCACAGGTTAATTGGAAATTGATTAATCCCACCACGGCAGGTCCGCAAGATTAAAACTCTTTATTTCACATAGGCCTAACTTCAGGCCAATAATAATTGTCTAATATCGTTTTACTCAATTAACTTCCTAGTGGTCTAGTAGTGAGCAGTTTCGACTGCAGATCGCGAGGTCGTGGGATCGATGCCCGGTTCAGGCCAGTAATATAGTACTCTATTTTCTATCATCAAATTGTTCTTAACAACCTGGAGTTTGAAAGTGGCGAGTCATTTAAAGAGCACGTTAAGCCGTTAGTCCAGCGTTAGTCCTTGCCTTTGGTTGTGTCGAAGCTATCATACGATATCGATATCCCACCTGCACTTCCCTCGCAGATGGAAAGCCTTGAAAAAAGAATAAGACCCTTAAAAGTGGAGAGTCATTTTTAGTATTAAAAGAGTACGTCCACTTTTAAAAAGAATGAAGAAGTATTTAAAAGTTTCTTAGCACAAAATAAATTTATATAGAAGATTCTTCGAAAGTATTCATGGATTCTAAGAACCCTTCCAAGCTACTTTTCGACATAAAAGACTTGTTAAATTGTTTCGAATGGAGCCATAAAAATGTATGAGATTAATAGCAGCATTATGACGGAGGGGATACGCTTTGAATACCAATAGGGGGGGTTATCGTTTCCTTGATCTAAACTTATTTAATGCTTTGGAATTGCTGAGTTTGGATACTGTACTTACGAGTATTTTATGTCATCATAGTGGAAAGACGTTGGTTTTGTATTGGCGTTTATATCATCAGTGGATTGATTCTGTACAGTTTTGTTTGTTAGCAACCCTCACTGGGTTGTAAGATGAGGGTTGTGAGAATAGATAAAAATAGTAAAGATAGGCCGATCCGAACATTTTACGTAAACCTTCTTCATACAAGCAAACAGTAGCGTCATCTGTCAAAATACCCGCCGCCGCCGCTGACTGAACTACCGCGTGGCCTTATACTGTTGGTACTAATCACACCCATAAACTGGCGACATTTCTTCGCGCTGTTCGCCCTGTCTTTAGTATACAAGTCTGTGGTGAGATTCGCTGTATCATTTAACAACAAGCATGGTAAGTTGACATGTTATCATACAGACCTAGGTTCGTAACTTGTGCAAAAAGAATGCATAAATAGGATTTTTGCCTCTGTTTGCCTCCGTATTATAACAAACCGAACGATTGGTACATAATAAAAATCAGCGTAGTATCAGCCCACAGACAGAACTGTGTAAGAATATGACAATGACATGAATTATGAATTCTAGTTACACTTGAATTTAAGGGCTATACGAGGGCTATAGTTTCTATTCACGTATGTTTGGGCATGGCTGAGTACGTGCATTCGACCGTGTGTGTGCGTGTGTATAATTAACTTACGAATTTCTGCAAAATATCATGTTATCTAACTCGGCGTATCTCAAAATTCAGTAACAACACAAACACACATATTATGGTAGACGCGTTTGAATAAAACGTTTTAATATAACTCGGTAAAATCAGTAGCTACGGTGCTCGTTACTACTAGCTACTCGCTAGTGATACCGAGTCGTTCTGCTAATTAGTTGTACGTCGGTATTAATTGCACGTAGATCACGGAGAGCCGTGCAAGTGGTAATAAAAGACGGCGTAAGTTGATCTACAATTTGACTGGCGCGCATTGCCATATAAATGTACTAACTGATGCCCGCGACTTCGTCCACGTGGGATAAAAACTATTCTATCTTTTAAGTTGGACCAAATGACAGATATTCACGAAGTTTGAACTAAATCGGTTCAGTAGTTTAGGAGTCCATTGACAAGTCCAGGAGGACAAACATTGTGACACGAGATACCTATAAAAACGAGGGTACTTGTGTATTTTTATACACAAACTAAAACCTTGCAATTTCTGCCTTAAACCATTACCATACAGCCTAATTTTGCTTAAGTGCTATTAGAACTCTTTTCGCGTTTTGGATTTCATTAGATGCGAACACTTTTTAGCGCTGACCCAAAATCCTGAGTTTATATATCAATGCTGGCGCGGCATTAACTTGTAATGGTCTCGGTAATAGGCTCCCTAATTTACTAAGTGCTTTGGTGACGGGACACTTAGTTATTCAGATCTGAGAAATAATTTAGTTGCGGTTTTTATAAAACTGATTTATGATAAAAACATACGCAGTTGTAAATTTTCTGGGAATTATTTAAATTAAAAATTCAATTTATTTAGCTTAACATAATGCCATATAAAATCTCAAGAATATAAAATTACAATACAAATGAATGATTCCGATACGTTAACAAATGAAGCTTGTGGCTTAATAAAAGTTATGACCAAAGATTATTAATACTATTAACAATCTTTGGTCATGACCATTAAATATTTTCCCGCGTTTAAGAGCGTCATCTGGGTAACAGAGGTATTTCTTACTCAACGAATCAGCTTAGTGTTTCAACTATGAATACTATAATGAACTGCGTGCTATGGTGCCAGTATTCTTGGCACCACACCACGCAGGCAAGATACAGTAATTATAATTAGCTAGCGAAACGTTAAATTGTACACTATACTTAAAAAAAATAGAAAACTCCTCTTTTAGTTACAGCCATTAAAATTGGAAAATACTATTTTAGTTATGGCCATTAAAAAATCCTCTTTTAGTTACGGCCGTTAAATTCGAAAACTTCTATTTTAAACCTTACTCTTTTACATTTTAACATATGTAGATCTTATGGAGCATGTCTATCCACCAAGGTCCAAGACATAACCTATAACTATATTTTAAAATAAATAAGTTGTGTTACAGTTACTTAACAAAGGATATAAAATGGGCAGTTCTGGTGGACCTTTCTACGTAAACCTCATTTTGGTGGTGTTGCAGACTCGACCGAATTTAAAGTGAGACCTACAGTAGGGCAACCATGATGCACGTTATCGTATTATTTATTGTCGCCCAGATCTTCCACTCTAGGTGAACCAACGTTACATTAGAAAACCTGCGTATAGTGGAAATAAGCACGGGGATACTTGGTTCATCTAGAGCAGTGGATTTTCTTTAGGTGGGACGACTTTCAAAGTTATCAAAAGCAAAGTAGCTAAGGTTTTATCTTCATAAATGTAACTTTTATCAACAATGTTTATTGTCATTGGTCAAAAGTTTTAATAACATATTTTTTTTTTAAATCAATGCGAAATACTCATGCAATGTTGACCACTATTATTTTTGCCCTTCTCTAATTAAGGCAAAGCATAATCACACTGAAATGAAAATGAAATGAAAATGAAAAAATTATAAAGGCGAAAGTTTATATAATTGTGTATGTTTGTTACTCCTACACGGCTTAAATACTGAACCGATTTTGGCTTTAGTTTGGCATAGAGATGAATTACCACAAAATCTATTATCATGAAAAAATCCATAGTTTTTACGGGATGAGTAAAAACCCTAAATTCACGCGGGCGGTACAGCGACTAAAAATTAATATAGTCCACATGGGCCTAAATTATACAGGCTATTATGAAAAGACTTAGTGAAAACAGGTTTTCACCGGAAATAACTGACAAAAAACTCAGCACTTGCTATTTTCAAAAAAAATATAATATCTAAACACTTTTTTTTGCATTAAAAATATTATATCTTGTGAGCAGACGAAAGTATAGTCCTGTCCATATCATTCCAACTATCGCTGCTTATTAGGAATTCATCATTGATAGATATACTATAATTTAATTGATGTTTACTTAGTAACTTTAAATCTGTGCAAAAATAAGTCCAAAAAAAAACTTCGGGATCATAATATTTTAGAATCGTACACTCAACCCCACAAAGGACTTCTATACCTACTCTACGCAAACGGACGTACGGAACTAGTAGGTTACTTTATACTTATGTCCTCCATTTGTAACTGGTCTATTACTTATATCTTTATTATAACTTCCAAACGGGAGATGTCTCCATATAAGCAGAAACTAGTTCCACCCTATCCTAACCCAAAGTATGACGTATGATAATCGCGCACCGTTCTCGCTTTATCATGTTCCATATTAAAGGCCATTACGAGCCAATCCATTACTACTAACATTATCCCGGGACTATAGATTGCTATGATTAGGGCGATAGTTAGCAAAAGCTTTTCCACACTAATCGGTTTTGCAAAGAAAGTTCTTATTCCTACCGCTTTTCACACATTACACTCCCTACTTAGGTAGTTGACTATGCAGCCGAGCTTTATCGTACTCACTCAAAAAGGTTGCTACACAGCATCTCACTGGAACGCTAAAACCCTTGGAGGTAACCCTTGGAGTATTGTTGGGATGATAACCAGCCGAGACTAAAGTCTATTAAGGAACTGTGATGTATTCGGATAATATCTATAGTTAAAATCTGTGCCTATAGTAGTATATACGTTCTAATTTTTGTGAGAACATTACATAACTAGATCAACGTTATCTCCTTTGCGGGCAATGACAAAATTTATTTACTTGATTCAACAGACATATTATTACACAGGACCCGGCAAACCGAGCAGAAAAATGTCGCCAGTTTATTGGTGTCAAAAATGGGTTTGTTTTCACACCAACGGTGGCAGGGGTATGTCAACCGCAGTAGGTATTGTTTATGGACGCGGTTCTATAACCACAGATCACTATAATTGTTATTAGTCCGCCCGCCATAAACGGTTTCTGCCATATTGTGGTATATTAGTAGGTCGCTACGAATTTCGCGTCAATTCGTACAAAAACCTTTATAATCCCTCTGGAGGCAATCTCCACGCTGGTAAAACCTATTGGGGGATGAATATGACTCCTATAACTTTAAAATACCTAACAAACATTCCCAACAGAATGCGCCTTTTAAGAACTAAAAGATTTATTTCAGTGAAAAGAAAACCGTTCCGTTAAAAGTTCTGAGTCGATTCTTACTCATCTAACCTAGTTAGAGCACCGTCCGCCTTCCCTCTAAGTAATTGCTAAATTGGGTTTCTTCTGAAAACGAAAGTTGCTGAAATTCTATACGTATCTAATGTAGAAAACGACATTGGCATATTTTATGGCTTTTTGATGTCAATTTCGAGTAAAAAAGATTTTTTTAAAATACTCGGTAGAAACAAAGTTTGGAATAACTCTTATAAAAAAATCCATTTAATATTATCTTCATATTGATTTTTAAAAGAAGTGACTCGCGATTTGAAAAGTCTTTCATTAATTTTTCAATTAGATTGAAAAATTCGTAGCTAGTCAGCATGCAGCGTTGCCGTAGTGGTTTGGCTCTAAGAATCTTCTATGATATAGAGTAAAACGCGGTAATCTATGCTAAGAATTGATCATTATAAATTAATTATTTGCAAATAGAATATGCCGGTTACACAGAAAATAATAAAATGCATAAATTATATGATGCGTATTTCGTGGATTTTTTCCGTGAAGGGATTTTCTCGACTAGAAAAAAAATCATATTTTTCTCTCGCCTGGCCCCTTGCGCGCTACCGTACGAAAAAAAACTTTGTTTCAAAAACGTTTATTAATTACCTTAATTTTTAGTAAGGAATATCTTGAAAAGCCTTTATGCGCCACATTTCGCCAATATAAAGGGTCTGTCAACAAAAAATAACACTGTAATAATGTGTAACGCAACCTAAACAAACACGCTTAATGGCGGACGGCGGCCGCCATGTTTGTTTTAGCGCCCGTGTCAAAGATGGCGGACCAGGGATTATCCCGCTACAGGGCCAATGCTGCGAAAATATAGAAAATGTTATTGAAAATATTTAGTATTATTGACTGCCTTTATTTTAACTAATAGTCGCACATTTTGGTCGAAATGTTAGATATCTGCAATCTTACGCTACATTTTACCACAGATACATTAAACTACTAGGGCAAAAGCCACACTCCAAATCGCATGTAATTTTTGATAATATATAATGTTGAGTAACCAATTAGAGTTCGACATTTTGACATCTACTAATCTGGGTAGAGAGGAGATGTTGAAATCACGAAATCTGATTGGTTACTCAAACACAGCTCCGGTCCGCTTTGGTGGAAACCGGGCCTTATTCTGGCGATTTACGTTTCATAACAATTTTAAGCCCACAGATTTACGAGTGACTATATAAAGCATCATCATCACTCAGGGAAAAGTTCGACATCCAAATAGTGTCTCAAATAACATCCTCTTAGGTAATATAATAAGGAGAAGTATAGACAAAGATGTCTGTGAGATATTCTTGCATAGAACTTTATCTAAAATTGATGTTGAATTAAGCGAATAGCGTGTAATATCATATTTACCAAAGTTAGATACGCTTTAACTTGCAATAATCAGACACGAATTCACTCTGTTAACGTCATATCTATCCTATCAAACGATAGCTTTTTGGATAAAACCGTTACCTCTCTGCGTTTGGATCCATCCTTATATCAAGGAGTCAGAGTTGAATTTCGTTAGTTCGATCTGTATTTACCGTGTCGTAAAAAGAGGTTAGAATCGTCAAAGAGGTTATTTCTGCATTGCTCGATTGAAGAACGAAAAGTCGCTTTATCTGAACGTAGTTGATAGACACTTCGTGTTTAGAAACGACACTAATGTTTGAGGACGGTTTTGAATAGTTATGCGAACTAAATATGACGTCGTGTCAGAAACAACGATTTCTATGAGATTTATAAAGTCCACCAAAGACGTTTTACGTTGCTATACGTTTCATTTTTTGTCAATCGCACCAATGGAATCACTTCATTTCTATTTTATTTCATAGCTTATGAAAATCTTGTTAAGACCCGATCTGGGAATTGAATTTTTTATCTCTTTAATTGAGAGAAATATGTTTTAGGCTGTGGTTTTAGGTATTTCATTTTTACTAACTTTCTAAAACAAAAGAAACAGGAGTTTCATATCTTTCGGCATCCAGTATAATAACTTCGTCAATTTCGACCCATTACAATAATTCCTTTTTTAAGTTATCTCGGTCACATTTTTGAATATTATGATAAAAATCTTCATAGATCAACGAGAAAATTTCCTTTTTGTTCATTCAAAACTTACCTTTAGGTTAATATATTATGGTTTGAAGTCGATGTTTCACTTAATTTTGAAAAAATATTTTAACCTTAAAATTATTTTATAAATTTTGTCACTATTCCCCGAAAAATATCGGGGTTTTTCATTACAACCCCGTCACCATCTTTCCGGAAGGTAATGAAGTCAGCGTTTAACACTAATAGAATAAACTCTATAGCTTCCTCTAAAGCACCCGTAAAACGGAGCGCTTCCCGTATGAAGGACATTTTGTTTTTGCTATTTGGTACATGTTTTAAGTTTCCTAAGTTTTTAAATAATCAGACCATCACCGTACCTCGATAACTGTAATATTAGTAATAGTTAAATGAATTTCATGAACACAGGTATCCTATAATGATATAGGTAGACATCATTTTAGTCAATGTATACTAATTTCTACCAATAATAAAAAAAAAGTGATTTTAGTGGGACAGATTAATAAGTTTCCGCGATTTGAAAATAATCTGTATGGTCCCACTATGCAGGAGCCTCAGGAAATGTTGACTTCACAATGCGAAATCGTAGATTCGCATACACATTACTCTACGATTTCGTATTGTGAAGTCAACATCTTCTGAGGATGTCCCGGTGTCGGGATGAAATGTGCGTCGAAGAAAGTGTTGGAATAATTGTGTGTGTTTGCGGACAGCTAAGTATAGATATTTCAATCCACCAAGACGCGCCCCACTCTGTCAAAATAGCTCAATTTGCATGGAGTTTTACGGAGTAGGGCGCATCATCGTGGACTGAAATATCTATAACGCCTGCTCATATTCAATGTCCGGTGATTTTCTCTATAGGCCTACAAAAACATACTTTTACATTTGTGTAGGTATATAGGTACCTAAATTAGTTCAGAAGGTGTAAAGATATTATATGATAGCCTGCATTGCTATAGTATAAAGCGTTTTTATAGTCGACCAATAGAAATTCCGCACGCTCGTGGCAACCCAATACCATCACAGAAATGAGAGAACACATTTATTTTATTCGACTTGTATTTTATACATGTACGTGTGAAACAACGCTTTTGGCTGTAACACCAAATAGATTCCTTGTAGCCTTTCGTTTCGTTTTACACGCTTTGTTATTTTCGACAACGCAGTACAAATAGGTGAGTGAATAGACAAAGAAGTTGTGAACAATTTTGTGTTCGTTATAATATTATGTTTTTATGATGAACACCATCATAATATTATGTGTCAGAATATATGAATAAGAGTTTGTTTTGAAATTACGACTCTAAATAACTAAGTTTTACAGAAAATTATAAAAGTCTAAGAAAATGTAGGACGCTAATAAAATTTCAAATGTAAAAAGTCCGGCCAAGTGCGAGTCCTACCCGCACACGAAGGGTTCCGTATTATTTTTAATTTATTGAAGAAATATAAACAGTGGTAATATCTCGCAAAAAATCTTTTATTCACAACCTTGAACCCTCAGATAAAACGAAATAAATATCATTTTGTTGGAAGAAGAAGAATTTCAAAAAAATCTAATCTTTAAAAAAATATCTCTATAAATATCGAACAAAAACGAGCAAAATAAATTTAGATCGGTACGATTAGTACAGGTATACTTGAAGTATTTTCTCAGAATAGCTCAGCAGGATTTGATAATAATGCAATACTCGATTAACGAATACGAGATATTTGGCAGTATAGGTAAGTCACATCGTTTAGTCATAAGGAGCATTCGGATGCCGGATCCTATGCACACATGCCAGAGGCTTTTGCATCACGCGAGTAAAGCGAGATAATGATGGAGAAACCCCAAAATTCAAGGAAAATCCTTGTCTTCCCCGGGATTTGTAAAAACCCGAAATTCACGCGGGCAACAGCTAGTATATCGAATACTTGGATGCAACACAATTGTAAAAACCCTTTCCTTACAAGATATTTTTCAACCACGTTTGGCAAGTATATTGGCACAGTTCCTACCAACACTTTGTATTCCTACCCTATTCGCGCTGCACCCTACATCCGAGATGCAGGAAGCGGGTTGGCGCGGGTGTATCTAGGTATACCTATAACTTTAATATCACTGGGATATCGAAATACAATCTACCTACTTAATTTCCTGCAAATGTCAAGTAATGCATATACTCGTATAATATCGTTGGGACTAGCTGACCCGGCAAAAGTAGTTTTACCGTAATATGGTATTTTATTTCACCACTTTGTTGTCGTTTTGTAATATTTATATCTATGTGTAATCACAGATTTCTAGTATTAATAGTCTCTGAGATAAACTGCAAACGAACAGACGGACGATCATATTACTATGTTTTATTGTTTACTACGAAATCCTAAAAAAATGTGTTTCGCAAATATAAGGATTTACTAATCCTTATATTTGCGAAACCTTTCAAGTCAGTACGTTATCATGTTTGGTGTTAACTTGTAATAGTGTCTAAAAACTCCTATTTCAATTTCGGACACCAAAAATGTCCGGACCCAATAAAGGCCATCATCGCATCCTTACGGGACATCGCAAACTATATTGCATCCGATTTAGATAGTAGGTTAATTAGCCCATGTCCCTAGGAATTCGTTTTGATGTGCATAAGACGACGAGCTAAAAGGAACCTTACTCCTTGAGCTTACGGTTAAAATTCAATTGGTTTGCATGAAAAATAGTATTTGGATTAGCCCAATTTTGCACGCCTGATTTCCTAAATGTGGCGACATTAGGGTCGCTGGCTGGATTCAGCAATACGGTATTTTTGTTGGTCCAACGTACGTAATGTTTTGTTAATACAGTTAGTCTAGTTGGTAAATTTGGCTAGAGAGCTTGAGGTCCTGAGTTGAATCTTTTACAATAATTAATCTGATAGTTAAGCATAGGTAGCACATATCACTTAAAAAGTATGGATTTTTTTAACTATAGCGCTTGGCTGTGATGACACTTGGTGGAAGTGACATTTTAAGGGGGTTATCGCTTTTGCCTATACGCGATGTTCGCTCTTGATTTGAAGTGCGCCCAAGTTGTGGTGGGAAAGACAGGGCCTATGGGAGGGAATTCCAGACTAAATTGCAGTGCATAACAGGAAATAGTTTGAAGATATTATGAATTATCGTACTAACTTTGAAAGAGTAAGTAAACTGATCCCTGACGATGATGGGGTGGTAACTAGACTCGGCCGAAGCCTCTCACCAGACCAGATCAGAGCCAATTTAGAAACTACAATATTCTTAAGAGGCCGGTAGCGCGAATCGAACATAAGACCTTCCACTCGAATCTGGGTACGCCACTACGCCAGGGAGGTCGTCGAAAAGTACTTGTTAAATTCAGATTTACAACCAACCGAAGAAAAATTCATCATAAAATACCACGATTTCACAGTGAACTATGAAGAATAAATCCAAATCCACCAATTTGCGATAAAAGCTAATAAAACAAAAGACACTCGTTCATAATAAAATGTCCCGTAAAATTTACATCCACCGAAAAAGCAATCACACATAAAACTCATCCATTAACCGAATTGCATGAATCGGATTTGATTTATGCGAATGCGCTCCTATACTGAAACGTATAAGGGTGTTTGTCCACCATAGATATTGGCACTAATATAGAATTAATACTCTATTTACATTTTATTTCATAGCTTATGGTAACAGCGATTTTGTGCGTTTGACACAAAACGTAGAATAGCAATGTTGCAGATCTATGGTGGGCAGACACCCTAACTCATGTCAGTCCGCTCTTGTCAGTCATAATCTTTATGTTCTAACCGCCACCGTCTAGGATTAGACTAGAATTTATTACACCTGGACAAGCTATATGCCTAGAAAAACAGACGGACCAAATTTTAGAAATAAGAAAGCGAGCTTTTACGAATATTTAACTGGCAATGACGTATTAATAGGTCTAAATCATCTAATTCTAAATAATATGATGCGGAATAAAGCAAGGTTATCTAAGTAACGTCTTTCTAAATCCAATATGGTGGACAGCCCAAGATGGCGCACTTATATGTTTTGCCAATCCCATGATTTGGGTATAAAATGGAAGGGTTTGTTGAGAATAATATTACTAAACGTAAAAAAAAATCTTTACTATTTGTGGAAGCAACGAGCTCACCTATAGATAGAGAATTTTCTGGCACATCTACAGCTTGCTGCCTGAGTCATATGATATAACGACTATCGTCGCTGAAACCAGTCAATCTCGAGCTCAATTGGAACGAAATTAAAAATATGTGAATGACATATCCGATCGCTAAATTTATCACGTGACTTTCGCGCAGACAACTGTCATCCTACAGCTGCAGATATTTCATGGCGTTTATTGCAATATTATGACGGCATATCGAGTAGATAGTGTGGTGTTTATTGTGCTTGTGCTGGTAAGAACGTACCTATTTTTTGCGAGCTGAGTTCTACGAATTGCAATGAGTAATTTACGAAGGCCGGTCCGCCTTTTTTCAGTTCATAATCTGGACAACTATAGCTTTGTCCTGTCAGAGTTACTGCCTCTTAGTACGGATTAGGGAATACATCATGTCTGTTTGTCTAAAACGAAGCAATATAATATATCATTATTTTGTATGATTTATGAGTCTTTGTGTAAATTTCAAGCTTATTTTAGTTTTCAGCGAACAATCTGCAATATTTGGATTGGATGAAATGTTTTATTCAGAATCCCTAAGGCTTCTAGAAATCTTCCAGAGATACTGGTGGAGCGCGGACCTCAACGCGGAGCGCAACGCCGCGCTATAGTGTGTGTATGATCCACGTTGTGCTATATTATGTACTATAATATTAATATGAATGATTGTAAGTTTTTATGTTTGGATGTTTGTTACTCAATAACACCACTACTACTAAACTGATTTAACTGGGGATTTAGACAAATTCTACCATAGATTAAAATGTAGTTACCTCTTTCCTATCCCTTCAAGGAAGTTTGCAGAACGCAAAATGTATGGCAAACATAGGCAAACAACACAACTATTATAGCTCAAAATACTATACATTCGTGCATTTCGTTACAAGTTTCATACTTTAAACTACTTATGAAATATTACTTTCGTCGGTTTTCGTCGTTGAGAGATAGAGAAACTTATTATTCAGAAAGTTACAACTTACCTATCTAGTGTAGAAACTTTAAAATATATCTCCATATGATTGGTACATACTATACTTAAAAGAGACTTTGAACACTACTGTCAACGTAATCCTGATCCTAAAATAATAGAACCCAGAATTTCATGATCAGCTATCGAACATGTCAGCAACTATCTAAGAGGCATAGAAGTGTTGCTGATGACCGAGATGTGTAGCAGTGTAGGATCAGACTGATGACCACGAGGAGTAATTTTGAAATGGAAAAAACAGTGTAGGATTAAACTGATGACCACGTAGAGTAATGTTGAAATGGCATAGAACCAGTGTAATGTTGAAATGAAAGGAAGAGTGAAGAAGTAAAAAATTAAACTAATAAACAACAAGGGTTCTAGGTTGTTGAAATGGAAGAACCAGTGTAACATTAACTTGATGACCACGTGGTGTTATGTTGAAATGATAGGAAGAAGTAAAGAGTTAAACTAACGAACGAGAAGTATTCTAGGTTTTTGAAATGGAAGAACAGAGGAGGAGTAAAGGGTTAAACTCATAAGTACTTGTGACGTTGTGTATGGTTGTCGAAAATATGCAAGACGCAGTGTAGCCTTATATTGATGACCACAAGGTGTTGAAGGGTATCTAATCAAAGCAGTTGGGACTTTTACAAACTTGAAGCAACTGAGTTTGCTCGTAACTCGCTGTCCCCTGACGCATTGAGTTGAATGTTTGCTGATTGTGCACACGCCATCATAGAGCTACGAATTCGAGAAAGGATTCCGTATAAAATGTACTGAATAGTAGAGGGCGCTTGCTGCTTCGCTCGTAAGACCTCTATTTAAACTGTTCCCCATTCTTAGCGGACGCTTATATCATGTATGTATGTTTGTGTGTCCTTGTATGTAGTATTACAATACATGGACAGTCCATACGCATACATGGAAGTGGTTGGTATGGGTCAGTTAAGTGATGAGCCTAACGGTTGCTGCACAAGGGAGCCTCTTTTGCGTGAGTCCAACGATGGGGTTTAGTGGGAAAAGTCCACATAGTCCAATCAAATCACAGAATGGGTATACAAATGGAGATTTTCTCCCGATAACAAAAAATACGGTATATTGTCGCAATTTATATTGTCAAAGCCTCCATGATGTAAGTAACAATCATAAACTAAAGCGACGTGAGGTAAAATATATAATACAAAATTACTGTCCAGAGGAACTCCAAAGCAAACTAATTCGATATCCATATTTAGGGTTCACAAGAGGCGCTTGATTCTGCAACACAGAAAGTTCTCGATTTAATTTAGAAACTTTATTTCTCTCACAGTCTACTCATCGAGTGCGCAGCTCGGGATCGAGTTGTAGAAGTCGATGGAATTAAAGAAAACATTGTACGCGGTCGGGAAGTTTTGTATTGGTAATGATGTGTGACCCCCTCTTCCCCCCCTTAGAGGTTAGATGTTCAAGTTTTTTCTTTGCTTAGGCTAAGTATGTCCACGTCATAATAGATGTTATATGTGCAGGTCATTTATTTTAACCAGATCAGTCAGTTGGTCTAAAAGTAGTTCATGTAAGCGAAATCGCGGGGATACGTTAGAGTTATTAGTTAGAAGTTTTAAAAAAGTACTAAAAATTTTAAGTAAAAAAAAATAAGTAATTTTACTCTGAAAAACCATATAAGTAATAAATATAGAAAGTGAAAAGATTTACGAATAAAATCTGTTTCATAAATAAAAAATCGAACGTCCAGGTTTTTTATACTCCAATCCGGCAGCTACAGAGCAACAAATCGGCGTGATATATTTGCATATTGTGTATACTTAGTTAAGTAATATTTGTATCGGTATTTTCTATTTCTGTTTCGTTTTAGGATTTTCGAAAAAGTTAAATTCAGGCACGCTTCTATGTAAAGTATGTACCTATAGTATATTAATACTCAGTATACATATACCTACAATCTAGGTACATATTACTAATTACTATCACTTCTATGGAACGAAATCTCTTCCTTCTTATACTATTTCTTCTGTTTCAACAACCTTACACTATGTGGTCATCAGTTTAACCATACCACCAGTGGTGTAAGTAGAGATAGAGGTATCAGTGTTCTTTCATTTCTACATTACACCATGCGGTTATCACTTTAACCCAACACTGCTTTTTCCATTTCTACATTACACCACGTGGTCATCAGTTTCACACTAGACTGCTGACACATTTTGGTCATCAGCTTTAATCTTCCATGCCTCTTAGATCTAGTTGCTGACATATTCTAACATCACTGCTATAGCAGTTAGTATACTATTAGGAGCAAATTACAGGGAATTGTTTTGAGAGCAACGATTGCCCGCTTCGGTTGAGTCTACTAATTGTTGAGACCGAAGTTTGAATTCCTCGCAGACTCGCGTTTAAGCGTTGCGTTTATTCTAATGGTTAAAATGGTCTACAGTGTATTCCATAGTCAAACTTTGCACTCAACCAAGCGAGCGGGGAGTATCATTAAGTACATACAACTAGAGGGGAATTAAATACTAATTTCATTAAAAAATCTAGCCCAATATTTAGACTTATCAGTTACTCTCATAGGTCGCGCGGCATACAGTTTTGGATGTCAAATAAGTCTTAGATACATTTTGGCAGAGAGTTAGCTAATCTTTTCCACTCTTTATCTGAGTACTTAATAGGGAGTTCACAAGATAATGCACAATACATATGCGATCTGCATCCTTGTGTCATTGGTATATTCACGTTTCTTCGAAAGTGGAATATTATTCCAACTTATTTACTAAGAATGCAGCATTTTAGGACTGGAATGAGCTTGCGCATAGATAACCACTAAAAATCAAACAATTATAGACATTTTTTAACAAAAATGTTCACTTACTCTGACATTATTCATAATATGGAAAAGTCTGTACCCATTCAGATAATCCACCTACTGTGAGATACCATAGGTGAAATTTAGTTGGAGAAGGAGCTCAGAAAAGCGGTTAAGTTTCAACAATTTTATTGAATAGGTAATAGCCAAAAAATCTATAGCTCATGTCGACTTTACGAAGGACGTCATTGCAAACCAATATTATCTCCATATTAGTTTTTCAGTAATCATGTTTGAATTATTGATTTTTTTTTCGGATAAAAAATAGCCTACGCCACTTCCTACGCTTTCAAATGTTCGAGTAAAAGATCAAGTTGATCCATTACTCCGTTGTGAGGGTCATTAAAAGACAAACAAACTAACAAACTCACATTTAAATAAGGTACCTACTCTTGAGGTGATATTACTCCTTGTCGGTAAATATGAATTGGTATCCCCAACAAAATGTCCCTCAAAAGCATCTCAAAACAGTTTGACCTTCCCAAATGTACCCGGCGTAGGGATGTCGAAAGTGAAAAAAAATCGATATATCGATACATCGATATTTAAAAAAATATCAATATTGGCATTGATATATCGCGGAAAAATTATCGATATATCGATATATCGGCAAAATTTAAAAAAAATATTGTGGTTTTAAAATAATAGTGTATTAAACTTAGCCTAGCGCAATAATATCAATAGTAATTTTTATGCAAAATGTAAATTATTTTAATGTACAAATATCTCAATAGAAACGAAGGTATTTTTATAGTTATTCTTTTGTATTAGACAAAATAACATACATATCAGACACAAAAAAGCGATCTTCTAACTTTTAATAAATCAGGCAAACCAGTATTTCCATAAATAAAAAAAAATATCGTTTTTGATACAATTTTCGATATTGGATATTTTATATCGATATATCAATTAATCGGTTAACAATATATCAGCAAAAAATATCGATTTATCGAAATGAAAATATCGAATACATCGATATATCGATATTTTTTCAACAAGCCTAACCCGGCGTGAGCCCTCAAACCTCTCTGAAGCCCATATAATCTATTCGAAAGTTACCCGCGACACAGAAAATGTAAATTTTATGCAAACACAGTGTTACGAGCGTTGTAATGTTGGCACATCCAATGTTTAATTTCCTTTGAAAGTTTTCCGCGGTTAGGGCATTACCATTCAGGAGCGGAAGGTTAGGTGGGCTACAATTATTTTTCAATTATTGTCAACCACCATTTTAAGCTATCTACTAAAATAAGCTATTTTAAGTAAAAATAGAGTTACTACTAGCTTGTTAAGAAAATATCTCAATACTAATGAATTAGCTACAACAATTTTTTTCAAAAATTATTCTATTATATTATGTGCATTTTAATTTCTTCAACGCATAAAGAGTGAAAAAGCCATTTTTGGTATAGATATGCCATTATGGATGTTTACAAAATATTATGACGATAGAGTCGTAGTTAATCATGGCGGCTAAAATTTTGTGCTTTTCGCGTAATGTTACATACTAGTTAAAAAAATCTTTTTGGCTCGTTTTGGCAAAAAACTTCCATGCCCCCTAGATTAATTACTACATTAACATCGTTAATACTGGAACCCTGGATATAAATATTTACCTACAAATTAATGCATATTTTTAGTAACTGACATAAAACTATTCGTACGTACAAAGCTTGAATGCCGAATTTCAGAAACTGATTTAGCTTTACTAATACTAGAAATGTTGGTTAAAAATTTGGCAAGCCACTGCAATTAAAACATTTTCAATATGACAAAAATATCACAGTAATTAAAGCAGTTATTTTTGGTGGTGCTTTGGTTTTATTGAGGTCAAATTGAATTTTTATTTTTAATTTACCAGAGTTAAAATATCTATAAATATAAATAACAGGAATGTTGGAACATCAATAAATGTAAGAACCGACTATGTTGTCGTGCAGAAGACAACGAACAAACGCTTGGTCATACTCTACATGTGCACAAAATTAATACATAGTGAATAATGTGTGAGAAGCAATAATTAAGTTACCAAGTGTCAAATGTAACCGGAACTTGGCGCAAACTTGGCTCAACTGAATTAGCAACTCCGTTCGCTCCCGAGGCGGTATCTACATCGAGTCAAATATTTGGGACTATTAAGCCCAACTAGTGGAATCTCATTTATATGTGATACAGTGATAGAATTATTAAGAACTAGCCGTAGCCCGTGGCTCTGCGTTAATTTCGGTTTTTCACAAATCCTGTAGGAATCACGGATTTTTCGGGGAGTTTATATTGTGAAATTAAAGCTATAAGGTACCTGTAGATAAAATGTCAATCCACGAAGACGTGCCCCACTATATCAAAACTTATGTTTTATTCGATTCGTATAGAGTTAGACAGAGTAGGGCACGTCATCATGGATTGAAATATCTATATATATACAAAGTTCAGACAAGCATGTCCATCACATGTGGCGCTCTGGGAACGCTAAAAGAAGTGAAAAATTGAACAATTACCTGAGGTGTTGGTTACGGTAACAGTCTCGCGAGTTCTGTGCAATCACCAAAGTTTCTCATCATAAAAATAGATCCGTTCTCCAATAGTAGACCCACGATGAAATAAAATAAATCACGCTGAAGAAAGAAGAAAATAAAAGAACCCCCAAAAGTTCAAACAAGTTAAATCGCTTATTTCCGATAAAAAGCAATCTGATTTGATATGGAGTGTCGAGATTCTGGGAATGGTAACAAAAGTAACTATGGAAGAATATATTGCTTCTTGCGAGGTCGCGGGTAATTTGATCAGATGAATATTGTAGAAAAAGGAAGCATTCAAATATCTTCGTATCGAAAGTGTACCAGCGAATAATATATTTTCTCAATAAAACAATAGGTATATCTATTGATGAGTTCACCTATTGATGAACCGAGTTCATTACGAGTTCGGAATGTCCTGTACATGTAGATTGAAATATATTGACATAAAGTTTATTAATGTTGGGAAAATTCCTTTAGATGTGAATACATTATTGGAAAAACTTGTCATAACGAAATAGTAACAGCGTCAGGCACTTTTTTAGACATCCACAAGTTAGCAGCTTTAGGGATGTCTTGGATTCATTATAGTACTATCAAAGGTATGCAAAACCTATTATTTATTGCTATTATTATTTATATTTATTTATTATTGCTTTATTATTTATTGGTTTATTGCTTGCTTTAGAGGCTATGATGGCCAAATCTCTCTCATTTAGAGAGGAGACACGTTCCCAGCAGTGGGAATTAAAAAAGAAAAAAAAAGCGTTAATTTGGAACCAACAATACAATAATTATTCACTTAACAGACATTTAGTATGCATAAGATACTATGAGTTGTGTGATCCCAAAATGGACCCCTATCAGTATATGCTTTAACCGTAGAGCGAGTCCAAATTAACGCTGGTATTCCGTGGATCCACCAAAGGGGATTCTAAAACTTATTTTTTTTGTTCTTAGACCATAATATTTTTGACACGATTGTCCTGTATACCTACTACGCTTATTTCTAGATCTTGATGAGTGTTATCAAAAAATTATAGGCTTTTAGTAAGTCTTGTGGGCAAAAAGGTTCGGTTAGGTTAGGTTTGGAATAAGGTTACCTATAATTTTCAACTTTCTTTCGGAATTGTTTATGTCGAATTTCCCAAATAAATATACCTTTCAAACAATTCATAGC
Organism: Coenonympha glycerion; assembly: GCA_963855885.1. Taxonomy (NCBI): domain Eukaryota; kingdom Metazoa; phylum Arthropoda; class Insecta; order Lepidoptera; family Nymphalidae; genus Coenonympha; species Coenonympha glycerion. The sequence continues at coordinate 14,958,154 of OY979637.1, read as the reverse complement.
TCTCCAAAACATTATGAACTCTACTTCCGTTGAAATAAGATTCGCAATGGATGCGAATAATATAGTTCTTAGTGTTGGAGGGTAGCCGAAAGTTTATTTCAAAAGTAACAATTGCCCGGAGTCGGTTTTGCCAGCTAATTGTTGATATTGGAGTTGGATTTTCTCGTCGGTGCAAATTAAACTCTTATTTAATGTACTTTTATTATTTTATTACAACTTACTTTTACTTACTACTTTCATTTTGGTTGGAGCTTCATGATAACAACGTCATTTCTACACGTTTCGCTGTTTCAATATTCAGATTGGCAGGTTTTTAACATCGTTGAGGTCAATATGGTATTCACTCTATTTTGGAATTGTCATATGCATATAACTCCAAAACTAAATGGCATTCTTAACATGGAATCACAGAATTGTTGGCGGCATTCTAACAACTAGATTGTTAACGGGACTGAATCATAAGATCAACTGACACCTTCTTTTAATATTTATATTCGAACTAGCTGACCTGGCAAACGTTTTTTTGCCCTTAGGGGTAATAAAAAATAGATAAATTGAGATTTAAATTATCCTATCTCTCAAGTTGGATCGAACTGCACATGGTGTGCGAATTTTATTATAATCGGGAGTCCATTGAGGACAAACATTGTGACACGAGATTTATATATATTAAGATTAAGATTTATGTTTTTGACGCAGTTGGGCATTCGGATTTGACCAGGAGATCCAAGGTTTTGGCACGGGCAACTTTGAAATTTAGTATTTTACAAATAAATTTGTACATTTCCTTACCAGTTTTAACAATTTTTTACAACGAAAATTAAGAAAGAGAAGATAGATTTAACGTTAGATATAGGTATATTGCAGGTTTCAAATGGATTCTAGACGTAAGTAGATAAACCATATATAGATAAATCCTTCGCGGGACGTACGTAGATAAGTAGTAAAGATTCAAATCAAGCGCGTTAAGAGTGCAAGTCGGTTCTTGAGCAGCTTACAGTAGTTCAGTGGCGTCCCGTACCCGAAGCGCTCGATAGCATCTCTACTTTCACGACTTATAGCTTTAGCGTAGTGATGAGACAATATTCTATCGATAGAGTCATTATATTGATTTGTCCTGACTGCATTTAATTTTGGGTCTGATTCGAGAACTACGCAGAGACTATGCAAACTTTCAATCATCGATAAGAAAACTCGAGATATCGGCATTTGAACGATTTACGTGAACCTTTTTCGTACAAACAAATAGAAGCACCATCTGTCAAAGTTCTATAGGTGGCTGCTGAGGGCAGTACACCGTGGCCATACTGTTGGTGGCAAAACAAGCATTTTTGGCACCAATAAACAGGCATCCCGACTCGACATTATTCGCTATTACCTCGGTTTTGAGCTTAGTGACTGTCGACAATCTCGTTAAATAAGTTCAAAAATGGCATGTAGCTATAAGAACTGCTTACGAACGCATCGCAATCCTATGTTCTGGTTGACTCAATTCAAGGGCGTAAGGTTAGATTACCTTGCCGCTACCACCACACTTTGGTTTAGCACTTTGGGTTTTTGCTATTTAAGTCACGTACGTATAGTATAATATACTGCTGCGAATAAAACTTTTTTTATCGATTTTGAAATCACTAGCACATCACTAGAGTGTAAACGCCGTCTATTGCGATGCATCACTGGCTAAGCTCAGAGTAGTGACAATATTTACCGCCTGCCTCGATCTGATTACACTGAAGGGGTTTCGTAGCCCTTTACCGGCCTTCCTTTGCAATTTATTACCAACGGATATGTGAAAAAATAAACGTAAAATGTTAAAAAAACAGTGGCACTCCGGAAGTGCCGACAGAAATTAAAAAACTATAAACAGAGATGACGGTAATGGAAATGTTTAATGGTTTTTTTCCCATTTCAAAACTTGTGTATATAATATAGAAGTGGTAACGGCAAACGGTACCTAATGGTAACAGAGACGCGAGTTCAATGGTTTTTCCCTTCTCAAAAAAGTTTTCACTACAAAAAATATGGCAGTATGTATCTATGTCATTATGTTACAATTCTTACCTTCCACAGGAATAGTAGTAGTAGGATTTCCTCTCAGTAAAAAAAAATAAAAAAGTTCAAGTTTTTTTTATGTAACATAGCTACACAAAAACAATAATTGAACGCTATTTGACTGATTTTTGGTGCATCCAATATGGCATTGCAATAATTCCCATGTCACCGCTTCACAGACGATTGGGTGCGATGTTTACATCGAATATAATTTTAATTCATCACTCGTGCAATCAGCGAACGCAAACACTATAGTAGATTAATGCAATGATTGTGGTGAAAGCGAATTACTGGACGACTGCTATTTGATTACTCTGTAGACTTGTATGTTCAATTGTTAACAATTCAATGAAAAGAACAGGTCTCTTAAGGGGTCTCAAACATTCTCTAGAACTCAGAGCCTGCATAGAGGGGGGCAAAACACAGACACGTATCCCCTACAATGCAAGGATGCAAGAGTGTATCCGACTAACGCAAGGGGTATGCAAACAACTGTTTTAAGGGGATTTATTGAATTTATTTTTGTCTTTGTCACTCTCACGAATGCGTTGATGGGTGCGACATGCAGCGTCGCGGAAGAATATAACAGAAAAACGACCTTTTAGCTAATTTCTCTAAAACTAAGCCAGTTATTTAAAATCTGTTTCTCAACGTTTTTAGATATTATTATTACCGACACATTAAAACAAAAATTACAATTACATCAATTGTAGTTTCGGAAAAAAAGAAGAAAACCTGAGATTTTGGAGCAACTTTTGGGAGAATTTTCTATCGAGAAAATTGTATCTAATCGTGTTTCTGCTTCTCAACGATTTTAGATTAAAAACCCAAAATATATGACATATAAATTTAAAAGTAATTGTCTCAATAGTGTTTAAACTAAACTTCACTAAAGATCGCTTAAATACGGCTACTACGCCGCTAATCCATAGCTGGGCTGGCCTGAATGATCCAGCATGGAGCCACATCGGAGTTCCCACGCACATTGGAGGAAGACTTCAAGTGTGGAAAAAGTCCAAAAAGAAAAAAAAAATTAAATATTCCATGCACCTTAGATATAAATCAGGCTGTAGTTCAGCAATACTATTTAATTTACAAGCCGTTTGATGCGGGTTTCAGAAGTAAAAATCTCAGGTAAGAATGTAAGACTATTAAAAATACAGCATGTATTAAAAATCACTCACAATACTTCAATGGCGAAGAAAATAGCAATGAAACCTCTCGAGAGCAATACATTTATAATCACTCATGGACTTGCGTTTGAGAAGAATACTGCTTGATACGAGTAAATAGCAATCATGAGGTCTAGAGAGACTCGTCCAAAGAATGCCAATTAATTCTTCTCTTAAAGGCACCCAGATTACTTGGCTTCTTGGAACACAAAAGCGTTCCACACGTTTGTAGAGTTTGACTGATATAACCTCCCACCACACCCCAAAACACACAATCTACATACATATTATAAAGATCCACTGCAACATATTCAAAAGAAAAATAATTATTATGAAGGCGGATTTCTTCTCTACATAATAATTCACATAACCGTGTAAAGAAATAATTAAATGCCGTCCAAGTACTGAGCATTACCTCTTCTGCATCATACATCATTACTGTAACGATGATTTATTACTACAAGAGCATGTAGTCTGAGATTGGTACAGAATTTTGAACCTTATTTTGCAAAAAATATGGTAGAAGACGGTGTATTGGTTTGGAAGGGGATATCTCACGTTTGGTCAGTAAATTCAATTCGGACACTTGCTACGGACGGGTCAGTGTTTTAGATAAAATATGTCTTTGATATGGCTATCTTACTAGTCTCTAAAATATAAAATGATTATAAAAAACTTTCAACGGTATCTATATTCTATTGTTTTCAAAGCTTCAACGCCCTTAGACCAACATACTTCTTTATAGATAGCAATACAGATTCATTTGTTTTTCTATAATCGCAGAGTTACTCTATCAACATCTCCTTAGGATGTCCCGGTGTCGGGACGAAACTTGCGTCGATGAAAGTGTTGGAAAATTGTGTGGTGTTCCATGTGGATAGTGTTCCTGCATATTCTACCATACAGAATCTTTTCAAGTAGCGGATTATAGCAAAAAATCTGTCCTGTTAATTATGGATTTCCGCAAAATAACGCCTGATTCCATTCAATATTTTTAAGCTATTGCATAGCTTCTATTGCGGGCTTTGACGGTGCAGACCGAATCCAGAAATTCCTTAACGAAAATAACCTGGCACTCCTAAAGTAGAGCTTTTGGTACTAGGCTACTAGTACTAGGTACTAAAAAGTTGTGAAGTTGCACTCCCTGCTTCATGGCAGCCTGGTACCAAAAGTTCTACTTTTTTATTGATGGCAAAACTAAAAATAACTTTAAATTCTATGCAATAGCTTTACCGCGGCAGTCTCCGAGTGCCACACGCCTTTTTTTATATATATTTCAATCCACGAAGACGCGCCCCACTCTGTCAAAATCGCTTATATTTCATTCGATTCGTATGGAGTTTGACAGACTGGGGCGCGTCGTCGTGGATTGAAATATGTATACAATCCTTTTAGAAACTTGTTTTCAACCAATTAATCGCGTTAATATCGATGACAACTGTCGTTTTCATACATTTTTAAAATTCCGTTCCATAATTATAGATGAAATGAAAGATAGACAGATTTCTGGTAAGTCATTTAAATAGCATATAACTAGTGCCAGTGAACTACCATCACGCCATCACTAAAATCACCGCATCAAGTTTTAAAAGTTACCTCAAACAGTATAACTCATGCCGACCCGAGCCCTAATCTTTATGACCTAACCGCCACCTACAAGGATTACCCGGGAATTTATTACACCTGAACGCGTCCCATCCTGCTTTGTTCTGCCTCGCTTTATAATCTCTAAGCTTGGATTAGTGGCCGCGTCATATGTCTGTCCAAATTCAAAATTACGCTTTGTTCATTTCAGATTGTTCAAGCTCTATTCAATCCTCAAATAGGTCATCGCTATCTGGCTATGATTTTATTATACTATATATAGCTCAATTACCACTGACTGACTGATTGACATAATTGTTCTCCCAGAAAGAGACAGAAAACGATATAATGATGTACGGGAGATGTGTTCGGGTGCGGGAGTCGACTAGGGAAAAATTATGACATTTCAGAAAAACAAGATGGCGGCCGACGTGACTTTCGTAACTCTTTTGTTTTCCAACCGATTTCCTTCAAAATTGCAGTTTCTTGAGGCAATGAGTAAATGGTTTTTAGAAAAATTGGAAAAATTTTGAAAAACAAGATGGCGGCCGAGCTGTGGTGTTTTAAAATTTTTCATTTTTCGACCCCAAACCGCGGCACCACAGATCCTAAACGGGGTGGTTGAGGATGTCAATTTTTTCTTGTTTCGCCCACAATTATCCTGAATTTTGACGAAATGGGAGTAATTTTTCAAAATCCAAGATGGCGGCTGTTCTGGCGGCCAATCAGTGTGAGGTATGAAAAATAGCAATTTTGAAACTCAAATTTCACCCACTTGGCAACATCGGAGCGTTTCGACTTCTATGGAGCACTTGTGTGAATAGACTCGAAGTATTGAGTGGGGGAAAAAAAATTACCCCATTTCTCGGGAAATTTTGAGATTTTCCCCAAAAAGTAAAAAATCGAAATACGGACTTTTTGCGAAATTCGAGTATGAGCGACCATGCGTCTTGCTCTTACAAATGACATTTAGGTAGTTTTGTCACCCGGTGCTGGCAACACTGGAATCTATCAGAGCAAAAGTGATTTTCGACATGGTCACTTTTCAGGGGCTATCGTGTCGCCTGGGTGCGAGCGAGATGAAAAATTGAAACGTCATCGGGAGCGATATATCCTGTAGTTATTGGGAAAAATACGAAACTGTGTAAAATATTTACCGCAAATGAGGTGGCGGCCATTTTGTATTTTTTTCTGTTTTTGAAAATTTTGATCGTGTTTTTGAGGCACTTGGCAACATTTCGGAAAGTCGACATGTATGAACCGATTGTGTTACTCGACGGGTAGTATCGAAATATATAAGCAGTGTTGCCACATTTGGGTTAATTTTCGAGATTTTCCCCAAAATGTCCTCCTGTAAAATTTTGTATGAACATTTTTTTTTCACCTATGGCTTCGTATAGAAGTCAACAAATGACTCGGTGAAAAACATGGAGAGCGCTGATGATTGAGGATTTCGGAGACGGATGAAGAGCACAGCCAGGGTATTGAAGATAGGTGAGGGGTGCTCGACCAAATGTCATTCGAAACCTCGTGCAATTGCCAATGAGCTGAAAAAATTTTCAAAATGGCGAAAAAAAGATGGCCGCCATACAAATTTCGGCGGTGTCTGTCTCAGAAAGTATGAAAGATAGAAAAGTGGTTTCTTAGCAAGAGAATATCAGGAAGAGAAGGTATATCTATTGGAAGAAAAAAAAATTCAAAATGGCGGAATATTTTTTTTTTCATACTAAATTGTATGGCGATTAGGAGCTATGGGAAAATTGTCATTGTTCTCTTGGAAACAGATAGAATAAGATACAATGATGTATGGGAGATGTATTTGGGTGCGGAAGTGTAGTAAAGAGAAATTATGACATTTCGTAAAAACAAGATGACGGCCGACGTGACTTTCGTAACTCTTTTGTTTTCCAACCGATTTCGTTCAAAGTCACAGCACTCGAGGAAATGAGTAAATGATTTCTAGAAAAATTGGAAAAATTTGGAAAATCAAGATGGCGGCCGAGCTGTGGTGTTTTAAAATTTTTCATTTTTTGACCCCAAACCGCGGCGCCACAGATCCTAAACGGAGTACTCGATGATAATATTTTTTCTTGGTTTGCTTACAATTATCCTGAATTTTGAAGAAATGGTAGTAATTTTTGAAAATCCAAGATGGCGGCTCTTCTGGCGGCCAATCAGTCTGAGGTATGAAAAAACGCAATTTTAAAATTCAAATTTCACCCCCTTGGCAACCTCGGAGCGTTTCGACTTCTATGGGGCGATTGTGTGAATAGACTCGAAGTATAAAGTGGGGGAAAAAAAGTACCCCATTTCTCGGGAAATTTCGAGATTTTCCCCAGAAAGTAAAAATCGAAATACGGACTTTTTGCGAAATCCGAGTATGAGCGATCACGTGTCTTACTCGTACAAATGACATTTGTGTATTTTTGTGATCGAGTACTGGCAACACTGGAATCTATCAAAGTAAAAGTGACTTTCGACATGGTCACTTTTAGGTTATTTTTCATACTAAATTGTATGGCGATTTGGAGCTATAAGAAAATTGGCATTGTTTTCCTAAAAACAGACAATAAAACGATACAATGATGTATGGGAGATGTGTTCGAGTGCGGGATTGGATTAGGGAAAAATTATGACATTTCAGAAAAACAAGATGGCGGCCTACATGACTTTCAAAACTTTTTTGTTTTCCAACCGATTGCGTTCAAACTCGCAGTACTTGAGGATATGAGTTAATGGTTTTTAGAAAACGTAGAAATATTTGGAAAAACAAGATAGCGGCTGAGCTGTAGTGTTTTCAAAATTTTAATTGTTCTACCTCAAACCGAGACGGTTTAGTTCTTTGTCACAGTTGGCTACATCAAAACATTTGGACGTTTATGGGGTGATCGTACGTATAGCCTTGGAGTGAAAATTGGTGAAAAAGAAATTACCCCATTTTTCGGGAAAAATCGAAATACGGACTTTTTGCAAAATCCAAATATGAGCGATCACGTAAATTGTTCAAAGCAGTTACGCACCCCCACGCAAAAAACTAGCTATTATTATATTATTATAATATATATATTATTATTATAATATATATAGCTCGATTACCACTGACTGACTGACTGACTCATTGACATAATTGTTCTCCCAGAAGGAGACGGAAAATGATATAATGATGTATGGGAGATGTGTTTGGGTGCGGGAGATGACTAGGGAAAAATTATGACATTTCAGAAAAACAAGATGGCGGCCGACGTGATTTTCGTAACTCTTTTGTTTTCCAACCGATTTTGGTCAAAGTCGCAGCACTCGAGGAAATGAGTAAATGATTTCTAGAAAAATTGGAAAAATTTGGAAAAACAAGATGGCGGCCGAGCTGTGGCGTTTTAAAATTTTTCATTTTTCGACCCCAAACCGCGGCGCCATAGATCCTAAACGGGGTGGTTGAAGATGTCAATTTTTGCTTGATTCGCCCACAATTATCCTGAATTTTGACAAACCGGGAGTAATTTTTCAAAATCCAAGATGGCGGCTGTTTTGGCGGCCAATCAGTATGAAGTACGAAAAAACGCGATTTTGAAATTCGAATTTCTCACAGTTGGCAACATCGGAGCGTTTCGACTTTTATGGGGCGATTGTGTGTAAAGACTAGAAGTTTTGAGTGGGGAAAAAAAGTTACCCCATTTCTCGGGAAATTTCGAGATTTTCCCCAAAAAGTAAAAAATCGAAATACGGACTTTTTACGAAATTCGAGTATGAGCGATCACATGTCTACAAATGACATTTGAGTATTTTTGTCGCCGAGGACTGGCAACACTGGAATCTATCAAAGAAAAAGTGATTTTCGACATGGTCACATTTCAGGGGCCATCATGTCGCCTGGGTACGAGCGAGATGAAAAATTGAAACGTCATCAGGAGCGGTTTATCCTGTAGTTACTGGGAAGAATACGAAACTATGTAAAATATTTATGTGGAATGGGGTGGCGGCCATTTTGTTTTTATTTAATTTTTTTGAATATTTTGATCGTGTTTTTGGGGCACTTGGCTACATTTTTGAAAGTTGACATGTATGAACCGATTGTGTAACTCGACCGGCAATATCGAGATATATAAGCTGTGTTGCCATATTTGGGGTAGTTTTCGAGATTTTCCCCAAAATGTCCTCCTGTAAAATTTTGTATAAACAATTTTTTTTCACTTATGGCTTCGTATAGAAGTCAAAAAATGACTCGGCGAAAAATATGGAGAGAGCTGACGATTGAGGATTTCGGAGACGGGTGAAGAGCACAGCCAGGGTATTGAAGATAGGTGGGGGGTGCTCGACCAAATGTCATTCGAAACCTCGTGCAATTGCCACTGAAATGAAAAAAATTTCGAAATTGCGAAAAAAAGATGGCCGCCATACAAATTTCGCCAGTGTCTATCTCAAAAAGTATGAAAGATAGAAAAGTGGTTTCTTAGCAAAAGATGACCAGAACGAAGAGTTATATTTATTGAAAGAAAAAAAATTTCAAAATGGCGAATTTTTTTTTTCATACTAAATTGTATGGCGATTAGGAGCTATAAGAATATTGACATTGTTCTCCTGGAAACAAATCGAAAACGATACAATGATGTATGGGCGACGTGTTTAAGTGCGGGAGTAGAGTAGGAAAAAATTATGACATTTCAGAAAAACAAGATGGCGGCCGGCATGACTTTCGTAACTCTTTTGTTTTCCAAACGATTTCGTTCAAACTCGCGGTACTCAAGGAAATGAGTAAATGGTTTTTAGAAAAAGAAGAAAAATTTGGAAAAACAAGATGGCGGCCGAGCTGTGGTGTTTTAAAATTTTCAGTGTTCTACCTCAAACTGGGACCGTTTAATTCAAATTTGTCACAGTTGGCAAGATCAGAACATTTGCATGTGTATGGGGTGATCGTGTTGATAGACTCGGGGTGTAAATTGATGAAAAAAAATTACCCCATTTTTCGGGAAAATCAAAATACGGACTTTTTGCAAAATCCGAGCATAAGCGACCACGGAAATTGCTCCAAGCAGTTACGCGGTCCGCTTTAGCGGGCCGCGCCCCCACGCGAAAAACTAGTTACTATATATATAGCTACTCGTGCTGATTCACTCACTCACTCACTGATTGATCACCTCTCCTGAACAATTTTGTATGAAAAAAAATTTTTTCAATGACCATTTCGTATAGAAGAGAAAAATTCATTCGGAGGAAAAATACGGAGAGAGCTGATGATTGAGGATTTCGGAGACGGGTGAAGAGCACGGGCAGGGTATCGGAGATAGGTGGAGGGTGCTCGACCAAATATCACTCGAAATGTCATCCAATTGGCAGTGAGCTGAAAAAATTTTCAAAATGGCGGAAAAAAGATGGCCGCCATACAAACTTCATCGGCGTTCATCTCGAAAAGTATAAAAGTTGGAAGAGTGGCTTCTTGGAAAGAAATGATCAAGACCCGAAGGTCTATTCGATGGATAGAAAAAAAAATCAAAATGGCGGAATTTATTTTTCCATAGAAAATGTATGGGGAATGTTGAAGAGACTAACAGTTGGTAATTATGCAAGGTTGTGATGCGGTTTTTCGGAGTGTTACTAGAGAAAAATATGGAGAGAGCTGATGATTGAGGATTTCGGAGACGGGTGAAGAGCACAACCAGGGTATCGAAGATAGGTGGGGGGTGCTCGACCAAATGTAACTCGAAACGTCATCCAATTGGCAGTTAGCTGAAAAAAAAATCAAAATGGCGGATTCAAGATGGCCGCCATACAAATTTCGTGTTGTTCTATCTCGGAAAGTTTAAAAGATAAGAGAGTGGTTTCTTAGCAAGAGGTGATCAGGATCTCAAGTTCTACGGGATGCATGGAAAATAATTCACTGTGGCGGACTTTATCTTTCCATGGAAAATGTACCTACATACTATGAGCAGAGACAATGATCTAGGATTTGGATGATGATTGAGAAGCACTGTCATGGTTTTAAAGATAGTTAAGGGCAGTTCGAACAAAAAATACGCTGAACCTCATCGGATGAGGTTCAGCGTATTTTTTGTTCGAACTGCCCTTAACTATCTTTAAAACCATGACAGTGCTCCTTGATAATTTTTTCAGCTCACTGCCAATCGATTTCCAATGGGCGATGGAGATGACGGCGATACCTTTATGGGCGGGAAGACTGCACGCGGGCCACATGTGGCCCGCGCACTCACGCGCCCTACTAGTTCTATATATATATAGAACTAGGTAATAAATATGTTTCCAAACTGAAGTGGCAATGGGCGGACGCATAGCGTGTAAGATCGATTTAAGGTTCTAATAACGCCTCTTACTGGTATTATATCGTTCGTTTGTTTCAGCCGACGGACGTCCCCTGCTGGACAAAGGCCTCCTGCAATAATTTCCAGCCCACACGATTCTGCGCCAGTCCATCTGGTCGGAGGCCTGCCAACACTGCGCTTTCTCGTGCGGGGTCGCCATTCTAGCACTTTGGGTCCCCAACGTCCGTCAGTCCTACGAGCTATGTGTCCGTCGGTCCTACGGGTATTATACAAGTTGGCGGGTATGTATAGATTAGGATTTCACGAAGGTGAGATAATGTATGATTCGGAGAATTTTCAAGAATTAATTATAACGTTTTAATTTAAGAAAGATAAAAAGGAACTTCATTTCCAACATACAAAATAACTTAAATATTATACAAACTATAAACAATACCAAAATAGCACATTTAAAACTACTTGTAGTGTTCTGTGTTAGTTACTACTCCAAATAGCCACTACCAAAATATATAATAATTATAAGTGAGAGATTACATAACATTGCATCAGCAGTTTTACCCCAAAGCATGCCACCACAAACAGTGGTCAGCTTTCCTCATCCTAGCGACTTCTTTTCTCAGGTTGGCTTTTTGATATAAACAATACAATTGGAAAAGGAAAAGTAACCTTAGCAAGTTTTTATCGGCATGTAGGCACAAAGTAAAGGATTACAGTAAAGTAGGCTATTGACTATCACAAAGAAGTAACACGTGAGAAATCCTCGCACGCTCTATTGAACCTACAAGTAAGCCGATAATACTCGTTAGTATTATTTTCTCGAAAAGATCTAGGAAAGGTATCAAAGTTTCCGCAAGATGTTGAGATAGCGAACGAAAACAAGGCTCTCAGTGTAGCAAACATAATCCCATTTGCATAAAATAACAGAGTCTACGATATTATATTCCAAGTTAGGATAATATTAGCTTCTTAGCATAACAGTTGCAGGAACAAATTCATAAATTTTGTATCTAGCCAGACAAGCGTGTAATTCTGAGGGAATTGTTCTCATGTTTAGACAAATATGTGGTAATATACTCGTAGTTAGGTATAGTCACGAAATTTTTATTTTTTATTTTTTACTCACTATGCGAGTTAGTACTTGACTGCGATCTCACCTAATGGTAAGTTATGATGCAGCCGAAGATGTCATCGAAACTAACTTGGAAGGAGTAAGTAAACTCACCCATAATAAACCTAATATATAGCGTTAATGGCAATTAAATATACATCCAAATAGATAAGCCTTAAGGGGATTTATTGGGTTTATTTATGTCTTTGTCACTCTCACGGATACGTTGATGGATGCGACATACAGCGTCGCGGAAGAATATAACAGAAAAACGACCTTTTATCTACGCTCATTGCTTAAAGTTCGAATTATGAAATCAAAATGTGTCACATATTGACCTACTTTATTCACAGACTTCTATAATTATTAAAAAGTTATTCATTATAACATTTATGTACTATGGAAATATCTCTAGATAGTTGAATAATTTCCATTACGATACTCGGCTCTGGGTTCCTGTATTTTTATGTGTCGTCATCACAGACCAGGGAATAACTTTCTTTTCTCTGTGGTCGTCATAGCCAAAAGAGAGTGTAGAGCCAATCCTCAATTTTGGTTTTTTATATATGGAGTCACAGACAACATTTAGTTGGATGGGCCATGATCGACCATAGACAACAATTAATTCACGGAAACAATAATTTTTCACTGTCTTATATGACTGATTAAAAAGTGTGTTCATACAGAATATTGAAAAAAATTATGCATAATTTTTGATTATTTAATTATCCACTAAAATATACTTTATCTGACTTGTATAAATATTTTTCTACTCTTTTTTGTTTCATGACTTTTTTAACAGACTATACGCAGTTTACAACTGAATTTTGGCGCCATACCTAACTTTTAACATTTCAATGTGTTATTTTTGTTACTTAGTCAAAACTTAGCGCGGGAAAATGTTTAGCAGTGAAACCTACTAAAGAAAATTTAACTCCACCTGACATTTTAGTAATTGCAACAAAAATGACCCACAATCTTTTACCAACAAAGTGAAGGATTTACGACAAACGTTAGCAAGATTTTATGGTTTGGATTTATGATAATTTGAGCGTAGATAAAGTAGTGTATGAAACTCTACATAATTAGGTATTAAAACACTCGTGTGATACTATTAAAAAACTCGCCTGCGGCTCGTTTTTTAAACTCACACTCATGTTTTAATACCCCCCATTATGCATCAGTTTCATAAACTACTATTACATAATTACTCAAAAACTAAGCAAGTTATCAAAAATCTGTTTCTCAACGTTTTATATTATTACTAGCTGATGCCCGCGACTTCGTCCACGTGGGATAAAAAGTATTCTATCTTTTAAGTTGGACCAAATGACAGATATTCACGAAGTTTGAACTAAATCGGTTCAGTAGTTTAGGAGTCCATTGAGGACAAACATTGTGACACGAGATTTATATATATTAAGATTACCGACACATTAAAACAAATATTACAATTACATCCATTGTAGTTTCCGATAAAAATCAGAAAAACTGAGATTTTGGAGTAACTTTTGGGAGATTTCTCCCAGAATCGAGAAAATTTTATCCAATCGTGTTTCTGCTTCTTAACGATTTTAGATTGAAAACCCAAAATAATTGACGTTTAAATTTAAAAGTAATTAGCTTTATAGTTTTTAAACTAATCTTCACTAAAGATATGGCTTTTCTGCATAATTTTCTCAAAGATGTGGGAAGCCTGCTAATGCACCATTGACAAGTACGAAGTAGGGGTTAAACCCTTCTTCATCTGAGAAGAGCCCAGAACTGGGTCTCTAGAAACAATTTGCAGCAGATGGTACTGAAGAATGAAGATTGAAATTAAAGAAAATTTATATCTATAAGAAATCGAAATGTCAATGTGAGCATCTTCGGCTGTATATCCCAATATCCTGGATTCGATTACCGGTTCGGGGAAATCTAGAGTTTTTAAACAAAGCTTTTCTTAAATTATCATATTATGATCCTTACCCTTTTAGGTGATTACGTTCAAAATCACTTGCGATACCTGGATACTGGTACAGGGATGAGTATATCGCGTTAATTAACTGACCGCTTTGCTGGCATCTAATATAGTTTGGGGAATCCCTTAAGGTTTAATACATTGATGTCCTTCCCTTATTGGGAACTACATTTTTGGGATTTTGCAGACTAAGGATGAGGGTCCCTTTTAAGTCTAAGAACAGACTATATTTTAAGAAAGTAGCAACAATAATCCAAGCGTAGATTTCTTTAATCCGCAACAACCTTTTATTTTTAATACATTAAGAAAATCGGGTGAATAAAATCAGATACGGTGAGAAAGAATGCTCTGCGGAAAATTGACCTTATCCACGAACGGTAGCGATAAGTCAGAGAAAAAGAAAATTTTCTTGATTCCTGAAATAAAGCAGCGAGAAATCGGATTAAGTAAAATTTTGTTAGGTTCTTTATCATGTAACAAAACTATCTAAACAATATTAGATACTTTTAGTACATGAGATCGAGTCAGTTAACGAGTTTACTACTGAGTTCGCGCCTGGCCTTGTAAAGTAAAATCTATGGTAGATAGCGGTACAGGAAAAAACAAACAGTAAAAACGCATTGACTATTCAGGAATGAACCCAGATATTTCTTTACAACTTTTTCGTTAAAACAAAGCGTTCTTTGAATTTTATTTTACCTGCACGGGGATAAAACATTTTTTGTTGTACATTCGAAACAGCGACGAACCGAGTTTTATTTTTTACTTTATTTTGTTCTTTACCCCTGACCTTTGGGTGTAGTCTTTTTGTGTCAAAGTGGGCCTTTGTAAACAAGCATAAGCGCTGATAGAATTGAAATTTATATCTTACTTCATCTAAGTTTTTTCCTTCAAGAACCTAATTCAATTAAAATCGGTTCTAAAGTCACGAAAAAGATGAAAACAGACAAGCAGGTGTTCTAGTAATAAATTAATTTAATATTATAAACGTCACAATATTGTTAAAAAAAATATGAAACCTTTTAATTTTTTTATTAATTAAATACTTACTGCGTTTATATGCAATTACATTGGAGATAATTTCATTTTCACTATAATGGATAGTGCTTCAAATTGTTAGTCATAAAACACGTAGGTAGCCATTTTTATAACATCTGAAAATTTACGTCAGTTTTCAATATGGAAAAGTAAAATCTAAATACGTACATATTATAGGGACGCATAGAAGTTATTTATCTGCTCTATACTATATTATGTATTCTACTTTTATCCTATACCTTTGAACGAGCAATTCTTGTATTATCTATACTTATAATAAAACTGTAAAGGGTCGAATTCTGTACATTGAAGATATTTTGAAAATTTTTGTTGGAGGACACTATTTAGTCGATACTGAAGCCAAAACTGTAATTTGTTTAATTTTTGTCTGTCTGTCTGTCTGTCTGTCTGTCTGTCTGTCTGTCTGTCTGTTTCACGACCGGGCATCACGGCTAATCGGCTGGATGGATTTAAATGAAACTTGACATGATTATAGTTCATACCCCGAGGTAGGACATAGGATACTTTTTGTCCCGAAATTCATCATGGTTTCCCTGGAAGACGGCATCAAAGTCCAAACGTTTTTTAGTTATAATTCATTAACGCGTTGTCCGATTCCATTCATTCTTTTTTTGTTAGAAAGGAGGTTCTTTAAAGATTATTCTATACAAATCTTATCATCATCACTTTTGTAGTTCAGAAATTACAGACATCAGAACCTTTAAGTTCAAGTAGGTAGGTGACTTGAAACTCGGAATGCACAAAGAACCTAGGGCTAGGACGTAGGGCTCAAGTAAAACTGGAGTACCCTTACAGCCGTAAATAAATAGGCTTAGCAGGAGAATTTGTATGGTTTAAAATTTTTCACTTTTAGGGTGAACAAAAATCATGTAACAGGCGTTATCGCTACGTTATACCGTATAGCGCCTTCTCTACAATTAATGTGGAACTTGAATGTAAAACTCTGAGATAGGTACTACCGAATTTTTTTAAATAAAAATTAACTGTCATGTTATTTACTGTTTCCTGACTTTATATTAAGATGGCACTGTTAACACATGAACAGATTTAAACTTTATCATCCTCAATATGGAAAGGGTAAGATAATGGTTCACAAATATTTTTAACTCTTAGGTCTTATCGATCCTAACCGACTGACTGTCATCTAAGGTCTTTTTATACGTAAAGAAATATATAGCCATTGTCCATTCTGATGTTTTGGATTGTATCAATGAGATGAAGCAAAGATTTTTAAAAGACTCCTATATTATGTTGGGCTGGGGAATATTGTTAGTAGAGTAATTTATCCCAGTGGTACCTACCCGGCCGAACTCTGAAAGAAGAGTTCTACCACCAGTACAACTTTTCACATGGTTTAATAATTTTTGACATATTTCGTGGTTTCAGAATAAAAATCACAATGAAAAGGACTCAAAAAATAAAATAAAAATCACAATGAAAATCGTCCTTTTGATCTTTCAACTACGTATTAATGAAACTGTATATTATTATTAAGAAAAAGGAGTTTTCAAAATCACCACAAGATAACCCGTGCAAAGTAAGAACAGGTTTCTGTACAACATCACACCAGAATCCCGCGAAAAATCAAGGAATTCCAGTAGGAAGGTATATTATGTAAAAAAATCGTAATTCACGCGGGCGGAGCCGCGGGCAACAGCTAGTATTTCTATATAATTCTTGTATTATATTTCTATATAATTCTTGTATTATATTTCTATATAATCTGGATCTCGGAAACGACTCGAACGATTTTCATGAAATTTAGTATACAGGGGGTTTTAAGGGCGATAAATCGATCTAACTAGGATTCATTTTTAGAAAATGTCGAATTCGCCAAAAAAAAAATGACTCCTGCTGCCATCTATTAGCCAGTAGATATACTACCGAGCGAAGCTCGGTCACCCTGATATTAATATAAGTGCGACATCACATTGCATTGCATCAGTTAGTTTAAGTACCCCAAAGAGCACTACCACAAACAGTCCTTCGCTTTCCTCAACCTATCAGCAGCCTTTCTTTTGTTTTGCCAGGCCAGGTCCACTTAACACATGATCGAGAAACTAGAGGTAGGCGTCTCTACGCGACTAGTTTCAGACGGCCGCCACGCATCGGATACTTCGCTCGCGTTGGTTCTTGTACGGTCTATTTCACTGCGCCCGATCAAGAGGTAGCCCTAGTACGTCGAATGCGATAAAGTTACGCGATAGAAAGAGACCACAACTTTGCGTTTGTTGTGTGTTCTTTTGGGAGGCGTGGCCAGGCGCTATTGCGAACTGAATTGCACTTTTTGTTTCAGCGCTAGAGTCGCTATTTCTTTAAATCATCTTGCCGAGGGAGCCTTCTGTACCGTCAGGTACGTTTATGTATTCCGTGCTCTCAGATCCACGCCGAGCTGCCCGAGATCAGTGAGAAACAACACTAAATAATGGCGTAAAACCACTGATATGTATCTCTGGATTCATGATTCCATACGTTTGACAGTTCATTTTTGTGCCGATTTGAAGCGCCTCCCCCGAGCGTCCACGGTACTAAATTGGCATTTGTTGTAAGTGAACCGTCGTTTTTAATGTCATTTGATTTTAGTTCCATAGACACTCACGCCAGGTTACGCAACAATCAGCGCCAAAATAGCGAAAGTCAAGTGTCTTCATTTTTTTGTTGACAGTCAGCTATCCAGAGTATATTCTATATACTCTATGGAGATCAGTGCGTAAAACAAATAAATAATAAATCACACATTGTCAGCTGATACAGTTTCACACACAATTTGGCACGCGGCGCGCGCGACTCCCTCCATGAATATAATTTTAATTTATTGCCACAATCAATGGAACAAATGCGAATTCGTTGTTTGCGGTAAACACGGATTGTTATTAAATGTTGTATTGTATTGTTTGTTTATTTTATCTACGAGTGTTTTAGTCGATTCAGTTTTGAACTAATATGAGGATAATAATAATCATTAGAAATATGAACTTTTTACGTGATAAGTGTATCACGTGATCGAAGAAACTACAGGTAGTTTCAACGTACTAATTTCAGACGGCCGCCGGAACCGGCTACTTTGCTCGCATTAGTTCTTGTACGGTCTATTTCACGCGCAGCGTGCGCCCGATTGCGAGGCAACCTTACGTCAAATGAGATAAAGTTACGCGATAGAAAGAGACCACAACTTTGCGTTTGTTGCGTGTTGTTTGCGGAGGCGGAGCCAGGCGCTATTGTGAACTGGACTGCACTTTGTGCGTCAGCGACGTAGCGGCGATATAGCGACTCTAGTCGCTATTTCTTTAAATCATCTTGCGGAGTGAGCCTTACCGTTAGGTCCTATCATGTATTCCGTGACACAGTAAACAAAACGTTATACTAAAACATCACTAAAAGCTACAACAGTGAGCTTTGTAAAGTATGAAAGTGGAGATTCTATCATGAAACGTAAGATGCTGAAAAAATGGGAAATGCTTTCCAAAAAACCAACTTCAAATGCCACTACAAAGAGTGAAATAATTTTTATTTAAATTTTAGGTACCTACACCAATTCGAAGTCAGGCAATGTTTCATACAATCCCTAATAGTCCATCTTACTTACTTGATGTGCGAAGAAATGACGAAGTCATAGACAATCGCCCGACTTCGAATTGGTGTAGGTACCTAAAATTTAAATAAAAATTATTTCACTCTTTGTAGTGGCATTTGAAGTTGGTTTTTTGGAAAGCATTTCCCATTTTTATTTTATACTTTTTAGTGGAAAACAATAAAATGCACAAGGCGTTGTAAAAATACCCAAATTGCTTGAGGTGTGTTCATAAAATCTGAAGAGATACCTCAAATTCACCAAGATCCCATCATCAGACCCTGACTTGATGACTTTAGTCATCAAATCAGTATCTGCTAGCAAATGCACCAGTAACTATAAAAAATACCCAACTCGCTTCAAGTATACTAGCAAAATTTGAAGAGTTCCCTCGATTTCACCAAGATCCCATCATCAGACCCTGACTTGATGACTTTAGTCATCAAATCAGTATCTGGTAGCATATCGCGACGTAAGAGTCAGATGAACGTAACTACAAAAAATTCAAAAAACGTTTTTTTTCATAAATCGGATCACAATGTGGTCCTCTATGAACTGCCAAAACGACGTATCGATATATTCAATATTTCACAAATTCCAAAAAAACGCATTAACATTTCAACAAATTTCAATAGAACCACAAAAACGTATAATAAATGCCGCTAAATTAGCTTTAATAGTCGCGCAACTAGTTACGGCTATAGGAACGTATTTGCAAAAGCGATATATTTAATTTAAGAAAATATATTGTTTGTTACACAAAATCATAGAACCATATCAACATAAAAGCTTTTACGTTGTTTTGAGTGCTACAAAATTTTGTTTGGGGCTTAGTTTGAAAAGCCAAAACAACGTATAACTATTTACGTTCCATTGGCACAAACATTTTTGTAAAATAAATTATTTAAGTGACTGCCAAAGCGTCGTAATACGATACACGCTACTCTGGCAGTACTATATTCTTTAATAATTATTTAAGTCCATTGAGAAATACAAACTTACGTTAGGATGGCACGTAAAAGTTGATGTAAGGTCTAAACGTGTTGAAACGCGCAGTGCGGGAAGCTCGCTAATGTGAAGTTTGAAGCATAATGTTTTGTTATTATTTTACCCCGCGTATCTAACGCGTTTACCTAAGAGTGTTTAATTAAAAGTGAAAGGTAATAAAAAGTTCAATAAAATGAAATGAAATGAAATTCTTTATTTCACATAGGCTTAGATATAGGCTCTCATGAAATGTGGAGACTCTACCGCCAGGTTCGGAAAGCAGGTTTGCACCGAGAAGAACTGGCACGAAACTCGGTACTTGCTCATGCAATGCATGCAAGTTTTCTAATCATTGTTGATTAGAAAACTTGCATGCCTGAGACTTCTCCATAATTTTCGGAATCCTGCCAATTCGCACTTGACCAATTAGGTGGGTTGTAGTCAAACGCTTCTCAATCTGTAAAAATTAACGGTATCCATTTTGACATTATTTACCTTATTATTTTTTCTTATCTCAGGAAACTGATGCAGTTAATCACAGCACCATTAACTACAATAATTATTCTGACATCGAAGAAATCAGTAATTGCTCAAACCTGGGTATTCAACCATCCTCTACTGATTTAACGACAACTTTACAAGTGTCACCCTCTGTATTGTCAAGTGTTTTCTGTGAACCTGGACCTTCAACGTCACCTACCAAATTATTTACAACATTGGAAAATGTGTCACTTGTATTTATGATTTGTATTTATCAAATTCGAGCAATGATTGTGAGCCTGCACCAGATGAATGTATCTTATCATCAAGTGCCTTTTCAACTTCGGATACGAGAAACAACGTTTAAATGACGATTTCGTAGATATTAAGCACCTCAAATCCGCATTAATTAAGAATGCTAAGGTGGATTGTGATGGCAACGCTGTCAACTGGCTTAAAATAAGATGGCTACAGTACCGCAAAGACGACAATAAACATATATATTTCAAATATGACCTGGATGATGACGACTTTAAAATGGTTAAGATTATAAGAAGAGGCAAAAGACCACCTGTAAAACAAATTTTGTTTAAAAATGCATATGAAAAACTATTACCTATTTCCGCTGAAAAGTATGAAGATTTGCAGGATTTATGCAGACAGGGTATTATCCCCTCACAGTATCGCAGTTTTTATGAAGGATTCTTAGTTGGAACAACTGATGATAATGAAGACAATTAAGGATTGTCTATGCAAATGGCTGAGTGTGGATTTAACCAATTTTTTAATTACTTTTTCGTTTGATTGATTCCGATGATGATATCGAAGACAATAATTTAAGATTATTCTATGAGAATGGCTATGTTTATTATTAAAATTACAAGCTTTCAGCTATAAATTAAGATTATGTTCTGTTTGATTAATAAACATTTTATTTTTTAATTCATTTTACTAACTCGAAATAAAAGTAAGCTTCAGAAATAACGTATTTCAATACGATAACCTCACGATAACAACAGAAAAATAAGGACCACACTGACGTATGTCTACCAAATTTTAAAAAAACTTTTATGGCTATGACGTAAGCATATATGTATAAATAATTCCTATCTTATACAAAGCTCAAATAGTATACCAATACAGCGATATATCTTTTTTTTTAGTCAATTATATAGTTTCTCTGTAAATAGCTGATAAAGTCTAAGTAGGCGATTTCTGGCAGTTTTTTCGCTCTCCTGTAAAGTTTGCGAAAACGTAGTTACGTTCATCTGACTCTTACGTCGCGATATGCACCAGTAACTATAAAAAATACCCAACTCGCTTTAAGTATACTAGCAAAATTTGAAGAGTTCCCTCGATTTCACCAAGATCCCATGATCAGATCCTGACCTGATGACCATAGGACAACTTGGAAAATATTACTCTTTCTAATAATACTCAAATAGTTTCATGTGTCCATACAAAATTTGAAGAGTTCCCTCGATTTCTCCAAGATCCCATCATCAGATCCTGACCTGATTAAAATGGGACCATCTGGAAACAAAACCCTCTTAAACAAAAAAAGAATTTTTCAAATCGGTTCACGCGTCTTCGAGTAATCGGTGAACATACATAGATAAAAAAAAAAATAAAAAAAAAAAAAAAAGATTCCGACGAATTGAGAACCTCCTCCTTTTTTTGAAGTCGGTTAAAAACGGAAATTTTAATGCGCCCACGTGTACCTTTTTGTACTGCACTGAGACCATTATGGTCTCAATAAAGAGCGGTTGCAACAAACTTTAAAGCATTATTGCGTATACTTTTACCGGCTCTGATTTACTGATCTGCATACAATTTTTAGTTAAGCATTTTCTGAATTTTGCTTACAACTTTGTTCGCATACTGCGGGTTAAATTTTTATTGTATACGTGAGTTATGAAATAACCTTTGCTTGCTTTTGTGATTGCTTGATTATGTAGCTTTTAGAAGACAATATTTTTTACTACAGTTCAGTACTTAATAAAAGCTATTGCTCGTTTCCTCAAACATTTTAAGAAACACCTAAACCCATAAGGGACAGTTTTCACTTTCAACAACTGTCACCTAAGCGCTTAGGTGACTCTTATGTTGGTGAAAACGAGTATATTATATATCTCCTACTAAGGCTACTTAAACTAGCCCCCAGATTATGTAAGAAAAACGTATTCATTTTTATCGTAATCGCTTACAAATTGATGTATACGTTTTTGCTACGCTATCAGACCCCAGATTGGTAAAGATAATATGTCAGGTTTAAGACGACGAATCCTTTTAAGTTACGTTAATTTCAAGTGCACATTAAAAAATAAGATTTTTTAAATGAGAGATCAGAGGCACTTAAAAGGTTCTAGTAATTGATGTAAATTATATATTAAGATATGTTTATTATATATTAAAGAGTAAGAAATTCAAGCCGGCGTTAAGATTTAAATAGGATAGATATACTGCATAGAGTATGAAAATACTGTTAAACTCAAGTCAATAATAAATGATGATTACAAAATGAGTAGCCAAGCCCCTTTTTAAACGTTTTTAATTTTTTAAATAACTCTATCGGCAAATTCTCACGTCAATCATAATTACTTTACCTCTAAAAGGACCACTCCCTTGTTATAAACTTAAAGAAAATAATTCGTTTAATTCATAAGAGCTTTCTCATTTCCCAAAAATATAACCACTTGAACGAAGTGCCAGAAAACAGAAGTCCATTGTGATGCTACGCGGGTAGAACGAGATTAAAATTTGAAAAACATCCCCAACGAACATAACTATTACATTAAACGTAACATCTAAATGCTGGACGGTTAGCAATTCCAACTTCGGTCCCACCAATTAGTTGGCACAACCGACTCGGGCAATTGTCGCTCTCAAAATAAAGTTCCCATTGCGTTCTCACATTAATGCTAAAACAATTTACAATATGCGGTTTACAGCGACTCTATTACGTTAAAAATAAAGTCCGTTTTGATTATTTCCACGTCGTTTTCGGGTTAGATTGTTTCTAACTCGGCTTAAGGGATTTCGAATTCAACTTTGATTCTAAACAGGCACGATTTGAGTTCGGCTAAAGGAAAGTTCGGCTAAAACTATTCGATAATTTCGGCAAATACTTCGAATATTGAGTGTGATTGAGATAGATAGGTATTCCGATGGCCAGAGTTTAAATTATTTTGTAGGAAGTTTAAATGGAATGGTGGATGAATATTTTGAACTAGCTTTTGCCAGTAGCTACGTTTAGCAGAATCTGTTACTTTATTTTTACTTTTTAAACTATTACTTTTTGCATTCTATATTATATATCAGAGACACAAAAAGTAATAGTTTAAAATTTGTTAGTTCTACTTGTATATATGTTACATTAAGGTCAATTGTAGTTACGTATAAATACTAACTTGTATAGCATAAAAAACAATAAAAATGTTCTTCCAATAATATTAAACTTTTCCTCGTGCAATGCTAGCTTAATGCTATTTAACTTCATTGACTTCTCCGAACTTACACACTCGATACGTATGAGCTAATAAGTGCCACGATAAATTGAATCAAGAACATTTTCTGTTGCGAAATCAACCGTTTATGCTGCCTTTATTCAACTCACTCGTACCGTATAACTGTTAAGTTCTAAACATAATATTTATAATATAGATCACGAAATTTTGACCCCGAGTTTAATTCCTGAGATGTGTATTAAAAAAAATATTTCTGCAATTCTGACCCATCTCTCTTGCTTCTTTTAAATTCATCACACTTTTCATACACACTCTCTTATTATTCTCATTTATATATATATATATATAGTATATATCTAACTTGATCCAGGACTTCACCGATTTTGGATGATACTCTTTCTTTGTCACCCTCTACTTAAATAACCAGTCACACTGGCACCATATAAACATATTAGTTTTTATATTTCAAATAATCAATTCAATGGTTTTATCTGTACTAAAACTTTCTTCTTTCTGTATCTTTATGTTCATCTGATTACATAATATTTTATTTGCGGACGTAGAAAGCCATATATAACGCAGAAATTACCTTTCGCCGAAGCTCTTCGGAGGTCCAAGCTCAACATCAAATCAGATTGAATGTTATCGGAACACGCTTCATCCGTTTACTTATAATATTCTTTTCTTTTTCAAAAGGAAATCCGCGAAGTTTCTAAGAAGTAATAATTTTATTGTCAACGCGAAATTGATCTCAACTCTAATGGATCACTCTGTAAGTTCCTAATGTAGGTCTACCTCCGTAGGTACCCATAACTTGGAGTGAGGTACAAATAGGTTTTATATAAATAGGTCTTATCTAAATCCATAGTAAGAGTATCTTTTTATTACTTTTTAATATCTTTTAAATGAAATCACATATTCACGAAATTTTATTAAATAAAATCCACCTATTGGTTCGAGAGCGGCACAAAATTTACTTTTTTAGGCTCTCTTTGCGTAAAATTTGCATTTTCGATCTCTAAGGCAACTTTCAAGAGATTATATGGGGCTCCAAGGTACTTGAGGGCAACGTTGACGTAAATTGTCAGAGTCAAAATATTTTTGTGGACTTTTTCGGCCACGATTTTATAGCGGCTGCCTTCATAATTCAGACCTTTGAGTAAGTCAATGAAGTTCGTGATAAATTTACTTTTTTCAAAATAATAAATTTAGTTTTTATACCCTGGACAGAAACATACCTATACGCGAAAAATCAGTTTATAGGTGCCAAAAATGTAAGGCCACACCGTATTTTGTTCAGCATCCACCATAGATTTTGTGTATATAGACAATTTTTACACATTTTATTTGCTTGTACGAAAAAGGTTTACGTAAATCGTTCAGATGCACATATCCTGAGTTTTCTTATCAATCAATCAATCAATCAATTTCTTTATTATCAGAGTGTTTACACAGAAAATTTTATCCCGGTGAACTTGGTGCTGGTACAAAGTAAGTAGAATAATTATTGATGAAGTCATAATTTATAATGAAAGTTTTTTTATATTTAAATAAATAATAAGCATGTAGAAATGTCATTTAATAAAGTTTGCTTTCCACAAATAAAGTTTATTAAACCTTTTTATCTTTAAACTTTCAATCTAACAAAATAATATAATGTTCGTAAAACTTTCATAAGAGTAACTTTTAGAAGTAAGAAGACATTTCTTCCAAGCGTGGTACGATACGCCCTAATCTATAATTTAACTATAACTAATATCCTAAGGAAAATTACGTGCTCTACATTGGGTTAAAGCATGGGAAACATATTATATTATATATTATTAACTTTAAATAATGTGAATAGGAAATCAAAAAATAATAATATATAAGCATCTTGTGGCATAAACCGCCATCATTTGTTTAATGACAGAAAGTCTTATTTCTGCTTGAAAACTACTATTTTTTTTCAGATAAAGTAGACTTTATAAACGCTCCTTACCATTGCACGATGTTCAGAATTGCAGCACAATGATGGAAATAATTATTGTGATACTCTCTAGATCTTATTTTGAGGGCATCAAGGGCTGTTTTCCAGTGAAGGCTAGGGTATACTTATCGCATAATGCTCACTAAGTTATTTCACCGCAAATGCAGAGGATCGGTCACTTAGCATTCATTCATTTGTAATTGTAATACAGACGATCCGTCGCGGTTGATCGCATTTGCATAACTTAGCATGTCGTCTACATTGTGGTGCTACGCAGATATTATTATACCTAATAGTACCTACCTAAAATCATAATTAGGGTTCCGTTATTTCCAAATTCTAAAGAGTAAAAAAGGAACCCTATTACGGAGACTTCGCTGTCCGTCCGTCCGTCAGGCTGTACCTTGGCTGTATCTCTTGAACCGTGATAGCTAAAGACTTAAAATTTTCACAGATGATGTATTTCTTTTGCCGATATAACAATAAATACTAAAAACTAGAATAAAATAAATATTTATTGGGGCGCCCATACAACAAAAAATGTAGAAATAATTGGTAACATTAAAATAAAATAAAAAGTTAAAGACGTTCCCATACAAAAAACGTGTCTTTTTTGCTCGTTTTTGAATTTGGTAGGGAGGGGTGTTTAGTTTACTTTAATACTATTGAGAATGGGGCATCAATTTCCTTGGCAGGGAGATACCAGCAACCTCTGGGTAGAGAATAATCCGTCTCAGCAGTTGGCTCCTTGTTGATACTTGGGTTGGGGACCAACGCATTATGGTTATAGGAGTTTATTTCGCCTAGTCATAGAGTCTGCAGATACCGTGCCTCATCTCTGAGCTTGAGGTTAAACATCGTACTATGTTTGTTCAAGCTAAAATTCTCAGTCAGTGCCCTCACCAAAGTTCCTAGTTTAATTTAATCCAAGGATTATTTCTCCATTGCATGGGATATTCATTATTATTTATTCAAACGTATATAATATAAACATATTTAATTTTTTATCAAAATTAAAAAATAATAAAAATCTTCAATGACACTTCAACGAGGCACTTCAATGAAGTTCAGTAAAATCGCTATAATCCATACGACGTTTAATTATAGATTTATCCGACTAGATAGAGCATTTCCTAAAGTCGACAACTCCGTGAGTGCGGCAACTTTTTCTTGTAGTGTTGAAAGTTTGGCGAAAAATTGTGTAAAGACGGCTCGGGTTTGCCAATTTGGGCAAAGAATTTTATGCCGAGCTTTTGAAGTCGAGGGCGGCCTTTGTGACCTCTATGGATTAAATTAACTAAGATCACGTTTCCAATGAAAACTCAGTATTCTTGACGGGCCGAACGATTTTCACGTACTTAGTCTTCACAACGCCTATTTCAGGCTTATATTTCCCGACCGAAGCCTGCCTCGTGGTGTATATCACCTTTTGTTTCTCAGTTGCAGTGCTCATTTCATCCTGATGCTGTTTAAAACCAAAATCGTTTGCTCGCTTCCTAAGAATTAATTCGAAATTCGATAGCTTCATGCTTTTCTTTTTCAACGGAATATTGTACTTCTTGGATTTCTTATTTGTTCGGTGCTTGCTTGAATTTTTGTGCTTGTTTTTAATTACGGTGTCCACTTTGACTTTGTAGACAATGGAGATGTTTTTCTTTGACGCCAGTGCTTGGATGTCGTTTAGATATTTATTGAACGTTTGTATAGCGTTTTCCCCTTTGATTTCGAAGTGTTTTGGTATTTCTTTCAGACGTTCTGATGGAGTTTTCATTTGATATTTGTGATGAAATTCTGAAATGAGATTAGTTTTAATATCACTTAAAATTTATTTCAGTTCTACTTATTGTTGTTTTTAATTTAAAATGTACGAGTGTATCTAAATATTATTATCTGACGACCTTATTTATAAATGTAGTGAAAAAATATTGTTTCAGCGATCGTCAGTGACTTTATACTTTTGACTGCCACTAATAATAATGGGAGAATTAATTCAGTATGGGTTAAGTATAGTTTACTGCAAAACGGAACTATCAAATAAACCTTAATATTAAGCCCCACGATACTTATAAAAACATCTAATTTCTGGAGACTTAAAATTGAGTTAAGGAAATTATAATAATTATTGGAAGGTAACTATTGGCAACATTTACCATCGTGCCTTTTAAAGTCTTCGTTAACACACCTGTTAACGAAACGACGTTAATCTCTTGTGGAGTATGCTATCGCTTTATATTATTACTAGCAGATACCCGCGGCTTCGCCCGCGTAAATTTTAGTTTTAACTATTCTACGGGAACCATCCATTTTCCGGAATAAAAAGTACCCTTTGTGTTAATTTACATGAAATCTATCTTCATTTCAACTTTAAACCAAAAATTTTCAGTAGTTAAGCGTGAAGAAATAAATTTTCCCCCGCATGAATAACTATTTCTTCCTATTATCACGAAAACAATGGATTTTCCCGAGAAAAAAGTAGTTGATTGTAGGATATAATCTATCTCCATTCTAAATTTCAGCCCAATCGGTTCAGAAGTGACGGCACGATGGAGTATTTCTCCCGCATGAATATCTGCTATTTAACTATTTTCTTAGAAACCATGGATTTTCCCGGGATAAAAATTTGCCTATGTATTAATCCAGGATAAAACCTATCCCCTTTTTGAATTTCAGTCATATCCGTTCTGTAATTACAGCGTGTAGTAGTATTTTTCCCGCGTGCATATCTGTTTTTAAGTTTTCCCGCGGTAGTCATGGATTTTTTTGGGATAAAAAGTAGCCTTTGTATTATATTAATCCAGGATAAAATCTAACTTCATTCCGCATTTCAGCCACATCAGTTCAGTAAGTAAGACGTGAAGGAATATTTATCCCGCGTAGATATCTGTTTTTCACTTCTATCATAGAAACCATGAATTTTTCCAGGATAAAAAGTAGCTTAGGCATTAATTCAGGATATAAACTATCTCCATTCCAAATTTCAGCCAAATCGATTCGGTAGTTGCGGCGTGAATAATTTTTTGCGCGTGAATTTCGGTTTTAACTAATCCCACGGGAACCTTGAATTTTTTTGGGATAAAATGTAGCTTATGTGTTAATCCAGGATATAATTTATCTCCATTCCAAATTTGAGCTAAATCGGTTCAGTAGTTGCGGCGTGAATGAATATTTTTCCCGCGTGGATTTCTGTATTTCACTATGATCATACTCGTAGAAGTCATGAAATTTTCCGATATGAAAAGTAGCCTACGTATTAATCCAGGATAAAATCTATCTTTTTTCTGAATTTCAGTCATATCAGTTCAGTAATTACAGCGTGAAGTAGTATTTTTACCGCGTGAATATCAGTTTTTCAGTTTTCCCGCGGACACCATAGATTTTTCCGGGTTGAAAAGTAGCTTTTGTATTAATTCAGGATATATTCTATCTCGATTCCAAATTTCAGCCAAATCAGTTCAGTAATTACGGCATGAAGGAATATTTTTCACGCGTGGATTTCTGTTTTTCAATATTATCATAGAAAGCATGGAATTTTCGGGGATGAAAAGTACGCTTTGTAGTAATCCGGGATAAAATCTATCTCCTTTCCAAATTTCAGTCATATCAGTTCAGTAATTACAGCGTAAAGTAGAATTTTTCGCGTGTGAACATCAATGTTTCAGGTTCCCCGCGGAAACCATAGATTTTTCCGGGATGAAAAGTAGCCTTTATATTAATCCAGGATATAATCTATCTTTATTCCGAATTTAAGCCATATCAGTTCTGTAATTACGGCGTGAAGTAGTATTTTTCGCGTATGAATATATGTTTTTCTTTTTTCCTGAAAAAACCATGGATTTTTCCGAAATAAAAAGTAGCCTATTTATAAACCTAGGATATAATCTATCTCCATTCCAAATTCCAGCCAAATCGGTTGTGCACTTGCGGCATGAAGATTTATTTCCGCGTGAATTTCGGTTTTTTACTAATCCCACGGGAACCATGAATTTTTTCGGGATGAAAAGTAGCCTTCGTATTAATCTAAGATATAATCTATCTTTATTCATAATTTCAGCCATATCAGTTCAGTAATTACGGCGTGAAGTAGAATTTTTCCCGCGTGAATATCTGTTTTTCCCTTTTCCTGCAAAACCCATGGATTTTTCCGGGATGAAAAGTACTCTATTTATTAACCCTGGATATAATCTATCTCCATTCCAAATTTCAGCCAAATCGGTTGTGTACTTACGGCATGAAGATTTTTTTTCCGCGTGAATTTCGGTTTTTAACTAATCCCACGGGAACCATGAATTTTTTCGGGATTAAAAGTAGCCTATGTGGTAATACAAGATATAATATACCTCCGTTCCAAA
Organism: Coenonympha glycerion; assembly: GCA_963855885.1. Lineage (NCBI taxonomy): Eukaryota > Metazoa > Arthropoda > Insecta > Lepidoptera > Nymphalidae > Coenonympha > Coenonympha glycerion. The sequence goes on along the minus strand of OY979637.1, from coordinate 14,928,124 downwards.
TTTTAGCCAAATCGGTACAGTAGTTGCGGCGTGAAGACGTATTTTAACTTGATAAAATCCAAACTTCGGACCCCCATTTCACCACCTTAGAGGGTGAATTTTGAAAAATCCTTTCTTAGTGCTCCCCTAGACCTCATAAGGTATCTGTGTGCCAAATTTGGAGTCTCTAGACCCAGCGGTTTGGGCTGTGCGTTGATATGTCAGTGAGTCAGTCAGTCAGTCAGTCAGTTTCTTCTTTTATATATATAGATTATCGATCTTGTATGGTTGTCAACCAGAGATTGTCGTACTTTTATTATTTCGTGTCAAACGGTACTAATAAGAATTATTTAATTTAAATTTGATTTCGATTCCATCAAACTTCGTGAAAATTCACGATTGGCGAAGCCCCTTAACCCCCTTATATTCTTCTATTAAAAATTATGTCCTTCTCTTACCTTCAAAATGATCTTGCGCCCCAACATATCCGATAGTAAATATTATAACTAAACTACGAACAAAATTACGACGTTCCTCCATAGTAGCTAGCGTCTCGAAGCGATTATCCTACGAACAATGATTTATTTCACCACAGGTGGTTTATATTGGTCGTACGGCGTAAGAGTAAAAAAAGTAAACAATGCCATTTGTTCGAGTTGCCCAGTCGATTAACCTGCAATCTGTTTGCGTCGTAAATGGGTTATTTGATTGTGACTAAGCAGATGTTTTGCATTGTATGGTTCTGTCACTACACTTGTCGGATACGGTTGCTTCGGTAAGTATATGCATCGCATAGATTCAGATATGAAAAAGGGCCTCTGTCCATCCTTAAGAGGCGGATGTGCCTCTCATACATTTTCATGTTTATAGCGATTTTTATACGTCGAATACACGGGCGACCATAACCCGAAATAAATTAAGACTTAAGCTATAGGATGATCAAAAATTCATTTTGATTTTCGTGATTTTTGCGTCAATAACTACATTTGAAGTAACTCAATATATAGGAGGCCTATAGACCCTTCATGACTTCATTCTTAAACGAGGGCTTTCCGATCTCATCTCTCACTAGACGAAAGTAAGCTTATTTTTACACCGCAGCGAACGTGTTGAAGATGTTATCGTTTGTAACTTGGAAGGGGTAAGTAACGCACCCCTCATGGTTTCTACTCAGCATCACGCCGGAACGCTAAATCACTCGGCTGTGCGTCTTACATTGAGCGGTTTACATTGAGTTCGAAAAATTGGTTTTTGGAAGTCTTCAAAGCTAGCAGCTTTCTATCTAAGGAGAAAATGGGTTATATTATTATACCTCACAGCATTAAAACTTATTTAGTCTAAGCGAAAGCAGCCTCTATGATTGTCAAATTCCAATTTTTTTTTTAATTTTATTCCAGTTACTTATTGAGAAGTTTCTCTTACGATTATTGTTCGATAAGTCACATGACCAAGCTTGCAGAAATGTTTAATCTGAGCTAACATCGAGGGTTAAATCGAATAAACCAATATTTACTCCTCACTACTAAAATCGTTACCAACTTAAATGGGATTCCGATCATTTCAATTTCGTTTCGCAATGTAAATATTTACTTACAGATAATATATTACTTTCAACTTACTTTTATATTACCTACTTAATACTAGTTTTTGCTCGCAGCTTTCTCCATGTATCTATTTAGATTCTGGCTTGAGAATTGTAATTTTTACACTACATATTAAGTGATTGCATTACTGCGACCTCACCTGATGGTTAGTGATGATACAGCCGAAGATGTTGTCTTATCTGTTTGGAAGTGTAAACTTACCCCTAAAAATTTCTACACGGGATCGCACCGGAACTTTATATCGCTTGGCAGTGTGTCTTTGCTAAAAGGGTCGTAACTAGCTACTGCCTAAGTTTTTCATCTGACCTGAGTCATTTTAGAAATTATAACATTTTTAAGAGAATTGTCGTGGGGATCGAACCCACGACCTCCCACTCGAATCCAGGCGTATGCCACTGCGCCAGTCATCAGGGCCAGGGAAGAAGTCAATAGAGCTAATCATATATAATTATCTATCTTCATTCCAGTTTTCATTAGTCTTTTACTGATGGTAGGACACTATAGCGGTGTTCGTCCGTATACCAACGCAGTGTAAATTAATCAATCGTGAAGCAGTAGGTAATGTATTGTTCTATTTCAGTTTAAACGGCTCTGTATTGCGACGTGATTACTAAGACTTGACAACTGATATCTCAGGTGATAAACCCAGTACAGTATGCCATTTGTAATTGCAATGCTGCAGAGTCTTGGGAAGCAGTGCATCTGACTTAGACACGCATATTTATAACTCTTTGTTATAAAAAAAATTTCTTTGGCGTTACTGTTGAACAAATAAAAGAAATCTGTTGTCTTGATGAATCCAAGCCTTAAAAAATTGAGGTACCTAGTTAAAGATTCCTTTAGCTGTGTGATTTCGCCAAAATAATTGTAGCATCGACGAAGTTACATCTTGGGCTCTGATTGGTTAATTAATGCTTACATCTGTCAGTTACAATGCTATTTTTCAGCGGAGATGTTTGGGCGATGCAAAATTTACACGACTGCCCGTAAAAGGAGTGAAATGTTTTTGTAGGGTTCATATATTATCTATATATAATATGTATGTATGTATGTTTGTGTGTTTCTTCATTCCAACGTAACTTCCTAACGGCTGAATAGATTTGGACAGATGGGGTATGGTAAGAAACCTTACATCTGCAGTCCGAGTAACATAGGCTATATTTTTTTGGCTATACGTTTTAGCACAGGGCATAGTCGTGATTTTATTTTTTATTATTTACTTGTTTACGAAAATTAGCTCACTGGAGCTCCAGTAGTGATCGTAATCCTCTGAGGTAACATCGCAGTCAAACTAGAATCATTAATTTTATTCCAGAAATTATAAAGCTCAAATTATTTTGAAATATATTTAATTCCGGTTACCTGTTACCTTCCAACCAATTTGCAAGTATAACTCAGCGAAAAATTCAGCGACCCAGAACCGTCGCATGTCTACCCAATAAATAATTATCGCACCAACATTCATTAATTCGTATTTGTAAATAACATTAACATAATAATATTATCATTAACCAGCACCGGGGAGTTTGTTTAATTCGTTAGTGATTTCATTAACGTTGATTTGTTTGACGTTAAACGTAGGTATTATGGTCGAGACATAGATTGGTGTAGGGTTAAATAAAAAATACCAAAATATTCTCAGCCTGTAGTTCCCTTTTCAACTTTGTTCTACGACTTTATTAAATTCAGTATTCTTATCATTCATGCAAAAATAGCATTAAAAATATTAATCAAGTGCAATTTCGAGTAACCAACAAGAAATGTATAATATTTTTACAAACTTTTTCGCCTTTTAGTTCACCTATCGCGGCGAGCGGCCGCGCTGGGCAATTTATAACGTGGTGATATGAGAACATTGAGTATTGTATCAACTGGAGAGGAATTTATTAAAAGCACTTTGCTATACTTTCGAACAATCTCGGTCACTGATGAAGTATTGGACAAACAGGTTTACGTGTATCTACACGTACCTTTATCTAGGTATGCTTGCCAGATGTGCCAGAATTTGTTGTGTTAATTTGTAATTATTGAAATTTGTAACCGACAACTTTGCTTTTCGACAGGTAGAAAAAAGTTGCCCGATCCCAACAGCAGGCAGAATTTTTTGCCGATAAAGAAGGTATATTTATATGTAAAAACGGAGGGAACCTTCTCAAAATCAAGGAACAGCCTCGAAAATGAAATTTTACATCGTCCAAACATCGTCGGTAACCACAAATTAATCAGTGCCCAATATGTAACTTCTTCTATTCTGTATTGAGTAGCTGGCTAATCATCAATCAATCAATCATCATCAATATCAATACATATAATAAATCTGTAGAGGTCGAATTTCTGTACAAATAAAAAAAATGCTAAAAACGGAGTCAGGGGGATGTAAGAAGTGAAATAGAACTAATTTAAATTTTTTTCAAAATTTTTGTTTCTCTGTTTGTCTGTTTATCTGTTTGTCTGTTTGTCTGTCTGTTTGTACGGGCTAATCTTTGGAACGGCTGGACCGATTCCAATGAAATTTTGTGTGGTGGTAGCATATGTCCCTGGTCAACATATAGGATACTTTTCATCCCGGTAAAATAAAGAGTTCCCGTGGGATAGTTAAAAAACTGCAATTAATTTAACAGCTTTGTAAACAACAACTAATGAACTTAATTTAGTAAAATTTGTTATGCTGATACCTTATGTTGCCTCTTTAACAAAATATATATATATATATATAGTAAAACTTATTAATCCAATCGAGTTCCCGCGGGAAAGAAAACATTACAAAAACAGTTAGCAGGCGTCTTTCAAGTAACGGATTTAAATGAAATTTTATTTTATGATCCTACTTTATATATATGCCCGGTCAACATTTAGGATACTTTTCATCCTGAAAAATTTGAGAGCATCCGTGGGATGTTTAAAAAAACCTATAGCTACTTATCTACGTAGCACAATCAAAACGGGGTCGAAATATCGACAGTTTAAATCGTCCTTTTGATCGTGCAACTAGGTATAACTATACAAGATAACCCGTACGTAGCAGGAACGGGTTGCTACGTACACAGCAGCGCATCAGAATGCTAAATTACAATATCTGGGCGTTGGTATCATCTCAGAATAAGATAAGTTTGGTTAGTATAGATATTACAATCCACGATGACACGCCCCACTCTGTCTTACTCCATGCGAATTGAGTAACATAAGCGATTTCGACAGAGTGTATAAGTAGAGGAAGACTAAAGAAGATATAGGTGAATTGTGTGAAAGAAGATAGCACGTTGACAGGAGAGATTGGAAGAAGACTCCTTTACGGGTCCACCGAACCCAGGGACCACGCATTTATCTTGGGAAATATAAAGAAATTCCACGGGAAACATTTTTGTAAAAAAAACGAACTGCACGCGGGCGGAGCCGCGGGCAACAGCTAGTCATTCCAATATTTTCGTGTAATAACGCTGACATTAAATTTAATAAAAAAAAATACAGAGATCTATGCCCACATTTTACACTTCTGTTGTGTGATTACTCAATGTACGAAAATCGTGTTGTTTAAATAATAAAGTGCTTGTACAATGTACAGCGTATACGTACACTCCACAGCCAGTCGTGTTAACATACACGTTCGCAAATGACGTTGAAAATTACTTTGCACTTGAAAAATGATTAAATGTGGTTTTCGCTGCAAGAATGATGCAGATTGCAGTTACTGCATAGTATCAGATTTAAATTTTTACATAGCATGGTTAGTACCCATCCGAAATCTGATGAAGAAGTATCATTTGCCAAGAAAGATTAGCAAAAATTGAAGAAAAGAAAATCACTTAAAAATCGCCGTTTCTTATTATGATATGATTAGGAATATGCTTTTATCTCCTCTCGAGATATCTTAAAAACGTGTAATAATTTTTCGTACTTAAAAAAAAATTGATCTTTCATACAATAAGAAATGTAATGACATTTTTGAAAAAAGCAAGTGCCGAGTTTCTTGCCAGTTTATTTTGGTGCTTTCCGAACCTTGCGGTAGACTTTTGAATATTCATAAGAGCCTATTTCATTTAGGCCTGTGTGAAAAATAAAGATTTTAATTTTAATTTTGATTATGACAAAGAAGTCATTGGTGTAAACCACAGAGCACTAAACCAACATTTGACGCACTGCCCCATAGGCTCTCTGAAACTTTATCTGCCTTGCGATTCAGCAGAAATACTCTAAACATCGATGAAGTTCATCTTAGGCACTGATTCGTTACCGCTTGCATCGGTCGAACCACATTGGCATCTATTGGTTCGTGTTTACGTAGCTTGTGCAGCTAAGGCACCGATTGGCTGTTGATGATTGCACAGCTATGGTAACCAGCGATGTACAATTTTATTTACGAGAATCACCCATATACGTAGTTCATTGTAGGCCTTTTGCGTGTATGCCAAACGTAGCTATAAGTATAAAATAACCATGTTTTTTAACTTTTTCAGTTGAGAATTGTCGAAACGCAACTGTGTTCGGCTGTGTTGCGGTCAATTAACGGTATGACTACAAACAAAACGGACTGTTAATTTGTAACAAAGCGCCTGCACGCTAAATTTTTGTCATAAAATATGCTTGTTGTGGAAGTATACTTTTTCGTAACAATTTTCTTTTTCAGGATTCTATATACCACAAACATAATAATTGGTCAAGCTGAGTAAAATTTCCACGTTTCTAGAGATACAGCCTGGTGACAGATGGATGGACGGACGAACGGACGGTGAAGTCTTACTAAAAGATCCCATTTTTTACTTTTTGGGTACGGAACCATAGAAAAGGTGGAGAGGACAACTTTTTGACATGTAAAGAAATATTTTGAAAATGCTTATTATGGGCTGGATCCAGTTGGACTTATCCCAGACACATTATAATGACAAAGTTCGATAGAAGTTATACATTTACACTCCATATAGATTCATGTCATACAAATTGTACGGCAACCGAATTGTGATTTTGCAATCCAACAACTTGTACTAAACCCCTTGTACTACCCCCTAGGGAATGTAAAAAAGTCAAAAAAATTCAAAAATTCAAAATTCAAAATCTTTATTTCACATAGGCCTAATATACAGACTGTAATAGGTCAATATGATATTTGTCACATTTGTATGGCGATAACTCCAAGTCGACTTAAAACTAAGTTTACGAGGGTTCCAACGCGCCCTGAGAAGAAGCCCACTACAAACTCAGCCGGGTTTTGTTTTCTGTTATCACCACTTCACAATGCTCTTAAAACTAATTGAGCTAGTATAATTACAGCAGTTCATTCATCCCCAAGGATTTGATTCATGTAAGTAATCCTTAATACTATAGTAAGCTTTGAACTTATTGAGGGATAAGTTTAATATTTTCAGAGGGATAAGTTTTTGAAATTACGAGTACTTGAGTAGTTACCACATGTGATGGAGTTTTTACCCAAAACCGTGTGAAAAACTCGACCAACACGATGGATCGATAAAATAAATTGATCCAAACTGCGAAGCGCAAAGTTTGGCGATTCCCTTTCGAACGGTCTCTATCAAAGTGATAGCTTTTTGTTGGCCATTTTCTTTTTTTATTACAAAAAAAATTGCTCGCTTCACTATTTGCGTTCCAGTTCTGGTCTTTTGATTTTGCGTTTCTTTTCCTATTTTATTTGGTGCTGGCGTGTAGTGGACTGTAGACCAGAAAATTAAACATACGTGCATTTTAATGTTTCAATGGTTGTTGCTGTATTAAATGATATTTAGTTTAATTAATCCATTTTTGTTCTAAGCCAATATGGCTAGTTGGTTGTTCAGGTGTTTATAAAAATGAAAATAAACTCATGCAAACTTTAACAGTTTTCTTACTATATTCGAATAAGATTGGTACCCATTCCTTAAATTTTCAAATTCTCTTAATTAAATGCTCTTGTAAAAGGTCAATACCATAGATTCATAAACGTCGCTGGCGCTCAAAACCTTTTATATTAATTGTGACTTATGTACATATGGTGATAACTACAAGTCGATTTAAAATTACGTATACGTAACGCGCCCTTCACTGAGAGAAATACTTATCAAAAGTCAAAAGTCGAAATATCTTTATTTCACATAGACTTAAAATATACAGGCATTTGTTACAAGTCGGTACGAGTATGACATTTATTGCTATTGTAGTGATAACTACAAGTCGACTTAAAACTAAGTTGAGTTTAGGGTTCACAAACGCGCCTTGCCGCTGAGAAGAAGCCCACAACAAACTCAGCCGGGTTTTTTTTATGTTATCACCATTTAACAAAATAAGTATAAAGCTACGAACAATAATAGAGCAATTTATTACATAATAGTCACTTCCAAGGGGTTGTGTCGCTAATATAGACAAGTTATCAAATATATATTGTGCATTTTGTATTGTCATTATAGTAAGAACGTATTTCTCGTACGCTTTAGTTTAGCTACTGTAGGTGTAGATAGCGTAAACACACATAGAAATGTGGCTTCAAAATAATATCACACTCGAGTGGGATGGGATTAAAGGGCGCAAAAACAAGCGCAAATCGAATCTCAATTCGGGGCTGAAGATTTTTTCCGCATAATGAAATGTCGGGACTCACACAGTTGGCGCCTATATGGCAAAGATTAAAACAGCAGACTTACAAGTTGCAGATTGCGACGGTGCGCTCACCGCTCATCTACTCGTAGAGTTAATAAGTGCACCGCGGCTGACCGGAATTTAAGCGACTTTTTTTTTCAAAAAAAAACATATTAAATTTAAGTCATATTTAAAAATAAAATAAAAAACATGACTGACCTGTGGTAAAACGACTTTTAAAAAAAATACAGCCTATGTTACTCGGAATGATGTAAGCATTCTAACAATACCGCATAATAATATGTCCAAATCTATTCAGCCATTCAGAAGTTACGGTGGAATAAAGAAACTCATCTATACATACATACATGCTTACATACATGAACCCTATAAACATTACACTCCTTTTTTGGGCAGTCATTGCAGATAAGTACAGTGAAATACTCGTACTATAAATAATACGTGACTAGTAAAATCATAATAAATTGCCTACTTTACAAATTATTAAGCTATTGCATAGCTTCTATCGCGGGCCTTGACGGGTGAACCGAATCCAGAAAAACCGTAACGAAAAAATTCCACCAACCAACAAGCAAACATTAAAGTCAACCTTATTGTCACAGGCATATAATTTATATTGCAAAAATTGACTTAAAATATACCTATAGTTCCGCTTTTGCCCGCACCAGCGCTAGTTGATTCGTATTGATTCGTATTTTAAAAATTTTTTTAGGAACTCTGTTTTTATGTAATTAAGGTTAAAATTTCAATGGCAAAGAATAAACTTAAATTTTTGATAACTGTCAAAGTATAGTGATGCATCTTAACCGTGACTCGTAAAATTATCGATAAAGTTGAAAAAATATATATGAAAAAATCAAATTTAATTTAATTCTCCTGATTCATAAAAAATCACATAAAATGACATAATGGGCCAATCAGAGAACTGTTGAAGGAAAAGAATTTACTATTACCTAATTTGAGGAAGCTTTTTATCATAAGTTGCTACATGCAAAACTTTGTTTAATCTTATGTCTTCAAACGAGCAATTCGTGTATATATTTGAATCTCGGAAACAGCTCCAACGATTTTCATGAACGGTATACAGGAGGTTTCGGGCACGATAAATCGATCTAGCTGGGATTATTTTCAGAAAATGTTATATTCACCAAAAAATAAACTGAGTAAAGACCGATTTGAAATACAAAACATTGTTTCATGTAATATTATGAGGAAAAGTAAAACTCAAATATCCTTGAAACACTGTCACTCAAGTGTCAACTTTAATTTAACACTGTCGGGAACAGGCCTAGAATCCCGTGATTCTAGGCCTGTTCGGAGCAGATTGTACTTGTTTTTGAAGGGAACTAATGTAGCCTTCAAGTAGCTTTGGTCCATGTTTCTTTTAAAATTGGCTCCCTTAAGAAACTGAAATAGTAAGATCTTCAATTCTTCAATAAATTTACTGTAATCTATTACCGCAATGAAAAGCCATTTTTCTACTATTGATAAGCGTACAAAATCCGTATAGTACCTAGTGATAAAACTTCCTAAGATTACTCTGAACAGATTCGTCTATACGCGGAACAGTCGATAATGTTTTATCGATATTGTTAGGAGGACTGTACCTTCAGTCTCCATATCAACAGTTTTCTATTATTATTTAACTTGTCATACTACTGTAAAATAAAAACATTCGTCACAAGTTCCAACAGTATTTATTTTACTTTAATATGGTAGTAGAGTAAAAATAAAGCTATAAATACGTTGATCACGATGGCGTCGGGCTCAAGTACAAAAATTGAGACTTTAAATAAAGAAAATTTCGACACATGGCGAATTCAAGCAAGGGCCGTACTCATCAAAAATAAATTATGGAGTGTTGTTGAGAAGCCGCTGAATCTTGAGAAAGCTGATGAAGAGAAGAGAGAGAAGGATCTTTTAGCTCAATCTGAGTTAGTACTTTTAATTTCACCCTCTGAATGGAAGCAAATAAAAAACTGCAAAACAGCTCACGAGATTTGGACTTTGTTTGATTTTATATCTGCCAGTAAGGGACCGGCTAGGAAGGCCTCTCTTTTAGTTAATAGGAAGTTAATATTGTCCAAAATGGAAAATGGCAATATTAGAGAGCATTTAAATAAGTTCATGGACGTGGTAGACAAATTGCGGGATATGGACATTTGTATTCATGAGGATTTGCTCACTGTTATGATGCTATACAGCTTACCACCTGACTACGAAAATTTTCGTGTAGCGATAGAATCCAGACACGTTACCGAAACCTGAAGAACTCAAGGTAAAAATTTTAGAAGAATCAGAAGCCAGACAATTCAATAATGGTTCCAACACCAATACTACCAACACTAAAGATGAATACGAAGAAGAGACAAATTTCAAGAGAAAATTCAACAAATTCAAAGAGGCAGAGCTAGTGGCAGCTACGGAGACAGCCCGGGAAATTATATGGCTACAACAGATGTTGGAGGAAATCACTAAAACTGAAAAGCCATACAATCCGCCGTACGAGCAACATAGCCGAACCAAGCACGTACAACGAAGGTATCTCTATGTCAGAGAGTGTGTGGCAGCTGGCATACTTGAGGTCAAGCAAGTTACTACTGAGGACCAACTGGCTGATTGTTTCACAAAGCCCTTATATGCACCCAGACTGGAAAGGCTGACTAAAGCTCTTGGCCTCTGTTCCTAAAAGAGGAGTGGATGTTAGGAGGACTACGATGTTAGGTTTTCTATTATTATATAACTTGTCATACTACTGTAAAATAAAAACATTCGTCACAAGTTCCAACAGTATTTATTTTACTTTAATAGATATGTTATGTGCAGTACTGGCTGAATAGCGAAATTTGAATGTCAATGTTCTAGAAGAAAATTATTACCAAATGTGAAATCAACCGTAAAGTTCTTATTAAGCTATTGCATAGCTTCTATCGCGGGCTTTGACGGTGCAGACCTAATCCAGAAAAACCGTAACGAAAATAACCTGGCACTCCTAAAGTAAAGCTTTTGGTACTAGTCTAGCATGACAGCAAGGAGCGCAACTCCACAACTTTTTAGTTTTTAGTTTGCCATCTATCAAAAAACAGCAGAACTTTTTAATGAGTTTTTGAAATATCACATATTTCAAAAAGTCATTAAAAAGTTCTGCTATTTTTCGATAGATGGCAAACTAAAAACTAAAAAGTGTGAAGTTAGCCTGGTACCAAAAGTTCTACTTTTCTATTGATGGCAAAACTAAAAATAACTTTAAATTCTATGCAATAGCTTTACCGCGGCAGTCTCCGAGTGCCACACACCTTTTTATGTTTTACTGACATGCCTACCTTTCGAAACCAGATGAACCAAAATATTTACAGACTTGCTAAGTTTAACATAAGCAATTATCTCTTTTCAACTTTATTAAACCAACTAAGAGTTCATAAACAGCTGTGAAAGTTTTAATTAAATTGAAACGAAAAATTAATTACTCGCTCAAATACCTAAGCAACAAAAAGCTGTTTTTCTATAAGTTACCTGTTCAATAAAGTTTTTAAACAATATGCGTACACAGACCTTGGAGCACATTTTGATAATAATTGCTATAAAATATATCGGTAGGTATATATACATAAGGCAATTAATGTTCTAGTGACTGTAAAAACTGATAGTTTTTAAAAAATGAGACAATAATAACAACATTAAATTATGGCATAGCAACGTTATGTACGACAGTGTTGTTTAGTTGAACATTGGAAAGTTTGTAACAATGATAAACTTTCGTACTTTGGTAACAGAGTCAAAAATAAATATGACACACAGGTCATACAAACACACTGAAATAGGCATCAAACAACGGTAAAATTGTCACTTCTGCTCTCAACGTGATCATTGCCCACCATTTTATTGGAACACCGCACTCTTAGATTTATTCCTGGCGCATAAATTGACGAGACAAATTTCCCTTTTCAAGTGATTTACGAACAGTTTACGTCACGTCGCCTCGGCTTTATTTGAGGACATTCTTGAGGAGTTCCAGCATTTTTCCAATTCACTGTGAACGCCAGAATGCGCGAAATAATGTTTGACTTGAGATGGAGTATCCGATCGGAAACAACCCTACCTATCTGCTTCACCCTAGCACCTCATCATAGCATTCCATCAGCCATGACTCCACAAAGCGCAATTCATCCACAAAAAAAATCTATGTGAGTACTGTGAGAGAAATCGGTAAAAACTAAAAAAATGATCGCCAATAAGTATTTAGTTTAAAATTTTTCTTTGTTTTGGCGTAGAAACTTCCTTTTTTCGGCCTTCGCATTGTTTTTTCAGTAATTCACTAATTTTATTTTTTATTGAAAGGAAATACATATTTTTAATGTTGCTTTTAGGCAAATTACTTTGCCTTATAAATTGTTCTAAGTTATATTCCTCTCAAGGGATTAGAATCTTAAAGCCGCGAACATACTTACTTAATCTCTAAAGACAAACAAGAAATCAATTGCTTTTTCGCAAATACCTTCAATTTTTATATATTTTCATTATAAGAATGATTACAATAGTCTTGCCCGCCATCTCACGATTGGGGAGACCCGTACCCAGCCCTTGGGCACAAAAAAGTTTATAATTAGGCATCTCTACGCCTTCACATAATGCTCATTGTTAAAAACCTAGCTTAGTTTACATCAATTTAGAACAGTTTAAGACATCTTCCTATTTCTTCATGGTTTTTGAATTATTCACCTCATATTAAATGTAGGGATTATTTTTTATAATTTTCTTTTCCCGCAAGTAACTTCCTTTAAATTCTTACTGGGAGATTAAGAAGAATTGGTGACTACATTGTTCTTTTGATTTATATATATTAATTACTTATAACAACTAAATTTGGGTGTTACTGGACGCATGATTATTTCAGCCATTAAAAGAAGTAAGCAAAAAGTTTTTTTTTTTAATATTGATAGGCTTGCACTTGACCACAATCATATCCGATGGTCAGAAATCTAGGATGGAGCGCGCTTGCCTAGGAAATGCCTATTCACTCTTGAAGGCAGCCAGATTAGACTTGAACTGAATTGTTGTATATACGAGTATATAAGGTTATACAGGAACTGAATTGTTATTATGGAACAAATGTAGGCATCATCAGTAATGGCCACAAAACTTTGAGGGTTATAACATCAGCATAATTTTGTAGTTACTGTGGGTACGCCCTAGGGTAGTTCTCGCGGGCGAGGTTACGAGTAATCGCAGCATCCTCGGGTTGCGTGTAAACATTACGGTATGAATCCATAAATCCTGCGGATTTATTATATTTTTGCCTCGCGTGACGTTGAAGTGGTGATTTTATCGTCACAAGCCCTTGGAGCGCCTTTTTTATGGACATACGTGAATATAAAGAAAAAATATTATAATGTACTTGGTTGGTTACATAAATCATTAAGCGTTATGGTTATAGTTTAGACTTGGTTGTTTTAATGTGTATGCCCGTTACATTTTACGGATCCTGCGTTCTCTATTTTCTATAGTATTAAAGACCAATCACTGTCTATTGGTTTTGCTAAAACTAAAAAGCTACTTGGCGGAATTTGAAGGTTTTTTTGTGAATTTAAATGGGTCCCAGCCCCCAGGACGGTTTAGGTACCGACTTCTTCAATTTGGTAGTCAAAAATAAGGTATTTTGAAGACCTGTATAATTTAATTTTAAGTAACAATCTAGTACGTAGTTAATCGTCTGGCCTGAGATAAAAGTAAAGTCTGCAAAATTTAGGTTTATTGATTTCATCCCTTTATTTTTGTCAATTTACGAATCCCTTTAACCTTATATTTAGAAAATGCCCACAAAACCGTTCGTTCAATTTATTCATAGTTAATTTAAAGAACTTTAATTGCCTTTCAACTCCACGGGGTGGCGTGAAGAAAAAGGGAAAAAGTTAAATGGCGCGATAATCAGCGAAGTTAAACGAGTGCTTGTCAACGGCTTTGGAAGCCAGTGATTACAAAGTTTCAGATCGGGGTTCCGCGGAACTCGATTGTGACTTTTATTAATGGTACCGACTCCTATGTATCTACGGAATTCTGTTGTTCTTCCTGTTGCATCTATGGTTTTGAAGCAACATTCAAAAAATAAGTACAAGTAGTGTCCGTTTGCCACGCACCGTTTTGAATTCGAATTTAATATGTATGTTTAATCTCTCTGCTTTTTAGGGTTCCGTAAAAACGGGATCCTATTACTAAAATTTCGCTATCCGTCTGTCACCAGGTCTCTTCGTTCGTCCGTTTCAGCCGACGGACGTCCACTGCTGGGCAAAGTCCTCCTGCAATGAATTCCAGCCCACACGATTCCTGTATTTAACGCCTTCTTGCAAGTCGAGTCGAGTCTGTATCTCTTGAACCGTGATTATTAAGACTTAAAATTACAAGCAAAAAATCAATTTTTTTTTGCCTAGACCCCTGCGCGATATGGTCCGAAAAGGAACTTCCTTCCAAAACACTATGCTGAGTTGGGGTCCATTTCTGGGTTGTGCCACACATACCAGCCAGTGTCTGGTGCTTCCGTCACTTGGGCAACAGTCTAGTATTTGTTGCCCAGGTGGTGGAAGCTTCAGACAACGTTTTAGTACATAAGTGTGTGCTTTATTTATGTGTGGCATAATGTTTGGAAATAAACATATTTTTCTTTCTTTCTTTCAAAAAATGCATGGATGAAGCATGTGCCTAGAGCTGCAGAACCCTAAAAACCTCATATTTGGAACATCCAGCCTCCAATACCGTTAACCTGATTCAATATTTCGCGGGCGGGCCGCTCTCCGTGCCGTACTCCAGCGCGTCGCCTGCAGAAAGCAATTTTCGATAAAACAATATGTCGCGTGGTGGAGGCCGTTCTACACATCTGCGCCACTCTACGCCGTGACTCGTGTGCATTGAGTACTCAATCCACAGGAGTGGAAGTGTCCTGAAAGTAGAAGAGGGGTAGGCTGACATCATGGGTTTATCACATTCATCATTATGGTCTAGGATCCCGCTATACAACGACCTTCACCGAGCTGCTTATTGGATGAAAACTAATTTATATCCAATTAAATATGTCAATAAATATATCGCAATTGGGTTGCCTAAAAAAATCAGTCCAGGATATGATTAATTAAGAATTAAAAAAAATCCATTGTAACATGAACTCCTATTTGTTAGAGTTCCGTTGACATCTTAGTTCAAATTAGATTGGATGAGCGATTCAGGTCGCAAATTGCAATTGTGCATAATTGTGCATAAAACCTACGATTTTATTATCCGTTACTTTCTTTTGCCAAAAAATATAGAACAGAAATACTTTCCTCAGTCAGGAAAGCATTTCTGGCAAAAAGCACTATTTATAACATCCAATCTAATTTGAACTACGATGTCAACTAAACTGTAACAAATAGGAGTCCATGTTACAATGGTTTTTTTAAATTCTTAATTAATCATACTCTGGACTGAAATTTTTTAGGTTACCCACTTGCGATATATTTATTGACATATTAAATTGGATATAAAATAGTTTTCATCCAATAAGCAGCTCGGTGAAGGTCGTTGTATAGCGGGATCCTAGACTATTAGACAACAGTTGCTATAAATAACTATTATCTGTTACTGTCTCGCAGAACGACTTGGTGTCTTAGATCAGGTAAACCACTACGGAAAACAAATAAGCAAGATATCCAAAGGAGAATGCCAGAAAATGGGCTAGATTTGCGTCACTCTACGTCTCAAGCACGTTTGCATGAAGAATTTTCTTTCAAATTTTAATATAGCATATAGATTTATGTTAGTGAAATATGAAAAGGGGTTCAAAAGTATTAGATATAAAAAAAGTAATGAAATGCTTTGAAACATGTGGAACCGCCATGCCACTTATAAAACTTAGAAAATTAACCACTTAGAAAATCAGATTATTACAATTTTCCTGTTAATATCTTACTAATCTTTTTTTTACATAATATTGAGAGTATTTCTAATGTTTTACCGATGGTTTGGTTAAGACGCAAGCAAGTTAATGGTTTGGTGCAAAGCGCTCAGCAAATAGGTTTAACATGACCATCAATCCGCTCTATTTGGACTGTATAGGGCTGTTCCTAAAGACATATACCATGGACAGGGCGGACGGCGCTTAAAAAAATGTAGCGAGTTTATCGGTGCCAAAAATGCTTGTTTTGCCACCAACAGTAAGGCCACGCTGTAGTTTGCTCAGCAGCCACTTGTAGAATTTTGACAGATGTCGCTACTATTTTCTTATACGAAAAAGGGTAAAGTAATATTTTTCAGATGCCCATATCTTGAGTTTACTTATCAGCTGATGTTCCTTATTTTCTGAGAGTACTTAATGCACTCGAGCTATTCCTACACTGAGTGTTGTCGCGAGTTATTAACACTAAAAGAATCAAGCGCCTTTGTTATAAATTCATGCATTAGGGCGCACATAAAGTCTAAACCTATCGGTTCTCCCCATAGAATAAAAGCAGGAACGCCTTAGCCTATTTTTTCAGACGTTGCTTTTCGTAGGGATTGGGTGTTTCAGTCTCAGATACTTCTAGCTTATCGATCGGAGTCAAGTGCATTTAAGAAAACTAAATATCACTTGTTAAGGGCGAAGGAAAACATTGTGATGAAATAAATAATAATAGACCTACACTAGACGCGGCGGACCGCGGAAAAAATTGTCGCTAGTATATTGGTGCCAAAGATGTTTCTTTTGACACCGAAACCATCAGTAGTAAACCGACAACAGTATTGTCTATAGACCATAGTCCCCACCACAAGTCACTATCTTGTCAATAGACAGAAGACGGCTCTACTCATTGAGTTACTATGTACTAGAGGGGCTCTCTGCTAGCCTAGGATCCCGCTATACAACGACCTTCACCGAGCTGCTTATTGGATGAAAACTAATTTATATCCAATTAAATATGTCAATAAATATATCGCAAGTGGGTTGCCTAAAAAATTTCAGTCCAGGGTATGATTAATTAAGAATTAAAAAAAAAACAATTGTAACATGGACTCCTATTTGTTACAGTTTAGTTGACATCGTATTTCAAATTAGATTGGATGTTTTAAATAGTGCTTTTTGCCAGAAATACTTTCCTGGCTGAGGAAAGTATTTCTGTTCTATATTTTTTGGCAAAAGAAAGTTAACGGATAATAAAATCGTAGGTTTTATGCACAATTATGCACAATTGCAATTTGCGACCTGAATCGATCATCCAATGTTATTTGAACTAAGATGTCAACGGAACTCTAGCAAATAGGAGTTCATGTTACAGTGGATTTTTTTTAAATTCTTAATTAATCATATCCTGGACTGAAATTTTTTAGGCAACCCACTTGCGATATATTTATTGACATATTTAATTGGATATAAAATAGTTTTCATCCAATAAGCAGCTCGGTGAAGATCGTTGTATAACGGGATCCTAGACCATACGTTTATGCCTGTGTCACAGCACAGACTAGCAGACGCGCGGCGGGCGCGGTGAGTGCGAAGAGGTCGTCGTCGTTGGCGACTGAATGAATGCGTTGTTGAGAGAGTCTCAGCAGACAGAAGCGCAAAATTTTTTTTGAAGTGTCCTCTCTTGTTACTCAATAGCTCTACTATTTTCTTGTATGAAGAAGGTTTGCGTAAAATGTTCTGAAGACCATATCTTAGGTTCCTTATCGGTGGATGGAACCTACGTGCCAGATTTTTTTTAATTTATTGTCCTCTTAGGTTTAGGCTCTTTTTACACCATAACTTTCTTGAAGGTATGAGAAACTCGCCAACTCGTATATTTTCAGCATTTTTTTTTTTGCATTGTGGGCAATGGTCAAACTCCTCTCATTCTGAGAGGAAACCCGTGCCTACGAGTAGCTGTGGGACGCCAATCATTGGTGAGGCTTGGCCAAATGTAGGTCCAAAAACAAAATTGAAAGAAAAATGACCAAAGGTCGTATCCATGTTTTCTTGAGGTTTTCTAGGATTTTTTTTTTAGAATCGTTAGCATGAAGGAATTAGTTTTTGTAATCCGAAATTTAATTTCATGTACATAACGTTACCTTTTTTTTTTTTGAGAAGTGCCACTGGTTTATTTGCGCATTACTTTGGAATCCGAATTTTTATTAAAACTATAATAATAGTTGTAAGAGTTGGTGTAATAAAGTTTGGATTGGAGTCTGCCAAGTGTCTGCTAAGTAGCAAATTCCATACTTCCTGTTTTCCTTCCATAAACATTCAATATCATGTGGCAGATGGTTTGTTTAAAAAAAATTAAGTCATGGAGAGATTGGAAGGAGGAAAAATTTGGCTATTTTTAAGTAAAGAATATGTGTAGTGGCGATATGATAAACTATGATGATGAAGATTTACTCATCAAGGAAAAATAATGCAAGCAGACATATTGATCAAGACTGCAGAATTTCACCCCCAATTAAACAAGTTGTTTATGCATTCGGCATAATTTAGCGCGGCATAATTTAGAGCTTCTGCCGCGGGGCTACTCTGGTTGTTACGCTAGTTTACCACGACAAATGCTAATTATAATTTGTTTTTCGCTTCTTACTCTTTAGCACGTTGCGGTGGGTTCATGGCAATAGTATTATATGTATTATTATTTATTTATTTATTTAACACTTTATTTGTACACCACAAAACATAATTCTATAACGAAGTAAAAATTAAATTAGTACAAAAGGCGGCCTTATCGCTAAAAAGCGATCTCTGCCAGGCAACCTGCAGATAAGGAAAATACAGAGGAACCACGGACTGCAGGTGGTGCAACACTATAATATTAATACCTAAATTCAAATAAGTACGTACTACTACATACACTAGAATACACAAATAAAAATAATAAAATAAATATATAAATAATAATAAATATTATATAAAAAAAAACTAATATAATATATACTCAATACTTATAATATATATATGTATATATTCCGTTATATAACCAATAAACAAATAATACTTAGTCGTCATTAAGTAGCCAGAGTTTCAAAATAATGCTTCTTTACCGAGTTTTTAAATACTTATGTTAAGTGTTTTCGACTGCCGTACTTCTAAGGGAAGTGCATTCCATAAAATAATTGCCCGCACATTGAAAGACTGCTCATACAATTGCTGCTGCTCATATTATGTAGTATGTATATTATGTAGCTAAGTCTTATTCCAGGAGGAGCATTTTGAAAAGGATCGCACCATTTTTAGACGAATCAAATTTTTTTGATTGTGATACCACTGAGGACCTCTTGATGTTTAGTTGTTCTGCCGTCTGTATCGAGAGAAACTGTTTGTGTGATAAACATGAATGTCTGAGAGTTTTTCTTACTTTCGTTTCTTTTTCGCGGGTTTATAATTGTATCTCAATGTAGCCTATGGTTATTTACTTGTCTCTAATATGAATTAGCTTTCTCGTGTTGCGGTAACAAAATTCCTCCTCAACTTTACCGATTGTAATGACATTTTTTGTTGTATTCTGGTTCACTCACTATTTTACATACGCCAAAGTGAGAAATAATTTTAATGACAGAAAGCGTTTGCAGGGCCAGCTAGTATAATATTTATACAAGGCGTTATTTCAAGCTCCCGCGAGACGCGATCCAACTCGTGGTAACAGCTGAAAATATAAAATTGTACATCGGCCAACCATCGTCGGTAACTATAACAAGCCAGCCATTAGCCGTTAACAGCCAATTGGCGCCTTGGTTGCATGATCGATGCAAGCATTTACCAATCAGCTGCATAGACGTAAGCTCGTCGCTGCTATACATTGATAGGTATATAAACTAAGGATTTCGGGTCAGCGCTAAAAAGTGTCCGAACCTATGAAATCCAAAACGCGAAAAGAGTTTCTATTGCTCTCAAGCAAAATTACAATGTTTTAGTTTGTTAATAAAAATACACATGTACCTTCGTTTACAAAGGTTTTCTCGGGACACTTTTTTCGTAAATTTTTGTATTACACCCTTGGTCCATAGATTTATATGCCAATGCTGCTTAAAGTATTTTTACAGAATCAAGCGACTGGAATGTAATGAACTCCGTTTCCAGAGTAAGCCTTGGTGTGATAGGAAACAGGAGGTATTTGGCAAGCGCTGAGAGCGTTGTATCATTTTAAATGAGTCGGTTAATCTCCATGGTGCTTTTTAAATGGTCGTTTTATGCAGTGGCCATTTGATAGCCTTTTAAATATTAAATGTTTTTCACTTTTTCAAGCGTTTCCAGCCATATCGAACCATTATGGCCGGTTTGTATTTTGTTCCTGCAAATATTGGGATCAGATGTGTTTTATTGTTGTTTTTTTATTCGTATTGCTAGTAATTTATAAGTTTTAGTGTTTTTGAAGCAATTAAAAATATATATATTTCCTCCTTTTTCCCATTTAAATGACGGTAAATTGTGTGATAAGTATTTATCGAATAGATGCATTACAAAGTGTCTATCATTGTGACGGGCAACTACGGAACCTTTTTTTATAGACAAAAATTCCTAACGCATACGCGTTATGTGGGTATGGCAACCACTAAAAAAATGTCTGTTTTAACGATGGATCCGCTGGCCGAAGTACGGGATTCGCTGTCGTATTCGCCGCGCGCTCGCCAGGTCTCGACCAGCCGCCGCAGCAGCGACTCGAACTCCAGAACCCTACTTTTCGTGGCCTGACACGTACTTGACCGGTTTTTTATTCCATTTTATTCCATGGAGAATATTATTAAACTAGCCGTAATAATTGCTTCTCAAATTTCAATTAACTGGGTAACGGATACTTTGCCAGACCTTAACAAATATTTCCCCGTTTTTCGATATTAGACATTTTTCGTCGATTTTAATGAAATTTATTTGTAATCGAAACTTCAAATCAAATTACATTTTCCTTATGAATTTTGTGTGTATAAAGACTTTGGTGTATGTTGGCGTTTTATCCAAAACTTCGTTGTATCTAGCTATTGTTAGTAAATGTGAAAGTTTTGAGTTTGTATGTTTGTTACTCAATTATGCCACGATTATAAAACTAAACAGTTTTTTTTAAATACACATATTTTGTAGTCGATACTAATCGAAGTCAACGGGAAATCTATGGTTCCCGCGAGTGATCGAAAAAAAAATCTTTAGCCTATAATATTCGACTTCCTTGAAAGCAAATAGATATAAAAGTTGAGAAAGAGAGCGGAAATGGAAGAAAGTTTTTCACGGAAAAATAGATGATTTTCGCGTAAAATACAAAATTTCACATAATATCACAAAACCTAAACCAGAAAACATACAACAAGTCTGGGGATACAATTAGGTTTGCAATATTAATATTTATTTATAATTTATGTATTTATACCTACCTATACTTAATATCTATCAAAAACAGTCGAAACTTAATTACACCATTCGACAAAGGTAAAAGATCTAATATAATTCCATACAGGTCCAAAAGGCCGCCCTCGACTTCAAAAGTGCGACATAAAATACTTTGCCCAAATTGGCAAACCCGAGCCTTCGCTACACAATTTTTCACGCACAATAGCATCCGCGCACCATACCTACCAAAGGAGAATGCCAGAAAATGGGCTACTCTTGCGTCACTCTGCGTCTCAAGCACGTATGCATGAGGAATCTTCTTTCAAATTTTAATATTGCATATATTTATGTTGGTGAAATGTGAAAATGGGTGCAAAAGTATTATAAAAAAAAGTAATTAAACGTTTCGAAACATGTGGAACTACCATGCCACTTATAAAACTTAGAAAATTAACCACTTAGAAAATCAGATTATTACAATTTCCCTGTTAATATTTTACTAATCTTTTTTTTTACATAATATTGTGAATATTTCTAATGTTTTACCGATGGTTTGGTTAAGACGCAAGGTATAGCCCAATTTTCATACAAAAATCGGCATTCTCCTTTCAAATTGGCACACTCACACTACAAAAAAAGTCTCACGGAGCTGTCGTTGTTAGGAAGGGCTCTATCTAGTCGGAGCGCGAGCGACGACCTATCATTGTATAATTCATTATAAACAAAATATTTTACGTACGTATCTATGACACAGCCACCCTCTTTGTTGATTTCGCCTAGTAACCTTATCTTAAAGTTTCTATAAATAATGAAGTCATTAAATTTTACTGTATACTACAATAATTAAATCACGAAGTGCTTAACAGTGGTAGATGCAACTATGACCTCATCAATTGTACTGATTGTGATTTTTATCCATTTACGTAGTGTCAACACCAGAGGTTTTTGAATATTTTTTTAAACAGGCCTCCCGGATCCCACTATCCTAGATAGGCATTGTCTATGCTTATGCAGCAAAAAGACTGTTATAGAATAGTGTGGATGAGACTCAAAAAAAATCACATCACGTTCTACAACTGCTTTCTGCATTTTCTACACGCAAACGTATATATATCTATCTATATTTGAATTAAAGGTAGAGTTGTGACTTTTCATAAGAGCTTACAAGCCTATGTGAAAAATAAAGATTTTCATTTTCATTTTCAAAGGCATTTTCATAGCTTACCAAGCTAAACTAGTGCAAACTCCATGCCCCTTTAGGTAACGCAAGGGGCTCACACTTTTACCTGTGCTTTTACTCTTCACAGCTACGAGTTTGTGTACCATGTATTGGTTGCAAGTAGTTTGACTTATAAAAGACACTTTGTCTTTTATAAGTCAAACTACTTGCAACCCTCCTCCTCCTTAACTCCTTGAGTTTGCGATAAAATTTCATGCTTGAGGTTTTTATATAATTTATTTGAAACTGTGTAAAACCTGCAGTTTTTTTTACCAAACTTTTTCTGTTATTATAGTTGCTAGTGCCTGATACCAAGCCTCAAAAGAATATCCACATTATCTTGTAACTATTATCTGCCGCATGAATAAAAACAACATGCCCATGTAGAATGGTAGTCTTCTATAAAAGATTGAATATAGAAATAAATATAAAAGTTAAAAGTAGTATCCATACAAATCTATCGCTTAGAAACAATGCCCCCGAAGACAAGTGGGTCGTTAGCGTTGAAAATCATCGATATTATTCTCACACCGAATGGATTTGTTCACTCTACATTTTACGTTTGCGTTACGGATACGACACGAATGCTTAACGATATTATAATAATAAAAAAATTATTATTTCACTAACAAAACACATAAAAATCGATAGCGACATTAATAATTATTCTTTTCTCTATTATTGTTAAGAATGATTATGTGTACTATATTTGTTTATTATGTTGTAAGCTTGTTGTTATTTATTGTATATTATATATTAGTCTGTTTTTTTATATAAATATATTTATTTTAGTGTTTAGTTTATGTATAGCTATTAGCATGTAAGTTTATTGTATAATATTTCATATTCTACCACCCACTCTCCTACTTCCAAATTATCATGATGACATGAGGTTGTCTGGAAGAGATCGCTAGTTAGCGATAAGTCCGCCTCTTTGTACTTGCCTATTTCTTTATCTTCTGTGTACTTGTAATTTAGTAAATAGTTGTTTGGGTGTACAATAAAGAATATACATACATACATACATACATAAAAATGTAAGATTCTTCTACTTCCAGGTACTTAATTTTTGTTATTCCTTCACGGAATAATATTTTTTATCTAGTCATTTTTATTTGACTGCAGTGGTCTGCAATTTACTTATGATCTGATGAGCATCATTCTATTGATGGTCCAGTGTTTTAAGTTATATGATTGATTGATGATTTTTTTGATGAATATTTTTTTTTTTGATAATAGCTTTTACGTTTTAAAATGTGAGTATAGCTTCATATTACAAAATCTAACTCATGCTTATAAACTGCTTACCATTTTATTATACATACATTTTTAGGAATGAAATAATTGAAATCGAATGTCGTGTAATCTAAAAGTTCCGAACGTATAAATACAATTTTTTTTCTATCGAATCGACCTATTCTTTTAAAACTCAATAAAGATTTTCGTTTCGCTCAAAACTGAATCGGAATTCCATTTTACGTTTTGAGTTGTGATTTTAAATATAACTTTTTTACGTTTTATGGATACATGTGCCGATTTAAAAGTAAATATATTTAGTTCTAACATAATTTTAGTACCTACCCAAAGGTGTGTTTAGCCTGCCAAATTCCAATATACAATTGACAAGCGTGGAGGGCTTTTGGCAATTATGTAATTGGTGTCACCATACAAGATTCAAATTGATATAATAATAGTAATTAACGGTTGTTAAACTTAACTCCTAAGAATTGTTTACATAGTAGAAACTAAAAATCACTCAAGGGTTTTCAGCTCAAGTAGCCAGCGAAATTAAATTTTCTCAGTCTACTTTAATAATAATCAAAATAAACAGTTATGGTGTAGAATTTGCCTATGTCATATACCTAACCTAATTTGATGGCAAACTCATGGCAATAAGGCATTGTGGTACATTCTTGTAGGTTAGGAAACCTTTAAGGATAAACTTTCTTCCTATATTCGTACTAAGTGACTTATATAAAACACATTGCGATCGACCTTTCAAGGGTTAATATTTTATGGGTGGTTTCAACATTTTTGCAAGAAATTCTGTTTTATTAGGCTAAGAGCTAACTTTTAGTTTTATTCAGTTTTTTAGCATTTAGCTTGCTAAGTATGTACTAATTATGTATTGATGGATTATATGAATACATTTATTTCTATTTTTATTGATAGACTTGCGCTTGACTCAATCATGCCTGATGGAAAACAATCATAAGGTCTAGGGTGGAGCATGCTTACCTCAAATGCCTCTTCGTCTTTTTATCAGCCTTTTTTTAAAGGTGCCTAGATTATATTTGACTGGGAACACGGATGTTGAAAGGGGTTAACACCTTAGCGGTGAGTATCAAAAATGTGGATGAAAATGTTTCGTTCGAGCTCGCTAGCTACACAGGAGCTACAAGGTGTTTCAAAGCGCACGCGAATTTAAATGAAATGAAACCACAGATTTTACTTCAAACGTAATCACAAAGGCTTTTGACAGCTGTGATCAAAAGTTTACTGCGCTCTTGCTTTTATAGGTATTATCTTCGGATAAAGTCGAACGTAACGATTTATGATTTATCACTTTATTAGACTTTTCCTAGGCTCTATAAAAAATATTAATCGAGCCTATAAAAGAGTTCTTCTAAAACATAAACCTTTTGTTTTCAACAATCTTTTTTAACAGGTGTATTTCGATTGGAAACACGGTACTTATAGTTTGGCAAAAAAGAGTAGAAAAAAATTGAGGACGAAGGACGAAATTCAAGTTATTTGGATAATTTGATATAAAAATAGTACCTAATATTTATACATTACATAACAGTTTAATTAAGTGCAGATGAAATCTAATATAATTTACGTACCTATAGCCAAAGGTAATGGATATATCTGATACTCTTTGGTAAACAAAAACGTCTTAAAACGGAGCTATTTTTTGAAATTCAAAAAATAGCTCCGTTTTAAGACGTTTTTGTCTATAGGTACGTATCTTTGGCTATAGGTACGTAAATTATATTAGATTTCATGCCGAGAAAACTAAACCGACCATACTTAGTATAATATAGGTATAATATTATGACATGAAATAAATAAATATTACAATAGACCATTATTACCGAATGTGGGCAGCGCAATAATTGATAATAAATAGTAAAGATAGGCCCCATCCGAACATTTTACGTAAACCTTCTTCATAAAAAAAAATTGTAGCGCCATCTGTCGAAACTCCTGCGAAATACTGCGTAGGCTTACACACAATAGACATATTAAATTTACTCCCATAAACTGGCGAAATTTTTTCTCGCGATCCGCCCCGTCTAGTGTGCAGTACGTCAATGAGCGCAATAGAGTGTAGAATATGTGGGCGGTAGAGGGTATTTATAATTTCCAATAATTAATATTAGCTAAACAATTTAACATTCATAATATCTTATCCTATAAAAACAATATTTTGCTCTTATACTAGAAGGTAAGCGTTTACATATTGTTACTCACGTCTGGTGTGTGGGCGTGGAAATATTTTAACCCTGAATAAATTATTGGATTTTGAAACGATTCATCAGCTGCTTGGTTGAATGGATAGATAACGAGGGTTTATTATTCGAGGAAATCTGTTTATCCGTCTCAAGATAACCTATTCTTCTCTAGTTCATAAAGAGATGCAATCAACTGCTATATTAGATGCAATTTACATATTAAAGGGGTTGTCTAAGCTCTCCTACTCAATAAGCTCATCTTTAGATGGTTCTTCCAATCACATCCCAGTGATTCTAACTATAGGCACCAAAGTTTTTGGTAACACAAAACGTCTTCAACTATACAACAAGCGAACAGATTGGGAAGCCTTTAGAAGCATTGTTGAAGAAGAATTGGAACTTCGAATTGCTCTAAAATCTGAAGATGATATAGATCATGCTACTAATGTATTCATGACAACAATCCAAGCAGCCTGCTGGAAATGTACGCCGGAAATTACATCTCGTTCAAAAAGACATAATATTGTACCAGCAGAAATAAAATCACAAATACTAGAAAAAAGAAGGCTTCGTAGGGTATGGCATAACAGTCGACATCCACAAGATAAAACTGCATTCAACAAAGCCAGCAAAGTGTTGAGAGTAATGTTAGCTGAAGCAAACGATGCCTCAATGGAATCATACTTGGAATCGCTCACGGCAACGAGCGCTACAAACCACTCACTCTTTCGAAGTTGTAAAAACATGAACCAGCCTATAAAACCTAAACCTCCAATCAGACTACAGGGCAATGTCTGGGCAAGAAGCCAACAACAAAAAGCAGACGCCTTTGGGGATTACCTGGCTAAAATTTTCACACCAAATCAACATGACAAAGAGACTGATGAATCAGAGATAGAAAACGTGCTTAATCAAGACTTTCAGCTAGACTTGCCAATTGCGTCAACAAACCCAAGAGAAATCGCCAATATAATAAAAAGTATGGAGAACAAAAAAGCACCAGGCTTTGACCTCATAGACAAAAAAGTCCTGTCAGAACTTCCTAGAAAAGGACTGGTTTTTCTAACCACACTTATAAATGGCATTCTGAGAGTTGGTTACTTCCCTGCATTGTGGAAGGTCTCACAGATTATTATGATAGGAAAACCTGGTAAACCCGTCCATGAACTTACTTCATATCGACCAATCAGCCTTTTACCAGTAACTTCTAAGATCTGTGAAAAAATTATCCTTCGGAGACTATTACAGGAACTCCGCCAGAAGTCAATTATCCCAGACCATCAGTTTGGCTTCCGACAACAGCATGGCACCGTTGAACAGGTTCATAGAGTGTGTAAAGCCATAAGAGATACGTTAGAACATAAAGAATACTGCTCTGCTGCATTCCTAGATATACAGCAAGCATTCGATAAAGTGTGGCATAAGGGCTTACTATACAAAATCAAAACATGCCTACCTCATACATACTATGAAATACTAAGGTCGTATCTCTCGGACAGAATCTTTCAAATCAAAGAAGACGGCTACACCTCCAGTTTCCATCGAATCGCAGCTGGAGTCCCACAGGGCTCAGTCTTGGGACCTGTCCTTTACACACTGTATACTAGTGACTTACCACAAACAGCAAATGTCACAGTAGCAACATTTGCAGACGACACAGCTATCCTCGCTCGTAGCAAATGCCCTGAACAAGCTTCAAGAATTCTGCAATGCAGCCTAAATGAAATTGATAAATGGTTGATCAAGTGGAGAATTAAAGCCAGTGCAAATAAGTCAGTCCATGTGACATTCACCTTGCGCAGAGGGAATTGTCCTCCTGTCTCTCTGCGAAACAACCAACTTCCTCAAAGTGACAATGTCAAATACCTAGGGATGTACTTGGACCGTAGACTTACATGGAAAAAGCACATTGAAACAAAAAGACATGAAATCAACCATCGGTTTAGAGGACTGTATTGGATGCTTGGGAGAAATGCCAGACTATCCCTAGACAACAAATTACTCATTTATACAACCATAATAAAACCAATATGGACCTATGGAATCCAATTATGGGGCTCAGCATGTGATTCCAATGTAGACATTATACAACGGGCACAAAACTACATACTAAAGCAAATTGCCAACGCCCCATGGTATCTACGTATAAGTGAGATCCATGAGCAGCTCAACATTAAAACTGTCAGGGAGGAAATAAACAGCTACATTTCCAATTACAAATGTAGGCTAACCAGCCATCCGAACCACCTAGCTGTACAGCTTACAATGCCAGAAGTGATTCGAAGACTGAAAAGACGGCATATATTAGATAGCCGAAAGTGACATAAGGGGGATCTTCCTGATGGGGAAGTCATCTTGCCGTACCGCCAATCTCATGCAACACATCTGCTCATAGTCAACAGACTGATTGCAAGATTTCCACAACACAAAAAAAAAAAAAAAAAAAAAAAAAAGATGCAATTTACATGAAACTAGCTCACGCCCGAGGATTTGCTCACGTATCCTCATTTTTCTTTTTTAATTAAAAAAAAGGATTGTCTGGTTTTATGTAATCAGGGTAAAAGTGAAACATTTGTGGCCTTGGCTGCTCTGACGAGCGCCTTTCACTTTATCGCTACTCCGCGGCCGACCATCACCCGACATGCAACACACAGACGAAAAAATTTGAGACGATGTAATAAAATTTTCACTTAAAAACCCTTCTTCGTGGATGTCTACTATAGTATATATTATAGTATGGTATAGTATGGATCTGTATGCCAAATTTCAGACTTCTAGTCGTTTAAGTCAGTCAGTCAGCCAGTTTTTCCTTTTACATGACCAGTGGAGTTAGTACAAGTTATTGGAGTTTCGATTCTTATCGCGGTTAGGTTTACACAATTTTTATGCAGGGAGTAGGTAACCGAAAATATCTAAAACTATAGAATTCTAAGCATAATTGAATCTTGTACTAACTATACTATACCTACTAGCTGTTGCGACAAACATTGTTTTGCAACTCAGGGGTATGAAAAATAGCTTACAAACTATTCTCAGACCTATCAAATGTACACAAAAAATTCATAAGAATCGGTCAAGCCGTTTTAGGGGAGTTTAGATATAGACATTTTGACAAGAAAATTTTATGTATTAGAAGAAATAATTGTTATAGATTCCCAAGAACGTAGAATTTAGGCACGATTAAGAAAACTACATCGAGAAACAGAAATTTTTACGATGAACTAGTTTAATGAAAAATTGCCCTAGGTGCACAATATAATACACACTGGGAACTCATTCGGAAAATTAAGAAAACATTACCTAACATACACTCCGCCCCAATTCATTTGGAAAATACCCAGGCTTCTGGTAGTGCAATTAAACTTTTAGCGCGCCGGGAGCGACGGCCGTTATGTTTTCCTTTTATGATTATATTCTATTTAATCGCGAAACTGCAGCCATTACTGTTTTATGTCGATCGTTCGGACTGTTGTCCTTCCCTCGGCATCGGAAAAATCAGAGAAGTGTGTCGCGAACTAACTTTCCTTTTACAAATATTCTGCTGTTATTCGAAGATGGACCACCGAAGGATCGGAATCATTTAAAACGAAATTGTAAACAATTATTGTTGGAAACGAGCAAGTGCCGAGTTTCTTGCCCATTCTTCTCGGTGCAAAACTGCTTTCCGAACGTGGCGGTAGAGTTTGTTATTTCATAACTGGCTTTAAGTTAGGCTTATGTTAAAGTATAAACATTTTGATTTACGTTTTGATAATGCTGATAAATGATAGAACATTTTTTTTAAAAGGAGCAAGTGCCACTTGTCTGTTCTTCTCGGTTGCCTGTTCTTCTAAACGCTTTTCGAACGTGATGGTAAAGTTAGAAATTGTATAAGACCCTCAAGAATCAAAAGTGTTCCTAAAAATATTTGAAGTCTGCCAGCTCATTTCTTGACACTATAAGTTATCATAGACCTTAATATTATCACTTTAAGTCTTTAAGAGCTGATAATCTAGTACGTATTATGTAGTTTACATGTTTAAATGAGTGGAAAACACTAGGAGTAGACGGAATGGACTTTCCCTGTTCCGTAACTTGGAGTCGGGTCTCCTCACACTTTTGGACACTTATTGGACAGTTTATTAATAAATTACCAAAGCCTTATGAAAGGCCCATAAGATCAGTCCAACTGTATTAAAATATTTAAAATAAAAACATTGAGGGTAAATATTTATCCAAATTTATCCCAATAAATATAATTAAATTTACGAGATTATAACACTGTTTCTGAGAAATTACATTTTTCATAATAACCGGCCGAAGTAGATTTAGAGGGTTCGAATCTGTCTGAAGGGAATTTAAGCTGATTTTTACGAAGATTTTACTTAATCTTTCAGAGTCTTGAAATATTTAAGAAGCTTACTTATTTTCAAGCATCAGAAGCACTAGAATATGATTGAAATATTTGCTATTTGTTATAGCAGGAGGATTTCAGGATAAACCAGTTTGCAAGTGAATTCTCCCTTCAAGTATTTTTAGATTAAAACCTTCATTTGACATCATGTTTACATACAAATTATGATGTTTTTTTTTGTTTACTCTATACAAGTTATATTACTTGACAGCGATCTCAATTGATGGTAAGAGCCGATGCAGCCGAAAATGTTATCGTACTAACTTGGAAGGGGTAAGTAAACTCACCCCAACGGTTTCTACACTGCATCGCACCGGAACACTTAATCGCCAGACTGAGCCAATATAGATATTATAAAATTGCAAAGCGGCCCGTGCCGTAATCGAACCCGCGACCACTGCGCCAGGGAGGTCGTCAACCTATCTCACTTGGTCATTGCAAACTGTGACTTTTTCATTACTTTTATTCACTAGTGAGTTAGACATTTATTTTTAATTTTATCTACTAAATAAAATTATTTTTAGTATTGTTTTATTCACAAGTGTGTTAAAAAACATCGTAGACACATGAGTATTAATGATTACCGTCTTCGGCTATCTTATGACCCTCATCTAACGGCTCGAGTCTCAATGGCGCCTCAGCGATAATCACCAACTTTACTCACTTGTACCATAAAGTACTAGAATATCACTCGTACCAAACAATCAGTTACAATCATCGTTGAGACATTAGTTGTCTCTATCATAATTCCGTTACGTACTAATTTATTTTATTTCTTTGCAATCTTAGATTCCCTCTGTCTGTTTTATTTTCTCACATTGAAAAAATATATTTACAATATTATATTCATAGAGATTTTTATTTCATGCTCCCATTTCTATGCCTCTTCATAAAATGCGAAGTTTTTATGTGAAAATTTTTGTCGTATACTGAAGTTCCTGTGCCGTTAATGTTGATCACACATCAGTTAGATTAAAAATAATATAACAGAAAAACGTCGTTTTACTTAATTACTAAAAACGAAGCTGCAGTTATCGAAAATCTGTTTCCGGCTGTTTTTGGATATTATTATTACCAACACATTTAAATAAAAATTACAATTACATCCACTGTAGTTTCCGATAAAAATGAGAAAAACTGAGATTTTTGAGCAATTCTTGGGGGAGCTTTCTATCGAGAGCATTAATTTATCAAATCGTGTTTCTGATTCACATTGATTTTAGAATAAAGATCCAAATTACATGACGTATAAATTTAAAAGTAATTGTCTTAATAGTTTTTAAACTCTCTCTCTCCAGTCGCTTCTTCATTCCTGAAGATCGTGGTCCTGGGGTTGCAACCTCGCGCGGATAAAGTTTTCCATCGGGTTCTGTCGGAGGCTAGCCGTGCAATAGTGTAAAACTTGCATTTGGAATCTTTCAGTTGCTCTGACCATCTAGTTGGTGAGCGGCCTCTCGTGCTTTTTCCTTCGGTGTTGCCCGTCACAATGAGCTTTTCCAAACTATCGTTTCCACGTCGCGTGATGTGTCCGAAGTAGGAGAGCAGGCGTTTTTAAACTACAGGTTACTAAATATAACTTAAATATGCCGTCTACGCCGTTAAGCAAGAAGTTGAAGAATAATACAACGTAAATATTCGCTGTGTTGCTTGTAAAAGATAATTGTAGATACTAACGAAAACTCCAGCGAATGCATTACTTGTTATCAAGGAATCTAACAGATGTGCGATCCTTTTAGGCTACGAGTTTCCCAACCCCGAATTCCCAGGGGAAAATACCGGAAAAAAGAGCGAAGGCTCTTTTGTAAAGAGATATAAGGTGTGTAGTTCTGACGTGTTACTACGAGTAGATATTAGTGAGTGGATATGAGGTGGATATATTGTTACACTTGGGCTAAAATTGCGAGACGAATTGTGACGGGTATTACGTGACGTCACAGCGAATTTTCGGGAACATATATTTTACAGGGAAATTGAATAAAATATATGAAGGCAGTAACCTCATATCCTGCTTGTTATTAAAATATAAAATAAAATCTTCCTTTTCTCACTTTTCCCACTTCAGTGGCTACAAAATAAAATTATTATCAGCAGCGCTTTATAATTATTATCTATCTATCCTGTGGCACTATCATGGATGTAACATTAAGGATGAGCCCTTTGTGACGTCACGCATATATTTTTAGGCTCCGCTCTGAAGCCGGATTTTTAAGTTGTCAACTCTGTAAAATGTGTATTCGACCAACAGCGTCATGGTCATGAAATGTATGACGCGCGACGCCATATTTGAGAAATTTTTGGTTTTGAACATACGTCACATAGTTCCCGTCCTCTTAGCGTAGCGTATTTCGTCATTGGGCACTATAGCCCTTTGTGAGCTCTAGCCTCCTCCAGAATTATATTCCTCCACTTATCGCGGTCCTTCGACTCCCTGCGCCAGTTGGTGTTTTTACCTATTCTCCTTAGATTTTTCTATACTATCCGCCCAATGTTTTTGATCTCACAAGTTCAAAGGCGCTCAGCGTGCTATGGAGAGGGCTATGCTGGGTGTTTCTCTTAGGGATAGAACCCGCAACGTAGACATCCGTAATAGAACCAAGGTATCCGACATAGCCCAACGAATTAGCAAGCTGAAGTGGCAGTGTATGGGTCATATCTTACGCATAACCAAGAGTAGTTGGAGCAGATGTGTTCTGGACCGACGACCGCGTAGCTTTAAGAGCAGCGTAGGACGACCTCCTGCCCGCTGGACCGACGACTTAAGAAAAACATAACCCTTCTTGCAGTCGGGTAAAAAAGGCCGCTAGTAGCGGGTGGATGAGGAAGGTTGAGGATAGGTGTGGTCACTATGTCCAGCAGTGGACGTCCACAGGCTGATTAAGTTAGACCATATTTTGTTCAGAAATACTGACAAAGACGCTAGAAATTCATTGCCATAACCATTTTAATAAAACACAAAGATTCAGCTTAGTACCTCCACCATTCGTATAATTTATCACCCATTAACTCAGACATCCCTTTACTCTTAAATGATATACATTATACTAATCCCTGTAAGATAAAGCGGGCGTAAATGTAATCAAAGTACTTTCTTAATTACCCGGTGGTCTTAAAGATTTTATTTATATAAGGGTTTTGCACACGTTAACGCATCGTAAAAAGTTTTATGTGTTTGCGAAAAGATTTACAGCGTTGTGTTTATTGGGTACTTGCTTATGTGGAAAAAAATTACGCCCAACCTAACTGCCTTCGACCTTCCAAAAATAAGGACGCCAGTAGGGCTAAGAAGAATTTTGTCTATCTTTTTACTTTGCCTTATAGATTAGAGAGAGATAAAAGATCAACAAAATTCGACTTAGCTCTACAGTTACGCGATTTTGCAAAATTTAAGTTACATCTTGTCACTGATTCGTTAATGCTTGCATCGATCGCCGTGCTTGGACGAAGACGCTGATTGTTTAGTTTTTGCACCGGTTGTGCACCGTTCTTGTAATTGGATCGTAGGCCACGATTGGCTGTTGATGGTGGTTTTGCTATGGTTACAAGCGATGTTTGAGCGATGATTGGCGATTTTTGGATTGTGTCTCACTAACGAGAATAACCCCGCTGGTCATTTGAACTGCTTAAAGTTGTAGAGATTCGCTTTGATTTAGGCCGAACGCTTTGATGAAGGCCATTGGCAACGTTTGTTATAAGGGCAGCCAGATTGGCGTAGGCAGTTTCCAAATAATGCAATCGGCCAAATATTAAGATTTTGAAACTCCTGAAAATCGTGATATTTGGCGATCATTTCAACCTTGATGCCCAGCAATTGACGTCCATTAGTTGCAAGTTGCAACTAAATAGGCTATTATGCCAAGTTTCAGTCAAATATGTCCAGGGTTTGCGCGTTAATAAAGAAGTCAGTCGGTGAGTATGTTACGTTCTTACAACAGTAAATGCTTAGAACAATGATATCAACGAACAATAAAATGTCGCAGAACATCCAAAAGGAAGTCAAACTTGCTACTGGCCGAAGAAGAGGGTTTACATAATCAGACCATCCGTCTGAAGCCTTCCGAACAACTGAACTACACAGAACCACTCTACTAACTAACTAACTAATTAATTAATTACAGATTTTACCAGCGAGGCTTGGAGTCCGGCCCTCGCCAATACCGGTCTTCTCAGTAGCAACGGACTCCCCACAAACATATCGTCTTCCTATCTTTATATATCACAAATCCTGGAAAAGTCTAATAGCGTGATGTAGACCTGAAGATGTGATTGGTGGATTCGAAAGTCAAGCGTGCGTAACCGTCACGGTTAGTAGAGTAACGTGAGAGTTTGCAATTATTAAGAACTTCTACACTTTTTTGTATCCATGTCAATTAGATGGTTATTACTTTTACAAGTAGTTGCATGAATCATGTCAGAACCAACTAACCATGACCGCATACTCTTGATTTTCAATAGCAGCGACCATTCAGTTCAGTAAACCCTCTATAATATTATTGTGGATTTATTTGGTGTTTTACTCTTTTTATGCCAAACTACACTTAGTTTGGCATAAAAAGAGTAAAAAAATGGCACCGCAGATTATAGAAGTCGATTTAAAAAGCATTTTGTAAAATTTAGCACACTTCACTCAAAGCGTATCAAACAAAAAGTTCAGTTTCAAGATTATCCAAGTAAAAATTCAATGTCTAGAGGAGTCATGGAAGATTGGATCTTCCTGGTAGATTTGGATCTAGATACCTATAAAGAAGAGAAAACTAGGGTATTTCGGGCATGTTATGCGAAAGGCCCTTCGTTCACAAGGCTACTAAAATCTTTGATACTTTACTTACGGCAACGAGTACCTGTTTAAGAAACCCTATATGATTTTGTATTGCGGTAAAGGCTTCGAGACCGAAATCGTCGAGGACCTTCCTATCGAAGACTTTCGTAGCCTTGTATACGAAGAACTTAACAGCCAGAGCTAAGCGCTAAGAGCTAATGGAAATTGGCAAAAAGAATGACGCCTGGCCGCAGAAATCTTGGCTTCGAAACTTACGCCAATGGTTAGGAAAGAGCAGTGAGCACCCGTGTTTTATTCAGAGTGGTGAAGCGGTGTCAAAGACACAAATCGCTATAATGATTGCAAACCTTCGAAAGGACACGACACTTTAAGCAGAAGGTAGATCTGATTATAAAGTTATCAGCAATGCTGTTAAGCACAGAATATCAGACTGTCGCTCAATAAAACAGTTTAATTAAAACCACTTGATCGCAGAGTTGTTTATATGCTGTAGTGTTGACAATGATGAATTGGTCCCGACTATACCCTGAATTTCAATTATGTACGAAACTTTGACCAAAACAATGTTTTATTCATAAGTAGGTACTATGTGAAGTTTTTATTCATGATAGATCATACGTTAGATGTCTGGGTAAAATATGATTTCTTCAGGGACCTACAAAATAAATGTTGGGGAAAGTCTAAATGAAATGTGTTATTCTATGTAGAAACAACGTCATTATCATCACGTCTTGGACGAGGTACTTCTACATCATAAGCAAGCCTTGGTCATTTAACATCTCTTGTTGATGCCGATGT
Organism: Coenonympha glycerion; assembly: GCA_963855885.1. NCBI lineage: Eukaryota > Metazoa > Arthropoda > Insecta > Lepidoptera > Nymphalidae > Coenonympha > Coenonympha glycerion. The sequence goes on along the minus strand of OY979637.1, from coordinate 14,892,032 downwards.
TCCGGTATTGGGGCGAAACGTACAATGTAGAGAGAAAGTTTTAAGCAGAATTGTGTGACATTGAGAGGAGATAGGTACAAATTCACTCAATATTGATGACCAGGTTGTTGGATAGCTATGGAATTTTGTACTTTATCGATTTATTACTTCATCAACTCGTACAATCTTTTGGAACATTAAACAGTGCATGGGAAATTGATGAATGTTTTTTACACAGTACAAGCTAGTACTTGACTGCGATATCACCTGATAATAAGTGATGATGCAGCCGAAGATGCAGTCGTACTAACTTGGAAGATGCAAATAACTCCAAACCGGTTTCTACACAGAATTGCGCCAGAACACTTAATAACTTCACGGTGCTTCTTTGCTAGTAACTGAGCCAAATTAATAGTTATAAAATTCTGAAGTAGTCTGTGTCAGGATTCGAACTCGCGACCTTTCATCGCCCGGTGGTCAAGATCTTACAACTATAATATTATTATGTTTACCTGAATTAAATATGGATTTAATGTCGTCTATTTGTATCAAATATGTTCGTGACTAAAGTTACCTATAAGTTTATGTACCTAACTGAATTACTTCCATACCATTTGCGTTGCATGAATCATAGGGAGGCATTCAGGTGGGAGGTGCGTCCCAAGCTGCAATGTGGCGCATTAGTGCCAGGACAACACACACAGGCACCTGGACAAAAAAACGAGCTAGATGCTCAGAGTTATCGGTAACTTTAAGTTAGCTTCATATTTCCATGTAGACTACTTACTCACCAGCAATACTCACCAGCAAACACACACTGTTGCGGCGCGATGCTGTGTGTAATCTCTTAACATGCGGCATACACATCATCTGAACCCCTTTTTTAGATCTGTGCCCTTTTTATGTCCCACTGCTGGGGACGGGTGTCCTTTCAGACTGAGAGGGGTTTGGCCATAACCCACCACATTGGCCAATTGCGGTTTGGTGGGCTTCACACACCCTAGAGAACATTTTTGTGAACTCTCCAAGGCATGCAGATTTCCTCACGATGTTTTCCTTCACCGTTAGGCATATTTAGTTTCCTAAAAACGCACGTAACTCAGAAAAGTGCGTGCCCAGGATTCGAACCGACGACCTCCTTATGAGAGGCAGAGGTCAGAACCACTGAGCTATCACTGCTTGACATACCCATAAAATAACATCTAAATTCCCCTTCAGGACAGTTTTATGTTAATTTTAAAATGTAGCGTTTAGTAAATAGCCCACCTGCATGGTATAAGGTGGTGCACGGTATATAACCTATGTGGCTGTAACAATGTCAAAACATCAGTCCCCTCCCAAGTAAAGTGGTTTGGCAAAGCCATGTTCGTGTACCAACAGAACTAGGTACCAACAGACGACAAGTTAGCTCGGAAGTTACACCGTGTTCCGCGTGCAGTTCGTTGTTTATATCCGAAGTTGTTCGAATTAATAACGCAAATAGATAACTTTGTTACCGCCGGAATAGTTCGCATTGGATGAATAATTTATGCCGCAGTTTTATCGTTTGGAAACAAGTGATTTATCGTGCATATCCGCGCTTGCTCTTGCGAAAGAGTTGAGGGTTGTTTATTTTTTTTGTAGTGACAAATGTGAGATATATCTTACGTGAATTAATTCCAACCTCAGTGATTAATTTAAATGAAAGTTTCAAAGAGGGATCGCTATTGGAGGGAACTCTATTTATGTGAAGAAAGTACTAGTGCGAAAAAGAATAACTATCGAAATCCGGGGTGGTAATCTTCACTAATTATAACGGGCTTACCAGGTCACTCAAAAAGTTAATTAAGTTAATTAAAGATTTAATTAAAATATTTTTTTCCATAGAAGACATGTTTTAGTTTCTCAAAACTTTCTGAGTGTCCCACGTATGTTTCATGAGGACAAAGCCGACAAAAGGTAGTTTTGTAATAACAGTACAGTTGTTGCTTACAAATAGAATTTTTATGTGTACGTAAGTAGGATATCATTGTGTAGGAGCCCTTAGAATCCAGTAAACCAGAAATAGGTAATTTGAAGTTGAGATTATTGCGATTTCATGGTTCAATCAATTTTCGTCGATTTCCCCGAAACTTAATAAATGATTCTGAACTTTTCCGCTCGGCGAGGAACCAATAAATCCATTATTAATAAAATTTCTAATCAATCACAGTACTTATTTAGTTAAGGAACTCTGTTTTAACAAGGTTGGCGACTAGCGGAATAGAAGGTTATTTTAAAGTAGAACAAATTGAATCTAACAATAACTATTAATTAAATTTTCAGTAGGTATTGGTTTACCTAATAAGTTAATATTATCCCATGTTAAGTTATTACAATGAAAAACTGATTAAGTATTTATATAATACTAGCTGACCTGGCAAACGTTGTTTTGCCCTTAAAGAAGGATAATAAAAAAAATAGATAAATTGAGATTTAAGCTATCCTAAGTTAGAGCAAACTGCACCCTGTATGCGAATTTTAATAAAATCGGTTAAGTGGTTTAGGAGTCCATTGAGGACAAACATTGTGACACGAGATTTATATATATTAGATTGATGCTAATTCTGTTTGACATTTTACAGATTTTAATCCAATTTCTGTCATTTAAAATGAGTACCTATTGCTAATTAAATTAAAAATGAAACAAAAACCCTTGCGCCTAACATTTAACAATTATAATATACGGCCTTACATCATTTGGAAAAAAGCTAAACTCTTACACTGCTGGACCGGTATTAACTAAACATAGAACCACCACAAGGAAACTGGCTTTCTAATGAAAAAACCGCATCAAAGTCGGTTCATCCGTTTGAGACAGACAGACATCCACAACTTAAAACACTCCTCTTTCTGCGTCGGGGGTAAAAGACTTACATCACTCTATAAGACGTACGACTATAACGACGTACATAGGTGGTGAAAATTAACTAGGTAACAACCATGTAAGAACCAATGTCAGTAGCAATTTATATTCATTTCGATATTAACTAAATTACTTCAAGTAAGGTACTCGAATAACTCGGCGATATTACGACATTGTATCGGAAAACCATTATGGGCGTAGTAGCCAAATTTCGATCTAAGGTTATCGTTAACGTGGGAACATTGCCTAGTTAATTGGAATATTGATTTTACACTGGCTCCTGACTTAGAAATTTAGTGTTCGCGACACCTGCAATATCATGTAAATGTATAGGAGATTATGATGGCAATTTCATATTTCACCGTTTGCACCTACTGTCTTAAACCTTTAGCCTATTTACACTTTTGTAATATACATAATTAATCTGTTTGTTTGTATTTTCGGAACACGGAACGGATCAACGTGATTTTTTACTCAGACACATTTGAAAGCGATGGAGAGTAACATGATAGTTTACTTTTATCCCGGAAAAATTAACGATTTCCACGGACTTAATATGAAAACCCGAATATCACGCAGGCGGATTTTTACGGACTAAAATGTAACCTACGTAGGTAGGTACTGATCCTGGATAAGAAAGAAAAGCAATAAAATTAAATAAAATATTAATTACCTCATCTTAAAGGCATTCTATACGATTGATGACTATTTTAAGGACGAAACGAATAAAATCGGTCCCCCTATCCCAGTATAAGCAATTGCTACGCCCATCCTGGGCATTCACATTACAAATTGACTTCACATTATTGTTTATTGTGTAATCATTGTATGTATGTGAAATGGCAAATAAAGAAATGAAACGAAATGATATAAGCTATCTAAGTTTCGTTCAGCCAAATCAGTTACAGCAAACAATATATGTACACGTACACACATACAAACATTCGCTTTTCACTTTTTTCACACCCGCATAAGTTTTAGATTTTCACTTTTCCCGCCGGAACTATCGATTTTTCCGAGACACAAAGCCTATGCGTTAATACAGGATATAATCTATCTCCATTACAAATTACAACCATATCAGTAGCAGCGGCGCGAAGGAGTACTTCAACTTGATAAATTACAAACATTGGACCCTCGTTTTACCCCCTCAGGGAGTGAATTTTGAAAAATCCTTTCGTTATAAACCACTAGACCTCATAAGAAACCTGTAAACCAAATTTGGAGTATCTATACCTAGCGGTTTGTCAGTCAGTCAGTCAGGACTTTGCATTTTAAACTCGTAAACCTTTATAGATTAGTGAGATGAAATAGATTTAGATTTAGATTGGTTGTATTCAGGACATAATATAGGTTGCGAAAGCTGGCCACACACCTTGAATACTATTTTGTACAAATCCAATATGTACTTTCGTCCTTCTCGTAACATCAAACTACATTGGTAATGTACAATATTACCTATCAAATCAATAAATACGTATGACGTCAAACTCAGAACAATCAATGCCAATACAAATTCCTGAATACAGAACATTCCAAATTACGCGAGACGCGAAGTTGGATTGTTTCGTCGAATACAGAGAGCGTTGCTCAAACTTGAAAATTAGCTGCCGTCACTGCTCCAACCTGTCGAATATTAGCCCCCTTGGAGTCTACCAACTCCTTTAGTTACACCAATTGCCAAGTCCCTCAACTTTGTGGCAACCGATACAATAAGTTACAGTGTTTTTATGCTGTTAAAATGTGAGAGGTGTCGGCTTATTTCAATATATCCGTTTTTAAGCTTATATTTTATGTCATCATAAATCTAATCAAAACAATAAAGTATTTTACTGATTCCAAAATATTAAAAGCCAAAGTTTTGACAGGCTTAATTTTTTACAGAAGGTTTTTGTCAGCACGTTTGCGATTGTAGGGTTAAAACTGAGATTCAACCCCAGAGCGCCGTGTCTTAACTAAATATTGAGTTTGAATAAAACTTTTATTGATATGACTTTATTGGCGAAAAATTACTTTTGTTGAATATGAAAGTTCTCTTTATTGCTTTGCTCTATATCCAGAGAGAAATGAATAAAATCTTGATTTTTCTTTCATTAAGTTCCCACTATTGGCTTTTATTTCTGAGACTGGTCTTTACCCAATTGGCATAATATAATAAATAGGTCTTTCTTTCAAATTATCCTTTTTTTATCCACAGGAAATGCCTGACGCATACCCCTCCGTCAGGGGAAACGGAGGGGTTATGTGGGGCTTGCACCCGCTAAAACCTGTGCTTTTCCACGACGGGCCACGTTGGCGGGAGTACGGGATTTACTTGCGTATTAACCGCGCTCCCGCCAGGCCTCGACCCGCCACCAGAGCGGCAGGTCCCGTCGCTGCTGCCGGCAGCCTGGCCGCTGCCGACCCTCCTGGGAGGCGCGTCCCGAACCTCAGGTCAGGTTATATTGATTATATTAAAACAGGTAGTCTTTGGTAGTTTCCACGGCAATTAAGTTTTTTTTAAATGTTATATTTCCAAAATCATTTTCAAAAATATTATAGAACCATAGATTTATAAACGTCGTCGCTGGCGCTCCCGTATAGAAGATTAGAACCTTATGAATCATGAACGTGGAATATTTGGATAGCCCCTCGATTAATACAATAAACGTCAATATTGTAATGAACTTTCCAAACAAAACCTTCCATCTTTCAAATTGCCCTCAAAACCAGATTGCGCTGTGAATTCATATTTCACAAAACTTCGGAATTAGCTTCCATTCCTAATTAGACTTGTCAGCGGTTAGCTCCTTTTACCTTGCTTTTTCAATAAGAGTCTTTAGTTAAATATTGTGTTTGAAAACAAGTCCTATTATTCTAGTTTTCATTAATATTGTTATTTCTAACTAGCTGTTGCCCGCGGCTCCGCCCGCGTGAATTACGTTTTTTACATATACCGGAGATGGAATTCCTTGATTTTTCGCGGGATTCTGGTGTGATGTTATACAGAAACCTGATCTTACTTCGCACGGGTTATCTTGTGGTGATTTTGAAAATTCCTTTTTCTAAATCATTAAATAAAGTTTCATCAAATAAAAGAATTGATTGATTGATTAATATGTACTTGAAAGATCAAGAGGACAATTTTAACTGTCGATATTTCGACCCAGTGGCACAGGTCGTGGTCACTACGTGACCACGACTTGTACCAATGTATCGAAATATCGACAGTTAAAATCGTCCTTTTCAATGTGATTTTTATTCTGAAACCACGAAATATGTCAAAAATCATGTGAAAATTCGTACTGGTGGTAGAGCTCTTCTTTCAGGGTTCGGCCGGGTAGGTACCACTGGGATAAAATACTCTACTAACAATATTCCCCGCACCGACATAAGAGTCATTTAAAAATCTTTGCTTCATCTCAATACAATCCAAAATATCCGAATGGACAATGGCTATATATTTGTTTACGTATAAAAAGACCTATGACATTTAGTCAGTTAGGATTTGTGAACCATTATTTTACCCTTTCCATATTGCGGATGATAAAAAAAGACGCGGCACTCCGGGAATGTCGACAGAAGTGAAAACTTTAATCTGTTCATGTAGGTAATGGTTAATGTCCTATCAGTGCCATCTTAATATAAAGTCATGAAACAGTAAATTACATGACAGTTAATAATTATTAAAAAAAAATCGGTAGTACTTACCTATCTCAGAGTTTTACGTTCAAGTTCCACATAAATTGTAGAGATGGCGCTATACGGTATAACGAAGCGAGTTTCATGATTTTTGTTCACTCTAAAAGTGAAAATCTTAAACCATACAAAATCTTCTGCTAAGACTATTTATTTACGGCTGTAAGGATAGTTCAGTCTAACTTTAGCTCTACGTCTTAGCCCTAGGTTCTTTATCCATTCCGAGTTTCACGTCACCTAATTGAACTTATCGCTAAAGGTTCTGATGCCTGTAATTTCTGAACTACAAAAGTGATGATGATAAAATTTGTATGGAATAATCTATGAAGAACCTCCTTTCTAACAAAGAAAGAATGAATCAAATCGGACAGCGCGTTAATGAATAATAAGTAAATACACATTTTGACTTTGATACCGTCTTCCAGGGAAACCACGATGAATTTCGGGACAAAAAGTATCCTATGTCCTACCTCGGGGTATGAGCTATAATCATGTCAATTTTCATTTAAATCCATCCAGCGGATTAGCCGTGATGCGCGGTCGTGAAACAGACAGACAGACAGACAGACAGACAAAAATTAAAAAAAATACAGTTTTGGCTTCAGTATCGACTAAATAGTGTTCTCCAACAAAAATTTTCAAAATATCTTCAATGTACAGAATTCGACCCTTTACAGTTTTATTATAAGTATATAGATTATCGCTGGCTCACGGTTGATGTAGTAAATATACATTACCTATGCTGCCGTGCTATTCTGCAAAACAGCGACGAGCGTACATCTCTGCATCTATGAATTTGTCAGTTGTAATAGAGTACAATTTTGCATGCCATTTTCGGGTTGGCAGCTGTCTGGCAGCTATTTCATTTTGTAGAATAGCACAGCTGGATAGAATTCGTTACTGTTATAATATTTGTGCGGTATTAAGTTTATTAAACAATCTGATATTGAATTCATTGTTGTAAAATTCCTGTAAAAATTTTGAAAAATGTTTAGAGGAACAAAAAAAACAAACCTTTTTCAGCCTGTAGTTTCCATAATTTTTCGAAATGCAGTATCGCTTTGATCTTAACAAAATAATTTGATGTCTCTACCGTGACATTATCCGGTGTGAACAATAGGTGCAAACGCAGGGTCAGTGACCTTTGACAGCTGTACAGGGCGGTAAGCGTTACAGGTTAATGAACAGCGTCATATAGTTGCATAAAACATCAAGTTACAAAAACGCAGTAAAATAAAGATTTTAGCTTTTTAATGTTAAGAACTATGGTTTTATTATTTTTTATGTAACAACGCTGTACAATAATATGAAAATTGTAAACTAAAAAGTGCTTTCAATTCTAATAAAAATCTCATCAAGTTTTCGGTTTCATCTCAAAGGCATAAGAACTAGTAGGTAACCGCTCTGCAGCGCCCGCGGTCTTCAGTTATTTCACGTGCGATCTTCAAAGAATAAAGCTTCTCTAAAGTTAGAATAGTATTTTATTATTTTAAAAATAAAATTTAGATTTGTTATTCCTTGACTCTTTTTGAAAGGGGGAAGTATAACTAACAGTACTTACGGTTAGTGTAGGTTTTTGTACAACTCTCGAGTCGATTCGCTTCGACTAAACGGAACGGATTTCTCCATACATCTACACTTACAGCCAGGGCTCCAAACGGACAACAGCCGATAGCTAAAATCTAAGACTTACTCGCTGTAGATGTATGAAGTACTGTTTATTCGAGGGGAGTCGACTCGAATGTGCAAAAACCTGTACTAACCCGGCAGGTATTGTTTTTTTGGGCACATCTAGGCAACTGTGCTGGTTGGTTTATGGAAAATCATGGACTTCTCCAGGATAAAAGTAGACTTTGAGTTAAAATCCTGGAAATCATCTACCTCCATTTCAAAATTGAGCCAAATCGGTTTGGTAGTGACACTAACATACACGCTTATACAAACTTTCGCCTTTATAGTATATAAGTGTAATTAAAGGTAATTAAATATCGGACTCGAGTTCACCAATCAATGAAATGAAACATTATTTTTGTATTTATTTTGTATAGCACTGTTTACCTAAACAGGAATTTCTTTGTGAACTGCGGCATGTGTCATCAATACAGCATTAAAATAGTAATTTATTTTCCCGGGCATGTCCTTCTTGAACGACAATGGAAACACTGATTTCATTGAAATCTCAGCGCCTGTATTCGAAGGCATTCAATGGACCCGACTCACTCCACCGTTATCGTGGCAGAAAATATTAATTGTGTTTACTTACTATTTATTATTATAATCTAGTCTTTAGTCTATTAGTATAGTGGTTAAGACCTCTGCCTCTATTTTGGGGTTCTAGGATCAAATACCTCAATTGCTAACTTGTCAGAATTTTTATAACACTTTCTTTGTACAACACTTTGTGTACCTATCATGTACCTTATAGCTTATTGTGTGGATAATTTGTGACACCTAAAATGTTACTTATAGCAACGAATATATAATATTTATAGGTTTGCATGAGCCGAAGCATTGTAAATAAACCAGAAACCCTAATCTTACCTAACCTACCAGTAATTCTCCATCTCCATAATAATATTATAATGCCGAAGATTAAATTTATTTATTTATTTATACATAGCACCACTTACAGAACCACATGTGATACATTTATAAATGGAAATACTCTTAGGCACTAGATAAACACATGATTCCATTTACAAGTAGCTACAGCATGCATAAAAGCATAAATGGCTTTTATGCATAAATGCATAATAAATTTATGCATTTATGCATAAAAGCATAAATGCATAAATGGCATGATTAGAATTAATGGTTTACTCTATGATACGAGAAATGCTCACAAAAGTGTTTAAAGTCTGCCGATTCGCTTGCCTTGAGTGTTGGGCTAAGGCCAAATCCTATCTTATCTACTCACACTTTATATCGACAACCAACCACGGGCCTCCTTAAAATTTTATAATTTCTACATTGGCTCGGGTCTGTTTTAGTTGAGTAAGAGGCTTCAGCCAACTTCAGCCTTGCCTAGTTACCACCCTACCAGCCAAAACGTCCGCAAGGCGATTTAACGTTCCGGCGCAATGCTTCTAGTACTAGCCCGCGAAATTCAAATGTTATTTAGTTTTTCGCAAATATTAGACTAACTACACATCGTAGATTTATGGCAATGCCTTTTGAGGGCCTACTTTTTATACATCTACATGTTTTTAATAGAAACTTTGCTCGAAAGTTACCACTCATCACATAGGTATTGGTTCCCGAAAGATAATTTTTTGCAGTTTCCCAGATTTCGAGCTATCGGGAACCAATATGAAGTAAATGAGTATTGTTGAGCAGAGTTTTTATTAAAAACATGTAGATGCATAAATTCTGTGCCCGCAAAACACATTGCCATTAACCTTCGATGTATAACTAGCTCACTATGAGCGAAAAACTAAATAAAATTTGAATTTTCGCGCCCGGATGGTACCCATCGCCCTTAAGTTAGTGTTATATCTTCGGCTACATCATGACTTACCACCAGATAAGATCGCCATCAAGTACTTACTTATAAAGTGTAAAACAATATAAATCTTATGCTCATAAACAGAAACGATTTCATACTATTCATACCATTCAACACATAATAAATAGTGAGTTATGGGTTCAGCAAGTTGAAATAAAGTTAAATAATGGTTGCTATTAAAATTTATAAATTCTCTGAAATGTATGTTCTGGTTAGGATCGCCTACATAAATTTTATAGCAACGGGCGAGGAAGGAGACTGCTATTTAATTCATTCAGGCGCTAACAATATGCCAGACTTGTTAATGCACTACTCCATTTAAACATTATTGCTACTGGCAATTGTCCATTTCTTCATCGTGTAGCTAGTTATTACCTAGAACCTTGTCCGTGTTGAAACTTCAACGTTTCTTTCCACGTAGATTCTAGGCATTTGCACGTAGATTCTAGGCATACTTGTAAACCTGAACATAATATTGAATGTTGTAAATAATAATTGTAATCTAATCTTATTATTGAATGTTACGCTTACCTAGAAAATGTATCCCTGATTAGATTTTTAAGAAAATTGCAAATATAAACTTTTATTTATAACTTTTATGTATTTAATTACGTATTATGTAATATTTATGAATATAGTATTTAATTTAAAACCTCGATAATTGCTACTGGCTAGTGTCAATTTGAAGGAGAAAAAACTAAAGTATTTATACTATTGAAGAAAATAATTTGATTTTAGAACTTAATTTGATTCAATTTTCTACTTTTATAATTTACGAGTGTTTTTGTTACTTGGTGATCTAAAACGAATTAAATGTCGTTAGCTCGCAAAATTCAATACTAAGAGGGAGGGCTAAGAGGTTCTTCAAATATTATTATGAGCTTAACATCTCAGAGCTTCAAAGAATAAAAAATTATAAATTATAGTAAAGTATAGACCGCGCAATAGCTAGCTATTGCGCACGGTCTCGCCTGCTTGAATTTTGGAATTTTCACTGGATTTATGAAAAATACCTACCCATAAGAGATGTAATAAACTATATTTTGGTGAAATCCTCCATCCATTGGTGGAATACGTGATTCTTTCATATTCAACGCGCTACCGCCAATCATATAAGTGCTAACGAATAAACTAAAGACAAAAATATACATTTCCTAAGAAAACATTACAAACAAACAGATACCATTAAGTTTAGAAACATCAGCCTCGTGTATCGTGAGTGTCCCTAACTTCCCCAAATACTGAGACACGTTCGTACAACAAGAGCACTTTTTCTCCCTTAAGCCGAAATTAATCGGAGTTCGAAACAAAACTTGCCGAAGTTCGCCGCCGCAGAATAAATATAAACAATATTCCGTTAAAGTTTTCGCATTAAAATCGCTTTATTATTCACGGAAGGCTGCTCCGGCCGTTTACGGCATTAAGAATGCAAACCTCGTGGCGGGAGCGTGTTTCACTTATATATGTTACGCCGGAATTTAAAACGCGAAATGCAAACAGAGATAACGTGAAAAACAACGGACGCCGTACATTGCTAGAGCGTTTGTGTTTTGACCTATACGCTGTGCCGAAAAGGCCTTTTTTTTGGGAATAAAAGAAAAAATCCACGCTTTTAAAAATCTACGCGAACGCTTTCATATGCGAGCCGTTGGCGTAGCAAAGCGGTGTGGAGGCTAATAAAGCGCTAACATTTTATTCTAACTCCGATTAAAGATTGCACTTGATGTCCAAGCGGGCGGAGTTGACTTTGGTGTCAATCTCGAAAGAAATTGGAATAAGGACGGCTTCTATACTTTTTCCGTTCACTCACAACTTGGCTTTATGAGTGTAAATTTAGCTTATTTTAATTAGAGGAAATTGCTTGGAAGGTTACCTACAATTTCAATAATTAAAAAATTGCTTTATTTTATGAAAGGTATATACAATTAATTAAAAAGTATCGGATGAAACCGTAGAAAGCTTGGCGTTCTACAAAATCTCGTAGAGCTATAAAATCTTCAGCTTTGGAATATTTAACAAGAATCTTCTTATTACGAAACATCTAATAAAATTTACGAAATATTCCGATAATAATAATATTTTATCCAGCCTCGAATAATGAATAGGAGCTTCTCGGAGTGTTCCCGCGGGAATCGTGTGTGATTCATTAAAAAAAATGCAAAAACCTCGTTCTGGTAATAAGGAAGGGAATGTACGGTATTGTTGGGGGATTTAAATTAAATCCACGCACATAAAGTTTGGGCGTTCATTACGTTAATGTTTAAAATTATGTTCCTCGTATCCTGAAGTCTACCTGATAAGTAAGGTGGCCTCATAAAAACTGGCGCAGTAGGATGGGATGTACACAGTTTTCATTAAAATGGCAAGTACCTGATGTACCTTTTATTTTTAGTAATTCAGTAGAATTTTTTAAATGTCTGAGTAGACAATGAGCTGCTTGTTTTGGAAAACCTCGATAAGTGTAGTGTATTGTCTGTACAGTATGGTTATTAGTTTAAAAATACAAATAATATCACCAATATTAAGTAGGTATGTGTAACTAATACAATACACATACCTACTTAAGTACTTAATTTATGTGAATAGAATCATAGGAAAACAAAAAAGTCGGCCGGGCAAGAAAATTAAATATCATTAATTAGTTGTAAAAGTATTTAATACAGTTTTAGTTTTATTGGTTTTAATATGTATATATACCTTATTCAAATAATAAGGTACATCAATCTGCCTTTATAATCAATCACAAACAAATATTGAAAAAAAAAAAAAATTTAGCTATACTAACACTAGTCTTGTTTGAGAAAAATACTATTCATACTTAAATGGAAATAAAATAAATATAGAATAAAACTTTCTAAAAACAAAGAAAGTTATCTGGATGCTAATTATGAGAAAGGGTAAAGAGAGAATTCATAAAAAGTTAAATTATGTTTTAAAACCAACTGAGCCAGGGTAAACTGGAGACGCCCCTCTGGCTTATTAACACTTTGTACAATCTTTCAAGTGCTTGCTCATTTGGAAAATATCTTACTTTGCATCTCTCATAACCCCTCTTTGTGGCCCACTAGTGGGCAATGGGTCTTTTCTCAGAATGCCATAAGCCAATAGCACGTTGACAAAACGCGAGAAAATAGAAATAATGGTGAACTCTCTAACATCCGGGTTGAGTTACCCACGATATTTTCCTTGATAAATAGTTTCGACAAGTACATAATATAGTCCTGTGAACTACAATGTCCCCATACATTCGAAATATCAAATCATTTCTAATTCGTGCATATTTCGATCATGTTGTGGTGTTATTCGGGTTCATATAGTAATAATCTATGCTCCTGGCCATATTTGGTTCAGAAATACTTCTCAATTTTGATAAAAAAATTTATAACTTTTGTCGAGTTCCTTAATACCAAAATTATGAATGAAAACTTGTAACTTTCTTTATTAACTGGTGTTTTTCTTTAGCTGGACGATAAAAACTGTGCTCCTGTACTAATGCGATGTGAGATAGTGTTGTTTTTATTACAAAACGAATAAGCAGAAAACATGTCCTCTTTGACATAAAAATAAGCAAAACTAAATTCCTTTACAATTTCGTTTAACAAAAGTATTTCGGAACAAAATATAGCCAGGAGCATAGATTATTACTATAAGAACGCGAATAACACCACAACATGATCAAAATTTGCACGAATTACAAATGATTTTGGTATTACGAATGTATGGGATCGTGGGTAAACGGACTCTTAACTCAAAAAGTCACAAGTGTGTACCTGAAGTCGAAAACGTTAGGGTTAGTACAGGTTTTTACAGGTACACATCTGTTGCGTATATTCGAAGCGAGTTTACTCGAAAGTTGTACAAAAATCGTACTAACCCTAGCTAATTAATGAGAGCCGAAGTTCCCAATCGCTTATTTTCAAGAGTTTTTATACTATGCAGGTAATCTGTGTATTGATATTATCTGTTTGCCTTTTACTACTTCCTAAATCACTGAATCGGTTTGAATAAAATTTGAAATGGGTACTAGATTAAAACCATGAAAAAATCATGTATTAATACTTATATCCCGAAAAAATCATCGGACTTATAAAACACCAAAAAACGTACCTACAGGCGAAACTTTACCAAAAAAAGGAAAAAAGCTAGTGTATAAGGTATAATATTATGTGTGAGTGAAAGTCGATTAAAAATAGCGATATTCGATGCAGTAAATCTTCCCCAAACAAGCTAACGTGGCTGACTAATAACTGTCACGACTCACGTGTCAAGTTTAAGAAGGAGACAGGGTAATGCCATGCCAGCGTCAGTCCATGAGTGTCAAGATGCTGTCAAGTGACAGAATTAGCGTGCATCTTGCCCTGACGGCTTGTATAAATGTGTCCGGAACATTGATCTATAAGGTCCGGAATGGCCCGGATGTCTTTGTAAGTAACTCTAAAACATTAATGGATTTTGACGGGGAAGGGAAAGATTAGCATAGCATGAAAATAATGTCTTAGTGCTATAGGGTGCATTATAATTGGTAGCATTCTCCTAACTCCTGACTCATTTATTTACTCACTCGCTGATCTGATATTCGCCAGTGCAATCTCTTGATCCTTATAATCTGAAAATTTGTACAGAAGTACCTTTTATGTATGCCCTTTTCAGCCATAGGCACTTTTTGACACAGTTACTGCTAAATAGGATTTTAAGGGTGGTCCAAGTAATAGATAAAATAAGTATTTTATAGTGACTTCAGGCTCTGAAGAAAATCTTAAAAAGTATATGCCTTGACTCCTTACTTTACTCACTTACCTATTTATTTACCAACAATTTAGAAAGCTGAAATTTTGCTGGTCAGATCGGTCTATTTCTCATACAGATAGACGTATTCATCCTAAGAATTTTCGGAGTAAAATTTAAGTTCCCTTGAGTGAAGCTGCGGGACGTCCTCTAGTTATTTATATATCGAATGTTATATCGCGTGAGGCATGCCTCATGAGTGGTTTCCGTGCCGAGGCACCGTTTGTCAGAGAGCAGTAATTAGGAGGCGCTCATTGCATTCACTCGCTTCAATGTACAGACAGATGGATGCGGGCACGGCATACTGTGATTTGATGCGGTCCGCTTGTTTAGATCGCGAACTACGGACGTTTATAATACGTACGTTTTAAGCCAAGCGTCCAGAGATCCGGATCAGATGCAGTGGACGAAATTGTATAGAAACTCACACAAACGCGTCTACATTAAGCGCGTCACATGGATCGCATGCATCAACCTGTTAGATGCCAAATATAAACAATCTGCAGGGCTAGACAATGTAACATAAGCGTTAAGCGTTGACGACTGTAGAAAAACCACGTGACCATCAGTACAAAACTTATGAAAGCAGAATGTACTCTATGCGTAGCGTTGTTCACTGGCCGCTTCAGCCGCTGTCGCTCGCACGCGCAGTCCTACGCTAAAGTTATCTACAACGTCTGCGAGAACGCCACGGAGCGTTCAAATTGTCGTACTCGATTGTCAAAATCAGTATGTTTTCCTCTATTCGGTCACGTGGTTTTTCTACAGTGACGTGGTTTGTCCATACATTTTTGTCTACTGTCGTCAACGCTAAGCGACTGTTTCTTTGTCTAGCCCTGCCGAGGAACTAAATGAAAATGAGAGAAAAAGATGACAAAAAAGGATGGGGGGACCTCAGGAAAAAGGGGACGAGAAGAAGGTGTTCCTCAGAACAGCCCCTCGTCTGTCATATATGCAGTTATTTATTTTAATCAATGAGAAATTTGAACACTTTTCAATTAGTCCAGCAGATCAACTGAAACAACTTGTTTTTTACTTTTTAGTTCGTTTTATGCTTCAGACAGTATTCGTGCTTTTTAAGTCGAGTGCGTTCCATAATTTTGCATTGCAATATAATAAAAACACACTGTAGCTCATCAGTGTGAGACATCAGTTGTCTCATTTTGCACAGAGATCATAATGGCGCACAAGTGCCCTTCAGACTGAAACACAAGTAATAGATTACTAATATTTCACGGTAGGATTACCAGACACCGTCGCGCGTACCTAATCAAGTCAACTCCGCTAGAAAAGTTCCAACAGTAAAATATACCTCTATTTATAAAGAGATCGTCATTTAGTTATACCTACTCTGGATAGCAAGTTAAATGTCATCCAATTCATATTTACGCGAGATTTGTAAACATCGAGATCCAAGTGAGCGAAGCCGCGTGCAAAACACAGTAATGATTAAATCCCTGTTAGATGCGAAGATTACGCTAAGTCTGAGAGAGGATCATTAAAAAGCGAATCCGGGAGCAAAACCCCAACACCGTAAGTTCCAAGTTCCAGCTAAGTTCCCGAAGTTTCCAGCGCCGAGCAAGAAAACAACGAGAAAAACATGGCGTCGCGGAACGCTTGACGTGTTTCCAATACGAAACTTCAGCTCGGCTTTTATAGACGGAGAATGCGTTAAAACCAGACACACAACAAAACAAAAGGTATAACGTTTGTACAATTTTTTGTGAGGAAAAAAAATCCATGTAGGATACCTATTGATAACGCTCGACTCCATTACGAATGCTGCCCAAAGACTTACGGACTAAAAAAGTCGTCTGCACTGCCGCTGTAGCATTTTTTTCAATGCAAATTCTTCAAACCTTCAATTTGTGTTACTCTGCTTGGGTCTTAACCAAATCATCGGTAAAATATTAGAAATATTCTCAATATTATGTAAAAAAGAAAATTAGTAAGATATTGACAGGGAATTTCTAATAATTTGATTTTCTAAGTGGTTAATTTTCTAAGTTTTATAAGTGACATGGCGGTTCTACATGTTTCGAAAGTTTAAATACTTTTTTATAATACTTTTAAACTCCTGTTCACATTTCACTAAAATAAATATATGCGACATTACAATTAGAAAGAATATTCTTCATGCATGCATATGTGCTTCAGACGCAGAGTGACGTAAATATAGCCCATTTTGTGGCATTCTCCTTTTTATGCTATCTTACATAAGCCGGTTTTCTTTTTTTTTTTAAGAAATTTCTTACCAATTGACTAGTCAACGAGTTATTTAATGTAACTTTTAATCAGCCTGGATTTGCCTCAAATTTTGCCTGGATATTTTATGTAAGTCTTGCAGTCTTGGGATCTTAATCCATAAATAGTCGAGTCCAGCAAAAACATTGCGAAGTTTTTAATTTAACTTTAAAGCCAGAATGGGGATCTTGCTTGCAAATATTTCAATTTGCAAAGGTAATGCGCCAAAACTTTTCCTCAAATTCATGTAAATCACCGAGCTGTTTTATCTAAATTTCTAAAGCTTCAAGATATTATCATCAATATCCTCATTCTGTACCATTTTCAGGGGCTACAAGTTTAGCAAAGTAGAGTTAAGACACATCCTTCTCCTGTAATATGTATCGTTAGGCTAGGCGACTATCATATTCTAGAAGTCGACATAGAATGATTTTTTTTCACATAGGTCTGTAAGTTATAAAAGACCTAACAAACTGAAAACTCTACTACCAAGTGCGGAAAGCAGTTCTAGCAATATGACATATAGCCGTATGGAATTTCGAATTTAAAAAAATGTATAAGAGTTCGTAGTCTTTTCTAATTTACACAATTTTTTTCATCATCGGATCGCAATGTCATATAGCTAGAAATCCTGGCTTGCATCAAGACGTACCCGCAAAAAACTCGGTAAGTAGGTACATGTGTATTTCAAAATATCTTTAAAAATTTTGTCTAGGAATAGGAACCTAGACACACTCTTAGAGGATAATAACCACAGAATATTTAGTGCTCGTACCTAACTACGTACAGAGAATTACAAATTAATTCGACATATTTCCAATAGTGCCCATGTTCAGGCCGGATTTGTTGCCAAAATTTTGTGCGATTAATTTAATTTCTCATCCGAAAACGGCCGATAAATGGACGGAGTGGCACCCAACCTGTCAGCCCATAAAAGCCATTTTACGATCCATTTTGGCCCACAAATGGTCATTTATCCGGGACAATGTCATTTCAGAATGTTCAGAATCACATCATGGCGTACTTAGTCGTGTTTTGTACAAGTAGGTCCATTAATGCAAACTGCTTACGTTTAATTACCTGTGAAACCTTTTATTGTACTCGACGTTCTTAAAACTGTTAAATCCACGGAAAAAGTCTAGCTACAGAGTAGCTATTCAGAAAGAGTTTAACTTACTTAGTACTACTTAACTTGACCTTATGAAAAAAATGTTAGTATTGAGCTTAGACTTTTGGTTTTGCTATTTCCGAACGATACAAGCTATTTTCATTACTAAGACTTGCTGACCGTCCATCCGTCCGTCCGTCTATCTATCACCAGGCTGTATCTCTTGAACCTTGTGGTCAGAGGCGTTATGATTAGAATTAATCTTGATACTACGGAACCCTTAGTGCGTGAATTCGACTCGCACTTGGCCAATTTTTATACTTACGTGTCAAAAGTACATATAATTAATGTGAATAAAGAATTTAATTGACACTAATTTCTAATAATAATATGAGAATGAGCTTATCATTCTAATAAAGGCTAAAGTTGTTTGTGTATTGATTGATGATTAAACGAACTTACCTGTAAGTGAAGTTCTATCACAATTATGTGAATACATTTTATTCGAAAATAATAATAAACACAATCAGGGTACACTTTCATTGTACTGGCAATTTCGCACTTTTATCTATTTTGTTTTTTAAAACTGACCACCCTGATGGACACGCTGTCCCAGCCTACGTCCGTGCCAAGCTTCATTCTTTAGAGAATATTTAACAAAATTTTCGTATTATACTCATGGGTTTTGGGTATGGGAGGGACCTTATATTATTATTTTCGAATAAAATGTATTCACATAATTGTGATAGAACTTCACTTACAGGTAAGTTCGTTTAATCATCAATTATATTTCATACATTTTATTCTTCAATAATAATAAACACAATCAGGGGTAGATGTTTAGAGATGAAAATTTTTGTTAAATTATGGACATTAACAGATAGTAAATTGTTTCCTATTATAATAGGAAATAGGTCCTCTTTATACCACAGAAGTATTTAATTAACACAATCTTTTCGTTCAATTCCTGGATCAATAAACCAGTCACATTACAAATAGGTTTAATTTATATTTAGATAGATTATAATGATTAATGATTAGAGAGCAAAAGAGCTATTGCGACAGAAGCATCATCGCTCAATAAGAGGTTATAAAACTTAGGTAACGTCCGTAATGGTTGTTACCAGCAGACTGCTTTTCTGATGAGGTCAAGCAACAAACTACGTGCTCGCCGAGGAAGTGTTGCGTACTTGGTGCTGAGTACACTGAAACGCAGACCTCTCTCGTGAGAGATTATATTCCTCGGCAGACACGTTCTCACGGTGGTCTGCCTGCAGGCGACCTTATGAGGTCGCTTCAACATTATCAGGAGGTTGTCTATTATATATCTTGGTCTAAGATTTTGTAAACGACATATCGATTTGTTTTTCAAAGCTGTGGCAAATTTTTATACTTTCTCTTCAGTTTTGATTATGGTATAATTAAAACTGGTTCGCCCTGAGTAGTAGCTGGCGTTGTATAAACTCAATAATTCCCTTGAATTATATAAAAACAATAATACTAACTTTAACTAATGCTAATGTTTTCATTCTGTGCTGTGTCTACTGCCTAAAGCTAAAAAAGTTACAAGATCAGCAAAGCAAAGTTACGGAATGAATAAACTCTTATTAAGGCCCATTGAGCAATGTGTTAGCATACTATATTGTGTGCTACTATGTGGTGTTTGATGTTAATTTATCTATTCATTTTCGCAATATAATATATATATATATATATATATATATATATATATATATATATATATATATATATATATTTTTTTTTTTTTTTTTTTTGACCCAAAATCATCAGCAGAAATTAAACTCAATGCCGAATGATAACAAGTAATCGTACCATATGCTACGTCGTTAACAAGTTGTTCTGTTGGAAATTACGAGGTTGACTTATAATGTACGGATTGTACGGATCTCAGTCGTTATTAAAGCAGTATTGCCACAAAACTTTGTAAATAACACAAAATTTTTGAAACATATAGATTATTAAAAATTCCAACAAAATGTCCTTTTTTTTTTTTTTTTTTTTTTTTTAATGCCTTCAGAGAACTTCCTCCAGTAATTCCTATGAATTGTGGTTCTCTAGGGAAAGACCATATTTATTTATTTATCATCAATAAATGTACTATAAGAAGTAAGTCTTTTGACACCTTATGTAAAAGAAGAAAATCCAAAGTTGTAAAGGTCCTTAGACGATGTATGTCTAAAGCATTGTCTATAATAGTATTTTTAAGCATTCTACCTCTAGAAGAATGTATAGAAGAGCAAAGGTAAACTTGGTGTTCCAAAATGTTCAGAATGCGTCTGTTTCTAAGACGTCTGGGTTCATATTGATTACATTTCGCATTATTGCAAGAAGCGATAAATTCAATAACTGGATTGAACTCTTTGAATAACTTTGGAGTATATAATTTTACAGCGGTAGCTTAATCCCATTAACTGGATGTAACTCTTGGTCAGCTTTTGATAATCTTTAATTTCCATATAAGAAACAATTAACCCAATCGTTTAAATGAGGATATTTGATATCCTCTATGCAACTGATGTAAATCATGTGTATCAAAATAGATGTATCGAAAAATATGGCCATCAACTCTGTAAAGAGGTATTTCGATTCATCTTAACGTTAATTATTACAAAAACAAAAATCCCTCTAATGAAAAGAATTAGTCTTCATCTAGACCGGGAAATCGTGTGAATCACTAGTTCAACCTTTTAGGTTTAAGGGAGTTAGATGACTTAAAAAATGTTTTGTAACCACTGGCCATCTGATAGGATAACCGATGATGGACGAACAGCTGCGTCTAAAGTCTAATTTTTCTTACGGGCTACATTTTTTGTTTCTACAGACGTTCTGTGTAACCCCATCCATACCTAATAGCTGGAGAAGTGGACTTTAGGACTTTTAATCGGAATTAAGCTTAACTCTTAGATGATACAACGAGTTAAGCGTATAAATTTTTTTACAGAATTTGAATTGTTACATAATTCACGTCATAGTTTGCGGTTGGGTAACGATACTGCCATATCGTCAGAAATTAAAATAAAACCAGGAAACTGAGCATGTTTTGAGGGTAGTAAATAACTTTAACACTCTAACACCTAACAAATCTTCATGAAAAAACCGCGGTAAGTATCTGAGATGAGTCACAACTTCTTTATGTATTTTACCAAGGATGAATCGGTACTTTAAAATAAGATTCTTCAGTTCATAGGCATAAAACCCTTTTTAAGTATTCGCTTGTAAGCTGTTCTATGAACTATCAATTTCAAAGGATTTTGAACTACAAGTTCATTCAACGCCTTTAAATTTAGAATGTATCTTTTACCACGTAAGATTTTGAGGTTAGACACATCTTAACTATAATCGAACATGCAGTGACTCACTCCCACATTATCTCACCCAAAAAAGAAATGTCGATTGTCAAAGACATTTGTCGCTTTTTCTTTGTTGTGAACGTGTAAGACGGTACACTGTGTTAGTGTACGATTTTTAAAATGGTATTATGTAATAATAATTTTTTGGAGCTAGTTCCTTAATTTGTTCAATTCATTAAAATATTTTATTGAATGTACGTACATTTGTACACCTAGTGAAAGTAAAAAAATAGTCTTCACTTATTATAACTCCCGAAATTCTAGATCATGTTATAGATCGTGACGGATTCCTTGTCAGTGATATGTAACCAATAAACTTCAAAATGTTGAAGACAACTGGCATATAGGTACCTTAATGTCTAGCGTCGTCGATGAACCTGGTGGAGACTCGCTGCCACGTCGCATCTTCCTCGCGGCTGATCGCCAATACTCAAGTGTGTCACGCCCCCCCTGCTGGCCGAGCCGTAACGAGAGGGGGCCAGCTAGTTTCTCGAGAAACGAGATTGCGCTGTCCCAGCGGTGGGTGTCGATAGCAAAGTCGCCCGCCGCGCCCTGCTGGTTTCTTTATTTACAACACCTGACGATCAGTAACCATTGAAACTAGTATAATGCCCGAAACTATTTCTCCGAAAAAACATCTGGTCCCGTTCGTGAACTTTAATTACTTGTCATTTGTCGAAACAAAATGTCATTTGTCAATACTTAAGCTTCTTCTCAGTTCAGGACGCGTTGTGGTTTAAGATTTTTATTAGTTTTAGAAAGAATTTAACAATTCACTTCAATGAAACTTTCAGACTAATGGTACATTATACATAATATTGTTAACTTATTGAGTTTTGAGCTAATAGTTAAATTATCATCCCATTACACAATCTGAACATTAATTTTCGAAAGTAAGTAAAATTATTTTCAACCACAAAATCTAAACATTATTGTTGTAGGTACATAGTTAGAAAAGTTCGACGCGTTGGTACCCTCGTGGAATTAGTTTTTAAGTCGTGAAATAGTTATCACTGATAAAAGGCTATAACGTTTAACTGGCTATTCATAAGCCAGGCAAGTATATCAAATAAACTATTTGATTCTTTGCAATGAAGGTCGGCTAGAATTTTACAACTGTCGGGACTAACCATTAATATAGTTCTTGTGACTGAGCGCCGATAGCAATTCGGGATCAAAGTCCGGGAGGTCATGCGGAGCCACTTGTAGTGAAGCCGAGAACAGCGCCACACCGACATCGTCCCCCGTTGGTATCCGCAAAGTCCTTTGAGGTATTTTTAAAATCCTTCGTGTTGACCCGCAGTCAACCTCCAGGAGCATTGACGCATCATGCTATGCTTTCGTGGTATCCTCAACGTGATACCCTCCAAGCTAGCTTAGAGATGCCTGGACTATTTCGCGCATCATGCTATACTTTCGTGATAACCTCAATGTGATACCCTCCAAGTTAGCTTAGAGATGCCTTAGGATTTCAATTTTTGGACACACTTTCGTCGGCATTGATATTTGAGTTGATGTGATATCTGGGAAAAAAGGTTAATTTTCACTTACCCTCTTTCCTCGGAGTCTGACGAAGATGAATGCACAATTATATGTTTTGATTTGATTTTATTTTTGTTATAATAATAAATTTTACTAGCGTCTAAGCATTATCAGTATAGAAAATTAAGCAAGTTTTAACACTGAACACTTATTTTTTTTTACTTTGAACCTAAATTAACAAAAACGAGACGTGTTTTTGTAGTCGAGTGCTCATTGCCGCGCACAATAAAAGAATGAAGCTTGGCACGGACGTAGGCTGGGACAGCGTGTCCATCAGGGTGGTCAGTTTTAAAAAACAAAATAGATAAAAGTGCGAAATTGCCAGTACAATGAAAGTGTACCCTGATTGTGTTTATTATTATTGAAGAATAAAATGTATGAAATATAATGTATATTTTAGTTTCGTTACTCCTTAACCCAGTAAATACCAACCTACTGAACCGATTCGGTTAAAATTTTAAGTGTGTTTCTGTGTATTAGAAAGCTAATGTGTTTCATAATTAGAAAAATAGTTGAATATTTCCATTATCAGAATAAGTATAACTCACTCTTCACAAAAGAGTTCAGCTTCTGCTTTTCATCCCTTGGAAAGAGTTTCTTGCACTCTTTCTATCCATTTCAAAAGAGTAAACTCTTTAATGAAAATAGTAGGAATGATTTATCATCATATATTTTCATTCCTTAAAAAAAAGTTCAGTGCACTCTTTACTTAAATGCTTTTCGAAAAAGTTCAGTTTACGCTTTTCATCCCTTGCAAAGAGTTTTGTCCACTCTTTATATCCATTTTTAAAGAATTTAGCACACGATTTTCATCCCTTAGAAAGAGATCATTGCACTCTTTTCATCCATTTCAAAAGAGTTCACCTTACACTTCATCCATTCCAAGGTTTTTTTTTTTGGAAACACAACATTTTTTAACCGTACACTCTGTTCCTTTCATATAATAATTCAAGCTGAAATTGGCATGAAACGACGCGAGAGTGCAAAGTTTATATTATTCGTAGCACCGAGTTGTTTGCGCCGAACGCAATAAATTTTCACCGAGCGTCGAACGGTGAACTTTTTAATCACGTTCCGGTAACACAGATAATATTACGGGTTTTAAATTAAAACTGTACGTAAAAAGTAAATATTTCGTTTTGTGTTAACCTTTTCGTACGGTGATTTATGACGGTCCATAAATATTGTATATCAAAGACGTTATAAGAGATTACAGCATACACCCGTCCAGACGGGACATCCTCTTTTCTTGTCATAAGTTATTTTATTACTTACCCTTTCCTTTTTCTGTCTTTGATTGAAACGTTTTACTTGCCCTTATTTTTTAGTATAACATTGACAAGATATTACTGATTTACGAGAATCACCGTCAATCATCGACTTTTTTCAATTGAGTAATGGAAAATTTCAACAAAACAAAAAACTGACTTCATCTCTCATGTTATAATTACCATTTTAACCTTTCTAGGGTTTCGGTTCCGGTTTCCCGATTCCAGCAATTCCTGGAAAAATACCCATCCAGTATTTTCAAAAATTCCCTTTTTGAAAATACTGGATTTACTTTGTTGTGGACACAGCCGTGAATTTTTTGTTTTGATTGTTTAATTATTAGTATCTAGTGCAGTAATTAAAATATGGTTGTAAGGAGATAAAAGGTATTTTACACTGTATGATCTGTGGGCTGATTCTGTATCGTTCAGTTAGTTAGTTAGTAACCCTTAGTGGGTTATTAACTAAGAAAACGAAGACAAAAATCCTATTTTTGCACAAATTACCAACCTAGGTCGGTATGGTATCATGTCAATATACCATGCTAGTTGCTATCTTGTACAAAAAGAATACAAAAATAGGATTTTTGCCTCCGTTTTCTTAGTTAATAACCCAGTGCGGGTTACTAACTAACTAACTGAACGATACAGAATCAGCACACTGACCCGACGTCATAATTAGTTTCAGAATTGCCTCCAATCACATCAAAAATGTAAGCAATAAATGTAACATTTTGAGGATATTCAATTTCCACAAGTTACACATCAAAAGACACTTGAAACGTGCTTGTCACGTTGTACAGGAATGCCCGCTTTGATATTCAATCAATATTACTCTACTCGAGTATACAAGTATCCATACGTGAAAGAACGTTAGCGAATTTTAGGGGGTGTCTGAGCGGATGAAAAAGGAGACATTTTTCGAAATTCAGTACTGATTGTTTAGCGTTCTGCACTTTTTAGTCTCCATTTTAACATTACATGTTGAACTACTCATGAAACTAGTTAACTCATAATTAAGGTTTTTGCTTAAAAAACAGTGAGTTTAGTTAAAATTGTTAGGAAATGTCAAAGCAAACGAGCTTTAACTCATGCGGATCCCATGGTTGGATACCCATATTGGGATAATAACAGTAATAATTATTATTATTTATAATTTATGTATTTATTTATATAATACATATTGGAATAATATGGCACTATTCTTAAAAGAAGTAGTTGTAACTTGTAAGATTATTACGTTGTGAAAATACTAAACTTGCTAGTAAAAAAATTCAATTTTGTCAAATTACAGTAAAAAATGTTAGTTCAACCTTTCCTGTAATGGAAAACTCATTTATTCCTTTGCTTATGTAATAACAACATGGGCTACATAGAATGCAGTTCAATAACCATCACTTATATTTCTCTGAAACAAAGACTACTATCAACATCGGAGCATACTTTCTCATAATTAAAACACCCCTTCAAATTTACCTTCACCCTCTTACACTATTCCTATAGGATCTGCCAAAACCAATTTATTCTATCGGGCTTTCATTAATGTGCTTAACGTTGAAGATTATTTCGGTATATTCGGCATTTGATCTATGATGTAACTGAATAAGGCCGAGGTCAAATTGCTATCAATAAACTTTATGTGGCTTCTCTGTAATATACGCGGTATGTAATAGTTTAAAAATTGCTTAGTATCATCATGAGACTAGCAGTATATCACGTTTTCGAAGATTCAATTTCGGCATCAGTTTCGGCTTGTTTCGGCTTAAAATGACTGGTATTATGTAACAATAGTTCGAAACTTCGACTTTGCCGAAACACAATAATATTCGTATAATATCAAGTCAGTATGCGGAACGTTAGGTCGCCGGTTTGCGCCTTTTTTGCACGAAAATGACGTTTCAAGATATCAGTTTATGAAATATTAAAATATTTGTATTAGATATTTTATTTTGCTCAGAAAGCCACTTCTCTCACGTTACAACAATTTATATTATTTCAGTAAAATATTAAAGCAGACTTATTGGAGCTTAGCAAAAGTGGAAACGTCGAGCACTACTATACTGCATTGAGTTAAAAGTCCGAGTATAGTTATTTTGTTTTTGTTTTTATTTATTTCATGAAGTTAATAAAAATACACTCGATTACAAATTACTACTTAATTTTTTTATTCAAAGTGTGTTAAGATAAATTATGTGTTAATTTCGGCCGATACTGTGACTAAGGCCGAAGTTTCTGTTTCGGGTAAATTACAAATTCTGCTGGGTTTGGCTGCATATTCAATATTACTCTCTATGATGTAGAAAATAAAAAACACATTTCGACATATAATTTGTATTAAATCAACAATATTCTTAGTCTTTACATTCTTTGGTATAATTTATTATTAGCTCATTTTAGGTACAATTAACTATTTATTTATAATTCCTCTTATCTCTTGACCAGAATTAATTTACAACTATGACGTCATATCTATTTTTTAAACAGATCGATTTTTCACTGCGAGACCTTTTTCAAAAGAAAACATAAATAATTTCATTTCAATAATCATAATATAACGCCTTGATCAAATAACGTCGATAACACGTTGATTTCTAATTTTCCATTTTCATACATTAATGATAAATACAAAAGAAAAGAAGTTATTAAGTTCTAAATATTGTTTTTTAAAAAATTAAAAAGCTGTTAAGTTTTGTTTGTAAAGTCAAGGTACATAAATAAATAAGAAGCAAACCCGTACACACATTGCGTATTTACCTACTTTAGGAATTTTTCATTTTTCATAATGGTAGGTATTGGTACCTATTTAATTAATAAAAATATATGTCATACAGAGTAAAGAAGAAGCAAACGTTTTCGGGTACAAACTTTCTTATAGAATAGCTAGCCTATACATAATAATATAATACAATAAGGTAAATGAATTACTATTGTCTCTGAAAAACATCAATATAGCAAACACGTTAATATTTTACGATTAATGATCACTTGACAAAATATTCACTGCTCACAAATATTATTTTTTCATTATTAAAATGTAATTAATTCTTTAAAATTTAAAATATCCACTTTATAAATGGCCAGGCGTACAATTTTAGGCCACAGTGCCTGGTTAAGGATCGGCCAAAGAACACAGTCCCTTCGTAATTAGTTAAAAAAAAAGAAATTGAAGCAAGTCTGGTATTGTGAAATGAAAGTTTGTAAAGTACTTGTGTAATATATAAAGGCGTCTTTTGCCAAATGTTGTTTGTCAAATGTTAGGTTCACCACAATAAAGTTCGGATGTCGCAGTGAAATATAGGTCTTTGCGAATTTTACGACTATGCCTATGTATTGTTAGCCCACACTATAATGTGGAGTAGCAGAAGGATTTGGCACGCTTGCAGCTTGGCTCCCGCACCAGGTGACGTCACTGGAAAAGAAGAAAAAAAATTGAATTAAATTGGACTCCGAATACGAAATGCGGCCGAATTCGCCCCGGAGTTGTAGAGTGAATACTTGATGGGATTGATAGGTTTGTGTGGCACGTATAATGGTATAATATCTGGGTGACCGAGCTTCGCTCGGTGGCCAATAGATGGCAGCAGTAGTCATATTTTTATTTTTTTTTGGTAAATTCGACATTTTCTAAAAATGAATCTTAGCTAGATCGATTTATCGCCTTCAAAACCCCCTGTATACTAAATTTCATGAAAATCGTTAGAGCCGTTTCCAAGATCCAGATTATATAGAAATATATATACAAGAATTGCTCGTTTAAAGGTATAAGAATAAGATTAGAAAGGAAGGATGACAAGACATAAGTATATCGCTCGTATTGACTCATTATAGCCAGTCGTTATCATCATATCTGATGACCGCAAACGACTATTTGGGAAGTCGCGGGTTGGATTTCCGCCACGCGCCACTTTGGAATTTTATAATTTCTATATTGGCCCAGATCAGGTTCGGTAATTTAGCGTGTTTCACTGTGGCTAATTATGTACCAACCTCTCGGCAGAGACTTAATATAATGTGTAGACTGTGGATCTATGGATACAGCAGATACCCTCTTCAAAGAAATCCTGCATTTTCAGGCAGACACGGACTTTGGAAGCTTAATGCTTCATGATTTTTTTATTGAATGGACTGTAGGTTTCTGTTAGTTTTACATGTTTCTTACTCAGTCATGGCACAAATACTAAAATGGCTTATATACTGTTAGTGATTTAAAGAAGTACTAGTTTTCCGGAAAAAATCCAAGGTTCCTTTGGGATTTTAAAATTTCCGGAATTCTAGCTAATAACACCTAAAGAAGCAATAATTTGCAAGAACTCCTACGTAACACTGGTAAAGTAATTTCCATCTATTTAACGCCACTGAAGACAAAGGAGCATAATGATAAATAGAAGCAATTTGTGCACAAGTTAAATGGTTTTAAACAATCATACAACATGTAACTTATGATCCGAACACCGCTACGCTACTCAGAACTCCACAAACATTGTTGAGAGATGCGTCAAAGCTATTGACTACATTTACGGTAGACGCCATAAGCATAATACAAGAAAAAAAATTTGTGACAATCTGTTGACTATATATAAAGTTATTTTGTCAGTATGTTACTCTATTAATTTTACGGCTTTGACGGTGCAGACCGAATCCAGAAATTCCGTAACGAAAATAACCTGGCACTCCTAAAGTAGAGCTTTTGGTACTAGGCTACCATGAAAGCAGGGAGCGCAACTCCAAAAACTTTTTAGTTTTTAGTTTGCCATCTATCGAAAAATAGCAGAACTTTTTAATGACTTTGAAATATCACGCACGCTAAAAATAACTTTAAATTCTATGCAATAGCTTTACCGCGGCAGTCTCCGAATGCCACACGCCTTTTTTTATTTTTTTTTTATTTTATTTTATTCTGGCAATAACAGTCAATTAACAAATAAGTACAATACAAATGGTAATAGACAAAACATTGCCGAAAAGGTATCTACATTTAATAGGAAAGCGAAACTTAATGCATAATCTTTTGGTTAATCTTTTTGAAATAAAACATTTAGTTTGTTTAACTGAAGTTGTTTTATCAACAAGTTAAAGCAAAAAGAGTTCAGATGGTTGGCTCTAATGGCTAATTGTAGCGCTTTTTACTGGAGAATTTTAGTGCAAGTTTTTGTGCAACTTTCGAGTGATTCGAATAAACGGAAAGGATTTCTCCGTGACTCATTTACAGCCAGCATGCATAGCGGACAATCACCGAAAGCTTGAATTACGATGTTTTCGCTTTGAACGCAGGCTATAGATGTATGGAGTAATCCGTTTTGTTTATTGGAAGCGTGTCGACTTGAAATTTGTACAAAAGCCTATACTAACCCTACTGGCAGACTGGGCCAATTGCGTAAGCAATAGTAACGTAACAAATTTTGCCCGTTGATTGGCAGAATCTGTTGTTTATATTTTCCCAGTCAATCTAGTGTCAGAATTTTTTTATGATTATAAGACAATGAAATCGTTTTTTAATTACTCAATCGCCTAGAGCAGGTGTTTATATTTTGCTTTATGGTATGAAATGTGTTGACAGGCATTTTATTCACTTGCTTTAAAATGGCGACCCGTTTCAGATGGCTTGAAATCGCAGATTGAACCGATCAGAACTTGAACTGTGCAATGAATTTTGCAGAATTGCGATTCTGTAGTTTTTGTCTACCCAGAGGTAAATTTCCATTGGCTGACAATTTGACGACATTACTCGCAAGTTATAAGAGTCCATGTACTTGTTTGTAGTCAATGATCGAAGCTGAAATTACGAGTCTGTCTCAACAAAGACTCGCTATATACGCAGAGGAAATTGTATTCGTAAATGAGGCGGAGAGCAATAATTTACAGGGCCTCAATGACCTCTTTGGTGCCAGTAATAATATTACTATGGCTTCCTGTACAAAGACCTGCCAAGCGAAATTAACCGTTAAAGTAAATGCCGTTGCTCGAGCTCTAAGTACCATTTTTCTTTAAAGGGGAAGACACTTGATGAAAGTAATAAATGAGTTAGTCCTAAGTGAAGTCACTATGTAGGTAATGAAGTTTCTTTTTAAGTGTAACCGGGGCTGGTGTAAGATTTTTACGGTCATTCTGTTTAAATTTTATACTTAATACGGACCTACATTGTTTTCATACTGCTTTCTATAGTTATCGCATATCTCGCTGCAAGCCGGGCAATAAAAAGGGGATTCAGACTGCCTGTTGTGCTCTGTCGCACTTAGGTTACGGGCTTTGAGCTAGGCTTGCAGGGCAACAAGCGCCGTCCTGTTACCCATTTTATTTCATCGCGGACAGCGAGCTATCGAGACTAGTATACTCATGATCGTTTTCAACAATATTTTAAGAAACGCCAAATCCGATAGGTGACAGTTTTCACTTACAACAATGGTCACCTAAGGGCTTAGGTGTCTCTTAAAATGTTGGTGGAAACAAGCATTAGACTACGATTGGTAATAGGTCTACTACATAGGCTATAAGTAGCTAATATTATATTCGGTGCTATAGCTTAACTTACGTTGTTTTTCTCAGACACAATTTAATTATTTTTACATGTCTTTACCTCTGTCTTACTTTATTCAAAATATTAAGTTAATCTCTTATTAATTATTACCAATCTTCCATAATGCTCTTTCGAATCGAATACAACAATATTTTCGATTACTTAAGTAGGTTGGTACCTAAGTATTGAAATTTGAACAACTGTTAAAATTCAAAAGTTAAAACTTCCATTGAAATTATGAGAGTAAGTAAGTAGGTATTACAAATTTTGATTCGTTCGGTGTTCGTCAAATGAAGTTGAAACTGGGTCAACACATTTACGAAGGTATTCCTCCAAAGTTTCCATCGTAATTTTGGTTTCCATTTATAAGTGTAATACCTTTAAGTACTTTGGGGTCTCTGTTGTAATATAACAATAGTAATATTTAACTTGAAGAGAGCTTTTGTCTTGAACCACTTCTGTAGAGCGCCTAACGAACGGCCTTTATGAAAACTAGGTATTTAGAATTTTAATTCCAACCAGGTACCTAGTGTTCAGACTATGAATTCGAAGACCAAGATCTAATCTTGAATGAATTTTATAGTTATTACTTGAATGTCGAAATATTATAGTGGCTTAGGGAATAAAATAAATACGTATTTTCGTCTGTTTTTCCTATATTAACCTTAACAAAATCAAACAAAAAAACAAAATTTTTACTTTTTTCTTTGTTTTTGTAACATAAAATATGGCGTATGTTAGATAATGAACATTTAATCGGTGAATTTATTTTAATACTACGGAATTTAGGGTTTACACACATTTAGGGTTGCCATCTTTAAAATTTGGCAACCAGAACAAGACGCGTGAAAACCTCGGATTTAAGAGTCAAAAATCGGACATATTATCAACAGTTTTTTTTCCCGCATGTAAGTATCTGCGGCACAGTGCATGTGTAGCGGGAGAACCAAGATTTTAAACCCAGACTACAATGAAACGGCGCTCCCGAGATGCCCTCTAAAGTAGGACAAATCTGGAGAAACCCGGACGGATCGCAACTCTATATCTAGCGCAAATAACCCTTAGGCCTTGATTGGTTTGATTTCACATTGTGGGGAGTGGGTTAAAATGACATAGTTTGATGCAAGCAAATGAAATGAAATGAAATGAAATGAAATGAAATGAAATGAAATGAAATGAAATGAAATGAAATGAAATGAAATGAAATGAAATGAAATGAAATGAAATGAAATGAATTTATTTGCATAAAAATTTACTGACTGTAATGATTGATATTGATTGATGATAATTGATATGATATTGATAATTGATACTGATGAATTGAGTATCGCGAAACCGCCCGCAACGTGTAGCTGATATGAACGTACTAATTGAAACTTTGAAAGTCTTTTGGGCACGCGTTTCGACGACGCTGGCTTAAAGCTGACGGAGCAGTGTTAGGTTACACGCAATGTACCGAACACACATAACTCTCAGTAATGTCCCAATGAAAGCTTAGGCGGTCAAACGGCCTTATTTTGGTTCAAACTCACCTCTTTCTATTTTAGGATCGCTGTTAGCGGAGTACAGGGCCACAGCCGCATTGTCTCTATACAGGTCGGCCACCCTCGCCTCGCAGCGGAGGATCGGCGCCCCGCGTTCGTAGTGCGCGGGCCACAACTGAATCTGGACGTACAGCTCCGACCAGAATAGGCCTTCTGGCGCCGGCTGGACTTGGTACATGCCTGGTGTTACCTGCGAACAACATTATTGTTATAAAATGTACATATTTGAGTACATATTTTATCGGTGTACATCAAATAAATGATCTATTAACTAGCAGTGCCCGCGGACTCCGTTCCGCGTTAGAAATATTTTTGTCCCGGCCCGTTTGTCCCGTGTTACCCACAGTCTCTTCCCCCACAGTGCCAGAACGCGACGCAATTAAAATATTGATTTGTAGTACATGCTATGTATCAGAGATGGCGCTGTATGTGAAAAAAGATTTTCCCGCTTTTCTGTTGAAATTTATCCTGAATTTTCTTTGCTATAAACCTCGCGGAGCCCGAGACCTTTCCAACGAATGCAAAACCGGTTCGTGCGTTCTGGAGTTATAGCGTCAGGAAGGAAAACCCGACTTATTTTTATATTATAGTAGAAGATTATCTGTGAGTATGTCGTCTACTTTGTCTTTTATAATCAACGCAAGAAAGCGAGCGGTTGGTTGATTAATACGTAACGGGTTCACACCATAATTAAGGAACTTTGGCCCAACTGATTTTTATCACAAGATCACTAACAATAAACTATCTCAGAAAAATGCATGGCTCTTGCAGGATTTTGAAATCGTTAATTCCAGTGAAGGTAAGTCTGGGGCTGCATTTCAATATAAATCTTATATCATCTGTTTGAAAAAGACGTTGAAAAGTTGAAGGAAAATCCGAGGTAATAATTGATCAACAGTTGGTATTAAGCTAAGCTGGAGATTTGCTTAAATCTTTATAAAGATGAGACTAAAGTAAAATTTAAGACTGAAGGTTTGTTTTTGGCAAGTTCGTGCGCGACCCTCCTGTGGGGTGACAGACGGCCAGGGGACGCGGTAACGCATACATGGAGAGAAGTGTCCCCTTCCCCGCTACACCGCCCGCTAACCGCTGACATCTAAGTTCCTTGCCCACCGTCAGTCACCCCGCAAGAGGGTCGCGCACGAACTTGCCAAACTATAGGTAAAAACACAGACCAGGGAAGTACTTTATTTCTTTTCTCTGTGGGTAAAAACGTCGATTCGTCGACTTGCGCATGCAACACTTGAAAGAAAGAGAAGGCGTGCAACAGTCTATTTCATTTTTCAAAAATCCGTGAGCCTTTTTTAAAAGGGGGTTTTTATTTTTCGCATATTGTGTAGATATGTATTAGGTCTTTCGTCTTATAGCCCTACTTCCAGCATGCAAACTCTGTTTTATGGAAATTTCCTATAATACGTCATTTGCCTTTTTTTATTGCCAAGAGAAACTGAAGAAATTGAGTAAGATTGCTATCAAGTATATTTGCGTGTAAAAGAATCTAAAGCTTTATTTCCATACGACTTTAATAAACCAATCGATAAGCTGATTTCCCCGAAATACAGCCATCCAATTAGACCACGATAACCCTTAATCCGGCCACAGATTAAATTAAAGCGCAAATATCAACAACGTAAACATCGAGTCGACAATGCTGTTTACTTAAACTTATTTTAAGCTATAAGCTCTTGTTGTTGACAGAGGCAAACGATTGTGCCGGGCTAGCAGAAGAACGATATGTTGCGAAATTTATCGCATGTGTATCGACAAATATTCTGCTATACAGCAGAGCTTCGGATAACGATCTCCTGTTCTTTTTAGCTTTAGCGTGTATATAGAAGTCAGTGGTAAATTTTTTCGATATATCACGACAAAACCACGGTTCAAGAACTGTGCACCAAATAGTTCAAACACATATACCTTAGTTTTTGAAAAAAAAAAAAAAAAAAACTCTATCAGCACATCAGGTTAGGTTAGGTTAATACGGTTTTGAAACTCATGATTTTTTATTTTAAGTGAAGATAGCACTAATTTTAGATATTTTAAATTATATCACGATAGCAAGTCATTGCTGTACTTGTAATAATAATATGAATGTTTGTATATAATAATAATATCGATAAACTTTTATTCGGTTATAAAATTGCTACGAGTATATGCTAGCCTATAACCGTAGCCTTTGTGGCTTGTAAATATTAATTAGTTACAGTTTGGTATGTTTTCGATGTTTGCTATTTCAAGGAACTCGAAAATATGGCTCAAGTTTACCTAAGCGTATGTTTTATTTAACTTTATAGCATTAAAGTTTCGGATTTATCTAGCAGGATAATGTTTATTGGCAGAATTAAATAAGAAGTTTTCTTGAAATATTTAAGAGTATTTTACAAATTCTATATTATGTAGTGATGTAATAATATGACCCTATAAAATATAATATAAAAATTATTCTATAACCTACAAGATACATTAGTCAACTCGTACTAACGATTTCTAAATCCGTGCTTGACCAGTTGCATAATATCTAAAATGATGTTTGACTTGTTTGTTGTTCAAATGCAAATTCTGGAACAATAATATTTATATAACATATACAATATGAAAATACATAGATTATATTTGCATTAGAGGAAATAATGGAATATCCATATTGTAGTTTGAATTAGTTCTTTCTTTGTTTTTTTAATGTTGGAAATCTAAATTTATCAAAATAAAATTACCAGCGTAAATTATATGAAGATTTTCACAAAAGAGGATAAATAAAATCCACAAAATAGTGGGGTATTTTTTCACCTGATGATAGACTTTGCATCATACGACCTAAGACGACTCCATTGCGCTTGTCATCCTGTGTTATTATTTTTATTTAAATAAAATGTAATAAACATGCTTGTATAGACATTTCAATCCACAAAGTCGCGCCCACTCTTTCATAATCACTTACAAATAATATGTTTCATTCAATTCGTATGGAGTTTGAGTGGGGCATGTCATCATGGATTGAAATATCCATACTTGACTACCTCCTGATGATGGTTACTGAAGACGCAGTCGAAAATGCTATCGTACTTACTTGGAAGGGGGGCAACTCCTTATGGTTTCCACACAGCATCGCGCCAGAACGTAGACGCATCTTTGCTAGTAGGGTAAGTGGTAACTATATCTCATTATGCCTATGATATTATAGTTCCTTATAAAAGGGAGATAAACGTCACTTAAATTTAACGATGATAATAGTTAAATAAATAAAGAGTGTATCCGCCAGCAGCTCAATTATTTTTTCAGCAGTTATACCTGTTTTCTTTTCTATAAATCGCGTTAAAATTCCTCACTTATCTCCCGCCTCTTTGCTTTAAAGCTCTTGCTATTAAAGTTACTTTAGTTTCACGTGAAATGGATTTAATGCGGACATAATTTGACGCTCAAAGCCCAGGATGCCCCTCATTATGCGTCACAGAGCGGCGCTGGCGTTAAAGAGATTTACTTCTTGTAAAGCGGCTAATTTCTTTTGACAAAATTGTTGGATGTGATTGTATACGCAAGTCACAACTTTTTGTTCAGCACATAGACAATGAATTTTGAAAAATTGTAGAACAAAAGTTGTAAACAACTACAGACCGAGAGCGATTTGATATTTTTTGTATGATCCTGTATAAAACCGAAATTTATGCAAGTGAAGCCGCGTGCAACAGCTACTATTATACTCCTAGTACAGTAAAGTATGAATAAAACATTTCCTAAGTACGGGATTATTGAAATACCTAATTCCATCTGGGCCAAAGCTAGTCTTTATGAAATTCTCGCGAGAATACATGGCATTTCTGTTAGCAGACGCTCATCCCGTTACGGAGTTAACGTTGATATATTTCGGACGTCCGCATAATCTCTGTTTATCAGATAACGTGTTAGTTTCGCAATGCAGGTGCTTTGGACGTCCGAATGCGAGAAAGGGAGCTTTTCGTATTAAAAACAAGATGCATGATATAAGCGAAATTTAAAGCCACTTTTAGGGAAAATTCTTTGAGCCCATATTACTTCAGCATTCAAATATAATGACTTATAATATCGTACTTCAATATACCTAAACGAAATTAACTTTTGGAAAATTAGCAAATAGACTTTTGATTGCCACAAAACGTATCACTTTACCGAATATAATATAAATCTCAATTTAAAGACGAAGAAGAAATCCATCAAAAAATACAAGAAGACGGCACGTGTGAAGTGTCACTAATAAATCTATATATATAAAAGAAGAAACTGACTGACTGACTGACTGACTGACTGACTGACTGACTGACTGACTCACTGACATATCAACGCACAGCCCAAACCGCTGGGTCTAGAGACTCCAAATTTGGCACACATATTCCTTGTGAGGTCTAGGGGTGCACTAAGAAAGGATTTTTCAAAATTCACCCTCTAAGGGGGTGAAACGGGGGTCCGAAGTTTGGATTTTATCAAGTTAAAATACGGCTTCACGCCGCAACTACTGTACCGATTTGGCTAAAATTTGGAATGGAGGTATATTATATCTTGCATTACCATATAAGCTATTTTTCATCCCGAAAAAATTCATGGTTCCCGTGGGATAAGTTAAAAACCGAAATTCACGCGGAAAAAAAATCTCACGCCGCAAGTACACAACCGATTTGGATGAAATTTGGAATAGAGATAGACTATATCCTGGGTTAATAAATAGTGTACTTTTCATCCCGGAAAAATCCATGGGTTTTGCAGGAGAAGGAAAAAACCGATATTCACGCGGGAAAAATACTACTTCCCGCCGTAATTACTGAACTGATATGGCTGAAATTTGAAAAAGAGATAGACTATATCCTGGATTAATACGAAGGCTACTTTTCGTCCCGAAAAAAATCATGGTTCCCGTGGGATTACTAAAAAACCGAAATTCAGGCGGAAAAAAATCTTCATGCCGCAAGTGCACAACCGATTTGGCTGTAATTTGGAATGATGATAGATTATATCCTGGGTTAATAAATAGGCTTCTTTTTATCCCGGAAAAATCCATGGTTTTTGCAGGAAAAAAGAAAAACAGATATTCATACGCGAAAAATACTACTTCACGCCGTATTTACTGAACTGATATGGCTGAAATTCACAATAAAGATAGATTATATCCTGGATTAATACGAAGGCTACTTTTCATCCCAGAAAAATCCATGGTTTCCGCGGGAAAACTGAAAAATTGATGTTCACGGCAAAAAGTATTACTTTACGCTGTAATTACTGAACTGAAATGACTAAAATTCGGTAAGGAGATTCGGATTATTACATAGGCTACCATTCATCCCGGAAAATTCCATGGTTGATGTAATACGAGTGAAAAGCTGATATTCACGAGGCAAAAATATTCCTTCACGCCGTAATTACTGAACAGATTTGCCTGAAATTTGAAACGGAGATAGATTATATCCTAGATTAATAGATATTGTACTGGGAATCCACAATTACTGCGGAAATAGTGAAAACAAATATTTATGCGGGAGATATACCTACTCCTTTACGGCGCAACTGCTGAAATTTTTTGGCTGAAAATTGGAATGAAGACAGATTTCGTCCCAAATTAGCACAAAGGCTACTTTTTATTCCGGAAAATAGATGGTTCCCGTGTGTAGGGAAAACTAAAATTTGCGCGGGCGAAGCTGCGGGTTTCTGCTAGTATTAAATAACACTGAATTGAATACAAATACAAACATTGATAGCGTACAAAATCATGCGATGGCAATAAAAAGGTATGTATTTACATGTTGAAGAGGATCTTAATTAAACAAAGAAATCAATCAAAAGGCCGACAGAAATTACACTGAAATTTCTCATTGAAAGTTTCCTAAAAAGTCGGCTGAAGACCAAAGACGTCCAACAAACGCAGCTAAAGACGGAAAACGTACCAACTTCACCATTGTTTCCTTTTAATTCCGACTGGCATTCAGTTGGGACGTGTGAAGCGTCTCCGAGAAACAGTCCTTTACAAAATCTAACAAGAACAATAAGCAAACTCGAGACAGAAGAGTAAATTACGCCGCAGCGGAATATGTCCGAGTGACCAGAATTGCAGCTACAACGGGACTGTTCCTTTGCGGATATTTTATACCCCCTAGTGTTTTATTTTTTTGTGGATTTATCCAGTAGGTAGTCTTCGTTCGCGTTGGAGTTGTTATCCAGTTGGGTTGTCAGAGCGAATAGAGAATGCAAGCTTGCGCACTCACTTGTAAAGTATATCTCCAGCGCAGTTGGAAGATCCCGGCAGTGATTGACCGCCGTTTTCGCTCTAGTTATTTGTTATCGAAGGCCGTTACGTAGCACATATAACACAAATTTCTTTATCTCACTACAGCGAGGAAAATGACCAAAAGAACAGGAAATTCAGAAAACACTTTCTGGCCCTAGACCACAATGAAAATGCTTTTCTGGCCAAGGGAATAAAATGGCATTTTTCGCCCGAATTTCGGTATTGAAGATCTGTTTTCCGAGCGGATGAGATGAAAAAACTTTTTAATGCTGATGGAATTATTAAGTATACAAAAAAAACATTTCACGTTAACAAGTTGGTCCCGCGCTCGCAAAACCATGGTCACCACGCGGGAATACACCACAAGACTGAAAAGCTGTGGTACCCTTAAAACTTACATAGAAATTTAAGCGTGCCTCGAAATAAATTTAGCCGTAGCCTCCAGCACATGAATAAAGTGTTAATTAAATGTTGACGTTGTTACAAGTTCCACTGAATAAGTTTCGCAAAGTGAATTAGATTTCAGAGAAATTATGCAATAGGTAAGAACGCGCTCAAAAGCGAAAAGTTTAAATCGACAAGTAAGTACAAATTACATTTTGAATTTATATTATGAAGCTAGTGCAAACTGCTTTCCTTTTAACTCTCCGCGGGTAAGATGAGGAA
This sequence comes from Coenonympha glycerion, assembly GCA_963855885.1. Classification (NCBI taxonomy): domain Eukaryota; kingdom Metazoa; phylum Arthropoda; class Insecta; order Lepidoptera; family Nymphalidae; genus Coenonympha; species Coenonympha glycerion. The sequence continues at coordinate 14,852,697 of OY979637.1, read as the reverse complement.
TATACAATTATATGCTTGAATAGCTGTTCCTGGAACTCCTGGTAGCGGCGTTTCATTATTTCCAGTGTAATAAAGTGAAATGAAGTGGAATTTTAAAAAATGTTCCCTTTCATACTCCGATGGGAGTAATATTTCGACTACAGCTAAACGGGAGTAAAATCGCGTTGGTGCAAGACTGAGTTACGTACTTTCAAAAGTACGTAGGTGGAGCTTGGTAACTTGAAAAATACAAAACGACCAAGAACTTTTCATAGAACAAAGGCATATTAACTCTAACAAAATCTTAAATTGTCTAATTCAATTCTAATTTAATTGTCTAATTTAATTGTCTTAAATTGTCTATAATAATATTAAATATAATATATATAAGGTAATTTATGAAATTCTCGTGCCACAATGTTTGTAAAAAAACTCGTCCAAAGCGGCTTCATTAATTTTTATGTAATTTTATGTGAATATTCGGTAAGCCTGAGAATATAATTTAATCTTTATTTACACGTCCTCAAAACTCATGAAGAGTTTAGTACCTACCTCAAATGAAAAACGGACCATTATCTGTTCTTATTCAAAAGTCTAACGGCCTTTTTCATATACTTAGGCCTAACCTACAGGTTTTTATGAAAGTATTCATAATAAGCTAGACCTACATCATAATAAGCTAGACCTACACTTGACAAAAAACGTATCTTACGGAAAGCAATGGTAAGTCAGGGTTACAGTTAGCTTACAAAATGCCTACACTCTTGGGATTGTAAGTACCAGGAGAAAAGAGATGCGGAGAGGCTGTTTAACTATACACATACGAAATGCATTACTTTTCAGCGAAGGTAACTCACAGGTATGTCGTTTATGTAGAACGTAAGCTCGGAAGGCGGTCGGCTGGGGCCAGACGTGCAGTTCCCTCGAAGCACGTCGCCTGGCATGTAGTAGTGCTGGCCCGTGTTGATCGATGGCGATGAAGGCGGGAGGACTGTAACAAGGTAGAAATTAAAGTTTTTCCTTATAAGATGGAGGACTGTAACAAAGGTAGAAATTAATGTTTTTCGATGGTGCAGATAACAGATGTGATGCCTTAGGAGAGGACCGGCAGCTCAAGGCATGAGTTATTTAAGATGGCTTTTGCATTGCTTTCAAATAAAATTAAAAAATATAAGAATGTAGTGATGACGTGACCAATTTAACGATCATTTTTGGTTCGATCAACGGTTGGTTAGTTGGGAGCTCGTATCAGTTAAAACCAAAAACATCAATATTGCAGATATTCCTTCGGCCTTAAGTTCTGAAGTTTTAAGGGAATTGTCATGCGGCGGGTTAATTATAATTTCAATTATTCCCAGATATTATTAGTGTAAAAGTTATTTGACTAATATAAACATGTAATAATTTCAATATTTTTACAGCACATCCGATGAAATACTGTGGATACACCAAAATCACATTTTCAAACCTGTTATTGTTGTTAGAAATGACATTGACACTTATTAATTTATTTCATTTGTTTTAATCCGTTTTGGCATTTACACGATGCACAAAAAATATGATGTACTGTATTCAATTGTAAAGGACGCATCAATAGAACGTGATACGACATAAAGCTCATAAAACAAACAAATAACAACGGGGATATCTATAAGAATGTAAATCTAAAGAGATCTAGTTTTGTTCTGATACTCGTATCTCTCCGAATTCCCTCTATCATGATTGTTAATAAATATTCATTCCTCGTCCACATTTCGGTAAAGGAAAATAGCAAAATAGAGGCTTCACATACCGAACGAATCCGAACAGGAACAAATTGTAGATATGTACGAGTACGTATCTACCACAATACACGATGGATTTTATAAATGCTGAAGTACCTAAGAAGCTACTATCAGTGCAACTATGAAGAATATTTTGAAATTTTAGAGCATTAATGTATGTAGGTAAACACACTCTTATTTAGGTACTTAATTAAAAAACCTACCTACAAATATATAATATTTTATACGCACATGCATATGAGAACCAAAGAATAGTGAAAAGTTTAAATCTGAAGCATTTTAAGCTAAAAAATGACTTTTTAAACTGTTCAACTCTTAAACAATTTTGTTCAGGTGAACGAGGGGTTCTTAATTATTAATTTAAAGTAGAGCTGTTTAAAAGAGACGACGCCCTATGAATGATGAATGAACGAAATCCGTTCGCATTTCAGTGAGGTATTGATTTTGTAAGGAATTTGACTGATTGTCTTCAACATACTTTATGCCTTTTTGACCCATAGATCTGTGCCCAGTTTTACGATTATAATATGGTAGAAGAAATCTTTTCTATCATAATATATAAATCATAGAGCTCAGACTCTCCATGCTTTTTCTATGGGTTGATGGGTTTTGACTGCGAAAATCACAAAAAAACTTAATTTTTCACAAAGGCCCAATTTTTCAATAGAAAATTCAAAACTCTACCGCCAACTTCGGCACGCAGCTGGTATAAAAGGTTGGAAGGGTTGTTGTAAAACTATAATAATATAATTCTATTTGAATACCAGGACCATATAATTCTGAAAAGGCAATGCTAGAAACAATGCAGGCGAAGGAACTTTGAAGGCAAGGTTTCAAAACAAAATAAGAGTAGCAGGTACCAGGAGAGTAGAGGTCTTGAAGAGCTACATAAACAAGGCACTTACCAACCACTTCCATGTTATTGGACACGATGGAGGTGGCGAAGGAAGGCGCGTCGGCCGTGACCTCGCAGCTGAAGTTTCCTGACAGGCCGAAGCTGACCCGGGTAAGCACCACTTGGCTTTGATTGGACCTCGCCAACTGCCGACAAAAATGTAATGCTCAACTTGGTAAAACAAGGGTAAACTATAGGCATGTTATGCATAGCGAATCGGCCTGGCTGGTGAATAACATCTGGTAATTTTATCGTACCCCGTTCCAATATTTAATTACTGTTTAAGGAAATTTGATATGAAAATAAATTAAGGAAGCCACGTGAAAACCTTGAAATAATAATTGCGTAAGAAATTCCAATTATTATTTTTGTGTTGAATTGTAGAAATGACATGGCCGGATTCTGCCCTCGGAAAAAAATATTCATGGCCATTGACAAACTGTACGTCATATTAAAGCTTATCATTATGTCTTTACAATAGTTTAATTTTTATAATCAGAAAACTTGCGAGAGACATAATATTAGCATAACAACTTGCAACAAAATGCGCCTTAATATTTTAATAGCAATTAATTTTTTATTCAAAAATTGCAATTCAAAATGTTTACTCGCATTTTCTAAGCTTTGTAATATGAAAAAATAATTAGTTCATAAACAATACGCATGACATTTTAATAAAAAATCGTTGCTGTTTAAAATTTTTAGGCGCATTTTGTTGAAAGTTGTTATGCTAATATTATGTCTCTCGCAAGTTTTCTGATCATAAAAATTAAACTATTGTAAAGACATAATTATAATCTTTAATATGACGTACTGTTTGTCGCTGGCCATGAATATTTTTTTTCCAGGGCACAGCTCCATACATGTTTCGGCCATGTCCTTTCCGATCCTAACAAGAAAATTCCTTAAAATTCTTGTTTGGACTAATTTAATTTTTCATGTTTGTCTTTTGAATGTATCGTTATTATAACTATACGCGAGTATGTAAAATTTTAATTACTTAAGAGATCAAAAATGCCCTGGGGATTGCAGATTACACCGTGAATAATATAAAAGGAAATAAAAGAGCAAATGAATAGCAAATTATTATGTACGTAACACGAACAGCTGTACGTAAAATGATAATTTATGAAATGATAAAATCGCGCTGTTAAATGTAGCAAAATACAAACGATGCTCATTATAGTCCACGGATAATTGACTTCGATTTGCGGTCACTATTAAGCTGATATTATAATTTACAAAAGTACCCCAAACAATTTGCGAACTGAATATAAAATACAACGCTTTAAAATTATATTTTTTGAGAAAGTCATTACATACAATTTTTCTTATAAAGTATGCAAATTTATTAGGTACATATTTTTAAGATATCTCGTGTGGAAATGGAAGCATATCCCTATCATTCCAAGAATTCTTGTCATTTTAAAATTCTTATCTGATCTGATTATTATGACGTAATCATGGTCAAGAAAAGTTTTTAAAACTGATCTGTTAAGGTAAGGAAAACAATACAAACAGGCATCTTTTCGTTATAAATAAACATCTTTTGCTGCTTGCTATTCAAACTCATAAATAGCTTAACTAAATAAGTTCATTGACATGCAAGCATTAACTAAGTAATTACTGCTTAAAATATAAATAATAACGAAAAATAAAGTATTCAGCAATGTGCCCAAATTCGCAATTCAAAATAATTTGAATATTAAATCCTAGCATTTAGGTTCAGAGTGAAACTAGGCTAGTGTTTAGTGCCGTTTATGCAATTTCGCTGCTTTACATTTTTGGCTTTTGCCTTTTATAAGCTCGGCTCGGAAGCTGAATATGCAGCTTATAAAACTGTACGTACGTGGAATTTTAAATGGGGAAATCTTAATGAGATTGGAGCTTTAAATTAAAAATAATAATAAAACATGAATATTAATATTATAACGCGTTAAGTAAATCTTTGTACAGCTACAATTCACATCACCTGTTTTTATATCCCACAGCTGGGAACGGGTCTTTGAAACTAGCCCACTGCGTGCGATGTCGAGTGTGGGTTGGTGGACTTCACACTCTTTTGGGAACATCACGGCGAACTTTCAGGTATACAGCACTTCTACCCATATGGCATTTTGCGATATAATCTTAATATATATAAATCTCGTGTCACAATGTTTGTCCTCAATGGACTCCTAAACTACTGAACCGATTTAGTTCAAACTTCGTGAATATCTGTCATTTGGTCCAACTTAAAAGATAGAATAGTTTTTATCCCACGTGAACGAAGTCGCGGGCATCAGCTAGTAAATAATAAAGATGGAAATGAAATGAAATTCAAAAATTTGAAAATTATCGCTAAATTGGTCATTATATTATTTTAAATATATTAAAGCTTTTAAATGTCAACTCCAAGATATATGTCCCTCCCATTGCTATTTTAGCCTTGGGATACGCTAAGCAATGTCGTTACGATAGAAAGTATATCACGTTTAATTGTCTTTTGTCGGTGCCATAAAGAACACACTGGTCTCACACTGTGCCGATATTAAAGACTTGCGAGGCCTTTTCTATTATACCTACTACGCTATTTATTATTACGGCAGATTTTAATTTCGTGTTCGAAGCAGAATGAAAAAATACAGTATACATAAATAATTTGTAAAATGTTTCGATTGCATATTATTTTGTTTAATTTTTTATATTATAATAATTATCACAGCAATTTTTTCTGTCATACTTTTAATTCCTGTATATACGAAATAAATCAACAGTAATAATTAAAACAATCATTTATCAAGTGCGAGTCCGTTCCGTATAACTATCAAGACCAATTCCGAGACTCCGGCTCCCTTTGGATACGGAACCCTAAACAAATAGCTTTTATACGTCGGTTTATTCATATGCTAACCTACCCATATTATGGGAGTGTTATTGTACTACATACAATAGTTCGCCAACTTTGGGCCGTCCGCCATATTAGATTTAAAATCATTTAGCTAACTATGCTTGACTCTATTATGCCTAATTGCTTTACAATTTTGTCTAAATCCAGTCGAAGGGGAGATAATATTCGAGCCAAATTCTCGGATAAGCCGAATAACATTTTATACAAATATTTTATGTCCTATAACGGTAATAGCATTTTTCGACTGTAACTCTTCGAAACTCCTAACTTCCGACCAAAGTTTCGGATCAGGTGCACGAAATTGAAAAAATTCTGGAGAATTATATATTTTTTGCGTCCCCGATTCCATCTTTTACAATCTAAAAGTCATTATTTATGAAGTTAGAATGTCAAAATTATTTTACAGAGTGTAAGTACAGAGTGTATTAAAAATAGATTGCAGAAAAACAGGTGTCAATTTTATCACTAATTTTTGTCCTAAGTTTTGTCACCCCAATACCTACCTTTACGTATTCCGATGGATTATAGCTATTAGACTCTACATCTATGAGATCTGTGGTCAATAATAGGACTTCAAAGATGATGAATTTTTTTTGTCTAATCATAAAAAGCCTTACCAGAGCTACATAGTCTCATATTAAGTGAATCCGCTCTTAAAATGACAATAAAAACTTATAAAAATAAAGACCACAAGTCTTTGTAAAAAACCTCAACTTTTAAACAGATTACTTAGTCTCATAGGTATTTAGTGATTCCGCTCTTAAGATGAGAATAAAAACTTATAAAAATTAAGACCACAAATCAGTCTTTTAAAAAACCTCCACTTTTAAACAGATTACTTATGCTCGTTTTCACTAACACTTTAAGAAACGCCTAAGCCCTTAGGTGACTGTTGTTGTATGTGAAAACTGTCACCTATCGGCTTAGGCGTTTCTTAAAGTGTTAGTGAAAACGGGCATTAGTCTCATATTTAGTGATTCCGCTCTTAAGAAGAGAATAAAAACTTATAAAAATAAAGACCACAAATCAGTCTTTATAAAAAACCTCCACTTTTAAACAGATTGATGGAAACTATTCATGATTGTAACCAGAACATAATATAAGGGGAAAAAAAAACCTTTTAATAATTATTATTATGTATTCAATACTGTCTTATTTCTACAGGATTAAAATAAAACCTCTGCGAGAATTGTGATGAAAAGGAGTCCAGAAAAAGTAGAAACGAAGAAGAAATCTGAGTTTGTTTTGAATGTCTTTGTGACAAGGCGCGTTTGTGAACCCTCGTAAAGTTTTAAGTCGTAAAATAATTATCACTATTATATTAAACAATATGATCTGTTAAAATGAATCACCATGAGTGCCTCTGATAGCTGATATGAAATAGGCCTATATGAAATAAAGTATATTTTGACTTTCATAGATAGTTGGTGTTATAAACAATATCATGCAAACACATGTATCTGATAATAATAAAGTTCCGCAAATGAAACATATTCAATGGAACACAAAACACACAACTGCTCCGAGTTAATTCAAACCAAAGTGAAGTTAATTTCCGTAACAGCCTTATTTCCTTTGTTCAGCAACACCGGGCTATTTAGTTGCTTACAATTAAAACGATATTGTCCGAAACAGATGCAGGTAACCATTTATCATTCGCATTTATAGTGTTTATAGTGAGCGTTTACTTACTTCGCTTTGAAATAATTAAATTCTTAGCTGTACCGCCCTTTGGCTTAAAACACAAGCGCTGGCGGGATACAATAACGACAGTTTGTCAAATTATTTACATTTGCATCTTTTGAACCTTGTGAAATCATAAAAATAGAAATAATTTAGATTGTCAGGACAGATTAATTCGTTTTGCTATAATCCGCTAGGTACTTAAAAGCGGATTATAGCAAAACAAATTAATCTGTCCTGCTAATTATGGATTTCCGCAAAATAACGCCTGCTTCTTATTATTTCACATATAAATTTTAAACGCAGATAAATAGCAACCGTCAGGAATAATCCATACGTAAGCTAAACCCTTGGTTCCGATATTTTTGTTCACTCTAAATTTGTTATCCTGTGAAAATTACTATTCAATTGGTCTTCGAAACTCTAAATTGTTCTGTTAAATTTAGTAGACACTACAAGTAAATCTATTGGTGGTAGAACTCGCCTTGCGGAGGCCGTCCAGGTGGGCACCTCCGCAGGTTCAGTAAATTTATTCTACCGTGGAGCCGTAATGCATTTCTGTGTTTTGGTTTGAAGATAAAATAAGATTTTACATCTAATGTCTCTGATTATCGAGTGTAGTGTAGTGCTACGCGTGATATTATATTCCAATGCATTTATATTAATATTTCACTTGTCAAACGCACTACATGTGACAGGTGAGCGTTGTGGTCAATTAGAATCTTACAGTAAATCGCTATCTCTCATCACTCAAATGCTAGCAAAGATACACAAAGCACCTCGCTTCAACGCGCGCGAACAATATTCAGTAATAGACCGTAATTGTTTTGTTAAGGTCCTTTGTTGCACTGACATTCTGGATTAAACAATTAATTGAAATTCCATTTAAGATATTATGATACACTTAATTTTATTCAATCCCTCAGTCGGGCCCTCGGCCTCTGTTTGAACATTGTTTATATGCAAATCCCTCAGAAGTGCGCTAGTTTGATGGAATTAATGGGATCGCTGAAACACTTGATTTGGGTATCATGTTCTCACATGTTACTACATATAAGTTAAATCTGCCTATCTAATGAGGATGGAAGTAAGGTCTATATCAAAGCTAAGCTTAATAGTTGTTAAACTTGGCGAAGGAAGAGTAATATTCTACTCTTGAATTGAAACAATGTTTCCTTTCGATGGGTGTCGCGCAGGGGGATGGGCCAAAGAATATGAACTTTTTGCGTGACAAAAATCCCGTCACAAAAGTTTCTCTTATTAGTCCATATATATAAAGGTACTCTGTGTACTAGTCCAAAGAAAGGACACGCATGCAATCACGTGAAAATTGAACACGTGACTTCCGCGCAGACAACTGTCATTATTATACATTTTTTATTTTCGTTCAGTCCAGCGAATCTAAATCGAACTATTGCATCCCTTTAGGGCTAGGGCTAAAGGGATGCAATAGTTATCCATACAGGTTTCTTCCTTCATTCTAAGGGTTTAATGCATATTCATTATTATTCATACAATTAAATATTGGTAATAGCCATTGTTTGTTTGTTTTGTTTCAAAAAACTGGGTTAAACCCAATTTTTTTTAAATAAAAATCTGACTATTCTTGTTAGCACAAAATTTGATCAAGTACTAGTCGGTGTCATATAAAAGTAAACTAAACACCTCTGCCGTTAAAGTCAAAAACAAGAAGAAAATATTACTTTTGTTGTATAGGACCTTCTTTAGGTATTTAGGTATTTTTTTGTTTTTATTGTTATAGCGGCAACACAACAGAAATACATCATCTGTGAACATTTCAACTATCTAACTAGCACGGCTCATGATGTACAGCCTGGTAGCAGACGAACAGACAGCAGAGTCTTATTAATAGGGTTCCGTTTTACTATTTGAGTACGGAACCCTTAAAACCTGGAATAATTTTACAAAAAAGCTCGAAATGACTGCTATTTCGAGCTTTTTTGTTACTGGACAAAACATACTACTTTCCTAATCCATTTGGATATTAAAACATTTCACACACTGATTTATAGGACATCACCATTTCTCTCCCTAACAAAGTGCTCGTTTTTACCTCGGTAAAAGATTGAGTTACATATTTGAATACTTGACTCACGTAAAGATCTTCGCAACCCTTTTTAGAGCATTCAGTGATAGCAACTTGACATCTTTTAGAGATGAGACAAATTCTAAGTAACGTAGGTACCCGTTTGTAACATGAATACGCTCCTTTGGGGAAATAGGTCCGCGGAAACTTTTGCATTGAAAAATACTAAACAGGGTTCTGGAGAATAATAAAGGGCTCTGAAATAAGGTTTCATCTTAGCTTTGATTTACGTATGATGGGTTATTTAATAAATTACCTCTTTGATTACTTCTGCCAATTCGTTAACTGGAGATATATACTTCAGTTATAATTTTCGATTTTCAGTCCAATGAGACTGTCTACATCTGTGGTCTACATTAGGTGATTTTCGTTACTTGGATGTATTGTAAAAATATGACATTGTATAGATATTTCAATTCATGACGACGCGCCCCACTCTGTCAAAATTCATACGAATCGAATGAAACATTCGCGATTTGTCTGGTGTCAACCAGCCAGCCAGCTCTATCTATTGACAACCGCATGTCAGCGACTATCCATAGATGGCGCTGGCTGTAAATGTATGGAGGAAATCGATTCGGTTGTGCGAGTAGGCGAGTCGACTCGAATGTCATATAAAAACTTGTACTAACCCCTCTGTACCCAATGGCTTGATATAAAAAAGGGTTTAGGTACACAGATAGATAGATAGATATATAGAAAGTGCTTTATTGTACACCATTACAAGAAAAAAGAAAAAACAAATACAATAACTAGAAAAACGAATGTACAACATGGCGGCCTTATCGCTACATAGCGATCTCTTCCAGGCAACCATCGGGGTAAGAAGCGGCTATTGGAAATTATGAGCAGGTGGTGAGGCAGATACTTACATCAACATTGATCCCAGCGAAGGGGAAAATCTTCGTGGCGGGCGTCTCCGTGGGCGAGTATCTGTAGAACTCGTGTCGTCCGCGGTACCACTTGACGGAGTACAGCGGCGCGTCCGTCAGCTCGTACAGACACGCCAGCGTCACGTCCGCGCCACGCTGCACCACCGGCGGCGAGATCCGGAGCTCTATCGCGCGCAGACCTCCGATACCTGGCGATGAGACGTATTGTTTAATCTCTAAACCACAAAATACTAGGAACGATTAAACCTCCGTGGCGCAGGGGACGCACGCTCGGATTCGAGTGGGAGGTCGCGGGTTCGATTCCCGCCACGGGCCACTTTGGAATTTTATAATTTCTAAATTGGCTCAGGTCTGGTCTGGTGGAAGGCTTTGGCCGTGGCTAGTTACCACCCTACCAGCAAAGGCGTACCGCCAAGCGATTTAGCGTTCCGGTACGATTCTGTGTAGAAACCGTTGGGGTGAGTTCACTTACCCCTTCCAAGTTAGTAGGCTAACATCTTCGACTGCATCATCACTTACCATCAGGTGAGATCGCAGTCAAGTACTAATTTTTATAGCGTAAAAAAAAACAAAGTGCAATGAAGTTTGCAACAGCGCCTTCTGTCTACGCTGTTAAATGTTATTAACATAAATGTTGTGCTCTCTTTTTGTCGCGTTACTTTGTCTCCTTTTCTATCTCGTTCCGACTCGCTGCAGGAGTAAGTAGGGTTAGTACAGGTTTTTGTACGAAATTCGAGTTTGCCAACGCCATCTATGGACAGTCACTGACATGGGGTCGTCAATAGATGGCGCTAGCTGTAAATGTATAGATGAATTCGATTCGTTGTTGCGATGCGAGTCGACTCGATATTCGTACAAAAACATGTACTAACCCCCCAGGTTGGTGTTATGTAGGTACATGTAGCCTTGAAACTCAGCTATCTAAAGAACATTTGGACCTGCTTCTGATGGGAAATGATATGTTTAGTCTTGTTTACACATTGCTAGTTAGTACTTGACTGCTTTATCTCACTGGACGGTGAGTGACAATAACTTTTAGCATGGTGAGGTTAGGTTTTAGATAGAAAAGTGAGTTGGTACGAAATAAATGAAATAAATAGAAAAAATGATATAGAAGTAAAAGGAAGTTGACATTCAGTTTATTGTATCATAGATGCCGGACACGTCTGTAGCCCAATAGCAACCGCAAACAGTCGCTAATCCTACAAGAACCCTGCCTTATGCTCAAACTTAACTATAAAAGCGTCTCCGCTCGGCGCATAAATTCTCTCAAGTAAGAAGTTATTTAGGGCAAGGATCCCTTTATCCCCTTCTTTTTGTCAACGTCGTAATGCAGACAGGCTGAGTCAGCGGTACTCAAACTATTAAAACTTTAAATCCGCCAAGTGCAAGCTGGACAGTGAATTGAGTGTTCCTGCTTACATTTAGATTAACTGGTATTATATTTTTGACTGTTTCAGAGAGTTTGTTTGTAAAATTTATGTAGAGCGTTTTTAATCAAAGATTAAAGATTTAACTAGTTTGTGGAAATAAAAATGCCCAATAATACAAGAAATAGGAGACCTATATGTACAACAATAGATAAATGAAATAAAGCACCTGGAAGAAAAAGACGAAGAAAATAATTAATATTTACTTCATTTGGTTAGATTACCAACCAAAGTATCTGAAAAATTAGGATTTTTTGTTTTTTGTTGTTCAATATACTAAATTGTTGTAAAAATAGGTATGAAATAGTATTTTTTAACCGACTTCAAAAAAAGGAGGAGGTTCTCAATTCGTCGGAATCTTTTTTTTTTTTTTTATCTATGTATGTTCACCGATTACTCGGAGACGCGTGGACCGATTTGAAAAATTCTTTTTTTGTTTAAGAGGGTTTTGTTTCCAGATGGTCCCATTTTAATCAGGTCAGGATCTGATGATGGGATCCTGGAGAAATCGAGGGAACTCTTCAAATTTTATATGGACACATGAAACTATTTGAGTATTATTAGAAAGAGTAATATTTTCCAAGTTGTACTATGGTCATCAGGTCAGGATCTGATCATGGGATCTTGGTGAAATCGAGAGAACTCTTCAAATTTTGCTAGTATACTTAAAGCGAGTTGGGTATTTTTTATAGTTACTGGTGCATATGCTAGCAGATACGGATTTGATGACTAAAGTCATCAAGTCAGGGTCTGATGATGGGATCTTGGTGAAATCGAGGGAACTCTTCAAATTTTGCTAGTATACTTGAAGCGAGTTGGGTATTTTTTATAGTTACTGGTGCATTTGCTAGCATATACTGATTTGATGACTAAAGTCATCAAGTCAGGGTCTGATGATGGGATCTTGGTGAATTTGAGGTATCTCTTCAGATTTTATGAACACACCTCAAGCAATTTGGATATTATACAACGCCTTGTGCATTTTATTGATTTCCACTAAAAAGTATAAAATAAAAATGGGAAATTCTTTCCAAAAAACCAACTTCAAATGCCACTACAAAGAGTGAAATAATTTTTATTTAAATTTTAGGTACCTACATCAATTCGAAGTCGGGCGATTGTCTATGACTTTGTCATTTCTTCGCACATCAATTAAGTAAGAAGGACTATTAGGGATTGTATGAAACATTGCCCGACTTCGAATTGGTGTAGGTACCTAAAATTTAAATAAAAATTATTTCACTCTTTGTAGTGGCATTTGAAGTTGGTTTTTTGGAAAGCATTTCCCATTTTTTACTAAGTATTATTTATTTGGTTTATGGGATACCTATACCTACAAACAAAATTAATATAAAAAAAAAATTATATAAAAATAAACTTTTTAATATCAAGCATTTTTAATAATCTCATAGAGCTGCTCTACAGTTTAACTAATTCCTATGCGTAATTAAAAGAATCACAATCGGACGTACATAAAAGGTAAGCAAAGAACCCTAAAAATATTTGCTGGAACAAAATATTCAAGATAAGAAAGAGAACTTTAAAAATAAATATTATCTACTGTGTGTGGAACATTGCATGTTTTATAAAATTGTCCTATTATAATTCCTATTATTAAGTGAAGTTTTACATAATTTGCAAACTATCTCGACATTAATGTTCACTCTTGAAAACCGGGTATCTACAAAAAGTTTGACAAACATACACAGATGTGTATACTAAAGACAGGGCAAACAGCGCAAAAAAATGTCGCCAGTTTATGGGTGTCATTAGTAACAACAGTATAAGGCCACGCGGTAGTTCAGTCAGCGGCGGCGGCGGTATTTTGACAGATGACGCTACAGTTTGCTTGTATGAAGATGTTTTACGTAAAATGTTCAGATGGTCCCGTCTTTACTATTTTTTTCTATTCAAAGATAGCATTGCCTGGAGCGTGAAATGCAAAGCAACGGTGGTAGCTGAATACAATGTGAAGAAAACTGGTTTTTGCGAGAGGGAAGGTCCTTACGGTGCTTAATAGAATAATATTTGACGTTACTGGAACTTTAAAAGAGTTTCCTTTGAAAATATAAACGTGAAACTTTTCTATTGTGGGGAAATTGTGAAATTTTCTCTCTTGATAGCAAAGTTTAAAATGTGAATAGAAATTTATACCTCGTTGTCTATTAGCTTTGCACAATATTGGTTAAATAACAGAGCATAATATATTTTATCAGATATTTTTTGTAGCATCCTACGGTTTCTTATATTATTTAGCCTTTAGATAAATTTCTAAGTAATTCTAGATCCAGACTATTAAAATTTAAAATCTACATGTTCAACCTTTATATTGTTTATTCATGACATAAATAAATCTCACATTAGTATTCATAGTAATCATAAATGATCAATCGCGTAAATAGTCGAAAACAATAGCATAAAATAATGGAATTTGAAAAATACATTTATAACATTTTTGATTAGACTATGGATTCAAGATTCAAATCAATGCTCTGCATCGTAGATTTATAATACATCGTCGCTCGCGCTCCGACTAGATAGAATCCTTCCTAACAACACCAGCTCCGTAAGTGCGGCAACTATTTTTTGTAGTGTGAGTGTGTCGATTTGGTATGGTGTGCAGATGCTAGTGTGCGTGAAAAATTGTGTAGCGACGGCTCGGGTTTGCCAATTAAGGCAAAGTATTTTTTGTAGCACTTTTCGAGTGAGTTTACACAAGTCAAGGGCGGTCTCTTGGACCTCCATGCTCTGCATATTTACTCAAGTGTCACAATTTATGTAAAAAAATCCTATCCTCGATTTTCATACATAACCAACTCATTTCCTCTGCGGATACTCGATCTCATAAACAATACACGATCCAGGGCAAAAGTGGCTCCGACGGGACGATTTGAGTGTACTTTGTGGCAGCGAGAGGGACAATCTAAATTGCTGATACAAAAAATACTCGCAATTTCAAACAATATTTATGCAACCATTTAAAGCCACATTTAAAGCCGAATATTGCAACAAAAAAGGAGAAATAGCAATAAAAATACGCTTTATCGTAGAGTTAAATGAAATGCAAAGAATAATGTGCCTTCATCGCCTGAAAAAACCGCCGTGTATTGAAGATCATTGGAACATTGCGTGCCATTATCAACCTTAAATGTATCTGGAATAAGAGGAGGATTTTTTGTGGAAAAATGAAAATTACCGATGGTCCCACGTTTCGGGACACGGTGTATTTTTAATGGAATTCATTAGGTGATATTTCTTCAGGGGAAAAGGTTTGTTCACTTTGAGTTGTAAATGGAGCAGCGCTCCCCACTTTGTGTTATGTAAATGCTTTTTGGCTGTCCAAGTTGTTCTTGGATGGTTGTTATGAAAGTAACACTACACTGTATTTTTGAGAGCTTTTGTCTAGACCGACTGAGAGGCTGGACTTTTGCAGAAAAGTTATCTAAAGGTCCTTTATTTAGATTATACATAACCATTATAAATTCTTACTTGTTTTTAAATATATGCAACATAATGAACAATTTTTATTGAAACTGCCTTTTTAGTACTTATTGATATTAGTTCAGATTCTGTCAATTTTTTTTCATAACAAAGATTTAAATCGCTAGATTATTCCTAAACCTCCAAAAACGTTTTTGTCTTGTGTGCGAACGTTGTCACTATCTCTGTAACAAGTGAAACTATAGCATTCTGAGAGCACTCACTCAACATGTTTGTGGACGTTTTTGATGCGCGAAATGTAGGCTTAGGGCCCGTCTTGCGATTTAAATCTTTGTTTCAAAATGTTAATATTAAACATTAAATTTACCAAATATGTTTTTATAAAATTGAAGTACAAGACATTTGATACAACTAAATATTACGGAAACTGTTCTTTGGTCTTTTAATTATTATCGAGTGGTTTAATTTAAATATGAAATAACGATGGATATATCTTTGTAAACCTCATGGGCAGGAATATAAGAGGTATACTTGTCAAAAATCAAACAATTTCCCAACACAGCCTCCGTAAGATTACCAGCGATACTGTTATCGGAGTCGAAGTGTCGTAAAAATGTCATTACTGCGCCGATAAAGGCCAAAATCGCGTGTCCCGACGGTTAGTGCCTTTATCTGGCCTGAACTGAGCACTTATTCCCAAAGTTATTGGCTCCGTACGCAAAACAAAGCCGTACGAAACTTTCAATACGAGGGTCGTTAGGTCGTATGTATTATGTACATTTGGAATGACATCGCGATCTCTCATTGGTAATGTGCATTTGAAGTAACGAATAGAGATTTATAGCCAAATTATATATTCGTTGGTCAAAGTAATAATTGATTTCTTATTCGTGATCATTTTCGCTTGAATCTACGTTTAAGAGTATAATAATGGTAGGTATGCCTTTGTCGCTAACATTGAATACAAAATATCTCGACGACCTCCGTCGCGCAGGGGACGCACGCTCGGATTCTTTAATCCAATAAAAATATTATATCCATCGGTTAATTTCTAGCTCAGACTAGATCTGGGATATATGAAATCTAGGATTGTCGGTTTAGTATTTGTGACGTGACGAACTTACAAACTAACGTCTACACTTCCATAATAATAATAGCCATTTATTCCCAAAAAATATGTACATGCGTTTCTTAATGTTACAATAAGTCAATAAATTTTTTGCAGAGTAATTATTCAGTCATTATACGAATTTCAATTAAAATTACAAATCAAACAATTTTATCAAGAGAATATTAAAGAATTATTCATAGAAAATTTCACGCTTCCATAATACTAATAATAATTATTAATAGGAAAGGTTTTAAAAATATAATATTATTAATATTAATTTATTTTAGTTGCCTGTCTGTCGGTATTCTATAGAATATATTTCGGAGAGTGTGCTCAGGAGACAGGAACTATTTAATTTGGTTCCCCCATCATTTTTTTTACCATGGAACGGCAAGGCATCGAAAAGGCTTCCGTTCTAATTGGTATATCGATGGCTTCCACCCATACAATATAGTCGACGTACTAAAGACGCAAGATCAACGGTGAAAAGGCAAGGCAAGCGCGTTCCACCTTAGATTTTATCATCGCTTTCCATTAGGTGTGATCATAGTCAAACCCTAGCCAATATAGTTAAAAAATATATATAAAATTAATAATTAAGAACGTCAGGCCTTTATTCCAATTATTTCTGTTAAGTCAGAATGTTGGCTTTTACAAGTCCTCGTAAACACTCAAAGCCGGTACGAAATGTTGATTTTACCGCACCCAGACTGTGAAAATTCACTGTAGAATATAGCTGAATATGAGGCTGTTTTTATAAACGCGAAATATGAACGACTGAAACTTTTTAAATAGCTTTTTCGTGTTGTTCTGTTTATTTTCACTCGCTTATTGACGTCACTTCAACGGTCAAAATAAAAATTTGCCGTTTTAAAAATTGTTCATACCAGCCCGCGAAATTCAAATTTTATTTAGTTTTTCGGAAATATTAGACTAACTAGGTACACATTGTAGATTTATGGCAATTCATTTTGTGGGCCTACTTTTTATGCATCTACATGTTTTTAATAGAAACTTTGCTCAAAAGTTCCCATTTATCTCATGTTGGTTCCCGAAAGATAATTTTTTGCATTTTCCCAGATTTCGAGCTATCGGAAACCAATATGAAGTAAATGAATATTGTTGAGCAGAGTTTTTATTAAAACACACACACATGTAGATGCATAAATGTTGTGCCCGCAAAACTCATTTCCATTAGCCTTCGATGTATAATTAGCCTACTATGAGCGAAAAACTAAATAAAATTTGAATTTTCGCGCTCGGATGGTACCCATCGCCCTTAAATATACTTAAGTAATAAAATGTCACCATCCTTGGCGCAGTTAGAAATTAGTGTAAAACTGTTTATGAATAATGATTGCTTTGAATAAGTATGTTGGTATCCAGAATGACTGACTGACTAGATTATTTAGAGTTCAAAGTAATGGTTAGTTAGAATCGACTAAATAGTTACGAAACCATCAGCTTATATTTAATTCCATCCCTAAAAATGATTTTTCAAATATCCTATAGAAGGTAACGGGAGTAAGCTGCAAACGTCTGCTATTTAATTACATGCCATAAAACGAATTGTAAATAAAAATCATTCATAATCAAAACCATAAATAATTCGCAAACAAAATAGTGAAGAATGATTAAAATATTGCAATCAACGTACAGGATTAATTTTCAATTACAATCCGTTCGAAATTTATTGATGTTTAAAACTCAACTGCATTTAAAATGCAACAATTTCAATAATTATTCCCAATTTAAAGGATGGTGGCAAATACAATTAGCTTCACGAACTTCAACATAGGTACCCGCTAGTGAAATGTTCACAAAGGGTACTTCATCGCATTTCTAACTACTACAAAAATACACGTAAGTACTAAAATATTATTTCAAAAAAATAATTAGGGTCAACTTACACCACGATGGAATGGAAGTGACTTTTTCTTACATAGCATAATGAACTTTATCTCAATTGCATAACATACACATTAAATAATTTTTGAGAATGCGCGAAGATTTCCCGTAAGACGCGTGAACTTTTTTTGGCTCCTACTTAGTTTGTATCTTATACAATTGACATAAAGTTCATTAAGCTATGTGAAAAAAGTAGCTTCAATTCCATTCCGCCGCGATGTAAATACGAGTTTAATAGAATGAACCTCTATCAGTTATATTTTGACTAACTACCTTTCTGGAGAGGCTTGAGCTCGGATTCGAGTGGGAGGTCCCCGGTTCGATTCCCACCAGGAGGCCTACTTTGGGATTTTATAATTTCTGAATTGGCTTAGGTCTAGTCTGATAGGAGGCTTCGACCGTGCTAATAACCATCCTGTTCCGATGCGATGTTGTGTAGATTTAAAAACCGTTGGTACAATAACATCTTCGGCTGCATTATAATTTACCATCAGGTGAGACGCAACCAAGTACCTACCTACTAACTTGTGAAGTGTATAAAAAATGTTAACATCCTCTTGATTAGTATAAAAGTTAGAGTTTACCTGCCTGCTAAGCTAGAATTCACCTGCCAAGCCAAAAACTTGCCCTAGTAAGCTTCTCTGGAATAAATAATCAGAGCTGCCATCGTCGGGAATATAATAAAAGTATCTAACATCGTGTACAATTAATGACTGACCGACAACATCCAGCCTCGCTGTGGCCGTGTAGTGCGGGAAAGTGTGCGCGTTCTGGATGACTTCACAGCTGTAGTTCCCGCTGAGGCTCGGCGTGACTCTCGTCAGCACTACTTGCGTCTCTTGCCAAACCAAGAACTTGCCCTAGTAAACCTCTCTGGAATAACCAGAGCTACCATCGTGTACAAATGACTGACCGACAACATCCAGCCTCGCTGTGGCCGTGTAGTGCGGGAAAGTGTGCGCGTTCTGGATGACTTCACAGCTGTAGTTCCCGCTGAGGCTCGGCGTGACCCTCGTCAGCACTTCGTGCGTCTCTTGTCAAACCAAGAACTTGCCCTAGTAAGTTTCTCTGGAATAACCAGAGCTACCATCGTGTACAAATGACTGACCGACAACATCCAGCCTCCCTGTGGCCGTGTAGTGCGGGAAAGTGTGCGCGTTCTGGATGACTTCACAGCTGTAGTTCCCGCTGAGGCTCGGCGTGACCCTCGTCAGCACTACGTGCGTCTCTTGCCAAACCAAGAACTTGCCTTAGTAAGTTTCTCTGGAATAACCAGAGCTACCATCGTGTACAAATGACTGACCGACAACATCCAGCCTCGCTGTGGCCGTGTAGTGCGGGAAAGTGTGCGCGTTCTGGATGACTTCACAGCTGTAGTTCCCGCTGAGGCTCGGCGTGACCCTCGTCAGCACTACGTGCGTCTCTTGCCAAACCAAGAACTTGCCTTAGTAAGTTTCTCTGGAATAACCAGAGCTACCATCGTGTACAAATGACTGACCGACAACATCCAGCCTCGCTGCGGCCGTGTAGTGCGGGAAAGTGTGCGCGTTCTGGATGACTTCACAGCTGTAGTTCCCGCTGAGGCTCGGCGTGACCCTCGACAGCACTTCGTGCGTCTCATGTCAAACCAAGAACTTGCCTTAGTAAGTTTCTCTGGAATAACCAGAGCTACCATCGTGTACAAATGACTGACCGACAACATCCAGCCTCGCTGTGGCCGTGTAGTGCGGGAAAGTGTGCGCGTTCTGGATGACTTCACAGCTGTAGTTCCCGCTGAGGCTCGGCGTGACCCTCGTCAGTACTACGTGTGTCTCGTTTGAGCTTAGCCTCTGTAACAAGTCGAAGGGTTAATAAATGGAATGTTTCTTTATAAAGACTATCTGATGCGGCACACTTTGTTTTGCCGTTTTAAGTATGAAAAATAGTAACTACTGACTGTATTCAGACCTACAGAACGGACACAAAAATTCATAAGAATAGGTTGAGTCGTTTCAGAGGAGACTGGTTACAAACACTATCACATGATAATTTTATATAGGTAGTAGAAAGAAGATGAGGAAATAATAAAATACTCTTAAATTAATTTAAATCTAAGACGAATAAAATATAAGAGGGATCGCTAGGTTAAGAGCAATAACCTAGCGATCTCTCTTATATTTTATCACTGTAACTAAGCCAAAAGATGAAGATATTCTACGTAACACTATGTTGTACAGATTTTTCCATACACGAGGACGCGCTTCATTCTGTCAGACTCCTTACAAATCTATTGAAACATAAGTGTTTATTATATTGACAAGAGCCTAATTCTTGACATGTCTCGTATAACATGAATAATGTGTGTAACAAAAACCCTGTAAGCCCTTTTGAGTACCTATACAGTAGGTGAACCATTAATGAACATCTTATTTGAAAAATCATTTACTGGTTCATGTTATGGCTCATAGTCAAAATAGCTAATAAAATAGACACATAAAAAAATGTTTCATACATCTGATAGTACGTCCAAATTCAAAGGGGCGACGCGGCGCAGCGGCGGCGGCGTCCTTTGACCTACTCAAAGCGTGCCGCCGCGCCGTCTACTATCTTTGTATGCAATGTCACGCGCCGAGTGACCAGTCGCTCGCGCATTTTACTTTCGAACGGTCGCACTATTTCTCGTCGACCTAGAGTTTGCAGGGGTCAGAAATCATTTTCATTTTACAAATTTTAATGATTAAATATTTAATTTGAATATTTTAATTTATTAGTTTTTCCAAATGAAGTTGATTTTTATGTTTGAATATCCATTCTACTAACGCAGCTCACAGGAACCACAGGGTTTTTGTTACACAGTGTATAATATTAACTATTTCAAGTGGTGACAGTGTATCGCCAGTCTACAGCGTATTAAGTGATTAAATAGTAGTTTTTACTTACATCAACTCTAATTTCATTTATAGGCCCTATGACCCTCGTAGTGGGCGTCTCTAGTGGTGAAAACCTATAGAACTCCTGCGTGCCCCTGTACCATTTGACTGAGTATATCTCACTGGGGTGTATCTGGTATAGGCACGCCATGGTGACGTTTCTGCCTCGCTGAACCACTCGCGGTATGATGTGGAGTTCTGTGGTGCGAAGGCCGCCCGCTTCTGTGGACAAAGAACACAAGGCTTAGCTTTTCCGCTGATTGTGTTATAGCATATCTCTCCGGGGGTACAGGCTTTGAGGTAAACCTCCGTATTGAGAAGATATGCTGTGGAGACGCGACTTACAGCCAGCGCCACACATGGAAGTTTAGTTTTCATATTTCTAAAGTCCGCGGTTGAGTAAATAACTGGCTCATTCTTTGCAACTATCAAGCAGGAAAGTTCAAGTTAGTTTTGCACTCGAGATACGAAAATAAAACTGACAAAGTCGATTAAAACGAAACAGTTCAAGAACTAGCTGGTGATCTTTTTGCTCGAAGAATCATCCAAGCAGCGAGTTTCGAGTTGACAAACAAACATACTGCCTGGATGACAAACTCTCGTATTTGGAGTTTTGCCAGAGTTGCCATTTCCAAAGTTTTTCACGTACAGTGTACACAGATTTTATAACTACTTGTCAGCAAATTCTAGGAGAATTCCTCGTGTTTAGTGGTAAGACTAAAATTCGGAAAAATAAAGATGTAATTATTTACAAAATAGCATCGCAGTTTTACAATATTTATCCACGAATATAACAAAGGGTTCTCTTAAGCTATTTTTCTGTGTCTGTGTTTACCATCGTAGTGTACAAATTGATGTAGCTTACAAAATCCAGAACATCACAGGGCATTTATTTTACTTTTTAGGTTTACCACTTACCCGCGGTATTATATTATTAAAACTAATAAACATAATATTAACAGTACATGTTAAAAACACTTTACTTGCTTATACTATACGTACATAGCAAAGCTAACGTTAAAAGTTACTGCCTATTCATATTATGAGTCAAGACCTTTTTGTTGGCAAGATACATTTAGGACCTCCAATTTGTATCTTTACGTTTTAGTTAAGTTTCATAGCTTAAGTTACTTTCTATTTATGTGTGTGTTGAGTAGATAAATAATAAAGTAGATATTCTATTTTTTTCTATTCTATTGTCGTCTCGGCAGCATTTACTTCCTTAGCTCCATAGATGTTTCACAGATGCGGGTTCAAATTCCTCCGAGTGACATTATTTCGCTAAATATTTAATAATATAATTTGTTCATTAAAAGCTATTAAAATCCGTAATAAAAATACTAATAAATAGAAATTCTTCGTTTAAATACACGACTACATAGAACTGTTAAAAACAAAACATGTCCTTTTGTTTCACTTGGCGTTCATTTATTTGAAGAATCGACATCCCCAAGAAGGTTCTTCGCAACAGATAAAGTAACAGACTGTTCAAACGTCGAATCGGCATTGGAACCGCGCCAGGGCTGCCGTTTTAAAACCTGATGAGATCTCTCTATT
This sequence comes from Coenonympha glycerion, assembly GCA_963855885.1. NCBI lineage: Eukaryota > Metazoa > Arthropoda > Insecta > Lepidoptera > Nymphalidae > Coenonympha > Coenonympha glycerion. Next base: position 14,830,110 of record OY979637.1, on the reverse strand, counting down.
CCCGCTTTGTGCGGGAAATAACTAATAGCACGACATAAAAAGCTGCACGGGATGGAAATGCCTTGATGAAATTCCGCAAATTTAAAAAAAAACGAACATCCATCGGTATTTTCAATGTTACCAATTAAATATATCATTATATGAGGACGTTACACATCGGAATCTAGCCCCAAAGTAAGCGATAACTTGTGTTATGGGTACTAGATATATGATTATACATATTATAATATATAAATATCTGGGTGACCGAGCTTCGCTCGGTACTATGACTTCTGGCCAATAGATGGCCGCAGGAGTCATATTTTTTTTGGTGAATTCGACATTTTCTAAAAATGAATCCTAGCTAGATCGATTTATCGGCCCCAAAACCCCCTGTATACTAAATTTCATGAAAATCCTTCGAGCCGTTTCCGAGATTCAGATTATATAGAAATATATATACAAGAATAAAGTATACGTTTAAAGGTATAGCATATTATAATATATAAAAATAGTACAGATAGGCCGATCCGAACATTTTACGTAAACCTTCTTCATACAAGCAAACAGTAGCGTCATCTGTCAAAATACCCGCCGCCACCGCTGACCGAACTACCGCGTGGCCTTACTGTTGGTACTAATGACTCCCATAAACTGGCGACATTTTTTCGCGCTGTTCGCCCTGTCTATAGCATACAAGTCTGTAATACGTAAATATAATATTATATTGAAAAACGCCCAGAAACTAGAAAACTTTCATCATGCTCATCACACAAACATTTTACCAGTAGTGGGAATCGAACCCACGACCTCCGACGCAGACGGCCGGTTCGCTACCGCTACGCCATTCGGTCGTCAAAATTATTAAATACATAAGTTTCCATGTCTCAATGTAATTCAAATCAAACCACTGTGCTTCGGTCGAAGGAACACCGTATGCGTGCATCCAAGTATTTTACGTGACAGTGTCTTACTGTTCTGCGTTCCTCACTCTGATACATCACTTCTCACTTCTCTATATCATTCGGCCCAGTAATATCGGCGGCTGTAGTGCCCTTCAAACCAAAACACTGTGATTCGGCTGAAAGGGTACTGTATTATTTGCATCCCAGGACTTTACATGACAATTTCTTACGACACACTGCACTGCGCTCCTCACTCTGACACATCGGTTCTCACTTCTCAGTCTCATTCGGCCTAGTATTAACGCCGGCTATAGTGCTTTGAAAACCAAAACACTGTGATTTAGCTAGAAGGGCACTGTATACTTTGCATGACAGTATTGGGATGCACTGCACTGCGCTCGTCATCCTGTGACATCAGGGGTCTGATTGCGTAAGAAAAACGTATTCGTAGTCGTAATCGTTAGAGAATTCTGCCCCCGATTGGCTGACGTAAATCAGCGAACCAGTCAGCGGGAAATATTTGTTTCCGATAACGATTACTTCGATGAATAACGTTTTACTCACACAATTTAGAGGCAGTTCATAAGAATGTTTGGTTTCGGCTTTAATAGTGCCCTACAAATTGAACACAATAGTGCTTCACAGTTTACCCACTGCCTCAGTGCTTTAGGACAGAATATTCATCTTACCGGACTTTTCCAAAAAGGCCTAAGTACCATTGCATTGGTACTTCAAAAGCACAGACTTGTATACTAAAGACAGGGCAAACAGCGCGAAAAAATGTCGCCAGTTTATGGGAGCAAAAATGACTATTTTTGCACCCTCCCCCATCAGTAGTCAGTATAGGTAGATAGGTAAAACCTATTTCTTTTTTTTTTGACTTAATAATAATATTGCAGGCAAGGTGACCATAGACACATAGATAAAAAAATATAAAAAATAAACATGTATTACGCAGGAGTTTCGACAGATGGCGCTACATTTTCTTGTATGAAGAACGTTTACGTAAAATGTTCGGATGGGGCATAGGTCAAGATAGTTTGACTATTTTTATCCATTTTAAAAGTTTAATTTTAAGCACTCTCTATCCATTCCCGCTTTGTTCGGCAAAATAACTAATGGCGCAAAATAAAAACCTATAAAAGGCTGCGCGAAATGGAAACGCCTTAATGAAATTCCGCAGTTTCCGGTTCAATTTCATTGCCATTATATTCGCCAGAGGATACGGGGAAATTTTGCATTGTTTAGTATTTTATTTTCCGCGAAATAACTTCGTACACGTGTACTCGTAATATAATTGCTGTTTTCGCATTAAGCACTCATTTATGGAGTGGAAATGATAAATCTGTTTCCATGAAAAAATTAAATTAGGTTTTAGCAATGACGGACGGCTCCGTACCGCGACGTTAGAAATTACAGACTTTTTGCACAAGATATGTCACTAGACTACTGTCCTACAATTTTTTAGAGTATTGTAGGTAAAATATGCTAAAACATAATATTATACAATAATATTATATCAGTAACTGTGATTTCCGAAGTTCTCAAATCCCAGACGACCTCTCTGGTGGCGCGCGCTCAGAATCGAATGGGAGGTCGCGGGTTTGATTCTCGTCACAAGCCACTTTGGTATTTTATAATTTCTAAATTGGCTCAGGTCTGGTCAGGTAGGCGACTTCGGCAGTGGCTAGTCACTAACCTAATAGCAAAGACGCACCGCCAACTCACCCCTTCCAAGTCAGGACGATATCATCTTCGGCTGCATCATCACTTACCATCAGGTGAGATCGCAGTCAAGTACTAACTTGTACCTAAATATAGTGTAAGAAAAAAGACTATAAAATGGCCCGTGTCTTGAAAGAAATGGTTATTGCAAGTAGTTGATGTGATATCATACACATAGATACTATCCAAAACACTTTGATTATTTACAAAACATACACGAGATGTATTGTAGTTTCATGCATATTTTAACGTAACAACGTACATGCAAGCACGTAACGTTCCAACCGCATTCGCACGTCTCTGCAGTCAAAGCAATAGCTTTTGATCACACGCCCGTGTGTTCCTGCACGCCAGTATTTAATATCAGGGGGTTAGTACAGGTTTTTGTATGAATTTCGAGTCGACTCGCATCGCACAAATTTATAATTGTCTACTGTTTGTACGTCAAAATATTAATAATTACAATAAACGGATAGATATAAGTAACCGTCCAATTAGAAGTGGAGCACATAAGTTAGTTGTAGTGCCACACCGTTTGCGTAAGGTACAAAAGTCCTTTGTGGGGTTGAGTGTACGCTTCTACAATATGATCCCGAAGTCTGTCTTGGACTTACCTTTGCACCGGTTTAAAGATACTGTCAAAAAACATCTAATAAATCAGGGTTACTACACCATTGAAGAATTTTTAAATAACAAAGATTCTTGGAACGATAGTGATATGCTTCCATCTCCTCACGAGATATCTTAAAAATATTGTTTCATACTAAGTACTAAAAATTGTATATTGAGACATTTTTTTTTTTAAAAGAGCAAGTACCGAGTTTCTTGCCAGTTCTTCTCGGTGCAATCCTGCTTTCCGAACCTGGCGGTAGAGTCTCGACATTTTCATGAGAGCTTATATCTAAGCCTATGTGAAATAAAGAATTTCATTTCATTTCAATCGAGAGCCTCCATACATTTACAGCCAGCGCCATCTATTGACAGCCGCATGTCAGTGACTGTCCATAGATGGCGTTGACTGTAATTAATGTATGAATGGATTCGATTCGCTCCTGCGATGCGAGTCGACTTGAAATTCGTACAAAAACCAATACTAATCCCTCTGGCCCGGCACTAGTACGTGGCGCTTCAAATTTAACTTCTCCAGCTACCCTCATTATTTTTATCGTTGTTTTTTAAACGTTTGAATTCCGAGTCTAAGGTTGAAAAGCTTTTGTTTTTATATGACTTTCGAAGAGTCAGAATTAAGAAGATTTACCGATTTTTTTTTCTAATGAAAATACGTGTTTGCGTACGACACGAAGAATAGTACAGAAAACCCGTTTTATTTTTATTTAAAAAAGAGGTAAAAAAGGGGCGTTTCAATTTCAAAATGAGATAGGAATATTGAGTGGGGTATCGTATGAAAAGACTTTACATTAAAATATAAATGAAAATCGGTTTTCATTTATTTTGCCCGAAAGTTTTTGATTTATTGGGAAAACTCTCGAAAAAAATACCGTTCTTGTTTTGAAATTGAAAGCAATTTTCAGTACCCAAGTAGGTACTAAACCAGTAAAGCAATCTGGGGACACGGTAGTGTCCCCGCCAAGACGAGCCAAGCGAAGCGCGAGGGCACTACCTATCTTTTCTCGAAGTGTTTCGCCGTATTTTTAAACCCTTATAACTTAGGCCTGAATTATTTCAGATAGTCAAAATTCTCGGAAAATGATGTCGCCAGTGAACTTATTAAACCTATAAAGTTTCAATTTTATAGGTCTTATACTTTAGATTTTATTGACGTCTAAAAAACCCAAATTTCGTCACTGACTGACTGACTGACTGACTCACTGATGATCATCAAAATTCCTAGGTACTTCCTGAAGACCTAGAAAGCTGAAATTTGGTATATAAGCTAGTATTAGCACACAACCAACAAAAAAATTCCAAAAGTTGGAAATTTAACCCCCCAACCCCTTAAAATAGGGGATGGAAGTTTGTATGAAATTACCGCAAATATTGATGCTAGAGGTCTCAAAATTGATATAGGGACTCTTTGTAATAAACAATTAAATACGTGTTTCAGGATTTTTAGTTAATCACCCCACATCCATAAAATTAGGGGGTTGGAAGTTCGTATGGGGTTTCCCATAAGTATATAGGTATAATAAAAACTTAATTTCTGAAATTTGGTATATAAGCTAGTATTAGCACACAACCAACAAAAAAAATCCAAAAGTTGGAAATTTAACCCCCCAACCCCTTAAAATAGGGGATGGAAGTTAGTATGAAATTACCGCAAATATTGATGCTAGAGGTCTCAAAATTGATATAGGGACTCTTTGTAATAAACTACAAATAAGGAAAAAAATAAACTAGGTGAACCAAGGAGGGTTCCCTCATTTAAATGATAGAGGGGGGGGATACTTGATTCGGACAAATATCCACCTTGCAATGATATTCAAGAAATACACCAAAGAAAAGGAAATTAACCAAATAAAAATATAGTCGTAAACAACTTACAAAAAGAAGTGAAATCCCAGCAAAAACATTTTCATGTAAAATGTTGCCAAGACGAGAACATGTGGCTCACACTATCAAAAAGTTATCAGATCTCATGTAGAGCAAGACTTCTAACTCTACACGCCCTAACTCTATAAATCCTAACTTTATAAACTCTACACTTTAGTCAAAATATATTATGTCTTGGCTGTTTCGTTACTGTCACATGGGTGTAAAGTAAAAATATTATTCACTGACTTTTTACTTTTCTGATATACAATACCTAGTTTCTGTAGTAACGATTATTTATTAGATAGGTATTGAGTCTCCTCAGAAACTGCACTTAGGTTTTACTAACTGCATTGGTTTCAAATACTTCATCACACTTTGCAAAAGTGTGTTCCTTTGCTTTAGAGGATATTTTTAATAAATGGAAGTTTTTTCCCATAACAATGGTGATACCATTTAATTTTAATGTGAAATTTCTTGAATTTTGCATGGTCCATTATGCCACTTGCAAAACTCTATTAGAAAAGTACTGAACAGTGAATAAATTCTTCACTTTACGCCCATGTGACGGTACCGAAACAGCCAAGACATAATATATTTTGACTAAAGTGTAGAGTTTATAAAGTTAGGATTTATAGAGTTAGGGCGTGTAGAGTTAGAAGTCTTGCTCTACATGAGATCTGATAACTTTTTGATAGTGTGAGCCACATGTTCTCGTCTTGGCAACATTTTACATGAAAATGTTTTTGCTGGGATTTAAATATTTCAGTTGATTACTGCAATGTTTCTCGACAAACGGATCCTCAGGGAACTCTACAAGTCTTAACCATTAAAAAATTGGTGTTACCCGAATCTTGATTCTCAGCTTCATCATCGTAATTCTAATTTATTTAAATGATTAGATGAGTTCGTATAATACAAATAATTTGTGGTTGAATAAAATAAAAACATGTATTACAGTACGACATTGAAGTGCTTCGATTTTAGAGAGTCTAAATTTAGGACGTATAAAAATTTGGGTCATCATTTCACCGAACCTAAAAAAAAGGGATGACACTGTTTTAGAAGTGCCCTTTTTAATCGACAAAAAAAGTAGAAGGTTCAATTCTTCGGAATCTTTTTTCATTACAAGTACTATTTTAGGCTACACTCTAACCAAATCAATTGTAGTGGAAACATATTATGAAGATCTGAACGGACGGCATGTCAGATTTCAGTTCAATTGTGCAATGAACAATGTAAATCAACCACATTGTCGTATAGAACCATCAAAAGCAAATGCTCGTAGGTATGTATTAATATCGATACATGAATAGTGCGTCTACGGTTGAATAGAGCACTTTAACCACGATCACACGTTCGCTTGTCAAAGCCTTTGACCTTTAATCGCGCATTCGTGTGACAAACCTGCCATCAGTGGTACTGTAGGAACAAAGCTCACCGCTCAGCGGTTTTATCAGCAGGGCTAGACAAAGTAACACTCGTTTAGCGTTGGCGACAGTAGACAAAAATGTATAGATAAACCACGTGACTGTAGACAAACCACGTCATCGAATAGAGGGAAACACGCTGTTTTTGAAAATCGAGTTCGACAATTTGGCGTTCTCGCAGACTTTAGCGTATTTCGCGCGACAAGCGACACCGGCAGTTGCAGCAGCAAAAACGCTACGCATAGAGTACATTCTGCTTTCATATGTTGTGTACTGGTGGTCACGTGGTTTTTCTACAGTCATCAACGCTTAACGTTTATCCTATATCTTTAAACGAGCAATTCTTGTATATATTTATTTATTTATTCTTGTATTATTTATTTATTTCTATATTTCTATTTAATCTGGATCTCGGAAACGGCTCGAACGATTTTCATGAAATTTAGTATACAGATGGTTTTGGGGGCGATAAATCGATTTAGCTAGGATTAATTTTTATAAAATGTCGAATTTACCAAAAAAAAATGACTCCTGCTGCCATCTATTAGCCAGTAGTTATAGCGAACCAGAAAGAGATTGAGGTAAAGTAACATGACAGAAAGAGAGCACAACGTTTAGGTTAAAAACGTCGAAGGCGCTGTTGCAACCTGAATTGCACTTTATTGTGTCAGTGCTAGAGGCGCTATTTATTTAAATATTTAATGTTGCGGATTGAATGCAATGCTTTTAATATTTTAATCCCCTGGTGGATGATGATGGATGGTTTTCCATCAACGTTCGTTATAAACCCCTTTAACAGCTAGAATCTAGTATGAGTAAAGTTGATCAAGAAAACTTAGCTACCATTAATTGCTTTATATTGTTTGGTAAAATTTCTCATGCTTCTTCAGAGTTGTACTTCTGTACAATCAACGTATCTTGGGAAACGTTGGTGTATAAATGGAATAAAATTAATTAAGGAGCTCCTTAATTTCGTTGTCTTAATCAACACAGCTTGCCAGTGAGATTAAGTACCATCGGACTAATAATACTTGAGCTTATGAAATTAAAGATTTTATGAGTTAACAAGTTACCGTAGAATGAAGTACTTTTACCAGAAATGCGGCAGCTTGAATTCCAAAAGTTCGGAAAATGCAAAGTTACTAACCAAGTCAAAGAATACATACGTATTACAATTATTCGTGACCAAGAGTGTAAATATATTTAAGAACAACTTTGCATTATCTGACCCTTTTCTAAATAACAACCTATAAAAAGGCTTAAATAGTTGACGTACATGACATTTATTAAGAGTCATCTGACCCACGGTGTCTCCCATACAAACGTAATACCAAAATCATTTGTAATTCGTGCAATTTTCGATCATGTTGTGTTATTCGGGTTCATATAGTAATAATCTATGCTCCTGGCCATATTTGGTTCCGAAATACTTTTGTTAAACGAAAATGTAAACGAATTTAGTTCTGCTTATTTTTATGTCAAAGAGGACATGTTTTCTACTTATTTGTTTTGTAATAAAAACAACACTATCTCACGTCGCATTAGTTCAGGCGCACAGTTTTTATTGTCCAGCTAAAGAAAAACACCAGTTAATAAAGAACAAGTTACAAGTTTTCATTCATAATTTTTGGTATTACGGAACTCGACCAAAGTTATAAAAATTTTGATCAAAATTGATTATTATTTCGTTTTAAAGAAGCATTTCCGAACCAAATATGGCCAGGAGCATAGATTATTACTATATGAATCCGAATAACACCACAACATGATCCAAATATGCACGAATTACTAATGATTTGTCATTTTGAATGAATGGAGACATTGTAGTTCACAGGCCCCTTAAGAATTTACATTTAACACTAATTCTCAGTATACTCACTTTCATATGACCTGGAAACTCGAAGTTTATACAAAATATAATGGGGTATAAGCGAGATAATACAAAACAGATTATAATATACACATATATATTATAATCTGTTTTGTATTATCTCGCTTATACCCCATTATATTTTTTTAATATACACATATTATGTAAAAATGTACTTAGACTGTGTTCGACAGTGAGTATTGAGTGAGATTCGGCTACTTTTTTTTTTTATTATTAATATATATATATATATATATATATATATATATATATATGTAATGAAATGAGTGACATTTCATTCATTTGAATTTGCCGCGCTTCGCGTATCAGCTGTCTGTCGCATAGGTACCTATGATTAGTGATCTGTGTCGATGATTTAAAATGGCGAGGGACGCTGAAATTGTTTTGTGCATTTTTTATCGTAATAAAAACTCATAGAAAGAATGTGATTGAGGACTCGAGATATAGTGAACTTTAAATGTCGTTTCTTTGTTATTTCAGGTGAGATAGAAGTGTAATTGTCGTAACTTGATAATAACTAGATAATTGTAAAATAAAACAAAACTTGTAATAAAACAAAACTTTGTTATTTCAGAGAAACAACTTGTGGTTTCATTTTGGAGATCCTCAATGTCTTATAAAACGACATTTTTGTGAACTAAGAGAATATGGACCGGCTTCAGTTTGAGTTTACGATGATAGCCTCAAATGATGGCAAATCAAATGTATTAGCCATAACTTCAATATGTACTGAAGAAGGAAAATGTTATGTTTTACCCGAGGAACTGAAGCCGGTGAGTCATCATACATATATTGTTAAAACGCACACTTTCGCAAAAGTAAAAAATAGCATTAAAAAAAGACACCAGAGTAGAAAAGTATGGATAAAGTTGGATGAAAATCTAAAGAAGACATATGTAGATGAGGAAGGTAATATGCAATTTTTAGATCAATATTTAGATGAAGTGAGCACAACACAAGCAAAGGACAAAAATGACACTTTGCAACAAATCTTGGAACAATTAATAGAAACTACAACTAAGAAAGAAAGTCAACATAACTTAAAACATATCTCAGAAAAATTTATTATTGAAAAATTCACAAGCAAAAATCCTAATGCGATGCAATGGATAGAAATTTTTGAAAAAGAGTGTGCGCGCTTTAATATTACAAAAGATGAGACAAAAATAGACATTTTGAGGTTATTTTTAGATAAACCTTGTTTGGATTGGTATAGCTCGATGATCATAAAACTAACAATAAATTCTGAATGGAGTGAATGGAAAGACAAGTTTTTAGAAACTTTTAAAAACCAAGGATGGGACATAGTCACATATGCTCTCGCATTTAGGTATAAAGAAGGACAGTTAATTGATTATGCCATAAAAAAAGAACGGCTTTTATTAGATATAAACAAATCTATAGATTCCAAAACAATGATAGATCTTATTGCAACTGGTTTACCTGGATTTATCTTAAATAAGTTAAACAGGGATGAACTCAACAACACTACTGACTTGTTCAACGAGATAAGAAAATATGAAGGCACGATATATAAGAAAAACTCAACTAACATAAAGAGCAGTACATTTTATAATAAAAATAAAACTTATGAGAAGAAGTCATGTAAGACTTGTGAGTCTTTGGACAAAGGAATTAGATATCATCCGGAGGAGTCATGTTGGTTCAAGAAAAATAAAAATGAACCTGAAAAAGTTCTTAAAACTAAAAATGTAAACAATAACTCCATAATTGAAGTAGACATAAATACTGAAAAAAAAAACTAGTAAGCACACCATTAATCAAAATCAAGCTTTTATTAGAAAATAAACTAGAAGTGAGTGGTATTTATGATTCAGGCTCACAGATTTCTATAATAAATTCAAGATTAATAAAAGTAAAAGAAAAAAAAGATGATGTGAACATAGCATACATGAAAACGGTTAATGGTGTGAAGAAGATGGATGGCTTGATAACAATAAAAATTAAAATATTTGATTTAGAAGAAGAGGTGGATGTATACATAGTAGAAAATGAAGATTTTGATGATTTCATAATCGGATTAGATATGATAAAGAAATTCAGATTAACCCAAAATGAGAACTTGCAGATAGAACAAAAGAAAATAACAAATAAAATAAACAGGATGTCTAAAGATAACAGAAATGAAGATAATAATATAAAAAAATATACAGTAAATTTCAATGAACACATAGAAACAGAGGAATTTATAAGTATGACAGACCATACAGATGTACAATACAAGATAGATTAGAAATTGAAGAGCAAATATCGATGTTACTAAAGAACAATTTAATAGAAGAATCATACAGTCCTTTCGCTGCTCCAGTGACATTGGCGTTTAAAAAAGGTGAAAATAGAAAATCCCGTTTATGTGTAGATTTCAGAGAGTTAAACAAAATAGTTATACCACAAGCTCAACCATTTCCTTTGATAGATGATCTAATTATCAAAACTAGAAATTGCAAGTATTTTACTACACTAGATATAAACTCAGCATTTTGGGCAATACCATTACGGGTGGAAGACAGAAGTAAAACAGGATTTGTCACACAAGATGGCCACTTCCAGTGGACCTGCCTCCCTTTTGGCTTGAAAACATCACCAGCAATTTTCCAGAGAATCTTAAGCAATATTCTAAGAAAACACAATCTCACAGGATACTCTGTTAACTATATTGATGATATTTTGATATACTCGTCTACCTTTGAAGAACATATAAGGCACATTAGAAATGTATTAGAGGCAATAATTAAAGAAGGCTTTAGACTGAAGTTTAAGAAATGTACCTTTGCTTCAGACTCGGTAAAATACCTCGGCCATATAATTCAGAACAATTCAGTAAGACCACTAAAAGACAATTTGATTTCAATAAGGAACTTTCCAACTCCTAAGACGCAAAAGAACATTAGACAATTTTTGGGAAAAATAAACTTCTACCATGACTATATACCAAGAAGTGCAATTATCTTAGATCCATTATACAATTTATTACGAAAAAAACGAGAAATTTGTATGGTCAGAGAAATGTGAAGAAGCATTCAATCTGATAAAAAGATATTTATGTTCGCAACCGGTCTTGGAAATATTCGACAAAGACTTACCAATCAAAATCTTTACCGATGCATCTTTGGAGGGCATTGGAGCAATATTAAAACAGACACAACTAGATGGTAAAGACAAACCGGTGGCATATTTCTCAAAAAAATTGAATGAACATCAAAAACGGAAAAAGGCTATATATTTAGAATGTCTTGCTATGAAAGAAGCTGTTAAATATTGGCAGCACTGGCTCATCGGAAAACAATTCACCATTTACTCAGATCACAAACCTCTAGAGAACATGAACATTAAATGCAGGACAGATGAAGAATTGGGTGATCTCACATACTACCTATCTCAGTATGACTTTACCGTAAAATATATACCTGGTAAAGAAAATGTAGAAGCAGACTGTTTGAGCCGAAACCCTGTATTAGAACCAGAAGATAACAGAGAGGAAACATTGAGAATAGTTAATTTAATACAAATAAAAGATATAGTTGGAGACCAAGAGAAAAATGAAACAATAAGAGAAAAGAAACAAAATTTAATACTAAAAAATAATATCTATTATAAAAAAATAAAGAAACAGGAAAAGATTATCCTCTCAGAAGAATTTAGTAAAAAACTTATAAAAAAGGTGCATGAAGATTTATGCCATATTGGGATCAGACAACTGCAGAAAAAAATAAGTTCAATATATACGGCTATAAACCTAACAAAAAATATCATAAATATTTGTAAAACATGTGAAATATGCATAAAAAATAAATCAAGATGTCAAAAAAAAATTGGATTACTGTCACAACTGGGACCAGCCACCAAACCATTTGAAATAATGTCAATGGATACTATTGGTGGATTTGGAGGATCTAGGTCTACAAAGAAATATCTACACCTTTTAGTAGATCACTACACAAGATATGCATTTATTGCGACTTCGAAAACCCAGAATGCATGTGACTTTATAAATTTAACAAAGAAAGTACTAGAGACAGATGAGATTGGAATTATCCTGACAGATCAATATCCGGGCATAAATTCAAGAGAATTTAAACAATTTTTGCAGGAAAATAATATTAAACTAATTTTTACAGCCGTGAATACACCATTCTCGAACGGCTTGAATGAAAGATTAAACCAAACAATAGTAAATAAAATAAGGTGTAAAATGAATGAGAAAAATAATAAGAGAACATGGACAACACTGGCAAGAGAATGTATACAAAAATATAATGAAACAGAACACTCCGTTACAGGTTTTGCACCAAAATATTTACTGGATGGTACAAATGTCAGTATTCTACCAAATGAATTCAAAACGATGGAAAAGGAAGACAAGTGGATTGCTGATAGAAGATTGGCATTAGAGAATACAATAAAATCTCATGAGTATAACAAGAAAATATTTGATAGAAATAGAAAAATGCAAGAATTTAATGTAGGAGACAGTGTATATGTAGAAAATGGAAATAGACTGAATAGAAAGAAATTAGACGAATTAAAAATAGGCCCTTTCAAGATAATAGAGAAAATATCGAATTCCATTTATAGGATTGATACAGGCAACAGAAAAACAGAATCAACATTATTTCATATAACAAAATTGCAACCTGTCATAACAGAGGCTGAAGAAGATGAAGGAGATGATAATGAATATGAAGATGACTTATAAGTACATTTTACAGATATATTGCTTAGAATTTTCGCTCTTAGGGGGGAGATGTAATGAAATGAGTGACATTTCATTCATTTGAATTTGCCGCGCTTCGCGTATCAGCTGTCTGTCGCATAGGTACCTATGATTAGTGATCTGTGTCGATGATTTAAAATGGCGAGGGACGCTGAAATTGTTTTGTGCATTTTTTATCGTAATAAAAACTCATAGAAAGAATGTGATTGAGGACTCGAGATATAGTGAACTTTAAATGTCGTTTCTTTGTTATTTCAGGTGAGATAGAAGTGTAATTGTCGTAACTTGATAATAACTAGATAATTGTAAAATAAAACAAAACTTGTAATAAAACAAAACTTTGTTATTTCAGAGAAACAACTTGTGGTTTCATTTTGGAGATCCTCAATGTCTTATATATATATATATATATATATATTGGACAACATCACATACATTGCTCCGATCCCTTAGTAAGTAGCTTATGCACTTGTGTTAAGGAAATCAGAAACAACGAAGGTACCACAACACCCAGACCCGAGACAATGTAGAAAATTTATTTTTCTACATTGCCCCGGCCGGGGATCGAACCCGGAACCTCAGAGATGGCGGCGCCTTGAAAACCGGCACGCTAACCACTCAACCGCGGAGGTCGTCAATTTAGAGTAGGTGTGTGAAGCGTGAAGAAAAATTACAATAAAGTTTCGTTTTTCCTAGTTTTTCTCTGTATATGAATGAGAGTAAGGATCATACCTTACTTTCATGCCAGAACCACACTGCGTTATTTGTTATTCGTTATGCGGCTACGCTGTATTTGTCCAAATCCTATACCTTTAAACGAGCAATTCTTGTATATATATATATTTCTATATAATCTGGATCTCGGCAACGGCTCCAACGATTTTCATGAAATTTAGTATACAGGGGGTTTTGGGGGTGATAAATCGATCTAGCTAGGATTCAATTTTAGAAAATGTCGAATTTACCAAAAAAATAATAAAAATATGACTTCTGCTGCCATCTATTAGCCAGTAGTTAAACTACCAATACGTTTCCTTTGAAGTGTGCTAAAAACCGACAAGAGGATGGATAATATTCGCGCTTATGCGTTATTCGTGCAAATAAAGCAAAATATAGCGAATGAACCGCCCACACTTGGTCGTATGTGGCCAAATAAGGCGCATAACGAATAACAAATAACGCTGTGTGGTTCCGGCATCAAAAATCTTGACGTTAATAACTGTAATAATTGTTACTGACTGTTGAAAAACATATGAATCTCAAAAGGAAAAAGGAATCGTAGGCGGAAATGAAATGAGTAGCTGAAAAAAGGCCTTCTTCGCAAGAAACAACTTTGACGATAAATCTTTTTTTAATGCACGCTCTTAGCAGCCAGCGGAACTTTTAATTAATTCGAGGCTCGATCTGCGCCCGGCCAGTTCTTGTTTTGAGAATTATTTTGCTCATTGTCCTTTATTTTTTTCCGTTTTCACAGGTTTATTTTATTGTTAACTGGGAGGTAAATTCGATTTAATGTAGAAGATCTATGGTTCAAAGCCCCAAGCCTTTTAATATAGGGCCAATGTTTTAGGGAAGCAAACTCAAATATCGACACCAAGTCTTGGGTCAATCAAGTCGTCGCGTCGTTTTAAAATACCAATTTTCAGTTAATTTTTATTCAGTCAAAGTTAACATATTTTCGTCATTTGATATTTTCAAAACGAAAACACAGCATAGATTGTAGATACAGATTTTTAGTGTAGGCTCACGTTCACAATTCTAAATTCGTGGAATTTCAACCGAGTTTCAATCGAAAATTTCGGATTTATGAGTGCTGAAATTTGCCACGGATGAATCTTTTTTCGTGAACTGAGTCAACACTACCTTGCTGAAGGGAACTTTTATTTCAAAATTTCATATCTACTAGCCTTGTCCACGAAGGTTTCTTTTTTTTTAATTCATTGGACTTTATTTATACGTCATATTATTAGTTATTTTAACTTCTGATATTTCAGAAAAAGTGAGTTCTTACCTAGGTACCTACTTTACAATGAGATCTTTAGACTTGCAGTGACTAAAAAACTTTTTTAGTGAAAACTTTTTTGGCATATACTTATTAATCATCGATATTTCAATCCACATACAATGCGCCCCACTCTGTCAAACTACATATGAATCGAATGAAACATAAGCGATTTTGAGAGAGTGGGGCGCGTCTTCGTGAACTGAACTACTTATATAATAATTATTATTAGTTAAAATTTTGTCACAGTTTCATGCAAGGGACATTTTATTGTATTGGAAGCAAAAAAAATCCGGACAGTATTTATTGAAATAGGTCAGACTTCAGAAGTACAAAGTAGTGGTGTACCAAGTATGCTTAAAAGTAACTACAATCTAAATGTGTAAGAGTTTAATCGTTGTAAATGAGGCAAGTGGATATAAGATACACACATTGAACAAAACAATAAAGTGCGTTAATTATAGTTCCGAGAATAATATAATGATGTCTTTCTTCGCACACGTGGCTTGGTCACGTTGGTGTAGCGAAAGATTAACATGATTAAACATGATTTCTGCAAAAATCTATATTTTTATAGCATAGATTTATAAGGTCGCTTGCGCTCCAACTAGATAGAGCTCTACCGACACTATTTTTCTTTCATTGAAAACTGTCAACACTGGAAACGTCAATTTACTCCAGTGAATTATTGATTCCACTTTAACGATGATTTGGGTTTGCCAACACAAATTAATCAAACAAATTAATCTGTTCTGCTATGTAATTATTCTAATTTATATAATTCTCGTGTTTGTAACAAACTTCGAATAAGAACACTTGGGTTCCTGAGACGAATCTAACGATATCCTGTCAAGATCCATTGTTCCGTTTGAATGATACGTGCGGTAATAAAGAAAACAAACAAATATACAAGATACGCACGAAAAACATACCTTTTCCTGGAGTTTAGTAAAAATAAAACAAAAAAAAAAATGATTATTTAAATAATAATAAGAAACTTAAACAACTTAATATACCATACAATTGAAACGATCGGTATAGTTAAACGTCCGATGAAGCTATCTTATACTAACTATATTATAAGTGGAAAACCTACAAAATTATAAATAATGCCTATGCTTAAAAATTCGCTACTCCACATACTAAGTCCTCGCCCGAAAACCGAGAAAACACTAAATTGGGACGGCGAGAAATATCGCGACTGGGCCCAGCAGGTGCAGCAATAAGACAGCAACAGCTGTATCGGAATAAACTAATGGTTATTGCCAACTTATTGCTTCTTATTGCTTGTTATTGCTCAGGGAGATTCGCTCCCTTTATGTCTGCTCTTGGACGACCGTTGTGTAGTTAATATTGCATGGTCGCTTTTGTCCTGTTGGTTTGTATTATTAGATCAGATACTCCGCAAAATATGCGGACATATACTTACTCGTACTATAAGAAACGAAAGTTAAAAGGTATTGAATCGTACCTAGACATAAGCTTAGACTTTGAATACAGTTTTCAGAATTGAGCTCCATATAATGTACTTACACAGACCATTAGTGTCTTGCGAAAAGTCATAATAATGAAAAATGTTTTTCGGCGAAAATAGGAATAAACAGAAAAAAAATTTAATTCGCAAGTTTTCACTACATTCAAAAATTAATTATTTTAATTTTATCTCTATAAAATTACAATGCTGATTCAAGTTTATTTGTATAGGTACAGGTACTCTAGGACACCAAACATCGCATGGCTTCCCAAAAATCCTTTTTAGTTGGCGCTATTCTTGCCATAGACGATTTTCTTGCCAATTTTAAAAATTAAAACGAAATATTCAATACAAAATCTGAACAGAAAAATATTTTCATGCTAAAATTCAAGTCATACATTCTCAAGCATTTATACAATTTTCAGTTGGTAAGTTAACTAAAACTTCTCTGCTTTGGGACTTCCAGCAACTGAATATACACACTTATCTCCTATGAATATTTTACGCGATATTTTCCTTTGAAACTAGAACTCCAAGTATAAGCAGCTGCAATTGACAGCTTCACTGGAAATAAAGTTAAAGAGGAAACTTGTACGTTCTCGCAAAGGCGAAAAAACCTTATGAGGAAGATCAGAAATATTATATAACACATGTGAGATATTTTCTGATTCTGTTTTCAAACGAGTTTTATGTACGATTTTATGCATGGTAGAGTCTTACATAACATTGTCTCATTTTTTTAACGCGTCGAATAATAGGAGTTAAGGTTGTTATTTCTCCGTTTTCAAAATCTTTCACCTACATTGATATATAATAATAAGGATTTCGGATCAGCGCTAAAAAGTATCCGAACCTAATGAAATCCAAAACGCGAAAAGAGTTCCAATCGCAGTTTCGCACTTAAGAAAAATTAGGCTGTATAATATTGGTTTAAGACATAAATAACAATGTTTTAGTTTGTTTATAAAAATACAGATGTACCCTACTCTAGTTTATACAGGTTTTGTCGGGACACTTTTTTCGTGAATTTTGTATTACACCTGGGGTCCATAGATTTATATGCCGATGTTCACCTAGAACATCCACTTAGCTATTTGCTTATTTTATTTATAGTAATATTAAAAGCTGGAGAGTTTGTTTGTTTACACGCAAATCTCAAAAACTACTAGATCAAAATGAAATGTTATTTTTTGTTGGATAGTCCATATGTTGAGAAAGGTTTTAGGCTTTATAAAACTACGGTGTGACATATAAATAGGAGTGGAGAATCAATAAAAAATGTTGCTAATACGAGAAAAATTATTTTAGGACAGCTTTTGTTACGTATACGCTGCGAAAATTCAGTGCAATGAAAAAGAAAAACCATTTTGATTGTTGATTTAATGAAAATAACACACAACAGTAGTTTAACGGTCACAGTAATTTGTTTAACCGAACTAAACTCGAACAATACGGGATAAACTCCATTTCGTGCGGACGCGGGCGGTATCGATTCGGTTCGGAGTCGCGACTCGCAATCCGGATCAAATGGACCGCAAACTGTAATTGGTTTCAGTGATCCCCTACACTTATTTGACGTTGCAGCAGTATGGTAGGTAAATAGGGAAATGTGTGGGAATTAAAAACGACTACTGCATTTTTTGCTGCAACTTTAATGTGGTGTATGGTACGATTGGATTAAAATGCGTTTTCTACGTGTGTATGCAGTATGTTTTAATAGACGAACATCCAATGCTGGACAAAGGCATTCTGCAATGGTTTCCAGCCCGCACGGTCCCGCTCCACTTGTATCCAGCGCCTTCCTGCGACTCTTTTAATGTCTTCAATCCCATCTGGACGGTCCATCTGATCTGCCTACACTACGCTTTCCCGTACGCAGTCGCTATTCCAGCACTTTGGCACTCCAACGTCTGTTGGTTCTACGAGCAATGTGCCCCGCCCATTGCCACTTCAGCTTTGCGATACTTTGAGCTATGTCAATTCTCGGTGACTCTGGACTGGTGACTTCGTCGTCGGATATCCTTATTTCTGATTTGATCACATAGAGAAATTCTTAGCATAACATAATAGCTGGATTTTGTTCCTCATGGAAATGCACAGCTTTGAATTTGTGGAATTAGCTTCAACCTCATGTAAACCTTTTATAAATTTTATGGTCCCTGTCTGTCATCAGTAATTTGAAATCTAAAGGAAAAATACAAAATAGACCTATTACTATTCCACACTTACACACCTACGTCCTACACCTACCTCTATTCTACGTTTAATTGTAAAGGTGTAACGGTCCAACCTTATATACTACGAGGACCTTCCATAATGAGGACTGGTTGAATCTACACAATAATAAGGACCTTTGAGGCTTGGTTGAAAGCTAGCCAATGCAAACAAGTAAACGTATCTCATTAGTAACCTCAAACCTTGATTGCTCGCCTGTCTTCGGTCCTGGTTTGATTAGCTATTGACATTTGGCTACCTACACTCAGGTTGTGAGTATACTAAAGGTAGAGCAAATACTCCACCTGCGGTTACCTAACAAGCTCCTGTGATAATATTATTATGTTCACTTATACTATCAATACCATTGGAGATGCTATACGTATATTTGCTATTGAACATAATACATATAGCATAATTGGTTGCAGCTAATCTGGAGTGGCTATGACCGGGTGCGAATACCTGCGGAGTGTGAACCTCCATTAATTGAGCAATCTAGCGAACCAAGATGCTGGCATGATGACCACGCACTGGAAGTCAGAGTAGTCTCCCAACCAGGTACACTGGAAGAGTTTTTAAGTCTTACATCTAAAGGCTCTTGGCGATATTTACTCCTCCTTTAGCAACAGAAAAAGGTGAGAAAGGACTTTTTTCTTCTGCAGTTCGTTCTACATACCTACTTAATGTAGGACGAACTACAGAAGTATTTAGTATTCATGAGTGACAATTTCTATTAAATATTTTCTGTTAATGCGACATTTAATACATAGAAAATGAACTCCCCAACACTAGCTTTGCACTATAGACAAAAGTGTTTTCTAATTTGCTTTTTTTTTGAGAAAATAAGAAAACATTCTCATCGCCATTTCCTTGAAAACACTCAGCTCTCAAGATTGTTTTAGTGATTGTATGTTTGTTCACGATGATTTGAGACGAACCACCTTCCCCATCAAACGGATTCAACTATAATGTGTTTATCTTCGCTCTCCCCTACGGAATATCTCTGAATATCTTTGAAATGCACTGTGACGATAACTGAGTGCACTAATCAAAAGCAGTTAGAAGTACGCGAAGAACGCAAATAATAAATAAATAAATAATAAAAAAAGCCTTTTTATTTATCCTTACATACTAAGTGTGATTACATTTTACAGTTTTTTTATAGCATGATTAATTGTATTATAATTGTATTTTATGGGAGAATGCTTTTAATTTAGTTTTAAAGTAAGGATCTCTCTCGAGTAAAGGCCTCTTCCAGATGTTTCCAAGTTTGCGTTCCAAGGGAAACTTGGAACGCAAATAATAATATACATTAATTAACAAAAAAACCGACTTCAACTTTCATCAAAATACCTAGATACTGTTGAATACATCCTTTCCAATTAAAAATTTAAGACTTATATGGTTTTCTCATGGATACCATTATAAAAACTGGTCGAAATTGAAAAGGGACCACATGAGAAGCTTCAGCTTTCTAATAAAGAAAGAATCATCAAAATCGATTCACCCAGGAAAAAGAGATGAAGTAACAAACTAAAAAATACAGTCAAATTGAGAACCTCCTCTTTTTTGAAGTCGGTTGAAAAGGTGCTAGAATTCGGCCAAAATACACTTCTTCTGTCGTCTGTCGTCGTTTTGTCTAAAGTGTAAATCCTTATTGGAAAGCTTTCTCTTTTTACCACATTTTCATTGGATTTAATTTAAATATAAAATTTCAAACAATTATATCGTTGGACTGACGAAATACTCGTAATTATAAAGTGGATGGCAGAAGCGGCTAGATGAGGATGGATGAGGATGACGCTCTCTCGGAAAGGCAACAGTGGACACAGTATCGCATTTGGATATCCAACTGTTGACACAGGGTACAGTAATGATGATGATGATAAATCATATCTTGGCACTTAAATCATACCAATTAGTCAGTGCCAGATTGATTTCAAACCAAGCTCATGTGTACGATAGGCTCCGAGAGATTATAGTTGTAAGACCAAAATTGTCCCAGGAATTTTTTTACCAGGGGCAGACTTTTTTAAAGTATAACCTGGACGGGTATCACCCATTGATTAAACATATTATAAAGATTCAGAACTTAGTGACGTCACGCATACATTTTTAGGACTTTTTTAACCCCTTTTAAAATGAGACGGGTTTAGGATCGTTCAGTAACTAAAAATATACAGGGTTATATAAAAATACCAAATCGCTCTCGGCATGTAGTTGTTTACATTAACACTAACAACTTTTGTTCTATTACGACTTTTCAAAATTCAGTATTAATTTATTTCATACAAAAATATGTTATTTCTGTACAGTGAAATTACACTGCAGTACGCGCGCCGCCGCGTCGTGCCGCGCGCTGCGCCATTGCCACTTGCCTATGTTACATTACAGAGTAGGAACAAGTAGAGTATCACTGTTAAATAAAAAGTCGTAGAATAAAAGTTGTTAGTTTTAATGTAAATGAATACAGACCGAGAGCGATTTGGTATTTTTTATATAACCCCGTATAATTAAGCAAATGAATCTCTAGTTTGACTTTTAACTCCAATAGCTCATTGTGGTGCATGATAAACCTCGGATAGTTACGTTAAACAAATGGAAACATTTGCTGTCGACCACTCAGTGATTAACCCGATGCGGTGTTTTTGTTTTGCGGCCGTGCCGTGCGCTCAGACAGATTGTGTTCGTATCGCTGGCGAGATTGATTGTGCTTTTCGAGTTATATATTCTTGCGACATAAATAAATAAATATATAGTGGACAACATCACATACATTGCTCCGATCCCTAAGTAAGTAGCTTATGCACTTGTGTTAAGGAAATCAGAAGCAACGAAGGTACCACAACACCCAGACCCGAGACAATGTAGAAAACTTATTTTTCTACATTGCCCCCACCGGGGATCGAACCCGGAACCTCAGAGATGGCAGCGCCTTGAAAACCGGCAGGTTAACCACTCAACTACGGAGGTCGTCGAACATTTCGAACTTTGCTGTGAAAAAATAATTAAAAGCTTTTATAGGTAAATTTATCAGTATTATTTTCAGCAAACCCTTTTATTGGAACCCATATTAAAAGAGTGCAATAAAAATAATAAAATTAGTCCGCCATCTATTGTGTTCCACCATGTAGCACAAGTAATCATACATTGTAATCCAAACTAATAAAATTTCAGCTCAATTAGTTAAAAAATAAAGGATAAAAGCCTACATTGACAGAACGCACATAGGAGTACATACAAAATGACATCCAAAACGACGGTCACTAGCCGGACGGACGACCACAAAATAGCAATTTAGTACCATGGACGTTCTAGGGTGGCGCTTCAAATGGGCACAAAAAAGGAACTGTGAGTTGTATAGAATAATTAATTAATCCATAGAATAGAGATCAGTGGTGGCTGCCCATTGACTATCAGCATACACCCCACATTCGGGTTAGTTCATTCTGTAAATGGAAAACAAGTAAATAATTAAAAAATTAAAAAAAAAACACGACTGGCCTGTGGTAACACGACTTTTTCAAAAAAATATAGTTTATGATGTAAGAATTCTAACGATACCCAATATGTCCAAATCTATTCAGCCGTTGAGAAGTTATGGTGGAATAAAGAAACTCACATACATACATGAACTCTAAAAACATTACCTACACTCCTTTTTTTGGGCAGGCGTGTAAAAAATGTCTCATCTAACCCTTGCTCGTGTCTCAGAATGCACTACACTTGATATGGTCAGATGTATCACTTACCATCAGATGAAAGTCTTGAATCAAACAAATTGTCATCATTCTTACCCGCCCGTCTTTACAGGCTCGATGCGGTTGCGTAATGTAATCACTAAACAAATTGATGCGATGCCTTAGTTCAGTTGCGGGTACATTTAGTCAAATAGTGCCGTATCATTTAAAAGAGAGATTGATTATTTCGATTTACTTGAGAAACTGCTCTCACTTTAGTCTGAACGTGACTTGATGGAAATGTTTTTATACCTAACTTTGAACAAATCCAAAGAGAAAACGGAAAAGAAAAGACAAGCTTACGACGCGATGGTGCAAAATAATATACGATAATTACATAGAGATCCTCCAGCGACGACATTTATAAATCTGTGGTTAATTAATTAATAAAAAAACTGTCTTCAAATCTCATCAAACTACTCTTAAATACATGCTTGCCACTTAAAAATTTAAGACTTTGTTTTCTCATGATTATTACTATCTTATCAGAACTGGACTAAATTGAAATGGGACCACGCGGGAAGCGTCAGCAGGATAATCAAAATCGATTCACCCAGTCAATTCAGGTATCAAACAAAAAAACATACAATTGTATTAAGAACCTATTCCTTTTTTGAAGTCTGTCGAAAAGATAGAAAACTAATTTCAACAATATCAAGCGATGACTAAAATATTTGGAAAAACTACTAGAAAGGATAATAAGAATTGCTAATAAGTAGTATTTTTTATAATCTAATTGCGGCTAAGCGCGGCGTTGATAGACTCCCAATTAGGTGGATTAATGACTTTATTATGACTACTTGGTACCTATAAGCGACGTATGACAGTCAGACAAATATAATTATGTTTTAGTTCCTGACATGAAGCCTTTTTCCAAATTCCAACACTTCTACAGGGAACGCCTATCGTCTTAGGCATTTAGACCTGAAACTTAATCATATAAGATTATGTTTATAGATATTTCAATCCACAATGACGCGCCCCACTCTGTCTAACTCCATCGAATGAAACAGAAGCGATTTTATCAGAATAAGGCGCGTCTTAGCGGATTGAATTATTATCTACAATTGAAAAATAAATTAAATTTTTATTCATGTCAGGTTCTGTTATCGTAAAAACTATCCTGATTTTTTTTCATTCAAAAATCCATTCACAGCCATGTCAGCTCTTGAATCTACAGCTTGAAATGTTTACACGGTAAGTATTCTTTTCATTAACGTTGTTTTCAAATCCTTTGCGTTGCGCGTTGTAAGCTAAAAACATCCGCCAGCAACGCCACAAATCATTTGTAATCTTTTTAACTCCTGAAAGCATTCCGAAAATGCAACTAAAAAGAGAATCTACGAGTGCTTCGGTTAGTTGGGTTTGTCCCAATTTATGTGCTATGGCATGTTAGCGAGTTGTAGGTTAGTACTTTCGGTTTTAGTTAGATGATATAGTCTAATTCTAATATGCAAAAAACTCTTCTGACATAACAAAATCCCACTGAAACGGCTTGACCCATTTTATGATTTTTTTGTGTATATTCCCTAAGCATGTTATATAAAGAAGGCGGAGGATCGCTCATCTCTTATTGCATGGACTACCATTATAAAATGCGACCATAACTCTTAGTTAGCCGAGAATGCGTTAATAAGCAAAAGCAGCTCTTACTTATCCTGGCTTAAAGTATGCAATAAATAAATATGGCCTTCAATAATATTCATTATAATGTTGAATGACTCTATGTTTTCGTATACAAAATAAATAACTACATACAGTAAGATTAAGGAAGCCCTCTATAAAATACATTGTAAAAATAAAAAAAAACCGGTATACTATATCTAATCATATAGTTAAGCGTATTGTGATCAATTTTAAACTTATTATATTCGTGGAAGACCTCGGAGATAATCTGCTGGATTATTCCGAACGAAGTACAATCCCATCATGCGTTCGTTGGCAAGTGATTTTGGATTAATTTTATCCAGAAGCACATAATCTGCATCTTGAACGACATGATTGGGGGAGTAATGCGTACGAGTAAGTAATAGGATTAGTATGCTTTGAGTGAATTTTAGAGTTGTAAAGAATGGTAAATATTATGAAGAGAAGAGTGTTGAAATTTTCTTTCGCTCTAAACGTAGTAGATAATGGTAGTGATTCACGACATTAAAACCCCTATGGGATGGGTATGAAGAACGTTTGCCAAGGCAGCTAATGAGTAAAAAATTACGTGAGATTACGGTAATATTGTACCGAGTTCAATGGTTTTTTTTCTCACTAAGAATGCCCAACGTGCCTTAGGAATATAACTTCAAAAAAATTCAACACTTAAATTATACAAAACCAAAAATATGCGTCAATTGTATGCTTAAAGCGCATACAGTGGGTAGTTGTACAAATATATTACGCGGCCAGTTATGTGCCAAGCAATAAACAATGGCGGGCCATAACCAAGCTGTTTACATGCAGCGTGCGCCATTATTGAATATCAAACAGTCACAAAGGCTGCATCGGCGCTATCATATTGATTGTATGTAATAACATCGTGTTTTTTACTGCATTTCCTAACAAAAATGCAGATATACCTACTGGCGGCTCTACTTTTTTCTGCAACAAAATATAACCAGAGTAAGCTACGAGTATATCTTTTGTGTTGTTGTTATAATTGTTGTGTTATCGTCTTTAATTATATTTAGGATTTAGGGTTCGGAGGTCAAATAAGAAAGACAGAATTTTGCAGGATCACTTTGTTTTCAGTCTAATTTTTCCTCTACTTATGGCCGTTTTTTGAGGAAAGGAGAGAGCTATCAAGTTGAAATTAAACTTATAAAAGTTGAATTAGCACACAAAAGTTCAGGGGCAAGTAATTAAAATCTAAAGTAAATTGATAACAAATTGATTGATAAAAGTAGATAATAATAAACTTTTATTACTATTTCCAAAAAAAACATCCATTTAGGGCGTTTACAATTTTAAAAGTTTAAGGAGTAAGAATTTCTATCTGTCCAAAAATAATAAAATTTCGTTTGTGGTTTGCTATTTCCAAATCTCTCTAATTCAGAGAGGGAGAAAAGATCTATGTTTAGATAAAACTAGTAGGGCGCTTAGGGGCGCGGGCCACACGTGGCCCGCGTGCTATCTTCCCCCCTATTTGCCTTCCCACTTTAAGTATCTTCAAAATTCCCCATACATTTTATATGGAAAAAATAAATTCCGCCATTTAGATTTTGTTTTCTATGGACCTTCGGGTCCAGGGGCCGTACCACCAACTCTTATAGCAGTATTATTGTAATATTGTTTTAAAATTTTCATACTGACATTGTATGAAAATGCCTAAACAATATTACAATACTGCTATAAAAGTTGGTGGTACGGCCCCTGATCCCTTCTTATCGAGAAGCCACTCTTCCATCTTTTATACTTTCCGAGTTACCCACTGATGAAGTTTGAATGGCGGCCATCTTGAATCCGCCAATTTGATTTTTTTTTCAGCTAACTGCCAAGGATGACGGTTTTCGAATGATATTTGGTCGAGCACCCCCCACCTATCTTAGATACCCTGGCTGTGCTCTTCATCCGTCTTCGAAATCCTTAACCATGAGCTCTCTCCGTATTTTGAATGAATTTTTTTCTTCTATACTACCTCATCCGTGAAAAAAAAAATTCATACAAAATTGTTCAGAAGAGGTGATCAATGAGTCAGTCAGTCAGTCAGTTAGCACAAGCAGCTATAAAATATTATTATTATTATAATATATATAGTAAAGGTAAAAAAATAACGTCTATACATTGCATTCTGTCATACGGGTAGATATTGTACGTGGTCTTTATGCACAAAGACGAGGGCCGATTGTGCGCGAGCGCAAGCAATCAACCCTGTCACATTTGTCGTCCTCCTAACTTCGAAGAGGGCCATCATGCTATTTAAGTTTAACCTTTATTTTTGATGCCATAAGGTCTATTTTTAATTTGTACTTCCACTGTGTAGTTCATGACGATTTCATTTAAGTGCATTTGAATAGATCCGGCTGCAGTAGTATAACTGAATTTGCTTTGATCTCAGGATTAAGTGTCTTGGAATATTGTTTGGATGGTTTATAAACATTTTTGTCTATAAATGCTTGTCCTCTGACTCTGAGTCAGGCAAGACTGGTTGAATTAGTGGTACTTCACTACTCTTGCATCTTGAGATGAATGAGGATAAAGTAAAATAATGGAACTCTATAGGGGTCACTTCTGGGGTGCGATTTTGGAAAATATAACTAAATTAGGAATCATCACATCGTAATCTAGTCCCAAACTAAGCGATAGCTTGTGTTATGGGTACCGGATAAGTAATGAATATGCACAGTTTTTTTTTGTTTTTTTTTTTTATTTACTGATATATTTATAATGATGTATCACACAGATTAATATGCATAAATATAATAGTTGAAAATCACCCAGATACTACCCATCACACAAGCATTAATGCAATGCAAGCAAGCATTAATGCATTAAAGCATTAATGGAATCGAACCCACGATCTCCGACGCACATATAAAACTGCACATCGGCCAATTATCGCCGGTAACCATAGCAACGCAGCCATCACCAGCCAATTGGCATCTTGGCTGCATTATTAATGCAAGCATTAACCAATCAGCTGCATAGATGTAAGCTCGTCTCTTCTATAAATAATTTTGCAAAATTCAAAGGCTGTTCTCTATCCAACGGGTAAAGTTGACACACACTGCGAAAGTGTGGCATCCATATCTGGTCGTTATCCAGGGAACTCAAACGAAAAATCATTTCCCGTGCTTGATATGAAATATAAATAAAACTACTACTACTATACGCGTATATAAGAACGCGTCGCTGACACGAGAGTTACTCTACGATTTCGCATCGTGAAGTCAACATCTCCTGAGGATGTCCCGGTGTCGGGACTAAACGTGCGTCGAAGAAAGTGGTAAATTGTGTGTTGTGTTTCATGTGGGTAGTGTTCCTGCATATTGTACCTACCATAAAGAATCTGTTCAAGTAACGGATTATAGCAAAACAAATTAATCTGTCCTGCTAATTATGGATTTCCGCAAAATAACGCCTGCTTCCATTCAATATAATCATATCTATTGTACATCAAAATATGATTGCGATGATGGTGCCACAAAATCGTAAGCTAACCAGAGCTTGCATTCATAAAGGCACCTGTAGACTGTAGAGAAAGATAACTGGGAATAAGCCACGCCCCCCAATTTATCATGCTTACCGACCGGTCCAATATAAAATCGCTGTAATATCCGAATTGAATCATTGTTGGGAACATAAATTCGTCCTAATATAATGTAAATCTCTTTTCCTCCGACGAATCAGTAAAAGATTTATGAGCTCCCCGATAAATTAAACGAAAGCATTCGCTCCGTTTTAATCTTTTATGTTATATTTCCCATCACATAATTTGTATTTCACTCTGTCAACATTTTCCTTTGATATGGAAAGCGGTGATCTGTGATAGCTTATTACTTAGTCTAATACGGTTCCGAAAAGTTAAGAGATAGATATACAATTCACGGCGACGCTCCCCACTCTGTCAAACTTCATACGAATCGAATGAAACACTAGCGATTTTAACTGAGCGCGTCTTCGTCTTCGTCTTCCAACATCTAGGGCATCTGGAAGAGATCCTCCTATGTAGTGATAAGATGTCCTTGTACATGTCCTTTCTGTGTTTGTTTCTTTGTACATGTTATGTCTATAATAAATAAATAAACCTACTGTTTTATTTTAACTGTAGACAGGCTTGCACGTCTTAATGACAATCTTGCCTGATGGAAAGCAATGATGAGGACTAGGTTAGAGCGCGCTTGCCTAGAAAGTGCCTATTCACTCTTCTCTTGAAGGCACCAAGATTGTACTTTGCTGTTTACACGGAGGCTGAAAGGGTGGTTCACATCTTAGGGGTTCGTATCAAAACGTGGAAGGAATTAGTTTCGTGCTAGTTTTATAGGTATACTCGTATGTTCTGAACCTGCTCTTCACTGTGACGTATATGGCGTCATATACAGGTTGACGTCACAAGATGACGCAAGTTCAAAATCAAACTAATTTGTATTGTATTTGTACCATTAAGAACACAAATTTTTTGAACACTAATTTGAAAGTAATATTAAAGATAATATTACGTAAAAAGAAAAGTCCGTAATATCTTATTTAGTTAATGTGATAAAAAAAATTGTAAGAACCAAAACAGCGGGCGAAAAGAGCAATTTTCATGTTCTATTTAATTTTGTATTTTCTATGTTATAAACATGACATTGGAAAATTTCCAAACTAGGTATGTATTAAGTTGAGAACCTTTATTTGCCAATTTGGGTCTTGTTAAAGCCAATAAGTGTACGCTTTTTTGAGTGGGGCTCCCGAATTAAATTTCCGGTACAGGCCAATTAGGACAGTTTCCAAATTGGCTTTCAATTTCATAAGAAGCTTTTGCCTTAAGGGCGATGGGTACCATCCGGGCGCGAAAATTCAAATTTTATTTAGTTTTTTGCCCATAGTGGGTTAATTATACATCTAAGGCAATGAGTTTTGCATGTATGGCATCTACATGATTTTAATAGAAACTCTGCTCAACAATACTCATTTACTTCATATTGGTTCCCGATAGCTCGAAATCTGGGAAACAGCAAAAAATTATCTTTCGGGAACCAATATGAGATTAGTGGGAAGTTTCGAGCAAAGTTTCTATTAAAAACGTGTAGATGCATAAAAAGTAGGCCCGAAAAATGCATTGCCATAAATCTACAATGTGTAGTTAGTCTAATATTTTCGAAAAACTAAATAAAATTTGAATTTCGCGGGCTGGTAGGGCCGCAACACCTTAAATACTAATGTTAATCTGCAAAGCCGCAATCTGAGAACGTACAACGTGTAAAATCTATCCATGTCATATTATAAGCTAACCGGGAAAAACGTTGTTTTTCATTTTAGGGGTATAAAAAAAGTTTTAACGTAAAATCGGTCAAACCCTTTCGGAGGAGATTGGTTACAAAGAATTGTATTTATTAAAGTAAACATTTTAAGTCAATTACATTTGAACAGAAATAACATTCAAAATTCATCGATACAAAATAATATATTCCTTTACATTTAAAGAGAAAGTATTAAAAAAAACTCGTTTGTACACATAAAAGATTCGGGAGCAAACATTGATGAGTCTTGAAAATATTGACTAAACATCCAAATGATATTTACATACGTCCATTCACTGAGCAAAATGTAATCATTGAAAGCAAACTAGGTTACCTTCCAAGGGTATTGCTAAGAGCAATTCAGTCTACGTGTAGGGGAGGCACTCTACGTGTAGGGTAGGTAGGTACTGCATTCTGTTGAAGTACCGGACCATTTGGTCCAATGGATATCGTATCGAAGCAAATGGTGTGTTGTGTTGATGCGTTATTTTGTAGAAGGCACTTAGAGAATTTTAGGTAATTATTCACTAAGTTTATATCCTAGTGCTCTTAAAAGGTTGGAATTTAAACAAAATTATTGTACTCGCATTGTGGTAATACTTATGGACTATACTTATACGGACATAGGTTCACGATAGTCACTGATCATCGCCCTCTAAAATGGTTGTTCGATTGCATAGAACCTAACTCTAAACTAAAACTGCAAAAAGGTAAGTCATATCAACCCCTTTTTATGTCCCACTGCTGGGCACGGGTCTCCTCTCAGACTGAGAGGGGTTTGGCCATAGCCCACCACGCTGGCCAAGTGCGGGTTGGCGGGCTTCACACACCATCGAGAACATTTTTTGTGAACTCTCAGGCATGCAGGTTTCCTCACGATGTTTTCCTTCACCGTTAAGCCAGTGATATTTTGTTTCCTAAAACGCACATAACTCGGAAAAGTCAGAGGTGCGTGCCCAGGATTCGAACCCGCGACCTCCTTATGAGAGGCAGAGGTCAGAACCACTAAGCTATCACTGCTTAAAAGGTAAGTACAGCGTTGTATCTCAGAATATTAATATATGTACGAAGAACGTACTAATCGTTATCGTATTCGTTAAACAATTCTGCCCGCTGATTGGCTGTCTGATTTACGCCAATCTGAGGGCAGAAATTACTAACGATTACGATAACGGTGAATGCGTTTTTCTTACACAATCAGACTGCTAGTTGTACTCGTATGTTTTGATATTAATTGTGAAAGTACAAAAACATTGGTATTGTTTGTTCCCTTCTTTCTCGAATTCCAAATGATATCTTATAATATCTTATATTTCATCATAATAATATTAATAACTTCAATTTATTAATATTAGAAATGTGAATATAGAGCGAGTTCAACTCATTAAGTGATGGCAGATATTAATATATCTGTTATACATTAAGATTAAGAGCAGAACCGAAATATTATTATCAAACCGCAAGCCTAGGTACGCAAATGAAATAATAATATTGTTGTAACCTGGCAATTACGTTATTGACTTAATTAAACTCGTACTTAATTATATAAATATAGGTACAAGACTAGCTATGCGTGTGTGTATACCTACCGTGATTGCTTAGCTATTATATTCATAACTTAGCTTAGTTAATCTTTAATAGATAACTTAATTTTTCATCTTGATACTCGGATGTCCAAAGTGAACCCTTTGCATATACCTCTACCTTGCGGAGTTGTTTGCTTTTGTGACATATATACAATATTTTTTAACTCTGTCGTTCAGTATAACCAAGTACAGTGCGACACGGATATCTTGGCCCGTGGCCAAAATCGGAACTAACGCCGCTATTTTGTGATACTGATTGATAGTTCGCTCCGACGGTACAGTATGTTGTGTTGTTTTTGGTTAATATTAACAAAATAAAACTGAAATTGAAGTAAACTTGAGGAATTTTATTTTCTGTCTGCCTTTGTTCTATAACAACGGCCTCCTGACAATGTCATTCAAGTGCCAGGAGAGCCTTGTCAGACTGTATGCTAATTTTAGTCTTCATGAAGTGTTTTATACACTTAGGGCCTGTTTCACAATAGCCGGATAAACTTTATGTAACAAATAAACTTGACATTTTGATAGATTCCCAATACAAAACTTGTACAACATAAAACATATTCGCTAGATAAAGTTTATTTGGTGATTGTGAAACACGTCCTTAGGATTTTATTCCGAAGCTGACTTTTCTAGCTCTATCTGAAATGACGTTTACTGTGCGGTCTTCTACATGGGCAAGTCGCCACGGGGTTAGTGGTACGCGCCTCGAGGCTTCTCCCCTTGCCCAGGCGTGTTTGAGATCAGATTGTAACTGGCAATTTTTTTCGATAGATGGCACCACAGATCTACTTAAGAGCTCAATAGAAAACGTATCATATTATCGCCATGCCTGAGCCCCCGTAGCTCAGTGGCAAATCACCCAGCCGCGATAGCTGGGAGACGTGGGATCAAATCCCGCCGAGTGCAGTAGTAGTTTTATTTAGATAAATAATACGAATTTATAGGAATAACCAAGTAGGGATAACTGAAATTTATTTCAAATGCCTTTAGAAATCGATACAGCCATGTTATTCACGTAAAGTGTCAGCTATATTTGGTGACGTGAAATGTTTAAAAAGTTTGAAAACGTGACGTGAATTTCCCCACCACTTGTCGATTCTGAAAAAAAAAATGCTTTCACGTTTACCTTGTAGCGGTCTTCGATTGACGAGAGATGGCGTCACCAGCGCAATAGCACACGCTGACAGAGCATTCGACGAGCGTTCTATAAATACAACTTCTGACGTCACACGCTCGGATCACGAGCGGTCCCCAGGCACAACATCTGCCTGGAGGGAAATTTGCCTATTGCCCTCTGCACCGCCAAAACCTTATACAAATTAACGATAACTTATAACTTTCGACGACCTCCGTGGCGCAGGGGACGCGCGCTCGGATTCGAGTGGGAGGTCGCGGGTTCGGTTCCCGCCATGGGCCACTTTGGAATTTTATAATTTCTACATTGGCTCAGGTCTGGTCTGTTGGGAGGTTTCGGCCGTGGCTACTGACCACCCTACCAGCAAAGACGTACCGCTAAGCGATTAAGCGTTCCGGTGCGATGCTGTGTGTAGAAACCGTTGGGGTGAGTTTACGTACCCCTTCCAAGTTAGTACGTTAACATCTACGGCTGCATCATCACTTACCATCAGGTTAAATAGCAGTCAAGAACTAACTTGTATAGTGTAAAAAAAAAACTAAAGTTGATAAAGTTCAGTTTCATAGTTAGTTATCCAAGTCGCAAGTCGCAATACAAGTCGAGGAGGCACTCGAGCGGAAAGAAACAATAAAGTTGGAAATAAAGTAGGAAAAATTACATCTCCAGTCGATAAATAGCTGTCGTCGTTTCAGCAGCACTTCACAACTGGCAAGTTGCAAGTTGCAAGTTGCGAGTTGCAACTACCTAAGTTTATGTTGCCTGAAATCATAATAAATCACCTTCACAACTTACGCCGTGAGTTCGAGATAGGGATGTGGCATGTTCAAAAATGCACAGCCAATTTCAACAACATGCAATTTTCAGTTTTCAACTTTTCAGTGAAGATTGTTCCGATAGTCGTTTCGGTGAACGGCCTTTTAGCGAAAAGCTTCAACAATCATCTTTCATTCGGCTGGTGTATCAACGACTGCATACAGAAGTTATGTAATATGATAGTCTTGGAGATGGCACGCATTGTGTGGACATGGAGGTTCCTCTCTCTGGAGCTTTGACAACCGGCCCGGCCAACTTGGATCCTGAAAACCTTACCATCGGCGGTAATTTTCTTATTTTTTTATTTATTAGAACCTTGCTATAAATGTTAAGTGAAGAAGCTGACTGACTGTCTAACTGAGTGGTGTGTAGGTTGTGAGTTAATGACTGACATAATATTAACGTACAGCCCAAACCGGTGAATTTAGAGACTCCGGCATGTAGGTTCCTTATAAGGTCTTGAGATGCACTGAGAAAGTATTTTTCAAAACTCACCCCCAAAAGGTGAACCGGGGGTACGAAGTTTCTATGGAGATTTAGATTTCAACGATTTGACTATTTGAAATAGAGATAGATCATATACTGGATGAATACACAGTTTTCTTTAGCTCAGGTCAGTATTTCGTAAAAAAACATGGTTCCCGCGGGATTTTTGAAAAGCTGAAATCCACGCAGACGAAGACACGGACGTCTGCTAGTAGAACATAAGTGAATAAATGAGACATAATTAGTATTAGTACGATAACATTACATAATTTATTATCTACATTAACTTTTAAATAACGGCAGTAATAGCCTGTTACTTTCAGCTGCATGAAATTGCTTCACGGAACTGTACCCCTGCGGACCATTGTTTCAGCGAGATATGATTAAAAGTGCATCAGAGAGTTCCCGCATCTTATACCGTTTAAGGAGTCCGGAACCAATTTCGCAAGTTGCGATGTTGCCAAGTTGCGAGCGTAAGACAAGTTGCGTGTCGCAGCGGCTTTTGATAAGCACCGCAACTTCATGTCTATTGTCTAACAATTGCTCAGTTGGCAATTGTTGTAGGCGCATATGGCATTTTTTGAGTTGGAAAAAATCAGTCTTTTTTTTACACGACTGCACAAAAAAGGAGTGTAATGTTTTTAGGGTTCATGTAAGTATATATTTATCCATCTATCGCTTAGACGCTCAACTACCTACCTCCGAAAATCTTTTTGCAGGTGTTGGTGGCAATAGGGAAAGGAGAATGCCGATTTTTGTATGAAAATTGGGCTATTCCTTGCGTCTTAACCAAATCATTGGTAAAACATTAGAAATATTCTCAATATTACCTATGTAAAAAAAGATTAGTAAGATATTAATAGGGAAATTGTAATAAACTGATTTTCTAAGTGGTTAATTTTCTAAGTTTTATAAGTGGCATGGCAGTTCCACATGGTTCAAAACGTTTAATTATTTTTTTTACTTTTGCACCCCTTTTCACATTTCACTAAAATAAATACATAATTATATGCAATATTAAAATTTGAAAAGCATACGTGCTTGAGACGCAGAGTGACGGAAATCTTGCCCATTTTCTGGCATTCTCCTTTTTTCCTTCCAAGCACGTGTTATGCCTGGGGACCGCTTGTGATCCGAGCGTATGACGTCAGAACTTAAATTCATAGAGCGCTCGTCGAAAGCTCGGCAGCGTGTGCTATTGCGCTGGTTACGCCATCTATCGTCAGCTATCAAATACCGCTACATCTTCGTCACCTTTGAGTAGAAATTAAACAATTTCAAAAAGCTTTTAAATCATTGCAATTAGTCACCCAAAAATTAAAGGATGATGAACCTTTATGAAATAGTTACAAAGTGACGATGAAAATCTTTTTTCTTATTTTTGGAAGTCGGGTATTTTTATACAAACACACACGAGCACATACAAATGTGTTAATGGTAAACATTATTTTATCAGTATAAGCAACTACAATTCCCATCTGTAAACTTATAACTCTTTGGTTTTATTATGTTTGTGAAAACGAAAAAAGTAGGAAATATCCGTTGTACATTTACGTTTCTATCATCAACGCGTCATAAAGGCTTTTTATGTAATGATAGGGAAATGACTTTTAAGTTTGTGTGAAAGGCTTTTTTGGGAGTGAGTAAATATGAAAGATGATCGGTTCCACGGGACCTATTGTGGAAAAATGAAATTGTTTTCTAAACAAAAGTGCGTATATTCCTTTATTGTATCCTTTTAAGAAAAGGTAAATAAAATTGATTGTTTACAGAAATGTATCTATGAGTCAAGGTATAGCTACCTTATTCTTCTTTGTAAAAACGACTATCAGTACTTTCTTGTATTATCATACCCTGATGATATTGTGGAAGATATAATCAAATAAATGTTTTTGCGGATTGAGTTGCTAGATAACTGCACAGCTTTACACTAGAAAAAGTGCTGAAAAACTATGTAGAAAAAGAAAATTGTTAGGCCATAACTCTCTGCTGGTAAAGACTCTGGTAAGTGTCTATACCAGCAGACAATTTTCTGACAGTGGTCATCAGTAGACCAAAACTGAGGCAGTTAGTTAAAAATTATAAAGCTCTAGAGTTATGCAATTATACCCACGAAGCCTTCGTTTAAATAAATACCTTTAATCTCAGCTAGAAAATTCGTTTTATTAGGAGTTTCTAGAACAAGAAATTATAGAACCAGCTCAGAGTTGAAAAATAGCCTGGTCCAACCGACTTCGTCGGATAGAGACTTTCATGACTTTAAAGTTTAATTAAATGAAGATACTTGAAGCTTCAATAACCTACCAATTTCTATTGAGGTAATGTTATCGATTAGTTGGAATACTTACAAAAATATTTGTATATTTTAAGATTCTAACAAATTGTAATTTAAAACTTTACTTAAAAACGAATTTATTATAATTTATTCTTAGTTGCCTGGCGTAAAATAAATTACCTAATATTTTAGGAAGTTTATTAAAATATTTAGCGTACCTACGAGAAACCACCGTTTTGAGCTTTTATTAAATAAAGTGTAAGTAACTTGTACCTCTTATAGAGTACTTTATTACTAACTTTATGTATTACCTAGTATGTATGAAAGTCGATACAAAAGTGTTGTTTCTATTTTTGATGAAGTAGGTTTTATAGACTTTTACAAAAGTAGAAATCAATTAAAAATAAAGAGTCATTAAAGAGTTCCCACAACTTAGACACACCTCGCAACGGCATGGTACATCGAAAACTAATTTTACCGCAAGTTTCCAGCACGCAAAGTTGCCGCGCCACAGAGTTACCAAGTTGCAAAGTTGCCAGTTGCCGGCAAGACAGTATGTTGCGTGCTGGCAGCGGTTTCTGATGAGTGCTCACGGCAACCGCAGCTAACTTCGGCTGGCAACTAAAATTGATGTTAACTTTGTAACATAAAGATGAAAGGTGTAAATTAGAGCATTTGAATACGGTGACTTTTACACGTAGGTAGGCACTGTTGAAATATGATTTGCCACATTTTGTTGCAATTAATTAAAACCTGTTTTCTTTTAATTGATGCGAAAAGCGAATAAAAATACCTCGCATTTTGATTGTTAAACTTCAATTGTACCTAGGCCATTCAAATGACTGGTACCTCAGCAGTCTCACTGCACTTGGCCAATATAATTCAATTCAATTCAATAATATTTATTGCGAAACTTGGTTTACATAGATCTTATAGAGATTGTCAAGTTCGAACAAGTTCTACCTTACGGCATGCAATATAGGTTACAATATTTATAATATCACCCTACAACTATAATAATATTATGTAATTATGGAAGAAACAATATGCAGTGACTTTTACTTAAATGGCCCCGTATTACGCAGAAAAAAAATAGTTATTAATAACAAATCATCTAATGACGCCTTCTCGTCATAATATAATATCTCATATTAATAAAATGTCCTAAAGGCTAAATAACTTAATATAATATGTCAAATAACTATGGAATTCGTACATAATTGAAACCTATTTATGTCTGTCATCAAAATATTCTTTTATTGAGTAATAACATTTATTAATAAGAAACAGTTTAAGGGATTTTTTAAATTTGATTAAATCTTCTATTTTCTTTATGTCATCCGGTAAATTATTGTAAATGGTGATCGAAATGCAAATTACACTTTTTTGCTTCTTTGTCGTCCTAGAAGGTCGGACTCGCAACCTCAAAGGATATCTCCTATTGTTTAAATTATCAAATAACGACATATGACTGTGGACAAACACAGCTGTCTCATAAATGTAAAGTGACGGGAACGTAAGTATTTTCAATTCTTTAAAATGGGGCTGGCATGTGTCCGTCCACTGGAGGTTACGAATTGCTCTGATGCGCTTTTTTTGTGCCTTAAAAGCCTTTTCACTTTCGACCGAATTTCCCCAAAACATTATCCCATACCTAAGGGTTGCTTCAGCGTAGCCAAAGTAGGCTATGCGTAGTGCCTGCTCATTAGCAATTCTATTTAACTTAAAAAGAGCATAGGAGAATTTACTTAATTTATTGCAAATTTTTTCAACTTGTGCTCTCCAATTG
Organism: Coenonympha glycerion; assembly: GCA_963855885.1. Taxonomy (NCBI): domain Eukaryota; kingdom Metazoa; phylum Arthropoda; class Insecta; order Lepidoptera; family Nymphalidae; genus Coenonympha; species Coenonympha glycerion. The sequence continues at coordinate 14,792,503 of OY979637.1, read as the reverse complement.
AGATCATCATCAACAATAACACCCAAGAATTGTGTTTCCTTTGTTTGTTTAATTTGGTTACCCATATAATTAATGTTGATGTTTGTCAGTCGAAAACTGTTCCAATTGAAATTCATAATTTTTGTTTTTTCCATATTTATATTTAAATTGTTATTTTCTAACCACTTTATAATTCTTTCTATTGATTCATTTATTTCAGCTTCATAATTATTTAAATTATTTCCTTCATAAACTACAGTACAGTCATCTGCAAAAAGTACCATTGGTTGTGTTATCACTTTCGGTAGGTCATTTATGTATAACAGAAATAAAAGTGGCCCCAGAACACTTCCTTGGGGAACACCGTATCGGACACATCTTGCAGTTGACCGGTAAATTGTTTCTGTGAAATTTTTAGGGCAAATTCTACTTATTTCGGTTATCTGTGGCCTGTTAGTAAGGTATGACTTAAAAAGATCTAATACTGATCCTCGCACGCCATATTGATCTAACTTTCTTAATAAAATGTTGTGATCAACAAAGTCAAAAGCCTTAGTCATGTCCATGTATAATGCTGCTACTGGTCTCTTTGTATCAATACAATTAATAATTTTATTAATTAAGTCATAGATCGCTAAGTTTATTGACTTATTTTTTCTAAAGCCTTTTTGCTCCTTGACAAGTATTTCATTGTCTTCAAGATATTTGTTTAAACGCTTATAAATAACTTTTTCAAAAACTTTAGAAAATATTGTCGTCAATGCGACAGGACGGTAAGAAGCAACATCACACCGATCATTTCTTTTGAATAAAGGTTTAATTGTTGTCACTTTCAATGCTTCAGGAAATTTACCTTTCTCAATACTTAAATTAACTATGTGGCATAAAATTCCAGAAATAGAGAAGGAGGTTGCTTTAACTATTTTTGTAGTTATACCATCATACCCTATGCTTTGAGTATTTCTTAAAGACTTGATTATTTCAAAGATTTCCACTGGCGTAGCTGGAGCCATAAACATGGATGACGACTTATTATACTTTACTCGAATACTAGATTTTTCTCTTTTAATATTTACTTCATGCGCAATATCTATGAAGTGATCGTTAAAGGTTTGAGCTATTTCTTGGGGATCAGTTATTACACGCCCATTGTGGTTAATTTTTTCAATTTCATTAGCAGGAATATTTGTTTTGTTCCCTTTAATTATCCTCCATGTCGCCAAACATTTATTTTGCGACTTAGCTATGTAATAATTATTCTGCGATTTTTTTGTCAAATCAATTATTTTTTTTAATCTTTTGCTATATACAGCATACAGCATATATTATATATATTAGCAGTACAGAGCAAAGTTCTGCATTACAATGCAATTTCATTTCCTGTGATGCACTGGGTCTGATATGGACAGGCGTATTATCACTTTACATCAGATAAAATTTCAACCCGTCATCTCATTATTTGACATAAAAAATGCTTTAGGTAGGTATAGGCACGCATTTGAACAATCAAGGGACTTCCTTTGAATTATTTATTACGATTTGTTTCTAGAAAAATCCCTTTGTCCGTAAAAGATTAGCCGGTAAAGCGGAACCATTCATTAGGTGGAAGGGACAAAAGCTGCAAATCGAGGGTCCGTAAGCTAATACGATATTTTTTAGATTCGCCTTTTATTTAATTACGGAAGGTCTACACGTGTCCGTTGGCCCCGATTAAAAGACACTTTTCGGCTCAATTTATTATCCCTTGTGGAAAAATCTTTACGTCTGAGTGCATTTTTTAGAGACCTAGCGTCGAATGATTCAATAAATAATTTTATGACACATATGCTCAAAAAGTTGACATTTCCATGTGTGTTTAGCGTGCGGAAAGTTATTATTTTCCACACTAGAGCTTTTTTGTAGATAGAGATCCAAATACACGAAGGAAGCCCCTCCTTACCTTATGCATGAAATGAACCGTCATGCATTTGCATCCTTTTTGCCTTTCTTTTTTGGCTATTTGTTATTAGTTTATTACCTATTTATAGCAATTTATTACCTACTATTTATTTATAGCATAGTTCACTTGCAGTGATTAAAATTTTCGTTTTTTGTTAGTGAAGCACTGAGAATAAAGAATAGAATCCATTTATAGATCTGGGGTAAAGAATAGTAGCTGCACTTTTATAAGCTTCAATACAATTATAAATATGTATAAATATTTTTTCGCAAATGTATTACAAAACCTCTTTGACTGCATCTGCGAAATAGTCATTTCTACAGGTAATGAAATGACAAACTTTCCGCACATATATCGAAATGTACATTTCTTTCATTATTTCTGCTTTTAAAAGTGGGAAGGCATTTTCTGGGCAAGCACTTACGCAACCCATTATTGTTTTCCCTCAGGCAGAATTGTAAATGCAAAAGCCTATATCTAGAATAAAAAATTGCCTGTGATAGATAGACGAAGGACAGAAAAAGTTTCATTTTACCATTAGGTACTAAACAATAATTAAGTATAGTAAAGTTTTATGACATGAAAGAGTATAAAAAGATACTCTATTTTGACTTTCAAGAAAGATCATTTAATAATCTGACACAAATCTGTCAAAGTCGTTATTATTTCTTAACAGGAAAATACGAGGATAATAAGGATAGGTATAGGACTTAGAAACCTTTTAAGGCAACCCCATTAAATCTAAAAATAGATGTAGGTGGGAGTATTTTGATACTACGTAAACTTGAAGGCTTTCTTACGTTATTATGTTGAGAAGAACATTTAGGTTCCAATATACAAGGGCACACAAGGTTTTACCTACAAGGTTTTTTCTGCAATATGTCAAAACTAAATTGTTTCCACAGTTGTGAAGGAATGCCTAACTGAATATAAGTAACCACATTTAATGTTAAGAGGATTTAAAAAAATCGAAATTTTTCAATGAAAGGTAAAACAGTCCACGACACGCTGAAGTTTAAATAAAAATAAAGCTCACATAATTTAAGACTTCCCAAAAGATGTTTTTATACTAAGTTCCATTTATACCATTTTAATTTAGTAGCAACTGGTTCAAAAAATATTTATTTAAAATGTTTCCGCGTTGGAACATTTTGAAACACCTTATAAAAAGAAATTCTAGAGAATACAATTCTGTGAATAATAAACCTGTTCACTGAAGCATTTGAGGAAATAAATTCAGTAAATGTGGAATTTAAAATAAGGCTCCGGCAGACAAGGATGGCTGAATTGAAATTGAACAAGTGCGAGCGAGACAAAAAAGAGAGTGGATCTAGGGCAAAACTTACGCTAATGCAATAAAAATTCCCGTTGAATTGGGTTTTTTTAATAAATGCCACCAGTTGTCGCCACGGGGACGTGAAGTTAAAACTCATATAATAAGCCTTTTTCTTTGAATTTGGCTACCTATTTATCCAAACATGCAGGTCTTGAGTCTTGACTAAGGTCATGTAGATCTTAATAACCTCTCTCTCGGCAGATTTTAACTTAACGATGCGTTTAATTAACTACCTAGAGAGAGAGGTTACATGCCTAGATTATGAAATAAAATGTAAGTAAGTTTTTACTTAATTTTTCAAATGCAACATTCCTTCTGCAAATGAATATTTGACTTAATCCAGACACGGAGACCAATTTCTAACGAGATTTTCCATTGCCCGGATGCTATTTTAATACAAAAGTGTAACTCTCTATAACCTCTCTCTCAGAATCCGACGGAACAACAGCTCCGACACAACCGGAGATAATCAGCACGGGCCAGCTCAATGTGATGTGCAAGGCACGGGAGTGAAATACCACCAATTTCCAAACTAGGGACAGTTATTAAGAATTTTCTGATAGAATTCCCCAATACCGAATGGGATCGAAGCCAAATCCTCGTAATCTGCAGTCCAACATACTCACGACTAGACCCTACGAGGCAGTTGAGTAAGTAGAGCTTGTCTATGCTCAAATGATGCGCCCCACTTCCTCATTTACGCACACAAGCAACATGAAAATATTGGCCGAACGCATTGGACATTCAGTCAGTACCTACTTGCTAAGAAAGTTCTGTTCTGTTGTCCAATAACCAATTAGTCACTTGTGATGTAAACGCGCGAAATAGCGGACGTATTGTTCGTACAACTTGCCAATGCTGCTCCATACAGTGAGCGTTGTCGTCTATTGGTTTAGAGTGTAAAAATTGAATGTACTACAACATAGGAAATACAATGCCTTAACTTTATCGTGCAACGTAAATTTAAGTTCACATTTGTCGACAATGTTGCGTTTTGAAATACATTCAATTTTCCGCTCTATGTCAATAGCTGTAAAATTAATTTTTCAGTGTTTGCAAAAGCTGTTTTGATTTCAAACTCGTTTGCTTCGTTATAAACGTAAATGCCATAACCGTTTCAAACATTTCACTTAGCAAAATGTAGAAGACGCATTACGTGATTACCTGAGAAAAACGTATTCATCGTTATCGTAATCGTTTGCAAATTCTGCCCGCCTATTAGCTGACGTAATTCAGGGAACCAATCAGCGGGCAGAGTTTCTAAACGATTACGATAACGATGAATACGTTTTTCTTACACAATAAAGGGTCTGATCCTAATTCGAGGAACAGGCGACGCTCCCACACCAATGAATTGTCGTTATTCATATTAGCATTCATACATCTAGATCAACTAATTAAGTAGTGGGGCGCGTTATTTCAACTTAGACAAGCTCTATCATATTAATATAGCAACCTCCTCCGAGAATATATCTCCTCGAACTATTTATATCGTAGCTCCTCCATGTTTCGCGATAATAACTTAATTAACCCACTGACCGAGTGCGGAAGTGTGTCAGTCGATTGGATGTGTCTATAGTACCTATTCGTTTTAATTACAGATTTTATCTGACGTTCAAGTTTCTGGTGTCTTAGCTCGCAGCCTCTGGTATCTCATATGGCTCACTGAAATAATGACTCTTAGAAAAATTAATTAAAAATTGAGACTGGAACGTTTCTATATACACCACATTGCTAATAGTATGTCGCTGTGTCTACAGGCACTGCTATATATTTATTTATTGCATAGAGAAAGTAAATAAATAATAATTTAAAGGCAATGGGACGCTTTTACAAAAAACGCCCTTATAAAATATTAAACTAAACCGCAAGAATTTCAAAGTGGCTGTAAACCGAAATAAGGCTTACTATAGCATTAAAGGATCCTTAGGAGTGAATGAACTGCTCTAATTATACTAGCTCAATTAGTTTTTAAGAACCATTGTGAAGTGGTGATAACAGAAAACAAAACCCGGCTGAGTTTGTTGTGGGCTTCTTCTCAGTGCTTAGCTTTAAGTCGACTTGCAGTTATCAGTTATCACCATACATATGCGACAAATATCATATTGACGAGTTACAAGAGCCTGTATGTTAGGCCTATGTGAAATAAAGATTAAAGACATTTTGACTATGACTTTGCTATAGGCGATCACTGTTTTAACATGCGAAAACTTATTTTTATCCAAGTAAAAATGAATAAAACGTAAAGTTACAAAAAAGGTCTACAATGAAATAGGTATAAACGAAACCGCTAAAGTCTGGCCGGCACGTCTGGGATATTTTATTTTTAGCTCATTTCTAGCTTAGCTGTAAGTTTGAGCTAAGCAAATGGTGCCTGTCAACCACGCCACAAAACTGGGTTATGTCACTGTAAGGCCCACCGCACATTGGTGGCGAGGGAAAGAAAAGGATGAAATCTTGATAAATCTCTTACATTGACTGACTGACTATGTAAAGCGGGGTGGGAAATGATAAAATATTGCACATAAGAGTTCTTTTTTAACAGAAAAACTTTTATCTTTTGGTCTGTGATACGAACACCTAAGTTTAAATATTCTGTAATGCCAACTACAATGTATTTGTACCTAAATGTAACTTGTATGGAACGCATGAATAAAGTATATTTATTATTCAGGTAATATACCTGAATAATAAATAGACTAGTAACCTTTTTTTATTTAAGTAAGTAAGTAAATGAATTTAATTTGTCTTTTTAAAACCTTAATATTTGTACTTTGACTAATGTACCTAAGCTTTAAATTTCGCAAAAGTGTTAGCAATTTGTATGAAAAATTCCTATTTATGAAAATAAAACCAGTCTTTGTGTTAATGATACCAATATACTCGTACAATGTGACTTGACCCTTATGTCTAAAATGCAAAAGCCGGGGCTTCATGCATTCGCCGGACGCCAAGTTGCGTTTTGTTAGGAAGCTAGTTCTTATTTAAAAGGCCTTTTAAGTTTTGGCAACTTCGAAACTCTTTTGAAATTTCGCTCTATCTAAATGGTAATAAAATATTTACAAAAATATAAAGTAACTTGAGTATTGCATATCTCGTTGGTGGTTAAAGCTTTGACACCGGATTTCAAGGTCATGGGTTCATTGCCAGATAGAAAGAAAAGTTTTGGCTAAAAAAAACTCAAAAAGTACGTTTTGTTTTTAATCATAGATAAGGAACAAATCAAGAAGTTCCAAGTTGGGATTAACAAACTAATAATAAAATTTGATAAAAGATAGCAACTTCTAGCTAAATAAGTATACCGTCGCTTTTTAATGTGAAAGCTTTTTTTATCTCCGCTAAATGAGGTCATTATTCTAACGTCTTATAATGAAGCCACTTTGGAAATAATTGGTTAATTTGGTAGCTAATTCTGTACCCGGTTCAAAGAATCCACGTTTGATATTGTGAGCTTCTATAGTGGGATCTCTGTGATCTTCCCTAAGAGGCGCAAATATCTCCCTTGATCTATCCCTATTTAGACTTCGAGATATTTTTTTTGTAGTTTTTGAGAAACTCTTCAAGTAAGTAGTGGAGTAAGTAAGAAATTTTTAAAATTTTAAAGAGGCCCGTAGCGGGAATCGAACCCGCGAACTCACACTCGAGGTATTTAGTCCAGAAAAACTACAAACTTCTATACCTATTTTTTTAACCTAGCTGTAAAAGAGAACAATTTCAGAAAAAATACGTTTCTCAAAGAAAATTCAAAGTGGATCTATCTCATTCCAATGAGATAGATCTTATTGAGTCTGTAACATTTTGAAGACGGTCGATTCATTAAAATGCATCGCTTCACTTGACATATCGAGCCTTAAGTTCATAGTTTAATACCTAAAAGAAACGTTCTAGTTTGCTCAAATACTTATAAGGTAAAAGTAGAAAAAAAACTCTTAAAGCAGAAAAGACTTATTGTATATTCCCTCGATTTGTATGATTTTATTACATAAAACCTATCCTGTACTAATTTTAACATACTGCTAAAAATATTTATTGTGAACAATTAAACTATATAAGAGAATACCAACACAACGCCGAAATAACATTTATAGTGAAACAAAAACAAAACCAAAAACGTGCCGAATTGAGAACCTTTTGATTTCCAAGACAGTTAAAAAAGTGGAAATGATCAATCTGATTTAAAATAAAATACACGCACCCTCAACTTTTTCTATTAAACATAAGAAGTATCTATGTACTTAGAGATTTATCTAAATCAAAAATAATTCTAGTTTTTAGGAGTGCCCTTGGTGACGCAATATTTAAATCTTCTAAGTTTAGAATGAAGACATCTTTCCATGAGCGCGGCATTATTTTTAACTTAAATATAACTTTGTATAGTTACGTCAAAAACTTTTAAAAGAACACTCGAAATAGTATTGTCTGGTTAGTTATCTTCCTTATATATCAGAAGACTTTTTCATTTCTTGAATGCTAGGTTATTCCTGGTGTTGTCAATTATTTAATGATTTTGAGTTTCAAAGAGTGTAGTTAAGTTAAAGTGTTCCAATGTGTGATCAAGCTAGCCCTAATCTTTGACAGCGTTAAATAAAGATCTTTGTTAATGGAAGATGAAGCTTCTTAGAACATAGACAAATTGAGAATTAGACTGCATTTTTGCAGACTGCATAAACAGCAGATATTCATTTGCAAATTCCATTTCCTACTATGTAGTAATCTGGTATTTTTAGATTAAATAAAATAAAATGATTGTTATTTTATAATTATTATTCATTTAATTAGCATTTTGCATCTCCAAGACGCAAGCAATTTAGATAAAAGAAATCGAAAGAAATAACCATTAGCATTCTTATATTTTTAATTAAGAAACTGTATTTGCATTTCACATTGGAAGAAGAGAGAATAAATTATTGCTTTGTATTTTCATTTATCTCTCTGTGTTCTGTAGTTTTCTTGTTACTTTTTTCTTTGATAAGCGTTTTGTTTCTGTATGTTAAAATTTTTAAATATTTTTAAAAGTCTCAAGTCAAATCTCTTAAGTCAAGTTATGTATTTCATTTGCCTTGGTTCTTGACTTAAAAAAATATATACAAATTATTTTGAAAAATATACATTTACATCTGGCCTGATTCGTCGGAAAACCCTTCAAAAATAAACAACAAAAATCACAAGTTAATCCGTCAAACTACAACATTTTGTGGTGTCCTGTAGATCGAAAACATAGATTTTATAGGTTGTCGCTCGCGCTCCGACTAGATAGAGCCCTTCCTAACAACGACAGCTCCGTGAGTGAGGCAACTTTCTCTTGTATTGTGTGTCAATTTGAAATTTGTATGGTGCGCGAATGCTAGTGTGCGTGAAAAATTGTGTAGCGACAGCTCCAGTTTGCCACTTTAGGCAAAGTATTTTGCCGCACTCTTGAAGTCCAGGGCGGCCTCTTGGACTTCTATATGCTCAAAAATAAAAACTTTTATGTTTTAAAATAAACTAGCTGACCTGGCAAACGTTGCTTTGCCCTTAGGGGTAATAAAAAATAGATAAATTGAGATTTAAACTATCCTATCTCTCAAGTTGGATCGAACTGCACATGGTGTGCGAATTTTATTATAATCGGTTAAGTGGTTTAGGAGTCCATTGAGGACAAACATTGTGACACGAGATTTATATATATTAAGATAAATTTATAAATATATAATTAAAAATAAAATAAAATGAACAAACTAAATAGTAAACTTTGATTGCGAAAATGACTTTATTTTTGTCCTTCTGTCTCTCTATGAGAAACGAATCTGACAACCTACAGAAACTATTGTTTTTTTTTCTGAGAAAATGTAAAATTTAACGTTCTTCGAGGGATTTGAACAACATGAATGGAGCCGCGGGCAAAAGCTACTATCCGATAAGTTTGAAAGTTATTCAATCTACGCCTCACTACAGCTTGCTACAGCCAACGAACGTGACGTGTAAAACTGTCACGGAACTTTTGCACACAAAGGCTGCCAGCTGTCATACAAGCGGAGCAGCAAAAAGTTTATAGTAACTTGGAAAAAGTGCATGTGCATATCAAGAGCTGATGCATCTTATGAAAATCGTTTTTATGCTATTTGGATTTCTTAGATACGTAAAATTCGCAGGTCATACTGGTGGTATGACTTTTCTCGGGGACTCTAATCTATCATTGATCATACTAACTTTGAAGGGTAGTCTAACCCCAATGGCTTGTACACAGTATCGCAGCGGAACTCCAAATTGCTCGGTGGTGTGTCTTTTATAAATGAAACACTAAGCTATTACTTTCATAGGCGATTTTATTAACTCTCCTATCCAAATCCAAATCCAAATATCTTTATTTCACATAGGCCTAACATACAGGCTCTTGCGAACGTCGGTATGACATTTCTTGCATAATAATGATGATAACTACAAGTCGACTTAAAACTAAGTTTACGAGGGTTCCAAACGCGCCCTGCCGCTGAGAAGAAGCCCACAACAAACTCAGCCGGGTATTTTTTTATGTTATCACCATTTAACAAACAAAGTATAAATACTAAAATATAGGCTAGCAACGACAAGAGAGCAATCTACCCCTTATCAGTCAATTCCAAGGGTTTGTGTCGCTAATATAGTCCTTAATATTGTAATATGCCTTTTGAATGAGTTTAGGCTTGACAAACCCTTTGAATTTATCTATCTATTTCATCATCATCTCAACCCCTTTTTATGTCCCACTGCTGGGCACGGGTCTCCTCTCAGACTGAGAGGGGTTTTTCCATAGCCCACCGTGCTGGCCAAGTGCGGGTTGGCGGGCTTCACACACCTTCGAGAACATTTTTGTGAATTCTCAGGCATGCAGGTTTACTCACGATGTTTTCCTTCACCGCTAAGCAAATCTATTTATTTGTATAAAATTCTTGTGTTGCAATATTTGTAACCAAACCAAACAAGCCAAATGGCTTGACCGATTTTTGTAAAATTTTTGTCGACATTCGGTAGTGTGAGAATAGGACGTAAACTATTTTTCATACCACAAATATAGAAATGGCAAAAGAAAGCTTGCCGTGTCAGCTCGTAGTTTTATAAAAAAACATCCATCAAAACGATACGCTACATAAATTAAAACGACCCCGTCTGTCCTGGAGCTCGCAATTAAACGGCGCAAGCAATAACACGAGACGTTAACGACAAACGCTGAAAGAGATAATGGATTAATAGTTTATACTGTACCACTTATCCTGATTAATCCTCTCCATACATTTCCGGATTATAGGAACATGTTACTCATTAATACTTTACAAAACGTTTATTTTCTAGCTACCTACTTAGAGTTAGAGATCGGGTGAAAGTAGATTGATTATTAAATCGGTTATTTAAACCCAATAAAGGCTTAATTTTTATATTCACACCGTTCCGGAGTGAATATATTACTTTTGGTGGAATTCCAAAAACAGTTTTTTGATCTGGCAGACCAGGGTTAATCACTGATAGCAGTTTGTGCTTAGAATTTCACGTCTAATGGCGAAAACCGCATCAAAGTTGGTGCTTTCAGTTACGAGAAAAACTCAGAAAACATGAGTCTGTCGACAAGCAAGCAAGCAAGTTAGTCGGAGCGATAACTCAACTTGCAAACAATTTATCTTATTCAGAGATTTTTTTATCGTTTGGTAGTGCTAACCCAAAGAGCTGTATAGATTTTGGAGAAATTTGGATGGTCAGTGGTCGAGATATGGTCAATTAACCGTGCGAAGTGTACTTCTATCGTAGTAAACTTTTGTGAACGGTGTGAATATGCCCGCGACTTCTGTCATCGATACTAGTTAATGAAATAAATACATTGAGATGGATTTTTTATCAATTCAATAAAGGCTAGCGCTTGACTATGATCACACTGGATGGAAAGTGATGATACAGTCAAAGGCAGAATGCGTTTGCCTAAGAAATGCCTAATTTGAAGGCGCTTATGTTGTAGGAGTTGGAACAGACAGTGCCTGGGAGTGTATTCCAGATTTTTGCACTGCGTATCGAACGATAAAAACGAGGAATCAAACCGCATTATTGGTGCATTCTATTTTTTGTTGCTGCTAAAAGTCTAGCTAGAAGTAGAGTCGTCAAATTGCTTTCTTAATGTGTGTCTTTTCCACCTAAATAAAAAGTTTTTTCTTTCTTTCTTTCAAATCATGAGCTCTTTACGGGTTTCGATGATGGTGCAGTTTTTGCACAGTTTTTACTGTGGGTAAAACTTCCTAGGTTTAATTATCGGCAGGGGCCATTTTGGAATTTTATGATACTCGTATCTAAATTGGCTCAGATGCGTTTTGTGAGAAGCTGCAGCCACCAGCAAACATGTACCGCCAAGCTAATAAGCGTTCCGGTGCGATGCTGTGTAGCAACCGCTTGAGGTTACATTAACCGCTTCAAAGTTAATACGATAATACCTTCATCCGCATCATCACTACTGTCAGGTAGGTACTAACTTATATTAGTAACTTATTGCGAGAGACAAAACAAGTTTATGAAATGGATTAGGTCTTTAGATGTACGCATTATAATCGCGATAGTTTGTGTGTTTCACGTCACAACTACTGAACCGATTTGAGTGGAATTTAGAATCAAGACAGTTTCTATTCAAAGGAAATATTCATGGATTGTCATTAGAATAGAGCTTGTCTTAAAAAAACCTTATTTAACCCGTTTTTACTTTACGGAATAATAATTAATAATAGGTACTCACTCATTTGTCATCAACAAAATAAATCTGCCTTAAAACTGTTGCCTGGTACAAACAGCAAGCCAAAACCTTTTTTCTGAAATAAAATACTATAATAGTTTTCATGTACAATTCTAAATTGCTCGAAATATGCATATAAAATTTCACTCATGATAAATAGGACGGGTAAATGGAACCACCACGGTTTTACCGTCGGGCCATGTACAGAAACCATTACCGTCCCGGACATTATCAAATTTCGTTACATTCAAGCGATACCGTTTCCAAGTAAAATTTTGTTTTCTCCATACACTAATTACTGAACTTTTAAACGGGAATGGATATTTTTGGAATGGTTGAAAGTTGAAATTACTAGGTATTCTGTTACGGAGAAAAGCGGTGAAGTATTTTCCGGTCTAATTTAACAAAGATTCGTGGACGATGCTAATAATACTCTTGTAGTTCATTTAATTAATGAATATTTATATCAGAAACGGGAAAATTTGTAAGATACTAGTTGATCCGGCAAATATATTATCTTATTACATTATTTCTCACTTAATAGTGTGAAAAATAGTTCACGCTCAATTATCAGATCTACCAAACACAAAAAATTTCATAAAAATCGGTTAAGCCCCTTCAAAGATTTTGTTAACACTATAACACGAGAAAATTAGATAAGTAGTAGTTGTTGAATAAGTTTGTTATTCCTTCACGCCACATTTTTGAATAGATTTGTCTAAAAATTTTAGGATATAATATAGGGCTTATAATTATCCTGGATTAACACTTACTCTACTGTATATTATTATGTTCTAAAAAACACTGTTACTATGGAATTTATAAAATCATAAACTGATCCATCAACGCTTAAGCCAAGATAGAAGATATACTGAATTTTTGCAAGTAATCTCCTTTATAACGTACACAAGAAGTAATTAAGAGTTATTGCTATTTTGACACGCGCTTTGCTTTGAGCAGGTGATCCCGGGATCGAGTCTCAACACATGACACTTTGAAATTTCATAATATCTAGATTGGCCTAGATTTGGTCTGGTGGAAGGCGTCTGCCTTGGCTTACAACCACCCAACCAAAAAGACACCAACGTCTAGCAATTTAGCTTTACGGCGCGATATGGTGTAGCAACATTAGAGCCTTTAGAGGGTTATTCCTTCCGAGTTAGTACGATAATATTTTAAAATGCCTCACTTCAATCATCGCTATGCTTCAGGCGAAATTACAGTCAAGTAAAGAAAATCTCTACAAGCAATCAGTTCAAAATAAAGCCATTTCTATCACCATTTATAACTTATCTAAATTTAATACAGAATTTAATCCTATTAATCCATTATCCTAGATCACTCATGTTGTAACTGTTAATAGGGTTCACAATTTATGTTAGTTTGATGGCACGACTCGCGGCGCGCGCGGTTCCGTGACACAAACGGTACAATATGGCCGGGATAATCATCTATCCCAGATTAGATTTGGGACAGTCCCATAAATGTTTATGGTATTTCGTGCATACACTAATGAGCGGGCCAAATATGGCTATGACCAAAGGCTATGACGGGTAATCTTAAATCTGCCTTACTTCGTACTGTAAGGTAATTATTAGTCCAGTAAGCACGTAGAGCCCATTGGTTCAGACCTTTGACCAGACTTTTAGGCGTTAGATATATTATGTATGTGCATTGTGCAATGTGAATATGGTAAAAAAATTGTACTTACTATTATCCCTTTAGTTTAGACTATTAGTCCCTTTTCTTCTTTAAAGACTAAAATATAGTAGATTTATTAATCCGTATTTCTTCTTCCCTCTTTAAACAAACTATAAGCTTGTTCTCATGAGCTAAGAGAATGTACGTTAATATCTAACATCGTTAATATCTAACACTATCGAAGACTGCTACAACCCAAAGGGTAGTGATCGAATCTGAAACCTTTAGATTTCAGTCCACCCATTGACTTTTGATTTATTAAGGCTAATTTGAACCCAGCACTTGGTAATTCGAAGCCGAACATGCTTCCTCTATTAACGAGGCGAAGACTAATGATCGATCCACATATTGCCCATCACTGTACTGTTGAGTGGACAGCTGTAATTATGTAACCTAATGCAATTGCGTAGAATGAATTACTCGTATAATAGGGTATTTGACTCCAATTTTTTTATTACTTTATTATAAAGTAGAATTAAAATAATGACGTGCACTGAAAGAACTAATTAAATCGATCAAATAACAAAAAAGTTATAAGCATTTAAAGATTTGTGATTAGACAGAGATAGCAACATGAAATTGTGACGTCACACCGTACCAATGCCATAGTAGCTTCGTGCGGCTTCATACAAATTTTCGTTTTGCGAGAAAGGGATAGAAGATCCCCCCACTCCAAAGTTTAAACGCCTGTAACTTTGTAAATCTTCGTTGGATTTTAATATTTCTTTCACTGCACGTTATTATTTTTATCCTAGTTTATAATAAAGTAATATTTTTTATCAAATTCAAAAGTAGTGTAAGACCCCATTAGGATTTCTGACACGAAAAGCTTTACAAATTTGGCCTGAACTCGTTCGGAGAGTTGCAAAATACGGTCAATCATTCATTTTTCTTTCTTTAATTTTTGGTTTATACGCAAGGACAGTTATAAAAAAGGCGAAACTGGAAATAAAAAAATAACAATTACAAAGTTAGTATGCAACGATAGATTACTTAGCTTGAATGATATTTTATTGCAATGTTATTTCATCAAACGACAATCTGGGCTAATTGTGTGTAAAAGTAGTTGCAAAAAGTGTGAAATCCTTAGACATAGTATAGTATTTTTCATAAACTTCCATAATATAGTAATTCTGACATGTCATTAGCTATTAACAAGATCAAAGATAATACCGAAGGAGTCTCTGTTTACAGACTCGAAAGCACATTAATTTTTTTACTCGTAGGTACATATTGATGATAGAGCCAAAATAAAAAGAAAGTTTATTTTTCCTCAGGACACATTTTCTCAACCTTTTAACCGCGTGGTAAGAAATAATATTATGGTTAATTAAAATTCCTGAAGGAAAGAGGTCTTACGACATTTCAATAGATGAATGTCGTGAAGTCTTGAAGCGAATTTATATTAACGTTTTCAATGCTTCGCGGAGCGAACGCCCTAATGAGAAAGTACGGTAACTGAATGCTTTCATGCCATAGAATTTCTTAGGTTTTGGCACAATATATTTTTTTTTAATATTCCCTCTTTCTACCGAGCAAAATTTTAATTAGGCACTTGATTCTTCACCGTGTCACACTCTCGCAGTTATATTATGCAAGAATTATTATGAGTATGACTGACCCATTTTTGTGGTTGCTTCTAAACAAGGTCATGTTTGTGTTTTAATGATTTCGTATTTTTTTATTAATTTTTCAATTTTTTGTTTCTTTATTTTAAATCATTGTATGACTCATTTTTAGCACAGTGTTCCGATAAAAGATAATGATCATGGATTTATGGAGTCCCGTACCAAAGCGATTCAAATACGAACTTTATTCATAACGGGTTCCATACCAAAATGGTAAAAATTGAACCCTTATGGTGAGACTTTCTCCGTCCGTCCGTCCGTCCGTCCGTCTGTCACACTCGATTATTTCAGTAACTATTAAAGCTATCGACCTGAAATTTGGAATAGTTGTAGGTAATTACGGCGCGACGTTATTGCAATCATAAAAAATTTAAAATCTTTTTTATTTTTATTTAAAAAGGGGGGAAAACCGGGTCGACAAAATTTCAAAATGAGGTAACAATATTAAATAGGGTATCATATGAAAGGGCGTTACTTGTGTATTCTAAAACCGATTTTTATTTATTTTTATGCTTGACTAGCTTTTTCCCGCGGCTTCGCCCGCGTGAATTTCGGGGTTTTACAAATCCCGTGGGAGTCCTGGATTTTCTGGGGAAAAAAAACAGCATATGTGTTAACCAAACTTCAAAAATCTCCATTTTTCTAATTTCTATCGAAAACTACGATGGACATCATTGTAATTTTTGTTTTAATTTATCGGTAAAAAATAATTCCCAAAACGCTCAGAACGACATCTTAGTTTTTGAAGTAATTAGGTAAAACAACGTTTTTCTGTTATATTCTTCCGCAACGCTACATACTAACCTAACCTAACCTAACTCACCAACGTAATACATAAGAGTGAATAGGACGAAAAGAAAATCAACGTATCCGCTTAAGAGTAAAATAATTTCAGAACCTGTACTTTATAGGTATCCATTTTCGCATTTATAGCATAATTACTATCATATATTCTATTGCTCAACTAAAACACATATTTTTAATAGCGAAACAGTTCCAATATCAGAAACTATACAAGAACACCTTTTTAGCATTATTAACCTGTATCCCATTGCTTAACCAAAACACACATTATAAATAGCGAAACAATTGTACTTTCAGAACTTTCATGGGTAGGTACCCATTTCCACATTTATAGCATTACTAATTACTATACTATATCCCATAGCTCAACTAAAACATACATTGTCAGTAACGAAACAGATGTTAGTTCGGAACCTTTAACATATAGGTACCCGTTTTCATAGTTATAATATTATTAACCTGTATCTCATTGCTCAACTAAAACACAAAATTCTAATAGCGAAACAGTTGTAATGTCGGAACCTATAATACAGGTACCCATTTTCACATTTATAGCATTATGCATTATTTATAGCATTATAGCATTATTATTTATAGCATTATTATCCCATATCCCCTTGTTCAACTAAAACACACTTGTTAAATGCGTACAGTGCTATGTTCAGAACCTACATAGTGGCTATTTTCACATTTATAGTGATAATAGATTCAGTTTTTGCCCGCGGCCCCGCCCGCGTCAAATTCGCTTTTTCATGAATCCTAAGGGAAACGTCATTTTCCCGTTATCGTTCCCTATTCCAACCTTTAAACATGCTTTCAAGCAAGTTCGCTTGAACAATCTATCTATAGATGTAGCTATAGATTGCTCTAGAAAATTTGGTATTTTGAGTATCCCACGGAAACTACGGATTTTTCCGGGATAAAAAGTAGCCTATGTTTTAATCCGGGTTATAAGCTACCTATGTTCCAAATTTCAGCTAAATCGGTTCAGTAGTTGAGCCGTGAAGGAGTAACAAACACACACACAAACTTTCGCCTTTATAATATTATTAGGATAGTTTTCGATTTATTGGGCAAACTGTCGAAAAAAATACCGTCCCAACCCCCCCCCCCCTTATCTCCGAAGTTTACCAATCGAAAAATCTGAAATAATTATGATAAATAGAAGTAAACGTATATTTTACAGGAAAAATAAAATCAACTCTCTAACTATTATACATTTTTTGATAATAACAATAAACCGGCAAAAACAAAGTTATGTTTGCGGTTTGCCAAGAAAAGTACCTACATGTAAATTATACTCGTAAATTCATGAACAAAAGTGATTCTTTCAATGTTTTACTTCCTTGATGGTATGGAACCCTCGGTGCGTGAGTCCGACTCGCACTTGGCCGGTTTTTTTATTTAAAACCAGATTCCAAAGTTATAGGCAAATAAACAAGTTGTACTTCTCAATAAAATGTGTATGAAATGTGCATTGAAAAGAAAGTTAACTTTTTGCACTTGCATTTAAAAGAATTGCACAGTTAAATTCCGGACACGAAAAACAAATTCCATGTGCTAATGGTTTTACAAATCACTATTTTATTTTCCTAGAATATTTTGATTTTAGTTCATGAGAAATCTTGATACCACCTTTGGTCATTCTTCTTTAAGCTGTAGTCTACTACCACGTCTTAAGAGAATATTATAGATCTTCGTATAAAACGCTCAGTTTTTCAATATATTTCTTAGCCACTGAGCTGATATGTAGAGATTTAGTTACAACATACGATTATCCGAAATAATAAAAAGACAGAAGTGTGTTTCTAGGATTCGAACCATTTCCCTCTAATTAGGTGGCAAACATATTCTGAACCACTATTAGACTATCCGCTATCATATTGTTTTATCACTTACTTAAGTATCTTAAAAAATTATATTTTACAATATGCGAATCAATCTGCTTAGTTTCCATAGTATCACTATCGTAATTTAAAGAACATAATTTTTTATTTAAGTGCATCAGATAAAAAATAATAAATTTAAAGTTTAAACCAAAACTAAAAAATATCCTTCCTATTTTTTATGGATTGCACTTGCTGTGTCTAGTTTTTCTTTTTTGTACACTTTCAGCGCCTTACCTTTTACGAGATCTTGAACTTTTTAAAAGGCTTTCCCAGATCTAAAGGAAAAGTTTACCACTCTTCAAGATAAACCTGTTTCAGTTTGATTATGGTTCTTCTGTTCTTATTTTGACATCAAAACTCATCTGTAGTAAGTACGTTAGTAATATTATATATTCGTTGTCTATAGGAATGATGCTTCCTAAACATTTGTGCCGCATTTCATAATTGTATGTTTGTTTGTATATGGGTATATTTTTCAACATATTTCTCAGTGTTTCTGAGAGAGCCGTATCGCTTATCTATCAACGCTTATTTTTAATTTTATTAAACATCTTTTAACTTAGGGAATAGTGGAATGTGCCATCTGCCACTTTCATTCAAATCCACATCTATTTAGATTTATATAGTACTTAAGATGAAATTGTTTGAATCTATTCATGCTTCAACCCAATGTACCACTTAGTAGGTACAAATAATTTAATCAATACTTTTAATTTAACATTTTCACTAAAATAGAAACGTTAAAGCAAATAACATTTCAGTACAAACGTCTAAATTAATAGTTGCGGTCAGATATAAGGATAGAGTTCTTTGGGTCTAAAAGCATTGGGAAAGGGTATTATTAATAACTCACCATAAATCATGGAGATAAATAGCAGGATCGCATTCAGGACGTATGAATGCCACTTTATCCTTTTCAGTTCCCCAGCCATCTTCTATATTTGTTCTGGTTTTATTACTAAAATTGTATACACTTTTTCTTTTATTTATTTTTTTCACACTCTTCTTCTTTTCATTATCACTTTATGTTTCATCCGAACTAATTATTTTATTAACTCCTAATTAGTGAGCGTTCACGTCAAATTATACAAGGATAAATTATGGTGCCTCTACACTAGCCGACATCATGTCACAACTCATCCCTTTTAATAACCCTACCTGTCCCAACTAAAACTGTCAACATTCATTTAAGTTCTTAATCAACACGCTGACAAATAACTAAGTGACAGTTTTGCCTGTTAATATTAATGGCACCTCATATATTAGAAGCTCCTACCGTGTGTCGTTTAGCTATTTTTATTTTGTCAGACATCCATTACACATAAATCGTTTCGGAAGTTCGGAGCGAGGGTGCTCTAGGATTACTCCCGACATAATGCACTCTCGGGCTAAAATTAACTGAAAAAAATATATCGTGGCCGTATATAAATCCTTTTTAATCCTGCCGAGAAGCGATTATAAAAATCGCGTCAACACCTCATATTTTTTAAACACAACTACAGCACTTCACCACCGCTGACTATACCATAGCTATTTCTTATACAAGTTTGCTGAATTGACGTAAAATATAGGCCGGATAGTTCTCGTCGGTAACACAAATCGGCATTTTTCGTAGCGTTAAACCGGGTAGCGTCTGACGCGAGTTCACAAGAGGACTGCTCGGAAAGCACTGACTTACGATCTGTATTCTGTCCCGTGCCAGAGCATCTACCCGATAGAGAGGGAAGATTTCTCTCGGAGGGTTGTTAATAGTTTCGAGAGGGATGGAAGAAAATTTCCACATCCACCGGCGATCCATTCAAATCCACCGCTGAAAATCCTCTGAAGAACAATTAAAATGTACATAAACCTGAACGAGTTTCATACTTATAATATCGGGATTAACGAATGTTGCCTAAATATCCCGAATAGAGGCTCGCCTATTGGTAATTAATGTGCGAATGTTAAAGCCTTTGTAATTAACAAAATCAAACATTCATGAATTTTGATTACCGTATAGTATATACGCACTCGTTTCGTGAATGTAAGTAGATACAACAATAATTTAAATGGGAAATGCTTACATACGGATTATTTGTGAACCTTAAATAAATATTATGTGCTAGATTGCGGCTTTTACCCGGGATTTTCGATTTTTAGGACAAATCTTATGAATCGTGGATTTCCCGTTCTCCTTTACGCTCGTTTTCCCAACTTTTGCACCTTATTTCAAAGAAGTATGCTACAGCAATCTACCAAAAGTATTAGTTTTAAATTGCTATAGAAAATTGTGGAATTTTAAAATCCCTCGGGAACTATCGATTTTTTAGCTCATATCCAAGTTATAAGCTATCTACGATCCAGATTTAAGCCAAATCAGTATTTTCTGGCGTGAATTAATAAACATCTAAATGTGTAAACATCCGAACACACATTAACAAACTTTCAGGATTAATGTAATCTGGAGAAATGTTACGTGTATATTAATAATCACTCAAGAGCTAAAAGATAGAATACCTAATTAATTTCACTTGTATTGATCTAAAACATAGAGACTATTTTATTTAATTGCTCTTTCGTATCTACAGATTAGATAACTTTGGTGTGAGAGTTTTTATAAGTCTTCTTTTTAGGGTTCCATACCAATTTGGTAAAAATGGAACCCTTATGGGGAGACTTTCTCCGTCCGTCCGTCCGTTCGTCTGTCACACTCGATTATTTCAGTAACTATCGAAGCTATCGACTTGAAATTTAGAATAGTTTTAGGTAATAGTGACCCAACGCCATTGCAATCATAAAACATTGAAAATTGTTTTTATTCTTATTTAAAAAGGGGGGAAAACGGGGGCTTCGAATTTTCAAAATGAAATAACAATATTGAGTGGGGTATCATATGAAAGGGCGTTACCTTTGTATTCTAAAACCGATTTATACCGATTATTTATTTTTATATCTGATAGTTTTTGATTTATTGAGCAAACTGTCGAAAAAAATACCGTTCTCCCCCCTTATCTCCGAAGTTTATCAATCGAAAAATCTAAAATAATTATGATCAATAGACATTAATGTATATTTTACAGGAAAAATAAAATCAACTCCCTAATTATTATAATTTTTTTGATAATAACAAAAAACCACCAAAAACAAAGTTACGTTTACGGTTCGCCAACAAAAGTACCAACATGTAAATTATACTCGTAAATTTATGAACAAAAGTGATTCTTTTAATGTTTTACTTCTTTTATAGTATGGAACCCTCGGTGCGCGAGTCCGACTCGCACTTGGCTGGTTTTTTTAGATGATTTGATATTTTTTTCCTTACAAATCTCTATATATTTTACAAACGGCTTAACCATTCTTGATTTTTTTTCGTAACTTATATTATTTAGTCACATACATAATAATATGTAGTTCTTACCTCGTCTATGATATTCCAAGGGTTCAAATTAATAGCTAAATACAAAAGTCGTAAAAAAGTCGCACTGCCGATGGATTTTTGGATCTGGTCAAATGAAAGTACTTGGTATTGAGGTGCCTAAGTCCAGAGACGTCCAGCGGTGCTCCATATTGTGGTATATTATATTGAAGTATAACATTTCTTACTCTGGGATCCTCCTAATATAGGAGTAGGTACCATTCAATGTAGTAATAAAATAACTACGACCAGGTAGTCTGTTCTTTCATTTCCAATTTATTATTTAGGTACGAGAAATTTTAATATTTGCCTAAATAAAAAACAATATATTTACTCACAAATGTATTTTCTCATCTAGACATATTAATATTGTCATAATTTTCATATCAGCTTTGTTTCGAGACGTTCTTTTTTCGAGGAGGGCCGATTTTTCAAGGAATAAAGAAACATAAGCCATATCTACCAAATATGCCAAAATGTCATATTTATTCATTAGTTAACGTTACCTGGCGATTTAAAAATCAGCCCTTAGCCAGATATTTATTTGTTTAGTACAGAAAATTACAACTACACACAAACATAGAAAGGACTTGTACAAGAACATCTTATCGCTACATATGAGGATCTGTTCCAGATGCCCTAGATGTGGGAACAATAAAGAACATGATATTATGTGAAGAAGAACAGTTATCACTAATAATAGGTATAGTTATTTTTAGGGTTCCATACCATCATGTAGGTACTTTTGTTGGCAAACCGCAAACCTTACTTTGTTTTTGGCGGTTTATTGTTAGTATCAAAAAAGTATAATAGTGAGAGAGTTGATTTTAATTTTCCTGTAAAATATACGTTTACTCGGAGATGAGGGGGGGACGGTATTTTTTTCGACAGTTTGCCCAATAAATAAAAAACTATCGGGCACAAAAATACATAAAAATCAGTTTTAGAATACACAAGAAACCCCCTTTCATATTATGATATCCCACTCAATATTGTTATCTCATTTTGAAATTTCAACAACCCGGTTTAACCCCCTTTTTAAATAAAAAAAAATGATTTTCAAAATTTTATTATTGCAATGACGTTGGGTCACTATTACCTAAAACTATTCCAAATTTCAAGCCGATAGCTTCTATAGTTACTGAAATAATCGAGTGTGGCAGACGGACGGACGGACGGACGGACGGAGAAAGTCTCACCATAAGGGTTTTAAGGGTTCCATTTTTACCATTTTGGTATTTGGTATGGAACGGCCAATATTTATATAAGTATTATATAACATTCTCTTAGAAAGATTAACATAATCAGGGGTTGGTAAAATATGTACTGGTAAAAAAGACACAAACCAAACTGTAATATGTACAAGCAAGTATGGTGAACTCTCTCAAGCTGTTTTTCCTTAACCTTTTAAGCAAGTGATATTTTGTAGATACAGATTCGCATCTCCGCATTTATTCTCATACAATATTGAGTGATATAACCTGTTTTACGTGACCCTAATGAGATCCAATATCTACATTCGCCGTCTCCTCCCCCCTCCTTTGTTCAAGGAACTCAGTCATCCTTATCGCTATTGAAATTATTTCTCCTCATATCTTTTCAAAGGACGAACCATCGATCTGTTACGGAGCTTTTATTTTCTCTTAAGCTTTTAGGAAATGTAACATGTCTTTGCACATGCCAGTTTTTTTAATGAGCAATTGTGCAACTGGGAATTATGGATTTTTACTTTAGTAATATGTATTTAAATAAATCATAATACATAATAATATATGAGTTGGGTTTTGGGTGCCAAGGTATGATTGTGCGTTGATAGAACAATCAAATTCAAATGATTTACTTCATTTAGGCTCATTTTAGGTCTGTTTGTCAATCAGTAAATCAGTCAGTCATCAAACATGGATTTAATCGTTCTAATTTCGAAAGAATAAAAGCTCCAAACGCCGCCACACAGCAAGAAAAGCTCAATTGATTAGCATTTCCGGCGTTGTAACTAGCAGTCATTATTGAAAACCATAATAAAATTATTGATGTATAAAAATATTATATTTGTAAATGTACAAATTCTATATCACAAGAACAACTAACGCATACTATCTATACTTATTATATACTTATGTCATTCTGTCCAAAGGCTCTGAGAGGGTTTGAATAGAGAAAAATAAAATAAATTGCTTATTATTATCACTATACAGACAAAACTACCTAAGAGCAAAACTTTTATTTTAGCTCAAGAAAGCTATTTGTAGTGTTTTTGTCCCTGAATTTGTCTGTTGATTGGAAAAGAGAGACTTTCAGAGAGATTTTCACACAAGGATCCCTTATTTGCAGTATATCAATTATAGTTTTGGTGAAAAACAATTCGCTTATGGTTTTCGTGTAGTGTAATGTTTAAAAATATCATAACATATTATGTATACTAAAATCAAAACATTTTTTTGCGAACACTGAAAAATTAATTTTACGTCTATTATGTCAATAGAAAAATTTAATGTATTTCACACAATATGGTTGACGATCGTGAAATTAAATTTAATTTGTGCATTAAGGTTGAAAGATTGCATTACCTATGTTGAAATACATTACATTTTACACTTTAAACCAATAAACGTAAAATAATTTTTCAGTGTTAATTTTTTTATTTTATTTCTTGATTCACAACATTTAGTGTCTTAAAACGTTACGTGAATTAGCTCCCCTGGATAAGATTGCGATAAAGGAGATGTTTCTAATTGGGCTAGGTCTTGAACGTTATCTTAAAAAATTAAGAAAAATCTGTTATTGACGGGAAAAATAAAACTATTTAGTTAAAACGAATACTTTCGATGTACAAAATTTTTTTTCATTATTTCATTATTTTTATGATCGATTTTCAATATGGCGTCGCACGATTTGACGTAAACCATAACACAATCTTTCAATAGTTGACATTCCTGTCAAAGTCAAATGTTAATTCACAATCAAAAACATGTTACCGCCATGATGAATCTTTGTTAAGTGTTGCAATTATAAGCAGAAATACTTGTTTTGTACACCGAAAAAAGCCATTTCTACAGAAAATATATATATGTAAAAACTGTTTTTTGTGATCCGGGCTATACCCAAGTATATTGTACATAGACCTGGCCCAGGGCCCATACATTGATAAAACGTCTCCTTTTACTGAATGATTTTCAAAAATCAAAATTTTTTATACTTATTTGTGACACAGACGTAGCCGCTGCCATCTGTTAGTAGGTATAATTTGTATGAATATTGAAATAACTGAATCGAAATCCTCCCTATTTAAAGTCGAATGATTAAATGGCCGACAGTTTTTGTTTCGTTGAGCTTTGGGATGTGTGTGGAATAATTTATGGCCGAATCGTATTTTCATGTAGCTTAAGTGGCCTGAATATTAAAACAAACTTTATATTCCTATTGGGTTTTCAAAATAATAAATGTAATATCAAATAATTATGAGAAATAAGTTTCTCCTTTAGCTTCATTTGCGTGGATTAATTATCTTTTCTTTAAGTCAACTGTTTGAATTTGGAACAGCGTTATTGTAGGGACAAATGACCAATCCACCAATCCAGATTTGGCTCGGTTTTATAACATTTTCAACTGTATAGTTGATTCTGTATAACATTGGCAGAAATGTACACACATAAAGTTCAGCATCTAGATGCAACATTTATTACAAGACGATTCTAGTAAATAACTGAATTTTTTCAAGGTATCACGAGTTATTGTAAAGGTCGGGTCAAAAATAAAATATTTAAAGAAATTCAATTGATTACTGATAGGTTCCGTTTCCACATTCCTGACAGATAGTGTTGCCGGTTGCCAAATTTTTCCACTTTTATACTCCACCTTTTTGACGATCGGTCCACTTTTGTACGAGAACAACATGTAACAGATAATAAAGAAAAACCTTCTTTCAGGTACTAATTCTTTGATCAGAATGTAGAATAAAAGACAATAACTGTATCGATTTCAATTGTTCCTTTTTTTGCATTTTATTTTACTGGAATATATTTACATAAAAAGATTAAATTAGTTTAGGGTTTTCCACTGCATTAGAGTAAAACTGAATATTATTTCTCCGTTTGAGCAAGTCTCACTTAAATAAACTGTTTGAAGATTTGTGATTATTATTTGACAGAAAACTACACTTATTAATAATACTGAAATCTATTACAACCGATTATTTTGAGCATTTATTATTTTGTCTTGGTAGTTTAGTGTTTCCGAAATACCCTTGTAATTCAATATTGATTTATTAACTCAATTACATTTTTCTTTCAAACGATTGGAGTTTTTTAATTCCGGCATCTCGCAACACTATCCGACAGCTACAGTGCGACAAGGCTATTTTGGCGCGTGGCCAAAGTCTGAACTAACGCCGCTATCTTGTGCTACTGTTTGATAGTTCGCTCTGTCAGTATATCACTATTGTATGTTATGTTGTTTTTGCTTACTATTAACTATTTTAAACTAAAATTGAAGTAAAATTGGGGAGATTTTATTTTATGGCTGCCTTTGTTTTGCAACAGCGCCCTCTTTCAAGTGCCAAGAGAGCCTTGTCGGACTGTACATGGTTACTATTAAGTCTCAACTGTCATTCAGTGACAAATTGGGACAAATGACAAGTATTTATCAAAGAGTATAAAGTGTATTGTCTATGCTCTCGGATGCTTCATGGCGGAGGTCGCTGTTGTTATAATACTCAGATACAATATTTTGAAAATAAAATAATAACTTTTCTCCACTTTTTTTGTAAGTACAAACTTACAGCATTGAGTTCAGGCTTGCAGGCTCAATCAAAAAATATTTTTTCATTAATAGTTGCATTCATGTTGCATTAGCGTAACCGATGTATGGGCCCGCACCATAGTTCAAACCTACTCAGATGACCTGTATTTTTAGATTTAAGGAAAAGAAGTAGAGAAATGGCTATTCCAGGATCTAGTGGACTGACGACTTTAAGAGACTCGCGGGGAACCGCTGGATCCAAAACGTGCAAAAACCTTGCAATTCGGAATTTCCTACTGAAGACCTATGCCTATGGACGTCTATCGGCTAAAACAAATGCACAATAAGAAAGCACTTTATTCTGACTTGAGAGAGTTTTTAAAAATAATTATTTTAATAAACCCTAATAAGATTTTAAATATATTATATAAATACTACGTCATAATAAGGGTTTAGAAGTAGCCTTTCTATTACTCATTAATTTGATTAAGAAAACCTATTAGTGCTAATAACTCGACGGGTCTTGTGAATAACAAGAGAATTTTGGGGTTTGCATAAAATTAATTAAGTATCGCCTTTGTGCGAAGATCCTATTAGAATCCAACCAAAATATTTATACGGAAAGGTACGGGTAGGGTCATCATTAATAATATTGATTCAGGCATACCTAATAAAATGACGCGCGATTCTGAGGATCGTTATTGTCTTTCAAAAGAAAATAATGAAATTACTTGTAGGTCATGTAGGAAGTTTATTGATTATTAGTATTTTGCATCTTGCTTTATACTTTAAAGTGGATCTTGCTTTTGGATATTGCTATAAAGTATATACTGTCATAAGTTTTTTTAAATATAATCAATACCAAACTTGTTATTCTCTTTACCAATATATCTCTACTTAAATATAAGATTCTCAAACTCAGGCACTCAAAAGTAGTTTTATTTTAATTTTTAAAGATGGCACGAAGCGCTGCAATAATTAAAAAAAAATAATCATAAATCTACCTCGATTTTTTTACAATTTAGACATAATTATTTGATTAATTGGCCAGTCTATGACACATATTTTAGGGGAAAATTACCTCCTGGCAGCTAATGGATATACGCTTTACCGAAATATTATGGAAACAAAAGAACTCAAAAAAAATCAAACACCTAGCTATAAAAAAATTAAAAAAACTGCTCTAAATCAATAACCTACTACTAAAAGAATAATAGAGTGCACATATCTCACAGATAGAGAAACCCTTACGTTATTATTACAAAAATAAATCCGAATGTTCACAGATAATTTCAAAGGGCAGATTTTACCAGGGCGCCGGACAAAGCAAAGAATTTTATTGGCGGAAGTAATACTCTCAAAGACGGCCTTTAAGCACTGATTTCGATTTGATTTAGGATCGTTGCAGATAAAAGAACTGAATGTTGTTCTCCACGGTAACTGATATTGAACTTTAAAATTGGACTCAAAAGGTTTACTTACCATTGGGCTGGAACTAAAAGGGAATACCAAAAATAACTCAGACAATATGAGGGAGACGAATTTATAATTAACTGCAATCAACACTCGTATAGTATTTCGTACATTCCGGGCATTCGTCGAGAGAATATTTTTATTTTTGAAATGGCTCAGATTCAAAGGATTCCGGGTGTTTTTTCCTTTACTAGAGGCAGGAGAAAATAATAAAGTAGGGACATAATAAGTTTCCCGGAATTTTGACATGAAAAACATTTGTGCTTATGATGTTTTAATGTTTTCATGAATACTAAGTTGTTA
This sequence comes from Coenonympha glycerion, assembly GCA_963855885.1. NCBI lineage: Eukaryota > Metazoa > Arthropoda > Insecta > Lepidoptera > Nymphalidae > Coenonympha > Coenonympha glycerion. The sequence goes on along the minus strand of OY979637.1, from coordinate 14,764,598 downwards.
TGAAGAATTCTTGTACATCAAATACAATATGAATAACTTGTATTTCATTTTGTAGGTGATTTTTCTTTGATGGTAATTTTAACAGTGATATTCTTAAAAGTAAAGAGAAAGTGAATATGGATGTTGTCGTCATAATGCATAGTTAGGCCGATTTTCTACCCCCCCCGATGGATTCCAATCTTGTCGCGATGGGGGGGCTCAGTAGCCGTGGTTGGGCCCCACGGTGAAGCCAAAAGGAATCCAGGAGGGGACGCTTGGAGTGGGCCTGGAGATGGGCCCGCTCTGGATGCGTCCAAGAGGGGTGCGGGGGACAGAGTTTTCTGTCTCCTGCAACCAGGAGGGGTCGCGGGAGGAGAGGCGTGTCGGTGTGTCGTTGCCGCTCGCCCTATCTCCCGCGACCAAACGGTGGCGCACCGTTAGTTGCGTCGGCGGCGGGGCCGCAGGGGAAGAGGAGTGTCGGTGTGTCGTTGCCGTTCTCCCTGTCCTCTGCGGCCGTTTGGTGGTTTGCGGCGGAGCCAAAGACAGATCCGCCGCGGGGTATGGGAGGTCGATGCCTGCGAAGTGCAGGAGCAAGCTTCGCAGGTATCGGCTTACCCGTGCCCACGGCCCCTGGGTGGCGGTCCCGGGGGGGTCCGTCGCCTTACGGATGGGCGCCGAGGAGGTAAGGCCGGCTTAGGTGTTTCTGGCGGGCCTTGCTGTTGGAGGGGAGCTCCATGCTCCACTGGTGGAGGGGCTGCGCAAGCGGCCGGGCACCGGCGGGTTCGCGGAGGTTTGCGCAAGCGTTCCCGTGTTCCCGTCATACGGTGCGAGGAGGAAACACCGTGGGGTTTATTATTGGGGTTTATTATATTCATAACCCAGCCGCTCCCCCGGGCGACTGGGTATATCCATGAGGATTCCCCACGAGAAAAAAAAAAAAAAAGCCGATTTTCTACCACAGCATTACCGAGAAAAAGCTGAGGGTGCCGAAGTAAGTAATGATACACTACATTAGGTCCACAGAGGTACAAGAGGCCACAAAAAATACTTTGCCTAAATTGGCAAACCCGAGCCGAATTTCTCAAAAAGTTGCGGCACTCACGGAACTGTTGTTGTTAGATAGGGCGCTATCTAGTCGGACCGCGAGCGACGATTATAAATCTACGATTTACTCTAAACTGCAAGACGTTTACTTGTTTGCAATCACACTCTCTATTCTCTCGGATCTCTAAAAATACTCAATCATTGGGTTCCGTAAAACAATTTTACGTGCCAACTGTACCAGCTCGTGCCTTGGACAGATGTTAACATATGTTGTTTGTGCGTCGATGTTTGTTTTTTCTAAGGGAAGTCTCGGGACCCTCCCCTCGGCTTTATTTATGTCACGAGAAATTAACTGTCGGCTGCGGATGCCTTCGGAAGATAGAATTCCCTAATAGCCAAGGCGTTATTAGGTAGGATTTTGTTTAAAGGTATCTTACAAATGCCAGGATTGGGAAAATAGTAGGCAGTAATAGGACGAGTGGCTTTCCAAGGTCGTGTAAAGTGAACTGAACGGGTTTGCCAGTCAAATTGAAATTGAACAATGGTGCGGGCCCATACATCGCTTTCGGTCACGTTACGCTATTGCAACTTTAAATGAAAAAATATTTTTTTGGTTGGGCCTGCAAGCCTGAACTCAATGCTAAAAGAATTTTCTTACAAAAAAGTGGCGAATTAATATTTATTTTCAAAATATTGTATCTGAGTATTATAACAACTGCGACCTCCGCCATGAAGCATCTGAGAGCATAGATAATACACTATATACTCTTTGATAAATACTTGTCACTTGTCCCAGAATTTGTCACTGTTGACAGTTGAGACTTAATAGTAGCCATGTAGTTGTCGGACAATGTTGCGAGATGCCGGAATTAAAAAACCCCAATCGACTGAAAGAAAAATCTAATTAAGTTAATAAATTAATGTTGAATTACAAGGGTATTTCGGAAGACAGGCATAGATTATTTTGTCTACCAAGACAAAATAATCTATGCTCAAAATAATCGGTTGTAATAGATTTCAGTATTATTAATAGGTGTAGTTTTCTGACAAATACTTAATCACAAATATTCAAACAGTTTGTTTAAGTGAGAAAAATAATATTCAGTTTTACTCCAACGCAATGGAAAACCCTAAAATAATTTAATCTTTTTATGTAAATATATTCGAGTAAAATAAAATGCAAAAAAAAAGAACGATTGAAATCGACACAATTATTGTCTTGTATTCTACATTCTGATCTAAGAATTAACGTAGTACTTGAAAATACATAGGTTTTTCTTTAGCCTGTTATATGTTGTTCTCGTACAAAAGTGGACCGATCGTCAAAAAGATGGAGCATAAAAGTGGAAAAGTTTGGCATCCGGCAACACTAGCTGTCAGGAATGTGGAAACGGAACCTATATCAGTAATCAATTATATTTCTTTTAATATTTTATTTTTTGACCCGTCCTTTACAATAACTGGTGATACCTTGAAAAATTCTGTTATTTATTAGAATCGTCTTGTAATAAATATTACGTCTAGACGCTAAACTTTATTTGCGTACATTTCTGCCATGTTCTTTGGAAGCTAATAAGACAGTAGGCTTTTGGCTTGACATACCTAATTCCTCCTTATATCTTGACATACCTAGTACCCTCTTAATTTTTTTTACTTCTAAATTAAGAAATTAGTTTCAGGTTTGTCATGAGAAGTACTCGACTATACTCTACGAAAAACATGCTGGTGGATCCGTGGGGTACTAGGTAATGCTAATTTCATAGATATTTGCAGCGTTTGTCCTATATGCCAGCCAAGCCGCTACCGCACCCGCTTGCACCTGGGCCGCAGACTTATCAACTTCTGTTAAATTCCATAATAACTCATTGTCTTGGTATTTCGGCAATCTTAAATAATTATTCAGCTTCGGTAAAGTTCCATATTAAAGGACCTTTTCTAGGAATTTAATAAAGCTGCTTTGTTTGAGTTATTGGTATAATATTCTTGAATTTTATTCTTCGACTGCTTAATGAATATTACATACCTACGAGTATAAAAGAAATTTTCCAAAAAATAATTAGTTTATGAAAGCTACTAGTAAAAAGAAGCAGCAGTGAAAGAGTGTTTTTAGGGTTCCATACCAATTTGGTAAAAATGGAACCCTTATGGTGAGACTTTCTCCGTCCGTCCGTCCGTCTGTCACACTCGATTATTTCAGTAACTATAGAAGCTATCGACTTGAAATTTAGAATAGCTTTAGGTAATAGTGACCCAACGCCATTGCAATCATAAAACATTGAAAATTGTTTTGTTTTTATTTAAAAAGGGGGGAAAACCGGGACTTCGAATTTTCAAAATGAAATAACAATATTGAGTGGGGTATCATATGAAGGGGCGTTATTTGTGTATTCTAAAACCGATTTTTATTTATTTTTATGATGATAGTTTTGGATTTATTGAGCAAACTGTCGAAAAAAATACCGTTCCCCCCCCCCCTTATCTCCGAAGTTTGTGAATCGAAAAATCTGAAATAATTATGAGCAATAGACATTAATGTATATTTTACAGGAAAAATAAAATCAACTCCGCAACTATTATACTTTTTTTTGATAATAACAATAAACCACCAACAACAAAATTACGTTTGCGGTTCGCCTACAAAAGTACCTACATGTAAATTTTACTCGTAAATTCATGAATAAAAGTGATTCTTTCAATGTTTTACTTCTTTTATGGTATGGAACCCTCGGTGCGCGAGTCCGACTCGCACTTGGCCGGTTTTTTTTTAATTAATTAGTTCACGGGAAAACCTGTTTTACTGTTAGTAGTATCTTATAATCTTATACCTTTAAACGAGCAATTCTATATATTCAATTATTTCTATATAATCTGGATCTCGGAAACGGCTCGAACGATTTTCATGAAAATTTTTTGTATACAGGGGGTTTTGGGGGCGATAAATCGATCTATCTAGGATTTATTCTAAGAAAATGTCGAATTTACGAAAGAAAAAATTAAAATATGACTCCTGCTGCCATCTATTGGCCAGTAGTTATACTACCAAGCGAAGCTCAGTCACCCAGATATTAACAATATTAAGTAAGTACAACGTCCGAACATTCTCCTACAATACCAATTAAACAATCAGGATCCGAAAGATAGTTTCCTTTCAGTTCAGTCGTTTGAAGTTCGCAATCTATTTAAAGTATGTTATAAACGATCCATAAATCTTGATTAATGCGAAACATCCACTCCCCACGAGCGAGTTCAAGGGACGTGTAGGGACGTTTAAAAATGTCTTTATTTTGACTAGGGAGTCTAAGGACGGCTACTGACACGCTGAAGAATTAGGAAAATCATTGTGATAGCTAAAATCATATAACCGAGTATAAAATGCGATCAAGAGTAGAGCGAATATGCATTTAAATTAATAGTATAGCGCAAGCCTATTTTTAATAATAGCAGCTAATCAACTAGTCTTTATATTATACTATAGAAATAAGCTTGGTCCGGGGCACCGTCCATATGAATTTTGGTTTATTCACCATTCCGTAGGAATCATGAATTATTCTTTATCATATTTATAATTTTTTTCATATTTATAAAAGGAATCATGATTTGAGTTGCAATTTTCACGACCTTTCTCGTTTCAGCTGCGTTTTTAAAGGAAGTGTATCGTAGCAATTACTACTACTATAAGTGAATTATAACTATGGGTCACTGTAGCGCGACTCTTAAAAAATCCGCAGTAACCATGATCTTTTCCGGGAAAGAGAAGCCTAATAAGTTTAACAATCCAGGTAAAAAGTCACATTCCAAATTTCAATAAAATTGGTTTCGCATTGTCATGATTGAGTTACAAATATACAAAATCACAAACTTTTTTATTTATTACATATATAGGATAATAGTAGAATCCATTAAGGAATTTTTTTTAAATTCAACAGCTAAGTTAGTTACGACAAATCTGTCTTTATAGTGTTGTCAGCCTTGAAAGTTTCCTTTATTTTGATTATAAGGGTATGTAGGGGGCTTAACTAAAATTTGTCCCAACTGCGTCCAACTATACTTACTCGTGTAAAATACCTCAATTTGTCTGCTGGCACGGATTTACATTTTTCATTCCAAATATAACGGATAACAAATTAGGGCAGGCGTCTAAATTAATTACGCTGAAAAGCTAAATAAATTTGAAAGCATAGTGCTTCGTAGGAAAATACATTTGAAAGATATCACCATTAAGTTATTAAAATATTTCTGCTCGAAACTGTACTGTAGTTAAATCAAATCAAAATTCTTTTCAGGTATGCAAATATATATTTCTTTACATTGGGAAAGTCAAACTAGAAATTTTTCCAGGCATTGAAGTGGAAACATTTCTTATTTGACTTTAAGTTTTGTTAAATTTTTATACTGAAGTAAAATAAAAGTATGTGGGTTGCAATTTTCAATATTCATTCTAATTAGATAAGATAAGTAATAAAACTATTTAAGTATTTCATAAAATATATGACGTTAATAAAAAAAATCTGCATCTTCTTCTTTATCTATCAATGACCCTTGTAATTTTTATTTGAAAAAGCTTAAATTAATCATTGGATTATATTTTACTGTTGGTAGGACTCTACATGGGGATTTCGTCTGTGCGTCATAATCACGTCGAAATCTGAAACCTCTGAAACGCATTACGCATGTCCCAGTGAACTGCAAGGCTAGACAAAGTAACAGTCGTTTAGCGTTGACGACTAGATAAAAGTGTATTTACAAACCACGTCATCGTCAGGGAAACACGCTGTTTTTAAAAAGCGAGTACGACAATAACGCTCGCAAACTCGCAATAACGTTCTCGCAAACTTGCAGTTAACTTTAGCGTACTGCGCGTGCGAGCGACAGCAGCCGCCAGTGAACGACGCCACGCATATCATAATATATACATATGTTTTGTACTGGTGGTCACGTGGTTTATCAACTGTCGTCAACGCTTAACGAAGAGTCACTTTGCTTAGGCCTGCTGATGAGCGCAGTGCAGTATTATATTGGAATGCAAAGTCGTGAGAAGCACTGAATCTTACATGGAAACTAGGGAATCCCATCCATATATTAGGAGGTCAATGTGTTCCCATTCATTGAATACCCACTATAGGTACTTATGAACGGTTATGATCAAAAATCGTAACAGAATTTGCAAATAAAATCCTTTGCGTGCATATTGGTCTAAGATCCCGCCATACAACGACCTTCACCGAGCTGCTTATTGGATGAAAACTATTTTATATCCAATTAAATATGTCAATAAATATATCGCAAGTGGGTTGCCTAAAAAATTTCAGTCCAGGGTATGATTAATTAAGAATTAAAAAAAAACCATTGTAACATGGACTCCTATTTGTTACAGTTTAGTTGACATCGTAGTTCAAATTAGATTGGATGTTATAAATAGTGCTTTTTGCCAGAAATAATTTCCTGGCTGAGAAAAGTATTTCTGCTCTATATTTTTTGGCAAAAGAAAGTTAACGGATAATAAAATCGTAGGTAAATAAACACAATTGCAATTTGCGACCTGAATCGCTCATCCAATCTAATTTGAACTAAGATGTCAACGGAACTCTAACAAAGCGGAGTTCATGTTACGATGGATTTTTTTTAATTCTTAATTAATCATACCCTGGACTGAACTTTTTTAGGCAACCCACTTGCGATATATTTATTGACATATTTAATTGGATATAAAATAGTTTTCATCCAATAAGCAGCTCGGTGAAGGTCGACCTTACTTGGGATCCCCTACTATGTATATAGAAGTATTTAGAACTTAATGGACTTAAGGTTGATATTCTCTATTAGTTTCATCATACACCGTTTTACGCTATGTTTTTAAGAGTCCACTAACCCACGATGTCTCCCATACAAACTTAATACCAAAATCATTTGTAATTCGTGCAAATTTCGATCATGTTCTGGTGTTATTCGGGTTCATATAGTAATAATCTATGCTCCTGGCCATATCTGGTTCCGAAATACTTTTGTTAAACGAGATTGTAAACGAATTTAGTTTTGCTTATTTTCATGTCAAAGAGGCCATGTTTTTTGCTTATTAGTAATAATAATCGCGGACAAACATACATACATACATACACACATACATACATACGGGTCGAATACAGAAACTTCTTCTTTTTTTGAAGTCGGTTAAAAACGACGCTATCTCACGTCGCATTAGTTCAGGAGCACAGTTTTTACTGTCCAGATAAAGAAAAACACCAGTTAATAAAAAAAGTTACAAGTTTTCATTCATAATTTTTGGTATTACGGAACTCGACCTAAGTTATAAAAATTTTGATCAAAATTGATTATTATTTCGTTTTTAGGAAGTATTTCCAAACCAAATATGGCCAGGAGCATAGATTATAACTATATGAATCCGAATAACACCACAACATAATCCAAATATGTACGAATTACTAATGATTTGGTATTTTGAATGAATGGAGACATTGTAGTTCACAGGCCCCTTAACTATACACCTATGACCTCGGCTGTACATAAAAGTATGATCATCACCCTGCAGAAAATCCCACAAAACTTAACACAGTGATTCCTTAAATGATATGGATAAGATGTTATTTCTAGACGAAGTTAATTAGATAAAATAAGAATAAAATAAAATAAGGAAAAAACGTTACAAACAATGTGGAATAATGTAGAGATAAAAAGTACAGAAGCACTAAAACAATTTCAAAAGCCTCAAAGAAACTAGGGTAAGAAACAGACATGGTATACTTTTACAGCTTTATCCATTAAACAGGGTTGTCAAACATGACTTTTTTATTTATTGCCTAAATTAGAATTCAGATTAAATTAATTATATCCAGGGCCCAAGATATAATTATGGTCTAGGAATTTTACAGTTATTTGTTGTAACTGACAAAATATAGAGATATTTCGTCCTGAAACCTGAAGAAGAGTCTTCAGGTTTTTTGAAGATCTTCAAATATCTTCAAAAAACCTGACACTTTCCATAATGGTCTTAAAGGTGCACGAAGTCTAGTGATCTGGTTAAAAGTAATAAAAACATGCAGGGTTTAAAAGGGGTAGGGTACCACTTTAAACTCGCATGAAAACTGAACTGAATACAATTGAGCAAAAATAAATATTACTGTTTTATAAATTCTTTTATTTTCTTGTTGAAAATAAAAACGTTTTTTTATTACAATATAGGCGCGCTGTGCATCCCTGTCGCACCAATTTAAAGTGTTCATAAGTGTGAGTAGATAGGAGAATTTTTTTCTAGATTAGGAATGATTATTAAGATCTTTTCTTTCACAGTTAGCAAAACCTCGAATTTTTCAAGGTAAGTCCGACAACCCTATTTACGTCCATTACCCAAAAATACGAAACTAAAGGATTACAAAACGTAAAAACTACCATCATTACTTCTTAACGGCCGTGTAAGTATTTATTAGAGGAAACAAATCTCAAATAGAAAGCATAAAATGCCCTTTATAGCCCTTTGATTTGTGTTAGGTATAAACATTGGTACAACATTAAGTGTAAACTGTGCCTTATTCTTTGACTGTTATGGTAGATAATTACGTGTAATGCAAGGAAAAGCAAACGGATGCGGGCATCAAGAATTAGCGAGCCAAATACAGTAACATGCTAAAGTCGAAAATTTTCTTCTGGTACCAAAAATATTGTACCTATAGTCCTTCTCTGTGCAAACAGTGTATAGCTTTAGACCTGCGTTGATGAATCAAGACATCGATATACTTACCGTTTACTTTACAACTGAACATAATATCATTCTCATGTTCCCACGTTATTAATTTACTCTCTTAATTTCAGGTAATTGTGCTCCTTTCAAGCGCAAAATGTAAAGCTAACGTATAATTGGTTCATAGCTTCCCCCAGTCTCTCCTTGTAAGCCCTCAAACTCCGGTCAATATAGACAATCAAATACAAAAACTACGACAAAGCAGAATTTAACTAGAGACTTTGAGTACACCAGTAGAAATACTGTGCCAAAAGTCCCCATAGATGCCATGTCTGCTCAAAAAGTTATTAAAGGTCGAACCTCAAAATTGTTAGCTATTTATGTATTTTAACACTGAATAACTTTTTTAGCAAAATATGCAATGGTTGGGAACGTTGGGTTTCTTTTCTATTCGTGTAACTAAAGTCTCTTGAAAAATTCAGCTCTGCCAGAGTTTTTGTTATTGAATGTTCATCGATGTATTAGGGAAGTTCTCAATTTGGGGACAAATTGAACCTACACTGATCTACCTACTACCCAGCCTCTTCCAATGACGAAATACGCTACGCTAACAAAGCTTTTGACTAATTTAAAATTCGGCTTCAGGGCGGAGTTTAAAAATGTCTGCGTGACGTCAGAAAGTGCTGATCCTTCAATATATATTTTAATCAATGGCTTCTTAAAACTTCATTCACAAGGCATTTGGTATAAACAGCCCCCCTAACAACATTTGGTATACCAGCTAACCTAGCATAACCTAACCTAACCTTACCTTACATTCCCCCAGTCTGATAAAGAAACTTAATCACGCTCGTGAAAAACAATGCCAAGAATGCTGACTGCATTTTTAACGTGTCTGAATAGTAAAGCTGATTCGTTTAAAAAAAAAACCAGTCGCAACATAAACTCGTAGCCCGTATATCAAAGACATGTTTACCCGAAACTGACCTTCCCAAATTATTCATATACCCAGCAATTTGTCCCTTTCAACTCCCCGGCTTTAAGGCATTACGTAATTGGTACAACACAGCCTCCAGCCTCACCTTGTAAGCCTGTAAGGGAGCTCTTTCTTTATGAAAAACCAATACGGGAGTAAAGGAAAAACTCTTAAAGGAACGGATATCTCCGGGATGTTTATTTTTCTCTTGGATGCATGTCTGTACGACTGTAGGTGTGCTCCACTTTGGTTCAACTGATTCGACCTTGGAGACGTTGGCGGTTTAAATGTTCGTCGAATTTACTGATCAATCATTTTAGCGATGTACTTTAGCAATTTCAAGAATTAAGTTGAATACATTAAATGTAATTTAATGAATCCAATTTAATTCTTGAAATTCTATAATAGAAATATTCACAATTAGGCGAGTATGTTGGTTTCATTAGGTATTAAGTTAATCTAGTCACGCGGCAGCGTGTCAAGCCAAGTTCAAGCAAAGGAACTGGCTAGCCAGCGCCGAGTGTAATATTACACGAACCACTTGGTGCCACTTTTGTACATTTTAACAGATTCTATCAAACCATTAATTTTAATGAATAAAATTGCGCTTTAGTACAATATTGCCACATAAAGGACATTTTTTAAAATATAATAACCTTTTTCAGGTTTTCAGCTCTGCCGTCGTAAAAAATGCTAATAATGTTACTTAGGAAACTGTTGATTTTACTCGTATGAGAAAAAATCGTTGCTTTACGGCAATTTTCAAGAAATAATAAACATTATTTGAAGTTAATAGCAAAATTCTAGATTAAGATATTATTCTCTAAGTGTCGAGAGAGTGAGGTGGGACAATGAACTTGCTCTGGTTAAGGAAAGACAATGGATTATGAAAGTTAAAAAAAGTCAAAGTGGAAGAGACCGTTGTAATTTCCAGCGCTCACGCCCGCCTACCGACAGATGTTAACATACGCCCATGTTTTCTTTATTTAAGAGATCTGTTTGTTACTTTTTGTACGGATCCGCGGCGCCTCCGGTCGCTCACTTATTATTTATGACGGCGAATGCGATATCCGTGGATAGTGATATTGCTGGAAGCGACAACGACTTCACTGAGTATCTGCCACTGTCACCTTTGGGGTCCCACTTTTGTTCTACCAAAGCTAAAACCTTCTCTTTTAGCATTCAGCCTTACACTTGTGGACCTTTGATCATTTACCCGAAGTGGACTCAAAGAGTTTTCAACCAAACAACAGGCGCTGTGGCCCGAAATGTCACTTTCCCTGCCCGCGATAGGTGTGAGTATATTTATTAGGTAATATCTTGGGCTTAGTCTCAAAAAGCGCAGGTATAGGGCAAAGCAAAATAGAGAAAACCATTGCTGACGTTTTTGAGCGCACTCTAATATCTAAATCAAATATGAATCTTAAAGCATCGACTAAGTTACATCTTGGGCTATAATTGGTTAATGCTTGCATCGATTGGGCCACGTTGGCGTTGAGATTGGTTAGTAGGTTATACTGTATACAGCCAAGGCACCGATTGGCTGGGGGTGGTTACCTTGCTATGGTTACCGGTGGTTTGCTCTTTAGTTATCGTGAAACTAATTTTAACCATATCAGTTACCTTGTCATCAATATATCTTGTTTCCATTCCATATAGGTTCAAATAGGTTTCAGGATGTATTCACCCTTTTTATTTATAATAATACATCAATATAGTTTCTTTCATGAAGTGAATACTCAGAAACTCGCTTCTAATCCAAACAACAAAGATACTCAGTTTAAGTTTGGTGTTCAATGTGTTATTATAACTATTAATGAACAAAGAGTTTCACTGTCAATTCTATACAAACTTCATTATGCTTACAAAGTTTGTTCGTCTTAAAATAAAAGGGTTTAAAGTAGCAAGGGAGTACACAATGGATTCTATCCAGAATCTTATTCTTAAGTTTTTGACTTTAATCTTAAACTTCTGCTCTAGTTTTCGCTTCTTTGTGTTTAGTTGGCCAAAACTTTATTTGTAGGTACCTAACATCTTTTTCATTATTTGATTTAATTTATCTGACTATAAAAAAGTAAACAAATTATAAACTTTACAGATTAAATATCCAATTACTTGATAAGTATAATCACTATAGTCTGTACTATAATATTTAAGGCTAGCATAGCGTAAAATCCTAGGGAAAGCATTAGATACACCCACGGTCGGTGTAGATATATGAGTTATCTTTTTAATTTCTACGGCTGCATAGGTACGCTTATGGAAAGAAAATTAAAAAAAAATGTATGCTAGGGACAGAATAAATCACGTGATTTATCTAGAGATCGGACACGTGGGGGTTAAGTCGGTATTTGAAACATCATTATTTTAAATATTTAATGATAAATTATTATTCTTATATGCAAATAGAAAATTCAAAAATAGAAAGTTTAACCGGATTTCTAAAAAGATTGTTTTTGTTGAATTCATAAATTGGAATTACCTTTTTTGTTATTTTTTTGTGTGAATAGCATTTAAAGTGTATAGGTATACCATATTTCTCTCAGGACTTACCCGACTTGTTTTGGACTTGCCTAGTACCTAAATCATAATGAGTTAGTTGAATACCTTGACAATATTATAATAGTTGAAACGCTCTTGCGGCCTCTAATAGAAGAGTTAATAGGAATTTTCTAGGCAAGCTCGGCTCAACCCAGACCTCATCATTCAGATATAGATACACAGAGTCAGAGTGCATACTGAAAAACTTATACCACCTGCAGTGATTTAAAACCAAGCTACTTATCGTTTCCATTGGCTCTACTTCCATGTCTACCGGAATGTACGAACGATATCGGGCAAGTTTTCACATAACTCAAGCCACTCGATTTGGTAGCAGAGTTTATTATTTGTGTTCCGCGATACGTGTGCTGTACATATTTTGTGTTTTATAGCGGCCCACTAAATCTTTGTTTCACTCCAAAGTCAATACAACGAAAGAGTTTCAGATTCTTTCAGGCGTTATGTTTTTGCGAATGGTGTCATCCGGAATTTGATACAAGTTGAGCATTTTCTTTCTATGTATTATATTTTGTCATACATTACAAACAGCTTTTATTTGCGAGTAAACCAATGCTTTGAGTCGTTTTTATAACAATTACACCACTGTAATATCATGTTAACGACACCCATATTTACGACACCAAGGTTTAAATAACTGAAAATTTTTCCCTTTCCCTTTCATGACCTTTAAAGAAGAAGGACCAAAGGTTGTATCAAGATTTGTTGCGAATCAAAGATAATGTATAAAAACTTAGTCTATAAAATATAAAGTTTCGATTTGATCCAGCCTGGTACCTGATTCCAGACATCAGTGTAGTCTTTAAAAATAGATGATATAATAGATATTCTGTTACAGATAATAAGATAATAGATATTCTGTTAGAGATTTTGAATGAATTATTTTCATTTTTCAGGCTTTGTGTCCATTTCGCTCTAAATGGTATCCGGGATTTCAAAGCGAATTTAGATGCGTTTGAGCAGTCTTCAAAAGCAAACCGGTAAAACAGCTTGGGTAGGTACTTAAAAGTGTATGTGTTCAACCGAAATGTGTCATCCGTCGAGATCTATGGCGACTGAGCTGTTGTTTTGTATCGGTCAAGTAAGTTTATTTCCTGAGGAAAAGCAGGAGTTAAGTAAGATAAGTGCAAATGTGCACTGGAGACATATTTTGTTACGAAAAGTTTTGAATGCGATCAAACTGTGGTGACAGTATAATGGTATACCGAAAATATATCAAGAGCGGCATCACCGATTACATATTAAATACTCGATATGTTGTGTATTGACTATAATATTTTATTTTAATCACCTTAATTTAAACATTAAATACAAAATTTATAAACTAAAATATTGGATCCACATCGACACCTGATGGGAGACGGCCGAGCGAAACAAGCGGCTGAAATATGCAGGCCTGGGAGAGGGCTACATATTTTCGCCGTTTGGCGTGGAGACTTTTGGGCCATGGGGCCCTGAGGCGCGTCGTTTATATAAAGAGCTTTCGTCGCGCCTTTTTGATACGACCCGGGACCCAAAGTCTGGCACATACTTTGCTCAAAAAATAAGCATTGCGATTCAGCGAGGCAATGCTGCCAGTCTTTTGGGTACGCTCCCATCAGGTGTCGATGTGGATCCACTATAATATTATCACATTTTTTAATACTCTATACCAACTCTTACGCTCTCAACTATAGCTTACAAAAAAAAATTGAACAGTTATTAAATCGACTAATTCTTATTAATTTTGTCGCGAGTCTGACTCTACACTTATTTCGTTTCCTAAAGAAAAGCAGAAGTTTAGCGGGGTAAAAACTAAACTTGCTTCGCTCGCATCCGAGAATTTGCGCCAAGTTCCTGGTACTTCTTCGCGATGTCTTATAAATGCAATTTGATGGGACTTCTATAATAATAATTTATTGATAACAATACTTAGCTTTTCTTTTTAATATCTAAACTGCTGAAATACAATTTAACTGTCATCTCATCATCCTCTCAACCCCTTTTTATGTCCCTCTGCTCGGCACGTGTCTCCTCTCAGATTGAGAGGGGTTTCATGCAGGCCAAGTGCAAGTTGGTGGGCTTCACACACACATTTTTGGAAACCCTCAGGCATGCAGGTTTTCTCACGATGTTTTCCTTCACAAGAATAACATTAATAAAGACATTTGAGTTGAAGCAACTGACAAACAAACAAAGATTTAGTTTAAGCAACCGGGGGTGTAATTATATCGCGTCCATAAAAATACTATATCGATGTAGATAAACGCTAGACGCTTAGTTCGAATTAACCGCCTGGCCCTTACAGTTATTCTACAAACAAAACGATTCTAGTAATGGAAATTGGATAAGCTTTATATTTTTAATTATTACGATCAAAGGCGGTATCAAGTCAATAAAAATACTATATCGATGTAGATAAACGCTAGACGATTAGTTCGAACCAATTACTGCCGGGCCCTTACAGTTATTCTACAAACAAAACGATTCAAGATATGGAAATTGGATAAGCTTTATCTAACAATATTTCAAACCCTATCATCGGCTTCCTCGCAAATATCTATCCGCCGCCGGTGAACTCCTCGCTGTAAATCTGCAGAATGGACATTTAAATGGAGTGCCGCATACTACGAGGTTATAGAGGAGACCTGCCCGTGACTTTATGGAATTAAATGCCATTACTTACGACCAAGCAGTGATAGCCTACTGGCCCAGATCTTTGCCTTACATCAGCTGGAGGTCGGGGGTTCGAACTTCGAAGCCTTGGAACCTGATTACGTAAGAATATTTTGCGAATTTTGTCCCCCGATTGGCTGATGGAAATCAGGGAACCAATCAGCTCCTTTTTTTTCTTTTTAACAAATAATTTCTTCAAGCGTGACGATACATTCTTTAAAAGTGTATAATGAAATGATTTGTCATAAAAGCCCCAGTATGCTAGGCTCATATGAAATTATATTCTATTTTTCCCGATGGCAGATAAAATAAATAAATAAATAAATAAATAAATATAGTGGACAACATCACATACATTGCTTCGATCCCTTAGTAAGTAGCGTATGCACTTGTGTTAAGGAAATCAGAAACAACGAAGGTACCACAACACCCAGACCCGAGACAATGTAGAAAACTTATTTTTCTACGTTGCCCCGACCGGGAATCGAACCCGGAACCTCAGAGATGGCGGCGCCTTGAAAACCGGCACGCCAACCACTCAACCACGGAGGTCGTCAATCGTCGTCAAGATGTAGTGCGTTTAGTTCAATGAATACGAAAATGAATCCCGTACTCCTGCGAGTGAATGAAAAAAGCTTTTTGTTGATACAAGTCCCACATAAATCTTCCGTTTCCCGGGACGGAGGAGTATGCGTTAGCCATTTGTTTCAGCCTAATCGGTTGAAGACATTTTATTATTAAACATATTATACTTTAAGCACTATGTGACGTTACGCATGTATTTTTAGACTCCGCCCTGAAGCACAATTTTTTAATTTGTCAAAACATGCAAAATGGCGCTAATGTAAGCAACCGACAGCGGTATGTGCTGTCAGATTGTGCCATATTTGAGAAATTTTTGGCTTCAACATACGTCACATCTTTCCCGTCCTCTTAGCGTAGCGTATTTCCTCATTGGTTGAAGATAATATCTGCTTCAAAATTGAGTTGCAAGATTCCACTCGAACATAATAATAGGTAAAAATGCTTGCAAAAAGAATCCTTACACCTGGTAATTGTCTCAATTTTGAATTTAATAGTTTTCTTTCCAAGAACCTAATTTAGCTTTTTGTGTCTAGGAGTGCATTTTTACGATGCAATACAGCTGAAGAAAGCTTGATTTAAAATTGGAGAGGTATTTAAATGCAATTTTTCAATAAAAAAGTATTAACAGACAAATTAATTTGTATCGTAGAGATCTCTACGATTTCGCATTGTGAAGTCAACATCTCCTCAGGATGTCCCGGTGTCGGAACGAAACGTGCGTCAAAGAATGTGTTAGAAAATTGTGTGTAGTGTTTCATGTGGGTAGTGTTCCTGCATATTGTACCCTACAGAATCTGTTCAAGTAGCGGATTATAGCAAAACAAATTAATCTGTCCTGCTAATTATGGATTTCCGCAAAATAACGCCTGCTTCCATTCAATAAAAAACCCTACATAGTTTAAAATTCATTAGCTGTGGACAGTATGGTCTAATTTTGCCGTAGCTATTCTTTTTTAAGCCATTAAGGTAATGGTTTTATAATGGGATGTCGTTAATTGTCTTGGCAGCTAGTATTTTGAGAGCATGCCTAATAATTAATTATAGTTTTTTGTGTGGACTGGTTTTTGGTTCATAAAGAAATTAAGTTATTGACTTTTATTTGCGAAAATTAGTTTGCTGGCTGAACTGTGAATATAAAGTATTGGTTTGAAGGAACTGGTTTCTTAGGACGATGAGCGGTATGATTATCATATAATATGATAGTGCAATAATATGATATACCTATGCTAGAGTGGTTACGGTGAGCGAATTTTTGGTATATTTTTTATTAAAAATCTACTAATAGACATACGGACATACGAACAAACATAAAACCCGTGTTATTAGGATCGTAAAAAGGAGAATTTTGATACCAAGATGATAAGAAAAATGGATCATTTTGCCTGTAAAATTGAGAAACTCTCTTTTTGCCGTCCTTTAAAACGCATTCAAACAATTTTAAACATCCGACGCCGACGGTTGCAAAACACCACTCGCTAAATACCCACTAAACGATATAAAATATTCAGAGCGCAGGCATGCAGTATGCAATTTAGCATACACTTGCAGTATCCAAACCATAAACAGTGGAAAAAGGCGAACCAGCTCTCCGAAAATGTAAAACTTACAAACTAAAGTCAACTTGAGTGTACTTTCGCGCTTGCATAAATACATTGACGCTTGCATAAATACATAGGTACGAGAAGAGTATACAGTATATGCCTATTATTTCTTAGCATAAGTTATCAAGCGATACGTTGTGAGATTTTGTTATAAAATTGTAGGCAAGGAATATCAATAAAAAAATCAATAATTGACGACAATATCCTACGAATATCCCATACCTTTAAACGAACAATTCTTGTATATATATATATTTCTATATAATCTGGATCTCGGAAACGGCTCGAACGATTTTCATGAAATTTAGTATACAGGGGTTTTGGGGGCAAATCGATCTAACTAGGATTAATTTTTAAAAAATGTCGAATTCACAAAAAAAACATGACTCCTGCTGCCATCTATTAGCCAGTAGTTATACTACCGAGCGAAGCTCGGTCACCCAGATATTTACGAGTATAAACGCGAAAGTTTGTTAGCATGGATGGATGGATCTTTGTTCTCTTTCACGCTGCAACTACTGAATCGATTTGGCTGACATTTGGAATATAGGTAGTATATAACCAAGGTTAACACATAGGCTACTTTTTATCATGGAAAAAAAACCATCGTTCCCACCAGATAAGCGTAAACCAAAATTCACGTTGGAGGAGTCAGGAGCCGCGGGCAACAGCTAGTTTTTTATATTTTTATGATATGAAATGCAAACTTCAATCCTTTTAAGTGTATATTGTGCTTATTACAATCTTTTTCAGCATTTTTGACCTGACGCTTAACTGTAACTGATTATTACGTTAATTGCAACCCAAGTACATAATAAATAAATTTTCATTTTCATTACGTCGAATCGAAGTCGCAAAAAATAAAAAGGCGTAAGAAATTGGCTGCCTAGCATGGACAAAGCTATAGCCACCAATTTTATCTGAAACTGGTCTTTGCTGCTAAATGAAACAAAATTAAAAGTTATTTCCATTTTAATAACAAGGCACATAAGTATATTAATCAGAACACTTTTATATTTATAAAACATTTGCAAAGGTTACAAAGATACTTGTAGGTGATGGCATGCGCGAGTTCAATCATTTAGAATTTATTTCTTGCTTACATACGTTATACCACAACACGCCAACGCTAGTGTAGTCGTATCTGCAACTGCAGTGGAGCTTCAAACTTGTACTACAAAAAGCGGTCCGCCTTTTTCCTCGGCCCATGATCTTGTCGCTCTTTTTCCAGACCAAGAAAATAAAATCTGAATACACTTTCTGGGAGCCGTTTATTTTCTAAATGTTACACTTTTATTACATCGCGAACAATACTTTATTGCCTCTTATCTGGTATTTTCCGCGTATAATAATGTACATGGGATATAACAGATTCATATGCTGTGAGTTGTTGTGAATCGAACGTGTTTAATGACTGTTTTGGTGTCTGCTTTTCAGGGTTCCGCAGTACAACGAGGAAACTGATTCACTTTGTCGCAGCTATAAAAATAATAGAAGTAAAATTTATATCCATATCCAACGTAAAATATGTATCCATAGTTGATTAATACGGATCTAGTTCTATAAAAATTGGTGCGAGTAGGACGCGGGCACTAAGGGTTCTGTATACTTTGGTATAAAAATCAAAAATCTTAGAAGCTTATTTTTAATATTTTTCTACTTGGGCTACTTATCGTACATTTTTGGAGTACAGGAACTAACCCAATAGGATTGAGTTTGCGAGCCGCAAAATCAGACTTACATAAAAATGAATTTTTACACCTTCAAGAGCCCATAAATAATATGTTACGATGTAAAGATCTATATAATATGTTACGGATCCGCCCGTGGGAATTGAAAGAAGATAGTGGAAACAAAAACCTAATTTCATAATACACAATTTTAATATTTAATTGGATATCTCTATAGTCTAGACTATAGAGTCTACACGTCCCTGAGAAAAACTGCCGTACGTGGCTGACAGACGAATGATCTATAATGGTCTATAATGGTTCATTTTTTGAGATATTGAACCCTAAAATAACAGAAAGTACTAACGAAAGAAGTCAAATAATATAGGATATAGTCAGTATATGTATAGAGCAGCACTCAAGGATTTATTCTTTGGGAAGTTTAGTCCCAATTTTCCATTGACATTCGCCCAAATAAAGTTACCGAGTTGGTATTTCTTGGAAACGTCAATCAAGCCCCATTCAGTGCCCATGTAACTCGCAGTCGACTAAGGAAGTGTCAATTCTGACGCGGGAAAAGAAATCGCGGTCCCTTTGATGTAATGCAACGCCTTTTCCTTTATTTTAGGTAAAAGAATCTCCTACGTTTCTTAATTTATATAAGGCGCTGGGATAACCTTTTTCTTTACGGATAAATTTTAGGCAGGTTCATTATTCTCCTTTGTAAATGTATATACTATAAGTGTTTGTGTTAATACTTTCTATTTTATATAAGATAATAAGATTCCAATGATGTCAGGATACTGCGTGATTTAGATATACAACTATTCCAAAATAGTTTTAATTGATAGTTAACAAAATAATCTGCTGGACACCTGAGGGTTCCATTTTACCATTTTGGTACGGAACCCTAAAAAGCCAGGTTTGATACTCAATATGAAAGTTTTTGAAAGATCATAATTGTATTGCTCATT
The DNA here is from genome assembly GCA_963855885.1 of Coenonympha glycerion. Lineage (NCBI taxonomy): Eukaryota > Metazoa > Arthropoda > Insecta > Lepidoptera > Nymphalidae > Coenonympha > Coenonympha glycerion. Next base: position 14,744,862 of record OY979637.1, on the reverse strand, counting down.
AATTTATTATGATAATACTCAGAAAATGTCGGGGGACTTAGGTAGGTGTAAGAAATCGCCATGTTGCATATTAGTAACCTTCGTGTACATGAAAAATAAAAGTGAATGACTGAGCCACGAAAACGATAAAACCAAAACTCGGATGTGGTAGGTAGAATTAGAAATCCACTGAATCAAAATTGTTGTTTTCATGAACGGTAACTGTTAATATTTCGTTATTGATTGTTGATTCTTGAAATAAATCCTTGCGTACAAAATCGCACGCAACACAGTAATTATAGAAAAAAATAAGTAAAGTAATTAATGAAGAAAATAATATCTGCGAGTTGTTCCCAGCAAGGGAACATTAATATGTAGTTGTTATAAACTTAATCAAGACGTGTAACATGTGACAAGTTTTTAGTTTACCCATTACTAAAATATATTAATAGATTGTGTAGTCGGATACCACAGAAGTTAAGAAGAAAAAATACTCATTTGCGTGATGAAAAAGTAAACAAGTAATATAGTAATTACCCACAGATTGTAGTATTACCATATCTACAAATTTATACCTCTTGTCTCCGTTACCTGAATGTTTGACCACTATTAACATTTTAATTAGTAATTTTCATGGCCTAAGCAAAATTAACGGCAGCAGAATTACCTGATTCAGTTATGTCACCTAATTATCTAACACTTGTCCCTTTTTGATTGTGTTTGTTACTTTGCATTACTTGATGTTTGGTTTCGAGATAATTTTGTGGACTCTTGGATTTAATAGGAATGTTTACATTAGATTAAAAACTCATACTATACATACTAATTATACGTGACTGCCCTTCGCTATAACATAAAAATATCCTGTCTCACCACAACGTAATGGAAAATTTAGATGTCTAGAATTCTAACTTCGACTCCTATTACACTACAATCGCTAGTGAGAGATCCTCTTGCAAAGGTCTTTAGCGGTGCCGAGGGCAATAGGGAAATTTCCCTCCAGGCAGATGTTGTGCCTGGGGACCGCTTGTGATCCAGGCGTGTGACGTCAGAAGTTGTATTTATAGAACGCTCGTCGAATGCTCCGTCAGCGTGTGCTATTGCACGGGTTACGCCATCTGTCGTCAGCTATCGAAGACCGCTACAATCACTCCCCTCTGAGACTGTTAAGTCGTGTGTCGTCGTGGTGCATCTGGTGCGTGTCAACAGCGTGCAGCATCGTGGAAGTGCGTCAGCGATACCGGGTTGACTTGGGTGGACTGCGTGCCGGCGAGGTGTGAGTGACCTTCGAACCGGGAGTCCGTTGATGATGCGGCGGCGCGCGATCAGTGAGTCGATCGGCGGTGAGACGTGTCGCAGTGACCAGTGAGTCGGTCGGCGAAGACTGGGAGTCTGATGCGAGGAATGAGGTTTGCGGTTGCTTCTTCGATATTGTAGCGGTTGATGTGGTTCTTGCGGTTGCGGTTGTTGCAGTTGCGGTTTCGTTGTTTTTTGTTGCGTGTTCTTCAGTTGATGTGTGCCCTCTGGTGGTGAATGGTGAAATCACGTCGGGGTCACCACTTTAGCGGTGCCGAGGGCAATAGGGAAATTTCCCTCCAGGCAGATGTTGTGCCTGGGGACCGCTTGTGATCCAGGCGTGTGACGTCAGAAGTTGTATTTATAGAACGCTCGTCGAATGCTCCGTCAGCGTGTGCTATTGCACGGGTTACGCCATCTGTCGTCAGCTATCGAAGACCGCTATCGAAGACCGCTACAGGTCCTTATTAAATGAATATGTTAAATAGAATGTTTTAGAAATTCATTCATTCATTCATTCAGTTTCTTTAAAAATAATTCTTATATTTCTCCATATTTTCCATTAATAAAATCGTGTATTTTATTGAAGCCATATTAGATAAAAGTACGCCAGATTTAGGCCCGGTTTCCACCAAAGCGGAGCAGAGCGGAACTGAGGGGAGAGGAGATGTTGAAATGACGAACACAGCTCCGCTCTGCTCCACTTTGGTGGAAACCGGACCTAACCTAGGTATTGTCTCTGTGCTATCCCATAATCCCCTTTACACAAGGCGGGTTTTACAGATTTATTAAAATAAATACAAATTACCAACTATGATAAAAACATGATCCATCAAAGTAAACTTAAGTAGTCCTTTGAGTGTAAAGTACAAATTAATAAAGTTTATTTGCTAGTCACAACAAAGGACGATAAGGTAAAGCAAAAACGCGCCCCCTAATTAAGGCTCTTGAGAGCAGGAGGGTTAATTACGTAATTGATACGTAGCGTAAGTGCGTTTGAGGAGGGAGAGGGCAAAAAGAAGAGAAAAAAGAGAGCTTATATGAACAACAGGAAACGAAGGGATTGTGGTAGTTTTAATTGGCAGCGTTTGATTTTCAGACTTTCATTTTTCAGGCATTATTTTGAACTCGTACTAATACGGGCGTGTTGCTATGCTACGATGATAGTTTTGTAGCGATATACTTTGTCAAGCTCTTTGATAGTTTGGTTATTAAAGTGAAACTTTTATTACATCGTCTTAAACTTTTTCGTCTATGTGTTGCATGTCGCGTGATGGTGGACCGCGGAGCAGGAATAAAGTGAAAGGTGCTCGTCAGAGCAGCCAAGGCCACAAAAGTTTCATGTTTACCGTGGTTTCATAAAACCACAAAATCCGTTTATAAAATGTAAAGGACTATTCTTGTACAGTCCGTCCGCACCACTACCGCAGTACCTCGACAATGTAAGTTATAGATATCTCAATCCACGATGACGCGCCCCGCTGTGTCAAATTCCATACGAATTGAATGAAACATAAGCGATTATGACAGAGCTGGGCGCGTCTTCGTGGATTGTAATATCTATGATAAGTATTGCTAGCCGACGAGATTACGGGAAAAAACGAGACTTAAAAACTGAAGGGTTAGTACATGATTTTGTACGAATTTCGATTAGACTCGCATCGCACCAACGAATCGAATGCCTCCATAATTATACAGCCAGCGCCATCTATTGACAGCCGCGTGTCAGTGACTGTAAATAGATGTCGCTGGCTGTATATGTATGGAGGAATTCGATTCGTTTGTGCGATACGAGTCGACTCGAAATTCGTACAAAAGCTGTACTTACCCCAATTTAGTACGTCTTATGATATTGCAATCCAAAATTGTAGCACGCGCTCTGAACTGAACTGCATCTGTGTATCAGCTCCAAAATCGGGTAAAAATATATCAATCATTAAAAAAAAAACAATGTTAAACATGGGTTTTGGCTAATAATAAGTAATAAAACCAAGTTCTTTACTGATTGATATATTTTAATGCGATTTTGGGCTGATAAGTATCTTGCTAGCCTCATCGTTCTTTGCTATAAAGAAACCCCAGGTTTTCCTCACTGAAACTTTACCTCGACTGCCTGTCAAGCAACCCGCCTATACTCAACCATTGATTAATTAAACATAATGATATTAAAGGATCAGCACTTACTGACGTCACGCATACATATTTCGGCTCCGCCCTGAAGGCGGATTTTAAGTTGTCAAAACTGTAATGTACGCGACCGACAGTGGTATGTGCTGGCAGCGGTACCGAAATGTATGAAGCGCAACGCCATATTTGAGAAATTTTTGGCTTCAACATACGCCACATCTTTCCCGTCCTCTTAGCGTAGCGTATTTCATCATTCTACTCAACAAGCATTAAGCATTCCACCTATCCAATACAATCGAAATTCACATTCCAGTTTTTCGAACGAGTACAAAAAACAAAGCAAAAAGAGAACAAAACAAATTGGCGTCAATCCGCAACGATCGCACAGATCAGGCGCAAGACAGTGATGTATGGCGGCAATTGCTTTTTACAAATGGCCGCCGTGCTGCCGACTCCTCTGGCAGTCCATAACACATAACACGGCGCTGTGGAACCGAGAAGTACTCAGTCCACAAGAGTAGACATAAACTCACTATACAACAGTATATTATTCAACGAGTGAAGAAAGTGAAGTTACTGACGAGCGCTACCCGTAACCCCTTCGTCCTCCACAACGCATGATACGGTGTTGTGTAACCATGAAATACTCAGTTCACAAGAATAAAACCTATTTACACTCTACTCAACAGTGCATTGATCAAGAGTGAAGAAAGTGATCGATTACAAGCGCTCCTTGCGACTTCCTTGATTACGCTCCACAACACGAACACTTACCACGGTAATGTATTGGACCATAAAGTATAACAATATATGTATAACCAGAGGTAGTATAAGATACAATACTACTAAGAATTCGAGAGAATTATATAGTTTTTTTTTTTTCGATTAATCCTCATAGAGATTGCATGGCGAAACCCAAAGCGAAGTCGACCTACTCGTATATTGTGTGTTTGCCGAGCGAAACCTTCTTGTATGGAATAACAACAATGTATTAAATTTCAAGTCACTTATAATTGGATTTTGAACTGTGAGCATACTAGTTTGCAAATAAATTAGTATACAATTCATCTTCTGTTGTCTGAATACTTAATGCATGTAACCATTGTTTTTACACCGGTGTGCCGTTGCCGAAACCAATACTTAATATATGCCTGGCTTCACTGTGTTATCTGTTTTAGATTTATTTACATACCTCTTTGTTTGTTTGTTAATTTCTTTGTCTTATTTCAAAAGGGCTAGGTCATTAACCGACTTCAAAAAAAAGAGGAGGTTCTCAATTCGTCGGAATCTTTTTTTTGCGTATCAAGTTATCCTGCAATGTTAATAGCAATCAAATATTGACGACTTCCCTGGCGCAGTGGCTAATACTCGGATTCGAGTGGGAGGTCACGGGTTCGATTCCCGCCTCGGCCCACTAACTTACAATTTTATAATTTCTAAATTGGTTCAGGTCTGATCTGGTGGGAACTTCGGCAATGACTATAGTCATTCTTCCCTTCACCTCATCTTTCACTTCACTTTTCAGTGCAGAAATGCAGTCACATTTTACACGAGAAGGAAATACTCATGAATCAATACATTTTGTTCTTCCTGTTACTAACCGTACTCGTATATAAACGTGTATTAGTATTCATACAATATTTTCAAGGTAAAACAAGTTTGTACGGTAGCTTGAGGCATTCATAGCTTGAATTCTCATTGGGAATGGTACCTGCTATAAACTGAATGGAACCTTTGGAAGCGAAAGAATACAGAGTAAGTCTTTTGCTCTGAAATTGAATGGAACCTCGCAGTATTGAAGACGTCGGTCGGATAAAAGGATGAAAAAATAATCCATTTTACGATTCTAAAGACTAAACTTAGGATTTGAAATGAAGATTAATTTTAAGTCTGTGCACCCGGGGGGCTATTTTCTAACTCAATGATCATCGCAAAATGTTAAAGAATTATATAATTTCTAAATTGGCTCAGGTCTGGTCTGGTGGGAACTTTGGCAATGACTATAGCTACTTTTCCCTTCACCTTATCTTTCACTTCACTTTTCAGTGCAGAAATGCAGTCACATTTTACACGAGAAGGAAATACTCATGAATCAATACATTTTGTTCTTCCTGTTACTAAACGTATAAATTCATACAATATTTTCAAGGTAAAACAAGTTTGTACGGTAGCTTGAGGCATTCATAGCTTGAATTCTCATTGGGAATGGTACCTGCTATAAACTGAATGGAACCTTTGGAAGCGAAAGAATACAGAGTAAGTCTTTTGCTCTGAAATTGAATGGAACCTCGCAGTATTGAAGACGTCGGTCGGATAAAAGGAGGAAAAAATAATCCATTTTACGATTCTAAAGACTAAACTTTAGTATTTGAAGATGAAGATTAATTTTAAACTGTGCACCCGGGGGGCTATTCTCTAACTCAATGATCATCGCAAAATGTTTAAGGTTGTTAGTCACCGAGTAAGTTTGAAATACATTGCAGTTTTATTGTGTGAAATAAAAGTAATATTTCATAGCAAATATATTTCAAATTACTTAGTGGCTTTAGTCTAGAAAACGCGCTAACCTATCAAGGATAGTAGTTTTCTACCATTTGCATATCTTTATTGGGCATAGGTATACTAAGGGGTATACAGAATAACTGAATCCATACCGAGTCTCTAAATTTAGCACGTCTATCTATAATAATAGAACTCTATCCTAGATTCCATTGTAGGCGTTTATTAAAACTTTTCCATAATAATAATAGCCTGCGTAGATGGCTAGTACCCTTTGGATAGCTTGCCGTTGGATAGGGAATCTGTATAATTTATTCTGACCTTGTACAATTATCTTTATCAAGCATTAAACGTAATTAAGATAAAGCCATAACCATTAACTACTTCGAACATAGGAGGTGAATTTTGTAAAAAAGTTTCGGAGTTTTGTAAAAAATTTTTTTTGCTACTCATTTACATGTACGTTAATACATATGTGGATAAAGAGAACATACGCAGATGCCGGTGCTTAAAAACAACATTAGCTAATCTAAAAATATTACTGATGTGGAAGATAATACTAGTTTTAAAAGTGTCAAATAAGGTTAGATTCTAATTGAGATACATTATAAATCTTGTGCTTTTGGAAATCATATGCACGTCTTGTTATAATTTACACTGAGATTGATAATAATTTTAATTCTTTCGCTGAAAACTTGCTCTACAAACGCCGTAGTAGTTTTGACGCTTTCTAAAAGCGTGAATTATGTGGAAATCAATGTGTGGATATGAAAAAATTGAATTTTGTTAATAATTTTGTGAAAAGATGAAGAAATAAAATAAGATCCAAGAACAGATAGACAGGCTGGGTGAAAAAGGAATTTATTGCACGCTTAATAAGCCCTTACAATGTGAGAAAAGGCCATAGAAAAAGAAAAAGTATAAAGTAAAAAAGAAGTAGTAAATAATGAAATTTTATCAACTTTAAAAGGGAGGTTACCTTAGGCTTCATTGTTTTTACTTCTGTGAGCACGGTATTTAATGTCCTTAACGCTTTAATTCTCACTCGTGTGAGGTGCGAAGCGGTCCCAATGCTAATCCACTTTGGCATCCAATTAATGCTCTTAATAAGGAAAATGGATTAACAGTAAGTACGTCGTATCGTGTTTCGACACTTTTGTGATGCTCCACGGAAGCGAAATGGTTTCCTAGAAGTGGGAGGACGAGGAGAATAGGGTATTTGACTCCAATTTTTTTATTACTTTATTATAAAGTAGAATTAAAATAATGACGTGCACTGAAAGAACTAAATAAATCGATCAAATAACAAAAAAGTTATAAGCATTTAAAGATTTGTGATTAGACAGAGATAGCAACATGAAATTGTGACGTCACAAAGTACCAATGCCATAGTAGCTTCGTGCGGCTTCATACAAATTTTCGTTTTGCGAGAAAGGGATAGAAGATCCCCCCACTCCAAAGTTTAAACGCCTGTAACTTTGTAAATCTTCGTTGGATTTTAATATTTCTTTCACTGCACGTTATTATTTTTATCCTAGTTTATAATAAAGTAATATTTTTTATCAAATTCAAAAGTAGTGTAAGACCCCATTCCCAATCCGTAACATAACTGCTCATACTCGGAATCTATACACCAATTATGGTATATGTATGTAATGAAATGAGTGACATTTCATTCATTTGAATTTGCCGCGCTTCGCGTATCTATGCTGTCTGTCGCGTGCCTGTGATATAGTGATTGGTGATCTGTGTCTATGATTTAATGGCGTGTGACGCTCGGATTGTTTTGTGCATTTTATCGTTATAATAACTTGTAGAAGAATGTGATTGAGGACTCGATATATAGTGAACTTTAAATGTCGTTTCTTTGTAATTTCAGGTGAGATAGAAGTGTAATTGTCGTAACTTGATAATAACTTGATGATTGTAAAGACTTGTTAAATAAAACAAAACTTTGTAATTTCAGAGAAACAATTTGTGGTTTGTTTTGGAGATCCTCAATACCTTATAAAACGACATTTTTGTGAACTAAAAGAAGATGGACCGGCTTCAATTTGAGTTTACGATGATAGCCTCAAATGATGGCAAATCAAATGTATTAGCCATAACCTCAATATCTACTGAAGAAGGAAAATGTTATGTTTTACCCGAGGAACTGAAGCCGGTGAGTCATCATACATATATTGTTAAAACGAACACTTTCACAAAAGTAAAAAATAGCATTAAAAAAAGACACCAGAGTAGAAAAGTATGGATAAAGTTGGATGAAAATCTAAAGAAGACATATGTAGATGAGGAAGGTAATATGCAATTTTTAGATCAATATTTAGATGAAATGAGCACAACACAAGCAAAGGACAAAAATGACACTTTGCAACAAATCTTGGAACAATTAATAGAAACTACAACTAAGAAAGAAAGTCAACATAACTTAAAACATATCTCAGAAAAATTTATTATTGAAAAATTCACAAGCAAAAATCCTAATGCGATGCAATGGATAGAAATTTTTGAAAAAGAGTGTGCGCGCTTTAATATAACTAAAGATGAGACAAAAATAGATATTTTGAGGTTATTTTTAGATAAACCTTGTTTGGATTGGTATAGCTCGATGATCATAAAACTAACAATAAATTCTGAATGGAGTGAATGGAAAGACAAGTTTTTAGAAACTTTTAAAAACCAAGGATGGGACATAGTCACATATGCTCTCGCATTTAGGTATAAAAAAGGACAGTTAATTGATTATGCCATAAAAAAAGAACGGCTTTTATTAGATATAAACAAATCTATAGATTCCAAAACAATGATAGATCTTATTGCAACTGGTTTACCTGGATTTATCTTAAATAAGTTAAACAGGGATGAACTCAACAACACTACTGACTTGTTCAACGAGATAAGAAAATATGAAGGCACGATGTATAAGAAAAACTCAACTAACATAAAGAGCAGTACATTTTATAATAAAAATAAAACTTATGAGAAGAAGTCATGTAAGACTTGTGAGTCTTTGGACAAAGGAATTAGATATCATCCGGAGGAGTCATGTTGGTTCAAGAAAAATAAAAATGAACCCGAAAAAGTTCTTAAAACTAAAAATGTAAACAATAACTCCATAATTGAAGTAGACATAAATACTGAGAAAAAAACTAGTAAGTACACCATTAATCAAAATCAAGCTTTTATTAGAAAATAAACTAGAAGTGAGTGGTATTTATGATTCAGGCTCACAGATTTCTATAATAAATTCAAGATTAATAAAAGTAAAAGAAAAAAAAGATGATGTGAATATAGCATACATGAAAACGGTTAATGGTGTGAAGAAGATGGATGGCTTGATAACAATAAAAATTAAAATATTTGATTTAGAAGAAGAGGTGGATGTATACATAGTAGAAAATGAAGATTTTGATGATTTCATAATCGGATTAGATATGATAAAGAAATTCAAATTAACCCAAAATGAGAACTTGCAGATAGAACAAAAGAAAATAACAAATAAAATAGACAGGATGTCTAAAGATAACAGAAATGAAGATAATAATATAAAAAAATATACAGTAAATTTCAATGAACACATAGAAACAGAGGACTTTATAAGTATGACAGACCATTTAGATAATCAAAAGAAAATTGAGATAGAGAAAATTATAAAGGAATATAAAACAATATTTGCTAAGGACAAGTAAGATATAGGTTCAGTTAAAGATTATGAAGCTCGCATAGATTTACAAGTAAATAAATATTGTAGTAAAAGACCATACAGATGTACAATACAAGATAGATTAGAAATTGAAGAGCAAATATCGATGTTACTAAAGAATAATTTAATAGAAGAATCATACAGTCCTTTCGCTGCTCCAGTGACATTGGCGTTTAAAAAAGGTGAAAATAGAAAATCCCGTTTATGTGTAGATTTCAGAGAGTTAAACAAAATAGTTATACCACAAGCTCAACCATTTCCTTTGATAGATGATCTAATTATTAAAACTAGAAATTGCAAGTATTTTACTACACTAGATATAAACTCAGCATTTTGGGCAATACCATTACGGGTGGAAGACAGAAGTAAAACAGGATTTGTCACACAAAATGGCCACTTCCAGTGGACCTGCCTCCCTTTTGGCTTGAAAACATCACCAGCAATTTTCCAGAGAATCTTAAGCAATATTCTAAGAAAACACAATCTCACAGGATACTCTGTAAACTATATTGATGATATTTTGATATACTCGTCTACCTTTGAAGAACATATAAGGCACATTAGAAATGTATTAGAGGCAATAATTAAAGAAGGCTTTAGACTGAAGTTTAAGAAATGTACCTTTGCTTCAGACTCGGTAAAATACCTCGGCCATATAATTCAGAACAATTCAGTAAGACCACTAAAAGACAATTTGATTTCAATAAGGAACTTTCCAACTCCTAAGACGCAAAAGAACATCAGACAATTTTTGGGAAAAATAAACTTCTACCATGACTATATACCAAGAAGTGCAATTATCTTAGATCCATTACACAATTTATTACGAAAAAACGAGAAATTTGTATAGTCAGAGAAATGTGAAGAAGCATTCAATCTGATAAAAAGATATTTATGTTCGCAACCGGTCTTGGAAATATTCGACAAAGACTTACCAATCAAAATCTTTACCGATGCATCTTTGGAGGGCATTGGAGCAATATTAAAACAGACACAACTAGATGGTAAAGACAAACCGGTGGCATATTTCTCAAAAAAATTGAAAGAACATCAAAAACGGAAAAAGGCTATATATTTAGAATGTCTTGCTATGAAAGAAGCTGTTAAATATTGGCAGCACTGGCTCATCGGAAAACAATTCACCATTTACTCAGATCACAAACCTCTAGAGAACATGAACATTAAATGCAGGACAGATGAAGAATTGGGTGATCTCACATACTACCTATCTCAGTATGACTTTACCGTAAAATATATACCTGGTAAAGAAAATGTAGAAGCAGACTGTTTGAGCCGAAACCCTGTATTAGAACCAGAAGATAACAGAGAGGAAACATTGAGAATAGTTAATTTAATACAAATAAAAGATATAGTTGGAGACCAAGAGAAAAATTAAACAATAAGAGAAAAGAAACAAAATGTAATACTAAAAAATAATATCTATTATAAAAAAATAAAGAAACAGGAAAAGATTATCCTCTCAGAAGAATTTAGTAAAAAACTTATAAAAAAGGTGCATGAAGATTTATGCCATATTGGGATCAGACAACTGCAGAAAAAAATAAGTTCAATATATACGGCTATAAACCTAACAAAAAATATCATAAATATTTGTAAAACATGTGAAATATGCATAAAAAATAAATCAAGATGTCAAAAAAAAATTGGATTAATGTCACAACTGGGACCAGCTACCAAACCATTTGAAATAATGTCAATGGATACTATTGGTGGATTTGGAGGATCTAGGTCTACAAAGAAATATCTACACCTTTTAGTAGATCACTACACAAGATATGCATTTATTGCGACTTCGAAAACCCAGAATGCATGTGACTTTATAAATTTAACAAAGAAAGTACGAGAGACAGATGAGATTGGAATTATCCTGACAGATCAATATCCGGGCATAAATTCAAGAGAATTTAAACAATTTTTGCAGGAGAATAATATTAAACTAATTTTTACAGCCGTGAATACACCATTCTCGAACGGCTTGAATGAAAGATTAAACCAAACAATAGTAAATAAAATAAGGTGTAAAATGAATGAGAAAAATAATAAGAGAACATGGACAACACTGGCAAGAGAATGTATACAAAAATATAATGAAACAGAACACTCCGTTACAGGTTTTGCACCAAAATATTTACTGGATGGTACAAATGTCAGTATTCTACCAAATGAATTCAAAACAATGGAAAAGGAAGACAAGTGGATTGCTGATAGAAGATTGGCATTAGAGAATACAATAAAATCTCATGAGTACAACAAGAAAATATTTGATAGAAATAGAAAAATGCAAGAATTTAATGTAGGAGACAGTGTATATGTAGAAAATGGAAATAGACTGAATAGAAAGAAATTAGACGAATTAAAAATAGGCCCTTTCAAAATAATAGAGAAAATATCGAATTCCATTTATAGGATTGATACAGGCAACAGAAAAACAGAATCAACATTATTTCATATAACAAAATTGCAACCTGTCATAACAGAGGCTGAAGAAGATGAAGGAGATGATAATGAATATGAAGATGACTTATAAGTACATTTTACAGATATATTGCTTAGAATTTTCGCTCTTAGGGGGGGAGATGTAATGAAATGAGTGACATTTCATTCATTTGAATTTGCCGCGCTTCGCGTATCTATGCTGTCTGTCGCGTGCCTGTGATATAGTGATTGGTGATCTGTGTCTATGATTTAATGGCGTGTGACGCTCGGATTGTTTTGTGCATTTTATCGTTATAATAACTTGTAGAAGAATGTGATTGAGGACTCGATATATAGTGAACTTTAAATGTCGTTTCTTTGTAATTTCAGGTGAGATAGAAGTGTAATTGTCGTAACTTGATAATAACTTGATGATTGTAAAGACTTGTTAAATAAAACAAAACTTTGTAATTTCAGAGAAACAATTTGTGGTTTGTTTTGGAGATCCTCAATACCTTATATGTAATATACCAATTATTATTGGATTGATCGCGCGTACCTACGCATAAGTATACACAAGAAATTTTTAGCATTTTGTGGTGAACAACGGAATATCAGTACGTCCATCGGTTTACGGTTTTGCTTGGAAACCTTCCTTAAGGTAAAACCTTCTAGTAATCTGTAATTTGGCATCATTATAAAATATAAATTATCATTCGATCGTATCATGAAAGTAGTTCGTTCGTTCGATCGTTTCAGGAGACGGACGTCCACTGCTGGACAAAGGCCTCCAGCAATGATTTCTAGCCCACACGGTCCTGCGCTACCTGTGAATATCTAGCGCCCTCCTGCGACTCTTTTAATATCGTGAGTCCATCTGGTCGGAGATCTGTCAACACTGCACTTCGCTTTCATGTGCGGGGTTGCCTTTCCAGCACTTTGGGTCTCCAACGTAGTTACGTTGTTCTTGTTACGTTAGTTCTTGGACTTTGGAGCTAAGTACGCATTGCCACTTCAGCTTTCTTACTCAGCGTCTACGGATCTCCTCATACCTAATTTGATCATGCAAAGAAACTCCGAGCATAGAGATTTTCCACGTTGTAGTGCAGAGACGATGAGATGAAAATATGTGTTTTGTGCGGTCGTACCCCGTTGTAGTGCTAGTGAAAGTTAGTGTTTTGTGCGGTCGTAAAATTCTTTCAGTCTCAGCTTCACGTTTCAGTTCAAATTCTTTCAGTCTCGGTTTCAAGTTTCAGTTCAAATTCTTTCAGTCTCAGTTTAAAGTTTCAGTTGAATAGCTTACCATTTGCCACGCTCAGAATTCTGTTATGACCATGAGCTCAGCATTCAACACTCGGCCCAAAAAGCTAGTTTGCGCCCATGCATAACAATTAACAAATAACTATTGTGTTTGTATACTTACGTGGTCATCTCTATGGGTGCAAATTAACTTAATATTGAACCTCTATATCCCTATTCCCTGTAATATTAAACCTCTACTTTTTAATTTATTGCCCACTTTATACAAGCTAAGTAGGAAACTCCTCGTATAGATAATAAATATCATTGTGTTGCGTGCGAGGCTAACTCGAGTGAACTATCAATGTATCACTTAGGTAATTAAATTGCTGAACCTCGGAGAGTCCGACGGACGAATCTACGAGTATCATCTACAAACATAGCAATCTGATTTATTTTAACTAATACTTGAGGTTCTATATTAAGAGAACAACCCTATAATTAAAATTTAAAGTGTTTCTTCTTTCACATAGGCCTATAAAAGGGATCTATAATGTGCCAGACTCTATCGTGATGTTTAGTACGTAATTTTGCACTACAAATAACGTTTAAAAATCCGGTTCTTTTTGATGTGGGCAACGCAACTATCTATACTCCGTGCTCATAGTCACAGGTCATAGTCACCAGTTCTATATTCGATTCGAGTATACACAGCAACCCTTTGTTGAAAATGCTTGTAAAACAAAAACCTATTATTGTTTATTTATGTTATGACTTTCGACATTTGGACCAACAGAGGGAATTCTGTACGGTACATAAAGAACGGATGAAATCATTAGCGACACGCCTAAGATACGATATTATTTACCGCACACCACAATTTTATTGTTTACAATAAAGGTTATAAAGATCAGAGAAATATCCAAAATCCTAGATTGGTGGGAGTGTCGATAACTATCTTAAATCTTATTATAACTTGGTCAACTAAATATGTAGGCAATTTAATATGGATGTAGAGTAGAATATACTCTATATTATGTCAAAATAAATGGATTTAAGTTTAAAATTATCAAATTGTAATTTTTCTATTTACATCCCACAACAGGTGTTGTATCGTGGATTTTAGATCCACGTAGTATATAATTAAAATCTCCATATAAGATAATTATTTATAATAATATAAACTCGCAAAAATTCCTAATATTTACATAGTATAAAGTTAGTTCCTAATTGCCTACACTTATTTTCTGACCCTGTGGTCCACTACTTTGACCCTTTATAACTGTGTGTATATCACCTCCCCCGGTGGTCAAAGCCTACGTTTCACATAGAATCGTTTGAATTTTCATTCTGCTTACCTTTTAAAGTCGTTGTAGTTATTGTTTGAACAATACCCAAAACAACGGGTCTAAACACGGTCTGTTGACTTAGGCGCTTTGAACAATATCACCGCTAGTCAGTAGTTACTTAGAGCATGGTTACAAGTTATAACTGCTTCGTCAGAAAACTCTGAAAGTTTCATTAGGTAATGAAATTAACTATTCATGTATTTTTTTTTACATATTGAACTTGAAGAACTCAAAAACTAGTAATTTGACTCTAGCCTGACACTGACTGATATTCTGGATTCAACTTTGAATCCCGGAAAAATCCATGGTTCTTGTGTGATTTAAGAAAAAAACATATATTTACGTGAGCGGGATTTCAAGTAAAAGCAGCTAATCGGAAAAGATGTTGAGTGCTGATGAACTAACAGCTTACATTGCACAGCTCAAACAACTGTATAGATCAGTAATCAGTATAGCTATCATGATTGTACTCGTAACATATGCATTAATGTAATTTCTCTAACTAAAATAACTCTATTTAATATATTAATTATAGATTAGGTATGATACCCCACAAGGTATAGGTAACTAGTTAGCTATCTAAATATGAAATTTCGACTCTTTTTTTTGAACATATCTCAATTTTACTTTAATTGCAATGACATTGTGTCTAATGGCTATACAACTATTCCAAATACATGTCGATAGTTTCCACAATTACTGTAACAATTAAGTGTAATAGACAGAGAGATAGACAGACGAGCGGATAAAGTCACACCACAAGGATTACATTTTTATGATAAACGTATAGAAGCCTAAAAACTAATAATTCATTCTAAATTATGCCACATCTACTAATAAGGTCTAAGCTCTTTAGAGTAGGTAGATTGTAGTATAAATAGCAGGTCCTATGCATACATGATTACCTAAATTACGAGTTTAATTAAACTAAGGGGTTTAATGGTTCATATCAGGTTTATAGCTATGTTAGTTAACTAGATAGTTAACGATGTATTTCATACTATAATATTAATTATTATCATCAGGGACAGGAAGTTGAAGTCTTGCAATTGAATAACAAGAAACCAAGTCTTTAGCGAATTTGTGGACTTAAGAATGCACTGACCTACGTTTTCTCCATACATTCAAAATACCAAATCATTTGTAATTCGTGCATATTTCGATCATGTTGTGGTGTTATTCGGATTTATTTAATAATAATCTATGCTCCGGGCCATATTTGGTTCGGAAATACTTTTGTTAAACGAAATTGTAAACGAATTTAGTTTTGCTTATTTTTATGTCAAAGACGACATGTTTTCTGCTTATTTATTTACAAATAATTTTGGTATTACGTTTGTATGGGAGACATCGTGGGTTAGTGGACTCTTAATGTTTTTCTGTAGTGATGATAGGCCCTGTTTTTACTAAGATACAGTTCTTAATTGTACAAATACCTACAGCTATGTGGAATTTGATATAGCTAAAGTTTACAATGTAGAGAAGGTGTGCAGAAAGTCAATTACCATCAAATTCAGCAATAGTATTGAGCTGAAACAATGATAAACGTGACCGATAGTAACGCTCGTCTAATTTGATTCTTGTTCTAAACTCAATTTGCTACAGAGTTACTTGTGTTTGGTGCAGTTTGTAAGCGACAAGCGATATTTTCTTTTTAAAAGTACTTTGTTACTTGATAGTGTTTATTGGCCAGTGGGTCCAACGCCTGCATCAAAATCGGGAGTCTAGGATTCGGGTTCCATTCATACGCTTCT
The DNA here is from genome assembly GCA_963855885.1 of Coenonympha glycerion. Classification (NCBI taxonomy): domain Eukaryota; kingdom Metazoa; phylum Arthropoda; class Insecta; order Lepidoptera; family Nymphalidae; genus Coenonympha; species Coenonympha glycerion. The sequence continues at coordinate 14,728,477 of OY979637.1, read as the reverse complement.
GAATTTTCAGAAATATTAATATTATTGCTCGTTTGTGGTTGAAATTCATGAAGTAGCCGGAGCTGCTGTGTTCTGCCTGTGCCGGTGTTGATAGTGCAAGATGTTAATGTTTACCAGTTAGTAACTAATTACCTCATACCTCTCATATAACGGCTACTTACCTATACTAACTGCATTTATTGATATTGGAAACAAAAATAGCAATGTCAGCTCCGACGGATTTTCTTGGCTTCGTAATTTATACTGATAGATTCTTCTTCTTCGTTTTTACTTTCCTTCAGTTTTTTTTATAAAAAATAATCTTTCTATTTACCTCAGTTTGCTTCGCAATTTAGTAGTTATGGTGTGATACATGGCTACATAAACATACACATAATATACTAAATTTCACCGTTGCAATACAAGTTTGATGGTAATAAAGTCATATTGTTTGACTTGTACCAAACATTTAGCCAGAAGTAAGACGCGATAGGCTCTGTTGCCTTAGGAACTGCGACCCTTATCAACAATGAAGCCGACTTGGCCTCTGTAATACACAGAGTAACACTTCGTAAACACAGAACACGTATCCCAAATTAAACCCTAACATCAGGGTCTTTAGGTCAAGATTCCATTGAAGATTAAGTGTAGGATGACCAGATGGAACGGTCCTTGGAAATTTAGTGCAACCCTCCCATTAACTCCCGTGTATTATATTGTTTCGTTCAGCCTTATTTCAATCAGAAAGACTTTCAGGTAAGGAACACAATTTTCTCCAGGTTTTCTCAGAAGTTTATTGCTCTAGTAAATATATTTCTTGCTTGTAGGCGTACATACGTCTTGATTTTTTACGAGTATGGCCTCGTGTTTTTGTTAATAGACATACCTTTGTTTTGTTTAAAGGGTTGATTGATCCGGAGAAATACGTACGTTTTTGAGTGTGATCATTCTTGCCTTCCCTACATCCGAGAAGGGAAGAAGATTGTATAAATTAGTATTAAGAGGTATAAGGATGTATTGATTTTGCGTAGATTTTCTGTAGGTGTGGCAATATCACCATGTGACCCTCATTACATACATAAAAAAAATACGAAAATACAGCTTAGCCTCAAAATCATTAGTTGTTTTGTAGTGTATTGATTTTGGTACAATTTGCATTTTAATTATGTTTATATAGACGAAAGACCAAAAATACACAATATTTAAATTTGAAAGTAATTGCCGTAGTTTTTAACCTTCTTTAAAATCGCACATAAGCAAACATAAAAATTACCCACGTGATCCATCTAACAACTTATTTGTCTTGCCAAAAATGGCGTTATTATTATGGATGTAGAGTAGAATATACTCTATATTATGTCAAAATAAATGGATTTAAGTTTAAAATTATCAAATTGTAATTTTTCTATTTACATCCCACAACAGGTGTTGTATCGTGGATTTTAGATCCACGTAGTATATAATTAAAATCTCCATATAAGATAATTATTTATAATAATATAAACTCGCAAAAATTCCTAATATTTACATAGTATAAAGTTAGTTCCTAATTGCCTACACTTATTTTCTGACCCTGTGGTCCACTACTTTGACCCTTTAAAACTGTGTGTATATCACCTCCCCCGGTGGTCAAAGCCTACGTTTCACATAGAATCGTTTGAATTTTCATTCTGCTTACCTTTTAAAGTCGTTGTAGTTATTGTTTGAACAATACCCAAAACAACGGGTCTAAACACGGTCTGTTGACTTAGGCGCTTTGAACAATATCACCGCTAGTCAGTAGTTACTTAGAGCATGGTTACAAGTTATAACTGCTTCGTCAGAAAACTCTGAAAGTTTCATTAGGTAATGAAATTAACTATTCATGTATTTTTTTTTACATATTGAACTTGAAGAACTCAAAAACTAGTAATTTGACTCTAGCCTGACACTGACTGATATTCTGGATTCAACTTTGAATCCCGGAAAAATCCATGGTTCTTGTGTGATTTAAGAAAAAAACATATATTTACGTGAGCGGGATTTCAAGTAAAAGCAGCTAATCGGAAAAGATGTTGAGTGCTGATGAACTAACAGCTTACATTGCACAGCTCAAACAACTGTATAGATCAGTAATCAGTATAGCTATCATGATTGTACTCGTAACATATGCATTAATGTAATTTCTCTAACTAAAATAACTCTATTTAATATATTAATTATAGATTAGGTATGATACCCCACAAGGTATAGGTAACTAGTTAGCTATCTAAATATGAAATTTCGACTCTTTTTTTTGAACATATCTCAATTTTACTTTAATTGCAATGACATTGTGTCTAATGGCTATACAACTATTCCAAATACATGTCGATAGTTTCCACAATTACTGTAACAATTAAGTGTAATAGACAGAGAGATAGACAGACGAGCGGATAAAGTCACACCACAAGGATTACATTTTTATGATAAACGTATAGAAGCCTAAAAACTAATAATTCATTCTAAATTATGCCACATCTACTAATAAGGTCTAAGCTCTTTAGAGTAGGTAGATTGTAGTATAAATAGCAGGTCCTATGCATACATGATTACCTAAATTACGAGTTTAATTAAACTAAGGGGTTTAATGGTTCATATCAGGTTTATAGCTATGTTAGTTAACTAGATAGTTAACGATGTATTTCATACTATAATATTAATTATTATCATCAGGGACAGGAAGTTGAAGTCTTGCAATTGAATAACAATTTATTGGCCAGTGGGTCCAACGCCTGCATCAAAATCGGGAGTCTAGGATTCGGGTTCCATTCATACGCTTCTGAATTTTCAGAAATATTAATATTATTGCTCGTTTGTGGTTGAAATTCATGAAGTAGCCGGAGCTGCTGTGTTCTGCCTGTGCCGGTGTTGATAGTGCAAGATGTTAATGTTTACCAGTTAGTAACTAATTACCTCATACCTCTCATATAACGGCTACTTACCTATACTAACTGCATTTATTGATATTGGAAACAAAAATAGCAATGTCAGCTCCGACGGATTTTCTTGGCTTCGTAATTTATACTGATAGATTCTTCTTCTTCGTTTTTACTTTCCTTCAGTTTTTTTTATAAAAAATAATCTTTCTATTTACCTCAGTTTGCTTCGCAATTTAGTAGTTATGGTGTGATACATGGCTACATAAACATACACATAATATACTAAATTTCACCGTTGCAATACAAGTTTGATGGTAATAAAGTCATATTGTTTGACTTGTACCAAACATTTAGCCAGAAGTAAGACGCGATAGGCTCTGTTGCCTTAGGAACTGCAACCCTTATCAACAATGAAGCCGACTTGGCCTCTGTAATACACAGAGTAACACTTCGTAAACACAGAACACGTATCCCAAATTAAACCCTAACATCAGGGTCTTTAGGTCAAGATTCCATTGAAGATTAAGTGTAGGATGACCAGATGGAACGGTCCTTGGAAATTTAGTGCAACCCTCCCATTAACTCCCGTGTATTATATTGTTTCGTTCAGCCTTATTTCAATCAGAAAGACTTTCAGGTAAGGAACACAATTTTCTCCAGGTTTTCTCAGAAGTTTATTGCTCTAGTAAATATATTTCTTGCTTGTAGGCGTACATACGTCTTGATTTTTTACGAGTATGGCCTCGTGTTTTTGTTAATAGACATACCTTTGTTTTGTTCAAAGGGTTGATTGATCCGGAGAAATAAGTACGTTTTTGAGTGTGATCATTCTTGCCTTCCCAACATCCGAGAAGGGAAGAAGATTGTATAAATTATTATAAAGAGGTATAAGAATGTATTGGTTTTGCGTTGATTTTCTCTAGGTGTGACAATGTCAATAATAAAGATAAAAAATACGAAAATACAGCTTAGCCTCAAATCATTAGTTATTTTGTGGTGTATTGTTTTTGGTACAATTTGCATTTTAATTATGTTTATATAGACAAATAAAGACCAAAAGTACACAATATTAAAATTTGAAAGTAACTGCCGTAGTTTTTAACCTTCTCTAAAATCGCACATAAGCGAACATAAAAATTACCCAACGTGATCCATCTAACAACTTATTTGTCTTGCCAAAAATGGCGTTATTATTCAAAATGTTCATACAACAAATCAATTCCGCGGAGTATAAAGCGCAAGACGGCACCATGAATAACATCCTTTACATAAAGGCAGCGATAGACCACAGACGAACGACCGCTTTCATACCGCTCGCAATCGATCAAACGCCTCAAAACTACAGGGGGATATCAAAATGTAGTTACCATTGTCCCGCCCGATAAAATATGAGCTGTGACGTTGACAAATCGAGCTCCTAGAAGCGACTTTCCCAAGTCAACCATCGCTGTGTACCTCGCAAAAAATCCCCTAATGTTGTGCAAGTAAGGTGCAGTTTACTGTGGATTATATTTGTTATAGGGTGTTCCAATCGGTGCATGTATTGATTCTAATGAAACTTGGAGACTGAACATTTTACAATTTTCGACACTGCAGTGAGTTTCTTCATTCACAGTAGCTTTCATTTGCATTGTAGGTATAAATTCTATAAGTACATATCGTCGACCGCCCAGCGGTTTGGTAGCCAGCCAGAAAGAGATGAATTAACGCGACAGAAAGAACACAACGTTTAGGGTGATAACTTCGTAGATGCTTCAGCCGTGATAGCTGAGACATGCGATAAATTTGATACGCATTTAATCATTTTTAGGAATAACATTCTAGTGTTTAGAACACTATAACAAAAAGTTTTTTTTAATAATTCCAAAAATGGTAACGAAAAAATAAGGGAGCTTACCTGCACAAGTTTTAAGCTATAATTGTAAAGAAAATTGCGAGTTAAGCCTGGAATTTCTAATATAATTATATCCACCCGATTTTTGTTTTTCTTTTGGTATTTATCAAGTATAGAAAATGTTGCGATTCTTAATTCTAAAGACCGGGTTAGTTCGGAGCAGCTGTTTAATTTAGAGAAAACGTACCATTCATCACGATTCGTCTTTCACAAGTCGCTATTCAGGTCTGGGGTTTAAATGCTGTTAGGGTTTTAATGCAATATGTTTTGAAATGCAATAGTGCAAATAAAAATAACTCCACTAACATAAAATTAAGAAGAAAGGATTTGTTATAAATAGGAATAGTATGTAATTTCACATAATAATATTAATTATTTAATCTTTAGTTACTATATTTCTTTATTATATTAGTAGGTACAGTTAGATAATTTTGTTATATTATACTGTTTTCCTCATTTATCTTAGTGAATGATATTAAGTTCAATAAAATTCTTGTGTCTCAGTATTTGTAACCACACTCCTCCGAAACGGCTCGACCGATTTTTATGAAATTTTTGTGTACGTTCGGCAGATCTGAGAAGAGGTCGTTAACTATTTTTCATACCCCTTAATAGCAAGACAACGTTTGCCCGGTAACATAAGTATTTCTACTAGTAGGTAACATAAGTATTTCTTTTCTGTCCTTTCTTGATAATATCCGAAATTCCGATACATTTTTCAACATATTGTTTTTTTTTAATAAGTACGTTTCCTTGGTATAATTTAAAAAAAATTATAATAGAGCAATCGTTCAGCACGCGGAGCCAATACGCCAAAAAGAAGATATGAAGAAAAAGTTATGGTAACTGCCAGCACTGATTTTTCGGTCTGTGTATCGGTAAATAAGCTGATAGCTCTGAGTGGCGTTCGTATCATGAAAAAGATTAAATTTCGCGGCTTCAATTGAGCTAAACTTCGCTTTTATACATGACTCCTTACATAAGTACATTGCAAACTTAACATCAATAGCTTTAAATTTCCATTAAACCTTTTCACAAAAGGGTCACTCAAAACAAAGGCTCGTTAATTCCAACTTATCAAAACTTTTACTAACTACAAAATGTAAGTCCTATTGCGTTGCATAAAAGGTTGATATTGCTTTATCTCTCGAAGGTAGTTAAGGAGCTAATGAACAATATTAGACTACGCTTATGTTTTTGACACATAGCGAGGAGCACTCGTAAACTTGTCACGTGCATAATGGCAGTAAATATCGCCCGGGTATGTTATACCCGCGATTGTGAGTATAGAATAGGGCCGTTATGAACTTATCGGTTATCACACAAGAACTCCTGTTTGGACAACGCCCTCAGTCGATTTTTTGCTAAACAAAATCACAAAATTATACCTTCGAATTTTCTATTAGTCCATGTACTTATGATAGAGGTAATTGTAAACAAAAGTTTATCAACTAATCCTCATCATTTGATGATGTTTAAGTGAACGAAGTTGATAGTAAAATGTAGTAGAAAAATGTGTAGATCTTAAAAATGATCACTCCATAAAACGGTTGTATTTCATGAAATGGATAACTACAGTAGGTAGGTTGTAAAATAAAAAAAATCGAATTTTTCCGATTTCTACAAAATAACAAACTGTAATCTTAAGGATTTTTTTTAAATTGTGGACAATCTTCTTTATAAATATTCATCATCATCATCATCGTCTTAGCCTTCGGACGTCTACTGTAGCACAAAGGCCTTTCCAAGCGCGTTTCACCACACCCTGTCCTCAGCCTTCCTCATCCATCCGCTTCCAGCCACCCGCTTTATATCGTCGCTCCAACGGGCTGGAGGTCGCCCCACATAATGAATGGTCGGCCATAATTATGATGCATTAAAGAATCCTATCCCTTGTATCATAACCTGGCCACGACGGGATATTAAACAATTTCATGAAATCAGTTATTGCAAGATCTCAATAAATCAATAGAATCGGAAGAAGTAGCGAAAAACAGCTAGTGCTGGATACATAGTATTGAAATCCATTTTCGTCTTCCAAATAAGCTGAAAAAGTTGCAATTTCAAGGGTTAATACTACCTATCTACTTACGACTGCATTGGGAAAAGAAGTGAACGTTTTCCGAAGGTTTTCCGCCTGTAAATGAAAACACAAACAATCCAGAAATTGGATAGGCGTTCCCATAATTGAATCGTAGGTACAATTCATATCTTATTCATATGCCCTGCCCTCTGGGGATATACGTGTCTCGGAACACAAAACCTATCAAAGAAACAAGATGGAAACACGAAAATATTAATATATTATTTTGGTCGTAAAATATTCTCTATCTGGTTTCTGCCTGCGGCTTCATTCGCGTGTACAAATTACACAGCATCACAGTCCTTACTTGGAAAAATGATTTTTTTGATTCTTTAGTTATTCAATGATCTAATTGAATTTAGGATGGAGATGATAGTTATGAAGCTGTAACATCAAATTGTATCCCCCGATTTTGTTATCTTTGGTTTTTTTTGACTTGCCTCCTACTATGGAAGCAATTTTAAAGACGTATTCACATCAAAAGAAATAGCTCTTGTGTTACTAAATTGTGGATGATCAAGCAAACTTTTAGTTCCTATATTTGAGATAGATGTTCGAATCCTAGACTTTTGTCTCTTGCGATAGGGGTTTTCACAAAAAAAATCGCACAAGTTTACTACACTCTCGCACTCTACGATTTCGCATTGTGAAGTCAGCATCTCCTGAGGATGTCCCGGTGTCGGGACGAAACGTACGTCGAAGTGTTAGAAAATTGTGTGTGGTGTTTCATGTGGGTAGTGTTCCTGCATATTGTACCATACAGAATCTTTTCAAAACAAATTAATCTGTCCTGGTAATTATTGATTTCCGCAAAATAACGTTTGCTTCCATTCAATATTGTAAATGTGTTAATATACTTAGTTACTTCAGCTAGAAGAAAAATTCTTTAAGAGTTCATAAAGTACCTTCATTATTATTATCATTCAGCATATTATTATCCTGAAGAAGTATAAAAGAACTAAATTAAAAATACACATAAGTACCTACTTGGAAAATCAGACATTATAAAATAATATAAGTCTAAGGATTCTTCATATTGCAAGCTCGCGGCAATTTCCGCTGTTCCTTCATAATTCCATACTCCTACAGGATATTGAAATACCTGTATCAAATTCAAAAGTTATTCATGAAATATATATTACAAAGAAATCTAGGACTAGGTACAATAATTTTGTTAAAAAATACCTTAAATACCCCGGTAAATGATCACAATATAGAGGCTACCGGGGAGGGTTGGAACTTTTTTTTCATCCACCCCGGTACGATGGTCAGACACCGGGGTAGATGGGATCAACCCTTTTAAAAATACAATTTCTTATATTCATAACTAACAGACGCCCGCAGCTTTGCCCGGCTGCAAGGTTTATATTATAGTTAGAACGATTTAATTAAAAGAAACCGCATCAAAATCTGTTGCATAGTTTGAGATCTAAGCGTAGGTACATAGGGACAGACAGCGGGAAGTGACTTTGTTTTATACAATGTAGTGATAATACTAGGAAATAAAATGGGATTTCCCCAAGTATTTACAAGATCTCCTTTAAATTTAGGAACGGTGACAACACAAAACCAATTTTATCTACGAGTTGAAGCTGGATAGGCAACATATCAAGGTTTTAAAGGCACAGGTCCCGACTACAGCTGTTCTTAATGTACGGCCATCGATTGGAGCAACTCCGAACACCGTTAACTTGATTTACTTGAACCAGCGTCCTTTTCTAGTGTCGCTATAAATTCCGCGGGTTTTCACACTTATAGTCTAGATTTATCTTAGCTATACCTACCTAGTTTTATTCCCTGGTAGAGTAGCATTAAGGCCTCAGACGGATTTTAATTTTGTCCTCCTTACTCTTACAAATATTGGTGAGTGCGAAAGGCATTGCGAGAACTACGCTGTACGGTGTACCCCTCTTTTTATATTATACTAGCAAACCCGGCGAACTCCGTTTCGCCACCAGATGGTTTTCCCGCTAAAAAGATTTTCCCGCTTTTCTGTTGAAATTTTTCCTGAATTTTCTTTGCTTTAAACCTCACGGAGCCCGAGACCTTTCCAACGAATGCAAAACCGTGGAAATCGGTTCGTGCGTTCTGGAGTTATAGCGTCAGGAAGGAAAACCCCCGACTTATTTTTATATAGTAGAGAAGATCATGGGACCTAATTTCTGAAGAAGACCCAAACTACATGACGTTAAAACTTTAAAGGAAAAAAAAATCGCTTAAATAACCGTTTTAGCTCGTTAATCGGGAAATCCCAGGTATGGTTCCAGTTCTTATTTAGGTAGGTTTCGGCCTCAGCAGCCTGCCAAGCAATGAGAGCAATTTTTAAATGGAGAGAGGATAAAAATTGGATAAAATAAGAGTCTCTCCTACAGTTTTATCCACTGTGTCAGGATGATGCACGGGTGGGTGAAAAGAAAATCAAGGAATAGAGGAAGAGAAAAGGAGAGAAAAGGATTAAATGATTAAAATAACTTTTTACGACTTCTTTACCGATTCTCTTTTTCTCCTGTGCTGTGTGAAGAAAATAACTTCATGTCCTGTCGGAGAACATAATAGGGAGATAAGAAACGTATCTCTAACCCATGTTAGAGAGGCTGGTTTTTGCTTTATACACAGAAAACTAGAACTTAATTAGACTCTATTAGTAAAAAAAATACTAGCAAATATTTTCCTTTTGTTTACCAGAACATTAAATATGATTTTTATTTACACCGACGAATACTTATCGATTCCTATAAAATATTATTCATTATAAGCAAAAATCTACTTCAGGACCAACTGAGTCTTGTTTTAAATACCTAGAAATGACAAAAATCGAAGTGAAATTCATTTATCAAACAAGGCGTGAGATGCTGTGAGTACAATACTCCGAAGTATGTTTTCATATTTGACTTTTGACTGTATATTTCTAAATACATTTGAGTATTTTAATTGCATCTATAAAATAAGAATCATAAAATCTATTGTAAATTGTACGTACTGTTACATTGTCTGAATGCTCACCCTAAGCCGCAAAGCTCCAAATCTATCGCAATAATGAACTTAGTTTCGACTTAGCAGTAAACTTCGGACTTACAAACTACTTCGACCCCACTGTTATTTGCTCAGATTGGTCAATGGGATCTGGGATGAAATAATTCAACCTAAAACCGCACCAAATAAATGTTCTTTGATAACACTGTCTTACGAAAAATAGTTTAAATTTTTTTTTATACTTTTATTTATTTTTTATTTACAAACGCATGTAATAAAAAAATTTATGGACAATTTTTTTTTGTATAAAATGATTGTTTTATAGTGTGAAAAAAAATCCAACTTCTTTTACTAAACATAAGAACTTGATCACAAAACAAAACGGTCCAAAGGTTTGTCATTATAAGTTGAACGCCTTCCGTATAGGCCTTCAACGTGCTGGAAAACAAAGGAATAACTTCCCTATTTTAAAGTTTAAATAGTCTAGGTTACTTTGGTACAATAGTTGGTAAACGTAACTACAACTCCTCGAAATATACAGAGTAATTTCTTGCAAATGGTGCAAATACGCCAGATAGAGTTTTGTACGTGAAAAAGGACCTGATACAGCGATTTGGTCATTGAAAATCATTAGTAGGATGAAATAAATGCCATTGGGTTTAATTCCCATAATCGAGTTTAATAATAATCATTGGTCTTGCTGAAAAATTGCGACGGCTAATTCTCATTCACAACCGACGCGAGATTAACCGTTCCAGCGAGTGAAAATTGTTAGTTTTCCTCTTAAAAGCTCTTAATTATATCAACCTTGTTCTGAAAAACGTTTTAAAATAGTGAACCTATCAGTAATTAAAATAGCTCCCCTATTTATAATTTACAGAAACGGCCCATGAAAAAGATTATCTCAAATCAATTATAATACTTAATTGGTCTCGGGAAATTAAACAGTATTATAAATTTACAAGCTTTTCTCTTTTCCCTTTCTGATCTTTAACGACATTTCGAACCTCTAGTATGCTTTTCGATAACACTGCTTATGAAAATGTAAGTTTACTATTACTTCAGATCGTCAATAGCAGACTGTTTAGATCTTTGAAATAGACTATTTTCTTTTTTATCCTAATCTATCTCCATTCTAAAACGTACAAGTAAAACGTACACACATAAATACAAAGTTTTTCCTTTACAATATTAGTATGATATCAGGTTAAAGGTAGAAATTGTGTGTTTAAAAACAAAAGAAGTTTCAGTAAAGCGATCTAGGAAGCACAGGATGTTTGCAATAGTCTAACGTTACTCGAGATTGCAATCTCTTCCGCCAGGCATGCAGGTATATCACACAGTCGACTGGCACGTGGAACTATGAAATTGGCAGATATAACTTTGTTTAGAACTACGAGTAAAGGTATCGGATTATTTGATTTCTTTCAATAGCAGATTTCAATAATCTTCTTGCATTTTCTGGGAATGTCTTTTTAGCTTGCCACTTTGACAATATCTTTCCGTACCTACTTAGAAAAGGTACAGGTTTTTGTTTGGTTGACTACCTGACTGATTGAAGCGAATTTGATATATCGCTCAGAAAGTATTTTTGGAACACCCTTTCAACTTCTGTGTTCCTAACCAAATACAATCTGGGTGCCTTCAAGAGAAGAGTGAATATTAAGCATTTTCTAGGCAAGCGCGCTCCGTCCTAGACCTCATCATTTCTATCTATCAGACATGATTGTAATCAAGCGCAAGCCTATCTACAGTAAAAAAAATCAACCAAAGGGAGAAAAACAGAACATGTGATCCCATCACGTGGAATCATGCCAATACTCTTTGGATCTTTGTACTCTACATTTTTTTCTGATTGATATTTCATTGAATATTGAAGTTCAACGATTATTATAGATATTAGGTATTATTTATGTATCAAAAATATTGAAAGCCACTTTCGCCTCAACTATCAATTGAGGATTATCGATCGGAAATCATAAATTCGAGCCATGGGTTTCATTTTCAACCCCTAGGGCCTAGGCAAAAACAGAGGTGTAGGAGTATATGTGTCTATGTCTGTCTGTGACATCGTAGCTTTCAGTTGGATTGACCGATTTTGATGCGATTTTTTTTATTTGAATGCTATAGTTTCCGTGCAGTTGTTCTTAGCTACGTTTGGTTAATATCGGTCCAGCAATGTAAAAGTATCAGCTCTTTTCCGAAATGATGTAAAGCATTTTTTTTACCACTCCTTCAATATAAGTATCAAATGAAAGAGCTTGACTGTTAGAATACTATACTATGACAAAGGAGACAATTTTTTAGGCCCTGTAGAAATTGCACGTTTGTACTTTGTTCTAAGAAAATTAAACCACAAGTATGTATGTTGGAAAATGATTCTAGACTTTTGTTTCACACCATTTTGATTTTTGCACACCGATCAAAACTCATGAGTAATGAATGGACATTGGACATTATTACAACCATAGATTACACAGATTTCAGAACCTAAGTTTTTTTTTTGATACATGATGTTTGGATTCCTGCATTTTTATAATTCATAAACAGGCCCACTGGGAATGAGAGCGTTTATTAATCAAATCATACTTAAAATAAGTAACAGATTTATCATAGTAAACGGTGTTGATTTCATATAAAAATCTAACCGGATTAATTAAGTCATAAAAAAGAGGTAATGTTTTGATATTCAATGTTCCTGTTCATCAGTTCTTGGTTCTTGTCATTTCCAGTTACTTGATATTACCTATACAAAAAAACGTAGGTACATCGAAACGTTTTATTATTTTTCGTTGTCAAAGATAACTGCATTCATCTCTGGGACTTCCGGTAGACACATAAAAAGTCTTCTCAATATTTCTTCGAAAAGAGTTCGAGTTCCCTCATGATTTAATCATGAAACGAAATTAGAAGTTTATTGACTTATTGACCTAATACCTAACTACACTTTTGTGTTATTCCCGTTTTAAGTATTTCTTTGTAAAATGGATCACCCAACTTCACAACGCAGTTTTGTCAATTGTACTACTAGATTTCAACACAATGTGCGAAAACAATTACTGTCCGAACTGCGAGACAGCAGCAGTAAGTAGGAATAAGCTGAGGTTCACATTGGACTCTCGATATCCGAATATTCCCGTAAATAAGGCTTAGTTGCTTTTTACCATTCTATTCACAAGATCATAAGAATTAAATCAACATAATAAGTTTTACTAATATACGTGACAATTTTTGGTGGGACTAATCCCCATACAAAAAGTAATTGACTTCTTTCAATCCCAAGGTTGCCGTCGACACCACAAAATAGCGAATAGTGATAAAACAAGAATTTTTCATTCATTACATAATAAATAGGTATATAATAACTTATTATAAAGAAGTGTTACGTAAAACGTGTAAAGCGAGATGCAAATCCCAGCACTATTAAATTTACTTCAGAATAATCGATATGAATTAATAAACGGCTCCAGAGTAACAAGAAGCGTGACCTTCCCGTCCAACAGTCCGAATCACACTGCCGCCCGTCGCCCGCGCACCGATTCGTCCGTTGATATTTACGTAGAAAACTAAGAAAATTATTTTTAGCCTTATTTTTCATTATTTTGACAAGCCAAACGTACCAATTCTGGAAAAAGTCTCGTTAAATATTTGTGCGAAAGCCAAATACTAAAATTCATTGCCGTTTAGAAGTAGTTACGAGAATTCTAACAAAAAGGACTTCACTTTGAAATTTTTTTTCATTCACTAATAATGTATTTAGAATAATTTCAAACGTTCCAATTAAAGATAAAGGTTCAATATATATCATATATTTTTTCTGTAATTTTACATTCACTCAGTAAGGAAGAGTTACACGGAGAAAACCGGAGAAAACCTCTTGTTTGCTAGTAGACAAGCCTTAAGAGTGAGATCTCTGCCAAACGGAGTAGGTAATCTGTAAAAGTGTTAAAACAATAAAAGCCAGTTTACATAACAATAGCTATAATTAAACAAGTCTCGGAAGCAAGTAGCGGAATGTTTACGTAAGAGGTGGTTATCAGCCTAATGTTTCTAGCGCTTGTTTCGGTTCTTACACCTACATAGGTATGGATATCATATCCAGCTAAATATTAACATGGCTTGTGAATTACTCTTACAGTGTAAAGCTTGGTAACTAGCGTTTGACATTAATTAATGGTACTTAAAAGTTAGTTTACAAAACAATATCTGTAATCAAACAAGTATCAGAAGCAAGAAGCAGAATGTTTACGCGACAAGTAGTAGTCGGCCTAACGCTTCTGACTATGGCAATCGTTTCGTTGCCGTTTGAATACTCTATTTCCGGCGGTATGTTATTAAGGATAATGTTTATTGGCTTGGTAGCTGAAATCAAACAAGTCTCAGAAGCAAGTAGCAGAATGTTTACGCAAGTAGTCGTAGTCGGCCTAGCGCTTCTGATACTAGCGCTCGATTCGGTGCAGTACGAATACTCCATATCCGGAGGTACGATGTTATGTTATTGGCTTGTAAACTTTGCACTGTGAGTTGTGAGTCGAGAATGGAAACGGCTATGGCACTTTGCGATTTATCTTTCGTGCGATATTGTAACGACTAAACTGAGTTACAGTAATGTTAAGTTTTATAGTGTGTAGGTACGTATATGCAGTATAGTTATGACCTTGCGTAACACTTTGGATTAAGTTAGGTGTTACTTTGCGGAATTCTATGGTAAAAATTGAATAAAAACTCGTAGTAACACATATTTTTCCAAATAAAATTCTGTTGCACGTTTCGCCCTGATATCTGAGAATCATCTTACGATGTTGATTTGGCAAGACCTGCTTGTAAACGTCAAAAACTTTACAAGATAATATGTACATTGATATATATGCGATATTGTGTACTTGAGCAAAATAACAAAATAACTTTATGGAATATCAAAAGTATGTTGATTTGTTAATATTTTTGTAATTAAATAGTATTATAATTAGTTCTTTGTTCTAATTAGGTACTCAATAGCGCCTGGTATACTATTTGCATTTCCTCGCTAAATATTTAGTTACTGGTTGAGGCTGATTTGTTTCGCAAGAATGTTATTTTACACTACTGTTAACTTTTGTTCCAGATGTCCCCAACTACATAAAGAAGTCACTTCGTGAAAAGAGTCGATACAAGCCCACACCGAGAGAGAGCAAGAGGACGATATCGAACCTTACATTGCAGGAAGTGATCGAGAAAATTAAAGAAATCACAAAAGCCCTCAACCAACATGCCAAGAGGAATGGCTATTTTGTAGATTACAAGTTTCGTATGTTAGGCAGAAATTAAATATTAAAAGCATACATATATAAACGTCGTCGCTGGCGCTCCGACATTAAAAGGTTTAATATCCCTGGTGTTAAGCATTATTTAAATTATCTAAAGCAGCGATATCCTAGACTCTTAGGTATGGTATATAAGGCGCTGTTGATAACTGAAATGCAATTTTTAGAATAGCTAATTATTTAAATCCTTTCGTCCAATTTACAGTCAACATAAATACGGATCATTATATCAGATAGTCATTTTCTAAGCAGAGGGATCCAACGCATTTCACAAGACACGTCATGCTTTTTACAAGACCGCGCATATTTTGACCATTAAATTATCTCCCATGTAGATATTTAATCCCCGTGGGTATTGGCCGCCGGAAACTCCGTCGTCAGGACGTTATGAGGCCTATTGTCACCGACCAAGTTTCAGGTCCTTAGAGAATCAAGCAGTAATGCGGGAAATGGGTAGCTACAAACAAACTAAAAATTGGTCAATTGGTCAATGTTGTAAGTCGGGCTTGCGCACTGAGGGTTCCGTACCATCAATTACATACCCATTCTCTATGGTA
The DNA here is from genome assembly GCA_963855885.1 of Coenonympha glycerion. Classification (NCBI taxonomy): domain Eukaryota; kingdom Metazoa; phylum Arthropoda; class Insecta; order Lepidoptera; family Nymphalidae; genus Coenonympha; species Coenonympha glycerion. Next base: position 14,712,788 of record OY979637.1, on the reverse strand, counting down.
TTAAAGAAAATTAAACAACCCTGCCCACAAAATCAAAAACGAGCACAAAAATCACGTTTATTGTATGAGAGCCCCCCTTATTTTTTATTTTATTTTAATTTAACCATTTCTTTCTACAGTAAATAAAGAACCAAACATTCTATGAAAATTTTAAGCGTCTACCTGATGCCGTTATCAATATCTAGCATAAATAATCAAAAAATTCACGTTTGTTGTATGCGAGGACCGCTTTGTACATGTTTTATAAATTATACTACTTTTTAGTATTTGTTGTTATAACGGCAACAGAAATACATCATTTATGAAAATTTCAAGTCTGTAGCTATCACGGTTCAAGAGATACAGCCTGGTGACAGACGGACGGAAGGACGTACGGACGGACAGCGAAGTCTCAGTAATAGGGTTCCATTTTTAGGGTTTTACCCTTTGTGTACGGAACCCTAAAAACTAGACCCCAACTGTGTTATTCTGCACGTATGCGGAGCAGCATTCGGGCTCTCACTGAAAGGATCAATTGAAAATATACGAAGCGAGTTGTGTAGCGAGTTTGTGGGATATCGGATTTCGTGGAATCAACTTGCTGCAAATAAAACGTTAAAGTGCTGTTGTGTATCTCTACTTATTTTGTACAAACAAGCGATAAACTATAAGTTTTGAGGTTAAACATACGCCAACACACACTTAAGAGTCCCATGAACTACAATGTCTCCATACATTCGAAATACCAAATCATTTGTAATTCGTGCAAATTTCGATCACTTTGTGGTGTGATTGGTATTACGAGTGTATGGAAGTTATCTTAGTTCAGGGCATCCTTAACTGTCCATATCTCGAAAATCACAGAATTGACATCTACCCTGGACAGGGTGGACAGCGCGAAAAAATATCGCCAGTTTATTGGTACCAATAATACCAACCGTATTATAACGCCAAGTTGTAGTTCGCTCAGCGGTCACCTATAGAATTTTGACAGTACGTTTAAAGGTACATTTGCTTTTACGAAAAAGGTTTACGTTAATCATTCGTATGACATATTCTGAGGTTGGTAATCGGTGCAAAAGCGGTGATAATAATTTTTCATGTTTCCTAAGTTGCAAAGTACTTCTAATAATTTAATAATCTTTTACGAGTTTTCCCCGGGTCGTCCTGTGGGGAAAAACCTTAATGTTGTCTGCATAAGAGTAAATTATCATGAAGACTTTTTTGCAAAATTACAGTTTCCTAGGGGTTTGAGATTAAACTGGGCGATCACGAGTGAACCAGTCTCGCATCGAGTCTGTAACTCGGCTGCGAGTTTTTGAAAATACGCGTGCAAAGTGACATTCGATTACACCTGATTGGAAATAGAAGGATCTAAGGATCTTTTTCACAAAAAAAAAAAAACTCTTTCCAAAAACAAGGTGGAATCATAATAACGCGATGAAATTGGGACATCAGAATAATAGGCCGGGAGCAAACGACAAAAACGCTCCCTCCGACAGTGAAATCTTGACTTACTTAACAAAGCGGATAACAAACGATCGGTCACTGTCCCCACTCCCGGCCGTTCACAACGTGATAAATACTCCCCCGCCGTGACAACTGAACGTTGTCGTGTAAATATTTTGCTGGTTCGTGATGTTGAGGTGCTTATTGTAGGAAATGTTTTGTAATGACTTTTTCAAACTCCATTGGTCTCCAGGGTCTTTCAATCAACATATTTTACAATCTACATGGCACATAGATAAAACGCTACCGATAAACGACTACGATGTGTAAGGCATTCACCAAAAAATAATGTTTAAATAGTACACTTTAACAAAAAAAAATCCGCTATGTACACTGTTAAATTTTTCATACCTACTTTAATAACGTTAACTATTCAAAGTATGTTTTCTGACTGCCCTGATAGTAATACAATGTTATGTGAAGTAAAACAAAATATCTGACAATATTTTGCACAAAATGGGGTGTCGAACTTAGAATCCAGTTAATAAAGTTAATCCGCAAGTTTACTTGCTAACCAAATTACCAAGGAAATGAATAAAATGAATGTAGAAAGTATTTTTGTTTTATAAAAAACACCAAATAAAACATGACAAAATCGGGGTATCAGAATAATAGGCCGGGAGCAAACGACAAGAACGTTCCCTCCGACAGTGAAATCTTGACTTACTTAACAAAACAGATAACAAACGATCGGTCATAGTCCCCACTCCCGGCCGTTCACGACGTGATAAATACTCCCCCGCCGTGACAACTGAACGTTGTCGTGTAAATATTTTGCTGGTTCGTGACAACAGTGTGTATCAGTGGCATTTAAAAAAAAAAGGCGTGTAGCACTCGGAGACTGCCGCGGTAAAGCTATTGCATAGAATTTCAAGTTTTTTTTAGTTTTGCCACCAATCGAAAAGTAGAACTTTTGGTACCAGGCTACCATGAAAGCAGAGAGCGCAACTCCACAAACTTTTGAGTTTTTAGTTTGCCATCTATCGAAAAATAGCAGAACTCATTTTAGTTTGCCATCTATCGAAAAATAGCAGAACTTTTAAATGAGTTCTGCTATTTTTCGATAGATGGCAAACTAAAAACTCAAAAGTTTGTGGAGTTGCGCTCTCTGATTTCATGGTAGCCTAGTACCAAAAGCTCTACTTTAGGAGTGCCAGGTTATTTTCGTTACGGAATTTCTGGATTCGGTCTGCACCGTCAAAGCCCGCGATAGAAGCTATGCAATAGCTTTAAAATCCGACGAATTGAGAACCTTCTCCTTTTTGGAAGTCAGTTAAAAAAGAAATGTAGGAGGCCTTTCTGATCGATAAGTGGTCGAATAGGCAAGCACATGAATTATATCATCATCCCTGGTTTGATTTCCAGTACAGGTCAGTTATAGAGTTTATGATTTTTATATCGGCTTGGGTTTGAAACGGTCACGGAATTATGTGCATATGCACTCACTACACTAAGTATATCTCTTTCCCATACAAGTAACAAGTTAGGTGAAATAACAAACAACTTTGCCATGTATGCTAGCAACTTCGGTCGAGCATACTGCGCCTTAAAGATGGACTCCTAAGTTCCTCTTCGTCCAGTGTTCATCCTGTTTCGGTTTCTCCACCTATACCGCAGGCATCGCTACTTCTATAAGAACTTTACGTCTTATATAAGTAGCGATAGTACGTAGTCTATACGTCTCATCTCAACCCCTTTTTACGTCCCACTGCTGGACACGGATCTCATCTCAGACTGAGAGGGGTTTGGCCATAGCCCACCACGCTGGCCAAGTGCGGGTTGGCGGGCTTCACACACCATCGAGAACATTTTTTTTTGTGAACTCTCAGGCACGCAGGTTTCCTCACGATGTTTTTCTTCACCGCTAAGCAAGTGGTATTTAGTTTCCTAAACCGCACATAACTCGGAAAAGTCAGAGGTGCGTGCCCAGGATTCGAACCCGCGACCTCCTTATGAGAGGCAGAGGTCAGAACCACTGAGCTATCACTGCTATACGTGACTGTAATATAAAAGTCTATCTATCTAGTCTATCGATGATCTTTAGCAGTAGGTAAATTCAACAACGTTTATTTAAATTATTTCCGAAAATATACCTTAGGTATAGTCCTGTTAACTATTAGACGAAAACTTTATACGAGGAAAGGTTAAGACGTTTACGTAATGTTGTAAGTGAAAATTCTTGTCGGAAATAAGTACCGATTTACCCACGGAGACGACGGAGGTTCAAAATACATCAAGGGAGCACTTAACGCCCATCCATCTAAATGCTTCAGTCTAATGACTCGTGCTGGGAAAATAAACAACAAAATGTAATTTAAATATAACATACGAGTAAATAGTAATAATTTAGTCAATGATATATAATATATAAAAAGGAGCAGATATGTGACAAGCGCGCGCGTTATGAAGGCTCATAAATCCTACAATTGTAAGTTTCGTAGTTAGTCTGCGTCGAGCGCAAGTATTATTGTTGTCTCTTTCGTTTGCGTGCTGTTTCGTATCTTTTGTTCTATTTATCAGTGAGTGGCAGTTCGGCACAGATTTAAAAACGCAATTTACTATGAACGTAACGTATCTTAGTGATCTATGAATTTAGTAAAGAAAAATAAGCCAAGAATGAGTTACTAAGGGCGGTAGTGGCAAACCTGCAGCAGACAGTGCAGTGTTAGCAGACCCACAATCAGGTGGACTGAGGACATTATGAAAGTTGCAGGGAGCCACTGGAAGCAAGCGGTGCAAAACTGTGAATGTGTGAGTCCCTTTCAAGAGATTTTATTAGTCATAGTGTAGCGGTCTTCGATAGCTGACGATAGATGGCGTAACCAGCGCCATAGCACACGCTGATAGAGCATTCGACGAGCGTTCTATAAATACAACTTCTGACGTCACACGCTTGGATCACAAGCGTTCCTCAGGCTCAACACCTGCCTGGAGGGAAATTTCCCTATTGCCCTCTGCACCGCTAAAATACAATTTTTGCACGCTTATTTGACAAGATAGAGGCCGTATAGAATAGTGATCGCACTTTAGCGTCATGGTTAGTCCTGAATTTTTCACTAAAGGGTAGGTACATCCGACATCGAGCATTCGAAAAGTTATATACTCGTAATATAACCGTGAATATCTACTGACAAAACATAAAAGGTGTTAAAAACTCTATTTTCACTAAAAATTTCAATGCCCCTTGCATGCTGAAAATAGAGTTTTCTGTTTGTATCATTTTCATTAGTGAAAACAAATATATTGTGATCAAGTTAAATATTAAGTATCGAAGTTTCAGTCTGCCATGTTATAATCATAAACTTCAACTACAGTATTGGAATACTAACAAGAAATATTATTATCAGTCTATATTAGAGAGACTAGCGCTACCGAAGCACAAATCATGTTTTACTACATCTATAAGTTAGCGCGCTAATTCACTTTCCTCGTAAAGCACGGTTAACGTCACATAAATCAAACTTGCGTTTTCTCCACCGGCGACGTATTGATTCATTGCCCCTGAACTTGCTAGTTTGTGGTTTTGGTAAACATTCGCACGCACGACATTTTGTTTTGAAACATTTAGTCTTAAGAGTTTCTGCACGACAATGCATTCTCCGCTTCAGTTACAGCTTTTTAAGCCATTATATGCTCTGGAATTGAACTTTGACAAATCTTTGGGATGTTACGTATTTGGTTTTGGTTTAAAAGCCCGGACCTACATTGAACTTCACCGAGCTGTTAACTTGAACATAATTATTATAAAATTTTATAAATAGATGAACACGCCTATTGGCATGCCTATCAAAATCCTGACCAGGCAAATTTTTTTCAACATTTCACCGTTCAGTTAACTTGTCGAATTTTATCCTAACTGAAAGTAAATTATATAAAGTACACTTGCCACTGAATTTCTTGACCACACTTTAGCGACAACGACGACGACTTGAAATAATTAACTCCAGAGATTGTATCCGCCACAACTTCAAAACTATTTAACCTATAAATTTTGTCTCAAGCAATTTATTTGTTTTAAATCGTCTTGACAGTCGTAAGTATGCTCTTGCGCTTATTTGGTTATGGACACAAGACGTCGTGTCGGTTAGTTAGGAAATGGTTATTGTAGAACTTCCAAGAGTCAAGAAGTTAACAATTTCTCACTTTGGATCATGTTTCACGGTTTCAACGCTACAAATTGCTTATTTAGTTTAAGTTAAGGCAATAGATTTTGGCTTTGGTACTGTTTGAATCTTTGATTCTTACCTACTTGCTTATATTATCATTTGCAAGGCCTGGATAAAGCTTTGTAATTATGTTTGTATCACCGATTTAAGTTAAACAAACTACAGTGCTTTTTGAGTGGTTGCATAGTAAACTTGTTTGAGATTGTTGTAACTCAATAGTCTCTGGCGAATGATGTTTTCACTCTCGGCAAGATAATATTAACCTGAATCCTCGCGTTGGCTATCGCCGGAGTGTATATCACTTGTATATCACTTGACAACGAGCGTATAGCCCAGTGACTAAGTTAATGTTCAGGAAACATTTTATATTCAATCTTTTTTCAAAGGCCTATAATTTTTAACTAGATAATACAGAAGCAAAATTGATATTATTCAAATTGGTGGGTTCTAATTTCGTCAGCGGTTACGGTTTAACTTCGTAAAACTTAAAACCTTTTGTTTTATTTGAAAATCCAGGCCAAAAGTAGATGATTGTGATTAACTCTACCACCAGGATATGTCTAGCAGTTAACTTCCATCGGCTGAGAAGGTAAAAACAGCTGTTATTCATTTTAGTGCCACAGATCTATCGTCAAATCTCAAAATAAGTTTCCTCTAAAACCACTCGAGTCTGTTATTGCAGAATGTTTGTGGAACACATAAAAAGCCCTCGGCGACTGTACGCCCTTTTCCGTTCACCCTTGGCAGAGGAAATTGATGCCATATATCGAGTCTTATCTTCACATCTATCTGCTGTATAACGTCGCGCCGAGACGCTAGAATTCGTTGATTCCGAATGGAAAACTTCTTTCTTACATTTCTCTAGAGTCAAAATTGTTTAAATGTAGGAAGAATACGACAATGCTCAGTTCATTACTGCCTATGGTAGGAATAACTATAGGCTGTTAAGAGTTCATTTTTACAATAAAGTGTCAGAGCTATCTATCTATCTACGATTTATCTATCTATGATATATATATTTATTTCAGTTCCGACTGGACTGGACTCAAACGGAAATCTCAGTCGCAAGTGCTAAATAATTAATTAGCCAGCAAGAGTCTGACCCTTATTTCGAAAGAAATACGAGTCAGGCCGCCATATTTAACTATAACGTTTCGGTTCAAGAAAAGTCAAGCCACCGAGCCTTAGGCAAAAAAATTCGTACAACTAGTCCTCAAAAGCAGGCAGTAAAATAAAGTTTAACCCAATCTTAACGTTGCAGTAACACAGTTTTACTAAATAGCTTATCTTCTTACTGAACTTGTTACCTCAAATAATTGAGTTTACAGCAGCTAGGACTCCATATTATTAGCATATTACTAGCTGTTGCCCGCGGCTCCGCCCGCGTGCAGTTCTTTTTTTATTACAAAAATGTTTCCCGTGGAATTTCTTAATTTTTCCCAAGATAAATGAGTGGTCCCTGGGTTCGATGGACCCGTAAAGGAGTCTTCTTCTAATCTCTCCTGTCAACGTGCTATCTTCTTTCGTGGCGTGTCATCGTGGATTGTAATATCTATACTAACCAAACTTATCTTATTCTGAGATGATACCAACGCCCAGATATTTTAATTAAGCATTCTGATGCGCTGCTGTGTACGTAGCAACCCGTCCTGCTACGTACGGGTTATCTTGTATAGTTATACCTAGTTGCACGATCAAAAGGACGATTTAAACTGTCGATATTTCGACCCCGTTTTGATTGTGCTACGTAGATAAGTAGCTATAGGTTTTTTTAAACATCCCACGGGTGCTCTCAAAATTTTCAGGATGAAAAGTATCTTAAATGTTGACTGGGCATATATATAAAGTAGGATCATAAAATTTCATTTAAATCCGTTACTTGAAAGACGCCTGCTAACTGTTTTTGTAATGTTTTCTTTCCCTCGGGAACTCGATTGGATTAATAAGTTTTACTATATATATATATATATATATATATTTTGTTAAAGAGGCAACATAAGGTATCAGCATAGCAAATTTTACTAAATTAAGTTCATTAGTTGTTGTTTACAAAGCTGTTAAGTTAATTGCAGTTTTTTAACTATCCCACGGGAACTCTTTATTTTACCGGGATGAAAAGTATCCTATATGTTGACCAGGGACATAAGCTACCACCACACAAAATTTCATTGGAATCGGTCCAGCCGTTCCAAAGATTAGCCCGTACAAACAGACAGACAAACAGACAAACAGACAAACAGAAATTCGACCTCTACAGATTTATTATATGTATTGATGATGATGATTTATATATTCATTATTCATAAACCTGATCAACATTACAAATGAAACCTACCCTATGAAGTACTAATTATTTACTGTCTTTCATTGGACTTTCTAAACCTCACGCAGAACGGAAAATGGAAATCATTGATTAAACATATCAAAGGATTCTCACTTACTGACGTCACGCATATATTTTTAGGCTCCGCCCTGTAACCAGATTTTTAAAAATTTTATAATTTTAAAAATAATTTGTCAAAACTGTAAAATGGCGCATTAGCGCGTCATTAGTACATTTTATATTAGTATGCTACCAAAATGTACGTACGACGCGCGACGCCATATTTGAGAAATTTTTGGCTTCAACATACGTCACATATTTCCCGTCCCTTAGCGTAGCATATTTCGTCATTGGCAGAAATTCGGTTTTCGCTTGTGCAGCTTGCTCTAAATGTCTTGGTCTGGAGAAATCCGAACCGCTTAATCGAAGCGGGTCGAATCGCAATTTGTTCAAAAATCTGTATACTGACCCTACTTTATCTTAATAATGTTTTCCTGCATCGCTAATCAGTAAAGTAAACGTGTGATAAACCGCGTTCTTTATTTATATTCTGGCTGCAGCATCTGATTTTTCGATCACACTGAGTCTTTTGGTCCTAAATTCGAATCACAGGCACTTTCTAAAGAACAGTGGCAGAAATGTACACAAACAAAGTTTAGCGTCTAGATGTAACATTTATTACAAGACGATTCTAGTAAATAACTGAATTTTTTCAAGGTATCACCAGTTATTGTAAAGGACGGGTCAAAAAATAAAATATTTAAAGAAATTCAATTGATTACTGATAGGTTCCGTTTCCACACTCCTGACAGCTAGTGTTGCCGGATGACAAACTTTTCCACTTTTATACTCCATCTTTTTGACGATCGGTCCACTTTTGTACGAGAACAACATGTAACAGATACTAAATAAAAACTTACTTTCAGGTACTACGTTAATTCTTAGATCAGAATGTAGAATACAAGACAATAACTGTATCGATTTCAATTGTTCCTTTTTTGCATTTTATTTTACTCGAATATATTATTTACATAAAAAGATTACATTAGTTTAAGGTTTTCCACTGCATTGGAGTAAATCTGAATATTATACAGCGCATCTTTCCCGAAGATGATTACATTATACGTGCAGCAGTACATGATGTTATGATGTCCAAGTCACACATTTAGAGACAAGCAATTGATAAAAAATTGCTTTTTTGATTAAATTCAATATAAAAAGAATTGCTTTTTTGATTAAATTCAGCAAAGGAAACGACACTTGATTACTTAGTATGCTACCTCCCCACCATTACGCACCTCCCCGCCCCCGCCGACGGCGCGGGCGCGCCCGACCGGGGTCCGACAATCATCGCCATTACGTGATTTTGTGTTGTCCGAGTCGCACGTTATTTCGCTCCACGTTCAACATCAAAATAAAATGGGAAAAAGGAAGCGATCGAGCAGTGATATAATTGATAAATTAATAAATAAGTTAGCAAAAAAGAGGAAAAGAATAATATCATCCTCCTCTTCATCAGAAGAATCACTAAGCGACGATAACTATTCATCACCTACGCCTACGAATACAAATAATCATAACTATGAAACTCAAGGTAAGACACTTTATTGTTTAGTTTTAAACTTGTTACTTGTTATTTTTATTTATTTTGTAGATTCTTAGGCCTACCTTCAACTAAATACATGCCGTCGTAAAAAGTGTGTGGAATATACCTATATCCCGACCTATACGGCATTTGGATATGGAATGTAATTATTATACCTACAAGCATGTAACCACTCCGGCGCAAAAGCGTGTGTGAGTCTTACCTGCGTTATGTACGTTACTACTCCGGCGCAAAGCGTGTGTGAGTCTTAACTACAAAAATATAAGTACGCAACTACTCCGACGCAAAGCGTGTGTGAAGTCTTACGTATGATATAAAAGTAACTGGTTAAATGTATAGTATAAAAGTAACTGGTTAAATGTACTTACGTCTTTATAGACGACGCACTACCCAAGGAACTCCCGGAAGGCCAGTTGCTGGAAGAAGATTTGGATCCTGATATTTTACAACTACTGGGCTCAGATCCAACCCAAGAAAAATCATTTGGTGAAAATTTACACAAAGATTTGGCGGTACGCTGGAAACATATTCTAACTAATGGACTATCAAGAGAAGACAAAGTGGAACTATTAAAAAAATATTTACCAGCTGAAAACTGCACTCACATGAAAGCACCAAAGATAAACCCGGAAATAACATCAGCACTGTCCGCAATCAGTGTTAAAAAGGATAGTTATAGCGAATATACGCAAAATCAATTGGCAAGTTGTATTTCAGCTGTTGGAAAAGCGTTAAGCCTAAGCTTTGTTCAGAAAAATAATATTCCTCAAGAAATAGTAAAACTGCTGAGTGATGCAGGCCGACTACTTTGTGATACTCATTTTAGACAATCTCTTTCACGAAGATTTGAGATTGTGAATTGCCTATCCAAACAAAATCGGGATGTCATAAAAAATACAAAGATAGATGACTACTTATTCGGCCCAAATCTTGCGGAACACCTAAAATCATCCAAAGCCATATCAACATCCGCTGCAGAGCTAAAACTTAACAGTGCTAAACCAAAACAGTTGCATCCACAACCGTCGACCTCGGCTCGCCAACCAAGGACTTTAAACGCTCGGGGGGCGCTGCGGGCATCAGCCGCCGAGCCGCGAGCGTACCCGAACCAGCAATCTCGGCGTTCGGTGCTATCACCGACAAGATCGCCCGCGAGGCGCGATTATCGGCGTTACCACCACTCGAGGTCCCACGCGCAAACACGACGACGCTAAGTACTTCGGCACAGGTAAATACCACACACAACTTACCTATAGCCGGCAGGCTCCAGTATTTTTTCGAATTTCGATGAATGGCTTCAAATTACGAGTGATAAAACTATTTTGGGTTGGATTAAAGGCTATAAAATTCCTTTTATTATCAACCCACAACACACAGACATCCCTAAAAATAGGTCATTTTGTCAGAAAGAAATAGACATAATCATCAGGTTATATTTCAACATGTTCTCAATCTGAAAAACAATTCATCTCACCAATCTTTATAAGCTATTTAGCTAAAAGTGATACAATATATCTTCGTTTTATATGGAACGATGAACCATTTGAATTTAATGTTTTACCATTTGGCCTGAGCACTGCCCTATACGTTTATACTAAATTACTAAAACCTATCCTCCAATATTTACGTTCATTAGGTCATTTATCAGTGAATTACCTCGACGACTTTTTATGTATTGGTAATTCATTTTAAAACTGTTTTAATAATGTTAAAATAACCAAAAAATTACTTGTACAACTAGGTTTTTTAATCAATGAAGAGAAAAGTCAACTTTACCCACAAAAACGATGTTTATTTCTAGGTTTTATTTTCGATTCATCAAAAATGTACCTGACATTACCATATGACAAGAAAAATAATATAAAATCATTGCACGAGATATATGGTAATGGTGTGAAAATCGCAGGCTTCATATTTTCGCATCATTCAATCAAATATTAATGTAATCGCAGATTTTGAATCTCGTAAAAATTTTAATAGCGATACCGAATGGGAATTAGCTGATTACGCCTTTCGTAAAATAGTGGTTTATTTGGGTATTCCCGAATTTGATTTATTTGCTAGTAATCAAAATCATAAATGTCAAAGATATGCTTCATGGAAACTAGACCCAAATTCCGAAATCGTTGATACATTCACTTTTAAATGAAAAAAAATTAAATTTTACGCCTTTCCACCATTTGGCTTGATTTCTAAAGTCTTACAAAAAATTAAATGCAGAGGGAATTGTAGTTGCGCCATACTGGCCAACTCAACCCTGGTATCCAATATGGACTAACTTACTTGTTTCAGAAGTAATATATTTTCAGCCTAATAAACAATTATTAATCTGTCCTTCCAGAACGCTCCATATGAATCTGACCCTGATGGCAGGGAGATCATCAGGCAGTCGCTACTGAGACGTGGAGTCCCCAACGTATCACTAGACATAGTAATGTGCTCTTTTTCTTCCAATACACTGAATCAATATAATTCATATCTAAAATCATGGTGGCTATTTTGCAAAAATAAAGGTTACAATTATTATGATTGCAATATTACGCAGTTGATTGAATTTTTAACAGAAAAATTCAATTCAGGTGCAGGTTATAGCACACTAAATAGCTATCGCTCAGCATTATCAGTTCTATTAGATCAAAAAATCACTTGTAACGATACAGTTAAAAGATTTTTTAAAGGAGTCTACCGCAAAAAACCCCCAACACCAAAATATGACACCACTTGGGATCCAAACCTGGTGTTAAATTCTTTACAGAATTATTATCCCAATAATACAATCTCATTAAAAGACTTATCCCAAAAAACAATTACCCTGTTGGCACTAGCATCTGCACAAAGAATGCAGACACTTAGTTTAATTAAAATTAAAAATATTATATTTAAATCAGAAAAAATTGAAATTAAAATAGACGATTTAGTAAAAACTTCACGGCCAAATGCTTTCCAACCATTTATTGTATTGCCATATATTAAAGAAAACCCTAAAGTGTGCCCAGCGCTTTGCATTAAATCATATATAGAGAGAACCGATTCCTTACGTCATCAAGAAGATTTTCTTTTTATTAGTTATCAAAAACCACACAAAAAGATTGGTTCACAAACTTTATCTCACTGGGTCAAATCAATTTTAGAAAAAAGTGGGATTGATATTAAATCGTATGGTGCCCATAGTACACGACACGCCTCAACATCAGCTGCGCATAGGGCAGGCGTGAACCTAGAAATGGTTCGAAAAGCGGCAGGCTGGTCCAAATCATCAAATGTATTCTTAAAATACTACAATAAAGACATTCTCAACTCGGATCAGACTGATTTTGCAAATAAAATATTTAACAAATAATAATCCCCGAAATAATTAAGTTGTATACAATACCTTAAATCCTCTGTAAAGAATTACCATTCTTCAAAATTATATTATGAAGTGATTGTGATTTGTTACCTCTTAGATTTCATTTTATATGTACATCAATAGATACAAAATTATATTTTCGTTGATTATTAATCATATCTAGATTGAATTTATACTTACTTTATGAATATTAATGTATAACAGTTACTGAAAAACACTAATAAAAAAGATGATCGCTTTAACATGTTGTACGTACCTACTTATTTTTTCGATACTCTAAACATCTGCACGTATAATGTAATCATCTTCGGGAAAGATGCGCTGTATAATTAAGAATCAAACGAACTTACCTAGTGAAGTTTGATATCTAATTATACGAGCGTCTTGACCGAAGATGATTACACACCCACCCTTCCCGATCTCTTCAAATTCCCAAATTTATCGAAAAAATAGGACTCTGAAAAATGGCGATGATTGTCGGACCCCGGTCGGGCGCGCCCGCGCCGTCGGCGGGGGCGGGGAGGTGCGTAATGGTGGGGAGGTAGCATACTAAGTAATCAAGTGTCGTTTCCTTTGCTGAATTTAATCAAAAAAGCAATTCTTTTTATATTGAATTTAATCAAAAAAGCAATTTTTTATCAATTGCTTGTCTCTAAATGTGTGACTTGGACATCATAACATCATGTACTGCTGCACGTATAATGTAATCATCTTCGGTCAAGACGCTCGTATAATTAGATATCAAACTTCACTAGGTAAGTTCGTTTGATTCTTAATTATTATTCCGCGTGAGCTAGTCTCACTTAAATAAACTGCTTGAAGATTTGAGATTATTTGACAGAAGACTACACTTTTTAATAATACTGAAATCTATTACAACCGATTATTTTGAGCATAGATTATTTTGTCTTGGTTGTTTAGCGTTTCCGAAACACCCTTGTAATTCAATATTGATTTATTAACTCAATTAGAATTTTCTTTCAGTCGAGTTTTTTAATTCCGGCATTTCGCAACACTGTCCGTCAGCTACATGGCTACCAACTGTCAACAGTGACAAATTCTTGGACAAGTGAAAAGTATTCATCAAAGAGTATTTAGTGTATTGTCTATGCTCTCGGATGCTTCATGGCGGAGGTCGTTGTTGTTATAATACTCAGATACAATATTTTGAAAATAAATATTAATTTTTCTCCACTTTTTTGTAAGAAAAATCTTTTAGCATTGAGTTCAGGCTTGCAGGCCCAATCAAAAAAATATTTTTTCATTTATAGTTGCAATAGCGTAACGTGAGCGAAAGCGATGTATGGGCCCATACCATTGTTCTTTAGTCTTCTAACTATCGCTTTCTAAGCGTTAAAGAAAATTATATTAGAAAACCTATACAGTGTTATATAAAAATACCATTTCGTTCTCGGCTAGTAGTTGATTACATTAAAATGTAATCAATTGTATATATGTGTATATATATATTTCTATATAATCTGAATCTCGGAAACGGTTTGAAGGATTTTCATGAAACTTATTACACAGGGGGTTTTGTGGGTGATAATTCGATCTAGCTAGGATTCATTCAAAAAGTCGTATTTACCAACAAAAAAAAAATATATATATATATATATATATATAAATCTGCCTGACATCTATTGGCGTATAGTGAAACTATTGCAGTAAAGGTAATATGACTCCTGCTGCCATCTATTGGTGAGTAGCTGTAATACTACCGAGCAAAACTCGGTCACCCAGATATTTCATTATTTAACAGAGATAGACTCTAATTGTTACTATGTACTCTGTAATGTGACATCGGAAAGCGGCAACGGCGGCGGTGCGCGAACGCGTGACGGTTTCACTGATTACAATATATTCTATTCGGTTTCACAGTGTAATGTCACTTAACAGAAATAACATGATTTTTTTTTGTATGAAATAAATTAAATACTGAATTTTGAAAAGTCATAGAACAAAAGTTGTTAGTTTTAATGTAAACAACTTCAGGCCGAGAGCAATTTGGTATGTTTATGTGACCATGTATATCTGAGAATTTTTCAAAGATGTTTGTAGTTTGTATGTGATATCATAATATTGTAGTTGCAATATTTTCAACATAAGATTCATTAATAAAGTAAAAGGGAGATGTAATATTTTGTCATCCTTAGCCGGCACTCCGCACTTAACCCGCTAAGCACCAATTTACTGTGGATGATGGATTGTGATAAATTGAACGTTTTCCATCCGACATCAACGAATTAAGCAGTCTACCGGAGTGGCGTTGGATTTCAGTTTCTTTCAGATATTTTTATATCTGCTTCACTGTATCTAGTTTGTAGCTAAACAAAAATCATGATAACAGTACGTTTACGGTTCTTTTTACCTCTACTTACTTTTACTACTTACTTGTTTATCTAGATTAGCTGTTACAATGACCTACAAGACAAGAATCCAGCTTTATGTTACAAACTCGTGCATGGATCCCATCGTTATAGCGCGATCCTGTGTAAAAATCATAAGGGAAGAGACATGAGGTACTTGCCTTCAGGTACGGTAACATCTTTGGCTGCTTATTCACTTACCATCATCATAAGATTGCACTTAAATTTAGTAGGTTTGAAGTTATTTTACCGGTCCATTATACTAACTATAGTTGAAGTTATTCGTGTATTGGACAGGTAAAAAGTTAAACTAGCTATCAGCACTCTGAACACAAATCCTTGAATTATTATTATTACCTTTGAATATTAAGGCGCCTTCAGTATGACATTAGCAAACTTTAAAAAATGCATTATAGCTATTACTGTTCCTCAGGCGCATAGTTTCTCCAAATGTATTTTTATCGTATTTTCGAAAATATCTATACATACAATAATAAAACTATACTTGTTTATAATATTATTCTGTTATTATAAGAAAGAAAAAACATTGAACATCTTTTTAACAAAAAATTGCTCTAAGTTTAAATATTATCATGTGTTCCAACTGTGTTACGGCACGTATGGGCATCGAATATCTATTACAATATAAGAATGGGTAAGTGTTTTTTCTATAATACGCACTTGTAAAAAAAAGGAACTGTAAAAAAAAACAAATTACCATTGAAAATTTGAAACTAAAGGTAAACATTAACTTTTAAAACAGTTTCTTACTAGTACTACGAGTACATACGTTTTTAGTACAACAAAGTGTGCGAGCAACGATCCTCGTAAACTTGTCGCATACAGGGTGCTCGTAAATATATCTCAGCACGACTCTGTCGCACCCTGTTTCTTGGAACAGCGGTAATCTATACTTGAGTAGAGAAAAACATACACACATAATAGTCACGATATTTACCTTCACCGTTAAGAAAGTGATATTTCAGTATGCGTAAACAAGACGTAACAGTCATGGGTATTCCTTACGTCAAAACACGCACATGAATCATCTTTACAATTATAATAGTACCTAGTAATCGAGAGATATTCCGGAATTTATTGCCATGAAAATGACAACCAATAAACATTTACGATGGGTATTTCGATTAATCAACAACGATAATAGTGGATCGGGCAGGAAATAAGTGGCTTCGGTCATCCTAAACGACAGTTTGATACAGCTTTAGATAGCTCCTGGTTATTGCGGTAAATGGTAAGGATAAGTTACTTATGAAATAATACACAACATGTTTGCCGTTTATCCATAAAAAATATGGTTAAGAGGATACACTGAATTTATTTTTGTACTTCTCACTTACGAATACGTTGATAGATGCAATATG
The DNA here is from genome assembly GCA_963855885.1 of Coenonympha glycerion. Taxonomy (NCBI): domain Eukaryota; kingdom Metazoa; phylum Arthropoda; class Insecta; order Lepidoptera; family Nymphalidae; genus Coenonympha; species Coenonympha glycerion. The sequence goes on along the minus strand of OY979637.1, from coordinate 14,696,105 downwards.
CAGCGTTGCGGTAAAATAGTAAAAAACTAAGCCTGTAGTAAAAAACTAAGACAAAAATTAGTTTCTGAGCGTTTTTGGATATTATTATTACCAACACATTTTTATAAAAATTGGAAATGCATCCCTTGTTGTTTCCGATCTAAATTAGAAAATTGAAAATTTTAGAATACACAAGTAACGTCCTTTTATATGATACCACTCAATATTGTTAATTCATTTTGAAATTTAATTAGTTTTTTAAATAAAAAGTAACACGATTTTATTTTTTTATGTTTGCAGAGACAGCGGGCTATTATCACATACAACTATTCCAAAATTCATGTCGATATCTTTAATAGTTATTGAAATTAAGGGTCGTGACTCACAGACAGACAGACGGACAACAAAGTGATCTTTATAAGGGTTCCGTTTTTTTTTGAAGTACGGAACCCTAAAAAATATTCTAAATGCATATAATAGATGTAAAACTTACAGCAATGATATTCTTGCCTTCAATTACCAAGAAGTTCTTATCTAAACTGGTCTAATAATAAATTATGAGCTCTCGTCGACTTTGTAAAGTTTTCATTTTGAGTTCAACAAAGAGTTTTTTACTCAGTACGTAGAACTTACCATTTTATTACAAAATTTTACTGCTCCAACATCCTTGTTTTATTAGTAAAGATTGAAAAACTTTGTTTTAATTATTTTCTGCAATTTAGTGCAGAGGTTTTTCAATTCGATTTTCCTATGACAAACTTTTGCTTCTTACTCTTTTATATTTGAAAGAATAAGCTAAGGTTTCCATGGAATAATTTTTCATTAGATATGATACAGAATATTTGTACTGACCATAATATAGGTTAGCACTTTACAGCTGTCTCATCAAATAATATAAATAGTGTAGTAACGTTGTTGTCGTACTAACTTCGAGTTGGTAGGTATAATTTACTACATCATATTATAAGCATTGAAAAGATAAATAATTTCTGACAAAGAATTCTAATTTTAAACCAATTTATTTATAAAACATAAATTCTATTTTAGTATTCAGCCATTTGATTATTAAGGTGTCTTGTTTCCATTTCTTAATTTTTTTATCAACATGGATGCGGAGTTCGGTTCTATCATGGCCATGACAGCAACCTTGCAGCAAAGTAGCACATAATTAAGTTACTTTGCAACTATAAAGAGTGAACACATGTATCGTAATTCTTAATCCCAATAGGTATTATTTTATCGCAGTTCCTTGTACAAACACCTCTAAATTACAATTTGTTCAAAGTAATTTACAACAGTAGTTCTGAAACATAAGCAAGCGCTATAATCCTCTATTGTAACAATAACAACCTTTGTAACAAGGGATCAAATAGGTTAATACGGGGGCTTACATTATTCCTATAGATCTAATGGAGGTAAAGCCTCGCCTTGAGCCATTCAGGCGAAGGACCTCAATCAGCTTTGGTTTAGGAGTGTTTGCCGAACCGCCTACCATATTAAAATGTTAAACGTGTAGGGTTAAATCAAAATACAAAGAGGTAATAATAGAACAACATTTTAGTTGAAATAACTTAAATCCGAAGCTAACTTGTCATGGTGACTTTTCTTATTTCAAAGGATATTCCAAGGGAAGAAAATGGTATATGTTTCTATTATTAGGTAGTACAGAGGTCTCAGTTGCCTCTTTACATTCTCATTAATCCCTAAGAGTAAATATTTCAATTGGGTCCTCATAATTTAGAAACTTTCATAGTGTTTTGAATATTGATATTTGAAGATGAAGTAAACCGACGTAGGAGGGTAAAACATTACTCACTTTGGCTAAAGCAACACTCATATTCTCTTTTCCAGATGAAAAATATGAATATTCTGTGCTTACAAAAAAATCTCACACTAAATTACACATTCTGTTTTTCTGGTTGAATATGATTGTCAAGTTACATCTGAATAAAGATATCACAAACAAGTGTCTACATTTATTATCGCGACGGGCATATTTCGGTAGTGAATAAACTGAAATCTGAGAGAGGTTGAGACAGAGATGCGCCCACCATCGCTCAACGTCGGGCCCCACATTTATCACGAGACACTACGATGTAGAGAACAGTCTATTTATAGAAATATTAAGAACAAGAATAAGGAAAACATGTGATTGTATATTACGTCACACGGATTTGACCAAAGGAATAATTAAACCTGGGATTTGATCAACTTACTAAAGTCCTCGGTTCCACCTACGTGAACAATTCGATTCTCATTTCCGGAAATTAATTAAGTTATTTAATATACATACTGTAGGAACTCTGCTTTGCACATAGCTAAATCACTCGCGATGGCTCATAGCAGGCATTTACAGCACGCATCCATTATCCATAGCAAGCATCCTTACATATAAAAAATATATCTTAGCTAAATCCGTTTCCACCAGTGCTAAGCTATGTGCATTTTGTACCAATGAATATAATTCATATAATATGTATGAATTATATTCAATGAATATAATAGGATATCAAACGCATCCACAGCATGTTATTTTTTAATTATATTCAATGAATATAATAGGATATCAAACGCATCCATAGCAACGTAGCATAGCATATATATGGTGAAAAAGCAGCCAGATGGATAGATGGAGGATGGATGGAGGAATATTGATGTAAGATTCATTTCAGATTAGGCTGAGGAAGAACGGAAAATCCAAGTAGGTAATATTTCAGTATCATAAAGGGATATTTTCAACATACATTCGCAAATCACAATCCTTTTGTATTTTCAATTATATGACAACGTCATTAGAGGTCCGAGTGCGTCGTTTGAAATTTGCATCCGTCGGGATTCGTTAGTGTCGGTAATCGTGGTTCCTTTATTCCGTGTTGGTCTTCGCTTGTTTGCTAATGAATATTCCGCCACAATACCGGGCCCCGTATCGGTTCTCGCAAACATATCTATGGAACACGAATTTGCATTCGCTATCTGGCAGGCTTAAAACGCGCAATGCTAACCGCTGTATGTAGATTGGACGCGATAAATATATTACATATACGCTAATATGTTTATCACTGGATTTGTGTGAGTGGACTTGAAAACTGGGATAAAGTAATATTGCTTTACTATGTTCAAGATCAAGCTAACTTCAGGTTCAAGTTAACTTAGTAATTAATAATAATATAATAATAATAATCTCTTTATTTGCAAAAATTACATACTTGATATCAAAAATTATTATGGCCTCTAACTCCCAAAAAAGTATAAACTGTGATATGGGAGTTAGTGACTTCCCAATTGCATAAAGTTGTTATATTTATTTTGCAACTAAAGGCATTGTTTGCATACAAAAATGTGCCTACTTATAATTAATTAATTGTGGCGTGATAGAGTAATCAACATTTAAATTTTAGCGACATTGTTCCCCTCTAATTTTTTTTTACCCACAGTGAATGCCTGACGCATACACCTCCGTCAGGGGAAACGGAGGGGTTAGGTGGGGCTTGCACCCACTAAATGCTTTGCCACGACGGACCACGTTGGCGGGAGTACGGGATTCACTTGCGTATACATTGCGCTCCCGCTAGGCCTCGATCCGCCACCAGAACGGCAGGTAATTTCGCTGCTACCGGCAGCCTAGCTGCTGCCGATCCTCCTGGGAGGCGCGTCCCGGATAGGTCGCGCCACCCCCTCGGCGTCTGTGGAATTTGGTTGACGGTATTTTTTTCCATCTTTAACTATTTTGCAGAAATAAGGCCGCCTTTGGACACCGATAATATTTATGTTTGTTTCTGTTTCTGTGTATTTTGTTTGTGATGTTAGGGTACAATAACGTGTTTGTTCTTCTTCTTCATTGAGTCAATGTAATCGTATCAATTATTTTTCAAGTTAGTGTTTGACTGCAATTTCATGGGTTGCTAAGTAAGTAATATATTCAACAATAAATCTTTGATATTCAAGATGTACCTAAACGTTTTAGCTGGGTAGTGGCTGTCGCTCTAATTAGAAGTAATACTTATCGTTTCTTATTGAAATATCTGAGCGCAAAACAGCTCAATCGCTTCGCTGTACCTGCGACCTATACGACTGTACTGTAACTGTATTTTGCTAGAATTGTGGTAACTAGCTGCGGCCAAAGCCGTCTCTAAGACCAAAACAGAGTGAATTGATCCATAGTATAAAACCTTAAACTAACTTCTGCCGGGTAGCGATCCCGCAAACCACAGCATACCGACTGCATCAAGAAGCCTAGTCGTCAATGTGTGCCGCCATTCAGTGTGTATCAAGCTTAAAGCCTTGTCCATTAACTTCGGTCAAAGGTTCATACGCCAGAACTGCTTCACAATCTTGCTGAAGCCATATTTCCCGGCGTTATTTTTCGGGCGACGAGGACGTCAAAACATTTGCCGAGAAGCTTTCAAGATTAATCAGCCGTAAAAACGTGAAGCATTCGGCAATGGCTCACGAGGGGCCTCGAAATCCTCTTACGTGATAAAGCGGGCCCATATTGAAAATTAAGGCTACAAAATAGAAAAGAGGATAGACAAACTCAAATTAAGTGTTTTATGTACTCCTTTTAGTATAGTCCTTTTTAGATTACTCTATTATATAGTTTACAGCCAGAACAGAACCAGAACCATGTTACTTTATCTGAGATTGCTGTCGTTAAAAACTAGAGATGATTACTATCAATCGTTTTACATCTCATAATTACTAAAAACTCTCAGACCTAAATTCTAAAGTAAAATTGTTTACCATTAATTGTACCATCGCTTAAAATGCAGCACCTGTGGGGTTAGTACAGGTTTTTGTACGAATTTCGAGTCCACTCGCATCGCGCAAATGAATCGAATACTTCCATGGATTTACAGCCAGCGCCATTTATTGATAGCCTAGATAGATAGATCAGTGAGTTTCGGAGGTGGGCGTGACGACTGGAACGCAGTTTTAACTTTTCCAGTCGTTATCGATCCTTTACATTAAGAACGATTGTAAATCTGGACAAATGAATAAATAAAGTGACTGTTCATAAATGGCTTTGGCTGTAAATGTATACAGAGCCATTCGATTCGTTTGTGCGATGCGATTCGACTCGAAATTCGTACAAAAACCTGTAATAGTAAGCTTAGTTAAGCGTGATCTCTCTTCAACAGATAGAAAGAATATACCTTTGAGATGTAATGTTAGAGAAGGACACTGTAATTCGAACAATAGTCGAGACTTTTATATAATAATATACAAATCAAAGAGAGAGAAGTAGTTAAAGTAGGTTATTTGCTAAGCTATTAATTTATTGGAACTATATTAAATGTAATACATTCTTCGTGTTTCCTAATTTGGTATTTACCAAAATATGGTACTTACCAAAATATCTTAACAGTATGCGGCTCGACGTTAACCCAGCGGGTTAGAGAAAGCCAGGAATAAAATATAATATTATTATTTATAGGCAATCGAATAGTTCATGTGAAGACCCGTATATTAACGGATATCAATTACTAAAAATATTAGCGATGCTATATTAACGATGAGCGGGGCACGAAAAGCTTTGTAAGTTAGTACCGAATAACAGTAACTTGTCCATTGGTAGTGCACCGACACAGAGAATTGCAAAGTCCACACAGTAAACTTACTACATGAACACACAGTATCAAGATAGTCTTTGGTCATAGAAGTTACTTGCTTTAGAGTAGTATACGAAACGAGCTCCCAAAGGATGTAAAGAATGGAATGCCAGCATCTAAATTATAAATCTTCCTGAAGGAAAGCAGCGCACGGTCTTCGCTTACGTCTAGCCACGCGCATTGACCAATGAGGTGCAAGTATTTGTTCCCTAGGAGTTCGACTCGTAAAATGGACAACAGAGGTTCGTAGTCGTGGCGATTCTTTGAGGTAACGTATGTCAGGTCATAACAGGGTTCACCAAGAATTCAAAAACCATTTTTCCACTTGAACGTTCGGCCATAATGCCCTAGCCATTAGGGTTTACTAATGTCTCTCTTTTGTGCAATATATTTATTTCGCTCACCTATATTATGTAGGCTGAGTGTGTCCTCGGAAAATATCACGGATCAAAACAAATGCTCTGGGAAAATTTTGATCCTGGGGTCTTTAAATCCATTTATTTGTAGTAGCGCCTACGCCCAACAACAACTTAAAATTTATAATTTGCTAATGAACTATGCACAGGCACGTTACAGTAAAAATATCTTTATGTTGGTTGGATTTCATTTTGTTTCTTTTATTCTTTCTAATATGTTGCTATTTACGTATTTTAAGTCAATAAATATTTTAACTCCAATTGGGTACTACATACACTTGAGTTGTGAATATACAATTCTCGTGTTTCCTGGGACATTAATAAATGTTATTGCCAAAATCTAATCAGTTGGGTACGAGATAAGACCCGAATATGGCCGATAGGTGTAATTTAGTTAACCTCACTTGATTCGAACCCAAAATTATAACCTATATTTAGCCACACAATGTAGACAGTTTCATCGTATTTTAACCCTTCTGCAATATTAGAATTAATACTGATACTCTTTTCTAGTACTTTTTCTTAGTAAAACAAAACATTTTCATCCACGTTAGGTACATAACAAAACACTGAAGCTTGTCGTCATATAGATATTTATTTCTTATCGTATTGTCAAAAGAATTATTCAGTTAGTATGTTCTCAGATGCCAAAACAAAACGTTAGCTCAAAGAAAACCACTTCTGTTAAATATCGAATCTAGAAATATGAAACAGATATATACCGACTATCATAATATTTTCCACTTTTGTTTGTTCTCAAAATGTGTGTTTTTTCTCGTATGCTTTGCTGGAAGTCATAACTTTAAAATTTTAAGAATGTACTTATAAAAACAATATTATACGAACATTCAGAAATACCAGTCGATTACGAGTTTAATAGGTCTCACTTTATTCCTTTGAAATTGGGAGAAAACTAAATAAATTTGATTTTTGTGACCTAAAAAGTATGATGAGATATTCGCAGGCTTCCGTGACTGGACTTCCGTCACAAAAACATTAAAAAGACAACGTAAGTATAGTTATGTCATATTTATTGGTTTTAATTGCTTATTTTTTAGTTTTTAATACATGACATATTTATTGGTTTTTATATTGCTCCATGACAGGAGTCTCAACCACGCTTGGCGTGAAATTCAGGACCTTGTGCAGAACGTCGGCGGTTCAGAGCAGTAATAGCAGCAGTAGCAGCAGGAATAAAACCTACAGAACGGGCACCTCGGACGTATCTGCCGTGCTGCATCGGCAGGGCAGAACGATCAGGACCTTGCGCAGAACGTCTGGGTCGGCGGTTCAGAGCAGCAATAGCAGCAGTAGCAGCAGGAATAAAACCTACAGAACGGGCACCTCGGACGTATCCGCCATGCTGCATCGGCAGGGCAGAACGAAAGTACTCGCCCTTTCTTACGACGTATTTGCCATCATGCATTTCATCACTTTCAGCAAACGCAGGCGCCGCGCACACGCAGCCGATTACGGCGATCAAGAATAACTGCAAATAAAAAATGTAGGTATAACAGCGGATTCGCGGTGACTGTCTTATTCGTTGACTAAACCTATTATGGCGAAATCAACGAGTCTGCCCGCGAAATTCAAAATTGTCGTGTTTTTTTGCAATTTGTACGATAAATACACATTCATTATAGGTTTATGGCATTCAATTCGCGGGCAGTATCATCTTTACCTGTTTATATCAAAATCTTTGCATAAAAATATCTATCCTAGAAAATTAGTCGGGTATCGAGTTTTAAGCGAGTAACTCGCAAATCTCGGACTAATGTCTTTAACTCGACACTTTCAAGCAGTGATTTTTATTTAAACCCGTGAAGACGATACTGGGATTCCAGCAATTTGACTGCCATAAGCCTATTACTTCTTAAAATAAATAAATAAGCCTTTATTTCCCAAAAGAATAACAAATATTGTTCAATTTTAACAAGCAAAATTTGAATATGATATAAACCATGCATGCTTATAAATATAATTATAGTCTGTTCACTATTATTTACTAAGTATATTTACAAGTTACAATAATTGCAAGGAAATAACAATATCTCTTATATCTTTTGAATAAGTAATGAAAAGAAAGCTATTTCTGTCCAGCAGATACAAACATAAATGACATAACATTTCTTATTTTTCTTTGCCTGATACATTTTTATATTACGTCATATTAGCTTAAAAATCGCGAAAAACCACAAATAATTGAATTTCGCGGGCACACCCGTGGCCTGCTCCTTAAAGGATCAGCACTATTTTTAGGCTCCGCCCTGAAGCCTGATTTTTAATTTCTCAGAACTGTAAAATGGTGCTAATGTATGCGATCGACAGCGGTATGTGCTGTCAGCGGTACCGAAATGTACGACGCGCGACGCCATGTTTGAGAAATTTTTGGCTTCAACATACGTCACATATTTCCCATCCTCTTAGCGTAGCGTATTTTGACTATAGATCGTCATCTTATCCTGCATTTGCGCATAGCGCGCCTGCCACACCAAATATAATGATTATTTGGAATTTCTATGCAATTCCCGACTTAAGTCTTACCAGCTTTTATAATTAATATAACTAGTGAATTTAAAGTAATTCAGTTCAACATATTGAGAAGTAATACGGCACTATCAAATCGCGCTTCATGAAATAAATAAATAAATATATTATTTCATTTATTCATAAGCATGCATGGTACATTAGCTGGTCAGCAATAACAATTATCCTGAAACATTCTTATGGCGTGACCTAAAAACAGTCATTATTAAACAAACTTTAAAGAAAAATAGTAGTATGCATATCTACGTAAAAAGCCACCACAATTTTTAACGACGAACACAATATTAATATAATGGATATAATTATAATATTTGAATTAGATGCATTTTTAGTAAGTCCGAAAATAAGTATACGAAAAAAAAATTTTAGTAATGAATTCGAAAGTTATCAAGTTCTGACAGACAGACAAAAAATACCACCCAAATTAACTCAGAGATCGTGTTTCACAGGCAATTAATCAAAAAACTTACGATTTTCATTGTTTTGTAAAAGGAGTACCTAATGAACCAATGGATTGATCTTAGACTAGTGGATATTTCTCTCGATTGCTTTTTATTTCATATATTTTAATGTATTTTTTATCTAATGGAGCCAAATTAGTTGTTAAACGATTTTTCAATATGATATTGCAATCATACATTATTTTTATCTATAGCAATTAAAACCTTAACCATTTGTGGTCTAATTTAATTGTAATCATTGTAATATTAAGTATATTATATCATATTTGCTTCGCGGCTTCGCCTGCGTTATTATTATTTTTTAATCCAGAGACACCCTTAACTTTATTGACTTGTGGACCATTTGATACCAATAAATTGACTATTTAAAATAAAACAGTTGATAAGATTTGAAACCGGCCAAGTGCGAGCCCTGTTCACATTTCAGTAAAATAATTAATATATTATGCTATATTAAAATTTGAAAGAAGATTCTCCATGCATACGTGCTTCATAGTGCAGAGAGAGCAGAGTGACGCAAATATAGCCCATTTTCAGTCATTCTCCTTTCAGGTCGATAGCTTTAATAGTTACTGAAATAATCGAGTGTGACAGACGGACGGACGGACGGACGGACGGAGAAAGTCTCACCAATCACCATAAGGGTTCCTTTTTTACCATTTTGGTATGAAATCCTAAAAATGAAAATGAAAATCTTTATTTTTAACATAGGCCTAGATTATGGGCTCTCATATAAAGTCGAAACTCTACTCGGGTAGTACTTAGTTCGGAACGCAGGTTTGCACCGAGAAGAACCGGCAAAGAACTCGGCACTTACTCTTTCCAAAAATGTTATTATAATTTACAAGTTTTCTTATTAAATTTTTTAAGATATCTCGTAAGGAGATGGAAGCATAATATAATATGTATCATTCCACGAATACTAATTGTCATTTTAAAATAAACCTAACCTAACCTTTTTAATTATATGTCTAGCAACCTATACATAATTATATGACTATCATATTACCTTATCTATTAGGGTTCTATACCAAAATGGTAAAAATGGAACCCTTATGGTGAGACTTTCTCCGTCCGTTCGTCCGTTCGTCCGTCCGTCCGTCCGTCTGTCACACTCGATTTTTTATTTCTACGATTGATATTGAATCAAAATTTCATTTGATTTTCTACGTTGTTTAGGCTGTAACTGTACGCCAATCAGTCACTCTGAATAATGCTTATTATGATTATTAGAATATGAATTTGTTTCTAGCTTTGAAATTTAGATCATTTGATCAACTTAACTAACTTCAATTAGAAATACATTATCAAATATTTCGTTTCGTATAAATAACCACCGCTTTAAGAATTTGACATTGTCTTCTCTGCAGCTAAGTTACTCGTAGTCACAGCACAATGAAATTCGTAAGTTTTTTTTATTATTGGTATCTAACAATTTTATTTAAAACAATATCATAACTGACCATTAATGTTATTATTCACAAGCGACATTAATTATTATTTTATCCAATATATTAGATAATAATAATTATAGAAGTCTGTGAATAAAGTAGGTCAATATATGACACATTTTGACATACTTTATTCACAGACTTCTATAATTATTTAAAAGATATTCATTATAACATCGCTGTACTGTGGATATATCTCAAGATAGTTGAATAATTTCCGTTACGATACTGGACTCTGGGTTCCTGTGTTTTTATGTGTCGTCATAGCCAAAAGAGAGTGTAGAGCCTCCTTAATCTTTTATTTTTATATATGGAGTCCACAGACAACATTTAGTTGGAAGTCATTACCGAGAGTATGGATGTTTTTAGGGTTCATGTATGTATGTATGTATGTGAGTTTCTTTATTCCACTATAACTTCTGACGGCTGAACAGATTTGTACATATGGGATATCGTTAGAATCCTTGCATCATTCCGAGTAATACAGGCCGAGTGGTATTACGTTTTTTTGTAGAAAAATATATAAATTTATTTTAGAAAAAGTCGTAACACCACAGGGCAGTCGTTTTTATTAATATAGTTTGTAAATATAAATGTAAATAAAAATATGATAAAATAATATAATATAATATAATAAAATCTTTATAAATTTAATATATTTAATATAGTTTGTACAATTGTGTCTACTCTGTATAATATCTATCTGTATAATATTATCTTTGTAATGTGTTTAAAGCTGAATAAATGATTATTTACTTATTTATTTATTTATTTATTAATGTTTAAATTATTTTGTTGTTTTATTTGCAGTTATTCTTGATCGCCGTAATCGGCTGCGTCTGCGCGGCGTCTGCGTCTGTGTTTGAAAAACGTTTCGCCCTGCCGATGCAGCTTGGCGAATTTGTCGGTGGAAACGGCGGTATCTCTCGTTCCGCCCAACCTGGTGATCTTGACGGTTTCGTCGCACCGCCTGAAGGACCCATTGTTTATTACGATTGGCACGGCAACAGAATAAATTAAAAGGCCTACGTTTTATAGTTACCAAAAATCGAGTAATAAAAATACATAATATTTTATACTTACTATGTTTTACTTAACCGATCTATCTACAAAATAAAACTTAAAACTATAAAACAATATAGTGTATTTTTTTTGGATCCTCAAATAAATTGTAGTATCAACCGTCTGAATTTGTCCGTCCGGACTCCGGACGGCCCCGCATGTGGTTGTAGCTTTATGCCTAAAATCTGCGGAGTGCGCCAGGCTTGGCACGGCCAATCATTCCGTTCCTGATACAATAAGGTATTACTACAATTGATTGTTTTACTATTATTTCCTAATTAATTTTCCCAGCTACTTTTGTGTTAGTTACAAATAACGTTCATTTTTAGGGTTCCCTAGCCAAATGGCAAAAAAACGGAACCCTTATAGATTCGTCATGTCTGTCTGTACCCCCGTATGTCACAGCCACTTTTTCCCGAAACGATAAGAACTATTATAATGTTGAAACTTGGTAAATAGAATTAGTAATTCTGTGAACCGCATTAAGATTTTCACACAAAAAAGAAAAAGAACAATAATTTTTTGGGGTTCCCCATATTCCAAAAAAAAAAAAATTTCATCAAACCCATAGGTTATGTATTATTATTATATTCTTTTAGCCCTTTTTTTCATCAAAAATAAATTTGAAGCGATTGGTTTAGAGCTTAACTTAAGCAAATGCGAACTTTTTATAAATAACCGCAACTTAACTTTTTATGACGTAAAACAAAAATTTAATAGTTTGGCTCCGAACATTAAAATAGTTAACAGTAATTTCCTTTACCTTTTAGGATCTCCAATTTTCGTTGAATCTTTTTCTGAATACATTAAAATTCAATCACTAAAATTCAAAATTCTTCTGACCGTCTACTTGAAATTAGCCCACATTATGCACTTTGCATATTGAAATTCTGTCTTTTCGTCCCGAAATTTACGTATTTGCTCCGTTGCTGCTCCTTTTGGAATCACCCAGATCTATTGACAAAAGTGGACGACTTAATCAAAATTAGCTTAGAATCGATTTTTAGTATGCAGCTTAACGAGCTATCTTGGACTCAAGCATCCTTACCTATCCCGTTATGGTGGTTTAGGGATTCGCAAAATTTCCAGTGTCGCTTTACCAGCCTTCCTATCTGTCCATAGTTCAGCAAATCTCATAAGTAAAATTTTAAAGGCATTCCCTTCAAACTTTGAGATTGCTGGCTTGGAGGAAGCTAGAAACGCTTTCTTAATTGCATGCCCAGGTAAAAAATTTCCAGTTTCTCCAAATTCACAGAGGAGCTGGGACGACATGTACTGCAAATTGACATATGAAAATCTTCTGAACTGTAGAACAGGTTCGGCGCCAGGCTTTTGGCCGTGGGTACGCATGAGGCCGCCGGCTACTGGCTTCACGCTTACCCTTCGTCAAATACTGGAACATTTCTTGAGCCTGACACGCTCCGAGGTTCCGGTCTGCGTTCCTCATAAATGTTCCTGTGGCAGTGATGTCGACAAGCTAGGACATCACTGCAGGCCGCTTCTTGAGACATGCCGCACTTAACGATATCATACGCCGGTCCCTTGCCACCGTCAACGTGCCAAGTCTTCTTGAGCCAACCGGCACTGCAAGAGACGATGGCAAGAGACCAGGGGGCCTACCACCGTGACTTAAAGCAATTTTATTGTAATATTGTTTTGTCATTTTTATACAATTTCAGTATGGAAATTTTAAAACAATATTACAATAATATTACTTTAGGTCACGGTGGTAGGCCCCCAGGTGTTATGAGTTTGGTTCCATGGAAGATGGGTCGGGTGCTGGTATGAGATGCCACTTGTTCAGACACGCTGGCCCCCTCCCATCTACATGGAACCAACAACAGAGCTGGTGCGGCTTTTTAAGCGGCTGAAAAGGCTAAAACAAGCAAATACAGGGGTCTAGGCTCCGAATATGATTTTGTTCCGTTTGGAGTCGAGACCCTTGGTCCGTGGGGTCCTAGCGCTACTAGCCTTTTTAAGGAAATAACAAAAAGGTTAGTCGACATCACAGGAGACCGAAGTGCTGGCAGCTACCTCGGACAAAGAATTAGCCTTGCTATTCAAAGGGGGAACGCTGCCAGTATCTTCGGAACCTAGGGACTTCCTTTAATAATATTTTTTAGTTTTTTAATTGTATATTTAGTTTTATACGTAGTTTTTAATTTAGATATAGATATAGATTAGATTTTATAGCTACTTTTAATTTTTAATTTAAGTTAATATACTTCATATGGAATAAAAAACATGTATAATCTTTTTCTTAGAATATTAAATAAAATAATAACTCCTATTTAGTTTTATTAATCTTCTTCTTTACTATATAAAAATAAGTCGGGTTTTCCTTCCTGACGCTATAACTCCAGAACGCATGAACCGATTTCCACGGTTTTGCATTCGTTGAAAAGGTCTCGGGCTCCGTGAGGTTTATAGCAAAGAAAATTCAGGAAAAATTAAACAAAAAAGCGGGAAAATCTTTTTTCACATACAGCGCCATCATGGCGAAACGGAGTTCGCCGGGTTTGCTAGTTATAAAATAAATCTCATTAAATCCATGATTTTTTTTTTATTACGTATCAGGATAGGTCTTCAAAAATTATATTGAGGTTTCTAATATCATTTTTTTTTGTTCAAAACTGAATAATTTCCGCGAGAGACATTTCAAAGTGGTAAAATGAATGTCCGGCGTCCTGTAACTTCTATAATAAGAAGAGAATGATAAAACAAAAAAAATATATATGATGTACATCACCATGAAAACACCGAAAATTGGTTTGAACGAAATCTAGTAAATAGTTTTTTTTTAGAACCATAGGGATTTTACCATACAAAAGTTAATTTTTTTTCATTGTTCCAGCTATTCCGGAAAAACTAAAATTCGAAGAAACCTGAAATTCGGTACCTAGGTTGATATTAGGTCATGAAGAGATTGAACGAGATTTCCGATATTCACATTTTAAAGGGTAAAATCATGGGTTTAAGGGATTTTTCCATACAAAAGTAAAGCTTCGTTGTTCCTCGTTATTATTCCATTTCTTTGTTTAGAAAAGGAAACCGACTTCAAAATACAAACCCACTGTAAAGAACAAAATAATTTTCTAATAAATCTGGGTATACCTACTTAGTTTAGTAGTACTTGGCTGGGACACCCGATTCCATTTTTGACTTTTCCAAAAAAATATCATATTTGCCTATACTTTAGAAAAAATACTAACCAAAGAATAGAATAATTACAAAATTAGCAACAAGAAATTGAAAAAATTCGCGCCCATTTATTTCTTTTCCAATTCGTCTTGCTCTTAGCTCAAATAGTAATAGTAATTAATGATCTTCGCTCAAATATGGTAAAACGTACTTTTGAATTAATAAGTACAAACATTTAAATTGATTTAAAAAACGTACGTCTAAAAAAGTTTTTAGAAAATCTCAGGAGATTTTGAGAATATTATCGAAAATTTAAAATATCTCTCTGTCTGTCTGTCAGTCAGATACTCAGAACAAAGCCATTTAATGACGATAATGAGAAAATTAGTTTCTTATCTCGATAATTTGGTCAACGTAATTAATATAAACAACAATTAAACAGAGATTAAGAAATGTAAACTTTTGTATAAATAACCACCGCTTTAAGAAAATGAAAATTGACTTCACTGCAGCTAAGTTAACTACAATACAATGAAAACCGTAAGTTTTTTATTTAAAATCAATTTTAGTAAAAGTATGTCACAATATCGTTTATTTTTCAAAAAGTCATGCTATTTGTTTTATTTTTCAATATATAAAATTTTCGTGTCACATTGTTTGTATCAAAACTTCCCCGTAACGGCTTGACCGATTTTTATGAAATTTTTGCCAACGTTTGTCAACATTGGGTCGTAAGCTATTTTTCATACCCCTAAATGGCAAAAGCATTTTCCCGATTAGCCAGTATTATTTGAAGGTTATTTTATTTTGCGTAATAACGTTTGCCTATACATACTTAACTCAACTTCAGAAAAAGTGTGGATTGGATTCTTTTTCCGTAACTTCCCAGTTATATTTCAAACTAGCTGTTGCCCGCGGCTCCAACCGCGTGCTGTAAGTTTTTTTTTACAATTTCTTGATTTTCCCCGAGATAAAGGTGTGAAAGTTCCTGGGTTTGACGGGCCCGTAAAGGATTCTTCCATTCTCTCCTGTCAACGTACACTCTTCTTCCACACAATCCATCCATCTCTTCTTTGGTCTTCTTCTACTTACTTACCAAATTCAGCTTATTCTGAGAGGAAATCCACGCCGGCTATTATAAGGTTTTGAAGAAATTCAATTAGGTCTGATCATTCCTTCCGCAAAGGGATTAAGAGTTCTGGTGCGATGCTGTGTAGCTTTGCAAGGGTTTCTTGTGGTGATTTTGTTAATTCCTTTTTCTTAATAATAATAAAAAGGATTTGGATAATTGTTTCATGAATACATACCTAGTTCTGTAGTGTTTCGACCCAGTGGCACAGGTCGTGGTCACTGCTAGACTTTCATTTCGCTCTCCCTCTCCCTCTCTCTCTCCCTCTTGCTCTTTACTACTCCCTCTCCATCTCCCTCACCCTCGCCCTCTCCCTTCCATCTCACTCTCTCTCCCCCCCTTCATACTCTACCTCCCCCTCTCCCCCTCCCTCCCCTCACCCTCTCCCAAACCTCCTACCTCACCATATCCCACTCTCTGTCCCTCACCCTCTCCCTATCCCTCTCCGTCTCTCTCTCCCTGTCCCTCTGCCAGTCTCTCTCCCACTCCCTCACCCACTGCCTGTCTCACTCCCTCTCCATCTCCATCTCCCACTCTCTCTCCCTCACACTCCCTCTCTCTCTCCTCCCTCTTACTCTTCCTATCCCTCCCGTCTCCGTCTCCCTCTACCTCTGCCTCTACCTCTTCCTCTCCTTTTCTATCTCCCTCTTCTACTCCCTTTTCATCTCCTCACACTCTCCCTCTCCCCCTCCCTCTTCCTCCTCTTCCTCTCCTTCTCGCTCTCCCTCTCCCCCTCCATGTCCCTCTCTCCCTCTCCCTCTGGCGTCTCTCTAGGCGACCACGACTTGTATCAGTGGATCGAAATATCGACAGTTAATGTCGTCCTTTTGATTGTCCTACGTAGGTACCTAAGTAGCCGTAGAATGTTATATCCGTTATTTTTATTCTGATACCACGAAATAAGTCTAAAATGTAAAAAGTTGTTGTGTTGTATAGGTTACATCTTCGACCGTGTCGATGTCGAGAGTTTCATGATTTTTGTTCACGCGTAATAAATTTTCATTTTATTAATTTCTATAAATCTAAAACCAGACACATCCTACATGCAATTTATTTACGGCTGCAAGGGAATGCCAGCCTTAGTTAAGCTCTAAGTTTAAGGGTTCTCAGAACATTCGGGTTTTCAAATTATTCAGAATGAGTGTTTGGAAGTCTGCGATTTCTGAACTATAATACTGATGACCTTTAAATATTTATAGGACGATCTATGAAGTATCTTATCTCTTTAACAAAAAAAGAGTAAATGATATCGGACTACGCGTTAATGAATACATGAATACATATTTTATACCAAATACATATTTTAACTTTAATGCTGTCTTCCAGAGAAAACATGATGAATTTGGGGAGAAAAAGTATCCTATGTCCTACTTCGGAGTATGAACTCAAATCAGGCCAAGTTCCAGTTAAATCCATTAAGCGGATTAGCCGTGATGCACCTGCTAATCACTGTTTTTGTAATGTTTTTACTTTCCCGCGGGAACTCAATGGAATTAATAACTTTACTATATATTTTGTTTAAACGGCAACATAAGGTATAAGCATAGCAAATTTTACGTTCATTAAGTTCATTAGTTGTTGCATACAAAGCTGTTAAATTAATTACAGTTTTTTAACTATCCCACGGGAACTCTTTAATTTAACGGGATCAAAAGTATCCTATATATTGACCAGGGACATAAGCTACCACCACACAAAATGTCATTTCAATCGGTCCAGACGTTCCAAAGATTAGCCCGTACAAACAGACAGACAAACAGACAAACAGAGAAACAAAAAATTTAAATTTCTTTTCACTTCTTACATCCCCCTGACTCGGTTTTCAGCATTTTTTCATTGTACAGAAATTCAACCTCTGCAGATTTATTATATGTACATTGATAATAATCAATATACATATAATAAATCTTTAAAAATAAACTTTTAGAGTTATTATTGTTCAAACATAACGTAATTGCGGGCGCTTAAAACCTTTTGTTTTGGCAATGATAACCTACTGACAAAATCTTGATATTGTTGTATTGCTGAACTCAAAATCTATCGATTTACTACAAAAATATGGTGTTAATGACCCCGTTTCTGCAAAATTTACCAATAAGCGAGCCTCCCTCCCCCCTTTATAGGGGATTTTTTTTTTGCTTGTAATGAGCTATAAAACACTCCCTTAAATTATCGCTAGTTCGATCCCGGACACACTGTATGTATATTGATTGATATTGATAATATTTTGTATATGTATTTTTCAGATAATCTTGATAACCGTATTCGCAGCGTGCGCTCAATTGTCGCTGGGTGGTAGGGGAAACTATCGTTTTGCCCAGCCGATGCAACTTGGCGGAGGGATCGGAGGCGGTGGTGGTATCCAAGGTGCACGTTCTGCCATGCCGATGCAGCTTAGCATGTGGATAGACGGTTACGAAGTCGCACGTTCTGCCATGCCAATGCAGCTTGGCGACTACGTCGGAGGCGCCGGCGGTATCCAAGGCGCACGGTCTGCCATACCGATGCAGCTTAGCATGTGGATAGACGGTCACGAAGTCGCACGTTCTGCCATGCCGATGCAGCTCGATGGCTACGGCGGAGGCACTGGCGGTTCTGCCGATGCAGAGTTTTAACGTGTAGAGCATCGCAGACTCTCATGCGGATTTGTTTTGACATATTGTTTCTATATTAATAAAATTTAATTGCAGATTTATTTACTTAAATTTATTTTATTTGTTTGTTAATTTTAGAATTATTGCAATTCACGAAGACACTTTTTTAGTTATACTGCATTTGTTGAAGTAACCTAATATATAATTAATAAGCATATTATTAATTAATAAATATTAATTATGCCGCACACACAAGTGACAACCTCGTGAGAAAACCCACATACCTGAGACACAGCCGCAATCGTTTTTGTCAATCTTCACAAGGCCAGTGGGCTTTGGCCATTCGCATTCTGAGAAGAGACAAGTGCGACATTCTCATTCTGGGTTGAGAGCATAATATGAGGAATGTTATATATGTAATGATGAATTAATAATTAATCTTATCTACGCTCATTATGAAATCAAAGTGTGTCACATATTGGCCTACTTAATTCACATAATCTATAATATAAAAATGAATCGCAAAATGTGTTGGTAAACGCATGACTCAACTATAAAATAAGTAGGAGCAAAAACCTGTCACAATAAAAATATTTTTGACAGGACGAAGTCTGTCGGGACCGCTAGTAATAATATAAAAATAATGAGAAGCAATGGGTCTACTTTTGTCTGCTAGCTAACATTAGAAAATGTTACCACGCTCACATACCGCAGCTAAGATTTTGACTTTAGATTTTTGGAACCTGGCATCCAAATACAAAAGCTGAAGCGAAAGTGTTTAGAAGTGATATTTTGAATTCAGAACGAAGAAAAGATATAGGCATTAGCACCCGAGTGCAGCAAGTGATTCAGCAGCAGCAAGCAATAATTAAAGAAGAATCCTGAGCGTATATATTATAACTAGTCCAGCCATAAGTTCTGTTACAAATGAAAATGCTTTTTTTTAAATGAAGTAATGTAATATTATTAAAATGTATACCTACATATTTATTAAAGTCTCAGCAAAAAATAAAAAAATACATTAAAAATATATAAATTCGAAATGGCCACCTTTGGCTTTTATACAGGCCTTTAATCTGTTGGCCACGAATCTATGGATTTACGCACTGTTTCCAAGGGAAATTTTGCCACTGTTTGCTCCAAAGATTTTTTAAGAGACTCAATGTCGCCGTGTCGTTTAGAGCAGGCCATGTCCTCTAAAACTGACCATAATTTGAAGTCTAAAGGGTTGAGGTCTGGGCTAGATGAGGGCCAGTCTTCAGCTCTTATAAAGTCCGGAACATTGGTTTCAAGCCAGGCTTGGGTAGTTCGTGCCTTGTGACCAGGTGCAGAATCCTGTTGGAAAGTCCACGGTATATTTTTAAAAAGAGTATTGCTGAGAGGTTTCACACCATGATCCAAGACTGTATCTTGATATACTTTGGCTGAAGTTTTCACTCCTTTTTCACAAAAATGCAGTTTTGTGACTCCTTGATAAGACACACCCCACCAAACCATCACTGACGCAGGATGATGACCACGTTGTACCTTCCCGACCACTTGAGCAGCTTCTTTAGAACTGTGAGCGTACACTTTATCATTTTGCTTATTGTAGTGTTCTTCAATCGTGAAATTTTTTCATCGGTAAAGAGGATATTTCTGTGCCTTTCACCTGCGTAACGCGACAGAAGGCATTTTGATCGATCCACTCTCTTTAATTGTAAAGATTGATTTAGGGCATGACCTGTATATCGACGATAAGTACCGAGCTTCAGGTCTTGTTTTATAATACGTGACAGAGTCCTAGCGGGAATCTTCATTTCTCGCGATAAGATTTTTTGCTTCCTAATGGGGTTTCGACGAATTCTGGCTTTAACAGCATTAACAGCCTTTGTAGTTCTAACAGCACGCGGCCGCCCCGATCTTTTCTGGTCTTCGACAGACGAAGTGTTGTTGTATCTGTTGATTGTACGATATACGAACATACGGCTGATACCAAGCTTTTGAAGTGTCTGGAATATGACCGACGGCTCCATACCCACTTTGTACAAGGCGATCACTGCAATCCTATTTTCTTTAACACCCCATTCCATATTGTAATTTGATAATGAACACGAAAAAGTATGTGAAATGGCGCGAAATCGAAAGAAGTTTTTAAAATAATAATACGTGTTCCAAATTCAAAATAATTAAAAAGCTGAAAAAAATAAAAGTTTTTATGTAACAGTATAATTTATGGCCAGACTAGGTATATCAAGAAATTCAATATACAACGCCTACTTTCAGAGACAGACTACTAATTAACAGAGGTTCCTTTTACAATGTGGACAAGGAATAAGTTGAATTGTATTTAGTGTAGGCACTACCCAGATCACCTGAGCGAACCAAGGCCGCGTAAGCTAGTTTTTGTTGATTATAATTAAAAATTATTGTTATAATAAGAAATTATATCCTTTTATTCCGATTTCCGAAACCAATGATTTAAAAGCTTCAATAAATTTATAAGCTATAAAAGTGACAGACGGGCAATATTCGAAAACATTACGTTATCGTAGAAAGCAGTTCAGCATTAACTTATTTACAATCTGATGAACGTAAATTGTAATTATTTGTTTCAGTAAGCCGTATTTTGTATTTCATTCTACTGTTAATAAAGTTGCTGTTGGTAAATAATTATACTGATGCAAGATGAAAGACTGATGACTTTGTTGTGCTTTTCTTTTATACCTACGTAGTGATAGTAGTTAAAGTGTAATTAAAATGAAAAAAACTGCCAAGTGCGAGTCAAAGTGAATATCGAGCAAAAACAAGCAAAAAATCACGTTTATTGTACAGGAGCCCCGTTTAATATCTATGTTCAAGAAATACAGCCTGGCGACAGACGGGCAGTGAAGTCTTAGTTATAGGGTCCCGTTCCGTACCCAAAGGTTTACCCTTTGGGTACGGAAGCCTAAAAACAAGGGGGCGGCATATTTCAGTTTGGCCCCGTGCGGCGATATTATTAGTAAATTCATGAACAAAAGTGATTATTTTAATATTTTACTTCTTTTATAGTATGGAACACTCAGTGCGCGAGTCCGACTCGCACTTGGCCGGTTTTTCAGATTAGTAGAACTTTATACCTAGATTTTCGATACCATTTCAATCATTAAAAGTCAAAACCTAAACGCTCAAACAAACCATTGCTCATGGCGGTGTTTACGAAACTGTTGAAACTAATAAATTACTTTCATAATGCCGTTTTATTACTGTATACAATAATTTATTGTAGTTTTCAGCGGCTTGCGATGAGTGGAATTTATAGTTCTCCTTATTTCCTACCAAAACCGTGTAGAACTTTACTAGCTTAGGAATTACGTCATCATCATTCCCAACCTTATAATGTTGGGCACATGTCTCAGAGAAGACCTGCTTCTTCTAATGCGGAGGTGTTCTCCAATTATGGCATCCTACTTTGGGCCAACGCTGCTGATATTCAAACGATCTTTATTCAAACGATGTTCATACTGTAGAAAAGAGCGGATCGAACTATTTAGGTATACATATTACAAACTAAATTCTCGAGAATATCCAAGTGAAAAATCTAAGAAGCTTATTGAGAAGTTACTTATTATTCTTATTTTATATCTTTTACTTATGCTTATTCCGTCTGCTCATTAATTAGCAAATTAATTAATATTATGACGATCTAAATACAAAGTTGTAAGTTAACACAATTATTTTTGAAAAAGAGCAAGTGTCGCGATCTTGCCTTTTTTTCGGTTGACACAGTGATCCAAAGTTCGGCCTATGTGAAAGGATTAACATTTTGGATTATTATCATCAGCGTTGTATTTTATGAAAATCGACTAGTTAACAAATTATTTTTATATAGGACTCTACAACTTTTGGCTTCTTAATTCAAAGGTCTGCTGGACAAGAATGAGTGAGTGAATGAGTGAATCAAAACGCAATTAATAAAAAAGATTCACAATAATAGTTACAAATTGTGTAACTCAAAAACTAATAGAAAAAAAGGTAGTGTAAATAAAAACGGAATGGTTTAGTTTTAAAAACATAATAGAGTAACCTCTTCATGGCGAACTACAGAGGACTTAGTACAAGTTTTTTTACGAATTTCGAGTCGACTCGCATCGCACGAACGAACCGAATTCCAACATACATTCATCCATTCCAGCGCCATCTATGAACAGTCACTGATATTCAGCTGTCAATAGAAGGCGCTGGCTGTAAATGTATGAAGGAATTCGATAAGCTCATACGACGCGAGTCGACTTCAAATTCGTACAAAAACCTATACTAACCCTACAGGACAGGAGTAAAGAAAAGCGGACGGTGCAACGATTCCCCACATTTCCACAAGTCAGATAAAGCGCACCGACTCTCAAAAGCTCGCAGTTTATTTTTAGCTCAAACAATTCTAAGCTAAACTAAACATCGATATACCGTTTCGCTGCCGGCAACTCGCGTTAACATTTTCGCTACATTTTCTATACTCGTGTTGTTTTCAAAGCATGAAACGCAAGGCAACTGTTTCAAAATAAAAGGTTTTTTAATCATTTTTCCGCATTTTTGTATAATCGTACCTTTTTTAGAAAACCAAAGGATAGATTAGCTGTATAGTTTTGTAAAATAGGTTATAATGAAACGTTTTGTTGCTGTTGCTAATAAAAATAAGGGAAAAAATCACAATCGGAGACAAAACGCGGGGACATAATGATAGGAAACACTCTGATTTAGCGGTCCAAAGCAATATTAGTGTGCAATTAATTCATTTGTTAAATCAATTAAACAAAACGTTCAGTAACATAGAAAATAATCACCCTGAAGTTATTCCAACGAATGAGCGCAGTTAAAATCTATTAGCCCGAAATGTATTTATCAAGAACAATACTAACTCGTACCAAAATGTTCTGAGTGGATGCCAGTGTACATTTAAAAGAACCATTTATAAATGCGCAATTTAACCACCATAAGGAATTGCATAATAACAGAATGAAAGCACTGCTCCAAGATTGGGGTGACCATATAACCCTGCTAAAAGTATAATTTATTCTATACATTGAACATATTAAGTAGTTTAATTTTCAATTTCGACTTCATTTAAATCTCTTACAGTATAGCTTGCTATTATAATTCCAGAAGGCGTTATTCTCCGCCTGTTGAAATATAAAAGCATTCGTAATCGTAAGAACAAAAAAAAATTCTCTTATATAGAATATTGGGCTAAGTAATATTACATTAAACACAGTGTGCAGAAAATCTATATCAATTAAAGAACCTGTCTGACTCAGTATAAATTTATCAGCAGCAGCAGCAGCAGCAGTTTATTATCAGGATCTCGTGGGTTCGGCGGCCAACTTCGGAAAGCAACGGGAGTTGCGCACGCAAGGCATAGGAGGCGGAGCGACTTGGAGTGACACAGAGACTTTTTTGCTACGGACAGCGACGGCGCGAGGCGAGTCCGTCTTTGTATCGTCCTCCCAGAATGGGGAGAGTGAGCACATAGGGACAAGGAGGGCCCAGCCCTCAGGCCGTCAAGAGGCCAAGAGCAAGTACCGAACGGGCGCCCTCCCGCGATTCAGCCCCCATAACCGCGAGGTTGATTGGGCCATGGGTGGTGGAGGGTTGTCCTTATACATAAATACTATGTCAAAACACCCAGACACTGGAAATCATTCATGGTTATCAAACAAACATTTTCCAGCTATGGGATGGAACCCACGGCCTCTGAGGCAGAGAGAAATACCACTACCGCTGCGCCAGTCGTCAAATATGTCTGCTAGTTGTATACAAATGTAAATCCTAGCCTGGTCACCCCACGGACGCTAGAACAGTGGAACGTTGCCAATCTCTGCCAACATACGCGTCGAGTTGTACCCTCAATTTCTATGCAATCTTTCCGCCAGAACCTACAGAGGTGCTCCTTGCCCAAATATTCGCCATTTTAAAACGCTTCCCTGTATCATCGCTCAGGAGTTATTGTTATTGGATGCAAGACTTTTTGGACCGCATTTGAGATAGCGTTTTATTCGAGTCTCTATTGGTACAGCCCAATTGCAATGGTGTGGTGGTGATTTCTGGTTGTAAAACTTTAAACACAATATTGTAAGTACACAAGTCTTGAGGACCTATTCACAGAGCCTAACTTCCTGTAATTTAGGTTTGACAATTATTAACATTCATTCTCAAAAAAAAACATACAAATTATTAAAAAGAACAATTTTATAAATTTGTAACAATTTTATAACATAAGCTATGTAGCTTATGTTATTTAAAGTATACAATCAAAGTCCAGTAGTGGGAAATGTTTAGAAAGGTCATGACATTTACGAATATAAGCAGACGATACTGAAATCAAAACATTTTTTGCGAACACTAAAAAAATAATTTTACGACTATAGACACAGAGCGTTAAATTTATTATAGTTCAAAACGCCATGGTCGACAATCATGAAATTAAATTTACTTTGCGCGATAATGTTGAAAGATTGTATTTCTTATATTGAAATGCAACTGAAACTGAACTCAATTTTACACTGTTAAG
Source organism: Coenonympha glycerion (assembly GCA_963855885.1). Classification (NCBI taxonomy): domain Eukaryota; kingdom Metazoa; phylum Arthropoda; class Insecta; order Lepidoptera; family Nymphalidae; genus Coenonympha; species Coenonympha glycerion. Next base: position 14,671,190 of record OY979637.1, on the reverse strand, counting down.
CAATACGTAAAGTTAATTTTTAATTTTATTTCTTGATTCAAATCACTCGGTGTGTGAAAACGGTTCGTGAAAAACACCCCTTAACGACTCTAACACCCATATTCTTAGTCGTTTCCTTCAACATCCCTCCACTCAAACTCAATCGAGGAAGCCTCAAAACTCCCTCAGTGTCAACCTCGAAATCGGTATTCTTAGTTGGCCTTCAAATCTGTTTTGACCTCCACTCGAGTGAGGTAAACTCTGTCAAGTCAAGTCGAGTGGAGGTGTGCCGTCACACGTGACATCATTGTTTTGAGATAATTTTATTGTTATAATGTTGGCCACTACAAATTAATGTCACATTAACTGCCAACACTTGTTGTTTACATAAATTCTACGAGTCGTTTTGTCTCGTTGTTTCTAATATTACGCATTTATTAGGAAATATTAGAGCCCAAATAATTCAAGAGAAGTTCTCGCTAAGGAAGGAGTCTTATAAAAGAGCTCAAGAACGAGAAGAAGAATTACGTAAATTAAAAGAACCCAAGAGGGAGTGGCTGGTGAAAGAATCTGAGGAAAGTTATAAAAAAGCTTGCCTAGAAAGGGAAGCTGCTTAATTAATTTTAGAGAACTTAAAAAATAAAAGATTGTTCCATTCAAAAATGTTTTTATTACGCTGAGCTTAGTTTATGCTATTATTATTTTTACTAGATTGATACAAAATAGATAGCAAAATTAGCAGTACTAGAATAGCCACCAGATTACACCCGCTCAAGTCAAGATTTGATCTCTTCGTCCGTTGCGCGTGAAGTCGCCGATGCGGGCCTCGCAAGATCACTACAGCCAGCGACGAGCTCACTCCAGAATCCGAACAGGATATCTTGAGGTGTTACTGAAGGTCTTGTGTTAGTCCGATACTACGAGTGCACCGTAGTAGTACGTGTGCTGGTGTTTCGTCTTCCTTCATGCAGGTTTTGCACAAAGGGCTGATAAAATTTTATATGGGTTATCCATAACGTGTTCCTTCCTAGTTTTATCACAGATCCAATCTATGTAAGGGCTTTTTTATTTCATGTAGTATTTTGGTGTGGCCTGTGTGAGTTTCTTTCCACAGTCCGCATGTTCTCAGCCTAAGTGTTGTGAGTCCACGTTCCCTAGCTGGATTTTTGATGGGCACCAGGGAATGCAGCAATCTGGTAGAACTCCATCTTAATTGCATTCATCTCTGCACTCGAAGGAAAGTTTATATATTGTGGCGTTATCATAGTTTGGATAACTTTGCCAGTTTTTTAGAAACCGTGCCCTGGCTCAGTTTGTGGAGGTCTCCACAGTCAATCTATGAACAAAAATAGTTTATTTATTACCAAAGACAGAAGAATCATTGTGAAAGAATACTTAAGAAACATCAGTTGAGTATGCTATAGATTTATAGAAATCATCACATAATGATAGGTACCTACATACTACCCGCTCACAGAAGATTTGCGATGACTTTCACGGGTGGCAGTCGTATGATGAAGTGGTCATCATACGACCGCCACCCGCGTCCGTTATCAGACGATTGCGGGTGACGGTGGTATGAAATGTGAGGGGAAGTCATCGGCAAAGCTTCTGCCAACGGGTTATAAATATTTATCTACGTACATAGATAGGCAAGTAAGTAATAGAATTTTACCTGGAACATCCCTGAAGCGTACAACTTGAGGGCTACAAATAATTGCATCATTGGCGGCACAGGAATTCCTCTATGTATATCACATACATAATTAATCATCATATACATAATTAATAAACTGCTCGAACTCTATTTTATTCGCACATTTTATTGACAGTTCATTCCTCAATTCTCTCTCGACTCGAGTGAGTTGAATACTCAAGTGGAGGAGGTTTTTTACATTTAAGAATACAAATATTGCTCAAGGGAGGTTGAGTGGAGGTGAGGTGATTTGGAGGAAACGACTAAGAATATGGGTGTAACTCTCATCAAACTACTGTTGAATACATCCTTTCCAATTAAAAAATTTAAGACTTATATGGTTTTCTCATTATCAGAATTGGACTAAATTGAAAGCCGAGCGTCAGCTTTCTTATAAAAAAAGAATCATCAAAATCGATTAACCCAGTCGAAAGTTATGAGGTCTCAATCTCATCGGTCGGTCCCTCATGACTGAGGATCGTGACTATCAATCACGGCGAGTAACCCTGCGGTGAATCCTTCCACCGTGTTCAGTCTGCAGCCATGTGGACTGCTTCGTAAAATGTACTGGCGCCAGTTTCCCTGAGTTGGTCTGACCACCGGGTTGGAGATCTGCCTCTTGGCCTTGGTTATGAGGTAAAAAACTTAAAAAAAATACAGTCGAATTGAGGACCTTCCTTTGATGTCGGTTGGAAGTAACGAATGAACACAGCGCACCCGTTAAACTTGGGAATAATAATATAATTTTCGGGAATACTTGTCGAAAGCTCCCACCGCTCGTATTTCCGGTGCATATTTGATGAGCGGCGCGCGGTTCGCGGCGACTGGCCAGGCATACTGTTTACCTTTAGTTAATGCGTTGGTGTAAGGATTTAGTTGCCCACTTCAAAAGGAGCGCCATTCGTAATGTTATATGTATATTCAAAAATATTGTTTGAAACATGAAAAACTGCTGCGAAACTTAAGGCGCTGTGATCAGTCAACTTTGGCAAATTGCGCTCGTATAGCATCATTTTATGTAAAATCTACAAAACTTATATTTGTTAAAAAATATATGGATACGATTGAGAGTATTTCTGACATAGTGGCCGATGCCGAAACACGATTTTGCAAAATTCACTCGATAGAAAAAAAAATATATTTTGTCATTTCATCCCCTTTTCTCTAGAAACGAAAACGATAAGTAAAATAACACACAAAAACCATTTAGCTCTGTTCTCGAAGACAATAACGCTGAAAAATACTTGGAAAATGTTTTAAAATGGTCATTCTCTTGACTCTCAGACAAGTATACAGGAAACTGGCTTTGGAGCCGGAGCGACGAACGGAGACAAAGCCAGGCTCTCGAATACAGCAAAATAAGTTTTTGGTACAACCATTTTATTATGTGTAGGAAAACATTCGTCTGTGATACCGGTCCTTATTCATTTAATAAGTTAATAAGGATATGACTTAAATATTAAGTTATTATCCTAGAGCCACCAGATTGTAGTAAACACCAAATCTATTATTACTGATTTTGAATTTTGAATTCTATGGCTTTCGGGCGACCAAAATCCAGGTCGTACAGACGTTTATTTTCCCTATATTTTTAAACGCTACGCTATATTTTTAGACGTGGACTTTGCGAAATTGCGACAAGTCGATATAAAAAAGATTGACACTCTAAAGCAGCTTTTTGTGGTCCCTTACACCAGAATCTCGATGAGTAGGATGGATAAATGGCGTATACTCGAAATCATCTACCTCAATCAGTGTTTCCAAATGAAACGACCCAACCTTGGAAGTGGGCCCCATCACCGTTGCCAGCCTGGCCGCTGTCGAAACCTCAATATGTCTTGTGGAGCTGTGCGTTGATCTGCTCCAATCGTTCTGCTCCGGGCGATAGACAGGCGGGCGACAGATGGAGAGTAGCCCTCGAGCCGGGAGGTGCATCTTTGTGTTCACGATGCACCTCTGTCAGGGAATACCGACACCGTTGGCTTGGTAGCGCGAGTGCTTCCGGTCCCGATGCCCAACCACCAGGCGACGAGGTGAACTCTGGTGAACTGAGATTTTGGTCGGTGCGACTCCGACATAGGTAAAGTGCCTCCCCGTGGCACGCCGGTATCCATAACGTATTTTCCCAGGTAAAAAACAAGGTATATCTATATTCATTCATTTAAAATTTCAGTCAAATCGGTTCATCGGTTTTAGCAAGAAAAAGCAACAAATACATACATACACAAACAACGTTTCAACTTATCAATCATGGGCTTTATAACTCTGATACCTTTTCTGATAACTCAATAATATCATTATAAATAATTGTTTTCTATTGCGTCTAATTAGAAATGATCTCTCGCGTTCCATTTCATGGCCAGTTTTATTATTTTGACCCAATTCATTGAACAATATGCCTCGATTGTGCCCATTGAAAATTACTGTTATAGACAATAGATTCAACATAATGACGTCACAAATCACTATATACAATTCGAATAGCAGAACTAGACAAAATAATTATTTGATGAATATTTTTGCAACTATTTTGCTATGAATACGTACGTAACGAAATAAAGCATTTAATGTAATTACTGCTGGGCATGAATCCAGGTACCTACTATCATTTTCAGCTTTTTGATTGTCTCTCACAAAAAAATTGCAACTTTTTCGCGATTTCGAATACGGATGAAAAAAATGTCTTATCAATGTCATTCTTTAGCAGCAAATATTAAACAATGTTCAGTTTCGCGACTGGCTGAGGGCTTTCATTTACGAGACATTATTAATTATAACAGTTTTTACATTTCTTTCAAAGTCCTCTTTACACCACTCGGTAACTGTACGACAGAATAAGTTATTCATATTTTGTGACTTTATCACAATATTATAGAAAAAGCTATCTTTTTAACGAATATTTTTCCTTTATTTTGCATGATAATTAATAGACAAATCAAGAATAAATGGTAGAGTTGAGATACTTACTCGTATATTTAATATTACTTTTATTGATCAGCATAAAATAATAACAAATACCTATTGCATTCGTTAACCATGAAAATTATATATATACTTACGTGATTAAATAATTAATTATCCCTATTTGTGGTCCTATTAATTGGTCAAATAGTAGGTACTAATCTGTATTTACTTACAGTTTAATATACTGTATTTACTTACAGTGTAATATTATTTCGGTTTAAATACTCTATTTTTGTAGAATTGATGGTTTTTACCATTTTAATAAATATACAACATAATATTATTATTTCCGATGTGGCGACTTTCCACGTTTTATCAAGTCCACTATGTCAACTGATGTAAATTTTAGGGTTCCATACCAAAATGGTAAAGATGGTGAGACTTTCTCCGTCCGTCCGTCTGTCACACCCGATTTTTGTGGTGTTTGCAAGAAGCGAATAAAATGATGGTCATATTATTTTGTAGAGACACGTCATACATGTATACGTGTATGACGTAGTTTGTCAAACCCATATTTACGCAAGTGTACAAACAATGCTCCAGATAAGGGTTGACGCATAGTATGAATAAAATATCCATTGTTGTACCTATAAATAAGTGTGAATATGTACATCATCATTAAGCTATAAAGTGGAGAAATTTCGTTGTTGACGAAAATCCTCGAAGTCTTCACGTGGTAATTTCTTCTCCTTGGTGGGTCAAATAAGAGGAAGAACATACCCACGGAGATACTAGTCTCCATGCCCCTTGTAAGATGGGCAAGGTCATTTTTATCCCCATCTGACAGGAGCACACTTCAATTATTATCTTCACCGACTGAAGCATGGCAAAGGGGGGTTAAAGAGGACGTAAAAGAGAATTTCGCCCATTTTGTGCACAGGGTATACCTATTATCTCTACCCGTGAGCACGTTTTCAGAAAATGGATAAGACTATAATATGGAAGGAGCCACTGATAAAAAGTTTATCCGCTCTACGTGGAAAAAATGTTCCTGGCCCATGTAAGCCGCTCTGTTTGATAAATAAAGATTGTTATTATATCAAAAAAAATCGCGCAATATAATTGGCACCAATAAGTCTTTAGTCTTCGTACACTGAACAAAATAATATGCTGGCGATTAATTTTTAATTGTACTGTGGGCGTACCTACTTAAATATTAATACTCGTCATATGTTCATATGTTATTTATCTACCTGTTCAAGAAATATTATGATGTAAAAAACTAACTTTGTATAAAATTTATTTATTACCGCTTGTTGCATTATTATGTAATTACATTCTATATAAAGGTCCTAAGGTCAGTGCAATTTATTGTATTGTATAAATTATATTTATACACACTTCAATGGAGTTGATGATACCGTGACGGGGAATCGGTTACATAATACATTCTTTAGGTTTCCGTAAAAAAACTTCTGATCCCTCTAACACTTCTGACATTACTGTCTCTCTGTAAGTCTGGCTGTGTGTGACACCGTTTATTCCCGTTACTGTTAAAGCTATCGACATGAAATAATTTGGAGTGGTTGTATGAAATACTGGCCCACAGTTACTGCAATTATAAAAATTGAAAAACGATTTTATTTTTATTTAAAAAGGGGAAAAACCGGGGCGTAAAAATTTCAAAACGAGATAACAATACTGTGTGGGGTAGATATTATATAAAAGGGCGTTACCTGTGTATTTAACAACCAACTTTTATTTATTTTTATGCCTGATAGTTTTTGATTTATTGGGCAAACCGCCGAAAAAAACCATACCCCCCGCCTCCGCCGCTGTGTATGTTTATGTTATGTGTCCTTCTGATTAAAAACTAAGTATACAGATAAACCTTAAAAAATTCAAACGTCCATCATGTATTATAAGACGTATGTCTTTGAAGTAATTTTTCGAATCTCAACTTACTATTTTGTCGCTCAGCGGGAAAATACACGGTAAATCCATGCGTTATAGAATACTTTAATTAAACAAACAAGAACACACTCTACAGTCAAAGAAATACAATCTAAAGTAGTAAATTACTCGCTACTTACATGAAAATTAAAGACTCGTATATAAATATTGATTTGAACGTTATTAATTAATTAATTCATACGTGTAATGTGGAAGTGATCATAGTGCCTATTGGTAATAATTTTTATTTACGAATAAAATTGTAGCCCATTTTAATTTGTGTATATAAAGTGGTGTGCAATTTCGAAGTGTCTCGAGGTTAGCCTTTTTAATTAATAAGTTAATAAGATATTCTACTCATTTTTTTAATTTGTTTTATTGTAAACAAATAAATCATCATAATGTTATCATCAATGCTATACGCTGAAAATAAAATTCTTATCCGACGAGGAAGTCAAAAGTTACATTTAAACTTTTGGAGTGGGTGTCTTGTCTGTCCCTTTCTCCATAACAAAATTTATATAAAGCTACTTTGACATTACAGATAGCGACGTCACTGTCCGATATAGCTATTTCTGTCTAATCATTTGTTTTTTCAAATTTTTATTTTTTAATTTTAGTTTCAAAAATGAATTAAATATTGATTTGAGTGAAGTACCCCCCTCATCACGTAAATCAAAACTTACTATCGATTTTGAAATGAATTTATCTCCACTATTACAAAACTGGCATCAAAATAATCACGGGGTCACGGGGGTTTTAATGATTTCTGAATGATTACCGTGTCATGGAACTTTTTTCAGAGTTCGTCCATCTACCACTATCACCACATTTTCAGATATTCTGAAATAATTAAAAATCACGATATCGCACTGCCTTTAGTAAAGGAATCTATTTCGTCGATAAGTTTGCCAAGACTGCTTTATCCATCTGATCTGGGACTGATTTATTTGTTCTTAATGTTAAAATATTACCATTGTATAATTAATCCTCACCTTCGGAACACCATAAGTCATAATTCATTTGTGAATACTATGTACTATCAAATTATGCTCGTTAATTTCAGCTAAATCTAATATCCACCTCATTTCCACGATAACTCAACACTGCAGTGTAATGGGCGCAGGTACACAAACAATGCACTTCCCTGTTAGGATATTTCAAAAGATAAACACCCGTCGATAATGAAAAGTGATTATCAGCACACCGATAGTGGGCACAATACACGCGCGAGCATGCTTGATCTTCTTATAAATTAAAAATCGCAGTTGGAACCATCCATTCTCTCACCGATGACTCATCCACGACTCACCCAGGCTGAAGCCTTTGGTGCTAAAAAGCTTAAATATCGCACAAAGGATTCCCTTAAGGTTTTAAACAAGACGAAGATAATGAGGAGGAAAAACGGGAAGGTGTGAACTTGTATTATATTATTCAATTAATTTTTTGAATAATTATGTTATAATTCCAATGGCAAAGTTTCATTTCCCCATCTAAGATATAATTACCTAAAATTCGGTGGACTCTAAGACCGTCTATTGAGTTATTTGTGTTACTTTGCTATTCTCTATCTCTTAATTAAAGCTCTATTTGGACGCCACGTTTTAAATCTGATGATAATTCTTACCAACCTCCAAGCCAATCACTCTTAGCAAAAACCTAGCATAGTATAATTTTCGGTTTAAACCAGAAATCAAACGTCGTGACGCTTATTTCGAGTACTCGCCAATAGACAACAAGTAAAGGTTCCTGGAACCTGACGCTTAAAAAGGTGCCAACTGATGGGTCTCTATATTCGCGCATAATAAACTTCTTGTTCGAGCATGTACGTACGTCTGTGTAGAGCCAGCTGAATGTAGGATAGTAGGTAATGTTTGCTCAATAATTCAGTGATGCCCCGACGCTTTTGCCGCGCAGTCGATTTCAGTGTTTACAGGAATAAATTAAATACGAAATTAAAATCATTTTTCGGTAGGTGGTTCATATTTTACGTTTATTTCTAGAGATTTTTTGTTTTACTGATTTTGAATTAGATATAGCAATTAGAGACTTATCTTTACGAAATAAAAAAGCAGTTAAAATATTTTTAAGGAAACTTTACAATACGTAGGTAACAAAGTTTATGTACTGTATACGTAATTTTGTTTTTGGTTTATAAAATTTAGATATTCAGGTATAATAATTAGAGTCCTAATTTCTGGACTGCATCCTACGCGCCTCTTCAAATATTAATTCATTATTATTTATTAATATTACTGCGTTATAGAAGGGTTTTAATGAACCTACGTAGGTACTCTAAATTGAGATGAACTCACAACAAACTCTGTAAGTCCATTCCTTTCTACACAAATTCGACGTTGAATACAAATAACTTACATTTACAACAAAACTAACATCAACAAATTATATTTTGTCATTTGTTAATCTCACTTCTGAAGACCGGGGCAAGAAAGGAAGAAATAATTTCTCAACGTTCGATACAGAGTATTAAGCGCACAGAGGCATTGACAGGTCATTTTTCTAACTCCACAGTATGAAATTTAATATTTCTTTTGAAAGTCCAAGCTGACGCGTATTAATGCGTTTCCTGTGAAGTTAGCTGTAGTTTACTGTATTCTGTCGTTTTTGTTTACATTTTTCATGCATCGCTGTTTGGAGTTTGGACACTCGTGGCGATTGCACCTACGTTTGTAACATGATTAAACATTAATCGTATTAAATATACGCAGCGTATACAAAACAATATAAAAGCACGTACGAGAACAGTTACAATATCAAAAATACACTTATAAGCAATTCTATATTTCCCCGTTTTCCCACCTCATTCGGTCTTTTCTCTTCGCCATTTCCTTTCCCTGTGGCCACAGACATTATAAATGTCCATGGATCTTCACTTTCCTATGCAACACCATACAACTAGCAGGACAGATTAGCTAGTCTTGCTATAATCCGCTACTTGAAAAGATTCTGTATGGTACAATATGCAGGAACACTACCCACATGAAACACCACACACAATTTTCTAACACTTTCTTCGACGCACGTTTTGTCCCAAAACTGGGACATGCTCAGGAGATGTTGACTTTATAATGCGAAATCGTAGAGCTCTTCGATTCAGAATCATTTCAAGTAGCGGATTATAGCAAAACAAATTAATCTGTCCTGCTAATTATGGATTTCCGCAAAATAACGCCAGCTTCCATTTAATACCATAAAATTATTCATTATAGTCTCTTCAATTGTTAAGTAGTAAAAACTTTGAAGTAAAAACTTCTTTAGGCACGCTGAGCATTTTTGAGATGAGAGAAACCATAAAGCCCACGATATCTCACATTATTACCATAACCTCACCTTAGATCAAGTTTTCACTTCTGTCAGCACTCCCGCGGAGTGCTACGTAATTTTTAGTCTATTAATTCTTTACTTGTATATTAAAGGGATAGAGCGGGGTTTTCCTCTTCTCCTCACACCTTTAAAAACATTGAGGAGGTTTCTATAGGTAAGAGTGTTTCCAAGCGAGTGATTTATAAAACAAAATAATTTTTTATCGTCCAGAAAAAGCTTCACACACAAAACATGGTCTTTTGATTTTTCATCGACCTCCACGCATTGCTTAGGTTCTAAAACGCACTTAACTCCGATAAAATCAGAGGCAGGTACCTACTTCGGATTCAAACCCCAGGTCCTCTGGAAACGCACGTGACTAATAACATAGTCAAGTGCTCTGTGGTGTGGATCGCGGTCCATTAACGATACTGCGGTCGACTTACTACTGACGGCGTTGGTGTCAAAACAAACTATTTTGACACCAGTAAATTGATGTAATTTTTTCGCGCAGTCCGCCAGGTCCTAAGTACCTATATGTCTATTGTAGTAGCGCAATAACGTCACACTCAGATGTCCTTGCAATCTGTGCCAGTAGATGTTTGTTTGCAATTGTATGCGTATACGCATCAGTGTCATTAACGAACATAGTACAGCCGTGCGCGGACAGTAGCGAATAATCATAGTGTGAGTGTGGAACAACAACAAAATAGACGAAAACAGTGTTTTATGCACCGATATGTAATACATTAGCCCTACGGTTTATATACAATACTATTGCCCGCTGCTTCGCTCGCATAATTTATATCGTTTTTTTCATAATATCCCGTTATGAGTCATTGTGGTAACGCCATAGACTTATAAATCTATGGACGACGGGTGTAGTACAAAATTCACGAAAAAAGTGTCCCGATAAAACATATATAAACGAGGGTACATGAGTATTTTTTATTTATAATCAAACTAAAACATTGTAATTTATGTCTTAAACCATGACTATAATATAAGCCTAATTTTGAAATTTTGAAACACGAGACTGAAGGGCGATTGTATGTCTTTTCGCGTTTTGTATGTCATTCGGTTCGGACACTTTTTAACGCTGACACCAAATCCTTACTTTATAAATCAATGGGTAACGCAGTCTTTATTGTAGAACTTTTAAAGGAGAACATTTCTTCCATACATGATTTTCCTTAATTTTAACCGTTTACGCAACGCACGCAACGGAAGGATAAATTTTTCTCGTTTGTGCACAATTTTTCTTTGCTGCTTTGCTCTTATATTGGTCACAATATCACATCGGTGTGATAAAATGTTCCTCCCATGGACTAGGTATCCAATGGACTATCCAACACAAACTCCGCGGGAATCATGGATTTTCGCGTGATTAACAGTGTGCCCGTTCCCGTTCCCGCTCCCTTTTCCTTTATACATACATAGGTACTTTCGAAGAAATTTGCTGTAATATCTTCCTATATAATTTCTATATTTTGCAATAGGGAGTTTTGAATTTTTCGAAATCCCACGGGAACCGTGGTATTTTATGGGATAAAATGCCTATGTCCTTCCCCAAGCTCTAGTCTATCTGTGTAACAAATTCCATCGATATTGGTTCAGTGTTTTAGGCGTGAAAGTGTAACAGACAGACACAGTTAGAGTTATTCTCGTATTTATAATATTAGCAGGGATTAGTAGGGAAGTAGGGATGAGCCGTCGACAAGTACCTACGTATAACAATAGGTAGACCCTCGACTTCAAAAGTGCCGCAAAAAATACTTTCCCTAAATTGGCAAACCCGAGCCGTCACTACACAATTTTACAAAAAGCTACAAACACGCTACAAAAAATGAAAAAACACGAACACTATAGCATCATACTTTCAAATTGACACACTCACACTACAGAAAAAGTTGCCGCACTCACGTTGTTGGAAGGGCTCTATCTAGCCGGAGCGCGAGCGACGACTTATTATAAATCTATGGTATAACGTATCTATGACGGTCGTAGATAAGTCACGTGATAAGAGTGCATGATTTGATTTGATTCGAGTGAATCGCAGTCGATTCGTAAGCAAGTCTCCATCACATAATACTTGGGTACACACGTGAAAGACTGTTTGCAGAGGGTGAGCGAATTATACGGGCTTAAGACGTAGAAAGACGTCATTGTTACGAGAAAGATTATTTAGACGGCGGATTAGCGTTAATTAGAGCAGATTCCGGCATGTTTACAAGGGACCGAAAAGGTTGTGCCTCGGAGGTTTCATTAACCGGAAAACTCCTGAAAACTTTCTTTTCACAAGTCTTTAGATTGAGTTCTCGTGATACCTTGTCCATGTTCCTTGAACTTTAACACAACGGAAGTATAAGCTAGTGTATTGTATACTCAAATCGGTCGATGAAGGAAGGTTAACGCTTTTAAAATATTATGGTTGTATGTGACGAGATATTGCATCTCCTATCTCTAGCTCTACACGTTGGCCGAGGTGAGGCGAGTGGCAGCGAGTGCGAGTGAGATATAACTAGGTGTTCACTCCCACTCGCAGTTACTCGCCTCGCCTCGGCAAACGTGTAGAGTTAGCAAAACAGATAACAGTTAAAAAGCAGCGTTCCAACGTTAGTCTTTGAAGCGTACTCGCCGATGCTTCGTGCTTCGGTCGCTACTCGCTAGAATAAACTACGGATAGGACTGGCAGTACTTGCCGTAGCTATAGCCTTCCTCGATATAAAATGGACTATCTAACGTAAAAAAAGTAATTTTTAATTCGGACTTGTAGTTCCATAGATTAGCGCATTCAAATAAACAAAAACAAAAAAACTCTTCAGATTTATATACCTAACTTATGTATAGACAAAGGTTTTGATAAACATAAAGTTTTGGTGCCACTAGGATATTAAGTGTTATTAATCCATTATTATTATCTTAATTGTATAATTGTGGACCAAAAAAACATGAGTAATATAATTGAGATGTTTATTTGTTGCCAAAATTAAGAACCCAGTTTGTAAATGTTTTTAAATAGTGAAATTATTCTGAAACGTGTTTGTAATTGCTTCAACAATCAATTAAACTGTAATTATGTGAAATAATTATAACACTTATCTTGCGACCTCACCCTCTTATATTCGGTTATTCACAAAATATGGACTATGGATTATGGATTTTTTGGCATAATATTATAGCTTGTAGAAAGTGGACTACTTCAGTCAAACGAAAACACACACAAAAAATATTCACATCTTTGTATATTAGTGTAATTCATATACCTACCTACTTAATTAAAAAGTAAGTTCACTAAACATACTTTTAACCTTCGCTTCTTAGTTCTTACCATTCCTTAAGACTTTGTTGTTTTAAAGTTCATACAATATCCTGCAACTAGTACAACTTCTACAACTCTAACAGCACCTTGAAGTGAGACAAGTTCAAACAAGTTCTGACAAGTTTAAATCCTATTTCTATACCCTATAAGCGGAAGCACTAACTGGAGTTGCCGCGATCGCTTTAGAATTTAAACTATAGGTAACATGAAACCTCCATGAAACATCCTGACTTAGAAAATTGAACACGCATGTACTTTGTAATTGTTTTCTGATCATACTGATGAGGTCCGAACCTCGTTCTTATGATCAGAAAACAGACGACAGATCACATTTTGGAGTAATATGCGAACATACCTCTCTATTTTGAGTTAAGTGCATTTACAATTTGGGAGAAAGAACCACGTGCACACACCTCTGTGTTTTGAGTTACGTATTTGCAACTTGGGAGATAGAATCACGCGCACACACTTCTGTATTTTGAGCTACGTGCATTTGCAACTTGGGAGATAGAACCACGGGCACACATACTTCTGTATTTTGAGTTACGTGCATTTGCAACTTGGGAGATAGAACCACGCGCACACACTTCTGTATTTTGAGTTACGTGCATTTGCAACTTGGGAGATAGAACCACGGGTACACACTTCTGTATTTTGAGTTACGTGCATTTGCAACTTGGGAGATAGAACCCACGGGCACACATACATCTGTATTTTGAGTTACGTGCGTTTGTAACTTTGGAAACCACGCGCACACACTTCTGTATTTGGAGTTACGTGCATTTGTAATTTGGGAGATAGAAGTACGGGCACACAAGTCTGTATTTTGAGTTACGTGCGTTTGCAACTTGGGAGATAGAACCAAGGGCATGCACCTCTGTATCTTATGAGTTATGTGTGTTTGCGCCTAGGGAGATAGTACCACGGGCACACACATCTGTATTTTGAGGTAGAAAAACAGGTAAGATTCTCTGGCTTGTCAGAGTTACGGTTGCGCTTGAATAAGACACCCACTTCTGGATTTCCAAGGCCAGTGATTTCGGTAAAATAGGGAGTACGTGCGATCGCTGTACGAAGTTTCCTTTAGTTCCCCATCTTAAAATTTTCTAAGGAATTCAAACAATCGACTCAAGTGTTCGTTCTTGTTAGACAAGCCTACGCAGCGATTTAAAACAATTGTATAATAATTGTGGCCACTCTAGTATCCGTATCGTTATACTTAGGTACAATAATTTATATTTACACTGAGTCTTGCCCACGGCTCCGTCCGCATATTCACGCGTAATTTCGGGTTTTCACAAATCTAGAGGAACTCATGGTAGTTTCCTATAGCAATCTACCGTCAGCTGTAGCTATAGATTGCTATAGCAAATTACAGTTTTTCTCTAAATCCTGCGGGAACTATGAATATAACGCACGTATATGCTGCCTACGTTGTGGACAGATTAAGTAACAACATAAAATTATTACAAACCTTCACACTAATAAGGATAATATTAATATTATTATTATTTCATCTTCCTTATCCTCAGCTTATTAATTTTGCCTTTGCATGTTGTGTGTTTCTTGGTCGCGCTCAAAGATCGTAGAAACAAAAAAAAAAATTTTAATATATTAAATTACTTGTATTGACCTAATATCAGATTAATTGTAACTGTAATATAAGGGTCACATGGTTGACAGTGAATCGCTTTTTTTAGACTTCTCTAGATGGCAAAACAATCATCGGAATTACATAAAAATTAGACTTGAGGATTTGATATTAATTGTATTTTAATATATATTTCCATGCATAACAGCTTCGGGTGTGTAGCAAACAAGTTATCAAAACTTTAAAAAAATGGGATTATATCCATTGTTTACTATGAGTGGTAAACACTGGATCAAGGGGTTTTTGAAACTTACTTACCTACAAAAAAAAGACATTTAATTACGAATCAGTTTATTTTACCTCCCTACTTTCCTATTCAATGAAAACAAAATTAACAATGAAAAAAAAAATATTCTGTTGAGTCCTAACATATTTATCTACCTTTTACTTCAATGCACTATAAGTCAAATCACTATAAGTACTACTATTATTTATTATTCTCGTAGGATATTTTGGTTCTGGTTCATGAGAAAACTTGATACCACCTTTGATCATTTTTCTTTACAATAGACAGGTTAATGGGAACGGCCGTTTGAAAGATGGGTTTTATACACATTATACATATTTCAATTCTCGAAGACGCGCCCCACCCTGTCAAAATCGCTTGTTTCATCCGATTCGTATGGAGATTGACACAGTGGGGCGCGTCGACGTAGATTGAAATATTGGATACATTTTGGAGGTTTTATAAATCACAGATATAGTTATTGCCCTGGTTTGTTAAAAATTACTATTTATATAGGTACTATGATTAAGTTTATGAGTTATGATTATGATGTACTATATTATATGCTACCTTAAATAGGTAAGCATTCCAAAAATTCAAATAATTTGTCAACGAATATAATAATTATAATGTCTCTAATGAAATATTGGATACATTTTGGAGGTTTTATAAATCACAGATATGAAGTTATTTCCCTGGTCTGTTATATATAAATTACTATTTATAAATACTATAATTACGTTTATGAATTATTATGATTATGATTATGATGTTATTATGATGTTACTACTTACTATATATGCTACCTTACATAGGTAAGCATTCCAAAAATTAAAATTATTTGTCAACGAATATATAATATCCCTAACAAGTAGTAGTAGGTAGTTAAATCATGTTATCTATAAGGGACTAGCAGATACCCGCGGCTTCGCACGCGCAAATTTTAGTTTTAACTATTCTACGGACACCATCCATTTTCCGGAATAAAAAATACCCTTTGTGTTAATTTACATGAAATCTATCTTCATTTCAACTAAAAATCAAAAATTTTCAGTAGTTGTGCGTGAAGTAATAAATTTTCTCCCGCATGAATATCTGTTTTCCCTATTATCACGAAAACAATGGATTTTCCCGAGAAAAAAGTAGTTGATTCTAGGATATAATCTATCTGCATTCCAAATTTCAGCCCAATCGGTTCAGTAGTGACGGCACGATGGAGTATTTCTCCCGCATGAATATCTGCTATTTAACTATTTTCTTAGAAACCATGGATTTTCCTGGGATAAAAATTTGCCTATGTATTAATCCAGGATAAAACCTATCCCCTTTTTGAATTTCAGTCAAATCCGTTCAGTAATTACAGCGTGAAGTAGTATTTTCCCCGCGTCCATATCTGTTTTTAAGTTTTCCCGCGGAAACCATGAATTTTATTGGGACAAAAAGTAGCCTTTGTATTAATCCAGGATAAACTCTAACTTCATTCCGCATTTCAGCTACATCAGTTCAGTAAGTAAGGCGTGAAGGAATATTTTTCCCGCGTAGATATCTGTTTTTTACTTCTATCATAGAAACCATAATTTTTTCCAGGACAAAAAGTAGCCTAGGCATTAATTCAGGATATAAAATATCTCCATTCCAAATTTCAGCCAAATTGATTGAGTAGTTGCGGCGTGAATAATTTTTTGCGCGTGAATTTCGGTTTTTAACTAATCCCACGGGAACCTTGATTTTTTTTCGGGATAAAATGTAGCTTATGTGTTAATCCAGGATATAATTTATCTCCATTCCAAATTTGAGCTAAATCGGTTCAGTATGCGGCGTGAACGAATATTTTTCCCGCGTGGATTTCTGATTTTGACTATGATCATACTCGTAGAAGTCATGAAATTTTCCGAGATGAAAAGTAGCCTACGTATTAATCCAGGATAAAATCTAACTTTTTTCCGAATTTCAGTCATATCAGTTCAGTAATTACAGTGTGAAGTAGTATTTTTACCGCGTGAATATCAGTTTTTCAGTTTTCCCGCGGACACCATAGATTTTTCCTGGATGAAAAGTAGCTTTTGTATTAATCCAGGATATAATCTATCTCCATTCCAAATCAGTTCAGTAATTACGGCATGAAGGAATATTTTTCACGCGTGAATTTCTGTTTTTCACTATTATCATAGAAACCATGGAATTTTCCGGGATGAAAAGTAGACTTTGTAATAATCCGGGATAAAATCTATCTCCTTTCCGAATTTCAGTCAAATAAGTTCAGTAATTACAGCGTAAAGTAGTATTTTTCGCGTGTGAACATCAATGTTTCAGGTTTGCCGCGGAAACTATGGATTTTTCCGGGATGAAAAGTAGCCTTTATATTGATCCAGGATATAATCTATCTTTGTTCCGAAATTCAGCCATATCAGTTCAGTAATTATGGCGTGAAGTAGTATTTTTCCAGCGAGAATGTCAGATTTTCACTTTTCCTGCAAAAACCATGAATTTTTCCGGGATAGAAAGTACCCTATTTATTAACCCAGGATATAATCTATCTCCGTTCCAAATTTCAGCCAAATCGGATTTGTACTTGCGGCGTGAGATTTTTTTTCCGTGTGAATTTCGGTTTTTGACTCATCCCACGGGAACCATGGAATTTCCCATGATGAAAAGTAGCCTATGTGCTAATCCATAATACAATCTACCTCCATTCCAAATTTTAGCCAAATCGGTTCAGTAGTTGCGGCGTGAAGACGTATTTTAACTTGATAAAATCCAAACTTCGGACCCCCGTTTCACCCCCTTAGAGGGTGAATTTTGAAAAATCCTTTCTTAGTGCTCCCCTAGACCTCACAAGGAACATGTGTGCCAAATTTGGAGTCTCTAGACCCAGCGGTTTGGGCTGTGCGTTGATATGTCAGTGAGTCAGTCAGTATCTTCTTTTATATATTTAGATTATATATAAATTACTATTTATAAATACTATAATTACGTTTATGAATTATTATGATTATGATGTTATTATGATGTTACTACTTACTATATATGCTACCTTACATAGGTAAGCATTCCAAAAATTAAAATTATTTGTCAACGAATATATAATATCCCTAACAAGTAGTAGTAGGTAGTTAAATCATGTTATCTATAAGGGATGTCAGGGACTTGATTATCTTTCACAAAATGTTATTTAGATATCGCGATTGAAAATACTTCAGCGCCATCTATTGTTGCATGACCGTAACTTTTCAGTTTCACTGGCTGATTTAATAAATCTGTCTTATTATTTATCCGTATTCCACATACGGTATATCTAGTCTCTTATCTCTATATTATTTATCTCTTGTATGGAGCTTTAGTTTAAACGAAATTAGAGTGTGAATTTATATTAAAACCCTAAGGTGAACTCTGAAGTTCAATGGCTACTAGTAAACCTTATTTTTTACATAAACTAGATAGATAGATAAAAAATGTTTATTGCACAAAAAAATACTTCCTGAGGAACCCTAATAAATTGGTCAAGTGCGAGTCCGGCTCGCGCACTGAGTGTTCCGTACTATCAAGATCCATTCTCTATTTAAGCAACGAATATATAATATTACTAACGTAATTTAAGTAAACAAAACACTGCTGTCTACCTGTTACCGTTATCAATATCGAGCAAAAATTAGCAAAAAAACACGTTTGTTGTATGGGAGCCCACTTAAATATTTATTTTATTCTATATTTTAGTATTTGTTGTTATAGCAGCAACAGAAATACATCATCTGTGAAAGTTTTAAGTCTGTAGCTATTACGGTTCAAGAGATACAGCCTGGTGACAGACGAACAGAGGGACGGACGGACAGCGAAGTCTTAGTAATAGGGTTCCGTTTCTTTCTTTCATTCCAGGGCACATGAAGAAGCCGTCGCGATGGTGGAAATCAGCAAGCACCTGTTCGACGCCACTTGCAGGGACGTCCCTTGCAACGTCCTCCTGCATCCGTGGAACCAGCGCTGCCTGCCGTCCTACGTGACAACGTACGCACAATCCTTCATCGGAAGCGCCAAGTTTTACTTTATAATACACATGGTATGCTCGCTTCGCCTTTATCAACACTTCAAAAAAGGAGTAGGAACTCAATTGGACTGTATATTTTTTTATGTTTGATATATCTCATAACTTTTGATTGGGTGATAGATTTTCATGATTGTTTTTTATTAGAAAGCTGATGCTACCTGTATAGTCTCATTTCTATTTAGTCCAATTCAGCTGTGCTATTCTACAAAATGAAATAGCTGCCAGACAGCTGCCAACCCGAATATGGCATGCAAAATTGTACTCTATTACAACTGACAAATTCATAGATGCAGAGATGTACGCTTGTCGCTGTTTTGCAGAATAGCACGGCTGATAATAATAGTATCCATGAGAAAACCATATAAGTCTTAATTTTTTAACTGGAAAGGATATAATTAAACAGTAGTGTGGTGAAAGTTGAAGTCGGTTTTTTTGGTAATTAATTAATTTACGTTAAGTAGCTGTAACGTGAATTCCGGGTTTTCCCTAATCCCGTGCGTGTATCTCTTTTCGTGATATAAATTGGGTGTTAATCCACGGTGGTATACTTAATGTATCTCTTAAATTACTAAAATTAACTCAACCCCCCGATTTTATTATAGGGGTTGAATTTTCAAATAGATAAGTTTACTCATAATAAAAGGCCACTCGTATAGTATATATTAGGAAAAATTATTTCACACCGCTTCGCATAGTGGTCCAGTGCATTAATAGTCAGTCCGTCAGTCGCCTGAGTTTTTATATGTGCAGTATTCAAAATGTAGACTGACAGTTGTTTTCCAAAAATCACATGATCAATTTGTCGATCGGATGTGCCCAACGTTTTACGATTTTGCTTTATTTAGTTACCTTATTATGGAGTGACCGCTCGCGTGCCATTTACACCAGTCAATAGCTTATCACCAGTATGAGCCTATCATAGTTTTGTCGAGACGTTGGATGTAGCTCATTAGTAAAATACTAAATGTAGTTTACATGTTTTCTTTGCTTCGAAACTCGCTACGCTCAAAGCGTATCCATGGATGTTTACAAACTAAAAGTTCATGCCAAATGAAATTGACTCGAAAGCTCGTAGTAAACAGTTTGTGAAAGTTTAACTTGAAATAACACGACGGGCGCTTGAAATAACTAGTAACGAATTAGTGAATTTCAGGCGCAAAACTTGATGAAAGGCAGGAAAATACTCAGGCGCGAGGAATTAATGAAGGCTGCAGAGTATTATGCTCGGTCTACCCTTTTGGGGGCGCTGGTGAGCGGTACTTGTGGAACCTTTGGCTGTTCTGTGAGGTGAGATTACTCTTTTTTTTAGGGCTTGTTTTTTCAAACTAACGGGAAATTCACGTGACGTTTTTCACACACCTGAGTGATGTGAATCAGGAAATAAAAAAAATAACACTGAAAAAATAAATAAAATAACTTAACGTCGTTGATTTAGAGTGTAAAATGGAATGTATTTCAACACAGGAAATACAATCCTTGAACCTCATCGCGCGAAGTAAATTTAATTTCACGATTCTCGACCATATTGCGTTTTGAACTACATTCAATTTTACGTTCTATGTCAATAGTTGTAAAATCAATTTTTCAATGTTCAGTGTTTTGGTTTCAGTATCTTCTGCTTACGGAAATGCCATGACCTTTTAAAACATTTCACTTTATATGAAATGTAACCGATTCGTTACGTGAATCGCCTACCTATTATGGTGTACATGTATGCGTGTGTCAGTGTGTATTTGTGTGTGTGTAACGAGCACCACGTGGTGAATTATTATAGCTATAAATCTTATCATTTTGAAAATCGAGTATACATAAGTATGTATAGTCGGGGAATGAAAAGGTTCGTCACCTTAGTGTCAATTTTCGCATGCACTAGTACTGCAAGATTCTATAATGTCAACATAACAAAACAATCGACTAGTGCAAAGCAATCTGTTTAAAAATTGACGAACCTTTTCGTTCCCTTACTGTACTTGCAGTTATTCGTGTCATAGGGTCTATTTTCCTTTGAGATCTTTTGCAGTAGAAAAGGATTTATATTTTCGAAATCTAATAATCTGCCTACGCTTTATCTTGATTTTCAAAGCACTCAACTCATTATTATTTCATTATGTTTCAGGAGGCTTTTAGGCAATAAATTGACGTATTACACCTACATACTCATACCTAACATGATAAACGGTATTTTTATACTCCTTGAACCACCGTCAAGGAGGGGCCTAGTCATTAATTTATTTGTTAATTTGGTAAGTTTAACATATCCATTAATTAATATAAGTGGTCTATCCTGAACTACGACTTTGCGAATCCCACTTAAAACGAGACAAAATATTCTGACTCATAAAAAAATGGTTGGTGGAAAAGGACTACTTATTGTTATTCGTCAGAAAATCAACATGTCAATGGATGTAAAGTTAATTGTTTATTCTTGATTCACTTCACTCAGTTTGATGAAAACGATAAGTGAATCGCTCGCCTGTATGAAATAAAATTTTATTAAAATACTTCATAAAGTCCCTTTCCTTAATATCTTTTGAGGTACCTAATTCTGTACATTATTTCAAAAATTATAAAGCTCAAAAAGACTGAAAGACAGACGAACGGAAGAGATCGCTTCGCCAAAGATTATTATATTAATAATCTTTGGCTTCGCTCAGTCAATAAAAAAATCTTTTTTTCTTAAGTTTTCTTTTCATTTCTTCAGCTTATAGAATTTTGGTTAAGAACTTGGGAAAGAAGAGGCTTCATTTCAATGACAATAGCAAAGCAGACTTCCTTATTTATGATCGGTAGTTCTCTTCTTTTCTACCTCATGAGATTAGAAGGAGACAAGGATCAAAGGACACCAATACTTTGGTAAGTAATTCCCCAACTCTTCATCTGCTTGCATTTTGGTTTTTTAAAAATCTTGCGCAAACCTTAACTTATTAACTAACTTATTTTTAAAACAGAATCACTACCATTATTACATTTATGATAATATTAGGACCGTTCATATTTTTGATGGTAACGAATAAAAGTAAAAAAGTGAAATGACAAGTAGGCATCTATTTTTTGGCTAAACGGTTTATATCTTTGGCTAAACCTAAAATTATAAGTATTGCTTAAAATTCAACAGTCATTCTAGTGTCTTTGACGAGTGAAAAGTCTACAGTCCGACAAGGCTCTCTTGGCAGAATGACATTCTCAGGAAAGCGTTTTTATAGAACAAAGGCAGCCAGAAAATAATATTTCCTCAATTTTACTCAAATTTTAGTATTATTTTAGGCAATAGTAAGCAAAAACAACACAACATACAATAGCGGTATACCGACATAGCGAACTATCAAACAGTATCACAATATAGCGGTGTTAGTTCCGATTTTGGCCACACGCCAAGATAGCCTTGTACAGAACTTGTCACCTTTATAAGGTACCTAGCCGTAGGTATATAAGTATTTCTTAAAACAGCATAATAATTATTTGACTCGTGCAATGACCGTTTTAAGTCATCATTGTTTTAATGCAAATAAGCATGGAAGTTGATGTAAATGAAGATTTTGTTTCAATTGCTTCGCCAGGAACTGAATTTTAATAAATGAGTAACTAGCCAAACCCAAACCATTTCGATGTAAAATCATTGAATTAAATTCAGTATTGACAGAACGTTGATTGGTAACAATATACGTAGCGGTATTGTCTTCATTGATCTGAAAATTCTCTTTTTTTTGGAAGTCGGTTAAAATTTTTAACAGCCCATCACGCTAGCCAATAACAGTTGTCTGCGCGGAAGTCACATTATTAATTTTTTTTGCGATCGGATATAATTATGTCAACCTCATACATTTTTGTTCACTGTCCATATTTTGCCCAATAGTGTTCACTGTCCATATTTTGCCCAAAAGTGTTCACTGTCCACATTTTGCCCAATAGTGTTCACTGTCGACATTTTGTCCAACAGTGTTCACTGTCCATATTTTGCCCAAAAGTGTTCACTGTCCACATTTTGCCCAATAGTGTTCACGGTCTACATTTTGTCCAACAGTGTTTACTGTTCATATTTTGCAAAAAATTTTTCACTGTCCACATTTTGCCCAATAGTGTTCACTGTCCACATTTTGTCCAACAGTGTTCACTGTTCATATTTTGCCCAAAAGTGTTTACTGTCCATATTTTGCCCATTAGTGTTCACGTCCATATTTTGCCCAATGTCCATATTATGGTGTCCAATAGTGGAAACAAATAGACAGATGATGATGATCAAATTTTTTTTCAGGCTTTTTACTCCGGAAAAAGTAAGGCGAAAAAAGGACGGTTCAATAAATGTTTGTCCTCATGAAGGAGCCTGTCGACGATTCATCATAACGGTTGGTTATATTTTTATAGTGAAAAAAACTTATTCAGACACGTTGAACATTTTTTTTGAGATCCAACCATGAGAAACCCGTTGAACTCGCGACATTGTTACTGTAACCGACACCTCTGTTTGAGTTTCACTTCTATCGGCACTCCTGAGTGCCACTTTTATATATTTTTTTTCAACACACTTGCTCATGTGGCTCTAATTTCACCGCAATTAGGCACGTAATGACACCTACCTAATGTGACTTTTTCATTACTATTATTCACTAGTGAGTTAGACAGTTTTTTTAATTTTATCTTCTATATTATTTTTAGTATTATTTTATTCACAAGTGTGTTGAAAAACGTCGTATGATACACGTGAGTATTGATTACCGTCCTGACCCTCACCTTACAGCTCGGGTCTCAATGGCGCCTCAGCGGTAATCACCAACTTTACTCACTTGTACCATAAACTACTATTATTATTTGGTGTTTCATACTTTTTTATTTGGAGTTTAAAACTTCTTTTTAATTAATTTGTAGGGTTTCCTCAAATACTTCGGGTTTGGGTTTGGTTTTACGCTGCTGCGAGTTTTCGGAGCGAGGCTGTCTGCTCCGCTGAAGGCTGTCTCCAGGCTGCAGTGGAAGCATATGAACATGGGGCTGTTCTTCGGAAGCTATATCGGTATTTACAGAGTACGACATAACCTTTACATTTTTTTATTCCAACGAATAATGACACAAACATAACTTTCGCCTTACATGGTAAGTTTACCTACGCCATTGCACAAAAATTAGACTTAGAAAACGTGGAAAATTTATTTGTTACATAATATTGTAGTTTCTATAACCCACTACTTCGTCTTCCTTAAGTAACTAAACTTATTTTCAAATACCTGTATTGCCATCAACCTTCGAATAACCTAACTCCGTATTACAATAACATTGTTATCCATTGCAGGCTGTGATATGCTACTTATGTCGGAAGCACGGTAGAGACTCTGCAATGTATGCCTTGCCTGCTGGTTGTTTGGCGGGATTATCTTTCTACTTCAAGCCGTCCCTGGGGTTTGCGATAGCGTCATTGACAGGAGCTTTTAAGGTGAGATCTTGTTAAAGTAGCATTAGTATTTACTCTTATATACTAGCTTGAACATGAATCATATAGGGCTATTTGAAGCGAGCCTACTTATCTGAATATTTTACCGTAAACCTTCTTAGTACAAGACAAAAAGTACTTGAAAAGTAGAAAAAAATCCCATTAATACGCCACAATATGAAAAAATTAGTCAAGTGCGAGTCAGCCTCGCGCACTGAGGGCTCCGTAAGGAATCCTTACCTTTTACCCTTACGGAATCCTAAAAAACCATCCCTGTGGAAACGCGCGTGCGGTCTAATAACATAAATAGTGTACTTCTAGTTAGTGATCTATGGCTTGGATCGCGGTCCATAAAGGATACTGCGGTCGGCTTATAACTGACGCTTTTGGTGTCAAAACAAATTTTTTTGACTCCAGTAAACTGGCGTCATTTTTTCGCGCGGTTCGCCCGGTCCTTTGTACAAGTATAGGCATAGTTGACGTTTTGTATACGCATAATATTATGTTTATTTTTCCAGTTGTACTCAACGATCCTATACGAAAAGAAGATCTTACCGGAGAGGATCCCAATATCCCTGATGCTGTACTGCATCAGCCAGGGTGTGCTGTTCCACGCCAGGTTCATGCACCCACAAGACTGTCCGGGATACGTCAAGAAACTCACCAACAGTGTGACTAATGGACTGTGAGTATAAGTTACCCATAGCCATATGACATTGCGATCCTATAGGCTATGGACAAAGATGCTATGGGATCAGATATGGTAATGGAACGACCCTCAAAAAAACCCGGCCAAGTGCGAATGGGATTCGCGCGCCGAGGGTTCAGTAATACTATAGAAAAAGTAATCCATAAGAATCACTTTCCTTGCCAACCGCAAACTTAACTTTGTTTTTTAAGGTTACTTATTGTTAATACCAAAAAAACTACTTACGAGTAGGTATTAGATCTCATTCAAACCAATTTTCGGGGGAACTTCGCATGGTGGTGGTTTGCATCATACATTTTTTTAGTTTATAGTTTATCATTCTCTTATTTTAGAATTTACAGGGGGAGACACTGCATTTTACCACTTTGGAAGTGTCTCTCGCGCAAACTATTCAGCCCCCCCGAATTTGTAAGAAAATATTTTTTTACGCTATAAGTACAAGTTAGTACTTGACTGCGATCTCACCTGATGGTAAGTGATGATGCAGTCGAAGATGTTAGCGTACTAACTTGGAAGGGGTAAGTTAAGTCACCCCAACGGTTTCTACACAGCATCGTACCGGAACGCTAAACCACTTGGCGGTACGTCTTTGCTGGTAGGGTGGTAACTCAGACTACATTAAATAAAGGGTGGTAACTAGCCACGGCCAAAGCCTCGAACCAGACCAGACTTGAGCCAATTTAGAAATTATAAAATTCCAAAGTGGCCCGTGGCGGGAATCGAACCCGCGACCTCCCACTCGAATCCAAGCGTGCGTCCCCTGCACACGTATAAATGATAATAATTATAATATTATTATTTATATTTATTAATTATATAAATATAATATATATTATACTTATTATTATTAGATTATTTATTATTAATTATTAATGCCACCATAGACCTTTATAAGGTTAAAGGTTGAGCATTCCAAAAATACTTCTAGAAAAATGCCTATTCACTCTACTAATTATTATACGTTTTCTTACTTACGTGAGCAGGAATATCTTTCTGATAGCGCGATTGAAAGTTATTCAGCGCCATCTGTTTTCGCCAGCGATAAACTGCATGGTTACAGCTGTATAGACAGTAGCGCCACCATTGCTTACTCTTTTTGCCGAACTTTACGTAGACACTTTTAGGGTTCCGTACCCAAAGGGTAAGAAGGAACCCTGTTACGGAGACTTCACTGTCCGTCCGTTCGTCCGTCCGTCACCAGGCTGTATCTCTTGAACCGTGATAGCTACAAATTTGAAATTTTCACAGATGATGTATTTCTGTTGCCTCTATAACAACAAATACTAAAAACTTGAATAAAATAAATATTTATGGGGGCTGCCATACAACAAACGTAACATGAACTCCTATTTGTTAGAGTTCCGTTGACATCTTAAGTAGTTCAAATTAGATTGGATGTGCGATTCAGGTCGCAAATTGCAATTGTGCATACCTAATTACTTATGCATAAAACCTACGATTTTATTATCCGTTAACTTTCTTTTGCCAAAAAATAAAGAACAGAAATACTTTCCTCAGCCAGGATAGTATTTCTGGCAAAAAGCACTATTTATAACATCCAATCTAATTTGAACTACGATGTCAACTAAACTGTAACAAATAGGAGTCCATGTTACAATGGTTTTTTTTTAATTCTTAATTAATCATACCCTGGACTGAAATTTTTTAGGCAACCCACTTGCGATACATTTATTGACATATTTAATTGGATATAAAATAGTTTTCATCCAATAAGCAGCTCGGTGAAGGTCGTTGTATAGCGGGATCCCAGACTAATACTAAGAATGTATTATTTTGTTTATTTCAGAGATAACGTCATTCATGCTAACCTGATCGAAGTTGTAAAGCAAGCTATTTGATGAAGTCCTTGGTATAAAAATACGCAAAGCTACGTACAAATAGGTAAAACTTCAACAATACAACAAAAATATACTAAGTATAATTTCGCGGTATACGGGTTGAATGAACTCCGAAAGGTTCAAGTGCTATTATTACATTCAAGGATTCTGTGATCTTATTTCGTTGTGATCATTTTAAGTACCTATATTAAATTAAGAAAGAAAATAATATTGTCTGTATGGCATACAGTCGCCGCCTATAGGAATAGGTGTAATTTTATTTTATACTTACGTAATATTAAAAATGATTTATGAATATAAGTTACATTTTATTTTTATAGTCAATGTTTTTTTTTAATTCGATACTTACTATACTTTTTTTTAATTCCTTGATACCACGATATCCCAGTATTTATCTTACAGTACGAAACATTTTTGTAAGTTTTTACTAGAGGGCGCTCGAGGTTTTGTTCAGTGACTTTCAAAAGTTGAATTTTCAAAAGTCTTTTCATAAGAAATATTTTATATTGCCGCATAAGCTTACCTTATGCGGCATGCTAACTATATGTGTATGTGTATACACTTCTTATACTTACCTACTGCAGCGATCCAATCTAGCCTGAACACGAGCGCTGTTTTGCGGTAGTATGAAGTGGGATAGAAATCATCGGCAAAGCTTCTCCGAACGGGTTATAGATCAGTCGTTCAATCACCTTTGCTTACTTATACCTACTTACATCATGAACACACATAAGTACAGATAATAAATTGGGTTGAGAAAATATTTACCATGGAATGTTCTATTTTTGGGAATTAAGATAATTTATATTATTATTATTCATAATATTATATCTTTAGTAATCCTTCTTGCTCCCTTGGTCACGACCTTTCCTTGTGCTGATGTTTGGTGAATTGACGATCAAAATCCACTCTTCTCGGTGGCTCTAGCCCTGATGACACCATTGCCGAAGCGGCATATGGCGTCACACTGAAAATCATCAAAATTCTTCAAAAGTAGATAGGTAGGTACTTAGCGACTTTTAAATCAACGAGCCTGATTTTTATTTGCCATTGCCACAGACTTGTATACTAAAGACAGGGCGAACAGTGCGAAAAAATGTCGCCAGTTTATGGGTATCATTAGTACCAACAGTATAAGGCCACGCGTTATTTAGGTCAGCGGCCAGCGGAGACGGCGGCGGGTATTCTGACAGATGACGCTACTGTTTGCTTGTATGAAGAAGGTTTACGTAAAATGTTCGGATCGGCTTATCTTTACTATTTTTATCTATTGCCATTGCAAATAAAAATCAGGCTCTGAACAGACAGCGGTTGGGCGGCAGCGGCGCGACGTGGATGTAAAGTGAATAGATGGAATGTACCCGCAGCCGCTCCCCCTTATAAACATTGAGTATACCTGTTCCTGATTGTAAAAGTTATTCTTGTTTCCTCCACACCCCGAGTATATCCTCTCCTTGCACGTCTTCCATAGAGGGTCGTAATACCATCTCTTGAGAGCGCCGAAACAAAATCCGTAGTCGAAATTCAAATTGCACCATTTGGGCCTTTTTTCTGATTCCACATAGTATCATTAATTACCAATTTTATTCGGGACCGTGATAGTTAAAAATATTAGCAAAGATTAGTTATTTATTAATGACAGTTTTAATAATGCTGAAAGTTTGTATCTGTATGTAAGATCTTAATTTGTTTACTATTTATTTGTTACTCCGTCACGCCAAAATCACTTAGCTGAAAAGGCTGAAATGTCGAATGTAACTAGGTATATACAGATTATGTCCTGGATTATTACATAATCTAACTTTGTACCTCCAAAAAGTCGATTGTTTCACGAAAAACTGCGGGAAAAAACTTCTACTGATATAAGACGATCATTGTGATTCGTTTATGATACTTACTAGGATGATTGGGACGACTCAAACAAGATAGAGTGCATTCTTGCATCGTGTCAAATCTGTTGCCATTTCCCTGGCAGCCTCCCCAGTAAAAGGTGCTGCAGTTTTGGTACTTTGGTTCGTAGTAATACATTGGAATTTCCGCTCTACAAGGCCCTCTGTCTGGCTTTAGCAGACATGTTTTTGCGATTACTGAAAGTAATTTATATTAAATAATACCTAGTAATAATGAAAAAAGGCGTGTGGCACTCGGAGACTGCCGCGGTAAAGCTATTGCATAGAATTTAAAGTTATTTTTAGTTTTGCCATCAATCGAAAAGTAGAACTTTTGGTACCAGGTGCAATTTCACAAACTTTTTAGTTTGCCATCAATCGAAAAATAGCAAAACTTTTTAATGACTTTTTGAAATATCACGTGCGTGATATTTCAAAAAGTCCTTCATTTGCTCCTTGCTTTCATGCTAGCCTAGTACCAAAAGCTCTACTTTAGGAGTGGCAGATTATTTTCGTTACGGTTTTTCTGGATTCGGGCCACCCGTCAAGGCCCGCGATAGAAGCTATGCAATCTTTCTGTCCTATTTTAGTCACAGGTGCACTCTCTAAGACTCACTCTCCTAATCTGATGTGATAGCAGATCATCCGGAGATGGATAAGGTGCAGGACCGACGGTTTAGCGTGCTCTATAAAGCATGGATCTGAATTATTACCGATTTTCAATCTGCAGGCTTACTTACTTTCCAATATGCAGGATTACTTACTTCTTAAAAGAAAAACCCGGCTTTAAAAAACCGGGACCTAACCGAGGATTATGATTTGTAGACTTCAGTAAAGCAGGCAACTCACCACTATAGCACTGAATACATGGGTAATATTACCAACTTACCTCTAGAGAAACCATCAGGGCAGTAAGTAACAAAAATATAACCATAGTAACAATGATTTACAGAAGTAGTACCTAACCGTTTTTACTTTTATACTGCCGCAATATCAGTTATTCTACAGTGAAGCAAGTAATACAGAGCATGATAAAGAAGAATTGATATCTGAGAATGCTCAATACAATACGTCCTAATACCTATATATTGCTTATTGCAATGCAGAGTCCAAAGACGCACTTCATCTGCAGGGTGATTCTAGTACCTAAATAAAATTGTACATTGCCCAAACAGTGCCCAAGATGTGGCGTCGTTGATACTACTCGGATACCTATCTTTACAGAATCACCAGCTAATATGGGCAGACGTATCACTCACTTAACATCAGATGAACTCAGTCGCCTATGTCCCTATCTCTGTCTTCTTCGTCGTGGCGCTCTTGACAGAGCGGTCGTGGTCGTCAAATTAGGAGCTGACACTGTTTGAGGCCGATGTTATTGTCCTCACGAGCATACGCCACCTCTCCCTGCTTGCTGTCATTCTGGTACACTCATGCAAGGGACCACCAACAGCAGTCTTTATTTGGTCAGTCCATCGCATGGGCGACCTTCCACGTGGTCTTGTGCCTTCCACTTTGCCCTGCACGACGAGTCGCTCGATGGAATCGTTCCCTCGCCGGGAGACGTGTCCGAAGAACTCAAGGATGCGACTTTGTACCAACGTCGATAAGCGATTTTTAATGCCGAGTTCTTGGAGTATAGAAATGTTGGTGCGAAATTCGGTCCATGATATTCTGAGCATTCGCCTCCAGCACCACATCTCCAGAGCGTCAATTTTCTTTTTCTCGACTTGTCGCAAAGTCCACGTCTCAGCAGCATACAAAAATATGGGGAAAACAAGCGTTTCCCCATATTTTTGTTTCTATGTCCCTATATACTCGTATAATATACTAGCTGTTGCCCGCGGCTCCGCCCGCGTGAATTACGATTTTTTTTACATATACCGTAGAATTCCTTGATTTTCCACGACCACGACTTGTACCAATGTATCGAAATATCGACAGTTAAAATCGTCCTTTTCATTGTGATTTTGAAACCACGAAATATGTCAAAAATTATTAAACCATGTGAAAAGTTGTACTGGTGGTAGAACTCTTCTTTCAGAGTTCGGCCGGGTAGGTACCACTGGGATAAATTACTCTACTAACAATATTCCCCAGCCCAACATAATATAAGAGTCTTTTAAAAATCTTTGCTTCATGTCAATACAATCCAAAACATCAGAATGGGCAATGGATATATATTTCTTTACGTATAAAAAGACCTTAGATGGCAGTCAGTCGGTTAGGATCGATAAGACCTAAGAGTTAAAAATTTCCTTTCTTTCTTTCCAGATTTCCATACTTTCCAGATTTCCATACTTTCCATATCATGTCTTAACAGTGCCATCTTAATATAAAGTCAGGAAACAGTAAATAACATGACAGTTAATTTTTATTTAAAAAAATTCGATTTCCATACTTTCCATATCATGTCTTAACAGTGCCATCTTAATATAAAGTCAGGAAACAGTAAATAACATGACAGTTAATTTTTATTTAAAAAAATTCGGTAGTACCTACCTATCTCAGAGTTTTACATTCAAGTTCCACATAAATTGTAGAGATGGCGCTATACGGTATAACGTAGCGATAACGCCAGTTACATGATTTTTGTTCACCCTAAAAGTGAAAAATTTTAAACCATACAAAATCTCCTGCTAAGCCTATTTATTTACGGCTGTAAGGGTACTCCAGTCTTACTTGAGCCCTACGTCCTAGCCCTAGGTTCTTTGTGCATTCCGAGTTTCAAGTCACCTACCTACTTGAACTTAAAGGTTCTGATATCTGTAATTTCTGAACTGCAAAAGTGATGATGATAAGATTTGTATGGAATAATCTTTAAAGAACCTCCTTTCTTACAAAAAAAGAATGAATGGAATCGGACAACGCGTTAATGAATTATAACTAAAAAACGTTTGGACTTTGATGCCGTCTTCCAGGGAAACCATGATGAATTTCGGGACAAAAAGTATCCTATGTCCTACCTCGGGGTATGAACTATAATCATGTCAAGTTTCATTTAAATCCATCCAGCGGATTTGCCGTGATGCCCGGTCGTGAAACAGACAGACAGACAGACAGATAGACAGACAGACAGACAGACAGACAGACAAAAATTAAACAAATTACAGTTTTGGCTTCAGTATCGACTAAATAGTGTCCTCCAACAAAAATTTTCAAAATATCTTCAATGTACAGAATTCGACCCTTTACAGTTTTATTATAAGTATAGATGTATATGCCTATATTCTTCGATATTAAAACAAAACTTTCCTTACCATAAGGTTCGTATGGCGTAGCTCTAGACACCTCACTCCTATACGTCGCATAAGATATTTTTGATTCGACAAATCCATTTTTATAAACCGTAAAATAAATTGCACAAAACGAAACAACGTCTGTTAACATTTCTCTAACATTTATTTTACATCAAACACAATAGGTACAAGATAAAAAAAATATAAATGGGAAATGTACTGTTAGGATATTTCATTGGATCGTTAAATTTGTTCGGCTTGAATAAAATATTAATAAAAATCCGGTAAAATACTTATTGTTTATGGTTATATTCAGTGAATGGAAAAATATATTCACGTTTCACAAGCCCACGTTTCTTACTTTTGAAAACTGTACCAAAGTGAGTAAATGACAAGAGTGATGACCCTCTGCCTCTAGATTGTCTAAGAAAAACGTATTCATCGTTATCGTAATCGTTTATTAATTCTGCCCGCTGATTTGGTTCCTGATTTGTGTCAGCCAATCGCGGGGCAGATTTCACTAGCGATTAAGATAACGATGAATACGTTTTTCTTACACAGTCAGACCCCAGAACCTACTGTCTGGGTCTACTAGCTGACCCGGCAATCGTTGTTTTTCCATATAAATTCCCAGGGCGAAGTTGTCAAAAACGACCTTGATGTGAGACGTTGACTCTGGTTTCAAAATGTCTGGTTTCAAATTCAATCCTCTGCTTCGCTCAAGTAGATTTAAGAGGCACCTAACCAAATGTTAGTCCCGGTGGTTGGCGATTAATAAAATACTAACTCGTTTCACCACTTTAACTTTTATTAAACGGACACGGATACGGATCTCACACTTGTACTATTCACTCGCGTCACCCGGGAGGGTTTGAGTCGGAGCTGAGTTCTATTTCAGAGCTTTTATACTGAAGGTCCAAAGCCGGCAGGCAGAAACCGGGTCCGTAGCATTATAGACTCAGTGGTTGGCTCGATAATTCGAACTAATTTGAGATGAAAAAATGATAATAAGTTTAAGTACGTCGGCGGTTTTCTCGAAACTAAAACACGAGAACAACGCGAGAAAATCCCTACCACCAGCTCTTTAGCTGTAGGTGTAAAGATGAGATG
The DNA here is from genome assembly GCA_963855885.1 of Coenonympha glycerion. Classification (NCBI taxonomy): domain Eukaryota; kingdom Metazoa; phylum Arthropoda; class Insecta; order Lepidoptera; family Nymphalidae; genus Coenonympha; species Coenonympha glycerion. The sequence goes on along the minus strand of OY979637.1, from coordinate 14,637,868 downwards.
TGAGTGTGGAAAAATCTGTAGATACTGGTATTTATATACCATTCGTCGGGGGTTTGAATCTTAGCACACAACAGCACTCCTATTTTTCGAAGTAGGTACATATTGTAATTCCGGAACTTTGTGCAAAATTCAGGACAGGGGTAGCCAAAACAATCTCATTCCTCGTCTCAGTTTCATTCTCATACCCTTGTCAATAAACAGATCTGTGAGCAAACCCTTGCCCAAAAAGGGGCAGAACAAGGGTGTATACAACTTCTAGTATAACGGCGTATATCTACTATAGTTCTCGATATAGGTAGCTCAGAATATAACCAGTGAGCTAGAAGTACATAACGTGAAAATAAAACAATCCTGAACTTTGTCAATGAAAATCTCAGGATTCCAACCTAAATAGTTTGACGCTGGCTTCGCTATGCAGTCGCCGATTTACCCGGGTGGCGGGTAAATCCCTTGCTAACGCCACATTCTCGCCGAGCAGGCAAGCTCGTGCAAAGGTTCGGCTGCGCTCGCAGAGACAACGATCAACTGGGGCCGTACCACCATCTCTTAATGCTGCAGAACTGTTTTAATATTATTTTCATACAAACATAGTAAGCAAATGTCAAAACAGTAATGCAGCATTACTGCTTTAAGAGATGGTGGTCAGGTATGGCCCTTTACACACGAGCTATCCAACTGGTCTGGAGTGACTCAATGTTGCGTGAGGTTTAGACATTTTTTTTCCTTCTTACGAACTATCCACTCTTCATACTTTGATTGATAAGCTAAGTTATCTAAATAAATAGTTTTATAATATTATCTTGGTGTTGTATTCAAGAATTTTTGAGCATTTAAGTGTTTATTAGATTCTATTATTTGTAAATATTTAAGATTTTTTTTTTGTGAAAAATATGTATTAGGAAAAAATATACTCATGAAGTTTTTTTAACACTTAAAGCCTCAAACAATTATTTTCCATCTGTTATGAACTCCGTTGTAACTTGTAATTGTTCTGTCCGTGATGATTCCTGGATCCTACGAACAAAGTTTCCAGAGAGCGTGTGGAGTCACCTCTAATCCCGGAAAGCGCAATCACAGAGCCGGCAAAGTGGAATCCTCGAGCACTGTGCAGCCAGGTGACAGTGGAAACGTTTTACATGTTTTATTTAAACGGATTCCCTCAATGCTCTCTGTGCTGTATAGATTCACTTTGATGTTCTAGCTCAGAACTAAGTTGGGCTTTACTTATTTACCCCCCAACTGAAAGCGATGTGTTTTCCTAAACTTAATTTACTTAATCAGCCTATAGACGTTCATTGCTGGATGCAGTTCTTTTAATTAATTATGCTGAAACCTGGCCGTGTCGGATTCAAACTCGCGGGTCTCCCTCTCAAATCTGAATCCGCCAACTACGCAGAACAGTCTGCTCGGATTTTCCAGACGATATTTACAGCCTCAAGGGCCAAGGCCCGCCAGAGTCGCACCTCCAAGATTGATTTAGCGTACCGGTAGGTACTTACGGTATTTTTTTTTTGTTTTTCAATTCCTAGTGCTGAGCACGGGACACTCTAAGAGCGGTTGGTTTTTAGGGTTCCGTATATCCAAAGGATACTATGAATACTCTGTCCGTACTATCCGTTCGTCTGTCTATCCGTCTATCATCAGGCTGTATCTCATGAACCGTGATAGTAAGGCAGATGAAAATTTGACAGATGATGTATTTCTATTGCCGCTATTACAAGAAAAACTACAAACCGAATAAAATAAATATTGAAAGGGAAAATGCTCCAATACAAGGTTACTTACTTATTAAGGCAAAATACTTGATTTTTTGTTCGTTTCAGTGTTTAGTTTACTATATTACCTAATATTGAGAAATGGTTTTGATAGTACTGAATAAACAATGTCTGAGCCCGACTCGCACTTGGCCAATTCTTTTAATTGTGTATTTAACCAACGAATATACAATACTATGATGTATGCATAGTGCATACCAAATAAATAGTAGGTATCTTTATTTTATCTTTTTTTTTCAAATCTCAGAACAGAAAATGTTCCGAGACATTTAGTGCATAAGAAAATACATATTACATCTGTATCCGGGTGTTCGGAGCTAAATGGTTGTGAGCTCACTTTGTTATGCAGACGCGCGTCTCCCCGGATAACTGAGTAAATCCAGAGTGGCCCGGGAAAGCGGGAACCGCGAAGTAGCGTGTAATTTATTGAGAGGAACTCTATAGCTTTAGGCAAATATGGCAGCTCAAATCAACACGAGCCCCTATTAAAGATCAAAACAAGACCAAAAAGGGGTTGGTGGGCTGGTGGGCTTCGCATATTGACATTCTGGTGTTTTCAAGGCTTCCTCACAATTTATTACTTATTATTAATTAAACAAGCCATCTTGTAGGATACACATAAGTCTGAGGAACATGCCTAGAATTTGTTCTGTCTCTACTGTGGCTTTCATAGTATGCGTGTACTATAGGTTACGTATAGATTAGTTTAATGCCAATGATTGAACCTTATTTTAAACAGTGTCTTAGGACCGTCTTGTAAGTTCAAAGGGTACTTATTACAAATATTAAATAATATGTATAGATACATATTATTTAATATTTTTATTATTGCGAAGACCTCACACGAGAATAATGACTTCATACTTTTTAATATACCTAACGGCAAACCCGCCCAAGAATAGCGATAAGTTACCTTATGATAGCTGTTGCCTGTTGGCCTAATTTCAGCCCAATTGGTCTACAAGTTTGAGCTTTGCGTTGATAGATCACTAACGCCCGGTTTCTTCAACGACTTTTACTTAAAAGTAATAGTTAAATATGGCGGTCTGAGTCTTTCGTGATAAGATTCGTCAGACCACCATATTTAACTTTGAATTTTCAGTAAAAGTTGCTGAAGAAACCGGGTGTTAGTCAATCAATTCCATCTTAGTAAAGTAAACAAATACTATAATGTTACTTTGTTGCATTAAATTCATAATAGTTACGAGTAGAGCAAGGAAGTACCTACTCGTAGATTGCTTTATAATTTTGTTGAGCAAGTTTGTAGTATGCAATTTGTATGTTGACGACGTTATGTTATGCATATGCAAATGGAGGTTGTTTCGTCATAATGAGTTCAACAGATTTTTATTAATTACAAAAGTCATGCCTTGACTGCAATTATACTTGATGATAAGTGACAATGCAGGCGAAAATTTAATCATACTAGCTCATTCTATAATTTCAGCACACAGCACGACTGGGCATAGATTAGAATCAGGATCGAGGACCAAACGTGCACTTTGAGGCACAGTGGTCAAAAGCTGTCAATGTATAAACAGAGTTGCTTGAAAACTGCAAAAACAAATATGTGCCTTCGGGATCGAATCCAGGATCTGTTGATATGCAGTCGAACCACATTTAAGTCCACAACTCACAGCAAGACGAGGACGACTAAAAGTGAAAAACTCAGAAAAGATACGAATAATAACAAGATGCTGTTCATTAAAAACCCTTATATTTTAGGTATCAGCCGTATCACATACCTACAACCTTCTGAGAACAGGCTGCATAGAGGAGGAAAAGACGCCGATACACGTAAAATAGGGTTAGTACAGGTTTTTGTACTAAGTTTGAGTCGACTCATTTGCACATACGAACCGAATTCCTCCATAGATTTACAACCAGCGCCATCTATTCATGCGCCAACGCCATACCATGACCTGACATGTAACCTAACTCTACTACTCAAATGCAAGTGTATCCCACCAAATGAAGCCACAACTCGGCTTCTTGAAGACCTAGGCGATCTGGACGGCTTTCTTAGCTTATGGGGGGTGCTGGGCTAACTCAAATGATCCACATCAGGCAGAGAGCCACATCAGGGCCCCCACGTCTTGGAGGACTCTAAGTACGGAGAAAGTAGAAGGTTCAGTAAGAAGAAGAAAGAATGCTGGTTGAACTTGTTCACTAATGCCGATTCCAATATTCTACCTATCGTCTATTTGCCCTACTGGAGATATCAATGTGAAATAAGCTTCATACAAGTTATGTCAAAATTCCATCTTGAGTAAGGCAAACCCATGCAAACCATGGATAAATATATTAGAATGTTTTGTAATACCCCATAATAGAGTACTTACTCTGGTAAATACGAGATAGTTACCAGAGTAAGAGACACATTGAGTGATCGGTTGTATATTATACTTACTATGAGTTAAACGTATGTTCGTAGGTGGAACTTTCGAGAACTTCATTAGTATTTTGTCGCCGCAGCTTAATTTACGGGTGTATTGCAAAGTTAAGACTCTTAGCTTCGAAAACGTGGGACTTAATTCCTAGGTATTTGAATAATTCTACGAAGCGTGTGTTTGCGCTTCATCATTCCACTTCTTCTGATCTTGTCAACTTTCTTGTATAGAATTCATCTCAGATATATCTTGAATATTATTTATATCTTATTATGTATTGAGATTTATAATGACCATTATAGGAACGTGTCGAAAAGCACTGAAGTGAACAAATTGGATCACATAGCCCGTAGGACCATTAGAACTTTTTTGAGACCCAAGGTGAGCCCAAGGCGGGGAGAGAGGATGGTAATTTTTTCGTAAACTGTAAAAGCAATCCGATCGTTATACTTAAGTAGCTCACATAATTTTAGATTCTAAGATTTACTTAAATGTAAAGAGCGTGAAATTCGGTTTCTCACAAATCCCGCGGGAGTATGAGCATGCTATGCCTACACACACTAATATTGGTTATCTAACGAAAAGTGAGAAAGTAAAATAAGAATTTGACGACTGCGATGTTACTATAGGATTTTTCTCTACCTGGTTCTCTGTTTACCTTAAAACTTTCGGTTCAACAAAAATCTTTAAAACTGATATTTTTCTACAATCGTAGAAGTTTAATTTTTATTAAACAGTCAGAAAAGAGTACGTTATTGCAAGTTGTTTTTCTAGCGTTAAAACTCAATTTCCATATGTATTCGCAGTATGAAATTCAGAATGGCGTCGGTGAAATTTGCATTGTTAATTGAGACTTCAGATAACTCTGGAGACAAGAGCGCGAGTAAGTAATGAGTATATTTTCCGAGAAGCGTATCTATGTTAAATTGGATCGGTTCTTTTGTACCTAAATAGCTGTTAATTGTAGTTATATCTTGCAATGCGATTTAATTGAACTTATTTCCCTAATCTTGACTCCCACTGTAATCAACCACATTGATCTCCTAGGCCCCGACGTTTCAGCTAACATTCACTTTGGTAGATCCATCGAAACTAAAGTCAATTGATACTTCACTCCATAAAAACTGATCACTCTGTACCAAAAGCAAGTTCGGTGTTGTATGGAGTACTGCAGCCACCTCTTCAATAGTTCTGCCAAATGCCAGCTGGCAGTTTTAGATGCTGTAGATCCTCGGGCTAGGCGACTCATTGGAGAAGATTCGCCGCTTGTAGAGAGGCTTCATAGTCTAGACTTTAGGTCCAGAGCATTCCCGCAAGGTGGCGAGCTGGAATTTAAAAAAGTCTTCAGGTAAGGGGCGGTGTCTAGTAGACATTCTAAAAGTCAACTCTGCTTTGGTTACCTAATTTTTGCCATTAAAAACATTCAAAGGAAATATTATGGCATCTTTATAGATACCATTTTGGAAGTAAAAAGTAAAACTGAGGTGCAGGCAAGGAAAGATGCTAATGACTGTTTATATAAGCTATTATAAACTTATCCGGTCCAGAGTAACTTACATCTCCATATTCTGATCCGAAGATAAAGAGTAAAAATAAGTTGTGTCATTTTTACCGAAGAGTCTTCAAAGCAACAGTATATCCATTGACCTACGCTTAAGCTAGAATAAAAGCTAAGCGTAAATGCAAGATTGAACGGAAACCGCGGTGACAAACTATGCGCTGTGAAGACGGTCTAGATAACTTGCATAGACTAACTTAGGCACAGATCAAACATAAACATGTACTCAACACCACAACCATCGATGGTTTACAAGTGATTTACTCGTAGATAGATACATAGATAGTAAATGGGAAGCAAAAAACCACTCGTTATTTTGTCTTAATATACCTACTAGACAAGTTTGATTTGCAGGCTTCACACGCCTTTGTGAAAATTACGGAAAACTTTCAAGCAAGCCGGTTTGCATACGAGGTTTTCCCGGGAAGGTTGGAGAGTTTTATAATCACACTAACTCCTATTATATATTTTATATCATTTACTATTTATTTAATTTATTTTTTAAATTTAACTTTTAATTAAATTCAGTATGTCAAGGATTTTGAAACGTTTTCCTCATTTTTATTAGTAGATTACTTAGGAAGATGCAACTCGGTGTAACAATTTGATGGAATTTAGTGTGATATTAACTTATTAGGCTTTTTATCTTGGAAAGTCTACAGTGACGTAGATATTTGTAAAACCGAAAAAAAATAGCTGATAAAAACCCCTAACTGTTTATAGCTGTATTTAATGTAGTGTCTGTGCCGAGCTAGTCTGCGTGCCCCACGGGGAAGCAACTCGTGGACTATGTTTGTTCATTAGAGGTTTAATTTGATTTTTCTAGCGCGTCCCTAATTGCGTTGCTTTTATAATCCCCTCTCATTTATGCGAGGAGGCGGCAACAATTAGTTCTTGCTGTGTGTTTTGCAGTTGGTGCCGTTTTTTATTTGCATTCACTAACTCCTTGCAGTTCATTTTTTATTTGCATTCACTTTCGCGCTAGCTCCTTGCAGTATTTTTAACTTAACATTTGTTACCAGACGGTGGATACTATATTTTCTTATGGTTAATGTTGTGTTATCATCATCATCATCATCGCAGGCTGCGGACGTCCACTGCCTTACCATACATAACATAGGCCTTCCCAACCACACCCTGTCCTCAGCCGCTTGCCGCTTTATATCGTCGGTCCAGCGAGCTGGAGGTCGCCTCACACTACGCTTACTTGTATGCGGTCTCCACTCCAGGACTTTCCAGCTCCAACGGCCATCGCCCCTACGACAAGCGTGACCTGCCCACTGCCACTTCAGCTTGCTTAGTGGTTTTTCGCGGCGGTGACTTTGGTTCTCCTTCGAATTTCCTCATTTCTGATTATATCACGCACGGAAACCCCTAACACAGCAATTATATTTACAGAAGATCTCAAAGGCTTGTAGCGGTCTTCGATAGATGACATTCCTCGCACCAGACTCTCAGTCTTCGCCGACCGACTCACTGGTCGCCGCGACACGTCATTCACCGCCGATCGACTCACTGATCGCGCGCCGGCGCATCATCAACGGACTCCCGGTTCGAAGGTCACTCACACCTCGCCGGCACGCAGTCCTCCCAAGTCAACCTGGTATCGCTGACGCACTTCCACGATGCTGCACGCTGTTGACACGCACCAGATGCACCACGACGACACACGACTCAACAGTCTCAGAGGGGAGTGATTGTAGCGGTCTTCGATAGCTGACGATAGATGGCGTAACCAGCGCAATAGCACACGCTGACAGAGCATTGGACGAGTGTTCTATAAATACAACTTCTGACGTCACACGCTCGGATCACAAGCGGTCCCCAGGCACATCACCTGCCTGGAGGGAAATTTCCCTATTGCCCTCTGCACCGCTAAAGGCTCATAGAAAGAAAAAATCTCCCTGGGTTCTTGTTAGAGCCTTTTGGAGTCGAAATTCGAAACTATGGAGCTTTATGATCAGAAGCAAAGAAAAGACCAGAATGCTGGCAAAGAATATAATTTTGGTATTGCAACGTGGTCAGCAATGGGACCAGCAGTTTGGGAACAATTTCCTCTCACAGCGGCCTGCTAAATATTTATTATAATAATCCCATTTAATATAATTATTATATTAATATCTGGGTGACCGAGCTTCGCTCGGTGGCCAATAGATGGCAGCAGTAGTCATATTTTTATTTTTTACTAGCTGTTGCCCGCGGCTCCGCCCGCGTGCAGTTCGTTTTTTTTTACAAAAATGTTTCCCGTGGAATTTCTTAATTTTTCCCAAGATAAATGAGTGGTCCCTGGGTTCGATGGACCCGTAAAGGAGTCTTCTTCCAATCTCTCCTGTCAACGTGCTATCTTCTTTCACACAATTTACCTATATCTTCTTTGGTCTTACGCTACTTATACACTCTGTCGAAATCGCTTATGTTACTCAATTCGCATGGAGTAAGACAGAGTGGGGCGTGTCATCGTGGATTGTAATATCTATACTAACCAAACTTATCTTATTCTGAGATGATACCAACGCCCAGATATTGTAATTAAGCATTCTGATGCGCTGCTATGTACGTAGCAACCCGTTCCTGCTACGTACAGGTTATCTTGTATAGTTATACCTAGTTGCACGATCAAAAGGACGATTTAAAATGTCGATATTTCAACCCCGTTTTGATTGTGCTACGTAGATAAGTAGCTATAGGTTTTTTTAAACATCCCACGGGTGCTCTCAAATTTTTCAGGATGAAAAGTATCTTAAATGTTGACCGGGCATATATATAAAGTAGGATCATAAAATTTCATTTAAATCCGTTACTTGGAAGACGCCTGCTTTGCCTGTTTTTGTAATGTTTTCTTTCCCGCGGGAACTCGATTGGATTAATAAGTTTTACTATATATATATTTTGTTAAAGAGGCAACATAAGGTATCAGCATAACAAATTTTACTAAATTAAGTTCATTAGTTGTTGTTTACAAAGCTGTTAAATTAATTGCAATTTTTAAATATCCCACGGGAACTCTTTATTTTACCGGGATGAAAAGTATCCTATATGTTGACCAGGGACATAAGCTACCACTACACAAAATTTCATTGGAATCGGTTCAGCCGTTCCAAAGATTAGCCCGTACAAACAGACAGACAAACAGACAAACAGATAAACAGACAAACAGAGAAACAAAAAATTTGAAAAAAATTTAAATTAGTTCTATTTCACTTCTTACATCCCCTTGACTCCGTTTTTAGCATTTTTTTATTTGTACAGAAATTCGACCTCTACAGATTTATTATATGTATTGATGATTGGTAAATTCGTCATTTTCTAAAAATGAATCCTAGCTAGATCGATTTATCGCCCCCAAAACCCACTGTGTACTAAATTTCATGAAAATCGTTCGAGCCGTTCCCGAGATCCAGATTATATAGAAATATATATACAGATTATTGCAGTTATTAGTACAGGTAGGTAGTAGGGCTAGTACAAGTTTTTATAAGAATTTCGAGTCGACTCGCATCGCACAAAGGAATCGAATTCCTCCATACATTTACAGCCAGCGCCATCTATTGACAGCCGTATGTCAGCGACCGTCCACCTAATTATTAAAAAAGTAAGTCAGTTCAGAGCGTTTCTGGATATTATTATTACCGACACATTAACACAAAAAGTAGGATTTCCAATGAAATTTAGAAAAATGAAGAATTTGGAGCAATTTATCTACTTATAAAGAGAATTTTATCCAATAGTGTTTCTGCTTCACAGCGAATTTAGACCCAAATTACATGAAGTTTATATTTGAAAGTAGTTGTCTTTAAAACGATAATAATCTACGCCGTCAAGCAGTTGGTAAAATCTAATTAATACCACCTCTACGGTTAAGATAAGTATTTGGTAAAAATTTACATGGGATGTAATTTTTTACCTTTAAAAGTAAAAAATAAGCATTAAAAAAGTAAAACATTGCTTAAAAGAAATTGTATCGGTAATACATTGTGTCTTAAGATCATGTACCTATCATCATTCTGTAACGTGTATATTGCAATAAATATATTTCTATTTCTATTTCTAAAGAGTGCGTTAAATAAAACAAAAAAAATAATGTACCGAAGTTTTGTGTATTTTATTGTTATATTATTATTTACATTTTTACTTACATTAAAAACTTGCTCATTTAGTTTAAAATCTTTGGAAAAAACCATTTAAAACAAAGAATTTAATGTACATTTAATTACATACTTACTTATCATTAAATAATTAATTGATTGTGTTATCAAAAGTACAAAATTAACAGCTTTAAAATTATTTTCCTACATAATATATATTATTATTATATTTCATACATTTTATTCTTCAATAATAATAAACACAATCAGGTACACTTTCATTGTACTGGCAATTTCGCACTTTTATTTATTTTGTTTTTTAAAACTGACCACCCTGATGGACACGCTGTCCCAGCCTACGTCCGGGCCAAGCTTCATTCTTTTATTGTGCGCGGCAATGAGCACTCGACTACAAAAACACGTCTCGTTTTTGTTAATTTAGGTTCAAAGTAAAAAAAATTAAGTGTTCAGTGTTAAAACTTGCTTAATTTTCTATACTGATAATGCTTAGACGCTAGTAAAATTTATTATTATAACAAAAATAAAATCAAATCAAATCATATAATTGTGCATTCATCTTCGTCAGACTCCGAGGAAAGAGGGTAAGTGAAAATTAACCTTTTTTCCCAGATATCACATCAACTCAAATATCAATGCTGACGAAAGTGTGTCCAAAAATTGAAATCCTAAGGCATCTCTAAGCTAACTTGGAGGGTATCACATTGAGGTTATCACGAAAGTATAGCATGATGCGCGAAATAGTCCAGGCATCTCTAAGCTAGCTTGGAGGGTATCACGTTGAGGATACCACGAAAGCATAGCATGATGCGTCAATGCTCCTGGAGGTTGACTGCGGGTCAACACGAAGGATTTTAAAAAAACCTCAAAGGACTTTGCGGATACCAACGGGGGACGATGTCGGTGTGGCGCTGTTCTCGGCTTCACTACAAGTGGCTCCGCATGACCTCCCGGACTTTGATCCCGAATTGCTATCGGCGCTCAGTCACAAGAACTATATTAATGGTTAGTCCCGACAGTTGTAAAATTCTAGCCGACCTTCATTGCAAAGAATCAAATAGTTTATTTGATATACTTGCCTGACTTATGAATAGCCAGTTAAACGTTATAGCCTTTTATCAGTGATAACTATTTCACGACTTAAAAACTAATTCCACGAGGGTACCAACGCGTCGAACTTTTCTAACTATGTACCTACAACAATAATGTTTAGATTTTGTGGTGGAAAATAATTTTACTTACTTTCGAAAATTAATGTTCAGATTGTGTAATGGGATGATAATTTAACTATTAGCTCAAAACTCAATAAGTTAACAATATTATGTATAATGTACCATTAGTCTGAAAGTTTCATTGAAGTGAATTGTTAAATTCTTTCTGAAACTAATAAAAATCTTAAACCACAACGCGTCCTGAACTGAGAAGAAGCTTAAGTATTGACAAATGACATTTTGTTTCGACAAATGACAAGTAATTAAAGTTCACGAACGGGACCAGATGTTTTTTCGGAGAAATAGTTTCGGGCATTATACTAGTTTCAATGGTTACTGATCGTCAGGTGTTGTAAATAAAGAAACCAGCAGGGCGCGGCGGGCGACTTTGCTATCGACACCCACCGCTGGGACAGCGCAATCTCGTTTCTCGAGAAACTAGCTGGCCCCCTCTCGTTACGGCTCGGCCAGCAGGGGGGGCGTGACACACTTGAGTATTGGCGATCAGCCGCGAGGAAGATGCGACGTGGCAGCGAGTCTCCAGCATCAGCCACAACAAGGACCAGGTTCAGCGACGACGCTAGACATTAAGGTACCTATATGCCAGTTGTCTTCAACATTTTGAAGTTTGTTGGTTACATATCACTGACAAGGAATCCGTCACGATCTATAACATGATCTAGAATTTCGGGAGTTATAATAAGTGAAGACTATTTTTTGACTTTCACTAGGTGTACAAATGTACGTACATTCAATAAAATATTTTAATGAATTGAACAAATTAAGGAACTAGCTCCAAAAAATTATTATTACATAATACCATTTTAAAAATCGTACACTAACACAGTGTACCGTCTTACACGTTCACAACAAAGAAAAAGCGACAAATGTCTTTGACAATCGACATTTCTTTTTTGGGTGAGATAATATGGGAGTGAGTCACTGCATGTTCGATTATAGTTAAGATGTGTCTAACCTCAAAATCTTACGTGGTAAAAGATACATTCTAAATTTAAAGGCGTTGAATGAATTTGTAGTTCAAAATCCTTTGAAATTGATAGTTCATAGAACAGCTTACAAGCGAATACTTAAAAAGGGTTTTATGCCTATGAACTGAAGAATCTTATTTTAAAGTACCGATTCATCCTTGGTAAAATACATAAAGAAGTTGTGACTCATCTCAGATACTTACCGCGGTTTTTTCATGAGGATTTGTTAGGTGTTAGAGTGTTAAAGTTATTTACTACCCTCAAAACATGCTCAGTTTCCTGGTTTTATTTTATTTTAATTTCTGACGATATGGCAGTATCGTTACCCAACCGCAAACTATGACGTGAATTATGTAACAATTCAAATTCTGTAAAAAATTTTATACGCTTAACTCGTTGTATCATCTAAGAGTTAAGCTTAATTCCGATTAAAAGTCCTAAAGTCCACTTCTCCAGCTATTAGGTATGGATGGGGTTACACAGAACGTCTGTAGAAACAAAAAATGTAGCCCGTAAGAAAAATTAGACTTTAGACGCAGCTGTTCGTCCATCATCGGTTATCCTATCAGATGGCCAGTGGTTACAACACATTTTTTAAGTCATCTAACTCCCTTAAACCTAAAAGGTTGAACTAGTGATTCACACGATTTCCCGGTCTAGATGAAGACTAATTCTTTTCATTAGAGGGATTTTTGTTTTTGTAATAATTAACGTTAAGATGAATCGAAATACCTCTTTACAGAGTTGATGGCCATATTTTTCGATACATCTATTTTGATACACATGATTTACATCAGTTGCATAGAGGATATCAAATATCCTCATTTAAACGATTGGGTTAATTGTTTCTTATATGGAAATTAAAGAAAATCAAAAGCTGACCAAGAGTTACATCCAGTTAATGGGATTAAGCTATCGCTGTAAAATTATATACTTCAAAGTTATTCAAAGAGTTCAATCCAGTTATTGAATTTATCGCTTCTTGCAATAATGCGAAATGTAATCAATATGAACCCAGACGTCTTAGAAACAGACGCATTCTGAACATTTTGGAACACGAAGTTTACCTTTGCTCTTCTATACATTCTTGTAGAGGTAGAATGACAATGAAGACAATGCTTTAGACATACATCGTCTAAGGACCTCTACAACTTTGGATTTCCTTCTTTTACATAAGGTGTCAAAAGACTTACTTCTTATAGTACATTTATTGATGATAAATAAATAAATATGGTCTTTCCCTAGAGAACCACAATTCATAGGAATTACTGGAGGAAGTTCTCTGAAGGCATTAAAATAAAAAAAAAAAAAAAAAAAAGGACATTTTGTTGGAATTTTTAATAATCTATATGTTTCAAAAATTTTGTGTTATTTACAAAGTTTTGTGGCAATACTGCTTTAATAACGACTGAGATCCGTACAATCCGTACATTATAAGTCAACCTCGTAATTTCCAACAGAACAACTTGTTAACGACGTAGCATATGGTACGATTACTTGTTATCATTCGGCATTGAGTTTAATTTCTGCTGATGATTTTGGGTCAAATAAAAAAAAAAATATATATATATATATATATATATATATATATATATATATATATATATATATATATCAACTCCGTAACTTTTATACTTTTTTTTGATAATAACAATAAACCACCAAAAACAAAGTTACGTTTGTCCGCCTCGCACTTGGCCGGTTTTTTTTTCATATGATACTCCACTCAATATTGTTATCTCATTTTGAAATTTCAACAACCCGGTTTACCCCCCTTTTTCAATAAAAATAAAAATGATTTTCAAAATTTTATGATTGCAATGACGTTGGGTCACTATTACCTAAAACTATTCCGAATTCCAAGTCGATAGCATCGATAGTTACTGAAATAATCGAGTGTGACAGACGGACGGACGGACGGACGGACGGAGAAAGTCTCACCATAAGGGTTCCATTTTACCATTTTGGTATGGAACCCTAAAAAGGGAACCGCCTTAAAAAAACCAACCCACTGAAAAGCACAAAATAATTTTCTAATAAATCTGGGTATACCTACTTAGTTTTTGAACTCGGTGCCAAATCAAAATTCGCATATCATTTTAAGCATGCTGTTTACAAATTCTCCGAACTTAAACTAAAATGTTGGTATGGCTAATGGCACCGACTTCAAACGTTTTTCATTATTATCATAGAAACCATGGATAGTAAAAAGTAGCTCACATATTAATCCAGGATATAACCTATCTTCAAACTAAATTTCAGCCAAATTAGTTCAGTATTTACGGCGTGAAGGAGTATTTCTCCCGCATGAATATCTGTTTTTCTCTATTATCATAGAAAACATGGATTTTCCCGAAAAAAAAAATTAGTTGATGCATTATTCCAGGATATAATCTATCTCTATTCCAAACTTCTGCCAAATCAGTTCAGTAATTACGGCATGGAGGAATATTTTTCCCTCGTGGATATCTGTTTTTCCCTATTATTATAGAAACCATATAATTTTCCGGGATAAAAAGTAGCCTATGTATTAATTCAGGATAAAATCTATCTGCTTTCCGAATTTTGGCCATATCAGTTTGGTAATTACAGCGTGAAGTAGTATTTTTTCCGCGTGAATATCTATTTCTCACTTTTCCTGCAGAAACCATGGACTCTTCCGGGATAAAAGTAGTCTATGTATTTATCCAGGATATAATCTATCTCCATTCCAAATTTCAGCCAAATTGGTTTGTACTTGCGGCTGAAGATTTTTTAAAACAGTCCAAAATAGTCAATGAACAAATTCACCCACACGATAACAAACAAAAAACCTGCGTAAACGTCATCCCGCAATAAAATCTGTCAAACAAGTGAAGGCTTGTGTTGTTGCTTTTGTAAACAAAGTTCGATTCACAAACGCAGTAGCTAACGCATCTTTCTTACCTTATTTCTCTAACGAAATAGTGTAGTGGGTTCTTTGTCACACGTAGAACGCGGCGTTGCCGCTCTGTGTAAGATGCCTATTCGTCAGTTTTGGCTCCGGATCCACTTATTTTAAGTAAATGTCGCATATGAGTTTAATATATTCTGGATCTAAGAAAGCTTTTTCAGTATGATTTTTTTGGCCGTTTTTGGATCAACAAATATTGGTCAAATCGCTGACGAGTATGTCGAAAATCTGTTCGTGCAGATCCACTGACGTCACACGCGCATTATGGGCGGATCAAAGTATATCAGTTGGTCCGAGGCAGAGCTGAGTAAACACGTGAAATAGGGGGATCAACATTTGTTCTAGCTTCTCACTGGAGCAACATTTACCGTGAACGGATCTATATATATATATATATTATATTGCGAAAATGAATAGATAAATTAACATCAAACACCACATAGTAGCACACAATATAGTATGCTAACACATTGCTCAATGGGCCTTAATAAGAGTTTATTCATTCCGTAACTTTGCTTTGCTGATCTTGTAACTTTTTTAGCTTTAGGCAGTAGATACAGCACAGAATGAAAACATTAGCATTAGTTAAAGTTAGTATTATTGTTTTTATATAATTCAAGGGAATTATTGAGTTTATACAACGCCAGCTACTACTCAGGGCGAACCAGTTTTAATTATACCATAATCAAAACTGAAGAGAAAGTATAAAAATTTGCCACAGCTTTGAAAAACAAATCGATATGTCGTTTACAAAATCTTAGACCAAGATATATAATAGACAACCTCCTGATAATGTTGAAGCGACCTCATAAGGTCGCCTGCAGGCAGACCACCGTGAGAACGTGTCTACCGAGGAATATAATCTCTTACGAGAGAGGTCTGCGTTTCAGTGTACTCAGCACCAAGTACGCAACACTTCCTCGGCGAGCACGTAGTTTGTTGCTTGACCTCATCAGAAAAGCAGTCTGCTGGTAACAACCATTACGGACGTTACCTAAGTTTTATAACCTCTTATTGAGCGATGATGCTTCTGTCGCAATAGCTCTTTTGCTCTCTAATCATTAATCATTATAATCTATCTAAATATAAATTAAACCTATTTGTAATGTGACTGGTTTATTGATCCAGGAATTGAACGAAAAGATTGTGTTAATTAAATACTTCTGTGGTATAAAGAGGACCTATTTCCTATTATAATAGGAAACAATTTACTATCTGTTAATGTCCATAATTTAACAAAAATTTTCATCTCTAAACATCTACCTGATTGTGTTTATTATTATTGAAGAATAAAATGTATGAAATATAATTGATGATTAAACGAACTTACCTGTAAGTGAAGTTCTATCACAATTATGTGAATACATTTTATTCGAAAATAATAATATAAGGTCCCTCCCATACCCAAAACCCATGAGTATAATACGAAAATTTTGTTAAATATTCTCTAAAGAATGAAGCTTGGCCCGGACGTAGGCTGGGACAGCGTGTCCATCAGGGTGGTCAGTTTTAAAAAACAAAATAAATAAAAGTGCGAAATTGCCAGTACAATGAAAGTGTACCTGATTGTGTTTATTATTATTTTCGAATAAAATGTATTCACATAATTGTGATAGAACTTCACTTACAGGTAAGTTCGTTTAATCATCAATTATAGAAGCAATCAAGTATGTTTATCTGTTGGTTGGTATATTTAACATAAATTTAATACTTAAATTTTTTGATGATATTTCATTGTTTGGGTTCGAAACAATGAAATATTATCTTTTTTTTTTTGAAAATTTGGATATTTATTTAAGAAGGAATTTAAATATATGTACATAAAAAGATTTAAAAGAAAAATAACAGATTAAAAACTAGGTTATAAATTTAAAACCTCATCGATTCCATCGCAACGAGGCATGGTACCCAAGATACTGGCAGCATTGCCTCTTTGGATGGCCAAACTAATACGTTGGCCAAGGTAGCTGCCAGCTCTTGGATCCCCGGTAGACTCGATGACTCTCTTTGAAATTTCTTCAAAAAGAGCTCGAGCCCCCGGGCCCCACGGTCCCAGAGTCTCCACACCAAAAGGCGCAAATATGAAAATCTTGTCAAGAGATTCATATTTGCGTCCCTTGGCCCGTTCGGCACTAGTAGCCGCAGCCCCCGCCATATTATCTTGAATAAAATTCAATAAGTAACTTAAAAGGAAAAATCCATATCATTATTCTGTTCGCTTACGAACTTACTTATTCCTTTTTATTTCCATTTTTTTTTCTCTACCCAAAATGTAAAACGGGACCCTATTACTGAGACTTCTTTCACATTTCTGTCAACGTTATGCTTTCCCCGTCTAATATAATAGTATTATTATATTTTTTTAATTTCATAGACAACAAACACCGTGGGTTATGTATAAAGTTGTCAGTCAACAAATGAAATAGAAAACTTTTGTACTCGTAGTTCTATAAAAACTTATGTCTTAGATGTACAAACCAACAAACAAACAGACACATTTAGTTAGAATTTATAATTCTCTGAAAAATTAGAAAGTAATTTAGAAACACTAAAATCTTCACTTAGTACTTAGTGCAAGTTAAGAGAGTGCACTTAAAAAAATTCTCACAATTACAAAAAATAAACGTAGATTAGAGTATTATATGGTAAAATCGCCTTTGTTATTATTTTTTACAAAACTTCATTTGTATTATAAAATGCAGGTGTAGCTTTAAACATAGGTAAGTAAATGAAAAATTATATCGACGTACTTATTTATAAAAAGAAGTGATCAGAAGAGAATATAGGTAATAGTTTTTTTTTATATTATATATATTAAATTATATAAAATTCAGTATTTATAACTACATGATTAATTAATACATAACATCTGATTTATGATTTACGAGTATGCCTAATTAACTCTGAGTCTAAGGCAATTTACAAATATTAATTAAGTATTGTTTTAATATTTACAAGCATTGTAAAGTGACGGTAAGGTGAAGGTAGTTAACGTGTAGGTAGTTAATTTGCGAGACTTAAAAAACTGGTAACTGGTGGTTTTCTTGAATTGGTATTTTACGATGGTATGGTTGGATGGTTGGATGGTTTTTTCTTGATTGGTATTTTATTAAAACTATCAGATCTCAGTTCCGACGATTTTGCATTTACATTAAATATTTTAAATGACCCGCTAAAGGCAACTAGGCACAACTAGGCCAAATATAGACATCGTAATTCGTAGGAAGTAGGAAGACATCGTCGTCTTGTCATAAATAGGTTTCAAACATCGTGGCGCCTCCATCTGGAGGTGACAGAAGTTAGCAACTAATAAGTAGCTACCATGTAGTTACTTTACCTGAGTACAGATGGCGCTTAAACGTACATTGCACAAGAAAATTTTCATCTCACCCGCTCGGAAAAGCGATCTTTAAGGCCCGAAATGCGGGCGGAAAATGCTATTATATTCCCTAGGCTGCCAAAGCATTTTCATTTTTCCCACGGGAGACAAAGTAGTATGAAAATCCTTTTCGGCCCTAGGCTCGAAAGCATTTCCAAAGTCAAACTTGTTTGAGTTATCTGTGGTCAAACTCTTATTACGTGTCATGTTAATGTCAAAGCTGAAGAGTTCTTTTTTTTCTAATAACACATACGTTCAGTAAAAAAGTTCGACCTTAGAGTTTGTAAAGGTACATAAGTTTTTTATTTTTACTTTTTCATAAAATATCAATAACTATAATAACTCCTATTTAGTTTTATTAATTATAAAAGAAATCTAATTAAATCCATGATTTTTCGTCGTTGTTTATATAATTATTTTTAAAATATTTATAAAATTTTATATTATCTTTGGTTCTTAGAAATTCCTATTTCAGAACGCATTAAAACAAAAGTAAAAAAAAAAAAGTTGCTCAATTTTTTTTTCTGGTCTAGTGTTAGTTGTCTATGTTTCCAATCGTGATTAAATGAAAATACCTACTATTTTTATTGCTTTATTCATTATTTTTTTGTTTTAACTTTGAATTATGGTGAGTGATGATTGAAGGTGGTTTCAGTAAGTGAAATTATTCAGAGTTACTACAAACAACATTTAACATAACTCGCAATGCCGATCTAAAGTGTTCTTCTGGTGATTTTCCTCGCTGTGGTGAGATGAAAAATTTTGTGTTACGTACGGGCGCAAATTATTTTGGGTCTCGTGTCTTTGAATGCCTCGCTATGCTCAGGATTCTATTCTTTGAACCCCTCGCTGCGCTCAGGGTTCAACCCTAGAATCCTTCGCCGCTCAGCATTCAAATTTGACACTCGGCCCAAAAATCCACTTTGCGCCCTTGCATAACAAATAACTATTTTCGTTTACATGGAATAGAATTTATAAAATGGCCTTTGATATCTCTCATCAGAATTTTATCTTTTTCTACAACTTTTTACAAACAATCTGCAAGGCAAATATAAATATAACTTTCCAAATAATAATTAATTAAATCTGGCCCAATAACGGCAAAATTATCCCGCGAAATTCAAATTTTATTTAGTTTTCGGCCAATATAGTAACCAAACTAATTAGTAGATTGTTACACAAGGGACGTAAGTAAGCTATTACAGAACAAGATCCAATTTGGCGCCAGTGCGAGCGCAGCTCGCATAGGGCGCTAATGGATCGCGTGCACCCGATATATTTAGCCACACGAGCGAGGGTGAATATAGTTCGAGGGTGTAATAGCTACTTGCAACCGAGGTAAGCATTCTACTTTATATCATTCTTGCGAGGTAAATAAAACATTGGTAATGCAAAATGAAATTTTAATTAGAAAAAATTAAAAATAATAATAAAAAAATAATAAAAAAAGTAATAAAAATAAAAAAATTATAATAAAAATAATAATAACAAAAAATAAAAAAAAATCAAGCATAGTGCGACGTAATGTTGCCCTTGAACTGTATTGTGAACATTACAATTCAAGCATAGTGCGACGTAATGTTCCTTGAACTGTAATGTGAACATTACAATTCAAGCATGTTGCCTTGAATGTTGCCTTGAATTGCAAACACCAACTTACAAGGAGACTTTCCACCATAGTAATCCATATTTACTGAGCAAGTATGATATAAATAATATTTTAGGCTTATGAAAATAATAAGAACCTCACGAACACGAGTGCAGTGTAGTGCTTGGTATGGCAATACAATGTGCAAAGTCCAGTCTGCAAAGAGTACTATAGTGAACATTGTGGTCGTAGCTTATTTTTATATTATTAAGTTGTAAAAAAAACTTTCCTCGATTGCAAAGCATTCTAGAAGTTTTAACAACCAGATTTATCTTAGCTAAGTACATTTATCAATTAGTATGAACAGATTGAATTCGTATTATGTACCTATGAACTAACTGACCTATCTATTACAATCTAAGTTCACCCACCAACTAGGGATAAAATGGCGTTTTGTTCACTCTCCTCATCGTAGTACGTAAATGGCATGTTTAGGAAGTCTTCACTGAGAAGCCCGTAGTCTTCTCCCAGCACTATTGTGGGTAGAAAGAAGAGAAATAGCAGAAGAAGCCAATTGAGTGCAGTCTTTGATGTTCCGCCTCCAAGGGTTACTGAAAAAACAGAATTTTGCAGAGTTAGTACAAGGTTTTTTGGACCAATTTTGAGTCGCTTCGCACAAACGAACTGAATTCCTCCATACATTTACAGCCAGCGCCATCTATGGACAGCCTCTGACACGCGTCAGAAAAAATCTAGTGCGACAAGGCTATCTTGGCGCGTGGCCAAAATCGGAACTAACGCCGCTATCTTGTAATACTGTTTGATAGGTCGCTCTGTCGGTATATCGCTATTGTATGTTGTATTGTTTTTGCTTAATCCTAATCCTAATCCTAATTCCTAATAATTCCTATTCCTAATATAATATTATAAAGGCGAAAGTTTGTGTGTGTGTTTGTTACTCCTTCACGGCTCAACTACTGAACCGATTTAGGTGAAATTTGGAACATAGGTAGCTTATAACCCGGATTAAAACATAGGCTACTTTTTATCCCGGAAAAATCCGTAGTTCCCGTGGGATACTCAAAATACCAAATTTTCTAGAGCAATCTATAGCTAAATCTATAGATAGATTGTTTAAGCGAACTTGCTTGAAAGCATGTTTAAAGGTTGGAATAGGGAACAATAACGGGAAAATGACGTTTCCCTTAGGATTCATGAAAAAGCGAATTTGACGCGGGCGGGGCCGCGGGCAAAAACTGAATCTATTATCACTATAAATGTGAAAACGGGCACTATTTCGGTTCTGAACTTAGCACTGCACGCATTTAACAAGTGTGTTTTAGTTGAACAAGGGGATATGGGATAATAATACTATAATTAATAATAATATGGTGCTATAAATAATGCATAATGCTATAAATGTGAAAATGGGTACCTGTATTATAGGTTCCGACATTACAACTGTTTCGCTATTAGCATTTAAATAGTATAGATTAATTAAAAGTCTTAGTTTATTTTGTTAGGTTAATTCATTTTTATATATATTATATATTTTTTTATTTTATTTTTTATTTATTTATGTTTTGTTCAAATTATCAATTTTTTTTTTACTGGGTATGTTCTTCTCGTCCTTTATCCTTCTTCCTTATAATAGTCAGCTGGAATGGAACAGGCAATAGATAATAATAGGTATATTATAATGTTATGCAAAGCGACGGGCGCGGTGCAATTTAATTTTTAATACTTATGTTAAAGCGGAGCAAACTGAAAACCAGCGCTGGGCATTGTTGCCAATGCCCAGCACAGCTGAGTTTGCGGCCTATTGTCCTTTGTTAGATTTAGTTTAGTGTTATAATATATAGTTAAGTGAATAATGTCTAGCAATAAGAAGTGACAATAAAGTTTTTATTTATTTATTTATTTATTTATTTATTTTGTGTCTTAGTTGAGCAATGAGATACAGGTTAATAATATTATAACTATGAAAACGGGTACCTATATCGTATAGGTTCTGAACTAACATCTGTTTCGTTACTGACAATGTATGTTTTAGTTGAGCTATGGGATATGGTATGGTAATTAGTAATGCTATAAATGTGGAAATGGGTACCTACCCATAAAGGTTCTGAAAGTACAATTGTTTCGCTATTTATAATGTGTGTTTTGGTTCAGCAATGGGATACAGGTTAATAATGCTAAAAAGGTGTTCCTGTATATTTTCTGATATTAGAACTGTTTCGCTATTAAAAATATGTGTTTTAGTTGAGCAATAGAATATGTGATAGTAATTATGCCATAAATAAGAAAATGGATACCTATAAGGTAAAGGTTCTGAAATTATTTCACTCTTAAGCGGATACGTTGATTTTATTTTCGTCCTTCTCACTCTTATGAATACGTTGGTGGGTTAGGTTAGGTTAGGTTAGTATGCAGCGTTGCGGAAGAATATAACAGAAAAACGTTGTTTTACCTAATTACTTCAAAAACCAAGCCAGTTATTTAAATGTCGTTCTGAGCGTTTTTGGGAATTATTTTTTACCGATAAATTAAAACAAAAATTACAATTATGTCAATCGTAGTTTTCGATGGAAATTAGAAAAATGGAGAGTTTGGAGCAATTTTTGGGAGAACTTTTTGCCGATAAATTTTTATCCAATCGTGTTTCTGAAGTTAGGTTAGCACATAATTATGCTGTTTTTCCCCAGAAAATCCAGGACTCCCACGGGATTTGTAAAACCCCGAAATTCACGCGGGCGAAGCCGCGGGCAAAAGCTAGTATTAACTAACATAAAATTAAAATTGAAATAAAATTGAGGAAATTTTATTTTCTGGCTGCCTTTGTTGTATAGCAAGGCCCTCCTGACAATGTCATTCAAGTGCTAAAAGAACCTTGTCGGACTGTACCTAGCTGACGTTATTAGATTACTGATGTAAATTCAAGTTTTCATATAAATCACGGAAACTATAAACTTTTCCGGTGTAAAAAGTAGTGTGTTTCCAAGCCCCAGTCTATCTCTTTACTAAATTTCATCAAAATTGATTCAGTAGTTTAGGCGTGAAAGACACATACCTACATACATACATAATAATAATATTAGTAGGGGTATATACGCAACTTTAAAACCTAGTCGTTAAAGTTATCGTAAACCACATAGGTACGGAGTCCATTACTCTACAAATTGTATTTACGCTGAACAATGAAATGTCGTTGTATATTGCAAGAAAAATAATTTTCTTTTAAAGTACTATAAATGGACGGACCGTTGAGAATTCAAAAGAGCTTCTAAAAGTCGTTCTGAATAAGGAATATTTAAAGTTTTCCTTTTAAAAGGAGAAGGTTTCAGAATTAATTTTAAGCCAGCCTTTGAATCTGTTGCTGATATTTTGTTACCGCACTTCTAAAAGTTGGATGAGCAAGCTTGAATGGGATTCGAACCCTTTTTTCTACACTATACAAGTTGCTACTTGACTGCGATCCCACCTGATGGTAAGTGATGATGCAGCCGAAGTTGTTAACGAACTAACTTGGAAGGGGTCAAGTCGCACCAACGGTTTCTACACAGCATCGCACCGGAATGTAAAATCGCTTGGCGGTGCATCTTTGCTGGTAGGGTGGTAACTAGCCACGGCGAAGCCTCTCACCTGACCAGACCAGGGGCCGTACCACCAACTCCTAAAGCAGTATTATTGTAATATTGTTTTAGTATTTTCATACTGACGACGTATGAAAATGTCAACTGCTTTAAGAGATAGTGGTAGGCCCCCTGAGCCAATTTAGAAATAATAAAATGCCAAATCTAAAACTCCCACTCGAATCCGAGCACGCGTCCTGCGCCAGGGAAGTCGGCAAAGCCCTTAATAAAACCTAAAATTGGACAAGTGCAAGTCAGGCTCGCGCACTGAGGGTCCTGTACTATTAAAACAAATTTCAATCAAAACATCTCTGCCACTGATCCGCAGTTGTGTGCACTATACTCGTCCCGCGCTTGTGAAAAATCGCAGAAATTGACCGCTAGTCTGAATGACAACACTATTATTAGAAAATAAAAATAAATAAAATAAAATTAATTTATTTCAGGTATACAGACCCATTAAAGTGCAGACATTAAAATATTTATATAACAGCAATCAAAATCAAATTACACGCAATAAACATAAACATTTAAATATGATAATGTTCTAAGTAATTAAAATTTTATATTAAAACTAGCGGACGCCCGCGGCTTCGCTCGCGTTGAACCTCTGCTTTACATCCTCAGGCGTTTAATTACCAAAATTCCTGTCTTAACTGCCATTTATTTTAATAATTTAAAGACAACAAATTCTTCCTTTGTGCTTGCTGCTATAGTCACTTATTGGTTTTGAAAATATGAGGTCGTTACAAAAAGTTTCATATAGTTCAATTAGGGTACCGTACCTATAGGGGAAAAAGGCGGGAACCTTATTACTGAGACTACGCTGACTGTCCATAATAAATGGCGGCCACGTTTTTTAATTCTGACCATAAATTCGTTCTCAATGCTTGCTGCGATACTCAAATATCGATTTTCAAAGCAATCGGCCCAGAAATAAAAAAGTTCAAAATGGCGGCCACTTTTATTAAATTTTGACCACAAATTCCTTCTCCATGCTTGTTGCGATACTCAAATATCGATTTTCAGAGCAATCGGCCCAGTAACAAAAAAGTTCAAAATGGCGGCCACTTTTTTTTAATTTTGACCACGAATTCCTTCTCCATGCTTGCTGCGATACTCAAATATCGATTTTCAAAGCAATCGGCCCAGTAACAAAAAAGTTCAAAATGGCGGCCACTTTTATTAAATTTTGACCACGAATTCCTTCTCCATGCTTGCTGCGATACTCAAATATCGATTTTCAAAGCAATCGGCCCAGAAACAAAAAAGTTCAAAATGGCGGCCATTTTATTTAATTCTGACCATAAATTCCTACTCCATGCTTGCTGCGGTACTCAAATATCTATTTTCAAAGCAATCGGCCCAGTAACGAAAAAGTTCAAAATGGCGGCCACTTTTTTTAATTCTGACCACGAATTCCTTCTCCATGCTTGTTGCGATACTCATATATCGATTTTCAGAGCGATCGGCTCAGTAACAAAAAAGTTTAAAATTGCGGCCACTTTTTTTAAATTTTGACCACAAATTCTTTCTCCATGCTTGTTGCGATACTCAAATATCGATTTTCAGAGCAATCGGCCCAGTAACAAAAAAGTGCAAAATGGCGGCCACTTTTTTAATTCTGACCATAAATTCGTTCTCTATGCTTGCTGCGATACTCAAATACCGATTTTCAAAGCAATCGGCCCAGTAACAAAAAAGTTCAAAATGGCGGCCACTTTTTTTTAATTTTGACCATAAATTATTTCTCTGTGCTGGCGCCGATACTCAAATATCGAGTTTCAAAGCAATCGGCCCAGTAACAAAAAAATTCAAAATGGCGGCCACTTTTTTAAATTTTGACCACAAATTCCTTCTCCCTGCTTGTTGCGATACTCAAATATCGATTTTCAGAGCAATCAGCCCAGTAACAAAAAAGTTCAAAATGGCGACCACTTTTTTTAAATTTTGACCACTAATTCCTTCTCCATGCTTGTTGCGATACTCAAATATCGATTGTCAGAGCAATCGGCCCAGTAACAAAAAAGTTCAAAATGGCGGCCACTTTTTTAATTCTGACCATAAATTCGTTCTCTATGCTTGCTGCGATACTCAAATACCGATTTTCAAAGCAATCGGCCCAGTAACAAAAAAGTTCAAAATGGCGGCCACTTTTTTTAAATTTTGACCACAAATTCCTTCTCCATGCTTGTTGCGATACTCAAATATCGATTGTCAGAGCAATCGGCCCAGTAACAAAAAAGTTCAAAATGGCGGCCACTTTTTTAATTCTGACCATAAATTCGTTCTCTATGCTTGCTGCGATACTTAAATACCGATTTTCAAAGTAACAAAAAATTTCAAAATGGCGGCCACTTCAAAATTTGGATTTCAAAAATCCCCGAAAAACCTGAGTACGAATTGATTTTATTACCTGATAAAAACCTAGGTACCAATTTTCAGATCTGAACTACTTTTAGTTCTTCGGGAATTCCTGGAACAACGAAAAAAATCACTTTTGTATGGGAAAATCCCTTAAATGTACGATTTTTACCCCTTAAAATTCGATTTTCTGAAATCACCGTCTTAGTACGAATTCATGACCTAATATCAACCTAGGTACCAAATTTCAGATCTCTACGACTTTTAGTTTTTCGGGAATTCCTGGAACAACGAAAAAAAAATCACTTTTGTATGGAAAAATCCCTTTAATGTACGATTTAAACCCCTTAGGATTTGAATTTCTGGAATCCCCGTCTTAGTACGAATTCATGACCTAATATCTATCTAGGCACCAAATTTCAGAGCTCTACGACTTTTAGTTTTTCGGGAATTCCTGGAACAACAAAAAAAAACACTTTTGTATGGGAAAATCTCTTTAATGTACGACTTTTACCCCTTAGGATTTGAATTTCTGGAATCCCCGTCTTAGTACGTATTCATGACTTAATATCTATCTAGGCACCAAATTTCAGATCTCTACGACTTTTAGTTTTTCGGGAATTCCTGGAACAACGAAAAAAATTCACTTTTGTATGGGAAAATCCCTTTAATGTACGATTTTTACCCCTTACAATTTGAATTTCTGGAATCCCCGTCTTAGTACGAATTCATGACCTAATATCTACCTAGGCACCAAATTTCAGATCTCTACGACCTATAGTTTAGGCGGAATCCGTGGAACAAACCAAAATTCCTCATTCTTTTATATATATAGATGTCAAAACTAAAGAATTACAAAATTATTTATATAACGTAACGTATTATTTGTATAAGTAGAAAAACGTACTTCTTTCTGGTCTGGGGTCGGTCTCAGGAGTGAGGAAGTCCAGCTTGGCGGACTTATTGTAGACATCATAGACTGTAGCGTAGCAGGCGACCCTCAGTCTTCCGCCAGGGAAGAGGTCTGGAGTCACTTTCACTTCCACGTTGACTTTGGCTGTCAGAAGACCATTGTCAAAGGGCTGGAGACTCGTCTCTGATGCTCTAATCTGTAAACATTTGCATAACAATAATTAATTCTTGGTTCATTTGATTCAACTATTACAGGTTAACATGGAGATGATGCCATATTTAACGGTTAGGTACTTGTTTGAAAGTCACTGTTATAGAACTGTTTCTATCAATTTCATAATTACAGGAAGAGGAACCCTAAATTATATTAGACCCATTAGCTTTAAATGTTTGTATTTTATTACGAAGTGGTGGGACTCTTTTTGTAGAGACTTAAAATATCCTTCAGAGTACAAATAAATCCTTGATCAATGTTCATCCTCTACAACAGTCTTTCCCAAAGTGGGCGATAACGCCCCCTTGTGGGCGCTGCAGGTCTCAAGGGGGGCGGTAAGAGACCCAGAAAGAAAATGGGGGCGTTGTGTCGAGGCGGGGGTGATTTGTAATTTTATTTAGCTAGTAGGCCTCTTAAACAACCTCTTAACTGCAAGAGCTCTCGACTCTCAACAACAACTTGTGAACATCAACTAATATGAATTAAAAGATTGCTCAAACTCGATTCTATATTTCTCTCCGCGTAGTTCATATATCTGTCATATTTTATTGAATATAGAAAAATAATGAATCATCATGTCAATCGGTCGCTCCGTTTCGTAATGAAAGTAGACACAAATAAAAAGGCAACAGACACACTTTCGCATTTTAATAGTTATTAGTACTCGTAGATATCTATCATGTTTTAACAAGTTTTTGTTAAATAACCCGAATTGTGCATTCCTGTAGCAGTCGGATGATTCATTGAATACTTGTTCGGACTTGTTGAGTACGATTGAGCGTCGAATGAGATTAACGAGTTTATGCATGTTTGTTTTATTCCTGTCGGTGCGTGCTGCTTAAGCATTTCTATATAAACAATGTAATATTTATTTTATTTTCATTTGTGGTCTCGCGCGTAATAGATGAGCACTACTTACACCTCCTCTACACTACTCGCGAAGTTGAACGTATTTCTCATTGCAAAACAATGTCGGAAGTAAAAAAGAAGAGACGGCAATACTGTGCGGAATATATTAAATTCGGATTTATTGAAAATCCCACAAACCCATCGTCGCCTTTGTGTCTTCTATGTCTAAAAACATTTTCGAATGAAGCAATGAAGCCTTCAAGGCTGCAAGATCATTTGAATAAAATGCATCCAGATAAGAAAGACAAGAATGTAGCATATTTTCAAGACCTAGAGAAGAAGCATAATACACAGCCAAGTGTAGCAAAACTATTTTCGGCGGCTGCTAAGCAAGATGACGACGGACTTCGAGCTTCGTACAATATCTCTTTGTTAATTGCTCAAAAAGGCAAACCACATAACATCGGAGAAGAGTTAATATTGCCAGCATTAAATGAAGTAATAACTACTGTGCTTCATAAACCGGCCGCAGATATTATCCGAAAAATTCCTTTGAGTAATAATTCTGTGCAAAGACGAATTGATGAAATGGCTGAAAACATTGAAGAATCATTGTGCGATCACCTGAGGACAAGTCAATTCTCAATTCAGCTCGATGAGTCCACTTTACCAACTAATGAAGCATTGTTGTTGTCTTACGTGAGGTTTATTAAAGATGAGAAAATATGTGAAGAACTATTATTTGCTAGAAATTTAGAGACCGATACAAAAGGTGAAACCATATTCAATACATTGGAAAAGTTTTGCGATGAGAAAGAGATTCCTTTGAAAAATATTATTTCAGTTGCTACGGATGGCGCTCCGGCTATGACAGGGTGCCATAAAGGCTTCATAGCGTACTTAAAAAATAAAATTCCAGATGTCCTTGGTGTACATTGCGTTATTCATAGACAACATTTAGTTGCTAGAAACTTAAGTGAAAAACTATTTCAATCACTGCAATATGTCATCAAAGCAGTCAATAAAATCCGCAACAGCTCTTTGAATGATAGATTATTTCATCAGCTTTGTGTTACTAATGACGAGGATTTCAACCGTTTGTTGTATCATACTGAAGTTCGTTGGCTATCAAGAGGCAATTGTCTGACTCGATTTTACAACCTGTTTGACTCTGTTATAGAGTTCTTGGAAACTAAAGATACAGAATTGCACGACAAGCTCATAACATCAAAAAATGATATAGCTTACATGACAGACCTGTATAAATTATTCAACGACATGAATCTCCAAATGCAAGGCGATAAACTAAATTTAATTAAAACAAAAAACGTCGTTGCTGCTTTCGCAGCCAAACTGCTTCTACACAAAAAGAATCTGGGCAGACGTGAGTTTCACAATTTTCCAAATTTATCAGTATCATGCAGTAACGACGAATTGTTTGCCTACTGCCAACATTTGGAAAACCTCCACATTGACTTCACCGAACGATACCAGGACATTTTGAACTTGGAAATACCAGACTGGGTGTTGGATCCGTTTTCAAATGTCAACACAGCAATTTCACCTCAGCTGGAAGAAGAACTTATAGAATTGACAACAAACGAGGAAATAAAAATCAAGTTCAAAAATGGTTACCAAGAATTTTGGCTACAAAAACCGATCCCGCA
Organism: Coenonympha glycerion; assembly: GCA_963855885.1. NCBI lineage: Eukaryota > Metazoa > Arthropoda > Insecta > Lepidoptera > Nymphalidae > Coenonympha > Coenonympha glycerion. The sequence continues at coordinate 14,608,305 of OY979637.1, read as the reverse complement.
ATTGTACCCTGGATTGTGGTCAATCGTTCAACGATTCTTGATAGCATTCCCATCGTCATATTTGTGTGAACGTGGATTTAGTGCTGTGACAACATTGCTTACTAAAAAGCGAAATCGTTTGCTTGTTACCGAACGTGGCGACTTGCGACTGTTCTTGAGTAAATTGGAACCTGATATCAACAAACTTATTAAACAGCATCAGATTCATCCTTCACATTAGTTTTTATATAAGGATTGATTATTTTAGTTATATTTTTAATAAAAGATACTAGATGTTTTAATACTATAAAGTTGCGTTTCAATAATCATTCTTATTGGCAGGTGGAGCCCGTAAGAGTTAACTTGAGACCTTAAGCGCCGTTGTATGTTACCTACTGCGCTCAGGTTTCAAGTTGCGGGTTATAGTAAAAGTTTCGTTTAGAATTCTCCGTTAATATACATATATAGGTCACAATAATTAATTAATTCAATTTGAAGTTATAGTGGTTTTTAAATAGGTGAAAAAATGGGGGCGCTAAAAAAATATTTATTCTCAAAGTGGGCAGTAGACAAAATAAGTTTGGGAACCACTGCTCTACAAGTTAAAATAAATGAGCAAATGCAGAAGTCCATTTTTAATATAATTTCAGCTCTAGTCTAACTAGATATTTGCCTTTGATAAAAAATTCCTTTGTTTTCTTTGGTCCGGGATATAAGTATTTTCTTTTAAGACGCCTAGAACGCGCTTTATCAGAATTAACATTAACAATTAACAAACTTAATGCTAAGTGATACATTCACCAGGTCAATTGCAGTGCATCCCTATTCTTTGCATTGCAATGCCATGGGACAGAGTACACTGCTCTATTTTATTGTTTGACTTACTGTTATCTATTTTAAACCAAGGAAGTCTAGAAAGTTGACAAAGAATCATTATTATTGGAAAAACTTCTTTAGTCACTGAAGTGCCCAAGTATAGAGAACTTTTGTGTTGAAAATACAAATGCGAGTAATATCTTCGCAAAGGAAATTGAAACCGGGTCTCTCTAGGATCAAGTTTTAAGGACCAAACTGAATAATTGCTCTTCAACTTTATAGCGAAGGAGTACTTCTCTCGGTAAGAAATTGTCTCAACCCAACAGAATACGAGTATGAATCGAGGATAGATAAAATAATATCAATTTTACTATCATATGAAACTAAATTTTTCACTGAATCCAATTGATTTCAGTAAAATATCGTGTGCGTTGTTAAAAGTTGCATTCAAAGTTTCAGTCGTGTCAAATTTCATGTATTGAATACTGACTACTGGTTTATTTGCATACGAATTTCAGTCTCTGCAGTTAGATTTTCGGATGCATAGAATAAAACAACTAGAGTTTTTTGTACAGTTTTAACGCATCGAAAACAAATTTAAATAAGTGGTTTGTATCGAACCATCGTAGATATAGCGGGTGACATGTATTTTTACTTAAAACGGGGGGAAAATCGGAGGATTGAAATTTCAAAGCGAGGAAACTATTTTTCACGCTTATCATATCATTATTTCTATAATTAAAATGCTAATTATCCCCAGCTAATTCTAATTACTGTACAAGTATAGCCCACGTGGAATGATGCCAAGAATACTGTCTACATTTAGGCCCTTAGGGCTAGGACTTTGGAAGTTGTACATTTTTATTTATTTTTATGGGTTTTTATTTAGGTATCAGAAAAAAAATGAACTAAACATGTTTTTATTTAATTTTTATTTATCTTCAAAGTTTACCGATGTTCTGAAATAACTACGTTTGCCTTTAAACGTTTTAAATTTTAAAAAAATAGTTTGTAAAGGTTTATTTATTTTACACGAAAATCAATATTAACCTTTACAAAACAGTTAGTTTTAGTAACTTTAAAAGAAATTAAGTGATTCTTAAGTTTTTTTTATTTTGTAGTATGTAACCCGAGTCTGTGCGAGCCTGGCTCGTATTTAGTCGGTTTTTTGCAAAGATTGAAATCGCTAGATGGGCCCTAAGCCTACATTGCGCACATCAAAAACGTCCACAAATATGTTGAGTGAGTGCTCTCAACATGCTATAGTTTCACTAATTTGGCAAAGAGAGTGACAACGTGTCACACAAGACAAAAACGTGGACGCTTTTGGAGGTTTAGGGCCCATCTAGCGATTTAAATCTTTGGTTTTTTGTGTAAAAAGTCCACACGCGGTCAAAAACCGCATTCGGTTGCCGGTGCGCTGTGCACGAAATAAATGTCCTACAAAATCAAAAACTAGTTGACTGAAACTAGAACAAAGTTTCAAGGATCAAGCTCAATTGCGTTCAGAGTCGGATGCATTTGCTTTCGATAAAGCGTACTAGTAAAGCAAAAACCCGAGCTGAATTCGTTCATTTTATTTTTTTACAAAAATTGTTGATGAAACTGGCTTTGAACTGTTTGTTGAAAGCAAATAAAACTAAAAAATACCGTTTCCCAAACGCACGGCCGTTTTTACATCTTTTTTTATTAGTTGTCATGTAAAATTATATACACGTATGAAAAATTCAAAAAGGTTAAAAAATATATATGAGAGCGTAGAGATCCGCGACGACGTTTATACGTGTATGAGAGATAAAAGTGGAAATCAATGGACGTATTGAAAAAGAAAGGTCGCATATTGGATCTCTATCAAAAGCTTGTGTAAAATACAAATAAAAATACCAGCTAAGTGCGAGTCAGACTAATACACCGAGGGTTCCGTACTACAGACGATTTAATAAAAAATACGAGGATATAAATAACATTTGTTTAGGAACCGCAAAACGTATTTTATTAATAATAAAAAAAACTGTGCTCATTATTTAAAAGCACTTATTTATTAAAAAGTTGTGTGGTTTTATTTTTCCGGTTAAATATACATAAATTTCAAAACAATGTGTAAAATTATTGTACACAGTTGAAATTTCACTCTCCCGATTTCACTTTTTCAATAATATTTTTAAATTGCAATTGCACTATTAGGTTTGTACGACTTCTCAAACTTTTATGTTGATAGAGCTACTGAAATTAACGTCTGTGACAGAGAAATAGACATGAGACAGACGGATAATGTTTCACCACAAGAGTTCCATTATTACTTTTATATGTTTATGGAACCCTAAAACTGAACAACTACCAACTTTCTATTGATAAAATCGTCTCTACAGACACCAGCTTTTTGACAAATAACTTTAAAGATCTTTCTCTAAACATTTTGTAGAGTTTCCGGAGTGTTGAAACTTGGACTGAGCGCAGTCGTGCGACTAAGGGGTGGAAATTTTTCTCTTGCCTTATTGAGACGGAGATGAAGTTTCAACTTAAAACTTTTGAAGGAGAAAACTTGATAATTGCTTTCGTGTCTTACAGGAAGATTGGTTCAATAGAACTGCAGAGGAATAAAATATTATGAAGATGTTGCGTAAACTGTCTTTGAGTTTTCCCACTTTAATTTTTTCTTTCGGTAGTTTTTTTTCATATACCCTATTAATATGAAAAAAACGACCAAAAGAAAAAAATTAAAGTGTAATAGCGTTCCGTTTTTTATTTTCTTTTGAGGTACGGAACTCTAAAAATGTGAATGTAGATTTTGGAGCAACTTTTGGGAGATTACTACAGGAACTTTCTTTTGTGAAAAATGTATGCAATCATGTTTTTGCTTCAGAGCTAGTTTAGATTAAGGACCCAAAATACATGACGTTTAAATTTGAAAGCAATATTCCGCATAGTTTTTAAACTGCAGGTTACTAGCAATCATTTCATTAACCGTTCACGGCGTTAATGGCCTTACCGGTTCCTCGTTGATGAAGACAGTGAGGTTGGCAGCAGGTCTCGCAGGCGGCGACGTGCAGTTGGCTCGCAGCATTTCTCCAGGTTGGTAGCGGTCCTTGTCTGTCACGAGCACCGGCAGTTGTGTTGGTAGCGCTGGAAATGTGGAAACAAGTAGTTTACTACTAGTTAAAAAGAGTGATACTTATACTTTTAATGGTTTTTGATTTCTGATATTAAAGAAGAAGGAGGAAATTCGCAATATTGATGTTTCAAAATCAAAAATTCTCGATGCCCACAGATACACAACCACACACGAATCATGCTTATTCTATATTCAATTTGGGACTAGCTACATTGGTAACCGTTTCCTTCAAAAAAGCAGCTGCTTCCATGGGCGGATAAAAACTCCTCAATGGTGGATATTGCATTGGCAGTTCTGTACCATAGATTACGTTACTCACATAGCACACATAGCTAGTAGAACCGACGCACGTTGGGGACCTAAAATACTCGAATAGCGACCACGGCGCGGATAGGCGCAGTGTTAGCAGACCACCGATCAGATGGACTGATGACAATAAAAAAGTTGCTGAAAGTCGCGTTGGATACTAGTGACGTACGACCGGAGGCCTTTGTCCAGCAGTGGACGTCCGTTGGCTTATAATATCAAGCCGTGACCACTGACCAGGCGGCTCGTTTCTTCCCAAATGATAATAATATTAAGAAAATCTCAGCACGGTTCTCCCTTTTCCATCGCTAACCAAACATTATGCATTTAAGAACATAAATCCCCCAGCCAATCTAAAGTGAGTAACAGTTGCATTGCACGGTAGATTCCGGTAGATTCCCTCGAAAGAATTATTGCCCTATTAGCTAACCAACTAATCGGACGTTTGGTTGTTCCGAAAACCTCATTTCTCTTGTTTCCTGCAGTAAGCTTATATTTGTAAACCATCTAGTAACGGAGCCAGTTCGTCCGACGGTCGTTACTTGAAGCTTTCGCGCAACGGTAGTGAACAAACGTAAGTTAAATGGGACGATTAAAAATTTATTTGGTTTTTCGCAATTTTAGGCTAATTATACATCATAGACTAGTGGCAATGACTTTTGCGAGCATATTTATGCAGCAAAGCACATGTTTTAATAGAAACTTCGAAATGCCCATTCATCCTATATTGGTTACCAAAAGATAAATTTCTGCAGTTTCCCAGATTTGGAGCTAATGGGAGGCGGGCGGTGGTTATCCTTCCACCTTAAAGTAAACAGGCTCGTAAATGTTTCAATATCGGAGCACAAATTATTATAATATTAATTCCATTTACTGAGTATATACCTACTCGTAAAGATACAGTGAAATTAACATACATGATAATATTCAAGGATATAAGAAACAAAAGGAAAGGCATAAAACAAATTAATTAAAAAAGATAAAAAAACTCAATAAAAAAATTCAGACACCCGTCTGAAAAACGATTAATTTCCAAATCTCTACCGCACATACAATAAAGGTACGACCTGAAAAGTAACCAAAAGGTATTCTGAAAATTAGAGTCTGAAAACACTTGACTAGAGAATTATATTCAGAGTCATCGTCATCTCATCCGATGCATGCTAACTATTATATTATAGGCTAGCGCATGACTGAATCCTATACCTTTAAACGAGCAAGCTAGCTCGGATTAATTTTTAGAAAATATCAAATTTACCAAAAAAAATATGACTCCTGCTGCCATCTATTGGTGGATAGATTATACTACCGAACAAATCTCGGTCACCCACATATATATTGTTACACCTGATGGAAAGCGATGAAACTGTTTAAAGTGGAGCGCGCTTGCCTATATTGATGCCTATTCACTCTTGATTTGAAGGTAACCAAGTAGAAAGTGGTGAAGACGGAAGCTTGGGAGGACATTCCAGACCATTGTAGTGCGTATCAGGAACGAGGAGTTAAATAATTTCAAAACTGCACGATTGTATCTAGTGGCTCCCGGGATTTTAAATGATCCGGGATCGATTCATCGTTAGTGATAACTACCTGATCTTAATGTCGTTAGTCCACCTAGTCTGTCGACACTGAGTAGAGAATACAAACATGTTTTTACGTTTTGAAATAAATATTCGTCTGTTTAAAAAAGATAAGTCAAGAATAATAGTTCAGCAGTTGCAAAGGAATGACTACATCGTTAAGAATTAAGACTGCAGTTTGTTGGCGAAATATTACCCTATTAGCAATAACTAGCTCCTTGTCTTGTTGCTTCCAAATGCGCGTTTGTTGCAACTTGCAGACGTTATGTTGTGTTGTTATATATTATACTCTCCTCTTAGTTTCTACGTAAATCATTTGTAAATTCTAAAGTTATTAGAAACATAATATTTAGTTCTAAGGATATTTAGTGTATTGAGTATTCAAACCGCATTTCTACGTATAATTAATATATATTCTACGTATAATTAATATATAAATTATATATGGTATATTCAATTAGTATAGGTAGTGCGTATTGGAGGTTTGTGAATTGTGCCTGAGATTTCATATAATAGTTTACTCAAATCAAAATATTAATTTACGAGTATTTAATTCATTTTTGAAATTATATCTAATTAAAAAGTAATAAATTAAATTAAAAAAGAAAACATTAATGAAAAAAATCGAGCCTGTACTGAAAAAGTTTAATATTTCTGATTAAAATTATTTCAAAAATCTTAATGTATGATTCTTTTAGGATTTTCAAAATGTAATGTTTACGTAGGTAAGGACATAATATATGCGAAAACTAGTAAATTGGCTTTCTCTTACAAGGTAAAAGGGGCAAGTTTTGTTGTATAATAATTTACCTTTCCCAAAACTTCGGAGAGGATTTAGGAAGTTTATCCCACTGTTTGTTTTTTTTTCTTTTTTTACCCATACCGCAAACTTAAGTACGTATAAATAAATAATCTGCGACAAGTTTTACGAGATTTTGTATAACAATATTTCTAATGTAACTAACACTTTATACCCGTTGGAACCCTCGTAAACTTAGTTTTTAAGTCGTTAAATAGTTATCACTATTAATAAGTATAATATGTACCTACTTATTTACTTTTACTGACTATTCATAAGTGCTGATTTGATTTTTGATTTATATTTGGATCCGACATTTGGTTTATTTGAATTGGCACAAAACTGGAGTACATCATTATAGGGAGTTAATTCTGCAATGAAGCATTTCGACGTAGGTATACTTATAGACAAACTTCCTTACCGACAGAATAACTGATCAATCGTTGTTAACTGAGCTAGTTAGAGTGAATACTGTTCAGCACGTTTGTTTAGGATCTGTGTGATCAGTTTGATTCTGTTTGTGTTTTGGACAGACAGCGATATTGTGAGTTGCAATCTAATCTTTCTTTGTCATATACTTATAACATTCTCGTACCAATATTTTTTACCAAACTCCTCCGAAACGGCTCACACGATTGTTATAAAAATTCCTGTAACCTGAGAACGTAATGCAAGTGGGAAGACCAAAGGACATGGCCGAAACTTGTATGGAGCTGTGACCTGGAAAAAAATACTTATTCATGGCCACCGACAAACAGTACGTCATATTAAAGGTTATAATTATGTCTTTACAATCGTTTAAGTTTTATGATCTGAAAACTTGCGAGAGACATAATATCAGCATAACAACTTGCAACAAAATGCGCCTAAATAATTTTAATAGCAATGATTTTTTATTACATAAATGATAAATGCTGTTCAAAATGTTTACTCGCATTTTCTAAGCTTTGTAATATGAAAAGATAATTAGTTCATAACCAATACACATCAATGATAAATGCTGTTCAAAATGTTTACTCGCATTTTCTAAGCTTTGTAATATGAAAAGATAATTACTTCATAACCAATACACATCATTTTTTAATAAAAAAGCATTGCTATTAAAATTATTTAGGCGCATTTTGTTGCAAGTTGTTGTGCTGATATTATGTCTCTCGCAAGTTTTCAGATCATAAAACTTAAACGATTGTAAAGACATAATTATAAGCTTTAATATAACGTACTGTTTGTCGATGGCCATGAATATTTTTTTTTCGAGGGCAGAATCCGGCCATGTCATTTCCTGTAGTTATGTCACGTCCAAAGATCCGAGCGCCGCGTGCTTATTGCGCAAGGCCTTGGTCCCTGTATCCAGAGTGAGCCGTCCAGCATGTCAAACTTCAACAAAGCTAGGTGGGCTAAAAAGGCTCCTTAGATGTTGTCGTTGTTGCGTACCTACTGCTTGAGCAGTACCGCTCTTGCGGACAAAGTATAATATGGCTAGGAGAGCGGTTGCTTTTCTTCCTTAAGATATTTGGACACTTTGAAAACGAAGGTCTTGAAAATATCACAGCATAACGCACGACCCCGACCTTTGCATATATACCCATATATACCTATTTCATATGCGTATGCTCTAGCGGTCAAACAATAGTTGAACCAGTTAAACCAAGCAGTAAGTTATGGCAGAGAGGGACACCTGATAAATGTCCCCCTTGCAATGATATGCAAGAAATACACACAATCCAAAATAAAAATAAAACTATTTTCTAAACAACCTACACAAAGAAATAAAATCCCACCAAAAACATTTTCTTGTACAAGGTTGCCAAGAAGGAATATTATATGACTCACATATTGACAAAAAGTTATCAGCTCATGTAGGGCAAGACTTCTAACTTTACACGCCCTAACTTCACAAACTCTACACTTTGTTCAAAATACCTATATGACTTGGCCGTTTCTCACATTACTCGTACCTACAAATATAATATAACTAGCTTTTGCCCGCGGCTTCGCCCGCGTTAATTTCGAGATTTTTAAAAATCCTTTTTAGTGGATGTTTGTCATCAGAGCTATCTAACTATCTTTAGACTATATTGCCGCGCCGCGGTTTCAAAAAAAGATGATGGTGATGGAAAATTGTAATAATGATTGTAGTAAGTATTTATTTTTTCGCGCATTCATAAATGCCGCTTCCCCGTCCCGCCCGCAGTCGCCCGGCCGCGCCGAAACGCCTAGTATCGGGCACTCGGGGTTCACTATTTTGGCGATAATGGCTTACACATAAGAGTTGCATATATGCTATCGCGGGCTTTCTTGTAGAACTATTTAAGATAAACATTTCCATCATACATTATATACGTGTAACTCCAACGGTTTTAGCGGCGTATGTCAGTAAAGGTCGCAGATTGCAATTTTTTCCTATTTACGTGACACTTATCGTTATATATTTTGGATAATTCACACTATATCTTTATAAATAATAGCCTATGTGTTATTCTGATGTGTAAGCTATATTGTTGTAAAGTTTCATCAAAATCCATTCAGTAGTTTTTTCGTGAAAGAGTAACAAACATACATCCACACATTATTACAAACTTTCACGTTTATAATATTAGTAGGATATCTTAATTTAAAGATGTCACTGGTATTTGCGGAAACGGCAAACAAACTTCATCAAGTTAAAGCGAAGGATCTTGCTACCTGGGATATTGCATTAATCTGTACATATTACTATTTGTTGGAACGTTAATTTAACTGCAGCGTAACTGAGACTGTTCCGGAGTTCAGGAGAGTTCAGTTAAATAGTTTAAAGCAACGGGGAGCGGTATTTACAATCAGTTCAGATCCGATTGCGTTTGAGTTTGAAACGTTTCGCTTAAAGTTCCGGGACCTCATATGCTTCAAATAGAGTACATACTGAGGGTATGTATGATTTGGTTCCTACAGATAACTTAATTTTAAATCTCAAGTGAGCAGCTAAGCAAATATCATCTTTGCTACGGCTAACCGCAGCTTCGGTCTACGGGGTCATGCCCTGACCTAAGGACTCCCATACCTACATTCGTAATACCAAAATCATATTTTGTAATTCGTGCATATTTCGATCATGTTGTGATGTTATTCGGGTTCATATAGTAATAATCTATGCTCCTGGCCATATATGGCGAAATATAAATGAATTTCGATTTGTATATTTTTGCGTCAAAAAGTACATGTTTTCTGCTTATTTGTTTTGAAATAAAAACAACACTATCTCACGTCGCATTAGTTCAAGAGCACAGTTGTTACTGTCCAGCTAAAGAAAAACACCAGTTAATAAAGAAAGTTACAAGTTTTCATTCATAATTTAGGGTATTACGGAACTCGACCGAAGTTATAACGATTTTGATCAAAGTTGATTTATATTTCGTTTTAGAGAAGTAGTTCCGATTGAACTATGGCCAGGAGCATAGATTATTACTATATGAACCCGCATAACACCACAACATGATCGAAATAAGCACGAATTACAAATGATTTGGTATTTCAAATGTATGGAGACATTGTAGTTCACGGGACTTTTAAGAGTCATTTTTTGTCTCTGGTACAGAACGAGGTGTAAAAAATTAGAGAGGTGTAAGAAATAGCCTCAGATGCCAGTTAGCTACGGATCATAGTTATATTTGACGAGGGAAATATATCTGTATAACTGTCTTTTTCCTACTTACTTGAGTAGACAGCGAAAGATTAATTCCCTGAATGGATTATTTCCCATTCACATAACGCGTTGGCTACATTTTGTGATGTGAAATGTTTAAAAATATGAAATTTACGTAATTATAAGCAGACGATTTTGAAATCATTTTTTTGTTTGCGAACACTGAAAAAACAATTTTACAAGAATTGACATAGAGCGTAAAATTGAATTGAATTTTTGAATTGTAGTTCCAATCGTGAAATCTAATCGTTCAAAGACAATCGTGAAATTAAAACTTCGCAAACTTAGTAATAGGGTCCCGTTCTTAGGTACGGAACCCTAAAAAAAGTCTTCAAAGTCATGTTGTTGCATCACATTGTTCAAGTCAAGTACTCGCGATTGTTTCAGTTTATTTTCTAGATTGGTCTATTTGTCGGCCAGTCTATCTGAAGTATTTCTCAGCGCCAGCTATTTCTATTTTAACAGCGTAAGCTCTCTACAACAAATACATCGTGTAATTTAACTAGTTCAACATTAAAAAGATCTAAAGTGTTTTAATGGGAAAACCATACATGTTAAGCATTTAAGGAGTTAAATGAATATTTCCGGGTTACATATATTAGTAAGAGTTAAGAAAACTAGCGTAGTGGCTCCCCCCGCGTGAATTTCGGTTTTTCACAAATCCCGAGCAAACCGCGGATTTTTCCGGATTAAAAAGTAGCCTATATGGTAATCATAGGTACCTACGATCTATAGGCTCCATTCCAAATGACATGGCCGGATTCTGCCCTCGAAAAAAAATATTCATGACCATTGACAAACAGTACGTCGAACCCGCGGTGCGCGAGTCCGACTCGCACTTGGTCGGTTTTTTTAATAAAAAATCATTGCTATTAAAATTATTTAGGCGCATTTTGTTGCAAGTTGTTATGCTGATATTATGTCTCTTGCAAGTTTTTTGATCATAAAACTTAAACGATTGTAAAGACATAATAATAAGCTTTAATATGACGTACTGTTTGTCGATGGCCATGAATATTTTTTTCCAGGGCACAGCCCTATACAAGTTTCGGCCATGTCCTTTCAGTCAAATCGCATCAGTAGTTGCGACTTGAAGACAAAATTAGTCTGGCTGTCAAACTTCTCGATACCAGAGACATTACAACTAGACACATTTCACCTGAAAAGAACTCGATTGGCCAACATAGACTTCACTTTTCATGCAGTCTGCCTGAACTGGCTATGTCTCAGAATGAGTCCGTCGCGGTACGTATGGAAATAGTATTGAGTAAATATTAAGAATTATTTTCTTTTGTACATAAATTTTTTATAAGTCACACAGTTTAGGAACACACTGCATCAGCTGATATGGGAAGGCGTATCACTTAACATCAGCTGAACTCGTCAACTGTCAAGGTATGTCGTTTTGCCGGCTTTGAGGGCAATTTTCCTTCAGTCAGATGTTAAGTCTGCCGCCCGCTTGTGATCCGAGCGTTAAATCCGTCAGCGTATGTTAAGGGACTGTTTACGCCATCTATCGTTAGCTATCAAAATCGACTACATTGTAAAAAAAAAAATCGGGCTTTATTGTTTTCGAGTTTTTAACTTTTTAGTCTTTTTCATTGCTCCAACTCGATTTATGATTAACTCAATTAATTTGTGAAACCAATTCTGATTCATATTTATGTTAGGTCTGCCTTACCCTCTGCAAATGACTCCAAGGGGTTACGAACTCTATCTCGATTATTTCTCGTTAATGTAATTGGGTTAATTCCATTCGAGAAAAGTCAGTAATAATTTGGCTCGCTAAAAATAGATCATCTCTGTCTGTCTTATATTTTTGTTCACTATTCCTATAAAAGTTAGAACTTTAGTGATTGAGGTACATTATTAATAATTCTTATATTTAGGAATTAATAATTCTGTGTGTGTAATCACTATTTATTCGATCTAAAAGTATGTGACTATTCATAAGTGTTTGTAAAATGAGCCTAAATGAAATAAATCATTTGAATTTGAATTTGGTTCAGAAATTCACAGGGACCTAAAGGACATGGCCGAAACTTGTATGGAGCTGTGCCCTGGAAAAAAAATATTCATGGCCATCGACAAACAGTACGTCATATTAAAGCTTATAATTATGTCTTTACAATCGATATCTTATAATTATGTCTATAATATGACGTACTGTTTGTCAATGGCCATGAATATTTTTTTCCGAGGGCAAAATCCGGCCATGTCATTTATTCACCTTATCCACCATTAGTGTGGATGTTTATATTTCCCTGGAGTATGAGATATTTTTTTTTGTAATGGTAAGTATGTATGAACAAGTACAATCCAATTTTTTTATTATGTGGAAATGATAATATCTCTCAACTTATTGAAAAACTAGAGCTTGTTAAGTTTAAATTTTCTACATTAATAACAATGTATTATATTTAATTATAAAATTACTTTACCCTTTTTAATTATAGTTGCCTTGAAGGCTTAGCAAATATAACATACGAACTTATAGGTACATTTTGTATGATAACTAAAACCTCCTATTTTAAAGCCTTTTTTTGTTTAGTTTAATTAATTAGATGCTGCAGCACTTATAAGAATTCCAGGATACAATTTCAATTCAAGATAAAATGAATTTTTATTAAGTACTAAGAAATTTAATTAATTTTCTCTTTCGAACCCCTTTCTTTGTACTCGGTGTTTATATTCATCGGGAAAAATTTCCTTCCGTCGACTAGAGTGCTTTGTAGAACGTAGATAATTAAAATAAACATATAATAGAGACTGGGTTTATTGAATTCCTGGGGGACTTGTCGATAGCTATAAAATTAAAACCCGACTGAAACAGCGCAAAAAAGGGAGTTATGATTTCGTTCGGTATGTATGTATTTATTCCAGTTTAATATCCAAACTATATAAAAACCCGTACCATAATCCACTATCTATACTGTTTGCTAAAACTAAACATATAAGTACTAACTTTGTGCATGTTAGTCTTAAGCACCTAAATTAGAAATGTATTGATGATTGTGTATTACTTAAACAAAAATGTATGTAACTGTAAGGAAACATTAAAAGCTATTTTATTTTATTTTATTTATTTATTTTATTACCATAATCCACTAACAGGGTATCGGTAGAAGCAACCTGATCTTTAGGCTATGTGACATCACATCATAACTAATAAATATGGCGCTTTCTAGGGGCAATAACATGAAGAAGTAAAAAATGTCTTTGAAAATGTCGTATATCTTTAATTCGATGCGGTAAAATGACGTTTCGTATTTTACTAAACTCCAATCCTGCTGCATTTCACCAACAGAATAATTTATCTGCATGAATTGATTTTTTATGTTTCTTTGTTTATTTGGCCAAATGACAGTTAGAAACTTCACTATACTGATCGAATCAAAAGTTGGAGTATAGGAAAAAGAACTGTTTCCAACCGTTAAATTTTTATGTCTAGAAAATTTTTCAAGTATTTACTTACTTATTTTAATTTCATCTATGCCAACGTCCAACATCTGACATAGAAGACGTTTACAATAATTCCATACATACATACTGTATGCCAGCAATTTTTCTTCAAACCGGACATCGGAAGAATAGAATGGCCGGAACACAGGGCCGGAAATAAATTATATATTTATGCCTACATCAAACTCGATTTCCTTCAACGGAATTACAATATTCCCTTACAAACATACAGATTTGTATTAAAATATAAACTCATAGATAGACTTTCTACGTGGTAGCTCATAAATATGCTAGTTTTTGAGTTATATAGCATGTGAACGAAGTGTCTGCTAGTAACAATGAGCTTAATACATATTATATCAATGGCTAGTAATGCGTGTGCTTATTGGCATGCAAATCATTTTGAGCATGCTCTAATAGCATGCTTTTATGAGCATTAGTTATATCTTTATGAGAAGCCAAAGATTTAAATCGCTAGATGGGCCCTAAACCTTCAAAAACGTCCACGTTTTGTCTTGTGTGACACGTTGTCACTCTCTTTGACATAAGTGAAACTATATCATGTTGAGAGCACTCATTTAACATATTTGTGGACGTTTTTGATGTGCGCAATGTAGGCTAAGGGCCCATTTAGCGATTTAAATCTTTGTGAGAAGCTGTAAAACTATACACAATTATATTGGGTGGAGCATTAACAATTCGACAATTGCCATTGGACAAAAATTGCCTTTGTATTCATTAATTATTTAGTATTGTACGTACATAATAAAAGTCTTCTTTATAGAAAACTTATTAAACTCCTTTTTTATATGGGATCTAAATATGTTTCATTGAAATATAGTCTTAACTTCGTAGTTGATATGTTACTGAGTGGGATGTCGTGGGTTCGATTCCCGCCACGGTCTTTAGAATATAATTGTTAAATTGACTAATAACTGGTCTGGTATAAGTAACCAGCAAAGGATCATCGCCAAGTGATTTAGCATTTCAGTGCGATGCTGTGTAGAAACCGTTAGGAGTGAGTTTGCCTACCCCTTCCTAGTTAGTTAGCACGCCAACATCTTCGGCTGTATCATCACTTACCATTAGGTGAAATCGCAGTCAAGTAAATTACTAAATTGTATAGTGTACAATAAACATATAACTCTCCCATATTAATATTATCCCGAAGGAACATGTTACGAAATGCTCCGAATATTCATAGAAATATAATTCCTTTTCCTATTAAATTCACATAATAGTTCGGTTTACCTTGGTCGTCAATTTGTGTTATTATTTTTTAATAATTGTATTATTTTCAAGAGAAATATTTTCGCTCCATTATATTTTTTTATTTGTTTCGGCTAAAATGTCTTTGTTTTACTTAAATGTAATTGATTCTCGTCGCAAAAATATATTTTATCAGATTTAGCAGCCCATTTGGTACAAATTCGATTGTGATGATTCACAATCGAATTTGATCATTTGGTGATATTTTTAAAAAAGAGAGAGGAGCTTAATAATAACCGGGGGTACCACGGGCAATAAACGAAAGAAACTTACATTTTGTGGTTCTTTCACTTGGATTCAAAGATTTAAATCGCTAGATGAGCCCTAAACCTCCAAAAACGTCCACTTTTTTTGTCTTGACTGTGTGCGATACGTAAGACCACTCAGTCAACATGTTTGGTAGGCTTTGGGCCGATCTAGCGATTTAAATCTTTGCTTTTGGTAATGTACGAACTTACGCAACGAATTGGTTTCGAAACCCAATGTTATTCTTTTCGTTTATAAAATTAATATCGGCTTCCGATTTGAATGTTTTATTCATTCGACTGGTATTTTTTGGCTTTGCCTTATCAAAAAATGCTATCTAATTTTTGCATGGATTTGTATAATTTTACATCTGGAATTTCTGTATTAGGAAATTCTGAAAATTTTATTCCGATTGCAGCAAGGCAGGCATGTGTGCTGAGAAAACAGCGAAGAAATTCAGTGTAATAAGTAAACCATGAACAAATTATTAAGAAAATCTGTACAATCCACATCCAAGGCTCTGTTGATGTAACTAACAGAAGTAATTTATGTACATTAATGGGCGTTAAACGTGGCAAACGAAA
Source organism: Coenonympha glycerion (assembly GCA_963855885.1). Taxonomy (NCBI): domain Eukaryota; kingdom Metazoa; phylum Arthropoda; class Insecta; order Lepidoptera; family Nymphalidae; genus Coenonympha; species Coenonympha glycerion. Next base: position 14,592,470 of record OY979637.1, on the reverse strand, counting down.
TGACGTGAAAAAACGTTTATAATTGCAAAGAATTTTATTAAAAGACGGTAACTTGAATAATATACTGTCAACGAATGTTGGTCAACATTTCATGACGGCCCCACAATGAATTTGAGAAAAAACCGATAACAGAATTGGCAATCATCGACTCTAGTCAAGAGGAGCCAGTACGTAAGTAATACGTATTACCAACGAATATACCTATATAATATGGTATTACTTTGACGAGGAATATGATAAGTTAACTGCATCTGCTATTTCAACGTTTAAAAAAGTGAAATAATTACTTCTCCCAGCTGGTCTGGACAATCTGAGCGAAATATACGTCGCCATAGATCTAGGGTCTCATCCCGCTCAGTTTCGCGTCACCACAAGATTTAGTGTCACTCGATACAGTATTGAGCCGCAGTAAATCGTCGCCGCAGCCGCAACGGCGGCAGATACAAGTCTAGAGCCATTGTGAGTTCTGATTTACGACTGGTGGCTTCCTGGACACACTTTTGAATGTAAGAATAAATTGCTCTGGTGCATTAAGTGCTCTCTTTGAGATCGGTTTATTAATATCGCACAGTGCAGTGGATAATCTAGTGGTTGTAAATTCTGTTTCTAATTTATAAATAGTTAATAACTATTATATAACTTTTGAGCTTTTTATTGTAATTTTCATGAGTCTAAAGAACCTTTGAAAGAAAATATCGTGAGAAATAGAAATGCCGTTTGTATTTCTAAAATTTCTTCATTCTTGAAGGTGTATGAAATCTGCCTCAATCTCCGCAAGTGAGTAGATATGAACAATAATAATTAATTATTATTGTTCCATCTCTATACACTTGTTCCATCTCTAGACACAATTAATATAAAATAACTAAAAAATGGGAAATGATTTCCAAAAAACCAACTTCAAATGCCACTACAAAGAGTGAAATAATTTTTATTTAAATTTTAGGTACTTACACCAATTCGAAGTCGGGCAATGTTTCATACAATCCCTAATAGTCCTTCTTACTTACTTGATGTGCGAAGAAATGACGAAGTCATAGACAATCGCCCGACTTCGAATTGGTGTAGGTACCTAAAATTTAAATAAAAATTATTTCACTCTTTGTAGTGGCATTTGAAGTTGGTTTTTAACCGACTTCAAAAAAAGGAGGAGGTTCTCAATTCGTCGGAATCTTTTTTTTTTTTTATGTATGTTCACCGATTACTCAAAGACGCGTGGACCGATTTGAAAAATTCTTTTTTTGTTTAATAGGGTTTTGTTTCCAGGTAGTCCCATTTTAATCAGGTCAGGATCTGATGATGGGATCTTGGAGAAATCGAGGAAACTCTTCAAATTTTATATGGACACATGAAACTATTTGAGTATTATTAGAAAGAGTAATATTTTCCAAGTTGTCCTATGGTCATCAGGTCAGGATCTGATCATGGGATCTTGGTAAAATCGAGGGAACTCTTCAAATTTTGCTAGTATACTTAAAGCGAGTTGGGTATTTTTTATGGTTACTGGTGCATATGCTAGCAGATACTGATTTGATGACTAAAGTCATCAAGTCAGGGTCTGATGATGGGATATTGGTGAAATCGAGGGAACTCTTCAAATTTTGCTAGTATACTTGAAGCGAGTTTGGTATTTTTTATAGTTACTGGTGCATTTGCTAGCAGATACTGATTTGATGACTAAAGTCATCAAGTCAGGGTCTGATGATTGGATCTTGGTGAATTTGAGGTATCTCTTCAGATTTTATGAACACACCTCAAGCAATTTGGGTATTTTTACTACGCCTTGTGCATTTTATTGTTTTCCACTAAAAAGTATAAAATAAAAATGAGAAATGCTTTCCAAAAAACCAACTTCAAATGCCACTACAAAGAGAGAAATAATTTTTATTTAAATTTTTGGTACCTACACCAATTCGAAGTCGGGCGATTGTCTATGATTTCGTCATTTCTTCGCACATCAAGTAAGTAAGAAGGACTATTAGGGATTGTATTTATGAAACATTGCCCGACTTCGAATTGGTGTAGGTACCAAAAATTTAAATAAAAATTATTTCTCTCTTTGTAGTGGCATTTGAAGTTGGTTTTTTGGAAAGCATTTCCCATTTTTATTTGGAAAGCATTTCCCATTTTTATTTTATACTTTTTAGTGGAAAACAATAAAATGCACAAGGCGTTGTAAAAATACCCAAATCGCTTGAGGTGTGTTCATAAAATTTGAAGAGATAAGTACCTCAAATTCATCAAGATCCCATCATCAGACCCTGACTTGATGACTTTAGTCATCAAATCAGTATCTGCTAGCAAATGCACCAGTAATTATAATAAATACCCAACTCGCTTAAGGTGTTAATACTTAAGGTGTTGGTTACGGTAACAGTGTGAGATATGGGTTACTTTAATGTTTTTTTTTCATCTCAATAAATCCCCATCGCGTCTAAAGAAGTCTTCACTTCAAAAAGTCGATTACCGAATATATTATTGCACTTTTGCGAATAAAACTTAAGAACGGCTGCACCCATATGGATAATTCTTTTATTGTCGTGATCGTAATTCGTATCAGGTGAATTTGTATGAACTGGAAACTTTTGGAAAATGACAAAAAATACATTTTCTATGGATCTGAAGACGTGGCTTCCCAGCTAGTTTCTTATAATGAATATGTAGTATATTCGTGGAAAGTTGTCTCATCGTAATTTACTACGTGTACCCACAGATCAGAGAAGAGTAACCAGCAGTGCTAGTGGCTCCAACTAACTGACTTTCCGGAATGAAAAGCCTTTGTGTTAATCTAAGATCTTATCTATATCGATTATGAAGGAGAAAAACAAATCTTCGCTTTGTATGTGATGTACTCTGATCACAAATTCTATTGGTAATATCACCTTAGCGACTGTGAACCGCGTTGAAGAATGTTGTAAAAAAAAAGGCGTGTGGCACTCGGAGACTGCCGCGGTAAACCTATTGCATAGAATTTAAAATTATTTTTAGTTTTGCCATCAATCGAAAAGTAGAGCTTTTGGTACTTAGTCTACCATGAAAGCAGGGAGCGCAACTCCACAAACTTTTTAGTTTTTACTTTGCCATCTATCGAAAAAAAGCAGAACTTTTTAGTGACTTAATGATTAAAAAGTTCTGCTATTTTTCTATAGATGGCAAACTAAAACTAAAAAGTTTGTGGAGTTGTGCTCCCTGCTTTCATGGTAGCCCAGTACCAAAAGCTCTACTTTAGGAGTGCCAGGTTATTTTCGTTACGGAATTTCTGGATTCAGTCTGCACCGTCAAAGCCCGCGATAGAAGCTATGCAATAGCTTAAAACTTGCTTACCTATGACGTCGATGAACTTGGTGGTTATCTGCGTGGCGAAGGAAGGCGCGTCCGCGGTCACTTCACAGCTGAAGTTCCCTGACAGACCCAGCTCCAAGCGTCGGAGCAGCACCTGAGTCCCGTTTGAACGGTTCATCTGGAAACGTCATGGTTTCACATGCAATATTTAAAATATTTAATATCTGGGTGACCGAGCTTCGCTCGGTGGCCAATAGATGGCAGCAGTAGTCATATTTTTTTTTGCTAAATTCGACATTTTCTAAAAATGAATCCTAGCTAGATCGATTTATCGCACCCAAAACCTCCTGTATACTAAATTTCATGAAAATCGTTCGTGCCGTTTTCGAGATCCAGATTATATAGGAATACTAGCTGACCTGGCAAATGTTGTTTTGCCCTTAGGGGTAATAAAAAAATAGATAAATTGAGATTTAAACTATCCTATCTCTCAAGTTGGATCGAACTGCACATGTTGTGCGAATTTTATTATAATCGGTTAAGTGGTTTAGGAGTCCATTGAGGACAAACATTGTGACACGAGATTTATATATATTAAGATATATGTCACAGCCAAAGCGATTAATCCGGATATTATACATATCATCTGGCCATTATTAATAATATCAACTCAATTTGGATAAAGTGATAATTGACATAGAATTAATCACATTAACCAGCTATTATTTATACCATCTTCGAAGACTTGGATAATGTAATAAAACAAGTATGGATAAAGATTATTTACCTGTTTAATAACTTATTTATGAATGTTTTTATGTAATTCCCTTCACAATGTCACTAGCTTTCGTAAATAACTCAAATTAACGAGAAGTAATAAGAAAAATTATTATTAAAAATCATAATTTGTTAGGTTATTTCAGACGACATATAACGTATTTCTTTGCCAGTTTGCTAATATTTTAATGAAATAATAGTATTAATACAGGGTCTAGGAGCGAGCGAAGCGAGCTCGGGACTTCAGGGCACCCCGACTCGGTTGGGTTAGGTGACGAAGAGGATGGCGGGGCCTGCAAGGCCCCGCCATCCTTCTGAGTGGTTATTTTCTTTTATGACCACCCAGAAATAGGAGCCCCGCGAAGCGGGGCTCCGTCGAACGAGCCTTGAAAAGTGTAAGGGAAAACTAAAAATTAACCTTAAAATTTTAAAACTTAAAAAATTATTTCACGAAAACTATTACTTTAATTAGTATTTTAAGAATTTTAATTATTTTAAGAATCAACGTAACAACAATTTACTCAGCTACGGATCACGCCACGCGGCAGCGGGATGAAGAACGGGGGGGTTTTACAAGCCAAATAGACCGCATTATCACTTTCGCCAACTGTGACCAGCGCCTATGAATAATATCCAGATAAAGTGATTAATTTATCAAATTGTCTAGTCAATTTGGCTATTATCCATAGTAACCAGTCATTATTAATAATATCTGTTTAATCACTATGACTGTAACATATATACAAGAATTGCTCGTTTAAAGGTATAAGATAATCACTATGACTGTAACATATATACAAGAATTGCTCGTTTAAAGGTATAAGATTAATAGTAGTTTATGGTACAAGTGAGTAAAGTTGGTGATTACAGCTGAGGCGCCGAGGACGGTAATCATCAATACTCACGTGTATCATACGACGTTTTGCAACACACTTGTGAATAAAATAATACTAAAAATCATTTTAAAAAAATTACTCACTCACTAGTGAATAATAGTAATGAAAAAATTACAGTTTGCGATGAGCAAGTGAGATAGATTGACGACCTCCCTGGCGCAGGGGCGCGCGCTCAGATTCGAGTGGGAGGTCGCGGGTTTGATTCCCGCCACGGGCTACTTTGGAATTTTATAATATCTATAAATTGGCTCAGGTCTGGTCTGATGGGAGGCTTCGGACGTGGCTAGTTACCACCCTACGAGCATAGACTCACCGCCAAGCGATTTTGCGTTACGGTGCGATGCTGTGTAGACTGTAGAAACCGTTGGGGTGAGTTTACTTACCCCTTCCAAGTTAGTACGTTAACATCTTCGGCTGCATCATCACTTACCATCAGGTGAGATCGCAGTCAAGTACTCACTTGTATGTGTAAAATTCCTTGGAGCTACCTGCAAGGGCTATGGTTGTTGCGGAGCGAACAACACGGTGGCTTTATTGCTGGTGTCAAAACTACAATTTTTAACCGCTAAACTGGCGACAATTTATAGCGCAGTTTGCTGTGTCCTGCGTATGTGTATCGTGAAAGGGTGTATCACCCTTTAGTATTTTGATAGTATTAAACTATTTCTATGCTGTATTAAATATATCGTTATTATATGAAACAACTACAGTAGCAGGACTGATTAATTTGTTTTGCTATTATCCGCTACTTGAAAGGATTCTGTATGGTGCAATATGCAGAAACACCATCCACATGAAACACCACACACAATTTTCTATCACTTTCTTCGACGCACGTTTCGTCCCGACACCGGGACATCCTCAGGAGATGTTGACTTCACAATGCGAAATCGTAGAGTCGTAGAATCGTAGTATCGTCTCTACGATTTCGCATTGTGAAGTCAACATCTCCTGAGGATGTCCCGGTGTCGGGACGAAACGTGCGTCGAAGAAAGTGATAGAAAATTGTGTGTGGTGTTTCATGTGGATGGTGTTCCTGCATATTGCACCATACAGAATCCTTTCAAGTAGCGGATAATAGCAAAACAAATTAATCAGTCCTGCTAATTATGGATTTCCGCAAAATAACGCCTGCTTCCATTCAACAACTACAGTAGTTTAAATCGTTAAGTTTTATTGACCATGCACCGCTACTAATTTATTGGAGAAAAAAGTTTCAAGCTGATAAAGCTTGTTGTTGTTGGGCCTCGGAGAATAGAAATGCAAAAAGTTACCGCAAATTGCAAAGTAGTACGGCTGGATAAATTGTTACCCTCATTAGTCAACATGAGTTTGATAACTATGCATATGCAAATGTTGCCGAAGTTTAGTTTTACGTACGTACTCAATTATTGGCAACAAATACTGCCTCATGATTGGCTGAAAAATTGTGAATAACAAATTTAGATTTTAAGGGATTATGTAAATTATACGCTATAAAACGAGTACAGTTTAAGGAGCACACCACGGGTGTGCCCGCGAAATTCAAATTTTTCGTGGTTTTTCGCGATTTTTAAGCTAATAAAACATAAAAGGCTTATGGCCGTCAAATTGCGATAATCCCAATATCTTCTTCACGTGTTTATATAAAAATCACTGCTCGAAAGCGTCGAGTTAAAGAAATTAGTCCGAGATTTGCGAGTTACTCACATAAAACTCGATACTCGGACTAATTTCCTAGGATACACATTTTTATGCAAAGATTTTGATATAATCACGTAAAGATGATACTGCCACTCTCGCAAATTGATTGTCATGAGCCTATCATGTCTAATTAGCGTACAAATAGCAAAAAAACCACGCAAATTTTGAATTTCGCGGGCAGACCCGTTGATTTCACGTTAATCTAAAATGTGCTGTAATCTCACCGGATGCCTAGTGAAAATTAATTGGAAACCAGTGTTTGCAACGTTTGCTGGGCCATCTATTTGTGTACAATACCAGTACCAGACAACTGCGCTGTCAATACCTGATCGCATGCATAAAGTCAAAAAATAAAGATGCGAATCCGTACCGAACTATCCAATATTCAAGAAGTGTATAGAAACATTGCTGAAATGAAATTCTCGACGATCCGGGATACATCAAATATGGCCGCGTTTTGTCTAGGGCTGTAGATTGAATCGATATCGAACTGATTGGCGCTAGAATATGCTGAGCCTTTTCTTCTTGGGACTGTTTTATTTTTTGCTAGCACGACTTTTTCTAATCTCGTTCGGACCAATTAGAGTCAGGCTGCTTTTCCACCAGAGATGTGCTATGCTACGTTGCTATGGATGCGTTTGATATCTACGAATGTATTATTTAGTTCTTACAATGATATTATTATTTATTATCATTGGTTCTTAGGCATCTAAGAGTGGAAGAGCATTCAACTGAGATAGCCGAGAGTCGAGGGTTTTAATCCAGCTGGTCGGGATAAATTTGATACGCATAAAGGAATATCTGTGTGTGTAAAATACCAAAAAAAAAAACCCCGACACAAAAAATAAAATATATAAAATAACAACATACTCTTGGTTAAAAATACACTTACATCAACATAAATTCCGGGCAATCCAAACACCTTCGTTTCAGGTACTTCCGTTGGGTTGTATCGAAAGAACTCGTGGTTGCCGCGGTACCACTTGACGGAGTACAGTGGCGCCCCCTGCATGTCTCGGGAGCAGATCAGCGCGGCCGTACCGCCTTTGATCACCACAGAGGGCTCCACCAGCAGTTTGACGTCACGTAAGCTTGTCACACCTGGGAATAGAAAGGATCATTGTTAATTACGACGACCTCCGTGGTTGAGTGGTTACCGTGCTGGTTTTCAAGGCGCCGCCATCTCTGAAGTTCCGGGTTCGATCCCCGGCCGGGGATCAATTTAATATAGAAAATAACTTTTCTACATTGACTCGGGTCTGGGTGTTGTGGTACCTTCGTTGTTTCTGAATTCCATAATACAAGTGCATAAGCTACTTACTATGGGATCGGAGCAATGTATGTGATGTTGTCCTCTTTATATTTATTTATTAATTACAATAGACAATAAATATATCAATATTGGTCAAGTCCTAGTCGGACTCTCACACTGTGGGTTCCAGACCATACAATCGCAATTTCACCTCTCACCCACCACCATATGACATAACGAGAAAATCACGTCATGTGTTGTATGGGAGCTCCCTTTAAATATTTTTAGGGTTCTCTACCAAAATGGTAAAAATGGAACCCTTATGGTGAGATTTTCCCGTCCGTCCGTCCGTCCGTCCGTCTGTCACACTAGATTATTTCAGTAACTATTAAAGCTATCGACCTGAAATTTAGAATAGTTGTAATTGTAACGCGCCGTCATTGCAATCATAAGACATTGATTTTTTTTGTATTTTTACTTAAAAAGGGGGGAAAACTGGGTCGGCGAAATTTCAGAATGAGATAACAATTGAGTGGGGTATCATAATATGAAAAAGCGTTACTTGAGTATTCTTAAACCAATTTTTATTTATTTTTATGCCTGATAGTTTTTGATTTATTGGGCAAACTGCCGAAAAAAAATATCGTTCCATAAAATTCAACTGGCAAAAAACTTATTTTTGTACAACTCTCAGACTAAACACGTAGGTAATATTTAGTTGCCACAAAAGCTCTTACCTCCAAAATTGTGCCTGGGAAATTAATCCTCAACCTCAGAATGGGAAGCTTTCTTTGGAAAGAATTCTTAAAGTTTGGTAAGTTACGTTACGACTTTAACTAAGCGTGATCTTCAGGTATTTACGTCTATTTTTCTGTTACATATTTGCAGTTATTTAAATCTAAAACTAAGTCAGATGTCGTTTTAAATTACCTCCAATAACTATGCCCTAAATACATACTAAAATTAGTAAAACTATTTATTTCTCTATGGTAAAACTATATTTTGTTTTGAATATTAAGACCCTTGAAAAATCTCTAAGTATAAAGTAGTAGTAGTAGCAAAGATTATTGAATATTGTTGGTAGTAGTAAGTAAGTATAGAGAACTTTCAATTATCACTAGGTATATCTTTGATTCGATTGTATAGAGAAAAGAGTAAGAAGGGCAAAAGCACTAGATAATATTGTACACTTTTTGTAAATATTTTTATCTTTACTATTCTTTTTAGGTTAGGAAGTTGTTAACCCCATACTTACTCGGAAGACATAGATTGTTTCAAAACAATTTTAAATATTGGTGTGATTTGTGCCTATTCTGTCGTGCAAAACTTAACTAATTTGATGCGTCTAAAAATGGTGCTCTCTTTTTCAAAATGCTTTCCATGGAAATAGCACTATTTAGACGCGTCAATTAAGTTTGATTTAGATATTTTGCACGACAGAATTGGCACCTTTACCTATAACATCTGGCTAAAGGAGATTAACGTGGAATAATTACGTGAAACGTTCATACAGACATATTTTAATACGCGATTACATTTTCAATACGAATGTTTAATGAGGTGCACAAAAGTTCCATCAATATTAACGAGGCTTCCATGTTTACTTCTGTGTGTATTTAAAAAATATTCAGATTGCGGATAATTTATTTTAATTACAGTTACCATGTTATGAGTATTAACGCTCATCTCATATTAATATCAAGTAATAGAAGACTACATACATAATTATATAATAACACAAACCATTGGGAGTGATAGCGATCACTCTCAGTACGTTGTGCTGAGGGCTGACACCCTTGTAAACTTAGTAAAGTGTGTCAAAAAAGGGAGAAAAAATGATGGCATTTAGGTAGTAATTCTATACATGTATCGTAGTTAAATATAGAAAAATATAAGTATTATTTAAAATTAGAAAATACCGCCAAACCGATAATTAAAAACTGCCTTTGAGAAACTTTTTTACACTGTAATTTAAAAACAAAGATCAAACAAATCATTCATTAAACCAATAACAACGATAAGAAGTTTTTCATTGCTAAAAGATGCAAAGACTTAATTAATTTATCGCCGCTCCAAACTTACTGTGCTCATAATTTAGTGATCACAATAAAATATACGACTCGAGATAAAATCCCCGCACTCGAATAATATGAGTTGAAGAAAAGTTTAACTAGGTATAACTCCTTTTAGACAAATTCTATTGCCGTCTGAAGAACGTGCCATCTCAACCTTTCTTTATGTTATAAAGTTTTAGTGCGAAGTTCTTTGAAGATAATTAGCATAACTTTTCGTGTAGTGAATTAGAGTCATAATAATATTGTCATTGAAGAACTGCTGTGCTATTCTACAAAATGAAATAGCTGCCAGACAGCTGCCAACCCGAATATGGCATGCAAAATTGTACTCTATTACAACTGACAAATTCATAGATGCATAGATGTACGCTCGTCGCTGTTTTGCAGAATAGCACGGCTGTTTGAAGTGATTCCTCATTCCACTTTCTCTGTGCACACACTCCGGCGTATAAACATGTTCCATCCATACTAGGTACCTGGCATACACGACCACCCGGTATGCCAGATCTTTCTTTCTACGCATATGCAAGTTATGGAACCAGGTACCAGAAACAGTGCTCTCTCAAAACTATAATATGGGGTTATTCGAGGGGTGGATAAAATTTCTTAAGAGTTGGCAACGCATTTGCAGTTCCTCTGATGCTGCAAAATATGTCCGATCACACGTCCGATCGTTAGCTCGCGTTGACTAAAAAAAATAAAAATAAAAGAAGGATGGACAAGTTGAAACAAATGTTTTCATCATACCTACTTTCACGGGTCGGGTCTCTTAACTCACATTGCAATACAGACTGTTTTGTACAGTAAAATAATTCACATATAAAGTCCGACAAGGATCTCTTGGCACTTGAATGACATTGTCAGGGGGCGCTGTTTTTGGACAAAGGCAGCCAGAAAATAAAATCTCCACATTTTTACTTCAATTTTAGTTTTATTTCAGATAATATTAAGCAATAACAACACAGAATACAATAGCGATATACCGACAGAGCGAAATATCAAACAGTATCACAAGATAGCGGCGTTAGTTCTGATTTTGGTCATGCGCCATAATAGCGTTGTCGCACTGTATTTAAATCGTTTTTTTTAGGCTGGCCGCTGTCTCCAAAATCTAAAGTACCTATATACCTAGCTTTACCAATTAAACTTGTCTGTAACTGTAATTAAAAACATTAATTGGATTGTTTCCGAAGAATAATTTTATCAATTAATGAACTTCTAATTAGATTTTTTTACATGAAACCTTTTGTAGTCTTTCAAGTGTTATATTGACAACGTATTTTAGAAGTTTCCTAACTTGTTTTAATCTTGTTTTAATGATATTATATTTTATTTAAGTCGCTTTGCACATCATATCGTCTTTAGGTACTTATTTAGAAGTTTCATCTGTTTGATAAGGATACTTTTAAACCTGTAGGTATACCTATATACCAATGACGAAATACGCTAATGGTAATACATACAAAAATGAATCCCTACTTCCCTTAGTCACGCCATCACGCGTGAATGGCTGGCCAGATTTAACTTTTTTTTTGTATTTTTTATTGTGCGAAAAAGGTGGAAATTTAGAAAATTCAAGAAAACCCCAATTAATATACCCATACAATCTGTTTCTAATTGTGGCTAAACATTTGATGGGTTATAAGTACTATAGAGATCACAGACTTGTATTCTAAAGACAGGGCGAACAGCGCGAAAAACCAGTTTATGGGTGTCATTAGTACCAACAGTATAAGTCCACGCGGTAGTTCGGTCAGCGGCGGCGGCGGTATTTTGACAGATGACGCTTCTGTTTGCTTGTATGAAGAAGGTTTACGTAAAATGTTCGGATTAATATCTTTATCTATTATAGAGATAGAAAATGTAGAGGTCGACGACCTCCGTGGTTGAGTGGTTAGCGTGCCGGTTTTCAAGGCACCACTATCTCTGAGGTTCCGGGTTCGATTCCCGGTCGGGGCAATGTAGAAAAATAAATTTTCTACATTGTCTCGGGTCTGGGTGTTGTGGTACCTTCCTTGTTTCTGATTTCCTTAACACAAGTGCATAAGCTACTTACTAAGGGATCGGAGCAATGCATGTGATGTTGTCCACTATTTATATATTTATTTATTTATATAAAAAAATATGGCAAAACAACTTTGCTGGGTCAGCTAGTCGTTAATAATTTCTTTTTCTGTTACATGATGGTGACCAATTTACTTATTAATAAGTTTGCTAAGAATAATTTACACGCTATTGCTAGTATAAGCCTTCCCAGCAAGTTAAAAAAAAACTTTAATACTATAAATATTGCTAATAGTAGGCACTTTACTTTTTAAAAGTTTATTTTATGCTTTAAAATCAACTTAAAATCTTTTTAAATAATTTAATTTCTCAATTTATAACGTATCCACCTATTTTATTAAGCTATGATTTAGGTAACCATTCCCTACTGGTTCACCTAATATAATATTATGTGTAGCATAGTAAATTGGACCTAACCGTTTAGAAAGGTGTCCCAAGAGTATGCTAAAGCTGAGTAATTGATATCCGAAATCAATAGGAGGTTTACGCACTAATGCTAAATTTATTGATTTATGGTAAGATATGTTAAGTGCCCATAGTACTTTGTAAATCCATTTTTAGACATGGCATTAATATTATTTTATTCAATTACAAGTTAGTGACCTTGCGCAGGTATAGCATCACGACCACAAATCGCACTAAAACTTCCAAATATTTCACATAGGCCTAACGTACAGGCTCTTGTAAAAGGTCAATATAATATTTTTTTTATTATTGATAGACTCGCGCTTGACTACAATCATCTCTGATGGACAGAAATGGTGAGGTCTTGGAGTACGCTTGCCTAGAAAATGCGTACATATACTCTTCTCTTGAAGACACTCAATTTATACTTGTCTGGGAACACAAAAACTGAAAAATTGTTCCAGACCTTAGCATTACGTACATTAGAAAGTGAAATAAAAATATTTCGTTTGGATTTCGCTGGACAGCAACCACCAAAAAATACAAGGACAATCAGGAGGCCACTTCTCTTGGCGTTTTCGGTTCTGTAGTAGAAAGGTAAAGAAGATTATAGGTTTAATAACAAAATGACGGTCAATCTTCATACCAGAGACCAAAGAATAAGTTTGGTCCTAACATAGTCGTTTGCCAGTTTCGGACTCAATAAAATATGTTATCGATTACAAAAGTTTAAAGTTTCTTTTAAATGTCGTAAGAATGTATTGAAAAACAAATAAGTACGAGTAAGCCTTTTTTAACACTTTACAGGTTAGTACTTGACTGCGATCTCGCCTGATGGTAAGTGATGATGCAGCCGAAGATGTTAACGTACTAACTTGGAAGGGGTAAGTAAAGTCACCCCAACGGTTTCTACTCAGCATCGCACCGGAACGTTAAATCGCTTGGCGGTGTTTCTTTGCTGGTAGGGTGGTAACTAGCCACGGCCGCAGCCTCCCACCAGACCAGACCTGAGCCAATTTAGAAATTATAAACCACCAAAGTGGGCCCCGTGACGGGAATCGAACCCGCGACTTCCTACTCGAATCCGAGCGCGCGTCCCCTACGCGAGGGAGGTCGTCAAACTTTTTATACGAAGAAAAGAAACGTTTTTCGGGTCCAAGCGGTCGAAGTCACGGACAGTATCTTATGTTTGATATTATTTACATAGGTACCTTCGGATTCTGTAGTCGAAGCCATACGCTATCTTACATCAGTATCCGAATATAAATTACCTACTCAAAACATTTCTGGCGAGCCATCTCCATTGAATTTGGATGCCCTTATTTCACGATAGACCCGCGGCAATATTTTCCGGAATATGTCTGGTCCCTGAAGGTAAGGTTCGGTCTACGGACCTCGTTAGAGATAAGTTTGTTCGGTTTGGAGATGTCACGTTCGTTGAGGTACGATTTAAGCCTAATTTATTGCGTTCAAAATTAATAACTCTACGTTTTCAGAATTTCCTACTGTATCTCTTTATTAAATACAGTATAATTATAAACTCGATAAGAAATAATGCTTGACCATAACATGTATTACGCTATTATGGTTGCCCAGTTTTAATTTTGCACTTCATGTAAAAACCAACAATACAAAGTGTCTTCTGAAAGTTCATTTTTAAAGTTTCGTGCACAAAGAGTAAAAAATCGGGACCCCTATTACTGACACTTCACTGTCCGTCTGTAACCAGGCTGTATTTCTTGAACCGTGATAGTTAGTTACACACTTACAAATACTAAAAAATAGAATAACATTTAAGGGGGCTCCCATACAACAAACGTAATTGTTTTGCTTGTTTTTGCTCGATATTGATAACGGTAACAGTTAGACGTTTCAAATTTTCTCAGAATATTTAGTTATATACTTACTATACAAATAAATATCCTATACCTTTAAACGAGCAATTCTTGTATATATATTTCTATATACCTAATCCGAATCTCGGAAGCGGCTCAAACGATTTTCATGAAATTTAGTATACAGGGGGTTTTGGGGGCGATAAATCGATCTAGCTAGGATTCATTTGTCGAAAATGTCAGAAAATGTGAAATTTACCAAAAAAAATAAGACCCCTGCTGCCATCTATTGGTGGGTAGATAAACTACCGAGCAAAGCTCGGTCACCCAGATATTTTAAATTAAAATAACCTATACCTTTAAACGAGCAATTCTTGTATATATATTTCTATATAATCCGAATCTCGGAAGCGGCTCAAACGATTTTCATGAAATTTAGTATACAGAGGGTTTTGGGGGCGATAAATCGATCTAGCTAGGATTCATTTGTCGAAAATGTCAGAAAATGTGAAATTTACCAAAAAAATAAGACCCCTGCTGCCATCTATTGGTGGGTAGATAAACTACCGAGCAAAGCTCGGTCACCCAGATATTTTAAATTAAAATAAAATAAAAAATTAAGGGGGGCTCTCATACAATAAACGTAGTTTTTATGCTCGGTTTATAGTTTATACTATTATAGTCAAAGGGAGTATACTCGTGATGGTACGGAACCCTCAGTGCGCAAGCCCCACTCGCACTTGACCAATTTTTTTACTACTTTTGTTGTTGTTTTTTTTTGCATGTTTTGTATCTTTTTATGTTACGCTTTTGTTTCTTTCTTTTTTCTGAATTACTACATAGGGATATGCCATTATGGTAACACTGATACCTGCCTAATGGAAATCATTTGTTATAAAGAAGATCGAAAAGGCCCAGATTTTCCCGGGAAATGTACCAGAAAATGGAATCTTTCGTGTGTTCACGATAATATTGAGCGTAGTACCCAATAATGCGTGTATTTAGTTTAATACAAGGTTTCAGTTAGGGTGCTGTTATCTTAGGATAGCGCGCTTTTATGTACCTTAAGTTTTAAAAGGGTTGGGTGAGGCTTCATTATTATTTAAGTAGGTATTTTTTTTTATAGGTTCTTTTCTATCCTATTTTCACATTTGGTATGTCATTAAAAAAGTTGGAATTTTCCATAAATCATTATATGGTGATTTACTAGATATTGCCCGCGGTTCTACGTGCGCGAATTTTGGATTTTTTTTGAATACCAAAGTGAATCCCGTACTCCCGCCAGCGAGTTACGGAATCAGGCTGTTTTAGTGGAAACAAGCCCTCTACGATTCCCTTGACGGAAGTGTGCTTATGCGTTAAATCTTTTCAGTCTGTCACAAAGGGTTAGATGTTTAAAAGTCAACACTCTACCGCAAAATTCAAAAAGCAGGTTTGCACCAAGAAGAACTGGCACGAAACACGGAACAATGCAACATGATATTGTTAAGCTTAACATTAGAACCTAGACAATTTATCTTGTGTGGAAGGAAAATATTTTGTGGTTGAAACTTTAATTCCACTTGCCCCATACTTGCAACTCGCCTCGTATCTATAATAACGTGTCGGGGAGTAAGTTAAGTAGTGACATAATGCGGGTTGTGATTTTTGTGCTCTAGTAACTTTCTAGAATAGGAAAATAGGGTAAAATAGTCACGACGACGGCTAGTGGGCATCCGACGATGTAATCCCGCGCCTCATAATTCAGGTCTCTCCAATTTATCTCAGGGAGTCTGCATATGTTGAGCTCCATCCTTGAAATATGAGCTTGTTTGGTAGATGAATATTAATTATGAATTATAATAGTTATTTTCAAGAGCGCAAAGCAATATGTATTTACAGTCGTGTGTCTTATAATGCTGAGCTAAGACATTTAAAGACACGATACGAAAAAAATAAATAATACATATCTCACTACAGCTAGGAAAATGACAGAAAGAAAACTTAGGGTCAACATTGTGAGACTGTTAAGTGTTATTTTCAGTCTCTGCATTCTAATTTGATCGCTGCTAAAATCACTCACATTACACCTCAAAGTTCAAATACAAAACAACAACCAATTAAGCAAAAATAAGTTAATACTATTTATCTTAATCAAAAAATTCATATTTTATGGCATATTTTCTTAGAACATTATTTTCTATGCATCATCTCACAAGCAAAAACACCTAAACTATTATGACTATTCTTAGGGCAGTGAGACTAAAACGGTCAATGTTTCTTGAATAATTAAAGTCTGGTCTACTCCAAAATAGCTAATAGCTATATATTATATTCGAGTGGTAGACTTTATAGTCTAAGACTCGTTTCACTAACTATTTAAGAGTCACCTAAGCCGTAAGGTGACAGTTGTTGTAGGTGAAAACTGTCAGCATTCGATTTAGGCGCTTCCTAGGTTTTGTGAAAACGGCTGTAAGTTAAATGAATTTAGTAACACACGTTCAGTCCTATTCTTGGATCCGGAGTTAAATGCATTTTGAGACAACTCAATATAACATGACGTGTTGCATAGGGAGACTTTAATTCTTTTAACATTCTCAATGGTGTGTCAAGCCTGCAAACCCAAATTACCCAAAAATGGACCAAAAAGGCTGGTCACCAATAAGAACATAATATACAGAGAGAACTACCAGACAAACTGGTAACACGAATAACCTTTTTCCAATCTAAAAAGACTGTGGTGCGCTTCATCTGATGTTCTTAATTAAAAGTGCTGCATACAATAGGGGGTAGGTCTAAATGAAATAATATAGGAGTCTTGCATTTGCATGAACTGCATTGTAAAATTTTTTTGTATTATACTCAGAAACATTAAGCATCACGTAGTTTTGAAATCCTTTTTGAAACGAGGCTCGTATTAAAACTCGACTCGTACGAAACCATCAAATGAGGTTTTGAGGCATATCTACAAAGTTCTTTTCATACTGGAAACCTGAAATAACTTTGTTAGAGGTTAATTTATTGTTAAGAGACATTGTGAAAATTATTAATAAATAATTATAAACGAAATAAGCCAATTACTTCGTCTCGCCATCATATTGTTTCCATGGCTTCTTTGAAAAATTCTTTTATAGAAACATTTTCCTAATAATTAAGTATTATAAAGACAACTACAAAAACGACAAGAAAAATTACAGTTGCTATTGCGAAATAAATGTTAGTCTGTATGATAGTTATAAATCGAAATACATAATTTCGATATTTTAATTATCCACTGACTAGCTTACGAAAATTTTTATATCTCACTTTAATCAAGTAGTTTGTAAGGAGAAGAATTGCTTACAGATATAATCGAATGAAAGTTCTCACCCGCATAGATCTAACGGTGTACATCGCTAACTAACCTTACACGATTTGAAAAGGTTTAGCACAGGCACACTAAACTACTTTGAAAAATGCTCTACCAGCATATTGTGTCGATTTAGTTAGTGCCTTTGCCTGCGTTTTAATAAGGAATATTCGTGATACTAAACTACTGTGAAAAATGCTCTACAAACCTAACAGCATAATATTGTGTCGATTTGGTTATTGTCTTTGCCTGCGTCTGAATAAGGAATATTCGTGAAATTTAAAAATGGAAGTCTCATATTTTTATTTGTAATCTTCATCGATTATAAGTTATACCTATGTGTGATTTTCAATGCTTTTTCATTCTTTAGTACATTCACAAGATTAAATGCAGCGTTAAGTGTACCAAATAGATGGTCCAAGTAATTCTAGGATCAATATTGGTCTGGTGGATGTCTTTACCCGCGATTGTCGCGCTAGCATAGACTAGCACCGCCAATCAATTTAGAGTTCCAGCGAATGTAGAAACCGTTAGGAGTTGCTTCTCCCTTCCACTTAAATTGGATATATGGAATATTTTTTTTCTTTCTTACCTTCACGAATGCGTTGGTAGATGCAACATGCAGTGTCGCAGAAGAAGATAACATGACAAAAGACGTTTTACCTTATTACTAAAAAACTAAGGGCTGATTTTTTAGTCGCCAGATGTCAAATTTAAATTACGTTTTAGAGAAGTTTTTTGAACCAACTATGGCCTATTACTATATGAACCCGAACACCACAACATCGAAATATGCACGAATTAAAAATTATTTGGTACTAGCTGTTGCCCGCGGCTCCGCCCGCGTGCAGTTCGTTTTTTTTACAAAAATGTTTCCCGTGGAATTTCTTAATTTTTCCCAAGATTTCCCGTACAACATGAGTGGTCCTTGGGTTCGATGGACCTGTAAAGGAGTCTTCTTCCAATCTCTCCTGTCAACGTGCGATCTTCTTTTACACAATTTACCTATATCTTCTTTGGTCTTCCTCTACTTATACACTCTGTCGAAATCGCTTATGTTACTCAATTCGCATGGAGTAAGATAGAGTGGGGCGTGTCATCGTGGATTGTAATATCTATACTAACCAAACTTATCTTATTCTGAGATGATACCAACGCCCAGATATTGTAATTAAGCATTCTGATGCGCTGCTGTGTACGTAGCAACCCGTTCCTGCTACGTACGGGTTATCTTGTAAAGTTATACCTAGTTGCACGATCAAAAGGACGATTTAAACTGTCGATATTTCGACCCCGTTTTGATTGTGCTACGGAGATAAGTAGCTATAGGTTTTTTTAAACATCCCACGGGTGCTCTCAAATTTTTCAGGATGAAAATTATCTTAAATGTTGACCGGGCATATATATAAAGTAGGATCATAAAATTTCATTAAAATCCGTTACTTGAAAGACGCTTGCTAACTGTTTTTGTAATGTTTTCTTTCCCGCGGGAACTCGATTGGATTAATAAGTTTTACTATATATATATTTTGTTAAAAAGGCAACATAAGGTATCAGCATAACCAATTTTACTAAATTAAGTTCATTAGTTGTTGATTACAAAGCTGTTAAATTAATTGCAGTTTTTAACTATCCCACGGGAACTCTTTATTTTACCGGGATGAAAAGTATCCTATATGTTGACCAGGGACATAGGCTACCACCACACAAAATTTCATTGGAATCGGTCCAGCTGTTCCAAAGATTAGCCCGTACAAACAGACAGACAAACAGACAAACAGACAAACAACAGATTTATTATATGTATTGATTTTGAATGTATGGAGACATTGTAGTTCATGGGACTCTTAAAACAAAGAAACACATCAATTATAGTTTCCGATAAAAATTAGAATAAAGTAGATTTTGGAGCAATTTTTGGGAGAACTTTCTATCGATAATTTTTTATTAAATCATGTTTCTGCTTCACATCGATTTTAGATTAAAGACCCATAAAGTTTAAATTTGAAAAAAGGTTTGAAGATGGCAAGTTGGCAACAGGTGTTTGAGGAAAGCGACAGATAATGTGTGAATACTAACATCTAACATTAGCTGAACCTGGCTGAATTAGAGGTGCATACTGTAAAATATTTATAGATTGCAGAAATATTCATTCAGAAACGGGGTTAAAATATAAATGTATGCATGGGAGATTATTGATGCCCTCGTATCCGCCGCAGATGAGCAAGTAGGTGACCGATTTGACTCTTATGACGTGCTTACATTATTACATAGAGTAGAAATTTACATTACAATGTGTATAAGGCGAATATTTGAGACGCGTCATTAAAAGAGTAATTAATAAAAAATAATTAACACTAAGTATAAATGCGAAAGTTTGTATGTGTACGTATATTTGTTACTTCTTCGTCCACCACCTCCTTCATTGATTTTGCGTGCGACAAGGCTATCTTGGCGCGTGGCGAAAATCGGAACTAACGCCGCTATCTTATGATACTGTTTGATGTTCTCTCTGTCTGTATATCGCTATATTATGTTGTGTTGTTTTTGCTTAATATTAACTAAAATAAAACTGAAATTGAATTAAAATTGAGAAGATTTTATTTTCTGGCTGCCTTTGTTCTATAACACCACCCTCATTCAAGTGCCAAGAGAGCCTTGTCGGGGACAATGACCGTGGATGTATCACGTATGGTATCCCGTACCAAGCTGATTCAAATCCAAACTTTGAACTTTTAACTTCTACATTTTTTTATTAATATCCGAATTCCAAAGTTAGAGGCGAATAAACAAGTTGTAGTACTTCTCAATAAAATATTATATATATGATAAGAAAAGCCCATTTTCAAGAGAGTAACTTTTTGTATGCAAAATAAAATTCCGGATATGAAAAACAAATCCCACCGAGGCGTCCGGCAACAAATAGTATAGGACACTATAAATCTCAAGGATTTTTGTTACTTCAATATTTTTTTAAATATTAGATATGACTACCAGCTTGCGTTTAACAAAAGCTTTGAACTTATTGAAGGAAAAGTCCAATAGGAACAAGTTCACAAAACTTAATTTTAAGTTCTGCTTGATATGTGCTCATCTTTAGTGTACAATTTCCGGGAAGGAGGAACGTTCTAGTTGAAATCGCTATGTATCATTATAACTTGTTCTGCTTATTCAGATCACAGCTAAGAGTTTTCGGAAACTCTTAATTGAAAGACTTGAGGGTGGCACTCGAAAGTTTTTCACGCTGACTTGCTTTTCTAGAAGGCGCTGATGCAGTTTGTTTTTTGGGAGTTTTGGACATACGTTAAGCGTTAATGTTCGCAAGCATGTTCCTGCTTATACAACGTGTAGATTATTTGCCCTAATTAGCCGAAAGCCTAAAGTAGGGAACGATGTATTATAGATGCATGTAAAAATATCACAAGAAGTTTAGCTCATAACTATAGGGAGTTCAAAAATTAACTATAAGTTTTAACTGACATTCCTAACGTTCCCATCGTTGTGTGAAGGATGGGTGTTCAAACAGATATAAATTATTAACATAATATTTTGTATGTTTACTATACTAAATACTTACATATTAAACAAGTACTATTCGTTAAAAAGTCTGCAAACACCCATAATGTAACTCTCTCTCTCTCTGCGTCGTAATCCTCATTACTGAGGGTCGTGACCCCTTCCACCGACGACTTTCTTTAGGACAATGTCGCGCCATGTTGCCCTGTTGGCTGCGACGTGTAGAGCATCGTGGACGTTCGTGTCGAGTGCGGTGCGGATTTGATCAGACCAACGCATCGGGCTCCGTCCTCGAGGTCTCTTTCCTTCCATTTTGCCGGTGACAACCATCTTCTCCAGGTTGCCACCTTCCCTTCGGGCAATGTGACCGAAGTACTCCAGAATCCTCTGCAGGCAAGTGGTTGATAGCCTTTTTGTTATTCTGAGCTGTCTCAGGATCGACGCGTTAGTTCTATGTGCTGTCCATGGGATCCGGAGCATCCTTCTCCAGCACCACATCTCGAAAGCGTCAATGCGTTGTCGATCGGCTGCTTTAATTGTCCATGTCTCAGCAGCATATAGAAAAATCGGGAAGACAAGTGCACGGACAAGACGCATTTTGGTGTTAATAGAAATATGTCTGTCCCTCCAAGTCTTATGCAGCTGAGACATAGCGCTCTTGGCCATTCCGATACGCCTTCGAATTTCGACTTCACATGACCCAGTGTTGCTGATGTTGGAACCCAGGTAAATAAAGTTCTCTATAATTTCGAGATTTAGTGAACCAGTGAGCTCCAGTTTTTTACCACGATCTACAACCATTACTTTCGTCTTAGATCTGTTTATGGAAAGACCCATCTCATTGCTTATATCCTCCATCCTGCTCAACAGAGAAGCCATCTCAGCCTCAGTCGCTGCTAGGAGCGTCGTGTCATCAGCGTATCTTAAGTTGGTCAGTTTTACTCCACCGATACTGACGCCACCTTCCCAGTCTTCGAGCGCACGTCTCATAATGTATTCCCCGTAGATATTGAAGAGGACGGGAGAGAGGACACACCCTTGGATAATGTAACTAATTCTTATATGAACTTCTAAGACCACTCTTTTTTGCTTTTCCTTAGCTACAATCGTCTAAAATCCTGAAAGGCCTCTCTAATTAATCCAAAGGAGAAACAACGATATAACGCTAAACACACTAACGGCCGCTTTGTGCATTTCTAAAGCACCTCATAAAAGGCTACAAGTTGAAAGGAACTCCACATAGCTAATTTTCTCTACTTTTCCCTCGTTTTCCTACTTTTCCCCTTTTCAAAGTCTAAGATTATTTTTCTTTTAATGTTTCCTTAGGCGCAAGCCACGCTAGGGCGTCAGCGAAAAACGAAGTTGACTTGTGAAGCGGAAGGCGTGAAGACGCTTCTCCGCTCTAAGGCCATGTTGAAGTAAAAAATAATCAGAAAAATTCTTTACATGTGGTCATGTAAACACGTATTACCCTCGTCTGGTGCGGTCAAAGAAAATCAAAATGTTTATTCTTCACATAGGTTTCATTAGTATAAGCACTTGACATTAATTATGTCAGTCTCCAACCGTCACGTTCATGGGAAGCAATTTTCACCAAAAACAACTTGTACTTAAAAAAAAATTTATCAAGTTATTACAGTATCTGCCTTGTCAATCCATGCCGGCTGCGCCAACAAGTTAAGTCCAATTTATCTCTAGCTATTATTTTTCGATGATTGTGCACGTGTATCGCAGACGCAAAACGCGTCGCGCCGTCGTGGCACCCGGGTAAGAAAATTTTGCAATTCAGAAAACATGTCGAGATTGGAACGGCGCATGTGGCCCGTGAATGGGGTAATATGTTCTTATTGTTTCGCACTACCTACCTCATTGTTTATTTTTATTGCCTTCGGGCGGAATTTCTCTTACTTCGCATGTTAGTTTATGTCTTAGAAAACATACTTAATATGAAAATGAGCACTGGTCTTAAATACTCGTAATAACACATTTCAGACGTAGGTATCCCTGCAAAAAAATCATACGAGTATGTTTGTTATAGTTTGTCCATTTTATTCATAGTTTTTTGACAGAACCAGAGAGACAAACGTTCAGTGGTCTCTCTCTAGTCCCTCGTAATCTGTTTCATGTGTCAAAAAAGACTATTATTAAAATAGACAAACTATAGTATAAACAACAGCAAACTATTCAGCTCAAACTTGTAGTATACACGATAGCAAGAAATCAAGAGCTCATAGATCATTTTTTTCGTCATTCTCAGAAAACCCTTTCATTTCGTATCCATATATTGTGGTTGGAAAAAGAAACCATTCCGCCATCTTGGGCCAGTTGTGGGAATCGAACACACGACCGACGATGCAAATAGCAAGACCGCTACCGCTGCGCCATTTGGTCGTCAACATTGCAAGTTGAATAAAAATTTGTAAAAAAATATTTTGAGGTTAAACTTGTAAACTCAAAATCAGCCAAGTGCGAGTCAGACTCACGCACGAAGGGTTCCGTACCATTATCTATGTCACGTAGCGAGATCATGATGCAAAAGCCAGAACTTTCAACAATAACCTACCATATACCTACTAGTACTATACAAGTAGAGTAGATAGATAGATAGATAAACTTTTTATTGCACACCACAGAAATATTTAATAATTAGGAAATTGAGTAAAATTAGGAGTAATATTGGGTTGAGTTTTGGATCACCGACCAAAAATGAGCAAAAAATCACGTTTGTTGTATGGGAGCCCCCTGTAATCTTTATTTTAATCTATTTTTTGTATTTGTTTTTATAACGGTAAAGGAAACACATCATCATCATCAACGTGTGTTACATACAGCCTAATGACAGACGGACGGACGGACGGAAGGTGAAGTTTCAGTAATAGGCTCCCGTTTTTTATCCTTTGGCTACGGAACCCTATAAATATGCCAATAAGTACTCAGCAGTGACTTTTAAGTGGTTGTAGAAAAAGAAGATCTGTGCCCAATACTGGGATGCTATTGGTCAGGGGGACTTAAATAAATACCTATTTTGGAATATCCAGACGGAAGCTAGAATTCTCGGGGATATGGGAATGTACATTGACCACAAATGGAAATTGGCCAAATTCAATTTGCAAGACTCGGCTTAGCTAGCAAACTACATTACTAAAGTAAATAGCAGCTTGAATGCTAAAACAAATCTTAGGGAAAGTTTCAAGATTGGCCTTACTTTTGATTAATCTAAGTCTATACAGATCAATACGAATTGTTATATTTTAAAGAATTTAGATAATTTTAAAGTGGTTTACCATCGTTTATGACTAAGCTACTAATAATACAAAAGTATGCTAGTTTCGATCAATTGCTACTAGCTAGCATGTGTACGAAGTGTCTGTTAGTACCTAATGATCGTGCTTTTTGGTAAGCAAATCATTTTGAGCAAGATCTAATAGCATGTTTTTATGAGCTTAATTCGTAACTTGTGGACCCACCCCTGCACTCTAGGCATAGTATGTCTCATCTATAGGTTTTTCAAATAGCTATTGATGTTTATGAAATTTAAAAATGTTTAAGAATGACCAAATTAGCGGTCATTTTTTTTCATTTTTCAATCACTAAGATACTTGCTTATTTCTTGTCTGCAAAATAAAGGAACCTACCAGCAAAAACGCATCGTCAAGCGATTAATCATTTCAGTGTTTACGTTCCTCAAGTTAGTACGATATCATCTTCGACTGCATCGTCACTTACCATAATTGATTGTGTAAGAAAAACGTATCCATCGTAATCGTATTCGGAAACAAACTTTGGCCGCTAATTTACTACAGCCAATCGGGGAACAGTTTTCGCTAACGGGAGCAGGTCCCTGCAGGACTAGTACGAGTATGTGCGCGTAGAGATATCTCTCTACCTTTGTCGCTCTCTTTTCTCTTTCTGATCTATATTGATAGACAGGGAAAAGAGATCGACAAGAGAAGAGAGAATTATATCTACGTGCGCATGCCGCATAGGCTGGTGACATTGCAGTCAAGTGCTAACATCATGTGTAAAACATAAAATAAAAATACTTCACCTTTCGCAAACTAATACGGCAATTTAAGTTTTGAAACTAGACTCGCGTTGCCGCTCGCTAAAGGCATAAACGTCGCTCCTGAGCCCGAGAGGTTTCCTATACTTGTGGTATAAGTTATGCGAGGAAGCAGGTCATGAGTATGAGAGTATAATATTATGAGTTTGATTTTTTTTAATTAACTTGTATATTATTTTTCTTGTTCAGTGAACGAAAACACAAAAGAAGCTGCCATTTTAAACGATTTGTGTTTTCATTATTTTAACCAGCCGAACGGAACTTAATTCGCAAGTCGTGATTGGCCGACTCAAGTATTGCATAAGCCGCGCCGGCCAACCAATTAATCGTTATTCTCCTTATTACATTTTTTAGTATTTTTAACTGTTATATATGAAGGGGTTTGCCAGTGAGGCAGAGTATCCCCTTTCGTAATAGAAGGTTCTAGCGAAGAAAGGGGATACTCTGCCTCACTGGCAAACCCCTTCACTGGTGACCCGTTCGAAAACACGCGCTAGCGAAGATGAGCAGTGAAAGTGAAACGGACTCACAAAACGTAAACACCAACACTCGTCAACGAGTTAAAAAATCCGTAAGGATCAGCGGTCAAGATGAAACACTAAAGCCGTTGTGCCCAAGACAAATAAAAACTCCACCGTTTTGGGCAGAAAAACCCAACATCTGGTTCCGGCAAGTAGAAGGCCAATTCAAATTGTTTGGAATTACCGACGAAGAAACCAAATTCTACCAGGTAGCAACGTCGCTAGATCGGCAGTACGCCACAGAGGTGGAGGACGTTATAGCTGGCCCTCCCGACTACAACCGTTTGAAAACAGAACTAATCAAACGACTGTCGGCATCGCGGGAAAATAAAATTAAACAACTATTGTCACATGAAGAAATAGGCAGTAGGAAACCATCACAATTCCTTCGGCACCTACAACACCTAGCTGGACCAGACGTCCCTCACGAGTTCGTGAAAACTATTTGGACCAGCCGCCTACCCACGGAGATGCAGCCCATCGTCGCGTCTCAACCGGGCCTGTCCCTCGACGCGCTAGCAGACCTCACAGACCGGATACACGATATTGCTCCACCACCAGCACGCCAAGTAGCCGCAGCAACTCCATCCACTACTGTTGACATTTTGGCGCAGCAGGTATCCGAGCTGACGAAGCAGGTCAGCGCTCTTCTCGCCCGCGACGACCAGAGGTCACAACAGTACGAACGCGGACGAGCTCGGGAACGAAGCCGCAGTCGCTCTCAACATCGGAGGTCAACATCAAACCACCAGCGGTTCCCAAATTGTTGGTACCACCATAAATTCGGACCGGCGGCGAGCAAATGCGTACAACCGTGCAACTTTGGAAAGCCGTCGGGAAACAACCACGACAATCTGTGATGGCGGCCGACGATTGTCGTAATCCAGGTCGCCTCTTTATTACGGACCGGGACACTAACGTTCAGTACTTGATAGATACCGGAAGTGATCTATGCGTATATCCTGTTAGTGCGCTTCATGAACGTCGTTGTAAAACCTCTTTTACCCTGCACGCTGCTAATGGTTCGGTAATCGACACATACGGCTACATTCAACTTACGTTGAACATAGGCCTACGCCGCAATTTTCCATGGCGTTTCGTCGTTGCCAATGTCACGAAACCTATCATCGGTGTAGATTTTCTCGCACATTATCGTCTCATAGTTGACATCAGTAATCACAGGCTCACCGATAGCCTAACCAATATCAGCGCAGCAGTAAGCATTTGTAATTCTAATAATCTTGTTACGAGTGTGAAGGTATCGACTGGAGGCAGCAGCAGGTACCACGCCATTTTGTCCGAATTTCCGGATATCACTCGCCCCGCCGGCACACCAGGTACAGTAAAACACACTACACAACACCACATCCGCACCACACCAGGCCCCCCAGTGTCATGCTCACCCCGTAGGCTGGCTCCAGACAAATTGAAGATCGCCAAGCAGGAATTTGACACAATGCTGGCCAATGGTACCGCCCGTCCGTCCGACAGCCCGTGGTCATCACCACTCCACCTAGCGACCAAGAAAGACAACGGCTGGCGTCCTTGCGGCGATTACAGACTTCTCAACGCGAGGACAATTCCAGACAAATACCCAATTCGTCATATACACGACTTTTCCCATAACTTATCTGGATGTAAGTACTTTTCCGTTATAGATTTAGTCAAGGCTTACAATCAGATCCCTGTAGCTGAGGAGGACATCCCGAAGACAGCCATTACAACCCCCTTCGGGCTTTACGAATTTCCCTTCATGACTTTTGGTTTGAGGAACGCCGGTCAGACCTTTCAACGATTCGTGGATGAACTAACGCGTGGTCTTGACTTTTGCTATCCATACCTAGACGATTTTCTGGTATTTTCCAAAACACAAGAAGAGCACGAGCAACATTTGCGCCAACTTTTCACTCGTATGCAAGAATACGGCGTACTTGTTAACACGGCCAAATGTGTGTTCGGCGCACCTGAAGTTACATTTCTCGGGTACAGGATATCAGAAACAGGTACGAAACCCTTGGATGAGAAAGTTAAAGACATTGCAGATATTCCGATGCCGAAACCTGTCCGAGAACTAAGGAGATTCCTGGGCATGATTAATTTTTATAGGCGATTTTTACCAAATGCTGCTGAAATCCAAGCACCTCTGAACGCCTTGATGACCGGATCGGTAAAAGGATCACAACCGATTATCATAGAGGGAGAATCACTGCAAGCCTTCGAGGACTGCAAGAAGAGTCTGTGCAACGCAGCCTTACTAGCGCATCCAGACTGCAATGCAAAGTTAGGTCTCGTCACGGACGCTTCAGACAAAATTATCGCAGCAGCCCTTCAGCAATACGTAAACGGAGCTTGGCAGCCCTTAGCATTCTTCTCGCGCAAATTGAGTCCTTCCCAAGTTAAATATGGAGCATATGATCGGGAACTCCTCGCCATATACGAAGGCATTAAATACTTTCGCCACATGCTAGAAGCTCACCACTTCACCGTCTATACTGACCACAAGCCGCTATGTTATGCATTCCATGAGCGGAAAAGTAACGGTTCGCCGCGGCAGTATAGACACCTAGACTTCATATCGCAATTCACGACAGACATTCAACACATATCGGGTAAAGATAACATCGTTGCCGACACGCTTTCCCGTGTTCATGAATTACAGAAGCCTGTCGATTTCGAAGTCCTTGCAAAGTCACAAGCCACAGATCCTGAACTTGCAGATTATCTGAAAGGCGAAACTTCCCTACGCCTGAAGAAAATTTCAATCCCTGGGAGTCGTACTGAATTGTACTGTGACGTCAGTACACCGACTGCCAGGCCTTTTGTTCCTGAGAGCTGTCGCAGGCAAGTTTTCAACAGCCTCCACTCTCTTAGCCATCCAGGTCCAAACGCATCAGCTAAGCTCGTTGCCCAACGTTTCGTTTGGCCCCTCATGCGCAAGAACTGCCGTGAATGGGCGCAGGCATGTTTGTCCTGCCAGCGCAGTAAAGTCAGCCGACACGTGTCGTCACCTGTGGGTACGCACGCGCTACCTTCAGCACGATTCAAATATGCCCACATAGACCTGGTCGGTCCACTGCCATATTCAAACGGATATCGATATTGCTTAACAGCCGTCGATCGCTTCACACGATGGCCAGAAGCTGTACCCATCACCGATATCACAGCAGAGACAGTGGCCAAAGCGTTTATT
The DNA here is from genome assembly GCA_963855885.1 of Coenonympha glycerion. Classification (NCBI taxonomy): domain Eukaryota; kingdom Metazoa; phylum Arthropoda; class Insecta; order Lepidoptera; family Nymphalidae; genus Coenonympha; species Coenonympha glycerion. The sequence goes on along the minus strand of OY979637.1, from coordinate 14,563,583 downwards.
TCCTGCTGGGTATCACGCTTCGGCAGCCCGTTAGACGTCGTCACAGATCTCGGGAAGCAATTCCAATCAGCGCTTTTCCAGCAGTTGGCCAAATCTATTGGATTTCAACACCGCAGCACAACTGCTTACCATCCTCAGTGCAACGGCCTGGTGGAGCGTTTCCACCGCCAGCTCAAAGCAGCTATTACCTGCCACGCAGACGAAAATTGGACCGAATCACTACCACTTGTGCTCCTCGGCATACGAAGCGCCATAAAAGAGGACCTCAAGGCCTCATCAGCTGAACTGGTGTATGGCGAACCACTCCGACTACCCGGAGAATTCTTCGGCGACAATGTCCCAGGTTACACCACCGACATCACCGACTTCTCAGCTCGCATGAAGTCCTTCGCCGAAAAACTACGGCCCATCCCAGCTCAACATCACTCTAAAGCCAAAACCTTCGTATTTAAAGAACTGAATACCTGTAGCCATGTCTTCCTCCGAGATGACACGTTACGTGGTGCACTACAGCCAGCTTACACTGGGCCATATGAAGTCATAAAAAGAGGTGCAAAAACGTTTAGGTTAAATATCAAAGGCAAAGTCGTCACAGTATCTATTGACCGCGTTAAGCCGGCCTACATATTGTCCGACGCCACGCCACCACAACTCCAACCTAATCCAGCCTTAAATACACCTCCCGATCCGGCCCCACCTAAATCTTCCAACCCTCCATCTCCAGATTCTATCCATCAACCGTCCGATACTAACACCGGATGGCGTACAACGCGTTCGGGAAGAAGAGTTCGCTTCCCGGACTATTATCGTCCGTAGACACGGCCTCTGGGGGGGAGTGGTGTAGGCTACTCACAACCATAATTCAGCACACAAACACATACAGAACACTAAATCACATTCACACTAATAAACAAACATACACATTTTCATATACATTAAATTTACAAGCACACTCGGGTGAAACCCGTAGTATTAGCTTGCGACCGCGCCGTGAGGCGAGTGACCTGACAAAATTGCTGAGTGCGCGACATTGCACAACGCGCCAGTACATGGTACTCCAAGTCGCTACCTACACGTCGGTCAACCGCGATCTTTAATTACATCGCTAATTCAGCAAAATAATAACATAAGTGTTCTGTATCGAGTTCACATTAAATAATCCAACGAAACTAAAGCATATTTTCTTCGCTAGAACCTTCTATTACGAAAGGGGATACTCCACCTCACTGGCAAACCCCTTCATATATTCTCGTTGTATTGCAGCAGCGGAAACATTGATGACATTTTTTTATATTATTGTCAACGCCACAAGCAAACGAGCGGGTGGGTCACCTGATGGTGAACGATCACTGCTGCCCATGGACATTTGCAGCACCAGAGGAACTGCAAATGTATTGCCGGCTATAATTAGACCCTGTTGCTGGTAGCTGGTTCCATAGTTTGTATGACATAGGTTAAAGAACATCATCCACATCGATATTTGTATAGAAAGATTTTCTAAGTACTGGAAATTTTCTGCAACCGCGGGCATAATCTGCCGTGCTATTCTACAAAATGTCCATCTCTGAAACAGCTGACAGACAGCTGCCAAGCCGAAAATGGCATGCAAAATTGTACTCTATTACTGACAAATTCATAGATGCAGAGATGCACGCTCGTCGCTGTTTTGCTGAATAGCACGGCTGGTAATATCATAAACCGCTACTCACCTATGCCTCGCAACCTCAAATTAGGCGCATCACGAACGCTTTTAGCTGTAATATCAGTAATTTGAGTCGGTTCAGGTCGCTTCCGTATCGCTCGCGACTCGTGACTGCTATCTTAAGTTCATTAATGCTAATGTACTGCTTGTGTAATGTGTAGTTTATATCGCATGTGCATCGTACAACACGTGATGTTTGCACTTTTCGTTGCCTGCTTATGTGGCTGCTTGAATGATTCAGGGATTTGAATCCTTTGCATCAGTTTTATCAAAATAAATATCTGACCCGGTGAACATTGTTTTGCATTTAAATATTTCTCACTTAGACAGACAAACATGACAAAGACCCGACATTAGTAAGTGTATATTATAATTTCGTCTGCTCACAAGATTTTGATGCAAAACTGCTTTTCGAACGTGGCGGTAGAGTTGGACCTTTCGCAAGTGCATGTAAATTAGGCCTATGTGAAAGAATAAAATAATTGATTTTTTATTTTATTTTACAGGTATAAGAAAATGTGTGTTTTATTTTCAGATATATCGTATACCCACACAAAAAAACTTACTATATCGATCAAGCCCTTTCTGAGGAGTTTTGTTGTAACCAAGGTTCAACACAGATGTTACGAATTTCCATTTATTCCTCATGATGTATAAAAAAGTCAAAATATTTATTCCTTTTTAAGGGGTTGCTCCCATTTCGCCCGCTGCGTCTGCCCGGTACTGGGCAGGATGGCACAAAAAATTCCCATCCTGCCCGTTGCGCACCGTGCAATCGTTTGCCGGGCAGGATGGGAATCAGGCCTAACTCACAGGCACTTATATGAAACATCAGAAGACTCTACCGAAACGTCCGGAAGCTGTTTTGCACCGAGAAGAATTAATGCGCTTTTCTTCTCATAAATTAATTATTCAACAGACTGTTTCCCGCAAAAAAAGAAAAGTGTACCGCATTTAATCCGACTCTTTGACTCAAATTTTTTTAAAACTCTTAAAGAATTAAGAATTCAGTTTTTATCGAATAAAACGAGTCGCCTCGCCATTTAAGTAAAGTAGTTAGAAAAATAACGCGCTGCTGCGGTGTTCTCGTGGAGTTTTTAATTAAATTTTGCGGAAAGCTGTTTCAGGTCTTACGTTTGCTGAGACGCTTGTAGAGCGCTGACAAAAATAGAGAATAGAGGGTTAAGTGTGAACGTAGACATGTACCCTGGATAGGGCGGAAAAAATGTCGCCACTTTATCGGTGCCAAAAATGCTTGTCTTACCACCAACAGTAAGACCACGCTGTAGTTTGCTTAACAGTCACCTATAGAATTTTGACAGATTTGCTTGTATTTATATTGTTTGCTTATATGAAAAAGGTTTACGTAAATTGTTCGGATGCCCATATCCTGCGGTGTCTTATCGGTGGATGTGAAGCAATTGTACGTGTGTGGGATTTCAACAAGTGTAGAGCATGGAGGTCGGGTAATAGATATGTGTACTTCCATTATCTTCAGGAGACATCACACAAGTGAAATGTTCCGACAATGTTTTCTCTCTACGATGTCAAAATTAAATGAAATGAAATGTAATGAAAGTGTCCGAATAATGCCTAGATATGAATGACAGTGTAGAGACCTTTTTTAATTTATTTAAATAAACAAATACATGCAACAATGTTAAATACAATCTTAGTAATGTATTTTACTTTCGATTATTAAATGTGTAAACCCCAAGCTAGCTGCACGATCACAACAAAAACCTTTGAGATCATTTTGGAGAACTGTTCTAGTATCATAAAACTTTTTCACGCTGCACCTACTAAACCCGAAAAAGTCTGAAATAGGCTTTTTCCCTGGAATCCTTAGCCCTAGAATACATAGGCCACTTTTTATCTTGTCTATAATATCAAAATATGGTAATCCTATTCTAACGAGATTGGCAAAAACCCGATCTTCACGCGGTTGGAGTCGCGGACAAAAGGTGTACTTATTTGAAAAACCCGATCGAGGTCGAGTTAAATGTCTGTACCATTTTGTAACAAGAAAGAAATTTTCTAAAATAGATGTCCAATAATTTAATCATTTCCATAATTTTTGGTAGCTTTGATTAAATTTTACAGGAATTAAAGTAAACACTTTTTACTATCTTGTCAAGTATGACTTTTGGTCTTGTTCCACTCAAGTGAAAAGCTACTTTGTGATCGTGTCTTGTGAGATAATAAATACATGTCACTTCTATAACATTGGCCTTACATTCTCCTACAGTTTTGTGAGCATGAAAAATGTGCAGGAAACAGGAAAAGCCATTTGTATCGGCGACAGTGAAACAGGGAAGTCTTCGTACGCATCGTCATGCGTCGTATACTGAAAAATAGCTGTCTAATAAAGCCTTATAGGTGAAAGCGTGAGCCAAGTTAAATTTTACTCATATGGGAATTTACATTTTCTCTCTTTAGTTTGGTCCGCGTTTGTCATCTTTTTAGGGTTACGTGCCTCTAAAGAAAAAAAAGGAACCTTTTTACAATCAATTTCGTTCGTTCGTTCGTTTCAGCCGACGGACGTCCACTGTTGGACATAGGCCTCCTGCAATGATTTCCAGCCCGCACGGTCCTGCGCTACTTGTATCCAGCGCCTTCCCGCGACTCTTTTAATGTCGTCAGTCCATCTGGTCGGAGGTCTGCCAACACTGCGCTTTCCCGTGCGGGGTCGCCATTTTTTAACAATCAATTTGTTATCCGCGAATTAAATTTACGGAGCAAAATGTCGAAAAAAAATACCTTCGGTGAGACGGACTCGGTACGCGAGTCTGACTCGCACTTGGCCGGTTTTTTTTCAGTTGTTTTAATATTTTCTATAGATAAGAATTGTGAGTAGGTAGATTAGTTAATTTTCTCATAGGTGATGAAAAGTAGTGTGTGTCACTCGGGGCCAAGATATTTCATTCTCGTGCATCGTATATTGAGTTCCTTGCTTCGTTTAATGAATTAACGCTTTCCGGGGAACAAAATACTTAACACCAATAACATAGTTCTGTAGTTTACAAGTTTGTATAAAAATTAAAACGAGCGCAGTGCAGTTGCGTTTACCCGGCGCTGCGACCACACGTTTTAATATGATTTATAACCGAGCTCGCAACCGCTGCCGTTTTAAATTGTATCTTTTGAACTATAAATTATTATAACATCTTTCACAAATTGCACCGCTCTGTTCGTTTTTAAAATGCTGGTAAATGATAATTGTGACGAGTTAGGTTTAAGCACAGATACATCTTATTTCATTATATGATACTTCACTCGGTATAGTTATATCAGTTTAAAATTATATTCTTCCCCTCCCTCCATCTTTTTAAATAAAAATAAAAAATACATTTTTTATTGCAATGTCGTTAATCCACTAGCTATGATGTATAACTATTCCAAACATAGCTATCGATATCTTTAATAGTTACTGAAATAATCGAGTGGGACAGATAAACGTAGAGAAGGCAAGAGTTCCATTTTTACCTTTTTGGAACGGGACTTTAAGAGTCCTGTGAACTACCATGTCTGCCATACAAACGTAATACCAAAATCATTTGTAATTCGTGTATATTTCGATCATGTTCTGGTGTTATTCGGGTTCGTATAGTAATAATCTATGCTCCTGGCCATATCTGGTTCTGAAATACTGTTGTTAAACGAAATTGTAAACGAATTTAGTTTTGCTTATTTTTATGTCAAAGAGGACATGTTTTCTGCTTATTTGTTTTGTAATAAAAACAACACTATCTCACGTCGCACTAGTTCAGGAGCACAGTTTTTATAGTCCAGCTAAAGAAAAACACCAGTAAATAAAGAAAGTTACAAGTTTTCATTCATAATTTTTGGTATTACGGAACTCGACCAAAGTTATAAAAATTTTGATCAAAATTGATTATTATTTTATTTTAAAGAAATATTTCCGAACCAAATATGGCCAGGAGCATAGATTAGTACTATATGAATCCGAATAACACCACAACATGATCAAAATATCACGAATTACAAATGATTTGGTATTAAATGCATTAACGGAGACATCGTAGTTCACAGGCCTCTTAAGTAATACATTTAAACCTGAGCTACTACTACGGGTACTAAATAAATTTGAGCAGGGTATTACTAAATAAATACAAATAGATAAAGTTTTGATTTACTTACAATTAACGAATAGTTTATTAATAATATCTGTTTACAATATTGTGAATTGCGTAATATACTCACAATTATCTACGAAATAGCTTCTTATGTGTACAAACGCCTAAAGATGACGAGAATTTTCGTCTACGTGTCTCATAATGGGCACTCGTAGCCCTGCCGAGCCCACTGGACGATGAGGTAAGAGTGGGAGAGTACAATTTTTTACGTCAGACGTATTAAGATACTGAAAACTTCCTTTCAGACTTCAGTGCTCCGGCTTTTCCTCGGAATAAAAAGTACCAGACAAACGCACACACAAAGTTCTTAATAAAACAGATCAGCAGCCATATCACATATTGACGCACGGTAAAAAATATTGATCAAGTGCGAATCGGATTCAAAACGGAGTTATAAAAATTATCTAAATCAATATCGAGCAAATTAAATATTGATTCGGGCTTCTGCATCATACGAACGTAGCTAGATGATTATGGAGAAGCTCCAAATTTTCATTTTCAATCCATCTATTATGGCTAGATAGAGCCCCAGTTTGGTTTGATTATTATTTACAGTTTTTTTACGAATCTTGCAGAAATCCTGAGTCGTTGAGGAATAACAGAATACTATATGATAAAATAGAGCTACCTTTATTTCTAAATCCAGCCAAGTAACTTCTGTAGTTTTGGCGTGATGATGGTGTGTTGAAACATACAAAATTTCATTAATTTCAATTCTTAATATTCATTTATAATTTGATGGGTACGTTTGGCCCAGGGGCAACCAGAGGTGGTTTTTTGATTAGGGTTTTTCTTGTTAGTAGGTATTTAAGGATTTGTTTTAAATTTAGATTTATTTACTGTGTGAAATATACCTTGTTCGTTCATATAAATTACGCGTCACGTTATTTTTCCAAGATTCACTAAACTACCTAACCGATTTTAATCAAATTTGCACACAGTGTGCAGTTTGATTGAACTTAAAAGATAGATTAGCTTAAATCTCAATTTATCTATTTTTTTATATACCTAAGGGCAACAACGTTTGGCAGGTCAGCTAGTAATTAATTAATTAATTAATTAATCGTAGGTATAATAGACGCTGTACGTTTTTTCTTATTGAAGCACAACCCTGTGTGTGACATGCAAAGAAAGTGCGTTATTGCTTCTGAAGGCTGCTATAGTAGGGTTACCATGAGTTCTGAACTTCTTACGAAACCTTGATGCGTATTTAACCGTGAACACGCATCTTCTGACAATAGGATAAAAAGTAGATATTAACAATAATAATATGTTTACATTTTCTTTACGTAAATTCGGACATGACGTCTTAAGCTTTAATTTACAATTATAAGCTTTAATGGCGGCCAAACGAAGGTATACCTCACTATCAAGTCAATTATTCAAATAAAACGAACTGTTTTTATTTGGGAAACAATTCAATCTGTCACTAACTATTAAGCTAAGAATAGCATAATATGACGAAAATATTATGCAACATATTTCCTTTAACTCACACTGTTTTGCTGTTTAGTTACGCTGCATTATTCTGGTATCGACAATAATTTAATAAACCTTGGCTGCTAGATTTACTGTGTCCTTTTTTTTTTTTTTTTATCGTGGGGAATCCTCATGGATACCCAGTCGCCCGGGGGAGCGGCTGGGTTATGCCGGACTCTTACCGGCTAAACCCCACGGTGTTTCCTCCTCGCACCGTATGACGGGAACACGGGAACGCTTGCGCAAACCTCCGCGAACCCGCCGGTGCCCGGCCGCTTGCGCAGCTCCTCCACGAGGTGGAGCATGGAGCTCCCCTCCAACAGCAAGGCCCGCCAGAAACACCTAAGCGGGCCTTACCTCCTCGGCGCCCATCCGTAAGGCGACGGACCCCCCGGGACCACCACCCAGGGGCCGTGGGCACGGGTAAGCCGATACCTGCGAAGCTTGCTCCTGCACTACGCAGGCATCGACCTCCCATACCCCGCGGCGGATCTGATCTTTGGCTCCGCCGCAAACCACCAAACGGCCGCAGAGGACAGGGAGAACGGCAACGACACACCGACACGCCTCTCCTCCCGCGACCCCTCCTGGCTGCAGGAGACAGAAAACTCTGTCCCCCGCACCCCTCTTGGACGCATCCAGAGCGGGCCCATCTCCAGGCCCACTCCGAGCGTCCCCTCCTGGATTCCTTTTGGCTTCACCGTGGGGCCCAACCACGGCTACTGAGCCCCCCCATCGCGACAAGATTGGAATCCATCGGGGGGGAGATTTACTGTGTCCTAATTTTTATTTATTTAATTCGATTAGGCGCATTTTGTTTGAACAGCAATTATTATAGAAATATGCTCAAATTAGATTTTTTTTAATATTACAAATTTTAGGAATTCAGTGTTTTCCGCAGGGACTTTGATTTATTTCATTTTAAATGAATCATGGTATTCCTAGTCTTCGTAACATATTATTATGTGTAATAAAGTGTTCCTCGAAACTTCTTATGAACTATCTTATTATTAAAGCCGAGATTACATGTTCATATTAATATTATTCCATTCCAACTTCACTAATATACAACGTATATCCGGATTGTAATATAAAGTATCTATATACGATTCTATTTTTAGATTATAAATGGGAACATTAATATTTTTGGATGATTTTTCCCCTTCCCGCCACAACTATAGGAATAGTTTGTTTGGGAATGGAACTATATGAAAAATGTCTACAGTTATGGCAGGTTTTTGAAAATTAATATCCGTTTTTTAGTGTAATATTGTCGATTTTCCACCCTTATTTCTTTGAGCGTTTGGTGTGTTTTCGAATAGTTTGTGGCAAATTTTCAATTTATCAAGGTAGATTTCGCTTCCAACAGCTGTGAAGAACCTACCTTCTTCCTGTGAGGAATACCTCCTTAATTCGGTCAAGCATACCCTTGTAAGCATGCGTGACCCTTCGTTTAAAATGTAGAGTCATTAAACCTTCCTCAAGAGTCATTAAAGTCATTAATTTCAAGCCCTAAATCCGACCGTGTCCTGAATTTTTCATTCCCAAGTATTTCGCCGACACGAACTTTGCCAAAAGTATCCAAATTGTAGCACTAACTTCTTGAAGCGTTTAACATTTCAGCGTCTCTAAGCTCGTACTGCGTTAACTCGTGGCCTACTTTAATAATTCAATCTACATCGAGAAGTTTCGTTAATGAACTTGTTAAGCGTACTTATGTGTGAGCTAGCTGTCACCCGCTGCTTCGTAAGCATTATTTGGTAATTTTGCACCGATAAGAAACCTCAGGATTTGGGACAGGAAACTTTTCGGACAAGCAAACTTAGGCCATCAGTCAAAATTCTATTAAAATATAGGTGTCATCTGTCAAAATCTGCTGAGCGATCTACAGCGTGGCCTTACTTTTGGTAACAAGACAAGCATTTTTGGCACCGTTAAACTGGCAACATTTATCGCGCCGTCAGCCCTATCCAGGGTACATCTACATGCCTATTTAATTTCGATTTTTTTGTTAACTAAGCAACCCGTACTGGAGTAGCTTGGTATATCTAAGTTGTAAGGGCGCGGTATCGGGAATACGATGCCTTTAACATTGCGGCTAACACCCATTTTAGGCGCTAGACTGGATGTAGGACTTTTTCCAAAACTTTTTGGTCACAACACTCACCTAGTGCGAATTGGCAGGCATTACACACCTTTGAGAACATATTAATATCAATGTTTTTCATTATTTGCAAGTAATTTATAGCTGTCAAAAAAACCAAATAACTCCGAAAGGAAATTCAGTGGTAGCTTTCGAATGTGGGCTTCGGACCCTAAACCCACAAAACTTGGAATATCGATAATCGTAAATAAATAAATATATCAGCACATTACGCAAGCGATAGCTTGTGTTAGTTATGGATACTCGATTACTGATAAATTTAAATAAGATTTAATATACCTTGAATACCATATTTTCCACATGTGGGAATCGAACCCACGAAATCCTAATTGGATGATAAAAATTTGCGACAGATGTTGTTAATTTTTACTTCGACGATTAATTATATTCAAATTCGTTCGAGACATCTTTCGATACCTCTGATTGATTCTCAATGTCTTTGATCAGGAGCAGAGAATACGTTACGATCTTTAATTCATAAGGATTTTTTTCGCTTAAGACTTTTTGATGTTTATTAATTTCCTCTACTCAGATTTCAAAGTATTAAAGTGACTTGGGTACCTGTATTAATTTCATTTTACCCACTTAACTTTTTACTCGAGATGAAAATATATAAAAATTCTTAAATTAAAGATTTTTTTTTCCTAAAATAGAAATAACCGTTAGTGAACCTTATAAAACAGATGAAATTTTGAATAATAACGAAATGGCTTGTAATATAATTTTTTTGATTAACTACGAACATGTCTAATGCATACCCTTCATCTGGAAAAATGGAGATATTATGCTAGGAGTGACGTTTCCTGGCAGGAGTAAGGGATTCACTTTGGTAATCACCGCGTTCAGGCCAGGACGTTTTTATCCATCTGTAATATCTTTCACTCTGTCTGTCCTTTCGTGACTCATAATAGTACCTACATAACATGCCAGTGTTCATAGTGTTGGAAAATTTGCGTTGTATTACGGTTGTGCATACAAATTCATGTATGGTTCTGCCTTTTGAAGTAAAGCAAAATAATTTTCTCGCTCATTGTGTTAAAAAAGTTGCCCAAACTTCTACCTAGGGATTTAATTAAACTTTCTTTTTAAAGAAAAGTCGTCAGCCCCGAACTATGTAATGTAGTTGTTTAAATACTTTTTGTCAGCGTAAATGCTCGTTGTATTGTGTCAGTCTGTATACACTTTATCGCGAAGTCTTTTGTGTAAAAATATATAATGGAAACTACAAAGTTACAATGCAAACGGTTCGCACAAAGGCAACTCGACACCTCATCATACTGTACAATTGAGGCCACGAAAAGTGCACACCTACGTTACGGTACCTGTGTTGAATTTCGTTTCAGTAGCCGACTTAAAAAAAGGAATCAATACATAATAATTAATTAATTTGCATTTAAAAAATGAGAATAAACTTTCCCTTTCATAAGTCTCACTGTAATTTGCACTATTTTAATATGACGTAATTTAAAAATTAAGAAACACGACTGCCCTGTGATATAACGACTTTTTCCAAAAAAATATAGCCTATGTTACTCGGAATGATGTAAGGATTCTAACGATACCCCATACCAATATCCAAATCTATTCAGCCGTTCGGAAGTTATGGTGGAATAAAGAAACTCATATACATACGTAGGTACGTGCATACATGAACCCTCTTTTTTGGGTAGTCGTGTAATTATAGTATTTGAGCTGTAGCATGGTGCAGGTGAGAGCTTTCATTCTCAGTCTCTCTCACTCTGGTCCTTCTCTATTGCTATTTTCATCTCATCTGTCACCCGCTACAGCGCAAATTCTATAGTGAATACCTTTTGAGTGCTTTGTTATTTTGATACACTTAGTTATTTTTCGTAGCTAAAGCGGACAAAACTGTCCGCTTTAGCTACGAAAGAACTGAAAGTCTTGTTGGATTTCAGTTTTTTTCGAATCACACATGATGGAACTTTTAATTGTGAGTTTTGAGCTCTACTAATTTTGTGGTTTACTTTTATTGGCAGGAGGTGTACATCGGGCGGTATTATTTACACAGACCACCATTGTCCAGAGGAACCTGAAACGAGTCAACGTCACGGACTCGCACTTTCTGGATGTCGGTCTGCATTGTTTACAAACTCTTTAAAAAAAAAAGTAAATGATAACCGACATTTTTTCTCAACAAAGATGTTAACAAAGTGATATTAAATAAGTTATACTCAGTGAAAGGACATAGGTATAGAAACCGCTGTTTCTTATAAATAATTGTGTTTGGAAAATGGTTCCAAATCGCAATAATCAAAAAATTTGTACTGTGTATGATACTACATTTTTTTTGTTATTTTGCTTAAACGCACGATTATAATATCATTAGCCCAAAAACTATTTGCTATAAATACTCCACAATATATGGATAAAGAAACAGATAAGAAAATACAAATATAATTTGAAGAAAGTAGAGTTGGAGTACTGGGAGGTAGAGACTCTAGAGAGCTCCTCTGTTGGAGGAGTAAGTACTTAATGCTTGAAAATAGATCGTGTAATAAAAGCTCAGCTAAGAGCCTATGACAGCGAAAATCGTGGTCGTTCAGAACAAAAGCTTCAACACCTGACACTGTTTCTTCTGATGAATTAATAACATTACGCCACGGCTTTGGCCTCATGTATACGCCTTTAAGCGATTAAGCGCTTTAGGTGCTTGTTCCACTGCTGACGAGAAAGTAACTATAGTATAGCTTTACTAATTTCAAGTCGACGAATAAGTCCTTGTGTATAGGTGATAATTGCAGTAAATGACAGACTCTGAAGGCAGCTGGCTGAAAAACTAGTGTATCGCAGCCGCAAGGATTCATTAAGGTAAAACACGCTCAGTAACGCTCCTTGGGTAGGCGGATACTCGTAAAGATTCCTGCAGAAAGTAAAGAGGCTCCAAACAACGGCTACCTGTCATTGGCCCATTTGTGATGGGAACATGGAAAAATTAGAGATCGTAAATGTTCCAATTCTAATGTTTATGTGGCAGTTAAGATCATCATTTAAAAAAGGTCAACATAAATAAACTATGCAAACTCGCTGTTAGCACATCTTTTAGCTTCAATAACTTCTCGCTGATCGTCGTCGGTGGGACGGGTGCCTTAGCGATTTAGCGCTTTTAAACCGAGCTTGTGCTTACAGAGGCGTGAATATTTTGTGGAAACAAAAGCCACATTACACCTTATACGGAGTACTTACTGACAAAGCATGTGATGGTTTACTTAACGCTTTGTATGGAACGTTGGAGGTGTCTGTTACAGTTTGGATTAATTATTCAATGTTGCGTAATGCGTAGGCGAGGGCGCTGTATATTATATACTTAGTCTTAAGAGTCCTGTGAACTACGATGTCCCCCATACAAACGTAATACCAAAATCATTTGTAATTCGTGCAAATTTCGATCATGTTGTGGTGTTATTCGAGTTCATATAGTAATAATCTATGCTCCTGGCCATATCTGGCTCCGAAATACTTTTGTTAAACGAATTTAGTTTTGCTTATTTTTATGTCAAAAAGGACATGTTTTCTGCTTATTTGTTTTGCAATAAAAACAACACTATCTCACGTCGCATTAGTTCAGGAGCACAGTTTTTATTGTCCAGATAAAGAAAAACACCAGTAAATAAAGAAAGTTACAAGTTTTCATTCATAATTTTTGGTATTACGGAACTCGACCAAAGTTATAAAAATTTCGATCAAAATTGATTATTATTTTATTTTAAAGAAATATTTACTATATGAATCCGAATAACACCACAACATGATCGAAATATTCACGAATTACAAATGATTTGGTATTTTGCATTAACGGAGACATCGTAGTTCACAGGCCTCTTAAGAGTTGTATAATATAATATCGTGTTCGCAAGCTAAGGGCTTCATACTCGTAAGAAGGCGTATACTCAGCGGGTGATGGAGGGGTGTTAGCTCTTAATATTTCTGAGTGATTAGCCCTCAAAACCATCCCTCAAACAACCCATCAAAAGTGTTAAAAAAAAAACTTCGCAAATGTAATACGCGTTTTATGATTAAAGTAATTTAAGTCCCACTTAAATTTGTGAATTCGTAATGGACAACTAAGTGTAAATCTGATAATACAAGACTATTTATACAAGAAAAAGCATTGTTTCCGCTGTTTGGCTAATAAAAATATGTCAACAGTGATTTAGCCAATCAAAAACCAGTATTTATTGCTGATTTCGATTACAATGAGTCCGTTTGTTTTTTTTTAAACAATCAGAAGGTTACTCTAAACAATATCGAGGAAAACTTTACAAAAAATTAGAATGATAGCAAATATTTTCAGCCTTGGTACTCTACAAATTTGTCACTTTTATACTATACTATTTAATTTGCATATTATTTTGTTCACTCCAAAAGTAAATGATGATTGGGTATTTAAATGAAGAAATATTAAAGAAATATTAATTATTAGAAATATTATTCCCGATATCGTATTAAATTCTTACACCCGACACACCATAAATTATTATAGTGATGATGATGATTATAGCACAATAGCGAGGAAAAACGTACGTTTTCTCAATAGCTACGTAATAATCAGATTACCTACGTATTTATTTTTAAAAATGTTGTTTTTTTCATAAATATTTTAATATCAGGGCTTTCAAGGGTCTCAAAGCCATGAGGCTATAAGAATTTCCAATAAATGCCAAATTAATTTAAAAAAGTTATCCCCAAAAGGAAGTTACAGGATGTGATGGAGTTTTTTAATAAGCATGAAAGGTCTTTACGTTACGATAAAGAAACAAAATCTTACTTAGTATCAAAGAAAACCTTGTATACATTTTAAAGGTTTCTATTTTTATAGATTTCATATTAGTTTATTTTTTAAGATTTAAATAGTTAAATAATTATCACCTTTGCTGAGTTAAAATTTCTCCAATGTGCGAAACAAATCCATTTATTAAAGAGTCTGAGATACTGACATTTTCCTCGAAGGGATTTAAATAAGTTTCTGTCCAAAAGTTGGAGGGTAACCTGAGATTTATTTCGTTCTCGCTAAGTTTAAATAGGCTCAGGGAGTTTTGACATCGAAATCCGAATTTATATGCAGATTTTAATTGTTATTCATCTTTAGTAACAGATGCTCACTTTTATCTGTTTGCTGTTATTTTTCGCTTCACAGAGTTCGTTAGTCTTACACCTCCTAGACATTATTTATCAAGTCTACGACTAATATCCCTATAAGTAGTTTATATCTCAATGTAAGTATATGGACTTCGATAAAAGTATCTACGGAGAGATGCAGAATTAAATCAAAGAGTGTGATTTTTTTATTGGATTTTTATAAAATTAGAATTGGTAGTTTATAAAATTGTATCCTAGTGTGAGAAGCACTTTAAAAATTTATCGAATGCAAGTCGCTACTGAGGGTTTTACTACCAAGACCAAGTTTCAATAGAATTAAAGTAAATTAAAAAACATCCCTGTCTGCCGAATGCAGAAACGAGCTCAAATGTTATATAGAAGCCCTCTTAAATATTTGTTTAATTCTGTTTTTTAGTATTTGTTGTAATACATCATCAGTGAAAATTCCAACTGTTCAACTATTACGGTTTATGAGATACAGTCCGGTGATAGACGAACAGACAGACGGACGGACAGCGTATTCTTAGTAGTAGAGTTCCATTTTAACCTTTAGGTACGAAATTTTCCGTACGAAAATAAAGTAAATAGTGAAAACTTTTTATTTATTTACAATTTATGTTTTAAATGAGTGGTTAAATTAAATATTTATTATAAAAGCTTTCCCAGTTGTAGTTATTTACTTTGTGAACTAGAAATTCCCAATGAAAACAAGCCATCTCAGTGAAAATTTTATTTTTCCAAGAGTTCGCATAAAGTATTTCAGTTGGAAAACGTTTGAAATGAATGAATATTTACAGTTGTCATCGAATTGCATGTTTAAACAGTTCAAAAAGAGACAGTTATAATATTCCCTCTAACGTGAGTTTATTTGTCCTCCAAGCGCATTAATGACTCCCGGAAATTAAAAATCATATTATTTTATCCTTCGACCATTCAATTTTTTTCAAATTTAGCTGACTTAAATTATGTTAGGTAGGTTAATTAGCGCAAACTAGAATTAATTAATAGAGGTTTCATCTAAAATCGAAACCAATTTATGTAGGAATTAATCAGAGCAACTTGATGCCGTAACCCTTCATGTCGGTAGAGCTTGCTTAAGGAGGATGGGTACCATCAGGCCGCGAAAATTCAAATTTTATTTAGTTTTTAGTTAAAAGTAAAGTCCGACCGAAACTGGTTTTCCGGCCGAAACCGAAACCGAAACCGAATATTCGGCCCTGGCTTCAGTTTCGGCCGAAACCGAAACCGAAACCGAAACTTGATTTTTGGCCGAAACTCGGCCGAAACCGAAACCGAAACCGAAATTTCGGTCGGACACTAGTTAAAAGTGAGCTAATTATACATTGTAGGCTTAAGGCAATGAGTTTTGCGAGGATAACGTCTAGGCATCCACATGTTATTAATAAAAAATTATGCTCAAAAATACGCATTTAGTTCATATTGGTTCCCGATACCGCGAAACCTGGAAACTGCAAAAAATAATCTTCCGGAAACCATGAGGTGAACGGGTATATTCATGCATATTAATTTTATTAAAAACATGTAAATGCAGAAGTACTACCTATGCTCGCAAAACTCATTTTCATAAACCTACAAAATTCAAAAATTTTATTTTGGGTAGTTAGTCTAATATTTGCGAAAAACTAAATAAAATTTGAATTTCGCGGGCTAGTAGGGCCGAAACACCTTAAACAGTCTTTGCACAGTAGGGTATATAATATTACCCCATCACGTCACCACTTCCAGACGACAACGGAGGTCTTTGTTTATGAACAAATTCCAGCATCCATCTTTAAGCTCATTAATCAACGAGGCTGGCTGTGACAGTTTGTCGATCCAGCGCGTATCTTAAAAACTTTTTACTTAAACTTTAGGGTGAGGTTTATTTATTTTAGGTAATCAGTAATGTTAAAGTTTTATTTTAAATTAACCAAAAATTAAAAATTTACCTCATAAAGGGGAGCTTTTAAATTGAATGACACGTGAATCAAACAATAACATAATATAGGTAATAAATCTAGGCCTATGTTACAGGCACTTATTATTAAATGTCAATAAAGTTTGGAAAGCAGGTTGTACTTAGCTTGGAAAATAACTGGTAAATTCGGCACTTGCTTTTTTAAAAAATGAGATTCGAAAATGAATTTTTATAAAATACATCATTTTTAGGGTTCCATACCAATTTGGTAAAAATGGAACCCATATAGTGAGACTTTCTCCGTCCGTCCGTCCGTCCGTCCGTCTGTCTGTCACACTCGATTATTTCAGTAACTATTCAAGCTATCGACTTTAAATTTAGAATAGTTAAAGGTAATAGTGACCCGACGTTATAACAATCGTAAAAATTTGAAAATTGTTTTTATTTTTATTTAAAAAGGGGGGAAAACCGGATCGACAAAATTTCAAAATGAGATAACAATATTGAGTGGGGTGTCATATGAAAGGGCGTTACTTGTGTATTCTGAAACTAATTTTTCTTTATTTTTATGCTTGATAGTTTTTGATTTATTGGGCAAACTGTCGAAAAAAAAACGGTCCCCCCCCTTTATCTCCGAAGTTTACCAATCAAAAAATCTGAAATAATTATGATCAATAGAAGTTAACGTATATTTTACAGGAAAAATAAAATCAACTCGGTGACTAATATACTTTTTTTGATAATAATAATAATCCGCCAAAAACAAAGTTCCGTTTGCGGTTTGCCAACAAAAGTACCTACATGTAAATTATACTCGTAAATTCATAAACAAAAGTGATTCTTTCAATGTTTTACTTCTTTTATGGTATGGAACCCTCGGTGCGCGAGTCCGACTCGCACTTTGCCGGTTTTTTTATTTATAAGTATCTCAATTAGGAGACGGATGCGAATCAATTTGCTTCCAATTATAAAAGATCTTCTCTTGGCCAGTTTAATGGGAAATGACTAAAATTCTGAGATCTTATGGCGTTAAAAGGCACTCATTTAGGCTCTACATTCCTATAAATATTATTTATAAATAGCATAATTTTCTCTTGAAGACACCTTAAATATTGTAAGTGGTAAAGAAAGTAACAGAAACGTTGATGGGCAACGTATTGTGAGAGTGGTTGATGAAGGTTATTCACAAAGGGATTTGGCCCTTCCAGCATTTTTAGGGTTCCATACCAATTTGGTAAAAATGGAACCCTTATGGTGAGACTTTCTCCGTCCGTCTGTCACACTCGATTATTTCAGTAACTATCGAAGCTATCGACTTGAAATTTAGAATAGTTATAGGTATTAGTGACCCGACGTCATAGCGATCGTAAAAATTTGAAAATTGTTTTTATTTTTATTTAAAAAGGGGGGAAAACGGGGGCTTCGAATTTTCAAAATGAAATAACAATATTGAGTGGGGTATCATATGAAAGGGCGTTACTTGTGTATTCTAAAACCGATTTTTATTTATTTTTATGCTTGATAGTTTTTGATTTATTGAGCAAACTGTCGAAAAAAATACCGTTCCCCCCCTTATCTCCGAAGTTTATCAATCGAAAAATCTGAAATAATTATGATCAATAGACATTAATGTATATTTTACAGGAAAAATAAAATGAACTCCCTAACTATTATACTTTTTTTGATAATAACAATAAACCACCAAAAACAAAGTTACGTTTGCGGTTCGCCAACATAAGTACCTAAATGTAAATTATACTCGTAAGTTCATGAACAAAAGTGGTTCTTTTAATATTTTTCTTCTCTTATGGTATGGAACCCTCGGTGCGCGAGTCCGACTCGCACTTGGCCGGTTTTTTTGTTACTTGTGTTTGCATTAAAAATATATCTACTAAATATTTGGCTCGTTTAAATGGTTTCAAATGTTCTTTTATTTAGTTGTGGCCGAACGTTCATGGTCCGTTGGAAGCCAACGAAGAAATTAAGAGTTTTTTTACAATCCGATTGGCTGAATTTCGAGCTACATTCTAACCGCTTAATTCGCTATACGTGGCAACTTCTGGCATCGCTGTTTCATTTTATTGTGCATTTTTAGAACGGTCTACTTTGTAAAACATTTTGGATTTATTTTATTTGTGCAAGTCGGTCTTTCAGACCTATTTTCGGAATATTTTCCAAATTAAACAAAATAAAGCAATCAACTTTATATGCGCTAAATTCGTACATAATAATATTATACATTTGTGTAAACGTAGGTTTGCAATTTACAATAAGTGATAGGTTTTAAATATAAACAGGAACCGTCAATGCTTCTAATTTGAACTAGAATTAACTAAACTAAGCTCGTAATCCGCAGCTGAACTTTATACCAACTGATAAATTACGTAAACAGTAAAATTTTATCTATGGATGTAAAGAAATAAAAATAAATAACTTAATACGTATAATATTGTATATTTGCAATATAAAAAATTCATACCAAAAACATGAAAAAAAATTGACTACAGATAAAAGAAAACTAAATGCAATAGCCAAAACTGAACACGTAAGGTCGTATAAGAGATAGTGTAGTAAAAACAGAATGATTCAGGATATAAACAGTTTCGCGGTCCTTGCAAGTTGTCACGGAATACGCAATAAACATTCGAAGTCCCTTTATCTTTTACATGTATCGGTGTCAAATGGTCCCGGATGTTTACTCGGCTACGTGAAGGGTTAAATGTCTTCGTGAGTGATGAAACGAAATGTCTTGTGTTGCTTTTGTTTATCGTGTGTTTGTTTTCTTCAATAATCTATTCTTATTCAAAACCTGTAATAGGATTTGGTTGACTTTTCAGATTATGATTATTTTATGCACAGTTTTTAATTTTATGCATTTATGAGTACAAGTATGAAACCGCACTCATGACCAAATCATTAAAACTACTAAATTTCATGGTTTCTGGTCAATAGGAAATAGCTCTAAGTTCCTAGTTGGTAACGGGAAGCTTTCAGGTTTTCAAAAATTACTTTTAAAAATACCGTAACTTCCAATAGGGAATTTTGCGACACCATAAATTCCGGGATATAATATATTATGTCCATTCCAAATTTCATCAAAATGAGTTTAGTAGTTGCGGCGTTCTAGAATAATAAACATATACACACAAACACACACTTCCGATTTGTCTCCACTTTTATATTATGAGTGTGATAAAACTAAACGTATAACCTCATTACTGCCCACTGAGATAAATGGCACAAGGTCACGACAAGTAGATTCCTACATAAGGGATTCAATTTTCTCTCATATCAAGACGTTATATAGACGTTTTTTGTTAGCGATGATGGACATACTCGAGTGAAGTAGGGTCTTCTAAGATATTAATAACCAATGTTTGCCCGAGACTTCGTCTGATGCGTAAACCACACACATCTGATGCGTTTACAACAGACTTCTAAAAAGCAGGAGGTTCTCAAGTTTATTGAAAATAAGTAATAACCCATGCGATTAATAGCAAATTGCTCTAATTTTATTAGATAGTTCAAATTTATATTTAATATAATATTGATTACAGAAAAACAATACCCTTTCTCAGTTCAGGGTGCGTTTCAACCCTAAAGTAGTTTTTAGTCGTAAAATACTTATCACTTATAATAATCATAGTTATATTTTACTGACTATTCATAAGAGTGTAAGCATAAGAGACTGTATGTTTTATATTTCTTATATCAGAACCTTCTACTGGGTGAGCCGATTTAGATGATTCTTTTTTATTTGAAGTTGGTCCCATTTCAAGTTTGTACAATCATGTCAATGGTATCAGAAAACCCTTAGAGGTTCAAGAGGAAGCCCTGGACTTCAAAAGTGTGACAAAAAATACTTAGATAGGGCTCTATCTAAACGGAGCGCGAGCGACGACCTAATTATAAATCTATGAGAAAACCATAAAAGTTTTAAATTTTCATTTTCCTCAAATATATGCGCGAAAAATGGACGAATAACTCAATATCACGCCAACCGATTTCGATGATTCTTTTCATATTAGAAACTAGCAGACTCGACAGACTTTGTCCTGTCAAAAAGATTTTTATTGTGGCAGTTTTTTGCTCCTACCTATTTTATAGTCGGGGTAAATCTCCAGAACAGAACCGTCACCCTGCTGATAGGGCGGTGTGAATAAAAAATAATTAAATAAAACATATATGTATAAGCAATTAAAAGTAATTGCTTATACATATTATTTTATAAGCTTTATTGTCAATCATAATTATTAACAAAAGTTTACCAGCTTACTTTATGCAATAGCAATAAAGCTCAAATTGACTCTTCGTTTTAGTTAGAAAACGTTTGTATGGGAAAAAGAAAAGGGTTGTCTTTAGGGGTTTTTCGACAATTATTCGAATTTTCCTCTACGAACCATCTTTAAACTTTAACGAACATTTAAAAAAAGAATTGGCCAAATTGGTCCAGGCATTGTGGAGTTATGCGCTTAGCTTACCATCACATTTTACGATTCATCTAAATATATAAGAAGATAGATAGACTAAGACTGTGTAGGATGAGAACTATTGAAGTCGGTTTAATTTGTTCAAATTTTGTATTATTTTGAAGTCGGCTTAAAATTAGCTTCCAGTGTAACAGTAACAGTAACGATTCGGGGGAGGTAAATTAAGCGGTTTGGACCCCACCCGAAATGCTGGTAATTGCAGAAGTAACGGAAAACCTCAATTTCGTACTTGGCTCCGATGTCCCGCCAAAATTTTCCAAATTAAATACGGTAATATTATTTCGAAATGTGGTTATTTTAAAACCACTTTGTGTAAGTTTTTATCGTTAATGCACCACAAAATTACTCTGCTGGGCCCCGCAATATTCCCCGCAATATTCAATATAGGTAGGTACGAATACATAATATTATGTGTGGAACTCAGGCAAACAGAAAAAAAAGGTTTCATAGAAATTTTAATCCTTAGGAGAAATCATTTTTCATCTCAAAACATCATCTTTGTAGCAAAACGCCAGATGGCTAGAAGGTGCTAGTTTCTTCACAAGTTTCCACAAATAAACATAACAAAAGAAGTTTTTAAGCTATTGCATAGCTTCTATCGCGGGCTTTGACGGTGCAGACCTAATCCAGAAATTTCGTAACGAAAATAACCTGGCATTCCTAAAGTAGAGCTTTTAAACTAAAAAGTTGTGTAGTTGCACTCCCTGCTTTTAAGCTAGCCTGGTACCAAAAGTTCTACTTTTCGATTGATGGCAAAACTAAAAATAACTTTAAATTCTATGCAATAGCTTTACCGCGGCAGTCTCCGAGTGCCACACGCCTTTTTTTTTACGATATACAAGTTAGTACTTGACTGCGATCTCACCTGATGGTAAGTGATGATGCAGCCGAAGATGTTACTCGTAGCGTACTTGGAAGGGGTAAGTTATGTCACCCCAACGGTTTCTACACAGCATCGTACCGGAACGCTAAATCGCTTGGCGGTACGTCTTTGCTGGTAGGGTGGTAACTAGCCACGGCCAAAGCCTCCCACCAGACCAGACCTAAGCCAATTTAGAAATTATAAAATTCCAAAGTGGGCCCCGTGGCGGGAATCGAACCCGCGACCTCCCACTCGAATCCGAGATATCAGAGATAATGATTTCCCGGGATTCAAACTCCCGGTATCCCGACAAAAGGCTGGGGTGCAAACCAATCGACAACCACGGCTTTTTATTGAAGTATTATAGATAATAAGAAAGAAAAACTTTGTAAAACTAAATCAGCCATCATTGCGGGTAGTTCATCAATAACAAAGGCATCTTGTTAGAGGTTTTCTTTTCGGTAACGATTTCGTTACGTGTGCTGGCTACGACGCTAGCGGAATAATAATGCTGACCAACCTCCTAAAGGTTAGTGCACACTGACCTACAGAACACTGGAGCATGACTTTTACAATAAGACATTCTGAGGAACGCCGTGATAACCGGGAATCTAATTCCAAACACAGTATAGACTTTCGGACTACGTAAGTGAGAAATTGTGCCTGCTTTCTGAAATTGGGAACAAAATTCTCATACTTATGCTTTATTAAAAACATTGTAAAATCTTGCATGCCTTAAAGCCCATCAGGCGTGTTTTGTCTCCATAATTTTTAAAACGTTGCCAATCGAAACTTGACAAGGGCCAAAGGACTTGTCTTGCCCAAACAGTTTTGTCAATAAATTATATAAGTGCCTGTAAGCCCGAAGTTTGGTGGCCGACAGTGTTTAGCCCCGTACATCGGCATATGGAAATACCTGAAGTTCTTGATAAATATTGAGCTGGGATGGGTTAAGATGACATACATGAATGCTGCAGTGAACTTAATATGGGCATTGAGAGCTGTAAGAGTGTAAGCTAAGCGACTGTTCGCAAACGATGGTCGTCGTGTATAGCCTAACGGAACGAATTCGCGAGTGTTCAGTGTGCGCTGACCATTATACTCGTACATCGACTTGAAACAATAATATGTGGTTAGTTAGTTACGAGAGTACAATAATACGTACATTTTATTTATACAACAAAATACTTTTTCTTTTTCGTTTAAAATACCATATACATTTTATTTAATATTAAATAGGTTTAGGTAATCTACGTGCTTCTAAGGTAGCATGGATTACGGTTTCTTACAAATCCCGTGGGAACCATGGGTTAAAAATTAACTATAAAGTAACGATATATATTTTGTTTATTTTAATAGTTTGGCTTTTTTATAGATTTTCTGTCTTTATGCTTAACGTATACCCCTCAGTCACGGGAAACGGGGGGGTCATGAGGGGCTTGCACCCATTAAAACTGTCAGTTTCCACGAGGATCCGCTGGCGGAAGTACGGGATTCACTGTAGTATTCACTGCGCTATCGCCAGTTTCATTTAATAGTTATGCTTGAAATCTCGTTTGGTAGGTGTAGGTAACATTTATTATATTAATACCCAGATACTCAGCGTCACTAATAAGGTATATAAAATAGAGTCGTGTATAACGTTTGTGTATACATCTTCTTAATATATATAAATCTCGTGTCACAATGTTTGTCCTCAATGGACTCCTAAACCACTTAACCGATTTTAATAAAATTCGCACACAGGCTGCAGTTTGCTCTAACTTAAAAGATAGGATAGCTTAAATCTCAATTTATCTATTTTTTTTATATCCTTAAGGGCAAAACAACGTTTGCCAGGTCAGCTAGTATTATATATATATATATATATATATATATATATATATATATATATATATATAGATCCGTTCACGGTAAATGTTGCTCCAGTGAGAAGCTAGAACAAATGTTGATCCACCTATTTCACGTGTTTACTCAGCTCTACCTCGGGCCAACTGATATACTTTGATCCGTCCCTAATGCACGTGTGACGTCAGTGGATCTGCACGAACAGATTTTCGACATACTCGTCAGCGATTTAACCAATATTTGTTGATCCAAAAACGGCCGAAAAAATCATACTGAAAAAGCTTTCTTAGATCCAGAATATATTAAACTCATATGCGACATTTACTTAAAATAAGTGGATCCGGAGCCAAAACTGACGAATAGGCATCTTACACAGAGCGGCAACGTCGCGTTCTACGTGTGACAAAGAACCCACTAGACTACTTCGTTAGAGAAATAAGGTAAGAAAGATGCGTTAGCTACTGCCTTTGTGAATCGAACTTATTTAATCGAAAACTAAGTAGGTGTACCCAGATTTATTAGAAAATTATTTTGTGCTTTTCAGTGGGTTTTTTTGAAGGCGGTTCCCTTTTTAGGGTTCCATACCAAAATGGTAAAAATGGAACCCTTATGGTGAGACTTTCTCCGTCCGACCGTCCGTGCGTCCGTCCGTCCGTCCATCCGTCCGTCTGTCACACTTTATTGTTTCAGTAACTATTAAAGCTATCGACCTGAAATTTGGAATAGTTGTAGGTAATTGCGGTGCGCCGCCATTGCAATCATAACAAATTGAGAATCTATTTTATTTTTATTAAAAAAGGGGGGAAAACTGGGTCGTCGAAATTTCAAAATGAAATAACAATATTGAGTGGGGTATCATATGAAAGGGCGTTACTTGTGTATTCTAAAAACAATTTTTATTTAGTTTTATGCCTGATAGTTTTTTTTTGAGTTATTGGGCAAATTGTCGAAAAAAATACCGTCACCCCCCCCCCTTGTCTCCGAAGTTTACCAATCGAAAAATCTGAAATAACTATGATCAATAGGAATAAACGTATATTTTACAGTAGAAAAAAAAACAACTCTCTAACTATTGTACTTTTTTTGATAATAACAATAAACCACCAAAATCAAAGTTAGGTTTGCGGTTTGGCAACAAAAGTACCTACATGTATATTATACTCGTAAATTCATGAACTAAAGTGATTCTTTTAATGTTTTTCTTCTTTTATAGTATGGAACCCTCGGTGCGCGACTCGTACTCGCGCTTGGCTCGTTTTTTAAAAAACAATTTGAAATATCGTGTATTTTGATGGGTTTTTATTAATTTTTTTTATTCCGGGAAAATCAATGGTTTCCGCGGAAATAGTGAAAAATGTTTATTCATGTGGAAAAACATTCCTTCAAACTGCAACTAAGAAATTTTTTTGCTGAAAGTTGGAATGGAGATAGAGTTCGTTCTAAATTAACACAAAGGCTACTTTTTATTCCGGTAAAATTCATGGCTTCCCGTCAGAATAGGAAATCTAAAATTTACGCGAGCGAAGCCGCGGGTATCTGCTAGTAATCCATATTAGATTATCTATTTAGAAACTGGATATTATGTAGGTATTATGTTAACGATTGAAGAGGAGCGGGCGGAGTAGACCGCTTCAGTGGAAAGTGGAAACGTAGGTACTCCCTTTTCCGTGATGGATACGTATGGTAATAAATAGGGTATTCATATTATGATACCAAGTACTAAGGACTTACTTGGCTACCAGTTTTTAACTTCGCACGAAAATAAGTTTTAACTAACTATGCGTTTCAAATATCAATAGGACCTTTTTAGGGTTCCATACCAAAATGGTAAAAATGGAACCCTTATGGTGTGACTTTCTCCGTCCGTTCGTCCGTCCGTCCGTCTGCCTGTCACACTCGATTATTTCAGTAACTATTAAAGCTATCGACCTGAAATTTGGAATAGTTGTAGGAAATAGCGGCGCGCCATCATTGCAATCATAAAAAATTGAAAATCATTTTTGTTTTTATTTAAAAAGGGGGGAATACCGGGTCGTCAAAATTTCAATCGAAAAATCTAAAATAATTATGATTAATAGAAATTAACGTATATTTTACAGGAAAAATAAAATTAACTCTCTAACTATTATACTTTTTTTAATAAAAACAATAAACCGCCAAAAACAAAGTTATGTTTGCGGTTCGCCAAAAAAAGTACCTACATGTAAATTATACTCGTAAATTCATGAACAAAAGTAATTTTACTTCTTTTGCAGTATGGAACCCTCGGTGCGCGAGTCCGACTCGCATTTGGCCGGTTTTTTTTATTTATAGACAGAAAATGCCTAAAGCATACCACTCCGGCAAGGGGAAACATATGGGTTAAGTTGCACCCACTAAAACTATCTGTGTCCACGACGGACCCGCTGGCGGGAGTACGGGATTCACTTTTGTACGCACTACGCTCCCGCCAGGTCATAACCCACCGGTTTTGACGACGGACGGCTCCTAACGTCTGTCATCCGCAGGCCGGCAACTTATGGATGGCACACGGCAACGCCTAGTCACCTAGTGGGTATCCTTCGAGAGGGCTGCGTGACCTGCATTTCCATCTAACGCTCTGCCGCCTACTTTCAACATTCAAATTCTTAAACTGGATACTTTCAAATAAAGATATTTGTATAAACCTACGAAGCGGCAACGTCGCGGATGCTTTTAGCCAATCCGATCGTTTGCCGTGCTCTGATTGGCTCATTTGAATTGGATCAACATTTTCCGTAACCATCGCAAGGTGGATTTGTATATCGGATCAACTTCTGCGAACGCTAGTAAAAAGTTCCATGAGTGTAGATGTTGATCCGGTTGGAGCCACATTAGTTACCAGAGATGCATATTGGATCAACAAAAGGCGTCGGATCAACATGTGTTTTCGGATCAACAAAGTACTCGCGTGACGTCACAAATGATCAACATTTAGCGGGAAGAGATCTCTATATATATATATCTCGTGTATAATCAACGTCCCGTATTATTTCCTCATTAACGTGTTATTCGCTTAATGAGTAAGGATAAAGTTCCGCACGTTTGAAGCACACGACTAATTAATTATTGTTTTAGAAGTTAATGACAGAAGGTACCTAACCATGCCTTTCTTTGCTAGTATAATTATAAAGCTGAAGAGTTTGTTTGTTTGTTTGTTTGGCTGAACGAGCTCATCTCCGAAAATAATGGTTCGAATTGAAAAAAATTTTTGGGTTGCTTATCAAGGAATGCCATATGCCATTTATCAATGAAGGATATATGGTATTATATAGAGAAATAGGACCAATATGAGCGGAGCATTAACAATAAATGTTGCAGAAAAGGGGGCAATTATTATTCCTTTTGGAAAGCTTCCGTTGCGTTCAGTAAATCATGTACTTATAAATTGCTTCATTTCCTTTAAATGTTTAAAAAATGAGTCCACGACATCACACGTCTATCTTTTATGGTTGAATCATTATATCGGGATATGAGCACAAACCAAAATTCATGTGGGCCAAGCAGCGCGCAATACCTCGTTGTTCATAAAACAGAATCAAACAAGTATAGCAAAACGGATTTTTGCCGATTTGTCTGGCACGTGCGCTCGGCTATGTATATGGGAAGCACCGCGAATATGATTCCTGGCAGGGCGTTTGTGAATTTATTGATCGGAAGCAGGTCTTACTTTGAGGAAATCCATAATTAGCAGGACAAATTTGTTTGTTTTGCTATAATCCGCAGCTTGAAAATAATCTGTGTCGCCCAATATGCAGGAACACCGCCCATATAAAACACCTCATACAATTCTTCCAACAATTTCTTCGACGCACGTTTCGTCCCAACACCGGGATATTCTCAGGAGATGTTGAGATGTGGAGATGACTTCACAATGAGAAATATTAGGGTCGTTTTCGCATTGGTAAGTCAATATCTCCTGATGAGGATGTCGATGGCAGAACGAAAGAAGAATGACCAAAGCTATCAAGTTTTCTCACGCACCAAAACCAAAATAATCTAGAAAAAATTTCATATTATCTTGCTATCATAATGTTGCCTACGCAGAAATCAGGTAATCAATGCAGCGATCGGATATGTCAAACAAATTGAAAGGTAACATTGATTTGTAGGATAAAAAGCTACTATTCATTGCCAAAGTTTTCTTTATTGCCAAAAACCTTCACCGCCCTCGGGCCAGCCGGTGTCTCAATTTCGGACTGAGGTCCAATTTATGACACGGCTGAATCACTAGGACAAAATTATGATAACTTTCTACCCCTTTTCGTGATTAAGGTTATACGTCACTATCACACTTCACCCTGTTTTTCTGATGGAAGGTTTCGGCAGCGGTAACCTCCCTACAGATAAAGACGCACCGGCAAGCAATTAAGCGTTCCGATGCGCTGCTGAATAGCAAACATAAGGGTTTACTCATTCCCTCCAAGTTACAACGACAACATCTTCGGCTGCATCACCACTTACCATCTGTTGAAATTGCACTCAAATAATTACTTGTTGTGTGTAAAACATATTTTATCAGTTATCACTGTGAACACATACACAGGTGTTGGTAGAAGTCTGTGGGGTTAGTAGTTAGTACAGGTTTTTGTACGAATTCAGAGTCAACTCGTATCGCACAAACGAATCGAATCCCTCCATACATTTACAGCCAGCGCCATCTATGGACAATCGCTGCCAGCCAATCTACGCGACTCTACAGATGCTTGACCAATAAGCTCAAGAATGAAGGGCCAGGTGATGAGAATTGTGAGGGTAAGCAATCCTGAGGACGTCCGCAGGCTGAGATGATGATGTAGATGATGACAGACCAAACAATTCTTGGCAGATTGGAGTTATAAGTTCAGCGTAGTGCAACTCTCAACTTAGTTCTATTACCTACTTGAAGTTTCTCAAGCAAGATGTATCTTGTATTACATTTAACTTGTTGCTTTGTTTCTCTGAACTATGTTAGTATATGCTTTAACACATTTGTAAATACATTATTATTATATAAACGAAAAACATTCATGCGATTATAGGCTAATTTTTATGAACTTAGCTAGTGATTGTCTCAGTCTTCAGATTTGTGGTCAATGTACACCGCGGCGGCAGAATGGAATAGAAGCGACTTTTTTTTACATAATATCATAATGAACTCTATCTCAATTCTAAATAGGAGCCAAAAAGGTCTTCCGGAGATGCCTCGTGCACTCTCAAGAACTACTTTTGTGTGTTAAACAATTGACATAAAGTTCATTATGCTATGTAAAAAGTTGCTTCCGTTCCATTCCGCCGTGATGTAGATTGACCCTTAATTTCAAAGTTTTAAAGTTTGAAACCCAGGTACCTACTCCCTACTCACGTAGTCTTTCAATATTTCGAGATAATAACATTTTTCTCATCAACACAATTTTCCACAAGACTGTCTTATCCCGATGAAAAATGAACAACCGGCTTAGTGAGAGAAGACAAAGGAAAACCTATTATATCCTTAAGACTAGCTTTTTCTCATAAACTATCCACAGAAATACGCTATTATTGGATTATGTTATTGTGGGTTTTCTGTGTTATTTTTTTTACACAATACAATATATTTAGAGCTTGACTGCGATCTCACCTGATGGTAAGTGATGATGCAGACGGAGATATTATCGTACTACCTTGGAGGGGATAAGCAAACGCTTTCTACACAGCATCTTCAGTCTTTACTGGTAGGGTGGTAACTCGGCAACGGCTCCAACGATTTTCATGAAATTTAGTATACAGGGGGTTTTGGGGGCGATAAATCGATCTAGCTAGGATTCATTTTTAGAAAATGTCGAATTTACCAAAAAAAAAAATATGACTTCTGCTGCCATCTATTAGCCAGTAGTTAAACTACCGAGCGAAGCACTCCTGCTGCCATCTATTAGCCAGTAGTTAAACTACCGAGCGAAGCTCGATCACCCAGATATTGAAGTTTTAAAGTAGAGATGAAGGCAAAGCTTTGAGTTTATGTTGCAGAAAGAGCTATATACTTCTAGCAAACACTCGTTGCTCGCGATGTTATAAAATAAAAATAAAAACCGGTTAAGTGCGAGTCGGACTCGCGCACCGAGGGTTCCATACTATCAAAGAAGTTAGGTTTGCGGTTCGCCACCAAAAGTATCTACTTGTAACTGTGCTCGTTAATTATATACTCGTAAATTCAAGGGACAAATGTTATTCTTACCTCTTAATGCTTTGATAGTATGGAACCCTCAGTGCGCGAGCCGGACTCGCATTTGTCAAATTTTTTACTATAGGTAGCATCTGTTTGCTACAGATACATAATATTTATTATTAATGTGTAGTATCAGCCTTATGCACACGAGTTCAAGATGAGTTAAAGTTTGATTTAACTAGTAAACTATTTTGTACTAAACCACACGCACTTCTATATACTTTGATCTCAATATGGATAAATCAAAAATCAAACACCCATAACCGCGTAATGGAAGTCGTCTGTTGTCGGTACTGTCAGCAACAAACGCTCTTCACAAAACACGTCACATCAATCACTCGTCATACACCCATTTACTACTGAAATGTTGCTGACGCTACTGGATTAGGATGACTGGATATTTTATGTCTGTGTAACGTACTTCTCTTGTGTTTATGTAGACCAGTCCCTATAGCTTGGCAACTTCGTGCGGAACCCTCCTGCGTCTGTCTGTCAGACAGAGAAGTGTCCTCTTCCCCGCTACACCGCCCGCTAACCGCTGACATCTATGATCCTTGCCTCCCCCACCGTCTGTCACCCCGCAGGAGGGCCCCGCATGAAGTTGCCAAGCTATAGGGGCCTAGATTTTCTAATAAAAACGTATTCATCGTTATCGTAATCGCTGAACAGCTAGGCTGATTCGTTGCGTAAAAAATGATCTAGCCTTTCACTAGATGAGACTATTGATCGTGGCAAAATGGTTAATGTTATTAAAAAATAAACACCATTGAAATCACAATGTAAAGGTTCCCTGCACAAAATATGGCGTTAGGAACACCAGCCTATATTGCACGTCTGTCTGTCTGTATATCTATATTCCACACTATCCAACTTATGCAGCTGCTTATACATGTTTTTAGATACACAAAAGAAGTAATAAGGTAATTAATGGAAAGATAATTAAAATTAAAAAAAAATAGTGATTTCCGTGACAAACATAATGTCTGCCAGTCAAGCGTAATCGCTGACGAACCAACAGTTCATTACTAGGGATTCGAAAAAATCATATCGATACTGTAGTCAACATCGGCATTCGGTTTGAGTTGGAATTTTCACTGTCACAATTTAAAAAAAAAAACTTTAAACACTCTCAGGCATGCTGATCTCTAAATTTTTTTTCTTGTACCGCTTAGCAAGTTTATTTAGCTGTCACAAACGGACTCCAAAAAGTTATATATGATGCATGATGATGATGATGCTGATGATACATGTCTATTTTACTATGGCAATTCAATACAATCTATTATTACAGACGCACAAAATGACTTAATTCTACTCAATAAATGGTTTCAATATAATCTACTTACAATAAATACCTCAAAAACAAATTACATTATATTCAAAGCTAAAAATAAAAAAATTCCAAATTATGAACCGCTTAAGATAAACGATGTAAAAATAAATAGTACCGACAAGGAAAAATATTTAGGTCTCACTCTTGACTGTGATCTAACTTGGAAACCACATATCGAAAAGGTTAAAAATAAGCTTGCTTCTCTCACTGGACTCTTACGAAGTATATCACGATGTCTTCCACAAAAAGTGCGTTACCTTATTTATAACGCACTTGTTAAACCACATATTGATTATTTAGTGGAGATTTGGGGCTCTGCTGCAAAAACAAATCTAAATCAAATACAAAGAGCGCAAAATAAATTGATCAAGGCACTATTTAATTATAATTACTTAACACCAACAGAAGAACTATACAAAAAAACCAAACTATTAAATATCACTCAAATATACATATATAATACATGTTTATTGATAAGAAAAATTTTAACGAAAAATATAAATACACAATTAGTTTTTACTAAAAAAGTGCAAGTACAAAAAATGGTTTTAAGAAATGCAAATAATTGATGATTAAACGAACTTACCTTAAGTGAAGTTCTATCATAATTTTATGAATTCCTGTATGAAGATATTAACATGAATACTAATAGGTATTTACGCCAAGTGATAGCCATTCAGACACTTAAGTTGAGAGAAAAAATAAAAAATTCCAACATTTTTCATTACGATATCTCACGCTAGCAACACTGTGTCTGTCCTTTCATTTAGTTCAGAGTAATTATTATAAGAGTGCCTTTGTGCTTCGATAAGCTCGTCTTGGTAGTAGCACTACAGAGCACCCAAATATGTATCATATACCTAATATATACATAACTACACAATATTATACATAACCACACAATATTATATATGTAAATATAATAATATATATATATATGGGTTATGTTGTCTTCAATAAATATTTATTATTATTGTAATATGTACATTTTTTATTTACAAATTCATACATGGGTTTTTCCACAAAACAGGGGCGGGAGGGTGTTAATATCTTCATACAGGAATTCATAAAATTATGATAGAACTTCACTTAAGGTAAGTTCGTTTAATCATCAATTTTAATTCATTCCTGTATTTCGATATTAACATGAATACTAATAGGTAGATGTTTAGAGCCATGACATTTGTAAATAAGAAATGCTTTTAAATTAATAGAATAATAAGCATAATCGCTTAATATTGAGCAAAAAAATAAAAATAACAACTTAAGTTGATATTCAAAGCAAATTAATAATTAATAGCATAATTTTGTAGAAATATTAAAACTGTAATAGATAGTAAATCAATATTATTAGTATAATATATTAATAATAATATATGTACAAAAACATATATTTTTATATGTGCGAATACCAAGGGTGTATTAAGACTATATTCTAGCAGTACTGCTCGTATGTAGTCTTGACGATTAAAAGAGGTTTTAAACCTCTTTCAACAAGCTTGAAAATATTTGTATCAGTTAAAACTTTTAAATGCAACACTTGATTAATCGTAATAAATTGAGCTGTTAATATGCAACCATGAAATATATATTTTAAACAGTAAATTGATCACGAATATATTTTTATAAACTTGAGTAGAATAAATATTACCGAGACATATTTTTGGAAAGAAAAAAAATAAGATCAATTTATTAATATATAAGATTAATAAATCTATGGGTTGCAGAGAACTAGTTCGTAAATTTTTGTTCATCTTGACTTCACTTTACGAAAATACAGGAGTAGGCATTAGTATTTTCGTAAAGTGTTGTTTAATTTTATTCATAGCTCTTTAGAGTTATTTCTATTAAAGGAGTTAACAATGATATTTTTATTTAATTTCCATAATAATATTGTTATTTGGGTTTTGGTGTAGGTACAGCTTTAATAAGGTCATTAAGATTTAAAGTGACCTTAAATTATATTTTTAACTGAATAGGGTGAAGTAAGAATATTCTCAAGAGATTTTAAAAAAAGCCATAGAGAAATCATCTTATAAGTCTATTTTAAAGTTGATTCTGAGACAAAGGCTGATGAAGTAACTATATCTACTGTTTATTCCTGAGTTCTAATAAAGTGATAACAATAGAAACTGAAGATAGTCTGAAAAAAGCATGTTTTCTAATATTGTCAGACAGTAAACATCTTATACAATATTATAGTATATATGTATGTATAACCGTGTTGAGTTTCTCATTTCACATAATACTAAAATTTTAACTGAAGGCATAATTGTTATTTTTAACAGTTATTCATGTTATAATAATGTTGTTTAATATCATTAATTGTTATTTTAACAGTCACCCCAACACTACTATCGCTGTTGTACTGGTTAGTTGTAAACAAAAAACCACATATACAATTGGAATACAAATATTAGACAGTACTTTTTAAGTTCTTCAGTTTCTGCATCAAGACCATTTTTTAATTTAGCAGTCTTTCAGTTGAAAAATGTGATCTGATTTTTCCAAGTTGATAATCGCAAAAATCAACGAGCAAATATAACATGTAAATAGGTAGACATGTCGAAATGTTATTCGCGATTGTTCGCGATTAATGCTTTTAAGACTTGTTGCGACGATGAAAAAAAAATATTTTTTTTATTTCCACTGTCATCACAGAAGATAAAAGTCTCTAATCTTCGTTTAATAATAATCAGTTAATTACATACCACAGCTGAAGTACTACTGTACTGGTATTCAAGTTCCTAGTGAAGCAGTGATGACCCAATTTTCAATTATCATTTGACCTTGGTCAGTCATCATCGAGAGCTAAATCCTTGCAGCGGCGTCATCCATCGACATGAAAGTTAAACAAAATATTAGACTTATTTAATAATGATTAAATACAGAAAACATAAAATGTAGGCTATGTATCAAAAAAAAAGTAATGATACATGCAAGCCAAAATTATGAACCATCATTGTTCATATTATCATAAATCCAATGAAGTATTTAATGATTCTATGATCTTATATATCTATTGGTAATTTCCAAATCCTTTAACATTTTTGATGCATAGATAACCATTAGTTAATTAGCGGCGCGATCGCCTGAAAATAAAAATATTTGATCTAGCAAAAATTAATTTGGTCTTTAAATATATTTTCCATTGCGTTAAGTTATTCCTAGGTATGGATACCGATATTCCTGTAGATACAGGTACAAGGATACCTAAAATAAATTTAAATAAACATATCATCGATTGTTTTATAAGGACTCTACATTTTCCATATTTAATATTCATTTAAGAAATTTAAGAAATAGTCAATTATAGAAACTATAAATAACTTTGATATTCAAAAATATTGCATTCTTTTAAAAGCATGCATCCTAACTCAGTTAAAGCATTGATAAATTTGATGTAATATCTAATACATCGAGTTACGATGAAAGAATGGTTGTATTAAAAACATGTATTTGTAATGGAATAACAAAAAAAAAATTAAGTATGTTATCGAATAGGTTGTCTCATATTCAATTGTATGTGAACAGAATATAATAGCCGAGTTTTTTGCCAGACCTTCTCAGCGCAAACCCGTTTTTCAGATTCAAGCTTTCATAAAAGCCTGTAAATCAAGCCCATTTGAAAAAAATCATTTTCATTTTTAATTACTTAAACATGAAAATTAATTGTAATGTTAATGGTTCAATCGTTTATAATCTTAAATCTTCATAATATAAAACCTTTTGTATAAAAGTAAATTATTATGAATGAAACTAGGATAGTACCTAGATATCTAAAGTGTCATTGCACTACATGCGAACTAAAGAAGAGAAAAAAAAATACACATTAAATTCTGTTTATAGTTTTGAGAACATAAAAAGAGAAAAAAATAAATTTTCCACTCATATTTAAGCACGATAAAATAATATCATCAGGCTCGAATATTTTTTGAATGCGGTTATTCTATAAACTAAGCGGCAAACGTACGAGTAAGTAGGTGTCGTTTATTGCCCGTGGTACCCCCGATGGTCCCCCCGGGGTACCACGGGTTGCCTTCTTACCTTCTTACCCCGACCCGACTATATGCGAACATGCGCGAGTCCGCACGAGGTTCGAAACAGCGCAGCGCTCCGCCAGCACTCCGATCGGCGGCCGCGCGGCGCCTGACATGACAGGTCGACGGAAATGTCAAAAGAGGACATCGATAAGTACTTGCAAGGCTGTTTTGCTCCTGGTGCTGTTCTTGTGGGGAAATCAAGACTCTTCTGTCCTGGGTAAATCTTCGAGAAAAGTCGTCGCAAGAGACGAGTGCTGTCCTGCGATTTGGCCCGTGGGTCCACCATGGACCAACAGGTGGATTGCTCAGATATTCCTCCAGTGCCAGTTAATATTGGATCTTGATTAACTGTATTTCATATTATTGATAAAAGACAATATACACAGAAGTTATTAGAGTATTATATTATCAAATAAATTTTTTGTGTCTCACTCGTACATTTCAAATTTTGAGTAGTATTACTAGTTGATTTTGTAAGACGTTGTCAATGGACTTTTTATTGATGTATCTATAAATAATGACCACAACAAGAAACGATTCGTGTGGAAGACTAAAATAATTGTAAATAGTGCATTTGATTGCGGGTACTTTTCAGACCTGGTCTAGTAAAGTAATCTTGGTTCATTTAAATTAGCAGACAGTAAAAGAAAATATTGATATGAGGGTATATCGAAATAGTTTCTAAAGGTAATCGTTTTGATCCTTTATATCATTCCAATACAGTTGGTAATAAAAAAACAGCATCGTGCGGTGTTCCCAGGTGGTCACCCATCCAAGTATTAACTGCGCCCGATGTTGCTTAATTTCGGTGATCGGACGAGAACCGTCAACCGGTGTTTTTAACATGGTATGGGGGCGTTTAAGCACCAATTTGCTATTTTGGAAGTTGCTTACAAGATAATCTTGTCATTTTTGGGAATGATTAATCCATAGGCGTTGTCCCAATAACCATCCTCAATGTATATTGTCGTGAAGGTCACACTCTCTAATCACACATGCTTCAGTGTTGGGTCACACCCAACACTGAAGCATAGACTGCAGAATATATTATGTTGATTGACTTTTTTGCAATTATTACCTAATATAGAGACGATAATCTTATTAACTCACCCTCATGTATGTCGTCGTGATGATCACATCCTCTTATGCAGTGTCCTCAACATAGATGCTTTGCAATTATTAATACAAAGGCGATAGTCCTCAGGTTTTTCACCTACCAACTACCCTCAATGTATGTTGTCGTGAAGGTCACACCCTCTAAATGAAGTGTACCCATCACCGAAGAATGCATCTTGATTAGCTCCTCTTGCAGTAATTAAAACAAAGGCGATAGTCCTTCCAACTACCCTCAATGTATACTGCTGTGAACGTAACACCCTCTAAGAGGT
Organism: Coenonympha glycerion; assembly: GCA_963855885.1. NCBI lineage: Eukaryota > Metazoa > Arthropoda > Insecta > Lepidoptera > Nymphalidae > Coenonympha > Coenonympha glycerion. The sequence continues at coordinate 14,526,879 of OY979637.1, read as the reverse complement.
GTACCCAACACTGGAGCAATATGGATTTTCTGAACCAATAATAACAATTCCGTAGATTTCACAATTCGTTTTGACGATGAATCCGATTATTTTGAATATTTCTTTTCGGATACTTTGATTTCCGCAAGAAATACTTATAATCACTCACTTTTTTTATACGAGTTTAGTAATGTTGTGTTGAACGGCCGAGCACTAGAACGCTAATGAAAGGACAGACACAGTGTTGCTAGCGTGAGATATCGTAATGAAAAATGTTGGAATTTTTTATTTTTTCTCTCAACTTAAGTGTCTGAATGGCTATCACTTGGCGTAAATACCTATTAGTATTCATGTTAATATCGAAATACAGGAATGAATTAAAATTTAGTATGTCGAGCACCAAGAACTAACTACGGTAAGAAAAATATTTTGTTCGAAGGCGTGTCATTATATAATAAGCTCCCCAGTGACATAAAGAACACGCAGTCTTTACAAACCTATAAAAAACTCTTAAAATATGATATACTGAACAATTACTTTGGAACAAAATGATAGATTACATTAACAAAAACAACTTAAAAAAAATATCACATATTGACATACAAATATAATTAAAATATTATTTATATTTATAATACTCAGTTCACGTACACGAATATCAATATATATAAAAGTATATTCAAATATGCATATTATATGTGTACAATTACATACTATAAACCCTATACCTACTATTCACATGCTATAAAATACATGGGTACAGAAAATACTACCTGAACTTACCCTGAAGTGCCAAGCCGTATCTAGTCGCTTGTGATCCATGTTATGTTCGCGCCATCGGCGCACACTGTTTACTCGTTCACTCTTGTAAATTTTATTTCTACCCACTTTGTTTTTGTATAAAATCGCAGTACTTTAAGGATAAGTTACTTAATATTTATATTGTTATAGTTCTCATGTAAGTGAATTGTTAATTCTTAATGAGAATAAAGTTTCTTTAACCGTATATATAGCCTTATCGGCGTGCATGGGATTCAAGCACCCGACCTCCAATTAGGAAGCAGAGGTCTTAACCACAAGGACATCACTATTTAAGTGCTCTGGGTGCGAAGCATGATTTATCTTATTTATTTCAAAAGTACCTAATAATTAATCAATGTCTTATACAAAACATCCGGCAATCATTAATGTTTCTACTTAACTACTTAAACATCTATAAATAACAAAAAAACATATTTTGATAATAATTCTACAGTGCAAAGATAAACCTACGTATAATTTTTTTAATTTTTTACGATAAAACTTATCGCTTACTTATACCTTAAATAATATCTGGGTGACCGAGCTTCGCTCGGTAGTATTATTACTTCTGGTCAATAGATGGCAGCAGGAGTCATATTTTTATTTTTTTTTGGTAAATTCGACATTTTCTAATAATGAATCCTAGCTAAATTGATTTATCGCCCCCAAAACCCCCTGTATACTAAATTTCATGAAAATTGTTCGAGCCGTTTCCGAGATTCGGATTATATAGAAATATATAATATATATACAAGAATTGCTCGTTTAAAGGTATAGGATACCAACTACTTTGGTGTAGCGAATACTGCTGCTACTGCGGTTCGTAGCGCAAATTAAAAAAAAAAAAATAGTCGGCAGTTCTTGAGGCTATTATTAACTTAACACCTTTAAAAAAACCAACACCTTAGACGTAAGGTAGTCATTGACTTAAAAACGAAAGCTACTTTACTCTCACATTTTCCTGTTTGTATAACAGCCTCCTGAGCCAAAACTCAAAAATTTATTCCTGTATTTTAACGCTAACTGATCACATGACTGGTGCTTCGTGCGTTCAAGTGTGTTTAAATCCCACAGGAATAATGTGTTATTTCCGGAATAAAATATACTCATTCTTTACTCAAGTGTGTAAATCTATGTCCATAAAAGTAACAAACATACACAGAACACACTCACATACAAACTTTCGCCTGTAACATCGATATTTTCTAATCCGGTACCGGTGTCAGGTAGTTATCGATACATTTGAAGTTTGCGGATTCCTAATCCCTACTTGTTACAATCGGTAAGAGCTAAAAGGATTCTTGGACGTGATTTTAAGAAAACGAGCCAATTAGAATGTTACTCCCAATGTCCGCTGTCCAATTACCCTGATGCTGGGAGTCATTGATTTCGCCGCTCCCAAGATATTCTTTTGATGCAAATGTATTTCTTCGAGAAATGGGTCAGCGTTTTTTCAGTAAACCTGCAGTTTGTTCACTACAAAACTATCAATGCAATATTATTTAAAATTCTGTATCTTTAATTCTAAAGAAAACGAGCAGACGCAAGCGCCCGCTAGAATTTAAGTTTTTCGTGAATTCTGAGAGAACCATGGATTTCTTCCAAAATAAAAATACGTGTTTATGTTTATCCAGGAATCTATCTCCATTCCAAAAATTACAGACAAACCAGTTCAGTAGTTCCAGCGTGACTTCGATTCGAGTGGGATGTCGCGGGTTCGATTCCCGTCCCACTTTACCAAAAAAGACGCACTTCCAAGCGATTTAGCGTTCCGGTGCGATGCTGTGTAGAAACCGCTGGGGTAACATTACTTACCCTCCCAAGTTAGTACGATAACATATCTTCGGCTGCATCTCATCACTTACCATCTCAGGTGAGATCGCAATTAAGTACTAACTTGTATAGAGTAAAAAAACCTCCAGGTATTTAAAGATTTTCAGCACGAGTAAGTATTTTCAGTAGGTTAAATACTTAGGTCAATTTGTAGACAGTTGTCGGTTAAAAATTTGTTAAAAATAGCAGCTTTAATAACGCTGCTATATTCACTACATGCTCGGAATGTAATTATGCGGGACTCCGTGAAAAAGAAAAAATAAAAGAACACCATTGTAGCAAGCAAAACTAGGTTATTAAATTCCTTGTGATAACAACCTAGGCACCTACTGGCGAATAAAAAATTCTTTAAAATATTCAGTTATTGATAACGAACGCGTTTTTTTTTCATATATAGCTCTGGTGTAGAAATTAGTGTTACAAGTTTTCGAATTTCGATGAAGTGTTTAAAACCTACTTTAGCCTTTTATTGGAGATCAGAGTTCAAAGCCCAAAATCTGTGATTTTCTTAGATAATTATATTTTTGTAAACTAAATATTATTGAGAAAACGTTATGACGGAATTAACTCATACATGTCTGAAAGCTCTCCATAATATTCTCAAAAGTGTGTAGAGCCTGTAAATCCGCATTGGCAAATCGTGGTAGGCTATCACTAAACCTCATTCTAAGATAGGACTCGTATACCTAGTAAAGGCTTTACAAAAGTTTTTAAGTGTAAACAAATAACGTCCTTCCGAACAATCCCGTTACGGCAGCCAATCTTTGGAGATATTTTCCATCTGCACGGGAGATATTATAGACACAAGTGTAAACTCAAAGACACTCACTCTCACTCTCATAATCCGGTAGGAAAATAATACCGGAGGCCAGACGCAGGACAGACGGCTCAACGTGCTCTACCAAGCTTGAGGTTGAAAGACCACCAGTTCCCAAACTGGGGACTGATCTTAGTATTCATGATAAAAAAACTTGGTAGAAAATGATTTATTAGTCCGACCCGGGGATTTAAGTCGAATACAGTTGGTTGGTATTTCACGTTTTTTTTAAATGTAAATGACGAGTTTTAACAATATTATACTCAATATAAATTACCCAAAAGCAATTTATTTTACCCAAAGTTGACGGTAGAACAAATGCGAACGTCAAACCAAGACTGCTATTTTCGCCACACGGCTATACCGCTGGAAGAAAAATAGGAGTTTCCTAATCGATCATTGCGTAACAAGATCCCAGAGCTGCCAGACTCACGATACTTATGTAGAGCAAACACAATAAATAATAATATTACCAGCATGTTGTATATTCAACAACCGATCCCTGTAATATGGGATTTTTCTGGTTTACCTCATCATAACAAACCTCTTCGCTCCCGTTTATTTATTACCAACGGTAAACTATTTTTATAACAAGCTGGGCTAATTGATAATTTGGACTAAGATTATAGGACTACTAGACACGTTGAAAAGGGCAAACTATATAATTAATCCGAGGGTAGTTTTTTTTTTGGAGTCTGCTATGTATATTGATATGACTTACCTATATTTAGAAAAAATGGGAAATGCTTTCCAAAAAACCAACTTCAAATGCCACTACAAAGAGTGAAATAATTTTTATTTAAATTTTAGGTACCTACACCAATTCGAAGTCGGGCAATGTTTCATACAATCCCTAATAGTCCTTCTTACTTACTTGATGTGCGAAGAAATGACGAAGTCATAGACAATCGCCCGCCTTCGAATTGGTGTAGGTACCTAAAATTTAAATAAAAATTATTTCACTCTTTGTAGTGGCATTTGAAGTTGGTTTTTTGGAAAGCATTTCCCATTTTTATTTTATACTTTTTAGTGGAAAACAATAAAATGCACAAGGCGTTGTAAAAATACCCAAATCGCTTGAGGTGTGTTCATAAAATCTGAAGAGATACCTCAAATTCACCAAGATCCCATCATCAGACCCTGACTTGATGACTTTAGTCATCAAATCAGTATCTCCTAGCAAATGCAACTAGTAACTATAAAAAATACCCAACTCGCTTCAAGTATACTAGCAAAATTTGAAGAGTTCCCTCGATTTCACCAAGATCCCATCATCAGACCCTGACTTGATGACTTTAGTCATCAAATTAGTATCTGCTAGCATATGCACCAGTAACTATAAAAAATACGCGACTCGCTTTAAGTATACTAGCAAAATTTGAAGAGTTCCCGCGATTTCACCAAGATCCCATGATCAGATCCTGACCTGATGACCATAGGACAACTTGGAAAATATTACTCTTTCTAATAATACCCAAATAGTTTCATGTGTCCATATAAAATTTGAAGAGTTCCCTCGATTTCTCCAGGATCCCATCATCAGATCCTGACCTGATTAAAATGGGACCATCTGGAAACAAAACCCTCTTAAACAAAAAAATAATTTTTCAAATCGGTCCACGCGTCTTCGAGTAATCGGGGAACATACATAGAAAAAAAAAAAAAAATTCCGACGAATTGAGAACCTCCTCCTTTTTTTTGAAGTCGGTTAAAAAAAACACTTGTTTTGTTGAACAATGCGATTTTTCAAATAAGAGGTTTTACAAAATTGCACGAAAAATCTAGTTTAACACAAAGAAAAAATGTGTCAGAGTTAATTACACGCAAATCGAATTAACAGAAGTGGGATACAAAATTTTAATTAAGGACAGATCAGTTTGTTTTGGGTACCTAAAGTGACGCCACACGAATGACGTCATTATGCATTTGCTAACGTGCAATTGTAATAAATCGGAATAGTAATTAATTAATTCAATTCAATTGGTCGTTCATTTTAATGATTATCGACCACGTGACCTGTTTGGACGTCGTTATAATATTGCTTTTATATCAAATGTTAACACAGAACTATTCTAAATAAATATTAGTAAGTAATAATAATATTGTTTTAGTAATTTTCATCCACTAGGTTGTGTTAGTATAATTCATCCACTATGTTGTGTTAGTAATATTCATCCACTAGATTTTTCCTGCGGCAATGTATATCAGAGAAAACGTGAGGAAACCAATATGCCTGACAGATAGTGCACTCAAATGTGTATAAAGCCTGCCAGCACACACTTAGTAAGCATGGTGTGTAAAATTGATCTCAATCGGATATAAAAAATAAAGATTCCGACAAATTGAGAACCTCCTCCTTTTTTTGAAGTCGGTTAAAAAGACCTAAAACATTCCTATGAAAAGTGGTGATAAAAGTGTTGTAATTGAACAAAAGAGACGATCTGGACGGTATATATTTTTTTGTAAATATATATTTCTTTTTTTATTGCTATTTGGACCTAATTGTAAATATTTTCTTGTAAATCCAAGCGAGTGGAGCCGCAGCTAGTGTGGCTATAAAACTAGGCACCAATCGCTGAACGAAAAACTTAATTGAAAAATAAATAATATACAGAGAAATTAGGCCTAAAATGGCGTTAATTTCATAGAAGAGATGGTGTCAAGTCAAAGCTACGCTCGGTAGGCGCTGACAGCGTGACGGAACTTACCGTGAATACAAAAATCTGGTGGCTACTTTGTGAAATTAAATCCTGCAATTACTTTAAAAGACTACGTAGGAGAAAATATTATTGAAACGCCCTGTTAGTGTAAACGCAGATATCAATGCAATGTATAATTTCCCACTACTTAGTTTTAGTCCACATTTAAAATCACTTCTCTCATGTTATAAATAAATATTTTAAGTTATTTTGGTGAAATATCCGACGATTAGTGGAGTTTAGTAAAATACGAAACGTCATTTTACTCCATCAAATTAAAAGTCTGTGTATAGGTGATGCATGCGTGGTTTATGAACTACGGGAACTATAGATTTCCAGTTTAAAATAAGAAGGGATATTTGGTCAATACCGAGGAAATCAGCTTTGTGGTGAGCTAGGAGTTAAATGGATTACCTACGGTGTCACGTCAGAGCGGCGCTTGGTCGTCGCTGACAGAGGGACGCGACTTACCGTGACTACAAAATACTTGCCACTTTGTGAAATTAAATCCTGCAATTACTTAAACAACAGCCTTAATGTTTTGGTTGCACTATCTATTTTGAGACCAGCTGACTTCGCAAATGATGCTCAGGTTCTAATTAGTGAAACAAAATAATATTTTATAGTAAATCTTCAATGGCCGATTAGTAAATGTCAAATCTGGTCGCTTATTAATTGGCTTAGCATTAGCATGTAGGCCCGGTTTTTTCACAAATAACAATGCACTCTACAATTTCGCACACTTACTTACCTATAGTACAAAGAATTTTCACCAAGCTCAAAAAACAAAAGAACCCGCACTTCCAAAATAAAAGAATCATGCCGACTCCAATTTGTTCCATGCAGTCCACATTTTGTTTTTTGAAAAACTGTTAAAAAACACACAACCCCATTTCCTTCTAACGACAATATGTGGACTGTATAGAATCAAATATTACTTTTACTTTGGATGTTCCAAAGCCTTATGCTCTATGCGCCATACTTTTATGTACTGTCTTCAATGAGCGACAAAGACAAAAGTAGAGTTGATACAGTGATGTTACTTTGGCAGCGAGAATGTAGACTTAAGGCTGGTCTGAACCATGGCGCCAATATCATTAGGATGCGGTATACTAGGGCGCCAGGAGTAGGTAGGTATAACTGGATTATGATTTCAAATCGAGTCGGCCGGCGGTCGGTCGACGCTGACAAAGGGACGCGACTTACCGTGACTACAAATTGCTGTACTGTAGGCACGTAGGCCACTTTGTGAAATTAAATCCCGCAATTACTTGAACAACAGCGCTTAAATTCTGGTCATTTTGTTTATTGTGATAACATACGCTATAGGAATTTACAGGATGTTATTAGGGACATACTCGTACTAATATTGTGCGAAAGAAAATTTAAAATAGTGTAAAAAAGTAATATACGAGTACCTTCTTACATAAAAAGTAAAATCGTAAATGCCGAACAAAATTAATAAAACTTTAACGTTAAATCGTCACAAATTATTAGTAAAAGGTAGCTACTATTTGTTTACATTGCTGGAACAGGCAATTAAACAAGGTGTAACTATTTTAACCATTTTTGTGAAAAAAAAAATCAGCTTGTAAAGTTTCAATTATTTTGGCGGAATTCCACGTGAAATATTGTATTTGCAATAAAGTTTACAGTCAATAGGACGCCACGCAATAGGTTCGTTTAAAAAAAGAGCTTTTTTTATTTTCGTATACGTTGCGAAATTTTTGTGAAACATTCCCGATGGATTAATCTTTTATACAACGAGTAGGTATTTATTTGCATTTGCCGAGTATATTATTATGAAGGCAGTATAAAACTTTACTTATAGGTATATCCAAATTATTTTAAACGTTCGCAATATTTTTTAATATATTTAACCAAAGATTTAAATAGCTAGATAAGCCCTAAACCCCAAAAAATGTCCACGTGTTTGTCTTGTGTGCGACACGTTGTCACTCTTTCTATATAGGTGAAACTATAGCATGCTCAGAGCACTCAGCATGTTTGTGGATGATTTGATGAGCGCAGTGTAGGCAGGCCCATCTTGCGATTTCAATCTTTGATTGAACCTAATATAACTTTGTACATGGTGAAGGATACCTGAGAGTTAAATAAAATGTACTTAAAGGTGTGTAAAGCCTGCAACCCGCACTTGGCCAGTGTCACCACACCCAAGGTCAAACGGCCCCACCGGCTAGGGCTAGGCCAAAGGCTTTACATTCTGAAATATCGATACTCACCAGAGAGCCATATAAAGGGTTGAGAATATAAGTAAGTAATACCTAGCACTTATTTATTATTATTAGTAATCTAGTAGGTACTTTCTTGTACTTTGAGTAGATTGTGCTTGCATTAGTAACAACCCTTGCAGAATAAGATAGGACTCTCAATCTATTCGCTTCTCGTCTTATGGCTCTAAGCACAAACAAACAAATTGTAAAGAAGAGATGAACAAACAAATAGTAAAGATGAGATGTGTGAGAGAGAAGCGAACAGAATGACTGACCTATACTTATTCTAAACCAAATGTACAGATTGCATTGCATGACCAACTCGAGTGTTCAGAGATTTTATTGGAATTTCCTTTAATGACCTAACTTTTAAGTGACCTTAAAACTTTAACAAAACTCGCTACAAAAGAAAAAAGTAAGTAGATACCAAAGATTTAAATCGCTAGATTGGCCCTAAGCCTACATTGCGCAAAAACGTCGAATTATGTTGAGTGAGTGTTCTCAACATGCTAGAGTTTCACTAATGTGTCAAAGAGAGTGACAACGTGTCACACAAGACAAAAACGTGGACGTTTTTGGAGGTTTAGGGCCCATCTAGCGATTTAAATCTTTGGTAGATACCTATTTACATGATAACGTCCCATTTCTATAGATCGTCGATTAGGACGCAGAAATGGAAGCTTGAGGAGTCCATTAAATGCGTCAGTGGGAACTTGAATTGCTGGAGCGTTATTTGACTGTTTGCTAAGTAAATACATTCCGTTACAACCGAGCGCGAATATTAATAATGTAAATCTTTTTTTTTTATATTATATCAAGAAAAATAGGGGTATAGGTAGTGGACAGACAGGCAGACAGATGGATAGACCGATGAATAACAAAGTTATTCTTAAGGGTACCGTTTTTCTCATTTGAGGTACAGAACCCTAAAAGCGTGACTAAGTAATGGATTCCTTGGTGCCAATTTTTGGGCAAAATCCCTAAACTTAACTAATTCCTGCCTTTTTCAATGGGGAGGATTTTACAAAGGTCAGCACTCTTCAGATTTTTCAAGCACACTTCAAGCGATTAGGGCAGACATTTTTTACAATGCCTTGTGCAGTGTGCATATTTTGATGTTTTCCAGTAAAAAGCAAAATATATGATTTTGGGCTTTTGGTGTTATCTCTTTTTAAAGTTAAGTGGCGTATTTTTTTGTTATAATTTTTAGTTAAAAGTATTTATTTTATTATTTTTGTTTAATTTATAGATCAGATCGTTCTAAGGTTCCTATTTCTACATTTTAAGCTACTCACGAAGACCTCAGCAGAATTAACATGACAATGCCGAAGTACATTCAAACGCCGATAGAGACACGCAAATGGCAACTCGGATTTCATTAAATATGTCAGCAGACGTGAAATTATACTGAGACAACGACGTGGTAGACTATAGTGTATACTGTATATATGCGCTAAGTAAATACGTGTGCCAACTTGGATACTCAAATGTATATATACCTACTATAGCTGTTGCGTGCGGTTCCATACCCAAAGAGTTTTAAAACAAAACCCTATTACTGAGACTTCGCCATCCGTCCGTCCGTCAGTCCCTCCGTCCGTCTGTCACCATGGTGGTGATAGTATTTTTACACGCAATACAAGAAGAGAAAAGGGAAGAGAATCGACAATCAAAAATTATATAGCAAAAAATGGGAAATGCTTTCCAAAAAACCAACTTCAAATGCCACTACAAAGAGTGAAATAATTTTTATTTAAATTTTAGGTACCTACACCAATTCGAAGTCGGGCAATGTTTCATACAATCCCTAATAGTCCTTCTTACTTACTTGATGTGCGAAGAAATGACGAAATCATAGACAATCGCCCGACTTCGAATTGGTGTAGGTACCTAAAATTTAAATAAAAATTATTTCACTCTTTGTAGTGGCATTTGAAGTTGGTTTTTTGGAAAGCATTTCCCATTTTTATTTTATACTTTTTAGTGGAAAACAATAAAATGCACAAGGCGTTGTAAAATACCCATATTGCTTGAAGTGTGTTCATAAAATCTGAAGAGATACCTCAAATTCACCAAGATCCCATCATCAGACCCTGACTTGATGACTTTAGTCATCAAATCAGTATCTGCTAGCAAATGCACCAGTAACTATAAAAAATACCCAACTCGCTTCAAGTATACTAGCAAAATTTGAAGAGTTCCCTCGATTTCACCAAGATCCCATCATCAGACCCTGACTTGATGACTTTAGTCATCAAATCAGTATCTGCTAGCATATGCACCAGTAACTATAAAAAATACCCAACTCGCTTTAAGTATACTAGCAAAATTTGAAGAGTTCCCTCGATTTCACCATGATCCCATGATCAGATCCTGACCTGATGACCATAGGACAACTTGAAAAATATTACTCTTTCTAATAATACTCAAATAGTTTCATGTGTCCATATAAAATTTGAAGAGTTCCCTCGATTTCTCCAGGATCCCATCATCAGATCTTGACCTGATTAAAATGGGACCATCTGGAAACAAAACCCTCTTAAACAAAAAAAGAATTTTTCAAATCGGTCCACGCGTCTTCGAGTAATCGGTGAACATACATAGATAAAAAAAAAAAAAAAAAAAAGATTCCGACGAATTGAGAACCTCCTCCTTTTTTTGAAGTCGGTTAAAAAACCGCCACAGCTCTTGCACGAGACAGAGGCACAGCACAGACGAGCTGTGCCGCAGAGGTACTTATTATGTCTTTGACAAAGAGAGCCATCCAATTTTTTTCAACAAAATTATGAAGGCAGTATAAAACTTAACTTATAGGTATATCCAAATCATTTTAAATGTTCGCAATAATTTTTAATATATTTTACCAAAGATTTAAATCGCTAGATAAGCCCTTAACCTCAAAAAAGAGAGCCATCCAATTTTTATAGCTTGACCGCTATAAACTTGGCCCTCCCATGGTCTGCGGGACGCGGGGCGGGTGTGCGATTGGCTATACACGATACGATGTAATGAATTCGCCTATGGTATTTTCTTGAGTATGTATCATTATCCACGTCGCAAGATTAATAATATCGTGTGTATAGCGTAATTCACGTCAGTCACCGACAGCTGATTAGTTGAGTGCACTGATCCCTATTCTATGGATCCACAGTGAACCTAGCCTGAATTGTATAGAATGTTTAATCCATAGACTAGAGATCAGTGGTTGAGTAGCTCCCGCCCCGCGTCCCGCAGACCATGAGAGGGCCAAGTTTATAGCGGTCTAGCTATAATACGATTTTAAATTGCCAAGCGCATGGGTAGAACAACGTCTGCCGGGCCAGCGATACGCACTACGTAGGTATGCGGTCTATTCTATTCCCAATTACTCTATTCTAAATAGAATAGAGTAATTGGGTACGAATTACTTATACTTACTATCAGTAGTACTAGTACTAGTAGCAGTAATAATACTTTTTAGTCGCTTTTTGTAGAAGTTTAGTTTCTATTTATGCCATAGTATATAAGCTTCCTATAGCTGTTTACATCCATGTAGTTTCCGTGGCGTCACCTGAATAACGGTTCCGGCTGAAAATCAGCGCTGTATGTTTTTGTGCTTGCACTGGATATACAGCATTATGCTGAGCCTGGACCATTTTTCGGGTTGTGCCATGCGTGATAGGTGTATATGTTACAGTCATAGTGATTAAACAGATATTATTAATAATGACTGGTTACTATGGATAATAGCCAAATTGACTAGACAATTTGATAAATTAATCACTTTATCTGGACATTATTCATAGGCGCTGGTCACAGTTGGCGAAAGTGATAATGCGGTCTATTTGGCTTGTAAAACCCCCCCGTTCTTCATCCCGCTGCCGCGTGGCGTGATCCGTAGCTGACTAAATTGTTGTTACGTTGATTATTAAAATAATTAAAATTCTTAAAATACTAATTAAAGTAATAGTTTTCATGAAATAATTTTTTTAAGTTTTAAAATTTTAAGGTTAATAATTTAGTTTTCCCTTACACTTTTCAAGGCTCGTTCGACGGAGCCCCGCTTCGCGGGGCTCCTATTTCTGGGTGGTCATAAAAGAAAATAACCACTCAGAAGGATGGCTTCGTCACCTAACCCAACCGAGTCGGGGTGCCCTCAAGTCCCGAGCTCGCTTCGCTCGCTCCTAGACCCTGTATTAATACTATTATTTCATTAAAATATTAGCAAACTGGCAAAGAAATACGTTAAATGTCGTCTGAAATAACCTAACATATTATGATTTTTAATAATAATTTTTCTTATTACTTCTCGTTAATTTGAGTTATTTACGAAAGCTAGTGACATTGTGAAGGGAATTACATAAAAACATTCATAAATAAGTTAGTAAACAAGTAAATAATCTTTATCCATACTTGTTTTATTACATTATCCAAGTCTTCGAAGATGGTATAAATAATAGCTGGTTAATGTGATTAATTCTATGTCAATTATCACTTTATCCAAATTGAGTTGATATTATTAATAATGGCCAGATGATATGTATAATATCCGGATTAATCGCTTTGGCTGTGACATATATACTGTATGCTTGTTATGTGTGGCACAATTTGGAAATAAATGTTTTTTCTTTCTTCTTTCTTTATTCTAATAACCATTTCACAGTCCGTTGGCGATGAGCCTATGTAAATGTGGCTTTTGTAGAATTTTATTGCATTTCAACCGACCGCAATGGGAATTTTCATTGCAATTCATTGCGTTGTGTTAAGTTTTATACTGGACGTGATAATGGGGTTTTCTAATTGCGTTCCATTGTAGAGATTTCCATTAAAACATTAAAACCACTAAACGATCACGCTCTGATGGAATTGCGTGAGATTTTTTTAGAGTTCCGTATCTTAAACGAATTAAACGAAACCGTTTTCATGTATACGTCTAAGAATCATTGTCCGTCTATCCTCCCCGGAGGAGTGGTAGCGGTCAGCAGCAGCTACGGGACCTACCGCTTAGATGGTCTGGCGGAAGCGCTGTGAATCCCGTACTTCCAAGTTTCTGTCGAGGTCGCGGAAAGAGACAGGTTATTGGGTGCATGCACCTATTTATGCTAATGCCATGCACTTAGCCATAACCCTTCTATATGAGTTAGGCATTTATTGTCATTGAAAAAAGAGGTAGCAAATTAAAATTTCCCATCAATCAATGTTAAACCCCTTGGAGATAAAAAAAAAATTTAAGTTTTACAGTCAATCCAATCGTATTAAATGCGAGGATTTTCTCTCCACATTCAAATTTTATTTGTTTTTTTTTTTTTATAAGTTAATCATAGTAGACTATGTATGCCCATTGTTTGAAAGTTTCCAGTTGAAGAAATCTGTCCGAGATTCGTATTTACTCGTATCAGTTACTTACATCGATACTCGGACTCATTTCTAAAAAGGACACTTTTAAGCAATGTTTTTTTTTAATATGAACGTGTAAACATGATATTTTCTTTCTTGTTTTCTTGTGAGTATACAAATTGCGAAAAAGAATATAAAGTTTAATTTAGCGAGCATCCGTTTAGTTATCTTTAATTATGTTTAAAAAATATACTCCGTGATGGTGATAACACTAATTGTCCAATTAAACGACACAAGGTTATCTTTAAAAAATACTGTAATAAAACAGATTATGTCAACAATTTTTGGGTCAACTGATATTCCAGCATGAGCGGAGTATGTAAATAGGTTGGAATGAATATAAAATTGGGAATAAATAACCTTTACCTAAATAATGACTTATTTATCAGATATGAGAACCAGGCGTCGCGTCGGTTTGAGGAAGTCCGTGATACACAATGAACCGAAGAATTAATTACTACATCCGCATAAATATTTGGAACTACGCAATATAATTAGTAAATAGGAAATGATAACATACTTAACTAAGTGGTGGAAATTAAAATTAATTTTAAAACCTAAGCGGAGATAATTAAATCATCTCCAATTTTTGAAAACAAGCGTCCGTTATATAATATTCGTAATTCTCTCAACAAAGCTTTTCAATGGGAGTACACAAAAAATAATTAATTAGTCTGCCATTTTTGGCCGTCTGCCATATTGGATTTAGAATAACGTCAGATGATAATCATTCATTGTCATCCATAGCTCTATGCAAAATTTAATCTCTATCGGTTGTGTATCATTCCTTCAACATTCTTTTTTTGCAGGTTTTGACCGATAAAACCATGTACAAATATTGAAAGTTAATAAAAAGCTAAAATCTCTAGCAAATCTCTGGTTGACTTAAGCCACAGTGAAAGTAATAAATAAACATACAGAGAAAATTTTCAAAAGGTAATTTCATTTTACAGCGTCACACGTTATATTTATTTCAACAATATAATGTGTAATGCGCAAATTAAAAAGTCGTAAGAAATGTGATTTTAATGTTCACAGAGAGTTCTATTTTCGAAATCCGTAATCGCTTTTTCATTTTTTTATTATTATTATCCAGTTCCAGAAATTTTTACACACCACACGATCCCACATAGCAAGCGGTTACAATGAAACAACACCAAGCATAACCTAAATATAATTCAGAAAGCCGCAATTTCATTGCACTTACTGAAAAGGTACACTTATTATTCATACTTACATTCCAATTTAAAAAGTACGTCTGTTACGCATATTATGTTGAAAGTACAAAATACAGTAACAATTATACCCGAGCTTATATTTTGAATGGAAAAAAGTTTTTCAATTACTCGTTTTCTTTCTTTAGCCAGTAAAATAGCCACAGTAATTCGAAATGTGAGTGTTTTCACACCGTGTACAAATAGGGCTCTTTGTCAGAAATAATCCCTGACAACGCTACAGTACTGAAAATGTGAAAACAATTACTATGAGGTACAGCCTCTCGATATAACGATATTTATTTACTTATATGTTTTTATTTTTTTTAACTCTCTTGGTTGTCGTAGTAACAAAGCGTGGTCTGCCTTGTAAGCGTGTTGCCTTGGTGCTTCAAGGTGATCTTGGAGGTTCCAGCCGATTAAAATATATACTCTGACTTATGATTCGATGCAGTAAAATGACCTTACCAGAAAAGGTGCGCAAAGAATTTTAGCGTTACTGTGCGGTGATGTGTAGAGACCATTAGGGGTTGCTTACCCCCTTTCAAGTGACCGTTAGGGTTTCTTTTTAGTGCGATAACGACTTCAACTGTATCGTCACTTACCTTCAAGTGTGATCACAGTCTAACTTGTAGTGTGTATAAAAAATCTTAGTATTGGCTCGGGGTTTGGAAACTGTCGGTAATTCACCCCCGTGCCTGGCGACGTTCAGGTTTTAAATCATCGGTCTTATGCATGATCACTATGTGGCCATTATTGCAGCTGTTGTCCTATCAAATTCTTTAAAAAAATATCAGGATTCAACTCACAATGCAATTTAGCCTCAAAGTAACAATGCAATATAGCTTGTGTTATGGGTACTAGAAAACATTCATACTCATCACACAAACTTTTCCAGTTGCGGGAATCGAACCCACGAACTCTGACGCATACGGCGGGATCGCTACTGCTACGCTATCCGGTTGTCAATAATATAATCGGCCTTCTTTGAAATGTTCATATACGAGTACCTATGTAATATCGGTTTGAGTCTTTAATTAATTACGATCCCTGGATTATGATAATATATTATTTTCATGAATACTTAGGTAATAAATAGTTGACACCTAACATTATGTTCTTTACTTCGCAATTATTGCATGTTTCTAGGTGTTTATTAAATAAATAAATGAATAGTACTTATTGGGTTTATTATAATTTTGGACTTTAAGACACATGAATCTATAGGCAATAATCTTATAGGAAAATTTTTGTTAGCATGAAAATATATTTAGTAGTCCTCTAAGTATCCCTTACAATCACACAAACGTAAGCAAAAAGAGGTAAAGTGTACTAAAAGGGAGACCCACATTATTTGAGAAAGGTGTGTATTTACGTGAAAGGGACCTTTGTAGAAAATAATCGCTGACATGTCCTTTGAAAAGACAAGTACTACATTTTGATATTATATCTGTACTTATTTCAAAAGTACCTATTTAACCCTTGGCTTACTTCTTAGAAAAGAGTTTCATACCTTAATGGATGGTGAATTTTTCAGATCTATTATATCCGAAATAATATTTTTTTTTTTACTATTTTAAGGATCACTTTAAAATGTCTTGTAGCCCTATAGAAATTTAACACAATTTTTCACGTATTGCCTTTATCGATAAATAGCAGAACGTCTAATTACTTTTTGAAATATCACGCTTGTCTCTTTAGTTCTGCAAATCGCGTCTAGGTGGCTTTGGTTGTATCCATGCAATAGCTTTACCGCGGCAGTCCCCGAGTGCCACACATCTTTTTTTTTTTACTATAGATAGGCTTGCACTCGACTACAATCATGTCTGATGAACTGAAATGCTGAGGTTAGAGCGCAAATGCCTAGAAAATGCCTCCTCACTCTTCTCTTGAAGGCACTTAGATTGTACTTGGCTGGGAACATAGAAGCTCGAAGGGTGTTTCACACCTTTGCCGAACGTAAATATCAGAAACGTGGAAGAAAAACGTTTCGTTCGAGTTCGCTGGATATCAACCACATAAGGATGCCACTTCTCTCGGCGCCTTGCGGTACTGCGGTAAAAAAGGTAAAGGAGGTGCAAGATGTGAGGTTCTTGAGCACACTCTACAAAGAATATCCAAAAAAACTATAGATAAAAACTAAACTAATAAATCAAGTAAAAAAATGTAGGACTGTGGAACCTCCACAAGTTACAGGATGAAACCAAGCTCTCGTGGTTGTGGTTAAAATAAAGCTTTTATATGTTTTTTACTTTTTCTGCATACCCTACATCTTTTCACTGCATACAACCTGCCAAACCACCTCCCAAGTTTTTTTCACCTATTTTATGTCTACTTCCGTGGAAATGGTATCTTGCATAACTGGATGAGGGAAGTAATCAAGCAGTGGCCACTCAGACTACATGCATACCTACACACCAAATCGGTCTATTTTTTCCGTCGGTATGAGTCTCACAGTCCCTAACCGTAATTATGTCAACAGTTAATTATAAATAGGATATAATCATGTCCTTCCGACCCAAATTTTTGCTATGCCGGCCAATGCCCACAGAGATGAGTCTTCTGTGCGGAAGACTGCATCTATCTCCTCACTGTAATAGTAATAACAGTTCATTCTCCGACTCATTAATATGAAGCAAAACCTTAGACGGAATGAATTTTTCTATGAAAAATAAAAACCGGCCAAGTGCGAGACGGACTCTCGCACCGAGGATTCCATACTATAAAGGAAGTAAAACCTTAACAGAATCACTCTTGTTCATGAATTTACGAATACTATTTACATGTAGGTACTTTTGTTGGCGAACCACAAACCTAACTTTGTTTTTGGCGTTTTATTGTTAGTTTACCCCACCCCCCTTTTTAAATAAAAATAAAAACGATTTTCTTTATGATTGCAATGACGTTGGGTCACTTTTACCTAAAACCCTAAAACCATACTCATTACTAGCTCAATGAGGCAGCTATAATAAAAATCAGCCAAGTGCGAGTTAAATGAGAGTTTTGGATCACCGACCAAAAACAAGCAAAAAATCACGTTTATTGTATGGAAGCCCCCTTTTACCTTTATTTTATTTTATTTTTTGTATTTTTTGTTATAGCGTCATTGGATATACATCATCTTTGAAAATGTGTAACTACCACGGTTGAAAACATACAGCCTGGGACGGACGGATAGCGAAGTCTCAGTAAAAGGGTCAAAGGTTTTTACCCTTTGGGTACGGAACCCTAAAAACAACGTTGTTTCAAGCGATTTTATTTATCGCTTCAGCGATCGATAGCTCAGCAATTGAAGCGATCGATAACTCAGCAGTTGAAGCGATCGATAACTCAGCAGTTGAAGCGATCTATAACTCAGTAGTTGAAGCAATCGATAACTCAGCAGTTGAAGCGATCGATAACTCAGCAGTTGAAGCGATCGATAACTCAGCAGTTGAAGCGATCGATAACTCAGCAGTTGAAGCGATCGATAACTCAGCAGTTGAAGCGATCGATAACTCAGCAGTTGAAGCGATCTATAACTCAGCAGTTGAAACGATCGATAACTCAGCAGTTGAAACGATCGATAACTCAGCAGTTGAAGCGATCGATAACTCAGCAGTTGAAGCGATCGATAACTCAGCAGTTGAAGCGATCTATAACTCAGCAGTTGAAACGATCGATAACTCAGCAGTTGAAACGATCGATAACTCAGCAGTTGAAGCGATCGATAACTCAGCAGTTGAAGCGTGTGACGTCAATGCTGATACAAGAGTTCAACTCGGGGGTCCAGGCGCTACATTAAAAAGTAATTAGCTCATTACACGGGCCGACGCTATCGTCGAGCCGCCTTTAATGGAAATCTCTACAATGGGATGCAATTAGAAGAGTCGATTATCGCGTTGGCGTAAAGCGTAATGCATGACAACGAGTGTTCGATCCGGCTGACTGATGGTTACTAGTTAAATAAATACTCAATTAATAGCTATTAATAGCTGCCCCATCAAAGGTTGTTTTGCATTATAAATTATTCCTCACTCAATGGATATGAAAAATAGTTTATATCCTAGTCTCAGGATCAAAAATAGTTTATAACCTACCTGATAGACACAAAAATCGATCAAGTCGTTATGGAGGAGTTTTGTCATTAACAACGTGTGACGAGAATTTTATGCATAACCTAATAGATTGTATATACATCAAAATATCTGGGTAACCGAGCTTTGCTCGGTATTTTCTCGCAGGAGTCATATTTTTTTTGGTAAATTCGACATTTTCTAAAAATAAATCCTAGCTAGATTGATTTATCGCCCCCAAAAACCCCTGTATACTAAATTTCATGAAAATCGTTCGAGCCGTTTCCGAAATTCATATACTTGATATACATATATATAAGAATTGCTCGTTTAAAGGTTAGAGATAGATTAACACGGCAATGCCACTTACACTAACTATTGCAATCCTTTATTAAACTTTATCATTAATTGTATTGTAATTACAAAACTTCGCCCACATTCTAAAATTTTCTCATCAGTAGCTTATTGCAAAAGTCACACAGACAGGAATAAAGTTTAAGGGATCCTTTTTAATAATTCTCCACGTGACCCCGAAAACAGACCGTTAAAAGGATTATTGGAAAATTGTGAATTTCCAAAAAACTTTTCAATAGTGGTAAGAGGAAAATGCGAGGGCATTGCTGATTCTTTTTTGCTTCCGTTTTTAAATCTCCCGGCGAACATAAAACTAGGGATAGCTCCGAAAAATAAAGGGAGTTAAGAGGGGGGGTGTTTGAAAACCGCCTTAGTTGTTCCACTATTTCATATAAACGCCAAAGGCATGCACGTAATAAACCGTGTTCACATCACACGACCACGATACGATTAATCGTGCGAGGCGCGCTACAATACTGCGGTATCCATGAGTGGGTTTACTTATTTCAACAAGTATAGGTATACAAGTCGATTTTTTTATTTTTACACTAGCAACAAAATTGACAATTTAGTACCGTGGAACTTCGAGAGGGGGCGTTTCAAACAAGCACAAAAATTAACTGTCAATTGTATAGAATGTTTGATCCAGATGATAGAGATCAGTGTCTGGGTTTATTTTGATAATTTTGTTTAGGTTTTGTATCAACGGCAGCTGAATCTTGCAGAACATTATGATATACCTGGGTATGCTACACAGGAAATTATAAATTACGTAGAATACGTATAAGCTTATAAAGCTTCCATATTTCTTATGAATAATAAATACCATTAGTGTTAATCTGACCAATTGCTAGTTTCTCATTCATTCTTGTTAATGAGTCTATCTTCATTTGAATCTTCACTTAAAAGTACCATTAGATGATATCGCATGCAATTACTTACTGGTGGTGGAATGAAAAATGATAACTTTATTATTTAAAACTAATCGTATAGTATAAAGTTCTCGTTACGGTGCTCGCGAATTTGCTTTACATTTTCCAAATACACGCCCCTTTCCGGTATGGTGTGATAATATACAACTCCTCTTATAAGCTGACACAATTCTAGACACTGTGTTAGCGCTATTACATATTCCGTGACACTGCAGTACCTACTTGTAATGCTTAACGAAGATCTATCTAAGAGATTTACTCAAGAGCTTTACTAAGATCTGTTTCTCAGAAACGTTAACAGGTCTTTGTAAGCTCGTACCAGCTTATGTATTTCATTCTTGCTGTAGTTTAACACGTGCGAATATGGACCATGAGATCCCAGGTTTGAATCCCGGATCAGGCAAAAAAAAAAAAAGAAATCGAGGCTTGAATGTGTCGTGCTACCGTGTTTTATAAACCTCTTGAAATGACCAAGAGGCCGCCCTCGACTGCAAAAGTGCGACAAAAAATACTCTGTCAAAAACGTGCCGTCGCTACACAATTTTTCAACAACAATGGATGTATGGATTCCCGTATCAAGCTGAATCAAACCTAAACTTTATTTTTTATAAACTACGATCTCCACATAAACTTCTACAATTATTATTATTCTAAAGTTATGGGCAAAAAAGTAATAAAATCAATATGACACAAAATGTGCATTGAAAAGAAAGTAACTTTTGTATGAAAAATTAAATTCCGGATATGGAAAGCAAATTTTAAGTGCCAATGGTTCTTAAAAAACCCTTTTTTATCCACAGATTATATCTTCCTAGACTATTTTGGTTTTGGTTCATGAGAAAACTTGATACCACCTTTGGTCATTCTCTTTTGAAATTGACACACCCACACTACAACAAAAGTTGCCGCACTCACGGAGCTGTTGTTGTTAGGTAGGGCTCTATCTAGTCGGGACTTTGAGCGTGATGACCTAATAAATCTATGATAAAAGCAAAAGTTTTTTTAAACGATACACTGATTCTACGACGACGACTATTTTTAACCGACTTCAAAAAAAAAGGAGGAGGTTCTCAATTCGTCGGAATCTTTTTTTTATCTTATTTAATTGTCTTTTCTATGTCATGTAGTATGTATATTGTATATATTAATCTATATTTTAATATTTATTTATTAAAAAATATCATTGTTTTATTTGCACAATTTCACACCACCTGCAGTCTTGTGTTTCCTCTGATTTCCTGATCTCAAGGTAGCCTGGTAGAGATCGCTGCTTTGCGATAAGGCCGCCTTTTGGACCAATACCTACTTTAATATGTGTTTCTGTCCTTTGTTATGTTTCTTGTGTGGTGCAAATAAAGAGTTTTAATAATTCTAATTTGTCCTTGTCACTGTTACGAATACGTTGGTGGGTGGGAGTCAGCGTTGGGGAGGTTACTTAAAAAATATAATTGTCATACAAAACTACATCTCAGTTGGCGCAACAAAAACCATATTATACAAACGAAGAAACCAGCCTCCTGGATTTGTAAAGAACGAAATTCACACGGGCGAAGTCGCGTGAAAATTCATAAAGCTTCAAATAAGAGTAGGTTTAGGTGAGAGGTTTCCACGCAGTATCGGCGTAGTAAGTCAATTGGCCTTTGCTTTGGTGGTAAAGCTAAGTCAATTGCTTCGGTCGTCAGAACTTGCAGTGCAATGGATAGCAGCATCATCCTATAACCCCTTTAATACGTTTACTAGAGAACGAAAGCTTGTATTATGTTATAATATGTATTTCATAGCCCAAAATTAAAAATACGAATGTTATTAGTAGAAAATATTATTATTTTTTTGCGACCTACATGGCGCATTGGTGCGCGCTTGGATTTAAGTGGGAAGTCGCAGGTTCAATTCCCGCTAAGGGTCACTTTAGAATTTTATAATAGTTACCACCCCACCTGCAAAGAGGTACCGCCAAGTGATTTAGCGTTCTCGCGCCCCTTCCAAATTATGTACGTCGACATCTTTGACTGCATCATCACTTACCATCCGGTTAGGTACTAACTCGTAGTGTGTAAAAAATACTAAAAAAAATGCGATCCACACAATACGAAAATGCAAAAAAAAACCTCAATAAATTTTACGAAAAATAAATGGATAGTCTGTCAATAAGTTTAAATCTTTTTTTATCTACGCTCATTGCTTAAAGTTCGAATTATGAAATCAAAATGTGTCACATATTGACCTACTTTATTCACAGACTTCTATAATTATTAAAAAGTTATTCATTATAACATCGCTGTACTATGGAAATATCTCAAGATAGTTGAATAATTTCCATTACGATACTGGACTCTGGGTTCCTGTATTTTTATGTGTCGTCATAGCCAAAAGAGAGTGTAGAGCTTCCTTAATTTTTCTTTTCTATATGGAGTCCACAGACAACATTTAGTTGGTAGTCATTACCGAACGTATGGATGGGCCATGATTGACCATAGACAACAACAAAAATGTCTATTGTCTATGGTTCTGCGTACGCAGTCTTTATGTGTTCTGTGTACCTACGCAGTTTACAACTGAATTTTCGCGCAATACCTAAGTTTTATTTTTGTTACTTAGTCAAAACTTTGGGCGGAAAAATGTCTAGCAGTGAAACCTACTAAAGAAAATTTAAGTCGACCTGACATTTTAGTAATTGCAACAAAAATGGCCCACAAAGTGAAGGATTTACGACAAACGTTAGCAAGATTTTATGGTTTGGATTTATGATAATTTGAGTGTAGATAAAGTAGTGTATGAAACTCTACATAATTAGGTATTAAAACACTCATGTGATACTATTAAAAAACTCACCTGCGGCTCGTTTTTTAAACTCACACTCATGTTTTAATACCCCCCATTATGCATCCGTTTCATAAACTACTATTTTTTAATCTTTTGTCAGCGCGAACCAATGATTATATATTTTTGACAATAATAAATTATTAAGAATAAACAATCATTACTTTATTAAAAAGTATCCTTAAGTGAAATTATTTTAATATTGCAACGTTGTTAGAAAACAAAAACCAGTCGAGTTTCTGTACCACCGTTACCTAAAATATTAAATAGATACTGGTGTCGATTCTGTTGGCGTTTCTCTAAACTAAAAATCGTTAAAATTAGAGTTAGAGAGGTGTGCTATTCAGAAGACACACTAAATGACAGATCTAACTTAAAATTTAGTTTGACAGCTCCAAGCTATTCAATTTAGATTTTAGAGAGCAAAAGCTATTCTGTTGTACGCGCTAACTTTCTAAGTTTAGAAAAGTCAACCTAAAATTCTTTAAATTAAGAGAGGACCTCAGGAGGTGCCGACTAAATTTAACTCGTCAGTCGTTAAGTCGAAAACCACGGATTTGTTATTTAATATTGCAAGAAATATTTTTAATATGATTGAAATTTAATATTACTTAGTGAGAAAATTAGAAAAAAACTAGTAATTTTATTTATTAATTTTTAGTTACTGGTGTGATAACCTCAAAATCATAAATTTAAAAATTTAAATCGTCTCAAAAGCTCCTCTTGCTTTTTGTTTGCCCTTTTCCTAATGTTATTCTTCTTAAGTAGTTTTTAAATCTTTACTATTATTTTCTAACTAGCTGTTGCCCGCGGCTCCGCCCGCGTGCAGTTCGTTTTTTTTTACAAAAATGTTTCCCGTGGAATTTCTTAATTTTTCCCAAGATAAATGAGTGGTCCCTGGGTTCGATGGACCCGTAAAGGAGTCTTCTTCCAATCTCTCCTGTCAACGTGCTATCTTCTTTCACACAATTTACCTATATCTTCTTTGGTCTTCCTCTACTTATAACACTCTGTCAAAATCGCTTATGTTACTCAATTCGCATGGAGTAAGACAGAGTGGGGCGTGTCATCGTGGATTGTAATATCTATACTAACCAAACTTATCTTATTCTGAGATGATACCAATGCCCAGATATTGTAATTAAGCATTCTGATTCGCTGCTGTGTACGTAGCAACCAGTTCCTGCTACGTACAGGTTATCTTGTATAGTTATACCTAGTTGCACGATCAAAAGGACGATTTAAACTGTCGATATTTCAACCCTGTTTTGATTGTGCTACGTAGATAAGTAGCTATAGGTTTTTTTAAACATCCCACTGGTGCTCTCAAATTTTTCAGGATGAAAAGTATCTTAAATGTTGACCGGGCATATATATAAAGTAGGATCATAAAATTTCATTTAAATCCGTTACTTGAGAGATGCCTGCTTTTCCTGTTTTTGTAATGTTTTCTTTCCCGCGGAAACTCGATTAGATTAATAAGTTTTACTATATATATATTTTGTTAAAGAGGCAACATAAGGTATCAGCATAACAAATTTTACTAAATTAAGTTCATTAGTTGTTGTTTACAAAGCTGTTAAATTAATTGCAGTTTTTTAACTATCCCACGGGAACTCTTTATTTTACCGGGATGAAAAGTATCCTATATGTTGACCAGGGACATAAGCTACCACCACACAAAATTTAATTGGAATCGGTCTAGCCGTTCCAAAGATTAGCCCGTACAAACAGACAGACAAACAGACAAACAGATAAACAGACAAACAAAGAAATAAAAAATTTGAAAAAAATTTAAATTAGTTCTATTTCACTTCTTACATCCCCCTGACTCCGTTTTTAGCATTTTTTTTATTTGTACAGAAATTCAACCTCTACAGATTTATTATATGTATTGATGATAAATACAGTCCGATAAGGCTCTCTTGGCACTTGAATGACGGTGTCGCTGTTTTATGACAAAAGCAGCCAGAAAATAAAAACTCCTCAATTTTACTTCAATTTTAGTTAACATTAAGCAATAACAGCACAACACATAATAGCGATATACCGACAGAGTTCCGATTTTAGCCACGCACCAAAATAGCCTTGTCGCACTGTACGTGAAATACCCAACTGACAATTGACAAATGACAACCGTGATATGAGTATAGACAAGGTATAGACAATTAATCAAAGATAATAGGCGTAATTCACGTGATGAACTAAACAAAATATCAATTTTCGACACTTTGTAAGGTGATTAGACTATTACTTTTGTATTTAGAGTAACTTATTTTGATATTTTTAGCTCAAATTACTTTAAAAATTAATAGGAAAAATAAAAAACAACATTTGTAGAGTCTCTTTACCATAAATGGCAACACTACACTAATCACGTGTAACTAAATTTAAACGTCAGTTTAGCGAGCCTTTTAGAGATTCTTAATTTAGTTGAAGCTGCCAAGCGAATGTCACTTAGAGATACAGACACCTAAATTAAAATATTTTAGTTTAGTTTAGGTTTAGAGATTTGGCACAACAGAATCGACACCAATGTCATCTTATTTGTGCTTATTCAATGAGACAATATCACTCATAGATACATAATAAATTCACTACAAAAGTAGAGCTAATTAAATTTCGATACTTAATAAATAATGAACATCTTTTAATGAACGTACCTAATTAAGGCCTCTTAAAATTATGAGGTCAAGATCAAAACAGCAAGCAAAATCAATAATATGAATTGCAATCATTGGAATAGTATGAAGGTCTACGAGTAACATACTCGTTTAAGTTTAATTAAGTGCATGACTGGCTAAATAACTGACTATTTATTTGACAACTGCTTGATCTTTCACTGCACAACCCAGGCTACTAAACGGATCAAGCAGAAGAACGTGATATTATAACAGGTATCCTCTAAAAAAGGATTTTCAAAAATTTGCCCTTAAAATGGCAAAATACGGGGTCATGAGAGCAAAGCCTTAGGCGTCCGCTAGTTCAAAATAATTCAAACGCGCGGCAATCTACACTGCGCTCTAAAAAAATTATGAAATTCAAAAAAGCTCCCCTAATTTAAGCCTGTTAAACATAAAATTAACTATCGAAACAATATCATATTTATTTCACATAGGCCAACTTACAGGCTCTAATGGAAATATATTATGTATGAACAACTGCCCTGAACTGAAAAGATGCCCACAATAAACTTAACCAGCTTATCTGTTTATGGCTCTTAAAAACTAATTTAGCTTGTATAATAACAGTTCACTATCACTCCCAAGGATTTGATTCGTTTAAATAATTCGCTTGTAACATTTATTGATCATCTTTTGTTTAAAGAGAAATTACAATTAAGTAATCATTTTTCGTAAATACATAAATAATAATTCCTTATTTGTGATGATTGTTTAGTTATTATTTTAGATTAAAAATGAATCATTTGAATCTTCACCCTTCTTTATTATAAAACCGCCACCTCATTAACATAATTCCAGTTGAGTGATTTCAATCGGCGCTGGATTCCAATGAGTAACACTTCCATTCCAATATCGCGATTAAATCCCAGACTGGATTGGGCTGGATTACTCAAATAATTTACTGTATTTTTATAGTAATAAGCTAGCAACTATGAAAATTTGACCTCTATTTAGACCAAATTAAGATTGTTTTTATGGAACACTTTTCATACAATTTGGTAATGGCCATAAAACAATTAAACATATGTTTTTATTGAAGGATAATGATTATCATAAAAAGTAAAAATCACGTAATCAACATTTATATTAATTTTGTAAGGAAAATGGTATAAGTGACATTCTGAAAGAGCAAGTTCCGAGTTTCTCGCCAGTTCTTCTCGGTGAAACTAGCTCTCCTGTCATGGCGGTAGAGAACTTTTCATACGAGCTTGTTAGTAAGGATTAGGTGAAAACATAAAAAATCATACCTTTTTTAAAAGAAAATCAATAATGGACATAGGGATTCTTGAACCGGCTAATAAAATTTTTATGGAAAGATAAAAGAATTCTTAAAATCTTATTAATTAAGCTAGCCTACGAGCACAGGAAAAGAAATCCAAAATTTAAAAAAGCTTTAAATATTTTAATAACATCCGTTCAATACTCAAAATGAATAAAAATTAATCACTCCATTTTCACTAATTTCATATTCCTTTAACGTAATGCGAAATTGCCGACGCGAATTTTTTCGCCACTTACCTTGGAAAAGGAGCAAAAATACGGACGAAAACGTTATGATTCCATCCAAGATCATCGTGGGAACACACACAACACCACACTTAAACAAAAGAAGTTCAATATTTGAATCCAAAAAACATACGACTGTTTGTGGAAAAAATGATCGTAATATCGCGCTTCACTAGTGCAAAGTTCGTGTGTCATCCACGCGTCCTTCCTCTACGATAGGAGATACAGTACTGAAATGAAAGCCTGAAGGAATAAGGATCAGAGTGACATAAGGGGCTCAGATTTTACCGGCAATTCAGCTCTACAATACCTATTACTGTTAGGAATTAGGATACCGCGTAATGCCAATACGCGTAATGGTAATTTTTATTGGCTGTGGTGTGTGTAACATTCGGAATGGTCCGTTTGGAAGCGTGGAATGACCTTTACTACTGATTGTGCTACATTTAAATGAGTTGTTTGTTTAACGTGAATTAGATAATTTGTGTCTCTATTGTTTATTGGTTAATTAATGTTTTTGCTACAGTTTCTGAAGCGTGAAACTGCAAAACATAAAATTATTTAAATTACTGTCTTTCGAGAGTCATTCATCTTTTTTACAGTTTATTTTATAATTTTCCTTACCCTACTTAAAATATGCAGAATTATTGAAATGATTCCATGATATTTCGAGGTGAAAAGCTATGCTATTACGACTAACCTACATCGAGTTATCTGCAAGGCTTCATCTTGTTGATACGCGAATACTTTTGTATCCCATTTCTATAGCTTCTATAGCCATTATTGAATGCATTTTTGTATTTGCGTTTATTGAATTCTTAAAATAGCTATTATACCTATTGCTATGTCATCGTCTTAGTATATTTTATAAAATTTATATGATATTAAAGTTATTACCATAATTTTAAATCCCTGTGCTATTAGTTAATAAATATTAATTGAGTAAAAGATTGTTTGTATTACCAAATAATAATAATCAATAAATTATTAATATTTTGGTTAAAAAGTCGTAGAACAAAAGTTGTTAGTTTTAATGTAAACAAATACAGGCCGAGAGCGATTTGTTATTCTTAATATATATAAATCTCGTGTCACAATGTTTGTCCTCAATGGACTCCTAAACTACTGAACCGATTTAGTTCAAACTTCGTGAATATCTGTCATTAAGTCCAACTTAAAAGATAGAATAGTTTTTATCCCACGTGGACGAAGTCGCGGGCATCAGCTAGTTTTTTATATAACCCTGTATAACATTACTAACGTAAGGGAGCGTGTATTCTGTTGTGAAACATCCATTAAATCTTTGCCAGACCGTGACGTTACACGTTGGTCTATAGTCTATGCTGGGTATTCAGTTACACCGTGACGTAGTTTTTCATTATCAAGAATGAAAGCCATTGTTGAGCGATGCAACGTTGAAAGACTTTTGGTTTTGTACTTTTTAAGTTGCTCTGCAGCATTAATATTAGCTTCGACAGAGACAACCAACTTGAAAGGACATTACTTATTTAAAAACTTCCAAAACTTCTTTATTTTAAAGCTACGATTTCGGGAAGGCTAAATTTAGGTAATTTCTCTTAAGGAAACAAATAAATCATAAGTTTGTCTTCTCTGCCTTATACACCTACATAACTCAATATTCATTACCTGCTTTCGGAACCTGGCGGTAGAGTCTTGACATTTCATGAGAGCTTATATCTAAGCCTATGTGAAATAAAGAATTGCATTTCATTGCATTACTCTTATTAGTTTCTCGTAGACCGGGCAAACGTTGTTAGGCTATACAGGGGTATGAAAAATAGCTTAAACCCTATTCTCAGATCTACCGCATGTAGACAAAAATTTCATAAAAATCGATCAAACCTGAGAAGAAATAAAATTTATTTTACTTCTTCTCAGGGAATACTCTTAAACGCACTTAACTCAGAATAGTCAGATTTTCCAAGGTCGGAAAATACAGATTTCCCAATCGGGAGCCGCGATCTTAATTAAAATGTTACTGCCATATTTTATTTTTTTATCGGTCATATTCGTAAAAGGAAAATGTCTCAAATAAGATAAATAACCAAAAACCACCTACCCCAATGAATCTGACGCGCTTACATTATAAATGGTTTTTGTACCAAAACAAACAGTGACTATCGATGTGGCACTCTTCCAATCGTCATTTTCTCTCCCTAGGTAATAAATAACCTTTTTATCTTTTTATTACGACCTACCCACCCAACCGCTTTTTTAAGTGTCACAGGAAATTTGTTGTAATTATTAAGTAGTGGTCGGCGGAAAAGAATCCTAACTTGTATTTCATCGTAAATATTAATATTAATTCACATTAGCCAATAAAACCAAATAATAGTAGGGAAATAAAAAAAAGTATTTAAATAGCTATCACTTATTTCGGAGTATAGCAAATTAAAGTAGATAGATAGATAGATAGATAAACACTTTATTGCACACCACAGAATAAAAATATAAAAAAGAAAGAAATTAATTAAATACAAACAAACTTAGGAGTACAATTTGGCGGCCTTATCGCTACATAGCGATTTCTACCAGGCAACCAAAAATGTGAAGGAATATTTGAAATTGGATACGCGGTTGGTGGTGCCAGAATAAATAAATAAAATAAACTACTTACAATAATATTATATATACTTGTACATATCTACATAATATATTATATACACATATATATATATATATATATATATATACATAAAATAATATATAAGTAATACAAATTCAATAAAAATAAAAATAAAAATAAAAATAAAAATAATCCTCAAAACAATAGAACAAGTGAGGATATAATAAACATTAAAATGACAAACTTATAGGTGACAGTTAGTTATCAGCACTCAGGCAACTGAGATATAAAGTGATCTTTTACAAGTCTTTTAAACTGTCCTATAGTCTGGGCCTCTCTGATATCGAGAGGTAAGGCATTCCAAAGATTAATAGCCTGAATCGTAAAAGACTTATGAAAGAAGGAAGACTTATGCGCAGGCATCATCAAAATAAGTTTCCTCGAAGAACGGAGCAATTCTCCCGGTTGACCTACAAAATGGAATTTCTCTTTTAAGTAAGGGGGCGTAGAAGGATGAAACAGAACACAGTACAGAATGGAAAGGATGTGTAGATTCCGGCGAAGTCGGATAGGTAACCAATTAAGACGAGAACGAAATTGTGAGATATGGTCATATTTGCGTAAACCAAATATAAACCTGATAACGGAATTCTGAAGTCTCTCAAGCTTACTTAATTGGTTTTCATTTAAGTCGACAATGCTTGCGTCAGCGTAATCAAGAATAGGAAGGAGAAGAGTCTGTGCGAGCATAATTTTTGTAGGAATTGGAAGAATAGATCGAAGGCGACGCAAGGAGCCCAAGGATGCAAATAATTTCCTACTGACTTGTTTAACATGTTGAGCCCAGCTTAAGGTCCTATCAAGATACACTCCCAAATACTTTACGTTCTCACAGTACGGAATAACAACATTATTGAACGCAATAGGAGGAAGTGACCGCCAGTCAATTTTGGATATCTGCTTTTGGCTACCAATAACAATTGCCTGTGATTTACTCGGATTAACATTAAGTCCAAATGATTTGCTCCACTCAAGGACGGAGCAAAGGTCTGAGTTCATTCTGGCAATTGCATCTGGCAGGTTTTCAAACGAAGACTGGGTATAAAGCTGGACATCATCTGCATACATATGATAGAGAGAAGAAAGGTTATGACTGATTGAGTTAATGAAGATGGAAAAGAGCAATGGTGACAACACGCCGCCTTGGGGCACACCAGCAGAGATATCGCACCAAGAGGAATGAGTTTCCTCAAAGCGAATACGCTGCCGGCGACCACTAAGGTAACTCTGAAACCAGTCAATAACTGATGGAGATATGTTAAGAGAACGCAACTGACCCAGTAAGATATCAAAATCCACCGTGTTAAAAGCATTGCTGAAGTCCAGCAAAGCCATAACAGTGAGTTGCTTGTTGTCCATGCCCCAACGTATGTCGTCAGTAACTTTTATTAAAGCTGTAACCGTACTATGACCAGGACGAAAACCGGACTGGAAAGGATTAAACAGACAGTTTCTATTAAGGAATAAATTTAACTGTTGATAAATAAGCTTTTCTAAAACTTTGGAAAGGAAAGGAAGGATTGAAATAGGACGGAAATCAGAGAAGTTAACAGGAACAGCCTTCTTCGGAAGAGGTATAACATGAGCGCTTTTCCAGGGTTCAGGAAATTTGGAGCAAGAAATGCATTCATTTAGGATATAAGCAATAACAGGAGCAACGATATCAAGGATAGGGATAATCATAGTACGGCTAATGTCATCACTGCCGACAGCATTCGAAGAAATAGACAACACGTTCTTCTTAACATCACATACAGTGAATTGACTAAACTCGAACGGAGGATAATTAGGAGTCGGAGCTTCAGCAAGTGAATGAAGAGTGCGTAATTTACATGAACTGTCAAAAGAGTTCGAAGCAGAAGAGAAATGTTGATTTAGAAGCTCCAAGTCAATACTTGGCGGAATCGAAATGTTATTGGATGGTTTGCCGACTCCGACCGTTTCAAGAAATTTCCAAACTCTGGACGAGTCGCCGTTCTCGACTGAAGAGTGAATATGGCGTCGTTGTGCATCCCTACATAATGTATTGCAGCGATTCCTGGCTTTATGATATTTTCTTCGATTTTCATCGGAGTTGTTCTTCTTAAATTTGGTTTTGGCAACATTTTTCTTTAAAATCATATTTTTTAAATCGTCAGTTAGCCAGGGGGCAGGCAAGTGCTTCATTTTTACTGGATGTATGGGCGCATGGACATCGTAAAGTTGAGTGAGCAGGGATACAAAAATTTCAACTTTTAGATCCACACTAGGAGCTGATTCTACGGCTGCCCAATCGATTTTACGAGCATCATCACACAGTCGATCAATATCAATTCCTGCAAAATTACGCCGCAGAAGTATTTTGGGTTTTAATTTAGGAGGACGCACTTTATACGAGAGAAAAATAAGATCATGATAGGAAAAGGCATCGGCAGAAACCTGACCGTGTTTAAAAACAAGATTAGGAGAGGAGACCATAATTAAATCAAGAAGAGAAGGAGAATAGCCGGGAAAGTTGTGTGTAGCTGACAGGGGAAGAATTTCCATATTACACGCCTCAATTATAGACTCGAGCTTTTGAGCTCTATTATCTTTCTTAAGTAAACAAGTATTAAAGTCGCCCATTAAAATAGTTTGACTGTAAGCAGGGACTAATGATTCTAAGATGGTCTCAAAGGATTGAAAATAATTCGTTAATAAGGAGGGGCTATAGAACACACCCAGGAGAATCTTTGCCTGGGACATACACACTTCAATAAGCAAATGCTCAGCACCATCAACAGGAGGCGGTTGACATGACGAACTAACAACTTGAAAAGCAATGTGGGATCTAAGGTAGATCGCCACGCCACCACCTAAAGTATTTCATAGATCACCCAAAAAACTAGCATTGATAATTACTATTACTTAGTAAAACCTTTTTCAGGTATGTCAATCTGAATTACGAAAATGTTGTGTTTCATTTTCATAGTCTCGTATATCGCGAGGTTCAGGAAGTAAGCATTTAAAATAAATACCCAAAGTTAAAAAAAAAATCAACACATTAAACAACACACAACAATCAATAACATCCCCTATTCGTACAGTTTCAATTCAATCGACCCTGCTGTTCAGTCATCTACATATATGTATATTATAGCAATAATTATAATTCAGTTATCTTACGCTACATACAAGTTAAAAATATCTACAGTAGGGCCTATAGCATGGCAAATATGGATATTATGTGAGATACCTCTAGATTTTATTATTTAAATAGGTCGTAGATGTCGGCCGTATATAATCTATATACTTATAATAAAACTGTAAAGGGTCGAATTCTGTACATTGAAGATATTTTGAAAATTTTTGTTGGAGGACACTATTTAGTCGATACTGAAGCCAAAACTGTAATTTGTTTTATTTTTGTCTGTCTGTCTGTCTGTCTGTCTGTCTGTCTGTCTGTCTGTCTGTCTGTCTGTTTCACGACCGCGCATCACGGCTAATCCGCTGGATGGATTTAAATGAAACTTGACATGGTTATAGTTCATACTCCGAGGTAGGACATAGGATACTTTTTGTCCCGGAATTCATCATGGTTTCCCTGGAAGACGGCATCAAAGTCAAAATGTGTATTTAGTTATAATTCTTTAACCCGTTGTCCGATTTCATTCATTCTTTTTTTGTTAGAAAGGAGGTTCTTTAAAGATTATTCCATATAAATTTTATCATCATCACTTTTGTAGTTCAGAAATTATAGACATCAGAACCTTTAGCGATAAGTTCAGTGACTTGAAACTCGGAATGGACAAAGAACCTAGGGCTTAAGAAGACGTAGAGCTAAAGTAAGACGGGACTAACCTTACAGCCGTAAATAAATAGGCTTAGCAGAAGATTTTGTATGGTTTAAGATTTTTCACTTTTAGGGTGAACAAAAATCATGAAACTTGATACGTTATACCGTATAGCGCCATCTCTACAATTTATGTGGAACTTGAATGTAAACTCTGAGATAGGTACTACCGAATTTTTTTTAATAATAATTAACTGTCATGTAATTTACTGTTTCATGACTTTATGTTGAGATGGCACTGTTAAATCATAAACAGATTAAAGTTTTCACTTCTGTCGACATTCCCGGAGTGCCGCGTCTTTTTTTATCATCCGCAATATGGAAAGGGTAAAATAATGTTTCATAAATATTTTTAACTCTTAGGTCTTATCGATCCTAACCGACTGACTGTCATAAGTCTTTTTATTCGTAAAGAAATATATAGCGATTGCCCATTCGGATATTTTGGATTGTATTGAGATGAAGCAAAGGTTTTTAAATGACTCTTATGTTGGGCTGGGGAATATTGTTAGTAGAGTATTTTATCCCAGTGGTACCTACCCGGCCGAACCCTGAAAGAAGAGCTCTACCACCAGTACAAATTTTCACATGATTTAATGATTTTTGACATATTTCGTGGTTTCAGAATAAAAATCACATTGAAAAGGACGATTTTAACAGTCGATATTTCGATACATTGGTACAAGTCGTGGTCACGTAGTGACCACGACCTGTGCCACTGGGTCGAAATATCGACAGTTAAAATCGTCCTTTTGATCTTTCAACTACGTATTAATGAACCTTTATATTATGATTAAGAAAAAGGAGTTTTCAAAATCACCACAAGATAACCCGTGCGAAGTAAGAACAGGTTTCTGTATAACATCATACCAGAATCCCGCGAAAAATCAAGTAATTCCACGGTATATGCAAAAAAAAATCGTAATTCAAGCGGGCGGAGCCGCGGGCAACAGCTAGTTATTTATGTTTGTCATACCAACATCTACTCTCAAGACTATTGAATCTATGCTGTCACTAAAAATGACGTCATATAGATATTAAAAATTGCTTCACATTTCATTTCATGAAATTTTCATAATAAAGTCTCTAGAAAGTAGAGAAATTCATCGAGTTACGCTCAAGAAGTGGGTAGAGCGTGAAATAAAACTTCTAACAATATTCCTGAAAGTTTGTAAGGGTTCGCGCAGACAGCGGGAATGGACAAACACAAACTTTTAATTTTATCATGACGATATATTAATATTCAGACACAGTGTATTCTTAAGATTTACTTGTAAAAACCTCAGCTAAAACAATCATATTAAAAATATTTTTTACTAACTTTTAATTTTTTTAAATAATGATGAATCATTATTAAAAAAAATGAAAACTTTTAAAACTGAGCTGAGTAAATCTCAAGTTTTCCTACCTTCCTAAATTTTCCTGTAATGATTTAATAAACTTCATTTACTTGTCAACGAAATAAGTTCCTAAGTTATAGGTAAAGAAAGAACAAAACACAAACGAACTTAGGTGGACAATTTGGCGACGATTTCTACCAGGCAACCAATGGGATGAATTATTGCTAGTGTTTGCTGCCGCACCGCTCGTCTGTACTGAACCTTATGAAACTTTGTTACTGACCGCCATTTCTGTCTGCCTTCGAAGTTTCTGTATTGAATACTTTGGATTGTATTGAAAAGTTTGGGTATTCGCCCTTCAATCAGAATATTAGGTAATATTAAGGAGCTATGAGATATTGCCGTGACAACTATCAACTAGGTCAAGTTCGAACTGTATTTCTGGACTGGTGCTTGAGATTAAACTAGTATAATATGTTAGTAAGTATAATTTGATTCGATATCGCATCAATAAAATTACTCATAGTTATAGGGATTCCTGCTAAAACTAGGCTAAATAATTCTTGACTAATGTCTACTTTGTATTAGGAACTTTGAACTAATCATTTGAATAAATTCTTCGAGGATAGACGACATGAATTAAGCTGCACTATTTCAAGTTTTTTTTTCATTAATAGGAACCGAGTTTGCGCCACTTTACCTGCAAATCGTCAAAACCTGACCTGATCAAAGCAGCATGGCTAATTCTGAAAGAAAATCCTTGCCCAGCAGTGGGACTTCAAAATGTGTTGAGAACAGTTGCAGTGAGTTGAACTACTATTGCAGTTTAATATTTGTGACTATTTTGCAAATAAAAATGCATAGATTGGATTCGCTCGCTGGAAAGCATTCATCCGTTTCAAAATGGAGCAAATAAAGAGAAATCCGTCGCACCCGGGAGGTCACATAACATTTTCGTGCTGTTTTGTGTCACTGAAGTTGATATCTACTGACTAGGAATAACTATTATGTTAGTAATGTTATACTAGATGTAGCCTGCGACACTGCTTTTATAATTTTCCGGTTTTTAATAATAAAAAATTTAAGATAGTTAAGAGTCCTGTGAACTACGATGTCTCCATTCATTCCAAATATCAAATCATTTGTAATTCGTGCATATTTCGATCGTGTTGTGGTGTTATTCGGGTTCATATCTATGCTCCTGGCCATATCTGGTTTCGAAATACTTTTGTTAAACGAAATTGTAAACGAATTTTGGTATTACTTTTTAGTGTTCGGTACCTGAAGGGTAAAAAAGGAACCCTATTAGCGAAACTTCGCTGTCCATCCGTCCGTCCGTCCGACCGTACGTCTGTCCGTCCGTCTGTCACCATGCTGCTGTATCTCTGGAACCGTGATGCTAGAGACTTGAAATTTTCACAGATGATGTATTTCTGTTGCCTCTATAACAACAAATACTAAAAAATACAATAAAATAACTATTTAAGGGGGGTAAAAAACGTGTTTTTGCTCGATATTGAAAGCAGGGGTGTTTAGTTAACATTAATAGATACTATAGAGAAAGGGAATATACTCTTGATGGTACGGAACCCTCAGTGCGCGAGCCCGACTTTTCTTGACTTGACCAATTTTTCTTAATAACTAGAACGAACGTTAACGTTTCTGCACTTCGGAACTCTTATGATCTGTTCGACCCACAAGAACTGGTTATTTGTCTACATTTAGGTATTCTCTTGATTTTAATTTGCGCTCGATTAAACCAAATTATAAAAACAAAACTTTAAAACGATAGCGGACCACGCAAAATGCCCGGAGGCTTCGCGAAATGTTTACCGGTGCTCTACTCAATAGCCGCAATAAACTACACGAATATCTACCGCCTACGAACACTTCGTAGACTGACGTTAGCTTAATTTCAAAATGGAGGACTTTTTTTATTGGTACTTTTTAGGGTTCCGTGTCTCATAAGAGAAAATCAAAACCCTAGGATAGCATAACTCATATGTGCGTCATTAGACGTGTAACAATTTCAAGCCTCTTAGTCTACCCAATATAAAATTGCGGCCATTTTCTTGGGTTTTAAGCTCAATGGAGGATGTATAAGGCTTCTCTCAGGTAACCTCTTTTTAACCGCGTTTAAAGTTGACTTCTCTGCCTTTTGTCGTTTTCTTCGGTATTTGTTTTAGCTGTACATTAGTAAATTTAAAGGTCAGCCATCTTTTCCTAGAAGGATTGTGTAAAAGAACCCGCAGTTGACCAGAGTAGCATTTAAAAAGTAGACCTAACCTGTTAGTAGGCAGAAGTGATAGTAGTAACAGCAGTAGTAGGTAAAAGGGGTAAAGATACTTATACGCTTGCGTAAAACAATCACATTATACACTCACACAGAGAAAATAAGACCATGCTGGCGTAGAACATCGTCTACGATACTACGAGCATTGTAGCTTTCTTCGTAGCACTTATGGTGCGATGCGGCTCGACTTTTTACACTCTCTATTTTGTACGCATAGAGAAAAAGATTAATGTTCTTTATTAGGCGCATCACTGACATCCAATGAACGTCGTGCTCATTTCATCAATCTTCTAAAAATGGTTCCCAAACCAATTCACTAAAAAGACATTCATCATCAAGCTTCGTCTATTACTTTTTATCGGCCAGCCCAAAAGAGTCATAACACCATACTCTCAGTCTTCCTTATCCTTAATTCTATAACTGTTTCGCATAAAATTCAGCTGAATTATTCGGCGCGATCATTCAAACATAAATATTATACAAACGCCCGTTTGCCGCCATCTCCACGATGCAAGTTTGTTAGCAAAACCTAAATAAACAACATCGTTCTTTCCTCGTTTATATTTCGTTATTTGTTATTTTGATACTTCGATCGGAATTGCCCCTTGTTATGACGTTGTTTTGAAAGTAATAAATTATTATTAGTTTCGGCGATGGTTTCGTGAGAAACTGTGTTAATAAAATAACTTTGTTGTACAAAATTATTCGTATTCACCTAGTTTGACTTGTTTGCGTCCAAAATAAATAGGTATCTTTATGGTAAATAAATTTTATAAACTTAAAGTTGAAATCATCATATCTGGAAAGCCAATAAAATCAATCCCTTAAACTTTATTTTCGATTGGATCGCGTTTTTCCGTAGAGCCCTCATTTTACATGCCAATACAATACCAGAATAAATAGTAATGCTTTTTTGCGTACTAAAAGCTAGTACCTACTTGATTGCAATCTCACCCGATTGTAAGTGGTAACTTCGAAGGGGTAAGTAACCACTGATGGTAGCTACACAGTATTGCACTGGAACTTGGAAGGCGCAACTATTTGGCAGTGCGTCTTTTCCTGTATGGTGATAGCCTATCAACAGACCATCCCCTAGATCGTCTACCTAATTAAAACGTATTCATCGTTATCGTAATCGTTTATTTATTGTCCGCTGATAGGGTTCCTGATTTGCGTCAGCCAATCGCGGGGCAGAATTCGCTAGCGTTTACGATTACAATAAATACGTATTTCTTACGCAATCAGACCAATTTAAAAAACCGGCCAAGTGCGAGTCGAACTCGCGCACCGAGGGTTCCATACCATAAAAGAAGTAAAACATTGAAAGAATCACTTTTGTTCATGAATTTACGAGTAAAATTTACATGTAGGTACTTTTGTTGGCGAACCGCAAACGTAACTTTGTTTTTGGTGGTTTATTATCAAAAAAAGTATAATAGTAAGGGAGTTGATTTTATTTTTCCTGTTAAATATACATTAATGTCTATTGGTCATAATTATTTCAGATTTTTCGATTGATAAACTTCGGAGATAAGGGGGGGGAACGGTTTTTTTCTTCGACAGTTTGCTCAATAAATCCAAAACTATCAGGCATAAAAATAAATAAAAATCTGTTTTAGAATACAAAAGTAACGCCCTTTCATATCATACCCCACTCAATATTATTATTTTATTTTGAAAATTCGAAGCCCCGGTTTTCCCCCCTTTTTAAATAAAAATAAAAACAATTTTCAATGTTTTACAATTGCAATGGCGTTGGGTCACTATTACCTAAAACTATTCTAAATTTCAAGTCGATAGCTTTGATAGTTACTGAAATAATCGATTGTGACAGACGGACGGAGAAAGTATCACCATAAAGGTTCTATTTTTACCAAATTGGTATGGAACCCTAAAATTATAACGAAATCGTAAAACTTCAAAGTGACCATGCCGGGAATTGAAACCGGAACCTCCCGCTCAAATCCGACCGCATTACGAGCGTTTTGATCAAAATAAAACCAACAAACCCGATAAAAAATACCCCAAAGATTCAAGCATAAAATAAAACTATTTTAAACAAAAACATTTTCATTTCTCCCTTTTGTTAAAATTAAAAAAACTAAAGCCACTGAACCCCATCGAGATCCTCGATAAAATGACGGAATAAACTCTCTACAAATAAACCAAACCGTCTAACCGAATATTGTGTCTATAGGCTCAGTGCTAAATTAAAAGCGTTTTGCCCACAAAACCTCAGGGGCATTGTAATTTTAAAATAGGAATATTTTAGGGATGTGAAGTTATGAATGATATAAATGATATTTAGTTTAATCTATATATACTTA
The DNA here is from genome assembly GCA_963855885.1 of Coenonympha glycerion. Taxonomy (NCBI): domain Eukaryota; kingdom Metazoa; phylum Arthropoda; class Insecta; order Lepidoptera; family Nymphalidae; genus Coenonympha; species Coenonympha glycerion. The sequence continues at coordinate 14,487,157 of OY979637.1, read as the reverse complement.
TAATAAAACTGTAAAGGGTCGAATTCTGTACATTGAAGATATTTTGAAAATTTTTGTTGGAGGACACTATTTAGTCGATACTGAAGCCAAAACTGTAATTTGTTTGATTTTTGTCTGTCTGTCTGTCTGTCTGTCTGTCTGTCTGTCTGTCTGTCTGTCTGTCTGTCTGTCTGTTTCACGACCGGGCATCACGGCTAATCCGCTGGATGGATTTAAATGAAACTTGACATGATTATAGTTCATACCCCAAGGTAGGACATAGGATACTTTTTGTCTCGAAATTCATCATGGTTTCCCTGGAAGACGGCATCAAAGTCCAAACGTTTTTTAGTTATAATTCATTAACGCGTTGTCCGATTCCATTCATTCTTTTTTTGTTAGAAAGGAGGTTCTTTAAAGATTATTCCATACAAATTTTATCATCATCACTTTTGTAGTTCAGAAATTACAGACATCAGAACCTTTAAGTTCAAGTAGGTAGGTGACTTGAAACTCGGAATGCACAAAGAACCTAGGGCTAGGACGTAGGGCTCAAGTAATACTGGAGTACCCTTACAGCCGTAAATAAGCAGCAGGAGATTTTGTATGGTTTAAAATTTTTCACTTTTAGGGTGAACAAAAATCATGTAACTGGCGTTATCGCTACGTTATACCGTATAGCGCCATCTCTACAATTTATGTGGAACTTGAATGTAAAACTCTGAGATAGGTACTACCTAATTTTTTGAAATAAAAATTAACTGTCATGTTATTTACTGTTTCCTGACTTTATATTAAGATGGCACTGTTAAGACAGACATGAAAAGATTTAAACTTTATCATCCGCAATATGGAAAGGGTAAGATAATGGTTCACAAATATTTTTAACTCTTAGGTCTTATCGATCCTAACCGACTGACTGTCATCTAAGGTCTTTTTATACGTAAGGAAATATATAGCCATTTTCCATTCTGATGTTTTGGATTGTATTGAGATGAAGCAAAGATTTTTAAAAGACTCTTATATTATGTTGGGCTGGGGAATATTGTTAGTAGAGTAATTTATCCCAGTGGTACCTACCCGGCCGAACTCTGAAAGAAGAGTTCTACCACCAGTACAACTTTTCACATGGTTTAATAATTTTTGACATATTTCGTGGTTTCAGAATAAAAATCACAATGAAAAGGACGATTTTAACTGTCGATATTTCGATACATTGGTACAAGTCGTGGTCACGTATTGACCACGACCTGTGCCACTGGGTCGAAATATCGAAATATCGACAGTTAAAATCGTCCTTTTGATCTTTCAACTACGTATTAATGAAACTTTATATTTTTATTAAGAAAAAGGAGTTTTCAAAATCACCACAAGATAACCCGTGCAAAGTAAGAACAGGTTTCTGTACAACATCACACCAGAATCCCGCAAAAAATCAAGGAATTCCAGTAGGAAGGTATATTATGTAAAAAAATCGTAATTCACGCGGGCGGAGCCGCGGGCAACAGCTAGTTAAAGATAAAGATACTAGCATAAAATTCGAAATATACATTAATGTTTTCGAAGCCGCCTCTTAATTTGGATTGCCTTGCCTCCTTAACTAGCCTTTAACTTTTACCCTTTCAATGGACTAGAGATGAAAATAATTATCTACAGGTTATTAAATGTTTTTTTTAAACTTACCAATGATTAACGAATTGTAAGCGAATTACAGTTTTACAGGTAACTGTAGGTATGAGAAATTCTACGCAGAATCTAAATGCCCACTTGTAAATATGTTATCTAATCTTGTTATGTAATCTTATTATGTTTATTATGATATTATAATATGTCGCCAATAACTGTAGTTCCTACGGGTACAATATACACGTCATACAGTTACCACTTCCTGTTAGTGACCAGATCCGCCAGGCTGGTAGGTACATTTCCGCTTGTATGCCGCATTCAGTATTAACTAGTAAAGACCAGTCATGTTAGTTAAACTTGATGATAAGTAAGTCTAGATATTGCTCTCGTACGTATAAAAGGTAAAGATGATGCTTATTAGGCAATTCTACTGTTTCAATTAACCACTTGTAGGCCAGGACCACTTAACACGTGATCGAGAAATTACAGGTAGGCGTCTCGACGTATTAATTTCAGACGGCCGCCGCGCCGGATATTTTGCTCGCGTTAGTATCAGGTACGGTCTATTTCACGCGCTGCGTGCGCCCGATGACAAGGTAGCCCTAGTAGTTTGAATGCGATAAAGCTACGCGATAAAAAGAGACCACAACATTGCGTTTGTTACGTGTTCTTTCCACAGGCGTGGCCAGGCGTTATTGCGAACTAAATTGCATTTTTTGTGTCAGCGCTAGAGTCGCTATTTTTTAAATCGTCTTGCCGATTTGGGGCCTTCTGTACCCAGTACCTTTAGGTACTATTAGGTATTACGTGCCACTTGGCATATACAGATAGAAACAAAATTATCCGCTAAGAAAAGTTTTTCAATATCCAAACTGAGTTTTTCAGAGCCGCGAATTGCTAGTCTTAATTCTTATAGTATCACAAATGCCTTAGTTACAGGAATAATTATAAAAAGTCTGTCAATTATACGACAATATTTCTTTTTATTAAATTCTTTTGTACCTCATATTTCATGTTTTGTTTTTATTACACAAACATTATCTTAAACAAAATAATCTGGGAAAATTAAACAAAGCAAAAAAATATCGGGTATCGCGTAAATAAATTAATTACAAAAACAACTAAGAAAAATAAAGACCCAATGTCTTCACAAACAGTTACAGGAGCGGAGTTATTAGAATCCAGATAACAATTTCTACGAATTTAATTAGTTTTAATTAACAAGTAAATAATTTAAAAATTAAAAAACGAAAACTGTGGTAAAACGACTTTTTTCAAAAATATATAATCTATGCTACTTGGAGTGATGTAAGGATTCTAACGATACCCCATACGTTCAAATCTATCCAGCTATTCAGAAGTTATGGTGGAATAAAGAAACTTACATACATACATACATAATTTACCAGCTCTTGCGCCATTCAAACCGAAACAGTGCTTCGAAATCACCGCTCAAGGCGGCGACACGATCGCTGACGGCGTGAGGCCATAACATACATCGTCCGGGTATGGAGACAAGCCTCGAGGCCCGTACCCCCAAAGGGAGGGAGTCGCTCCCTGCCGAGAGAAGACCACGCTGCTAATATCTGACGCTGCGTTGATCCTTATCGACATTTTTCTAGCCTTACTGCGAATATCACATCCTTAATCATTGCAGCCCTCACTAATGACTGCGAACCTTCAGCGATAAAATCTGCACGACACGTCATTGTCACGAAGAGCAAACGAATGTTTCCAGAATCCTAAATAAGTAAACAACCGCCATCAATACTAAACCCTAATATCATAACTGCAGAGTGCAATTACCTTTGTGCGATAAGCCCATTAAATTCCTCCGCTAGAACCTAGCTCTTTGTACGAATAGCAAAATTTTGAAGGGCTTTATGCAAAACACAACACGGTATGAAATAAGTTCAGTCGGGGGATGATACTTGAGTGAATCAAATGGTATTTGAGAGGCTTCTATACAACAAGTACACCGCCAGTCGAGTACGTTCCTTCACTGGATTACAATTAGATTAACGCAGGATTTGTATGCTTATTCGCAAAGTGTTTGATTATTATTATATTACATTAAGATTTTTATGTCACTTCATGATATTATTAAAACACTTTGAATATTTTGAATAGCATTTTCAGCTTGAGTGTATTAATAAACACAACTTCGTGGAATATCTGTGTGTGCTTTGGTATCTTCAGGCTTTATTCCAAATGCAGAAAATTAGACATTCTATTATAATTTGTTTTTTTATTTAAAAGAATCTTCCTTTGCGCGCGGGCTTATCCTAAGAAGCGCTAAGTAATTTAAACTTAGGAATTAAATCTTTTTATACCTATGTAATTAAACCTGATTTCTAGTTCTGTCGCCGGACTTAGATATCGTACCGAAAAGAACCAACGTGGAACTCAGCGCAACACTATCTTTATTCTATCAATATTTTTCGTTGATATAATTGTTTTTTTAACACACTACAATTCAGTACTTGGCTACGATCTCACCTGATGGTAAGTGATAATGCAGCCGAAGATGTTATCGTATACTAACTTGAAAGGAGTAAGTAACCCCTAACGTTTTGTACGCAGCATCGCAGCGGAACGCAATCGCTTGGCAGTGCGTCTTTGCTAATAGAGTGATAACGAGCCACGGCTGAAGCCTCCTACCAGATATAAGTACTTTGAGCATACACCACCGTAGCCTTAACATACCAGTCATACCTGACTTGGAGATTGACCACTAAGACCAACGAGCAAGATTGAAAGGAGTTTTTGGCACGCAATAAATTGTGCAATATACTGAAAATATGCGGATTGGCCGACTTCACGCACTCTCTTTGGAAACTCCGATATTCTCGAGATTATATTTTATTTGCATGAAACAAATCTCTCCTAAAACACTTCAGACTTATGGTACTTGAGTACCTAGTGGACCCGTGAAGCCTCAAATGGGAGGCGGATGTCTTAACTAGGTTATCATTGCAGAGGTATAAACCAGTTTATCCTAGGCTAACGCAATTACGATCAATGGATATACCTGAGGCTTAAGGCTCAATGCAAAAGCCAAACCCAGATTTTGTTTCTCTTTGCAGGTGATAACCCATTGTAGACTCAGGACAATATCATGTTAATATTATCTTCTTTGATATATAAAATTCAAGTAAGTCACAGTGTTTGTAACCCTAAACTCTGTGCCCACTCCTCCGAAATGGCTTGACCAATTTTTATTGATTGTTTATATTCAGACGGTTTGAGAAATAGAAGGTAAACTAGTTTACATACCCCAAAAGTGAAAAATAAAATTGTCTGACCTGGCAAAACGACGGTTGCCAGGTCAGCTCTAATGTTTATTATTAAATCTCTGCTTAAAATTGTCCAGTAAATAAAATTATTCCGAGAATCGACTATTTTGTCGCTCACTTGAAATTCAATAATTACTCGGATAATTTCTTAAAATAACATTTTTAAAAATAAAAATTCATAAAAAACGTGTTAAAGATGAAACTACCATTCCGGCAATTTAGCTGTCATAAATTCACAATGTGTTAATTACGAAATTTGGCGGGCACTAAGCAACACTTGCATTTAGCCTTAATTAAGGATATCTAGGTCAACCCAAACTTGCCGACAGCATCTCTGATTTGCGATGAAATAAATAGGTACTGACATCTCCTCCGGGACGCATTTATAGCGTCTTAGATATCCTAGTGTTTGCTTTGAGGTCTCCAGCCTAAATAATTAGATAATGCCTTCAAACACTGCGCACATCGGTTATATACACCTCTATCTTTTGTTCAAACTAAGCTTTAGACACAGAGAAGCCCCTCAGTAAAAGGACCTAATTCATAATTTTATTTTTGACAACTTTAAATTGCAATAGAGCATATTCTTTTTGAGCCAAAATTTTTAGACATTACAAATTATTAGGTACTTGACTTAGCTCTTACCTGATGGTAAGTTACAATGCAGCCAAAATGTTATCGTACTAACAACGCTCTAAGTATCTGCTCAAAAACGGCAGTAATATTATCTCTGTATAACATTATCTCAAGCAAACAATGTATAGGAAATATGCTGCAAAAAAAACACTGTCTGAATTAAAGAGGTCAATTCACAAACGGTTATTTCAGACGTTTTCATCCATAGTTTAGATAGATTTAATTCAGTGAATACTTGCAGAAGGGCTAGTATGAGGATATCATAATGCTAAGAATCCGATATATTAATCCGTTTTCAGTCAATCCGCACACAGTTTGTATGGCGAAACTGAATCGAGATTCGAATCTAAAATCCAACAACATGTACTAACCCCACTGCAATAAAAAAATCAAAGCAACTCGAAGGTAATTTCAGTTTCGTGAAAATTTAATGGATTGCGACTTGCTACCCTTTTACCTTGCAGCGTCAATATTTATTACAAAGGTAAAACCGTTTATAACGACCACACCATTAATATACAAAATGCGAATTGTTAAGCTGCGCCCACACCTGTGCGGTTGAAGGAGTGTCTAATGTAGGTAACTGATATGACACATACATCAAGCGGTTAGTGATTTAATTTCATTCCTGAACTATGGTCCTTCATTTAAAAATAATACTCGTATTTATATTTCACGGCACCAACATGTTCGTATACTCCTTCCGTGCTATTCTGCAAAACAGCGACGAGCGTACATCTCTGCATCTATGAATTTGTTAGTTGTAATAGAGTACAATTCTGCATGCCATATTCGGGTTGGCAGCTGTCTGGCAGCTATTTCATTTTGTAGAATAGCACAGCTTGCTCCTACTATATTATGTATAGCATGGTTTTCATTGAATAATCAATTATTATTTGACTCTCCGGTCATTCAAATATTTTTTTTATGTTTTTTAGGTAAGTGATAATAATAATCGGTAGCTTATTTTTAGCTGATAGTTGGGTGTCAAAAGGAATGTAGGACGTATTTCACAGAATGTGTTTTTCTATTTCTAAATAACAATTAATGATAAAACTTACTTTAAAACTTAAAAAACAAAAAAAATACCGTATGTGTTTTGGTTTTAATTGTTTAACTTTAAAAAGCATTATTATTCTCCTTGTATCGTAATTGGGAGAACAAGCGATAGAGTGTAAAAAGAAAGACAGGTTCATGGTTTTGGGTGGACGGAACTGGAAATACTTATACTAACCATACTGTCACACAACCTGACAAACAACATGTACTAACCGTACTGTGTGGTTAATACAGGTTTTTGTACGAATTTCGAGTCGACTCGCATCGCACAAACGAATCGAATTCGTCCTTCATTTACAACCAACGCCATCTATGGACAGTCCCTGACATGTATATTTTGACGACCTCCGTGGCGCAGGGGACGCACGCTCGGATTCGAGTGGGAGGTCGCGGGTTCGATTCCCGCCACGGGCCACTTTGGGAATTTTATAATTTCTAAATTGGCTCAGGTCTGGTCTGGTGGGAGGCTTTGGCCGTGGCTAGTCACCACCCTACCAGCAAAGACGTACCGCCAAGCGATTTAACGTTCCGGTACGATGTTGTGTAGAAACCGTTGGGGTGACTTAACTTACCCCTTCCAAGTTAGTACGCTAACATCTTCGGCTGCATCATTACTTACCATCAGGTGAGATCGCAGTCAAGTACTAACTTGTATAGCGTAAAAAAAAATGTATGGCAGCTGTCAATAGATGGCCCTGGCTGTAAATGTATGAAGGCATTCGATTCGTTTGTGCGATGCGAGTCGACTCGAAATTCGTACAAAAAGCTGTACTAGCCCCTCTGTTCGTTTGTGCCATAGAGATGATAGGTTATAGTATAGAGATGGTAGGTTATAGTACCTGTTTGCTCAGACCCTCATGTCACGAACCTATGACATACCGTGACTACACACGCTAACCACACCCGTTCTGGCATCGCTAGATTTATATTAATTTCATGTGAAAAAATCACATGTAACGCCATTCATACGCGTTTCGTGCAACTAAATTACTTCGCCGCACAATCCTGTTGATTACTACCGTATGACTTCACGTGAATTAAAAAAAAGGTTTAGTTTCATTTTCGTAATTAAGTTGTAGTTGGCGTGACGAACAAATTCGGTAGTATAAATCAAGAAGATAAATAGTAAGTAAAGGATAATGCCGATTCCTGTATGAAAATTGGGCTATACTTGCGTCTTAACCAACTCATCGGTAAAACATTAGAAATATTCTCAAAATTGTGTAAAAAAAAGATAAGTAAGATATTGACAGGGAATTTCTAATAATCTGATTTTCTAAGTGGTTAATTTTCTAAGTTTTATAAGTGGCTTGGCGGTTCCACATGTTTCGAAAAGTTTAATTACTTAATTTTTATAATACTTTTAAACCCCTGTTCACATTTCACTAAAATAAATATATGCGATATTAAAATTTGAAAGAAGATTCTTCATGCATATGTGCTTCAGACGCAGAGTGACGCAAATATAGCCCATTTTATGGCATTTTCCTTTATGATACAAACAAATTTAAACTAAGGACTTTTTAACCTGCGCCTTATTGTGACGTGGGTCTATAATGCTCATTCATATGAATCCATATGGCGCAGGTTAGTGATGGGAACTATGTCGATGGCATACCGAATAATATTATGTTGATATTCTTATGCGACGTACACATAGTACTTAAAATACTCTTTAGAAAACACAAACAGTAAATACGAGCACTTACCAGGTACCATTTTCCAAATACCCAACTCATTTAAAAATTAAAGATCTCAATTGAAAGCATATTTAAGGTGCTTCATTCAATTTGTACAGTGTAAATGTATTAAGCTGCACTCACCCATTACGGAGGCGTCAGTCCAGGACCCCGGTTGATACTGTACAAGTTGGTAATGGACAAATCGAGTAATTAAAACGAGGCGCGGCGTAATCGAATGCGGTGAGCGACGCAGTAGAGTTACAATTACGTTGTTGATGTATTCGGGACAACGGACGATTAACGTTGTGGAGTCACTATCGAATTTCTTGTCGGCTGCGTACAACACTATTTCATTGGGTAGTTGACTGAAATCTAAGTGTTGTTGTTTTTTAATTTTAAGCAAGAATTAATGATAAATTTAATGAAAAAACTGAGTGAATCGATGAAATAACAAAAGATATGATATTATATAAGTATCCTACACAATCAAAGAGTGTCATTATACTTTGTATAATTTAAAAAGAATTATAAAATTGCTTTTCTTCTGAAAGATTATTTAGCTATCAAAATTGTTATGGATTAAAAAAGTTTCTTTTTAACATATTTGTGGTTAACCGTTTATTAAAGTGTACCTAATATAAAATTAATAAAAGCATTCAATTTGGACAAGTTTAGGTCATCACTTACTCGTATATAAGTGATGAACTTTAGCGTAATGTATTAAATAAGTAGGCAATTTTTTTATAACAAACAATATTGGGACGACCAAGGCGTTCACCTGAAGTGATATAGGTAGATGAAATATATCAGGCACACTGCCTCTAACTTATACTAGAATTTTGAATCTTCAGCTCGATCGCGTAAAAATGTTTTGTATCAATATCTAAATATAGGTACATTTTGATCAATCAAAATACTTGAAAATCACACTTGACATTGATTCAGTTTTTTTTGCAAATACTTTAATGATTGACACATACATTTTTACACAATCTTGCTGCTAGTATAGGTAAAAAAATCATCAGACTTTAAAGCAAAGTAAGACATAATAAGGATATGCAAAGTAGTTTACAGAATATCTTTAAACTGTGGTAGTACGCTGTATGCTTTAAGCTTCAGCTTTTTGTACCATATTTTCAACATAAACTAGGTGTGCCCTACCATCAGATAAAGCAGTGGTTCCCAAACTTATTTTGTCTACTGCCCACTTTGAGAATAAATATTTTTTTAGCGCCCCCATTTTTTCACCTATTTAAAAACCACTATAACTTCAAATTGAATTAATTAATTATTGTGACCTATATATGTATATTAACGGAGAATTCTAAACGAAACTTTTACTATAACCCGCAACTCGAAACCTGAGCGCAGTAGGTAACATACAACGGCGCTTAAGGTCTCAAGTTAACTCTTACGGGCTCCACCTGCCAATAAGAATGATTATTGAAACGCAACTTTATAGTATTAAAACAGAGTATCTTTTATTAAAAATATAACTAAAATAATCAATCCTTATATAAAAACTAATGTGAAGGATGAATCTGATGCTGTTTAATAAGTTTGTTGATATCAGGTTCCAATTTACTCAAGAACAGTCGCAAGTCGCCACGTTCGGTAACAAGCAAACGATTTCGCTTTTTAGTAAGCAATGTTGTCACAGCACTAAATCCACGTTCACACAAATATGACGATGGGAATGCTATCAAGAATCGTTGAACGATTGACCACAATCCAGGGTACAATTGCGGGATCGGTTTTTGTAGCCAAAATTCTTGGTAACCATTTTTGAACTTGATTTTTATTTCCTCGTTTGTTGTCAATTCTATAAGTTCTTCTTCCAGCTGTGGTGACATTGCTGTGTTGACATTTGAAAACGGATCCAACACCCAGTCTGGTATTTCCAAGTTCAAAATGTCCTGGTATCGTTCGGTGAAGTCAATGTGGAGGTTTTCCAAATGTTGGCAGTAGGCAAACAATTCGTCGTTACTGCATGATACTGATAAATTTGGAAAATTGTGAAACTCACGTCTGCCCAGATTCTTTTTGTGTAGAAGCAGTTTGGCTGCGAAAGCAGCAACGACGTTTTTTGTTTTAATTAAATTTAGTTTATCGCCTTGCATTTGGAGATTCATGTCGTTGAATAATTTATACAGGTCTGTCATGTAAGCTATATCATTTTTTGATGTTATGAGCTTGTCGTGCAATTCTGTATCTTTAGTTTCCAAGAACTCTATAACAGAGTCAAACAGGTTGTAAAATCGAGTCAGACAATTGCCTCTTGATAGCCAACGAACTTCAGTATGATACAACAAACGGTTGAAATCCTCGTCATTAGTAACACAAAGCTGATGAAATAATCTATCATTCAAAGAGCTGTTGCGGATTTTATTGACTGCTTTGATGACATATTGCAGTGATTGAAATAGTTTTTCACTTAAGTTTCTAGCAACTAAATGTTGTCTATGAATAACGCAATGTACACCAAGGACATCTGGAATTTTATTTTTTAAGTACGCTATGAAGCCTTTATGGCACCCTGTCATAGCCGGAGCGCCATCCGTAGCAACTGAAATAATATTTTTCAAAGGAATCTCTTTCTCATCGCAAAACTTTTCCAATGTATTGAATATGGTTTCACCTTTTGTATCGGTCTCTAAATTTCTAGCAAATAATAGTTCTTCACATATTTTCTCATCTATACTTATAATAAAACTGTAAAGGGTCGAATTCTGTACATTGAAGATATTTTGAAAATTTTTGTTGGAGGACACTATTTAGTCGATACTGAAGCCAAAACTGTAATTTGTTGAATTTTTGTCTGTCTGTCTGTCTGTCTGTCTGTCTGTCTGTCTGTCTGTTTCACGACCGGGCATCACGGCTAATCCGCTGGATGGATTTAAATGAAACTTGACATGATTATAGTTCATACCCCGAGGTAGGACATAGGATACTTTTTGTCGCGAAATTCATCATGGTTTCCCTGGAAGACGGCATCAAAGTCCAAACGTTTTGTAGTTATAATTCATTAACGCGTTGTCCGATTCCATTCATTCTGTTTTTGTTAGAAAGGAGCTTCTTTAAAGATTATTCCATACAAATCTTATCATCATCACTTTTGTAGTTCAGAAATTACAGACATCAGAACCTTTAAGTTCAAGTAGGTAGGTGACTTGAAACTCGAAATGCACAAAGAACCTAGGGCTAGGACGTAGGGCTCAAGTAAGACTGGAGTACCCTTACAGCTGCAAATAAATAGGCTTAGTAGGATATTTTGTATGGTTTAAAATTTTTCACTTTTAGGGTGAACAAAAATCATCTAACTGGCGTTATCGCTACGTTATACCGTATAGCGCCATCTCTACAATTTATGTGGAACTTGAATGTAAAACTCTGAGATAGGTACTGCCGAATTTTTTTAAATAAAAATTAACTGTCATGTTATATACTGTTTCCTGACTTTATATTAAGATGGCACTGTTAAGACACGAACATATTTAAACTTTATCATCCGCAATATGGAAGGGTAAGATAATGGTTCACAAATATTTTTAACTCTTGGTCTTATCGATCCTAACCGACTGACTGTCATCTAAGGATATTTTATACGTAAGGAAATATATAGCCATTGCCCATTCTGATGTTTTTGATTGTATTGAGATGAAGCAAAGATTTTTAAAAGACTCTTATATTATGTTGGGCTGGGGAAAATTGTTAGTAGAGTAATTTATCCCAGTGGTACCTACCCGGCCGAACTCTGCAAGAAGAGTTCTACCACCAGTACAACTTTTCACATGGTTTAATAATTTTTGACATATTTCGTGGTTTCAGAATAAAAATCACAATGAAAAGGACGATTTTAACTGTCGATATTTCGATACATTGGTACAAGTCGTGGTCACGTAGTGACCACGACCTGTGCCACTGGGTCGAAATATCGACAGTTAAAATCGTCCTTTTGATCTTTCAACTACGTATTAATGAAACTTTATACTTATTATTATTAAGAAAAAGTTTTTAAAATCACCACAAGATAACCCGTGCAAAGTAAGAACAGCCGTGCTATTCTGCAAAACAGCGACGACGTATTGTATCTATGCATCAATGAATTTGTCAGTTGTAATAGAGTACAATTTTGCATGCCATTTTCGGGTTGGCAGCTGTCTGGCAGCTATTTCATTTTGTAGAATAGCACAGCAGGTTTCTGTACAACATCACACTAGAATCCCGCGAAAAATCAAGGAATTCGAGTAGGAAGGTATATTATGTAAAAAAATCGTAATTCAGGCGGGCGGAGCCGCGGGCAACAGCTAGTATCTTAATATATATAAATCTCGTGTCACAATGTTTGTCCTCAATGGACTCCTAAACCACTTAACCGATTATAATAAAATTCGCACACCATGTGCAGTTCGATCCAACTTGAGAGATAGGATAGTTTAAATCTCAATTTATCTATTTTTTATTACCCCCAAGGGCAAAACAACGTTTGCCAGGTCAGCTAGTCTTTAATAAACCTCACGTAAGACAACAACAATGCTTCATTAGTTGGTAAAGTGGACTCATCGAGCTGAATTGAGAATTGACTTGTCCTCAGGTGATCGCACAATGATTCTTCAATGTTTTCAGCCATTTCATCAATTCGTCTTTGCACAGAATTATTACTCAAAGGAATTTTTCGGATAATATCTGCGGCCGGTTTATGAAGCACAGTAGTTATTACTTCATTTATTGCTGGCAATATTAACTCTTCTCCGATGTTATGTGGTTTGCCTTTTTGAGCAATTAACAAAGAGATATTGTACGAAGCTCGAAGTCCGTCGTCATCTTGCTTAGCAGCCGCCGAAAATAGTTTTGCTACACTTGGCTGTGTATTATGCTTCTTCTCTAGGTCTTGAAAATATGCTACATTCTTGTCTTTCTTATCTGGATGCATTTTATTCAAATGATCTTGCAGCCTTGAAGGCTTCATTGCTTCATTCGAAAATGTTTTTAGACATAGAAGACACAAAGGCGACGATGGGTTTGTGGGATTTTCAATAAATCCGAATTTAATATATTCCGCACAGTATTGCCGTCTCTTCTTTTTTACTTCCGACATTGTTTTGCAATGAGAAATACGTTCAACTTCGCGAGTAGTGTAGAGGAGGTGTAAGTAGTGCTCATCTATTACGCGCGAGACCACAAATGAAAATAAAATAAATATTACATTGTTTATATAGAAATGCTTAAGCAGCACGCACCGACAGGAATAAAACAAACATGCATAAACTCGTTAATCTCATTCGACGCTCAATCGTACTCAACAAGTCCGAACAAGTATTCAATGAATCATCCGACTGCTACAGGAATGCACAATTCGGGTTATTTAACAAAAACTTGTTAAAACATGATAGATATCTACGAGTACTAATAACTATTAAAATGCGAAAGTGTGTCTGTTGCCTTTTTATTTGTGTCTACTTTCATTACGAAACGGAGCGACCGATTGACATGATGATTCATTTTTTCTATATTCAATAAAATATGACAGATATATGAACTACGCGGAGAGAAATATAGAATCGAGTTTGAGCAATCTTTTAATTCATATTAGTTGATGTTCACAAGTTGTTGTTGAGAGTCGAGAGCTCTTGCAGTTAAGAGGTTGTTTAAGAGGCCTACTAGCTAAATAAAATTACAAATCACCCCCCCGCCTCGACACAACGCCCCCATTTTCTTTCTGGGTCTCTTACCGCCCCCCTTGAGACCTGCAGCGCCCACAAGGGGGCGTTATCGCCCACTTTGGGAAAGACTGAGATAAAGTGTTAGGTGTCATTAGGGAATATCGTCATTTTTACTATTGACGCAGTTTACATAAAAACCTAGCAGACCCGGCAAACGTTTTTTAGTCATTTAAATAATTTTTTATTTAGGAAAATTAATAAAGTTTACATCCTATACTTAAACCTACCAAATTACCGGTTAAAAATCGATTAAACAGTTTCGAAGGAGTTTTGTTTCATTGTAACATGAGAATTTTATATATTAGAAGATTTTTTTTTTTTTTATTATGGATAGGCTTGCGCTTGACTACAATCATATCCGGTGAACAGAAATGATGAGGTCTAGGATGGAGCGCGCTTGCCTAGAAAATGCCTATTCACTCTTCTCTTGAAGGCACTCAGGTTGTACTAGGCAGATAGAAGAAGAAATAAGAAAAGCCACAAAAATATGCGATATTTTCTTGATTTCACTTAGATTATATTGATATTTACCTTCCCATACGTTCGTTGTTATCCTAGATAATTGAGCAAGGGATAGAGGGGATAAATATTCTCAGAAAACAAACAATTTTCAATAATCCCATTTTTATTCGAGTAGTAATACTCGAACCAAGAACATAGAATTATTGTTCCAGCACCTAAAAATAGCTCCAAGATTCAAAGACGTACAACATGTAGGTACTCGCAAGAATTTTATTATGCTGAAATTCATTGATTAATCCCATAGAAATTCACAATATACGTTACGTAGCACAATTACTACACGTATAGGTACGTAGAGCGTCGTGCAGATATTGAAATTCTAAGACGCTACGGAAAGAGTAACCGAGCGTAAGAATGTAGGTATACATACACAGCTACACAGCAGGTATTCGAAACTTGCTCGTTCTAGGAGTTAGTACGTTTCTGTACGAATTTCGAGTCGACTCACATCGCACAAACGAATCGAATTCCTCCATACATTTACAGCCAGCGCCATCTATGGAAAGACTCTGACATGCGGTTGTCAATAAACGGCGCTGGCTGTAAATATATGGAGGAATTCGATTCGATTATGCGATGCGAGTCGACTCGAAATCCGTACAAAAACCTGTACTAACCCTAGATACGTGTGCACTGTGCATGTGTAAGGATGAACCGTACTGTGGGAGCATGTTTTGAATAACTTAACCACTTTACATTGAAAGTTTTTCAGCTCCAAGACACGGTACCTAAAGACTCTTATAATACCGACAGACACGATATTCAACAGAATAAATTTCGGAGAGTGTGCTCAGGAACTATTTAATTTGGTTTGCATTGACAAAGCATCAAGGCATACGTAGCGGTTTGAATCCTCATTTCTTCTTCTGGGCCTAAAATAAAATAAAAGATATCCATTTTCCCAACCTTTTTTAGGTGCCACGGCTGGGCAAAGGTCTCACTCACTTCACTTCACTTCACTTGTCAGGATGAAACAGGTTTGATCATGTTTCTCCATGCAAGTTGGTAGGCTTTACACACTTTTGATAATGACTTTTACGCATGCAACTTTCTTCTACTTATTTTTCCCGTTGATCTATTGATATTTACTTCTCTCAAACAATGTTAAAATTAAAAAAATATTTTTATTTCACATAAGCCTAACGTACGGACTAATGAAAGGTCAATACGATATTTGTGGTATGTATTTGGTGATAACTACTAGTCCGACTTAACGAAGTCTGCATTGAGATGCCCACGACCAACGTAGCGTTTTCATTTTGTTTTACCATCATTATTCATAAGTATAGTTACAACAGTACACCATACTCCCAAGGACTTCATTCATGTAAATTATCCTGAATATTATGTGTGATGTACCTACCTATTCATTGTTTTTAAAATTATCCAACGTACTCTGAATGTTCAAGATGCGTTCCCTAGATTTGAACTTCCGACCAAGAGATAAAAGAGAGTTAGAAGACAGGCAGAGAGGTTGGGGGTGGGGTCTTGTCAAAAAATATTAATCAAAAGGCTATTACTGTTTCATAATGTTGTTTAACTGACTTCATAAAGTGTTCCGCCATTGTCCCAGTGTTCCAGAAAAGTTCCCGGAAACTCGTATCGTTTTTATGCCCCGGACATTGGAATGGTCCGATTCAGAGAAAGTTTTCATAACATAATTACCCTATATCACGATCTACGCGACCTCGATATAATTTCCCTGACTGTTGAATTAAACTTTAGCTTTTTGTATACAGCTTACGATTAGCGTATTGCACTAGGGGTAAAAAAGTACATAGGTAAATTTAAGCTATGAAAATGAAAATCTTTATTTTCACATAGGCCTTAAAAAATAGGCTCTTATGAAAAGTCAAAACTCTACCACCAGGTTCGGAAAGCAGGTATGCACTGAAAAGAACTGACTAGAAACTCGGCAAGTATGTCGTGAGGGAGGTTTATAAAATTTAAAATTTCTGTAATTCTACTTTCTGCCCCCATCACCGTAACTAAAAGATTCCGACGAATTGAGAACCTCCTCCTTTTTTTTGAAGTCGGTTAGAAATAAACTAACGCATCTCTCTGTAAAAACAAGAAATAAATAAAGGTTATTTTCAAGTGAAGATGGATGTGTAACATTTTACCACTTTTTACTAAAAACGGTCTTTTTCTTGCAGCTATAAATTATTGTTAAATCTCAGTTTAATCTTTCTTCAGCGGTCCCAGAGAAATAGAGTTATTAAAAAAGTGCATAAGAAACTGCAGAAACAGCTTTTCAGCAATCCAGCTTGATGCTGTGTAGAAACCGTTAGGGGTTGCTTAGTGCTTACCCCCTCCAAGTAGCTAAGTTAGTAACATCAACATCTTCACTATCACGTGAAATCTTATGCCCGTTTGCACTAACATTTTAAGTGACACCTAAGCCCATACAGTTGTTGTATGTAAAAACTGTCACCTAAGGGCTTACGTATCACTTAAAATGTTAGTGCAAATCAAAGTTAGTCAATAAGGTAAGGTACTTTTATTATAAAACTTATTCTTTCAGGCGATTTTTATACAAATACGTATAGAAACAAGTATTATATTTCATACATTTTATTCTTCAATAATAATAAACACAATCAGGTACACTTTCATTGTACTGGCAATTTCGCACTTTTATCTATTTTGTTTTTTAAAACTGACCACCCTGATGGACACGCTGTCCCAGCCTACGTCCGTGCCAAGCTTCATTCTTTTATTGTGCGCGGCAATGAGCACTCGACTACAAAAACACGTCTCGTTTTTGTTAATTTAGGTTCAAAGTAAAAAAAAAAATAAGTGTTCAGTGTTAAAACTTGCTTAATTTTCTATACTGATAATGCTTAGACGCTAGTAAAATTTATTATTATAACAAAAATAAAATCAAATCAAAACATATAATTGTGCATTCATCTTCGTCAGACTCCGAGGAAAGAGGGTAAGTGAAAATTAACCTTTTTTCCCAGATATCACATCAACTCAAATATCAATGCCGACGAAAGTGTGTCCAAAAATTGAAATCCTAAGGCATCTCTAAGCTAACTTGGAGGGTATCACATTGAGGTTATCACGAAAGTATAGCATGATGCGCGAAATAGTCCAGGCATCTCTAAGCTAGCTTGCAGCAGGGCGCGGCGGGCGACTTTGCTATCGACACCCACCGCTGGGACAGCGCAATCTCGTTTCTCGAGAAACTAGCTGGCCCCCTCTCGTTACGGCTCGGCCAGCAGGGGGGGGGCGTGACACACTTGAGTATTGGCGATCAGCCGCGAGGAAGATGCGACGTGGCAGCGAGTCTCCACCAGGTTCATCGACGACGCTAGACATTAAGGTACCTATATGCCAGTTGTCTTCAACATTTTGAAGTTTATTGGTTACATATCACTGACAAGGAATCCGTCACGATCTATAACATGATCTAGAATTTCGGGAGTTATAATAAGTGAAGACTATTTTTTTACTTTCACTAGGTGTACAAATGTACGTACATTCAATAAAATATTTTAATGAATTGAACAAATTAAGGAACTAGCTCCAAAAAATTATTATTACATAATACCATTTTAAAAATCGTACACTAACACAGTGTACCGTCTTACACGTTCACAACAAAGAAAAAGCGACAAATGTCTTTGACAATCGACATTTCTTTTTTGGGTGAGATAATGTGGGAGTGAGTCACTGCATGTTCGATTATAGTTAAGATGTGTCTAACCTCAAAATCTTACGTGGTAAAAGATACATTCTAAATTTAAAGGCGTTGAATGAACTTGTAGTTCAAAATCCTTTGAAATTGATAGTTCATAGAACAGCTTACAAGCGAATACTTAAAAAGGGTTTTATGCCTATGAACTGAAGAATCTTATTTTAAAGTACCGATTCATCCTTGGTAAAATACATAAAGAAGTTGTGACTCATCTCAGATACTTACCGCGGTTTTTTCATGAAGATTTGTTAGGTGTTAGAGTGTTAAAGTTATTTACTACCCTCAAAACATGCTCAGTTTCCTGGTTTTATTTTAATTTCTGACGATATGGCAGTATCGTTACCCAACCGCAAACTATGACGTGAATTATGTAACAATTCAAATTCTGTAAAAAAATTTATACGCTTAACTCGTTGTATCATCTAAGAGTTAAGCTTAATTCCGATTAAAAGTCCTAAAGTCCACTTCTCCAGCTATTAGGTATGGATGGGGTTACACAGAACGTCTGTAGAAACAAAAAATGTAGCCCGTAAGAAAAATTAGACTTTAGACGCAGCTGTTCGTCCATCATCGGTTATCCTATCAGATGGCCAGTGGTTACAAAACATTTTTTTAAGTCATCTAACTCCCTTAAACCTAAAAGGTTGAACTAGTGATTCACACGATTTCCCGGTCTAGATGAAGACTAATTCTTTTCATTAGAGGGATTTTTGTTTTTGTAATAATTAACGTTAAGATGAATCGAAATACCTCTTTACAGAGTTGATGGCCATATTTTTTTCGATACATCTATTTTGATACACATGATTTACATCAGTTGCATAGAGGATATCAAATATCCTCATTTAAACGATTGGGTTAATTGTTTCTTATATGGAAATTAAAGATAATCAAAAGCTGACCAAGAGTTACATCCAGTTAATGGGATTAAGCTACCGCTGTAAAATTATATACTTCAAAGTTATTCAAAGAGTTCAATCCAGTTATTGAATTTATCGCTTCTTGCAATAATGCGAAATGTAATCAATATGAACCCAGACGTCTTAGAAACAGACGCATTCTGAACATTTTGGAACACCAAGTTTACCTTTGCTCTTCTATACATTCTTCTAGAGGTAGAATGCTTAAAAATACTATTATAGACAATGCTTTAGACATACATCGTCTAAGGACCTTTACAACTTTGGATTTTCTTCTTTTACATAAGGTGTCAAAAGACTTACTTCTTATAGTACATTTATTGATGATAAATAAATAAATATGGTCTTTCCCTAGAGAACCACAATTCATAGGAATTACTGGAGGAAGTTCTCTGAAGGCATTAAAAAAAAAAAAAAAAAAAAGGACATTTTGTTGGAATTTTTAATAATCTATATGTTTCAAAAATTTTGTGTTATTTACAAAGTTTTGTGGCAATACTGCTTTAATAACGACTGAGATCCGTACAATCCGTACATTATAAGTCAACCTCGTAATTTCCAACAGAACAACTTGTTAACGACGTAGCATATGGTACGATTACTTGTTATCATTCGGCATTGAGTTTAATTTCTGCTGATGATTTTGGGTCAAATAAAAAAAAAAAAAAATATATATATATATATATATATTATATTGCGAAAATGAATAGATAAATTAACATCAAACACCACATAGTAGCACACAATATAGTATGCTAACACATTGCTCAATGGGCCTTAATAAGAGTTTATTCATTCCGTAACTTTGCTTTGCTGATCTTGTAACTTTTTTAGCTTTAGGCAGTAGACACAGCACAGAATGAAAACATTAGCATTAGTTAAAGTTAGTATTATTGTTTTTATATAATTCAAGGGAATTATTGAGTTTATACAACGCCAGCTACTACTCAGGGCGAACCAGTTTTAATTATACCATAATCAAAACTGAAGAGAAAGTATAAAAATTTGCCACAGCTTTGAAAAACAAATCGATATGTCGTTTACAAAATCTTAGACCAAGATATATAATAGACAACCTCCTGATAATGTTGAAGCGACCTCATAAGGTCGCCTGCAGGCAGACCACCGTGAGAACGTGTCTGCCGAGGAATATAATCTCTCACGAGAGAGGTCTGCGTTTCAGTGTACTCAGCACCAAGTACGCAACACTTCCTCGGCGAGCACGTAGTTTGTTGCTTGACCTCATCAGAAAAGCAGTCTGCTGGTAACAACCATTACGGACGTTACCTAAGTTTTATAACCTCTTATTGAGCGATGATGCTTCTGTCGCAATAGCTCTTTTGCTCTCTAATCATTAATCATTATAATCTATCTAAATATAAATTAAACCTATTTGTAATGTGACTGGTTTATTGATCCAGGAATTGAACGAAAAGATTGTGTTAATTAAATACTTCTGTGGTATAAAGAGGACCTATTTCCTATTATAATAGGAAACAATTTACTATCTGTTAATGTCCATAATTTAACAAAAATTTTCATCTCTAAACATCTACCTGATTGTGTTTATTATTATTGAAGAATAAAATGTATGAAATATAATTGATGATTAAACGAACTTACCTGTAAGTGAAGTTCTATCACAATTATGTGAATACATTTTATTCGAAAATAATAATATAAGGTCCCTCCCATACCCAAAACCCATGAGTATAATACGAAAATTTTGTTAAATATTCTCTAAAGAATGAAGCTTGGCACGGACGTAGGCTGGGACAGCGTGTCCATCAGGGTGGTCAGTTTTAAAAAACAAAATAGATAAAAGTGCGAAATTGCCAGTACAATG
Source organism: Coenonympha glycerion (assembly GCA_963855885.1). NCBI lineage: Eukaryota > Metazoa > Arthropoda > Insecta > Lepidoptera > Nymphalidae > Coenonympha > Coenonympha glycerion. The sequence goes on along the minus strand of OY979637.1, from coordinate 14,466,162 downwards.
AAAGTGTACCTGATTGTGTTTATTATTATTTTCGAATAAAATGTATTCACATAATTGTGATAGAACTTCACTTACAGGTAAGTTCGTTTAATCATCAATAAAAACTGTCTCAAATAATATGAAATCTTCAAGACCGATGAGCCCAAACATCTTTTCTAATAAGCTAAATACACATTGCTGCGTGCATTGACCGTAACTTGGCCTAGTGCACTGGCGTGCTCCATATTAATTAACAGGATACCAAACGAATCAATAGATCTGAAGCAATCGCTCAAATGCTTTGATCAACTGCAATATACTTGATGGACTTCAAACGTCTGAATAGCTGTTCTTGAATCCTACTAGCAAAGATCTTATAAACAAAACAACTAAATTAAAATCGGTTCATTCTTTCAGGAACCACGATGTCACAAACGTTAAACTTTTACAGCCCCTTCCGTATGCTTAATGAGTGAAAAAGAAAATAGCATAAGATGTTGAAGTTTTTAGATCATTTATACATGCAAACTTACAGGAGGGTTAGGTCAAATAACAATAATGCTTAGAATTCGATAGAGTTTAACGTTAGGTCACTCGTCGCAGATAAATTGCAGGGCGAATCGAAATTCCAATCGAATTTGTTAAACGACTTACCCTATAAACCTTTCAAACATGTTACGTTACCACTCCCCCGAATCATTGTCGAAAAAATAATTGAATACTTCAGTCGATTTAGGAAAAATCCCTCTTCACCCTTATACTGTTAAGGGTTTAATTGAAAACGTGTAACGTGGCTGCGTGCCGCCTTCAGCGTAAATCAAGATATATGCGAGGGCAATGCGACAAGCGGACGCGATTATATCCACCAAGCCCTTTATTTTTGTCCGTCTTACACCAACGTGTTCGTAAGAGAAGATTTCAGAATTCATAGAGATACACAATTTCTGAAACTTCACGTGTTTGTAATCAGTGAAAACGTATGGTTATAGCAGGCCCGTGACACTCAGTACAAATAACATGACTTAACTACCTACACTACTACTAAAATGCCGGCCCTATAAGCATTCATTTCCATGTGTGAGTAAATGTCATCGTAGCCCATTAGGGCCGGCAAAACTCGACGTGTACGTGGCGACGACGCGACCGATGCACAATGCCACGGTGACTTGCAGCCCGCTGTAAAACATTTGAATTGCGGTACAAATGCAATACTTTGTTTAGTTATTTCATGAAAACTAATTTATTTTTCATTGTGTTTATCTATAATTTATTTAATTTCTAAGGATAAAATTAAAACAGAAATATATGTTTATTTTCATAAGTACATAGCGTTATTTCGCGGCTTCACTGACCTGAATTTTGGAGTTTCACAAATTAGTTGATTTTTAGGGATAAAAAGATAGTAATGTGTTAATGAAAGTTTCATTCCAATTTGCAGCCAAATCGGTACAGTACGTACCTACCTAGTTGCGGCATGAAAGAGCACCACCATAAAAACATTTACTACATACACCCCTACTTTTGTAATTGATGTGCCAAAGGCACAAGGTGCTTTGATTCCTTGCTCCAGATCCGTTCAGTTCCTGCCCTGGGCAAAGTGGAGGCCCATTTTGCCTACTACTTACGACTTAGTTTATTTTACATCTTAGGCTGTATCACTTCTCATTATAGCCTTCTTTAAAAAAATAAGGTAATCATGAGCGTTAACTTAGTCGCACTTGTAAATGCAGCTCTTATCCTGTTAGTCGGCAGTCAGTTGCAATAGTCAACTCAAAACCCTGAGAATTGTTGAAACTAAAGCCACTTCAGGAGAAAATGTATTGAAATAAAATTTTATCGTCTCGTTGCCGCCTCCAAACGGGAAAAATCCGCCGACCCTGCGCCCGCTAACCTAATTTAGCGAGTTGACGGCTGTAGCCGGTTAGAATGGGCTCGCTAATCTAATTCAGCGCTTACTAGGTACTAGCATGCGCTCAGTAATTCATGGTATTAAATAATCTGTTTATAATTTGAGTGCTAGCTGCCGTATTGCGGTGCAATGCAGTGGTTTTAAAGGCAAGATAAATTCACTTTTTATAATAGTTATCATTTTTATTTTACTACTTGTATTTGCCCGCATTTCCACAAGTGGGAACTTAGGTCTCTCACAAACTCCGAAAGAATTGATTTGCTGTTCCCGTTCCCGCTCCCTTTCCCAACCTTTACACTAACGTACTTTCAAGAAAGATTCTGTCACAAATCAAATGGAAACCACGATTTTTAATGCGCCAAAAAGTAGCCTCAATATAAATCCCGGGTGTAATTTATCTTAATTCCAAATCTCAGCCAAATCAGTTTAGTAATTGCGGTGTGATTGAGTCACAAACATCTCACGAACTTTCACATTATAATATTTTTATAGAATCGTTTATGGCTTTCACTTGACGACAATATGTTTGATCCCACCAAAAACATTCTGTAAAAAACTAGCCAAAGTCAAAATGGAGCTGCTTGTTTATCTCTAAAAAGTACTGAAATCTAGACAAAGTCGTGCCAAGTCTAAGGTTCCTTACTGCGATTTCTTTATTATTATAGTTAATGTTGCGTGACTTGGCCGTTGAAGGGTACACAAGGGTTCAAACCAGGTGCTCCATGACACCATTGCACCAATCTGTCGCCAGAATTCATCGTCAATGAGTAGCGGTTCTTGGTCTTCAACGGCCAAGTCACACAACATTAACTATAATAATAAAGAAATCGCAGTAAGGAACCTTAGACTTGGCACGACTTTGTCTAGATTTCAGTACTTTTTAGAGATAAACAAGCAGCTCCATTTTGACTTTGGCTAGTTTTTTACAGAATTTTTTTTTGGTGGGATTCCACTTCTTTTTGTAGAAACTTCAAAATATTACAAAATATTTCTGTCCGTTTTTCTAGATACATTAACTGCATAAATAACTTTGTAATCTCATATAATTTATATGGAATTACAAAGTTATTAATGCAGTGATCACCAGGTACTCCAGATCTTCGATTATCCTAGTTTTTATAGTTTTCCCTTTATGTGGCCATTAAACCCTAACTCTGTACCAAATTTCAGCTCTCTGAGTTTATGGGAAGTACTAGTTCTATTTTGATGATCATGAGTCAGTCAGTCAGTGTCGAAAATGCGAAACTTTGCTTTCGCATAACTTCGGAACTATATGACCTACAGACTTGAAATTTTGGGTTTTAAGTATGTGATTATAGCTTACTGGATAGCGAAAATTTCAGCGTTCTGGTCTTATCCAGAGGTTCTCAACTAGGAGCCCGAAAATGCGGCGAAATGGTTCCTGTAAAGATGGTACGGCAGTTTTGCTTCGCGCTTTGACTTTGGCGGGGGCACTGCCGTGCCCCCTGATTGATGGAAAACAAAAACAATGCTTATCAATCTTCTCTTGAAGACAATCAGTTTCTACTTGTCTGGGAACATGAAAGCTGGAAGGGCGTGGGAACAAGGAAATAAATCTTTTGGTCAGAGTTTGTTGTACCTTCAAATCGAATTCTTCAAAACATTAACGCCCAACGCCATCTATGGACAGTCACTGAAATGCGGCTGTCAATAGATGGCGCTGGATGTAAATATATGTAGGCATTCGATTCGTTTGTGCGATGCGAGTTGACTCGAAATTCATACAAAAACCTGTACTAACCACGCTGATGTATCAGTGAACTGATGTGTCTGAACAACGAGGTTCGATGCAGAAATTTTGAAGATCTCCCTGGCGCAGTGGCCCGTGCTCAAATTTAACTGGGAGGTCGCGGGTTCGATTCCCACCACGGGCTACTTTAAAATTTTATGATTTCTAAATTGGCTCAGGTCTGGTCTGGTTGTAGGTTTCAGCCGTGGCTAGTTACCACCCTGCTAGCAAAGGCGCACCGCCAAGAGATTTAGCGATGCGATACTGTGAAGAAACCGTTGGGGTGAATTTACTATCCCTTCCAAGTTGGTACTATAACATCTTCGGCTACATCATCACTTACCATCAGGTGAGATCACAGTCACAGTACTAACTTGTATAGAGTAAAAAAAATTGTAGTCAATGAAAACTGACTTCAAATGAGTTAAAGAGTAAATCTAAAACTCCACAGTCCTATCAAAATTTATCCACGCGCTAGCGAAGGATAATGTTCGAAGTTTTCCCTATGAATAATCCACTGAAACATTACCCCTCTTCCCCCTTCAGGGTCGCTGTATATCATGTCAGATATATCTCATAATGCGGAGCCACCGGGTTCAGATGACGTATTGCGAACACCTAAGTGCATTCTGTATTTATTTATACGTAGTGAATTCAACACTACGATTATGTCGTTATTATTAGGGTTCGGATATATAATATTGTTATAATATCTATGTATGTATCTATATCGTGTATGCTATTGATATGTTATCATTTTATGCTAACGGAGGATGGAATAGGTATATATATGCGTTTAGAATGAGATACCGTATGTTTGTTTGCTTGTGTTTAATTGGATACAGTTTTTTGTAAAATATTTGTGACTTATCAAATACCCCTTACAAAAATTATCCGAGTCTACCTTCTCAGGCCCAGTCGATGGAGGTCTTCTTCACTTCTTTGAACTAGTTTAATCCAATTAATCCTATTGCATATGGGAAGAACTAGTTTAGACACAGTCAAAACTAAACCCCTCCACAAGGAGAAACGGAGGGATTATGTGGGGCTTGCCCCCACTAAAACCTGTGCTATGCCACGACGGACCTCGTTGGCGGGAGTACGGGATTCACTTGCGTATTCACCGCGCACCTGCCCAAAGACTACTAGTTTGTCCTGAAATTGGGCTTAGCCGAAGCCAAACTACATAGTTTGTCCTGAAATCGGGTTTGGCCGGTATCATACTCGCCAATATTTTACCGGAATTCAAAAACTAGTTGTAAAGGTAAAGTCTTCACCTAAATTCTTGCAATTATTAAGTTTCATTGTCTTCCTTTATGATACACTTTTGAGCAACCAAGCAATACAACGCGTATATCTTCAAAAGTTATCCAGTGAAATACTCTTAGCTTGAGTAGTAAAAACAGAAAACCTAAGAGCTGCTTCTGATTAGCATACCCGTTTTATTTTTGTTAAAATTATACAGTTTAAGTTTTGATAAAGTCCGCGGAACTTCGTGTAAAGTTACGTCCTTTTCCCGTTTTGTAACAAAAACTTCTGAGAAACACGTATCGCTTTTATGTTCTAACTTCTTTAGGCTTTCTGGACTGAAAACTTTCAAGCTGAATAGTAATACAAGTAAGTACATTTATTAGAATTATGAAAAAAATGCGTACGATAAAAATCATTATTGCGAGTTGGGCCCATAACCTTCGCAATCTTATGACGTGGGTTCACTCATGCAATGTCTCCCCCTAGAAACAAGTAATAACCTACGTCATGTCGTCACGTCCAATGACGCAGGCTCTCATCCAAAGTATTTTAAAACACATTGTACCTACGTCATTTCATCCAGTCTTAGATACTCACCTTGATGTTAGAGTAAATGAAAACTATAATAATTTTCTTGCGTTTGAGTGATCTGAGGTAGCTTCTAGGAGGTACATTTAAAATGTACATTACAATGTCAATTTTAGGCTTATATGACCTGGTAATATCAGAAACTTGTCATTCCCTCAATGAATATGAAATTACTAACACAATGAAGACCAGTTCCTTTCAATGCAAAAATTTCCTACATAAAACTTGCATTAAGCTAGCTAAAATCTCCTTCCCATCTTTAGTTCTTCTACTGCTAAATCATTTTTCACTCACTCAAGGAAGCAAATAAAAAAAACTTGTCCTACAAGTTACAGTATGCAGTTTTCTCTGAATAAAAAAGTCCTTATAACAGAGTGGGAGTCCCCGGACGACGCTAAGTTAATTTGGGTGCTGTCGGAAGTTACAACGGAGTCAGTAATCTTATTGAGTAACTTAGTGTAACCTGCTTATGTTATTTCATTAGCAAGTTTGCTAGTTCCATTTGCAAATAAAAATTAGTTTTATTTCCATTATATTATGTATCTCATGTCGTGCTAGTCGTGGTTTGTTATTGGGTTTTACACAAATCCTGTATTAACCTTGGATTTTTTTTAGATTTTTTACCCTCTCCCAAGATTCTATCCAGACTTCTGCTGCTTATAAAAATTATTCGTGTGCTGCGTTAGGCGTTTCAGAAAAACCATACTAGTACATTTCCTTAAGCATTCCCGTAAGCATTCGTAGGCCGCGTACAGCGTAGGACGCGACCTAACGCGTCCGTTACAGACTACCGCCTAGGTACCGATTTACTCGTACGATATAAATTAAATAAGGCATAAAAAGGCATATAAATAAGGCACTAGTAGGAAGACTTGTATGGGTAGTAGGTAGGATAATACCTCTATGAAGCTCAACCGCTTATCCGTTCCGGATACAATGAACTCTGATTGGTACATGTTATCGGGTTTCGTAATGCACACTGCATCGGCGAGGCCAGGCTAACTCAACCCTAAAGGATATATATAGATAAACTAGCTGTTTGCTAAGTAAAATAAAAGTTGAATAAAAACATTAATACAATTTGGCTTCTCGTGTCTGAGAACAACGTGGAAAATTTTTAAATAGGTATAAACGCTGGTTTAAGCTTGCATCATATTATTTTTTATAATTATAATCCCATTAATATTAAAAATATGTGCAAATTTATAAGTTTTATTAATAAGTTTCAACTGAATAACGTCATAACTACTAAACCAATTTGACTAATATTTGGAATGTTGACAGCTTAAAACATGGATTAACACTGATTTTGAAAAATACTGCATTTGATGATTTCCCATAGTAAAATGAGGCATTTACTATACGCAGATTACTTACACGAATACTGTAAAATTTTTGTAATATTAATAAAATTTTAATATTATTTCAATCTTGATTTAATTAAGCACAGACTATGTCTAGATATAAGCTGCTAGCCCGCTGCGGTATCTCGTAAATAGTCTGAGGATGATGATAAACCAACATGTCGCAGCATCATAACGCATCCAAACACTGAAATTCAAATACATTCAGAGATAAACCACAGTTTGCTGCGTCAATCTGCGCTGAAATGTTTGTTACCCCTGTCGTCGCTGTGTTTCAATTAGGAATTATATTGATATCGATGCGCTCACGGTTTGTGATACCTGACTCTTTGATAAAGTATGGAATATCTGACTCGTTGATATATCATGGAATATATATCCTTTTATCTTTTTATTTTTTTATCTTTTTATCTTTTATCTTTTTATCTATCTTTTATCTTTTATCCTTTTATCTTTTTATCTTTTATCTTTTCGATTGGGAATTCGAAGTCGCCTTCGATTTCGATCTTCGATATTTTATTTAAGGTAAAAACCACACAAGACGGAAATTGGCCCCCAAAATCTCGAGCAAACATAATATCTCTTTGATTTGTTTTTTTACTAATTCTCACAACTGTATTGAAAAACGTCGTATGCTACACGGGTGTATAGGTTTTTGCAAACTCGTGACATTAAAAACCCTCGCCTTCGGCTCGGGCTTGCTAACTTCCACCCTTTGCTACTTTCCACCCTTGTATCACAATGTACTATTTAAAACAGTTATCCTCACAAATCCAATATGGCGGTCATGTACTGACCAAAAGTACTGACTGAAAGTAACTAGTCCACCAAAACCACTGACTGAAAGTAACTAGTCCGCCAATTAATATTGGCGGACTAGTTACTTTTTGTGCATTCCTGTGTTATGTGTATAGAATAAATGGGTTTCATTATAGGATAAATATGAACTGAAGTATAAAAGCTTATTTTTCAAAATTTGTAGGTATTAACTTACTGTGCTAGAAGGAATTCAGTAGAGCCCTCTCTACCTGGCATTATCTAAATTCCGTTGATTGTACCCAAAGACAAAGCATCTGCATCGCAATAAAAAACTCTTCTTAGAGTTTACCAATACATATAGTATACTTAATGGATTTTAAATTAAAATCCTAAAATAATTGATTTGAAGGATCACACGTAAAGGAGTACGTTTCATTCATAAGAACACATGGCAAAAAATATATAAAAATATTCTGAATGCGGTTTATCTGCAAGCGGATTTTAAACTAATATCCAAGCTATTCTACAACTAGAACTCAAAGATCTGTCGTCATGCAGAGTAAGTCGACACAGTAACTACCCATTTATAACGAAGATATTTAAATGTTTGTAGAACAATGAATGGGACAATTTCATTTTTACCAAAGTTTAGTAGTCATATTTAACTGCGATCTCACTTTATAGTAAAGTGACAATGTAGTTATTTTCTCGTAGGAGGGAGGAATCCTCATGGACGTTGTATGTACCCGCCGTTAGGCTTACCACCACTGCCCACAGACTTGCATACTAAAGACAGGGCGAACAGTGCGAAAAAATGTCGCCAGTTTATGGGAGCAAGAATGACTATTTTGCACCCTCCCCCGTCAGTAATCAGTATACATAGGTAAAGACCTATTTCTTTTTTTTTAATTAATAATAATATAGCAAGGAAAGGTGACCACAGACACATAGATAAAAAAAAATAAAAAAAAATAAACACGTATTTCGCAGGAGTTTCGACAGATGGCGATACATTTTCTTGTATGAAGGACGATTACGTAAAATGTTCGGATGGGCCTATCTTGACTATTTTTATCTATTCCACTGTCACTTGTCCTGTCTATCTCTTGTTTACGTCCTTTATTTCATCTACCTCATTAATTATTTATCTTTATAATTTCTTTTATGAAATTTTGCGCGGTATCAATAGACATATACCCTGGCCACGGCGGACGGCGGGAAAAAATGTCGCCAGATTATTTATCGGTGCCAAAAATGCTTGTTTTGCAACGCTGTAGCTTGGATCACGACAATAACTTGGAATTATACTTGGAATATACCGACTTTATTGAATGTTTTCTTGAATTAGGTGTGCCTGTCGATTAAGTTGAATCTCCACGGTATATATTATAACGATCTCCTCTACTAAGGTTTTCGAGCAAGATCGTGCCATAGACAACGTAGTGAGTGTGTAGCGAGAATTAATGCAGACGCGGCGGCCTTCCGACGTGTAACGTTACAGGCGCTCCGGTCGATTGTACGCCCACTAGTAGCGCGATTTTACCCCTTTTGACGTCATTTCGTATTGTCCTAATACGCCCTTTTCCCACATTTTGTGAGGTACAACATGTCTTCTTCTTCTATCTCCTCCTATCAGCTACCAAAGTACAATCAACTTTTTTACTCGATATTTTTAAGAAATATCAAGTATTCAATATTTGATATAGATACTCTACTTGTTCCTAATCTTTAATGTAACATCGGCAAGTGGCAACGGCGAGGACTGCGGCTGGCAGCGCGCAAACTCGCGGCGCGAAACCGCTACAGTGTAATGTCACTTTACAGAAATAACATTTTTTTGTATGAAATAAATTAATACTGAATTTTGAAAAGTCGTAGAACAAAAGTTGTTAGTGTTAATGTAAACAACTACAGAGAGCGATTTGGTATTTTTTATATAACCTTTTATACTCTTTTCAGGATAATACTTAACTACGATTGCATCATCAGTTTCCAATATCTGAGTGACTGAGCTATGCTCGGTATTTTCTCAATTTGCCAATAGATGGCAGCAGGAGTATCTTTTTGGTAAAAACGACATTTTCTAAAAATAAATCCTAGCTATAATAGGTATATATTATAGATCGATTTATCGCCCCCAAAACCCCGATAGAACCCAGACATTCAGATTATATAGAAAAATATATATAAGAATTGCTCGTTTAAAGGTATAGATAGACTATAGGATAAGACGAGTTCTCGGTCAAGATCTTACTTTTAGCTTTGGCATACGCACATCTTATCCCAGAGACATCCTTGAAGAACCTATACTACTTACCAAACTGGAATTCGACTTGAAACCTGACGACAATAAGTTATTAAAACCACAGTTCCGCTAAAAGCGTTTCTAGGTCATCTTTGCTGAATACTCAAAGAAACTCAGTCAACTAAAACGAGCCAAGTTTATAGAACGCGGATCGTGTCAAAAAGAAAAGAGCACGTTTTCAATTTTCACTTTTTAATTACAGTAAAAATAATTTTGGTGGTCTAATTTAAACCTTGTTTTAACCAGAGCAAAAACGCAATTTCCAATAAGGGGCGATACAACGAATTTCAGACTGGACTTTAAATATTATTTTATATTGCTTTGCTGTTATATGATCGATTTCATTTGTGTTTGAAAATTTTTATTTATTATTGAATGTAGTTTCAAAAATCATCATATTAGATTATACTCAAATCAATATTTTATTTGAGTATTGAACCACCAAAGGTTGCCAAAACATGCGGCAATTCACTCAAACCTTTACGTAAATGTTCAGCAAACAAAATCGAATTAAAATGAAAACTCGTTAAATTCTAAAAACTCTTATTCTATAGCCCTTCATACATCAGAACAGGAAAACTGATATTTTACCTAAAATACGCAAGTGTGTTATTTTTTCTCGTATAGTAGGTAAAAATTCAGAAACGTTTCTACACGTTTCTACTGTAACAAGGCTCACTAAAATAAATTTTGGCCAGAAAATACAAAAACTTGCCTTCGTTTTGAAAATAACTAACTCCGCACGAGAAGAAACTAAATCAAGTAAATAATTTAAAAACACGACTGCCCTGATAAAACTACTTTAAAAAAAAAATGTTATCCCAAACACGTGATACCCCATAATGTACAAAACTATTCAGCCGTTCACAAGTTATGGTGGAATAAAGAAACTCACATACATACACATACATACATGAACCTTAAAAACATTACACTCCTTTTTTGGGCAGTTGTGCCACGACTGCACTCATTTTATTTTATTAACCGTTTATTAACCGACTTCAAAAAAGGAGGAGGTTCTCAATTCGTCGGAATCTTTTTTTTTTACTTATTTGTTGCGATTTTATTTATCTAGAAATGTTTATGTGATTGTTGGACTTCACACACCACTATGGATAACTCTCAAAATTGTAAAAAAATAGAACGAAAATTTCTTCCCATTTTTTTCTGTCTATAGCCTTATGTCTAAACTTCCGTCTCTGATCTGTACTCATACCTCATAGATAAAACTCTGATCTATACTCATACCTAGTAGCTCATAGATAAAATAGACATTGGAATTTCTATAATTGTCTTTCAACAAAATGATAGTTATTAGTCTGCACACGAATACCTATACAGTTCGACTCGTTCTTGGTCGGTTATTATTATTTGAGTTTCGTTCAAAAGCAATGCAATAGCAATCTTAGAGAATAATCTTAATTATCTAGATCAAGATAATAAGATAAGGCTAGAGCTGTTAGATTAAAATCCACGGCACTCAATAATTCTAACATAATTTATGAAGATTTGCCATAGCAATATTCCATCAATAATTTTGCACATGTACGAGTATGTTTTGCTTGCAATAGTTTGTTGGTTCGCAAAATCCCACTAAGCGAAAATTTTGCGGTTGAATATAAATTTCAAAGACATTATAGAGGTTTATTGAACCGCCAATGTTTGTTATAGTCATAAACGTGTTCAGCACAGCGTGTACTCGTATGAAATAGTTTACGTGGGCTTAGCAAAGATGGCGAAATAATATGGTACTTACTTGTTAGGAATAGAAAACAAAATTGATTATTGAATGAAAATATATTTTTCACTGGGGAATCGGTAATAAACAACCGAATAATAAAATCGTCATAAACAAAGTAAATGTTTACTTTGGCTCAATATATTCTATGTAAATATTTTTTAAGTAACACATATCGTAAATTATTTATTCGCCTATCTCTAAATTTTTGGAGAAAAGTGCTTTTGTGGATATAATCTAACCTTGCATGCCTAAGAGTTGCAATACCATAGTACAAAACCATAGTAGTCAAAGGTCCACCGACCTACACTTGGGTAGCGTGGTGGACTGTGGTGAAAACCCTCTGATTATAAGATGAGATCTGTGACCTAACCTAACCTAACCTAACCTGCACTGAAAGCGTGGTAAAATCCTTCTCATTTTTAGAGGAGACCTGTACATATATTCGTTGCTTGTACTGAGAGAAATATACAAAGCGATTAGGAAAAATAATTGTGGCGAATAAAAAAATAATTGACATTACACGCATGTAGCTCAAGCTGCGCATTTATGTAAAATCCATAACGAGGTCGTATTTAACGGGCTATATAAATTTCGGAGCTGCATTGGATGTTTATCAAAACGGCGAATGTTTGTTATTGGCCATAAATGTGGCCTCGGGCGGCGTTTCACGTGGTTTTGGCAATGTTGGCAAAGTTATCTGAACTGTATGCAAGTTATGTGCGGCGGCGCGAGTTATATAGACCGCATCAAAGGCATTTTTGCATCCAATTCCGCGAAACCTTTGTGGAGTTTTGGATAATATACTTATATTGTAAAGGAGATAGTTTGTATGTATGTGTGTCTGTATATATAATATTTTTCCACGACACTTAACGCACAGGTAAACCCCTGGATAAGTCGGCAGGATCAGGTCTAGGGGGACAAACTGGGACATCACAGCCTACAAGGGGTGCCAGCCATATTATGATAAAACTAAAAAAACATGCTCCACAAAGGGCCTAATATGCGGAAACCTCTGGATGGATTACGGTCAACAAGTAAGAAAAATGCACCACCGAGAGGGGAGAATGCTAGAGAGATAAACGCTACTATCAAGTTTCTGCCCCAGTTCAAAAAAGTCGTAGATTCAGATCTGTGAGTTGGGCTCGAATGTATATGGATAGCAAATATGACGACCTCCGTGGTTGAGTGGTTAGCGTGCCGGTTTTCAAGGCGCCGCCATCTCTGAGGTTCCGGGTTCGATCCCCGGTCGGGGCAATGTAGAAAAATAACTTTTCTACATTGTCTCGGGTCTGGGTGTTGTGGTACCTTCATTGTTTCTGATTTCCATAACACAAGTGCATAAGCTACTTACTATGGGATCGGAGCAATGTATGTGATGTTGTCCTCGATATATTTATATATTTATTTATTAAAAAAAATATATATAATGGAAAACAGGATACGCATAAACGAAGCCGCGGGAACCCGCTTGTCTTAAAAGCACATGACATTTGCACCCGAGATGTGAGAGGGCGCCAAGCAGTCAAAGTTTACAAACCTATCTACTCGTATGTCAATACAAACATACTTGTGAACATTCCCCAACTTTACACCGCCGGTAACGAGATGCGAAAATTTCATTTGCGATCGTTACCTTTCAATTCGTTCCAGCTCTCAGCCCGGAGTTGTAATTCCACCTGTCTTCAGCCTAAACACAGTTTAATGGGCGCCGGCGTGTTACGGCCCAAATTACGGATTTCACAACTTAAAGCCCAGCTCGCTGGTTTGAGAACACACGGGCTTATTATTTGTCGAGCGTGAATTTACTTAATTATTTCGTGAACCAATATGAGGTGTGAATGGGAATTTTTGAACAATAATTCTAGTAAAAAACATGTAGATCGATGCATATAAATATTATGCTCGCAAAACTCGTTGCTATGAACAATGTGTATTTAGTCTAATATTTGCGAAAAACTAAATAAAATTTGATTTTTTTTTGGGCTAGTAACATCGAAACACCTTAAGTATTTGAAAGATTTTTTACTTAGTTAGCAAACTAAAACACCTTTTCTAGGAGATGTGTTCAATATGAACGTAGATATTAAAAAAAATACATATTATAATTGCAAAGAAAAAAATATACTTACGTCATTTAAATGCGTATTTGAAGTAAATACGTTTTCTCTCAACAATACGGTTCATACATTGTTAGTAGGTACAATATACGTCGGTGAACTTAGAGAAATCTTTTTCGCTGAACTAACCTTTGATTATGTATATTGTAGGAACTAACCGTCAATCTGGAACTCAGACAGTTTTGCAATATTGTTATAGAAAATCATTTCTGGACATTCCCATTGGACCGCAATTTAAAATTAAAATCCATGAATTACTGATAAATTAAAATCTGTGTGATAAATAATAATATAATTCGTTTTCGAAAATCCGTTTCGCAGCTCGTATATTAAAATTATAAAAAAAAATTAATTAAAAAAGGATATTTCAGTTGGACAAGCCCTGCTCGACAAAATATTAAGGTGTGTTATAACCATTATATTTTTGCCGTACGTTCTGAGGTACTAAGAGGTAAAATTATGAAATTAATTTGAACAGTAAAATACCTTTGTTCTTCGTTCTTTTGAGGAAGCGGTGTTTGATTGGAGTTTCCTCGGTTGATCCCTTAATCCGGAATTATCTTTGAATTTTTTAAACATAAGGTTTTTTGTTCGTCCTATTTTACTCTCTTTTCTTTGTTCGTTATCATTTGAAAACAATTTCATAGCAAAAACACTTAATAAATTAATAAAATTGGCACTTCCTCGTTAGCAGGGCTTCCAGGGCCCAAGTTACTGGTAGTTAGGATTCCAGAATGAGGAACCTCTTTACAGAGGGTGTCGTCCAAGACACTCTTGCCTTTTATAGGGCTCTTGATCCAACAGCCGCACGAAAGCTTATTTAGGTCATTTTTAACGTTACAATTAGAAGTTTTCACTTCCACGTAAAACCACCAATTCCATGTTAACTAATTTAAAAAACTAGTTACTTATGAGAATAATTGGAATTTTCATTAAAATTTTACATTCATTAATAAGTCCACGTTTTTAGTATTAGTAAATTAAAAATAACAATGTTTTTCGTACTGAACAATTTCATCAATGATTTATGTAACGTAAAACAAAAATGAAATTTAATTAAGTAAAAAGAAAAACACTGACTTCATTCATCCATTCCCATAAATATAAAAAGCTAAAGAATAAGTATAAGTATAATTTAATACGATAATAATAGTTGAGTAAATAAATCCTTGGGATTAATATTCTTTGTTATACAAAAGTAAAAAGGAAGCTGTAAAAGCTCATACCATCTTATCTCCGTCTTATTCTACAAGTAGCTACGACTCCGCGTTTATAATACGAACTGCTATGATTAAAAGCTGCCTTCTTATCTGAAATGATACAAAGTTATACTGCTTCTTCACGGAGTTACTTTTGAGTCAACTTGTTTTGCTTTAATACTCTACTAGGTTTTTTTACCCACGGCTCCGCGAGCGCAATTGTCGGGTTTCCAAAAATTCCAAAGGAATCGGGGATTTCTTGTTCTCGTTCCCGCTCTTTTTTACAACCTTCACAACTTTTAAAGAAGTTTGCTTTCAAAGTCTTGTAGTTTGTAAGTTTTTTATAAATTCTGTAATTAAAGAAGTGTGGATTTTTCAGGGATTAAAAGTAGCCTATATCTTAATTCAAATCATAAGCTATTTCTGTTCAAAATTTCAGAAAAATCGATATATGTGTTATGATCTGATTATACACGAAACTTCCAATCTCATATAATTAATAAGTTGCAATCTCAAAATTCTTCTATAGTCTTACACTTTAATTTTCCGTTTTAACCATTATTTTGAAACATAATTAATTTAATATTACAATCAACGATAGATGGACTTAAGGTTAAAAAATAGCCAACTATACGAGTTGAATTCTCTCTAACAAGTAATAACTTAATAAGCCATCTAAACGAGACAATAATATTTGGATAACCTAATTACGTTGTCATCTCACCTGCGAATTAGGCCATAAATAAACCAGTAGATATAATCTAGGCCACAGCATAATGCCCTGCTCGATCCACTCGCTTGTAGCATAACATAACATTTCTCTATATATAACACGATGCTGCTGCCTCACCTGTGTGGCGTAGCGTGGAGCGTTGCTATATTAATATGGTCTATATGATGAACGAAGCGGGTTCTAAAAATAATTAATTATCTCCTATTTTATTTAAAAAAGTAATTGAGACCCGGTCCAAATTCAATGAAGGATTTAATCGTGCCACCATTTATGTCAAAATCTACTTAAACCTTTTTATATTGAGGCTTAAATCCATCAAAGTAAAAGGCAAAATCAAAATATCTTTATTTTACATAGGCCTACCGTACATGCAATTGTAATAACAGCAGTTCATTCACTCCCAAGAATTTGTCATCTTAGTAGCGATAACTGGTTGCTCCTTACAAAATTAGCTCCCATTTGGTCTAAAGTCAAGAAAGAGGTAAACCGTCGAAGAACTCGAAGACAGCTCGGCTAGGCAGTGTTTGAGAAGCTACGTGATGTCTTCTCGTCCAAAATCGGTGTGCAAAATCGATCCTGGCGACAGCTATAGGGTTCGCAACATTCATACTTATGATCCAACGCTAATAATGAAAAAGTTAGTGTTCGACTATAATTGACTATTGCAAATTCCACCTTGACATACCGTACTCACTTTTCTCAATCAGTCAATAAAAATTTTCTAAGGCATAGTAAGCTAAGCTAGTCGCTAGAGCTTGTGACTTAGGACGCTCCACGGGAGTGTGGGAGCAAAGTTTCATTCCTAGTCTTACAACCTATACCTAGTAACTATTGGTATTATCAAGTGAACTGCCGTTTGCACCCGACCGCCGAAGACATGTAAGGGATTCCATTGTTCTAAGAACTTCTTTTTCATAACCAGCGAGGGTACAGAACATTCATTTATAAATTAATTTTTATTATCAACGACTTTACGTGACCATAGTCCGACTCGATGGATTGGATGCACAGATCCATCGAGTCGAGATCGGATGTATACTAAAGACAGGGAACAGCGCGAAAAAATGTCGCCAGTTTATGGGTGTCATTAGTACCAACAGTATAAGGCCAAGCGGTAGTTCGGCGGGTATTTTGAAAGATGACGCTACTGTTTGCTTGTATGAAGAAGGTTTACGTAAAATGCTCGGATCGGCCTATCTTTACTATTTTTATCTATTATCGGATGGTACACCTGTTTTTAATATTGACAAGATTTTTTAAATTTCTTGTTACTATTGTGTATCTGTTGCTGTTTATTGTTTATAGCAACAATTTGTGTATTATATTGTTATGGATATCGATGAACCCCTAGTGACTTATATTTACAAATTGTTAATAACTATTTGACTATTATCTTACCTGATGGTAAGTGATGATGCATCTGAGGTTAATATCGTACTAACTTAGAAGTAAGTACCTCACTCCTATAGGCTTCAACGCAGCATCGCACCGGAACGTTAAATCACTTCGCAGTACGTCTTCGATGGTAATCTTCTCAGAATTAAAAACTTTTATGGCTTTACAAACGAAGGAAGACTTAATATTATAGACAGGAAAGGAATAGTATAATGTAACAGTCACCCAAACTTTGGTTCGAACCTCATCCAAAGCATTGCAAATGTCTAATCATACTTTAAGTTTAGGGAGTTCGAAAACTGTATTGCCACTTAGCAATAAAAAAAAATTCTTTCAAATTTTGTACAGAACGGCTCTTTCGCGCGTTTTCTGCGACAGAAACTTATTTCTAAAGTGGACCCTAACAACATAATGCCATTAGGAGGTTCAGAAGTTCCCTGCAAATTAGTTCAGAGGGTTAATAGAATTGTTTAATAAATACCAATTGGGAACCGCGCACCTTTTGAAGTGGTTTGAGTACTTCGCAGGAGGGCTTTTGTAGAGGGGTGAAACTGTTTGGGGTTCCATACCAAAATGCTAAAAATAGAACCCTTATGGTGAGACTTTCTCCGTCCGTCCGTCCGTCTGTCACACTCGATTATTTCAGTATAACTATCGATTTGAAATTTAAAATAGTTATAGGTACTAGTAACCCGACGTCATAACAATCGTAAAACTTTGAAAATTGTTTTTATTTTTATTTTAAAAGGGGGGATACCAGGTCGACAAAATTTCGACGAAAAAATACCGTTCCCCCCCTTATCTCCGAAGTTTACCAATCGAAAAAATCTGAAATAATTATGATCAATGGAAGTTAACGTATATTTTACAGGAAAAATAAAATCAAATCGCTGACTAATATACTTTTGTTGATAATATCAATAATCCGCCAAAAACAAAGTTACGTTTGCGGTTTGCCAACAGAAGTACCTACATGTAAATTATGCTCGTAAATTCATGAACAAAAGTCAATGTTTTACTTCTTTTATGGTATGGAACCCTCGGTGCGCGAGTCCACCTCGCACTTGGCCGGTTTTTTATTATTAAATTATCAACAGGCGAATATTATTCTGCTACCACGACGGCGTATCCCTATATTCTTGGGCGTGGCCTTTACCACTTGTAAAAGTATAAAAGTTTAACGAAACGATTTTTTTTACCAATCATCTCAACCCCTTTTTAAGTTCCACTGCTGGGCACGGGTCTCCTCTCAGACTGAGAAGGGTTTGGCCATAGCCCACCACGCTAGGTCAAGTGCTGGTTGGCGGCCTTCACACACCTTAGAGAACATTTTTATGAACTCTCAGGCACGCAGGTTTCCTCACGATGTTTTCCTTCACCGTT
Organism: Coenonympha glycerion; assembly: GCA_963855885.1. NCBI lineage: Eukaryota > Metazoa > Arthropoda > Insecta > Lepidoptera > Nymphalidae > Coenonympha > Coenonympha glycerion. The sequence continues at coordinate 14,447,686 of OY979637.1, read as the reverse complement.
AAGCAAGTGATATTTAGTTTCCTAAAAACGCACATAACTCGGAAAAGTCAGAGGTGAGAGAGAGAGAGCGTGCCCAGGATTCAAACCCGCGACCTCCTTATGAGAGGCAGAGGTAAGAACCACTGAGCTATCACTGCTTCTGCTGCTTTTTTTAAAACGAACAAAAAGTAAAATACAAGTTATTTTAGTTGAACAGATAAATTCATTAGGCAGTCAGGGGACCCCTTAGATAGCAGATGTTACTCAGAACAGCCGAATTTGACATAGTGGGGCGAGTCTTCGTGGATTGAACTAACTAATCAATTACCATTATTTAACTTTATTATTTTACCTTGTAATCTAATTTCCTCGACTCTATACAGTATCAAGAGTAAAATCAACTGTTTCAAGGTGGATAGGTAACTTTTAAAAATTCAAATCATATTTAGTTTTTCACAAATACTAGGCTAAAGAGTTTTAAGAGCATAACATTTATGTATATCTACAATATGTTTGTAATAAAAACTTTACACAAAAATACTCATATACTTACTTCATATTGGTTCCCAATAGCTCCAAATCTGGGAAACTCCAGGAAATTATCTTTCGGGAACCAAAATGAGGATGTGCCGACATTTGGTTCTAGCGCAAAAGAAAAAAATAAAGGAAAGTAGTAGAGTAGTAATCAACTATCATCGATACCAATCGCAAATCAAGTGAACACTACAATACTATCGAAACGTGAGATTGTCTGTCGAAAATAGCGTTCTATGCGGAACTTTACATCGTTTCGGCGGAGTAACTGCTCGCTTGCGGATATTTCATGACTTTTTCGCCCGGTTATTTTTATTTCGAAGTACACACTCGATGCACTCGATTGAACGTTAAAAATTTTCGAAGTTCAAAGTCATTTATTACGATATACGAGTGTTGCGGGTTCCGAATATTGCGATGAGCGTGTGTTTTTTTATTTATCGCCCGAAAAATAAAACGAATTACGATCTGGATCCGATAAATAAGTTACCTACATTTATGCGATACGCTCATACAAACAAATAATGTGACTGATTACCGAAAAATTCTTCAGTGATCGATGGTTTAGGTTAAAAATTATGGATCAAAATTAAAAAAAAACAATTTAAAAAATGTTAGCTTTATTCAGATAAGGCCTTGTGTTGGCAATAAAGATTCCGACGAATTGAGAACTTCCTCCTTTTTTTGAAGTCGGTTAAAAAGAAGTTTATTAATTCAGCATATAATTCGGTATGATAATAATATTTTTGGAACTGCAATATAATTATCCATTTGATCATCTTGATGCTTCTTAACAAATTCACAAAATTTCATAGGTGTATGTTTGTTTGTTTATATGCACGTTTCTTCGCGTCTTTGAATTTGACTGTGACAATTTTTCTTTTATTTGCTTAGAAAACAGTGCAAGTTTGATCAAAACGGTTTTAATACTTTTTCAGTCGATCCCAAATTGGGTTATCATTCTATCTATGGAATTTTTTACATTATTAGTTTTTGTTTTCGCATACTCGTAATGTCTGTGTTGAGTGTGCTTAGAAACAGCTATTCAGAGTGTACTTTTGAGTTAGTATGCGATGACATCTTGGGCTGCACCATAACTTGCAACCAAGTCTGATTTCAGCAAAATTTTATTATAGTATTTTTATATAATTTTAGAAAATAATAGTATTTTTTTTTCAAAATATTGAAAAAAGAACTATAGGTAGGTACATTCAGACTTTACGCATTTGCTAATATTTGAATTGGATCCATTGCAGTCCTTTTATCGGATTCGTAATTGGCGTTGTAGTTTTTGCTTCTCAGTCCGACGCACGATAAACGACGGTTTTGTTCACTTTCCAAAATAAATAAATAGAAAATCACTCAACACCGACAGACGATCCACTTTCCGAAATATATTGCTGCCTCCCAAATGTGCGTTGACGAGCGTTAACGAATATTATACCACGTTTATAATATTATCCAACGTTGTGGAACGATGATGAGATAGAAGTACGATCATCATGAACAAGTATCTAGAAAATACAAGACGTATCAAAATTCAGCCCCTCTGCAAAATTCAGTTGGATTTTGCATTCGCTCGGCGATTTTCGTTTCTGTGTCAGGGTCGTAATGAGGTGGTTTCGGGATGTGTCCGACACACGACACGTGACGGTTTAGTCCACTTTCCGGATACTCACCGAATTTAATGCAATATTACGCTATACTAAATATGGTGCTTGTGCTTATATAAAATGCGTTCGCCACTATTTTTTCTCAGACTAACGAGGATCTTAGTTCTTATATACCTATACAGATGTGTAATAGAGAAGTATCGAAATGGTCTAACATGCAACCGCTCGTATTTGCAATCACTCGGCAATATTCGATTCTGTGTCAGGGTCGTAATGAGGTGGTTTTAGTCTGTGTCCGTCCGACACACGACACGTGATTGTTTCTCCACTTTGCGTATAGTCACCAAATACACTGGAATATTACGCTATCCTAAATATGGTTCTTGAGCTTATCTTCGACTCGTTTGCAGTTTTTAAGCTATTGCATAGCTTCTATCGCGGGCCTTGAGCGTGTAGACCGAATTTAGAAATTCCGCAACGAAGATAACCTAACATATTGTGTTGGAAGTTGATAAAAAAATGCTATGCATTAAATTTTTTAAAATTTAAAATTATGCGTTAAATTTTTTTTTCTTTGAACTTTACCGCAGCAGTCTCCGAGTGCTACACGTCTTTTTTTTAACCTTGCGCCACAGAATATGTTAGAAAATACAGAAGTACCTAACATTTAACTTCTCCGTACAATTTGCTCGTATATTTGTATTCGATATGTGACGCTCGCCTCTGTGTCGGACTGGGGATCGTAATGAGGTGGTTTCGAGTTGTGTCCGACACACGACAATGCACACGACACATGATGGTTTCATCCTGCACTTTCCAGATAGAGTCACCTTGTAAGTTTGGTTCCTGTTGATATTTAAAACGCGTTTGCAGTTATTTTAACCAGATCAAGGAGGATGTACGTAGAAATTGATAAATAGATGAGCTTTGTCCAACACACGAGTTGATTTCGACCGTTATTCAAAATAAATTTTCAAACTCCGGGCGAGTACTAAGAATTTTCTGACAGAAAAACCCAATACTATAATTTATTGGCCCGTGATCAGCAGTCGAACATGAGAAGGATCACCACTCCACTAAAGAAGCAGTTAAGTTTTACGCAACAAGACGAAAAGACTAAAATACCTCCATTGGGGTATTTTATTTTAAGTTTGATCAAATGAATTGATTCAAAAATAAATCTGATCTATAATAAATTATCGATTTGCTTATTTTTGCGTCAAAAAGTTACAAAGTCGCATTTGTCCAGGAGCACAGTTTTTATTGTCCAGCTAAAGAAATACACCAATTAATAAAGAAAGTTACAAGTTTTCACTCATAATTTTTGGTATTACGGAACTCGTCCGAAGTTATAACAATTTTGATCAAAATTGATTTATATTTCGTTTTAGAGAAGTATTTCCGAACGAACTATGGCCAGGAGCATAGATTATCACTATATGAACCCGAATAATACCGCAACATGATCGAAATATGCACGAATTAGAAATGATTTGGTATTTCGAATGTATGGAGACATTGTAGTTCATGGAACTCTTAAGATTGGCATGTTGAAATCATTTTGATGTTTATTCCTGTTGTTGTCATTTTACAGAATTCATTCTCCAAATATTGTGGGTTATTAGTATTACAGGCATCGAATATATAATATCCTGTAGGCCAGGGAGGGCTACGTAAAAGATCGTAATGAAGTAAAGTTGTTCCAAAAGATGTTTTAACTTATTATTTTTCAATTTCCGGTTGGGGACGTCGTCGGGGTCCGTTCTGTAAATTAGTGTGTCAATAAACGAAAAAATAAATTATAAATTGAAAATGTTAACAAGGAGAGTATGGGAAATGATAATAATAATGTTCATGCGCAGATAAACATTAAGAGGCCAGCCTTCTTATCAATTAAGCGATTTTTAGTGACCTGCAGGTTAAAAACTTTCAAATTTAAATGACGTATATTTTGAGTCTTTAATTTAAATGCGTTCAGAAGCAGAAACTGGATTGGAAAAAATATTCTCTGTAAGTTTACAGTTTTCTCAAAAGTTGCTTTTGGGTAACCTTTGCAATAAGAACAAAGCATTTGCAAAAACCACAATGGATCTTTGTTTTTTTTTTCATAATTCTAGACGCTCAATTTTTTTTCTTTTTTTTTTGATGATTGGCTTAGTTTGTTGTAATTAGGTAAAATGTTATTCTGTAATACTTTCCCACAACGCTGGCTGCCGCACCCGCCAACAAAAGAGATGAAAAGAGCGAGGAGGATAAGAATAAAAACTGTCTTGTCTCTTAAGGTCATGGTATTTTATGATTTTTAACCGACTTCAAAAAAAGGAGGAGGTTCTCAATTCGTCGGAATCTTTTTTTTTTTTTTCTATGTATGTTCACCGATTACTCGAAGACGCGTGGACCGATTTGAAAAATTATTTTTTTGTTTAAAAGGGTTTTGTTTCCAGATGGTCTCTTTTTAATCAGGTCAGGATCTGATGATGGGATCCTGGAGAAATCGAGGGAACTCTTCAAATTTTATATGGACACATGAAACTATTTGAGTATTATTAGAAAGAGTAATATTTTCCAAGTTGTTCTATGGTCATCAAGTCAGGATCTGATCATGGGATCTTGGTGAAATCGAGGGAACTCTTCAAATTTTGCTAGTATACTTAAAGCGAGTTGAGTATTTTGTATAGTTACTGGTGCATATGCTAGCAGATACGGATTTGATGACTAAAGTCATCAAGTCAGGGTCTGATGATTTGATCTTGGTGAAATCGAGGGAACTCTTCAAATATTGCTAGTATACTTGAAGCGAATTGGGTATTTTTTATAGTTACTGGTGCATTTGCTAGCAGATACTGATTTGATGACTAAAGTCATCAAGTCAGGGTCTGATGATGGGATCTTGGTGAAATCGAGGGAACTCTTCAAATTTTGCTAGTATACTTGAAGCGAGTTGGGTATTTTTTATAGATACTGGTGCATTTGCTAGCAGATACTGATTTGATGACTAAAGTCATCAAGTCAGTATCTGCAAAGAGTGAAATAATTTTTAATGTAGGTACCTACACCAATTCGAAGTCGGGCCATCGTCTATGACTTCGTCATTTCTTCGCACATCAAATAAGTAAGAAGGACTATTAGGGATTGTATGAAACATTGCCCGACTTCGAATTGGTGTAGGTACCTACATTAAAAATTATTTCACTCTTTGTAGTGGCATTTTGAAGTTGGTTTTTTGGAAAGCATTTCCCATTTTTATTTAAATTAAATATTTTATTAACCCACTGTTGCTGCAAGTGGGCGTGATTAATTTGAATTCCAATTAATAGTCCCATTATCGCGGCTTTGATAGTTGTAGTAACGCGTGTAACTGTCTCAAGTGTGCTCAAGAGTCCGAGTGTCTCGAGCCTCAAGTTTTAATTGATCAATTTAACTTGGAGCACCACATTCACTGAGTTGGAGCCAAAAAGATCAAGATTTAAACGATATTACACATGATATGATCCTCATCATTATCACATCAGTAAACGTCTACTGCTGGAAACAGCTCTTTTCTTTCGAACACCTTTTTTTACTCATAACAAAACTGAAATTTCATCCATGGTAAGTGAATATGGGGTCAAAAATATTATTGCGTCTAAAAAATTTTATCTTACCCCTAACAGTTGCTACAGTTCGTATTGGGACGCTGAGTGGCTTGGTGGTACGTCTTTGCCGGTGGTAACTGGCCGCTGCTAAAACCTCCTACCAGACCATAATAAGATAAGATTTTAATTTATTTAAAAAACGCCTCCACCAATACAGCAGATTTTATAGACGTCTCCATCGTCAAGGTACTAAAAATTTCCCAGAGGCTTTCATCGCTTATACAATTACGATTACTCATGTTTAGCCACATCTCCAGCAGGTCGTTTTTCTGTCATATTCCTGCAGTGCTATTCTACAAAATGTCCATCTCTGAAACAGCTGCCAGTCAGCTGCCAAGCCGATGATAGCATGCAAAATTGTACTCTATCACAACTGACAAATTCATAGATGCAGAGATGTACGCTCGTCGCTGTTTTGCAGAATAGCACGGCTGAACAATGCTGCCTGTCGCATCCCCCAACGTATTTGTAAGAGCGAGGCAGACAAAACAAACGTCTTCAACTGAAATCTTTAGATTTATCAATAATTCGTGATCTTGCTCAAGACCACAAATTATTATTACCGCAGTTAACCACGCATTGCTCAAAGCGTGTTCACAGCTTGTTCAAAGCATGTTCAAAGCTAGCTCATGGCTAAGTTCAAAGCAATACATCCGGGCAATTAACCCCCCCTGTGCGCATGACAATGCTTCATGCATATGCAACATGCGTGATAACCGGGATCATTGCATGCCGAACCGGGTTCAGTTATAATCATTTCCCATTCAAAGTACCGTATAGTGTAAGGTAGGCTGTGGATAGTTACATGGAGCCAATGCCGATTCAAACTGCCGCACTCAGCTTTGTGGAGCTAAATCCTAATACCTGAGGGCACTTGCGCTAAACGGCGGGTTAAGGTGTTGCGGACCAGCCCGCGAAATTCAAATTTTATTTAGTTTTTCAAAAATATTACACTAACTACACATTGTAGATTTATGGCAATGCATTTTGCGGGCCTACTTTTTATGCATCTACATGTTTTTAATAGAAACTTTGCTCGTAACTTCCCACTCATCTCATATTGATTCCCGAAAGATAATTTTTTGCAGTTTCCCAGATTTCGAGCTATCGGGAACCAATATGAAGTAAATGAGTATTGTTGAGCAGAGTTTTTATTAAAAACATGTAGATGCATAAATGTTGTGCCCGCAATACTCATTGCCAGTAGCCTTCGATGTATAATTAGCCCACAATGAGCGAAAAACTAAATAAAATTTGAATTTTCGCACCCGGATGGTACCCATCGCCCTTAAATGTTTTACAATTTTAAACCACTTGAATATCACGTCTTGACATTGATGCAGATCTATAAAATGATTAATACATTTTTACGCGATCGCCCTGCTGAGTCAAGTGTTTCATATATTCCTTAAAAGAAAAACAAAAAGTTTAAATGAGTATGCAATGGATACTATTTCCGGGAAATGATTAGGTAAAAGCATCAAAAAGCTTTGAGTAATATTTTCATTAATAGCTAAATAAAACAGAGTGTTTCAACTATCTTTATACGATGGCTATGCCAAAGCCTGACATTTATATGAAAACCCTGTTATTGTTGCCCGCGGAGTATTTGTTTTTTTTTTAATACCGAGATAGCTGAAAATATTTACATAAGTCCTGAAAACCCCCTTCAAGTTAATTCAGGGTCAAATCTACCTTCATCTAAGTCTCATTTAAATATACAAATAAGAACACTCACTTAAATATATTTTTAAATTAAATAACTTGTTCTTACAGTAAGAAACACGACAGAAAAGCATTAAAATAAAAATATCATATTTTCAACCTAATTATCTCTTGAGTTATAGCACCTAAACGCAATTAAAGAAACATGCGCCCCTAATTAAAAATGTTACTCGTTATAAAAGCTCCTATTATCTGGGTACTGTGGAAATTGCACGCGTTTGCTATATAAACCAGGTCAGCTCTTCAGCACTTATAAGAACAACGAATACTGTTTTTAAACTTTGTTTATGAAAGCGGGTACCTCAAAAATGTAGAAAAGTTAAGATAGCGGCCTGCGGAATGATGGAAGCAAAAAAACTAGGCTAATCAATAAACTTCACTAGTTATTTTTTTACTTTCATCTCATGTAAAGTGATACATCTGCCTATGTTTTGGTTAAGTCACTAGTAATTCTCTAACATTTATAAGAGGATCCTGATGGAAGGATCTGGATTATTTACATGAATCAAATCCTTGGGAGTGAATGAACTGATGTAATTATACTAGCTCAATTAGTTTTTAATAGCCAGATAAAAGAACAGATAACAAAAACAAAACCCGGCTGAGTTTGTTGTGGGCTTCTTCTCAGCGCAGGGCGCATTATTCGAACTCTCGTAAACTTAGCTTTAAGTCGACTTGTAGTTATCACCATAAATATGCGACAAATATCATATTGACCTTTTACAAGAGCCTGTACGTTAGGCCTATGTGAAATAAGGTATTTTTGACTTTGACTTTGATGGACAAACCAGACTCAAAAAAGAGAACACACTTTCTCGAGTCTGAGGATTTTTCGGTGACAAGGATTGCCGTATTATTATAAAATTATTTTACTTATAAACATGTTTAAGTATATTGTCCCTATATCATTCAGTAAGTACATATAAACGTAAACCTAACCCACATGGGTAGTAAATTTTTTACGTCCTTGGGCCGGACCTAGCCTCCTTCATGCCGATGTATCGTTTAATATATTCAACATGAAATTTACTTAGCATATAAAATGTTAAAATAATACAACAATTATTATAATGTATTATTAGATCCTACAATACAATATTAACGGGACAAATTAATTCCAAAATTATTAATGTATTCGATAGCAACGATGTTTAATAAATAATAATTAATGGACACACAATATAATTAATGTTATTGATAAAGCAGATCAACAATAACATTTGAATCGTATATTTTACAAATGATAAAATTTGGTTCATTCCATTTAAATGTATCTGTTAAATTGCTCGAAAATGGGAAGTTAAAGCATCTCGCATAATAGATAGAAATTATCTGCTTTTATTCGAAGTCCATACATTATTCAGTAAGAGGAGTGAATGGGCATTGGATACAATGTGAGAATACACTGACAATATATAGTACTATGTAGATATTTATGTTCTTTTAGTACCAGTTCAGATGCCATTTTAAAGTCTATTGGCAGCATAACGAAAACGAAAATGAAGACATTTGTTGAATTTATTGAGACAAAGTTCTTTTTGAACAAAAATAAATTTCTAGTCCCCTATGCGATAATAAGGGGACTAGAAATTGGTTTTTGTGCGTGAACAAAAACCCGTCACAAATAAAATCTAGAATGAAAGTTTCTGTTACTACATAGTTTAACAGAATGGACACGCATGCAATCACGTATATAGATCTGGTATTGAACTAGTTTGCGCGAGGTAACTGAAGACGGCGCCATCTATCGGGCGATGGGTGAAATCACACATGAAAATATAAAATGGAGTTTAGTTTGAGTGTAATTCCAAACTTTTTTATTTATCGAGTGTGCCTTGACACTCGTCTTTTTTAAAGACTGACTAATTAGTATATTTTGAATCTCTAAGGTGACCGAAGCCCACAAAACCTGCTCTGAGAGGAGAACCATGCCCAGAAGTGGGACATAAAAGAGAGTTGAGACGACGACAACACTAGTATTACAACCAACCAAAAACCTTTCAACACAAGGTTGTTACAAAGTTCTTAAGTTAATAATATTTATATGAGAGCAGGAAAGTCCATTCTGCATGCTCGCTTACTCTTAGTACTGTTCCTACGTTTTAACTCTGCATGCCACGAAGTATTTTAAGTAGTACACTTTACCATTTTAACAAATTTAATTGCCTCAAACTCACAGGTCTTGAAAAGCCTGGAATTCTAATCTTACATCCCCAGAATCTCAGCCTAACCTCACCTTTGGTGCTGAAACGTGGTCACTGACAAGCGGCCTGATTCACAAATTCATATCGCTTAGTATGCTATTAAGAGGGCTATATTAGGAATTTCCCTGATGGATAGAATCAGAAAAGAGGAGGATATTCGCAGGAGAACCAAAGTCAGCGACGTAGACAAAAAGCAGACAAAAAGCAGAAGTGGCAGAGGGTAGGTCACGCTTATCGTAGGTTCGATGGCTGTTGGAGCCGAAAAGTCCTGGAGTAAGAAAGACCGCGTACAAGTAAGTAAGCGTAGTGTGGGGCGATCTCCAGCTCATTGGACCGACGATATAAAGCTTGTGGCGGGAAGCGACTGAATAAGGAAGGCTGAGGACAGGGTGTGATGGCGCGTGCTTGTGAAGGCCTATGTCCAACAGTGGACGTCCGCAGTCTGATTTGATAATGTTGTGGGGATAACCCAGAACATTTTACAGAGAAGCAATCGATATCTAATTTGATTGATGTGCCAGAGATAATTACGGCGCATAAATTGCTCATACATTACGCAGAGGCGGCTTGCATTATTGAGGGGCGCAATTAGAGGGAACAATTAGCATGCGAGTGTGTTGTGTAAGTAGCTATGAATATTTGATACCCAATCCCGATATAATGGGGTACTTGACTCAAATAGTATCCGCAGCACCTAGTTCCTTGCTTTGTTTTCTTTGATAACAAATAATGATATACAAGTTGGCAGTAAGCATCAGAAGCACACGGAGAGGTGTTCTTCGTAGGGAGAGAGAGACTCTCCTGGGTACAGACCTCGAGGTACACACCCGGTTTTATGGTCTGTGTGTTTCATGTGGACTACAGATAACAAGGTCCTGGATTAAGGATTCGATTCCCGGGTCGAGTTAACATTTAGTAATAATTTTTACAAATTTTATAAAAATAGTGTAATATACCCATTTAAGACAAATAAATATACACATACAGTACACATACTTATTATTATACTAGTCATAAGTATAAATGTTAAATTATAATGTTTCGCATCAGAGAATTTTCGTAATCTTTTGTATTACAAACTTCTCCAGCTGTATTATTATATCAGCACAATATATTTAGGACGTTCCGGGTCAGTGCATTTCTCTGTATAGTGTACCGCACGGTCAATTGGTTTCCTTGTTATTTTGCTCTGTTATGTTACTGTTTCTCAACCTGCTTTTATTTTAACGAAATTGGGCTTTTACCCGTAGAGCGTATTCGAACAGATATCTAGTGAATACCTATTTGATCTGGAAAGTTTGCCTTCAAACAGATATCTAGTGAATACCTACTTGAGCTGGAAAGTTTTGTCTAAAATATTGTACAAATAGGGTACAGTGTATAATACTGTAAGACACTTTACTGTAATAATGTACTGTAAAAATATGGATTGGTGGCACTTGGTAGGTCTTCTTGGGGAGTTTGTCCACGTAGGTAGGTACTTCCTCGCAAATCGCAATGGAGAATGTTGTAATCCATAATTACTTGGGATGTAAGTATTAACATCTACATCGCATTTTGATTAATACAGTTGGGGCGCAATAGCACCCTCGTAAACCTAGTTTCAAGCCTAACTAATAACTAGCTATTAGCAACTATTAGTAAGGCTTAAAACGCAACCACTAACATAATATATTTTACTTACTCTTCACAAGTGTATCTAAGTTAACTTAATTAAATAAAGAAAGACTTATGAAAGTCATGATAAAAAGTAGCAGTGAGTATGTTTTATTTCCGTTTTTTTATTTAAGATTTTTCAAAAATGCTTAAGCGAAGTACAAGTTAAGTTATTTTTTTTATTTTTAAAGAAAAAATTTAAAAATCAACGATGCTTTTACGAATGCAATTAATCTATTTGCGCTGTTGCGACTAGGCCACGCCTCCCTTTGTGCGCCCCTCCGTAATAGACTGAAAATGAGGTACCAGTCGAGCGCAAAAGAAGTATGTCATAGCTAAAAGAACCTTATTTTTGCAGGAAAAATGGATTCTACCCTACTTTTCTTGTTTTCTTTAATAAGTAGGTTCTTGAAAGGAATTCTCGGGAACAGATAATATAGACCAGCAAAGAATAGACTGTCAATAGTATTTTCATTATGGTCTGGGAAGTTGATGGATGTAAGTAGGACATTAATTTTAGGGTACCGTAGGTAAATAGCAAAAATTACCCTTTTAATATATTATCTTATTAAACGTTCATTTTACTCTCAGCTCTCAACCCCATAACATTGGGCGATCATTTCAAATTTGGGTTGGCACACAACTTTGAGAAGATAATAAAAATAATTAAGAAAAAATCAATATCTTCTATACTAATATAAAGCTGAAGAGTTTTTTGTGTGTTTGCACGAGCAAATCTCAGGAACTACTGGTCGAATTGAACTACTGGTAGAACTCTTCACTACTTAGTTGACAGTACAGATATATTACTCAAAAATAAGAAATGGGATATTTTTTGAACCACTGCAAAATTCTGTACTGAAATTATTAAGATAATGAGAATTAAAAAATAAATAAATGAGAAGCTAAAAAATAATGTTGAGGGATGAAAAACAATACTTATTTGGATAATAGATATATTATAATTTTTAAGTTATTTTGTAGTCGAAATACAAGGCGTATAAATTACCTGCAAGAACATAAATTTTAAAAGTAATGTAATTTTTATACGATGTTCTTTGTATAGTTTTTGAAATTTGACGGAACCCTTCCTCCGAACAGTGACTTACTCTTGGATATATTTTCATATAGAAATATTATTTCTGTTTCTTTTCCTAAATAAAATAGAAACAAAATAAAATTATACAAAACTTATTTTAATATTTTAATATCTCTTGATTAACTTCGATTTTGGGTATTCCGTGGTCTTATTACCGGGATGAGTATTATAGTGAGGTAATTTAGAATTTTGTATTTCTAAATAAGCCTAGATTTTTTGGGTTCCGTATCTCGGAAGAAAAAAAATCGGAACCCTTATAAGATAAGTTTGTTGTCCGTCTGTCTGTCTGTCTGTTTGTGTGCCCGACCCTTTATTTCAGTAACTACTAAAGATATCGTCATGAAATTTGAAATAGTTGTAGTATTATGAATTAATGTTATATTTTAAGGGAAAAATAAAATCGTTGATGGCAGTATCACGTATTCCACATAAGAGTTCAAGTTAGAGTCACTGTAAATTAGGCCTATGTGAAAGAATAATCATTTTTAGTTTGTTTTGATTTGATTAATATTAGTGTACCACAGACGAAACTTCGGGAAACACCTAGTTTTTCTACTCAATATAATTAATTAATTGACATGAGAGTATACGACGGTTCTATTATTTGATCTCCTCCTTCTATGATCCTGATGATGACGACCTCCGTGGCGCAGAGGACGCACGCTTGGATTCGAGTGGGAGGTCGCGGGTTCGATTCCCGCCACGGGCCACTTTAGAATTTTATAATTTCTAAATTGGCTCAGGTCTGGTCTGGTGGGAGGCTTTGGCCGTGGCTAGTTACCACCCTACCAGCAAAGACGTACCGCCAAGCGATTTAGCGTTCCGGTACGATGCTGTGTAGAAACCGCTGGGGTGACTTAACTTACCCCTTCCAAGTTAGTACCCTAACATCTTCGACTGCATCATCACTTACCATCAGGTGAGATCGCAGTCAAGTACTAACTTGCATAGCATAAAAAAAAAAAAAACAAAAAAAAAAATGATCTTAAACGTGTTAACCTTATAAGGTAGGTATTATACCTATCTAACTAAACAGGAACACGATCCGATCAATGCGGTGCCAAAGATATTGAAATAAATAATAGAGCGGAATATTTTCTTTAAGAAAATACAGTTTATTACATCTTTCGAAAGTAATTTGGTTTATTTAGTATTATTACAGTAGTGATGTAAAAATACTATATATAAACCAAATAACTATAAAAAAATAATGATCGTAAATACAACTGTATACTAAATTTAACAAAACACCATTGGAGAGAACACCACGTAGAATAAATACACAAGTTTTAATACAAAACTAAAGTGTTGGAAACTTTCTGTGTCGTGTTTCATGTGTGTTGTAATATTTATATGTAAACTATTTTTATGTACCTATTAGATTTGATATGACGTGATGATGTTATAAAGAACTTGTTTAAAAAGGCTATTCATGATAAAAAAGACCCATACCTAGTATTATTAGAATTCCGTAATACACCTATTTCTAATTCGATTGCTTCTCCTGCAGAAAACTTATTCAATAGGAAAATAAGGGGTATTTTACCCATTAATCAGAAATGTTTTTATCCAAAAGTTAACAAAAACTTAAGAGAAAAATTGGTGGAAAAACAATATAAAGACAGATATTTTTATAATAGGGGCAAAAGAGATCTAAGACCGCTAGAATTTGGGGAAGGCGTGTTATTTAGGATGGGGAGATTATGGAAGAAAGGTATAATCAAAGGAAAAACAAATGATAGGACATACAAGATAGTTAATGAAAATGGGAGGATATTTATAAGAAATAGGTTTCACATAAAGCCTCTAAATATGGTTCCATTTTACATTCCTGATGCTGATAATCAGGAAGAAGTCTCCATCCAACCATCACCACAACAGCAATCACAATCAACATCGACATCTTACTATACTACATCTTACGGTCGTGAAGTTAGGCCTCCGATCAGGTATGGTCAATTTTAAGAAAGGGAGATGTTGTAATATTTATATGTAAACTATTTTTATGTACCTATTAGATTTGATATGACGTGATGATGTTATAAAGAAAAAGTATAAAATAATATATGTCAGATATAAACTGAACTATGGTATTATTGTAGTTACAATTTTAATTTAAATATTAAAAAATACAAATATAACAATGTGGGCGATGGTTCTGCATATAAGACCATACAGATTCTTTTGAAAAGCGGATTATAACAAAACAAATTATCTATAATAACTGCTTTTTTTTTGTTATGTTAGTTGGTACTACCAGTGAGTAGTTAAATAAATCAACAGACTTATAAGCCGATTTATAAGACTTGTCTGCGATCGCTCAAGTAGATCTTAATAAAAAAAATGTATAAGAATGACAGTCGCCATCGATTACGTGATCAATTTAGCGATTGGATTTGTCATTTAGAATTCCGTTCCATTTGAGCAATGGACATGTTTCTAAATTCTACGAAGATCGTAGATAAATCATATAGCTAAGGTAGCAATTCCTCTCTATGACTAACAAAATTAAAATATCTCTTTGAGAACATAATTAGAGATCGTGAACAATGTTCGGAGATAGCGCGCATTAATTACAATTACGCAGGTCAATTAGCACCCCCAGTGTATTACAGCGTATTACAATGTATTACAGAGCGAGAGTGTATTACAGCTGTAATTCCTGTGTTTATTGGATTGGAGAGTAGATTGTTTTATTCATCACTAATCAGATTGTGATTCAAAAATTAAACTGATTCTTGTATAATAATATAATATACACTTATAATAAATGTAATAAATAAGTATAATGATTTGTTTGACAAAAGATTGTAAGTTAAGCCTAAGTATATGAAATAATTCATTGATTCTTATGTACATATAGCTTTTGCCCTCGGCTCCACCCACGTGAAATTCGGTTTATCACAAATTCCGATGGAAATGTGTATTTCCCGTTTCCGGTCCCGATCCCTATTCCGACTTTTATACCCACTCACTAAAGATTACTGGAAAAAAATCGGTGTTTTTATATATCCTACGTAAGCTATGGACTTTTCCGGGATAAAAACTAGCCTTTGCTTAATATATTAGTAGGGATAAGGAAATAAATAACAAAATATTGGATATTTCCAGTTCAGTTGCCCCCTCTCGGCACAGTCGATTGTTCCCGCCATCTTATAAAATAAAAGCTTTGCTAGCTTTTTCCCGCCGCTCTTCTGCGCGAAATTTAGTTTATTACAAATTCCGATGGAAATGTGAATTTCCCGTTTCCGTTCCCGATCCCTATTCCGACTTTTATACCCACTCACTAAAGATTACTGGAAAAAAATCGGTGTTTTTATATATCCTACGTAAGCTATGGACTTTTCCGGGATAAAAACTAGCCTTTGCTTAATATATTAGTAGGGATAAGGAAATAAATAACAAAATATTGGATATTTCCAGTTCAGTTGCCCCCTCTCGGCACAGTCGATTGTTCCCGCCATCTTATAAAATAAAAGCTTTGCTAGCTTTTTCCCGCCGCTCTTCTGCGCGAAATTTAGTTTATTACAAATTCCGATCGAAATGTGAATTTCCCGTTTCCGTTCCCGATCCCTATTCCGACTTTTATACCTACTCACTAAAGATTACTGGAAAAAAATCGGTGTTTTTATATATCCTACGTAAGCTATGGACTTTTCCGGGATAAAAACTAGCCTTTGCTTAATATATTAGTAGGGATAAGGAAATAAATAACAAAATATTGGATATTTCCAGTTCAGTTGCCCCCTCTCGGCACAGTCGATTGTTCCTGCCATCTTATAAAATAAAAGCTTTGCTAGCTTTTTCCCGCCGCTCTTCTGCGCGAAATTTAGTTTATTACAAATTCCGATCGAAATGTGAATT
Organism: Coenonympha glycerion; assembly: GCA_963855885.1. NCBI lineage: Eukaryota > Metazoa > Arthropoda > Insecta > Lepidoptera > Nymphalidae > Coenonympha > Coenonympha glycerion. The sequence goes on along the minus strand of OY979637.1, from coordinate 14,431,377 downwards.
TCCCGTTTCCGTTCCCGATAACTATTCCGACTTTTATACCTACTCACTATAGATTTCTGGAAAAAAATCGGTGTTTTTTATGTGTATATCCTACGTAAGCTTTGGACATTTCCGGGATAAAAACTAGCCTTTACATAATATATTAGTAGGGATAAGGAAATAAATAACAAAATATTGGATATTTCCAGTTCAGTTGCCCCTCTCGGCACGGTCGATTGTTCCCGCTATCTTTCGTGAGCTCCCCAGTACGAGTATTTGGTTTAGTGAGGAGCGTAATTTAATTTCGAGGCAACTTCTCGGATTGCTTCGTATACACGTTTCCTTCACGGTTACTTGCACACTTTGTGAGGGCTTGGAGCGGGTTCATTTGGGAGGAGTCCACAAACCCCGTCTTGCTTGTACGTGCTTGCATTTCTCTAAAGCTAGCGGATGAAGTCTCATCCGCGTGTATTTTGGATTCTCACTAATCCCGTGGGAACTTTGGATTTTTCCGGGATAAAAAGTAGCCAATGAGTAAGTCCAGGGTATTATCTATCTCCGTTTCAAATATCAGCCTAATCGGTTCAGTAGTTGCAGTATGAACGCCTAAAACCACAAAACACATTTGGAAATAATGCCATCTGGTTCGTTCCGGTTAACAGGCCGGAAACTTATGGACCCTGGAGGTCCGGTCAGGCCTTTGTTCTGAAATTTTGCGCAGATCTCAGATCAGATATTTCCTTCATCTAGACAGACATTAAGACGGTGTTAAAAGGTGTTTGTCTATCTTAGATGTGCGACATTGCATTTTATGTCAAACGTACCAACAGATAAATGTATAAATCAGGCGATTCTTATTGGTGCCGTTTGTCACAAAACGTAGAATACCAACGTAGAAAGTCTCTGGTAGAAAAGCACCTAAACGTTTATGTCGGTACAACACATCATATCCGAATTTCGAGATAACGTCTAACAGATTGGGTCTCAAAGTAATTGTTTACTCAAAGGATTAAGCGGAGATTAGGCGGTTCATTATACATGCATTTTCGATGCCACTTAGCAAAATAGCTTTTGTCAATAAGATTATGGATTCGGAAGTAGAGATTGGCATATAATATCTGAAGCCAGACACCATAAAGTGTCACACAGACAGATATTGACATCAAACTTACAACACCCCTCTTTTTACGACGGGGGTTAAAAATAATGCCAACTACTTTTTTGCTGCCTCACATTGAATGTTTGTAATGTAGACCCGTATAAATTTGTTATTTCTTTAGATGTTTGTTATTCGATTACGCTTAAGGTGTTGCGGCCCTACCAGCCCGCGAAATTCAAATTTTATTTAGTTTTTCGCAAATATTAAACAAACTACATATTGTAGATTTATGACAATTCATTTTGCGGGCCTACTTTTTATGCATCTACATGTTTTTAATAGAAACTTTGCTCGAAAGTTCCCACTCATCTCATATTGATTCCCGAAAGATAATTTTTTGCAGTTTCCCAGATTTCGAGCTATCGGGAACCAATATGAAGTAAATGAGTGTTGTTGAGCAGAGTTTTTGTTAAAAACATGTAGATGCATAAACGTTGTGCCCGCAAAACACATTTCCATTAGCCTTCGATGTATAATTAGCCCACTATGAGCAAAAAACTAAATAAAATTTGAATTTTCGCGCCCGGATGGTACCCATAGCCCTTAAAGTGATTTGTTTGTGGAATAGATCAACCTTCCATGGATTAACATAAGAGTAGATTGACGACTTGACGTCCGAGGACTTAAAACGGATCAAACTTTCATAAATTACTTTATGCCCTAGGGCATTAATAATACCCTTTAGGTACTTAAGCCCCCTACTAATTAAAACACTTAAGTAGAAGTGATAAAGCTCCAAGTATACTTATTTACCACCCTCCCTCTATGTCTACGATTTGAAAATTCAGTTGAGTGAAACCGTGTGCCAAACCTAGCACGAACTAAATTAAATTCAAAATATATTGCGGTTTAAGACGGAATCGTTTCAATTTTGTTATTGCACAGTCGGATATCCCATTGATGCCAATAATAAAATTCAAGCGGCGACTTTTACTGCCTATTTTAAAGGCGACGGCATTTTCTACTTAAACGGTTTTTTCCTTCAGAGTTTTGAAATAATTTTAAAATGTTTAAAGGACGTAAATAAGGTGCCACATGCAGCGTCACGAAAGAATATACTTAACGGTCGGTTAAAAACGACATTTTACCATTTTACAGTTGCTACAGAGCGCATTTTGATGAAAGACCAAAACTTCATGACGTTTAAAGAAATTATTTGTCTTTATATTTTTCATCCTGCAGGTCACTAAAGTTGCTTAAATAGCCTTTTAATTCAATTTAAACATAAACATATATCAAGATGCTTGATATGATATATCAATTAGATAGGTACTCACCTACAATTTTCTACCATTTGGCAAAACGTTATGTTGAGTTTGACGTCATCAAACATGCAAAATTGAGGATTTCTTAGTATTTATACGATTTTGCAATTATACTCATGTTACTATTTAAATAATATTAGATGTACCTATAGGTTTAGGCTATAAGTAAAAAATATCTGGGTGACCGAGCTTCGCTCGGTAGTTTAACTACTGGCTAATAGATGGCAGCAGGAGTCATATTTTTTTTTTTGGTAAATTCGACATTTTCTAAAAGTGAATCCTAGCTAGATCGATTTATTGCCCCCAAAACCCTCTGTAAACTAAATTTCATAAAAATCGTACGAGCCGTTTCCGAGATCCAGATTATATAGAAATATATATACAAGAATTGCTCGTTTAAAGGTATAGGATACCTGATTCATTCAGTACAAAAATGAATCTGTTAAATATATTAATCCTATTATGTTTGAACATCTTTGTTCTAAATAACGAGGCGGTGCTATACTTAATTCTTTATATCCCCCATCCACAAAGTTTCTTAATCATTTAAAGAGAAACCCCAAAACAGAACGTTCTATCCCGACGGGAGTGAATAAATCAGCTGCGAGTCTCATAAAATAAGTCCCCGCGCTGTGGACGGTGGTCCGGTGTTAATAACGCAAAGAATTGTGATTTACATCTCAGAGTTGGTACTAATTCGCTCATTTATTCCGTACTTTGTAACACCCCGTTTACACGTTCCATCTTGCCTTCGTTGTTGGCAATTAAAATTGACACGTAAAGTTTACGGCTTAGTAGGTACCGGTAATACATCGTATATAAAGACACAAACTACCAAGGTAGATAGTAAGTTTTAGAGTTTCTAAAAACGGAAAAAAATAGTACCAACACAAACAACTGTACCTGTAGATATGGTTAAGACTATAGTCTCTAGAAGTCTCTCTTTCACAAGTTGCAATCTTCACCACGCGCTTGTTATAGTGTTAATTTACGTTTTTTTACAAATTTCGAGTCGACTCGAACAAACGAATCGAGTACAACCACCACCATCTATGGACAGTCGCTTACAAAGATGGCGTTGACTGTAAAAGTATGGAGAATTCGGTTCGTTTGTGCGAAGGTAGTAAAGTAAAAACTTCTACCAACCCCTCAGTACAATCAGCCCCCGGATCGCGTAAGAAAAACCTATTCATCGTTATCGTAAACGCTAGCGAATTCTGCCCGCTGATTGGGTTTCCTGATTTGCGTCAGCCAAACGCGGCGCAGACTTTGCTAGCGTTTACGATAAAGATGAATACGTTTTTCTTACGCAATCAGGGGGCTGGTTTGTAAAGTATACACGCAAATTGGAACGTATGGACGGCGCATTAATAACGCTAAGAATTGTGATTTACATCGCGAAGTTGGTACTAATTCGCTCATTTATTCCGCACTTTGTAAGTTTGTTTCTCCCGCCGCATCGCCCGCCGCGCGCCGCGCCGGAGTAATCTCGTCGCTACCTTGTACACTTTACACTAATCTGGTTTAATTGAGTCGGCTTACTCTGAAAGGCGAGGGAGAAACGATTTCATAATGATATATATTTTTTTTTTAGTTTTTTATTTCTTTTTTACTGCGACGACGAACTTAAATGCTGATCTTTTTAATACATATAGGCCTTTAATGGCTTTACGTATCGGCGTACTTAAAACTTTCTCAGTAGATAAAACTCACAGGTTTTTAAAAATCTTCTTTCATAAAATAAATTCTACTCACTAGAAAAACTAAATTTCTAAAAATATCTATATAGAGTTTCTTTATGACCATAGATCATAGAGATGGAATGGGTGGAATTGTAAGTAATGTACCTATTATGCAAATTACCTTCTATATTTCCATTCCTATTTATATCATACTACAATATTCTTATAAAATTTATGTGCCAAAAAAGTAAAAATTATTTATTTGAACCCATTTGGGTTCATCTTTATTGAGCTCCAGATATGTAATTTTTAATGCAAACCAATGACTTCTAAGTAGGATACATAGAAGTTATTGTGCACAGCAAATGTTTTTCTCTCTCTCTCAATACTGTTGAGTACATTTTTCAAGGATTTCAGTGTTATCCGGATTTCTACGAAGAAAAAACTAGTAGCAGCTCAGAATAATCCCGCACAAGGCATAATAACCTTTACGGAGAACAAGTTGTCTGGGTCCAGCATATTTTATTCACAATTAAGGCTTTACCGCTCTAAACTACGGCTACACAAAGCATACCGCTCTGCATTTTTCCACCAAAGCCTTTTGTTTGCTCACAAAAATGTATTTCAATGGTTTCTTTTTACTTAGGATTAAAAAAAATTAAGTGCATAAAGAATAATTCTGCGAACGAGATACTTACTAGGGTATTGAAGAGTTGAAGGAAAAAACCTAAATGCTCCGTAAAAAAATATTATTTTTACTAGGTATAGCTGTTGCCTGTGATTCCGCCTGCGTGAATTATGGATCTTCAAATAACGGGTGCAAAGCTGTAAAAATAAAGAAAAATGTGTCAAATTATTTCAATTCAATCCAAGAAGACGCGCCCCACTCTATCAAAATCTTTGTTGGATTTTAATATTATTAGTAGTAAAATTAAATAAAAGTAGTAATACCCAATAATTTGTAACCATAAAATGTCTTATTCGTACCTCGTATTTCGAAAGGATAATGTTTAAGGATAAGAATATATTTTATATTGAAAAACGCTCTAAAGTTTTTTTAATAAAAAAGACGCAGGCGTATTTCTCCGCGTATTTTCTTCCGATCTTACTGGGGGACTGGGTGAATTGTAAAATATGTAAAAACTTCGGAATAAATTACCTACAGTAATATTCTACTTGCATTTCGAGAAAATCGCCGATTTCCACGAGATGACCTGCTCGTACCGTGAAAGCACAGTTTACTTACGTACTGCTAAAAGGATTCACTGATGATTGAGGAGGATGTGTATCGAAATTATCGTGTCAGCGGTAGTCGCTCCCATAGCTCAACCGGTAGAGAGGCCACTCGCGAAAGGTGGTGGTTTCGGGTTCGAATCCTGCCAACGGATAGGATTCACTGAATTTATTTTTGTCCTTTTCATCGTTACGAATTCGTTGGTGGGTGTGACATGCAGCGTTGCGGATGAATATATAATGGAAAAACGACGTTTTAACTAATTACTAAAAAACTAAATCAGTTATCATAAATCAGAGAAATTTAGATTTTGGAGCAAGTTTTAGGAAGTTTCTATCGAGAACATTTTGTCCAATTTCTACTTGACTGCGAATTTAGATTTTAAAATATCCAAAATACATGATGTGTAAACAAAGTAAGTGTCCTTATAATTTTAAAGTGCAGGTCACTAAAAATCACTTAAACATCCGTTTACGCCCTAATTTTCATCGTTTACTTTGACATCAACCCAAGGTTTCTCATCCATAGGTCCAGAGTTAGAATTTTTTTTTTGTCGCAATCGAAATACCGCTCAAGAAACCTGTGGAAAGAGCATCTGCATGGGTTGCCTTACATCTTTGTTCAGCTGCGAAACCGTGCTAGGCCAGAGCAAGGAAACCTATAGAAAATGTTTTCAGACGATGATGATTTTATACTACTACCTACTAAACTTCTACCTATTTCAACATACCTGGAGTGCACTGTATCTCATCTTTGCAGGACTTTTGAGGAATTACAGTCACCTTCCTTTCATTTTTATTAGGTACTTGCTATCACAGTGAACCATAAATACACAACCTAATCTGCCTAAGGACCGCTAGCTTAGCGGTTAGAGCACCCAGCCGTGAGAGCTGGGAGCCGCAGGTTCAAATTCCGCTGCGAGTGAAATTTTGATTCGTATTTAAATTTATAGGAACTACGAGTATATTCTAAGTGTGTAAAACACTAATCAATAAAAATAATAATTAGTAATAAATAGACACTCTGTGAAGAATTCAATAGAGCCTGCTCACCGATAGATGGCCAAACAATGAAGGCACGGAACACCATATTAGTACCTTACACGAAGGTAATAGTGGTCACTTTAGTATCCTTTGAGTGTAGCAACCTAAAAATTGAGCTTAATTCATAAGCAAACTGTAATACACCGCTGTAATTTGATCATGTCTAGACATATAATTCTGGCCTATTGACGTCACAAGACCAAAATTAGAATGTACCAAAACTGTGACGCTACTAAATATAGATACAATACCAGGACTTCATGAAGACGAGGGAGGTACTCAAATGTAAGTAGATTCAAGATTACAGTATTACCTTCAACCGTTAACTAATACCATTAATAGAAACGCCTTAGCCCGTTAATAGGCTTCTATTTTACTCTGCTCCACTAAACAGAATCGTTTTATAGCCATTAAGCCGTCGTACAGCCCCAAGGTGGCACAATAAGGTATAAAATGTAAATTAACTGTGATCAACAAAGGTGCTTTAGTTAAATTTATCGACGCGCTTTCTTTTAAATTTTATAAAAATATTTCTTGCTAAACTTTTGGGATTGAAAGAATAAGACCATCTAACTTTACTAATATTATTGACATATTAGCACTCAGAAATACAGAAACAGAGAAAAAATTATAATAAAAATAATAGTATGCAAAGACTTATCACTGCAAGCAATCTCTTGCAGGCAACCCTTGGAGATCGAAAAATAAAACGGGAAAGTATTCGCTTTTGCCTGAGTATCCATATTTTAACTGTTCTAACAGTAAAAATAATGTAAAAAATATACAAACGTAATATCCTCTTATCGTTCAGGACAATTTCTGCAAGAAGGAAAGTAAACATACAAAACATAAGCCACAATTTATACCACTATTGAAGAATTTTTCACTGACAAGGATTCTTGGAATAATAGGGATATGCTTCAATCTCGTCACTAGATATTTTAAAAACTATGAAAGTAAAATTGTATATAATGACATTTTTGAAAAGAGCAAGTGCCGAGTTTCTTGCCAGTTCTTCTCGGCGCAAACCTGCTTTCCGAATCAGGCGGTACAGTTTAGATTTTTCATAAGAGCCTATTAAGTAGGCCTATGTGAAGAATAAATAATTTCATTTTCATTTTCATAATGAGCATTTTAAGTAACTCTGCTAGGAGTATTCTAATGTAGTGGATTGGAAACCCTCACGAATCTATTTAAGGTGTGGCCACGGCAAAGCTGCTGGCGTTTATCCGTCCATTATAAAGGGATAGCCAAGTAAATTGCAACCGTCAAAGAACACAGCGTCGGCAAAGGCAAATTACGAGTATATAACTAGATTTTCTCCTCATCAACGCCAACGCTACTACGCCTTTGCGCTGCGTCTCTACTGTAGAGGAAATAATTCCTTGAGAATTTCTTGAAACTACGCAATTAAGTACAGTCTTGTTGCTGAAAATTTGTATCTTAGATGTGATAGTTTGATTCACAGTTTATCCAAAAGGTTTATTTATTTATTTATTTTGCACAATGAATTAAAACATAAAACACACAGACATAGAGAGGACATGTACAAGGACATCTTATCGCTACAAATGAGGATCTCTTCCAGATGCCCTAGATGTGGGAGCAATATAAACATGATATACAGAGTAGGCAATAAAAAACAAAACTTTAAGGTTCTTTGGCATAAACACACGTATATTATACATACACACAAACACGTGTATGAATATGCAAATACACACGCAAAAATAACTGCACACTCACACATATACACACGTATTAACTAGCTGTTGCCCGCGGCCCCACCTGCGTGAATTTCGGTTTTATAAGTAGTCCATGTGTTAATCCGGGTTATAAACTATCTATGTTTCAAATTTCAACCAAATCGGTTTAGTAGGTGCGGCGTGAAGAGTAACGAAGATCCATCTATCCATACTTACAAACTTTCGCTTTTATAATATTAGTAGGATTAAAAAGCACTTGTGTTTACAAGAAATACCTACAACTATTACGGATAAACTTAAGAAGTAAACTTTATCAAAGTCATGTTAAATAAATTACAGCTAAATTCGAGATACGCGAAATATACAAGAATTTATACAAGAATTGCTTGCTAATCGCGCCATCCAATGAATCGATGACATCGAATGCAAGACCATATTATTCCTACTTATACAATTAAAAGGATTTGATGAACATAATTTGAGCAATACAAACGCGATCGATTGACATGCGATATTCTAACTATGCCCCATCTCCCCTCGTATTAAACATGCCAACTTTTTTCTTTTCTCTACCATCCAGATCTGACCTTTATTTGGACGTGATCCAAGAGCCTTCTATTTTTTTGTGCCTTTATCGATGCCAGACTGTCCTGTCGCGTATACTGTCACGCCTTTTTCGAGAGGTTCTATCTTTAATCTAAGGCACTTTTTTTTGTTTGACCTGAAACCTGGCAGAGTTAATTTTCACTGCACGAAAAGATCAATGAGGTCAAAATTATTTTGCTTTTCGCAAATTCTGATGCATTGATAAACTCCATTCAACAAAATAAATCTTCAATAAAGATTTTGTTCTAACCTTACCCTACGTAGATAAGTAATCTTTATTAATATCTGAAAACCTGAAAAAATTTGATCATTCAATTTTTGGAAGTCGTGTAACCAGACCAGACCATCTATGTATGAAGACCCATACCAAGCTGATTAAAATCCAAACTTTGTTTTTTCAAAACTACGGTCTGCATATTAACTCCTACTATATTATACTAAATTTTTAATAAACATTCGGATTCCAAAGTTATACATAACAGAAACAAGTTGTACAGTTTCTCAATAAAATATGTATGATAGGAAATGTGCATTGAAAATAAAGTAATATTCAAAATTAAATTCCGGATATGAAAAACAAATTCCTCGTGCCAATGGTTCTTAAAAACATTACTTTATTTTCCTAGAGAATATTTTGATTTTGGTTCATGAAAAAAGTTAATACCACCTTTGAGGAAAATACTAAATCATTTGTAATTCGTGTATATTTCGATCATGTTGTGGTGTTATTCGGATTCATATAGTAATAATCTATGCTCCTGTCCATATTTGGTTCGGAAATACTTCTTTAAAACGAAATAATAATCAATTTTGATCAAAATTTTTATAACTTCGTTCGAGTTCCGTAATATGAATGAAAACTTGTAACTTTCTTTATTAACTGGTGTTTTTCTTTAGCTGGACGATAAAAACTGTGCTCCTGCACTAATGCGACGTGAGATAGTGTTGTTTTTATTACAAAAAACAAATAAGCAGAAAACATATCCTCTTTGACATAAAAATAAGCAAAACTAAATTCGTTTACAATTTCGTTTAACAACAGTATTTCGGAACCAGATATGGCCAGGAGCATAGATTACTATACGAACCCGAATAACACCAAAACATGATCGAAATATACACGAATTACAAATGATTTTAGTATTACGTTTGTATGGGAGACATGGTAGTTCACAGGACTCTTAAAATATGGAAAGAAATCACAGTATAATATTTCAATTGTTAATATTATGTCATTATGTCACAATATCAAAGCGCGTCATAGAGTGAAGCGCCATGAGGAAAACGCTAAAAGTGTCAGTGTCGGCATTTCCCGATAAAAATATTGAATGACTCAACATTCGAGAAGACTACCTCCCTTGTTTATCGACTCGATCTTCGCACCGAGTTGGCAACAGTGATGCACCATTATGCTTGTCGATAAAATATATTAAAATATCGTTTATCGAAAAATTATTATACTCTTATTGATTGTAGGTATAATATTTTTCGATATCATTGATGTTTAACATGAAATCACTACTATTGCAAGAAAATTACATTAAAGAGGTGCCAATGGTCTTGAATGCCGGGTTATACAAAGTTACAATATTAAGGAAGTCAAAGGAAAAATGGACTTTATGACCGAGTTTATACACTACTTTACACTTCAATTACGACGAAAAATTGAAGTTCTAGGTTCGATTGCCTACGTTGGTGAAAACTTTTAAGCGGAAGAAAAATTAAGTTTAATCGTACGCACCAACGCTTTTAAATTTGATTGCAAAAAACATCGGTAAAGGTTCTAGTTACGATTCCTGGTTTAGGTGAGAGGATAATAGAAGTCTCATGATCTTTCCCTTTGATATCAATTTGATTGCGTAAAACAATATTCTTCTTGTTAAAATAGGTATTCTACAAAGTATCGAAAACTTTTCCATCACTCGTGGAGCAAAAGAGTCTTCCGAAGTTTTTTTTATAGTTTTATTTTGTTTTCTGTAAAAAGTTTATCGAATCATTGGAGAGATTTAATAAAACAGAGATTTATACCCTTCATTTTAGTGGAGCAACCTATAGCAGCCAGCAAAAAAATGTAAGTCAAAAATCCCAAATTTCTCATATTCTGTGGAGACCCGTGCTCAGCTGAGCCATAAATAGGGGTATAGTCTGTGTGTACTTATATTAAGCCTCTACTATTTATTACCTTCAACCAAACCCATGTTCCAAACAAGGCCAGGGCGTATTTCAAGTGATCGACCCTTCAAAACTGTGTCTGCGAGGACTACAAGCTAGAAGGGCACTTACAGTTTAATATTGAGCTAACTTCAAAGAGGGCCTTTGGGCCGCGTCGCCTATGTTGTTGTGAACTTATAAACTGTTGTTTTGAGTGAATTGATTATACGTAGATATTCATAGATACAAAATGTTTTCCCGGAAAATAGTTTATTTATTTTTTAATTGATAGATATAGATAAACGCTTTCTTGCACACCGAAGAATATATTAAAAAAGAAATAAACAAAACATAAATGAAGTTAGGAGTCCAAATTGGCGGTTAGGAGTACAAATTAGCGAACAGGCTCGACCGATTGTTATGAAATTTTCTGTGTATGTTTGGTAGGTCGGAGAATAGGTATTTAGTAAGCTATTTTTTATATCCCTTATGGCAAAAATAACGTTTCAATATAATTAATAATTGCTCAATTGCTTGTTGTAGGGGCGATGGCCGTTGGAGCCGGAAAGTCCTGGAGTGGAGACCTCGTACAAGCACCAGCTTGTTTTGAACTGACAATATTATAAAGCCTGTGGCGGGAAGCGTCTGGATGAGGAAGGCTGAGGACATGGTGTGGTGGCGCGTGCTTGGGAAGGCTATTTCCAACAGTGGACCTGCCTCGGCACGATGAAATGATGATGATGATAATGAATTATTGCAAAGACTATCAATTAAAGTTATCTTATTTCCCCAATTTTGTCCTCTAAAAGGGGAGAAAATTGTCGCGGAACGAAGAACTTGGAAAGGGATAAAATATAGTCCCCTGCCTATGCTCACACTGCAATTCACACCATTATTTCACTTTCTGGCATAAAGAAGATAAAATACAGGGCTGTGAAAACGTTTCCGCTGACAAAGTTATTAAATAAATAGCGGTGACTCGGATGTTTTGAGAAGTCGCAACGCGTCAGTTCCCTGTCATCCTGGTCCAAGATTACAGATCTTACAGACCTACGTAATTTAAATAACAAATTTGTTAATCGACCTTAAGAGTCCTGTGAACTACGATGTCTCTATACATTTGAAATACTAAATCATTTGTAATCTATAGATTATTACTATATGAACCCGAATAACTCCATAACATGATCGATAATATGCACGAATTACAAAGATTTTGGTATTACGAATGTATGGAGAAATCTTAGGTCAGCGCATTCTAAAGCTTAACAATCACCACGTCACTAAAGTTCATAACCTGCTCTCTGTGTGTACCCTGAAGTACAAAAGTTACACGATACGACGCTATGTTTGCCTAGATAGGTAGATTCTTACGAAGTCTTGTGTTTTGTTCAGAACCGATTGTCGCATATAAATTACAAATACCACGCACAAATAGCGCTGAGTGCTAAGATAAGCTGTGATGTAGTATGCCATATGTGTGTACTTAGGTATGTAATTATGTTTGTACAATAAATAATTTCCTATCTGTCTATCTATCTATGTACCAAATACGCCGCGTTCGTGAGCGAGTCATGAAGATTTCTATCAATTTGCTATCTTAATATTAACAGTAGTCGTGTTTAAAAATAAAAATCTCATTCAAATTCTACATTACTTTATCAATTTACTAAAACTGACAGATAAATTAAATAAGCTAACAAATAATCTTCAGATAATTCAGAATTTCTTTGTTTAACGTTAGTCCGGTAACTCTGGAATCTCAGTGTATCATACTGTGACAGTGCGAGAATGGTTGTAAGAATATTCGCAACTTTGAAGCACTCTGAACTGTTGCTGATTCTATTCACGTCCGTCTCATAATGGCTTCCCGGACCTGTGAGTTGAAACTTGGAAGTACCAGCCCCTTGATTGTGTAAGAAAAACGTATTCATTATCGTAATCGTTACCGAATTCTGCCCTAAACTGACTTAAATCAGGGAACCAATTAGCTGGCAGAATTCGTCAAAATTCTGATACCCGGTATGACAGTTTGAGATATATTATGTATATCGTTTTCTTTATAAGTTTAGGTTGGATCCGGTAAAAGGCGCTCTACTTGCATTTATTTAAAAGCTACCTATTTACTTTTATAAAATTGATAGTTTGACAAATTGATTCAGTCTTGATGTTAATGCTTTTAAAATAGGCATGAATAGCTGTACCTATTAGGATCTTCTCTAAATGTTTTGTTTAGGTAATTCAATCCACAAAAACGCGCCCCTCTCTGTCAAAATCGCTTATATTTCATTGGATTCGTATGGAGTTTGACACGTCATCGTGGATTGACACAATACACAGAGGTCCATGGTAAACAAGTTATCAATGTTACTAAGTTCCCCGCAAAGGTAAAGTTTCCTAACAATTCGAGCGTGAAAGACTTCCTTCCGCAATTCGCAACACGAGGCGAGGAAATTTAATATAAACAAATTTTAAACACCTATAAACACACAACTGCCAAAGTGTCTCTACCGCATGCATTTTTTAAATTTTTTTTTTTCAAAAACAATCATAGAAATAGAATAGACAAGTCACGTGGCTACTGGTGTAAAGAATTATGGAATTGTAAACTGGCCAATTCCGGAAAAGAACGCCAAACGTGTCTGGAAGGTCTTTGAAATAAATATAATCAGAATCCCTTTCGTTTTTTGTCCAAGGAAAATGGATTTTTTGCATGACGACAAATCCGTCACGAAAAAATCTACGAAAATCTTCGAAACTCTAGAAAGAATGTTTCTCTTAGTAGTCAAGATATTGGGCACGCATGCAATCACGTGTAGAGATTTGGTATTGAACTCGTTAACGCGCGCTAACTGAAGATAGTGCCATCTATCAAGCGATGGATGATATCACACATGAAAATATAAAATCGAGTTTTGTTTTCAATGACATTCACGTTTTATTCTTAGTTAGTTTCTGTTAAAACCAATCTTTTTTTAAGTTCATGCGTTTTTAAGTTATGGTGAAATAATGAAACCCAAATACATCAATCTTTCTTTGGCATTCATGTAGTAATATCTCGTCTACAGAATAGAATAGATAATTCTTTATTTCATATAGGTCTAGCAAATAGAGGCCCTTATGACAAGTCATTTTATATTACATGGTCTCTTTAATTTTATTTTTTTTTCTTTATTTAGGGTTTGTTCAATGAGAACATGTCACCCTCAAAAATTAAACTATAAAAAACAAAAAAAATAAACATAACATAAACATATACAAACTTGAACGTGCGTTAATCTCGACGTTTTAAACCTATTTTGACGAGTTTGCACAGCATTCCAGCCTCCCGCGACAGCGGGAAAGCTAAAATGCTGTTGCAAACTCCCACTTCTTGGTGGTTTAAACTAAGTGACATTAATAAATTGTGTCTTTCGACTTCGGTCCGGACACACTCTAGGAGGACGTGTGAGACGTCCTCCAGAGTTCCACACGCGGAACAATTCGGGCTCGATATCTTTTTCATCAAAAAAGCAAAGTTGTTGAGCGGGAGGTGTCCGGCCCGAAGTCGCAAGGCAGTGACAACGTCATACCTGCTCATATCGGCGCCCTCGATCCATGATGGTCGTCCTACAGTAGGTTGTATGGTTTTAAACCATATTCCTTTATGGAGCGATTGTTCATTGAAATACTCCTTCCACATTTTCGAGCAGTGATCTTTAACAAGGCGTAAGGCGTCAGACCAATAATGTTGATAGTTGAAGTTGATGCCATCGTCTATAGCTGCCTTAGCCAATTTATCTACGATTTCATTTCCAGCTAATCCGATATGAGCAGGTATCCACTGTAATACTACATTCATATTCTTACTCCTAAGTGATTCTATTGTCTGCAAAATATTGTATGCAATTGGTGCACTACGATAGCCTAAATTGCATCTATTTAGACATTGGAGAGCGCTTTTGGAATCAGTAAATATCACATAGTTGCCAGCTGTGAAGGACTGTAAATATGACAGAGCCTCAGCAATGGCGAGTAATTCAACCGACATTATGCTTATTAATTTGGATTTGATAGAAAGTTTAATATTAATGTTTGCTTGAGGGTCATAAAAAGCGCTTCCAGCAGCACTATGGTCTTTCGAACCATCTGTGAATATTTTATAAAATTCTGAATAATTCTTAGTAATATATTGATTGCAAACTTGAGCGAGATTGATTTTAGTGTTGTTATTCTTTTTTGTTTTTATTATATTAGCTATGTTAGTTCTTATTACGTTTGTTAAGTTTATGTTATTAACCCAAGCGTTTAGATTAAACATTTCCAACTGTTGGTCTGACCTGAAGTCAATGTTATTAAATAAATCTTGTGATTTAATTAACAGTGGAGTTTTCTTACGCCTCCAACGAATATTTTGCTGACAATTAGAAATATTATTCAGTATGTTACCTATATCATTATCTTTAAATGATTTAGATTTTAGCCAAAACTTTCCGGCCAGATAGCTCCTTCTAATACAAAGTGGCGGCAGGTTAAGATCGCACTCCATGACATGTATTGGCGTGGTTTTATGGTACCCTCCAATTATCCGCAAGCATTGATTTTGTAACATATCTAGCTTTTTTAAATGTGTTTTACAGCAACTATCGTAGAGGAAGCTTGCATAGTCAATTCTACTGCGTATCAAAGCTATATAGAGGCGACGCAAGTGTTTCGGATGGACACCCCATCCTGGGCCCGTCAAAATTTTTAAAATGTTGATATATTTTGAAGTTTTCTCCTTAAGCTCTTTAATGTGTATCGACCACCTCAAGGATCTGTCTAACCATACGCCTAGGTATTTAACATTATTAACGTTTTGTAAAGGTACGTCATTAATTTTTAAATAAATCTCTTCTTGTATATTGCCTAGGCTAAATATGCAGACTTTGCTTTTTGAAGGAGAAATTTCTAGACCAACTTGGCTTAATAAATTTGTTAAGTTATCCAACGCTAGTTGCAAGCTGCTGGTTCCCTCGGCTAACTTTTTACAAGAACAAAATAGAACAAAGTCATCCGCGTATTGTGAAATGGATACGTTATTTATCTTCCTGCATATTCCGAATGTTGCGACATTGAATAAAATGGGCGATAGAGGGTCTCCCTGGGCTAAACCGGATCCTGTTTTCCTGCACATAATAACACTGTCGTCATCCTCAATTCGAAGGTATCTTTCTCTAAGAAAATTGTAAAGATATGTACATACCTTTGTTCCAACACCAAGTTCATCCATTGTCTTTAGTAGACTTTTAATATCGACATTATTATAGGCGCTATCTATATCTACGAAGCAGGCCACAGTCATTTTCTTTTCCGAGAAGCCTAATTGAATTGACACTACTAAACTACTGAGATTATCGAGTGTCGAGCGACACTTCCTAAATCCAGTAGTTTTGTTTGAAAGCACCTTATTCCTTTCAATGAACCATTCTAACCTATGCATTAGAATGTTATGAAAGGATTTGCATAAACAAGATATTAAAGATATAGGTCTCAGTGCCGACAAGCTATTAGGGTCTCTTCCGGGTTTAGGTATTGGGACTATTTTAACATCTCTCCACTGTTTTGGTACAAATCCGGTCGTTAAAAATTTGTTGAAGAGGAACAATAATAAACGTTTTCCACTCTCTGGTAGAAACTTTAACATCGAGTAGGTAACATTATCGCAGCCTGGTGATGAGTCTTTACAACGGAATAATGTTTTTTCTAGTTCTTGCATTGATATTTCCACATCAATAACAGAGTTAACGTTAGAAAATACAGGAACGTCTGGAGATACTGAATCGGGAGCTAAATTATTCAGGAGTTCTTGCAGTTTATCATGGGTTACATGATGTGATTTTGTACTGTAACCTTTAATCCAGTTCAATTTATTATAGACTTCTATAGGAGATGTAGTATATCCTAACGATGAACAGAATGAGTGCCATTCTCCGCGTTGGGCCTCTCTTATCTCTTTTTGCGCGATTCTAATCTTTTCTTGCAATATTTCTAAGTTCCGGGGGTAGGATTTCGTCTAAATTTAGCTAAAGCTAATCGTCTTTCAGCGACCAATCTAGACAGATTTTGATTCCAATAGGATTTAGGACTAAATTTTTCAGAAGGGTTCTTGTTAATCTTAAAACAAGGGATATACAAATCAGCGGCTATGTCTAAATATTTTAGAAATTCATCGTAGGAATCTTGTAGATTTTCTGAAAGGAGCAAATGAGAGTAAGTATTATCGAGAAACTCTTTGTAAGCTGCCCAGTCTGCTTTTTTATAATTTCTTTTCCTATGATATTTATTTTTTGATTTTATTTTAGTTGAAATTTTAATGATTCTGTGGTCACTACCAAGCGTTTCATTTAAAACCGACCACTGAAAACTAAATGCAATATCGGACGTCACTAAAGACAAATCAGGAGAGGATTGCTTTAATTCACCGTTTGTCCATTTGATTCTCGTTGGTTCTCCGTCGTTTAAAGTTACAAATGAACTATCTATCAGACTATCAAAGATTTGACTACCCCTGGAGTCCAACTTACTGGACCAATTGGGATGTTGAGCGTTAAAATCTCCCAATAAAATTGTTCTTCTATGGAATCTAGATAGAATGCGTTCCCAATCATCGTTGATTGTATTAATTGACGGTGGACAGTACAGAGATACAATATTCTCAATATTACTGCAGTTTAGGATTTTGATTGCGATTAATTCGATTCCTGGATTTAGATTTTGGGGTAAGTCTGTAATTTGATAGGAGGTAACAGAGTTGTGCACAATTATAGCAACTCCCCCATATGAGTCAGGTCTGTCCCTGCGGTAGATCTTGTAACCACTTAGACTAAGTGAGCTATCTGGTCGCAACCAGGTTTCGCTAATAACACAGATATGAATTTTTTCTTGTACTAATAAGTTTTCTAGACTAAGCTTTTTGGGCTTTAAACTTTGAGAGTTCCATTGGAGTAAGTTTAACTGAACGCTTTTTATGGTTATATTATCCATTAAAAAGGTCCAGAATGGTATTCAACAAGGGCCACTCTGCGAAATTACTAGATACAACTAACATCACCCACTGTACACAGCACTTTACGATGTTTACCACTTTGTTTCTAATTGACACTCCTCGTAGAAATAAAATATTCTTTAGTTTTAATAATAACTCCTTGAAGTTAATTGGTTTTTCTTGTGAGCCTGTCGGGGGGGTATCCTGTTCAAGTGAAGGTGGGGTTTCGTAGTCAAAATTAAATAGTTCTTCTGTAAAGTTTTTCTCTTTGTGCTTTTTGGTTTCACCTGTAGATTTGCTTGCTTTCTGCTTCTGACTCTGTTTGTTCTGGGTATTTTTGAGAACTTGAGAGAAAGATCTTTGGCCCAATGGCAGAGGATAGTCATCCTCTTCCATTGTAAATGGCGGTGGATCAACGTGTTTTTTCATCACCTCTGCGTTTGCTTGTTCCGTATCATAAGGTTCTACATACATGGTCATTGCCCTTCTATATGTACAGTTAAATTCAGCCATAATTTCCCTTAATCTTTTCTCCTTTTTGTATTTGGGGCATTCGTTAGATAATGCCATATGGGAGCCTGAACAGTTAACACAAGTGAATGTTTGTGTGGTGCAATTTTCGTGATTTCCGCCGCATTTCGGGCACACAATTTTTTGTGCAGGGCACCTTTTAACCAAGTGCCCCAGTTTCCAACACCGTGAACAACGTGAAACCGGGAATATATAAGGTTGAACAATAATTTTAAGACCATCGACGTATACAAAACCGGGTAGGTGCGTGCCTTTGAAACACAGACGGACTTTTTCACTCGGTAGCCACTTCTTGTCATTACGCCAAAAGAGGCGGTAAACTGAAACTAATTTCGCCGGCTCTGGACATGTGATACTTTCTAAAATCTCGTCTTCTTTCAAGTCCAAGTCTACATCCTTTATTACACCATACGAGAAGGTTTGTTCCATAGCCCGTTGAAATTTCCATCCTTTTTCAATAAACTCGTTGCATGATTCTAATTTCTTAGCTATTGCTTCGTCATTTAAATCAATTCGAATTTTGTAAGGGTTTAAGTATTTAATTTTTACTACACCTGTGATGTCATGCATTTTCAAAAGTTTTGCGAATGCAAATTGTTTTGGCAATTTTTCCTTGGAGAAGATATATATTTCTATCTCCGATGGTTTCGGTCTTTTTTCTTTCCTCTTATTGACTTGCACCCATTGACGTTCCTCTTCATCGGTTTCGACTCTCCGCCTTTTTGCACTGTCTGGCCCCACTATCCGACTGGTACTCGGTGACTCTGTAAGTTCTACTCCATCGCATTCCTTATCTTGCCCCACTGTCTGATTCACAAGCGGTGGTTGTGTAAGTTCAACTCGTTCTTCTGTCTCAACTGTCATGATCTCATCTTCCCTAAGATCACTCATACTGTTATTACTTGATTCATCTTCGCTGTTCATTTTCAGCGCGCGCCGGCCGGCCGACCGCCCGGCGCGCGATAAGAAACCGGTTCTGGTGGCTCGATGCAGCTACGATGCGCGCGACCGACCCGTACGAGTACTGCGGCGAGACTCCGTCTCTTTAATGGTGATAACTATTTCACAGCTTAAAACTATGTTTTCGAGGGTTCACAAACACGCCCTGCCGCTAAGAAGAAGTTCACAACAAACTCAACTGGGTTCTTTCCAACTATTTCATAACTCAAAGTCCACAGCACTGTATACATTAGCCTGTGACGTACTCTGTGTCTCGGAGCACTCTAGCAGCAGCGCGTGTCACAGACAGGCGTGTGGGTGGCGAAGTGAGACGAATTAATGCACTGCGCTGCTGTACTGACATGAAATACTGTGTTACTGTACAGTTGATATCTGCGAGTCAACAGAGACGTATGGGTGTGACTTTATAATTCTTCAATTAGCATGAGCTAATTGAGAATACACTCGAATGTGCGACTGGATTTTTCCATACATTTACAGCCAGCGGTCAGTTTGTGAACTAAACTTTACACGACTGAATTTCTTTCGAGTTGCGACTCGTTCATTTCTTGCGTGTTGATCGTTATTATGGGAGAATAATGGACAAATATCTGGGTGACCGAGTTTCACTCGGTGGCCAATAGATGGCAGCAGTAGTCATATTTTTATTTTTTTGGTAAATTCAACATTTTATAAAAATGAATCCTAGCTAGATCGATTTATCGCCCCCAAAACCTCCTGTATGCTAAATTTCATGAAAATCGTTAAAGCCGTTCCCGAGATCCAGATTATATAGAAATATATATACAAGAATTGCTCGTTTAAAGGTATAAGATTAAAGTAAAAGTACCTACATAATATATTTTGAGAGGCTTCCAGCCAGGCTCGATAAGTACTTCCTACCCGAAAAAGATGTATCGCAAATAGATTTGGCGTTTTGGTAGCATTCTGTGTAGGAACTACTAATACTCCTTACCTGAGCTCCTACCAAGTCAGTTCAATAAGGTCATTAGCTGCGTCGTCGCCACTTTCAGACACAGACTTAAACAAAAATTCACCCATCGCTCGATAGATGGCGCTGCCTTCAGTTACATCGCGCCAATGAGATCAATACCAAATGTGTAACTATCAATTACTAGTGACTAGTAAATTTTTCCATATGAAAATGTCTAATTGTTTGTAGTGGTAGGCTCCCTGATCTACCTTTGCAGGTAATCTATGAGTTTGAGTTAGGTTTACTGCAAACAAGTAATAGGTACAATATAATAAAACTTAAAAGAGCCATTCAATGTAGTGAGACTTGAAAACATTAAATTCAGCATGTAGGATTAACCAGACTTTCGCGAAAACTCCCTTTGAACTAAGTACGTGTTATAAAACTATATGAAACTAAGCTCTACACTCTTCTATTAAACACGAGAACGAAAGCTGCGTGTAAAACTATTACATTTTCGCGTTTAGTAGACACTTTTTCGCGTTAACACCGGGGCCATGGCTTTGCGGTTAAGGCGAAAACCTCCATTTTTGACCTTAATGCAAGGAAATCAATTAAGCCGTCTGGGCATATTTTTCGCTTAGTTGCAACTAATTATATAAATCAGAAAAAAATGGCTCAACACAACCCCTTTCTAAGTTAGAACGCTGAACGAGACAAGTAAGTCATTTGAAAGGCACAACTAGCTCTAAAACAAGATATAAACTACAAGTTAAACGGACTTCAATATACACTTATATAAAAGTTTTCTTGAAAATTACTGAATCAATTTCGATAAAGACTTTTTTAAGTTGGAAATTAATTAATTCAATACAAGTTCAAAATTTAACGTTAATTTCTTTCACGTACGCCTAAAGTACAGGCATGTATCAATTTATATACCGCCATCTATATCTATACTAATATTATAAAGAGGAAGCGTAACGATGTTTGTGAGTTTGTGAGTTTGTGACGTTGTAAGGGGTAATCTCTGGATCCACTGAACCGATTTTCAAAATTCTTTCACCAATAGAAAGCTACGTTATTGTGGAGTGTCATAGGCTATAAAAATTTACAAAATTAATTACGCATCTTTACTTAAACTTGAATTATGTAATCCAAGTCGTAAAAAAAATTGACTTCATCGCGTGCGCTGCGGAAACTATTGAAGATAGAACAAAACAATGTTCTACAATATTGAAGAACGTATCAAAATCTGCAGCATATGCCTAACTCCTACGGGTAACTCACAATAACTGCTTTTACTGTTAAAATTGTGGATTAAATATAAATATATTTTGTGAAGCTTATGATATTATCTATATCTTTGTAAATATGTTTTTTAGAACGGAAATTTAATGTAGAATATTTGTGCCCTTTACTCTATACAGTTTAAACAAATATCTTCAAAAATATAAGCAAAACAAAAACGTTTTGCGCGCCGCCGCGGCCGTTGCGTGGCGATAGGTATGTATAAGCAGTATGATATCTATCCAAATGCCTTGCGTCCTATGGCCTGTGGGTATAAGGCCCGGTTTCCACCAAAGCGAAGCGGAGCGGAGTTGTATTTGAGTAACCATTCAGATTTGTCATTTTGACATCTCCGAAGTCCGAAACTGAGGGCAGAGGAGATATCGAAATTTGGTTGGTTATGCAAGCAGCTCCGCTTTTGTGGAAACCGAGCCTTACGCGGGACAAACGGGCCGGGGCAAAAATATTTCTAACGCGGAACGGAGTCCGCGGGTACTGCTAGTAATATTATATGAGGGTAACCCCGTCTTATGTGTTCAACTTTTCGACCACTGTAAGACGTATAGGCTACGCGGGATAAATTGTATGCTACGCGAAGGTGTACAGCTACGAAGAATTCTCGCAACATCGGCTACACCGTAGTAGGTACGCTACGTAGTTTCTATTGCACTAAGAATGTGCTACGCAGGCTACTATTTGGTGATTTCTGACTTTCTTTCTTCTTTCTAACTGGCTTTCCTTTTTACGCCTGCCGTGTACAAGGTCATTGGTATAAGTACCTACTCACGGTATGGTGTACACTACAGTAGGGTTAGTAGTTGTACAGGCTTTTTTACGCATTTCGAGTCGCAATGCATAAACGAATCGAATGCCTCTATATATTATCAGCCAACGCCATCTCTGGACAAACACTGACATGCGGCTGTCAAGAGATGGCGCTGGCTGTAAATGTATGGAGGCAATCGATTCGTTTATGCGATGTGCGTCGACTCGAAAATCGAAATTCGTACAAATACCTGTACTAACTCCACTGGATGGGCTCCACTGATATAGACTACACAGTGAAATGAAATGGAATGAAATGAAATTCTTTATTTCACATAGGCTTAGATATAAGCTCTCATGAAATGTCAAGACCCTACCGCCAGGTTCGGAAAGCAGGTTTGCACCGAGAAGAACTGTAAAGTCGCTTTTCGGAAAGTCATAGCCTCTTTTTCACTGGTACCCATCGGCTTTGCATAATGGTGTCGTAAAAGAATAACGGCTCCGTAAAGTGTGAAACGCTGCAGCAAGCTTTAACTTTAAAAAAAACGGCAACGATCCCTGGAACAAGGTAGTCGGCAGATTCACGGCTACCCCGCAGGTGTTTGAACAAACTGCGTCAGGCTGAATTAAATGCTGTTTTGTATTCATGCTGTTTTTTCAGATACCCTATCTGCAGTTCTAACTATATATCTTAGCCATGCGTTTTTAACCAACTTCAAAAAAGGAGGAGATTCTCAATTTGACGAAATATTTTTTTATGGAGTTATGTTCCCCGATTACTCGAAGACGCCTGGACTGATTTAGAAAATTCTTTTTTTCGTTGAAAGGGTTACTTTCAAAATGGTCCAATGGTTATCAAGTCAGGATCTGTTGATGGAATCCAGGAAACTCTTAAAATTTTAAAAGCAAACTTAAAACGATTTAGATACTTTTGAATGAGTGTGCTTTTTGGATTGTCATATTATGGTCATTAAGTCGGGATCTAAACATGAGAGCTTGAAGAAATCACATGGCCATACTCCAAGTGTGGAGGTCCACACTAAGAGAATCTCACAGTAAGAGATTTGATCATACGTAGTTGATCACGACAGCTAAGGCTTCATAGTTCACACTCCTTTGATAACGTTATGGATGACTCTCAGACAAGCGGGTACCTTGCACTGTTTTCCTTTATGCAAGTAATATTTATCTAGTTTTTACAAATAAAATAACAAAACAAATTGAGGATATCACACACATCGCAATCTAGCCCCATACTAAGTGAAAGTTTATGTTATGAATACTAAATAGTTCTGATAAATGTACATATTATTAATATACATATATACAATATATATAAAAAATACCCATACACTTGAAAACAATAATATTTAACACAAACATTTTCCACTTGTGGGAATCGAACCCACAACCTCTGACGCAGTCGGCAAGTTTGCTACCGCTACACCATTCAGTCATCACTGATATTTGGATTTCTGGCTGTCACTAGTACTCAAGTATAAAGGCTTCTGATTCAATTATTATACAGAGAGATAATTTATATTAGTCAAAAGCACCAAATTTCATCAACTATAAGTACCGAGCCTCTTCTGAATCGAGTAATTTTCCATGCCCGTAAGTAAGATGGGGCGTTATTTCGTAAAGATTATTTTATTTAATTTTATTCAATATTTTTTATTATGTGCTCTACCTGTACACTTTCTCGTAATTATTTTAGTCTCGGGTGAGTAATTTTGTTTGAGTGTTTCTTATGGCGATGTAATTTCGGAGAGGCTTTACATTAGCATTATAAAGAAATACATTGGCAGTTCAGAATACCTACCTTGTATTCTGTATTAGCTTTGGAATCGTAGATTTCGAAAATAAGGGATTTAAAAAAGTATTGTTGCTATTACCAAAACCTTCCACTCTTGGTAAGTAAGTATAGATACGAGCACAGATAACTCAAGTGTTTGAGTTATCTGTGGATACGAGTATTTCAATCCACGATGTCGCACCCCACTCTGTCAAACTCCGTACGAATCGAATGAAACATAATTGATTTTGCCAGAGTGGGGCGCGTCGTCATGGATTGAAATATCTATATAGGTTGGCAAGCCTCACAAACCTTTGAGAATATTATAGGAACTGTTCGACAAGCAGACTATAATGATAGTTTCTTCTAGAAGCAGTCGATATTACGTTGCCATAAAGATTTAAATTGTTTTATTAAAGAGGTTTCCACGAGTTATCAATGCAAATGAAAAATATAATCAACCATTAAAGGTAATCTTTATCTAAAAGTATTTCCCCACAAGAATTTCCAAGACATTTTCATAGAATAAGCTTAACAGATGGGGAGTAGCTTGGGACGAATCCATCATGGCGTGTTATCGTTTTTGCACTGAAAATGTTTACCTTCGATACCTACATTGTTTTAGTAATTTTTGCTTTGTTGGTCGGTTGGTTGGACTTACTCGTACGATGATAAAATAGCTCGTAACACAAATTATAAAGGCTGAAACCGATTTTCAATTCTGTACTATATGTATAGCAATTCAACGGGTATATGAACGCAACTAGTACAGTAATAGTTTTGTAATTAGTTGTTGCCCCTGGGGACCATGGGATTAGTGAAAACCTGATATCGATATAAGAATTAGCCTGTGGTTTTAATAAAGATCATAATCTTTCTCTATGGTAAATTTTAGCTAAATCGATTCAAAAATAGTGGCGTGGATATACAAGAGTATAACATATAGTATAAGTTCTTCTATACAAAAGTGAAAGAAGACAAATAAATAATTTCTCATAATCAAGTACGTACTCATACGTTTCTCATAATAAATGTCGCGATGTATAGTCGCGGAATGAAAAGGTTCGTCACCTTAGTGTCGATTTTCACTTGCACTAGTACTTCAATATTCTATAATGTCAACATACCAAAACAATCGACTAGTGCAAACGAATGTCTTTGAAAATTGACGAACCTTTTCGTTCCCTTTTTTTTTTATCCACAGGAAATGCCTGACGCATACCCCTGCGTCAGGGGAAACGGAGGGGTTATGTGGGGCTTGCACCCACTAAAACCTGTGCTTTGTCACGACGGGCCACGTTGGCGGGAGTACGGGATTCACTTGCGTATTCACCGCGCCCCCGCCAGGCCTCGACCCGCCACCAGAGCGGCAGGTCCCGTCGCTGCTGCCGGCAGCCTGGCCGCTGCCGACCCTCCTGGGAGGCGCGTCCCGAACAGGTCGCGCCACCTCCTCGGCCTGTTGGTAGAATTCGGGTGACGTTCGCCACAGCCCCTTACGTCCGTCACCCGCAGGCCGGCACCGGTCGCTGGAGGAAGGTGTACGCACTCCAGCAACCGGTGCGTCTCCTGCGAGAGGGATGTGCCGCCGTAATTATCCTTCTCGACGGGCGTTCCCGCCCACTTCGGTGATTTTTTACGAGGTTGTCTTCCTCGTACCTTTTCGTTCCCTTACTGTACAATCAACAGTCTTATAGTAACTATTAAATCTGCTGGTCTTCCGACGAAATATTTTAGTAGACTTTAATTTATCCTAATACCTAAGTATATTTTCATTTTATACTAAAAATTATAATAGTAGCCACAATTTAGAAAGTTTGTCCATCCATCCCACCCATTCTATCGGCGCTTATAACCACACGACAAAGTCTACGAGTGAATACTCAAGTCATTAATACAGCAATGAAATGGTATTATCTGTGGAGGGAGTTCGTTGGAGGCACGTCGCAGGTAATGACGTGCGGCGCTATAAATACTAACTCTGCCACGCGGGCGCTCCCTCAGGAGGTATGGTTGAACGTTTAAACTGTTAAAAGATCGTGGTCAGGGTTGTCCAATGATTAACGATTAAAAAATAATATAAGTTTGAAGTCACAAAATGATCAATAAAATGGATCCGAAGTCCGAAGACGATTGTTGATCATTGTATCGCTTGGAACTTGCTTATAGCTTGAAATTTATGATGTCATCGAAGCGTTCGGTTACTACATTGACATGGTGCATCAGCAGGGCGATTTGCTAAAAATGAATCAATCATTAAAAAACTGTATCAATGTCAAAACATGGATTTTGAAAATCACGTTTTAACATTGATGCAGTTCTTTCATAATATAAATTGTTAGATTTTAAGTACGCGATCGCCCTGCTGCACTCAGCTGGGTATATTTTTCGGGGAGGCTTCACAAAGATATTTACCGGGAGTAAATGATAAATTACCGCAAACACGTCCCAAGTATTCAGTACATGATTCCAGCTTCACCGGTAGTAACCTACGTTTGCTCGCGTACACGCTGATAAAAGTAACCAACGCACTGACGTGAGACGTCATAGCTGTTCCACCCTGTGTTTTAAAGAGCAGATTAATCCAGAGTCCTCGCTGTGTGAAAGATCTCCTCGCTCTAAAGTTCTTTCTATCTCTGACGCAGTAAGACGTCAATAGGACATGTCCAACATCAGACTCTTTAATTTTCCCAATTTAAATCCAGCTGTAATATTTTTCAAGTAACCTATGCCTTCGGTGACGGAACTTTTTAGTAATATAATTTTACTAATTCATTTATTGTTTAAAATTCAATTTGTTTTTTATTGTTATTATTGGTTAATTAACTAACTTTTAAAATTGATATAGATTACTTGATAAGGATCTTCTCTTATATATTGATGCTTATGCATGCCTTAAAAAGGTAGAAACATTGACACGTTTGAAATTGTAATGACATCTATGTGACATGTTTTTAATGCAAATAAAATTGATTGATTGATTGATTGATTTACACTACAACTAATGGCGGTTCCACAATATTCTATCTATCCAGGATAAGCCTTACTAAAGATAGAAATCTGACATAACTTGTATGGAGCTTGTGTCACATTGATAAGTGGATCTCTAGTAGGGCAAATATAAGATAGATAGAATATAGAGGACCGCCATAAGAGCACAGTAATTATTATATTTACATTATACATATCTCATCTAGTGGCAACCCTAGGGGCCGGGTGGTTGAACTTAAATTGATCAATTAAAACTTATCTTTGAGATAGCCCTGAGGATTGAAGCTAGAACTCTCGCAGGTTACAATCAGCTCAAATTGCTATGATTAACCCTTCCCACGTGTTATGTTGGACTTCTTCAATTAAACCTCCACAGACAGACTGACTTTGGATCTTAGGTTTGATCAATTTATCAAAGCTTATTTGATTTTACAAATTCCAATAAAGATGTAAAATAAAGAGGAGAGGATGGGTTTATTTTGCGTTTAAATCAAAAATTATCAAGAACTAGCAAACCCGGCGAACTCCGTTTCGCCACCAGATGGCTTTCCCGCTAAAAAGATTTTCCCGCTTTTCTGTTGAAATTTTTCCTGAATTTTCTTTGCTATAAACCTCACGGAGCCCGAGACCTTTCCAACGAATGCAAAACCGTGGAAATCGGTTCGTGCGTTCTGAAGTTATAGCGTCAGGAAGGAAAACCCGACTTATTTTTATATAGTAGATTTATAAGTAACGCCGTTTGATATGATGCCCCACTCAATATAGCTATCTCATTTTGAAATTTCTGTGTCCCGATTTTCCCACCTTTTTAAATAAATCTCTCCTACCTCAATTTCAAAGTTTTTAGGATTGCAATCACGTTGGGCCACTATTAACAATAACGATTCCAAACACAGATACTGAGGTTTCAAACATGTTGATAGCTTTAGTAGTTACTGAGATGAAGGTTCGTGACCAAAGATAAAAATAGTCAAGATAGGCCCATCCGAACATTTTACGTAAACGTTCTTCATACAAGAAAATGTAGCGCCATCTGCCGAATCTCCTGCGAAATACATCTTAATTTTTTATATTTTTTTTATCTATGTGTCTGTGGTCACCTTGCCTGCAATATTATTATTAATTCAAAAAAAAAAAAGAAATAGATCTTCACCTATCTACCTACACTGACTACTGCCGGGGGGGTGCAAAATATTTATTCTTGCTCCCTTAAACTGGCGACATTTTTTAGCGCTGTTCGCCCTGTCTTTAGTATACAAGTCTGTGTTCGTGACAGACAACAAAGTGACGTTTTTATTTTGAGGTACGGAACCCTTAAAACTAAGCCGTTCGTTCGTTCATTTGTTTCAGGCGACGGACGTCCACTGCTGGACAAAGGCCTCCTGTAAAATGATTCCAGCCCGCACGGTCCAGCGCCACTTATATCCAGCGCCTTCCGACAAAATTAAAGAAATAGAAAAAATGGATAGCTTCCTTTTTTTCAAATCGGTTAAAATGTTATTATTTATGGCCAATCCATAATCGCAACGTGGATAAAGCAGTAACGTTTTCATTTTTAGCAATAAATAACTTTGAACTGTAAAAAATCCCGTAAATCCGGCAGCTATGTCGAGCGCGACGGCGGCAGTTAAACAGAAATGGCAATAAACAGACAACATCGTAAACCATCAGCGTCGTTCGGATACCAAACGGTAAGGGCGTGGCCACATTGACATGGTGCGGAGCCGCGCCGTTACCGCGAAACCGCAGCTCTACGAATAATAATAGCCCCATTCATATGTTTTTTAAGATTGGCATCGCTTCAAAAATGTATAAGACGAATGTCACGTGGCCAATTTAGCGACGTTTTCATATATTTTTTTTAATTTCATCTTTGCTTCTTAGCACAGCAAAATGCGTATCCATATGCTGGAGTGCTGTAGCGACAGATGACTTAAAGGACATGGCCGAAACTTGTATGGAGCTGTGCCCTGGAAAAAAAATATTCATGGCAATCGACAAACAGTACGTCATATTAAAGCTTATAATTATGTCTTTACAATCGTTTAAGTTTTATGATCTGAAAACTTGCGAGAGACATAATATCAGCATGACAACTTGTAACACAACGCGCCTAAATAATTTTAATAGCAATGATTTTTTATCAAAAAATGATGCGTATTGGATATGAACTCATTATTTTTTCATATTAAAAAGCTTAGAAAATGCGAGTAAACATTTTGAACAGCATTTATTTAGTAAAAAAATCATTGCTATTAAAATTACTTAGGCGCATTTTGTTGCAAGTTGTTATGCTGATATTATGTATCTCGCAAGTTTTCTGATCATAAAAATTAAACGATCGTACAGACATAATTATACGCTTTAATATGACGTACTGTTTGTCAATGGCCATGAATATTTTTTTTCGAGGGCAGAATCCGGCCATGTCATTTCTACGCGCAACAACTGCACCGTGCCGTGGTTCCTTATACCAAGAGTTGAGACTCTGACGGGCCGGACTATCATCAGTCATAAATCATTAAAAATATTATAAAGCTAGTATAATAGTTTGTTTGATTGAACGTGATAATATCAGAATCTACTTCCGAATTGAAAAGTTATATTACATCAAAACTTTACACGACACTTCAGCTTTATGAAAAATTCTAAACTTGCCATACGGCCAATGTGGACGAACCCTTACAAATATCTTCTTTTTAAATGTGAAAATTTCCATAACGAAATGTTAGGATTCTTTTAATACTCGATCATGTACCAGATATTAATCTTGGTATACTTTTTGTCTTTCGTTAATAGTTATGTAATATTTAATCCAAATCTTAGCAAAGTTTCCGCCAACGTTAGTGATTTGAGGGGTTTGAAGCCGGTAAATGGGGGAAAATTTCCGGAAATATGGGACTGGAGGGAGAGGAAAATGGTTTCCCCTGTAAAGGATCAGCGGAGTTGCGGTGCCTGTTGGGCCTTTAGTGCTATAGGTAAATACCTCGTCGGTGCCAAAAAAAATACTGCCTATATTCGAAACAATGATATTAATATAAATAAATATAGAATAACAATTACGTGAAAAAAAATATATTTATCTGCAGCCAACATTGAAAGCCACTTAAAGATATACCTGCAGCAAGCGGAACAACTGTCTGAGCAGTTCCTCATAGATTGCGATGGCAGCGGCGCTGGGTGCGGGAGTGCGAGTGTGCTGAAGTCTTTTGGGTACCTACAATTATACTGTACATGGATATTTGCAACTCATATTTCTTTAACAATTTTGCTTATGCTGGCCCATAAGCCTTCTGTTACGTTCATCTTCTTCTTAGACGTGTCTTCATGGCTGAGTAGTAGATATAATATATGAGCCAATCTTGTTAATCAAAGCTCGCCATGTGCGGTTAAGTCTTGAATCTTGTGGAAAGAAACTTGGTCTCACTGATGTTGTATATCCACTGGATCGTGCTCTACCTCTGCTTCGCATGCCGCCCATGCGACACATTTGTCTATCGATGCAGTCAAATCCTTTCCTTGCCAGGTGGCGAAAAAATGACCAAACGCAAATATATATAAATAGATAGAAGACTTTGGACAAGGCTCTGGATCTCCTACAAGATTATTAATATCTGGGTGACCGAGCTTCGCTCGGTGGCGAATAGATGGCATCAGTAGTCATATTTTTATTTTTTTTGCTAAATTCGACATTTTCTAAAAATGAATCCTAGCTAGATCGATTTATCGCCCCCAAAACCTCCTGTATACTAAATTTCATGAAAATCGTTTGTGCCGTTTTCGAGATCCAGATTATATAGAAATATATATACAAGAATTGCTCGTTTAAAGGTATAAGATTTATTTCATTACTGTAGGATCGACAGGTTTATTTGCCTAAGTATAAAGTCAGAGTTGACTGATTATGTTGATTTGCTTCTCCTCAGGCAAATAGTGAACTACCTCGGAGGAGTACTGCGATCTTCGGACTACCCACCTTACGCAGACCGACAAATGGAATGCTCCTGGAAAGGGCATCCGAAGCCCATCCCGGTCACTGGCTTCAAACGCATCAGGTCTGATGAGGAAGAAATGGCGAGGGCTGTTTACAAGTACGGACCGTTGTCTGCTGGTAAGAAAAGTTCGAAGTTCAATTCATCTTATTCACTAGCCCACGCGCTCTTGCTTTGCTCGGGTGATCCCTTGTCTACATCATAAAGGCAACTTTGGGCAAACCTCTTTTTGCCCCAGATGAGACTATTTGCCAGAGATGAGACTATAAATTCGAAAAGGAGAAAAACACTAAACGTTTCATAATGCCACGTTTAATTTTATTTATGCTATACAAGTTAGTACTTGACTGCGATCTCATCTGATGGTAAGTGATGATGCAGCCGAAGATGTTAGCGTACTAACTTGGAAGGGGTAAGTTATGTCACCCCAACGGTTTCTACACAGCATCGTACCGGAACGCTAAATCGCTTGGCGGTACGTCTTTGCTAGTAGGGCGGTAACTAGTCACGGCCAAAGCCTCCCACCAGACCAGACCTGAGCCAATTTAGAAATTATAAAATTCCAAAGTGGCCCGTGGCGGGAATCGAACCCGCGACCTCCCACTCGAATCCGAGCGTACATCCCCTGCGCCACGGAGGTCGTCAAAATTTAATTGGTGACCTCCGATTAATGTCCAATCGGCTTTATTCATGTACTATAGTCGCTAAGTCCGAGCTACGCTCGTCTCTAGCCAGCCGAACGCGGGTCGCGGTCACCTTACATGGAAGTCATCGGCATGAGTTTCTTCTTCCACTAATTCCAGTATAAATATCTTCTCAATATTTCTAGGAATCAATTCGGCGTCAATGAAAAAGTACAGAGGCGGGATCGATGAACCCACGGACAATTTCTGTTCTCCGAGAGAACTGGATCACGCCGTCCTAATCGTTGGCTACAACGTTTACCGTACGTGAATATTTTGTGGTTAAAAGTCTCAGCATTTGTTTTGAGTTCACAAAGGATAGGGAAAAATCGATATTTATTTTTGAAATTGGAAAATGGGTAAAGGTTTTTGCACTGTATAAGTTACTTAACTGCGATCTCACCTGATAGAAGAAGTGATAAGGCAGCCGCAGATATAGTTCTACTAACTTAGAAGGGGCAAGTAAACTCATCCCTAACGCTTTTTGCTCAACATCGTGCTGGAACGCTAAATCGCTTGGCGGGTGCTTTTTTGTTGGTATGATGGTAACAAGACCGCAGTCAATTTAAAAAATATAAAATAATAAAGTAGCCTGAGGCGGAAAATGAACTCGCGACCTCAGATTGCGTCTGAGAGGTCGTCAAAGATATAATGTGAATTTTAGATATTTTAAACAATTAATGTCTTTATTTTCAGTCGACACTAAAACCGGTCTAAGAGTTCCATACTGGATAATCAAGAACTCTTGGGGCGTGGATTGGGGCGACCAAGGATTCTACTATTTGGTCAGGGGACGGAATGCTTGTGGTATAGCCAACGATGTGTCTTTTGCCCTCGTCAATTAATGTCACAGCAAATAAACGAATGTATGTTTTGAGTTGTTATTTAATATTGCCCCAATTCAATAACCTACATTGGCGCAGATCACTAGGAAAAAATATTTAAAAAAAAAACAAGCTTTTATCAGGCAATTACCGTTTTCTTTTAAATAAAGTTAAACCCTTTTATTTGCTCCATATGTTGCAGAAAAAATCACTAGTCCACCATCTTGTACCATATTATATCATACGCCATATTGTCATATTGTGTGTTTTCCGACATATTGTATTTAGATTTTAGAATGACGTCGCACAACTAGGGTCATCATGTATTGTTATCTAAACTAAGCGGGAATAGATCGGTTCTTCGATAACTGGTTAAGTTTTGTAATGATTAGGTAAAACGTCGTTTTTCTGTTATATATTCTTCCGCAAAGCTGCATGACAATTGACACCCACCAATGTATTCGTAATATATTATAGATCAATGGTAAGAATACAAAAATAAATAGAAGGCAGACAAAGATAGAGCAAATTATTGTGGAAAAATAATGCTTTGCCATTTTTTATTTCATCGGGAAATGCCCATTCCAGTATATTTATCAAGATGGCAGTCACATAAAAGTAATAAAATATAGTAAATCTTAACAAGTAGCATCTGATGTTTTTTTTATTGCTTATATATCGAAATTGTTTTCCTTACCACGTATAATATGTGTACAATATAATATTGTATTATACTGGACCTTTCGCGAGTATAATATAATATTATATTTAAGAGAGGACCCAGTATTGTCTTGAGCTCCATTTTACGGATTTTATGCCCAACAAAACTAAAGTATACGCTGACTCGAAAAAATTTTATTGCAGACCCGTTTGACTTATGCTTTTATTTTATTGAGCACGTAGATTCGTTCTCATCAATTTTATCTTTGGAACCAATCGAAAAATATATCTATAAAAACTCTAATGGTACGAGAAATAGCGACTGGATGCTGGATAAGTAACCCACACTTTCTTCTTTCAACTATATACTGCAACCTTTTTTTATTCACTGAAACTTAATACTTGACTACGATCTCACCTGATGGTAAGTGACGATGTAGCCGAAGATGTTATGATACTAACTTGGAAAAAGTATGCAACCCTTAATGGTGTCTACACAGCATCGCGCCGGAACGCTAAATCGCGTATTTGATGGTACATGACTTTTTCATAAAAAAGGTCATGCGCCATCAAATCATTGAAATAGAAACAGTGAATATCAAAAAAGACTGAAAACGAGATTTTGATTTTTATGGTTTTCCTGATATGTTCCTTATAAATTCCAAAATATTATGTGTTGTTTTAAGATAAACAGCCTCAGTCTAAAGATATTAAAGGAAACGAAGTCAATGGTATACGGAAAACAACCAATGGCTAAGGCACTTTTGGAAGAACCAATGACTCATACTCTTTGCATGACCTTTTTCATTATTTTTTGAAAAAATAACCAATTTCAATTGTATTTAAAACATAGGCCTTGTGAACATAACTAAAACTGTAGTTTTTCCAAACACCCCCTCATCTATAATCTGGTGGTTAAATCTTCATTATAATATTAGATCTTGCAGTACTCAAGATCATATTAACTAATAGTGCGGGTTTTATCTCTCCTTAAATCTAGTCTTTAAGAAATCAGCGCCATTTCATGGCCCTGGATATACTCAGATGTAGGAATCCGAACTATCACACCTTCTTTCTTTGAAACATTATATAGGAACTTGAATTGAACTAAACTCCTTTCATTATCTCTCAGAGGATTTTCTACAAAATGTCTGTCTGGAACGAAAGATAGGTACAATAAAGTTAAACTAGTATTGTTATGTGAATCCTATAATAACTGGCCTTAGAGGATCGCCACTCTTTTCAACCGCTCCAATTGTGCTGCTCGCAAGATTAAAGTATACAGTTGAACGTTAAACGGTAGTTCCCTATTGTTAGATTTATTATATTCTCACCTTTATTTTATTTGTTGGCTTGGGTGAGTTTCTTTGATAATATTGCAAGTAATAGTACAAGATCTTGCGTTTGATGAAAATAGATTGGTGGGTAAAGGCCATCACTACAAAGTTTTTCTCTTTAGTCTTACACTTATAGGCAATTCGGTTGCAGCAACTTATCGGGCAACTTATTTGACACATTATTTAGGGGAACCAATCAGCTATAGGCGACAAAAAAGTTCTTATTTTGGAAACCAATAAACCAAGGAATAACTGTGTTGTCAGTCAAGTGGGACTCGCGCACCGAAGGTTCCGTACCTTGTTTTGTTGAAACAGCGTTTTATTTTTTCTCTTTTGAGCAACGAAACCCTAACAAACACAAAAAATTTGTGGTACCTTCAACTATTGGAACGAATGTGTATAGTATACTGAATGAATGTTGAAGTTACTATCATTTACGATACATTCGTTACCGTGACCTATAGTTTCTTGCGATCTCAATGATTTGCGGTGAAAATTAATTTTATTATTCGATACATCGATAACAAAAAAGGAGTCTGCACTGGGATGCATATTATATGCTTTTTGAACATCAGAAAATGATTATACTATATTAACCCGTTTACAAAAGATTCTTTAACTAGCCGAATTGCAAAAAAATTGCAGCTAATAAAAGGTTGCCGTGTGCGCACGAGCTTTTACAGTTCGACCTTTCAATCAAACAGAAATAGAAAGAAGGGGAAATATACCAAAAATCATGAATATATTCATGGCTATCCGATATCCAATAAGTCAATTTCAAACACTGCACTAGTTTTATGCAAACCTAAACGGTTTCACTTACACTTTTTGTGAAACCTAAATAGTGAATGACATGAATAAAATACAAATATCAAAGTTACCTATTACAATTTTTAGTTTCGGTTTTGTTCCAAGCATGAGTTTCAAATCCAAGATCATCATCGAACATGGTCTAGTACATAAATATCTATTTTTGGACTACCTACCTTCAGGGAGGTATAAGGGTGAAATACCAAAAAAAATTAAAACTATTCAATTCTAACAATTCTACAAATCCTATCACGGGCTAACCACGGAGCAGAATTCGATTGCAATCTAGATTTCGAGTCATTTCCGTTAATGCATTTGCATTCGACGCAGTGCGACACAAGTTTAATTAAATATCGCAAAGGTAAATTATATCTTGCTGACTTCTGTGATTCAGTTGATGCAACTAGTATTGTTCTATTCGGGATATTTTGAAATTTTATCAGTTATAACAGCTGATGAGGTGGCACTATTTTTAGCTTTAACGTAGGCTTGTTAAAGACAGAAGATTATTTATTAATAATATAAAAAATACACCTTATATGTGAGTATTTGACTGTTTCCTGACCTGATTTTAGTGATGATGCAGCCGAAGATGTTGTCGTATTAACTTGGAAAAACCCGTTAGTAATAAGTAAACACTCACCCCAAACGGTTTCTAATTATATACTGCGGTATTCTATAACTATACGGTTCTAGTACTAAAGAGAATCCGAGGGCGCCACTGTGCCAGGGAGGTCGTCAAAGGAAGGTCTATTTCTAAATCAGTAACTCGAAACTAAAATAAGGATTTTCGATTTCAATCACGACTATTTTTATACACGGATCTCGTGGTAGAAATCTGCGGGATTGTGGAGCACCCCCTCCTCCGGGTCCTAAGCAAACGGAAAGTGTTACTTTGCAAAAGAGGGCTCTTAAAATTTCTACCTACTCGTAGGTGTATGCCGTTAGATTCAGTCCACTGTGAAGACTCTAGGGCTGTCATCATTAGCATAAAATAATCTTTACAGATAAATAAAATTCAATTATGTTAACCAGCTCATCAAATACAGGTTTCGATCTATACATATAATCGTAAATATTTGAAATGTAGCGACCGCGATGATATAAGGATGGCCGCTCTATCGTAAAGATATCTCGTGAATCTCACACCTCTATACGGGCAAAATTGCTAATTTTACAGCACCGACGTAATGTTGCCTGTTTAGCGGTTGTTTTCAGAATATACTTTGGAAAGTATGCTCTGGAACTCCACATCCTAGTACCTCCTTCACCTTTCTTTCACAGAACCGCAAGATGCCGAGAGAAGTGGTGTCATTACTTCTTATATAGTTGATGTTCAGCGAACTCTATAGCGAAACGTTTTTCTTCCGTGTTTCTGATACGAACTGCTTCTAAGATGTGGAACTAAAAAATATATATGATGTTACAATATTTCCATGTAAACTTCCACCAAAAATTGGTTTGAACGAGATCTAGAGAATTAGTAGTTTTTTTGTATTAACAATTAACCTCAAAAAACAAAGTTACGTTTGCGGATGGGTAAGAAAAGTGATGAAAGTAGTGAAAGTCGCTCTTGGCCGTTTTTTTCTTTATTCCAAACATTTGGCAACCCTATATCTATCTGAAGTCGCAGGGGTTTGAAATGTAAATAAACTTGTTAGTACTATAATGTATATTTTACCTTTGCATATTCTAAGGGCCCTGATTCGGACAAAGCCGTAAAAACCTCAAACCTTGACTAAACTGTGTAAGGGCTAAGTTAGCCAAAATAAAGGAGTTTAACAATACATGAAAAAAGTGAAAGTGAAAAAGTGAAGAGAAAAGAGTGTGATTTTGCCTTTTTAAAAGAAGTCCACGAGTAGTTTAGTGTAAATTTAATAATCTCAATTTTTATCAATAAATTGCAGTTTTATTATTATTAAAAGTTTTCACTAACATAAATATACCAAGATCTAATAGGTCCTCACTCACGCCTTATTCCTAACATTTTTTTAAAATCGATAAAAAATTATCATTTGGCTAGAAAATTGCTCCATTTTCTAAATTTTACTTCACTCGACTACTAAACATTTAAATTAGTATTGTGGCTCAAAAATGGCGTATTATTTCATGCTGCATCGATAGACGAACTTTTCAGCGATCGAACTTAAATTGATCATTCAAAGTCATAATATGCACTGCAAGTTTTCAAGACTCGTTAAACTTTTACTTTGGAGTATTCTTGAATAATAGCCGCTCGAACTTATAATATTTAACACCTGCTAAGAATGTAGAGGTTATTGAGAAGTGTAGAGATAATTTGAAAAGTAGAACAGATTAATTTGCCTTGATATAATCTGCTACTTGATAAGAATCTGTAGGTACGGTCCAATATGCAAGAACACAGCCCGCAAGACAACGCTTTCTTAGACGCACGTTTCGTCCCAACACCGGGACATCCTCAGGAGATTTTGACTTAACAATGCGAAATTGTAGAGATTGATAAACATAAAAACGCCTAATCGCTTGGTGGTGCGTCTTTGCTGGTAGGGTGATAATTAGCGACGGCCGAAGCCTCCCACCAGACCAGACCTGAGCCAAGTTAGAAATTATAAAATTCTAAAGTTGCCCGTGGCGGGAATCGAACCCGCGACTTCTCACTCGATTCCGCGCGCGCCACTGTGCTAGGGAGGTTGGCTGGTGTTTATTTACTCTCTTTTCTACTTTAGATCAGTTTTCGCATGCCCTAAAAGTTTTTATAATAAATTTTCGAGACAAGTTGCCGTATTAACTCGCGCAGCAAGCGGAGTGTATCTGGGAAGAGCGAAATATTATTTTTCCATTAAAAGAAAATCCACTCCGTACTTTGGCGAACAAGTGCCATTAAATTTAAAAGGCTAACTCTATATCTTGCCGGTCGGCGGGAACTCACTGTATTCACTGCCTGTATTGTGTCGAGAAAGATATGCTCTCGCAGTAGGGGCACTAAGTTTGTACATTTCCTCGGATATTATTTTTGAAGTTTAAAATTTAGCGCTCATTTAGTTATTTAATTTATTAAAGCGCGTAATGCAAAAGACGTGTGGCACTCGGAGACTGCCGCGGTAAAGCTATTGTATAGCGTCATTATCAACTTCTTCCGTAACGTTACGAAATTTCTGGATTCGGTCTCCACGCTCAAGGCCCGCGATAGAAGCTATGCATAATGCAATAGCTTAAAAAAAACGTGGTCTTGTTACCGTAACTTTACCGTAACCGAAACCTAACACTGTTACCATATAGCCGACTTTTTTTTTGTTTTTGAAGTGAAAACTTGTTGAGGCGGGTCGGGCATTTTTGAGATAGGAATAACCATTGACCACGGCCCACTGTTACCGTAATGATACCTCTGTTGAAGTTTTCACTTGTGTTGACACTCCCGGAGTTCCATGTCCTTTTTCTATTCTTTACGACGACATAAAAGGTGATGGATAGCAAGCCTGTAGACTCGTAGAGACCACACATATCAATTGACACATGAAAATATGGTAGAAGACTGCTTTCGACGATCACCAATGGAAAAATTGACCAAGGTCCACCCAGGGCTGAAGCGCTTTGTTGTTTGACCGCAGTAGATAAATGGTCACTTGATGTTAAGTGATTATGAAGCTGAAGGTGTTATCGAACTATCTTGAAAGGGATAAATAGCCCTTAAGGGTTCACAGCATCAAACCGGAACGCTAAAAATCGTAATGAATCAACAGAAGTCGAAGAATTTTTATGTCTCTCTTACTGAGTTGTCATGTCTATGGTCACCCTACATCAAATTGAATCAAACTTTGTAATTAAAAGTTTAACTTTAGGAGTTGTGACCAAGTTGCGACTTGTACCAGTGAATCAACTACCACAATACTGGATCCATTTACTTTGCTCACTGTGACAGGCCACTCAATGGCGGTAAACAAGCATTTGTAGGACCTAGGTATTTGGATAACTTTCGATAGAAATGTGTTAGTAATTTATTTGCTGATTGCTGCACGTTCAAAATATCTTGCAGTTCGTGGTGAAAAATAAGGCCTAAATAAAAATAGCTTCAAAAATATTATCTTTTGCTCAAAAAATAGATGTTCTCGTGTGAAGTATTTTAAATAAATAATATTAAAAATAATGTTTTATAACCACCAGATATACTTTATCTAGCGATTATATTTGACGTTGTGACAATTTTTGTATGGGGAATTTGTCAAAATGTCAAGTCTATTCGTTAGATAAAGTTTATCTGGCGATTGTGAAAGAGGCTCCTTAAGGCTCCTTAAAGTCATGGCATAATATTGCAGATAATTAAACGCCCTACCCTCTGTATCAGGAAAACTTATGTTGCAGAGAGACGGTTAAGTACTAAACTTATTTAGGTGAGACCAAAGAGTCTTTGGGTGAGACCGCTTATTTTCACCTAGCAAATATACTCTTCTTCCTGCCCTTTTCCCCATCGATATACCATCTTTTCCCACATTATGTGGGGTCGGCACAACACGTCCTCTTCTTCCATTCGCTCCTGTCAGCCGTCAACTCGCAATCCACTCCTTTCACACGCATATCTTCTTTCACGCAATCCATCCACCTCTTTTTCGGTCTTCCTTCATATATTTATATCCCAGGAAGATCTAAAGCTCTAGCGGGATTTCCTAAAATAAATACAAGCAAGCGAAACCGCGATCAAATCTTAGTGACGCCGAATTTTTAATTCCCCACGCAAAAAGAGGGGTGTGTTATAAGTTTGTCTGTTTATGGCATCGTCTCTCTCACACGGTTGGACGGATTTCGATGCGGTTTTTTTTTCATATCAAAGTCAATCTCCTTGCAGTGGTTTTTAGCTTATCGGTCCAGCAGTGTTAGAGTATCAGCTCGTTTCCAAAATGATGTAAAGCCTTTTTTTGATAACTAGTTTAAGTGCCAGTATAATCGTTAAATGACAAGCATAAGGGGTTTTGTTAATTTTTAATTATTAATTCCACACACAACTTACACGATTAAATCATTAAAATATGAGCGTGTATGTAATATCACTAGCACGCAAACAACACTAACCTAATTATTTGTAACAGGTAGCACTGGACTCGTACTGCACGTAACGCCGTTTTATACATCAAAAACACACACCATCAAGCACGTAGGTGCGATTTGGACATGACAACCATTTCCGCTTGGCGACACGTCATAAGGGTTGAAACTGACATGCCGCAAAAATACACACCGCTTGATTTATTCATTTATATCAATGACGAAATACTTATATTATACTATTATATTATTTAGGTTTTGGTTACTGATCTCCGTTCTATGGATCGCTAACTGTCAACGTAAAAAATCTTTCTTGTGTCTTCATTTTTACTAAAAATGAAGACACCTGCTGTGCTATTCTACAAAATATCCATCTCTGGAACATCTGTCAGACAGCTGCCAAGCCGAATATGACATGCAAAATTGTAGGTACTCTATTACAACTGACAAATTCATAGATGCAGAGATGCACGCTCGTCGCTGTTTTGCAGAATAGCACGGCAGATTTTTGCCATTTTGGTAACTGATAAGCTGATTGTTGCGTAACCTGGCGTGAGCGTCTATGGAACTAAAATAAAATGACATTTAAAACGACGGTAACTAGGAACAAATGTCAATACCGGTACCGTAGACCAAGCTGTAGACGTTCGAGGGTGGCGCTTCAAATCGACACAAAAAAGGAACTGCCAGATGTATAGAATCACAGACCAAGGTATAACTCTATGGTATATATAACTAATATACCTGATCTAAGATAACTTTATATTGACTATATAGAATGACATCAGAAAATTTTATACCATCTATTTAGTCATTCTTCTTCACATCAATTTTTTTCAATAATAACTTATTGCATAATACGGTGGGTGTGTAAGTCAATGGTGACCTGTAAGCAAGTAAATTTATAGTAATTATTTATTATATCTGGTATCTGGGGTAAAAGTGGCATGAACGAGCCCCGCGCGGCGAGGCCTGCGAATCACGGCTGCCCCAATTAATATAATATGCTAATGTTGGAAAAGCCGCGCTTGTCCTGCCATTTAAACATTTTTTTTTAATTACGGTAATATCATTAAAATAATTACGGTAAATACCTCCTCACGATGGCTGGTCACCAAGAGGAGTAATGACTTCCACCCCCTAGACTCTACAAATTCAACAAGGTCTAAGAAACATAAATTCTTTTTAGGAACTTTAAATGTAAGAACTCTACTAGCAAATGAACGCATCATAGAATTGGAAGAAGCTCTAAAATGTATAAAGTGGGACGTTATTGGCCTATGTGAAATAAGAAGAGAAGGATTTAAGATCGAAGAATGTAAGAATGTCATATTATGCTACAGAGGAAATAATAATAGCCAATATGGAGTTGGTTTCATTATTAACAAAAAGTGGAGAAATAACATAGTAGAATTTGACGCTCCAAACGATAGATTAGCGATTTTAAGAATCCAAGTATCACAAAAGAAAACACTATGCTTAATTCAAGTTTATGCGCCAACGCAGAGCGCATCTATAGAAGATATAAACTCTTTTTATACCTTATTAAGTGAACTATACATATCACAAAAGCAAAACGAATGTATCATAATACTGGGAGATTTTAACAGTAAAATTGGCTCAGATCTTAAAAACTACCGGAACAACTTAGGCCCGCATAGATATGGGAAAACGAACGAACGAGGCAAATTATTAATAGAGTTTATCCTTGAACACGATCTAAAAATCCTAAATACATACTTTAAGAAAAGAGCGAATAGAAAATGGACATGGCAATCTCCAGACAAAAAATATAAAAACGAAATTGACTTTATAATTTCAAATCACCTGGATATCTGCACAGACCTGGATGTGGTAAACAATTTCAACTTCTTTACCGATCACAGACTCGTTCGCTGTCACTTAAATACAGGACCACAAAGAAAGAGAAAATTTTTAAAGGCACACAAACAGCCAATTTTCCAAAGTACACCACATAATAAATTATACACCGAATTATTAAATAAAAAATTTATCTCCTGGCAAAATGATTTAGACTTACAACAAAAATATAACAGCTTTATTGAAATTATTACAAACAGTGCACAAACAACTCTACCGGAAAAAATTAAAAAAGAAATGAAGCTTTCTGATCATACAAAAAGCTTGATAGAGCAAAGAAATATTCTCAATAAAAAACTAAGAACAGGTTCACAAATTATGGATTTGACAACCCTAAATAAACAAACCAAGAAAGCAATCAGAAAAGATATAAATGAATTCCAGAATGAGAATATCGCATTACAATTGAAGGAGACGGGTTCAATTCGGAAAATAGAGCGACTTCTATTTACTGACAGTAAGAGTTGGATGCCAAATATAAAAAGCCAATCGAGTAAACTGCATACAAATAGACTCTACATCCTCAATACGGCTACCAATTTCTATAAGTTACTATATAGTTCAAAATGTGCACCAAATTGCTCAGAATCTCAATCGGGCTTGATTATTCAGAGCGAAATGGTCCCCGAAATCCAAAGAGATGAAATATTTGAGGCAATAATGTCTTTGAATAATGGTAAGTGTCCAGGACCAGACTATGTCAATGCGGAACTTCTGAAAATAGGAGTCGAAGAAATCATAAAACCTTTTCAAAATATCCTTAATGACATATTAATCTCAGAAACGATACCGAATCAATGGAAACACACGGACATAATTCTTTTACATAAAAAAGGTGATCCTTCACATATAAATAACTATAGACCAATAAGTATTATTTCAAACATATACAAAGTTTTCTCAAAAATAATACTGAAAAGAATTTCTAATGTCCTAGAGGAACAGCAATCCATAGAGCAAGCAGGTTTTAGAACAGGCTTTACAACAACGGACCATCTTCATACTATGAATCAATTAATAGAGAAAACAAAAGAATATAATATACCAATCTACCTAGCATTTATAGATTTTAACAAAGCATTTGATTCTATTGAATTTCATTTCTTATGGGAGGCTCTTTTGAATCAAGGCGTGCAACCAAAATACGTAAAACTATTACAGACCATCTATAAAAGCTCTAAAGCCAGAGTAGTATTGGAAAAACCAGGAGAATATTTCAACATATGTAGAGGTATAAAACAAGGCGATCCCGCATCGCCCAAGCTGTTCAACTGCATTTTGGAAGAAGTTTTTAAGCATATTGACTGGGAAAATTACGGCATCAAAATTAACGGTAGATATCTCACAAATCTCAGATTTGCAGACGACATCATCTTAATTAGTTCATCTGAAACACAGTTACAACAAATGGTTAATGACCTAAACAAACAGTGCAGTATAGTTGGGCTAGAAATTAATGAAATAAAAACGAAAGTTATGTCAAGTAAAGGTAGAGACATTAACATAACGGTCAACAATAAAAAAATAGAAAC
The DNA here is from genome assembly GCA_963855885.1 of Coenonympha glycerion. NCBI lineage: Eukaryota > Metazoa > Arthropoda > Insecta > Lepidoptera > Nymphalidae > Coenonympha > Coenonympha glycerion. The sequence goes on along the minus strand of OY979637.1, from coordinate 14,387,566 downwards.
TGTACAAAGCTTTACATACTTAGGACAAATACTTACCCTAGGAAGTAATAGTAATATGCAACAAGAAATAGATAAAAGAATAGAAAACGCTTGGAGGAGATTTTGGTCATTAAAATACATTTTTAAAAATAAAAAAATTGGATTAGAATGGAAAGGAAAAATGTTCAACTCATGTATTATACCAATACTAACCTATGGGTCTCAAACTTGGGCATTAACAAAGAAAGCTGCACTTAGAATAAAAATCGCGCAAAGGAAAATGGAACGATCGATTCTGAACATACGTTTGATTGACAAATGCTCAAAACAAGAAATAAAACAAAAACTCCATACAACAGATGCAGTAACGATGGCCATGACCAACAAATGGAACTGGGCTGGTCATGTTATGAGAAGAAAAGACAACAGATGGACCACAGAAATAACCACTTGGTGCCCGAACTACAATATCAGAAAGAGAGGAAGACCAGTCTACAGGTGGAGAGACGACATTGTAGAGTTCGCAGGCCCTTTGTGGCACAGAAATACCAACAATATCAAAACTTGGAAGAGACTAGGGGAGGCCTTTGCCCGAAAATGGGACGAGTTGTAGTTATGCCATCCTACAACTGGGCTAATAATAATAATAATAATAATAATAAATATCATTAAAACTTTTTTAAACAGAAACCTTTTGTGTCTCTACAAGTTAGTTCTTGACTGCGATGAACGATCTCGCCTGATAGTAAGTGATGTCGCAGCCTCACTGCAGAAATATCTACACACACAACTAACGGTTTCTACACAGCATCACACCGGAACGCTAAATCCGCCACAAAAATAAAATTAGACCTCCATAGACCATACATTAATTACAGCCAGCGCCATCTAATGATAGCCGCATGGCAGTGATTGTCCATAGTTGGCGTTGGCTGTAAATGTATAAATAAATAAATAATTTATAAATTAATGAATAATTAATTAATTATTTATTTAAAAATTTACATAATTTATCAATAACTTATTATTTATTTATTTATACACTAAGTATACATTTATTTATTTATGCAATATAATGCATGGAGGAATTCGATTCGTTTGTGCGATGCGAGTCGACTTGGAATTCGTAAAAAATAATTCCACTATTTGGTTTTTTTTATCGGGACCTAGGTATACGTTGAATCCAGGTGCATTTGTACAATTCAAATATTTTTATTGGGATTTTACATACAAAACCTAACACAATAAAAATATCAATCGACATTAAGTATCGAATGTACCTAAATAGAAAGTAGAAACCATAATATAAAAGAGTGTGGAAATTTTCACCGTCTTCGAGCAACACGCTTCGGAGAATACGTAAGTTATTGTTGTAGAGTTGCAGCAAAGAATTTTTCACCTGCTTACTCGCCTAGTGCCTATACGTGCAATTTAACTAATATACATGAGTGGCAGTTGAGTCCGATCAAAAAACTGCTTTGGTTTACTTAACAGACTGCTCTAGTTTGTTTATGCTCACAGTAGTAATGAACGTAATTCCAACATTACGTTCATTTTGTTTTAAATATCGAATGACCTACAGCTTTGGTAGCCGGGGCAAATATACTATGGAACGGGTCTCTCGATGCCGAATTGAATAATTCTGCCGGATGAGTCGAGGCAAACTGAACTCCGCAGCGTGGGACAGATCGAGATGGAAAATGTCGTCGTACTTGGAATAATAACAGTTGTATTTTTATTGACCCAGTGGTCTTGTAATTTAGAAGAAAGTAGTGATTTAAAATCTCTCTCTGTTTTATTGGTTCTGGATTGCGTTTTTGTTTGTTTGTTTAATACATTTTCATGCGGATCGACAATATAAATCCACGGATTGAGCGAAAACCGTAAAAAATACCTACATAACACAGAGTGAATTCAATAAAATGGAATGACTGTCAAGTTTCTATGCTTTGTATAATATTATCTACACAATCTATTTCATTTATTTAAACTTTTAAACTTTTATAAATGGAGGGTAGGTAATTACTGGGTATTAATTCGATAGAAGACGTGCAAAGTATCATCTACCTATCTATCTTCCGATTACTAACCTCAGGATATGAGCTTCCCTCAAGCATCCGAACGATTTATTTACGTAATAGTAGTTTATGAAACGGATGCATAATGGGGGGTATTAAAACATGAGTGTGAGTTTAAAAAACGAGCCGCAGGCGAGTTTTTTAATAGTATCACACGAGTGTTTTAATACCTAATTATGTAGAGTTTCATACACTACTTTATCTACGCTCAAATTATCATAAATCCAAACATAAAATCTTGCTAACGTTTGTCGTAAATCCTTCACTTTGTCGGTAAAAGATTGTGGGTCATTTTTGTTGCAATTACTAAAATGTCAGGTGGAGTTAAATTTGCTTTAGTAAGTAGGTTTCACTGCTAGACATTTTTCCGCGCTAAGTTTTGACTAAGTAACAAAAATAACACATTGAAATTTTAAAAGTTAGGTATGGCGCCAAAATTCAGTTGTAAACTGTGTATAGTCTGTTAAAAAAGTCATGAAACAAAAAAGAGTAGAAAAATATTTATACAAGTCAGATAAAGTATATTTTTAGTGGATAATTAAATAATCAAAAATTATACATAATTCTTTCCAATATTCTGTATGAACACACTTTTTAATCAGTCATATAAGGCAGGGAAAAATTATTGTTTCCGTTAATTAATTGTTGTCTATGGTTGATCGTGGCCAATCCCATGACTACCAACTAAATGTTGTCTGTGGACTCCATATATAAAAAAAAACAAAATTGAGGATTGGCTCTACACTCTCTTTTGGCTAAGACGACCACAGAGAAAAGAAAGTTATTCCCTGGTCTGTGATGACGACACATAAAAATACAGGAACCCAGAGTCGAGTATCGTAATAGAAATTATTCAACTTTCTAGAGATATTTCCATAGTACAGTACAGCGATGTTATAATGAATAACTTTTTAATAATTATAGAAGTCTGTGAATAAAGTAGGTCAATAAGTATGTGACACATTTTGATTTCATAATTCGAACTTTAAGCAATGAGCGTAGATAAACACACTATATTCAATATTATACCTTTTTCATACAAGCAAACAGTAGCGCCATCTGTCCAAATTCCATAGGTGGCCGCTGAGCGAACTACGGCGTGGCCATATATACTGTTGGTATTAGCATTTAGCACCGATAAACTGGCGATATTTTTCCGCGCGGTCCGCCCAGCCCTGGATAGATGTCTCGTTTTAGTTGGATTTAGTACATAACTACAACTTAGAGAGCTGTGCAAGTTTCATTAAAATCGGTTTCTAAATATAAGCGAAAGTTCGTTTGTAAGTGTGTGTGTTTGTTACTCCTTTATGTTGCAACTACTGAACTGATTAGGTTGTAATTTGGAATGGGTAATCCACGGTTTCCGCGGGATAACTATGTGAAGAATAGTCCAAATTAATTTAAGTACAACAAAACCTACATAAGTACTTAAGTCTTAAAGTGTATAGGTGTACAGGTAAATAAATAAATTATTTAAGAGTTAATTGAAGCTAGGTACCTACCTGTTTCTCATCTTATAATTATGGGACTTGGTGCTGAATTTGAAATTTACGTTAGAATGCAGCCTGCAATGAGTGCTCAGTGCAATCAAGGAAGCCAACACTTGAGAAAAGCTCACGTCGGCGTCGGTCGTCGAGGTGAAAGTTAATATTTGCACAAGAAACGGGCTCCTCGTTAATTAATTGATTTAATTATCAATTATGTACCTACGTTTTGCATACAAAGTAGACTATCTCTACAAAGAAGCAAATAAAAATATCTAAGTAAGTACTTTTTATTATGGTATAAAAAAGTTATGAGGAATAGGTATCTAAATGAGTAGGAGTAGGAGTGTTAAGGGAATAAGTCGTAAATGAGTAGGAGTATTAAATATTATTTTGTTTTAATATACGTCCTACAGAAATTCACATTATTAGTTTTTTGCAAATATGAGACTAACTATAGGACTAACTGCACACTATAGGTTTATGGCAAAGTTTTGCGAGCATGATAATATTCATGCAAAATTCATCAAAACTTTCCTCGAAAATTCCTATTCACTTCATACCTATTGTTCCGTTCCGGGTTCCGGTTCCTATGGTTCCGGGTTCCCGAAAGATTATTTTTTGCAGTTTCCCACATTTTAGCTATCGGGAACCAATATACCTACCTTACTTAGTATATAAATGCATCTTTTCGAGCAAAATATTTAAAGCCATACCATGGCCCATGGCACACCTTTGGGTATGCCAGGAGGCAGGCACCTGCATAATATTAGGTATTTTGAAACACAGTTTTGAAATTAGAATTTCGAACATTCGATTTTCAAACTTGTAATACTATAAAGCGCCATCTAACTACAAATGTAGAGACTATTATGTAGCATTGAAAGAATGTTGCTAGGTTTTACTACTATTTATTTCATTATCACGTGAGTTATCTTTTAAGGAGCACACCACGGGTGTGCCCGCGAAATTCAAATTTTTCGTGGTTTTTCGCGATTTTTAAGCTAATAAGACATAATAGGCTTATGGCCGTCAAATTGCGATAATCTCAATATCTTCTTCACGTGTTTATATAAAAATCTCTGCTCGAAAGTGTCGAGTTAAAGAAATTAGTCCGAAATTTGCGAGTTACTCACATAAAACTCGATACTCGGACTAATTTCCTAGCATACTTTTGATATAATCATGTAAAGATGATACTGCCATTCTCGCAAATTGATTGCCATAAGCCTATCATGTCTAATTAGCGTACAAATTGCAAAAAACCACGAAAATTTTGAATTTCGCGGGCAGACCCGTTGAATATTTTTTGTCTACGAACTACTACTAACAACACTACAAATAATATGATTATACGGTTGTTTTTTCATGTTAGTAACACGTTACATAATATATTTTTTTAATTTCATAACGTTAATTTTACAATGGGTTTCTGTCTAATTTACAAATTAATATTATGAACGTTAAGCCAAGAACTTACCTCTTCTGAGAAAAATAATTATAATGTTCGTAATTGTTTTTTATTATAGTGTTATTTTCAATTTCAAATGAAAAAGAATAAAGCAAATTCCTGATTCATCACTCATCACGATAAAAATACTGGCAACACCATGGAAGTGAGCCATCGCCCTGTTAACGGTGTTATGGCGGTTTGACTTGTTGAAGGTTTTTTTTGCAATAACTTACCATATTTAATGTGCTTTTTAGCAGTGTGACCTTTAGTTTTCAGTGTACAAAATCACATTTATCAAAATAGTTAATAATGCGCGAGTACAAAATAGTCGTGCTAGGTAGCGGGGGCGTGGGAAAATCCGCCCTGACAGTTCAGTTTGTGCAAGGCATCTTCGTGGAGAAGTACGACCCCACGATCGAGGACAGCTACCGCAAGCAGGTGGAGGTGGACGGGCAGCAGTGCATGCTGGAGATCCTGGACACGGCGGGCACGGAGCAGTTCACGGCGATGCGCGACCTGTACATGAAGAACGGCCAGGGCTTCGTGCTGGTGTACTCCATCACGGCGCAGTCCACGTTCAACGACCTGCAGGACCTGCGCGAGCAGATCCTGCGGGTGAAGGACAAGGACGACGTGCCCATGGTGCTGGTGGGCAACAAGTGCGACCTGGAGGCCGAGCGCGTGGTGGGCAAGCAGCAGGGCGCCAACCTCGCCAACCACTTCAACTGCGTGTTCATGGAGACCTCCGCCAAGGCCAAGATCAGCGTCAACGAGGTCTTCTACGACCTAGTGCGACAGATCAACAAAAAGTCCCCCAAAGAGGAAAAGATACGGAAGAACAAAAAGTCCATATGCCAACTGCTGTAAGAGGCCGCTTCCACCGCACCTAGGTATTAAATATTTAATTAAAAGACTTCTCGTACCCGGATTTGGCTCTTGACAAAAGTTAACTAGGTCGTGTGAGTGGTGGTATGAAACATAAGCATTTGACGTGCATTTGTTGAGTGGAGGGCCAGTGCCGCGGTGAGTGGAACACCCGCCATCCTCGACCCCTGACGTGTATAAAGTAGTTTACTACGCCCCGTCTGTGTATTTATTAGTGTTTCATTTGAGGAGGCACTCCAACATTCATGTGTTTTCCGCCCTCGATATTCCATTTTTGTATAGTGTGTACAATGCCATGTTCAGAAGTTTCCAATGTCTATCATGTCTCCTATCCGCCTCGTGATTTCATAGATGGCTATAATGATATAAATAGTGTAAAAATGTATTAGCCTAGATGCTCCTATTTTTTTCTCTTACTAAGGCATTTGTCCCACCTCCGATGAGGGAATCTGTCTATTGTCTATTTTCTCACTCAAGACTTAAACAATTAACCTGTGACATTCCTCTGTTAGTAAAGGAAACAAAACTATGTTATAGCTTCTTGATGTTTAATAACTCAACTAGCTTTAAGCTCAACTAGTTTCTTTTTAAATTGCTTGGTTTCCATATTAACAATAAATTTTATTAACATTTCTCTTTTAGTGTTGGAGTAAAATACGACTCAAGATGAGATAATTGTGTATTATTGCACATATTCATTTATCAGTGTATGTTTTGTACATCTTCACACTAAAACTAATGAACAAATTTGGTCACACTAAAACTAATGAACAAATTTGGCTGAAATTTGGAAAGGAGATAGAGGCTACTCTGGATACACACAGTACCAGAATATGTACAGGCTCCTTTTTATCCCAAAAAAAGCAAAGCTGCAGGAAACATCTAGTAGCAATATAAATGTTTTATATTCATTGATAAAATTACTGTGGGTGGTGGAACAAACTCCTAAGTATTATCGTCTACCAGTCTGCAAAGATAACACTATATTTAAATAGTATTGTTAAAATTCATCGTCTAGTTCAGACAATGAGTAATTATAATGAACAGGATATTAGTTATAATTAAACGAGTTGTTTGTTTAATTCTGTGTAAGGATAACTTGCTGTGGAGGTTTGAAGCTTTAAAAGTTGCACAATTTCGTTTTAGTTGAAATTTGATTTGTTGACGATGTAACAACTATGTACTGATATTATGTTTTGTAAAGATGATTATATTGTAGTGTGTATACCTGGGACAGATTGTGTTTGTTGATACATTGGTTTGTGGTTATCATCATCTAGTACTCAATCAAAAGGAGAGGAACTGATCTCTTCTTTCTTTCTTCTTCCTTGAACTTCTCCACCTGGATTCTTCCTCAGTTATTTGGAGGCCCTGATGCTCTTTGCTGGATCAATTCTTTGTAAAAATCTGTAAAGTTTCAAGGGCTATGCAATATAGATTTTTTTTTTAGATTTAAATTACAATAAATAAGAAAACAGGCCCTGCTATTTGTAAATTCTCAAAGTTAAATTTCAGTTTTAAAGATTCACAGTCATCAACCGTCCATCAGCTGAAAAAGTGTTTCTTCTGTATCAACTCTGACACTGGCGAGTTGTTTTGTGCCTAGTCGGCACAGCTGCAAGCCATAACCTCAAAATTGAATTGAATAGACAATAATTATTAGGACTTACATTGATTTGGTATCAATTGTGTTGTGCAAAATCTGTAACCTAAGGTAAATCTCAAAATAGTGCAATACTTTTCTAAATGCTCCCCATGGAAAATTATTATAAAACACTTAAAATTTGTAGGTTGATTTTGCACAACAGAATTAGCACCATTGTCATTTTTTGGGAGGGAGATAAACTCGTCAATTTCTCTTGTGTTGATTCTACTTAATGATTTTATCTTAGCTAGAGAAATGTATCAATTAAAAGCATTTTGTTGTATAGATATTATGTCTAGTGGCGAATGTTCCTGCGAGTGTTATTTTATGCTTGTTTATTATATACCTACTCATAGAGATGGCCAAAACATAATCATGATTACATTGGGATTACAATGTGCAAGTCGTCGGCAATCACATCTGGTAATCAAAGATGTTTATATTTATAAACTTACAATCATTGCTCAGTTTGACTAACCTTAACTTTTTTATTAGTAAATAATTTTACCAATCTGCAATTGTGACTGAAGATACATTGAAATCGTAATTTATATAAATCATGATTACATTATGGCTATTTCTGTTTAATCTGTCTGAACTGGACGGGTAAATTATGAATAGCATTTATTACAATAATTTGAGTTACAAAACTTCTGATTGGGCTGAGTGAGAGTGTTTGCGGGCTCCGTGGAGCCCAGGAGACGTGCCAGCGGGCCTTAACCAGTGTATAATGTTTAAATAATTAAGAATACATTAAATTTTTTCAGATATAATATTATTGTCTTGTTATATAAATACAAATGTATGGAAGGGAAAGATGATAAGCAACACTGAATGGGACTCTTTATGACTTGAATAAATGTTAGTGAGCCTTAGGTGAGTGCACCCACCAATGCAGTGCCAGTGCCCACCAGTGCCCAATGCCAGTCTGTAGCTGTGCAAAGACACAAAGGCACAATGTATTCCTTGTGAAACTAAAAAGTCTAAAATTATCGTTATTGTAAATGGGATAAAGATCTATGAATTAATTATAGTTGGGCCACAGAGAGATTACAGTTTTAACAGTTTGTAAATAACGCGCCAAATTCAATAGAATGGTTTGGAAAACTGTATTTTTGGATGGATCCCAGGAGGCGTTTCTTGGTGGAGGGAAGGGAGAGAGGAGACAAGCCAGAAACTACGATTTGTAATGGCTTTCAACAAATAGTTTTTTAAAGTTTTTAAAATTTTGAGGACAACTTTACTGTTATAATTACTAAGATGTATAATTTTGTTTGGGTGTAGCCTAAAGAAAAAATGGGCGAAGTAAGAAAACCCCTTAGCCTTCATCCTCACCTCCTCCAAGGCCTGGGGTTGTACCACCATCTCTTATAGCAGTAATGCAGTATTGTTTTGACATTTTCATACTATGTTTGTAAGAAAATTTTAAAACAGTACTGCGGCATTACTGCTATGAGAAATACTGCAATTAAAGGAACATAATAAATGTTTTAAGCTAAACTTTGTGGCAGTTCTCTAGGTTTACTCTGATTCTACTTAACTGACAATAAAATTCTTTGAATAGATGAAGAGCAGGAGCGAGTAAACGATGAGATGGATTATTTGCGGTCATCATAAAATATAAAATGTGAACTGTCAAATCAGCTATCTCTTGGTGGCCCAACTTTACTGGCTCATTTCAATGTGACTACCAACCTGTGTTGCTATACTATAAAAGAAAAACTTTGTTGAAGTAATAATTATTATAAATAGGTGTTCAAATATTGTTACAGTTTAGATGTTTCTTCCTCCATTTTTGTCATTTTCTTTCTGTTCATTATTAAAAAAAAAAATATTATTAATATAAGATAAACTGCACAAGGATATTGGTAAATGACATGATCTGAGTTGAATTATATTTTTATATATATAATTAATTACATCATGAAAATTGAGAACTTGTATATTTTTATCTTTTCAAAATCAATAATCGACTTGTACAATTAATTAATTTCTCTTATTTTCTGCAAATTTATCAATAAAACCAATTTTAAATATTGACAATTTTGTTGTGTATTCTTTACTTGATCGCTTTAGTACATAAAATAAAGTACACTCTGACACTAAAAATTATTATTAATATCATTACTTTTTGCTGACATATTCTCCATCTAAATGATCATTAATTTTCTATGTATTTAAGTTAATTCTATTTTTTTATTATTATTATGATTTAGATACCAATCAGATATTATATCAACTGTTTATGGTCAATTTGTCAATTTAATATTGAGATTGCTTTTATAATTATTTGACTAGGAGTTTGAAAATCAATAAAAATTGTCTTCCAATGCTTAGATTTTTAATCGTGAAATCAAGACAGCAAAGAAAAATTCACTAACCTTTCACTTCAAGTTCTTTAAATTAAATCACAAGGTTTTATTAAAATTCAAGAATTGATATACGATTTATTTACTAAAATAGGTTCTACTGATATGTACCTTCTTACAAGACTACTAAGTATTTTGAATAAGTACCTAGCTGTACATATACCATTGCCATAGTGGGCAATGGGTAAGTATGGGTAATATCTATATTCTACACAATCCTAAGCATTATTTGCGATTGTTTTTATCTTAAATTATGCTGACTGTCCCAGATACATCAAAATATTGCCTATTTTTACTGTTACCTCATAGACCTATAAATACCCCTCTACGTCAGGAGAGTCAGTAGGGTTTGCACCCACTCAAAAATGTATTTTTCCTATGCTGGCGGGAGTACGGGATTCACTTTCGCATTCACCGCGTTCCCGCCGGGTACAAGTAGCTAGTACAGTACAAAGTCGGTTCAAAGTACATCGCAATGAGTCACAATGCACTTGCACCCAGACGCGGCAAGCCCGCTCGGTGCGAAGCTCTGCCATCGACACACATCCACTAGACTACCTACTGAGTACCTACATGCTGAGTACTGATATTGGACAAGGTACCTGTCAACACAGTCACCAGCCCCCGATGGATGGCGTAAAAATGTATCAACCATTAATGAAGAACGGAAATTATTTCTTTATGAGATCAAGATGACGTCATGACGTGACTGCCAAAGTAAACCTAGACCTCATCATGACTGTCGCCTATCTACAATAAATAAAATAAAATGTACTAAGTTATAGGTACTTATAAGTACTGCCGCTACTTCGGCGTCATCTAGTCTCTGTTTGTGTGTGTATGTCATTAATTGTGACGTCCCTATGCCAGCTCTGGTGGACAAACGGACTAACTGTATAACTAAAAGCTGAAGCAATAAATGGCGCGGTACAGTACAACTTGGCAAAAACGGGTTTTTTCTTACAATAATACTTTAATTTTTGTATGCTTATAGTTTTGCACCATTCAATGAATATTTTGAAATCGTAAAGGTACCTAATTGTTTTTCCGCTTCATCCAAATTACTTAGTTTGAATTTCAGTTGTATTTGGCGTATAGACAAGTCTTTGGTATAGACAGTAGCGCCTCTACATTTTTCTACACTTACCAAACCTTGCTTGCTCTATGTTTTGTTGAAGTTAATCGCCGTTTTTAGGGTTCCGTAACTCATTTTATCACCACATTCGCTTGGTGAAACCATTTGGGAAGCTCTCTCTCTTCATATAGTTGACAAAAAGGGCGTCTAACGGATGTACCTACTTTAGTCGATGCCGGTCGCCGACAAATATGAAACAACTGTACAATTGGGTCGGGAATTTTAATAGAATTTAATTAAATCAAACAACTTAGGTACTATTTTACTTTCTCTATAGTCGGAGGAATGTTATGCGCAGGATTTTACTAGACCGATTTTGGTACGGTTTCTCGCTAAAGGTAGATAAGCTTAGATTTAAATGAAAAGATTTTGTTACGGTTTTCTGCTGAAGTTAGCAAATGGGAGGTTTAAATAAAACAACCATTCTACTATGTAGATACTACAATTTTATTGACTAGGGACAAATACATGGACAATACAATTATTATTAAAGTGTAAATTTTTCATAAAACGTGTTTCAAATTGGTACAATTTATAACTAAAACTACGAAGGTAAATTACATACAGTGGTGTCGATTCGGGAATGCTTTGCACTAAAGTAGGTAAGTAGGTAGGTATAGCTTGGCAAAAGTAACTTAAAACGTAAGTTTTTTGAAAGGGATTTTTTTTTTTTTCATTTTCAGAATCCACAATGTGAATGCATTGTGGATTCTGGAAATGTTATGAAACTGTTATTTCTATACTCAGTCTTGCATTATTTTTGGAATTTTCAGATAAATATTATTATTTCTGCGTTAAATTGTAGGTACATGGGTAGGTACTTACTTGAATATTCAAAAATTCAAAATTCAAAATATATTTATTTCACATAGGCCTAATATACAGGCTCTTGTAAAATTATTAATGATTAAGTAGGTATTAGAGTCGTGGCGCCCCCTTTTTCTACTTTTTTTGCCAAACTAAGCATTATGTATTTTTATTTATTACTTATTAAGATTATAAATTCCATAAAAGTGCTATGTGTATCTTATTCGCATTAAGGCTCGACCACGCAAACAACTACGGAAAACAAGAAACAGGACAGCAGGAAACAGCCTAGCAAGAGTTTCCCGAATGACAACACGGCACGATAAAAATATAATGGCAGTGTGAAGTGGCGGGCGTATGTCGACATTCTAGTGACACAAGAATTGACACAGTCCAATGAAATGAACACAATACACGCACCTTCTCGGGCGACTATGACCTATAAACCAAGCGCACTAATTAGGGCTGCCAACGAACAAAAATAAATTAGTTTCACTTTGAATAATTTCCGAATAAATAATCATTTTGTCTGGAGGGTGCCACCTTTACCAAAATCGCTCTCATACTTTTCAATTGCACCTTAAACCACGATTAACTTAAACATTTCAGTTAACTACAAACCATATTTGAGTTTATTAGGAGAATACAAAACTTATTGATATGTTTATTTTCTAGCACCTACCTACTTACTTTGTTAGCAAGCTTAATCGTACCTAAGTATAAGTTATGTAAATGTATATTAGGAGGTCAGTCAGTTGCTAATGGATTCACTGGTTTGGAAACTTGCTGCCTTTTTAATCAACAACAAGTAAAAGAAATAGAAACAAAGCGTCCCATCGTTTGAAATATTTAATAATTAAGTAGGTAATTGGTTGCCTTCTCGAATTACCTTACTGTCATATGCTTTGCAAATACAGGATATATTTTTGAAGCGTATAAAACCAGATAGCCAGATGTTATTGTGTTATTTAGATAACTTAAAATTACTTAGCTGTGTCGTCACTCGTCATATACGTAGTAAAGGTGACGCACATAAGAACAAAAAACAAATCTTATAGGCAGAAATCGAAATAGAGTCTGTTTAGTGTTTTGCAAATTCTTGAAATTTCGCCATTTTAGAGTACCTAATCATTTCTCTAATCAAACTTCATTAACAATACATAAATAAAAAGAGTGCACAATAACTAATCAAAAAGGAAAGATGTAAATTAAGAAGACGTTCAGTTACTTAAAGTTAATTAAAATTAAGGTTACTAGGAGAATGTATTCTTGTCGAAGATAGGTAATTTCTTCAAGGTTGGCAGCCCTAGTTCTAATTATAACATTACAAACCGAGTGTCGGGCTACATGTAAGTACAAACGTCACTATGTCGCGTCCCATGCCGTGACGCCGGGGTCTAGCGCATAGATCGGGCTCACCGTGGGACGCGCGAACACTTGAAAAACAATTAATTAATTAAGTACTACATAATAACTTTTTAATACTTTCAATTACTTTTGGTTGCTCGTACTAAGCAGAGACGGGCATAATGTTGCCCCAAATTCATCGAGCATTTAATCCCCGGATTATTTGTATTGCTGTCTCTTATAAATTATTTTTAGCAGATGACACATACATAAATAATACCTATATGCGATTAAAAAAAATAGATAGAAAATGTGTCGGCCAGGGTTTTGCTAGGTGTATTTAGGGCGTAATATATATTACGAGTATAATGCTATGAATGCACAAATTTTGGGAACCGGCAAGACTTTTGATGAAGCGCTCAGCGGTGACAGTGACAGTTATTTGCGAGGAAGTCACGTGATAAATTCAGCGATCAGATGTAATTATGGAATATACGCATAATTTTTTTTGATTTTCATTCCATTTGAGCGATCAACAGGATTTTACGACAATCTCAAATAGGTAATCATAGTGTAAAACATGAACAACATTTCATAAGTAAAGCTTCAGTGTATTAAATGTACCAAAATGCTGTGATTATTTTATCAAGCCGATTCCAAAATCTTTACAGTTTACACCTACATTATTTTTAATTCAATAATTTAAAATATTCTACGTATTGTTGCTACTTATAAACCTATGTAGGTATATCTTGGATTTTGTATTAATATTAACAACAATTTAATTTACAAATAAAAAAGCGTGGGAAGAATATAAATCTACATATGCAATTGCTTTTCTATTTGAAATTATAAGTTAATTTGCAACATTTTATGCATATGGCACTGTACAATGTACATAAGTTAATCAAAACATAAATCATTAAAATAAATAAGAGATATGTTTTTTTGTATGATGAAAGTTGTCTCGAAAAGACAACCTGCATTTTAAAATAAAGTTATACTTAAACGTAAAAAAACATGGGTTTAAAAATAAACGATGCATTACAATTTATAAATTACGATGTATCAGTATGTACTTTTGTTATCATGTTGTATTTTATTTATCAGCGAAGGGGCGTACAAACTCCCCTTATCAACTAAAAGTTGTTTTTGGTCACTGGTCTACACTACAGCATAGTATTAATAAGTACTTAAGAGTCATCTGACCCACGATGTCTCCCATACAAACGTAATACCAAAATCATTTGTAATTCTTGCAATTTTCGATCATGTTGTGGTATTATTCGGGTTCATATAGTAATAATCTATGCTCCTGGCCATATTTGGTTCCGAAATACTTTTGTTAAACGAAATTGTATACTTATTTTTTTTTTTTTTTTTATGTCAAAGAGGACATGTTTTCTGCTTATTTGTTTTGTAATAAAAACTACACTATCTCACGTCGCATTAGTTCAGGAGCACAGTTTTTATTGTCCAGCGAAAGAAAAACACCAGTTAATAAAGAAAGTTACAAGTTTTCATTCATAATTTTTGGTATTGCGGAACTCGACCAAAGTTACAAAAAATTTGATCAATTTTGATTATTATTTCGTTTATAAGAAGTATTTCCGAACCAAATATGGCCAGGAGCATAGATTATTACTATATGAAACCGAATAACACCACAACATGATCCAAATATGCACGAATTACTAGTGATTTGTTATTTTGAATGAATGGAGATATTGTAGTTCAGAGGCCTCTTAATAACTAATATAGGCAACAACAATAACGACAATATACTTATCGTAATCGACATAATATTTATCAATATTGCACACCATATATTTAATACGCTTTTTATTTATTATGCCATTTAGATATTGGCTCTATGCAGACGAAGTTAGAAGTCAGAAGACGAAGTATATATATTATAGAAAAGTTTTATCAAAATCAAACAAGTTCAAAATTTACTGTTATTTTTAAACGATAGTATTCATTTCAATCAATAGGTACAGTTGATGTTTTTGGGATAACCTCTGGGTAGGTATACTATACAGTCGGTTAGTAATGGAACTAATTTAGGTATGTAACTAGTAATATCCTATATAGTCTACACACTCATTAAGTTATTAGAACAATTAGAATTAGTGTACTAACAAATTATCCTCGTTCTATAAACGTCATTGCGTCATGGTAAATGACGCAATTTAACCAATAACTGTACCTACCTACTACCTAGTAGGTGGATTCTGAGCCACAAAAAAAATATCCACTTGACCAGCGTGAGAGCCTTTGGTCAAACACTTCTCATTAATCACAACATATTATTACCTTAAATATATGACAAATATAATATTGACGTTTTCCAAGTGCCTGTACGTTAGGCCTATGTTAAATCAGGGGGCACGACAGTGCCCCCGCCTAAGTCAAAGCGCGAAGCAAAACTGCCGTACCATCTTTACAGGAACCATTTCGCCGCATTTTCGGGCTCCTATTTGAGAACCTCTGGATAAGACCAGAACGCTGAAATTTTCGCTATCCAGTAAGCTATAATCACATACTTAAAACCCAAAATTTCAAGTCTGTAGGTCATATAGTTCCGAAGTTATGCGAAAGCAAAGTTTCGCGTTTTCGACACTGACTGACTGACTCATGATCATCAAAATAGAACTAGTACTTCCCATAAACTCAGAGAGCTGAAATTTGGTACAGAGTTAGGGTTTAATGGCCACATAAAGGGAAAACTATAAAAACTAGGATAATCGAAGATCTGGAGTACCTGGTGATCACTGCATTAATAACTTTGTAATTCCATATAAATTATATGAGATTACAAAGTTATTTATGCAGTTAATGTATCTAGAAAAACGGACAGAAATATTTTGTAATATTTTGAAGTTTCTACAAAAAGAAGTGAAATCTCACCAAAAACATTCTGTAAAAAACTAGCCAAAGTCAAAATGGAGCTGCTTGTTTATCTCTAAAAAGTACTGAAATCTAGACAAAGTCGTGCCAAGTCTAAGGTTCCTTACTGCGATTTCTTTATTATAGTTAATGTTGTGTGACTTGGCCGTTGAAGGGTACACAAGGGTTCAAACCAGGTGCTAAGTAAGGAACCTTAGACTTGACACGACTTTGTCTAGATTTCAGTACTTTTTAGAGATAAACAAGCAGCTCCATTTTGACTTTGGCTAGTTTTTTACAGAATGTTTTTGGTGGGTAAAGATATTTTGAGTTCGTAACACACACTTTCGCCTTTATATTATTATCAGATATTTATACGAGTAATGTGGGTGTAATTTTTTGGCAAGCATAAATATGCATGAAGTATTTAAACTGTAAGGTATGCGACACTTCCCACGCTCAATTTGCCTTATTAGTTTTTATTGGGGAGGGGTGTTGGCGCATAGCAGTGGGTCATCAGAGGCCGTCGCCGAGAGGGGCAGAGTGCGCTTCAAACATAGCGACAAGAGCCGGCCGTTTTTGTACCGGTTAAAAAATATAGTGAAAATATCTGAAGGGCTATTGATGAAATTTTCCATGCAATGCACGTCGGTACGATAATACATCTCTGTTAAAGAACAATGTTGTGCTTGCTGTGACAGTTGAAATTTTCACAGATCATCACAGATGATGTATTTCTGTTGCCGCTTTAACAAGTGGTACCTACTAAAACCAGAATAAAATAAATATTAAAGGGAGCTCCCATACAACAAACTACATTTTTTGGCAACAGATATACGTTTCAAATATTCACAGAATATTTAGATATAATATATAAACTTATAAACTTTGAAAAACTTAAATTTAAAATTATTATTCAAAGTGGGCCCCATAAAAACTTGATTTTTTGCTCGTTATTGAATTTGGTGGGCAGTTGTTTTGGTTGGAATTCATCATGATAGTAGGTACGGAACCCTCAGTGCGCGAACCAGACTCGCACTTGACCTATTATTGTTAAAATGGGGTCTAACCGGATGGTAAGTAACAAATTGATCGGTAAAAGAATTAAGGAGGTAATCGGTTGCTTCACAATTGTTGTCAGAAGACTTTCCTATATAAGCTTTAATAAAACCAGTCGTGTCTCGTGACCGAAGCCAAACACCTATTTGAGTGAATTTGATCTTTATTACCAACTAGCAAACCCGGCGAACTCCGATTCGCCACCAGATGGCTTCCTTTTATGTAATTTTTTTTTAAATTTTCCGGAATTTTCTTTGCTATAAACCTCACGGAGCCCGAGACCTTTTCAACGAATGCAAAACCGTGGAAATCGGTTCGTGCGTTCTGGAGTTATAGCGTCAGGAAGGAAAACCCTACTTATTTTTATATTACCAATAAGTTTGGAGACATATTTTAAAGTAGGGATCATTATGGTGAAGAATTCTGAAGAATTAACAAGTGACGTATAAGTATCCAGTGAGGAATTAAAACGAATCTCACAAGAATTCTTGTAATTTACGTTTGAGTCATTGATTTATAAAAAATCACTTCCGCACGTGTTCCGGCTGGTCGGCCGAACCGCCTGACCTCAGTTGACAGTGACTCACTCACTGAATCATAACACGTTTGATAGCGCCTTTACATATCGTCGGCGAGTATAGACGATTATTGTCAACGCACGCGGGCCATACGCTACAGCCACAAACGACGCCAATAGGGTATTTGACTCCAATTTTTTTATTACTTTATTATAAAGTAGAATTAAAATAATGACGTGCACTGAAAGAACTAATTAAATCGATCAAATAACAAAAAAGTTATAAGCATTTAAAGATTTGTGATTAGACAGAGATAGCAACATGAAATTGTGACGTCACAAAGTACCAATGCCATAGTAGCTTCGTGCGGCTTCATACAAATTTTCGTTTTGCGAGAAAGGGATAGAAGATCCCCCCACTCCAAAGTTTAAACGCCTGTAACTTTGTAAATCTTCGTTGGATTTTAATATTTCTTTCACTGCACGTTATTATTTTTATCCTAGTTTATAATAACGTAATATTTTTTATCAAATTCAAAAGTAGTGTAAGACCCCATTGAAGCTAGAAGAGGCCACAAAGGTAGCTGAAGCACGCGACAGCCACGTGGCTGGCGTAGGCCGTAGCTACTTAAGTATAGGATAGCATGGTGGCCACTTATTTAAGAACGATGAGAGTCTTTAATGACATTGAGAAAAAGACGCGACGCTCGCATAACTTCCTGTGGGTTAGCTAGCGGCTTACGGAACCAGTAAGATGTGGAACGTCCTTCCAGCCGCTGTCCAGTCACCAGTGTCCAAGAGAAGATTGAATAGGCATTTTCTAGGAAAGCGCGCTCCGACCTAGAATCACTACCCTCCATCGTCGTCAAACAAAGTCGTGAAATTTATCAGCAAAAATCCTGTGTAACGGAGATAATAAATAATTCCTCTAATGTATTTTATGTTATGTATTTTACCTCGTTTATTTTTAAAATAATATTTGAATATTTCGGACCTCAGCAAGTAAAATAAAATATGCCTAGAGATATAAAGGATAATGCCGATTCTTGTATAAAAAATTGGCCTATACCTGGCGTCTTAACCAAATCATCGGAAAACTTTAGAAATATTCTCAATATTATGTAAAAAAAGATTAGTAAGATAACAGGGAATTTCTAATAATCAAATTTTCTAAGTGTTAATTTTCTAAGTTTTATAAGTGGCTTGGCGGTTCCACATGTTTCGAAACGTTTAATTACTTTTTTTATAATACTTTTAAACCCCTGTTCACATTTCACTAAAATAAATATATATGCGATATTAAAATTTGAAAGAAGATTCTTCATGCATACGTGTTTCAGACGCAGAGTGACGCACATATAGCCCATTTTCTGGGATTCTCCTTTATACTTTACTGATACTTTTAGTTCGAATATTCATGAGATATTCTTGAGCTTTTTCATAAATAATAAGGTTGCAGACACAGAGTGGCACAATTTATTTACCTTAATATGTAGCCATAATATAGTTGAATAAGTTAGGTATAAAAAATGTATTATATTTGGTATATAAAAAAATCGCATCCACGCGGTTAAATTAAAAATTGACTTTAATATAATTATTTAAACATTCTTAAACGGTTCTTGAATTAAGTATAAACTATGTTTCGTAATATATTATTTAAAATCTACAATAAATGCCTACAACTACTGTTGACTAGTGCAAAGGTGGTCCATTAATATTCATATATTTTAAATACTTATCTTGACTAGACATAAAAAATAAATATGACCCGTACAAAGCAGTTAATGAAAAACAATTTTCATATTGAATCCAATACCTCTACACCTGATAATTTCAATAATAATTTGTTGGCAAGTGCCATTATCATAATTGTCGTAATACAATGATAAAAATTAATTAATTATTTTCGTACTAATTGGACGGAACAATTAATTTGAATACAAATTATTCTTAGGCTCATTATACCTGTTCATAAAAAGATACATATTTTATTTAGGTGTCTTTTAGTTAGTTTTTTAATACATTTGCTAATAAAATCACTAGTATCAGCATTTTAACGCAGTCTGCCAAAAACAATATCGTTCTCAGAACAAAAATGGCGGCATCACCGATTAGCTGATTTAACATCTTTTAATGATCTATGATCTCTACCATCTTGTTCATATTAATAATCTACAAATATTTATTATTTACTCACAAATGTATTTGAAAAATGTTGTGTACACCACGTGCGCCATGTTTTTTTACTGTTGGCGTTAAGACTGACTTACCTCGCCCGTAGCGCCTTAATAAAAATTAATTCTCAAAGTTCTAATATAAAATCATCTGATACCGATCACTGGAGTGCAACCATATTTGAACCCTATCAGTTACACAATAGGGTTTTATTTAGAAGAGTCATAGCTGTCGTTGAGAGGCGGCAGGCTCTGTGTGAGAGTGCTGTCCAACTTGCGCGCCTCGTGTTCCAAAGTGTAGGAGTCCAAGGCCGGATCCTAGTCGAAAATAAATATTTTTGTTATGGTTAAAACTAGTTGACCGTAACTAAAACGCTAGCCGCCATTTTGTTTGGCTCGTGACATCACTGTAGTCCAAATATTTAAAAAATAAAGGTGCCTGATTTACTAGACTATCAACGTAAAGCTAAAACCACAGAAGGGATTGGGCTGGGCATACAGATGAATTTAGCAGTTGGGATATAATATTAACCTAACCATCAGTTAAGTAAGGATTTTTTAAAACATCTCTCCCTCATTTGGGAGAAATAGAGGGTCAGTTAAGTGAAGCAGCGGGGGAAGAATAATGAGGAAAACACTGGATAAAAATTAAATTTTTATTTTTCACATAGGCCTAAATAATAGGCTCTTATGAAAACTATATCGCCAGGTTCAGAAACCAGTATTGCACCGAGTAAAAGTGGCATGAAACTAGACAGGTGCTCTTTTCAAAAATCTCATCATAAATATACAATTTTTTTACATAATTTTAAGATGTCTCGTAAGGAAATGGAACAAATCCCTATCATTCCAAGAATCCTTGTCATTGAAAAATTATTCAACCCTTATTATTTAGATGTTTTTTAACAGTGACTTGAACCTGTTTAAAGGTAAGTCCAAAACAAACCTGCGACACAGTTCTCAGCGAGTCCCTGAGCGCGGAACGCAGGCCCTGCACGTCGCGCGCGGCGCGGCCGCTGCGCGCGATGTACGCCTGGCGCCGCCGGATCTCCGCCGACAGCTGCGACCGAAGCTGCGACAGCTGGCAGACACAACGTTACGAATATATACTCGTACTTAACTCGCACTCTCACTGGTGTCACAGAATACCATAATAGTACCTTACGGTACAGATAAACCCAAAAATGATAACTTTTGCAGAGCGATCCTTATCAGGTTCACATTAACATCCAACAAACTCTCTCGAAACATTTTTCTTCCACGTATCTGACACGAACCGCCTAAGGTGTGGAATACCAGATTCCGTGTTTTCTGTCAACAACTATCTGGGTGCTTTCAAGACAAGTGCGTTCAGCTGTTTTGAGATGGGTAAACACCATTGAACTCGTTACCGTAAAGTAAATGTAGAACAGGGATTAAATAAAGAACTTTAATAGTGGCTATTACGAGTTACGCACAACGAGGAAGGTATCATTCAATAATACATACATATATTTTTCACAGCTAGCATTAAGTACCACCCGCAGTTAAGTTAGTCACTTTAAGGAATTTGTATACCTGATTTTCAAGACGAATAATCTGCTGTCTATGGCTGGCCTCCCTGGCTTCTAACAGTCGCTCCGCTTGCAACGCCGCCAATCGGTACTGCTCTATGTCTTGTCTATTGTTTGCACCGGCGTTCGACGTGTCGCTGAAATAGCGGTTACGAGCTAACGCTAGTTCAGATTCCTGAAAAAAATTGGTCCCAACAAAATTGAAAATAAGCATTAGTAACACTAAGAATTCTAATGAGGTTAATTCTAATATTATACTGTAATCTCTAGCACCGTTCCAAATAAAGCTTTACCACATTGAAATAAGAACATATTCGTAGGTTACTTACTTTCTTACTTACTTTATCAGCTAGTTCCTTTTCTAATCGACGTATCTTCATCTTCAACTCTCTGTTCTCTAGTTCTAACAGACTGAACTCAGCGCTTGTGCCGTATGGTTTGTCCTTGCACGGAATTTCTTTGTAACTGCGAGAATCTTTTGTGGAGTCTGGACCTGCGTAAAGGTGTTAATTAAGTTGATTTGTAGTTATCACCGTACATATATCACAAATATCGTATTGACCTTTTACAAGAGCTTGTATTTTAGGCCTATGTGAAATAAAAATTTAAAGTTTGATGGTAGTAACTATAAAAATAATGGAAAGTATTCTTGTGGTTACATTGGACCATGAATACGAATGACAAGAATATGTATTATAATTAATAAGTATTTTTGTAAGGGTAAGTGCAACCCCTAAAATCCGCTACCTCTACAAATTAACAGATTTAATTTATCTCGTAATTTAATTGAATCCCACTGTAGGACCACTGGTGAACTAAGGTCAGGAAGGAAATTACTGGGTATGGTAGATATTGGAATCTTACTACCCTTAAAGTAAAGCAAGGCTTTAGGAGCCAAAATGTCGTCTGATAGAATCCAAATTCTCATGAATAGTCAAAGAAACCCTTTACCTGAATCTAAATCCGAGGAGTAATAAACGCTCTTCTCAGTGCGATCGTGGCTCTTGCTCCGCAGCGCGGACGACATGGGCCCGCGTATCATGGTCGAGCGTCGTTCCGCTTCTAGCTTCCGGACGGTTTCCTGCAGCGCGTCGCACTTGGCTTTAAGTTCGGATCGGTCCCGTTGTAAGGCGTGAAGTTCGCGCTCTAGCTCGCTGCTATCGTTGCTTTCTTTGCCATCCCATGTCGTCATTCGCAGTTGGGACTCGAAATCAGCCCTGATGGTTAACAAGAAAACATTTTGAATCACTTACTACTAAAAGAACTGCTGCACTAACGATAGCAATGGTGCAAATTGATATGGTTAAGTGTACACAAAGCACAAATCTTCTACCCTAGATAGAAAGCAGCTATTCCTGTGATTAAAATTTAGTTTATAATTTAAGTAATCTCAGAGTTGGGAATTTACTTTTCTTCCTTTTCCTGGAGGATAATTTAGATTGGGGTGTAGATTGGGATTGGGGGATAGGGGTATGCCTTCAAAATTCAATTTATTTTGGTATTTCATAATTTTTAAGGTAATAATAAATTGTAGGCTTATGAAAGTAATATTACGGTAATGGCAGACACAGCCACGTTTATATAAAAAAAAATCTTGAAAGTGTCCAGTTTATGAACAATTTATTTAATAGATACAAATCAATTGAAATTGATTGATATTCTAGTTCCGGCTGCGGTGGACACTAAAACAATACGGACCTTTGTGCTTCCACGTTAGCCAACTGGTTGGTGAGGCGGTGCACCTGGTCCTCCAGCGAGCAGTTGAGGCGTTTTAGCTCGCTCAGCGCTGCCTTGGCGCTTTCAAGCTTTTCGGTCAGAACGCGACGCTCGTTTTCACAGTTGGCTGAAATTATTGGACAAAATGAAATAAACATTCTAATTGCTAGGGCAAAATAACCATCCTAATTGCTAAGGGCATTTTAACCAGCATTCCTAAGGTTCGCACGGTATGCGGGTTTCTGATCCTCTTTCAGTTTCCATATTTCATGTTCTGAGTGCGATCTACAATAAACCAGCGATACCTAAAGCATAGGTACTGGCTTGAATACAACCAATTCTGAGAATAAATTCGGAACAAAATAACATAACTAGGAATAACTCTGCAAGAATCTGTCACATCCAATGACATAAAGGGGATCAGTTGCCTCTAACTCTGGTTCTGGCTCTGCAAAATACTTACACTTTTAATTGGGTTAAGGGAAACCTATTTTGCCTGTAACTTTAAAGGCATATTTGGACTTACAAGATGCTGTCACATTTTGTGAGATAAACGAAAAACATTGCCTGTAACTATGAAAATGTATTAGCTTTTCAAGATGGTCTCAATTTTAATGAGAAATGGGAACATTGTCTGTAGCTTTTCAAGCAAGATGGTCTTATTTTTAATGAGATGAATGGGAACTTTGAGGGCGTATTTAGGTCTACAAGATGCTCTCACTTTTAATGAGTTTAAGGGGAACATTTGCCTGTAACTTTGAGGGCGTATTTGGCGTATGTGCAAGATGCTCTGAATTTCAATGAGATAAAGAGGAATATTTACTTATAACTTTGAGTGTGTATTTCATCTAAAAGCTTACCAATACTCTTCTGCATCTGCCTCAACTTGTCCATAGCGTTGGCCTCGTTATTCTTCGCCTCGTTCAACATCCGCTGAGTCTTGCTCAGCTCCGCCCTGAGCTCGCTCTCAGCGGCAGCCGCTTTTTGCAGCGACGTGGACAGTTGCTCCACGGTGCCTTTGAGGGATGTGCATCTGTCTTCCAGGGATGCGATAGTGCGGGTGTAACCTTCGCAACGTTCTTGCAGTTTCTAAGGTGTGAGAGATTTATGGGGTAAACTGTTCTGGCTTAATCCATTGACGAATGACGTATTAAGTACAATTTTTACAAGTAGAAAAGGTATTGGAATTTTAACAATTTGAACTTTTAGTAAAAGTTTCCAACTATTATAATGGAGGGTCACAACTCACAAGGCAGGTTGAGAACTATCGAACGTAAAAGCAAAGTGCTGAGCTCAATGCTTCGATTCTGAGGCGATTTAGGCCCCAAATCTGATAAATGTGTCAATAGCATCTATCAGGAGTACCTTCAACGCTTGGTCCCGATCCCTAGCGGCGACCGCGGCGCGCTGCACGTCGCCTTCTAGCTGAGCTCGACGCACATCCAACCTGGCTGCTCGACCTAGCCCAAAACACAAACCCCGATCATCATTAAAAGCACCGAAATGGTACGATATTAATATTATTCTCAGTTACGCGGCGTGATGTTTTCCTTCGGGAAATGATGACCCTTCGAGGGTACCGGCCTTGAGGCATGCTGATATGTCGCGGAGTATAATTGAAAACATTGAATAACATCGTTACTCAATGTTTCCTCTATTACTCTGGGCAACCACTACTCAGTTGCCGCTACTTATACATACCTTCAGCTGCGGCCAACGCTTCGCGCAGCTGGCCAACTTCCTGCACGCGTTCCGCCAGCTGTACGCGAAGACTCTCCGCTTTGTTCTGCAATTGCATTAAAAATAATGTCTCCGCATAGAGAAAGAAAACTGTAAAAGTTATGATGGACCGTAAGTGGTGCCAATTTCGTATAAAAAGAGTTCAAGAGGTTTAGTTATAAGTAAGTCAGTTTTTTTAGTTAATTGTGTTCCAAGTCAAAAAGAAAAAGTTTGAAAATATTTATTAGAGTCAAATAAAAAGTTGATATCCTCCATGCAAGGAAATCTAGTAGGAAGAAGGAGACTAGGCGGCAGAAAGATGTATGAGCTTTAGAACTTTTACCGACTAATCAAACACAGAAAAAATTAAATGGCACGATAAGACCAAAGTTAATCGAGTAATTAACCATTTTTTTTGTGGAACACTGTTCGTAGCTCTCCTTTTTGAATACAGAGTAAGTCATCTGCCAAAAATGAACAGCATTACAATTTTTTACTAAATGGGAAATAAATGCTTGGTGAATTCTGGTCTAAGAAAGTATCAATTTAATTCCGAGATGAAAATTTCGTGCATCAGAGTTGAAAATGTGACTGGTTACCTCGTTTTGCACCTTCTCTTCAGTGACGGAAGTCAGGGTGGCTTCCAAACTGGTGATCTTGTCCCTCAAGTTACTGATCTCTACCGTCTTTGACTGCACAGATTCATTCTGAAACAAATTAATATAAAATATACGTACTGAAATTATGTACAAGTGTGCGAATAACTAAAACCACATCTGTCATTTTTGTCAAACGCTGGAACGTATAGTAAATAAAAAAATAAACAATATGAGGAGGAATAATCCTCATCCTGCTGGCTCCATCGGGAATAGTGCCCAATGACTTACAGACTAAAAACCTTCTGTCTACAACCAGGCCCGTGACACTCAGTACAAATGACATGACTTAACTACCTACACTACTACTAAAATGCCGGCCCTATAAGCATTCCATTTCTATGTGTGAGTAAATGTCATCGCAGCCCGATAGGGCTGGCAACGCGACGTGTACGTGGCGACGACGCGACCGATGCACAATGTCACGGTGACAACTTGCAGCCCACTGTAAAACGTTTAAATTGCAGTTCAAATGCAATTCTTTGTTTAGTTATTTCATGAAAATTAATTATATTGCATTGTGTTTAATAATACTTATAAAAATACTTATAAAAATAATTTTATTATTTTCATAAGTAGGTACATAGCATTTTTCTGCGGCTTCACCCACCTGAATTTTAGAGTTTCACAAATTCCGTAGGAACTATGGATTTTTCGGGATAAAAAGTAGCGTAAAGTCAGTAATGTGTTAGTCTAAGTTAATCTATCTCCATTCCAATTTGCAGCCAAATCGATACAGTAGTATCGATACAGATCCTAGTTGCGGCATGAAAGAGTTACAAACGTCCAAACCCACAAGCTTTCATATTAATCATATTCATTAGACAATAGGATATTATGGGATACTTATAAAAATCACTACAAAAATAATTAATTACAGTCCCTTGCCTTGAGAAAACTTTATTAAACCTTCGGTTTTTTCATAAATTTTACTAATAAAAAAATTGTCATCTAAAAAGGTGTGCTTTTATTTACAAACAGTAGCCCTATGATGATAAAGTTATGAATTTGTGGCAAACCAATTGAAATAACGCACTCGCGAAGACAGCGCCCACGAGTACCACCCGACGCGTCGCGCTCGCCGCTCTGGGGTAATACATTGACGGGAGGGTGTGAATGTCACTTCTTTACGTTAGTAATATTATATATTCGTTGCTACAACCGCACGACCTACCGAGAACCACTGAGCATTTCTTCCCATAGAAAGCTGTCTTTCTTCGGATCTTGACCGTTTTTTGCCTCCACCTCCCCTTCTCTTCCCGAACGCTGCGCAGGCTGGTGTTGAGCGACTGCAGGCGACCCTCGCCCTTGCCGCCTCCCTCGACCCAATGAACGCCGTACCAAAACATTGAGCTGCACATCCTTCTGCCCCAGCGCGGACTGCAGGCGCGCCTTCTCCTCCTGCACGCTGCGCAGACTGGTGTTGAGCGACTGCAGGCGACCCTCGCCCTTGCCGCCTCCCTCGACCCAATGAACGCCGTACCAAAACAAAAACATTGAGCTGCACATCCTTCTGCCCCAGCGCGGACTGCAGGCGCGCCTTCTCCTCCTGCACGCTGCGCAGACTGGTGTTGAGCGACTGCAGGCGACCCTCGCCCTTGCCGCCTCCCTCGACCCAATGAACGCCGTACCAAAACAAAAACATTGAGCTGCACATCCTTCTGCCCCAGCGCGGACTGCAGGCGCGCCTTCTCCTCCTGCACGCTGCGCAGACTGGTGTTGAGCGACTGCAGGCGACCCTCGCCCTTGCCGCCTCCCTCGACCCAATGAACGCCGTACCAAAACAAAAACATTGAGCTGCACATCCTTCTGCCCCAGCGCGGACTGCAGGCGCGCCTTCTCCTCCTGCACGCTGCGCAGACTGGTGTTGAGCGACTGCAGGCGACCCTCGCCCTTGCCGCCTCCCTCGACCCAATGAACGCCGTACCAAAACAAAAACATTGAGCTGCACATCCTTCTGCCCCAGCGCGGACTGCAGGCGCGCCTTCTCCTCCTGCACGCTGCGCAGACTGGTGTTGAGCGACTGCAGGCGACCCTCGCCCTTGCCGCCTCCCTCGACCCAATGAACGCCGTACCAAAACAAAAACATTGAGCTGCACATCCTTCTGCCCCAGCGCGGACTGCAGGCGCGCCTTCTCCTCCTGCACGCTGCGCAGACTGGTGTTGAGCGACTGCAGGCGACCCTCGCCCTTGCCGCCTCCCTCGACCCAATGAACGACGTACCAAAACATTGTGCTGCACATCCTTCTGCCCCAGCGCGGACTGCAGGCGCGCCTTCTCCTCCTGCACGCTGCGCAGGCTGGTGTTGAGCGACTGCAGGCGACCCTCGCTCTTGCCGCCTCCCTCGACCCAATGAACGACGTACCAAAACATTGAGCTGCACATCCTTCTGCCCCAGCGCGGACTGCAGGCGCGCCTTCTCCTCCTGCACGCTGCGCAGGCTGGTGTTGAGCGACTGCAGGCGACCCTCGCCCTTGCCGCCTCCCTCGACCCAATGAACGACGTACCAAAACATTGAGCTGCACATCCTTCTGCCCCAGCGCGGACTGCAGGCGCGCCTTCTCCTCCTGCACGCTGCGCAGGCTGGTGTTGAGGGACTGCAGGCGACCCTCGCTCTTGCCGCCTCCCTCGACCCAATGAACGACGTACCAAAACATTGAGCTGCACATCCTTCTGCCCCAGCGCGGACTGCAGGCGCGCCTTCTCCTCCTGCACGCTGCGCAGGCTGGTGTTGAGCGACTGCAGGCGACCCTCGCTCTTGCCGCCTCCCTCGACCCAATGAACGACCTACCAAAACATTGAGCTGCACATCCTTCTGCCCCAGCGCGGACTGCAGGCGCGCCTTCTCCTCCTGCACGCTGCGCAGGCTGGTGTTGAGCGACTGCAGGCGACCCTCGCCCTTGCCGCCTCCCTCGACCCAATGAACGACGTACCAAAACATTGAGCTGCACATCCTTCTGCCCCAGCGCGGACTGCAGGCGCGCCTTCTCCTCCTGCACGCTGCGCAGGCTGGTGTTGAGCGACTGCAGGCGACCCTCGCCCTTCCCATGCTGCTCCGTCGCTTCCTTCAGCTGCTTCTTGAGCATACCCACTTGGGACTTGTAGTCGTCCTAAAAAATTATATCGAAACCGTTAAACGGCAACTGGTCAAGTAAAACTCCAAAGTCTTGAACATCGGTGCCTGTCTGTATATGCTTGCCATGCCTGAATATCAGGGAGTGTTCAGGAATTATTTGATTTGGTTCTCCCATCACCTTTTAGCATACAGCTGCAAGGCATTGTAAAGGCTTCACCCCTACATGACGTACCAATAAGACACGTTCCACATTCTTGATATAGTATTCAAGACCCTAATGGGTCTGAAGTATCCTCCTGGCCTCTGTCTTGAGTACCACCTACAACTTGAGTATTTTCGAACCAAGTGTGATTAGGCATTTCCTAGGCTAGAACCTCAACCTTAGACTGTATGAAAACTTTTCATTAATAGTCAAGCGCTAGCCTATTCTAAAGTTAAATAAATTACACAATATAAAGGTACGAAATTTTCCTTCCGAAAGTTACCTTCTCTCTTTCAATCTGGCACACTTCGTGCATCAAGTTCCTGACACCCTTCTTGATGAGTTCCGGGTCCACGTCTATTATCTCGTTGCGATCTTCCGAATGATCCCGGCCTGCAAAATTTTCATATTCAGGAAATTTAGAACAGCAAAATTCTATACAAGATCAATTAAAAATTGCAGAAAAGGGCAAGAAAGGAATTGCAAGTAGAGGTGGGGTCAGCTAGGTCTGATCTGCGGGGCTAGACACAGCAGTCAGTCGCTAAACAGTCGTTTAGCGTTCACGACAGAAGATAAAAACGTATGGACAAACCACGTAACTGTAGAAAAACCACGTGACCGTGAATACAGGAAAACACGCTGTTTTTCAAAATCGACTACTACAATTGGAACGCTCCCTGGCGTTCTCGCAGACGTTGATAGATAACTTTTAGCGTACTTTGCATGGCAATGGGGAGGCTGGCGGGAGCGCGGTGAATACGACAGTGAATCTCGTACTCCCGCCATTAGGTCCGCCGTGGAAACAGACAGTTTTTAGTGGGTGCAAGCCCCACATAACCCTTCCGTTTCCCCTGACGGAGGGGTATGCATAAGGCATTTTCTGTCTATAAAAAAAAATGGCAATGGGGAGGCACGCTGCCGATTTATCCCGCTAGGTGACAGGTGTCCCATCGTCGCTGGTGCTGAACAGATAATAAATCAAAATCCATACATATTTTTTCCGAAACTTGAATAATCTCATATAACTCAGTTATTATAGCCTAAAATCTGTGCCTACCATTGTATTACTCATGACGTGCATTGATTTCCTGCGAATGAGCAGCGAAGAAAAATTGTAGGTCATCGATAGGTCTAGCTTAACGTATAAAAACTTGAAACCAAGGTTTTTCGCCTTTTTCAGTTAAAAATGCATTCCGTTTTCTTAATTCAGCTTTTAAAATAGCCATAGTCATCAAAGAATACATTATTGCGCTTTATTACGATAAAGTTAAGACAAATTGTAACCTCAAAATTCACCTTGTTTTTTGTCTATGTCCACCGATGTTACAAATGTACCTGACCACAGATATATTAGATACCGGTGACCAATCTGACAGCTACCAGCGGGCGTGGCGCCATCTGAGATTAGCTTTGCCCGTGCCTCCCCATTGACAGCCGACAGTGAACAAGACAGTGACAGTGAGCAGAAGCGGTAACTTACATTAATCAGGATCTGGAAAAAATATCTCAGTGGTCAGAAACAAATTCACTCACACTTAATCCCAAGAAAACTAAGGTAATAATATTAGGAACGAAACAAAAAATTAGTCAAGTTGAATTACTCAATCCTTCTATTAATATAAGGGGTGACACAGTGGAAAGGGTTTTTGAGGCACGAAATCTTGGGGTAATTTTCGAGCCAAATCTGCACTTCGAAAGCCATGTTAGGAAGGTAGTAAAAAGTTGTTTTTATCGGTTGAAACTTCTATATAAAATGCGCTCTTACCTTAATGTTAATGTTAGAATTCGTTTATGTGAGTCCCTGATATTATCAAAATTAAATTATGCGGACGCTGCATATGGACCTTGCTTGCTCGGTAGGTCCGTCAAGCTTATTCAGAGAGTCCAAAATGCGTGCGCCCGCTTCTGTTTTCACATTCCTCCTCGATCCCACGTTAGCCCGTATTTAAACAACGCCGATATGCTGAATATGGAAGCACGGCGGAGACTTCATCTCGCTACCCTTTTGTTCGGAGTGATTAAGACAGGAAAACCTGCTTACCTACAGTCAAGGATAAGGTGGACTCGTGAGAACAGTAAGTACTGCCCAAGGTCTGTCCCTCGGATCTCTTGGCCTTCTCACAGGACCGCCTCGTATAAGGGAGCGTTCAAGTATGCGGCCTGTAGAATTTGGAATGATTTACCTCCTCCAGCTCGAATATCTAAATCTATTTATTATTTTAAAAGTGAAACAAAAAAGTACTTATTAGAAAAACAGAAATTATAAGACTTTGTCGCATATTTACCCTTTGTTTTCAAAATTAATTTATCTATATGTATATGTGTATAGTTTTCAGCAATGATGAAATTTGCACTCTGTCTCGGTCTCTAACTGACTATAAGTTACACGGTTTACCGCACTCCCGATCAGCCCGTGACTTCACCTAGGAGGGTTCTGCCTGAAAATCAGCGCTGCAGCACACCGGCTGCAGCATCAAGCTGAGGCAGCGCCCTGTTCAGCCAAATAATTAGATTTAAGTGGTGGGTTCCCGGAACTCGGGGAATCAAGGGGATTTATTATTGATATTTTACTCCTTGGTTCCCTGAGGTCTATGGCCCACCTTTTGTTTTGAGTTATTTTTGGCTGAATAAAAACTATTTTATTTTATTTTTTTATTTAACAACGCTAAGCATACAGAAGAGTCTGCTTTCATTTATTTTGATTCGGTCACGTGGTTTTTCTACTGTGATGGATACTAAACGACTGTTACTTTGTCTAGCCCCGCTGAGGTACCTCTGTGCGGACTGTATCGCCTCGACGGGCTGGCGATGCGCTGTCGGCGGGCGGCCTGGTGCACGCTGCCGTCGGGCTGGATGCCGCAGACCCGCCTGAGCGCGTGCGCCACGGATGACAGTCTCGCCTCCGCCTCGCGCCGGCCGGCCTCCGTCTGCGCGAGCGCCGCCTCCACCGCGCGGCAACGGCTCTCGCTTGCGCCTAAGCGAGTCTAAAATAAAAGAACGAGCCTTACAAGTAGCCGCATATTATGACGTGTAACATCTGTACACTATGTTGGCCAACATTACGTCGTTGACCGTTGTACCAACCTAACAAAATGGCACTGCGCGTGCTCATTGGCATTGTTTGGTAAATGAATTAGAGCGTGCTTTCACGGATTTCTTGTTACACATTTCAGTCTCTTTTCCAAAAACAAAAATCTCAAATCTAATACGTACATACGATTGTACACTGACTGATGAGAATGAATGGTCATTCGAATATTTAATTAATCTATGAACAAAAATGAAAAAAAAAATTTGCTGTAGTCCGCATTGTCGGATGAACTTGCCCACGACTTTGCAACAATCATATTTGAGTGAATGATTCGATTCGGCATGGGGCAGTAGATTATACAATTTTTAAATTGGCTCAGGGGGCCTACCACCGTAACTTAAAGTAATATTATTGTAATTTGTTTTAAAATTTCCATGCTGTCATTGTATGAAAATGTCAAAACAATATTACAATACTTTAAGTCACGGTTGTAGGCCCCCAGGTCTGGTCTGGTGGGAGGCTTCGGCCTCGGCTAGTTACCATTCTACCAGCGAAGGAGCACCGCCAAGCGCTAAGTCGCTTGGCGGTGCTTGCGCTCTCAAACTGTACAACTCCTGATTCCGAATTAGTTTTTTCAACAATCAACAATTTTTATATGAATTTGGCAATGAAAAAAAGGCAAATAAGTGCAAATTCCTTGCACCTTTAACTCCTGGATCTGCTGCGTGGCGTCGGCGAGGCACACCTCCAGGTTGTGTTTGAGCTCCTCCAAACGACGCTCCTTGGACCGGCAGTCTTCCAAACGCAGCACCAGTTCCTGACCACACGCAATAACGTTACGACTTTTCACAAAATTGGAAAGGTGGACCATTTGTCCAAAATGGCAACATTTGTAGGAAGGTTATTAAATAGTTGTCGTTTCATGAAATTTGGCACTTTCTAAATATTCGTAAGTAGACGATTATAAGCTTTCATGAAAGAGGCCTTTAAAATTGCTGATATGGACTATGATAATGGATATTTCAGGGAATATTACTTTCAAATTCAAACATCAAACTGGATCTTTAATCTAAATTCGCTTCGAAACATAAACATCAATCGATAAAATGTTCTCTATAGAATGTTCTCATAAACCGACATAATTGGTGGCAAGCATTTTTTGTGTTACTAAGCACTTGACAACAATCATGTCTGATGAACAGAAATAATGGGGTCTAGGATGGAGCGCGCCTGCCTAGAAAATGCCTGTTTACTCTTCTCTTGAAGGCTCCCAGATTATACTTGGCTGGGAACACATAAGCTTGAAGGTTGTTCAATACCTTAGCGCTACGTATCAGAAACGAGGAAGTTTCGTTCAAATTCGCTTGATATCAACCACATAAGGATGCCACCTCTCTCGGCGTCTAGTACAATCTCACCTGGTCCCTGGCCCTGCAAGCCTCCTCTAGCTCGGCGCAACGCTGTCGCGCCGCGGCCAGATCGGAGCGAGCCGCTGCCAGCATGGCTTCCAACTCCGCGCTGTGACGCTTGGCGGTTGCCGCGTCACCGGCGCAGCGTTCGCGCTCTTCGCTCTCGTTTTGCAACCTTAAAACAGTTTTTGTTTGCATTATCCGACGTTAAATGGACTTCCCATATGATTGTCCATAAAGGCGAACTAACAATACGTTGCCAGCTGGTGTGTATTTATTGAATAACACAATGTTGTAATGTGGTGGGAACATTGCTCCAGCGTAGGAAGAGGCATACCGGGTGGTTGTGGACTACCAACGTGGTATATTTATCAGTTATCTAGTACCCATAACACAAGCTATCGCTTACTTTGGGGCTAGATTGCGATGTGTATATAATGTCCTGATATATACTTTTGCAGTCAGGCGACAATGGATGGTGATGGCTGCGTTACTATGGTTACCGTCAGTAGTCTTACCGAGATTGCAACTCCTTGATGTCGTGCTGGGCTTGCTCCAGAGCCGCGCGCTCCCTCTTCAGCTGCGCCTCAGCGGCGCGCAGGTTGCGCTCGGTGTGCTCCCCGCCGCTCTCCGCCTCCTTGAGCATTGTCTGTACGCGCGTGAGCTCCATCTCTAACGTCGTGCGGTTTTCTTCCAGCCCTGTAATATCAAGTAATATTTATCCTAAAAATTAATTGGCCAGAAAAATAGTCGCTCGAAATGACAAAATCTGATTGGTACCCAACTACAGCTCCGCATTTCCGAACCTGAGGCGAGAATAGATGTCTAAATGACAAAATCTGATTGGTACTCAAACACAGTTCCGCTCCTCTCCGTTTTGGTGGAAACCGGGCCTTACTGGAGTCAAAAATGTTTGTTTTGACGCCAACAGCGTCAGTTGAAAGTCAACCGCAGTATTGTCTATGGACCGCGGTCTACGCCACAGATAACTTGTGTTTAATCCGCACGCGAGTTTAGGCAGGGACGATTGGCATGTTGCGGCGTATTAGCGGAAATTTTGACAAATGGCGCAAATTTTTTCTTGTATGAAGTAGCTTTGACGTAAAATGTTCCGATGGGCTCATCCTTAGTTTCATGTCGGTGGCCTAAAATAACGAGTATTGGTATAGAGAAGCCGATAGTAATTTTTGCTGATGAGTCGCACCTACGATCTTGTGGTAGGCCTCGTCGCGCGCCCGCGCCGCGTCCCGGCGCTCGTGCTCGGAGCGCTTCACGTGCTCGCGCAGCTCCCGACACGCGCTGTTGTACTTGTCCCGCTCGGCCGTGCAGTTGCTGAGCTGCCGGCGCGTGTCTGTCAGCTCCTTGCGGAGACTTTCTGTTTCGTTCTCCACTGCAACCATATTAACCAGACATATAACATTATTGCGTCCCTCGGAAAGGAAACGACTCCATCGAACAACTTGTCGTGGAGGGCAAAGTGGAAGGCACATTCATGGCCACGCGGAAGTTCGCCTGTGCGATGGACTGACAAGGTCAAGAGTGCTATTGGTGGTCCCTTGCATGAGTGCACCAGTATTTCGACAAGCAGGGAGAAGTGTCGCATGCTGGTGAAGAGGATAACATGTGCCTCAAATAGAGTTTCCCAATAAGATGCCTGTTTGCGCGTTATGCTAGCCCTCCGGATTACGCTAGACCGTACCGCGACGGCCGGCAGCCTGCCCCCGCGCAGCGCGTCTCCCCGCTTCGGCGGCGCGCTTGAACAGTCCTTCGTCAAACCCCGACTGATTCGGTCGACTGTGAGTGCCGTTTCGCCCGCGTGAAGACGCCAGCCACGCCGCCTCGTGTCGTATTAGATTAGGAGCCCTAATTTTGCGCTCCTTGGCTCGCCGCGTCCTTCTAATGCTGCGGGCCCATTTGGCTATCCGGAACACTGTTGTGCTCCCGCGCTTTCGGATCTCGCCGCCGCCGCTGACTCGCTACTCGTGGTCTAGTGCCGCCGCCGCGAAAGACCTCCCAAAGAAGGGCGAGTGTGTTCCTTTGCATTTAACACAGCAGGCATCACACACCACATTCCACCATACACGAACTCACTCCCCGGATACCACGTGCTTGCTGTCTCCTGCGCCGGTAAGTACCCAGCAGTAAGTCGCTCTGTGCCGCGGGATAAAAGCCAGTGCAAATCGCCCATAAATTTTTTGGTGGGTCCTTTTTGACCCCCCCCACCGCTGCCTGTGGGAATCCGCTGGCCTGCTCTGATGGGCCCGGCAGTTGCCCGCTGATTCATTGTGCACAGGCGCGGTGCGTAATCACTTTTGGTAGCACTGAGCGCGGTTTGTCTACACCTCGCTTTGCGTTTTGCGCTGGTTTTGCCCGCCGCGCCGTTCATTTTCTGCGCCGCTGGCATAAATCCCGCTTTCCGCCACGCGCCGTGTCGCCCGCCGCGCTGTTAGCGGAAATTCCGCAATCGCCGCCAGTTCCGCTGCGTCAACGCCGCGTTTCGGCCGCGTTCCGCTTATTATAATTATAAGTTTAATTACATCATAATTTGTTTGTTACATTTACTATTGTTTTGCTTTGCGTGCCGGTACCGCCCGCTCGCCACGTAATTTAACACGCGTACCTACTACGACCGCGCCGCTTTGTTCATTGCGACTACGGTACGACCGCGACCGCGATACGACTTGTTTACTATTACTTTAATTTTATTATTGCTTGCACTCGCGCCGCCCGCCGACTTGCCGGCCGCCTTTTCAATTTATTATTACTTTATTTTTACATTTTGTTTATATTTAATTTGTTAGAATGTCCGCGAACATCAAAAAGCTAGCTGTA
This sequence comes from Coenonympha glycerion, assembly GCA_963855885.1. Taxonomy (NCBI): domain Eukaryota; kingdom Metazoa; phylum Arthropoda; class Insecta; order Lepidoptera; family Nymphalidae; genus Coenonympha; species Coenonympha glycerion. The sequence goes on along the minus strand of OY979637.1, from coordinate 14,351,548 downwards.
CAGATACAGTCTGAGCTTCGCTGGGCGACGTCCGCCGCGGGTTTGATAGGCCGCGAAGATAGATCCGCCGCCCTATTACACCGAGCGGACCAGGTGCGGACTCGGCAGGCCTCTGTGGAGCAGGCCTTCCAAGACCTGCTCACCCTCGGGCCCGAACAGGAGGTACTGAGGACGGCTCAGGCCGATTATGACCAGTTCTTCGAACTGATGGACTCGGTGGTGGAGGCCGCCCATGGGATCCGGACCGCCGCTGATGAAAGGCGTCGAAGTGGCGCTTGCAGAGAATCCCCCAGCCGACCGCCCACACAGCCGGCATTATTAGGTAAACTGCCCACGATCGAGCTGCCCAAATTCGGTGGGCAGCTTCAGGAGTGGATGAACTTCCTGGCGTTGTTCGACAGTCTGGTCCACGCCAGGAAGGACCTGTCCCCCACCCAGAAGCTAACATATTTACTGTCCTCGCTACAGGGCGAGGCCCTGGACGTGGTGCGGCACCTCGACCTCTCGGAGGAGAGCTACACCACGGCCAGGGAATTGCTGGCCAGGCGCTACGAAAATGTGCGCCGGTTGGCCGACGCACATGTAGCCCAGCTACTCGCCTTGCCCGCCGTCACCGGGGTGGCCGGCCTCAGAGAGGCCTTGCTTAACCCTTGCATTGTGGCCACCAATGCTCTCCGTCGATTGGATCTCCCCGTCGACCAGTGGTCCTTCTTGCTACTGCACATAGTGCTCTCCCGCCTGCCGTCGGAGCTTAAGCTCCGCTTCGAGCAGCGCTTCGGAGGGGACGGTGCAACCTACCTGCCCCCTTTCTCCGACCTCCTGAAGTTTTTGGAGCAGGAGTGCCTCCAGGCCGATAACTCCGGAGTTACCGGCCCTCGAGTGGCCCCTGGGAGGTCCGAGCATGTCCGAGGGGGTGGGGCAAGGACTGGCCCTTCGGCGGGGACCGGCCCCAACCGGCGAGGCCGTGGAGCCGACGCCAGAGAAGGTCGCCGGGTGTCACAGTACAGCGGGGCCGTGGCCACGAAGCTCCCCCCCAGTGCCTATTGTCGGCACCCCAGCCACCAGGTCTCCTCGTGTTCGCACTTCCTGGCCAAACCGGTTGCGGCCCGGAGAGAATATGTGTCGGCACGCCACTGGTGCTTCTCTTGCCTGGGCCAGCATCTCGTACGAGACTGCCCGCGCCAGCGGCCCTGCCCACATTGCGGCGGTGCCCATTCGGCCCTTTTGTGTGCCAACCGGAGTGGTTCCGGTCGCCAGGACATTGGGTCGCGCACCCCCCCCCATGGGCGGGGGCGCTAGTCCTGGCCACCCGACCAGTCCCGTTAGGCGTTCTCCGGTGGACCACCAACCTCCTAGTGGAGGTAGGGGTTCCACCCCCCGGAGGAGGGCTTCACCCCCCCGCGGCATGGTCACATACCCCTCGCGTCATCACGACGGGGATATCGCGTCCGCCCCATTGGGCGTCGTCCCGCGTCGGTTCTCGCCGCCACTACACGAGTGGCCGCGACTGGAGCGCCATCCACCCACCATAGGTCGAGGCGATCCCTACCGGGTGCCGGACGTTAGCCGCATGGTGCGGCCCCAAATGGGTGAACGGTCCCCTGCTGATTACCAGCGCCCTAGGGGCGGTGGGGCTTCACCCCCCCAGGGGGGGTCACACCCCCCGGGGGAGGGTCACACCCCCCTCGCATTTTTATGACGGGGGTCTGACGGCCGCTCAAATGAGCGTCGAACCGTCTAGGTTTTTGCCTCCCCTCCATGTGTGGACGCAACTGGAGCGCCATCCACCCGTGCTAGGTCGAGGCGCTCCCTACCACGCCCCGGATGCTAGCCGCATGGTGCGACCCCGGGTTGGTTATGCCGGATGGTCCCCACGTTGGGTACCCTCCCCCTCTCTAGCAGCGCCCCAGCCGGAGTACCCCCGTCAGTGGGCTCCCGCTGGTGAAGGCACGTCGCGCTAGGTGTCCGCCACCCTAGCTCCCACCGTAGCCACCTCCCCTGAGACTCTGAATCTACAGCAGTCAGTATGCCAGACCATACTTTTGTCGACTGCCTCAGGGAGGTTATTACAGGAGTGGCTCTCCCTTGTGGCCTCACTTCCGAATGTTAATCGGATTTCGATGCCTCGTTGCTTCCTATCGCCCGGAAGGTGCCACGCCAGTCTCCACGGCTTTTGTGATGCGTCCGAAAAAGGGTACGCAGCCGTGGTCTATTTGCGAACTGTCAGTGACACCGGCGAGGTCGCAACCCACCTTGTCTTGGCGAAAAGTAAAGTGGCCCCAATTCGGTCACGCTTGACGATACCCAAATTGGAGTTGTCTGGAGCCGCTCTTTTGGTGCGCCTTCTCAACCATGTGCGTACGTCCCTCCTATCGATCGTTGACCTGACGGACGTGTACGCCTGGTCGGACAGCGAAATTGTCCTTTGTTGGTTGCGAGCCGCTCCCCACAACTTGGAAGTCTTTGTTGCCAACCGGGTTTCCCAAATCCAGAATTCGGAAACCCCGTTGACCTGGAGACATGTGCCAGGGGACCTGAACCCTGCAGATTGTGCTTCCCGCGGATGTGAAGCTTCCGACCTTGTCAACCACTCTCTTTGGTGGGGCCCTGACTGGCTGACTCGGAATGAGTCCGCCTGGCCTCAGAGTAGGTTCTCCGAGCCCGATGTGTTACCTGGCTTGCGAGTCGGAGTTGTTGAAGATAAGCCAGCCAATTCGCTGAGCTATCTTCAGGAACGCTACAGTTCCCTTGATAAATTGATTGGGGTGACGGCTTGGATTCAGCGCTTCACCCACAACGCTCGGAACCCACGCGACAAAATGTCGAACCCGGTCTTGTCGCCCCTGGAGAGACAGGAGGCCCGAACCTTTTGGATACGTTTGGTTCAACGGGAGCATTTTGAGTCCGCTATTGAGACACTGAAGCGAGGTTTACCTTTGAAAGGCTCGCTCGCCCGCTTAAACCTCTTCCTGGATGACACCGGATTGATACGCGTTGGTGGACGCCTCCGGAATTCTGATTTACCCTATGGAGCACGTCATCCCTTGTTGCTTCCGAACAATAGCGCTTTTGTAAAATTGTTGGTGACGCATTACCACGTCAAAAATGCCCACGCTGGCTGCAACGCCCTTTCGGCCATATTGCAGCGCGAATTTTGGATTTTATCGGGACGACGCTCCATCCGAAGCGTCATTTTTAAGTGCATTCCGTGCTACCGCCTGAAGGCCAGCACCATGCAGCCCATTATGGGGGACCTCCCCACCGACCGTGTCGTGGCCTCGCGCCCTTTCTCGGCGGTCGGGACGGATTTTGCGGGGCCGTTCTTCGTCAAGAGCTCCAGCCTCCGCAATGCTCGTTCCCTCAAGGCCTACCTTTGCGTTTTGTTTGCCTGGCTACCAAGGCCGTACACTTAGAACTTGTGAGTGCCCTCAGCACCGAAGCCTTTGTAGCCACGCTAGGCCGCTTCGTTTCACGCCGAGGTTATCCGCACCTGATCCGATCGGATTGTGGGACCAACTATAAGGGTGCCGATAGGTATTTGAAGGAAGTCGTCCAATTTTTGAATGAAAATAAGATAGGCATCGGCACTGCAATGTCCAAGATGGGGATAACTTGGACCTTTGACCCGCCAGCTTGTCCCCACTGGGGCGGGATCTTTGAAGCCGTCGTTAAGGTCTCAAAGACGCATCTCCGACGCGTGAGAGGTGAAACCATTTTGACTTTTGAAGAGCTCGCTACCGTGTTTTGTAAGATTGAGGCTGTCCTCAATTCTCGGCCACTCTGCCCCTTATCGTCCGATCCCAATGACCTGGAAGTTTTAACCCCCGGTCATTTCCTAATTGGTGAACCCCTTAACGCCCTGCCCGAGTACCCCTTCAGGGACGTGAAGGTCTCACGGTTGTCTCGTTTCGAATTGCTACAGCAGATGACCCAAAATTTCTGGCATCGTTGGTATTTAGAATATTTGCATCTCTTGCAGCAGCGCGTTAAGTGGTCAGACAAGACCGACCCACCTAAGGTTGGTGATCTTGTCCTAGTTAAGGAGTCCAATTTGTTGCCTTTATGCTGGCGTCGTGGACGCATTCTTAAATTGATATATGGATCCGATGGGGTTCCCAGAGTTGCCGAGGTAATGGTCGGAGATTCGGTTTTGCAGCGAGCCGTCTCTTCCTTATCCCGGTTGCCCAATTGTTAGTGGACTCCAAATCCATGGGTCCACTGGCGGGGGTGTTTGCGCGTTATGCTAGCCCTCCGGTTTACGCTAGACCGTACCGCGACGGCCGGCAGCCTGCCCCCGCGCAGCGCGTCTCCCCGCTTCGGCGGCGCGCTTGAACAGTCCTTCGTCAAACCCCGACTGATTCGGTCGACTGTGAGTGCCGTTTCGCCCGCGTGAAGACGCCAGCCACGCCGCCTCGTGTCGTATTAGATTAGGAGCCCTAATTTTGCGCTCCTTGGCTCGCCGCGTCCTTCTAATGCTGCGGGCCCATTTGGCTATCCGGAACACTGTTGTGCTCCCGCGCTTTCGGATCTCGCCGCCGCCGCTGACTCGCTACTCGTGGTCTAGTGCCGCCGCCGCGAAAGACCTCCCAAAGAAGGGCGAGTGTGTTCCTTTGCATTTAACACAGCAGGCATCACACACCACATTCCACCATACACGAACTCACTCCCCGGATACCACGTGCTTGCTGTCTCCTGCGCCGGTAAGTACCTAGCAGTAAGTCGCTCTGTGCCGCGGGATAAAAGCCAGTGCAAATCGCCCATAAATTTTTTGGTGGGTCCTTTTTGACCCCCCCCCACCGCTGCCTGTGGGAATCCGCTGGCCTGCTCTGATGGGCCCGGCAGTTGCCCGCTGATTCATTGTGCACAGGCGCGGTGCGTATTCAATGCCCAAGGCCGCTCTGTAAAGAGCGAAACGATGAAGAAGAAGAAAAAGATAACATTATTATTTGTTAGCCCAGTCTTTCAATTTCCGCAAGGTATACTGCAACTGCGCGTAGGCAGCGTCGTGCTTGTCGTCCACCAGTGACAGCTACGCGCGAGTTTCTTGACACTCTCGTCCACTGCCTCTTTTTCCACAGGCATCTCTCTCACGTTACAAGAAGCAACAGTGTGTGAGAGAGAAGCGAATAGCATTCCTGAAAGGGTGGCGATACTCACAGTCCTTCAATTTCCGCAAAGTGTCTTGCAATTGCGCGTACGCAGCGTCGTACTTGTCTTCCGCCAGTGACAGCTGCACGCGAGTCTCCTGACACTCTCCTTCACTGCTTCTTTCTCTACACGCATCTCTCTCACGCTACAATCAGCAACAGTGTGTGTGAGAGAGAAGCGAATAGTGTTCCTGAAAAGGTGGCACTACTCATCGTCCTTCAATTTCCGCAAAGTGTCCTGCAACTGCGCGTACGCAGCGTCGTACTTGTCTTCCGCCAGTGACAGCTGCACGCGAGTCTCCTGACACTCTCCTTCACTGCTTCTTTCTCTACACGCATCTCTCTCACGTTACAATCAGCAACAGTGTGTGAGAGAGAAGCGAATAGCATTCCTGAAAGGGTGGCGCTACTCACAGTCCTTCAGTTTCCGCAAAGTGTCCTGCAACTGCGCATACGCAGCGTCGTACTTGTCTTCCGCCAGCGACAGCTGCGCCCGAGTCTCTTGACACTCGCGATTCACCGCCTCCTTCTCTAGATGAAGCTCTTTGATGCGATTCTCAAAGCGAGCGCACTCGTCTTCTGCCGCCGCCCTGTTATGAAACAAAATTTACGGTATTCTCGACATTTAGAGCCGAATTATCTATTACAAAAATTTCTTCACACCACTAGAATAATATATGCCCTTCAAGGATTATTGGAAGCAAAATTGTTTGCATGCAGATGAATTTCTTATAATTGAAACTTTATTGTACTTGTATTAGATAATGGAAGTCATTAATTTCTATTATTTTCGTGTTTTCAACAGGAAGGATAGGTCGCCTTATCATTTGGCACGCATTATACGCGATAAGTACACCATTAGAAAGCTAAGGAATACCTTTCTTAATGATTATTTTGTTTCACAAGAAATAATTAACATAAACCATTTCATTTTTAAAAAATCCTTCTGACTGCGCCAATAATATTTTTAAAGATAGCAACATTTATTTTAATGAATTTTCTATAATTTTTACAAGTACTCACTTAGCCTCTTCCAGTCTGGTCTTCAAAGCAGCCAAATCGTCCTTTAGCTGATTGATATGGTTTCTGTCTTGTTCGGAACGAGCCTGCGCGTCTCTGCGCACGCGTTCCAGCTTGTTTTGCTCGCAGCACAGAATGCGTTTGGCCTCCTCCAATCTTTCCATCAGCGCTTGATGTTCTTGATGAGCTGTGAGGAATACCAAATATTCCGTACTACCAAGAGTCAAGACCAATTCCAACCAAAACACCTGTGTCCACCAAATTCAAAAACGAGCAAAAGATCACATTTATTGTATGGGAGCCCCCTTATTTTTTTTTATTTTAACTATTTATTTTTAAACTGAATGTATAATTAAATATTCTGTGAATATTTTAAGCGTCTACCTATTTCCGTAATGAATATCGAGCCAAAAAAACAACCAATAAAATGACGTTTGTTGTAAAGGAGACCCCTTAAATATTAATTTTATTCTATTATTAGTATTTATTGTTATAGCGGCAATCTCAAGTATCTAGCTATAACGGTCAAGAGATACAGCCTGGTGACAGACGGACAGTCAACGAAGTCTTAGTAATATGGTCCCGTTTTTACTCTTTGGGTACGGAACAATAAAAAATGCCGACAGGTGGAAGTATGCAAACGATCAACAGCTTTGATAATAAATAACGTACCCATAAGCAACGCCTGCTGTTTATCATTCTCAGCTCTCAACATGGCCTCGTCGTGCTGTAGCATCAGCTGGTCTCTCGCAGCCAGTAGCTTCTTCTCTTTCTCTCTCGCAGCAGCCTCGAATGCTTCCCTCTCGCTCGTCAATGTAGCAATGGTTGTGCTGAGTTTCTGCTCTAGCGATTGACGTAATAGTTCCTATAACATGGTTAGTTATTTAAAATTGGGACTATGAAAATTAAAATTGTATATTAACGAAATGGAAATGTATTTAATTTGAGTATCACAATATCATATATATTGTTATACATTTTTAACCGACTTCAAAAAAAGAAAGAGGTTCTGTATTCGACCCGTATGTATGTATGTATGTATGTGTGTGTGTATGTATGTATGTATGTTTGTCCGCGATTATTTCACGTTTGGCTGAACTGATTTTGATGCGGTTTTCAGGAAAGTATTTGTTACATTCTGGAGAAGGTTTTAGTATATTAATCGACTTAAAAAAATAAGAGGTTCTTAGTTTGATCGACATATTTGTATTTAAGTTTGTTCGCGATTATCTCGAGTTCGGCAAAACGGATTTAGATGATTCTTTTTTTTGTTAGATAGGCCATACATCACAGGTAGACTCGTTTTAATTTCGTCGAGATTTAATGAATATCTTTGGAGATGGAGAGAGGAACTCCTCAACGGAAAATAGTAAATCGCTTGCGATCGGTATAATAGTGTAGTGTAGATTTTATCGGACTTCAAAAGAGAAGGAGATTCTCAAGTTGACTGAAATATATGTTTTAATTGACCGACGTCAAAAAAAGAGGTTCTCTGTTTAATCCCTATATCGGTATTTAGGATTTTCCGTGATTATTGTACATGCATTTTATTGTGATAGTCCGTTTTAAATTTGGTTAAAACGTGGCAACTAGATCATAAAAGCTTGTCTTTAAAAACTTTTATCTACGCTCATTGCTTAAAGTTCGAATTATGAAATCAAAATGTGTCACATATTGACCTACTTTATTCACAGACCTCTATAATTATTAAAAAGTTATTCATTATAACATAGCTGTACTATGGAAATATCTCTAGATAGTTGAATAATTTCTATTACGATACGCGGCTCTGGGTTCCTGTATTTTTGTGTGTCGTCATCACAGACTAGGGAATAACTTTCTTTTCTCTGTGGTCGTCATAGCCAAAAGAGAGTGTAGAGCCAATCCTCAATTTTGTTTTTTTTTTTTTTTATATAAGGAGTCCACAGACAACATTTAGTTGGTAGTCATGATCGACCATAGACAACAATTAATTCACGGAAACAATAATTTTTCCCTGCCTTATATGACTGATTAAAAAGTGTGTTCATACAGAATTTGAAAAGAATTATGTATAATTTTTGATTATTTAATTATCCACTAAAAATATAGTTTATCTGACTTGTATAAATATTTTTCTACTCTTTTTTGTTTCATGACTTTTTAACAGACTATACGCAGTTTGCAACTGAATTTTGGCGCCATACCTAACTTTTAACATTTCAATGTGTTATTTTTGTTACTTAGTCAAAACTTAGCGCGGAAAAATGTCTAGCAGTGAAACGTACTAAAGAAAATTTAACTCCACCTGACATTTTAGTAATTGCAACAAAAATGACCCACAATCTTTTACCAACAAAGTGAAGGATTTACGACAAACGTTAGCAAGATTTTATGGTTTGGATTTATGATAATTTGAGCGTAGATAAAGTAGTGTATGAAACTCTACATAATAAGGTATTAAAACACTCGTGTGATACTATTAAAAAACTCGCCTGCGGCTCGTTTTTTAAACTCACACTCATGTTTTAATACCCCCCATTATGCATCCGTTTCATAAACTACTATTTTGCACTAAAAAGGGTAAAATAAATTATTTTTTAAAAAAATTGAACCCGACTTCAAAACCACAAATAGGCACTCAAAAGCGAAAAATAAATTAATATAATTATTATAACCGCTACTACCCACTCATCTATTTTGAAGTCGGTGCCAGCGAAGCTTACTACTACTACATACTATGGGTGTAGTTTTGCACTATTATAAAGATTATTTATCTATTTGAATTGGCTGGCACCGACTTCAAAATAGATGAGTGGGTAGTAGCGGTTATAATAATTATATTAATTTATTTTTCGCTTTTGAGTGCCTATTTGTGGTTTTGAAGTCGGGTTCAATTTTTTTTAAAAATAATTTATACATATTATTATAATCCAAATTATATTATTGTCTCAAGCTTGTGGGACGTACTGTTGTGATCGACCCAGCCGACTATCCGTTCGCTTTACTTTACAGAAATAACATTTTTTGTACGAAATAAATACTGAATTTCAAAAAGTCGTTGAACAAAAGTTGTTAGTGTTAATGTAAGCAACTATAGACCGAGAGCGATTTGTTATCTCTTCTCTAATATATAAAATTCTCTCGCCAATCTTTGTTACCGAACTCCTCCGAAACGGCTCGACCGATTTTTATGAAATTTTCTGTGTATGATCTGTGGGTCTGAGAGCAGGTCGTAATCAATTTTTTATATGCCTAATGGCATAACAACGTTTACCGGGTCAGCTAGTTTTTTTATATAACCCTGTAGAGATATATTTTAAGTAACACGAGCTTTAGAGTTTGTCCAAGCCGAAATAACGCGCGCCACTACCTAATTAGTTGATTTAAACGTGTGAGTGCAAATATAATATTATATTAATAACGACTCTTCATCGGTCTGGGAGCGTCAACTTTTGCGTGAATCGCAATCGTGAACGCGTACATCACAGCCGACTAGTCGTGTGATAAATCCGACAACGCTCACACGTATTGTTTCATACAACGCTGGCACGTTGTATGAAACAATACGTCCGCTCTCACAACAAAATTTAGAGGTATGTAACTCCGGACTAAGTGACTAAAAGGAATAAGATCCGCAGCCGGAGCCGAAACTCTTAACGACTCCGAGCTCACACTAACGATCACAGAACATTATTACCCTAGCCGGGAAGAATACCAACTTCATACACAGACAATGGGGCCACGTAATATGAACGCCATCTATCTTTACCCCCCCAGAAACTTCTTTGAGCGGGAATTTTAAATCACCTGTTTTATATTTATTTTTGAAAAAATAGTAAAGCGCAATTTCAAAAGTAGTTCATGAATGAAGAAAATACAACATAAAATTATATTGCATTTTTTTCATTCATAAACTACTTTTGAAATTACGCCTTATAACAGGAATCGATTTAGGGACTGAAAAAAAAAGATAATTTGTGGGTAAAATAATTTATTTGAACCACAATATTATTACAATAATTATTATTACATAGTACATGATTATGATGCAAACAAAATTAAAATTAAGATTTACCTATGTATGTCTTGAAGAACAAACTATTGTCAGAACTCAGGAAACGAATTCTCCCAGGTATGGGGAAACGATGCAATGTTTGGATTATTAGCAGGAGAACCGTTCACACACAAAGTACAATATTTATCATAACGGGAACTTCCACACTTGAAATTGTCTCTCATTTTCTTCATTGGTAAAAGAAAAAACACTTGAGTTCTTCTCTTACTGAATATTACATAACTTCTGAACGTAAACACTATTACAAATACAAAATGCTCGACTCAGCGGAATTTAGTATAGAATCTGTTTAAAATGAGTGTAGATTATTACAAAAAAAACCGTAAAAAAAGAAAATATACAACACAATCAAGCAACAAAAAATAGAAATCGGCCATATTGAAATCATAGACAAGTAAAGTAAAACATAGACTAAAACTTGTTTGAAATTTTCTGAAAACCACAGATAATTGATAAGTTCAATTTTTTTTACAGCCCGTTTTTATTTATTTTCGTTGTATACGATTGTATTTTATTTCTAAGTAATACATATAATGTAAAAAATCTTAAAAAATGAATTATAAGTAAAATTTGATGACTGGGTTGCTAGTCTAATAATTAAAAATATTATTATTTTATTAAATAGCAACACAATTCTCTTTCTCGCTCGCACTTTGTAACCCCCACAAACGGACCCATTGTTCCTTAAGTAAGTTGACCCCCCCTGCTAACGATTCCAACTCCGCTTAATTAGTCCCTACTCCTGGACTCGTTTGCGGTTCGAGTTAGTGCGATCTCTTTCGCGGCACGTCGTGTCACGAGTATGACTCCGTTTGTTTTCGGTACCATCGGGCGAACGAGACAGCTACAAGCTGTCTCATTCGCACTTCTGTATTGCGAGTGGATAATGAATATTAGCCTTTATGAGAACCTAACAAAATTTAAAATCGTTTAACTTTACTCGTACATATTGTGTTATTATAGTTTATTGTTTATTTTTACGAAGAATTTAAAATTACGTACCTAAGTAATTATGCAACTTATATTAAAAGTTAGGTCCATTTTTAGAAAAAATACAAGTTCAAAAACAGACATTATAATTTTAATAACTAATAGGTACTTAAAATAAAGTCCTATCTAAAAACTTTGTCATTTAATTTAAAGATATTATAAGGCAGTTTAACTTAAGTATAAATTTTGTAGAAGTATTTTCAGTGTAGGAATTATTCGGAAGCAATAGTTAAGTAGTTCAGTAAGTGTTTTTAAAGTCGTCTCTCGCGATTCGACACAACTTTCCTCCAAGAGTCTAAAAGGTTCGGTGAATAAATGTATCGTTAGGATTAATTCAGTCTTTGGACTAAAGGAGTCGCACGGGAGTTGGAATCATTAGGAGGATTCGGAATCAATAGGACTAATTCAGTCTTTGGACTAAAGGAGTCGCACGGGAGTTGGAATCATTAGGAGGATTCGGAATCAATAGGACTAATTCAGTCTTTGGACTAAAGGAGTCGCACGGGAGTTGGAATCATTAGGAGGATTCGGAATCAATAGGACTAATTCAGTCTTTGGACTAAAGGAGTCGCACGGGAGTTGGAATCATTAGGAGGAGTCGGAATCGATAAGAGGAATCAGGTTCGAAAGCGGAGTGGGACTAAGTGAGTTGGATCTTTTAGAGGACTACATAATACCCACGACTGAACAAATCCGAGAACAACGCTCCTTAGCAAGAACAGTCTACAAATGACCAATTAGAATGGCATATTTATGTGTATTGCGTCCGTATTTTAAATTTGTTTGTGTGCGTAAATGCGTAGAAGGGCGCGTTATTTCGGCTTGGACAAGGCTACATACTTTCTCCTCCTTCAGCTTGGTGATGTTCTCGGTGGTGGTTCTGTTAAGGTTGGTGATGACCTGCTGGTACTCGGCCTCCTTCTTCCCGGACTGCTGGGACATGCTGTTGCGAGTTTCCCGAAGCTTCTTCTCGCTGTTTTCCAGGTCCTTCGTCAGGCGAGCGATTTGACCTGTAACGAAAAAATAAGCTTGGCAGATGCCCTTTTTTGGATTGTCTTAAGGCGAAATCAACGAGTCTGCCTGCGAAATTCAAAATTTTCGTGGTTGCTTGCAATTTGTACGCTAATTAGACATTATAGGCTTATGGCAGTATCATCTTTACGTGTTTATATCAAAATCTTTGCTTATAATCGTCTATCTTAGGAAATTAGTCTGAGTATCGAGTTTTAAGTGAATAACTCGCAAAACGCGGACTATAATTTCTTTAACTCGACACTTTCAAGCAGAGATTTTTATATAAACACGTGAAGATGATATTGGGATTCCCACATATTGATTGTCATAAGCCTATTATGTCTTATTAGCTTAAAAATCTCGAAAAACCACAAAAAAATTGAATTTGTCAAGCACACTCGTTGCATGCTTAGCCTAAAAATCTCGAAAAACCACAAAAAATTTGAATTTCGCAAGCACACTCGTGGCATGTGAAGAAGCAGACTGTTAAGGGAACAGTGCTTCTTCACTATAATGCTGCACACATCGTATAAAGACCTTCTCTTGTAGCGACTTACGAACAGCATCTTTGCTATCAGTTATATATTAAACCAACTTAGAGTACACATACGTTACTTACTTATATAAAAGTCTTTCATTTAAGGCGTTTGCATACAACTCACCTTTATAATTCTCCTGCTGGACTAGCGTCTCCTGCAGGTCGTGTTCCAACTTGGTGCGCTTGTTGTCCGCGTCCTCCAACATGTTGGCCGTGTCGAACAGCACCGCTTCCAACGCGTCCTTCTCCGACCTCACCCCCGCTAACTGTTCTTGTAAATGCTGCTTGTCTTTTTCTAGGTTGTCTATCATAAGCTGAAATTAATTACATTAACCTAGATAGCGTTTCGATATCGTATTTAGCTACAGAATAATCTATGTCTATAAACTTTTCCCCCCAGATATGCCCACGTGAAATTCGATTGTTCAATAATCCGACATGATCCATAGATTTTCTCAGGATAAAAAGTAGCCTATCTATTTCTCCAAAAAAAAACTATTTGTACCCTAAAGTGAAGAAGTAACTAAAATAGACATAAACTTTGAACTAACTAAAACAAGTCTAGACTCATTCATTCACTCACTGAGTGATCATTGCCCAGTTCAAACCTTGAGATTGCAGTTTAAATTTTAGAACAGTTCATAGCGCAGACAAGGTATTAAATTCAAACAAAATCAAACTTAATTTGGTTTAAAAAAAAACTAAACAAAATTTTATTTGACGGAGAGACGCGTGCATTCTATTTTGAAGTTGTTCGTAATTGATATTGTGATAGATCTTCCAAAATTCGCAAGATGTCATTTTATTTGTTCCCAGTAAATACACACCTGTTTTTCCTCAGCATCTTTCACATGGTCATCGAGCGACCTGTTCAGTCGACCTATCGTCTCGTTGGCCTGCTCCAAGCGTTGCTGCAGGCGGATGATCTCTTCGTTCAAAGTGTCCTTCTTGCGAGCCATGGCCGTCAATTGGGAGCTTAGTTCGCCGCGCTCCCTGGGAAAACAGACAACACTTTTTGTTGGCAGCCAAATTTATTTCTTTATTTGAGCTTTGAAAGATCTTCCCCCAAAGCAAAATTTATTACTCTATGCCCAAAGGATATCAATAGAGTCACTATTGAGTCTAATTTGAGGAGGTGGGACACGCTTGACTATTAGACGCCTATTCACTGTTCTCTTGATGACACTCAGATTCGTATGTATCCCAAATTTACTTCTCTCTACATTTTAAAGAAGTGGCAAGCTAATGATTTATTTAAAAGTTATTCGACTGGAAGAAAGAAGAATAAAATATACTCAAATATCTAATGTTATAGGAGTAGTGAAACCTGAATTGGTAGGTACCAATCCAGTTTCAAGTCTAATTAAAGCGGTGTTTCACAGGGTAACTTCTTAGGCCGAATCTTGTTTCTTCTCTATATGAATGATGTGCTCGACGATGTTACCAAACGCCAAAAAATAATGTTTGCGGACGATACAAATGTGATGATTGAATGTACTCATAAGGGACCATATAATTCAGACATCGATTTACCTATCGGAAATTAAAACTTAAAAAAAAAAAACAATTTAACCATCGACATATTATAAAAGTCTCTTACCTCATCACCTGTCGCAACTCCATCTCAACTTTCTCCCTCTCTCCTTCCAGGAACTTGATCTTCTCGTGCAGGGACGCCTTATCCGCTTCCAACTCCATCCGATTCTGCTCCGCTGCCAGTAGCTCCTTTCGAAGGGAGTTCAGATCGCCCTGTAGGTCTGACGACTGATTCGATAGAGATGACCTTTCATCCTCCAGCTAAAAGTAAATTAAATTGTTTTCTTGTATCACTCCTCAAAAGCCATACGAAACAATTTTCTTGAATAGCCTGATTGCAATAATAAAGTATGTAATTAAGTCTTGATTATGATCTGTTGCATCACACTAATAAGTCATTGTTAGGCTTTGCAGACTATACAATAATGTCAATAATTATGAGATAAATCTGAGGCCTGATTGAGGCAGATTCGGACAATTTTTGGTCCAAAATTTGCAGCTGTAACTGTACTGGTCACATGTCTACCTATACCTGTAAGTCCGATAGTGAGGGCAACATGCAACCTGTTTCCCATTTTAATTTTAGTGCAGCGAGATATTGCGAGTAGTATAATATCTACAAAATAAATCTCTACACACTTGTTTAACATCCTCTTGCAGTTTTTTCTTATCAGACTCCAAGTTTCGTATAAGGTTCTGCAACTTTTCCGTCAAGTCCTGAAGGTCGCCGCGCTCCATCAGTGTTCTTTCCAGCTCTATTTCTAGTTCACCTGTGTAAAACAGTTAACACAGACCCCAATTTAAGATTTTTCTATTTCTAAAGTGAACCGGTGTCCAGCACTGGGACATGAAAAACCGACTAAGTGCGAGTCGGACTCGCGCACGGACGGTTCCATACAAATTTTATCTATGAAAACGGCGAAATAAAAACGTTTCTTGTATTATTCATTATCAGTTCATACTACACTCCCTCTACTAATACTACTGAACAAGTTATCGAACAAAAAAATAATAATTTGTTTAAAAATTCTGTTCTTCTCCATCAACAACTTACTTCTATTCTTCTCCATCTGCGACAGTATAGCGTCGGCCTCCAACTTCTGATGGTCGAGCAGGTCTCTCGCGAGGGCTATCTTGTTGAGCTCCTCTCTCACGCTCACCAGTTCGGAGCGCATTCGCGACGAACGCTCTTCTTCCGCTCTACGAATTACTTTTTTGTTCAATTGATGTTAACTATTAACACATATAAGAGTTTCGGTTTTTCACAAATCCTTCGGGAACCATGGATTTTTCTGGATAAAGTAGGCTAAGTTTTAATCCAGCATAAAATCTATCTTAACCAAATCGGTTCCGAAGTTGCGCCGTGAAGGAGTATTTTTCCATACAAACTTTGGACTCCCGTTTCACCACTTTAGGGGGTGATTTTAGAAAAATTCTCTCTTAGTGCACCCCTAGAACTCTTGAAAAATCTATGTGCCAAATTAGTAGTATAGACCCAGCGGTTTGGACTGACTGACATAATGTCAGTCAGTCACCCATCAGTCAGTTTCCTCTTTTGTATATTTTAAGGTTGTAAAATAAAAAGTAAACATATTTTAACTTCTTGACTGAATTGGCAGTTCACTTTCATCATCCAATTAAGGATAGATTGTGCTATGAATTACGCTGAAAAAGTAAGTTTTTCTTACAAAATCAGGGACCCCCAAAAAATTACAACAAATTCCCAAAACTAAGTTGACGGACGTTGCTAGGGACTATCACACTAAACTAATAATATAAAGATTAATAAAGGGTAAATGTCATTCAAATAAACACAACCGTACCTTAATACAGATTCCCTGTTAGAAGCTTCTCGGTGCAAGCGGTCCACCTCAGCGTTGAGAGCGCGTTTCTCGTCTTCTAGCGACTCGATGTTCTTCTCCAGGCGACTGTTGATCTTCTGAAGCTTCTCATAGTCCGATGTCAACGACTCCACCTTTCAAAATAACGTGTGTTCGAAATAAGTAAGTCCTTACTTTTTTTAAATTAGTACCCTTATATTTTATACAATCCTTTATTTAACTAGCAATGTATGATATTTTCAACCGATTGAGGTGAAATTGTATATACACGTTTAGTATGCATCATGCATGTATGTATGACAATGCATGGTAAAGTTGGTGGCGCCGTTCTAAATCCAACATGGCGGAACACCAAATATGGCAGACTAGTGTTTCTAATGCACTAATTACCATATAAAATACAGATAAATAATAAATTGACGACTAAATATTAGTATTTTTAATTAATTTTTGACGATAACTAATTTTTAATATCAGGTGTTATAGGCTGCCATATTTTAGCTCTTTAAGACAATTGACTTACCATAGCGTTAATTTCAACTCGGTTCCGCTCCAGATTGTTCTTGTCGATCTTCAGAGCCTCGACGGTTTTCTGCATGGACTCTTTCTCCTGCAGTAGTTGGTTCAGATCTGTGTTAGCCTGATCCAATTTACCTGCGGAATTATGTTTTTTTTTTTGTATTAAGTTAGGTCTTGTCTAGTGCCTTCAGCTAGGTCTGGTCGCAAACAATTTAAAGCACTTGTTAGGGGATTATAATCCCTATCAAATTTTCTATAGCGATTTTCTATAGATTTTTTATAAGCGCCACTGGCGCCGCAAAGAAAAGCGCGAGGACATGTACCTGCGCAAATGATCACCATTTTGGGGCTTCTTATTCACACTATACAAGTTAGTACTTGACTGCCATCTCACCTGATGGTAAGTGATGATGCAACCGAAGATGTTAACGTACTAACTTGGAAGGGGTAAGTAAAGTCACCCCAAAGGTTTCTACACAGCATCACACCGGAACGCTAAATCGCTTGGCGGCACGTCTTTGCTGGTAGGGTGGTAACTAGCCACGGCCGAAGCCTCCCACCAAAACTTTTTGTTAACTTAATTGTCGCGTAATAAATTAATTTGCAATTGTACTAAACTGAAAACCCTTTATTACTGTCAGCTGTTGATATAGCGACTTTGCTGGACTCAACTTTCAATAAATAATAATATTGTAGTTACCTTGCAAATCTTGGACTTTGCCTTCCAAAGACGCTATAGTACTGTCCGCCGCCTCGCCGTGCTTCCTACAGGTCACGAGTTGTTCTCTGGAGTTTTGTAGTTTCACCTACAAATATTTTAATCGATTTTTCATTTTGTAACAAGCATGGATAAAACATGATAATTATTAATTATACCTTAGTCGCAACAAACTTCAGTTAGAGTAGCGTTTATAGTAGAGTTTCGATTTTTCCTAAGAGCCTGTAAATTACGCCTATGTGAAAAATAAAGATTTTCATTTTCATATAAGGTGATTGTTATTCACCCAGCACGGGAGCCGGCGACAACACTACACCACAGGAAGAGTATGAAATGTTTGTCCCTCCAACAGAATTCACGCTCTGAGCATGTGCGTTCTTGTGGAAATAATAATATCCCCCGTGTATGAAATTAACGAAAAGACTTTTGCATAAATTGGTAATTTGGCAATTTTCTTTTAATATTGGAGTGCACCTGGCCTAGGGTCCAAGGCATAAAGAATAACTGCAAGTATGAAAGAGGTATCAATTCACCTGTAGTTCGTGTATCTGTATCTGATACTTGTGCAGAGCGGCCTGCACGGCGGAGATGGTGCTTTCGGCGAAGGCGGTGGCGTTGCCCGACGTAGGTGCTCCGCGTTTGGGTGACCTGTGGCAAAAATAATTTCAATTACAGTTCCAAGAGCGTTTTTGTATTTTTATACAACCCTTTAGAGTTTAGAGTAGCAATCTGAGGCGTAGCCATATGGCATATTTACGATCATGACCAATGACGAAATATACGCTACGCTAAAAGGACGGGAAAAATGTGACGTATGTTGAAGCCAAAAATTTCTCAAATATTGCGTCGCGCTTCATACATTTCGGCATATACCGCTGTCGGTCGCATACATTAGCCCCATTTTACAGTTTCGACAACTTAAAAATCCGATTTCTGGGCGGAGTCTAAAATTGTATGTGTGACGTTAGTAAGTGCCGATCCTTCAATATGTCAATAATCATGACAGAAAACTTACAATCGCTCAAACGCAACGAAATTAAAAAAAAATTGAGGATAGTAAAAATTGAGGAGAGAATAGTTGTCTGCGTCACTAAGCAATATAGCTCAAGGTCTGCATCAAAACGGAAAGGTCAAAATCAGAATACTTTATTTCACATAGGCATTGTACAATAGAATGGTGAAAACTATTTCACGACATAAAACTAAGAGGGTTCGCAAACGCGCCATGGCGCTGACAAGAAGCCCACAACAAACTCAGCCAGGTATTCTTTTTATTTATTTTTCAAATACGCTACTAATGTCAGAGGTTATCACTTGTCAGAGGTTATCACGTTATCACTTCCAAGGGTACATCTTATGCAGTTGATGTTATCGATTACACTGAAATATAAGGGAAAGAAGGGAAAGTAATAATTCCCTGATCATAAGGGAAGGTAACAGACCTCTCGGAAAGATGCAGATGTTGCGGCGCGGCGTCCGCCTCGGAGTCGTGTATGAGGGCACGCGCGACCTCCTCCAGCGCCGAGCGCATGACGCCGGCCTCCGCGCACAGCGTCTCCGCGCACTCGCAGCGCTCCTCCTGCGATCACCAACAACGTTAACAAGCATCATCTGAATAAATTAAAATTAACAAACCCCCCACCACTACAACTTCGCCATCTTGTGGTGGTGGCCATCTTGGATTTGAAATTTGTCATAGTGAGCACTGAATACCAATCAAACCTCTTTCAGTTGATAGAAGTTGTGAAAAAAAAATTTACAGCGCCCATCTTGGACCAAATTTCATCATACATAGCTAAAACAATCCCAATTAATTCGACTTTTAACTTGATTGAGACTTCTCTCAGAGTTAGAAGGATCTCAGAGATCTCAGCAGAGCGATTGGCTTTGACGAACTAATGACAAGTCAAAATTCTTGGTTTGATTTAATGATCACAGACCACCATTTAAAATTTATGATCTGGTTAACAGTACATTTCAAGACTCCAACTGAAGAAATTGCATTAAGAATTGCTTACTCGTATATACTTGGTTTAAGGAGTACAGGGGTGTGAGCCATATGACATATTTCAATATGATCCATGGAATAGAATGGAAAGAAATTAAAAAAGAAGAAGAGTCAAAATCCCACTAGTCCTATCCCATCCTATCCTAAATATTATAAACGCGAAAGTTAGTAAGTATGGATGGATGGATGGATCTTTGTTACTCTTTCACGCCGTAACTACTGAACCGATTTGGCTAAAATTTGGAACATAGATAAAAATAGAACCCGGATCGACATACAGGCTCCTTTTTATCCCGGAAAATTCCATCGTTCCCACGGAATTAGCGAAAAACCGAAATTAACGCATGCGGAGCCGCGGGAAACAGCTAGTATATCACATGCATACGGCTGTCCCTTACCAATCCCTGCAGTTCTCCCAACAGGCGCTGTATACGAGAGTCTCGCTCCCGCAGCTCAGCGAGAGCGGAGTCACGTTGAGAAGTAATGGTGTGTAGCTCAACACGAAGTACTTCTACTGTAGATGTTGAGGTTGAGGTAGAGGTTGAAGTTGAAGTGATTTGTGTGCTTGATTGTTGATGTTGAGAATCACCCGGCTGCAATATTATTTACAGTTATATTTATCTTCGCATACTAAGATTTTAAGCCTCAGAGCAAATTACGAGCTTTTCAGTGTCCATCTTTCAACTTTGTTGTTGCAAAATTGAGTAGGGTTAGCTGAATCAACAGAGGTTACTGAGCCTTTTTATCACTGGAGACAACAGACACTTAAGCAATTATAAATGTCTACCAAAATCGGATGCAAGTACTTCCGATTTTAGCTAACGCCGCGCTAATTTGTTTATGAAAGAGTCAAAAACATTAGTAAGTATTGCAATGCATATAATTTCTATGTCAAATAGCATCCTATTATTATTGTCATGATCTTTGAAGAACTCCTTGGCACTGTAACACACGCTCGAATTAGATTCCATAGCCAACTACAGAATTTTGTATTTTCTAACTTGGCTAAGGTATGGTCTGGGCTTTGCCGGGACGCTACAGTAGCATGCGAATAGCGATCCTGTGGCGTCTCATATTGGCGCAGCGGGTACCGTTGGGTTTAGTGGGTATTCTGGCCGGCCAGCGAGTCCCACATACCCACTCGATAACATCTTCCGAGTGGGATGCGTAAACGCATTCCCAACGTTAAAAAAAAAAAAAAAAAAAAAAAGGTATGGTCTGGGCTGGCTTCGGCCGTGACTAAGACGCCAAGCCATTTAGCGTTCCAACGCAATGCAGGGTAGAAAACAGGTTACTTACTCCTTCCAAGTTAGTCAGATAACATCTTCAGCTGCATTGTCACATAATAATATTGCAGGCAACTGCCAATTACAAACGTAGTGTGTAATATAGTCATAATGCCACGCAATGAACTTTAAAATCCCATTAAACTCCTTTACCTTCATGCCAGAACCTTGGGAAGCATAAGCTGTGATGGCATAACCACTCAAAGTCCCCACAAGATCCCGAGCAGCAGAGTCAATTTCATTCTTCACTTTATACAGATCCCTCTCAGTGTTGGTCTGGAGTTCAGAGAAGAAACGCTTGACTGAGACCACCTCGCGCCACAGGTTGAGCAGGCGGTTGTGCTCGCTTGAGTAGTAATCATTGAATGCCTGCAATAAAATGTAATATTTCAACTTACCTGCTCTACTGGAAGTAAATGTGCAAACAACGCTTTACTTAGTTGTTAACACAGGTCATGACTAGATCATAGAGCTCATGATCTATAGAATCTAGTTCTGGTTTGGTTATAAAACTGAATTAGTAATTTCTATGACAGGATAATATTATAGCCAACTTCCAAAGTAATTATCAATGAGGTTGGAAAAGAGAGCATTTAATACAGCAATATTTTTATATCAGGAAAATACCAAACTCTTGGAAGATATTAAGTGTTAGAAAAACATATTCATTGTTATTGTAATCTTCTACAAGTTCTGCGCGCCTGATTTTTTCCCTGATTTACGTCGAGCAATCGAGGACAGAATTTTCTAATGATTACTCTAATGATGACCCTTGGATTTGTGAGTATGCCTCTTCGTACCTGTTCCTCATCCTTCCACTCATCCTCTTTAATGGCCATCTCATCCCTCAATGCTTCCCAGTCGTTAGTGAGCTTCTGCAGGTCGTTGGTGAGAGCCTCGTTCAGCTGGTGTGACTCTTCCAACTGGTCGCGCAAGAGGTTGTTTTGTGATACCAGTTTCTCACATCTGATGAAGATAAGAAATTAATAGTATGGCATTACTTCTACAGTTAAGAACTTATAACAAAATATTACTTTACAGAGATTTTTTAATTATAATTAAGGACAATTGTATCATGGTTCTGCTTTTTGAAAACCATCAGCTCTTGTTTTGTTGAAGAAAATCACTTCACCAGGTCCAATCTATTCTAAAATTTGGTTCCTCAGTCAGGGCAATCTTTTTATTGCCCACTATTCAATCCCAGTAGGGCATACATTTCTCTTCAGGTACATCATCATCATCAGTACATGGGATTAGGCTTTTATCAAAAACGTATGTCCTACGAACCCACACATAAGCCAAGTGTGGGTGGGCAGGACATCAGTTTTGAACTGCTTTATGACATGCACATTTACTCAGAATGTTTTCTTTCACCTACAAGCATACCAAACTCTTAATAAGTAAGAGGTCCTACCTGAGATTGGATCCGCCAACCTATTGCTACAAATTGCTAATTTTATTGAACATTGCAGGACGATTATGCCGTGAACTTAAAGAGACATACTTGCGTTTCTCTTCCTCAAGTCTTCGTAGAGCAGTGTCCAAGTCCGCAATGCGCTCTTCCCGGCGATCTGATGACGACGGAGTGACAGTGGACAGAGCGGAAGGCGCCGGGAGCGCTATCTTGCTGGCCGGCTGCCGCTCGCGATAGCTGGGCTCGCTGCGAGGCGTCGTCTCTAGCATTTGGTTCTCCAGCTCTGCGCATCGTTGCTTGTATTGGAGAACCTTGGTAGAAACAACGATCAAAATATAAACACTGAGATGGGGTATATAAAGAGGCAAGGGGTCACTCTGAGATTCGTTAATTATTAAATAATAAATAACTTTCTAACCAATTATAATAATTGGGTTTGCAAATTTAAGAAGGATCGGACGAGATCGTAAATTACATCTAAACACAATATTTTGAATCTTTTTTAGTGAATTTTAAATTCCGCTGCAAAACCATGTAAACAAAACCAAAAGGCAAAACATTTTCAGAAATGTCACATGTCACATTGGCATGTCAGTGTCAGTGTCACAAACATCTGCTAGAAAACATTGCGTTCAAAAACTACTTTAGGTTTAAGATGGCTAATCGTTCAAAAGAGTAATGGTGTAAAGGAGCCAAACGTATAAGTTATTGTTATGGCGCTCATCGTAAATCGTATACGAAATCCAAATGAAGTCAGGTGAATACGAAACCAAATGAAGGTTAGGACTTCGTTAAAGTTCGTTCCAACTACAGTCCGACAAGGCTCTCTTGGCACTGGAATGAGGGCGCTGTTAGGTATAGAACAAAGGCATCCAGAAAATAAAATGTCCTCAATTTTACTTCAATTTTAGTTTAAAATAGTTGATAGTAAGCAAAAACAACACAACATACAGTAGCGATATACCTACTGACAGAGCGAACTATCAAACAGATACAACAAGATAGCGGTGTTAGTACCGATTTTGGCCACGCGCCAAGATAGCCTTGTCGCACTGTACTTTATCATGATTCTTACTTTATACCTCAGTTTATCATGCTAGCTCTACACGTTAGCCGAGGCGAGGCGAGTTCAACAGTAGCACTACACGTTGCCACGGCCAACGTGTAGTGCCACTGTTAGCAATGGTTTGTTTGCGTTTGTCAGATACCTTCGCCTGAAGCCGGGACACCAGCGCCGCCTGGCCCTGCTGCGCGCGGCGGTAGGCGTCCAGGCGGCGCCTGTGGTCCGCGCTCTCGCCCGCCAGGCGCGCGCGCAGCTCCTCGTTCTGGCGCCGCAGGTCGCTGCCCACGCTGCCCACGGGAGAGTCCATCTCGGGCGGACTTTCCGGTACCTTCTATAAAGAAGTGAAGACTCAACAAACAGCTCACGTTAAGGTTGGCGTTCCCGCACGTTCAAATTGAGAACTGACACTTGCTTTGCTATAGTTTACTCTCTAATCTCCATTCCACGCAGCGGTCGTTCGTTTGGACCTGCTTCGTTTTTATTTTTCCACATTCATTTTTAAATGGAAATTTAGTATAATATCATAATATGGAGCGACTTCGTCCGTCTGTCTGTCTGTTCAGCGATCGATCGTTTGCTTCGTTTTTTTATGGCACCATAACAAAATTCAATTTTTATGCAACCCTTAGGTGTATGATGCGACTTCATCCGTCTGTCTGTCTGTTTGTCATAGTCGATTAAGTTTATTATGCTAAGTAAAAGTACCTAGCTACGAAATCTCCAATATTTTAATATTAATCCTTTACCTCTTTCGACTCCTTCTTGGCACGCTGATGTGGTAGCGTGCCGGTCGGCCTCCTGCACAGCGGAGCCCGAGCGCTCCTCGGCGTCGTCAAACCTTCCCTCGATGGCAACTGCATTGAACAATTTAAAATTAATACTGCGGGTTCAACACGCCACTTTTCATTACTTTTCCACGGCACGTTCGGGTTCCACCGGGAGAAAAACTGTCAAGAAAATTAGTAGGTACCATATACCTATTGGTGGTTGTTATAATATACGAGGTACAAGAAACCACATTTATCTTATGAACAGACGGAAGCTGATCTATTTCCTTCCAAGGATGCAAGTCGCCACCTCTGATTTAAGTATCCGGTGATTTTGAGGCAATGAGATCATTTGCTTTCATGGAAACGAAAACAGTGAATTGTCTGAGATTATTCGTAGGCAATTCCAAAACAGAAATAGAATAAGAATAAGTAGGTATCGTAGCTACTCTGAATTACCTGAAAAGATATTTTCCTTTTAACTTTTCTCTTACGATTTACTTCTAAACGATAACGACTGGAATGCACAAGTTCAAAAGACATTTAAAAAGTTAAATTGCAACACTTTAGGCTATCTCAGATTCAATCTGCACCTACACAAAAAAACAGGCATAACAAAAGGAGGTCACGACCGAAGGAGGTTTTACTTAGTTCCTTTTTAGTTTTTTTTTCACAAGAAACGATGAAAATGTGCCGAGCAAACCACAAACTAAAGTAGACTCCCGTTTTCCGTAGGGTGGTAGACAGGTAGGGAAAATGCAAAATGGGGATACTGGATATCGGGCTTAGGCATCTAATTACCGCCTAGGTACATAAATGCAATTTAGTGAGGTGAATCAACTTAGCTGTTTTGAACAATTAAAATTAAAGCTAAAATATTTATTCTTTCACATAGGCCTAACTCTGCCACCAACATCGAAAAACAGTATTGCACCAAGAAGGACAGGCAAGAATTTAAAAAAATGTAAAATTTAATTTAATTTAAACATGCTCTTTAAAAAAATGTGTTTTTGATTATTTTTACCTAATAGAATCTTGTGAGCGGACGGAGTATACATTTACTTCCAAGAGTTATATTTTTACAAGCTTTTATTTACTTAGTTTCACATGTCCTGATGTTTATTTGTTTGTTTGTCTGTAATAAAATCTTGCAAGTTAAATTTGATCCACCTCCCGATTACCGATTGAGCTGAAATTTTGCATGCATGTGTAAATTGGATGTCAATGCAAAATTATGATGACATGGAGTTGATCTGACGATGGAACCGGAAGGTGTTCATGGGAACTCTAAACGACACAACTTTGAGTTTGAGCTCGTTTGTTCCGTCTTGACGAGTAGTTTGGTGCTGGATGGTAACCAGGGTTTAGTGCTGAGAATAATACGAATAAAACTTGTAAAAGCTAGTTTTTAAAAATATTTTTTCATGTAGGTGTTTGTAGTCACTACTCACCAGTTATTATATCTGCATAGTCATTTGGTTCTGTTACTTGTGACCCGAACAATTTACGTTCCTAGAAAGATTCTACGTCACTAATAGACTAAATATACATATTATTTATAATCACTTAATTTTCCACTGGCACTCAAGCGCCTACCACTTTATAGATGGCAACAATTTATTAAATCAATATCACATTATAGTTTACCCATAGTTACATACGAATTTTTTTATTCAAATTCATATATACTTTTTTGAGGTGCGTTATCCTAGAGAGGGTTCGTGATACTGTTAAATATTTTATGGTTTTCCGTATTTTTGGTCGTTCCGCTTGAACGAGCACCCCATAGTGTGTCGCGCTAATGTCCACAATTCAACCCCATGCTTGATACCATACCACGCACCTTGCATTTGGTGTACTGATAAGAGCTACGAGTATATAAGTATGTATGATGTGTCATACACTTACATCGCAATTGATATGCCTATAGACACACCCGCACGCATTACTTAATTTGTTTGCTATAATCCGCAACTTAAAAATTAATCTGTAAGTATGGTCCAATATGCAGGCACACCGCCTACTTTCACTCAATAGATTTGGTTATTTTCTTTTTATTGACGACTTACGTATTTTAGAGCCAAAAAACCGCCATTTTGATTTAAAAAAAACCCTATATACCTATAAGTCTTAATTTTAATAACACAATCGGGCTCATACTCATACTCAACCGTCAAAATACATTCAGCCGTTTGAAAAATACGAGGTAAGTAATGAAGCAATTTCCAAACAAATATACAAAATACGCGCGAAAAACATAACCTTTCCTGCATTCAGGTAAAAAGCAACTCCATAAAATCAGTAACATCTAAAATAGCATTAAAATCAGTGCATCCGTTAGGCAGCTATGATGTCATACCATGGACATAAGAAATGCTTCAAACTTATAACACCCTTCATTCCTTGCGTCGGGTGAATAAATTAGCAAAATTATCCTGAGTAATACCTGCATAATATTTAAGTAAGTACTTACTCGGAATTTTGGCAAAATATTTATGCGGGAATTCGGAAGTTTTCGCGTGGGGCCACTTTATCGGATAGATAACGTGAAATTTCATTCTGATTGTTGAGGTTTTTTTTGTGAAAATGAAAGACGAGATGTGCAAGTATTCGCCTGATCTTCGTGTTTAGTATATGCCTGCCAGCACAATGCAATGCATACTACGATTGAGTTATAATGTAATGTCATACGTTGCAGAGCACTTGTCACCCTCAGACACATGAATTCTGATCTCAATTTCCACGATGCCTAGTATAAGGTCGCCTGCACCAGTGTCCTTCAAACCGAAGTTATGCTACGTAACTACGATACTCTGACACAATGGATGGACTCTACTAAAAGGTCCTCCTACCTAAGCCCTTAGCCATATCATGATTCTCTACGATCGAGCTTCCTCCTCAAATAAATGGAACGTGATTAAAAAAATGTATGGGAATGACATTATTTTATCTGTATGAACAATGGAGAGGTTTCTATGAAGACCGTAGATAGGTCATATGGCTATCTTATGTGATACGCTTGCCTTCAGCGCCTGACCATGTCAGATGCAATGCATCCTAGACTAGGTATAACATTGCAATGTCATACATAGCACATCTTTATTGTCTGACTTACTTAGGTACTTCTTTTGCAAAAAATTGGCTACAGTGTCGTTAAAACTGGAACACAGTCTGTTATGCTTTGCCACTAGGTACATATGGCAGAGTATCTGACAACATGGTCTGACTAGAAACAGATAATCGAGTATGGCGGACGTACGAACGAAGAAATTCCACCATATGGGTTCCATTTTACCATTTTGGTATGGAACCCTAAAAAGGATCACCTCCCTGGTTTTTATTTTTTATCAGTGGATACATTCTAACGCCACATCCAATAAGTTGGCGCCTCAGCACTAGCTATCAGACTATGACTTATAGCTGAAGTTATCACAACCGATCGCATAAATCGGTCATCGCCCTCACGCGTGGTACGTGCGTACTACTGCGTATTGACGTAAGCTGTGGCCTGGTGGTGATTAAACTCGGATATTAGTACCCTATCGCGAAAGTTCCGCACAATGTAAAAACGTTCGTCGGAAGAGATTTGAAGTAGCAGACCTCTAGAAGAAACCTAGACGTTGGGTACAAACTGAAGCTTATTCAAGTGGCTGGAAGTAGCGCGTAGCCAGCGCGGATCCATCGTTGTGGGCACAATGCGCAATGAGCATTCCCAAAACCCTAATAGAGTTTTTTATGACGACGAATGATGAGAAGAGCAAGATGTTCACCTGATTTTGAATTCGATACCTACGCATGTCCATGACAGATGCCGTGCGTCCAACAATTATGCAACAACAACAACAGTTAACAAGTCGGCGTTTGAACCAAAACACAATAAACACTACTGCTTCACGGCAGTAAAACTGCGGTGGTACCTACTCGGACGAACTCCGCAAGTCTTAAAATCCTGCCACTAGTAGATTCAGCGCGAGTAACTTACTATAAGAGTAGAATTTTTACCAACACCTACCGAACGCCGTTTTCACGGCGCGACCTGTAACCTCCTTTGGCTGGTAGGTAGGGCTAGGCCCGTCTGTTACAAGTAGATTATAATAAAATGAAAACAACAATAAAGGTTGCCAAATACATTCATCACAAATATGGAAGGAAGGTATGAAAGGTAGGAAGGTATGAGTGGAAACACTAAATGTGGTTTCTCAATCACTAGATCTGGATCTGGGTTTATCATTTTTGTAATCATACGTCACTATCGATTGTGCGTCAAAATATTTCATCGAGTAACATCTAGTTACACAGGTAGGTATATTAGCAGACATAATAGATTTTTAATGTAATTTAGAATTTGATTTGGCCTTGGGAGTAATTAGGAAAGTTTCCTACAGATAAATCGTATCCGTCTTATCAAATGAAGCAGATTCAGCGAAAAATCGTGAAAATAACCGCACGGTCGTTGACCAGGGTCTAATCTTATCATCGTTGTTGCTGGATGATTATAAAATAACTTTAATTCAAAAAGTTTTTTCTTTATCTTTCCAATAAATTAGTTTGATACTTAGGCAGAAGTTGCTCGAATTATATTTGCCTAGAAAGGACTCGACGGCTACGAAAGTTTACTATGAATCATGGTTTCAGCCAACGGACGTCCACAGCTGGACAAATGCCTCATGTATTGATTCAAAAATTCAAAATTCAAAATATCTTTATTTCACATAGGCCTAATATACAGGCTCTTGTAAAAGGTCAATATGATATTTGTCACATTTGTATGGCGATAACTCCAAGTCGACTTAAAACTACGTTTACGAGGGTTCCAACGCGCCCTGCACTGAGATGAAGCCCACAACAAACTCAGCCGGGTTTTGTTTTCTGTTATCACCACTTCACAAAAGCTCTTAAAACTAATTGAGCTAGTATAATTCTCCATCTCAAGGTCCTGCCTCCCTATCCAGATACTTCCCACAACTTTTTTAAGGACCTTCATCATCAATCCATCTAGTCAGAGGTTTAATAACACCGCACCTTCCCGTGCGGGGTCGCCATTCCAGCACTTAGATCTCCAACGTTCGTCGTTTCTACGAGCTACTCGTACGTGCCATGCCCATTGCCACTTCAGCTTCGCGACACGTTGACTGTTGAGGTAAATACTCGATCGGTGAGGCTTCCATCACACGCTGAGTGGTTCTGAACGTTCTTAAAAGGTCCTTATTATCATCACCCCTATTATCTCCTACCGACCCCTATTACTCCTATTACCCGTTATACCCACGGGGTATAACGTTATCCAAATTGGAAGTTTTATATTCTAAAAATGTAGAGCTGCTGGAACTGTTTGCATCGATTACGTGGATTGCTCATACAGAAGTCAGCATTTTCGACCGAGCAACTTTTGAATTAGCTCGCCCAAATTTGCACTAATACTGTTCACTTTGTATCCCTGGAAAATGTGGATTGCGTGACGATCCACGTGGAATAAACGAACTGGGTCGCAGTGGAAACGGTTTATCGTTTACGATTTAATGATACATACCCGCCAAATTATGAAAATGATGAGGGGGATCCACGAAAAATAAATAAAGGAAGCGCATTGATGTCCCAATTTCTTGAATTCTTTTAGAGAGAGCTGTTTTTGGGTCTTCTTAACCCCTTTTATTGTATCTACCTACCTACCTGCTGGGCACGGGTCACCTCTCAGAATGAGATTTGTGTAACTATGACCCGCTACGCTGGCCAAGTGCGGTTTGGCAGGTTTGTTGACTCAGGAGAATACTTTACCCTCAGGTCACGATTTTTCCTTTTGCCGAAAAGCAAGTTAGTTTTAGTTTCTCCCAATGCCTATGTCCAAAGATTCAAATCCCCGACCGCCTGATGTGAGATAAAGGTCTAAACCAATTAACAATGTGCTATCACGGCTTCCAACTAGAAGTAAGTAAGTAACGATACTTTTAAATCTAGATTTAAAATCGTTATCAATTATTCAATTTATTGCATTTCATTGTTATTTCATGTTGAGAGTTTACTCAAATCAACTTCGGACCTCGGGAACTCTCAAATGTCCCTCTCTCTCCCTCTATTCATTTGTTAAACTTTGTCATAGTAGGTTAAAACTATCAAGTCTTTATCAAGGTTATACCTATTAAATAGCCAAAATTACTATCAATGAGAGTAATATGACATAATATTTTGAAAAGATTCATTGTTATAAGGTCACCGGGTAAAAACTGCGATAATATAAAAGCAAACACGAAAGTTTTTAAGTAAACAACCAGCCACTATCACCTTCTTTCACCTCGAATTTATCAACTAAAATACGTCACATTAGTTATTATTTTTAAAACTTATCAA
Organism: Coenonympha glycerion; assembly: GCA_963855885.1. Taxonomy (NCBI): domain Eukaryota; kingdom Metazoa; phylum Arthropoda; class Insecta; order Lepidoptera; family Nymphalidae; genus Coenonympha; species Coenonympha glycerion. The sequence continues at coordinate 14,321,285 of OY979637.1, read as the reverse complement.
TAAATAAATATCTCTACAATAACAATCCGAGATGAAAGCAAAACATTTCGCTTCTCCGCTGTTGCTTACCAAATTGGATAATAATAGCCTGGGGTAATGAAATGCAGGCGAATTCGATACTACTAAATTCTAATTCCCATTTCCTTATGCCGAAATCCTCAACATAAAACTGCCATGAATAGAAATTGTTCGTTAAACTCCAGCATTTCCGCGGTTCATGTCTTTCTCGCATGTCCCATCCCGCCTCGCAAACTTCCCGCTCATAAAGAACCGTTTTATGTCACGTGTCAAAGCCGCCATCTTTGTTCGAGCGAGCCGAGTGTACCCTCAAACTGTGACACCCTTAAATCCATATACGTTGCGCCCTGGGAATAAGGTCCATAATGCCCTAATTTTTTTCGTTCAGCGAATTCCTCGGCTATAAAAAAAATTGGAGCCGTCTATCGATTGTGCCAACTGGTGCTTACCTCCGATCTCGATTATTCAATTGGTGTGTAATCGTTCTCTCGATTACCAGTTTTGTAGCGTCTAAACTGATAGGTTACAAGTTTTGTTTGTTTTGTGAAAGTCTTAGTTAAGTAAGTAGTTTGAAGCAAGTAGGTGGAGCTACTTACTTAACTAAGACTTTCTTAAGTTCTTAGGCACTGGCAAATGTAGTTTCATTGACCTACCTATTTATTTGGTTTACCTACTTTCATTCATGAATTACTCTAGTGCTAAGTTACATTCATGTACAGACATTCTATTCGAGTCGCAGAAGACACAAAGAAGATGTTCATGCGATGTTGGGGATGATGCGACATTACCGTACTTTCTATAAATGAATACATCTTTTTTGCAAACAACAATAAAATGGAAAATTCTTTTCAAAAAACCGACTTCAAATGCCACTACAAAGAGTGAAATAATTTTTCAATGTAGGTACACCAATTCGAAGTCGGGCGATTAATACGAAGGACTATATTATGATTGTACGAATTGCCCGACTTCGAATTGGTGTACCTACATTGAAAAATTATTTCACTCTTTGTAGTGGCATTTGAAGTCGGTTTTTTGAAAAGAATTTTCCATTTTATTTTTTACTTTTTAGTGGAAAACAACAAGTGCACAGGGCATTGAAAAATATGCCCAAATCGCTTGAGGTGTGTTTAAAAAATCTGAAGAGATCCCTCAATTTCACCAAGATCCCATCATCAGACCCTGACTTGATGACTTCAGCCATCAAATCAGTATGTGCTAGCAAATGCACCAGTAACTATAAAAAATACCCAACTCGCTTCAAGTATACTAGCTAAATTTGAAGAGTTCCCTCGATTTCACCAAGATCCCATGATCAGATCCTGACCTGATGACCATAGGAAAACCTGGAAAATATTAATCTTTCAAACAGTACCCAAATTGTTTCAGGTATCCATATAAAATTTGAAGAGTTCCCTCGACTTCTCCAGGATCCCATCATCAGATCATGACCAAAAAAAATGGGACCATCTGGGAAGTATACCCTTACAAACAAAAAAAAAATTTTCCAAATCGGTTTACGCGTCTTCGAGTAATCGGTGAACATACATAAAAAAAAATAAAAAAAAATAAAAAAAGATTCCGACGAATTGAGAACCTCCTCCTTTTTTTGAAGTCGGTTAAAAATAGTCTTAATCAGCGAGATTTGAATTTGCGTCTCCTTAGAGCTGGAACGCCTACAAATAACCCACGAGGGTTGCCAGGTTGCCAAACGTAATAGCTGAACAAACCAGCCAATTTGGCCGGACTATTGGATAAAACACCTACGTACATTATTAAGGATTTTGTATGTGTCGTCTGAATAGGTATGACATAAAAATTATTGTATGTAAAAAATATAAATGTTATTATTGTCGGACGCCGTTTGTTTTGGCCGGACACGCAATCAAAGAACCTAACTATGTCCGCCATTATCTCGACGCCTGGCAACGTGGCCACGACTACCTTCCGCAGATTCACGATAATATTATGTTTAGCTTATAGGCAGAAATTACAACACTTTTCATTTCCTGCACTACCTAAGAACGATTCAAACGTGCAAGAACGCTGAATTGTGTACCTGTCTATAATTATTTTGATTGATATCATTGACTACGTTTCAAAATCGAACAAAAATTTGCGATTCCAGTTATGCGGCGTGCCTTTAATCGGTTCAATTTCTTTTTTATGAGGCGCACTGAACATTAAGCGTAGATTTATAACACGGTATTTGGTTTAGTACTTATTATTATCCTTTAAAACCATTTTAAGGGTCTGTGCCAAAAGGTTTCAACGAAGCTGTATTTCTCTCGTTTAGCTGCATTTATGGAATTAGGAACCAACTGAAACTTGACAACTTGCTTCTCTGATCTGTGGTTCACATTAAGGTTTCATACGCATAATCACACCGTACTGTGTAAGCGCATATTTACAATGTAAATACATTGAGAATAAGTTTATATTGAAAAAGTGGATTCTTAATAATATATTGTAATGTAGATGGTATATACACCTATGATGTACCCCTGTTAATAAAAATCTTCTCTGATTTATGTTGTACCTGAAAGTTTTAATTTTTTAAGCTATTTGACACTACCTATGCTCTCAATACAAATTCAGTTTCATTCAGTTCAGATTTTCGCATCTTTTCTTTTCACACAATTCTTAACATTGCACCCCCTATGTATTGAAGAAATAAATAGATATTAATAGATATATCTGCGGGTATATCTAGTATCTGCCCACAAAACCAGTTATAAGCTTCATTAACAAATAAACGATCTAAAATTACTTTAATTGGACCTGTTTATTTATAAAATTATTATTATTGATTACCATTATTTATAACGTTCCGCTCTATTAGGGCAAGAGCACGCGGACCTAACGTGACTCGGTTGTAATAGGTGATAGATAATATTTGTACTTCGCGGCCTCTCTCTAATTAGCCACAATAATAACTATATTAAATGTTATCACTCAGAGATTACGCTTGTTTACTGGCGGTGGAGTTACGTTTATTGAGTGGTCTGGTCGATTTGTGATCAACGTCTATAGCAGTGATTCCCAAAGTTGTCCAAGTGGATCCTCAAGGGTCCATAAGCGACTTGAACAGGGTCTACGCTGACGTGATAAAAATATGGAGGTTCCCAAGTTGTAATTGGGGGTAAACGAAAATTTTATCTGGTGTGGTGGATGGATAGCTGATAGAGCTCTTGCCATGGTCATTGTTCATGCAATATCATAGTTTATAACTCAATGGCTATAAGCAATCTTAAAAGAATAATGAAACAAGTAACTGCGATAGTCATCCAACGACAATAGCTTGTAGCGAAAAAATTGAGCGATAGACAAAAGCTAATCATACAGGCCTACAACTACCTATATCAGGAGCGAGAATACAGAAACAATATTTATAAAATCGCTAAAGGACTACCATATAAAAAAAAAGTTACTACTCGATTGACGAGTATATGAAAGATAGTAAAATCAGTCCCCTGATCATTCATTAAAAAACAGCCGCGCCCTAACAAGGGTCTCGTGTATAATTAAGAACAATGTATTGTACAGGAAAGCTGAAAATAAATGAAATGAAATGAAATGAAATGAAAAAGCATGTAATTGATTTGTCTTTTTTGACAAAGAGAGAAATGTAACGGAATTTTTTTGTTTTGCAATAACATTATCTAACTCGACATTTGCCCTACCTCTCTCCAAAGTAATGTAATCACAATGTAATAAATCATCAAAACAATTTACTTTTTTGTTATAGTGCTTCACACATCATTATTAAATCATCAAAACACATTGTTGTCGTAACTAAAATTATTACGCATTACATTACAAAATATTCCATTGATAAATAGTCGAAGGACTGAGCTCTATATTTTCAGTTATAGAATATAGCGTTTATTTTGGTCACAGCTTACAATACAAGTTACAATAATAGAATATTATTTTTAGTTTTTGCGGCGGCTGACATTTCTCCGCGCCTTCGGCTTAAAAACACTAGGGGTACCTAGGACAAAAAAGACTGCACGGTGTTGGGGTTAGGCAGTTCGGTTCTATGACTACTTCGACCTAAGTCAATCTAATTAGATGTTTTATAATACGAGTATGTTCCTATACGGGACTATTTCAACCTAAATTAGTCTTATTTAAAACCAAAATCTATTTACTTTACACATGGCCGGTGGACCAGCGGGTACTCTATACAATCCCTATTATATATCCCTCTATATAATTCCTATAAATTGTCATTGCCTAGGTTAAGTTTGTAATAAACAACATAATCATAATATTTCACACATGGCTTGCACGCGCCCGGCATTGTATGCATTTTCTAGATACTCGTATTGTATACAGTACCTGAATTATACAGATTGCCGGCGACATATACATTACCTAAACCAAGTATACAACGTGTTGGATTTTTGCCATAATTAGCGAATTTTGTATAGAATTCTGAAAAAATATCATAAGAAGTCTAGCTCATATCCTGAGGGAACTATAGGGAGTTCAAAAATGTACCATAAATTTTAAATGGCATCACTAAAAACAGCTCATTCAATATGAATGAACTAGAAATAATGAATGTGTATTACGCTTTGTTGACATCACAGTTAGGGTTGTTAAATTATGTATTTCATTATTTAAAAAGAATTTTTCAAATCGGTCCACGCGTCTTCGAGTAATCGGTGAACATACATAGATAAAAAAAAAAGATTCCGACGAATTGAGAACCTCCTCCTTTTTTTGAAGTCGGTTAAAAACGCGAAAACGACTTATACTCGTAGTACAAGCGAAGCCCGTCTTATCCTATTAAGACTAAACTCGTAAAAAAGACTAGACTCGTAAGCCTGCTACGACGTAGCCCGCTACGAACCTACGGAGTTACCTGCAAAGTTATTACCGGCGTAGACGGCGGTTTTAACTATAAAGAGAATTACTTTTAAACTTCCTATATTTTTGGGTCTTTAATCTAAAACCGCTGTGAAGCAAAAGCACGATTGGATAAAAAATTTTCGAAAGAAAATTCTCCCAAAAGTTTCTCCAAAATCTCCATTTCTAATTTTCATCGGAAAGTAGAATTGACGTAATTGTAATTTTTGTTTTAATGTGTCGGTAATAATTACTATCCAAAAACACTCTGAACGGATTTTTGATAACTGGCTTAGTTTTATATAGTAAAAGGTAAAACGTCGTTTTCTGTTCTATTCTTTCGCAACGCTTCATGTCCCACCCACCCAACGTATTCGTAGGTGTGAGAAGGACAAAAATAAATTCAGTAAACCCTCTTAATTAGTTATGTGTATTGTACGTGTACATAATATTATGTATAGTAAGTACTCATATATGTGTCTGGGTTATAACGTTGATTTATTTCATCATATCGCTAACAGATAGGCTCCCATTTAAGACGCCGCTGGACTTTGTACCGAGATTGTCTTGCCGGACATCGCTGTACTGTGGGTTTTGCTTGTTTGTACACTTGTAATTGATGTGTTATTATTATGTCTATACGTAAAACATGCTTCAAGTAATCGGCTAACTGGAGGGGATTAATACATTAACCTATTAGCAAGAGGTCTACTTAGATTTCGGGAATGTGATGATGACTCGATAGGTTTTTTTTTTTACATTTGAATGGTAAGACGAGCAATACCATCACATAATGTCAAGGATAGGCGTATGTTAATGAGCACACATCGCGCAGAAGTCTGTGCTGGCACACGAGACGCAAAGTAGAAGTAGGTTTTTTTTTATTATAGATAGGCCTGCGCTTGACTACAATCATATCTGATGGACAGAAATGATGAGGTCTAGGATGGAGCGCGCTTGCCTAGAAAATGCCTATTCACTCTTCTCTTGAAGGCACCTAGGTTGTACTTGGCTGGGAACACAGAAGCTGGAAGGGTGTTCCACACCTTAGTGGTAGGAGAATTAGGGTACGTGTCCGCGTCGCGCGTGTCTGCGCCGCAGCGTAGGTACGTGGCCTAAGGACGTTCCATACTGTTCTGCGTGGATCTGCGTCGCCAGCCTATGACACATTGCGTCTCAAGACTTTGCATTGCAATAACATATGATACACTGCACTGTGCATATCATCCTGATGGGATACCCGTTCTCCTCGGTTTTATTTGCCCAGTAAACCCGACGGTGCACTGTGCCTTTCAAACCTAAACACTGCTTCATAGAAACTTTTAATGGACTGTGCGGAAAAATGACTAACACAGCAGTAGTTCGTTACCCGAGCTGACTCTAGAAATAGTTTTTTTTCTTTAATATATATTTTTTATGAGTAAATTGGTGTGGGGTGGAAGGCTTCAGCCGCGGCGAGTTACCCCAACAAAGACAACAAGCGTTAGGTTCTGACTTCATACGCATCGTGCGAGCGTTATTATCTAATGCCAGATAACAGTCTAGTAGAACAAAATGATTAACGACAACCCATTCCGATTGCAATTGCAATTCCGTTCCATTATCACATAATAATAATGTAACGATATTTATCACAAAGAACAATCACACTCGGTGACCAACGATAACAGTAAAAATGCAATTAATGATCACGTTTTTATTAATTTTGCATCAATCAGCAAACGTGACGTTCATTTCAGACGAGACGGACGTCCATAGCTGGACAAAGGCCTCTTGCAATGATTTCCAGCCCATACGGTTCTGCGCCACTTGTATCCAGCGCCTTCCCACGGTTTTCAAGATTACATTAAACGATGATTACAAACAAAATATGTAGGTATATATTTCCACCACCTTATCGGCAACATACCCGTTCCAATGTGATATTTTGTAGCATTCATTTAGTACATAGAGTATATTGAATATTCATTTAGTGATTGTATTTTATTCTTTCAATATTTTGATTATGACACGGTAGTATCCCCGCCAAGACGAGCCAAACGAAGCACAAGAGCACTATTTACCTTTTCTCAAAGTGTTTTGTCGTATTTTTAAGCCCTTATAACTTAGGCCAGAAAAATTTAATGGAATTAATTTGTTATTAAATCTACATAATATATAACCAACAAAGTCGAGACTGACTTATTCATTCATTCACTACCCTTTGGTCCTAAAAAGCTGTTATTTTACACAGAGGCCCCAATATGATGTAGACAAGGGACAAGGGAGATTTTTTAGCTTGGAAATGAATAAAATTATAGGTAAATACCCGATGATTTTATATCTGGTACACAGTAGGGGTGCTCAGCAACTACTAGTTTATTATTATAAGTAAGTAAGATATCAATATCAGGTATACTTGGTATCTAAGTATAGGGGCTTCCGTTACGATGAGATGGTATTTAATATTTCTCACGGATAAAATTATATAAAGCTCTAAAAATTCTAACAAAAAGCATCCGCAATAGCCATAAATCTGAAAGTAGGTAAAATTCTGTCGACGGAACCGTACTTAAAACTCAAACTTGTAAAACTTTCGAAAAATAAACAAAAAATAGAAATATGAAATCCAAAGCGATTCAAAGCGTTAGAATAAAATTTATGAGGGTTCGAAAATACATTTAAACTATAAAACAAAAGAGGCATGTTCTTAAATTTTAGCAGAGAGACCGAAACCCATAAATCCTTTTTGAAGCGAACGTTCGTTAAAATATTATGCGCTGAATGCAATCCAGATGTCTTCCGATAAGGTGAAGTTTGTATAAAAAAATTTAAGAAAGCGTTGCTAACCAGTATAAAATATAGAGACAGAAATACTTCGCTGTCTCGCCCTAACACAAAATTAGAATTTAACTCAGAGGCGGGGCAATGAACTAAACCTATCACGTGTCACCGAGCCATCGGTGACCAATTACAATAAAAGACAGAGTGATTTCGGGGCGTATTGTTGCTTGCTTACAGGAATGGAGAACGAGGGAGGGGACGCACTGCGCTCGCGCCGGGAGAGATGCATTCGGGCGCCTACGCTGGTCATACTACGACCACTAACAAGTTACTCGTACCTAATTATTGTACGTTATATTATATAGAGTCAGTGTTAACCCTTTTGCAACTTGTATAAATTAAATTCGTAATTCTAAGTCTAAACACTTAATATTTTACTTTGACTAAAATAAAATAGAGTTGTGTTAGTGACAAAGCAGGCGAGACGAGTGTCGGAGATTTTGGTAATGTACTCCAATCATTTTATTAAATTATTACTTGAGATAATTTCACAGCTGAAATTTAGAACTTTGATGCTAGAGTCGTAAGACAAATTGTGAGTTAAACATAATGGATCCTGGCATGGGATTCCAGGTCATTCATTAGCAGGAACGAAAGAGCGGAAGACAACCAAGGTCTGGGCTGTTAGGTTTCACGGGCGTGCCTGTTTTAATAATTTTGTGCCTTTTATCTATTTTATATGGAAAGGTTAGGCAAAAATGCACCTTATTAAATATCGCACGCACCACGTGCGATATTACGCGTGTTATCGGTTGTTTTAAGATAATGATGGACAATATAAACTAAATTCTATTAGTAAACTTGGAATAAACCAGCTGTGAGATTAGATCGGTTATTGTAAATACTTATCTTTAGGCAAGAGTTTATATAATAGAGTATGTGTTTTGTCTCTACCGATGTCGTTGTGTATTATAATGTACCATTTCATTTTGTACTCATGTGTGTATGTAATATTATATTAAGATATACTTACATGATGCCTACAGAGTTTTTTCTTTAAGCGTTGGTTTTCTCTGGATTGGCTAGAATAGGAACAGAAACGCTTGGATCTAGATATCGATGTGACCCATCGAATCTAAATTCTAAATAATTATAAAGTTTCTTTCTCTCATATCAATAAATTTATTTCACTAAATACAGATGATTTAAAGCTCTAATATGTTCATTTCATTTATATAATTCCCTCTCGTTCAAGGGTATTCGCTAATGGAGCCTCGTTTAGAATCCAGACTCTAGTTAAATAATAATAAAATGTAACTTTCAATTCTATTACAAGTACATGTGATTAACTAGATCAAAACTCTCCAATATCGAATGTCTTTATGTACCTATATCTAAATCACGATTCATAATTACATTTGAGTGTGCTTAACATGCTTTGAAGTACAGAACCTAGACCTGACAGCATTTATTTAAATTCAAAAATATAGCTTAACAATTGAATGGCCAGGTGTTCCTTCAGAACCAGACCGGACCTCAATAAAGCCTGAACGTTAATTAATATTGAATTAAATTTGCATAGCAGTAAAGTCAGAGTCTTAAATTGTTTTAAAAGAATCTAGTCAAAATTAGCAGGCTACAGTTTTAGGCTAGTTTTATATTTAAACTGCAATCACCGAAATTGAGTGGTGCTTTTGAGGGAACGACACAGCGCGAATATGGCAGCCGGGAGATAATAAACCAGTTCCTGGAATGTATAAGGTAAGGATTGTAAGTAAGTAGATAAAAATAGGCTCTTTCTCTAGTGTACTCAATTATGGTTCAATTATATATATAGACGATCAGCCCGCACCATCACAGAATTTGATGCCGAGTGACCAGGGATCTACGTACGTATTCGAAATAACGATATGACTAGATCTATAATAGCATAAAAATAAAACACAACGTAGGAAATCGTGATCGTGATATTGGGTATATAAAGAGTGTATTAAGAAAAAATAAATAGAAACAACACAAAGAGAGACAAAACACATTGTGCATGTTATGATAAATATAATGGTTATGTTTAAGATATGTACATTTTACAGGATTTACAAAGGAGCCATTGTGCATGTCATTATATTTATAATATGGTTTCATTTAAAAATGTCGTAGGTATAGAGGGAGCAGAAATAAAAACATTTTACAGGATTTACATAGGAGCCATTGTGCATGTCATTATATTTATAATATGTTTTCATTTAAAAATGTCGTAGGTATATAGGGAGCAGAAATAAACTTTATACCTTGCAAATGTAAAATTTACAGGATATCAAGGAGACGGCTGTGCTTAAGATATTTTACCTTGTTTATTTCTTAGGCTAAATTCTATTATACCTTGAAATCTAGTATACCTATTCGGATAACATCTGGATTCGAGATAGCACCGGGTAGCAACATTTAGTTATTTTCCTGATATTTAACGTAAAGCGCGGCACAAGTAAACAATAAACGTACATTAGACGGATTTAAACGGTTAAAAGAAAAATAAAACAAATGATGCGTTGTAAAAATTTGGGTTTATGGCTAGCAGAGATAAGACGGTTCTAGGTAAAAGTGCCGATGGGCAAAGCTGCATTTAATGCTTAACAGATGGTTGGGATCGTATCGAACCCTGGCGAGGTTAAAACAATAGTGACGGGTATCCGTAGGTTAGCGCGTTGTAGGAATAGACAAACGAAATGAGACCGTAGGCAACACGTCATTAAAGTTGATTTTGGAAAAATTAGCGAATTCGAGAGAAAGTTGCGTTAGTTAGTGTTTGAACGCAGAGAAATAAACGAAATGAAATGATTTATTTACTGAATATAGTTAACATCTTGGTTCTTAAATTTATATAAATTTAATTAAACAAGCGTTTTATAAATCGTTCACTTGCCAATTTCCAGGCTGATTGTAGACGAAATTACTTAGACGACGTTATCAATCTGTGAGTTATAGACTGATTAATGCAGTATATACGAGCGATTTAATTACTTCAGAATATATTTGTACACCACGAAACATACTAAATATTATAATTTCTAAGAATTAAAAGGTAATTAGTACAAAAGGCGGTCTTATAACCAAGTGGCGATCTCTGTCAGGCAACCTAAAGATTAGGAAAATACGAAAAACCACGGACAGCAGGTAGTGCAAAACTATAATACTTATACCAAAATCCAAATAAGTACACACTATTACAAATACTAGATAACTAAAATAAAATAATAAATTAAATATTAAAATAGTTACAAGTATAAAACGAGTATAGTACATACTCAATACTCAATCATAATTATAATATATTGTGTAGATATACTGTTAGCGATTCGGGCTTGACAACTTTTGAGCGAACGAGATGTAATAAATTCTATTATGCGATACTATGCGATAGATACACAGCGGTTATGGTTTATTAAGGCCGAGGAAATTAACATCATGAGCGGAATTCCTGAGGTAATTTTGACGAGAGTACTAGGAGATGGCCGTGTAACGGTTTGCCGTTGACTCGCCCTACTGCTACGAAAATTTCAATTAATCGGTGCACAATTAGAAAGCATTCAACGATAAGGCGAAGTTATCTTCAGGGACGGTTAGGCCATAGGACAAAATATTTTAGCAGGACGTCATTGCTTGAAATTGAATGAAAGAGAGTTAATAATACCAGGCAGGTTATATTGTTTGTGAAGGAGGGCGAAGGCGCTACTTGGTCAAAAGATGTGAGAGAGAGAAGAAAATTAAAACTAGGTCCCCCACACCGATAATTGAACAGGCGGTTATAGGGATATCGGAGTGCGAAAGGATATGTGTGGCTTATTAAATTTTAACTAGCAATGAATAGAAGCCAGGATGGAGTTGGGAGTTTGCGAACCTTAAACGATTGCTGAGAGGGAGTGCAGTTGACGACGTATAAACTGTCAGTCGTAAATTTGAGGAATAGAAATCCTACTAAAAAAAAAAAAAAAAAAAAAAAAAAAAAGGAAAAAAAGAACAGTTTACCAATGTAGTAGAATGGCTTTACAATAATTTTATTTTATTGACATATCTACTGATGTATCTGATTAAATTGTAAATATTTTGATTTTAACCTACGTTAGATTACTATTATTAACGACATGTATTGAGGGGACAATATTCTTAATATATATAGATCTCGTGTCACAATGTTTGTCCTCAATGGACTCCTAAACCACTTAACCGATTATAATAAAATTCGCACACCATGTGCAGTTCGATCCAACTTGAGAGATAGGATAGTTTAAATCTCAATTTATCTATTTTGTATTACCCCTAAGGGCAAAACAACGTTTGCCAGGTCAGCTAGTATTATTATATGTTAAATTGCCATAGTTTACTAGAATAAATTGTAAGCATGTACAAGTAGGAATGAATAATAAATAAATAAATAAATGCAAGAAAAGAAATAGCGTTACGCTACGTGTCAGACTTGTATAAAGGGAAACTTTAGCATGAACACACTGTTTCATGAACTCTAAATGGGTTGGATGATGTAAAAATTCATTATCCATTACCTAAGTTATTTAAAGTATGTGTGTGTGTTTGTATGGTAAGAGTATGAATACATTTATCAATACAAGTATTCTGAAACCTTCCAACATTTGAATTTCTCTGTATACCTAATTTGAGTATTCATAAAACTTAACAATGTGAGGCTGCATAGAGTTATATCTATTCTTTTATGACTTTCAATGAACTCAAAGTATTAAGCCTGAATACTTAATCAAAATAGACTAATTAAAATAAGCTATAATATAGCATTTCCTTTGAAGTCTGGTTGAATTAAAATCGGCTAACCTGAATGATTTTAGACAACGTGGATAAATTGAAGTTAATCCTTAAGTAGCCTTCTAGTTCCTTCAGAACTAATCAAGTAACATTAGCGAGATATGCCGAGCTCATCTGGCTCGTTGCTATATTTTATACACAGAACTGTTCATCGTGGGGATGCACTTGAAGGAGAGAGTGTACCTGGCTTTACGGCTGTTATACAGATGGGTCATTAACATGACGGAATAGGTAATATCTGTTTATGGGAACTACAGTTGTATGGAGAAAGGGACGAAGCTGACAGAACATTATTCAAATTTTGATTGGGTTTTATATATATACAAGGTTTCTTTCATGGCTGATTGGCAATCCTCGAATGGCAAAGGATGGGAGCCCGAGATACACGCCCTCTCAATAATTCAGAACTTTCGACCGTAATTTGGCCAAATTACAATCATATCAATTAATAATAAAATCAAAATCCATGGTACCTGGGCAAGCCTAAAAGGCTCTAAAAAAAAAATTCATGTACCTAGCCTACGGGCATGTGGGAATAATACGCTTCGTAGCGAATAAAATAGAAAGTTCTGAATCTGCCCAAATAATCTGATATCAGAGCCAGTTTGCTGGCGCAGGATTTCCCTAGCTTCAAGGTTCCTTTGGTTCGTTGGCGGATAACCTCTGACCCACTCACACAGCCAGCACCAGTCTCATTCTATTTGATTAATTAAACTCATGTCATGTCAACTTTGAATCGACCGAATTCGAGAGTACAACAATGCTATTCCTAAAGCCACATTATGTAACTTCAGTTTTGAGCCTTATTACAAGGAAAAAAAGAAACAAATAGAATGCAATGACTTGCCCTGTGTTGATTTGCCTTGGCGTAATGAAAGAGAATTAACTATAGAATAATAAAAACTCCATTGTCTCAACCGAAAGGGAGTACGGCTTTGTCTCGCCTCCATGCATCTGTCGTTTCATGTTGTAAATAAAATGAAAGTAAATAAAACTAATAATTTCATCCAAGTTATTCAATCATGGTTAGATTAAGTCTAATAAATTAATTAATTAGATCAGGGTGGATCATCACGGAATTTCGATTCCGGCAATCACAAACAAACAAACACAAAGACAAAGTCAGTTCGAATCGCGGACTGAAAGCACAAATCGGATGATTCTAATTAGGTAGTATTTTAGCGGAAGCACCAGTGCTTATTATGCTCCAGTTATCTAGGTCATTGATATTAGGACCTGACTGGCTAGAGCGGGTAAAAGAAGTGGTGAATTCCGGCACTAAACGGACATTGTCGGTTGAACATTTGAGAGTTAGGTTTTGCGTTAGACTGAGTTCAGAGTACTAAGTCGGAAGGGTAGGGGAAGAGACGAATACAGCCGCGATTAAGATGATATTAAACCAACATACTAGGCCAGTTGAGCGTAGCGTGGCGAGTAATTATGTCGGATGATTTGATTGATTTGATTTGATTAAGTTGTGAACAGAGGGAACTTTTACCTGTATTAGACAAGCATTGATAGGTATTACGTTATTGAGTGGGTGGACGAAACTCTTTTGTGGAAAATAGTTAACCGGTATCTTTTAGCATATAGGAAACAGGTAAAAGATAACTAGAGTAGTTAGATAACTTATGCGTAATCAGACCGAAGGCAACTCCGAATTGCAGCTACTCACATTCACTAGGAAATGAGACAAGTCAATAAAACTTATTAAATATGCGTGGATCTAATAATAAATGATAAGAAACGCGGAGGTATCGCCACTCACACCTGAGATTTTACAATTCTTTGTTGATTAAATTATATCAGTTCAATTGATTTGAATAATGATATATTTCAGGCACTCTTGCATTATGATTCAAGGAAGTATACAGGATTCTCTTATATGAGAAGTATCTGAGCTTACCATGATTTCCATAACATAATGGTTCAAAGAGGGACATAGGATTCTCTTTAATGGGAAATACCTAAGCTTGCCATGATTTCCGTAGCATTATGATTCAATGAGGTATACAGGATTCCCTTAAATGGGAAGCACCTAAGTTTACCGTGGTAACCTTGCATAATGGTTCAAGATAACGTTAGGGCAGGTAGTACAGGATCGATAAGAAAGAAGTAGGTAGTCAATCAAAAACGTGACAGGGTCGCTAAGGAGATAGCCGGGCGTATGGAAATAACAAGCACACCTGAATCGAAGTATTATGTGCTTAATGAAGGGAGCCGATTCTTAAAAGTAAACAATAGAACAGATTAGGCGACAGGCATGATTGAATAAATAGTTAGACTGAACATAGTTAACATTATAACGAAAAGCATAAGTTGGTACAGTTTGATATAGGTGTTCGGGTAAAACTTAAGACTTACAAGTGCTGATATAAGGTTAACAAAGAAGTTCATGAGGTTACATGAAATGCAATTATAGGAGGCAATCTCACATATTAATGTGTACACATCAATTGGCGCATATATGGACAAAGTCAAAGGAAACTGCAAATCAATTCACCTGTCCGGCTATAATTAGAATACTTTATAGAATAGGATTTATCATAGAATTGGGGCAAACAAAGAGCACTTTAATCAAAGACTATAAACAAAGAGATAAGGAAATTGAGGCACCACCGACATAAAAACGGGTAGCCTGAGCTACACACAAAAAAAAGGTAAACCGAAGTTGAATAGGTTTATTGCCGTAACGGAGAACAAAATTAAAACGAGCGTGAGAAGTTAGGACTAGCGTGCGTAATAAAGAGAAGAAATAGATTTTTTGAACGACCTAGGTATAAGGGACAGGAATATTATAAATACTAGGTGTTTAAATAAATCTATTCGAGGGAGAATGAGATGGTATTTAATATTTCTCACGGATAAAATTATATAAAGCTCTAAAAATTCTAACAAAAAGCATCCGCAATAGCCATAAATCTGAAAGTAGGTAAAATTCTGTCGACGGAACCGTACTTAAAACTCAAACTTGTAAAACTTTCGAAAAATAAACAAAAAATAGAAATATGAAATCCAAAGCGATTCAAAGCGTTAGAATAAAATTTATGAGGGTTCGAAAATACATTTAAACTATAAAACAAAAGAGGCATGTTCTTAAATTTTAGCAGAGAGACCGAAACCCATAAATCCTTTTTGAAGCGAACGTTCGTTAAAATATTATGCGCTGAATGCAATCCAGATGTCTTCCGATAAGGTGAAGTTTGTATAAAAAAATTTAAGAAAGCGTTGCTAACCAGTATAAAATATAGAGACAGAAATACTTCGCTGTCTCGCCCTAACACAAAATTAGAATTTAACTCAGAGGCGGGGCAATGAACTAAACCTATCACGTGTCACCGAGCCATCGGTGACCAATTACAATAAAAGACAGAGTGATTTCGGGGCGTATTGTTGCTTGCTTACAGGAATGGAGAACGAGGGAGGGGACGCACTGCGCTCGCGCCGGGAGAGATGCATTCGGGCGCCTACGCTGGTCATACTACGACCACTAACAAGTTACTCGTACCTAATTATTGTACGTTATATTATATAGAGTCAGTGTTAACCCTTTTGCAACTTGTATAAATTAAATTCGTAATTCTAAGTCTAAACACTTAATATTTTACTTTGACTAAAATAAAATAGAGTTGTGTTAGTGACAAAGCAGGCGAGACGAGTGTCGGAGATTTTGGTAATGTACTCCAATCATTTTATTAAATTATTACTTGAGATAATTTCACAGCTGAAATTTAGAACTTTGATGCTAGAGTCGTAAGACAAATTGTGAGTTAAACATAATGGATCCTGGCATGGGATTCCAGGTCATTCATTAGCAGGAACGAAAGAGCGGAAGACAACCAAGGTCTGGGCTGTTAGGTTTCACGGGCGTGCCTGTTTTAATAATTTTGTGCCTTTTATCTATTTTATATGGAAAGGTTAGGCAAAAATGCACCTTATTAAATATCGCACGCACCACGTGCGATATTACGCGTGTTATCGGTTGTTTTAAGATAATGATGGACAATATAAACTAAATTCTATTAGTAAACTTGGAATAAACCAGCTGTGAGATTAGATCGGTTATTGTAAATACTTATCTTTAGGCAAGAGTTTATATAATAGAGTATGTGTTTTGTCTCTACCGATGTCGTTGTGTATTATAATGTACCATTTCATTTTGTACTCATGTGTGTATGTAATATTATATTAAGATATACTTACATGATGCCTACAGAGTTTTTTCTTTAAGCGTTGGTTTTCTCTGGATTGGCTAGAATAGGAACAGAAACGCTTGGATCTAGATATCGATGTGACCCATCGAATCTAAATTCTAAATAATTATAAAGTTTCTTTCTCTCATATCAATAAATTTATTTCACTAAATACAGATGATTTAAAGCTCTAATATGTTCATTTCATTTATATAATTCCCTCTCGTTCAAGGGTATTCGCTAATGGAGCCTCGTTTAGAATCCAGACTCTAGTTAAATAATAATAAAATGTAACTTTCAATTCTATTACAAGTACATGTGATTAACTAGATCAAAACTCTCCAATATCGAATGTCTTTATGTACCTATATCTAAATCACGATTCATAATTACATTTGAGTGTGCTTAACATGCTTTGAAGTACAGAACCTAGACCTGACAGCATTTATTTAAATTCAAAAATATAGCTTAACAATTGAATGGCCAGGTGTTCCTTCAGAACCAGACCGGACCTCAATAAAGCCTGAACGTTAATTAATATTGAATTAAATTTGCATAGCAGTAAAGTCAGAGTCTTAAATTGTTTTAAAAGAATCTAGTCAAAATTAGCAGGCTACAGTTTTAGGCTAGTTTTATATTTAAACTGCAATCACCGAAATTGAGTGGTGCTTTTGAGGGAACGACACAGCGCGAATATGGCAGCCGGGAGATAATAAACCAGTTCCTGGAATGTATAAGGTAAGGATTGTAAGTAAGTAGATAAAAATAGGCTCTTTCTCTAGTGTACTCAATTATGGTTCAATTATATATATAGACGATCAGCCCGCACCATCACAGAATTTGATGCCGAGTGACCAGGGATCTACGTACGTATTCGAAATAACGATATGACTAGATCTATAATAGCATAAAAATAAAACACAACGTAGGAAATCGTGATCGTGATATTGGGTATATAAAGAGTGTATTAAGAAAAAATAAATAGAAACAACACAAAGAGAGACAAAACACATTGTGCATGTTATGATAAATATAATGGTTATGTTTAAGATATGTACATTTTACAGGATTTACAAAGGAGCCATTGTGCATGTCATTATATTTATAATATGGTTTCATTTAAAAATGTCGTAGGTATAGAGGGAGCAGAAATAAAAACATTTTACAGGATTTACATAGGAGCCATTGTGCATGTCATTATATTTATAATATGTTTTCATTTAAAAATGTCGTAGGTATATAGGGAGCAGAAATAAACTTTATACCTTGCAAATGTAAAATTTACAGGATATCAAGGAGACGGCTGTGCTTAAGATATTTTACCTTGTTTATTTCTTAGGCTAAATTCTATTATACCTTGAAATCTAGTATACCTATTCGGATAACATCTGGATTCGAGATAGCACCGGGTAGCAACATTTAGTTATTTTCCTGATATTTAACGTAAAGCGCGGCACAAGTAAACAATAAACGTACATTAGACGGATTTAAACGGTTAAAAGAAAAATAAAACAAATGATGCGTTGTAAAAATTTGGGTTTATGGCTAGCAGAGATAAGACGGTTCTAGGTAAAAGTGCCGATGGGCAAAGCTGCATTTAATGCTTAACAGATGGTTGGGATCGTATCGAACCCTGGCGAGGTTAAAACAATAGTGACGGGTATCCGTAGGTTAGCGCGTTGTAGGAATAGACAAACGAAATGAGACCGTAGGCAACACGTCATTAAAGTTGATTTTGGAAAAATTAGCGAATTCGAGAGAAAGTTGCGTTAGTTAGTGTTTGAACGCAGAGAAATAAACGAAATGAAATGATTTATTTACTGAATATAGTTAACATCTTGGTTCTTAAATTTATATAAATTTAATTAAACAAGCGTTTTATAAATCGTTCACTTGCCAATTTCCAGGCTGATTGTAGACGAAATTACTTAGACGACGTTATCAATCTGTGAGTTATAGACTGATTAATGCAGTATATACGAGCGATTTAATTACTTCAGAATATATTTGTACACCACGAAACATACTAAATATTATAATTTCTAAGAATTAAAAGGTAATTAGTACAAAAGGCGGTCTTATAACCAAGTGGCGATCTCTGTCAGGCAACCTAAAGATTAGGAAAATACGAAAAACCACGGACAGCAGGTAGTGCAAAACTATAATACTTATACCAAAATCCAAATAAGTACACACTATTACAAATACTAGATAACTAAAATAAAATAATAAATTAAATATTAAAATAGTTACAAGTATAAAACGAGTATAGTACATACTCAATACTCAATCATAATTATAATATATTGTGTAGATATACTGTTAGCGATTCGGGCTTGACAACTTTTGAGCGAACGAGATGTAATAAATTCTATTATGCGATACTATGCGATAGATACACAGCGGTTATGGTTTATTAAGGCCGAGGAAATTAACATCATGAGCGGAATTCCTGAGGTAATTTTGACGAGAGTACTAGGAGATGGCCGTGTAACGGTTTGCCGTTGACTCGCCCTACTGCTACGAAAATTTCAATTAATCGGTGCACAATTAGAAAGCATTCAACGATAAGGCGAAGTTATCTTCAGGGACGGTTAGGCCATAGGACAAAATATTTTAGCAGGACGTCATTGCTTGAAATTGAATGAAAGAGAGTTAATAATACCAGGCAGGTTATATTGTTTGTGAAGGAGGGCGAAGGCGCTACTTGGTCAAAAGATGTGAGAGAGAGAAGAAAATTAAAACTAGGTCCCCCACACCGATAATTGAACAGGCGGTTATAGGGATATCGGAGTGCGAAAGGATATGTGTGGCTTATTAAATTTTAACTAGCAATGAATAGAAGCCAGGATGGAGTTGGGAGTTTGCGAACCTTAAACGATTGCTGAGAGGGAGTGCAGTTGACGACGTATAAACTGTCAGTCGTAAATTTGAGGAATAGAAATCCTACTAAAAAAAAAAAAAAAAAAAAAAAAAGGAAAAAAAGAACAGTTTACCAATGTAGTAGAATGGCTTTACAATAATTTTATTTTATTGACATATCTACTGATGTATCTGATTAAATTGTAAATATTTTGATTTTAACCTACGTTAGATTACTATTATTAACGACATGTATTGAGGGGACAATATTCTTAATATATATAGATCTCGTGTCACAATGTTTGTCCTCAATGGACTCCTAAACCACTTAACCGATTATAATAAAATTCGCACACCATGTGCAGTTCGATCCAACTTGAGAGATAGGATAGTTTAAATCTCAATTTATCTATTTTGTATTACCCCTAAGGGCAAAACAACGTTTGCCAGGTCAGCTAGTATTATTATATGTTAAATTGCCATAGTTTACTAGAATAAATTGTAAGCATGTACAAGTAGGAATGAATAATAAATAAATAAATAAATGCAAGAAAAGAAATAGCGTTACGCTACGTGTCAGACTTGTATAAAGGGAAACTTTAGCATGAACACACTGTTTCATGAACTCTAAATGGGTTGGATGATGTAAAAATTCATTATCCATTACCTAAGTTATTTAAAGTATGTGTGTGTGTTTGTATGGTAAGAGTATGAATACATTTATCAATACAAGTATTCTGAAACCTTCCAACATTTGAATTTCTCTGTATACCTAATTTGAGTATTCATAAAACTTAACAATGTGAGGCTGCATAGAGTTATATCTATTCTTTTATGACTTTCAATGAACTCAAAGTATTAAGCCTGAATACTTAATCAAAATAGACTAATTAAAATAAGCTATAATATAGCATTTCCTTTGAAGTCTGGTTGAATTAAAATCGGCTAACCTGAATGATTTTAGACAACGTGGATAAATTGAAGTTAATCCTTAAGTAGCCTTCTAGTTCCTTCAGAACTAATCAAGTAACATTAGCGAGATATGCCGAGCTCATCTGGCTCGTTGCTATATTTTATACACAGAACTGTTCATCGTGGGGATGCACTTGAAGGAGAGAGTGTACCTGGCTTTACGGCTGTTATACAGATGGGTCATTAACATGACGGAATAGGTAATATCTGTTTATGGGAACTACAGTTGTATGGAGAAAGGGACGAAGCTGACAGAACATTATTCAAATTTTGATTGGGTTTTATATATATACAAGGTTTCTTTCATGGCTGATTGGCAATCCTCGAATGGCAAAGGATGGGAGCCCGAGATACACGCCCTCTCAATAATTCAGAACTTTCGACCGTAATTTGGCCAAATTACAATCATATCAATTAATAATAAAATCAAAATCCATGGTACCTGGGCAAGCCTAAAAGGCTCTAAAAAAAAAATTCATGTACCTAGCCTACGGGCATGTGGGAATAATACGCTTCGTAGCGAATAAAATAGAAAGTTCTGAATCTGCCCAAATAATCTGATATCAGAGCCAGTTTGCTGGCGCAGGATTTCCCTAGCTTCAAGGTTCCTTTGGTTCGTTGGCGGATAACCTCTGACCCACTCACACAGCCAGCACCAGTCTCATTCTATTTGATTAATTAAACTCATGTCATGTCAACTTTGAATCGACCGAATTCGAGAGTACAACAATGCTATTCCTAAAGCCACATTATGTAACTTCAGTTTTGAGCCTTATTACAAGGAAAAAAAGAAACAAATAGAATGCAATGACTTGCCCTGTGTTGATTTGCCTTGGCGTAATGAAAGAGAATTAACTATAGAATAATAAAAACTCCATTGTCTCAACCGAAAGGGAGTACGGCTTTGTCTCGCCTCCATGCATCTGTCGTTTCATGTTGTAAATAAAATGAAAGTAAATAAAACTAATAATTTCATCCAAGTTATTCAATCATGGTTAGATTAAGTCTAATAAATTAATTAATTAGATCAGGGTGGATCATCACGGAATTTCGATTCCGGCAATCACAAACAAACAAACACAAAGACAAAGTCAGTTCGAATCGCGGACTGAAAGCACAAATCGGATGATTCTAATTAGGTAGTATTTTAGCGGAAGCACCAGTGCTTATTATGCTCCAGTTATCTAGGTCATTGATATTAGGACCTGACTGGCTAGAGCGGGTAAAAGAAGTGGTGAATTCCGGCACTAAACGGACATTGTCGGTTGAACATTTGAGAGTTAGGTTTTGCGTTAGACTGAGTTCAGAGTACTAAGTCGGAAGGGTAGGGGAAGAGACGAATACAGCCGCGATTAAGATGATATTAAACCAACATACTAGGCCAGTTGAGCGTAGCGTGGCGAGTAATTATGTCGGATGATTTGATTGATTTGATTTGATTAAGTTGTGAACAGAGGGAACTTTTACCTGTATTAGACAAGCATTGATAGGTATTACGTTATTGAGTGGGTGGACGAAACTCTTTTGTGGAAAATAGTTAACCGGTATCTTTTAGCATATAGGAAACAGGTAAAAGATAACTAGAGTAGTTAGATAACTTATGCGTAATCAGACCGAAGGCAACTCCGAATTGCAGCTACTCACATTCACTAGGAAATGAGACAAGTCAATAAAACTTATTAAATATGCGTGGATCTAATAATAAATGATAAGAAACGCGGAGGTATCGCCACTCACACCTGAGATTTTACAATTCTTTGTTGATTAAATTATATCAGTTCAATTGATTTGAATAATGATATATTTCAGGCACTCTTGCATTATGATTCAAGGAAGTATACAGGATTCTCTTATATGAGAAGTATCTGAGCTTACCATGATTTCCATAACATAATGGTTCAAAGAGGGACATAGGATTCTCTTTAATGGGAAATACCTAAGCTTGCCATGATTTCCGTAGCATTATGATTCAATGAGGTATACAGGATTCCCTTAAATGGGAAGCACCTAAGTTTACCGTGGTAACCTTGCATAATGGTTCAAGATAACGTTAGGGCAGGTAGTACAGGATCGATAAGAAAGAAGTAGGTAGTCAATCAAAAACGTGACAGGGTCGCTAAGGAGATAGCCGGGCGTATGGAAATAACAAGCACACCTGAATCGAAGTATTATGTGCTTAATGAAGGGAGCCGATTCTTAAAAGTAAACAATAGAACAGATTAGGCGACAGGCATGATTGAATAAATAGTTAGACTGAACATAGTTAACATTATAACGAAAAGCATAAGTTGGTACAGTTTGATATAGGTGTTCGGGTAAAACTTAAGACTTACAAGTGCTGATATAAGGTTAACAAAGAAGTTCATGAGGTTACATGAAATGCAATTATAGGAGGCAATCTCACATATTAATGTGTACACATCAATTGGCGCATATATGGACAAAGTCAAAGGAAACTGCAAATCAATTCACCTGTCCGGCTATAATTAGAATACTTTATAGAATAGGATTTATCATAGAATTGGGGCAAACAAAGAGCACTTTAATCAAAGACTATAAACAAAGAGATAAGGAAATTGAGGCACCACCGACATAAAAACGGGTAGCCTGAGCTACACACAAAAAAAAGGTAAACCGAAGTTGAATAGGTTTATTGCCGTAACGGAGAACAAAATTAAAACGAGCGTGAGAAGTTAGGACTAGCGTGCGTAATAAAGAGAAGAAATAGATTTTTTGAACGACCTAGGTATAAGGGACAGGAATATTATAAATACTAGGTGTTTAAATAAATCTATTCGAGGGAGAATGAGATGGTATTTAATATTTCTCACGGATAAAATTATATAAAGCTCTAAAAATTCTAACAAAAAGCATCCGCAATAGCCATAAATCTGAAAGTAGGTAAAATTCTGTCGACGGAACCGTACTTAAAACTCAAACTTGTAAAACTTTCGAAAAATAAACAAAAAATAGAAATATGAAATCCAAAGCGATTCAAAGCGTTAGAATAAAATTTATGAGGGTTCGAAAATACATTTAAACTATAAAACAAAAGAGGCATGTTCTTAAATTTTAGCAGAGAGACCGAAACCCATAAATCCTTTTTGAAGCGAACGTTCGTTAAAATATTATGCGCTGAATGCAATCCAGATGTCTTCCGATAAGGTGAAGTTTGTATAAAAAAATTTAAGAAAGCGTTGCTAACCAGTATAAAATATAGAGACAGAAATACTTCGCTGTCTCGCCCTAACACAAAATTAGAATTTAACTCAGAGGCGGGGCAATGAACTAAACCTATCACGTGTCACCGAGCCATCGGTGACCAATTACAATAAAAGACAGAGTGATTTCGGGGCGTATTGTTGCTTGCTTACAGGAATGGAGAACGAGGGAGGGGACGCACTGCGCTCGCGCCGGGAGAGATGCATTCGGGCGCCTACGCTGGTCATACTACGACCACTAACAAGTTACTCGTACCTAATTATTGTACGTTATATTATATAGAGTCAGTGTTAACCCTTTTGCAACTTGTATAAATTAAATTCGTAATTCTAAGTCTAAACACTTAATATTTTACTTTGACTAAAATAAAATAGAGTTGTGTTAGTGACAAAGCAGGCGAGACGAGTGTCGGAGATTTTGGTAATGTACTCCAATCATTTTATTAAATTATTACTTGAGATAATTTCACAGCTGAAATTTAGAACTTTGATGCTAGAGTCGTAAGACAAATTGTGAGTTAAACATAATGGATCCTGGCATGGGATTCCAGGTCATTCATTAGCAGGAACGAAAGAGCGGAAGACAACCAAGGTCTGGGCTGTTAGGTTTCACGGGCGTGCCTGTTTTAATAATTTTGTGCCTTTTATCTATTTTATATGGAAAGGTTAGGCAAAAATGCACCTTATTAAATATCGCACGCACCACGTGCGATATTACGCGTGTTATCGGTTGTTTTAAGATAATGATGGACAATATAAACTAAATTCTATTAGTAAACTTGGAATAAACCAGCTGTGAGATTAGATCGGTTATTGTAAATACTTATCTTTAGGCAAGAGTTTATATAATAGAGTATGTGTTTTGTCTCTACCGATGTCGTTGTGTATTATAATGTACCATTTCATTTTGTACTCATGTGTGTATGTAATATTATATTAAGATATACTTACATGATGCCTACAGAGTTTTTTCTTTAAGCGTTGGTTTTCTCTGGATTGGCTAGAATAGGAACAGAAACGCTTGGATCTAGATATCGATGTGACCCATCGAATCTAAATTCTAAATAATTATAAAGTTTCTTTCTCTCATATCAATAAATTTATTTCACTAAATACAGATGATTTAAAGCTCTAATATGTTCATTTCATTTATATAATTCCCTCTCGTTCAAGGGTATTCGCTAATGGAGCCTCGTTTAGAATCCAGACTCTAGTTAAATAATAATAAAATGTAACTTTCAATTCTATTACAAGTACATGTGATTAACTAGATCAAAACTCTCCAATATCGAATGTCTTTATGTACCTATATCTAAATCACGATTCATAATTACATTTGAGTGTGCTTAACATGCTTTGAAGTACAGAACCTAGACCTGACAGCATTTATTTAAATTCAAAAATATAGCTTAACAATTGAATGGCCAGGTGTTCCTTCAGAACCAGACCGGACCTCAATAAAGCCTGAACGTTAATTAATATTGAATTAAATTTGCATAGCAGTAAAGTCAGAGTCTTAAATTGTTTTAAAAGAATCTAGTCAAAATTAGCAGGCTACAGTTTTAGGCTAGTTTTATATTTAAACTGCAATCACCGAAATTGAGTGGTGCTTTTGAGGGAACGACACAGCGCGAATATGGCAGCCGGGAGATAATAAACCAGTTCCTGGAATGTATAAGGTAAGGATTGTAAGTAAGTAGATAAAAATAGGCTCTTTCTCTAGTGTACTCAATTATGGTTCAATTATATATATAGACGATCAGCCCGCACCATCACAACGATCTATCTACTTGATAAAAGATAAGTTTGTTTTCTACTTTCACTGTCGAGATAACGAGCTGTTATCACTTGTTTTTGAAATTCAAAATTTTTATAACGATCAAGATTGTAGCACACAAACAACTTAAATGATATCTATATACAGTACATACTGCAAAAAATAATACATTTGCATATTAAGAGCGATGGGTACCATCCGGGCGCGAAAATTCAAAATTTATTTAGTTTTTCGCTCATAGTGAACTAATTATACATCAAAGGCTAATGGCAATGAGTTTTGCGGGCACAACATTTATGCATCTACATGTTTTTAATAAAAACTCTGCTCAACAATACTCATTTACTTCATATTGGTTCCCGATAGCTCGAAATCTGGGAAACTGCAAAAAATTATCTTTCGGGAACCAATATGAGATGAGTGGGAACTTTCGAGCTAAGCTTCTATTAAAAACATGTAAATGCATAAAAAGTAGGCCCGCAAAATGCATTGCCATAAATCTACAATGTGTAGTTAGTCTAATATTTGCGAAAAACTAAATAAAATTTCAATTTCGCGGGCTGGTAGGGCCGCAACACCTTAAGTGCAGAGGCTTAGAACTGTACCGTCGGCATCCTCAGATGGACTTAGGTGGACTTTTTTATTAGCTGGTGGGCTATTCACTAAACGCGTTTACTATACATGGGGTTTACGTATATAAGCAGACGACACTGAAAAATTAATTTTATGACTTTACTCATAGAGGTTAAAATTGAATGTATTTCAAAACGCAACATGAAAAACTTGGAATATTGAATGGAAGCAGGCGTTATTTTGCGGATTTCCATAATTAGATGTCAACAGCTCCTGAGGATGTTCCGGTGTCAGGACGAAACGTGCGTCGAAGAAAGTGTTAGAAAATTGTGTGTGGTGGTTCATGTGGGTAGTGTTCCTGTATATTGCACGATATAGAATCTTTTCAAGTAGCGGATTATAACAAAATAAATTAATATTGGATACATTGCTCCGATCCCATAGTAAGTAGACCCGAATGTAGAAAACTTATTTTTCTACATTGCCCCGACCGGGGATAGAAACCGGAACTTCAGAGATGGCAGCGCCTTAAAACCGGAACGCTAACCACTCAACTACGGAGGTCGTCAAATCTGTCTGGCTAATGGAAAACTTTAGCCACTTGGAAAGATTTTTGGTAACAGCCAGGTTAGTTCTTTTACCAAGTAAATTTTTAAGGCCTTGCGTCACCGACATACGACATTTAATATCCGACATAGTAGCCGCATTGATTTTTTTTTTCTATTTTTAATTCATAAATTAAATTTAATAATTTAATACAATAATTAAATTTAAACATTAATTTAACTTAAATTAAAAATTAAAACTATATTATTTTAATTTTAACTATCCGACATAGTGGCCGCATTGATTTGCGTTACCATCTTACTACATAATATCCGTGGTTGACGATTTTTGGTAGGGACAAAAATGTTTCAATTTTACATACGAAGAGTACTTGGATAGACATTTGTATAAGGTTCAAAAGTTCATCGACAAAACCCCTTCCAGGCGGGAGTTCTGACGTTGTAATAACTTTCCAACTTTATGACATCATTGGACGTGGTATGGATCGTTGTCTGCCGACTTATTGTCTACGGGATAACCGAAACACATTTTAAGTTAAATGTAAACGAATAGATTAGAGAAGTAGAATACGAAGTTGCCAAAATAAATCGGCACTATTAAGTAACTCGTAACTCGTAACACTGTAACTATTTATTTATTTAATTTTTATTTATCTAAGCATATATGCGTAGGTAATTAATCAAAAAATCAAAAATCAATAATTGTTTATTTCAGTATCCTTAAAATAAATGACGCTGTATTAGATGGGACTTTCTTTTAAGGGCACTAAAATTGCCCCCGTGTTAGATAGTCCCGCTCTGCCGTTACAAAAAATACATAATAATTAATATTTATATAGTGTATCTAGTTGTCCCACCAAACGTTGTTTTGCCATGTAGATATATGAACATTCTTTTACCGAATGTAAGCAGACAATTGCATATAAATCGGTGAAGCGGTTTCGGAGGAGTTTATCAGTCCTTAAAAATTCAAAGCACTTAGAACCCAGACATGTTGTGAGTTATAGGTACATATCAAGTGAAGAACGTACGTGTACTAACTAAGAAACCATCTAATCTTAATCAAAACTTTACGTAGCAATTCAAATCCCGCCAACCCGCTATGCCATTGGTTGTTAATGACATAAACGCTTAAATTAATTCTTAGATACGACTTATCAACTCATAAAATAGTAATAAAAAAGCATCTATGACTTAAAAGGCGTGTAAACGCAGTAAATTAGTCCTGAAATAATTGTGTAACTCACCGGCATTTCGTCCCCGCGTGGTCCGCCCGCCGCGCCCGCCTTCCTGCCTCGAACAGCTAGCCTCCACTGTGCCAGCTCACCACCTGGCCCCATCTGAAGCCTGTTCGCGTGACTACCACCAACTTCCTCCATCGCACCAACCTCAACCTTACCACCCTCGAATTTTAAGTCCAAATCACACTGACAAGCCACATCGTGATTTACATTCGAATTTGATGTGTCTTCGACATCCGCATTAGTTATTATAATCGGCGGGACATCTCCTTTACTAGCGACTCTACCACCATGGCCACAAGACTCTGGTTTGTAACAAGTATCTTCAACTCTACCGAATTTTTCCTTTATCGAATTAATAATAGCCTTCCTTGCCAATTCATACTTGGCTTTCGACCGCCTTTCCCTCCAATCCCTAAGTACTATATCGTTCGGATCTTTTAATTTACGACTGGTGTTTGTTGACTGGAATTCACTTTCTTTGTTTTTTGTACTCGTTGAGTTATCTTTTGTTTTAGTTTTGTTTAAATGTTTCGAGTTTGCGGTGTTTCCGTTTGAGTTGCTTTGTTGGTTTCTTTCGTAAGTATAACAGTCGGCTAGGAGGTTCCACAATATGACGCCATTTTCATCTATCGGCGCCCTAGATCTGGGCGAATTTATGGAGTTGACACTTTTGGACATTTTAAAGTTTCTTACTTAATACATTTACCTATCTAAGAATTTCCATATTTAATTGTAGCTATATAAAGAGAAAAATATTTTTTTAAATCTAATTTGGTTGCTGCAACGTATGTGTGAATTCTTCAATAATCGTAACTAAACTGAAATTAAATAGATCGGTAAGGGCAAAACTGCAAGTCAGCAGTAACCTAATTTGTTTCACATTTTCAATGGAATGGAGTACATGTCATGTATGCATTATACTGAACTACAACAATACCTTTTGTGCCTTGGATTAATGATAATCTTCTTTCTTTTAGTAGGTCAGTGTGTTGATAAGGAACTGGGTGAGACTTCATGAATTACAAATGTTTGCAATAACATAATTTGTGTGTGAAAGGTTTGGAATCGTTTTATGTATTCGTATATTCGAATAGTAGAATAAGGATGGGAAAGTGGTTATTGAACCATTCATCTATCGCATTGATTCCCAAAGTTGTCCAGGTAGACCCCCAGGGGTCCACGAGGGACTCAATGGGGGTCTAGGTTGGCGTGATAAAACAAATGGGGGCCCACAAGTTGTAAGCGGGGGTCCACGAAAATGATTCTGGTTTCAAAAACTTTGGAGGCAGACTCAACAGATGAATGTTCCTACTCCTGAATGATTTGAAAAAATCAGTTTCACTTAAGATATTATTTCAACGGCTATAAATGGAGCTAATGAGAGCTAAAACGTAGTATGTACTTAATAATAAATAGAATACCTACTTATGTATTGCAATGTAAGGGGAAGTTTGAAAGTAGCGCCAACTTGTAAGGCAAAGGGTTGAAAGCCATGTTACTAGAAGTATGGTCAATATGAATGTGGTCCACTGATTACTAACCTCAAGATATGGGCATCCGAACGATTTACGTAAACCTTCTTCATACAAGCAAACAGTTGCGCCAACTGTCAAAATACCGCTGCCGCTGACAAAACTACCGCGTGGCCTTCTACTGTTGGTACTAATGACACCGATAAACTGGCGACATTTTTCGTGCGGTTCGCCCTGTCTAGACTAGATGTCAATTATGTGGTCCCTCCACATGAGTAGAGAAAGATAAAGGAAGAGATGGATGGATTGCATGGAAGATGAGATATACGTGTGAAAGGAGTGGATTGTACGTTGACAGCTGCTATCAGCAGCAAATGAAAGAAGTGTTGTGCCATTCTACTGTATGTGTAAAAAAGGTAGAAAAAGAAGGAAGGATATAACGAAATACCTAAAACGATAAATACTAATCACATTTGTTATCATCCAGGCAGTACAGCCAAAAAGTGATCTGTTAGATTTTAGTGTTGTGAAGATTTTCCATGCTACTATACAGTACTGGTGTTACTAGTAGTTGATTAAGTTCACTGAACACCCGGAGTGGATAGCAGACATCTCAGGCCATCTGTACACCGTTAATTTTATTAGCGGTTATCAGTGAACACTAAAGAGACTCTACATAATATTCCACATATTATTCGATATTTTACTGGGCCCTAGATACTGTACCTTGTAATGGTCAATGATGACTATTATTTATTTATGTCGTTTTATCATAGTAATGAAATTAATATTATAAAGACGAAAGTTTGTAGATGGGTGTTTGTTACTCCTTCACACCTTAATCACTGAAGAAAAAATTTATTTTAATTGCTACATATACACACACGAACAAATAATCCCTTTTCATTACTAAGTAAAAAAATATATATTCATCAAGTAAAACTTGCAGTTTGTTAACCAATGGTTAACTTTAAATTATATATTGAGACAATTCATTGTAGTTTCAAAAAATAGTGCTACGGCTATCTCGTCGTCACTGTCTACAGCTTTTCTACAAAGCTACAGCTTCGCGTAGCAAAGCTACAGCTACCTAACATCTACCAACATAGGCCAGCTACGAGTTTCGACGTAGCACGAATCCAGTGGAGTTACCCCCTTTGCACATGGCACGTAAGCGTTAGCATATCGTTATGACGCTACGCATAACAATATGACAAGTACTACGATTCGCTGCAACACCGCTTCATCTGCGGACATGTTTGAACATGTAAGGGCTCGTACTGCTCTCGTCGTGCGCGCGGGTTACGCTACGCTTACGTTTACGAGCCGTGTGCGAAGGGCCTTACACGGTTCGTAAGCGTAAGCTTAGCGCTAGCGCCGTGCCCTTGTGTACGTTGAGAGATGCTTCTTACTACTCAGAAGGAAATATCTTCAACTAATTGAGCTGATGTCAAAGACACCTATACTATAGACCCGGCGGACCGCGCGAAAAAATGTCGCCAGTGTATGGGAGCAAAATCCCCCCCCCCGGCGTCCGTAGTAAGCTGTAAGCCTACGCAGTATTTCGTACGTACACAACGACCTAGGAGTTTCGACACATGGCTCTACATTTCCTTGTATGAAGAAGGTTTACGTAAAATGTTCGGATGGGCTCATCTTGATGTTATTATCATAGGCTGACGTTTAATTACAATGAAAATGACGTCATCCTAATACGTACGACGTAAGTTATACGTATCCTAAGACGTAATCCATCTACTTATTTTTACTGCACTTTTACATTACGGGTATCAATTAATGAATTCTGAAAAGAATACGGCTGTTTTTTAAATATTTTTAAATGATAACTTAAATATGAATAAACTTGAGTATGCCAAGAGGGACGACTGCCGAGTAATGGTAGGTAAAAAGCCTAGTGCATTATAATAAGATGTGGGTCGAACAGTCTGTGCGTGCGGACTTCACCCGTCTGGCGGCGAGCGTCGATGCGTTGACCCAAGAACTTTCCACGACCGGCTTAAGAGTCCTGTGAACTCCCTTATAAAACATAAAAAACACTTATTTTTAAGGCAATGTAAGAGGCACTTCCTGGACAAAGGTGCCTATTCCTATGAAAGCATTGTCTAGGAAGTGACTGTTACATAATTTACGTAGAATTTAGATTTCTTTATTTATATTCATGTATCTATGTGAACTCGCCATCCTCACATAAACTCTTTGAGTTTAAGAGGATAGCAAGATGTATGCATATTGATTGTTGTATTTGGTTTTGTACAATAAATTAAAAAAAAAAAAAAAAAAACTACCATGTCTCCCATATAAACGTAATACCAAAATCATTTGTAATTCGTGTATATTTCGATCATGTTGTGGTGTTGTTCGGGTTCGTATAGTAATAATCCTGGCCATATCTGGTTCCGAAATACTGTTGTTAAACGAAATTGTAAACGAATTTAGTTTTGCTTATTTTTATGTCAAAGAGGACATGTTTTCTGCTTATTTGTTTTGTAATAAAAACAACACTATCTCACGTCGCATTAGTTCAGGAGCACAGTTTTTACTGTCCAGCTAAAGAAAAACACCAGTTAATTTAGAAAGTTACAAGTTTTCATTCATAATTTTTGGTATTACGGAACTCGACCAAAGTTATAAAAATTTTGATCAAAATTGATTGTTATTTTATTTTAAAGAAATATTTCCGAACCAAATATGGCCAGGAGCATAGATTATTACTATATGAATCCGAATAACACCAGAACATGATCGAAATATTCACGAATTACAAATGATTTGGTATTTTGCATTAACGGAGACATCGTAGTTCACAGGCCCCTTAAACACGAGATAGGTACAGCGAACATAACAACCACTTAGGTATTGTATTTCATTGTAATTACATACCTAAAGAGCAGTGATGGCTCAGAGCAGTAGAAGCGGGAGGCTCCGGATTCGGTTCCCGGCACAGGAGCCTGATTGCGTAAGAAAAACGTATTCATCGTTATCGTAATCGTAAATTGTAAAATTCTGCTCCCCGATTGACGTTGGATTGGAATTTAGTTACACAATAGTTTTTCTTACACAATCTCTGTCCATTCGTTTATTTTCTTTTTGACACATTAAACAGATATAAAATAGCGAGGGCCCAGAGATGGTCTCTCTCTGGTTCCTCGTTATTGCTATATCTGCTTCATGTGTCAACAAGAAAATAAACGACTTGACAGAGTTGTTTTTAGGTTGGTCTGTTTGGAATTTTATACTTTCTGATCTTCTGGTCTCCTACCAGAAAACGACGTACCCTAAGCCATTCCGTGTTCCGGTTCGATGGTGGTTACTTAGTCCCTTCGCACACGGGTCGTAAGCGTACCGTACGACGCTAGTCGCTACGCATAACAATATGACAATTACGCCTCATATGAGCCGTTGCAACACCGCTTCGTCTTCGGACATGTTTTCAAATGCTATCATCGTACGCGAGGATTACGCTACTCTTACGAACAGTGTGCGAAGGGGCTATTTATTTCTTCCAAGTTAGTACGACAACATTTTCGGCTAATTCTTTTGGTAAGTGAACTCACCCCAACGATTTCTACACAGCATCGTGTCGAAACGCTGTATCGTTTGGTGGCGGTCTTTGCTGGTAGGGTGGTAACTAGCCACTGCCGAAGCCTCCCAGATCTGAGCCAATTTAGAAATTAAAATTCCAAAGTGGCCCGATTTACTACAATATTATGAATACCTACAAAATATGTTACGATAATAACAATATTATCAAAACTCGTAGCTTTTGTAACAACGCCAAACTGCGTTCTGGCATTGATGTCGGTACATCGGTAAATTGGAGATAAGGATGGTAATCTCCGTCTACGGGTTCGTCTGACCTACACTGCATAGCCTTGGACGATGGACAGCAACAAAAAACAACACTAAATCAATGATAACAATGTTTACATTATAGTGTAAGTACTAGATTTAGGTATTTTGCCTCATCTTTTGACGGAAAATATATCTAAGCTAGCCCAGCAGTGCTATTCTACAAAATGTCCATCTCTGAAACAGCTGCCAGACAGCTGCCAAGCCGAATATGGCATGCAAAATTGTACTCTATTACAACTGACAAATTCATAGATGCAGAGATGTACGCTCGTCGCTGTTTTGCAGAATAGCACGGCAGGTTAGATATTATATTTTGCGCCATGAATCTTGCTGCTTTAGTGCATGCCATAAGTCACGTGACTTGTCTATGTCATCAAACCTGTCAATCGTTCATTCCAAATCTAAATGAAACGAAATAAAAAAATATAGGAATAACATTTCCCTGATCACGTCGACTGACTTGTCGAAACAATAAAATATTTATTGGGACTTAAATTGCAATTACACTAATATTATAAAGGTGAAAGTTTGTAAGTGTGTGATTGTGTTTATCTAAGTATGTCTGTTTCTTCACGCCGCCGCTACTACAAAACCGATTTGACTAGGCATCTTTAACCCATATGGTAGGTACTTCTTATCTCGGAAAAATCAGTGTTTCCCGCGGGATTCGTAAAAATTCGAAATTGACGAATGTGTAGCCGCGGGCGAAAAGTTATTTGGTGCCTATACTCTATAGATATTAGATACCATTGATAAAACATATTATAACGTATTTCTTCATTGTCCTTGTACATAGTTTCGGAAGGGACGTCACCAAAATTTAAATAATCTCAATAATACGATCTCAACCACAAAATTTTGCTACACAGCGTTGGAGTGGAACGGTAATTAATTTGGCGAAATACCAGTCGCGGTCGAAGCCAGACCAACTTAGGTTCTATAAAATCCTAACCGATGTCCTAAATACGCCAAGGATATCAATATTTATTATAAGTTTTAATTACCAGAACCAATTCAATAACAAGAAATCTACTTATTTATTAGCTCACTGTATCTAAGTCCGATTATAATAAAATTAACAGGAAAACAATTATTATCAACAAAACCCTACGTGACCCTACTCTATTCGTTGTGATCGGACTACTAGACGAAAGAATTCCAATTTACTTAGGTCTCAATTAAATAATGACGTCCTAGTTTTAATGACGTATCCGGTTCTATAATTACACTTACACGTGATGCGCTTGCGCACTCTAAATAAAATTTCCAGCCTATCATCATCAAGTAGCTTTCTTAGGACAAGACTTAAAATTACAGCACATCCTAATTCTGACAGTTTTAAATATTATTTAAGTTACAAAGCTTATAACGATACCCTTGGATATTATAATCTTTGTAATATATTTAAAGACATGTATATATAAGAGATTATAGATCATAATATATTTGTCGTAAGTAGAAATTGATGATAAAATGATGCTTATAATACCAATCTATTTCATTACAATGAGTAGTTAGAGGTAAAATATTGAATACCAGAATACAAGCTTGGAATTACTTCAGTATTAGTGAATTTTGTGAAAATAAACGGGTTATAAATTAGTGTCCCTACTGAACTCCAGCTAGCACTTGTGGTATATCAATAATGCTATAGTTATAATTTCCCACAGTATAAGAGACTGCACATTTATAATGTCTCCTAGATTGCAACATATTATGTTACTTCGTCAATATCGATACGATCGCGTGTTTTTTGAGACCGCTTGGTCCGGTAATTTGTCAGAACGCACTTTCAATATAGCTTCTCCCCCGGAAAGGAACGGTCAACGTTCCGTTTCGCTTATCACTTATCAGCGAGGAGTCCAACGCATTTGGCGGTCAGGCGTCTGATGCGTGTCTGCCAAAGTCTACTTTAGGACATACTTAGCGACTCAGACCATATCCACGTTATGACAGTTCCGGCTCGATAGGCCAATCCCATTGCTCATTAGTTACGTAGTGCCCATTGAGAGGAATATTTACCTAATGTAAACAAGATAAGATATGAGACGGTTTAGGGGACAGACCGAATTCCGAAAGGGTTCAAATTCCACTCAAACGAATAAATACCGTTTTACGAATTCGGAATTGATATAAACATTTGGATTAGGTAAATATTATCATTACAGTACAAAACATGGTTACACAAAAACACTGCACAGATACATGCACGAATATGGGAACGCACTAACGACTGTAGTCAAGCAAGAACAGCCTTAACACATAAACACCTCACAGAAAAACTTCTACGACTTAGTAAGGACAGGCTAAGACTAGTTGTAGGCATGATAACAGGGCATTGCTCACTAAATAAACATTTCTCCACCCTAAGAATCACGCACAGCCCACTGTGCAGAGCCTGCATGGAGGAGGACGAAACACCGGCACACGTGCTACTAAGATGCACTGGAGTGTTTAACCAACGCGAGATCTACCTGGGATCCTCAGCAACACTCCAATATATCCTGTGCGACCTGTGAGGCCTCTTCGGATTCTGGAGTAAGCTCGGCTGGCTGGAGTGATCCGGCGAGGACCCGCATCGATTACTTCACGCGCAGCGGGCGTAAAATCGCCTAATCGCGGATACATCCCAGTGAAGAAAGAAGAAGAAGGACAAGCAAATAGTAGCGCCATCTCTCAAAAAGTGGTTGCTGAGCGAACTACAGTGGACTTACTGTTGGTGCCTTGGTGGCAAAATAAACATTTTTGGCACCGATAAACTGGCCACATTTTTTCGCATCGTCCGCCTCTTTAGGGTACATGTCTATTAAAAAATAGTATCATTTTTGTAGAAGACGAAAAATCAACAAACAAACTGGTATTTATGTGTATAAAATACCTTCACGATTATGTGGTCAAGTAACGCTGGTTCTACACGTTGGCACATCATCAAAATCATGGCCATCCCATTGCCAGCACGCCATCAGTCATCCGGCGGACGCTGACTCTACACGCCGGCCCAGGATGGTGGGCTAGCGTGTAGAGCCAGCGTAACGAAAACTGACTGACAGGAGCGTGCCAGGCCAATGACACGTAGCCTCGTGGCTCATAACAGGAAGGTCTGAGTGAATTTCTCAGCCGAAAAATTTACGCGTCTAGGCTGAAACCGCAGTGTTGCTTTACAGATAATGCAACGATTTTTTTTATCAGAATTGAAGAGATGTGGACCTAAATGAAGCCAATTAAATTATATTTATAAGACTAGTACTTTTCAAGAAAAACGTCAGTAAATGACGAATTATCAATTTCTGTGTCTTGTCCGCAATCACTTTCACACACAGTATTTACCTCTCAGGGAGATAATCTCCAACAAATATAGAAAAAAGTATTTTGATTGCGTTATGTAATGATTGACCTGCAAGAAGCTAATTATTTTTGAATGTTTAGACTTATAGTTAATGAGTACGTGTCAACTGTAGTTTTGTCCGAGCGAAATTACTAATTTCTATGGTCATTTTGTTTCGCCGTCCTGAGCTTCCACCAATGAGTTTCAACGAACAATAAATCCCGGCCCGGCAAGAGACAGTCGTGCGCTTACGCGCAGTGAGAACGGTTGTGCACCTTATCGTCACGTTTTCCCGCTAAAAATGTAAGTACGTGATTTCAGTTTAGTCGGAACGAAATTTTGCAATTTCGGTGATCAGGTTTTAAAAGGATTTTTTCAAGAGATAAAGGTATCACTTTTATGCATGCTAGGTAGCCTTTGGTACACATTTATGATTTTAGAAAACAATAGTCATAGCCTTAATACTTTCTTGTAATTAAAAAAGAATAGACTCATTTCCAATTTCTGTGGGCCAATTTCTGTGGTTTCCGTGGCATTTGGGTGTCCACGGAAATTACACGACTCCACAGAAATTGTACCAATTATCGTAATTCATGTTAATAAAAGTTTTTGAAAAGATACAATATTTGTTACACCAAAATTACTTTGAAAGAACTCATTTAACATACCTAGTTACAGATTACCTACACAGAGATAGCATTATTCAATCCATTACAGTCTTGATAGATCCCATTATTTTGCTCATGCCTCCTTTCATAATCAAATGTGAACGTTTAAATTGACTCACAGCATTTCAAATATCTTTTTTATTTTAGGAATCCAAAAAAGAAAAAAGATAATCAAGAAAGGTTAAAAAAGAAGAGGATTGCAGAGCAAAAAAGAAGGGAAAAAATTAAAAGCGACCCTGTCAAAGCTGAGGAGTTGCGTAGGAAAGATCGAGAACGTTATCATCGGAAAAAAGCAGAAGGAAAAATTTTACCTCTAAGTGAGATGCCAGCTCGAGCTCGTCGACTCAAACAAAAAAGAAATAAAATTAATTTTAGAAATTACTATAAAAGACAGCAACAAAAAAAGGAATTACTCAAACAACAGGAAAATGAGAAAAGTGGAGATACAGATATATCACCTTCAATATTAATGCAACCTAAAAGCCCTTTACCATGTTCATCTCAAGCTAAGTCACAAGATATTACTCCACATGCTAATAAACAGGTTCCACGACACCCTTTGAAAAATCTACGTTCAAGAAAATTATGTCTACAAGAAAACCATGATGACAGCGTTGAAGACACGCAAGCAGAGCTACAAAGAATTTTTTCAATTCAGCAAACCAGTAGTCCACTCCCCTGTATATCACCTGTTCCACTTATATCTCATAGTGTAAGTAGCATAAATTCTCCTACTTCAACCAAAACACCATGTAGTCCCAAATCTGATTTATCCATTAACTCCATAATATTAAAACGAGAAGTAAATGCACAACTAAAAAAATATCAAAAAAGAAAGTCTGCTGAAATACACATGTTCAAAAAAGCTATTTTAAAACTTAAGAAGGAAAAAGAAGTATACAGAAAGAGATTACAAAGACTTGAGCAGACACTTAAAATAAGTCCTAAATGTAAGACGATCAGCAATAAAAATAAACCCAAGAAGATACTAAGCCCTAATGCTAAAAATATTCGAAATTTAGTAATAAACTTCTACGAGGATGATGAAAATACGCGTTTGACTCCAGGTAAACAAGACTGCATCACAAGGAATGGTCTAAAAAAGCAAAAAAGGTATTTACTGGACAGTTTGAAAAACCTTCACAGCAAATATCTGGTATCTGGATTCCCGCCCATCAGTTATGTCACATTCACGACTCTAAAACCTTTTTGGATTGTACAACCGAAAGTAGACAGCAGAGACACTTGCTTATGCAAACCGCACGCCAATATGGATTTATTGATCAACTCTTTGAAAAAGAATAAGATTATTAGTGAGAATTCCACAACAGAAGTTTTGAATAGCTTCACCTGTAAAAATGCTAAGGTTGAATGCTTACAGCGTAAATGTGAAGAATGCAAAAATAAATGGATTCTGTACAATGAATTTGATAATTCTCATAGTATTTCTTATTACTTATGGAATAAAAATAATAAAACCTACGTAAAAAATAACATTGAAAAAATATCGACCATTGTGGAAAAAGTTAGAAAAGACGAAAAACCTCTAGAAGTTATAAAGCACTTTGAAAAGGAAATAATTCCTTTTATGAGTCATTGTGCAAACATTAAAAATCAATACGAAAGTATTAAAAAAATTAAAGCAGAAATCACTAAAAATGAGTGCATCGTGCACATGGACTTTAGCGAAAACTACAGTACGAAATATAGTTCAGAAATCCAAGCAGTCCATTTCGGTGCTAGCCGGTCTCAACTGACATTACACACAGCAGTAATTTATTATCACGTAAATGATGAACTCAAATCCCAGTCATTCTGTACTGTGAGTGAATCTTTGCGTCACGATGCGTCTGCAGTATGGGCCCATTTAATACCAATTTTGAAAGAACTTGAAGCTGTTGCACCTCATATATCGGTTCTCCACCTCATATCCGATTCTCCATCAGGACAATATCGAAACAAAAAATTTTTCTATATTATATCGCAGCTTCACCTATACTTGTCAGATTTGTCTCGAGTGATATGGCATTACTGCGAATGTGGGCATGGAAAAGGAGCACCTGACGGTGTAGGCGGTGTTCTTAAGAGATCTGCAGATCGTCTGGTTGCCTTTGGCAAAGACATCAACGATATTAACGCTTTAGTGGAAGATCTTCAAACAACCGTCACAGGTGTGAAAATAAAGATTGTTAACGACTATGAAGTGAATGAAAAGGATTGGCTTTTGCCAAAAGTCCTTAAATGTTTCCCAGGGTCTATGAAGATCCATCAAATCGTTTGGGCAAAAACATCCAAAGCTCTTGCAATGCGATCACTGTCATGCACTGATGACAACTGTCTTTACAATCCTATAAAATGCATTCACGGAAAACATTTAGATTTCTATGAATTGCCTATTGAAGTCCAGGATAATGCAACGGTCGTTCCACCTTCATCGCAATCAGATTCCAGTTTAAAGCCATCAAAAATTCACAGATTTAAAGGATCTGAATTATTTTACTTTAAAACCAAGAACATGCCTCAAGATAAGACTATCAAATCAGCTGACGCTTCACACGACTTAGAAAATATAGACTATGATAATCTAGTCCCGTCAGCCTCATTTTTCCAAAATATTAACAGTGATATAATGTCGAAGTTTGAAAAAACCATTGAGACTGAAAATGACGCTCACATTGAGTGTTCCAAAAAATTAGTTAAAAGAAATTACTTTATTAATATTTTTGATAGCGATGATGAAAGTATTTTCTGAAGATATTAGCCATGTTAGTGATTATTTGCTTTAAGAATATTTCTTAATATCCTAGTTACCTAATAGTTGATTGATGTCTAACATCGTT
The DNA here is from genome assembly GCA_963855885.1 of Coenonympha glycerion. NCBI lineage: Eukaryota > Metazoa > Arthropoda > Insecta > Lepidoptera > Nymphalidae > Coenonympha > Coenonympha glycerion. The sequence goes on along the minus strand of OY979637.1, from coordinate 14,281,231 downwards.
ATTTTTTCTTAGTTTATCTTCAGAGCGATGGCTTTCATTGAGCTGCTCTTATGATTATTAAATTAGTTGTTAATTTGTCATTTTGATACGTAAAAGGTATCAAAATTAATGCTAAGTGATTGACTGTGTATACCAATAATTACTTATTTAGTTTTAACATTTTGATAAGAAAATATAAAAAGTGTTGTTAGATTATGAGAAGTAAACTGTAACATGACATAATATTTGAGTAATTTGTTTTGGATTTTTTTATTAGTTTCAAACTCATTGGTTTCAAATTAATCATGCTAATCAGAATTTGTTAATTCTTTCCAAGGATTTGACAATATTTCTGTTCTTAATATTATTAAGTTAAAACTGTGCTGTTTTTGCAGCGATAATAATTTATTTTTGTTTGGTTACAATTTGTGTAGGTTGATATTTTAAGTTAAGTCCTTCTCCTTGTTCCATCAGTTCCTTGATTACTAATTTTGTAAGACTGATTTAAGCAATAGTAGGTGCACCACGTTGTGTTTTAAATTATAAAAGCATTAAAATGATTCCTATTAAGTATATCAGTTTTTTTATCATTATACCTTACCTTTCTATACATATTATTACTAAAAATATTTTTTTAGTTCAAATTCACAATTTCAGTGCACACGCACAATTTCTGTGTCACCAATACAATTTCGGTGGCAATAATAAAATTTCTGTGGCTCGCCAATTTCGGTGGCCCAAATAACCCTCTAATTAATATATAAATATATAATCTCCTTTTAGAAAATGTATATGAAATGTGGATGTGTTGCGCTTTATAATAAAAGTTTTTTACAAAACTTGAAAATGAAAATGTCCATGGAAATTAGGTAAAAAATCGAGTTGTTGAAAATCACTCGTCTACGCGTTGCGTGCATCGAGCAAGCGTCAATGATAACACAACAAATATATTTATAGCTGACCTTTTTACGGAGTCTTGGTCCTATGCTCTCAAAACGTATGACCTACCCTAGGCATTAATAAACAAAAAAAGAGACAGCACTCCGCGAGTGCCGACAGAAGTAAAAAGAAGAACCCACCTCAGCCTCAGCAGAGGTGTCTCTAGTTCAATGGGTTTTTCCATCCTAAACAAAGGTGTCGTTTACGGTAGTGAGTTCCATTTTCTTATCTCAAAAATGCCCAACCGGTCTAAAGAAGTTTTAATTTCCTGCAGACCTGAGGCAAATTAGGAAAATCCTGCAGCTTTTATCCATATAACATATTAATGCGATACGATGTAGATGGAATGAAAATGGAACATAATCCAAAAAATGCATGAAAATGTGTATTCCATTCCTTTACATTTTTTTAATCTCCATTTCCATTAAATTACTAAGTATCGGATCACAATGTCATATTTTCGTTAAATCTATTACTTCGGTGATTTCGTTGGCATTTGTACAATGTCATATGTCTAGAGCACCCTTTCAGTGCTGCCAGTTAGTGAACACCATTTCAAAAAACCCTCATTCCACATTTGAATAAATACTTAGTCGGAAAAAGTAATGGCGGGCGAGAGAACTAAGTACTTAGTACATTGCACTTACCTACGTGTTTACTAACCTGACCTAACACGCCTTACCTTACGAACCTATGAGCATGTCATTTAATTAGACGGATGTTGCTGTGGTTGTTTTAATTCGCTAATTGGATAGGTAAAGTCCATGACTCTACCACTTTATTTATAGTGGTTGATATTAAGTGGAAATGAAGTTAATTTAAGTTATCGGGTATCAAATGTCGCACAACTTTGAATCACTTATCAATTTTTCTTAATTGATCATTAAGTAACTGTTTAATTGGGTAACAGTTACACACTGCGTGATATTTTTTCTGTCCAAGATAGGTAGGTACGAATCTTATGAGTTGGGAAGCAATGACGTGGTTAAAAATTATTACAATGCGTTAGGAAAGAGAATATAATATATCTAGTATTTCTTTTTACATGCATTGTACGACATTGTACGACCATTACATATTATAAGAAACCAAAAAACTGGGCCACTTCGGCTAAATTTGCATCCGATCAAAGCTATCGCCCGCTCTAAATATTACAATGCAATTTCTCGATACCTAATAGTTGCGATAGGGAAGGCATAATTTCTAACGATAAAGGACCGACTGAACTAGAATATTTACAGATATTACGAACCTGTATTGGGCGAACCAACAATAATTCCTTGCGCTTCAGCAATGCACTGATGCAACAGATGTCCATGGGAAATTATACTTAATAGAAGATATCAGAAAGAAAGAAAGAAAGAAAGAAAAAACGTTTATTTAGGTGAAAAAGACACACACACACATACACATACAAGATATACTCAAAAACAAAATATAATCATAAGTACATAACAATCAACACAGAAGTCAACGGAACACGCAACAGAAACAATCGACAGGATACATACAATTATACAGTAATATTTAACAGAATTAATTAATACAATTAACCGAATATTTATTAAAGCGTCTGTGTGTCTAGAGCCCTAAAACGGCCCCGGCTCAGCATGATGCTTCTGGTGTACTATAAGATACACCAGCAGCGCTGATTTTCAGCCGTAGCCGACCCCGGGGTAGTTGGAACGTCGTATGACGGTTTAATAGTCGAAAAAAACAGAAAGTGATGGGTATCATTTATAAGAACAACAGAATGCATGAAGTACAATGAAAGAAGAAATGTGAAAGAAGCTGCAAAATTTAAAGGTGATGAGACTGAATATTCTGAAGTACTGCGACTGAATGACTGGAGAATTGTTCCAATTCTTTTTGTTGACTTAGTAAATAAGTTTTGATTTTATTCTTAAATGCATAGATGGATTTGACATCACGTATTGGAGGTGGCAAATTGTTCCAGCATTTAGTCGCAGTGTATCTGAAACTCCCTCTGAAAGATGTAAGCTTATGGCGTGGACATACTAATTTATAGTGATCAGTTCTAGCGACACGCGTATTCCATAGCAATTTATCATATAAATATTTCGGTGATTTTTTGTTAATGACCCCAAATAAAAGTGTAGCAAGATGTAGCTTTAAACGAGATCTCATGTTTAGCATGCCTGCGTTGTTCAGGTAAGGCGACACGTGAGTTCGATGTGGGATGTCAAAGCAATATCTCGCGCATGCGTTTTGAACCCGTTGTATTAGCCGATGCGATCTTTGCAATAAACATGGACCGTACACACAGATGCAGTAATTAAGCTTTGATAGGACAAGGGTCTCACATAATTTAATGCGCAAATCCACATTTAAATATTTTCTGATGTTATATAACACTTTGAGTCTATAAAAACAATTTTTAATTATATTTTGTAGGTGCTCCTCAAAGTGTAATGTTGCATCCATTAGCAGACCAAGATTGCGAGCAACATATGTTCGCTCAACCGAAACCCCGTTAATGTTTAGATTTAGATGGGAAGGATCGATTTTTTCTATTTGCTTTTGTGTGCCAATTACCAAATATTTGCATTTCAATGGATTCAGCAACAGAGAGTTTTTCATGGACCAGTTGTGAATACGCTGTAAATCCTCATTAATTAATTCTACTACTACTGTTCGCGTCTCATTTGCTTTACAACTCTTATAAATTTGAAGGTCATCCGCGTACATGTGAAATTTACAGTTTTTTATAGATTTAAAGATATCAGCAACATATAGTATAAATAGAAGAGGGCCTAAAATAGAGCCTTGCGGCACCCCGCGATCAATAGTTATGGCCTCTGAATTTTCAAAGTGTCCATTTGTCTTATGTAGTGAAACTATTTGTTTGCGATTAGATAGATAACTGTGAAACCATTTAACACAAGAAGGATCGAATCCGTAGTATGACAGTTTAGCAAGTAGAAGATTAATATTTATTGAGTCAAAAGCTCTAGAAAAATCCAATAGAAGGAGGATGCTTATCATTCCTGAGTTCTGTGCAGCTAGAATGTTGTCAGTGACATCCAGTAGAGCCGTCGCAGTGCTCCTACCTTTTCGAAAACCGGATTGCTCTGACGGGAGGATGTTATAGTGTTCTAAATATCTCGTGACTTGATTAAACACCACTTTTTCTAGAATTTTAGACAGATAAGGTAGCAGACTGATGGGGCGGAGCTGGCTTATGTCAACAGGGTTCTCAATTTTCGGAACAGGCCGAACAACAGCCGTTTTCCAATTTGTAGGGAAGGTCGATGATAAGATAGATTTGTTAATAATAGAAGTTATAATGCTCAGAGTCGAAGGGAGAGTTAGAATTACCATGTCTCTGGACAACTGATCTATCCCTTGGGCATTTGACTTCATGGAAAATATTATTTTAGCAATATCGAATTCATTTACTGTATTCAAATTAAAGGTAGAGGTGGAGAATCTATTGAATTCGAAAAACGTGAAATCAGATAAAGTGTTGGGCGTCCCATGTGGAACATTAAGGAAATGCTTATTAATTTCATTTGGGTTCCTAAATGAATCTGGTAATTCTGGCTTTATGGTAAAATTCGGCAAAACTACCTTTTTTAAATTTCCCCAAAGTACGCGAGAATTGTTCAAGTTTTTGTTGATGAATTGATTATAGTATGCCGCTTTTTCAGTGTGCATAGTAACCTGAGCAAGGTGTTTTAGATCTTTATATCTTTGTATGTGACCATGCGATTTATCAAATTTCTTTTTGAATAAAGCTTCATTTCTCATTGACAAAATGAGCCTTACATTACTGGTAAGCCATGGCTGCGATTCCTCTTTAATACAAGTAGTTCTGAGAGGTGCATACCTGTTGTAAAGGTTTTTTAGGAAATCAGTAAACATGTCTACTAAGTCGTTTACAGAATCTATATTTTTAAATTCATTTAGAATTGTGTCAGTTAGGTGAAGATTAAAATTATCCATATCTATGTTCTTTAGAGAACGGCAAATAATGTAACGTGGCTTAGTTTTGGGTTTATTTACTTTAATTTCACCAAAAATCATAGCGTGCCCCCCTAGCTCAGGGACGTATTCAACGGTTTCATTTAGAATTCTGAAATCACAGCAAAATAAGTCAATTAAGGTTTGGCTATGAGCAGTAAAATGAGTGGGTGTCGAGATATAGTTCCTTAAATTAAAAATGTTTAAAAATTCCTGCGCACGAAGATACATTGCGTCTTGTGTATTTAGAAAATTTATGTTGAAATCACCTGTTAAAATCAAACAGGTGATTTCAACATAAATTTTCGATCGATGAAATTGATTCAGTAAGGGCATCAAAGAACCTATTACAATCTAACCAGGGCGGCCTGTAAGCAGTACCAATTACAAAGCGGATTGAGTTAAAGTTTACAGAGATCCACATCTGTTCAACATTGGTATTTGACCCAGCGTGGGGTATAGTACGAGCAGTAATGCCGCGTCTGATAAAAAATCCTACACCACCACCTCGAGATCGTACACTGGTAGGGCGAGGGATATGCCTCAGTCTGTATCCTTGCAAGCTAGGAGCTCTGCCCTCCTCCCCCTCTCTAATCCAAGTTTCATTTATGGCTAGTATATCTACGTTATGTCGCTCAACTGCTACTATGAACTCATCATGGTTCGTACTGAGAGACCCTGCATTAAAAAGGCCAATTTTTACATGTATAGACTTAACTTTTATTTACAATTTTTATAGTTGTTATAATACTAATAAAATAGCATGAGTAATCAGTGTAAAACAAACAAATATTATTTAGATTTAAGGGTCTGAAAATTGTTTAAAAACGAGAATAAATACAATCTGAAATTGAGCATATTTTTAAAGAAATATAATTGAATAACAATAGCTTGCATTTTTGGCAGATAACAACCGTTAAGTATCCTATTTGAAAGTAAGTAGTTAGTCAGCATTTTCAATTGATTTTTAATTTGGATGAAATTTTGAAAGTAATATTTAGAGCTTATTATCTATACTTATAATAAAACTGTAAAGGGTCGAATTCTGTACATTGAAGATATTTTGAAAAATTTTGTTGGAGGACACTATTTAGTCGATACTGAAGCCAAAACTGTAATTTGTTTCATTTTTGTCTGTCTGTCTGTCTGTCTGTCTGTCTGTCTGTCTGTCTGTCTGTTTCACGACCGCGCATCACGGCTAATCCGCTGGATGGATTTAAATGAAACTTGACATCATTATAGTTCATACTCCGAGGTAGGACATAGGATACTTTTTGTCCCGGAATTCATCATGGTTTACCTGGAAAACGGCATCAAAGTCAAAATGTGTATTTAGTTATAATTCATTAACCCGCTGTCCGATTTCATTCATTCTTTTTTTGTTAGAAAGGAGGTTCTTTATAGATTATTCCGTATAAATTTTATCATCATCACTTTTGTAGTTCAGAAATTACAGACATCAGAACCTTTATCGATGAGTTCAAGTAGGTGAATTGAAACTCGGAATGGACAAGCACCTAGGGCTAGGACGTAAGGGCTCAAGTCAGACTGGAGTACCCTTACAGCCGTAAATAAATATGCTTAGCAGAAGATTTTGTATGGTTTAAGATTTTTCACTTTAGGGTGAACAAAAATCATGAATTTATCACCACGTTATACCGTATCGCGCCATCTCTACAAATTATGTGGAACTTGAATGTAAAACTTGGAGATATGTACTACCGAATTTTTGTTAATAATAATTAATTGTCATGTAATGTTATGTACTGTTCCTTGACTTTATATTAAGATGGCACTGTTGAGACTTAAAGTTTTCACTTTTGTGGACATTCCCAGAGTGCCAAGGCTTTTTTTATCATCCGCAACATGGAAAGTGGTTCACAAATATTTTTAACTCTCAGGTTTTAACTGGTCCTAACCGATTGACCGTCATAGGTCTTTTTATACGTAAAGAAATATATAGCCATTGCCCATTCTGATACTTGGGATTGTATTGAGTTGAAGCAAAGATTTTTAACAGACTCTTATGTTGGGCTGGGGAATATTGTTAGTAGATAGAGTATTTTATCCCAGTGGTACCTACCCGGCCGAACTCTGAAAGAAGATTTCTACCACCAGTACAACTTTTCACATGATTTAATAATTTTTGACATATTTCGTGGTTTCAGAATAAAAATCACAATGAGTTAAAATCGTCCTTTTGATCTTTTAACTACGTATTAATGGAACTTTATATTTTTTATTAAAAAAAGGAGTTTTCAAAATCACCACAAGATAACCTGTGCGAAGTAAGAACAGGTTTCTGTACAACATCACACCAGAATCCCGCGAAAATCAAGGAATTCTACGGTATATGTAAAAAAAATCGTAATTCACGCGGGCGGAGCCGCGGGCAACAGCTAGTAATATTATATTTTAGGTTGCACATTACTACAATGCACTTACAATAAGTCTTTGAAACACTATTGAGTACAACTATAATCCTTACATACATTTTACATTCTGCTACAAATGTGTATATTAAAGTTAATATTAAAAGAAATATTAAACAAAATTTTTTTGTAGTACAAGAGGTGTATTGTATCATGTCATACCCTACATAAAGTCTCATACTAATATTATAGTTTTTGTCAAGATACTTAGTTATGCAATGATCTCTGAAAAGGTTTAACAGAAAAATTACAGCTAGGTATAAGTAGTTAAGAGAACAACGGACGGAGAAAATGTTTGGCTTCAACTTGGCTGGCAAGGTGTTTGAAAAATTACTTATATAATAGCTTGACATGTTACTATTAATTATTTGTATTATAATAAAAGTCTCAAGATAGCGATGAGTGGACCATGTACATTTCTTTACAAACCCAATTTTCCCATATAGGTGAAATAATATGATACCTTTAATATTTATATTATATTCTGTTCGATTGTTTACCCTGTATCTAGATGATCTAATATATTGTATCTTAACGAACATAGTACTTAACATGGTGGATAGATGAGTATAGCACAATATAGCATAAAATATAGCCAGATCAGTAAGTATCAACATTGGAAGAGTTAGCATTGCTAACAATCTTATCAATATCATTTTCTGTTTGCAATAGTAAAACTTTGGAGGACTCTGACCGTCGAGCATAGATCCTGCCTTCTTTGGTCCACACGAACCTCCACTTTGCAATCCGTGCAGCGTCGCGTGCCTTAGCAAAGATCTGTCTGCTGGTTTTCGTAAGCCTTTCATTGATATAGAAGCGTTTAGGCTCGTGTGATGGCAGGCCGAGGTCATCGGTGTTTGCACCGCGCCGTATCCTCGCGTTTTTGAGTAGGTCGTCCCGAATGGAGCGCCGCGCGAGGCGCACGACAATCGGTCTCGGGCGAAAATTATGCCCAGCGCTCGTTGGGTCAGCGGTCGCCTGCTTGGGACCTGCGCGTACCACACTGACAATGTCCAGATCCGACACTTTAACTCCTATTTTCGCTGCAACAGTGGTTACTAAGTGAGTTAACGACTCATTTCCTATTTCTGGAATTCCCGATATTTGTACGTCATTGGCCAGGCCTTCCTGCTCCTTGATGTTAAGCTGGTGTTGCAGCTGACTTATTGACTGCTGCAGTGATTGCTTTTCGTTTTCTAGATCCCTGAACTTGGTCTTACAACTGGTAACCTCCTGTTTTAGCTCACAGATTTGGTTAGAAAGAAAATCTGTGGTAGCTGTAAAATCTAACTTTATTTTCTCCAGAGCACTAGCTAGATCTTTACGAAATTCTTTAGCTAGGGAGGCTTTCATGACTTCCAATTTAGAGTCAAGAAGAAGTGCAAATTTCTGATAGCTAATTACTTCCGGCTGGCTTGTGCTACTTTTTACAGGAGTATCAGTGGCGAGATCGTCACAGGACATATTAAACGCAGAGTCGGATATAAATTGATGCCGTACTGGTGTGTCCCCACCTTTACGCCTTGAGGTAACGTTCTCGCAGGCCGGGCAGCGCCAAGTTTTCTTTAGCTTATGCAGGTGCTCCACATAATAAGCCGACGACATGTTGAGACATTTGTAGTGGTACAAACCCTCACAAACTACGCACTTTATTAACTCTGTCTTAGTTAATTCCTTGGCACAGGCTTGACACTCCATTTTATCTCGTAAACCCTCCATTATAACACGACTATTGATATCTTGAACACTTATTAGTGTTTAGTGACAATAAGTTAGTTATTTTTAGGTTATATCAGTATGTTTGGCCACTGAAATTACTGTTGTTGTTTTTACCGAACACTTTCACAAAATAACATTTCCCAAGGTTCACCAGGTAAGAAACTCTAATTTGATAAATATATATTCAAACAATTATTCCGTTTAACAATGCAAATTGTTTTTATAATTCCGAGCACAAGTGTAGCTGTTGACGTTTCAACTACCTTCGCCTTAAATCACTTTACATCAGGTGACACGACCGCGCAATGTAAAGGTACCTACGGCCTCTGCCCAGTGCCCGGAATCAAAGGAGTGAAACAAAAATCCTATTTCAACCTAGGAGTGGTAAGTAGTATCATCCGGAGCAAGGACTCAAGCTGGAACATAATGACCTTTTACAAGAGCCTGTATATAGGGCCTATGTGAAATAAAGATATTTTGAATTTTGAATTTTGAATTGAAGATTATAGTACCTATCAATAGATTAAAAAAGTCGGATGTCCAAGACGGGAAAAGAAACTGCCGAAATATGCAAGTGAATATATAGGAATCCGAGAAGCCCAACCTCGGCGGTTCGGAAGCCTGTTACTACGAATTACGATGAACGTTGTTCATCACAGATCCAATCTCGGTAACATTACGGTTTAAGTTAGATTTGGCTTACGACCAGTATAAGGAAAGTTCATTGGGAACCGCACCAAATTCTGGCCTCGCTTAGCTGAATTAGCCGTTCAAATTAATCTTCCCTCTTAACGTGAAATCAACGGGTCTGCCCGCGAAATTTAAAATTTTCGGGTTTTTTTGCAATTTGTACGCTAATTAGACATGATAAGCTTATGGCAATCAATTTGCGAGAATGGCAGTATCATCTTTACATGATTATATCAAAATCTTTAAGAGTTTTATGTGAGTAACTCGCAAATCTCGGACTAATTTCTTTAACTCGACACTTTCGAGCAGAGATTTTTATATAAACACGTGAAGAAGATATTGGGATTATCGCAATTTGACGGCCATAAGCCTATTATGTCTTATTAGCTTAAAAATCGCGAAAAACCACGAAATATTTGAATTTCGCGGGCACACTCGTGGTGTGCTCCTTAAAGTTTAGTTTTAGGTTGAATATTTAAACATTGATTTCAGCCAATCAGAGCGAAGAATTTGTCGCCAATTTCGGTCCTTACGCAATCCGGGCCAGTCACATGGTCACCCCAACCCTCCCCTATCATCGGCGCGCACATCTCCGCCGCGCACGCATCACGCACGCTGGTTACGGTTACGACTGCTTATCACGACACGCGTTTAGGGTTCCTTACCAATATGGTAAAAATAGACGGTTATATCTTTGTCTGCCTGTCCCTGGCAGCCTGGCGTAAAGCCGTGAGGGCGGAAGAGAGCGGATCGGGCGGTCTGCGGGGCTAGACATTAAGTATCTAACAGTCGTTTAGCGATCAACAGTAGATAAAAATGTATGGACAAACCACGTGACTGTAGAAAACTCCATGTGACAGAATGGAGGAAAACACGCTGTTTTTAAAATCGAGTACGACGATTTTAGTTGTAGATAACTTTAGCGTACTTCGCACGACGATATTAACAGCAACAGCAGCATCAGTGAACAACGCTAAGCAGAGAGTAGATTCTGCTTTCATTTGTTTTCATTCGGTCACATGGTTTTTCTACTGTCATCAACGCTTAACGCGAAAGTTACTTTGTCTAGCCCTGCTGTTTCCAGGATCCCCGTTCATCCCTCTATAGTCTCTCTCTCTCCCATGCAGATCCTTTATCATCCTCTCCAGGTAACTGAACCACTACATAGCGATTCGCTATATGTAGTGGTTCAGTTACCTATTCGCTATTAGCGAATGCATGCCGCTTTGGCTGCTCAAAATAACAATTACCTATATTAAGCAGTATGGGCTGTTCTTGCTGCAAATCTCTAACTACGAACTTTCAGACTTATAGCCAGTTCTCTGCTTTTTTTGGAATAAGTATTTAGCGGTAACTAGGTACGAACTGTACTTCGTGCATCGTTGGCGATAACTTGTTGTCATGAATACAACTGCACTCGGCGAGATAGCGCCTATCGCAGTCCGGGTCAGCCGGGCCGGCCAAAGATCGCACCTTGCTGACTGTCTGTGGAAAAATAGACGATCGGTAAAATACAGGCGCCGTCTAGGGCAGTGGTCTGTAACAGACGAGTTAGGTCGCGTCCGACGTGACGCTGTACGCGGCCTATGAATGCTTACTATGGAAATGTACTAGAGTGGTCTTGTCGTTCGTACGCCGCGTCAGGCGTTTCAGAGAGACCATACTAGTAACGCGTCTGTTGTAGACAGACCTCCGCCTAAACGATTAACGTACCAGACTATAGCTAGGTTGATGACATTTAGGTAAGTATACAGTATTAAAGGCATGCAAGAACTCCGGTACGTCCGATTGGCATGAAGCAGCGTGTTGTAGAGGAGTCTAATGGTGAAGCCCGTAATGGTGAGGCTTTAGATGTACTTTAGAGTTGCAGGATTCATTATTTGTTGCTGAGCTAGGGAAATAGTAATAGGCAGTATACGTTTCTAGTCCTGCGCTGATCACTATCCGTCCTCTCCGACATATTAAGGTGCATGCTGTTATTCTGATAACAGTGAAAAGATCTTCGATTTGGGAATCGAACATCGGTATGTACCTACACCATGTTCTCACTCCTCAGCTTGTGTCAAAAGCTTCAGTTATAAATATTTGAATGTGGTAGGACTTTAGCCACCACACACTTTTAAGACACCAGTACTCACAAAGCTCAAAACGTCTAAAATTCTAAACTCTAAACCCGTTATTGAAATAGAAACACGTTAATTATTATAAAACGTCTGACAAACGGACAACAGATCGAGCGCAATAGGGCACCGTAACGCCTTTACACACGGAACTTCAAAAATGTTTCAACTTTAAAGTTAATTCAAGACGCATTCCTGCAATCTTAACTAATTATGGAGCTCGGTGCATATCATTGTGAACTCTTGACACCCTTTACTTACGACTTAATTGATAATTATGCATGCATGCAAGTCTGCATGATGCGTATATCAAAGTAAATAAATACCTAATTATACTTCACGAAAGTTCTACGCTTGCGTAGTTGTGAGATTTAATTTACCGAAAAACTTCTATAAGACGATTAGAAATAATACGACAGTAATTTGTAGTTTGAATAAATTATTATTTATTACAAAAATAGTATTTTACTTCTTAGTATCCTTAAAAATACAAATTGTCGACAACTTAATATACTTATTACCTAGGCCTAGGTATAGTCCTTAAAATTAGAAAGTTTAAAAATCATTCATCTGGATGTACTCGTATAATGTCTACTTAGTAGTTACAACATTTATCGTTCTCCGACCTCACGACCTTCAATACGTTCGGAGAGAACGGAGAGAGAGAGCGTGACTCCGAGGACAGCGTCAGAAAACTTCCACGCACTCATCAGGTACTCGAGCGTCCTAATAAATAACCGTCTTAGCCACATGCCTCCAGCATACCGGGCGTGATGCTCAGAGAGGCACGTTCGGAGGAGTCTTGCATGGCTCCGGCGGGGGCGGTCTCCTGTCCTCCGGCAGCCGCGACTGGTAATACGCACAGTAGGGCAGAGGGTCCCAATACGCGAATAACGCCTCGCGGGTGTCCAGCACTGTGTTCAGAAGCTTGCCAACGGTCGCCGTGTGTCCGCACCGTCTCGATCCTTGACACAAGTAAGGCAACGATACTCCAACGCGCGCTCCGATCGCCACCAATCTGCTGACGTGCCCGTTCGTAGTACTCTCCTCGCGTACCAATCTGAACGATATGTGCCCCGTCATAGGCCGCGACGGGGTGAGACAGGAAATGAACCTTTGCACCCAAATGTCGGCTTCCTCGTCCCGCTGCGGCACCAAGCCCTTCATCGCCGGGTCGACGCGGCAGGTCACGTTGTTCACGGCGCGCGATTCTTTCAGCGTCGTACAAGTCACCAGCTTCTCTCCTCTAGGCTCCCTGACGATCACCCATGGCTTTTCAGCACTTATCTCGCGCGGGAATCGGAAGTGTGTTCGGTCTTCTGGCATCACGAATCGCAGACGGTCTCTTGCGCCACGCGCCCCTGCGCTGGCGATAAAATGACGGTGTCCTTCCTTCGAAGCCCCGCTTTCGTACCAAGCTCGAACGTCCTCTTCGCTCGTCACGACCCAGAACTGCGGTGTCGGTAGGCCGGCGACGCGGCACATGCGCATCAGCTCCAACGGGTCGTCCAAGGTGACCACGTCGCGAGCGCACGGCACGAAACATTGGCAACCGAGCACTTCCAAATGGGGTTTCGCTAACGCGTCGTAATACGCCGGCGTAGTCGAGCTCACTGGAATGTAGAAGACGGCGGATTCTCTCTCCGCGATTTCTTTCAAGGCACGCGCGTACGCCAGCGGATCCGCAGGATTCGGGCGAGGCACGGTGTAGAACTTGTCGACGGCCGCGGAGTATTTCAGCAGGGCGAATTGTCCCTCTATCTCGAAAGCGATCACTCTGGCACCGGCAGAGTGAAAGTTTCGAGCCAAATGCAACGCCTGCACCGAGCTGCCGCCGCTGATGAGAACCGTGCGCCGCTTGTCCGAGTTTCTGGAGATCGCGCTGCCGATCATCTTCAAGAAGCCGATGGGGCACTGAACACACTTCCAGAATATGAAGAGCGACGCGGCGATCCACAGCGTGGGCAGCACGACGAGGATCTGCTTCCAGGCGGGGTGCGCGACGAGCGCGAGCAGCGCGAGGGCGGGGCGCAGGCACTGGCGCGGCAGCCAGGTGAGCGCACGCAGTAGGCGCTGCAGAGGGGGCGCGTGCGCGGGCGGCACGGCGCGCTCCTCGGGGATGAGCGAGAAGGTGGACGAGAAGGAGCGGCGCAGCGCGGTGAAGGGCGGCTGGTGCGCGCAGCGCTTGCGCGGCGCGAAGCTAAGTTCCGTGGCGGAGCGCAGCAGGCGGTACTCGGGCGCGCAGGCCGGCATGGCGGGAGCGTGTGGCGTACTGGCGCGCGCGCAGCTCTTCGCCGCATTTAAACCGCCTCTTATCTCTGTCGCCCGCGTACACACCACGAATCATCTTTGCACCCAATTAACTCAACTAGTAAAAAAAAATCACTCATTAAGAGTTTCTTAAGGACCACATAGGCAACCCCACAGATCTGAAAAGTATCTAAGTATATTTTCTAACCCCCTTTCCCTCGGTAAACCCGGTTCCAATATCCCTACCTACATAACTACGTACCCATAGGAAATTTTTTTGGACCTTTTGGATAACTTCACTTGAATGAGTCAAGGATTCAAAATTGCATTTTGAATCCCTGACTCATTCAGTCTTCTGTGCAGAACAACTTTACGCGCGATTAAGCAATAGATAGACAATAGCCAGTTTGTGGGTAATGTTACTCAATCACAACACTGAACAGATTGTAATTTACAATAAAGTAGATTATACCGTGCATAACCACGAATACTTGTCCCGGAAAAATCCATGGTTCCCACGGGATTAGAAAAAATCCAAAATTCACGATTTCGGAGCCGCGGGCAACAGCATAAAATAATTTCAAATAATAACACATTTTCCAATTCAGACTACTTTTATTTGTTTTGTTTTAACGTAGTATAATTTTATGAATTTCACGTCGTACGAGTACAATAACGTTATTATATTTAGGAAATATGTAGGAATTTTATAATAAATAACAATTTCACCTTATATGAGATTTTAGTGCATAAAACTTAGTAAAGGGAAGTGCACGACCCGTCGTCCGCCAAAATCATACATCATTGGGTTTCTTGCCAATTGGGTATTTGACTCCAATTTTTTTATTACTTTATTATAAAGTAGAATTAAAATAATGACGTGCACTGAATGAACTAATTTAATCGATCAAATAACAAAAAAGTTATAAGCATTTAAAGATTTGTGATTAGACAGAGATAGCAACATGAAATTGTGACGTCACACCTTACCAATGCCATAGTAGCTTCGTTCATACAAATTTTCGTTTTGCGAGAAAGGGATACAAGATCCCCCCACTCCAAAGTTTAAACGCCTGTTACTTTGTAAATCTTCGTTGGATTTTAATATTTCTTTCACTGCACGTTATTATTTTTATCCTAGTTTATAATAAAGTAATATTTTTTTATCAATTCAAAAGTAGTGTAAGACCCAATTATAAACCAAGAACGCATTTATGTTATAAGTAAATTGTGGAAATATTTAAATGCTTCTAACTTTTTTGTTATTTGATCGATTATTTAGTTTAAAAAATAAAGAGACTTGGCTTAAATATTAAAGTTTTATCATAATAATGAGTAGAACTTTTTATGACTACAAGTGTTTGAAATGCGAATGAAACGTATCGTATCATAGAAATATACTATGTAATAATTAACATATGTAGTTCAACCAAAATTTTGGAGGTTCAAAAGTCAAACAATAGTTATTTGCCAGCCTTCAAAATTTTAGCTCGATTGGAATACTAAATGCGATTTGCATATTTTTTAACATTAAAATAGCAACTGTACTAACATTTAACAATATTATTAATAATAATTATTATTAATACTTTCGTATAACTTCACTTCTACCGTTTGAGATGTATCATAAATACAGAGACTAGGAATTTTAACAACCTACCCATATCTACAAATTCAAAACAATTTTGTGTAAATTTACAAACTCATTAAAACGATAATAATAAAGGAACTACAAGTATGAAACTTATATTACAACTAGTAGGGCGCGTGGGGGCGCGGGCCACATGTAGCCCGCATGCTGTCTTCCCGCCCATAAAAATTCCCTTTAAAATTCGCCTTACATTTTCTATGGAAAAAAAATTCCGCCATATTGGATTTTTTTTTCTATTCATCGTGTAGACCTTTGGGTCCTGATCAACTCTTGTTAAGAAACCGTTCTTCCATCTTTTATACTTTTCGAGATATCGACGAAAATCGAATGGCGGCCATTTTGAATCCGCCATTTTGAATTTTTTTTCAGCTCACTGGCAATTGGATGACATTTCGAATGACATTTGGTCGAGCACCCCCCACCTATCTTCAATACCCTCCCCGTGCTCTTCACCCGTCTTTGAAATCCTCAATCATCAGCTCTCTCCATATTTTTGTTCTTAATGATTTTTTCCCCTCTTTACGAAATGCTTAGTAAAAAAAATTTTTTCATACAAAATTGTTCAGGAGAGGTGATCAATCAGTGAGTCAGTCAGCACAAGCAGCTATATATATATTGTAACTAGTAGGGCGCGTGGGGGCGCGGGCCACATGTGGCCCGCGGGCTGTCTTCCCCCCTATTGCCTACCAACTTTTAGTCACTTCAAAATTCGGCATACATTTTCTATAAAAAAAAATTTCCGCCATATTGGATTTTTTTTCTAGCCATCAAATAAACCTTCGGGTCCTGATAACTTCTTGTCAAGAAACCATTCTTCCATCTTTTATACTTTCCGAGATATCGGCGAAATTCGTATGGCGGCCATTTTGAATCCGCCATTTTGAATTTTTTTTCAGCTCACTGCCAATTGGATGACATTTCAAATGACATTTGGTCGAGCGACCCCCACCTATCTGCAATACCCTTGGCTGTGCTCTTCACTCGTCTCCGAAATCCTCAATCACCAGCTCTCTCCATATTTTTGTTCTTAATGATTTTTTCCCTTCTATACGGAATGGTTATTGAAAAAAAAATTTTTCATACAAAATTGTTCAGGAGAGGTGATCAATCAGTGGCCAATCAGCACAAGCAGCTATATATATAGTAATGTAAAGAAAAATAAAATATATTTAAAATAAAAAAGTAAATATGCTCATCAAACATAAAGCTACAACAAGAAATCAAATTGAAAGCTTTTGACACACAAGTCAACATCAAAATACATAAATTAATGTGGTGTTACCATTTCAGTAGAGTGTTAAGGACAGCGAAAAGTCTAAAAATTCATATTATATTTATTTAAACTAATTGCCTAAGTATGCATTACTTTTCCCACTAATGACTAAACATAATATGTTATTGCTCCTAGAACTTAGTTTTGGCGGTTCCAAAATATTCGTTAATCAAATGGCAGTTCGATTGATTTTAGATTAATTTACAAAAGGTTGGGAGTTTAACAGGTATTATAGTACTATGCAGAGCCTATGATTGTAAATATCTATTTATATTTTATGTATTAGGATTTTTATCAGTGAGTCAGTCAGCACAAGCAGCTATATATATATTGTAATGTAAAGAAAAATAAAATATATTTAAAATAAAAAAGTAAATATGCTCATCAAACATAAAGCTACAACAAGAAATCAAATTGAAAGCTTTTGACACACAAGTCAACATCAAAATACATAAATTAATGTGGTGTTACCATTTCAGTAGAGTGTTAAGGACAGCGAAAAGTCTAAAAATTCATATTATATTTATTTAAACTAATTGCCTAAGTATGCATTACTTTTCCCACTAATGACTAAACATAATATGTTATTGCTCCTAGAACTTAGTTTTGGCGGTTCCAAAATATTCGTTAATCAAATGGCAGTTCGATTGATTTTAGATTAATTTACAAAAGGTTGGGAGTTTAACAGGTATTATAGTACTATGCAGAGCCTATGATTGTAAATATCTATTTATATTTTATGTATTAGGATTTTTAGGTAGATTAGAATTTGGAATTTTTATTATGCTGTTTTAGATTTGATATCTTATTTTGCATGTATTACAAAACGCAATTATTATTAATAATTTGACTTAGATTTACAACAATAAAAATGATCCTCTAAGAGTCTAATTCAAAAATATTGCCTGAAAGCTCATTTTGTGACTATCGTATTATTATGTTACTATGGGGTTCAGTCTCAAATCGCTTTGGGAAAAAATTATAGCAAATAGAATATTCACAAGAATGAAACCTACTTTTAGCCAGAAAAAGAATCCAATCACATTTAGCAGTGGGCACATATTGCCCATTTTCTTTTCCTAGTTTAATAATAAGTAGACACTGATTTGGCAATAACTAAGCATATAATAAGAAAGATATACTACACTAAAAGTTTTTAGTGATGTAAATGCTTTTTATACATTAAAAATAATATAACACAATGAGGTCCTTTTAAAATATCAACAAGTTTATACTACTTAAATAGGCTTTTAAGAAGTAATCTATTTAAATATACAAAAATGCAGCTAATATATCATAAGTAGAAAATTTCACATTTGTGATGAACTGTGATGACATCTGGCACATACAATTTGCTTACCACCATTCCCTTTACATAACAAGAAACTTCAATTCCCAATTATAGAGTTTGGGCTCAATGATTACATTATTATTGATTAATAAATACAATTATAATCTTCCCTCCTGCCACACAAACACAGCAAAACAAATAAATAAAATCAATCAAAAAGCAATATTTTAATGATTGTTATAATTAAAAGAATAACGTAAACATTAATTAATAATAATCATTTAGGTACCAATAATGTGCTTAGATACTTTCTGAATAGATTTTTTTTACCTGTAATTGTGATTGGGGATTTCAGGATGTAATAATATTCATTTACCATAACACATAATTAATATTATAAAGACTTCTACACACATGTACCCACTCCATATAGGGTTTTATAAAAAATACCCAAATCCTCTCAGGCCATAGATCAGACCATAGATTAAAACTAACAACTTTTGTTCTACTTTTTTGTAGCTGAATATTTAGTACTATAATGTAATTTATCATAAATGTATGCACTGTTTAATCTCCTGCAAAAAATTGCCACCCTGTCTAGTGGTCAAAGGTCATTGAAACCGCACTTACATGTATTTTGTTGCACAGGATAATGAGATATTAGCGATATAGAATTATTTTGTATGTATGATAATAATACTGAACTTAGAAAAGTCATAGAACTAAAGTTGTTAGAATTAATGTTAGGAACTACAGAAAAAGAGCATTTTGGAATTTTTATATTTAATCTTGTAAAGGCTCTCTACAATTTTTGCCTAATAGATATTAAATGCCTCTTTAGAAGATAAAAGGTAGATCTGTCTCCTTAATATCAATGGAGCCATTCTTACAGACTACATGCAGCTCGTGCTGGGGATCCTTTTCATACCTAAACCTCTTTGACGTGGAATCATCCATAAACCTCCCCAACTTCAATATACTCTCCTCAACTTTGATTTTCTCCGCAATCAAGTTAGTAGTTGGCAAATTTTTAAGTATATCTGGCATCAGTAACTCCACAGTGCCTTTTTCATGTAAAAATATACTGCTCTTGTCAGTTAACTGAGAAGCATGTATAAAGACGTCACCGCTTTTGAGTGACGCCTCCAAGTTACCAGAGAATCCCGTCATGCGTAAATTTCCTTTTTGTATGACGTCGATCTTCACAGATCTGTGCATGTGATCCAGAGTAATGTTTCCCATTAATGTTGTAAAATGTGATTTATCACTGTAGCAAGACTTAACAGAAATGTGTCCACCATGAGATACAGCGTTGAAGTTTGTAGCCATTATGTTATTGCACTTTATGTTGCCGTTCATACCAGTTTTCAATTCAATATTGCTCGCTTGCAGTCTACCCACAGTTTCAACATCGCCTGAAACTGTTTCTACTTTAATATTATCCGCTTTTAAATCCCCTACATTTACAGCTCCTTTCTGAGTTTTTATCACGAACTCTTCAGCTTCTAAACTCCCTAAATGCACGGATGCCTCATCAGTGGCTGTGACTTGAACTTTTAACTTATATGGGACTTGTATCAAACAAACATCGTTGCGATCGGGCGAAGTGTTCTTATTCAAGAGTTCTAAACGCTTCGATGTCTGTTTTAATTGAAAATCATTAGTGTCTTTACCTTGACTGTACAATGTCATAGTCAATTTGTTATGAGCTTTCAGGTCGTTAACATCGATCGGTTGCACTTTCACATGGATGGGGCTCTCGATAAATATGCTCGTGTTGTTCTCTATAGTCTTCTCCACTGTACGGACCAGGTTCAGCTTCTTTATGTCGGGCAGGCTGCTAAAATCTACGATATTTAACCTCAAAATCTTGAGACACTTATGCAAGACCCGGTGCCGCCCAAACGAGAACATCTTGATTTACAAAATCAATAAATTATTTAGAAACACATTGCACTATTCATCTTTTTACCAGTTTATTCCAAATTTAATCAAAATAAATTATTATTTTATTTTATTGAATTAGAACGATCTTTAAGTTGACAGTTGCCTTGACAGAACAATCAAATGACAAATATCAGTCAATATCTACGAGGAACGAAACTACAAGTGGAGCAGCTGTAGTTTTCTACACACACATATGCGTTTATATGTTGCGTGAAATCGACAAAGCTATAACAAATATTACATTGTCTCTTTCTAACTAATTCAAAATTGTTTACGTTAAACGAGATAGCAACATATTTGTTTTTCTGATTTCGGCAACACTGAAGTTGTGACGTCACGAAAAAATAGCCGGGTGGCCAATTTCTCCATAATTTGTTGCATTTTGTAGATTTTAACATGTCGAAACATGTATAAGTTTATGCGTATCATGCTTTTTGACATATTAGACAATCATATTATTATTCTAATTTACGTGCGGATTATAATTAGTATTCAGGTGTGAAAATGCCTACTCAGTGTTGTGTTGTGCAGTGCAGATCGTGGAAAGACAAAAATAGGCCAGATTTAACATTTCATAGGTCAGTATTCGATTTCATTAATTATATCGTTAAATCGTTTAAAATTATTTGTTATTATGTGTTATGATCATATTACATGCACATAGATAATGTGCAAAAGAAGAAATATTTCTTCAGGATTGAAATAAATTCGATTTAATTTTTGTTGTTATGTTAACAAAACAAAAACAAAGTACTAATGATGCGACCACTGTTATACCGATATCGACAAAATTCATATATGTAAAGTTAAATGTTGATAGATGAGTAGGGCTCCTATTATCACTACCTTCTATTTGGACCTCGAGGTTTTACTCCTCTGACTTCTCGTAGTTATTTCCGCTTTAAGAAAACGGGCCGCGGATGTGATCATTTACTTTAGGTTCAATCACTCGTATCAAATATAGTTTGGTCTCGCGGGATAAGTTAAAAATCCTAATCCGGAAACAATATGCATCGCTGGCAAAACCTAATTTTCTAAACTTAAATTACTAACCACAAACTACATCGATAATATTTCCATATCGATAAATAGCTAGAGCAGCCCTTCTGATCAGCTGACTGGTGCCTATCTGTGATTGGCTGATAGCTGTGATTGGCTATTTTTGATGCGACAGAAGATGGCGGCAATACCCAGCCGAAAAGACTCACTACTTTGTGTCCATTACTTCTTTAGTCATAGGAGTATAGTCGTAGGTTCTGTGACATGTGACAACTGACAATTTGTTTTGAATTTTTTTGAAGACTGATTTTGTCGATTTTCATTTTGTCGATCAGAAATAAATAATCAAGCGAATTTAATTAACCTACTATAAAGTTTTTCAGTGTATAAAATCGTTTTGTTAATAAGTTTTTAATGATGATGAAAATGTAATTTTATACATATAATATTAACCAGAAGGGCCGGCCTTTGTGAACATGAAGAACATAAACACGAATCCCCATTTGAGGGAAACATTCCTTCGAATCAAGCCACTGTGCGATACTATTATGAGGGACCCGTCTCCTGACCACCTAGCTATGTTCGGCGCTTTATTGGAAGAAATGAAGCAGGACTCAGTGCAAGAGATGCAACAGTACTTGCTGTATCCATTCACAAGTCACTTGCAAGCAGAGGACAATGCGTATGTTTCAGTTATCGATTTTAATTTGATATCACGTTTTAAATACACGTGCTGAATTTCTTGCCAGTTCTTCCCGGTGCAAACCTGCTTCTGCACCTGGCGGTAGAGTTTTGACTTTTCATAAGAGCCTATTATTTAGGCCTATGTGAAAAATGAAAGATTTTCATTTTCAATGAGTCAAACTAATGTTAATATTGAATACGAATAAGGAATACCCAAGATGCCTATTACTAAGTACTTTTTGTTAGCCTCTTAAAGGGCAAGGGTGAGGCTTTAAATTGAGTCTCCTTCTTTCGAAGCCGCGAGCTTTTCAGAGGTAAGAGGGTGAAAGAGAAAGAGTGAATGCTAAAGAGTCACCACAAGCTATCACAAAGTTGAGGGCCTTATACCCGTTCGCAAAAGTTTATTGTCACATATAACTTAGAATACAAGAGCAAGCGAAGCAAGTTCGGGACTTGAGAGCACCCCAACTCGCATAATGAATAAGTGACAAAGAGGATGGCAGGGCCAAGGGCAAAACTAGGGTGTAGTTTTGCCAACTACTTAGTTTTACCCTCTGGATAAAAAATTATGACCAATTGTCTAATCTATTTATGAGTGTAAATCTATCAAAATAATTTCAAAAGTCTTTTGGCTCAGGCCACGTGATTTTCAAGCGTTGTGATTGGTCAACACCCGTGTTTTGACATTGATACAGTTATTTAATGATTGATACATTTTTAGCCGATCGCCCTGCTGGTTACAGCACCCTTACAGTGTTTTGTTACATGTTAGTTGTAATTACAAACAAAGGAAAGTTAACCCACAAAATGATTAAATGACAGCAGCCACCATTGAAAAGCTGTTTTTTTTATTCTTTTCCAGTACTGTAAAAATATTTTTTAGAATATAATGTAATGTTTTTGGACAAAAGATATAGTTTGAGGTTGTCTATTGCAGGAAGGACTACAAACTGAAGCTGCGAGTGCTGGAGTGTATGAAGGATGTCCTGCAGAGAGTGAAGGTGGGCAGCTATGAGATGGTGGTGAAGGTGGAGAGCTTGCTGATCAAAACTATCTTCGACAAGAGCCGGCCTGGCATGAGTAAGCTACTGTCATCACTTCTTTATTTTATTTATCAATAAATAAAAATAAATAAATAAAATAAAATAGCCCTTATTGCTGACATACCATAATTACACTAAGATACAAACAATTTACATTAAATTATAAGAATCTTGCACTTTGGATGCCGCAGTGGTCGCATTTCTTCAGATGCATAGCTGCCTCCTCAAGGTACTTCCATAATTTTCTATCCTGCGCGATCCTCAGCCATAGTGGTCCGCCAGTCCTCCTGATGTTGTCAGCCATTTATCGTTACATTGACATTTATCAATACATTGGTGCTAATTCTGTTCTGCAATATCTCTAAACAAACTAATTTGAAATCTTAAAATAGTGAAATATTAGTTTGTTTAAAGGATAGTGCTATTTTTAAATGTGTCCAATTAGTAAAATTTAGAGATTTTGCTCAACAGAATTAGCACCAATATCTTATAAAAAGTTTGTGGTACATAACCCCCATTATGTAATATAACATCAAATAGAGGTAAAATAGTTATTTGCTTTTTTGTCTTTGTTTGTCAAAAGTATTTTGGCATTCAAAGGAAAGAGAAGAGCGAGAATAACTTTTTCCACCACTAATTCACATTTGCCAATAAGAGGGTAAGTTTTCATAACCATAAAATAGTACATACTTTATTTTGGCTACTTACCATTCTACCAGCAAAGACGTGTTAGGTGTTGAAATTTATTTACTCCTTTAAAGTTAGTATGACAACATTGTTACCTACATCTTGGAGATTGGCATAAAGTACTGACTTGTCATGAGTAAAAAAGGGTATAACTATTTGTAGTTGCTGATATACCGGAGGAGCTGAAACTGAGCGTAGTGCAGTGTCTCACAATACTCGCCCTCAACATGGACCAGGTCACGAGGATCAAGATGCTGGAAGGCCAGGTCCCCTTGCTGGCTCAGACAATATTTGTGTCTGTGCACCTGGCTAAACTTGAGAAACTCAGAAGTTTAAGGTGTGTTCAATAGTTTAATGTGGGAGACATTCACTACATTACAGCATTTTGATGATGGAGGTAGACTCTCCAGAATGTATCAGGGAAAACCTTTAGTAATATTTTGTTACCTATATTAGCTTTATAATTTGCTAAGCCGCCTACAAACTCAGGCCGGGAACCCCCGTGAACACCCTAGAAGCGTGAATGTGTGGAGTTTCTCGCCGTCTCGTTCTCGCGCTCGCCTGTTCTCCGATCGACGTCGGTATTCAGGCCCGAGACAAAGGATTTCTCTGATCACAACTGAGAAAATTACGAGTGTGCACAATTTGTTTGTTTTTCGGCGGCAAGTCTCGGCAAAACGAACTTTCTCGCCGTAACTTCTCGCCGTGAGTCGTAGTGGTCGTGAGTGTATCGGATGTTATCTTTCTAAAGTTTAAAAGGCATAAACCATCTTTCATTGGACTAAAAATTCAATGCCTTTCAGGGTTTCTTCCAAAAACAGTGCCATAGTAACACAAGTGTACTTTCTTTGTACCATACCTTTAATAATGGTGATATAATTTTTTTTCTCTGCTCTCATAAAGGTAATGCCTTGCACTGAGAAATGTCATTACAAACAGTATAGTTCTCTTATAAAATATGAGAAATGAAATATTCTAACATATTTTTATTTTGACTTTCCTATAGCAACATTTAAGCAAAGTTGTCTTGTCTTCCAGACTAGCTGCATTGAACTGCATGGCGGCTCACACCATGACGCATCCACAGCTCACAGACAAAAACGATCACATAGCTGATCCCTTGATGGAAATAGCAACAGTGAACATGATGGCTGCCATACTGCCGGGCGTTCTTGCTGCTTTGCAGGACGTAGCCACGTGCCCAGACAACCCGGGGCACGCTATTGTTGTGGTGAGTGCATAGCAAAAGGGCGTACACCTATAAGTATGTACATTGTACAGTCTTCCCAAAAATCATGGTGTGGTTTTGATATGGAATCAAAGAAGTGTTAAACTATTTTTTGTTAATATATTTTCCTCTTGTATCAGCGATCAGTTTTTGACTATTATAATGACATACTATTGTATTTTTAAGCTATTGCATAGCTTCTATCGCGGGCCTAGCGTGGAGACCGAATCCAGAAATTCCGTAACGAAAATAACCTAACACTCCCCACTCCGACCGGCCCGCTCTATCGCGGGCATTGAGCGTGGAGACCGAATCCAGAAATTCCGTAACGAAAATAACCTTACACTCCCCACTCCGACCGGCCCGCTCTATCGCGGGCCTTGAGCGTGGAGACCGAATCCAGAAATTTCGTAACGAAAATAACTACACCCCCCACGAAAAAATAAGTTGATAAAAAATGCTATGCAATAGCTTTACCGCGGCAGTCTTTTATTTTTTTGAAGAAGCCGTTGAACTCGCCACACTATAACAAAACGCGAATAAGTGCGTATTACATACTTAAATGCCATCACCTTTTAAACACTTCACATCACAAAATGTAGCCAACGCGTTACTTGAATAGCCCCCCTGTACCGATAAGCGCTGGTAGATCAGCGCTGGCAACCTGCTTTCTACGTGAATACGACCTTAAATTGTATTGAGTGAGTGTCATTTATGTGACAGTAGGTCTCCCATAGAACCATAAATTAAACATATAAAGGATCTGCACGTAGTGACATCACGCATGTATTTTTAGGCTCCGCCCTGAAGCAACATTTTTAATTTGTCAAAACTGTAAAATGGCGTTAATGTATGCGACCGACAGCGGTATGTGCTGTCAGTGGTACCGAAATATACGACGCGCGACGCCATATTTGAGAAATTTTTGACTTCAACGTACATCACATCTTTCCCGTCCTCTTAGCGTAGCATATTTCGTCATTGGATAGAACCCACTGGAAGATATTAATTCAGTCGAAATTGCAAAATTCCCATGGCCACAATTATCAGCTATGAAAGAACAACTGGGGAGAGAACGAGTTCAATGGGTTTTTCCCATCTGATAAATGGCAAAAATAACATTGTTTCAGGCTGCGCTAAGCGCCACGCACCGCGTCTTATGTATAACGATGCACAACAAACACCTTTACAAGAAGGAGCAAGTCACGGCTGAGGACTTCCTCAGACTGCTGGCGGAGAAGGGGCAAGCGGATAGACAGTATGTAAGCGACAAGGGTAAATTACCTACTTTATTACTAGTGCATACTTTTGTAGAAAATAGTTGTATATTTTGCTTGCTCTATGGAACAAGATTAAATATATCGAAAGAATTTAAATACCTTATTCAGTGCTGCTTTTAGGAGCTTATCCGAATCTTTTACGTATACCTTTTTCATACAAGTAAAACGAAGCGCTTTCTGTCGAAATTCCTTCGAACTAATGCAAAGTTATTAAAGAGGGAACTCCATGGTGGCTTTAAGAACTCATACACTGATCTGTGATGGCCTTACTACTCTGATTTGCCGTTGGCTCTAAGCAAACATTTTTGCAGCTTGTAAATTGGTGACATTTTGTCGTGTGGTTGACTGGGTCCTGTATTAAAACTATGTATTCTCCAAATAGCACGTCTAGCGTCTACCATGATAACGCTCTTGCAGAGATCGTACGCGATGCAAAACTAAACACGATCCTTAAAGCCCAAGATTACAAAGGCTTGGCGGAGTATCTTTACAAAGAGAGGAATCTTACCGAGGATGTCACGTTGCTCTGTATGAACTAACTTTTCAAACAAAAGGGTACGCGGGGTAAAAATACTAGAAAACGTCTTGTCAAAGAACATAAGGAGGGACTTGACTATATTGTCACAGGTAACATAGGTGTATAGGTGTATTGAAATGTTCACAGCATGGATGTCTTGTCTTGTCTTTGTTTGTTGTAAACAGGATTTTTTTATGAATGTTTTCTTACTTAAAATCGAAGTTACGGGTAATATGTAGTTACTTTGGTTCTTTACCTGAACTCAAGAAACTTATTGTCAAATTTAAGGTTGCACAGAACATAATGAGGGACTTGACTATATTATGACCGGTAACATTCATATTAGGTGGCGAAACGTTCAAAGCATGGATGTTTTGTCTTGTCTTTGTTTGTTGTAAACATGCATTTTTCTTCATTGATGTTTCCCTACTCCTCTTGTTTCGTTATGGATATTATAGGTATTTTTACCTGAACTCAAAAAACGTCTTGTCAAAGATGGTTATACACAGAACATAATGAGGGACTTGACTATATTATGACAAGTAACATTGGTGTTTAGGTGGTGAAATGTTCAAAGCATGGATGTCTTTCCTTGTCTTTGTTTCTTGTAAACATGCATTTTATTTCATTAATGTTTCCCTACTCCTCTTGTTTCCTTATGGATATTATAGGTATTTTTACCTGGACTCAAAAACGTGTTGTCAAAGATGGTTATACACAGAACATAATGAGGGACTTGACTATATTATGACCGGTAACGTTGATATTAGGTGGCGAATGTTCAAAGCATAAATGTCTTGTCTTGTCTTTGTTTGTTGTAAACAGGCATTTTTCTATATATTGTTGTGTTTAGAACGGGTACATACCACGATATAACACGATGATTTTATGTGCCGATATTTCGACTCAGTTACATGGATCGTGGTCACGACAGGACTGCGGTGTTGCGAGGGGTGTAGCTGGAACCGTCATAGGCAGTAACGAACTACCCTCTTTTTCGTTCTCTTCACAGGAACTTCGTGAAGAGAACGAGAAAGAGGGTAGTTCGTTACTGCCTATGACGGTTCCAGCTACACACCTCGCAACACCGCAGTCCTGTCGTGACCACGATCCATGTAACTGGGTCGAAATATCGGCACATAAAATCATCGTGTTATATCGTGGTATGTACCCGTTCTAAACACAACAATATGTTTTCTAACCACGAAATAAGTCTTAAATCATTAGGCATTTTTCTTCATCGATGTTTCCCTACTCTTGTTTCTTTATAGATATTATAGGTATTTTTACCTGGACTCAAAAACGTCTTGTCAAAGATGGTTATACACTGAACATAATGAGGGACTTGACTATAATATTATGACAAGTAACATTGGTGTTTAGGCGGTGAAATGTTCAAAGCATGGATGTCTTTCCTTGTCTTTGTTTGTTGTAAACAGGCATTTTTCTTCATCAATGTATTTCTCTTGTTTCCTTATGGATAAAAATACTTATTATGTATTTTTACCTGGACTCAAAAACGTCTTGTCAAAGATGGTTATACACAGAACATAATGAGGGACTTGACTATATTATGACCGGTAACATTGACATTAGGTGGCGCAATGTTCAAGGCATGGATGTCTTGTCTTGTCTTTGTTTGTTGTAAACAGGCATTTTTCTTCATGGATGTTTCCCTACTTCTCTTGTTTCCTTATGGATATTATTAGTCTTTTTAGATACTTTAGCTCTTTACTTGCACTTAAAAAACGTCTTGTCAAAGATAAAGGTTGCTAAGAATGTAAGGAGGGACTCGGTTATATTTTGAGTAAGTAGTAACATTAGTGTATAGGTGTTTTGAAACATCTAAAGCATGGATGTCTTGTCTTGTGTTTGTTCGTTGTAAATTGGAATTATTGTTATGGATGTTTCCTTACTGAAAATCGATGTAACGAGTAGATAGTTCTTTTTAGTTGGTTCTTTCAACTTGAACTCTAAAAAATGGAACTCAGAACAAGTAAGGTTAAACAATATTATATATTAAAAGACGCAAATGATTTTCTACAAATAATATCCTTTAGCAGATTGTTGGCCTAGAAGTGCTCCCTCAACCTGTATAGTTTTAGTTCTGTAAGTTGTTTTTCTTACGGTTGTTAACTGTCTGTTCTTCTTGCCACCACACTGAATACTTCTACTAGCGACCCGTCCTGGCTTCGCACGGGCATAGGGCATAATTATTATGCCTACAAGTTTTATCTGTGGGATAGCATTAGCTTGAACAATGAGTATAGTAAGCTGTCCTTAAATGATGAATGACTTATCTCTGCATATTCTAAGATTGCATGGGAAAATATCGTATAGACTATAGGAATTACCACTAAATAAAAATAAAAAAACTTTAATATTAAGCTATAATTCCCGTACATTTTTTTAATTTATTTTTTAATTATTTTCGTTCGAAAAGCAATCTTAGAAATCGCGTAGCTGAGTATAGCCATATAGGCTAAAGATGCGGAAGTAGAATCGCTTAGATCATCTTTATCAGACATTTTTAAGAAAAGGCCTGCGGGCCGCGTCCGGCCCTCTGCAAATTCAGTTTCACACTTTTGATCTATATCATTGATGTTGCAAGACACCAATAGCCAATAGAGTGTAGTTTCAGAACTAAAAGCCTTTTGCAGTGACAAAAACCAAGGATATCCCGAAGCGCACACCGGAGTGGTACGCGATGGCGGGCGAGAAGCTAGCGATCGTTGTAAAGAACCTGGTTCCGCTGGTGACGCACGACCACTTCAAAGTGCGGAAAGAGCTCGCCGTGCTCTGCTACAGGATCCTGTCGGAGTGTAGCGCGTGAGTATCCCCATCTCAGTCTCGCCATCCCAACCAATAGACTACTGACAGGGGTACACTTATCACGTGATCGAAGACGGCTACCTGTACCTGTTGTTCAGGTAGCCGTCTTGACGTACTAATTGAAATTAGTACCGCGCGCCGGCTACTTTGCTCGCGTTAGTTCTTGTACAGTCTATTTCACGCGCTGCGTGCGTGGCAACCTCCGTATGTTGAATGAGATGAAGTTACGCGATAGAAAGAAAAACTTTGCGATTGTTGCGTGTTGTTTGCGGAGGCGGGGCCAGGCGCTATTGCGAACTGAGTTGCACTTTTTGTGTCAGCGTTAGAGTTGATATTTCTTTAAATCATCTAGCGGCGTGAGTCTTCTGTACCGTTATGTACATGTTCTGTGCTACTGAATGGAATGGAACGAAGATCAAAATAAAATTATCATTAAAAAAGTATTAAAAAAACCTTAATAACCAATTTACTATTCTCGGCAAACCCGTACAGTTGATATCCATATTTTAGGAGTGCATTAAAAATAACTAGCCCGCCATCTTGGGTGTTCCGCCATCTTGGATTTTAAAAGACATCATCTCTACGCATGGTCATTCAAACAAAACGTTTATACTTTTGTACGCTACAGACGCAGGTCAGGGGGCTGAATTAGGTTTTCTTTAAAACTCAGCGGACTATGGGCTGAGCTCGCACAGCAACAAGATTTACACGACTGCCCAAAAAAGGAGTGTAATGTTTTTAGTGTTCATGTATGTATGCATGTATGTGAGATTGTTTATTCTAACATAACTTCCGAATAGCTGAATAGATTTGGACATATGGGGTATCATTAGAATCCTTACATCATTCAGAGTAACACATTTCTTTGGAAAAAGTCGTTTTACAACAGTCGTGGTTTTTTTAATTTGTAAATTATTTACTTGTTTCTTTAGGACAATGCAACCGTCACTGCCAATGGCTCTAGATGTTCTCATCACCCTGTCCACCGACCCTTACAAGGAGGTGTCGGAGTACTGCGCTAAAGGCATCGACACACACTTCGCGACCGCCTCCAAGGAGCGCCGGCACGAGGCCATCGACAGCCTGTGTGAAAACTTCTTTACTACGCTCAACTGCTTGCCGAGGATATTGAATAACATTGGTAGGTATTTGTGGTCTTGACATGGTCACACGTATCATCACCATCGCGTGCCATCTTCCCTTAGGCGCTCAACAATCGAAAAACCTTTTTATCAAGTGCCGCTTTCTTTAGATCTGAGTAACTAAGGTCGGTCCACGTCCACCCCTTTATATCATCCAACCATTTGTGTCCCTGACGCCCTGGAGATCTCTTCCCAGCAGTTTTTCCTTGTAATAAAAGACTTGGGAAAGAAAACTTCCCCTTTGTAGCCGGCTAAAGAAAGCTACTTTTCTGCGCAAAATGGTGGACATTAAATCTTGATGTTCCCCTACTAGTTCTAGCACTTTCTTATCAGATGTGAAATATATACCCGTGTGATATTCGGATTTTCACCCATCCCGCAAAAACCAATTTTAAAATTTTATTAAATAGAAATTAGCCTCGAATATGTTTTTTCGCAGACTCGAACAGAAAACTCTCGGTTCTGAGTCTCCTTTACGGGTATTTGAAGATACTATGCGACGACGGGCGTCCGCAACACCTCACCAGCGCGCTCAGCACGAGCGACGGGTTCCACAGGCTGTGCGACGCGCTGCTGGCGGCCGCGGACTTGCGCACCGACCTGACGTTGCTCACGAGACACGCCGGCAGAGGTAAGCCTCTCAGATCCCGTGCGGGACACCGTCGCAACACTCACCAGCGCGCTCAGCACGAGCGACGGGTTCCACAGGCTGTGCGACGCGCTGCTGGCGGCCGCGGACTTGCGCACCGACCTGACGTTGCTCACGAGACACGCCGGCAGAGGTAAGCCTCTCAGATCCCGTGCGGGACACCGTCGCAACACTCACCAGCGCGCTCAGCACGAGCGACGGGTTCCACAGGCTGTGCGACGCGCTGCTGGCGGCCGCGGACTTGCGCACCGACCTGACGTTGCTCACGAGACACGCCGGCAGAGGTAAGCCTCTCAGATCCCGTGCGGGACACCGTCGCAACACTCACCAGCGCGCTCAGCACGAGCGACGGGTTCCACAGGCTGTGCGACGCGCTGCTGGCGGCCGCGGACTTGCGCACCGACCTGACGTTGCTCACGAGACACGCCGGCAGAGGTAAGCCTCTCAGATCCCGTGCGGGACACCGTCGCAACACTCACCAGCGCGCTCAGCACGAGCGACGGGTTCCACAGGCTGTGCGACGCGCTGCTGGCGGCCGCGGACTTGCGCACCGACCTGACGTTGCTCACGAGACACGCCGGCAGAGGTAAGCCTCTCAGATCCCGTGCGGGACACCGTCGCAACACTCACCAGCGCGCTCAGCACGAGCGACGGGTTCCACAGGCTGTGCGACGCGCTGCTGGCGGCCGCGGACTTGCGCACCGACCTGACGTTGCTCACGAGACACGCCGGCAGAGGTAAGCCTCTCAGATCCCGTGCGGGACACCGTCGCAACACTCACCAGCGCGCTCAGCACGAGCGACAGGTTCCACAGGCTGTGCGACGCGCTGCTGGCGGCCGCGGACTTGCGCACCGACCTGACGTTGCTCACGAGACACGCCGGCAGAGGTAAGCCTCTCAGATCCCGTGCGGGACACCGTCGCAACACTCACCAGCGCGCTCAGCACGAGCGACGGGTTCCACAGGCTGTGCGACGCGCTGCTGGCGGCCGCGGACTTGCGCACCGACCTGACGTTGCTCACGAGACACGCCGGCAGAGGTAAGCCTCTCAGATCCCGTGCGGGACACCGTCGCAACACTCACCAGCGCGCTCAGCACGAGCGACGGGTTCCACAGGCTGTGCGACGCGCTGCTGGCGGCCGCGGACTTGCGCACCGACCTGACGTTGCTCACGAGACACGCCGGCAGAGGTAAGCCTCTCAGATCCCGTGCGGGACACCGTCGCAACACTCACCAGCGCGCTCAGCACGAGCGACGGGTTCCACAGGCTGTGCGACGCGCTGCTGGCGGCCGCGGACTTGCGCACCGACCTGACGTTGCTCACGAGACACGCCGGCAGAGGTAAGCCTCTCAGATCCCGTGCGGGACCCCGTCGCAACACCTCGCCAGCGCGCTCAGCACGAGCGACGGGTTCCACAGGCTGTGCGACGCGCTGCTGGCGGCCGCGGACTTGCGCACCGACCTGACGTTGCTCACGAGACACGCCGGCAGAGGTATGCCTCTCAGATCCCGTGCGGGACACCGTCGCAACACTCACCAGCGCGCTCAGCACGAGCGACGGGTTCCACAGGCTGTGCGACGCGCTGCTGGCGGCCGCGGACTTGCGCACCGACCTGACGTTGCTCACGAGACACGCCGGCAGAGGTAAGCCTCTCAGATCCCGTGCGGGACACCGTCGCAACACTCACCAGCGCGCTCAGCACGAGCGACGGGTTCCACAGGCTGTGCGACGCGCTGCTGGCGGCCGCGGACTTGCGCACCGACCTGACGTTGCTCACGAGACACGCCGGCAGAGGTAAGCCTCTCAGATCCCGTGCGGGACACCGTCGCAACACTCACCAGCGCGCTCAGCACGAGCGACGGGTTCCACAGGCTGTGCGACGCGCTGCTGGCGGCCGCGGACTTGCGCACCGACCTGACGTTGCTCACGAGACACGCCGGCAGAGGTAAGCCTCTCAGATCCCGTGCGGGACACCGTCGCAACACTCACCAGCGCGCTCAGCACGAGCGACGGGTTCCACAGGCTGTGCGACGCGCTGCTGGCGGCCGCGGACTTGCGCACCGACCTGACGTTGCTCACGAGACACGCCGGCAGAGGTAAGCCTCTCAGATCCCGTGCGGGACACCGTCGCAACACTCACCAGCGCGCTCAGCACGAGCGACGGGTTCCACAGGCTGTGCGACGCGCTGCTGGCGGCCGCGGACTTGCGCACCGACCTGACGTTGCTCACGAGACACGCCGGCAGAGGTAAGCCTCTCAGATCCCGTGCGGGACACCGTCGCAACACTCACCAGCGCGCTCAGCACGAGCGACGGGTTCCACAGGCTGTGCGACGCGCTGCTGGCGGCCGCGGACTTGCGCACCGACCTGACGTTGCTCACGAGACACGCCGGCAGAGGTAAGCCTCTCAGATCCCGTGCGGGACACCGTCGCAACACTCACCAGCGCGCTCAGCACGAGCGACGGGTTCCACAGGCTGTGCGACGCGCTGCTGGCGGCCGCGGACTTGCGCACCGACCTGACGTTGCTCACGAGACACGCCGGCAGAGGTAAGCCTCTCAGATCCCGTGCGGGACACCGTCGCAACACTCACCAGCGCGCTCAGCACGAGCGACGGGTTCCACAGGCTGTGCGACGCGCTGCTGGCGGCCGCGGACTTGCGCACCGACCTGACGTTGCTCACGAGACACGCCGGCAGAGGTAAGCCTCTCAGATCCCGTGCGGGACACCGTCGCAACACTCACCAGCGCGCTCAGCACGAGCGACGGGTTCCACAGGCTGTGCGACGCGCTGCTGGCGGCCGCGGACTTGCGCACCGACCTGACGTTGCTCACGAGACACGCCGGCAGAGGTAGCCTCTCAGATCCCGTGCGGGACACCGTCGCAACACTCACCAGCGCGCTCAGCACGAGCGACGGGTTCCACAGGCTGTGCGACGCGCTGCTGGCGGCCGCGGACTTGCGCACCGACCTGACGTTGCTCACGAGACATGCCGGCAGAGGTAAGCCTCTCAGATCCCGTGCGGGACACCGTCGCAACACTCACCAGCGCGCTCAGCACGAGCGACGGGTTCCACAGGCTGTGCGACGCGCTGCTGGCGGCCGCGGACTTGCGCACCGACCTGACGTTGCTCACGAGACACGCCGGCAGAGGTAAGCCTCTCAGATCCCGTGCGGGACACCGTCGCAACACTCACCAGCGCGCTCAGCACGAGCGACGGGTTCCACAGGCTGTGCGACGCGCTGCTGGCGGCCGCGGACTTGCGCACCGACCTGACGTTGCTCACGAGACACGCCGGCAGAGGTAAGCCTCTCAGATCCCGTGCGGGACACCGTCGCAACACTCACCAGCGCGCTCAGCACGAGCGACGGGTTCCACAGGCTGTGCGACGCGCTGCTGGCGGCCGCGGACTTGCGCACCGACCTGACGTTGCTCACGAGACACGCCGGCAGAGGTAAGCCTCTCAGATCCCGTGCGGGACACCGTCGCAACACTCACCAGCGCGCTCAGCACGAGCGACGGGTTCCACAGGCTGTGCGACGCGCTGCTGGCGGCCGCGGACTTGCGCACCGACCTGACGTTGCTCACGAGACACGCCGGCAGAGGTAAGCCTCTCAGATCCCGTGCGGGACACCGTCGCAACACTCACCAGCGCGCTCAGCACGAGCGACGGGTTCCACAGGCTGTGCGACGCGCTGCTGGCGGCCGCGGACTTGCGCACCGACCTGACGTTGCTCACGAGACACGCCGGCAGAGGTAAGCCTCTCAGATCCCGTGCGGGACACCGTCGCAACACTCACCAGCGCGCTCAGCACGAGCGACGGGTTCCACAGGCTGTGCGACGCGCTGCTGGCGGCCGCGGACTTGCGCACCGACCTGACGTTGCTCACGAGACACGCCGGCAGAGGTAAGCCTCTCAGATCCCGTGCGGGACACCGTCGCAACACTCACCAGCGCGCTCAGCACGAGCGACGGGTTCCACAGGCTGTGCGACGCGCTGCTGGCGGCCGCGGACTTGCGCACCGACCTGACGTTGCTCACGAGACACGCCGGCAGAGGTAAGCCTCTCAGATCCCGTGCGGGACACCGTCGCAACACTCACCAGCGCGCTCAGCACGAGCGACGGGTTCCACAGGCTGTGCGACGCGCTGCTGGCGGCCGCGGACTTGCGCACCGACCTGACGTTGCTCACGAGACACGCCGGCAGAGGTAAGCCTCTCAGATCCCGTGCGGGACACCGTCGCAACACTCACCAGCGCGCTCAGCACGAGCGACGGGTTCCACAGGCTGTGCGACGCGCTGCTGGCGGCCGCGGACTTGCGCACCGACCTGACGTTGCTCACGAGACACGCCGGCAGAGGTAAGCCTCTCAGATCCCGTGCGGGACACCGTCGCAACACTCACCAGCGCGCTCAGCACGAGCGACGGGTTCCACAGGCTGTGCGACGCGCTGCTGGCGGCCGCGGACTTGCGCACCGACCTGACGTTGCTCACGAGACACGCCGGCAGAGGTAAGCCTCTCAGATCCCGTGCGGGACACCGTCGCAACACTCACCAGCGCGCTCAGCACGAGCGACGGGTTCCACAGGCTGTGCGACGCGCTGCTGGCGGCCGCGGACTTGCGCACCGACCTGACGTTGCTCACGAGACACGCCGGCAGAGGTAAGCCTCTCAGATCCCGTGCGGGACACCGTCGCAACACTCACCAGCGCGCTCAGCACGAGCGACGGGTTCCACAGGCTGTGCGACGCGCTGCTGGCGGCCGCGGACTTGCGCACCGACCTGACGTTGCTCACGAGACATGCCGGCAGAGGTAAGCCTCTCAGATCCCGTGCGGGACACCGTCGCAACACTCACCAGCGCGCTCAGCACGAGCGACGGGTTCCACAGGCTGTGCGACGCGCTGCTGGCGGCCGCGGACTTGCGCACCGACCTGACGTTGCTCACGAGACATGCCGGCAGAGGTAAGCCTCTCAGATCCCGTGCGGGACACCGTCGCAACACTCACCAGCGCGCTCAGCACGAGCGACGGGTTCCACAGGCTGTGCGACGCGCTGCTGGCGGCCGCGGACTTGCGCACCGACCTGACGTTGCTCACGAGACACGCCGGCAGAGGTAAGCCTCTCAGATCCCGTGCGGGACACCGTCGCAACACTCACCAGCGCGCTCAGCACGAGCGACGGGTTCCACAGGCTGTGCGACGCGCTGCTGGCGGCCGCGGACTTGCGCACCGACCTGACGTTGCTCACGAGACACGCCGGCAGAGGTAAGCCTCTCAGATCCCGTGCGGGACACCGTCGCAACACTCACCAGCGCGCTCAGCACGAGCGACGGGTTCCACAGGCTGTGCGACGCGCTGCTGGCGGCCGCGGACTTGCGCACCGACCTGACGTTGCTCACGAGACACGCCGGCAGAGGTAAGCCTCTCAGATCCCGTGCGGGACACCGTCGCAACACTCACCAGCGCGCTCAGCACGAGCGACGGGTTCCACAGGCTGTGCGACGCGCTGCTGGCGGCCGCGGACTTGCGCACCGACCTGACGTTGCTCACGAGACACGCCGGCAGAGGTAAGCCTCTCAGATCCCGTGCGGGACACCGTCGCAACACTCACCAGCGCGCTCAGCACGAGCGACGGGTTCCACAGGCTGTGCGACGCGCTGCTGGCGGCCGCGGACTTGCGCACCGACCTGACGTTGCTCACGAGACACGCCGGCAGAGGTAAGCCTCTCAGATCCCGTGCGGGACACCGTCGCAACACTCACCAGCGCGCTCAGCACGAGCGACGGGTTCCACAGGCTGTGCGACGCGCTGCTGGCGGCCGCGGACTTGCGCACCGACCTGACGTTGCTCACGAGACACGCCGGCAGAGGTAAGCCTCTCAGATCCCGTGCGGGACACCGTCGCAACACTCACCAGCGCGCTCAGCACGAGCGACGGGTTCCACAGGCTGTGCGACGCGCTGCTGGCGGCCGCGGACTTGCGCACCGACCTGACGTTGCTCACGAGACACGCCGGCAGAGGTAAGCCTCTCAGATCCCGTGCGGGACACCGTCGCAACACTCACCAGCGCGCTCAGCACGAGCGACGGGTTCCACAGGCTGTGCGACGCGCTGCTGGCGGCCGCGGACTTGCGCACCGACCTGACGTTGCTCACGAGACACGCCGGCAGAGGTAAGCCTCTCAGATCCCGTGCGGGACACCGTCGCAACACTCACCAGCGCGCTCAGCACGAGCGACGGGTTCCACAGGCTGTGCGACGCGCTGCTGGCGGCCGCGGACTTGCGCACCGACCTGACGTTGCTCACGAGACACGCCGGCAGAGGTAAGCCTCTCAGATCCCGTGCGGGACACCGTCGCAACACTCACCAGCGCGCTCAGCACGAGCGACGGGTTCCACAGGCTGTGCGACGCGCTGCTGGCGGCCGCGGACTTGCGCACCGACCTGACGTTGCTCACGAGACACGCCGGCAGAGGTAAGCCTCTCAGATCCCGTGCGGGACACCGTCGCAACACTCACCAGCGCGCTCAGCACGAGCGACGGGTTCCACAGGCTGTGCGACGCGCTGCTGGCGGCCGCGGACTTGCGCACCGACCTGACGTTGCTCACGAGACACGCCGGCAGAGGTATGCCTCTCAGATCCCGTGCGGGACACCGTCGCAACACTCACCAGCGCGCTCAGCACGAGCGACGGGTTCCACAGGCTGTGCGACGCGCTGCTGGCGGCCGCGGACTTGCGCACCGACCTGACGTTGCTCACGAGACACGCCGGCAGAGGTAAGCCTCTCAGATCCCGTGCGGGACACCGTCGCAACACTCACCAGCGCGCTCAGCACGAGCGACGGGTTCCACAGGCTGTGCGACGCGCTGCTGGCGGCCGCGGACTTGCGCACCGACCTGACGTTGCTCACGAGACACGCCGGCAGAGGTAAGCCTCTCAGATCCCGTGCGGGACACCGTCGCAACACTCACCAGCGCGCTCAGCACGAGCGACGGGTTCCACAGGCTGTGCGACGCGCTGCTGGCGGCCGCGGACTTGCGCACCGACCTGACGTTGCTCACGAGACACGCCGGCAGAGGTAAGCCTCTCAGATCCCGTGCGGGACACCGTCGCAACACCTCGCCAGCGCGCTCAGCACGAGCAACGGGTTCCACAGGCTGTGCGACGCGCTGCTGGCGGCCGCGGACTTGCGCACCGACCTGACGTTGCTCACGAGACACGCCGGCAGAGGTAAGCCTCTCAGATCCCGTGCGGGACACCGTCGCAACACTCACCAGCGCGCTCAGCACGAGCGACGGGTTCCACAGGCTGTGCGACGCGCTGCTGGCGGCCGCGGACTTGCGCACCGACCTGACGTTGCTCACGAGACACGCCGGCAGAGGTAAGCCTCTCAGATCCCGTGCGGGACACCGTCGCAACACTCACCAGCGCGCTCAGCACGAGCGACGGGTTCCACAGGCTGTGCGACGCGCTGCTGGCGGCCGCGGACTTGCGCACCGACCTGACGTTGCTCACGAGACACGCCGGCAGAGGTAAGCCTCTCAGATCCCGTGCGGGACACCGTCGCAACACTCACCAGCGCGCTCAGCACGAGCGACGGGTTCCACAGGCTGTGCGACGCGCTGCTGGCGGCCGCGGACTTGCGCACCGACCTGACGTTGCTCACGAGACACGCCGGCAGAGGTAAGCCTCTCAGATCCCGTGCGGGACACCGTCGCAACACTCACCAGCGCGCTCAGCACGAGCGACGGGTTCCACAGGCTGTGCGACGCGCTGCTGGCGGCCGCGGACTTGCGCACCGACCTGACGTTGCTCACGAGACACGCCGGCAGAGGTAAGCCTCTCAGATCCCGTGCGGGACACCGTCGCAACACTCACCAGCGCGCTCAGCACGAGCGACGGGTTCCACAGGCTGTGCGACGCGCTGCTGGCGGCCGCGGACTTGCGCACCGACCTGACGTTGCTCACGAGACACGCCGGCAGAGGTAAGCCTCTCAGATCCCGTGCGGGACACCGTCGCAACACTCACCAGCGCGCTCAGCACGAGCGACGGGTTCCACAGGCTGTGCGACGCGCTGCTGGCGGCCGCGGACTTGCGCACCGACCTGACGTTGCTCACGAGACACGCCGGCAGAGGTAAGCCTCTCAGATCCCGTGCGGGACACCGTCGCAACACTCACCAGCGCGCTCAGCACGAGCGACGGGTTCCACAGGCTGTGCGACGCGCTGCTGGCGGCCGCGGACTTGCGCACCGACCTGACGTTGCTCACGAGACACGCCGGCAGAGGTAAGCCTCTCAGATCCCGTGCGGGACACCGTCGCAACACTCACCAGCGCGCTCAGCACGAGCGACGGGTTCCACAGGCTGTGCGACGCGCTGCTGGCGGCCGCGGACTTGCGCACCGACCTGACGTTGCTCACGAGACACGCCGGCAGAGGTAAGCCTCTCAGATCCCGTGCGGGACACCGTCGCAACACCTCGCCAGCGCGCTCAGCACGAGCAACGGGTTCCACAGGCTGTGCGACGCGCTGCTGGCGGCCGCGGACTTGCGCACCGACCTGACGTTGCTCACGAGACACGCCGGCAGAGGTAAGCCTCTCAGATCCCGTGCGGGACACCGTCGCAACACTCACCAGCGCGCTCAGCACGAGCGACGGGTTCCACAGGCTGTGCGACGCGCTGCTGGCGGCCGCGGACTTGCGCACCGACCTGACGTTGCTCACGAGACACGCCGGCAGAGGTAAGCCTCTCAGATCCCGTGCGGGACACCGTCGCAACACTCACCAGCGCGCTCAGCACGAGCGACGGGTTCCACAGGCTGTGCGACGCGCTGCTGGCGGCCGCGGACTTGCGCACCGACCTGACGTTGCTCACGAGACACGCCGGCAGAGGTAAGCCTCTCAGATCCCGTGCGGGACACCGTCGCAACACTCACCAGCGCGCTCAGCACGAGCGACGGGTTCCACAGGCTGTGCGACGCGCTGCTGGCGGCCGCGGACTTGCGCACCGACCTGACGTTGCTCACGAGACACGCCGGCAGAGGTAAGCCTCTCAGATCCCGTGCGGGACACCGTCGCAACACTCACCAGCGCGCTCAGCACGAGCGACGGGTTCCACAGGCTGTGCGACGCGCTGCTGGCGGCCGCGGACTTGCGCACCGACCTGACGTTGCTCACGAGACACGCCGGCAGAGGTAAGCCTCTCAGATCCCGTGCGGGACACCGTCGCAACACTCACCAGCGCGCTCAGCACGAGCGACGGGTTCCACAGGCTGTGCGACGCGCTGCTGGCGGCCGCGGACTTGCGCACCGACCTGACGTTGCTCACGAGACACGCCGGCAGAGGTAAGCCTCTCAGATCCCGTGCGGGACACCGTCGCAACACTCACCAGCGCGCTCAGCACGAGCGACGGGTTCCACAGGCTGTGCGACGCGCTGCTGGCGGCCGCGGACTTGCGCACCGACCTGACGTTGCTCACGAGACACGCCGGCAGAGGTAAGCCTCTCAGATCCCGTGCGGGACACCGTCGCAACACTCACCAGCGCGCTCAGCACGAGCGACGGGTTCCACAGGCTGTGCGACGCGCTGCTGGCGGCCGCGGACTTGCGCACCGACCTGACGTTGCTCACGAGACACGCCGGCAGAGGTAAGCCTCTCAGATCCCGTGCGGGACACCGTCGCAACACTCACCAGCGCGCTCAGCACGAGCGACGGGTTCCACAGGCTGTGCGACGCGCTGCTGGCGGCCGCGGACTTGCGCACCGACCTGACGTTGCTCACGAGACACGCCGGCAGAGGTAAGCCTCTCAGATCCCGTGCGGGACACCGTCGCAACACTCACCAGCGCGCTCAGCACGAGCGACGGGTTCCACAGGCTGTGCGACGCGCTGCTGGCGGCCGCGGACTTGCGCACCGACCTGACGTTGCTCACGAGACACGCCGGCAGAGGTAAGCCTCTCAGATCCCGTGCGGGACACCGTCGCAACACTCACCAGCGCGCTCAGCACGAGCGACGGGTTCCACAGGCTGTGCGACGCGCTGCTGGCGGCCGCGGACTTGCGCACCGACCTGACGTTGCTCACGAGACACGCCGGCAGAGGTATGCCTCTCAGATCCCGTGCGAGACATCGTCGCAACACTCACCAGCGCGCTCAGCACGAGCGACGGGTTCCACAGGCTGTGCGACGCGCTGCTGGCGGCCGCGGACTTGCGCACCGACCTGACGTTGCTCACGAGACACGCCGGCAGAGGTATGCCTCTCAGATCCCGTGCGAGACACCGTCGCAACACTCACCAGCGCGCTCAGCACGAGCGACGGGTTCCACAGGCTGTGCGACGCGCTGCTGGCGGCCGCGGACTTGCGCACCGACCTGACGTTGCTCACGAGACACGCCGGCAGAGGTATGCCTCTCAGATCCCGTGCGAGACACCGTCGCAACACTCACCAGCGCGCTCAGCACGAGCGACGGGTTCCACAGGCTGTGCGACGCGCTGCTGGCGGCCGCGGACTTGCGCACCGACCTGACGTTGCTCACGAGACACGCCGGCAGAGGTATGCCTCTCAGA
Source organism: Coenonympha glycerion (assembly GCA_963855885.1). Classification (NCBI taxonomy): domain Eukaryota; kingdom Metazoa; phylum Arthropoda; class Insecta; order Lepidoptera; family Nymphalidae; genus Coenonympha; species Coenonympha glycerion. Next base: position 14,239,327 of record OY979637.1, on the reverse strand, counting down.
TCCCGTGCGAGACACCGTCGCAACACTCACCAGCGCGCTCAGCACGAGCGACGGGTTCCACAGGCTGTGCGACGCGCTGCTGGCGGCCGCGGACTTGCGCACCGACCTGACGTTGCTCACGAGACACGCCGGCAGAGGTAAGCCTCTCAGATCCCGTGCGAGACACCGTCGCAACACTCACCAGCGCGCTCAGCACGAGCGACGGGTTCCACAGGCTGTGCGACGCGCTGCTGGCGGCCGCGGACTTGCGCACCGACCTGACGTTGCTCACGAGACACGCCGGCAGAGGTAAGCCTCTCAGATCCCGTGCGGGACACCGTCGCAACACTCACCAGCGCGCTCAGCACGAGCGACGGGTTCCACAGGCTGTGCGACGCGCTGCTGGCGGCCGCGGACTTGCGCACCGACCTGACGTTGCTCACGAGACACGCCGGCAGAGGTATGCCTCTCAGATCCCGTGCGAGACATCGTCGCAACACTCACCAGCGCGCTCAGCACGAGCGACGGGTTCCACAGGCTGTGCGACGCGCTGCTGGCGGCCGCGGACTTGCGCACCGACCTGACGTTGCTCACGAGACACGCCGGCAGAGGTATGCCTCTCAGATCCCGTGCGAGACACCGTCGCAACACTCACCAGCGCGCTCAGCACGAGCGACGGGTTCCACAGGCTGTGCGACGCGCTGCTGGCGGCCGCGGACTTGCGCACCGACCTGACGTTGCTCACGAGACACGCCGGCAGAGGTATGCCTCTCAGATCCCGTGCGAGACACCGTCGCAACACTCACCAGCGCGCTCAGCACGAGCGACGGGTTCCACAGGCTGTGCGACGCGCTGCTGGCGGCCGCGGACTTGCGCACCGACCTGACGTTGCTCACGAGACACGCCGGCAGAGGTATGCCTCTCAGATCCCGTGCGAGACACCGTCGCAACACTCACCAGCGCGCTCAGCACGAGCGACGGGTTCCACAGGCTGTGCGACGCGCTGCTGGCGGCCGCGGACTTGCGCACCGACCTGACGTTGCTCACGAGACACGCCGGCAGAGGTAAGCCTCTCAGATCCCGTGCGAGACACCGTCGCAACACTCACCAGCGCGCTCAGCACGAGCGACGGGTTCCACAGGCTGTGCGACGCGCTGCTGGCGGCCGCGGACTTGCGCACCGACCTGACGTTGCTCACGAGACACGCCGGCAGAGGTATGCCTCTCAGATCCCGTGCGAGACACCGTCGCAACACTCACCAGCGCGCTCAGCACGAGCGACGGGTTCCACAGGCTGTGCGACGCGCTGCTGGCGGCCGCGGACTTGCGCACCGACCTGACGTTGCTCACGAGACACGCCGGCAGAGGTAAGCCTCTCAGATCCCGTGCGAGACACCGTCGCAACACTCACCAGCGCGCTCAGCACGAGCGACGGGTTCCACAGGCTGTGCGACGCGCTGCTGGCGGCCGCGGACTTGCGCACCGACCTGACGTTGCTCACGAGACACGCCGGCAGAGGTATGCCTCTCAGATCCCGTGCGAGACACCGTCGCAACACTCACCAGCGCGCTCAGCACGAGCGACGGGTTCCACAGGCTGTGCGACGCGCTGCTGGCGGCCGCGGACTTGCGCACCGACCTGACGTTGCTCACGAGACACGCCGGCAGAGGTAAGCCTCTCAGATCCCGTGCGAGACACCGTCGCAACACTCACCAGCGCGCTCAGCACGAGCGACGGGTTCCACAGGCTGTGCGACGCGCTGCTGGCGGCCGCGGACTTGCGCACCGACCTGACGTTGCTCACGAGACACGCCGGCAGAGGTATGCCTCTCAGATCCCGTGCGAGACACCGTCGCAACACTCACCAGCGCGCTCAGCACGAGCGACGGGTTCCACAGGCTGTGCGACGCGCTGCTGGCGGCCGCGGACTTGCGCACCGACCTGACGTTGCTCACGAGACACGCCGGCAGAGGTAAGCCTCTCAGATCCCGTGCGAGACACCGTCGCAACACTCACCAGCGCGCTCAGCACGAGCGACGGGTTCCACAGGCTGTGCGACGCGCTGCTGGCGGCCGCGGACTTGCGCACCGACCTGACGTTGCTCACGAGACACGCCGGCAGAGGTATGCCTCTCAGATCCCGTGCGAGACACCGTCGCAACACTCACCAGCGCGCTCAGCACGAGCGACGGGTTCCACAGGCTGTGCGACGCGCTGCTGGCGGCCGCGGACTTGCGCACCGACCTGACGAGTGGATTCTTCCTGGATAAAAAGTAGTAATATATTATAGGATTAATGATTTATCTCTATTCCAAATATCAGCCAAATGGGTTGTAATAAGTAGCGGCGGCTTGAAGAAGTAATAAACATGCATAAATACTTACACACAAACTATCGCCTTTATAATATTAGGTGATTTCCACCAACCTTAGAGAAACTAAACCTACATCGATAATATTTCCATATCGATAGATAGTTAGAGCAGCCCTTCTGATCAGCTGTCTGGTGCCTATCTGTGATTTGCCGATGGCTGTGTTTAGCTATTTTAATGCGACTCAAGATGGCGGATATTGCCACCCAAGGAAACTGACAATTTCCTGTCCTTTTATTTTCTTCGTCACTGCCACCAACAGACGTTGACGTGACATCAGCCCCGTCGACCGGCACGCCGTGGTGCCGCCTGCGCCACCTGGACTCTCAGGAGTGTGAGAAGAGGCTGCAGGACGTGTGCCAGGCGCTGGGCGCTGCGGAGTGCGCTGAGCTGTTCCTCGACCGGCTGCTGGGGCTGTTCCATGAGAGGCGGAGCTGCGAGCTGCTCTACATCATCAACTGGGTTGCTTCTGGTGAGACAACCTCGTCGTTGTAGCGTTTCCAGTTTTCTTGTGAAACTAGATGCCATTTAGCGAAACTACATCCCAATCCATAATGATCCATCATGGAATCTCTGTTATATACTTGGTCTACAATCGCGCGAATTTTCTTTTCAGCGCCCAACTCCTCCCGGAACTTGGGAAAACGGGTAATAAACACGTACATTGAGGAGGACATCTGGTACCTGCCGCTCGAGGTGAGCAGCGGCGAGGCGCCCCTCAGCAGCGACGAGACGCTCGACCCCTCCGTGTACAACCCGCGAGCGTGGACCAGGGACAGTGTGCCAGGTGGGTGTCGTAGCTGAGCTATGCTCCACTGCCTGGAGCCGTACTACCATCTCTTAAAGCAGTTATGGTGCAGTATTGTTTTGACATTTTCGTACTATGTTTGTATGGAAAGGTTAAAACAATACCGTAGCATTATAGCCGTTTTCACTAAACCTAAGAAACGCCTAAATCGAATGCTTAGCCCTAAGGTGACAGTTGTTGTAGGTGAAAACTGTCACTTATCGGCTAAGCATTCGATTTAGGCGTTTCCTAGGTTTAGTGAAAACGGCTGTTACTGCTTTAAGAGATGGTGGTACGGCCTCTGATCTGGACTGCAACTCTAGATACAGTAGTGTAGATAGATACCTATCGTCGAAAGTCGCTTAACGGAACCAGACGCGGGCATCAGTGGCCACGAACAGGACGACGCAAAGGACTGATACCTCCGCCGGATCAAGACGATGGTATGGACTACGGAACACCGCAAGACGCCTTATAGGCCAGAGTCGAGACCTTGGCCACCCAGGCCAAAAAGTAGGAAGGAGCTGTGAGGACATGCTCATGCAAGGAATACCAGTCTCGAAGTTGGTACCCTGACTAGCCTTTTACAGCCAAGAAAACCCTCTCTCTTACTTTAACAGTAATAGTACTTTATTGGTTGTTTCTCATCTCAAGAATTACCAACGTGCCTAAAGAAGTTTTCATTCATAAACCCTATATGTCCTATATTACACAATATACCATACACATCATTCCTCTTACAGATCTATACGAAGGCACAACAGAAGTCCGCTACACTGACATGAGCTACGCGACACCACGCGAGCGCTACGTGGAGCCCAACACTTGCCAGTCCCTCGCCGAGGCGCAGCGGAACATGGCCTTCAGCTGCCTCGTCACCGAGGGGCTCGGCATGATGGCGAGGCGCCTCGGCACCGAGTACCAGCCCTACTTGCTGAGGACTTTGTGCCTCATTCTGGAACGAGTCGGTACGTTATAGAACTTATCGTGCTGATTAATACATTTCCCAGTCCCTCGCCGAGGCGCAGCGGAACATGGCCTTCAGCTGCCTCGTCACCGAGGGGCTCGGCATGATGGCGAGGCGACTCGGCACCGAGTACCAGCCCTACTTGCTGAGGACTTTGTGCCTCATTCTGGAACGAGTCGGTACGTTATAGAACTTATCGTGCTGATTAATACATTTCCCAGTCCCTCGCCGAGGCGCAGCGGAACATGGCCTTCAGCTGCCTCGTCACCGAGGGGCTCGGCATGATGGCGAGGCGACTCGGCACCGAGTACCAGCCCTACTTGCTGAGGACTTTGTGCCTCATTCTGGAACGAGTCGGTACGTTATAGAACTTATCGTGCTGATTAATACATTTCCCAGTCCCTCGCCGAGGCGCAGCGGAACATGGCCTTCAGCTGCCTCGTCACCGAGGGGCTCGGCATGATGGCGAGGCGACTCGGCACCGAGTACCAGCCCTACTTGCTGAGGACTTTGTGTCTCATTCTGGAACGAGTCGGTACGTTATATATCGTGCTGATTAATACATTTCCCAGTCCCTCGCCGAGGCGCAGCGGAACATGGCCTTCAGCTGCCTCGTCACCGAGGGGCTCGGCATGATGGCGAGGCGACTCGGCACCGAGTACCAGCCCTACTTGCTGAGAACTTTGTGCCTCATTCTGGAACGAGTCGGTACGTTATAGAACTTATCGTGCTGATTAATACATTTCCCAGTCCCTCGCCGAGGCGCAGCGGAACATGGCCTTCAGCTGCCTCGTCACCGAGGGGCTCGGCATGATGGCGAGGCGACTCGGCACCGAGTACCAGCCCTACTTGCTGAGAACTTTGTGCCTCATTCTGGAACGAGTCGGTACGTTATAGAACTTATCGTGCTGATTAATTCATTTCCCAGTCCCTCGCCGAGGCACAGCGGAACATGGCCTTCAGCTGCCTCGTCACCGAGGGGCTCGGCATGATGGCGAGGCGACTCGGCACCGAGTACCAGCCCTTCTTGCTGAGGACTTTGTGCCTCATTCTGGAACGAGTCGGTACGTTATAGAACTTATCGTGCTGATTAATACACTTGCCAGTCCCTCGCTGAGGCGCAGCGGAACATGGCCTTCAGCTGCCTCGTCACCGAGGGGCTCGGCGTGATGGCGAGGCGCCTCGGCACCGAGTACCAGCCCTACTTGCTGAGGACTTTGTGCCTCATTCTGGAACGAGTCGGTACGTTATACAACGTGTAGAATAATTGCCCTAATTATCCGAAAGTCTAAAGTAGAGAATGATATATATATTCATGAAATAAAACACAAGAAGTGTAGCTCTTATCCTGAGGGAACTATAGGGAGTTCAAAAATTTACCACAAATTTTTAGCGACATCCCTAAAAACAGCTGGTTCAATATCAATGAACTGGGAATAAGGAAATTGGTATGAGGTGTGTCGATAATATCACAGTTAGGGTTGCTAAAATATATTTTTCCAAATGAAATAATATTTTTTGTATTGAAAATAAAATAAAATAATTGGGGCTTCTTATCACGTTAATGTGTTTCTGGGATCAAGTTAAAAGTTAAGCTGCACATCTTATATAACTTATCGTTGTAATTGACACACTTGCCAGTCCCTAGCTGCTCTTGAGTTTATTAATCCTTCCTTCTTCAACTTACAGGTAGTAAATACGAGAATCTCCATTTTGCCGGTCTCAAGGCAATCAACGACGTAGCAGCTGCTTTCGGCCACGCCAGCGTCACGGCGCTGATCGCGGAGAACGCCGACTACTTCACCAGCCAAATCACTTCGCGACTCAAAAAGGCAAGTCGACTGTTCCCGATTTTTTTTTTTTACCAGAGACATATCCCCCGTAAAAAAAAAAAGTTGTCCTTTGTTTGACCTTGTGGTGTGCAATAAAAGTATATTCATTCATTCATTCATTATGTTTTGTTTAAAGGTGTGGAACACGCAGTCGGCGCTGCAGATCCTGTCAGTAGTGCTGGAGTACAGCGACTCCAGCATCCTGGACTACCTGTACGGGATCGTTGAACATGTGAGTGTGGCAAACATCCTTACCAGGTGGTTAGGACCCTTCTTGCTGTGTCAGTCTGGCAAACAAAGGAAAACTATTTTATGCATTTTTTAATCTATGTAACTTCTTTTTTTTAATTTTAATAAGTAGACATATTATACCCCCTTACAAATAAACGTGGAAAAGTGGTGGAATAGTTATACTGTGTTTTGTCTTTTTAGGGTTCCATACCAAAATGGTAAAAATGGAACCCTTATGGTGAGACTTTCTCCGTCCATCCGTCCGTCCGTCTGTCACACTCGATTATTTCAGTAACTATTAAAGCTATCGACCTGAAATTTGGAATAGTTGTAGGTAATTGCAGCAGATAAAAAATTGAAAATCTTTTTTATCTTTATTTTAAAAGGGGGGGAAAACCGGGTCGTCAGAATTTCAAAATCCTAACCTACATGTAAATTATACTCGTAAATTCATGAACCAAAGTGATTCTTTTAATGTTTAACTCCTTTTATGGTATGGAACCCTCGGTGCGCGAGTCCGACTCGCACTTGGCCGGTTTTTTCTTAGAATGTCACATTGCGGAGGACAAAAGAGAGTAGGTATAACTATTCCACCACTATTCCACGTTTATTTGTAAGGCGATACAACTGTAGTATTTGTGAATTCCAAGCTTTTATATTTTCTTACCAAGGAAAGTACATAGTTTTGGAGTTTTCTAAAACTACTAAATGTCTGTAACTTTTGATTAGGGCTTGAATAATTCAATAGATGTATTAAAGAATACAACCAAGGCAATTCAGTGTTTGGCACCAATCTCAACTTGATAGCTGTAACTATCCCTGATAAAAATTACTAAAAGTGGCAGACAGATGTGAAATTATAAGGGTTCGTTTTCCTCATTTGAGATAAGGAACCCTAAAATTGCAGGTGGTGGTGCAGTGCTGTGACAAATACTACGAGAGGCACCTCCACGCGTACCTGCAGGTGTTCCTGGCGTTCGTCACCTGCATACGGAGGTGGTTCCTTAAGGAAGAAATCACAGACGAAAAGGATAACCAGGCGCAAGAGGTTGATATAATGAAAGATGTCATGGAATTGGCGGAGAATAAAGCGGAATGCGTGAGGTATTTTATAATTTTTTTTAGGGTTACATACCCAAAGGGTAAAAAAGGAACCCTATTGACTGACACTTCGCTGTCCGTCCGTCCGTCCGTCTCACCAGGCTGTATCTCTTGAACCGTTATAGCTACAGACTTGAAATTTTTGAAATTTTCACAGATGATGGATTTCTGTTGCCGCTATAACAACAAATACTAAAAAATAGAATAAAATAAGTCTCGCTAATAGGGTTCCTTTTTTACCCTTTCTGTACGGAACCCTAAAAAAGTAGAATCAAGAAAGAATCAAACGATTTATTTCATTTATATGCCTAACTTCAAGCTCTTATATAAAAATACAATTTATGTTTATTCAAATTGTTTAAGTTTTAATTTTATTTTTTGTGCATACATTACCTGTATCTCGGAGGCGGGCGTCAATGGCTGCCACACAGTTAACACTATGGCAGTCATTAACGTACCAATATTATGATGGTTTCAAATTGCGATTATGTATCTTGTTCCTGTACCTACTTAAACATAATATTGAATGTTATATATGTTATAATCTAATCTTATTGTTCAATGTTACGTTAAACTTATGATTCTGTGATTAGATTTTAAGGAATTTGGCAAATAAACTTATTATTATTATTAAACTTATTATGACTATTATATTATGAATAGTCAGTAAAATACGATTATACTTAGTGATAACAATTTTTACCGATTTAAATTTTAAAATTACAAGAGTTCTAACTGAGGAAAAAGCCCACGACAAACTCAGCCGGGTATTGTTTTTGTTTCCTTGCTATCACTTTTTCCCAAACTAATTCAACAGGTTACTAAAAATTTTAGAAAAAAGGTTAGATCCATTTTTGAGCCTACATCTAGAAAACGGTGGACCTTTACTGATTTTACACTCATGGAGACTCTAATTATCATGGATTTTCTATGAAAGCATTGTATAGGAAGTGATTTTTGCATAATATGTATCTATCTATATATATATATATATATATGTCTCTTTATTATTCATATTGTCATGTGTACTTGTCATCCTCTCATAAACTCCATGAGTTTAAGAGGATGGCAAGATGTATATCGATATTTGTGTTTGGCTTAATTAGAGCAAAAATTAAAATAAAATAAATTACGCTTAGTTCTAATTTGTCTCAACTGGTGGCTGGCTCATTTTTTGCGCAACGTATTAGCTAGGCTAGCTGTTCGACGCGGAAATGCAGCCATTAGGCCCGGTTTCCACCAAAGCGGAGAGGAGCGGAGCTGCGTTTGAGTAACCAATCAGATTTCGTGATTTTGCCATCGCCTCTCCCCTCAGTTTCGGAGATGTCAAAATGACGAAATCTGATTGGTTCCGCTCTGCTTTGGTGTAAACCGGGCCTTATTCTTGGCACCATTCCACGCGGGCAAGACTCATACAGTTATTAGAATAAACTTGTGATTGGTTTAATTGTAACATTTCAATAAAAAATACGCTTTATTCATCTGTATTTCAGGTTGTTAACCGCGGAGGAGTTCGAAACAGAGACAAAAACTGCAAAGGAAATGTACGAGGAAGATATGAAGCGGAGAGAAGAAGAAATGTTAGATTACGAAGACCCTACGACAGGTATCGCATCAGAAAGCTAAATCGCTTAGCGGTGTCTGTTTGACTTCCACCGGACCAGACCACACCCATTTTAGGGTTCCCTACCTCCAAAGAAAAAAAAACGGAACCCTAAAAAAGTTCCGTTTGTCGTAGATCACTTTGTTGTCCGTCTTTCTGTCTGTCACGTCCCATTATTGCAGTAAAAATTAAAGATATCGACATGAAATTTGAAATAGTTGTAGGTAATAATGGCCCGCTGTCATTGTAATCATAAAAATTTAAAATCGTTTTGTTTTCATTTAAAAAGGTAAAAAAAAAGACCGAGTCGTTAAAATTTCCCCCCTCACCAAAGACCCAAAAACCCGCTAAACCACTAAACAGGCAACATTGTCATTTAGAATTAGAAATAATAATAAAATTTCAAACTTGGCCGTGCCGGGAATAAAATCCGGGACTTGCCTCTAAAATCTGACCGCGAGGCCAACAAAAATCTGTGGTTCCCACGTTATTCGTGAAGACCCGAAATTCACGCGGGTGTCCGACACGATATTCGCAACTTTGACGCTGATTGTTGCGTAACCTGGCGTGACCGTCTTTGGAATTAAAATAAAATGACATTCAAAACGATGGTCACTTGCAACAAATATAGTGCCGTGGACGTTCGAGGGTGGCGCTGCAAATCGGCAAAAAAAGGAATTGTCAGATGTATGGATTGATTAATCTATAGAATAGACTAGCAGTGCCCACGGACTCCGTTCCGCGTTAGAAATATTTTTGTCCCGGCCCGTTTGTCCCGTGTTACCCACAGTCCCTTCCCCCACAGCGCCTGAACGCGACGCAATTAAAATATTGGTTTGTAGTACATGCTATGTATCAGAGATGGCGCTATATGTGAAAAAAGATTTTCCCGCTTTTCTGTTGAAATTTTTCCTGAATTTTCTTTGCTATAAACCTCACGGAGCCCGAGACCTTTCCAACGAATGCAAAACCGTGGAAATCGATTCGTGCGTTCTGGAGTTATAGCGTCAGGAAGGAAAACCCGACTTATTTTTATATAGTAGAGAAGAAGAAGATATCAGTGGTTACTGTCCATTTTCCAGAGGAATCCCCACCACTGCCGCAACACATCCGAGTAACGGTCACCATACTGAAGCGATGCATCCACTTCATTCCGTCGAACCGCGAGGAGACACTCCTGGCGCTGCGGATACTGACCCTCGGGCTCCCTCTGCTGAAGGGCTACGACAACGAGCTGCTGCCGCTGGTGCACCAGACGTGGGCGCCGCTGGTGGCCAGGTTCCGCGCTGACAACCCGCCCGTCATGAGGCACGCCTTCGACCTGTTCGTGGTGCTGGCGGCGCTCTCGAAGGACTTCTTGAGGAGCCGGGCTGTCAAGTGAGTTACTGTTCTTTAGAATGATAACGAGTCGATGCCGCTGGTGCACCAGACGTGGGCGCCGCTGGTGGCCAGGTTCCGCGCTGACAACCCGCCCGTCATGAGGCACGCCTTCGACCTGTTCGTGGTGCTGGCGGCGCTCTCGAAGGACTTCTTGAGGAGCCGGGCTGTCAAGTGAGTTACTGTTCTTTAGAATGATAACGAGTCGATGCCGCTGGTGCACCAGACGTGGGCGCCGCTGGTGGCCAGGTTCCGCGCTGACAACCCGCCCGTCATGAGGCACGCCTTCGACCTGTTCGTGGTGCTGGCGGCGCTCTCGAAGGACTTCTTGAGGAGCCGGGCTGTCAAGTGAGTTACTGTTCTTTAGAATGATAACGAGTCGATGCCGCTGGTGCACCAGACGTGGGCGCCGCTGGTGGCCAGGTTCCGCGCTGACAACCCGCCCGTCATGAGGCACGCCTTCGACCTGTTCGTGGTGCTGGCGGCGCTCTCGAAGGACTTCTTGAGGAGCCGGGCTGTCAAGTGAGTTACTGTTCTTTAGAATGATAACGAGTCGATGCCGCTGGTGCACCAGACGTGGGCGCCGCTGGTGGCCAGGTTCCGCGCTGACAACCCGCCCGTCATGAGGCACGCCTTCGACCTGTTCGTGGTGCTGGCGGCGCTCTCGAAGGACTTCTTGAGGAGCCGGGCTGTCAAGTGAGTTACTGTTCTTTAGAATGATAACGAGTCGATGCCGCTGGTGCACCAGACGTGGGCGCCGCTGGTGGCCAGGTTCCGCGCTGACAACCCGCCCGTCATGAGGCACGCCTTCGACCTGTTCGTGGTGCTGGCGGCGCTCTCGAAGGACTTCTTGAGGAGCCGGGCTGTCAAGTGAGTTACTGTTCTTTAGAATGATAACGAGTCGATGCCGCTGGTGCACCAGACGTGGGCGCCGCTGGTGGCCAGGTTCCGCGCTGACAACCCGCCCGTCATGAGGCACGCCTTCGACCTGTTCGTGGTGCTGGCGGCGCTCTCGAAGGACTTCTTGAGGAGCCGGGCTGTCAAGTGAGTTACTGTTCTTTAGAATGATAACGAGTCGATGCCGCTGGTGCACCAGACGTGGGCGCCGCTGGTGGCCAGGTTCCGCGCTGACAACCCGCCCGTCATGAGGCACGCCTTCGACCTGTTCGTGGTGCTGGCGGCGCTCTCGAAGGACTTCTTGAGGAGCCGGGCTGTCAAGTGAGTTACTGTTCTTTAGAATGATAACGAGTCGATGCCGCTGGTGCACCAGACGTGGGCGCCGCTGGTGGCCAGGTTCCGCGCTGACAACCCGCCCGTCATGAGGCACGCCTTCGACCTGTTCGTGGTTCTGGCGGCGCTCTCGAAGGACTTCTTGAGGAGCCGGGCTGTCAAGTGAGCCTCTTTTTTCGCACTCTCGAAAATTATTTCTCAATTGTGAAAAATAGTAATATACACAAAAAGTTTCATAAAAATGGTGAAGCGGATTAGTTTGTAACAAAAAACCTCTGTTTTTTGTTTCAAACACAGTGACACGAGAATTTACACAACACTCCCCTGTGCTGGGAATATTGTAATCTGGCACTTCACGCTTAAACTCGAGCTTGCACACACTACACCACGTAGTCCGTCAAAAATATTAATAATTCGCAAACGATTCCAGAGACGTCCTCCAAGAGATGTACAAGTTCCTGACACGCTCGGCGCAAGACAGCTACTTGAAGGACAAGGGCTGCGCGTACCGCATCTCGCACTCCTACTACCTGCAGCTGGCCGCGCTGGCCGCCATGCCCGCACTGGTCGCCGACCTGCAGCTGGACGAGGAGCGGCTGTCGCAGGCCATGGCCAGCGCGCACGCGTACCTGTCCTGCAAGCAGCCCAAACCCTTGCAGGTGAGCCCTTGCTGGTCTGTTGGGAGGCTTCGGCCGTGGCTAGTTACCACCCTACCACCAAAGACGGATCGTCAAGCGATTTACCATTCTGGTGCGATGCTGTGTAGAAACTGTTGGGGTGACTTTACTTATCCCTACTAAGTTAGTACTTCTTCATCATTCAACATCTTCGGCTGCATCATCACTTACCATCGTGTGAGATCGCAGGCAAGTACTAACTTGTATACTGTAAAAAGAAATGATCCTTCATAATATTATCTTTAATCAATATAGGTATATGAAAGCTCATGAAAGCGGAGAAGGAAAAATTATCAAAGTACTTAGACCTTGCTCATGAGATTACCGCCATGTGGAGTGTGAACTCGACGATTATTGTTCCGATAGTCGTTTCAGTTAACGGTCTTATAGCGAAAAACTTCGACCAACATCTTAAGAAGCTTTCGCTCAACTGTTGGATCAAGGGCCGTATACAGAAAGTAGTGGTCCTGGAAACGGCACGCATTGTGAGGAGGTTCCTCACTCTTGAACCCTGATCACTGGTAGCTTGGGTCGTTAAGGCTCCGCGTCCAGTGGTGGACTCAATTTTTTAATATTTTTAAACGTGTTTTTTTAATTTTTTTAGGAACATTTTTAAAAATATTATTTAATTGTAATGAAAATAAATGATAGAGAAATTTTAATAGGTATATGATGCATAATTTTCCTATTATTTGCGAAAACTAAACACAATTTGAATCTTAGCGGGCGGATTTTAGCGTCCATGTTAAAAATTGAAATTACTTGAATGATATTCTCCATTCGGCGCAGATGTTGGCGGTGAAGTTCTTCAAGGAGGCGCTACGTCTCAACTACGGCGCGGCGTGGTACCACCTGCGCGGCGTGTGCGGCAACGCGGACGTGCTGCAGCCGCCGCCGCACATCGGTGGGATCGCCCTCGCGCCCGCGCGCGGCACGCCCTACTCGGCGACGGACAAAGACTACGATGCCAACATCAAGCTCATATTCCACGTACACCAGTGAATTTCTCTTCAGAGTAGACATATACCACTGATCTCTATTTCTGGATTAATCATTGTATACATTTGACAGTTCCTTTTTTGTGCCGATTTGAAGCGCCACCCCCGAACGTTCATGGTACTAGTACTACAGTCCGACAAGGCTCTCTTGGCACTTGAATGACATTGTCAGGAGGGCGTTGTTATCGAACAAAGGCAGCTAGAAAATAAAATCTCCTCAATTTTATTGCAACTTTAGTTTTATTTTGGTTAATATTCAGCAAAAAAACATAACATACAATAGCGATATACCGACAGAGCTAAGTATCAAACAGTATCACAAGATAGCGGGCTAGTTCCGATTTTGGCCACGCGCCAAAATAGCCTTGTCGCACTATAAGTTGGTAGTGGACCGTCGTTTTGAATGACATTTTATTTAAGTTCCATAGACGCTCATTTCCATAGACATTCTATTGGCGAAGTTGCGAATAGAAATGCCAAAAATGTACAGGATCGACGTTAGATAACGCCGTGCTAAAGCGTAAGCTAATGTCAATCCCATACATTTTGGACTTTTCTATTCGCAACTTCGTTAATCACTTTGTCTACAGGCTCTTAGCTCATATTATACTCAGGACCTGAGTGTCAAACATGTTTTTGACATCAACATCAGTAGTAAGCCGACCGCAGTATCGTCTATGGACAAGATCACCTATGTTATTACAGTCCGACAAGGCTCTTTTGGCACTTGAATGACATTGACAGGAGGGCGCTGTTATACAACAAAGGCACCCAGAAAATTAAATCTCAATTTTACTTCAATTTTAGTTAAAAATATATAGTTAATAGTAAGCAAAAGCAACACAACAAACAATAGTGATATACCGACAGAGTGAACTATCAAACAGTATCACAAAATAGCGGCCTTAGTACCGATTTTGGCCACGCGCCAGAATAGCTTTGTCGCACTGTAGTCCGCACGTGCGTTTCCGCAGGGATTGTTTCTTACATATTGTGGCGTATTAACGGGAATTTGTCAGATTGCGCTACTTTCTTTCTCGTATGAGTAAGATTTACGGTAAAATGTTCCGATGGGCTCATCACTATGCGACCATTTTTTGGCTCCAATTTAGATTGTATCTTCTTTAATAGACATAAAGTTCATTTTGCCATGCCACCGAGGTGTAAATTGACCCTAACAAATAAACGTGGAATAAGATTAGTTAGCACTTTAGACTTTAAACAGATTATAACGATTCCACCTCTAATACTAAGTAAGAAGTGTTTCAAAGTGAAAACAATAAAAGTGTTACTAAGTTTCTTTAATTATGAACTTTGTTATGTATATTTTAGAAATAGGATACATTTTTTATTTATTTATTTATTTATTATTATGGAACGACAAACAGTCTAGCACTACAATTTTACATTAATAACATAAAACTAACACTAGTAAACATCAGTGCATGACCCACTCCGTCGTTCACAGGTAATCCAAAAGTAGGTACATGGTGAGGGCAACACAAAGTAATCAACATTTCGTTGTATCTACTTTTAATTTAAGGTTGCTTATGACCAACCTCTTGAAACCACCCACTCGAGTTGCAAAAATATCGATATTGCCAAAGTGCTCGTTGTACGTCTGCGTCATCCTAAGCAGAGGCGAGCGCTTACCTGCATTCGTGCGGCATTTTGTGGTAGCAAAGAGTTGGTGTGTTCGACAGCTACGTATAGGTGTTCTAAATGGCACACGATAGCAGAGCTTGCGGGTTAAGTCAGTGCAATCATACTTATTATGACACAGATCGTATAAGAACATGGCTTTTAGTTGTTTACGCCTGGACTTTAAGTCGAGTAGGTTATATTTTTCAAGAAGTTGGTCATAAGGCAGCCGATTCCGTGTACACTTGTAATGTATGCAGCGTAAAAATTTCTTTTGAACCTTTTCAAGGTTTTTTACATATATATCATAGTATGGATCCCAGATACAGACAGCGTATTCAAGTTGCGGGCGTACTAAAGACTTAAATAAGTGAATATATGTAGAGGCTCTCTTGAAATTATCACTCGCTCTAATTACAAACCCATACATTTTAAAAGCTTTATTTATGATATTTTTTACATGTGTATCTAAGTTCAGTTTACAATCTAATGTTACTCCTAGGTCCCTAATATTATTAACTCTCTCTAGACCGGAATTGCTAAGTGAATACCTAAAATTACTGACGTTAATTTTCTTAGTAAAGGTGATAAATTTACATTTATTTAAACTCAGATTAAGCTTATTTATCCTACAGTATTCAGAAAATCTATTTAAATCAGCTTGAAGTTGGACATGATCGTCAGGTGTTTCGATAGTTTTATATACTTTAAGATCATCTGCGTACAGAAGGAAATTACTACATTGAAAGCATTTATAAATGTCGTTTATAAATAAAATAAATAAAAGTGGCCCAAGGATTGACCCTTGCGGAACACCAGACGTTATCGTGACCACATCAGAATCATGTCCGTTAATAACAACTTTTTGAGTGCGGTTTGTTATGTACGATTTGAACCATCGCCACAGGTTACCACGTATACCGTTGTAGGCTAGTTTTTCAAGCAACAATTTGTGATCTACCCTATCAAAAGCTTTCTGGAAGTCTGTATATATGGCATCAGTTTGTTTGTGGTTGTCTAAATTTTCGAATAACTGTGAAGTGAACACAAGGAGATTAGTAACGGTTGAACGCCTCTGTACAAATCCATGCTGTTGCGTAAGGATGATTTGATGCAGCAGAGGATAAATATAATCATGCACCAATCTTTCGAAAAGTTTAGAGAGTACAGGTAGTATAGAGATTGGTCGGTAGTTTTCCACGTTCCTCTTGGAGCCTCCTTTGTGCACTGGGACTATCCGCGCCATTTTCCACTTGTGTGGAAATGTCCCTTGCTGAAGGCACAGATTGAAAAGGACGGCTAGCGGCTTACATATAGTATCAGCAGTTGATTTAAAGAAGATCGGTGGAATATCATCCAAACCTGGACCTTTAGTAACGTCTAACTTCTGTAACGCTTTTTTCACCTTTAAGACACTAATATTAACATTACTAATAACGTCACAAGCCATGACGTCATATTTTTGCACACAGTCGTCTATACTAAAACTATCCGTAAGATCTGAGGGCACAAATACAGATTGAAAGAAATTAGAAAATAAATTACATACCTGAGAAGGACTGCTTGCTGTGCTATTTTTGTAGAACACATTTCCGGGTATGTGCAGGCCTTTTTTCCTGTTTGAGATAAATAGCCAAAAATATTGTACATTAATTTTAATGCTATCCTCAACTAAGTTCATGTACTCTTTGAAACGCTTTTTTGATTCGGTTTTAAATCGCAGTCTTAACATACTAAATAACTCATAATCTGATATATTGTTATATTTTTTCCACTTAATCCATGCCTTTTTTTTATCCTTAAATATTTTAATTAGGGACGAGTTGAACCAAACCGGGAAGTGCTTGGTTTTCACAATTTTAGTGGGAATATGTTTCCGTATGAATCCATAGACTACTTCATAAAACGAATCGACTGCACAGCTAGCAGACTTGCCAGCGAAAACTTGTTCCCAGTCCTTACCTAATATTTCTTTGTTGACAATTGAATAGTCCGCGCGATTAAAACAATAGCGCGTAACGGTCTTCAAAGGAATATAAGATTTATTGCTGAATGGTACCATCGCATAGAACGGTGGGTGATGTCCGTCGGGTGGCACTAACGTAGTCAGTGCACTCGAGATGCAACATTCCTTTTCAGTGGATAGGAAAAGATCTAATATGTGCCCGTTATGATTCACTATATAATTAAATTGTGTTAAATTTATAACTGACATAAATTGACAGAGATGCTGACTAGACGGACATTGAGTATTATTTAAAAGTGGTTCTGTATATGTACCGTTGCGGATCCACTTTATCATAGGCAGATTATAGTCGCCAGCCAGGTGAATATTGCAGTTAGGACTTTGCTGTAAAATGTCATGTAAATAGTCAAAATATGATAAGTATACGTCGTAGTTTTGGTTGGGTGGGATATACGTGACGCCTACTATGTGGCGGCCGCTCCCAGAAGGCAGCTCGACCAGCACGTAGTCGACGATCGGCGGCGGCGCCGGGGCGGCCGGGGCGGCCGGCAGCACGAACGGCGCGGCGCACAGCGAGCGGCGCACGGCGCACAGCACGCCCCCGCCGTCCCGCCGCCCCGCCGCGGCGCGGTTCCTATCGCAACGGTATACGTGGTATCGCGAGTCGATGAATTCGCTATCAAAAATTTCATCTGTTAACCAAGTCTCAGACAGTAGTATTATATCATAATCGTACATAAGAATATTCATATAAATAGTATGCAACTTAGTCCGCAAACCGCGGCAGTTTTGATAATACACAGAAAGAACTTTATCCATTAAGAGTAGGTATTTTATAAATAATATGAGTTACTAAAAATATTAGTACGATATGTTTATACGTCACATAATATATTAACGTTACACAAATTGTTTCTAACACTGTATAGTGGTAAGGCGTATTAAGGGCATAAAATAAGAGAGTTGTTACCTTGATATTATGTTTAACAACAAGAGAGCCACTACTGCAAGAACTAATATAATATATAACACACATTAATATTGAAGCTGCAAAGATGTTTATACAAAGCCAGTACCAGCGTTCAAGAATCACATAACATAGCCATAATTTAATCATGTATACAAACTGTGAGCCGAATGCATAATAATATAGAAAAACATTTAAATAATTTTTAGGTTTACGTAGCACTGCTAGGATGAATTTTGCTAAGATTTTGGCTAGAATGAATAACGAAAGCAGGTTTGTTGTCATCTTGTCTAACGAGAATGGCACCGTTTTTAATCCAAACGTATTTATATTTGCACTCTTTTGCTTTCTCTCGGCATTCTCGAAAAAGTTGTTTTTTTTTCAGCGTTAGGTGTTCATTCATGTACACCTCGCGCGATTGACCGGCAATACCCAGCTCGTCACTTTTCACTCCTCTAGCCTTGCGGAAAGCACTCAGAATATTATCACGTAGGACGCGCGTAGTAAATTTTACGATGATGTTTTTAGGCCTGTCACTTAGTTGGCTGGCGTGAGGCACTCGATGAATGGAGACGACGTCCCTCTGCTGAATCGTGTACTTGATTTTTGAACCAATGGCTTCCAGTATTCCGAACAGATTTTCATTGCGCCTATCGGGGACGTTACATATCTCAATATTGCATTGCCTCGCTTGTTGTTCTAAACCATCGATTTTGTATTCCAAGGCAGAGATAAGATTCGCGGCCTCACGCGCGTCGGTCGTGACGTTCTCCAGGTCGCGTACTTTCTTTTCCAGGTCACCGTGCTGCTCAGCTTGATACTGAGAGGACGATCTCAGCTCCGTGATGTCTCTGGTCAAGCTCGCCATCCCACTCTTGATGCTGTCCTGCTCAGTGCGAAGGGCGTGTATGTCTTGCTTTATATCGCTCAGTGCGTTATGGATTTCATCCCTGATTTTAGCGAGGCTGCTATTCATGTCTTGGCGCCATGTATTGAGCGTACATTGCAGTTCCTGCGTGAAGACGCGCCAATCGAAATCCTGGAGTGAAGTAGTACGTTCGAGTGTTTTACCGGCCGCCGCCGACGACGTATCCTCAGGTGTAGGTATAACCGAGTTGCGTACCGGCGTATTGTCGCGGTTACCTCTGTGCCGACGAGATACATTGCAGCACGCCGGGCATTGCCAGGAAGCCAAGTAGTCCTTTGTGAGCGTCGAAAATTGTTGTGGGTTTATATTTAAGCACTCACAATGATATGCATGTTTACATAACCGGCACCTCAGCGACTGTTCAGTTAGCGGTCGTCCACAACCACTACTACATTCCATATTTCGGGATAAATGCGGAAACTTGGTTCATATAATACGGTCTATCACTTTCCGATATTTAGTAGGTTAGGTAGATATGCGTTGCGGCGAATCTGTTTTAGAGGTTATAATTCGCGCAGGTGGGACAAGACGCCTGAATATGAAGTTATTTGCACTACTTAATTATTGCAAAATACGACGAGATCTTTTTAGAATTAGGTACTCTTTATGTAAATGTTTAAAGTTTTCAAATTAGCACTGTTCACGACCCGAAAACATCACAACGCGTTAGTTTTGGCGCGGAGTTTACCTACACAGTCACTTACAGCGACGTTATGGTGCCACTTATGATTCACTGAAATCCTAATTTTTATACTGATTATATTTAAACTGCACTTATTTAACTCCGTTAACTATTAAATAACAGTATTTACACGGTAAATGTATTTTTAAACATTAATTTTAAGGAGACGCGCACGAATATCAAGTTTACTCCGAGGCGCCCTCTAACTCCCCATTTTAAAAGTAATGTTGTCATTCGTTTTTAAATAAAACGAAATTGTAATGTATGTTAGATGAATAAACATATTGATGAACTTAATTTTGTTTTTGTTAATTCTATGACTATTTATATTGTGATAAAAGGATGGATGTATGGAATCCCATGACAAGCTGATTGAAATCCAAACTAATTTTTATTTCATTTATTTCATTTATTTATTCAGTTACATTAAAATAACCCTGTAAGGGCGCTGTAACTTTATAGACTACGGTTTCCATTATTTTTAACATCCGGAAGTTGAAATCAAACTCAAATAAACAAATTATACTTCTCAATAAAATCTGAATAACAGGAAATGTGCATTGAAAAGAAAGTAATTTTTGTTGGTATAGATATTTCAATCCACAATGACGCGCCCCACTTCTGTCAAACTCCATACTTTTCGAATGAAACATAGATTTTTGGCAATGGTTTTAAACAACCAGTATTTTACTTGCTAGAATATTCTAGTTTTGGTAGTTTGTTTTAACAGGACTATCTGCTTGTTGGCCAGTTCCTGAAAGTCTGTGTCTTGAAAAGCGTATTTTTTAGGATTTAACTTTAGTATTTTGAGAAATAAGAACACACATAGGCAGTACTTACTTCAGTTTTTATTTTTATTATTGAAAACAAATTCGTTACAAAGAAACAAATATATACTCGTACCCCCTTAAAACCGAAACCACACACCGACTTAAACGTGAAATCTTAAAAGTAATGATTATAAATACAATGCTTAAATGCATTTTTTTATTGCTTCATACTTACATAGCAAATTTTATGGATCAATTTTCTTTGAGAAAAAAAAATTAGGACATACATAATATAAAATCATATTAATTAAAACTATTAGGTACGTAATTTGGTTTCATCATTAAAAAATTCTTGAAGATAAAAAGATGTCCTTTAAAAAATCAACTAGCTGGTCCTGCCCTCTGAAGGCCACTATCACAAGACCCAGTCAGGCACACGTAAAAAATTTCACCAAATTCGATGCAGTCGTTTTCTAGTTTTAGCAGAACTAACGCACGGCAATTGGTTTCATTATAAGAATGAAGATTGTAAGGAATTTAGCTACTCAAACTGATTATAGTCTTAAATATAATATAACATTTCAGATTTGGTAAAGATTTTTTTCCGTAGAACACAAGTATGTTAAAATAAATAAACAATATATATTTCGTAATTAAACGAGTCTAAACTGTCTACTATCCCATTCACAATGCTACAGTAAGAAAAAGATACCACTATTTCTGAATATAAACCTCATTCACTGATCAGCACACGTACTTATATTCTCATATTCTGTAGCTCTGTCAAAGAATGATAGCCAGTTTGCTATGAAATAGAAATAACATTTCGTAGATAAATAAATAATACATAATATTGATAGGCACTGAGTAACAGACTAAGTATGTGCGCTGTGTTTCTAAAGACTAGCTGTTATCCTTTTCTTGAGTGACTTGTGAAAAGGATAGTAATTTTACAAAATCCACTGGCTGTTTACATATAAAAAAATACTCTAGTAAAAGCAAAGTTATTAAAACTTGAAAGACAAACTGATCTTCTAAATGTTGATAATTCTTTGCATATTTTTTATAGTTTTTGAGTCTAAAGTTGACTTTTAGCTATTTTACATATAATTACGAGTATGTTCAGTTAAATGAAGATTTCTTTTGTTTTTACTTTTCATCAGCTTATCATTACTATTTACATACAAAGAATAATAATTAATTAATAGTAATACAAAACAATATTCGGTCTATACATTATATTCATAAATTAACTTACAATATTGGATTAGAAGAATTCTAGAAGGATCTTTCTTCCGAGAATTAGTTTTATCTCGATTATGGGGGGACGGCGCGTACGCAGTCCCCACTACCAAAAATTACGCGTCCGAGTTATCCACATTAGGGATAATCGCAGAGGTCAACCCAGCCGCAGTGCAATGGAAGGGCCTCGCTCTGGGGGAACCGCCTTCTTAATCACGGTTAGAGGTGTGTAACTCCGGACTAAGTGACTAAAAGGAATAAGATCCGCAGCCGGAGCCGAAATTCTTAACGACTCCGAGCTCACACTAACGATTCCAACTCCGCTTAATTATTCCCTACTCCTGGAATCGTTTGCGGTTCGAGTTAGTGCGATCTGTTTCGCGGCACGTCGTGTCACGAGTATGACTCCGTTTGTTTTCGACAGCTACAAGCTGTCTCGTTCGCACTTCTGTATTGCGAGTGGATAA
This sequence comes from Coenonympha glycerion, assembly GCA_963855885.1. Classification (NCBI taxonomy): domain Eukaryota; kingdom Metazoa; phylum Arthropoda; class Insecta; order Lepidoptera; family Nymphalidae; genus Coenonympha; species Coenonympha glycerion. Next base: position 14,217,514 of record OY979637.1, on the reverse strand, counting down.
TGGATATTAGCCTTAATGAGAACCTAACAAAATTTAAAATCGTTTAACTTTACTCGTACATATTGTGTTATTATAGTTTATTGTTTATTTTTACGAAGAATTTAAAATTACGTACCTAAGTAATTATGCAACTTATATTAAAAGTTAGGTCCATTTTTAGAAAAAATACAAGTTCAAAAACAGACATTATAATTTTAATAACTAATAGGTACTTAAAATAAAGTCCTATCTAAAAACTTTGTCATTTAATTTAAAGATATTATAAGGCAGTTTAACTTAAGTATAAATTTTGTAGAAGTATTTTCAGTGTAGGAATTATTCGGAAGCAATAGTTAAGTAGTTCAGTAAGTGTTTTTAAAGTCGTCTCTCGCGATTCGACACAACGTTCCTCCGAGAGTCTAAAAGGTTCGGTGAATAAAGGTATCGTTAGGACTAATTCAGTCTTTGGACTAAAGGAGCCGCACGGGAGTTGGAATCATTAGGAGGATTCGGAATCAATAGGACTAATTCAGTCTTTGGACTAAAGGAGTCGCACGGGAGCTGGAATCATTAAGAGGAGTCGGAATCGATAAGAGGAATCAGATTCGAAAGTGGATTCGGACTAAGTGAGCTGGATCTTTTAGAGGACTACATAGTACCCACGACTAATCACGGTGTCCCCTACGCCAGGTAAGTATGCTTAGATGTCCGCAACCGACGGTAGTCATTGCGCGGACAGAATTCTACACAGCGCGATACAAATATATCGAAATAGCGAGCAGCGCCATCTAGTTAAGAAGATACTCAACAGCTGGTACCAATCATGGCGTGGTACCTTTTTTCGTCACTCCTTGGAAGTTCCCTGATTAGGTGATAGATGACAGCACATTGATGTTTCCTTACGAAATGTTTTGTCCTAAAAGAGTACTGTAGATCTTTTTATGAAAAAAGATATCACGGTTCTCACTAGTTATTTAGATTTACCCCAAAATCAGATTTTTATAAATTATATACAAGTACTGTATTTTGATACTTAGCTGCATAACCTGTACATAAATTATGACATAGATCCTTAAAAATATCTAAGTTTCGCTCTGACACTAAAGCATCTTCAAGAAGAAAATACAGTAGTCGAGTAACACCGTTTATCTGGTTTGCTCGGACTTTCGCAATCCTTGCTTTGTTGTGGCAAAGTTTTTTATATACATTTTTTCATCTTCCGTTATAATGAATACGATTTCGCCACCCAGTCATACTCATTAACTCTCTAAACGGATACGCTAAGGCATTTAAACAAGGCATTTGTTCTGTATTTGTTGTATTGCACTTTATGTAAATAAAATATAATATTGGTGTTTATATGTAAAAAAAATCGTCCATGCCAACAGTATAACGTAGAAACGAATCTTATACATAAAATCTACAAGCTTTTAAACCTATTTGTTTAAAACTGTAACTCACTACTGTAAATTATTATTAGCAAAATGTTAATCACGAATTAAGATTTTGGTTGCAATGGGTACCTAATGCTAAATCATTGTTTATTTAATTTTATTTGGGTTTTCACAATTTTAAGCTAGTAAGACATCGCAGGTTATGAACAATCAATTTGCGGTAATGGTACATATACATGTTTATAGCATAATAATCTTTGTTTAAAAATATCGATTCTAAGAAATTGAGTATTAACTTTGAAGTAAGTTACTCGCAAATCTCGGACTAATTTCTTTAATTGGACACTTCCAAGTAAAGATTTTTATATAAACGCGTGAACTGTGTATTTTACTGCCATAAACTTATTATTTCTTATGACCGAACAAATTTCGAAAAACCATAAAAAATTGAATTTAGTGGGAACACACGTCGCATGCCCCTTAAGATCACTTGTTTATAAATCACGACTGAAGATCATTGCAATCGCATTCGTTAAATCGTTTAACCTTTCCCGTGACGCGCGCGCACCGTATGCGCTCGAAATTTTGTAGGCTGTCGTGTCTCGAGCGCAGGGTATGCGCTCGGAGAAAGTTCAGTGTCTTTGACCACGTGATGATCGATGGTTTTGTTTTATTTTAACAGACTATTGTGGTAGTTTTGTCATCTGTGTTCATAGAATGAAATGACGTTTCGAATGTTGGTACTAGTATACGAATGCTACCATAAATCGAAAAAAACTAGCCAAGGGCTGCTTGGTCCGCCATTTTGCCGCGCAGTTTCTTGTTTTTTGTAAAATGGTTTATTATAGTGAAACAAATGAGTTTTGAATCAAACAAATGAAGTTTAATGGAAGTATGTATTTAGTGTTTAGTGTGGCAGTGTTCGAAAATATTATCTAACAATTAGTGAAATGAGACGAAATATTCACAGCCAACGTGTAAGTTTTACAAACACAATATTTACATTTCGGAAATAACCTTTTTGGTGCTTTTACGGACATAAACACATATGTAGTCAAGTAGGTCATTTCGTATCGAACAAAATGGTATTAGATACATGTCATAACCTTTATGCATAATTGAGAAATATAGAATTTACTAAGTGCATGCGCAAATTTTTTTGCAAGTGTCTACAAGTAGCGACACTCGGCGGAGATACGTAATTAGAGGGGCTCGGCATTTGACGGGTTAATCACGACTGAAAATAATTGCAATCGCATTCGTTAAATCATGATACATTTCGGCCATATTCCGCTCTCCAAAAAGGAACGTTCAGATTTTTTTATTAGCACTGAATCATACTTTAATAAGTAACTATCTAGGTACATTATCAGGACACTTGAACACACTATGCACATTCAATATCTATTCTATTATATATTCTTATTTCCATAGACATGATAAAAAAGACTGACAGCAGCACTACTATCTCAGCAAATAGTATGCAATTGGGTCTTACACTACTTTTGAATTTGATAAAAAATATTACTTTATTATAAACTAGGATAAAAATAATAACGTGCAGTGAAAGAAATATTAAAATCCAACGAAGATTTACTAAGTTACAGGCGTTTAAACTTTGGAGTGGGGGGATCTTCTATCCCTTTCTCGCAAAACGAAAATTTGTATGAAGCCGCACGAAGCTACTATGGCATTGGTAAGGTGTGACGTCACAATTTCATGTTGCTATCTCTGTCTAATCACAAATCTTTAAATGCTTATAACTTTTTGTTATTTGATCGATTTAATTAGTTCTTTCAGTGCACGTCATTATTTTAATTCTACTTTATAATAAAGTAATAAAAAAATTGGAGTCAAATACCCAATTGGTTGAATATCCTTGTCTTTGAATGAGGGAACAATTGAGTCGTCGCGACTTAAGAGTCCTGTGAACTACGATGTCTCCATTAATGCAAAATACTTAATCATTTGTAATTGGTGAATATTTCGATCATGTTGTGGTGTTATTCGGATTCATATAGTAATAATCTATGCTCCTGGCCATATTTGGTTCGGAAATACTTCTTTAAAACGAAATAATAATCAATTTTGATCAAAATTTTTATAACTTTGGTCGAGTCCCGTAATACCAAAAATTATGAATGAAAACTTGTAACTTTCTTCATAACTGGTGTTTTTCTTTAGCTGGACAATAAAAACTGTGCTCCTGAACTAATGCGACGTGAGATTGTGTTATTTTTATTACAAAACAAATAAGCAGAAAACATGATCGAAATATACACTAATTACAAATGATTTTGGTATTACGTTTGTATGGGAGACATGGTAGTTCACAGGACTCTTAAGGTGGATGCATTAGCATTGATTAAAGAACAATGGTGCGGGCCCATACATCGCTTTCGCTCACGTTACGCTATTGCAACTATAAATGAAAAAATATTTTTTTGATTGGGCCTGCAAGCCTGAACTCAATGCTAAAAGATTTTTCTTACAAAAAAGTGGAGAAAAATTAATATTTATTTTCAAAATATTGTATCTGAGTTTTATAACAACAACGACCTCCGCCATGAAGCATCCGAGAGCATAGAAAATACACTAAATACTCTTTGATAAATACTTTTCACTTGTCCAAGAATTTGTCACTGTTGACAGTTGGTAGCCATGTAGCTGACGGACAGTGTTGCGAGATGCCGGAATTAAAAAACTCGACTGAAAGAAAAGTCTGATTGAGTTAATAAATCAATATTGAATTACAAAAGTGTTTCGGAAACGCTAAACAACCAAGACAAAATAATCTATGCTCAAAATAATCGGTTGTAATAGATTTCAGTATTATTAAAAAGTGTAGTCTTCTGTCAAATAATCTCAAATCTTCAAGCAGTTTATTTAAGTGAGACTAGCTCACACGGAATAATAATATTCAGATTTACTCCAATGCAGTGGAAAACCCTAAACTAATGTAATGTTTTTATGTAAATAATATATTCGAGTAAAATAAAATGCAAAAAAGGAACAATTGAAATCGATACAGTTATTGTCTTGTATTCTACATTCTGATCTAAGAATTAACGTAGTACCTGAAAGTAAGTTTTTCTTTAGTATCTGTTACATGTTGTTCTCGTACAAAAGTGGACCGATCGTCAAAAAGGTGGAGTATAAAAGTGGAAAAGTTTGGCAACCGGCAACACTAGCTGTATGGAATGTGGAAACGGAACCTATCAGTAATCAATTGAATTTCTTTAAATATTTTATTTTTTGACCCGACCTTTACAATAACTCGTGATACCTTGAAAAAATTCAGTTATTTACTAGAATCGTCTTGAAATAAATTTTACATCTAGACGCTAAACTTTATTTGTCGTACATTTCTGCCCATGTTCTTTTGTCCACTTCTCTCAAACTATATTTCAAATTTTAACAGCTCAAACGGCTATTAAAAACCCGTGAATATTGTTATAAAATTATGAGAAATTATTAAAAAGCCAGTTATATAATTCTGCCATTTGAAAAATATATCAAGAATGTAGGGGGCCACAACTTCTGCTACAGATGCTGTATTGTTTAGCATGATCACACCTGTTTTTTTTACCGTATCGTCTATATAGTCCACGCTTATTACATTCAATATATTATTATTATTAAATTAATAATTTGAATTACCTAAGTTACTTTTCCTATATTATACATATACATTTTAGCATTGAAATACTAAATCACTGAATTTGGAATTTTGAGGTAATTTTACTGTGGTCCAGTTTCTTTACAGTTTTCACATCTCAAGTTAGTCGTTGGCTGCGATCTCACGTGATGGTGAGTGACCATGCAGCCAAAGATGTTATCGCACTAACTTGGAAGGAGTAAGACTATGCAACGCAGTTTCTACACAGCATCGCGCCGGAATGCTAAATCACTTGCAATGCGTCTTTGCTGGTAGAGTGGTAACTAGCCACGGCCGAAGCCTCCCACCAAACCACCATAGACCACCAGTACCATTTTTGAAAGACAGCAACTTGTATACATTGGCTTCCATGGTTTAGTATTTCGATGTATTTTAGGTTACAATTGCACAACCATAGTGATAGAGTTATAATGGCAAATAGTTACACTGTTTCGTGTTAAGGAAAATAAGTAATAAAGAATTCTAGGAGTCGTAGAATCAATTAATCTAAAATTACTTCACATTTTGAACAGAGTACGGTATTGTGGCTAACAATCATCGATCGATGTAGGTATCGAGTGAATGTGGGAATTGTTCTACTGATCCAACACACACAATTATAAACTCTATCAATTTGCAACAGAGTTCAAACTGGTCCGTCACTACTGATTGTGGCTAATAAAAATGTACTATTGTTACATAATACGATAGTAGTGTGTACATAATATTATGTGAGTGTAAATGCACTCTGCTGCCGGTAGCGACACACGCAATTATCAACTCTATCACTTGGCAACACAGTTCAAAGTGGTCCGTCACCGCACTAGCACACACATCACTTCCACGCCATTTCAAGCATCTTGTGTGACGCCAAGTACTAGATGATTTCTGATTGTGGCTAAAAAAATGTACTATTGTAACATAATACGATAGTTGTGAATGTAAATGCACTCTGTTGCCGGTATCGACACAAGCAATTATCAACTCTATCACTTGGCAACAAAGTTGAAACTAGCCCTAGTACACACATCACTTCCACGCCAATTTGTATGACCCAAGTACTAGGTGGTTACTGATTGTGGCTGATAAAAATGTACTAGTGTAACATAATACGATATAAGTAGTGTGTACACTGTACATATGTGAATGTAAACTCAATTATCAACTCTATCACTTGGCAACACAGTTCAAAGTCCGTCACCGCACTAGCACAGACATCACTTCCACGCCATCTTGAGCATCTTGTGTGACGCCAAGTACTAGATGATTTCTGATTGTGGCTAAAAAAATGTACTATTGTAACATAATACGATAGTTGTGAATGTAAATGCACTCTGTTGCCGGTATCGACACAAGCAATTATCAACTCTATCACTTGGCAACAAAGTTGAAACTAGCCCTAGTACAGACATCACTTCCACACTAATTTGTATGACCCCAAGTACTAGGTGGTTACTGATTGTGGCTTATAAAAATGTACTAGTGTAACATAATACGATAGTAGTGTGTACACTGTACATATGTGAATGTAAACGCAATTATCAACTCTATCACTTGGCAATACAGTTCAAAGTCCGTCACCGCACTAGCACAGACATCACTTCCACGCCATCTTGAGCATCTTGCGCGCCGCGAAGTACTTGGTGCTGTAGGTGGCCACTACGAGCGCGCTCAATACCACTGTGATGAGGTAGTAGTCGAAGTCGTCCTTTAGAAGGTCGAACGTCTTCGATGGCGCCACGCGCGTGTAGAATAGGTCTGATAACAAAACATTTATTTATTTATTTATTATTTATTTATTACTTAATATCCTTGCCAAACTTACAGCTTGCCCCAAAATGTTTAGCAAGTCAGAGTCTGAATACAAACGTTGATTACATAATTACAATTCGTTATTTTTTAGAAATGAAATAAACTTATACAAACTTATATTAAACAGATCTAGGCTCTGGTGCCGAGCAATTAGTTCATTAAAAATGGAAAGTGGAATTTATAACAAGCTTTTTTTACACTATACAAGATAGTACTTGACTGCGATCGCACCCGATGGTAAGTGATGATGCAGCCAAAGATGCCAACGTTTTGACTTGGAAAGGGTAAGTAAAGTCACCCCGACGGTTTCTACATAGCATCGCGCCGGAACGCAAGATCGCTCGGCGGTTCATCTTTGCTGGTAGGGTGGTAACTAGACACGGCCAAAGTCTCCCACCAGACCAGAGCCAAATTATAAAATTCTAAAGCGGCCCGTGGCGGGAATCGAGCCCGCGTCCTCCCACTCGAATCCGAGCGCGCATCCCTTGTGCCAGGGGAGGTCGTCAAAACCTTCCTGGCGCACGGGCACGCGCAAGGGCACGTTCATGCGATTGTGCTGAAGTCACAAGTGGAATGTAGAGTGTATAAGATACTATGATAATAACATCAAGATGAGCCCATCCGAACATTTTACGTAAACCTTCTTCATACAAGAAAATGTATAGCCATGTGTCGAAACTCCTACGAAATACTGCGTAGGCTTACAGCTTACTACTGACGCCGGAGGGGGGGTTTTGCTCCCATAATTAACTGGCGACATTTTTTCGCGCGGTCCGCCGGGTCTATAGTATAGGTGTCTTTGATAAGATAGCAAGGTGTGCGCGCTCACCCAAGCCGGCGACGAGCACGAGGCTGGTGGACTCGAGCCCCGCGGGCGCGGTGAGCACGCCGCGCACGCGCTGCACCGTGCGGTTGTAGTTGAGCGTCGCCTCCGCCGGCAGCGGCAGCTCGGGCGCGTACGGCAGCAGCGCGTCGTCGCCGCCCGCCGCGCCGCGCCGCGCCTCCAGGTACAGCCACGGCATCTCCACCACCGCGCCCGTCGACAGCGCCACTGCAACAAGCGGCAGGAGATGAACGCCTCGCCCGCCTCCAGCCACCGCTCCATCGCGGTGAGTACTCACGCAGCACGTGCCGGTCGGTCAGCGAGCGCTCGGTGATGGTGAAGGCGGCGGCGGTGGGCGCGGCGGGCAGGATGTAGGCCTGCCGCTCCACGGCCGGCGCGCGGTCCGACGCGAACGAGCTGAACGCCTCGCCCGCCTCCAGCCACCGCTCCATCGCGGTGAGTACTCACGCAGCACGTGCCGGTCGGTCAGCGAGCGCTCGGTGATGGTGAAGGCGGCGGCGGTGGGCGCGGCGGGCAGGATGTAGGCCTGCCGCTCCACGGCCGGCGCGCGGTCCGACGCGAACGAGCTGAACGCCTCGCCCGCCTCCAGCCACCGCTCCATCGCGGGGAGTACTCACGCAGCACGTGCCGGTCGGTCAGCGAGCGCTCGGTGATGGTGAAGGCGGCGGCGGTGGGCGCGGCGGGCAGGATGTAGGCCTGCCGCTCCACGGCCGGCGCGCGGTCCGACGCGAACGAGCTGAACGCCTCGCCCGCCTCCAGCCACCGCTCCATCGCGGTGAGTACTCACGCAGCACGTGCCGGTCGGTCAGCGAGCGCTCGGTGATGGTGAAGGCGGCGGCGGTGGGCGCGGCGGGCAGGATGTAGGCCTGCCGCTCCACGGCCGGCGCGCGGTCCGACGCGAACGAGCTGAACGCCTCGCCCGCCTCCAGCCACCGCTCCATCGCGGTGAGTACTCACGCAGCACGTGCCGGTCGGTCAGCGAGCGCTCGGTGATGGTGAAGGCGGCGGCGGTGGGCGCGGCGGGCAGGATGTAGGCCTGCCGCTCCACGGCCGGCGCGCGGTCCGACGCGAACGAGCTGAACGCCTCGCCCGCCTCCAGCCACCGCTCCATCGCGGTGAGTACTCACGCAGCACGTGCCGGTCGGTCAGCGAGCGCTCGGTGATGGTGAAGGCGGCGGCGGTGGGCGCGGCGGGCAGGATGTAGGCCTGCCGCTCCACGGCCGGCGCGCGGTCCGACGCGAACGAGCTGAACGCCTCGCCCGCCTCCAGCCACCGCTCCATCGCGGTGAGTACTCACGCAGCACGTGCCGGTCGGTCAGCGAGCGCTCGGTGATGGTGAAGGCGGCGGCGGTGGGCGCGGCGGGCAGGATGTAGGCCTGCCGCTCCACGGCCGGCGCGCGGTCCGACGCGAACGAGCTGAACGCCTCGCCCGCCTCCAGCCACCGCTCCATCGCGGTGAGTACTCACGCAGCACGTGCCGGTCGGTCAGCGAGCGCTCGGTGATGGTGAAGGCGGCGGCGGTGGGCGCGGCGGGCAGGATGTAGGCCTGCCGCTCCACGGCCGGCGCGCGGTCCGACGCGAACGAGCTGAACGCCTCGCCCGCCTCCAGCCACCGCTCCATCGCGGTGAGTACTCACGCAGCACGTGCCGGTCGGTCAGCGAGCGCTCGGTGATGGTGAAGGCGGCGGCGGTGGGCGCGGCGGGCAGGATGTAGGCCTGCCGCTCCACGGCCGGCGCGCGGTCCGACGCGAACGAGCTGAACGCCTCGCCCGCCTCCAGCCACCGCTCCATCGCGGTGAGTACTCACGCAGCACGTGCCGGTCGGTCAGCGAGCGCTCGGTGATGGTGAAGGCGGCGGCGGTGGGCGCGGCGGGCAGGATGTAGGCCTGCCGCTCCACGGCCGGCGCGCGGTCCGACGCGAACGAGCTGAACGCCTCGCCCGCCTCCAGCCACCGCTCCATCGCGGTGAGTACTCACGCAGCACGTGCCGGTCGGTCAGCGAGCGCTCGGTGATGGTGAAGGCGGCGGCGGTGGGCGCGGCGGGCAGGATGTAGGCCTGCCGCTCCACGGCCGGCGCGCGGTCCGACGCGAACGAGCTGAACGCCTCGCCCGCCTCCAGCCACCGCTCCATCGCGGTGAGTACTCACGCAGCACGTGCCGGTCGGTCAGCGAGCGCTCGGTGATGGTGAAGGCGGCGGCGGTGGGCGCGGCGGGCAGGATGTAGGCCTGCCGCTCCACGGCCGGCGCGCGGTCCGACGCGAACGAGCTGAACGCCTCGCCCGCCTCCAGCCACCGCTCCATCGCGGTGAGTACTCACGCAGCACGTGCCGGTCGGTCAGCGAGCGCTCGGTGATGGTGAAGGCGGCGGCGGTGGGCGCGGCGGGCAGGATGTAGGCCTGCCGCTCCACGGCCGGCGCGCGGTCCGACGCGAACGAGCTGAACGCCTCGCCCGCCTCCAGCCACCGCTCCATCGCGGTGAGTACTCACGCAGCACGTGCCGGTCGGTCAGCGAGCGCTCGGTGATGGTGAAGGCGGCGGCGGTGGGCGCGGCGGGCAGGATGTAGGCCTGCCGCTCCACGGCCGGCGCGCGGTCCGACGCGAACGAGCTGAACGCCTCGCCCGCCTCCAGCCACCGCTCCATCGCGGTGAGTACTCACGCAGCACGTGCCGGTCGGTCAGCGAGCGCTCGGTGATGGTGAAGGCGGCGGCGGTGGGCGCGGCGGGCAGGATGTAGGCCTGCCGCTCCACGGCCGGCGCGCGGTCCGACGCGAACGAGCTGAACGCCTCGCCCGCCTCCAGCCACCGCTCCATCGCGGTGAGTACTCACGCAGCACGTGCCGGTCGGTCAGCGAGCGCTCGGTGATGGTGAAGGCGGCGGCGGTGGGCGCGGCGGGCAGGATGTAGGCCTGCCGCTCCACGGCCGGCGCGCGGTCCGACGCGAACGAGCTGAACGCCTCGCCCGCCTCCAGCCACCGCTCCATCGCGGTGAGTACTCACGCAGCACGTGCCGGTCGGTCAGCGAGCGCTCGGTGATGGTGAAGGCGGCGGCGGTGGGCGCGGCGGGCAGGATGTAGGCCTGCCGCTCCACGGCCGGCGCGCGGTCCGACGCGAACGAGCTGAACGCCTCGCCCGCCTCCAGCCACCGCTCCATCGCGGTGAGTACTCACGCAGCACGTGCCGGTCGGTCAGCGAGCGCTCGGTGATGGTGAAGGCGGCGGCGGTGGGCGCGGCGGGCAGGATGTAGGCCTGCCGCTCCACGGCCGGCGCGCGGTCCGACGCGAACGAGCTGAACGCCTCGCCCGCCTCCAGCCACCGCTCCATCGCGGTGAGTACTCACGCAGCACGTGCCGGTCGGTCAGCGAGCGCTCGGTGATGGTGAAGGCGGCGGCGGTGGGCGCGGCGGGCAGGATGTAGGCCTGCCGCTCCACGGCCGGCGCGCGGTCCGACGCGAACGAGCTGAACGCCTCGCCCGCCTCCAGCCACCGCTCCATCGCGGTGAGTACTCACGCAGCACGTGCCGGTCGGTCAGCGAGCGCTCGGTGATGGTGAAGGCGGCGGCGGTGGGCGCGGCGGGCAGGATGTAGGCCTGCCGCTCCACGGCCGGCGCGCGGTCCGACGCGAACGAGCTGAACGCCTCGCCCGCCTCCAGCCACCGCTCCATCGCGGTGAGTACTCACGCAGCACGTGCCGGTCGGTCAGCGAGCGCTCGGTGATGGTGAAGGCGGCGGCGGTGGGCGCGGCGGGCAGGATGTAGGCCTGCCGCTCCACGGCCGGCGCGCGGTCCGACGCGAACGAGCTGAACGCCTCGCCCGCCTCCAGCCACCGCTCCATCGCGGTGAGTACTCACGCAGCACGTGCCGGTCGGTCAGCGAGCGCTCGGTGATGGTGAAGGCGGCGGCGGTGGGCGCGGCGGGCAGGATGTAGGCCTGCCGCTCCACGGCCGGCGCGCGGTCCGACGCGAACGAGCTGAACGCCTCGCCCGCCTCCAGCCACCGCTCCATCGCGGTGAGTACTCACGCAGCACGTGCCGGTCGGTCAGCGAGCGCTCGGTGATGGTGAAGGCGGCGGCGGTGGGCGCGGCGGGCAGGATGTAGGCCTGCCGCTCCACGGCCGGCGCGCGGTCCGACGCGAACGAGCTGAACGCCTCGCCCGCCTCCAGCCACCGCTCCATCGCGGTGAGTACTCACGCAGCACGTGCCGGTCGGTCAGCGAGCGCTCGGTGATGGTGAAGGCGGCGGCGGTGGGCGCGGCGGGCAGGATGTAGGCCTGCCGCTCCACGGCCGGCGCGCGGTCCGACGCGAACGAGCTGAACGCCTCGCCCGCCTCCAGCCACCGCTCCATCGCGGTGAGTACTCACGCAGCACGTGCCGGTCGGTCAGCGAGCGCTCGGTGATGGTGAAGGCGGCGGCGGTGGGCGCGGCGGGCAGGATGTAGGCCTGCCGCTCCACGGCCGGCGCGCGGTCCGACGCGAACGAGCTGAACGCCTCGCCCGCCTCCAGCCACCGCTCCATCGCGGTGAGTACTCACGCAGCACGTGCCGGTCGGTCAGCGAGCGCTCGGTGATGGTGAAGGCGGCGGCGGTGGGCGCGGCGGGCAGGATGTAGGCCTGCCGCTCCACGGCCGGCGCGCGGTCCGACGCGAACGAGCTGAACGCCTCGCCCGCCTCCAGCCACCGCTCCATCGCGGTGAGTACTCACGCAGCACGTGCCGGTCGGTCAGCGAGCGCTCGGTGATGGTGAAGGCGGCGGCGGTGGGCGCGGCGGGCAGGATGTAGGCCTGCCGCTCCACGGCCGGCGCGCGGTCCGACGCGAACGAGCTGAACGCCTCGCCCGCCTCCAGCCACCGCTCCATCGCGGTGAGTACTCACGCAGCACGTGCCGGTCGGTCAGCGAGCGCTCGGTGATGGTGAAGGCGGCGGCGGTGGGCGCGGCGGGCAGGATGTAGGCCTGCCGCTCCACGGCCGGCGCGCGGTCCGACGCGAACGAGCTGAACGCCTCGCCCGCCTCCAGCCACCGCTCCATCGCGGTGAGTACTCACGCAGCACGTGCCGGTCGGTCAGCGAGCGCTCGGTGATGGTGAAGGCGGCGGCGGTGGGCGCGGCGGGCAGGATGTAGGCCTGCCGCTCCACGGCCGGCGCGCGGTCCGACGCGAACGAGCTGAACGCCTCGCCCGCCTCCAGCCACCGCTCCATCGCGGTGAGTACTCACGCAGCACGTGCCGGTCGGTCAGCGAGCGCTCGGTGATGGTGAAGGCGGCGGCGGTGGGCGCGGCGGGCAGGATGTAGGCCTGCCGCTCCACGGCCGGCGCGCGGTCCGACGCGAACGAGCTGAACGCCTCGCCCGCCTCCAGCCACCGCTCCTTGCCCTCGTACAGCTCCATCGTGGCTGAGAACAAAACGGTTGTTTATGAGCTTATCTCATAACATAACTCAACCCGTTTCTTCTGTTTGCGGATGGCGGAAAGTTCCAGTTGTTTCACAGCGAGTGGTCTCTCGTACCTATCTCCAGGCGGCGATGCTTCTCGTTGCGGTAGAGGTACGCGAAGCAGTTGTCGGCGTGCACGGCCAGCGGCAGCGCGCGCGCGCGGCGGTGCGACGACGCGCCCAGCAGCGCGCCCGAAGCCGCGTCCAGCACCGCCGCCGTCACCACCTCTGCGGAGTCACGGAATACAATCATAGAACCAACGGTATGGAAAGTTACTCCGCAATGTGATTTAAAGAAATAGCGACCCTAGCGCAATTCATTCAATTAAAAAGTGCAGTTCTTCACCTAGCTCCGCCTCCGCTAAACCCCTAAAGTTGTGCTCTCTTTCTATCGGGTAATTTTATCTCTTTCGACGTACTAAGTCTGCCTCGTAATCGGGCGCACGGAGCGTGAAATAGACCATATAAAAACTAACGCATGCAACCTAGCCGGCGCGCAGCGACCGTCTGAAATCGGTTGCGGTACCCACAGCCCACAGCGTTGGACGCGAGGCATTCAGATAGTTATACGTAGTTATACCTATCGCCACGCACGGCGCGCAACCTCACGTTTTTATTTTGCTAATACCTTTGAAGATAAGACATGGTAACGTTTCCGACGTAATTCGAGGGCTGTTCCATATATTTGATTATGCATTTCTTTATCAACATTCAAGGATAATATAAACAAAGACGTAGAGTTTACCTTTATGCGTAGGGTCGGGCTTCTCGACTACGAACAGCACGAGGTTGGGATTGGAGTACTTGTAGAGCACGCTGCGGTCCGCGAGCGCGCGCCCCGGTGAGCGCACCCGCTCCAGCCGCGAGCGCGTCGCCGTGGCCACCACGCGCGCGGGAACCGCGCCGCCCAGCCGCACCGACCACGTGCGCTGCGCCTCCACTGACTAAAAAAATAATCATCCATACATTTTTAAATAAACCTAACAAAAACCTAAGGTATAGTAGGAACAACCCTCCACCACCCATGGCCCAATCAACCTCGCGGTTATGGGGGCCGAATCGCGGGAGGGCACCCGTTCGGTACTTGCTATCGGCGTGTTCCCGGGGCGCCTTCTTGACTCCCTACAAATTGTTTCCTCTCGCTCCTTGTCCCTATGTGCTCACTCTCCCCATTCTGGGGCAGGACGATACAAAAACGGACTCGCCTCGCGCCGTCGCTGTCCGTAGCAAATAAGTCTCTCTGTCACTCCAAGCCGCTCCGCCTCTTGCCCAACCTAAAGTATAGTCGGCGTCAAATTTCGAGTCCAATCTGAAAATGAGGCGATTCGCGGCGCGGTAGCAAAATATGGGTAGCATGAACGTTGACCCGCCCCTCCCACGGACGCCGCCCAGGGGCCCTACCACCATCTCTTATAGCAGTAATGTTGCAGTGTTGTTTTTTATTTTCAAACTATGTTTTATATGAAAAAAAAAAGAAAAAAAAAACAATACATCCCTGATCCCGCCTGTACTATTTGCGTCGGTGTGCGTTCAGCGCGTCCCCGAAGTGCACACATGTAGACGAAGTTATCGCTAACCATAGACAATTATTGGTTTCTTTCTACACAAACTATAGAATGAGCGAACGACGTTTCTACACCGATCGACTCCTAAACATATGGCTAATGCTGGAAATATATTTACCACTCCGTTATACTTGAGCGCGTACCCCTGCACTCTGCCGGTTTCTTTCTCCGCCACGTACAAATACAGATTTTCTACCAGGGACGTCGCCGAAATTGGGAACACCTGCAACAGTATAAATTACTATGAACTTTAAGATTCCCGATGAACCACATATTATATGGATACTCTAACTGTGGGCAGGTAATGTAGGTACAAAGGAAACGTATATACCGCCGACTGCCGGTTTATAAGGTCTTTTATAAGGACTCCTGGAAAGAGATTTGCGGAGCGGTTGCAAAGTGAATTGCACTTTATTGCGTCACTGTTAGAGTCGCTATATTATTCTAATCACTGTGCAGTCAATCTTCTGTTATCTTCTGCGCGCCCTCGCCCACCAGGCCGCCGGTTATCGGGTCGAGACTCGTGCCCAGCAGAGGGACGTAAGTAAGGGTCGACGCCCACCTGCACGGCCTCGTCTTCGTCCAGCAGCACGAGCGCGTGCAGCTTCTCGGAGTCGGCGGCGTGCAGCAGGGCGCACTGCAGGATGCGCACGTCCAGCTTCATCGCGCGCTCGCCCACCAGGTCGCCGGTTATCGGGTCGAGACTCGTGCCCAGCAGTGGGACGTAAGTAAGGGTCGACGCCCACCTGCACGGCCTCGTCTTCGTCCAGCAGCACGAGCGCGTGCAGCTTCTCGGAGTCGGCGGCGTGCAGCAGGGCGCACTGCAGGATGCGCACGTCCAGCTTCATCGCGCGCTCGCCCACCAGGCTGCCGGTTATCGGGTCGAGACTCGTGCCCAGCAGTGGGACGTAAGTAAGGGTCGACGCCCACCTGCACGGCCTCGTCTTCGTCCAGCAGCACGAGCGCGTGCAGCTTCTCGGAGTCGGCGGCGTGCAGCAGGGCGCACTGCAGGATGCGCACGTCCAGCTTCATCGCGCGCTCGCCCACCAGGCTGCCGGTTATCGGGTCGAGACTCGTGCCCAGCAGTGGGACGTAAGTAAGGGTCGACGCCCACCTGCACGGCCTCGTCTTCGTCCAGCAGCACGAGCGCGTGCAGCTTCTCGGAGTCGGCGGCGTGCAGCAGGGCGCACTGCAGGATGCGCACGTCCAGCTTCATCGCCCGCTCGCCCACCAGGTCGCCGGTTATCGGGTTGAGGCTTATCACGTAGCCGTTGCCCGTTTCCTGGAATGTCACAAATGAGATATTTCAAATTGGGCTAGGTCTTGTACGGTATCTTAAAAAATCAAGAAAAATCTGTTGTTCTTGAGAAAAATAAAATTATTTAGTTAAAACGAATACTTTCGGTGTACAAAAATATATTTTTTTCATTATTTATATGATCTATTTTCAATATGGCGTCGCTGGCGTCGTACGATTTGACGTAAACCACGACTCAATCTGTCAATAGTTGACATTTCTGTCAAAGTCAAATGTCAATTCACAATGAAATTACCGCCATGTTGAATCTTAATTAAGTGTTGCAATTATATGCAGAAACACTTGTTTTGTACAACCGAAAAAGCGATTTTTAAAGAAAATATGTAGGTGAAAACTGTTTTTTGTGATCTGGGCTACACCTAAGTATACCGTACATCATTGATGAAACGTCTCCTTTAATGATTTAATAGGTAGTTCAATCCACGAAGACGCGCCCCATTCTTTCCTAACTATTGAAAACCAATATCTCATCCCGCTTGAGTAAGGTCATGTGATTCTGAAGGAGTATGGATTTAGGATTTAGATGCCGATATTTCGAATTTACACAAGTTTAAAGTCACTCAGCGTGCTACAGTGGGGACTATGCTGGGGGTTTCCCCGAGGGATAGTATCTTTAATGAGGACATCCGTCGGAGAATGACGTCGCCCAGTTGATTAGCAAGCAGAAGTGGCAGTGGGTGTGCCATATCATTATCGCTGAACTCCGTTGGGGACTGAGATGGCTACCGCTACGTCATTCGGTCATCAATAATTATGGGTGGAAAGTCTGAAATAAAAATGATTCACCTCGTGTTTGCCCACTATAGTGAGATACGCGTCGTGGGGAGGGTGCCGCGCCGTTCTCCGCGTGTACACCACGACCGACTCTGTGTCCAGGCCTGGGTCGTATCTCTTCCACAGGATTTCACCAGACAGGTTGTCCATGCCAAATATCTGTAACCAAATTGAGTAGGAAGTTGTTAAAATTCAATGTCATTGGTCGTCATTGGTCAATGATCACTGTGCACGGCTAAGAACTTTGGCAAAGGCACAAACGGGACATTGTGACTCGAACATTATATAACTCAAGCTTCAGGCCATAGACACACTCTGTTGCGAGGCGGAGGAAACTCCTTTGCATATATATCCCCCAGTACACACAAGGAAATAAACGACCAAAGGCCCGTTAGGAAAGCAAATTCTCTGACCTCAAGAGATCAAGCGCAACCCCTCGCAAGGCGGTACTGTCGCTCCTTGGGGCAACTGGACTTGGTGGTGAGATATAGACAGCGCGAGGTCAGTATGCTACCAGGAGCAAAGGAGCCCTGCACAACCGCGTGCCCAAGAAGATCAAGATGATGGTTACTATGTCTTTTGTCAGAGTACCCACCTTCCCGGCATCAGTGATGAGCACGATGATCTTGTGCAGGTTGAAGTAGTCGCGCACCAGCGCGTTGGTGGAGTCCTCGGGGGCGCCCTGCCCCTGCAGACTCCTGGCGAGGCTCAGCAGCTGCGTGTACTGCGTGTGTAGGCGGCGGGAGAACGCCGACCACACCGAACCTGTAGTACACATTTTCAAACTGCGATAACACTAGTGTAATAAGTAAGTGACAATAACCTTTCTACAGTGTTTTCAGTTTTGTTTTCAATGGGGTAACACTGTCGCGGGCTGCCTTCAATGACACTTTAGTTTTTCGGGTTTTTGACACTGACGGTTTGACGTAGCGACTTAACAGCTGGTAGCAGAGCGTGGTTAGAACACTACAGGTACAGTACTTTAAAACTGAATTGCACCACAGGAATTTTCTGTTTCACCAATTTTTTTATGTGCGTGTGTTGTGGAATCGTGCGCTTTGTATTTTTCTTACATCAACTCATCATCAATTTTCAAATTAAAAAGATAAATACAAAACGAATGTTTGTTTGTAAGACTAAACCGTAGTTGTTCGATATAAATTCAAAAACTTAAGTGACACTTCTTGTGATTAAATTAGTTTACATACCACTTACAGCCGTTTTCACTAAACCTAGGAAACGCCTAAATCGAATGCTTAGCCGATAGGTGACAGTTTTCACCTACAACAACTGTCACCTTAGGGCTAAGCATTCGATTTAGGCGTTTCCTAAGTTTAGCATTCGATTTAGGCGTTTCCTAGGTTTAGTGAAAATTTGAATTTGTGTCGAACAACTGAGAGTAAGAGGGGATAAGTTTGAAGAATATGTTAGAACGTCTAAGAACTTATTATCAATTAATAACAAATTAGTCAAGGTTCTAAATCATTCATTGATGAATTTACATTGAAGAAGTTTCATCTCTATCCTATTGTCATAGACAAGACAAACAGTACAAAATAAAACCTGGACAAGGATTACCTGTAAAGTGCACGAGTAACAACTATTGTCTAAAATACAGAAATGAAAGCTAATTTCAATAATTAAATATTTTGTTAACATCACAAAATAAATAGAAATAAGAAGGATCTGGGTAAATGGTAAAATAGGAAACCGTCCTATTGGTTCATGTGCACAGTATAATGTGCATAAAAAATGCAAACTCTATTGTACTTACTATACACCTTGGCAGCTAAAACAATACAATATGCAATCAGTAAATCATATACTTTGGGCATTTATCTATATTTTATACCAACAAAAAACAACGAAGAGAATACAGCTGTACATACTGGCCAGTCAAATGTAAACGTTACAACATGCAATCTTTCATATAGTAGTAGCCTTAAAAAAATGTTTTTCTTCAGGTTATGGGCCCAGTGCAAAATAGTTACAGCATAAAAACATAAAAATCTCAATCCTTTGCCAAGCGGCAGCGCTGCTAAAGAACACAATATAATATCCCACGTCATTTAATACGAACGATAAATGAGCCGAATAAAACTTGGCTATAATGGCTTGACTATATACGCAAAAAAACAAACAAGATAACAATCGATAATATTCGTCCGAAAACATTAATCGAGATCGAGTTAATATTGTCATTTTTGTCGCCGATTTTTGTCACCTAAAATCGGTCTCCAAATATCAAAAGTGGGCGTGGCTTATATATTATTATTATGTGACACTGTAATATTGGTCGTAGAGATTACGTAGAGATTAATAGGTATACTGACCCTCTTTCTGATCGAACTCCGACTCGATGGCCGCGTCAGTTTCCGAAACGGGCAGGTCGACGAATTCCGCCGTTACCACGTTCGCCAGAGCCTCCTCGCGCGTCCACAGCAGACGACCTGGTGAAATACAAAGCATCATATTATATCAAATCATAATTTCACAAAGGCAGACACTTATGACAAGTCAATACATGGTTGCAAGTTGACTTGATCATATTATTTTATTACATATTTAGTAGTATTATAATTAACTTTATTTATTTTTTAAGACACTTGATTTACAGCTGACCCGGCCCTGTTTTGCTTGAATATCTCTTGTTTATTCCAGTTTTCTACTGGTATCAATCGGTGACATACAAAACATTACATCAAATCAAATATTTATTTCACACAAGCCTAACTTATGAATAATCGATACATTAGATCGACATACTGATGATAAAAATTCGTTGCCTAAATACTAAGTTTACGAGGGTTCTAGCGCGCCTCGCACTTTTTAATTAGACTTCCGAGTAACATAGGCTGAATAGATTTAGACGTATGGGGATATCGTTATAATCCTTACATTTCGAGTAACTTAGGCTATTTTTTTCTAATAAGTCGTTATACCATGAATGGGTAGTCGTGTTTTCAATTTTTACATTATTTACTTGTTTTATTAGTCTAAGGATTTGATAAGACTGATTTCTCACTTTACAACTTAGCTAATGGTCGACACCAAGTGCCAACCATAAGCTACTTTCTTGACGCATACGTACCTCCTTGCTGGACAAGATGCACTGCATCATCAGCCCCGTGCAGCAGGATCCTGCAGGCGTGCTGCTCCCTGGCGTTGCGCGTGCACATCACTGCTAGGAACTCTGGCTCCGGAATGTTCATGGTGGGGTCCGAGCAGTGGATCTCTGAGACATCGCTGTTTGTCGACATACTGTACGCTGTTAGTTGGAAGCCCTGGAAAGTGTATCTTATCTTATCCTTTATTTTTGAACTAGCAATTCTTGTATTATTTTTTTCAGAATAGTCTTGCAGGATTCACATGGAATTTGTATAAAGATAAGTTTTGCTTTTTAAGTTTACTTATATTGTACTATAAGGTACAAGTCCTTATTGCCATGTCTCAAAATACAATTCTGCAGATGAAAATCGCTTTTTAAGTTTTTGCAATCATTTGGTCCCAACAAAATTTTCTCTTGTTATATCTATGGGTGTCAATTATAAAATGTTTGATATTCTTAAAAAAGAACCTGTATTGAAAATTTATTGCTGTTCAGAATTTTTTTAGTCTGATCTAATCTACAACTCGGTTACAATATCTGCGTACCCCCTTCCCGTTCTCCTTTCACCTCCCCGCGCTCGCCCCGGCTTGATTGTTTTGAGCACCATATCAGAGCGCTGACACGACGTGACGTCATCGAGCCAGGTCCACAGATATTGTAACCGGGTTATACAAATCATTATTTCATTGTATCTCACCTTAACATCATCTGTCCAAGTCTGCAACAAGACACGTCCATTGGCACCATCAATGATTGTAGCACTTGCTGTATCATCTTCTAACTCTTTATTAACCATTTCAAAACTGTTGTCCTTTATTAACAAAATCTTCTTATCATCTACTATGAAGCCTGGCACTACACTGTTGTCTAAAGCCCTCAGGTTTCCTCCTGTAGGCAATAGGCAAATAATAAGGACATATTATTTTCAATATGTAAGATATTTGCACTTAATGTAGTTATAGTACGAGTATCAGTATGTTCAGAACTGCAAAACTTTATGAACTCTCCGAGTTGGAGGCAAGTACCTTAAGGTATTGCGGCCCTACCAGCCCGCGAAATTCAAATTTTATTTAGTTTTTCGCAAATATTAGACTAACTACACATTGTAGATTTATGGCAGTGCATTTTGCGGGCCTACTTTTTGTGCATCTTCATGTTTTTAATAGAAACTTTTCTCGAAAGTTCCCACTCATCTCATATTGGTTCCCGAAAGATAATTTTTTGCAGTTTCCCATATTTCGAGCTATCGGGAACCAATATGAAGTAAATGAGTATTGTTGAGCAGAGTTTTTATTAAAAACATGTACATGCATAAATGTTGTGCCCGCAAAACTAATTGCCACTAGCCTTGGATGTATAATTAGCCCACTATAACCGAAAAACAAAATAAAATTTGAAATTTCGCGCCCGGATGGTACCCATCGCCCTTAACTCTTATCACGTGATCGAAAAAACTACACACGCGTCGGCCACTTTGCTCGCGTTAGTTCTTGTACGATCTATTTCACGCGCTGCGTGCGCCCGATTGCGAGACAAACTTAGTACGTCGAATGAGATAAAGTTATGTGATAGTAAGAGACCACTTTTTTCTATCGCTGTAGGAGCGTAGCATATTACATCTAACAATATTTATATTTTTATTTCACTCATAAATATATACAACAATGTTTTTTCACATATCTCAGAACATATTTATAGGAAAACTATAATTTTGTCATTTGTATTTAAAATTATATTTTTGGCGCTCTGTTCTACCAACAGACCACAGTGGCAGTTTGAATCTAACTTCTATTTGAATAGAAAACCAAATATATCTCTTTTATATACCTATAGACTCTTGCAGATTGATGTAGTTGGAGAGGGGCTTGCTAATGATTTGTATTGCATTGGATGTAACATCAAGAGTAAGTAGCATTTGGCTACCCATTGGCTCAGTCACACAAGTGTAGTACGGGGCTGTCAGGATACATCTGGAATTAGATAACAACCGTCAGAATAACAGTACAGTCTCTTGTAAAACG
Organism: Coenonympha glycerion; assembly: GCA_963855885.1. Lineage (NCBI taxonomy): Eukaryota > Metazoa > Arthropoda > Insecta > Lepidoptera > Nymphalidae > Coenonympha > Coenonympha glycerion. The sequence continues at coordinate 14,195,618 of OY979637.1, read as the reverse complement.
TCCATATATTTGACTCATATGTATGATGATTAATACAGGTTGATTTAAAGCTAAGTTAACAAACTCGGCCTTTTTTCTATCATCACCACTTCACAATTTCTCTTGAAAACCAATTGAGCTAGTATAATTACAGCAGTTCATTCACTCCCAAGAATTTGATTCTTGTAAATAATCCTAAATAGTATAGTATAGTAAGCATTATTCATGAGCTTTTGTTTTACAGCCAGTTTGAACTTATTCATTAATGCTGGTTCCCAATATTCTATCTATCTTCCATTTGCCCTACTAGAGATACCAATGTGACAAGCTCCATACAAGTTATGTCAAATTTCTATCTCTAGTAAGGCAAACCATGGATAGATTGAATATTGGGAACCGCCATTAAACATTTCATCCACTCACCCTTCGTTAGTCCAAGCAGCAGGCAGCTTGGAAGTGGCTCCTCGGTTGCTGCCCGTGAGCAGATTGTACATGGTGACTTCTAGATGAGACCCAAACACTGGCAGCAGGTGAACCAACATGTTGTTCTGCACCCACCACTCTGAGTAGTCGGCCTGTGCCTCATTTTGGAGGGTTAGTGACCATTCCCACATCAGAACACCTACAAATTAGAGTAAGAGTTTTATAGATACTCATGGCTTGAGTTCCTAGACAAATTAAGTTTACAGATTATATCATAAAAACGAAGTCTGATGCTAGTATATCGTAGGCTTCAAGCCAGAAGGGTGTATAAGCAATACCCTTCTTTTCAGAAAACAAAGGAATCTTAATAAGTTTGTATTCAATGGATCTCTTTGACTGAAAATTTGCACATGTCTCATGAGGTGCATATGTCTATAGACACGTCCAAATAATTTCATTTAAAGAGATCCAGTGAATAAAAAACTTATCCATTTTTTTGTGTGTCCTGAAAAGCAGGGTTAATTGCTTGTATGCCTTTCTGGCTTGAAGCAGTTTTTGCGTTTTTAAACTACTCAGTTCTGACTGAGTAGTTTAAATTACAAATCATGCTTGTGGTTAGCATAATTATTTTAGACCAATGATGAATGAAGGACCCTTCACACAGAATATTATCTAGTCACCTGTGGCAGCGTCCCAGCCTCTGACAAGGTATGGGTTGGATCCAGTAACAGTGGTCACTTTCTCCCCCACATGAAGCAGCTGTATGTTGCCTGCTGACGCACTCTCAAACACGTGACGCCAGACCACTTGACCTGTTTAACACAAAATTAATATTGCCTATTACTTTATTTATTCAGTACAGATTTTCATTTCCACTATGTTTTGTAACTAACAAATGTATACATAAGATATAAGTAATTATTTTAATAACTAATACTTAAATATATGTACATAAAAAGATTTAAAATAAAAATAACAGACTATAAAGTAGGTTATAAATTTAAAACCTCATCAATTCCATCGCAACGAGGCATGGTACCCAAGCATTGCCTCTTTGGATGGCCAAACTAATACGTTGGCCAAGGTAGCTGCCAGCTCTTGGAATTATTTTACAAAGTAATGGAACCATGCATGGAAACTTCCTTGGGTGTATTTTGTTTTTGTATAAATAAGGTAAAAATTCACCACTATTTATTTTTACATGTGTTGCACTTATTACTGATGTTGTTATAATTAGGTTAGGTAGGCATTCTTGCTAATATGCACCTAAGCGGTTCTGTCAACATACCAGAGTAACTAACATAAGAGGCCACAACTCAACAAATCACACCCAAAACATGACAAAATTTTGGAGAAGACTTTCTTCTATACAAAGTAGTACAAGTATGCAGTATATTTAATGATGGCATAAATGGCATAAATTACTTATTTATTCAAGTCATTTAACAAACTCATAGGATATAATAGTTAAGTGTGCTCACAGTAGGATATATAAAATATACCATATATAATAATATGTACTTTAAAAATACGGTAAGGGTTTTGAATCTCGTCACCTTGAATATTTCTTATATCTTTAATCCTCTTAAAGTCCTGTCGATGCAGCCCCGCTTCGCGTGGCTCCTAATTCTGGGTGGTCATAAAAGAAAATAACCACTCAGAAACCTGCAAGGCCTGCAAAGCCCCGCCATCCTCTTCATCACCTATCTTTTGTCCTAGTTGGAGTGTCTCGAACATGCTTCGCTCGCTCTTGTATTCCAAGTTATTTGTAACAATAGACTTTTGCGAACAGGTATAAGGCCCACAGTCTCGTGATAGCTTGAGATTGACTCTTTAGTGTTCACTCTTTCTCTTTAACCCTCTTAAAAGCTCGGCTTCTGCAAGCGACTTGATTCAAAGCCTCACCCAAAAATAGTGTAATTCAAAAAATATTTTTATGAAATAAATAATTCAACGATTCTTATTAATTGAATGTAAGAATCTGCAGTGATACTAGTTTATTTTTAATTTTTATTCTAGGTTACTGAGAAGTTTGTACTAGAGTAGGGCTTTACACTAAATCGATAAGCCTATGGAGTATAGGACGCGAAGAGAAGTTATCCTATTAATTTACAGCCGGAAACAACTAATAAAGCTGACTTTACCAGTTTTCAAGTGGAGTGCAGCCAAAACATTCTCCTCAGTCGCAACTATGATCCTTTTCGCTGTGGACACTGTGTCGAACTGCGCAAATTTTATCCGGCCTACATAAGTTTGTCGCCTGCAAGAAGGTTCCTCAATTATTCACCGAACTTATGAGTTGTGTGAACCCGTACAACTGCCATAACCTTAAATCTACAATTACCAGTCGAATTTCCCAATTTGATCCTCGTAAATGCACATTGAAAGATTAATTAAACTGAAAAACACAATAAACCAGTTCATGTTGTTTAGAAATTTCAGTAAACCCAAAAAATTGGGTCTAAAAGTATTTGACAGCACCCCCATATTTGACTGAAATGAAAGAAAATGAAAAGCTGAAAACTGAAAAGTTTTTTCCACAGACTATGGTCCTAGAACACTAGAAGTTTTTGGAGTCTGTGGCACAATGGTCACCGCATTCACCGATGATTATTAACAAATTACGTTCTGAAACTTCTGAAAATTCATTTCTGGAGCTTATATTAACGTTTGTAAAAGAGAAAACGAAAAAGTCTCGATTTAAGAGAGTTTAGTTTTTCAGTGATTAATCTTGATATGTTATGGTTTATTATTTTACTTGTCTATGGTTGTAGTGTCTCAAAAAACAATAGCAACACCAACATTTTAGCGGGCTCTCAGAGAGCGGGAGATTTAAATAATAATGGAGAAGTAAGCGTGGCGGAAAATGATAAATAGAGTGCTACAGACTATTGTACAGAAATGTAACGTAAATTGCTATGCTTCAAGATTAGCCTCGGCAAAGCTCGGCATGCTGTTTGTGTTGTTGTAATTGCAATTTGAAATGGCAGTGTTGTAGCAATTTATGATGTATTTCTATGAGAAAACCAAAGGAGAAAACGTATACTATCATTATAACTGACAGTGTGTAAAGCCAAAGAGAAAAAAAAACTGACTGTGTATTCAGCTAGTAGCTACGTTCACGTGCCTTCAGCAATGCAAGCAAGCTCCCCAAAATTATACCCTAAATTCGATTTCATCGAAGCGAAGTCTATTGGTTGGATAAATATTAGGTAATATGGCTCTTAATATGTACCTAATTATTGTAAGTAACTTTAATTATTGTAAGTGATTGTGGTAAATCAAATAAACAAAATAGTCGTTTAATAAAAAGGTGTGTGTCGTGCTCCTGGAACACTCTTTACTCTGTAGAAACCGGATAACACCTAAAACATAACTCCATTTTATGTGTGATTTCACCCATCGCTCGATAGATGGCGCTGTCTTACAAATCGAGTTCGTTATACCAAATATCTATACGTGATTGCAGGCGCGCCCATAAGATTTTTGTAGGTTTTCTTCGTGTCACGCAAAAAAAATCATTTTCTTTCGCCTAGTCCTCTGCGCGATACCTACCGTCCGAAAAGAAACTTTGTTTCAATTAATAAATTGTTCTCAAAGTTATACGACGCCCGCTAACCCGCACTTGGCCAACACGGTGGACCATGGCCAAACAAACCCCTCCCATTCAGAGAGGAGACACGTGTCCAGCAGTGGGATATAAACAGGGGTGGGTGATGATGATTGGATTAATTAATTATTCAAGGAAATGATAGTCCTCAAGACACGGCAGCAGAAAACGCATTGATACAAGAATTGAGAAACCAAAGGTCACGTATTTTAACAAAGGTGGTCAAGTTTTCTGATGAACCAAAATCAAAATAGGTAGGTATTCTAGAAAAATAGGTATTCTAACGCCGCCTCTACACTACTCGCGAAGTTCCTCGGCGAAGTACTAAGAAAAGTTGGCAAAGTTAGACGAAGTGCCCCTCCAAACTGCTCGCTTCGGTCAACTTCGGTCAACTTCGCGAGTAGTGTAGAGCGCGGGTGAGAACCATTATGGGCACTAAGAATTTGTTATCATTCAATCATCATTTCCGTAATTTAATTTTGCATACAAAGTTACTTTCTTTTCAATGCAGACGGGAACTGTGCATTGAAAAGAAAGAAAAAGATTTTATTGAGAAGTACAACTTGTTTTTGGATATAATTTGGAAATGCGCTTATCCCATAAATGCCCATATGCCCATTCCTACCCATAGGCGCTAGCGATCTCGTGAAGTTGTAGGTAAGTAACATCATAGTGTCCTGGTTGATCGTTCACTCGCAAATCTAATTCAATTACTGGTGTGCTATTCTACAAAATGAAATAGCTGCCAGACAGCTGCTAACCCGAATATGGCATGCAAAATTGTACTCTATTACAATTGACAAATTCATAGATGCATAGATGTACGCTCGTCGCTGTTTTGCAGAATAGCACGGCTTTAAATTAATTTCAACAGCTTTGCAAACAACTCCAACACTCGGCTCCGTTGTTATAGTCTTAATTTAAAAGCGCGATCAAAAAAGTACAGTTGAAAGCGTTTCCGTCGATTGAAAGAGCGACTCTTCCGCTGGCTCGGAGTCTCAAGTGCATATGCCTGGAATACAGGGGGCTATTCAAGTAACACACCGGCTAGATTTCGTGAAGTGAAATGTTCAAAAAGTAATGGCATTTACTTAGATAAGCAGACGATATTGAAATCAAAACATTGTTTGCGAACACTGCAGAGAAAATAATTTTACTACTATTGACATAGAGCGTAAAATTGAATGTGGTTCAAAACGCAACATGGTCGACAATCGTGAAATTATATTTACTTTCCGCGATGATGTTAAGGCATTGTATTTCCTTTGATTAAATACATTTAATTTTACACTATAACCTAATAGACGTAAAGTTTGTAGTAAATTAAATAATTAGTAATAGACGTAAATTCATTAGTAATAAACGTAAATTTTTGCAGTTTTTTTTTATTTTACGTCTTGATTCACATCACTCAGTGTGTGAAAACGTTACGTGAATAGTCCCACTGTAGGTACTTACTACCACTAGTGATGTTCACCACTAGAAAGTAGGTAAACTCATTCCACTATACCTATAGTACTTAGTAGGTATGTAATCCGATTAAGATAAGATTTATACTTGGCTTGACAATTTTAAAATGTTCCATGAAATGATTAAATAATATGCGATATATTTACATGTAATATTTATACCAAAACACGATGATAATTGTTATTTCTTCATTTGAGTATAACATTAACAAGGATTTTTTTACGTACATTAATAAATAATGTACTAATATCTGGGTGACCGAACTTCGCTCGGTGGCCAATAGATGGCAGCAGTAGTTATATTTTAATTTTTTTTTGGTAAATTCAACATTTTATAAAAATGAATCCTAGCTAGATCGATTTATCGCCCCCAAAACCCCCCGTATACTAAATTTCATGAAAATCGTTCGAGCCGTTTCCGAGATCCAGATAATATAGAAATATATATGTAATGAAATGAGTGACATTTCATTCATTTGAATTTGCCGCGCTTCGCGTATCAGCTGTCGCGTATCTATGATATTGATCTGTGTCGATGATTTAAAATGGCGAGGGACGCTGAAATTGTTGTGTGCATTTTTGTCGTAATAAAAACTCATAGAAAGAATGTGATTGAGGACTCGAGATATAGTGAACTTTAAATGTCGTTTCTTTGTTATTTCAGGTGAGATAGAAGTGTAATTGTCGTAACTTGATAATAACTAGATAATTGTAAAATAAAACAAAACTTGTAATAAAACAAAACTTTGTTATTTCAGGGAAACAATTTGTGTTTAATTTTGGAGATCCTCAATGTCTTATAAAACGACATTTTTGTGAACTAAAAGAAGATGGACCGGCTTCAATTTGAGTTTACAATAATAGCCTCAAATGATGGCAAATCAAATGTATTAGCTATAACCTCAATATCTACTGAAGAAGGAAAATGTTATGTTTTACCCGAGGAACTGAAGCCGGTGAGTCATCATACATATATTGTTAAAACGAACACTTTCACAAAAGTAAAAAATAGCATTAAAAAAAGACACCAGAGTAGAAAAGTATGGATAAAGTTGGATGAAAATCTAAAGAAGACATATGTAGATGAGGAAGGTAATATGCAATTTTTAGATCAATATTTAGATGAAGTGAGCACAACACAAGCAAAGGACAAAAATGACACTTTGCAACAAATCTTGGAACAATTAATAGAAACTACAACTAAGAAAGAAAGTCAACATAACTTAAAACATATCTCAGAAAAATTTATTATTGAAAAATTCACAAGCAAAAATCCTAATGCGATGCAATGGATAGAAATTTTTGAAAAAGAGTGTGCGCGCTTCAATATAACAAAAGATGAGACAAAAATAGATATTTTGAGGTTATTTTTAGATAAACCTTGTTTGGATTGGTATAGCTCGATGATCATAAAACTAACAATAAATTCTGAATGGAGTGAATGGAAAGACAAGTTTTTAGAAACTTTTAAAAACCAAGGATGGGACATAGTCACATATGCTCTCGCATTTAGGTATAAAGAAGGACAGTTAATGGATTATGCCATAAAAAAAGAACGGCTTTTATTAGATATAAACAAATCTATAGATTCCAAAACAATGATAGATCTTATTGCAACTGGTTTACCTGGATTTATCTTAAATAAGTTAAACAGGGATGAACTCAACAACACTACTGACTTGTTCAACGAGATAAGAAAATATGAAGGCACGATGTATAAGAAAAACTCAACTAACATAAAGAGCAGTACATTTTATAATAAAAATAAAACTTATGAGAAGAAGTCATGTAAGACTTGTGAGTCTTTGGACAAAGGGATTAGATATCATCCGGAGGAGTCATGTTGGTTCAAGAAAAATAAAAATGAACCTGAAAAAGATCTTAAAACTAAAAATGTAAACAATAACTCCATAATTGAAGTAGACATAAATACTGAGAAAAAAACTAGTAAGCACACCATTAATCAAAATCAAGCTTTTATTAGAAAATAAACTAGAAGTGAGTGGTATTTATGATTCAGGCTCACAGATTTCTATAATAAATTCAAGATTAATAAAAGTAAAAGAAAAAAAAGATGATGTGAACATAGCATACATGAGAACGGTTAATGGTGTGAAGAAGATGGATGGCTTGATAACAATAAAAATTAAAATATTTGATTTAGAAGAAGAGGTGGATGTATACATAGTAGAAAATGAAGATTTTGATGATTTCATAATCGGATTAGATATGATAAAGAAATTCAGATTAACCCAAAATGAGAACTTGCAGATAGAACAAAAGAAAATAACAAATAAAATAGACAGGATGTCTAAAGATAACAGAAATGAAGATAATAATATAAAAAAATATACAGTAAATTTCAATGAACACATACAAACAGAGGAATTTATAAGTATGACAGACCATTTAGATAATCAAAAGAAAATTGAGATAGAGAAAATTATAAAGGAATATAAAACAATATTTGCTAAGGACAAGTATGATATAGGTTCAGTTAAAGATTATGAAGCTCGCATAGATTTACAAGTAAATAAATATTGTAGTAAAAGACCATACAGATGTACAATACAAGATAGATTAGAAATTGAAGAGCAAATATCGATGTTACTAAAGAACAATTTAATAGAAGAATCATACAGTCCTTTCGCTGCTCCAGTGACATTGGCGTTTAAAAAAGGTGAAAATAGAAAATCCCGTTTATGTGTAGATTTCAGAGAGTTAAACAAAATAGTTATACCACAAGCTCAACCATTTCCTTTGATAGATGATCTAATTATTAAACTAGAAATTGCAAGTATTTTACTACACTAGATATAAACTCAGCATTTTGGGCAATACCATTACGGGTGGAAGACAGAAGTAAAACAGGATTTGTCACACAAGATGGCCACTTCCAGTGGACCTGCCTCCCTTTTGGCTTGAAAACATCACCAGCAATTTTCCAGAGAATCTTAAGCAATATTCTAAGAAAACACAATCTCACAGGATACTCTGTTAACTATATCGATGATATTTTGATATACTCGTCTACCTTTGAAGAACATATAAGGCACATTAGAAATGTATTAGAGGCAATAATTAAAGAAGGCTTTAGACTGAAGTTTAAGAAATGTACCTTTGCTTCAGACTCAGTAAAATACCTCGGCCATATAATTCAGAACAATTCAGTAAGACCACTAAAAGACAATTTGATTTCAATAAGGAACTTCCCAACTCCTAAGACGCAAAAGAACATCAGACAATTTTTGGGAAAAATAAACTTCTACCATGACTATATACCAAGAAGTGCAATTATTTTAGATCCATTACACAATTTATTACGAAAAAACGAGAAATTTGTATGGTCAGAGAAATGTGAAGAAGCATTCAATCTGATAAAAAGATATTTATGTTCGCAACCGGTCTTGGAAATATTCGACAAAGACTTACCAATCAAAATATTTACCGATGCATCTTTGGAGGGCATTGGAGCAATATTAAAACAGACACAACTAGATGGTAAAGACAAACCGGTGGCATATTTCTCAAAAAAATTGAATGAACATCAAAAACGGAAAAAGGCTATATATTTAGAATGTCTTGCTATGAAAGAAGCTGTTAAATATTGGCAGCACTGGCTCATCGGAAAACAATTCACCATTTACTCAGATCACAAACCTCTAGAGAACATGAACATTAAATGCAGGACAGATGAAGAATTGGGTGATCTCACATACTACCTATCTCAGTATGACTTTACCGTAAAATATATACCTGGTAAAGAAAATGTAGAAGCAGACTGTTTGAGCCGAAACCCTGTATTAGAACCAGAAGATAACAGAGAGGAAACATTGAGAATAGTTAATTTAATACAAATAAAAGATATAGTTGGAGACCAAGAGAAAAATGAAACAATAAGAGAAAAGAAACAAAATTTAATACTAAAAAATAATATCTATTATAAAAAAATAAAGAAACAGGAAAAGATTATCCTCTCAGAAGAATTTAGTAAAAAACTTATAAAAAGGTGCATGAAGATTTATGCCATATTGGGATCAGACAACTGCAGAAAAAAATAAGTTCAATATATACGGCTATAAACCTAACAAAAAATATCATAAATATTTGTAAAACATGTGAAATATGCATAAAAAATAAATCAAGATGTCAAAAAAAATTGGATTAATGTCACAACTGGGACCAGCTACCAAACCATTTGAAATAATGTCAATGGATACTATTGGTGGATTTGGAGGATCTAGGTCTACAAAGAAATATCTACACCTTTTAGTAGATCACTACACAAGATATGCATTTATTGCGACTTCGAAAACCCAGAATGCATGTGACTTTATAAATTTAACAAAGAAAGTACTAGAGACAGATGAGATTGGAATTATCCTGACAGATCAATATCCGGGCATAAATTCAAGAGAATTTAAACAATTTTTGCAGGAAAATAATATTAAACTAATTTTTACAGCCGTGAATACACCATTCTCGAACGGCTTGAATGAAAGATTAAACCAAACAATAGTAAATAAAATAAGGTGTAAAATGAATGAGAAAAATAATAAGAGAACATGGACAACACTGGCAAGAGAATGTATACAAAAATATAATGAAACAGAACACTCCGTTACAGGTTTTGCACCAAAATATTTACTGGATGGTACAAATGTCAGTATTCTACCAAATGAATTCAAAACGATGGAAAAGGAAGACAAGTGGATTGCTGATAGAAGATTGGCATTAGAGAATACAATAAAATCTCATGAGTATAACAAGAAAATATTTGATAGAAATAGAAAAATGCAAGAATTTAATGTAGGAGACAGTGTATATGTAGAAAATGGAAATAGACTGAATAGAAAGAAATTAGACGAATTAAAAATAGGCCCTTTCAAAATAATAGAGAAAATATCGAATTCCATTTATAGGATTGATACAGGCAACAGAAAAACAGAATCAACATTATTTCATATAACAAAATTGCAACCTGTCATAACAGAGGCTGAAGAAGATGAAGGAGATGATAATGAATATGAAGATGACTTATAAGTACATTTTACAGATATATTGCTTAGAATTTTCGCTCTTAGGGGGGGAGATGTAATGAAATGAGTGACATTTCATTCATTTGAATTTGCCGCGCTTCGCGTATCAGCTGTCGCGTATCTATGATATTGATCTGTGTCGATGATTTAAAATGGCGAGGGACGCTGAAATTGTTGTGTGCATTTTTGTCGTAATAAAAACTCATAGAAAGAATGTGATTGAGGACTCGAGATATAGTGAACTTTAAATGTCGTTTCTTTGTTATTTCAGGTGAGATAGAAGTGTAATTGTCGTAACTTGATAATAACTAGATAATTGTAAAATAAAACAAAACTTGTAATAAAACAAAACTTTGTTATTTCAGGGAAACAATTTGTGTTTAATTTTGGAGATCCTCAATGTCTTATATATATACAAGAATTGCTCGTTTAAAGGTATAGGATATTATATGTACAATGTTATTCTTTCATCATTTTATTTTCAGCGTCATAATCTGGCATTAAGGTGTTGCAGCCCTACCAGCCCGCGAAATTCAAATTTTATTTAGTTTTTCGCAAATATTAGACTCACTAAACATTTTAGATTTATGGCAATGCATTTTGCGGGCCTACTTCCTATGCATCTACATGTTTTTAATAGAAACTTTGCTCGAAAGTTCCCACTCATCTCATATTGGTTCCCGAAAGATAATTTTTTGCAGTTTCCCAGATTTCGAGCTATCGGGAACCAATATGAAGTAAATGAGTATTGTTGAGCAGAGTTTTTATTAAAAACATGTAGATACATAAATTCTGTGCCCGCAAAACACATTGCCATTAACATTCGATGTATAATTAGCCCACTATGAGCAAAAAACTAAATAAAATTTGAATTTTCGCGCCCGGATGTTACCCATTGCCCTTAACTTAAAATGAAATACCTATCGAAAAAGATCAAATTGCCTAACAGGGAAAAGCGGCCGTTAATAAATAATTTTTATTACATAGACGGGATAAATTGCAGGCAATCACTATTGACTAGCAAACGCAATCCGAGAGGTCGTGCGCAAGCGCAGCGCACCTGGATGTTAGTGCTTTGATCAGTCTGTGAAAGCGGTCTAGCCTAGCGCTGAGCGGCCCTCGGCGTGCCTTTATTAATAACTGGATTGCATTAATAACTAGCCACCCCCCATCCCCGCGCCCTGAGACCGCGCGTCCGAGGGCTGTCAGACATACTGCAACGAAGTTTTAGGTATACATAGTTATATAAAAAATATCAAATCGCTTTCGGCCTGTATTTGCTTACATTAAAACTAACAACCTTTGTTCTACGACTTTTTTTTACTTAATATTTTGAGAAATATCAAATATTCAATATTTTAGAGAGATACTCTACTTGTTCCTACTCTGTAATGTAACATCGGAAAGTGGCAATGCGCGACGGCGGCGCGCGAACTCGCGGCGTGAAACCGCAAAAGTGTAATGTAACTAACCTAACCTAACTTACAGAAATATTTTTTTTGTATGGAATAAAGTAATACTTACTGAATTTTCAAAAGTCGTAGAACTCTGCAATACCTACTAAGTATTGAATGGAAATTGGCGTTATTTTGCAGAGATGTACATAAATGCGGTATTATACCTACATAATACAATTATGAAAGAAATAAAGTTAATTTTCCAAAAATAATAATGTCTTGCTTGCAAAAACTGTTGGCAGCCCTACCGGAGACCCTAACATAATACTGCATTTGTGCAAGGGTCCACCGTATCATACGAATGTAAGATTTCTTTTTACATGCACCCTCGACTGTAGAAAAGCTAGACTCTACTTGATATAAGAATAACCTACTCCATTTATTGCTATGGACACATTTTTATTAATATTTTTTTTCTGGATGCAGACTACTCGTTTGCATTCTTACACTTATGAATTCTGATAAAGGATTTCCTGCCTATTATTATATCTAGAAACTAGTTACTAGGTAGCTGGACATGAAACCAGAGGGACCAGACCTTGTGTCGCAGATTTTTGATGACACTTTTGATATTTTGGGACACTTAGCCCGTAATTGTGATACTGACATTCCTGAATATGTAGCTGACCCGGCAAACGTCGTTTTGCCGTATAAATGATTTCTCACGTAGATACCCCTACGTTACGAAAATTAAGTTACCTACATCTTATTCTCAGAGTTACCGAATAGTATACAGAATTAAAAAATATTAAAGTCGGTCAAGCTGTTTTGGAAAAGGTTCGTTACAAACTAAGTATGAGACAAGAATTTTAAATATGAATTTTAGTGAAAATATTTAATAGAAAGTTGGACCAAGATTCAAAACACACACAGTTCAAAACATCAGCGAAAAACGTAAAACGGCCAGTTTCCAGTTGGTGGCCTCAGGCTTGGTTAGCAAAAACAACAAACAATAAGTGCAAAAAAAAGCTCATCTCGGTAACCTTATAGGCTATGTATTTTAAAAATCCATTTTGTCTCAATTATCGCAAAAAACTTAAAATTAGCGATTTCAAAGCTAGGACTACACTTTACTGCTCTAGTTTTTTAGGGTTCCATACCAAAATGGTAAAAATGGAACCCTTATGGTGAGACTTTCTCCTTCCGTCCGTCCGTCTGTCACACTCGATTATTTCAGTAACTGTTCAAGCTATCGACTTAAAATTTAGAACAGTTATAGGTAATAGTGACCCGACGTCATAAAAATCGTAAAAATTTGAAAATTGTTTTTATTTTTATTTAAAAAGGGGGAAAACCGGGTCGTCAAAATTTCAAAATGAGATAACAATATTGAGTGGGGTATCATATGAAAGGGCGGCACTTGTGTATTCTAAAATCGATTTTTATTTATTTTTATGCCTGATAGTTTTTGATTTATTGGGCAAACTGTCGAAAAAAATACCGTTCCCCCCACCTTATCTCCGAAATTTACCAATCTAAAAATATGTAATAATTATTATTAATAGAAATTAACGTATATTTTACAGTAAAAATAAAATCAACTCGCTAACTAATACACTTTTGGTGATATTAACAATAAACCTCTAAAAACAAAGTTAGGTTTGCGGTTTGCCAACAAAAGTAGGTACCTACTTGTAAATTATATACTCGTAAATTCAAGGGACAAAGGTGGTTCTTTTAACGTTTTACTTCTTTGATAGTATGGAACCCTCGGTGCGCGAGTCCGACTCGCACTTGGCCGGTTTTTTAATTGTAAATCGGTCATTACATGTACATAAGGATAATCAATTCCATATAGTAGAAAATCTCACCGTTTCCTTTCTACCATTTATGCAACCGAAATATTGAAATCGAAATTGTATGCATTCATCAGCAAAGAACATCGTATGCCAGACATGCCGGATTTGAAATATGCATAAAGGACTGAGACTGAGACATATTCGCCGTACTAGAAGACTCATCGGCAAACAGCCCCCTGATTGCCTAAGAAAAACGTATTCATCGTTATCGTAAACGCTAGCGAATTTTACGCCGCGACGTTACTGAGTGGCCGCGACTGGCTGACGCAAATCAGACCCAATCAGCGGGCAGAATTCGCTAGCGTTTACGATAACGATGAATACGTTTGTCCTACGCAATCAGGGGGCAGACACTGATCAACAAAAAACTCCAAAGCCTGGAACATCGTCGTTTGGTTGCCTGTCTGTTGATATTCTATAAAATATATTTCAGAGTGTGGTCAGATTTTGGTACTCCCTTCACTTATATACTAGGTATACCTACCACAGAGCTGCAAGGCATCCTAAAGGCTTCCTGCTTCACTTCTACAATATCTGGGTGACCGAGCTTCGCTCGGTAGTATGACTACTGGCTAATAGATGGCAGCAGGAGTCATATTTTTTTTTGGTGAATTCGACATTTTCTAAAAAGGAATCCTAGCTAGATCGATTTATCGCCCCTAAAACCCCCTGTATACTAAATTTCATGAAAATCGTTCGAGCCGTTTCCGAGATCCAGATTATATAGAAATATATATATGTATACAAGAATTGCTCGTTTAAAGGTATAGGATATTAGTTGACGTACCAAATACACGTATGGACTATGGAGTGGTTTGATTTCTCGTTCCTGATATGTACTGCAAAGGTCTGGAATACCCTTCCAGACACTGTTTTTGTCTTTCCCACCAATTTGGGCACCTTCAAATCAAAAGTGAATAGGCATGTCCTAGACAAGCGCGCTCCACCTTTGACTGTATCATCACTTTCCATTATTTATAAGACCTAGCATAGTTATAAGTATTAAGTATACTTGAAAAAAAAAAGCATTCCATACCTTTATGGTGCGAATCATAACCTTAAATTGAAAAAGTTTTCAACTAAGATTGTAATTAGGGGTGCAAGGGGGTTATAAACTTTTCACTAATTTGCAGTAACTCGTACTTGTGTATATCTATTACCTAACTTGGTAAACTGGATTCCGAAGTTCAAACTCCGTGTAATGTAGACCTAGCCTAACAACCTAGGGAGGCATGCAGCATAGGGCGGCGTCGCAGCCTATTCACTATGACCGGCCACATGACATTTTCCCTCATCGTATTATCACCTCTATAGCTATTTTAATAAGGGCTGAATGCGTGTAAACATGTGTAAAATTATAAAATATTCATGTGAAACTCTTGTGTGTAAGCGTAGACGTGTGAATCGTACGCCGCGACTGAAAATGAATACAAGGGATAATATAACATCTTGAGGGGACGAGGCAACACTTATAAGTACCTAAGTTAGGAAATGGGAAAATTTGCCAACTTTAATAAAACGTTACTCCGTGAACTCTAGATATTCATTTGCTATTTTATCGGAAGGTCCCGATTTAATTCCCGGTAACTTTGATACATATACTTACTCCTTAGGATACTGCTTAGGATTTCATAATTTCTAAAGAGAGCTAAGAGACGTAGTAGGTGGGCAAGCGATTCATAGTTTCAGTACCTACTATCCTACTAGTCTTTACTTATAGTTAGCTTCAGGTGTTACTGCATCAAGTACAACAACCAAATTGTACTTGAAAAAATGTTATCAAGATATTACAAACAGGCTTTTAAAAATCATTATTCTTCTCAGCAAACCCTTTCATTTGATACCCATATTGTAGGAGAGCATTAAAAATAACTAGTCCGCCATCTTAGCTGTTCCGCCATATTGAATTTAGAATGACGTCACAGAACTAATGCATTGTCATCTAAACTAAATAATTGCTAAGTCTGTTGAAGATATCTGTGTGCATACTTCGAAATGGAGTTGCAAGATTTTACCCGAACAAACGTACCTGCCTAAATTGTTATAATTTAAGTAAATAAAAGCTTGTAATAACGAGTTTGTTCCCTTCATGAGTTTCCCTCGTAAAGCCTACATATCGCAGAGCTCAGGGTATATTTCACGCACCTACCTACTGTGCAAATACACGTATAGCGTGTATACGTAGTTATACCGGCGTCTGCATTGGAACACTGCAATGCCGGAGTAGTGCAGCTTTCGTTCGTTAGTTTCTTTTTTGCGCCTCGTTACTTGAACCCGCGAGAAAAGGTCCGCATTCACGTTTTGTTCAAACTTTTCTCGGCTAAATACAAGCAGTTTTGTACTGCAGTATTGCAAACATAGGTCCGTATACCCTTTCGATTCGAGGAGTATAATAAATAATAAAATAAAAATAAAAAAGCCTTTTATTTTTCCTTTTTCAATACACATAATTAATAATTAAAGAAAGTGAAATCTTAACATTAACTTATTACTAATAAAATATAATCTTAAAATAATATTTATTGGTTATTATTGGAAAACCCCTCGCGGGTCAAGGCCTCCCCCAGAGATGTCCATCGTGGCCTGTCTTTTGCCACCACCAGCCAGTTTTGTCCTGCTCTACGTTTAATATCGTCATCCCAACGGCTATAAGGTCTGCCTCTAGCGCGTGTGCCACTCGGTCCTGGCCACTTTGTCAACCTTATAGTCCAACGACCGTCGGAAAGCCTAGCCACGTGGCCGGCCCAGTTCCATTTGGATCTTAGTGAGTAGGAGAGAGCATCAGTAAGTTTGGTTTGCCGACGAATAATAGAGTGGCGAATTTTATTTATTTTTCGTATATTGGTGATGCTCCTCTCCATTGGTCTTTGACAGGCCGTTATCATTCTACATGCTTTGTTAGTATACTTCCAAGTTTGACAGCCGTAGGTTAGGGTAGGCAGGATACACGTGTTCATAATTTTACTTTTGAGTTTCATTGGCATTTTGCCTTTCAGTACTTCTTTCATGCTCCAAAATTTGTTCCATGCGAATTTGATCCTCCTTTCAATTTCTTCGTCATTGTTATTTTTATCGAATGATATTTGCTTTCCGAGATAAATATATTTGTTAACGTATTCTATTTTGGTGTTTTCTACTATTATCGGAGTTTCCTTAAAATTGGTCATTAATTTTGATTTGCTAAAGTTTATTTCTAATCCTACCTCTCGACTCGCCTTGCATAGTGAGTCCATCATGTATTGCATTTGTGTACTATTTTCCGAAAAGACGGCTATATCATCAGCAAATCTCAGATGATTTAAATATTTTCCTTGAATATATATGCCAAGTTTGTCCCATTTTAAGGTTTTAAGGGCCGACTCTAACACCGCTATAAAGATTTTTGGAGACAATGGGTCTCCTTGCTTTACTCCTCGATTAATTTTGATTGGTGGACCTGTTGATTCGAGACGGATCTTGCTCGTGCTGTTTTCATAGAGGTGTTTTAATATTTTAATATATTCTCGGTCTATATTAAGTTCATCTAGTGCTTTCCATATAGCTTGGTACTTCAAACTATCGAAAGCTTTTTGATAGTCTACGAAAGCTATGTAGAGTGGCTTTCGGTATTCATTAAATTTTTCGATCAGCATTTCAATGGCGTGAATATTGTCTATTGTTGAGAATCCGGTTCTAAAACCAGCTTGTTCTATAGGCTGGGTGGACTCAATTTTCTCTTTTATCCTTTTTTCTATAAGCGAGGTAAAAAGTTTATAGAGGCATGGCAATAAACTAATTGGGCGGTAATTAGCAATATTTTGAGGATTTCCTTTTTTATAAAGTAATATTATTATGGATTCCGTCCATTGTTTAGGAGCAATGCCTGACTGAAGAATTCGGTTGTACAGTTTTGTCAGCGGGCCTGTTAGACAACAACCAGACATTTTTATCGCTTCGTTTGATATTTTGTCAGAACCAGGGCTTTTATCATTTTTTAATAGCTTTATAGCGTTCATAATTTCTATTTCATCGAACAGTGCCATTTGGTGATTATGGGACTCCTCTTGGCAGGATACTTTCTTGAACGGCTCCGAATATTGGCCTGATTCGTCGTCCAGATTTGTGGACTTTTCACTGTAAAGGTCTCTATAGAAATCTGTAGCTATTTTCAAAATATCTCTTCGGTTTTGTGTTATATGAGTAGAGTCTTGCAAACTCATTATCCAAGCTTTGTGAGTACTAAGTTCCTTAAGAGCTTTTTTCATGCTGCCGCTACTGATTAGATATTTTTCTATTGTTTTTTGTCTGTGATCTTCATAATCTTTTTTTAAATATTTGCTAGTTAGTTTGTAAAGAGCGCTTAGCTCGTTCCTCATTGATCTTGTTTTTGGTGTCGTTCTTTGAAGCTGGTATTTCTTAGTCAGTAAAGCCATTGTGCGTTCTTGTATAATATCATGCTTACTTCTTGCTTGTTTGGTAGACATAAAATGTGCGTGATTCTGACTTGACTGGATAGCGAGGATTATTTTATCATAAAACTCTTGGATTGTGCAGTCATTGCTATCTAGAAGCCTGTTATTGTAAGAATTAAGATGCTCTACATATTTAGTTAATTCCTCGAGGAGTATAGTCACTTACAATTTTATAGGATTAACTTATGCTCGATTTTAACTAAGATATCAAACACCGAGTGATGAAGAAAGCTTTTATAATATCTTCTACTCTTCCTGATGAGGAGATCCTTAAAAGAGTGGCAGACATAGCTTAATGAGTCGTGATGTTGTGATGATGGAGCACATGTTATCTCTTATGTCAATAGACGCCTAGGATCAGGGATGTTGGAATTGAGAGCAGATACCTCCAGGCCCCAACCATGTACAAGGACGAAATAAAGAGGTCAGAGGAATTGCTGCTTCGTTGGGACACCAACTTTCAAGAAATTAGAAGCCTATGTACACACGATGATGCACTAAGACTTGATAAAATATACTCTTAATTGATGACGCCGCAGAAGTTATGTAACAATTTAAGTCTTACTTTTGTCATCCTTTAGGTACAGGGATGTAGTCCAAAGGTTGAACCTTAGGTAAGTAATACAAGAGGGATTTTGAAAATAAGGAATTTACCACATTAGCAAAAGGCTGAGGGACTATTATTATATAGACTGTAAGTTTTATACGCAGTATCGAGTCATTAAAAATGAGGACTCAATTTTATCGTCCCGAAGTTCAAGTATTTTGAGTACAAACAACATGGCATGAATTTTTCCACCCTAACGGTTATCTAAAAACGATAGAACAATTATTGAGTGCGTTTAACGCAGGACATAATGTTTCATACGCTCGGTACTTGGTACAAATAGAAGCCCTAAAAGCGAGTTCCTGTGCGCACGCAACGCAATATACGCACACCATCTGGCCCACAGTGGACACGCACACCTAATATTTTATTGTAATTACTGCAGTCTTGAAATTGTAGACATGCGACATACGATCAGGCTAGGTAGGTCTTATTTCAAGAAGGAGTCTTCCGGTGAACTCAGTTCTGCTAGACAGCGTTCGAGGAGCTATTGAATATCTTCTCGTCCAATATCAATTCTGATATGAATATTTGGTCTTTGAATAGTCTGAACTGTATGCCAGCAGTGTTCCCAAAACTAAAACATACTTAGGGTCATTCGAGAGGCGGAAAAACAAACTTCTCCAGAACAAATCCATCTCCAAAATTTCTTCAAAATTTACTTTATTGTTATAGTGCTTCACACACTAGGTATAATTTTATAAATGTGAAAAGTGTATCTAAAATTAACGCTACCAACGGGATTCGAACCCGTGACCACCACCTGTCGCGGGTGATCGCTCTTCCACTGAGCTATAGTTTATAATTTCTTCAAAATTCCTCTTGACGTCAGGACAGGAGTCATCGTTGGCTATCACTATAAAAAAACAGTGTGCGTTTAGCGTTATGGTGGCAATGGAGAGGCGGAGACATGTCCTAGAGTATACGCACTTAATCTATCTAGATTCTAGGTACTGAATGATTAAAATAATCAGTTTCAGAAATGAGAAGTTCCGTTGACAATGAAATGACGATATGGCGTTGGGGACCCTGATTAAAGTAGAAAGTCTGGATCGAAGCGGACTAATAACCTACTGTGCAGGTTGGACATCCATCACCTCAACCATCACCTCAATGACTCAGTGAATTGTCGGTCGATGGTCGATTCATCTCTTTATTTACCTTTGCCTCAATGCAGTTTAGAAACGCTAAGTGCAATAGGCTTAACTAACTTAGCTTAGGTACGTTTATGTCAAACCCTTATTTTGCAACTAAGTAATTGGGCACGGATCTCCTATCGGAACGGACATTCAGAAGTAGGTCATCTCAACCCCTTTTTACGTCCCACTGCTGGGCACGGGTCTCCTCTCAGACTGAGAGGGGTTTGGCCATAGCGGTGGCCAAGTGCGGGTTGGCGGGCTTCACACACTTTCGAGAACAATTTTGCGAACTCTCAGGCATGCAGGTTTCCTCACGATGTTTTCCTTCACCGTCAAACAAGTGATTATTTAGTTTCCTAAAAACGCACATTATTCAGAGGTGCGTGCCCAGGATTCGAACCCGCGACCTCCTTATGAGAGGCAGAGGTCAGAACCACTGAGCTATCACTGCTTTTTTAACAGAAGTAGGTACGGGCCCGTAATACGACCTCAACCCCTTGAAGTGATGCAGAGGTGTACCAATGAATTACTATCATTATTTTAGTATGTATGCTAAAAACTTAGAAACTGTGCGGTAGATAATTACCTACTGCTCTTTTTGTAATCAAAAGGTTAGATAGCTCAGTTTTTGTGCAAAGATAAGGTTTGGTGCGGAAATGCAGCTAACATTCTTGGCGTTTTGCCATGAAGGCGACTATATCCCAGCACTTTAGGTATTTGTCGCACACTCAGACTCGCTCTACGATACCTAGCGACCATTGTCGTAAGTCGAGCAGTTAGAATGAACTCCGTGAACCTATTCATAAATATTTGCGTCACAGTACTGTGCAGTAGTGTGCTGTTACAGTTGGACTATTTTTCATTATAATTCGCTTCACGAAATATATGCTGGAAGTTGCGTTTTTTGCGTATATTTTGACTTTTTTATGGTAATCGATAGTATCAACCGAGGTATTTATTTATAATAATTATGTATTACTAAAGTAGTAGGATTTGTAGAAATTTTTCTTGTACATATTAGGGAAATGAAGAGTTTTATATTTTTTTTAATCTTCTTCGCTACCGTCCGCATCTTTCTTTTCACAGTAGTAGTTTTGACACATTCTGTGATCACCATAAGAGTGCGGCATTGAGTTTAACAATATCGTTGTGCAGAACTGATATGGCAACGTTTTTAGGGTTCCCAGATATTTTGTGATATCTATACTAATATATTATAAAAAGGTAGCGTAACGATGTTTGTGAGTTTGTGACGTTGTAAGGGGTAATCTCTGGATCTACTGAACCGATTTTCAAAATTCATTCACCAATACATTATCGTGGAGTGTCATAGGCTATAATAATTTCCAAAATTAACTTTGCATTGTTACTAAAACTTGAATAATGCAATCCAAGTCGCAAAAAAATTGCTTTCATCGCGTACGCTGCGATTGAGGATAGAATAAAACAAAATCAAAATCATCAAATCAGTATCAAAATCTGCAAAAAAGTCCGCAATAGCATATGCCTATCTCCTATGGGTAACTCGCAATAACTGCTTTTACTTTAAAATTGTGGATTAAAAATAAATAATTTTTGTGAAGCTTATTTAGCCCATATGGTATTAATTTATATCTTTGTAAATATGTTTTTTAGAACGGAAATTTAATGTAGAATAGTTCTGCCCTTTACTCTATACAGTTTAAATAAATATCTTCAAAGATATTAGCAAAAAAACGCGCGGTATGCAGGAGCGCGCCGCAGCCGCTTCGGTCGTTGCGTGGCGATAGGATAGGCATTTATCATTCATTTATCTGAATGCCTCGCGTCCAGCGCTGTGGGCTTTGGGTATAAGGCCCGTTTTCCACCACAGCGAAGCGGAGCGGAGCTGTATTTCAGTAACAAATCAGATTTCGTCATTTTGATATTTTTGAAACTGAGGGATGTCTAAATGATGAAATCTGGTTAGTTATCCAAACACAGCTCCGCTTCGCTCCGCTTTCGTGGAAACCGGGCCTTACGTGGGACAAAAATATTTCTAACGCGGAACGGAGTCCGCGGGCACTGCTAGTTTTATATATTTCACGATAGCTTTTCTCATTATCATAATTCTTATGTTGGTAAGTGTTTTTCGATGTCTCAGGGCATTTGTTTCTGCTGCCAGTCTGCGTAGTTTTTTACAAAAGTTGCGTAATATGTGATTGCGACACTCAATTTTTTCAACGGTTACATTTTGATTTTCATATGGTTTGGCATTGAGTATCCTTACATATGTCGAGTCGACATTTATCTCCAATCATTGTGTGATCTCCAATGTTGTAAATGAGACCGTTCATCGAAATAGAAGCCTTCTAAAAAAAATAATTTCAGTTTCAACAATTAAAAAACACGAATGCCCTGTTATAAAACGAAGTAATAACTCGTTTTTTACTTTTTAGTTCGTTTTATAACAGGGCACTCGTGTTTTTAGGGTTCCATACCAATTTGGTAAAAATGGAACCCTTATGGTGAGACTTTCTCCGTCCGCCCGTCCGTCCGTCCGTCCGTCCGTCCGTCCGTCTGTCACACTCGATTATTTCAGCAACTATCAAAGCTATCGACTTGAAATTTGAAATAGTTTTAGGTAATAGTGACCCAACGCCAATGCAATTATAAAACATTGCAAATTGATTTTATTTTTATTTAAAAAGGGGGAAAAGCAGGGCTTTGAATTTTCAAAACGAGATAACAATATTGAGTGGGGTATGAAAGGACGTTACTTGTATATTCTAAAACCGATTTTTATTTATTTTTATGCCCGATAGTTTTTGATTTATTGAGCAAACTGTCGAAAAACATACCAGCCCCCCCCCCCCCTTATCTCCGATGTTTATCAATCGAAAAATCTAAAATAATTATGATCAATAGAAATTAACGTATATTTTACAGGAAAAATAAACTCAACTCCCTAACTTTTATCATTTTTTTGATAATAGCAATAAACCGCCGAAAACAAAGTTAGGTTTGCGGTTCGCCAACAAAAGTACCTAGGTACATGTAAATTATACTCGTAAATTCTTGAACAAAAGTGATTCTTTTAATGTTTTACTTCTTTTATAGTATGGAAGCGGTGCGCGAGTCCGACTCGCACTTGGCCGGTTTTTTTTTTTAATTTTTTAATTACTTATTTTTATTTTATGTTTTTTACTGATGGTCAGCAGTTAGGTTAAGGTATTTTCTGTTACTACTCTCCAATACCTTCATTTTGATACCCATATTATGATAGTTGAAGAAAAAATTTTTTTTCCACTTTTGAAAATGGCGCCTCACATCCGCCATATTGATTTTTCCAAAAAAATATAGTCTTTGTTACTCGGGAGGATCCAAGGATTCTAACGATACCCCATATATCTAAATCTGTTCAGCCGTTCAGAAGTTATGGAGGAATAAAGAAACATCACATACATACATACATACATACATACATACATACATACATACATACATACACACATACATACATACATACATACATACATACATACATACATACATACATACATACACACATACATACGTACATACATACATACATACATACATACATAAATACATACATACATGAACCCTAAAAACATTACACTCCTTTTTTTGAGCAGTCGTGTAAAAAGTAAAAAACGAGTTATTTTAGTTGAACAGATAAACAGTAACAGTATTTAAACTGTGGTTACGCGTGATGGTATTTGCACGTGGTGGAATTTACACTACCTACCATAATTTTCTTAGTTCGTATCAGAGTTTCTTCGGAGCTTTTGAGGACTAGGTATTTTGATAAACTCAAGAAACACTTACTATATAATTTTTTTAAATTCTCCTTCGCTTCCTGTCAGATAGTTTTTTTTTCCAGCGCATTTAAAAAATAAATAATTTTAGC
Source organism: Coenonympha glycerion (assembly GCA_963855885.1). NCBI lineage: Eukaryota > Metazoa > Arthropoda > Insecta > Lepidoptera > Nymphalidae > Coenonympha > Coenonympha glycerion. The sequence continues at coordinate 14,171,753 of OY979637.1, read as the reverse complement.
GCGAAAGGAGCGTGAGTCGTGAAAACTTGCGCAGGTCCGTCTCGTATGGAGGCTCGTGAGCCACTGAGTACATCGTTTATTCGATGCGTTAGACCATTTTATGACTTCTGTTAGGCGAAATTTTGCAGCAATTTTTTTATTTAATATCTGTCTGCTCAATGGATAGGCAATACAATGAGCTTACTTTACGTATAATTTTTATGAAATTTAGTCCAAAGCTTTGGAAATACCATTAAAAAAATGAACAAAAACGACCTGTTTTCAAAAATTTTTATGATCGAGGCAAGTTTAACTTATCGTGTTTTCATGAGGCCATTATAGAGATAAAGCATGTATCTTTAATATGTATTTTTAACAGTGAAAAAAAACAATTTTTTCACGACTTTGAATTGCTTTGAAAAGTGGCGTAGTCGCTAAAAACCGGGATAATGGGCCGTGAAAGCCAGATTAGCTGGAGATGTTATTTATTAGCCAGACGCTACAGGAATTTTAGGTAGGGTTGTTTCCATCAATTCATCCAGTTAAAGGAAAAGTCTTATGTGTGTGTGGTTAAGCAAACGCATCCGTACGTGTGCTTATGCTATAATACTTAAGTCTAGTTTTTTATAAGACGTAATATTAGTACCCATTATGCCCTTTTTACTCTCATTTACTTTAGAGAAGACTAGCTGTTGCCCGCGGCTCCGCCCGCGTGAATTACGATTTTTTTTTACATAATATTCCTTCCTACTGGAATTCCTTGATTTTTCGCGGGATTCTGGTGTGATGTTGTACAGAAACATGTTCTTACTTTGCACGGGTCATCTTGTGGTGATTTTGAAAACTCCTTTTTCTTAATAAAAATATAAAGTTTCATTAATACGTAATTGAAAGATCAAAAGGACGATTTTAACTGTCGATATTTCGACCCAGTGGCACAGGTCGTGGTCACTACGTGACCACGACTTGTACCAATGTATCGAAATATCGACAGTTAAAATCGTCCTTTTCATTGTGATTTTTATTCTGAAACCACGAAATATGTCAAAAATTATTAAACCATGTGAAAAGTTGTACTGGTGGTAGAACTCTTCTTACAAAGTTCGGCCGGGTAGGTACCACTGGGATAAATTACTCTACTAACAATATTCCACAGCCCAACATAATATAAGAGTCTTTTAAAAATCTTTGCTTCATCTCAATACAATCCAAAACATCAGAATGGACAATGGCTATATATTTCCTTACGTATAAAAAGACCTTAGATGACAGTCAGTCGGTTAGGATCGATAAGACCTAAGAGTTAAAAATATTTGTGAACCATTATCTTACCCTTTCCATATTGTGGATGATAAAGTTTAAATCTGTTCATGTCTGTCTTAACAGTGCCATCTGAATATAAAGTCAGGAAACTGTTAATAACATGACAGTTAATTTTTATTTAAAAAAATTCGGTAGTACCTATCTCAGAGTTTTACATTCAAGTTCCACATAAATTGTAGAGATGGCGCTATACGGTATAACGTAGCGATAACGCCAGTTACATGATTTTTGTTCACCCTCGAAGTGAAAAATTTTAAACCATACAAAATCTGCTAAGCCTATTTATTTACGGCTGTAAGGGTACTCCAGTCTTACTTGAGCCCTACGTCCTAGCCCTAGGTTCTTTGTGCATTCCGAGTTTCAAGTCACCTACCTACTTGAACTTATAGGTTCTGATGTCTGTAATTTCTGAACTACGAAAGTGATGATGATAAGATTTGTATGGAATAATCTTTAAAGTACCTCCTTTCTAACAAAAAAAGAATGTATGGAATCGGACAACGCGTTAATGAATTATAACTAAAAAACGTTTGGACTTTGATGCCGTCTTCCAGGGAAACCATGATGAATTTTGGGACAAAAAGTATCCTATGTCCTACCTCGGGGTATGAACTATAATCATGTCAAGTTTCATTTAAATCCATCCAGCGGATTAGCCGTGATGCCCGGTCGTGAAACAGACAGACAGACAGACAGACAGACAGACAGACAGACAGACAGACAGACAGACAGACAAAAATTAAACAAATTACAGTTTTGGCTTCAGTATCGACTAAATAGTGTCCTCCAACAAATTTTTTTAAAATATCTTCAATGTACAGAATTCGACCCTTTACAGTTTTATTATAAGTATAGATAACGACCACGATGTCACAACGTCGTATTAAAAAGCCACTTTTTATATAGGTACGCAATTAAATTAAAATCTTTCTCGAGGACCTCTGCAAGACGTCACTGCAGACTTTTAAACGTTAATAACGCGACTCTGAAAGGCTTGATAACGTGAAAAATGTTCTTAAATGAAATAAATGAATGAATTAAATGTTCGTTTCACTCTATATACATGCACACAGTAATAAATAATAAGGCTTAGTATGTTTGTGAATAGTTGTACTAGCATTTGCCCGCGACTCCGTCGCGTCCTCGTAAATCTGTGACCGCTTATCTCATAATGTGATTAATATTATCTCAAAGGCTATGACGTAGGCGTGAAAAAATCAGTTAAAATCAGGGCGTAATTAATATCTATCACTTAGTTTACATGAACTAGTAAATGAAACATAGATTAATATTAACGCTGCAAGAACTCTTAGCGTTGACTAACCGATAAATCGTGCACAAGACTAAGTAGATGTGATGAAGTGGCGATTGTTAGGTGTGAGGGCCAGGTTATCACGTCGAAAGAACTTATTAGGGATTTATAGATTGTACTTTAACTTTGCTTAGTAACTGACTTTCAAAGCAAAGACAATTTCAATTGGCAAGAAGTGCGTGCATTCTGAGGCTACTAACGAGTCTTGGAAAATGCTATTATCGAAATGGTCCAAATCTGACCAAAGTCGTGCGTGCATGGCTCCTAAGAATAGACATTTACCCATGACAGGTGGCGCGAAAAAATGTCGCCAAAAATTCTTATTTTGCCATCAACAGTATAAGGTTAGGCCACGCTGTTCGTTCAACGGCCACCTATAGAATTTTGACAGATGGCGCTACTGTTTGCTTGTACGAAAAAGGTTTACGTAAATCCTTCGGATGCCCATATCCTGACTTTTCATATTAGTGCTTAGGAGCCTATCGGCTAACACTGTCCGCCCACCTCATCTGCCCGGGACAAAAACAATAAATATAAGCACACTCTCCATACTTTTTTTAATGGCCAGAACTTCCAGGCTCCGACTTATGACTCCTCTAGATTTTTTTGTTCTAATAAATTATATACAGTATTTCAGTACAGTAGACATGACGCCAGAGTTTGCCCTGTCCCTGTGTCGTGTACCTATACATTTTTGTGGTCACTGTGCGGTTAAGGTATAGATAGATGCGACTGGCACGACTGGATTGTACCCCCCTAGCATGAGAAGGGGAAAATTCTCCACGGGGCAAGGATAAAATTCTATGAGTCCTGGGACACTGAAACTAAACACCAGTTTGCTGGTTCCGCCATTCTTTGCTAAACACAAAAAGCTTATTTTACCATAAGAATGGTCTTCCATGTTTGCCTGGAAGAGGATCGCGTGTTATCATCAAGCGAGATCGCAGCCGAGCGCATTGTCAACGCATACAAAAAGTAGCTGATAGTATAAAGTAGATTGAATGTCCCGTGCCCGTTATTCGTTCACACCGATCTAGCCGATGAAAGGGCCTAGGCGATTGCGCCACGGTCTATAGTCTAGACTAGACTGGTGTGAAATTCGCACCGGCCATTGCTTTCGCGATTTCAATGCGCGAGATTGATCGAGAGAACCGGTCCAGATGCGGTCGGGTGCGGCTTTGTGAAGATTTTATTCGGTCAAGATGTTGTAACTTTTTTATTTATTAATTTTAAATATCCATACCAACATTAAATCCTATGTAGGCATTATCTAAGGACTTCCTTTTGCGTTAGGTAATAATGTAGAGAAATTAAAATTAGTAATTTAAATCCATTAAGATACTATGTACTAAATCTCTCTTTTATCACGTAGGTATGTGAACTCGCAATCGTCCCATAAACTCCTTTAGTTTGAATAGAATGGCAAACTGGATAATAATATTTATGTTTAGTTTAATAAGATCAATGAATTAAAAATAATACAAAAGGTGACCGATGAGACGGTTAAAATCGTAAGACCCTATGAACACCGACAAAAAATATGATGCTAGATTTGTTCTTGGATTTGAAACAAAAAATGTATTATAGTCCAACAATAAGCCCGGCGTAAAAAATCGTAATAAGCACGGATGTCATACATGGAGGTCTCTCGAGACGTGAACGACTAGATAATTAAAAAAAAACTCACAGACATCATAGCTGGACAGTGGACGAATCCCAGGACGTGTGCGAATAGTATGCATTTTTAAAAGCGCAGGCAGACGAGTCGAGAGCAGGCCGAGGCTCCAGCCGGCCGCGAGCGGCGAGCGAGGGGGCGCGGACCGGCTCCGAGACCCTCAAATAAAAACATCTATCGCCATAATAGACCTATACACAGGACCCGGCGGACTGCACGAAACAATGTCGCCAGTTTACTGGTGCCAAAAATATTTGTTTTGACACCAACAGCGTCAGTATTATCTATGGACCGCCATCCACGCCACTGCAGTTTACTATACTTGTTATTAGTCCGCACGCGAGTTTGCGCCGTATTAGCGGAAATATTGAACAAATGGCGCTAGTTTTTTCTTGTATGCAGAAGATTTTTTTCAAACGAGCGGGTGGGTCACCTGATGGTAAGCGATCACCGCCACCCATGGACATTTGCAGCAGCAGAACTGCAAATGTGTTGCAGGCTCTTAAGAAATCTGCTTATCCGCCCCTTGAATAGGGTTATCCAAGATTCAATTGTTATAGTTTTAAGAGAACATTGTTGGTGGTAGGTAGTTCCATAGTTTACACGTGCGTGGAAAGGTTGACGTAAAATGTTCCGACGTGCTCATCCTCAGTTTCATATCTGTGATCGCAATAATAATACGCACTACCCGTACCGGGACAAGTACATGACGTTGACCCCCGACTCCCGAGCCCCGAACATTCCCAGGCCAACTTGAGTCTTGACGACCGACTGGATTTCTTTTAATGGCAGGGTGGTGCTGTGATACTGGATACGCTTTCAAATGTTTGCACTTATTAGCTTTAATTTCTAAGACTAGCTTTCTTGGGGAGTCGGTGCGGTCGCGGTCATGTGTCGGATTGCTACCGCTAAGGCGAGAAATCCTTTCGACGTACAAAAGGGCAGTGCGCTATCGGGCTAATTTCTAACATGGAAGTTATCGTTGAATGCGAAGGCATTATAATACGTGTTTTAAAAGTACTAGATGGCCCGGCAGACGTTGCTTTGCAATTAGGGATACCTATGAAAAATAGCTTACGACCTTACTCTCAGACCTAACGAACATATAAATTTTTTCATAAAAATCGGTTTTCCAACAAAAATGGGCTCGAGAATTTTATTACATGAGAAGAAATGAAATATATTATATGTGTAGGCCTAGGCAACAAGCAGATAGTATGCAAATTAATGGAGAGTAAAATCAAGTGCTAGGTACGTCAGACGTACGAGTAAAAGTACGAGTTTTATTTATTGAAAACTTGACTTTCGGGTTCCGTATTAAACAAGGAGCTCTTACTTAGGAGTCGAACAACTTATAAAATTAATGCTTGTAAAGTAAACATTTCGTAGTAGATGCATTATAAGCTACGCGTACGTGTATTGTAAGTATCATCAGATACACCTACGAAATTGTTTGAAAAGATAGATAAAAGATTTTATCATATTTTAAAAGTATCTTACACATTGCCTACAGCGGGGTCAAATTGATAACCTAATTTTTTTAAATCGATTAAATTAATCAAAATAGGTACTAAGGAAGTTATCTTTTTCATTAATATTCGTAATAATTACTCATAATCGAGCTCTTTCGAATTTGAAGCACGTTAAGATAAGAATTAAGAACTTTCGTAATACCTAGTATAAAACTTCCTGATAAAAAATATAAATCAAAACTAAATTGGTATTTCAAATATCGAGATAGATTTCCCGCCTTTCGGTAACTGCCCACCAAATAAAATTCATTGGGCGGGCGGGCGCTACGTACAAATTAGAATTTACGTAGGTAGGTACTCGTATAATAGGTACATAAAACATCAGGGTATGAACAGACAATAGGTTAATATCATATACTAGTATCACCCAGTATCATATTATGAAAGATAATGTACATCCTAAAACGTAGTTTTATTTATTTTTATGCATAATAGTTTTTGATTTATCGCGCAAAATGTCGAAAAAATACCGTTCTTCTTTTACCTCCGAAGTTTAGCAATCGAAATATTTATGATTAATAAAGGTATTTTTTATAGAAACATTACCACCAACTCTCTTGGTAGCATTGTTATTTTTAATTGATATTAAAAAAAACCAAAGTTACTTAGTGCAGTAACACGGAACCCTTGATGCGCAATTCCATCTCGCATTTCGGCGGTTATTTTAATTATAATTATGATTGGTAGCTCGCCCGAAGAACAGTCCACTCTGTGAGTCCACTGCGTAAATATATAACTAGTATTTAACTCCTGAAATAAACAGCAATATACGTCTTCTTTCATTTCTTTATTCTAAGCTTGAAAAACATTTTCCCAATGTAACAGCATTTTTATTTCTTCTCATTTGTATGCAATCGAGAAACAATTTCGTGGGCGCTCTTCTTTTGTTCGTGTATTACTCCTTTGTTTCGATGTATTGCTTTGTCATCGATTAACTGCGAGTATTGTTGGAAACTTGTGTGCCGGGAAACCAAAAAGACGCCTTAATCATAGAGACTATTTTAGTTACCTACCTCTTTTATTTTTGAAAATAAATAAAACAAATTCAAATTGTTTTACTTTCCAAAAAGTGGTTTTAAAAGTGGACTGTGTATATATGATAGTAGGAAAATACAATATGTTAATTGCTTAAATGATGAAATAATTAAGTACAAAAAATTTACTTACTAACTTTTTCTTATTGCTATAAGTTAAGATCATCAACATTTTTAACTTATTGATTTAAGTTAAAAATGTTGATTATCATTTATCATTATAAACAATTAAAAAGTCTTCACTCACTAATTAGGTAATACTAATACGTATGTTTTAATTCCCTATACATTTCCAAACAAATCAACCAATGAAATAGTTGTGGTAGGTACCTATGATTGAGTATATCTAATACCGAATGTCAATGTGCTTGTGAACTGAACTGGATTATGGGTTATACTGTCACCAATTTGTGGTGTTAAAAACCAATGAACAAAACGATTAAAATTAGCGAGACAGAATTATTAGATAAACAACATCAAACACAACGTATAAAAAAATCTACATACCGCCACGTGCTTGAATAAAACGGATCTATGAATTCTATGATCCCATTGAAGTCTTTTGTATGGCAGCTAATCGCTAGACAAACGTTATGCTTATGATTATCTAATGGTAACACCATCAATTGCCTTTTGCCCTTTGTAACTTTGCCCTGTGCGACACCTTTCTTCTCCAGTTCTATACATTATACAGGATGTTTATTTATAGATTTATAGAGCTTAAATAGAGTTTTGTTAAAATAATTCTCGCATATTTGCATGTTTTAGAATTATTGTATTAAAAAAAGGCTGATTTCGTGTCATGAAATTAAAGTTTCTAAGACATGGTTTGATAAAATAAATATAATAGTTTGTAGGTTTAGTTCACCAAACCAAAGTAGAGGTGACTAAAGTTAAACTTTAGCTTGAAAGTTGAAAGGTTTTAAATCTTTATACATATGAACCAGTCCAGGTAGTTAAATTTAACCGATTCCCTTAGCTTTGAATTTATCTTAAAGATTTGGTATTTCTATAAATAAACTTCTTCCAAGTCTAAGCCTACTTTATTCGTTGGAGGATCCATGTTTCAATCTTAGATTTTCATCTAGGAAAATTCAAAGAAATAACTTAAACTGTACCAAAATTTTCACAAATTAATTAAAGTAAACTCCACGCATATACTTAAATATAACATTTAAATGCATTTTCATTTAAAAGATTTCGCTAAATTGCATGTTCCAAACAAAAACAGCCTGTATAGTATAGAATAGATTCTATAGAGTAGACACAGACGGCCAGTCTTATGAATACCATACCACCTTTTTATTCGTCTTTTCATCTGTACGCAGAGGGCAACCAAACCCGTTGCCGTTTTAAAGAAAAAAAAAATTAATGGACGCAAATAAAATGAGAGAAATTGTGATAGCTGAGAAATAATCTTTTACTTTACGGCCACTGACAATTCTCGTTCTTTTTATTGGGGTTCCTTACTAAGCAGTGTAAAAACGGAAGTCGGACTAGGCTTACGAACAAAAAGTTGCAGACAAACTGCTCATGTGACTTCTGCCAAAATGTAAGTAAGTCAAATAATTTATTATTCACAATGAATTATTATTTTGTTGAGACAAAATGACACATAAATGAAAAGATAGAATTTTTAACTGGTTTTTTTTTTATTAAATTTAATTTAAATATAAACGTTAATTTTCGACAATCTGTATTTATGTACCTAAACATAGAATACATAATATGAACACAATGAAAAAAAAACCTGATTCAATGCCCTTGGTTGGATCTTAGAAAACGGGTGATCCCATAGAAAAATCGCGCGAAGCAAGGGCGGATAAGCTAGTTTTGTCTACCTACACTAAGGGCCGATTTTTCAATCGCCAGATAATCGTTAACTAAGGAATAAATATGACGTTTTGAGCGATTTTGTATAGCATATGTTTCAAATTTATTCCTCATAAGTATATCCGGCGATTGAAAAGTCAGCCCTCAGATGTATTAAAAACTTTAACTTAAAAAAAATCTTATTTTTCTTTTCATTGTGTCGCTTAAACGGAATTACAATGCTGGAAGTTGGGATCGGAACCCTCATAATCGCAACTTGTGCTCGCACTTGACGATTTGGTTTTTAAGAGACCCTGAATGTTTGAGGTTACAAAGGGTCACTATTCCACGATCCGGTGCTGTTTTTTGAATTGTAAATTTCACTTTAACAGCTCGTTTTCGATTATTTTTTATGATTATGCACTTTTAATGCCATAATTGTGAGAAATCGCTAGGGGTGTGGCTAGGGGCATCTCTATCTACGGCGGTTGTTGTAACCGTTTTTGTTTAAAATTATTCTAAAAAATGAATGACAAATATTTTACACTCTCCGTGGGTACAGACTTCGAAGTGTATTTTTTAGTTCTTAGCCGAGCGATATCGATATGCCATAAATGAAAACCTATCTACTTATTATAGTGTAGCAAAAGTAGAAATTTGTGGCGCCACTGTCGATGCAATAAATACCTACCATTGAACCATTGAATTTCAAGTAACTTCACGAGTTCTAAAAAATTTTTTATGACGCAATCGGCAATGCTGAACATAGAAATATCACAATTTTATCACCTAAAAGTGGTTTCTCGCCAATACTTATTCATAAAAATTTATTCTGTAACTATAATGAGATTAACATTCTTCGGATTTTTTTATCGACAAATGCTTTCTAAAGGGTGTAATCCTTTCAATGTAATTCTCCCTCAGATTCCTCAACCCTTTCTTTTTTTGACTTAGATAAATGATTAACCCTTATTTATCACTTAGTGTCACCGCGAAGCAATGGGAAAGGAAGTGCATTAAAAGTGTGATCTTATTACACTTAAAGTTTTTACAGTCTTCGGTGAAATGTATGGTAACGTTGCGAGTCATCTCGTCTTATATATTAAGTATGATATAATAGAGTTCGCAAATGAAGTCTGAGTGGCAATACTTAACTAATAATAACTTCAAAAAGAAATATCACACGAAAATTATAAAGGCGAAAAGTTTTTATTACTTACGTATATGGCGATGTTTCTTACTCAATCACGCCGTATATTTGGCTGATATTTCGAACGGAGATAGATTAATATACTAGGTTCCTTTTTTATAAGTATACCGAAAGTTTATCCATGGTTCGCACTTCGCAGGGGATTTTTGAAATTTCCAAATTCACGTAAACGTGGTTTCAGCTAGGGTTTTATGAGCTGACATTGCCGATTCTGTTGGACTAATCTATTATACCTAAAATGCTTTTCAAAGTTAGTCCAGTATGCTTTTCAAAGTTAGTCCAGTAGTTTTAGGATAATGGCTACAAATATACACATACACGCACACAAACTTTCGTGTCATCAGATTAGATTAGACCTCACAGTAACAGACATAAAAAATCTACTATAGACCTCATTCACGCGTGAATTACCAAAGCCATTTTGTTTTTTTTTTTTTCAAACAACTTTACATATTGACCTATGACACTGTTATCGGGTTTCATATTATATTATCTAACAAAAAGGCGTGCATTATATTATGTAGAACAATGTGCCTCGCATGGCGTAAGCCGCAACTACAAGCAAGAGCTGTAGGCGTAACTGAAAGGTTTCCCTTTTAGTCTTCTTAACGAGTAATTGATACCCCTTTTTCTAGTACAAGCTAGCATGTTATACACAAACAAACATAGATAATACTCATTTAGTTATTAAGTACAAGTGATGGATGTATTATGCAAGCTTGCGGCAAGGAGCGTGTTGAAGACTACCTGACCACGCGCGCTGGGATTCGAGTAGGAGGTCGTGGGTTCGATTCCCATCACGGACCTCTTTAGAATTTATAATTACTTAGGCGGTGGTCTGTAACGCTGTACGAATGCTTACTATGGAAATGTTCTAGTGTGGTCTCTCTGACAGATTCATAGGCAGACAGATACAGCGTCACGTCGGACGCGACCTAACGCGTCTCTTACAGACCACTAGGTAAATTGGCTCAGGCTTAGTCTGGACTCTGGTGGGAGGCTTCGACCGAGGCTAGTTCTCACCACCAAATCTTTAACCGTTTAGAAGCGATGCTGTATCTGCGATAGAAACCGTTAGGGGTGAGTCTACTTACCCCTTCCCAGTTAGTGGGATAACATCATCAGGTGCAACATCACTGAACGCAGAGTCAAGTTTACTTGAAGTGTGTAAAACAAGTAGGTACCTACCTCAAAGACACCTATACTATAGACCCGGCGGACCGCGCGAAAAAATGTCGCCAGTTTATGGGAACAAACCCCCCCGTATTATTCGTTACTCGTACGTTATATCGTACTAACTTGGAGGGGGGTATAGCAAGTAGCAACCCGCAATGATGTCCACCTAAGTCCTAACATCGCACCGGAACGCTATGCCGCTTGGCGGTGCACGGTGCGTCTGTCAGTACTCGGTAGGTATGGTGGCAAGTAGCCGTAGCCGAAGTCACCCACTAGACAACTCATTACTAAACCAATTTAGTAGTTATAAAATTTGTATTGCGTTGAGGTAATGCGTTTTTGTCTAATTCAATATCGCCGTTGATGAAAATAGACGTTAACTAATTTGACGCCTTTAAAAATGGGGCTCAGTGTAGCCTTTTCAAAATTCTCCCGCAAGAAAAGGGTAACACTATTTTTGGACGCGGCAAATTATTTCAGACATTTTGCACGACAGAATTGCCTCCTTTGTATCACAACTATGAAGGTCTCTGCCTTCCTGAGTCCAGTAGAAAGTAATAAGTGTTCGATTAATGAAACTGAGTAAGTTAAGATCTCCAGTAATGAGCAAGTTCCTCCGCCTCGAGCCTGGTGCCTGCCATATGGCGGCCCATTTGTTGTGACTCGCGGACGAAACAGGATGGCCCGTCATTTTATTAAAGTAGGTCTACCTACCCACTTAGGTAAAAAGGTTTTTGTTACTTACTGACATTACTAGTTCGCCCGATGCCAATTGCCAACTCTAAGTACCAATTCTGATTCCCAATAGCTCCATATCTGGGAAACTGCGGAAAGGTATGCTACGAGGTTGCCAAATTCAAATTTTATATAGTTTTTTTTTGCAAATATCAGACTAACTACACATAGAAGGTTTATGACAATGAATTTTGCCGGCATAATATTTATGCATCTACATGTTTTAATAGAAGCTTTGCACTAAAATTCCCACTCACCTCGTATTGGTTACCGAAAGATAATTTTTTGCAGTTCTCCAGATTTCAAGCTATCGGGAACCAATATATTTAAGTAAATTAGTATTGTTGAGCAGAGTTTTTAATAAAAAATATCTGGGTGACTGGGTAGTTTAACTACTGGCTAATAGATGGCAGCAGGAGTCATTTTTTTTGGTAAATTCAACATTTTCTAAAAATGAATCCCAGCTAGATCGATTTATCGCCCCCAAAAACCCCTGTATACTAAATTTCATGAAAATCGTTCGAGCCGTTTCCGAGATCCAGATTATATAGAAATATATATAGTATACCTATACACAAGAATTGCTCGTTTAAAGGTATAGGATATGTAGATGCATAAATGTTGTGCCCGCAAAACTCATTGCCATAAGCCTACGATCTATAATAATTAATTAGCCCACTAGGTATTAGCGAAAAACTGAATAAAAGCGCCCGTATGATACGGGCCATCCCCAACATGTACTCGTAGATCTATAAATGTTATGCTTACAAAACCTACAAAAGTCATTGCCTTAAGTCTACGATATATAATTAGTCTACTATTTGCGTAAAACTGAATAAAATTTGAATTTCGCATACGCAAGCAATCTCAATGCGGATTCGGACCAAATCGCACCTCCGGAGAGGTCATTGATGCGTCCAGAGGACGATGGACAGACCGATAAATACGATTCATCTCTACATTTGTTTGTTAGCGTTGGCAAGTTTTAGCTTGTGACACACAGGGGCCAGGCCCGGAGTCGAAACACAAAAACGGAGTATTGTATTGTTTTACCGCGGCTTAGCGAGCGAACCGTTCGGGGAAAGTACAGTCCATATAGTAACAATCAACGTGTCACGTCACTAAGTAGTACCCATACTCGTACGACCGTCATAGATAGAACCCTGTTGATCGCTCATAAGCACAGAACACAATACTCTCTACCGAGAGCTCATAAGAGTCATAAGTAAATAATCATTCCATAGGTATCTAAGGCTGCTTTTCCACCAGAGATGCTATGCGTGCTATGGATGCCTGCTATGGGCCGTCGCGAGTGGTGTAGCTATGTGCAGAGCTGAATACCTACAGCATGTCACTACTATCGATACATCGCATAGCTCGAGCTGCGCATCTTTCTCGCGCAGCTACTATGCTGCGCACGGCGGCGCATCTTCATAGCATAGATCCACGCACAGCTGCATAGCTTAGTATTAGTGGAAAGTCACATCTTTTCGTAGCGTAGATTTCACATCTTGGCAGCATAGATGCATAGCACATCTCTGTTGGAAAGGCACCCTTAATGGGACGAAAGTTAAAAAATGTATGGGAATAAGATGTCTGACACATAAATACATCACGTGACTAATGAAGACAACTGATATTCTGATAGGTACATTTTTAATTTTTTTTCCCGTATCTAAGGCAGTTATGGAATGAGAGATCGACAAGTGTCTGGTGTCTGTAACGGTCGAAGATTTGTCTGCGATTTGTCAGGCACAGGTTTTTAGTCAGTTTTACTATAAACCTCTGCTATGTAAATCCTGCATTTACTTACGTCGGATATTCTGAACTGTACATTTGCTATACGGTCGGAGTTCTGAGGTCGAGGACCTCGCTGACAATGGGATGCTTCCACGGACTAATTGCGATTTGCGATTCCAATTCGCATGTTATCGTCCGCGGATATGCAAAAAATCTCAAAAAATGTTGTTTGTTATCCTTCAGATTTAACGGTCATGTGCAATGAAATTCAGGAATCGATAACATCGACTCTGAATGCATAAGGACACTATTTTTTTTTTACTAAAAGACTAACTGCGATGATAGTCATGATACAGTCTATGGTGAAACGCGCTTGCCTAGGAGATGCCTATTCACTCTTGATTTGAAGGCGCCCAGTTTAAAGTGGCAGGAAAGACAGTGCCTGGGAGGGTATTCCAGGCCTTTGCAAATTGCAATGTTGTATCCAGTTGACGGTGAATCTATTGCCTCGGAGAGTACGTAAAGCCGTTGGTCCTGTCTGAAACTAATCTATCGTCGTGCGACATAAGTTTATCGAAAGAATATGGTGTCAGTGACCTATCCCAAAGATGACGACATAGGTTGATGAGTACATTTTAATTGTTAGGTATGTGCAAAGGAAGCAGCTGCAGGTAGGTACGTAGGTACCTACCTAATGGGTATACGTATGGTTCTAATTTAATTATGCAAACGATAATTTTAATGGCCAAACGAAATTGTTGTAAATACGTTTGCCCTTGAATCGGAAGAAGCATTGACCTCGACACACATGCCTGCCTATTTGGCGTACTAAATTATACGAATAGTGTTGAGTAATGTGTTGAGTACTACTTGACTATTCACTCTCGACAGGTTAGATTAGGGCAAGTTAGCAAGTATTCTAATAATGCATAGTTTATGAATAGGTGCCCATTGACTATGAATACGGTATTATGTTTTGATAGAACTAGAAACACCGGCTAGTTCTAAAGTATAATAGTGGCTTTATAATTTATATACAAGGATCTAGTGGAGTGAGATTCTCTGGGTGACGTCACCATCGTCGGATGGGCCCTCGGTAGCCTGACGTCATGTCAGTATCAGTAACTCGTAGACCTACAAATCTACAGACACAATAAATTCGGCAACGTACGCTGCGAAACGGCGCGGGTCAATGAACTGTTGACGTGTTTAAAATACGCACCAAGTGCCTTATCGCGAATGTAGTACGCGACTCCGCGGCGCGGCCGGCGCGGTCTGCGAAGCTATGTGTATTTGCAAAATGGATATTTATAGATGTCCGTGACGGATGATTCGCGCTATTTCTAAGGTCCTTGCGAGAAACAGTGAGTAACAATTAATAAATTTGGTTAGATACTTGCGTGTTCGCTAGTTTTGGCGGTTTGAATATTGGTTTTGTAGAACGAAAAACTTTTTAGATTAACTTTCCTTTTCCACGAAAGAGGTTGAAATCTAAGAGACTCACATTTCTGATTTTCCTGTCTGGTCTGGATTAAATAAAAACAAATAAATTTATAACTGTCAGATTGACATTTGACAAGTTTGTTAAAAAAAGTTAAACGTTTTCGAAATAGTGATGTACCTCTCATTTTTGGAAGTTGCTAAGTTGCAACATTTTTTTTGTTTTTGGAAATTTTAGATTATACTGATGTAAAAATACCTAAGTACTTATATTTACTGATGTAAAATATAGGTACCTAACCACCACCAGGTTATTGAATTATTCGTCTTACGTATAGGTAGGAATGTGTTAAGAAAATGGGTTCTACTATTCATTTGGTATGAATAAAACAGACGTGTGAGGTGAGCGAAACCTTTCTCAAGAAGACTTAACCCACCGGAAACTCGGCGAGAGTTCGTTTTACAGCTTGTATTTTAACGCTATTGATATCAAGAAAATGTGAGAAAGGAAGTGTGTCTGTCGTGCCGCTACACCATACATACGTACTGTAGGTACTACACGCGAGTTCTTTGTGGAGCGCGTCTGTGCTCTGTATGGATATAAGCGATTCTCGACGGGACATAGGCCTCGTGTAAGATTCATATTCGCGGTGAAAGGGCTGCTTTGGAAATGCGTCTGCACAAAGCATGGCACCCGCAGTAGCCGCTCTATCTAAGTGTCTACCCACATATGCATTATGCGGCGGATACAGATCCAAGTTTCTTACACATACACGTGAAGAACGAAGGCCAGTTTTGTGTATGTGTCGCGAATACGTATACGGCTTCAAAATCAGCAGGTGAAGCGAACGAGCAAGGGGGTTATTGCGATTAACTCTTTTATCCCTTCGTTTCCATATCAAAGAGTAATGAACCTTGTTCCACTATTGGACGCAGTCGATTAGTAACCGTGTGATCTTTTCGGGTCGTGTGGTGAGATTTGCTTGTAATTATATCATTATTTAATTGGTTAGTTAAAAATTGTAACATTTATAAAATATGTGATAAAAATATTTAATACAATAAGGATACCAGGTACTTATGTGAATGTGTGTTCATTAATCTTATTTGCATATTGATTGTCTATTGGAAATTCTAATTTTCCGATATGCAAATTCTAATTTGATAAAGCGTATTTCCGTATCATTATGATTCTTACAAGATAAGAGTTGATTAAAAATTACAATTAAGATTAAAAAATATTTATCGTTTTATAGTTTGCAATATTTATCGTTTTATAGTTTGCAACCAATACAAAGCCTGTTCAAAAAAGAACTATTTATAAAACTTTAGATCGTTTAAGTTTATTAAAGAACCTATGTGTAACAAAGGCAAACTCTACTGTGAATCGATTAAGACTTGAAGTAACGAAGGTCAGAGGGTTTGCGAGTGTGAGTGTATATGCAAGTATGCAAGCGAGCTCGGTGCGGCGTCGTCGCTGCTGCACGCCTGCACCGCCGGTTGCAACACCCTCCCCCCTTCGCTCTCGGCTTCTCACTCGCCGCCCGTCTTGCCGCTAGCCTGTCTCACCTCGCGGTCGGCAGCCTTGCGCGACGCGCCGCGCTCTTTCACATTCAAAATTATTCGCAATCATTGCAAAAACTCTCTGTGCAATAAAAATATCTCATTACTCGCTGCGGCCGCATATTTTATTCTGAAAGCAGAGAGATTTTTTTAAACTTAAAAATAAATAAATTACCTACCTTTGAAAGTTTGAATGCACTCCTCGTTGCATGTCGCGCGCGTCGTTATGAGAACCCCGTACTGGCGGTCACGTTGACGTCGCGCGGTGCCGCCATATCTGTCTCGGCCACCAACTAGCAAAATTAATAGGTAATTATTTTCGTGTATAGTGTTCCAGGGCTACTATATTGAAAAGTGATAGTGTGTTACAGTGTTTACTATCTTCTGGCATCCTATGTGCTAATTCTAATTGGATTCTTCTTGGAAAATCAGGCGCGCGCCG
Source organism: Coenonympha glycerion (assembly GCA_963855885.1). Classification (NCBI taxonomy): domain Eukaryota; kingdom Metazoa; phylum Arthropoda; class Insecta; order Lepidoptera; family Nymphalidae; genus Coenonympha; species Coenonympha glycerion. The sequence continues at coordinate 14,154,780 of OY979637.1, read as the reverse complement.
GCCGGTTCTTATCGAGTGCAATGCAGTTGCACTCTCAACTTATTGCAGTTTCACATTTGCCAAAGTTTTATGCGCGGAAAGTTACTAGTGTTTATATTTTGATACAAAAAGACTGCAAAAGTGATTTTAAAGTGACTGTACGTTAAAAAGTGCCGTGTGTATCAATTTAAAAGAACTTAGAGTTGTAGTCTGTGTCATTTCGGTCATTGACCGCCGGATTTCAAATATCCTTTTTGTTGTTGAGTGTAGTTGCTAACTTTTTTTTGTTGTAACTTAAATTTTCGTTTTAGGCTCCAAAATTCTTTTCACATCACTAGAAGGATGCGATGACCCGCGAATTCGCTTTTTGAAAATCCGCTTTGACCCGGATGGAATGAGGAGTGCAGAATCCTATTGTTTCACAGTTTCATATGTTTGATCACCATTTGTTTTTTTGTTTTTCGGACTAGAGGGTTGTCATTTCTTCCAAAATTACAAAAAATTGTAAAATAAGGTAAATATTGTTGTTTGCTTAATAATAATTCGCATACACAGTTAGCGGAGTAAGATAAGAATTTTGTGCAGTATAATAATAGCGTTGTCCCGTGTAGCTGCTCTCTCGAGCCCAAGTGTCGATAGCTCATGACATCATCGGTGGCGAAGCGCCGACAGGGCTGCGCTCGGTCTCAGTAGTCTCTAAAATAAAAAGTTAGTTGTGTATGTGTGTAAGTGTAGTGCGTGTTAAAAAAATTAATAATTGTGCAGAATGGCGGAGGGCAATGGGGAAATATCCATCGAAGAGGTCCCCAGCAAGGACTCTGATGTTAGCCGGACTCCGGATTACCACAAACTCATAGAATATGGCTTGGACCCAAAGGTGAGCTCTTATCTATAAAATGCATGATGCTAGCTTTGACACTATTTTATAAAAGTCAGGGACAGTCATTTTTATGACAGTTTTTGGTTTCACCGTGGAACAGTTCAGTCGTTACGTGTAAAACTTTATTTTAATTTTATTGTTGAATATTACTGGAATTTATTGTACGATATACAATTATTCACTGGTACTATATTGACTTGTGTAAAGTTTCTTTATTAATATAAAAAAGTTACAATATTTGATCTATTATCCCAATGAAGGACTCGGGAAGACTTGCTAACTAGAATGTGGCTTTAAATAAGATTTTATTAATGAATTCAGATAGACAATAGATATTGTTATTTAGATTCAGTTTCCAAAAATTAATAGCAATTCCAGAACAAGTTAAATAATTTATATTACATTCCAATAAGATTCTAAGAAGAAAATATTAGTGTTAAGTAGATTTATTTACTGAGGTTTTTTGAATGAGTTCCCTATAAAACAAGTATAATATCATTAGCAATTAAATCCATTAAAAAAATATTGACAAATAAGTAGTAAATCTTCAACGTTGATTTTACATGCAAAACAAGGTTTAAAACTTGTTTGAAGTAAGTGCGGTAATAGCTTAGGACTTTAGTTGTTTATATTAATTTCTATTATATCAAGCATGACACACTGTGGTAACTATTCTGAGTACTTAGTGAAATCATTGTAATGAAAAATATTATTATAACAGAAGTTATAATAATATTTTTCATTAAATTATTTACATTAATAACATTCCCATGGCACGTGATTATGTTCTAGGTACTCTCATAATGTTAGTTATAATATTTATGACTTCAAATTAAATCTTTACTTTTATCTTGAGACAACCCTTTCAATACTTTTAGAGCTCCTGTACATATTTTAGTATGTCCTAGCGTCCAAGTTAATATTTCTCATCCCGTACTTTGGCATTTGATAAAAGTATGCAAAAAATCTCTAAAACTTAACTATTTAAGTTAAATGTCATGCTTTCCTTTGCAAAATGTTCCCTTTAAAAAGAATAACACTATTTAAGCGTCAAATACCTACTTTAGAACCAATTAACAAAAACCTCTTATTTTTTTTTAAACACAGGGATAATATATTTATTAACTTAGTGAAACTAAAATTAGGTAAATACTTAAGTATCCTAAACAAAACTAAATAAATTTTTTAATAATGTAAACTTACAAGATTCTTATAAGAATATTTAATATCTACTTTAAAAAATATTGTACATGGCTTGCAAATAAATATGATTGCAGTATGACCTACCTGACTTGATACTGGATTATCTCATTGCAGATTAACTTGTTCATGTAACTGTAAACTTTCTCCAGAGAAAGTGACCCCTGATATGGATTTATCTTTTCTGAAATAAACTCCAAAATAAAAAATTGTTGTTGCTATACAATAAAATCGTACCTATAATGCTTTACCACTGATACTAATAATTTTAGTATTTATTTATTTTTATCATTTATGCACCAACATACATAAGAAAATAGACTAAAAGAAAAATTAATGCATAGGATAGCTTATCTCTATAAAGCAGAGATTTCTTCCAGCTACCCTAAGTGTGAGTAAGGTGAAGAGAAAAATGGTATAGGTCTGAGGGCACATAGCAAAAATATTGTATGTACAAGTAATACATTAAATAATTACAGTAAACAAAATATTGGTACATATATTTTATACATAATATATTAAACATATACTACAAAGTACATAATATAATTACATACATTATATGAATACATACTAATATAACAATGTAGTATCATGTACTTGTAGATGCATTTTTATCTAATGTAAATTGTATAATTTTTCAGTACATATTATAATAATATTTATTCTACATAACCTCATACCCCAGTGAGTAAGGAATATTCCATTATTATTAATACAGACTTTCTGTAAAAACGAATATCACAATTCAAACGTCATAGAAATACGATGTTTTAATTGTGATTCGCGATTTTCACTTAATTATACATAAGTACATAGGTAGTATTTACAAAAATTATTATATTAAACGATTACGATTTTATTTCGGAAAATGTGAAAGGCGCGTATGGCGAGCGTACCTACATTAATTCACAGAGTACCCACATTTCTGCATTAAGTACCTATTACGAGTTACAACTAGTCTATCCTATACCTTTAAACGAGCAATTCTTGTATATATATATGTATATATATTTCTATATAATCTGGATCTCGAAAACGGCTCTAACGATTTTCATGAAATTTAGTATACAGGGGGTTTTGGGGGCGATAAATCGATCTAGCTAGGATTCATTTTAAAAATCCAAAAAAAAAATATGACTACTGGTGCCATCTATTAGCCACCGAGCGAAGCTCGGTCACCCAGATATTTAGTGTAAAACTATTATTATGATGAAGGCTTGGAACTGGCTTGAAACTAGCTTATTGCTTGTTCACTTTGTTTCTCCTCCTAATTTCTGATACATATGGTGTCATGTCAAGGCACATAATAAGGTAAGTGAGGTGTAATTCGGTATACTAAGGCTACGATGACTTCAAAAATTAATATAAAAAAAAAACTAAACCTGATTTCTGTTCGAATTTTTTTTTAAAAGAACATTGGTCTTTTGCCAGCTAATACGTGCATGAATTAAGTGAATTTAGTTGGAATTTTCTTTTTAATAAATTTATTTGTAGACCTCATTTTTACCTCTTATTTCGTGATAAAATTTGACTCAACTTTTTAATTCGTGAATTCAGGGTTCTTATTTCGGGATAAAATTTTGTACAATAATTCATGATATTCTTTTAAAACATTTTAAATAAAAACATAACAGGAGTTTAATACATTAATATAGCAATAAAAATATTCAATATTTAAGGGTAAAACATGTAACATTAAGCTCAATTTCAGCTTTAATTACAAACTGTCCCCTAATCATAACTGTTTCCCACGATATCGCTTGCATACCCTAGGAACAGTAGATTTTTCCGAGATAAAAAGTAGCCTATATCCATTCAGAATAATGTAGCTCTCCATTAGTGAAAAAAATATCAAAATCGGTTCAGTAGATTCCAAGATAAAAAAAAAATACTAAAAAAAATCATCTAAAAAGTAATAGTAATCACTAGTTGTTTTAACAACTCTTCATTGTTAATACCTGACCATATTATACTGTAGAGATTACCTAAATATCTCTTACACTGTAAGAGATATTTGAGTATTTCAATAGCAATATATGCTGTAAGCAATTTCTTGAAAAAATATTGGAGTTTTGCGGTACAAAAGAATTTGTTTCAAATTGAAATTTCTGATTTTATATAATTGCGTATTAGTTTTAGTTGAAAATAACTTCTTTTATTTTAAATTAAACTACTAATTTTGAAAAATTTATCCAACTTTAATAGTAGGTAATTGAAGCCCTTCTGAAGTCTTGTAAGCTCGATTCAATTAATTCACAGATATTTGTACGGTATGTCTTATGTATTCCATGTGCCTGAAACATAACAAAATAACTTTAATTTTTTTCCTACTAATCACAAACCTTCGCAAAGTAATGCCTGCAGCTATCTGATGGGAACAGTTACTTTCTTTATGTTACAAAGAATTTTTAGTTGAGTTAGTGAGGTTTGTAATGAAACTTGAAATGTAGAATTTAATATTTATTAACCTAAGACATATTTCATCAATAAAACTCATAAATTGATAAACCATTATGCATACATTAATAATAAAGTTTAAGTTCCTTAGAAGGTTTACTTATCACGAAATTAAAATTAAGTGCTAAAATAAAAGCATCTTATTTCGTGATACTTATTTTGGAAAAGCCCTGCACTTAAGTTTGTTAATTACTCAAGAACCATTTAAAGTAACTATTAAATAGTCTGAATATAAAGATATTAAATGAAAATAAATGAAGCAAAACGAACTATAAATAAAACCATGCTGCTAGTACGTATGCGAGTTCACCTTAAAAATCAAATTTAGGTCTAGTTCAAACTCGAATTATAAGAATTTTATTGAACAAATCATATACCGAATTTAGCTCATAAGAAAGTCAATTACTTTCAAATTATGATTTTGATTTCATATGTAAAATACCTTAATTGATAAATTAATACACGAGCTTTAAAAAAGGAACTCGTAAATTCTTAATTCGGTAGTGATACGAAATACGCAACCTAAGAATAATATGATGTCGGCTATTTCGTGAGTCGATTAATTGCAATTTTAAGAGAATTTGGTACTTGGATTTATCTCTCTCCTATATTATATTAATTGTCAAGAAACACAAATTAACACTATAAAAAATTTTATTCAAATAGACTTACCTTTGTCTTTCTGTAAGCTTATAAAGTTTGATGTTTATGCTAACGGTAAATACAAGCGCGCAGGCGTACTACAGCGGTTTGCGGCCAACTTAGGTTTTAAAGAGTCGTATTGGTCTGAGCTTTTTCACCAAAATTCTCATACTCATTTTTTTAACGGGTAATATGATGAAGATTTAGAATTTACGTTTAATTTATTAATAAGATGTCTTTATTGCTTATTTTTACGCCAGAAGCAAAAACTACCGAAATAACCAGACATACCGAATTACCCCTCACTTACCTTACCACTATAATTAAGTATTCTGATACCTATTGATATTCTGTGGCAAAGGTATCAAGTTACGAGTACCTTCCGTGTAGTCCGAGCCTCAACGAAAGAATAATTAGACGTTTACTAGGCAAGCTCTAATTTAGATCTCATCTTGCTCACCAAGCACAGTCACCTACCGTCAAACATCAAGCATTATCTTGATTTGAAAAGAAAGTAGATTTCCCGACATCATTGTTGTTCGATGATTCTTTTATCGTATCTTACCAACCTATTATACGTCCGACACCACCGCGTCGGTCAGATGTCAACTTCATGCAATAGGCTATTTGACAACAATGAAAATATACCTGAAATTGTGGTAAATCTCACTAATAACAACGTAAATAAGCATATTTCACTTTATTTTAATCAAATATATGTATATTTTTCAGCAAAATAAGAGTTTAATAATGTTATAATTTTTGATATTTTACCTGTGACAGGAACGCCCTGTGATTGGTTGCAACTCTGGTGACGTCACACTCGAAAATTTGCGGGAAAACAACAGCTTTTTGTACTGATTTTTCTGAGTGTTTTGTTTGGCGGGCGTTTTATTTTATCTTTTAGCTATTTAAACAGTAATTTTCTGGTTAACTTTATAACTAAACATACTAAGGAAATAAATAATTAAGTATTTCAAATCCCAGAATGGAATCAAATTTTGTGCGAGCTGATAATAGCAACCTACCTAAGGTAGATGCTTTTATGGTTGCACTTTACTTTAAGAATAAAATGCTGATTATTATGGCGCGGAACTGAAAAACATAAAAACAGCAATGTAAGTACCTACCGCGTCGAACATATTAGTCCTTCCTTTATTTATTATAATCATTATCTCATTTTAGTTTATGTTGACAAATACTCAGGAAGTTCATGGGAGTTCGGTTTATCATGGTACAGACACAAACACTTTTTGAGGGATTTGTACATAATGGTACTACACAGGATTTGTACACCATTCTTTCTGTTAAAATATATTAATTTTTATTAAATTTAAAGAAAAGCGAAGAAATTCAACTAAACTGTACGGTACTGTAGTCTGTTTATATGCGTTTGACAATGTGTGACGTCACGAGTCAGATGACAAGCGCCATTACAAAATTGGCGTTTTTGGCGCGGTTTTGAAAATTGAAATTTTAAAAGTGGTTTTTAAAGTGAATTACATTAAATTTCCGCGAAATATCAATGTAATGTGCTTAATAGGTAGTAATAAATTCTTTAAAATCATTTTCAAAATTTAGTCAAATAGCCTATTATAAAAAGTCCTCTGTCCACGCGACATCCGACAACCGATAAAACCGTAACTGATGATGTGGTTGTCGCATGAGCGGACCGATAGTCTTGTCGGTCCAATGTGCTCGCAGTGTCGTTCGTGTCTGATTGTGTTGACAGCATCCGATATTATGATCTTCATTTCGCTCGTACATCGGTCCTATAAACAAACTTGCGCAGACCTCCAGACATTTCCACCGAAAACCGAAGCGTTTGTATTCGGTTGTCGGTTACAGTGGACAAACAGTTTATGGCTGCTTGGTTCTGTAATGGTTATAATTGATGAAACAGCACAACCGCTCCCGGCGCCAGGCTCGCTTGGTTAACTGGTTTTGAGAGCTGGACTCGTTTACCTTCGCTCGGACAAGCTTCCTGAAATGCTAACTCTATAGGTCTTGTACGTTTACGCATGTCATTTTGGCGCCATACTTTTACTTCGTTTATCCAATGACTGTAGGCTCCGGTCTTTATAATCTTCGATGGTAGTACATTGCGTAATCGGGTACGATAATTAGCAGGACTGATTAATTTGTTTTGCTATTATCCGCTTCTTGAAAGGATGGGTACGATAATTGTGCAAGCATCTTCTTCTACACTATGGGTTAGCTTACTGCCCTGGTGCCAGGTTTCGGATAAAACCAGAATTCAAAAATACGTTTTATAACTCATACAATTAATTTTTAGGAGTACCTAACCGCAACAGATTACAGAACCTTATGCCTTGGTCCTATAGTTTCGGCCAAAATCTAACCCAAATTATCTTTAATATCATTCGTTTTCATTCCGAAATTAAAACTTAATCCAGTCCCCAGGATCCAAATCGATTCAGAAGTTTTAACATAACAGGTTAAAACATAACCTTTACAGGTTTGTAAAGCATAAACAAATTAGACCTGTCGGTTTCGGTTATATAGTAATAACTATATCAGTATGTACAATACATACCTACAGGCATTAATTAGATTTATAAGCCTATCATTCTTTTATATATATAGATGCCTACAGGTAAACATAAAAAAGTAACATCTTATCGCATACTAGGTAATATTATAAAGCTGAAGAGTCTGTTTGTTTGTTTGATCGCGCTAATCTCAGGAAGCCGAGCTGTTTTCGAGATTCGCGAAAATATAAAAAAAATAATGTTACGTGTGATCACTACGGCTATATTTGTTTACGTTCTGACTAAATTCAATTTGCACAAACTATAACAGAATTGCTTGTTTAAATAAATACATATATAAGATCTGCACAGCTTATCTCAATCAAGAAACGACAAAATCACTATCATGTAGGTACTAGGGCAGCTCAGAACAACCTTTTAAGCCTCTAGGCTCCTACAGCCTTGATACTTAAGCTTCTCCAATCCATTAAGATCGTAGCTCCGTTCATGGGTTTGTCTTTATTTCATTAGCTGTATCTACTTTGATGTGTAATTAATAAATCGATTTATTATATTTTGTAGATTTGCAAAAAAATCGGAAACCAAATAGGTGCATAGTTATTATACGTATTGGCCTTTTATTAAATGCCTGTAATTTAGGCCTATGTGAAATATTGATTTTGATTTTTGAAAAGAAGTACTTACTACTTAGGGTATGTACATTTTAGTTTTTGCCTTATTATAAATGACAAGGGTTTGCAGCATACTTATAAAATACATGCTTCTCAAAAATAGGGCTTGGAAATCGCTATAAATTTGAGTGCCAGATTATTACACAAACTACCGTCATTTTAAAAACAATTTATTTGACATTTTACCGTCTTAAGCAACAAACATTTGCAAAATGTCCATTTGACGAACTCTCAAATAACATCCTAAATCACGGATACCTAAATAAATAGACATACAGTTAAACAACCCGTGGATCGAACACAAACTTCTTTCGATGTCGGTAAAAACGGTAACAATGGACGCCAAATTAAAAGCGTCAGACATGACGTAACTTACCGCATTCACCGAATTTCCGATGGATAGGGTATACATGCGAGTATTATCTCTGTTCCCTATAATGCGTTTCATGCCTTTTCATAGACCGAGCGGGACGGACGATAGACGCAGCGCGCCGCAGTGTGCAATTTTCCTCCGGGCTACCCCCTGTCGAATGCACGAGCGATTTCAGGCTTTAGCCGGTGTTTGATTACGCACAGTGTGACCGTTTGCGGCAGATTTCTGCCATTTGGGCAGATTTGGCTCTTAAATTTTAACTCTGGCGGAATAAGCTGACGATTTAAAAAAGTGGCAGAATGTGGCAGATTTCAAGGAAGTTCTTTGAAATAAAATGACAAAAACTCACGATTTTATTCTATTTACTTATTTTTGTATGACTCAATTACTCCGAGTAATAATAAGCTGGAAACTTTTGTCTTGTGTCGATGGAACGGGGATTTTTCGACGTCAAAACTACTAGGTTATCACTGTTTGTGCAATAACTGTACTTGTACTTTTAAAGTTCAGAAGTTGAGTTGGCAGATTTTTTTTTTGCTAGTGTTTGGCAGATTCGCCAATTTTGAAACGGTCACACTGGTTACGCAATGCGTTGCAGTGCGGCCCCAAAACGTTCCCGAACTTTAGTGCGCATGCCCTGTGGGGAGCTTTAGCTCGCATCGTGTCTAGACCCCGGCCTAGGTTCCTGTGCTCTCTATATATCTATTACGTAGTAGGGGAGCCCAAGAGGGGATTTTGGTAGTTACTCGAGCGTCGTGTGGACGTGGTCAGGACGACAAGCACATCAAGATGAAGCGTTTGTATAAAAATCTGACGCGCTCGAGTATACTTTCATGGACAGTTTTCAGTTTTTTTGATTTATTGAAAACTGTATTAACTTCCCCCACCACTGAAAAAGCAAACTTCATATTACCTCTTTTTCATTTTAGCACCTAATATTTACAATGCAATAGATCCTCACGACGCGACGCTCGAGTAAATACCGATTTAGCATCGTGGGCTCCCCTACTAACAGTCATGGTTCAACTTAACCCCCAGACGCAATATCAGGGGAAGGTGATTGAAGCGTATGTCTGCCTACATGTAGGAACGACTATGGCTAGCGTTGCCAGGCGTCCGGATAAATCCGGACATAGGCTTTTTGATTGCGTGTCCGGCCAAAATAAACGGTGTCTGGCTTGGTCCGGCTTTTGTAAGGCTTTTTAAATTTCGCGTTCTACTTTATTTATATTTCATTAGAATTTAACCAGATTTAAGTATGGTATACAATTATTAATCGTTATGAGAACGGAAACCGGAAGAGAGTTCATAACGATTCAGTTGTCAAAATCAAAATTGGAAGATTTCGATGCTGGAGTAGATAAATATTCATAATGTCTAAATCACATAGGTATATGCTTACAACATAATATAGAAAAACTCGCAGGCACTAGAGAACATTCATGTTCGTCACGTCATACAAACATTTTCCAGTTGTGGGAATCGAACCCACGACCCTCCGACGCAGAGGGAAAGGACTACAACCGTCTGCGGCAATCTACCTGTTTTCAAAGACCGAAAGGAATTTTAGTTTTAACAAATTCTAATAAGATTTTGGTGTCGAATATCTTATTAGAATACGTAAAATAAATAAATGAAATAAAAAAAAAAATGAATTAAAATAAATAAATGAAAATTAAAAAATATATGAGAATTAAAATACTTAAATAAATGAAAACTTAAGTAGTCGAGTAAGGCCCGTTTTCCACCAAAGCGGAGTGGAGCTGTGTTTGAGTAACCAACTTTTGACTTTTTTTAGTTAATGGAATTTCTTCATTTCCCTTCTTTTTATAAGGATTGAAATTTGAAAGCAATTAAGTATGCGAAAAAGTGTCGAGTTTGATATTATCTGTATCTTATCTGTAAATGCTGCTGCAATCCCAAATCGTTTATTTGTAATTTGTCAATTAATTACTTTTCCGCGAAAAAACATACTTAAATTCTAGATGTTTGTATTTTTTACTTGCTTTGTCTCTCGTCTCTGATATACGTGAATTTTTTAAACAATCCTGCTGTAAGCGTACTTTTAGGGCTCCAAGGAAATCTTTATAGTTTTACCATGTTTATTGAATAAAATAAGATCTCTTCATTCCTAGCAAAATCAATACAGTTGTATGTAACATTTACGTATGCTACGGCCGCATTCACAGACGTAACTTTTTAATTTTTTTTTTTTAATTTATTAAAGCATAATAGGTCCAAAAATATATCTTATGCACTAACAAACCACTAGAGTTTACAGTATTATTATATCATTAAGAAGCACACCACGGGTGTGCCCGCGAAATTCAAATTTTTTGTGGTTTTTCGCGATTTTTAAGCTAATAAGGCATAATAGGCTTACGGCAGTCAAATTGCAGGAATCCCAATATCATCTTCACGTGTTTACGAGTATATAAAAATCTCTGTTTGAAAGTGTCGAGAGAAATTAGTCCGAGACTTGCGAGTTACTCACATAAAACTCATACTCGGACTAATTTCCTATGATACACATTTTTATGCAAAGATTTTGATATAATCATGTAAAGATGATACTGCCATTCCCGCAAATTGACTGCCATAAACCTCTGATGTGTGATTAGAGTACAAATTGCATAAAACCATGAATGTTTTTGAATTTCGCGGGCTGAGTCGTTGATTTCGCCTTAAGTTCTTAGATTTGGTTATGATATAGATGTATGGGATTTAATGATCATTAAGTGAAGTGACGTCTCCGAGGCAGGCTGTTATCATTGTAATGAATGTATGTGTAACTCGCTTGTGGTCTGTTCCAGGTAGCAACCAAGCTGGACGATATCTATAAGACTGGAAAGCTAGCGCATGCAGAGTTGGACGAGCGTGCGCTGGACGCCTTAAAAGAATTTCCATCCGACGGTGCTTTAAGTGTTCTTGGACAATTTTTAGATTCAAATCTCGAGCATGTATCTAATAAAAGTGCTTATTTATGTGGAGTCATGAAGACCTATAGGTGAGTTTGCAATTGTTTCCTTTAAGTAGTTGTAAGAAGTTCGAACCAAACATTTTGGCGGCTTAGAAATAATCCCCAACGCACAGAACACCATATCTAGAGTACCTATCTGCGGATTGTCTATGATCGCAGGGTAGTAGATGCAGCGTTTTCCTCTAACTTTATATTTCATAACCGTCGAAATGTTTGGTTCTAAAGCTAAGTTAAGTAATTGCTTGCCGTTCCTTAAATTTAATTATCATTAATGTCACTCCTGCTTTGTGTGACAGAAAATAAACCTTTGCGACTTTGAAAATTATAACACTGGGTATGGTTACTGTTGACCACAAGGTGTATCTATCTGCTACAATGATTTTAGTTTCAGATATCGGTCTAACGTCTGAAAAATTGGGATTTGAATATAATTAAATTAAACTCGATGAATTATTTCATACTGCAAGTGTTTAACGTGTTCTAACAACTGTTAATGTCGTGAGTGCTATTATGAGATGCACCATCGCACCGCAGTCCGTAAGACTAAAGACGGGTGTCCGTAATTAATTGCTTGTCCAATGAAATTAAGAGCCGTGAACTCTCACGAAGAATGCAAATTGCGAGCTTCATATACCCGAATGTAACACGTTCCTTGTTCAAATATAATCTAATTTGGAAAAATAGTAGATACTACCGCAGGTTCTTTGTTCAAGTTTATTTTCGAATGTGCATGAAAGAGTTGATGAATTAAGACCTCAGAAAAGTTAAACTAAATGTTCGTGGAGAAATTCAATGGAATTCTGCAAAGCATTTCATTTTTCGCGTGGTTTGGTCTCTGAACATCCTCTTTTGACATGAAGGAAGCTTCAAATTAAAGGCGGCTGCACATTAATGTTGTCTGCCGCACTCTAGTGCACTGCGGTGAACGATACAATTATGAAAGGCTTATAAAAACCGAGGGTCGCGCTCGCGGCTCACACGTTCCGTGTCCTCGAGTGACGGGACATAGACAGTGTGACCGTCCCAAAATTGGTAAATCTGCCAGACACTAGCAAAAAAAATCTGCTAAAATCTGCAAACTCTATTTCTGAACTCTGAAAGTACTGTATACAAGTAAAGTTATTGTGCAAACATTGATAGCCTAGTTGGTTTTAAAATCGGAACATCCCCGTTCCATCCACACAAGACAAAAGTTGCCAGTTTAGTATGTAACATCTCCGACTAATTAAGTCATACAAAAATAAGTAAATAGACATAAAATCGACTTTTTTTTCATTTTATTTCAAAGATAATAAGGATTTCCTTGAAATCTGTCACTTTCTTTATTCGTCAGTTTATTCTACCATAGTATACATTTTGGAGCGAAATCTACCCAAATGGCAGAAATCTGCCACAAACGCACACTGGACGTAAATTCGGCGAAGGGTTTCTCACATTTACACTCGCATGTATCGAAGTGTGCGATACTCCGCGACTTGTGGCGCGATGGGAAAGTTCCTCGCCGCTCTGCGGGCATCGCGAATCGTGTCAAGTCTCGGGTCTCGTCGCTTTGTGGTGTCATTCGCGAAGGGCTTTTGTTGGCATTATTCTTACCGGCTCGTCCCCTTTTGTTTGTGCAATGTGAATCACCGTATAATTCCGTACCGAATGTATTTCTTCCAGAGCTTGCAATGGTTTCCGACAAAAAATGTCTGGCCAGTTTGACGAGATCTATGATGTTTTTTAACGAAACGTTGTGCTATATGACAAACGGACGTCACTTTATTTTTATTATTATTAATCTACGTTTAAGAGTCCGCTTACCTACGAAGTCTCCATACATTCGTAATACCAAAATCATTTTAATTCGTGCATACGAGTATTTCGATCATGTTGTGGTGTTAACCAAATATTGGCCATATTATTAGGTACTCTACGAACCCGAACAACACCACAACATAATCGAAATACGAATTACAAATGATTTTGGTATAACGAATGTATGGAGACATCATAGGTAACCGCATTGTTAAGATATTAAATGTATAAGGTTTAATGATCATATTATAGTTAGTGACGTCTCTGAGCGGGGCCAAATAAATTAGACAAATGCAACTTTTGTGTCAGCATTTACAAAGTTAGGCTGCATCAACAATTGACGTACATGTACCACAATTCGCTATTATGTCAAAGAAATCTATTTTGACGAATGTATCGAAAGATAACAGGCCTATTCTATGCCTGTATAATTTGTATAGCAATACATCATCAGAGAATCATCTCTATTTATAACTTCTCTTCTCTTCTCTTAATCTTTATTATAACTGTATGTAACAGTTTAAAAAGAAAAATCTTGTGGAGTCTCGAGTCATCGAGTGAGACTTGAGAAGAAATTGTCGAGAGCATCATCGGTTTTAAAGATCTCATTCTCTTCAGATTTCGTTGCAATTATTAAAAATAGAATTGGATTCCAGAATTTATCTTTTGTCAGACACTCGAATTTTTAACCGAAAATCATCAAATTATTTATAACCCGTCCGCAGAAGCTTTGCCGATAAGTTTCCCGCGTTCTTCAGATGACCGCGTTCCGCGCTCGTCTTCTCAGCAACAGCTAGACGAGCGCAGGGCGGTCTTCTGAAGTGGGAGGGAAAAGTCATCCCTAAAGCTTCTGCGTTGTTATATATGATTAATATAAATGTATATGATCTGTCGGTTTTGTTGAAAAAGCGTCGTGCAATACAAAAGTGCTTACCGATTCAGTCGTCATTATCATATCGTCAAATCGTTATTATCATAACCCTCATGGCAAAGACCGCACCTTAAATCTAAGAAAATCCTCCAGCAGGTGTCGATTGCTGGCGTATTTAGCAATTGTGTATGTAGGTACTGCGGCGATAAAAAAGCTTTTATTCGCGCATAGTTACCCTATCAATTATTATTGGATGATGGCCAAATCGCCCGATCTGTATCTGGGTCATCTAGAAAAATTGATTTGACACTTATCGTTCCGTGTTGCACTGCGGAGATGATGATATTAATCAGCGGGTGCTGCCATCTAGTTAGTGCTTGCGCGTGACTCAACGCTTCGACGGCCTTACGAAATGCAAATGGTCTGGATTTTCCCCGCTTGCTTTTTAAATTAACTTAGCTATATAAGGTTTAGAAAGAACCAAGTTATCGCCGTCGCGCATCAAAATGAGTAGGTGCCATTTACTACGCGATAAAAATACGTATACGCTATTATACAATACTTTTAAGCACCGACTGCTGACCAATGATAAGCCCAAATAAATCAGAAAAATGCTTATAGTTGTTTTTACAGCTCTTTTCAAAAAAATGTTAGGCGGATTTTCTTGGATTTATAATATCTACCTTATAGACTGTACTCATACACTTACTTGTAGTCGGGAAGTTATAAAAATAAATTATTTAATCCTTTTTCAATTGCAAGCATTCAAGTGTTTTCAAAATTTTAAATTTTGCACTTTATCTTCAAAGTTTTTCTGACCGTCATCTCCTGTTTCGTTTTGGATCCAAATGTTTTTCGGTGAACTTTGTTTAGCCAAACGTAGTACCTACATGATAATATTTGATTATTGTCATATACTGTCAGATTTGTGTGTGTTAGAAAAAAGCACCAAACAGGGCTAAATAGATGTAGTCTAAAATTGCCCAGAAATTTTTAGATTTAACAGTAAAAATTGCAAAAGTTTTTAGAATGGGTATACAATTGTGTTCATGCCAAAAATGTTTTGGAAGACTTGCAACGCAATTGGAATGCATGTGCTACTTAGTACTTACGTAAAATCTGAACGCTTGCGCGCTGGACACTTCACCAGCGTTCATGGCAGCGTTCGAGATTAGATTACATGTGGTCATTATCCTTTGGCACAAGGGATACGTGTACTCGTATTTGCAAACTTCTTTGTTTCGAACACACACACACACAACATTCACGCACACACACATAGTAAGAGCACATCACAGTGCCTTTTGTTACAAAATTCCATCTGCCATCAACATGAAAATTTGTATCCAAACCAAATCCAAACCAGAATTCTAATCAGCAGCTTATTTAATAAAGTCGCCTAACATGCAGGTACATACTTCTAAAGGGTCAGTAAATTAATTTTATTATTAGACTTATGGATTACTTTTTCACGGCTCAAAACTGAGTTGACTAGTGTTCGCAGAATCCAACTATTCTCAACAATCTTCTCAGTTGAGAAGAGAATAGTTGGATTCTGCGAATTACATTTATAAGGGTAAAACACATAAGCCTTTGATGGCAGTGTCCTGTTTCAACTCATTTTTTTTTCACGCAAGGGTTTGGCCATTGCGCTAGTCAAGTACCTACAGATTGGTGGCTTCTTGCACCTTCTAGATCATTAGGCATGCAGGTACGACATAATCTAGTTGCTTCCGAAAAATCTTGACGTCGAATCAGTAAATGAAACTGATGTAGTCATGCAAAATAAAGCAATAACGAATGAGCTCGATGACTTCAGCGGTAATGACATTTTTACGAGGGCAATGTTTTGTGATGATATTATTTTACTTTGATTTTATCTGACTTGCCGTTGCGTTGCGTTAGGCTGTGCCTCGTCCCGAAGTATGTGCTTGCGCATGCTTTTATATGTGACAAAGCGGCAACCTTGCACAAAGAGCCGCCAAGAATAACAAAACAATGAAAATAACTCGTTGTAATATTACTCATTAGGGAAAAATTTGAGGCTACGAGGAACTTCACAAGATAATAACGATAACGTTAATAAATCTATTGAACAGAAGGAAAATTCTCGCAGGAATGCAGCCGTCGTTTTCGCTTTTATATAATTGCAAATACTTTGATTTTATTTTTTTTGTATGTCCCTGTTCCGTTAAGCGCGTGTTTGCCCTCGACTATAAAAAAATAAAATACTAAAATCATTAGTCTACGAAATACCTAAGATTGGCAGTTAACTCTACCTTGAGGGCCTTTCGATCTTTTGCTGCCTATATTATAAGCCTGGGTAGCTTTAGCGGGACTATTTAATAGGACATAATAAAGGATATCAGTTCTCTCCTTTAATTTATCGTTTCTAATACATACCGTTACATACTACTGTGGGTAAAGCTGTTGCCATAAAGAAGTGCTATTTAAGCATGCCATGATAGCAGCTATTAAGCAGGCCTTCTTTCTTAGTACCGTTCCTTCTTGAGAAACCATATTTTACGGACATAAAAGTGTGCAACAGACCTAGCATTTTACGAGACATCTTCATATACCTAAGCCGTAATTAAGAATTTTATAGGGTAAAGAATAACAAGGGAGAGTTGTTGATTGCGGACGTTGTGGTGTTTCAGACAGAAAAGCAGAGCGGGCGTGCAAGGCGCGCCCGCGCTGTCCACCGCTGTCCAGGTCAAAGGCCCCGACGAAGAGAAGATCAAACAGATCCTCGCGCGGACCGGGTACACGTTAGACGTCACCACAGGTTCGTCATCCATATCATAATCATCTTCAATTTAGCCTGCGGACATCTACCGTTGGACATATTATTTATAGGCCTTCCCAAGTGCGCGCCACAACACCAACTCTGCCTTCCTTATCCAGTCGCTTCCCGCCGCCCGCTTTATATCTTCGGTCCTACGAGCTGGGGGTAGTAAGATTCTTCTTCACTCTACAGCAAATTCCTAACACTTATTTGCATTAGGCGGTATACTGCAAACATTCTTTATAACATTGAATTTCCTTTAGCGCATGGGAAATCATAAATCATAAATACGCTGCGTCGTGATTCCATACAGGTCTTTTGATATGAATCTTCACTCTTACTGGGCCCGTGAAAATTAGACCAAGGTTACCTGTAGCCGGGTGTCACAATTCTTTTTCTATTAAAACTCGAGACTTGATTACAGCATTTCAGTACCTAGATCACGAAAACCAGTCTGGTAATCTTGAGGTGAAAACTCACCTCTATGCTTGGTTCGAAATTTTAGTTCCGTTAACGCTCGTGGCGCTATGCTCATATGCCATACCAAAGTTGCTTTAAAGATTACTAATCGCAAACTCAAATTACTGAGACCAGCATCCTTATTACGTACATCGCGACAAGTTTGCGACTGGCGTAAATCACGCGATCGCCGTTCTTAAACGTCACTTATTAGGAAACTTATTGCAAAACTGAAGTTTGACAGCAACGATCGTGCGATTTACGCCTGTCGCAAACCTGCCGCGGTATACGTAATGGGAGGCTGAAAAAGTAATTTGATTTTCCATTAGTAATCTTTACTGCAATTTTGGTGTGAAAACTGAGTACAGCTCCACTAAAATGTCAAAGCCAGAATAGAGGCGAGGACTTCTATACGAGTGTGTCTATGTATTCTGTTCCTCTCAATAGCGATTGTAGTGTTTGGTTTTGCGTTACAGGTCAGCGCAAATATGGCGGTCCGCCGCCGGGCTGGGAGGGCGGCACGCCCGGCGCCGGCTGCGAGGTGTTCTGCGGCAAGATCCCCAAGGACATGTACGAGGACGAGCTGATCCCGCTGTTCGAGCGCTGCGGGGAGATCTGGGACCTGCGCCTCATGATGGACCCCATGACGGGCACCAACCGCGGCTACGCCTTCGTCACGTTCACCACGCGCGACGCCACGCAGCGCGCCGTGCAAGAGGTAACTACGCCGACGACGACCCACGTACCCGACACACTACACCGACACTTACGGCCCGGAGCGTGAACTTATTTTTTTTTTGACTGACATTCAGCCTTTATGATATAAACTAACTTTTTAACCGACTTCAAAAAAGGAGGAGGTTCTCAATTCGTCGGAATCTTTTTTAAATTTTTTTGTTCAAATCACTCGGGAAGGCCGCATTTGTAAGGTACTTACGAAAAATTGGAATTCTCTATTACGTATCTTGCGACAAGCTTGCGGCAGGAGTAACTCTCACGATAGTTGCTGTTAAAGGTCACTTTCGAAATGAAAGTTTTAGCGCAAACTAATTCAAGAACGATCCTCTGGCTTATTTTGGGAACTCCAAAATCGAAATTGCACTAATATTAATAGTTTATATTTAAATGCGAGTGTCTGTATGTTTGTTACTCCTTCAACTGTAGCCACTGAACCGATTTGACTGAACTTGGAATAGTGATGGATTATATCCTGAATTAACTGATTTTTTGATGTTGTCAAAAAATCAAAAGCCAAAGATCTACTTATGACTGGTCCCACATCACTCACCTTAAAGTACTTTTATTATAATAACCATAACGTGATTTTAATCAACAGTAATGAAAAATAAGTTCAGGCATTTGTAGTTAAAATATGCTGATGACATTAGGATAAGAGAGTGGTAATCAAAATTTTTGAAATCTATTTCATTACGTTTAAGAGATCAGCTTTCCCATTTGTATTATAATATTTTCAAACAAAAATAAATGAGCTTTGTAAAAATTTTACTCAATAAGTTACCACTTTCAATTTCTTGGCAATTCAACGCTGCAGGGTTGACTTGTTAAATGCTCTTGTAAAGATTGGTGGCAACTTTTTTTTTACTTCCCGTCAGCTTTGCATTCTTGATGAATTCTCGTTACTCCCTGCTACGATGTCCAATAGGGTACTTGACCATGTTTGTTTTTGTAAATTATTTGACGATTTTGGATTGCGCCATCTAAAAGTTTGTTTTGTGATATAAACTTAAACGCGCAATGTAGGTACTTGTGATAGTGTATTATACCCTGTGGAATCTTGTTTTGGGGTAAAGCTGCTGATGAGCAAACTATCTTCATATTGCAAAAGAGAGCAATTATTTCCATATACAAATTAAGCAATGCAAATCTTAGTGGCTGATGAGTTTGACTATTCATAAGAGGCTGTAATTAGGTATATGACAAAAATAAAGATTTTAAATTTCGGCGTAGAAGCCACTTATTCTTACTTCATTTGGAAGTCTTGATATACATCTTACTAACATTCATTTTTGTGCTAACTGTTAAGTTGTGGTTGAAATTTCATTGTACCTAATAATGAATTATGAAATATTCTAAACAATAGAGTCAAATACCCTATCATGCTGAGCTTCCGTCAATGTTGCAACAAAAAAAAAGCTTTTTTTCTACATCAACATTTACGAATTATTTTCCCATTCATTATAATCTGAATGTTAACCCATTTATTATTATCATTCTATTATTTATTTCATCGGTATAACTTTTCGAAGGAGTTAAGTCGCATATAAGGGTTAAACAATCATGTATTGTTTTGAATTATTTTTCCATCTTCTCATATATTTCAGACACGGAATGTAAAAAACAATATTGAGAATTCGTTATTAGTTGCCACCAATCTTGTCAATTCATAATGGATGTTATAAAGCACATCTGTGTCGATACGCCTCTGTAGCACTGCAGTCTAATAGCAAAACAAAACATGAGCTAAAAATAATTTGAATTGGTAACAACTAAATTGTGTCTGACCTGAAATTTAATAATTTCTGTTTTTTTTTTTAATTGGTGACCCATCAAAATGAACCAAATTCTAATTTGACATCTACTTTCCAGGTGACTCGCCGAATGTTTAAGTATAATCCCTTAAAAATAATCTGAATCACAGCACGATAGCTGACCGCAATTTGGCGACTTCGCTCCTTGTATATTTGTCCATTTTGGGTGAAATCATCAAAGGGGACCATTGCTTGTCTCCAAATATGGCGCGGTAGTAGAATGAGACGCGTCAAACGAATCTGATTGGTCCTTTCTTTGATCAGCATTAATGCTACTAGTCGAAAGCCTTTATTTGCTATTTTACTTGCTCTGGAACAAACTTGACAGATCTCCATCTACTACAGCGCCATCTATAAAAAAAGTTTAAACTGAGATATTGTCCCCATTCCTTTAATGGCTGCGATCAAATAATCAATAAAGGTCACGATATTTGTGATACGGTTTTTTCTTTCATATGTGTATTATGTATAACTTACTAAAAGCAAATCCTGAAAGTATAGTTTGCTGAGAATTTAAATTGAACTGTAACGATTTCTGTTCAAAGATTTGATCGAAGCTATTTGAATTCCCTTAATCTTTCACTAAAATTTCATTTAAATAATTACCCATTATTTTGCAAAAGAAACCATTTTAATTTGCCCACTAAAATTTTGTAGGAATTTTTCTTTCACTGCTTATTATTATTCTGATAAAAAATACTTTTCGAAAGACATTTCGATTTTTAATTTTCTTTAATTTATTGCTACTTATCACTCAGACTATTTATAATTTAGTAGTCAGTACAATTAGATTAGATTTTTCTTAAAATTGATGATTACACCCTCACCGAAGTCTCCAAATTGTGGCGTCTCTTGCAAAACTACCGTAGCGCCATCACCGCCGGTACTCTTGCAAGACGCGATCAATCATTTGCCTGATGAATATACATACAATTGTATTCACAGTCACACTTGGGAGATTTAGATTTAAGCTTGTATCATTGAGCATGACATTAATACAATCCTTCGACGGCGCCCGCACGACCGCAAGGCGCTCGTGTGGCCGCCGTCGACGTGCAATCAGTAATCACGTGTCAATGTGCAACCATAACACCCGTACTCTGATCTAGCCTCGCTTGTCCTGAGACATCATCCCGTCTTTCTGTGCACCTCGTTCAATTTTAAGTTGCTTTCATTATTTTTTTGTTACCACCACACTTGTACTCGCTTGTTTTTATTTTCACTTCATCAAACGGTCCACTTACAGGGTTAACTTTCGAATTGGCTTCCAAAGTTCTCCGGCTGAGACTCGTAATATATGTCAGGCTCTCCTCTTTGCTCCAACGCTCTCGGCTTGTCATCCGTCAGTTAACTCATCTCGATTGGCTCTAACCGACATCATCCACGCTCGCGCTCGCGACTGTGCTAACTCGCCGGCGACGCCGCGAACACAGCTCGGCCCGACCGATGATTCCACGTCCGAAACGATACCCATTTTTCAAAATTTTTCCCTTGTTATTTTTCCCACAGCTCGATAATCACGAAATAAAACCAGGGAAGACTCTGAGAATTAAGATTAGCGTACCGAATCTGCGACTTTTCGTCGGCAACATTCCCAAGTCTAAAGGCAAAGAGGAGATACTGGAAGAGTTTGGTAAATTAACAGGTAAAGTTGAAACCGAATGACTTTAAAAGAGTTGATAGTTTTGGGTTTGCTGGGCTTGGGTTGGGTTGGGTTGGGTTGGGTGGGTGGGGTGGGGTGTGGACCGCTGGGACCCGCTTGCTCCCGCTTCCCGCAATCCGCCTCTCCAGTCATGTCCGCGCGGCCGCGCGGCCGCCCGGGCCGGGCCATTGGCTATTCTCCCAAGAATTGTTCTTGCAGCTGAATGATTATGAAATTCGAAAGGGGAAAAAGATTGGCGTAACGGTTTCCTTTAACAATCATCGTTTATTCGTGGGGAATATCCCTAAGAATCGAGATCGGGACGATTTGTTTGAGGAGCTTACTAGGCACGCACGTAAGTCCTTGTCGAATTCATAATAAATGCTATTCGGTAAGCGCGCGCGGCCCGGCGCGAGGTGCAGGCCGCGTGCGGCCCGCGCGGCCCCGAGCGCGCTCGCGCCGCGCCGCGCCGCCGTAGACGCAATGGAAGTGTAAACCTGACGATTGGCCTCCGCCTCGAGAATGCTCACTGGTAATGACTGGAGAATCTTGCTGTTGTTCTCTAGACTTCTTCAGTACCGTATATGTTCTCCTGGAATATCGTTTGATTTGCTTCATACGTAGCGTTGAAACTCAATAGTAAGCGGGGGTTGGAGGGAGCTTTGTATGACGCGCGTGCGGCCTCTCTTCGCGGCATTATATTCTGATTGTGTTATTGCAGCCGGACTCGTAGAAGTTATTATATATAGTTCGCCCGATGACAAGAAGAAAAATAGAGGATTTTGTTTTTTGGAATACGAGTCGCACAAAGCGGCGTCGTTAGCTAAACGCAGACTGGGAACTGGTAGAATAAAGGTTGGTATGTTACCACTTGTATTACCGTCGCTTTTGATATGAATTCCTTTTCCTTACCGTCTTGCATAAAGCCGATGTTAAAGAAAATCACCCACTTCCGCAGGTATGGGGCTGTGATATTATAGTGGATTGGGCGGATCCTCAAGAGGAACCCGACGAGCAAACCATGAGTAAAGTAAGTTTACAAATTCCTTATATTCCTTTAAGAATAGAAAACTGCACAGGAATTATGTACTCTTAAAATTAATTTTTCAGTGTTCGCAAAAATTCTTTTGGTTTGAATGTCGTCTGCTTATATACCTGACCTTTTTTAAACATTTCACAACACAAAATGTAGCCGACGCGTTACGTGAATAGGCCCCAATAGGTGAACGTCAATTCTCGTCTCGACATTTTTAGCTGTCAAAAAAGGATTATGTGATTTTATGAAACCGCGGTAAAAGTGAAACTTTTGTGGCCTTGGCTGCTCTGACGAGCGTCTTGCACTTTATCCATACTCCGCGGCCGACCGTCACGCGACGTGCAACACCAACGAAAAAGTTTGAGACGATGTAATAAAAGTTTCACTTTAAAAATTAACGTTATAAGACCGTTTAAATAACGTTGATTATCAAGGTTTATTAAATTATTTATGCTTGACCAGGTAAAGGTGTTATATGTTCGAAATCTGACTCAAGAAATTACTGAAGAAGCACTAAAGGCAGCCTTCGAGAACTACGGCGCTGTGGAACGAGTGAAGAAGATTAAGGATTACGCTTTCGTCCATTTTGAAGACCGAGATTGTGCAGTAAAGGTACAGTGCACCTATTAATACTTAACTCTTGTCAAACTGTATTTTCTTTGTTGCGATGGGGTACGGTTTTGACTAATATCACAGCTCAGACTACATTAAACACGGCTTAATTGAGGAGCTATTTGAGCTTTTAGGATAAGGGAAATGCTTAAAAAAACTTCATGAGTTATAATTTTGCACGACTGAGTGATATGCTGTTTTTCGATTATAATATGCTGTCGACCGTCTAGTTACATTAGGACGACCCATATCCTTGTAAACTAGAGACATGTACCTATAGTGCAGTTATTATTAATGGGTGATAGAAATAAAAGCATGTTTATACACGGCGAGTCTGCAGCGAGATAATAACTGCACTATAAAATCTTATTTTATTACTGTGTTTCTGCCAAATTGCATGATTTTTGGACTAAGTAGTTGGAAGTACCTTCTCTACAGGTTTTATTTCTGTCCCTTTTTGGCAAAAGAGTTACCACGAGTTACTAATATAATAGTAACACGAGTAATAGTGACGTCACTATCCGATATAGCTATCTCAGTCTATTTAGGATTATTAAATTGCTCATTACTTTTTCGTTATTCACTAGATTTCATTTGTTTTTTTTTTTACAAATTATATGTATTATTGAATATTGTTCCAGAAAGGAGTTAAATAAATCAATATTTTGATATGAGTAAAATACACTATTATAGCAGATTTAATCAATATTTTGATATGAGTAAATAACACTATTATACCTTTATTTAATGTAGTCTGAGCTATTATATCAGATTGTCCTATCGATTCTTCAGGCGATGCAAGAGATCGACGGCAAGGAGATGGGCGGCGCTCGGCTGGAGGTATCGCTGGCGAAACCGCCTTCAGACAAGAAGAAGAAAGAAGAGATCCTGAGGGCTCGCGAGCGCCGCATGACGCAGATGATATACGGACGAGGCGGGTAAGTTGACGCGCACCACATGTTTACATTCCCAGTGCATTCCCGCAAACTAATGCGTGCGCCCGCCATCTTTGTGACGTCAGACGTACGCTTCGAAACAGAAACATTGACAAAAAACGAGTATTATTTTTTCATTTGTTTTAATGTGTACAAACAACGGTAGATTTTCGTTAACATCCCCATATGAACAAAATAAATAATAATTTATCGAGAATTCAAGCTTATTAATCGATAGTTTTAGCTGACGCCTGATATTAATGAGACGTGGTTACAACGCAACAGTAATTTGCGGGTCTTATACTATGTTTTTTTTTTTCAAATCCAATTTGTTTAATCCGTATAATATAATATAGATTCATACATATATTTTTACATATTTTTACCTGTACTGTCTGCAAGTTGCCACTTGCAACTGAACACGGGTGCAATGGTATACCAACTGGAAGAACTGTAGTCCACGAGTTTGTATGTTTTTTTTTTCAAAGAAAATAGTAATGCCCTCTTGACTGAGGGCATTACTATTTTCTTTCAAAAAGGCTTTATACGCTTGATATCACCTGATGGAATTTGTCGATAAATAGAAGATGCCTTTTCACTCTTCTATTTTTCTTTTTTCTCAGTACGGAGCGGGGCGCGTTTAAACTCTCGTAAACTAAGTTTTAATTTAAATCAACTACCGATACGAATCGACTACTTCAGATTTAATTTAAATGGACTGCCGACATTAAACGCCGGGGTTTCCCGCGTGGGGGTAGGATTACCCGCGTGGAGAGGGGGGTGACCCTCGTTGTACACTGTACAGTCACGTTCAAAAATGCATACATAGCTATGAGGCTAAAACGGTGTACGTGTATCGTATACTGTTAACAATATCAACTTTAAGACGACGTCATTAGGTTCAAAATAATTATTTGTAATAACACACGCGTGCAAGGGATCGTGTTATATGCAGTTTTGACGTTGAGTGTACACGTGTTTGCCGTGGCGGTGGGTAACGTGTCGCTGTGTAATGTCAGATTTGATTGGTGCAGCTGCTCGCCGGTGCACGGCGCCATGCGCGGCCGCACGCCGCAGCCGCAGCCGCGCCCGCCGCAGGCGCGCGGGGACTACGGTCAGTACGCACACACCCACGCGTACACCCACACTGACACACACACACGCACACAGTGACGTCACGAGTGTATGGAGTTTGACGCGCGACTTTTTTTCGTGGCTTGTGCTGAGTTTTTTATAAGAAGATTTGAGTGTAAAGTTAAAGCACAAAAAAATGTTTTTTCTATATCAGTACTCTGTACTAAAACCATGTACATAAGAATTTGGGTATATTATCGTCGCGCGATTTTCTCCATTCATGTCACGTCTAAAGCATAGTTTTTACGTAGGTTTTTTAGGGTTGGATTGATTTTTTTCTAAAACTAGGTAGGTACTGAAACAACCCAAACTGTTTGAGATTAAATTAAAAAAAATTACAGAGGTTCGCTTTATGATGTAACAAGAGATTAGTTAGCTTCTCTTAATTTCCCACGTATTCGCACGACCGTAGCAAAAGCTGTAGGCTAATCTTAAATGTCCAAAGTCGATGTTCCTTCAAACTATCATGTTCTTTTTGATACACTGAGTTTTGAGTGTCGAAAACTCATACTTATCCCCTTATTGTATGGTCGCCTAAAAAATGCAAATCATTAAACTGTTAACAATATCAACCTTAAAACAACAGCATTAAGTTCAAAATATTGGTACGTAATACAAGGCTTCGCAAATTATACTCGTCATATCGACGCTGACTGTAGATCTTTCCGCGTTATTTGGATAATTAGAATAATCATAATTGTGCCATACCACCGTGGCAGCGGTGGCCATAATAATATGAAGTTTGAACATATACTGAACAGATGTTTAGCGAACTCCCATCTGGTTTTACGTCACGTTTTCCATGACAAAGCGCGGCGATGCACCTGCCGTACAAGAGGCAAAGAGCAGTCGAGTTCACACCTTGCGCCCTTGCGATGGAGCCCTCACTTACCGACCCAACCCTAAGCAAACGCCAAACACTCATTCAAACGCCTTAACTCGAATCTTATTGTATATGAACGCTGTAAATTCCATTCAACAATGATCACTTTGCGTATACGTCCATTATACTTGCTGAACTAATTTTGACACGGTTGTTCAGTTAAATGTTCGTAGCCTTTCATTGAATTTTCGAAAATCCATATTGTAAAGTGGTGAGTCCAAAAACTTGTATCGCTATTCTTCTCCAATATTTGATGGAAGCAAGGATTGCACACTAATGCCGGTTCCCCAATATTCTATCTATCTTCCATTTGCCCTACTAGGGTATCAATGTGACATAAGCTCCATTCCAGTTATGTCTTATCTCTAGTAAGGCAAACCATGGATAGATTGAATATTGGTAACCGCCATACGCCAACTTTTGGGAGAAAATTTTATCCAATCGTGTTTCTGCTTCACAGTGATTTTAGATAAAGGACCCAAAATACATGACGTTTAAATTTTAAAGTCTTAATAGTTTTTAAACTGCAATTCACTAAAAATCGCTTAAATATTCGTCGTTAATGTAATTTGTACGGAAGAAAAGTAAAACTACGATGTAGCCATGAATACTATTATTTAGCATAACATGCAATATTTTTTCTAGTCCGTGCAATCTGCAATCAGCCCTAGGGGGCTATGAGCAAATTTGTTGTTTGCTGTTTATGTTTTGAGACTTTGTTGACTTTCATTAAAAGACGGTACTCTTAGTTTGATGCCTGGGTTTGCTCGTCCATGACCAGGATATGCTATCTTTCAAGACGCCTCAATTATTGCCTATTAGCATATGCATAATAATAAGGTTCATAGGTTGTATATTTCATTATTGAATTTTTGCTATCAAGTTATTCAGTCGAGATAAAAGTCAATCCAACCAGCCAAAAACAATTGTGAGGAGATACATTTGATCGTTCCTACTGACTAGCTTTAAGTTATGTCAAGATGGACGGCACAATTTACTGTGATTAACATAAGAAGTTGGTTCGACACAAACACAAAACATGACCACGGTGTGGACTCGTGCGCACATTGCAGACTTGCTACTGATCCCCTACTAACAAACATACATGTGAAAATATAATGATAAAGGAGGTTAAGAAGGAAAGAGACTAAAAATTACTACTTCTTAGTCAACTCTAATATCGATGACACTTAGTAATGATATATCTACTTGTGCATCACAATTGTTATTATAAGCAGCAAAGAAGACCGTTATATATTTCAATTTTTTTTAACTCAAACTTTTTGTCTTCTTTTCGTTTGCCTGTGCCTAATGACTGTTGTCAATGTATTTTCACATGCATATTACATGTTTCATAACGCTATTTTATAGGCTAGAATTAATGAAAGCTAGGTTTAAGTAGGTTCTGCATGGTTTCGGACTAAAGACGTAGACGATACCGGAGATATCGAAAATATTGATCAAACCTATGTGAGGGCTAAACTCTTGTCTCAATGTGATACTAACAACTCTCCCGAGTGCATGCTTGAACATTGAATTATATCATTGTCATCGAGTCGAAGATAAGAGATGAATTCTGATCACCCTGTTTACATCGCTTTCAGTAACGTTTTTGGTGGTGGGGAAGAGAAGTGCAATGCTGCGGCCAATTTTTTTTCAAATTCAGAATTGTCTGTCGAGAAACTACGTTTGAAGACTTGTTTTCATAGCCGGGGGATATATTTGTGGACGATGCATGCTTTTTCCGTGTGTCGATCTGAGCTCGCCTCGTGCGATGGTGTGTGTTCGCTGAGGAGCGGAGCGCCACGCGCGTGCGAGCGTGCGTCGAGCGGTAGCTTGTAAGTTAGCGTTAGTTTAGCTTAGCCTCTAAACAGGCCTGTGTTGTGTGTTTATAGATTATGATTACGACTATTACGGGTACGGGGATTACCGAGGTGGCTACAATGAGCCATTTTACCGGTACGATGAGTTCTATTTTGATTACGCGGGGCCACCGCAACCGTCCGCCGTCCGCCAGCCTCCCAACAGAGCGCAACCGGTGGGTCCCACACACACTAACTAATGTTATCATATTATTTTTACTAGTCACTAGACCGCTGTACTCATCATTGTTTACCTTTCGGTTTTTTTGAGTTGCCAAATTTTCTCATCTACTCTTCACTTTTTTTTTGTTTTGTTATTGTTTTTGGTTGGATCCCATCCTAGAATGGAGTCAGTGACTCGGTAAAGACGGTAGTGTGTAGGCCTGACGGTGGTGATCGCGGCGGCGGAGCGGGCGGGGAGCGGGCGGGGAGGCGGGGAGGGATCGCACCATCAGGTCTGCATGGCTGCGGCCCCACTAACGCGCCCGACTTCCTCTCCCTGTCCCGCGCCTGTCATCACTCATCCTCATCCCTCATCGTAGTGCTTCGCTTCGCCCGCTTTGTCACTAACCCCGTAACACGCTTCGTGCGTCCGCCATACGCCCACTGTCGCATACATTTACTGTCATCTTAGTCGAGGAACGCTTCGGAATCTCGGACGCTCGAGTAACGTTTATTTTGATTTCTCAAAGAGATAGAGAATATGTAACCACCTGGTCACGGAAAGATTAATGCAGCGATTCTTGTCGATTTCGATTGGTACGTAGTATCCTTGATAAATTTCCGTACATTTGTTCGAGACGCGCAATGTATCGCTGCAGCTAATTTGACCCTGGCGTGGCGGTTCAGGATAGTTACTGACCCGCTTGGTAAATGCCTCAGGACGACGAGCTCGCCCTCGGGCCCAACTCGCTTTACTACGACGTAACTGGAGGCATTCAGGTACCCGACTGCATTACCTTGCCGTGCCCATACGAGTATGTGACCTCTATCGATGTTGTTTCATGTTTAGATGTCGAATGTACGAGTAGATTAAATAAACGTAAACGTAACAACGTATAGTTATAGAATATGACGAATAAAGTATGGATTTTAATTAGTGTAGCTGTAGGTACCTGACTGTTTCTTCATTACGAATAAAATTATTGATTACTTTGGCGTTATTTTTATCTTGGCTTCAGTGACTTTTATTTGGAGCATGATGATTTAGGTGTATATCTATGCTTAACTGGAATTATATTTACGCATTTTGTGAAATTCTCATTTGATGAAACAAAAATTTGAATTTTACAATTGTATGAATATTATGTCGATTAAATAGTTAATTATAGTACTTATTATTGTTAATCATTATCTGTATCTACAGCCACCAATGTCTTAGTGTCTGTAGAACGTAGTCTACTTAGTTATGGGTGGCTGTAGGTAAGTTTAAAAAAACACCAAAATAGACCACCTCTCGCTCAAATGAACTGGGACTCCTAAAGTTTTTTAAATCTAACTGCGCAGATAAATTATATCCATGGGCTAATACCAGAGACTGTCGGAAGAAAGAAGAACAACATCATAAGTAAAACTGAGTGTTCTTCGGGGTAAGTGGGTTATAGACAATACAGCAATAGTAGCAAAAGTCTTGGAGCGTCACAGTTTTTAAAACATTGCTGTGACATTTTGATTTACTTTAGCGAGTTCCAGGATCAAAGCATCAAACACATTGCGGGCAGACCATCGATCAACCGAAGTCAGTGACGCTAAAGATAGTACCTGAAAAGGGACATTAGGCATCGTATAAAATTCCTTTGTTTATCTGAAGTGTTGTAACCCTTCAGATAAATGTTTTGTCATCTTTCTGATGACAGTTATTACACGACTGCCCAAAAAAGGAGTGTAATGTTTTTAGGGTTCATGTATGAATGTACCTACATACGTACGTACATTAACCCTAATACACTTAATCACTTTAATGTATGTGAGTTTCTTTATTCCACCATAACTTCTGAACGACTGAATAGATTTGGACATGTGAGGTATCGTTAGAATCCTTACATTCTGCCGCGCCCACGTATATCTCGCGAGAGGTTTGTGAGTTGTGACAGCCAGAAATCTCGCGATCGATGTTGTGCTTTATACAAGTGCTTTTTATATACAGTCAAAAAAGTGGCATTTGACAGCAACAATCGCGAGATTTACGCTTGTCGGCTGTCGCAAACCTGTGGCGAGTTACGTAATAACGGGGGCGGGTCT
Source organism: Coenonympha glycerion (assembly GCA_963855885.1). NCBI lineage: Eukaryota > Metazoa > Arthropoda > Insecta > Lepidoptera > Nymphalidae > Coenonympha > Coenonympha glycerion. Next base: position 14,124,276 of record OY979637.1, on the reverse strand, counting down.
GCCACTGCAATGCTTTCGATGCTCGGGCAGTGAGGGTGTCGTGCGATGGTTGTGACGGGTCCACGTGTGCAGGGGGCTGGGTCATGTGGGACGGCCGCGCGATGGGCGCGGCGCGGGGCCGCGGCTGGGGCCCGTGGTGGTGCGCGACGCGCCGCTCGTGGCCGCCGCACGCCCAGCGCCATGCGTGGCAACCCGCGCGCCAAGCCAAGTTTACCAGGTACGTCACGAGCTACACCACCACACTTATTATAGCTTGGAGACCCTCCTGCGGGGTGACAGACGGTGGGGGAGGCAAGGAACTTAGATATCAGCGGTTAGCGGGCGGTGTAGCGGGGAAGGGGACACTTCTCTGCATGTATTACTTACTTCATCACTGCTTTCCATCAGGCATGATTGTCGTCAAGCGCAAGCCTATTTACAATAAAAAAAAAAAAATATATTAATTAAAAAAAATTATAAATTAGGGTTTTCGCGTCCCCCGGCCGTCTGTCACCCCGCAAGAGGGTCCCGCAAGTTGCCAAGCTATAGTGACTAGTCCCTCAGTAAAGTTATATCTTCTATCTAAATATAAGTTGGTGTATGCTATAACTGCCGATGTTAATTTAGAAGATATAATGCTCTCCTCTTATATACATGCGGCCAGACGCACACGTATGACGTTGAAAAATTACTGTATGGGTTTTAGTATTTTATAAGTTTTAATCCAGTTTCTATTTAAAAATAACAGGGTTTTTCTTATTATGACTTCGCGACTGGTTTGCGACAGTCTTAAGTCACTAAACGTCACTTTTGTGTTACGTTTTGTAATAAAAAGTGACGATTGCCAGCAATGATCGCGAGCTTTACATCTATCGTAAACCTGTCGAAATAAGTTACTTAAAAGACTGCCGGTTTCTACAAATCAAATATGCCTTATGAATGCCAAGAAATAAATACTAACACAAGCGTGTCAAATTCAAAATTTTGCAACAGAAAACTTTGGACCCTCACTCGGTCGGCACTTGCCCTATGTCCTACCCAGTCTCTGATTCCTTCTCTTTGATTTCAGCTTGTTTAATGGTTTGCGTGTAATCTGGATCCTTATTTATTTATTGGTAAATATCCTTACTTATCCTAATCCTAACCACCCTTTAGTATCCTAGCCAGGTCTACCACAAACTTCAAAATTGCTCGATCGGGATGAGTGTCCAAGTTTTCTATACTGTCATAAGTTTGTGGAAGATCTTTTGCGTTTAGTTTTGCGGCATCTGGTAACTATGGTTCAATATCTAATTACGAGTAGGTATTTTGTAGATTAAGCTGGAGAATTGCAATTCTAATAAATGTGGTATCCGAAAGGTATCAGATTCTAATCATGTATTGGGGATTTTAATTCTTATACCATCTTTACAGCAACAGGATTTTTTCAGGCAGATAAAATTGTATCCATTTTAAATTCTTCAGTGCGGGAACTTTAATAACAACAGGTTTATCCGAACAAAGTTGTGAAAATCATACAAATTCGTTTTGAACCATAGTTGCCTTGGGTCAAAAGTTGCAAGTTAGTAGTGCATATTTAAATTTATAAAAATTACAAAAATTGCATGCCTAAAAGTAGTAGCTTTTAGGCATTAGACCTAATTTAGTGTACCTAGCGATCTTGTAAAATTTATTAGACGCTGGCAGCGAAAAGCACTGGTATTGAAAAGTATCTGTCACATCACAAATTATCATACCAATCACCGCGTAGGTAACCCCATCAGCTACCTGCGTCCGAGCCGCAGCATTTTCACCCTTATGATCGTAATGATTAATGCTTCGCCCGCGCGTTCGTATTGGTTAGTGTGATGATCCCGATGATCGCTGCACTCGCTCCGCCCCCTCGTATCGATCCCGCGGGCGGGGCCGGTGCAGTGTGCATGGGATTGGTGCATTGCGTCACAAAAAATATAAGGGATCGGTTGCTTGAACTGACTTTAATAGGAACTTTATTGATCGTTAAATATGGCGGTGTGATCCTTGTCTTTCAAGCTCAACATGAGGGTTGGACCGCCATATTTATTTGAGCAAATTTGGAAAACTGCAGAATCCTTCGAGGACAAATGTTCACATTTTTCTTTATGAAATTCTTTCATGAAATCTTTATGAAAAACATGTAGAATGTAGATCCATAAATGTTATGCGCGTAAAACTTATTGCCATAAGCCTACGACGATGTACTTATAATAATTAGCGTACTATATTTCGAATGTATCGAACAATATTAATCTTATCGATTCTGTGAAAGTTAGTTGAAGCACTCGAACCTTAATCGTAGATTTACTGCGTGAATGACCGACCTGCCTCTGACGATAAATGCAGGTCTCCTTTGTGAGGTTGAGATGTAATCGACTATATCGAGCGTATACTCAACCCGAGTATACGCTCGATTACATACCAAGTCAATTTTGGTCTTAATTTTTTCTGCATAAGTACAAACAACTAGTCCAAAACATCGTTTAAAATCAGGGGTGCTATCGATGAATGAATTTCTAAAGCAGTTAGCGAACGTTTTCCCAAGAGATAGTTGTTTCAGCGGCCCAAGCGGACTGTTTCCGCCGTGCTAACTGTGTGTCCCGCGCAGGTAAACGCAAGCTCGACGGGGGTCAGCAGCAGGCTGGGGGGGAGCGCGAGAGCAAGCGGCGCGCGGGCGCGCGCGGCTGCAGCTAGTGGCCGCGCCGCGGGCCGCCCCTGTCCGGGAGAACCACAAGCTGCGCAGGGGCGCCCTCGCCCGCCGCGCGCTCGCCGGCCGTCCCGCCCTAGGACGCCTAGCGGGAGGGCCGTTCCACTTTTTTCTATATGTGTTTTTTTATTTGATTTTCACGTTTTCGATTTTGTATCGCGACGATTCCGTAAAAATCTTTAAGTAGGACGTTATGAAATGTTTCGAATGTAAGTCTCCGTTATGCTTATGTTTGTCGTAGCCGTATGTTGATTCGTTTATGCGAGGCGCGCGGCCTGTTGCCTGTTGGGGCCGCGCGCGGGTCCTGTTGGGACCCGACGACTGTCTGTTTTTTTTTAATACATGTTATTCAATATATTTTATTCCTGCGAACGCATTTTGCGATGTGATGTGTATTTTAGCAGTAATTATTATATTTTTAAGGAGTTTGACTGTTGTTTTTTGACATACTTACAACGTAGGTTACTGAGATGAAGTTGCGAACTCGACGAGATGAAATGAAATTAATTAAAAACGATTAGAAATGAAATGAACTTATGTACTAAACTCCGCGATTACGGCTAAAATAAAAACACCTGTACCCATCTAGATGTCGATAACATTTCCAATTGTGTTCCTGCTTTAGTTTTTTGCTTTATTTTTATTACACATTTCCCTTTAAAATACATTAGTGTGAGGACGTAGTATTGTAAAGTTCAGGATTTCTGCAATGTTTATTATTATTGCTGTACTACTAAACTTTTTTGTATTTCGACCACATAGCATGTCCATTACTGTTAGAGCTCTGTATCAACCTTGTATCAGTTTAATATGTGGAATAAATTTGCAAAACTGTGTTTGCCTTATTACATGGTTGTTTTATTTTTAATACCTTGATGTCCTAGACGACATGTAGACGACCAATAGGTAGGTATACTCTCGGTAGGAAATAGGTCAATTTACACCAATGGAATGAACTTAATTTATTATACAAATTAAATAAGGGTCTCGTGTCTTCCGGGTAATCCTCGTGCATTCTCGAGAATTCCCCTCCGAGAATTTTCCCTCCGAGAATCCGCGGTAAAATCTGTGTCCGCGGGAAGTGGCGCAGAAGTTCGTAAAATGAACTTGACAAGTACCTAATTCATTCCATTCCGCCTGATTCCTGTCTATACGAGTAATAATGCCTATGTGTAAGTGGAAATCCACGCAGTTGGTAGGTAGGTAGGTAGGTACCTGCTTGGTAAGGTTGTTGACAGAGCTGATTACGAACTGCGAGAACTGCTGTTAAAACTGCGAGTTCTTTAATGCTCGTTTTCACCGACAAATATAAGGTGGGTGGACCATGGAAGGCCACTCTAACAAATGAACAGTTATTATTCGTTTATTTACTGATTAAATGATACGAACAAATAATAAAGTAATACTTTGTTTTATTACGTAACATATAAACCACTTTTTTAAATTTCAGATTTGATCAATATTGATTAAACTTAAGTTTCATTGAACTCTTCCAAATGGCGTTGCTAGGAACAAGGGCTCCTTAGAAGGCCATTATAATAAAGCAGTCATTTAAAACTCAACGTTATTAAATAGCGATTAAAAAAGAATTGGTTTATATGTTACGTAATAAAACAAAGTATTACTTAAATATTTGTTAGTTTCATTTATCCTGTAAATAGATGAATAATAAATATTTATTTGTTAGGGTGGCCTTCTATGGTACACCCACCTTATTTTAACGTCGTCGATTTCCGATATCAATGAAGCGAGGGACCGTACTGCCAAAATAGTGGCGCGAGCGATTCGCCGCCGCGTCTGTGATTTCTAGTTCGATGGATGTTTTAATAATTGGCCTTCGAAGGAGCATGGCCTTCCATGGTCCACCAACCTTAGTTTAAGGGATATCTAAACCCTATTATGTCGCAGTTGTTGTACCGTGCACGTGAAAACTGTCACATATGCGCTTATACTCTTAAGTGTTCCTTAAAAAGCGATTGTTGGTGAACATACTATGCCCTTGTCCAACATTCCTCGTCTGTAGCATAAGTAGAGCCTGAGCGACAGAAATAGACAAGTTCAAATATTCTGGGACGGGCTCTTATAAATAGTACATTGTGATACAAGGGTGGAAAGTAGGTTTTTGCAAACGAGCTGTCATTAACAAGCCCGAGCCGAAGGCGAGGGTTTTCAATGTCACGAGTTTGCAAAAACCTATACACCCGTGTATCACACGACGTTTTTCAATACAGTTGTGAGAATTAGTAAAAAAACAAATCAAAGAGATAATATGTTTGCTCAAGATTTTGGGGTCAATTTCCATCTTGTTTGGTTTTTACCTTAAATAAAATATCGAAGATCGAAATCGAAGGCGACTTCGAATTCGCAATCGAAAAGATAAAAGATAGAAAATAAAAAGATAAAAGATAAAAAATAAAAGATAAAAATAAAAAATAAAAATATAAAAGATAAAAAGATAAAAAGATAAAAAGATAAATGATAAAAAGATAAAAAGATAAAAGATAAGAGATAAAAGATAAAAGGTAAAAGATAAAAGAAAACGAAAAAAAATCCTTCTGTGTCCATCCCATCCCAATGTCCATCCCATTTTATTGTACAATGAAAACTCCTTGGTATCAAACGTTTTGCAAAAGTAATGATCGAGCTTGTAAAAGTAAGTTACGACCACGAAAAAGAAAGATGCCTGTGCGTAAGCTGATTTAACTTTCGAATACTAATGACAGCCTCTGAAAGTGCGCCATACCATACAACTGTATTGAAATAGTATGTTTCATTACAAGTGCGGAAAGGCTGTTATTGCAAAGAGTTCCGATAAATGTCTACCCGAGCCGAGGCGCAGCCGAAAGCGAGGGTTGACAGTCGGAACAAGTTGCAATGACGGTTCCGCACGTGTACTGAACGATTACTTTTAATACAGTTGCGAAAAAATGAAGCAATTTAATAAAATAATAAAAACACAATAAACTCAACTAACTTAACATTTTCTGAAAAACTATTTGCTTTTTTCTCTTCTCTCCACGCAATAAATTCGTCGTATGTAGATATGTAGCGACTTTTTGACGTTTCCGGTAAAATGTTCTCCGAAGCATTTTGTGCAACAAACAACTAAACTCGCAAAGAAAATTTCTGAAAAATGGCGCCAACCGTAGAATGTAAGCAGTTTTTTTCTTCACCCATTCTGGTGATTTAAAAAAAATAAAAAAAAAATTTGGTCATAGACTAAATAATATTCTGGTACGCAAAGGGAACTATGCCCATACAGCCAAGTCTTCAGTAGAATTTTTTTATTGATATGAAATGAAAATGAAATTTAATGAGATGAAATGAAACCTAACAAAACTCATTCAATCAAATCTGATATTGAAACAAATTAGTAGCTTCTTTTTAGAAATATACGTAAGTATTTGCATGAATCACAAAAACTTCTATGAATTTTTTTAGTAAAAACTTCATGGTTGGTTTTTCTTTTTAATAGACATTATTTTGACAGTTGGGAAAGATAACGCACGAGTTCGGGAAAGGTAAAAAAAAAGCACGAGTATGTAATAGCCCACATCCCGAACGCTATACGTCCCTGCAATACGCCACTTTTTGAGCAACTGTATTAAAAAAAATATTTTCAATATTATTAAACTTTAATAACAAATAGATAAATTTAACAGTAAAAGATTTAAAAAATAACAAAATTGATATATAAATTTAAACTAAAGCCTCATCGAAGCCAAGGCAGCGAGGCATTGAACCCAAAATGCTGGCAGCATTGCCCCTTTGGATAGCCAAACTTATTTTTTGGCCAAGGTAGCTGCCAGCTCTTGGATCCCCGGTAGACTCAATCACCCTTTTTGAAATGTCATCAAAAAGGGAACGAGCACCGGGGCCCCACGGCCCCAGGGTCTCAACTCCAAAAGGCACAAATATGAAGCTTCCATCGAGAGCTTCATATTTGCCCCTCTTGGCCCGTTCAGCGCTGGCCGCCGCCGCACCTGCCTTGGAGCAGGTCGCCTGAATATGGGATGCAGCCAATGTATCTACACAAGTCGCATCCCACACAAGCGACCTACCCAATTTCACCAACAGTTCATCAAATAGTTGCTTGCAGATTATATCATCCCACTGTCTCTGGAAGGATAATGAAGCCGGCAAGCTACTGGGACTTACCAAAGACCACGCATTTCTTGCATCCGCTAAGTACGACACCCCAATGGACCCCAAGGTAGGGGATATGATTTTACCATAAAGGGCGTGCGTACTATAAGCAGAAGAAAGAAAAGCTGGAAGAGATACACTAGAAATTTTTCGTATTCCCAGGCCCCCGTACCGTATTGGTAGAGAGGCCTGAGCCCAAGCCGTATTGTCTAATGGACAATTTAGAATATTGATAAGGGAATTCTTAACACAAGAATCCAGATTATCAAATATGTTTTTGAACTTCCAAATTGGTGAACAACGGAGAACATAAATTAATTTTGGCAAAAACAAACAAAAGCGAATTATGGTTAAAGCCATGTGTGGATTAATTTCTACAAGACGATGGGAGCATTTATTGAATTTTGTTAATGTATCAGAGCAATATTGTGGGATAGAGGCTTCCAAAACCGGAGCACCTAGGAGGCGAAGCGATTCTTCATTCAATATTTTGATACCAGGGGTAAGGATATTAAATTTTTTAATAATTTCCAATCTTGATTCTGCCGAAAATGAATTTGGAATGTAAATTTCACATTTTGAAAAATTAATTTCGAGCCCAATATTTGCAAATTTGTTAATAATATTTTTCAAATCGTCCAAAACAGTATCTACGTCACCTCCTAAGGTCCCATCGTCTAAATACCATATATTAAATTTTGAATTTAGAGCCGAAATTATTGGGTTGATGGCCAGACTAAAAATGGCAGGTCCCAGTGGATCTCCCTGCTGACAGCCGACAGCGGAGCTCAAGATGTTGTTTTTGTAAATGAGGTTTGATGAATATCTGTAGCATTGCGTTAAATATGGAAATGTTTCGGGAATTTCGTTTTTGACCTCGGAGAGGAGGACTCCCCGATCAACTGAGTTGAACGCATTTTTAACATCAATTTTGAGAAGTACCTCCTCTCGGGTGTTAAGAAGATAGGTGCGAGCAGCATGCACAGCTGCTTCGCACCCACCTTTTGAGCCGAATCCTAACTGACGTGGGGCAAAAAGTTCAGAAATACGTGGAAGAAACAACGCGCCGAATCGTTGAACCTACTGCTATCGGACGAATACCTCCGTCCTATTCAATTTTTCAATACAGTTGTATGGTATAGCGCACTTTCAGAGGCTGTCATTAGTATTCGAAAGTTAAATCTTACGCACAGGCATCTTTCTTTTTCGTGGTCGTAACTTACTTTTACAAGCTCGATCATTACTTTTGCAAAACGTTTGATACCAAGGAGTTTTCATTGTACAATAAAATGGGATGGACATTGGGATGGGATGGACACAGAAGGAATTTTTTTTTTCATTTTCTTTTATCTTTTTATCTTTTATCTTTTTATCTTTTTATCTTTTTATCTTTTTATCTTTTTATCTTTTAATCTTTTATCTTTTATCTTTTTATCTTTTTATCTTTTATATTTTTATCTTTTATCTTTTATATCTTTTTATTTTTATCTTTTATCTTTTATCCTTTATCCTTTATCCTTTATCCTTTATCCTTTATCTTTTATCTTTTATCTTTTCGATTGCGAATTCGAAGTCGCCTTCGATTTCGATCTTCGATATTTTATTTAAGGTATAAACCAAACAAGATGGAAATTGGCCCCCAAAATCTTGAGCAAACATATTATCTCTTTGATTTGTTTTTTTACTAATTCTCACAACTGTATTGAAAAACGTCGTGTGATACACGGGTGTATAGGTTTTTGCAAACGAGCTGTCATTAACAAGCCCGAGCCGAAGGTGAGGGTTTTTAATGTCACGAGTTTACTACTTTCCACCCTTGTATCACAATGTACTATTTTCACTTAGGGGTAGGTATGATAATTTAGTTGACGTCCTATTCCTAACTAAATATAGCAAATATAAGTATATATGATATCGCAGAAATATGGCGTCGTTAGTTTACAAAAAAAATGCTGCTTAGAGGGTAGACAGCTCTAAAATAGGGACCAATTGGGATCTGTAACGTCTCCGGCGCGGCGGGAAGTGGAGCTCCTTCGCCCTTGCGTAGCAAAGCACAGGCTTACAGCGGGTGGGGACTCCTCTACCTCCGTGCCTTCGGCTTAATAAAACACTAAGGATAGGACAAAAAAAGACTGAATTGTGTCGGGGATAGGAAGTTCGGTTCTGTGACTATTTCGACCTAAAAATCAACGTTGAAATCTATTACAAAACTGCGAGCATTTCTAGATTAACATTTTGCTTTCAGCATATTTAAACGAACGAAACGAAAAAAGTTTAATTTGCATAGTGCTTACGTAACTTTTCCTCCTTCTAATCCTCTTTTCTTTTCTAATATACAAAATTTTAAAACCATTGATTCTTACGAATTTTTTGTGTATCTCGGTAGGTCCAACGAATATATAATATTAGGTCTGAGAATAGGGCGTGATATGTCATTTTCATTCCCATCTCTAAATAGCTAAACAATGTTTGCCCAGAGCTAGTAAGTATCAATACCTACCTAATTGTAATTGTTAGACGCGAGTCAAAAATGGAGGGTAGTAAAATAAAACACACGTTAAATGAAAAGTGTTGTATTGGTGTTCATTCACACGGTGTCGGGCGGCGCGGCCGTCGCCAGGCGCGCGGCGAGCGGGCGCGGCGGCGGGCGCGGCGGGGGCGGCGGGCGCCGGGGCGCGCGTCGGCGGCGGCGCCAGCACGCGGCCAGCGCCAGCACCGCGCCGCACACGCCGCCCGCCGCCCACCACGCCGCGCTGCCCGCGCCGCTGCTCGGCGACGCGCTCCCGCCTGCGTAGATGCCAATACCTCTTTCCCGCGCGCACACCACGAAACTTTACAAACTCTCACTTGCAACATTCGCAATCCTTATTGTTGGCTACATATACATTAAGGATCAGCCATCTTTAGCAGACATATTAGGCTTAGAAATCTATGGACGCGACGACGGGTGTAATACAAAATTCACGAAAAAAGTGTCCCGACAAAACCTATACAAGTGAGGGTACATGAGCATTTTTATAAATAAACTAAAGCGTTGTAATTTATGTCTTAAACCGTTACTATACAACCTAATTTTCAAACACGAGACTGAATTGCGATTGTATGTCTTTTCGCGTTTTGTATGTCATTCGGTTCGGACACTTTTTAGCGCTAACCCCAAATCCTTAGTTTATAAATCAATGTTAGCAGATAAGACTTATTGTACATTGGAAGAACTAGACATTTTGGGAGTGACTTGTCAGGCAGAGAGGACATTCGGCAAATCAACAGTGTTACGCATGAACAGATATCATAGAAACAAACCTACATAGAAGTCTTTGCATAGAAATTGAAAAATCGCATTCACTTAGGTACTTATGCTTACAACGTTGTTATCTCGATGTAATTAGTATTGATTCTATAAGCGATGAACGCACTCTATTAAACTCTGGAAGTGGATAGTAAGAAAAGGTTTCTTTGGGAACCACCTACCATATCCATAGGAAGAGCCAAAATTAAGAATTGCGAAGATTGCTAAGTGCCAGTCGAGTTTCGTATAAATGCAGAGACGAATTCTTGAGGCACGGGGATTTCGATGGAATTTTTTCATTTTAGGAAGATATTTTTAGGTTTTAAACTAACTTTTTAAAACGTTTCAATATTTATATGACAACAAGACTGAAATGTGCATTAATCCCTCTAACGAGAAATTTTACTTTTGCCTAATGAAGATTCCTTTAAGTTTAGAAAGTCATTACCGAATTACCGAATTTTTTCAGTCTTGTTCTATAAAATATTGAATTTTGATTTAATTTTTTTAATTTAATGGTTATTTTTTAAATTTAGTTTTTAAAGACATGCAATATTATTTTAGTTTCTACTTCAGAGGAAGCTGCACGTGATGCGAGGTGATCGATGAAGATTTGTGGCAAAAATTGAAAACTCATACGAGAAACAAGCGTGTAAGTGAATACCGATGATGACTGCATAGAAAAGAGTTTAATTCAGAACAAGATGGTAATATTTCATGAATTTAAGGAAATTGCTGCAGAAAGAACACAATCTTATTGGAGAACGTCGTTTAGTATATGACCCAACAGCAATATCTAAAGCAAACAAAAGGCAAGCCTTGTTGCCCTTTGGACCTTTTTATAAAATAAAAATAAATACCTATAGATATTTTAAATCAGCGTTTTATCCTGAAATATAACCTAGCTCTAAAAAAACTGAATCCTAAAGAATCATATCATCGTGCAATAAATATGATTTGATTGATTCTAGAATGATCCGGACTCGAAGGACCAAAAACTTATTACATAATAATGATGCAACATAGTGTAACCCTTGCGTAAAGCCTTGGGTTTTGTTTATAAATAAAAGATGTAAAGGCGAAATTCATGATAATGATACAGAAAAGCATATGAATAGCTGAGCAGAGATGATAGAGCAAGGCTTCAAGAGCATGGCAGTAGCGAAGGCGTCGGTGGAAGCGTGGTGGGGGAGAGGGTATATATAGACTCACGTGTGCAGCGCCCGGTCAGTGCGGGGCGGCGAGCACAAGCGAGAGGACGACGAGCATGACGCGCGGCGCGGCCTGGCCCGCCGCCGCACCGCCTGCGCACACCGCCGTGTTAGCCCGGCGCCGCTCCAACATGACACCCGACTCCGATGCGTTTTGACACCAACATCAAGCAAAACTACAATATTACACGGTCTGGTTGCTGGTGAAAACGCACGGAATCCAAGCATTACAAGATCAACCATCTCGGTATTCAAATTATAATGATAATTTTATGGATAAATAATACCTTTGGTTGACTTGTAATTCGTATGCTTTCCAAAATTTCTTGCGCACAAATTCTCTCCACAATTTTTTATACACCTTCTTCCTTAGAGGGCGTGTATGCTATCTTACTCGCATAAGGTGAAAGGTCACAGCATAAGGGTAATATTTTCAAAAATTTCTAAGTTGTAATAGCTCAATACGTGAGCTAGGCGTATGCGTTAATGTATCAGTTAGTCGGCTTTCGCAATTATATGTACAAGTGCTATTACATTTTGGAAAACATACGTATTTTTCTAAGAAATACTTGTTTCAAATGTGAAATGCTTAACGAAAAATAGTTGTTATACTTGAAAATATGATCAAAGATAGTAACCAAAAATGTTTTATGTAATTTGATTCAAGTATTTCTGGCGTTGGACACGGCACCCGGGCCCTATAGTGCGATGACTCAATGCAAGCTTCGTCCCATAAGGAATTCACGCCTATTTCATATAAATTACAAAACGTGTCAATAACAATTTTCTTTTACTCATCTCCCCTGAGTCATCACAGTATATAAGAAGAAAATTAAGACGAATTTATATAAACAACTATTTAAGTGGAGCAGTTTATGGATGTAGAATGACTTATTAGGTTATGTTAAGTGAAAAAAGAGTTAGAAAGTTGGTTTTTAAAAAAAGGACAAAAAAGCTTGTAAATAAAAAGATCCACATTGTTGCAACATCGTCAATATATTGCACTATTTTCACCAACAGTTCAATATTTCATCGAGTCTAAATACCTACCTACCAACATTTGACAAAGAATATCCTATGAGACAAAGATTGCATTGAACCGTCAATACTGAGAAGGTAAAAGTACAGTGATTGTAATGTTATTTACTTAAGTATGTTATTTAAGTTTTACATTTAACAGTTCTACAGTGTTTAAATACAATATCTTACAGTTAATAGAGAAAAGCAGGATTAAGCAGCATAAAGCGATTGCACACATGAAATATCAACTTGATGTCTTCCAACAAGGTTGAATGTTCATTGTTTAAATGTTTATGCCCAACGAAGAACTTTACTTTCGTCTTCCAATAATCCACTTTGTGCTACGTAGTTAAAACTATTAAAAAAATTGTACTTTGGTCCTGCTTACTCCATGTAAATTCTACATTAATAATTATAATATAGTTATCTTTATATATTTTTGCAACAACAAAATGCAACTGTGAAGATTACATTATTTGATGTGAAATTGCAAAGTGCAAAGAACAACATACGTTTAACAATAATAGTACTAGTAAATGGAAATTTTGAGTCCTAAGTAATTAGATAAAAGAGAATAATTTGTATTGTATTAAGATAGATTTACCGATACTGCAACCGGCAGATGTGGATATTTTAAATTAGTTTTCAAATATAAATTTTATGATGATCGATAAGGGATTTTAGCTTCATATTGGGCGCCAATTTCTTCTCTTTTTTATAATTTTTAGAGATCGTTACATGACAACGTAAATACAAGTTTTGTGCAAATCCACATCACCGATTACATTATTCGTCTTAACTTTACAAAGTCACACAAATGATATGAGATTTAAATGACAATGGGTCAAAACTTACGCAATAACGTAAATTACCTAGCCTAGGTATACTCATTCGTATTTATAGGTAACATTATATTCTAATTTAAAAATATAGTATTCTTTTTAATAATAATTTTCATTAAAGTATACAGTTAGTTGATAGAGCACATAATATTAAATTACAAAGTATTGTTAAACTTCTCATAGATACAGGTGCGTAAGTGCATGTGTTCCATGTGCATTATTTACTGCAGTTAGTGTTAGCAAATGTCCAGCGCTATAATATGTTGTATGATTATGTGATGCCTATGCATAAGCCAAATCATCATTAACAAGTTATATGCAGTCGTGTATAAGTGTGAATATATTTTTACATGATGCGAATTATACAGCTTGCATAGCTGATTGCTGTGTGCTATTAGCTATTTTTTCCATCTGCCAGCATAAATATATCATACATATGTCATATAGGTACATGTGTCTAACATCTGGGAAATAATTTAATGTATATTTTTGCATAAAAGTTTATATGAAAATATCCAGTTCGAAAAACGGTTCGTATTATCTCATTTTAAATAACCTTATATGTGGACTCAAACGTGTAGTTAAAAATATAGAGGTTTGAGAGTGTCTTTATAATAGCCATCTTGTCCATCTGTTTCATGTGTAGTTATAGTAATTGATTATAAGCTTGATAAAATTGCGCTTGACGTTGGTATATTGAGCGGCATGATCTGTAATGATTTATTGGGGGTATCCTCTACGATGTATAAGTAGCGGCTGTACACTCTCGTCGAGGGACCGCGAGACATGACGAGGGAAAAGATGTATACATGTATTTCTCGCTGTGTCTCGCTTAAGTAGTCTCCATTCGCCTCGTTTGACTCTACGATCCGAGTCAGTTTTTGATGCGCGAGTCAAAGGGCCACGCTAATCCTCGCGAGACGATGTGAGTGCATTTCTGTACACTCTCGTGTCGATGCAGTTACCGTAATTTGTGAGGCGTCCATTTTCGTTAGTGGTGACAACCGGACTGAAAATAACGAGAGTGAACAGGGTCGCACTCGTCCTTCCGGCTTCATGCGCGAATGTACTCGGTGAATTATTGCGAATGCACTCACGAAGAGTGTACTGACGCCACACATGTCGTGTGAGAGAGTGTATCGTAACTGGTATGTGTGGGTATACTAACAGTAATCGGGTTTGGCCGTTGACTGCCCCGCGCAGTGCTGCAGGCCGGAGCACACGGCGCGGTCGGGCAGGCACGCTCCACCGCAGACCGTAGGACAGTTGTCGCCCGTCCCACCCACTGTCACCTCCGTCCATATGGCGCGCCAGCCACCCGCACCCACCGACTTATCAGCTATTATGAACCTGAAACATTTAACGATTGATTGGAGCCTTCCGGGATTCTCACAACTGGAAAATGTTAGTGTGTTGTCTACCGAATTAAGAATACTATTGGGATAAATCTTTTATTTTTCCTAGATTTCAGATCAAAACATAGATGATGCGGTTATTGATAAAATCATTGTAATAGTAACGATTAATTATGGATACGTAATTATGTATGATTCTCAAAATTTCCTTACCCTATTTGTGTATTAAACATAATAAATGAATTGTTTATTAAAAACAACAAAGGCTTAAATGTAAGCCTTTGTTAGTACTTAGGTACGTAATACATGAAAAAACTTTACCTATTTTATGTTAGTAATCTACAATTATTATAAAATGAAAACAAAACTTAACCTGTAAATACCCATTAAAAATCTGATTTGCAACAGAATGATATACAATCAACAAAGGATACAATAACAAACTCATGCTTACGAGAGTCGTATCGAGTTGGAGGTGGACAGGTACTGCCAGCGGTCGGCGGGCGCCTTCTCGCCGCACAGCTCGAGCGGCGGCCCGGGGCTCTCATACCACAGCCGCAACACCGCCGCCGGACACCCGCGCTCTGTACACAACGTATAAAATATCATATTATACTTAAACATAAAAGTGAAAGTAACTTTGTTGGGTTGTATGTCGGTCAAATACGCCACAACGGAGCAACGGATTAACGTGATTATTTGCACAGACATAGTTTAAGCGCGAAGAGCGACAAAGGGTACTTTTTTTCGAAAAAAATCAATGATGAACCAGTTGAAGACGCGCGACGGCGGTACGTAGGGCAGCGGGTAGCGCGGCTACGTAAGAATGTAACCTGTGAGATGTCCCTCGACGGCAAAGTGGTCGAAGTTGATGAGCAGGCGCCGGCCGGGCCGCGCGGTGATGAACCAGTTGCAGACGCGCGACGCGGCGCCGCGCGACGGCGGCTCGTAGGGCATTGGGTAGCGTGGCGACGTCACAGCGCCCCACGATGAGCCGGACACGTTGCCGCCGCAGTCGCCGAATATTGACTTTGCCGGCTACGGGAAAAAAACGTATTCACTCGGCCGCGATAATTGAAATTTTATTTAGTTTTTCGAAAAAAATAGGCTAATTATACATCGTTTACATTTTGCGGGTATAACACTTATGAATCCATATGTTTATCATAAAAACTTTGGTCCAAAATTAGCCTACTATTTCTCGAAATCTAAACATTGGACAATCTCAATAAAAAAAGACGTGACGTTCAATATTTTTAAATCACGGCTATCTATGAAAACTTATATGTTTCTCCCTCTTTCTGGCTCATTCAAGTATTGAGATCATGGATATGAAAAAATCATAGGTTTTTATTATTATTGAAGCGAAATATTCAACATAATGAAATTAAGTTCTCCCTACTAAAAGCATAGTTACCGGCAAAGAACATGAGTCAATAGATCTTCTTGAAAATTACACGATTCGAGAGTAAATAGAAGAAAGCCTGTGGCCCCATAAGCCTCTTAATACTTACCTCGAACACATATCGCGCCTTGAAACCGGACGCAACGGATTCATAGTCAGTGTGTAAGGCAATGAGGAGGCCTAGTGCTCCGCGTGGGGACTGCAGCGGGCCGGGCGTGGCGGCACCGCACCAGCGTCCGAGTGGAACGCGGCTGCCCTCACGCCCCGTCCACCAAGCCTCCACCCAGTCTTCCATGCATGTCGTACCACTGAGCATAAAAAAATTTAGGCTTACAGACTCGAATTAAGAAATTAAAATACTTTGTTTAATTGAAAAATATTCATAGTGAATTGAGTACCGTTATCCGATACAATAGTATCAGGAAAACCTGACCGGACTACGAGCCCGGTTGTAAGGAGTTGTTGGCGTGTATGGTTATTTAAAAAGTACCAATAAGTATCTCGATACCTTTTGTATAACATAATGAAATATCACTAGGAGCACACCTCTGAAAAATATCTAGGGAAGGTTCACACGTACAATTTCACTTACCCATACAAGCCAGCAGTGGCATTCCACGAGTCAGCGCGCACTTTGAAGTGGTCGAACACGACGGTGACTTGTTCGTTAGGCGTGGCGACGAGGGTGTAGGTGCAGTTGGTGTGCGAGGGGTAGTTGGACGGGTAGCGGGGGGAGTTGAAGTCGCCGCGCTTTTTCGCCTCCGAACGATATGTGAATGCGCACTCGCCACCCGGTGCCGCTGTGCCCGGCACACGGTATTCTACATACAACATTATAATGCCACATAAACTATTTCACACTTCGCGGTATGTAAAATAGTTAGCATAATATTACAGACCTATCGAATATACTCAAGAAATTTCATAAAAATCAAGACGTCTCAAAGGAGTTTCGATACCAAAGATGTGATCCACGAAATAATGCTAAAATCTTTAAAAACAGTTAGACATTGGGTTAACTTACCAGTCTCAAATGTAAATTTCGCTTTGAACCCACGGCCCTGGTATTCCCCAGAGCTGAACACCATCACCAGGCGGGGTCCGTCTGAGAGTAGCGACGGGGGGAAGGCTGGGGGGCCTTCTTCCATCTCCCCGCACAATTCCGCGTCGTGCTTGTCATATGAGTCAGTCGCCTCTTGTCCGCGGAGGTACACCTTCAGGTATCCATCCGGACATGCGCTACTGTAAGTTTGAAAGAACACAAGTTGAGTAAGGAGCAGGGTTATGATTCTCTAAAATAAAATTGTACATCGGCCAACCATCACCGGTAATCATTGCAATGCAACCATCACTAGCCAATTGGCGCTTTGGCTGCATAACTGACAATGCAAACATTAGTCAATCAGTGCCTACGCGACTCGAGCGATGCAAGCATTAACCAATTAGCTGCATAGATGAAACCTCGTCAATGCAATAATTAATTATATTTGCAGAATCAAGGGGCTGGTTGTTAAAGGTAAAGAAACAAAATAATATACTTACTCGGCTTTAGGACTTTCTCCTTTTGGCATAGTTTTTGATATAGAAAAATTCTGGAACTCTAACCGGACTCTCTCTAAATTCTGTGAATCTTGCATACCATATATAAAATATCTGAAATTGATAAAAAAGTAAAGGGTCGTTTCTTGTTACAGATTATATTTTATGCCATGTTTAAAAGAAAGCAAGGATTTACTTACCTACAAACAACTTTTGGTATATAGGGGAATGGATAATTTGGATGGTACACGAATCCTGTCGATTCCTTTTTACTGAGTATTTTCTGATCGCACTCCGAGCCCCTTATGTGCTCGGCGTCGTGTTTACTTATAAAATCTGAAAATGTTGAATTAATATTTAAAATGGATGTTTAGAACTAATACTTCATTTCATAAAACAAATAATCATATCATTGTTTAGTGAAACCCTCTTAATATCTTGAAAATCCCTTATGACTGGTTAAGGAATAGTTCTTAATTGTACTCCCGCCAATAGGTCCATATAGTGGAGTTTTTAGTGTGTGCAAGTCCCCCATAAACCCTTCGTTTCCCCTGACAGAGGGATATGCTTTGGGCATTTCTATCTATAAAAAATCTACTCTACCCTACGAGTAACTATTTACTTTATTAACCGATTTCAAAAAAAGGAGAAAGTTCTCAATTCGACGGAATCTTTTGTTTAACTACTCCCAAAGTTTCATTAAAGGGACTTTGCTGATCTCTTTTTTCTTTATAACCCAGATAAACAGAAAAAGGAGCAAAACGACAAAATTATCTCTACGTGCACATGCTGGACTAACAGAATTGTACCAACTTACCTAACTTAACAAAACTCTCTGAAAACTCGAAGATACCCTTGAAGCCGCGGTTCTGCGTGTTGGCGGCGCGCGGCAGCGTGAAGAACGTGACCAGCAGCCGCTCGTCGCTGGAGTACAGCACCAGGTTGCGCTGCTGGCCGCAGTACGTGCCGATCACGGCCGACGAGTTGTCGGGCCCGTCGTACACGCGCACCCAGTCGAACGGGCAGCTGCGGGCGACAAAGAGGCCGTCACCAGAATAGAGTAGGGTAAAATGAAGGAAATTCTAGGAAAGTAAAGTAAAGTCGGTCCTGAAAACAATGGGTCTCAAAAGTGACCAGATATATTTGGAACGAGTATGAAAATATATTGATGGATATAAAAAACAAGACAATCTTGTTAAGACCATTTGAAGTGGCGAGACATCATCTCTGCATACTTGCGACGACTAAAGTCAAAATATAATCATCATCAACGTTCCACTATCCATTTACCGTTCACCTTTCACCACTGGGGCATCACCGTTGTAGCAAACTTATTAGGCTAAATGCGCCCATTGAATTATGTGGTAAGTAAGCAATGCAGAAGGTAAAGGAATTAACGGGTGATGCTAAATGATTGCAACTTACTGCGGTCCCCCGAAAAACAGATTGTAGTCTCAAATGATTGCAACTTACTGCGGTCCGCCGAAAAACAGGTCGAAGTCTCGGAACTCTAGCCGGATGCGCTGGCCGGGCTGGCCCTTGAACTGGTAGTTGCACACGACGTCCTTGGGGTAGATGCCGGGGTAGGTCGGCGACAGCAGCAACCCCGTCTTGCGCTTGCTCGCCTCGATCACGAACGAGCACAGCGTGTTGGGCACGGGCGTCCCCACTTCGAACTCCGCTGGGTAACAGACAGGCTTCTTACAAACGTCCATCTCGTGAAAGCCATTATCACCACAATTGCCCCTTAGTGAGCATTGGCCACAGTCATTCTGTCTTTATAAGGGCAACAGTTTACAGCTAAACGAATTTGTCTGACTTGAAAATTTACAGTTAAACGAATTGGTCCGATCTAACTCAGCCTTAGACAGAGCCAGAGCGATGCAGATAGTATTTATTTTTATTCTAAAGTATAAAAAGCCGAGGTAGATTTTCACTAGATGCCAAGTAACGCCTGCCCATGTCGTACGACGCATTACACGGCGCTTGTTATTCGCAGACATCAATTCTTAAGTATTATCATAGCCAGTAATTTTGCCGGCTACAGCGCTCTTCAAACCAAAGACAGTAATTGCTTCACAATGATGGTTTCACGGCAAAATATCTGACGGTGAGGCGGTATACATCAGGGCAGACTTTGAAGAAGAGTCCTGCCACCTGGAAAATCATATGAACACTTACAGGCGTTGATGAAGCGATAGGTGCCCGCGAAGAGTGTAGGCGGCGTGTACGTGTGGTCGCTGAAGAAGGCGAGCGCCACCGCGCGGTGCAGCGACACGCGGTGGCGCGGCGGGATCGGCCCGCAGTAGCGGCCGCCAAACGCGGAGTGACATACACACTTACAGGCGTTGATGAAGCGATAGGTGCCCGCGAAGAGTGTAGGCGGCGTGTACGTGTGGTCGGTGAAGAAGGCGAGCGCCACCGCGCGGTGCAGCGACACGCGGTGGCGCGGCGGGATCGGCCCGCAGTAGCGGCCGCCGAACGTGGAGTGACATACACACTTACAGGCGTTGATGAAGCGATAGGTGCCCGCGAAGAGTGTAGGCGGCGTGTACGTGTGGTCGGTGAAGAAGGCGAGCGCCACCGCGCGGTGCAGCGACACGCGGTGGCGCGGCGGGATCGGCCCGCAGTAGCGGCCGCCGAACGTGGAGTGACATACACACTTACAGGCGTTGATGAAGCGATAGGTGCCCGCGAAGAGTGTAGGCGGCGTGTACGTGTGGTCGGTGAAGAAGGCGAGCGCCACCGCGCGGTGCAGCGACACGCGGTGGCGCGGCGGGATCGGCCCGCAGTAGCGGCCGCCGAACGTGGAGTGACATACACACTTACAGGCGTTGATGAAGCGATAGGTGCCCGCGAAGAGTGTAGGCGGCGTGTACGTGTGGTCGGTGAAGAAGGCGAGCGCCACCGCGCGGTGCAGCGACACGCGGTGGCGCGGCGGGATCGGCCCGCAGTAGCGGCCGCCGAACGCGGAGTGACATACACACTTACAGGCGTTGATGAAGCGATAGGTGCCCGCGAAGAGTGTAGGCGGCGTGTACGTGTGGTCGGTGAAGAAGGCGAGCGCCACCGCGCGGTGCAGCGACACGCGGTGGCGCGGCGGGATCGGCCCGCAGTAGCGGCCGCCGAACGTGGAGTGACATACACACTTACAGGCGTTGATGAAGCGATAGGTGCCCGCGAAGAGTGTAGGCGGCGTGTACGTGTGGTCGGTGAAGAAGGCGAGCGCCACCGCGCGGTGCAGCGACACGCGGTGGCGCGGCGGGATCGGCCCGCAATAGCGGCCGCCGAACGTGGAGTGACATACACACTTACAGGCGTTGATGAAGCGATAGGTGCCCGCGAAGAGTGTAGGCGGCGTGTACGTGTGGTCGGTGAAGAAGGCGAGCGCCACCGCGCGGTGCAGCGACACGCGGTGGCGCGGCGGGATCGGCCCGCAGTAGCGGCCGCCGAACGTGGAGTGACATACACACTTACAGGCGTTGATGAAGCGATAGGTGCCCGCGAAGAGTGTAGGCGGCGTGTACGTGTGGTCGGTGAAGAAGGCGAGCGCCACCGCGCGGTGCAGCGACACGCGGTGGCGCGGCGGGATCGGCCCGCAGTAGCGGCCGCCGAACGTGGAGTGACATACACACTTACAGGCGTTGATGAAGCGATAGGTGCCCGCGAAGAGTGTAGGCGGCGTGTACGTGTGGTCGGTGAAGAAGGCGAGCGCCACCGCGCGGTGCAGCGACACGCGGTGGCGCGGCGGGATCGGCCCGCAGTAGCGGCCGCCGAACGTGGAGTGACATACACACTTACAGGCGTTGATGAAGCGATAGGTGCCCGCGAAGAGTGTAGGCGGCGTGTACGTGTGGTCGGTGAAGAAGGCGAGCGCCACCGCGCGGTGCAGCGACACGCGGTGGCGCGGCGGGATCGGCCCGCAGTAGCGGCCGCCGAACGTGGAGTGACATACACACTTACAGGCGTTGATGAAGCGATAGGTGCCCGCGAAGAGTGTAGGCGGCGTGTACGTGTGGTCGGTGAAGAAGGCGAGCGCCACCGCGCGGTGCAGCGACACGCGGTGGCGCGGCGGGATCGGCCCGCAGTAGCGGCCGCCGAACGCCGAGTTGACGAGCTCGCCCGGCTCCAGTGACACCATCTCCGAGTAGATGTCCATGTACTCGTGCATGCATCTGCAGACCACCGACTTAAATGACCATCACAATCAAGGCTCACACAGTAACATCTTCTTTGAGCCTACCTTTAAAAAATACCCTGTGGAGCTTATGGTTTATGTCAAAAAGTAAAATAAGACAGGCACCCGGCCAGTTTTACACAAGTGCAGTTACTATGTATGAACATGCACGTTATGCACGCATGCGTGCCTCAGCATATTTCCCATAATTTGCGAAAACCAAATGCCCGCAGCTTGAAACTGGAGTTTTGTAACGCGTTAAACAAAATGTCCTTTCCCCACAAAATCTTTAAAGAACTTTAATAAATGGCCTTTGCGACTGGATGAGGGTGTCTGATAGGTGGGAATAGGGGGTACATAAATTTGTTGTTCACGATTCCCGTTAGTTCGGGAAATGGGTCAAAGATTTGCGGAAACCTTGAATTGGCATTGAATCTGATAATGCCTACCTACTTACTTGATTTATTCACTACAATATTATCTTTGATTTGTGTGTACAACGGGAAGTTAGATAGACGACTGTTATTGTTTGTCCTAGTTGGAGTAAACACTGCAATACTAAACAAATAAACCTACGTTAAAGTTCAGTTTATGATATGGTAAACAGACGATATTGTAAGTCCTATAATAGGTGTTTCACCATGCAGATCAATGTGGACCCATCTCTTTCAGAGAAGAAAGCTAGTAGTTGGCTATCATGGTATTCTGTGGTAGTGGGCCGGAACTCTTTCAAGCCAGCCCCATTTCTCTCTTTCTTTGGTTCTCGACGTATACTAAAGTCCAGTCTCAAAGCAGGAAGAGTTTTGTATAATGACTTCTTGATCTACTTATATACCTACCTAATGATCAACAGTAGTGATCACGAACATTTTGTGAAATATTTCATATGAAGAAAATACTCACGCTGGAAGCTCCCCCACTGCCGCTCCACTGAAAAAAGAAAACAAAACACGTTATAATAAGAAGACAGTTCAGTAGTGTTCGTTGAAAACTTTCAACGACTAATTTCATTCGAGGTAGTTTTATTTCTTCTGTTTTCATTATTGTTTTCATCAATTCCTTCAGCGTATTTCAAATAGAAGAATAGAGACCTATATACTCAATATTGGATAAAAATTGAAAAGACAAAAATTGGGATTTAATTTATTCAGCTTGTTTTCTCAAATAAACAGTATCAGATAGGTTATCAAGTACCATCTTATTATGAATTTGAACAAACAATAGCCTAGCTATTGTTAATCATTAACAAACGGAATGATTGTCACAAAACTGTCTAGTTAATTAATTAATCGCACTGCGGTTGGCACAGGTATAGAATATTACAAGTGCGGTTAATTATTAATCGTTGAACTGTTTCTGACACTCATCCACTAAACACACAGTAATAATAATTATAGGTAACTATTATGATTGTATTATGACGGTGCAAATAGTTATGATTATAATACGAGTAGGTTTATAACGCTCGGATTCGATTCCCGGCACTGATGGCTACTTTCGAATTTTATTATTTCTTTAATTTAGAGGCCTTTTATAACCCTACCGGCGCGGCGATGAAACACCGTCAAGGGATTTAGGGATAGAGATTATTAGGGATTACTAACCCTTTCGAAGTTTCGAACGATACGAGTAGCATCTCCGACTGCACCGTCAAGTGAGATTGCAGTTAATCCCTTCGCCATGCTTATCGTGTTATAGTACGTAGATGTAGGTATTCCGTTGTGTCATGACGAGGAATTCGGCGTAGCGTATCTACGCCTACAACAGGTCTCGCGGACACGGAATCTAAATGTACGGTCAGAGTCAGCACTTGGGGGCCGTGGTGCGTGCCGTTGCTGAGGCCGCCGCGGCTCACGACTGTGCGGTCGCATTGACGAATGTCGACACTCACTCTGGCGGCTTCCCCCGCAGGTCGAAGGTGCGGAAGTCGACGAGCACGCGCTGGCCCGGCGCCGCCAGGAACGTGTAGAGGCACTGCCGGCTGTGGTTGTTGGGGTTGTGCAGCTCGGGCGCGTGGTACGTGCCGTCGCTGAGGCCGCCGCGGCTCACGACTGTGCGGTCGCATTGACGAATGTCGACACTCACTCTGGCGGCTTCCCCCGCAGGTCGAAGGTGCGGAAGTCGACGAGCACGCGCTTTCCCGGCGCCGCCAGGAACGTGTAGAGGCACTGCCGGCTGTGGTTGCTGGGGTTGTGCAGCTCGGGCGCGTGGTACGTGCCGTCGCTAAGGCCGCCGCGGCTCACGACTGTGCGGTCGCATTGACGAATGTCGACACTCACTCTGGCGGCTTCCCCCGCAGGTCGAAGGTGCGGAAGTCGACGAGCACGCGCTGGCCCGGCGCCGCCAGGAACGTGTAGAGGCACTGCCGGCTGTGGTTGTTGGGGTTGTGCAGCTCGGGCGCGTGGTACGTGCCGTCGCTGAGGCCGCCGCGGCTCACGACTGTGCGGTCGCATTGACGAATGTCGACACTCACTCTGGCGGCTTCCCCCGCAGGTCGAAGGTGCGGAAGTCGACGAGCACGCGCTGGCCCGGCGCCGCCAGGAACGTGTAGAGGCACTGCCGGCTGTGGTTGTTGGGGTTGTGCAGCTCGGGCGCGTGGTACGTGCCGTTGCTGAGGCCGCCGCGGCTCACGAATGTGCGGTCGCACTCTAAAACAGACCAGATTATTCATTACAAATCTTATAGCTCATGGCTTGATTTGAGGGTATCGAATACAAAGCGATTCGTGCTTACTGCTTGAGTTAGATCTAGCCCGACCGACACGCTGCGTTAGCTTCGTACAAGGCAATATGAAGTTAAGTGACGCAATGAGACCAAAACACAAGTTTCTTATACAACACCTTCTTTTAACATCTTTATGGTATGGCAAAATGGACGTTACATTTTCGTATTGCTCGATTCAAAATGCCCAATCTCAAATTTTGCGTAATCTCATAATACCGAGATCGCCCAATAATAATTTAATTATAAGATCCCGTCAAACTGATCTCGAGTGGAAACAAAAGTTTATCGATAATCGTATTAAAGACGGGCAGGATAAGCACCGAAATTCATTTAATAGGGGAGCGATATTGCAATCACGTTGACCGATCTCCGTGCGATACAAACCTGATTATGATCGAGTCAATAAACTGATTACGTTGGGAAATTGATATAAAATTGAGCTTTGAACAGCCAATAAGCTTCACAATATTGTAATTATTGAGGGTAATGCAATCGAATTTGCTTTTACTTATTTTTGTTATATAAATAACAATCAAATTCTCTTAAAAACTATTTGAGAATGGCTGAACTGATTAAACATTTGTTATGATATTTTTGATAGCAAGGCAAGAGTTCAAAATTGGGAAAAAATATAGAGTGATGTTATCATGGTTTCGTATACATCTATGAGGTTTGTAATAGGGCTATATACCTAATTAGCTAATTCGTGAACAGCAGCCATAGCCATATTACTTCTATATATTTAATGTATCGAAAAAATGTATAAGAATGATAAATTCATCACGTGACTCATCAAATAGGACTGTCATTTTCATATTGTTGTTTCAATTGCCCTCATATTTATAAACGTATCCACGTAAAAATGACGGTTATATAAATAAAAATAAATAGGTACAGCGACCCAGGGATCTTTATAGACTACATTAAACATTACTTATACCTATTTATAATCAAGATCCATTGAACACTCTAGAGGCTAGAGAGTGGAGTTATACAGTTAATTACTGGAATTAGGTAAACTTACATTTAAAATAGAGTAAGTATGTTAAACGTGAATGGAGGTAACATTATTTTAGTAGGAGAAATAACGTGATAATATACATAGAGTGAAACTCACATTATAAAATACGAGTTGAAACAAAACTTAGCTGCGAACAAAAACAGCTAGCAGCGGACGCGAGAAAATACACAATAAACATAAAAATATAACGTGCTTTTGTACTTCTGTCCGACAGAGATAAAAAACGTTAGGTACAATTTGGATTAAGTAAATCACGTTTTCGGAAAAGGTAAATTCAAAAGGTCACTCCCAACTTTAGCTTGCGAGCTGTATGCAAATAGGCTCCCTAAAAGAAGTAATATATTTTGTAGGAACAAAAGAAACCGTGTTAAAAAAAGTTAGGAAAAACTTCGGAATTGGAAGGAACTTGGAAGGAAATTGTTAATTTTTTTCAGTGAATAGCTCAGTCTCTGTTACATAAATTTTTGAAGTATTAAGAAACCACAAGCAAATGAAGAATGTAAATCTTTTTGCCGGCAGTGAGTACTTTTCGTTTTAATAGCTATTTTAACGATGCGAAGATAAAATCACTTTCTTGTTTGTCTGTCACGACCCATTATTCCAGTAACTATTGAAGATATTGACTTGAATCCCCCCCCCTATCTCCAAAGTTTAAATCTGAAATAACTATAATAATTTATGTAGAAAAATAAAATCATTAAATATACAATATTGTGTTCATGTATGCGCAATCTAAATATAAGATAATAGGTAGATTCGTGGGTATACACAGTCGTAACACTTTTATAGTTAGATGCGAGCTTGTAACAAACTATTTATAATGTGTATTATGTACTACGGTGCTTTCCACGAAAAATAACCATTTACTTGTTGTACGAAAGAGACAGTACTAAAAACCTGATTGTACAATTGTTGTTATTTATATAACACGTGTCTTCATTATCTCACAAAAATGTGCGGTACATAAAAAGTAAATAAAACACAGTTATTTAATATGGTATAATGGCTATTATATAACTTTTTCCACAAAACACGCGCGGGTCTGATGTCTTGCCCAATTTTTCCTTCATTAAAAAAAGGATCAGGTGAAACAAGTGTGTCTACTTTTTTCAGATGACCGTAGAAGTTTCCATGCGTTGGTTAATATTTTTTTTAAACTGGTGAAGCTGGCTGGCCTCTACAATATTTTCCTATTATGGACATTATTCTGCGCTAAATGTTTGATCTTTATTAGACTGTGAATGTGCTTACTAATTTTTTAATTAAAGTGATGGTTGTAGGTCAAAGTTATATTCTGTTTTAAATATTCTAGATACGTGCATTGGTGCATATACAATACAAAAATAGTAAATATGATACATAAAATTGCGATGACTGTGAATAATGTGTTTTATAATCAATCATACATGAGGTATGTGAGAACATTGATTATTATGGATATACTCGTAAATATATTTGATTGCAATTCATAGGTTTTTAATGAATTGTTGAGCATGGGTTGTTGTTGGGGCAAATGCTCGGATATCGAGATCGACTGGAGTGCAGTGCAGCTATGAGTATACACTAAGATTCAGCTAAAATAAGATCTCTGCAGCATTATTACTCTGTGCATTTTGCAGCGTATGAGTACACACTTAACCAAAATAAAACTGCAGTATTTATGGCGCACTCAAACACTATGCCTCATTTTATTACCAAACTAACACAAACATATTATAAGGTGCTCAATAAAATGCAAAGGACAATTTAATTGAAATACCCTAACGGACAAACGCTAACGATGAATATTTATTTCTGATTTTTAAATTCAAAAATGCGCTAATCAAAAGAACCGGAACCCATAACCGTGAGGTGACTTTTCAAATTAATTCTTATCGACCTGAAATATATTGTTAAGTTTTATAAAAATGGAGAACTTACGCTGTCTGAGATCTTATTGTAGCGTACTATATTATGAATAGATAAACATACTTGGAAGCTTAGTAGGCGAGGGATCGGCGAGCGAAGCCGCACTCGCGAGCTCCGTGGTCTCTCCCGCGAGCACTGCACAGAAATAACGAACAGTTATTCTGAAGTCTGTTCTGCTACGTGTTACTACTATGTGAAAAGGAATAACTTGTTACTGCTCGCTCTCTTGGGGTAGTTAATGGTTAAAAAGTAACATTATTTTTGCTGCTCTATTCTGATGGGTAACTTGTTGAAAAGTTACTACCTGTTACTAAAGCTCTGTTCTGCTGTGTTACTGATTGAAAACACTAACCATTTACTATACTGTTCTATTAATTAACTTGTTATGTTAGGTCAGTTAATGAGTGAATGATTTATAAATGACAATAATCAGGTAGAATTAGATTTGATTGAGGACCAGATTCTATTCTGGTGTCTTACTAATTTAGAAATATCTACGGACTCTACTCTACTTTAATAGATAAATGATCTAGAAATAACAAACATTTACAGGTTTAGACAAAACAACTTAGTGTTAAGCTATTATATAAGTTTCAGTATTGAGTACAATGTGTACCTAGTCTATAAAAGTAAACTGTAAACTTGAAAATATTTCTATCCGAGACTTATTATAACGAATTACCACATATATTTTTTATTTCAATACCATATATTATGAGTAAAATCTCACCCCAAATATCCTTTTCATCTATGCGTGTCCTGAGCCTATTTCTCATCGCTATCTTTTGTATGTTTGAGTTATGTAGTACGGATAACAAAGGTTACATAAACTTTACGCAACTATACCCTTAAGAGCATATAAAGTTGTTCACTAAAGGAACCCATGTTTCTCCGAAAATGTCTTGTCTTAATTATTAATACTCTGTTGCATGTTGTATAGAATAATGAACAATGTTATATTCATCCAAGAAATATACGTACACGTACTAATATAATCCAAGCTAAATAAATGTATGTGCATTTAAGTAGAAAATTTTCAACAACAATGTTTTTTTTAATGTGTACTTATTTCAACAATATTAAAGATATCGGAGTCCATCATTAAACTTAAAAAAAAGTTAGTTCAATAGGTGTATTACCTTTTAATAATAGGTTTCTTAGCCTGTCGCCCTGACCCCCGGCCATTTGGTCTCCCCTGCCGGGGTGTAGTCCTCGGCCCGGTACATATATATATGTGTGTAACGTTTATGTATGTTTATTTAATCTATGCATATGTAAGTTTACTATACGTCTTTGGTTTTTATATATATTTATCATGTGCCGGGTGTGAGAGTTAATTTAGATATGAAAATAATAATAATATTTAAAGGCAATACAGTCAGTTGATATATTTTAAAGTAGATTCAAAGGTCGTAATAGATGTCCCGTAGACGTTAGGCGTAGCACGAAGCGCGTAGCGACGCGCGTAGTTGTATGCTACATCATTGCTACAGTAATAATCCTTCGGCCCGGAATACATAATAGTACCCTTCGGCTTACAATGACAAAGATCGTAAACTTGAGTAACTTTTAAGTTACTTTAAGTTTATGTAACTTTTGAGTTAATTACTACGGTTAAGGTTATCGACCTATAAAAATCGACCTCATGTCACTGTTATATCATGCAGGCGGAAGTTTTTACTGATCTTGACTAAAATTCGGAAAGGAGATAGATCACAAAAATCATAACGTATAATCGATTTTGTTTCAATCGCGGCTTTTTTAGGTATATTTTCATTAAAATCATCTGAGCATCTACTAGAAAAGATTGTGCATAATTAAGAGAATTTGAAATAAGTATTCAAAATAGTGTCTTTATAAATTAGATAATTATTCGAAAAGTATTCAAATATGAGTCATTAATTAAACGAACTTCACGGTTCACGCTATCACGAGGAATCCAGTAACTTCGCGCCGGGACTAACAATTTATTGGCTCAAGTTTCGACACAGTGTGAGGCAGCCAGTACTCTATAAAGTTAGATTGTTACTGCTGTTAAACATATTTTAACAGGACTATTTATTTTTAAGACTTAATAATTATGATAATATTATTATTGACTTGGCTATATCATTTACAAGGGTGAAAAGGTGTTTTAATTGGACATAATTATTTATTTACAAATTGTTTTATCAATTGTTTAGGCTTTTAGGCAGAAAAAATGGCAAAATAATAGTTAAAGGGGTATTGTGATTGTTTCATTACTTCCCTTCAAGTTTTATTTGGATAAAAATGAATAAAATGACATTTATTTTCAAAAGATTAATATAAGAGTTATTATAGGTAGTCATTACTCATTACTTTACAAGAAATGAGTAATGACTACCTATATACAAAGACTTTTCATTCGGTGTTACTTTTTTTAGTAACACGTGATGAAAAGTTTTCTAGTCGAAATTCATTATTCAAAAAAATAGAAACTCGGCTTACAAACCCGTAGGCACTGAAGATGGGTATTCTCAAACTCGGTTATAAAGCATTAACTCTGTTTATACGTTCCATTTTAAACTGTACCTCAATACAATAAGGTTTGAAATTGCGGTCGCTTCAGACTTCCGCGCCCTTTTTTCCGAATTTCCTTCTGTTCGTTTTCATAATGATTGCAATTCTTCGCCATTCATTGTTACGCTTTATGCAGTAACGAATGTGTTGGTTATTTTTCGTATTTTATCGATTTACCGCTTCAGTATATGGAACGTTTCAGCTTCCTTGTTGTACAGAAGGCTCACTCCGCATGATGATTTAAAGAAATAGCGACTCTAGCGCTGACACCAAAAGTAATTCATTCGACGTACTAAGTATGCCTCGCGATCGGGCGCACGCAGCGCGTGAAATAGACCGTACAAGAACTAACGCGAGCAAAGTAGCGGGCGCGCGGCGGCTGTCTGAAATTAGTACGTCGAGACGCCTACCTGTAGTTTCTTCCAAACTTCCAGAAATCCGAATCGGATTTTTATGTTTTTTTTTTTGTATATTCAGTAGGTCTTAAAATAGAATGTAAACTATTTTTCATCCCCTAAAGCTAGAAATAATTGATATGGAACAAAGATTTAAATCGCTAGATGAGCCCTAAACCTCCAAAAACGTCCACGTTTTTGTCTTGTGTGACACGTTGTCACTCTCTTTGACACAAGTGAAACTACAGCACGTTGAGTGCACTCACTCGACATGTTTGTGGACGTTTTTGATGTGCGCAATGTAGACTTGGGGCCCATCTAACGATTTAAATCTTTGATATGGAAAAACAAAATTTGCCCCCTCACGTAATTTATGTAGCATACTGTGTCACTGCCTGTGAGCACAAGATAAACATGTCGAAACTTGTTGCAACGTGAACGCACAACGTAATGGCGTCGTTAACATGAAGTTTAAACGTAATTTAGTGCGATGCTTGGCGAATGGCGACATCATGTGCCTAGATACAAGCCGTGTATCTATAGCGAAATATAGGGAACTAACGTAGATCCAATTTTTCTGGTTATTGATCTATTTACTTGAATTATTATAGGTTTTGAATATTTACGTTGGTTACTAACTTTATATTGCAACTAGCTGTTGCACGCGGCTCCTCACGCGTGATTTTCGGTTTTTCGCTAATCCCGAGGGAACGATGGATTTTTCCGGGATGAAAAGTAGTTTATGTGTTATCCGACTTATAAACTATCTATGTAACAAATTTCAGCCAAACAGGTTCAGTAGTTGCGTCGTGAAAAAGTAACAAAGATCCATCCATCCATACTTACAAACTTTCGCGTTCATCAATTAGTAGGATAATAACAACTGCAACTACGTAGGGTTTTTACAATATAAGACTAAGTTCAGTGTATTTTCCGTATCATAGAACCCTCGCTCCATGCATTTTCCGCAAATGCATTTAAGTATGCATAAAAAATATATTAAACTTAAATTTAAAATAATTGAGTTTAGTTAGATAAAGTATGAAAATAATTCAGATAATCTTCTTAACGTTGGGGACCCAAAGTACTGGAATGGCGACCCCGCACGGGTAAGCGCAGTGTTGGCAGGCCTCCGACCAGATGGACTGACGACATTAAAAGGGTCGCGGGAAGGCGCTGGATACAGTTAGCGCAGGACCGTGCGGGCTGGAAATCATTGCAGGAGGCCTATGTCCAGCAGTGGACATCCGTCGGCTGAAACGAACGAACGAACGAACGAATCTTCTTAAAACATTCTTTTTCAGTCTATTGATCTGGAAAAATTAAATTTCTGACATTATACATTGCGACTATCCAATAAAAATTTCCACGCGTGAGCGTTCACTTCAAACCACAGAATTCCTATTCTAGTAAATCGAGTTACTTTCTTCCTATTTTAGTCAACAAATAAAAAGTAACGAAAGCAAGCATTTGCAGTTCGATGAAAGCTTCGCACCGCGTTGTGTTCTCACTCTATAAACTTCCGTATTGAAAGTGTTGAAACTTTAACAGAGCAGAACATAATGCTCGAATGGTCTACGCTTTCATATTGCAACCTCGCAACATTGTATTTCAGTAACGTTAAAGAAAAAACCGGACAAGTGCGAGTCAGACCCGCGCACCCAAGGTTCCGTGCCTGCTAAAGAGGAAGTAAAACGTCAAGAATCACGTTTGTTTACGTACCGTAAAATTTTGTTCTGGACGCAAATTGTTAATGTAAAAACTTTACAGTTACAGCATAATTTTTCACATTTTTATAAAAAAAAAACCTATCATGCATAAAAATCATTAAGAAATTAATTTTTAGAATGTAAGGGTAAAGCTCGGGCTTTACTCGTACATACGTACTTTACTCGATGCTGTATGCTTATCTAACTTTGAAATTTCATCGCTTTTTCCCCATTTAATAAATATTTTTAATACCTATTTTTAATGGCCCAATGGCCACTATTATAGTAAACAACTATTTTAAATTTTATCTTGAGACTGAAATAATCGGTTGACAGAGAGAGAGAGGTCGGAGAAAATCACTCTATAAGGTACATACCCTTTTAGGTACCATTTTAGTACGGATCCCTAAAAACAATGTTGTAAGAACTTTTTGTTTCTGTTGGGACTACTACATTCGTTCTGAATGAAAGCTAGCTTTGTTGTGTTCGAGAAAAAAAACAAATAGAACGATATCAAACTTACTATCTAAGTATTGGTTTTTAATAAAATTATAACCCGTAGGATACGTTAGAGCAGAGGTTCCTAAATGAAGATTTGCGGAACCCTGGGGTTCCGTTCCGTGGGGTTAGGGTTCCGAGGCCAAACAAAATTGGAAACAAACCACTGTTTTTATATATACTATTTTTTTTATAAAGGATAGACTCTTGGATGTGGATAATTAAATGAAATCAGTGGAATAACAATAAAATTTACATTTTAAATATAAATTGGCTCTGTGGTCTAATTATTTTTACTGACTATTCATAAGAGCTAAAAAAGTAATGACCTATATGAAATAAATGATTTGATTGCTTAGACAACAGTGAGTGCTTGAAATATGAAATTTATGCAGTAGCAATAAAGCTCAAATAGACTCTACGTTTTAATTAGAAAACGTTGAAAAGGGCCGTTTTTAGGGGTTTTCCGGCAAATATTCGAATTCGTAAAAACCATTCTTGAACTTCAACGAACATTTAAAAAAAATGGCCAAATTGGTCCAGGCGTTGCTGCGTTCTGCGCTTACCAACACATTTTGCGAATAATTTTTATATACTCGTATATATATGGATAGATAGAAATAGATGTTCTTGGTAGTGCGAACTTTGAACAACAGTATTGAATAACACTTCAGCGTTGCCACTCGGCAACACTTCAGATGGAGTTATTTACACTATTCGATGAGTTATTCGTAAGGAAACTACAGATCTAAGCGTTTCAATGAGGCTTTTCACGCTTGGCTTAGGGTTAGGGTTAGGGCTATAGTTTCACCAGAGTGAAACTATAGCCCTAAGAATACTTGACTGGATTACTTTCGACAGTTTATATGGCTAGTTTAGTGGCTTAATCTGGAATCCTTGATTTATTGTAATTTTAAATTCATTTCCGATAAGGAGGGAAGGTCGCTGTAGCCTATATACATATAGCACAGGCCTCAGGGTCACCCAAAGTAGGCAGCAGAGACCATCCGTATATTAAGTTGTTTGTAGGTTACTTTATGTATTCTTGTTGCCATAATAAAATTTATTTATTTAATTATATGGGCTAGTGGTGAATTTAGATTTGAGTTTTTCCAAGTCAAAGTGTTCAATAAACAATTTTTGAACAAAAAATGGTTTTTATTTAAGCCAGTATGATTCAGTACGAAATTTAAATAAAACCTTTGATAAGTTACCTCCTACGTTATCAAGCAGACAAACACTAAGATCAAAAGTGATTAAAAGATCGTATACAAATAATTTGAGATTGAGATTTGGCTTTTGACGACCTCCGTGGCGCAGGACACGCACGCTCGGATTCGAGTGGGGGTCGCGGGTTCGATTCCGGCGACGGGGCCCACTTTGGAATTTTATAATTTCTAAATTGGCTCAGGTCTGGTCTGGTGGGAGGCTTTGGCCGTGGCTAGTTACCATCCTACCAGCAAAGACGTACCACCAAGCGATTTAGCGTTCCGGTACGATGCTGTGTAGAAACCGTTGGCGTGACATAACTTACCCCTTCCAAGTTAGTACGCTAACATCTTTGGCTGCATCATCACTTACCATCAGGTGAGATCGCAGTCAAGTACTAACTTGTATAGTGTAAAAAAAATATCCATAATACATAGTATTAATAAAATAACTGTAAAAGTTAAACAATTAATTTTAATAAAATAATAATAACAAATAAATAAAAAGATGCTTATTTCAAATATTTAATTCATTTTGATTTTTCCCTTCTAATTTTCTTTGGTGATCATTAAAGAAGAGGCCAGTTGGTTACAAAAATGTAATTAATAGACTTTCTTTGTGACGAAACCGGCTTCACAATGAAGATGTTTAGTGAGAGATGCGATGATAAATGACCCCTTTTGTGGTTGTTAAGGAACCTGTAGGCATTATTTCTGCCTCATTAGGTACTTTTACGTGACTTCTGAAAGGTGTCGTAAGCAGAAAAGGTTTTTACTTTAGCTATAATCATGATTTTAATTAAAATGGTAGGCAGGTACTCTTATTTCAGTTCTTAATTCTTTAAAATGCGATTTCTGATGAGTTTATGTTCAGATTTTTCATAGTTTTTACCTTAATGGCAATTAAATATTACTTGCTTACCAGTAAATATCGCGAGGAACCACGGATATTGTAAATAATAATAAAAATAGAATTATGTAGGTACCTATACGAGTGGTTTGAAAAAACATCTTCAGCATAGTGTCGTATAGTTTTGAGATAGAAAAATTATTATCAAAGTAGGTACGAGATACATGTAGCAAAGTTTTTACGAGCGACAATGGACTCATTTATCGTAATTTATAGCGCTCGAGTTTCTGATTCTGAGTAGCAAACAACTTCATAGATCTTAACGACGCTCAAACTTGTCGACATCGATCTTTGTGCTTGAATTTCCACACCGTTGACCTAAAAACCGTTACTCTCGAATAACTAGACTGTTGGAGATTAAAATATATAGGTACTACATTTGCCATCTAGATTTTCTTGACAATTTTCAACCAATGATTTGTACAAAACAAAGTATCCTAAAGAAAAACGTTCGTATTGCTTCAGGCGTTCCATTGGACCCTATTCCTTTGTGAGTTTATATGATCGGCTTTCAGCGACACTTGCTCTTTATTATACAAGCTACCTGGAAAAGGTAACGAAAACACACACGTTCCTGTAAAGAGACGATAAGAATAAAGGGAATTGTGCTATCGTTATAAAATGAGAGCGGCTTAAGGCGTTTTCACATTCCGAATAAGTAGGTATATTCGATGATTTTGGAGCTTACATTTGTAATGTTATTACTGCCATAATTTTATGTTGCGCTTTTCGCTATACATACTAAACAATTATTTTTATTTTAATTATTTTTTAATTGAAATGTTACAATAAAACAAACCTTTTCTAATTACAACACAAGTCTTTCTCACGTGGAATGGTGAATTTTTACTTATAAGACAATGGCATCGATACTAACAGCTTTCTTCTAGAGACGGACATATGGGATTATTATTCTGATTGTCAAGGGTGCCAGAGTGAATTTCAAAAACCAAAAAAAATCGCGAGTAAAGTTTATCCTACTTCGTGTATGTTTTCTTTTTGAAATGTTACTCACTACATTTCAAATGTCAAAAACTATATTAAACTGTCGTGGCGATCGAAATAGAGATTCGTGCTGAAATAAAGGATCGTGACAGACGAACGGACAGACGGACAACAAAGCGATCCTGTTATGGTACCGATTTTGCCGTTTTTCGGGCTCCGTATATAAGCCCTAAAAACGGCAAAAAAATTAAGTGACAATCGGGAAGTGTGGGACCCAAGAGGTGCCAAGAGGTCGTCATTTGTTTCGCGAGATTGAAACGACTTCTTTTCTGCAATATGCCCCGCGGGCCGAAGTGGATATTGGAACCATTCATTCGTCTGAAGTCTTATTTGCGAGCAATACTTACTTAATGCAACAACACATACTCATACCTACTAAATAAGAAATGTGAATGTGACTTTATTTGTTACGTTTTTACACCTAAACCGCTAGAACAATTTTGATGAAATTTAAAACAAATATAGACTGAAGTTTGTGAAAGGACCCAAGGCTTTCATCCATGTAAAATACACAGTTCCCGTGGGATATTTAAAAAAAAAACAATTTATTACACCACCTAATCTATAATAGGCTTAGAAAACTTCTTTGAAAGTAAGTATAAAAGGTGAAATAGAGAGCGGGACTAGGAACGGGAAATTCATATTTCATCGGGATTTTTAAAAAACCGAATTTCACGAGAGGAGGCAATAGTCTTAACCACTGAGCTGTCGTTGTCTTGTAACTATCCTACTCCTACTAATATTATAAACGCGAAAGTTTGTAATAATGTGTGGATGTATGTTTGTTACTCTTTCACGAAAAAACTACTGAATGGATTTTGATGAAACTTTACAACAATATAGCTTACACATCAGAATAACACATAGGCTATTATTTATAAAGATATAGTGTGAATTTTCCAAAATATATAACGATAAGTGTCACGTAAATAGGAAAAAATTTGCAATCTGCGACCTTTACTGACGTACGCCGCGAAAACCGTTGGAGTTACACGTATATAATGTATGATGGAAATAAATAATAAATAAAATAAATAAATACACTTTATTTGCACCACACAAGAAATTGTACAAAACAGAAATAGGTACATAATAAACTAATTTTAGGCACAAAAGGCGGCCTTATCGCTTAGCAGCGATCTCTGCCAGGCAACCTTGAGAAAAGGAAAACAAAGGAACTAGATTTTGCAGGTGGTGAAGATTTATAAACTATATACATACAAATAACTACAAACTAATACATAAACTAGGTTAAACAAATAAACAAAGATATTCAATACATAATCATCAAACTATAAACTAATATATACAATATAATAATATAATGTCCACTAATAAGGACAAGATAATATGAATAAATAACAGTCATCATTTGCATCAACTAGGTACTCAAATAGTGATCTTTGACCGCATTCTTGAAAATGTACAAAGATTTAGACTGTCGTATCTCGAGGGGGAGTGCATTCCATAAAAGAGTTGCCTGTACGGTGAAGGATTTTTGGAACATCTTTGTTTTATGGAATGGCATTTTAAGTGTCAAGGTACGACAGGTTCTGAGGTCTGAATGTTCCCCAAGAAATTTGAATTTCTCCTTGAGGTAAGGAGGGGTTCTAGGATCATATAAATGATCCTAGAACCCCTCCTTTATGTTTATCTTAAATAGTTCTACAAAAAAGCCCGCCATAGCATATATCCAACTCTTATGTGTAAGCCATTATCGCCAAAATAGTGAACCCCGAGTGCCCGATACTAAGCGTTCCGGCGCGGCCGGGCGACTGCGGGCGAGATGGGGAAGAGGCATTTATGAGTGCGCGAAAAAAAATACTTACTACTATCATTATTACAATTTTCCATCACCATCATTATTTGTTGAAACCGCGGCGCGGCAATGTAGCCTAAAGATAGATCTGATGACATAACATCCACTAAAAAGGACTTTTAAAAATCTCGAAATTCACGCGGGCGGAGCCGCGGGCAAAAGCTAGTATAATAATATTATAATAATCGATGGAAATTCGATTACATGTTACTGGTAGGTATAGCAGTTTATTAAACTCGCGCTCATGTACTTGAAGTCAATTTTGTCAATTAATTAGTGTAATAACCTCTATTAATACCCTTTCTAATGAGTCATCCAATCCTCTAATCAACGTTGCTTCACCGGAATAATCGATTAGATATATTACATCAACTAACGACCAATAAGTATGTGAGGATGTAGGTAACTAATATTGTAAGTAATTGAGAAGCATAACATCTGCAAGTCTCATCAAAATCCTTTATGAACTTGTTATCAACCTATAAACAAAAGCACAAAAGGAATTGAAAAACACCCTAATTAATTATTCTATTGCTGAAGATATGCAGACTGTTGTACACACTTGTTACACACACGTTAGTGCTTGGTTGCGAATTGCGATCTTACTTTATTGTAAGTGACGATGCAGCGGAAGATGTCATCGTTTCTATACTACATCGCACTAGAACACTAAATCGATTAGCGGTGCGTAGTTTCTGCTAAGGCGGTGGACGGGGCACGAAGCTTCCGCACCAGACTAGGCCTGAGCCAAATTAGAAATCATAAAGTTGCCCGTAACGGGAATCGGGAAAGTCTTCAAGAGGCTAAAAAGGAGCAACAGCTAAGAGTAGATTCCCTCAATGCAATAAATTGGGTAAGTAAAACACCTCAGAACACAACAGCTTAAAGTTCCCAGAACTAATCGTAGATATACCCAGAGGAAAAAAATTTATCCATTCGGCAGAAGGATAAACTTTTCATTGCCACTACTCTTGGCTGAATACTTAAAGCTGACTACATGCAATAATACGTCAGCAAATAGGCCACGATGCCTCAAAGGGTTTAATTACCTCATATTGGATTCACGATGCAATGGGAAAGCATTGTCGGATCTACAATTTGAATGTGTAGCTCACGTGTAGCCACGTATATGTTTTGCAAGGTGAATAGCAAAAGATACCGATATCACACTCATAGTTCAGTGAAACCTAGTTAATTGAGAGCTCAAGGTTCTGAGATCTATTTTTCCCGTCAAGAGGTTTTACATTTATCCAGGTTTTAGAGTTAGGATGGCAAAATGAAGGGACTTTTATTAATAGACTTTTCTTGCTTAGTCAGGTTCTCACGACCTTCGACTGTAATAATCGCAGGCCTAAAAATGCTATAGCAAAGCAAAAGCTAACACAACTCCTCTATATGGAAAAAATTACTATCATACAAACAAGACCTTATCTTGATATGTACTCGTATGCTCAATGCCTATATGTGGACTTTGTGTATAACTACATATTACATCAATGGATTCGTCAATGGATTACATCAATGGATTGTTAGTCATCTAAAGATGAGATATCCTTAGATGCATTATGCCAGCTATGAGCTATAGCAGTTGACAACTTTAACTATACCCGCCAAATGGAAAGGATTATTCTTCGTTGTAACTGCTATACGGCCGAAAATCGACTGCTGTGGTAACCTTCTCTGTAAGAAGAGTCTTGGATGGGCTATGATACCGTATGTAGAGCTGTTATAAGGCAGTGGTATGCAAATGTACATAGTTACAAAAACGAATACCCGGCTAAGTTTAGGCCCTATGTCTAACAAATACTTACTTATATTCCTTTCCTGAATTAAATTCCAGTTTCTACTCTATTTGGAATGCATAAAATACTTAACAAATAAGTTATAGGTTAACTTTCATCAATTGTTTATTCATCCTTCTCTTATATAAAATTCTCAAAAAAAGAGTAGGTCGTAAACTAAATATATTTTATATCCCTAGTGGCAACACAACGTTTGCCAGGTTGGCTATATGTAATTAATGAAACTGTTGTTATTAATTAATCTTAAAATAAGACCGAAATTAGTAATTTTAATTTTTTAGAACATCTGTTACTAATTACTCTCAACTGCTTTACAAGTTTTACATTCTGGATATTACAAATACGGGCGATATCGACAATCATACGGATGCACGCTACCTCAATATCCGTCGATATGATCAAGATGGAGCAACTTCCGGCCGCCATGTT
Source organism: Coenonympha glycerion (assembly GCA_963855885.1). Lineage (NCBI taxonomy): Eukaryota > Metazoa > Arthropoda > Insecta > Lepidoptera > Nymphalidae > Coenonympha > Coenonympha glycerion. The sequence continues at coordinate 14,084,622 of OY979637.1, read as the reverse complement.
GGAGGTAGTACGCGGAAACAGTCTGATTTTCTAAAATACGGTCATACGAGATTATTTACTTTGGATATTCTCTATCTAACCCCTTTTTGTGGACCACTGCTAAGACTGTGGTTTCCTTTACTGATCTGGGAGAGAAAACTTTCTCGAATCTCTTTTATCTAAACCGTGTAGAAACAAAAAAGAAATAGATAAAATTCGAACAAAAATAACATCATCAAGAACGCGAAGACGGCGCCGAAGAAGCGCATTTATGTCCTTACGTTATATGGCTACGGCTGCAGACCCTTTGGCCGTGTGTCCACTGCGTGGCCGTCACGTCATCTTGATCTCAGCCAGAAATCAAATTAAAATATCTTGTATGGCTACGGACATCACGCTGTATCAAAAAATACCCTAAACAAACCATACATTTTACAGATAGATTGATATAGAGATGAAATCATCGCCAGCATATATATTTTTTCATTTATTGTGTACATATAAAGTTACATAAAGACACAAACATTGAGAGGATATGCACAACGACATCTTATCCCTACAAATGATACTCTTCCAGATGCCCTAGTTGCGGGAAAAATTAAAACAAGATAAGCGAAGAAGGTACAGCAAAGGTTATAGGACATGTTCCATTATATTCCGACTTTTAATTCGATGGAGTACATTTTGTATCTTACTAAATTGCATTAATCTCGTATATTTCACCAAGATAACTCAATGAGAGAAGTGACTTTCAAACCCATGTAATGTTTATGTGAAATACTTTGATTAGACATTTTATTTTGTTTAATTCATTTACCGAATAACAGTCATTTTACTGAATCGAATCAAAAGTCGGAGTATGGGCGGAGCCTGCATTAGGCTATTCGGCTGAATATTCACAAAGCAGTCATGAGCAGTACTAACTTTAATTCCCACGAGAGTAACAACTTTGGGACGTTCATAGCCTAATTTTACAGAATTGTAGTAGTAGTTAACAATTCTGAGTGCACCGAGGCAAATAAAATAGGCAGGCAACTAAAATTTTCGGAAACATAACATGTTTCAATTGAAAAATTTCAGTACAAGTAACATGATGATAATGTTATTTTTTTTTCTATGTAAATGCGTAAATAACGATGATTTTTTTAAATTTTATTTTATTTATAGGTAACTTTAAACACACACCAAATTTAACAAAATAGAAATTAACTAACAAAATCTTACCCTAAAGCCCCATTGAAGCCGAGGCAGTGGAGGCATAATACCTAAAATGCAGACACCTTTGGATGGCCAAACTTATTTTTTGGCCAATGTAGCTGCCAGCTCTTGGATTCCCGGTGGACTCGATTACCCTATTCGATATTACAGCGAAAAGGGAACGAGCCCCCAGGCCCCACGGCCCCAGGGTGTCATTATGTTATTTTAAAAAGGCTATTAAATCGGAGATCATCTAAATAGTAACATAGACTGGATGAGTAGGTTCATGGTAGGTTCGTATTTTACCATCGCAATATTCATAATACATTTCACGAAAAAAACCTCGCAGTAATATTATCAAAGACAAGAGGTATTAAAAAGATCCATCAAAAATGTTCCCCCAAGTATTATCTAAATCCCTCACATAAAAAATAAGGATAAAACGTATACGCTAAGGATTCGTTCCAACTGTTTCCCTCGCAATTTCCCAGTACATTGGCATCGCCTTAACGGCTAACCAAGGTACATTCAGTACTAGATTTACATAGTTTATATTGACACATTTTGGTGTTAAAGCTTACGTTTCTTTCATCTTCTTAGATCAATCTTTATTCCTGTTTAGATAAAATTGTTGTTCTTAGGTCAATCCTTATTACACGACTGCCCAAAACAAGAAGTGTAATGTTTGACTTTTCAAGATAATTTTTCAGCCAAAATATTTTCAGCCAAACCTAAATTTCAGGTTAGGTATAGCAGTTGTGGAGCAAAAGTGTACAAGCATACACACATACGAGTACACACTTACTTAGAGTGGTTAGCTTTAAGGGATTTAGCCTTTTTATTGTTGTTTCTTAATAAGTAGATTTTTTCTCTCTTTCTTTCTCGCTGGGAAATCTGTGGATGTGGGATGTTATTTGTACTAGATTCCCTAATACAGGTGCCTCTTTAGATAGTAATATTTTATTAATAGAACCCTATTAACCCTTAGCCCTTCTAACTACTACGATAACATATTCAGCTGCACGATCACTTTCCATCAGGTGAAGTCGTAGTCAAGCCTTAGCTCGTAGTGTGTAAAAAGAACCCACAAATAAAATGAACGGTATTTCATTCGTACAAAGAATTTGCTGTTATCTGAACGAAGCCTAAGCTGCTGAAATGATTCCATTCGTATCTCTGCGGGACACCCTCATATTAATTATATTTTCATCAAATTACGAGTGTTACGGAAAGGAAAAGTAATACGCATTTTCCCAGTATTTTTCCGTTATTTTTCACCATATTTTCCGTGCCTATACACAATCGTACCGACGGCAGTATCTTTGCGAATTGGTAATAAACTAAAGGAAGGAAAAGGTATTGTTTGAATATTTATTGACTTGCCAAAAAACTAAATGAATTTCTAGTTTCTTCGCGAATGGTCCAATTCATTAGGGAACGATATTACCAATTAGCGAAGTGGATTTAAATAATAATAAATCTTTATTTGTAAAAAAAATTGCCACCCCAATACATGAATTTACTAGGAATTAAGAAAAATCAATAAAACTAACTTTGTGATTTTTAAAAATCTAAATGTGTAAAAAATACATCTGTAATCGAGTGAGGTAAGCTATTTTACTATTTATTAATTTTTACTTTATTGTAAACTAGAATGGAAATAATGATTTATACTTACTTCTAATCTGACAAGGAAATATGAAGTTACCATACAAGCAGTTGATTTTTTGTAGTAGGTAAAATGAAAATGAAAATTCGTAGGGAGCCTGGAGCTACGGCGTTACAATACGAGAGAAAACAATATTACACACATTTTTCTAAAGCTATCTCGATCTTACTGGAAATATTAAAATACTTGCACATACTTTGTTACTCAATCAATTTTATTAGATTTTTTTAATTTGTATTAAGTATTGAATATAGAATAGATTAAATAATAAATTTGATAAATAATACTTAGATTTAAGTAGAAAAAAGTCCTGTTCTATACATTTTTACAGCCAATCAGGAGGTAAAAATTGAAGTGTCGATGCATGATCTAGATCTGGGTAATTTATTGCCCGTACTCTAGTCGGTAAGCGGTTTTGTTCTTCTCGTAATGGGAGCATTTAGTGCCTGCGGCTGGTAATCGCAAAGCCCATTAACTCTAGGTATATAACTCCATAACGAATATCAAGGGTAAAACATAAAATATTGGAATATTAAGAGCATTTCCACATGTTCATATTTATGTTACAGTTAAATCAGCATGGAAACATTTCATTTGATACATAGAGTAAGAAAAACGACAATAATCCTGACGATATCTTTAGTCATCATAGGTTACTATGATTGGCGTCAGTAGACTCAGTACCCAAAGTTCGTTGGTCCAAATATTGATTGATTTTAGGATAATGGCTATTAAAAAAACAAGGCCAAATCGTGTTGACAATCAACAGCGGAATTAATTTCGCGAAAGGTAACATTGCCGAAGGCACGCCGAAGGTAACAAACATATCATACGAGTATGTCCTTGATTCGTGTTAGTAGGGCCACATATAAAAACTCATTCGCTGGTCTGTGAGTAGGGCACTCCCATTGAGTTTACAATGGGCACTCCGAACTAAATTAAAAGCATTTTAAATATAAATGGTTGTCAAATAAGATATTATTATCATGTAAATTTATAAGTAGGCAAAGTAAGGTTGTTGATGTTGTAAGGCGAACTTATTACTTACTCCACTTCAGCATGAAGCCTTGTGAATAATTTAAAATAAACGGTGCACCTGATGCTCTGATACTCTATAAGGTAGGCATATTTTAGAGCAATTTACTTTACAAATCTGCATTCTTGCAGAAATTTTACATAAATTTTGGTCGTTTCGCTTAGCTCATATTATATTGTAAATGTAAAAAAAACAACTCTACAGAAACCTCGTACAACTAATAAAGATTCGAAATAACAAATGTTTTTTACACATACTTGTTGTGCTTTTTCAAAATCGCGTATATATACTTCCTGGAACAAGTTTCATGAAATTTTTCCGCTATTTTTCCCGATCGTCCGACAGGTAACGGGCGTTATATATTTTTCTTCACAGTGTATATTTTACTAGGATTGCGTTAGACCTAACAGCAATCCTGTAGTCTATAGGCTACGCCTTCGTTGAACTTGGATTATCCGAAAAGGGGCCACTTAATAGCTCTACGAGTCTACAAACGGTCTTCGGCTGCGGCTGTCCTGCGGCGGACGACGACTAAAGTTTTAAACTACAAATGGCGTTATTATAATTCAGCTTCTTACTGAGCGTGAAGATAATTGCAGATTAAATTAAAAGTTCACTTAAAACTTAAGTAATTAGTAATCAATTGTGTGCTGTCACCCCATTAGAAGAGCCAAGGCTTTAAAGCCTTATAATCATATTAAATATTAAATATAAAATTAACTCATTTTAGCCTAATTATATTTTCGTTCGGTACACCGATAGGTCGTTCAATCCCCTGTAGATATTAATTAACATACTTCCACCAATGCTACTAACTTTACGCTGGTTTGGAGAAAAAGTATTGCAAAAAATATGTTTGTATTTCATGAAATAGAAAATAAGATCATAAACATTAAGTTGCATATTGTATAAAACATAAATATAATAACAGGACATTGCACAAATCGCAATCTATCTCCAAAGTAAGCGCTAGCTTGTCTTATGAGTATTAGATTACTGATAAATGTATATTTATCAGTTATCACACATATGTACAATCACATTACATCACATTACATATGTACAATCTAGTGAAAAACACGCAGACACTTGAATCTTGAAATTGCTTGAAAATATTAATGCTCATCACAAAAACATATTACAGTTGTGGGAATCGAACCCACGACCTCCGAAGTAGACGGCTGGAACGCTACCGCTACGCCATTCGGTCAAAGTTTATAAGTGTATGTATATAAGACATTGAGGATCTCCAAAATAAAACACAAATTGTTTCCCTGAAATAACAAAGTTTTGTTTTATTTAACAAGTCTACAATTATCAAGTTATTATCAAGTTACGACAATTACACTTCTATCTCACCTGAAATAACAAAGAAACGACATTTAAAGTTCACTATATCTCGAGTCCTCAATCACATTCTTTCTATTAGTTTTTGTAACAATAAAATGCACAAAACAATCTGCGCGTCCCACGCCATTTTAAATCATCGACACAGATCAATATCATAGATACGCGACAGATAGCTGATACGCGAAGCGCGGCAAATTCAAATGAATGAAATGTCACTCATTTTATTAATTTATATGTATTTATATTGTAAATTATGTTAAATGTTGAATATTATGTTTTCTTTTCATATTTGTACGCAATCAGGTTTTTTAACTTTTTTTTTTGTAATTACGTCGTTTGTTTTACTCGCCCCTTGATTGCACGTTGTGACTAATTAAATTGTCACAGATACCTATGCGCTGGCGTGGAGCTGTGATTGATTTTTAATTACATCTGCAGCGCCCGATGCGCGTCACGAGCCCCCAGTCACGGCTTACGAGTCGCAATCGACTCCGAGTGGCGATGAATCAAACATCAATGAACCAACTGTCTGCCGCATCTGAGAGCCATCGATGTAGCGCAGATATACATTTTGTATACAATCCCGGCAACGATTGTGTACAAAATGTATCTGTTGTATATAAACCCATAAGCTAATTCTTCTTATTCTTGTTATAAGCCCTTTCCCCATATTTATTGTGCGGTCAGCACACATCTTCTTCTTCCTTTCAATTCACTCTTTCTCACGTAATCCATTCATCACTTTTTATGTCTTATTCTACTTCTTCGTGCCTCTATATGCATACGCACCATCTTTTAGTTACATTAATTTCATATTCACATTTCATGCCACTACCACGCTAACCTTTTACTTCTCATCTTTTCTGGCATTGGCGCATCTAATTTTCAAAATTCGCCTAACTAATTAAATATATAATATTATAGTATAAGCTAATTATTAGAAAAAAACACTCCCGAAACCCGAAATTTATTCATTCACCCACTGATTGATTTTGGTAGGATAGCAGGTTTAAAATAATAAAACAAGGATTTTTATGCCAACTAAGTAAATACGAGTATGGTACACAAGTCATTTGTTTATAGTCAACGCGAGAAAACAAGCCGATTACCTGACGGTAAGCGATCACCGTAGATCACAGAGGAAAAAAAATTGTTTATCCGCCCCTTGAATAACCCCATGTCATAGTTTTGAGGGAACACTGTTGCTGGTAGCTGGTTCCATAGTGGCATACCGGGTGGTCGTAGTTGAATATCTGTTTTTCGCTGTTCCTGAAGGAACCATGGATTTTTCCGGGATAAAAAGTAGCCTATGTATTAATCTATATACTTATAATAAAACTGTAAAGGGTCGAATTCTGTACATTGAAGATATTTTGAAAATTTTTGTTGGAGGACACTATTTAGTCGATACTGAAGCCAAAACTGTAATTTGTTTAATTTTTGTCTGTCTGTCTGTCTGTCTGTCTGTCTGTCTGTCTGTCTGTCTGTCTGTTTCACGACCGGGCATCACGGCTAATCCGCTGGATGGATTTAAATGAAACTTGACATGATTATAGTTCATACCGCGAGGTAGGACATAGGATACTTTTTGTCCCGAAATTCATCATGGTTTCCCTGGAAGACGGCATCAAAGTCCAAACGTTTTTTAGTTATAATTCATTAACGCGTTGTCCGATTCCATTCATTCTTTTTTTGTTAGAAAGGAGGTTCTTTAAAGATTATTCCATACAAATCTTATCATCATTACTTTTGTAGTTCAGAAATTACAGACATCAGAACCTTAAAGTTCAAGTAGGTAGGTGACTTGAAACTCGGAATGCACAAAGAACCTAGGGCTAGGACGTAGGGCTCAAGTAAGACTGTAGTACCCTTACAGCCGTAAATAAATAGGCTTAGCAGGAGATTTTGTATGGTTTAAAATTTTTCACTTTTAGGGTGAACAAAAATCATGTAACTGGCGTTATCGCTACGTTATACCGTATAGCGCCATCTCTACAATTTATGTGGAACTTGAATGTAAAACTCTGAGATAGGTACTACCGAATTTTTTTAAATAAAAATTAACTGTCATGTTATTTACTGTTTCCTGACTTTATATTAAGATGGCACTGTTAAGACACGAACAGATTTAAACTTTATCATCCGCAATATGGAAAGGGTAAGATAATGGTTCACAAATATTTTTAACTCTTAGGTCTTATCGATCCTAACCGACTGACTGTCACCTAAGGTCTTTTTATACGTAAGGAAATATATAGCCATTGCCCATTCTGATGTTTTGGATTGTATTGAGATAAAGCAAAGATTTTTAAAAGACTCTTATATTATGTTGGGCTGGGGAATATTGTTAGTAGAGAAATTTATCCCAGTGGTACCTATCCGGCCGAACTCTGAAAGAAGAGTTCTACCACCAGTACAACTTTTCACATGGTTTAATAATTTTTGACATATTTCGTGGTTTCAGAATAAAAATCACAATGAAAAGGACGATTTTAACTGTCGATATTTCGATACAGTGGTACAAGTCGTGGTCACGTAGTGGCCACGACCTGTGCCACTGGGTCGAAATATCGACAGTTAAAATCGTCCTTTTGATCTTTCAACTACGTATTAATGAAACTTTATATTATTATTAAGAACAAGTTTGCAAAATCACCACAAGATAACCCGTGCAAAGTAAGAACAGCCGTGCTATTCTGCAAAACAGCGACGAGCGTACATCTATGCATCAATGAATTTGTCAGTTGTAATAGAGTACAATTTTGCATGCCATATTCGGGTTGGCAGCTGTCTGGCAGCTATTTCATTTTGTATAATAGCACAGCAGGTTTCTGTACAACATCACACCAGAATCCCGCGAAAACTCAAGGAATTCCAGTAGGAAGGTATATTATGTAAAAAAATCGTAATTCACGCGGGCGGAGCCGCGGGCAACAGCTAGTTCAGAATATAAACTATCTCCAATGTATCTCCATTTCAAATTTCAACGGCATCGATTCCGTAGTTGCAGCGTGAAGATTTTTTTCGCATGAATTTCGAATAAAATAAAAAAGAGAAAGAAAGAAAGAAGGAGAAGCTTATTTACGCCAAATGTGTTAAAGTTTGTACCAAACTATTCTATGATTGTTGAAGGCAATGTGTCAATGATTGATTTTAAATTACACCGTATACGTTCTTGATCGTGAACTACCGACGAAATTCAAGAAACGATCTGATATTCCAGACGGATATATTTAGAACGATCTTGAATAGCTGCCCGATTCGACTGAGAAATGTCTGGGAAATTGGAACAATTTTACAATACGTAAGTAATATTTAAATTATTTTAAAAGCATCTGTTTCTCTCACAGAAAACGTGTGGTTTCTCTAGAGATATATCGGTTAATCGTCGCAACCATATAAAAATTCACCATAGTAATTTTGCGGACGTAGCCCGAAGGCTATGTTGCTATGGTGACTCACGAAGAGAATTTGTATTAAAATCGATCGATGTAATTTTTTTTTATTTATTAAGAGAATCTGCACCCTGCTAAAATCCACAAACGTTGTGATGTGAAACGTATTCGTACATTTATTTAGAGTGCGGTAGGTTTGAGTTATTACACACTTAGATAGGTTCTCGTAGGTAATATTAAATTCATCTAAAACGGGAATACCACTTAACCATATGCCCCGGGAGCAACCCGAGCGGGAAACAAATGATGTCGTTATCACAAATACAGATTTACCGTAAAGGGGGCCGATTATGTACTTACATTGTTTCTCGAATATTTATCTAGGCATGTATCTGTATATTTTTTATGTAAATATGTGTTGCTAAAACCCTTTAGAAAGCATTTAGAAATATTGAGCCTAAAGTTCTTGAATGATTAAAACGCTAATGTAAATTAGATATAGATATAAAACTAATGCATATTACAGAAAAGTAAAAGAAAATACACAAAATTAAAAATAAACTTAGGTGTATACGAATTCGCGGGTATATTTTCAGGTGAATCTAATTAAAAACTATTGCTCTCATTACATTAATTGATTCTTTAGGAACTTGAAAACGATTCTAGACTTATTAGGGCTAACTGATCACGGCATAACAAGAGATTTCAAGAGGGACATTCAAACGTGTTGTCTTTGTGGTGACTTATCGCAAGTGACGTTAACATTTCCAATCATTATCCCGCAAGATACACAGAAGAATTGTTTGGAATATGATTCACTCCCACTAATCGATTTAAAAATAAAATTTCTTTCGGCGAATTCATCAATATCGCTCGAATCTACGTGAATAAAATGAATAAGTTGTTGGTGCATCTGTTCTGATAAAATTAAACACACCTCTCTACATACCTATATCTACTTGTGAAGAATACTGAATAGGTATATATCGTTACGTCCGTGTTGTATAATATGGACTTCATTGTTAGCGAAAGTGTGGGTGGATCCTAAAGTTGTAACTGTTTGAACTTTGCAGTCGCGTTTTTCTAATAATATTAAGTAAAGTAAAAGTAAATATCATTTATTTGCATTATTATTATATAAGACACTTGAACGTTGTAAACCAACGATTAATACACATAACCCACACACAATACACGTAATAATATTAAATGCCTCCTAACCAAGGCGTTGAATCACGACAAAGCAGAGATAGGTACTTAAATCCGTTTATTGTTTACCCCCTTTTAGTAGCGGTTTTCTTCGCATTCAAAATGAGGCATTCTGCATAACGGCCTTCGATGGATCACGAATTAGATTATGGTAATCTAACTTACAATACTTATATATAAGAGAACATTCATATTATTTCTGAAAAGTAGAAGTGTACTTGACTGTAATCTCACTTGTTCCTACTTAAATTAAAGAAGACCGTATAAGTGATGTTAAATTAGTGCATAGATATAAGAAGAAGGAAGAAACATGAAGATTGAAGAAGTATAAAGATCGTAATGTGGGATGGGACAAAAGGGAATTTTATGAAACGAGAAAAAGATTCTCTATTGGCTTTTAAAAACACCACACTAATCTCCTCAAGGTATTAAATAATGTAGGTTGGATATTTGTGTGTATTTCTGTAAGTTTGGTACCTACGTCTTCTCGTCGCGTCGTAGCTACAACGGAACTGAATTGATTGAAATTTAAAATGGAATTTGAATTGAGATATTTTGTTACCCTAGATTAAAACATAGTTGACATAGGACTATCCATGCTTCCAGCAAGACGTGTAGGTATAGAACCACAGATCAATTTAACGAATAACACGCGAGGCGAGGCGAGGCGTTCTAAGGTCTTTGATACAAACAAAATTCACGCAAACAACAAAAGTTTCAGTGGTCCCTGCTATCACTAAGCCAAGATATGCATTTGGTTCACATAAAGTATTTCAACATTCACAAGCCACAAAAGTTTTATATAAAAAATCCGTTTTCCGTATTTGAATTGTTGCCTAATCCTTTTCGCGTACCGACCTCTACCACATCCAAACCAAAATAAAATGAAGTAAATAAATAATGTACTGTAGTCCAGACCCAAGGTCTGTAGGGATAGTGCAGGTTTTTGTACAAATGAGTCGATTCGCTTCGAATAAACGGAACGGATTTCTCCATACATATTCTTCAGCCCGTAACCCAAGCGCGATAAAATATGTGCCCTAAGCTTTCGACGGTTGTACGTACTCCGTTCCGTTTAATCGAAGCGAGTTGTACAAAAACCTGTACTAACCCTATTTACTGGTCGGACGCGGGTCAAAACCTCGGTGGCGTATTGTCATCCTCGTTAGCCTTTTGTTCTGTTCCATCCATAATGATTTTACGGATATGGTCAAGCTGAATATTTTATCATTGAACACGCAAGATCACATTTGTATATTAACGAGGAAGTAGTCACGCCCATTGCTCGAAATTCAAGCTTGACTTTTTGATTTTAAGTTTCTGCTGCATATCTCCGAAAAGGGGTTATTTTTACGTATTTATCATTGTAAAAGATGATTTAAATCCAACGCACAACTGGATTACCAATGCAATTAATTATGTCATTCATCACCATCTCAACCCCTTTTTATGTCGCACTGCTGGGAACGGGTCTCCTCTCAGGCTGAGAGGGGCTTGGCCATAGCTCACCACGCTGGCCAAGTGCAGGTTAGCGGGCTTCACACTCCTTCGAGAACATTTTTGTGAACTCTCAGGCATGCCGGTTTCCTCACGATGTTTTCCTTCACCGCTAAGCAAGTGATATTAATACGCACATAACTCGGAAAAGTCAGAGGTGCGTGCCCAGGATTCGAACCCGCGATCTCCTTATGAGAGGCAGAGGTCAGAACCACTGAGCTATCACTGCTTACTTTTAATTATGTACTTGCATGTCATCAGTTACACATTTTTAAAGTCAGACACTTTTTTGAAGAGTATTGTTATGGGTAATGATGGTAAAAATACTGAGGCTCTAATTTCTCGACCTGCACCTGATTTTACCACAAACTCATAATAATTTTTGCTATCGCTATTTTACAATGTATGCTTTTTAACACCTACTGCGAATTTTCTTGAAATTACGTTTAAACTCCCAGAAATGGTAACCCTAATCTGTAACAGGAGAAAATGAACAAGAATTCAGAATAAAGCTGAAAGATATGTTACGCCTCTGGCTGTGAGTCTGTATACGGAGGGTTTAAATCTACTTTCCATAATATTTAATTTCAAGTACTTAGTAGGTAAGGATTTCGTTTTGCACTAAACTATTTATTTGAGCCAGTTGAAATAAAATAAAACCGATGTATTCCGGTTATTTACATATAATCAAGGAATAACACAGGTTTTTTTTTCGATAACCCCCACGGGATCTCCTACGAAAGCAGTCATAGATATTATTTAGGTATACTTAGTGCATTCAATCTTTAGAGTCACTTGAAACCATTGAAACAAGCGTATGTGGCGCGTCTTCGTGGTTTGAAATAATCTATACTAAAATTATAAAACTGAAGAGTTTGTTTGTTTGAATACGCTAATCTCAGGAACTACTGGTTCTAAATAAAAATATTATTTTTTTGTTGAAAAGTTAATGTTTCGGGGAAAGCACGCGTGCTATTACTAACAGCATGCTATGATTAAAAGGAGCAGATTATCCATGAAAAATGTTGCAAATCGGGAAAAATTGTTGCTTTTCGGAAACTTCCGCTTAGGTTAAAGTTACGCAAAATCGTGTATAACGGAATTGTTTTCCTTTAAATGTTCTGACACACACTATACATTTTAAGCTACACTATATTTTAAGGTTGAATCATTATAAAAAGATGTGTGTAAACCGAAGTTCATTCGCGGGCGGAGCCGCTGGCATGTAGTTACGTTACAAAAAACTCACCATGGGTAATTTTTTTGCCAGTGGTACCCCTTAAAGCTCCAGTGGTACCACGAGCAAAAAAACTTCTCGTGGTACCTACCCCTGGAAGGATCATTGGAGAGGTACCACGGGCAATAAACGAAAATTTAGTTTCCCATCTATGATAATAACATCAAGATGAGCCCATCTGAACATTTTACGTAAACCTTCTTCATACAAGAAAATGTAGAGCCATGTGTCGAAACTCCTGCGAAATACTGCGTAGGCTTGCGCGCCCTTTTTCGCGCGGTTCGCCGGGTCTATAGTATAGGTGTCTTTGTTTCCCATTCACCTTGAAAAATGTATGTCAGTAATCGCCGTGGTTTGTCCTATATAAAGTGGAGCACACAAAACGCTGGGCTAGCAACATTGGACCCGCCAAGGGCGCCGCCCGCTGCAGCCATTGTGGCCGTCTTTTGTTTTAACACTCCACTTGTGACCGTTGATTAATGTTAATAGGTCAACATCGCAGATTAAATGTAGCTTTTATGTGCGTTGTAACATAATCCTATAAGTCTATCTTTAGAGTGAAAACTTATTTACTTAAGCATTTAGGGCATTTGTTGTGGACATCTGTAAATATATTAATAAATTTGAACTTGTTACCGTAACCGACACCCCTGTTTGTGTTTTCACTTCTGTCGACACTCCCGGAGTATCACGTCTTCATTTGTTTGTATATTTTTATTTTATTTATTTGGGTTAACCAGCGGATTTACTACATTGATTCTTATAATAAATTCATACAAAATTAATCATCATCAATATATTCTTATTATAGTATGTAGACCCATTTAAAATTTATTTAAATAACATTTCCTATATGTGTGGCTATTAATTTACCCAAGTCAACAAAACTCCTTTTGAATTGTAAAGTCTTCGGTTTCGCGAACTGTCGGTCGGCGCTAATGACGTCGGTAAGGTTGACGTGAGCTTTTTGCGAGCTGCTAAGCTCTGGAAAGCTTCTCGTGGCATTTCTTACAAGTGACCTAGGACATAATACATATGTCAAAGAAGTGGTCAAGTGCTAGTCGGTCTCGCGCACTTAGGGTTCCGTACCATCAAAACCATTGTCAATAGTATTAAAGTAAACTGAACACCCGTGCTGTGTCCAAATTCAAAAATGAGCAAAATATCACGTTTTATGTATTCCCATACACCCCCCCCCCTTAAATATTTGTTTTAATTCAAATGAACTATTTATTTTTAAAGTGAAAATATAATTAAATATTCTGTGAACATTTCAAGCATCTACTTCAAATGTAATGTACTTTGAAGCATATACTTTTTGCTCAAGCAAAAAAACACGTTTGTTGTATGAGAGCCCCCTTAAATATTTCACTTATTCTATTTTTCAGTATTTGTTGTTGTATACGATTTTCCACGTATATTTATTATTCTAATTGTTTGTTTACCTAATCAACTTCACTTGTCACCTGTCAATGTCTAGCATGGAATTACCACAGATAATCTTTAATGTTACTCGCTACCATTGACCTATATTTATGTAAACTTCCTATTAACAGACGTTTGGTCAATGACTTGTACTTATATAAATTCCGTTGTCTATTATTTTTGCATAGAACAATGTGTTACTAGCAACCCAGATTCTCTTTATAAATTCGCTCTCTTAAAACGTAGTGATTATATACTCTTTGGCTCTCTTTGGCTACCTGCGTTGCCATTTGGCAACTTTGGTTGCCATTTTGGCAACTTTTGACCCTTCGTGGCAACCAAATGGCAACCGAGCTCAAATGGCAACATTTTGGCAACTTTTCGACTTGTCGCGCGATCATCGGTAAAAAAATATCGAATAGGTATATTTGATTTCGCAGATGAACTGAACTCATCGAATTGAACAAAATCAAAATCTTGAACGCATTTTTGTTCCCAAATGAAAACAATACTTATATAATAGACAAACAAATTGTACCCATATTTCTATCAGCAAAAGGTCTATTTTGGTGAAGCTAGAGATAAAAGTAATTTTATGTAAACAAAAATGGATTTTTTTTTAATAACTGGCTTTACGGCTCTGGGTTCCAGCCCTTCTGAGCCTCTAGTTATAATGTCACAAAATTACAAAACATTATGTCAAAAATGATAAACACAACAAGCTTCTCTTGACACATCACACATGACACAATCAGTAGTCAAAGATCAGTAGTTACAGATTTTTGAAGGTTGAAACTTTGTGACCACAGAGCAGATAATTACTTAATACCTACAATTGTACGTAGTGTTTTAAATAAATGCTTTCAAGTGTGTGACTGTGTGCACTGTGTAGTGCGATGCAAAGAAAATTTTTTCGTGGTTTTCTAATACTTTTGTTTTTAAATCTATTGGTAAGTCCTCTTTATTGTTTTAATCGAAGAAGCTACCTATAGACCTATTTGAAAAACCAATTTTACTGATTGAAGACTCAACAAGTGCGATCTGTGTTCGGTGTACACGTCTACATTACAGTAACAGTAAGGTAACAGTAGGTTCGAGAACAGATGCACTTCAGTTTTTATATTATATTTTGATAAACAAAAAATGCTCTAGTAAAACATGCATTGGAATTTTGGAATTTGGATCTAACAAATCCTTCCTTGTCTTTTTTTGGTCTGTCCGCCCTTTTTTGTCAATGTCAAACAAATGTTTTTTTTTTAATTTATTCATGACCATGGATACAAAGTCCTCTAGTCGGATACAATTTTCAAACAAATTAAAGAAGTAAAGTGTTGCCATCTTATTATTTTTAAATGGATGTACATGATTTTTTTCGATTTAAATTTTTATCAACCAAAATGCAGAGCAATAAAACAGTACTCAATAGGTAGGTATAAATATTTTTATATTACTAAAAGGCACAGAACGTTTTTTACAGGTTTTTTTCCTAATGGCAACATTTGGTTTCAGATGGCCACATTTGAACCTACAAATGGCAACCTGGGCTGAGTATACTCTGGCAACACTGTTGGCTACAACCAGCGAACGATACACATCATCAGTCTCGAGAAACTCCGGAACAAGGTTCCTTGTATGAAATTCCTAACCTTTTTTAGCCAACATTCAGAAATTATGCCAGAATTGACAATTGACCAACATTGACCACCACAAGCATGAATTCAATATGTCGGCCGCCATTTGTCAGCTGCTGTTTGTATTTTGTTGTTTTTAGTTTTTACGTTCCAAATTTCATCATAATTAAATGTGTGTGACTCGCTGTTTATCGTCATTCGTCGTGT
Organism: Coenonympha glycerion; assembly: GCA_963855885.1. NCBI lineage: Eukaryota > Metazoa > Arthropoda > Insecta > Lepidoptera > Nymphalidae > Coenonympha > Coenonympha glycerion. The sequence continues at coordinate 14,068,790 of OY979637.1, read as the reverse complement.
TGAGCCATTGTTCCTCCGATTCCTCACGCATAGTGCACGAGGGTTGACTCTTTAGTGATTTAGATAAAACGAGATATTGGACTCCATTATTTAGTGTTTGTTATGTATGAACGAAATATTGGACTCAATTAGTTAGTTTAATAAATAATTAGTGTATATAATAATTAGTGTAAATAGTGTAAATAGATAGTTAGGTACTTTATTATGATGAAACCATTAAAGGTCACAGAACCTGTGAGATTTGCGGGATCAAAGAGTGACATGATGAAAGCCGCTTGCTTTTTTCATCATTTCCACTAGAACGAAACCGGTGAGTGATACTGTCATTACAGTAATTATGATCTATCCTTTGTTTTTAGTATTTAAGTCAATGTGAAGTGAATAATCTGCACTGTACTGTATGTCCTAGCTGTTCCAGATGAATATTGAAATATCGTCACAGGATATTTACAGAGGATTTCCCATTGCTTTCATTATTAATAATGATAAAAACTTTATATTACAACAATCATTTTTTGTGACTCTTCTTAATAATAATGAACAGCGGTCATGACAATGTGCACCAAGAGGTTATTGTGCAGCCTGGTCCTTAACCTTCCACTCTCTTTCAATTGTTTGCATCTCATAATTTTTACATTCCAGGTGTCGGGAATGGGAAAAAGTAGTTGGTAAAGAGGATCAATAGAAAAACTTAACAAGAAGTGAAATGTGTGTGCTAAACCACTTTGAAACCAAATACCAACTTTAAATTTAGCTGCCTCGCCTCTAACTGACAGACAATTGAAGGAATTACCCTTACAACTGTATCTGCCTACAGAGCCTAAAGGTAAGAAAAGGAAAGGTCAAATAATATAAAATTCGAGCCAACAAATTTTTTCATCACTATCACTATACATATATTTATATATGTATAGTTAGTTCAATCCACGAAGACTTGCCCCATTCCTACCTTTTACCATACCATTTTTACCATTACAATCGCATGAAATACAAGCGATTTTGAAGGAGTGGGGTGCGTCCTCATGAATTATATATAGATTAACATATAAGATACCGGGTTTTTCCCCTTTGCTCTGTGCAATTGTATTTCAGTCTTTACAATAGTGTTGTTTGAAGAATTAGTGCCTTTTATGATGTTATTCTATTGTAACAATATTATTTTGTCAGATATTTCAAAGTAATATACATTAAATAATATTATTAATATATGTATGTGTTGATTATTTCAGAACACCTCCCAGAAGCAGTGCCATCTACAAGCCAACAAAAAAGTAGCCCTGGGGAGCTGCCTCAAATTGGTGTGTATTTTATACATTTGTTTAAAGGCTTAGAAAGTTGATTTAACAGAAATTGTCCTGCTATGTGGTCCCAACCCCACCTAACAGGTCCAAATTTATCATAATATTATCTTTTAAATTGCACCAAGTTTTAAGTATTTGAATGGATGATGATTAATACTGCACCAGTCTATCCTCTTCCAAAGCACATGTCAGGATTGCACTTTGATTCCCACTACTTGAAAATATTTGTGTGGTGAGCATGAATGTTTTCTAGTGTCTGGTGTTTTTCAATATATTGTATTTATGTGTATCAAATATCTTATACCTTTTAAAGAGCAATATAAATGTATAATATACAAGAATTGCTTGTATGTATATAATCTGAATCTCGGAAATGGCTAGAACGATTTTCATGAAATTTAATATACAGAGGTTTTCGGGGGTGATAATCGATCTAGCTAAGATTCATTTTTAGAAAATTAAACAAAAAAAATACCGAGCATAGTCCAACTAGTTAGGTATATTTATCAGTTATTTAGTACCCCATGTGATATATATTTTAAATATTTATGTACATTTCAAGCAAATTTACCAATAATAATTATCAATTGCAAATGTTATTTATAATTTACATTTTATTCTTTCAGAAAGGACACCTGCGAGACCTGTAAAGAGACCGAGACCGTTGATTTCACGTTAATAAAGATTTATTCAACTGATAATTTTGTTTAATTTTCCTATTTCATCTTCGTGCAATTCTGAAGATAATAATATGTAGATAAGTAGGTACGAATAATTTATCGATATCGACAAAACCCTAAATATCGATAAGTGTCACATCCCTTGATACGTTGTACATCCCTATTTGACAGAGACTACTAAGTTAGTCTTTAGTCTATGCTACTCAGGGTAGTTCATCGGTTGGTAGCAATGTTACCTATTTTAAAAGGTTGGCTAAAGAAGGTTAGGAATTGGTGAAAAAAACTTATTGTTCTAAGTTCCGTCTCTTAAAACGTAGTGATTATAACGTAGTGATTATATACTCTTTGCACATCATGTTATATACTTACGATACGAATTTTACAATATAGTGCAATGTGAAAAACTGAAATAAATTACTACAAATCTACAAACGTGTTTACTATCGGCCGACCCCGAAACATTTTGGCCCATCGAGCGCGGATGACAAGAAACAGCGAAGATACAGCTCTGCTTCCCAATCACATAGACGACCACACGTCCGCCATCAAATATGTCTCTGCCTCAAGGAGATTTGGAACGGCTGCTAGCCCAGCGGAATGCAGTGAAGGGGCGGATCACAAGATTATTTAACTTCGCACAGCAAGAACACGCAGAAATCGACATCACCGAAGTAAAAGTCAGGTTGTCCGACCTACAAAAACTGATGGACAAGTATGAAAATATACAAATCTACATCGAGATGGAAGACGCCGACAGCGCCGAAGACAAAACGCAAGTGGAAGAAAAGTACTATACCACGAAAGCCCTGCTACAAAAGGCAATCGACGCGCGCTCCGCACCCGCTTACACCGCAACCACGTGTCAAGATCACCACGTTTCGACCCTCAGGCTACCAAAACTCGACATTCCTACATATGATGGATCGACTAAAGACTGGCACAGCTTCAAAGGCATCTTTATGGCTACCATTGGAGACAACAAGCCACACAGCTCAATTAAAACTAAGGTAACCCATAGTGCAACAGCGGAGCATAATATTAATGTGTGCGTGCTGTGCAAATCTAATCATTTGTTACATAAGTGCCCAGAATTTCTAAAAATGCTCCCGCAACAAAGATATGACTTTGTGAAACAAAACTCACTTTGTCTGAATTGCATTAGACCTTTCAAACCTAATCACAGCTGCTCAAAACATAGGTGTTTTTTCTGCCGTCTTCGCCATCATTCTTTGATTCACATTAACAATAACAATTTGCCTTCAGCATCTCATGCACTTTCTAAACCTGCACCTGCTCAGATGTCTGCGCTTAATAAGCCTACATCACCTGACGCTCTCAAGTCAGATATTTTACAAAACCCGCTTGCAAACCCAAGCACTTCTGGTAACTGCCTGCTGGTTGTACACAACGCTATGACTAAAAATTCTAAGAATATGCATGTTCTCTTATCCACAGCTGTCATCAGGATAGCAGATGCCAGTGGACAGTGGCACACGGCCAGAGCGCTCCTGGACTCGGGTAGCGAAGTCAGTCTGGTCACAACCAAGCTCGCTCTTAAACTTAATTGTAAGTTAAATTTCAATCAATGCTCTATTAAAGGAATAGGCTCATCTCAACAACATTCAAATGTTTCTATTACCACTCAAATAGCATCACGCACAAGTGAATATCAAACCAGTCTTACATGCTTAGTGATGGACAATATTACAGTAAACCTACCACATTTCTATATCCACACTGACAACTGGAATATACCAACACACACTGCTCACACACTAGCAGATCCTACATTTAACACGCCCGGTGAGATAGACATTCTCATAGGCTCTCAACTTTTCTATTCTATTATATCTCCAGGTCACTACACCATAGGTCATAACCTACCATATCTAATTAATTCTGTATTCGGTTGGATTATATCAGGTCCATTCTTTGACTCACACTCTGTAAATCAATGCTCAAACACTCTCGTATCGCTACACCTCATGGAAGATCACAACACTGACAAATTATTATCTAGGTTCTGGGAACAAGAGGAGTTAAGCTGTAAACCAGTACTCACACAAGACCAAGCATATTGCGAACAGCTATTTATCGAGACTACAACAGTTGATGATACTGGTAGATACACAGTTCAATTACCCATCAACCAAGACATGATTCACAAACTAGGTGATTCATTCAATACAGCATATCGTTGCCTTCTGCAATTAGAGTCAAAATTTAGCAAAGATCCTAACTTACACCAACAATACAAAGCATTTATTCATGAATTCATTGAACTTGATCATGCTGAAATAGTTTTAGGTGATTTTAAGTCAAAAGGAAAATATCCTACCTATTTTCTACCACACATGCCTATAATAAGAGATAGCCTCAGTACACGCTTGCGTTCAGTTTTTAATGCAAGTTCCAGAAGTTCCACAGGGATCTCATTGAACGACACCCTTTTTGAAGGTCCTAATATCTATAATAACATACTTGATATAATCATACGATTTAGAATGCATAAATTTGTGTTTTCTACAGACATTGTTAAAATGTTCAGAAATATATTGGTACATCCTGAACAACGCTCTCTTCTACGCTTGCTATGGAGAGATAACCAACAAGATCCTATTCAATGCTTACAGCTCAAAACAGTCACATATGGCACCAAGTGTGCTCCATACTTAGCTTGCCGCACACTCAAAGATTTAGCAGACAAACACAAACATACACACCCGCGCGCTGCTCAATGCATCCAAGAACAGTGTTACATGGATGACCTGATGGATGGAGCAGATGACATGCAGTCAGTCAAACAGCTCTGCGATGAGGTCACTGACTTGCTACATAAAGGTGGTTTCACACTACACAAGTGGTCATCAAACAACTTAGACATTCTTAATCATGTTACATCTAACCTAACAGAACATACAAGTTCAAGCTCATATGGATTTACATCTGACTGTATTGTAAAGACACTAGGCATTCAGTGGATACCTACAAAAGACTGCTTTACTATATCAATTCCTAGCCAAGAAAATTCTCAAAACACCAAGAGAACGATTCTTTCAAAAATAGCGAAGATCTATGATCCTTTGGGTTTACTTTCACCAACGACCATAAGTGCAAAGATTTTGATGCAAAACATTTGGAAATTAAAATTAGAATGGGACTCTTGCTTACCTAAAGAAATAGAAGAAAAATGGTTACAGTTTTATCAAAATTTACAATGCCTTACAAACTTTCAATTACCTCGATGCTACTTCTCAGACATCCCAAGTGAACTTACTCTTTTAGGGTTCGCAGACAGTTCATCCCAAGCATATGGTTCATGTTTATTCCTACGAGCTACTTACCACAACAAACAACCCACATGTACTCTCATTATGTCAAAAACAAAAGTTAGCCCTATCAAGCTAGTAACTATCCCCAGATTAGAGCTATGTGCAGCTTTACTTTTAGCAAAAATGACTGACAAAATAAAAAACATACTTACTAAATTTCACATTCAACATACTTACTTATTTTCAGACTCTGAAGTAGTACTTCATTGGCTAAAATCCCCATACAAAAAATACAATACTTATGTTTCAAATAGACTAATGGAGATTTTAGAATTAACTGCAGTTGACAATTGGTTCCACATTAGTACCAAAGAAAACCCTGCTGACCTACTCACTCGAGGTATCACAGCTGAGGAACTTGTGAAGTCAGATCTGTGGTGGACAGGTCCCCAGTGGTGTACTTCTGACTTCAAATGCTGGCCTATTGCTATTCCACAGCCACTTGAAGAATCTGACAGTAGGTTAGAAGTGGTCAAGCCGAAGCCTCACACTTCTCATGTAGTTACTCCATCATTCACATTCTTTGAATATTTTGACAGATTTTCTAATTTCTCTAAACTCAATAGAGTCATGGCATATGTTTTCAGATTTATAAACAACTGTAGAAGCAAAACAAAAAATACCTCATTTATTACAGTACAAGAACTTAGTCATGCACATAATTTTATTATTCGTACAGTACAACAGTCATGTTTTACTAAAGAAATTACAGAATTACAATCAATTAAAGACACTGATGCTACCAGTTCTTACTACACATTTAAATCTAGCCCTTTAAGAAAATTGAACCCATTCTTGGATAACACAGGAATCCTTCGCGTAGGAGGTCGAATCAAACATTCAAACATACAGTATAGTCATGCTCACCCTATCATACTGCCCTGTCAAACTCACATAACTACACTTATAATAGAACAGTATCACTACAGGTTATTACATTCAGGTATACAGAACACACTAGCTAATGTAAGACTGACATACTGGCCTATTAAAGGTAGAAATGAAGTCAAGAAGGTTATTCACAGGTGTGTCAGATGCATTCGTTTTAGAGCTTCAACCTGTGAACAACAAATGGCTGACCTTCCCAGTCCAAGAGTGACTTTGGTTTGTGCATTCACACACATTGGCATAGATTTTACTGGTGTGATCTATTTACGTTCAAATATGACTCGCAACTGTAAATATACCAAAGGATATATTTGTTTAATGATTTGCCTTGCTACACGAGCTATTCATTTGGAACTAGTTAGTGATATGACTACCCAAACCTTTATAAATGCTCTCAAAAGACTAATTTTTCGAAGAGGTTATTGCTCTCACATCTATTCAGACAATGCTAGTACACTGAGAGGAGCTAACAATGAACTTAGTGAGCTCTACAAAATGTTCAAAAATGAATCTTCATATAGTGAAATTGTTAATTTTTGTAGCACTAACAAAATTCAATGGAAATTCACTACTGCTCTAGCCAGTCACATGGGCGGAATATATGAAAGTGGTATTAAATCTGTAAAATCATTACTTAAAAGACAATTATGTAATATTAAGTTAACTTATGAACTTCTAAACACTGTACTTATTCAGATAGAAGGTATTCTGAATAGCAGACCATTATGCCCTTTGCATGATGAACACAATGATTTAGCTTGCTTGACCCCAGGTCATTTCTTAATAGGAGCACCTATCGTAGATATACCAGAACCCAATGTATGCGATATTTCTGAAAATAGACTATCTTTGTATCAAAAGGTTACTAAATTCAAACAACAATTTTGGAAACAGTTTTATAAACAGTATTTATCAGAATTACAAACTAGAAATAAATGGTTATCCAAAAGTGTCAACTTAGAAATAGGAAATATTGTTTTAATTAAAGACGAAAATACTCCACCTGCTAGCTGGCCTTTATTAGGCAAAGTTATCCAAGTCTATAAAAATTCAAGTGACAATCTTGTCAGGTCTGTTCTACTGAAGACAGCTACAGGAGAATATCATCGTCCTATTCATAAGTTAGTTCTACTAATGTAATAAGTTTTAATATAAGTTTCATAGTTAAAACTTTCTCTAGCTTTTAATATGAATGGTCCTTTGAGTTGATATTAATGTAAATCAATTATTATTTTATTTTGAAATCCATTCCTAACATTATGCTATAATGTATTGTATTATTAAACCTATCAATTAAACTTACTAGTTTTTATAACTTGTGTATAAAACACTAGCTGTTACAATTTATGTACATTTAACCTATCAATTAAACTTACTAGTTTTTATAACTTGTGTATAAAACACTAGCTGTTACAATTTATGTACTATGTTCACTAATCATAAACTTTTAATTCACAATTTTTTTTCAAAATTTCACGTTGCAAATGTATCAAATAATAATTCTAACAAGTACATTACTTTCACTAGAACTTAATTGTACAATTTCTATTAATAATAATTAATTCAATCTATTGTAAAACTTCTATTATATAGCATTCTTTCCTTGCCTGGGAGTTATGTATACGATTTTCCACGTATATTTATTATTCTAATTGTTTGTTTACCTAATCAACTTCACTTGTCACCTGTCAATGTCTAGCATGGAATTACCACAGATAATCTTTAATGTTACTCGCTACCATTGACCTATATTTATGTAAACTTCCTATTAACAGACGTTTGGTCAATGACTTGTACTTATATAAATTCCGTTGTCTATTATTTTTGCATAGAACAATGTATTACTAGCAACCCAGATTCTCTTTATAAATTCGCTCTCTTTGGCTACAACCAGCGAACGATACACATCATGTTATATACTTACGATACGAATTTTACAATATAGTGCAATGTGAAAAACTGAAATAAATTACTACAAATCTACAAACGTGTTTACTATCGGCCGACCCCGAAACAGTTGTTATAGCGACAACAGAAAACCATCATCTGTGAAAATTTCACGTCTATATCTGTAATGGTTCCAAAGATACAGCCTGGTATAGTATACTTTCCCAGCTTAGCTTTACTTCCTTTATGCACTTCCGTCGCTTCAACTAAATAGTAACTAGCTTTTAAATTTTGCTTCGTTGAACCCGTTTCCATCAGACTACTCCAAGCTTTTTAAAGGAATACCTACCAATATCATCGCTTGTTTTTCAAAATTTAGTATAGGCTGAAAAAGATACATGCTTCTTAAGTAAATGGGAACCTTTATATTTCCTGTAGCCAATCTAAGACTTCCCCAATCCCCATACTGTCCCTAAAACAACTATCTGTAAAGTCACCGAATACATAAACTTAACTTGACAAATGACGACCGAATGGCGTAGCAGTAAGTAGCGAGCCTGCCTTCTGCGTCGCAAGTCATGGGTTCGATTCCCAATACTGGTAAAATATTTGTGTGATGAGCATGAATGTTTTCCAGTGTCTGCTATCGCTTACTTTGGGGCAATGTGTGGAATGTCCTGATAAAAAAAAAAACTTTTAGTAGGTACCATTTAGAAGGTAACCTTTTGGAATGACCTATGATCATAATATTTTCAGCCCACATCTCCATATTGATCACAAGGTTATCAACAAGGCCCATTAAAATAACTGGGTCAGAGAAAAAAAATGTATCTCGAGCGTATCTCAAGAGGCGCCGTCATCGAACACGGGTATTGTGTGGAGACGCCTCGTTTTGTTTAGCTCTCCACTGAAGACTCGAGCAGTCTCGAGGCTGTCAAAGGAACACGCCTCCAGCCTCTCCGAGTGGGAGGATTAATGTGTTAAACCGTTAAACACTGGAGCTACACGGTTCGGTGCGGAAATTGGTTTTTATGCCGTTGACAGGTGAAGCTTACAAGCATTTCGAATTATACGAAAATAAAGCTTTTAAAATATTTTATCATTATTAAGCTATTTAACCTTTATAGGTAAGACTTACTCTGAAACTAAGGTAAGAACTAAATTTAGGGAATTAAATCCTATAATCCTGATTTATAAATGAAAATTCATCGTTGTGTATATTTTAAGTAAATTATATATTATTTATTTCTGTGGATAGCTCATGCTTGATCAGAAAATTTAAACATGCCATAATTTGCAAGAAAAGAAAAATATTATATAAATTTTCTTTCTGAAACGTACCATGTAACATTATTACATAATGTTTGAAAAAGGAGCGAAAAGTATCTGAAACGTACCATGTAACATTATTACATAATGTTTGAAAAAGGAGCGAAAAGTTTTCTCCTCACGTAGCAAATTTAAAATTAGCCCATCATGCCATCACGTCTTTTCGTAAATGAAAACAAGTGTGGGTGGTAATAAGTGCAGCCTACGCTTCTAAGGTTATTTTGAAAGAGATGTCACCTTCAGATACCAGTGTTAGCAAATTAAAAAGGCAAGAATTAGCACAAATTTGTGTAAACAGAATATTCAATTTCTATTCGCGAAGCGACCATATTTGCTCTCGAAATGGATATTACTGATCAAATATAAAATCTACGAGTCAACCGCGTTGGGAGTATCGAATTAAAATTAACTGCATTTAGCTAACTGAAATACACTTCTATATAATCCGATTCCAATAAACAATTATAAACTGGTATTTTTAGTATGTTTTCTATTTTTCTCTATACATAAAGGGAAAAGTAAAATGTATGTCGGTCACTTTGGTTCTTTTGCAGATCACCTCGTTTCTTTCGATCGTGCAAAGCATATTTCTACTTTTTTTACGATTTACTACGAGCATAGCTCTGTCCATAGTTTGCTGAGTGACCCTGAGCCATCTTATGAGACCCATAGTTAGCGACCATGTCTCGGACCCGTAAGTCATCACTGGGAATACGCACTGTTCGAAGACTTTAGTTTTCAGGCACTGAGGGATGTTGGACGAGAAGACATCGCGGAGTTTCCCGATCGCTCGCCAGCCGTGTTGGATTCGGCGGTTCACCTCTTTCTCTGTTTGGGGGTAAGTACACATCCATCTCGACATCCCAACTCCCACCCTAACCTGCCCGTGGTGCCCCTGGTGATCGACGAACGAGGAAATAGCGAACCGACAAACGGCGGGAAAACCGTTTTTTCAACTAGCTAGGCTGGAAAAATGAGCAGGTGGATGTCGGGCATCAGCGAGCAGCAGGCAGCAGGCGCGGCCAGTCTGGTCCAGCGGACGACCAACCCGTCTGCCCAGCGTGGTTGTCTATTGGGCATAAACCCTGAAATGCCTACTCGTAAGACCGGTAATTCAGGCGGTATCTGTAGCGCAGGTGACGCACTTTGGATGTTTGTTTTCAACTACCAAAACCAGTTATTATTATTACCAAGATGTCAATTTTTGAAAAGGGTTCATGTCCCTACCATTCCTTTAAGGTAATACAAGGAATATGGTATTTAGAGAATGCTTGGCACGTCACGTCTCATTACCTACGTAAAACGCGAGTAAAACGGCCCATCAAAGGTAAGCCCCCTGAAGCATCAATATTCGCCGCAGAAGAAAGGAATTGTTGACGTAACATAATATCAAGTTTTAATAAGAGCGTGCTCGAGTGCTTACGAGGCGCGCAATATGGGCTCATGTGAACTCATCATTTTGTATCACAGAGTATCACCTATTAGTTATTACCCTACCCGCATATTATTTAATACGTAAACAGACTTAAAAATGTTAAGTGTCCATGCACGAGCATGAGATTTGACATAGTTATAGAATATCTTTAAACTGTGGTTATATGGAGAAGGAGTGCAGAAAGTCATAATTATAGAATCACGACCGAACAACACCATAACCAACGATATTTGGAAAGCATAACTACATAACAGTTATAATCAGTAACATTACCTATAACTGATTTACACGGAAACATTTTTTTATGTTGCATTCAGTTGAAGCAATAACTAACTTGCATCGTGTCGGGCTTATAATAATAATAAATTTCTTTATTCAGGTATAGACCCATAAAAATATAAAGTAAGTACAATACAATGTATAAGATAGTAATAAAGACAAATAAGATAAATAATATTATAAAATATTAAATTACAATTGAAATAATCACTTTGTGTCACTACTTTCTATTTGGATCCCGATGTGTCGAGATCCAATGCGTCACCATAGGGTTTCGTACGTCCTGCCCAATCACTCGAAGGATGCTGTTATCAGAATTACGCAGTCTTTCCCAGAAGGAAGCTATACGTGCCCTGATAACAGCAAAGAAATCGGGCATTCTCGTCTCGGCGAACATGCTCGACGCGCTGCAGTATCTCGGCAACTTCATAAGGGTGCGGTATGCGTCATTATACTGCACCCTTATGGTGCTGAAGGACACCCTCTTGTATCGGTACCATAACTGACAGGTATAGAAACACTGGCAGTAGGCCCTGAAGAGAGTGTCCTTAACTTCTTTACTGCATTTAGCAAACCTGCGCGCGAGCATGTTACACCGAACCGACAATGCCCGCCTTTCACGTTCCATGTCAAGGTCGTCCTTGCGATCGTCCGTGACAATGTGGCCAAGGTATTTGAACTGTCTCACCCTCTGAACCACTGTTCCATCCAAATATACTTCGATGAAATACATTGATGACACGTCTCCTTTCTGCAAGAATGCAGATTTTTCTAGGCTGGTACTGAATTCGTTGCCTCCCACTCTCCACCACGTTGCCAGTCACTCGCCTCGCCTCGGCCAACGTGTAGAGCTAATGTTACGTATAGCAGGGTACCTATCGCTTCTCCGAGCTATGTCGCTTCGATAACATACGGAGCCAAAGCACGGTGGCCGACTGCGGGCCTCATAAAGAGGAAATAATACCAGTTTATTAATCTAAGAGCACACTCATTCGCAAGTGGAACACGTAGCGGGACGGAAATGGAACGGGACGACATCGCCGTGTTGACGCCGTGCCGTGTCCCGCTTTGCCGCGCACTTGGGAGTAGTGTTTAATTATTGAAACATCGATTATATTAACGGGATTCATAATGGTAAACGAGTAGATGCGGATTAAGCCATTTGTAGAGTAGTGCGCTAGTGCACAGAAGAGAGAATCTAACAATCGGAACGCAGTCATAACAACAATTTTGTATGGTAGCGAAGCGTAGCGTGGTATTTCTCAGTTGTACAATTTCAGGTTTAAGTTTCCTTAATAAAGGATCCTAACATAATGTCTATTCTAGTTTACTATGGTTAAAAAAATGTTGAGCAGGCTTTTTATACAGCACCGTTATATCGTCGCAACTCACGATGCTCATAAGACAAGAAATTCATGTCTAATTGTATTCAAAAAATGTTTGGTTCTTATCAATAACCAATTTCCGCGCATCAATCATTTCCACAACCATAACGGTAACATTCAGTCATTAATTAATTAATCGGTCGCACGGCTCTCCATCTCAGAACTGAAATCTGGTGTCGATTTACTATCAAATGTCATGCATTGGGGGAAAACCTTGCTACAGAACGATACGGTACGATATTGATACGGAACGCTTCGGCATGTTTTATTTTATTATACTACACGCCATGATATCTATTGCCACTCTATTGCTTGCACTACGGAACGCAACGACGACACAGTGGCACGAAACAATCCCGTAAATTTTTTGTCCAGCCTCAAAAACAAAATAGAGAGTATGAGAGCATAGGGACAAGGAATGAGAGGAAAAACTTATGAGGAGACAGAAAAACGCCGAGAGCAAGTATCTCATGGACGCACCGCTAAAATTTGACCCCATTAGTGCAAGGTTGGGCCTTAGGGTTTTATATGGATAGGCATGAGCTTGACGAAAATCATACCTGATGGAAAGCAATCGTGAAGTTTAGGTTGGAGCGCGCTTGCCTATAAAATGACTATATTCACTCTTCTCTTGAAGGCACCCTGATTGTACTTGGCTGGGAACGTGTGTGGGTTGAGGCGCAGAACACCACAATAGTATCTTATGTTTGAGGGTAGTTTACACGCAAACATGTAAAACTAAGCAATTGTAAGTTTTTGTACAATGTTACATAGCTATCGTTTAGGCCTCGGGGTTATACCTATGCCAAGTGCATCAACTGTCTACCTACATCGTAGATCATCAGATCGTAGTCAACACGTGCTGACTTTTAAATGACTCTCTCATCATCAAAATTAGTATACTAGAAATAGGTTGCTCCAAATTTCACAAGGTTGAAGTGAAAGGGCAAATGCTGAAAGCTTATTTTATGGAGTACAATAGAGACTTCACGTTCCCATACACACTTTTTTTCATTTTCAGTTCAGTACCTTAATAGTAAGGCTGTTTTGATGCAAAGTCAAAGCTTTCACCTAATTAAAAACTAGGGAAAATTTGCCTTTTCAAATGAGCGAAAGCATGAAATATAAGGCATTAATTTTCGACATCGGAGCGTGAGCTAATTCTCTAGAAAGGAAATTAATATTTACGTGTTTTGATTAACCAACGCCAACTTCTTTCTTGATTTTTTTTGAATGAGTTGCCTTAATAAATGTGTTAGTTACACGGATATTATAAAACAGGAAATTCGATTCGTTTTAAACCTAGTAAGGAATTTCAGTAAAATCCAACGAACCGATGGTCAAAATGAGGAGTTGTCAACATCTTCTGTTGATGGTACGGTGTCACACTCGCGTAGATACGGGTAGGTGGGCTCACCTTTCCGGCGCTGCTATGAGCCGCCCTTGACCTCCACGTTCTGCCCCACCACGATGATCAGCACGATGAACACGAGCAGCAGCACCAGGATGCAGCAGATGGCGACGGCGAGCATGGCCGCGTGCTCGCCCAGCTTGGCGGCGCGGCGCACGAGGCGCGCTCGTTACAGCGGGCACACTCGCGTAGATACGGGTAGGTGGGCTCACCTTTCCGGCGCTGCTATGAGCCGCCCTTGACCTCCACGTTCTGCCCCACCACGATGATCAGCACGATGAACACGAGCAGCAGCACCAGGATGCAGCAGATGGCGACGGCGAGCATGGCCGCGTGCTCGCCCAGCTTGGCGGCGCGGCGCACGAGGCGCGCTCGTTACAGCGGGCACACTCGCGTAGATACGGGTAGGTGGGCTCACCTTTCCGGCGCTGCTATGAGCCGCCCTTGACCTCCACGTTCTGCCCCACCACGATGATCAGCACGATGAACACGAGCAGCAGCACCAGGATGCAGCAGATGGCGACAGCGAGCATGGCCGCGTGTTCGCCCAGCTTGGCGGCGCGGCGCACGAGGCGCGCTCGTTACAGCGGGCACTCTCGCGTAGATACGGGTAGGTGGGCTCACCTTTCCGGCGCTGCTATGAGCCGCCCTTGACCTCCACGTTCTGCCCCACCACGATGATCAGCACGATGAACACGAACAGCAGCACCAGGATGCAGCAGATGGCGACAGCGAGCATGGCCGCGTGCTCGCCCAGCTTGGCGGCGCGGCGCACGAGGCGCGCTCGTTACAGCGGGCACACTCGCGTAGATACGGGTAGGTGGGCTCACCTTTCCGGCGCTGCTATGAGCCGCCCTTGACCTCCACGTTCTGCCCCACCACGATGATCAGCACGATGAACACGAGCAGCAGCACCAGGATGCAGCAGATGGCGACAGCGAGCATGGCCGCGTGCTCGCCCAGCTTGGCGGCGCGGCGCACGAGGCGCGCTCGTTACAGCGTGCACACTCGCGTAGATACGGGTAGGTGGGCTCACCTTTCCGGCGCTGCTATGAGCCGCCCTTGACCTCCACGTTCTGCCCCACCACGATGGTCAGCACGATGAACACGAGCAGCAGCACCAGGATGCAGCAGATGGCGACAGCGAGCATGGCCGCGTGCTCGCCCAGCTTGGCGGCGCGGCGCACGAGGCGCGCTCGTTACAGCGGGCACACTCGCGTAGATACGGGTAGGTGGGCTCACCTTTCCGGCGCTGCTATGAGCCGCCCTTGACCTCCACGTTCTGCCCCACCACGATGATCAGCACGATGAACACGAGCAGCAGCACCAGGATGCAGCAGATGGCGACAGCGAGCATGGCCGCGTGCTCGCCCAGCTTGGCGGCGCGGCGCACGAGGCGCGCTCGTTACAGCGGGCATACTCGCGTAGATACGGGTAGGTGGGCTCACCTTTCCGGCGCTGCTATGAGCCGCCCTTGACCTCCACGTTCTGCCCCACCACGATGATCAGCACGATGAACACGAGCAGCAGCACCAGGATGCAGCAGATGGCGACGGCGAGCATGGCCGCGTGCTCGCCCAGCTTGGCGGCGCGGCGCACGAGGCGCGCTCGTTACAGCGGGCACACTCGCGTAGATACGGGTAGGTGGGCTCACCTTTCCGGCGCTGCTATGAGCCGCCCTTGACCTCCACGTTCTGCCCCACCACGATGATCAGCACGATGAACACGAGCAGCAGCACCAGGATGCAGCAGATGGCGACAGCGAGCATGGCCGCGTGCTCGCCCAGCTTGGCGGCGCGGCGCACGAGGCGCGCTCGTTACAGCGGGCACACTCGCGTAGATACGGGTAGGTGGGCTCACCTTTCCGGCGCTGCTATGAGCCGCCCTTGACCTCCACGTTCTGCCCCACCACGATGATCAGCACGATGAACACGAGCAGCAGCACCAGGATGCAGCAGATGGCGACAGCGAGCATGGCCGCGTGCTCGCCCAGCTTGGCGGCGCGGCGCACGAGGCGCGCTCGTTACAGCGGGCACACTCGCGTAGATACGGGTAGGTGGGCTCACCTTTCCGGCGCTGCTATGAGCCGCCCTTGACCTCCACGTTCTGCCCCACCACGATGGTCAGCACGATGAACACGAGCAGCAGCACCAGGATGCAGCAGATGGCGACGGCGAGCATGGCCGCGTGCTCGCCCAGCTTGGCGGCGCGCTCGTTACACGCGGGCACACTCGCGCAGATACGGGTAGGTGGGCTCACCTTTCCGGCGCTGCTATGAGCCGCCCTTGACCTCCACGTTCTGCCCCACCACAATGATCAGCACGATGAACACGAGCAGCAGCACCAGGATGCAGCAGATGGCGACGGCGAGCATGGCCGCGTGCTCGCCCAGCTTGGCGGCGCGCTCGTTACACGCGGGCACACTCGCGCAGATACGGGTAGGTGGGCTCACCTTTCCGGCGCTGCTATGAGCCGCCCTTGACCTCCACGTTCTGCCCCACCACAATGATCAGCACGATGAACACGAGCAGCAGCACCAGGATGCAGCAGATGGCGACGGCGAGCATGGCCGCGTGCTCGCCCAGCTTGGCGGCGCGCTCGTTACACGCGGGCACACTCGCGCAGATACGGGTAGGTGGGCTCACCTTTCCGGCGCTGCTATGAGCCGCCCTTGACCTCCACGTTCTGCCCCACCACAATGATCAGCACGATGAACACGAGCAGCAGCACCAGGATGCAGCAGATGGCGACGGCGAGCATGGCCGCGTGCTCGCCCAGCTTGGCGGCGCGCTCGTTACACGCGGGCACACTCGCGCAGATACGGGTAGGTGGGCTCACCTTTCCGGCGCTGCTATGAGCCGCCCTTGACCTCCACGTTCTGCCCCACCACAATGATCAGCACGATGAACACGAGCAGCAGCACCAGGATGCAGCAGATGGCGACGGCGAGCATGGCCGCGTGCTCGCCCAGCTTGGCGGCGCGGCGCACGAGGCGCGCTCCTTACACGCGAGCACTCTTGCGCAGCCGACGCGCACTCGCGGCCATGTTGTTTTTAGTTAAAACGATCAACGCTTGAATGCCAGTTGTGTTTTCATAGGTTTTTTTTTCACAAAATTGTCTTTCTCATTTTGTTGTTTGGTGTTTTGTTATCTTTGCACTAATTTTTACTTATTACTTATTTAAATAATCATTATTTTATTATTTGGCACTGTTTTTATTCGTAGTTAAGTTCCTATACTCTCTTTAAGTTTTAAAATAAATTATGTTGTGTTTTTGTGTATGTTTGTCTTTTGTTTCCCATTATTAATATTAACCATGGACAGCGTTTTTTGTCATTGATATTAACCTTTTCAGACTTTACTTCTTGAAATACTATTTTCACGATTTCCGACTAAAATAATAATAGCAAGCAAGCACAAACATAAAGTTCCTCATGATTCAAATTATTAATAACTTCATACATAAATAATTTTACTCGTATTAATATTTCTTTTATAAAAATAATTTTCCCTCTTTATAATGACTACAACGGCGAGAAAAAAGGCAAAACCCTCTAACAAGGCCGGGTTCAAACTTCGGGAAACATCAAATTCTAAATCATATTTTGTAGCAAACGCCCACTTAAAAGATGAAAGATCAGTAACTTACATTTCACAGACTAATAAAAATGTAGATAAACATATGCGATATTTTTTTCAGCAACGTTCCATATGTCACTTTCCGGCTACAGGCTAATGCTTGTCACAGCTGGTGGTACTTGAGATTTTCTAGATACGTACAATCCACCATCCTAACTAGTAATATTATTATGTACTACCACATTTTCGCTTTTTAGGTTTCTTATTCCATAAATACAGCATTAAAATCTCATTGCAATCCAGTAAAAGTTTCATTAAACACTGCAACCAGGCCACTAGTTCTAGGCCACAGCACTTGCTGTGTTTAATTGTTGCTCCACTGACTACAGGATAAATATACTTTATAGTAAACACGGAATTTAAATATGTAGCCGGATCGCGGGTTTATAATTTGTAAAAATAATTATTGATGAAAGCAGTTGAATGGCACACCTACTTATTTAAAATTTTAATTATGGTTCTCAGTATACCTATGTATTTTCCAAAGTCACTCACAGTATTCCAGCTCATGTACTTAATAGTTTATCGAGTTAGCAAATTAATGAAAATGAATAAGTTTGATGATGCTAACTGTATTTAAAAATCTATGGAATTCTCTTACATTAGATTGTAGAATGGTTTATAAGTTCAGCTGAGTCATGTTTAGAAATTGGTATATAATGAATTTATAGGCAGCAGCTAATAATTTTATACTTATAGCTGATAAGCACTTGTTTATTAATTCCATAATTTTCACAGGCAAATATCAAAGACCATAAAGCCGGATTTGCACGGCTTCTGTTAATATTAATTGCTCCTTCTACATTTTTTTTAATCCGTGGGTTCCAGGTAACTAGGCCCAAGAACAATTTCCCTCCGCTTGCTATATGAGTATATAAGCTCGTAATTAAAAGTCGTCGGGTGTTGTTTAGACTTTTCTCATTATTTGCAAAGCCTCGGTAAAGTGCCACTCGACGGTGGGTGAGCACCGCTTTGTGTACAACCCCAGCCTGCGGCTGAACAATGTAATGCCTTGTGCTTAGACTCCGTATTTACTATTTACCAGTAAGTAGGTACTAAAGTATAGGCAACATGAGTGTAATCCTATCCTTTCCCATCCTACTAGTCCAATCCTATGATTTGTATCCTATCCTATCCTACTAATATATAAACCCGAAAGTTTGTAAGTATGGATGGATCCTTGTTACTCTTTCACGCCGCAACTATTGAACCGATTTGGCTGAAATGACATGGCCAGATTCTGCCCTCGAATCGTCAAAAAAAAACATTAATGGTCAATAATTATTAATATGTGAAAATTCCTTTTATAATTAAATAAAATATATCGCAACAATTATATTTCTCTAGAACTAACGAGGAAAAATCACAAAAAAATATGAATGTGAGTTGTTATTTTTGTTTGTTTTTATTATTGGTAGGTACATTTTGCATTGGCGTTTGGATACACGTACAGTATAAACGCATTTTTTTAGCGCTTATGGTCAGATAGTAACGAAAAATATTACTAAACAAAATAATAAATTAAGTAAAATAATGCACGACGGTCAGAATTATGGTTTTAGTATGTATAAGATTCACGATTATCGCAAACAAGGCTTTTTATGCACAGCACTAAATGATCACGTTGCTTTACGCAAGCAGTGAAGACTGCGTGTATCCGAATTCCAAAATCAATTTCAGACTGCATTTACGTTTGAAGCGCCATCTGTTTTTTGGAACTGTCACTATTTCTACCTTCCTACCTTTACTACCTATTCTAAGGAATTCAATATTTTGGCGCCAACCGCAAGTTCTTTGAAAATACTATGGTTGAATATTAACAAGATTTGATTTTTGTGGTTCTCGATGCTATTTATCGGACTTTTTTATGAATCTAAATGCATATTTTTTGTAGAATAAAGTGAGTAAACATATTGCATAGCAATTTTTTATTAAAAAATCATTGCTATTAAAAACGGTTAGGCGCATTTTGTTGCAAATTGTTATGCTGATATATGATGCTCTCGCTAGTTCTCTGATCATAAAACTTAAACGAATGTAAAGACATAATTATAAGCTTTAATATGACGTATTGTTTGTCGATGACCATGAATATTTTTTCCAGGGCACAGCTCCATACAAGTTTCGGCCATGTCCTTTGGATCATAGATAGCTTATGACCCGAATTAACACATAAGCTACTTTTTGTCCCAGAAAAATCCATCTTTTCCAAAGGATTAGCGAAAAACGGAAATTCAAGCGGTTGGAGCCTCAGGCAACAGCTAATCTTAATCTATTTGGATATCAGTCCGCTTACTTTCAGGGGTTTTGCTTTAGCGCTTTACATACGACAAGCAACTTTAAACAGTACCTACTCCGACTATTAATTCAGTGCAGTGAAATGACGTTTCGTACCTATTTTAATAAATCCCAATATCTGGGTGACCGAGCTTCGCTCGGTAGTATGACTACTGGCCAATAGATGGCATTGGCAGCAGGAGTCATATTTTTATTTTTTTTGGTAAATTTGAAATTTTCTAAAAATGAATCCTAGCTAGATCGATTTATTGCCCCCAAAGCCCCCTGTAGACTAAATTTCACTAAAATCCTTCGAGCTGTTTCCGAGATTCAGATTATATAGAAATATAAATATATTGCTCGTTTAAATGTTTAGGATTAATCCTCCTATATTTCACCAAAATAACTTAAAATATTATAAGATGAGAGAAGTTACTTTCAAAATAAAATAATATTTACGGGACATACATTGGTTATTATATATTTTTTGATAATATAATTTTGGTACCAAATGACAGTTTAAAAGTTAAAACTTCTTTATAAAGCATCAAATTAAAAGTCGGAGTAAAGTTGGTTTGCCAATTTAAGTTTAACTTTTCCACACCTGTTCGCTGAATACTAACGGTATTACGGTACGTTTTCCATGTAATGGAGCTTACCTTCACTTAAAAGCTTTGCATCAGGCGTTTGTAAGAGGTGGTTAAAATATTATTCCCGTCTACCTCGATCAATTCTAGTGATTTTCTTCTATTCTATTAATTTAAACACATACTATTTAATATTATTAAACTAGCTGTTGCCCGCGGCTCCGCCCGCGTGCATTTCGTTTTTTTTACAAAAATGTTTCCCGTGGAATTTCTTAATCTTTCCCAAGATAAATGAGTGAATTCGGGTTGGTAATTTTTCCCAAGATAAAAAATGAGTGGTCCCTGGGATCGATGGACCCATAAAGGAGTCTTCTTCCAATCTCTCCTGTCAACGTGCAATTTTCTTTCACACAATTCACCTATAATATCTTCTTTGGTCTTCCTCTACTTATACACTCTGTCAAAATAGCTTATGTTATTCGATTCGCATGGAGTTAGACAGAGTGGGGCGTGTCATCGTGGATTGAAATATCTATACCAACCAAACTCATCTTATTCTGAGAGGATGCCAACGCGCAGATATTGTAATTAAGCTTTCTAGTGCGCTGCTGTGTAGCAACCCGTTCCTGCTTCGTACGGGTTGTCTTGTATAGTTATACCTAGTTGCACGATCAAAAGGACGATTTAAACTGTCGATATTTCGACCCAGTGTTGTACCAATGGATCGAAATATCGACAGTTTAAATCGTCCTTTTTAATGTGCTACGTAGATAAGTAGCTATAGGTTTTTTTAACGATCCCACGGGAGCTCTCTAATTTTTCAGGATGAAAAGTATCTTGAATGTTGACCGGGCATATAAAGTACGATCATAAAATTTCATTTAAATCCATTACTTGAAAGACGCCTGCTAACTGTTTTTGTAATGTTTTACTTTCCCGCGGGAACTCGATTGGATTAATAAGTTTTACTATATATGTATATAAATATTTTATTTAAGAGGCAACATTAGGTATCAGCATAACAAATTTTACTAAATTAAGTTCATTAGTTGTTGCTTACAAAGCTGTTAATTTAATTACAGTTTTTTAACTATCCCACGGGAACTCTTTATTTTACCGGGATCAAAAGTGTCTTATATGTTGACCAGGGACATAAGCTACCATCACACAAAATTTCATTGGAATCGGTCCAGCCGTTCCAAAGATTAGCCCGTACAAACAGACAGACAAACAGACAAACAGATAAACAGACAAACAGACAAACAGACAAACAGAGAAACAAAAAATTTGAAAAAAAATTAAATTAGTTCTATTTCACTTCTTACATCCCCCTGACTTGGTTTTTAGCATTTTTTTTATTTGTACAGAAATTCGACCTCTACAGATTTATTATATGTATTGATGATAATTTTGATAAACACATAATATACGTGTTGGTGTATGGATGTGATAACTATGTACTAAGTGGAGTTGGCTAAAATTAAGAAACACAAAAGCTAAGTATTTTTTATCCCTGATAAATTCACAGTTCCCGCGGAATAACCTAAGTACTGTATTTATATATCTTAAATAAATTAAATATCTAAAAAATCTAAGATTCATTCACTAGACATTAGAAAAGGATGGGTTTAAAAATTACCCCCGGGGTCCAAGTGAATTAGAGCTGGGATAAGGGATCGCTTCGAAATTAATCTCTACTTTGAGTGTAAACATTGGAAAAATCCGTCATTGAATCGACTGACGAAATAAGAGTAATATGAAGCATGTATGGTGAGTAAACACCAATCTTTTGAAATTGAATATTAATAAAAGGTCGTATTGAGTTCACATCGCCCGGATTTCTCCATTATAAGGAGGACTGGAGGAAACCATACAAATACAAATCAGTAAGTAGGTATCTATAGTTACTCATTTTATCATTGAAAGCAGGGATTTTGCGGAAGAACCTAACTTTGACTATCGTGAAGCCACTTTTAGTGATATATTTAAGGAGCACACCACGGGTGTGCCCGCGAAATTCAAATTTTTCGTGGTTTTTCGCGATTTTTAAGCTAATAAAGCTTATGGCCGTAAAATTGCGATAATCTCAATATCTTCTTCACGTGTTTATATAAAAATCTCTGCTCGAAAGTGTCGAGTTAAAGAAATTAGTCCGAGATTTGCGAGTTACTCACATAAAACTCGATACTCGGACTAATTTCCTAGGATACACATTTTTATGCAAAGATTTTGATATAATCATGTAAAGATGATACTGCCAATTTCGCAAATTGATTGCCATAAGCCTATCATGTCTAATTAGCGTACAAATTGCAAAAAACCACGAAAATTTTGAATTTCGCGGGCAGACCCGTTGATTTCACGTTAATGAAACCAGATTCATCTTCGAATTTTTATTCATAAATAAACTGGCCGCTTCAATCCGCCGTCTATACGCCGTTAAGCTTAGCATGTGGTGGAGAGAGGCCCGTGATTTCCCCCTAAGTCCGCTTATGCTACGATGGATATAATAGGTTAGTTATGTAGGTAGGATATTCTTTATTTTATCCCGGGAAAGTAAAAGTAAACGATTCCTGTGGAAATTTTATAAAACCTAAATCAACACGGTTTCACGTCTTTATCTTTCTAAAATTCCCAGAGGTATAATAATGTAAGTACCTACCGAGTACCGACTCAAGTTTTAAGACATCATAGCCAAGCATAGCCCCTGTTTGTTTCCTTTGTATAAGAGATGAATGTCATGAATTAAATATAGGTATAGGTAGTTGAGGTAGATAAAGCGGGTATTAGGTATAGCATAGTATGTGTAAGATTCTGTTTTCCCTCCATATGGAAATTTTCTTTGCGGGCGTAGAGATACGTCAATACGTCGACCTTTATCAATACTGACACAGCTCCCTGCTTTGAATATTGCCAGTTGGTGTGATATATGAGTTTGTTCACAAACTAGGTTTAGCCCGGGGCTGCCTGTATATAAATTGACTCGTGCCCGACCGGGACAAAACTCCACGTCATTACCAAATAAAAAGATAAAGCTCACTTAGTAGGGTAGCTCGGAGAATAGAAGAAATCCCTTCTGTTATATAGGGATAAGATATCCTCCAGTAAGACTGTACATTATATGTTTCTTTTTATGACTTTATTACACCTACTGTTGGCTGCATAAATAATGGAAAAAAATTACATAAAAGTCCGTAAGATGTTTATTAATTTAGGTAATAGGGTTTATAGTACTTCCTAACTTTCTGTTGTTTTAAAAATAATTTTTAATCGTGATAATTGCAGGTAACTATGTCACGGCGCTGCCCTCAGAAGAAGCCTACGACAAACTCGGCCTGAATTCTAGTTTGTTGTTGCACGGCTTTGATACAACCCATGATATCGGATAGCAAATCGACATCAGAAATGGAGAGTCGTGCGACCGATCAATCAAGTAACCGTTATGGTTGTGAAATTGATTGATACTCGAATATTATGTTTATTGGTAGCAACCATACATTATCTTGTTATAAAGCATATAGATAACTTTCTGACCAGGCAAACTTTCGAGCCGTTTCGGAGGAGTTTGTTAATGAAAATTGGCTCGATAATTTTATATATAACAGAGATAACCTTTTTAATCTATCGTAAAAAGTTATGAAAAGTCGAAGGCGAATCCTATTCCGTGGAATATTACGGAAAACAGTTTTCAAGTCGGACAAAAACTGTGGAGTAGCAGTACAATGCAAACATTGTCAGGTTTGAGCAGGGTTGACTTATTGAGTCCTTAACCGCTAGCCTCCCCCTCCCGAAAGGGGGTTGAAGGCGGGTCTCATCGGTCATAATATAATATGAGTAAGTAAATTAGGTAACTATCGTGTTTGCATGCTATAACTTGCGAGACATTTCACAGTAATAATTTTAATCCCCGACGCTAAAAGGAGTGTTATAAGTTTGACGTCGATGTCTGTCTATATGTGTCGTCTGTGTGCTGTCAAACGGATGGACCGATTTCGATGTGTTTTTTTCATATGAAAACCAGTTTTCTTGTGGTGGTCCTTAGCTATATTTGGTTAAAGACAGAATCTCTAAAGACATTACAGAATCTCTAAAGTTTTTTAATTGTCAGTCTGAATGTAGAGGAAAGGATTGTATCAGATCAGCGTAGGCAGAATGTTTAACAAAAAGATTTGTTTGTGCGATACTCCATTGAAAGATGTTAACATCGGTTTTGTTTAACCGTCTGCCGCCACTTTAGCAATTGAACTGAATTTTTAATTGGAGAGCTATAATTGAATACAGAATACGTATTCATTTTATTCAATCGAACCACTTGAAGACGACTGCATTACGCAGATATCTACTTCTAAAAATAATATTTGTGAAATACTTGTTTTGTTAAAATATTTTGCTTCCTTTAAGTAGGTATGTACCAGTAAATATACTCGTAAGTAAGAAGCCCATAGGTATTATTAAAGACAATACTATTTTTTTTAATATCTTTTTGAAAAGGTAATTCATTAGTTATAACAAGACCTAACATTCGTTCTGGGAAAAGATCTTTACCACTTAGGACTGCTAATTATTCTATTGACAGCAAAAATATTCCTAGAAATTAATAATTTTCTGCTCTACTAATTTGTCATGTCCTTACTACATTATTATTCATTAAATTTATAATTTTAGCACTTACTATTAAATTTTATTTTCAATTAGTAATGAACAACATTGAACTATTATTGTCGTAACTATAATTATTTAATTAACGATTGAACACTTAAAGTTTTCGATTAACAAACACTTCCAAACATTTAAAATTACGCTACAACACTTTTAATGAATACACTAGAATATTTAATTGATTTACTAAAATATTATTTATTATCTTGAATATTTATGAATAATAAATATAAGTTGGAATATTTGGTGTTTAAATATTTGAATGTTCGCGCGTAAACGTCCACAAACGGACGTGCAACTTGGCAAATATTTCGCATGAAACTGGCGGTACGCTGGCGGCCGCCTCGCCGCGCGTAGGGCGGGCGGGAACCGACAACTTACGCGCATCTGGCGATGAGATGAATTGTATAATTACGAAAAAATACCTCTTCACAACCGTGGGTTAGCGTCGGAGCGAGGTGAGCGGTAACATCAATAACAATTCGGCCGGATTTACGATTTGTTTTTATTGATTCCAAAGTATTCCGTGGGATGTTCGTTTTGGGTCGTTCGAGGGAATTGAAGTAGTTTTAATAAAATTGTTATGGAAATTTTGATGAATCAAATTTTAGTTTACGCTCACGTAAAATATACATACTCCTGGCTTCAAGCTGCTCGTATGCTAAGTGTATTGAATAGTTTCATAACTACAGATTCCCTTTTTTGGCTTGTTTTTGAATTTGGTGGGCATGATTGCTTAGTTTACTTTAATAATATTGAGGATTGGTCTTGAGAGTAAGGAACCCTCAGTGCGCGAGCCCGACTCGCACTTGACAACTTTTAAAGAAGTGAATACAGCGACCTCCACTGCGTATTTGCAAAGCATCACCAGGGGCCGTAACATCTCTTATGGCAATACTAGCGGACGCCCGCGGCTTCGCTCACGTTTAACCTCTGCTTTACAACCTCAGGCGTTAAATTACCAAAATTCCTGTCTTAACTGCCATTTATTTTAATAATTTTGACGACAAATTCTTTCTTTGTACTTGCTGATAAAGTCACTTCGTCAGGTCGTTACAAAAAGTTTAATATAGTTCAATTAGGGTTCCGTACCCGGGTAAAACGCGGGAACCCTATTACTAAGACTACGCTGTCTGCCCGTATGTCCGTCCGTCCGGGCTTACTTGCTACTATGGTCAGATACCGATTTTCAAAGCAATCAGCCCAGTAACAAAAAAGTTCAAAATGGCGGCCACTTTTTTTAAATTTTGACCACAAATTCCTACTCCATGCTTGCTGCGATACCTACTCAAATATCAATTTTCAAAGCAATCGGCCCAGTAACAAAAAAGTTCAAAATGGCGGCCACTTTTATTAAATTTTGACCACAAATTCCTACTCCATGCTTGTTGCGATACTTAAATATCGATTCTCAGAGCAATCGGCCCAGTAACAAAAAAGTTCGAAATTTTTAAACCTCAAAATTTGTATTTCAAAAATCCCCGAGAAATCTGAGTCAAAATTGATTTTGTTACCTAATAAAAACCTAGCTACCAAATTTCAGATCTCTACGACTTTTAGTTCTTCGGGAATTCCTGGAACAACGAAAAAATTTCTTTTGTATGGGAAAATCCCTTAAATGTACGATTTTTACCCCTTAGAATTTGAATTTCTGGAATCCCCGTCTTAGTACGAATTCATGACCTAATATCTACCTAGGCACCATATTTCAGATCTCTACGACTTTGAGTTCTTCGGGAATTCCTGGAACAACGAAAAAAAAATCACTTTTGTATGGGAAAATCCCTTAAATGTACGATTTTTACCCCTTAAAATTTGAATTTCTGGAATCCCCGTCTTATTACGAATTCATGACCTTATATCAACCTAGGTACCAAATTTCTGATCTCTACGACTTTTAGTTTTCCGGGAATTCCTGGAACAACGAAAAAAAATAACTTTTGTATGGGAAAATCCCTTAAATTTACGATTTTTACCCCTTTCAATTTGAATTTTTGGAATCCCCGTCTTAGTACGAATTCATGCCCTTATATCTACCTAGGCACCAAATTTCAGATCTCTACGACTTTTAGTTTTTCGGGAATTCCTGGAACAACGAAAAAAATTCACTTTTGTATGGGAAAATCCCTTTAATGTACGATTTTTACCCCTTAACATTTGAATTTCTGGAATCCCCGTCTTAGTACGAATTCATGACCTAATATCTACCTAGGCACCAAATTTCAGATCTCTACGACCTATAGTTTAGACGGAATCTGTGGAACAACCAAAATGCCTCATTCTTTTATATATATAGATTATTGTAATAATGTTTTGAAATTTTCATACTGACATTGTATGGAAATTTCAAAACAATATTACAATAATAATGCTACAAGAGACGGTGGTACGGCTCCAGAGCAACTTCAAGTACGTTGTGTTTTGGCCCTACCAGCCCGCGAAATTCAAATTTTATTTAGGTTTATGGCAATGAATTTTGTGGACATAATATTAAGCATCTACATGCTTTTGATAGAAACTTTGAAAATTCCCACTCACCTCATATTGGTTACCGAAAGATAATTTTTTGGAGTTTCCCAGATTTTGAGCTATCAGGCCAACATGAAGTAAAAGAGTAGGTATTGTTGAACAGAGCTTTCATTAAAAACATGAAGATGCATAAATGTTGAGCCCGCAAAACTCATTGTCAAAAGCCTAGATGTATAAATTAGCCTACTATTAGTGAAAAATTAAATAAAATTTGAATTTTCGCGCCCTGATGGTACGCATCCCCCTTAAAGAAATAATATGTTTATCCGCCCCTTGAATTCCATTACTTTTCCGTAATAGATACGAATAATGAGTAGGCCTACGTCCTACACGTATCTGATGTAAAAAATGTAATCTTTCGGTACCAGTTAAAGTGCTTAAAAATCCATTAATATCAGCGACAATCCATCACGAACGACGACGGTGTTTTCGCTTAAAATTCCTCTTGTACATACTTATACGAGAAATTCATCTTAAATACGAATTCAAGCGCGGGTTACGAGCATTTTTAGCATTTTTATCAGTTTTTTGCGTTAAAATAAAATCACATTCTGAGGATAAACAAAGTCAGGCACGCAAATAAATTAGAAGCCAGATCTCAATGGAACGAAATTAAAAAAAATTATAAGAGTGCCCAGAATTCATATGATCAATAGCGATTAAATACATTTTTGCATATCGTTCGACTTCCATTCCATAGCTATCGTATCGCAATATGTCTTATTATGGCTAGAGCTGCCAATTTTCATAAACGATTCGCTTAAAATACAAGCAACAGTATAATAAGTTAATGGAGTAGAGGTTTTTCATGTTTGAGAAGGCACTGGCTATAGGATACGAGCTTTTCTAATTTAGGGTAGGATTACTAGACTGGAAAGCAATTGTTTTCAGACTACAAAATCCGCTGCAGCTTTCTGAATAACTTTTCAGTATTTAGCACTTGTAATTAATTCTGCAAATTTTATTTATATGAATGTTTGTGCATGCTTAGATGGATGTTTGTTTAAACGCCGGGACTACAGACAGAATCTTTACACACAATTTATTCCAATTCCCGCGGGATTTTTGTATACATACATAATCCATGTGGACAAAGTTGCGAGTTACTGTAACTAAGTACTCGTATTTCGATGTGTTTTTCTTTCGATGAAGCCTGCACCCATAGCTATGTTAAATTATTATCGATTCTGCAATAGACATCACTTTGAAATCAAATATCATCAAGTCATCAAGGATCGGTTGATATATATTTTGACTGTGACTTTTCAAAGACAAGTGTATCTCAAACTTTTTTGAATTTTGGATTAATTCGATTGCCTGCCTGTCTGCCTGAGCCAAAAAAATGCAACAATATTCAAAAAATCACAGACTTTTGTAGTCTGAGCAAAAAATGTAAAAAAAATGTATGCGATTTGACATTCAGTGATGGTCAGCTGCATGTCAGCTGAGCTTCAACAAGTGTCTAATAAAGGTCTAATAGCGATAGCTCCACTGATCTCCATAGAGTAGAATATACTCTGGATAGCTGACTGTCAACGTAAAAATGAAGACACTTGATTTTCGCCATTTTGGCGCTGATTGTTTCGTAACCTGGCTTGAGCGTCTATGAAACTAAAATCAAATGACATTCAAAACGACGGTCCACTTCTAACAATTGTCAATTTAGTACCGTGGACACTCGGGAAGGCGCTTCAAATCGGCACTAAAAATGAACTGTCAAACGTATGGAATCATGAATCCAGAGATACATATCAGTGGATAGCTCGCATACATTTTTTTTTAATTTTGTTCCATTTTTATACGTCGCGAAGTAACGCTATTTGTCACTTAGCTCCATAGAGTTAGCTAATGTCAATCCCACACATTTTAGACTTTTCTATTCGCAACATTGCTTACAGAATGTAACTTTGTCTACAGGCTCTGTTGTAGAATAGAATCATACATGGCTACTATAAATAATGCGGATATGGGAAAGTTTAATGTAGTTTGTACACTAGTTACCGACTGTACGGCGGTGAACCAAACTGAACCAGAGTTGCCAGTTGCGGCGACTTAGGCGGGATTATCCCGGGAAAGAGGCATCCGACGTGGAACTACAGACTTTTCCACTAATGGCCACAAATAAAACAAAATAAATGTAACAGGGTGCACACGTCTACTAACTACTTAATAGTTTTAGCAGAAGCTTATTTCTAATGGGCGTAATTTGGATATACCTACGCGAAAAACTCCCGAACTCCTGAAAGGTCTAGGAAGGTTTGTATCTGTTTCTATACTGAGTTCCTATGAACTTTTCACAAATTTTCAGAAGTAATAATATTATATTACTAGCTGACCGGGCAAACGTTGCTTTGCCATTTTTTTACACGACTGCCCAAAGAAAGGAGTGTAGTGTTTTTAGGGTTCATGTATGTATGTGAGTTTCATTATTCCACCATAACTTCTAAACTACTGAAGAGATTTGGATGTATAGTGTATCGGCATGATGTAAATAAGAATCCTTACTTACATCATGCCGAGTAACATAGGCTATATTTTTTGTGTAAAATTAGTTTTACCGCAGTGCAGTCGTGTGTTTTAATTTTTTTTATTTAAAAGAATAGTACGAAACCCTTGGTGCGCGAGTCCAACTCGCACTTGCCGGTTTTATTTGAGTTTCGTTCCATTTCAACGATCGAATGGCGTAGAGGTAGCGATACTGCCGTCTGCGTCGGAGGTCGTGGGTATATTTTGTCGCTTGGCCTATATAGACCATCCCAGGCCGCTGGTACCATACAAACAAGGAAAAGCTAGGAAAAATCAACATTCAGTTTCTGTGCCGTGGCCGCTGACCCGTGCGATGAAAAAATCAAAACAAACCAGTAAACAGAAATATTACTGAACATTTCTTCCTCAACGTTCACTATTTTTTCAGCCATATCTGAGGAACATCGACCGCTTTGGATGGATGTCACAGATGTAATCATTAAATTATTTGATGCGATTTTATCCCATACTCCAATAGCAAGTCCAGGGTTCACATTTTCTTTGGGTTTGTGTTCGATTCCCACAACTGAAAAATGTTTGTTTGATTAACATGAATGTTTTCCAGTATCTGGGTATGTCAGTATTCTGTGGTGTGGTGTTTTTCTATAGGATTGTATTTATGTCTTTGATTAGGTATATGTATAATACTAGCTGTTGCCCGCGGCTCCGCCCGCGTGAATAACGATTTTTTACATACACCGGAGATGGAATTCCTTGATTTTTCGCGGGATTCTGGTGTGATGTTATACAGAAACCTGTTCTTACTTCGCACGGGTTATCTTGTGGTGATTTTGAAAACTCCTTTTTCTTAATCATAATATAAAGTTTCATTAATACGTAGTTGAAAGATCAAGAGGACGATTTTAACTGTCGATATTTCGACCCAGTGGCACAGGTTGTGGTCACTACGTGACCACGACTTGTACCAATGTATCGAAATATCGACAGTTAAAATCGTCCTTTTCAGTGTGATTTTTATTCTAAAACCACGAAATATGTCAAAAATCATTAAATCATGTGAAAATTTGTACTGGTGGTAGAGCTCTTCTTTCAGGGTTCGGCCGGGTATGTACCACTGGGATAAAATACTCTACTAACAATATTCCCCGGCCCAACATAAGAGTCATTTTAAAATCTTTGCTTCATCTCAATACAATCATAAATATCCGAATGGGCAATGGCTATATATTTGTTTACATATAAAAAGACCTATGACATTCAGTCAGTTAGGATTTGTGAACCATTATTTTACCCTTTCCATATTGCGGATGATAAAAAAAGACGCGGCACGCCGGGAATGTCGACAGAAGTGAAAACTTTAATCTGTTCATGTAATGGTCAGTGCCATCTTAATATAAAGTCATGAAACAGTAAATAACATGACAGTTAATTATTATTAAAAAAAATTCGGTAGTACGTACGTATCTCAGAGTTTTACATTCAAGTTCCACATAAATTGTAGAGATGGCGCTATACGGTATAAGGTAGCGAGTTTCAATGATTTTTGTTCACTCTAAAAGTGAAAATCTTAAACCATACAAAATCTTCTGCTAAGACTATTTATTTACGGCTGTAAGGATAGTCCAGTCTAACTTTAGCTCTACGTCTTAGCCCTAGGTTCTTTATCCATTTTGAGTTTCAAGTCACCTACTTGAACTTATCGCTAAAGGTTCTGATGCCTGTAATTTCTGAACTACAAAAGTGATGATGATAAAATTTGTATGGAATAATCTTTAAAGAACCTCCTTTCTAACAAAGAAAGAATGAATCAAATCGGACAACGTGTTAATGAATTATAAGTAAATACACATTTTGACATTGATGCCGTCTTCCAGGGAAACCATGATCAATTTCGGGACAAAAAGTATCCTATGTCCTACCTCGAGGTATGAGCTATAATCATGTCAAGTTTCATTTAAATCCATCCAGCGGATTAGCCGTGATGCGCGGTCGTGAAACAGACAGACAGACAGACAGACAGACAGACAGACAAAAATTAAAAAAAAATACAGTTTTGGCTTCAGTATCGACTAAATAGTGTCCTCCAACAAAAATTTTCAAAATATCTTCAATGTACAGATTTCGACCCTTTACAGTTTTATTATAAGTATAGATTATGTGAAATAATATCTATTACACTCAGACTACATTAAATCTATTACACAAGCTCGCGCTTACTTTTTTTGGCTAGATTGCGATGTGTGCAATGTTGTGATATTTTGTATAAAAATAAGTAGGTAATAAGGAAGGCCGAAGAGTGGATAATCTTTCATAGAAACATGTCTCAAGCGTGAGCTACAGTTATGATAATTCGTGCTGAAGCTCAAGGAGAGATAAGATGATTAGTGCACCTAATAAATACATCTTCTTAAAACTAAATTTGCCCCTTAACACCGATAATCTAATGGGTAATTTCACAGGGCTATATAGTAAGAGTGAGGTATCTACAAACTTTAGTAGTTAAGAGTTACTAAATTGTTGTCGGGGTTTGCAGCGAAATCTATGGATATTATTATATACGTGTATGTATGAAGTATATATGTATACGAAAAGGAGTTATACGAAAATGGCGAAACAGGACGGCGCATATTATTAATCCAGCATGCCTTCTGTAAAGATCATAAATTTTTATTGCTTCACGAGCAGCGATTCTATGCTACGGGCATAGCACGGGTCTTCATCTATCGTATCCCGCACCGCCGCTACAGAGCCATGGGTTTATTTGTTTGTTTGTCTACTATGAAAACGTGTTGAAATAGCTATTATAAAACACCTGTAATTTTTTTGGAACAACAATTTCGTTATATTCTAACAATTTTTGCAAGTTTGTATTAAAAGCGACCTACGTACAAAAGTTTTCGACAAAGGCAAATTTCAAAAGAGTTAGATTTTAATCTATCAGAATGCACAAAGATATTGCCGTTATATTCAAAATTCTTACAAATATTTCCCGCCCGCGGCTGCGCCCGCATAAATTTCGGTCGTTCACAAATTCTATGGAAACCATGGATTTTTCGCCAATCAAATCGGTTCAGTAGTTATGGTGTGAAAGAGTAACAAACTTACACACAAACCTACACACATGTAGGTTTCACAAATTGTTTTCCTACACCGCTAAGCGAGTGAAAATATTTAGTTTCCACAAACACGATGGGTTCGAATTCCCTACCCTCTGATTAGAGGCAGTAGGGTTAGTTATACAGGTTTCCGCTTGGGGCGCTGGCTGTAGATGTATGGAGAAATCCGTTCCGTTTATTCGAAGCGAGTTGACCCGAAATGCGTACTAACCCTATGCTCTCAACGTGGCTGTCTCTGCTTGCTGGAGATAATGTTATAAATATTCCCAGTCAAACGTGTAGTTCAAATATGTTTTCATAATCTCCATATTTTAACAACCTCGCAAAACTAAAAAAATATTGACATTCCGTCGAAAAATATAATAGATTGCGATGTTCGTGTCACGATGTCGCGATGTTTACACTACATATTGGAGCCACGATTACATTTTTACGTTAGTCGGGAAATATTAATATAGTTCTCAAATAAAGAAGACCTTCGCACTGTTATACTTATGACTTATCTACGTTCAACTTAAATTATATAGCGATTTTCGACCCTCACTGTACCTACCACTCACATCATTGCTATCGCAGAAGTCTCCTTCTTCTCACTCTCCCGTGCTGAGTATCGTGCCTGCATTGCAGTGCCTTTATTCATTTGATTGGTTTCAGCCGCGAACGACCACTGTTATAAATAAAGGCCTTCATTATCTGTAACCTACACAGTTTTGCTCCATTTATATTACGTGATTTATATAATTAATTATAGAGTTTCATTATGCTTTAAAACATTTTAAAACTTTGTGGAAGCACTATCTAACCTAACTGAAACACTTACGAACTTAGTACTCTAGGTATATTAAATTTGTACTTCCCAGATCCAATCATTTTGAAGCGGGAACGGGAACTTTAGGTAACTCGTTTTCGGAACGACTCAACTCAAGGGATTCTTGGCAGGCAGCTTGAGGCCTGCACAAGAAGTCATCCAGGGTTACCGATAAGAAATCTGAGGATATGGTCATCCTAACGCTTCACGTAAACCTTTTTCGTATACAAGCAAACAGTATTATTAATATTATTTGTCAAAATTTTATAGGTACCTGCTGAGTGAACTACATTGTGGCCTTACTGCTGGCATAGTATTATATTATATTCTGTGCTGCTGGTGACAAAACGAGTATTTTTGGCACTGGTAAACTGGCGACATCTTTTCGCGTCGTCCGCCCTGTCCAGCGTAGGTCTATTTCCATGGTACACCTACAAAATTTTCGTCCCAAGAAAATTAACTAGATGAACTCTAAATTCATGCGACTGCAGCCGTGGACAAAGTCTAGAGTGGTCGTAAGTTTTGTGCAGTGAACGAAAAAGCCTTTAATATTTAATACAATAAAAGCTTCAAGTTTCCATTCTTTATAGTGAGCGGTTTTGAGCGCGGAGCGTCTTTGTATGGGACACAAAAGCCGCAGAGGCTCTTGTAACTGCTTTGTAACTAATCGCTACAAGATTGTGCTATAGTAGCGAAACTTGAGTGCATTATGCAGAACATGTAGCATTCATTCAGACAACACTGCTAGAGCTCACGGCTGCAACTAGAGCCTAGCGAAGCCACTTTTTAGAGGAGGACAATGCTTATAAGTGAGACTAGCCTCTTTCGCTGTATAAAATATTCAACATGTTCTTCTATAAATCTTATAACACTTTTCAGACACCATCTTTTCCATTGCGCTCTTGTCAGAGCAGTCGTGGTCATCATTTTTCAGTCACACGCTTGACAATCCGTCTCCATTATTCCCCAACAGCTGCTTTTCTTGAGCACACAATATGTATAAGAGCGTCTACTGCACTTTTCAGCGAGAATAAGCCAGAGCTGGACAAATTATTGGTATCATTCGCAGATTAGCAAGATTAATAGAAATCGGCCGAGTGCGAGTGGCATTCGCGCACGTAGGGTTCGAAAAACGACAAAAAAGAACTTGGTCTTATGGGAACCGTCTTAATTTCATATCGTCTTAATTCATATTATTTATGTTATTCTATTTTTTAGTAGTTGTTGTTATAACGGCAACAGTTTAAACTGCCTAACTATTATACGGTTCAAGAGATACAGACTAGTGACAGACGGACAGAAGGACAAACGAACGGCAGAATCTTATCTAATAGGGTCCCGTTTTTTATCTTTTGGGTACGGAACCCACAAAGGTGACAGTGTTTATAGATTTGTAATTTAATTATAGAATTTAGTGCATTGATTGCTTTTAGTAAGGTTTGCCCATCTCTGCGTCCAGTGTCACTAAATAATGCATATTTAGTTTTTGTGCGTAAAAAGCGAAGTTGGAAACAAGTCCAAGATATTGAAAAAGTCGATTTATCTCGATCTCTCCCACGCCGCGCTGGTTACAGGACATAAAAACTAATACCAAACGTCCCCGCAGTCGCGCGCGGCCATAAAACATCATTAATCCGCAAAGCTGGAAACATACTCTGAAACCTGATACGCGACGCCAAAGATTTAAATCGAAAGATGAGACCTAAACCTCCAAAATATACGTCCACGTTTTATCTTGCGTGTGACAGGTAAAATTATAGCATGTTGAGGGCACTCACTCAACATGTTTGTGGACGTTTTTGATGTGCGCAATGTAGGCTATGGGCCCATCTAGCGATTTAAATCTTTGCGCGACGCGACTTTCGCTGTCCCGAGTAGGCTGGAATCTACGATTCAAATTCAAACTCTGGTAAGGTGTTTTGGCAAAACTAGCCTGCGAAATGCAAATTGTATATAGCTTTTCGCAAATTTTAGACTAACAACACATTGTAAGCTTATGGCAATGAGTTTTACGAGCCAATAACTTTGCCCAAAAACTCGCATTCACCTCATATTGGTTCCCGAACGATTATTTTCTGCAGTTTCCCAGATTTGGAGCTATTGGGAACCAATTTGACAAAAATAAATATGTATAAGCAAAGTTTCTATTAAAAACATGTCCTTAGATGTTTAAATGTTATGCTCGCAACTAAACTCATTGCCATAAGCCTACGATTAGCACAATATTTGCAAAAAACTAAAATTTTCGCGCCCGGACGTCACCCATTCCTCAGAAAATAAATTATTACGAATAAGTGGAAATTAAGTATAACATATTATGGTCAAGAATTTATCGCGTATGCTAGTTGTTATAATCTGGGAGTCGAAATGGCTACGATTTCATTAAACTCCAAAAGCACCAAACTCGCGTTGCGTTTCTAAAGTATGTTGGCTAATCCACCCTCAACCCATCCCGAGACGAATTTACAATCTGAGTCCTTATTGATCGTCTCCTCCAGTCAGAGAGAGAGGGGATGATGTCCTTCCTGTGGAAAGGAAAGGGAGAGATGCCTTCACTTGAGGTCCCTGGAGAGGATATCCGTGTCTCCACGGTTGATCGGACCACTTGACTTTACGAAGCGATACGTTTAGAAGTTTTTAGTACCGGTAAGCTGTGTTTAGTAGATAGATACATAGATAAATAGAAAATACTTTATTGTACATCATTACATAACGAAAGAAAAAACAAATGAAATAACCAGCAAAACAAATGGCGGCCTTATCGATACACAGCAATCTCTTCCAGGCAACCATCGGGGTAAGAAGCACACACGGAACACACAGTTAGGTTAGGTAGTATTTTTAAGCAATAATTCATGTCCGAGGGTAAATATTTTCATTCCATTAAAATGTTAAAAACTTAGAGCTTATGTTCAAAATTATGCGCAGAAAGGTATAGCTTTCGTTGGTCACCTTTAAACATGTGCCCAATTTTCCTTCTCTAGAAGATAGAGGTATATGACAGTCTCTATAATATGACTATAAAAAAGAGTACCTACCATAAAGTCCAAACTTTCATATTTTAGGACTCAAACGAATCTACTTAGTTAATATACCCCGTAGGCAGTACCATAACAGTAAACGCGCACTTACTTTGATTAATAAATTACTTTAGTTAGCCATCATATTAAGTAAGTACCTAATACCTATTACTTCGAGGATTAAATACTTAATGTAACATCAAATGTTATTGTGTAGGTCAACTCCCGAAAATAAGGGCAGTGGATCGTTTGATAATTAGATATAAGCAGAATTTAACTAACCATTAGATTCAAGATACAAATATATTTTTTCATATAGGCCTCACTTTCAGGCACTTTGCACCAAATGAGCTTGATTAAAATAGCCAAAAGTATTACTTTAACGGAACGTAGCCCTAAAAAACGCCCGGGTAAGCTAAATTCAAGCAATATCGCATCAAGTATAAAACTACATTAAAATAAAATTTTCAGGCGTAAAGATTTCTCCGTGGAACTCAGAAAGGCACACACAAACATTACACTGTACGCTCCTTCTTTCGGCATTCATGTAAAAATAATAGTAGGTTTAAATGACAAAACAAAACTGAACTAAAAATGCAGGTTAAAGTCATAATTTTATAAACCGCTAAAGAACCAGAAGAAACTAAGTTTTAATTATTTAAACAAACTAGTAGAAGTTACTTACCGCTTGTGACCTGAAGAGTAGTTGCGAGTAGACATAGCAGCGACAGCGACAGGTATCCGACCGAGTTGAGCCAATGTGCCGCAGCCATGCTGTATCCTGGTATACAAAATAATATTAATTTATTCTAAAAACTAAACATTTTCAAGCGAACCTCAGTGAAAATAGAATTACAAGAATCACCTGTACCTGTGCTTTGTTTTTCAGAATTATTCATAGAAAGAATTTATTACAGTGCCATCTATTGGGTGGTAGTAAAACTATTTGGCTGCAAAGTTGGGTTCATATCGCGGTACGGATACATATAGCGCCATCTAGATTTTCATGACGCAGCCAAAGTTCTGTTCTAGAAATGTAGATGGCGCTGTACTACGGAAAATATTCTAGACCAACAAATCTTTGTTCTAGACCAAACACTAAAATTCTAGATATTTACGTTAATTTGTTTAATGAATAATGAATGAATATTTGATTAAACATTTACCATATCGTCAGCATGTGTGATTGCGCCTCGGCTGTCCGCTGCCCAACATGAGTCAGCTGAAAAATAAAAAAACATTTTTTTATTTACAAATTATTTACAATTAAAATCTAGTTTTATTTGGATGTAACCATAATAAAATAAGTACATCTAACCGCATCTACATTACCTTATTTCAACTAAAACTCATAAACTTTTAAATTTAAAATAAATATGTGTATATAAAGTGGCTGACTGAAAGTTATTTTTTATAAAAAACTGCAGTACTTGACATAATGTACATCCAGGCACAGAGCAAACGTTGTTTTTCCATATGGGCTACGGCTAGGAAAAATATTTTACAACCTGTTAAATATCTTAGACCTACCGAATAATACAGAAAACTTCATAGAAATCGGTCGAGCCGTTTAGGAGGAGTTTAGTTACAAGCACTGTGACACGAGAATCTATGCTTCTATAGTAAAGCTGTAGTTTGTTTGTGTGTACGTGCTAATCTCCGGAATTACTGCAGTAGGGGAGCCCAAGAGAGGATTTTGGTAGTTACTCGATCGTCGTGGAGACCTATTGCATTTTAAAGATTAGATGCTAAATATAAAATAAATGAGGTTGTATGATGTACCATGTATGTACTATTTAGTGGTGGGGGATGAAAAAAAATCTAACTACCAAAATCCCCCTGATGATGTTTGTTTACAAATACTGTAACACTAGAATTTAATTTAGTATATGTGATACACATATCATCAGGGGCTAAGAAAACTATTCAGGCCGAGTCTGACTGTGTGAAAATAGAGGTTCCTTGTTTGTTAAATCAATCAGAATTCAGAAGTTGACAGAGTGATGGGAGTTTTTCAGGTCATTGGGTTGTGCGGTGACCCTGCGTAACGCCTGCGTAGCGGCGTAGCCGCGTAGCGAAAAACTGTGAAACACGTCGTAGCTACGCTGTAGCTGGGTTGAAGCTACGACCTACGCCGAACTTTGGCAACTTTTCAGGGATCCATAACAAAATGGTCATAATGGCAGTGGGTGTTTGATTTACTTTATTATTGAGAATGGGTCTTGGTAGTACGGAAACCTCAGTGCGCGAGTCCAACTCGCACTTAACTAATAACTTAACTCACTACAAGTTGCCTCAAATTATTAATTAATTCTAGTAACATTTCAATAAAAAAAAGTATCCTAAATTGTCTATACTCCTCTTTTTGACGGGCACGGGTATTGCTAGGCAAAAGTCAAGACGTGGCGTCAGAACGTTGGCCATTTGCGGTTTAGCAGACTTTTCATGCCTTTGAAAATATTGTCGCGAAATCCCTTGGATGCAGATTTCCTCACCTAATACATAAGCTACCTTTTACTTTGGAAAAATCCACGGTCCTTTCAGGTTTTTCTAAAAACTCAATGCGCTGTGAAGAATACATACTAAAATATCTATGGTCTGGAATGAATATCACGAACATTAATTTCAAAATCTTCTGCAAGGCGGACAGGTATTCGGTAAGTTATTCCCTAAACTTCATCAAGGTATTTAATTAGAGCGGCGCTTTCTGCCAGTTGGATCCCCTTTATTACATTCAGTAATGTTATTTTTTAGGGTGAACACTGAACATAGAGATAGAAGCTTCCTAAAGGTGGGTCTACGCTAGGCGAATCGAGCACGAGCCGAACACAATTCGTATAGTTTGGACCGACTTACAAGCCTCGAACGAGCGCGCTGCGAGCATTTCGTTCGTGCTCGGCTGCTTGTTGTCGGTTTTTTGACGAACACAAAGGGATTGGAGGACAGTGATCGTTAAAGGTTCGTTGTATATTACCTCCACACTTGACGCCGCGAACGACGAAGCGAAACGGCTCCGCTTGTGCTTCGCTCGTGCTCGGTTCGTCTAGCGTAGACCCACCTTTACTCACTAGACTTTAAGCCACTATAAAGGCTCGCGTCCACTAGGCTCGCCGAGCCGAGTCGAATCGAATCGCGGAAAGTCGCCTTCTATATATTTCCTACTAGCAGATACCCGCGGCTTCGCACGCGTAAATTTTAGATTTAACTATTCTACGGGAACCATCCATTTTCCGGAATAAAAAGTACCCTTTGTGTAAAAGTAGCCAACGTATTAATCCAGGATAAAATCTATCTTTTTCTGAATTACAGTCATATCAGTTCAGTAATTACAGCGTGAAGTAGTATTTTTACCGAGTGAATATCAGTTTTTCAGTGTTCCCGCGGACACCATAGATTTTTCCGGGATGAAAAGTAGCTTTTGTAGATATTAATCCAGGATATAATCTCGATTCCAAATTTCAGCTAAATCAGTTCAGTAATTACGGCATGAAGGAATATTTTTCACGCGTGGATTTCTGTTTTTCACTATTATCATAGAAACCATGGAATTTTCCGGGATGAAAAGTAGGCTTTGTAATAATCTCCTTACCGAATTT
Source organism: Coenonympha glycerion (assembly GCA_963855885.1). Taxonomy (NCBI): domain Eukaryota; kingdom Metazoa; phylum Arthropoda; class Insecta; order Lepidoptera; family Nymphalidae; genus Coenonympha; species Coenonympha glycerion. The sequence goes on along the minus strand of OY979637.1, from coordinate 14,028,145 downwards.
CAGTCATATCAGTTCAGTCATTACAGCGTAAAGTAGTATTTTTCGCGTGTGAACATCAATGTTTCAGGTTTCCCGCGGAAACCATGGATTTTTTTCGGGATGAAAAGTAATCTTTGTATTAATCCAGGATAAAATCTATCTCCATGCTAAATTTCAGCCAAATCTGTTCAGTAGTTACGGCGTGAAGTAGTATTTCTTCAGGTTGAATATCTGTTTTTCACTGTTCCCGAAGGAACCATGGTTTTTTTCGGGATAAAAAGTACCTTATTTATTAACCCAAGATATAATCTATCTCCATTCCAAATTTCAGCCAGATCCGCTTTGTACTTGCGGCGTGAGATTTTTTTTCCGCGTGAATTTCGGTTTTTAACTAATCCCACGGGAACCATGAATTTTTTCGGGATGAAAAATAGCCTTTATGTTAATCCAAGATACAATCTACCTCCATTCTAAATTTTAGCCAAATTGGTTCAGTATTTGCGGCGTGAAAGAGTATTTTAACTTGCTAAAATCCAAACTTCAGACCCCCGTTTCACCCCCTTAGAGGGAGAATTTTGAAAAATCCTTTCTTAGTGCTCCCCTAGACCTCATAAGGTACCTGTGTGCCAAATTTGGAGTCTCTAGACCCAGCGGTTTGGGCTGTGCGTTGATATGTCAGTCAGTCAGTCAGTCAGTCAGTCAGTCAGTCAGTTTCTTCTTTTATATATATAGATGAAACTGCGTCCATTAGCGACGAGCCGCGGCGCGCCGGATCGAATACACCTCGCGACTTGCTCGGCAGGCGAATTTCTTCGCCGACGCGACTCGATTCGGCTCGGCGCGCCTCAGTCGACGAGGAGAAGCGAATCCGCGCCAACGTATTTTATTTTCTATCAGTCAGTTTCGTTTTCGTTTCTTAAATAAAAATGAATGAAGAACTTTTGATTCAACAATATGCAGAATTGTTTTATCACCAGTATTTTGGTACACGCCGTTTCCTTTTCCTATTCTCCTCTTCTTCATCAAAAAGTATTTGTAATAAAAACATTTCTTCATACAAGCTATCCATGATGCAAAAACGACCTAACTTGTTGAAAAGTGGCGATGAATGAACAATTCGATTCGATTCTTCAGAGATGGACGCACTAGGAATTAATGCGACTCGATTCGATTCGACGCGTTTCTGCTGTAGTCGACGCCAGGCTTAACACTGCAGCCTTATGAATTGTCTATTATATTTCTACGATTGAGGATGGAATGAAATTAAAAAAAAAATATGACAATAATAGCAGTCATCGACAAAGTCAGTCGGAAGTTACGTGATCAATTTGTCGCTCAGAAATGTATTTTCCATTTTTTTTGTTAAAATCATTCCATTATCAATCGAAGAAATAGAATAGAGTAACGTGGCTCTCAGAATAACTCAAATCAAGTCGAATCAAAATGTTAATTTTTTCACATAGGCCTACTTCCAGGCACTTGAGAAATGTCACATTCTACCATCATTCTACCGCCACGTTCAGAAAGCAGCACTGCAACGAAGAACGGGAAAGAAACTTGCTGTTTGTTCAAAAACAATCATTAACAAATTTTTTTTAAACAATTTTTGTCCAATTATGTAAGTATCTTGTGAGCAGACGGAATAAACACTAACTTTTCCAAGGGTTTTTGTCATTTAAACTGCGTATTTGTGAGGCAGACATGAAAAATATAAAGCGTGGTTCACAGTTCACCCTAGAAAATCACATCGTCATACGTCGAATTACTCAGCGAGAGAGCGCGTAAAATATTAAAGAGGACACGCTTTCGCAACTTTGTTTACATAAACAAATCACCAGACGTACCTATATGATTATATATGAAAATACAATATTTTTACAAGTTTATAAGACCCGAGTTCACCGAGTGTTTTACTCGTTATTTAATTCCTTTTGGGATTCTGTCCTTTTTTGGCAGATGACATAGGTATAATTAATTGTTTCAAAACAGAGTGATGCAGAATCTTCATTTTTAGGGTTCCGTACCCGATACCTCAAACTTTAATAACCTTCAACTGGATTTACCTTATACATCACTTTTTGTCTGTCTGTCTCCCGCAATGCTGCACTCACTAACGTATATATTGTGTTTTAGTAAGAGTGAATAGGAAAAAATAGTAACCGTCTACGGCCACACGTAAAGATTAGTAAAGTACAAAGAGGAAAGTAGATAAGAGTACAATAAATCGCGACATATCGGCTCGGGAAGTCTTCCATTTAAATGCTAATGCTGACCCGAGCACCGCACTTCTACTCGTATATACCTAGTACCTACTTTCTTCGCGACCGCGTATCTGACCCAAGTCCCAAGTACTGAAGGACATTCTTGTACAACTTTTATTTCAAAGCACAAAAATTCCTTGCATTATATTATAAAATTATTTAATTCCTCCGTCATTTTGTTAGAGCAAAGTTTTGCATACCTTAATATTCTTTAATCCTAAACTTATGGAATTCGAGGGGGGTCAAAAAAATATAGGGCTGCGTAAAATACTTTACACCTTATTTGCCCTTTGTGCCCCAAAGAAAAAGATCTTGGATTTGCCCTCGATTCTAGACATCCGGTATTGAAGTCCAAAGTTCTATAAATCCTAATGACCCGTACAATAAAAGTACGAATCGGAATCTCACACTTCAATGGATCCGGCGGGGCTCCGTCGACCGGGCCTTTTGAGGGTAAGAAGGAAAGGTTAAAGGGTAAAGGATTACCTAGCTTCTCCAATTCCTCCTTCTTCTCCCTCCCAAAGTATGTATTTGCAAAGTGAGCTCGGGTTATGGGGCATTTTGACTGTGATAATTTTGGTTAAAAGACGAAAATGAATCATTAAAGTAGCTGGTGACCAGTAGCATTTTTTGTTCGCTGATTTTGCAAAAAAAATATTTGAGGTACCTATACTGAAATATCTGTAACTATAACTGTAATATACTTTACTCAAATATATTTTGTGTACGTTTACTAGTTGTTGTTCCGTTTGCCCCTTCCGGACAGCCAAAGGGTATATATATATTATACCTACTAGATTAAAATATAGATCGATTTAAAATAAAATTGTATCTATCAAAGAAAGAAGATCTATCAATGAAATAAATTGACCATTAAAGAATTTATTGTGCACTGTTTTTGAAATTTTAAAAAGATCATTTAAAATTTAAATACATGCCTTTTACTCGTTATTATATTTATCACATGATTTATGGATAAGTTCATGGCGTAAATTGAAAATTAAAAATATGAATGTGAAGAAACTTCCGGTGTACAAAGCGTATTGATTAGACTTAGCCCCTTCGCACACGGCTCGCATAATCTTCGCGTACTAGCACCAAGATTTTCAAACATGTCCACAGACAAAGCGGTGTTGCAGCGTGTGTGCGAACGAGCTAACTCAAAAGAACACTCGATTCTCTCGGGAACCCCTTTATCTAAGCTCTGCGGCTCTGTGCGACACACTGCAAATCCACTTGAGCTTTTTATATTTAGATGGTTTGAAGAATGTTTTACACATTTATGAACGTTATAAACTGGTGGCAGGACTCTACTTGCGGAGTTCGTCCGCGGGTTTATACCACCACAGGACAGTATTACTCATAAATCCTCTTTGACCCCAGCGTTAGGTAGATACTCTACCGTGAAGCAGTAAGTTATAGTTAGAGGTACATTAAAATAAATACGGTTTACATATTACGGAGCACTTCGAAGACGTCGTTGATCTCTGGGGTTAAATATATTGTTGTTGTTCGGTTAAACATACCGGATTGTTAAATAAGTCCAAATCAAATTGATTGATTGATTGTTGAATTCCAAACCATTGTAACATTCTTATCTCTATTTAAGATTTACTGTATAGATACTACAATAGAAGATATTAATCAATCGATCGATCCCTAATCGCTCGTCTCGCACCTGGAATGTGTTCAGAACCTCTTTCTGTCGCACCAATGTCGCGTACCACTCTTGCATTAACCGAATATGTCGCCATTATAATGCTCTCCACCATAGAAATGGTCAGCTCAATATTTTCAACCCTAGGGAATACTGCTTTCGTCGTGACGTCATGGACTCCCTACGTAGGGGAGTCAGATAGTTTATTGTTTTTCCCCCTTTTTTTTCTCTATTTTATTAATTAATTTAAGTAATTTTGCATATGTATTTCGTGTAATTTAATGTTTTGTATTTTGTACTCTATCTAAATATCCTAAACTGTTTTCTTCTGATTTATAATGCTTCTGTTTCTGCCAGTTATTGATGCTCGGGCTATATATATGTGTTGTAATAAATCAATTTATCTTGTTATATTGTAATGCTCAAGTGTTGTTGGCGGAACCAATAAAATAAAATAAAATTAAATTAAATTAAAATCCACAAGTGTGTGCGCCAACGTAGGCAAACACTCCATTCCCTCGCTCTAATAAGGAGGCAGAGTTGAAGTCACAACCGAGAGCTTGACATGCTCTCCGAGGCAAGAGGACGAGCCACCTCTAATGTCCGGTTCTAATTTAATTAATTAATACCAATATTACGCGTAATAAAAGCAAAAAATTAAACCAATTTGGCCGTTAATTTGGAACAGAGATATTTACCCCTAGATGAATGAGGCACTTAGGTTAAGGAGTTTGTATCAAAAAACCACTTTGGGTAAATTTTCTGTAGAGTGTACACAGCGAGTGCACCAATCTAGGTTAATCATAACACGAAGGCCTGGCTAAGAGACTATATACAGTACACCCGTAAGAGCTGAGCGGCGTTTTAGGCACGCGGCGCCAATTAACCTTAAAACTTGAGAAATGTTGCAAAGTCTCATCAAGTTTCAACTGTGATGCAGTTTAGGTAATCCAGTGTCTGAACTTAATCGCTTTATGACACTGAAAATTACATACCTAAGGGAATTCGTATTTGATTCGCTCATTATTCTTCTACGCACTATTTACACATTTTGGAGTTGGTTGGTTGGAGTCATCTTCTCTTCCATTCACTCTTAGCTGTCAACTTGTAATCTAAATATCCACTCCTTTCACACGTGTGACGTGATCCATCTATCTCTGCTTTGATCTTCCTCTACTTCTTCGTCCCTCTAGATAGGTACGTTATGATACTCATTATTCTTTTAGTAACATGATTTACATCCCTCCGCATTACATAGTAGTCACCGGCACGTAACTTGGCAAGGTTTTGGCGTGATGCGGGGAAAAGTTTGCGCAACATACACTTTGTGCAACGAATGCTAGAGAGACAATAATAGTCAACTGACCAACCAATAGCGCGCTCGGATCCCCACACTCGTTCCCCGCGCCCCCTTGGTAACCAATCAGACCCAAAATCATCTTCTGAGTATCTACTCATGCCCAGTTACGGCTCTTGTCAAGGTACGTGCCGCAAACTAACTTTTTCTCCTCATCTTTTTTGTCAATGGTGCAACTTCCGAACTTTGCCTCACGTACTCGTGGCATAAGTAAGGCAAAGAACCTTACCGTACGTACGTACGTACCTTATCCATTCTTGTCACGCCACACATTTATCGCAACATTCGCATTTGGGCAGCATGTAGATAGTATTCCTTCATAATATGTCCCCAACACTCTGATCCATACACCGCGATAGTTCTATGACGATCATCTTATAATGTTTCTCATGCACTTGATTCGCTCATATTATAACGAAATCTTTAATCTGCGTTACTGGTAGTACGTAGGTCATTAAATGAGTCCGGATATACACTGCAATATTTGCTGCAATATCAGTTATTCTACTGATCATTAATGACTGGCAATTCCGATGCCAATTATAAGTCGTGATTGTAATTTGACTAAATTAATAAGGTGTAAATTTTTTCGAGTATTACCTAATTTAATACAGTAATTTAGGACAGCAACTGGGCACAGAATATAATTGCTTTTATGTCATTATTGTCCCTTGCCACCGTCAACGTGCCATGTCTTCTTGAGCCAACCGGTATTGCAAGAGACGATGGCAAGAGACCGGACGGTATGAGCTTGGTTCCATGGAAGATGGGTAGGGTGCTGGTATGGGATGCCACCTGTACAGACACGCTGGCCCCTTCCCATCTACATGGAACCAACAATAAAGCTGGTGCGGCTTGTGAAGCGGCTGAAAAGGCTAAGGCATGCAAATACAGGAGTCTAGGCTCCGAATATGATTTTGTTCCATTCGGAGTCGAGACCCTTGGTCCGTGGGGTCCTAGCGCTACTTGCCTTTTTAAGGAAATAACAAAAAGGTTAGTCGACATCACAGGAGACCGAAGAGCTGGCAGCTACCTCGGACAAAGAATTAGCCTAGCAATTCAAAGAGGGAACGCTGCCAGTATCTTCGGAACCTTGCCCACAGGGCCTTTAATAATATTTTTTAGTTTTTAAATTGTATATATTTAGTTTTATACGTAGTTTTTAATTTAGATATAGTTTAATTTTATACCTAGTTTTAATTTTTAATTTAAGTTAATTTAACATTTTTGCGTAAATAATCTTTTTATCATAATTTACCTTTTAATGTTACTCCTCTTAATATTTGATTATCTTTATTGAGGTCTGCGGATCTTCATTAGATAAACACTTGGATTAAACTCAGTCATTTATTATTCACTTTTATACTCTCAAATACAAACACAAAAAGACCTTACATTGTTCCGACATAACTCGACCACAGATCACTGACATACATGTTACACAACCATGACTAATATAACAGACTACTTAAGCAACATAGACAATATAATAATTGCACTAACTCAACACGCCTCCTTGCAATTATTATTTTGTATCTAAATTCAAATTTAACATTCTTCGGAATTTTACAAACTTCACTTTACCCAAAGACTTCGTAAAAATATCAGCAACATTGTTATCAGAATCTATTTTCACAATTTCAATAACACCATTTCTATAATTTTCATGAACATAATGATAATGTACTTCAATGTGTTTAGAATTTTTAGTAAAATTTCCATACTTTGCAATAATTAAAGTTCCAGAATTGTCTTCATATATTTTAACAGGTTCAGTTATTTCTAAAAACACATCGTTAAGAATACTTATCAATAACTTAATTTCAGTAACAGCTTCAGATAGAGCAATATATTCGGCAAATGTAGATGATTTAGTAACACAATTCTGTTTCTTGGATTTCCAATAAATAACATTACCAAACAATCTAACACAGTATCCAGTTGTTGACTTCCGATCTACTACATCACCTGCCCAATCAGCATCAACAAAACAATGAATTAAATCCGCGTTTTCATTTTTATAATATGTTAAACATAAATCTTTTGTTAAATACAAGTATTTCAGAACTCTCAAAGCGTATTTAAAATGTGTTTCATTACAACAATTTTGGAATCTACTTAAATAATTAACACTGAATGAAATGTCTGGCCTAGTACCGGAACTAATGTACAAAAGTGCACCAATCAAATTTCTATACTGAAAATTTTCATTAACATCACTTTGTTGTAGCTTTAAATTAATTTCCATTGGTGTTTCATACAATTTAGAGTTTTCAATTTTATAACGTTGAGCTAAAGATTCTATATAGGATTTCTGGCTAAGTGTCATAGTATTAGTCTTCTTGTAATCATATTCAATATCAATACCTATATAATTTTTAACTTTACCCATATCTTTCATAACAAACTTGTCTGACAATTTATTTTTAATTTCTGTAATTACACTTTTATCCTTACAGCAAATTAACAGATCATCAACAAATAATAAAATATATACCTTTAGGTTATTTACTTCTTTCACATACAAACAATAGTCATATTTACTTCTGCGAAAACCAAGAGTTACTATAAAATTATTAAAACATTCATACCAAGATCTCGGACTTTCCTTTAAACCATATAATGCTTTGTTTAACTTATAAACCCTATCAGAATTATCTTCAAAACCATCTGGCTGTTTTACATAAACTTCTGAAGAAACTTTACCATTCAAAAATGCTGTTTCTACATCCATTTGCTCAATTTCTAAAGAATTTTGACAACAATAAGATAATAACAATTTTTATGTTTGCATTTTAGCAACTGGTGAATACGTATCGTCAATACAGTTCATTTGTTGAAAACCTCTAACCACTAACCTTGCCTTGTACACATTGTTCGGCTTTTTCTTATACACCCACTTCACATCTAAAACTTTTTTGTCCTTAGGCTTATCCACAAGTGTCCATGTTTTATTTTTAATAAGACAGTCCATTTCACTATTCATCGCACTTTGCCATTGTTCTGCATCATCACTCATTAACGCCTCCTGAAAAGTACCTGGGGTCAAAGCGTCACAATAATTCACACACACACTATAATAACCGTACTCTTCATCAAATCGCACTGGAGCTTTAATCTGTCTTTTTGATACTCTTTTGTCCTTAATTGACTTATTCACATCACTCTCTTTTCCTTCATTATCAGAGTCACTTTCATTTGATGTATTAACATCTTTGTCTTTTCCTTCATTGTCCTCTCCTTCTTCATTTTTCTTGTCATAATCATCATCGAAACCAATACATTTAATATCATCTTCTAATATGTCAACGTGTCTTGCTACTATCACTTTATCATTTATCAAAACTCTATAACCAACATCTGTATAGCCTAGTAGAATTCCCAATTCTGCTTTTTTGTCCCATTTAGAGTTACGTTTTACTTCTGGTACTCGAACATAGACTTTGCTTCCGTACATTCTTAAATTATTCAGTGACGGTTTTTTCTTGAAAAATATTTCATATGGAGTTTTGTTCTTCTCAATTGTATTAGTCAATGTTCTGTTCTTTAAGTATGCAGCTGCTTTTACCACTTCAGGCCAATAACGCCTCTCTACTTTGGCTTCTGCCATAAGACATCTTGCAGTATCCATTATAGTTCGGTTAAACCTCTCAGCGGTTCCGTTCAACTCATGCGTATATGCTGGACACGGTTTAATCATTATGCCTTTTTCTCTTGCAAAATCAAACATTTTAGCATTTATATACTCCTTACCATTGTCACATCTCAATTCCTTGATCATTTTTCCTGTTAAGTTTTGTACCTCGTTCACATATTCCACAAAACAATTAAAAACTTGTGCTTTTGACTGTATACAATAGACTTTTGCTAATTTACTATAATCGTCTATAAAAGATAGAAAATATCTTTCCCCACAAGATCCTTCAGTCCGATGAGGCCCATTCAAATCGGTGTGAACCAACTGTAAAATATCATTTGCCCGTTGCCTGTTATTTTTAAATGGTATGTTACTCATTTTATTTTCAATACATGTAGCACATCTCATAAACTCGGGCTCTATTGAGGTAGGCATGCCTTCTAGTGCTTGATTTTGACACATAATATTTAAGGTGTTGAAATTTATGTGACCTAGAGTTCGATGTAATTTTTCTTTTACCGTCATATTACTCTTAGTAACATTTGCACACATTTTATTCTGATTTGCTTTCTTCTCGACAAAACTCATCATCTTCAATAATCTTCCTTCTTTCTTTGCTATAGCTATTAACTGTCTATTTGGATTATAAATTTTTGTTACATCTCCTTTTGACACAATTGAATTCTTCTCAGTAATCTTTGCGTAACTTAATAAATTTGCTTTCATTTCTTTCACATAAAAAACATTCTTCAACACAACTTGTATTTTTTTACCATATACCGGAAATAATGCTGTAATATTACCAACCTTAGTTGCTTCTAAAATTCTTCCATCACCAACTCTTACTTTTACGGGCTCTTTCAATTTTATTACTGTGTCAAAGTATTCATCATTATTGGTAATGTGGTCCGTACAGCCACTATCGAGTAGCCAAATTATCATTCCATCCTTAGAGTTATCATTCAAGCAGGTCGCTGATGTCATATTATTCTCAATTTCTGTCAGAAAACTATTTCCTGAATTTTCATTATTTTCCTGTTGAAAATGCCCTTGACTTCCATGCATTTGGTTTCTATAATATGTTCCACGTCCACGTCCTCGTACATTATTTTTATTAAATCCACTTGAAAAATAATTTCTATTCTGTGAAGAAGTATGACCAATATTATTTTGATTTGGGAACCTCTGGCCTCGAAAATTTGAGAACCTCTGCTTACAAAAATTCTGCTTATGTCCTCTGTTCCCACAGGAAAAACAAGTTAACTTTGAGACTTGACTAGCCTTAAAAACATTAGAATCACTATGTGGTGTCTCCATTGACTTTCCACTATTTCCTTCTAAACTTTTTAATTTAATTTTGCTCTTTAAATAATCGACAGTCCTTTCCTTTTCTGGTAAAATATCTATTAAATCTCCTAAATAGCTGTATGTAGGTGGCAATGCTTTTAACATATAATTCAACTTTTCTTGTTCACTCAAAACTGCACCGGCCTGTTTCAATTCATTTATAGACTTCTCAAATTCGTGAAAGAAAGTGTCAACATCGGGATAATTATTTAATTTTATCAATTCCAACTTGTTTCTATATACTATTTGCAACGCTGTAGACTTTTTAAGATACATCTCGTCAAACTTTTGAAGTATTTTATACGATGAATCCAAATCACTCACATATTCCAACTGTTTGTTACTTATGGCGCTGTATATATAGTTCGTTGCTTGAATGTCCTTTTCTCCAACCAGGAATTTTCATCGCCCTCTCGAATATCACGCTTTGTTACTTCTAAACATCCTTTATATTGCAGAAACTTTAAAATTCTCACTTTCCAATTAGTATACTCCGCGCCGTCGAAAATAGGAATATTAATTTCGTTTTTCATCGCCATCTTGCAATCGCCACACAGGAATTCACGGGTCACGAGAATAAGTTATCAACCACGCTCTGCTACCATCTTAATATTTGATTATCTTTATTGAGGTCTGCGGATCTTCATTAGATAAACACTTGGATTAAACTCAGTCATTTATTATTCACTTTTATACTCTCAAATACAAACACAAAAAGACCTTACATTGTTCCGACATAACTCGACCACAGATCACTGACATACATGTTACACAACCATGACTAATATAACAGACTACTTAAGCAACATAGACAATATAATAATTGCACTAACTCAACAACTCCATATTGCTTTTATTAAATGAATTTCATTATAGATGATGGAATTGCAAATTCAATGTCGGTAATCATTTAATTATGATTATATTTCGTCCAGCTCTGGTAATATCATGCCCATGCCCCTTCTTTTTTCTATTCTTTTGTTTTTGTTACCTACTAGGATTTCCGGAACAATTACTTACCTCTACCACCGAATATATAATATTACTAACGTACCTCTACCATCGAGCAAAAATAATAGTTTGGCCCTGTAGTAAAAGATTTTAATAGTGACCTACTTTGTTACACGTAGGTATATAAACGTTTTACGAGGGGACCAATATCTTTTGACCGTTTAAGAAGTTATTGTCGAGGTAGTCGTTTCTATCAATAATTCTGTAAGATCGGCTATCAAATCTGCCATGACGACGGCACTTTGGAATTGACACGGAAAAGGGTATGTAGATAAGTCTGTTTATAAAAATACCCATAAGTAAGTGGAGTAGTTTATCGATCATTATTAAGGAGCACACCACGGGTGTGCCCGCGAAATTCAAAATTTTCGTGGTTTTTCGCGATTTTTAAGCTAATAAGACATAATAGGCTTATGGCCGTAAAATTGCGATAATCTCAATATCTTCTTCACGTGTTTATATAAAAATCTCTGCTCGAAAGTGTCGAGTTAAAGAAATTAGTCCGAGATTTGCGAGTTACTCACATAAAACTCGATACTCGGACTAATTTTCTAGGAAACACATTTTTATGCAAAGATTTTGATATAATCATGTAAAGATGATACTGCCATTCTCGCAAATTGATTTTCATAAGCCTATCATGTCTAATTAGCGTACAAATTAAAAAAAACCACAAAAATTTTGAATTTCGCGGGCAGACCCGTTGAGTTCACGTTAATACAAATACAGCAGCGAAAGAGCATACAAACGGATGGATCCCTTACCTAACCACGATTAATTTTTACATAATCGTGATTAATTATTATGTATAATCACGATTAAGGAATTCGTTTCGGAATTTAAATACAAAAATGTTGAAAAAAAAAAGCTGTAATTCATTGGTATAGTCATATTTATTACACGATTTTGCCAAATGACAAATATATTTAGAATACATAAATATAGATATATAAATTGCATACGCATTGCAATTTACCAAAGTACCTAGGTAATCGGTAGCTTGTGCTATGGGTACCTAATAGATAACAGATACAAAATCTTTGAAAAACACCCAGACATCGAAAACATTCATGCTCATGCCGAATTAATTCCATTAGAACATTTTCCAGAGGTCGGAATCGAACTCACGACCTCCGACACTGAAGACCACTACCGCCTGCGCCAATCACTCGTCGATCGTAGTTTTTAGAGAGCATCATGAGTCTCTGAATAAACCTCTAGACAAACTCTTAACGAAACCATTTATTGGATTTTCTGCTATTAATATTTAACTACGGAACCCAGATATTATTAATGAGCATTTAATACACATAATTAGTTCTCTAAAATTTTAAAGTTCTAAGTCTAGTTTTATCTTACTTAGTTCTCTACCGCAGAACGTGAAAGCTCTACGAGTATAATATCTAGGGCCTTAGAGCTCTAGCAAGTGTTTGCTTGGCACAATTTACAGGAATAATTAGGTAGGTACATTAATAGTTGTAGGTGTGTGTTAGGTAAACATTGCTGTGATGCATTTATCAACCCTACCAATTATATCGTCTTTTTGCTCCTAAAATATTTTTATATCCTTCGAGTTTAAATTAAATGCTTTTTAAAGGATAAAAATAGCTCTGCGAGTGTCTGGAAGAATGGCGTAACGAGATAATAATACGCTCGCGGCCGCAGGATAAATTGGAAAATGATATTAGCGGAGCTCCGAGCCGTTCGGAGTGCTGCCATCCGCCTTCTTAATGCACATAGCCTTACAATAGCCCACATAACTCTGTCTCAATCGGAATCTGCGGAGATGAAAATCAATAAAGCACTTTGAGATGACTCTACACTTTTCAGTTAAATAGTTTATATAATAATGACAGGGTTTTGTTGACAGTGGACGTTCTCTTATCAGCTCGATACGCCTCCGCCCTACGGCCACCACGCCCTCGAACACGGAAGCTGCGTGGACCGTATCTCAGGTATCCTGAGACGAGTCGTGTGTTACATTCGTTTCGATATTAAAATAAGTAGCATAGGCACTTACCCGCGATAACGAGGTCCCAGTTTGGGCGCCATCTATCGCGTGATGGTGAGGCGGGAAAAAGGAACGATACGTCCCCACGCGGCAAAGGGCAGCGCGCGACTGCCGTGTGCCCGCGCGGCGCTTGCGTGTGGCCGGCGCGGCGCAAGCGTAAAACTACCCTCGATTTGTTTTGCTCTCGAAGTTTATCGGTGCAAGAAAATGAGATTAGGGCCTGCTATATATATGCGACATGCCGCGAGGCATTCCAATGAACGTGGGAGCTTCATGTGGTATTTATTAGGGTGGTATCTCCGTGAATCGTTTAAGGGCGTCGTTTGTTATGGGATGAAGAATGTAGGTCATATTTACTGATAGGAATCAAATCTTTCAATATTTAACAGCAAATAACGTTTACTTAGTTTTATACTATTAAGTACCTACTTCAAAATATGAATTAAATTTATCAAATGCCTTATATGCAATTAAAATGTGTCCCATGCTGTTGAATACAAACTTGTTGTACTGTACCAAACTACCAAACCAAACTCCTCCGAAACGATTTATAATTTTTTTTTGTTTATAAGTAGGTATTTGATTTAGGACTTGAGGATAGTTCGTATGGTATTTTTTAATTCTACCTATATATGTTCAAAACAACGTTGCTGGGTTAGCTGGTAGGTTATATTGTATATACAATAATAAAAAATAGTATTATATTATAAAATATAGGTATATATACCTACAGAATATAACGTAGTGCCTATACCGTTAATAATCAAGTGTTTCTGGTATCACGTTCTCAACATTATCTATGTAAAATACAGAATACTGCAGCCAAATGTGAAACATGCAAGGAATCTAAATGTAAAATGAGTAGCGTCTTTTCCCTGCTTAAATTAGATTTTATCAATTTATAAAAATTCGCTGCTTGCAACACCTATGCTGTTTACATTTCGCCTACATGATGCGTGATAAGTACGCTAAAGGGACTAGTTCGGATCTGTGACGTCTCCGGCGCTGCTGGAGGTGCAGGCCCTTGCGTAGCAAAGCACAGGCATCTACGCTCACTTCCGCAACCTCGGATTGCTGGTCCAGCCTCGGCGACTCTGGCTCGCCCGGGTGCCTGTGCATTGCTACAGCGGGCGGGGGCTGCTCTCCCCCTGCGCCTCCCGCCTAAAAAACAGCCTAGACTAGAGTTAGGACTAACAAGACTGCTAGTGTTGCAGTTAGGCGGTTCTGTTTTGTGAATATTTCAACCTTACAACCCTTTTTTTTAATGTTACGATTTATTTTACTTCAAACATGCTTCAAACGTAGTAAATAAGAACACTGGAAATTAATTGAATACTAAGTACTTTGCTTTTGTTTTATAGTCTAAGAGCCAGATCTACATTGAACTTCACCGAGATGTTAACTATTATTATTTTAAAAGTATATTTGCTTCTATATTGATATTCTGTGGACCCCACACTTAAGGAGCACACCACGGGTGTGCCCGCGAAATTCAAATTTTTCGTGGTTTTTCGCTATTTTTAAGCTAATAAGACAAAATAGGCTAATGGCCGTCAAATTGCGATAATCCCAATATCTTCTTCACGTGTTTATATAAAAATCTCTGCTCGAAAGTGTCGAGTTAAAGAAATTAGTCCAAGATTTGCGAGTTACTCACATTAAACTCGATACTCGGACTAATTTCCTAGGATACACATTTTTATGCAAAGATTTTGATATAATCATGTAAAAATGATACTGCCATTCTCGCAAATTGATTCTATCCTATCATGTCTAATTAGCGTACAAATTGCAAAAAACCACGAAAATTTTGAATTTCGCGGGCAGACCCGTTGATTTCACGTTAATAGGAAACCTGTATCGTGGGGAATATTGCCCTCGGCAAGTTACAAAATAGAGATCTCTAAACTTACATTTTGCCTTCGGCTAACGTTGATAAACTGACGACGGCATTTAAATTTAACCGGCGTCATCTTATAAAATGCCTACGACATAATACGATATAATATAATTATGGTTAAAATCATAGAGGCTATGCATAGAGGTAACAAATACCAAATACAGTGAAACCATAGTGAAACTACAATGACAAGCTTGTCGTAAACAGGAAGACGGGCACAGAGGCTTAGGTATTAGGTCCATTTAGCTAGGTATTAGCTAGGGGGTATAAACCTCAAAGGGGTATAATGGGGTATAATCCTTTGATTAAATCAATGGTATAATCACAACGTCATAGTCACAACGTTCTAAGACGGAAACGAGCACTGTGTAACCGTAAAAAAACTGGCAACACAATTAAAACTGTCATTCCATTCGTCATGCTTGTGGCAATCTTGTAGCTGTCGTCTGTGGTCATCTGACTCATCATCTGACAGTCAGTTGTTCAGTTGGCCACCACAGACCTGTTGGCCACAGAACACCAGCAGGGCGATCGGCTAAAAATGTATCAATCATTTAATAACTGTATCAATGTCAAAACATGGGTATTGACCAATCACAACGCTTGAAAATCACGTTTTGACATTGATACAGTTATTAAATGATTGATACATTTTTAGCCGATCGCCCTGATAGTGTTTTATGTCTATGCACAGAACACTATTGCCCGGTTCCTATAATCAACGAATCGTTATTGTACAAAAGGTACGATTCGTTTTTGAGTTCTGAGTAACGAACCGTTATTGGCGTTCCTAAAAAGATTTGTGACGTCTACCTGCTGCGATCCGTTGTCGGTGGTCCGCTTATCGAAGCCCTCCCTCATATATCAGGCAGTTGGCAGCATTGTTCTCTTTTACCATAGAGTATATTAAATATAGTCTTTTACTCTCTAGTTTTGTGGTCTGTGGTCTTCTACTTTCAGTAAAAAAAGTGTGACGAGCGTTTATTATACTGTAAAAACTAAAATCACTAAAATAAATTGAATAAAAATGTCGACGCTCGCTGCCCCTTTATCCGTTGCAGGCACACGGTTTTCCGGAGCACCAGTCAGGACTCAGAATGGTAGGGTTTAGCATCTAAGCAGGATTTCTATTGTACCGGGTCCATCACATGCAATGCATGGTTTCAATTTTCGATAATTTTACGTGAAAATGAAATATAACCAAGTTACTTTTAGTGTAATTTAAATGTTGTCTAGATAAATAATCCCTTACATATGAGCTTTGCTACTTAATAACTATATCCATGTATATCCATGTTTTTGTAAAATAACCTATCAACGTTAGTCATCCAATATCCTAAAGACCAACAATATTTAAAAAGAAATATTGATAATAACAAGAAAATTTCTGCATGTTTTTAATTAAAATTATCGTGTAAACACGGAAAATGTATTGGGTATTGTGTATGTAGGTAACAATATTTTAATACTAACCACAGTAAAGTACTTTATATTTTTGAACAATAATCCTTTTTAAGAATTTTCACAGTGAGATTTGTTTTCAGTGATGGCTGCTGCATCTATAGCCAACATAGTGAAGAGCTCCCTGGGCCCCGTGGGGCTGGACAAGATGCTGGTGGATGACATTGGTGATGTCACAGTCACCAATGATGGCGCCACCATCCTCAAGTGAGTACATGCACGATTTTCACACTAATTATAACTATAAAGCTGACAGTTTGTAAGTGTGCATGTTTGTTACTCTATTACATTTCAACTACGAATTGATTTATCTGAAATTTCGAATGGATTATAACTTAAGCTACTTTTTATCCTGGAAAAATCCATTTCCCATGGAATTTGTAAAAAACCAAAATTCACACAGACATCCTCTAGTTTAATACAGGTATTAAAGCCTAAATCCTACATAGAGGCTGTAAACTTACATTTGTGTAACTGTTCACCACTTCTGTTACCAGAATGCTGGAGGTGGAGCACCCAGCGGCCAAGGTGCTGGTGGAGCTGGCCCAGCTGCAGGATGAGGAGGTTGGAGACGGCACCACCTCTGTGGTGATCATTGCAGCCGAGCTATTGAAGGTGAGTACTACACTGTGTGATCATCATCAGCAGCCCAAAGAAACTTAACTAAAGAGATTAAATTATTTAGCTATTATCCGCTATCTGAAAAGAATTAGAATGTTCTAACATAAAGTGTATTCGTTTTGAGTTGAGTTAAAAGGTAAACAAACTAACCTTTTGGCGTACACTTCATTTCTCAACCATTTTTCACGATGTTAAAGTAATTAATAAGTCACACAAGCTGCTTGCCGTCCACAAACAACACCTGAAGTTACCTTACGTATAACATTTCCACTATTTTATCCACTATTTTAGCAATATATTTATGAAAAACTGAATCAAAACACAAAATAAGTATGACAGGTTAAACTAAAATTTTAGTTGTGACATCGGATTTTTATCATTGACATTAGTGTTGCGCAGAGCGGGAATGGCAACCACAGACAAAAAACGAACGATTCATACTTAGTCAGTGACCGTAGTTACATCGATTAATATCGATCGAGTTCAGAGTCGATATCACTATCGTTATTTGATTATAACTTGTTAACGTGTATTTAAAAATCATGCTATTGGGTCGTAAATACTGACGTAATAAATAACAACAATATTGCTATAAAATTTTTTACAGGGTCGTTTTTAAAGATGTTTTGGTATAATAATATTAACTTAATATTTGGGTATCGCGATGGTACGATATAATAGAGGAAGGAGTACAGTTATTAGACGTTAGTTATACCTTTTATAACTTTTAGTCCTTTAATGACGGTAACTGTCCAACAAAAATAAAATAACGAGTAGATATGAGTAAAAAAATTTAATATTCGACAATTTAACTGTGCCTAAAAGTCTATTCAATCTCGAGCGATACCAGACGTAAACAAACCGACTGCCAGGTCATTCGCTTAAGCAGGGTTGCGCAACCTTTTTAACGTATACTAATTTTTCAAATTTAAAATAAATTTGTTTTGACAATAATATCGTATTGTTTGAATTTTTTTAATGATATCTTGAAACTAGATTTAACATAAGTGAAAGTTTCGTGTTACGCGCCACTTCAGTGCCTCACTAGAAGCACGCTGAGTGGCACGTCAGGTCATGCAGCGCCACGCCATCCACGCGAATGGACGCTATTCTATACAATCGCTTCGAATGTTGAGACAAGTGACACGTCAATATCACGCGTCAATTAAAATATTTATTCTAGGTTTATGATTAGGGGAACAAAATAAAATATAAAATATTATCCAAATGTTTACGATAACCCCCATGACATGCTTTGACCTTGAAAGCGAAAGTCGTGAGCGGTGCGGCAGATAGCAAACAAACAAGATAGAAAGAGATAGTCATATTTTGTTTGTTCCGTCGTCGCTACTACTAAATGATCGGCTTTTGTTTACGTCTGGTCTCGCGTTTCGTTGAAAAGACTTTAGTTTATAAATAAAATTAGCATGTAGATTTACTTTATTCATAGACGAGAATATTTTCAAATAAAAATATTCGTGAAAGTAGGTATAGTAAATTACTGCAGCGGCCAGCAAAAGAGGCATTGAGGGATGAACGTGTAAATGATGATGAGTCTATCAGGGTTCCTTAGCAACGCTCCAAGATATCCTGTGCGACCTGGGAGGCCTCTTCGGATTCTGGAGTGAGCTCGGCTGGCTGGAGTGATCCGGCGAGGACCCGCATCAGTGACTTCACGCGCAACGGGCGAATTCGGCCAAACAGAAGGCCAGGGACAGAAGAGAAGAGAGAACAGAGTCTATCAGTGCCAAGTTATGGCCAAGGCTTATATTATACTTTTTTTCAAACAATACGTGGAAATGCAGACTAAGTAATACATCAATAACAATCATAGTAATGATATCTAAGTTATCATAGACATTTTCAAAACCAATTATGAACACAATATTGCTTTCCGAGTAAAAATGTTCTTTTGTTTTGTTTTTCACTAAACAGCTTTCTTTTTGAAAGCCAGATCGATTTTTAAATGAAACCTTTGTTAAGTTATCTCCTTGGTTGCCACGTGTCGGATTGAAAGAACGTCACATGTTTAAATTACACAACACATAATATGAGTTTAGGATGTAATTAATGCGAAAGCTAAACCATGACAGTGATGGATTTTCATTTTTCATACAACTTTTGGCAACTGCTGATTCCGATTTATTCGTCGTTAATTCTGATTTATCTCGTGGAAGGTTGTTAATATAATGCCCAAATTTCCAAGCATGTTTGAGAAAAAATAATAAAATAAAATAGCGTGATCTAGTCAAATCGATTATGTTTTCGATTCTGAATGAATTACATAGGTAATTTGGATGATTACGGTCACTAACTCAGTATTAGTATCTGTACCGTTTCCCTTATCTAAAATACAATTTCTAAATTACAAGGATGATCGTTCAATAGTTCATTCCTGATATGGTTCAGCAATAGTTACATCACTAGGGCTATTTCAAAAAAAAGTGACGTAATCAGATCCGCCATATTTGTTTACCTTTTAACTCAATTCAATTTGAATGAAGTATACAGTAACTAGCCAAGCACCACCTGAATTATAGCTAATTGTGGATGTCTGCAGAGTAAAGACTGCTTCAATTCAATATTCCAAAGAACCCTATCTCAAAGGATATAATATATAGGATTTAGATTACTGAGGGTAAAAAATCTATTTCAAGAAATACATAGTTCTATTGTAATGTACATGGTCTCAAGTTGTTGTATCTCCTTAATATTTAATTAATAAAATCATTAATTTATTTGACAGAATGCAGATGAGCTTGTGAAGAACAAGATTCACCCGACAAGTGTGATATCCGGCTACCGGCTGGCGTGCAAGGAGGCTGTCAAATACATCCAGGACAATCTGACTGTCACTGTGGATTCTCTCGGGAGAGCCTCTATCGTCAATATCGCCAAGACCACGATGTCTTCCAAACTTATTGGAGCGTATCCTTTTATTTTACTAATCAAATGAGCTTTTTTTGGGAGTCGTAAAATATCAAAACCAGTAGAGCTAACATTTGCGCTACGAGAGATTTTTTTCTTTTAACTCTATTATCACATACATAAATATACAATATAGATCAACTCCTGATCAAAAGCTTCATAGGGGCTAGACTTTTGTGAATTTCTTTTTTCCCTTTGTAATCCATTAATATAGATAGAGAAAAGAGATTGACATAGGTTGTCTTCTTTTATCTCTAATGTACACATGCTGCATAAGTCTAAAAATAGTGGTATTTCTAAGTCAAAAGGACTTACTTTTAAACCTATTAACATAGTTTAGTATAGATTTGGCATAATAATGAACAATAGTGTGGTTGTGTGCAAATAACTTAATAATATACCTACTATGGATTTATAAAAATATAAATTCCTTAACACCAAAAAACCAGTGACTCAGACTTCTTCTCAGAGATGATAGTGGACGCAGCTCAAGCCATAAAGACAACAGACTCGAAAGGCAACGCCGTGTACCCGATAAAGGCGGTGAACGTGCTGAAGGCGCACGGCCGCAGCGCGCGCGAGAGCGTGCTGGTCAAGGGGTACGCGCTCAACTGCACCGTGGCGTCGCAGGCCATGCCCAAGAAGATCGTCAACGCCAAGATCGCGTGCCTCGACTTCTCGCTGCAGAAGACCAAGATGAAGATGGGCGTACAGGTACTGTGACTTTAACTAGTCGTATTTAAACCACAACATGGCTACATGGGACAAAGTATGCTAAGCTAGGAGGACGAGAAATATGTGACGTATGTTGAAGGCATTTCTCAAATATGGCGTCGTTACCGCCCATAGAAACAATCCATTGTAATATTTATTTTATATGAACACAACACTTTTACCAACACATGTTTGGAGGACTTACAAAAGGACTGCAACTAATCTAAAATCCTGGTATCTACAATTACGAAAGCCACGGGCCAAGTTATTCAATTATACTCTCTATTGTAGGTCTTGGTGTCAGACCCCGAGAAGTTGGAAGCCATCCGCGCCCGGGAGCTGGACATCACAAAGGAGCGGCTGCAGAAGATCCTGTCGACCGGCGTCAACGTGATCCTGTGCTCGGGCGGCATCGACGACCTGTGCCTCAAGTACTTCGTGGAGGCGGGCGCCATGGGCGTGCGCCGGTGCAAGAAGGCCGACCTGAAGAGGATCGCCAAGGCCACCGGCGCTGCGTATCTCACCTCGCTGACCAATATGGATGGTGAGTAAAGGCTCAGTGCAACGGTCTGCCGCCAAATATAACCTATTTTTATGATAATACAAATAAATAAAAGAAAAAAAAAGATCTACATTTGGTATGTATGAGGGTATTAGGTAATTAACTGACATAAGCCAGTTCTTATTATGCAGCATAAGAATTCTGGAATGACAAATATATTTTAATTTGGTGGCCAGTGTGTTTAGTTCATCTTACTATTAATCTAGCTATCATCAATGTCTAAACTTACTGGCAAAGTTCTAATTAGCATACTTCACATACCTTGGAACATTATAGATTTCTTCGGAGCAGTCCATTAAATTCTTGAAAGGCACAAGGCACTGGCTTTACCATAGTGGTTTTCTCACACAAATGATATAAGCAAACGAAAGTTATTGCATGCCTGGGTGATGACCCTGACCCCATTTAGAGAATAAAATTAGACTTCTTATTTCTTTAAACTTTTGATTATATCAGGAGAGGAAGTATTCGAAGCCAGCATGATTGGTGAGGCGGCTGAAGTGGTGCAGGAACAAATTTGCGACGACCAACTCATACTGATTAAAGGGTAAGACCAACCATTAACATTTATCTGCAGTTTCTCCTATCAAAAATATGAGAAACTGTCATTTCAACCTTGGTAGCATATATCTCTGTGGAATAGAAACCATGTTCTGTCATGTCTGTGGGGTGGACTCGCAAATTCCTCAAAAAAGCTCTAATTTTGTGGAGTGAGTATAGATCTAACAGATAGACTCAAAAATTCACATGGAAGTGGACAGAATTCGTCTGAAAGCAGACTCCATTCAGTAGGGTAACTTTTTGTCAGATCACAAGATCTTACCTGGATGTAAGTGATGAAGCAGCTTAAGAGCAATCTAACTAGGAGTTAGATTGCCAGTTAGATTTATCTTCGGTTACTACACAGCACCAGAACATTAAATTAGCTAAAGTGGCTAATTTAGCCACGGCTGAAGCCACCAGACCATACCAGAAGGGGACCATGGAGGGAAGCGAAAACGCGACACTTGAAGAGCCAGCGCGCTAACTGTGTGGAATGTGTTGCGCAGGCCGGTGGCGCGCACGGCGGCGTCGATCATCCTGCGCGGGCCCACGGACGCGTACTGCGACGAGATGGAGCGCTCGGCGCACGACGCGCTGTGCGCGGTGCGCCGCGTGCTGGAGTCGGGGCGCCTGGTGCCCGGCGGCGGCGCCGTCGAGGCCGCGCTCTCCATCTACCTGGACAACTTCGCCACCACGCTGGTGAGACCCTGGCGATATTACATTACGTACTGCGACGAGATGGAGCGCTCGGCGCACGACGCGCTGTGCGCGGTGCGCCGCGTGCTGGAGTCGGGGCGCCTGGTGCCCGGCGGCGGCGCCGTCGAGGCCGCGCTCTCCATCTACCTGGACAACTTCGCCACCACGCTGGTGAGACTCTGGCGATATTACATTACGTACTGCGACGAGATGGAGCGCACGACGCGCTGTGCGCGGTGCGCCGCGTGCTGGAGTCGGGGCGCCTGGTGCCCGGCGGCGGCGCCGTCGAGGCCGCGCTCTCCATCTACCTGGACAACTTCGCCACCACGCTGGTGAGACCCTGGCGATATTACATTACGTACTGCGACGAGATGGAGCGCTCGGCGCACGACGCGCTGTGCGCGGTGCGCCGCGTGCTGGAGTCGGGGCGCCTGGTGCCCGGCGGCGGCGCCGTCGAGGCCGCGCTCTCCATCTACCTGGACAACTTCGCCACCACGCTGGTGAGACCCTGGCGATATTACATTACGTACTGCGACGAGATGGAGCGCTCGGCGCACGACGCGCTGTGCGCGATGCGCCGCGTGCTGGAGTCGGGGCGCCTGGTGCCCGGCGGCGGCGCCGTCGAGGCCGCGCTCTCCATCTACCTGGACAACTTCGCCACCACGCTGGTGAGACCCTGGCGATATTACATTACGTACTGCGACGAGATGGAGCGCTCGGCGCACGACGCGCTGTGCGCGGTGCGCCGCGTGCTGGAGTCGGGGCGCCTGGTGCCCGGCGGCGGCGCCGTCGAGGCCGCGCTCTCCATCTACCTGGACAACTACGCCACCACGCTGGTGAGACCCTGGCGATATTACATTACGTACCGGCGGCGGCGCCGTCGAGGTCGCGCTCTCCATCTACCTGGACAACTTCGCCACCACGCTGGTGAGACCCTGGCGATATTACATTACGTACTGCGACGAGATGGAGCGCTCGGCGCACGACGCGCTGTGCGCGGTGCGCCGCGTGCTGGAGTCGGGGCGCCTGGTGCCCGGCGGCGGCGCCGTCGAGGCCGCGCTCTCCATCTACCTGGACAACTTCGCCACCACGCTGGTGAGACCCTGGCGATATTACATTACGTACTGCGACGAGATGGAGCGCTCGGCGCACGACGCGCTGTGCGCGGTGCGCCGCGTGCTGGAGTCGGGGCGCCTGGTGCCCGGCGGCGGCGCCGTCGAGGCCGCGCTCTCCATCTACCTGGACAACTTCGCCACCACGCTGGTGAGACCCTGGCGATATTACATTACGTACTGCGACGAGATGGAGCGCTCGGCGCACGACGCGCTGTGCGCGGTGCGCCGCGTGCTGGAGTCGGGGCGCCTGGTGCCCGGCGGCGGCGCCGTCGAGGCCGCGCTCTCCATCTACCTGGACAACTTCGCCACCACGCTGGTGAGACCCTGGCGATATTACATTACAGACTGCTCTAGTGATGTTTGAGAGCAGTAGGCTGATTCTGTATCGTTAGTTAGCATCTCGCTCTGGGTTATTAACTAAGAAAACAGGCAAAAATCCCATTCTATCTTGCAAACTTTTGCTAAAGTTACCAACCTAGGCTGGTATGGTATCACGTCAACATACCGTGTTAGTTGCTAATTTGTGCAAAAAACATATAGCATTTTTGCCTTCGTTTACTAAATCAGCCTACTGATCACAATGCCCTGAATGAGATTCTTAATTAATTTGATTTGATTAATAAATTCCTAGAGTGACCGCATACCAGCAAAAGTTTCGTTAAATCGATTTCCGCAGCGCCACCCATTTAATAAATGCTTTTATTACTACTTTCATTCTTCTGCATTTTCAGCAGCTTCGTTACATAGTTGCCCTTCGCTTCGCGCTATATTAGCCATAAGTTAGTAGTGTAATAACGAAATGAATGTTATTGCAGAGTTCCCGCGAGCAGCTAGCGATCGCCGCGTTCGCGCAGTCGCTGCTGGTGATCCCCAAGACGCTGGCGGTGAACGCGGCGCGCGACGCCACCGACCTCGTCGCCAAGCTGCGCGCCTACCACAACTCCTCACAGACCAAGGTACTGTATCCCCCACTCTCTCAAGCCCTTTTTGTGTCGCTATGATGGACGAAGATCTCTTGAAAATCAGAGAGGTTTGGCAACAGCTATATTAAACTTAGACCATGCAG
Source organism: Coenonympha glycerion (assembly GCA_963855885.1). NCBI lineage: Eukaryota > Metazoa > Arthropoda > Insecta > Lepidoptera > Nymphalidae > Coenonympha > Coenonympha glycerion. The sequence goes on along the minus strand of OY979637.1, from coordinate 14,003,279 downwards.
GCACATAGGCTGTTTTAGGGGAACATGGCCTTATAAAAATATATGTACAGTAAGGGAACGAAAGGGTTGGTCAATTTTCAACAGATGACGAACCTTTTCATTCCGCGACTATACTTCTCTGATCTACGAAATATCGGTCACTCTTACCCCCTCATTTGCCACTTGTGCTGAAATGCGTCTGGCAAAAATTATTACATTTTTGGAGACCGACTCCAGAGTTTTCCAATTTGAGGACAATTTTAAAATATTAAAGAACTAACAAACACGATATTTATAAAAAATGAAAATGGATTATTGTTTTCCTCTTTTACATTTACCTTTTTATTTGGTTTCCTACTTTGGAGAGGCCCAAAACTATGTTAAGATGTATTTGAAGAAACAAACGTATTTATTACTATTTCAGGTGGAGCACGCAAATCTCAAGTGGGTGGGGCTGGACCTGACGGAGGGCGCGCTGCGCGACAACCTCGCGGCCGGCGTGCTGGAGCCCGCCATCTCCAAGATCAAGTCGCTCAAGTTCGCGACGGAGGCGGCCATCACCATCCTGCGCATCGACGACATGATTAAACTGGACCCCGAGCAGAAGGGCAAGAGCTACGAGGACGCGTGCAACGCCGGCGAGCTCGACTAGTGTCACACTTAGCGGTTATCACATATTTATAGTGTCAGTGCTTTAATGAAGTGTTGGAAGGCGTTATTACTTTTTGTCACACGGAGGGACTGGCGGCACAGCTTGCGGTCACAATATACATACTATCAACTACACAGAAGACTGTGTCGGGATCATTGATTAAACATATAAAGGTCAGCACTAAGTGACGTCACGCATGTATTTTTAATCTCCGCCCTGAAGCATCATTTTTAAGTTGTCAAAATTGTAAAACAGCGGTAAAGTAACCGACCGACAGCGGAATGTGCGGTACCGAAATGTACGACGCGCGACGTCATATTTGAGAAATTTTTGGCTTCAACAATTACGTCACATCTCTCTTCCCAGCATCACCCTCGTCTCGTCTTCAACAGCGACACCCTCACTTTGCCAGATAAGTTTGTGACTATATTATATTTTAATATTTGGATGCCCTTTGGTGTGTCATACCAGTCAAGTATCATTCTTTAAACAGGCGATCTATCGGCGACATTAATTACTCAGGGGTTTGCCAGAATAAATGGATGTAAGAACTGTCAAATTTGATGTTAATAGTGCTTTCATTTCGTGGTCATGATGTCATCGTGCAATGTATAAATACGATGCACCTACACAAGATAATATAATAGACAATACTAATTACACGAAGTATACAAAATGTATTTCTTTTTTGAACCTACCCTCAAATTTACTACCTTACTTAACTACCATAAATTTTTTGGAACTATTGGTATCGTTATGTCAGTTGTGCCTGAATATATAGATAAATAACTTTTTATGACTAATTGTAATTCAATACATAAACAGGATTTTTTCAACACTGATGTGATGGTATTCCAAAAAACACTTAGAATGATAATTACAGGGAAATTTCACAAAATGTAAGACTTGTAACTGTAAAAAGCAGACAGATGGGAAGTCAATAATTCTTTGTAATGCATTTGTTATGATAATCATTTTAACAGAGGAATAGTTTAATTTTCTGCTTACAGCATTAATAAATAGGTTATAATGCTAAGGCCTTTTGGCATATTATTATTGTAATATTAATAAAATAATTTTTAAATACATTTTGCCTTTTTTTGAATCATATTGACAGTAATAAAATTACCCCCCTGTTAGATTTCGTAAAGATTGAAAGAAAGAAAGAAAGAAAATAAATTTATTCAAAGGAATAGAAATAGGTACATGACAATCTAAAATATCTAAAATATAAAACTAACTAAAAAGTGAAATTATACAAACAAATTAAACATAAAACCCTATTTCTAAAAATTTGAAATGGTGGCGTCTCAGCATGAAAGCTCAGGCTTTAAAAGGCCTGAGCACTGGTTTTCAGACGCCACCAAAGCTATAAAAATGCATAAATAATATACAAAAAAAAATTAAACAAATATAATATATAAATACAAATTATATATTTGAATATTATAATTATTGAGGCGACGGTTACACGTAAGGTATTTACTGTGATCCGTCAATATAGTATTTGTTGATGGATTTCAGTTTTTACTGATGGATTAATACACTAGCCTACACGTTCAATATTTATTACGTCAGTATTGTGTCCGGTCTCCTGCTGTTTAAACGTCTAAAATGGCCACAGAGCTGAAAAAGAAAGGTTGCGTGGCTATTATTTTAGCACTTAGTTTAAATAAAAAGGTCAAGCGAAAGCGATGGGCAAAAAATTGGTTACAACAAAGGGAAAGGTAAGGTAAATGTACACTATTCCGGTATAGTACATTATGCCGTGACATTTTGATTTTCGTCGAAAAATAAGAAAACAATCAATAAAATCGTAATTTTATAAAATGCTACATAAACTATAGTTTGTGTTCAACCAAAAAAACATGATTTACTTAGATAAACAATAGTTCTAAAAACCATACCGAGCTTCTGAACGCATCAAGTCGCTATCTTAGTAGTTTCATACGTTTCTATTCTTAGTGAGCGTAAGGCAACAGTAGAATTTTCATAAGGATATGATGTGATGCCGGTAAGTTAAATTTATCGAAATTTATGAAATTATTGCTAAGCAGTTATCAATAGTATGTTTTATAGTAAATTCGAGGTGTTATAAAGTATATTTTTAAAGAATTTGTGAATTTTCTCACTACCGTAATTATGTTCACAGTTCTGAGCCCGTGAATCTAATTGCGTGCGTATCACGCAATAAAGAAAAATCCTTTCGAAATGTTTCCGTCTTTTTTTTCTCACTTGGGTTAAATTCATGTATATATTTAATGTAAATAAGTTTAGTAATGACTGCAGATTACTGTGACCTAATAGCGGTATATGAGTTTATATATGTTTACTTCTATAATCGAGTCTGAAATGATTACACTTTATGCCATACTTTCGAATTAATAGACTAGTACGTCAACATAATTACTTGAATATTATTTTCTAAATCATATAATAACCAATTATATCCATATTATGTAGCATATAAAAACTACATTAGCTTGTAGTTCACTTTATTTTTTTATTAAAAATATGAAATAGAGACCATTTTTTTGACTACCGCAATAAGGTGCACGTATTCCTATACCTTTAAACGAGCAATTCTTGTAAGTATATATATTTCTATATAATCTGGATCTCGGAAACGGCTGAAAAGATTTTCATGAAATTTAGTATACAGGGGGTTTTGGGGGCGATAAATCGATCTAGCTAGGATTCATTTTTAGAAAATGTCGAATTTTCCAATAAAAAAAATATTGCTCTATACCTGACATCTATTGACAAAAAGTTAAATTATTACAGTAAACTCTGGGAACATGACATCTATGGAATAGTGAAACTAATTTTAATGGCCGCGGCCGGCAATGCTAAAGGTAAAATATGTCTCCTCCTGACATTTATTGGCAAAAAGTAATACTAATTTTTTTTTTGAAGTCAACGAACTGGGCGCGAAAATTCAAATTTTATATAGTTTTCGCTAATAGTAGGCTAATTATACATTGTAAGTTTATGGCAATGAGTTTTGCGGGCACAACATTTATGACTCTTCATATTTTTAATAGAAACTCTGCTCAACAATACTCATTTACCTCATATTGTTATCCCGATATATTGAAATCTGGGAAACAACGTGACATCTATTGGCCAATAGCAATAATGGCCCAGGCATCCAACTGTTTTAACGACACAATAAATATAACTCTTTCTGCTGACATCTATTAGCGGAAAGTAACACTAATTTTTTTATGGAGTCAACGAACTGGGCGCGAAAATTCAAATTTTATTTAGTTTTTGCATATAGTGGGCTGATTGTACATTGTAGGTTTATGGCAATGAGTTTTGGGGGCACAGCATTAAAAGGGGCAAGGTGGTATTCTCTCGTTCAAAGGTAGGTAGCTCCATTAGAAATAATGGGCTTTTGAAATTGGTTTTTAATCGTAGTTTCCCAATATCAAAATTATCGTGTTATCCACAGAGCAAGATAGGTAATCCATAGCACAATTTGGTAGGGCACCCAGCAGTGATAGCTAGGGGATACGGGTTCAAGTCCCGTTGGCAGCGATATTTTTAAACACTATAAATAAAACAACTTACATAATTGGTTGATATAATGTAAAAAATTAAGAATTTGTATAATATATAAATATTAAACTAATTATTACACTCGTGATTTTTATTTAACCATACTTACGAGTTCATATTTTTTTTATTATTAGGTCAATAAGATCGAAAAATATTTTATCTACGCTCATTGCTTAAAGTTCGAATTATGAAATCAAAATGTGTCACATATTGACCTACTTTATTCACAGACTTCTATAATTATTAAAAAGTGATTCATTATAACATCACTGTACTATGGAAATATCTCTAGATAATTGAATAATTTCCATTACGATACTCGGCTCTGGGTTCCAGTATTTTTATGTGTCGTCATCACAGACCAGGGAATAACTTATTTTCTCTGTGGTCGTCATAGCCAAAAGAGAGAATCCTAAATTTTGTTTTTTATATATGGAGACCACAGACAACATTTAGTTGGTAGTCATGGGATGCGCCATGATCGACTATAGACAACAATTATTTCACGGAAACAATAATTTTTCCCTGCTTTATATGACTGATTAAAAAGTGTGTTCATACAGAATATTGAAAAGAATTATGTATAATTTTTGATTATTTAATTATCCACTAAAAATATACTTTATCTGACTTGTATAAATATTTTTCTACTCTTTTTTTGTTTCATGACTTTTTTAACAGACTATACGCAGTTTACAACTGAATTTTGGCGCCATACCTAACTTTTAACATTTCAATGTGTTATTTTTGTTACTTACTTAGTCAAAACTTAGCGCGGAAAAATGTCTAGCAGTGAAACCTACTAAAGAAAATTTAACTCCACGTGACATTTTAGTAATTGCAACAAAAATGACCCACAATCTTTTACCAACAAAGTGAAGGATTTACGACAAACGTTAGCAAGATTTTATGGTTTGGATTTATGATAATTTGAGCGTAGATAGTGTATGAAACTCTACATAATTAGGTATTAAAACACTCGTGTACGGTGTAATACTATTAAAAAACTCGCCTGCGGCTCGTTTTTTAAACTCACACTCATGTTTTAATACCCCCCATTATGCATCCGTTTCATAAACTACTATTTCATATTTCATCATTACATTAGTACCTATGTAATACATCTATACTAATATTATAAAGAGGTAGCGTAACGATGTTTGTGAGTTTGTGAGTTTGTGACGTTGTAAGGGGTAATCTCTGGATCTACTGAACCGATTTTCAAAATTCTTTCACCAATAGAAAGCTACGTTATTGTGGAGTGTCATAGGCTATAATAAATTCCAAAATTAGTCACGCATCTTTACTTAAACTTGAATAATGTAATCCAAGTCGTAAAAAAAATTGCTTTCATCGCGTACGCTGCGGAAACTATTGAGGATAGAACAAAACAATGTTCCACAATATTAAATAACGTATCAAAATCTGTAAAAAAGTCCGCGATAGTATTTGCCTATCTCCTACGGGTAACTCACAATAACGACTTTTAGTGTTAAAATTGTGGTTAAAAAATAAATATTTTTTGTGAAGCTTAGTTAGCCCATAAGGTTTTAATTTATATATTTGTAAATATGTTTTTTAGAACGGAAATTTAATTTAAAATATTTGTGCCTATAGCAAAATAAAAACGTTAGTTAGTTAAATATAGGCAGTATCTATTGCGTCGCATTCAGGCGCTGTGGGGGAAGGGACTGTGGGTATTACACGGGACGAACGGGCCGGGACAAAAATATTTCTAACGCGGAACGGAGTCCGCGGGCTAAATATAGTTTTTCTACCCCAAATTACAATTTACAAAAAAAAACCGAGCGAAGCTCGGTCATCCAGGTACTTTCTACTTATGTCCCTTATTCTGGTATACCCGAAATATAGCATTCGGAGAGAAAATGAAACGTTTTCTGACTTATCTTTGACTAATAAGTAATAAAACTAAGTTTAGGAGGGGGCCATGCAATATCTTTTTAGGGTTCCGTACACAAAAGGTAAAAACGGGACCCTATTGCTAAGACTTCGCTGTCCGTCCGTCCGTCCGTCCATACGTCTGTCCGACCGTCCGTCCGTCTGTCACCAGGCTGTATCTCTTGAACCATGATAGATATGGCGTTTAATGATAATAGACAATTAAAATTTTCACAGATGATGTATTTTTTCTGTTGCCGCTATAACAAATACAAAAAAAATTAAGGGGGCTCCCATGCAATTAACATAATTTGTTTGCTTGTTTTTGCTCGATATTGATAACGGTAACAGGTAGATGCTAAAAATTTTCACAGAATATATAATTTTATATTTAAATTAATTTTTTATTTAAAGGCCAGTGGTAACCACACTACCGGCATAGACGTAAGCCCAAGCAATTTAGCTTTCCGGTACGATGCCGTGTAGGAATCGTTGGGGGTTACTTATCACTTCCAAGTTAGTACGTTTGGATTCACGACTGTACTCACACTTACCATCAGGTGAGATGGCAGTCAAGTACTTACTTGTAATGCTTTATAAAAATAAAATAAAAATATCACGGAATTATGGACAAAGATTACCGGAATTATGTCATGAGGTAAATTTTTAGTACGGGATTAGAGACAAACGCGAGGTACCGCAAAATAACGATTATTTATATAATTTAAAGGTTACGGCGCAAAATAATATTCCACAATTATCTGATAAAACTTGTCTACAAAATAAAACAGTTTTCAGTTCTAGCACATTCGTACTTTTTCTTAAAATCACCCTCAAAGTTGAAAATGCCTTAATATACCGTAATATGGTACAGTTACCTTACACACATTTGAATTTAATGGCTGAAATTAAATTACATGGTGAAATGGATGATTACGAGAATTATTTTCGAATGCCTGAACCCTGCTTTGAAGAACTTCTGACAATAGTAACACCTTTTTTAACCAAACAAGATACCGTGATGAGAAAATCTATTACCCCGAGAGAAAAATTAGCGTTAACTTTGCATTACCTGGCAACGGGACGGAACTTTAAAGATATAAGGTTTTCGGCTATAATGTCACCGGCTTCAATATGCCAGGCAGTCATGGATACTTGCGAAACATTGATATATGTTCTTCGAGACTATATAAAGGTAAGTCAATAAAAATCTTATTGAAAAAGTAATATTTTTTATTTATTAATCTAAAACTTACATAGCAAAACAAGTAACTTACTAACTATAAATTTACAGGGTTCCGTACCTCATTTGACAAAAACGGAACCCTCATAGGATCACTTTGTTCTCATCGGTCTGTCTGTCCGTCTGTCAAGAAATTCAAATCAAAACTTAAGAGGTACTTTCAGTTGTCCTAGGATTATGAAATTTGGCATTTTCGTAATATACCTCGTTTGTTCATTCGTTTCATTCGTTTGTACGGAACCCTCGGAAAAGGAGTCAAACTTGCACTTGTCCGGTTTTTAAGTAGGTCTGAAAGACTTGAATAGTGAACCAATTATCTGATTTTACAGATACCTGCTACTACAGAAGAATGGAAAACCATTGCTGATGACTTTGCAACATTACATCATTTTTACAACTGTATTGGAGCACTTGATGGAAAACATATAAAAATTAAACATCCTCATTACTCGGGTTCTCTATATTACAATTACAAAGAATATTTTAGTATAGTTCTCATGGCTTTAGTAAATGCTAAAAAACAATTCATTATGATTGACATCGGAACCAACGGGCGAGTATCAGATGGTGGAGTCTTATTCTACACAAAATTCTGGGAACTTTTTGAGCAAAACTATTTAAACTTGCCACCACCATCATCATTACCAAATACCACCACTTTATTCCCATATATAATTGTAGCTGATGAAGCTTTTGCGTTAAAGCCCAATTTAATGAAACCATATCCACTAAAGTCGGCTACCACAGAGCAACAAATATTTAACAAGCGATTGTCCAGGGCTCGAAGCACAGTTGAATGCGCTTTTGGAATGTTATCAAGTAAATTTGGAGTTTTTCAAAAAGCCATCAGTGTTAGTCCTGAGAAGGCTACGAAGATTACAGCAGCATGCTGTTATTTGCACAATTATTTAATTGAAAAAGTTTCACAGATCTATCAAACACCAATTTCTGATAGTCAGAACTTACAGCTGCAAGGTTTTCAGGGAACAACAAATCGAAATGCAAACAGAAACGCAAAAACTATAAGAGATAATTTTTGTGATTATTATAACAATGAAGGCCTTTTGAGATATTAATAAACATGACAAATATGTATGAAATACTTGGTTTCATTACACCCAACTGCAACAATGATCGGAGCGTGGAAACTATAGTTTTTATCGTGTGATAGGTACCTAGGTTACCATAGTCTGTCGGAATAGTTTGATCAATTATTGTAAACAAATTAAAGCAACTACTCGGCCGAGTACCGAGTTAACATGAGACCTCGAAACAAGACCCTCGAATATTTCTCGTAGAACAAGCTATACCTAATCAAAACCAAAATTAATTCATGTATTGCACGTGTACTTCGTTGTAACATAACAAATCGTTTTACAGTCGGTAGGTAGGTACTTAAAAGAAACGTCAAACGCGCCAGGTCTCATGTCAAGTCGGCCGTCGAGTATACCTACCTTACCTACCTATCTATATAATAAAACTAGCAGCGCCGTTCCCGTGGGAATTCCGGGATAAAATATAGCCTATGTTCATCAGGGATAATGTAGGATTCTAATGGTAAAAGAATTTTTTAAATCGGTCCAGTAGTTTCGGAGCCTATTCAGGACATACAAACAAACAAACAAATCTTTCCTCTTTATAATATTAGTGTGATGAAACAAATAAACTAAAGATACTGACCTGTGTTGCTTGCTGGGTAATTGGCTGTTCTGTCTTGTTTATAAAGTGTAATAGATGGAAAACCCATGACTTTGGTTTATAAACATCATCGCTACTGGCTCCTGAACGTTTTGAGGTTAGTATTTTTTTGAGTTCCTTCCGGTAATTTGAGCGTAAAATGTTAATTTTTTTTTTGACATCATCAATCGTGGCATCACTTTTAATTTTTTTGTAAATTTCCAGTAATTTTTGTAGTGCTTCTCCTTTTTTTATTAAATTTTTGTAATATTTTGAAGAACTATCCCATATCTCTGGCAATACTTCTAAATTTAGGATAAATTCTTTTATAACTTCCTGATCTTTAGTAAGTTTCGAGAGGGTGCGGGGCGGCGACAACGACGACGGTGCGTCCGCCGCCTGTGGCGGCGGATCAAGGTCCAAAAAGTCGTCCTCCTCCATTGCTAGCGTAACGCGTACTGACGTGATAAATATTGACGCGAGGCTACACGATCAATATTTATCATAATCCGACGGATCATCAATCCAGAATCAAGAAATCTAGAAATCCATGAATAAATAATGACATACATCAATACATTAGGTTACACGTTAATTAAATACCACGATACGTCATTATTTACTGATGGATCACAGTAAATACCTTACGTGTAACCGTCGCCTAAGTATATAATAAAATATAAAATACAATAATATTGATTGATTGATTGCTAAAACTTGTAGACAAACGTCGCATAGACTCTGTAGATTTTTGGAAGAAACTTTACTGTATCATGTAAACAGTATTAATAATCATATTTTTTGAGCAAGGGGGTTCCACAAGAAAAAGTTGGCGAATCTAAATATAGAAACCCAAGATGGATAACGGAAAAATATTGACAAAACTTTCTCGTGGCGCTCATCTTAGCCCTAAAAAATAGGATGAGACCATCAGGCTTGTGTAGGGAACGTTATGTATTCCCCATGCATGAAACAATTTCAAGTAAAGACACGAATGTGACTTTGCTTGAGTTGATGAAAGATATTGAAAACGTGTGTTTTTATAAGGTCATTTCCGCCAGACTCTTTTGTAAAACACTTGAGTCAATATTGAGTTTTAAGTAGGTATTGTTTGAAGCTTTGTTCTCATTACATTTGCTCTTATACTAGGAAAAAGAGATTTGTTTTCAGTTGGGATGTTAGTTAATTGCCGAAATGAGAGTTATTATTGTCCTTTCCTTTTCTCCAAATTGAGTATCTAATAATACAAAATTCAACGTATGTAACCAAACATCTTCGAAACGGCTTGACCGATTATGAAATTTTTATCTACATTCGATTGGTCTGAGAATAAGCTTATTTTTCATACCCCTAAAAATGGCAAAATTATGTTTGCCCGGTCAGCTAGTAATTTATACAATTAAAGTTCGGCCGTTCAGAGAATGCGTTCCTGACACCTATTGTTAGCACAGCACTACAAATGTAAAGCGCTGACATAACCTTGTAATAGCGCAGTTTAGATTTAGAAAAATATTGTTTACCAAGTTATTTGACACTCAGTTTGGCACAAAATTATAACATTAATTGATTATTGATATAATAATATTTTAATGCTCATCAATTGTTAAAACGGTAAACAACCAGCAATAATATTTTTATCGTAACTGCAACGCCATTACAAAGTTACGTCGTCAGTTCAATCGCGACGTGTCAGGAACGCATTCTCTGAACGGCCGTAGTTTATTATTAATAGATAATATTTCAATCCACGACGGCGCGCCCCACTCTGTCAAATCCATACTAATAGAATAATAGAATGAAACGAGCGATTTTGACAGTGGCGCGCGTCTACAGTGGATTGAAATATCTATATAACCAAGACTGTAATGAATGCCAAATAAGTTAACTTCAGTTAAATAAATACAAGTGATTATATATGTACACATTCGTTTATTTATCTACCTATTTTATACACCATATTCACAGTTCGTCTTTGGGTGTGGTTTGTTCCTGCCCGCTCTTGTCAAGCGTTTCTTCCGCGGTCGTCTCATCGGGCTTGTCCCGTAGGTGCTCGTTGACTATCGTCACGAGACTCTCCAGAGACCGACCGCCGTTCACCACGTTCACGATCTCCTTGTTTTTGTAAAGAATCAATGTTGGCAGGCCATTTATCTGAAAAAAAAAATTAAATTTATCCCTATTCTTCTCGGCAAACCCTTTATTGAATACCCATATTGTGCATTAAAAAACCTAACTAGTCCGCCATCTTGGGTTTTCCGGAATGGTTGAAGATATGTGCATTAAAATTGAGTTCCAAATTTCGCAAGTTAAATAAAAGTTTATAAAAAATCGTTCTTCTACGTCTACTAAATAAGTGCCTAACTTATGGAATAAGTACTTTCCATTTGTTCCTTTGTTAATGGGTAGTATTTCGTGTTATTTAAAAATATCTGGAGCAATAGATGTCACACGGGTAAATTTAATTTTTTTTCTTTTTGCGGCAATAAATCCTATCTAATCAATCATCTTTAGTCAAGCAAATTGAAATATTGTTTCGTATTGTTCTATGGAACAAATGAAGATGACTTCATGTTCCTTATAAATGGGAGCTACTCCGTGACACTGGGCACATGACGGCCTGAGGCCATGTGGAGAAGATGCAGGCAGGCAGATTACCTTCTCCGCCTCGCAGATGGTCCTGGAGCGCGCGCAGTCCACGTCGGCGATGAGCACGCGGCACTCGTTCTGGAAGCGCTCGCCCAGCTGCACCCACAGCGGGCCCAGCTGCATGCAGTGCGCACACCTGCAGACTGTCGCTACCTTCTCCGCCTCGCAGATGGTCCTGGAGCGCGCGCAGTCCACGTCGGCGATGAGCACGCGGCTCTCGTTCTGGAAGCGCTCGCCCAGCTGCACCCACAGCGGGCCCAGCTGCATGCAGTGCGCACACCTGCAGACTGTCGCTACCTTCTCCGCCTCGCAGATGGTCCTGGAGCGCGCGCAGTCCACGTCGGCGATGAGCACGCGGCTCTCGTTCTGGAAGCGCTCGCCCAGCTGCACCCACAGCGGGCCCAGCTGCATGCAGTGCGCACACCTGCAGACTGTCGCTACCTTCTCCGCCTCGCAGATGGTCCTGGAGCGCGCGCAGTCCACGTCGGCGATGAGCACGCGGCTCTCGTTCTGGAAGCGCTCGCCCAGCTGCACCCACAGCGGGCCCAGCTGCATGCAGTGCGCACACCTGCAGACTGTCGCTACCTTCTCCGCCTCGCAGATGGTCCTGGAGCGCGCGCAGTCCACGTCGGCGATGAGCACGCGGCTCTCGTTCTGGAAGCGCTCGCCCAGCTGCACCCACAGCGGGCCCAGCTGCATGCAGTGCGCACACCTGCAGAATGTCGTTTATATTAAAACTCTTATAATATTTTAAAAAAAATTCTGACTCATTATTTTATTCACTCACTGACTCATACCAGGTCCAACAAGTCCAATGTGAATATGTACAAAGGATAAGGAAAAAAATACGCCACCCCAGCGCCCCCAATCAAGCTCAGACTTATAGACCGTGCACTTAGATATCGATCTCGAATCGAAAGATATCAAGTTCTGACTAATTGAGAGGCTGATTATAAAAGAGGTGCTTAAAGTGCCAAAAGAGTTACAGTAAAAAAAATTTTAAAAGGGGAACAAGATGAAAGGCTTACCACGGAGCGAAGTAATTAACATAAACTAGATCCTTCTCCATGAATGTCTCGAACGTCTCCTCGGATATCCGCGCGACGGGCAGAGCTTTCTTCTTCTTCATGAACTTGTCCGGGTCGTGGTTCTCCGCTAGGAGCATCTTCTCCACGTAATGTTTTAAGTCTTCTAGTGTATTTAGCCCTTGTGCGACACCCATCTGGAAATAGACAATTTTATTTGACTCGTAGCTCATAGGAGATATTATAATTTGCTGTCTTTACATCTAACTTACCCCGTGTCCAGATTTAAACTTCTTTACCTTCCGAGTTGCCTGGAGAAGATCGCTGCCTTTGCGAGATTTTCTTTTTTTTTCTTATTTTTGTGTTTTTTTGATTATATAGCACCTACATTACAACACCAGCCAGCAAAAGATGCATTAATGGAAGAACAAGTAATTGTGGACCCAGGAGGAGCCAAGGCACATATACATCAGTCTATCAATGCCTAGTTGTTGCCAAGGCTTGTATAGTAATTTTTCAAACAATGCGCGGAAATTCAAACTAAGTAATACCTAGGCAGAAACTTTTGAAATCAATCACAAACAACCAACAACAATAATTGGCAGGCAGGTCAAAATAATGCTCAAATTTCCAAGCATGTTTGAGAAAAACACTATCTATCCATAAATATTGTGAAAACACTAACTATTCTCCCGCTGACGATCCACATCAAATAGGGATACTGCTTGATGTCGAAGGTCCTGCAGGTCATCTCGCTGTCAGCGCAGTTCACCTTGCCGATCTGTATGTACTCGTTGTGCGCAAACTGCACCCCCAGCTCCGACCATATTGGGGCTAGACTCTTGAAACAAACAAACATAGAAATTAGAGAACGCTTGTGGTGCCTTGTCACTAAAAATCCCTTAGTGCACTATAGCCTGGCAAAGGGATTTATTTTAATAGTTACAGCACATAAGCTTAAAATACAGCCTTTTTACACGATTGCCCAAAAAAGAAGTGTAATATTTATAGGGTTCATGTATGTATGTGAGTTTCTTTATTCCACCGTAACTTCCGAACGGCTGAATAGATTTGGACATATGAGGTATCGTTAGAATTTTTCCATCATCCTGAGCAACAAATAGTAGGTAGTAGATTGTGGATTTGTGAATGAAAAAAATTGTTTTGCTTTTTGTGCAAGTTGTGAGTAATGTTTTAATGAAACAATAGTTACCTGGGAGGCCTTGCACCACGGCACGTAGAACATAACAAAATGTTGTCCCTTTGACACAAACTTCTCAATGTTCTGGTCGTTCAGCCGTGCTACACCACTGTATATTACAACATTATCCTCTTTCTTTGAATCTGGATGATCTGGAACCTGCAATAAATGAAAATCAAAGCATTGGTTTCAACAAGGATTATCCTTAATACATTTAAGTACACATCAGTATCTGTTCAAATAAACCTACTAAATACAGTTGCTGATTGATTATTCATTTAATTTATTTATTTAGTTAGATAAATGTGGATGGACAGATGGACGGACAGACAGACAGAATGACATACAATGGATTTTGGCATGGATTATGTTTGGAGTATCAATATTATTACAATAATCATTGGTCTTCAATTGTGATTGTTTTTTTGATGATCTGCATTTTACTAAGATGATGTAACGGAACTACGATTCGAATTTGAATCATATATCTTACCTCTGATTTTGATGTGAAGACCTCACTCAGAAATAATGTCAAAGAGGGCAAGTCCCTTGTGCCTTTATACTCTACTGGTGAGAAAGAGTTCTTGTGGAAATAGAGCAGCGTTGGATAACCTGCAATTATTAAATTATTTATACATGTATGTATTGCAGGCTAACAGTGACCATAAGTGCTCAGTAGTAGAAAATAAGGTATCATGGAGTAGTAAGAAGGTCACGGGGTAGTCTTACAAATTATAACTCTTAATTTTCCTAGTACAGTTTGTGCACTTAGAATTTAAGTAGGAAAATCCGGATTCGATTTATTATTTCTTAATCAGTTATAGTCGTCTGGGGAAGGGCAGCAAAGTACCCACCATCAAGTGATTTAGATCTAATGATTGCAACACAGCATCGCACCAGAACTGTTGAGAGGCTGTGTAGCATTCATTAGGGGCTACCTCCTTTAAGTAAAAAAAGTCTATTTACCATTAAAACCCTTATTTTACAAATAGTAGTTTACCTGTAATATCATTCTCATAGCACAGTTTGAAGTGCTGAGTACAGTCAACTTGAGCGATTGCAAACTTGGAATCTTTTGTATTGACAAGCTCTCCAAGCTCCGACCAAATTGGATAGAACTCTGTGCAATGACGGCACCTGAAACAAAAGGTTACCAAAGTTATTTGAAACCTAACAACAGCTAATATTGGACATTTAATTTTAATCCAGTATAGGTTTTTCATGTATTTATTTTAAATTAAAAACAGCATGATCTCAGAATTCAAACATAAGTAGCCACTATGCAGAGCTTCTGGCAATTTATAGCAGTTGGGTATTTGACTGGCAGGGACTATTATAATTTCCTGGTAGGGCCTATTCACAGAATAGCTACATATCGAAAGGTCTTTTACCTTTACATAGTTGGAGGTACCAAAGACAAAAAAGGTCTTTTACATAAAGCGGTTTGATTCCTCGTTGCTGACACACTGCAAGGTCTGCAATTCACTCCCAGACACTGCCTTTCCCAACTCTTACAACTTGAGCGCCTTCAAATCAAGAGTGAACCGGCATTTCCTGGGCAAGCGCGTTCCACCATAGCCAGCTGTATCATCACTTTCCATCAGGTGTGATCACTGTCAAGCGAGCCTAGGTATACCTACTTATTGTAAAAAAAATACTAATAAGATTACACACCATGGCGCATAAAACATTATAAAATTTCCATCCATCTCTTCTATCTGTTGCTTAAAGGAGTCTGGTCCATATTCATACACTGTACTCTCTTCTGGAGCGACATTATAAGGTAGAAATAGGAAAATTGAGATCGCTAAAATTGTATACATTTTTAACACGGTTTCCATAAACTACGATGGACGTACAAGGCACAATGTTAGTTCACATAGGAATGCATAATATTTAATAAGAAGACAGCAACTAATTTGAAGTTCTAATATAATTTTTACAGATTACAGTATTTCGTAGGTATTTACACGAAGGTACAATACAAATTACAATCGTTATTCTTATTGATAAATGATAGGTAGGTACCTAATTGATAATGATATAGGTACCTAGTCTAGCGTCAAGTCAAATCCAAAATATGACAAAAAGATGAAGAGACAAGGAGACAACCTATTGCCTATGGCAAATCTATGGCATATTAGGTACCTAGACTAGGTACCTAGTTATAGAATTTATTTTCTTCGTCAATGCTTCGTCATAGGTACTTCGTCTTTGATAGGTAGGTACTCATAGGTTTATGGTGACAACTGACACTTGACACTTGACAGCTTGCTTATTATAGGGTTGACATAGAGAAAAACGTTTTTACCGATTCTAGTTTTCATCATTCAGCTGGCTGTTGTGCTACAACCTCCCTGCGACATAGTAGCTTCATTTCTTCATATTCTCTTTAGCCAAGTTTGAGATCCGGGAACACACCACCTACTCTTGCAAGAGATGAGTTAAAGTACGTATATTTTTATTTTCCAACGGCCATTAGTTCTAGGATATACTTAAGAATTATTAATTATTGCAACTATATTTTATTCATTTAAATAAATAATATAATATTTTAAAAAAATAGAAATTAATAAATTTCGTCCGTTGCCGAAATATTTTATTACTTTTACAGACAAAAATATTAAAAAAGAAAAAATATTTTCCCTAAATTTAGGGAAAACCAGTATAAGACATTTTGGCAACACTAACTCCTAAAAGTACTAGAAGCCAAAGCTATAAAATTATTAAAAATCAAAATTTGACGTTTCAGACGACTTTTTTATCTATTTCATAGAGATGTACTTGTCTGAATAATGTCTGAATATGTGTAGATTTTCGTTTCGGTCACTGACGATTTTTTTAAATATATCACAAATTATTATTATTATTACTTGAACAACGCTCATGTTTCAGCAGACATTCTTTTTATTAATCAATATAAATTATAATATTTAACCGCATAAGAATACAATGTAGTCACCTGTCACAATAACTATAATAGCTATAGCTGTGATTTTAGTCCATTACCTGCACAGTTGCTAAACATGATCCTCCAGCCTCCTCCTTAATCAATGAAAGTTTGTAATGATAGTGACCATAGGCCACTACACTCAGTATGGTCATAGTTTATACTCCTTCCTAATATTTTTTCAAACAAGGAGCAGGCAAAGCTCAGAAGAGGACTGAAGAACTCATGTGTTATGCAAAGTTCACGATATTTTATTAACAAAACATTGGTTTTTTGAAAAGGAATTTTGATTTTGGGACACTGGATCCCATCAGTACTTTTTAAACTTTACCATCTTAATCTTTTATCCAAACCAAAAGTAGAAGAAGATGCATATCATACACTAAAAATAAAAAAGACGCTGTTACTAAAACTAAATATCATGCGTGTAATAGTTTTCTATGCAAAAACTGTTTTGTATCCTGGCATCTGATGCTCATGTCTCCCCAGTTTATTCTTTGCCCCCTATTCTTTTAGCAATTTGCTATCGCTAATGGCCTTAAATTAGGCAAACAGTGCACTTTTCTTAATTACAGTAAATATTTCACAATTAATACAAAATTGTTTTACTTATAAAATTAAATTTATAAAAAAATACCTAAAATTTATGCAAAGTTTACTGAAATACTATGAGAATTATGACTGATGGGATATATTGTCCCATGGTTAAAAGTCTAGATTTAAGTCTTCAGTAAAAGTCTAGATAGTTTTTATAAGAACCTAATCTCATTTTAAGCTGTTTTAAATGTATTGTTGCGTTAAATCTTAGATTTATAATTTCAGTCTAGACACCGTACCCCTAGGCTGGACCGAAAAGGTTAAGCAAAGACACAAAATGTAGCAAGTTATGCGACTTTTTGTTATTTACGTATCATTTGTAATGTTACATTTTATACTATGATGATGATTAATGCTTAGCTAATTTTCACTTTGCAGACAATTCGAACAATAAATAATATTTTACAAACAGTGATGAAGATATTTAAAAAAAATTGTGAAACATCAAATAGATTTTTAAAAGATCGTAATTTTCTAAAAAATCGTTACTTATCGTAGATGTCACTTACGTGTAGATTTGGCGCCACACTATGGAATGTGGTAATTCTTCAAAATGGTCGCTTTGTATGGTTTGCCAACTTGCACGTCTGTGTTTTAGAGTTCTTTGTTTTCGTAATTTGTTAAATATAGTCGTAACGTTGAGGCCAAAACATATACTATTCTTTATTGTACCACATATGCATGAAGTTATATCGTATTATCATAAATTGTGGTGTGCAAGAAAGATGTCATCGGTAATGTGAGGGCATTCGACTAGCATTTTTATTTTACGGGATTATGACGTCTAAGATTCCTATTTGGATTTGCAGAGAGTAAAGATTATCAGGTAATTTGTTTACATTACTATAGTGTCCGAGTCGTGTTCGTGCCCAGCAATGTATTCCGACAAAGCTGACTCTAATTTTGGCATTCCATAGCTCATGTCAAACAATAATTGTGTCGAGTGTTCGAAGAGTTTTGCTACTGTATACAATTTTACAGGTTTGCTTGAAAAATTGTCGAAACCTATTTCAAGACTAGTGTGTGAACAAATTAAAAATTACATGTATTAAAGATAACAATGGTAAACAAATTTTAAAAGCATTTGTGTACAGTCCAAGGGTTTCTTATAAACTAATCAGTTTACTCTCCTTCTGAGAAGATACCTTTGCTCATCTGTGGGACATATAAAAGGGGTTGAGATGATAAGTTGTAGTTTTCAATCCTTGCCTTCGACTTCAAATAATGGATAGATAAAGAAGATTGGAGAAATAAAGTAATTTTTATGTTTCAGCTATACATATCCCGCTTCAAGCTCAGAAGATTATAATGTCAACACAAGTGATAAACTAGAGGAGCTACAACACAGTAATAAGTTGTGAGACTGTACTTAACAATAATTGTGAATTGATAGTATACAAATGAGAACTGTGCGAGTGTGGTGCGGGATGCCTGTGTGATGGGCGGGGTGGGGTGAGCCGTGCGGCGCTCGGGCGCGGGCGCCATGAACCCGCCGGCGCCCGGCAAGACGGCCACGCGCTCCTCAGGGTACAACCAGAAAGCGCTCGCCGAGATACGAAACTCCCTGCTCCCCTTCGCTAACATCGGGAGCTCTGAGCCTCCGGGCTCATCCGCAGCCAGTACTGTGTCCTCTGGAGTCAGTTCTGGCTTCAGCTCATCGTCAGGGAATGGCCTGGACAAAGACCTGAGTGTACTACCACAGTCTCTTAACCAGTTGATAGCTCTGGGTTACGATGAGGTAAGATAATCATATAGTTTGAAAACTATTTTTGAATCTGAGAAATAATTGCATCAAAAAGGTTGCTTTTTAAGGCTACTGTAGAATGGTCTTGGCATTGCAAGGGATTGCAAGTTTATACCAATTGGCATGTAAATATATTGGTACAGAAATATTAAATGAATTGCTATGCTTCACAATGGGGTCTTACACTACTTTTGAATTTGATAAAAAATATTACTTTATTATAAACTAGGATAAAAATAATAACGTGCAGTGAAAGAAATATTAAAATCCAACGAAGATTTACAAAGTTACAGGCGTTTAAACTTTGGAGTGGGGGGATCTTCTATCCCTTTCTCGCAAAACGAAAATTTGTATGAAGCCGCACGAAGCTACTATGGCATTGGTACTTTGTGACGTCACAATGTCATGTTGCTATCTCTGTCTAATCACAAATCTTTAAATGCTTATAACTTTTTGTTATTTGATCGATTTAATTAGTTCTTTCAGTGCACGTCATTATTTTAATTCTACTTTATAATAAAGTAATAAAAAAATTGGAGTCAAATACCCTATTATGTTGTTGAAATGTCTGTTGGTCACTAACATAAAATTCCTTGCCATGCAGTGACTAGTTTATGATAGCCCTTAGGGTTACATAAAAATGGAACCCTTATAGTTGAGTTCCTCCATCTGTGCATCTGACAGTTTATTAATGGCCCAACATTGTTGGAACCAAAAGAAATCTTAAAATTATTATTTGTTTAATCAAATAGGAGATTGGTTTTAAAGTAAGATAAAAAATACCATTTTGTAATAGTCTTTAAACAGTTTTTCTGCTCCATATTTCAAAGTTTAGCAATCAATAAATCTAAATTAATTGTTTTATGTATATTTTACAAGAATAATACAATTAATGCCATTACTATCATAGTTTTTAGGGTTCCGTACCCGAAGGGTAAAAAAGGAACCCTATTAGCGAGACTTCTGTTGCCGCTATAACAACAAATACAAAAATAATAATAAAATAAATGTTTAAGGGGGCTCCCATACAACAAATGTAAATCACATTTGTTGTATGGGAGCCCCCTTATTTTTGCTCTATATTGATAACTGTAACAGGTAGACGTTTCAAATTTTCACAGAATATTTGGTTATAATAAGTAAATATAAATAGAAATAAATAGTCAAATTAGAGGAAAATAAAAAAATTAAGGGGGCTCCCATACCACAAACATGTTTTTTTGCTTGTTTTCGATTTAATGGGCAGGGGTGTTTAGATTACTTTAATACTATAGAGAATGGATCTTGATGGTATGGAACCCTCAGTGCGCGAGTCCAACTCGCACTTGATCAATTTTTATATTTAAACCTCTACAAAGTTAGATTTGTGTTTATACTGATATTTACCATAATAGCAAAAGAGATTATTACCATTTTACTTCTACTCATACACAGGATCTTCAGCATGAGCCTGTTATTTTTACACGACTGCCAAAAAAAAAGAGTGTAATGTTTTTAGGGTTCATGTATGTATGTATGTATGTGAGTTTCTTTATTCCACCATAACTTCCGAACCGCTAAATAGATTTGGACATATGAGGTATCGTTAGAATTCTTACATAATTCCGAGTAACATAGGCTATATTTTTTTGGGAAAAGTAGTTTTACCTCCCTCCAAGAAGGAAAAACATAGGCAACTGTTTACACATATGCACACTAAACATATTAACATTGCGAACAGAGGAATGCCTTAAAGAGCTTGAAATTGCCCTAACTAACTTAAAATAGGACATACTTGAGATCAAAAAGTCACAAAAATAAAATAATTGGGTTTAAAGGCATATCAGACAGAATAGCCATCATCCACTTAAACATACCCCAACATAAAAAGAACCGGACAATTGTTGAAATATACTCTGACAGAACAAGCGAATAAAAAGAACATAGAAGATTTCTACTACTCCTGATGTGGTGGAGAAATATTCCTGATTGGAGGAGGCCTTTGCCGAAAGGCACTCCAAAATTAGAGACATCATTTAAAATTTTTTAGATAATTTTAGATTTTAGATAATATGTAACAATGTGTAATAATGTCACTAATTCTGGTGTAAATAAAAGGCTATTTTATTTTATATTATTTTATTAGTTTTACCACAGTCGTGTTTTTTTTAATTTTTATTAATTTATTTACTTGGTTTGAAATTACAAAAATCATTGTGACTAACATATTATTCGTATTCATTGTTATTGTATCGTTTTCAAATACTGCCTGCCGATTAGTTTCCTTATTTACGTAAACCAATTAGGGGGCAGTATTTGCTAACGATAAAAAAGTATGAATATGTTTATTCTTATACAATCAGACCCCTGGAAAGTCATTTCAGTTGGTTAGCTTTCCAGAGTTTCTAGCAGTATATTTGATTAAGCAAAGGTTGTTTTTCATTTAACAATAGTATTAATTTTATTTTATAATATAGTTATTAACAGCCATATATCCCATTAATATTAATATTATTAGTTAAATAATATATGCTGTAGTTCTAATGCATTGCAATATATGAGTTACTCTTAGCCATGTTAGAATTTATTATGCGCTGAATTGGCTTGCTTTATTTGTTTCATGTACAAAATAAAATCCACCCTGAAATCTGCTTCTAGATTGTGATCGTAATTGTAGACAATTTATGCCACTTGATTGCCCGGATGAAATGTAAATAAGAGATTTGATCAATCAGCAGGCAGAATTTGTTTACGATTATGATATTGATGAATATATTTTTTGTATGCAATGGCCTCCTGTTTACATTTGTTACAAATTGTTGCATATACAAATATATTAACACCCACTTTTCAAAATGATTAGTCCATACTAGCACCATTATTTATTGCACCAAGCACTGTATTTTGTTACTGTTGTGATACTGTGTAACAAACAAACATTACACATACAATATTTATTGCAGAAAAGACCTGTCAGAGCTATTTATATTACTTAATAATAAGCCTTTGAATGTCTTTGAAATAAATTTAAGAAGCTTTTGAGTAAACAGTGATAATTTTTTTTTTTTTGTGGATACTTGGCCTATTTTTAATGCATATTTACATAGTTTTATATGAACCCATATGAAATGCATGTCTGTTGATATAACCAATGTTTATTATAAAACTATAGCAATATTTAGTCTCCCACTTATTTACATTTCTTTGAAGAATTAAGTGAATTTTTTTGTGCTGTATAAAATAATACAGCATATCAGGGGTTTTCCCTGATATCCATGATAGCAGCTTCCCTCACATGGATTTCGGTTTTTGCTTATAATGAGTCAAATTTTAAAGAAGCAGAATTCCGTCATACTTGATTTTTGCTGTTTACATAGTATTGTATGTAGTGCACACACACTAATTGTGCTCTGCAAAATGAACAATTTCTTCTGTTTTTGCAACATTTTTTATTGAGATTGGGCTCCTTCTGCTCACAGCGTGATGTTATATAGCCTACAGCCTTCCTCGATAAATCCACTGTCCAACACAAAAATAATAATTTTCAATTTGGGCCATTAGTTCTGGAGATTAGTGCGTTCATACAAATAAATAGAAAAAATGACAAAAAAATTATTAGTCAAGTTTTAGAAAGCAGTTGTAACTGTTAAAATAATTCTTTCTAGGATCCAGCAGTCAAGGCACTTAAATTTGCGGGCGGTCGTTTTGACGCGGCACTCGATTACCTGTCCAAGAAGCAGGAGCCGCTCAATGGCGTGTTGAAATCGAGTAATTTGAGCGCTCTCAGCACTAAACTTATCAGGAAGCCCAGTCTAGAGCGAGAGATTAACCTTCATAGAGGGAGTCCAGCTTTAGACTCGGGAGCGGGGAGTTCGAGGTCGGACAGCCCTCGACAGTCGGACGCGCCGCCGCTGCCCCACGAGAAGTTGAGTCGGCAGTACTCGCCGTCGGGCTTCTCCGAGCCGCCGCCGCCACCGCCGCCGCGATGCCCGTCCACGCCGCCCGTGCCGCCCGCCGTGCAGCAGTACATGAAGCGCATCTCGCCTGCGCCGCCGCTGCCGCCCGCGCGCGGCACCAGCCCCGTGGCCGCGGGTGCGCCGGCGCCGCCCGCGCGCCAGCCCATGATCGTGCAGAACGGGCCGCAGGCGCAGCAGCAGTTCACGCAGCAGATCCAGGCGCTCAACATCTACCAGCCGGGCGCCGAGCTGCCGCCGCCCTACCCGCTCGCGGGCGTGCCGCCGCCGCCCCCCTACACGCTGTCCATGCAGAACCGCCAGAGCCCCACCCAGTCGCAGGACTACAGGAAGAGCCCCTCGTCCGGAATCTACTCCGGCGGAACCTCGGCCGGCTCGCCGAGCCCGATCACGGTGACCCAGTCGACGGGTTCGCCGTCCGGGATGACGCGCCCCACGCCGATCCAGGCCTGGACCGCGCGGCAGGCCGTCCAGCCGCCCATCATCATGCAATCGGTGAAAAGCACGCAGGTGCAGAAACCCTTGCTGCAGACCGCCACCGCGCCCGTGGCGCCGCCGCCCGTGGCCACGCCCGGCCAGCCGCCGCCGCCCTCCTACGCCTCCTCCATCCAGCAGAAGCAGGCGCAGACGCCGCCCAGCTATCCCCTAGCGCCCAAGCCGTCGTCGCCGGGCTCCACGCCGCCCGCCGCCACGCCCACCGTCCCCACCACTGAGCCGCCGAGCTACGCCATCACGATGCAGGCGCTGGCCGTGCAGCGCGGCATGCACCCGGTCCCACCGCCGCCGTACGGCAACCAGAACGACAACACCACCACGGTCAACTCCCACCACTCACCCCTCCACAAGAAGTTCTCCAACAATGCCGACGTCAAAGGGGATACGTCGCAGATGGAGCTCAAGTGTCCCAACCAGAACTGCGGCCTGATGAAAGACAGCGCGCCCTCCGGCTCCGACAAGAGTTCCAACGGCTCCACGGAGCGGAGGCCGAAGGGCGCGCCCGACAAGATCAGGCACCAGTCGCCGATCCCCGAACGCAAGAACATCAGCAAGGAGAAGGAGGACGAGCGGCGCGACTGTAAAGTGAGGAACTACTCTCCGCAGGCGTTTAAGTTCTTCATGGAACAGCACGTCGAGAATATACTCAAGTCCTACAAGCAGCGGACGTACCGTCGCATGCAGCTCGAGAAGGAGATGACGAAGATCGGGCTCAGCGCCGAGGCGCAGGACCAGATGAGGAAGATGCTGTCGCAGAAGGAGTCCAACTACATTCGGCTGAAGCGAGCGAAGATGGACAAGTCCATGTTCAACAAGATAAAGCCGATCGGCGTGGGCGCGTTCGGCGAAGTGACGCTGGTGCGCAAGATCGATACTAGTCATCTGTATGCCATGAAGACGCTGAGGAAGGCGGACGTGCTGAAGCGGAACCAGGTGGCGCACGTGAAGGCCGAGCGCGACATCCTGGCGGAGGCCGACAACGAGTGGGTCGTGAAGCTGTACTACAGCTTCCAGGACAAGGACAACCTGTACTTCGTGATGGACTACATCCCGGGCGGCGACCTCATGTCGCTGCTCATCAAGCTGGGCATCTTCGAGGAGAACCTGGCGCGCTTCTACATCGCGGAGCTCACGTGCGCCGTGGAGAGCGTGCACAAGATGGGCTTCATCCACCGCGACATCAAGCCCGACAACATCCTCATCGACCGCGACGGCCACATCAAGCTCACCGACTTCGGCCTGTGCACGGGCTTCCGCTGGACGCACAACTCCAAGTACTATCAAAGAAATGGTGAGAATTACCTTATCATACCTCATTACCTTCCCCTGGAGCAATTTCATTTAATTAAGTAATTGCAAGTTCTTTGTGAACTCTGTTGTGCAGTGTGCTACATTAATTCATTTACTCCTTGTACAAAAATTTATAAACCAGTTTCCCTTTGCACGTTCGTTCGTTTGTTTCAGCCGACAGACGTCCACTGCTGGACAAAGGCTTCCTGTAATGATTTCCAGCCCGCACGGTCCTGCGCCACTTGTATCCAACGCCTTCCGCGACTCTCTTCTCTCCCTTCGCTTAATCTATGTTTATTGTTTAGATTGAACTAAACCATCCCATTATAAATCCCCTAATATCAGACCCAGAATTTAAAAAGTTGATGACCTCGCACGTCCTTGTGCGCTTGCGTTGCAGACCACGGGCGGCAGGACTCGATGGACCCGGTGGACGGCGAGTGGGGCGCGCTGGGCGAGTGCCGCTGCCACCAGCTCAAGCCGCTGGAGCGGCGGCGCAAGCGCGAGCACCAGCGCTGCCTGGCGCACTCGCTGGTGGGCACGCCCAACTACATCGCGCCCGAGGTGCTGCAGCGCACGGGCTACACGCAGCTGTGCGACTGGTGGTCGGTGGGCGTCATCCTCTACGAGATGCTGGTCGGCTCGCCGCCCTTCCTCGCCGCCACGCCCGCCGAGACGCAGCTCAAGGTGAGTCTTGCTCTGTTGACTCATATGTGACACCGGGAACCACTTGGCGCTGTTAGACCTTATTAAACCTGTGGTATGCAATCTTAATAAGGGAAAACGGCGAATTCAGTGGGCACGGTGAAATCATGAGACAGATCTTATCTCCGATTACAGTCCGTTTCAATCACGAATCAACAAACAGTGGTTTGTTTATTCCTGATTGATTGATACGCCAGCATATATGGGCAAACTATTCGTGCATTACTAAAATTACACCAACTTTCGATTAAAACCACGTCCACTTTCCAAAAAGACATAAACAAAGTTAACTTTCAAATTCCAGGTGATAAATTGGGAGAGCACCCTCCACATACCGGACGCGGCGAACCTGTCCCGCGAGAGCAAGGACCTGATCCTGCAGCTGTGCTCGGGGCAGGAGACGCGGCTGGGCAAGGACGCCAACGAGGTGAAGAACCACCCGTTCCTGCACGGCATCGACTTCGACAAGGGGCTGCGCCGGCAGGTGGCGCCCTACATCCCGCGGATCGAGTACCCGACCGACACGTCCAACTTCGACCCCATCGACCCCGACAAGCTGCGCAATTCCGGCAGCTCCGACTCGAATAAGTCGGACAGCGAGCTGGACAACGGGAAGACCTTCCACGGCTTCTTCGAGTTCACCTTCCGGAGGTTCTTCGACGACGGGTACACCAACAAGATCAACCTGGACGACAACGACAACCAGGGCCCTGTATACGTGTAGCTAATCATAGTGAGCTCGACAGTGATCCGTGTAGAGACTTGTTCCCAAGCTTGTGCCCGACTGACTCCTCCAACTTCGACCCCATCAACCCCTACAAGCACAACTCGGGCAGCTCTGACTCCAAAAAGACTGACAGCGAGCTGGAGTGAGCTCCACAGTGATCCGTGTAGAGAACAGAAGCCCCTGGAACATGTCAGATTACGCTTCTAAATGTGGTCAGGGAATATATAATAGTATCTTACGGTACAGAAGACTCGCTCCGCAAGATGATTAACGAAATAGCGACTTTAGCGCTGACACAAAAAGTGCAATTCAGTTCGCAGTTCAGCGCCTGGCCTCGCCTCCGTAAACAACACGCAACAAACGCAAAGTTGTGGTCTCTTTCTATCGCGTAACTTTATCCCATTCGACGTACTAAGGTTGCCTCGCACGCAGCGCGTGAAATATACCGACTAAAACAACGAATGGTTATGATTAAAATGTGCAATCCCAATGCCAATGTAACGAAATTAATCAAAGAAGAGATCACATTTGGTGACCAATGATTATTACAATAAATTATAATCATTACTCACCAAAACTATTTATGATTTTCGTTTATGGTTAACTTCGTCAACCTGCGACCGCGTCTGCACATTGTAGTTCTAATCATTAATATTATAATTGTCATTTCTAGATGTGGGTCACTGAACTGGCTTCTGATTCCGACTGACATTTGTGACGTCACTGACGGATTTAAATGTCATATATAGGCGTTAAGGCGAACTGCATGGATCCGGCTGATAAATTCTTTTTATATTGTTGGTCTTTTCGCAATTTGTAACTTAATTATTTATTTAGCACATTGTAGGCTTAAGGCAGTATTATCTTGCGAGCTTATACTAAAATATTTGCTTAAATAGTTTTAGAAAATTATTAGGAGTTGCGGGTAATGTCTGTAGCTCACCAAAAACAGACGATTTTCAGACAAATTTTCTAAAATTGAAACTTTCAAGATAATATTTTAATAACAACTTGTAAAATTGATACTGCAATAAGTCTACAAATGCGATATTAGTTTATAAATTGCCAAAACCAAATAAAATGTATATAATATATACATTTTGTGCAGAAGCGAGGAATCAACCTTAAGGGCATCCAAATTGATCATATCCACTGATTACTTACCTCAAGATATGGGCATCCGAACCATATACGTAAACCTTTTTCATGCAAGCAAACAGTACCTGTCAGAATACCGCCGCCGCCGCTTAGCGAACTACCGCGTGGCCTTATACTGTTGGTACTAATGACACCGATAAACTGGCGAAATTTTTTCGCGCGGTTCGCCCCGTCTAGAGTAGATGTCAATTATCGTATCACTTCAATTCGAAAAGTGAAAGAGACACTGAATATCTCGTTAGGATTCTAGCAATGTGTGTGCCTTGACTCTCTCTATAAAAGCGACGAACCTTGCTGTAAACAACGTACATGTAACGTATTTAAAAGTTTTATTTTTATTAAGCCGTATTGTTAATAATCCCGGTGATAATGTTGTAATATTGTATCGTTATGTATTTTGTAAGCGTAAATCCGTGTAGTCCGAGAGACGGCCGACGTAAAAATGGTCGCTTTAATGCATTGGTTATGAATTATGATCATAAAGGTTCGCGCGTATTGGGGTGATCCCTGTATCGAGTTGTAATTTGTAATAATCTTCCTATAACGTAATTTAAGCCTCATTACTCATTAGAATAATGGAGCCATTATAGTTGCGTGATGTGTATAGTATATACCATAATAGGAACGTTTGCCTATATTTTATGAACAACGATGAAAAGTCTTTCACAAAAATGTTTGCCATTGCCATAGATGTTAAAAACAAACGGTAGCCTAAATCATTTTATCGCCTCCAACTGCCATAAAATCGTATTCGTAAATATATAATTATAATACCTACAAAAAGTCTTCTTTTTGTGTAAGTATTACTAGAGATAATTTATTTTAAATAAAATATAGAGCTCCAATGATAAACGACTGATCGAATGTGCTAATGTGTGACAATAATAAATAATTAATAATTATGATTTGTATTGAAGATAAAAATGGGTCGTATTAACCGCGCACACATTGTGTCGGTGGTCTCTCGAGCTACGTTTGTAATATATGTATGGAATGGATCACAGTAGTACATAGCCGGAGTGATCATGGTGCTACGGCGGAACATCTAGCGTTGTTCCATTCGGGTCTGATCCACGCTATGACGATAACAGATATTTGTATGACACATTGATTTATAGTATGACACATTAATTTGCAATATGACACACTGTTGTTTGACACCTTGCTTACACACATCGCTCGTATTACATCGCATTGTTGCTGAGCGCAGAAGCCTCCAATCCATCTAGGAAACAATATGAATGGGCCCCGTATACAAAATAAGCATGACTGTTTTTAATCTGTAAAGTGGCGCATAAAATAGCGTCACCTAGGGAAGTAATCTCAGTACACGAACATTTGACAGCAAATCTTGGCGCTCAAAATGGCGCCACATGTCACGCAAAGCTAGGCTAGAATAAATGAATCGGGCGCCTCCTTAGTTCTCTTATCTCTATGAATCCACATGACACTGGCGAATAAATTATACGCAGTTGGTAAAACTACAAGCCAATAAACGAACAAAGAAGAAGAATTTTATTTGAAGTTTTAAAAATTCGTTTTCACTTTATAGGACTTTTAATTTAGATAATATAAAGTAAGACTTGCATATTATGGCAAAAATGATATCCGGTATACGTTGTGGCTTCAAAGGTGGACTGATAAAAATGGAAAGTATATTTCTTAGGCCGAAGCGTTTAATCCACTCCATATGTGGTTAAAACTAAGCCTATTTCTGAAAAAAAAACACTTACGCCAATTATTTATTATGCTTACGCGATGCAGATTTGATTCTGAATGTATGGAGGCCTGTCGTGATACTCCTAGCGCCATCTAGCTGTGCGATGCTATTCTAGTTAAGCAGCATCTATTTCATTAAATCAGCAATTCAGCCCCCTGATTGCGTAAGAAAAACGTATTCATCGTTATCATAAACGCTAGCGAATTCTGCCCGCTGATTGGGTTCCTGATTTGCGTCAGCCAATCGCGGCGCAGAACTCGCTAGCGATTACGATAACGATGAATACGTTCTTCTTACGCAATCAGGGTGCTGTTCTGTCCTGTTCTCAAAAAATGCAAAAACGTATTGGTTATGTTACAGGTACTGTTAACTGTACTATGCGTTCAAATTTGTTGGCAATGTTTTATAATTATATTGTATTGTGTCATAGTGTGGATCAAACCTACCTGTATACTATTTTTGTAACTAGCGAAATTATTTATGAGGTAAGATCAAGCTCGGATTAGTGAAATTCGCCACTATATTTTCTTACGTATTTATTCGATATAGATCGCTCCCATGTGTGTTTGTTCATATAATAGACCGAGAACAAGTGAACGATTCGTTTAAGTGTTTTAAACAGATAAAACGTGCATATTTCTTTGAAGTGATTTATCTCGGAAACTTTAATTTAAAATAACAATAATTTTATCACGAAGTACGCCAGATAAAATAAATTAAGAATGATAGGTACCATGTTTTTATGTACGAATTTGTCTTCATAAATCTCCTAGCGAAAAAAACTTGCGAATCGTTGATTTTTTCTCGGATACTAAATTAAAAACCATAAAATTTATGATTAATGTCATTAATGTAACGAAACGGTCCAACATAACGCACGAAATGTACAAAATTATGTCTTAACAATCGAAAATGACAAAGTTGTTTTCTTCATGCCTTACAATGAGAACAATTTTACAGATCCAATCAAATTATACGTCTTTGATGTCTTTCCGATTCATGTCAACAGCTCGTGTCAAATCTTAATTGAACAGCTGATTCCTCAAATACACATACGAGAGGGCGTGCAAAAGTTTTAGGGGGTGTTTGATAAAACCTAATGCATCTTAGTGTAAGTAGTTATTCAAGGGCCTGTTTCACATTCACCAGACAAATTTTATCTAACGAATAAACTAGACATTTTGACAGAAATTATAAAAATTGTCACAACATCAAATATATTCGCTATATAAAATTAATCTGGTGATTGTGAAACAGGCCGTAAGTCTTGTCTTCTAAACCACTTAAGGCAGTCTATTAATTGTCAAATGTGTTCTAATTATGTCAGAACTCAAGACTACGCATTCTTGAGCGACCGCGCAACATGACTTGTAGACTTTGTTGTTTTCGTGTGTTACGATGAACTAAATAAAAGTGCAATAATTTTAGGCACGCATATGGTTGTATGATAGTGCTTCCAAGCAATTTGGACTAGTACATTTTGTGTGCCTTTATATGCGGGTTGAGCCAATACATCTTTCAGTAGTGAAACTACGTATGTTGTAGGAAAGACCAATCGATTGCATCAGAAAACTATATGCATTTTCATTACTGGAAAAATTCTTGCGATTGGTCCCTGCTGCTTTGGCTCAATGATCAACTTAAGAAGACTAATTAAAGTGAAGAAAAAGAAATAATTTCAGAAGAATTTTACTATTTACTGTATTATTGAAGGAGTGCAATAAATATTTATTAACATACATAAAAATCGCGTACTATTTTCTGGTAAAATAGCCGATTGATTTGAAAGTTAGGTACTTCATGAATAACATACCCCAAATAACTTCTGATCTCTTTTCATTAAGAATTTTATCTTATGTTGACCGAAAAAAAAGTCGAAAATTACTTTAATTTCAAGTTAGTTTTCCTTTTGTAGTGCAGCATGTTATTTTCTTAACTAACAATTATTCATGTAGTGTATCCGCCCACTACATTGGTACATTATGTATTCATATTTAATACATATACGTATACATAGCAGATACGTATGCCAGTATAGGTCTCAAAATGCTTACAATGGATAAATCGAATCTCACATTGTTGAAAAGCACTTTTCAAACTTCGAGTGCGATTAATTATGTTCATTTGATTATTAAGTTATGAAGGTCCAATAAATTAAGCATAAAAAAATAAACAAAATTATTTAAAATGTGCCATTGATTGATAAAGAATATATACCTGCATCTCATTCATTTTAGGTGGTGCCAAAAAATCTAAATCGAAAATCAATTTTACTATCTGGGAGAACTTAAACATATTTTGAATTTTCTTTTTATGTTGTACATGGCTTCTACAGGTATCAGATTATGAATTATAATGTAAATTATATGTGTTCTGTTGTACAAAATCGAATTAGTTATAGATGTGCTGTGCTCATTGTTCAATGTCATTAGTACGGTCGTGTGGCTGCCCTAATGATTTCACGGGTCTGTGTAGTGGGCGGCCAACTATAGGCATGGAATAAAGTTAAACTTTGTATGTAATATAGAAATGGCGAACAAATACAGTGTGACTAGCACTTAACGCTATGTTTAGCCCGTAGACGTTCTTGGCACGGAAGCTAGCAACAAACTTTGAGGAGTTGATTCATAAAATCTGAAAGCTTGTACGTAATACGATTATTTTGAACCAGATGGTATGTCTAGGTTTACTCGAGTAGCGCAGAAAAATAATACAACAAACTTTCAGCTTTCAGAAACACTCCTTCAATTTTTGCCACTCGCTCTTCAGCTATTTTAGGACGTTCTCTTTTTATTTGTATAGTATGTTATAAACGAGTCAATTCACCTTAAATTATGTGTTATTTGTATGTAAATTGTTTTATTCTAAAATAAAACATGCTTTTAAGTAAATGAAAATAAAAATATGGGAATTCTGTTGACTTTTTTGTTTAAAACCTGTACTTAAAGTAAATAAATATTTTGCAAGTTCAGCACAAAACACTAATTATATTTTCATATATTAATTAATTATTATTTCACTCATAATAAGAATCTGTGCCTTATGTGTTTTGTCTCAAAAAAACTGTGCTGAAAACATTGATTTATAAATTTGGGGTCAGCGCTAAAAAGTGTCCGAACCGAATGACATACAAGACGCGAAAAGACATACAATCGCACTTCAGTCTCGTGTTTGAAAATAGGCTGTCAGTATAGTAATGGTTTAAGACATAAGTTGTTTTAGTTTGTTTATAAAAATACTCACGTACCCTCGTTTATATAGGTTTTCTTGGGACACTTTTTTCGTGAATTTTGTATTACACCCATCGTCCATAGATTTATAAGCCTATATGGCTGAGATGATCATTTTTTAGTGCCTCGAATATGTTCTATACAGTTGTAAATAAATGTGAATTAATTATTAAAAAAAATACGATAATAGTCATAGTTCGTAAAAAAAAACTTCTACAATTTCGTTAAAAAATAAGAACTTTTATTCTACAATTTCTAACTTGATATTTTGTGCAGTATCAAATGATCAATAATAATTTTCATACATGTAGCCATAATAATATATGTAGCCCGCATTGATCTATAATATATACCCGTCTAGCGGTGAAAGGTCAGTGACAATGCGATCGCATGTATTTTGCACACAGAGTAATAAATAATATGGCACATTGGAGACATCGAATTATTTTGAAAAAGTCTTAAGTTGTTAAGTTTTTATATTGTATTTTATTTAAACTTAAAATAACCATTATCGGTCTGTTCTTCTATAGGTAAAGATTCTATTATCGACTGAGAACTTCAAAACGTTAGGGTTTCATCAAGAAGTCTTGCACCCTTCTGTTAAAATCCTCTGCGTATCGGATATGTATATCATGCTTGCCCTCGGGATAGATGTGTAATCTGGAATCAAAAAGTAACACGAGTTAAAAACACTTATTCCTTGAACACTTACTTCCTAATGAATGTCAGAACTCTGGAAACTAAGCGCCGCGTTCGGAAAGCATTTGAAAAAAATTGGCAAAAAACTTTGCAAAAATTTTTTTACTCTACCTATACAAGTTAGTACTTGACTGCGATCTCACCGGATGGAAAGTGACGATGCAGCCGAAGATGTTAGCGTACTAACTTGGAAGGCTAAGTAAATTCACCCCCAACGGTTTCTACACAGCATCGCACCGGAACGCTAAATCGCTTGGCGGTGCGTCTTTGTTGGTGCCTTGGTGGTAACGCATCCGAGCGCGCGTCACTGCTCCAGGAGGAGGAGGTCGTCAAAATGAAAGGAATAAGATTCACTTACAAAGAATCTTTTATATTCTCTTTTAAATACGGAGCGTGGACAGCATCTACCAGCGGGTCCTTGGCACCGTATAGGATCAACGTCGGACACTTGATATCCTTTAGAAACTCGCAACAGATGTCGCTGTTCTCTTCCAGAGCTGCGGACATGCAGTCGACCCAACTCCTCCAGTATTTAGCGAACCTCTCTTTTCCGTATATTTCTATCATCGGATCTCGTAAATGCTTCGACCATTTGTTTACGTCTCTTAAACCTGTAAATCGAGTATTTTTTTCATATATTTGAATGTGGTATTGGATTTTTGAACTCTAACCAATTGGCGAATTGTACCCGATTATTATTTAGTGTGTACAAAGTACCTACCTACAAACTCAGGATTCGTTCGCGTACATACTTAGCTTCAAAACTTTCTGCTAAAAAAAAAGATTCCGACGAATTGAGATCCTTTTTTTGAAGTCGGTTAAATAATTGAACAGTGTAGGTAAGGCCAATCACGAATGTTTAGAGATTCTACTTCAAAGTTCAATTGCTCTATATTACTTATCTAATGTATATTTGTAATACACGAAGTACCAGGTGGTTGGTCCTGCCACTGCTCGAAGACTTCTTATTTTTAACGAATGGCCGCTTACTTTCAAAAGCTGCTATCTCGCTAGGCAGCACGTAAGGGCTGGTCCCCCAGACCACCAGTTTCCTGATCGCGTCAGGGTATTTGGCTGCGAGGATCAGACTGGCAGCACTGCCTGCGCTCCAGCCTAGCACTGAGAACTTGGGGATGTCTAACATCTGAAATATGAAATCATATCTTCAAATAGGTATTTATATTTGCAGAAGTGAGATATATTATTGGTGTGTTTCAATATAAAGTAAAACAAGTGCAGCAGTGATAGCTCAGTGGTTCTGACCTCTGCCTCTCATAAGGAGGTCGCGGGTTCGAATCCTGGGCACATATCTCTGATTTTTCCGAGTTATGTGCGTTTTCAGGAAACTAAATGTCACTTGCTTAGCGGTGAAGGAAGACATCATGAGGAAACCTGCATGCCAGGGCTGAGAGTTCACAAAAAATTTCTCGAAGGTGTGTGAAGTCCGCCAACCCGCACTTGGCCAGCGTGGTGG
Organism: Coenonympha glycerion; assembly: GCA_963855885.1. Classification (NCBI taxonomy): domain Eukaryota; kingdom Metazoa; phylum Arthropoda; class Insecta; order Lepidoptera; family Nymphalidae; genus Coenonympha; species Coenonympha glycerion. The sequence continues at coordinate 13,968,651 of OY979637.1, read as the reverse complement.
GCTATGGCCAAACCCCTCTGAGACCCGTGCCCAGCCCGTGGGCATAAAAAGGGGAGATGAGAGTAAAATTTATGAAATTGAAACTTTATAGGTTTAATAACTTCACTGTCGAGTGTCGACATCATTTCCCGAGGATTTTGTTTATTTGGAATATAAGGCCCAATAAGTAGGTAAGTAATTATAAAAGTTCCTCGAGAAAAGGTAGATGAAAGTCAATTTTCGCTCCGCACACATCAGTTCAGTAGCTGCGGCGTGAAAGAGTAGGTAACAAATATGCACATGCACATATACCTGTGCGCAGAAACTTGATACCGCGGCACGCGCTCGTCTGGTCAGAGACGAGCGCGGGTCGCGATCGTCTAGTCAGTGTCTTCGCACCTTCATGAGCTCGTAGCCAGTATCCGCGTCGTGTTCATAGCTCTGCAAGTTGAACTCCCGCTCCGGCGGGTAGCTCTTTCCGAAGCCCGGCGGGTCCCACACCACCAGCGTGAACTGGCGCCGGTCGAAGCGCTGTATCTGCTCCTTGTAGTTCGTCCATATGGTGCCGAGCCCGCCGGGCGTGAGGATGCAGCTGTGGGGTCCGTGGCCTACTTTTATGTAGTTGATGTTGTGTTTACCGAATTTTATTATTTGCTCCTGAAATATACGTATAGGCACTAACTGGGTGTTAAGGCAATTTAATCTGTGTACCGAATAGCAGTTGTCTCTATAGCTCTTCCCGCCAAATTCAAATTAAATTTGGTTTTTGCAATTTTTAATGTAAATAAGTATAAGAACTTAATAGTTTTGTAAACTAATAAGACAAAAGTAGGCTAATAGCATTTAAATTGTGGGAATTAGCAGTATCTTCACATAATTTAACCTGGGATTATTCTGCCATTGCCACAGCTTACTACAAATTACAACAAACCAAATAGGTATTTGAATTTGGCGGGCATACCACGTTTGACGTTAGTAACTATTATCTCAACATGCAGTTATGATCATTGTTATCTAAAGATCGTTATACATTGCTATAATATTATAAAGACGTAAAACTAAAACAGATTAGGTATATGTTGTTTTGTCAATATAGGTAGGTATACCTACTGCATAGGGTTACCTACCTATTCGAGTATCGCTAAATCTTCAGGATGTTACTGAGATTTGTATTGAAAATATAGTGATCTGTGTATTGAAATAGGTGTATTGTCCTATCGAAATAAGGGTTCCATTTTTACCAAATTGGTATAGGTATGGAACCCTAAAAACGGAAAAGGTTTTAAAATAAAAGTAAGTATGTACCTACCTGCGAATTAGCAACGTTACTGAAAAATGCACAAATATTGCCAACAAGTAATGTTCTGTGATTGCGAATGACAATATTATTTCGCGCAAAAAGCATTTCTGCACATAATGCCTACATACTATGATATCAAAGAGGAATAAGATGAGATTTTATATTTAATCACTAAACGGACGCGACAATGCATAATGCAAATTAACCGCAGACTGGCGAATTCACGAGGAACCGATTACGATGAGTCACTGACCAACGCAACATATAGCATTGAAGGCCGTACTAAATTGCATTCGGCTGATTTTTTTGGATGTTGCTAAGCTGGATAAGATATCATATTATGTGACGTAAAAGTCACGTTAGGTCGCAGTAACACGTTCGTAGTAGTATTACTTACTTTAGTAGTGAACGTGTTACTGCGACCTGTTACTGCGAACGTGTTACTGTATAACTACTTACTATAGTATTTCAATCTACGAAGACGCGCCCCACTCTGTCAAAATCGCTTATGTTTCATTCGATTCGTATGGAGTTTGACAGAGTGGGGCGCGTCATCCTGTGTTGAATTAAAATAGGTTTCTATATACGGGGTAAAACAATCTCGTCCGAAACTTTCATTCCGTGCGGGCGCCAAAAAAAATGCTGATTTCGCCGTCTATTGAAGAATGAAAATACAGTTAAGTACACAGATATTTTTTCTCGTCAAAATGGTTTATGGTAATGATGTGTAGCCAACTGCATCCGGGGCTTTTTGTACGCAGTTCCGTACCTGAGCCAAAAAACTCTCAAGTTTTACGGGGCAAAATAGGCCCCGAAACGCACCGTAAGGTAGTTTAATGTCGGGTCATAATACCCTACCGCACCAGGGGAAGATCTTAAAACCAGGAGTGTAAGACCATTTTAATAGCGAACACCAGGAAACGAGAGGGCGGTTCACTTGATGGTAAGCGATCACCCCCGCTCATGTCTATCTATGCGTGGCAACTGGCAATACGTCTTTGCCAGTAGCAGTACTCAGTAGTATCAAGTAGTATGCTAATCAGTCGCAGGTCGCAGCCTAAGTCGAAGTGACGAAAGAACGTATTTTAAAAATAAAACACGCACGCCTAAGTACTATTATTTATTATTATTTTTATTTTGTAGAACTGCCAGGATTTTCTTCCGTTACTAATGTAAACAAATACAGCCGAGAGTGAATTGGTATTTTTTATATACAGCGTGTCCGGGAACGAACTTGAGATAATTTAAGGGAGAGTTCTATAGCTCATTACAAGCAAAAAATCCCCTATAAAGGGGGGGCGTCCCCTCACCCCCTCCCCGGTAGAGCCATTTCAATTTTGTATGCGTTTTTTTGGGTATGTGCAGACAATATGATGCTCAAGGTGATGATAGAAAAATTATGACATCTTATATTTTCTTAATTGCTAAATTTAATTTTTAATGTTATGATGTTAAGTAATAAGTAATTTTATAGACTAAAGAATTTATTGTGTAATTTTATTTTTAATGTGATGACTGAATATTGTTTAATTTAATGAATGTGTGACCCAGGGAAACGTATTGGATTTTTCTGTAATGTGTTCCTGGTTATGTAATACAAAAAAAAAAAAAAATATCAGTAATAACTTGAAAGTTTGTTGATTCACACGTTCTCAAATGGTTTCAGTCGACTGGGTAGAATAATCTCCATCGCTAGATACCTAATAATAATGTAAAACGTTAAAATAACACAGCCAAAAATGCCTGAAACTAAAAAAACCTTGCCCAAAAAAAACGTGATATAAAATATGGTCTTAGCGATCCCGTTTCTGCAAAATTTACCTATAACTTCACGTTTTAATTATTTTTTGGCATTTTTTTTTAATTCGAGGCATTTTTGTTAAGTTATTTTAACGTTTTACACTATTATTAGGTATCCAGCGATGGAGAATATTGTATCCAGTCGAATAAGACCATTTAAGAACATGTGAAGCCACAAACTTTCAAGTTACAGTTAGTTGTGTGGACATACCCAAAAAAACGCATACAAAATTGCAATGACTACCAGTGAGGGGGTGAGGGGGCACACCCCTTTGTGGAGGATTTTTTGCTTGTAATGAGCTATAGAACACTCCCTTAAATTATCGCTAGATCAATCCCGGACACACTGTATAAGTCAGGTCCTGTACGATAGTCAGGAGCATATTTGGTCCAGCCAGAGAATGACGAGCATGAATCACGAGCTTGGATGCTCTTATAGGAAGTGAGACCATCGTCAGGTTCTGTAATTCACAACGCTTGAGATGGGAGGGCCACCTGGAACGAATGCCAGACATAGGGCCGTGAAAATCATGACCAAGTGGACCCCCCAACAAAAAAGGCCAAAAGGCAGACCAAAAAAGCGTTGGGCTGACGGCGTGGAGCAAGACTTACGGAGCATGGGTAAATACACCAACTGGCGCAGGGAGTCGAAGGACCGCGACAAGTGGAGGAATATTGTGGAGGAAGCCAGGGCCCACAAGGGGCGGTAGCACCACAGGATAGATAGATAGTATGATAGTCTTAATCTCAGCTCTGTCGCAGAATAATCCACCATTGATGCAAAACCTCTCTTGAACGAATACAAGGGTGCGTATAAATTGACTCGCTATTCCGAATCAATAGGAATATGGTTTATACATCTGTCGCTTCTAGGAGGAACTCTTGAACTCTTCTGTTGAAATCTTCTGCGTATCTTATGTGAATATTGTGCTTGCCTTCCGGATATACGTGAACTCTGTAACAATTTAGTAACATGAAACATAATATTAATAATAGATAGGTAGATCTTTCTTTCTTTTTTTTGAAAATGACTCGACCGATTTTAAAAATATTTTTGTGAATCAGCCCTGTGAGACCCGGTATCCACCAAAGCGGAGCGGAGCGGAGCTGTGTTTGATTAACAAATCAGATCGCGACATTTTGACATCTCCGAAACAGAGCGGAAAGGAGATGGCGAAAGAACGAAATCTGATTGGTTACTCAAACACAGCTCCGCTGCGCGTTGGTGAAAACCGGGCCTTATGATCTAGAGGTTAAGACAACGTCTGACGTCTACGAGACGTTGTCTTCCCAAAGAGCTATTAAAAAAGGGGTCGCTGCCTCACCTGGAATTCTTGATGTTTTTCTGTAGGTACTTCACGTGGGATCCGTCCACCATTTGGTCTTTCTCCCCGTACAGTATCAACGTGGGGCTGCGGATATCCTTCAGTATGTCGTCGCAGTTGAATACGCGGTAGTTCTCTACGACGTTATCTACCCACTTGTTGAGTCTCTTTATGAATTCCTCTTTCCCGTACATCCTCGTCATTGCGTCTAGCGCTGGCTTCGACCAGTTGTTCAAATCTTTCATTTCTGGAAATAAAACAATTTATTATAATATTCTTCTAATTCGTATATACTGTATATTCCCTGAAACCCACGTATAACGTCGGTTCGTCGCCCTGCGCCGTTTCATCCTGGCAATACGTGGAGTATACGGTGTACTCACTCCTGTAGTTCTCCGCTTCGCTGAGCAGCATGTGCGAGCTGGTGCCGAACACCACCAGCCTGCGGAGCGCGTGGGGGTGGCGCGCCGCCAGGATGAGCCCCGACGCGCCGCTGCAGCTCCAGCCCACGAACGAGTACTTCGGGATCCCCAGTGCCTTCAAATTAATAACATAAGAAATCACTTGACTCTACTGGTGGTAGGACTGTTCTTGCGGAATACGTCCAGGTAGAGTATACCTATAGGTATCACATCACCGGGGTTATTCTACCGTGAAGCAGGGAAGATTCACGTAACGTTTTCACTTACCGAATGAAGTGAATCAAGAAATAAAATAAAAAAATAATACTGAGAAGTTGGTTTAGTGTTAAAATTGAATATAGGAAATCCTACTTCGACATAGGAAATGTACTAAAACGCCTTAACCTTATTGCGCAAAGTAAATTTAATTTCAGATTCTTGACCATGACCGTTTTGAACTACTTACCTACATTCAATTTTACGCCCTATGTCAATAATTGTAACATTTTTTTTCAGTGTTGTCAAAAAATGTTCTCAATATATCCTGTTTATATATTATGTACAGGCTAAATGCCATGATCCTTTTAAACATTTCACTTCACGAATTGTTACCGATGCGTTACTGATGCGCTGTAAAGTGTTACCTACTGTGTTCTGGTTTAAAGGCCACTGTACACTATATTTTATACATTATAATTTTAACAACAAAACAATTATACACTAAGTATATACGAATCTGATGATTTTCGGTTATGAGCACAATGCAGAGCATCATATTATAATAGCAAAGCAAAACAAAGTCACTGCACCTGGCACTTAATATCATTATCTTTAACCGTCATTCTTTCATGCTTCTGTTATCATTCTTTTATATAGAAAAAATTTACAATTACAAACACACCTTCATAAACTCGTAGTACACATACGCGTCTCTTTCAAAGAAGTCGATCACATTCTCGTCATCAGGCACCGTGCTCTTCCCGTTGCCCGGGGGGTCGCAGACCACGAGCTCGAACTGCTCTCGGTCGAACCCCTCGATTTGTGGCTTGTAGTCCGTCCAGATCGTGCCCAGCGAGCCCGGGGCGCACAGCACGGTGTGCCGCCCCCGACCGACCCTCAGATAGTTTATTTCGTATCTCCCAACATTAATTTTCTGCTCTTGTATTTTGTCTTTCTTTCCCTATAAATGAATAAAGTATCTAAATATTAATTTTCACATTACTTGCAAAAAAGGAGTGTATAACATTGTTCATGGTTAATGTAGATATATTATTATCTCTTTACTTCACTGTAAATTAATAACTCCAGAACCGATTTAGTCGTGTATTGTTAGAATCCTTATGTCTCACTTTATATGACATAAAATATTAATTTTAGATCCATATCGTAGGCAGACGGGTTTAATTTAATATTTTACTCACTTATAAATCAAACATAATAAAATCTTTTACATAGCTTTTAATTGCTTGGCCACATGACACCAAACCTGATCTCATGAAGATTTGATTGAAGTTTCGCAACCTGCGTAGTAATTTTATATACATTCCGACCACTAGTCAAAAATTAATATAGAACATCACAAAAATACTTCAGTTACGATAGGGCTCTTTGGCTAGGGCAAATGGGATAGTTCAAAGAGTATATAATGGATAGTTAAAATAGCTTCTATTTGAAAAAAAATTACCTGGATACTATTTGCCATAGAGTAAGAAACACTAGGGTGATATAATTTCCTTAACGTCTTCAAGTACACCATCACGGAACTTTTGAATAACATTTTTGGGAGACTACTAAATATGCAGTTGTATAGTCTTCTTAAACCAGAATTAACGTGCAACTGAATTAAAAACAAGCTTTAAGCTTATATTATATCTACTTATAACATAAGTACCTACATAATATACATATAACTAGTCCGCGTTATAGATTAACATAAAATTTTATTATGTTCATATGTAAATATTTTATTCATTACATGTACTTTGTTTTACAAACACGTCATTTGCTTATACAGTGTGTCCGGGATCGAACTAGCGATAATTTAAGGGAGTGTTCTATGGCTCATTATAAGCAAAAAAAAACCTATAAGGGGGGGCGCCCCTCAACCCCTCCCCGTGAGAGCCATTTCAATTTTGTATGCGTTTTTTTGGGTATGTGCACACAATATCCTTCTATATTTTTAAATTGAATGCGAAAATTTAACTAAAGCTTTCAGCTCATAATGTTGTTTGTTAAAATGAAGTAAAAATTGCATCGTTTTAAGTTTATTATAATTTTGTTTTCGTTGTCCGCCTTGTTTCAGTCTTTTAAGTTATTGCATTTTAGTTGACATTTTTGCAGTCGGGTTTTTTGATTTTTTTAATTATTTATTTTATTTGATAATATCTTATTCTTCCTTACAACTTCCAACAGATACTTAATTAAAAACTGTTCGTTTTTAATTAAGTATCTCTCTTTCCACAAAACATATCTATACTTTGAAAAATATCATTAACAAAAACATATTTTAAAGTGTTTTGTTTTGTGAGTTTAGAGCACTGCTCTAAATAAAAAACACCCTGTAATGTAACATTAACTACGTTTTACTGAAGAAGGATCTGTAATTAAGAATTTACATTTAACGGCACTTATTATTATTAAAAAAAAATAGTTTCCTTAGTGCTCAAAACTTTTTGTTCGCTTATTTATATTCGCAGAAATCCCGGCATCACGTTGAAATAAATCTCATAATATAGTAAGTTGTTATGATTATGTAATTATTATTAAGTAATAAGTTTCCCAGAACGGATTTAGTCGCGGCAGTAAAAAATTCAATAACATACAATAAAAAAAGGCGTGTGGCACTCGGAGACTGCCGCGGTAAAGCTATTGCATAGAATTTAAAGTTATTTTTAGTTTTGCCATCAATCGAAAAGTAGAACTTTTGGTACCAGGCTACTATGAAAGCATAAGGTAATCTCACAAACGTAGTTGTGGAGTTGCGCTCTTTGCTTTCATGGTAGCCTAAGGTAACTGTACCATATTACAGTATATTAAGGCATTTTCAACGTTGAGAAGGATTTTAAGAAAAAGTACGAATGTGCTAGAACTGAAAACTGTTTTATTTTGTAGACAAGTTTTATCAGATGAATGTGGAATATTATTTTGCGCCGTAGCCTTTAAATTATATAAATAATCGTTATTTTGCGGAACCTCGTGTTTGTCTCTAATTCCGTACCAAAATTTTGCCTCATGACATAATTCCGGTAATCTTTGTCCATAATTCCGTGATATTTTTATATTATTTTTATAACGCATTACAAGTAAGTACTTGACTGCCATCTCACCTGATGGTAAGTGTGAATACAGTCGTGAATCCAAACGTACTAACTTGGAAGTGATAAGTAACCGCCAACGGTTCCTAAACGGCATCGTGCCGGAAAGCTAAATTGCTTGGGCTTACGTCTATGCCGGTAGTGTGGTTACCACTGGCCTTTTGTTAATTTGTGTCAATTTAATAACCCCCTTTATTTTTTAGGGTTCCATACCAAAATGGTAAAAATGGAACCCTTATGGTGAGACTTTCTCCGTCCGTCCGTCCGTCCGTCCATCCGTCCGTCCGTCTGTCACACTCGATTATTTCAGTAACTATCAAAGCTATCGACTTGAAATTTGGAATAGTTTTAGGTAATAGTGACCCAACGCCATTGCAATCATAAAATATTGAAAATTGTTTTTATTTTTATTTTAAAAGGGGGGAAAACCGGGACTTCGAATTTTCAAAATGAGATAACAATATTAAGTGGGGTATCATATGAAAGGGCGTTACTTGTGTATTCTAAAACCGATTTTTATTTATTTTTATGCCTGACTAGCTGTTGCCCGCGGCTCCGCCCGCGTGCAGTTCGTTTTATTTACAAAAATGTTTCCCGTGGAATTTCTTAATTTTTCCCAAGATAAATGAGTGGTCCCTGGGTTCGATGGACCCGTAAAGGAGTCTTCTTCCAATCTCTCCTGTCAACGTGCTATCTTCTTTCACACAATTTACCTATATCTTCTTTGGTCTTCCTCTAGTTATAACACTCTGTCGAAATCGCTTATGTTACTCAATTTGCATGGAGTAAGACAGAGTGGGGCGTGTCATCGTGGATTGTAATATCTATACTAACCAAACTTATCTTATTCTTTGATGATACCAACGCCCAGATATTGTAATTAAGCATTCTGATGCGCTGCTGTGTACGTAGCAACCCGTTCCTGCTACGTACGGGTTAGGTATCTTGTATAGTTTCCTAGTTGCACGATCAAAAGGACGATTTAAACTGTCGATATTTCAACCCCGTTTTGATTGTGCTACGTAGATAAGTAGCTATAGGTTTTAAGTATCTTAAATGTTGACCGGGCATATATATAAAGTAGGATCATAAAATTGCATTTAAATCCGTTACTTGAAAGACGCCTGCTTTTCCTGTTTTTGTAATGTTTTCTTTCCCGCGGGAACTCGATTGGATTAATAAGTTTTTCTATATATATATTTTGTTAAAGAGGCAACATAAGGTATCAGCATGACAAATTTTACTAAATTAAGTTCATTAGTTGTTGTTTACAAAGCTGTTAAATTAATTGCAGTTTTTTAACTATCCCACGGGAACTCTTTATTTTACCGGGATGAAAAGTATCCTATATGTTGACCAGGGACATAAGCTACCACCACACAAAATTTCATTGGAATCGGTCCAGCCGTTCCAAAGATTAGCCCGTACAAACAGACAGACAAACAGACAAACAGACAAACAGAGAAACAAAAAATTTGAAAAAAATTTAAATTAGTTCTATTTCACTTCTTACATCCCCCTGACTCCGTTTTTAGCATTTTTTTTATTTGTACAGAAATTCGACCTCTACAGATTTATTATATGTATTGATTGATGATTGATATTGATTGATAGTTTCCGATTTATTGAGCAAACTGTCGAAAAAAATACCGTTCCCCCCCCCCTTATCTCCGAAGTTTATCAATCAAAAAATCTGAAATAATTATGATTAATAGACATTAATGTATATTTTACAGGAAAAATAAAATCAACTCCCTAACTATTATACTTTTTTTGATAATAACAATAAACAACCAAAACCAAAGTTACGTTTGCGGTTCGCCAACAAAAGTACCTACATGTAAATTATACTCGTAAATTCATGAACAAAAGTGATTCTTTCAATGTTTTACTTCTTCTATGGTATGGAACCCTCGGTGCGCGAGTACGACTCGCACTTGGCCGGTTTTTTTATTTTACTATTACTTTCTACAGTAAATATAAAATTATATATTCTGTGAAAATTTTTAACCTGTTACCGTTATCAATATCGAGCAAAAACAAGCATAAAAAATACGTCAATTGCATGGGAGCCCCTTTAATTTTTTTTTGTATTTGTTGTTATAGCGGCAACAGAAAAAATACATCATCTGTGAAAATTTTAAGTGTCTATTATCATTAAACGCCATATCTATCACCAAGTTGAACCATCAAGAGATACAGCCTGGTAACAGACGGACAGCGAAGTCATAGCAATAGGGTCCCGTTTTTACCTTTTGGGTACGGAACCCTAAAAAGATATTGCATGGCCCCCTCCTAAACTTAGTTTTTGTTACTTATTAGTCAAAGATAAGTCAGAAAACGTTTTATTTTCTCTCCGAATGCTATATTTCGGGTATACCAGAATAAGGGACATAAGTACGTGCACCTTATTGCGGTAGTCATAAAAATGGTCTCTATTTCATATTTTTAATAAAAAAATAAAGTGAACTACAAGCTTATGTAGTTTTTATATGCTACATATGGATATAATTGGTTATTATATGATTAAGAAAATAATATTCAAGTAATTATGTTGACGTACTAGTCTGTTAATTAGAAAGTATGGCATAAAGTGTAATCATTTCAGACTCGATTATAGAAGTAAACATATATAAACTCATATACCGCAATTAGGTCACAGTAATCTGCAGTCATTACTAAACTTATTTACATTGAATATATACATGAATTTAACCCAAGTGAGAAAAAAAAGACGGAAATATTTCGAAAGGATTTTTCTTTATTGCGTGATACGCACGCAATTAGATTCACGGGCTCAGAACTGTGAACATAATTACGGTACTGAGAAAATTCACAAATTCTTTAAAAATATACTTTATAACACCTCGAATTTACTATAAAACATACTATTGATAACTGCTAAGCAATAATTTCATAAATTTCGATAAATTTAACTTACCGGCATCACATCATATCCTTATGAAAATTCCACTGTTACCTTACGCTCACTAAGAACAGAAACGTATGAAACTACTAAGATAGCGACTTGATGCGTTCAGAAGCTCGGTATGGTTTTTAGAACTATTGTTTTTCTAAGTAAATCATGTTTTTTTGGTTGAACACAAACTATAGTTTATGTAGCATTCTATAAAATTACGATTTTACTGATTGTGTTCTTATTTTTCGGCGAAAATCAAAATGTCACGGCATAATGTAAGTACTATACCGGAATAGTGTACAGTTACCTTAGTACCAAAAGCTCTACACTAGGAGTGCCAGGTTATTTTCGTTACGAAATTTCTGTATTCGGTCTGCACCGTCAAAGCCCGCGATAGAAGCTATGCAATAGCTTAAAAAGTTTCCTTGAGTCACTGAAACTTTTGTTTTTAGTATATACTCAGTTATTACTTATTTTTGAGTAAGTATATACTCAGTTATTTCAGTACTCACTAAGTCACTACCCTACTCGGTGTATGCCATGAAAAATACGTAGAAACGGACGGAAAGTAAAATAACGCGGCGAAATAAGTAAAATAACGAGAAAGAGCATTTTATATTATGTGCACTATGTACCCACAGGCAGACTGCAGAAGAACACGATTAAGTATTAATTCTTAGTTTTAATTAAGTATTTCTTACAACAGGTAAAAATATTACTTGCATATTTTAATTGTATCTTGCAATCAAGAAAACTCAATTTAAATAAATTAATTAAATATTTAACTAGCAGATTAATCGCAATTAAATTAATTGTGATTCAATTAATCGCAATTATTTTTTCAGCCAATTACTACAATAATTAAAATCTCAGATCACTCGTTTGAGTGATCTGAGATTAAAATACTACAATCGCGAAGAAAAGCGCCGGAGCCGAACGTGGTAGGAGCCAGTGACATCGCTCAGCAGGGCAATCGGCTAAAAATGTATCAATCATTAAAGAACTGTATCAATGTCAAAACGTGATTTTCAAGCGTTGTAATTGGTCAACAGTCAACACCCGTGTTTTGTCATTGATACAGTTATTTCTTTTTTAAATGATTGATACATTTTTAGCCGATCGCCCTGTCTACTGTTGCGTACGGGATCGAAATAAAAACGTGTCTCGTGTTTGCTATCAAACTCCTCTAAATTGAAACGGCTCGACCGATTTTTATGAAATTTTCTGTGTATTTTGGGTAGGTCATAAGCTATTTTTTACATCTCTAACGGGAAAAACGCAAAACGTTTGCCGGGTTAGCTGTTATACAATATGCTCGATCTCCAAAAGGTTTGTATTAAAGAAAACATGACATGAGCGAGTATGAACGATTTGCTCAACATTTTTTTCATGTAGTATTGTTTTCATCATACCTTAGTTACATCACAAAGTTTTTGTTAAAGTTTTTATGTACATAAATATTGCATAAAAGACTAAAATCGCTTGAATAATTAATTCCGTGTTACATAATACCTACCTACTAAGCTATAATTCATAACAAGACCGTGAGATCAAAAGTACAAAATTCTGTTCCATATATTGTTTTGTTAGTTTTTGTTAAGAGGCGTTACCTGATTTTTATAATTGAATCCCAACAAGCCAAAAATCAACTGAATGCTACAATACCAACTCAGCAAAAGTTTCATAAAGATTGTATGATACTCGAGGAATGTTTTTATAATAGCAGCAGATATTATATTTGGTAAATCTTCAAAACCGGTAGGTTTACCTAGATTTTAAATAAAACTGATTTCATGTTAACAGTATAAAATTGTATATTAAATGCGAATGTTAATAAAGAATAGCCCCGAATCCAATTGAAATTATTATAAGTACAAAATAATATAACGATAAATATATAACAATGATTAAACTTAATAAACTAATAATAATCGTTTTTTTTTCACCATATTATAGTTTATAACAATGAGAATAAATCATTGTAATTAAGGGTACAAAGCACCCATCAACGTCTTGCAATGAAAGTCCTAGTGATGTAGTAAAAATTCTTGAACCCGGTTGTTGAAATCTTCTGCATATTTCAAATGTATGTGGTGCTTGCCCTCAGGATATAGATGTATCCTGAAAAATATTTTATCTTTTCAGCTACGAGCTTCAACGGCGATTATTCATAATAAGTTGTCATTCAAGTAAAATTAAAAAAAAAGCTTTATGCCAAATGTATTCGTATTTTTCTCAGCAAACTCATAAACTCGCCGGCATATTTAGCGGAACATAAAAAAAAGGTTTGATATCAGTATCATATAAAGTTGCTGGCTGGTTTATACGTTATTTAATTTAAAAAGAAATATTTTCAAATTAAGAAAACAACTGAACATCACATTTAATGCAATTGTTTTAATTTTATTCAAATACACCTTATCTGGAGCGAACTTCGAGTATTTCTTCCTTCTGAGTTTGATTTAAAATTTCATTGAAATACTGTTTTTTGTTAGTTTTTTTTAATCGCGTATCTTTCTGGAGTTGATGACTGAATTATGCCTGACTTAGCCCCAACGGAAATTGCCAGGGCACTCGAAATGCGAAGAAATGGTCAAACCTACAGAGTGATATCCAGAGATCTTCGTCGACCAGTTTCAACGATCCATCGCAGTATCCAACGGTTCAGGGAGACCGGTACTTATGTGAGAAGAGCAGGACAAGGCAGAAAAAGACGCACTTCGAGTAGGGATGATCGTTTCATTCGGCTTCGTGTACGTAGGAACCCCCGTTTGACGGCCGTCCAAGCCCGACATGAGTTAGAAGCAGTGCGGGGTGTAACCGTAAGTGAGCGTACGGTACGAAGAAGGCTCGAAGAAGCTGGTTTGGGTTCATTTGTGCCCGCCAAGGCTCCAAGGCTCGAGGTAAATCATCGTAGAAACAGGTTAACTTTTGCTCAGGAACATCGACTTTGGAACGCGGACCAATGGAGTAAGGTATTGTTTAGTGATGAGTGCAGAATTCTCTTAAATCAAATTGACGGCAGGCAAAGAATATACAGACGCAAAGGAGAACGATACATTCAGACAAATTTTGAAACTACAGTTGCATACGGTGGTGGATCAATAATGGTTTGGGCGGGCATTTGTTTGGGAGCTCGCACAGACTTGGTAGTGATTGACAGAGGGAGTCTGACTGCAGACCGCTATATCAGAGAAGTTTTAGAAGAAAATGTCGTACCGTTTGCCCCATATATCGGTGACGATTTTGTTTTTATGCAGGATAATGCTCTGCCGCATACCGCTCGGGTAACTCAAGCTTATCTTAATGATATGAATATCACTGTTATGGAGTGGCCGGCGAGATCACCGGATATGAACCCAATAGAGCACGTTTGGGACTTGCTGAAAAGAAAAGTTAAGTTCAGAATTCCAGCTCCTGCCAACGTGGGAGAACTGCGAATCGCCGTAGTTGAGGAATGGCGGAGACTATCCCAGGAGACCATCGATAACATCATTCTCAGTATGCCTAGACGGGTAGAAACTTTAATAAGAGCACGTGGAGGAAATACGCGAAATTAATCACCATTTTTCTAATTTAATTAATTGTAATTTTAATATTAAATTTCACTTTTCCAGGTTACATGAAAAGTTCAAAAATGTACCATTTTTCACAAATAGCCTTTACTCGCTAAATCTGTTCTTAATGCGATCTCATTTTAAGTAAAAACAAATGAAACTTTTGTAATGGAAAAAAATTTTAATAATAGAATGGAGAAATATAATAATAGAAATAAAAAGATAGTTTATTTAAAATAAATGTTGTTTTGTTATTTATCTAAATATTAATAACATTAAGTGAGCAGCATTCCTGTTTGTTTAAAAAGGGGTTGGCAAAATTCAAAATAAATATGAACAAAGATAAAGAATTAATTATATATACCTCGGGCGCCAGCCAACCACCCCGACAGGAAGCCGTGCCGGATAGGGAGAGAGTCGACAGTCCATTAGACCTTTAATCTCAAGGCGGGCTTTGCTGTTTGCCTTTAAGATAATCTAAATATAGAACTGTATGATAATAGAAATAGTATGGAGAATAAATAAATATTCAATTTGAAATTTACCAAATTTATTATATAAATAATTTCCACATTCCTTTTCTCTTGCCTTATGTTTATATTAATTAAATTACAGTACAAATAAAAAAAGTTACTTAATTTAGTAGGTTGAAATAAGCCGAATAACAGTTTACTAAAAGTTTATAAAATAACCTAAAAAAGGTTGCGCATATGGCTAAGTTTATGTTTTAGGATGATAACTAAATGTCCAAGCCTATGTTGAGGCTATCACCTAAATGTTCGTATCACTCACCACGACAATTCACTGGTATCTTGGCTTGTGACAGCAAAATAAAGTTCAAAGTTCAAAGGTCATCGATGGAACGCAGCATCGCAGCGGAACCACCAAATTAGGGCATCACGCAGCGCAGTCCATAATCGATGTAATACGACGTCAGATTATGCGAATCTCCACGATAAACACACATTGCGCATACGTAGACCAAGCCACGCGCCGTTTTAAGATTGATAAGTTGGACCCAAAAACATGTCCAACGAAACGTAATCCTAAACAGAACGTAGGGAAATACGTTACGGAAAACGAATCCATATGGAAATAGCGCAATTGCGCCTTTTTATATATTGGGATATATCATGTTGGCAATCTGCCTGATTAATAGGTTTTTAACATGATTCGCGATATAATATCGCTTAAAATAACAAATTTTTCACGACGCCATATGCACGCCTGTGAAATTTGGTAGAAAAGTGAAACGTCAAACTGGACCACAGACTACGTAAAACTTCCCGAAATTCCGTGACCACAGCATGACAGTATACTCTAACCAAAGATTATGAGATGAATTAACTCGAAAGTCGAAAATATTGCTAGTAGAAAGAGAGAAAAAGATATGTTTTATTCGCATGTAACGTGAGATAAAAAAAACACGTTACATTTTTCCCCTTCCTAGGAAAAAAAGAAAAAATAATTTTTTTCTTTGCCCAAAATAATTACACAAGGCAAAAGCAAGAAATATTAAATTTACAACAACAGAAAAAAATTTAGAGCCAAAAGTAAATTATTGAAATAGATTGATAAGCAATCTAACAAATCAAAGTTTCTATACTAAGGTTGCATAGTTTGGTATACAACTGACCAGAACACTAGGCACCAACGCCGTGAAATGGTAAACCAAACTAGCGAAGAAGAGAAGAAAACTTTTGAAGAGTGTGTGATTAGGATTGGTATGCAACTGACCAAGACACTAAGCATTAACGCCGTGAAGTGATAAACCAACCTAACACAACACTGAGCCAAAATAAAAGAATCTAGAGTTAGTATGCAACCGTTCAAAGCACTGGGCACCTTCGCCGCGCATTGACGAACTAACCTAGCTAAAGATTTTTTTGGAATGGTATGCAACCGAACAAAGCACTAAGGCACCCTCGCCGCGCAGTGTCGAACCACCCAAAATGATGCACTACAAAAGAGCGACATCGAAATCATCGTCCTGCCTAAGCAAAGACCTAGCCTACTTGTCCACATGTGTGAAACAAAGCCAAAGATGAATTATATATAATGCTTGTCCACATGTGTGAAACAAAGCACAAAATATCTACAAAATATACCTGTCCACATGTGTGAAACAAGGCACAAAATATCTATAGAATATACCTGCCCACATGTGTGAAACAAGGCACAAAATATTTACAAAACATGAACCCACATATGGTCTATACATATGTACGAGGAAAATTAAAAGACAACAAACTTATCTTTAAAGAAAATATACAATATATAAAATTTGGTAATGTGGAGCATGTGCTTAACCACAACCTAAAAAATTGAATAGGATTGACAAAAGCCAAGAATCCTATGCAAAATAATATTATTAGTCCTTATTGCATTGGTATCTGTTAGGTTCTTTTCAGGTGAAATTTGAAAGTTTAATTTTATTTAAATTTTAAGAATATCTTTTATGTGGTATCTACCGGTACTATTTTTTGCTAAATCTTTTAATATATATACATTATCTGAAATTTTCTTTATGATTTTACATTTTACAAATCTAGGAGCTAATTTAGCTGAAAAGAACGAAGCAGCATTGGATTGCACAAAGTTGCGCCTCCAAACAATGTCTCCAACACAATAAGAAATGCCTTTTCTACCGAGATTATAATAGTTAGCATTTCGCTTATATGATTTAGCCAAATTACTAACTGTTTTATTAAAAATATTATTTAAAGTAAGGAGTACGTCCGAATAATCTGAACGACTACCAATGATTAACTCTGTAGGGTCAGAGATCAAATTAAATTTATGTAGGGATCCATCGAGAAAAACTTCCCTCCCAAACATAAGGAAATTAGGTGTGTATCCTGTTACTAAATTAATTGTGCCATTAATAGCTGCTTGAACATGGGGTAAATATTTAGACCACGTTCTATGATCGCTCTCAACATAACAAGCTAAACAAGTCTCAATAGTTTTGTTATAGCGTTCAACTGGATTATTCTGAGGGGTGTATAAAGTGTTGTAAAATATTTTTGGAATTTTATATCCTTCAACAAAATGTTTAAAAGCTTTGGACGTCATCTGAACAGCATTATCTAGAATCAAGATTTTAGGGACACCGAATTTTAGAAATACCTCTTTTTGCAATAAATTGGTTATAGTTTTAGTAGTTGCTTTACGCAAAGGTAAGATCCAAAAAAATTTAGAAAATACATCTACTACGGTAAGTATATAAACATACCCTGAATAAGATTTAGGTAATGGACCTACAATATCAAGAGATAACATCGTCATTGGGCGATCTACTAACTTAGGGTTAGACATAAAACCTAAAGGAGCTGAAGTAGAATGTTTATATGCTTTACACTTGTCGCATCTATTTATATAATCCTTAACATCTTTAAACATTTTGGGCCAAAAGTAATGCATTCGCAATTTTTCTATGGTTTTATGTATACCAAAATGAACAGAATTTACATCATCATGATTATTTCTAATAGTTTCCAAAGTATTTTCTCTAGGGATTACTATTTTCCAAGCTAAATTTTGATTTAGGAGAGTTTTAGGTTTAACATATTTATATAAGGTATCGTTTTCTACTTTATAAGTTTTAAACTTAGAAGGATGTTTTTGACATTCTACAAAAATTTTTGCATACCAAGGATCATGGATATCCTCAGGACATGAAACAATTTCAGAGATTTCTATACGAGATAAGGCATCAG
This sequence comes from Coenonympha glycerion, assembly GCA_963855885.1. Classification (NCBI taxonomy): domain Eukaryota; kingdom Metazoa; phylum Arthropoda; class Insecta; order Lepidoptera; family Nymphalidae; genus Coenonympha; species Coenonympha glycerion. Next base: position 13,950,336 of record OY979637.1, on the reverse strand, counting down.
GAACTGTATGACTACTACCTTTTTTATGAATAATATTAAATTTATACTGTGACAAACGAGTAGACCATCTAGCCAACCTACCAGAGGGGTAAGTTAAGTTCATCAACCATTTCAGACTAGCATGATCAGTGACTACGGTAAATTCAGTGCCTTCTATATAGGGTCTAAAATGTTCAACGGACAACAAAACACTTAGAAGTTCCCTTTCGGTAACGCTGTAATTTTTTTCATTTTTGGACAATAATTTAGAAAAATAAACAATAGGATGGGGTTTTCCAGAATCATCATCTTGCATGAGTACACTTCCTATAGCAAATCCGCTTGAATCACAATGTATAGAGAAAGGTTTTTCAAAATTGGGGCATTGTAATACTGGTGCAGAAATTAAAGCGTTCTTTAAGTAATTAAAAGATTGCTCAGCATCATTATTCCATTCAAATTTAGTTTTTATATTCCTTTTTCCATGAGTTAATCTAGTCAACGGTGCAACATAATGAGAGAAATTTTGAATAAATCGACGGTAATAGGAACACATACCAATAAAGCTTCTAACATTTTTAATAGACTTAGGTCGAGGATAATTTTTTATAACTTCTAATTTATCAGGATCAGTGTGTAAACCATCTTTATCAACAACATACCCTAGATATTTTAATTTTCCTTTACAAAATTCAGATTTACTTAAGTTAATTGTGAGTCCAGAATCTTTTAATCTTTGATAAACTTTATCCAAAAGAGCTAAATGACTTTCAAAATCTTTTGAAACTAAGATAATATCATCTAAGTAACAGAACAGGTTGTTATCAAATTCTGGTCCAAATAAACGATCAGAAAGTCTTTGTAATTCAGCGGGTGCATTTGTCACACCAAATGGCATCCTCACGAATTCAAATAGACCACGACCTGGGACTACAAACGCTGTCTTTTCCCTAGAAGATTCTTCTAACATTATTTGATAAAAAGCCTTAGAGAGATCTATAGAACTAAGAAATTTAGCATCCCTAAGGTTTACTAATATTCTAGATATGTAGGGTAAGGGGTAAGAATCTCTAATAGTAACTGAATTTAATTTTCTTGAATCCAAACAAACTCTGAGACTTCCATCTTTTTTAGTCACCATAACCAACGGACTACTCCATGGAGATCTCGAGGGTTGAATAATACCTTCTGCCAACATTTTATCAATTTCTAAATTTAAAGCTTTCAACTTAGCAGGGCTTAATGAATAATAACGTTGTTTAATGGGTTCACCAATGGTTACAATTTTATGTTGAACTAAATCTGTTTTTCCTAAACCTTTTTTTTCATAAGAAATATCTTCAAAAGATTGAACTATCTTGTTTAATTTAAGTTTCTCATCAGAAGATAAACTAGATGCCGGTATAATAGATGAAATTTCAAAAGGAGAATTATTTTCTATAGAATTAATAATAGAAACTTCTTTTTTTAATTTCGACAAAATGTCAAAGGTAATCCAAAAATCTATGCCAAGAATGACATCACTAGTAAACGAAGGAATGACTGCGAATTTACACTGTCTAATTCTTTTAGCACATTTGATGGGCAATTCCATACAACCAATTACTTTTTGATGCTTTCCATCAGCTGTAGCAGCAGAGAACGATGAAGGAGTCATAACAAATCCCATTTTTTGAAACAGTAAGTGAGAATTATTACCTAGAACCGAAATTTGAGCTCCGCTATCGGCCAAACCTAAGAATTCACGGCCTCTCACAGTAAATGCCATGTAAGGACGATTATCAGAATCCTTAAATTTCAATAATGAAGCTACTTGAGTTATTAAATTAGAATTATAGTTATTTAAATTTGATGAATGGATACCAAAACGTTCAAGATCATTGTCTGTCGTCGTGTACCGATCATTTTCTATACAAAATTGGTCACGGCGACACCTAACTAGTTTTTTGGCTGTTTCTCAGGAAAAGAAATGGCCTCTTTAGGTGGGTTACATTTAGGACAATTCTTGGTAGTCACATCTGGATATTTACACTGGAAACAAAGCTTTCCGGGATAAACAGGACAATTTAAAAACAAGTGATCATTACCATTACATTTCCTACATAATATAATCTTCTGATTTTCGAAAACTTTATGATTAATTTTTTTATTACTATTAGAAGGTGCACTAACTTCTTTTTTTACACTTGTAGAAGCAGAACTATTATCATATGAAGATTTAAAATTGCTTTTATAAGATTCTATTTCTTTACCTAATTGAATTAACTCATTTAATGACAAAATTCCTCGTCCGATCAAGTGGTAAGAAAACTGGGGTAGCATATTATGTTTAGCAATATCTAACAAGGTGGACTCTAATAAGGGGTTTGGTAATTTAGCAGACATATCCATTAATTCAACTATAAAGTCAGATAAACTTTCAGATTGTTTTTGTCTACGGGTTCTAATTTGGTACTCTAACTGATAATTAAAATCTCTGGGAGTAAAGTGATCCAAAAATTCAAGCTTAAAATGCGACCAATTATTCAAATAATTCCTTTTAGCACGAAACCATTTAAGAGCAATGTCTGACAACAAAACAGGTAATGCCAGGAAACACTGATCATCCGTAAAACCTTTCACTGGTTTTAACTCTTCCAAACGGGTTAAGAACTCTAGTGGACAAGTCTTTCCATTAAATGTCAAATTAAGTTTAGAAAAATCAAAACGTTTGTTTACATAGTAATTACTTATAGTTTGATGTGATAAGTTGCTTTGATCACCCTTCGATATGTTTGAAGTATCTTGATCAATAGTGATCATATTATCTGTGTCAACAAACGGTATGGAAGTATCTTCCAATTTTTCAGCCATTTTACCAATACTATATACTATACAACCTTAGAACAAACCAAGCTTAGCTAATATAAAAGAGAACTTAATAGGCTATGTTAAGATAATATGTTAAGATAAAAATCTTAATATCTAATACAATTTAACTTTCATATTATATTATAATGTAACAGGATTACAAAACACCTTAAAATTACAATATTATATTATAAAAAGGACAAGACAAGAAAGAGGAAACAAAATATTTATTCTCCAATACTATAATGAACAATAAGGTTTAATTACCTATGCAATATGTAAGACAAACAGGTACAAAACAATCATGACATGACAAACATGACCAAAACAATCATGTACAAAACAATCAGGTCCAAAACAATCATGTCCAAAACAATCATGTCCCTGTTCGGGCGCCAAATGTAATGGAAAAAAATTTTAATAATAGAATGGAGAAATATAATAATAGAAATAAAAAGATAGTTTATTTAAAATAAATGTTGTTTTGTTATTTATCTAAATATTAATAACATTAAGTGAGCAGCATTCCTGTTTGTTTAAAAAGGGGTTGGCAAAATTCAAAATAAATATGAACAAAGATAAAGAATTAATTATATATACCTCGGGCGCCAGCCAACCACCCCGACAGGAAGCCGTGCCGGATAGGGAGAGAGTCGACAGTCCATTAGACCTTTAATCTCAAGGCGGGCTTTGCTGTTTGCCTTTAAGATAATCTAAATATAGAACTGTATGATAATAGAAATAGTATGGAGAATAAATAAATATTCAATTTGAAATTTACCAAATTTATTATATAAATAATTTCCACATTCCTTTTCTCTTGCCTTATGTTTATATTAATTAAATTACAGTACAAATAAAAAAAGTTACTTAATTTAGTAGGTTGAAATAAGCCGAATAACAGTTTACTAAAAGTTTATAAAATAACCTAAAAAAGGTTGCGCATATGGCTAAGTTTATGTTTTAGGATGATAACTAAATGTCCAAGCCTATGTTGAGGCTATCACCTAAATGTTCGTATCACTCACCACGACAATTCACTGGTATCTTGGCTTGTGACAGCAAAATAAAGTTCAAAGTTCAAAGGTCATCGATGGAACGCAGCATCGCAGCGGAACCACCAAATTAGGGCATCACGCAGCGCAGTCCATAATCGATGTAATACGACGTCAGATTATGCGAATCTCCACGATAAACACACATTGCGCATACGTAGACCAAGCCACGCGCCGTTTTAAGATTGATAAGTTGGACCCAAAAACATGTCCAACGAAACGTAATCCTAAACAGAACGTAGGGAAATACGTTACGGAAAACGAATCCATATGGAAATAGCGCAATTGCGCCTTTTTATATATTGGGATATATCATGTTGGCAATCTGCCTGATTAATAGGTTTTTAACATGATTCGCGATATAATATCGCTTAAAATAACAAATTTTTCACGACGCCATATGCACGCCTGTGAAATTTGGTAGAAAAGTGAAACGTCAAACTGGACCACAGACTACGTAAAACTTCCCGAAATTCCGTGACCACAGCATGACAGTATACTCTAACCAAAGATTATGAGATGAATTAACTCGAAAGTCGAAAATATTGCTAGTAGAAAGAGAGAAAAAGATATGTTTTATTCGCATGTAACGTGAGATAAAAAAAACACGTTACACTTTAAATAACAAAAGAAGTGTAGTAAGTAGATTTTAAAATAAAACCATATTTTTTTAATTATGGACCTTTTTTTTATGTTCCGCTAAATATGCCGGCGAGTTTATATTTCATTTGATATGCATACTGAATGCATTAAAAATAATTAACCCACAATCCGCCATATTGGATTTAAAACGACATCACACAACTAATCAATAATCATTCATTGTCAATTGTCATCCAGGCAACAAGTGAAAAAAAATAAGAAGATATCTACTTCAAAATTGAGTTGCAACATTCCAACCGAACAAACATACATTGCGAGTTAAATAAAAGTTTGTAATTAAGAATGGGTCCTTATGCCCATATAGAATGAACGTGGGGCCGTCCTTGGTCACTTGGTAGCTCGCCCAGTACCTAGCGAACCTCTCCAGCCCGTAGATCTCTACCAGACGATGATGAGGAGAGGTTGGAGTCGCTTGGACCAATTGTTTTACATACCTGGATCCCTCGATATGCGTGTGCAAATGCGACACATGGACCCCGTCCACCATGGGGTCCTTCTGCCCGTAGAGAATGAATGTGGGGCACTTGATATTCTTCAGTCTATTAGATGGTGCCGTCCTTGGTCGCTTGGTAGCTCGCCCAGTACCTAGCGAATCTCTCCAGCCCGTAGATCTCTACCAGCCAATGATGAGGTGAGGTTGGAGTTGCTTGGACCAATTGTTTTACATACCTGGATCCCTCAATATGCGTGTGCAAATGCGACACATGGACCCCGTCCACCATGGGGTCCTTCTGCCCGTAGAGAATGAACGTGGGGCACTTGATATCTTTCAGTCTCTCAGAGCAGATGTTGCCGTCGTTGGCGCGGTATATCGCGTCCATGGCGTCCACCCAGCTCGCCCAGTACCTGGCGAACCTCTCCTGCCCGTAGATCTCTACCATTGGCTCTTGGAGACGCTTGGACCAATTGCTAACATCCTTTATTTCTGTAATAAGTGATAGTATATTTATTACACTACTTTTAATATGTAGTTCACTCATCAGATAACTGGATGAAATCCTTATTGCACAAAAAAGAGAAACAAATTGTAACAAAAACCAAATAATAGAAACAATAAAATCACAAGAAGCGTTTTCCTCTAAGAAACCCATGGCAAAAAAATAGACAATAGCATAAACTATAAATGAAAAACATTCAGATGCTTGATAACATTCATGCTCATCAAATACGCTGCAGTCCATCACATTTCAGTTGTGGCAACCTGCAATCCACCACAGATGGCAGGATCTCTACCGCTACGCCATTTGGTTGCCAAAATGTCATTTAAATGGTTATAATTTGTCAGCTTGGGATTTTATTAAAATACTAGCATACCCAACAGACTACGTCCCGTCCAAAAGATTTATTGTTCCTACTTATTTTATAGTCGAGGAAAAAGTTCTCTTATGCAATAGCAATAAAGCTCAAATTAACTCTATGTTTTAGTTAGAAAACGTTTGTATGGGAAAAAGAAAAGGGTTGTTTTTAGGGTATTTCCAGCAATTACTCAAATTTTTCTCACCGTAAAACGATCCTTGAACTTCAACGAACATTAAAAAAAGAATTGGCCAAATTGGTCCAGATGTTGTTGAGTTATGTGCTTACCAACACATTACGCGATTCCTTTTTATATATTAGATAATGGAATATCAAAATTTGTTAGTACTAACTTTTATAGGCCTCCAGCTCGGCTGGCAGTATGAAGGAGTTGGCGCCCCACACCACCAGCTTACGCACAGCATGCGGGTATTTGGCAGCGAGGATCAGGCTCGTGATGCCTCCGTCACTGAAACCCAGCACTGAGAACTTCGGTATTTGTAACACCTTGAACACAAGAGATTGGTTTCATGCTTCAATGTGTATTTAACTTGAGCTTCAAACAGTTATTGGTCAAAATTAAAAAGTCACTATCATGGGACATGGGCAAAGTGCTCAGTTTACTATCTTTTTAATTATAGTATACTCAAAAACTCAACAAACTATCAAGCACAGAACAGCAGGACACTGAGAGCAGTATCAATTTATTGTTGTTGTCCTCAAAAAACTCGGATGAAACTGTTAGATTATATTACATTTTACATTTTAGCGCCTAGATTGTCTAAGAAACATATTCATCGTTATCATAAAAGATTGTCTAAGAGACACATATTCATCTTTTACTAATTCTGCCTGCTGATTGGGTTCCTGATTTGCATCAGCCAATTGCAGGGCAGAATTCGCTAGCAATTACAATAACAATGAATACATTTTTCTTACACAATCAGATCCTTGATATGAATTGCTAAAGTATGGAATGCCCTACCATATAAAAACATGATAATGGCTCCACTGATTTTAAGGATAACTTTTCTGTATGAAGAGCCCTGCCTGTGATGATCTTGACTCTAGATGGAGTTTCAAGGTTTGCCATATCAACAATCAATATATTTTTGCTAATGTTTATCAATAGAAAAAGTCATTAAATTGCATCTTCTAGGTCATATGCTTAGTCTTAGACAGCATCCAGAGTAATAAGAGCAAAGGTATCTTGCTTGTATGAGCTATGGAATATTAACTTAGCTAACATATTAAGCTATTTTAGTGTTATTGGTCATAATTATGTCATACAGAGACTTGCCTAGCTATGGTAAAAAAAAACTAGAGTCAAATCCTACCTTCATAAGCTCGTATGCAGTATCTGCATCTCTTTCCAGAAAGTCAACAGTAAAATCCCTCTCTGGGGGATAACTCTTGCCATAGCCGGGAGGATCCCAGACAACCAAACTGAACTTATCCCTGTTGAACCCTTCTATCTGATGCTTGAATTCCGACCAGATGGTTCCGAGGGCTCCAGGAGCACATAGTACATTGTGTTTGCCGTTGCCAACTCTTAGATAATTTATTTCGTATTTACCCACTTTAGTTTTGCTCTCCTGAAATGTACAACTTATTTCAGTTTTGCGAGACTGATTTTGATATTGTTTGTTAGAATCCTCATGCGATCATTTATGTAAACAGCGGAATTTTATGCGGGGTTCGGCGATAAAGTCAACATTGTTAATCTTAAAAATTATTATGTACCTTTGGCTGAATGTTCGTAGAATATAATACTCCAGATATTCTTACGCTAAAAACTGAATTTGTAAGTTTCCTAAAACATAACATTTTACTTAGATTTAATCAAAGAGGATATAATCACTACGTTCTAGATTTAATAATATTCCTGCCACGGTGTTTTCATTTAGAATAAATTGATGGAACACGTATCTGTTATAATTCGGCCACTAATCAATAGATGGCGGTAACAATTTCGCAGTAGCAACACTACTGTTTTTTTTACACTGGCAGCCCTTTTATGTTGAACTACAATACGTTCCCTTTGACGCAGTTTTTTCATTTAAAAAAGGACTTAAATAGAGATTTATAGACAAGATTGTAATCAGAAAATTATGAAAAGTAATTATTTATTTACTTTATTTGTTTAGATTTTTTTCTCCCGTTTTATAAAAATACTGATATTTCAGTGATTTATTGAAATAAAATTTTGGCACACTGTCATATGTCTGTTGTCAATGTCATGAAATTGTCATATTGATAAGTGACAAGGTGTCAAGTGACAACTGACAGAAGTTTCGCGTCTTGTTTAGTGTTGTTTTTTTACACAGAGTTTTTTTAGGCGTAATAACAAAACTAATTTGAAATTTCCTGGTTTATTCATTGATTACAAGTGTTTCTGTGTATAGAGTGTTATGAGTGATTTATTTTTATATAGTTGGTATAAAAATGCGAATCTTATTTAGGACTTAAGTGTTGTGAGTCGATTTTGTTCTGAATTGTGTACATAAAATAAATAAAAGAAGAAATTGAATGAAGTTTGTTATTTTCACTTTAACACAAGTTTTACTCCTTTTCAGTAACTAAAATTAAATATTTCACATTGTATATAACTTCATTCTGAAAGGGGTAAAACTTGTGTTAATTTTGTTTAACCTCAAAAATAAAAAATAAAAATGTATTGGTACCTAAGGAGCTATATATACCCATAGCGAATAGGTTATAGTTATATATTTGAGAAAATTAGTTCGGCCACAAATCGCTTGGAGCGCTAGTTTCCATACTTCCACAAATTTTCTAGAGTGATAACTCTATACCCCTATATACCATACTACTCTATGATTCCTGCGCCGGCGATAGGTAGGTATTTTGTTTATTGACAATTGACAATTAAGAAATGACAATGACATTTAATTTTAATTTTTTTGAAGTTTTGAGCAAAGCCAAAGACTATAAGAAAAGACACAGATCTTTAAAAAATAAATAATATGAAAGGGCCCCGTACACAGAATAAGCGTGACTATTTTTAATCTGTTAATTACCGCATAAGATGGCGCCACCTAGGGAAGTAAACCAATGAGAAAATATGCTACGCTAAGAGGACGGAAAAGATGTGACGTATGTTGAAGCCAAAAATTTCTGAAATATGGCGTCGCGCGTCCTACATTTCCTATACCTATATATACATTTCGGTACCGCTGACAGCACAACATTGTTGGTCACTTAGATAACCGCCATTTTATAAATTTTAACAAGTTTTTCCCAAGGTTTTTCCTTAGTTCTCTTATCTCTATGAGAGTAGACGAAGAAATCCAGAAAGAAAGAAACATTATAAATAATAAATAAAATAATATAATGTCCTCTAGACTGATCGTCTTTTTGAATGCTTTCATGAGGTTTGACATACTGGTACACTGTGTATAAAATCCGTAAAATCCTCAGTTAAATCCCTGGAAGGTTCTCGCTAGATGGTGCTGTTGGGAGATTACCTTTACAGTTTTCTTTTAATTTTATGCAGTATGTACCAGGTATGTTGCCAAGTTTATAAGAATATACATACAAATTGTGAAAATATTTATTGAAACGTCTTTAATTTTTTATCACATCCAAAATTTAGAACCTGGGTAACCAAGCTTTTCCTTTCTAGTAGGTATTTTATTTTTATTTTTTAACGTGTCTTTCTGTCCATCTGTCTCATGTAGGTTTAGTTTCTCTAAGGTCTCATGAATCATAGTAGTTAAATCATTAGTAATCATAGTAAGTAAAATCTTACTTACTATGATTACTAATGTAATCTTACTTGTTTTACAGATTTATTTCTGTTTCCCAAATAATCTTTTTATTTCTTCTCTATTTCTTCTAAATTATTATTACCTTAGAATTTGCAATGCACAATATTGTTGTCACACAAAATATTTTACTGTCTACTAAATATGTATCTATCTAGTTTATAATGAGGTTTACGTGGTTGACGCCACAGTAGGAATATTAGTTATGTGTAAAACTCTTGTACCTGTACTGTGTCGTTGTTTGTAAACCCTAACAAATGAAATAAAATAAGAAATTGAATTAAACAAATATTTAAAAGGACTCCCATGAGACAAATGCAATTTTTTGCTCATTTTTGAATTTGTTGGGCAGAGCTGTTTAGTTTACTTTCGAGCCCGACTCGCACTTGACCAATTATTTATTTTTGAATATTCTAGTGGATTGAACCAGAATAATTAAATAACGTCTCAGAACAAGTTGAAGCAATAGAAATTTATTTAATGAAATATTATAACAATAAAAGTAATTTGTAACAGTAACAAACAAGTACCTTAAGTAATAAATATTAGAGACTACGCTATAGATTAAAAAATAATCATTAAAACGAGTGCAAAAGATTTGAAATATTTATTGAATGAGAATGATAAAGTATTAAATCAATTTCAATATAGTGAATACATGTACCTAATTAGACAGTTAAAAATGTACCTAATTTTTTTTAGCGGCACTTGAAAAACATTAAGTAATAGGAGTAAAAATGCCAACAGATGAATAATCACTAATAACCAATAATAGCTATTAAAAATAAATAATGATCATACTTACCAAGTAACAATTTGAAAATAGATTGAGAATGGAAAAAGATTTAGGCTCAAGCTTAATAGCCTAGTAGCTAAAATATGGACTATTTAAACATTATGTACAATTGTATATATACATAATATCAAGGATTTTGTATGGAAATAAGTAAATATAAGTATCATGTAACCCTATGTTTGTCAACAGTCCGTGATTGGAAGAAGTCTCCGTCGGCCATCGTAGCTTGCCTGTTGATCTCGCGGTGTCTGTCCCGTGACACAATCTCTTCTAAAACCTCTCCATCACCTTTTATTAACCTGGAACATTTACACCTCTGAGAAGTAGGAAAAGATCATGAAAAACTGCTATAGTTTTTTGCAACATACTTCATCTATATTGTACTTTAAATTATAATAATTGTTTGCAAAACTGTTTGATTGACTGAACCATGTGCATTATACTATTATTCTACAAACATAGAGATACAGTCTGTATAAAAATCAGTAGAAACAGGCAGTTTCCGCAAAAGAAGAAACTGTTTCACACCAGTTAAGAGGCAGCTAAGAAATAATTATAGTGAATTGCTTGTATACAGAAAGAAAATAAATAACTAAATATAAAAATTGTATTAGAAAGATAGAATAACCTGTATCTGCCGGTCTCTTCATCATGGACTTTTCTCACTACACTCTGTCTTTTTTCCCACTCCTCTTTGGTCATTGGTGCCATGGCTTTAGATCTATCCATCAGCTCTGAAAACATGAATTTAGTACTTGCAGAGGGCTTGAAAAGGTTACTTTTACCATAAGAATAAAGAACTTTTTATTAAAAATTGACAGTTTCTATGTACACTGTTACAAGTGCAAGTTTACAGCGAGTCCAAGTTTTACCTAAAGGAATATCAGCTGATGAAACATTAGTATCGGCGTCACGACTCTTGCTTCGACTGTCGCGTTTCTGCTTTTTAAGCTTCCTCTTTTCCTCTTTGAGCTTCTTCTTCAGAGCCTTCTCAGTCTTCCTTTGTTCTTTTTTCAATTTCTTTTTAAGTTTGCGCAATTTTTTCTTCTCCCGACTGGAATCCGAACTGCTCGAACTAGAGCTATCCGACCGGTGTCGTTTCTTTATTTTATCTTTTCCCATTATTTATTTTTACTTCGAAATCGTACACAAACTCTTGTGCTGGTACAATTACAGCCCATTTATAAATAGAGTTTTTTAAATAAGGCTCTTTTCTTGAGAGTAGATTTATTTTATTGCTTTAGTTTTTCGAAAAAGAAAATTGCAAACATTTACCAATTTTCATGAAACCTCAAATGTCAAATTCATTTGACACAATGTCAATGATGACATGACATTTTTGTGGCGTTGACAAGTTGGTATTGTGCGATTATTTTGGCGCGTGGCCAAAGTCTGAACTAACGCCGCTATCTTGAGCTACTGTTTGATAGTTCGCTCTGTCAGTATACCACTATTATATGGTATGGTGTTTTTGCTTACTGTTAACTATTTTAAACTAAAATTGAAGTAAAATTGAGGAGATCTTATTTAATGGCTGCCTTTGTTTTGCAACAGCGCGCTCCTTCAAGTGCCAAGAGAGCCTTGTCGGACTGTAGTAGGTACCAAAAACTCTTTCGCTGGTCTGTGTAGGTACCTACCTATGGGATGAAACCATTGAAACCTTCGATGAAACCTATGAAACAAGGATGAAACATAACTCTATGGATATCAGTAGATGAAACCTAGATGAAACCTTGAAACCAGATGAAACCATAGGATGAAACCACAGAGTACATTGATTAGGTACATAGAGTATTAGGGACCTACCAGCCAAACATACTGCATATAATTTTCCTCGTATAATTCGCTCGATACCGGATGATACACACTTGTGTATATTATATAGGTACAACAAGGTTCCTAGTTCCTACGGAATTCCCCGTTGCCATTGGTTGCCATTCCCCGTTGGTTACTTCGCCAATTTTTGCAAATAGGTTGTGACTACTGATTTAGCGTTGCGTATTTCGTCATTGGTTGAGACAGATGAGCATGCAGACAAAACAGACACAATATGTATATTGTATGAGTGATCCTGTAGGGCACCATAATAGGGTCCGTTATTTCATTTTGATGTACGGAACCCAGTAATCACGTCGAGCTCAGCAACGGTTGTCGGTTACTTTGGTCCTACTTCGAGACACGTAGGTAAATAGCTTAGTATATCTACGCATAAGTATCACCACGTCCTATTTGCAATTTCGCATTGAGCGACGGCCGGTCACCGGTGACACGGTTTGGGACTCCCGATGAATAATTGAGGGGAGGGAACGCGCACGCGCGCTCCTCAGACGACTCGGGACGTTTCCATTCGATGCATCTCCGTTTATCGCGAACTGCTCGTATCTTTATTGATGTAAAAACTTTGAAAAAAAAAGTGACACAGTGGTCGTATGTTGAAGAGTTTTATGACCGTTTCATGATGGTCGCGTTATAATATTAAGGTGTCGTTTGACTACATATCGTGCGGAACGATGCAGGCGGGGGGCCCGGATAGCGCCGCGGTGTCGCAGGCCCCCAGCAGCGGCAGCGAGGACTCGGACTGCGAGCAGGGGCCAGAGTTGGATGCGGATGCGGCTCTCACTGAGGAGTGGGCGAGGGAGTTGCTGGGGGGTGCGGGCGTGGCCGCGCCTCAGGAGGTGACTATGGAACTACTTTCCTTGTGTTGAATATTTTATTTACCTATTGATAAAAAATTTCGTGATGCTAAGTTTTATTAGGTAAGTACATACCTACTTACTCTGTAGGTATTTTATAAGAAACATCAAACAAGACACAGATGCCGTTGACTTCGGTAAATGAAACTTAAAATCTGTGATGAAACTATAAGCGTTGATTAAGGAGACCTCAATTACCTAGTTATTTAAGATATTTCTTTAAACTTAGTCATGTATGACTCATATGGAGATACCTACCTACTCGTAAATTCGTCGTATTTGAGATAACCTGCTTTTTCTTCGACATCGTCCATGACGCTGCTGGAACTAGATCTGTGCATCGTGATCATTCAATGATCGTGATACTCGTAAAAACGAATAAAATCTGACCTAAGTACTTATGTTTCGTCCGAAACGTTTGTAAAATACACTTACAGACTTACGATGAGAACAATTAAACAAACTATTATGCTTGACAAATTATTATGCTTGACTTAAGGCTGCGACGCTTCGATTGCTGTGCTCGTACCGATAGTTGTATTTTTTTAAATGTATAACTTACTGAATAGGCATACTTCCAAACGTTCGCAAGATTCTGCCACGAGTTATTTTTTGTATGATGTATAAAATTTAGAGGTGCTTGCAGTTTAAACTATGGATCTTCTAATTAAGGCTAAATGGCAATTAATAATAATTGCAGATCCGCGTGGAATCACGCGCAGGAGTCGCAGGCGCGCTGAGCCGGGTGCTGGCGGTGACGGTGCGCTACGAGAGCGCGGGCGAGCACCGCGCGCTGCCGCTGGTGGTGAAGCTGCCGCCGCGCGACCCGTTCGGCAGGCTGTTCGTGGCGGAGGCGCAGTTCGACACGCGGGAGATCCTGTTCTACACGGAGCTGGCTCCCGCGCTCAACCGCCTCGCCGAGGAGGCCCTCGGACCCGGGCAGGGGTTGCCCATCCCTAGATGCGTAAAAGCACGGTTACCAGGTACTTACCTAATATTTTCTCGGTTTCGGTTTAATATAAATAATATTACAAACGTAGTTTCGGTGATGAGAAGGTGATGAGAACCTTAGTTGGGTTGGATTTAATATATTGAGGGTATAAAGGCGGAATAAAGAATCGAGTCATAAATGCCGGCTTTCAATATTACACTTTGCAGTTTTGAAATATTCAGCTAAGATTTAGCCAAGGACACCTTTCCCTTAAAAATAGCACCACACATAATGAAATATATCATCAGCTACAATTTTATTTTCGTCTGCATTGTATTCGTCATACTTTTCGTGGGATCTGCGAATATAAATACCTATATACCTATACCAAACTGTTTGGTGTATGACTGCATGATGTCTGTACTCTGCGCATAAGCACATTAATAAATTATTGTTTGTATTGTACAAGTATAATCATTGTGCGCTGGTTACAAAAATCTGCAATACCTGCTGAAAAATGCGGTCAAATTTAAGTATAAGATGGATATGCACTACCAGCAATATTAATTATACTTAAAGTTATTTGCTTTGGTTACAGATGAAATTGGCGGAGACAGCGAACTCGTGCTGGAAGACGTGACAGCAATCGGGTTCCAATCAGCAGACTTCGCCGAGGGTCTGTCTGTGGAGCGTGCGAGGGCTGCGCTGTACGCTGCTGCGAGGCTTCATGCCCTCTCCCTGGCTCTACGTGATAGGGAGGGCCCGTTGGACGAGCGGTTCGACTTTCTGTTCCCTTGCGAAAGAGCAGCGGCTGGATACCTTCGTCTAGTTAGACGAGGTTTGCCGCAACTGGAAGCCTTTCTCCGCGGGCGCACCGACTGTATCGAAGAGGCTGCTGCAGTTTCAGCGCTGAGCGCGAGGGCTCCGTCCCTCCTGGGTACTCTCCTCCGGCCAGCGGAACCAGCGCCACTGGCTCATGCAGACTTTTGGAGCGGCAATCTTCTCTTCAGGGAAAGAGACGGCGAAAGCGAGTGTATCGCACTCGATTGGCAAATGGTGTCCTTGGGAAGACCGATGGACGACGTCGCGCTATTGCTGCTCTCTTCCCTCACGCCAGAAATGAGAAGAGCACACGGTGAATCTCTAATAGAGGATTATGGAAATCGCTTGGAGGCGGAGTGTGCAAGATTGGGGGCTTCATCTTCAGGGGTGACTGTTAGGCGAGGATTGAAGCCGGATTGGCCCCGAGCGGCTTTGCGAGCTCTGTTGCTATGCGCGGGAAGCGTGGACGTAGCCCTCGGGGAGCCACGGGCCGAGAGAAGATTGTTGGAGGCGGTTCGTGACCTGCATGCACAAAATATTCTCGCCCTGAAACCAGACTCTGGCGCGTGAGAACATTAACACTAGCGAACAAAAACAGTGCCAACATCTTTGATGAGGAAAATATTTGGATAGCTTTTCCTAAACGATTATGACTGGGCACCCTTAACGTGAACTCAACGGGTCTGCCCGCGAAATTCAAAATTTTCGTGGTTTTTTGCAATTTGTACGCTAATTAGACATGATAGGCTTATGACAATCAATTTGCGAGGATGGCAGTACCATCTTTACATGATTATATCAAAATCTTTGCATAAAAATGTGTATCCTAGGAAATTAATCCGAGTATCGAGTTTTATGTGAGTAACTCGCAAATCTTGGACTAATTTCTTTAACTCGACACTTTCGAGCAGAGATTTTTATATAAACACGTGAAGAAGATATTGGGATTATCGCAATTTGACGGCCATAAGCCTATTATATCTTATTAGCTTAAAAATCGCGAAAAACCACGAAAAATTTGAATTTCGCGGGCACAGCCGTGGTGTGCTCCTTAAGTTACAGCGTGCATATGAGTACATACGAGTTGACACGAACACATTCATATCGGCTGTTATTTGGTTTCAAAAGATGACGTACATGGTATGATAATTGCTAGGAAATTGATTCCCTCATAAATACTTGCTTACATCCAGGGATCTGCGGATTGCGTAAGAAACATCGTTGTCGTAATCGCTATCGAATTATGCCCTGCGATTGGCTGACGCAAATCAAGAACCCAATCAGCGGGCAAAATTAGTGAACGATTACGAGAACGATGTGATGAATACGTTTTTCTTAGACAATCTAGGGGCAGATTTCAGCGGGGCGATTTTCGTACTTAAATAAAATTGAACATCGCCGGTAAACACAGAAACGCAGCTATTACCAGCCAATCGGTCCCTTGGCTGCATAACCAATAAAAACCAATCGGTGCCTACGTGGCCCAACGGTTTAAGCGTTAATTAGGTAACCAATCAGTGCCCAAGATGTAACTTCGTTGATGCTATCAGCTAGTATTTTTACAGAATCACACAGCAGATTCTCCAATCTCTGTTTAGCAAAAGCCTATCTGGATATTTTCCTCTTCGGAAGCCGATATCAAAGTATTCAAAGTTAACCGTTCATCGATTGGTAAGTCCATGTCATATTACAGCGTATATTTATGTCGATAGAAGCACAAAGTCAAATTTGTGTCGTTGATTCCGATGATTTAGTATTGTTTGTGTAGTAACATACATTGTTTTATCGGAGACGCTGAGTGTGCGCAGCGATGCCTAAATAAAGACTGAATTTACGTATTTTAATCATGGTTGCGACCTACATGAGGTGATGGTGGTAAGTAATAAAAATTGTTGTAGGTGAATGTTGCTCATCGCATCGAAAACGCAATTTGTTTCGGTCTATTGACTATTATTTTAATCAAAATTAAATTATTATTGGTACTTACTCCTTGAAGCTGTTTCATTTATTAACACTTGATTAAGAATAATTTATAGGATCATAAACATATACCCCTATATACCATACTACTCTATGTATAGGATATAGGTAGGTAGGCGATTTAAATCTTTGACCAATGGACATACTTAGATACCTATACCTAGGTACGATACGAATAACGAATACTTACCTGTCTGTGATCCCTTGGTAATTTTAAAAAATCCTCTAGGTAGGTACCCCTCTCCAGTAATCAAAAACTTCAAAATACCAAATCAAATTGTAATTCGTGCATATTTCGATCATGTTGTGGTGTTATTCGGATTCATATAGTAATAATAATCTATGCTCCTGGCCATATTTGGTTCGGAATTTTCCTCCTTTAAACGAGCAATTCTTGTGTATATATATTTCTATATAATCTGGATCTCGGCAACGGCTCCAACGATTTTCATGAAATTTAGTATACAGGGGGTTTTGGGGGCGATAAATCGATCTAGCTAGGATTCATTTTTATAAAATGTCGAATTTACCAATAAAAAAGTAATAAAAATATGACTTCTGCTGCCATCTATTAGCCAGTAGTTAAACTACCAGTAGTTAAACTACCGAGCGAAGCACTTCTGCTGCCATCTATTATCCAGTAGTTAAACTACCGAGCGAAGCTCGGTCAACCAGATATTACTTCTTTAAAACGAAATAATAATCAATTTTGATCAAAATTTTTATAACTTTGGTTGAATTCCGTAATACCAAAAATTATGAATGAAAATTTGTAACTTTCTTTGTGGTGTTTTTCTTTATCTGGACAGTAAAAACTGTGCTCCTGAACTAATGCGACGTCAGATAGTGTAGTTTTTATTACAAAACAAATAAGCAGAAAACATGTCCTCTTTGACATACCTAAAAATAAGCAAAACTAAATTCGTTTACAATTTCGTTTAACAAAAGTATTTCGGAACCAGATATGGTCAGGAGCATAGATTATTACTATATGAACCCGAATAACACCACGACATGATCGAAATTTGCATCGAAACAAATGATTTAGGTATTACGTTTGTATGGGAGACATCGTGGGTTAGTGGACTCTTAACATTTGACAACAAATCATGGCGCTCATTATGGCACCGAGTGTCACGGGTCACCCATGCTCATGACAATCTCATGACTATCTCATGCTCTCGGTAGAGAGTATTTATATTCTTTGATCTCATGCTACTATATACTATAAACTATTACCTAATCAAAGCTCATGACTAAAAAGCAACGCTAAAAATTACTCTGTGCTCATGACTCAAGTGTAAACTAGCATGAATGAATGACAGGGCATCTCCATAGCTTTGTTATCCCTGTAACTATAGATACTTATATTCTTAAGGCCCTAGAACACAATGGCTTGTGATGGGCCATGCTTTGCAATGCACAACTGTAGGCCACGATCACTTGGTGTTCACACAATGGCGCATGGCTCATTGCTGCCTGGTGAGGCACTTGCGATGGACGTAGAAGTAGTTACGGCCGCGGCTATTTTTTTTCAATATAAGTCTTTCTTGAGATTATTTTAAATACTGATATTAACTAGTAATTTGGAATATATTTTGTAAAAAATATCGCCAAAAGAGTGCACTATCCGTACCAGCGGTCGGTTACGATCTAAGCAATGGGCCATTGTGTGAACCCCACACACCACGCAACGCCACTAACAACACTATTCCACAGAACATTATTACCCTATTACCCTAGCCGGGAAGAATATCAACTTCATACACAGACAATGGGGCCACGTAATATGAACGCCATCTATCTTTACCCCCCCAGAAACTTCTTTGAGCGGGAATTTTAAATCACCTATTCTATATTTATTTTTGAAAAAATAGTAAAGCGCAATTTCAAAAGTAGTTCATGAATGAAGAAAATACAACAAAATTATATTGCATTTTTTCATTCATAATCTACTTTTGAAATTACGCCTTATAACAGGAATCAATTTAGGGACTGAAAAAAAAAGATAATTTGTGTGTTAAATAATTTATTTGAACCACAATATTATTACAGTGATTATTATTACATAGTACATGATTATGATACAAACAAAATCAAAATTAAGATTTACCTATTATGTCTTGAAGAACAAACTATTGTCAGGACTCAGGAAACGAATTCTCCCAGGTATGGGGAAACGATGCAATGTTAGGATCATTAGCAGGAGAACCGTCCACACACAGTACAATATTTATCATAACGGGAACTTCCACACTTGAAATTGTCTCTCATTTAACATTTTCTTTATTGGTAAAAGATAAAACACTTGAGTTCTTCTCTTACTGAATATTACATAACTTCTGTACGTGAACACTATTACAAATACAAAATGCTCGACTCAGCGGAATTTAGTATAGGAATTGTTCAAAATAAGTGTAGATTATTACGAAAAAACCGTAAAAAAAAAAGAAAATATACAACACAATCAAGCAACAAAAAATAGAAATCGGCCATATTGAAATCATAGACAAGTAAAGTAAAACAGACTAAGATTTGTTTGAAATTTTCTGAAAACCACAGATAATTGATTAGTTGAATTTTTTTTCACAGCCCTTTTTTATTTAGTTTCTTTGTATACTAAGATTGTATTTTATTTCTAAGTAACACATATAATGTAAAAAATCTTATAAAATGAATTATAAGTAAAATTTGATGACTGGGTTGCTAGTCTAATAATTAAAAATATTATTATCGTATTAAATAGCAACACAATTTCCTTTCTCGCTCGCACTTTGTAACCCCCACAAACGGACCCATTGCTCCCGAAGTAAGTTGACCCCCCCGCACTATTCCTTAATTTAACACCTTTGAAGTGTGCCCCAAAAACCGACAACATTCCGATCGTGCGCCACGATTGACCATTGTCCGCCGATATAGGTAGTTGTAAAAAATAAAACTTACTATCTATATGATTCATAAGAGTATAATGATTTGTGGTAGTTGTTTGCGCTTTACGCTAGCACTTCGGTTTATGCTAGGCCTATCGCGTCGACGGCCTGCACGCCCCTCTCCCGCGAGCGGTTTGCGATCAGCGCCCGCGCGCGCCCCGGCGGCGTTCGCTCGCCCAGTCCGGTGCAAAATCCCGACGGAGTCGGTCGGTGTGTGTGCCGCGTTCGCCTGCGTAAAGTCGCCCGCCACGCCGCATCGCGCCGTCTTATTATTTATGCGGAGCTATTTATCGCGTACCATTTTGTGCCGCGTCGCCCGCGTGTTGTTTGCCGGCCACGCCGCCACTTGCTGTACGCAGTTCGATGCTAAATCCCGACGGAGTCGATTGACTGTGCGTGCCGCGTTCGCCCGCGTGAAGTCGCCCGCCACGCCGCATCTCGCCTTCTTACGAGCCCGATTTCTTGTGCTACTTCGTTTGCTGTGTTGTCCGCCGCGTCATTCTAACGCCGCGGGCCCATTTGGCTATCCGGAATACTGTTTTTTGTGCTCCCGAGCCACCTGGAAATCACGCCGCCGTGGACTCGCTTCGCTACCCGCGAATTCGTACCGCCGCCGCGAAAGATCCCTCAAGGAGGGCGAGTGTGTTCCTATTTGCATTTAACACAGCAGGCACCACACACCACATTTCATCCTACACGAACACACTCCCCGGATTCCACGTGCTGGCTGTCTCCATGCGCCGGTAAGTACCTAGTAGTAAGTCACTCTGTGCCGCGGGATTAAACCCAGTGCAAAACGCCTAATAAAATTTTTTGGCGGGCCTTTTTCGACCCGCCACCGCCGCTGCCTGTGAGAATCCGCTGGACTGCTCTGATGGGCCCGGCAGTTGCCCGCTGATTCATCGTGCACAGGCGCGGTGCGTAAACATTTTTGGTAGCAACGAGCGCGGTTTGTCCACACCTCGCTTTGCGTTTTGCGCTGGTTTTGCCCGCCGCGCCGTTCATTTTCTGCGCCGCTGGCATAAATCCCGCTTTCCGCCACGCGCCGCGTCGTTCGCCGCGCTGTTAGCGGAAATTCCGCAATCGCCGCCAGTTCCGCTGCGTCAACGCCGCGTTTCGGCCGCGTTCCGATTATTATAATTATAAGTTTAATCTTTATTTTAAGTTTTGCTTGCGTGCCGGTACCGCCCGCTCGCCGTAATTTAACACGCGTATCTACTACGGTCGCGCCGCTTTGTTCATTGCGACTACGGTACGACCGCGATACGACTTGTTTACTATTACTTTAATTTTATTAGTGCTTGCACTCGCGCCGCCCGCCGACTTGCCGGCCGCCTTTTCAATTTATTATTGTTGCTTTATTTTTACATTTTGTTTACATTTAATTTGTTAGAATGTCCGCGAACATAAAAAAGCTAGCTGTACAGATACAGTCTGAGCTTCGCTGGGCGACGTCCGCCGCGGGTTTGATAGGCCGCGAAGATAGATCCGCCGCCCTATTACACCGAGCGGACCAGGTGCGGACTCGGCAGGCCTCTGTGGAGCAGGCCTTCCAAGACCTGCTCACCCTCGGTCCCGAACAGGAGGTACTGAGGACGGCTCAGGCCGATTACGACCAGTTCTTCGAACTGTTGGACTCGGTGGTGGAGGCCGCCCATGGGATCCGGACCGCCGCTGATGAAAGGCGTCGAAGTGGCGCTTTTAGGGACTCCCCCAGCCGACCGCCCACACAGCCGGCATTACTCGGGAAACTGCCCACGATCGAGCTGCCCAAATTCGGTGGGCAGCTTCAAGAGTGGATGGGCTTCCTGGCGTTATTTGACAGTCTGGTCCACGCCAGGAAGGACCTGTCCCCCACCCAGAAGCTGACATACTTACTGTCCTCGCTACAGGGCGAGGCCCTGGACGTGGTGCGACACCTCGACCTCTCGGAGGAGAGCTACCACACGGCTCGGGAATTGCTGGCCAGGCGCTACGAAAATGTGCGCCGGTTGGCCGACGCACATGTAGCCCAGCTACTCGCCTTGCCCGCCGTCACCGGGGTGGCCGGCCTCAGAGAGGCCTTGCTAAACCCCTGCATTGTGGCCACCAACGCTCTCCGTCGATTGGATCTCCCCGTCGACCAGTGGTCCTTCTTGTTGTTGCACATAGTGCTCTCCCGCCTGCCGTCGGAGCTTAAGCTCCGCTTCGAGCAGCGCTTCGGAGGGGACGGTGCAACCTACCTGCCCCCTTTCTCCGACCTCCTGAAGTTTCTGGAGCAGGAGTGCCTCCAGGCCGATAACTCTGGAGTTACCGGCCCTCGAGTGGCCCCTGGGAGGTCCGAGCATGTCCGAGGGGGTGGGGCAAGGACTGGCCCTTCGACGGGGACCGGCCCCAACCGGCGAGGCCGTGGAGCCGACGCCAGAGAAGGTCGCCGGGTGTCGCAGTACAGCGGGGCCGTGGCAACGAAGCCCCCCCTGTGCCTATTGTCGGCACCCCGGCCACCAGGTCTCCTCGTGTCCGCACTTCCTGGCCAAACCGGTTGCGGCCCGGAGAGAATACGTGTCGACACGCCAGTGGTGCTTCTCGTGCCTGGGCCAGCATCTCGTAAGAGACTGCCCGCGCCAGCGGCCCTGCCCACATTGCGGCGGTGCCCATTCGGCCATCTTGTGCGCTAACCGGAGTGGTTCCGGTCGCCGGGACGTTGGGTCGCGCACCCCCCCCATGGGCGGGGGCGCTCGATCGCGCACCCCCCCATGGGCGGGGGCGCTAGTCCTGGCCACCCGGCCAGTCCCGTTAGGCGTTCTCCGGTGGACCACCAACCTCCTAGTGGAGGTAGGGGTTCCGCCCCCCGGAGGAGGGCTTCACCCCCCCGCGGCACGGTCACATACCCCTCGCGTCATCACGACGGGGATATCGCGTCCGCCCCATTGGGCGTCGTCCCGCGTCGGTTCTCGCCGCCACTACACGAGTGGCCGCGACTGGAGCGCCATCCACCCACCATAGGTCGAGGCGATTCCTACCGGGTGCCGGACGTTAGCCGCATGGTGCGGCCCCAAATGGGTGAACGGTCCCCTGCTGATTACCAGCGCCCTAGGGGCGGTGGGGCTTCACACCCCCCAGGGGGGGGTCACACCCCCCTCGCATTTTTATGACGGGGGTCTGACGGCCGCTCAAATGAGCGTCGAACCGTCTAGGTTTTTGCCTCCCCTCCATGTGTGGACGCAACTGGAGCGCCATCCACCCGTGCTAGGTCGAGGCGCTCCCTACCACGCCCCGGATGCTAGCCGCATGGTGCGACCCCGGGTTGGTTATGCCGGATGGTCCCCACGTTGGGTACCCTCCCCCTCTCTAGCAGCGCCCCAGCCGGAGTACCCCCGTCAGTGGGCTCCCGCTGGTGAAGGCACGTCGCGCTAGGTGTCCGCCACCCTAGCTGCCACCGAGCCACCTCCCCTGAGACTTTGGATCTACAGCAGTCAGTATGCCAGACCATACTTTGTCGACTGCCTCAGGGAGGTTAGGGTCTCAGGCTACAGGAGTGGCTCTCCATTGTGGCCTCACTTCCGAATGTTAATCGGATTTCGATGCCTCGTTGCTTCCTACCGCCCGGAAGGTGCCACGCCAGTCTCCACGGCTTTTGTGATGCGTCCGAAAAAGGGTACGCAGCCGTGGTCTATTTGCGAACTGTCAGTGACACCGGCGAGGTCGCAACCCATCTTGTCTTGGCGAAAAGTAAAGTGGCCCCAATTCGGTCACGCTTGACGATACCCAAATTGGAGTTGTCTGGAGCCGCTCTTTTGGTGCGCCTTCTCAACCATGTGCGTACGTCCCTCCTATCGATTGTTGACCTGACGGACGTGTACGCCTGGTCGGACAGCGAAATTGTCCTTTGTTGGTTGCGAGCCGCTCCCCACAACTTGGAAGTCTTTGTTGCCAACCGGGTTTCCCAAATCCAGAATTCGGAAACCCCGTTGACCTGGAGACATGTGCCAGGGGACCTGAACCCTGCAGATTGTGCTTCCCGCGGATGTGAAGCTTCCGACCTTGTCAACCACTCTCTTTGGTGGGGCCCTGACTGGCTGACTCGGAATGAGTCCGCCTGGCCTCAGAGTAGGTTCTCCGAGCCCGATGTGTTACCTGGCTTGCGAGTCGGAGTTGTGGAAGATAAGCCAGCCAATTCGCTGAGCTATCTTCAGGAACGCTACAGTTCCCTTGATAAATTGATTGGGGTGACGGCTTGGATTCAGCGCTTCACCCACAACGCTCGGAACCCACGCGACAAAATGTCGAACCCGGTCTTGTCGCCCCTGGAGAGACAGGAGGCCCGGACCTTTTGGATACGTTTGGTTCAACTGGAGCATTTTGAGTCCGCTATTGAGACACTGAAGCGAGGTTTACCTTTGAAAGGCTCGCTCGCCCGCTTAAACCTCTTCCTGGATGACACCGGATTGATACGCGTTGGTGGACGCCTCCGGAATTCTGACTTACCCTATGGGGCACGTCATCCCTTATTGCTTCCGAACAATAACGCTTTTGTAAAATTGTTGGTGACGCATTACCACGTCAAAAATGCCCACGCTGGCTGCAACGCCCTTTCGGCCATATTGCAGCGCGAATTTTGGATTTTATCGGGACGACGCTCCATCCGAAGCGTCATTTTTAAGTGCATTCCGTGCTACCGCCTGAAGGCCAGCACCATGCAGCCCATTATGGGGGACCTCCCCACCGACCGTGTCGTGGCCTCGCGCCCTTTTTCGGCGGTCGGGACGGATTTTGCGGGGCCGTTCTTCGTCAAGAGCTCCAGCCTCCGCAATGCTCGTTCCCTCAAGGCCTACCTTTGCGTTTTTGTTTGCCTGGCTACCAAGGCCGTACACTTAGAACTGGTGAGTGCCCTCAGCACCGAAGCCTTTGTAGCCACGCTAGGCCGCTTCGTTTCACGCCGAGGTTATCCGCACCTGATCCGATCGGATTGTGGGACCAACTATAAAGGTGCCGATAGACATTTGAAGGAAGTCGTCCAATTTTTGAATGAAAATAAGATAGGCCTCGGCACGGCAATGTCCAAGATGGGGATAACTTGGACCTTTGACCCGCCAGCTTGTCCCCACTGGGGCGGGATCTTTGAAGCCGTCGTCAAGGTCTCAAAGACGCATCTCCGACGCGTGATAGGTGAAACCATTTTGACTTTTGAAGAGCTCGCTACCGTGTTTTGTAAGATTGAGGCTGTCCTCAATTCTCGGCCACTCTGCCCCTTATCGTCCGATCCCAATGACCTGGAAGTTTTAACCCCCGGTCATTTCCTAATTGGTGAACCCCTTAACGCCCTGCCCGAGTACCCCTTCAGGGACGTGAAGGTCTCACGGTTGTCTCGCTTCGAATTGCTACAGCAGATGACCCAAAATTTCTGGCATCGTTGGTATTTAGAATATTTGCATCTCTTGCAGCAGCGCGTTAAGTGGTCAGACAAGACCGACCCACCTAAGGTTGGTGATCTTGTCCTAGTTAAGGAGTCTAATTTGTTGCCTTTGTGCTGGCGTCGTGGACGCATTCTTAAATTGATATATGGATCCGATGGGGTTCCCAGAGTTGTCGAGGTAATGGTCGGAGATTCGGTTTTGCAGCGAGCCGTCTCTTCCTTATCCCGCTTGCCCATTGGTTAGTGGACCCCAAATCCTTGGGTCCACTGGCGGGGGTGTTTGCGCTTTACGCTAGCACTTCGGTTTATGCTAGGCCTATCGCGTCGACGGCCTGCACGCCCCTCTCCCGCGAGCGGTTTGCGATCAGCGCCCGCGCGCGCCCCGGCGGCGTTCGCTCGCCCAGTCCGGTGCAAAATCCCGACGGAGTCGGTCGGTGTGTGTGCCGCGTTCGCCTGCGTAAAGTCGCCCGCCACGCCGCATCGCGCCGTCTTATTATTTATGCGGAGCTATTTATCGCGTACCATTTTGTGCCGCGTCGCCCGCGTGTTGTTTGCCGGCCACGCCGCCACTTGCTGTACGCAGTTCGATGCTAAATCCCGACGGAGTCGATTGACTGTGCGTGCCGCGTTCGCCCGCGTGAAGTCGCCCGCCACGCCGCATCTCGCCTTCTTACGAGCCCGATTTCTTGTGCTACTTCGTTTGCTGTGTTGTCCGCCGCGTCATTCTAACGCCGCGGGCCCATTTGGCTATCCGGAATACTGTTTTTTGTGCTCCCGAGCCACCTGGAAATCACGCCGCCGTGGACTCGCTTCGCTACCCGCGAATTCGTACCGCCGCCGCGAAAGATCCCTCAAGGAGGGCGAGTGTGTTCCTATTTGCATTTAACACAGCAGGCACCACACACCACATTTCATCCTACACGAACACACTCCCCGGATTCCACGTGCTGGCTGTCTCCATGCGCCGGTAAGTACCTAGTAGTAAGTCACTCTGTGCCGCGGGATTAAACCCAGTGCAAAACGCCTAATAAAATTTTTTGGCGGGCCTTTTTCGACCCGCCACCGCCGCTGCCTGTGAGAATCCGCTGGACTGCTCTGATGGGCCCGGCAGTTGCCCGCTGATTCATCGTGCACAGGCGCGGTGCGTAAACAGTAGTGTTCTGTGGACTTGATTGATATTTTTCTCTAGGTTTGTGGTCTGTGGATATTTTAATTTTGGCCCACAGACCAGGAACCGAATTTTGGCCTACGTACCTATAGTGTTTTATGTCTATGATTTTGGCAGAAAAAGACACAGGAAAAAGACAAGAAGACAGAAAGCAGAAGTCAAGAAGTTGCGACCTTCGGGACTCGCAGCCTATTGGTAGCTGGAAACTGCAAAGTGCAAAATAGAACATCTATATTAGTTTCATCGGAAATGATACATTTGTAGTGCTGACTTTAGTGTTTATCGGATTTGTGTGTATGATGGCTCAGCCGAGCCAGGTCAACCTGGACATCGATGAGGATGCGCCGGCAGATACTCCCAGCAGGAGTAATCCGCTGCACAGAACGGAGTCGGCCACCCGACCAATACCAATTAATAGAAGCAATCTAGGCCTCGGGGATCGGCTGAACTACGTGTTTAGGGAAATCCGACCGCTCGTCGAACATGCGCGAATGGTGAGACTTCTTGTTTGTTATTATTTTCCTTTGCGTGACGCAACATCTACGATCCACGGTTTTTTATCTTACCGTAAATAATTTTTATGCATGTTTTTTACCGTATTAGGTTATACATTATTAATTCGTCTTTTTTTGTAAAAACAAACCATTCAAAAGTTAATACAACGTTTTTTCAAGGACTTCCAAAAAAAAATTAGTACCTATTATCTAGTTGTATTATTGTTGTCCTATTAGACTTAGAGAGTGAGTGATAGAATTATATCATAGATTGAATCAAGTCTCTAGGAGTCAAGCTTTGGAAGCAGGAAAGTGGTTGGTGCCTTGGCCTGTTTTTGTTTATGTTTACCCTGCCTCGCCCCTGCGTCAGTGTCTTGACTGGGTTTATGGCATGTATGATGTAACCCAGAAGACAAGAGTGTTGTTTTTTCCACATACTGTGTTACATGAACTATGCATTTAATCTTAAACATGTAGTGGTACTTGTGTGGTTTATTTTTCAATTTTCATGACCAAAGATTTAAATCGCAAGATGGGCCCTAAGCCTACATTGCGCACATCAAATACGCCACAAACATGTTGAGTGAGTGCTCTCAGCATGCTGTAGTTTCACGAGAGTGACAATGTGCACACAAGACAAAAAATGTGAACGTTTTTGGAGGTTTAGGGCTCATCTTAAGATCAAATCATTAAATCTTTGTTCATGACATTGGTCTAATGGTTATGCTATATTTCTATCTGCTTATGATATACTGTTAAGGTTTAAAGAAATACAATGTCTTGATCCATTTTCATGATTTAAGGATGACCAAATTTATTGATACATATTAACAATTCTTATTTCAAAACCATAACTTCAAAATTAATATAGCGGATATGATTTCATGTGATTTAATGTTGAGGATTTAATTAAAAATACTAGACATTTATAATAAATATTAAATTACTACATTTTATATACTAGCTTAAATTTCTTGCATAATATAGCGTATTCCCTTACAATATAATATTCTATGTACTTATTTATCAGACTTTGAGAGAACTTGGAGTTTGTATGAGAGTTTCTGTTGGCATTGAATGGTCAAAGTTCAGTTGGATGTATTATTAGTACATGATTATTATCTCTCATAAATTTTTTAACAATTGCTCTTTATTTAATTTATGCAACAGTGAGATAAATGAATAATAATGATGGGATTATTATGATTTGAGTAAAATTTCCATTATTTATAACTCTTCTGTATCTCCCTAACTATTATATATATAATAATTATTATTCACAGGGCAACAATGCTAGGTTATCACTACCAACATGGCTGCCGAGGAACCCACCTGGGACCCACCAATCTGGAGAGGGTCTGCAAAGGCCACAGAGTTCCATAGCCCACGTGAACCTAGGACCCGCAGCTCAAACGTTCATACTAAATGAACGAGGCGTGCCTCCAACTCAGAGGCAATCCAGCCATGGCGTGAGCACCAGTGCATCAAATGACTCTGATATATCTGAACAAGGCCCCGAAAATGTAGAGATCAACGTATCAGTCAACCCCTCCAATAATAATAACATACATGACAATGGGGATAACGATAGCCAAAGCGATGATGGGATTGCACCACAGGTATGCATTTTAATATGTATTATGCGTAACTGAGAATGAACTGCTGTAATTATACTAGCTCAATTAGTTTTAAGAGCCATTGTGGTGATAACAGAAAACAAAGCCGGCTGAGTTTGTTGTGGGCTTCTTCTCAGTGTCGGGCATGTTCTAACCCTCATAAACTTAGCTTTAAGTCGACTTGTAGTTATCACCATATACATGCCGCAAATGTCATATTGACGTTTTACATGAGCCTGTACGTTAGGCTAATGTGACTTGTCCACTACAAGTCACATTAGCCTAACGTAACAAAGCGGGATGCTATTAGAATTTTGTGTATTTAAAATAAAATTAATTTGTAATTACAAATAAAATTATTATTATGGCAATGGAATTTTGCGGGCATAATATTTATGAATCTACTTGTTTTTAATAGAAACTTTGAAATTGAAATTTGAAAATTCCCCCTCACCTCAGTTACTGAAAGAATTTTTTTTGCTGTTTCCTAGATTTGGAGCTATCAGAAACCAATATGAACTTATTGGATATGTTGAGCAGTTTTTATTAAAAATATGTAGATGAAAAAAACATGTAGAGAACTTTTTTCTAATTTATATTATATTGTGAAATAGTGATAACAAAAAAAAATAATACCCGGCTGAGTTTGTTGTGGGTTTCTTCTCAGTTCAGGGCGCGTTGGAACCCTCATGAACTTAGTTTTTAAGTCGTTAAATAGTTATCACTATTAATAAGTATATGTACCTACTTGACCTTCATAAGTGCTAACAAGTAGTGGCCTATATGAAATAAATGATTTGAATCTTTGAATCTATAGTAGTACGGAACTCTCAGTGCACGAGCCCGACTCGCACCTGACCAATTATTTGGACACGGGCCTGTAGTGTATAACGTAAATTGAGTTGCAGGTGGTGGACGTGCGCGCCACTCTGCACCTGCTGCTGCGCTACGCGCCCTTCTACTTCATCCTGCTCATCAAGTACATGTACGACAGCCGCGAGGGCATCTTCACCTTCATCGTGCTGTTCTGCACGTTCGCGCACGGGAACAACGTCGTCAAGAGGTCGGTGCCTTTATATTCCTTTGCGCATTTACACCTTATAATATCACTTGTAAAAAAATTGGTCAATTGCGTGTCGGGTTCGCGCACTGAGGGTTCCTACTATCAAGACCTATTCTAAATAGTATAAACATCCCTGCCCACCAAAATCAAAAACAAGCAAAAATTCACATTTGCTGTATGGACCAGAAACCACCTTAATTTTTTTTTACTTTTAATGGACTATTTATTTTTAAAGTAAATATAAGGTGCAGCGGGGCAATCTCGACTGGTAAAACCTAAACCACAACTTTGAAGGTATAAAAATATTAGATGATATAGTTTTATTAAAAATGTATTGTATTGACGCTCCAGAGTCATTATCTGTGTATTATTTTTACAAACTCATATTAAAAAATATTCAATAGATAGGCTTAAAAATGTGTTTTTGTCAAAAAAGGCAAAAATACTTGTAATTCCCCCTCCGTGGGGCAATTTCAACTATTAATTATAATTTCTCTTCTAGAGCTCTTAGCTTGATGTTAGTCAGTTGCAGAGATTTTTAATAGGGATGGTAATCTAAATTGAATCTTGTCATTTATGCAGCTAGGCTCATTTTTGAATAAAAACACGTTAAAGGTTTAGGCGGGGTAATTTAGACTGCTCGCCATAGTTAATAGTGATGGGAACGTAATAAAAAATAAGTCGATAGATACACCAATTAATAATTTTGGTCTGCTATCTACTAAAGGTACTATATCTACTCACTAATCATAAATTAAAGCTTCATTTTAAGAAAGGAATATGTATTTAAAATAGAACCAGATCGCCCCTCGTCCTAGATATACAATCGGTCATATAAACGTTACGCAATTTTATAATTTAGGACCAAGATTCATCTATCTTTTTTAGTTTTAAAACAGCAATTAATTTCTTCAGCTTGGTAACTCGTCATTACTTTATTTTTGACATCTTGCACTGCTTGCTGCAATTCTGCCATTGTGTATGACTTGTCCGTTTTTTTTCTATAGTGGCGAACCATCTGCAATAAATTAATAAAGTAGTAAGAAATTGAAAAATCCCTCGAAATTCATCGATTTGAATCGTGTTGCGATCCTGCGAATAGAAAGATTACAATAATATAGCTACAAGTTAAATATTTGTAACGTATTTACATCGACAAAACATATCGAAGCATGCACATCACTAGTGTTTGTTCATTTCCATATAAAATCTGGTGGGGCAATTTCAACTGCAAAATAGTTGAAATTAGCCGCCATTACAATCCAGGTGGGGTTATTCAAACTCACACCAAAATGCTGTTAAAACGCAAGTTACAACAGAAAAAAATAGCTAAAAACATGAAATAGGCTTTAATTAAATGTCTTACCTTTGAAAATCTTCGAAAAACACATTAATTACCACTTTTTTTCGCAAAAATATGAGACACTAATTAGCACGTGCAAACAAGAAAAAGAGAAGAAAACAAAATGGCCGTGTCGATCAAACAGTATTGGGTCTAGCAGTGCCATCTATGTAGAAATTATGAAATTGCTTTTGAGCTATCCGGTCATAGATGGCACTTATTCAAATAAAGTAAAATGTAGAAGTTATTAAGATTAGTTGAAATTTCCCGCTGTCGAGATTGCCCCGCTGCACCTTACACCCTTAATAGTCTGTGAACATTTGAAGCGTCTATCTGTTACCATTATCAATATCAAGCAAAAACAAGCAAAAAATTACGTTTGTTGTATCAGAGCCACCTTAAATATCTCTATTTTGTAATAGGGCAACAGAAATACATCACCTGTGAAATTTTCAAGTCTGTAGCTATAGCGGTTCAAGAGATACAGCCTGGTGACAGACGGACGGACAGCGAAGTCTTAGTAATAGGGTTCCGTTTTACCCTTTGGGTATGGAACCCTAGAAACAGACAAATCAATTGTCACATATATTGTGTCTAAGAGTGGAATATTAGCGATCTGTGCACCTCGCCACTTGTCTTCTCATCAGTAAAACAGAGCTCATTTTAGTTTAATGCTTTTTCAATGTTGTTTTGAAGTTTTTTTATTGCTAACAATATTTGTCAGGGAGAACGGTAAGCAGATGAACCGCAGCATCCTGGCGCTGTTCTGCGAGATGGTGTTCGTGAGCAGCACGGTGCTGATCGTGCACTTCCTGTTCGGGCACGGCAAGCTGCTGCCCAACGTGGTGATGTTCCCCGGCTACACGGAGCCGCTCGACGTGTGGGAGCTGCTGTGGCTGGTGGTGCTCACCGACCTCATCGTGCGCATCCTCACCGTCGACGTCAAGCTGCTCATCACCATGCTGCCCGCCTTCGTGCTGCCCTTCCAGAAGAGGGTGAGTGACTCCGATGACGTACACGGGCACGGCAAGCTGCTGCCCAACGTGGTGATGTTCCCCGGCTACACGGAGCCGCTCGACGTGTGGGAGCTGCTGTGGCTGGTGGTGCTCACCGACCTCATCGTGCGCATCCTCACCGTCGACGTCAAGCTGCTCATCACCATGCTGCCCGCCTTCGTGCTGCCCTTCCAGAAGAGGGTGAGTGACTCCGATGACGTACACGGGCACGGCAAGCTGCTGCCCAACGTGGTGATGTTCCCCGGCTACACGGAGCCGCTCGACGTGTGGGAGCTGCTGTGGCTGGTGGTGCTCACCGACCTCATCGTGCGCATCCTCACCGTCGACGTCAAGCTGCTCATCACCATGCTGCCCGCCTTCGTGCTGCCCTTCCAGAAGAGGGTGAGTGACTCCGATGACGTACACGGGCACGGCAAGCTGCTGCCCAACGTGGTGATGTTCCCCGGCTACACGGAGCCGCTCGACGTGTGGGAGCTGCTGTGGCTGGTGGTGCTCACCGACCTCATCGTGCGCATCCTCACCGTCGACGTCAAGCTGCTCATCACCATGCTGCCCGCCTTCGTGCTGCCCTTCCAGAAGAGGGTGAGTGACTCCGATGACGTACACGGGCACGGCAAGCTGCTGCCCAACGTGGTGATGTTCCCCGGCTACACGGAGCCGCTCGACGTGTGGGAGCTGCTGTGGCTGGTGGTGCTCACCGACCTCATCGTGCGCATCCTCACCGTCGACGTCAAGCTGCTCATCACCATGCTGCCCGCCTTCGTGCTGCCCTTCCAGAAGAGGGTGAGTGACTCCGATGACGTACACGGGCACGGCAAGCTGCTGCCCAACGTGGTGATGTTCCCCGGCTACACGGAGCCGCTCGACGTGTGGGAGCTGCTGTGGCTGGTGGTGCTCACCGACCTCATCGTGCGCATCCTCACCGTCGACGTCAAGCTGCTCATCACCATGCTGCCCGCCTTCGTGCTGCCCTTCCAGAAGAGGGTGAGTGACTCCGATGACGTACACGGGCACGGCAAGCTGCTGCCCAACGTGGTGATGTTCCCCGGCTACACGGAGCCGCTCGACGTGTGGGAGCTGCTGTGGCTGGTGGTGCTCACCGACCTCATCGTGCGCATCCTCACCGTCGACGTCAAGCTGCTCATCACCATGCTGCCCGCCTTCGTGCTGCCCTTCCAGAAGAGGGTGAGTGACTCCGATGACGTACACGGGCACGGCAAGCTGCTGCCCAACGTGGTGATGTTCCCCGGCTACACGGAGCCGCTCGACGTGTGGGAGCTGCTGTGGCTGGTGGTGCTCACCGACCTCATCGTGCGCATCCTCACCGTCGACGTCAAGCTGCTCATCACCATGCTGCCCGCCTTCGTGCTGCCCTTCCAGAAGAGGGTGAGTGACTCCGATGACGTACACGGGCACGGCAAGCTGCTGCCCAACGTGGTGATGTTCCCCGGCTACACGGAGCCGCTCGACGTGTGGGAGCTGCTGTGGCTGGTGGTGCTCACCGACCTCATCGTGCGCATCCTCACCGTCGACGTCAAGCTGCTCATCACCATGCTGCCCGCCTTCGTGCTGCCCTTCCAGAAGAGGGTGAGTGACTCCGATGACGTACACGGGCACGGCAAGCTGCTGCCCAACGTGGTGATGTTCCCCGGCTACACGGAGCCGCTCGACGTGTGGGAGCTGCTGTGGCTGGTGGTGCTCACCGACCTCATCGTGCGCATCCTCACCGTCGACGTCAAGCTGCTCATCACCATGCTGCCCGCCTTCGTGCTGCCCTTCCAGAAGAGGGTGAGTAGCTCCGTTGACCGTACACACAAGTGGACCACACACAAACAGTGTTTCCAGGCTAACTCTCTTTCTCTCTCTCTCTCTCTCGCACGATTTCGCACGATTTAGTACAATTTTGCATTGTGAAGTCAGAAATCAGAATCAATTGTGATGTCCTGGTGTTGGGATGATACATGGGTCGAAGAAAGTGTTGGAAAATTGTGTGTGGTGTTGCATGTGGGCATGTGTTCCTGCATATACAGAATCTTTTCAAGGAGCGGATTAAAGCAAAATAAATTAATCTGTCCTACGTTGCGTACAAATTTGTATTTATTCAAGTTGCAAGTATTTATTTGCTGAGTGACGCAATCACCGGCGAGGTATGTGAGACTCACTACGGAACACTCGAAAAACTCACTTAAACCTAGTGGCGTGTGCCACGACAAGATTGACATCCCCACACAAATTGAACTAAACTACTACCATTTCCAGGGTAAAGTGTACCTGTTCACGGAAGCGGTGTCCCAGTTGTACCGGTCGCTGATCACGATACAGCCGTGGATCTTCTACCTGACGCAGTCGTACGAGGGCTCGGAGAAGATGGTGGGCATGTTCCTCACGTCGGTGTACGTGATCGCCAAGGTCGTGGAGCTGCTGGTGCGGCTGCGGCTCTTCAAGAACGCCACGTGGACGCTGCTGCAGAGCGTGGTGAGTGCTACTGCATCTACTAGGACATCCCTTGTAGTTGAAAGAATACTGATGAATCCAGCACTGAAGGGCACATAGACCACGCCATGTACAGTAGATTCATGACGGTCTAGACAGGTCTAGTAGCAAGTGGTGCCTTGCCGAAGCTGCAGAGCTGAGTTCTTCACATAACTTAATTGAATATAAGCATAAATTGTATATCAGCCTTGATATTTCCTTACACAAATGTATGTAGTAGCATCGTCATCATTTGTTCCAAACTGAGAATTAAACATGTCATGTTCCATAGAACAAGTGGGAATTACCTGTCATGTTCCATAGAACAACTGGGAACTACCAGTTATGTTCCATAGAACGAGTGGCAACTACCCGTTATGTTCCATATAACAACTAGGAACTACCAGTTATGTTCCATTGATCAAGTGACAGTCACCCGTCATGTTCTATAGGACAACTGGGCACTACCCATTATGTTCCATAGAACAACTGGGAACTGCTAGCAGATTTATGTGGAAAATGCGAGTTACAAAGTCGTAACATTGGATTTAATTTCCAGAACCTGGGCACGAAGCCGACCGGCGAGCAGCTGGTGTCGGCGGGCGAGGCGTGCCCCATCTGCCACGACGACTACACGACGCCGGTGCGGCTCGGCTGCAGCCACATCTTCTGCGAGCTGTGCATCGCGGCGTGGCTCGACCGCGAGCACACGTGCCCGCTGTGCCGCGCCAAGGTGGCCGACGAGCCCACCTGGCGGGATGGCTCCACCACCTTCGATTTCCAACTTTATTAATATGCTCAGAAGGTTTGCTTTTTAAAAAATACAGTTGTTAGTATTTCTTTATCATTGTACAGCCAAGCGTATTTATTACTTGTTTGATTTGTGTAACAAGTCTCCCACGAGCCCACCTAGCGGGATGGCTCTAATATGCTCAGAAGGTTTGCTTTTGAAAAAATACAGTTGTTAGTATTTCTTAATCATTGTACAGTCAAGAGTACTTGTCTGATGTGTGTAACAAGTCTCCGATGAACCCTACACTTAGCGGGATAGCTCTATCTTTGATTTTCAACATTATTAAAATGGATGTTAGGTGTATTATTGAAAACACAGTTGATCTTTTTGTAAATCATAGTACCTACAGCTAAGCATTTTACTTGTCTGTTGTGTGTAACAAGTCTTTGATCAACCCACTTGGCGGATGACTCTACATGCGTTTGATTTTAAACTTTATTAATATGGTAATAAGGTTTACTTTTGAAAAAATCTCGTTGTACACATTCTGAATCATTGTACAGTCAAGCATATTGCTTGTTTGTTGTTTGTAATTATAAGTCTCTGATGGACCCACTTGATGGGATGGTTTTATCAAAGTTTGATTTTTAACTTTATTATAATGGATGTTAGGTGTATTTTTGAAAAAATACCGTTCATCTACTTGTTAACAGTGTCTTTGTGTACAGTGTACAGTCAAGACATATTATTTATCTGTTGTGTGTAGGTTCTGATGAGCCCTTGAAGCCACGTGTTCTTTCTCCGGTTTATTTTACTGATCACACTAATTTACAATAATATATTGTCGGCCTTCTGAAATCTTGATTGATGAGAACTGGTGATATGATAAGATTTGCAAAGAATATAATTAGCACATTGAGATCTTGTGGAGAGAGACTATTTTATGTACCTAAGAATAAAACTATGGCATTTGAATATATTTTTTTACTACCCATAGATTTAGAGATAATCGTAGATACTTTAGAAACTTGAGATCTTTTCGCCTTTCTTCACCTTTGCTTATTCCAAATGTAAGATGTATTCGGCAAAAAAATTGTTCGAGAAGCCATTTATAAATTCCAAATTAATTAGTTATTATTGATAAACGTGTAGCATATTTAGTTTTAAGTAATCTGTGTACTTGTACATAAATGTAAATAGAATCTTGGCGAACTTATATTTAGATGTTTAAATAATTAACTATGTTAATTAGCTAAGTTGATGTTATTTGATGATGTTGAGTTTGATGTTACTTATATATTATCTATACTTATAATAAAACTGTAAAGGGTCGAATTCTGTACATTGAAGATATTTTGAAAATTTTTGTTGGAGGACACTATTTAGTCGATACTGAAGCCAAAACTGTAATTTGTTTAATTTTTGTCTGTCTGTCTGTCTGTCTGTCTGTCTGTCTGTCTGTCTGTTTCACGACCGGGCATCACGGCTAATCCGCTAGATGGATTTAAATGAAACTTGACATAATTATAGTTCATACCCCGAGGTAGGACATAGGATACTTTTTGTCCCGAAATTCATTATGGTTTCCCTGGAAGACGGCATCAAAGTCCAAACGTTTTTTAGTTATAATTGATTAACGCGTTGTCCGATTCCATTCATTCTTTTTTTGTTAGAAAGGAGGTTCTTTAAAGATTATTCCATATAAATCTTATCATCATCACTTTTGTAGTTCAGAAATTACAGACATCAGAACCTTTAAGTTCAAGTAGGTAGGTGACTTGAAACTCGGAATGCACAAAGAACCTAGGGCTAGGACGTAGGGCTCAAGTAAGACTGGAGTACCCTTACAGCCGTAAATAAATAGGCTTAGCAGGGGATTTTGTATGGTTTAAAATTTTTCACTTTTAGGGTGAACAAAAATCATGTACCTAACTGGCGTTATCGCTACGTTATACCGTATAGCGCCATCTCTACAATTTATGTGGAACTTGAATGTAAAACTCTGAGATAGGTACTACCGAATATTTTTTAATAAAAATTAACTGTCATGTTATTTACTGTTTCCTGACTTTATATTAAGATGGCACTGTTAAGATATGAACAGATTTAAACTTTATCATCCGCAATATGGAAAGGGTAAGATAATGGTTCACAAATATTTTTAACTCTTAGGTCTTATCGATCCTAACCGACTGACTGTCATCTAAGGTCTTTTTATACGTAAGGAAATATATAGCCATTGCCCATTCTGATGTTTTGGATTTGAGATGAAGCAAAGATTTTTAAAAGACTCTTATATTATGTTGGGCTGGGAAATATTGTAAGTAGAGTAATTTATCCCAGTGGTACCTACTCGGCCGAACTCTGAAAGAAGAGTTCTACCACCAGTACCTACAACTTTTCACATGGTTTAATAATTTTTGACATATTTCGTGGTTTCAAAATAAAAATCACAATGAAAAGGACGATTTTGGACCCAGTGGCACAGGTCGTGGTCACTACGTGACCACGACTTGTACCAATGTATCGAAATATCGACAGTTAAAATCGTCGTTCTGATCTTTCAACTACGTATTAATGAAACTTTATATTATTATTAAGAAAAAGGAGTTTTCAAAATCACCACAAGATAACCCGTGCAAAGTAAGAACAGGTTTCTGTACAACGTCACACCAGAATCCCGCGAAAAATCAAGGAATTCCAGTAGGAAGGTATATTATGTAAAAAATCGTAATTCACGCGTGCGGAGCCGCGGGCAACAGCTAGTAATAAATAAATTAATAATTGATATATTATGTAATTCAACAATTTCAATACTAAAGTAAAAAAATATATAATAAATCTAGATACGGTTGTTCGCAATTATTATTGCCCTAAACCTTTTTTTTTTTTTTTTTTTTTTTTTTTTTATCGTGGGGAATCCTCATGGATACCCAGTCGCCCGGGGGAGCGGCTGGGTTATGCCGGACTCTTACCGGCTAAACCCCACGGTGTTTCCTCCTCGCACCGTATGACGGGAACACGGGAACGCTTGCGCAAACCTCCACGAACCCGCCGGTGCCCGGCCGCTTGCGCGGCCCCTCCACGAGGTGGAGCATGGAGCTCCCCTCCAACAGCAAGGCCCGCCAGAAACACCTAAGCGGGCCTTACCTCCTCGGCGCCCATCCGTAAGGCGACGGACCCCCCCGGGACCGCCACCCAGGGGCCGTGGGCACGGGTAAGCCGATACCTGCGAAGCTTGCACTTCGCAGGCATCGACCTCCCATACCCCGCGGCGGATCTGATCTTTGGCTCCGCCGCAAACCACCAAACGGCCGCAGAGGACAGGGAGAACGGCAACGACACACCGACACTCCTCTTCCCCTGCGGCCCCGCCGCCGACGCATCTAACGGTGCGCCACCGTTTGGTCGCGGGAGATAGGGCGAGCGGCAACGACACACCGACACGCCTCTCCTCCCGCGACCCCTCCTGGCTGCAGGAGACAGAAAAATCTGTCCCCCGCACCCCTCTTGGACGCATCCAGAGCGGGCCCATCTCCAGGCCCACTCCGAGCGTCCCCTCCTGGATTCCTTTTGGCTTCACCGTGGGGCCCAACCACGGCTACTGAGCCCCCCCATCGCGACAAGATTGGAATCCATCGGGGGGGATTGCCCTAAACCTGTAAATTAATGCAACAAAATGAGTGGGCTACCTGGGAATATTTGCCTTATATCTTTGTACGATAACGATGAATACGTTTTTGTTACGCAATCAGGGGGCTGGTTTATCAGTTTAACCGAGATAGACACTTTGCTATCCTATTCTCATACAGGACAAGCCTTGTTTATCGCTCATTTTTTTCTAAGCGAGGTTCGGGTTAGCAACAAAACATGCAGAAGTTTAATTCTACAAGTTTTGTTATTTGTTAGCTATTCCTCCTTTATTTATAACAGTAGCTTGTGTGACTGTGTATATAGCTTTCAGAAGTCAACTTCTGCAAGTTTAATTGCTAATTGACCCTTATTACGTAAACTAGCCGCAATAGCAGCGGAGATGCAGGTTCAAATATTTTTATG
The DNA here is from genome assembly GCA_963855885.1 of Coenonympha glycerion. Classification (NCBI taxonomy): domain Eukaryota; kingdom Metazoa; phylum Arthropoda; class Insecta; order Lepidoptera; family Nymphalidae; genus Coenonympha; species Coenonympha glycerion. The sequence continues at coordinate 13,911,201 of OY979637.1, read as the reverse complement.
TAATAGAAACAATTTGCTTGTCCAAATGTGCCACTGTAGATAGTATAAGTGTTGGTCATTTTTGCTCTTAAACGAATCAGGGACATAAACTATAACTTGCTTTGCGCGTTTATTAGAGAGAGGATTTAAAAACCCTCCCTGTTCTGCATTTTAGCTAAATCAGGGGTCTAATTGTGTAAGAAAAACATATTGACGATAACGATGAATACGTTTTTCTTACACAATCTTGGGACAGGACGAGCAAAATTCTTGTATATATATATAATCGGGATCTTGGAAACGGCTCAAACGATTTTCATGAAATTTAGTATACAGGGGGTTTTGGGGGCGATAAATCTATCTACTAGGATTCGATTTTTAGAAAATGTCGAATTTACCAAAAATAAATAAAAATATGACTCCTATTGGCCAGTAGTTAAACCCAGATATTATGTATTTATCATCATTATTAATTTAATTTATTTATTGATGTAAGATGAGTAAGAATGACTACCATTACTGTAGATTGTCTATTACTTGAACTATGTTCCAAATATGTAAATTAAGATTACTCTACGTAAAACTTTCGTCTTTACAAATTCTGATTGTATAGAATAACGTATTTTATAGGTGTAATGTGATAAAATAAAATTATAAAATGAGACAGGTGATATTTAAATAAATATTCGTTTTTGTAAACACTACTTTTATTGAAAATTAATATGACACTGGAATAGTTACCATCTACCTACTAGTTATCTACTGACTACATACTCTAAAAACTGTTCTGACTGTTCCTAGAAACAGTGGGTAGGTGGAAACACTAGGCACAAAGGATTTTTAAAATTATGATTGACAAAAGGTAAGGAAAAGTAAACAAGGAGTTCGATATAATCACATTTTAATAATAATAGTTTACAATTTGTATGATTCACATAGTATAATTATCGCTTACACTTAATCATATTCCGCCTACAAATGTGAAAAATTAAATAATTTAGATCATTAATAGTATTTATTATTCAAAGTATCACAAATATCAGATAGAACAACACTGGACCCGTATTCTCCTTCACAGTTCACGAAAAGTTAGCTGTTTAGAAAAACATTTTAATTACTTATCAATGGGATGATTTTGTGTCGTTAGCAACGCACTAGGTTATTTAACTAAGAAAAGGAATCCTATTTTACACAAGTTACCAGCCTAGGTTGGTACGATATCATGTCATACCATGCTATAGAATATAGATGCTGTTATTGTTCAAAAATAATACAAAAATAGGATTTTTCTTCCATTTTCTTAGTTAATAACCAAGTGTGAGCTAACAAACGATACAGAAGAAAAGGTCCTTAGATTGGAGAGGTTTACATGGTATTGAAGGAACGAAATGTTCCTTCAATATGTATGAAAAGTGAATCCTCAATTTATAATACTTAAAAACCTGAAAGTGAATCCTCAATTTAAAATACTTAATAGGTTTTGTGAGGAGCAGAAGGACTTCAAACTCATGGAGGATTTTCATGGTCTGCAGTTTTCTCAAAATCAGCTGTTTTTGTAAATACTATATTTTTTTGTAATTTTTATTCATAATACTGATATGTACTGAAAGCTATATATATAATATTGGTAATTTTTGAGCAGCATTTTGGATTAACACATTCTGTCAAGTAAAATCAGAGTGTTCATGCAATCATTGCTGTTTATGTTACAAAATGACACAAATCTTGATTGGACTCTACATATAATTCTGGACTGTATTCTAATCACCAAATTACTAAATAATGTAACGTGCTGAATTATACAAATTCAAAAATTGTATCAGTTGAAGATACTTTATTAATATTTTCACTGTCAAAGAGAATCCGAGCCACTGAAAGCGCGAAGCATCTATCGAAGTCGACATCATTTAGGTATTACTTTTGGCGATCCTTACAAATTAATTAAGTTGTCATAGATTTGTCTCAAATAATAAGAATTAACACAGGAACGAGAGGCCCTAGTTCCTCAGCCGGTGAGAGCGGGGCGAGGCTCGACTATAGGGCGCGTCATGAGAGTTGAAACAACGCAAAATCCGAACATTTAATGAAAACTTCTTGGGGTATTTTTAGAGCATTGGGTATTTTATGAAAGGACCATTGAACTCCCGCCACTGTTACCGTTACCGACACTATAGATATTTCAATTCACGATGACGCGCCGCACTGTATCAAACTCCATACGAATCAAATGAAACAAGCGATTTTGACAGAGTGGGGCGCGTCTTCGTGGATTGAAATATCTATGAACTTATATAGGCGAGTTGGGATTTTTTTTTGTGGTAAAAAACCATTAAACTCGCGATACAGTAACCATACGACACATCTGTATATGTCTGTTGATACTCAAATTGTTAGTTTTACGTTCTGTCAGCAGTCCCAGAGTGCCAGTTTTTTTTAATCAATGACAAGTTACTGTTTGCACTTCTGACTACATAACTTTACCAAAAGCTTTCTGAACAAAAAAAGACTCGAGGCTTTCTTGATGCTAGAATTTGACTGGTGGAGTTTGTGCTAATTTTAAAAATAAATCTCAGATTGATCTTATTTTAACTTTAATATCTGGGTGACCGAGCTTCGCTCGGTAGGTAACTACTGGCTAATAGATAGCAGCAGAAGTGCTTCGCTCGGTAGTTTAACTACTGGCTAATAGATGGCAGCAGAAGTCATATTTTTATTACTTTTTTTGTTAAATTCGACATTTTCTAAAAATGAATCCTAGCTAGATCGATTTATCGCCCCCAAAACCCCCTGTATACTAAATTTCATGAAAATCGTTGGAGCCGTTGCCGAGATCCAGATTATATAGAAATATATATATATACAAGAATTGCTCGTTTAAAGGTATAGGATAGAGCTATTTTTTATGTACCTACAAATAATACAATATGTGTGAAAAAAAAAAAAAACATTTTTTTGCCCATTCCTGAGAATAAGGGAGGTAGAGTGCGTTTTTGGCGCCAGCTGTTGGAGTTGGAAGTTGTAAATTAGCCTCTATAAGCATTACTTCATTGAACGACCTTCGAATGTTTCACAAAGTAAGAAGCATAGTTTTCAACTTTCATGATGCAATTAAAATTTCTGAACAATGGACAATTCCTGCCACTCCACTACCGAAAGTCACAAAGGAAATCGTACTATTTAATCAATCACATAATTGTTCAAAAGCAAGTCTCCAATTACACTTTGATTATAATTAATCAGCAATCTAGATAATCATGGAAGGTGCAGACAATTGATAAAACAACACAATATTAGTTACAATGGAGCAATCGTTGTAAACATAGTTACACAGGTGGGCCTAGTAAACGATCACAATGTATTTACATAACAAATACCTGACAATGATATAGTTATTTAATCAGTTTCATTAATTTGCTATCCTTTTCTAAATTATGAAAAGAATACAACTGTTTATAAACCTGTCTATTATGGTATGACTGGTAGCGATTCTGTTTTAGTCTATAAATTTAACGCGCCTTAAAATCTACTATCTCTATTAATGTTGGCTAGGAATACCACTAAAAGGGTTATTCCTTTCCACAAAAACTGCTATGAAAGGTATAGAAGAATTTTAGACATGCTAATTTTAATTTAAGGCTCTTAATCAGAATCACTTCCAGTGTGAAATTGGTACTTCTGTTTCATAAATTTAACACTACTTTTAAACACAAACAGCGTAAGCACTATTCAGTTTAGCCCTAGACCCAATGTGATATCAACATCTTAATTTCGTCCCGTCCACTTATTTTTACTATCACTGTTCCACTTTAAAAGTCCGCTTTGCAGTCAAATCACAACTCCACTGAGATTATCGTACTATTGAACTACTTCACTCAGTCACTCGTTCACTCGCGATTCGTTACGACGCGCCCGGGGAGGGGGAGCGCGCGGGGCGCGTTTCGCACACACTGGAGAGTTCCACGCGTTGGGAAGGGTTAATGAGCGGAGGCGGGGGGCAGTCCCCCACTTCGGGGTCGGGCGGCGGGTGCGCGGACCCGTACAGGAAGAGACTCCTCAGTCTGGCGGCGGATCGCGACGTGGAGGCGGTGGCGGACGTGCAGGGCAGGTCGTCGGGCCAGCTGGCCGCGCTGGCGGTGTCGGACGCGGCCACGTCCGCCGTCACCTCGAGGCGGTGCGCGGCCGGGGACGCCGCCTCGTGCCCGCCCAGCGAGCCCGCCAGCCCCGCGAGCGACGGCGCGCGGACTTCCGCTTGCTGCGACCCCGCCGACAGCGATGCGTCCCCTGGAGACAATAGCAGATATTAAAGCAAAATGCCAATACAAGATCTTGTAGAACCAACAAACATATAATCATATAGGTTCAAGAGGTCACCAGCGCTTTCACAAGTACAAACGAATCGCAAGTACACACCGGTTATCGGTACTGAAGTTTAACTCAGTAAAGAAATAAATGAGGAATTCCAAGTGTGCACTATCGAGTTGCACAGACGATTTTTCAGAATAGTTGTTTACATAACGTAAGTGTTGGTATTACTTCACTAAATGACTAAAACTCACCAACAACTGGGAGACCTGCAAAGAGCTGATTGCGATTGTGCTGGGGCTCACAGTTCACGTCCAATTGACGATCACTGGTTAGGAGAAGGATAACAGGTATCAGTCACAATATGTACGATTGGCACGCTGAACAAATTACCCAAACTTTGATCCAGTGCGGTGGATGAAGAATAACAGAATGGACTATCCCCGAGAGAAGATTTGCAAAGATTTATCTTGTGCGTGCAACGTGTGGTACTCAATTGGGGGTATTAACGTGGGGTTTCAAAATACGAGGTGGGGTGAGGTGAGGTGTGAGCAGATATGAAAACATGCACGTATTACACGAGTAAATTCCAAGTTTTTCAGGCAATGTTTTCACAAACCTGAAGTCATATCAACACAACTGTTCTGCAAGCGTCACGGATATCAACTGGCACAGCTTGGCTATAATTTACTGACCTACGCTCAAACACTCATCTGAGAGTTTTGTGAATGTGGAATTCCGGACAGTGGTGGAGTGGGTACGGCGGTGGTGAGCAGCCAGCAGGTGACGTCACGCGAGGGTGTACGGGCGCCGCTCACCGATGCTGGGCTCCAGGCGGCGCGAGGCGGCGTCGAGGTCGAGCGCGGTGTCCATGGGCGGGTCGCGGTCGTCGTCGAAGGGCGCGGGCGCGGCGGCGCAGCCCCCCGCGCGGCACAGCGACACCGGCACCACGCCGTACACGTAGAACAGCAGGATCGGCACGCCGATGCCCACCGCCAGCCCCGCCACCAGCGGGGATACTATCAGCTGTTAACAAACACAAACGGAGGTCTTTATTTCCACGTAACTTAAAACTCAATGCATATTAAAAAACATCACTCGTGATAGATACTCTTGGCGGCTCATTTCAGCGTCAGATGGAGTGGATTAAATTACAAAACGAGACAGAAATTTTTATTCCATCAACCTGAGTCTGTAGAAGTAATTACCAGTTTGGCGCACTGCATAGTCTCCTCAGGTGCAAGTGGAAAGTGGATATCACCTTAAACCATTAATGCTAGTGGAACTGGTAGCGCAACTATCCCGCCACCACAACGATAAGTAAAGCTATATACGAGTGGTACAACTTACCGCAGCAGCGACAGCAGCGGCCACTGCAGCCCGACGCCTCGCCGGCTTGGCGCGGCGCAGTCTCCTGTGCGCGCGTCTGCCGGCCCACAGCGGCAGCCCGACCAGCAGCGCGGGCAGAGCAACTCCCGCCACCACGGCGATGCCCAGCGGCGCACCCGCCAGGGTGCCGAGCTGCCAGAGAAGCTTCTTCTTTCTCGACCACGGCTTCTTGCCCCAAAACGTGCAGCCGCTCGGACTAGAAGAAATGAAACTGTCTATAGTACCAGGAGCTCATAATGCTCCAATATGTTTGTCGACTTGAAGCTAAGATTCCGAAGGTTTCAGGAACAAAGGTTACCTGAGGTAATGCAGGTCGGAGACCTCCTTCATGCAGAGCCAGCAGAACTCAGCGCCGCACACGCAGCACACCATGTGGTTGCACGAGCCGTCCTCCACCTTCACGATGAGCACCGAGCAGCGCGGGCACGGCTTCACCTCGCCTGCAATCAGCACCAAACCAAATTAAGGCTTGAACTTCCTTTGGGAATTTTCTCGGGGTGGTTCCTCGCGTGACCGAGTCATCGATGGTCCCACCCAGCGCCCCGCCTGTAGTTGCAGGCGGCGCTGCAACCATTGGAAGGGGGCATCGCCCCGAACAATTACCCCGGGACCCTTAGGGGTCCGCGTGGATGACCCGGGTGGTGGCTCACCGTGCTCCATTTCGCTGTGCGAGGGCTGCGGCGCGCGCGGCGGCGGCTGGCGGCTGCGGCGCGCGGCGTCGCACGTCTGCGTGGGGTGCCACGCCGCCTTGCAGTGGTAGCAGAACGACGCGCCGCAGCCGGGCGCCAGGCACGTCAGCTTGGGGCACGACGCGCAACCCGTCGCCACCACCGCGAAACTGGAACGACCGACACGTTTGTTAAGAAAAATTGTTGGAATACCCTCCTCTTGCCATGCCACGATGCTAGGTTTTATAACACCATACAGATTAGATTTACAGATGGATTAGATTTGTCAGGCGGTACGGTCTTGAGCCCTAAGAAAACCATACTATGACAACCATGCATGTTGGGGCGAATGACTTACCTAATACTAAATACTGCCTGTTTGTCGAAAAGGTGATATTAATTCTATACCCTTCATACCCTAAGCCTATCCTTAGGCCTACAAAGGTCCCTTATCAGATGACCATAAAAATTAGAGTCGTTTACGAAATGAGCAAAAAACTGAATTAATCAAAATATATACTTAGACAAGGCGTGAAGCCGGAAGAAGGATATCGTTGTATGGACAAGGTGTTTTTAGCGAAAGAACTTTTTTGAACGCATTTGTGTCCGACAAAATTCAAATATAGACGTTTACAAAGGAACTATATGCTTAGGAATTTATATAAAAAGAAAAAACTTGTGCTCCGAAGTCCGAACACATTAAAATCATAATTAGGAGTAATGACTACATTAGCTCCTTCAACAGGCGGGCGCGACGGTCGAATGCTCAATTTTCCCGAGCGCGCCTGTATCGTATCGGCGGGTTTAATTAAACCATAATTAAGGGAATTAATGGGCAAGTGTCTATTAGCTCTTGGACACCGCTAAATTATATTAATTGGATTACGTAGGGTCAGCATGGCTCAGTCGGTGTCGCGTATATTAAGATAAATGCCGCTTATCTTGTTTTCAAACACATTTTCCGCGGTTCGCATGTCGCTTGTGATTTAGACCTACTTTAGTGAAGTCGCTTCTGCAACTTGATAGTGAGATTTGTGACTGAGATGAACTACGTTGCGAGTTAGGAATTCGTCACCGTGAGTTTCAAAGACGTCCTTGTAGAATAGCCATGGGAAGGTTGATATCTATTTTAAATCATTGCTCATCTCTGGTTGTCGGATGTCGGATAGGTCCCAAGAGCGAGTGTCGGTACCTGCAGTCCGGCGCCGGGCACCACCTCGTGTCGGGGTCGGCGGCGAGCGCGCGCCGCACGGAGAACTCCTCGTACTTGTCGTACAGCGTCGGGTTGTCCACTATCCGCCGCACGTCTGCCGACAAACAGGGCCCGTGACCGTTCCAAGAGCGAGTGTCGACTGTCGGTACCTGCAGTCCGGCGCCGGGCACCACCTCGTGTCGGGGTCGGCGGCGAGCGCGCGCCGCACGGAGAACTCCTCGTACTTGTCGTACAGCGTCGGGTTGTCCACTATCCGCCGCACGTCTGCCGACAAACAGGGCCCGTGACAATCAACAGTCAAACTATATACGATTAAGACAGAGACTAAAGATCTATAAGGAACAATGGGGCTCTTTCCGCGTAAGACATAAAACGCCGAAAATTTTACTAATAAAAAGAAAATCCCTGACTCATAAGCGTACCTATTTCTTACGTACATAGGTATGTAGGTTTATCTAATTTTACACACCTTTTTGCTTTTTTGAAATTGCGAAAACTATAGTTGCTGTAACTAGTTTGACCAGCATCTTCTATAAAAGAAGTTTAGAGTATATATTAAAAGGTATACGTACGTATTATCCACGCAATTTGGTATTTAAAACATTAACGACCCAATAAAATATTTAACTCTCTATGTACTTATGTACACTATGTAATACAATATTATATGATAGTAAAAATCACAAAACAAACCGTTTTGTGATTTTTACTACCATATAATATTACAATGTGTTCCGTAGGTACATGATAGTGTAATTTAACGAGAATTATAAACAAGCGCTCTTCTATTTACCAACAAGTTGGCAAATAGAAGATTCAATAACATGTGAAGTACATAACCTACAGTATTGTTTGCAATTATATTATGTGTGTGTAAATAGATTAAATAATATATTTCCGTATTATCTTTAATCAGTATATTAATATCTGGTTGACCGAGCTTCGCTCGGTAGTTTAACTACTGGATATTAGATGGTAGCAGAAGTGCTTCGCTCGGTAGTTTAACTACTGGTAGTTTAACTACTGGCTAATAGATGGCAGCAGAAGTCATATTTTTATTATTTTTTTATTGGTAAATTCGACCTTTTATAAAAATGAATCCTAGCTAGATCGATTTATCGCCCCCAAAACCCCCTGTATACTAAATTTCATGAAAATCGTTGGAGCCGTTGCCGAGATCCAGATTATATAGAAATATATATACAAGAATTGCTCGTTTAAAGGTATAGGATTATAATGTTTTTCACTCATTTCCACAATATTCTGTATGCAAGTGAAAAATAAATGTAATATTTATCAAACACAGTAGTTTTACACAGTACAATGATTTTACATTTTTTTTTTGCTTGGAGATAATCAGTGATTGATAACAAAATACTATATTATGATTCATTTAGTGCGTGGCGAATTAATTTCGTTTTTAATCGTGGTTCGTGTGATTCATAGCTGTAAATGTTTTTCTCAGCTCACTAATAACTAATGGCTGCGATCACTAAACATTTATAATTTTATCGTTATTTAATGTTAATCATAATAAATTAATATCTGGGTGACCGAGCTTCGCTCGGTAGTTTAACTACTGGCAAATAGATGGCAGCAGGAGTCATATTTTTATTTTTTTTTGGTAAATTCGACATTTTCTGACAATGAATCCTAGCTAGATCGATTTATCGCCCCCAAAACCCCCTGCATACCAAATTTCATGAAAATCGTTCGAGCCGTTTCCGAGATCCAGATTATATAGAAATATATATACATATATACAAGAATTGCTCGTTTAAAGGTATAGGATAATATTGTATTATTAGATAGGTAATGCAGAGATTCATATATATATGGCATATATTTAATGCATTTTATTTTTAAGTAACTACCAACTAGGTATAATATATTGCGACTGAAAAAATTGAGTAAACAAAAAGTTCGCCAAGTGTGCTCATGACTTTGACCCGGATTCAAGAATAGGTCCGGATTATGTCCGTTACAACTTGGTTCACCAGTGTGTTGACTTTAACCATTTTTATAGGCCCACTTCTGAGAGATATGGCCATCGCCCATTAAGCTAGATGTGATGCGCTGTCCATGTCCTCTGGTGCGACGACGAACAATGTTGAAGTGCTAGAGGGGCAACGATACGTTTGTCTTCGTGCGTGGTCGCTACGCAGGTTACCATACAAGAATTTGCGTCGTTGCAATAGATCAATGCATCTCCCTTCTCGATGGCGGGGTACTGGCGCAGGCACACTCGCAGCAGCGGTGCGTGCACCACGCCAACCGCACCATGCTGGCCGCGCTCAGCGTGGACAGGCATACCGCATAGCGGACGTCGCCTTACCCGAGGGGTGCATGCTCTCGTGGCACACGGGGCAGTTGACGGGCACGCGCGTCTCGAAGATCTCGATGGCGAGGTACTGGCGCAGGCACGGCTCGCAGCAGCGGTGCGCGCACCACGCCAGCCGCACCATGCCGGCCGCGCTCAGCGTGGACAGGCATAGCGGACGTCGCCTTACCCGAGGGGTGCATGCTCTCGTGGCACACGGGGCAGTTGACGGGCACGCGCGCCTCGAAGATCTCGATGGCGAGGTACTGGCGCAGGCACGGCTCGCAGCAGCGGTGCGCGCACCACGCCAGCCGCACCATGCCGGCCGCGCTCAGCGTGGACAGGCATAGCGGACGTCGCCTTACCCGAGGGGTGCATGCTCTCGTGGCACACGGGGCAGTTGACGGGCACGCGCGCCTCGAAGATCTCGATGGCGAGGTACTGGCGCAGGCACGGCTCGCAGCAGCGGTGCGCGCAACACGCCAGCCGCACCATGCCGGCCGCGCTCAGCGTGGACAGGCATAGCGGACGTCGCCTTACCCGAGGGGTGCATGCTCTCGTGGCACACGGGGCAGTTGACGGGCACGCGCGCCTCGAAGATCTCGATGGCGAGGTACTGGCGCAGGCACGGCTCGCAGCAGCGGTGCGCGCACCACGCCAGCCGCACCATGCCGGCCGCGCTCAGCGTGGACAGGCATACCGCATAGCGGACGTCGCCTTACCCGAGGGGTGCATGCTCTCGTGGCACACGGGGCAGTTGACGGGCACGCGCGCCTCGAAGATCTCGATGGCGAGGTACTGGCGCAGGCACGGCTCGCAGCAGCGGTGCGCGCACCACGCCAGCCGCACCATGCCGGCCGCGCTCAGCGTGGACAGGCATAGCGGACAGTCGAGCACTTCGCCCTGGAACAAGCAAACACCATGTTGTGACTTTTTTTAATTATTTATACTCCCGTGAGTAGAACCATATCATCAGACAGCGAGTAGATAAGTGAGGTTCGGGCGTCGCGTCGTCGCGTGAACAGGCTCCGTAAACAAGGGCTTTGAATGAGTCCTACACTTATAGTCTAGCATACTTGACATTTTTCCGTGAGTTAAGCCGCTTTTACCATTACTATGATTAATCCTAGAATATCATACCAATATGTATAATAAAATACCACAGAAATTAAGACCATAGCTGAGCCATGACGAAAGGTGATAGATAAGTTCGTATGATATACATTTGAAATTAAATCCCAAGTATTCCATAACGCTCCAGTTCAATAGGTAATGTAAACATGTAATAACCAGATCGGAAGCTGGCAAGGTAGCGCAATATTGGAGAGTGCATTCCCGCAATCGTAGCGAGTGTGCACTGTGCAGCCATCGGAGCGGCTGATTAATCCTACGAGTATTATTGGTTGGAATTTACGATAATGGTGTGAAAAATGAATGAATGCGGATGTTTTTTAATAAATAAAGGAAAATGTCCTCGTGTGTTCGCTGTCTTGTCTTTATATCAAGGATACGTATACGGTCCGCTTTGCGCCTTTCACAAGGCATGTGAAGTGTTGATGTGGACATACTGCAATTTTTAGTCAAAGCTTTTATAAGCACGGCTTTATATCGGCTATGAAGTGACCCCTGTAAGTTTGTGCTAGAGTTTTCATACAGTTTTAAATCATAGCACATATTATAAATTAGAATCCTGGACATGTACGAATTTTCATACGATTTTCGATGATATTATTAATTTTAAATAGTTCAGTAGATATATTTTAGGTGTAAAGCGAGGTTAAAACTGTTCAGAGTGGCCTCCTCTTGGGATGCTTGCCCTTACCGCCAAGATCGGCTTTCATTGTCTGTATAGGTAACTCTTCATTGAACTGATTTGAGACTTGAAAGGTCAGATGGTTTGTTTGATTTGGTCACGCACGCACAACACAACCTCTTAAGATGGGAACGAGGTAAATGGAGAGGCTAATCTACGTCAGACTGGAATCGAGATCCTAAGGGGCTTTTGAAGGAGGAGTATTAAAAAAATACATCATACTAAAACACCAATATAATTAGTATGTATCTTTTCAAAACCTGGAATAGCTTATTCACAAAGTTTATGGCAGTAGACCACTCTAATGGGCTTTTTGTTGATAACTTATGTTAGCCACCATTGAAAAGCATTTGCCGGCTCAATACTGATCCTGCTCCCACAATGAGAACGGAGTCGAATAGGCGAAACATATTTCACACAACTGACCAAATGAGTCCTTATCATAGTTAGATGTTACTTCCGGATGGGCTAGCTGAGTCTCAGGTAACTCTATGTTAATTGCCTTTTTATCTCTTAAATAAATAAAATTGCACGAAACGATTTGTGCAAGTAGCTCTTTCTAGCACTACTTAGTAACTTATGTATCTATAGCCTACTTTCTACGGAAACTTGAAAATTGTCTTCGTTCGCCGCGTGACAGGCCCCTGACAGCTCAGTCGGTCAAGACTCCGGAGAAAATAATATTGTTCACAGACCCTCGACTTGTCGCTACTCATGCTGACTCGTCAGTTATCACACCAAAACAAGTTGCTTCTTTTATAATCCCGACGTCCGATAGAGATTACAACTTGCTCGTTTTTCTATGACTCCATTGTAATGGGCAGTGGGGACTTCCCTAAATGGGTACTGCACCATAAAACATATTAATCGGGTTATCAATGTAAACAATGCCTAATGGGAAATTATTTTATCCAGACAAAAGTGTCTGTGACCAAAATATTATGTGATACAGTTATCTGGTAAATCTTGAAAACATGTTTTGAACGCCCGAGTTCATGTTACAATGCAATTGTTTGCGATAGCAAAATATTGCGCGATAATTAGGATATTATTTTTGTTTTGTGTAAAATATGACATATCACACAACACTAGGTGAATCACACAAGCCGGCGCCCGCTGAAGGAATTATCAGGCAGCCATTAGACTCCACTAAATCATACATGCCTTCATGTAAGATAATCTAAAAGTAACGAATCTACGGTGTCGAAGGGAAAAGTTTCGGAAGGCTCATAGAGTCATATTGTTAATTGTAATCGTGCTAACAATGCAGACTGCACAGTAAGTAAAGCTTGTATTGTTTTGCATTGAGTATCATGCACTTCCAATCAAACGTACTAGTGCGCCTACAACACTCCATAATACTATAGATGTTCTCGTGAATTTACTGCCACTTAAATCATGTCAGAAGCAATATCCTGAAGCTCAGCCAGAGTGGAGCTTTGTCTCTTTTGAAGTTCGGATCTTGACTAAGAAATAAGTATGCATTTTGGGGCGCAAAAATAATAAAGGATGCACCGTGGGACGCAAAATTACTAATTTGGTTATGGATTGAAAACTGGAAACGGTTTCATTCAGTGTTTCCGACGAGGCGAAGACACTGTATTTTGGATAGTATTGTAAATAGCTCTCTTGATTTAATGAGCGTTGTTGGTCATTAAATCAATATAAAGTTAGTTATGCCCTGGTCTGTGATTAAAGCAATATGGCACACAGATAACATCTGAAATCATGTTCGTGACAGATTTCGCAATTCCGGGGGCCCGCAGCTCGCATAAAGCCAGATAATAATATGTCTGAGAGGGATTTCTGAAATGCAATTCGTCGCGGGCTGCGCCATTGTGCTTTGATCTTTATAAGGTTCTTTTGTGAGTGGAGTTCCGATTCATATCTTTATCAACGACAGCTCGGCCTTGCGGAATAGGTATAGTGTACCGATTAGCGACTAGCGGTTGCACGACTATAACTGAACCATTGAAGCAGGTCACGAGGGTAAATCTGAGTGATCAATTCTGAGATTATTTATGAGCGTTCTAGATCTAGAAAAAGATTTAGTTAAGCTTTTATCACAATGCCCTTTATTTTATGTAGTTTTAATATTAATAACATTATTATTATCCTAAAGTTTTTACTTTTTACCAACTTTAAAGTGTTCCCTATATATTTGCCTATTGCCTATACCATTCACAGGATGCAAAAACTATTTTTGTTCGACCGGTCGGTCTCGTTGATTTTATCAAAATCAATCAAGAAGTTTGACCAACTTTAATTCACGTTAAAGACGGCGTGTTCTGGAGTGTAGACTGCGTACCTCTGTGGAACCCCTGTCGGATGGGCCAAGTGACGACGTCCTGGGAAAGCTCGCTGGTAGCAGATGTGTGGGAAGCCGTGTTCGGCATCCTAGACGAAGCTTATGTGTAGTTATTATATATCCAACGTCTATGAAATGGTTATGTATTGGATCATAAAGGATATATTATACTACTACGCACGTCACTATGAACGTCATAAATACTCGTAACATAATAATTCATAGTAAAACAGATGAGTGCTTCCACCGAGACAAGTGACAAGCTCATTGCACTCGAGCCGAGAAGTACCCTCTGTGACGTCATAGCGATAAATACCTATCGTTTTCCAAGAACATACGCACACGAGTGTATTTACTAAGCAATCTATGGTAATTACGGTACCAAATGTTTTGTAAGTGTAGAAGGCACTCGTAATGAGTTTCAATTTAAGTATAAATTTGGTGAACAATTGTATTTACAGGAAGCATTTGACACAGTAGTGATAAATGTACCAGTTGATGTATGTGATAAATGGCGTAAATGAATGTCTAGATCAATAATAATACGTCACAACTCACAGATATACGTACAATAAACTTACGCAGTACGCGTAACTCGTAAAGTACAGAGTAAACTGTTAACTGAAAATAAATGAAAACAGTTATCATCAGACAAGCCGTGACCAATGACGCAAGCGCAACGGTCGACCTTCGCATTGAACTGCCAACTAAAGTGATTTCTAACAATGGGTCGGTTAATTTAGTTATTATCATAAACCGGGTATTGTTTCACTTTGCGCTGATAAGGTAAAGAATACAGTTAATAGTGTTATCATCAATATCAGAAGACGAGAAAAGCGTCATCACGTTATTTTTATAACTAGACAAAAATGAATTATTTTATTATTTGTCAAGCCATCATCTACCAAAGGAGAATGAAACAGCTGATAATTATTGTTTGCCCCTGTAATCTATATCCTACCTATTTACCTATAATAAGACTTTTCACGCTCAGATTTCTTTAAAACTTTTGAAAAAAATCTGCAATTTTATTATTCAAATCTCTGTTTATGTAACAACTTCTTGTAAAAGCTTTTAAATAATTTATTCAACAGCTGCAAGAGATAACACTGAGTGCTTATGCCTTAAACAATGTCGCGTCGATTTAAAATTTATTTTTCACCTCAAAGATCTCAGATTGTTACCTACGACGACCTACTAAATAAAACTCTACAGTTAAGGTATTTATTTGATAATAAAATACAGATTATTAAATCTGTATTTATCTATAGGTAACGCTATTGAAAACAAGACAACATTACAAAGAAGTAAGAACTAACACGATAAAGCTTGTTAGTCTTCAGTAATACCAAACTCTCGTAGTAATTAATCCCTTTTAATCTTTTATTAGACGTTTCTTCTGAACCTGAATGGTCAATAAAGTCTGCTTCGATCGTTAAATTTGAACAAGGTTTGACTGGACATAAGAGTCTGGAGGATTATTTTGAACTTAGGGGAATGAACATCAGGGACAGGGCGGACGGCGTGAAAAAATGACGCCAGTTTATCGGTGCCCAAAATGATTGTTTTGCCACCACCAGTAAGGCCACGCTGTAGTTCGCTCAGCAGCCACCTATACAATTTTTTTGACAGGCGGCGCTACTGTTTGCTTATACGAAAAAGCTTTACATAAAACGTTCGGATGCCTTATCCTGAGGATTCTTATCGGTGCTTAGGTAAATGAAATAGGAAGACGTTCTATTACGAGATAATTAGAACCATCATCTTCAAATCTTCATTTTTTTTTCTGTAAAGATCATCTGTTGGATCATGGATGTTATCGTAAGTGAACTTTAATCGGTGTCATCTACTAAGCTGAGTTTGGGCTCGCACGAAACTGGCCCAAGCCTATTTGAAAGGCGAGGGCGGAGGTCTCAGCTCTCCACTAATGAGATGGCTCTTGTGAGCAGATTATCTCGCTAACTTAACCACTCTAACTTAATGAATTATGTATAAGAATCTTCGAAGAACCTCGGTTGCTATTTTCGTTATGAAGCTTCGGGGTGAGGGATAAAATTCGTGCACCTACGAAAGATAAAATAGAAACCTTTGTATCACTTGTTTTAGGCACGAGCACGGAGGAATGTGTAATGGGTGTAATGATGGGTGTAATACTGTCTACTCGTACTGAGGGCAATACGGTTTAATAAAATCAAAGTCCATTTTATAAAGAAAGAATATAGAAAGTGAACATTAATGATTTATTTGAAACACAAGCGCAAGGACTTGTGAAGAATGAAGACGAATTGCTGAGAGTTGGATCCAAGGAATTGAATGGAAATCAATCCGATGATTTACCAAAATAAAGTACAAAAACGCAACCCTAAAACTGTTTAAGTACGTACCTACCGTACAACAGACCATAATATGTTTATTGCACTCAATTCAGACCTCGTACTTCACTGCCAATATTATAAAGCACGAATAGCGTAGAGCCTAAAATAATAAATGCCTAAATAATTCAAAAATAATAATTTATGTAACAGATACCTACTTATCTTACTACTAGCTTAGCTACTAGCTTGGAGATGTGAGAAGACAGATGAAAGGCCGAAGAATACAGATTCTAAAATGGTTTAAACAGTACCTATAAAGCTGCACTATTTCTGTATGAGATAGGTACATTGTTATGGTTATTTTTATCTCAGAAAAAAGTTACGAGTATCTTCGGGATTAAATGATAGAACACTAAGGTAACTGAAATAAATGTAAAATAAGACCGTGAAGAAAAGTATGATAATAAATCTTTAATAATGATAACGTTAAAACATTTTTCTCTTCAAAATAAAAAGAAAATCAATAAACAGTTAATTAATTGTTTTCTATTTCAAATTTATTTTTGTTGTGATAAATTGAATAATGTACTCATAAGTACAATGATTGACTTTTAAATACAAACAAAGAATAAGTAATCTTTTGGAAGGTTCAAAGACAATACGAGGAAGAAACCTCTAGTAGCTACTTAGAGTAAAACCCTGTTGTTAAAAATTATGTATTTTCGCAATTAAGGATTCTTGGAAAAAATTGATGAGATATTCTCGTAATAGAAATTTATTCTATTCGAGTTGACCTTGCGTTGCGGTGATAAAACATAATACTTTATTGAATTTAATAATCTTATATCATTATTGTTCTCCAAGCTCTAGTATATATGTAAACTATCAGATAAGTAAGCCGTATAATATAATGGTTCCTAATAAACAAGATACAACAATAACTACCGTATTAACGTCGGTTCCATTCCCAGGGGAGAGGCGTGAACTGAAAGTAATACAAGAAAAGGTGGATTGGAAATACGAAAATTGCTTGTACCGTAGAATACGATAAAATATTATAAAATTACCACTTTATAGTCGTATGTAGAGTCAATTGCAAAAATATATCCAGGTGTTTGAATATTATTACTTGTTAGACAGGCTCTTGAAGTAATAAAAAAGCTTATATTCCGAGTTCCGATACATTGATAAATTATTTACAATATATTTTGCAGAATACCCAACTTTCAAATTCGTATTTTGTAGCAAACCTTCAATGGGCGGAACACCAAATCATAATATTATGTCAAATGATGAGTTCGATCCACCGATCAAAGTGGTCCTAATTTTGCAATAAAATCAATTTACCTACATACTGACAATAAAGTAAAATATAACTTCGTTATAAATTGATTTGTGCAAAATGATTAAGGACCAAAGTTACCTTTGAAGAAAAAATACAAAGAATTATTTCGCCCAAATATATGATGTTTGTCCAAGAGTGATAAGAAATGCATTACATCGTTGCATTCAATGGCATTATAGGGAAGACCAAAGATTTAAATCTTTGGGGAAGACACTAGAAGCACGGATCTATGCTCTCGTCTAGTAGGTTCCATGAGAAATAGGTTACAATGTGTGATTGAAGCTAATGGCGTTTATACTTTATACCCGTTATTAAAAATTAATGTCATTAAACCTATTCGCAATTTATTACACGAAACAGAGTCACAGGAGACATTTAGTATTCGTTCGTAATAAATAGCATACTATTGTATTTATGAGAAGAGTGCCTTCAGAACAAGAGCTAGAATGAAAGAAATAATAAAGCACTCCCTCGTAACACGAAATATTCCCATTTCGTAGACGAAATTTTCTCCTGAATTACTCAAACAATTTCACTGATTATATCTCAGTATTTCGTAGTCCATTAGACTGTAATTTGCAATCTCATTTACTGCTACAAGAAAAAAAGAAACATTATTCCAAACAATACATATTGTATTGTTGATGTTAAACCGAGGATACAAGCCTAAGGATTCTTCTAGCAAATTCTGTCTGCATGGCTACCAATGCAGTGTCAGTTATTTTACTGTAATTGCGAACCTGTATATTTCTATTTTGCTAACAAACTAATAATAAAAAGTCGTTAATATTTTACTATTATACGATGGAAACTAACGATTTAATTGCAAACATTAAGTAATTAAAAACAAAGAAGATAATATAATCTTTGCCCTCGGATCAACCTAAAAGGCTAAGGTCTTTCATTCTTTAAATTAAAAAATCGGTCAAGGGTTGCCGTACAATCAAACCATAAAAGTAATGCCTTATTATTTGTTGATACAGAGGTCATAATCAGCTACGAACACTTAATTTATATGCAAAAATTTATACCGCCAATAGAAAAAAAAACACAATTTTAAAACTTTCGGATTTTCAGTTACTTCTTCTATAAGACCTCACGTCTTGTATTTAATGATTTCCATTGCCGTGAAGAACTGGGTTATTGCTTAAAACCTCGCTAAGTAACGTTTTGAGTTGAAGTAATTTTGACTCATTTGCCCCTATTCAATTTTTTTAATACCCGTATGTTTATGCATATCATACTGACTACACGATTGACATGAGTAAAGCTTTAATTAGGGTAACTCTGTACTGTATGCTGTATGTATTATGTTTTATAATTAATATCTAATAAATACTTTGAATTATCTACTGAATTTGTTTAATCTATCGAATTACTTACTTACTTATTCTAGTCACTCATCAGCTTTTAATTGGATCCTAATTCCAAGAAAAAGCTTTCATGTGCGTATCATTATATATGTATCTAAGGTATTTAGGTCCCCAGCGGATTCCCAGTATCCCGAGTATCAATTTTGTCATATTTGAATGACTCCAATATGTTAAGCTTTGCGCAATCCAAATATATTCTGACCTGAGCAGTTTCATTAGACCGACTTGCTCACTGAATACACAGTCATAGCTCAGTAATTGTTAATTCTAGCACAAAGCCTTACACGCTTTAATCCCCAGCATTATAAAATTCAAGTTCCCTACCAATACCTATTGAATTGAATCTACAGTTCGTTAACATTAAAGTTATCCTCAATTCTCAAACGAATGGCAAAGGAAAAAAGTCAGTTTCAAAATATTTTCCATGTTTTTCGTATCATCGAAGGTTCAAAGCTGGCTGCTCGCGCGAGTCGCGATATTAGAATCTTATTAGGTTTTTCGAAAGCAATTGTCATATTTTCACTATAGTTACTATATAATATGAAACCTAAAAATCTTTGCTTGAAAGTGTCTTACTCCAAAAATCTTCAGTTTTGTCAGTTACACACGCAGCACCCTAAACACGATATTGGCTCGCCTAATTTGGAAGATTCGGTTCTAGAAAAAAGCCTTTATTGCTTACGTTTTTTTTTACTTTCGCTGGATCTTCGTCCATTAGAAAGGCTTTTATAATTTCACTTGGCAAGTTTTCGCTAAATCATCGTAGCAATCAAGTAATCAATCACTCAGTTCTTATTGCTCTTACTGAAGCAATTTCTCGGTCACTTTAAAAAAAAATCGTGTGACCTAAACTAAATATCATCGTGAGTATATTTATATATAAGTTTATTTTAGTCGGCACTGATAAGCGTCTGGCAATTTTTACATTATACTAGGTTTTCGTAATGTGCATTTGTAAGTTTAATAAAACCGGTTACCCAAATTAAGATGCATTCGGAATAACGACTCGAAGTTTAACACAATTGTAATAAAAGTAAAGTAAAAACTAAATTGCAGTAAAACGATCGGTCGTATTAAATTTTACCCCACCCGATTCATTAAAGGTTTCATGCAAATTGATCCGTGTAGTATCATTCGTTAAACCCTCGTTAATTAAAACATCGAACTTTTCTATTCCATCATCAGATCGTATTACTTAAACTAAACTATCTAACAGTTCATTGAAACTATCATGGAATTTAATATTGAGTTCTTCATTAGTGAAAATTGACGTCATGTCGAATGGATTATTTGCGTGAAAAATGTTTACGCCAATATATGTATAGTTATATCCGGGATTCAAGTACACTAACAGAGAGTTCAAAAATTGACCGGAGTTCTTCCTATCTAGCTTTATAACCTTTCGTTTTCTTGCAAAGATGTATTACAAAACTAAATGATCTCTGTAGTAAGGTATTTTTCAATCGCCATATAATCGTTAACTAACGAATAAATATGACGTTTTGACAGATTTTGTATGGAATATGTTTCAAATAAAAACCATGGATAAGGATATTGGAAACTGCGAATTATGTTTCAAAATGCAGCTGCAGTCTAAACGAGTATATAGGTACCGACTCTACTGCATACTGTCATAGTTATTAACCAAAAATAATAGTTTATCTTAATTTGTATTCTTTCAAGTGCTGTTTTGCAAATTAGTGTGTCGGTGTTCATTGTTATCGTTTGTTACGTTTTTAATGCATCTTATCGCGACCGATCTGCGCTTGCGACCAACGCGGAAGAGCTAGAAAACATACTGGCTTAATGTACCATCGAGAATTCGAGACCACAAATATTATGTCATCATTTGTACACGTATACGGAAACACTAACTTTGGGCCTAGTTACCATTAAAGCTTGAAACTGTTTTGATAACTACCTACGCAGACTTAAGTCTAAAATAGTAGGTAGAGACGTACAGGAATTAGAATCGTGCTAGGTATATCTACCTATAATATTAAATTATTACGTCATATATAACTTTGTTTTGTGCCCCAAAGAAGACGTGTATCAATATTATGTGAAATTAGGGCTTAGGAGGACAAAAAGGGATTATAACTGACATCAGGACCAACGTTTTTATAATGGCTCCCAATATTCAGACTTTTATGCCGGTTCCCAATATTATATCTATCTTCCATTTGCCCTGCTAGAAATTTCAATGTGACATTAGCTCCATACAAGTTATGTCAAATTTCCATATCTAGTAAATGAGAGACTAATGGCGGTTCCCAATATTCAATATATCCATAGATTGCCTTAATAGAGATAGAAATTTGACATAACTGGTATGGAGCTTATAAGAATAATGAAGATTGATAGAATATTGAGAACCTGCATTTGAGAGACGTCAAAATATCACACTATAATAGTTACTAACGCTACAATAGCAATACAACTTACAAGGAAGCGTCGCCCGACCACCTGCACAGCCAGTTAATGATGCGAACAGACTTCATTATATGGACAAAGGAATTCAGGAAAGAAGTTCAGAAGCATACTTATAATATGATCATTGATAAGACTGACAATGATGACGATCACTATGTCAATGCTTAAAACTAAGTTCACGAGAACTCCAACGCACCATGAACTGAGAGGAAGCCTACAACGAATTCAGATATACAAGAGGCTTAACCAAGATCAGGGGTAAACGGTATGGAAACATTGGACTCACATTAGCAATGAGCTGAAATCAATTGTTTTATGGTTTAACAAAAGGTTAAAGGTTTTAAGAAACACAATGAGACAACGGAGCGCATTCACAAGGTTAATTCACGTTCAGTCTAGGTACACCAAGTCTGCATCCTGCGAGTCACAGTCGGCCAAACGTTGCAAGGCGCGACCGGATTACCTTTGCGCGGTGTTGTAACAGACAGATACCTTTCCCCTCACTTTACTAATGTACCGAGCACGTATCGTAACATAGTACCTATGTACATATAACACCGTTTATACTTAGTACGTGTGCAGTCTATTTTGTAATAGCTTGTAATTAAACCGGTTTTGCAAAAATATGCATGTAATGAATGATACGTATTACGTTTCTGTGATGTGAACTTTTAATTGAGAGATGATTTTAATAGGAAATTATCAAGTTGTACCTATACGTCCTACATATTTCAGAATTGGAAAACGTGCCGATGACGACATCCGCATCTTAGGCCCTTCTTACATTACGATATTTGCAAACGACTAGTATCCTACGCGAGTGTCGAAGACGAGTAGCCGAGGAGTATCTCACATACATTTGTTTGGCGATTCGCACACTTCGCTACCCGTATCGTACGCATCTCCTACTAGTCTCGCGAATCGCGATACCCGCCGTGTCGGTATCCCGCGTTATATCTCCTACAGACTCACGGCGAGAAAGTTCGGCAAGAAGTTTCGCCGAGACTGCTCGGAAATTGTCCGCACTCTCAATTTTCTCAGTTGTGATCAGAGATATTCTTTGTCTTGGGCCAAAATACCGACACCGATCGGAGAACAGGCGAGCGCGAGAACGAGACGGCAAGAAACTCCTCACATTCACGCTTCTCGGGTGTCCACGGGGGTTCTCGGCGTGAGTCTGTACAAGAATAACATAAAGCAACCAGCATTAAAACCCTTTTCTCTCTCTCCAAATAAGTTTCTCTTGTGCTAGGAGAAGATACGACAATGTGGCCGATTCTGTTGTGCAAAATCTCTAAACTAAACTAATTTAAAATAGTGCTATCCTTTTCAAACTGCTCGCGATGGAAAAGATAGCACTATTTTAAATTAGTTTTGTTTAGAGATTTTGCACAACATTCTGTTGGCCACAATATAATAGTAGTTAATTGCCAGTGGACTATTATGAAAGTAGCATTACATATATCATACACACTAATTTATCGCGTCGCCCGATGCAGTTTTGGCGTAATGATTGTTCGGTTGCGTATAATTAGCTCATAAATTACGCGGTGGGCCCGTGTGTTTGCGCGCCGATTATGTGATATAGCTTTCGCAACGCTTAGCATGCGTCCGCGCTCCGCGGCCGCGTCGTGTAATGTTGATAGCTGATAGAAAGTGATGCTTCAGCTGTAGCACGCGATGCATTTTGATTTCATCACACGATTGGCTATATTTGTTGTAGGATTTAACGCCACTATGACAGATACATCGCTGCGCTGTCTGTCACTCTCCAAAGGTCTTTGGCGAAGCGGCAAAACAGTGTACACTGTAGAGTGTAGACAATGGTCACCAAGTTAAGGCTACCATCACCTAAATTATCGACACGGAAAAATAAATTCGAAAATCTTGGACATTTAGGTTAAAATTAGTTTTTACTCTGATAGCAGTTATGGCGGATATCTACAGTCATCGGCTTTTTAGCAGCGCCGGAGTTAGTTTGGTTGCGTTTATCAATAACTATGTTTCCTCTGTTGGAACTTAGGAGCAAAGATAAAGACGAAAAAGACAGTAACCGGTATTACTAGTATTAACAGTACAAGCAGCCTTAGCGAATGATTTTAAGTAGTTAAGTACCTACAACATTACAGATTCGAAAAATCTCACCTGTACTTAATTCAGACACCAGGCTTATTATAATTTTATTTTACGTCTACAAAGCTTCCAATATAGCAATCCAATCTTCTCACTGTTTGTATTTTGCTTTTTGTGTGCTATTCACTATCAGCTATACCTATACTTTTTTTGTTAAAAAATCAGCTATTGATGGAATTAGATTTTAATTTTTTTGATTATACAGTCAAATTAAAAACTTTTGATTTCGCAACGGCAATTTTAGACGACCTCGAGGCGTTCTTTTAATCGAGGTTTCAAAAATACAAGCGAATCATTTAATTTATTAGGACAAGGTTGGAAAAATATTATGGATTTTCTTCACCTTCTAATAATTATTATTGAGTAGAAGGAGGTGAATATGATTAAAGATTACAGTTTTATAACCGGAACCGGCTCCGGTCAGTAGGTACTGGCGGAAAATAGAAACATCTGAAGCACAAGGTTTAATGAAAAATCATAAACTCAAGCCAAATAATGTACTATTACAGGATCAATCAAAAACATCAACTCCTCGTTTTCAAGATAACTGAAAAGACTCAATATCCTTCCTCGAAATTACAATATTTCGTACCTACTTACAGTTACAGGTAAGTATTTACTGTAAGTTAAATTATAGGGAAAGAACGAAAGCAACCTAACTTTGTCAGATTAGGTGATAAGCGTGAAACGGGAAAACGTCACCACACTCGAAGCAATGTAAGTCACGTTTTCGATTGAAATTGAACAAAACACACAAAAGTCTAGACGGCGGACAAGTTCGGACTGGTCTAGACGTAATTCCAGCACCGTGCACCGCATTCAGTGGGTGACATACACGGGTGTTAGGTTTATTGAAACCTCTAAGTGAAAGCTTTTGTGTTTTCCCCTGGTAAACTGAGATGGGAAAACGTAAAACATGAGCTTTTATTGTTATTTGAAGTTGGTATAGGTATCTTGTTTCCTTCTAATAAAATTGTAAATTTGTCAAGTCCCCTGAGCTTCGCACAATCTCTACAAAAGACGTTTTTAGTCCCCCAGTCTGTATTGGAGTAGCGTGGTGGATCTTGATCTTGGTTATCTCTTTCTTACGAAACTACGAATAGGACTTAGCAAAAGGATGTTACAGGAGCTCATGATGATAATATAATGTTTAATTTAATGCGAATAATTTAGCAATACCATAGGTCAACGTAATGGAAAAGTGTTTTTGGATTCAATAGGTCCATATATGCAGATTTTATCTAAAATGACATTAAAAAGTTACAGTTTCATTGTTTGTGGCATTTATTTCATACAGTGACGTACTTACTTCATCGAAACTACGTGTATTGTAAAAAAAACCATTTACTTCGTTGAATGTAAAACACAAATGTCACGGACGGTAGAGGTAGGTAAATATTCGTATTATTATTTACCTTCACATTCTGGATTCAATAACATTTACATTTTCGTCTGATACTCACAAAACGATTTATATCGTTTCTGTAAAATCAATAAATTTCCACAATACCATATAGGCATAACTGCTTTAAAAAACTTGAATAGATACGTATATTTTTGATTACTGCAGTAACCTAGGCATACAAATCTAGGAAACAATATGGATGGGCCCTGTTTCCAAAATAAGCGTGACTATTTTTAATTTGAAAAGTGGCGCATTAAATGGCGTCACCTAGGGAAGTAAACTCAGTACACGAACATTTGACAAATCTTGACGCTAAACATGGCGCCGCATGTCACGCAAAGCTAGGCTAGAATGAATGAATGGGGCGCCCCCTTAGTACTCTTGTCTCTATGCCTAGGCAACTAAAATGCATGCCAGCCTGCTCGTTAGCCATGGTCTGAAATGATGACATTGCATGATGCAAATCACCTTTTGAGTTCAAGGACGCACACGCAGCATTACTCGTACTTAAAAGCTCTTGGCTGGCCATGAGCATTTTCTAGCTTAGAACTAGGTTACTCGTAGGTCGATGTAAGAGTTAAGTAAGGTTTCATTTTGCTTGGCAAGACAAACGTATAGCTTAGTACATTATTTTATACAGTTGAGTAAAACTGAAGGATAGGAATAGATAGGTCTTGGCAGTATAATATCACCCGACAGGAAGAGTTATGTTTTTTACGCGTATATTGTTTATTTGTTTGCAAAGTTTGTCATCATTAATCTTGTTTATATACTGTCTTGCTTCAGAACTACTGTATACATTTTTTTAAGAGATTTGGACAGTTTAGACTCACCTCTTCGTCCTCTGCGATGTATTGCACTGTCGGCCTCGCCTGTGCCGTTTCTGTAGTCAACTTCACGGGCCGCTCACCCTGGTCGAGTACTGCAACAACAACGAAAACATATTATGTAAGTCTTCTTAAAATTAATGAAGTTTTACATCATTATTTGCACAAATTACTCGCCAAGACGGATTAAATGAGTCCAAATAGGTAGCGTCGTATAACTATTGAGTTCCTATAGCCACCTTTCGGTTCAACTACCATCATCAGATCAGCTCTTGTTATAATAATTTTGCATGGTCAGCCGATTTACACATGCATGCATAATTTCAGTTCAATCGGGAACTGGGAAGTGAATCAAATTTAACTTCCGAGATTAAAAGCTTGTAAAAAAACAAGAATCTTTCCTGTAGGAAGTGTCTCGAATACTAATTATTATTTATTATTGTTTGTTGTTATATCATAAACACTGCTATCAGTAATGTAAACTGTAGATAAGCCTCGGCTGTTGACGGCTGACTCAGTCTGTAGCGTGGATAGTAAACTACGAGAAACTTTATTCGTGTATAATAAAATGTCATGGTTTGGCGTGTTTCCAGATTCGTGAATCAGTGATCTCGTTTGATGAAATTCTTATCGTTTGAGTAAAACGTAATATTCCAGAGGTCATAGGTAAATCAAACATATATTTGGCGCACTAACAATGTCTTTTATGCATTAAATTTTTTAAACTTATGCTCGTTTTCACCAACATTTTAAGAGACACCTAAGCCCTTAGGTGACGGTTGTTGTGAGTTCTTTCACCTATCGGCTTAGGCGTTTCTTAGAGTATTAGTGAACACGAGCATCAGTCTCTTATTCTGCTATATGCTGTCAAAGAGGAATTATGATCCATAAACACCAGCTTTCGAAGACAGTTTTCGCTTGCTTATTATTGTTTTACAGCCTTGAGTAAATGTAAGTCTGTACATACTACATACCAAATAAAACAAAGCGTGCTAAGATAAATGTCTGAAGAAGATAAGAGTGATCAGCGATCCTCAGATTTAATGTCGCTCAGGTAAATTTTATATGTCTTGATTGTTGATTCGCGGTTTCCTTGGTGAGTTTGGCAAAAGCACTCCATTAACTAAATCTATATCTAGGATGGTTTCAATCTCACTGGTTCATGTTTACTCAGAAGATTGAAAATGTTATGCTTAAAAAATAACTTCCAGTAAGTCAAAGAGCGCAGGTCATCTTCATTTTGAAACGATCATTTGAATGGCCGCTGTTCTCAGTCAAACAGAAGGTATGTTCTCGTAATTTATGACTGTGGCCATGTGAATTGTGAAGTATTGGGCAATAAGATTTGGCCGTGTGAGGTGGAACGTGATATGATGCAAAGCAACACCAATAGCGTGGAATTCGTATCATTGACGCTTGTATTTCACATGTGTACAGTTACCATATTGAAAAAAAGAATTCAGGACAAAGTAAAGGTCAATCTTCAGAGGTTAAATGTTGACAGTTGGTAGCCAACCTTATTAAGGTAGATTGAAGATTCTTAGGATAATTATATTCACCAAAAATTAAGGAATACGAAGATTCAGAAGTTGGGACATATGTGTAAAAGCCAGCTAAAACGATTGCATGATTGCATGGACAAGCTAACTCACTCATTTTGAAATATTGTTTTTAAAGCCATAAAAAATTATAACGCTTTTAATTCTGCCTCAAGATGTAGAAAACCTAGCATAAATGTTACGAGTATGGTTTCCTATTAGGTTCTTCGAAACTTCTTCGCATAGAACTGGATGACCAAACCCTAAAGTCTTCACTTACTGGCCTTTACCTGATTTAAATACAATCGTAGGAAATAGTTAATCAAAAGCTATAAGAATAAAAACCTGAAGGTTACAACAATGTCAGTATAATTCAACCAAGAGCTGAATTCGTTCTGAAGATTCAATATACCAATGACACACGTCCTAAAGTTAGGCATCCTGATTTCGAATTAAAGCAAGGATACCAAATAAGGAAGGCTGGAGACAACGTGGTCAGGGGAGCTAAGCCTTTCCCACGGACTACTATAAAGCATTCTGTTTTTAAAGAGGAAGTTCCTCTGTAGTGGTAAACCGCCGTGGATTCTCGAAGCAAGTCCCACTTTGTTTATATAAGTCATAGGAATAAAACGTACGTGATCGATGCTTGTGTACAATCACTGATTGAAGCGACTTTTAGATTCGCGCCATATTTCCGAGAAGTAATAAATTCAAATCGGCGATGGCTCCCGTCACAATTTGTTAAAGATTTCAGAAGATGTGACGTACATTTGCTAGAAAACGGTTAATTATTTGCTAGTAGTGTGATAATTTTCATAAAGAGTTCGATGAACCAGTGTACACAAAATTATTTACTGGACTGGACCAACGGAAAACATTTAGCATGACTGTGATAATTTCATAAAAAGTTCTTTATTGTTAGTGAGTATACTTGTCTACTTATTTGAACTGTTTTAGTTTCAAATAGCTGAACAAGTAGTTCACGAGCGCACTGTATTTGATTGCAGTTAGGTGTACCGTTATCCGTTACTCGTTAGTCATTACCTACCAGAGTTGACCGGAGTTCCCTGGGATTTCCCGCAACTAATCGGCAATAGTTATTGTCAAGTTTATTTTGCCTCATTCCTAACGATATCTGAAATGATTCCTGTTTTCCCTCCAAATTGTACAATAATAAGTAGGCGGTTGAAAGTTCATCGATACTATGCACACAATTCAGAAAATGTACCGTGATTGCAAATCACAAATACACTGTGATTTAGCACATTTTAAATAAGTCAGTAATCTTCGTGTTTTTTGGAATGTCGTCCATACAATAAACGGCAAAACAAAATAATTCAAAATAACAAATTGACTCAAATAACCTCAATAATTAAAACGTTCCTAGCACTAAAATGTGCAATTGATGGATAAAAACTAAACACAGTCCGTCAAAAATTTTGTTTTATTATTATTTTAATTACAATAGGTTTCACAACCCACAAGGTTATAAATGTAGGTATGTTCATGTGGCTGTGGCGATCTTTTTCGATTAGTCACGTCAGCGAGACCGAGTTAAAATCCGTGAGATTAAAGTAACAACCGTGAATTTACAGTTCCTTAAACATAAACTGCAGTGCATTGACCCATATAATACGCCTTTGGGAAAGTCCGTTGACGTACAAAGGATGTAGCTTGATGTACTAGCCATGAGGAAAATATCACAATAGCTGTCTCGAGTTACTTATTCTAGAACGAAGGTACATCAGCTAATGCTTAATTCAAAACAAGTATATTTTATTCATAGTAGACTGGCAGGGAATCGCATCATCAGAATGATTTCCTCTATTCAAATTTTTGGTTTTCATTATTGAAAAATTTGATTCGGGATCTGATTTTGAAATAGAAAAGACTATTCTATATCGAAACTCTCTGTACAAACAGTCATTCATTTCATCTACATCTACACTGATATTTACTTAGTAATATAGAAGTTTTGTAAGTTTGGATGTAGAGAGTAATCACTTTTGTGGGCTGATTCTGTTTCATTCAGTTTGTTAGTTAGTAATCCTCACTGGGTTTATTAACTAAGGAAACAGAGGCAAAAATCCTATTTTGGCTTATTTGAGCTGTTCCTAACGTGTGCAAAAAGAATACAAAAATTATGTATAACTATTTTTCCCTCCGTTTTCTTACAGTTAATAACACAGTGAGTGTTACTAACTAATAAACAAAACGATACAGAATTAGCCCAGTGGACTGGTCTGTCTTCTGAATTGATTGTACATATTTTTTTGACGCAAAGAAAGGTTTACGGTACGCTATGCCTGTGTGACTGACTTTCTATCAAAATGAAGCCACATGCATTCGCACTGGCGATTGATGTTTTTTATTTGTTAATATATTTCCAATTTCCACTTTCCAGTGTTTCAAACATAGAGATACGTTTCAAACATGTAACGTATCAATTATGGCTTAGAATAACATTATGAAAGGCTATTATTATTCTTGGCCAATGCCATCTGCATCACTAATCGAACCGCCAATGAACTTGAATCGTCAGTAGTTTAACATTGCTAATGTCGATCCAATTAGCTACTGGGAGATGTAGTATTTTCATTTATTGTGAATTGCTTGGGGAAATATGAAACCAGTACAGTAAAACTATTTAAAGAAAACAGTAGAATGTTATCGTTTTAACACTCTAATATCGAAGGTCAATTCGGGTCCAAATTCACAAGCGTAAGTGACGAAGCAAATTAAGGAAGACAGCTGTATCGCAACCATGACTAACAAACGCATTCAAGGATTTATTTCCTGAGTCCTTTCGCCTCTAAACAAAGCTCTTCCATGTATAGCCACAGGTATGGCCTACTGCCTGACCAACTCTGCTAGTCAATAGATACAGCATGGCTAATTATATGTTACATAATGCCCGACCTCTAATGGATGCCCATTTACGAATCAATAACATATCATCGTATCGATTATTATGCGTCGCCAACATTGACAGTTGCCACTTAACACGAGCAGCGTCGTGGCCTGGGGAATCAAACGAGAATGATTGTGTTGTTCTGGTCATTTTAGAGTGGCGGAGCTGATATTGATTTGTGATTGCGTATGCGTTATGATCTAAGCATTATCAATAAAATTTAGACCTCAGAGATAAGAGTAAGAATGCTATCGATTTTCGCAGCTTTATCTACTTATTTACGCTTGGGTACACGCTGATATGATGAAATTGATATTGGAGAAATATTAAATTCATGAATTTGATAGTTCTTTCTTTTACAGCTTTTCTTACCTATTCACAGCAAAAAATGAGCCAACATTTTTTGTCCACAAAAGCAACTAGCTCAAACGTGTCGGATATCGGAATATTTTGTGGATCAGACCATTTTCCGGTGACCACGTTTCAGCATTATATGAGGACATTGGTTGAACTATATAAAGGACATTATGAGCACCTCATTAAAAGACTGACAAAATTTTTCAAAAGCTGTTAACTTCCTGCTTAGCTAGGCCTGGGGACCTACCACCGTGACCTAAAGTAATATTATTGTAATATTGTTTTAAGATTTTCCATACTGACATTGTATGAAAATGTGAAAACAATATTACAATAATATTGCTTTAAGTCACGGTGGTAGGCCCCCTGTATTCGATTTCTTCTGCTGGCTTCTTCGGGTTTTAGCGTCGAAATTGTTTCCACAACATTGAATTTTATCCGGTAAAGATAACTATGAAAAAGTTACTATTTATAGGCATTATTAGGCATTTTGGTTTTCTACATTTTAACCAATCATTGGCCTCTGGATCACTTATAATATTCTTTAATATGTCCACATTTATCTCGATATACTGTATACAGACACTCACCTATACCGGAAAGGAACAGGAATTCTCTATGGAAATGTTCTGCGTTCAAACGTAGTTTAGGATGGGTCAGGACTCAGGAGTCAGGAAGTTTTTTTCCTTTTTTTATGAAGCAATTAATTAAACAACCTGACATTAATAGGTAAAAGTTACACGTGCTAAGTACCCTTAAAAGTATTTTGTATAGATAGCGAAATGTAAAAATAGACAAGAGTATTCAACCCTCTACAATCCAATAAATGCTTGCATAGGTGGACAGCTCGACACAGCGCATATGTATAGTTAAATTATGGACATAGCCAAGCAAGTGGGCACTTCAAGGAAATCTTTACATGCCAGCAACATCAAATGGAACATTATTGGCGCTCGTGGCTCTGGCTTCCTATTTACAGTTACACAACTAGCCTCAAACAAGGTTACGTATAATGGCATTTATAGATCTGTTGTTGTACTTATGTCATTCTTAACCTAATGATGTGAAACGGGTACAAATTGGTACGTTATGTAGTAATTTAATTAATATAGTGTGAGAGGAATACACCCTATTATGTCCATCATAATGAGTGAGTACTAGAATGTGAGGTGGAACTTTAGAAACAGTAGCCTGGAAAACGGGCAATAACAGCGGCGAAGGAAATTGGTTAATTCAGAAACACTAAACAACTAGATGATCTGAATAGTTCAGGAAATACTATATACATTGCAGAGGGTGTTACATCTGAAAATGACATCCAACCGACGTCAAGTGCAAATAAACCACTGGATGAATTGGACGTACACACATTACCCCGCGGACTGCGCGACAAAATGTCGCCACTTTATTGTTGTCAAAAATGTTTGTTTTGACATCAACAGCGTCAGTTGTAAGCCAACCACATACAATAAATCCAATGAGTCCAAATAATATTGAAAACGTTCAAAGTTCAACTAGCTGGAATTAAAGTCGCATATATACTCGTATATTGATATAGGCGAATTCTGTGCATTCGGCGAGTGCGTGGGCGCAGGTTATTAACTGAGCTGAATGAATTTGTGACAGCAGGACCGGTCGTCACGTGCCCGCACCGCTCCCATTCCGCCTACGATCCGGTATTTAATGCAAATACACTTTGGCCTGTTCATGGCATTCTCATTTCTCAGGCTATAATTAAAGTAACAAAGAATTTATTAGCAGGACAGATTAAATTGTTTCGCTATAATCCGCTACTTAAAAAAGAATCTGTATGGTCCAATGTGCAGGAACACCGTCCACATGATAAACACACAATTCTTCCAACAATTTCGTCACCGGGACATCCTGCGGAGGTGTTGACTTGCAATGCAAAATCGTAGAGTGCAAATTGTTGGATTATACTCGTAATAGCGGATTATAGCAAAACAATTTAATCTATCCTCCTAATTATGGATTTCCGCAAAATAACGCCTGCTTCCATTCAACGAATTTATTTAAATGGAGAAGTGATACACCTACTCATGCAAATGCACTGAATCCCAGGACTTTACCCATATAGAAAACTGAAAAAGATGTCAACAGGATAAGAGGTGTCACTACCAAATCACGGTGGGCTATTTACTAGAATTACCAATAGTCCCCATTCGTTCTAAGGGACTTGTCTCGTTTTGTTCCGTTCATTTTATTCAACGACGTCCTGTTCCATAGAACAAATGGGAATTCCCCAACTGTTAGCTACTCACACTGTAAACTTTTCAACTGTATACAAATTAGTCCTATTAGCCATTTTAGGCTGTCGACGCACAAGAAATTATTCATATTTAACTTGCTTACGCACTTTCTAATAGACACAAGCAACATCAATAAAAGCCACAAAAACAGTAAACAAACACCTGATATCACCTATTTTTATATCAAAAATGATGGTAGTTGACCTTCGGACTTCAGTACTCTTATCTTGGTTGTTTTTGTTATAAAATAATTACATAATTATATAATTTTGCTTCTATGAACCTTATGATAATAGTTGAAATGTTGAACATCATAATAATGCTGAATAGACATCCTTATTCAGAGCTCTCATTTGTAATGATATTCAAATAGAAACTACTCATAATTTGCCACTGCTCACTAGGTCTTTCGAATATCGGTTTTTCCTTAACGAAATTAATACCGAACCGATTGAGATTTCTTCTCATATCGGTTGCACGACAATCATTCAGATTCATGAAAATATATATCCGCTTCTTTTCAATTGACACTGGTAATAGTAGAATTCTGTTATCGAATTTGGGTATCTAGCATTGTGTTTATAACATCTAGATTTCCGACACTTTTCCAAAACTGGTTACTAAAGGAATACTTTTGTTGTTTTTACTCGACCCTACAATGGAACGACGAAAGAGTTTTAATCATCTGTGAACTTGTTGAACTCACCTAGCCCTACAGTATTAACTAAGCATCGCTCATCGCTCAGCATCGGTATATCAGACGCAAACGTTTCTTATCGGATCTGATTGCGAGAATAATTGTGTTAGTAGAGCACCGACGCAATGTGTGACGTCATCAGTCATCACCTAATGTTACAATAATATTATGTCCTGTGGAGCTGTAACACCCTGCAGTTTCAAAAATGGTTTTAAAAATAGTAATTAAAGTAGAAGGTAAAAGTACATATTTCCCCCGCCCTTGAAATTATTAATTTTTATTGTTGAGTTGAACAAGACGTATGAGTCTTCAGTATTATTAGGAAATATTTAATAAAAAATGCAAATGCCAAGTGTCCGCTTGCATTTCAAGGGCCAAGGCCGCGGCTAGAAGTCGAGTATCGATCAAGATGGGGCTACTTCTAATCTAAGGTAAGTCCGAAGAGCTATACATATAAATAAAAAAAACCCGTCAGATCTTGCGATTAATGATCATGTCACAAAACTAAAAACAAAATTAATAAAAGTAGAACATGATGAAAATGCTATTACTAAACTAAGAGTATCAGGCATAAATTATACTCTAGAAACGAACATCAATAGAATCGCTGATATAAGAAAACTAGCGTAACAAACTGGAATGGAAACTGTCATTTCCCTCAGCTAGAACACACGCAAATGGTCGATAAAAGGCGCTAAGATGACGGTCACTCTAATAAACAAATAATTGAACAGATTGAATTTCAATGAAGTTGCAACTGCTGTCTGACAGAAAACGAGACATAAGAAAAACAGATACGAGTTTGAAACTCACGTCATAATAAAAACGAATTGTAATGAATCTCTTAATGGAAGTAAGGTACTCGTAGTTAATTTTTCCAAACTTTAGGAACGTACAAAAGGATTCTAGGATGTATTGTCTTTGTATGGAGTTCTTTGTCACGTACAGATGTTATCGAGATAATAACATCTATGGTATGTAGGTTCATAGTTGTTGTTACGATTGTTAACACAACAATAAACAATAACCCAGCGCATGAAACACAGACCATTTATATTCAGCGCAACAGTTTCCTTGCGATCACCACAATCCATCTCGATCTTCATACAATGCCATGTATTAGGAGTAGGTACGGACATGAATGAGAATTAATTCCGCATCGAGGAGTTAATAGATCAACTACACATTGCAGGCTGGATACGAGCAATTTATGCAGAATGTGATGTTTTATTTGTTTAAAAGATTTCGATATACATACAAGAAAGAATTGTTGATGATGTTAGAGTAACAATAGAATCTCCAAAAGATATGCTCTTTAAAACTGCCAGTGCCAGATTAGTATTTAGAGATTCCTCAGTAGCAGCAAAGAAGTAAATTCAACTTTCACATGGTGTAAAGCAGCAGCAGGGGGATCAGCTAAAAATGTGTTAATCATTAAAGAACTGTATCGATGAAACGTGATTTTCAAGTGTTGTGATTGGTCAACACCCGTGTTTGATGTTTATTTAATGATTAATACATTTTTACTCGTAGGATCGCCATGCGGCTTTCGCCGCGCAGTCAGTATGAGGTGGCGCTAAGATAACGAGCGAGCTAACAAACCTTACTCATCGCTGTACCAACCACGTACACGTGCTCGCTGATAAATCTGTTCCATTCAATCTTGTCGACATGCCCGAGTTATTTTTGAATTAACCGTCTATGCGTACGCTTAAACCGACTACGGAAAACCTAATGATTCACTTTCAGACATCGAAAGTGAATCATTAGGGCTGCCTGCGACCTGGAATGGTGGCAGTATTGGGATATTTAAAATATGTAGAGAATGCCATCGCGTCGCATTTTAATAGCCTAGGATGCTACATAACATAACTTCCATAATGCTGAATAACTCGGCAGTAAGTTTTAGCCGGAAAAACACCCACTACTATAAGAACTAACTATTAAGTGTCCACTTTGACCGATCTTGGGACTCTTGGTTTTTGAGACTATTTCTTCGCAAATCTGCACTCACTAAGTTAAAAACTAACAGCTCTTGATGAACCAAAGCTAACACCTAAAAGCTTGAACCTATCAGACATTGCAATGGCTCATAATCTTAAAAAATAAAGCTCGTACGTACACGAGATAATCTAGACTAACACCGAAAATATGCAGAAATGATATAGAGAAGCATTATCTTTTATCAACTTTTATCAATGAAAATCTCTAACTTGTCGAATTTCCCTGACTTATGTGCAGGTAGAATACGTGCATTTTCTTGTTATCTACCTAGAGCGTATGACATACGAGTGCCTGCCGAGTGCCGAGATCTATATGAAGTCATGTCAGACTGTGGGTGTTTATCGCATCAGTTGATAAGAATTTTACGAGTAAGTCGTTATTTAATCAATACATTATTCGGCAATTAGGTATGATTAAAACTATAACCATAGTTTATTAAAATTTGCCATTTAACTCGAAGCGATAACAATATGATGTTTTTGGCAATGAGCTAATAAGCACTAAATAATATAATAACAAATATACGATAACAAGGTATTGTTTGTTTGCACATACTCGAACATATTTATGGCTGTGGTTGTATAATAGGCTTCGATTTGAATTGATTCTTTATAGAGTAAATACTTACTAAATAACATAATACATAATATTAATACAATTCATTTATTTTTACATAAAAAGTTAATCACCTAAGCCTAATCCTGGGACCTAAAAAGCTGAAATTATTGCACTAAGGTTCCTTTTTTAACAAAAATAAGGAAGAAGAAAGGAATTTGCGAAATTCCCTTAAATAAGTATAAGCAAATAATAATAGTATTTTAAGTATGTATCGAGTTATCGACTTACTACTTGGGTAACTGCTGCGAAAGCATAGCATAAACGTTATCAAGTAAATAAATGAGTTTACCGATAGCTAATAACCTAACAAGGTAAGTAGGTAGTAGCTAGATACACCTTTTTATGTAGATAAGATAATAAAATTATTTTACAATTTCCATGGACAAACGTAAAAAGGAAATTGGAAAATAATCGAGAATAGCAGCTGATACTCGTATCGAATGAAGTGTTTATTGAAATCAATAATATTCATCGATAAATCCCTAATCGATTCCTAGCTATCTACCTACTCGTAGGCCGTAAATTCGACCGTAATTGTTGCTTTCTGTGCCATTTTTCTTAAAACCTATGCCAGTGATATGAAAAATATACCATTGTTATTTGTTATAAACCTTTTATCAATCAATGATGCCGACTAGCTGAGCGGTAACAGAGTGATTTATTTTTTGATTCTAGGTCATAAGTCGAACAAAGATGCTGTACTTCAAAATAATATTTTAGATAAACTCCATATTTGTTACATTATTGCGATAGTCTCTGCGATCATGATCATTTTGCCGTCGATTTCGTATACCCTGTGAACCAATTATCAATATCGTATCCTGAAGAACCCGCTCGCTTTGTAAAAAGCAATGGCAAATAACTTCGGGCTTCTCCCTTCCCTTCTACGTTAGGTTATATTTGATCCTGGGCGGGGTCTACAGTTCTAGACTCTACATATGGACACATGTGTAATATTTGACTTGGACGACAATCGATAATACTGCAAGCGCTCTTAATACTAGATTTACATGAATTGAGCTCGCGTAATGTCTGGTCCATATCTGTGGTCTGGACTCTGGAGCATTAAAGACATTTTATTGTCATGGAATGGAGCCTGTTAGAATTTCATGAATTTAGTTAAATATTGAGCAAATAACTTCGGGCTTCTCGCTTCCCTTCTGCGATAGGTTATATTTCATCCATAGATCCATCCATACTAGATTTCCATCAATTGAGAACGTCTGTTTGAATTTCATGAATTTAGAATAATATTGACCGTGTTGACTTGTAGTTCTTGTTGACTTGAAATTCAAGTAATTATAAATTTTAGATGTGGAATTTGATGTTGAAATGTTTACTCTCCAAGATTATAAATAACTATTAAAAGCTAGTCTAATGCATTGAAACTGGCCCCCCCAATGTAAAAGGTCATATTAGTGGTTTTTACCTATATTCTATGCAAATAAGAAACTCTCAAAAATAAATTTTCACTTTAAACTTTTGAATAGCTTCTGCATAGTGTAAGCAATAATTTACCTAACACACCTACGAGTATATCTATATCTCTTTTTAAAACTATACAAAATATTTGTATTGTATATTGCAATAGCAACGCAATATAAATGCTAATTGTTTCTTTAGTTATTATGAAATTACTCACTTGACATACATTTTAACAAGATGGATTTTCATCAACAAACATGCAAATTTCAATTTACACGTATCTGTTAAATTTCATTAATTTATTAAAAATATACTTTATTATAATTTAATGTCCTAATAAAGCAGTCTTTCCCAAAGTGGGCGATAACGCCCCCTTGTGGGCGCTGCAGGTCTCAAGGGGGGCGGTAAGAGACCCAGAAAGAAAATGGGGGCGTTGTGTCGAGGCGGGGGGGTGATTTGTAATTTTATTTAGCTAGTAGGCCTCTTAAACAACCTCTTAACTGCAAGAGCTCTCGACTCTCAACAACAACTTGTGAACATCAACTAATATGAATTAAAAGATTGCTCAAACTCGATTCTATATTTCTCTCCGCGTAGTTCATATATCTGTCATATTTTATTGAATATAGAAAAAATGAATCATCATGTCAATCGGTCGCTCCGTTTCGTAATGAAAGTAGACACAAATAAAAAGGCAACAGACACACTTTCGCATTTTAATAATTATTAGTACTCGTAGATATCTATCATGTTTTAACAAGTTTTTGTTAAATAACCCGAATTGTGCATTCCTGTAGCAGTCGGATGATTCATTGAATACTTGTTCGGACTTGTTGAGTACGATTGAGCGTCGAATGAGATTAACGAGTTTATGCATGTTTGTTTTATTCCTGTCGGTGCGTGCTGCTTAAGCATTTCTATATAAACAATGTAATATTTATTTTATTTTCATTTGTGGTCTCGCGCGTAATAGATGAGCACTACTTACACCTCCTCTACACTACTCGCGAAGTTGAACGTATTTCTCATTGCAAAACAATGTCGGAAGTAAAAAAGAAGAGACGGCAATACTGTGCGGAATATATTAAATTCGGATTTATTGAAAATCCCACAAACCCATCGTCGCCTTTGTGTCTTCTATGTCTAAAAACATTTTCGAATGAAGCAATGAAGCCTTCAAGGCTGCAAGATCATATGAATAAAATGCATCCAGATAAGAAAGACAAGAATGTAGCATATTTTCAAGACCTAGAGAAGAAGCATAATACACAGCCAAGTGTAGCAAAACTATTTTCGGCGGCTGCTAAGCAAGATGACGACGGACTTCGAGCTTCGTACAATATCTCTTTGTTAATTGCTCAAAAAGGCAAACCACATAACATCGGAGAAGAGTTAATATTGCCAGCAATAAATGAAGTAATAACTACTGTGCTTCATAAACCGGCCGCAGATATTATCCGAAAAATTCCTTTGAGTAATAATTCTGTGCAAAGACGAATTGATGAAATGGCTGAAAACATTGAAGAATCATTGTGCGATCACCTGAGGACAAGTCAATTCTCAATTCAGCTCGATGAGTCCACTTTACCAACTAATGAAGCATTGTTGTTGTCTTACGTGAGGTTTATTAAAGATGAGAAAATATGTGAAGAACTATTATTTGCTAGAAATTTAGAGACCGATACAAAAGGTGAAACCATATTCAATACATTGGAAAAGTTTTGCGATGAGAAAGAGATTCCTTTGAAAAATATTATTTCAGTTGCTACGGATGGCGCTCCGGCTATGACAGGGTGCCATAAAGGCTTCATAGCGTACTTAAAAAATAAAATTCCAGATGTCCTTGGTGTACATTGCGTTATTCATAGACAACATTTAGTTGCTAGAAACTTAAGTGAAAAACTATTTCAATCACTGCAATATGTCATCAAAGCAGTCAATAAAATCCGCAACAGCTCTTTGAATGATAGATTATTTCATCAGCTTTGTGTTACTAATGACGAGGATTTCAACCGTTTGTTGTATAATACTGAAGTTCGTTGGCTATCAAGAGGCAATTGTCTCTCCAATTGTAACTCGATTTTACAACCTGTTTGACTCTGTTATAGAGTTCTTGGAAACTAAAGATACAGAATTGCACGACAAGCTCATAACATCAAAAAATGATATAGCTTACATGACAGACCTGTATAAATTATTCAACGACATGAATCTCCAAATGCAAGGCGATAAACTAAATTTAATTAAAACAAAAAACGTCGTTGCTGCTTTCGCAGCCAAACTGCTTCTACACAAAAAGAATCTGGGCAGACGTGAGTTTCACAATTTTCCAAATTTATCAGTATCATGCAGTAACGACGAATTGTTTGCCTACTGCCAACATTTGGAAAACCTCCACATTGACTTCACCGAACGATACCAGGACATTTTGAACTTGGAAATACCAGACTGGGTGTTGGATCCGTTTTCAAATGTCAACACAGCAATGTCACCTCAGCTGGAAGAAGAACTTATAGAATTGACAACAAACGAGGAAATAAAAATCAAGTTCAAAAATGGTTACCAAGAATTTTGGCTACAAAAACCGATCCCGCAATTGTACCCTGGATTGTGGTCAATCGTTCAACGATTCTTGATAGCATTCCCATCGTCATATTTGTGTGAACGTGGATTTAGTGCTGTGACAATATTGCTTACTAAAAAGCGAAATCGTTTGCTTGTTACCGAACGTGGCGACTTGCGACTGTTCTT
Organism: Coenonympha glycerion; assembly: GCA_963855885.1. NCBI lineage: Eukaryota > Metazoa > Arthropoda > Insecta > Lepidoptera > Nymphalidae > Coenonympha > Coenonympha glycerion. The sequence continues at coordinate 13,870,807 of OY979637.1, read as the reverse complement.
GAGTAAATTGGAACCTGATATCAACAAACTTATTAAACAGCATCAGATTCATCCTTCACATTAGTTTTTATATAAGGATTGATTATTTTAGTTATATTTTTAATAAAAGATACTCTGTTTTAATACTATAAAGTTGCGTTTCAATAATCATTCTTATTGGCAGGTGGAGCCCGTAAGAGTTAACTTGAGACCTTAAGCGCCGTTGTATGTTACCTACTGCGCTCAGGTTTCAAGTTGCGGGTTATAGTAAAAGTTTCGTTTAGAATTCTCCGTTAATATACATATATAGGTCACAATAATTAATTAATTCAATTTGAAGTTATAGTGGTTTTTAAATAGGTGAAAAAATGGGGGCGCTAAAAAAATATTTATTCTCAAAGTGGGCAGTAGACAAAATAAGTTTGGGAACCACTGTAATAAAGCCTTGCCTCATATCAAGTTTACAAGTATATTAAACTAAAAATACTAAAATTGCATAATGTTTTAATGTGGTAATGATAAACCATCTTGAACATTGTTAACACACACCAAACTATCAAAATAGCTTGCTAAACAAACCCCCACCCACATTTGCGGCAATAAAAAAAGTGTTTGTCAAACTATAGGTATGTTCTATAGGCTCCACGCCCAGCCCAAACTGCTGCGTTTACCCAACAACAGTAGGAGTCGAAGGTCACGAACTTTTGACAATATTCAGAAAACTTTACATTGTCTTTATATGGTCGGACATAGAGGATGGTTTACGTTACACTGCAACAGAGCGCACGTCTAGTGATGAAGCGCGACGCGAGTAGGTTTTTTTCAAAAAATGATATTTTAACTCGTATATAAAGAGTTGCAAGTCCAGAGCTAATAGGCCTACATTTTGTTCTTGAATAATTGCTTCGGGTGATAACGTTATTACACTATTATAGTCCTATCAGCAGAGCCTAGTACCTTCTACCAAAGATGAATCTTATAGTTATAGGCTTGCCGGACTATAAAATAAGGTACCCTGTTTAAAAAAGAGCTCAATTGTTACCTTAAAGCCATATACATACTCGTAAGTTGATTCTCAGTTGCACTAACCTTTTTACAAGAATGAATTAATATTTGCAAGATCATTTGATTTTTTGAATTATCATTCTGCATCTCATACAACGAATTCTGCTCCATTAGCATAATATTATGCAAGCAGTTCGATTGTGAAATAATTCTTAATTAGTCACTGAATATATTTTCTCGAAGAACATGTTAGGTACTTAATATAAACCAAGAATTTCAAGTTAGTTATTCACAAGACTACTTAATTCCAGATGGTTATTGGTTAGGCACTTTTGCGCAGTAAGTATTACATGAAACTGCAGCATCCCTGATACCCAAGAATTAAATTGTGACTTTGTAGTGATTTAACCAGATACACTAATGAAATTAAGCTACTTAATCTGTACTTATATGTATTTATATATATAATTTGCTACATAATACTTCATAGTCAAATATTTCTAGTCGCTTCTTGTTAATTATGTACACGGTACGTTTGCAAGATTTTTGTTGTGAACACGTCCTCGTACGCATTCTGCGTTTGTGGATATTAAAACCGAGAGATTACAGCTTGGTGTCAATTTATATCTCTCAGCTGAACGCATAACTTCCGCGTCAAAATGCCATGAAACAGCCACAGCTTGAATTTTGTTTTCCAATGTTTCCCCGTCTTTTCATTTAAAATTCCATTATATTATAGGTTTCAATAAAAGTTCTAATAGACGCGTGGGATTAGGTGTCTAGTGTCTAGACTAGGCGTTAGTTGAGTATCTGCACTCAAATTATCTGGTCTTCACCTTAGCAGAGCTGGGTCAATCACCTCAGGCCATATAAAGTCTAGATCTATGATAGAGCTAAAACGCATTGTGGGCGTATATCTGCATCGGATTTACGCCTCGTAGAAGATATTCTATCGAAGCCCTTCTTAGTTCGATGAACTTTGTTTATGAATTTTATAAGAGCAAGCTCTTTGTCGTAGAGTCGTGGCATGCCAGGTCCACTTATCACGTGATCAAAAACTATAGGTAGGTAGCCGTCTCGACGTACTAATTTAAGACGGCCGCCGCGCGCCGTATACCTTGCTCGCATTAGTTCTTGTACGGTCTATTGTACGCGCTGCGTGCGCGGCAACCTTAGTACGTCGAATGAGATAGTTACGCGATAGGAAGAGACCACAACTTTGCATTTGTTGCGTGTTTTTTCCGGAGGCGTGGCCAGACGCATTTTTTATTATTGCATACTTAATTGCACTTTTTGTGTCAGCGCTTGAGTCGCTATTATTTTTAATCATCTTGCGGAGTGAGCCTTCTGTACCGTTAGGTACTATTATGTATTCCGTGGTCATGGTCTAAATCTAGTACAGCGCTATTAAGTATCAGTTCCTTTCTCTTATTTCAACAATCCAGGAAGTCGTGATACTTGTTTACCAGTATTTATTCACAGTATTTTTGGTATAGTATTGCACAATAAGCACATACTTATCGTACACAAATAAGTGGGTAAGCACGTCGGGTAGGCGGCAGGCACGTCGCACGCTAGTCGGTATATAAGCGGCTTATCAAATTCCTAACTGCAACATTGCCCTTGCGCAGCAGCCGGACGTGTTTAATCTATTATGAAACGAGGCGAGTAAGTATAGGTGTATTAAAAATACACAAACCTTATTATAAACAAAATTGACTTCATGCTTTACATAAACACTGAAGTACTTGAATTCTGCTCCCTGATTGGTTGAATTTATTTTATATTTGTTACACTCTATTATTTCAATATGATTTCTGAAGAAAACAAAAGTTACTAACTAATAATGTACTACTCATCACCACAAGCCTGTATTTCTTTAAACAGTTCACGACTTTTCAAAGATTTTATCGCAAATCGACATTTTCCTTTTTGCACTTAACTTAGCTGTTTTGTTACGAGTATGAGACTTCATATGACTCTGGCCCAGATTTCTTTTAAAGGTATGAGGCCTGTAATAAATAATATCACATTGAAACAAGACAATTATTGATGATACAGCACAAGTATGATGACACCATATACAAATAACGATTGCTCATACTTAATCGTTCTTTGAAGAACAAGGAAAACTGATGCCGGAAGGATGGAAGGGCATTACTTATCACTGTATATATTAAGAAATGAGGAAGTAAAGCGCTTCGTAGGTGGTCTTAGAAATTGTAACAAATTTAAAGGTAAACTAGGTTGAAAAAGTTGTTTAACTATTTACTGAAAGAAATGAAACTGTTTTTGAAGCCGCTCTGAAAATTATAATCAATTTCAAAGCTTATATTAGGCCCCGTTGTATAAGAATCAATAAATATATAAATCAAATTATCACATACAAAGGTAACTTCTTAAGTATTAATACAATTAATACAAAGGTAAGGTACTTACTTAAGTGTTCAAAGATACCTATGCATCTCACTCGAATAATGTTAATAAAGGGGGACACTGGACGATTAACCCCCATTTTTGGTTTGAGTAAAAAACCTCAGACTAAATCATGGTATAATGTTATTCACCCATCTCCGCGCGGACGCATGCATCATAATGACCAATTGGTAAAACCCAAAACGAGCAGGATATAAATCACATTCCATTAATTGCATAAATCATCAACAATAGTATTAAGTACCTATTTCGCAGCAATACGCATAAGGTCCTCAAAGAAGCATTATTTTCATATGCAGAACATTCTAAAGCCAGAAAGCATGTGAGATCTAAACTGGGGACCAAGACGAGCGAAGACTTATAAAAATGAAGGCACAAGGCTGACGGACAACAAAGTGACAACAAAGGGTCCGTACTAAATCTAATTGTGGGCCATTTTAACTAGGGCTCATCAGAAAATTACTAGGTATGGCAAAACTCAACAATGAAATGCGCAATAAACCTATAAATTGGCCCATGATTACATCATTAACTGCAGACAGTTATGTATCACTCAATGATTATGCCATCATGGAAGTATATTTACTAAAAAAATATACACTCAAACGCTAATATGCGCTGGCGCAGAGTGCTTAGTAAATAAACCTTCCACGGTCCTAGTTTTGTGTAACATAATATGATTTTATCGCAAACTTTTAAATAAATAAAATATGTAAAATGAATTGAAGTAAGTGAGCTATACAGTAAGAAATATTTAACAAAGGGATCGACACGAAAGTTATGATCAGATGATTTAAAAATAACCTGGCTACGGAAATTTAAGTTTCAAGTACGAATAAGAATAAGTAAATAAAAAACGAGAAAGGCCGTGATTTTTAAATACGTCAATGGCGTGAAATAACTAACAGACATTTAATACAGCAACAAATATTAAACAAAGGGATCGACACGAAAGTAATGATGTTTACTTGATTTAAAAATAACCTGGCTACGGAAATTAAGTTTCAAGCTGAATATGGACAAGTACATGAGAAAGGCCATGACCCATAGAGATTTTTCTTGTAAGGCCCTGGAAGTTACTAAGTGTATTCGCATCGTCAGAAAGCTATTGCAGTGGCCTAAATTGCAACCTATTTCTTAAGAGAAAATCTAGCTAACTTGGCTCCGGGTTCTGGCTTTTTATATTTACCGTCTGTTTTACACAGTGACAATGGACTCTCGACATCGGGATCGAGATGACCTACTTTTTCGTTTCATTATGTTTCTAATGTTGCAACTAGAACTTGAATGTGAGTACGTAATGTTCTACAATATAACGCAGTGTCGAAGCCTTGAGCATAAGAAATTTGTTGCAAAGATTAAAGATTGAATTAAACGCAAATTCTACCAATACTCTAGGATGTTTTTATAACGGCTTAACACGTTATTGGAGCTAATTTATTTTTTCACATAAATAAACTGAATAAACATGTCTATAATAATTAGGCTATGATCTTGCAATAGCATGATATTGCTTATATGCACTTTAAACCTAAAAGAGGACTAATTTTTTTACTTAAACCACACGCACTTGTGTAACAGTCCTACTATAAGTCTAATATTTAAAGTATACCTAATATTAACATGATCGACGTTGGAAAATCAAAATAATAGGCTAGAACCATTGATGGTTTTAAAAAACACTGGTACATTAAGGCTTAGACAGGTACATAATATAGATTTTGTTACGTAGTCCACTAACCGACATAAAACCTGTTGTTTCAATAAGTTACATTACGAATAAATTATTAGCTTTGAATATTTTAGTGGTTACTCGTTCTACTACATCTGTCGATGATCTATTATAATATTTATTGAGTTGTTCAATTTATTTTGTTATTAAGTAGTATTAAAATATTTTATTTTGGACAAATCTTACTTACAATCTTGATTGCTTAACGGAATTGATACTTTTTGCAAGGAAAAAATAGCCAAGGGCACCGAAGATGCCGTTGCCAAATAACGAGAGACTTACATAATCGTGAGAACAAAGCAAATATAATAAAGTACAGTTTTATATAGACCAAGGAGTTAGCGCAAAGTATATAGAGATTATTAAAAGCATTTACAAGGAAAATATTGGTAGAATAAAGCTAGAAAACCTGGGCCCAAGCTTCCCTATAGAAAGAGGATTAAGACAGGGCGATCCGCTCTCATCTATAATTTTTATAGCCATTCTTGAAACAGTAATTAGTAAGCTAGACTGGAAAAAACTGGGACTCTACATTAAAGACTCTTACCTAAATCACCTGAGATTCGCAGATGACATAGTGATAATATCCGAGACTAGTTCACAGTTACAACATATGATCAAATCGTTACAGACAGCCAGTGTAGATGTAGGTCTGGAAATCAACCTTTCTAAGACTATGACGATGTCAAATAGTTACAAAACACCCATATTAGTTAATGGAAGCCCACTTAAGTACACTGAAGAATATATATACTTGGGAAAAACTATAAGTTTCAACCGAAACAATAATGATAAAGAAATAGAAAGAAGAGTACAGCGAACGTGGAACAAATATTGGAGTCTCAAAGAAATTTTCAAAAGCGATTTACCTATAAAAATAAAAACAAAAGTAAATTGTAATGCGTATGCACGTTTTATTATATCTTCGGTAAAACCTGAGTGACCGTTCCATCAACATACAGCTAAAACCACTGGACGGATCGAGCTGAAAGGTATGGAGAATGCATGACTTACTTACCAACTCAAAATGGATTCTTGAAAAATCAACCCCTATCAGAGGAAAACAGAAGGTCATGTTAGCGAAGCCGCGGGCGACCGCTAGTTTCCTGTGTATATTAAATATCAATATACGTAACATAACAGTATCTCGAAAGACGTGTGAGGAAACATAACACACAGTTTCGTACTTATATAGTAGGGGAGCCCACGATGCTAAATCGGTAGTTACTCAAGCGTCGTGAGGACCTATTGCGTTGTAAATATTAGGTGCTAAAATGAAAAAGAGGTTTTACGAAGTTTGCTATTTCAGTGATGGGGGAAGCTAATGCAGGTTTTCAAAAAATAAAAAAAAATATGTCTCCATGAAAGTATACTCAAGCGCGTCAGATTTTTATACAGACGCTTCATCTTGATGTGCTTGTCGTCCTGACCCCATAATCTGACAATTATGTCGAGGAACTTCCTTAATCTGCCGAGTGAAAAATAAAATTTTGAAACCGGCAGATTAAGAAAACTCCTCGACATAATTGTCAGATTATGGGGTCATGACGACAAGCACATCAAGATGAAGCGTCTGTATAAAAATCTGACGCGCTCCAGAAAAAATTTTCAAAGTCACGATTTTTTTTTTCATCTCCCACCACTGAAATAGCATACATCATACACCCTCATTTATTTTAGCATCTAATATTTAAAATCCAATAGGTCCCCACGACGCTCGAGTAACTACCAAAATCCCCTCTTGGGCTCCCCTACTACTATTAAACATGAAGCTGGGACCTGGTGAAAGTGACGTGTGTTCAAGTGAGCCGGTGAGAAGTATTTCGCAGCCAGGTCTTATCTGGGTTACCTTAATTTGATTTTAAAAAATAACGACCTGCCATTGTCGAGTTGGCGTTTTGTTCGCGGTGAATAGTAGTTCCAGCCGCATTTTTAAATGATTGCAGTTTCTCCCAGGTATTCTCAATTGGAATCTCTTAATGAGGCATCGAATTGTACCTAATGTTTATAATTTTTATATATTTTTTTAAAGGAATCTGCATAAAACCCAGCTTAAGTCGGCATTACAATTAGTTTTGTATTGAGGATTACTATTTTTACGCACTTACCATTACGATTGAGGAAGTTATTCGTGTATTAGATAACGTTGAAATATACGTCTTGAATTCCAATTATTTGTTTATTTCCATCTTCCCATGACATGGGGTTTTTTTCATCGATTCTCTTAGCACTATAATATATTACTACTTACCATAGTTTCTTGTGTACAAACGGATTGATAGGCAGAGTGCCAAATTCAAGCAATGACAAAATTTTTAAGATTCCCTCATCTATTTTGTCACAATGTAGATAAATTATACCAAAAATGCTTGTTTTGCCACCAACAGTAAGGCCACACTGTAGTTTGCTCAGCTGCCCCCTATCGAGTTTTGACAGATGGCGCTACTGTTTGCTTGTACGAAAGGGGTTAAAATCGTTCGGATGCCCATATCCTGACTTTCTTTATCAGTGCCCTCAGATATAATTTTCGGGAAACTCAAAACTGATTCCTAAATAAGATGGCTCAGATATAGCAGGTATTATTTATTTACTGTTAAAGTATTCAAATACTCAAAAAACCCACAATATATCTTTCTTTCACATAGGCCTAATATACAGGCACTTGTAAATCATCGGTATTACATTTGATGCATTAGAATGGTGATAACTACAAGTCGACTTAAAACTAAATTTACGAGGGTTCACAAACGTGCCCTGCCGCAGCGAAGAAGCCCACGACAAACTCTGCCGGGTATTTTTTATGTTATCACCATTTAACAAAATAAGTATAAATTCTAAATAGTCTAGTAACAACAACAGAGCAATTTATTATTTAAATCAGTCAATTCCAACAGTTTACGTATTTTGCGTATGTAGCGGGTTGCTAACTTTAGTGGGAGCTTTTGGAGTGAAACTCTCGGTTTTCTTTTTGTAGCTGTTCGCTACTCGTTTATTGCGAATTCCTTAGCCTAATTTATTTACATGTCACATCATTAGTATTAGTAAGTTGAAACGAGTGAAAGGTTAGTAACAGCCAATAGAATGTAAGAAAGATACAATATAGAATTACGAGTGTTTGCAAGAAAGAGATAGCAAGGTACGACTGCGGTGCGCGTGCGCAAATCCGCGGGGCGAGAGGCGAGGCACACGACGACGCGGCTGCCGCGCTGATGATAAAACTCGTTGGGACGGCTGTCGTCGGTTTCAGTCGGCGCGCTCGCGGTGGTGAACGGACGTGCAGTGAACAACACGATGTGGTGCAGAAAGTCCTCGACTTGGTGTGGCTGCAGTGCTCTTTCTTTTCAGTGCTGAAGTGTATCTTCGTATTGCGATATTGGTATCAGGCAACCATGAAATTATAGTGCTCGTAATGCTATCGTAACGATAACTATGATCAGTGTGACCATATAGCTATCGAATCGGCAACCAGTGAGGTAGGCAAATAAATATTCTGTTCTTGGTGCGTAGTTTCATTTCTCTCTAATGTTCTTCAATAAAATGTTCTGGTGTTGTTTTTTCTTTGTTCCTTCCTAATCCTGTGTCCATGATCAGGTAATGTTTGGTACATGGTGGTAAGGTTTATTCTACTACGGTAAGGTAATATACTCGACGACGGCTGGCCGGAGCGATGGTGACGTAGCTCGTAAGTATCTCGTAAGTATTTTCTATTTTATTTTATTGTGGTGTCACTACGCCATAGTACCCCCCTTCAAGCGAAGCGTACCACCTTTTTTACGACACGGCCGCTTCTCGTGACGTGAGGAGCGGGCGCAGACGCTGATTCAGGTGTCGGCGTAGGTATAGGCGTGTTCTTTGCCGTTGAAGTTTTCGGCCTGGAACTCGTCGATGCCGGCGTCGATTTCTGATCTATGTCGTTGGTACTCGGGTCCTCCTCATTGAGTATATAGGCTGGCTTAAGTCTGTCCAATGATACGACAGCAGTACGAAGGGGCAGCTGTATCTTGAAGTACTTGTCGTGACGCTGTAGGACTTGGTACGGGCCATCGTATGGTGGTGTCAATGGCGCTCGTACTGTGTCGTTTCGTACAAAGACATGAGAGCAGGTTGTAAGATCCTTGTGCACAAATGTTGAACGCGTAGCTGGCGTGCGCGTCGTAGGTGTCAGCGATGCCATGACTTCGGTGAGCTGTCGCACGTAGTCCGCGTCTTCTATTTTTGATTCTGAAGGGATAAGGAAGTCTGAAGGTACGCGGAGTGTTGCTCCGTATGTCATTAGAGCTGGACTGAGGTTATTGTCCTCACGTAGTGCTGTCCGCAGCCCTAGTAGGACGGTTGGCAGCTCGTCTGTCCAGTTCGTCGACGCACCCCTAGCCATGAGAGCGGCCTTCATGGTACGATGTAGTCTTTCGACCTGGCCGTTCGATTGAGGGTGATAAGCTGTTGTGCGGATTCTTGTCACTCCTAACCTCTTCATAAGAGCGTTGAATAAGGACGATTCAAAATTTTTAGCTCTGTCCGTCGTTATTCGAAGAGGTAATCCAAATCTGGTGATCCAATTGTCGTACAGCGCTCTTGCGACGGTCTCTGCTGTTGTGTCTTGCACTGGAATTGCTTCCGGCCACTTGGTGCATCGGTCGATTATCGTGACACAATATTTGCAGTCTTTTGACAGTTTCATCGGTCCGACGATGTCAAGATGAAGGTGTTCGAAACGTTGTGATGGTGGAAAGTCAACCAGTGGAGTGACGACGTGCCTATGCACTTTGCTCCGCTGACACTGGATGCACGTTCTAGTCCAGTTGGTGACGTCTTGGTTGATGTTTGGCCAGAAGAATTTTGAGGTCATCAGTTTTCGAGTCGTCCTGATACTGGGGTGACATAGGCCGTGTTGTGCCTTGAATGCGGCGTAACGGTATGCAGTGGGTAAGTATGGGCGAGGTGATGACGTTGAGAGCTCGCACGTGATTGGTCGGTTGAGTCCCGGTAGTGTGACTTCACTGAACTTCAGGTTGGCTTGCTTTTTCAGCTGAGCTAATTCTCGGTCTTCAGCTTGGTCGATGGCTAGCTGTTTGTAATCAATCACGTTAGGGCCTTCGATTTCTTCAATGCGAGATAGGGCGTCAGCCACTGGGTTTTCTTCGCCTTTGACGTACTTGATGTTCGTACAAAACTGACTGATGAAATGGAGTTGGCGTTCTCGACGTGGAGTGTCGCTGCTGCTAGCCGTTTTGTTTAGCGCGAAAGACAAAGGCTTGTGATCAGTGTATATTGTCACTTCACAACCTTCGATGAGCCTCCTGAAGTGTTTCACAGCTGCGTACATAGCAAGTAACTCGCGATCGTACACGCTGTAGCGACGTTGTGTAGGGCTCATGGACTTGGAGAAAAAAGCTAGTGGCCTCCACGCGTTTTGCACCCATTGCTGAACTGAAGCGCCCAAACTGTGATCCGATGCGTCGGTCATGATTGCTAGCTGTGACCCTGGGACTGGATGGCTTAATGTTGTAGCTTCTGTGATGCTTTGTCGGCATTTCTCAAAAGCTTCGTTAGCCTCGGGAGTCCATTCGATCGGCGTTTTGTCGTTTTTCTTTTTGTTGTGCAGGAACTTGTTGAGCTCGTATTGATGATCTGCTTGATGAGGTAGGCAGTCTCGGTAAAAGTTTAACATGCCTAGGAAACGACGTAATTCGACGACTGTCTTAGGCTTTGGATATTTAGCGATGACTTCGATGCGTTCCTCCGTTGGTTTGATACCGCTGGCTGAGACTTCATAGCCCAGAAAGTTGATTGTTTTTACTCCGAATTGACATTTTTCAACGTTGAGAGTTACACCGTATTTGTCTAAGCGTTCTAAGACTTGATGTAGCAATTTTCGATGCTGGTCTTCGTCTTCAGAGAATAGAAGAATGTCGTCAACGAAGCAGAAGCAGTCTTCTATACCTCGGAGAACTTGATGCATGAAGCGTTGAAATGTTTGGCTTGCGTTCCGGAGTCCGAACGTCATGCATGTGAATTCATACAAGCCGAACGGTGTGATAATAGCCGTCTTTTGAGCGTCTTCCGGGCTGGCCATCGGAATCCAGTAGTACGCCATCTTTAAGTCGAGTTTGGAAAAGATTGTTTTATTGTGCAGCGCGTAGTTGAAGTCTTGAATGCGTGGTATGGGGTAGCGGTCGGGTTGAGTTACGGCATTTAATCTTCTGTAGTCGCCGCACACGCGAAGTCCGCCGTCTTTCTTCTTGACCACGTGCAATGGACTTGCCCAAGGGCTCTTCGAAGGTCGGCAAATACCCAATTCCACCATGCGATCAAATTCGGCTTTTGCGGCGCGGTATTTGTCTGGTGGCAGAGGGCGAGCGCGTTTTAATGGCTTCGTACTTCCCGACTTCTGGTGGGTTGTACAGGAGATCGGTGACATGTTGTAGGTCCGCTGGTTCAAGTTTCTGCAGGACGTAGCGAAACTTTTGATCGTCCGATGTCTTCAAAGGTTCGACGACAGCTTCGAATTGTACGAACCATGCTCTGGGCACGGCGCGCCAGAATGGAAGTAGCCGCGATTGGACCGAGATGGCTGCGAGGTCGGCGATCTTCGAGTCAGCTTCGGCTTCTGCCATGTCTTCGCTTAGATGTTTCGCGTGTTCTTGTTCGGCGGTCACCAATGTAGCGGGTTGCTAACTTTAGTGGGAGCTTTTGGAGTGAAACTCTCGGTTTTCTTTTTGTAGCTGTTCGCTACTCGTTTATTGCGAATTCCTTAGCCTAATTTATTTACATGTCACATCATTAGTATTAGTAAGTTGAAACGAGTGAAAGGTTAGTAACAGCCAATAGAATGTAAGAAAGATACAATATAGAATTACGAGTGTTTGCAAGAAAGAGATAGCAAGGTACGACTGCGGTGCGCGTGCGCAAATCCGCGGGGCGAGAGGCGAGGCACACGACGACGCGGCTGCCGCGCTGATGATAAAACTCGTTGGGACGGCTGTCGTCGGTTTCAGTCGGCGCGCTCGCGGTGGTGAACGGACGTGCAGTGAACAACACGATGTGGTGCAGAAAGTCCTCGACTTGGTGTGGCTGCAGTGCTCTTTCTTTTCAGTGCTGAAGTGCATCTTCGTATTGCGATATTGGTATCAGGCAACCATGAAATTATAGTGCTCGTAATGCTATCGTAACGATAACTATGATCAGTGTGACCATATAGCTATCGAATCGGCAACCAGTGAGGTAGGCAAATAAATATTCTGTTCTTGGTGCGTAGTTTCATTTCTCTCTAATGTTCTTCAATAAAATGTTCTGGTGTTGTTTTTTCTTTGTTCCTTCCTAATCCTGTGTCCATGATCAGGTAATGTTTGGTACATGGTGGTAAGGTTTATTCTACTACGGTAAGGTAATATACTCGACGACGGCTGGCCGGAGCGATGGTGACGTAGCTCGTAAGTATCTCGTAAGTATTTTCTATTTTATTTTATTGTGGTGTCACTACGCCATACGTATTTTTACGTATTTTGCGATCAAAACCACCTTCATGAAAATATTTCCGCGGTTATACTTAGGTAGTTACCGGATCGGTCACAGTTACAGGTTTGATCAGTTAAACCGGAGAGCTTGGTGAATGGTGATCCAATCAATAAACAATTTATTTATTCTGCACAAAGAAAATGAAAAGAAAAAAACATACTTAGAAAGGACGTGCCAAAGGACACAAGGACTTTTTAATTAATTAACACTAAAAATTTGGATCGCTTCCAGAAAACCTAATCATGGTTGAGGGAAGTTTGAAAATGAATAGGCTTTTTCTAGGGAAACGCGCATCACCCTATAATTTAATCCTTGCTTCCTATCAGGCATGATTGTAGTCAAACGCAAGCAATTAATAATTAAGAAAAAAAAATTGTGTCTCTTTAGCTTTAATCATAATAACTGTCCTCTGCCGATAAGGGTCAGCATTCTATGTTTAACTTAACTGGCGTTTCAGGCGGTCAGGCCAGTCCGTTGTAAACCAGAGGATGTTTGAAGAGCAGACAGTACCATCAACGAATATAATATATTACATGTAAATCAAACAGCTTTGAGACTTCGTGCTTGGAATAGATAACTTTGTTTTTCGGCAATAAACAAATTGTTTCATCTGTCTCTTCAATCGTCTATTTTGCTTGTTAAGCTCATCCTTCATTGAAACATGTTTCTGGTACCAGGTACATACTTGCACGAACGACGAGTCACGTACTATAAAAAACCTCGCAGTTTTTTAATTCATTAAATGTAGTCTGAGTTCATTAAGGCCTTACATTGAAAAAAACTCATTTCAGTTTTTACGAGTACTTCGGAAAAAGGGGCGTGTCTTCAATATAGCACGCCGTTTGGCAATATGCGGCGAATTTCGGTACTTTTACGTACGAACACTAGCACAACGGCAGAAAGCGGTATTAATACGTAAAAAAAACTATCACTAATGCCTATAGATGGCGCGGAAAGAATACAATACTTTAAAAGTAGGTACCTACGTGATTGAAGTTGAAGCTGATTGTGCAAATAATAATAAATTTGGTAGGTATATAGATATAATTTCACTCCACGAAGACGAATCGAATAAACACAAGCGATTTTGACAGACCGGGGCGCGTCGTAGGTACCTACTGATTTCCTTATTTTTAGGGTTCCATACCAAAATGGTAAAAATGGAACCCTTATGGTGAGACTTTCTCCATCCGTCCGTCCGTCCGTCCGTCCGTCCGTCCGTCCGTCCGTCCGTCCGTCCGTCCGTCCGTCCATCCGTCCGTCCGTCTGTCACACTCGATTATTTCAGTAACTATTAAAGCTATGGACTTGAAATTTGGAATGGTTTTAATACTACTTACTAGTAGGTAGTGCGCGTGGTGGCGCGGGCCACATGTGGCCCGCGAGCGAATTTTTTTTCTATCTATAGCTATATGTAGGTACACGGTGACCTTTTGATCGTCTTACCATAATCCAAATATATTTTATTTTATTCTTTAAAAAATTATATTCTTTAAAAAAAAATATTCTTTAAAAAATTATATTAAATTATTCTTTAAAAATATATATTTTATTTTATTCTTTAAAAGGAACACTACGACTTAGACTTCTACGATTTCGCATTGTGAAGTCAACATCTCCTGAGGATGTCCCGGTGTCGGGAAGAAACGTGCGTCGAAGAAAGTGATAGAAAATTGTGTGTTGTGTTTCATGTGGATAGTGTTCCTGCATATTGCACCATACAGAATTCTTTCAAGTAGCGGATAGTAGCAAAACAAATTAATCTGTCCTGCTAATTTTTTTCTGTTCCACCGGCCAAGTGCGAGTCGGACTCGCGCACCGAGGGTTCCATACCATAGAAGAAGTAAAACATTGAAAGAATCACTTTTGTTCATGAATTTACGAGTATAATTTACATGTAGGTACTTTTGTTGGCAAACCGCAAACGTAACTTTGTTTTTGGCGGTTTATTGTTATTATCAAAAAAAGTATAATAGTTACGGAGTTGATTTTATTTTTCCTGTAAAATATACGTTTATTTTTATTGATCATAATTATTTCAGATTTTTCGATTGGTAATCTTCGGAGATAAGGGGGGGGGAACGGTATTTTTTCGCCAGTTTGCCCAATAAATCAAAAACTATCAGGCATAAAAAAAAATAAAAATCAATTTTAGAATACACAAGTAACGCCCTTTCATACGATACCCCACTCAATATTGTTATCTCATTTTGAAATTTTGCCGACCCGGTTTTCCCCCCTTTTTAAATAAAAATAAAAACAATTTTAAATTTTTACGATTGTTATGACGTCGGGTCACTATTTCCTATAACTATTCTAAATTTCAAGTCGATAGCTTGAATAGTTACTGAAATAATCGAGTGTGACAGACGGACGGACGGACGGACGGAGAAAGTCTCACCATAAGGGTTCCATTTTTACCATTTTGGTATGGAACCCTAAAAATATAAAATTCCAAAGTGGCCCGTGGCGGGATCGAACCCGCGACCTCCCATTCGAATCCGAGCGTGCGTCCACTGCGCCACGGAGGTCGTCGCATTGTCTTTATAATTTCGCATTGTCACTCGATTTACCGATTTATCGGTAGCCATGAAGTGGATTTTTGATTAGTTACAACAATTTGGCAAACAAACAAACATCGGGACATGTGAAACTAAATAAAAGCTTGTAATAATAATAATAAATTATCGTCTTCAACCTGCAGGGCAACAGGCGACGTCCTGTTTCCCCTTTTTATTGCATCGCGAGCAGCGAGGTATTTACTCATAGATCTTCGACCAACTAAATTTCTTAATTTTTATAATAATTAAAAATAATATTTCTTAATTTTCTCATTTTTTTATAAAATAATAAACCGAAGTTTTAATAAAATAGGTAAATGACAACATATAAAGGACATCATCGCGATTTCATACATTTTTGGTCCAAATATAAAAGTGCCGGCCAAGAAATAATAATGCTGTATTCTGTTAAAACTTGTCCCTCTGAGTATTTATTATTATGGCACCAAAGCTGTAGGGTCATTATCCTTGGTTTTATTTGAGTTCAAAAATTCAATAACTCCATACATTTTAAGTGAATTTAACTAACAAGAACAAATGATTTGTTCTACCATACCTTGTCATTTGAACATTTTTAGTAAGATGCAGTGAGTATTGACCTATTTCTGACAAGATAACATAATATATCCTGCATAATCGGCTGGGAAGCCGAGACTTTTTCCTAGAAAATGGCAATAACAATGGCCGCGCAGGTAAACACGCACGCGAACAATGGAATTCCATTGTTCGCCCCTCTCTTTCCCGCTCACCCCCGCCATCGCGCCATGCTGTTACTTTATAGTTTATTGCTTAATGCTTAGTTAGTACCGAAAGCAACGCTGCCGTGTACGTACGTGTGATGCCCACTAGTTCTTGTGCTTTGATTTGTTTTGTTTTTGTTATCTTCGTTGTTAAGTTTGAGTTTGTTAAGTATCATTGTTGTGAGTCATGGCAGAGTTGTGTATCTCGTGCCGTGCATCGACAGAGAATCGGCGAAGATATGATTGGGTTTCCAGAGAAATGCAACATCTTGATATCGCCCAAATAGTGATAGAAGATATAGTAGCTCGACAGGTAAGAACAGGTCTATGTTATTTACTTATATGATTTTTGCGACAGCCTTTCCAAATACAATCCGTCCGTTCTATATAGAGGTGACCAATTAAACGAAAAGCACTTAAAAAGTCCGCTTTTTAATATAAGCGTATGAGCACGTTTTTTATGTTTTCATGTTTAAAAGTTGCCCTAAAACACTATTTAGCGAATTTAGCGAAAGCCGTTTTTTCCACCTCTAGTTCTATCGTTATTGTTATTTACTTTTCAGTTGGAGCCTACTGCGTTCATTTGTCGACCATGTTGGCAAAGAACGGAACGAACGCACCAGCGACTTATTCGGGAGGCTGAACAGCAAGCTGATCAAGACCGTGATCTATTGGAAGTTCCAAATCCAAGACCAATTTCGCTGATTTTGCCAGGTCTTCTTCGTGCTCCAAACACCGCAAATAGTTGCATTTTCCAACATTGTACGAATGAATCTCGCCGTCGTGTTCCGGAGAACATAATTTTTCGCATGGTCTGCCGCTACAGCTATTTCGTGCCAGAAAGCGCGCGTGTCTGTAATGAACACGTGGAGCAAAATCTGTGGCATTTACTTCCTGTTCAAGACAACTCTTCTGAGGAATTTACCGCAGCTCAAATAATGACTATCGTGTCGATGTTACAAAGACATATTACGGAGGAATTACTTGATTTTGAGCAGTATGAAAATATAGCACCGGCCGAGTTTCATACTTGGACAGGACTAACTCAATATCAGTTTACTGAATTATTAGACAGTTTACCAAGTCTGAGAACTAAAAAGAATAAAAGAACCGTACTGGCGGCAGTATTAGTCAAGTTAAGAACAGGTGATTCGAACGCGCGGCTTGCTAATATTTTTAAATGTAGCGAAACAGCGTTTCATACGTGGTTAAAAATCGGACGCAACGCTCTGTTAGAAGATTTTGTGCCCTTAAATGTTGGGTTTGACCATATGTCCCGTGAGGATGTAGCACGCAGAAACCTTTTTCTACCCAACAATCTGTTTGGGAACCCATCGAGCTCAGAAAATGAAAGGAAAGCGATCACGATTTGTGATGGCACGTACATATATCTGCAAAAAAGTGGAAATTATTTTTTCCAACGCAAGTCTTACAGCCATCACAAATACAGAAACCTCCTCAAACCGTTCCTCTTGGTTTCTTGTGATGGACACATTATCGAAGTCATCGGACCATATGCTGCCACCACGTCTGACGCAGATATAATGAATGACATGCTTAATAATGCTGACAGTGCCTTCCACTGGTTTTATAGGAGTGGAGATGTTTTTATTCTGGACCGTGGTTTTCGAGACTCAGCAAGAAATCTGGAATCTTGCGGATACGTACAACACATGCCTGAAACAAAGTATCCAAATGAGACACAGCTAACCACGGATCAGGCCAATAAGTCCAGGCTGATAACAATGTGTCGTTGGGTGGTTGAAGTGGTCAACGGCAGGTTCAAAAGAGATTTTCGCCTGTTGCGAAATGTATATAATAACAGAGCTCTTTCCAGCATGTTCGACTATTTCAAGATAGCAGCGGCGATCATAAATCGTTTTCATGTTTTGATTGAAGATCATCCAAATGCTGCTGCGATTTTAGAGATTATCCACCAAAGAATTAATATGCCAAATAGATTGGCAGATCTTGTAATACGCCGTAACTACAATCGCAGACGTGCTCAGTTTACTTTAATGACTGCAGATATGCCAGAGTTCGTAGCATTTCCAAGAATGGATGAGAACGAATTATTTTTATTCGCTCTGGGCATTTACCAACTAAAACAGGCCAAAAGCTATTACGGTGAGCACGTCCTTGACAATGGAGCATTCACAATTGAGCTCAGCAGTGAGTTATCAAATGAAGACTTGGCGGAATTGCAGGGCAATGATTTATGGATGATAAGAGGCCGACTGCAATCGCGGCATGTTAGCGCAAGACAGTATTATGTCTACATTGTAATCGATAGGTCGTTATCAGGCCGACAAGCAATCGCTCACTATTATTGTTCGTGCATCATAGGAAAGCGAACAATAGGATGTTGCTCCCATATTATGTGCATCATATGGTACATGAGCCATGCACGACATTTGCCAGCAATAACCCCTCCAGCTTATGGATTGGAGAACATTATTGTTGTACCAGACGACGATGATTTTATAGTATTTAATTAAACAAAATAACCCCTGTATATACATTTCATTTATAATACTCAAAAACACAAAACAAGATCAAAATGTCCAAAATAGGTCAAGAACCGATATTTTACTAAACGATGTTCTAAATGTCTAGATATGGTAGAAAAAATCATTTGTTTTTGTTTATTAAATTCACTGAAAATGTATGAAGATGTTGTATTTTTTAACTCCAATAAAACCAAGGACAATGACCCTACAGCTTTGGTGTCATAATAATAAATACTCAGGGGGACAAGTTCTAACGGAATACAGCATATTTTTTTTTTGGCCGGCACTTTCATATTTGGACCAAAAAAGATGATGTCATTAAAATATTATCAAAGTACATATCAAAACCACGTGGGTTTCCTGCGCACATAATCGTTCAGCGACATACTAACAGATGGCGTGTTTGACAGTATATAATATAACCATTCAGCCGCTTAATAGAGGGCGTTATTTCAGCGGTTATTGCCACAGACCAAGGAATAACTTTCTATATTACGATCAGAAATCTACGGCTGCGAAATATACATTCACGCGCACGTCCGACTCTCGCATTAGCGCAGGACAGACTAACGCCTATGAGGCGTTTCAGAAAGACAATGATGTCAATATACATGCATCAAACGTCCGAAAGAGTCAACCATATGCTTATCACTTACGTAATTTGGGGGCGGAATAATGAGTTTTCACTTGAATAGGTTTTAATTGTATTGTGAATAATGTATAGTCCTGATTTCAAAAAAACTTCACGTCGATTTGAGTACTCATCAATAAGGACCCAATAAAAAAAAAAGAACAGAAAACTGTTGAATCGTTTCCGATAAATCTGAATAAATATGAGAAGATTGGAGCAACTTTTGGGAAAACTTTCTATCGAGGAAAGTTTTTCCAATCGTGTTTCTGCGTCTTAACGTTTTGAGGTTAAAGATCCAAAATACATGACGTTTAAATTTGAAACTAATTGTCTCTATAGTTTTCAACTGAGAGGCTGGTCAAAATCGCATAAATAGGCCTTCTATGCCGTTAAATTATATCCCACTGATAAGTGATACTTGCGCTGGGGTAGGTAAGTACATAAGATAACTTTCTATCGCGACTGATCTGGGGCCTATTTGTACCTAACCGATGTTAATCGTAAGTCGTAACCGTTAGAAAATTTTGCCCTATGATAATTATCACTATGTATGCCTATCACGATGAATACGATTTTTAGGGTTCCGTACCCAAAGGGTAAAAAGGAACCCTATTACAGAGACTTCACTGTCCGTCCGTCCGTTTGTCACCAGGCTGTATCTTTTGAATCATGATATCTTCTTCTCAGCGGCAGGGCGCGTTTGGAACCCTCGTAAACTTAGTTTTAAGTCGACTTGTAGTTATCACCATTATTATGCAAGAAATGTCATGCCGACGTTCGCAAGTGCCTGTATGTTAGGCCTATGTGAAATAAAGACTTTGACTTTGACTTTGATAGCTACAGACTTGAAATTTTCACAGATGATGTATTTCTGTTGCCGCTATAACAACAAATACAAAAAATTAAAATAAAATAAATACAACAAAAGTAATTTTTTTTTTGCTTATTATTGCTATATTATATTGATAACAGCAACAGGTAGAAGCTTAAAATTTTCACTTTTGAAATAAATAGTAAAATTAAAATGAAATAAAAAATTAAAGGGGGCTCCGTACAACAAAAGTGATTTTATTTGTTCGTTTTTGAATTTGAATTTGGTAGGCAGGGTTTAATTTAATACTATTGAGAATGGGGCTTAATAGTACGGAACCCTCAGTGCGCGAGCTCGACTCGCACTTGACCAATTTTTTGAGACAATCATAGGGAGTAGGGACTAACTAGGGAGGGGAAATGTATGTATAAATAAATCCCAAACTGCCGGAAACCATAGACGGTGCAACTATACCTTAGCGCGTCAAGTGCACTAAATAAGGTCGTAAAAACATGTCTAGAATCTAGATGTATCAGGTAAAACGTGCACGGTTCTCGAGTCACGTTCTCTATAATAGTCTCGCAGTTGAATTAAAAGTTTTCTCTACACATGTCGATGCCGCAATAGAGCATCGATTCTTCGTGTCGTAACGGCCTGGGAAACCAGAAGCGGAAGTTTCGATTTCCACGTATGGAAATAAGTAGAGTTGTTTTAAATAACATTGACTCATGCGCAGGCTGTATGTATACCAAGTCGCGATTGAAGAATTGAAGATATTTTTCTTGTTCACAAATACATCCTAGATCACCAAAGATCGCCAATGAGTGAATGAGGCTTATCCACTAAAAAAAAACATTTAAGATCTTACAGTAAATAACAGTTCCTATTCGAAATAAGCTGCGTGGAGTGGTTTATTTATCGGAGTATTAACTAATAAAAGTAAATGTTGCATAAAATGTTTTCAAAGCAATAACCTGGGTATTTCAATATTTCATATAAGTATTATTTTGTATGCTTCATTTCTCCATCCTAGACCTCCATCAGACATGATTGTAGTCAAGCGCAAGCCTGTCTATTAAAAAAATGTTGTGGTCCAGGTAAGGTATTTATACGAGTTTAGCCTTTTACCGATCAATCTCTATAAACACGCAGAGAGTTAAATTAATACGTGTCTGGTGAATGGTAATTTGCAGAAGAACACAAGTAGCTCGTACACTTTCATTGGTAACATCGAACGCGCATCGCATACATTAAAGTATGTGCAAACGATTGGACGTTCGTAAATTAAATCGTCGTATTTGTAAAGACGAAAATGTCATCGAAGATAATTGATTATTTTAATGTAAACGGTTAATGTTCTTGTGCAAGAGTTTCTGTTTAGCAGGTTTTTAAACCTGTTTTTTATGTTCATCATTTTATGTTATTTTTTTTCCTTTTCAATAGTTTTTTTTTATAAATAAAGGCATAATTGTTTCGTTGTAAAAAATAATTCCATCATGTTACTGTAAGTGGCACTGCCGTTCCAATATGATATAAAATAAATAAATGAATAAATCATGCATATTATGTCCGCAAGTTTTTTAGTCCAGTTGCGTTTTATTTTCTATCTGGTACAGTTTACAGTGGTAGAGTTTTCGAGGAATAAGCAACCATGAAAAAACGGGAAAGTACAATACCGTTATGGCTGTGTTTTCCGGTTTAATTTCCTTACTAGAGGGAATTTCATGCCTTACCTATTATTTTACAAAGTGGTTTTTACAACAAAACTTTTCTACAATATTTATAGCGTTAATACTACAATACTATAACAGTATTCCCGCTGTAATCAGTAGGTGTTAACAAACCGACAGTTTGTGGTCATACTCATATAAGACATTGAGGATCTCCAAAATAAAACACAAATTGTTTCCCTGAAATAACAAAGTTTTGTTTTATTTAACAAGTCTACAATTATCAAGTTATTATCAAGTTACGACAATTACACTTCTATCTCACCTGAAATAACAAAGAAACGACATTTAAAGTTCACTATATCTCGAGTCCTCAATCACATTCTTTCTATTAGTTTTTATAACAATAATATGCACAAAACAATCTGCGCGTCCCACGCCATTTTTAAATCATCGACACAGATCAATATCATAGATACGCGACAAACAGCTGATACGCGAAGCGCGGCAAATTCAAATGAATGAAATGTCACTCATTTCATTACATCTCCCCCCTAAGAGCGAAAATTCTAAGCAATATATCTGTAAAATGTACTTATAAGTCATCTTCATATTCATTATCATCTCCTTCATCTTCTTCAGCCTCTGTTATGACAGGTTGCAATTTTGTTATATGAAATAATGTTGATTCTGTTTTTCTGTTGCCTGTATCAATCCTATAAATGGAATTCGATATTTTCTCTATTATTTTGAAAGGGCCTATTTTTAATTCGTCTAATTTCTTTCTATTCAGTCTATTTCCATTTTCTACATATACACTGTCTCCTACATTAAATTCTTGCATTTTTCTATTTCTATCAAATATTTTCTTGTTATACTCATGAGATTTTATTGTATTCTCTAATGCCAATCTTCTATCAGCAATCCACTTGTCTTCCTTTTCCATCGTTTTGAATTCATTTGGTAGAATACTGACATTTGTACCATCCAGTAAATATTTTGGTGCAAAACCTGTAACGGAGTGTTCTGTTTCATTTTATTTTTGTATACATTCTCTTGCCAGTGTTGTCCATGTTCTCTTATTATTTTTCTCATTCATTTTACACCTTATTTTATTTACTATTGTTTGGTTTAATCTTTCATTCAAGCCGTTCGAGAATGGTGTATTCACGGCTGTAAAAATTAGTTTAATATTATTTTCCTGCAAAAATTGTTTAAATTCTCTTGAATTTATGCCCGGATATTGATCTGTCAGGATAATTCCAATCTCATCTGTCTCTAGTACTTTCTTTGTTAAATTTATAAAGTCACATGCATTCTGGGTTTTCGAAGTCGCAATAAATGCATATCTTGTGTAGTGATCTACTAAAAGGTGTAGATATTTCTTTGTAGACCTAGATCCTCCAAATCCACCAATAGTATCCATTGACATTATTTCAAATGGTTTGGTGGCTGGTCCCAGTTGTGACAGTAATCCAATTTTTTTTTGACATCTTGATTTATTTTTTATGCATATTTCACATGTTTTACAAATATTTATGATATTTTTTTTTAGGTTTATAGCCGCATATATTGAACTTATTTTTTTCTGCAGTTGTCTGATCCCAATATGGCATAAATCTTCATGCACCTTTTTTATAAGTTTTTTACTAAATTCTTCTGAGAGGATAATCTTTTCCTGTTTCTTTATTTTTTTATAATAGATATTATTTTTTAGTATTAAATTTTGTTTCTTTTCTCTTATTGTTTCATTTTTCTCTTGGTCTCCAACTATATCTTTTATTTGTATTAAATTAACTATTCTCAATGTTTCCTCTCTGTTATCTTCTGGTTCTAATACAGGGTTTCGGCTCAAACAGTCTGCTTCTACATTTTCTTTACCAGGTATATATTTTACGGTAAAGTCATACTGAGATAGGTAGTATGTGAGATCACCCAATTCTTCATCTGTCCTGCATTTAATGTTCATGTTCTCTAGAGGTTTGTGATCTGAGTAAATGGTGAATTGTTTTCCGATGAGCCAGTGCTGCCAATATTTAACAGCTTCTTTCATAGCAAGACATTCTAAATATATAGCCTTTTTCCGTTTTTGATGTTCATTCAATTTTTTTGAGAAATATGCCACCGGTTTGTCTTTACCATCTAGTTGTGTCTGTTTTAATATTGCTCCAATGCCCTCCAAAGATGCATCGGTAAAGATTTTGATTGGTAAGTCTTTGTCGAATATTTCCAAGACCGGTTGCGAACATAAATATCTTTTTATCAGATTGAATGCTTCTTCACATTTCTCTGACCATACAAATTTCTCGTTTTTTCGTAATAAATTGTGTAATGGATCTAAAATAATTGCACTTCTTGGTATATAGTCATGGTAGAAGTTTATTTTTCCCAAAAATTGTCTGATGTTCTTTTGCGTCTTAGGAGTTGGAAAGTTCCTTATTGAAATCAAATTGTCTTTTAGTGGTCTTACTGAATTGTTCTGAATTATATGGCCGAGGTATTTTACCGAGTCTGAAGCAAAGGTACATTTCTTAAACTTCAGTCTAAAGCCTTCTTTAATTATTGCCTCTAATACATTTCTAATGTGCCTTATATGTTCTTCAAAGGTAGACGAGTATATCAAAATATCATCGATATAGTTAACAGAGTATCCTGTGAGATTGTGTTTTCTTAGAATATTGCTTAAGATTCTCTGGAAAATTGCTGGTGATGTTTTCAAGCCAAAAGGGAGGCAGGTCCACTGGAAGTGGCCATCTTGTGTGACAAATCCTGTTTTACTTCTGTCTTCCACCCGTAATGGTATTGCCCAAAATGCTGAGTTTATATCTAGTGTAGTAAAATACTTGCAATTTCTAGTTTTAATAATTAGATCATCTATCAAAGGAAATGGTTGAGCTTGTGGTATAACTATTTTGTTTAACTCTCTGAAATCTACACATAAACGGGATTTTCTATTTTCACCTTTTTTAAACGCCAATGTCACTGGAGCAGCGAAAGGACTGTATGATTCTTCTATTAAATTGTTCTTTAGTAACATCGATATTTGCTCTTCAATTTCTAATCTATCTTGTATTGTACATCTGTATGGTCTTTTACTACAATATTTATTTACTTGTAAATCTATGCGAGCTTCATAATCTTTAACTGAACCTATATCATACTTGTCCTTAGCAAATATTGTTTTATATTCCTTTATAATTTTCTCTATCTCAATTTTCTTTTGATTATCTAAATGGTCTGTCATACTTATAAATTCCTCTGTTTCTATGTGTTCATTGAAATTTACTGTATATTTTTTTATATTATTATCTTCATTTCTGTTATCTTTAGACATCCTGTCTATTTTATTTGTTATTTTCTTTTGTTCTATCTGCAAGTTCTCATTTTGGGTTAATCTGAATTTCTTTATCATATCTAATCCGATTATGAAATCATCAAAATCTTCATTTTCTACTATGTATACATCCACCTCTTCTTCTAAATCAAATATTTTAATTTTTATTGTTATCAAGCCATCCATCTTCTTCACACCATTAACCGTTTTCATGTATGCTATGTTCACATCATCTTTTTTTTCTTTTACTTTTATTAATCTTGAATTTATTATAGAAATCTGTGAGCCTGAATCATAAATACCACTCACTTCTAGTTTATTTTCTAATAAAAGCTTGATTTTGATTAATGGTCTGCTTACTAGTTTTTTTTCTCAGTATTTATGTCTACTTCAATTATGGAGTTATTGTTTACATTTTTAGTTTTAAGAACTTTTTCAGGTTCATTTTTATTTTTCTTGAACCAACATGACTCCTCCGGATGATATCTAATTCCTTTGTCCAAAGACTCACAAGTCTTACATGACTTCTTCTCATAAGTTTTATTTTTATTATAAAATGTACTGCTCTTTATGTTAGTTGAGTTTTTCTTATACATCGTGCCTTCATATTTTCTTATCTCGTTGAACAAGTCAGTAGTGTTGTTGAGTTCATCCCTGTTTAACTTATTTAAGATAAATCCAGGTAAACCAGTTGCAATAAGATCTATCATTGTTTTGGAATCTATAGATTTGTTAATATCTAATAAAAGCCGTTCTTTTTTTATGGCATAATCAATTACCTGTCCTTCTTTATACCTAAATGCGAGAGCATATGTGACTATGTCCCATCCTTGGTTTTTAAAAGTTTCTAAAAACTTGTCTTTCCATTCACTCCATTCAGAATTTATTGTTAGTTTTATGATCATCGAGCTATACCAATCCAAACAAGGTTTATCTAAAAATAACCTCAAAATATCTATTTTTGTCTCATCTTTTGTTATATTAAAGCGCGCACACTCTTTTTCAAAAATTTCTATCCATTGCATCGCATTAGGATTTTTGCTTGTGAATTTTTCAATAATAAATTTTTCTGAGATATGTTTTAAGTTATGTTGACTTACTTTCTTAGTTGTAGTTTCTATTAATTGTTCCAAGATTTGTTGCAAAGTGTCATTTTTGTCCTTTGCTTGTGTTGTGCTCACTTCATCTAAATATTGATCTAAAAATTGCATATTACCTTCCTCATCTACATATGTCTTCTTTAGATTTTCATCCAACTTTATCCATACTTTTCTACTCTGGTGTCTTTTTTTAATGCTATTTTTTACTTTTGTGAAAGTGTTCGTTTTAACAATATATGTATGATGACTCACCGGCTTCAGTTCCTCGGGTAAAACATAACATTTTCCTTCTTCAGTAGATATTGAGGTTATAGCTAATACATTTGATTTGCCATCATTTGAGGCTATTATTGTAAACTCAAATTGAAGCCGGTCCATCTTCTTTTAGTTCACAAAAATGTCGTTTTATAAGACATTGAGGATCTCCAAAATAAAACACAAATTGTTTCCCTGAAATAACAAAGTTTTGTTTTATTTAACAAGTCTACAATTATCAAGTTATTATCAAGTTACGACAATTACACTTCTATCTCACCTGAAATAACAAAGAAACGACATTTAAAGTTCACTATATCTCGAGTCCTCAATCACATTCTTTCTATTAGTTTTTATAACAATAATATGCACAAAACAATCTGCGCGTCCCACGCCATTTTTAAATCATCGACACAGATCAATATCATAGATACGCGACAAACAGCTGATACGCGAAGCGCGGCAAATTCAAATGAATGAAATGTCACTCATTTCATTACACTCATAAGTCATAACTGAGTTTTTCCCTAAACAAATTTTGGTGGAGCAGACAGTTTGTTAAATCTTTAGCCTATTTACTGACATTTTGACATACCCTGCCCCCTGATTGCATAAGAAAAACGTATTCATCGTTATCGTAAACGCTACCGAATTCTGCATGCTCATTGGGTTCCTGATTTGCGTCAGCCAATCGCGGCGCAGAATTCGCTAGCGTTTACGATAACCGATAACGATAAATAAGTTTTTCTTACGCAATCGGCGTACTGATCTACCCCTAAAAAGAAAAACGTATTCATCGTTGTCGTGATCGTTTACTAATTCTGCCAGCTTATTGGGTTAGCCAATCCCTAGGAAAGAGCTCCCTAGTTCGCTAGCGATTACGATAACGATGAATACATTTTTCTTACTAAATCAGACCCCTGATCCTGAATCATTTTAATGTTTAATTCAATGGGAGAGTAAGAATATTTAAGTCACTTCACGACCACGTCATCACTTGAATATTACCAATAATACCAGTAAGTTAGTCACCAATCAGCATGCGCAAGAGGTTTCTATGAATGGAGTGCAGTTTCTAGAACTGTCACTTAAAATACCATAGAAAACGTGTCTGTCACCAATTTTAGCCTGAATAACTTCTTTACTCTCAAGTCTCACTACCTTGTTTACATAGAACTACCGTGCTAGCCCGTTACCATATTCATAGTATGGACCTGGCTACCAAGGATTAACTACTTCTTTAATACCTTTTTAGGGTTCCGTAGCCGAATGGCAAAAAACAGAACCCATAATAGATTCGTGACGTCATGTCTATCTGTCTGTCCGTCCGTATGTCACCGCCACTTTTTTCAAGACAACAAACTGTCTTTTACTTTTTCAATATTCGATTCATTTGATATTTTTATGAAGTTCTTGCAAATCCTACTGCTAACTCAAGACTTTATTTTCATTATAACATTGTTTTAAAACCACAAAGTATACCCAGTCAGGTCAACTTGCGGTTACTGCCAAAGTACCTACCTACCTATAAATGTGCATTGTAAAATATCTCAGATGATAATTTATGGCTAAATCATAAAACGACGCGTGTATAGTAAAAACTTATAGGCTACTAGCAGAAACCCGCGGCTTCGCCCGCGTACATTTTAGTTTTCCCTACACACGGGAACCATCGTTTTTTTGGAATATAAAGTAGTCTTTGTGTTAATTTAGGACGAAATCAGTCTCCATTCCAAATTTCAGCTAAAAAATTTTAGGAGTTGCAGCGTGAACGAATATATCTGTCTTTCACTATTCCCGCAGAAACCATGGATTTTCCCAGGCTAAAAAGTAGAATATCTATTAATCTTGGATATAATCTATATCCATTCCAAATTTCAGGCAAATCAGTTCAGTAATTACGGCGTGAAGGAATATTTTCCCCGCGTAGATATCTATTTTTCACTATTATCATAGAAACCATGGATTCTTCCGGGATGAAAAGTAGCCTTCGTATTTAGTCCAGTATATAATCTATCTCTATTCCAAATGTCAGCCAAATCTGTTCAGTAGTTAAGGAGCACACCACGGGTGTGCCCGCGAAATTCAATTTTTTTTTGTGGTTTTTCGCGATTTTTTAGCTGATAAGACATAATAGGCTTATGGCAGTCAAATTGCGATAATCCCAATATCATTTTTACGTGTTTATATAAAACCTCTGGTCTAGAGTGTCGAGTTAAAGAAATTAATTCGAGATTTGCGAGTTACTCACTTAAAATTCTTTACTCGGACTTATTTCCTAGGATAGATATTTTTATGCAAAAATTTTGATATAAACATGTAAAGAAGTAACTGCTATTCTCGCAAAATGACTGTCATAAGCCCATTATGTGTAATTAGCGTACAAATGGCAAAAAACCAGGAAAATTTTGAATTTCGCGGGCTGACCAGTAGCCCTATTCTGTAACTCGGTGCCTATCAAAGAATGATGGCCACTAGCAAATGTTTTTCATCCATTGAAGTTTTGCTAAAGAACTGTTATTTTTATTTCATAGCAAACTTTCAATGAATAAAAAACATATGCCAGTGGCTATCATCCTTTGATAGGCACCGAGATACAGAATACGGGCGCTGTTGAGTTCGCCTTAATCTGTTCAGTAGTTAGTTGTTATTTATTTAAATTGGATTAAATGGACCAAAATCATTTTTTTTTTTGTTTCGATCAGAAAAAATTGCGTGATATTTGCCGAGACCCCCCCTATCTCTATAACGTAAGATTAGATGAGATTTGACCCCCCCCCCCTTAAACATCTTACGTATTTTACGGACGCCCCCTAGGCAATTTAGGGGCTGGTCAGCTATGTTGATAAAACAACATTTACTGGGTCTGCTAGATTTTAAAATACTTAATTGTTTAAACATTACTACTTAAATGTTGTAGAATCAGTGAAAAGTGTGCAAAAACCGATTGGCAGTAACTGAGCTTGGACGAACGAAAAACTAGTACAACTGTACGACGACTTCCGCTGCCGGTACAATGTCCGCTCTAAGCGGAAATTGGCCATCACTTTGATCTCACACTTCTCAATAAGTATTAATTGTGCATCACTATAACAATATAGGTAGCTTTTTTTTTTAATCAATATAGGCTTACGCTTGACCACAATCTCACCTGATGGAAAGTGACGATGTGGTCGAAGATGTAGCGCGCTTACCTAGAAGATGCCTATTCACTCTTTTCTTAAAGGTACCCGGGTTGTAAGATATTGGAAACACAGATTTCGGGAGACCATTCCAAACCCTCGCCATGCGTATGAGAAAGGACGAAGCAAACCGCTTTGTATGCACTGGTGGTATATCGACGACATAGGGATGAAAGCCCACCCGGTGTCTTGCGGCGTCATAATAAGCCCAGCTTTCATAATAAACCTATAGGTGCTTTATGTGACCAACTATTCAATAAACAGTTTTCATAAATATTAAAATTACGTGACCCCACTAATTAGGGTTACATAATTAACGTAATTTCAATGAATTAGAATTTAGATATGTATTCAATATTTAACGGTGTAAGAAAAACTTCAATGAGAAACTACCTGCTAAATAAATATTGTAACTGGTTTATTTTTTCTCACATTATCATAAACACAATGGAGTTATTTATAAATTAATCAAAATTCTGAATCACATCCCGAATTTACTGCCCTTGAAAACAAACAGTATTTACACATAATTAAAAACTGAATGAATTTAATAAGTATCATCCAGTATCATCTCCAACCTTGCAGAATTACATTTGAAAGTAATGCAACTCATTAAACTGTTACAGCGGCCTTACTACAATTGGGTTAAGGTACTGTGTGTCACCTGTGTACACATACCTAACTTAATTGTTGTATGAATTATAAATGATTATACTTTACTCAGTATGATCAGATAGCAGTTTTGATACTTTGTATTTTTAGGGCTACCGCATGGCAAAGGATTTCCAGTTTTTAGCATGGGCATTCAAACATATTGGTATAGAAATACAACATAAATTGCTATGCTCTCTAAATATGATCTCATCCTGGGTTGTACTTCTATGACAATACATTTGAATGTCCATTGGCAAATACGTGAAATTTCTTGCCATGTTGTGACCAGTATGCCATAGCCTTTAACCATAGTTCATTAACTTGTGGTATGTGGTAGTACATTGATACCTGCCTAATGTAAAAGATACACAAATATATGTGACACCAGCTGTGAATACAAGGTGTGAACTTGTGAATAATGCACCTGGTATTACCCTCCAAGGCATTTATTTGCCAACATGGAGGTGAATGGTGATATAGGTCAGGAAAGTATTAGTGGTAGTTATTCAGTTTTACAGTGTCTTTTTTTACATGTCTAGAAATAGTAGAGTAGAGTATGGATCAGATAGCTGTTTTATTGTTAAGTACATTGACCAGACACGTGCCTAATGTAAAAGTTAAACAAATGTATGTGATACTAGCTGTGAATACAAGGTGTGAACTTGTGAATAATACAGGGTATTACCCTCCAAGGCATTTGCTAATATGGAGGTGATGTAGGTCAGGAATGTATTAGTGGAAGCAATTCGGTTTTACAGTCTCTTTTAACACAACTAACAAAAAGAAGGTACTATCCTCTTCAGAATGGATTAAGCTTTTAGCTTTTAAATATAGAAAAACCAAGTAAGTAAAATTTTCAATTCGAGGGTGAAGACAGGAGCATAAGTTAGTCAATGAATAGTTATGAAATTACAATGAACAGTCCAAATTAGACCAAGCAATATCATAGACATATTGTGTCGGGAAATATTAACTAATATTGTTATAGGTCAGTATAAGTCTATATTTAGATCAATTGTTATGGAGTTTCACACAATTTACAACTGTACTGTATAGAGCGTAGAGTTTATACTCATATAAGGCTACCTTGATAATGGCAATGACCTATTTGATTAGAGACCTTATTGTTTCAATGCCTCACAATTGGTTTTGGTCATAAAAATTTAAGTATGACTACAATAATTGTTTCTAGGGGTTCCATACTACAAATGAGAAAATTAGAACAGGATTGAGATATTATGTACACCCGTAGATATGATCAAAATTTAAGCAAATAATTAAACGTAAAATAAAGGTTCTATTCTCTTCGAACAAAAAATATGTACTTGCCTGGCTTTACTACTTTCTGTTATTTCTCATTGAAAAACAGCTTTTTGAATGTGGCAGTAGAGTCTGACATTTCATAAGTACCTGTAAAGGCCTATGTGAAAGAATAAACATTTTGATTGGTTCTACCTACAATCCTCATTTCCTTACAATTCCTCAGCAATCAAAATTTAGCTTGAGATGTTAGCTGTGAAAACTACATATATGACTTTCTAATAGAAAATGGTGATTGGTGATTAAATCTGCATTTCTGAGACTCCTCCATATTTTTCTTAAAGTTGTGAGAAGCCTACTAACTTGCACTGGCATAGTGA
This sequence comes from Coenonympha glycerion, assembly GCA_963855885.1. Classification (NCBI taxonomy): domain Eukaryota; kingdom Metazoa; phylum Arthropoda; class Insecta; order Lepidoptera; family Nymphalidae; genus Coenonympha; species Coenonympha glycerion. The sequence goes on along the minus strand of OY979637.1, from coordinate 13,839,052 downwards.
AGACAATAACAAGACATGGTAGTTTATTGGAAGAAGAGCAATAAACTTTATTTTCTCTGTTGAGATCCGCCAGGTTACCGGATCCGGTTTTCCAGATTACAATCCCTAGTTATAACATAAGCTAACACAATTACACTGATGAAATTGATTATTACTAACAACATACGTCTATAATAGCAAAATGCTGATTAAAAACTTTTACAGTGTATTGTATATTACGGAAATCAATAGTAAAATAATAATTAATAACATATAATTTATTTTTATAAAATTAAAAACTTAATTTATGTTCTATACTCAAACAGAACTCTTATTAGATCATCTAGTGCATCTGGAAGAGACCCGCATTTGTAGTGATAAGATGTCCTTGAACTAGTCTTCTGTGTTCATGTGTATATGGAACTTTGTTGAATATATACAATATCTGGGTGACCGAGTTTCACTCGGTGGCCAATAGATGGCAGCAGTAGTTATATTTTTATTTTTTTGGTAAATTCGACATTTTATTAAAAATGAATCCTAGCTAGATCGATTTATCGCCCCCAAAACCCCCTGTATGCTAAATTTCATGAAAATCGTTAAAGCCGTTCCCGAGATCCAGATTATATAGAAATATATATACAAGAATTGCTCGTTTAAAGGTATAAGATTAATAATAATGTCACAATATTTAATGATTGAAACATTATCTATGATCTATGATTTTCTTAATCTATGACTGGCAACACTCTCTTCCTTCTTCTTGACTTTGCAAATGGCGTGGCGGCTGTACATTACTTGTAAGTTTATTATTTTAATTAAAACCCAAGTAACAAATACGTATTGATTATTTAAAACAACCACTCCTGCAACCACGGACCCTGAAATTATATCAAACTTTATATGTACAAAATATATAAATAAAAAATCATCTGACTTGCAGAAAATTATAGATTACTTAATGCTAGAAAGCTATAGAACCTCCAACCATGTCAGCAAAACATGCTCTGGAGTTATAGTCTTCACAGTAAACAATATTTTATATTAGGAATTAGGATATGACCACTAGACAATCCCTACACCAATTTCTGGATGGCAGTATTCCAGAGTTCACTATAATACTAGAGTAAACTATTATTAAGTCATTTATTTGTCATCCAATTCTCTGATGTAAAACTCTGTTTCCAACAAAACAGATTAATTTTAGGGAAAAATGTAGTTTTATTGCTGTTTCTGTTCAACATCAAATGTTTCATTCAATCAAACCTTTGAAGTTGCCATAAATTATGCCTACAAGTGAAATAAATTATTAATCTTGAAAAGGACAGCTTTAAAATTTCTTCAGATAATCATCAAATTAGATTTTATTTAAGTAGGTTCTTACAATTTTCAGTTGAATTGATAATAATTATTCAATCAACTTAGAACTATTTTTCTTTGGACATTCGACATCTGTGCAGATTTTAACTACCTACCAACTGAAACTTCACTAAAATTTTGGGAGACAATTTTAAATTTTTGTAGGTAACATTAACTGGATAATATGCATATACACAATTTTGAATTTTTAATGTGGCTCGTTTTCAAATACAGCTGGTTCAACAACATATCCACTTACGGTGTGTGAATAGAAACAAAACTCAAACTCAAATTATAATTATTTCATATAGGCCTTATTGGTTGGCTCAGAATAGTCAATAAAATATAATTATACATACCTTTAGTAGTAGTGATAACGAGGGTTGAAATGCGCCTTGAAGTGAGGTGAACGAAGCCCACGATAAACTCCGGCTGGGTATTGCTTTTTTTGTTATCACTATTTCACAAAATATGAATTTGAACTAGCTAATAAAATAAGAGCAAAATATACGAAAGTGTAGGACTTTCGTATATTTAGCTCTAATTTTATTAGCTAGTTACTAAAGATACTTGACAAAGAAACTTACCCGAGTGCGCTAGCCTCCGTCCCACTAAAGGGCTATCCAAAAGCAATCGGCGCAGCGACCAGCGGCCCAGCACCCCGCCGCCCCAGCCGCAGCCGCCGCGCCGCATGCCCTCGCGCTCCACCATCACGACACGACAAACATCACACAACTTAACAACACAAGTTACGATGTTCACACGCCCGCCGTCAGCGACAGACTACCGATTATATTTCGCGAACCATTTGACTATTTAGGTTTTTACGAATCACGTTAGTATTAGGATGTTTTCACAGGTGTTGAGTAATAGTTCACCGAGTACGACTACGAGTGAAAGTGGCGATGGTCAATCTCGACAGAGGCAGACGAATTCCTGCATGTACGTTTACAATCTCAGATGCAGTTACCAGCATCCCGTAAGTTAACTTTCGAGTTAGATTTCGCCAAGGATAGTAACTTGAACGGCAGTGAATTATAATGTTGCGAAACTCAACTCAAAGTCCAAAACAACAATAACGTTATATTTACGAAGTAAATTAAAAATTAGGTAGGTACACAAAAATAAAATTTTCAAGCCCAAGCAGCAAAGAGTATATAATCACTACGTTTTAAGAGACGGAACTTAGAACAATAAGTTTTTGTCACCAATTCCTAACCTTCTTTAGCCAACCTTTTAAAATAGGTAACAAAGAGTATATAATCACTACGTTTTAATAGGTAACATTGCTACCAACCGATGAACTTCCCTGAGTAGCATAGACTATAGACTAACTTAGTAGTCTCTGTCCAATAGGGATGTTCAACGTATCAAGGGATGTGACACTTATCGATATTTAGGGTTTTGTCGATATCGATAAATTATTCGTACCTACTTATCTACATATTATTATCTTTAGAATTGCACGAAGATGAAATAGGAAAATTAAACAAAATTATCAGTTGATTAATCTTTATTAACGTGAAACCAACGGGTCTGCCCGCGAAATTCAAAATATTCGTGGTTTATTGCAATTTGTACGCTAATTAGACATGATAGGCTTATGGCAATCAATTTGCGAGAATGTCAGTATCATCTTTACATGGTTATATCAAAATCTTTGCATAAAAATGTGTATCCTAGGAAATTAGTCCGAGTATCGAGTTTTATGTAAGTAACTCGCAAATCTCAGACTAATTTCTTTAACTCGACACTTTCGAGCAGAGATTTTTATATAAACACGTGAAGAAGATATTGGGATTATCGCAATTTGACGGCCATAAGCCTATTATGTCTTATTAGCTTAAAAATCACGAAAAACCACGATAAATTTGAATTTCGCGGGCACACCCGTGGTGTGCTCCTTAAATTTACGCCCATACCTGCCAAGTTCATATTATTACAAAAAAATACTGATGTTGTCTTGTGATAATTTTATTGCTCTTTCTTTATTTGAAAGAACTTCACCAGATCTCTTTACAGGTCTCGCAGGTGTCCTTTCTGAAAGAATAAAATGTAAATTATAAATAACATTTGCAATTGATAATTATTATTGGTAAATTTGCTTGAAATGTACATAAATATTTAAAATATATATCAGGACACACATGGGATACTAAATCTTAATATATATAAATCTCGTGTCACAATGTTTGTCCTCAATGGACTCCTAAACCACTTAACCGATTATAATAAAATTCGCACACCATGTGCAGTTCGATCCAACTTGAGAGATAGGATAGTTTAAATCTCAATTCAACTATTTTTTAAATCCCCAAGGGCAAAACAACGTTTGCCAGGTCAGCTAGTAACTGATAAATATACCTAACTAGTTGGACTATGCTCGGTATTTTTTTTGTTTAATTTTCTAAAAATGAATCTTAGCTAGATCAATTATCACCCCCGAAAACCTCTGTATATTAAATTTCATGAAAATCGTTCTAGCCATTTCCGAGATTCAGATTATATACATACAAGCAATTCTTGTATATTATACATTTATATTGCTCTTTAAAAGGTATAAGATATTTGATACACATAAATACAATATATTGAAAAACACCAGACACTAGAAAACATTCATGCTCACCACACAAATATTTTCAAGTAGTGGGAATCAAAGTGCAATCCTGACATGTGCTTTGGAAGAGGATAGACTGGTGCAGTATTAATCATCATCCATTCAAATACTTAAAACTTGGTGCAATTTAAAAGATAATATGATAAATTTGGACCTGTTAGGTGGGGTTGGGACCACAGAGCAGGACAATTTCTGCGAAATCAACTTTCTAAACCTTTAAACAAATGTATAAAATACACACCAATTTGAGGCAGCTCCCCAGGGCTACTTTTTTGTTGGCTTGTAGATGGCACTGCTTCTGGGCGGTGTTCTGAAATAATCAACACATACATATATTAATAATATATTATTTAATGTATATTACTTTGAAATATCTGAGAGAATAATATTGTTACAATAGAATAACATCATAAAAGGCACTATTTCTTCAAACAACACTATTGTAAAGACTGAAATACAATTGCACAGAGCAAAGGGGAAAAACCCGGTATCTTATATCTTAATCTATATATAATTCATGAGGACGCACCCCACTCCTTCAAAATCGCTTGTATTTCATGCGATTGTAATGGTAAAAATGGTATGGTAAAAGGTAGGAATGGGGCAAGTCTTCGTGGATTGAACTAACTATACATATATAAATATATGTATAGTGATAGTGATGAAAAAATTTGTTGGCTCAAATTTTATATTATTTGACCTTTCCTTTTCTTACCTTTAGGCTCTGTAAGCAGATACAGTTGTAAGGGTAATTCCTTCAATTGTCTGTCAGTTAGAGGCGAGGCAGCTAAATTTAAAGTTGGTATTTGGTTTCAAAGTGGTTTAGCACACACATTTTGCTTCTTGTTAAGTTTTTCTATTGATCCTCTTTACCAACTACTTTTACCCATTCCCGACACCTGGAATGTAAAAATTATGAGATGCAAACAATTGAAAGAGAGTGGAAGGTTCAGGACTAGGCTGCACAATAACCTCTTGGTGCACATTGTCATGACCGCTGTTCATTATTATTACTTCTTAATAATAATGAACAGCGGTCATGAGTCACAAAAAATGATTGTTCTAATATAAAGTTTTTATCATTATTAATAATGAGAGCAATGGGAAATCCTCTGTAAATATCCTGTGACGATATTTCAATATTCATCTGGAACAGCTAGGACATACAGTACAGTGCAGATTATTCACTTCACATTGACTTAAATACTAAAAACAAAGGATAGATCATAATTACTGTAATGACAGTATCACTCACCGGTTTCGTTCTAGCTATAACAAACACTAACTAATAGAGTCCAATATCTCGTTTTATCTAAAAATCACTAAAGAGTCAACCCTCGTGCACTATGCGTGAGGAATCGGAGGAACAATGGCTCAACACGACGAATGACGATAAACAGCGAGTCACACACATTTAATTATGATGAAATTTCGAACGTAAAAACTAAAAACAACAAAATACAAACAGCAATCAACTCAAAATTCTCATCACAAATGGCAGCTGACTAGTGTTGAGTAGGACATACAAGAGGTAGTACATTTGTCCCGTACATGCCATCAAAATGTAAGAGCGGCTCAACATTAAAAAGTGTACTGCTTCAAATTTTGTGTCGCGGCTATCGCGTTCTCGCTCACTCTCCGTAATTCGACTTTGAGGTGACAGAGAGGAGAGTGAGGTACACGCTACAAATTACAATAGTAGAGTAATACGTCATTCCATCCACATGTGCGAGTCGTCAGTCGTGACCGCGTCGCGAGTGAGACTTGAGAGAGAAAATGTCCATGTTATGCTATAATATTGTGAGTCTGAGGTCAATGATTTGCTGTGACGACTTGACGAGTGTGAAGAGTATAATATTGTTTTATATTACTAAGGGCCAATTTTTCAATCCTCAGATAAATCAACAGAATAATAACTATCGATATAATAAAATTAACTAACTGTATAACTAACGTTTAAAAGTTTTGAATTTTTCAATCGCTTTTTATGCAAAAAATAGTTATGTTATGACAGAGAAAGGATGTTTGTTTTTTGTATCTGCCTGTTGAAAAATCCGAAATTGCGCTATCCGTCGAATTGCGCCTATTTCGGCCCTAAATAAAGTTTAGTCACACGATAAAATCAAACGTGATATATTTTCCTGTTACTTCAAACGTATCGACCGCGACATCGTAGTCCGTAGAGCACAGAACATTATTACCCTCCGTAGAGACGACGAGCTTCAGTACGCCTCGTACACCTCGTCAAAACTTCAATACATACGTCAAACGTCAAATGTCATGTTTCTACTCTTTACTTCAAACATGGCAAACTTATCGCTTAACGTCAGTACCAGTAGGACTTTTTTTGTACTGAGCCAGGACATTGTACTGGCTCAGTACAAAAAAGAGGCTACTCTTACAAACTCTTTTTTAAGTCATGTCCTACCCAACACTACAGCTGACAAATGGCGGCCGACATATTGAATTCATGCTTGTGGTGGTCAATGTTGGTCAATTGTCAATTCTGGCATAATTTCTGAATGTTGGCTAAAAAAGGTTAGGAATTTCATACAAGGAACCTTGTTCCGGAGTTTCTCGAGACTGCCAAGCAGCACAACACACAGTTTGCAAATCACTTGCAAATCGCGAGCAGTGACCAAAGAGTATATAATCACTACGTGCAGTGACAGGACAGTAGGTTTATTTAAAAAGTACTCTGTGATAGAGAAAGATAGATCAACCAAGCCAGTCAGCCCCCGACAAGGCCCCCGAGCCCGCAAAGTAGGTAGTCTATGCCCAACAGGCAACAAGACCAAAGCATTGAGATATACCAAAGACATTTTATTTGTAACTAAACAACAAACCATGGCGAATAAACCAGTCCTAACCTGACATTGGCTTATCTGTGTAAAGCCAAAGAGAAAAAAAAAAACCAGTCTGCAGCCTGCAGGTACCAGGTACTGCGTCCCTTTCCTATTTAAGGTGACCATGATAAAATGCAACACAGGACAAATTCCTATTACGACAACATTAATTTATTTAATCAATAATTATAAATGTGGTTTTAATTTTTTTTTAATTTATTAATTTAAATTTTAATAACAAATAGATAAATTTAACAGTAAAAGATTAAAAAAAAAAATAACAAAATTGATATAAATAATAAATTGTTTTAAAATAATAAACAATACAGTATAAAACGAAACTAAGACATTTTATTATATTTAAATTTCTAACTAAGAATTAATATTACATAATAAAACTTTTGGGTAGCTCGGGGCTAGGACTAGTCTAGCATTATGCAGGCAACATTCCCGCGCTAAATTGAAATTCGTTGCGTGAGAAAGCTGCCTGCCCGAGGGTCGCCTATTGCCTCCCTGAGACGTTTACTGAACTCCCTGAGGAACACCCTTTCCACACGGACCCAGTGTCTCGACGCCAAATGCGCACCAAACGCGGGACAGCCAGAAATAATAAAATATTTTTTAGTATTTCTTGTTATATTGGCAACAGAAATACATCAATAGTGAAAATTTCAAGTTTATGGCTATCAAGCCTGGTACAGCCTGGTATCAGGTAGTAAAGCCTGGATGGAGCCAGACATACGGACATACGGACGGACGGCGAAGTCTTAGTAATAGGGTCCTGTTTTTAACCTATGGGTACGAAACCTTAAAAACGAAGTATCTAATGTGGTGCAGTCGATCGGAAGCTATGCGCGTACATACATTTCGGAGATTCATTTTTGATATAGTATTAAAATATATCATACAATATATTATTATAGATAGATCTACTCGTCTACCGTATCTACCTAACTACGAAAAATCTGTGATCCGCATAATAATTCATGGTTACGCTACAGAATATGATTGCTGTTTTTGAAACAAAAAACAATACCTATCTTGCATTTGGTAGATTTGGTATTACCAATCATAAACATTGAACTACTTTGTAGGTAAACCTATGACGAAGTAATTATAAGGACAGGAAAATGTCAGTCTTTTTGGCTGGCAATATTCGCCATCTTGTGTCGCATGTAATAGCCAATCACAGCCATCGGCCAATCACAGATGGGCACCAGACAGCTGATCCGAAGGACTGCTCTAACTATCTATCGATATGGAAATATTATCGATATAGTTCGTGGTTAGTAGTTTAAGATTTGAGAGAGCAAAAATGAATGAACTTACCTACTGATAAAAACTAATGACTAACGGTTTTGAAATCGGTCGCCTTGTTGCGAAGTAACGATGATCTTATAAACATACCGTATTAAGAATCGATAACACCACACGTATACCTACATTTTTCCACACCACCATCCACACACCAACTACTAACTGACGTTACCATGACGTATCTATCACAGATTAAATATACTGTATCTGACGTATAATTCAAATATCATACCAAAAAATAAATCTAACACCATAGACAATAATAATGTAGTAAAAAACAAATGAGTAACTGACAATAGTATCAGACAATTTACATGTAATAGAAGAATTATGAAGAAGAATTATTAATACACTGTTCCAACCAACGGATTTTAACAAATCCCACGAGACCAAACTATATTTATTCTAATTATAATAAAATATTTTATTAAAAATGTTTGCAAAAGATAGCTGTAGAAAAGCTTTAAGTAGTTTCTTTAAAAACCCGAGATTTTTCCTATCTACTTAGCTATCACAATCATATTATGAATTTTATCGATAACGGTATAATAGTAGTCACATCATTAGTACTTTGACATAATATAATCCGTCTGAAGAAATGCGCATGTGCAAAGTGCGACACACTATGGCGGTTTCTGCCACCCCGACACATATAGTGTTAAGTAAACTATGGCCTCTCTATATGTTTAAATTCTCTAAGGGTATAACTCAATAATTATTATTTATATAAATTAGCACATATTTTATAAATTGTAGTAATAATAAAAATAAATAGTTAGTAAGTTTCAAAGTTTGTGAATTTTGGTAAATCATAAAAAAGCAAACTATTTTTTTCTACCATTTCTACCAAACCTAATATTTTGTTGAGATGGCAAGATGTCAGAGAAGAACACACTACCAGAGGTATCGGTCTCGCCCTGGGTTAGCTAGCTACCGCTTGTAAGAAAATAGTTACTCTAAGTCAAAAGTGATAAGTCTCATTTTAGCTTAACAAAAATGTTTTATACAATTCATCGAAAGTCCCCGTTTGCCGTAGACTTTGCCATAAGACCACTGCCGTAGACAAAGAAGAAAAAAGCCTGTCAAAAGTCAAAAGTTCAAAATTCAAAACAACTTCAAAACAAGTTGTAGACCACAGACCAGGAATGTTACTTTGGAATGTTGATTGTTGTAGTTCAATGCAAAGCAAAGACAAAGAAAATATAAGGACAGGAAATTGTCAGTCTTATTGGGTGGGTATATCCGCCATCTTGTGTCGAATTGAAATAGCCAATCACAGCCATCGGCCAATCACAGATAGGCACCAGGCAGCTGATCAGAAGGGCTGCTCTAACTATCTATCGATATGGAAATATTATCGATGTAGTAAGTAGTTCGTGGTTAGTCATTAAAGATTTGAGAGCGCAAAAATGAATGAACATAACCTACCGTTAAAAACCTACTGATAAAAATTAATGGCTAACGGTTTTGAAATCGGTCGCCTTGATGCGAAGTAACGATTATCTTAAGAACATACAGTATTACGAGTGGTATACATTTTTCTCCGGAGATGCAAAATTATTTTTTTGTGGAATAAATACCTACCTACGTTAAAAATAAAAACATCTTGCTATCCACATGTCACCAACTAACAATAATTATTATCTGACGTAACCATGACACACATATACATTAAATATACTGTATCTGACGTATAATTCAAATAACATACTATCTAGTATAATATTGTAGTAAAACACAAATTAGTTACTTACAGAAGTGTCAGATAATTTACATGTAATAGTAGTATTATGATTAATACACGACGTGATGAATTAGGCTCTTCGTTAGTTATAGAGAAATATTCTTTTTTTTTAATCTTGAGGTTACAACTCCTCTTTAATCCTCAGTTTCTCTCACCCATTTCAAAGCTCGGTCAACGGAGTTTTGCGGGACTCCTATTTCTGGGTGGTCATGATAATAACTACCAATAAAGATCCTATTCGTCACCTAATTTGTCGGGGTTTTCCAAGTCCCGAGCTCGCATCGGTCGCTCCCGGATCCTAATATTTGTAACAAATATCTAATCTGCAAATAGCGAAGATTTGTAGTAGCTGAGACTTCCAGTTCAAATGTTCAAAGTTTAATATGGCAGCCATTTTTTTAATTTTGACCACAAATTACATGTCTTTGCTTGCTGCAATGGTTTTTGTAATTTATTCATTTCGAGATATGAACAATTATTTTCTTAAAATACAGTCCCGCCAAACTGACTTACAGTTGTTACTTAAAAGTTGTCACACATCGATATTAAAGAAATTCATCATTCATGAAAAAACTTTGGAAATTTTCACTCCTTACAATTTGAATTTCGAAAATTCCCGTCTTTGTACAGAATATACAAATATTCTGTAGATTCATGACCTAATAATATGAAGTACTAGATTTTACATCTCTACGACTTTTAGTTTTACCGGAATCCGTGGAACAACGAAAATGCCTCACTCCTTTATTTATATTATTATATAGAATTTACGGAACCCTTCATGCATGAGTCCGACTCGTCTTTGGCCTACTCTCTGTTTTTTAAAACTTTAATCTATATTATTGTCTAATGCGTGTTAGTATTGTCTATGTATTTATGTCAGTTATTAGGTTTTGTGGGTTGTGGTCAGCAATATTATTATAATATTTACGTGATGTGCTGAAAATTTTATTTAATTCATACAAAATAAATTCACATCTCCGGGAAAAAATAAGTATGCGTGGGTCTTCTCGTTCTACTGAATCTCTCTTAATTCATCGTAACTTCAAACTAAGTCGACCGGATTTAAACCAACAGCCAATACTTTAACAAATCCCGCGAGACCAAACTATATCTATTCCTGAAACCTTTCCCTCTCCTTATTATAAAAGTTTGCAATAGATATTAGCTATAGAAAAGCTTTAGTTTCTGTAAAACCCCGAGATTTTTTTCCTATCTACTCAGCTATCACAATCATAGTATGAAATTTATCGATAACGGTATAATAGTGGTCACATCATTAGTACTTTGACATGAAGGAATGCGCATGTCAAAGTGCGACACTTTATGGCGGTTTTTGCCACCCCGACACATATAGTGTTAAGTAAACTATGGCCTCTCTAATAAGTTTAGATTCTCTAAGATGCAAAGTCAAAATCACAGAACAGAGATTCTACTCTTTGCAATTACCAAACCAAAACAAAATACATTACTAGGTACCTACCAAATTCATAGAAAAAAATCACAAAGACATTCATTGATAATGTCGCATCACCAAATATTTCGATTTGTAATGATAGCCATTATGATTACTAGTGTTTTATCCGAGAATAAATACAGTCGATCCGCAAATGAAAAGGAGAAAGGCGAAGTGAACTTCAGGACTCTGGAGAAACCGTTCAGAATGAATAAGTTAAACATGGTTTGGGTGAAGGCGCAACAGGTGAGCCGTTAGTGTAAGAGAATTTGATGACCTCTCGCCGGCGCAGATGAAGTCCTAGCTTCGATTCCGGCAGGGGCCTCTATGGAATTTTATAATTTCTAAGTTGTCTCAATTCTGATTTGACCGTCTGATGAAAGGATTCAACCGTGGCTACTACTATACTGCCCTGACGAAGGCTGAGCATCTCTTAGGGGTTATTAATTTTATAATTTCTAAGTTGGTTCAATTCTGGTCTCTTAGGGGTTATTAAACACATCCAAGTCAGTACAAATGGTTTGCATGGAGTACAGTTTCCTCTAAACATTTTCGTGTTGGCAAAGTAGTTAAAAAAAATCTGTAGTGTTTATTGAGTCTACTAAAAGTTTTCTTAGTATTAAGTACTATGCATATTTCGACACCTGATATGAAGAACATTGTAACTAATGAAACAACGTTTTGTAACTATACCATCAAAATACTGAGGGAAAAAAAAGGTATCTTTCAATCTGGGAACCGTATTTATATGACGACTAGAACGATTTTTAAAAGACAAAATATTTTCATTGTAATTCAAGATAATTCAGATTTTGGCTGAAAAAATATTGTATTTTTGGTTACCAAAAACAATAAAGCGATAGTATTGGGCTTATTTGAACACAGTAACATTGTAATAAGAAATACCATTTTTTTACTCAAATTTCAAGATCATAGCAGTTTATAATATACAGTAAGTCGATGTACTATTATATTGCTTTCAACAAACACCTTTATACTTCTGAAAGTTTCAATCAAAATAACTGTAAACAATACCTATTACACTTTTATTACTACTGACCGATGAACTTTTCAATCAAATCAAACCATTTACATTCCACAACAGTGGTACGAAAACGACAGGAAAACCATATTTATTGAAGGAAGTTACACAAAAGGATATTTTTAACTAACCGACTTCAAAAAAGGAGGAGGTTCTCAATTCGTCGGAATCTTTTTTTTATCTATGTATGTTCACCGATTACTCGAAGACGCGTGGACCGATTTGAAAAATTCTTTTTTTGTTTAAAAGGGTATAGTTCCCAGATGGTCCCATTTTAATCAGGTCGGGATCTGATGATGAAATTTTGGAGAAATCGAGGGAACTCTTCAAATTTTATATGGACACTTAAAATAATTTGGGTATGATTTGAAAGAGTTATATTTTCCAAGTTGTCCTATGGTAGTCAGGTCAGGATCTGATCATGGGATCGTGGTGAAATCGAGGGAACTCCTCAAATTTTGCTAGTATACTTGAAGGGAGTTGGGTATTTTTTATAGTTACTGGTGCATTTGCTAGCAGATACTGGTTTGATGACTATAAACATCAAGTCAGGATCTGATGATGGGATCTTGTTGAAATTGAGGGAACTCTTCAGATTTTATAAACACATATCAAGCGATTTGGATACTTTTACAACGCCTTGAGCATTTTGTTGCTTTCCACTAAAAAGTAAAAAATAAAAATGGGAAATGCTTTCCAAAAAACCCACTTCAAATGCAAACAACAAAGAGTGAAATAATTTTTAATGTAAGTACACCAATTCGAAGTCGGGCAATGTTTCGTACAATCACTAATAGTCCTTCTTACTAACTTGATGTGCGAAGAAACGACGGAGTTTTAGACAATCGCCCGACTGCGAATTGGTGTACCTACATTAAAAATTATTTCACTCTTTGTAGTGGCATTTGAAGTTTGTTTTTGGAAAGCATTTCCCATTTTTATCTATTTTAAATCGCTCCTTACCCTAAAGTAATGTGGTCCAAAACTCAGCACATTAACATAAATAGTTACTTCCCAATTATTTTGAAACTAAGGCATCTGCGAGAACTAGGCACAAATCTAACGTCAAATCCCTTAATTCTCTGTGGGACATTAAACTATCTTTAGCTTATAAAAGACCACTTAACATTTCAAAGGCTAAATTCCAAGATCTCATGTCACTTTGTGATACAGGTGCAATAGGTACCTGAACAATACAAAATATTTTGTGTCAATTTACCTCATTCGGATGCTGTAGATGATAATAATATTTCAACCGATAGTGCCGAATAAGAACTTATTAAGTGTTTGATTGTGAATTTGTTTTCTTTATCATAAGTATAATAATAATATAATAATAAAATCATTTATCATAAGTATTAAAAATATTCTGATTCAGAGTTTAAAAAGAAGTTATGAAGAAAATGCTATGATTAGTTATATTGTAACAGCGATGTTATCAGGTTTATTAATTTTTGCGAACTTTTATTTGAATAACAATGAGTAATCATAGATATTTTTGTGCCGATCGTGGTTATGAAGAATTCCATTTTCATATTATATCAATTGTTTTCATATTCAGTTTACGTATTAAAATAATTTGGTTGGTATAGAGAAAGTAATAAAGAAATGTTTTGAGATCTCATTAATGTTAGCGTAAGTAGTTTTGTTTGATTAAACTATGATTAATATTCGTTGCTTTATTATTATAAAATTAATAGTAAGTACAATTCGAAAAAAAGTCAGTCATAATTTTATTACTATACAATGATGTTATGACTGAAATGCACATGTAACGCCATTGTAATTCTAATTACATTTTTGTTACTGTATATAATTCATAAAACCATGTCCTTACATTATTGGAACTGTTCATACAATGTTTTTGAACTAAGACAATCGTATTTTTAATCATTGTAACTTGAACAAAAACAGCTTTCCGTTTTATGTATCACAACGTGATCAAGTTCATACTACAGAACGCAAAAAACAAGAGTAGAACAATTTACTTCATCACAGATGCGGCTTTATTCAATATCACTAGGCCACTTTTTAAATGCAGCAAAATTGTAAAACGCTCTCCTGAAAACTTAACAAAATCAGATACAATGTTCTTCATATCAGGTGTCGATTTTATGAAGTGTATTATTTCTATATACACTATACATACAACATATTGAACATAATATTATGTTATACATATTTTTAGATCATAAGATGCCATTAAGGTGTTGCGGCCCTACCAGCCCGCGAAATTCAAATTTTATTTAGTTTTTCGCAAATATTAAAATAACTACACATTGTAGATTTATGACAATGCATTTTGCGGGTCTACTTTTTATACACCTACATGTTTTTAAAAGAAACTTTGCTCGAAAGTTCCCACTCATCTCATATTGGTTCCCGAAAGATAATTTTTTGCAGTTTCCCAGATTTCGAGCTACCAATATGAAGTAAATGAGTATTGTTGAGCAGAATTTTTGTTAAAAACATGTAGATGCATAAACGTTGTGCCCGCAAAACACATTGCCATTAGCCTTCGATGTATAATTCGCCCATTATGATCGAAAAACTAAATAAAATTTAAATTTTCGCGCCCGGATGGTACCCATCGCCCTTAAATTAAAACTGTATTTGTTACCTGAAATATCTATACTCTATACTAATATTATAAAGAGGAAGCGTAACGATGTTTGTGACGTTGTAAGGGGTAATCTCTGGATCTACTGAACCGATTTTCAAAATTCTTTCACCAATAGAAAGCTACGTTATTGTGGAGTATCATAGGCTATAATAAATTCCAAAATTAATTACTTTAAATTGAATAATGTAATCAAAGTCGTAAAAAAAATTGCTTTCATCGCGTGCTCTGCGGAAATTATTGAGGATAGAACAAAAAAATGTTCTACAATATTAAAGAATGTATCAAAATCTGTAAAAAAAGTCTGCGATAGCATATGCCTATCTTCTACGGGTAACTCACAATAACTGCTTTTAGTGTTAAAATTGTGGTTAAAAAATAAATGATTTTTGTGAAGCTTATTTAGCCCATATGGTATTAATTTATATCTTTGTTAATATGTTTTTTAGAACGGAAATTTAATGTAGAATAATTGTGCCCTGATATTTGTTTAAACTGAATAGAGTAACTATTCAGTTTTAACAAATATCTTCAAAGATATTAGCGAAATAAAAAGGTGCGGTCGCGCTATTAAGTATCTCAAAGGGTCGCGCTGCTCCGGCGCGGCCGTTGCGTGGCGATAGGTAGGAACACATAGTAAGTATAAGTATAGGCAGTAGGTATCTATATTATTGCGTCGCATTCAGCGCTGTGGGGGAAGGGACTGGAGTGTGGGTATTACGCGGGACAAAAATATTTCCAACGCGGAACGGAGTCTGCGGGCACTGCTATTTAAAATATATTATTTTCTACTTTCCAGAGACTAACAGAGCCAAAACTAAATTCCCTATACAGTGATTTGATGATTCAAGATAAAGAAGAGATCACATTCAAGAGGGTGAAGAGTGAAGGTGGGGACAAGGAAGGGCTGCGTGAGGCAGATCTGCGCCGCAAGCTGACCAATATCATGAGCAACTACGGGTTGAGGGAGCACTTCGAGGATTCTTCTATGGGCAGACAGAAGCAGGATCCTGTAAGCTCTTTACAACAGCTACACAATAAATGGTATACTCTCAAAAGCAAAAAAACAATTTTGTAAACCACAAAAATCTTAAGACTCAACACTTGAGTATCATCATCGAGTTCCCCAAAAGTTACTTGTAATTACTAACTTATAATTATAAAATTAAAAAACACAACTGCCCTGTGATAAAATTACTTTTTCCAAAAAAATATAGCCTATGTTATTCGGACTGATGTAAGGATTCTGGCGATACCCCATATGTCCAAATCTATTCAGCCGTTCAGAAGTTATGGTGGAATAAAGAAACTAACATACATATATACATACATGAACCCTAAAAACATTACACTCCTTTTGGGCGGTTGTGTAAAGATTAATAACTAGTCAGCAGGTCAAGCTGACTAGCTATTAATTACATATTATTGGCAATTAGTACATTAACGCAACAGCTGATAAAAGTCGAAAGACTGATCGCAGATACAAGGGAGGAAAAAATAAAAGTCAGCAGGTCACTCAATAGTTTAGATGAAATGAGTATAGAGATGGGACGATGACTGATGCATACACAGATACACCAGTTTTCATTATTATCACTTTAAATTTGAATCACACTAATTTTATAAGTAGTTCAATCCACATACAATATCCCCCACTCTGTCCAAATCTCCTTAATATGAGTTGGATGAAACATGAGCGATTGTGAAGGAGTGGGGGATCTTTGTGGATTGAACTGCCTTAACCTATACAAAGGTGAATGTTGTAAGTATGTATTACAGTGTATGTTTTGTGGACCGATTTGGCTGAAATTTAATATAGAGATAGATTAATATACTGGATTAAAAAATGGGCTACTTTTTATCACTTAAAAATCCATGGATTAATAAAGACTCGAAAGTAATGTGGGTGGATCTGTGGACAACAGCTAATTTATTAAATTTAAAACACATTCCAGATGTTACTAGCTATTAAGATAGTGAATAACATTAGCATTCAGTGTCACTGACATGTGTTTTTATTTTACTGATAATAATATTGTGGGTACATAAGCATAACAGTATCTAAACATGTACTTAGTACAGGTACAATTATGTTGATGACAAATTATTGTTTAAATTGTTTCTTTACATAATGAGCAGTTGTGTAAATTGCTAATAAAACAAATGCTTTGTGTAATTCAAGGTGTCTTTCGCATCACCCTGGAAACTGGCTCAATGCATTGTAATCCATAATTCAAGTGATGAGTTTGGCATCACTTGAATTGGACCCATCACTCAACCCCTCCATTCCATTCCATTACATTCCCAGTTGGCTTGGGCTAAGATTGGTTCCTCAGAGAGCCCACAAGTGTGAGTTCTGCGCCTGAGCTAGTAGTAATATTATATATTCGTTGCTAGTAGTTTCCAGTTGTTGTCCCATAAAACATGAATGTAGAGGGAATAAAGACTGCACCTGTGCACCATAGTTAATATTTTACATGTGTAATTTCACTCATCATAGATGGAGCTGTCTTCAGTTAGCTTTCTCTAACAAGTTCGTTATACCAAATGTGATTGCATGAGTGCCCGTTCTGTAGTGATGGGATTTTTGTCACACAAAAAAACATCTGCTCGATGTCGTCTGAAAAGCACGTTAAAAAAAACAAGTGCTTTAACAACTCAATAATGTCATCCAAGTCTTTTACTGTCATCTCTTCATTTTTAAGAATCCTCAACTTTTCGTGGGTACAGCTTTGAAGAGCAGTTTTTTCGTCGCTTGTATCTCATCAGACTCAAATGCAGTATAGTACATATTCTAATCATGCTTTCCTCATCCATTACATTCATTTTATTGGTGAGGAAAGCTAGAACTTCATTTATGTTGTTATACAATGTTGCACCCGGCACATTTCACAACATTGGAGGTCATTGCCCTCTACCAGGTGTCATGGGTCAGCTGACGACTGACGAGTGACGACGACCGTTTAAGGAGCACACCACGGGTGTGCCCGCGAAATTCAATTTTTTCGTGGTTTTGCGCGATTTTTAAGCTAATAAGACATAATAGGCTTATGGCCGTCAAATTGCGATAATCTCAATATCTTCTTCACGCGTTTCTATAAAAATCTCTGCTCGAAAGTGTCGAGTCAAAGAAATTAGTCCGAGATTTGCGAGCTACTCACATAAAACTCGATACTCGGACTAATTTCCTAGGATACACATTTTTATGCAATGATTTTGATATAATCATGTAAAGACGATACTGCCATTCTCGCAAATTGATTGCCATAAGCCTATCATGTCTAATTAGCGTACAAATTGCAAAAAACCACGAAAATTTTGAATTTCGCGGGCAGACCCGTTGATTTCACGTTAATTTGCCAGGCTTACAACGAAGCAATGGAGGGGTACATCAACAAGAGCCTGTTCAAGGACAAGAAGTTGAACATGCTGTGGGCGAAGGCGGAGGCGTCGGGCTTCACCGCCGAGGAGCTGGCGGCGCTGCGCGAAGAGTTCCTGCACCACCAGGACAAGATCGACCAGTACTACGACCTGCTCGTCAACATGGAGGCCGGCGACAAGGACCAGTACAAAAGTACGGCTTTGTACAAGCTTTAATCCATACCAGGCCAGTAGGTTCACTTGTCACGCGATCGAAGAAACTACAGGTAGCCGTCTCGACGTACTAATTTCAGACGGCCGCCGCGCGCCGGCTACTTTGCTCGCGTTAGTTTTTTTTTTTAAGGTATATTTTACGCGCTGCGTGCACCCGATAGCGAGACAACCTTAGTACGTCGAATTAGTACACGTTGTATGATTTCTTGTCTGTCAGATGCTGTGAACGACGAGGAGTTAGACAAGTTCAACGAGATAAACCCGGAGAAGGACAACGGAGACAACCTCGGCAAGGACTACCTGGACAAAGCCAACCTGGTGCGCGAGAAGCATCGGAGCCTGCGCGACGGGTACGACCGACTGCAGAGGATCGCCGCCAGAGGTTTGACGTTTCCTCTCATTTTATTTTTGGTCAATTTTTAACATTATCGTTTAAGTACCTACCTAGTATGTTTCCAGAGAAATTTCTCTCATTTTTAGGGTTCCGTACCCAAAGTTTAAAAAACGGGACCCTATTACTGGGATTTCGCCGTCCGTCTGTCATCGGGTTGTATCTTTTGAACATTGATAGTTATTTATACACTAATTAAATTTCCACAAATGATGTATTTCCGTTGCCACTATAATAAATACTATAAAAATTGAACAAAATATGGATTGAAGGGAGCTCCCAAACAACAAACGTGATTTATGCTCGTTTTAGGTTAATGATCCAGAACACCCAATATAACTCTACTTGCATAGTAGCAGTAGTAGTCAGTTATTTTTTTCTGAAAATAGGTTTGTGATCGTAAATAATATATAATATGACCAAGGCTGCTGGTGAGTTTTAAGTGTTTTCAATATCATTGACCTTTTTTATTGCAGGTCCCGAGAACAAGGAGTTTATAGAGCCAAAAGTGCAAGGCCTGTGGAAGATGGCCGCAGCAGCTAACTTCACGGTTGACGAACTCGAATCTTTAAAGGTATATACTCGTATATATCACACATACAATTGAGGAAAATATTATTATATAGCTGGCAGCTATACCCTTCAGGCCTGGTTTCCACCAAAGCGGAGCGGTGTTTGAATAATCAATCAGATTTCGTCATTTCGACATGTTTTCTCCCCTCAGTTTCGGAGATGTCAAAATGACAAAATCTGATTGATTTGGTGAAAACCGGGCCTCTGTAGGCTATTTAGTCTTGGACAATAACATACAATGGGATCCATTCTACTAGTCATCCCTCGTCATGGAATTGCTGAGGTATGCTGTACTATCATTCAAATATGTACCTACTATGATCTATTTGATTGACATATTGACCACTGTGTACTGCTAACAGCTGCTGACATTAGGTTATTACTGCTAAGGCTCGGTTTCCACCAAAGCGGAGACGAGCGGAGACGCAGGTTATTTACCAACACCGAGAGATGCGTAGCGGTCAGGAGACGTAAGCTGTGCACAGCTTCAGTCGAATGATGTTTTCAGGTACGGCGCCCGCTTATGCGCTCTGTTATACCCCTTAGATGCAAGGGATAACGCTTAGTCAGTGATGACTTAGTAATTTCCATCCCTCACCTAGATTCAGGATGACGTAATTTAAACTTATATAAACTCATTGCTCTCTGGCACCTTCAGTTCGAGAGAGTCCGTATTACAGTTAACACGCGTGGTTGTTCGGATCCGCTATTTTGTATTTCAAAGTTTATTGTGAAAGTTTTAATTAAAATAATTCGTGTTTCTAAATAAAATCTTTTTTTAAAAAACCTCAAAGCTCGACACGTCTAACATATTTTGGTGGCAGCGGTGGGATCCGAAAATTCCGGTGAATACGATAATCCCCATGGGATCCGAAAATTCCGGTGAATACGATAATCCCCGTGGGATCCGAAAATTCCAGTGATCCGAAAATTCCGGTGAATACAAAATCCCCGTGAATACGAAAATTCCAGGGATCCGAAAATTCCGGTGAATACGAAAATCCCCGTGGGATACGAAAATCCCGAAAATTCCAGTGTGATCCGAAAATTCCGTGAAAATCTGTGAAAATTTCCACATAAAATCAAAAACAAAACGGACTCCTCAACTCCGTGTGGCTCACGTAAAATATATATGTAAAATAAATAGTTACTGGGAACAGTACAAAATAAAAATAAAAGTTCAAGTGAAAACTAGTGGAAACTAGTGAAAAGTGTTGTGAAAAGTGGTCGTAATTCGGCAGAAGACCCCTACATCGCGGAGTGTCTGTTAGCCCGCCCGGCGCAGACCCAGGTATTTTTCCTGTCACCACTGAGTTTGGGATTCGCTTGGGCGTCTGGCCGTCGCCTTTTGTTTATAGAAGAAATAACTCGACGATGCAACGTCGCGACATCTGCGTGCTTATCGCCGTGTTTATGATAAACGAACAGTGAGTGTTTATGTTTTAATTATAAGAAGCCACACGTAATATAAATATTTATAAATTGTATTTCCTGACGGAACACTTCTAATTAATCTTATAAGATAAATTGTTTATACAATATTCAACGTCTCATTGTTTATAATATACTCGTTAAGTTGAGTGATTATAATATACCTGTGTAATAAAATATTGTTAACCCTTATACTGCATACTGATAACTTTAAATTCCAAGTAATAGCTCGTTATCAAATTACATTAAGTTGTTTTCATACATGTGTACATTAATTTGATTTTCATAATTTACTTTGAAATTTATATTGAATTTATTATTTAAATTTTAATTATTACACTCTATAAATTGTGTTTATTGTAATTGAAAATTTAATCCTAACATATTTTGGTGAATTAGAAATTTAATTATGCCGAAAAATTTAAATATTGAAATTCCAATTATGCCTGCTTCTGAGCCAGAGAAGACTCCTTCCCCTGCGGTACGAGTCAAGCCAGAAGTAGACTTAAATATTCTTTTGAAATTTATCAAACCTTATGATGGGTCCCGAGAGACCATTAATTCTTTCCTTACAAACTGCAACAATGCATATGAATTGGCGAATGAGAGCCAAAAACCAATTCTATTTAAATATATCCTAAGTCAATTACAAGGTAAAGCGGAAGTAGCCGCATCCATCAAAGACTTTCAGAATTATGAACAATTAAAAGATTTCCTTAAGCTCCAATTCAGCCAGAGAAAGCATTATTCACATTTGATAACTGATTTACAAGAATGTAAACAGCAACAATCTGAAACGGTAGTACAATTTTCCACCCGTATTGAAACAATATTAACGCAACTGTTAACAGAAATTTCACTCAATCCTACGAAAAAATTGGAAATTGCTGGAAGAACTGCGGCAATGGAAGACCTTGCCCTCCATCACTTCCTTATGGGTTTGCACCCACGTATTTCAAATATTGTGAGATGCAAAACACCTAAAAACCTAAACGAAGCAATAGGATTTGCGATTTCTGAAGAAAAAATTCAACAAACCTTATACAGAAAACCGGAGATTTCCCAAAAAGATAAAAAACCATTTAACAACAACAATAAATTCAACGCTTCGCAAAGACCCTTTAGGTCTCCCCAAAGGTCATCAAATAATAACGCGAATTTCAAACCTTCTCAACCTCAGTATTCTAGACCATTCCAAGGTCAAAACCAATATACCCCACGGCAATTTCAAGGCCAACCCCAACAAAATTTTGTAAGACCTCCTCAAGGTCCCAATAGTTCATTTATTCAAAGAGGACCCGTTGTTCCTCAAAATTTCAAATCAAACTCTCAACGCCCTAATTTCAACAATAATAGACAGCGAATAAATTTTGTTGAAGATAACATCCAACCTGAAGAATACTTCTGCGAAACAGAAGAAACTAACGGTTCTGCACCACCTGAGCCAGAACAATCCTATGACACTGTGGACTACTATGACGACAATGATCAGTATAATGACGTCGATAATTTAAACGAGTAAGAGTCTCGTCACCGTGCCGGTCGAGACAGGAACAAAAGCCCCAAAGCGGCACGAATAAAGTTTTTAACATAAAAAATAAAGATGACAGATACTTACCTCACGTACTACTAGAAACATCTGGAAGTTCTAAACCTCTGTCACTACTCCTGGACACTGGCGCATCTATTTGTCTGGTCAAAAGATCATCATTAACCAACACCCTTAAAGTACACCCAGATGACGTTCTTATTAAAGGTATCGATAGTAAAGAAGGAACACCAATAAAAAGTATCGGATTCGTAAATTTGAAACTAAAAATCGGGACAAAATTTATAATTCACAAATTCCACGTTTTTGAGAATTTAACACTACCCTACGATGGAATAATCGGAACAGACCTTTTTATGACCTATAATGCCCAACTAAATTATAGTACAAACAGTTTCGAAATTAATGAGCATAAAGCTTACCTAATTTTCAAAGAACCAAAATTAACCATCAAACCGCGATCAGAAACAGTAATTGAGTGTAGCGTAATAAATCCAGACATCAAAGAAGGTTTAATTTTAGATAAAAAAGTTTCCGAAAAACTAATTTTTGCAAACTCAATTGTAAAAGTAAAACCCAATGGTTGTGTAAACGTTACGGTAGTTAATCTTTCCGAAAACCCGGTAACCATTAAACCAAATTTTAAATTAAAATTGGAAAATGTTCCTAACAACATTACTTTAGTAAACAACAATTTCAACGAAACCTCTAAAAGAACAGAAGACGTACTTAAATTATTGAGAACATCCCATTTAAATGAAGAAGAAGCAGAAAGTCTCTACGAAGTCTGCTCTCAATATTCTGACATCTTCCATCTCCCCGGTGACAAATTGACATACACCGATGCAATACAACATGAAATACCTACGACATCTTCCAATCCTATTAATACCAAATCTTACAGATTTCCCGAGGTACATAAAAACGAAGTAAATTCCCAAATAAATAAAATGCTAGAAGATGGAATAATTAAACCATCCACATCCCCCTGGTCATCCCCAATTTGGATCGTCCCCAAGAAATTAGATGCATCTGGACAACGCAAATGGCGAGTTGTCATTGATTATCGGAAATTAAATGATATCACAATAGGTGACTCCTATCCTATTCCAAACATTTCTGAAATTCTGGACCAGTTAGGAAAATCAAAGTACTTCAGTACCCTAGACCTCGCTTCTGGGTTTCATCAGATTAAAATAGCAGAAAAGGATGCTGCAAAATCTGCATTCTCTGTCCCTCAAG
This sequence comes from Coenonympha glycerion, assembly GCA_963855885.1. Lineage (NCBI taxonomy): Eukaryota > Metazoa > Arthropoda > Insecta > Lepidoptera > Nymphalidae > Coenonympha > Coenonympha glycerion. The sequence goes on along the minus strand of OY979637.1, from coordinate 13,815,289 downwards.
GACATTTTGAATTTACTAGAATGCCATTTGGTTTAAAGAACGCCCCAGCCACATTTCAGCGATTAATGAATACCGCCCTTTCAGGCCTTCAAGGAATTCAGTGTTTCGTTTACCTCGACGATATAGTCATCTACTCATTCGACCTTGACACCCATATCAAAAACCTCTCAAACGTCTTTGATAGACTAAGATCCTTTAACCTTAAACTTCAACCCGATAAGTGTGAATTTCTACGCAAAGAAGTGTCATACTTGGGTCACATCATAACTGACGAAGGTGTAAAACCAAATCCAGAAAAGACAAGAGCAGTACAGGAATTCCCAATTCCAAAATGTCCCAAAGATGTTAAATCCTTTCTAGGACTAGTGTCCTATTACAGAAGATTCATCCCTAATATATCAAAAATCGCTAAACCTCTTACAAACCTCTTAAAGAAGAATGTTGAATTTAACTGGAAAAACGAACAACAATTAGCATTCGAAAATTTAAAGAAAGCGTTAACATCAGCACCCATTCTGGCCTATCCCGACTTTACCAAACCTTTTCTCCTCACCTGCGATGCTTCAAATCAAGCGATTTCAGCAATACTATCCCAAGGTCCGATAGGAAGCGACCGTCCTATAGCTTATGCATCCAGAACCTTAAATAGAGCAGAATCCAATTACAGCGTAACAGAGAAAGAATGTCTTGCGATAATTTTTGGTACAAAAACTTTCAGACCTTACCTTTATGGTAGGACATTTACCATCATTACCGATCACAAACCCCTTCAGTGGTTATTTAACTGTAAAGACCCAGGTTCCAGACTTGTTAGATGGAGATTGAAATTAGAAGAGTATAACTATGACATCAAATATAAGAAAGGCAAAATCAATGCCAATGCTGATGCCTTATCTAGGTATCCAGTAAATCCAATCACAATTCATGTAAATGAAGGAATCCCATCATCACATCAAAATCCAACCCAGGCTAACCCTGAAAACATAGACAGAGATCTTGATGAACTGTTGATTTCACCACCATCTTTTAGACTAGATGATGTTATTTCTGATACAGACGATTACATTCCAATTTCCAATCCTTCTAACCAACAATTACCATCACCCGATAATCTCCCAGAATTGATTCATGATGAAACAAACCTAGAATTAAACAATCAGCAATCCCCTAATATACCATCAACTTCAGAATCAAACAAGCAAAAATCTTTTCTCGAATCACTAAGCCCATCAACGGATGATTACTCCACTTTTCTTAAATCAATTTCAAATAAAAATAAATCATTCAACACAGAAATCTATGAACACAATGAAAGTCTTCTAAAATCCTCAGATAAAATTCTTTTAGTTCCAACATCCATTGATTTAGATGAATCGAATCCATACATTGAACAAATCCTTAATAATATACCAAATTCCCAAGAAATAATTGAATCGGAAAAAGAGTTACATTCATTCCTCCAAACAGAATTAAGTAATAATAAAACCTGTTATTTAATGTTCACAAAAGTTCATCACTTTGACGAAGCAAGTTATTCAGAAATTTTTGAAACTATAAAGCAAGTCAGAAACAAATTGTTAATATTTGGAGAGACAGATAAAATCAGCGTTTCTGATTTCGGAAATCCATTTGAAAGACATAACTTCACAAAAATTTATAACATGCTATTGTATTTGTTTCATGATACCGGGATTAAAGTAAATGTATATCATAACAGTATCATATATCCCGCACCAGCTGAAATTAAAAAGATACTTCAAGATAACCATAACATTCCCATTGCTGGACATCTAGGTTCAGTCAGAATGTATAACAGAATCAAAGATTTATACTATTGGAAAGGAATGCGCAATGACATAGAAGCATATGTTAAAGCATGTAAATTGTGTCAAGAGAACAAAGCTCTAAGAAGAATCAACAGAGCTCCAATGCAAATAACTAGTACTTCTACAGCACCTTGGCAACGTCTCAGTTTAGATATAGTAGGACCATTACCAGAATCAGGACAAGCTAAATTAAAATACATACTAACACTTCAAGATGATTTAACCAAATTTTCAGTAGCTTACCCCATACGTAGTACAACTGCAGAAGAAACAAGTGAATGTCTTCTTCACTTTATATCTATGTTCGGAATACCGAAAATTATTTTAACAGATCAAGGAACCAACTTTACCGCCGAATTATTCCAAAAAACTTGTCAGTTCTTGAAAATCAAACAACTGTGGTCATCACCATATCATCCACAAACACAAGGCGCATTAGAAAGAAGTCATTCGACCTTAAAAGAATATCTAAAATCATTTGTGAACGAAGGACAAACTGATTGGCCTCGTTATGTTTATACAGCAATGTTAGCCTATAACACCTCAGTCCATTGCACAACTCATTATACACCATTCGAATTGATGTATGGACACAAACCTTATATATCAAATTCCATATTTGAAGAATCACCTGGAGCAACATATCCTGAATATGTAAAAATGCTTCAAAACAGATTGAAATTATCTCGTGACAAAGCCCTTGTAAACATAAGACGATCTAAAACTTCTTCCAAAGAATATTACGACAAACACACAAAACCACAACAATATAAAGTTGGAGATTACGTATATCTCAAAAACCATTTGAGAATGCGTAAAGCACTTTCACCAGTATGGAAAGGGCCATACAAAGTCGTAAAAATCCTTGGTAATAACACCTTATCCTTGTTAATAAATAGACGTCACGTCACACATCATTATGACCAAGTTAAACTGGCTAATTCACCCGGCAATATGCCATGATCATTGAATGATCATTCTTTTTATTATTCTTTTATTAAAGTATAAGTTTAAGTATAAGTTTATAGAGTAAAAGTAAATAGTTTATAATTGTAATACTGTACCTATGTATTTTCAGTGTTACTGCACAAACTCATCCAGAGCTCATCGCACAAATAACCAAGAGCCCCGGAATATATTTTGACTATCTGGGTAATGTAAAAATAATTGATGGACAACTCAATGTACTTATTCCCTTAGATATATCATTCATTAAACCTCACATTGACAATATTAATTCTGTAATAAACTTCATTAAGAAATCCTGTAAAGAATCTTGGATAGATTATAATTGTTTTGAAAATTTTGAACCTCTAGAATTAAGATTTCAAGAAATCATAAAACAGTATTCCGCCATCTCTCATTTAATAGAGACAAAAACTAAAAGAAGTGCCTGGTTTGCAGGAATTGGATCGATTATGAAATATCTCTTTGGAACCTTAGATGAAAATGATGCCATTGTATTCGATAAAGCAATTGATTCAATATTAAGTAATGAAAAGAAATTGTCATCCTTAGTAAAAGAAAATATATTAGTCACAAACTCTGTAATTAATAAATTTAATGAAACTTTATTGAAAATTCAACAGAATGAATGTATTTTAAATGAAGCATTCGATAAATTCTCCTTAATATTAAGCAATATTACTAATACCATGGAGAGATTCCACTTACAAAATATTATAAATAATGTTTCTAACAGCCTCGAAATGTCAATCATTACATTATCTTTCCAATTGGAAGATATAATAAATGCCATAATGTTTAGTAGTATCAATAAACTGCATCCTTCTGTAATAACGCCAAATCAACTTCATAAAGAACTTATCGATAGCTTCAGACATTTACCCCAAGACCTAGAATTACCTACCCCATTAGAAATTGATATGATTCATATAATTATGGATATATCCAAAGTATCATCATATTATAATAAAGGAAGATTAACTTTTGTATTACAAATCCCATTAGTTTCTATCAAAGAATATAATTTGTATCACAATATCCCATTACCTGTACCACATAGTCTTAACAATCCTAATACGTTTAGTTTAATCATACCCAGTGCGAAATATATCGCAGTTACTATTGATAAGAATCATTATTTTGACCTGGATAGTTTGAATAATTGTTTAATTATTAGCTATAAGCATTATGTTTGTAATGTCGCAAATGTGTATACAACAGATACTAAAATTACCTGTGAAAGTGAATTATTATCAAAAATTGTAAGAGAAATTCCTTCTCAATGCGAAACTAAATTCATATTTGGAAAAGTAGATATATGGAAGAAATTAAATGGCAATAAGTGGATATTTGTACAAACAGAACCCGTTAAAATAACAATTGAATGTTTAAAATCAGAACTAAATGAAGAAAAATCCATAGTTGGAACTGGTATTGTAAACCTACCCGAATCATGTATTGGCTATAGTAAAAACACTATTCTGAAAAGTAAAATAAGTAAAAATCTAGCTTTGCCAACCATCGTTTTTGATTATAATTTAATTAATGATTCCTGTTGTAATACACATAAAGCAGAAATAATTAAAAATAGTGTCTCCCCTATTGAATTGAAAAGAATAGATCTTGATAATTTAAAGCCTTTGAACGATGAATTAAATAAAAAATTACTAAACACTAAATTAGAGGAAGAAATCCCTCACATGATAAAATACGGGACGCACTATTCAATTATTATAATTACTATATCAATAGCCGTTGTATGTGCTATATTATATTTTGTAATTTTAAAATTAAGAAATTTTGTAAACAAATTAGCGGAAAGCAAATCTAAAGTAAATGTTAAAATATCAGAAATTGAAGACAGTGATGAACAAACTGACAAATACCCAAATTTAAAGAGAAATGTATAATTAAAAATATAAAAGAGAAAAACTCCGATACAAATCGAAGTTTTTCTAAATACCCCCGGAGGTGTTATACCCCTTAGATGCAAGGGATAACGCTTAGTCAGTGATGACTTAGTAATTTCCATCCCTCACCTAGATTCAGGATGACGTAATTTAAACTTATATAAACTCATTGCTCTCTGGCACCTTCAGTTCGAGAGAGTCCGTATTACAGTTAACACGCGTGGTTGTTCGGATCCGCTATTTTGTATTTCAAAGTTTATTGTGAAAGTTTTAATTAAAATAATTCGTGTTTCTAAATAAAATCTTTTTTTAAAAAACCTCAAAGCTCGACACGTCTAACAGCTCGACTATAGATATCTCCGCTCTGCCGCACCGCTAGCTCTTTCGCGGCATAATATTCTATACAAAAATTAGACACCCTCTCCGCTTGATCCATTTCCACCGAAACTAAGCAGAGAGGTGAAGTGGAAATAACGAAATCTGATTATTACCTCGTCTCCGCTTTGACAGGCCACTTATCACGTGATCGAAGAAATACAGGTAGCCGTCTCGACATACTAATTTAAGACAGCCGCCGCGCGCTGGCTACTTTGCTCGCGTTAGTTCTTGTACGGTTTATTTCACTTGCGGAGTGAGCCTTCTGTACTGTTAGTTACTATTATGTATTCCTTGGCTTTGGTGTAAATCGGGTCTTAGATAGAACTGTGGTGGGTGTGCGCAGGTGGAGCTGAAGCACTACGAGAACCGGCTGCTGAAGCTGCGCACGCTGCACGCCGACCACGTAAGCAACTATGACAAGCATCGTAGCAAGGTTGTTTTCTTTTTTTATTTTAGTTTTTCAAACCAAGTTGTTTTTAGGACAGATTTTTCAATTGCCAGATAACCTATCAGAGGAATAAATTAGAAACATATGCCATACAAAATCTGTCAAAATGTCATATTCATTCCTTGGTTAACCTATGGTTAACGTTTATATGGCGATTACAAAATCGGCCCTTATTATTTTGTTTTATATTAAGGGCAATGGGTAACATCCGGGCGCGAAAATTCAAATTTTAATTAGTTTTTTGCTCATAGTGGGCTAATTATACATCGGAGGTTAATGGCAATGTGTTTTGCGAGCACAGAATTTATGCATCTACATGTTTTTTATAAAAACTTTGCCTAACAATACTCATTTACTTCATATTGGTTCCCGATAGCTCGAAATCTGGGAAACTGCAAAAAATTATCTTTCGGGAACCAATATGAGATGAGTGGGAACTTTCGAGCAAAGTTTCTATTAAAAACATGTAGATGCATAAAAAGTAGGCCCGCAAAATGCATTGCCATAAATCTAAAATGTTTAGTTAGTTTAATATTTGCGAAAAACTAAATAAAATTTGAATTTCGCGGGCTGGTAGGGCCGCAACACCTTAAGGAGCACACCACGGCTGTGCCCGCGAAATTCAAATTTTTCGTGGTTTTTCGCGATTTTTAAGCTAATAAGACGTAATAGGCTTATGGCCGTAAAATTGCGATAATCTCAATATCTTCTTCACGTGTTTATATAAAAATCTCTGCTCGAAAGTGTCGAGTTAAAGAAATTAGTCCAAGATTTGCGAGTTACTCACATAAAACTCGATAATCGGATTAATTTCCTAGGATACACATTTTTATGCAAAGATTTTGATATAATCATGTAAAGATGATACTGCCATTCTCGCAAATTGATTGGCATAAGCCTATCATGTCTAATTAGCGTACAAATTGCAAAAAACCATGAAAATTTTGAATTTCGCGGGCAGAGCCGTTGATTTCACGTTAAACTGTAGCCACGGAAAAGTTTTCACCATTCGGAATAAAGAGCCTTTATAATTTTCGACGACCGCGCTAGGGATAGCGCAGTGGTGCGCGCTTGGGTTGTTGCGGTGGCAGGTTCGATTCCCGCCACAGACCTATCTAGTTTTTTTATAGATCCGGAAAACGTTGTTTTGCCATTACGGATATAAATAAAAATAGCTAACGACTTCACAGTTCACTCGACGACTCTCAGATGTACATAACGCACACTGAAACACACTAATTTCATAACAATCGGTCGAGCCGTTTCGGAGGAGTTCGGTAAATATATTTGACGAGCTGACCGGGCAAATGTTGTTTTGCCATTTAGAAGTATGAAAAATAACAACCTGCTCTTAGATCATGCACTAAAATTTTCATAACAATCGGTGGAGCCGTTTCGGAGGAGTTTAGTAAACAAACATTGGCGAGAGAATTTTTTGTATTAGATAGGTGATAGAGACTAGCTGACCCGGCAAAAGTTTTTTTGCCGTCAGGGCTATAAAAAATTGCTTACGACCTAACGAACGTTTACAGAAACGGTCGAGCCGTTTCGGAGGCGTTTGGTAACAAAAATTGTCACGAGAATTTGATTTAGATCAGTGTAAATGTTTGTTTGTCTGCGCAGGTGGCGGCGGCGGGCGACAAGATGGACCACTTCGCGGACCAGCAGCAGTTGATCAAGAAGCACTCGCGCAAGGTGGAGAAGATGCACGCCGACCTCGAGGGCCGCATCCTGGCGCGACACACCGAGCTGTAGGCGCAGACTTCTGCAGCTATATGTCACTGTCTTACGGCCGTTCCCAATATCCTATCTATCCATGGCTTACCTTACTAGAGATAGAAATTTGACATAACTTGTATGGAGCTTATGTCAAATTTCTATAATATCTAGTAAGGGAAGCCATGGATAGATAGGATATTGAAAACCGCCGTTAGTCAATATAAAGTAATTCCCTGGTCTGTGCTGTCTAGTGTCTATTGAAATTGGGGCGCCTGTACATTACTGACTTTCATAAGCTATGTAATTTCTGGGGATTCCTATTGGTGCCGTTTGACACAACTGGTGACAAAGCACTTTTACTATTCCTTTTTGACTATCTAGCACAGGAAATAGACTAAAAAATTAAATGAATATTCTTTTGTAATCGTGTAACATCGATCGTGAAGCTTACGAGTATGTCCTGAGTGTTATAAATGGTTGTCAACTTGCCCTGTTTGAGGATTGAGAACGTTAAAAAATCATCCTGAAATTATTTATTACCATTAAAATTTAATGAGGCAAAGCACACGCAGTCTCTGATTTGAAGGTGCCATTAGACTAACAAGGGCCTTGATGGGAGTGGCCCAGAGCACGACACCATCAAACTACCCTCTGGCTGGATATCGGGCAGGAGAGACTATTTTGTCTCTCCTAAGTTAAAAACTGTATCAAAATGGATAGTATAACCCCGATTAACGAACGTCGTACAAAGGCTCTGAAATGCATTTATATTTTAGTTTTTAATACCATTTTATCACAATAAGTATATTTTAGAACTAGATTTAGAAACATTTTAGAATATGATTTCTTTAAAAAAAAGGAACTATTATTCAACTTATTCGTGATGACAGTGAAATTTTAAAATTGTTATTTTTGTATTAAATGTTTTATTGTGTATTGAATCTCGTTTTTATTTTAAATAAATACTAAGTTAAAAATAATTCCAGTGTTTTCTTTTAGGTTAAAGTTTAAAACTGAACTGAAGGTTCTTTATTTCACATACGCACTTGCAGGTGCAAGCCAATAGATATCCTCAGATTTTCTCTGGACTAAGCTGTTTTAGAGTATCAAATCCTTATACCTACCACTGCTATTATTTCCGGCATATGTTCGGAGGAAAGATGGGTTAATACGACTACCAATAGAATTTTTTTAGAGGTAAAATTATACATATAGGCTGCTTTTCCACCAGAGATTTGCTATGCTACGTTATTATGGATGCGTTTGATATCCACCAACCATATTCATTGGTGCTCATAGCTTAGCGTTAGCACTAGTGGAAACGGAACTAAGATATTTATTTTACATGGAAATAAGCTTACCATGCCTGCTATGGGCCATATGCAGAGCAGGGTGTACCTACAGTATTTCCCTACTATCGAAACATCGCAATGTTAACTGTTAACGTACTAACTTGTAAGGGGTAAGTAAACAAGAAGCTTGCTATGGATGCCTGCTATGGGCCATCGGGAGTGGTGTAGCTATAATACGTAGATCAGAGTACCTACAGTATTTCACTACTATCGATACATCACAGTTAACGTACGAACTTGTAAGGGTTAAAAACTCACCCCCAACGGTTTCTACACAGCATCGCACCGGAACGCTAAATCGCTTGGCGGTACGTCTTTGCTGGTAGGGTGGTAACTAGTCACGGCAAGCCTCCCACCAAGACCAGACCTGAGCCAAAGCTCAAGTCTGAGACAAGTTAGAAATTATAAAATTCCAAAGTGGACTCCGTGGCGGGAATCGAACCCGCGACCTCCCACTCGAAACCGAGCGCGTCCTCTGCGCCAGGGAGGTTATCAAAAAAAAGCTACATAGCATATAGTAGGGTGGAAACGATAACATATATTTCACATTTTCGCTAGCTGAGTAGCTACGCATATCTCTAGTGGAAAGACACCATTATACTAGGCGGTCAAGTATTACCATTAGATTATTATTTTTAGAGTCAAAGTTATGGGGTGTTATACTAGGCCCTAGTCAAGAACACACTCAGAACAGTTTATTCAACGGTTTATTTGCCTAAGACTTACCGCCGACCGCGTATGCTGCGCTTATCATATTCGAAACAGCGACTCGCCGGTAATAATTTACTTATAAATATACACATTACCCAAATAAACCTATACATACGCAATAATAATATTCAATATAAATGAATCACTTGAAAATAAAATAATGAAAAGAAATCAAGAGGTGGCATTAAAAACACCATTGGTTACAGTGCATCAATATATGATATTTAATCTTTACAAGCGGGTTTATTAATACACGTCGGTACACCTCGGTCGAACACAAACTCCATGTCGTATTAGCGGCGTATAGTGTAACATTTCAACGGCTGCGGCGTAACATAGGCTCCGGAATCACATTCCAACAAGCGCTACCGCGACTGAGGCGCGACGTGCGGCGCGCCGGCGACGCAGGCGGCGACTCCGCGCCGCGGGCTCGACGTCGCCTCAGTCGGTTCGTACGTAAGTAGTTCTTCTTGATAAGACATTTCTCTATTATGTATATAGATAATCTGTATAATATAATCTTTCTCACTAGTATCTACACCATTTTCCAAGGGTTACAATTATATATAATCCTCGTGGGATAGCGGGCGGCGGCGCGCCCTTAGTGGCTCCACTTGCTCCAGGCTTGCTGCAAAAGGAACGGCACATTGAGCACTGCGTCACGTTTCTATACAACGTAAGATCAACTAACAGGTGGAATCTTTAAATTCGAATATTGTATTGATGCTATGACACTAAACTGCCCATTGTTATTTAGAAAAGTAAGGAAGAAAGAAAAATATTTTTATTTCGTAACATTAGGCCACACATAAATCAATGTACACACCTATGTACTACAGCGATGACTGAAGCTTCCACCACCTGCAGTGCTAGCATGCTCGCGTAGAGATATTATGTCTCTCTACTTTTAGCGCTCTTTCCTTTTTCTCATAGGCTGGGCAACAAATACCAAGTGACGGAAGCACCAGACACCGCTTGTCATGTGTGGCACAGTCCAGTAATGTCTGGGTTGATTGGTGTTAGTACACTGTAATTCCGTGTTGGTTGGCGTTAGTGCAGTGTCGGTCGTCGCAGCGCTGTCGGCGGGTCGTACCTGCTTGTCGGCGGCGTGGTGCGGCGCGTGCGGCTGCTCCCAGTGGTGGTGGTCGGCGGGCGGCAGGTAGTGCAGCGGCGGGTCGTACCTGCTTGTCGGCGTGGTGCGGCGCGTGCGGCTGCTCCCAGTGGTGGTGGTCGGCGGGCGGCAGGTAGTCCAGCGGCGGGTCGTACCTGCTTGTCGGCGTGGTGCGGCGCGTGCGGCTGCTCCCAGTGGTGGTGGTCGGCGGGCGGCAGGTAGTGCAGCGGCGGGTCGTACCTGCTTGTCGGCGTGGTGCGGCGCGTGCGGCTGCTCCCAGTGGTGGTGGTCGGCGGGCGGCAGGTAGTCCAGCGGCGGGTCGTACCTGCTTGTCGGCGTGGTGCGGCGCGTGCGGCTGCTCCCAGTGGTGGTGGTCGGCGGGCGGCAGGTAGTCCAGCGGCGGGTCGTACCTGCTTGTCGGCGTGGTGCGGCGCGTGCGGCTGCTCCCAGTGGTGGTGGTCGGCGGGCGGCAGGTAGTGCAGTGGCGGGTCGTACCTGCTTGTCGGCGTGGTGCGGCGCGTGCGGCTGCTCCCAGTGGTGGTGGTCGGCGGGCGGCAGGTAGTGCAGCGGCGGGTCGTACCTGCTTGTCGGCGGCGTGGTGCGGCGCGTGCGGCTGCTCCCAGTGGTGGTGGTCGGCGGGCGGCAGGTAGTGCAGCGGCGGGTCGTACCTGCTTGTCGGCGGCGTGGTGCGGCGCGTGCGGCTGCTCCCAGTGGTGGTGGTCGGCGGGCGGCAGGTAGTGCAGCGGCGGGTCGTACCTGCTTGTCGGCGGCGTGGTGCGGCGCGTGCGGCTGCTCCCAGTGGTGGTGGTCGGCGGGCGGCAGGTAGTGCAGCGGCGGGTCGTACCTGCTTGTCGGCGGCGTGGTGCGGCGCGTGCGGCTGCTCCCAGTGGTGGTGGTCGGCGGGCGGCAGGTAGTGCAGCGGCGGGTCGTACCTGCTTGTCGGCGGCGTGGTGCGGCGCGTGCGGCTGCTCCCAGTGGTGGTGGTCGGCGGGCGGCAGGTAGTGCAGCGGCAGCGAGTGGATCATCGACAGCGCCGCCGCCGTGGCCGCGCTGCCTCCGCCCACCGCGCCCACGCCCACGCCGTACGCGCCCTCCGCGCCCACGGCGACGTTCACGCCCATGCCCTGCACGCCTTGCTGCTGCAACACAGATTAAATACCACTTTATTGATCTGTTATAGAACGTGCTCAATTATATTGCTCTTAGCGGGACAGATTAGGACAGCGTAATCCTCGCGTACGACGAGAACAGTACGAGCTTCACCTATATCCGCGGACGAAGCGGTGTTGCAGCGAATCGTAGGAGGCGTAATTGTCATATCGTTTTGCGTCGCGTCATAACGACACGCTTACGAGTCGCGTGCGAAGCGGTTAACAGTGCGGGCGCAGTACCTGGTATCTGTCGTGGTCGGTGCGGTGGTGGTGGTGCGCGTGGTGCCAGTCGTCGGGCGCCGTGAGCTTCCACGCGCGCTCCGTGCCGATCGGCCGCGGCTTGCGCTCCTCCTCCTCGCCCCACCCGACACCGCCCACGCCGCCCACGTTGCCCACGCCCATATTCACGTTCATGCCCACGCCGCGATCCAGCAGCGACTGTAATTCGATACCCTGTTGAAAACAATAAAAAACAATGTTTAGAACTGTTTTGGGTCAATGAAGCATATTCAATTAAGGCGAACTCAACAGGTCTGCCAGCGAAATCCAAAATTTTCGTGTTTTTTTGCTATTTGTACGCTAATTACACATAATAGGCTTATGGCAGTCATTTTGCGAGAATGGCAGTTACTTCTTTACATGTTTATATCAAAATTTTTGCATAAAAATGTCTATCCTAGGAAATTAGTCCGAGTAAAGAGTTTTAAGTGAGCAACTCGCAAATCTCGGATTAATTTATTTAACTCAACACTTTCAAGCAGAGATTTTTATATAAATAGGTGAAGATGATTTTGGGATTATCGCAATTTGACTTTCACAAGCCTATTACGTCTTATCAGCTTAAAAATCGCGAAAAACCACAAAAAAATTGAATTTCGCGGGCACACCTGTGGTGTGCTCCTTCATCGTCAATATTATGTGTTGATCATTATTATAGGCGGCATGTATGTTAGGTTATGGTGGATTGGAGAAGATCCGGCAAATAGTACCATCCATCTCCCGTGGTTCAGTCAACCTTGCTATCAAGTTATGGTAGTCGACTGTATGACAAGTAGTCGACGTATACACCAGCGCATAGATATAACAAGAGAAAAAGAGGAACTCTAAAAAGAGATCTCTTTCACTGCTACGTTTTGCGTATTTCCTGTCGCACTTTCAGCGTGTGTTAAAATGTGATAAATGAATATGCATGTGTGTGTCGCGGAATTAACATTTTGTGCATGCAGTACGACCACCACCTGTTTGGAGGAGGTCTGGTTATCTTCAGATAGCTAAGCTAGGTTATTGGTGAGAGCGCTGGTCACAAGTACCTGGTAGGGCATGTGCGGCGGCGGCATCTTGGGCGCGCTCTGCTGGTACGACACGAGCAGCGAGCTCAGGTTGGCGGCGCTGTTGCTCGCGCCGAACATCTGCTGTGGAAACATGACAACGTTAAGTTCACCAACATTGCTGAAAGGACAATGACCATGGATGCATGGATTCCCGTATCAAACTGAATCAAACACAAACTTTATTTTTTTTAGACTACAGTCACCACTTTAACACCTACAATTATTACTTTTAAAATTAACATCCGGATTCTAAAGTTAGCAAATAAACAAGTGATACTTCTTAGTAAAATCAGCATGACCGGATATGAAAAACAAATTCTTAGTGCGAATGGTTCTTAAAAAATACTATTTTATTTTCCTAGACTATTTTGGTTTTGGTTCATGAGAAAAGTTGATACCTTTGGTCATTCTCCTTTATAATACTTCCCGGTTTAATGGAGAGACACAAGGAGCGAGATTAAGCCTTGTATGGTGTCAAGAACACACCAAGGAAAAGTTGCGACTAGACGTCCTCTCACAACACTCACCCATAACTTCGAGGTAGCTCAAGACTTGGGACTTGGAGGATTATCCCTATTTCTTCATAAACAATTATACACATCCTAGTTTTTGGGTGACGATTTCACTTTACAACACATGATATCTATCAGATCCCCCTATTGTCAGAAAACCCGTGGCACTCGGATTTAACTTCCGTGACACATATGGCATGTCAAGTTAAGCTTAGTCAAAGTAAATAAGTGAATGTTAGTACCTGCGCGGCGTGCTTGTGCTGTTGCTGCTGCTGCTGCTGTTGCTGCTGCATCATGGGGTGGCGCTGCGCGAAGTCGGGCGCGCGCGGGTTGAGGCGCGACACGCCCTCCACGCCCACGTAGCCGCCCAGCCCCATGCCCACGCTGCCCACGCCGGACACGCCGCCCGACATGCCCACTTGCTGCACAACAACCAATCGCTAATAAATACATACTATCAGCAATCATATCACTACGCTCTCACACCATAGACGGTACTTTTAAAAGTTAAGTTGTTGTTTTTTTGTTAGACAAATAGATAGATCAACGTCTTACTGGGAGTAAAAAGTCCTGTACCGGCGCATTCCTGAGAATGGAAGAAAAAAAATTCGCCTTACATATAACTTTTATAGACATACCATCATGTTGTGTCCATTCCTAGAGTTGTCTTGATAGATAGGTCCGTTCCGAGCCAGTCCACTCATGTCCATTGCGTTCACAGAGTTGCCTGAAACAAAATACTAGTTTGTTAAGTTGGGAGTGGAAAAATGCGAAAAGTGGACCAAATGGTCTTAAATTGAGATTTTATTCAGTTACCATAACTTTCAAAACAATTGAGGTTTCATAACCTTCATAAATTTCATAATTATTAAATAAACAGATAAAGCTGTATCTGGGAATAATTTTTAGGCAAAAATTTAGAATAACATTTACAATTTAGAATTTATGCCAAACAATATTTGCCCTATACTGCGATAGAATTTCGTATTTTAAAATTATGTAAAGCCTTTGAAACACAATTATACTCCCATGAAAGCTGAAACTTGTAATTCCTCGACCCAGATTTTACTTCCCAGATAATGTTCATGCGATATGTACAGTAAAAAATATAAACACACACAGACCATTTCCGATATACACAGATTTTACTTCCCGGATAATGTACATGCGATATGTACAGTAAAAAATATAAACACACAGACCATTTCCGATATAAGTATGCAGGATTCATTTCTACCCTCAAGAAATATTAATAATGTTTTTGATGGCAGATTTGGACCTAAGTCGTAGTTTATTTTAATTTAATTTTCTTCTCATATGTAATATAAAATGTTTAATCTAGTAAGTGGAAACTTCATTGGCTCACGTAATAACTATATTAAGAATAAGTTAGTATGTATTATATTTAAGCTGTTTGTTTCCCAAATAAAGAGAAAAAAAATAAGTAATAAAAAAGTGTCGTACCGATGGGCATGGGGTGGTGGTATGGCGGCGGCGGCGGGGGCGGCGGCGTGGAGCCGTGCGACGACGTGCGCGAGCACGGCGAGCAGCCGCCGCCGCGGTAGCCGGGCGCCTTGCTCGCGTCCACCTGCCCAACACACGGGTTACCCTATGACATTATGATCTAAAGTTTGGCAATATGACTTACACAAAAATAAAATCAAATTCAAACAAAGCAATATAGCTATCTTTGTCTGATTAGATATTTTTCAATTTTGTCAAATATGGTGTCTAATTATCATGAAATTACACTTCATTGATGGATGGATGCTTTCATACATATTTTTTGTAAAAGTAACTAACAAATATTTTCAAGCAAATTTCTGGTCAGTTATTACAAATACCATTAAATATCAAAATACACAATACATATATAGTATTGTTACATACCTGCGGCGGCAACGGGTCCACGTTGTGGTCGGCGGAGCCCCACACGGCGGCGGCGCCGACGGAGAGGTCCTTGAACAGCGAGTACTCCTGCGCGCCGCCCGCGCCGCCCGAGCACGCGCTCGTGTTCACCTGCTGCATTGACGAACGCTACTTATACGTTAGCTTACGTGGATTAGCCAGGTCAACTTATCACGTGATCGAAAAACTACCGGTAGATGTCTCGACGTACTAATTGCAGACGGCTGCCGCGCGCATGATACTTAGGTCGCGTTAGTTCGTGTACGGTCTATTTCACGCGCTGCGTGCGAGGCAACCTTAGAACATCGAATGAGATAAAGTTACGCGATAGAAAGAGACCACAACTTTGCGTTTGTTGCGTGTTCTTTCCGGAGGCGTAGCCAGGCGCTATTGCAAACTGAAGTGCACTTTACGTGTCAGCGCTAAAGTAGCTCTTTTCATCTTGCGGAGTGAGCCTTCTTTGACGCTTTTCACTGTTTGTACATCGTATAATGAACTTTGTCAATTGTATAAATACAAATTAAATAAGAGCAAAAACACGTAGCGCGTTTTCCGGGGAATCATCGCATATTCTCAAGAATTCCTTTAGCTACTGTCGGCGCCACCTGTGGGGGTCGGTTGAGTCGGTCGCAGCAATGCGGTGCCAAGCGTTCACGGAACAATTGTCTTAAATACTAAGCATTTCAGTGAAATCTCGCGTCACGTGGCGAAATTGACGCTTCAATTTCGCGGCGGTGCAAATTATCCCTAATAAACTCCATAGCTTTGGATTAAGACTAATAACTAACTTTTGCTCGCGTGAATTTCAAATTTTCATAAATCCCGTGCGAACCATGCATATTTCCGGGATAAAAGAAGCTTATGTGTTCCGGGATAAAAAAGAAGCTTGTGTTAATCAAGGATATAATCTAGCTCCATCTCAAAAAGCCAAATGGGCTCAGTAGTTGTACCGTGATGGAGTAACAAAAATACCCACAAACATACCAAACACACTTTCGCCTTTCTAATATTAGTGTGTGTGTGTGTTACGATTCTGACCTGCGGCGTAGTGTTGATGTGAAGCGCTGAGGAGGTATTCACTGGGATGTCTTCATTGCTCCATGTGCTTGAGTTGTCTGGGCTTAGCTGGAAACAAAAGTTTTATTTAATAAGTTAATAAGTTTTAGTTAATAGTGTAATAAGTTTTAGTTAATATTCTCATAGATATAATCAATATGCACCGATAAGATATTATGGGCTTTCGAACGGTTTGCATAAACTTTTTTCGTACAAACAAACAGTAACAATCAAGCTGTCCAAATGATATAGGTAGCGAACTACAGCGTGGCCTTACTGCAGGTCACAAAACAAGCATTTTTGGCACCTTTAAACTGACATAATTTTTTTCGCGCCGTCCGCACTGTCATATAGTCTATGTCTATTGTATAATAGTGAAATAATTCGTTTTTCATATTTCTCTAAGTTAATAAAAGGCCAAAATGTGTTGCCGATTGACTATTAAAAGGCCGTGTGTAGCAGATAGTGTGTTAAGCCATACATACAGGTGTGTTTACCATATTTGGTTCAGAAATACTTCTTTAAAACGAAATAATAATCAATTTTGATCAAAATTTTTATAACTTTGGTCGAGTTCCGTAATACCAAAAATTATGAATGAAAACTTGTAACTTTCTTTATTAACTGGTCTTTTTCTTTAGCTGGATACTAAAAACTGTACTAAACTAATGCGACGTGAGAAAGTGTTGTTTTTATTACAAAACAAATAAGTAGAAAACATGTCCTCTTTGACATAAAAATAACCAAAACTAAATTAGTTTGCAATTTCGTTTAACAAAAGTATTTCGGAACCAGATATGGTCAGGAGCATAGATTATTACTATATGAACCCGAATAACACCAGGACATGATCGAAATTTGCGCGAATTACATATGATTTTGGTATTACGAATGTATGGGAGACATGGTGGGTAAGCAGACTCTTAAGGGTTGCGCGTCGGCGCGGATGCGGTACCTGCTGCGAGTCCTGGTGCGGGTGCGGGCGCGGCACTCGCTCGTCGTCCAGCTTGTGGTGTGCAGGCGGCGACTCGCGCGCCTTCAGCGGGGACGCGCCGCCGCCGGGGACGCTCGCGCCGCTCGGCACCACCTGCGAGTCACACCAGTTGATGACACCATTTTTGGCCAGGAGACGGATCGAGAGAGATCAGAAGGTTTACAAGTTTGTTACCGATACTATATCTACAATCGCAAACTCTGAGACAAGCTAAGGAATAGATAGATGTGGCAGTGGTCGGCGTGGCTGGTACTCACCTGCGACACCGGTCTGGGCTTGGTGTCCACGGCCGGGGTGGCGGTGAGCTTGGCGGCGAAGGTGTGGCTCCGCGCGCCGCCCACTATGGCGCCCGTGTACGAGAGCGACGCCGCGGAGCTCTTGAGCACGCCGCTGCTCGAGGTCGCGGCGCTCGATGTGGCAGTGGTCGGCGTGGCTGGTGGCTGGTACTCACCTGCGACACCGGTCTGGGCTTGGTGTCCACGGCCGGGGTGGCGGTGAGCTTGGCGGCGAAGGTGTGGCTCCGCGCGCCGCCCACTATGGCGCCCGTGTACGAGAGCGACGCCGCGGAGCTCTTGAGCACGCCGCTGCTCGAGGTCGCGGCGCTCGATGTGGCAGTGGTCGGCGTGGCTGGTGGCTGGTACTCACCTGCGACACCGGTCTGGGCTTGGTGTCCACGGCCGGGGTGGCGGTGAGCTTGGCGGCGAAGGTGTGGCTCCGCGCGCCGCCCACTATGGCGCCCGTGTACGAGAGCGACGCCGCGGAGCTCTTGAGCACGCCGCTGCTCGAGGTCGCGGCGCTCGATGTGGCAGTGGTCGGCGTGGCTGGTGGCTGGTACTCACCTGCGACACCGGTCTGGGCTTGGTGTCCACGGCCGGGGTGGCGGTGAGCTTGGCGGCGAAGGTGTGGCTCCGCGCGCCGCCCACTATGGCGCCCGTGTACGAGAGCGACGCCGCGGAGCTCTTGAGCACGCCGCTGCTCGAGGTCGCGGCGCTCGATGTGGCAGTGGTCGGCGTGGCTGGTACTCGTTTCTCAGGTAGGATTATGGCTGAAAATAATAAATGTTTATATTAAATAAGTGTAAAAATAAAACTTTACATCACTTCACAAACTCAAATCTACGTTTAACAAATCCAACATTCAAGCTGTATACCAAGTTACTTAAATTTCCAATTTCCTAGTTAGATGGTATTATTTTTGGCAGAGTCCGCCCGGATAGGCCCCAACCACTCCCAACGCAATGTCAGATCTACCCTGAAGCAGTACTGTATTTCGGTATGTAACACCTAAAATCTGTCGTAACACCCTATAATCAATAGCTGGGTATGAGCGGTGCCATACTGCGCCTGCTACAACGGGCGGTACTCACGGTGCGCGTGCGCGCGCGGCGCGGGCGGCCGCGTCTGCGGCTTGGGCTGCGCGCGCGCGGGCGGCGTGGCGCGGCTCGCGGTCACGCCGCTGCTCACCGCCACGCTCACGCTGCTCGGCTGCTGCAACCAATTGTTGGGACTTAGAAAATTATGTCTCAAAGTGCAGATGCTACTAGCAGCAGCAGTCAGGTGAACGTCTAGCTCGTCTCGTCATTGTTTAGTTTTTTTTTTATGCTATACAAGTTAGTACTTGACTGCGATGGTAAGTGAAGATGCAGCCGAAGATAATAGCGTACTAACTTGGAAGGGGTAAGTTATGTCATCCCAACGGTTTCTACCCAGCATCGTACCGGAACGCTAAATCGCTTGGTACGTGTTTGCTGGTAGGGTATACCTTGGCGGCGGGTTGCTTGGGCTTGGGCGTGTGCTGCGGCGGCGGCTGCGCGGGCGGCAGCTTGGCGCGCGGCAGCAGCTGCGCGATGTCCGCCTCGGGGTCGCGGATCATCGCCGCGATCAGGTTAGCCGCTTGCTTGGTCGCCTCCGGCCCGCCCCTGCGAATTGCCATATTTATATGAAGAAAATTCCGAACGGGAATAATCACGCGATCCCCTCCCTATGACAAATTTTGCTGGGCTATGGAAGGTTTTCGGTTATATCTGGTTTCACTTGAACTCTGGTAGCTTAGATGAAAAAAGTCCGCCATCTTTAACCGTCCGCCATATTCGCTGTAGAGTGACCAAATTTCATTGCAATCGGTCTCAAATTTCATCAAATCGAAGCGTTATCTTCAGTAGCCACTTCAAAATTCAGTTTTAAGTTTTTAAGTTAACTACCAGTTCACTATTGATTACTCATTACTGATTTTTCATAAGTGCCTGTAAGTTATGCCTTTATGATATAAAGGTATTTTGATTTTGACACAAAAATACATGCAAATTGCGACCATTACCGATTAACTAAAAGCTTCTAAAAAGAAGAGGGACCACCCTTCTTTTTTTAGGCCACGTGTTTCCGAGGACAGTGGAGGATTGTCTTGAAGGGGTCTTGAAACATCGCCCAGGTTTGTTCGCAGTTCCGACCTCCCGACGGAGAAAACTCTCTCTCTCTCTCTCTCGTTCTTACTTACTTGATGGTGATGATGCGCTCGCCCTGGCCCTTGACCTGCTTGTCGACCTCGATGTGCGCGCCGGTGGCGGAGCGAATCGCGTTGATGTTGCTGCCCGCGCGCCCGATCACGCGCGATATCGCGTGAGCCGCCACTGACACCTTCTTGCAACTGTGTCAACACACGCCTCGGTTAAAACTTTGCTTTCCAAAATCCCACAGAAGTGCTCCTTTGTTTCAAGTCTTTCTACAATAGGGGGGGTCTTTCTTCAATCTGAATTGAAGGGTACTTAAAATAAAAAGGATACAGAAACTATTGTCAGGAACACTACAATGTACAAAGTTAAAAGTATTCCAAATATAGTTGGTGTAGAAATTTTCTATTTCTTTGTTGCAAGACGTAAATCCTTAGAGGGAGCTTCTATCGTTTCAGCCGACGGATGTCCACTGCTGGACAAAGGCCTCCAGCTTCCAGCTCGCACGGTCCTGTGCCACTTGTATCTAGCGCCTTCCCGCGACTCTTTTAATACGTCGTCACTCCATCTGGTCGGAGGCCTGCCAACACTGCGCTTTCCCGTGCGGGGTCACCATTCCAGCACTTTGGGTCCAGCAGCCCAACGTCCGTCGGTCCTGCGAGCTTTGTGTCCCGCCCATTGCCACTTCAGCTTCGCGATGGAGCTAATATGATGTCTTGCAATATTTAAAAGCCTATACCTTTTTTCTTACAATTTTTTAATACATTTTTATATTTGATATTTTTCATACGTTTGAGCTACGTCTCAGCCCAACTAGTTTGTAAAGCACCTATGAAACCTACCCGGGTTCTACGGTAGAGATGGTCTGCACGCTGGACTTGCGCACGACCTCTTTCCAGCCCTCCTCGCGCCGCGACGCGCCGCCCGCGCCGCCGCTCTTGGGCGACGTGCTCTTGGTGTCGCTCTCCCACCTGCAATGTCAACAGGAATATTTGGTTCAAGCGGAAGTTACTACCCGTTCGCAGAAGCTTTGCCGATGACATTCCCTCCCAATTTATACTACCGCAGCCCGCGCGCATTAACAGACGAATGCGGGTCGCGGCAGTATAAAATAGGAGGGGAACTAATCGGCAAAGCTTCTGCGACGCAATATAGGTATATTATTTCTTATTTTTAATCTAAATTCTATTTTTCTTTCTATTTTTAATTCTATTTTTTTATATTCTATTTTTAATATGTATCGCGTAATATGTCTTAGTTTAAATATTAACGAAATCCTCTATCAAAAATAGCAAACTTTCTAAAACATGGTCACATAGCATTATAACAACATGCTCTTCGACCATTTAACAACTTTGGTGCTCCAACTATGTATCCATATTGATATTATTGTATTGTTCGCACGTTCATTACTCTGTACCGGGCCACCCGCCTAGAGGAAAGCGGCGCCGCGGGAACATTAAGCTTTTATTACACTAAACTTAATTAAAAATAATATTTTTTTATGGATGAAAGGAAAATGGATTTTTGTACAAATTTTTAAAGGCACATTTTTGAAATAACAAAACCACCTCCTATTTAACTATTTGGAGTGTCAATCATCTATCAAATCATATTTATTATCTATTTACACAAAAGCTTTTACTTGTAAATGCATTACAATGAAATCAAAAGCATGCATTTTAAATTAAAAAATTGTGACAATAGTAGTAACTATAACTACATGTACCAAAACAACATGCACATTAGTATTTTCAGTGACTTCAGTTTTGAACCAATGCTCAATTACGCAAAAAAAAAAAACAAATAAGTCTATGCTCCAAATTTGTCACTTTTACTAAGTTGTACTAAGTCGAAACAGGAAGTACTTGTAATCAGTAAACAACTTTTTAGTTATTAATAATAATAATTTGTGCTACGTATTGATTCGTTTGTTCATTGATTTCAGAGCGATTCGTGGACCGATTTGCGTGATTTTCAACCGACTTCAAAAAAGGAGGAGGTTCTCAATTCGACTATATTTTTCATGCTTGTTACTCATAAACTTTGACTGGGTGATCGATCAA
The DNA here is from genome assembly GCA_963855885.1 of Coenonympha glycerion. Classification (NCBI taxonomy): domain Eukaryota; kingdom Metazoa; phylum Arthropoda; class Insecta; order Lepidoptera; family Nymphalidae; genus Coenonympha; species Coenonympha glycerion. The sequence goes on along the minus strand of OY979637.1, from coordinate 13,793,404 downwards.
TTTTGATGATTTTTTCATTAGAAAGCTGACGTTTCCCGTTAAGTCCCATTTCAATTAAGACTAGTTCTGATATAATGGTATCCATGATCAGAAAACCATATAAGTCTTAAAATTTTAATTGGAATTTTATTCAATAGTAGTTTGATGAGAGTTCAAGTAATTTTTTTTGTGAAATAATTAACGTATATTTGTATATATGCGGCAGTGTCTGTGACTGGCTTGTCCGTGAAGTTCGTGATATGGCGACAACAAAACTTACTGATAGGCCGGGTTGTGAATCTTTTTATTTTTATCGGTCGCGTCTTGCGTGAGAGCGATAGACTCGTCTTTGTCCGCGTGGAGCCTAGAGGCCTCAAACACTTGGCTCTTTCGCGAGCCGGTGCCGTGTTTGCTAACGCTCTGAACGGGAGGGATGCTCTTGGCATCCTCCTCGGGTTTTCTGCAACAACGGTCACTCCTTTAGCCCCCACCACTTACCGTACAACGTTCACGACGAGTACCCTAAGTGCAAATCAAAATAAGAGAGAGCATTTCACGAAAGAAGTTTCACTTTAAATTCAACTAGAAGGCATTCAGGGGGCCTACCATCGTTACTTAAAGCAATATTATTGTAATATTGTTTTGACATTTTCAATGTCAGTATGGAAATTTTAAAACACTATTACAATAATATTACTTTAGGTCACGGTGGTAGGCCCCCAGGGCTTCGCTTGGGTGCCTACCCAACAGGTGGTAGGTGGGTCTATTTTTCACCTAAGTGGAAAAAATTCTTTGGCGAATTCTTTAACAACTACAGTGATTTATACTACTTCTTTCGTAAACCATAATTATTTGTAAAAAAAGCGTTATGTAATAAAAACTATTGTAAGAATCATGCAAACAAACATTACTTTTTTTGATTGAAAATGGTGCTTACACGCAGGTTTTTTAAGCTAGACAAATGTTAGGCAACTACGCCCTTAAAAATGTAAGCATCATTTGTAATCCGCTAAATGCTGCTACTAATAACATTACATTAATAAATATACTTAAACATATATTAATAAATTTTGACAAGCTTTTTATTAACTACAATTAATGTAATATTTGTAATTCGAGTAAAGATTCGATTCGAAAGTAAGTTTTACATATCGGTAAAAGGACATGTCCCATTTTAGTATGGAGGCTGGACTTAGATAACTAAGCAGCCTTACCTTATTTTGATAAAATTGTAGAGCTTTGAAATATTATTCTACAAAATATTATTAAAATGTTCCTTGTTCATTTTCTACGTAATATTATGTCCTTTCCATTCAAACACTGATCTCGGACGCGAAACGAAATTTACTAAAGAGCTTGATCAAAAAGGTTGTTATTCGCACATATACATACGTATGTGTATGCGTTACTTATGAGACTACATTTAAGTGCTCAAATCTCAAAATTGTCCTGACCTTTGAATATATTATTATCGTTAAACCGTTGCATTATACTAGTACGCCGGACCTCAAGACTGCCAACGTAAAAATGAAGACACTTGATTTCGGCGCTGATTGTTGCGTTACAATTGTCTCATACCGTGAACTTTCGAGCGGGAGTCAAATGGGCACAAAAAATGTTTGATCCAGCGTACTAGTATAATAGAGATCAGTGGGTCAGAAGCATAAATACTCTACAAAGGCGCATGTTTGTTGTCGTACTCACTTGTCTTTCTTGTCGGCGGGTCGGCGCTCGGGCGCGAGCGGCGCGGCGGACGCGGCGGGCGGCGAACTCGGCGCGACATTCTCCTTTTCTTGCTTCTTATCCGGTTTGCTCGAGCTCTCGGGCTTAGTCTCTATTTTGGGTTTGGCCTGTTTTGAACGTAAAATTAAAAGATTTATTGCTGCTCATAGGGCAAAAAATGGGTAAATGTCCGTATGTGTGACACTGACAGCCTGGTACGATCTCTTTTGCACTTTTTTTAACTGATAGGCTTGCGCTTGACTACAATCATGTTTGATGGGCAGAAATGATGAGGTCTAGGATGGAGCAAGCTTGCCCAGAAAATGCATATTCACTCTGCGGGTACCCAGATTGTACTTGGCTGGGAACACGGAAGCTGGAAGAATGTTCCACACCTTAGTGGTTTGTATCAGCACTTTTATTTTAGTAAGTACTAAAAGTACTAATCAACAGATTTACATATTGAATAGTTATACAGGTATATTTTAATGCTAAAATTAAGATCTGCCACGCAACAGGCTCCGTCATGGCTTCCTATTTTATTGCCCCGTGGGAAGCGATTGCATAACGCGCAATAAGTTCATAGAACTTTCCTTTGTGTGATTTCCTTGTTGCCCACGGCTCATTAATCACTTTTTTTTTTTCGTCAAAATGTATTAATCCAATTATTTTATCAATCTCAATTATAAAATTTCAGCCAAATTGGACGTCTTACTTAGTGTACATGAACATAACTCCTTATGTTCATGTACACTAAGTACATGAACATTGGACTATGGACAGATTATAAACTTGCGCCATAAAGACATAGATAACACGCACTTTGTCGGGCTGCTTCTTGGGCGGCGGCTGCGCAGGCGCGGCGGCGGGCTTGTCCTCCTTTTTCTTTTTCTTGCACTTGGCGCTCTGCGCGGGCGGCGCCTTCACGTCCGACGACGAGCACGAGCCCTGGGACAAAATGCACTCATAAAATGCCGTACTAATGAAGTTTTAGCCCTGGGACAAAATGCACTCATAAAATGCCGTACTAATGAAGTTCTAGCCCGGGGACAAAATGCACTCATAAAATGCTGTACTATTGAAGTTTTAGCTCTGGGATAAAATGCACTCATAAAATGCCGTACTAATGAAGTTTTAGCCCGGGGACAAAATGCACTCATAAAATGCCGTACTAATGAAGTTTTAGCCCTGGGACAAAATGCACTCATAAAATGCCGTACTAATGAAGTTTTAGCCCGGGGACAAATGCACTCATAAAATGCCGTACTAATGAAGTTTTAGCCCAGGGACAAAATGCACTCATAAAATGCCGTACTAATGAAGTTTTAGCCCGGGGACAAAATGCACTCATAAAATGCCTTACTAATGAAGTTTTAGCCCGGGGACAAATGCACTCATAAAATGCCGTACTAATGAAGTTTTATCCCTGGGGCAAAATGCACTCATAAAATGCCGTACTAATGAAGTTATAGCCCGGGGACAAAATGCACTCATAAAATGCCGTACTAATGAAGTTTTAGCCCGGGGACAAAATGCACTCATAAATTGCCGTACTAATGAAGTTTTAGCCCTGGGACAAAATGCACTCATAAAATGCCGTACTAATGAAGTTTTAGCCCTGGGACAAAATGCACTCATAAAATGCGGTACTAATGAAGTTTTAGCCCTGGGACAAAATGCACTCATAAAATGCCGTACTAATGAAGTTTTAAACATTACAGTTAACTAGATAGAGGTTGTTCGCCTTTCAATGTCTATTACATCTTCAACTGCTTCGCAACTTACCATCTGGTGATATTGCAGTCAAGTACTGCATCTAACGATTGAAATGCAAGCAAAAAGCGCTTCCATTATTTTATTCTCTTTTTGTCTAACTAGAAATATACGTTAATTAACTAACAAAAAACAGACTTCAGCACTCATCAAACTGCTGTTGAATACACCCTTTCCAATTTGACATTTAAGACTTACATGGTTTTCTATGGATACCAATATCAGAACTAGACTAAATTGAAATTGGACCCACACGGGACGTGTCAGCTTTCTAATAAAAAAGAATCATCAAAATAAAATTAAAAAATCATCCTGTGTAAAGTTAGGAGGTAACAAACAAAAAAACAGTTGAATTGAGAACCTCCCCAAAAACTCAAGTCAAAATTTCTTTATTTCACATAGGCCTAAAATATAGACTCTTTGTAAAACGTCAATATGATATTTGTCGCGTATGGTGATAACCACAAGTCGACTTAAAACTAAATTTACGAGGGTTCCAACGCGCCCTGCACTGAGAAAAAGCCCACAACAAACTCACCCGGGCTTTGTTTTCTGTTCACCATTTCCCAATGGTTCTCCTCCTTTTTTGAAGTCGGTTGAAAAGTGTTGTGTAGTACCTGCGAGTTGGCGTCGATGCCGGAGTCGCCCTCCTCCCTGGCGGCGGGCTCGTCGTCGCCCTCGCCGCCCTCAGAGCACTCGCCGAGCGCTTTCTCGCAGTACATTGAGTTTTTTTCGTTCTCCGCCTGAAGTTTACGCCGTTCCTCCTGCAACCATACTTCTTACTTGTACGTCGTTCAACATAGCGTTACGTCACGACGTAACAAAATTAAAAAAAATGTTCACTTGTCACAATAAAGAAAATCCGGCCCTGTGGAAACGCGCGTGTACAGTGAAGTGATCTGTGACGTGGAGCGCGGTCCACAACGATATTGCGGTTGGCTGATTACTGAAACTTTTTTGACACCAGTAAAATTGCAACATATTTTTTCGCGCGGCCCGCCGGGTCCTGTGTGTGTCTATTCCACAATCACATCTGATGTGATGATGCGGTTCAAGATGGATAGAAGATCACTCTTTTTTTAAAGTTGTAGGATACGGGGAACACAGATTCATTTTTCTGAATGGTCTCCCACGATGGAAAGTTTAAAGAAGTATTACGACAGTTCTGCGGAGTAGAACCAAACAAATGGAATGATCGACACTCACGAGCAGGGTAACCTTCTTCTCCATCTTCTTCTTCTTCTTGCGCTCGCGGCGGCGCGCGGCGGCCTGGCGGCGGCTCTCCTCGCGGCAGCGCTCGGCGTCCAGCTCCTCCAGCAGGATGGTCGCGTTCTGGTTGGCGCGCGCGGCCTGCGTCTCCTTCGCCGCGCGGATCACGCGCACGCAGTCCTGGCACTTCTCCAGCAGCTCTTTGTCCGATATGGTGCAGATGTACCTGGACAAACAGGACTCCATTGAAATCTGTATGGACTGACTTCGTACTGTCGCAAAAAAGTAATAGCATATACAACGTGTAGATTAATTACCCTTATTAGCCGAGAGCCTAAAGTTGGGAACGATGTATATGTCACAGCCAAAGCGATTAATCCGGATGTTATACATATCATCTGGCCATTATTAATAATGTCAACTCAATTTGGTTAAAGTGATAATTGACATAAAATTAATCACATTAACCAGCTATTTTTTATACCATCTTCGAAGAATTGGATTATGTAATAAAACAAGTATGGATAGAGATTATTTACCTGTTTACTAACTTATTTATGAATGTTTTTATGTAATTCCCTTCACAATGTCACTAGCTTTCGTAAATAACTCAAATTAACGAGAAGTAATAAGAAAAATTATTATTAAAAATCATAATTTGTTAGGTTATTTCAGACGACATTTAACGTATTTCTTTGCCAGTTTGCTAATATTTTAATGAAATAATAGTATTAATACAGGGTCCAGGAGCGAGCGAAGCGAGCTCGGGACTTGAGGGCACCCCGACTCGGTTGGGTTAGGTGACGAAGAGGATGGCGGGGGCTGCAAGGCCCCGCCATCCTTCTGAGTGGTTATTTTCTTTTATGACCACCCAGAAATAGGAGCCCCGCTTCGCGGGGCTCCGTCGAACGAGCCTTGAAAAGTGTAAGGGAAAACTAAATTATTAACCTTAAAATTATTTCACGAAAACTTTTACTTTAATTAGTATTTTAAGAATTTTAATTATTTTAAGAATCAACGTAACAACAATTTAGTCAGCCACGGATCACGCCACGCGGCAGCGGGATGAAGAGCGGGGGGGTTTTACAAGCCAAATAGACCGTATTATCACTTTCGCCAACTGTGACCAGCGCCTATGAATAATATCCAGATAAAGTGATTAATTTATTAAATTGTCTAGTCAATTTGGCTATTATTCATAGTAACCAGTCATTATTAATAATAGCTGTTTAATCACTATGACTGTAACATATAGATGACGGAACTATAGGGAGTTCAAAAATGTACCATAAATTTTAAGTAACATCCCCAAAAAAGCTAATTCAATATCAATGAACTGGGAATAATGGAAATGATATGAGGTTTGTTGATTTTTCTAAATGAAATAATATTTTTTGTATTGAACATAAAATAAAAAATAGGGACTTATTATCACGTTAATGTGTTTCTAGGATAAAGTTAAAAGGTTAGCTGCAGCCACACTATGCGAATCACACTACACCCACACCTTGTATTATAAAACTATAATCAAATACTTGTATAATCAAATACAGGTCCTGATACCTAAATGGAGGTGTTTCAGCTTGAAGTGCACAGTAGCTGGCGACATTACAGGGTAGGCACATTACAGGGTAGGGGTAGTCATAATGAGACTTAAAATTAACGGAGTCCGTGCGTAGCGTGATATGTAGCATTACGTATCATAAGTATTGTTAAACATATATCAATATTTAAAGTGTAATCATTTGTATTTTATTTCAGATCAATGAAATCGCTTACTACTATATCACTTTCATAAAATTTTATATTCTAAGTAAAATCTGATTTATTTATTTATAGCTATAATTGAACCTTTATTAGTACAAACTACAAACCTGGTCATTTCCTGATCGGAGGGGAACTGTGTGACGACGCCGACCATCCATTTGACCACTTTGGTGTGGCCCTTGCGAAAGGCCGCCATGAGGCAAGATACCTGCAAACAGACCGACATGATCATCCCTTTCTTTCTGTGTTTCGGATTTATCGATATTGCACTTCAATTCCTCGCTTGATGGGTGAAAAATTTTTATCCAACCGTTTCTGCTTCACACGACGGTTACGTTTCAAATACACGACGTTTAAAATGTAAACTCATCATCATCATCTGAACCCCTTTTTATTTCCCACTGCTATCTATATTTCATGGGTCTCCTCTCAGACTTAGAGGGGTTTGGCCATAGCCCACCACGCTGGCGAAGTGCGGGTTGGCGTTCTTCACACACCTTCGAAAACTCCTTATGAGAGGCAGAGATAACCCCTGAGCTATCACTGCACTAGCTATCACACTCAATATACTACAACGTTACCTTTCTATTGTCCTGGGAGTCGATGTCGGCGCCGGCGTCGTACAGCATCTCGACGACGGCGAGGTGCCCGCCGTTGGCGGCCAGCCACAGCGGGGAGTTGCCTTTTTTGTTCTTCACCTCTACTGCTGCTCGCCTGCTCGTATACAACAACGACAATTTAAGGCGGAGGATTTTTTTTAACTATACTTTTACTAGCGCTTGACTGTGTTCACACCTGGGGCCCTACCACAGTCGCTTTTTTAGATTTTCATACTATGTTGGTATGAAAATGTTAAAACAATACTACAGCACTACAGTTACCTATAGGGACGGTGGTACGGCCCCCTAGATTTTCATACTATGTTGGTATGAAAATGGTAAAACAATACTACAGCACTACAGTTACCTATAGGGACGGTGGTACGGCCCCCTAGATTTTCATACTATGTTGGTATGAAAATGGTAAAACAATACTACAGCACTACAGTTACCTATAGGGACGGTGGTACGGCCCCCTAGATTTTCATACTATGTTGGTATGAAAATGTTAAAACAATACTACAGCACTACAGCTACCTATAGGTGGTACGGCCCCCTAGATTTTCATACTATGTTGGTATGAAAATGTTAAAACAATACTACAGCACTACAGTTACCTATAGGTGGTACGGCCCCCTAGATTTTCATACTATGTTGGTATGAAAATGTTAAAACAATACTACAGCACTACAGTTACCTATAGGGACGGTGGTACTGCCCCCTAGATTTTCATACTATGTTGGTATGAAAATGTTAAAACAATACTACAGCACTACAGTTACCTATAGGTGGTACGGCCCCCTAGATTTTCATACTATGTTGGTATGAAAATGTTAAAACAATACTACAGCACTACAGTTACCTATAGGGACGGTGGTACGGCCCCCTAGATTTTCATACTATGTTGGTATGAAAATGTTAAAACAATACTACAGCACTACAGTTACCTATAGGTGGTACGGCCCCCTAGATTTTCATACTATGTTGGTATGAAAATGTTAAAACAATACTACAGCACTACAGTTACCTATAGGGACGGTGGTACGGCCCCCTAGATTTTCATACTATGTTGGTATGAAAATGTTAAAACAATACTACAGTTACCTATAGGGACGGTGGTACGGCCGCCTAGATTTTCATACTATGTTGGTATGAAAATGTTAAAACAATACTACAGCACTACAGTTACCTATAGGGACGGTGGTACGGCCCCCTAGATTTTCATACTATGTTGGTATGAAAATGTTAAAACAATACTACAGCACTACAGTTACCTATAGGGACGGTGGTACGGCCCCCTAGATTTTCATACTATGTTGGTATGAAAATGTTAAAACAATACTACAGCACTACAGCTACCTATAGGTGGTACGGCCCCCTAGATTTTCATACTATGTTGGTATGAAAATGTTAAAACAATACTACAGCACTACAGTTACCTATAGGGACGGTGGTACGGCCCCCTAGATTTTCATACTATGTTGGTATGAAAATGTTAAAACAATACTACAGCACTACAGTTACCTATAGGTGGTACGGCCCCCTAGATTTTCATACTATGTTGGTATGAAAATGTTAAAACAATACTACAGCACTACAGTTACCTATAGGGACGGTGGTACGGCCCCCTAGATTTTCATACTATGTTTGTATGAAAATGTTAAAACAATACTACAGCATTACTGCTATAAGAGACGGTGGTACGGCCCCTGATGGAAAGCGATGATACAGTCTAAGGTGGAACGCGCGTGCCTAGGAGATGCCTATTCACTCTTGATTTGAAGGCGCCCAGGTTGTAAGTGGCGGGAAAGACAGCGCCTGGGAGGGCATTCCAGGCCTTTGCAGTGCGTATCAGGAATGAGGAATCAAACCGCTTCGGACGCGTCTTTAAAACGTCGACTATGTATGGGTGGAGGCCTATTTGATTTATAAGTACGGTATAGACAATCATTAGAAAATCGTCGTTTAAATAACGTAAATTTGAGACCTATGAACCATCCCAAACTCCCAAAGTCGATAATGGACGTGATGACTATAGGAGAATACAGACTGGATGAGAGTTGGTCATCTGTACATTGTATGTATTCATATTTTGGCGTGTTCGATCCGTAGGAATACTCGGCCAATATGCGACCAGTCTTATGCTCATCGTAACATTGGGCTGCCTTCTTGAATATATGTCCACGCCAAAGTCCACGCCACAGAAATTCTAACTGTAGTAATTAGGGTAGACTGGTATGGCTTACGAGGCGAAGTCACCTTACGCTAAGACTTGCTCAGTTACAGTGCATTTACAGCGCGTTTTCATTAAAACAGAATGTATTTCCTGGACTAAGGCACCCGTCCAAATGCCAGATGTCAGGAATTTCACCCAAGGTACGACAACTCTGCAGCAATTCCTTTTATCACGACTCCCTTACACAGCAGCACGCACCCCACTTCATCGTAGACACGTTCCACGTTTGTGTGGCCGGTTAGTTACACCCTACGAGGAACGAAACTACAAGGTTACACCAATGGTACAAGTTCGACGAACTTGGTGTGCCCCTTGGGCACGGAAGGAACGGGCGGCGCCCTTGTCTAGCAACACTCACCCAACTTCAACGTAGCCCTGTTCCATAAAGGTGGTTAGGGCGGTTAGCTTCACTGAGAGTACAAACTCACCTCTGCAGCAATAGCTCGACGAACTTGGTGTGCCCCTTGTCGGCGGCGATGGTGAGCGCGGTGTCTCGCGAGGAAGGCACGGGCGGCGCGTTGACGTCCGCGCCCTTGTCCAGCAGCACTCGCCCCACTTCCACGTAGCCGCCGCTGGCCGCTTCCATGAGGGGCGTGAGGCCGGTCTTCGCTCGGTGCTCCACGTTCGCTTTGCGGTCGAGGAGCAAGCTCACTACTTCGTGTCGACCTGGAGAGATACAAACGCATGTTAAAAAAATATGTTTGTTCACATCTCATCATCTCAGATGTGTTGCCGAGCCGCAGTCGAGCATAATAACTACACAGCCGCCCACATAATTCAGATAATTCAGTGATGACACGGCATAATTTGGAATCTAGCGAGAGTAAGCGTTGAGATGCGGTTGATTTTATAGTTGATGTTCGAGCCGCAGGCAAGCGGCAGCCTCTCAATCGCTGTATGTCTGTTTATGGGCACTAACTTGAGGAATTATGTCCAGCTTGTGGTGGCGTTACAGACCTTGGAAGCAGGCGAGCGTGAGGGCGGTGTTGCGGTTGGTCTCGATCTGCGCGTTGATGTCCGAGCCGCAGTCGAGCAATAACCGCACGGCCGCCGTATGCCCGTTCATAGCCGCCAACATTAGGGGAGATATGCCTAGTTTGGAACCAGTTCGGGAGTTGATTTCCGCCTGAAATATTAAAAAGGAAACACTTTATCCATATCCGGTAAATTTTCATACAATTGATTGGATGCTTGTTCAATTTTGTAAGTAAAACTGAGTTGCACACACGAGTCTACGCACGTTAACTCGTGCAAGTATATGCACAACAGCTAGAAGAGGCATAGACTCACCTGATGGTGCAGCAACAGGCGGATGATGTTAACGTAGCCGCCCGACGCGGCGAGCGAGAGCGGCGTGTAGTCGGACACGTTGCGGTGCTCCTTGTTGGCGCCGCGGCTCAGGATCAGCTCCACCACCTCGAAGCGGCCGCCGCTGCAGGCGAGGGACAGCGGCGTGTCCTTGGTGCGCTCCGACTGCGCCTCGATGTCCGCGCCGTGGTTCAGCAGGATCTCCACGATCTTCTCGTGGCCCGCCGTCGCCGCTAGGATGAGGGGCGTGAAACCCTGCCAAACGCAACGTCAAAAAGTTTAGTTTTACTGAATAGATCCACCCTGCTGCTCCGTGCAGTCTGTAGGTACCATTAAGTACCATCGAACAGACGCCAAGGAGTGGCCAGCTATTTCGGACAGCTGGTTGCTCGTGCTGGGCTTCCCAACACTTCAGAATGGGTCAAACCTGGCGGGGTAGAACCGCAACGGAAACATACAGCCGCTTCAGCATACGCGCCTCAACGCAGGCCTTTCCGAGGCCAACATCCCACCCACCAGCAACGCCAACGAAAACAGTGCCGATAGTTTTATGCCGTCCACGTCCATGGAGCCGTACCTTCTTGTCGCGGTGCTCGATGTCCGCGCCGCGCGACAGCAGCAGCTCGACGAGGTCCTCGTGGCCGCCGGTGCAGGCGAGCGTGAGCGCCGTGTCGTGGTTGGAGTCGGTCTCGCCGTCCACGTCCATGGAGCCGTACCTTCTTGTCGCGGTGCTCGATGTCCGCGCCGCGCGACAGCAGCAGCTCGACGAGGTCCTCGTGGCCGCCGGTGCAGGCGAGCGTGAGCGCCGTGTCGTGGTTGGAGTCGGTCTCGCCGTCCACGTCCATGGAGCCGTACCTTCTTGTCGCGGTGCTCGATGTCCGCGCCGCGCGACAGCAGCAGCTCGACGAGGTCCTCGTGGCCGCCGGTGCAGGCGAGCGTGAGCGCCGTGTCGTGGTTGGAGTCGGTCTCGCCGTCCACGTCCATGGAGCCGTACCTTCTTGTCGCGGTGCTCGATGTCCGCGCCGCGCGACAGCAGCAGCTCGACGAGGTCCTCGTGGCCGCCGGTGCAGGCGAGCGTGAGCGCCGTGTCGTGGTTGGAGTCGGTCTCGCCGTCCACGTCCATGGAGCCGTACCTTCTTGTCGCGGTGCTCGATGTCCGCGCCGCGCGACAGCAGCAGCTCGACGAGGTCCTCGTGGCCGCCGGTGCAGGCGAGCGTGAGCGCCGTGTCGTGGTTGGAGTCGGTCTCGCCGTCCACGTCCATGGCGGAGTAGGCGGCGGGCGCGGGCTGCGGCGGTGCCGCGTGCGCGCCGTACGCCTCCGCGCGCCCGCCCCTCGCGCCGCCGCTGAAGCGACCCTGTCGGACAAGCTTTACTTTAATATCTCTACAATAAGAGTACGGATATCGATTGCACCGCTTGCTACATGACGATCGAAACATGAACTTCACTTTCATTACATCATTTACGCAGTCGATTTTGGTGAAGTATGTGAATTTTTATGTTGATAATTTTTTCGAGCTTCATACTCATTTACAAGCACGGTGGAACAGTGATGTAAAAAATTGGAAGTAAGTGTCACTGTGACCCGTATATGTTCCCACACAATACTAACTTGATAACCACTGTCCAATTTTACCACCTAAAATAAGCATCACAAGTGTGGTGGTTTACCTTCTTCTTGACGGCGGCGTTGTTGGCGTGGTGGTGCTGGTCCCTCTTGGCGTGCGGCGCGGGCTGCGGCACGGCGGGCGCGGGCGCGGGGCCCACGCCGGGCGCGCCGACGCCGCTGCCCGCCGCGCCCGCCACGCCGCCCGCCGCGCCGCCCGCCGCCGGACCGAATGTCGATGATCTGTGCCCGGAAGGTTAATTTAACAGATCACATTTGTTTCAAGAGATGGTCAAAGTTTTATAGCATAATATAAGGCAAGGAACATCAACAACAACAACAACAAATCAGTGTCATGAGTAAAACTGAAACTAAGCGATGCGAACTTCTGTTTTGGCGACGGCTTACGAGCCGTTACACTACAAACAGACTTATTTCAAATTGGCTTGGTGCACGTCGGATAACGTATTATGTCCTAAAGAGTGCCTTAGTTAACCGTACCAATATGAAGGAGAACTAAAATACAAAATAGTGTGTTAACTGCTGACTGAAACGAATTTCCACTAGAGTTCCGTCGGTACCTCACATTGTCGTCGTTACGACAGGAAGACGAAACAGCCTAAAAGAACGAGTCATTGCTCATATGTACAGCCGTCATAGGGTAAGTAAACTTGTCTGGTCAAATGAACGCATACCTGTAGTCCTCGTAGGGCAGGGTGGGCGGCGGCAGCGCGAAGTGCGGCTGCGGGTCGAGGGGCGCGGGCGCGGGCGCGAGGGAGGGGTCCGCTCGCGCGTCTAGCACGCCCGCGGGCGACGGCGGCCGCGCGCGGTACTGGCAGCCCGCGCCGCTCTGCAAACATATCGTAATGAACATCACATTGTAAGCTGCTCCAGACAGACGTGAAGTATATTATGGTGTTTGAGGTCAACCGCTTATGTCACAGAACTCCTTGAAATTAAGTTGCACTTTAGCTACTTTCCCAGCCTCCGCGCTCCTCGCACGAGTGTTATAGCCATGAGCTACGGACAGCTAACGCGGTTCGCGCTCCACTCACCGGCAGCTCGTGGTCCCTGGGCCAGTCGGCGGACAGCGCCTCCTCGGCGGCGGCGAGCAGGCGGCGCGCGTGCTCGTCGTCGCCGTCGCCCGCGCCGCCGCACAGCCCCACCTCGTCCGCGCCGAGCGCCTCGTCCGCGCCGTCGACGCCCTCCTCGCACTTGCCCGACAGAATTTCGTGAGACTTTTGTTGCATAACCTGCATGTTATTCGTTTATATGCATAACCTGCACGTTATCATTAAACAAAACAAATAATAATTTCAATCTAACTATGGACCTAGAGAGAGGAGTACAAAATTCATATTTCAAGAGCTAAATTCTTTCATGAATTTTTTTTTTTCACTTAGCATAGGATGTAGAAGCAATAGGCTTTTGCAAATGTCCATAGAGACAGAGCTTCATGACAAAGTTCTGTTTGCTGGACATGAAAGACCGGAGACGGTAAACGTCTACCGGGAACATAAGGTGCCCTGCGAAGATGAAGATGGGAAGATGAGACCGTCCGCACCTGCAGCACGAGCGAGCGCAGCTCGTTGGGCGGCAGCGCCACGAGCGAGGGCACCTCTCGCTGCAGGTAGGCCAGCACGGCGCCCAGCTCGCGCGCCTCCACCGACCCGCTCTCCTCCGCGCCGACGCCGCCCGCCGACTGGGCGATCTTACCAATTGAAAGAAATAATAAACAAATAAATATCAGACACTGATCTATGTCTATGGATCAATCATTCTATACATCTGATAAGTTTCCGGCCCAGTTTATTATCAGGATCTCGTGGGTTCGGCGGCCAACTTCGGAAAGCCACAGTAGTCGCGCACACAATATGGTAAACGATATCTTGTGTTATGGGTACATAATATTTTACACAGGAAAACACAGAATAATCTTCAATGTAAAAACAACAATCATGATGGTTTTCCTTTGGTTGTTGTTAGTCCACTATGGAAGTAAAAAAGATGTGTGCACATAATACCAATTTTCTTTAAGATATTTTAAATATATTCCTCTTAATATTTGTGAGTTTCTTTTTTAATTAGTGCACTTGTAACACTATGTGACATACCTGTGGCACATAAGCATCGCCCCGCTGCTGCAAATCTTGCGCATATTGCTTCTGTTGCTGAGCATCTACTGCTACGAACTGCTGCTGCTGTTGCGCCGCTTGCTGTTGCGCCGCTTGCTGCTGCTGTTGCTGCAGTTTCTTTTGTTGCTGCTGCACCGCTTGCTGTTGTTGCTGCACCGCTTGTTGTTGCTGCGCAGCTTGCTGTTGTTGTTGTTGCTGCAACTGTTGTTGCTGCTGCTGGACCACTTGCTGGTGCTGTTGCTGCACAGCCAGCTGCTGCAGTTGCTGCTGCTGGAGTTCTTGAAGCTGTTGCTGGTAAATATTTTGTGCTATTGTAACGTTTTTATCGTTTACTACTAAATACGTAACAATAATAATATGTAATCTTAAATCTAGGCAATGAATATCAAGATTTTAATGCGATTTCAAACTATTCAATAAACAAAATTAAATATACATGATTTGTGTATGTACAATTACTTATTTGAATTACATAGAATGAATACTAAGTGACGCATTATAAAATAACAATGACTTTCAAACTACTGAATTGCCTTAAATACACCGTAATTTCCAATTATTTAAATAGTTATGTTTGAACTGTAACTAATTTTAGAGCTTTCAAAAAGTTACCCTGCTATGATCTTGCTTATACTTTCGCGTAAGCTTTAGGTGGCAGTCTTTATTTTGACAGCTCCTTTAATGGCTAACTCAAGTAATTATAAGGTGGCTAAATAATATTTCTACTTAAATGTAAATTGTATATGTACAGTAAGGGAACGAAAAGGTTCGTCAATTTTCAAACAGATTCGTTGGCACTATTCGATTGTTTTGGTATGTTGACATTATAGAATCTTGCAGAACTAGTGCAAGCGAAAATCGACACTAAGGTGACGAACCTTTTCATTCCGCAACTATACACCAATGAACTCCTACACAAGTTACCGCAACATCACTTATGTGGCCCCCCAGTTTCTGCAATGCGTCGACGAGGAGGAATTTGCACGCGAATTTAGCGAATTTGCGCGTCGCCTTTAAGCGCGGACGTTCTTGTATCACGGTACTCTATATCGTAGATATAATGGGTCTATAAATTGTACGGGTACTAATTAGGTATTTGTAAACAAAAGTGATCCTATTTTCGGTCTCACTAAATTGTTGAAGTGAGAGATAAAACACACAAGAGATAAAACAAAGTTTCCAGCCAATTTTATCATAAAAAAACCTAGCCGGCGCGCGGCAGCCGTCTGAAATCGGTCCGTCTTAACGACTACCTGTAGTGCTCTTCATTATGTGACAAGTGAACTTGGTCAGCTGACACCTCAGTTGATAATATAGTCTGTTAAATAAGTCATTATACTTTGATAATTTTGGGTTAAATTAAAAATCGCAATCGGGCAACACCTTACTTACTGCTTCTGTAGAACGACAAACCTCGTTTGATACTTGAATATTATTTAACTTAATATTATTGAATGTATATAAATAAGTAAACAATAAAAATAAAACCAAGATTGTGTGGTTTTATGAAACAACGAAATAAGTGAAACTTGCTAGCCATGAGCGCCATAGATCTAATTTGGAGTTTAAAGAAAAGGAAAATTTGCAGATAATAATATAAACAGGGAAAAGAAAGAAATACTAATATTGGGTATATTTTAGAACAAAAATTAGCAAATACATTTTTTATTTAAAGTATCAAAATTATTCGATCCATCGGTGATTGGTTTTACAGTGTTGCTGTATACTTCTTTTCAACTACCTTTTAATTTACCCAGGTACAATGACTTACAGTCCGCGATGCGTAAGCTGAGCTTTGCATTAGTGTGAGTGTACATAGATAGTGTAGGTGTAACATTGGCCTAAAGCGCGGCGCGTCCCTTGCTTGGTATAAACCGGTTTTTACTGCTTTTTGACAATCGGCCTGAGGCGCGGTGCGTCCATCGCATGACGCAACTTCTCCGCGCACCTTTTGTCTGACTCTACTTTTAGTGATCACTCACACAAATGCAAAGCTCAGCTTACGCCTCGCGGACGGTACTTAACTGACTATAGCGCGCGTACTACGGAAAGCATATTCTCTGGCCAAAGGAAGTCAAGTATAGTTCGATTCAAACTTTATGGCGGCTAGGAAGTTAGTTGCCGGCGCAGGTGTGCGCAGGTACGTGCGTGTGTGCGTACCTAGACGGATCTTACTACGTGTAGTAAGATCCGTATAGGTAGTGGTTTGCTACTACACACTGACGCTACGACGCGAAGGGCGACAGCGGGTGACAGAGAGCGCGCACGGGGTATGCCCCGCCGCCTCGCCCTGCTACGTCCCGCTGATACCTTATTTTGTGTTCTGCGCATCGGCTTACGCGAAGCTCTGAGCCGCCATAAAGTTTGAATCGAACTATACATGCTGTTGTTCCTTGCGGCAACAGGATTTGGTGGGGAGATATAGACAGCGGAGAGCACAATAGATCGGAGACGGTCAACATGCTACCGGGAGCAAAGGAGCTCGAGAAGATGAAGATGAGCACTAAGAGTGGGTAACATACCTGATTGAGGTTGGTCGGCAGCTGCTGCAGCGGGAACAGTTGCTGCGGCGGCGGGTAGGGCGGCGTGGTGGGCGAGTGCAGGCTCACTCCTGCGACGTCACACGTACAAGTCACTCCACCTTTAAACAAAGACACAGACCGTTAAACA
This sequence comes from Coenonympha glycerion, assembly GCA_963855885.1. Taxonomy (NCBI): domain Eukaryota; kingdom Metazoa; phylum Arthropoda; class Insecta; order Lepidoptera; family Nymphalidae; genus Coenonympha; species Coenonympha glycerion. Next base: position 13,776,400 of record OY979637.1, on the reverse strand, counting down.
CGCCCCTGACAGTACAAATAACATGATTTAACTACCTACAGTACGACTAGAGGACTGGTCGTATCCGCATACCATTTGATGTGAGTAATTTTATTGTAACGCGACCGATAGCACGGTGATAGGCTTTTGACTTATGGCGGTTCCCAATATTCTATCTATCCATGGTTTGCCTTGTACTAGAGATAGAAATTTGACATAACTTGTATGAAGCTTATGTCCTATCTATATAATATGTATGGATGACAATATTCTTCCAAAAGGGCCAACCCTTGTAGAGATCAAGTAGAGCAAATGTAAGATAGATAGAATATTGAAAACCGACATTACAGATTCAAACAGCTTATATCATGACACGCTTGGCGCTCTGCAGTAATACAGTGTGAGTTGTGACTGTCACTTCTTTAAGTTAGTAATATTACCTAAATATTCGGTGAACCATGACAGGCGTTAACAAAAAAAAGCTAAAAGCACTTTATCCCAGTTAAACATTGTGATGCCAAGATATAAAGTTATAGCGATATAAAGTTTTTAATTTAACACCGTTAAGCGACACACACAACAAGCAAACAATATAAAATTTAAAATTAATAAGTATTGATAACTATGAAAATTCTCAAGTATTAACAATTCAAGAACGAATCTATTGAAATATAATGCTTTGAATGTGAAAAAGGTTATTTTGCCTGAATCAATAGCTGCCTTGCTAGTTAAATGGATGGGTGATTGAATTTAAATTGCATAAGTTAGCATTATGTATGATGTAATGAGACCCTTCTGGTCAACCCCTAAAATAATAAGCCATCATGCTTTGGAAATGGATGGATGTGGGTGAATACTGAATTAACTTAGCCGAATGAGGACTATGATAATTAGGCCGTATACGTATGTATGGTTTACACATACATTATGGTTTATATTATGTATGAAGGCATAAACGAGAAAGTAATGATTACAAATACTTTATATGGCAACTTGCCTTGCGCGCAGAACTGTAGGTCGAGCGCGTTGAGTGCCGACGAGGCGAGCGTCGGCGGACCTTTGTGCAAGAAGAACGCTTTACTGACACCATCCTCTACTACTGCGAGTTTATCGACTACTGTAATAATCTAATTTTTATACATGTTTATTAAGATGGTAGTTACTACTGTATTACTTTTAAGACGGTAAACCGTTTAAGGTGGACTGTTCTTGCCTAGGAAATGCCTATTAACTCTTGATTTGAGGCGCCCAGGTTGTAAGTGTAAGAAATACAGTGCCTGTTATTGTATTCATTTGCAGTGCGTATCAGGAACGTGGACTGAAACCGCTTCGTACGTGTATTTGGTACGTCTACTATGTAGGGGTGAAAGCCTTGTAGATCATGGGGATTGATCATGCAGAGTGGTGGGGGATGAAAAAAAAATCGTGACTTAGAAATTTTTTTCTTTTCGAGCGCGGCAGATTTTAATATTAAAAATTTTGAAACTGGCAGATTAAGAAAACTCTTTGACATATTTGTCAGATTATGGGGTCAGGACGACAAGCACATCAAGATGAAGCGTCTGTATAATTGAATCTGACACGCTCGAGTATACTTTAATGGACACTTTTTTATACCTGTATTAGTTCCCCCTCCACTGAAATAGCAAATCTCATAATATGACCTCTTTTTCATTTTAAAGCACCTAATATTTACAATGCAATAGGTCTTCATGGCGCTCTCCCTACTACTATACAAAAAAAAACAAACATTGCACTGAAGATGAAGGGTTCTTACCGGAGGCATCAGCTATATCGAGCATAGTCCTCTCAGTTTCTGGCAGTGATTCATTTCGAGGCTGGCCCGCTAGCGCGTCGACTCTCTGCGGAAACAAAAATCACATTCACTTAAAAACTACTTGCGTCAACACGTAGATAAATTAATTTCTACTATATTTTACGTACGATTACATAGATAATGTAAGGAAATAGTAGAACATATAATATACATAACAGTACATTTGCACTTTTTTTTAATATATCCCCTTCCCAAGTTGCTGATTTGTACACAAGATAGTCTGGCTTTTTAAGAAGATAAATTATGTTGATGAAATATGGCTGTGAATTAAAAAAAATCTAACTAAAGTAAAGGGAATACTGGCAACTAAATTCAACAGTATATTAATTTTATCTACTCAATTTAAGTATAATTGTGACTTCCACAGTTTGGCTTCTTGTGCATAATTACCACAATAATTGAATTGCAAGCCGCTGTTTTTAGAAGCATTGCGTTTTGAACAAGAAACCAATTTTGAATACTGTTAAAAATTATATAATAATTATTTTGTAGGGTAAAAAAATAGGAGATGTACAGATCCAGCCTTAATTGTTTCCTCCAAAATAACAAGTGTTAAATAATTAACATAATTTACTTTCTTAAAACCGAGTATCTTCGATATCACGTTATCGACGTCAACTCAAAGTGCAACTTACTCATGTGTTAAGGAATAAATAAAATAAGTTTAGTATCCATAACACCACAATAGATTTTTTTACCAGAACTTTAAAAGAGGAAGAATATAATAGTATTAGTGTGGCTAAAACTACTTGATTTAAACATGCTCTTAAGTATGATTATTATTCTACCAATAATTAATAATGTAAGGGAACTAAAAACATAATCAGATTTTACATTAAATAATTAGTTCTCTAATGGTCCCAATTTGTTTGTACACAAATCTCTGATAGTAAACTTATAAGTAGTGCTCTTTCTTTTAACAAAGCACATTAAAAACAGACATGTTTCCTGCGTTAGTATTTAGACTATAATAATAAACATGTAACAGAAAATATTCGAATCCAATAATTTCGACAATCAGCAAATGCGACTGATTGCAATCGGAAGCGTTAATCATTACTAATAATTAAATTCTTTTGTCTCTGGGAACATATACTCTGAAATAAAATACTGATTTGCGAATCAATTCTACTTCATCTAACATGTCAAGTATAAACTACCAAAGTGTTGCCCGCTAACAATAGAGATTTGTGCACATCCCAATTGGCACCAAAGTATCTACAATGCTTTGTTAAGGCGAAAATCAAAATCTGCCACAACACTACGGAAACATGAGAGAGTAATATGTGCACTCACATTGGCTTTTTTTTCGAGTTTGTTTTTATTTTTACTTTTCTTGTTAGCATCCTTCCAAGTAAAGCCGGGCGGGAGGGATAGCTTATGCTTATGCACCAGGTGGTGGCAGTGAATCTACACCGTGGGAAGCAAGCACAAAATGATAGTTTAAAATTAAGCCAATAACAAACGGGCGACGGTTTATTTTCATGAGTTAGTCAAAGCATCCTATGGGTCAAAAAGCTAAAAAAAGGATCTTAAAAAGTATTCAGGGGCCGTACCACCATCTCTTATAGCAGTATTATTGTAATATTGTTTTAAAATTTTTATACTGGCACTGTTTGAAAATTTCAGAACAATATTACAAAATACTGCTATAAGAGATGGTGGTACGGCCCGGTCATTCATGTAATTGCGTGTGAGAGAAAAGAAGAGATAAATATAATCAAGTCATACAATTAAAAGATATATTACTGCTATGTAATTATGCTACATTTATTCATTCATAAACATTCATTTTCATAGCTCAAATCAGATAATCAAAAAATATATTGTCATAAAAATTAACCATTGCCCACGGAATTATGAAATGTTATATTTCTTTTTACAAGAAAAGCATGTATAATGTATATTTATAAAACAAAATTGTTAATATTAATTGAGTTTGCAAAGGGAGCCAATGTTGCACAGTGGATGATCTGTCTATGCTGCTAAAAGTACAGCTCGAGAGATAGTGGCAAAAGTTAGCAAGTGAAGAGTGAGAAAAAAATAAAAAAAATATGATTCTATCTTGTACTTAATGTCAAGTCAAGAAGCTGGGATATATGAAGCTTTATAGATATTTCAATCCACGTTGACGCGCCCCACTTTGTCAAACTCCATACGAATCGAATGAAAGCTAAGCGATTTTTACAGAGTGGGGCGCATCTTCGTGGATTGAAATATCTATACGACTGGTCTTCTTATTTAATTGTGGCTACCAGTAACCAACCAAAAAAGTTCAAAATTGATTTAAAACCATGATGACAATAATGGCCTCCCAATATCTAATATATCTTATGAATATGAGAATAAAATAGTACAGTACTATTTTTATGTACACGTTTAGTTTTTTGCCTGTAAGTACCATCATTGGACGTCGTCACGAGAGAACCATTCAAGGCTAGTTGTAGATCTTTGACTGTGAGTTTTCACTGATGAAACTTAAGACATGTTGAAATACTGTTTGTTGTACCTCAACCTCAACAACGTAAATGTTATTTCACACTCTTAGTTGTGAATTATTGAGCTATGTTCATGATCTCCTTCTACCTTCTTTATAATAAAGAATAACCGTCACGTCAATCGATTTTGATTTAAATTTTTTGTGAGTTTTTGAGTGGGTCCAGAAAGACGTAGATGTTACCCAAATTAGCTAGCTAATTAGCCACCTTCATTTATCAAATTAGTTCTTCAGGGACATTGTTTTTTGTGGATTCAATTAACAAACAAAAGAACTATTAAATTTCAATTTACATACAAAAGAATTTTAACATAAAATTTTTGGCCTCTTATAAAGTAGCTTTTCATATAATTTCCCACCTTCTCTTTTGCTACATTAAAGGATTTTGAGTAAAGAGCGAATCCATACAACATGCGTGCGGTTATGCAGTCAAATTGAACCAAGCAAGCGATATAATGCAAAATATAACTAATAAGACCAGAGAGATATTTCAATTAGATTTTTCCCCCGGGTCCTCTCGCATTTTTACCACAAATCGGTTCAGTAGTATTGTAAAGGCGTATATTAAAGTTTTCCGAACATCCATACTTTCAAAATAAGGATAAACAGACATTAAGCAAAGCACCTCTTCTCGTTGGCTTTACTATAGTCAATGCAATAGAATGATTAATAAACTGCTTGCGCTCACAATATTTATCCAAAAAGTTTATTTACCGACTTGAAATAAAAAAATGGCCCTAATAAATTCCTTAATTACTAGTAAAAATAAAAGAAAGATAGAGTAAGAAATGTTGGACAAACCATCCAAAGTTCAAGGTGTCAAACCTTTTTGTGCGGCTCTTTAATTTTCACAGGTGTCTCTATGAGAATTATTATATTAAAAAAGAAACAGAAAACAGAAACAAAAGAAAACCATCATTACGGTTGACTTTCAATCTAGCTTAAGTTGATTTGCTCAAGTATTGTGCAAATCAAGACAGTCCTGTGAAACCGCACATTATTGATGACGTTGTGTTTTACCAGACGCATCGAGTTTCTTACAAAATAGTGGAAAGTAAAGGTAGACAGCAGCTGCAATTGTTTGTCTCGTAGAACGAATATGATTGGCACATACACCGCGACATAAGTATGCCACTATAATAAGCGAAAATAATTGTGCTGCAGTCAAACGTGGATACCGGATTGCTGATGTTAAGATGCACTCACATGGTCGTCTAGTATGTCGGGCGGCGGCGGCAGGTGGTGGTCGGAGTGCGGCGCGGCGGGGCACTGCTTGCGGCTGCACTTGTGCTTGGCGCCCGCCGGCCCGCTCGCGGGGAACTTGGCCACGAACGCGCCGCTCGCGGGCGCGGCGCCCACGGCGGCGGCAGCGCCCGCGTAGCCCGCGCTCGGGGGCACCGCCGCGGGGTTCACGGCGGGCGCGGGTTGCGCCGTGCCGTTGCCGCCGCCCTGCTTCTTCCGACCTGCTAAAGTATGATTTTTTTTCGTTATTTATCTTGCAAGTGAAACGATATTCACGTTGTCAGTCACTAACAAGTTAGACAAATATCATCCGAGCCGCTACAAACTCTTATATATTGATATACAACATTACAACAAAACACTAACATCACAGTGAAGTTAAGATATCGAGTATGTGAAGAAAGAAAGAAAGAAAGAAATATTTTTTATTTGGTCACAACTAACAATGCTCATACAGTTTCAATACTTATGACTATAAGAAAATACTTAAATAACTAATTAACAAGAGTATTAATTGAAGAGTAGCATACCATCCAGCTGGTGGTGCGTGGGGCGGACGGTGAGCTCGCCGGCCTTGGCGAAGTTGGGCGGCACGTCGGCGGGCGCGCCGGGCGCGCCGAGCGGCGCGGGCGGGTGCGGCGGCGCGTGCGCGTGAGGGTGCGGCGGGTGCGCGTGCGCGTGCGGGTGCGGCGCGTGTGCGGGCAGCAGCGCGCGCTGCGCGGGCGCGCCGGGGGCGGGCGCGTGGCTGAGCCCCAGCGCCGCCGCCTGCGCGGTGCTCAGACCTCCGCTCTCCTCCGAGCCTGTGTTACCTGATGTCGATACTACAAATCAATAACAGTGAAATTACTAGACCGACCAAATAATAGTCAACTCAACCAAAATCCTTGGTACCCTATACTATTACAGAGTGTATTAAATGGTAATATATTATACGAGTGTACTTTGGTAGGACTAACGAAATAGGGACGTTGCACAAACGAAAAAAAAATCCGCTTCGAGAGCTTCCGTTGCATGCGCTGCGTAAACGGTTGAAGCTACGAAATATCATGTACGACGGAAAAAAGTCCGCGACACAGTCTCATAGGATATGTAAAAAGCAAAATCGGGCGAAGCCGTGCAGCAGCCAGTTACCCGATAAACCTCTACAAGTTGTCTTGACTACTGGCAGCCCCGACGAGGTCTATCTTATACTGCACCCACCTCTGGGCAACATGACGGAGTGCGGGTAGTCGAGCAGCAGCTGCACGACGGCGGTGTGGCCGCCCTTGGCCGCCTCGATGAGCGTGCTGGAGTTGTCCTTCAGCTTGCGTTAGGGGTCCGCCTCGCACGCCAGCAGGAACTTCACCACGTCCGCGTGCCCGCCCGCGCACGCCAGCGACAGCGTATCTTATACTGCACCCACCTCTGGGCAACATGACGGAGTGCGGGTAGTCGAGCAGCAGCTGCACGACGGCGGTGTGGCCGCCCTTGGCCGCCTCGATGAGCGTGCTGGAGTTGTCCTTCAGCTTGCGGAAGGGGTCCGCCTCGCACGCCAGCAGGAACTTCACCACGTCCGCGTGCCCGCCCGCGCACGCCAGCGACAGCGTATCTTATACTGCACCCACCTCTGGGCAACATGACGGAGTGCGGGTAGTCGAGCAGCAGCTGCACGACGGCGGTGTGGCCGCCCTTGGCCGCCTCGATGAGCGTGCTGGAGTTGTCCTTCAGCTTGCGGAAGGGGTCCGCCTCGCACGCCAGCAGGAACTTCACCACGTCCGCGTGCCCGCCCGCGCACGCCAGCGACAGCGTATCTTATACTGCACCCACCTCTGGGCAACATGACGGAGTGCGGGTAGTCGAGCAGCAGCTGCACGACGGCGGTGTGGCCGCCCTTGGCCGCCTCGATGAGCGTGCTGGAGTTGTCCTTCAGCTTGCGGAAGGGGTCCGCCTCGCACGCCAGCAGGAACTTCACCACGTCCGCGTGCCCGCCCGCGCACGCCAGCGACAGCGTATCTTATACTGCACCCACCTCTGGGCAACATGACGGAGTGCGGGTAGTCGAGCAGCAGCTGCACGACGGCGGTGTGGCCGCCCTTGGCCGCCTCGATGAGCGTGCTGGAGTTGTCCTTCAGCTTGCGGAAGGGGTCCGCCTCGCACGCCAGCAGGAACTTCACCACGTCCGCGTGCCCGCCCGCGCACGCCAGCGACAGCGTATCTTATACTGCACCCACCTCTGGGCAACATGACGGAGTGCGGGTAGTCGAGCAGCAGCTGCACGACGGCGGTGTGGCCGCCCTTGGCCGCCTCGATGAGCGTGCTGGAGTTGTCCTTCAGCTTGCGGAAGGGGTCCGCCTCGCACGCCAGCAGGAACTTCACCACGTCCGCGTGCCCGCCCGCGCACGCCAGCGACAGCGTATCTTATACTGCACCCACCTCTGGGCAACATGACGGAGTGCGGGTAGTCGAGCAGCAGCTGCACGACGGCGGTGTGGCCGCCCTTGGCCGCCTCGATGAGCGTGCTGGAGTTGTCCTTCAGCTTGCGGAAGGGGTCCGCCTCGCACGCCAGCAGGAACTTCACCACGTCCGCGTGCCCGCCCGCGCACGCCAGCGACAGCGGCGTGTGGTCGCCGTTCGCCGTCACGCGGTTCACGTCAGCGGCCTGCGCACAACCAATAATAATAATCTCTCTTCTTACCGAAGTATCTTAGAAGCTTTAAATCTTAGACATCGATAAAGAATTTAGAACGCCATAATATTATACTTCAAAATATAATGAAACAGCTACATCGTACACCGTAAGCCGACGTCTTTTTTTCAGCTCTGTTAGTATCGCCCAAGGGCAAGCGTAATATATCGAGCGGGATAGCGTTCAGCACGTGCTCACCTGCCCGACGAGGAACTGCACGGTGCACAGGTGGCCGGCGCGGCACGCCTTCATGAGCGGCGTGCGGCCGCCCTCGCTCTCGTGCTCGAGCACGGCGCCCGCGCGCAGCAGCACGTCCGCCACGTCCGTGTGCCCGTTCTCGCACGCGTACGTCAGCGCCGTGTCGCCCGTCTGCGTCTGCGCGTGCACGTCCGCGCCCGCTTGCAGCAAGTACCTGCAGTCGCAAGGGAAATTATGGATCTAATTACTTATTACCTCCAAAAAAGACTTGAAAGGAAGAAAACACTGCGCTTTCCCGTGCCGGATCGCCAGTCCAACACTTTGGGTCCCCAACGTCCGTTAGTTCTACAAGCTATTGCCCTACCCATTGCCATTTCAGCTTCACACTAGTTGAGCTATGTTTGTGTCTCAGGTTAGTCTACGGAATACGGATCTTCTCATTTCTGATTTAATCACGTAGAGAAACTCCGAGCATAGTCTCCGTCGCCGGCAGTGTTGGCAGACCTCCGACCAGATAGATTGACGACATTAAAAGAGTCGCGGGAAAGCGCTGGAATCAAGTGGCACAGAAACCTTGCGGGCTGAAAATCATTGGGGGCCTTTGTCCAGCAGTGGACGTCAGTCTGCTGAAACGAGCTACATGAGCAAACCAACCATCAAAACAATGAAATTGCTGATTCGTAGAACATCGTTAGACATTAAAGACATTATTTTTGAGACCTACTGTTTTGTTCAAAAATACTGTTTGTTGTAACCCATAAAATAAAGTAATTATTTAATATTTGAAATCTTACCGGACCAGGTCGAGGTGTCCCTCCTGCGAGGCTTCCATCAAAGGTGTGGAGGCTCCGAGCTCCACGTCGGCGCCGGCCTTGATGAGGAAGTCCGCCACCTCGAGGAAGCCGCCGCAGCAGGCGAGGGTGAGAGCTGTTTCCTGCGTCTCGTCCGTCTGCGCGTTGATCGACGCCCCTTGGCCCAGTAGTAACGCCACCATTTCCTCGTGACCTAAAACATAAAGAACAGTGATTAAAACTATTGTACTACTACTACTCCAGGGTGGCTACCACCGTGACTTAAAGCAATATTATTGTAATATTGTTTTGACATCATACAATGTCAGTATGGAAATTTTAAAACAATATTACAATAATATTACTTTAGGCCACAGTGGTAGGCCCCCATTTCGAACAGTTTACATTTTCCAGCTAACGTAATTTGGAACTTCAAGTTGGGTTCTTTAAATTGGTCTTTTAGTGGAGTGTAAACTTTATCTTCAACTGTAATTTTTTCTTTTGATCTCGTTTTCATGTAAATCGTTTGTTTGATCCAGACTGTAAAGTTGGTCCTATAAACTATATTGCACAAGTTATTCCTGCTTTTCTAAGTTATGCTAAAATCCATTGCTCCTTCTAGCCAGATCATGCGAGCATCGCGTACCTTCCCGTGCGGCCTCCATGAGCGGCGTGTACCCCTCGTCGTTGACCTCCTCGATGTTGGCGCCGCGCTCCAGCAGCAGCATGGCCAGCTCCACGTGGCCGCCGCACGCCGCCAGCGTCAGCGGCGACTCGAAGCTGTCCGTCGGCATGTTCACCTGCACCGATAGTTACAACGCCTTATAAGTATCTACGTGACCACATTGTACCACTAAACATACTTTGAGGTATGAGAATCTTGGTGAAAGATGTTCGGATATAAGTGTGTGGTTGGTTGGTCGTAGTAGACTAGACTAGCAGGCTGCTGATACAAACGCAGCAATAGATACCTGTGCGCCCGAGTCGAGCAGCAGCCGCGCCACCTCCACGTGCCCGTCCATGCTGGCCTCCATGAGCGCGGTGTGCATCTCGTCGGTCTTGTGCTCGCGGTCGGCGCCGGCGGCCAGCAGGAAGCGCACCATGTCGAGGTGGCCCTTGTAGTGGACTAGACTAGCAGGCTGCTGATACAAACGCAGCAATAGATACCTGTGCGCCCGAGTCGAGCAGCAGCCGCGCCACTTCCACGTGCCCGTCCATGCTGGCCTCCATGAGCGCGGTGTGCATCTCGTCGGTCTTGTGCTCGCGGTCGGCGCCGGCGGCCAGCAGGAAGCGCACCATGTCGAGGTGGCCCTCGTAGTAGACTAGACTAGCAGGCTGCTGATACAAACGCAGCAATAGATACCTGTGCGCCCGAGTCGAGCAGCAGCCGCGCCACCTCCACGTGCCCGTCCATGCTGGCCTCCATGAGCGCGGTGTGCATCTCGTCGGTCTTGTGCTCGCGGTCGGCGCCGGCGGCCAGCAGGAAGCGCACCATGTCGAGGTGGCCCTTGTAGTGGACTAGACTAGCAGGCTGCTGATACGAACGCAGCAATAGATACCTGTGCGCCCGAGTCGAGCAGCAGCCGCGCCACCTCCACGTGCCCGTCCATGCTGGCCTCCATGAGCGCGGTGTGCATCTCGTCTGTCTTGTGCTCGCGGTCGGCGCCGGCGGCCAGCAGAAAGCGCACCATGTCGAGGTGGCCCTTGTAGCACGCGAGGGTGAGCGCAGACTCCTTGAACTCGTTGGAGTGGGTGTTGATACCGGCGCCGTGCTCGAGGAGGATCTTGGCTACGCCCACGTGGCCTGCTGACGCCGCCTGGCGATATAAGTTTTGTCATGTAAAATATATGTATAAAAGAACTTAGAAGTTAGAACCTTACTTTTTACTAATGCGTCACATTTTGAGGGGTGACCTTTATCCAGGGGTGGTACATAAAGAAGTTTTGTGAACCTAACCTAAGTATAATAATCTAAGCAAAGTTCCTTACTGGAAGCCTATAAAATCCGGCAGTGAATTCGAGTTCTTTGAGGTTTGAGTCCTACTTTTGTTGCAGGGTTACAGAGGAGATGAAGCAGTAGCAGACGAACCTCCATGAGCGGCGTGTGGCCGTTCTCGTTGTGGTCCTCGACGTTCGCGCCGTTCTCGAGCAGCGCGCGCACGCACTCCTCGTGGCCGCCCGCGCACGCGTACATGAGCGGCGTGTTGCCCGAGCCCGACACGGCGTTCACGTCCGCGCCGTGCGCCACCAGCAGCCGCACGATGTCCACGTGGCCCGCACTCGCCGCCTCCATCAGGGGGGTGCAGTCGCCCTGGGTAACAACACAGTTTTTTATGTTACAAATAATATTTTCCATATATGTATATTTATCCCCTCCCACGTCCCCTTACATGTGTGCACCAAAAAAGCATCTGTCCGGGAGGAATGGAGACGAATTGTCAAGCGTGGCACTGAAAAGTGATGACCACGACCGCTCTGACAAGAGCGTTACGATAGAGATGATGATGTATATTTATACCTGTGCGCCCATTACAAAGATTAATGATGCATGGCTTAAATGCAGTCTGAACATATTGTATATTTAAGACACTGTCATAAGATCTCGTCCCTACATGGGTTATCTGGGTCATATGACTCACTTGATATTACTAATTAAATTATTAGACTCTCATTCAAATAAGAGAATAGAAAAAAAAATTGCAATCAAGATGACCGATTTTAGACATAAGCAAAGAACATGGGCAGAAATGTACACAAATAAAGTTTAGCGTCTAGATGTAATATTTATTACAAGACGATTCTAATAAATAACAGAATTTTTTCATGGTATCACCGGTTATTGTAAAGGACGGGTCAAAAAATAAAATATTTAAAGAAATTCAATTGATACTGATAGGTTCCGTTTCCACATTCCTGACTGCTAGTGTTGCCGGATGCCAAACTTTTCCACTTTTATGCTCCATCTTTTTGACGATCGGTCCACTTTTATACGAGAACAACATGTAACAGACTATACTAAAGAAAAACCTATTTTCAAGTAGGTACTACGTTAATTCTTAGATCAGACTGTAGAATACAAGACAATAATAACTGTGTCAAAATTCAAAAATTGTATTCTTTCACATAGGCCTAACTTACAGGCTCTTGCGAAACGTTAAGACTCTACCGCCTCGTTCGGAAAGTAGCACTGCACCGAGAAGAACGGGCAAGAAACTCGGCACTTGCTTTTTTTTTTAAATTATAAATATAAATGTCGATTTCAATCGTTCTTTTTTGCATTTTATTTTATTCGAATATATTTACATAAAAAGATTAAATTAGTTTAGGGGTTTCCATTGCGTTGGAGTAAAACTGAATATTATTTTTCCGTGTGAGCCAGTCTCACTTAAATAAACTGTTTGAATATTTGTGATTTTGTAATTCAATATTAATTTATTGACTCAATTAGATTTTTTTTCAGTTAATTGGAGTTTTTTAATTCCGGCATCTCGCAACATTGTCCGACAGCTACATGATGGCTACATGGTCTCAACTGTCGACATTGACAAATTCTGGGACAGGTGACAAGTATTTATCAAAGAGTATATAGTGTATTGTCTATGCTCTCAGATGCTTCATGGCGGAGGTCGCAGTTGTTATAATACTCAGATACAATATTTTGAAAATAAATATTAATTTTTCTCCACTTTTTTGTAAGAAAAATCTTTTAGCATTGAGTTCAGGCTTGCAGGTCCAACCAAAAAAATATTTTTTCATTTATAGTTGCAATAGCGTAACGTGACCGAAAGCGATGTATGGGCCCGCACCATTGTTCTTTCAAACATAATAATTTCATGATATATGCCTTCCTAACAGTGTGTTGAAAAGCAGATAGTATGGGGCGACCTTCAGCCCGTCAGACTGACGATATAAAGCGGGTGGCAGGATGCGGCTGGATGAGGAAGGCTGAAGACAGGGTGTGGTGACGCGCTTGGGATGGCCAATTTCCAACAGTGGACGTCCGCAGGCTGAGATGATGATGATGATTCTACACACTCGTATTAGCTCGTGGCGATCAATCCTCACCTTGATACCACGGTCCTCAACGCTCGCGTGCATGGCCAGCAGCACCTGCGCCAGTTCGTAGTACCCCGCCGAGCACGCCAGGGACAGCAGCGACTCCCCTTCCTCCGTGGTCTCGTGGACGGACCGGCCCTCCGTGAGGAGCTTGCGGACCGTGCCCACGTCGCCGTCCGAACACGCCTCCGCCAGCGAAGGAGCCCCGTCCGCCCCCACCGACGACGCGACAGTAGGCGTCGTGCCCGTCGCAGTGGAGCCGCATTGGGTGCTGAAACATTCGCATCACTCACTCAACAGTCCTCGCTTCCGATACTATCGGATAAAAGTAACAATTCATCAGATAAGATCAAAGCTTAACGAATCATTGTAAGCGCTGCGTCTCAATCGAATCGAGACGAGAATCAAACGAATCGACAAAAATCGATTCGAGAGACTCTATCGTGATCGATCCGAGAGACGATCTCGCGCTATGCAACTCAATCTCGGATTATCATCATTGTATGCCTACACAAACCTGAAAGCAGGGATTCGAATATAAATATACAACACAGCTACTCACTAAAAAAATTGTTGGATGCCCAGATAAAATCTGAACATCACGAATCACGATATAGTCAGTTACGTTTCAATTGAATCTAAAGAATCTATGGATTCGCTGACTCTATCTCAGCTTGTCATCATATCTACTTTCTACATGTAGGTATATGGATGATTGAATTTACAATGAATGTATATTAACGCCATATTAACGCTCGTCGTACCAATAAAAAAATGTTTCGATTATATGAATGAAACTATCGAAAAGGCGGATGTTATGTCTGCCAAAGTGTTACCTTGATTTAAGTCACTTAACATACATAAATAATTATTTTCTACGTCATTATCTTGTTTTCCCGTACGAAAATGGTCAAAGCTGGTTCGCTAAGCTAAACATTGTATAGTGTTTACAAAACAAAGGATTCGCAGAATCTGAAAGCTCCCCACTTTTCAACGATAGGTTTTCTATTTTGGCTCATTCATCACTCACAGGAATACTCGTACGTGAAATTATGTAACGAGATCGCAAGAATTAATAAATTGGTCCACGCGTTTAGTATCTCCCAAAACGAAGAAGCACAAAGGAAAAACTTTAAAGAAATTGGTTATTTGCGTTAGACAATGTACATTAAAAAAAAATAGAATCTTGAAAAATTTTCATTTATCCAATAAAGGACCTTGTAATCTAGCAAAACACTTAAAAATACGCGAGAAGCGTTCAGTGCGTGCAAAGAAAGAATTCGAAAACCCCATTTGCAAATGTGCGCTCAACTTTACCGTATATTCAGACGGCAAGGTGAAAATATGCCCTCATATTATTCAACATTTTCTCTACATTTGTGAAATTCAAGTTTTCCCTGCTTATAGTTACTTATGGTAAATCTTGTATTTTTTCTTTAAAATATATGTTATTATAAAAAATACATTATAATATGAATAAAAATTAATATGTAAATGACAAGCATATTAAACAAAGCGCAACTTTCTACACGCACGCGTTTTGCAGTTAAAGTAGATACAATAGTAATACGTATGACGATACTCTTGTAAAAGTTTCGTATTTTTTAGGGTTCCGCACTCAAATGGTGCCAACGGAATCCTATTGCTAAGCCTTCGCTGTTTGTCCCCCGTCTTTTGGGCTCTATAATGTATCGTTGTCAGTGCGTATTTCTGTTGCCGCTATACCGCCAAATAATAATAATAAGTTTACCTAATTTTCGTGTTATAATAATTCTTTGGTATAAGCATCACCTCCACACATTGTACGATGATGGGTCGCGATGGTCGTCTACAGATGATCTATGATGATCTCTACACGATTGTTAATCGCCAATTTTTTTGTTTGTGAGCGCCAGTTTTATACAAATCCCTTGTCAGGGAATCGGGGAGTAATTTAGAGAGGCCTATGTCATGTGCAAAGGTAAATCGATGGCTATTAAAAGGTCTCCACTTACAACTCTGTTACAATATCTGTGGAATTTGCTGGAATGCGTACCTCCTTCCCGTTCTCCTTTCACCTCCCCGCGCTCGCCCCGGCTTGATTGTTTTGCGCACCATAATAGTGCGCTGACACGACGTGACGTCATCGAGCCAGGTCCACAGATATTGTAACCGGGTTATATAATGGGTAGGCGTGTCTTGGAGGCGTTAGTCTTGTGTACTCACGGCTTGTCCTGGTGGTGGTGGCGGTGGTGCGCGGGCGGCTGGTCGCTGCGCATGCGCGTGAGCGCGGCGGCCGCCTCGTCCAGCGCGCACGACACCGATGACGTCAGCCGCCGCAGCACCTCTGGGTCTGCGAGGTGCTTGCCTTCGCCCGACAGCTTGCCGATGCCTGCGACCGTAAAAAAACATTTTAATAAAATGATAAAGTACATGAATTATGTTTGTGATTTTATCATAAGTTATTACTGTCATATAGGTAACACCACCTACGCATTTTTGTCAAGAGGTGATTTTTAGCGTTAGTACAAGATGACGAGTGGCTTGGCTTTTCATACGATCTGATGCTATGCGAGAGTTAAAGGGAGATCTTATAGCCAAGATTTTTTTAAATGTTTTAAAAGTTTCGTATTGAGAGAAGGCCCATATCAAGTGAATTAGAGTCGCCGTTTCAAAGGAGTATGGACGAGAGATACTTGTAGATGTAGTCAACATGATTTGTCCCACGAAGTCGACTAAATATTATAAGGCTAACGTCAGATGACAGATCTGATTTTAGCCTTATAATATTTTGCCTTTTCTCGATTTATGACTTCAGTTCAAACTTTTCCGCGCTCAGTCAGCGCTGCCTATTTCATGCCATTCATGTGCAAGCAGCTTTAATAAATTTCAATTAAAATTATAGACCGAGAGTGACATTTGAAAAAATACAACTATGTTCAACTGACTTTGCAGTGACGACCTTCGAGGAGATTTCGAATGTGCATAACGCTTTAGTTGGAAACTGAAAGGCAATCCAATTCAGAACCTATACAAATACACGAAAGCAACAAAATCCAATGAACTTATCTTGTTGCTCAACGATATAATACCGGGGTTCCGAGCTTATCGTGGCCAATGTAAATGTTAGTCTAAACTTATTTGGTAACTTAATTAATTTATCCAAGTTCAATAATATGTGTGGTTAAATTAGAAGTACTAGCAGAAGCAGTACTTTTCTACGTAATAAATAAATAATTTAAACAAATCAAATTATTAAGACACTCTTATGTAATTAATATGCACAAATCCATTCCTTCGAATTATTATACTTGAGGCTTATACTAAGTGTTTTCTGTAATTAGTTGAGCAATGAGCATTTCTGTTTCCACTTCGTGATGAGATTGTGTGAATATGGAGAATGGGCTTTGCACCAGAATTCGAATTTCAACTATAATTTACCAAACTATTGGGCTTATTAAAAATATAGGTCACGCTGTAAGGGCTTACACACATCGCGACGGCTCGCCAACGTTATTCCGTGGGATTCCTTTCATGTCGCGGCATTTTGAAGCATAGCAATTTGTCATATTATTTCTATGATAATACGTTTGAATGAGACTTACGGAGCATGGGTAAATACACCAACTGGCGCAGGGAGTCGAAGGACCGCGACAATTGGAGGAATATTGTGGAGGAGGCCAGGGCCCACAAGGGGCTGTAGCGCCACAGGATAGATAGATAGTCGTTTGAATGTCCAATGCCCATTGGTATATACTTGGCATGCTGTTCCTAGTATCCGGTAGCTATAAGCAAAACTTAGGTGATAAAAGTTATTTTCAAAAATTGAAGCCTAACAGAACCAAGGAAAAAACTGGAAACTATATGCACTCTTTCACAAAAACTTTTATACCGATTTGTAAAACTATATTTTTCTAGTTTACGTAAGTACTGTACAGTATAGCATGTGTGAATTGTTGTTTAAAGATTTAGGACAGGATATTCAGTGAACTTAATCCGTCAAAAATCTGTGACGCAGGCTATTTGCACTGACTTGTGGTTTCCTGTGCTTGAAGAATTTATTGATTTCGTTCAGTGAGTGCGTTAGTATCGGTTGGTTAGTTGAACATGTATGTTCTCCAAATTATGAGACCAAGCTACTTTCTACTCAAAAGAGGCCCTACGATCGGCCACTGAGCCTTGCATGGATTGCGTTGGTGGAGCAATCCTTTTGGGAGGGCACTGCCTTAGATTTTAACTTGGGAGGGTTCTGAGAAACCGTCCCCGGAAGCACGAATGTACTGTCGTTCGTAACGTAGAAAGTAAAGTAGTAAGTACTAAAGTAGAAAATAAATATATTCCTTTAGTGTCGCCATTTTTTCAACGTCAAATTCTGATTTCATTAACTAGGACCCGATTGATTGAAGTCAAAGATTTAAAGCGCTAGATGAGCCCTAAACCTCCGAAAACGTCTTTGTCTTGTGTGCGACACGTTGTCACAAGTGAAACTACAGCATGCTGAAAGCACTCACTCAACATGTTTGTGGATGTTTTTGTAATGTGATGTGCGCAATGTAGGCTTAGGGCCATCTTACAGCCCATCTTGCGATTTAAATCTTTGCTTGAAGTAACTTTATCTGAAACATGCTAAAACGTTAATAAATAGTGCTGTCTGATCCTTATGCCTCTAGAGATAAGGGTCAGCTGTAATAGTCAGTTCAAGCAACCGGGTCTAAGGCCGCGTTGCTTGAACTAACTTTAACGGAAACTTAATCGTTCAGTGAAATCATCAAATAGGGTATTCGACACAAACCACGTCATTGAACGATAAAGCTGTTAGAGTTAGTTCAAGCAACCAGTCCTAAGGTTGCTTGAACTAACTTTAACAGAAACTTATTGTTCAGTCTTTAGCCATACTGAACAGCGATATTTAACGATAACGTACAAGTTATTTCAAGCAACCGGACCTATGACAATGCAATGTGCATAGGTATGGTAACGCTAAAATATTATAGGAAACTGGACTCTTTTAAGAGCCTCTTTCATTACCGAACTTTAGGTTTAGCTAGAGGTGATGCAACTAGATTTCTTATATTATGTTTTTTGAAACCCTACAAATAAGATGAAAACTTCAATTCAATGTGAGATGGAGTCATAGCTCTCTGAATACGACCAAGAGTCAATAAAATGTATTGAATTTTTCCGTCACAAATAGAATATTATGCTCGCAGTTATACCTGCCGCGGGAGGTCACGTTTTACTGACACCGACACGATCCTGGAGCTGCACTTATTGAAAGCTGCGTTTAATTATACCTGAAGCTTCAGAACAATAGGATATTTGACTCAAATATAATTATTACCTAGTCCGGTAAATTTAGACATAAAAATAGTGGTCAATAACAAAAATCCCCATCGATCCTAGCTAGGTCGAAAATCAAAGTTTGAGGTTTTTTCGGATTTTTCTCGAAATTTAACATCAAGGCAAAGGTGTAAAGTATATCTTATCTACTAGCAGATACCCGCGGCTTCGCACGCGTTAATTTACGCGTTATTTAAGTAGCCCACGTATTAATCCAGGATAAAATCTATCTTTTTCCCGAATTTCAGTCATATCAGTTCAGTACTTACAGCGTGAAGTAGTAATTTTACCGCGTGGATATCAGTTTCTCAGTTTTCCCGCAGACACCATAGATTTTTCGGGATGAAAGGTAGCTTTTGTTTTAATCCAGGATATAATCTGTCTCGATTCCAAATTACAGACAAATCAGTTCAGTAATTACGGCATGAAGGAATATTTTTCACGCGTGGATTTCTGTTTTTCACTATTATCATAGAAACCACGGATTTTTCCTGGATGAAAAGTAGGCTTTGTAATAATCCAGGATAAAATCTATCTCTTTCCCGATTTTCAGTCATATCAATTCAGTAATTACAGTGTGAAGTAGTATTTCTCGCGTGTGAACATCAATGTTTCAGATTTCCCGCGGAAACCATGGATTTTTCGGGGATGAAAAGTAGCCTTTATATTAATCCAGGATACAATCTATCTTTATTCCGAATTTCAGCCATATCAGTTCAGTAATTACGGCGTGAAGTAGTATTTTTCGCGTATGAATATCTGTTTTTCTTTTTTCCTGCATAAACCATGGTTTTTTTTTTAAAGTAGCCTATTTATTAACCCAGGATATAATCTATCTCCGTTCCAAATTCCAGCCAAATCGGTTGTGCACTTTCGGCATGAAGATTTTTTTTCCACGTTAAATTCGGTTTTTTACTAATCCCACGGGAATTAATCCAATCCCTTCGTATTAATCCAATATATAATCTATCTTTATTCATAATTTCAGCCATATCAGTTCAGTAATTACGGCGGGAAGTAGTATTTTTCCCGCGTGAATATCTGTTTTTCCCTTCTCCTGCAAAACCCATGGATTTTTCCGGGATAAAAAGTACCCTATTTATTAACCCATGATATAATCTATCTCCATTCCAAATTTCATTCAAATCGGTTGTGAACTTGCGGCGTGAGATTTTTTTTCCGCGTGAATTTCGGTTTTTAACTTATCCCACGGGAACCATGATTTTTTCGGGATGAAAGGTAGCCTATGTGGTAATGCAAGATATTATATACCTCAGTTCCAAATTTTAGCCAAATGGGTACGGTAGTTGCTGCGTGAAGACGTATTATAACTTGATAAAATCCAAACTTCGGACCCCCGTTTCACCCCCTTAGAGGGTGAATTTTGAAAAATCCTTTCTTAGTGCTCCCCTAGACCTAATAAGGTATCTGTGTGCCAAATTTGGAGTCTCTAGACCCAGTGGTTTGGGCTGTGCGTTGATATGTCAGTGAGTCAGTCAGTCAGTCAGTTTCTTCTTTTATATATATAGATACATAATTTTTTTCCTACGAGTTGCCATTCCTTTGATAAAGTGATTCTAAGAGCCACATTATACATGTCTAGCTGTCTGCCAAGTACTAACGCGTATAGTGTGTAAAAAAACTTCGCGATTTCTGTATTCTGTCGAATAATGGATAAATGCCTAATTTACGGCATATTTCGCTCTTACAGGAGTAGCTGGTAGTTTCAAATCCAGTCTTAGTAAGAAATGATAATTTCATATGGCAAATAGTTGTAATGATAAACAAGTTTTTTGAATTCTCGACGTTTTTAAGTGTGAAAGTCATGCAAGAAGAAAATTGTAATGTAGACGTTAGAACTAAATGCTTTTATTAGAAAATTGTTGCGTAATGAGTTATGTGTAATGTGATAATGATGAATTGTTGCTGTTGATGCGTAGGTACTTCGGGACTCGGTTTATTAATCTACGGCTACGTTTGGAAAACTCGTTTCATAAAGTAGTGCACTAAAACTAGATTCAGGAAAATACTCTTCAGATCTTCATTAACATTTTATTGCTCCTAGAATCCATCAGTTACAGATGAAATTTGAATTTTTAATACGATTCTATATAGTGGCCACGATTCACGCACGTTGTTAAAAAAAACACCTGAATTTAAAAATTCCAGTCCTTTCATTTTTGCATTCGTATTTAATTATTTCTTTAGTACCAACGTGGTTGCAAAAGGAAAAGTTTAATTTATCTAAACTAAGTAAATTTTAGGATAATAATATTATCATCATGAGCGTCACCATAAGTTTTTTTTAATAAACTTTTAATAATAATTCAATATAGAAGAAAATTTACAAAGCCAAGGTATATTTAGGGTTGCAGACGTCTGATGATTGTCAGATATAGTTAACAATTCTTAACTAAAGGTTTAAAATTGTGCTATCCTTTTCCATGGGGAGCATTTAGAAAAGGAAAGCATTATTTTGAATGAGTTTAGAGATTTTGCAAAATAGAATTCGTATACAATTTTCAATCCACGATGACGCACTCTGTCAAACTCTATAAGAATCGAATGATACATAAGCGATTTTGATAGAGTGGGGCGCATCTTAGTGGATTGAAATAATTATATCAGTGTCGTTTTAGTGGAAATAGCATAGGCAAGTGCCTACGTAGCTACTATTGCGACTTTAATTGTTTTTCTAATAAATATACAGTCAGTAGGTATTTAAAAATTGTAAATTGTAATTTTTTTAATAAGGCTAAACGTTATCGCGCTTCGCTTTTGTTGTGAACACAATGGCCAGCTCTGAAGGACGCGTAGAATGTAGATATGACCCTAATGAATAATTTACAAAAAGTTACAGTTTTGTAACAAACAACAACTATTTTATACTTAGAGTGGTCTACTACTCGTAGTAGGATTAGTGTCTGAAAATGTCTAAACCGTCAAACATCAAAATTATCTGCTAATTGGAAAAACGACATTGATTTCAAATCTTCGCAGGGTTCCACATGGAGGGAGCAAGAGAGGTATTATTCTAAAGCTATGGTACAACACAGAGATACATAAATCTTGAGCAACGCGTACCTAATAGCAAGAAAGTACTCAAAATCAAATTTCTCATATAAGACTTAAGTAAGTAGAACACAAACAAATCTACACCATACATTGTTTACTATTCGGTGACCATAACCTATTCCTTAAAGTTTCAAAATGGTAGCATATCAGCATGAACCTTACCAATATTATAGAATACGTAAAGAAAACACATGCAGTTTATTAATGGCTTTACGTAATGACTACTGTACCAATAAAATAATACAGCTAAGATTATCCTTACCCCGGGTTAGTATCAAACAAAGAATTTAAAAAGTTTTGAAACTTTTAGGTAAGTATACACATAATATGTACAGGATAAACAAATTTAATTAGTATAATCGGACCCGTTTGTAGTTTCTGTGATTAGGAGAAACTGGTCAGATCATGGACCACACATCCATTAGACTCCTATAATAATAACAGGCGAGGGGATTCTTTCAACACATTATTTTGTAACACAAGGGATTTGTTTCAAGCGTTTCCACGGGGTCCCGTCCTATTAGCTAGCCGTACCTAGTAGAACATCCACGAAATCACAACTTTTTTTCAAAACCCCAAATGTTTTTTGTGCTCATCAGTCATCACCATCATTTTCGCATTATATTCGGTGCTCACGGTGTAATACATGGGGGAAACAAGACGGCGCCTGTGCCTGGCAGGCCTGCCGTAAAGCCCGTAAGTGCAAAAGAGCGCAACAGGCCGTTTGTTTTCTATTTTAGTTCACCGCGTGCAGCGATATATTGCGACTCGCGGACTCTCTTTTCCTTACTTGTCATATTATGCTCTCGATGGGGAGAGTAAATGGCATATCCCCACACGATTCGAAGCGCTCCTGACAGCCTGTTTCCACATTTTATTGCACCAACTAAACGAGTCTAGTGTGTAGGCGACGATTGTTGGATTAACTCGATACAGAGAAAAGAACTCAAAACCGGTATTCCTTAAATATTTTACCTAGTTAGACACTGAAGAAACAGTTACAAACTGCGTTTCAGTTAGTGACACTCGAGTCTTGACTGATAACAGTTATCGCAGAAACAAGATTCGCTTTGAAGCACCGTCGCGTCGGTTTGTTCTGCCAAATCTAGTAGACACACTCTTTGCAACTCGGCGATGAGTGCCTCGGAGGACTTGGAATGGTGCTCACAGGACTAGGAGAACCACAGCTGCACACGTATTCTGGAACTCTGTGCCCATCAAAGAATGATAACCAACTGGCATATCATCTTATCCACTGAAGGTTTTGTTTGAAATACAAATAACTTTCTCGTAGCAAACCTTCCATAAATAGAGAATGATATATGCCATTTTTTAGGCACCGATTTACAGAATATGTGCTGGTATTCGCTCTGTGAGGCTGGGTTAGGTTAACTTTTACTAATATATATAGGATGTTTTTATTTCAAGATAATAATGTCGGTTATTGGGCTTGTATTAGTTTTGTGTCCAAACAAAAAAAAATTCTTCTCCGCTAGTGATATAATTAGTTTCCATCATAAACGCACATAACTCGGAAAAGTCGGACGATGCGAGCCCATATTTCGGACCACGAATCCATGTTGTGTGGCAGTATACCGCTGGCTGGTGGCTCTATGATAATCTAATACCAAACGAGCAATTCACGTAGTCAGGGGCCTTATTGCGTAAGAAAAAAGTATTCATCGTTATCGTAATCGTTTGCAAATTCTGTACCTCGATTGGCTGACGGAAATCAGGGAACCAATCAGCGGGACCTCGATTGGCCGACGGAAATCAGGGAACCAATCAGCGGGACCTCGATTGGCTGGCGGAAATCAGGGAACCAATCAGCGGGACCTCGATTGGCTGACGGAAATCAGGGAACCAATCAGCGGGACCTCGATTGGCTGACGGAAATCAGGGAACCAATCAGCGGGCTGCATTTATAAACGATTTATAAACGATACATTTTTCTAACACAATCTAAGACAGTTCCAGATCCATCCGGGGTCTTTCTTCATGGAGCGTGTTAAAGCGCGGCAACGTTACTGTGATACGAGTTTTTCTCTAATATAATGTGTGCGAGTCACGGTAGTCTAAATTCTAAAATAAGTGAGTATACCTAGTGAGTTGTTGATGATAACATAGCACTTACTAATAATAAGGCTCCTGAACGTTTGGATTAGCGATCGATTTCAGCGAGGTGGCCGCCGCGTTTGCAGCTGCACAAAAAGGTCAAGGCGGAGAGGTTCGCTGTCATTGTAACAGCGATGACTTTACAATTTACAAATTGGCTACTAAAATGATTCTATATTGCGGCAACGTTGCTCCTTTACGTCTTTAATTAATTCGCTGTATTTATAAATCGGCACAACTGAAGAATTATACGACGTGTTGTACGAAGAGCCAGGAGCGGAAAACAAAAGATTCGGCCAAGTTGAAAGGGGATATAGACATTGAAGCGAAATTCGCTGCAGTCGGCATATAAAGAAGATTACGTTTGCCTTCCAGAGAGGACAAGCTTTCACTCTTCACAGGCAATTTAATAATGTTCGCATTCCGCAAATGTAGGCTCATCTTTTGGACTCCTATTTGAACATCAATACCTAATCAAGAAACACATTCTATAAAGAGGTATTTTCCTACCAAAAAGGTCATTTAAATTTCGAAGAATCAAAAGCGCTTGATAGATCAAAAATTTTAAATTCAGTAGCCATCAAAAAAAAAATTGTTAAATTTAGTACCCGTCAAAATTGCATTGAAATGCTATATTAGGAATGAAAGTGATTATTTTCTATGATAAGACTATTTACGTAGCTATTTGATATTCATGACGTAATCAAAGACGTAAAAAAACGCAAGTCGCGATTGCGCGGAAGCCGGTACAAATTGGTTCTCAAATCTCAATACAATATTGTAATTTGTGCATTATACGATAGTAAATTTATATGTTATAGGTGATTGACCCGCTCTTCCGGAATCCGTGTTTATACCACGTATAATCTGGGTGCCTTCACAAGAGTGACTTGGCATTTTTTAGGCAAGACAAACTAGACTTCATTACAGTTTTTAAGCGGGAAAGAACGGTCGTTAGCGCGCGAACTTATCAGAGTAAAAGAATATGAATTTTAAAATAGCGACCTATCCACTGATTGACTGGTCACGAAATGCTCCAAAAGAACCGGAAAGGTGACCACATAATTGAGTTTATTAGCCAAATGTTAAGTGGAAGACACTCGAGAGTCACGACAGATAAACCACTTTTCTCATCTGCAATGAAGTTCATTCATAAATTCGCAATACAAAGTTGCAGTGTGAAGTTTGCAAAAAAAAAAATATGATTTTAATTTGGCTCTGTTATGCTCATGTTCACTGGACTAACTACCTACGTGAAAAAGGACACTGGTAGCGGGTGGATGAGGAAGGCGAAAGACCTTGTGCGGGATCGCAAAGGCCTATATTATTATATGTTTCGCAGAAGACGTCTATCGGCTCATTATATATGCTCTTATTAGATACGGCTATAATATGATTCACCATTAATAGTTGAATAGTCTCAAAATTAGTTGGAATATGTACTAGAGTGTTGAGTCTAGACTCAAAAAAGTGACTGGTATATATAGATAGCGGATATACGAGCACACCTAGTCGATATCAATAAAACAAAATTGACGTTTTTTTAAACGTCTGTTACGCTCTATGTTTTTTTTTGCACTGTTTAAGTATGTTAAAATAGAAGGGACATTATGCATTAGATTTTAGGACGGAGTAGAGTGGGATATTTTGATAATTAAATTAAATCTTTTATTTAAAAAGCCCGTCAATACCTACTTATACATCTATCATCGTCAAGCCCAAAGCCTTTGCATTAAAAAGTTGGGACCATAGATCAGAGAAGTTTTTAGTGCACAGAGGTTCTGTTTTTAATGCAAATAAGAAAAAAATAAGGGTTTTCAAAATTTCCACAGGTCATATGAACGTAGCAATGGCGCGGCGGGTCAACTAGTTGGATATAGATAACTAGCTATCGATTTAAGTGAACCGACGCCCGTTCCCCAGGGAAAAACTGCATTTGAAGCTGTCAATTAGTTCACTAAATTAGCACTATTGTGATACCATCAACACATGCGGGCGAAGTACGGGATACGTAAAAGCAAGTTTTATGTACGCACTAAACTGGGTATGTTAATACTTGCGACTTGTCTAACGATAAACATTGTCCAGGTATTTATGTTGCGTCAACATAATGTAAAGTGAGAAAAACTTTCCTTGCTGTAGTTTTTTTTTGTCATCTTTTTATGGTTTCTGCGTTGCTAGTGCGAAGGGCTTCAGTGAATTTTTCAATAAATGTTTCGATAAAAAAAAAACTTTAGTTACGAAATCCATACAAAAATTCACTGAAAGCTACATCCTGACATAGAGTAATAAATAGTATACCTGACCTGACTACCTTAATATGTCAATGGGAAAATCTGGAATCTTTCATGATCATGATTTAATTTTTGTAAAACCAACTAAATATTAAGGTTAGGTACTAGTTTTTTACTCTCCAGGTGGAATTCACACTTTGTAAGTGAAGATAGCGTTACCAGTCACCACCAATACTAGCTGACCCGGTAAACGTTGTTTTGCTATAAAATCATTCGTCACTTAAGCGTATGAAAAGTTAATGCACGTCCTATTCTCAGACCTACCGAATGTAAACAAAAAAATTCATAAGAGTTTGGTTACAAACACTGTGGCACGAAAATTGTTTATTATCCTATACCTTTAAACGAGCAATTCTTGTATATATATTTCTATATAATCTGGATCTCGGCAACGGCTTCAACGATTTTCATGAAATTTAGTATACAGGGGGTTTTGGGGGCGATAAATCGATCTAGCTAGGATTCATTTTTAGAAAATGTCGAATTTACCAAAAAAAAAAAAAAAAATATGACTTCTGCTGCCATCTATTAGCCAGTAGTTAAACTACCGAGCGAAGCATTTCTGCTGCCATCTATTATCCAGTAGTGAAACTACCGAGCGAAGCTCGGTCAACCAGATATTTATTCTTTAAATCTCAACATATTGTAGTCCATTAGTACGGGCAAAATAAAAAAAAAAAACAAATAGGTACCATTCACACCTTTGTGCGTTCAATTTGGCAATACGTGACGTACATTTTTAGATTTTTCATGGACACGTTGGACGCACCAATCCGATAGTCATAGTAAATGTCCACAATCCACATACTCGCATTTATAAAAAAAAACCAGTGCTAATAATTTAGATAGCGCGTTGTTTGAGCATCGAACATCTGGCTGGCGAGTGGCGGGCCCAGTGACGACGCGACTGCCGACTTGCCCAAAGTCGAACGTGTGCCGCACCGCTCATCAATTGGTACAGGGATGACAGGCGGGCAACTCATAAGCGCGAGCGATGGATATCGATATTTTTTAAAACAGTTTGTGAAATTTCTCCGCAGTCTTATCGTCATTTAGCTACGGGGAAGGCACAAGAAGCCTTATAATGCTCTTTTTTTAAAGGAGTAAATGTGTCGATGACCAGCTCAGGTAATTCATTTTATTTAACAGTATAAAACATAGATGATTGATTTTTTTACATTTCTGTAGAAAATTGATAATTTAGGTAAAATTACTATGAAAGGCAAAATTATATTAAACTGTACTGAATTCTGAATACAGTGGCGGGTAACTATTTTTGTACTTCAAACAGTATTTATTAGCAAAGACGTTATCTTATCTAGAAAATTATTATCAATCAAAAGGCTGCTCTCCTTCACTAAGGATGTGCTACGTTGCTATGCTACGCTTGTGTGCCAAATGCACCAATAGAATCGCTTGCCTTCATAAGCTTGTGATCAAATGAAAATCATGCGATTCTGTTGGTGTGTTGAACACAAAACGTAGCACTCTATTCAAGTCTTAACTCAAATTCGATAACAGTCATGTTCTGTTTATGGAAAAGTCGGTCTAGTAAGATTCGGGGCTCACGTACGAGCCGAAACATGAATTCTTCTGTACATGAACTTATGACGTAAACAGTTTTAAATTTGTTTTTTTTTTTTCTTATAAAATTTCACTTACTTTATTGTACAAATATTAGCGCCTGAAATTATGCACACTAACACTTTCAACATTTCTTCACAACAAACGCCATCGTCGCAACTAGAGATCACCGACATCGTAATTTACTGGGGCGTACATATTATACACGTAAAGTTTTCACACCCTGAGTGATGTGAATCAAGAAAAATGTAAATAAAACATTCATTTTACGTTTTTAGGACATACAATCTTTTAACCTTGGCGGAAAGTAATTTTAATAATTTTTAGTGTTCATTTTTTATTTTTTTCCTTCCCCCCCGACCAAGTATTCGAGCGTGATAGTCTCTCATAACTTGGACCGCCGCCGCAGTGAACTGTTTGCCCTCGCACATAGCTTCTGCTTAGCAGTGACGTAGCGCGAGCACGTCACATTCCAACCAACTACATCGTATTATGATGTATAGGGCTATGTTTAATATACAAACATACTACGCACCCATTTTTTAACACTGTGGTTATCTATTTAATAGATTAACCTTTCGCTAAATGTTAAAAGTATATAGCTACTAGAAACAGAACATAAAGCAGAGATTTCTAATAGCTAACACACATCGAGAAGGCACGGCTAGGGATTTCAAACAAGTTTTCAAATTTATGAATTTTTTGCATGATACGATATTCATCAATGTACCTTTATTGTGTTATGTGTATATCATCAAAACATTACATATGTACTAGCGGATGCCCGCGGATCCGCTCGCGTAAATTTCGGGTTTTTCACAAATCTCGCGGGAACCGTGGATTTTTTGAGGATAAAAAGCTGTCTATGTTTTAATCCAGGGTATAATCTATTTCCATTCCTTCAGCCTAACCGGTTCAGTAGTGGCGGCGTGAATGAGTGACAAACATACAAACAAAAAAAAACTTTTAAATATTAGTGTGATTCAGCCCCCTTTAGATTAATTTTTAAACTATGACATGTTAGGTATACTTAGTATGATTGAAGTTGCAAGGATATTTGGGTTAACTTAACTGTTAATATCTGGGTGACCGAGCTTCGCTCGGTAGTTTAACTATTGGCCAATAGATGGCAGCAGGCGTCATATTATTTTTATTTTTTTTTGGTAAATTCGACATTTTCTAAAAATGAATCCTAGCTACTTAGATCGATTTATCGCCCCCAAAACCCCCTGTATACTAAATTTCATGAAAATCGTTCGAGCCGTTTCCGAGATCCAGATTATATAGAAATATATATACAAGAATTGCTCGTTTAAAGGTATAGGATAAGATATAGGATTTTGTATTTCAAAGTCAATATCTCCTGAGGAGCTGTTTTGGGGTGAAAAGTGTGTCGAGAAGAAGTTTAGTTTGTGGTTGAAGCATTGCCTACTTGGTAACATGGCTTTTTTGTTTGGTTGATAAGGTTCATTAACTAAGCTTATCTACTTTATTCTGTGAGTTGACACTCGATATGCAAAAGGGGCAAAAAACTTTAGTATGGAAACCTCTACAAGAAACAATGAACATCATCAAAGTAAGAAAACGTAATATTTTATTTTTAAATATATTAAACATTTAATGGCTAGGATCAAGGAACTTACGGTATCTTTATTTTCAGAATAGTGCCCAAATCACATGACCACACACACCATGTGTTAATAGTGTGGCAAAAAATTGGCATCAGTAAATATTCTGTTGCTATTGCTAATTGTACGATACTTCATATGGTTTTAAATTTTTTATGATTGCACTGACGGGGAGCCATCATTATCTACAACTATTCCGAATTTTATATCAATATCTTTAATAGTTACTGAAATAAAGAATTGTGACAGACAGACAGACGGACAACAAAGTGGTCTTACAAGGGACCTTTTTTTATTTTGAGTTACGGAACCCTAAAAAACACAAATCACTATTAAAATATGCAAAAATATAAAATTTGCGCCGTCATTAAGGTCACTGTATTAAGTAAAAGGTCTTTGCTTAGCTTAGGTATGGTAAAAGTTGCATGACGACAGATAGTGATTGTCTACAAATATGTACTTTACTTTGTTATCTGATAAGATACATAGTATGCCCAATGACCTAGTGGTTAGACCATGTGGGTATTTGTACTAAATACTTTCCGTGTTTTACATACATATATAGACTCAAAATACATTTGCAGGGCTAGGATGTGCCTGTAGACATAATTCTCTCTAGTTATGTCGCTCTCTTTTCTCTTTCTAATCCATATTGATAGACAAAGAAGTGATCAACAAATGTGGAGAGAATTATCTCAATTTTGCATAGGCTGGATTAAGCACTGATACTGATTGGCCATTGGTTCAGATGTCTGCCTTTAGTAGGGGGGTCAGATGTTTGAATCCCAGGCATTGACCTGACCTTCGACTTGTGAGTTTTGTGCATTTGTAGAAACCAAAATGCTCTAAAAGGTATTGAAAGCCCACCAACCAGGATTTTAACAGCATGATGGGCTGTGGCCAAATTCCTCTAATTCTCGGAGAAGACCAAGGGTTGTACCTTTACCTCTTAATGCAGTATTGTTGCAGTACTGTTTTAAGATATGGTGGTACAGCGCCTAGACCTAGTAGTGGTAGACATATAAAAAGGTCTTGAGACAATGATAACCAAGTTTTTAAATCAAATTCTGAGCAGCTATATTTAGAGCAGTAAGTTTCCATTTTTGTTTCAATATTATGAAAGTGCAATATCACACTAATTTAATTAAGGCAAAACTTTGCATGTGTGAATGTATGTAACTCGTTCACACCACAAATACTGAATCAATATCCCAGAAATCTGATATCGATAACACAAAGGATTTTTTCCTGGAAAAATTCACAATTCTCATGGGATTGGTAAAACCTGAATTTCACACAAGTGAACTGCAGGCCAAGCTAGTCATTTAAATGCTTTATAATATTATAATGCAATCTCGGTCATATTTATACAATGGTTCATTCAATTCATATATAGATAGCTAGTAGATAAAAATAATAACAAATAGCAACAGTAAGACAAAATGTACTTTCAATGCTAGTAAACGTGTCTTGCAAGCTGCATTTGTGTTGATATAATATAAAGTACCTATATTAATATTTAATATAGCATTAAAGTCTACTTTTTATTTTTATTATTTTGATTTAAGTAATTACCAATTTAAATAAAGGGTATTCTGATTATATAAAAAAATACCTGGCTGAGTTTATCGTGGGCTTCTTAGTGGCAGGGTGTGTTTGTGAACCCTCGTAAACTTAGTTTTAAGTCATGAATGGTTATCACCATTGTCATAAGAGCCTCTGTATGCTAGGCCTATATGAAGTAAAGAGTTTTCTATTCTATCTTCACCTCAAAGCTTAACCTAACTTGCTTAACATCACTCATTTCATGTTAAGAAAATCTGCATGCCTGACAGTTTTCTATAATCTTCATTGAGTGTATATCCTGCCAACCTCCATTTGGGTGGAACAATATAGTGGGCTATGTGCAAACCTTTCTTACTCATTCTAAATAGACTATTATAATTATTTTTAAAAGTGTTGAGAATTAGGGCATAAGGTTGTAAATATTAAATTGTAGTTGTTGGGCACTCACCAGCTACTTCAAGGAGGGATTCGAGTCGTGCCTGCATCTCTGGGTCCACGGGCCGCTCAGGGTCATCATGGGAGAGGAGGTATTTGGACGACTCTGTGGCACCACCTTCTTCTTCCATCTCCGACTGTATTCATAAAAATTATCATGAAACAAGTTTATAAAACAACTTGATTGAGAAAACTTAACTGTATTGACAACTTTTGCACCTATGGATCAAAATTAATTGAGCTTTCTGCACGTCTGCTCAATATAAACCTTTAATAAGCTATTTCTATACCCCTCAATACATGCAATACATTTTAAAAAGGGTACAAAGTTTTTTCTTCACATTTGAATGAAAATAACACAAAAACTATATTTAGTTTCAATATGTGCAAAGGCAAATCAGTTAGTAACAAAACTAGTTAATATTTTATCAACAAACTATGCAAATGTTTTCCTTGCACTAGATTCCGATGACTAATATTCTTCCTTTGTTTACTGTTAGGGATAACGTAGCTCAGATTTGTAGATCAGTCCTAGCTTTGTTCATTGGCGAGCGAAACAGCTGATGGGTTTAGTACATGGCCAGGTTAGGAAACAAAAGGGGTAGAAAGCACTATGGAAATCACAAACACAAACAAAATATACATGTATATGTTAGAATCACAAGGACCATTCAGAGTTAAAAACAAAACGTTATGTGACATCTGAATCTGTCTGCGGCACACTTTATGCAGGTTAACAGTAAGAACCACTCAAACTGCAACAGCGATCTGTGTTGGTGAAGCTGTCAGGCACCGGCATCCTCCACTTACCAACAGCTCTGGCCTGCTAAGGCACAAACAAGCCAGCAATATCTATAACACCAACGAGAAATACGTGAGATTCACTGGCCGAGGGGCGCTCAGAGGCGACCTGACGGCCACTCGTTACTGAAAATGGTCCTTGTAATTCATCAGTAACCAACATTTTTGCGCGAACCGCGGTCCCCGTCACGGACCCGAGCTCGCGTGACGACGCCAAACACAACATCGTCTACGACATTTGCGCCTGTTCTACACACTACTTATATAATTGACACGATCGCATCGAGTAAACGCGACCAAAACACTATTCAGCACTTTGGACGTGCATGTGATTCGGGAAACATGGCCACCGCACATCGAGCCCCGACCACAACACAAATAGACAATGAAAAGTGTCTCGCGGCGACTTCGCCCGTGTGGAATCGCAAGCAATCAATTGAATATCGTCTAGGAGCGGCTGGCATAAATAATTTCATGCATTACTCAGTAGGACGTAGGTACCTATAACTTTCTGACGTTTTACGGAATATTTGGCAAGCGACTTGTACCGTAACGACAATGTAAAAAAAAATCTTTTCAGCGCGACACTATCGTTTATGGGCAAATATGATTGATGCAAAGGTAATTTCGATGCGAATAGAAATCGTACGGTCAATCGTATACAAGATGTCCCTTGCAGCATTTAGCGGTACAGATAATCACAATCCCTTACGACTGCCACCGCCTCTTCCGAAAACAAAACACGTTTTTACCTCGGATACAGAGTCATCCTCGCTTTCCGAAGAGTCTGTCATGTATTTGGCAGGCGCTCCTGAATACGTTTCGGTTTCAGATTTGGCCGGACTCGAAGCCGAACTCTGAGGAGTGGACGATTTTACCACATCAAGTTGCACATTCACCTTATCGATATTTCGGTTTTCAGACTGTCCGACATTCTGCATTTTTGTCCTAATCCAATTTAACCTAATTAGTCTTTCAGTATAAACACTTTTTCTACCAAATTAACACGTTCTTATATTAGCAAACAAATTTATTTCGTCATTTAGTCAGGCTGATACCCGCCATGTCTACTACTATGGCGAGGTTCCCGGATGCTTCAAGTAGGCTAACCAATTATCTCCCTCTGGTGATTCGATTTGGAACTTTTTTGTGCTGCCATCTGCTCCAAAAAATGTGAATTCTAACCTATAGACAATATTTATATTTTTAAAGTTTCGAATTCCTACAAATTTAAATAAAAACAATGAAAAGGCATGAAGAATTTTTTTTGGTTTTTTAAATACTGCATCGAAAAATACATCAAGGGTAAAGAAAATGTTGGAAATTGTAAGAAGTGTTATTATTTTTAATTTTACACGTTTATTTTTAGACTTCTGTCGATGATCAAAAAGGCTGGAGTCAAAATACTGCATGATTCAGATTGTAAAAAAATATATTTTGTCTATGCTTTTTGTTTTTTTTTAATTTAAAGCCTCTGAATTCCAGCTTTTTGAAGTTCTTTTTTATAGGGTAGCCAACTGTAAAAATAATCGAGTGTGACAGACGAACGGACGGAAGTACGGAGAAAGTCTCGCCATAAGGGTTCCATTTTTACTATTTTGGTATGGAACCCTAAATATCATAACTAAAAAATAATATGAAAATAGAATCTTCGGCTTGTTATTTTTATAAATGGTCATTATTCTATGGAATCTTCTTGGGTTCGTTCCATTTTAGACCTTATCTCAGTACGGTAGGATTTAAATCAAATCACATAATAAGTGACATTGATATAGAGCATAGAGCTATCTCGGTCTTTCGTCTTATTCTTCATGAAATGTCAAAAAAATTTGATTGAAGTGAGGAAAAGTGGAAAATGGTCGGAAAATATTTGGTTTATTTTTCTCGCTCTGTTGACGGGAGAGGTTTCGTTCGCACGATATTGTTGTATTAAAGTATGTGCTGATAAGTGTGTATGAAATAAATGCGAAATGTGGTCAAAACATAAATACCGTGAGGTTCACACACATATTATATATTTACAGCGCAACCAGCTGTAAATTGAATTTAGTGTTCGATGTTTCCACGTATTTTCGAGGATTTGGAGATGGTTCTAACGATGGGGGTGTAATCGGTGATAAATATGGCTCGGGATGGCGACGTGCCTACTATTTTTAACCCGAGGAGAGTGCGAACGCCTTCCGTTATAATAACAACAGATGAAGTGGCGAGCGAGCAGGGAGATGTGGAACGGGAGCGTCCGAACGGGCCTCCGACGCCCTTGAGCCCTAGGGCGCCGCTCACGCCCCAGACTTCTGTGTCTTCAGCGCCTCCTTTGACCACACAGCCTTCTCTCCAGCACACGTACAGCGAGTCTGCGGGGAGCAGTCAGGATGACCCGGAGCGCCAGTTACGCGATAAAACATGCCCGCGCTCTTGTTGCTCGAAGGTGGCCAAGAAGGTTGATTTAAATACTACTCATGTATATTCATGTCATTTGCTTTTTCATTAATTTCTTTTAAACTATTAATGTATGAGTTTTCTAGGTATCAATACGTGCAGTTGCTTGGAAACACAGCTAATATAGTTTACTTCTTGGCTTAAAATATTTTAACTGACATCCAAAAACAACTTATTTTGTGATATGAACTCTACAAAATCAATTAAATGTTGATAACCTTTTTTTCACTTGTTTTGTCCTTAGGTAGGCCTAAAATTACTTTGACGATTTTAACAACTCTCGCTGATATATATAATTTGCTACACACACATACAGGAATACCTGTTAGCATATATATTTCTTATCCTCGGAAACTTGCTTGGGAACTTGAGATGCTTGGGGATGGTATGGAACATAGGTAATGAGATATCCGAGAACTATGTCAGAGCTTTGTTTGTACAATAGTACATCCCATACTTCTTTCAGCAGGTCTACCCAAAAACTCACAATTTTAAGCTTCAATTTGTCTCACATTCTTAAAGGAAAAGCGGGGCCTAAAAGGGGTTGAGCTGGAAATAATTTCTGTGTTCCCCTGATAGAGAGGATGTTATGCATTTTCTGTTTACAAACAAAATTAAGCACTTGATGGGTTATACAGCAACCATAGTTTTGATACATTGTACCTGATGGTATAACATATTAATACATACAACAAAAACAATAAGATTGACACAACAAAAGTAGTTTTTCTAAGTTTTCTGTAGCCAATTCAGCATACCACGTATATCTAGTCTTTTATCTGCTGGTCTGTGTGGAGACAGTGCTGTGAGTCTTAAGAAACCTTGGGTCCTGCATCACTAACCAAGTTAATCATTGCATCAATGCTATGTCCATACTTAGATTAATAAGCTAATTCTAATTGATAGGCAATTAATTAGAATTCTTTGAGTGATTTGTGCACTGCTAAGGCATCTTCATCCAATGATTGTGATTCACATATTATTTAATATTCATATAGAGATTTTTTTATTGAAGTCAGAAGAAATGAATGTGCAAATGTCATGTGGAATTACATATTTTGAGTGGCGATAATTCTTATCAAGCTATACGCTTTTTTTTTAATCAGATGTCCAGATTCATGTAAGATCTATTGGTGTAGACCCCCTTATTTCAATCTTTGGAATCTTTGGACTACTTGTAGAAGAATTCAGTCTTTCAAAATCGCCAATGTTTCATTCGAATCGTATTAAGTGAGGCAGAGGTGGGAGCGTCATCGTGAATTGAAATATCTATACCTATGTTGTCATTGCCTACGAAACCCCATAAAGGTTTGAAGTTTAGTTCTGAATATTATTGTTCATGTTAGATGACACTGAGTATAATGTTGCAGATGTACTATGGGCTCTGC
Organism: Coenonympha glycerion; assembly: GCA_963855885.1. Lineage (NCBI taxonomy): Eukaryota > Metazoa > Arthropoda > Insecta > Lepidoptera > Nymphalidae > Coenonympha > Coenonympha glycerion. The sequence continues at coordinate 13,740,491 of OY979637.1, read as the reverse complement.
GTCACAGCCACCATAGTGGCGTCGTGGGTGACGGTGACCCACTGCATCAAGTACATGTACCTCCAGGACTACTCACACACCGACAGCTCAACCAGTATAGAGTCTAGTGTTAATTATAACTTTACTTCTAGGATCCGCACACATGTGAGTATGGTTTATTTTAACCCTTGTAAACTTAGTTTTAAGTCGACTCGTAGTTCTCACCATACTTATGCGAAATATCACACCGACTTTTCGCAAGTGCCTGTATGTTAGGCCTATGTGAAATAAAGGTGTTTTGAGTTTTGATTTTGAGTTTTATCACATCACCTAAAGGCGAATGTTTGTGCGTGCGTGGGTGCGTGCATGCGTACGTGCGTGGGCATAATTTTAGTAACGTCGATTTAAGAGGATAATAATATATTGAGTTTATTTTTCCCTTCTCATTCTTATGAACACGTTGGTGGGTGCGAAATGCAGCGTTGCAGAAAAATATAACAGATAAACGACTCGTTTATACCTAATTACTAAAAAGATTTTGGAGCAATTTTTGGGGGAACTTACTATCGAGAAAATTTTATCCAATAGTGTTTCTGCTTCAGAGCGATTTTAGAGTAAAGATCCCTAATATTTGACGTTTAAATTTTAAAGTTTCTTTACATTTTTTAAACTGGCAGGCCTCTAAAAATCGCTTAAATCGCCGTCTACGCCGTTAAGTTTATAAAGTCCTACACCCTTAAGTCCTTCACCATAATGCCATTTTTTGTAAAAAAATTTGTGACCATAAGTTGAGTGATTGCATTGGGCAACACAACAATTAAATATTATACATTTAAGACTAGAATTATGTTTTTTACTACAAAAGAAATTACGTATAAGTACTGTCTTTTATTATTCCCTGGAACTACTGATAGGATCAGGGAACGACTCTGAGGCTGATAACATTGGCGCCACACTATGATAATTTCCCACAATAGAAAGTGATCAATCATGCGATCGCTTGTTCCAGCACCATTACAACGCACCATTTTTCACGGCGTGGTTCTGCACGAACTGGCTGATACTTTTCTACCCGCTCTACGTCATCATCATGCTTATTCACAAGAAGTGCAAGTCAGCCAACAGCATTGTATCTGACGCCTTCACCGACTTCAAGGATAAGGGATTCACATTTGGTGAGCGAATATTATGTGTAATATACTCACTTATATTAATTACTTTTTGTCAACATTTTGGTGTATGCAACATGATTCTTAGGTAATTAATCTGTTTCACGTAATACAAAGCTCATTTTACGTAAAAAAATACGCGTATTTTTACGTAAACTTTTAGGTGTATGCTTATGTCAGATATTCGTACTTAGATTTTTCAAGGTGAATCTGTCGGAATTCCTCAGGCCCTATGAGTTCTCTCTATCGGTGCAATATCTTCTATGCTTTTGACTAACAGTTATTTAGTACCTACCTATTGGCATTACGGCACTCCCCTTCTTCATCCACCTGTTTTCTGCCTTCCCTTCCACCGGTGTACCTACTAACGTTTACTAACATCACCGCAGCCCGCTTCCTCAGCCGCTGCGGGCTGTTCTGCCTGCTGTGGGTGGTTACCATCTACATGTACTCATACTCGCTGAAGATCCTCCTCTCCACCGACGTGGTGGCGCTCTTCGCCACCAACGTATCCTGCGTGTACTTGCTGTCCTGGGTGATCCTGCATGAGCAGTTTGTTGGTGTTAGGGTAAGTACAATTTCAGAACAGAGTACCTACCTACACTTGGCCGCTTGTCCACTGCAGCCGTCACCGAAATCGAGATTATTTTTGAATGAGATGAGGCCTGAAGGTGACCGGAGCGCGGTGAACAGACGGCTATTTACACGGCCATAGTAAATGTATACTTACGAGTACCACTAATTCGTCGCCATCATAATTTACTGATTACAGACGGCTTTACTGATTACAGACAACAGCTGCTGTTTATGCATTAAGCTTTTGGATTGTTATTTTTATACCTACTCGTGTTCTTCTCAACTGATTTGTCGCTTGAAAGGGATATAAACATATTGTGTAAGACATAACGTTGTAGCTGAATGCTTAATAAGTTGATGGTACGTCGTTCGCCGGTAAGACCATCAGCCGCGGCCGAATTTTCCATACTTCCACCGAACTAGAACTGAGCCGATTTAAAATTACATCATTTATTAGGTCTTTCATTGCACTGGCATACTCAGTAGTCACTCGTGCACAGATAGTGGCGGCGATCCTGTGCGACACGGGCATCGCGCTGCTCGCGTACATGGACGGCATCACGGGCAACTCCACGCTCGGCGGGGTCGTGCTCGCCGCCTGCGCTGCCGCCGGGTTCGCTATATTCAAGGTGAGTTAGTGGTTCTACTCGTGCACAGATAGTGGCGGCGATCCTGTGCGACACGGGCATCGCGCTGCTCGCGTACATGGACGGCATCACGGGCAACTCCACGCTCGGCGGGGTCGTGCTCGCCGCCTGCGCTGCCGCCGGGTTCGCTATATTCAAGGTGAGTTAGTGGTTCTACTCGTGCACAGATAGTGGCGGCGATCCTGTGCGACACGGGCATCGCGCTGCTCGCGTACATGGACGGCATCACGGGCAACTCCACGCTCGGCGGGGTCGTGCTCGCCGCCTGCGCTGCCGCCGGGTTCGCTATATTCAAGGTGAGTTAGTGGTTCTACTCGTGCACAGATAGTGGCGGCGATCCTGTGCGACACGGGCATCGCGCTGCTCGCGTACATGGACGGCATCACGGGCAACTCCACGCTCGGCGGGGTCGTGCTCGCCGCCTGCGCTGCCGCCGGGTTCGCTATATTCAAGGTGAGTTAGTGGTTCTACTCGTGCACAGATAGTGGCGGCGATCCTGTGCGACACGGGCATCGCGCTGCTCGCGTACATGGACGGCATCACGGGCAACTCCACGCTCGGCGGGGTCGTGCTCGCCGCCTGCGCTGCCGCCGGGTTCGCTATATTCAAGGTGAGTTAAGGTATGATTCCAAACTCGGCAGCAAGCAGCAGTCCTGTCGCCGCAGTGCTGCCACGAAGGTGCTGCCCAGCAGTGCTGCCTGCCGCGCTGATTTCTAGCAAGGCGGCAGTGTCGCTCTGTTCGAGGTGAAATTCATCGTTTTGTTGGCAATTTACTTATCAACATTCACGTAGGTACTCTCGTTGCGGCGGCAGACGCGTCACCACTGGTCTGTCGCGGCGGCAGGGCGACACTGACGCGCAGCAGTGCTGCCGCGACATTGCTGCCTAGCTCGGAATGTAATCTCATATTATAAGCTTATAGAGATTGTATTGGTCCCCAATAGTGCCGCGACAGCACTGTTGCGGCAGCACTGCTGCGTGCAGCGTGGTTCGGAATCATACCTTTATGCTCGTTTTCACCAACACTTTAAGAAACGCCTATAAGCTCTTAAGTGACAGTTTTCGCTTACAACTACTGTCACCTTAGGGCTTAGGTGACTCTTAAAATGTTGGTGAAAACGAGCATTAAGTAGTGCTTTGTTACCTACAAATCCTCTAACTAAACTAAAATAATTTCTTAATTTTAAATACAGTCAAATATCTAATATAATATCTCATTTGGAGAAAGCTTAATATTTTCTTAAAATTTTACACCAAATAACTGAATATACAGCACAGGTCTTTCGATACAAATTACGATTATACATTTTTCTTTCTTTGTTTAATCGCGTCTTAATCAATGATATTTTAACTTAAGGTTAATAAAGCTCGTGTTATACAACACGCGATATAGCCGGCTAGCATGGACGGGTGCGTGAGAAACATGCATTCAAGGGCGCTGGCGACACGGAAAAAGTCCTTTAAGTTATTCGTAATGCGCGCCAACTCAGCTTGAAATAATGATGTAATTAAATACCTAGTCAAATACATTGGACTCTGCAAACCCCGTGAAAAAATGTCGCCAGTTTACAAAATGTTTGTTTTAATGGCCAGCTGCAGTTATAGGCATATACTCGTAGTTCTCTCACTCCGCCACTATAGAATAGAATTTTGACAAATGGCGCTACTGTTTGCCTGTATGAAAAATGTTAACGAAAAACGTTCGGATGGAACGGATATAATATCCCAATTTTTCGAGTCTCAATTTTTTTTCAATAAATAGAGACCTCAGTGGCAGTAAAATCAGAGCACAGTCAGCAGTTTTGCACTAAGAAGAACCTAATTTGCCCTTTTGGAATCCATAAGGATGTATTGTTATAAATTCCATTCATTTCTTGTTAATTTGCATTTTAGATATTCTATAATCCTTATATACCTATTTGAATAAAATTTTAATTGCTCTATACCTGAAAAAAGAAAGCAAAGCATTAATTGCTTTTTAAAAATCCCTTAACTCCTAACGGTAACTTGATTACTTATAATTTTCCTCTGCAATGAAATCAAACGCTAGGTGGTAAACGTAACAATCGCGTGTCACATTGTATTTGGGGCACGATTGTCACGCGGGCCCTTTACAAACACTTGTACAATCACCGATAAAGTCGTAATAAACTAAATACTATAGATTTTTAATTCAGTAATTCGGTATTTATCGGTAACGAATTGAAGACTGGCGAGTGATAGGCAATCCCCATTTTATATGTATGTATCTAACCTATATTCTTGTTTTCTAAAATTACTTTCTTTCCAGGTGCTATTTAGAAAAGTGATGGGCGAAGTGAACACGGGGCAGCGAGCGTTGTTCTTCTCCATACTCGGCATCGTCAATGCAACGCTGCTGTGGCCTGTGTGCCTCGCGCTATACCTCACAGGCACAGAACAGCTGCCCGCGCATCAAATGCCATGGATTCCTCTCCTGTTGGCCAGTGTTGCACTGCTTGGTAAGTGGTGGGCGAAGTGGGCATATGATCAGCGAGTTTCGTTCTTCTCGATACTCGGCATCGTCAATGCAACGCTGATGTGGCCTGTGTGCCTCGCGCTATACCTCACAGGCACAGAACAGCTGCCCGCGCATTCAAATGCCATGGATTCCTCTCCTGTTGGCCAGTGTTGCACTGCTCGGTAAGTGGTGGGCGAAGTGAGAACATGGTCAACGAACGATGCTCTTCTCGATACTCGGCATCGTCAACGCATAACGCTGCTGTGACCTGTGTGCCTTGCGCTATACCTCACAGGCACGGAACAGCTGCCCGCGCATCAAATGCCATGGATTCCTCTACTGTTGGCCAGTGTTGCACTGCTCGGTAAGTGGTGGGCGAAGTGAGAACATGCTCAACGAACGTTGCTCTTCTCGATACTCGGCATCGTCAACGCATAACGCTGCTGTGGCCTGTGTGCCTTGCGCTATACCTCACAGGCACGGAACAGCTGCCCGCGCATCAAATGCCATGGATTCCTCTACCGTTGGCCAGTGTTGCACTGCTCGTTAAGTGATAGGCGAAGTGGGCATGTGGTGATGGTCAGGGAGCATTGTTCGTCTCGATACTCGGTGTTTTAGGTAAGTGATGGGCAAACTGAATATGCGTCAGTGAGCGTTGTCTTTCAGATAGTCTGTATTAAATTGAACGGAATTTATGTTTGCCCCATATCATGGTTGAGAAATCTGAAATAATCACGTCCGAGCAGAGTCGTAAATAACAACTTTCCATTCATTAATTTTTGCGAATTGTAAGTAAGTGTAATTGTTGTGTTAATAATAATTGATTCATTTCGTAACTACTGATTGAAGTTACAAAGTTTCATGTTATTTTGCTGTACCTGTGTTTTTGTAAATGCTGTTTTTGATGTTGAAATACATAAATAAATTCACGTGCAACTTACGTATTGTTGCAAAGTATGCCAAGGTCTCGCACATGCAAAATAAATGCGTCAGTTTTCACTTTGTAAGACGAGATATCTCACGGGAAAATGGGTCAAGTTTCAACTTCTCGAGATGTTATAAACTCAAGACTTCCAGGCGCATTCGGATTAGACGGCGAACACTTTTAAAGTAGTAAATTGAAGATTTCGTATTTAAGTTTAGAATTGAGAACGCGAGTTTACTCTTTTACACAAATGATGAATACTTATCTAATACCTACTGGCTATAGGATAAACGTTGTTTTTCCATTCAGAGGTATAAAAAATAGCTCACAAAAAATTTCATAAAAATCGGTCAAGCCGTTTCGGAAAAGTTTGGTTATGAACACAGTGACACGAGAATTTTATAATATACTAGCTGATGCCCGCGACTTCGTCCACGTGGGATAAAAACTATTCTATCTTTTAAGTAGGACCGTATGACAGATATTCACGAAGTTTGAACTAAATCGGTTCAGTAGTTTAGGAGTCCATCGCGGACAAACATTGTGACACGAGATTTATATATATTAAGATTAGATGATTTTGGTTTGATGCACAACATTTAGGTACAATTATTTTCTACGCCAAACGGAGATATTTCTTACCTTGTGTTAATACGTGGTGGGCTATGGCCAAACCCCTCTCAGTCTGAGAGGAGACCCGTGCCCAGCAGTGGGACATAAAAAGGGGTTGAGATGAGAGATGAGATTAATACGTTTAAGTTCTGTGATTGCATGATATCTGGTAGGTAATAGATATATATCACATATATATGTGTTGTTTTTAAAATCAGTTTCGATAGGAGATTTTTTGCGATAAGTCTGATGAATATAATCCTTGTTTCAGTATTCCACTTGGTTTTCCAGTTCGGCAATCTGATGACGTACAACATATTTGTATCCCTTGGGCTCATATTTGCGGTCCCTACATCTGGTAGTGAGTATCATTAGCATTTTTTCAAAATTCAAAAAAATTCAAAAATTTTATTCTTTCACATAGGCCTAACTTACAGGCACTTGCGAAACGTTAGGCTCTACCGCCTCGTTCGGAAAGTAGCACTGCACCGAGAAGATTTTAAGAACTCCGTACCTCAACTGTTGGTGACAAACCAAGTATTTTTGCCACCGGTAAACCGGCGACATTTTTTTGCGCGGTCCACCCTGTTCAGGGTAGATGTCAATTATTGCCATACAAACTAAGCGTGTATACAAAATTCATCTCAACTGGTTCAAAATGTCTACTTCAACGGTTTGCTTCAAAATTGATTTGCAAGATTCCACCCGGATAAACATACATTGCAAGTTGAATTAAGGCTTATAAAAGTACTTTTTATGTTCATCCGAACCAAACAGATTTCCGAATTTAAAGCTTAAAAATCCACAAACTAAGCCTCTGTAACTCGTTCACTGTAGAGTATTTCTAGACACTTCAAAAGCCGACTCACTTAAATGAGCTCTCCGCCGGCTAATATAAAAAGATGGTAAGGTAAAAAGGTATGGGTTTCCCTTAATCGAAAGATGGTAAGGTAAAAAGGTATGGGTTTCCCTTGATTCGCGAATCGGCCGAGTCGTACGTGACCAATTATTAAATTAAAAACTCCTTGAGACGCGTAAGGCATTTTCGAGATGGGTAAAAACCATTGAAGTCGTTACCGTAACCGACACCACACATAAATTGTTCAAGTTTTCACTTCTGGGGGAACTCCCGGAGTGCCACATCTTTTTTTATGAATATTTTGTATAATTTTTCAGCTCTGGACGTGATTCTATACGGCGTAGAGTTCGAGGGGATGAAGCTGGCGGGCATCATACTGATCACCGTGGGCTTCTTCCTGGTGATGTTCCCCGACAACTGGCCCGACTACATCATGAGGCTGCTGAGGTGAGAGTGAGGCACAACAGCTCATGCATGTTTTTTAAATTATTTATTCTTCTTCTTCGTCGTGGCGCTCTTGACAGTGCGGTCGTGGTCGTCAAATTAGGAGCTGACACTGTTTGAGGCCGATGCTATTGTCCTCACGAGCATACGCCACCTCTCCCTGCTTGCTGTCATTCTGGTACACTCATGCAAGGGACCACCAACAGCAGTCTTTATTTGGTCAGTCCATCGCATGGGCGACCTTCCACGTGGTCTTGTGCCTTCCACTTTGCCCTGCACGACGAGTCGCTCGATGGAATCGTTCCCTCGCCGGGAGACGTGTCCGAAGAACTTAAGGATGCGACTTTGTACCAACGTCGATAAACGATTTTTAATGCCGAGTTCTTAGAGTATAGAAATGTTGGTGCGAAATTCGGTCCATGATATTCTGAGCATTCGCCTCCAGCACCATATCTCCAGAGCGTCAATTTTCTTTATATTAATTAAAATTATTTATTGCGTGTCAAAATAATTCTGAAAATTTTTGAATCTGCTTCCCCCTTGGCTTCGCTGGACGCTTGGTTTTTGGATCACGGGTGCAACTGTCGTGGACACGATATATTCGCTACTCTTTCTAGGCAGTCATTAGGCGACTGTGAAGTCATTTATTGGGAAACATTGCAGTTTCAGTCCATTTTCAAAGGCCCGTCATTTGAAATAAGAAAATTAAATTAGAAATATTATATAATACAGTCCGACAATGCTCTCTTGGCACTTGAAGGAGGGCGCTGTTGCAAAACAAAGGCAGCCATAAAATAAAATCTCCTCAATTTTACTTCAATTTTAGTTTAAAATAGTTAAAAGTAAGCAAAAACACCATAACATACAATAGTGATATACTGACAGAGCGAACTATCAAACAGTAGCACTAGCTAGCCGCGTTAGTTCAGACTTTGGCCACGCGCCAAAATAGCCTTGTCGCACTGTATATCAGGACGTTATACTGGAAATGGAGCAAGCTTAAATTATTTTATTTACATTTTGAAGGGCGGATTTTTAAGCGATGTATTTGTTACAACTGTGTACCTGTGATGCTGGCGTTTGCGCATATAATTCATTTTCATTAATACTCAATTAGTCTCCTATTTGCGAATAACTAAATAAAACTTGAATTTAGCAGGTTAATTTTATCCAACCACCTCAACCCATCGAATACACAAACATCGGTGAGCGTACTTGTATAGAAAAGTTACTCGACTACCCTCTTCTCATAAAATCTATTCGTTCCGGCAGATGGAGCCGCCGTCGACAGCGCGGCTCAGAAAACGGCGGTCGCAGCCGAGACACCGTGGACTACCGCACCGGCTACATCCGCTCCCACCTGCGCTCGCCCTCGGGCCGCGTCAGGTGACCGCCCTGCCGCCCGCGCAGCCCCACGCCCCGCCTGCTCACCGTCAACGGCTTCCACCATTCCGGCATTGGAAATCACACGTGAATTTGGTATTTGACTCCAACCACGGAATACATAATAGTCCCTAACGCTACAGAAAGCTCACTCCGCAAGATGATTTAAAGAAATGATTTAAAAAATATTTCTGATTAGCCAGAGACAGCGACATTGAATTGTGACGTCACACCTTACTAAAGCCATAGTAGCTTCGTGCGGCTTCATACAAATTTTCGTTTTGCGAGAAAGGAATAGAAGACCCTCTCACTCCAAAATTGAAATGCCTGTACTTTTGTAAATCTTCGTATTTCGATTTTAATATTTTTTCAGTGTACGTCATTATTGTTATCCTTGTTTATTAAAAAATAATTTTTATCAAATTCGAAAGAAAATAGTGTGGTACCTACCCAATTACATCCATGTTTGAGTCTGCAATTTTTTTTGTAGTAGCGAATTTGAGTCTTCAGAAATAACCTTAATTGAAGGAAATATATTAAACTCTACAGTTTTATTCACGTCTATTTATAATGCTGTTGGTTGGATTAGGAACTCTCCAGGAATTAGAATCTGGAAATAATTTTTCCACGTCCAAAATCTATCTAGTATAATTTAAACGAATTAAAATCATCGGATATTGCAATAATTTCCACCAATAAATGCAGAATTGCCAACAATTTAGACCATAACGGAATTTTACCTCACAAACTTTTATTGTACTTCTCTTTTGGAATCTGACTCTTTCCCTAACAATGAATCTCGACAAATATAATATAAATTATAAACGTCTATACAATAGAATTACTTATTATTTTAAGACTGAAAAAACAAATAAGTTTTTCTGCTATCATAGTCTGACTTAAATGACTATGGAATTTCCAATGTATATTCTAGCAAAGGTAAAATACACAAAATATGACATAATTTCTACGCAAAAAAGGTACATTTGGAAACAAAACCACCGAAATACATCATTTAATCAGGAAATATTCAAGAAATTTAACTGACTGATAATTTTGAGCGATGAATTTGCTGTTTTCTAATCAATTCACATATTTCTAGAAATACAAACAATAATTTATGTAGTCACCTCAAAATATATTAATCTATACTATCACTACTAAAGCAATAAATGAATACATATTACAAATATTTATAGAAGCTAAAAAATATGGTAGTTATAAATAATGAATTTAGAGTCGTTTAGAGCAAGAAAAAAGTTTTCATACGAATTTTTCTTTAAAATTTTTAAATGACGTTATATTTGCCGAGTATTAGTATTTTATACAATCTTAATCTGAATATTTTAAAAGAATGTCCTACGTAGGTAAAGTTTTAGTAAAGTACATATATCAAACTGTTTATCTAAATTTTATGAAATGCATGCAATTTTCTAACTAGCCTATCTTCCTGGTGTTCTACAATCTTTCTACTGCAAAAGACTCTTTTATTTAACTTCTTAAGGGCCAGATTTTTTGACATTTTCATGGTAGCAAAACCGTGAAACGTACATATACTCGTACCAATACTACCTATTTGCCCAGTGGTGCCAATTCTGTTGGGCACAATCTCTAAACTAATATGACACGCCTGAAAATAGTGATGTCCTTTTCAAAATACTATAGAAAAGGATTGACCTACTATTTTTACACGACTGCCCAAAAATTCTTCTCTTCTTCTCTATTCTTTCACATAGGCTTTACTTACAGGCACTTGCGAAACGTCAGACTCTACCGCCGCGTTCGCAGTGCTTCTTTTCGAACGATATATGCGGATACGGTGAGAATCTTTCTTGAGAATTATTTTTACACGACTGACCAAAAAAGGAGTGTACTGTTTTTATTAGGGTTTATGTACGTATGTGAGTTTCTTTATTCCACCATAACTTCTGAACGGCTGAACAGATTTGGACATATGAGCTATCGTTAGATATCCTTACATCATTCCGAGTAACAAAAGCTATATTTTTTTTTTTGGAAAAAAATCGTTTTACCATAGGGCAGTCGTGTTTTTTTTAATTTTATTAAATCATTTACTTGTGAGACTGAAATTAATTTAATTTAGAGATTTCATACAACGTAATTGCCACTAATGTCTGACTAAAATTAAATATTTAAAAAAAATAGTTGAAGTATATTTTGCACATTCTGCAGATTGAAATAAAATGCTTTATTAACTTAGTGTACAGTAGGTACACGGCAAACTTCTTGGGTATATTATGACCTTGATTGCGCACAAGCAAATTTGAGATCCTTTTGGTAGTAAGTGCGGGGCGCGTCGGCGGAGAGTCGCTTGCGCTAATTTGCCCCCACTACGTCGTTCATACTCAAGAAGTTTGCCGGCACCTGTATTGAGCTGTAGAAAGATTCGATGTTGAGATACCTAGTGGTAGTTATAGCGTAGGCCTTGAATCTCTTAAAAGTATGATCAGAAAAATCAAAATAAAACTATTGAATATACTCGTCTTCTAACTTATCTTTCTATCTCTAGCTAACTCCTTCTAAATTAAATGATCGTCGCAGAGAAAAACTTAAATGGTACAGATTTTTAGTTTTTCCTGCCAACTTTTGAAATGGTAGAAGTTAGCTCCCAATTTTTATACATAAGCCTAGTCAAACTAGTCGAAAACTAAAATTTTAGTACATAATTAATAATTATTATTATGGCATAATATATTCTAAACTTAAAGCCGTATGAGATAAGCTGTCACTTCTTTTTTTAGTGAAAACAACGGTATTTTATTTTTTCTAAAGACACGCTCCAATATATTACAGTTAATTATAGTTTTTAACACTATTTGTAACGATTTTCCTAATTAAAATACCTACAACCCAATTAAAACAATATGTTATACACAACACATGGACAAGATTTTTATGCAAATGATTTTAATCAATAATCATAAATATTTAATAGCTAATACTTATAAAGAAAATTTGGATTCCAAAATTTCTTTTATTAATATCTGTAAAAAAATTAAAATATTTTTGCCAGGAGTCCATATTACGTAGTAAAAAATAACGCAGGTTTGCAGTTTTTTTGAATACAAAATTATCTATCTGTTAAATTATGAAATAATTGTAAACGAGAGTCCTTTGCTAATTCTTATTTAGAAATTCCATATTGATAATGCATATTATGAATTATGGCACAATAATTAGATTGGCAAAATAAATTGTATAGAAAATATTCTGTAGCTTAGAATCTAAAACCTATTTAACGGCCGCCCTCACAAAACTCGTCAAATTTAATTATCATTAAAACGCGGCCCACTGGTGCACTAAAGTTCAGGTTGAAAACTGACGTAATGAGATTTAATGATAATTAAATTTAAGGTTAATGTCAGTTCTATGGCCAAGATATTTATTTATATTTGGCCTAAAATCGGCAATATTTAACAATGGCTGATCATCAGCTTTTAGGGTAGTGTAAGTTTTAATTGTAAATGAAAAGCGAATAATGTAAGGGTTAATTGATGAATTTTATCCTGTAAAAGCGATGTTTAAAACCAAATTTAACCTCAAGCAATACCAGAAACTCTTCAGACCATTCTTTAACAAAGAAAGGATTCGTTTAAAACCAAAGTGATGTTATGTGTAGTATTTTATTGCTGATAATGTAATTATTCTACATAAATTATATGTTCTAAATATAATTAAAAGATATGTTGAAACTCAGATTTTACTGAGCAAGTTTTTAAATAAGTATTAAATCATGTTTCTTAATCAGCGATAAAAAACCGCGTAAGGCAGACTAAAGACTAATATAAAGGATTTTTTTACAGTTTTAATTACTTAATACTGTATGGAACCTATTATATAAAAATTATAAAATTAATTTTTAATTATGGTTTATTGAATTTAATAAGTAAATGTACTTGGTAAATTTTATCCAACAAGTTGACATTGGTAAGTTTATACTTATTAGAATACTTTTACAAGTAATATACAATCAATTGTTTCAAACGAGACATTTTTGTAAAACGAGATAAGTTTCAAATTGTTTGTTCTCACAATATCTTTAAAGATTTTTTAAGTTCGTAAAAATCATACTGTGTGAATAAGTCATGTTTCATGTATGTGATACTCCATGGGCCTGTAGTTAACCAACAGTCAGTATTATTTAAACCTTCCTGTAGAGACATTTATCCATGGTTCCTTAGTCGCATACTTATACAGTACCCACGTCCCCTTTTGCATGTGCCATTTCATTGCAAATATCTCTCAAAAATAATCACCAATGCAGAAAGAATAAGGTTTTTTTTAAAGTGATTTCTTTTTATTTTGTAAAAAGTAAGATCTTTGCTCACTTTAAGAAAACAAAAATAGTTAAAATCGTTACAACATTTTAATCTTAATGTCAACTGTGTGGTAAAAACTATGAGGTAAAAATAATAATAATCTACATAATTTACGCAGTTGCTGTTCGAATTATGATATGGTATTTAACATTATGACATTATACCTTACACACATTGCAATCTAGCCCCAAAGTACTGATTAATCTGTTCAATAATACTTACCTATACATGCTTATAATATACAGAAAAACACCCGACACCAAAAACATTCATGCTAATCACACAAACATTTTTCATTCATGGGAATCGAACTCACGATCTCTGACACAGAGACCAACTGCGCCAATCAGTGGTCTGAATTGATGACGGTTTTGGCATGACATTACAATGTCCCGCTTTGCTTTATAAAAAAAAAAGCTTTATTTGCAAAACAAATCGGATTCCAGCCCTTAGTTTGGAGAGCCACTGTTCCCCCATTGTTGTGTAGGCGTATGTTAGTTCTAGACTCCGCTCCTAACCTTGCCAAAACTTACTTAACGCCACCCTAGGAGTCGTTACTCAAATTTAATGATCATCAAAACATGTCAGACATCTGATGATAACATAGCGTTGTCACTGAATGAACGTGTCAGTTGCATGAGTTGGCACTTGGCCATGCTAACTGTTGAAATGGCATGTTTTATGGTGGGATTAATGATAATTAAATTTGAGGGCGGCCGTTCACCTTATGTTTCAAAAACTAACTTCGACTTATATATTGACCTATTCCCTTACATAATAAGTCCCTTATAGCGGTTCTCAACTGACTCTAATTTTTGCCTTAAAGCCGAGGAATATTATTGAGTTAATATTTTATCGTGCATGTTCCAAGCTTCCATGCTAGCGATTATTACTTTTACATAAAACAGTGGCTATTTTACACCGGTCGGTTTGGTATAGGTTATTTAAGTAGTCGGAGACAATAATATAGTAAATTGAGATTTTTCTAGTGACGGTTTAAAAAGCAGTTAAATGTTTATCATAAATTTCCATCAAATACTTAGCCATAGAAGTGAAAAATTAAGTTACAATCAAAAATGTCAAGACTATACTTGTAAAAATATATTAGGCCCGTTTTGGCGTTTGTGACAGACCATAGAATGTAACTTGACCTGAAACGGAAAGAAGCAATCACATGGTAACACCAGCTTCATTCGATTTTAATAGTAAATAGTAATCGAATATTGTGTAGTGATCTTTACTGAAAGAAATGAGCTTGGCGACTTGAGACTGAGAGTTCTATAGAACGGGTTGTCTTTGACCAAGCGACACGTAACTAAGTGAATGTTTGATTGTGTGGATGGTGTTGTAACTAGAAATAGTATATTAAAAACAAAGGAGTTTGCCTCAAAATGGGCTATTTTGCGTCCACACTGCGTCTGAAGCACGTATGCATGAAAAATCTTATTTCAAATTATAATATCACATATATTTTTCTCAATGATGTGCGTACAGGGGTTTAAAAGTTTTATGAAAATAAAAGTAATTAAACGTCTCGATAAAAGCGGAACTGCCGTATAGGCACTGGAAACGTCACTCCCACTAACACTTGGCAAATGATACCAGTTTTTTATAAACTCACTTTTTTAGGGAAAAAGTAGGATAACTATTATAGGAAATAAATCAAATGAAAACCCAATTGCAATTGTAGATATGTAAAACATAATAAAGAAACTATAATTAAATACCTAAATAATAAAGCCAAGCACACTGTACGGTATTGCTTACATTTAATTGAAATTGTCAAAAGATTTTTTTCAATGAAAAAAAATCTTTATTGACTAGCAACTCCCTCCTGACAATGTCATTCAAGTACCAAGAGAGCCTTGTTGGACTGTACATATATCTCATTTGTTGTTTGATCATGTAATGTGCAGCTAATTATAACAAAAAGTAAGCATACCATCTTGATCGTGACAAAATCCTACGTGGCTTAAAACCTATTCATAAGTGTATTTAAATTATTAAGTATAATACTTTTATTTCCAGCAAAACCTTTGGCTCATAATTATTGAAACGATTCTAATGTTATCTGTCGCTAGGTTCCTACGTACAACAATATGGATGGGCCCCGTCTACAAAATAAGCGTGACTATTTTTAATGTGTAAAGTGGCGCATAAGATGGCGTCACCTAGGGAAGTACCACGAACATTTGACAGCAAATCTTGGCGCTCACCATGGCGCTGCATGTCACGTAAAGCTATGCTACAAATGGGGCGCCTCCTTAATTTTCTTATCTCAATAATCTGTCGCGGCGCCACCGTCGAAACTAGGGTAAAACCAAACTCGTAAATAGAAACACTGGTTTAAATGTCATCAACTCTTCAGTCGTAGTTGTTTTGTGTCAGCGTCACTGTTAGTTGTCTATGTCACTAATCGTCAACAGCGACACCACACAGAAGTTTTAAGGAACTACGGGGTGGCCATTATAAAAAATAAATGCACAATAATATAATAAATACTATTAAATATTATTTTACGTAGATAATAATATATATAAAGAAAAAAATATTAATAAACTTACATACTTTGGTAACGTTTCGTTACATAGGTACCTACCTACTATGATATACCAATGCCTACCTAGATACTTGTGAAGTAGATCTGCTTTATAGTAATGTAAACAGGTGTAGGTATGGCCGTAGGAATAATTATATCTATATGCATCATCCAGGGTTCCACGGTAATAACGAGGTCGCTTTAAATAAAGTAATCATTATGGGCAAAAATACCGATAAGTACAGTCCGACAAGGCTCTTTTGGCACTTGAATGACATTGACAGCTGAGGGCGCTGTTATACAACAAAGGCACCCAGAAAATTAAATCTCCTCTATTTTACAACAATTTTAGTTTAAAAATAGTTAATAGTAAGCAAGACCAACACAACAAACAATAGCGATATACCAACAGATCGAACTATCAAACTGTATCACAAGATAGCGGAGTTAGTACCGATTTTGGCCACGCGCCAGAATAGCCTTGTCGCACTGTACTTATAGTGCGTGAAAACAACTAACCTAACCTCAAAATATCAGAAAAATAGAAAATAAGATTGCTCCAAATTCCCGGTTTTTATCTTACTGATTTTTTTTAACGTAATATTGGGAATATTTCCAATGTTTTACCGATGATTTGGTTAAGACGCAAGTATAGCCCAATTTTCATACAAGAATCGGCAATGTCCTTTAGCTTTCGTATCGTTCTATAATTTCAAAATACCAACAATATTAAGTTCAAGTCATATTTCTGATACGTACTTTAATCCAATGCACTTTAAAATATACTAATAATAGTATAATCAAATCGATCAAGTACTCATACAAACTTGACTCGATTCATCGTGAGTATCGAGTAGCGAGTCGTAGCGGCTCATTACAAGTCTCGTCGAAATGACATATGACAAAACAGGCTTTTTATATTTTTACAACTATACTGACAAGCGTACCGTCTGTTAAAAAAAATATGTTTTTTCCCTCCTAATACTGCTGGGTACTTGATGTAAATAAGATTTATTATTATCGGTATTGTTGCAACGCGACAACGCGAAAAAGGGGAATGTCATGGTGGCCTACTGAGCTAACGCCATCTTGGATTGTTATAAAAGTGATGTCATGATCTATTTATTTGTTACGATTTTTAATATAAGTAATATGCATCTAAGCGATAAAAAATGTTATTTTGTTGAAAATTTAATCACCGTTTAAAAGGTAATCAGTAAATGGAATAATATAGCAACCAAGCCCATCGAAACAAGTAAGGCACACAAATTGACTAATTTTCCATATTTTGCAAACACTTTATTGTCCTCTAGCAATTAAATGAGGTTTTAATGTGTGCGAGTGAAAATTATAAAAAAATGACAACAATCCTCAGGCCACCTGCCATAATTAGAAAATATTGAGACCCCTTTTTCACCCTAAGAAAGAGTATTTATGGTTTGAGCCGTTCAAATGTAGAAGCTATTTAATAAAGGCATGATGAATATCTAGAACACCCGACTACAAAAATGGCGGACCAGTGCCCTCGAATACTAGTACACATATCAAGTATAAGAATATAATTGTAAAGTAATCTTCTACAATATAGTATACCTAATAGTAAAAAACAACTAAACCACAAGTCTGCCAAAGATTACCGTTGTGGATTTGGAGGCGCAGCTGAGATAAATCACATTTTTATTACATTAACTTAAGATTAATAAAGATAGTCTGGTGTCACTTCTAGTATTTTTTTAATTCACACTGTCAAAGTAATTTTTTGGCAATTTAAGACAAAATGGTGGCGCCACTGTCGATTAAAATTCAAGTAGTAACGACAATTTCACGCAGATATTTGCGTATTTTAAAATACTACACAACGCAACACTGAGCTCAGTAACAAGAAACAACAGTTTTATTGCATAGGTACAACTCGGAGAAGTGAAAAAAAACAGTGCCGTTTCAAGACATTTTTACCAAGCTGTAGTAATCGTAATTATTATAAGTTTAACACTACTTAATTTTTGTTGTCGAATTTTCTTCATATTCAGTAACTTCATATAAGTAAAGTAATATCTGGGTGACCGAGCTTTGCTCGGTAGTATTAGAATCCAACAGTAGATGGCAGCAGTAGTCATATTTTTTACTTACCTTTACTGTAATAGTTTTACTTTTCGCCAATAGATGTCAGGCAGTCATATTTTTTTTGGTAAATATAACATTTTCTAAAAATGAATCCTAGCTAGATCGATATATGGGGCCCCCAAAAGCTATACTAAATTTCATGAAAATCGTTCGAGCCGTTTCCGAGATTCAGGTTAAAGTATAATAATAATAATATACACAAACAAACTGACGAAAAAGCGAGCTTGCAACAATGTGAAAAAAAATTAGATTGTATCTAATTTTTTTGTTGCAGCAATTTTGGATTCATTTCTGTATTGTCGCGGAATATCGCGCTCTTCGAAAATTCACACAGTATGAGTATTTTATTTATGATAACTTATCAAGTTTCCAATACAATAACTGTTTTATTGATATAAAATAATTATATATTGTTTGGCCTTTAGACAAACACTTATGCTCGTTTTCACCAACACTTTAAGAAACGCCTAAGCCGATAGGTGACAGTTTTCACATACAACAACTGTCACCTAAGGGCTTAGGTGTCTCTTAAAATGTTGGTGAAAACGAGCATTAGTCCCGGTAACTTTAACAGACAACAGTTAAGTATAGCGTTCTGACCTACGTCACCCGATTGACATAAGCCTATTGGCAAAACTGCCACATTTAACAGTAACGTGACTGTTAAAGTTAGTTGAATAAACTGGGTTACTCGCAATAAGAACTTAAGTAAGTATGTGCTATCTATTTTATGCAACTTTCTCGTACTTGGTCACTTTAAAGAGTAAAAATGTTACGCAAATTTTTTTAGCGATACCTACTACATACTCTGGTATTATACCTATTAATCCGGGATTTTTGTACAATAGTCCGGTTAAGTTTCTTCATGGCTTAGCCCTCTCGCGTTAACCTGGGTATATATTATTAAACCAAATCTATACGAAGAATTCTGGTTTTTAAAATAACTTGAGTGTTGCTCATTGGACCGGTTAAGTTTCTTCATGGCCTAGCTCCATTTGCGTTAGGCCCGGTTTACACCGGTGCGGAGCGGAGCTGTGTTTGACTAACCAATCAGATTTCGTCATTTCGACATCTCTTCTCCCCTCAGTTTCGGAGACGTCATAATGACAAAATCTGATTGGTTACTCAAACACAGCTCCGCTCCGCTCCGCACTGGTGGAAACCGGCCCTTAACCTGGGTAATAAGTAGTAAATATGGTAAAGGGTAGTAAATATGATTAAACCGGAGTTAACCGAGTAATTCTGGTTTTTAAAATAACTTGAGTGTTGTTCATTGGACCGGTTAAGTTTATTCATGGCTTAGCCGTACTCGCGACGTTAACCTGGGTAAATGTGGTTAAATCCAAGTTACAAGTAGTTATTCTAGGGTAACATCTGCCTGCCAAAATTCAAATTTTATATAGGTTTTCGCAAATATTAGGCTAATTATATCATCGTACGCTTATGGCAATGACTTTTGCGAAAATAACTTGCAAAATACTTATAAATAAAATCTTAATTTTGGCGTGCAGATGTAACTTAGTTGTTAAAATGTCCAATGACAGTCTTAACGTTAACTCTGGTTTAAATATTTGAAAGCCGGTTTGGTGCGAGTGGGCCTTATAGAAATTCTATTTGGAAGTGTCTGAGAAAGATATTCTTAATCGTTCGATGCAGAATGCGACAAAAACAACATATTTTAAAGACATACTTTCCTTGAATGACTGTCATAATACTTCTGAAATTAGATCGGTATCCGATCTTAATTTTTTTGTAATGTAATTGCAAATTTTAAATTAAGTCAGTGTTTCTATGTAAATTGTTGATTTATTTGTATCATGTGTATAAAACATTTGATTCTGTAGATATTCATTTAAAATACCTACCTTGCTACTACACGTGTAAATTAATTATCATTTGTGTTATTAATACTTTAAATGTTAATTTAATGTTTAATAAAATAATTATCTCATTAAATTAATTAAATATAAAATAAAGAAGCGAATTCATTAAAATGATACGTAAAAATGTTCTTTATTGGTTGTTATTATGTATTGCTCGTTTAATTAGAAAACTTTAAAGACTGAATTTAATAAAGAAAATATGACTAAATTCAATTACGCTGTCATTTAAATTTAAGTGTATATTATTGGTTGTTAAGTTTTACTTTACATAGTCTTGTGTAGATATTATATTATAGAGACGTAAATATTGGTGTTTAGATTGATTATTGAAAAATGTACGTATAGATACTCAGTCTTTTAATACCTCAGCTACGTATTGTAAATGTCAATAAAATCAAGAAGCGCGATGTTAGCAAATGAAGTTCATTCGTTTATTTTATTTTTGACACATGAGACAGGTATACCCATAACTAGGGACCAGAGAGAGACAAACGTAAAGTGGAATCACTCTGGTTCCTCGCTCCTTTCTTTTTGACGCATGAAACAGAGATATTTGTTTTGTGTCAAAAAGATACTAAACGAATGGACAGGGTTCTGTGGTATAAAACCTGACCAGAGAAAATAAACCCTGCCATTTTCCGGATAAAAATGGAACTAATTTTTTCTATATACCTTACTGTATTGCTATGCAACTGTGGCACCCTCATAAGTTTTATTTTACTGGTCAGGCAGTTGATATTGTTTATAAATTATGTAACAAGCTAAAAAGTATGATTTCATATCAAGTTCCTCAGATTAAATGTTAATACCTCACCTTGTCTCGTTGGGCAATAAAACTACTCATTTATCCCGGTTGCAAGCTTCAATTACGTACTTACACTGAAAAAACTAAATACCTAATCAATCAAATAACAACAAAGTTATAAGCTTTTCAATATTTCTGATTAGACAGAGATAGCGACATTAAATTATGACGTCACACCTCAAGAATGCCATAGTAGCTTCGTGCGGCTTCATACAAATTTTCGATTTGCGAGAAAGGTATAGAAGATCCTCCCACTCCTAAATTAAAATTTAAATATTCGTTAATTTTAATATTTCTTTCAGTGTGCGTTACTATTTTTATCCTACTTTATAATCAAGTAATATTTTGTATCTAATTCAAAAGTAGTGTACTGAGTATCAATTGGGCATTATACTAATGCCCAATTCTCATCCCTTGTGTTAAAGTAACCGTGCCGTACAAAGGCGCTTCATCGGCACAAAAAAGCAACTGTCATATTTTCCGTTTGTATACCTATAATTTTTTTTAGTCCAGCGAGTGAATTGTGATAGAGGTAAGTGAGTACACGGCATGCGGCGTCAGACTCATAATCGTATGAGCCCCGCAAAACAGACGCAAATAAAAGCGACAGAACGAGAGACCATTCCAACATTTTTCATACGATCATGTATCCGACGCCGCGCGCCGCCTACCGCAGCGTTGTGCGTTTTGGTCGCAAAACCAAGGCTTCATCAGACGCTCGAATCTTTACATTGCAGCCGCTAATATGTTTTAATTCGAACTTTATCTCGGGAAGGCCCATAGAAGCCATATGACATTTATCTAGATTCGATTCGCTTAGTAATGAAATGAAATTATAAAATCATGTATGAGAGTGACATAAGTACATATACGATCGCTAAGTTTCAGTCTCATAACTTATGAGGTAACATAATATTATAGATCAATGCTCATAAAATTCTTTGAATTACATAAAATGTAGAGCGAATTTAATAGACTAGATATATGGCAAATATTTGACTGCTGAAGGATTTTGTCCAAATTTATTTTAAAAACAATAAATGTACGGTTCCACTTGTATGTATATGTTCGTACGTATCTGAGGTGTTGAAGCGTACAAATGTGTAGACCACGCAACATAGCTGATGTAACGAGTAGTTGGTATACTAAGAGTACACGAGATAACACCTTGGCCCCTGTGATTCATTTTGTTGATACGTAGTCTTAATTTGTTGGCCAATAAAAACGAGATTTGTCATAGAATTTGTCTTTTTCTGCACCTTTCCACAATTCGGGAACGAACGGGATTTTTCGCCCATTTTGTCGCCACCTCTTTTCTGTTTGGAGGCAGGTGGACTGGAAGGGGATGATGGGGACGATAGAAAGTAGGTAGATGAGAAAGTGTTACAATATTCTAATTCTTCTTCTCACACTGCTTTTGAGGGACCCAAAAATCATCAAAATGAAACATCGAAATAATTTGTCTAAAGGCAGTCTTATTATTGTTGTCATCATTTAAATTAATACAGCTATAAATGATAATTGTATCTAAATGATTACAAACTGTTTTTTTTACAAAATAGGTTATAAATCCACTAGGTCGCGACTCCAGGGCCAGTATTCTGTAAAATTGACACTTCCAGTGATAATTACTGATGTATATGGTTCTTTGTTTTGTGGATAAAAAATAAATATCAAAAAAGCTCTGAAGGTCACTGAGCGATCATCACTGAGATACAGAATAAGGGCCGTCTTTTAGACTCTCTGACTCTTATTTTTTATTTACCCACTTTTAGTGATTTTCCATATTTTGTCTATTTAACTCGCTTACACGTTATTTAGTAAAAAACGTTGTAAAAATATAAGTTGTACCAGTTATAATAGTCACGTTGTTAATACAAACGTTAGCCAGTAGTAGATACTCGATACCAAAACGCTATTATGTCCAGGTCACAGAGCATATTATGTTTTATCCTAAACCCCCATCCGTCGTCCTTTTCATATTATATCTTCCGATGCCTATACAAGTCCTTTAAACACTAATTAGTCACGTGATTTATCGAACACAACTGTAATAATTACAATTATAATTTTAAGTTATAGGCAAATAAACAAGTTGTACTTCTCAATAAATTCTGTATGAGAAGAAATGTGCATTGAATAGAAAGTAACATTTTATATGCAAAATTAAATTCTGTACACAAAAAAAAATTGACTGTACATCGGAACTCCTACGGTTAGTCGCAAGTATTATTCTGTCTGCACATCTAAGTGTTGCCGTTGTTGACGCGGTCCCAGCGCCAGATGGTGCCGTCGTCGCAGCACGTCAGCAGCACTTTGCCGTTCCGCGACAGGGTCACCTGGTAAAGTTAGGTTTTTAGGAAATAAACTCTTTTACTGGTAATCTCTAAAAAGACTATTCGTAGTGAATAAACTAACATGATTTACTGTTGCACGAAACTTCCAGAAACGTCACGCAAACTACGACGGAACGAGAGAGCATTCTCAACGTTTTTCATACCATTATGTATCCGCCGCCGCATGTGTTGTGAAGCCTTGGTCTTGGATCACAACGCACAACGCTGCGGTAGGCGGCACGCGGAGTCGGACACAAATCGTATAAAAAACGTCACGCAAACTACGACGGAACGAGAGGCCATGTATGTATCCGCCGCCGCATGCCGCCTAGGTCAAGGCTTACTATAAAATTTTCGTGTCTCGGGAGCCGCCCGCCACGTTACCCATCTTCCACACCATGATCTTGCCGCATTGATTGCCGAGCGCTGTTAACACTACGAAGTCTATAGATACTTCAATCCACGACGTCGCGCCCCACTCTGTCACAATCGCTTTTGTTTTATTCGATTAGTATGGAGTATGACAGAATGCGGCGTGTCGTGGATTGAAATATCTTTAATACCTGTCTCACGGCAGCGATGCATCTTGGATGCACGAGCTGCGATACCCGGGAGCCGCCCGCCACGTTACCGAGCTCCCAAACCATGGTCTTGCCGCACTGGTTGCCGAGCGCTATTACCTGCGAGCAACCACGATACCATTCAACACCTTTTTTTTAAAATTCATGAATGCAGGTCAAAATTTCTGAAAAAATTAGGGACTGTATATATTTTTACACGATTGTCCAAAAAAAGGAGTGTAATGTTTTTAGAGTTCATGTTTATAATTAATGCAAGCAAACGAGCAGGCGATTCACCTGATAAGCAAACACCGCCGCCCATGGACCTTTGCAGCACCAGGGAAATTGCAAATGCGTAGCCAGCTCCTAAGGAGTTTGTTTATTTTCCCCTTGAATAACCCCATGTTGAAATTTTGCTGGTAACTGGTTCCATAATTTGCACATGCGCGGAAAAAGGATCTGCCAAACCTGGTGGTCGAGGAATGCCAGTCATCCGGGTAGGAGGGCCTGTTCTGTGCCTCAAACAGTTCCTAAGAGCACTGAACAACCGATAGAACACACATAGAGAGCTAACGTCTCTACTGAGTCTCAAAGATTCCATCTTTCAACAATTGTTTGGTAACAGGCAAAGAAGCAGCATTAACTGTCCAATCTCAAAAGCCCAAAGTATATAATTTGCTATACAACCCTGATATATTTTGATATATCTTGTTGAAACTAACTGTTATATTTTATTTTATGAAACTTTATGCTGAATCCTGGCCTCCTAGCAGATTGTTGAGTTGTCACACAACTGGAACGAGTATTTACCCTTTGGCTGTAGTCCACGGCGAAGCGTATGAACCATATCTCGCACTCCTTGTAGTCGAACCTGTGCACGATGGTGACGGAGTTGTCTCCCGGCCGGAGCTCCGTCTCTTCCAGCCGTCCGGGCTTCCAGCAGATTATTGCATTCTCACACGACTAGAACCAAAACGGAGGTAGCTCATTAACTTCCTTTAAGCTATGTGAAAGAAAACAATTGCCTAAAATTAGTGCTCTACAATACTCTGTTGAGTTTCGATTCCGTCTAAGAGTTTCGTCCTGTGAGGTGTTAAAAACATAAAATAAATCAAAATCAGATTCAAGAAGTTCAGTCAAGAAGGCACCCCAGGCACAAGCCAAGTGCAAGGCAAGTACATAACAGAATGGAAGGCATATCACAATTTCACCCCAAAAATGTGAGGTTGATTGGACCATGGTTAGTGGAGGGTTGTCCCTATTAGTTACGAGTACTGGTAAAAAATATAAATTATTCATACCTTTGATAATATTAGATCTCCCATCCATCTAACACAGTCAACATAGTTCCTGTGTATATCTCTCGTGGAGAAATCTGGGAAGTGTTCCTTTAGTGAGTTAAAAGGCCTCAGAGCTCTGTGTGGGTTGAAGTTGTAGCTCTGTTTGATGGCCTCATTCATGGAGGGCTTGTCCAGCCTCCACAATTTGAGGGAATGGTCCATCCCGCAGGACATTATCCTCTCTCCCTTCAAGTCAAAGTCAGCGCTAAGTACTTCATCTCTGTGACCTTAAATGGAAAGAAATGAAATGACTTTATAGTCGGTACAAGTACAAGTAAGAATAAGGAGTGGCAGACCCAAGCAAATTATCTTAAACCATTGCATCAGGACCTGAGAGTTTTAATGGATGGCCCTGAGCATACAATAGAATAATGTTGAGATGTCTCAGTGTCTGTTGAAAATAGTTTATACCCTCAAACTGGGTGAAATCCATATTCAGATGGCAAACAAAAAACTGTGACCTCATCTTGCCTATAGGCATCAAGGTAGTAAGTGTGTACTGGACTAAATAAAACTACCTCAAATACCTTCAACACCTCCAAAGATTGCAATGCATACATCAGTCATGATGTTCCACAGCCGTAGCGCGTGGTCTTTGCTCGCAGACAGGAGTAGGTTGGGGTCACGAGGATGGAATTTGACCTCGTTAATAGCATGTCCATGGCCTATGTAGTGCTTGATGCAGGTCTGCGTGGAGGGCTGGAAGATGCGCACGATGCCGCGGGAGCCCGCCACGGCCAGCAGCGGCAGGAGTGTCTCCTCCTCGTACGACCATGCGCATGTGTAGAATGTCTCATCTACCTGGGGATGGGACACATGAGTGAATAATGGAAATGGGAATAATGTCATACGAATATTATTAGGACAAAAGTTTGTGATTATGTGTATTGGTGTATGTTAATTACTAAACTGAGTTGTTTGTAATTTTTTTTCTCTACTTTTATCTTATTATCTGAGATCAGTCTTTTAACCATAATCAGATTTGAGGTCTATAGTGTTGAGTCTTGTCTGTAATTTGATGTGGAGTTGATAGATTAGACAATTAGAAAATCTTGATAAGCCCCTGGGAAAAAGTGCAGAGAAGAGTCATTAATTTGACAAGGGAGCTGAGAAATCTTCCACTGGCATATTTGCTAATTGAATGGAAAACAACTTTTCAGCCAAGAGCTACAAACTCCTGTCTAGGACTAATGGATGAATGTAACCTTCTGTGGAAATCCAAATTAAAACCAAAGGATTCTATATTTCAGTCAAGAAACTACTGCTGTTTCTGGGAGGTAAAGACATTGGTTGGGAGTATAGAGTATTTTCATCTCAGTAAATCAGGCCCCCAATCAGGTAAATGTCCATTAAGTGCGAGTCGGCAAAGTTGTAGTAATAGGGTCGCGATTTTCACCATTTGGGTATAAAATCCTGGAAATGTATCAATCATAAAAGAACTGCATCAATGTCAAAACAAAGTTTGGATTGTTCAAAACCCATGTGCAGTTATTGATACTGTGCTTTAATGACATTAATATACATGTTTATGAGATCCAGGGATTGGACCAGTCAAAGTGACACCTGCAGGGATTAACAGCATAAAAGAAGAAAGCATCAGGTTGCTTACATCAGGATCAGCATAGCACTGCAGGAACTTGAAGCCTCCAGCCTCGGGGCACTCGTATATGGAGACGCGGTTGCTCCCCACCACTGCAAAAATCTGTGGCTCTCCCTCGCCCAGGTGGTGGTTAAACTGACAACCAAACAGAGGCTGCCCGTGGTCCTCTTTTGCACTACAACTTAAAAAGTAATTACATTAGTAGTCTTCTTTGTCTTCTTTAAAAAATAAGTCCTCATATTTTTTACTATTCTTTTGTTATTTATTTAGTAATTAGACCTGGGGGACACGAAGGACCTGGGAGGGAAATACATTTTTCTTAGACAGTTAGCATTCAGTAAGAAAAATGGATTCATCACAATAGTACCTAATGGCCAAAAAAACTGCAATTTATTTTTTTTGTCAACAAATCAGAGGCCAGACATTCTTTTTTGTAAGAAGGATACATTTTGTAGGTTTTTAAAATGAAAAGCTAGGTTATAAAATCAAAAGACCAATCGAATTGAATAAGTGCAAGGCTGCTATGATGATGGAGGCCTATGTGTAATAGAAAGGAACGTACTTGAATTTGTAAGGAGGTTTCACTTGTTTTGTAACCTTTTTCTTCCCTCTTCTGCGTTTCTTCACTCGCGTATTCGTGGGAGTTTCACTACGTGATGTGTTATCTGTGTTTGAGGTGCTTTCCACGCTTGAAGTATCGTCCTACGATAGGATATCGAATGAAACAAAATTGAATACTACTTTGTAACCTAACAATAGTTTTAATCAATTTCCTTACTAAAAATCTTTATCTTAGCTTTACATGACTGATTAACTTTACCATTTATAGTTTAATATTAAATTTAAACCCATTGTTATAATGTTTAATTGTGCTGAATGATAAAACAAAGTCACATTGCTGAGTCATAATCGAATCTATTGTAACTTTATACTCACAGCCTCATTGTCCGAAAAATTCATGCTATACAATTATTAAACTAATTATACTATCATTAAAACGTTTAAAGCACTTTGTTTAATACAATTATAATAAAATTTATCACTTTTTCTCAGTCAAACGGCATTATCAGCTGGCAGTGGCGTCCTAAACGTCAAATATTAAATTTCGCGGGAGATTTAACCTCCTTTGATATCTGTCAAAAAGGGTTGCCAGCATAAAAATTGGATGATGTCTTTGAATTGAAGTTGTCTATGGTCGCCGGTCGGTGCTGGCCTTAAGTTTGAATCCATCTTTGATTAGGAATCCATAGTTTGAATCTTTTATCTTAGGATGAGTGGTGACCTTGGCGGATACCTACTTTGATTAGCTAATCAAAGGGCGGATATCGGTTTTTAAAACCTATAATTATTATTAATCTGTTTTAATGGCGGCAAAAAGATTTGTTAAAAGTTTTAGCCACAATTTTTAAACTTCACTAATTGCTGGAAGATGAATGATTATTATATTATCCCAGGATCGACGGACTTCCCCCCCCGATGGATTCCAATCTTGTCGCGATGGGGGGGCTCAGTAGCCGTGGTTGGGCCCCACGGTGAAGCCAAAAGGAATCCAGGAGGGGACGCTCGGAGTGGGCCTGGAGATGGGCCCGTTCTGGATGCGTCCAAGAGGGGTGCGGGGGACAGAGTTTTCTGTCTCCTGCAGCCAGGAGGGGTCGCGGGAGGAGAGGCGTGTCGGTGTGTCGTTGCCGCTCGCCCTATCTCCCGCGACTAAACGGTGGCGCACCGTAGATGCGTCGGCGGCGGGGCCGCAGGGGAAGAGGAGTGTCGGTGTGTCGTTGCCGTTCTCCCTGTCCTCTGCGGCCGTTTGGTGGTTTGCGGCGGAGCCAAAGATCAGATCCGCCGCGGGGTATGGGAGGTCGATGCCTGCGAAGTGTAGGAGCAAGCTTCGCAGGTATCGGCTTACCCGTGCCCACGGCCCCTGGGTGGCGGTCCCGGGGGGGTCCGTCGCCTTACGGATGGGCGCCGAGGAGGTAAGGCCGGCTTAGGTGTTTCTGGCGGGCCTTGCTGTTGGAGGGGAGCTCCATGCTCCACCTCGTGGAGGGGCTGCGCAAGCGGCCGGGCACTGGCGGGTTCGCGGAGGTTTGCGCAAGCGTTCCCGTGTTCCCGTCATATGGTGCGAGGAGGAAACACCGTGGGGTTTAGCCGGTAAGAGTCCGGCATAACCCAGCCGCTCCCCCGGGCGACTGGGTATCCATGAGGATTCCCCACGATAAAAAAAAAAAAAAAAAAAGGATCGACGGACTTATCGGACGGAGGATTATCGACGATGTAATATCTAACCTTTCAGAAGGCGGAACCTATAAATAAAACTAAAAGTGATATAGTTATTATTATTTTCAATTTATTACACAATACAACAATATAACAACAGCAATTGTTTTTGTAGGAACAATGAATATCAGAGCCTACATATTACTTTACAAATAATAAGGCCCACTTGCGCCAACCAGGTTTAGGGGTTAGTGCGTTAAACCTCAACGCTTGGGCGAATTTGTCAAAAATGTCCAATGTTAGACGTTGACTCTAGTTTAAAAAGTAAATATTTAAACCCATTGTATATGCGCAAGTGAACCTAAGGTAACAAAATGTGGTAGCCTTAGATTCTAGGTAACTAAAATATTTTTTTTAGTTTAAATAAATAAAAACTAATTACATCACTTACCTACCTAATAAATTACGAAATAATTCATATCAAAGATTACAATAATAATAATTAATCATTAATAAACTAAATCTAATTCACAGCCATAATATATTAATCATAATAATTATAATTAAATCTAGTGCATTTTCAAGTTGGTCATTTGGTTGAATTTGGGAGTTATTTCCCAAAATATTCAATCAAAACTCGCAATTTATTTTCATCATTTCTTTTTTTCCAGTTCGGCTAAGTTTCGGCTATAAACCCTGTTTCTTTCAACGTGTAAGAGTAAACCATGACAATTTTAGATTGGAGGATCTATAGCATATTAAATTAACCTATAGAGTGTTTCATTTCGTGTTCTATGGACAAACTTCACCGGTAGACTTTCGCAAATAAACTACTCAAAACAAAATAGGGTCCACTCTACATAATCTCAAAGCGTGAAAAATTTATCATGAGATACAGACCTAGTGAAAACGCACCGTAAAGCAAAATAATAATTACATACTTATTATATATATTAAAAAAAAACATTTTTACACGATCTTTACCTGATCTTATATCTTAATACTGATATTTACCTACACAAAAAAGTAGTAGGTAACTCCTTTTGCAATATTACTTTGGTTAAAATGGCAATATTACTTCGGATTTCGATAAACCTAGGCAGATCTAATAAAGTTTGATTGCACTACGGGAATTGATGTTTATCACACTTTTCTACACAAAGTGAACAATGCGATAATTTTATCGGTATTTTCTTCATTTTGGTTCCACGACGACGTAAAATTTTAATTTTTAGCCTTTCATTGGAAGTTAATTATCTCTATCCTATACCTACCTAACCTAACGCAAACTAAACGGGTCTGCCCGCGAAACTTATTTTTTTTCTAGGTACTGTAATCCCCGCAATTTTACTGTCGCAAACTTATAAGTTCCGAACTGCGAGAAAACAATGAAACTTTCAATTTCTAGGGTAGACCCTTGCGTTCGCCTTAACTAAATGCTCGAAGTGCGACTTCTCAAAAACGAGTAGCGCGTATGTTAGGTAGATCTAGCCTCGATAGTATATACCTTCCCAAAAACGAGTAGCATGTAAGTTAGGTAGATGTAGCCTCAATAGTAGCCTTCCCAAAAACATGTACCTAGCACGTAAGTTAGGTAGATGAAGCCTCGATAGTAGTCTCTGCAGTTACTCCAAGAAGGAGGAAGGTGGTGAGCAGGTGCAGGCGTGCCGCAGCGCAACCTTCAGCCACGGCATGAAGTGGTCCACCCGCGCGTACACGCCGGGGTAGCCTTGCCTGGCGCAGCCTCGGCCCCATGAAACGATTCCTGAAAACAACACAAACAATGGGTGATTTCTGTTCCAATAATAATAATAATTACTACTTTCACATTAATTGTCCACTAAGTACCTAGGACGGAGTAGGTGCTAGAAGGCCACAGATCAGAGAAGTAAGATTTTCCCTTTTCTGTGCTAAGTAGGATGCTGAAGGTGAAGCGCTTGGTTGCAGGTTGATAGCCATATATAATACCTATACAGTCGAACCTGAGTAAGTGAGAACTAGGTAAGCGAGAAACCTCTATTACTAAGAGTATTTGCCAGGTCCCGTCATTTTGCCCTCCTAACTGTGAAACCTGGGTTAAGGAGAAACTTCTATATGGGAAAAACAGATCTCGGTTTGAGCTCTCACTTAACCAGGTTTGACTGTATAGGTTAAAAAATCAAATTGGATCGTGCAAGCAAACTGAACCCAGGACTTCCAACTGATTCAGAATATCCTCACGATACCTTGACGATCCATAAAATATACCTCCTACTCTTTAAGTCTGTAACTAACTAATATTCTACCAACTTAGTTCTCGAGAAACTCTACGGTGCCAAATAATAAAATTCATTTGCTGAAATCGTTTCATTCAGGCCGGACATCCCTAGGTAGGAAATCCTACTACACAACAATGGGACTGGACAATGTAGTAAAACTCATAGATACGAGTAACTTATAATGATATACATGCCTGAATGAATTAGTACCAAGAATATTTTAGCTGTAATTCCTCATAAAAATGAGCTAGTCCTTCTGTCACTAAATAAAGCAATATAGGCTTTGACTTACCAACAAGAGTGAAGTGTGGCTGTGGCATCAACAATGGACCACCAGAGTCCCCCGTGCAAGAGTCACGATCAGGGGCGTTAGCGCAAATCATACGCGGCGTGACCTTCCTACGACCGTAGCCGGCTCCCGTGCATTCTTCTTGGGACCAGATTTGTACTTGTGCCTGCGAATAAATAAATCACCCATGAGAATATAGAGGACTTTCCAAATGGATTGATCCAATGTCTAAAAAGAACTGCAGTCGTATAGCCTTATAATTTTGAAATAAGATGTCGTATAGTATTTTGATTCGATGGATGAAACGGGATGAAACGAAATTCAAAAAAATGTATGAGAATGATCAATTGATCTTTATTTCCGCGCAACTGTCATTGTTATGTATTTTTAAGATTTACGTTCCTCAATCTCGTTTGTGCACTTCCAATCACACGTCGCTGGTGGTGCAACTTGTGCTCAGTTGGCACTTGACACGACTAAAAGCTTTAAATTCCATTCATCGAATCAAATAGTTCGGCAAGAATTTATTTAATAAAATGAAAAATGAATGTACCTACGTGGAACTGGCATCGAGCATCTATTCCTTCATAACAATTACCTATTACCAGTTTATGGATAATATGATGTCACACTTTACATTATGATTAGAAACTTACCAGCTTCCTCGTTGTTTTTAAATAGGTACTCTGTCTATGAAATTCGGAGTTCGTTTCCTGAAGCTTATTTACATGAGTCCTGATCCTGATTTATGTATCTAATACAATCTTGGATGGACTTACTTTCATCGGGATGTTAGAAGGGGGCCCCTTTTCAACGGTACTGCCCCAGCCTGACACTATAGCATCAGCACCTGCTAGCTTATCGTCATCGTCTAGAAATAAAAACATTGATGAAGCCACGGAATAAGTAGTATTACTTTTAACATCTTAATTAGACTATCTGAGTTCCGAATGTTTTCCTCCTGAAATCTTTCTCGGTAGGTCTGAATTGTTATAAGTTCTATTTACATACAGTGAGTGGTTCTTTTTCAGCCCCTTTATTATTTTTATAGTAAGGAATGGCCCAACACTAAGCATCTCCATGTTATCGCTATGATGCACTGGACAGCACTCGTCATCCTGAGACAACTGCTCTTAAGCCCCATTATGCCCAATAATTTCGCCGGTGACTGTGCCCTTAAAACCAAAACACAGTACTGCTTCGCAAATCGAATTTACTACTGCATTGCTGAATATTTGACACTGCGGTAGTACCCATCTAGGCGGACTATGCAAAAAATGTTCTACCACCTGCGATACAACCATTTATCGGCCTAAACAATTCACAGATAAAATAAAATCTCTAGTCAAATATACCCTGTCGTAAAAGTGAGCTATAAAAGAGTACTGGTCTAGACTTTGTCCCTCATAAAGGGATCGAGATTCAATCTACGGGACGGACCTCTATGACTTTTCAAAGTTATCTAGGACATCTTAGGTAAGCGGGTATGCGAAGCCAACATTCTCTTGGCCAGAATGATGGGCTATGATATGGCTAAATAGTGAATCCCTCTTATTTTAAGAGGAGGCCGTGGAGGAGTGGGACATAAAAAGGGTTTGAGACGACAAAACAAAAGCTTGTGAAAAGAAGTGTGTACCTGGCAAGCACGCCGGCCTGAAGAGATGGTCGGGCAGCGGCTCCGCCAGGCGCAGCACGGCGATGTCGTTGTCGTAGGTGTAGCGGTTGAAGTCCGGGTGCTGCACCACGTGCGCCACGGGGACGCCCTCCGACTTGGAGCTGTTCACGTCGAACTCGCCCACCAGCACCGTCAGCCGGGACGCCTCCACTCTGCGGCAGACACCGTCATCGTCAGTCGTTGTGAGTCTATCCAGTGATTGACATTTAAACGCTAATCGTAATATTAAAGTTGAAATGTACACGGTACCAGTCATGCGGCATGGCTAAGAATTAACAACCTAAGAGTAGGCTTAATTTTTTACACTTACTATAAACCAACGGATTGCTATACACGCGGAACGCTAAATCCTGATAACAAAGACCTTACAGATTTTGTACACATAAGTAAATCCAATCGCTAAGTAGGTGGTGGCTTCCGCTGACATTCTAATAAATTTTTTGAATTGCCTTATGCATACTAAAAGCACTCTCAGAAATGTCGCTATATCTGCTGAATTAATTTAGAAAAGTAAGTATGTATAGAAACTATAAAATTCCAAACAAATCCAGGACTTCTCCTGGTTCAAATCTGAAGCCGTGTTAACTGCGCCAGGGAGGTCTCAGGACTCTCAGGTCGTCGAAAGTTGTTTTTCTTCATGCAAATAATTCAACAGTTAATTTACTAAACTATGTAGTTAGATATATTCAGTGTAAACGATAAATTATGAAGTCGCATCACGTTACGTTACTAGCGAGACGAATACCGTGACGAAACGGCGTCGAGATGCGTCGGCACTCGGCACATCCAATTTGACCGACCTAGACCTAATTCGGCGAGTGACCTTGCCACTACACTTAACATAAGTAATCTGCATTAAACCGTGCTGGCGATAAACAATGCTGAATTTACAAGAGATTTAGCAAAATTGCTTTGCAAGTACTGGAAATAATCGATCTTGTATTGAAATCTAGTAATGTTAACGGAACATTGAAATTTGTTCATAATTGTTATTTATCTTATCAAAAAACTTATCCCAGCAAAAACATTTTCATGTAAAATGTTGCCAAGACGAGAACATGTGGCTCACACTATCAAAAAGTTATCAGATCTCATGTAGAGCAAGACTTCTAACTCTACACGCCCTAACTCTATAAATCCTAACTTTATAAACTCTACACTTTAGTCAAAATATATTATGTCTTGGCTGTTTCGGTACCGTCACATGGGCGTAAAGTGAAGCATTTATTCACTGTTCAGTACTTTTCTAATAGAGTTTTGCAAGTGGCATAATGGACCATGCAAAATTCAAGAAATTTCACATTAAAATTAAATGGTTTCACCATTGTTATGGGAAAAAACTTCCATTTATTAAAAATATCCTCTAAAGCAAAGGAACACACTTTTGCAAAGTGTGATGAAGTATTTGAAACCAATGCAGTTAGTAAAACCTAAGTGCAGTTTCTGAGGAGACTCAATACCTATCTAATAAATAATCGTTACTACAGAAACTAGGTATTGTATATCAGAAAAGTACAAAGTCAGTAAATAATATTTTTACTTTACACCCATGTGACAGTAACGAAACAGCCAAGACATAATATATTTTGACTAAAGTGTAGAGTTTATAAAGTTAGGATTTATAGAGTTAGGGCGTGTAGAGTTAGAAGTCTTGCTCTACATGAGATCTGATAACTTTTTGATAGTGTGAGCCACATGTTCTCGTCTTGGCAACATTTTACATGAAAATGTTTTTGCTGGGATTTCACTCCTTTTTGTAAGTTGTTTACGACTATATTTTTTATTTGGTTAATTTCCTTTTCTTTGGTGTATTTCTTGAATATCATTGCAAGGTGGATATTTGTCCGAATCAAGTATCCCCCCCTCTATCATTTAAATAAGGGAACCCTCCTTGGTTCACCTAGTTTATTTTTTTCCTTATTTGTAGTTTATTACAAAGAGTCCCTATATCAATTTTGAGACCTCTAGCATCAATATTTGCGGTAATTTCATACAAACTTCCATCCCCTATTTTAAGGGGTTGGGGGGTTAAATTTTCAACATTTGGAATTTTTTTGTTGGTTGTGTGCTAATACTAGCTTATATACCAAATTTCAGAAATTAAGTTTTTATTATACCTATATACTTATGGGAAACCCCATACGAACTTCCAACCCCCTAATTTTATGGATGTGGGGTGATTAACTAAAAATCCTGAAACACGTATTTAATTGTTTATTACAAAGAGTCTCTATATCAATTTTGAGACCTCTAGCATCAATATTTGCGGTAATTTCATACAAACTTCCATCCCCTATTTTAAGGGGTTGGGGGGTTAAATTTCCAACTTTTGGAATTTTTTTGTTGGTTGTGTGCTAGTACTAGCTTATATACCAAATTTCAGCTTTCTAGGTCTTCAGGAAGTACCTAGGAATTTTGATGATCATCAGTGAGTCAGTCAGTCAGTCAGTCAGTGACGAAATTTGGGTTTTTTAGACGTCAATAAAATCTAAAGTATAAGACCTATAAAATTGAAACTTTATAGGTTTAATAAGTTCACTGGCGACATCATTTTCCGAGAATTTTGATTATCTGAAATAATTCAGGCCTAAGTTATAAGGGTTTAAAAATACGGCGAAACACTTCGAGAAAAGATAGGTAGTGCCCTCGCGCTTCGCTTGGCTCGTCTTGGCGGGGACACTACCGTGTCCCCAGATTCAGTTGTTGAATTACAAAAAACCATTTAAAAAAAGAAAACTAGCGTCAGAAAGTCATCTTGTGTTTTTTATAATGATTTTTCCATTTATGGATTTTTGGATCAACCTCAATCTTTCGGGTAGACTTTTTCGTGGTTCACATTATGGTCTTTTATAATGTGTTATTCTACTTTTTTAGAATACCACAGTCTTTAAAACGAGACTTTTTCGCCAATACTTATTTGCTGATTTGTATCTTCAAGCTTAAAATTCTATGATGCTCTGGTTGCCTGTACCTACCTATTAATAGATTTTGGATGGACATTCTGAGGATTAAAGTAGGTACTAGTATTTTTACAAAAGTAAAATTCTTTTACAATATTTTCTGTACAATCGGAAGATAAAGACGACGAAAAGTTTCTGAATAGTTAAGCATAGGTGAGAGGAGAGAGGTCAAACAAGGCAAATGTAAAACGTCGGTAAAAGTGACGAAGTATAGGGGCCTTACCACGACCTATTAAAGCAGTAACAGTACTGTAATAATTTCATACAAATATAGTTTGAAAATGTCAAAACATTAAGAGATGGTGGTTAGCCTTAGAGGTGGAGCCTCCTGGGAAGGCCCCAGGAGGCTTTTGGAACGAGCACGCCTGTCGTACTTATTCAATCAAAAGCTTGACCAAACTAACAAGGGCCTATCGGGCTCTGGAGCTTTGTCGCTGTTGATATGATTGGCACCTTAAAACTTGTCGGTTAGGATATGCGTATTGCGTATAAAGCCAATAAAGCATCATTATATCGGTTATCAAAAAAGTTAACGGTCACGGTCAATTTCCAAAGTTTATTGAACGCCACCCAGTCTGGCACGAACAGGCTCTACACTACGCGTCTACGATCTACTTAATGGCAATTGCACGTTCTTTATCTCAAATTATATTATCTTCTTAAGCAGATAGGAATCGGAACAAAAATTCTAAAATCCGTTACACTTTTGATAATAATTTCCGTTTATTTAAGTTTTAGGATATTGTTATATATTATTAGGTATATACGTTGTCCAAAATGCAAAAACCTGAATGAATTAATTAATGCATACTATTTTGTGGGTAATAATATTATTTAACCTACGACCCATTTGAGACCGTTTGATTGTTTATTTTTGCACTAATTTTCCCATTTTCATAAACTTGAAGTAGGTACCTAAGTATAGATAGACGTACCTATGTAGCAAACTGCCAGAAATATTTGGGTAGATAGATAACATGAATAATGGATATGAAAAATAAATGAAGCGGCAAATGGCACTAGAGGTAGTAATATAGCTGTACCTACCTACTATACAAATTTTGAAATCCAAAATATGTATATTGTATAATTTTTAATATAAAAAGATTGTCTCTCTTACTTTGTAAGTGGTTGCAACACTAAGTTATGACATGTTTAAGATATAAGACAATACATCTTTACACAAGATGAGACAACATTGTTTTGTATGCATAATACGAGGCTCGAGGTCATCAGTTTCACAAGCGGAAAGGGCCCTTCGGTAGCAGAGCTCACAGTGGTTCAGTACAATATGTTCCGCACAAGTAGGCCGCAAAGGGCTGGTTTGAAAGTCCATTTATTATTACATAAAATGTGCGATTTTGCACTGCATGTGCAATATTTTTAAAACTTTCAATTATCACAATTATAAAAGTTCGGAGAAAGCTTTTTATATTTTATTATCATTTATCAAGAACACGTTTAAGAAGTGCTCAATAAGTTATATTTATTTATTATTTAAAGTTTAAACAAAGCGTGACTTTGAAATTCTTGACCGATTTTTTTAATTCATCGACTCAGCTTGAACCCTCTTGAATTTTAATGGGGACTTAATAATGCTGTACCGTTTCATCGACGCATTGGATTCAAGCTGTGGATTCAAACATCCTAATTAAAATCCTACAAATCTTTATAAGAGCCATTACATCGATAAGTACTGTTCCTCGTAAGTAGGTTACCTTACAAGTAACAACCATAATACCTAACTGCTGTGATTTCACCAAAATAATATGGCACTAAAACTTTATCAAAGCAATTCGGTTCACTTATAACATAATGAAACGTTATGTTATAAGTTGTAACGATTAAATGCATAGCTGGCAATTCACACCTTTTAATCTTTATAACTACTTTATAAGCGTTGCTGGTTTGTATTTGTATCAATAAAATTAAAAGGTTTGTGCCAATTGAAGATTTTAAGACCGTGACAATTTATTTTTCGTTCAAAGTTTCCTTTGCCAATTTGGATTAAGTATTTGAACAGGAAAATAAATAAATATTGGATCGAAACGATGACCTTTTTCATTTGCGTTCAATTCTAAAAAGTCTAGCTAAGTATTTAGATTTATGGCGTTTCTTAATCGACTCTACTGGTTTATAGGGTCGACCAATTCGGTAGAAATTCGTAATTCTTACATTTTCAATTCGAAATTCAAAATTATTACTACAACAATGAAGTTAAATATGAAAGTGAACTTACAAGCTTATTTTGGTAAAATTTCTTTCCAGTTTGTAGAGCTTATGATAATAATGTCATATTGCACTTTTTGAAAGAGTATGCCGGTCAGTGGGCCAAACATACGTATTTGGTATACGTGTGGGACTTTAATGATTCCAAGGAAGTGTACAATAAATTAAAGTGGCCATAATTGCTGACATTTGTCGCCATTAAGCACAAAAACAAAGGTGTTTAGAGAAATTTTATAGCTGTGGGTGTGTCCAAGATTAGCATCGGATGTA
This sequence comes from Coenonympha glycerion, assembly GCA_963855885.1. Taxonomy (NCBI): domain Eukaryota; kingdom Metazoa; phylum Arthropoda; class Insecta; order Lepidoptera; family Nymphalidae; genus Coenonympha; species Coenonympha glycerion. Next base: position 13,701,999 of record OY979637.1, on the reverse strand, counting down.
TAATGTTATGTTTACACCTTGATTGATTCATTTATTATTATCTCTTTCTCTTGATAAACGTAGCGACTTAAATATGTAGGTATTCGGCATTGTATTCGGTTTCAATTTTTTTGTGGAATTATCATTACCACCACCGGTTCCCCACTACCTTCGCTGTGTCTGTCATATTATATCGCTCATAGATTTATGATAGGTCGTCGTTCGCGGTCCGACTAAATAGAGCCCTTCCTAACAACAACAGCTCCGTGAGTGCGGCAACTTTTTCTGGTAGTGTTTAGTATGATGCGCGAAAAATTGTGTAGCGACGGCTCGGGTTTGCCAATTTTGGCAAAGTATATTTTGCCGCACTTTTAAAGTCGAGGGCGGCCTCTTGGACTTCTATATGGTATCGACGAGATTTTTGAGCAAAACTTTTTTAGGGTCATGACCGCAGTGTAGTGCATTCATATAGGTAAAGGATAAGGGCTAACGATAGGTAACGTCTGGCTCGTCTGATCATATCTTACACGAATGAAGAAAAGAGTGAATAGGCATCTTCTAGGTAAGCGCGCTCCGTCTTCGACCAAGTCATCACTTTCCATAAGGTGAGATTGTGGTCAAGCGTACCTAAGCCTATATCGATTGCAAAAAATGTCCAATGTACTCATATTGCGGATGTACTTTTAATGCTATAAATGTTTGAAAGAACATAAATAATTGGGGAACATAATAACTAAGTATAGGCAGTAGGTACCCAATAGGCATAAGAAGTTTTAAAAGTTTGTTTATATGAATAGAAAATTTCTATTGACCATGATTTGCAAAGTCAACAGCAATTATCCACTTTCAGTGATCGGTGTCAAGATGCTTGTTAACCTCAATGTGCCATTGTTTGCAAAGCCACAAATTGAATCAACGTTAAAAGAAAATATTTATCTACTTAGATATATTTTTTATCGATTGTTTTCGATAGGCAAAGCTCAATGAGATCTTCACATACAAAACATATTATATACCTACTGAAATTAATAAATTCAAATTCATATACCTGTTAGACATACAGACACGACTCACAAGTCGTAAGAGCTAAACCATTTTAAAATCTCATCAATTAGAAGTTTTTTCCTAAACTTTTCCCTAAATACTGAAATTTAGAGACAAAGTAATGGCTCTTTTTGGAAGGGCCACTGCCGTGTCCCAGTCTATATTTTAGGAAGTTACATCATCAACTTTTTGCTCTAGTTTTTTTATCAATATTTTATTTTTCATTTATTGAAAAAAACTTATAAAACTTTAGTCCCTGCTTCCTGAACAACGGAAGAGACGCCGCCGGATATTTCCAGTTTGTTAAATATATTTTTACTTTCTATAAAGATGAAGGATTTATAATTCAAAACGTATTTAAATATAGCTCATTAACATCTTTATTGAAAAACGCATAATGTTTAATGATGTCGATTTAAAGGAATACATTTATAAATCATCCGCGTCCATAATATTTAAATTACTATCATCCATATGCCGTTAAGCAGACGAAAAGAATCGCAGCAAATCATCTTGATCTCTGTTGGAACAGATGCAACGATAACTTATTTTTCAAAGCTATCGTTGCATCTCGCTTCAACGAAGTGGCTCCAAAAGTGAGGTAATGGTGCCATTATGTTGTCCTGAGAATAAGAATGTCTTTGAAGGCTTTAATGGTCTTTATATTGGCAATTTAGTTTTGACCCACCACGTGAAGTATTTGGGTCAGAACTCGGAACCCAAACGCACTGACACACATATTTTATGATTGTATGATTCGTATACACACATTTCGTGTACCTATTTATACCAATATAAATGCAATTATATTGCCTGAATTGTTTCTACCTGAAGTATGTACCTATACTATACTACCAAAATACTGCATTCACATCTTAATTCGTCTTTACTAAATCAGGAGTCACGACTACAAATCTACGGGATCTCTTGGAATTTTGAAGACTTTGACCATTACAGCCAACGTTGGTCAAAAGGCAAAGGTGCATGTATCATGTATGTTGTAAGATTTAAATCCCGACATGACACCAGGAGATCAGAGCTCTAAGGAGGTCTTCGGCATCCCCTATCTGACGTTAGCAGGTCTAATAGCTACTCACTCGTAAACACAATGCGTGGCGGTGATGAGGTGATCCCTGGCGATGACGGTGGCCCCGCAGATCAGCTTGCCGTCCCGCTTCAGCGCCGCGAGCCAGGGGAACTCGCCCGGCGTGACTGCCCCTCCGCCGACCACGCGCGCGCCGCGTGCCACCCCGCATGCTGGAAACAATCACACGATGTGAGCCCTACGGAATACTAATGATCGAAAAATTATGACGTTCAGAGAAAAATGTAAAGATGTAAAAAAGTTGTCCTTACAGACGATGCAATCTGTCACTGCAGTAGTACCTGCCTAAATTATAGGAAGTATTTTTTAAGAGGCAGCAGTGTATGCTAGGAGCCTATAGCAGAGGTAATAGCTGATATTGGAGTCGAAGAACCTAAGCATGATCTCAGCGACCGAAATAATAGTCTCTCCAACACATTGGACAGAAGACAGCGAATGAGAAATGAAAGAAACTGAGGATGTGAGGATTAATCTGATGTGTTAGCACTTAGGACTCACTATATGATGTGGTAGTACCTTAAGTCCTTAACTGACAGTAGACGTCCACAGGCTGAAATGGTGATTTTTTTTATTCCTTGTAAATAAGTACCTACTGGGACTGCAACCAATTATTGCTATCATAACTGTAAGCAATTATTGCTAATTATAATTGGAATCTTTACATTTGTTAAAGAAAACCTAACGCATCAGGATAAAAATTTAGAAACGCCATTTTAGGCATTGATTTAACATTACCGTATTGATTTTAGGTAAGTAAACGTGTGACTAGTTTCTTACCTTATTACGAACAGTCGCGATTAAAAAGCGATACTGGGGCTTTAAACTGGATTGAAAGCTTAGTACATAATATTTCAATCCAACTTATAATCATTTACTTACAAAAACATATGACCCACCCGATTTAAACATCCATAAAAGGTGTCTGACAATGACACAGTTTTCCAAAATATCATTTGTTTAAAAGTGTGATGCATCGCCCTTGATATTGTCTGTATTTTATGGAATTTTGCAACGAACAATATCATATTTATTTGTCCATGTAAGTTATCGCCTTTGCATCAATGGTGGACAGCAGTTCATAATCACTTTAAATTGCAGAATACATTATTTAGGACGAGGCAGAAATTACAACTTCTGAAAGATTAAGTACTGTTTTACAGTGAACGTCAGATACTTTACATAAATTGAAAATAATCAGTAAAGTGAGGAGATATTACTGAGTTTTATTCGAGTAGGTACGCGATGTAGGGCAATGAAGCGTTTAAAATCTGTGCCATCTGGACTTATACCACGTGTGTTTAATAGATACTAAATATATGTCAGAAATACCGAGCATTTATTATTATTACTCGTAATAGCACCTATTCCAGTTCTAAAAATGTAACGTACCAATCAAAGGCGTAATTTGCAAATGGCCTTTATTCCAATCCAGAATGTCATTCTGCAGAATTAAGATTTAACTCTGCAGACTTTGAAGATGTTGGTACTTGGTATAGTTTATTTTGAGTGAATATTGAATATGTAATTTGGTTTAGTAACAAGTGTAAATTGTACAGTTCTAATATTTGTAGAGACAATAAAAACGAAGTTGCTAAATTTTACTGCTAAAAACTAGGTTAATGATAAAGAATATGAAGACGTTTTGGAGCACGCAAGGACATCTCGGTATTGCTTTAGTTTTTTCTCAAATTGAAGTTCATAAATGGATGGAATGGGTAATGGATACGTAAAGATTAACAATTAGGTACCAAATAGGAAAGAAAATTAGGAGCAAATACCTGAAAATCTACCGGCCGATACACCTTATCATCTTTATATTATGTAAATTACTTTTTATATGAAGCCTGAAACATTGCGTGGAAGCAGGCGTTATTTTGCGGAAATTTCCATAATAAGTAGGACAAATTAATTTGTTTTGCTATAATCCGCTACTTGGAAAGATTCTGTATGTTACAATATGCAGGAACAATGCCCACATGAAACACCACACACAATTTTCCAATACTTTCTTCGACGCGCGCGTTTCGTCTCGATACCGGGATATCCTCAGGAGATGTTGACTTCACAATGGGAAATCGTGGAGCGAAGTAGAATGCGAAAGTAGAGATGGACTCTACGATTAATTTTTCGTTTCAACTCGTACATAATTTGACCTTGATATGTTTCTTCGTCCCATCTGTTCCCCACGTTCCCTCTCTTTGTCTAAATCCTATCCTCAAGTGATTTTCCTGTTATATGGAAATTTGTTGAAAAATTAAATGTCGCATACCTACAACATACCGCGTAAAATTTATATTTCACCCGCATGAAAGAATATTATGAACTTTAGTAATTTTTCCATTTCCTCCAAAATAGTTTTAGTGTATTTTCATGCAAATATTGAAAGCTGATAAAAATGATTTGCGTTATATCGAAAACCGTCATATTTACTGTTTTTGAATATTGGATTGTTAGCAAAACAAATTAATCTGTCCTACTAATTACGATGTTTTTGTTATTTTTTTTGGGTTTACGAGTAGTTATTTTTCAGATAAAGAAAGGTACGATATCATCTCTTTTCTGATCATAATATTTCATCCCGAGAAAGCTTTTCTACAGGAAGCCGACAAAGTTGCGGTCAGTGGCAATATTTATTAAAATGAAGCTATTTTCTGTATGACTAGTCTACTATATTATGATGCACGTTTATGAACTTGTAGGTAGGTACCTACATACGCAACTTGTTCCACTAACCCTGAGGCTCAAAGTTTCGGTGCTTTGAACGAACAACTGTATCCTTATCCAATAACCCACTAAAGAGAGTAATCAAACGTTATTTATTTCCTATAATTACACTTTTATGGCTATTAGTATTTTAGTGTTATTTTTTTTGTGTTTTCGATTTTTTAGTTATATGCTTGTGACTCTTGTATTGAAAGGCTGTTTCACTCATGAGATTCAGTTTACTTTAGCTCGATAGATAGATCTTCTTTGGAACATTGCAAATAATTTTATTTCTGTTCTTGCTTATATTATTTTTGACTTAGCAATTAAGTAGTATGTTGCATTTCTATCACGCGTTTATGAAAATAGTATAAAGAAGTCTTTATTTCTAAAACCATTTAAATTTTTAAATCCATTTAAATCTTTGATTTCTTACGTTTCGTCAATTATTTTTACGTTTATATTAAAATTTCTAGTCATTTCTGTAATACGCATTAGTGTTTGTTATGCATTTCTGTACATGCATTACAAACACTAATGCTTATTCATAATTCTGTGTTAGCTGCACTTACAACTTATGTCTGATAAGTGTAAACAAATCAGAATGTATTTCAATTTAACTGACTTCTAATTCTGTCCTATCGATTTAAACATTAACAAATGTAACCTGCAGCAGCAGTAATTTGTTTCAAGTAATACCCTAGAACTTGGGCCCCTCCAGGGTCGGTGATGTGTCCTGGATGTAGAAGATGGAACTCTAGAGTTGTTAACCCTCAAGTAAGTGCTCATTTGGTAATGGTTTAACGACTTTTAATAAATAATGACAAGATATAAAGAAGCAATTTAGTTTTACAACTCTTCTTAAAACGTAAACAGTATCTTCTTAATTTTTGCACCTTGATAAAAAAATCTTATTTGAGTCACTTCATGGAAGTTCCGATCTTATAATCTACACTGAGTAATAAGTCGATTTATGAAATTTAAAGTTACGAAAAGTTATCAACAGTGTTGGGAAATAGATAAACGGCACCCACTATCTAGTGCTCCAAAAATAGGTCAACTATGCCGATTATGTAAACCACTGAGTGCAACTTAGTTAATCAAAGATGTAAACAGGTATTACTTACTTCTCTGTGGTGAGTAATGCTCGCAAACTGTGGGGTATATTGCGTCAAGTGATGGATATTGCTTACAGTGGATACGATATACACTATTGGTTTACACAATTACTTAGTGAGGAACTCTCTAACAGCACTCGAAGGTATGCTAACGTTATGATGTAACTATTAGGAACCGTTTCATGGAATCAAGGAATTGATAGTTTTTAGAGAGAAAAATCCATGAAACCCTCATAAGAACTGCATCAGAATGCACTTCCGAAAATGTACGCGATTTAATTACTTATTAAGAACTTAAGTACCAGCCTACGTGACACTAGTAAGTTTGGGATTATTGTAGTCTACCTCCTGTGGAGACTGGAGAGCTTTAATTTAGATACTTTTATTATAGAAGTTTCAAGAGATGTTTTCGTAATTCATGAGAGTTTCAAGAGATCTTACAATACTATGGACAGACTATGGAGAAGAAATAAATATGCCTTTAAATTTTTTTAAGACTTACCTAATACACAATAACATACACAAGTTTACACACAACCTGCTCTACATGCAGTACATGCATTCAACATCAAACAAACACTGCCGTGCCGTACGCACAACCAACCACCGGGCATCCCGACACGCTGAACTCTTAAAGTAATGAAGAAGATGAAGAACTCACTGCAGGGCTTGCAGGCGCTGGCTGTCGCAAGCACAGCTAGGAAGCACAAGGCGCGAAACATGTCTGACGGAGTCACAGTCCAATCTGGAGGCAAAGGGAGACGCCGGCCCAGCTATTATAGGCCGCGGGCGGCGCCTCTGATAAGGCCTCGGGGCCAGGGTGATCGGACCAGGCCAAGTTCACGGATACGCGGCGACTGAGCGAGTGAGGTGTGGGCTGCCAGCAGACGCCGCGTCACCGCCACCCCACTGCCACACTAGCGAGGGCGCTCGCGGTGGAAGGATTAGACAGTGACCTTCATCACTAACGAGTACACTACCTTCACAATGGCGCAGTTACGTCGCGAGTCATTAGGTCGATTGAAATTTGGCCGATATTGGAAAGTCGCCCGATGTGACTAATTATTGTTAATCTGATAACTCAGGCTCACGGTTTGCATTCTCTCGCCGTTTATTGCTCTGGTAATCCTTTTGACGGCTGATTTATTCGAGATTTTTATGACGAATGGACGCTGTAAATCGAGCTCCCGGTGTTCCGTTACTCGCATCGGGTCTATGGTGTCGTATACAAATAAAAGTTGCATAAAGCATGCGATCCATGACGTGTAACCGAAATTTAACGGAATCGAGCCACCTTGCGACAAGTTTGCCTGGTTCCTCACGACACCTCTTATTTTGGCATAATTACGAGTAAGTGGTAACAACTGACAGGTTCACCTTATTCGAGTACGAAATTGGTCGTCAGTCGTCACTCGTCTCACTGCAAACCGTGATAGCATTACAAGGCATTAAATATTTCTTGCATCTTCTCCTAAATTATAAGCTGCTATCACGGAATAACGTTGCATCACATTTCATTTAATATCACCTATAAGTATCACATTATTTTTTAGTTTGATTTTGCGCATTGGTAAAACCCTTACCTACGACAAGTTGATTGAGTACAAGTGCGTTCTTGATTATCTAATTTTGTGAGTTCCAGGTATCAACTTCGTTTAAGTATGTCGTATGCAAATGTCGATGTCGTGGTTACCACATTACCGAATTTATTAATGCAGGATGTAAGGATCTTACAGGAGCTAGAGCACTTATTTTATTGACTGGGTAGTTCATTGATTCAGGCAAACACATTGAAGAATTTTGATATCGAATACTATTGATCGAATCGAAAGGACGTGGACTGCAGCTTACATACCGAGGATATGGATTGTGAAATATTTCACAAATTAGCAAGCAAAATACTCGTGTGTAGTATTATTGTACTCATGTATTAATCCTGTTTAAATTTTTAAGACGCAATTCGGTGAAAGTTCGTAACTCGGTATAATGTATAAGACGTGTTTTTGAATGATAAGAATCGTTATGAAACATTTAGTAAAACGATGTGATTATTTCTTTTGGACATAAGCGTGTCTCAAATTGATATTCAAGTAGGTATAAGGTTGATTTTATACTAAGGTAATACCTAAATGATACGAGAAAGTTTATCTACAATTTATGACATTTATAAAAGGTAAGCAGATTTGATGAATGGAGACCAAGAAAGGTAAAAAGGACATAGCCGAAACTTGTATGGAGCTGTGCCCTGGAAAAAAAACATTCATGGCCATTGACAAACAGTACGTCATAATAAAGCTTATCATTATGTCTTTACAATAGTTTAATTTTTATAATCAGAAAACTTGCGAGAGACATAATATTAGCATAACAACTTGCAACAAAATGCGCCTAAATATTTTAAACAGCAATAATTTTGTATTAAAATATCATGCGTATTGTTTATGAACTAATTTTTTTTCATATTACAAAGCTTAGAAAATGCGAGTAAACATTTTGAATTGCAATTTTTGAATAAAAAATCATTGCTATTAAAAATATTAAGGCGCATTTTGTTGCAAGTTGTTATGCTAATATTATGTCTCTCGCAAGTTTTCTGATTATAAAAATTAAACTATTGTAAAGACATAATGATAAGCTTTAATATGACGTACTGTTTGTCAAAGGCCATGAATATTTTTTTCCGAGGGCAGAATCCGGCCATGTCATTTGAATCTGCGCAAAGTTATTTTGCGGTTCGATAAGAAAAAGAAATTCTTATAGTTTTAGGTGCTTCTTTTGTAGTAGTTTGGAACCCTATGGTTTTATTTCTTCTGTAGTATTGAAAACGTCGGTGTGCGTGTCCGGCCCGCACTTGGCAGGTTTTAGACCAGCTCTTGCCCCATGCACCTGAGCATCTACGCATATCCTTTATTTGTGTTACGCAAGAAGCGCGTATCAATTTCTCTCGATGCCGCACGCCGGATGGACGAGCGCGCAGTTTGCTTTAATTTTCTTTTAATATTTGCACAAATCTTGCCCAACGTGCTTACGTAATTCCAGGATCGAAGCTCGCGCTCAGTTTTGCAATTTCTCGATATTCGGTTACTCTGGCTTTTGCGCAGTTGTATTGACTCTCGACTGACCTGCCATAAAACTTTTCAAAGTGCAGTCTGTTTTATCTTAATGTTTCACCTAAATGTCAGTTTTAATTAAACCTATCAAATCAATACATCAATCAATTGCAAAGAAGCCAAAGATTTCAAAACAGTAATTTTTTCCCATTGTTTTCCCTAAAGTGGGAAAATAATATTTAAGAGGATTGAAAGAGGCGGCTACCTGAGATTTGTGAGATCTCACTTTTTAATGCCTATACCAAGGTCTCACAAAATTCTTGCACTATCGTCGAATCTTTATTCCGATCTACTTTCTGATGTTAAATTTAATTACTTCATTTCATATTTGTGCCAAATCTCACGAAAATGCTCGGAATATGTAAAATTAAATTAAAAAGTACAGAATGCCTTAAAGTGAAATTAAGTTTATGATGAATAGATACGAATTTTGTACCTAATATAATGATTATTTCAATATTTAAAAATAGTCGTAACTAGGTATATTATTAGCCTTCATGTCTATTCAAAAACCTATACCTTAGTAAATAAATACGTTTATCTTTAACTCTACCTTAAAACTGATAAAGATTTCAATGTTAACTAAACATCGTGTTTTCTTCCTTATGTACTGAGGGCTTACCCTTCAAAACCATTGTTAAGTACATAAATGTCTTTAAAGTTCAAGGCTTTTAAGTACCACGCCCGTATATTTATATGTAACTAATTGTATCTATCATCGAAAACAAACTGTCCTAAACCTAAATAATATGATAAAAGAATTGAGTCAAGGCCATGGGTTAGTCAAGGCCCAAGGTTATCTTTTTATTTATTTTATCTAAGATTTTTACCATTCCTCTGATACAGCGGATTTTCGGGCTTCAATACAGGCGTATAGGTTTTATTTCCACCTAATTCCTCGTAATTTTTACGTCGTCCCTTAATTAATTATTCAGGATCATGGCAACGATGTTACAATTTTTTGCATTCCACTTTTATACGGGATTTTGCTGACCCCCATGGCCCCGAATCTCAGAATTGAATACTTAGTACTAATGGTTGTATTTTATGAAATGTTCAATTTTCAATACTGTTATAGCACCGAATATATAATACTTTAGTAGTGCAAAACATAAAAGACCAACTCTTAACATCTTCCAGTAAGACGGCAGATAAACAATAAGTACTTACATGGCCTTTTACTCCTTCTAGGATAGTTCAAAACATACCTATAATAGACAAAAAATCTTGCTTTCAAGTGTTAACACCAAAGGTAAGTCATTGAAATTGAAGGCAGTTGGCTTAGACGTTTGTACTCCAAGAAGAGTTTTGAAGCGTTGATAAACATCTTTGGCCTTTTGAGGTAACTATTTATTAAAAAGAAAAATAACGTCTTAGCGAGCAGCCCACAAGGGTGAAGGGGTATGATAAGGTTTATCTAGAGTTGGATTCAAACAACCTTGGCCTTCGTTAGTTTACTCCGCATAGGGTTTTGTTTAGACGACTTCTGACCAACGCTGGTGTTGAAATGTAGACAAACAACATTGGCCTTGGCGTTGGCGCTGGCGGTGGGTGTGTGCGGTGGAAAGAGCCGCTCGCAGCGGGCCAGCAATGAATCAGTACAAGTGTGCCAAGGCGACGGGGCCCGTATTATGATAATGCAGCCTTCTGTGTGCGATAATGCGCTGTGCTAATAAAATACCGATACAGATGATCTCTGACGTGACCCAGTTATTGAGTAAATAACTAATGGCTTAACCCATATCCTTTATATTGAGAAAAGAGTTTGCGTGTTTCGATGTTTGTTTCTCCTTCACGCCACGCCTACTGAACTGGATTGTGTGTTTTGGTCGCCAAATCTTCGTTGGATTGCAACGGCAGTTTACCTTCGCGATTTTCAAACCATCAATTTAGGGAAACCGGTCAAGTGAGAGCCGCATATGTGCACTAAGAGTTCCGTACCACAAAACTATTTATTTATTGGTATTTGCTACGCTAAATTATATTGTTACTTCCTACAGTGGTATCCAAAAAATTAAAATTTTTGTATGTACTATAAATATACTTAAATTCAATTTTTATTCACATTTTTCGATTTTTACCTTTAGGTACTTACTTCTTGTGGTTTGAGACCGTTATATCAATTCTAATGATTCATTCTATTGGTTCATGATTCTAAGATAACCAGGAAATAATATTACCAAAGCTTTTAGCCATGCGGTAAAAACATCGCATAAATAACTGTTAGGGAAGGTACTTTTGATTGATTCAGAGGATTGAATTTTTACACGTTCTAGGTATTCCACAGATATAGTATGTGGAAGTGAGATGCGACAGAAATACCTACTTAATGGACGAGAATAAAGATGGGTTGAGACTTGAGATTGCATTTATAAAATGATTATTAAATATGAATAAAAAGGATATTTTTTTATTTAGAATACATCCAAGAGATCATGGAACCATTTTCAGCTACCAATTTCAGTTTATGATCACTGGAAAACGTTCATAAATATTTTGTCGGACCGATGATCATCAAAGTGATCCTTAGAGTTTCGTTTTGTTATTTCAAGTACGGAACCCTAAAAATCAACCAAATTGCAATTCCAATAAAGACGAAGATGTACATCCGATCGCACGTGGTTGCACATCGTCGCCATGTTTCGACAGCGCTGACGCCATCATGCAAATGGCGGTGCCAATTAAATCTTATTTATTTGTGGGTCTGTGCAAATCGAGAATGCAACTCTGACATCGCCCCTGATCCAGTGAACGTTGCCTGCATTCGTTTGACCATGTGCCTCGGCCCACATTGGCTTCATCATAATAATGCTGCGATTACGAAAGACAATTAGCGCACTAACATCAGCTGCAGCTGTAGCATATGACATATTTCGATAGGTACTAGACATATTTCGATAGGTACTACTCGTGCGCGTTAAGTAGAGAGTAGAGACCTAGCCTCACAGTCACGTGTTTTTAAGATTCTGTACCCAAAGGGTAAAAAAGGAGCCCTATTGCGGAGAATTCGCCGTCCGGTCGTCTCTTGAACCGGGGGCTCCCATACCACAAATGTGATTTTTTGCTCGTTTTTGAATTTGGTAGGCAGGGGTGTTTAGTTTACTTTAATGCTATTGATAATGGGGCTTGATAGTGCGGAACCCTCAGTGCGAGTACGTGTAGGTACATACTGGGGTGTGATGCTCGAAAATATAAAATTGTTAATCGGCCAACCATCGACGGTAACCACAGCAACGAAGCCATCAGCAACCAGCCAATCGTCGCCTTGGATGCATATATAAAATTGCCAACAGAAACAACAGGAGAAGCGAGCGGCGAGTCCGCATATCACGCAGGTCTCACTTATCGCGCACAAGTAATACGATGGATAGAATCGGATGGAACGAAATTCGAAATGTAGAGTACATTTAAACATGGCAGTATAACTGTTGAACGCAATCAATACAAAACGCTTAAAATAGCTATAAAAGTCCACATTGATAAGTCTGAGTTTAACGCGAAATCAAATCGCTTAGTTAAGGCGAACTCAACAGGTCTGCCCTCGAAATTCAAAATTTTCGAGGTTTTTTGCAATTTGTACGCTAATTACACATAATAGGCTTATGGCAGTCATTTTGCGAGAATGGCAGTTACTTCTTTACATGTTTATATCAAAATTTTTGCATAAAAATGTCTATCCTAGGAAATTAGTCCGAGTAAAGATTTTTAAGTGAGTAACTCGCAAATGTGGGAGTAATTTCTTAACTCAACACTTTCAAGTAGAGATTTTTATATAAATGCGTGAAGATGATATTGGGATTATCGCAATTTGACTGCCATAAGCCTATTATGTCTGATCAGCTTAAAAATCGTGAAAAACCACAAAAATTTGAATTTCGCGGGCACACCTGTGGTGTGCTCCTTAAGAGGTCAAATTAATATATGTTTCAATAAACATGTTCAAATAACATAAACAAGATTTGACTTTTTAATGTTTCCTTATTACCTAGATATCTTGAATGTCTCAATTTAGGGCCTTTTGACTGCATACATAATTTAAAGTGTTAATTTAATGTCTCAGTGAAATTTACAATTTAACGGTAACAATATAGGCTGTAAAATTGTAGCAAAGAGAATTAACTGCAGCTCATCAACTCCTATTAAGCTGCTACAAGCGCTTATCGGTACCGCCGCAGACAGTCAGCGCAGCTGATAGCTGATAGTCTCCATACTTGTGTCGAGCCCGCGCAAGCATGGTCCGCCCTGCAGGGCTAGACTACGTAACATAAGCGTTAAGGAGCACACCACGGGTGTGCCCGCGAAATTCAAATTTTTCGTGGTTTTTCGCGATTTTTAAGCTAATAAGACATAATAGGCTAATGGCCGTCAAATTGCGATAATCCCAATATCTTCTTCACGTGTTTATATAAAAATCTCTGCTCGAAAGTGTCGAGTTAAAGAAATTAGTCCAAGATTTGCGAGTTACTCACATAAAACTCGATACTCGGACTAATTTCCTAGGATACACATTTAATCATATTGTAAAGATGATACTGTCATTCTCGCAAATTGATCGCCATAAGCCTATCATGTCTAATTAGCATACAAATTGCAAAAAACCACGAAAATTTTGAATTTCGCGGGCAGACCCGTTGATTTCACGTTAAGCGTAGACGCTTGAAGAAAAATCACGTGACCACCAGTACAAAACATATGAAAGCGCTGTTCACTGTGCTGCTGCCGCTGCTCGATCGCACGCGCAGTACGCTAAAGTTATCTGCAGTCGAGTACGACTATTTGACGTAGGTACTTCGCTAGGCAAAAAAATTATCCTTGGCACCCCGGGGGGTTCATCAGGGGTACCACGGGCAATAATTATTAACGATGTTTTGTACTAGTGGTCACGTGGTTTTTCTACAAGCGTCAACGCTTTACGCTTATGTTATGAAATGAAATGAAATTCTTTATTTCACATAGGCTTGAATATAAGCTCTCATGAAATGTCGAGACTCTACCGCCAGGTTCGGAAAGCAGGTTTGCACTGTGAAGAACTGGCAAGAAACTCGGTTACATTGTCTAGCCCCGCTGCTCCGATACGGAATTCCATACACCCATGGTCTGTCCTTTCAAGTCATTAACCCTAAACTGCCTGAACCATATTACCACGGTTCAAGAGATACAACCTTGTAACAGAGCGCGGCGGAGTGTTGGTGATAAGATCCCTTTTTTACCCTTCGGGTACGGAACCCTGAAAGTGTTTGAGAATGACAATTGTCTGCGCTGAAGTCAATTGGATTGATCTAAAATGGCATCCTTGCAATTCAATTAAATGTTGAATGCGCGGATGTCACCTGACCAATTTAGTGATAATTTTGAAACGGGAGTTTGCCTCAAAATGGGCTATTTTGCGTCCACACTGCGTCTGAAGCACGTATGCATGAAAAATCATATTTCAAATTATAATATCACATATATTTTTCTCAATGATGTGCGTACAGGGGTTTAAAAGTTTTATGAAAATAAAAGTAATTAAACGTCTCGATAAAAGCGGAACTGCCGTATAGGCACTGGAAACGTCACTCCCACTACCACTTGGCAAATGATACCAGTTTTTTATAAACTCACTTTTTTAGGGAAAAAGTAGGATAACTATTAAAGGAAATAAATCAAATGAAAACCCAATTACAATTGTAGATATGTTAAACATAATAAAGAAACTATAATTAAATACCTAAATAATAAAGCCAAGCACACTGTACGGTATTGCTTACATTTAATTGAAATTGTCAAAAGATTTTTTTCAATGAAAAAAAATCTTTATTGACTAGCAACTCCCTCCTGACAATGTCATTCAAGTACCAAGAGAGCCTTGTTGGACTGTACATATATCTCTACCGCATCTATACAGATTAGATTTGCACCTTCTGTTCAAATTATTTTTATAGCTGTTTATTGAAAAGCAAGAAATGCTTCACTGAACATTTTAATTGCGGTAAACAAAAGCACTTGCAACACCACAGAGTACATCAAAATCAAAATCAAATCAAAATCAAAATATCTTTATTTCACATAGGCCTAACATACAGGCTCTTGCGAACGTCGGTATGACATTTCTTGCATAATAATGATGATAACTACAAGTCGACTTAAAACTAAGTTTACGAGGGTTCCAAACGCGCCCTGCCGCTGAGAAGAAGCCCACAACAAACATCACGTTCATTGTGTTGTTTGATCATGTAATGTGCAGCTAATTATAACAAAAAGTAAGCACACCATCTTGATCGTGACAAAATCCTACGTGGCTTAAAACCTATTCATAAGTGTATTTAAATTATTAAGAATAATACTTTTATTTCCAGCATAACCTTTGGCTCATAATTATTGAAACGATTCTAATGTTATCTGTCGCTAGGTTCCTAGGTACAACAATATGGATGGGCCCCGTCTACAAAATAAGCGTGACTATTTTAATGTGTAAAGTGGCGCATAAGATGGCGTCACCTAGGGAAGTACCACGAACATTTGACAGCAAATCTTGGCGCTCACCATGGCGCTGCATGTCACGTTAATTTTCTTATCTCAATAATCTGTCGCGGCGCCACCGTCGAAACTAGGGTAAAACCAAACTCGTAAATAGAAACACTGGTTTAAATGTCATCAACTCTTCAGTCGTAGTTGTCTATGGTCAGCGTCACTGTTAGTTGTCTATGTCACTAATCGTCAACAGCGACACCACACAGAAGTTTTAAGGAACTACGGGGTGGCCATTATAAAAAATAAATGCACAATAATATAATAAATACTATTAAATATTATTTTACGTAGATAATAATATATATAAAGAAAAAAATATTAATAAACTTACATACTTTGGTAACGTTTCGTTACATAGGTACCTACCTACTATGATATACCAATGCCTACCTAGATACTTGTGAAGTAGATCTGCTTTATAGTAATGTAAACAGGTGTAGGTATGGCCGTAAGAATAATTATATCTATATGCATCATCCAGGGTTCCACGGTAATAACGAGGTCGCCTTAAATAAAGTAATCATTACCTATGGGCAAAAATACCGATAAGTACTTATAGTGCGTGAAAACAACTAACCTAACCTCAAAATATCAGAAAAATAGAAAATAAGATTGCTCCAAATTCCCGGTTTTTATCTTACTGATTTTTTTATAACGTAATATTGGGAATATTTCCAATGTTTTACCGATGATTTGGTTAAGACGCAAGTATAGCCCAATTTTCATACAAGAATCGGCAATGTCCTTTCGTTCTATTTTTATCTTTTTAGCGTAACGCAAAATGCCTTTTGGCTCTTCCTGACGATTCCGTCAGTCCGTAAAGCTACGTGTGACATAGAGCTTAATAGGCGTTCTATTATATTGCCCGCGTGCAGCACGATATTGCAACCAGTAAAATTCTTCTTGCATTTTACGTAGGCATAACTTAACTTCACAAATTACATGTTTAATATTACGTCTATGCTAAAGTATTGAGCCTTATCATTAGTTGTCGCAAATGTTATGATATGAAAATCTTCAGGGTTTATTTTTGAAGGCTCAACCCAATGGTCTGCACGTGAGTCGTGAAATTCAAATATTGACACTGGACACTTGCAAGCTAAGATTTTTTTATATAATCCGTGAATTAATTAATTCTGCCGTTCCAGCGTTATAAGCTTTCTTTTTGCAAAAATCAAATAAAATTAGGCTTATTAGTTATGAAGTAAGGGTAATACATTTAACCGCTATGTGTAAAATTGCTCATGTCAAAATGTCTTAGCTTTGTTGTGGATGTACTTATGGTGTAAATCTTTGTCATAATTTCATCTTTCTCTCAAATGGACCGAAGCGATCCACGAGCTTCCTTTATCGTAATCTTTCTTATTTAAAACTATTCGTTAATCGTTGCCCGCACATTCGCTTCTGCCCCATAGGAACTGTTCTTTTCCCACCGATAAGAAACCTCAGGATATGGGCATCCGAACGATTTACGTCGCGTGGTCTTCTCCTTGGGACTAGTCCCCATGGGGGTACGGGCCTCGAGGCATGCCTCCTTACCCGGGCGATGTGTCGCAGGGGAGCCTTGCTCCCCCGGTGTTGCTCTTTTAGCCCCGGTTTAAAGGGGCTAAGACCTCGCCTGTTGGCTGTAGGCCCGTTGGAGATGATAGTCCGGTATGCCCCGCGCGGTCAGCGATTTCATCGCCGCCCTGCGCGGGGATGGTGGGGTCCGTTTGTGCAAACCCCGCGTCATCGCTTTCGTCTCCGTAATCGCCCGCACGCAGGCGCTCAGGGGACGGGGAACGCAGGAGCTCACGAGGTAGCGGACGCCCCGTTGGTGGTCGGTCTTCAAGTGGTGCGATGCCGTGGAGGTGCTCGTATGGTCCGTGATCCGCGCGCGCGAACAGACTCCGCGCGAGGGCGCGGACGAACTCCACGGTGGGCGTCCTGGTGTCCCGATGGATGACGTCATTTCTGACGTACCTCGGAGCTCCCACAATCAGGCGCAGGCACTTGTTCTGCACGACCTGCAGCCGGTCCGGCTGCAGGTCGGACCGGATGGCTGAACACAATGCGTACCAGGCAGGTGCCGCATACGTCAGACGAGAACGGACGTACGCCCCGTAGATACGGAGCTTGGTCCTCGGTGTGAGACTAGAGGTCAGGACTTGGTGCAGCATCGACACGGCGGCCTTCGCCTGGTTCACGGCGTGCCCCACCGTGAGCTCCACGATTTACGTAAACCTACGGTAGCGTCATCATCAAACTTCTATAGGTGGCTGCAGAGAGAACTACAGTGTGGCCTTACTGTTGGTGGCAAAACGAGCATATTGGCACCGATAAACTATTATCACTTTTAGCGCCGTCCGCCCTGTCCAGGATATATATTGTCTATTCTTTTTCCCCTGGATTTATGCTTGAAATTAAAATATTCGTTTAGGTTTTCCTATTTTCTTCAAATTCTATTTTTCCGGTATAACCTAATCTGTTTTATTAATGTTAAAACAAGGAATAATCTATGTCTATTATCTTATACACTATTAGTTATACACAAGTTAGTTCTTGACTGCGGTTTCATCTGGTGTTGATGACTGACGATGCAGCCGAAGATGTTATCACACTGACCTGGAAGGGGTAAGTAAACTCACTCCTTACGGTTTCTACACAGTATCGTGCCAGAACTCTAAATCGCTTGGTGCGTCTGTGCGGGTAGAGTAGTAACTAGCCACGGCCGAAGTTTCCCACCAGACGAAATCAATCAATTCCAAAGTGGCGTGAAGGAGTAACAAACATCTTACCTAGGATATCAATTAGCAAATAACCTTATTATTGCAATGTAAATGCAAGACTTGACTCCTGTTGATTTCGAATAGCATTTAATTGCACGGCTGTAAAATGTACAGTCTTGTGTCTACCTTAAGTTAAGATTAACAATTAGACGGACGAGACCAGCTTGGTAACCAAGCCTCGTCAGAAAATACGGTCTTGAGCCTTATGGAAAGAACCTTGGATATGCAATGTTGCAAGTGTAGCTTGCAGATGCTGTCTGACCAACGGCTGGCGCTCTACCCCTGCTCCGCTTGCTCTACATGCGACCAGACATAATTAGCCAATCGATGCAGCTGTTTCATAGCCAGGTGGCCAAAGAATGAGAGCTGCTTGCGGTTGCAGATGGTAGACAGACGGGTCTGTATCTTCAGCTCATCCAATAGCGTTTGTGCAATGCGCAGTCCATGTGATTCATTTTGCGCCAGCACCACATTTCGAATGCATCAACCCTGGAGACGCTCCGACTCAAGGGTCCAAGTTTCAGTAGCATGTAGGCACACATATAGGTTCAAGCTGTACCTATCATCACTTTCCATCAGGTGTGATCAGAGGCCAGAGATGCCGTTTAGTGCACCAATAATATGTACAGTAAACTTCAAATGTATTACTAACGGGTGTAGCCATTTATCATAATACGTCGCGTGTCACGAGATTAGAGCCCCACATACATGGGAGAGGAAAAAATGGCAATAATTACAGCATTAACCGATAATGATTCCGCTGAAATTGCCTTGTAACTGTTGTGGAATTTATTGCGAGTATGGCTTATGGAATAAAACTGGATGCGACCGTGCGAGCGTCCACATTTGAAGCGGTTTGCCAGGACGAGTGAAAGTGGTGATAGTTCTCTCTCTGTCTTTCACCAACTCGGTCGCTGGCTGCTCGGAGCTCACTCGTCCTCTTCTACCAACACGGAATCGACATAACCGTGAGTCCTTTCGAGCTATGTTTTGGTGCTGTGTCAGTAATCATGTTACTTTACGTGTGAATTCGTTTAATAGGGTACTTTGATGAGTTATCTTTTTTTTTTTACAATTTGCATTCGCCTTGTTAATAATATCCTGGCGCCATCCATGAGGTTCTGCCTACATTTTACATCTTTGCGTGTTTAACTTTAATTTGGATTGGTTTTACAGTGATCGTTTTCAATTTATTTACAACCACGTCTTATTTTTGATTTCATTAAGGTTTTTTATTTAATTACTTATAGTCTTTATTCATAAGTATCTTTTTAAACATACTTATAAGCTGAAATGGCTAATACAAATTGTGCGATATTTATAAAATAAGATTAGTGTTTGGAATGAAATTGCGTGGAAATTGCAATACAAATTAGGATAACAGAACAGTTACTATAAACATTACATAACAGGATATATCATATAATGATATATGCATAATATATAGAACATGGGATAATAGGTAGGAATGTAAATTGCTGTACCACGTGTTTACCGTTAGGTTTGAATTTATGGCGCCGCGCCAGTGACCTTATAAATTACGATAATTAAATAATACACTCAGCCTGTTATAGCAATTTCATTAATGTCTCCATCATTTGTCTAATGGACCAAAGAAGTACCTAATTAGATACAATGATATATTATCTATCCATCAGCAATTACTGAAAAGAGGCTGCAAGAACGAAATATAGGAACTCGTGTGACTAAAGCCTGAAATTAGAATATACTCGTAACAAGAAAAATTTCTGCCATTTCTTCACGTAGATTAGTTCGATAAAGAGCGGGCGATTGGCGATGGCATCGCCTTTTAAATTTTTGTAGAAGTTTTAAGTTTTAATGTAAGTGGGTACCTAAGTATAATTGGGATTAAAATATTAATTAGATGATATTCCGGAAGTTGAATTCTCAAAATTAAGCCATTTTCAAGTCTTTATAACTATATGCTCTTCGACTGAAGGGTAGACCGCTCAAGAAGACATTTTTTGCATGTATAATTAATATTAGTATGATGCATACTTTCTACTAGGTGTACGTAATTATAAACGATGGGGGAACAGGAAAACTGGCAGCTCTCTACTAGAACGAGTTGCGGGAATCGATGCAAACTGCATACCAAGCGTGTCTTGTCGCTTTAGGCTGATCACACACGAACCAGATAATGTTTCTAATACAAAGACCCTTCCTGGCAAACCCAATTGATAGCACAATGATCGAATAGTTTTTGATCATATCTACCACTAACAACAATAATAATCATATAAGTTTAAAAAGAATCTGCTATTCTGATAACTGCCAGAAAACTCATCCCTTGAGGCGGTGCGTTTAGGATTGAGAGATTTTTCATAAATTGCCTAATAGCACTGCAAAGTGTAGGTAGGTATTACCCTTGGTTACGGTAAAGAATCTTCTATTTTAAACCTTGGAGCAAGTTAGTTGTCACAAACACAAATATCTTGTACCTATAAGTTAAAGGTTCGAAAGGGTACCTGAGATTCGATCATATCACCTAGGCATCGCTAGGGTAGGAGGTGGAGGTCTTAATTACTGGGCCATTACTACATAAATTGTTTTTTTTTTTTTAATTAGTTGCATTTTATGGTATTTTGGGTACAGACTGCCGTGCCTTGAGGGCTTTCGCAAACGCGAAACCAGCCTAACGCTTTTCATGACAGTCACGTGGTCTGTATCAAATCAGAGACGTTACCGCCATGTAATCGTATCGAGACAAGTTAAACGAACTGTCACTCTAACAAACATTAAATATAGTGACGATGGCCCGAGCAAAATAACTGTTCAAATAAAGCCTAAAGGTTCCTAAAACAGCTAAATAAATATATAAATATATCACGACATTACACACATCGCAATGAAGCCCCAAAGTAAGCGCCGATAGCTTGGGTTATGGATGCTAGACAATTGATAAATATGAATTATATTAATATTAAATACACCTTACAATATAACAAGGCAACATAAGTACTCTTTTATATCGTTAACAACTGTACCTACTGATTCTGGAGATTGGTAATGGGTACCTTAGATAAACAAAAAGACTTCTTTTTATCCCGAAAAATCTATGGTTCTCGCGAGATGAGATTGGATTGAAAAACCGAATTTCACGCTTGCGGAACTACTGGCACAAGTTAGTCCACCTACCTATAAAATCAATAAAATAAATAAATAGTGTACCTACCAATAAAATAAAATAAGGCAAAAAGATTTTACCGTAAAATAATGTACATAATTACAACAACAATAATAATAATTTGATAAATTAAATAATAAAATATTATGGATAGGTCACTATTAAGAATGACGTAGCGCGTTTAAGTCTTTTGTACGTGTTATTTGAATGTTTGTGTTTGAGCCGCCTATATTTTATTCCAAAAAACATAAAAACATTTTTATTGCAATCTGCTCTTTGAAGAGCCCACAAGAAACTCGGTTATTCTCTCACATTTACAGGTGTAAACAAAGCTATAGAAAAAAGACTTCAGAGGTAAGTATTAATTTTATGATGAAGCCAGGTTCTTCGATAACAATACATTCCACATTTACCTATCGCGTGTGGTTATAGGTATACTGTACGATAAAACACGTATAAAGGAATCGATGAGAAAATGATAGTAACGGTACATGTTGGCATCGGACAAGGCTACCGGTTTTAGTAATTGTCCTTGATTCGCACAGATACCATGCAAATTAAATTCACATAGGATGGACTTTTGTTTACAACGTATTATTTAGCTTCTGGGAGTGGTTTTGTGGCGTTCATCTGCCTTCCTACCTATGTTCCTAACCTAGACAATAAGTTATCGAATGTAGGAAGCTTAAAGCCTTGGTCTCGCGATCATGACGCACAACGCTGCGGTACGCGACATGCGGCATCGGACACATAATCGTATGAAAAACGTCGAGAATGGTCTCTCGTTCCGTCGCAGTTTGCGTCAGCGGCGAAGGGCAAGCGCGGGGAAGTGGGGAGGTGTACTGCCGCACAGCGCGGCGTCAACCTCGTTTGAACGCTGCGGTGTGCGGTGTGCGTCACGGGTTGACGATATGGATTTTTCGAAGACAATTGAATAGAATTAGTTCGCAATCATCCTTCTTTATATAAAAATAAAGACAAAAACGTAAAAGTTTGATAATTAAAGAAAATTGTAAGAAAAATTAAGAAAAATTGTTCATGTTCACGTCTACCTTGGTAGCTGCGGCAAAATCAACAGACCACCTCTCCGCAGGGACGGTGAATGCTGCGTCGTGACGCTGCGTTGGGGCGCATACCGCAGCGTTGTGCGTCATGATCGCGAGACCAAAGCTAGCTTCAAAATTACTTAGTGGCAATTAATGGCACAGACTCACATGGTCGATCTGTATTAATTAAAGGAAAAGATTTATCATACCAACTACTGGATGGATCAGACCATTTTGATATACAGATAGCTACCATTATGTAACCATCCTCTATTAAAAGACAATTATCTGTCTTTACCAATGGATAATAATAGAAAGGGCGCTTTATTTTTTGCAGTGTATCAAAAATTGGTCAAGGGTATATGAATACATGTACTGAAAATAACAAAATTAGAATCGATAAGGTGCATCACCTGTTTTGAACATTCTGCTATACTTATAACGTGTGCTAAGATAGGTGCTACTCCATATAAGTAGAAGTGAAGCCAGATTCTATCAAAAATTCTAAGTAGCTCTATGTAAAAATTTTAAATTTATATTAAGAAGTATCTACCATCACCAACCGTATTTCGACCAGTGCCAGTATTCTGTATCTCGGTGCCTATCGTGCCAGTATTCTGTATCTCGGTGCCTATCAAAGAATGATAGCCACGGCCATATGTTTATTATCCATTAAAAGTTTGCTATGAAATAAAAATAACATTTTCTTAGCAAAACTTCAATGGATGAAAAACATTTGCTAGTGGCTATCATTCTTTGATAGGCACCGAGATACAGAATACTGGCCCAGGGCTTAGTTGCACTGGTTATACCTAAGTGGTATCGGTGTTCCAGGGAACAATGCGCTGGTTACTGCTGCTGTGCCTCATCGGCGCGACGCTCGGCCACCCGGCGGAGAGCAAGGCTGAAGGCGGCAAGGAGAAGGGCATCGTGGAGTGGATCAGCGGCTGGCTCAGCTCCACCACCAGCACCACCACGGACAGGCCGGCGAATGAGCCGCTCGTGGAGTGTCCTACTTGCCGTAAGTTTTTGAGTGCCTACATACTTACCTATCTACCTGGCGTTAGTCACAGACTTGTATACTAAAGACAGCGCGAAAAAATGTCGCCAGTTTAAGGGAGCAAGAATGACTATTTTGCACCCCCCCGGCAGTAGTCAGTATAGGTAGATAGGTGAAGATCTATTTTTTTTTTGAATTAATAATAATATTGCAGGCAAGGTGACCACAGACACATAGATAAAAAATATATAAAAAATAAGCATGTATTTCGCAGGAGTTTCGACAGATGTCCTACATTTACAGCTACATTTTCTTGTATGAAGAACGTTTACGTAAAATGTTCGGATGCCTATCTTGACTATTTTTATTTTTGGCGTTAGTGCAGATTTTTGTACAAATTTCGAGTCGGCTGACGACTCACGTGGAATAAACGAATAGAATTCCTCAATACATCTACAGTCAGATCTCTTTGATCACAGGTCACTGATCTTTATTATACTAGTACTTACGCTGGATTAAACATTCTATACCATTGACAGTTCACTTTCTGTGCCGATTTGAAGCGCTCCGCTCGAATGTCTAAATTGGTGGTAAAACTTGTAAATTGACATTTGTTGCTAGTGACCGTCGTTTTGTATGTCATTTTATAATTTATTTTAGTTCCAAGGACGCTCACGCCAGGTTACGCAACAATCAGCGCCAAAATGGCGAAAATCAAATGTCTTCATTTTTACGTTGACAGTCTGAGGTCCAGCGACCAGCGTACTAGTACAATAGAGGTCAGTGTCACAGGTACATGTATGGCAACATGCCTAGCTGATGATACTCTTGTTTTGTAGAGTGCGGCTTTACAAGAACACGCAGGCGTATCGTCGGCGGCTATGAGACCAAGAAGAAGGAGATCCCGTGGATCGCTGTGCTCATGTACAACGGCCGCTTCTACTGCGGTGGCTCCCTGATCAACGACCTGTACGTGCTGACTGCCGCGCATTGCACGTCCGGGTAAATATCTTGATTATGAAAGCACCGCTGTTGGTTTACACAAGCTAAGAGTTGTGCACTTCATGATAAGGCCGATCATTTCGTGAAATGGTTGTAGTCTAGGTCCGTCATCGTGACCGACCCCCGACCCCCTATGATGACGTATCTCGCGACAGGCGCGTTCGTCTCGCGATTGTTGCCAACAATCAAATAAGTATTATTTTCTAGTAAAACGACAGTGGCGTTTGACAGCAACGATCTCTAGATTAATGTCTTTTGCAAACCTATCGCAAAATACGTAATAGGTAAGAGGAGCGGTCTTAATACCTGTTCGCAAATGTGCCGATGCAAAGAATCTTCGGCATCCTACTTCCCCTCCTACTTCAGACGACAGCGCCATGGTTCGTCGTAGGTACTGACCAGACGAGCGCCGGACGCATTCTTCTAAAGTGGGAGGGAAAACTGAAATCATTCTAATTTCTAATAACATGTGCCAATTTCTTTCAGATTCCGCAAAGAGAAAATGGCAGTGCGTTTCCTGGAACACGACCGCTCTACCGCTAACGAAACAAAGACCATCGAACGGAAAGTCTCTCAGATCATTCGTCATCCGCGATACAATCCGGGAACCTATGACAACGACATCGCCATGCTGAAATTAAGTGAAAGGGTAAGTTTCGATTGTACCTATTGATATTTAATCATACCAATCTCATTTGTACCTACACCCGATACCTACTCAATAGAACGCTGTGTGGCATCTGTATTATCTTCACTGGATGGTTTATAGGAGTCTTCAAGCGATTATCTACCTACCCGCCAAACAAACTAGGCATCTCATCCTAGAACTCATCATTATAATCAGCGATTCAGGCATGATTGTAGTCAAGTATTGTGTTCTGTGAGTCAAGTGCAAGGCTGTTTTAAGAAATGACGCACCATGGGAATTTCAGATGAAAAACCTACACTTTCCATAGAAAGTAAAAAGCAATTATAGGTTCATGGAAAACTTACTATATTATTGTAATATTTATACTATAGTTTTTTCGTGACCTTACATACCTAATCTTATTTTTACTTGTTTTAGCAAATGTGTATCGTTTCGTATCTACAGCAAACGCTTCAGTCATATTCATTTATCATTGCTGTCAAGTTACTATCTAAAGTAGAAAAATGCTTATACATATAGGAAGTTTTTCCGGTGTTGGAGGCAATAGGGAAAAATCCCTCCAGGCAGGTGTTATGCCTGGGGACCGCTTGTGAGCGTAATATGACGTCAGAAATTTTCGTCAGCGTATGCTTAGGGATTGGTTACGCCATCTATCGTCAGCAATCGAAGACCGCACTCTTGAGAGATATCGTACTGATGCTTGTTTTACCATAATATCTGGAATACTGTAATCTCGCAGGTGGATCTGAGCACGGCGCTAAAACGCGTGCACCCCGAGGAGGGCGAAGAGGATAATGAAAATGACGTGGGTCTTCGTCCCGTGTGTCTGCCGCTGCCTGGACTGCCGTACAACAACATGACAGCCGTGGTGGCCGGCTGGGGCACCACGGAGGAGGGCGGCAGTGTTTCCAACACGTTACAAGAGGTAGAGCAATCCCTCAACAACGGTCATTATAATCGTAGTTGAGTAGTGTGTGTGGAGCTCTAAATATTAATTCCCATTACAGCCTTGCCTAGTGGAGTCAGATAGTCGGGAGTTCGAATCTCAGGCACGCGCTCCCAACTTTTCGATGGTGGAAAACATCGTGCGTGCATGAGAGATGTTCTCAAAGGTGTGTGAAGCCTGCCAACGAGCACTTGGCCAGGAGACCTGTGCTCAGTAGTGAGATATAAAAAGGGGTTGATGATTATGGCGTGCGTCTTGCTATGGAAAATGAATTGAATGCGTGTAATATGAATTAATAGGTAAAGTCGCACATTTCGGCTGTGACATGGGTTAGGTACTTACTTCATAATTTGATTTTGGTAAACATTGCGATCATCATATTCATAAGGCGATGCGATCATCATAAGGCGATGCGACGCATAATATGCAGGTGTGGCCCGACATTTGTTATTTAAGAATGTAAACATGCTTGGATCCAAAAAGATGAAGGACTATAAGATCTATAAATAAAATGCAAATTTTCTTTAATTTCTAGGTTCAAGTGCCAATTATCTCCAACATGGAATGCCGCATGACGGCGTACAAGAACCGCATCACAGAGAACATGCTTTGCGCGGGAGAGAAGGACGGGGGCCGCGACGCGTGCCAGGGGGACTCCGGCGGACCTCTGCACGTTCGTAACGCCACTACTGAGAAGCACCATGTTGTTGGTGAGTTCACATTCGTCTTGGTTTTCATAAATACTATAGGAAATTCCCAGTAGAGAGATGACTGGCTTGAAGATTCGACTGACAGCTCCAAGTCAGGCAAGATGTAGGGTGCGCAATAAACATTCGAGCCGGAAGTTTTCCCGATAATCGATTGTGGTGAAACCCGTCTGAGGACTACGAAAATAATACCATCTAGGAGCATTCAGTTAGCCAAGCAGATCTCCCAGCCGTCTTCCGAGATATTTAACAAGTTTGCTCAAAGCTGCAACCAATTTTCAGACTGATTTAACCTTCCCTAGTATGCACTTACGGGGTAAAAATAAAACGATGTGATTAAGTAGATCCTGTTGATTTTCATTACATTTCTTTTCAGGTGTTGTTTCATGGGGCGAAGGATGTGCCCGGCCAGACAGGCCCGGCGTATACACCAGAGTCAACAGGTACCTGACCTGGATCAAGAGTAATACCAGAGACGCCTGCTACTGCCAATAAACTGTCCTAGGATTTGGTTCATAACTACTTAATTAAAATAAAAAAGCAAGTGTAGGATGGATAGCCTAGCTGACATGGGCGTCTGGCTACGCCCATGTCAGCTAGGCTAGGCAGATTAAGTATCATGAGGGGGTTTCAAGAAAGTATATAAATATTTGAAGAAAATATATATAAATTTGAAAAGAAATGTGAAAAATTAGTTTATGACAAAATGTGGAGTAATGGGGTTAGTGTTGAAAGACATTTCTGCAGACTTCACATTTTTATAAGCTCATCTTGTGTTGTCTCTGAGATGCAAAGAAAACTATTAAAATATAGTTGTAATAATGGAATTTCGCCAATATTAGATCAAATTGTGCACACTTGTGTCATTAGTGCATACTTTTGTTAAGTAGTTTAGGTTCAACAACTATTAACACTTTATTTTGGAAGCATTTATTAATTTATTGACAGATATTTATTATTTATTTATTAAATAAGTTTTGAAACAGTTACTGTTTTCTTTATGTTCTTCGGTTTTATTAATTGAGCACTCCTAGATGGTTTATGTGTCATTTGGTCAGATACAAAGATTTTAAATACAATTATTTATTAATATTTTAGATACAATTACTCTTACTTTTTTCATACAATAAAAAAAATATTTTGCAATGAATATTTTTATTACCAGAAATATTAAATTAAACATACATCATGTAATATGTATTAGGTACAATTTTTTATTTCTACAGTCCTAGGTAAGATATGAAAATATTATCAATCCTTGGGTTATAACTAAATCAAGACAAGGGAACTTATCTAATTATAATAATTTGAATGATTAAAGAAATCGTTGACAAAAATATGCCATGGATTTTGGAAATTAGCATGCATGAAATTTAAGTTGGTTTAAGAAATGGAACTATCGATATTTTAAATCCGATAAGTAACTTTGATCATATGAGTACCTAAAATGTGAGTTTAAAATAAGTACTGTAAATTTGACATAAAACAAGTTTGGGTCAAATCAACAGGTTTGCATCTTCCTATTTAGTTAAGCATCAATTTCATAAAGTAAGGGGGAAAAAAGATCAAACTTTAAGACTAACTATATCTATCACATCCAAAATAAATAAGATACTTAGAAATCTACAGTTCTATCTATTAAGCACAGGCTATAGTTAAAAGATAGATAGGTTCTTTAGTAAAACTCTTATAAAAACAGTTTTAGAAAATTAAAATTATATCACTACTATCTGTTTATAGTCTGTGCTACTTACTTTTTATCCGTGGATCAATATTGATTTTTAATAGAAATTTCTCAGAAGAGATGACAGTTGGGATAACATCATATTAGTGGTCTCCATTGGGTTCAAACCAGGATTATATGGGTTCCTCGAATTCGGTTCTGTCGTGGTTGTTTCTTCAATAACTTCATTGCCATTCTTTATAATCCTACGAGTTTCAATAGTTCCATCGGGCTTTGTTACACTTGTTGTGATGATTGTTTTACAGAATGTCTGTCCAGGGACTAAGGTGCCATCAAATGGTGTTTGAGGCATTTTAGGGACTAATTTTCCATCGTTTTGTTTGAGCAACCCAGAAATTTCATTGGATGAAATCTTACCATCCAAATCGCTGTCTTCTTTTACATGTTCATGCTTATTAATGTGGTAGCCGGGTTTCAAGTAGTACTCTCTGATGCGGTTGCTATCAAATTTGTCAGGCTCTTGCTCAGAGGTCGGGAACTCGGTGATGGTGCCAATGTTGCTTTGACCCATGAAGGCTCGCATGTCTCCAAACATACTTCCGAAGGTCTTGAACATGTCCTGGGAAGGAAGAGCCTATTAGTAGCTTATACTAAACTGAAGAGGTTGAAGTGTTAAGAAATGCTTGATGGTAACTAAAATTGGTAAGACTTGAGAGTGTCTTAACAGCTATTACTAGTATTTTTGAATAGTTATTGTACATTGAATGCAACATATTGCAATAAACCTCAGGAACTCTCAGTAAACTAAAAACAATGCATCTAATTGCCACTTTGAACCATTTAACTAGCCGGAAACTATAATGTACATCTACATGCACTTATAAAGAATAAAATAGGAGGACAGCTCAAATCCATTATTGCTTTGGCCATGGCTAGTTACCACTCAACTAGCAAAGATGCACTGCCAAGCAATTTAGTGTTTTTGTGTAATGTTATGCAGAAAACTTTAGGGGTAAGTTAACTTACCTTTTCCAAGTTAGGACAATAATATCTTCTGCATCATCACTTACCATCAGACAAGATTGCAGTCTAATTCCAACTTGTAGTGTAAAATTGCCTTGGCATCAATACTTTATATACAATAACTTGTCCGCACTGCACTCGCACTTTCAGTGCAAAGATACATAAGTCATATTTGGGTGCAACAATAAAACTCTTAAAACACTGCTTCAGGAACTCAGTCACTGAAGCCGAAATCGGCAAGGGAGATTATTACTTAAATCAAACTCTGTTTAGCAATACCTTTCACTTAAATAGTATCTTAACATAATATCGAATACTCGGGCTCAGGTTTCCTTTGGCTGGTTATTAGTTGGCAGTTCATTTTTTTTTTACAGATGGCTTATAATATACTAAACCTAGCACTGAAAGGTTTTAGCGCGAATCTCAGTAATTTACGAGAAATAAATTTTTAAAAATTACAATTTTCTATATGAAATTTCAGACAAAATTGATCAATGACCATATACTAAAGACTGTTTTGACACGTAGTTGTCAAAAAACGTTTCGTTTTTCGTATTCCATTCATGTTAAGTGTTTAATTTTTTTTAAAAGTTAACAATTTATTAATATTTTTTGGAAATACATTACGTAAATATATGAAATAAAATATTTCGTTTGTTGTACCTTTTTAAAATTAGAAATTCAACTATTTTAATTATTTTTAACTGTCATTGACATTCTTTTTATTATAAATTATAGTATGGACACAAAATCAAACTGAATTGATTTAGGTCGAAATAGTCACAGAACCGAACTGCCTAACCCTGACACCAAGCAGTCTTGTTTGTCCTACCCCTAGAGTGTTTTTTTTTAAGTCGGAGGCGCGGAGGGAGTGCAGCCCCCGCCCGCTGTAGCAAAGCGCAGGCACCCGGGCGAGCCGGAGCGGCCGAGGCTGGTCGCCCAAGGCGACCAGCATGCCGAGGCTGCGGAGGTGAGCGTGGGTGCCTGTGCTTTGCTACGCAGGGGCGAAGGGGCTGCACTTCCCGCAGCGCCGGAGAAGTCACAGATCTGAATTGGTCCCTATTTTAGAGCTGTCATTGTACAACGATCTAAACGCGGGACGCGGACGGGAAACTCATCAGTAAGGATTCCAGGAACTTGACGGTACACCTCAGCCGGAAAGTCAATAATTTTCAAATGAAGCATCAAACCAACCTGCATGTGATTCATGAACTCACGGTGCATCTCCTGCGGGTCAAACACCTCCATATGGTCTCTGCTGTACAGTTCATCACCGTCGTCATCGTCATCGGAGCCCCAAATGGGGTTACGGAAATCATTCCTTGGCGGCTCTGATCGCAGCCCGAAGAATGATCGCACTCGGTCCATAAACGCTGAACTGGTCATCGCTAACAACACGAGAGGCTTCCAGTTCGGATTTTAACACTTTTGGATTGTAGGTGGTTTGACTGGCTGTAGTTTGATTGTATATTACTGTTTGAATTTTTATTTTTTTTGCAATTGCGCAACAAAACAATTTTTCAACAATCGAATCGAATCGACATCAATTCATCATTTACATAAGTCACTTGTCAGTTGTCACTGTCAAAATTGTCACTGTCTATCAGCTGTCTATCTCATTGATCTCGACCTTGACCAATGACTAAAGAAGTAATGGACACAAAGTAGTGAGTCTTTTTGGCTGGGCATTTCCGCCATCTTGTGTCGCATCAAAAATAGCCAATCACAGCTATGATTGGCTAATCACAGATAGGCGCCAGTCAGCTGATCAGAAGGGCTGCTCTAGCTTTCTATCGATATGGAAATATTATCGATGTAGTTTGTGGTTAGTAATTAAATATTTAAGAGCAAAAATTAATGAAATTAATGAAATTATTACTATTAAAAATTAATTTATAGTAAAACTAGATTTTGCCAGCGGTGCATATTATGTTTCTAGATAAGGATTTTTAACTAATCCCGCGGGACCAAACTACATTTGATACGAGTATACCTATAGTAAATGTTCGCATCCGCGGCCCGTTTTCTTAAAGCGAAAATAACTACGAGAAGTCAGAGGAGTAAAACCTCGAGGTCCAAATAGAAGGTAGTGTTAGGAGCCCTACTCATCTATCAACATTTAAATTTACGTTATATGAATTTTATCGATATCGGTATATCAGCGGTCGCTTCATTAGTACTTTGTTTTGTTAACATATCAACAAAAATTAAATCGAATGTATTTCAATCCTGAAGAAATATTTCTTCTTCTACACATTATATAAGTGCATGTAATAATATGATCATAACACATTTCATTAATTATATCGTTAAATCGTTTAAAATTATTTTAAACGATTTAACGATATAATTAATGAAATCGAATATTGACCAATGAAATGTTTAATGTGGCCTATTTTTGTCTTTCTGCGATCTGCACTGCACAACACAACACTGAGTAGGCATTTTCACACCTGAATACTGATTATAATCCGCACGCAAATTAGAATAATATGACTGTCTAATATTTCAAAAAACATGATAAACTTTGTATACATGTTCTGAAATGTTCGAATCTACAAAATGCGACAAATTATGGAGGAATTGGCCACCCGGCTATTTTTTCGTGACGTCTCAACTTCAGTGTTGCCGAAATCAGAAAAAAAAATATGTTGTTATCTCGTATAACGTAAACAATTTTGAATTAGTTAGAAAAAGACAATGTGATGTTTGTTATAGCTATGTCGATTTCACGCAACATATAAACGCATATGTGTGTGTGTGGAAAACTACAGCTGCTCCATTAGTTTCGTTCCTCGTAGACCTTGACAGACATCTCGACATTTAAAATGACGTTCAGAAACAGTCATACAAGATCAATTACCTGCACAAAAAGTTCGGAAAATATTTATATTTTTAGGGAGAAACAAACAAGTTTAGTCAATATCCTGAGAAAAAAAATACCTAAATTTTTTTAGTAATGTTGGGTTATCAATAGGTTATCATAATAAACTCAGATCACTCAGATGACTCTGAACCAATTAAAAGTTGAAAGTTCTCTAAAACGTAGTGATTATATAGGAACTCTTTGCTCACAGATATATATTTAAATAGGTACCGAAACAATACAATTAATAATATAACTTGTAAAATATACATTCTAATATTATTATTATTTAGGTGCTCTTCATTCTCAAAATGGGTAGGTACCAGGGGTACCTACGTAATCTGTGAAGGCCCGCTTTCGATCGATTATAATAAAAATCTGTGGGGCCGCTAGGGCCGCCGCGATCGCGAATCACGATTATTGTGAGGTCTGTGAACCCGACTACATGTAATCGTCGTATTTTTCTCTTGCGCGAGTGATAAATTTCTTTGCCCGGCAGTTAATTAGTATTGATAAAATTACATAGGTACATTATGATGTAATTTTAGACAAAATACTGCTAATCGACGCCAGAAAAAAGTTTTTCACGTATCCATATGGATGACCACATTCTATTTAAATCTTACTGAGGTACGTATGTTTACAAATAATTAAGTTGATTTGATTAATATTATATGGCCTAATTTTACGAAATACCGTACTTCTGAATTAGAAGAACTATTTTTAAAGTTTTACGTTTTTGAGCCCATATTGGGGATTATAACATTTTATTTTTATTACTAAAGCTATCTTATACCTTTAAACGAGCAATTCTTGTATATATATTTCTATATAATCTGGATCTCGGAAACGGCTCGAACGATTTTCATGAAATTTAGTATACAGCGGGTTTTGGGGGCTATAAATCGATCTAGCTAGGATTCATTTTTAGAAAATGTCGAATTAACCAAAAATAAATAAAAATATGACTACTGCTGCCATCTATCGGCCACCGAGCGAAGCTCGGTCACCCAGATATTTAATTTTATGTTACTAAAATAATTATAGTACCTACCCACTATAGCTATTTGAATATGCCTATGTAGGTACCTACCATTAATATAATATTATGTAGGTACCTATTTAAATCTTTAAATTTTATTGTATAAAATGGTAAATATACTTACTGAATACATGTGATACCCATTTATTTAAATATCTAGAATGCATTAGAATTTTTATACAGAAGGCTGTAAATCTTCCAATCTAGTCTGAGTCCACTGGACTCAGTCCAGTCCTATTGTAGGTACGTACTTGGTTGTTGGCACTTGCGTCGTCATATTGTAATAAATTCATGAGCCGTATGTTCATTTCACAGCGCGTGCGGAACTACGAACCGCAGTGTGCTTCTACGGGGTCGCTTAGTAGGTACTTTTAATTGATTCTATATGCCTGGTTATTATACTATAGGTATAAAACATAGTAATATTATATATTCGTTGGTAATATGTTGTGTAGGGCTGTTGGCAGTCTAAAATATTACCTAGAAACGCCAATAAGTTACCTCTAATAATAGGTTTCGGGTTACCACAAATCCAGCAGGAAAAAAATTGGTCAAGTGCGAGTCGGGATCGCGCACTGAGGGTTCCGTACCATCAAGAGTATATTCTCAGTCTCTAAAGTATTAAATTAAACAACATCTATGCGCAATGAATCAAAAACGAGCATAAAAATCACGTTTATTGTAGGAGCCCCCTAAATTTTTTATTTTATTTTAGTTGAACTATTTATTTCTACAGTAAGAATGTAACTAAATATTCTGTGAAAATTTTAAGCGACTGTCTGTTACCATTATCAATATCGAGCAAAAACAAGCAAAAAAATCATATTTGTTGTATGGGAGCCCCCTGAAATATTTATTTTATTATATTTTTTAGCGTTTGTTGTTAGAGCGGCAACAGAAACACATCACCTCTGAAAATTTCAAGTTTGTAGCTATGACGGTTCAAGAGTTACAGCCTGGTGACAAACAGACGGACGGACGAACGGACGGACAGCGAAGAGTCAGTAATAGGGTTCTTTTTTGCCCTTTGGGAACCGTAAAAATGTGCCCGTATATTTCCCAACCTTTATACGTAAATATTTTTCAGGAGTTGGCTATTGCAATCGACATAATAGGTATATAACCATAGCTATAGGTTGCTATAGCATTTGAACACTATAAATTGATTGTCCTGAAACAACTGAAAAAGTAGGTACTTAATTACTTAGTTATCTTTAAGGTACCTAGGTAGGTCTAAAAATTGATCTTTAGCACGTAAAAAATAGAATTTTTGTAGAGTTTTTGTAGAATGTCGTATTTAACGTATTCTGTTGGTGAGGTTGTATTTAATGCATGGAAAATCAATTAAAAATACAGTGCCTAAATTGAAGGTAAGACTATATTTTTTACAATTATAGAAGTAGAAGAAGGCAACCCTGTCTCTATGGTGTGTTTTTTGCGATGGACGCTGAAACGATCAAAGACTCTATAATAAGTTGAATATCACACTTATAACATGGTCAGTGAAACTGAAAACACATCATCTTTGCTTCGTCCACAAGGTTCGTTATAAATATTATATTTTTTTGTTTCCAACTAACAGTTTTTTTAAAACAACATAATGCGACAGTATCATGCTTAGTATGTTTATATTTTTTCAATTTTCAATCATAATTTTACGTATGAAATTACGATTAGAAATTATAAAAATTATGAAAAGTTGAAAATTTAGAATTTGAATTCCTAAATAAAATATTATTTTCAAATAAATGGTACTACTTCAATGGTACTTACTTCATTGTTTATCCGTTCACTTTACACACTTTTAATTCGATTCGTAAAATGACTTTTCTAAATGTCATTTAGCTACATAAATAAGCTAAACATTTAAAGCTGTTGAAGTGAAATATAGTAATTTATTAGAGTTAAGAAAAATACGAAACGTCATTTTACGAATCGAATTAAAAGTCGGAGTAATACAAAAACCGGCCAAGTGCGAGTCGGACTCGCGCACCGAGGGTTCCATACCATAAAAGAAGTTAAACATTAAAAGAATCACTTTGGTTCATGAATTTACGAGTATAATTTACATGTAGGTACTTTTGTTGGCAAACCGCAAACATAACTTTGTTTTTTCTGGTTTATTGTTATTATCAAAAAAAAGTATTATAGAACTCTCTATTTTATTTTTCCTGTAAAATATACGTTTATTTCTATTGATCATAATTATTTCAGATTTTTCGATTGGTAAACTTCGGAGATAAGGGGGGGGAACGGTATTTTTTTGACAGTTTGCCCAATAAATCGAAAACTATCAGACATAAAAATAAATAAAAATCGGTTTTAGAATACACAAGTATTACTAACGCCCTTTCATATGATACCCTACTCAATATTGTTATCTCATTTTGAAATTTTGACGACCCGGTTTTCCCCCCTTTTTTAATAAAAATAAAAAAGATTTTAAATTTTTTATGATTGCAATAACGTCGCGCCGTAATTACCTACAACTATCAGGTAGCTTTAATAGTTACTGAAATAATCGAGTGTGACAGACGGACGGACGGACGGAGAAAGTCTCACCATAAGGGTTCCATTTTTACCATTTTGGTATGGAACCCTTAAAATGATTGACCGATTTAACTCTCAAGACTGCTGATGCGAAATTATTATAGCAGCAAATCATCTTGTATGACACATTAAATGGCGATGATAGTGCAAAATATATACCTACATTAACTAAGTAAGCTGTACAGCTATAGTTGGTACGTAGCAATCAACAATAATTACGGGATTGTTCTTATATGTAGGAACTAGAAAGCTAGGTAGTACCTATGTATATACCTACTATAATTTTCAATAATTAATATACGGTACTTAGAATGACATAATGAATTTCATTATAATCATATCAAGTTTATTTGTTGGATCCTGCACATAAGGGCGCCTTCAGCCTTAGCTGCAAAGTGAAGCGCGGCTGCAGCGCTGCAGACGCGTTTCTGTCGCTAGGTTTGAGAATCGTAGTGTTGTACATAGTTTCACGATGGACTCTGACGAAAAAACACTGCTCGATTTGTACAAAAAAAAATCAATATGAAGGTGCCCTAAAATGCAATATTTATCTGTTATTTTATTTGCTCTTTAAAAATCAATATTTTGGTTATGAAATGCGCTTATCACAGCTCAATAGCAATGAATAAATATACTAATCTGTATTAGTATGTGATTTTAGATTTAATTACTCGCAGTAACAAAAAAAAATTACAAATCAAAATCGCCATAAAACCACGATGATAAGGCAAACCACACAATGATTCATATTATGAGGTTTCCTAGAGCGACATCCTATTATAATATTTAATAATAATGTACACAATATTTGCATTGTGCTAGTCAAATTTGTTTATGTACATTTTAATTAAAAACTGTGTAGCATAGAGAAGGGTCTACGCTTAAATTAAATTAGCAGGTTGCTGCGTTTTAAAAGAATTTGGGTATGATTTTATATATTCACGATGTAATTCAGAAAAACTAAACTTGAAATTTTCCTATAATACTGCAATGACGTTTGGTCACTGTTACCTAAAACTAAACCAAATTTCAAGTTCGATAGTTGCTGAAGTAATCAAGTGTGACAGACGGACGGACGGAGAAAGTCTCACTATACCTAAGGGTTCCATTTTTACCATTTTGGTATGGAACCCTAAAATGATACTGGATTGCAAAACCGCTAATATGGCATAATATAAAAACGCACGGAGTCGTTTCCATAAGTCCCCTATAAGGGTTTTAAAGGCTGAGAGCCCTTTTTATATAGTCATAAGTAAATATTTTACGACCATGAAAATATTTTATGGGGTAGAGAGCTTGTCTATCTATATACTTATAATAAAACTGTAAAGGGTCGAATTCTGTACATTGAAGATATTTTGAAAATTTTTGTTAGAGGACACTATTTAGTCGATACTGAAGCCAAAACTGTAATTTTTTTAATTTTTGTCTGTCTGTCTGTCTGTCTGTCTGTCTGTCTGTCTGTTTCACGACCGCGCATCACGGCTAATCCGCTGGATGGATTTAAATGAAACTTGACATGATTATAGGTTATACCCCGAGGTAGGACATAGGATACTTTTTGTCCCGAAATTCATCATGGTTTCCCTGGAAGACGGCATCAAAGTCAAAATGTGTATTTAGTTATAATTCAGTAACGCGTTGTCCGATTTCATTCATTCTTTTTTTGTTAAAAAGGAGGTTCTTTAAAGATTATTCCATACTATCATCATCACTTTTGTAGTTCAGAAATTACAGGCATCAGAACCTTTAGCGATAAGTTCAAGTAGGTGACTAAGACGTAGAGCTAAAGTTTGACTGGACTACCCTTACAGCCGTAAATAAATAGGCTTAGCAGAAGATTTTGTATGGTTTAAGATTTTTCACTTTTAGGGTGAACAAAAATCACGAAACTCGCTACGTTATACCGTATAGCGCCATCTCTACAATTTATGTGGAACTTGAATGTAAAACTCTGAGATAGGTACTACCGAATTTTTTTATAATAATTAACTGTCATGTTATTTACTGTTTCCTGACTTTATATTAAGATGGCACTGTTAAGACGAACAGATTAAAATTTTCACTTCTGTCGACATTCCCGGAGTGCCGCGTCTTTTTTTATCATCCGCAATATGGAAAGGGTAAAATAATGGTTCACAAATCCTAACTGACTGAATGTCATAGGTCTTTTTATACGTAAACAAATATATAGCCATTGCCCATTCGGATATTTTGGATTGTATTGAGATGAAGCAAAGATTTTTAAATGACTCTTATGTTGGGCCGGGGAATATTGTTAGTAGAGTATTTTATCCCAGTGGTACATACCCGGCCGAACCCTGAAAGAAGAGCTCTACCACCAGTACAAATTTTCACATGATTTAATGATTTTTGACATATTTCGTGGTTTCAGAATAAAAATCACATTGAAAAGGACGATTTTAACTGTCGATATTTCGATACATTGGTACAAGT
Organism: Coenonympha glycerion; assembly: GCA_963855885.1. Classification (NCBI taxonomy): domain Eukaryota; kingdom Metazoa; phylum Arthropoda; class Insecta; order Lepidoptera; family Nymphalidae; genus Coenonympha; species Coenonympha glycerion. Next base: position 13,663,539 of record OY979637.1, on the reverse strand, counting down.
CGTGGTCACGTAGTGACCACGACCTGTGCCACTGGGTCGAAATATCGACAGTTAAAATCGTCCTCTTGATCTTTCAACTACGTATCAATGAAACCTTATATTATGATTAAGAAAAAGGAGTTTTCAAAATCACCACAAGATAACCCGTGCGAAGTAAGAACAGGTTTCTGTTTAACATCACATCAGAATCCCGCGAAAAATCAAGGAATTCCACGGTATATGTAAAAAAATTGTAATTCACGCGGGCGGAGCCGCGGGCAACAGCTAGTAATATATAAATTTATTAATTGCTAGGGAAGTTTGAAATTCCATTGACAATAAATAAATACCAATACTCGTGCTGCCTACGTCGAGAGGCTTCACCGTGCATATTAAATTCCCAGTGAAAAGACTTTATTGTTAACTCGTACGAAAGAATATGTGTACTGAAGAAAGAAAAAACTTAAGTCCTTGCTAAATGACATTTGAAGATAAAACTTTGAATCGACACCGTACGTAGTTTTAATTGATACTGTGTGGTATTGCCCCCGTCAAGGCTTTTTTTAAATTTGCACTAAACATATAGTTTACCTATACATCATTTTCACGTTAATTTTATATTCTTTAAAATATGTGTCTTCTTTAAAACGCACTAAGTATCCATAAGTTTCTCGGAACTAAAAGTATTCGAGATCACTCTGTGAAGAATGCGTTCAGAAAGAAAATAAATGAAGAACGGGTGATTGAGTCATTTTTGTCGTTAAAAAATAATTATTTTATTAAGTTAGTGTTACCCATTTGGAGTATTGAATAATTGATAGAAGTAAATACACGAATAATAACTTATTTCTAAAATAATAATAATATATGATAGTTATAAATAGTAACTGCTAATTATTGGCTTTTAAACATTTTTAAAGTATAGGGGGTCAGAAAACCCGTTTTTGCACCCGCAAAAATAAAACAAAAACTACAAATAATAAAAATGTGTGCAACGATTAAAGAACAATTTATGGTATCTCTTTTATACTTGTTAATTCCTCATAATAAGTAGGTAAGGTAAATTTTTTATTTTGTTTCTTTAGGTCTAATTACCTTTGTATGATTCCTTAAAATACATTTATGTAGCATTGCTCTAAAAAAAATGAGTTTGTTCTTACTGTACGATGATTCTAATCTTAATTATTGTTATTTAAGCTTTAGACAGTAGGTAAAAAAATATTGAGATCAAACTACATAGAAGTCTTTGAATGAGATAAGTAAGAGGAACTCTAGACTTCTGAAGTTTCTGCAGGCGACAACGGCACGGGAACGCTAAATTACTTAATTGCACGAGAACAAGTTTCTGGTGATGGTTGATTAAAACCCTGAATGGACTGTAGTTATTTAATTAATGCTACAATAGCTTTTATGAATCAACTTAGTTAATATACGAGCTATACTATGTGCTATCGCAGGGATTGCTGTTTTGTATTCGCGTATTGCCTTCTTCCCGTTCCACATTCTATCTAATTGGTAGGCAGAACTTGGGTGGTTATACTTGGTAAAAATTAGTGACTGAGTTAGATAATAATTATTTATCTAAATAGTCTCTAATAGAGCCTTATAAATGTTTAAATTGCAGTCAGTTTCAAAGTACCTAATACATCCGCATCAGTCACATGGAAAAGTCCTTATTTCTATGAAAATAATTCCGATTATTTAATTGTAGATTGTTATACAAGGGACGTAAGTAAGCTATTACAGAACAAAATCCAATTTGGCGCCAGTGCGAGCGCAGCTCGCATAGGGCGCTAATGGATCGCGTGCACCCGTGATATTTAGTGAATATAGTTCGAGGGTGTAATAGCTACTTGCAACCGAGGTAAGCATTCTACTTCATATCATTCTTGCGAGGTAAATAAAACATTGGTAATGCAAAATGAAATTTTAATTAGAACAATTAGCAAGTTTAGAGAAAAAAAAATAAAAAAAATATAATAATAATAATAATACTTAAATAAAAAAAAAATAATAAAAATAAAAAAAATATAAAAAATTAAAAAAAAAAATAATTCAAGCATAGTGCGACGTAATGTTGCCCTTGAACTGTAATGTGAACATTACAATTCAAGCATGTTGCCTTGAATTGCAAACACCAACTTACAAGGAGACTTTCCACCATAGTAATCCATATTTACTGAGCAAGTATGATATAAAATTTTATATACCTTACTTACCTATCAACTTTGCCCTTTAGCAGAGGATAGGGGGTCGGAATTCCAGGCAACGCACCCCTAACATTTCGGAGGTAAACGTTTGTGGGAACTAATTAAAACAATAATGACTACATTACGTAACTGGTGAAGGGAAATATCGTGAGGAAAACTGCTTTCCTGAGATTACTGCTCGCATTAATTTGCATCATCCTATATTGTCCTTTGTAGATCATTCGAGTATGTAGGTAAGTACCCAGCACGGGACGCCAAATAGTACCTTCCCATAAGTAATTCAAGAACTCAAACTCAAGATATGCATTCATGGACCATGATGAAATCCAACATACCTACTCGTATAGGTACGCCAATAGTTCCCATACGCTATTCATATAAGTAAGTACGTTAAATCCTACATATTCGTATTAACGTGAAATCAACGGGTCTGCCCGCGAAATTCAAAATTTTCGTGGTTTTTTGCAATTGTACGCTAATTAGACATGATAGGCTTATGGCAATCAATTTGCGAGAATGGCAGTATCATCTTTACATGATTATATCAAAATCTTTGCATAAAAATGTGTATCCTAGGAAATTAATCCGAGTATCGAGTTTTATGTGAGTAACTCGCAAATCTTGGACTAATTTCTTTAACTCGACACTTTCGAGCAGAGATTTTTATATAAACACGTGAAGAAGATATTGGGATTATCGCAATTTGACGGCCATAAGCCTATTATGTCTTATTAGCTTAAAAATCGCGAAAAACCACGAAAAATTTGAATTTCGCGGGCACACCCATGGTGTGCTCCTTAAGGCGTAACGTATACCTACAGGAATAACGTACGGCAATCATAGTTTCCGTAAGTTATTCCTGTACGTTACGCCTTGATACGTTTTTTGATCAGCTGATGATACCTACCACTTATAAAACACCCCCACAGCTGTCACGTTTCGTCTGGCGCCAAGATGACGTGTTATATCCAGATTTCTCGCTTAAGTCTGAGGATATTATATAGGTCATATTAAATGATGTTTGCCGTTTGGGTATGACGTTACAACGCCTTCATTCTGCCTACACTGTTTGAATTCGAAAAGTTAGGACAATACAGAAATCAGGCCTCTTTCCATAGAGATACTATGTACTTACCTCTTTCATAAAAATTAGAGATTCAAATATGAGTGTAGTTAAAAAAATGTAGTGGGTGTGTGCGAGCGTTTTATAGGATGAGGATAAGAAAAAATAGCCTGAGATTATTTTTGATTATCCTCATCCAGTTTTAAGAAGCAAACAATACGAAATCAGTCAAGTCAGTATTAAGGCACTGTCCTTATTTGATTCGGTATGCCTATCCTACATATTTGTATGGAAAAAATTTACGATGGTTTTATAGCACTTGCAAATCACGTTTTTGCTGCCATATAAGCGTGATAATGTTTTCGTTTCTTTCATAATAGGTATACCTATTCGTAACAAAGGTTGATGTGCGTTTATCTAACCTACTTAGTACCTACTAATAGTATCGATTTCAAAGTAGGTAAGCATGTTTCTGTGGTTTATGGGTTAGTTATTTACATTTATTTGGTTAGACTTAAGAGCGTAGGGGTTAGGTACGCATAAAACCTGTACCGTAACTAGTACCTACAATAAAAGCTGTTTAAAACAAGATGTTATACCAGAGGATATACATATTCAGAAAGTAAAATGTAAAGATGTTATGAATTAGATCGCCCGCGGGCCTTTTAATTAGGTAATCACAGGTAGCCTAGCTGATATAAACTTTGAGGAGTATTTTCATGTGAAGATAAACCTAAATAAGACATTATACACTTCGTAAGTAAGCGATAGCTTGTTATGGGTAACTAATGAATGTACCTCTAATACTTAATAAATAAATCGATTAGTATAAAGAAAAAACGCCCAGACACTGGAAAACATTCATGCTCGTCACTCGAACATTTTCCGGCTGTGGGAATCGAACCCACGACCTCCGATGTAGAGGGCAGGACCACTACCGCTGAGCCATTTGGTAGTCACAGTTTATTTTATGTGTTCAAACCTATTCAAATGTTTATTTGAAAATGATTTATGCTTGTAGGTACCTACCTACCTACCTAAAAAAAGAGCGTCGATTTCAATACGCAGAATCTATGAATTATATCCAGTATGCTGTAAGAACCTACTACTTATTGGTTTATTTTGCCACTATGATGAAGTATATTTTCGTTACTCACTGACTATTATACCAACTGGAAAAACCAGAAAGCGTCGCTTAGCTACGTCCACGGTCGAATACATTGATTTTCTTTGCTGTACGTATGTAATTAGCATAATATTACTTGGAAGGTATAACTTGAACCACAAAAGTGTTTACATAGGTGGTAAATTCTGCAGAGCTTATTTCCTTATTTTGGTGACATCTAACCTATATGTATTTTGTCGTGATATGAAACTTTGCCCTAGCCCCTGTGTATAACATTGTCTAGGAAGCCTCGGAAGCATGTAAAGATGTAGAAATATAGTTACTTCGATGGGGGCTAAAGAAAATTGTATAAAGACGTCTTAGGAGATGGTGGACTTCTTATCATAAGGTTCTTTTGACTGTTCTCGCAGTTAAATATAGATGACAATACAAATTCACCTAATAAGCTAAGACAGATTATTTAGCCGTAAACATTTGACATAAAATTTTGGTCTAGGCACCACGAAAAATCAAAGAAGCAACTGTTGTTTACATTTGCCAAATTATTATTTGGTTAAAAATAAGGATTTATTTGTAAGTAAGTAGGTAACCTACACACGACACGTAATTCCTACTGCCCATACACAAGGTCCCTTAGTATAAAAGGGACATGATGAGATGTAAGTAAAGCATATAATTTGCAATCAACTTATACATCCCCGAATGCGTTCTATTTGACTTGTCTTTGAAGGTGCTCCTAACTAGGGTTACCAACTAAACCATCATATTTTAGCATACATCTTGATATTATAATTGTCCGTATTTTTAATTGAAGATCCATAAATCCAAATGAAGGTCATCCAAAGGTGGTAGTGTCAGCTATAGTGGCCAAGTGTTAGTTTTCTTGGACTATCTGTATATTTCCTAATGAAGAAGTTACGGTTGACAAGTGTTTTCTGTATTGTTTAATCTTTTATTTTTTTTTTTTAAATTTTGTTGCAAAGAAAAAAAAGGCTTTTTGAAGCGTTTTATTTATGACGTACTAAAATATCTCGAAACGCTGATTTCATTTTTTACCTAAATCATGACAATAGTCAAAAAGGCCAAGTATTGACTATTGTTATAATGAAACGCTCTACCACGCAGTGTTTCTTGCAATGGAAATAAACTTTCACTTAATTTCTCTTCGCAATTGATTTCGTTTTGGTTCTCTTTATTTTACGTCTTTGTGGTAAGCACGTACAATAATGAATAGGCAATTAGTGTTAGTGCTCTTACACTCAAAAAAGGTCCGGACAGTGCTATTTTCTTTTTCTGCTGCTTTTTTTGTAGAAATGGACCCTGGAATGGAAACTTTCAATATTAACTGATATTACGAGATAATTATTTTTATAATTAATAGAATACTTTGAGATCGCTCTCTTGAATTTTTTCAACAGCGAGAACCGTGAATATTTTCCGGAAATGAAGCTTGCTACTGCACTGCTAAATCAATTTGCCTTGAAAAGTACAATGTTGATATCGAAGAACATACATATAGAAGAACTTGAAAAGTACAATGTTGATATCGAAGATTCACAGGATCCTACGTATACCTATGTGTACTGCAGACCTGCCTGTGCTTCGCCTGGTAGACCCCTTAGGAAATTCTTAAAATCCTTCCAAACCCCTTGTCTATTTCCTGAAACCTGCAGCAACTGTGTTGAACTTCAGCTTTTCAGGACCAATGGTTTGCGCTGGGGCATTGATGAGCCATTGGAGGAATAATAATCAAGGATTTTATTTTACTTATCTAGATTTTATAAATGTAATTGACAACCCTACAAAAGCTGTCGGCCTTAAGCAAGTCAGGCCAGAGACCAGTCTGTTTTGCCTCGCTACCTGCGTCGCACTTTTCCTCTAAGTAGTTTGATTCGAAGTGTTGTTTACTGTGTTCTGTTTACAAGTTTCCTACTTGATCTTATAAAAATCGTAACTAACGTTATCACGTGTGAGTTGATTATATTTTTTCTTTCTTATGCTCCGCATGCGATCCATCTCTTCTGTTTTGCTTTAGCCGGCGAAGAAAATAATTTTATTCCCTGTTTACTGAGAATACAACCCATTTTTACCCTTGGGGGCACGATAAACTTAAATTCCATATTGTTTCAATACTATTTCATACCTAGCTACATGCTTAGTGATTGATTTAAGGACCTATTTTTTTTTTTGGTTTTTCATTATAGGTACATCTAGCATCGGTGGTTTTACGTTTACTCAAAAAGGTTGACCTGATAGTCATGTAAATTATTATTGGCACTTCGTTCAAATACGATAAAAGTATTCAAGCTTATTACTCATGTGTTTTCAATTTTTATGTTTTTATAATAGATAATTTATTCATTCGCGTGGAATCACAATAAGATCTTTAGCCACTTGCGTACTCGGATGGTACCTAAATAGTTGTTGTTGTTTTCAACGAGTTTCTTCTATCAATCCAAGCAAGGAGGAACTTAATTTTTTGCCATCTCTTTGTCTGTCCTCTGAACTTTGAATGCAGTATTAAACTGAAAATATGAAGGATCCAGTAGTTCTATTAGTCCTATCGGTGTTTTCTTAGAGAATTTCAAATCGGTAGATAGGTAGTTCTTTCTGGCAGATGTAGTGATGAAAAATAGTGTGTGTCACTTGGAACCAAAATATATTGTTCCCGAATGTTGTCGCTAGTCGCTACTCTAAGGTATCAATCAATCAATCAATCAATCAAATCATTTATTTCATATAGGCCATTACTTGTTAGCACTTATGAATTGTCAGTAAAAATAATTAAGTAGGTACATCGGTAAGGTCGCTACTCTCTGAACTCTAAATAATACCCTCGAGGTAAAAAAATTTCACTTTGGCCCCGAGTGGTAGGGTAACTTACCCTATTTTAATCACTCAAGAAAAGAGAAATATAATCTTACTTCTCTAATCTAGGCCCATAACGAATTATCGACATGTCAGGGTTTTTGGCATTTTAAAGTTAAAAATAAACCGTTCTTCAAGGTGCACCTAATTGTTAGTGTACCATGTCCTCAGACAGCAGTTGTGGCCTCAACACAGTATGTATACGTTTTTGTGATAATTAGGTAAAATAGTCGCACGGTGGCGACTTATTCGCAATTGTCGATTGTTTCAATGCATTAAGGCATGAATCGATACCGGAGTTACGTTTTGCTACAAATACAAACCACATTTATGGCCTTATTGTGGATCCAAATTAATACAGTCGCCTTTTATCAGCTATTGCCTGATTCAGCGTTTCCGAAGAAGTTTTCGTTTGTAAATGAAAGAATTGCGCGAGGAATTTTCGACCGTCTAACCTAACAGGTACGGTAATTTTAGTTGAGCTATAAAAAGTTAGATCTGCTCAAACTGCACTGTAAGAAATAGGTATGAACTTATTAATTTCCATCAACAGTTAACAGCAATAATAATCAGAATTGCATTGAATTGTTTATTGCACAAGCTAGGTCAACCACTCTCGTCTGATTTCCTTTGTCAATATTCCTTTGTCAACAATAACCTAAATATTTTTTTGTATAAACTTACCGTTAGGTACTTATTTTTATTAGTACGTGCGGACGCCCGCGACTATCCGTGCAGTGAATTTGGAAGACCGTGGCTTTTTTTGGGATAAAAGTATCCATGGTAAAAATGGGAAATGCTTTCCAAAAAACCAACTTCAAATGCCACTACAAAGAGTGAAATAATTTTTTTTTAAATTTTAGGTACCTACACCAATTCGAAGTCGGGCAATGTTTCATACAATCCCTAATAGTCCTTCTTGATGATCTAACTTACTTGATGTGCGAAGAAATGACGAAGTCATAGACAATCGCCCGACTTCGAGTTGGTGTAGGTACCTAAAATTTAAAAAAAAATTATTTCACTCTTTGTAGTGGCATTTGAAGTTGGTTTTTTGGAAAGCATTTCCCATTTTTATTTTATACTTTTTAGTGGAAAACAATAAAATGCACAAGGCGTTGTAAAAATACCCAAATCGCTTGAGGTGTATTCATTAAATCTGAAGAGATATACCTCAAATTCACCAAGATCCCATCATCAGACCCTGACTTGATTAAAGTGGGACCACCTGGAATCCTAGCAAATGCATTAGTAACTATAAAAAATACCCAACTCGCTTCAAGTATACTAGCAAAATTTGAAGAGTTCCCTCGATTTCACCAAGATCCCATCATCAGACCCTGACTTGATGACTTTAGTCATCAAATCAGTATCTGCTAGCATATGCACCAGTAACTATAAAAATACGCGACTCGCTTTAAGTATACTAGCAAAATTTGAAGAGTTCCCTCGATTTCACCAAGATCCCATGATCAGATCCTGACCTGATGACCATAGGACAACTTGGAAAATATTACTCTTTCTAATAATACTCAAATAGTTTTATGTGTCCATATAAAATTTGAAGAGTTTCCACGATTTCTCCAGGATCCCATCATCAGATCCTGACCTGATTAAAATGGGACCACCTGGAAACAAAACCCTCTTAAACAAAAAAAGAATTTTTCAAATCGGTCCACGCGTCTTCGAGTAATCGGTGAACATACATAGAAAAAAAAAAAAAAAGATTTTCCGACGAATTGAGAACCTCCTCCTTTTTTTGAAGTCGGTTAATAATCAATCTCCACTCTAAATGCCAGCCAAAATAGTTCAGTAGTATAGCGGCGAAAAGGAGTAACAAAAATACACACACGCACACATAAACTTTTACTTTTTTAAACGAATGTATCATTTGTACTTAGTATTGGTAATCTTGGAAACCTTTTGTCCAACCATATTTTATGTCCCACTGTTGGGCACAAATATTTACGAAGAATAACAGATGTAAACATTTAGTCACAGTTACATATTAAAGAAAGAAAGAAAAAAAGAAAAAAGTTTATTCAGGACCAAAAGGAAAAGAAGGTATACAAAAAAGATTACAGAAAAAAATTAAAAACATGCTAAAAAACAAAAACAAAACCAGTAAAACGAAAAAACAAAACTAAATCAAAATGCGGTTGAGGTCCCAAAATGGCATCCACTCAGCGTTCACCAAGCACGTGGACTGTGGGAAGGCCAGCATGCAAGGTGCTGGTCTTCCGTGGAGCTATATAAATTATTTGTGGTTTCCATAAATAGTTTCCTTAAATGTCCCAGACTCCGAAAAGGCACAAAGGGGAGTCAAATCCCGTGTACCTCTGCCCGGGATTTGAATCCCCGACCCCTTGATGAGAGGCACAAATCTGGACCAAGAAGATATTTATCGCTACTTTAAAACATTGATAAAATAGTGCTTAAATGTGTACATTAGTTATTAGCAAATTTTATTTATGCACAGATTGATAAATATGTTTATTCTGCTCAAGACAGTATTATTTTTATTATTTATCGTAATATATACGATATGTTGACTAGGTAGATCTTGTCTGGATGTAAACATTCCAATCTCCTAAGTAATGTTAGGACAGCAATCAGCATGCATATTTGACACAGTACTTAAAGTTTATCTTATCAAATTTTAAAATACTCGTACTTCATAACCACAGATATGTTCATAACTGATGAGGTTTTACTTAAATGCTGCTATTGCTACAGAATTTCTAGTCGCCCACCATGATAAAAAATAAAAACTAAACTAAACTGTTCTTTATTCAACACAATAATATCGTGAAACAAATCAAATTAAAAATATATATTATTATTATGGCGTGTAGTCTGTAGCCTTGTATAATAAACTATGACACGGTATCTCACAAGTATTTAAAGGCGCATGTGCATCGATTAAACGCAGTTTTAATAATTACTTATCGTATTTATTCGGGTACGATTAGATGGTAGAACGGATTTTTTTAGTTTAATGTCTAATCCGAGTAATCATTGATCCATAATACCTCAATTTAATTATATTGCCCATATCAGCAATAGAACAGCTCAATTCTTTATCAGACTGTTGATACGGCTATCGTTGCTGTATTTGGAGATATTTGGAGATACATTTGGTATATTGGTTAGTTGCTTACAGCAAATCTGTAGTGGCACAGTTTCTGATAATACCTATGTAAGTTTAAGTAATTTAACGCATTTTTAAGTAAAACAATCTCTTCTAACTTCTATCAATTGCTCTTTAAATGATCTTCTGTCGACCCTTGTTTAACCGTAACTTAGTGGATTTAAAAACTTAGTTGGTTTGAAAAACAACTAAAAGCCGTACTGCCTAACAAATAAATGTGAATTAATATAGGTACTTTGCTTTATCCTTCTCGGTCATCAATCATATGATATTCGAAGGAAAAAGACAAAACAGAGTATAACTATTCCACGTCTATTCCACGGTTATTTGTAATGGGGATAGAGTTTATGTCACACACTACTTACGATATTTTTCACACACAAAGTACTTACGATAAAAGGTATTTTTTACTTTTCTTAGCAATATAATGAAGATCAACAAGTTAATCTCAAAATATATGCTGAGTGCGCTTTCTTTTAGACTTAAGGTTCCTACCAGCCCGCGAAATTCAAATTTTATTTAGTTTTTCGCAAATATTAGACTAACTTCACATTGTAGATTTATGGCAATGCATTTTGCGGGCCTACATTTTATGCATCTACATATGTTTTTTGCAGTTTCCCAGATTTCGAGCTATCGGGAACCAATATGAAGTAAATGAGTATTGTTGAGCAGAGTTTTTATTAAAAACTTGTAGATGCAAATGTTGTGCCCGCAAAACTAATTGTCATTAGCCTTCGATGTATAATTAGCCCACTATGAGCGAAAAACTAAATAAAATTTGAATTTTCGCGCCCGGATGGTACCCAATACCCATCGCCCTTAAGGAGCATACCACGTGTGTACCCGCGAAATTCAAAATTGTTGTAGTTTTTCGCAATTTTTAAGCTAATAAGACATAATAGGCTTATGGCAGTCAAATTGCGGGAACCCCAATAATATCATCTTCATAATAAAAATGAATACTTGAAAGTGTCGAGTTAAAGAAATTAGTCCGAGATTTGCGAGTTACTCACATAAAACTCGAATCTCGGACTAATTTCCTAGGATACACATTTTTATGCAAAGATTTTGGTAAAATCGTGTAAAGACTGCCATTGCCGCAAATTGACTGCCTATGATGTGTAATAAGCGTACAAATCGCAAAAAAAAAACATGAAAATTTTGAATTTCACGGGCAGAGTCGTTGATTTCGCCTTAAAAGTGATGTTCAGTGAGTTATCGCGGTAGTTATCACTAAAACATTACCACAAACTATGTTTTTCCATCATTCTTTTGGACGTTAACTTTGAAATATTATGCTTGTTTTACTCAGTTTAACGTCAAATAAATATTTAGTAATGATCACTGAGTAACATCTCAACTTGCATCAGATTGTTGTGTTGATCAGAAAACTGCTTGGTTTGGTCACAAACACCCACTACTACTAATTTCTATGTTTTCGAGGTCAGTTGACTTGACATTTCGACCTTTAACCTGTAGATTTCGTGACACGCAGTCATTTCAACCAAAATACGGTTTTAAGCAAACACAATTCACGAGTTCCGTATATTTGTGTTAAATCATTGCTAGTATAATAACCTTTTGTTTTGCCCTAATGAGTGTTTCAATAAGTCGTGAATCTTGATAGCTTAGTGACAGAAAATTAGTCTGGTCTCATGGGTCTCACCTCCAAGTTATGTAATACTATGAAACTTGTTAACATACATGATACATGTATACTTATATTGTACTTATATGAAGAACACTAGTGTTTAAAGTCTAGGTATGCTGTATAAATCTTAGCCAAAGCACCGAACACAATATATTATTATTACAAACGTAAAGTACTTATGAATGGTCTATTATTAGTATTGGATAAATAACTCGCCAGAACGAATTACTTTGAAGATTTTGTCACCTTCAAGTTTTTGTATTTCTTTGTGTATAATATCCTCTAGATGTTTCAAAGCGTTCGAAGTATTAGTATAAATAACAATTTGAATAAGCTATGAGACAGGCCAATTAGCTCGTTAAATTGCACGCTTCGTTCCAAATGCTTGCCAAAAATTAGTACCTAAGTAGTGCCACTAATATGTATTGTGTTTAGATTAGTGGTCGTACCAAAAATTTCAAATATCTCAACCTAACAACATCTGTGATTTTGAATTAAGGGCATGATTTAGATTTTTTTCAATTCAGGTTCTTATCACAAATGATGATTCTAGAAAAATAAATTCATCCAAAAATACTGCAAATGACTGCAAAGCTCTCGATGCTAAAGATGCAATTGCTTTAGGTACTCGTATCTAATCCATTTCTTGTATTGTTTGCAAAATTTATATTTTTTTGTTAAAAAGCACGTATAAAGGCAATAAAATTATGCTTTTCTGAGTGTACATAAAGGAATTTCAGAGATAAGCACTCGTTCTAGAGCCTGAATATAGGCGATTTGCAACGCTTCAAACGCAGAGAATGCAATCAGCGTGCTTAATTGAGTTTGTTCCCGTTTTGTTAGTTTAACACCGAACGGTATTACAAGTGTTTTTATGACTACGGGTTAGTTTTTATTTGAAGTACTTGTGGATGTAATAGAAATCAAGAAGTAATCAAAATTCTCAAGCAGTTAATTCTGAGACATGATCATAGTTTGTTTTCATGTTGATTGATTCCGTTATTGTTTTTTGTTCCTTTTATAATTTCACACTATCTTTGTGATCAAATTATGGAAATAATGGACAAATATTTACTTGTCTTTAGGCAAAATTGCTATTACCTCAGAAAAAATGATGGGCTCATTGGGTTTGAAATAAATGAAACCTATGAGGACTTTGTGGAGTAGATGCAAGTGTGATTTTTTTATCACAAAAATGTAATAACACCAAAAATGTAATAATGTAAGGATTGTTTATGTCATAGATAGTGATAATGATTTTGTTACATACCTACTTGGTTACTTAATAATAGGGTTAATAAAATATCAAGTTGCAGAAGTTATCTTAACATCTCATTCATATATGATCCGCCTTAACGCAACGATATCACAAAGTAGCTAGTCGTATCTTAATCCTGCCTATGTCACGTGTTTTACAGGAATATTTCTCTCTTTTCAGAGTCAGTACCACGCCGCAAGATGTCCAGCGGAGGTGCGACAGGGCCGCTGCTGTACGCCGTCTTCGCGGCTGTACTCGGCATGCTCCAGTTTGGTTTCAACACGGGAGTCATTAACGCACCGAGGGAGTTCATAGAGAATTTTTTTAAGGAAAATTACGATGTCAACTCTGGCACCGTATTCGGCGTCATCGTCAGCATATTCGCCATCGGTGGAATGATCGGATGCCCGTTAGCGAGCTGGGTCGCGGATAGACGTGGCCGCAAATTCGCTCTGCTGGTAAATGCTGCGTTCGGCGTGATCGGAGCAGCTTTCATGGGCTTCAGCAAAGTGTCCTCCTCACTCGCCATGTTGATTATCGGCAGATTTCTGATCGGCATCAACTGCGGTTTCGCTACAACCGCCTCTCCGACCTACGTGTCAGAAATTGCACCAGTGCGGTTACGTGGTGCGTTTGGGACGGTTAACCAGCTGGCTGTAGCTTTCGGATTGGTTGGAGGACAGATTTTAGGCATCGACGTCGTGCTGGGAAGCAATGACGGTTGGCCGTGGCTTCTCGGTCTGGCCGTTATACCGGCAGCGGTTCAATGCATCATGATACCGTTCGCACCGGAATCCCCGCGGTACCTTCTAATCGTCCAGCGCGATGAAGAGCAAGCTAGGAACGTTCTAACTAAGATAAGAGGAACAGCCGAAATAGACGACGAAATTAAAGACATGCACGATGAAGACAGGGCTGAGAAGCAGGAGGAAAAATTCACGATTCCAGATCTGATCCGTATTGAGTCTCTACGCACACCTCTCATTATTGGCATCGTGATGCACCTTTCGCAGCAGCTCGGTGGGATTAACGCCGTCCTGTATTACTCGACGACAATCTTTAAGAATACTGGCCTCGTTGAGCGGGACGCGCGATTAGCTTCCATCGGTGTTGGGAGCATGTTGTTCATAATGGCCTTGGTTTCGATACCTCTGATGGACCGCCTCGGAAGGAGGACGCTGCAGCTCTGTGGTCTCGGCGGTATGACGGTGTTTTCCGTACTTATGACTATCGCGTTCTTCACGTACGAAAACAACACAACAATGAGCGTGTTTGCTGTTTTGTTCACGTTAATGTACGTTGGGTTCTTCGGAGTGGGGCCGAGCTCAATCCCGTGGATGATCTTATCAGAGTTGTTCGGCCAGGGTGCCCGAAGCGCTGCAGTCAGTGTCGGAGCGCTTATCAACTGGTTTGCCAACTTCATCGTCGGCCTCACTTTCATTCCACTATCCGAACTATTGGGCAACTATGTGTTTCTACCGTTCACAGTACTATTGATCCTATTTTACGCATTTACTTACTTTAAGTTACCAGAAACCAAGAACAGGACGATCGAGGAAGTGACGGCACTGTTTAAGAAATAATTTCGGTATCGAATAGTTAAACTTAAGCTACATTCCTTACGCGTAAGCAGACCTAATAAAACAATAAGCGATTACCACAAATTGTGATAGTATTAATGTATTATCTCGTTTATTTCCAAACATTTGGGATAACTTTTATAGAACCTCGTATTTATTCTCCGAAATCGTTCGTTTTCAATTTCGGATTCAAGCTAGGAAGACTGAATTTTATAACTCTACCGATGTACTTATTATCCTGGAATGGACTATATGTAATGATATAATTAATCATAGGTAATAATCTAGAGGAGCTGTATCACATAATATAATTATTGTAATATTGTATAATTACTGTAATATATAGGAAGGTAAAACAACTTGTTAGTACATTGTCAATCATAACGTACTTTCATGATTTTTATGTGATATTTTTTTACTATTATAATTTGAGGACCAATATTTTTAATGTAATCGCATCCATTCTATTTATAGTGTTCAGTTGATGTTTTATTTACAATGTGTAAGTACCTATATTGTTGGTTTTGGTGCTCATTACTTTTGATGGATATACTTTCTTATAACTTTTCATAGTGCCTTAGCGTTCTTACTGTTTATCTTAATTCCTGTTATTACCAATCATGATATTACATTATGGTCATCAAATATCGTTGCATCTATTAATTATAGTATTTATGTTATCAATATACATAGTTGAACCTTTGAAACTCTGTAGTCTCCTAGATCACCGTCCTAGTGTATTTTAGTGCCAATAACACTTATTAGATAAATGAAAACTGTTAACTTTAATTATTGAGATTGTATATTACTGTATAAACTATAGATATTACATAAATTTAAACCAAATTGTAGAATATTGCACAATTTTTATACTATAGGTAGTGTCAACAGGGAGGTCATTAGGATTTTGTTTTATCCTTAATGCCTTACAATTTATTGTTATTGTTTTTATTTTGTGCTCTGGTAGAGTCTCAAACCATGGCCTAAAAGTATTTTCAAGGTGGACGAATACATTAACGGTGACAATTTTGAAAAGTATTGGTCCCTAAAGACTCCCTTGCGGAAAAATACCTATTTTATATAATGTTATAGCCACAGTTTGCTCACAAGTTTTATGACACTTAGTTTACGTTTTACAGTGAAACGCACTTTGCACAGATATTATATTATTGCATGAAATCAAAGTTTTATTAATTAAGGTATTTAAAGTTTTTTGGAATTAATTTTATTGTTAAGCACAGATAAAAGACTAGGTAAGACATTATTTTATTGTTAATAAATTGTAATTATTTATTTATAATAATATGTTTATAATTTATTATTTATAATAATATGTTTATAATAATAATTATTTATAATAATATGTAATACTATGCAGTAAAGTTTTCAAAGAAACATAATTAAAGCGCAAAATTTGTAATGAAATTTTCTACGTACCTACTCGTATGTTTGGGTATAATTTTAAAAGTATTTCGTAATATTCACGTGAATATTTGCGTTGTAATTTTACATCGTATAAATAGGTTAGTGTGAATATTTTTAAATACCTTATAATAACATTAAAATAATATTATTGTAAATCCACTTATTATAGAAACAAAGATACGAATTTAATTCGCCTGTTGATATTAAATTATTATTTGGTATTACAATTGGCCGCTGTATTATTTTGTATTACCTTGTTGTTTGCATTTTTTAATCGGGGTATAGGTATTAATTGAATATTATAATATACATTGCATAATTAGGGATTACATTACTTTGAATTTGATAAAAAAAATATATCTTTATTGTAAACTAGAATAAAAATAATAACGTAAACTGAAAAACTTATAAGGCATTTTAATTTTGGAGTGGGAGGGTCTTCTATCCCTTTCTCGCAATACGAAAATTTGTATGATGCCGCACGAAGCTACTATGGCATTCGTAAGGTTTGGCGTCACAATTTAATATCTCTGTCTCATTAGAAATATACAAATGCTTATAACTTTTTTGTTATTTAGTCAATTTAATTAGTTTTTTCAGTGTACGTCATTATTTTTATCCTAGTTTACAATAAAGTAATAAAAAAGTCAAATATCCATTGTGTGCATGTATGTAAAAGCATTTCATTATAATTTTATTTTCTAGGCATCTGCATCTCCACAAATCGCAGAGAACAACTGCAAAGCTTCCTCGGGGTCGTCTTCCTCGTTTTCACCCTCCAACCAGAAGGTTTCCATCATGCCTTTGCCCTGAAACGGGAAAACATTTTGATGACCCCTCCCTCTAGTCATTTTACATATCGATCCCCTATCTACAATCATTAACTCTTCGAAAACTAATGACATTCACGTAACGTCAGGCCACGCTCACTTGTCACGTGATCAACACCGCTACAAGTAGATTCAGACGGCTGCCGCGCGCCGGCTAGGTTGCAAGCATTAGTTTTTGTACCATCTATTTCACGCGCTGCGTTCGCCCGATTACGAGGCATGTCTTATAGTACGTGGAAAGAGATAAAGTAACGCGATAGAAAGAGAGCAGAACTTTAGGTACATAGCGGAGACGGTGCCAGGCACTATTGGGAACTGAATCGCACTTTTGTGTGTCAGCGCTAGGGTCGCTATTTCTTTAAATTATCTTGCGGGGTGGACCTTCGTACCGTTAGGTACAATTATTTTATCCCGTGTTAACGTCATGAACCTATCCAACCGATATTCTTTCCATGGCACAGCTGGGGTAGTTGAACACTCACTCTTTAAAATTAACTAAATTTAACGTTAAACGTATACAGCTAATAATACTCGTAAATTGCAACTTATCACTTACTTTAACTTTTATAAGACCTCTTCGCCTCAGTCTGAATTTGCCCGGCGGCAGTTCAGACTTCGTCTGAGCAGAAATCTGGATACGGCCAGGCTGAAATATTTAAAAACATTAACATAGTGGCGTTGTAATTAGGTATATTATAGCCACCGAGCTCATTAGACTAGACATAGTACTCCTTAAATTGAAAAGATTATATTCTATCCAAAACGATCCTGTCGAGAAGAGTATTTGATCTTGAGCAGGAGGGCCCCGGCATGGGCCAGGTAGGACAATAATTTCTCTACAACTTATAAATTGTGTCGTCTGGTCTGGTGAGTAGCTCAGGTCGCGGCTGGTTACCAACCGGACCCTAAATACCGTCAAGCGATTCAGCGTTCCAATGCGATAGTGTGTAGCAACGGTTATAGGGCTTACTGCCTTAACCCCCTTCCAAGTTAATACAGTACCTGAGGTTGCAGTCAAGTAGGCTAATAGTGTAAAAAAGTAACCGGGTTTTATTCAGTCACTTTTCACTTTAGCCCCACATGCCCGAAGCGGCGGGTTTAATATTTGCATAAACAGAGCCAACATCTCTCATTGACAACTTCGCCCTGATTTAGCGTGGAGTTAACATACCTACTAACCCTGGGTTGGCGCAAATGAGCCAGTGACGTTTATTTTGTCCTTACAATTTCATGATCTGTGGTCACAGTGAGCGCGCGAAGGCGAGTGCTCAGTATTATTTAGTGTCACATAGTGAAGCATCAATGCCTAACGCTCTCTGTAGGTTAGGTGATAAAGAAGAATCTTACCTCGCTCGTGGTCTGCATTCTACTAGCCGTGTTCACAGTATCCCCCACCAAGCAGTAGCGGGGCTGCCGGAAGCCCAGCACAGCGGCTTGGCAAGGGCCTGAATGTATACCTACGAGACATTGGTTACTTAGTACTCTCCAACATGTCATAGAACTCCCTGATGTCTTACCACTGTTTGCATTGAAAAAAATAATTAGAATTGGTCACAAACAATACGCATGACGGACTTCCAAAGCAGCGATATGCCCTCGCTAAACTGCCTGAGGATGAGGGGCGTGTGTCGTGGACTGGAGCAGGTGTAATGTACTAGTTAGTTTATATCAATGACTTCTATGTAATCTTTGGTTTATATGGATGTATTCACACTGCAACTTCCCTATAAATATTAGCAGCTACGTCGATACCCCGCCCATACCCCGTCAGCTGTTTGGCGAGACCATTAAAGTTGTCATTCTACTTGGGTATGTACCCAAAGGTGAGCCGATTCGCACCGGTAGGTCAGTTATGAAAAGCTGCACGTATTCATTAAGCTTAGTGCAGAATTAAAAAAAACTGTCGTGGTACCTAAGACAGTCAATAAGGTTGTTTACCAATGGTTAGCAAGGGTATAGCGCATGACACCTCGAGCGCTGCGCTGGCGATCTCCTTGGCGTGCGCGCGCGTCTTCTCTGGCGCCCCCGACACCACCATGTACACTGTGCCCACAGTCTCTACCTGCAATCCAAAATGAGAGAAGCTCTGAAGAAGAGAGCAAGAATGAGATCACTATAGCAAAAGATTTTCATCGCTTGTCGCAAAAGTGAGGCTTCAAGCATGCAATTACTAAATGGAAAAAAGCTAGTTTAAGTTGGTGATAATGAGTTTTTTTTTGGAACCGAGCAATACGGTCACCTGAGGTTCCTGACTATATCAGCTCGATGCGGTAGGTACCTATACATCCAGGTCATGGTATCGCAATTTCTTAAGTTGCTCTGCACTTCGTTCGTCATTTCTTTTGAAAGTTCTTGCAGATTTACCTATTAATTTTCAAAATTGTTTAAAGGTTATGTTTGACAGGGCAAGATGTCGCGGGGTCTTCGAGAAAACCTCAAGTCAATCATAAAAACCTTATTGAAACGGTATCTGTCCTACGATAGGTGAGGTACTTCGCCATACGATCCTGGAGATACCAGTAACTACACGTTGTCCATGTAACTTTTGTACTGTCTGCGTCACGTCACTGTCACGATCAATTGGCCCACGAGAACGAGAACATCAGACAACTAACTCTTGATCGTACCTTATAGACGCGATGGCTGTCGAGCAAGCGGTCAATCCTGGAGTACACGTCGTTCATGTAGCCGACAGTCTGCATCACGTCTTCGCGGGTCACCGTCTCCTTCAGCTGGATGCTGCAGAACATGATTGACACGCAGTCAAATTTCTGAAAGGATCAAGTAACTATGTTATTCTCATCACTTTAATCACCATATGATCACAGATATAACGCAAGGTAGTCTGCCTATCTCACACAAACAATAGGTACCTATAACCTTCTTGAAAAGATCCGACGTTACCTCTTGCCAACATTCCGCCGTCGCACTCTTCCCTGCCCGCAGTTGAGCAGCAATACTCCTAGGAATACAGGAATACAAGAGCTGGTCCCCTTTCTTCTTCCATTCATCCAAGAGTCTACATGATTTTTCCAGGGAGAGACTCCTGGTTTCAGCCTTTTCGAAGAGCAGTTCCAAACGAGAGAGGTGCTCCCAACCTCGCAACAGCAGTTCTCTGGATAGGCCATGCCCGTTCATGTCAGCCATGTAGAGGCCTGCTTGACGGAGTTCTTCAAGATCGTTAAAGCTGCAAAAAAAGAGGGAATTAAGTGTAATAGTTGCCACAGGTGTCTATAGTCAAGTAGTTTTGAGGTTTCCGTACAACCGATCATTCTAAGAGCAATGGGCTTAATTAGTTGGTATTCCTTACAGGCACTTTGATGCGATTTAAATCTTTGCTTTGATGACAATGAAAAATTTAAATGAAAATCTTTATTTTTCACATAGGCCTAAATATGACATATATGTATTTTACTGACTCGCCCTTTACGAGTATAGTCGCGGAATGAAAAGGTTCGTCACCTTAGTGTCAATTTTCGCTTGCACTAAGTAGTACAAGATTCTATAATGTCAACATACCAAAACAATCGACTAGTGCAAACGAATCTGTTTGAAAATTGACGAACCCTTTCGTTCCTTTACTGTAAATCAATAACTAACAAAGCTCAGCTGCAAAAAGGCAAGTATCAAAGATGACAATATTCACATGCAGTGTGTGTGTAGTCGCATCGCCACCTCTAACTCCTTTCTCTGCATGCATATTACCTGAATGACTGGGAATCCAGAAGTAGTACTCACATGGGGCTGCACAAAAAGGCGAGGGCGTCAATCTCCTCAAGGAAGTAGATGGGTCCCTTCAGCAGGATCGCCCGGGCGCCCTGCGAGCCGCGCCGGGAGTCCTTCACGCACCGCACGCTGCAGCGGAGCAGTTCCAACTCAAACACTATTGTCTGCATGCATACCACCTGAAAAGCAATCATTTACAAGAAATGTGGTGACCAGGTAAAAGGCAAAGATAATAATTTTGAGGGCGTGTTCTTTGTTTGATATTAATTTTCTTTTACTTATTTTCGGCCGATGGACGTTTACCGGCGTTTGATCAGCTGGAGATACCTATACAATCTCTTGTAAGCATCTCCAACCTGCGGTCTTATGCTGAAACAGTGGCTTCAGGGGTCTGCCAACACTGCTTTTCCATGTGTGGAGGAAGGGTGCTCTGTGGACCTACCTATCTAAGGCCGGTTACAGTGCTCCACCGACCGTCAGTGCGTACCGTCGGTGCTGATGATGCGCATTGACCGACCGTCAGTTTGTATCATTCAGTGCTCTGTGTACCAGTAAACTGCCAGACATAATACTTCACATATTTCCTTCCAAGCCTTTAGGCCGGTTACACAGTGCTCGACCGACCGTCAGTGCGTACGTCAGTCGCGCTTGTCATATGTATGAAAATTCATAAACCGTACAGTGCTAGGCCGACCGTACGCACGCGTATTTTGCTACGCACTGCGTACGAGGACCGTCGGTCGACTGACGCGCTATGTAAAGAAATGAACGCGTTCAGTGCTGTACCGACCGGTGCACCGACCGCGATGCCAGGCTAAAGGCTTGGAAGGAAATATGTGAAGTATTATGTCCGGTCAGTTTACTGGTACGCAGAGCACTGAATGATACAAACTGACGGTCGGTCAATGCGCATCATCAGCATCGACGGTACGCACTGACGGTCGGTCGACCACTGTAACCGGCCAAAAACTTCGTGTCCTGTAATCACCGATAGGATGTGGGCATCCGAATGATTCACGTAAACCTTTTTCGTACAAGCATACAATAGAGCCATCTGTCAAAATTCTGTAGGTGGCTGCTGAGCAAACTACAGCGTGGCGTCTTGGTGGCAAAACAAGCATTTTTGGCACCGATAAACTGGTGACATTTTTTTGCGCTGTCCGCCCTGTCCAGAGTTGATGTCTATTCCTGTAATCCTAAACATATCCTATCTTTCGAATTTCGATTGTGTTTGAAAAACTCACGCATCGTCAGTATAATGGTGCGATTACAATTATGATGGTTCAGATTTATTGAACTATAGTGACATGTATAGTTTCTAGTATTACCTTATCCCATGTAAACGGAACCTTAGGCTTCCTCAATCGGAGAATATCGTTGATGGGTGACTTATTGATTTTGTTGTTAGGGCCACCCCACGCTTCTACCAGCTGAAACATACAATAATTTGAGTAGGATATTGATGAAAATACTGAATTAGCTGATGCCAACGGACAGAAATATTGTCGTTTCATTTGAAAAAGTTAGAAGGGAGTGCATAATATTATCTACCTATTCTCACACACACACACTTCAGTCATGTGTTGTTGTGGCCAGTGGCTCACTCTATTTTGAGTTTGACCTCTGTGGGGTTAATTATTAGGTAATCATCTAGAAAACATTACTGTATCTCGATTTTTTTAAATATGGGTTTAATCCTTACCTTTTCGCCTGCCATAAGAATCCTCATTTTCCTGTCAAGTAACACACCAAATGGGAAAAGCTGCAGGAGAAGCGAGGCTGGCACTGGTGGTAAGAGACAAGGCAGCGACTTACGGGCCATCAGGGACTGTACCTAGAGAAGTTAAGGTCTTAGTAAATCACAAAAGTTTGCAAAGCTGCATCGGTTGAATACATGAGGACTTTCGGTTAGAATGATTGTCGGTTTTTCGGTAAAAGAATTGAGATCGAAACAAATGAAAAGTTGAAAACATTGAAGGAGCACACTAGTGACCTACTACTTTGGATTCTTCACGATGAAGGCGCATTTGAACTCTAGTAACCCTGGCAGTAATATGGTGGAGAAGGAGTGCAGAAGGCATAATCTTAATATATATAAATCTCGTGTCACAATGTTTGTCCTCAATGGACTCCTAAACCACTTAACCGATTATAATAAAATTCGCACACCATGTGCAGTTCGATCCAACTTGAGAGATAGGATAGATTAAATCTATAAATCTCGTGTCACAATGTTTGTCCTCAATGGACTCCTAAACCACTTAACCGATTATAATAAAATTCGCACACCATGTGCAGTTCGATCCAACTTGAGAGATAGGATAGATTAAATCTCAATTTATCTATTTTTTATATCCGTAATGGCAAAACAACGTTTGCCGAGTCAGATAGTATCCTATACCTTTAAACGAGCAATTCTTGTATATATATATATATATATTTCTATATAATCTGGATCTCGGCAACGGCTCCAACGATTTTCATGAAATTGAGTATACAGGGGGTTTTGGGGGCGATAAATCGATCTAGCTAGGATTCATTTTTAGAAAATGTCGAATTTACCAAAAAAAAATATGACTTCTGCTGCCATCTATTAGCCAGTAGTTAAACTACCGAGCGAAGCACTTCTGCTGCCATCTATTATCCAGTAGTTAAACTACCGAGCGAAGCTCGGTCAACCAGATATTAACATTATTATGACCATTGTGTAGGTACCCACATATTTATGTGGTAATAGTACCGATAAGAAACCTGAGGATATGGGCATCCAAACGGTTTACGTAACCCTTTTTCGTACAAGCAAACTGTAGCGCCATCTGTCAAAATTCTATTGGTCTTATTGGTTTGGACTGTTGGTGACAAAACAAACATTTTGGCACCGGTAACCTGGTCTATTGGTAGAAGTTATACGTATCTACCTAGCTGTTATGGAGACGTAAGTATCATATTTTATCCTCGTTATCTTACATGAAAATCTCCTTACGGCATGAAACACATTTTCCTCGTTGTTTCACAGAGATGAATTATTATTATTGTTACTCCTAAAGGCTTCACCATAAAAAGTACCTAACCTTGACTTGCTCGTGGTCTTGACGCATTGTTTTAATATCGATGTCAGCTGACAAGCCACACAGAACGCTCACAATAGCTGACCTGGCAAACTTTGTTTTGTCATGTAAATCATTTCTCACTTGGGGATATGAACACGAACAGTGTAACAGAAGTACCTAGTATATATAACAGAGTTTCGTTACATTACAAACACTGTGACACGAGAATTTTATTAATTATACTTATTATTATTACAATAATAAAAACTAGTCATACTCCCTCCCTTTTTATAGTCCAAATTCCAATTCTGAGTGCAGACTATAGAAACTACTTCAGTGAAAGGAATTTTAGAATTAGAAGAGTTTGGCCAAGGGCCCATAAGCTCATAACGCGAAAACGCCCACCAAATATTGGTTTAGGCAATTTAAATTTTAAACCGCTAAGCTGTGCCGCTAAGTAACTAAGGTTTTTTTTTACTCTACACAAGTTGGTACTTGACTGCGATCTCACCTGAGGTATATTTTAATTTTTAACTCTACTGTTTTCATTATATTTACGCATATAGTAGCTAAAATCTGTGATAGTAGCAAGCACAGAACAAAAGTATATAAACTTACTAGCTGATGCCCGCGACTTCGTCCACGAGGGATAAAAACTATTCTATCTTTTAAGTTGGACCAAATGATAGATATTCACGAAGTTTGAACTAAATCGGTTCAGTAGTTTAGGAGTCCATTGAGGACAAACATTGTGACACGAGATTTATATATATTAAGATTTACCTGATCTAAGGCAGTTTCCAACTATCTACCTACCGATTTTATGGTTTCATGAAAATACATTCCTCTTATGCCTCTTACTGATCAACCCTACGGACAACCCCCTAGGATAGCGTCCCGTTGGGACTCTCCTGGGTCCAAAAGTTAAGATACCATCAATCTAGCTGAATAAAATAATATGAGAAACTGTACATTTAACAGAGCCGAAAGGTCCTATCCATAAAAAATGTTGACTACCGAGTAGGAATATTCGCTAAAATCTCATCTCGGGAAAACTTTATTTAACGCGATAAGTCGACACTGATAAATTCAAATCAAAGCATAATACCTAATGTTATATATTCGGTGATAAATTATACTCTGGAATAATATAACCACCAAATAACCTATTCCAGGTCTTTGTTCTCCCTTTAATTTATGAGGCTATCAGGTTTATTTATGAGGATTTTATCTAAGGGAGTTTGTGACAATGAAAAGCCAAGGGACACTGATGGACAAAGTTCCTTCCTATTCCATGTTATCGGTATAACTTTTTACTATTTTATTCTATTTACTTAGAAGTAAAGTTTATTTGGCAGCCGATTTTTCCGAGTTTTCTCATTTTCGTGATGTGACGACATGAGTTTCTTTGGGTAGACTTCTGAATGATTGACTCTTATATACTAAGCAATTATAAAAGCCTATACTTACCTAATAATATTAAAAAACATACATACCATCGGTTCTAAATAGTAGGCACCTACAAATTAAAAAAATATTAACTTCGTAACCTATACGTATTTTTAAGCTATTGCATAGCTTCTATCGCTAGCCTTGAGCGTGGAGACCTAATCCAGAAATTCCGTAACGAAAATAACCTAACACAACCCACTCCGACCGGCCCGCTCTATCGCGGGCCTTGAGCGTGAAGACCGAATCCAGAAATTCCGTAACGAAAATAACCTAACTAAGAAGAGGGTGTTAGAAGTTGATAAAAACGCTATGCAATAGCTTCACCGCGGCAGTCTCCGAGTGCCACACATCTTTTTTACGTAATTTTTTGATCCCCGCCATGTAAAGCATAGTGAAGATAGGAAAAACGGGACGTCTCATTTACTAGTTAGTTCCCTTGCCTTTAACAACAGATGGTCCATTAGGATCGGATATCTGATCACCTTTACTTTACGCCTACACCACAATTTCCTTAATTCCGTCGCAGTTTGGTCCTAATATGAACCATTATATCTACGACCTTATAGTATCTAGGAAGATTGCTATTAACTGCGTCATAAAGTTATGGATCGATTTAATCGGATTGTGTGCAAACAGCAACATGGTCGTACATAGGTCTATAATAACGTGATATACATTACAATACAGTAGTTAAATTAATAACCTGAGGATGATAATGACATGGTTAATAAAGAAGCAAATGCCGTCCATCTGAGGAATCAGAGAGGTTTATTATATGGGGCTTGCATCCGCTGAAAACTATCTGCTGTTTTGTCTGTACTCTGTACTGCTGTAGTACGGGATTCAGCTTCTTATATTCACTTCCGCTAAGATATATGCCTACGCTTGCTCTTGTAAGATGCAGTGTGTCACAGAACACTGCAGTACCATACATATGCACTGTCATTCTGTTATCAATTTGTCCAGCAACTCGCCGGCTACACTGATTTGCGGATTCATACTGCGGAATGAGATAGTACCTACCCATTTGAGCAGACTGAAAAATCTCCTACCACTACACTGTTCAGTGTACACCACAAAACAAGTCTTGTCTTAAATCATCAGTAATACTTACATAGTCACTATTGTCAAATTCAAGCCTCAAAACAGCGACGTAGTACGCTCCCTCCAAACTCTCTTTGACGACGGTCACTTTTAATTTCAGCGAGAAAATATCCTCCGCTATCTCATATAGCTGGCCTGTGGAAAAATACAATCAATTTTTCATATCGGTTTCAGTACCTACTATAGTTACATGACCATGACCTGCAACTTTAGGCCATAATGACCTATCTATTCTTTGTCTAAGATTGTTTTTGGTACGCTTTTGGATCGGAATTCAAAAATGTTTTTCATCCCAAATGCGTACCAAAGGCAACTGTAGAAATAGAATAGATTAAGTATGTAGTCATGGCTATGTTATGGCTGCTGACCATATGGGTCATATAGTTATGGTTGCTGACCTGCAGAAACCTACGAGTACAAGGCTTTGTAGAGCCCTTTCCATTTTCTTAGCATATAATTAATATTCATAGTGTCAAATTAGTCTAGTATCTTTTGGGAAACCCGTAAAGTGTTCTCGTGTAGTGTCTCAGTTTCTGTTCGTAAGTAGCCCTAAGTAAACCCGCTTTTGCAGGCAGACGGTCTGAGTCAGTACAATACATTCCATCATACCCACATCATACCTATCAAATAATGGGTGAAGCCAGTCCTGCCGCTGCTGTACACCAGCTCTGCGCCGTGGATGTGTGCGCGAGTCAGCTGCATGCTCGGCGAGCGCATATGCGGGAAGGTGTAGCGCATGCGCTGGTGGATGCTGTCCACTGACTGCAGGAACGTGCAGAAGTACCTGCCCGTGGCGCGGATCATTGTGTCGTAGCTGATGATGGATGTAGAAAACATTATAAAGGAACACAATACCTTTCACAAAAGGAACAAAACAAAATTGGAACAAGAAAGGAAACATAACTCGGAAGAAAAAGATTTGACTCAGAAGAGCATATCACAAGAAATTCATCCATTAATAAAACTTAGTTGCTACTAAGTATGAAATAAAGCAAAAAATGAATGAACGCGATACTCGTCTAGTAGAGACAAACAAACAATAAATTCTTCTGAAGATACCGCAACTTACCCATAATTAGAAAAGAACTTGACAAAGCATCTTCCAAAAAAATGCATCACCTTATCAGGCGTGCCAAATTTCTCCCTCAATGCATTTAATCTATCCGCATTCACTGTGCTAAGACTGTTAAGTCTCGGGCGGACGCTAGCACCAGATGCTCGACGCGGTTGGTACACATCCAAATCGACTGTGCAACTCGTCTTCCTCAGAGCAAACTTTAAAGAACTCCTTCTTGAAGCCTCAGAAACTGGTGAAGTGCTGGGACCTTCAGCTGCTTCAGTTTCTTCGGCACATTTAGGTTTCTTTGAATTTTTGGACTCTTTGACTTTCTCAGGTTCTTTAACATTTTTAGGTTCTTTAGCTTTCTCTGATGCTGCAGCAGTTTTCACGTCTTCTATCTCTGATAAAAGCTCATCTGAAGACATTTCCCTATCATTTATACGCTCCATGTGTACTCCCAAGCTTCTCCTGTCTCCTATCCTAGGACATGTTGCGGTCAGTTCATCTTCTTTGAATCTTTCAATTGATATAGCACGGTGTGTTGGTGATCTTATTTCTTCTGAGGAGGTGTAAGCGACGATTTCTTTCTTCGTTGCTGCTGTTAAAGCATTTGTGGCGGTAAAGACGCATTTTCTGTTATCGCCGTGTACAGAGGTGCTTCGCCACGACGGTTTAGACTTGATTGAAGGTTTTCTTGGTACTGGACTGCTTGGTATTGACACAGCTGTACTGTTTGGGTCCATCGACAGTAATCTGGTGAGGGCGGATGCCAACCGAAACATAAGCGTATCCGGATATTGCTGAAAACAACCAAGATGTAGTAGATAATGTTGCAATATTCTTGGTTGATAAAATAAATTGGAAACATCGCGTCAGATGCTAAGAATTGGAGAAGGCGTCATTTAGAAATTAGGTATTAGGATTAAAATATGTCAAATACGAGGATGATTTACAGGAAAGCTGACCTTTGCATACAGACTAAAGCTGAGAAGAGAGAAATTGGCAGTGATTTACATCCGTGCCTCGAGCACGTTAAGCTGTCTCTCTATGGCATGCCGAGCTGTTATCGAGTTGGACCAACGAATATATACTCGTAATATTACTAAGTTGGACTAAGAGAGTGCACCTGGTTGCAGACTTCTTGTGCATTATATTAAAGTACCGCGTACCTGATAAATCTTCGTAAATAAATTGGTGTGGGGAAACTTAACAGGGTAAATATTTTTATTAAGGTTAGTATTTTTATTGTGTTACCTGTCTGGTCATGAAAACGGTATTGCGAGCACCCGCTTCCCGCTGTATCGTCTCCCATATCTCTTCTCCGCATTCCATCTGGAAAAATTTTGATCTATACTTCTACTTCTAGATACTAGATGCTGTTGTACCTAATTGTAAATTGATAGGAATTGAAGAAAACATGGCCAATAATCTAAAAAGTGATTGAAAACCCCGTAAAAAAGTAAAGAGAATATTGCAAAAAACACCATCGAAAACTGTTTCAAAAACTGCCGTTTTCGCACTTTTCAATAATATTTCATATCTAATCACACCATAAGTAGAATGTGAAAGGCTCTGCATAAAACATGTTCATTCATATTATTTTCTATTTAGCGTGTCACATGTTTGGGTGACATACATATAATAATTTTTCCGAGGATATCTTTTTTGGATAAGCATCATTTGAGGGTATTACATACATCCATCAACTGTTACCATGTGTCCTTGACACTTTGTGGAAAAACTTTCGAATGATCATCATGTGATATTAAGGCTTAGCCCGGATTTTCATTAGAGTTTACTCCGTACACAGACAGTATTCATGCGAGAAATGTTCAGCTAATTATTTTAAGCCACGAAGTACATTTATAACATTCAGTACAAGTCATTTGTTTCTATCAACGTCAGGGTGATGTAATTAAAACTTTTTCATCGGCTTTTCGTCTGTTATAGTAATGTTCACTTTAAATTTACAGTTAAAGTTATTTTTACTCCTCAGCAGTTGCCAAGTGAAGTTCAAACCAAACTTTTTGGCCGTTCTGTTTAGAATCGACACTGGGTGGTGGCTAGGGTGGTGTTTTTTAACACTACAAGTACATACTTGACTGCGATCTCACCTGATGGTAAGTGACACGATACGAACTTGGAAGGCGTACCTAAATAACTTCTAACGGTTTCTACACAGCATTGCGCTGGAACGCTAAATCGCTTAGCAGGTTCATACTTTCATAGTACTCCAGAATAAACCTTTTTATTTCAACTGTCCTTGGAAGGGCATTAATTAATTATCTCTCCATTTTACCATTTTAGAAATTTTAAAATACCTACCTACTCAGATAAAGGCCTACCTACTGCTAGATTAGCCCGTAGCGAGAATCGAACCCGCGACTTCCTACTAAAATCGTCAACTTATTGGACTAATTGTTACCGTTGATATACCAATGTATCATGCGTATTTTCCTATTCCGCTTGTGGTCAGCATGGATGAATCGGGTATATAGATGACCTTATATTTATAAGTGTTCGTCGCTTCTTAGCCTAATATCTCCACGAAAATACCAGGAAAATCTTACCAATAAGAAATGCTGAACACTCTCCAATAACATCCCATACATTTTGGCGGCTTCACTTCACTTCACAAAAGGCAAAACAACATCCCAACTAGAATAATGAAAACGAATCCGATAAAAATAGCACGACCTGTAGCATATACCTAACTATAAAAATAATTGAATTTACATTAAGTAGTTTTTCGTTTAATACGTATAATATCGCAACAATTAAATTGTAAAATTTTCTCAAAAATTTCGCTTTATTTGACAATTTCCTATACGCCTATATTTGTGAAATAGAAATATTTGTGAAATAGAAAATACCAATATCACTATATTACTGATATTTATTATCTTTAACTATAATATATCTACCTACTCTGTCCTTAAGACGTGAAGGAAATGTTGGTTACAAGGGTTGTCTTATATTATCCCTTAGGACAACTTTCCCGTAAGGCTTTCGCGCTGGTACTAATGTCTGATGTTCTAACTCTGCGCGAAATTCTGAAGGCTCGAGGGGTGTTGTGCACGCAACTTATTTGTTTTAATTTATATTCCTCCAACGAAGCCTATTGTATTCCTTTTAGAACGTGTAATAGCCAGATGCTACAACATACCGTTTGCGCATGAATCTATAATCCATTTTTAGAGATCCTTACAGTTTGGTAAGAGCCGCCTTTAGACAACATTGTTTATTGACTTTTATTCTAATATTATTTTTCAGTTTGGTGGTTGCTATTTTCGGCACAAATGGGGAAATTCACCAAAAATACTTTTTACAAATTCGGAGTAGGTAATTGCGTTTGTTGATTAGGTTGTATAATGATGTTCGTTATTCCAGAAGGTACGCAGCAACGATGTGTTACTACTCGTATTAATAAGTATACCTTCTTAATTATTTTTACTGACTATTCATAAGAGCTAACAAGTAATGACCTATATGGAATAAATGATTTGATTTGATTTGCTAAAACTAGGAACGTATCCTCCATTTCAGCACATTTGATTCCCAACATCCTTTGTCCTGAAAGCTTTATTGCTCATTCCATTGTTACTTTATCTTCGTGACTGCACGTTGAAGTAATTAATCGTTATCATAGTTATCGTCATGGTTACAATCTTACTCGTTAGTTGTACTGGTTGTCTGAAGTGATTCCCAATTTGCAAATTCGTGCCGCCTGGACTCTCCGGTTCTCCATTGCTGGAAAACGCAAGCTGGATTAGTATTTTAGTCTCCAAAGTCCATCCATCCTACATGTGCTAATAATACGTTGTAATGTCAGGCACAGGTTCTTTAGATTTTGTGATATGATCGCTAAAAGATACTTTAAACATCAGCTCTCTCCATCGTCTACCGTGTAACTCTTATACATTGTTACGAGATGTTTAGACTTTAGAGTCACCAATAATGTTTGGAAAATTAGAATCCATTTAACTCATCGCTGGTAAGACACTATAGGTACCAACTTTAGTCAGGCACTCCAATATCATGTTACCTTTAGAGCTAATTATTTTATTAGCTAGCCATTAATTTGCATTTAATAGCCATTTCATATCAGGAGACAGTTCCAATCAGATGATCGCCAATGATCTCATGCACATTTCAATCAGCGAGCTGCAAGTAGCTGCAAGTATCTGTGGTACTGAATTAGTTCCACTGGCATCCGAGACAATTGATGCCCTTCCAAGGACAGTTCACTTTACATTTGGGTTAATGTCAGCTATGTTACAATTTAGTATCTATTCAAATGATTAGCTTTGGAAAACATTTTAATTACGTTTTAGTACATGAATAATATGTTGTATTGCGTATGAACAGTTTTTTCAAACGACGGACAAATTCAAATTGTGTTTAGTAGATACATAATCTACGAGTGTTTTCTCTTTAGAGTTTTATAAAGAAAGCAACTTATGTTTAAAGAAACATAAGTTGCTTTCTTTATAAACCAAAACCTAATCTCTTTGGTTAGTTTTAAACCCTTTGGTTTTCTAATAAACCAAAGGGTTTATTCGTTCTATTATTTGGTAGAGACTGGAAAATGAAATGTTTAGATGTTGGTATGGTTGGTATTATATTGATTTTTCATTGAGGAAGAACTTAAAATTAATCAAGTAAAATACCTACTTTTTTCTAAGGAACCCTAATTTTTTTCTTCACTAAAAAGCGCGCGCGGCGCGATGAATTAAAATAGAGGCCTACACTCTTCGGGCTGTTTAGTATTAAAATCGTGACACCTTTTAGTATTTTCAGTGGAGAAAATAACTAAGTAGCTGATGTGTAACTACTGTTAAGGTTGAGTTACTTTTAATATAGCTACTAGGTCAAAGTTTTAGCAACCATTATATTATTAATCTCTGATATTAGGACCAGCAGCCTACTAGCTACTATTTTTATTTAAGTCTGCAATCGCTCAAATGGATCAAAATTCTAAAAGTGTGATAATGATAGATGTCTTTGATAAGTCACGTGCTCAATTTGTCCATCAAACATGTCAATAAATACGATCATAATATATAAGGCAATAATATTTTAGTATTGCTTAGTTTAGCTCTGTAATGTCGGAGACTTGAAAATTGTTGGTAACATTAAGTTAGGATGTCACCCGAGGGTTTCCTTTAATTAAATTGGCTCAATTGTAACAAGTTGTTGCAATTAATACAGGCACTTCCAGTGGCCGTCCAAATTGGGTTATTTTGTTAATTTTGTTTTCTTTTGTATTACCAATCCTACCTACCAATCCTGACGGACTCCGAAAAAAGAACTAACTATACTAAGCAGTTGACATTTTTTAACCGACTTCAAAAAAAGAAGGAGGTTCTCAATTCGTCGGAATCTTTTTTTTTAATTTTTTTTTAATTTTTTATTTTTTTATCTATGTATGTTCACCGATTACTCGAAGACGCGTGGACCGATTTGAAAAATTCTTTTTTTGTTTAAGAGGGTTTTGTTTCCAGATGGTCCCATTTTAATCAGGTCAGGATCTGATGATGGGATCCTGGAGAAATCGAGGGAACTCTTCAAATTTTGTATGGACACATGAAACTATTTGAGTATTATTAGAAAGAGTAATATTTTCCAAGTTGTCCTATGGTCATCAGGTCAGGATCTGATCATGGGATCTTGGTGAAATCGAGGGAACTCTTCAAATTTTGCTAGTATACTTAAAGCGAGTTGGGTATTTTTTATAGTTACTGGTGCATATGCTACCAGATACTGATTTGATGACTAAAGTCATCAAGTCAGGGTCTGATGATGGGATCTTGGTGAAATCGAGGAAACTCTTCAAATTTTGCTAGTATACTTGAAGCGAGTTGGGTATTTTTTATAGTTACTGGTGCATTTGCTAGCAGATACTGATTTGATGACTAAAGTCATCAAGTCAGGGTCTGATGATGGGATCTTGGTGAATTTGAGGTATCTCTTCAGATTTTATGAACACACCTCAAGCAATTTGGGTATTTTACAACGCCTTGTGCATTTTATTGTTTTCCACTAAAAAGTATAAAATAAAAATGGGAAATGCTTTCCAAAAAACCAACTTCAAATGCCACTACAAAGAGTGAAATAATTTTTATTTAAATTTTAGGTACCTACACCAATTCGAAGTCGGGCGATTGTCTATGACTTCGTCATTTCTTCGCACATCAAGTAAGTAAGAAGGACTATTAGGGATTGTATGAAACATTGCCCGACTTCGAATTGGTGTAGGTACCTAAAATTTAAATAAAAATTATTTCACTCTTTGTAGTGGCATTTGAAGTTGGTTTTTTGGAAAGCATTTCCCATTTTTTACCACTATAATATTATGCGATCGCCATAAAAATCTTAAAAAAAGATAAAATAAAAATCTTAAATAAAAATCTTAAATTTAGAAAAGATGTATATGACAATATATCTTCATCCTATCGCCAATTTGATCATGAACCTTCTATGCAATTCTACTTCTCATATATTTTTTTTAATTTCGTTCCATTTGAGCCAGCGACAACATTCTGAGACGATCGCAAAATGTCCAATAACTATTAACGTTAAAGGCAATAAACAGCAACGTATTCCTTATAACAGAGGTATTTATTACTTTTATTGGAAAAAAATACATAACAGAAATTACTAAATAAGTCGTAAATCCGAGCTTTTGTTCACGCTATTTACGTGTACCTAATACTGTTACTTACGAAGGAAACTTTTACTGCTGAATGTTTGACTGATCCCTTGCGACGCCAAGTGTAGTCACAAAACAACGAATCAAAAATACAGATTTACTTACTATACTAGTTACATAAGTTTCGTATTACATGCATTTTCCGAGACCCCTTAACGTCATAACCGGCAGCCTAGCCTTATATAACTTACCTGCGATGGCGCATACTGTGTCTACTCTTTATGACCGTGTGCTTTTGGGTTTTAGTAGAATTTCTACCTCAATTTGCAGTTACTCATAATAATATTGATAAAGACATAAAACGTGCACAAACACAATATTTGTGTCACAAAACACATTTCTCTCAATATCCTTCGGTACCTACTTCTACTTTGTAGTTAAATTTTATGCGAATGCTCACAGAGCACTTGATTTACAGAGAGAACAATTCTAATTTATTTCTACTGTTTATCTGAGATGTTTTCAGCTATTCTATTAAACTGACTGCTATTTTAGTCAAGGATTTGATTAGGTTGAATTCAACTTTGTATAAACTTACTTGTTGTTGTTTTACTAAAGCGCCAGTGGAAAAGATGTGGCATGCTATAGATTTAAATACGTATCAAATTATCACTCCCAGAGGGATTCGAACCCTCGTCCCCCAGCTATTGCGGGTTGATGCTCTTGTCACTGAGCTACTTGAGTCATATCCTTGTCATATCATAATAATATCATGTTCAGTTCTCGGTCAGAGTGTCTATTGATCGACGACTTGATTGACAGATTTATTGTAAACGTTGTAGTTTCACTCTAATTTTTCGAAGTCACATTATTTCAAATCGAACGAATGATGACACTTTGCTGTTTTTACTAATTAATTATCTTTGTTTAAAACACTACAATGAAAAAGGTAATTAGGAAGATGTGGCTGTTTATTAAATTCATACTTCTTAATACATTA
The DNA here is from genome assembly GCA_963855885.1 of Coenonympha glycerion. NCBI lineage: Eukaryota > Metazoa > Arthropoda > Insecta > Lepidoptera > Nymphalidae > Coenonympha > Coenonympha glycerion. The sequence continues at coordinate 13,628,351 of OY979637.1, read as the reverse complement.
GGAACACAAGGTTTTTCTGCACCATTGCATCGTAGCAATATGCTACGTTCTACGCAAGATGTCAAAATACTCGTAAGTAATACCGACTATACCCATTAATTTTAAAATAATTAATAATATTGAATCTGAATCGGATTTTGTCTGAACATCTGGATGTTGTTGCAATGATGGGCATAGACCTAATACATAGATTTTTCCGAAGTTCCAGCGGCACTTCACGGTCAATTTACTTCAAAATTAACTCAGGGTATTCAGAACTGTAATGTGTGGGACTGTATTGGTCTGTGCGTATCTCTAATATCAGAGCGCGTGCTATGTTGACCCTTGCATTAAAAAGTGTCGTTGGTCTAAGAATTGGTGCGCGGGCCACTGATCGCACCGCACTAAATACACATTAGTTCGCGGCCTACTTATTTGTGCAGAAATGCTCAACCTTGGGATGTTAATGATCGAGACAAACAAACAAACAACGTGCATCTCGAGGTAGTAGCCACAGATTGTCTCCATGTAGATTCTGTACATTATACCATTGATCCGCTACCGTCCTCATCAACAAGACATCTCTTTAAGATAAAATCAGCGACTGCCAGGATGTCGAAACTGCCCAATGTCTGAAGATTGTAAAGGCCTCAGCCAGCAGTCACAATCCGAAGAAAAAGGTGGACCATTTATTTTTTACGTTTTCTTGAGCATACTTATTTAGATTATTTTTTTTTTTTTTTTTTTTTTATTTATTTTCCAATACATTTGGGGAAATTGTAACATGTTTTTAATAAACTACCTCCACTGAAACCCTATTAGGTTTTTCTGTGGAGGTGTTAATATGATATAAATAGTTTACATTACATTACATTTATTTCATGAATTAACCATAAAGTTATTTATAGTTCTCTTTACATATTCCTTGCTGCTACTGTTCTGTATCTTATTATACAAATCAGCAGGCAGCTCACCGAGCAGCAGAGGGAGCATGTATTCCCAAGTCCTTTTTCCATAGGTATTATTATAATAAGGTAATTTAAACCTTGGTTGGGTTTTAAGTTGTCTTAAATTATCTGATCTATTATATTTTTTGAGTGTTTTATTTAAATAGTTAACGCGAGCAAACGAGCGGGTGGGTCACCTGATGGTAAGCTAAAGCGATAACCGCCGCCCATGGACATTTGCAGCACCAGAGGAACTGCAAATGCGTTGCCGGCTCTTAAGAAATTTGTTTATTCGCCCCTTGAATAACCCCATGCTATAGTTTTAAGGTACCTGTGTTGCTGGTAGGTTGTTCCAGAGTTTGCATGTGCGTGCAAAGAAAGATCTGGCATTCCGCGCGGTCGTGGATTGCCAGCCATCCATCAGATGGAATGGATGGAACACGTTTCTACATCGGAGTGTATGCATAGAGAAAGTGGAAGGAGAAATAACTTCAAACAGCTCTTCAGAGCACTCCTCATTGAACAACCGATAGAACACACATAGATACCACTTGGGTCAGGTCTGGTAAGACTCTTACCAGATCTGACCCAAGTGGTATGTATATATCTCTTACCGTAAGAGCATTTCGTATCTCCAAAAAATTTACACGTGTCTGCAAATAGAGCAAAGGTTGTACACCCCTGTCCGGCTAGACGCATTGCGTGTGGGTCCTGCGTGCGCGCATATTTATTGCTATCCCGGTGGGCGCACGCGCAATCGTGGCGCGCGGGCGGCCGCGCTACCCTGCACCGACACTTGAGGTGAGCTTTCTTCTCTTTTTCATTACATACCCGTAAGTATGTCATAAATATCTATTGTCGTGATACTAGCCTCCGGACGTCGGACTGTTGGACAATGGTCACCCCAAGCAAGTTCCACCCTGTCCGCAGCCTTTCTTATTAAGCCGCTTTTCTTCACCTGCTTAATATCGTCAGTAATGAGCAATAAAATTTTTCAACAGTCTGTGTTGCTAAAGATAACTGATGAATCCAACATCTGGGATCATGAGTAAGATCAGAGTCACTTAGTGGGTGACAGTTAATTATGTGTGAATGGAAGATGTGTGGAAGAAGCAGACCGATGTATTTACTTAAGCGTGTCACTTAGCTGAGCGGGGCATTTGACCGGTAGGACCTTTGAATCTCTGAGAGCCAAGTTGCTGGGACCGATTCCGAAAAACGTGGTATTGGCCGAATGGATAGACTTCGACCAACTGCATCCAACCTTTGAACAGCCGGGATCATTGGAAATCCCTTTGAGATCCAACAGTTGCTTAGATATCTCTTACAAAATGTAACATAAGATTTAGTGACGATTCAGCAGGTAATTTCTTTTTTGCTTAGCGCAGGCGTAAGCTTAAGCGCCATTTTTACTTATTTAACAATAGTACTTCTCCCTTTTTTAAATGTATATTTTTTTTTGTCCTTAGTTCACTATAATTATGCACAACTATTCAAAATTTCATGTGGATAGCTTCAATAGTATTTATTTTAATCGATTGTGACAGGCATCCAAATAGACAGACAGACGGACGGATGAAGTCGCATCATGATAAAGGTTCCATTTTTACAATTTTAATCTTACGTCACCAAAAAACTAAGTCCATGGCGATCGGCTGACGGCTGAGAAGCTTTTATGATCCATTTATCCATGGTCAGGGCTCCAGATTCAGTGCCCTTCTCTATGAATACCCTTGATCCAATATCCGAGCCAATCTTATTAATTTGTATTTTGTGCTACTGCATATACTATAATGACAATAATGACTATCAGAAATTATAAACCTAACTTTTGAGTTGAGTTAAAGTTAGCAATATAAACTGGCCTGCAAATGTAAGTATCACACTTTTTAAATTTTTTTTTTTAAAAGTCTGATACTTACTTTTGCAGGCCAGTGTAATTAATCTAGTTGAAGCCTACAAGTTAATTAATATTCGTATATTACGAGCATTTTTCTTTATTGTCACATTTTCTTCTTGCTGGTTTCTGATTCATTTTTATTGCACACAAGTTCCAGGTTTTCGGGTGATAAAAAAAAATCTTTTAATTTTGCAAAATTTGTAAGGGGCTACCTACTTATTTTCCTGAGTAACACTGATGATTTTTTGTCATTAAGTTAAAAATCTAATAATATATTATTACGAAGGCGAAAGTTTGTGCGTGCTTAAGAATTCTAACTTATTCTTGTATCCAAATGATAAAAAAATCCAGCAAAATGAACTCTTATTAAAACCTGAAAAAGCACAGAAAAAAATCCTTTCAAAACCGTGCTCATGTGAGCAATTGATAACGTATACATTCCAAACAATAAATCAATTCAGAGGTCAACGACTGCCCAAATCTCAATAATGAGGTAGACATCAAATTGGTCACAAACAACGAATAGCCGTTGCTAAAATTAATTACTGGTGGCGCCAATTGGTTCTGTCAAGTTTATTTAGACATATGTTCGTTGAAGAGCCTCTATAAAGGTTAGTGGGTCGGATTCATAGAAATGAGAATCGTGGAGGACAGTTTTCGTGTACTCTAATTGGGTGATACTATTTCTCTGTTACATGACCCAATTTGTGAGCACTGAAAATAGCTGAAAACGTAATTGACCAGATTTTCAATCAATTGGTACTTTGTCAAAGCCTTTATTAATTTTCATGTTTCTTTAATTTTCGGAAGACTGGTCCAGGCTAAGGGTCTAGGCACTGCTATTCTTTCATTTTCTTATGAATGCCTTAATTTATAGGTACCTACCGATAATCCGTATTAACCCGCATTTATATTGTATTGCTATTTGCTATTTTGACTTGCTTTTATCCAAGCCCACTTGCGCCATACAGCGGGTGAAATATTGACAATATTAAATCAGAGTCACTTTTTACAAACGAATACACGAGCAAGTGTCTTTCAATCGAAAATAAAAATGATTGTGTGAACTTTTTGTGTTTCTTTGATATTTTTTTTTATTGACGATGAATTTGTTTGTGGTGCCACTTTTATTGTTTTTCCAGGCACAATGTGGCAAGCAGCGCTAGCTTGTCTAGCTTTACTGGCTGTGCCAGTTGCTAGCAAGGACTTGGCGGAAGGTAGAGAAGAGGAGCTTCCCCAGGCACAGGAACCTGATCTCATCAACTACGACGATTATAATCCTTTTGGAGAAGATGAAAATGGTATGGTTTTGTTAGAACTATATTAGCTTCACACAATCATAAATAAATTAAATGTTAATACCTCTCTAAATAAATACTTAAAAAACCGGCGCTATATTTTTAGTTTAATTACAACTGATTCTGTCATAAAAAGCTCACAGCCGGTTTTTCTTGTATTAATATAACATCATTTTTTATTTGTTTACCTCTGCAGGTACTTATTCTAAAAAGCCCATCCTTGATGTATAGATTTCGTTGAAGTTCTTCAATTAATAAACTTAATAGTAATAATATTAAAGTTATCTTATTTTAATATTAATTAATAATAAAATGAACTTCACTTTCACGGTGTTCTTTTTCACTATTACAGCTATATTAGCAGAACGAGATTTCCGCGGTTCTACAGTCAGTAAGTTATTTTTTCCATACTTAAAACTTTTATTCTACGAGTACAAACGTATCAATATGTAGTTTTTGATTTGCTTACAACTTTCACTTGAGTATCTTTTTTCTCCGTTTTGAATAAGCTTTTATATTTCATCGTTGTTTCCCTTTCTGGTTTGTTCATGAATCGGTGTTACGAAGTATTTCGCTGATATTATCCTATGTATTATCAGGTTGCTTTATTCAGACGTCATGATGACTTGATCTATTGATTACTTAAGTTTGTTTTTATTTCTTTAAGTAAGTTTAAGTACTTCTATATAAAATTATTACATTTTCTTCTTATTTGTCAAATGGTCAAAGCATCAAATACCACTTGAGCGCTTGAGCCGTGGTTTAAATTATCTATTACAATGTAACTAACGTATATTAATTAAAACACCTCTATCTATTTATCTTCTCTTTCTTTATTATAATATTTTTTAGTATTATCGTTTCATTTCGTGTGTTTTTAACGTTGACCTGTTCCAATAGGGCCTGAGATTCGATGCCTGGACATGGGTCGCACGTTCGGCGATGGAGACGCGTGGAAGAGGGACAACTGCACTCTCTGTCAATGCTACAGCGGCCGCGTCAACTGCTCCGTACTGCCTGCTTGTTTATCATGTGAGACATCTGCATCGTTTATACAATCAAATTCGAGCATTTTTTGTGCATATATTTAAATTGTTAGAACTTGTGTTTTTCTTCAATCTTAATAATTTTTTTCCAGCGCCAGCAACAATTCGACCAATGCCGCGGCCCGGTCCAGTGTCACCCAATCCAGTGCCTCTACCGCCTCCCGTGCGGGGGGTAACTGGTGAACCGGGTGTGGACGGCCCGCCCGGCCCGCCTGGTGCGCCTGGTATGAGCGGAATACCCGGCGCTCCTGGCATACCAGGGTCCGTTGGACAAATGCCTGATGTAAGTTGGTTTGTGGTGGATGACTTCTACGCGATCATACGCAAAATTGCCGCGTATATGATGAGCATGCTATTGAGGAGCTCCAACACCCTCCTCAGCATATTGGCCGTGAAGCTAGATAGCCCTCTCTAGAGGACGTGGAACTGGAATGGTGCACACACCAAGACCAGGAGATACCACCTAGTGTTCGGTATATGAGGCTGAGTTTAGGCAAAGCTATAAATATGAGACAAGTATTCATTGTTACTAACATTTAAGTAGTTTCTATTTTAACCAACACTGGGTTAAGGAGTGTTTTACTAACAATCTATGACTGTTCAATGTTGAAATAAAGATTTTTTTATGAATCGGTAGCTAATGAAATAAAGAAGTAGAATACTCAGTCGTGTCCACGGCTTCACCCAGCCACACTAAATTTTTGGGTGAGGCTGTTCACTGAAGATGTAGAAAGCTCGCTCAATTTTACTGGCTTAGTTAATACCAATATATTCTTGACTTTTCTTTTATTGGGATGTCCTCATCAACAGTTTATAACAGCGTTTAAGCTATCAAGAGAAAGATAACTTGCTAAATTGATCTAGAAAACAATCTTTATGTACCTAACTGATAATTTTTTTGACAGGTGAATGCGTATCTAGCTCAGCTAGCCGCTGCAGCCGGCGGGGATAAAGGGCCGCCGTTCGACCCTTATCACTATATGCAAGCTTCTGTTGGTTCTCCAGGCATTAGAGGAATACCAGGTATACTCAACCTAATTATTGACTCAGAAATCGAAGCTACAATAGATACACTGCGATATGTGCATCCGAATCAACGCAAAGCGTTTTTGAAAGACAGACACTCAGTAACTCTTATTATTTCGATGGAAACTTGTAGTACATCATGTAAGAGTACAAATTACAATAGTGTATAGAATTAACGTAAAGTTCCTGGTGCAGATTTGACAAACCGTAAGTCATAATAAGAACTAACATGGTGATTTATAATTTTAATAGACTATAATCTTGTTAATAGGTCCACAAGGTCCACCTGGACCTCAGGGGTTCCAAGGCCCTCGGGGAGAGCCAGGAGAGCCAGGTCTCCCTGGACCAATAGGTCCGCCAGGCGAAAGAGGACCACAGGGACTTCCTGGAAAAGATGTAAGTGTACGGTTATGATATTCACATTTGACTAGCTCTCTTATGACTCATGAATTACTTTCATAAGAAAGAGTCCTACGATCTGAAATAATTTTGGTTTTGTTATTAAAATACGAAACATATAATTGTGATAACTTAAGTTATTATCGCTCAATTATCATTAGTGTCCAATTGAAGATCAATTTCCACTGTGTCAATCATCATCATCTATCAATTATCAATGGGGCACGGTCCCTAAACAAGATCTCTTAATATTATGTAATACTCATAAAAATCAAATTAAATGCATTTCAGGGATCTCCTGGTGAAGATGGTGAGCCTGGTCCACCTGGAGCAGCAGGTCAAGCTGGTCCTCGAGGAAGTCCTGGTGTGCCTGGTATACAAGGACTGAAAGGTCATCGCGGTTTTGATGGCAAAGACGGAGCAAAGGGTGAACAGGGCCTGCCTGGCGAAAAGGGACCATCTGGGTTGCCTGGACAAATGGGACCGCCCGGACCTGTGGTATATATTTTTGCTCCATTTAAAAACCATTTATTGTTGTTTTCCATAGTTATCATAAGTTTTTTTTTATTTGATTTAGGGTCCCGTTGGACCTCGTGGCGAAAGAGGACGCGAGGGTCCACCTGGTCCTCCGGGCATGCGAGGGGTCGATGGAACTCCTGGTCCTCCAGGAATTATGGTAAATACTTTTTTTCTAATATTATTCAAACTAAACAATTCAAATTAAAACAATATTATATTAATTTATTATATTTCAGGGTAATGTTGGAAAACCTGGTTCGCCAGGATTCCCGGGTTCTCCAGGTCTTAAAGGTGAACAAGGCATTGCCGGACCCAAAGGGAGTCAAGGTATGCAAGGCCCAAGAGGTGAACCTGGACGGCCTGGACAGTCTGGAGAAGTTGGTCCGCCTGGATTGGCTGGACGAGATGGCATACCAGGAGAAAAGGGTGTTCAGGGTCAAGCAGGAGTGTCTGGACCTCAAGGATTTCCAGGTCCTAGAGGAACTCCTGGTGTAGCTGGTGATCCAGGATTACCTGGGTCAAAGGGTATGCCGGTAAGTAAACATAATATATCATTCGTCATTATCATGAGAATCAACATATCATGAGAATTTGTGGTTACGAAAAAATTAGTTTAAAAGTGATTTTTATACTCTAGGGGCAACCAGGCGAAAGAGGAATTAAAGGTGAAACTGGTATGCGAGGAGAGATAGGAGCTCCAGGACCGCGAGGATTACCAGGAACTATTGGACCGGAAGGCAAGCGTGGAAAGAGAGGCTTAAGAGGGCCAGCTGGTAATGTAGGGCCTCAAGGTGAGAGAGGCTTACAAGGATTAAGAGGTCTACCTGGCGCAGATGGTCCTCTAGGTCCGAAAGGTCAAGCTGGTGAACGAGGAAGTGTGGGGCTTCCTGGGTCTAAAGGAAGTACTGGTGACGCAGGCAGGCCTGGACCACAAGGCCTGCCAGGTCCAAGAGGAATGATTGGAAGGCCGGGTATTGTGGGAAAGTCGGGAGCTCCGGGTGAGAGAGGTATACCTGGAGCTGATGGCCGACCTGGTGAACAAGGACCACAAGGATTACAGGGTCCTCCAGGGCTAATAGGCAGCCCGGGAGAAAGAGGATTACAGGTATGCTCAATTTACTTTGGAATAATTTTGGTTTGGAAATCTCTGGTTTGCTCTTTACGAAATTATCAAGTGTATCTCCATTTTCAGGGTGAACCTGGCAAAGACGGAGAAATTGGGCAACCTGGGCCATCAGGCCCTAAAGGCGATGCAGGTCGTGATGGTAACCCCGGGGCTCAAGGACCTCAAGGCCCTGTTGGTCCTACTGGTGAAAGGGGTCCGATTGGTCCCACTGGTCCTACCGGTTTTCCTGTGAGTATTTTTATATGCCAGTTAAAACAAAAGTCAACAGGTGGACATAGAATATTTTAGTGTCAGTCAGTCACTCAGTTGAGATAGTAGTTTTATTGCAAGTGATTATTTAAAAGTCACATTTTGTGATATTTTTTCTGTATATTGTTGCCAATTCTGTTGTGCAAAATCTCTATATTAATTAAAAATTGTGTTATATTTTCCATTCTGACAAAAGATACTATTAATTGATATGGTGACTATTTTAAATTAGTTTAGTTTAGAGATATTTGCACCACAGAATTGCACATTGCACCATGGTGCACATTGCGTATATTAAAAGGTTTAACATCATTTTTGACTCAAATATGTAGTCTTATTAAATACGTCAATTTAAGGGAATGCCAGGCAGTGCCGGTTTGCCTGGATCTCCTGGAAAGGACGGAGAACCAGGTGTAGCTGGACCAGCTGGACCGCCTGGACAGGCAGGACCACGTGGAGAAAGAGGCTTTCCTGGCGAAAGAGGTTCGCCTGGGCAACCGGGAACACCAGGAGAAAGGGGTGAAACGGGCGCGCAGGGTCTTGATGGACCACCGGTAAGATCTCTCGTTTTGATGTTTCAATAAAGCGTTTTCTTTAGCGATTTTGGTTTTTTATATCTCGAAGCTTTATTTTTTTTTATGCTTAGCTAATTTTTTATAGGGTCAAGAAGGTCCACGGGGTAGCAAAGGTCACCCTGGCCCAATGGGGGCTATGGGACTGCCTGGTCCCCGTGGTTTATCAGGCTTACCTGGCGAGAAGGGTGAAAGGGGCTCAGCTGGGCCTCAAGGCCCTGAAGGGCCGACAGGTACTTATATGTTCTTCATATTATTACTTCTCGGAACCAGTTTAAACTTTTCCTATTTCAATGCCATGTAAACTTGTAAAATTCTTCCAGGTCGGCAGGGAGAGCAAGGTCCCCAAGGTCCAGTAGGGCCCACCGGACCGCCGGGTGAACCAGCAGAAAGGGGTGAGCCTGGTGTACCAGGTATACCTGGTGAGCCAGGAGCACCAGGATCGACGGGCGAGCGGGGTCAAACTGGCCCGCAAGGAACGCCTGGCCTACCCGGACCACCAGGGTTGACAGGCATGCCGGGGTTGAAAGGCGATAGAGGTTACGCTGGGGCCAAGGGGCAACAAGGGACGCCGGGTAGTCCAGGTAACTTCATTCTGTAGTACATACTTTCCCTACATATAATCTTGGTATGATTTAGTAATATTATATATTCGTTGGTATGATGATGTAGCAGCAGTTGGCACATTAAGTTTGAAAGGTATAAGAAAGAGTTAGCATGAAAAAGCCTCTCTTTTTTTAGGTATCCCGGGAGAACCAGGCCAACGAGGCTTACCGGGACAAGCAGGAGCTAAAGGAGCTCGAGGTGAACAGGGGCTCAAAGGTGACATCGGACATATGGGACTAGCAGGCAGACCAGGAGATTTGGGACCACCTGTAAGACTCTATACTATAGTTTTACCTCCTTGTATTCAAACAATTCTTCATATTTGAAGCTCTACTCAACTCTTGTAAATCTTTATTTAATTCATACCTGGTGAAATGAGTTATAACAGCCATTTGGCCAATGAACTATATTGATCACCATATTTTTTATGTTATCCTTACAGGGACCTCAAGGAAGCCCTGGTCAAGCTGGAGCACCAGGTGTACCAGGCGCTAAAGGAGCCACAGGTGACGCAGGAAGACCTGGTCCTACTGGACCTCAAGGATTAACTGGACCGCAAGGACCTGAAGGTGCGAAGGGTGAGAGAGGCAGTGAGGGAGACGTGGGGCCACAAGGGCCAATTGGTCCCCCCGGGCCAGCTGGAGAGAGAGGGCCGAGTGGTATGCCAGGATTGGTTGGAGCACCTGGAGCGCAAGGATTGAGAGGAGTTCAGGTAAACAAATTAGAGATTTAATTTTAATCCTATGAGCTTGTTAGCGTTTGTATGCGATGTTACGTAGCAACCATCTTCACCAATTCCAGTAACCAAAAATCTTCCACTATTCTCAATTTAAGATTCAATTTTCTAATTTTGTCATATTGCATTAATTATTAGGTACCGCCTTTTTGATATTTTACAGGGTGAAAGTGGAACGCCAGGAAAACCGGGTGCTGATGGGGCACCTGGGCCTATCGGACCTCCTGGCCCGCAAGGTCCTCCTGGGCAGATGGGTGAGCAAGGGCCAGAAGGTCGTCCAGGCAAGCTTGGCCAGCCGGGTATACCTGGAAGACCAGGTGATAAGGGACCAGTGGGACAACCGGGGCAGTCCGGACCTCCAGGACCTCCAGGGTTACAGGTCAGTACATTACTTGACACAGGTATTTACGATTTGACAGAGTATTTTATTGTATGAGTTCCGTTTGGAAGTTATCACAGATATATTATTATAGCGTAATCGGTAAGATTATATATTATAGAACAATGGGTAAGACATATTGTATTTAATAATAATAAAAATAATTTATTTATTGAATATTACATCAAATTCATTAAAAATACAATGCAAATCTACCATAATTTACTTATGCCGATGCAATATTTATTTTCTGGTACAATAATACATTGCTGCCATCTATTAGCCAGTAGTTGTACTACCGAGCGAAGCTCGGTCACCCAGATATTTATTGATTATGTCATCAAATCTCGGATCTGGAAAATATATCTAAACGAATCAACCCCACTTGGAATGGTTCACTATCACGCGGAATAATCTCTCTCATATCAGTCGAGGCAAAATATGTTGCGTGCTACATTTGCTCGTCTGCGTCCCCGAACCAACCTCATTTCATTAGGCATTTGTTTTTTAGGGGCCTCCTGGATCTTCAGGGCCACCCGGACCCGCTGGAGAAAGAGGGCCAAGAGGAGAATCAGGACCTCCAGGCGTTGAAGGACCTCAAGGACCTTCAGGAAAGCAAGGCCCACCTGGCATGGATGGAATTAAGGGAGAACGAGGGGAGTCCGGCGCTGATGGTGCCAAGGGTCATGCTGGCTTACCTGGACTACCAGGGATGGTCGGTGCCCCGGGCCGGACTGGAGATAGAGGGTTGCCGGGACCAATGGGACCACCTGGAAAAGATGGTGATGCGGGACCGAGAGGTGTGAACCGTATTATTAACCTTAAAAGGAATCTAGAATTCTTCATGACTACAATTTTTTTATATAATACACATTAACTATATATTGACTAAGGGAAAGTTAAAATTATCATTTCACCATTCAGCATAAATAATATCACGGTGTTTTAACAAAACCTGCTGTCTGGAGAGATGGTATTAGGCATTGATAGGATTTAATTATTATTAGCATGTTTACTTATTAGCATGACAGATTAATTTGTTTTGCTATTTGTTATGCTATTTGAAAAGAAACTGCATGGAATCTGTATGCAGGAACACCACCCACATGAAACATTACACATAATTCTTCCAATACTTTCAACACAATGCCAACTTTAAATGATATTGCGGCAACGTTTACCATATAAATTCAGAGCGATCCGGAAACCGAACCCAGGACCTCGAGAATTCTCTATCATCAGATAGTAAAACTTTTTTCAATTGTTCCTCATAGGCCCACCAGGACGTGACGGTAGTGTTGGCCCACAAGGTCCAATGGGACCACCTGGAGGGCGTGGCTCACCGGGTGAACCAGGGCGACACGGCGCCCCTGGACCAGCGGGCCCACCCGGACCACCTGGCCCGGCAGGAGAAGGCTTGGCTTATGACGCCGCTGCTATTGCTGCTATGCTCCAACAAGGTGAGGATGAAATTCACAAAAAAATTGTGTATTGTTTATAGGGTTCATGTACCTACCTATTTACAAGCTTGTTTGTAATTTTTTATAGCACCCAAACTTCATAACTCTTGGACTTTTAAACAAGGAACTTCTAGAATCATTTGATTATTGCGGGTGAAATGGGATAGTAGCTCGATCGATGTAAAGTTTTCAATAAATTGATTACGTTTTTACCCAAGCTAAAGTAAAATTAATACTTACCTACTATGAAACTAATACTAGTTTCAAAACTTAAAATGCTCAATTTATCTTCAAGGTTCCATCAAAGGCCCAGATCCGTTAGGCGACGATCCAAACGCAATGCCTCCGAGGTTCTTCAAAGATGACATGACAGCGGCGGAGAAGAAGAGCATCGTAATGAAAGCGTACGAGCGGCTTAAGGTTTCTCTGGATAAGTTCCTCAAGCCAGACGGATCTAAGGAGGCTCCTGCCAAGACGTGTGCCGATATTTTATATCACCATCCAGAGTTTGAAAGTGGTATGTTTCTATATGATGATATTAGCTAAGTCCTTTACAAATCCCATAGAATCTGAGGGTTCGAAATCCGATCCCAACCAACTTCCCAAAAAGTCCCAACGCGAACCGAAGTTTTTACGGGATCCAGGTAAGCTGTCTGCATTCCGAAATTTTCCGCCAAATTGGTTCTGTTTTATGGCGTCTTCTTTCCTAATTTCCAACAAATTAATTCTGTAGTTATGTTCAACAAACATCCAAACATACACACGCTTTCGGGTATTTTATTAGGTCACTCATAAAGTGAAAAATACACATGTTAACTCCCTATTCCCAGGTCAATACTGGATCGACCCCAACGGAGGCGACATAAATGACGCCATACTGGTGCATTGTGACATGCCCGCGGGCGCCAGCTGTATATACCCCAAACCAATGACGTCAGAGGAGTTAACCCACACTGGCAGAAGCGAAGCGTGGCTCAGCGAACTGGACAACGGATTCACGGTAAAAATTTCAGCACCAGAAATAACCACTCTTTTATAGCCAGCTTCCCAGCAGCTCTGCCGAGCCGTTTTACATAATTACTAGCTGTTGCCCGCGGCTCCGCCCGCGTGCAGTTCGTTTTTTTTACAAAAATGTTTCCCGTGGAATTTCTTAATTTTTCCCAAGATTTCCCGTACAAAATGAGTGGTCCTTGGGTTCGATGGACCCGTAAAGGAGTCTTCTTCCAATCTCTCCCGTCAACGTGCTATCTTCTTTTACACAATTTACCTATATCTTCTTTGGTCTTCCTCTACTTATACACTCTGTCGAAATCGCTTATGTTACTCAATTCGCATGGAGTAAGATAGAGTGGGGCGTGTCATCGTGGATTGTAATATCTATACTAACCAAACTTATCTTATTCTGAGATGATACCAACGCCCAGATATTGTAATTAAGCATTCTGATGCGCTACTGTGTACGTAGCAACCCGTTCCTGCTACGTACGGGTTATCTTGTATAGTTATACCAAGTTGCACGATCGAAAGGACGATTTAAACTGTCGATATTTCGACCCCGTTTTGATTGTGCTACGGAGATAAGTAGCTATAGGTTTTTTTAAACATCCCACGGGTGCTCTCAAATTTTTCAGGATGAAAAGTATCTTAAATGTTGACCGGGCATATATATAAAGTAGGATCATAAAATTTCATTAAAATCCGTTACTTGAAAGACGCCTGCTAACTGTTTTTGTAATGTTTTCTTTCCCGCGGGAACTCGATTGGATTAATAAGTTTTACTATATATATATATTTTGTTAAAAAGGCAACATAAGGTATCAGCATAACCAATTTTACTAAATTAAGTTCATTAGTTGTTGTTTACAAAGCTGTTAAATTAATTGCAGTTTTTTAACTATCCCACGGGAACTCTTTATTTTACCGAGATGAAAAGTATCCTATATGTTGACCAGGGACATAGGCTACCACCACACAAAATTTCATTGGAATCGGTCCAGCCGTTCCAAAGATTAGCCCGTACAAACAGACAGACAAACAGACAAACAACAGATTTATTATATGTATTGATGATATTGATGTTGTGTATCGAGAAACTGGCTGAAACAATTCTGCTAAGTTGGCATTACTAACTGTGTAATACCAACTTCATTTAAACCAATGATTTGGAAATGGAGTTTTTCATCAGCGTTAGATACTTAATGCCTACAAGTTCTGAGTTATTTCACACGCTTAATCTGTTATTTTCATAGCCTTAATTTCTATTGTTAACCCCTTACCCAAAAGATTGCAATTATTTATAATGTTACTATTCACATCATGTGCTATGCTTCTTCCAGATGTATTTATTCTTTTCATACTTGGGTCTTTAATCGCTTACAGGAGCAAAATACTTGTTGTAGCTTTCATCAACTTTCAACTCCTCTTAATAAGCAATATTAAAAGTAATTATCCTAGAAGGTACAAAGACACTGTTTTGACTACAGATCTCGTACAAGGCCGACCACAGCCAGCTGAGCTACCTGCAGCTGCTGTCGCTGAAGGCGGTGCAGAACGTGACGCTGCACTGCCGCAACACGGTGGGCTACTTCGACCCCGACACCAGGAACCACAAGCGCGGGCTCAAGCTGCTCGCCTACACCGACGCCGAGATCCTGCCCAAGGCTAACAACCGGCTCAGATACAAGGCCCTGTTGGATGAGTGTCAGGTAAGAAAGGCTAACAACCGGCTCAGATACAAGGCTCTCTTGGATGAGTGTCAGGTAAGATTTTGATGTCAATGTTGTTTTTCTTTGTGCAAATTGCGCTTCTCGAACCACGGTGCTTATGGTCCGTATACCGAATTACCGACGCCGAGATCCTCCACAAGGCTAACAACTGGCTCAGATACAAGGCTCTCTTGGATGCGTGTCAGGTGAGATTTTGATGTCAATGTTGTTTTTCTTTGTGCAAATTGCACTTCTCGAGCCACGGTTCTTATGGTCCGTATACCGACGCCGAGATCCTGCCCAAGGCTAACAACCGGCTCAGATACAAGGCTCTTTTGGATGAGTGTCAGGTGAGATTTTGCTGTCAATGTTGTTTTTCTTTGTGCGAATTGCACTTCTCGAACCACGGTTCTTATGGTTCGTATACCACAAGGCTAACAACCGGCTCAGATACAAGGCTCTCTTGGATAAGTGCCAGGTGAGATTTTGATGTTAATGTTCTTTTTGCTTTCGTGCAGATTGCACTACTGTAATCACATTCTTCAAAAAGATCACTGTTCTCGCTAAAGATTATTTCATTTGACTTATAGACTTTTTGTAAAATAGCGGTTTCCACGAACAGCTGTTGACCTAAAAATATAAGGATTGGAAACGGAATCCTCCAACATCAGGCTCGGCAGACTTGGTTTTTTAGACTATATGTACTAATCGACCCCAAAGCTAGTCGTAACATAAAGATTTGAAAATACGTTGAAATAAATGAGAATAAAATTGGTCTGCCGAGAGTCGACTTAGAGGGCGGTCTGCTGTAAAAAGATCATAATTTTACATCATATTGTACTAGTAGGTCGTTTATTTCAGCCATTTAATATAAATCTTGAGCCTACGGCCAAAGTGATGACCTATAAATATTGGAAATAGCGGCGGTAGCTAAGTTCGTTGTGCATTCTTTAGTTCAATGTAAAAAAAATAATATTTTTTCAGTACAAGAAGCAAGAATGGGCGAAAACAATTGTCGAATATGAAACGGACAAGCCTGGTCGACTCCCACTGCTGGACGTAGCGGTCAGAGACGTGGGAAGACCTCAGCAGGTGTTTAAGATTGAGCTCGGGCTTGCTTGCTTTAAGTAGAAAAATACTTTTGCTTTAAATGGTTCCTTAAAACATCTAATCAGAGGATTCTAGATTATTTCTATTGAATCATGCATATCTTCTAGTACAATACATAAGACTACCAGATTTAGCATTTCTTAGTTTTAGATATTATACTTTATTAAGTATTTTTTGTACACTTGTATTATTCTTGACTAATGAGATATTTGTAAGATCTACTTACTTAAATACTTAGTATAAATTTATACTTAAAATTTGATTGTACCTACCAGTTATCAAAGGTTGATAGCAAACGTGTTCATTTTATATTTAGTTACTCACTTAACTTTAAATTAACTTAGTAATTAAAGTCAACTGTGTATATATAAAAAAAAATATTTTAAGTCGTCACAACATATTTTTAGAGTAGTATTTACAAAGGTCCTATAAGGCTGTGTTATCTGTACATAATTATTGTGAATTTCTCTCTTATTTTATTTTTATCTATAAGTTTTACGCCATACCTCGCCAAAAACTATGATAAGTATTTTTTTAGGGTTTAGACGTAAGGAATTTTGAAAATAATAAATACTTATAATTATAATAGATAATCTGTATTTACACTTATTCATGCGAATATATAGCTAATTTAATAAAACAATTAAAGTTGTTTCACTATGTGGTCTCATCTAAAGCATTGGTTATGTAAACAATTGCGACTTTTCCTTTAAAAAGGTTTGCCTAAATAGGTACAGGCTTCACACTATAATAGTAAATAGAAAACTATAATATTGGTTATAGTTATCTATTTACAACAAAAGATTTAACATGGAGTGCTCTAATTGTAGTGCTCTTCATGTTAAATTTTTTGAATACATGTCTGACAACTGATTTAAAAAAGACACACTTAATTATAGAATCACTTTACTGAACACATTTTTAGGGTTCCATACCAAAATGGTAAAAATGGAATCCTTATGGTGAGACTTTCTCCGTCCGTCCGTCCGTCCGTCCGTCCGTCCGTCTGTCACACTCGATTATTTCAGTAACTATTCAAGCTATCAACTTGAAATTCAGAATAGTTATAAGAAATAGTGACGCGACGTCATAACAATCGTAAAAATTTGAAAATTGTTTTTATTTTTATTTAAAAAGGGGGGAAAACCGGGTCAATAAAATTTCAAAATGAGATAACAATATTGAGTGGGGTATCATATGAAAGGGCGTTACTTGTGTATTCCAAAACTAATTTTTATTTATTTTTATGCCTGATAGTTTTTGATTTATTGGGCAAACTGTCGAAAAAAATACCGTTCCCCCCCCCTTATCTCCGAAGTTTACCAATCGAAAAATCTGAAATAATTATGATCAATAGAAGTTAACGTATATTTTACAGGAAAAACAAAATCAACTCGCTGACTAATATACTTTTTTTGATAATAACAATAATCCGACAAAAACAAAGTTACGTTTGCGGTTTGCCAACAAAAGTACCTACATGTAAATTATACTCGTAAAATCATGAACAAAAGTGATTCTTTCAATGTTTTACTTCTTTTATGGTATGGAACCCTCGGTGCGCGAGTCCGACTCGCACTTGGCCGGTTTTTTTTAACTGTAGAGCCTTTGTATACTAGGGGTGCCAAATAAATAATTAATGTTATGTTAAATGCCAACAACGTTTTTATTTCCCCTAATAAAGAGTAGATAATTATGCAAACGGTAGAGAAATTTAGCCCCTTCGCACACGGCTCGTAAGCGTAAGCGTAGCGTATCGCTACGCAATTTGACAATTACGAATACGCTGCAAGCTGCAACACCGCTTTGTCTGCGGAAATGTTTGAAAATGTTCGTGGTCGTACGGCTCTCGTCGTACGCGAGAATTACGCGACGCTTACGCTTAAGAGCCGTGTGTGAAGGGGCTAGTGCTCGTTTTCACCACCACTTTAAGAAGCGCCTAAGCCAATAGGTGACAGTTTTCACTTACAGAAACAGTCACCTAAGGGCTTAGGTGCCCCTTAAAATGTTGGTGAAAACGAGCATAAGTCTTTAATCGTCGCAAGAGCCCTTCATAACACAAGACACGTACGGAGGCACATCACAGACACACTTGGTGCACCTCTCCTCCACGGTGACCTCATCGCCAACGCTGACTGTCAGGTTGCCGAAGAAGCACGGCGAGCTCACGCCGCGCGCGTTCCGGCCACGTATCACTTTTGTTTTTTCGTTCGCTGCAAAACAATGGCGCCATTAACTACACAAATGAACTGGCTCAACGCAGTGCCATCCTTTAATGGTTCCGTTTGGAAACAATGGGACTATTTTTAAACCATAAATATGTAGAAGCATATAAGCATGATGCATACAAGAATAAGGCGTAGAAGATATAATAATGTTTGTGTCGGTCATGATTATTATTTTATTTACGCTTGTCTTCTTGCTCAAATCTGTTTCTCCTGATCCAGCAGGTTTATCTCACCATTTAAGTAATAATTGGAATTTCTTTGTTCAGCTTGCGATTTTGGGGCCGAAGTTCGGTAAAGTCAGTGGCAAAAGTTTGGGTACGTTTTTAACATTATAGCTGTTAAAGAATGTTAAAATTATGTTTTTGTAGAACTTCTCCAAGAGGTTATTTAAACACCTCATAATATGACGAGTGCGGATTAGTTTACTCATTATTTCATTACGATACTTACGACACACAAAAGATATGGGACAGCCCTGTTGATCCCCGAAGAACACGGGAGCGCATTTGTTGAATATCATATCCTGGTAGTGGATCTCTACCGCGCAGTCCAGGTCTCTGCAGCTGGTGGGATCGTCGAGGCTGCCGTTCCATTGTGGAGTGCAGACGCATGTCTTCCTGGTGTTGACCGGGTCGAAGGACTGGCCTTCTTTGTAGATCACTCCGTCAACTTCGCAGGTCTTCAATGCGGCTATGGCGTCTTTTCCTGCGGAATGTTTTAGGGGCAAAGTTAATCTGTGTTTCTGAGTTTATTTTAAAATTCGTGTAGGCATAAATTAAGAATATTGCGGGCAGATAAATGAATAACCGTAACTTTTATAAGTAGAAACTCGAACAACTTAGGTATATATTTAATGAGCAAAATAAAATAAGGAAAGGGATAAATCAGATGGATATGGACATATAATTACATGTCTCTTGAAACATGGCCGAATTCACAAACGTTTTGTAGCGTTGTTGATGATGATACAATCGTATCTCCAAAACGTCTACGGTTATCTTGAAATAAAACGCCAGAAAATGGAGTAGTTAGGTAGGTACTACTCGTAACACTGATCTCCATCCTATGGATTAAACTAATCATCTATACATCTGTCAGTTCCTTTTTTGTGCCGATTTGAAGCGCCACCAACGAAAGTTCATGGTAAAATTGACATTTGTTGCTAGTGACCGTCGTTTTGAATGGCATTTTATTTTAGTTCCACGGACGCTCACGCCAGGTTACGCAACGATCAGCGACAAAATGGCGAAAATCAAGTGTCTTTATTTTTATGATGACATTTTATCCATAGAATTATTACGACCTCCGTGGTTGAGTGGTTAGCGTGCCGGTTTTCAAGGCGCCGCCATCTATGAGGTTCCGGGTTCGATTCCCGGTCGGGGCAATGTAGAAAAATAACTTTTCTACATTGTCTCGGGTCTGGGTGTTGTCAGTTGTGGTACCTTCGTTGTTCCTGATTTCCATAACAAAAGTGCATAAGCTACTTACTATGGGATCGGAGCAATGTATGTGATGTTGTCCTCTATTTATTTATATTTATATTTAATAGAGATCAGTGGGTACCACAAACAGTGCCGGTACTGCAGCACGAGTCTAGTTCGTATGTCCGGATGCACTCCTCGAGGGTGCCGGTCTCCACGCAGTCCACCACCGCGCACGTGAACTGAGGCACTCCGCCGCGCGTGCTGCAGCCGCAGTTCTGAGTGCAGGGATTCTTGACTATGCTTTGCGGGAACGGCTCGCCTTGTTTATAGGACGCGCCCCTAGAAATAAAATACATCAATTAATTAAAAAAAAAACTTCAACATAAAATTGCTGTTGAATCCAATTAAAAGAGTTATATATTATATTATAGTTTTCTCATTGATACCATTATCAGATTGAAATGGGACCACACGAGAAGCGTCAGCTTTGAGTTTTCTAATGCGGTATGCATGTATCTATATAATATACCTTAAACTATTTTTAACGGGCTTGTTTGGTCGATCTCCTTCTACCTACGTACTTTCTACGCGTGAGCTCATCAAAATTAGTATTTTGTTACGTGGGCCGATTTTGATGATTTTGGTTTCATCTATTTATGGGTACTACATACTTTATTGTGGATTCGACATGGTCAATGCTCCAATATGGAAGTGAAATTTGCGTAGGATCAATCAATTGGAATGCCGATCCGGTCTATCTTGAATAGCAAAATTATTTCCTGTTTAACTAATAAACTATATGAAATATACAGTTCTGAAAGGCAGTATTCTCTTTAACCCTACATACAGTCCAACACGGCGATATGGATATGGATATATTATTCATATCGTGCTGCCGAAGGTTGCGGTATTTCCGACCGGCCGGTCATGAGGTCACAGGCCAGTTTTTGTGTATGCGTTTGAATGAGTTGTCGCTTGTGACAGACGAACGGTTGCAAAAACGAAGACAATTCTCGGATCCATAAGGCCATGTCGACTGTCGGCGACACGGCCTTGGCTTTAACATTATTGGTACTCCTTATAATATTTGTTTCTACAGTAATTTTCATTATTTACATTCAATATTTGAGATTTTTTTTCGTAACCCACGGCCGATTCTTGGTTAACGAAAATAAAAAAATGATACGTGATTTTCCTTAAATCTGTGAGTAGGTATATTAAAAGCATACTTCAGTTGTCATCTTTTGGGGGCCTATGTTTCAGTGAGAGAGATAGATAAAACTTCCGGCTCCCACTAAGAATACCCTGATAAAAAAACCCAATACTAAATTGTACTGGCACCGCACGACCCGGGAATCGAAACCTCGCGATCTGCAGTCAAACATTCTCACTAAGAGAATAATTAAGAGGTTATAACTTGAGGAGCCAGTTCGATCACGCTTACCTATAGTAACAGGTGCCGGGGTCAGGGTTTATCCTCAGATCGGGACAGTCGAAGGCGTCGGGGCGAGCGTCGTGTTGTCACTTGTCAGCCTGGGGCAGCACCGTGCTGTTCAGCTCCAGATAGAAGCCTGCCATAGCGTATTTTCACCCGAAAATATGAAGAAGGTACTTGAGGAGCCAGTTCGATCACGCTTACCTGTAGTAACAGGTGCCGGGGTCAGGGTTTATCCTTAGATCGGGACAGTCGAAGGCGTCGGAGCAGAGCGTCGTGTTGTCAGCCTGGGGCAGCGGCGTGCAGTTCAGCTCCAGATAGAAGCCTGCCATAGCGTATTCACCCGAAAATATGAAGAAAGAAAAACTTGAAGAGCCAGTTCGATCACGCTTACCTATGGTAACAGGTGCCGGGGTCAGGGTTTATCCTCAGATCGGGACAGTCGAAGGCGTCGGGGCGAGCGTCGTGTTGTCACTTGTCAGCCTGGGGCAGCACCGTGCTGTTCAGCTCCAGATAGAAGCCTGCCATAGCGTATTTTCACCCGAAAATATGAAAAAGGTACTTGAGGAGCCAGTTCGATCACGCTTACCTGTAGTAACAGGTGCCGGGGTCAGGGTTTATCCTTAGATCGGGACAGTCGAAGGCGTCGGAGCAGAGCGTCGTGTTGTCAGCCTGGGGCAGCGGCGTGCAGTTCAGCTCCAGATAGAAGCCTGCCATAGCGTATTCACCCGAAAATATGAAGAAAGAAAAACTTGAAGAGCCAGTTTGATCACGCTTACCTATAGTAACAGGTGCCGGGATCAGGGTTTATCCTCAGGTCGGGACAGTCGAAGGCGTCGGGGCAGATCGTCGTGTTGTCAGCCTGGGGCAGCGACGTGCAGTTCAGCTCCAGATAGAAGCCTGCCATAGCGTATATTCACCCGAAAATATGAAGAAGGTACTTGAGGAGCCAGTTCGATCACGCTTACGAGTACCTATAGTAACAGGTGCCGGGGTCAGGGTTTATCCTCAGGTCGGGACAGTCGAAGGCGTCGGGGCAGAGCGTCGTGTTGTCAGCCTGGGGCAGCGGCGAGCAGTTCAGCTCCAGATAGAAGCCTGCCATAGCGCACTCGCCCGCCATGTCGGCGTATGCTGAGCTTAGTGCTGGAACAAACAAGTACGAGTCAAATTTGCTTACCGAGGTTTCCGTACCACAGAAGAAGTAAAATGTTCATTTTATTTTTATTTAAATATCTTTATTGCTTAAAATTAGTACATAAAATTACAACGAAAGGAAAACAGAGAAACACAAAGGGCGACCTTATCACTAAAGTGATCTCTACCAGGTAACCCACAATTACGGACCTTTGATCTGAAAAACGACGGGGAATCGCAATAAAAATAAAAATTAAATACATAGACTTACAAACTAATACATACACACTATAATAATAACAAATATGTAGAATAGAATAGAGATACATACACACTATAATAATAACAAATATGTAGAATAAAATGGTCACTTTTCTGCCACAGTAGTTTCAGATTTTTCGATTCGTATGGAGATAAGGGAAGAAGGTTTCTTCAAACAATGGTAGGTTTTTTCTTTTAATATATACGCTAGCGCTTGACTGTGATCACACCTGATGGAAAGTGATGATAAATATTATAATGTTTTGTAATTAAAATTTTATATTAAAATGTCAAAAAGAATTACAAAATTATTTATATTTATCAATTATTAAAATTATTTATCAATTAGTAAAAGCAATAAAATAATATAAAATACAGCAATGGAACATAATATGGCAAAACATGGCACAGACGGTTAGTATTTTCTAACAGGCATAGGAATTGGCGCATGCATATCGGAGCAGTGCCGCACATAGGGACAATCATGTCTGGCCGCGATCATTTTCAGAATACTGTTGGAGCTGCTCCTCACTCTGCGCACCAAGGACGCGCACCTCAAGCGCATCGTCGTGTTAAAACAATTGGTGCGTGCGTCTGCAAACATGCCCGAGGCGCTGCAGAATCGGGGCAGTCCCAAAAGCATTCTGAAAGCATTATTGTACAGGACGCGAAGGTCACTGTACCTTTTCTTCGTGTAGTTAGCCCACAAACTGCACGTGTATAAGGATGTACAATATGCTCTAAAGAGCGAAACTTTAACTTGTGTTGAGCAACGTGCAAACCTGCGGGCTATCATATTGGCTCTTACCGACAGGGCCCTCCGCTCCCTCTCAATATCAGCATCGTCCCTGAGGTCGGTGGTGATTATATGCCCCAAGTACCTAAACTGCTGCACAGTGTCCAGTGGTACTCCAGACAGCAGTACAGGTGGAATATCCTGGGAACCTTTTCCACCACCGGCCTCAAAAACCATACACTGACTTTTTGCAACATTATATTTTAAGCCATGTCGGCAAGCGTACTCCTCACAAGTCTGTACCAACTTCCTCAACCCACAAATCGACGCACTTAGCAGCACCATGTCATCCGCGTAACTCAGGTTATTTATACAGACGCCATCAACATGGCAACCGATGTGCTGACTACTAAGCGCGACGATCAACTCGTTCATATATAAGTTGAATAGAGTGGGAGACGATAATCCACCCTGCCTGACACCGCACTCAAGCTGATATGCATCCGACACTGACCCCGCCCATCGAACACTATTAGACTGGTGCGCATACCAGTATTGGAAGATATTGACCAATTCCAGTGGTATTCCAACACGCTCAAGTTTTTCCCACAGAAGGTCATACGCCACCAAATCAAAAGCCTTGGATAAATCCAGGAAGCACGCATACACGGGCGTCTTGCGATTTGTATAATACTTCACGGTGTGCTTAAGAGACAGTATAGCACTTTCGGTGGATAAAGTCTAAGATGGAAAGCGCTTGCCTAGAAAATACCTTTTCACTCTTGATTTGAAGGCGCCCAAGTTGTAGGAGTGGGGATTGCCTGGAAGGGTATTCCAGACCTTTGTAGTGCGTATCAGAAACGAGGAATCAAACCGCTTCGTACGTGTCTTTGGTACCTACGTCAACTATGTAGGGGTGAAAGCCTTTTCGATGTCTTGTCGTTCTACGGTAAAAAGGTGACGATGACGGGGAACCAAATCAAAATAGTTCATGAGCACACTCCCCGAAATGGTCTATAGAATAATATTTAGGTAAATCAAAAACAAAAACAGTTTTTTATTTTTTTTTATTTTTTAACATTATCAATTGCATCATGCAACTTGCACATTTGATGCGGTTAATGAGGTAGGCTATGAGGTAATTGATAAGGTTTCGAGAGAAATAATATCCATTTGCATCTAACTAAAATAACTCCAAGATCTACCGAGAATGGTTTGATAAGTACTGACAGATTTATAAAGAGTTAAAATAACCAATAACCAATTATTAAAATAATTTCAGAATAATCATCAAATCATTTCATAATAATCATAGTTTTGATCCTTTTAATAATCCTAAAGATCGAAGCAATAAAAGTAGTAACTGATTTTCGAAAATCTTTGAATGCATTTTCTTTCTCAAAAATTAAGAAAAATTCAAGTTAAAAAGTTCTTTGAGTAAAAGGAGAATGCCGATTTTTTTTTATGAAATTTGGGCTATACCTTGTGTCTTAACCAAATCATCGGTAAAACATTAGAAATATTCTCAATATTATGTAAAAAAAAATAGTAAGATATTAACAGGGAAATTATAATAATCTGATTCTCTTGTGGTTAATTTTCTATGTTTTATGAGTGGCATGGCGGTTCCACATGTATCGAAACGTTTAATTACTTTTTTTCATAATACTTTTGAACCCCTTTTCACATTTCACTAACATAAACTACATGCAATATTAAAATTTGAAAGAAGATTCTTCATGCATACGTGCTTGAGACGCATCAGAGTGACGCAAATCTAGCCCATTTTCTGGCATTCGCCTTTTCTGTTTACAGTATTGAGAGTATTATTCATGTGGCATTACAAAAATCGACCCTGATAAACATCCAAAACTTCAACATTCATAATATTAATTAATATAAAGATATAATACTTAATCAAAATGTATTTGTTACTGATTAGGTTTCACAGACACTTCTCGTCGTTAAAATGCCTCAGTCACCGGCTTCCCAAAAAATACTCCTTTACAAGGTTAATGAAGTAGAACTTTTTATTTATTATGTAGGTAAGTACTACATAGAGAATGAATGAATCTCATGGTCTCGTGATTGTTTGTAAAAAACAGCTAAAAACGATTTCAGGAAAAGATGACTGAAGAGTGAACAAGACAGAGTTTCATAATAGGTAATAATTTTGTTCGTGGTCAAGAGATCCAAATAGATCAGGTTTCTTATTGCCAACGGGTCTTGCCTTTTCAGAATCACCGATATTCTAATGTACCTGTATACTGTATAGGTATTTGGTATTAGGTATGTATTCATAGTATTTTCAGTAAAGAACACGATACGATGAAAATTATAAGAGAAAACTACTTAGTTTAGCATCAGAAAATAAATTTAAAATATTATACTCACATAATATCACCAAATATATCACCGACTTCATATTGTAAGGACCAATTAAACCAACTATATACCGAAGTGTATAATATTGTAAAACTAAATAAAGTTTTCAAACCTCAAGAAAAATCACTACTTAGGTACTTAATATTAAGTCAATCATATTTTCCTCTTTTATTATTGTTTTATCAACCTATAAAAACGTGTGGATAACACAGCCTTTCGAACGCGATTAAAGTTATAAACGACGAAGTATGTTCTCGTAGTATTAAATACTACTTACCTATACCTACGTGGAAAGAGTTAAGAAGCTTATGTTCTTTGGAAAAAATGCGAGTTTGCTTCAAGAAAACTCGTAGGAGTTGTGGCTTCATCTACTATTCGACTACGTATTGTGAGTTTCCCCATAACGTAACAGTTTTCTGTTTATGCATTAACTTATTGTATTGTATGGGGAAAATATATATTTTAATTCGTTAAATCGTGATACTCGAGATATTTCCGAATAAATAAGAAATATCAATAATAATAATTAAATCTAAAATATACAACTAAACTCTAAAGTGAATTATGTAAATAGTCTAGCCATTTTCTGAAAATTCCGAAAGGGCAGGTTAGTTTAATAAAAGACAGATGACAAACGTATGCAAAATATATTCTCAAAACTAATATTAAAATCTTACAATTGGTTTATGATTTTACGTAAACTATTAAATAATTATATTGTTCAATTTACATTATTTATAATTTATATTTCCGTTTTATATATACATATATTTTTATCCTAATCTACTGCGTGTTACGTTATTGACAAGAATAAACTCAATTAGATAAGTAATTAACTATTTCATGCTTGGGTAAATGCAAAATGTACGTAAATATACCTCATTTAAATATTCGTTGTTACAACCACTCTTTTGCTTACAATAAATTATCCCTGATATGACACTCAGACTATCTCTGTTACACTTATGGGTTTAGAAAAGGACGAGGGCCTCGTACTCGGCAGAGCTCCTCTCTTCGCCATCGAAGGGGTAGTAGCAGACGCCGTGGCTTTGGTGGATCTGGGGATAAAAATGAAGAACACTAAGTGTTACGTTAATACAAGTAAACTGGGGCCGTACCACCATCTCTTAAAGCAGTATTATTGTAATATTGTTTTAAAACTGCTATAAGAGATGGTGGTACGGCCCCTGGTTCCAAAAGCTGGATGTTTTTGATGCTGGCGTTATTGAAGGTTGGCTTAGCTTGGATTGGCTTGGATTGGATTGGATTTCTTGAAATACTTTATGATGAAAGCATTCTATTTCATTCATCCCTCCCTGGATTGATAAATGATCAATCTAGAGAGGGACGAATGAAATGAAATGAATTCTTTCTAAATTGATGAATGATCAATCTTGAAAGGGACGAATGAAATGAAATGGAATGCTTTCATCAAGAAGAAGAAGAAGAAATGAAAATGAAAAACATGTCTAATGATTTCTCAACTTACGAGTAAATCTTACCTACGGAGATCAGCTAAGTGATAATAGAGGTTCTAATTCAAGCATCTGATGCTTATTATTATATTTGAATTATTCAAAATGTAGGACAGCTATTTTCGAGCGCACTGAGAGCACTAGTGAAAACCCCTGGCTGGTAGATCATCGCAAACAGTCAAATGAGGGCTCTGCTTAGTAACCATTCTATCTTATTCCATCTTTTATACGACCTAGGGAAAATGACTTCATGGTCTGGCATTGTCATGGCATTAGCTGCCATGCCTCAAAATCCTTATGACGCTAGTTACTAGTTACTAGAAAGCTAAAGTTATCTCCGAAACAGGCCTACACTCTACAGGGCATCACCATTCAGGTATATACGGGAAGGGTTTAGTGGCGATTTCTTCAAGTTGTAAGGGGATTTAGAAGATTCTGGAAATGTGGGTTCTACTCTCAGTCATGTAGGGTCCAAATTCCAGTGTACAAGTATTCCTACCTTTCCCGGAGTAGTGCAGCCGTCGTGGTTGACCCTGCCGAAGTAGAGCTTCTCGCCGTCAGCGGTCATGCCCGCCTCCACCGCGCCGGGGGGCACGTTGCCGCCCGTCGCGAACTGCCACGAGAACATCGCTGGCACCAGCACCTGGAAACAATTAACGGCATATTAAGTAGGTTAGGCAATCAGTTCCTGTACCTAGTAGATTTTAATCACTTTCTTGTGCTAAGGGATTGGACTCGCCAGTCGCCTGCAAGCAGTTTTTATTTGATAGGGGCACGTCTGGTCTTTCGGATCATTGTTTCTATCGAACAATTTGATTTTAAGATTTCTCCAAATAGCCTTATGCCTTTTTGTATATAAAGATGTTTTTTTTAATGAACGCAGACAAACGAGCAGATTTAGGCTAATTTAAACAATCACCGCCGCCCATGGACGTTTTCAGCAGCATAGAATCGCATGCGTTGCCAGCTCTTATGGAGCTTGTTTATCCGCCACTTGAATAACCCCATGATTTGAGAGAGCACTGCTGTTTGTTGTGGAAAATTCCGGTCGATTAATTATTTTTATTGAACGATATCCAAAGACCTCGATTTGACAAAGGAATTATTATTTTAATCACCTCAAACTGGTCCTTCAGGATTTCTTCGCCTCCGTACGCGATGTAGCATGCGTTTTTGGAAGGGATGACTTTAGCGGGGAGGATGTCGCCCTCGTGGTGTGCTCTGCCCGCGTAGATCTCCTCGCCGTCAGCGTCCGTGCCCACGCGCAGAGCGCCCATGGGGATGCTCCTCTGGCTCAAGCACGCTGGGACCCAACGGTATGTACCTGGAAAATGTTATCGCTACGTTAATTAATTATTGCAAAGGTTATTAAGTACGTTACTATAACGTACTTAATAACGTTACGGTAAGTATTAGGCCACGTTAATTAAGTATTGTAAAAAGAAAGGTTTTCTTTGTTAGCCTCTTCTATTTCAAAAGCTACTCTAGACAAATACATCACTCTAGAGTCTAGACAATACATGACAGAACATTAAGCCCTTCCCCAAAAAATTTAAAGAAAAAATTAGCAAGGGAGAAATCGAGTCCAGATTGAATAAGCGCATAAGGTATGATATATTTATTTAGAGCTGTGCAAAGGCTAATAGAAAAAGATTTTCTTAATAAGTATCTCCTGATTCAAAACCTCCTCAAATACGTAACAGAAAGTAGGGTCCTTCCTGAGATATTTTAAAGAAAAAAATAGCAAGGCAGAAGTCCAAATTGAAGATGCGTAAAAGTTTGGGGTGACATGATACTACATACTTAATAATGTAGGTGGAAAAACTCCGAAGTTGTGGCAAAATGTATGGGCACCGACATGTATTGTCCGTAGGTACAATATATGTCGCTGTGTATGGGGTTCATGAGAATTGACTTGATAATATAACATAATGCAAGCTCTCGGACATTTAAAAGGCATGTAATTGCAGAAGAGAGAGATAATCCCAATTAGGAGTTAGAACAAGTACTATTTACTTCTTATCTTTAATACAAAGTCTGAAAATTCGTTATAAAATAAACTATACTCGAGTTTTTGCAGTAGGTAATTGTCTTATAACGATGATGATTAATGAGTTACTACTACTGACACAAATATTTTCAAAATTAGTGCTCGCAGTTCCACTTTGCTGAAAGGTCAAAAATATAGGCGTG
This sequence comes from Coenonympha glycerion, assembly GCA_963855885.1. Taxonomy (NCBI): domain Eukaryota; kingdom Metazoa; phylum Arthropoda; class Insecta; order Lepidoptera; family Nymphalidae; genus Coenonympha; species Coenonympha glycerion. The sequence continues at coordinate 13,599,023 of OY979637.1, read as the reverse complement.
AACAATAAAAGGAAATTGAGGCTCAATAAAACTGTAGTTTAAAGCCACATTGCTTGCCATAAATTGAAAACTGTAAAATTAATCAAATCTCTGTATTTTTTCGATAATGCTTGCTAAACATCACTTTTTATCGAAAAGTATTTCACAATCTTAAAAAAAACTGTTTTATCTACTGATAATGAATTAAATACGAACTGTTGCATTACGTAAGTGTTCTTTCGAAGAATGTTATGAATGTTATTGACAACACAAAAGCAATGGCCAAAACTCTATATGGTATATATTTTATATCAAAAACTAATAGAAACGTCATTAATGAGTGTATATATAATTATTCGTCGGTTAAAATAAATGAGGATAAGGAAGATAGGTAAAGAATAGGAGAAGAGGAACCATAGAGAGGATTGGCCGAACTCCCAACATCGACTGATGAAATTCGGAAGACAAGAAAAGATAACACCTTATTTTTCCAAGCTAAATTATCGCATTTGGACACGAATAGTCAAATATAAGCGTCTCTATTTAGCGTTTTTATTTACCCAACTGTTTGTAAGCAATTAAAGTAAAAGCAATTTTATATTATAGGTAAGTGCCTATTCGAAAACTATTAAAGCCAAGGTGTCATCTCTTTGTTAACCTTTTTAAATTCAACTTCGTCAACAATCGCGTAATCTCTATAAACATTTTCAAGTTTTCAGTTTTAGTTCTTAGGATAAGCGTTTACATCTGTTATTTTAGTTCTGACTTTTTTTTATCACTCATCGATGATGTTTAGCTTACTAGTGATTGGATGAATTTACTAGGCTTTGAACCAATTTATCGTTTTCATTTTCATCACATATCTTAGAACATGGAAAACAGCCGTGCTATTCTGCAAAACAGCGACGAGCGTACATCTCTGCATCTATGAATTTGTCAGTTGTAATAGAGTACAATTTTGCATGCCATATTCGGGTTGGCAGCTGTCTGGCAGCTACTTCATTTTGTAGAATAGCACAACTGTTCAGTAACATACCATCTCTAAAACTAGAAAGAATTCTTTCTGTCCTGTCTGTCAGAAGTAAAATACAATTCTGCTGTCAGAAATATTCGAGATTACGTAATTGTTTCGACTTTTCACACCTGGGTTCACTTACTCCAAGGCAACTCGACTGTTTCTCCAGGTAACTCTGGTTCCTCTGGTGGGGAGTCGACTATTTGGATCGGCTCGGGTTGTGGGGGGTAGGGGGGATGGTGGTGTGGGGGGTAGAAGTACGCGGGGTGGACTGGGTAGAAAACGACTCCAGGGCCGTAGGGGTAAGTCTGAGGGTGACCGGGTTGACCCGATCCGGGTGGTCCAGGAGGGTACCCGTGTGGTGGCGGCATTCCACCCCAACCGTAATATTTATCTGCGTACAACAATTTATATTGTAGTGAATCTTTTGAGGGTAGTTTGGTATATGTAGATTGCTAAAGCCTATCCATCAATAGGTCATACAGATGCGTGTTACCTAAATACTGAAATATCTTATGTTCTTGTATTAAGCTATTAACGCTGGGATACCTACCAATTAATTCTAATATTAAAGCATAAGGGCGTGTAGAAGAAAATAATAACATTAAATTTTCGTTCATCAGTTTCACAGTTATCAAGTTTTAACCAATTTTCATTACAATTTCCGCGCCTGTTACCACACGATAAGGCATACCTAATCAGAAATTGTGCACGGTCTGACACATAAAATGGTATTGATAAATGTCAATTTATCGGTAAAAATAATGTACCTATTTATCAATTCGAGGTTTTTTGTATTAAAGAATTTATGAGGAAACAAGCTGATCTAATTGATATCTTTGACTCATCTACAGGAGTAGTAGGTAAATTGTCTCGTTTAAATCTGAAGTTTATTACTGAAAATCATATATCGATACACGCTTCTTTTAACACCCTATTTCACGAGACCTACGATACCATGGGGAATTTACTGAAAATCGGGACTCAGGGAGTCCCGATTCTCTACCTGTGCTGAACTGACCGGAAAAACTCATTTTCAAGTTATCAACAATATGGTTGTTCAAAATTAGAAAAAATGAATTATTTTAAATGGAAATAAATATAGAACTACTTAGATAATAATTTAATAGAACGCATTTGTTTAAATGCAAGGATAATATTATTATTAAGTACCTATATGAGTTCTTGTTTAGCACCAGCTTGGTGGTTAATAAGGGCTGGTGCACACTGTTGTTATTATAATTTTACTATACGTGTGTTTTTGGGTCTAATTATTAATATCTGACTTTATCTTTAAGATCATACACTGAAGTGATTGCTAGAGAATCCATCATACCTATGACTATATTTTTGTACTTAGGTATAGTTAAGTACTAGCTGAACCGTAATTATTACATTAAGCGTATTTATTAGTGTTTTTGTAATTTTATCTTGCGAGATGCGAACGAACTTCCGTTATTTATTAGTTTATTTAGAGTTCTGTACCCGAAGAGTAAAAACGGGACTATATTTCTGATACTTTGCCGTCCGTCCGTCCGTCTGTCACCAGGCGTCTGTCTCTTGAACCGCACAAGTGATATTATACGAGTATTTTCGTTGCCGCTATAGAAACAAGTACTAAAAAATTGAATAAAATAAATATTAAAGGGGGCTCACAAACCACAACAAACAATTTTTTGCTCGTTTTTGATCGATGATCCAGAACACACAGGGAGAGGACAAAGAAGAATACTTATAGCGATTTTTAGCTCAGGGGTACGGAATTTCACCCGATTGCATGCGACATAAGTACTTAAATCGTGAACATGGCTTATGGTTAACGGTTGAGGTATCAGGTATACCTACGCATATTACTATTTACAATATTGACGTGCAACTTCTATTTGCATAATAATTCACCTGCTTCATTGTATTTTCCACAATGGTGTAGCGTCTTTTCAGGCTGAATTGGATTATGTATATAGAGAACAGATATTTCTTCAAGTTATTTTACACAAACTACTCTTAGATGCAAAGATAGTGTACAGCTGTACAGTGTCAATAAAAGTAAGGGAATAGAAATTGCATATCTGCTTGCAAATTTCACTAAGTTTACTGACTAGATCAAGATGTACTTAAAAGGTTTTGGCTGGCCAAGCCTTTATTCTATAGACGTTTATCTCTTCTATTGTTGGATAAGAACTAAGTAGGAACGATTCGCAAAATTGCGATTCCGAGATTTTCTTTAGGTAGTTATATATTAAGTAACTAAAAATATCGATTTAGATATCAAAATGATTATGAACCAGTTTTATTTACGTAGGTATGTAAGTTACCTAAGTACAGATTATATTATCATTAGCTGATAGCATTTATAATTTAATTTAAAGGCAGGTTACTGAGAATTTACGTGTACCTAAATCTAGATAATAATAACAATCCCTATTGTTACGAGTAACTTATTATTACCTAGATTTAGGTACCTACTAATCAATAATTACAATGTGTCAAGTCCAAGATGAGTCTAATGCTCGTTTTCATTGACATTTTAAGAGTCCCATGAACTACAATGTGGATATATTTCGTTTTAGAGTAGTATTTCCTAACCAAACATGGCCAGGAGCATAGATTAATAATTATTACCTACTATATGTACCCGAATAACACCACAACATTATCGAATTCAAAATATCGGAATGAAAAAATAAAAACTCTGAATATCTAAGGCAATAGTTTTCTTTATGTAGAAAAACTCAAGCAGATGGTTAAACGTTTTTTGTATGTATAAATGTAAATATGTACCTATACGTACCTAATTAGTTTTAACCATGTCAATAGTATGAGCAGATGAGTTAATTAAAATATAATATACCTGTGACTAAACTGTCTGTGTCATTTTCCTAAATAAAATAAATAATAAATGAGAAATTTCACGCGAAAAGAAAACTGTTTTTCCATGTGCGTTTGATATATTTCGTAAGAATCAAGGCCATTGCTTTTATTTTAATATATGAAAACTAGGTGACGTAGAAAAACGTGCTCAGTATATTCTAGTACTGTAATCTTATCAGTACCAACTAAATCTACTTATTATCTACGTACCACACTCACCTGCCATCTTGTCGCTATCGAGTCGCACTAAAAACTGGAGGGGCTTCAAAAACTACATTACCTTATGTACGCCGGTGGATCGTATGTACTGACTCATTACATTGATAATGACAAATTACTGAAACTCGTACATATTGAGGTAATTAGATAATAATATGTATCTGATAGTCCATTTTATTTAAGAAATTTTTGGAAGGAAAAATGATGTTTAGGAACAGGAAATTAAATTATTTGCTATAAAGGTATAGGTAAACATTCCGATGAAATGCTGCGGTTAGTATAAGAAATTGGAAGAAAAACGTTTCTACTTTCTAGAAGTTGAAAAATACCCTGAAACCCTCGTAACTTGGAATTAAATTAAAAAATATTTATTACAACAAATTATTACTGCATGGATTATTTATTTTTTATAGGACAATGTTGGTGAAGATCCCTGTTTCTATTCTCGTCAGAAGCATTAATTACCTATGTAACCACTCCTAGAGTACCCATAGGTATACCTACACTAATATAGTTTTTTCTAAAGTACCTGTTTCAATTTAAATATTAAGTATTGCTAAAAACACGCAGCTTCGTCCAAAGTTGTTTATTTTCTACACGATTTAATTGATTCTAGCATTAATTGAGAAATCATCTCGAATTCTGCCAGCGCGTAGTCAGTGCTCCGTCTGTAGTTCTCAACAAAACCGTACGTTATCGCTAGATCTCTGATCATATCCTCGATAGCTCTCTTTAGTGTTTGTGGCATGAACCTCTCATGTTTTTCTAACACTTTTAGATTTGAAATTACCTGTAATTTTATCAATTTTGTATTTTTATTACAGTAGGGTAATAATGGTTAGTGTTCATGTAGGACAATATAAAAATTTCGTGTTACGAAACTCGCCAGTGTGACATTATTATTAAGCAAACGATTATCGTCATACTTTCAATTTCCACGAAGACAACAGTTCTCCTAACGAAGTTCCTTTCAAATTCTCTCCAATTCTTTGCAAGTTATGCCTTAAAAGAACAAAATGGTGGCGACGACATATCTGATCTAAAACAAATGCAAATAACGCTACACAAGTTAACTCTACACTAGGATCGATATTAATATTAACTCTTTCAGTCTTGGTGGTTAGTGTTACTAACCACCTCTTTTCGATTACGTTAATGATAATCTACGCCATCTAGCGATAAACGGTCGAATTATTATGAAAGTTTGGACTGTGCTTCAAAACAAATGACCGCTTCCCGGTAAATTGAACGAATGACAGTTCATACCAGTTGAATTGAATACAGCGCTAACGTACTTTTTCTCAAGTGTCTGATAAAAAAATCTATAAAACGGGTAAGTTACATTTTTTCTGTAATGTTTTTTAGTGAACGTATTCTCATATACCTATTTTATGTCTGTTTGCATGCAAGTACTGTTACTTTTGTGTTTTCAATGAGTATTTACAAAGGGAATTTGGTGGTTAGCTTACAAACCACCATGACGGTGGTTGGTTAGCCTATGGATGTAATTTCATTGTTTTTTTTTTGCACATTCTTTACAGTATGTCGCGCCGTACGCCCTTAGGAGACAAAGAGATTGAAAAATACTTGTTAGAAGATATCCCTTCAGGTGACGAGAGCATTTGTAGCTATGAAGATGACGAAGAAGAGGCAGAAAATCAGCCAAATCCGATGGTTTTAGGTGATTTGATTGGAGTTCAAATTGCTCATGACGACATTTATGATTCTGATGATGACCTCCCTTTGTCTAGCCTGTTACAACGGAATCCTGATTCTACAGAGTCTAGTAATATAAGTTCAAACATGCCGGTTATGACTGCGCCAAAATGGAAGAAGAATTATAGAATGGATATGCCTGGTGAATTTTCTGAAAGAGTGGGTTTGTCAGATCAAATTCTAAGCATGGAAAATGCGACCCCTCTTTCATTATTTCGCCTTTTTTGGACAGAGCATTTACAAGACCTTTTATGTTTCCAAACTAACCTTTACGCTACTCAAACTGGAAAACCATATACACCTGTAACAACAGAAGAGCTTGATGTTTTTATTGCCCTGAATTTGGTGATGGGTATAAAAAAATTGCCGAGCTACCGAGATTATTGGTCTTCAGCGCCAGATTTGCATGACAGCTATGTTTCAAAGTTCATGAGCTTTAACAGGTTCAGTTGGCTTTTGAATAACTTACATGTAAATGACAATAGTATAATGCCCGACCGAACTGACCCTAATTACGACAAACTTTATAAAATAAGACCTCTACTCGACATACTGCAAAACAATTTTCAAAAAAATTACATGCCATCTGAGAGAGTTGCAATCGATGAAAGCATGATCAAATTCAAAGGCAGGAACTCATTAAAACAATACATGCCAAAAAAGCCGACGAAACGTGGATACAAGGTTTGGATGATGTGTGCACAGTCAGGTTATTGTCTAGATTTTTATATTTACACAGGCAAACAGGGTAGTAACGTTGAAACTGACTTAGGTGCAAAAGTTGTCAAGAATTTTTGCGAAACCTTGAAAAATAAAAATCATAAGGTTTATTTTGACAATTATTTCAATAGTTACCCTTTGCAAGTGAAACTACTTGAGGACCAGATTTTCGCTTGTGGAACTGTGAACTCAAATAGGAAGTTCTTGCCAACACTAAAAGATGACAAGTATTTACAAAGAGGTCAACATGATTACCGGGTTAGTGACACAAAAGTAAGTTTGCTGAAATGGAAGGACAAGAGATCAGTATTTATTTTGTCAAACTACCTTGATCCGAAGAATGTGGGAACAGTAAAACGCAGAGAGCGTGATGGCACCAGCACTGAAGTGTCCTGTCCTCAAGCCGTCATCGACTACAACGCAAACATGAATTTTGTCGACAAATTTGATCAGCTCAAAGGTAGCTATGCTATTGACAGAAAATCCCATAAGTGGTGGCATAGGATTTTTTTTCATTATCTTGATTGTTGTGTTGTCAATGCTTTTTTGATTTATAAAGAACTGCAGTCCTCTTCACGCCCAGACCTAGACAAGCTGATTCTGAAAGAATTCAGGCGAGAAGTATATCGGGGCCTACTGGCACCAGCATATGTCAGAGACAAACACCGGCCGGATTCAGTGAACAGCAGCCGTAATTCTGCGGCCTCTTCTCCAGGACCTGCATTTATAAAACGCCACAAACCTACAGTCCCTCAGGAAATTCGTCTAGAATCCAGTCGCCATCAACCTGAAAGAAGCACATCAAGAAGATGCTGCAATTGTAGCACTAAAATATCTCCAGTGCGTACTATATGGCAGTGTAGTACATGTAAAGTTCCTCTTTGCTTACGCAAAGGTAAAACATGTTTTGCAGATTTTCATAATAAATAATTTTTTTGTTAGTTTTGTACTTTTGTAATGATGATTCGTAATAAATAACATTCACAATCATCCTAGTTTTATTTATAGCAATAGTCATGGTGGTTAGCGTTAGTGACCACCTCATTCCTTGAAAGCCTTAATACCTATATTTTTTTTCTTCCAATTTATGTCATATTTTAGTTATAAAAATTACTTAAATAAACAGAAATTGATAATTATGTTCCTATTGTAAAAGTGTGACTGAAAGAGTTAACACAGATTTTATCTTTATCTAAATAATAGAGTAAGTAGGTAGGCATTTACGAGAATACCTGTTTCATAAATTACTAGCAAACCCGGCGATCTCCGTTTCGCCACCAGATCGCTTCGTTTTATGTAACATTTTTTAATTTTTAATTTTTTTTTCCTGAATTTTCTTTGCTATAAACCTCACGGAGTCCGAGACCTTTCCAACGAATGCAAAACCATGGAAATCGGTTCGTGCGTTCTGGAGTCATAGCGTCAGGAAGGAAAACACGACTTATTTTTATATACTTAGTAGAGTAGATAACGGATAAGTTAAAACAAAAGCTCAAGCCTCAAATCAGACCCAATGAACTGGCAACGAGACGTTGGGAACTAAAAATGATTGAATACATTTGGGTGTATGAGATCTCTTCTGGTCATGGGTAGTTTGAGCCTTTGCATTCAAACAGAAAATCGTAGGGATCTCTCATCGAGGCTGAGATAGTATACAGTTGAAAGGAAAGCACGGAAAATATAACCAAACTTCTACTACATTACCCGTTTCACAGTTAACTTCATCGTACCCATCGCTGCAATCTTCTACACCATTGCAAATTTTATCAATTGCTACGGATTGGTTGGTTCCAAAACAGTTGTACCTGGTAATTTTCGACTCAACAGCGCATGCTTTAACGCATGTTTTTGTGCAGAACGACACAGCACAAGTCCCATTTCTACAATGGCACCCGTAACCTAATATTTTACTGTTGCCTGTATGGGAGAGTTTTAAAGCCGAGACTAAGTTTTGATTAATGGATAGCAAATATAAATATGTTTCTTCTAGATCATTGCTGATATCAGATTGCGTTACTGTGTCTGAATATAAAGTTCCTAACATTGAGAAACACTTGTCTCTTTGTTCCTTTATCGTCTCCTCTCTCTGTACAGGTTCCGTGGTTAGTTTTTGAAGTTTCCTTATTGAATCGCTTAGTATTAGAAACTTCTTGCGGATTGATTCGCCTTGTAGCGCTGCTCTAAACTGCAGAATGTTGAGGATATTACCGTAAATTTCACTTGCTTCAAATTTCTCGTTGCCACCTTTGGACATTCAGGAAATTATTATTATTTTATAAAAAAAATAATGAACTTCTTATAAAGTTCTTAACCTTGAAATTCTTTATACAAATTCATAAAGATTTTGCATCGTTACCTGAATTACATCCTTTTTCATCGCTTTCATCGAAACAATCTAATTTCCCATCACATAGCAAATTCAAGGAGACTTTATCTGTACCATTTAAAGATTCACAGTTCCAATTAGTAAGACTGAATATTTTTTTGCAGATACGTTTGCAGTAATGTGTACAATTGTCACACAATTCTTCATTGCACTTACAGCTTTTAGTGAAGCCGACAGACTCCTTAAATTCATACTCTAAGTCTAAATCGAACAAATCGTTAGATCGACGAGTGTCTAAACTTAGTTTATTTGAACATAGTGCACCATCAAGATTAAGTGCAAGTGAACTGATTACTAGAGCTATAGAGTGTGCCTCTCGCACCTCATTCATCTTATTTAAAGGTTCTTCATTCATCTTTTGTAATTTCATTTTTAAACTTAATTCGTTATCTATTATCATTTGAAGAGTTTTAACTTGTTTTGTTAAAATAGATTCATCGACGTCATGTTCAAAACAATATTTGTTTATTTCTATACTTGCCGTTACTTGTTTGACATAAAGTATTTTATCCATAACTGCAATAATTTATATTATAAAGATCAGTTTTACAGAAACCATTCTTTGTTAAAACCAATTTTGTACACTTACCTTGTGAGTAGCAATTATTTTCATCAGATTTAAAAGGACAGTCAGGTGTGCCATCGCATAATTTATCTAATGGTATATAGCTATGTTCATAACTGCATTTTAACCGATTCATATTTTTTATATCTTGGCAAGTACGGTTATTAATATCATTGCATGATGATGGTAAATGTTCATTCGAAGTTTTGTAGATTCTTAAATTTTCATTAGCTTTTCGTTTTGAGTGATTTATGCCATCTCTTATTGCAATAGTCTCTATATTTCTCACACTAGGGACTCTTGATAATATTTCTGTGAATGCATAATTCGGTTTAATAATATCAAGCATTTTATTAAAAAATCCAGTAGGAACTAATTTGAGTTGGTCGTTATTCTGAGTCAGATATTCTTTCCAGTCAACGTTAATGTTGCTAAGCTTTTAGGCTAGATCGTAGCTACCTCTTCTCAAGTACCTACCCTTTGACTTTCGTGAAAGAAAAAAATAACGGAGTCATCTTAATGTAAAAGAAACAAGAAATAACGGTGTTCTGAGAAAAACTATATATCATAAGTAATGGAGATTCAACGAAGAATACCTAATATAGTTACGTACCAGTGGTTATATAAACGTGGTTATAACAGCATATTAAAATTATCGTGAACCACATACTCGGGTCCATTTTTACAATTTTCTCGTTTATTTTAATAGGAAATAAAAGTCCTTATCGGTAAATTATCTACCTAGGTATAGCCGTTAGGCATACCTAATGAAATTAAGTAAGTAGGTATTAATGAGTAATGATTGTTTGTCTCCATTTACTTCACTATCTGGCGCCCGCGGCTTCCCTTCTGTGACTGCGTATTTTACCTCCTTTCGGGTTGAATTTTCGAAGGTAGCTCTAAAGAAAATTTGAATATTCGCGCCGATTGCGTGAATCAAACCACCAACTTTTTTGGCAGCTGACATTTGTATCTCAGTCTGTGATTGGTGATGGCATGGGTCATGGATTGGTGTGATTGGCATGTGTTGGCATGGGCATGGGTGATTGGCCATTGGCTATACATGACTGCTGTCATTTTGACACCGTTTGACACTGACGTCTGCCACTTTCTTTGGTTGTTCTTTGGTGGTCTCAGGTCTGTGTCAGTGATTATATACTCTTTGGTCTGTGTCTGTGACAGAAAATTCTAACCTTAAACCCTGAATTTCGTTTTTCGTAAATAAACATTATAAAATTTATTATTAACTGAGTTAACTTATGTCTATTTGGAATTTATAAACGATGAACTCTCTCATCAAGTTCAGTCAGGTACAACAAAACTTAAACGTAACCTAATCTAACCTAACCTAACGTAACTGTGTGCATAAATTCGCAAATAAAAATAATCTTTTTATAACCGACTTCATTTTTCATTGTGTTTATTACATTTTCAGTGTTCAAACTTATCGCAATGGTCGTCAGTGCTCGCGTCACAGCTTCACACGTCCTCTGCCCTCTGCAGAGTTGTGTCCGGCAAGTATAGAATAACCAAGAAGAGGGATCGTCCACTGACGTATGAAATGGCCAACCCTCCGCATTATATCGCTCATAGGAAGTCCTGGAACTCTTGGAATACATGTAATTTTCACCATTATCTTAATCAATTGCTTGCATAGTACCTACTACAGTGTCTCTCAAAAGTCAGAACTCTTAGAATGATGGATTTCTGTTCATTTTACTAATTATCTTAAAGCTAATAAAAAAATTTCACAGATGGGTATAGGCAAAAGATAGAAAAGAAGAGATTAAGTTGACAAAGGTAGCAGGTAATTATTATTTGAACAGAAGTCCTTCGCCATAAAGTGCACCAACTCTAGAAATTAGGTGAGCGTTTGGTGGTTCTATAGAACCTGTTGAAGTAATCTGCATGTTAAAAGTTAAAATAAGTTGCTTATAGTGCTATTTTTGTTTGTAACAGCAAAATTATAATTTACAGACATTTACAGATATTTTTAGAAGGACAAAAGCACATCATTACAACATTTTGTTTCTTCATTATAATATGTTAATGTTGGGTTCTTTATTTCAGCAAGTTTGAAAGATGGACTAAGAAAATCAGAAACAGCAGTTGAAGATGAGTTTATAAGACGATTTTTCAATGGAACATGGCACGGGCTCGCATGCAGTGAGGTATATCTTACTTAATTTTAATTTACACAAATAACGTGTTACAGATTGTCAATTTATGGATTCCTTTTCATTGCTGAAGATGTCTGTATATTTTGTACGGCATGAGGAGAAACTAATAGGCTGACTAAATATTAGCTTCGTTCAAATGGGAGTTTTAAGAAGTCCTTTCTTATCCTTTGCCTCGATGTATGAAGACAAACTCTTTGTAAAATTTCAACATTTTACAACCCATGGGATGAAACTTCTTATTTATTTATAGGATGTTAAGAAAAGGTTTATTTGTTTATTTTAAGACTGTGGGTTTGATTCTAAGAACTGGAGAACGATTCTGTGATGGGCATGGACATTTTCCAGTATCTGGGTGTTTTTCTATTATAACTATTTATCTAAACATAATCTTACGTATATTTATCAGCTATCTAACACCCATAACACAAACAATGAGGATCAGTAACGTTTTTTACTGACAATGCAGATTTATAAAGCTAAGAAATCCTTAACATACAGTGCAAAAATTTTTGTTCTACGACAAAAACTGACGAAGTTATGAACAAATTACTAGCGAAGTTCACTGACGGGCTGACGCGGTAGGCTGTGACGTCACAGTGACGGTCCACGCTAGTTAGCCGTTGGCAGCGATAAGGCGCGCGAGTGTTTCATTGTTTAATTGTGTCTTTAAAACAAATTAAGTGTTCGATTTGTATCTAATTCACTTTTCTAACTATGTATAAATATTGTATAGAGCCAAAATGTACAAATACTTCTTTTAAAACGCACGAAAAACTCTTTTTTTAACGTGCCGAAAGACCCAAAACTTCGTAAATGGTATGCCGTTGCGAAAAGAGATGACAAAACTTCACCTTCTGCCCAGGCTACAAGACATTGTTGCGAAGATCATTTCGATGTTAGTACTTACATAACTAAATCCAGATAGGTAAGTACCTAATATTTAGTTGATATGGGAATAAGTTGGTACCTACGATTAGGTACGTTTAGTTAGGTAGGTATTTAAGTATTCTCTTATTTTAAGCCTCCTGTAACATAACTACCTACCTACCTACTTACTTTTCTGAGTTTTGTGGATAAACCTATGTATGTACCTACTATGTACCTACCTATTCGCTCGTTCTGATTTCCATATAATATTTCAAGGTCAAAACAATGCCTACAGGGCAACTAGACTTGTGTTATGGTAGCCAGACAACGGATATATAAAAAAGGATATATTATACAGTGTGTCCGGGATCGAACTAGCGATAATTTAAGGGAGTGTTCTATAGCTCATTACAAACAAAAAGGGGGGGGGGGGCTCACCCCCTCCCCGGTAGAGCCATTTCAATTTTGTATGCATTTTTTTGGGTATGTGCACACAATATCAGTAATAATAACTTGAAAGTCTGTTGATTCACATGTTCTCAAATGGTTTCATTCAACTGAGAAGAATAATCTCCATCGCTAGATACCTAATAATAATGTAAAACGTTAAAATAACACAGCCAAAAATGCCTGGAACTAAAAAAACATTGCCCAAAAAAAAATTAAAACGTGAAGTTATTGGTAAATTTTGCAGAACCGGGATCGCTAAGACCATATTTTTTTTGTAATAAATAGATACCTTTTGAGTTAAGCAATACAACAACACCAACATTTTGTCTGTAAGTTACTAACTTTTAGAGTTATTATTGTTTAAACATAACACTATTGCAGGTGCGTAAAACCTTTGTTTTGTTCAAGCAATGATAACTCTAAATGTTAGTAACTTACAGACAAAATGTTGGTTTTTTTGTATTGCTCAACTCAAAAGCTATCGATTTACTATAAAAAAATATGGTCTTAGCGATCCCGTTTCGGTAAATTTACACTATTATTAGATATCCATCGATGGAGAATATTGTATTCAGTCGAATAAGACCATTTAAGAACATATGAAGCTACAGACTTTCAAATTATTACTGATTTTGTGTGCACATACCCAAAAAAACGCATACAAAATTGAAATGGCTCTACCGGGGAGGGGGTGAGAGGGCGCACCCCCTTCAAAAGGCGGTTTTTTTGTTTGTATACATATGTATAGCTATAGAACACTCCCTTAAATTATCGGTAGTTCGATCCCGGACACACTGTATATCGGTACTTTTCTTTAGTAAATACATTCATACAGACCGTCACAAATATTTGTTGACGGTGTTAATCGAACCCGCAACCATCTGCGTTGCATTTGGGTGTTCGCCCGATGCGCCACTAAGGTCGGCAAATCATACTCAAACTGAAGAAGGGAATTTTGCCTCATAAGTTTGAATGCCAAAAGCGTCAAAAAAAGAAAATTGATAGACTCGGATTCAAGAAAAGACAAGATATAGAGTATTTTGAAAGAGTTTTATCCATAGATATTGGACACGAAGACCTACCTATTGTTGCATTCTATTGAAGAAGTACAGTTAGAGAATCAAGACAACTATCATCCAAAACAGTGATCCCCTGAACATACCTGAAGTAAAAGATGGATTTTCAAAAACCAATGAAATGGGTCAAAAAACAAAAGCAGTTCAGGTTAATATGAAACCAAAAATGAAATCTAAATCCAATAATACGCCAATCAAATGGAAACAACGCGTAGTAAAAAAGAAAGTCATTCCTGTAAATCTTGATCCACACGTTGTTAGCTGCACAATCAGCAACTCATGTAACATTACTAGCTCATATTATGGTGTTAGTCATAACGAGTCAAATGATTCCATCCACGGATTTCCATCCACGAAATGAAAGAATCCACTTTTGGAAGGTTATCTGATCGAGCTGGCACAAAACTAGCGTCTACTTTATTTGTACTCATACTTGGTATGTTTTATATTTAAGTATTACAAAATTACACTTTAAAACAACACTTTATTTAAATAAATTGCAAATAAAATGACCTACGGTTGTTTCCCGCGCTCCGTAGATTCGTGAACTAAGTATGAGTAGCTAGAGCTACCGATTGCCGCATGCCGACTCGCCCGGACCGTCACTGTGACGTTACACGCATTTGCGCGCCTTGAATTTAGGAAGCAGAAACAGCGTATGTTTAATACTTAATATCTTCGTAAGTAATTGTCCGATTTGGATAATTCAAAAAGGAATATCATTATTATGTCATAGAGAATAACGTAGATACTAGCTGTATTGAATTTGCTATAACGTTACTGATCCTCATTGCTTACTTTGGGGATAAATGGCAATGTGCGTAATGTCCTATTATATTTATCTGGCAGATTATAATAAAGCGCCAGTTCAACCACATCCGCGTGGCGGCGATCGTGCGTCGCGCCGTGTCCCCCACCAAGATGTACTTCCTGATCGGCTACACGGAGGAGCTGCTGTCCAACTGGATCCAGTGCCCCGTTACCCTCGAGCTACAGACTGTAGACAGCTACAAGGATGTCGTGTTTAAATATATTTAGGTGTTTCTTGATATTGGTAGCAATTCAGTTTTAGTTTCTAAATTTTGCTCATCTAAAAAATCCCTTTCACAATGATACTTGTGAAAAGGAATAGCACTAGTTTTTAACCCCCGACGCAAAAAGAGAGGGGTGTTATAAGTTTGATGTGTGTACCAAATGGATGAACTGATTTTCATTTAGTTTTTATTGTGTCATAGATGTCCTCCTATCCTCAGTGTGTATCCTTTGTTTCTTGATCTATTCAGCCCTTTGAATCATCAACTCTTCTCTAGTTGATGAGGGAACTGACTATCTTCCATTACATCCTATCAAAGTTGATACTGTGTTATTTTCAAGGACATTTAAGTTTATGGTAAGATAACCATGACCTGATCAGCCGTTAAAAGCAAATTGTGGTTGTGGGGGTTTTTAAATATTTAATTGAGATTTTATAGTAATCAATTAAAGTAGAGTTATTATTTTCCAACTAAACAATTTTGAAAGGGATATAACTATTTTTAGACACGTTAAATTAAGAGACTTCTAAACTGCATCGCTACCATTATTATTATTGTAATATAGGTTGTAAAAAGTTAGGATCAAATAAAATAATATTAGTAAATACATAAATGGAATTTTTTATAATTAGTCCATGCACTCCTCCTTTGTATAACATTATAGTACGAGTACATCTATGATGTCGAATTAGAACTTCCCAAATTATTTTGTGTCGGGAATCAAATCCAGGTCGTAATGCAATACTAGAGTGCGACTGGCTAGTTAGGGAAGGTTGCAAAAATCGGACTTAAAAACATAGTAAGCACCTTTCAGAGCACAATGCTCTCATCAAACAAAACATCTAAATCTGGATTGGGTATATACACTTTTTTGACAAAAATTATTAATTATTATTAATTTATTATAAAGTGGGATGAAAATAATGAAAGAAATATTAAAATCCAGCAAAGATTTACAACGTAATAGGAATTTTAATTTTGGAGTGGGAGGGTTTTCTTTCCCTTTCGCGCACAACGTAAATTTGTATGAAGCCGAAATCAGGTTTATATAAATGCTTATAACTTTTTCGTTATTTGGTCGATTTAATTAGTTTTTTATGTGTTTTTATGTTATTTTTATCCTGGTTTGTATTAAAATAATAAAAAAAATTGGAGTCAAATACCCAAAATTGTTGTATGGCCCTAAGCTTTAAAAATAAAAGTCATGAAATAAAATTCATATTCTCATATAATTTGATTCATTCAAATATACATAATGTGTCAACAAACAGAACAGCGAGACGCAATCGCGGGCCGCGCCCACACACACACAGCGTCGCACACACACACACACACATACACACACACATATACACTCACGCGCGTCTGCGCACAGTGGCTCCACGCAGTAGAGCCGCGACCGAACTTCTGCACATACATGCTTTTTGTACTTTCAATGTTAACTTCTCAATACACGTTGCTTGATTTTGTTGATATCCCAACATAGACACGATAGATAACCAAGATTCTTTAACGACCGAAATTATTAACCCATCTAGCCATCAAAAAGTTTATAAAGAGCTAAAAATACATATTATTCCTCTTCATCATAAGTGATATTTGTTGACACTTTTGGAGGTGATTACATAAATAGTTCTTTAAGTTTATCACAACACTCATTATTATTCAAATTACAAAAAAAATCAATAAAATCATACTATTAATAACTATATTGTTCTTATTCCATTCAATAATAAAATTGATTTCATTTTAAAAAAGTTAATCTTACTTCCATTCATATTAGAATAACTTTTTTATTGCACTGAATACCTGAGCATCCACCAGGCATTAAAAAAATATAGAAATTGATCATAATGAATTAGGTATAATTGCTGTTAAATTAATTCTAACTAGAAATCATTACTAGTCCAAAATAATAATGACACCAAATAAGTAAGGTATTTACTTACAAATTAATAAGAAATTATGACATTATTAAATTGGACCAGTAATTTACAACTTGTTTGTAAAATTCATTACTAGCCGTCCCACTTTTGGGAATTTAGAATCGCTTGTGTTTTTTACATTACGAAAATTAATATGTAACGCGTTACTAAAAAATAATTCGCACAAAATCAAGCAACGCTCACAAATCTCGAGAGTAGGTACTTAGGTGTATTATTACATTTCTCATAAGAATTTGTCTAAATTTCACATAAGTAAATGCCTATGGTGTTTTCTCTCAGGTAAATTTGTATTGTCTATCACAGTGACGTAAAGCATTTGTCCTTACATACTAGTGAGTTAAACGTTGCGATCTTATCATTAAATCACCATAAAACATGTTTTGTAAACTCGTTAAGGTGCTTCAGAAAATATGTTTTTACTTCATTATTATGATATTCTTTTTTCTTTATAAAGTCTCAAACAGTCTTTAGTATTGAGCTAAATCGATAGGGCCTGTGGAATGTCTGTCTAGATACACCTTTATGTTCGAGGTCACGCTAAGGCTGGTCACACACTGACGTTTTTGTGATACCCACGACGCACAGACGCATCTCCACTAATCGTTAGCACACTTTTGACAATGGTAAATTACGAGTTCCGACCTTAATTGATGTGAATTCTGATAAAAGTTAATATTAAACGTAGAAATAGGTCTGTAGCGGTCTTTCGATAGCTGACGACAGATGGCGTAACTCGTGCAATAGCACACGCTGACGGAGCATTCGACGAGCGTTCTATAAATACAACTTCTGACGTCACACGCTAGGATCACAAGCGGTCCCCAGGCACAACACCTGCCTGGAGGGAAATTTCCCTACTGCCCTCTGCGCCGCTAAATTGGTGACCCCGACGTGATTTCACCATTCACCACCAGAGGGCACACATCAACTGAAGAACACGCAACAAAGAACAACGAAACCGCAACTGCTACAACCGCAACCGCAAGAACCACATCAACCGCTACAATATCGAAGAAGCAACCGCAAACCTCATTCCTCGCACCGACTCCCAGTCTTCGCCGACCGACTCACTGGTCGCCGCGACACGTCATTCACCGCCGATCGACTCACTGATCGCGCGCCGCCGCATCATCAACGGACTCCCGGTTCGAAGGTCACTCACACCTCGCCGGCACGCAGTCCACCCAAGTCAACCCGGTATCGCTGACGCACTTCCACGATGCTGCACGCTGTTGACACGCACCAGATGCA
This sequence comes from Coenonympha glycerion, assembly GCA_963855885.1. Taxonomy (NCBI): domain Eukaryota; kingdom Metazoa; phylum Arthropoda; class Insecta; order Lepidoptera; family Nymphalidae; genus Coenonympha; species Coenonympha glycerion. The sequence goes on along the minus strand of OY979637.1, from coordinate 13,580,748 downwards.
CCACGACGACACACGACTTAGCAGTCTCAGAGGGGAGTGATTGTAGCGGTCTTTCGATAGCTGACGACAGATGGCGTAACTCGTGCAATAGCACACGCTGACGGAGCATTCGACGAGCGTTCTATAAATACAACTTCTGACGTCACACGCTAGGATCACAAGCGGTCCCCAGGCACAACACCTGCCTGGAGGGAAATTTCCCTACTGCCCTCTGCGCCGCTAAAGGTCTAAATGAAGGTATTAAAAGCTACTGTTTTTTTAGCAAGTTAATTTTTTTGAGTTATCGCACATTTGACTTAAATCACAGATAGTAAAATGACAAGCGCACGTATTTTATCAGTTAAGTAACGTGTGCGCATCGTATCTACATATAAAATAACGTTTTAAGTAACCGGTCTGGGTGTCGTCCGTCTGTCTGTTTGTCTGTGTGCGCAGCAGTCCAAACCGCTGACAACGTTGCTCATTGCAGCAATTGTAATTGTTGTTATTACATATTTACAACCATTATGTACAGATTAGTCGAAGACTTTTCGTGACTCTGAAATTTCTATGGGTGGAAGAGACGGTTAAAACTTTCACACTGAAATCTTTAGAAAACGTCATTTACCAACTCTAAACATGCATTCTGAATAAAGTTCAATGACTCAACTCATTCATGATTTAATAACAGTTTATAATAATTATGATGTATGATTTAATAATTCATGCCAATTTTAATAAGTGTAACAATAATGTCAATCGAGGGTAAAATAAAAATAATATATTTCACGAAATTCGGGATTTTCTTATTAATTAGAAAAAAAAGTTTCGTCATATTTACACGAAAATGTTAACTCACTTATGTAACACAATGTATGTACAATTAAAAAGTAGGTAGCTAATTCATTCCAATAAAAATACAGAAAAAATACATATTCAAATGCACCCGGGAGTTCGAATGGGCCAAAAAATTTTTCGAAAAAGAAAAATCGGATGGCATCAGTTGTGTGTAAAACAATATACAATTGTTATTTGTGAGAAATGTTATGTATGTGCGCGACTAATTCCCTATTCCAACAATACAGTGCTAGATCTATTAAGTAAAATTGACCATCAAAATTCTATTAAAATAAAGAGATCATGTGTCCTACTAGAAATAAGATTTAAAACATTTTTACGATAAAGCTCTAGTTATCCTTAAAGTGTCGGTCGACCCGCTCCTTTACAAAGCCTTTTCTCAAACCGCCACAATCCAAAAACCATTTGACAATTGGGTATTTTACTCAAATGTAAAGACCTAAAGTAACAGAGTTGAAAGTATTTTAAAATTTTCGATTAGATTGACTGAGTTATGTTAACCTAACAGCAGGTTTAAACAAGTTTCAGAAATCATAATTTATTTATTGATAAAGTGTATAAAATTATGTATGGCTTTTATCAAAATTGGCAGACATTCAAAGTATGTACTTAAAATGTCTTGAACTTTTAATCACGTAGTATGACTAAATTTATATTTTATAACTTGTATGATAGTTCCTGAAAATATTACTAGTAAAGATGTCTAAAACGTAAACAATTACAAACCAATCCTCAATCACAATCACAGATTCACGTAAAATTATATCAAATTGCAATTAAGTTCGATGTAAAAGAAAACGAGCGCCTTTTTCTGATAATATTTCATTTCAACAGAAACTTACATATACGAGTTATTCCTTTTTGCTCATTCCTGGTTGGTAATAAAGAATCCATTGTTTGTGGTCATTTAAGAAAATCGTTAAGAATCTTCAGCAATTCTGAACTAATTTACAAAACTAGTAGATTAGGATTTATCAATGATGATTTGTAAATCTATAGGTATGTACTCAATACTTGAGAAAAAATATATACAACGCCATATTAGAAAAATATTTTATAAAACTCCTGTTCGATCGTGAACTGACCTCTAAAAGTCAATAGTATTCAATAATATACCAATTTTTGCTCCTGATGTAGCTCACAACGTTTTCCAAGAATTCATCCACAAGATAAGAGAGACAATGTATCACAATCACAATTAACATTAAATTAAATACAACAGCACCTATCGACATACATAATATAATGGACTGAATGAAAAATATTCGATCGAAATCATAATTTAAATCCAATGAAGAGGACAAATTAAGCGTAGTAACGACTATGCAATGGTCCATTTAGTTTTATCACAAGTCGTCGTGGCTGCAAGTTCGATAAACTTGTGAGCGAAATTATTACGGAGATGGTTCTATACTGGATGCAATATGTCAATGAAGGCGGGGTGATAAGATCGAGAAAAAGGGCGCTGCGTCTTGTGCTCTCACGCCTATCATTAGGCCGGTTTGTTCGTTCGTTCGTTTCAGCCGACGGGCGTCTGATCTTTCCCACAAGACAATTTACAATACCAGAGATTTATAGAAACCGTTCTATCATGGATCAGAACAAAAGATATAAATGATACTCAGATATTTTGCTGTCATTGCAAAGCATTACTGTGTACCTGGTTTGTAAAGAGCTGTTTGAAAAGAGTAATCTTTCCTGATGACGAAGGTATAAGTCCAGTTATTACTAAAAACGGCCTTAAATGAAGTGTGAAATTCATAGTGTACCTATTGTATTGCCCAGTGCAAAGATAGCCTCGAGCTTTGCCTATGACTAGACACAAAACAGAGCCCTAACCTAACCGTCACTAATGATAAAATATTTCACAGAGATAACTCAGAAGATTACAAAGAAATTTTTCAACTTTTGCTTATTTCCAGAAGACAAATCCATATTGGGATTTTGACGAATTATTTGAACTGTTATAAACTAAGTCGGTCTTAAAAGCCCTGATAAAAAATGTTATTTTACGCAACGTTCTTTATTTAACCAATCATATATCAAGCACGGACGCAATTCGACCAATCAGAGAACGGCCGCTACACGCGCGACGCAGACTACGCTAAACTCCTACTAACATTCACACAGACATTTGTACTACGCCAGTATGCTACCCGCTATTACTAAAGAGGCATCGCTGTCGACCAACTCCCGAGAAATTAAAAAAAATATATATTTAAAATGTAACAGCTAATTAAAATGCATCTAAGTCGCGTTACTTTGAAACTTTGTGAGCAAGTTTTTAAGGAAACAAACAAGGTTTGTCTGCCAAACGCTAAGTGCTGTTTAAATTACTAAATTTTTGTAGATATGTTATTGTATACAGGCAGAAAAATAAAATGAATCCATTTACATCCCTATTGCTAACAGGTTCGACCTTTATGAAAAACTTGGATTCAAAGATATTAAAGTAATTACTAACTTACTAAGTTGTATATTACCGATAGCTTCAATAAACTAAATCACATTAAATTAAAACGGAACCTGTCGACACTTTTGGTTAACTATATTTAACGAAATAAATCCCCGATGCCATTTTTTATAGTTTTTCCATAACGATTTTGTTTCCTCGAAAACACATACACAAAACCATAGAATACTGAAATAATAGAAGTACAATAAAATCCTCAGAACTAATCAAGTAATTTGTGAAGTTATATAATTTAAATAATGTAGCCAGTTTCACTTTAAAACCTACTTAAAGACTTAAATAAAGAGATGATCGACAGTGATGTATCATCATTGATTTAAAATTTCATTCATAGAAAAAAAAAAACTCTGAAGTATAAGACTAAACTACATACTTACGCACATATAAAACATTCGGAAATATACAGAGTAGAATATAATTCTGGAAGGTGGTATAAAGTGGGGGATATAATAAGTCTCGCTGAGGAGTTTGTTGGAACACACGATATTTGTTATTAATTATTAACCTAAGAGCGTCGCCCGACTTTGTTCAGTGCGCGAACACCGTATCACTAACGTAGGTGCAAATGCACCCCACGGATGCCGACTTTTGACGGCACAGCGCCACACACTACAGCCAACTGACCAACTGACAAACTGACCAACTGACCAACTGACCAACTGACCAACTAACCAACGTTGCCGGCGTCAATGCTTTCTTCACATAGATTCGATGGAACTAAAGAACCTAACCACATGGGTACATAATACATATACTAAGCAAAGGCAGTATGCAAGGTAAGTATACAATACCAGGAAATTTCTTGTTATATGTATATCAACGTACAACCTTCATAAATCAACCAAGTAGTTTAAATTCAAGTTGAATTGAGCTGAAAAGCTCATTTTAAGTTGATAAATAGGTAAATGTAATTAATTGCGTAATTAACTGAAAATATTTTAAAACAGTAAATACCTTCGTATTGATGGCAATAAAAATTTGTATCCGTGTGAATAGATTCTTCGCAGAGCAATAATTTACACCATACACTGTATGAACTATTCGGCTGTACACAAATCCGTAACCAAACCATACCAACCACTCAAAATTTAGCATGTACCATTTTAATTTTGGATTTGTATACAACCAAACTTGCACCAATCTAATACTAGTAACAACATACTGATCGTTCGATTATCGTGCCCAAACCAGTGAGACAAAAAATTATAAATTTTCAAGAAAATCGACAAAAATATCACACAACATTGATAAATGGTAGGTACACAGACTTATGTTACCAAATTGTACTTTAATTAGATTTATATTTTTCTTGCAGTTAGTTATTTATTCCTTATCTTAGAATTGTTTCAATATGATTTATGGCTAAACGGTATAATTAACTTACAATATACTTTTATATTGCTTCGAAATTTGATAATTTACTTTATTTTATTAAACAAATTGGAAGTATTTCCTATTGGGACAAGACACGGTAAAACGAAATAGAAATCACCTAATCAAAGTTAGAGATCCATTGGCAGTGGCTAATATTTTCATTATTAATCCTTAATAAAAGTAAATATATTTTTCATCAGTAGTTCCCAAATAAGTACTAAAGCTGTTGTCACAAACTACCTAACATGAGTCAAAATCACAGATTTATTAGTTACAAAAATACAGATTACTACATGACTGCCCAAAAAAGTAATGTGTGACGTATTCGCTATTCAGGGTTCATACTAAACACTATGTATTTGAGTCTCTTAATTCTATCATAGTAAAATCCAAAGATCTGAACAAGTAGGGATACAAATCAATATGGCGGCTGTAAGGCGCCATTTTTAAATGTGTCGTGGGGTAACAGATCTGCAGTAGGTTCTTATAAGTTGTACTTGATCGACTTAATTCTTGCTTGATACGCGAAATCCTCAAGTGTTTTATATTCAGTAATACTGGGAACCACTATATCACGTAGAATGCTTGTGCTTAACAATTTAAAGGCCGCTTGTGGCAAAAAAAAGGAATTCCTAGCATGAATAGCGTTTGTCAAAAAATGACCAAAATAATCTACGACAAATATCTCGATCCTTTATTCTATTTTGTCTCACTGGCCCCACACATAAAGAGCTAACGTACATTCAAATACACATTGCATACTATGCCCAGATTTAAAATACCTAAATAATATACAGTGGAGGAATTTATATCACTAATTGGTAAATGGACGTTTGAATCGCAAGACGATCATTTTGTGCAAAATATCCACACTCAGTAAAAACAGTTTAGAAACAAGATCGCAACCTGATTGAGATCCATGATAAATAAAATGAATAGATAGCAATGTTCCGCACAAAAATCTTGAAATTTATTTACGGAAACATACATTTTTCCTTGCCTCATAAGACTAATAAAAAAATATGTAACATGCATACAGAATAATAAATATGGAACCCTAAAAATATTTAGAATTTGATTATTTAATTATAAAATAAAAATATGTTTTATCCTGCTTTTATAAATAATTTTCAACTCTTTTTTGCTTCATGATGTAAAATGTAACCAAATAAATAATCCATCGCACTCACTTAAATTCAAAATTAAAGCTTACCTTAACCCCTTGGATGCACATCAGGTTCCGACTTATACAATAAAAATACATATATTACCGAAACATTCCTCAACTGTATAATTATATCAATAAACTAAGCGTAAAATTTGCAGACAGACTATGAATTACGATACAATAGAAAAAATATAATGATCTCTCGATTTAATAATTTACAATTTCATTATTTGACCCAAAATGTACAGCTGACAAAACACATCCAAATATTCTTAAAACATAATATTATTTATTTTTGATTGCCAATTGATCTTAGGCATTGCACTGATTTTACTAAACTGATATGATAAAAAATCATAAATAGAACATGCAAATAAGCAAAATCACACGTAACTTTCAGGTTTTCTCTTCACAGGTGTAAAAAAAAATTGAAATTTTTATTATAATACATTATTGGCTACATTAAAATTTTATGTCAATAAGATAATTATTAAATCAATACTCCAGTGCAAAGAAAACCGTTTTATTACCATATACTCGCACATATAGGTCTTATATTACACATCGAGTTAAAATGTTACTAAGGCATATCACCGGCGAGACACGTTCCAATTTCACTTTGTTGTCTTAATTGTTGCTTTGTGGCTACCAACTTTTAGTACTTGACTTGCTTCATTTTTCATTTAATTTTTTTATATTATTATAAACAAATTTCTTCCCGGGGCATATTTGTTTAGTTTTGCTGCTAGGTTGACTTTTTTAACTATTCAGCCATATTTATTTCATAACAAAGAATGCCAAAAACACCTGATTTTAAGTGATACGTATGTCCAAATCAGTGCGTTCCATAATTTTTCATTGCAATATCATATGAGACACTGTTCTGCGCTCATGTATTCTGAGACATCAGTTCTTAGGCTCATTTTGCCCAGTAATCACATCAGCTTACAGTGCCTAAACCGAAACACATTACTTCTTCCCCGATGAACTTGGCTAGAAGAGCCGCTTAAAATACATAATACCACATGGGGACCATAGTTGTCAATAGGTGACACAGTTAAAATCGCATATCAGAGTTAGGTCACTTTACTACGGCCGAATAAGTAAAAATCTGCCACCCGCCATACAAAGTTGTAAAAAGCTAATTCGAAATCATAATATAACCATTCTATTTTTGATTTATAATTCTGATTGTTTTATGCTAAATTCACAGTTATTTAAGATTCTTTTTTAATAGACAAGTTTGTGAAAAAGATATCTTAAACTGTGAATTTAGTTTAGACATAGATTTTAGATAGATTCAGACAACAGTCTTTATAGGGGATAGTCGGCTCCTGATTATACAAAGCTTACACACTTTATAAACGAAACATGATTATAAAATAAACACACAATAATCGTAAAATTGTAAACTGTAGTGAATTGTACTGTTTTCATAAAAAATAGACCATGTAATAAAATAATAATATTATTATGCTTACTGTACAAAAGTTTTCGTACTTAAATATACATTAAAAATTAATATTTATAACTACATATAAACTCATAATAGTCAGTACAGAATAGGATATATTAAACCCCTTACATAAGCAATTAACCTTGGTTTAGTTAAACATTATGTATCAGTCCCGTTGGGAAATCGCATAAGATGTCATTTGCCAAATAAGGACAGCATTATAATGTTTAACTAAACGGACGTTAAATGCTTTTAATTCTGATTTCGGATCAATGGAAAATAAAAATAAAACCAAATTCGCCGATCAAGTCAGTGGTTAGCTAAAAGTTGGTAGTCGTCGCCCTCACGTGTCGGCGTGCTTGTGTGTCTGTTGTTGTTGTTGATGTGGTTGTTGTTGTGGTTGTTGTTGTTGTTGTTGTTGCTGTTGTTGCGTGTGTGGGTGCTTGTGCGCGTGCGCGTGGCGCGTGCGCTGCGCGTGCTACCTGCGCCCGATGAGCCCGTTGCTGTTTCCGCTTGAGCTGGGGCACATCTCCAATTCTACTAGCAGCGGGAAGTGGTCTGAAAAATAAGCAATTCATTCATGGTCTCAACACTTTTTATGTCCCACGCTAGAGGGGCCTGAGCCATAGAACATGTTAATGCGATACCATATAGAATACATAAATAAATATATCAGGACATAACGCAATTCAACCCCAAAGTAAGCGATAGCTTGTGTTATGGGTACTTCTTGGTGTAGATGTAATTATTATTTGCCCAGTTATAGTGGGAAATTACTGTAACTCATCCCATTTTCTTGCAAAGGTCTTCCCCATCTCTTCAAGGTTTTGACATTGTTGGTTTTTCTGCGCCACAAAGTGCCTGCGAACTATTCAATGTCATCCCGCCATCTAAAGACTGGTCTTAACCCCTCCCTGATATTATAGTTCGGGAACCAAATTTTTCCGTAGTCTGTAGATGACCAGCCTATGACGTAGACGTACTCGACATATAGAGGTGTGTACCTGAGGGTATGTGCGGGTGCGGACAGCCTACGACCTTGTGCTCGCGGAACCAGTCCTGCGACAGCGGGCCCAGCAGTCCAAGAGGCGTCATCGACTGCTTGCTGTAGAAGATGTAGTCGATGATGCCCTTGAAGTCGAATCTAAAACAAATCGTTATTGTGCAATACTGCTGGTCATAGAAAGTAAGTCTAAAATCGGGAACCGCCTGTGCTCAGGGTAATTCCGTGGGAATTTACAAAATTCCTTTGATTGTTTTCTACATCGTGAAGGGATTCTCGTTGCAAAATTTCAGCTTTCCAGGACTAAGTGTATGAGCTGGGCGATGATTGAGGTGGTAAATGAATCAATCAGAACTTTCTTGGTAAATCAAAGGAACTAAATCACTAGTTAAATTTCCCTAAATCACTAGTTTTATTGTCTAGCTGCTTCTATGTCTTGCCAAAATACTCGAAGGTTCAGGCGTTTGTAAGACTTTGATTTCCCCAGGAACACCTAATTCTTTCCTGGGCCACATAAATCAGCTCCGGGTATACCGAATAATGTGTATCACTCACGTGTAGTTGGTGTAGGGCATGATGTCCTCGCTGTACGCGGAGGCCAGCTTGAAGTTGTGCGTGAACTCGTGCTCCGAGCCCGGCATGCGACGCAGCGAGCCCGCGTAGCCCAGCTCCTTGAAGTCCCTGTGGTCCGCCGACACGCGCCCCGACGACAAGAACTCGATCACTCCTGGAAACGACGCGACAGCTTTACGGACACGCACTGCTTTATAGCTGAAAATGACGAGACAAGTACGACGTTCTCCGGATATCAGATGTATACACCTGCCCATATCAGGTAGAGTAAAAGACCGGACCGGTCTACAAAATTTAGCGTAACCTTTTTTCAATTAGTCCAGTGGCATATAAGATGGCGTCATATGAACATTTGACGTATGAACAATTCTAGGCGCTCAAAATGGCGCCGCATTCACGCAAGGCTAGGCTAGAATGAATGAATGGGGCGTCTCCATAGTTTTGATATCTCATAGAGTGAAGTGCGGTCCCGAACTTTGCATCGCAATGTCCTACAACGCATTGCACTTTACTTGACATCTTGATGATACACTTCTTTAAAGAGAAAGAAATAACAAATGTCTGCATATGAGGAAGCCTAGCTGGGGAGTGGGGAACAATGAACGAATGAGGGCTTATCCAAAAGAAATACATGTATGACATGGAGACAGCTCAAAAACCTCAAGAGACAGTTTTTATTAATAAACATACTACTATAAAGATAAACATATTATTAATAAATATTGGGGTAGAGATGATAAGGGTATGCGAACTAAGTTTGGAAGGCTAAGTTATAATATGCTCAAATCGTAAGTCATAAACATTTAAGAACTTCGAGTAGGTATGCTACGCATCAACAAAAGGGTTCGTAAAAATAAAACCTTTTAACGTTTTGACTTTGAACAAAAAGATCGATCTGATAGCGCAAAAGGTTATTCGTGATCCTGCATGTCTGAAGCCCATCGATTTTTTATTTTATTCATTGAAAATGTTACTGATGCATATAGTTGTGTTTGGGTGTATGGCTCGATTGAATCAACAAATTTAAACACGAGTTTCCGAGAGTTGCTCGACCAGGCTCAGGTTAGGCTCGAGAGATTTGTATCTTCTTTCCTTGACTAGATTGGAGGAACTGCCTGCCGAGCTCTACATATTTTCAAGTCCCATATTCTACCCTATGTGAAAGTCTATAGTGAATAAAAAGAATGTGCGTTGAGGAAACTCGTCTGGCATATAGCTCCTTAAAATTTTCCTGTGAACCTGGTACCAACGTTTTATAGCTTCTGTGTTATACGATTTCTTCCACTCGAAGAACAACGGTATTCGTAATGACTTTAGTTTGAATGATTTGAGAATTAGTAGCAGTGAAAGCATAGATTACGCTTCGTGACGTTACGTTACGTTCCAAAAAGAACAGTGAGAAACATAAAGTAAGCAAGTCTTACCGCTGTCTGGCAGTGAGTTGAAATCCCCGCACAACAGTAGCTGCACATTGTCCTTCTGTCCCGTCAACCGCAGCGTCCGCGCAGAGTCGTCCAGTATGGACCGCAATTCGTTACTAAGCATCATTGTTTGGATCAGTTTCACGTCGCAGAACTCCGGGTCCCAATGTATGTGCGCCGTGCATACTAGAATTGGTTGTGCTAGGGTCGACGTGTCGGTCGGTATCCCTGAAATGTCATTAAACGCTGAAAAAATTGTCATTAGTTGGTTTACTAAATTTTTTTTCAATCATTTGTCTCTTAATACTAGTTTTTGCATAAAAAGCGGTGAAAAAAAATCAATCAATCAATCATTATCATAAAAAAATACAAAGGATTTTAGTTACACTCGAACATGAGTAAGTGAGAACTGGGTAAACGAGACATTCCATTAATGAGAGTCAGGTCTTGTGAGTGAGAAACCCTCAAGAGTAAGAGAAAAAGAGAAATACGTTCTCGAGCTCTCAATTGACCAGGTTTGACTGTATTAGTGGATGTGCATTTTTTTTCTAATTTCACAAACAGTTTTGTATCGATTAATCATGAGACTACATGACCCTGAATATTGATGTCTATTTCCAGGTTTTAAAATTAAGCGAAAGCAAATTAACGAACATTAAGCATCAAATGTTTGTCCCTTACCATTTTCCCATGCCGCTTCCTTCGTTTTTAATAATGCGGCCAAACCAATGTTGTCCTTTGGCATAACACGATTTAACATATTATCCGAACCTTCACTGTTTGCCATTGCTAGTTGATTAAATTCGATAAGGTGTTCCTTTACTAGTGAGAATCTGTGGGTGATAAACACAAATTATTATTATTAGGACGGGAAGCGAGTTTTGAAGGCGCTACAATGTAAAGTTCATAGGAGCATAAACCGAATATCATATGATACTTAGAAAATCCTAGATAAGATCGAAGCTGAACATGACACTGGCGATAGTCGTAGGTTTTACAATAATCTATTATTATATTATATTACACACAACGCATGTTTGCATTGGGGGCTTGTTTGTGATAATAGATAAAAATCATTTTTACGATTTTCCTTTAGATCCTTTAGGATCTCATACTTTTTATAGCATTTTTTGAGATAGACTAAAAAGCTTAAAGGCCTGTTTCACCACCTTCAGATAGGTTTCGCATAGCTTATTCATAAGTTTTGTCTCTGTGACTTAGTTAAGTAACAGAACTTATGTAAAGTCGTACTTTATTAAAAAGTGATTGTACGAGTAAGCCCTAGTATACATGGTGTCTAGTTGAGGGATTTGTACGAGTATAAGGAAATAATGGGTTAATTGCTTGCCATTTAAACTACATAGCGTTCTGCTGCTTTCAACTAAAGTAACGAACTAGAGCAACAAAAACTCTTTAAACTAGAATATCGTATTTCTACTTACTTAGCAGATCTAAAGAAAATGGCGCATCCATCGACGTACTTTCGTTCCGATTCAGACATAGTTTTCGCACGAGATTTGGGTGAAAATATACCGTCATAACCATCCTGTTTTAGTTCCGGCAGAAAAAACGCATAGAACTGATCTGTTTCTACTTCCTGCAAAATGGAAATTTATAAAACGTTAGTGGAATAGGTACACGATAGAAACCCTGAAAATAATCAGAATCCGCAAAAGCATTTTTTTAAAGATCTGAAAAGTGGCAATATGGAATTTTTGTAAACAATGATAATTCATAATAATTAGTCGTAAGCAATGATAATAATTACTTCATAAGTATGAATATACAGGTTTTATATAGACTTACTCCAGGATCCCTAAAAATATTGTACAATGATGTGCTTGTGAGAAATAAATTTTCATTTCATTTAATGTCCTATTAATATAAATAAAAAAGGTTTGTATCTAAACATTGTTTCAAAACAAATCAGTCGATACATTTCAAACTTCTCTACAATGAATTCTTGTTACTTTCTATCGAAGCATTGTCAGACATCGTTAAGAACACATTCTCGGAATACCATTTGGGCATTGATAAAATCAGTGAAAATTGTTCAACAAGGGATCAATATTTCATTCGCTGACCATTCGAAATTTAAGAGTCAAGTGAACTCCATACAAGTTGTGAATACGCGTTTGCCTTTTGACATTGATGACTTCTTTAATGAGATACAATGTCCAGATTAATGAGCCGCGTTGCTTGCGTTGGAAAAAATGCTCGTACTCTTTTGTTGGTGCACGTCATTACTCTACAGTGCTCCATCCAACTTGAGAATTGATTGACGTTTAAAACTAAAGTATCATTTTTTACAGGCAATGAAACATTACTAACACATGGTAAAGTAACTCGCTTCCAAATAATAATAGTCTAAGCGTGATGAAGATTGATATTAATCCGACTTCTATGGAACTAGAGGGAATTAGATTGGTGTAATGTAAATGTGAACAAAAATCACTCAACCCAATTGACAGGTCTTAGTTTTCTCATTTAGCAAAGTTACTTGCTGAGCACAACAGTGTACTCGCTGTGTGATTTTGAGCCTTCTTATGTGGTCTATAGTCAATGACCAGGGGAGAAATTGAGTAAAAAATCGTATTCATCGCTATTGTATTCGTAAGCAAATTCTGACCACTTTTTGACCGAACTTTTCCAGCCAATGAGGTGGCAGAATTTGTTCACGATCACGTTATTCTTACACAATCTAGGGGCTGATTTCGGAGTTCACATAACGGTGGATAATCGAACAGCTACCTGTAAACTAATGATGTCCGCTGAATAATGTCTGATCTCGTCGAGGATGCCCTTTTTCCGGTAGTCCCACTCTAACGCCCAACTGGGGCAGTAGCCGTACATCTGTCTGGTCGCGTATTTATCGCAGAGCACGTTATAGCACATCACAGTAAATATACCTGAAAGGAAAATTAACAATTGAAAATTAGGGAACATCTTTAGAAACTTAACAAACTTTACCATGTTGGTAAAAGGTAGTTACGGCAGTTACAATGGTGTCAATTCTGTCGAAAAATCTCTTAACTAATTTGACGCGTCTAATCGCGTGCTATCCTTTTCAAAATGGTTACCCCATGAAAAAGGCATTATTTTTAGACGTGTGCAATTTATTTGGTTTAGAGATTTTGCACAACAGAATTAACATCATGCCTATTTATAATCATATGGCCGTTTATCCACCGGAGCTGTCACTTTGCGACTGGACGTCACCTGGAACGAGCAGACACCTTCAAAGAAGCACCAGTCAGACATTTTACAGGTACGTGTGTCCATCACGCATCTGTCACTTCACACTGAACTCATCTCGTTTTTGGTGAGTTCGTGGTGACGGACTGAAGGCTACGACGGAAAAACGGCCTTAATCTCAATGAAATAGCAATAACAGCACGCTCCACATACGTCGCAGTCAGACCGAGTGATAGCCACGCGACACAATAGCTTTTGTTTTTCTAATCCCCGCCGTAATCTCCGACATTATCGCGCCAGCAGGTCCTACCCTAATGATGACACGTTTAACGTTTTCGCAACTCTCGCTGCGGGCTGGCTGCGAAAATGAGCCGTTTAGAAGCCATTAACAAGTGGTTAAGCAGCCCGCGGCCGGCAGTTTAGAACTTTGTTGAACGAGGTAATAGCGTAAACACCGAGCAACGTAATCGATTATGAATTGCTACTCTCGTAACCGATTGCGGTAGTGCACTTACGACGCACTGGGAAAGTGGGCACCGATCTGGTAAAAGTGGTAAATGCAGAAGTGCATTACGTAACATTATTGTCAGATCCAAATGCTAAGGTGATTATTCTGATTACACATATCTTACAAAACATTCTCAACTTAATAGATATAAAAAAGCTGTAGATATCTTAACAGTTTGCGGTAGTGCAAGTAACACTAGGGAAGTGAGAACTGATCTGGGGTCTGATTGCGTAAGGAAAACGTATGCGTTATCGTAATCGGGAGCAAATTCTGCGCTCCGATTGGCTGACGTAAATTAGGGAACCGACAAGCGATCAGTGTGCTGATTCTGTATCGTTCAGTTAGTTAGTAACCCGCACTGGGTTATTAACTAAGAAAACGGGAGAAAATCCTATTTTTGTATTCTTTTTGTACAATATAGCAACTAGAATGGTATATTGACATGATACAATACCGACCTAGGTTGGTAATTTGTGCAAAAATAGGATTTTTGTCTTCGTTTTCTTTATTAATAACCCACTTAGGGTTACTAACTAACTAACTGAACGATACAGAATAAGCCCACAGAATGTGTTTGCGATCACGATAACGATGGATACATTTCTCTTACACAATCGCCCAGCTGGTAAAAATGATGATGGCCAAACCATTAATTACTAATTAATTAATTATGTTACTAGATCTTTACTACTATAATAATCAACTTTCTTGTTTTATATAAAATCATCAAATATTTATTTAACTAAACTAACACTGCAATAAATGATGCAATTAACGATGAACTAATTGAAAAAAAAAAAACAAAACGCAACTAAGTGGAAGGGGGAGTCATTCAACAATAAATAAATTTTGGTTCAGAATACTATCATTTTTAGGCCAAGACGTTATCGTGTGACCAAGTCCGATTAACCACACTGGAATTTAAAAAGCTTTTATATCCTTTTCTGTAGAAAAGGATATAAAAGCTTTTTAAATTCCATATGAAAGGAGGAATGTAACAAGGGAGTGTTAAAAGTCGTCAAATTCCCTCATCTGTGATCTTTATGAAAGTCATAATTGGTAAGTGCCTCGCCCAAGGTGTCTTTAAAATAAATGTGGTAAAGCTAGTTGTTCTCATGGTTACGGATGCGGTTTCCCAGTATACTTAGAATAATTTACAATGCAGGAAAATCGAGTCCTCCCAGTTAATAGCAAATAGCGACAATCTTATACGTACAGTAATTAATTTCCGAAGGCTTCATCCGCGTAGCTTTGATTTACGATATTCAACTTTGCCATTTGGTTGGAATTAGAATTTACAATATAATCCTCTTGCGGTTACTTATTCACGCCTAGTGGGTACTTAAACTCGTAATAAATACTTGAGAAGCAAACGAAATGTTGGGACAAAGAAATTGCGAACGAGAAAGTTATCCGATGAGAAGTTGTATTCTCCATCTTCAAGGATTATTTATTTGTTACCTAAGATGTTTACTCGTTTGTTACCTAAGATCTTTACTCGTTATAAGACCTTACAAATTACACGCTTGTAATTGCTACCTTATATAGAGGAAACTTGTATTGATTTCCGCGAGTTTGGTAAAACTTAATATCATGCAAGTCCACGCCGGGGGCAAATGTTAGTTATTAAATTATTTAAGTAATAACCAGAGACTAACAACTATAAGTAAACACATACTCATTTTAAAAAAATCCCACTCCTGTGCACCTACTGTGTTAGTGCCCAGCCCTAGTACACAGAAGGAGCCGACTGGCCTCAGGAGGTCCAAGTATCCTCCTGCCAAAGAGGTGCTTGTTCCTTGGGGCAACCGGACTTGGTGGGGAGATATAGACAGCGGCGAGCACAATAGATCGGAGACGGTCAACGTGCTACCGGGACTATAAGGTAAGGGAATCTTTGAATCTTTGAATCCTGCACAGCCGCGTCTCCAAGAAGCTGAAGAAGAAACAACCAATCGCTGTCTTCGCTGCACAAGCCCAAGTGCCCAAGATGTAACTAGTAACTACGTCGATGCAATAAGTAGTTTTGCAGAATCGCAGCAGCGAGGGGACACGTTTCGACCTCGCTCTCCTCATGCTAATCGGCGTGAAGTCAACGTCACCTGCGATCAATACGGGCCGCAGCACGCAGCACGTGCTCGGGCGACGACCATTGTATGCCCGATGAGCTGCCAGTTGCCACGGGACGTGGCGCACATGCCAAATATGGTCAAACCGAACTATACGACGACCGGTGATCGCTTCGAATCAAAACGGGCGGCCCGAAAACCATTATCTAAATAATCAAGGTTTTGTTAATATAAAGACAACGAGAATGCAAAGGATTATACTCGTATAGTCGTTTACAAAGCACGGCTTCTATAAATCACGATCGTTGAAAACTTAGCACCACCGCCCATTTGAGGTCTGCTTTTATTTTAAAATATTGACTAGAAAATTCCCTACTTTTTGGCCCCAATTTCACTTACGGTTCTGTTAAACATTTGGACCTCATGTTTCAAAACAATAAGGGATCGCATCAGAACGTTATCACTACCATAGTTAATTGTTCGGTATAAATTAGGCGTGTCAATAGTCGGTGTTGGCAGAAAATAATCGTATTAAAGTATTTGCAAAAGATAATGTAAAAGTAGAGAAGACAATTAACGGTCAGCGATGATTCAACAAATATGATAAACCGCTGCTCTGACCAGGTTCACTCATGCGATAATCACGTTGCACGTAGTTAAAACAAACAGTATTTGTGCGATTTACTTATTGATTATATCCACGGCCAAATCACTAAGCCTTGTTAGACAACATCTTACCATTACAACAGTCGGTCACGCTCTTGTAATTATCTCCAATACTAATAACAGCTAATAGCATTTCGTGAACGATTTTTATAAGGATCTAAAAAGCTTGGTCAAGAGTCCATACTTACTTAAATTGTTGGAGTATGGATAGTGCATTAACCCAATGCGAATTTAATTTTAAACGTACCTAACGCTTTGGGCAAGATTTGTATGATTTAAAATAATTTGACATGTTCGTGTTTGAAAATATATTAGCACAGCTAAAAACTTCTCATTTCTTCTTTAATATCCGCAAGTCTAAATTTCAGTTACATTTAGACACCCCTCTACATTTTGTATCGACCATATGTATTACATCAATATACTTTGCAACTGTTGCTATGGATCAATAAAATTTAAAGCCCGAAAAGATTATTTTATTTGAATTGGTAGTATAAAGACATCATTGGACAATGTTCGGCCACATCGCAAAAATGACGTAAGGAGTCTCAATAGGTGCTAACAAGCTGTAGTTAGCGGCCGGGGTGTAGGACCCGAACTGTCGGCATCGTTGTTACTGACCGCTCGTCTATTGATTTCACCTTCAGCCGACAGGCCTATATCATTCATGATGGTATTTTCTTAGAAAGTCGTACTCCGCTTTGATTGGATATTCTCACAATCGCCCACTGAGTGATTTAAAGCTTCATTAAGAAGGCTATGTTCATTGTTCATTTGTCTGGTCCATGAGTCATTACCAATAGGTATCGCGCACTGTTCTTAGAAAATCTGGCGCTGATGAAGAACGTTTCGGCACAGTATTGGAGGATTCCCCAATGAGGAGGAGGGTGGACTAAAGAAACACAAGAAACCGCTGAATACAAGCGAAGTGAAACCCCGCGGGATTCAGCGGTTTCTTGTGATTCAGCACCATTTCCATTCATGTCTATACGACTGCGGACTTTTCGTTAGTTTATATATAAAGCATAGATTCTATTGTGTCCATTTGGAAATTCGATTCACGAGCCACTTTTATCTATTTTCGCACATGCGCCACAGAAGACGAAAGGTGACGAAAACACACACAAGTGTACATGACAATTGACTCGTCAGCCACGACCACCATTCGTATAAGGACGTAATTTAAACGTGACCGGACTGACTGGACCATGTTTTTGTGGCGATCAATCAAACATCAAAAGAACAAAAAGCAATGATACTGGAAGGTCGGCAGAACAGAAATAAAATTTTAAAATATTCATATACCCGATTGGCGAAAAAAAAATTTCGATGATAAATACAATACACACGAAGTTATTTTCCAGAGTAATTTGCATAAGAAAGGATGCAGTGTACTGAAACGTGTAATTTGTATCGATTCAGAATACATTGCGGCATATGGTGGAAGTTTTGTGGGAACAACTCATTTGTCCAGTTTTGTACTGGGATCCACCTTTTACTAACTTAACTCGTGTGAGTACCCAGGTATTTAAATAGCAAATAGCTATAAAAATTGCGTTTCCTAACATGTTACACATGGTTTTGATACTTTATTTTTGAATCAAGTTGAGTTTGGCCAGATTATCCATCTAACGCGAGTCGCGACGTTAGTAAGTCTATTTAAGCCCACTTATTTTTGACCAGCAAAAACTACCTAATTTAATACAACATTCATTAGGTACGCGACGTATGAAATAACCGTGAGTCATGCCAAACTGCGAGTTGCGATTCGCGATACTGAATTAATTATTATTATTTATTTTAATGTAATTTTCAATAAAAGCTGAATGTGGGAGCAATCAGTTTGCGTTGTACGATCCAAAAAATTAAGCGCCAAGAATATACAATTTAGAGACATCTAAACTCCTGCAAGATCTTTGAATGTATAAAAATAATAATATAATTCTTGCAGTATAATATAAAATATATTATTCTAATGTACCGGGTTTGTAATAGCGCTTGTTGAAAATTGATTGAATGCGATCAACTCAAAGAAAAAAAATTCAAAGACTTACTGGTGAGCTCTTTAGCAGACAAGATTGAAAATGATGATGTATTCATAATGGAATCCGAATCAATTAATCATCGATCTGTATTTAGTTTAGTTTTGACTATCGGCCGTCTATTACGTCTAACTAAGAATCATAACGGAGATGATGATAGCGATCGTGCTCTTCATTTAATTCTAGTACAATGGACCGAGATTAAACAAACGTCATAAACCGTTGTCCATTATCTTATGTTGAAGTGAAATGCCTTAACTCGTCTGGGTGTATATACCCAGTCATAATTTTATACTGTCTATTTAATCTTGTGAATTTAAAGTTAATATTTATACAGCTGCAAACGATTGTAATATAGTTAGCTGAACATATGTTTTTGATACAACTTATTGGTCTAATATAAAATTAATTTATTTTGTCTTTCATATATTTTCTTAAAATACGTAAAGTATAGTCCTATCTCTTGACTATGGAAGAAGAAGACTCTCTGACTAATAAAGCATGTCCATTCCTTCTCCATCAAGATTTAGATTTAGTTCAGGAAAAGATTGGGACATAAATCTGTCTCTGAAATTCAGTCTTCTATTTTTACTCGAACCTTTAGTGAGGGTTATGATTGGAAGAGTTTATGTGTCACTACATCATAGAACTACTATGTAGCACTATTTTTACTTTATATTATAACGTATACAGTACAAAATAGTCTTCATATAGGTTGCGTTGTTTCTCCAAACGCGAATTGAAGTCCGCCTCGCTGCCAAGTGTCATCATGTCACATATGAATATAATGGTAGGAGGCGCGGTTAGTCCGTTGGCGATGTAGTAACACATTTAGACGTATGGCCTGCATAATTTATATTTGGTTAACAATGTTACAATAGTAATCTAATAAGAAGTATAATTGTTACGGTAAAATTCCCGACTTTTTAAACTTGTTATTTCGAAGCCGTTTTAAATAGATTATTGTACTTAACATGATTTAAATGGGTTCACCAGGAATTGGTTACAGGACTTACTTAGCTCATAGCAAGTAATAAATATTTAATTTATGCACGACATTATGACTGACAATATATTCAAACCATAGGGAATATGCAATAATTGAATATGGCTAATGTTGACTCTTGTTAAATTTTATACACATGAATTAAAAATTGAAACCCTGTAAAGAACGCCTAGACGTATTCTAGAGACTCGGATACGAGGCCGCAGCCAATGTCTCTCATTGTGCATTGTTCCCCGAAAGGCCGACGAAGGGCATTTGCTCTCTTCCTGGGCCAGCTGACCGTGAGCTTGATTTGGAGTAATTGCATTGCCTGATCTGGCTTGTAAAAACGTTAACGGGCCATAAAAATCGCATATAGCTGAATATCTTGTTTAATGAATTTTAAAAATCCCTAAACTAAGGATTACAAGATCAGGACGGTATTCACATTAATTTTGATAAAGAACCGTCGAACCACAACGTAAAACTGTCTCTCGTTTAAAGTCCTGTGCTTGAGCACAGCCTCAGTAGGATTCAGTAACTGAGAATGAAGATATCATGTCATAGTAATACTAAAATTCTTAGATGTATTATTATTATCAAGCAATGTCTTTGCCATCTTACTAGCTCAGGAAGTCATTAATGTCTTTGAGAAGCTTATTCAAATTCTTACTTGGACAATTTAAAATTCATGAGATGTGTAGATGCTGCAGTGGGTGTAACTTTCGGGTTCTCATGCATAATAAAACTGATAAAAAACTAGTCCGTTTATGCACGCCGCAACAAAAAGGGTTCCTAATGATTACACAATATGTACCGCTCGTGCGTATCGGCTCGTACCGGCGACTCTTTATTGGTGCGTATTTATTCGACTTTAAAACGATACTGCGATGGGTTTTATGTAAATCCGAAAGGTACAATCTGGCGTCATCGCATTTATTTACACTGGCAGATTGCTTTTGTGCTTTTATGACAGTCCTGTAATTTATTTGTCTCCTATTGTACCGATCTCATCGTTTTTTATATCTAGTTTTTTTGATTCAATCGACCATTTAAAGTCCAGATTTATTTGAAGACCAATGCTCTTTACAGTTTTGTCTTCTGTATCAATTATCCTTTGTAGTTTCGTCTTGAAATTAAGAAAATACGAGTATTTTTTTTTTACTTTCTTTACAGCAATTGTTAGAGTTTGTTTGTTTGAACACAGTGTGATTTTTGTTATTTTGGGTGGATTTTTAGCAGTTCCACTAATTTATGTTCTTCTTTTTACAATTGCGGTCAAGATTTCCTCAACCCAGTAACAAAACACTGACTTCAACCATTCAGACTACAACGTATCATAATTCATAACCAAAAGTCATGTTATGTAATGAGATATTCGTGACTCCAAAGGACGGATACGTTTCGTTAAAATTTGATCGTGTAAGCTCGATATCATGCCTACGGTCGGGGTTTGGGAACGGTATGACCTTCTGGCATTCTCTGTCCTTGTGTAAGGATTAATATTTGAAATCACTGTGTACAGACATCATACACCAGTTATTGGCATTTTTAAAATGAAACTTTTATTGTATCGTTCCAAGCTCTTCCAGTACTCGAATGACGCATTACAGTCGAGCCGGGGCCAGGTGATGTCCATTGCGTATTAATTTTATAGCGCCATCTCTAAAATGTATGCATGAATGTTAATTTTTGTCTTACGAACTTTTAACACACAAATAATACTTTTGGTACTTTTTGTTCTTAAAATACTTGTCATCAAGTAATAAACCGTTGCGTCAAGAGATGGCTCTGTTATAACTACTTACTTCCATCTAAGTTTAACTTGCATTGCGCATCGTGATTTCATAAAACCACACGATAATTTTTGATCTAAATATATATGGGGACATTTTTCTTTTGAAACATATACAATTGCTATCTAGAGTTTTAAGTACGAGTATATCCACAAAGAGCATGAATTAGGGGCGACGAATACCTTTAGATTTACCAAGCAAATTACTCGGTTACCAACTACCGCTAAGCGAGCAAAGGATTCGTTTAATTACTAAATAACGGCTATGAGGAACGCGAACGTTTAAAGTTAACTTTGCTATTAATCCAAGGCAAGATAAATCGTACAATGGACAACTCTATAGTTATTTGTTATGCAAGGGCGCAAAGTGGGTTTTTGGGCCGAGTGTCAAATTTGAATGCTGAGCGGCGAAGGATTCTAGGGTTGAACCCTGAGCGCAGCGAGGGGTTCAAAGAATAGAATCCTGAGCATAGCGAGGCATTCAAAGACACGAGACCCAAAAAAATTTGCGCCCGTCCATAACACAAAATTTTTCATCTCACCACAGCGAGGAAAATCACCAGAAGAACACTTTAGATCGGCATTGCGATTTATGTTAAATGTTGTTTTTGGTAAATCTGAATAATTTCACTTACTGAAACCACCTTAAATCATCACTCACCTTATTTCAAAGTTAAAACAAAAAATAATGAATAAAGTAATAAAAATATTAGGTATTTTCATTTCATCACGATTGGAAACATAGACAAC
This sequence comes from Coenonympha glycerion, assembly GCA_963855885.1. Classification (NCBI taxonomy): domain Eukaryota; kingdom Metazoa; phylum Arthropoda; class Insecta; order Lepidoptera; family Nymphalidae; genus Coenonympha; species Coenonympha glycerion. The sequence goes on along the minus strand of OY979637.1, from coordinate 13,558,433 downwards.
TATCACTAGACCAGAAAAAAAAATTGAGAAACTTTTTTTTTACTTTTTTTGAATGCGTTCTGAAATAGGAATTTCTGAGAACCAAAGATAATATAAAATTTTATAAATATTTTAACAATAATTACATAAACGACGAGGAAAAATCATGGATTTAATTAGATTTCTTTTATAATTAATAAAACTAAATAGGAGTTATTATATTTATTGATATTCTAAGAAAAAGTAAAAATAAAAAAACTAATGTACCTATACAAACTCTAAGGTCGAACTTTTTTACTGAACGTATGTGTTATTAGAAAAAAAAGAAGTCTTCAGCTTTGACATTGACATGACACGTAATTCGAGTTTGACGTTGGAAATGCTTTTCGGCCCAAGGGCCGGAAGGGATTTTCATACTACTTTGTCTCCCTCGGGAAAAATGAAAATGCTTTGGCGGCCTAGGGAATATAATAGCATTTTCCGCCCGCATTTCGGGCATTAAAAAACGCTTTTCCGAGCGGGTGAGATGAAAAATTATTTACGGCCTTCCACCACTAATAAAGGAGACAGACCACAGAAAGTACGACGGCAATAAGAGAGATTAATTCTGTATAAGTAATTTCGTATCTAAGGCTTTCATGCTTCCGTATTAAAATTAGTTCATACAATTTGAACTTTACTTTATCAAACTATTTGCTGCCTTAACATGAACAATGAACATATTATCTAATGTAGGAAAAACTAAATTTTTATATATTGTTACATTCAGAATAAACCTTTTTGTAAATAGGTAATCTTATGTCTAGTAATTAAAATAAACATTAAAAAGCTAAACTTTAAATCGATTATTATGAATCGTAATGTGCCTTTAATAAATTGTCGTCAGTTTCCACACTTTGTAAATGACAAAGTCGAAGAAGACAAGATTGTATACAAGCTTGCGAAATGTGCGTACTATATACGCCTATCCATCATATACAAGTGAACATGTATTACCTCATACAACTCAGGGACCAGGGTAACAGCAACAACCGACGGTGAAACAAAGGTGAAAGGCTGCTATCAAACGTTTTGCACGCTCGATTCACAGCTTTGATTTATGCAAATTAGGTGTACACACGGGGAAATCTTACTTGGTACGATTATACACCTTGATAAGTTAATATTAGGTGCCATTATAGAATAGCCTGGTAACAGATTGGTATCTATAGACTGTGGTGTATGTATCGAAAGGCAGGATGCAACGCCAATTGACCGAAACAATTTGTTTCATAATTCTTTAATTATTTTCAAATAAACATATTTTTTACACGGTGAAATAAAAATAAATTTAAATTTTGTCATGAGCAAAAAATAATTAAGGTTTTGTTGGAGTAGGATCTGCTTGTGTTTTAAAAAGGCAGCAACTCTAGAAATAACCGGGATTCATAGGATAGTTTATTTTGGATTTTTAATCGGCATGAACTTTACAATATCAGTTTTGAATCGCAAAATTATATCAATCCGAATTCGCATTTCTATATGCCTTCATACGTCTATTTCTAATCATGAAATAGTTTGTAATTGCATAATTGATATTAAATTATAATTTTAATAAATACGAGTATGTTTACTTCCTCTAAATCATTTTCAAAGATGTAGATGTTTTCATGTTCATAAAGGTCCTGGGTGTAGTATTAAGTAAAGAGGATTTAATTAATTTATGATAACAACAGAAGAAGTTATGATCATGGTACCGCCCATACATGACTGGCTACCAAGGCGCGCATGAAGATGTATGCCAGAAAGGTTAATTTAAATAAACATAAGAACATTTTCACGATCGCTCCATTCCAACCGCTACAGACGCTAAAGGCCTGAATGTAGCTTGTATATTTGATGATTAAACGAACTTACCTTAAGTGAAGTTCTATCATAATTTTATGAATTCCTGTATGAAGATATTAACATGTATACTTATTAGGTATTTACGCCAAGTGATAGCCATTCAGACACTAAAGTTGAGAGAAAAAATAAAAAATTTCAACATTTTTCATATATCTCACGCTAGCAACACTGTGTCTGTCCTTTCATTTAGTTCAGAGTAATTATTATAAGAGTGCCTTAGTGCTTCGATAAGCTCGTCTTGGTAGGAAGCACTACAGAGCACCCAAATATTATGTATCATATACATAATATATACATAACTACACAATATTATACATAACCACACAATATTATATATGCAAATATAATATATATATATATATATATATATATATATATATATGGGTTATGTTGTCTTCAATAAATATTTATTATTATTGTAATATGTACATTTTTTATTTACAAATTCATACATGGGTTTTTCCACAAAACAGGGGCGGGAGGGTGTTAATATCTTCATACAGGAATTCATAAAATTATGATAGAACTTCACTTAAGGTAAGTTCGTTTAATCATCAATTTTAATTCATTCCTGTATTCTATATTAACATGTATACTTATTAGGTAGATGTTTAGAGCCATGACATTTGTAAATAAGAAATGCTTTTAAATTAATAGAATAATAAGCATAATCGCTTAATATTGAGCAAAAAAATAAAAATAACAACTTAAGTTGATATTCAAAGCAAATTAATAATTAATGGCATAATTTTGTAGAAATATTAAAACTGTGATAGATAGTAAATCAATATTATTAGTATAATATAATAATAATAATATATGTACAAAAACATATATTTTTATATGTGCGAATACCAAGGGTATATTAAGACTATATTCTAGCAGTACTGCTCGTATGTAGTCTTGACAATTAAAATAGGTTTTAAACCTCTTTCAACAAGCTTGAAAATATTTGTATCAGTTTGAACTTTTAAATGCAACACTTGATTAATCGTAATAAATTGAGCTGTTAATATGCAACCATGAAATATATATTTTAAACAGTAAATTTATCACGAATATATTTTTATAAACTTGAGTAGAATAAATATTACCGAGACATATTTTTGGAAAGAGAAAAAAAAAAAAAAAATAAGATCAATTTATTAATATATAAGATTAATAAATCTATGGGTTGCAGAGAACTAGTTCGTAAATTTTTGTTCATCTTGACTTCACTTTACGAAAATACAGGAGTAGGCATTAGTATTTTTGTAAAGTGTTGTTTAATTTTATTCATAGCTCTTTAGAGTTATTTCTATTGAAGGAGTTAACAATGATATTTTTATTTAATTTCCATAATAATATTGTTATTTGGGTTTTGGTGTAGGTACAGCTTTAATAAGGTCATTAAGATTTAAAGTGACCTTAAATTATATTTTTAACTGAATAGGGTGAAGTAAGAATATTCTCAAGAGATTTAAAAAAAAGCCATAGATAAATCATCTTATAAGCCTATTTTAAAGTTGATTCTGAGACAAAGGCTGATGAAGTAACTGTATCTACTGTTTATTCCTGAGTTCTAATAAAGTGATAATAATAAAAACTTAAGATAGTCTGAAAAAAGCATGTTTTCTAATATTGTCAGACAGTAAACTTCTTATACAATATTATAGTATGTAAAATCGTGTTGAGTTTATCATTTCACATAATATTAAAATTTTAACTGAAGGCATAATTGTTATTCTTATTCATGTTATAATAATGTTGTTTAATATCATTAATTGTTATTTTAACAGTCACCCCAACACTACTATCGCTGTTGTACTGGTTAGTTGTAAACAAAAAACCACATATATACAATTGGAATACAAATATTAGACAATACGTTTTAAGTTCTTCAGTTTCTGCATCAAGACCATTTTTTAATTTAGCAGTCTTTCAGTTGAAAAATGTGATCTGATTTTTCCAAGTTGATAATCGCAAAAATCAACGAGCAAATATAACATGTTAATAGGTAGACATGTCGAAATGTTATTCGCGATTGTTCGCGATTAATGCTTTGTTGACTTGTTGCGACGATGAAAAAAAAAAAATTTTTTTTTTTTGTCACTTACCCAATAATTCCACTGTCATCACAGAAGATAAAAGTCTTGAATCTTCGTTTAATAATAATCAGTTAATTACATACCACAGCTGAAGTACTACTGTACTGGTATTCAAGTTCCTAGTGAAGCAGTGATGACCCAATTTTCAATTATCATTTGACCTTGGTCAGTCATCATCGAGAGCTAAATCCTTGCAGCGGCGTCATCCATCGGCATGAAAGTTAAACAAAATATTAGACTTATTTAATAATGATTAAATACCTACAGAAAAAATAAAATGTAGGCTATGTATCAACTCTAAAAGAACAAAAAAAAAAATATGATACATGCAAGCCAAAATTATGAACCATCATTGTTCATATTATCATAAATCCAATGAAGTATTTAATGATTCTATGATCTTATAATTATTGGTAATTTCCAAATCCTTTAACATTTCATGCATAGATAACCATTAGTTAATTAGCGGCGCGATCGCCTGAAAATAAAAATATTTGATCTAGCAAAAATTAATTTTGGTCTTTAAATATATTTTCCATTGCGTTACGTTATTCCTAGGTATGGATACCGATATTCCTGTAGATACAGGTACAAGGATACCTAAAATAAATTTAAATAAACATATCATCGATTGTTTTATAAGGACTCTACAGTTTCCATATTTAATATTCATTTAAGAAATTTAAGAAATAGTCAATTTTAGAAACTATAAATAACTTTGATATTCAAAAATATTGCATTCTTTTAAAAGCATGCATCCTAACTCAGTTAAAGCATTGATAAATTTGATGTAATATCTAATACATCGAGTTACGATGAAAGAATGGTTGTATTAAAAACATGTATTTGTAATGGAATAACAAAAAAAATATTAAGTATGTTATCGAATAGGTTGTCTCATATTCAATTGTATGTGAACAGAATATAATAGCCGAGTTTTTTGCCAGACCTTCTCAGCGCAAACCCGTTTTTCAGATTCAAGCTTTCATAAAAGCCTGTAAATCAAGCCCATTTGAAAAAAATCACTTTCATTTTTAATTACTTAAACATGAAAATTAATTGTAATATTAGTGGTTCAATAGTTTATAAATCTTCATAATATAAAACCTTTTGTATAAAAGTAAATTATTATGAATGAAACTAGGATAGTACCTAGATATCTAAAGTGTCATTGCACTACATGCGAACTAAAGAAGAGAAAAAAAAATACACATTAAATTCTGTTCATAGTTTTGAGAACATAAAGAGAGAAAATAAATAAATTTTCCACTCATATTTAAGCATGATAAAATAATATCATCAGGCTCGAATATTTTATGAATGCGGTTATTCTATAAGCTAAACGGCAAACGTACGAGTAAGTAGGTGTCGTTTATTGCCGGTGGTACCCCCGATGGTCCCCCCGGGGTACCACGGGTTGCCTTCTTACCCCGACCCGACTATATGCGAACATGCGCGAGTCCGCACGAGGTTCGAAACAGCGCAACGCTCCGCCAGCACTCCGATCGGCGGCCGCGCGGCGCCTGACATGACAGGTCGACGGAAATGTCAAAAGAGGACATCGATAAGTACTTGCAAGGCTGTTTTGCTCCTGGTGCTGCTCTTGTGGGGAAATCAAGACTCTTCTGTCCTGGGTAAATCTTCGAGAAAAGTCGTCGCAAGAGACGAGTGCTGTCCTGCGATTTGGCCCGTGGGTCCACCATGGACCGACAGGTGGATTGCTCAGATATTCCTCCAGTGCCAGTTAATATTGGATCTTGATTAACTGTATTTCATATCATTGATAAAAGACAATATACACAGAAGTTATTAGAATATTATATTATCAAATAAAATTTTTGTGTCTCACTCGTACATTTCAAATTTTGAGTAGTATTACTAGTTGATTTTGTAAGACGTTGTCAATGGACTTTTTATTGATGTATCTATAAATAATGACCACAACAATAAACGATTCGTGTGGAAGACTAAAATAATTGTAAATAGTGCATTTGATTGCGGGTACTTTTCAGACCTGGTCTAGTAAAGTAATCTTGGTTCATTTAAATTAGCAGACAGTAAAAGAAAATATTGATATGAGGGTATATCGAAATAGTTTCTAAAGGTAATCGTTTTTATCCTTTATATCATTCCAATGCGGTTGGTGATAAAAAAACAGCATCGCGCGGTGTTCCCAGGTGGTCACCCATCCAAGTATTAACTGCGCCCGATGTTGCTTGATTTCGGTGATCGGACGAGAACCGTCAACCGGTGTTTTCAACATGGTATGGGGGCGTTTAAGCAACAATTTGCTATTTTGGAAGTTGCTTACAAGATAATCTTGTCATTTTTGGGAATGATTAATCCATAGGCGTTGTCTTAATAACCATCCTCAATGTATATTGTCGTGAAGGTCACACTCTCTAATGAAGTGTACCCAACACTGAAGCATAGACTGCAGAATATATTATGTTGATTGACTTTTTTGCAATTATTACCTAATATAGAGACGATAATCTTATTAACTCACCCTCATGTATGTCGTCGTGATGATCACATCCCTTTTATGCAGTGTCCTCAACATAGATGCTTTGCAATTATTTTTTGCAATTATTAATACAAAGGCGATAGTCCTCAGGTTTTTCACCTACCAACTACCCTCAATGTATGTTGTCGTGAAGGTCACACCCTCTAAATGAAGTGTACCCATCACCGAAGAATGCATCTTGATTAGCTCCTCTTGCAGTAATTAAAACAAAGGCGATAGTCCTTCCAACTACCCTCAATGTATACTGCTGTGAACGTAACACCCTCTAAGAGGTGTACCCAACACTGGAGCAATATGGATTTTCTGAACCAATAATAACAATTCCGTAGATTTCACAATTCGTTTTGACGATGAATCCGATTATTTTGAATATTTCTTTTCGGATACTTTGATTTCCGCAAGAAATACTTATAATCACTCACTTTTTTTATACGAGTTTAATAATGTTGTGTTGAACGGCCGAGCACTAGAACGCTAATGGAAAGGACAGACACAGTGTTGCTAGCGTGAGATATATGAAAAATGTTGAAATTTTTTATTTTTTCTCTCAACTTTAGTGTCTGAATGGCTATCACTTGGCGTAAATACCTAATAAGTATACATGTTAATATAGAATACAGGAATGAATTAAAATTATCCACATAAAATCAAAATTGAATCTAACTGGATAATATGTATTATGGCACATTCTACTGTACTTAACAATTAATCTCATATGTTATTCGTAAAATGTCTAAAACGATCTAGATCTATTTAGCGGTAGAGAAATCTAAAGTACCTTTTGGTGATTTTGTAAAGATTATATTTCTGCTGAATTGCAAAGTACGTAAATTCTTAGGTTCGAATAAAGAAACAAAGCATTGGTAAATCTTTGTGGTACACCTCAAAGAGCTAAAATTTCTCAAATAATTTGAACAAAAAAAATGGGAGATAGAAGCAATGAGTGTTTTCTTGTTACCAAATAATTTTAAAACAAATGTCGAGTATCAGTCCAGATGATTTATATGTACACGAGACAAATGCAGAACGACTCGAAAGTACTACTCATCGAAATAAATAAAGATGTATCTGTCTCGTTTAAAATTAAAGAACAAAATACACACATGTCATACAATATATCGGAGAGAGGTTGAATTATTATTTCGTAGACTCCAGAAAACCTGTCTTTATCAATTTAAATAAGGATGTTAAAACTCTTTGACTTACTATCGAGCGAGACGCCAAAGCTGGCTGTATAGTGTATATGGATGATGCCATGATCAAGATTCCGTCCACGCATTATGAATTGCTACGATGCGTGTGTGAGGAACAATGAGGCAAACACTGCATAAATCTTCCAAGTGTACAAGTTTATAACGCCTCTGTCAAATGAGAAAAAATAATAAATATTTAAGAAAAAAAATCAGAGCTAGAAAAACGACATCACAAATGAGGAAAATAATCATCTAAACTTCTAATAGGTAACTAATTCTCGTTTTCACCAACATTTTAAGAGTCAGTCCTAAGGTGACAGTTGTTGTAGGTGAAAACTGTCACCTATCGGCTTAAGCATTCGATTTAGGCGTTTCCTAGGTTTAGTGAAAACGTCTGTGGGTGTTTCGCGCGGCGATGGCCGGTGGAGCCGAAAAGTCCCGGAGCGGAGACCGCATGTACTAGTACGCGGTCTAGACTCCAGGACTTCTGCGTAGCGTGGGACGCCCTCCAGCTCGTTGGACCGACAACATAAAGCGGGTGGCGGGATTTAATTGATGCTCCGCTCCTATTGGTCATAGTAACGAAGCTATAGATGTTATATAGCCTATAGTCTTCCTCGATAAATGGACAATCCATCAAAACAAAATCTAATTCGGAATTATACTTCCTGTGATAATCGCGTTCAAACAAAGAAACAAACTCTTCAGCTTTATAATTTTAGTATAGAAAATATAGATTTTGGCGCCTCCTGCAGTCTATGGCTGGTAATAGTAGAAGAAGTACTGAACTTAAACGATCTTAAACACACGAATGCGATGTATGTAGCAGAGGGCGGACCCAGAGGTTTTATTTATGAGTACCTGCTTGAACCGCGCCTACGGAGCCACTACGACGCACTTGTGCATAATTGATGAGAGAACTTTTTCGCGATCATTCTATTAACGCTTTTTAATAACTTTCTGCGTGTTTATTGGCCATTAGCACGTATGATGTATGCCGGCTGTTGGAATGTTAATTGTTTCATTTGCAACTCTTGCGCAGTGATCGAACGGTTTTAATCCATTGAAATAAAAACGAATTATTCAGACGAGTTTGTGTATTGAGAGTGCAAATAAAGTTCAAAACAGTTTTTAGTAATTTCAGCACGTTTGTTTTAGTTTTTAACGTGATTTGTTTATTTATAGACTAGGTATAAGCCTTATGATGAAATGGTAAATTATTCAAAATTCAAAGCTGTTTCGCTGTTGAGCCTATAATAAAGAATTGCGCAAAGCATTTTTATTCAATTTTTAAATATTCAATTTAAAGGCAGATATTATAGCCAGAAGCGTGATATAAATAATTAATAAACTTGTTTCACTTAAACAGTCCGACATTGACACAGATAACTAAGAAGGTGCTGGCACAAAAAAGCTGTACTCACATGTCGGACGACTCCTGTTAGGTCGCGTTAAGGGTATCCAAGGCCTCTGAGGTGGTAACGTGGCAGTAACTGAAACAATTAATAATCAAAAATAAGCATTTCCAATTTTATCAACATAGCTACAAATCGTTAAGAACATAACTCCGATCATCTCGAGGGAATATTTAATTTTTTCAAAACATTTTATGAAATCAAAGTTAACTCAAACAATTTCACCAATCAAACAGATATAAAAGTCAAATATTATGTACAAAAACTTAATTTAACAGTATTGCGTCACCTGGCAACAACTATTGCGGACAAAAAAGTAATTCAGCACTTTCAGCAAAAAGTGTTGTGGTGATTTGTGGATCGTGCATCATTGCTAAATCTCATTTCAAATGTATTTGCAATTGCTTATCGTCCGCTTCATATTTCGCAGATGATAAAAAAGTCTTTTAATCCCAAGCTAAATTATCTGTTTTTTATCAAAAGCTAAGTTATATTTGTATTTTATTTTAAGTTTTAGATAGGTAATTTCGTGAACTATTTATGTTGAGCTTTCATCTCATCTCAAGTATAGTCAAAGAACGTGACGTGTAATGGCAGAAGCTCAAAGTGTATCATGTGTTTTAGTCCTCATATGAAAATATAGATGTAGATCAGGTCTAACAAGATTTAAAATATACACCAGAATCTCTTTAAATAATTCTCTGCCTCAACATTGTATCAAGAATAATTCAACCTATTGTGACGGTGGAAAATAAGAAAGAACCTGTGAAATTAAGCGATTGTCAAATGTCTCATGAGTCATGAAGCATGGTTTAAATCTCTCATTACTTTGCTAACGGTGTAAGGAAAAGTATTGTAGTTTAACAGAAATAATAAAAGTGCCATTGTATTTGAATCGGTGTACAATAGAAGTAAGGTGCTCCACATGGTTTATTTTTCTTTAAGGGTTATACACATCAACTAGTGATTGCCAAACTAGTGTAATCTTGATTTTTAAAATTCAACGTTAGTAGAATTATTAGAGTAGAGTTATGAGAATAGGTTATTAATCTGTAAGGCAAAATAAGTCTCACGTGATATCGGTTTCACCAGAAGAGCGTAATAGTTGTTCAGTTATACATTTAACAAACGAATCTTCCGACGCATCGCCAACGTACTCGTAGTTTAGACGTATCACCCGTACAATTGAAAGCTTTTGTTTGTTCCATAACATTTGGTTGCATCAGATACGCGATGGTTATCTGCGTTCATCAGTTGTTTCGTTCGGTTCGGTGGGCGTATAGCGGATCATGTCGTGTTGGTATTGCCTATGCACATTTGAATAATTTCTAAAGGCACTTGTAGACAACATTCGATTTATTTAAAGGAAAAGCAAGAATTATCGTCTCTTTGGTCGGACAAGGATGCTCATAAGCTTCGGCTTGTAATTGGTAAGAAGTCGTTCTTACCAGTTCCTCTGGGTGCCAACCTGCTTGCTGACATTGACATTAGAGTTTTGACTTTTCATAAGAGCCTGTTAGATAGGCCTGTGTGGAGAAAAGATTTCAATTTTCATTTTAAAACTATATACTTTTCAAGATTCCGTATTATTTCATACAAAAAACATGTTACTTCCGTAAATTGACATTACACTATGAAATCACATACATGTGATGTCTAATCGATACATTAAGGTACCAATACTTTCTTTCTTACCTGTTTTTCATCACAAAATAAAGTACGAAGACAAAAGATAAATTGAAAAGTAATTTTGATGTATTTAATATTGCACAAAATATCGCGTTCAATAAATAGTCGGAGACCAAAAGTTGTCAGCTTAAATGATAGAAACTACTAGGCGGAGAGCTTTTTGGTATTTTTCATTTAACCATGTATATAATATGAAGGGAAATATGTTAGTAAGTCGACACTCTTGTAAAATGTAACTTGTCTCTAACAGCTCTGTCGGCGGCGGCGTGGGGCGGCGCGGCGCGAGCGTCATCTCATTACCCTTTGTAATTAGGGCCGTGGCGTAGGCTGCGCCGGCCCTGCACTAAATCACGACTACGTTAGCATGCGCCCGGCGGAGTCCCCTGCATAGCTCGCGACTAGGGTCACACTAAAGCCCTGCAGGTCTCGCGATCATGACGCACAACGCTGCGGTGCGCGGCATGCGGCGTCGATACAATCGTATGAATGAAAAACGTCGAGAATGAGCTTTCGTTCCCTCGCAGTCTGCGTACACGACTGCGCAAAAAATGTTTTTAGGGTACATGTATGTATGTATGTGAGTTTCTTTTTCACGCGATTTGTGCCCGACGTCGCATGCCGCGTATACCGCAGCGTTGTGAATTCTGATCGCAAGACCAGACTTAACACTGTGTTACACTGGAAAGGGCATTGAATATACAAAATGTAGGTAGTTACTGAAAAGTCGGAACAAATATATAATATACTAGCAGATACCCGCGGCTTCGCACGCGTAAATTTTAGTCTTAACCACTCTACGGGCACCATCCATTTTCCGGAATAAAAAGTACCCTTTGTGTTAATTTACATGGAATCTATCTTCATTTCAACTTTAAACCAAAAATTTTCAGTAGTTGTGCGTGAAGGAATAAATTATCTCCCGCATGAATATCTGTTTTTCCCTATTATCACGAAAACAATGGATTTTCCCGAGAAAAAAGTAGTTGATTCTAGGATATAATCTATCTCGATTCCAAATTACAGCCAAATCAGTTCAGTAATTACGGCATGAAGGAATATTTTTCACGCGTGGATTTCTGTTTTTCACTATTATAATAGAAACCGCGGAATTTTCCTGGATGAAAAGTAGGCTTTGTAATAATCCGGGATATAATCTATCTCATTTCCGATTTTCAGTCATATGAATTCTGTAATTACAGTGTAAAGTAGTATTTCTCGCGTGTGAACATCAATGTTTCAGGTTTCCGCGGAAACCATGGATTTTTCCGGGATGAAAAGTAGCCTTTATATTAATCCAGGATACAATCTATCTTTATTCCGAATTTAAGCCATATCAGTTCAGTAATTACGGCGTGAAGTAATATTTTTCGCGTATGAATATCTGTTTTTCTTTTTTCCTACAAAAACCATGGATTTTTCCGGGATGAAAATTAGCCTATTTATTAACCCAAGATATAATCTATCTCCGTTCCAAATTCCAGCCAAATCGGTTGTGCATTTGCGTCATTAAGATTTTTTTCCGCGTTAATTTCGGTTTTTTACTAATCCCACGGGAACCATGAACTTTTTCGCGATGAAAAGTAGCCTTCGTATTAATCCAATATATAATCTGTCTTTATTCATAATTTCAGCCATATCAGTTCAGTAATTACGGCGGGAAGTAGTATTTTTCCCACGTGAATATCTGTTTTTCCCTTCTCCTGCAAAATCCATGAATTTTTCCGGGATAAAAAGTACCTTATTTATCAACCCAGGATATAGTCTATCTCCATTCCAAATTTCATCCAAATCGGTTGTGTACTTGCGGCGTGAGATTTTTTTCGCGAGAATTTCGGTTTTTAACTTATCCCACGGGAACAATGGATTTTTCCGGAATGAAAAGTAGCCTTTATATTAATCCAGAATACAATCTATCTTTATTCATAATTTCAGCCATATCAGTTCAGTAATTACGGCGGGAAGTAGTATTTTTCCCGCGTGTATATCTGTTTTTCCCCTCTCCTGCAAAACTTATGGAATTTTCCGGGATAAAAAGTACCCTATTTATTAACCCAAGATATAGTCTATCTCCATTCCAAATTTCATCCAAATCGGTTGTGTACTTGCGGCGTGAGATTTTTTTTCCGCGTGAATTTCGGTTTTTGACTTATCCCACGGGAACCATGAATTTTTTCGGGATGAAAAGTAGCCTATGTGGCAATGCAAGATATAATATACCTCCATTCCAAATTTTAGCCAAATCGGTACAGTAGTTGCGGCGTGAAGACGTATTTTAACTTGATAAAATCCAAACTTCGGACCCCCTTTTCACCCCCTTACAGGGTGAATTTTGAAAAATCCTTTCTTAGTGCTCCCCTAGGCCTCATAAGGTATCTGTGTGCCAAATTTGGAGTCTTTAGACCCAGCGGTTTGGGCTGTGCGTTGATATGTCAGTGAGTCAGTCAGTCAGTCAGTCAGTCAGTTTCTTCTTTTATATATATAGATACAGCGTCCTTTGACATAAATTTTTTTTATGATTGCCGTAAAAACCTGTCGATCGGTCATTCCGTATTAAGATGGAACGAATTTATTGATTACGTGACATATCGAGGACGAGTGTCATTTTCATACATTTAATTGCATTCCTTATGGAACGAAATTAAATGTATGAAAATTAATGGTAATAGTATTTAATTGTGCCTGCTAATGAAATTTGTTATTACATTTCTGGAATTACAGAAGCTGCCGAGCCTACGCGCTTTTATAATTTTAAATTCTAAAAAAAAATCTAAAACTCCTAAATTTTTATGTCGAATTAAGGAGCTATTTACTAACCAAATTATATTATGTACTTGGGATACTTAGTACTTATACAAGGCTATACACGCAGGCTTTTGGACATAACCGCATAATAATAAATCAGGACTCAGGATAAATCTACGAGTCTGGGAACCCTATACAACACAATAGCCGCGGATGTGTTATTGAATATTAAACGCTAAAAACGCCCCGCTCGCCGTAGCCTAATGAATGTCCTTTTCGTAAACAATACTAAAATTGAGGGTCGTTCACACTTGAACAAAAGATCCGAATGGATATTTCCAACTGCAGGTACCGCAACTTAGAGGAGATATTCAAATGATGGAAGAGGGACGTGCTTTGAGTAAGTATAATATGTGGGAAATAAGCTCTTTGATGAGCCGCTTTAAGCGTGAAGCTAATTGCTAAAGTGGCAACTTATTTTAGTAATTAAACATATAAACACAGAAAGGATCCACACATAGTGACGTCATACGTGTATTTTTAGCCTTCGCCCTGAAGCATCAGTTTTAATTTGTCAAAACTTTAAAATGGCGCTAATGTAAGCGATCCACAGCGGTAGGGTATGTCAGCGGTACCAAAATGTACGACGCGCAACGAAATTTTTCCCTTCAACATACGTCACATCCTTCCAGTCCTCTTAGCGTAGCGTATTTCGTCATTGATCAAAAGCCATCCGCTTTGAGTCAAGTGTTCTTTAAAAGCTAGGAACAACTCTTGGATTTTGATAACAAATTATCCTCAGAAATAACTTAGTCCTTAGAGTACGCATTTTCTCTACGGTCACTATTATAAAGTGGATGGACCCTTAAACAACATCTCCATATTAGGCGAGTCGGACAGCACTTGGATCGTTTATCCGCTGACGGCGAAACTCGTGAACATCAGGTTTCCGACAAGCCTAATAAGACAGGCGCAAACAAGGTGTCGACAGAGCTTTGCGAAACAGCTGGAGAGATCCGACGACATTAACGAAGGGTATTTCTCAATAAAGATCCAAATGCGAAAATGGTATATAATACCCAAAAATGCTTATCGTAATGCGAAGCTGAAGCATCCAAATGTGGCAATTTCGTGAGGAAAAAAAAGCGTTGTTAAGTAAAGATCGTCTATTCAAAAATGAAGGCGCCTTCACGTGTTCACGCTCATACGTTTAGTGGAGGGGCGTTCATTTTTAAATTAGATGATCCATACTAAAGTAATGGCCTAACGACGTCAAACAAGTGTACAGTACTTAACCGTTGACTCCAAAAACTTCTGCGGTTTCAGAAATCCGTCTGGTGTATGATGAATCGCACACAAATTTATAACTCCACATATCTGACGAAGTTTTTCTATTCCATAACAAGAACAAATACCTGTACTTATTTTAACAATAATCTCTTGAAAATTTCCCAGCAGCTCTCGAAGCCAATGGCGAGTGAGAGTCGAATGAGCGCCAGATGCGTCGGAGTCGATAAGATCCGGCATGCTCTTCACATTGTTCGCTCCGATACGTAAGATAAGGCTTTCTCCGCTCGCTCCGAGACAGCTACCGTGAGACCTCGTCTAATGTCGACACTGGTTTAGACAGAAGCACGGGTGTTTGTCAATTAGGCCGCGTAAGCTGTTTTTAGGCTCCGAAACCAAATGTCAAAAAAGTATATTTTCTTGCACGCCAACAGTTTTTGATCCATGTGTTTCCCCTTCATTATTTTGCTAGACAAAAAATTATGAAGTACTTAACAGGTTTTTGAACATGGAGAACCCATTCAATGACAACTGTTTTGAGATATTTATTATGTTATGTTTTTCGGTAACACCATACAACGCCAGTATACGGAACCATTAGTGCTCACACGAGAACTCGCACTTGGCCGAATTATTTTTCATATCCAGCCATGCGAGGACTGTATTATCAACAACTAGACTGGATTGATTTTAATCAGAAACCTGTCAGTCGGATTATTCTGGCATAAGAAGCTGGAAGCAAAAATTGTTATTAAAATAGACTTGCTTAATCTCTTTATAAACTTAAATCTCAAACAACTCGTTCTTCGTCATTATCAAATAACCATACTTAAAAACAAGATAACGTTGAATAAACATAACACATTTACAGAAACAATAAATGAAAAGTGATGATGCAATCTGAAGAGCTTGCTTTCATTTTTGCATGTCTAGGTTAGGTTAGTAGATGATGAAGAGTGAAAAATTGACGGCCGTTTAGGGACGTATAATAATGTTTAGAAAGTTGAAGAAACCTTGCTATGACGATGAAGAAAGCAAACTGAGGAAACTGTGGTGTGTGGTGGCGTACTATACTGAAAACCTTTTCATTCTAATTTCAATTGTGGGCGGGAATCGGACGACATAATTAAAAAAATTGCTGAGCTAAAAAAAGTTCTTTGTTACGGAGAAATCACTGACAAAAGCAAATAGCAACAGCAGACGCAGCATTCAATCAAGCCATTACAACGATGACACAGCAAAACAGTTTACAAAAATGACGTAGACCATCTGCTCCAGCAATATTAATGAGAAACGGATCGATATCGAGCTAATCAATTCCATGCAATTTTTAGTCCATTGACTACACGGCTCACCAGACGTCGGGGAGCCGCGAAAGAACCGGTATTATCGGTTGCATCACATTCTAAAGCAAAAACTATACACGAGCCTGTTTCTGCACACCCTTTTTTATTACAACGAGAGGTCTTATTTTTTAATAATTGACAGGACGGCATAACGGGATGATGAAGAGGTATAATGAATAAGTAATTATTTTTTTATTGATCGCAGTTAAAGCGTAAAGTGAGCTTGAGAAAAAATGTTTTATACTATGTTTACGCTGAGGCAACTTTGACTTGGCTAAGCCTTGAATATGAATGAGAGAACTGAGAATTTGAAGACATTTTTTAACGAGATAGCGACCGAAATCTCTTGATTTGATATTTCAAGACTTTGGTCCAGGCTCTACTATGGAGTATAAAGATTAAAGTACAACCTCATTTGCTTGCTTTGAAATCTGATGAATAATATTTAAGCAAAACTGAATTTACCTACGCTGTGACTAGGTAGATAGTTTATCTATGTTCCGTAGCTCGCATAAGACCCTGATGTTAGAAATATCCTTATTTACACTACGACTGTGATAAATAATAAAATACACAAGATTAACATTTAAAACGTTTTGACGTGTTGCTATTATTACAAGGACTCGTGTGTCGTTGACCGCGCATATCTAATTCGTTGATTAAATACCGTCTAGCACTGAGATAACACGTTTACGAGCAATAAGCATAGAGCAAGCAGACACAATTAACACGTCTAATTCTTGAATTTCGCTTATAAAAAAGATGAAAGATTGTTCAACTTTCTTTTTCTGAGGCTCCTTTGAAATTTGAATGCTCGGTAGACTTGCGCTTAGTGGAAAAGAGTAAATGATATGCAAAGAGTACATAGTTTCAACGTTTTCTCATACAAAGCAAAGTCGAACACGTAAATATGAATAACTAAAATCGATTACGGATTGACGAAGTTATATAACAGACGAAACGATGAATTAGTATAACAAACATATGTACTTAGTATTTGAGAACAGACTACTTTTTCTGGTGTCGTTTAAAATGTCGCCAAGACCATTAATATAATTGGAGATAATTTATTTATGAGTTACAAGCAACAACTTATTGTTTGTCGTCAATGGAACAACAACAAGCTATTGAAAAGAAGCAATTAGGTATCTAATCTTGATCTATAAACCAACAGAATAGGAGTAGTTCTACATTCTTACATAACATAATTCCTACAAGCAATATTTAAGCTTCACGTTGCAATCTTCGATCGTATCTTCAAAACAAAGATTGTCGTTTGGCTTTGCAAGCCTTATTGGAGGACACTCAAGGCGCTAATAGGGCTACTGTTAGCAACCAACAAAGAAGCCGATAGGGCCGTGCCATCCGTTTTTTAATCCCATTATTAAATAGAAAGCAGCAAAATTCTGGAAATACTAGGATGTGTCAAATCCGATTTATTAGCTTTGAATCTCAAAAAGCCGCTTTAGACAAGTGGAAAATTAAAAAAATTTTAAACACCCACGACTCTTATAGACTTGAAATTGAAAAAGGATGAAATAATATTTTTTAAAACTCCCCGACTAAAGGAAAGTAAGAACTAAGAACCTATCAGTATAATTACAAATCCAAGAAAATCCGCCGGCGCTGCTATGTTCTGCCTGTGTCGGTGTTGATGGTGCAAGATGTTGCTGTTTACCAGTGTGTGTGTTTATTTTATTCATTTGGTAACTAATTCAATTTCTCGATACTTCTTATAATAAGCTACCGGTAAGATTACTTATAGGTACTAACTGCATTAATTGATATTGGAAACAGAAATGGCAATGGCAGCTCCGACGGATTTTCTTGGATTGTATGGTTAAGTATACGTATTCAGGCAGAAATATTGGCAGCTATATAAAGGTAGTAATAAAACTGCATACACGAGTAACAATCAATAAAGGTAGCGATTACGATGCTTTCAACGTTCATTGTACAGGTTTCGCGAAAGGGTAGAATTATTGAAGAATTTCTTTAGTAAGTACGACCGAAGATCGAATTAAATTTTCGCGTTCCCGGCCGATGACCGCCGCGATGTAATCTCAAAAACATTGTACAGCTAAAGTGAGATTCTATTAAAATAAGTATGATGTAAAAGCGTAATCGTACTACCTTTTTAGAAGTATTTTTAAGTATTTTTACCTACCTACGTAAATACCTTTAAACAAGCAATTCTTGTACATATATATTTCTATATAATCTGGATCTCGGAAACGGCTCGAACGATTTTCCTGAAATTTAGTATACAGGGGGTTTTGGGGGCGATAAATCGATCTAGCTAGGATTCATTTTTAGAAAATGTCACATTTACCAAAAAATTACAAATATGACTGCTGCCATCTATTGGCCACCGAGCGAAGCTCGGTCACCCAGATATTTGACGTTATGTTTCTGTTGATAATATATCAATTTATTTTTATTGCAGTCATGTTTAGTTTTTGTTTCTGTTTTAAAGGAAAGTAATCCTTAAACCACACGGGTGTATATATTTTCAATGCCAACGTATAACTGCAAAGTTTATAGTACTAGTCTATAAATAGGTTGCGTCGCAGTCAATTATCAGTTTTCTTAAGAAGATGTATCTGCTACAAGAGAATTGTTGACCTCCAAAATAATTTTTTTTCATCACGTGTGACACCATGTTAAAGCAGGTTACGAGCACTTACGCGAGTTTGTTTCGACAGTTTAATAACGTACAAAATGTTTATTTTCTAAGGTTTACCTTTAAGTAATATTATGTTAGCAGAACGTTGTAAGAGGCCATGCGACGTCTTACACTTTGGGTGGCAATAATTTTACATTATAGTTTACACAACATGACCAGTTTAATCGGGCTATTAACACCTAACGCTCTAAAATATCCTACGAAAGATGAGGGAAGAAATGAGATTGGGCTAACTTTTATTGTAAAGGTTTCAAAATAAAAGAAGACTAAGAAATAACTTGACACACAGTAACCTAAAAATTTACACATCAAAAACAAATTAAGTGCAAGTCTATTTGTGGCACTGGGTCTAATTCACGCTTCCCATAACAAAGTACACAAAATTTGGCGGTGGCAATACAAAACGCAATTTTGAAAATTGTGAGAACTTGTAAATTGCGTAATGGGGTTTACGAGAGTGCAAATTGCGACTGTAAAGTGTAAAACGAAGACTGATTTGTCTTTTTCTAAACATATCCAACGGAAAGGGATAGACAACAAGATCGATTTAAAAGTAACGAGACATTCTGATTTTACTGCTGGAGACTTGATGGGTTCTCTACAGACTTCGGTCAGGAGACAATCTGTCAATCAAAATAGAGGGTTCCGTCATTCAAAAATGACGGACTTTTTTAACAAACTAGTAAGTTTTTTAGGAGTTCAAATTGTTGAGGAAATGCTCTAAATGAAGCATACAATTGAAATCTGAATTGTGTGAGCTTTGATCTAATGGCTGTTACCTGAAATGTCACATCAGTAAGATATTCGAAATAAATAAGTTTAATTAAGTAACTCAATTATTACCTTCAAGGCTTCACTTGAGTCAAGACTGGCAGAGAAGACAAGAATGATAAAAAAACCATTTTCGATAGAGTTCATGTCCACAAGTCGAATACTAGTAAACCCTAAAAAGAACGCACTTTTAGTATTCACTATTCACAGAATACTGTGAATAGTGAATACTAAAAGTGAACCGACAGGAGGCGGTTCGAGCGGAGTAAGAGCCAGCAATTGATGCAATTGACCTAAATGGACACCGGGATTAGACCGTCCTATAACCAGTAACAAGCAATCTGAAGCTTTAATAGATTTCACAAGCACTTCGCAACTTCGCAGAAACAAGATGGATTCGTTAAGGCTTCAAAATGTTACATTTAGGTTAATCGGCAGTGACCTTTACGAACGTTTTTTTTCAGCAAGATCTAAAGCAAATACGAGGAGTGAATATTCACTTTTACAAAACTACTTTTGAACCCGTAGAATATTTTATTTGTCGGTGATTTAATTCTATTTCTTGTATGTATACTTTTTAATCTATGACTTACTTTTATAGCTCTTTATTTACGTAATGAACATACAATTATTATAACTTGGAGATTTTTAATTTTATTCAGTAATTCATTAACTAGTGTATAACTTATTACTTATCTGGTGTCAACACTATTTTGATAAATCTCAATGTAGTAGAGTTAATAATTACTTATTCTTTACAGCAATATAAGAACGTATTTATATTACAAGATTTTCGGCCGAGCGTGCTACAGTCACGAACTTTTACTACGAGTAATTACAAATGACGTCACGATATTAATATAGTCCCAGACACAATGCCATTAACTGTCGCGAAATTTTGAATGATGATTGAAAATGTTTGATTAAAAAAGGAGAATGGCTACATCGAAGAAAATATAAACTATCTGCAATGAAAAAGGGACATTATATCTGTTAATAATTTTTTATCTCATTTATTTTCATTACAATTCAATAATATTTTTAACAACGTTTCGAAAAAAATTAAATAAGTTATGACAACGAATATGTTACGGTAACAGTGGCACGTGTTCAATGGTTTCTACATCCCGAAAATTACTAACGCGCCTGAAGAAGTTTTTACTTCAAAACGCTGATTGAAGAGAAGCAATCGGTTGGCTCTTCGCCTATCAGTTGAGATATTTAAGGATTATTTTGGATGGTGCGCAGCAGCCGCTCTGCTCCGCTGAGCCCCGCGGG
Source organism: Coenonympha glycerion (assembly GCA_963855885.1). Taxonomy (NCBI): domain Eukaryota; kingdom Metazoa; phylum Arthropoda; class Insecta; order Lepidoptera; family Nymphalidae; genus Coenonympha; species Coenonympha glycerion. The sequence continues at coordinate 13,537,546 of OY979637.1, read as the reverse complement.
GGATCGACTTTTAAACTAATCTTCGGTTACTAAGTAATAGCTATGGCCGTCAAATATAGAAAAAACTCCTATGTGGTAAATAATAAATAATCGGCCAAGTATGAGTTAAACTCCTGCACAAAGGGTTCCGTATCTAACAACGGCAAAAATTACGTTTGTTGTATGGGAGCCCCCTTAATGAATTTGTTTAATTTTAATATTTTTTTTTAATGATCATAGATACTCAAATATTCTGTAAATATTTCAAGCGTCCTACCCATCCTGTTGCCATTATCAACACCGAGGAAAAACAAGCAAACAAATAAAATTTGTTGTATAGCGGCAACAGATACATCTTGAAAATGAAATTTTTAGGTATCCAACTAGCACGGGTCAAGAGATACAGCTTGGTGACAGACAGACGGACGGACGGACGGATGGACAGGCGGACGGCGAAATTGTAATTGGTCTCTGTTTTCATCATTTGGGTAAGAATTTCTAAAAACTATTATGTGGTGAAAAAAGAAAATAATAAGTTGTTCGAATCCGAGTACAGTCACATGCACAGACCATCAGAGAATAAGTTTATATCGACAGGGTCACAACTATCATTAGGTAACCATGTAATAGTGTAACGTACGCGGTATAGAGAATTGACTAAAACAGAACATGTTGCCAAGAAGAATAGTGAAGTTAATAATCATTAATCAAATACAATTTATAAACATTAAACATGTTGATGTATTCCATTTCTTGATCTTTAGGATCTTTAATTTAAAACTAACCGTGAAACTTTACTAGCAGTAACAATGTTCACAAAAAAGAGATTATTGAATGGTTAAATGTTTTTTTTTCCAGTTAAGAATTAAAAGTTTGAATATCCATTTAATTAACCACACTCTGTGGTTTCAAAATGTAAAGAACACGAAATTCATCTACGTAACTACGTAGATGGATCAAACGCTGGCTTTTTTTGCTGGAGCGTAATATTTAAAGAGATGGTGTTTAGTTAGCTACGACATGAATTAGGGTTCCGTGCTACTAAGGTAATATCGTTTCCATTATTATTCTGTCAGAGCATAAAATAAATATCTTTTCTGTAGAGATTGGAACCACACGGTTAATAAAATCTACACCTTGAAAATTACTACGTTTATTTTGATTGAAACTAGTTTTGAAAGATGATGAAATACCACTATGAAAGTGTAAGATATACCTACTCATTCTGATGGCCAAATACTAAATAGACGGGTAAATTGGCGTATTATACATCTGTAGCCTCGCAAGCGGTCGCGGCCAAGGCATTTATTTATACGAACCAAAACGATAATGATTTTCTTTTTTTAAAGCGGTTTAAAATTTAATATGGAGCAGAACCATCAGAACTCACCACAAATTCGCACTAGTCAGCACTTTTTGTCTTCAAACCTCATAACATAGTCCGTAGTTGGCGTATTATACATCTGTGTCCTCGCGAGCGGTCACGGCCAAGGCCACTTCACTCCGTCCATTATATTATTATCATTATTTTCAATTTGACAGATTGCTTCGGTGACGTCCGGATCGCCGAATCAAACCGATTATCACCGGCATGAATTGATAGTACAAAAAATATTATTAATGACGAGTCCAAAAGATTACTTTGCCATAATGGTCGTTTAGATTTTTTAAACATAGGTATTATTTTTGGAAGAAGCGGTGCATTCTGTTGAAGATTTATCTCGAAACGAAACTAAATTGAATCTACAAAATAGTACTACTAGAGTGATCTGGCGAGATCCCGTACTAACACGGCCAGCGCGAATCACCCAATTGCGAAAAAGCCCCAGAAAAAAGAAAAATAGTGCGAGATAGTGTTCGACGGTGTTGTGAAAAAGTATTGTCATATTTTATGTCGACTGCAAAATAATTGATAAAAACAAACATGCATGTCGTATCACTATCATAATACAAGTCTTTATTATAATATAAGCCTATACTATTATAAAAAAAACAACAGCACACAATTACGTGTCTATGAAAAACATTATAAATGACTCGGAAAATCACTGTACCACTGACAGACCTGTCGTGACAGTGAAAAGCGTTGCGTGACTGCTTTTGCACTCGCGAGACAAAAAATGTGCTCAATTTTCATGAAATATGATACACGAGCGGCGAGCGTTGATTATGAATAATTCGCCGGTAGAATATAATTTACTTACTAATATAGCAAAAGTTCCTGCCTTAATTACCGCAAATAACAAGGTCGATAAAAGAGACGAGTATAGTAAGGACAAGACTTGTCTACGAGATGTGAGCTGTGCTAAGCGGAGATGTGGATGTTCGTAGCGGAGATGTGAGCTGTAAGTATAGTATAAATCGAAAGGTGTTTTCGGGTGTGTGACCGCTCGTGTGTGTGTGACTATAACATCTCCGCTCATCGTCACAAATTTTTTTAGAAAAATGAAACATCTCCCCTTTTTTCCGCTTGATCCATTTCCCCCGAACCTAAACGGAGAGGAGATGAGGAAATAACGAAATTTGTTTGGTTATTCAAAACACATATCTTCTGTCCACATTGCTGGAAACCGGGCCATATTAACGGGAATGTACCGAAAGAACTTCTTGTAGAAAGGAATAACTTCTACGCTAACTAGAAAGGTCTTGTTAAGCATTTTAATTGAATTGGAAAGATATCGATAAACATACCAGTTCCGTAACAGAAGTATCAAATAGAAAGGATAATAAAAATAAACACTTTATCGTAGTTTAACTTACTATAGATGCTTATTCGTATACATAAGTGAATAATGTACTGGAGGATTCAATTCGCTGACGGGGGAGTGGCCCTGAATCAACGGACGGTTTATGTCCAGATAACATCTGACTGACAGAATGAACCGCTCTTGTATTCCCATCACGCGCTCCCATTCCTTCATCTTTAGTGCATCGCACACACACACTTAGCTTGCAAATGTGCAATGAAAATACGTATATGTATGAGTGTGTGTGCGCACATGCCAAGTGTATGTGTGCATTGCACATCAGCATAGAACCTTGGTGACATGGCAGTGTTAACGAACTCGAGATAGGTAAACAACGCACGTTTAAAACCACTGTTTAAGACCTAGTGCTATAGCGATAAGATAGCGTACATTAAACTTTACCTATAATAAAAGCCCCTTATTATAACCACTTATTTACTATAGTTTTCCTTCAAAGTATTTTTAGCTTTATTCCGTAAGCAACACAAAACGTTATAAGTTTTCCAGCGGACTTTGGCTGCGGCAAGAAAATTTTAATATACGAGCAAGTGCTTACTGCCAAACTTTTTTCGTGGCCCTGTAATTATCATGACTTTCCTTCGCAATGTTTTTCTTAAGCTTCTTGTCGTTAGTTTCTTATCGAGTCAGAAGTTCTAGCAAAACATAATACACATTCGCCTTTTCGTACAAAAGTATAATGTAAATAATCACATCATTATTGTTCTAGACTTCTAGATCATAAACTACTGTCAGATATAATTCAAGCATATACCAATCAGATACGTTCAATTTTTTAATTTTGGCAAGCGCTGGTCTAATAACAACTTCTACAAAAACTACTGTTATGGTCACAGCATTAAACTATTTTTATATTACACCGTAGCTGCTTATATGAAATTCTACACGGTGGTTCCATAGAAACTCTAAACGTCAGTCTCTCTGCTTGAAATGTTTGTTTGGGCATCCACATTCGGTAAGAGGAAGTCGTAACCATTTACAGTTTACTACATATTCACAAGGGACTGGGATAGGCAGTAGGCAGGTAAACAGTGTAATCTTTCATCAAATGTCACAAATGGTTAGGCAGCCCGTCGTTTATCAACAGCGCCATGTCGAAAACAACTCCGCGTCGTTCCAAAGATACGCACGTCCATATTACCACAGATATTACCTGCCATATTCTACCACGAACAAGGAGACTAGAGAATAGATAGACGGAGCACACGTAAATAAAGCCAACGTTCCAAGCACCATTTCTGATGTAATTCTTGAATAGGTTGATTTTTTGTAAACCCTTAAATTATAATACACTGTAAAGCTCATATTATACCATCATTCTGTATAACTAGTATTTTTCAATACATACTTAAATAAATTTTCCATCGCTACAGAACGCAATACTCAATTCTAAACATCCCCGAAATGGTTAAATCGTATCTAGATATCTAGGTACACCCTTCTTGCATTTTTACCGGATTGGTAGAGTTTCGGTATTATTTAACCGACTTTAACGTATATGTGTCATCACACGATTTGACCATTTGAAATGTAATTAGATTCGCCATACTCATAGAAAAGGGTATGAAATATAAACTTACATTTCTGATGGTCTTAAATGTGAAAGTTAACTTCTCGTATATATGACAAATAATGTTTAAACATATGAATACGATATATTTATTACATTTAATTATTATACTCGTAGTTACGTGGACAATAATAAAGTGCAACATTGAAATAATCATTATTGAACGCTGTCGGTTCTCTTGTAATCCATCTCCTTCTAGCCAATTCTAAATTCTGTCAGCTGTGTAAATCATTCCCATAACTCCAAGATGAAAACATGGAATTAATAAGCAGGAATTCTGCGAAATAATGGACGTTGTAGCAGTTGTAAATGATGTTGAATACTTATTATATCATCATCAGGTGTAATTTTTTTGGTAAATGCGAAAACGGAACACGAAAAAAGTAGTAGCATCTTTTTTTATGACCTCAAGCTTAAGAAGATTATTCCAACGTTCTTCGACCTCTAGATAACATGTTTTACGCTCAATTATTTATTACTAACATTATGATACTTGAAAGTTAAATAAGCAACGCCGCGTCACGCGGGATAAACTAGAGTGAATAGTTTTTGTATTTCCTTTAATATACGGAAATAACAAAACAAACCATACAAATCTGATACATGGAAAACATTTGCGAAAAATACATAACGTTCACAGTTCACTTTAGAATTTAGGAATAATATTATTTCCATGTGATTAGAATTATCGAGATTTTAAAAAGGACCATTGCAGAGTTACCAACTTTTCGTCCGGCTAGGATACTGAATGTTTAGGATACTGAATGTTAAGTAATTAATTTGCCTTCTCCGCAGTAGTTACTCGTAGAGACCGAGCTAGGTAAGTAATTGCCCGAGCCGTCCTGTACGACAAACAAGGCAATTGCTCGACGCGCAGATAGCCATCACGCACGCCCCGCTAATACCATCCGACATTACGCGTATCTCAGCTTAAATACAACAAGGACCACTGATTCACTTATCAAAGTTATACCTAATGTTACTGAAGACCTCCCAGACGAAGATTTTCTATTATGGCAACTAAGTAGCAGCTATAAGCAGTAGTAGCATGAAGCATCCCTCCCAATTTAGTGAGTTTATATCTAAAGGTAGTCCATAAAGCATTGAAGGTCAAGGTAAATCTTTCCCTGCGGTAGACTTAGGTATAACAACGTTCATATACATACAGGAGCCAGGACCTGGTAAACTGCGCGACGTATGCCAAAAGTTTTCTGGCTGAAATAAGTTGAGGGCTCACGGCGACTCAGTAGTGTAGCCACCGCATGTAGTTCGCTCTTTAATAACTCTACAAGTATGGTAAGTTCATAAGAGTTTTGACAGTTGACGCTACTTTTTGCTTGAATAAAAAAGATTTACGTGAAAAATTCAAATGAATTCACCCTCATTTTCAATCTTTGCTCCCGGCAGCTTTTTTGTGTACATCGCAGTTACCAGAGGTAGCTTTAAGCTTGGTTTTATACGAACAGTAAAACAAATCCCCACAACATCACAATTTAGGCAATTTATTGCGACCAAATGTGATTTTTTCAGCTTATACTTTTCAATTTATGAATACGTAGGACCGATTTCTCTAGCTCATTTCATGAAACACAAGGAATTTACTAGAGGTAGAGGCCCTTAACCGTTTTGACCGTAGGTACTATATACGACACTTTCTTTAGAGTTAGATCTGAGAATCGAGTGCAGTAAAATTACACAAACATTGACTCGAATCTATTAGATTGTCCTGATCTCTTATTTATAGGAGTTCCCGCTGGCCATAAACCAATACAGCGACAGATTTATTCAATAAATAAAAGATGGCTAATTGAAAAACGATGTAACAGTGAAAGCAAAAAAAATCTCAAGTTAAATCTAATTACGCTTGTCGCTAAAACAACGAGGTATTAATGAGAGTGTATCAGCGGGATGAAGAAGTTGGAGCTCGAATCTTTGAAATAGGGTATCGTGGTTGTAAAGCTAAAGAATTAACCCCGTACGATAGCGTTGTCATCAATAAATGTGATCATGTATATTTTGTGTCGATATTACACAGTAGCACAGAGATGTACAGTGTACACATTTATAGTGTAAATAACTAACAAAGATGCAACCCAAAGCCTCAGATCGAGCAGCCGAAGTATACTAGCTACTGCTACATGAAGTGTTTTTTCGTTTTGGTTTGTTACTACTTCATTGGCTTAGTGATCCAGAGCAGATTTTGGCCTCCAATACAAGACTCTTACAGTCACTCCTAACTTGCAGTGTTTCTCGTTAGTCAGATCTACTAAAGTCTTGTTTGATGTAGCTAGTGATTACAGTATTATCGATTGCATATTGCGGCTTACTAAGTCCTGAATTTACTAATTTCATCATTGTTTTTTTTTGACAAGAACTTATATAATATTATATCTTCGTACCTTGAAAACTCTTAAAGCTGTTGGTCCACGGGATAACATAATCGGTACCAAATAATACTTATTAAATGAGATTCCTTTTTTATTCAATACTAGCTGTTGCCCGCGGCTCCGCCCGCTTGCAGTTCTTTTTTTTACAAAAATGTTTCCCGTGAAATTTCTTAATTTTTCCCAAGATAAATGAGTGGGTCCCTGGGTTCGATGGACCCGTAAAGGAGTCTTCTTCCAATCTCTCCTGTCAACGTGCTATCTTCTTTCACACAATTTACCTATGTCTTCTTTGGTCTTCCTCTACTTATACACTCTGTCGAAATCGCTTATGTTACTCAATTCGCATGGAGTAAGACAGAGTGGGGCGTGTCATCGTGGATTGTAATATCTATACTAACCAAACTTATCTTATTCTGAGATGATACCAACGCCCAGATATTGTAATTAAGCATTCTGATGCGCTGCTGTGTACGTAGCAACCCGACCTGCTACGTACGGGTTATCTTATATAGTTATACCTAGTTGCACGATCAAAAGGACGATTTAAACTGTCGATATTTCGACCCCGTTTTGATTGTGCTACGTAGATAAGTAGCTATAGGTTTTTTTAAACATCCCACGGGTGCTCTCAAATTTTTCAGGATGAAAAGTATCTTAAATGTTGACCGGGCATATATATAAAGTAGGATCATAAAATTTCATTTAAATCCGTTACTTGAAAGACGCCTGCTAACTGTTTTTGTAATGTTTTCTTTCCCGCGGGAACTCGATTGGATTAATAAGTTTTTTGCTATATATATATATTGTTAAGGTATCAGCATAACAAATTTTACTAAATTAAGTTCATTAGTTGTTGTTTACAAAGCTGTTAAATTAATTGCAGTTTTTTAACTATCCCACGGGAACTCTTTATTTTACCGGGATGAAAAATATCCTATATGTTGACCAGGGACATAAGCTACCACCACACAAAATTTCATTGGAATCGGTCCAGCCGTTCCAAAGATTAGCCCGTACAAACAGACAGACAAACAGACAAACAGAGAAACAAAAAATTTGAAAAAAATTTAAATTAGTTCTATTTCACTTCTTACATCCCCCTGACTCCGTTTTTAGCATTTTTTTTATTTGTACAGAAATTCGACCTCTACAGATTTATTATATGTATTGATGATGATTGATGATGAAAAGCCTGATATCGACAGGCTGAGGATGGTTATGATAATGATAACGATGCGTGAAATAATTTCTATTTGAGTGGCAGTAAACTACAAAGGAAGTGAGGAAATAATCTAAATATCTAGTAAAAATGGTTGTTTTGCGTATCTGTGCATCTCTGTCTCATTTTATGTAAAATGCTTTATCCTACAGTAGTTAGACACGCTTCTCTGAGTTTTATAACGCCCATTTAAATTACGTAACATTATTTACGACTATTGTAGTTCAGAAAACCACTAAAAACTAGAAATCGTTGAAGTTAATCAAATTTAGGACATCCGCTTTCTTTGTTATTAAAAAAGGTTTTTTATGCTAGCTGCTTTATAACAATTAGATATGATTTAAATAACAATTTATGTCTGGTTTGTTGGAGGAAATTTTAAAAAGGGCATTTTTTTATTTTGGCACTCGCTTGGACCAAAAAAATTACTATTGAACATTTTTACCCACTTATACAATTTTTTTACTACCGCCGCGCTTTACTTCATGGATAAGTCTATTTAACACTTTCTTCGTATGCATCAGACGTATGATATGATCACTTTCACAGTGGCTGGTCACGAACGAACATTGCTCAAGCAGTGTTACTCAACGTACATCCTCATTATTTAAGGCTTGCATTTCTTGCTCTCTACCAAGGGTCCTGGGAAAGATCACAGCTTTCCCTCAGAAGTTACGTTACGTCAGAGTCACGCAACTACGCATTATGTTAACCCACTTACGGATCAATTCTCTTTATTAGATTTTATGGACTGGTTTTATTTTATGATCGGCACTTAAAAGAGCTCATAGTAATCACATCGTTAGTATTAAGTAATATCTTCTAAAAGAAAAGTATATGATTACATTAAATATCACGCTTATAAGATCCGATAAAACATGTGAGATTCACTTTAATTTGTTGAGAAACTATTTTTTTCCTAAAATACCTATATAGGCGAGCTTTTCGACCAAAACGGAAAAATACTAACGATTATTTTTTTTCTCGAATCAACGTATGTATGAGATTGTACGAACACAGAAGCGGTTATACAAGGATTTAGTTTTTTTAGATAGTTTTACTGGAAAGGCTTATCTGTGAGATAATCTTGGTCTGTATACTCTACAAAAACAAAACTTGTAAGTGCGTAACAGAAACTGAGATTCTAGTTACAATGGGAAAAGCTTAACATGATTTCGAGGATTTTAATTTATACTCGTAATTAAGATAGGATATGACCACAAAAAATCATTCTGAGAATTTAATTGGAACTTGACTAGGTTTTGCTCAGGACACGGATATCGGTCTTTCTTAATCAAAATTATAAGTAATTTTCAACTTTATTTCAAAATCAGTGCAAAAAGTTGTGGCCGTTAGTCGTGACGGAGTAACGATCATAACAAACTTTCCTGTTTCAGCAATAAAATAGTAATTTTAGAGATTTAAAATTTAAATAAGTTTCGTAACGATAACAATATCATAAACTTAAAATGCAGAACCATGAACCATGAATTAATCTATGTTTGCTTGGGTTAAAAGTTAAAACAAACTTTAATGCGATAGCGATATCGCTTGAGTGCCATCAGCCATGAAAATGAGTGTGTACTTTACTATTACTACCTCTTACGTAATAAGTTTTTAATGCTACATACCCACGACTATCAATGTACGGAGATACGTACTCATAACTAGTCTTTAATGTTTATGCGTTTAGTAATATACCCATTGTGAAGAATGTGCGTTACACAATCATTTAAATGCCTACTCAGTACTTAACATTCAGGTGAAAGGTTAACAAAGCTGCTTAGCCTGGCGCCTAAGATCACTTCAAAGTTAATTAAAAGATTGTACACTACGGTTAATAGCTGCAATGAGCTGAAGTTAATTATTACAATCAATTATTATTCCCACTTTATATGTACATTAAGGAAATAGACGAAATAGACAGTGTGAAGCAGTGTTAGTTGTTAAGAATTTGTCATTTGAAGGAACGAGGGTTCGAGTCTCAGGATTCCCAGGCATTGAACAAAAGGAAAACTTTTTTAACCCCCCATAAGTTAGTTAAGTACTAGGTACTTGACTGTAATCTCACCTGGTGGAATGCGAATTGAAAGGGTTAAATAATGTAACTCCAACGCGCAACGGTTGTTTTGTTACATATTATGAGAATCTGAACGCTAAATTGCTTGGCGGTAGCAGTACAGCTACCGTCTTCCGTCGGTAGCGTAAATAAATAATACTTAGTATTCGGAACCCGTACGAGGTAACCCGAAGCACCTGAAGCATTCTACCTAAGCGAACCTAAACCGATAGATTTTAAACTCTATTCGAAAATCGAACCAGACACTTCCTGCTTAAGTTCCACTGCACCAGGGAGTTACTTTAAAATGTTCGCAAAGTCGAGTGAAGCATGCTAGTTCGCACTCAGCCCGCGTGGTCGCCTATGGCGAATTCATTTTGAAAGAGAACACAAAAATCCCGCACTGGATTGATAATAAAATTGTGACGATGTAATGTGTGATGTGTGCTCGTCTTAACATAGAGATGTTTAATGTTCCTACTCATGTTTACATACGATACATAGTATAAGAAATATTTAATGATTCTACGCGAAGTTTACGTACAATACATAGTATATTTACACAGCTTTCTAAACGTTCTACGTCTAACGTATTATTACTGCGTACTATCGTAGTTTCTAATATTTACAACAAAAGAGATATGATGTTAGGAAAGTTTCACTCGAAGTTAATATGATCCAATTTATATTTTATCTATAACACAAGATTTCACCTAATGACATTAAGGAAAGGTAATGTGCTAACCTGAGCGGAATAAGGAGTTGGATGCATAACTAACTGCACTTCTGAACTTTGATTTTAATAGTCTGTTTTACTAAATTTTGAAAATTGTTTATTTCATTAACGTATTAACTTTCATGTACCTACTCATAATGAACAATTTATACTTATTGCTTTATTATGATTTTAGTTACTGTTAAATGCCGTATCGTCAAGATTGAATATAAGTTCTTTTAAACATTACACTATAATATCGAATCCTCTTGACCAAGAGGTAGGTAGAGATCGTTTTCTTTTCAAAATTTTTACGTATTTTGTAAAAATACTCACAGTGCCTATATAATATACACGTTATAATATACACAAATCTCTGTCTAGCTACTAAAAATATCTATCGACACAAAAGAAAGCTCCGGGTCAAATAAAGAGGGATGGCTTCGTGTCAGGAGTCAACGACAAGCTGTCCATATAAAACGAAAGATATTTTTCGAAAACAAAAAAAAAAACTACGCCAGCTCTAATGTATCTTAATGTATTTTCCTTAGCCGCGACAGCTGAGATGGATGGTTAGACAGTGAAAGTGAGGATCGTGCGGTGACTGCGAACTTAACTTTCGACAGATGAGGGGTCACGCCGAAAGGATTTTATTACTTTGCCGGTGACAAAATGATCCTGGAATTGGAGGATCAAGTCAATATGTCAATCTGATACACTTACGCTTACGTCAGAAGGTTCGAAATTAAGCAAATAATTATTATGAAAGATGATGTTAATCATATGACAGCGCATTGCAAGATAATAATTTAAGAAAACATACGTGAGAACATTATATTATATATCCCTGCCCCAAAATAAGCGTTGTGTTATGGGTACTTTAGATAATTGATAAATACAATATATAGAAAAACAGCCAGACATTAACAAAAATCCACATCTCGTCAGTTCTCATAACACAAATAATATTCAGTTGGGGGAATCGAACTCACGATCTCCGACGCAGAAGGCAGGACCAATACCGCTGCGCCGTTCGGTTGTCAAATGGTACTGGAACGTATCACATCTAACACATTGAAAATTTTTAAAAGTATAAATCCTTTATTGTAGAATTGGGTGCTTAAAATCTGTCTCATGTTGAAAGACAGGAAAATACGAATATTGCATAACACAGATATAACACACACATAAGGTTTTAAAAAAGGTCTTCCTACCTCCGAGTACAATAAGACAACTTCTGGTAAATTTAGATATCCGTTGGTGTAACACGTAGTTACTTTGTTATTATTATTCAAACGACGCGATGTTCAAGGACTTCCTATAAAGAAAAAGTCTGAATAGAAGGAACGTATTAAAACTCGACATGTCACACATTTGCATATTAGAGTAGTTATACCTAAAGCGGTACAAAAGCAAATAAATAGTTGGTATCTAGTCGTGACTGTTATGTTATTTATGTCTTACCTCAGATCTGAAATGCTATGATTTTTTTTTGGAATGACTTCGCCAGGTGTTTGGATTTGTAAAATAAAATTTCACCGATTTGAAATCTTTAGGCAACTATGTGTAGGATGGAAAACTTAAAGAACTATCAACGTGTAGCACACACAACCAGAACCTAAAATAGAAGGTCTTAAGGAGTCTTTTGACCACAAACAAATACATTAGTAATACACCACTGTGTACACACATAGATTAAAATGTTTCCATAATTATATTATAGAAAGAACTCACATAATATTTTATAACAGAAGGTCGTTTCAATTTTGTACAAGGACAACATTATTAAAAAAGAAAACGTATGTGATATCACAAAAAGTTTAGACATTTGTTAGCTTCAGTTCTTTGTAAATAACATAGTTACTTATGATCTAAATCCATCATGAACCAAGTTAATTTAGTAGGCGTTGGGTGTCATTAATAATATGCTGTATAAAAGCAATGATTTCGTCATACCAAATTAGGAAAACCTGACTGCTATAAATAAATACGGAGGCAATTACTATGAACCACCTATAAAATTAGCAAAAAGCCATTTCAGTCGAGAACGTGATTTACAAATTAATAAACGTGTTTATATTTCAGTTTACTTTGTATTTATAATTATTTTTAAAACACAATTTAGACCAATTGTAGGATCTGATTTTTAAAATAGGACAAATGTACAAAAAATATATCCATCTGAATGAAAAGAATTTTGTGCCGTATTAGGTATCTATCATTCTATGGGTAATATAAGATGACTATCTTTAGAGACTGGCAATTAGACTATGTAAGGCCACATGGCTACGAATATATTCATGACGGTGCAATTGCAAAACAGTATGGCAGAGGTTATGAGTCGAGTCTATTTGGGACACAACATACATTTTGCAACTAGAACTGATACAATGCGATGTTACAAGTACTGCTAGTGAATGAATGATCTCCTGACGAACCTAGGACTATGTAAGAACATACTTAAGAAGTACGTTGAAGAATCGTTAATTGTACCTACGTTGGTAAACAACAGTTTAGTCATGGTACTCACAGAAAGTGGCCTTTTAAAAGAATGCTATAGTTTTTCATAGAATTAAGGCCCTACATAAAATAGGTGACATCGTGCTCAGTGAAATTAATATATCCGTGAAACATTGCAGAGCATACAATACAAAATTTTCCTTAGTTTTACCTGAAATACATCCTCCTTTCCAATAAAACAATAATAATAAATATTGGTTGGTGTGATATTAAGCTACTCGTTCATTTGTTGCGAGCATACTTAATGAAAATTATACTCTTGTTTTGTTTTCTTATGGATGCCATTTTCACAACCGGGACCAAATTGAAATGGAAGCCATTTTCAAAACCAGACCAAATTGAAATGAGACCACACAAGAAGCATCAGCTTTTACAAGCACATGAACATCGTAACACACGTATGCCATAAACAGTTCATCAACGCACATTGCATCTTGAACCAACGCGAACGGTTAAACTGTTAAACCGATTATGACGCTGCGTGTAATGTCGTAACTACGTCTAATTGCGCGAGTGATCCGTATAAATCACCGCTTCCCATAAAAGGGCAGGGAATAACAGCTGCGTACCGTTTCATTGCACTTTATACTCACGATGCTTGGGCGCGATGTTAATAGCCCACCCCTTTTTGTAAGACGAATTACATACAAATTGCAAGTACATACAACAAGTCGGGACGGTTCCCGCAAATTATTTTTTAATTGCTCGGGGGAAACAGTGAAGCGGTAAACACGTAATTTAACAATTTAGTCCAACATTAAGACGAATGTGTCTAAATCCTCATACTTGCCTTTTAAGAAGCGTCCGCCGCATTAAGTATTCCCAGTCAGTTTAAGCCTTCATGTGTAGATTTTAAAGAGATAACGTTTGGCAATGGCAATATTTGTGCATCTTACAGAGATGTAATAGACCCCCTAATTTACTGCAATAAAACGTTCTTGGCAACATTACTATCATAATACTTGCGATTGAAATAGGCACTGCACGATATCGATATTAGTAAGGTTTCACGACCTTCAACTCCACCAGCCAGGTTGGGCGTACAACAATAACATTAATGTCGCAAAATTTGAATATGATTGCGAATAAGGCCTCGTGGTGATGGCGCTGTGTCATGCGATGCTCTAACTAGTGAGGACGATGAGCCCAGGAAGGTGAATAACCGAAAATCTTTCTTCGTAGACATACTATATTTGATGGCTTACATCATTGTTGTGACAATATTGTTATCGTCCGCGTTTGGGAACCCCGCTGAGTGATGATTTAATATTTACTTAATGTAAAATTTTATTATTTTGTTGTTTTTTAAATGATATGTAACAGTGGTAAATACTAAATAGGGATTGACATTATGGAACACTTATAGAACACAAAATACAACTTACTGAAATAATTTATCATAGAGGAGCACCTATAAGGGTGTTGATCTGTATATAGCTTCATAAAGGCAACGGAGACTGACTACCTGAATGGTATATCAACGTATTGCTTAACCAATGCTTTGCCAATGGTGGCATAGGCATACTTATCATGACTTAGCCATTTTGCGAATTCAACCAATGAGGGAAGAATATATCTGATCACGTGAGCGACCCTACGGGGTGTCGCTGGCCTATGATAACTACTTTGTTGTTTGCCCCGAACATTGCAAGTCGCGACTTATTAGGAACTTAAAGAAACGTCTTCGAAAGCCTCCATCCCAAACCGTCAGATTTTGAGTTAAATTATAAACTTGCTTATAAAAAATGTTTACTCTGTTTACAATTTTTTTTTTGTATGTAATCTTCGGCTGTTGATCGTCATTTTTCATTATTTTATTATTGCTACGTTTGATTTTGGTAGTTAATTTGTTTTATGGCTCTATGTAGAGATGACAAAATCCATCCAAATTAACTCAAAGACCTCGCTTCACACACAGAAAAAGTTTATCGATATTATTTTGCGTGCGATGACACATTGCAATTTGCAGTAGTTTTAAAATAAAGTACGCCCAAAACAATACGCACTAAAATACGCGATACCATGCCAGAAGCGATCGAAAAGCGTTCGCGGAGTTTACTCGAATCGTATTTTAGCCGCAGCAGCTAAAATGCTTTTGTAAAGCAACTTTGCAGTATTCCTTTTTAGGTTTTTGGCTGCGTCGGCTCGTAAATTTGGTAACTGTACACAACTCCTTTTGGTATCCACTCCGGGTTTCCAGCCGCACCACGCCCTATTCAAATTGTATATTTCGTTTTGAGAATTCTGAGAACAATGCAACGAGCCATTTTATATTCATAATACAGGCAGGTATCGCGGCTGATAACTTTGTTTCTTCCGTATAAATACAATTTATTTTCGTAAATCGACATCGAGATTTCGAAGAATTTTGGAAGTGTTTTTAAAAATAATTTTTAGAGAGTTTTCTGACTATGAAAACATTTCCATAAAAATGTACAGTGATAGGCACTGTGCTCTACGATTTCGTATTGTGTAATCAACATCTGAAGATGTTCTGGTGTCGGGACGAAACGTGCGTCGAAGGAAGTATTGGAAATTTGTCTGTGGTGTTTCATGTGGGCCTTTCCTGCATATTGTAACATACAGAATCTTTTCAAGTAGCGGCTTAGAGCAGAACAAATTAATCTGTACTTCTGTGCGTTTGTCATCATTGAGTTTAACGAATGACTACGACCGGCAGCCACAGATTTTAAAATCTGTACCGGCAGCTATAAACTAAATTAGTTCATTTTTATGAATGCCGGATGAACACAGTGGGAGGTTACCAGAATCTGATTATCTCCTCATTTTCTCGCCAAAGGTAGTTTATCTAATTTAAAATACGAAGACGCTTAAATCGCTATGTGATTTGAATTGACACCAAATACAAGGGAGCTAAATTGTATTAAGGCTTTTGATAATATGAACACTAGCAGACGCGGCTTCGTGCAAATTATCCTTTATGTTATCCCTTTGGGTTGTATTTTTTCTTTTGATCCTTTATGTGTGTTTAGTGTATACGTTTGCATGGGTTGATATATTATTATATTTTATACGTCATGATAGTTAAACATATAAACCCAATCCCTGCAGTGCTTTGGTTTAACAGTTACTCAGTAAACTTGACGATATAGACCTTTGATAAGGGCAGATTCAATTATAGATTATATTATTAATCATTTCAGTATCAGTAAACGCATATTTCTACCATAATTGCCTCAATAAATAAGATGAACATCTAAGACCACTCGTAGGTAGATATGCTTGTAGTAATATATTATTAGATTAATGCTCCGTAATCTCGGAAAATCTCCAGAGTTTATATTATTAAATTCCACTCGAATCCCTCAGTGAGACGATTAAAATCACTTTGATCTGGAATTTGATTGGTTTTCGTGGACCGATTTAATGTGTATAGTAATTAATAATATCATCAATCAATCATCAATACATATAATAAATCTGTAGAGGTCGAATTTCTGTACAAATAAAAAAAATGCTAAAAACGGAGTCAGGGGGATGTAAGAAGAGAAATAGAACTAATTTAATTTTTTTTCAAATTTTTTGTTTCTCTGTTTGTCTGTTTATCTGTTTGTCTGTTTGTCTGTCTGTTTGTACGGGCTAATCTTTGGAACGGCTGGACCGATTCCAATGAAATTTTGTGTGGTGGTAGCTTATGTCCCTGGTCAACATATAGGATACTTTTCATCCCGGTAAAATAAAGAGTTCCCGTGGGATAGTTAAAAAACTGCAATTAATTTAACAGCTTTGTAAACAACAACTAATGAACTTAATTTAGTAAAATTTGTTATGCTGATACCTTATGTTGCCTCTTTAACAAAATATATATAAAGTAAAACTTTTTAATCCAATCGAGTTCCCGCGGGAAAAAAACATTACAAAAACAGTTAGCAGGCGTCTTTCAAGTAACGGATTTAAATGAAATTTTATGATCCTACTTTATACATATGCCCGGTCAACATTAAAGATACTTTTCATCCTGAAAAATTTGAGAGCACCCGTGGGATGTTTAAAAAAACCTATAGCTACTTATCAACGTAGCACAATCATAACGGGGTCGAAATATCGACAGTTTAAATCGTCCTTTCGATCGTGCAACTAGGTATAACTATACAAGATAACCCGTACGTAGCAGGAACGGGTTGCTACGTACACAGCAGCGCATCAGAATGCTTAATTACAATATCTGGGCGTTGGTATCATCTCAAAATAAGATAAGTTTGGTTTGTATAGATATTACAATCCACGATGACACGCCCCACTCTGTCTTCTCTCTCTCTTCAGTCGGTCCCTCATGACTGAGGATCGTGACTATCAACGGCGAGTAATCCTGCGGTGAATTATCTCTTTCCACCTTGTTCTGTCTGCAGCCATGTGGACTGCTTCGTAAAATGAACTGGCACCCGCTTCCTTGAGTTGGTCTGACCACCGGGTTGGAGATCTGCCTCTTGGCCTTTTTCCTTCCACGTTGCCAACCAGGATTAATCTTTCGATGCTGTTATCGCCGCGTCGTGAAATGTGGCCAAAATAGCTGAGAATGCGCTGAAGACAGATGGTGGAAAGTCGCGTATTTATTTTCAGTTGAGAAAGAATAGACACATTTGTGCGTTTGGCAGTCCACGGAATACGCAACATTCGCCTCCAGCACCACATTTCGAATGCATCGATTCTTTGTCGCTCTCTGGCGAGGATCGTCCATGTTTCCACCCCATACAGGAAGATTGGGAAAATCAGGGCTTGTACCAGACGTTGTTTGGTTCCAATGGTTATACCTCTGTTCTTCCAGATGTTCGTCAGCCTTGTCATTGCATCCTTAGCTATTGCTATTCGCCGTTTTATTTCGGGAACGCAAGTGCCCTCGTTAGAAATCAGTGAACCTAGGTATACATAGTTCTCTACGACTTCGATCCCCTGGATGTTGCAAGAAGTAGAGTTGCACTCTGTCTTAATCCATGCGAATTGAGTAACATAAGCGATTTCGACAGAGTGTATAAGTAGAGGAAGACCAGAAGATATAGGTAAATTGTGTGAAAGAAGATAGCACGTTGACAGGAGAGATTGGAAGAAGACTCCTTTACGGGTCCATCGAACCCAGGGACCATTTATCTTGGGAAAAATTAAGAAATTCCACGGGAAACATTTTTGTAAAAAAATCGAACTGCACGCGGGCGGAGCCGCGGGCAACAGCTAGTAACGTAATAAAATGAATTTCACAAGCTTGAAGATTAAACCAGAGTTTTGCGGGATTCCCTAATGACACTTTTATTTAAAGAATTTATATCAAGTGAATATTCGAGATTTTTATAAAATGCCCACCCAAGGCTTGAAATAGGTCTTACAATAATTACTAACAATAGCAACTTTTTTATTACAGAAATAAATTTGTCGCATATGGCTAGGAGTAGCTTTACAGCATCCATGAGCATCCATGATTACTTGAGATATAATGAGTGAGATTTAATGAGGGTAAATTTAATAGTAAAGGAGGTTAAAAATGCATACCGATAACCTCATTTCTTTTAATCTTGTATTGAGTAATTAAGTACGCAGATTTAAAGTACGGGCTTTAATAAAAAAGGTTAATCGTTATAAACATCTTGAGCATCGAATATTAAAACATCACGAGCTACTAAAGGCCAATGGTAGCCCTCGTTAGTAAAATCGCAAACCAAAAAAAACATACCCGTCGAATTGAGAACGTCTCCTCCTTTTTTTGAAGTCGGTTAAAAACAGCTAGTCTAATTTTTAGAAATTATAACGTGATTCTTATCTTTCAATTTAATATAGCCTATGTTACCCGAAAATAGTGTAGCTTCCCAACAGTGAAATAATTTTTCAAATCGGTCAACTAGTTTCGGAGCCTATTCAATGCAAACAAACCAAAAACCATCTCTAATCTTTCCCCTTTATAAAATTAGTGTAGATAGCTAAGTTGGTATTCGTAAAGTTTTTGCCCACATCAATATTGGGTATTTGGTAGGCTTTCATGCCAGGGTATTCACACGATGGAGATGTCAACGGACTAACCATAGAGCTGGAGGCAAAAACCAAGAACAAAACGGCGATTGATTGAAGCAAAAAATGTGACATGCAAAATAGTCTTACTTCATAAAGCACCTTCACATTAGACAACTTTGGCAGTTAGACGGTATAATATTTGTAATTAATGTTTACGTTGGCTGCCAACATTGCCTGATCTGATTTGCGGTATAAAACTAGGTAACTAACCAGTGGGTAGGTTATATTAGCGTTTAAGACTAGACTTAAGTAGAAACAAAGTGTCATCACTTTGTTTCTACTTAAGTCCCGCGGAGACAAAATGCTACATTCTAAATATTAATATGCTTCTTACAAATTCATTAGACGACGACAAGACGAACATTACGGTAGTATCAGCCTGGTCTGTGTATCAAATGCAGTTTCAGTCAAAGAACACCGTAAATATACTCGTAAATACGAATGATAGACGATAGACGTGTTGATACATCTGTAGAAGCTTTAATAAACGTTGACAGGCAAATCATAATATGAAAGCTTAGTATTTATTATTATAAGTGATGGTAAGCTAAGGCACGTAGTCAGTCTGTGTGTTTTTATGATTTACATTTTAAACGTTGCCAGCAAAAAATCTAGACGTCTTTCTCAACAAAGCCAACGTTATAATTAGTTAAAATTACAAAGCTTTGTGGTTGAGAGAATTAAAGCTAATTGTATACCTACTTAATTAAATAATATTGTTAAGTACTTGTTAGGAGACGGTTAGTGAGTTTACAGTAATGAAAATGGGCTTAAGTAATTGTCATAGTATATCGATATAAGAACAGAGAATACGAATAAAGCATGTGAATGAAATATTTTAAATTAATACTACTAATCACACTGTAATAGTAGTTTATGAAACGGATGCATAATGGGGGTTATTAAAACATGAGTGTGAGTTTAAAAAACGAGCCGCAGGCGAGTTTTTTAATAGTATCACACGAGTGTTTTAATACCTAATTATGTAGAGTTTCATACACTACTTTATCTACGCTCAAATTATCATAAATCCAAACCATAAAATCTTGCTGACGTTTGTCGTAAATAATCCTTCACTTTGTTGGTAAAAGATTGTGGGTCATTTTTGTTGCAATTACTAAAATGTCAGGTGGAGTTAAATTTTCTTTAGTAGGTTTCACTGCTAGACATTTTTCCGCGCTAAGTTTTGACTAAGTAACAAAAATAACACATTGAAATGTTAAAAGTTAGGTATGGCGCCAAAATTCAGTTGTAAACTGCGTATAGTCTATTAAAAAAGTCATGAAGCAAAAAAGAGTAGAATAATATTTATACAAGTCAGATAAAGTATATTTTTAGTGGATAATTAAATAATCAAAAATTATACATAATTCTTTTCAATATTCTGTATGAACACACTTTTTAATCAGTCATATAAGGCAGGGAAAAATTATTGTTTCCGTGAATTAATTGTTGTCTATGGTCGATCATGACTACCAACTAAATGTTGTCTGTGGACTCCATATATAAAAAAACAAAATTGAGGATTGGCTCTACACTCTCTTTTGGCTATGACGACCACAGAGAAAATAAAGTTATTCCCTGGTCTGTGATGACGACACATAAAAATACAGGAACCCAGAGCCGAGTATCGTAATAAAAATTATTCAACAATCTAGAGATATTTCCATAGTACAGCAATGTTATAATGAATAACTTTTCAATAATTATAGAATTCTGTGAATAAAGTAGGTCAATATGTGATACATTTTGATTTCATAATTCGAACTTTAAGCAATGAGCGTAGATAAAAATATATTACGAATCATACATAAGCAAATTAATAGAAATCCATATATAACATATTGTGCTTGTTTTACTTTTAAGTTGACATCAAAACAAATCTTAGGAGCAGTTGAATTCATTTTAATCGAATTTAACAAACAGGTAGTTAAGTACGCAAGTACTAATTTAGGTTAACAAAAGTATCCACAGAAAACTAACTCTCCATTTAATAAATCACATTAACGAAATCGCTAACGATAGCAATTCAATTGCTAACACAAAAATTTCTGATGATTCTCGCTCACCCATGGAGTCGACAGACCACCGAATTCGTGCTTTAGTTATTTCCTACGTGTAAATATAATATGAATCATCTTCATTTGGATTATTTATCATTATAGAATCCCGTAAGTTGTTCAATCATAATATTATGCAGTACCCTGAGAAAACCTCACAAAATAAATCTTGATAGTTATTCGTAAATCTCACTTCAATTCTGTGAACTAAGCTGCCGAAACTTTTTGTATGGCTCTTAGACAGGTGTTTTTAACTGCGTTACGACTGCTAACAACCTCTTTATTTCGGCACCAACACACGAAATTACTATAATTATTATTTATCGCCAGAAAATCATGTCATTAATCATAGGTGAAATTATGGGTTTCATAACTCGATTACCATGTTCTTAGCGATGAGTCATCTCGTCTCTTAGATAAAATAGAATCGTGGCTATGGTTGAATCACTTGTATATAATAAGTACCTATTACCTAAATACAAATATTTCCCAAAAGAACCGCAAAGCTCAGAGGTCATATTTAAGAGTTTTCTTAAATTAAAGAGCGAGACCAATTTTGGACCAAACATGACTCACACTCAACTTGAATAATATAATAGCTCTACTGAAAGTCAAGCTGATCTTTAACCCAGAATCATAGAAACATTGGAAGTTTATTGTAGTAAATAACAGAATACGAAATCCAATTATATTTTCACTCTAACACTAACATGTATGTGATATCACTTTTCTATGAAACTAATAAAGTATACATTTACTACGAAATCAACCGCCGCGGCGTAACATTATGATATAATTAGACACAAGAACGATATTGCGTCGATTATAGCAGAAAGCGAAGGTTTTTTCCATTTCGGTGTCATTAAATTTTACAAAGGATCACGTTTCTTACTAAAATGTGCAGTCTAAGAATCTTTTTTTTTTTTTATTTGTTATTTTTGATCTTTCTGCGATCAGTCTTTTAACTATAAGCAGATCGGATGTGTGAATTTTGGCATGGGAGAAGGCCAACTCCATTGAGCAGCCCTTCTCATAAGAGTTTTAACTGGGCGTCAGTGATCACAGCATAGGTCAGCTATTGTGGATCTTTTTAGTCTCTTTGGCCTGTTGTCCCTGGTAAGTGAGACCGCGAGACAATTAATATGTGCCTCTAGTCTGGTCTTGTGTTTTTTGGCAAAGTTAGCAATTTCTTCCTTTACGGTAGGCATTGATAGGTATTCGTGCATTTCTGATGATTTAGTAAACCACGGAGCGTTTAGAATTGTGCGAAAAACTTGATTTTGATATCTCTGAAGTATCTCGATGTTAGAGTGGCTTGCTGTCCCCCACAGCTCCAGGCCATATGTCCAGATTGGTTTCAAGTGTAAGAATCTAGTTTTTAAAGAAAAAATTGTAGGCTTGGTTGTATCGTGGACAAAGCCAAGTATTTTAATGTAACGTGAAATACCGCGATCCTTGAAATCTTTCAAACCATCGAGCCATGGATACGGATCGATAAATCGGAGGAAACAGAATTTTCTGATTTCATTTTCATATCTCTTTTCTTAATTATCTCCCACGGTGGAAGTAAATTTAAAGACGTACTCACGTCTAAATTATAAATTTACGATAGTATTAAGTCCCAAGGTTGACAATGACGACAAGGAAGACATAAGACTAGGTCAACAAGATACTAAATACTTAAATAAAACACGAAATAAAAACCATTAAGAGCACGATATGAATTTAGCAAATTAAGAACATGCCCCGAATTTCACAGTGAATTAATTACCAAGTAGATTTTGCATCGTTAATTTGTAAAGTCATTTCTAAAATCTTGTTAAAGGCAATTTGCATTTCTAATTGAGCATACATTATTGTCTAAAATAAAATTATGAAAACGGATGCTATAACTGTACACAAATGTGAATACTTTGGTGGCAGTTTGTCAGAGGGGACAAAAAGGACAACTGACAGATTTATAGTGCCAAGTGAACTTATTAATAAACTGGGACCCGAGATCAATCGTTGCGTTAAAGCGGTGCGCTAACAAACAACCGGACCATTCCAGTGGATAGGTCGACGAACCGCAACAGCTGTGCTTCAGAAAATAACACAGACCGAAAATAGAGCTAAGGGCATAGAGGATAATATGGCTAAAATATATCTAAATGTGACTTACGACAATCGAGTGGGAAAATAATATGGAACCCTAAAAATTAGCAATATTAAATGCGGAAAGAGATAGCGACAAAGGCGTTTAAGCGACTAAGCTCTAAATTCTAAAGGAGCATGCAGTGGAAGGCGAGTAAAGAACTCTATGAGGAAATAGAACTTCTACAATATTGAAAAAGTGGCTTTAACTTACGTACCTGCCTACCTGCGACAGTTTGCTTAATATTTTTATGCAGAATAGTAAACCCTCGGGCGATCCTGACCCAATAGGCGTTAATTTATAGTCGTTTTTCCTTCTTATAATGTCCACTCACGTAAGTCTTAGTTCTAATATAATAGTTAACCCTTTAATTCATGTAGACCGTAGTGGATCTTATCGACATATTAAACGAAAACTATGTCAAACGCTTACGCCTTATTGAGATATGATATCTCAAAAATAGACAATTCATTTTCATAAAGAACGATCGCCGTAACATACGAGCAGCATATGCTTTACCTACTTTCGTTACCGGGCCAGGCATGCTGGTAGGTAGTGTAGGCCGGCCGATGTAAGATAATTAACAACAAAATTGGCCGGAGACAGCTAGGCGCCTTACTTCTGCGGCCCGCGGTGCATTAGGCCCCGCAATAATAATACTCCTTAATACACCGCGAGGCCGACGCGAGGCAATTAAAAAGATTATGGCCATGTAAGTGTGGCAGTTGTCTCGCACTGGGGGTTCTGTACTTAACCGTGTACTAAAAATCTTATTTGAACCCATCTCAAAGAAATCCTAAAACCATGATAAACATGAAAATGGCTCTACATCTAAAAAAACCTTGATAATTTCACTTTTTCAGATTGCTCGTATATACATTAATATATATGATAAGTGTCTAGAGCAACGAGTAAAGTCCCAACAAATAGACCGACTAGTATGTATTCGATTAAAAAAGCTAAAAGATAAAAAACAATATTGATTTTTCAATTTTAACGCTTTATTTAGTACCTAGGTATTGAGTAAAAGACAAATGAACAAGCAAACTTGACGAAAAAATTTACAAGAAGGGTTCCGTTTCGCAATTTGGCGTATGAACCCTAAAAATGTGGAAGTAACATTTCCCACACATTACTGGTTGTACGTCGCGAATATATTGACTCAAGTGACTAGATATCTAGACAGATTTAGAAGTGGAAGAGAAGTACTATGTTTGAAATGTGGGTGAAAGGCATGGCCCATGAGAACATTACAGTCGTACCTAATAACGCTCGTAATAACATCGGTTATGATGCAGACATAAAAGCAATGGAGTCGTTCTTTCCAACCAATTTTATTAGAAAAGTCGCGACGTACTTATGTCTCAGACGGAAAGGCAACCCTCACGTTCTGTTTTGTATATCGCCAACGAAAGTGTGTGTACTATCGCCAATGGAAGTGTGTAATGTGTTTACTTTGAGTAAAGTCGACCTGTATTTTTGATAGCTGCGGAATTATGCTTCGTTAAAAAACACTATGCAAATTAAGCGGAAGTGGTTTCTAAGAAAATATACTGAACTTAGATTGTACACGCTTTTTGTTTTTACGAGAACATAGAGCCATTTTGTGCAGATTATGTAAAAATTGGCTCGTACTTAGATCGTGTATATTTTTTAAATAATAATTTGCACTTTAATAAAATCCACTAAAATCCTCACTAGAGCTGGATGAAGGGTGATACATATCCACACTTAACGCAGTTTTAATATTTTTGATCACTCTATCTAGCGATTAATTAAAAAGTTTTCAAGGCGATGAGTTTATTTTGTTACGTGACGATCCAACCACCTCGAGGTCTCCGTAAGTCTGGAACCGAGATCTAAAAATGAACTGGATCACAAACATTACACTGTTAATGTTCAGAAAGACGTCGTCAGCATTACCCGCCCCAGTTACCGCGCCTCGGTCCCAGACTGTCGTGCGAATGATTTGCTCTATTCTCCGTGGCGAATCTTCAGCTCTCCATTGCGCTCGCTCTTGAGACACCGTGAAAATTGCGCTTTTCTGCCTACCGCGTCCAAGTTGATAATCAGGCAAACAAGTAAATGAGCATTGCGACTTTATCTGTGTTGTACCTACTACTATCGACTGTTCTAGAATAGGACTTTGTTACATACTGCATACCACTTTTCAATCTTCAAAGTAGCTTAAATCTGTCTCACATCGATTAACCAACCAACCAACCAATTTTGATTGGTATATCTTTGTATTTATATCTTTGCTTGTTATCATTTCAGAGATTTTTCATAAGCTCAGAAATTAGATTTTAAGTTTCATAATGCCTATAGTATCCCAGTATACGTCGCAAATATGACAGGATATGAACATTGTGGTAGAATCTGTCCGGACGGAGTGTGCTGTACTACCACATGGAAGTTGGAACAGTAAATATAAACTGATCATCTTTTTTTTAATGCCGACATAAGCCCCTTCGCACACGCCTCGCATAAAAATATGACAATTGCGTCTCCTACGATTCGCTGCAACACCGCTTCGTCTGCAGAAATGTTCGTGCTCGTATGCGAAGGGCCTAAGTGTAAATAAGACATGAATTGGGAACAACAGGTCGCTTCCAGTTTATTGCAAAACGTCGAATTTCGGTAACGCAGGCAATCTCATGAGTTATGCTGCTAGAAAAATCGCTCTATGCGGGTATACCCGTAAAAGTTTTCACTTCAAAAACCTACACCTATCCCTAGCAGCGGCCGTACGACCGTCTTTTCATTTTCGTTCAATGCGCCATTTACCCAATTCACGAGAGCGGAACGGATGTCGACGGAAGCATTGTGCCGCGTTTGACCGCGGAACCATTGTGTTCGTTAGATAACCCGCGAGAGACTAGACAATGGACGACGATTTCGCATTCGAGTTTGAAGAGTGAGAGCGATCCGTCACTGCGGAAAATAGCACGGGAACCACCGCGCGCGAGATTAAACTGCCAATGAGAATGTGTGACTTGGCGTTTTTACGATGAGTTGTGTTGACGCGTATCGAAGTTAATCTTCTATACCAAATACGTATTTATGGTTCGAACTTCAACTTAACTTTGTGCCAGCGCTAAAAACCCGCATAATATGTAGGATAAACATCGCAGAATTTAACTTTCTAATAGTTAGTAAACAAAAAAATTGTTTGAGCCACTTAGCAGTGTCACACGTAATTCTAAAGTTAGTGTATTGGGCGCTTAATATTTTGACTGATGCTGCAGTGTGATTCCGCAAAAAGACTTATAGATTGGTTCATGCGTGCATCGGTTGAGTCCTATAGTCACTGACTGCTTAATGTGCGCATCGATTATGCAGCCATCGATTTGCGCGTTGCTATGATAACCGGCGATGGTTGGCCTATGTGCAATTTTATTTTCGTGAATCACTTCCCTGACTGCCCCGTTACTGATCTGTCATAATTTTCGGTTGTCGGTCCAAATAATACGGGCGTATACTTGCTTTGAATGTTAACGACAATACAAACAGTTTAAAATCGTGATATTAAACTTTACATTTTGGCTAAGGATCCGATATCAATCGTTTCGACTTGACTTAGATGAATGTTTCTTCGCAAGTTTTGCGAGTGTTTTACAATTTCAATGCACCTGTGTGATATTTCGTATTCCCAGTTTACACTGAAGATATAAATCGTCGGAACGCCGTCATATGGGTAGGCGGTTGATAAAATCTGGCGTTCGTGAGGTAGATCCAACGCGATCTTTCGGTAATACTTATTCACACGCCCTTTCAGGTCATCAGTGATAAGAACAATTTAGATGAACTGCAAAATAGGAAACAAAATTTTTGGAGGATATTGTACAATAGGTACCCCTAGTTCTTCTATGATAATAATTGACATTCCTGAATTTTTTATTTAGCTAGCTTGGGAGAGGCAAGTATCTAGATTCTAGTGAATCTGTATATGCTACGATACTCTACCTGAAATTAAATAAAATATGTTGGGGAGGATCTAACATCTTCGAGGCTGCACGTGCTTAGGAACGCTCATAAAAGGCTACAAGTGAAAACTACAATCATTGAGTAGCCATTGATCCTAGGACGCTGAAACTTTGCGGAGAGGTTCTAGTTGATGGTGACAAGGAAATAGGCACTATTTATCCAAATCCCCACGGTACTAACACAGCGAACCACGAGTAGGTCAGCTAGTTTGAGATAATCATTATGTTAAACAAGTGCAGCCCTCACCAGTTCTACATCAGTCTACTTACTCGTAAATCATGAAGGTGCTCCTATTTTAATCGCATTAATTAAATACACGCCATAGTAAGCGGGACACACCCCACCCATAGGTGGCGTGGAATGTCTCCGTTGATTTATACAGTACAGCACAGTGCTATGTCGTGGCGTATGTGAACCAGAGAACAGGTTAATGGTATAGGTTATGGCGTTCCAGGGCCCAAGTCGTGATTCACTGACTGTAATCGACAAACGTGCGTAGGTGTTGGAAGCGTCGTTTAGGTACAATGCCGACATTTAATGGTGATCGCACACTAATGTCTGCACTCCCGTGCCCGTATGCATGTATGCATCTGGACACCCTTGTATTTTTCAATACAATACAATACAATCATTTATTTGCATAAAACATGGTTTAAGCAGCAGATGTTATCATTATTAATTTTCAAACATGTTTTGCCACAATATGGGCGTGCAAATGTTATTTAATATCATAGAAGGACGACGTTTATAAATCTATGTTAGGAATGAGTAAATCGCATATACTCTGCGCTTTTTGTTGATACAACGGTAAAGTAAAACCGACTAAGGATTCTGTAAAGATACATCACCGAAATCAGCATTAGGATATTTTTATTTATTGTGTGCTACCCTAACTGATAGCGATAACCGCAACAGCCGCAATGATATATCATTCAGCATCGAAACTCTTAACGTGATCACTGTCAAGACTGAGAGAAATCGTAGTAGCTGCTGCTATGCCAATGCTAACAAACACCATAGGGGTGTTTGTTAGCATTGGCATAGCAGCAGCATAATAAACTATAATAAACTAAACTCGCCGGCATATTTAGCGGAACATAAAAAAAAGGTTTGATATCAGTATCATATAAAGTTGCTGGCTGGTTTATACGTTATTTAATTTAAAAAGAAATATTTTCAAATTAAGAAAACAACTGAACATCAAATTTTATGCAATTGTTTTAATTTTATTCAAATACACCTTATCTGGAGCGAACTTCGAGTATTTCTTCCTTCTGAGTTTGATTTAAAATTTCATTGAAATACTGTTTTTTGTTAGTTTTTTTTTAATCGCGTATCTTTCTGGAGTTGATGACTGAATTATGCCTGACTTAGCCCCAACGGAGATTGCCATTGCACTCGAAATGCGAAGAAATGGTCAAACCTACAGAGTGATATCCAGAGATCTTCGTCGACCAGTTTCAACGATCCATCGCAGTATCCAACGGTTCAGGGAGACCGGTACTTATGTGAGAAGAGCAGGACAAGGCAGAAAAAGACGCACTTCGAGTAGGGATGATCGTTTCATTCGGCTTCGTGTACGTAGGAACCCCCGTTTGACGGCCGTCCAAGCCCGACATGAGTTAGAAGCAGTGCGGGGTGTAGCCGTAAGTGAGCGTACGGTACGAAGAAGGCTCGAAGAAGCTGG
Organism: Coenonympha glycerion; assembly: GCA_963855885.1. Lineage (NCBI taxonomy): Eukaryota > Metazoa > Arthropoda > Insecta > Lepidoptera > Nymphalidae > Coenonympha > Coenonympha glycerion. The sequence continues at coordinate 13,508,446 of OY979637.1, read as the reverse complement.
TTTGGGTTCATTTGTGCCCGCCAAGGCTCCAAGGCTCGAGGTAAATCATCGTAGAAACAGGTTAACTTTTGCTCAGGAACATCGACTTTGGAACGCGGACCAATGGAGTAAGGTATTGTTTAGTGATGAGTGCAGAATTCTCTTAAATCAAATTGACGGCAGGCAAATAATATACAGACGCAAAGGAGAACGATACATTCAGACAAATTTTGAAACTACAGTTGCATACGGTGGTGGATCAATAATGGTTTGGGCGGGCATTTGTTTGGGAGCTCGCACAGACTTGGTAGTGATTGACAGAGGGAGTCTGACTGCAGACCGCTATATCAGAGAAGTTTTAGAAGAAAATGTCGTACCGTTTGCCCCATATATCGGTGACGATTTTGTTTTTATGCAGGATAATGCCTTGCCGCATACCGCTCGGGTAACTCAAGCTTATCTTAATGATATGAATATCACTGTTATGGAGTGGCCGGCGAGATCACCGGATATGAACCCAATAGAGCACGTTTGGGACTTGCTGAAAAGAAAAGTTAAGTTCAAAATTCCAGCTCCTGCCAACGTGGGAGAACTGCGAATCGCCGTAGTTGAGGAATGGCGGAGACTATCCCAGGAGACCATCGATAACATCATTCTCAGTATGCCTAGACGGCTAGAAACTTTAATAAGAGCACGTGGAGGAAATACGCGATATTAATCACCATTTTTCTAATTTAATTAATTGTAATTTTAATATTAAATTTCACTTTTCCAGGTTATATGAAAATTCAAAAATGTACCAGTTTTCACAAATAGCCTTTACTCGCAAAATCTGTTCTTAATGTGATCTCATTTTAAGTAAAAACAAATGAAACTTTAAATAACAAAAGAAGTGTAGTAAGTAGATTTTAAAATAAAACCATATTTTTTTAATTATGGACCTTTTTTTTATGTTCCGCTAAATATGCCGGCGAGTTTATATTTACATCACAACCTTTGGTTTTATAGTAGTTTTTGGCAAAACCTATTAAAGGCCAAAAAAAGCGTGCGGTTGGAGAGTTAGACATGTACATAATATGCGATCAACTTTCAATGTAATTGTGTTTATTGTGCTAGATCTCGAATTGAATGCTGCGGTTCATGTATAAATAGACATTGTATTGTAGAGAATGCGGTAGCTATCGCGTGGCTGGAAGATTTGGACGAGATAAATAAAACTGTTTAACAATAACTCAACATAATTGAATGCTATTGAGACCCATTTTATTATTACCTAGCAGTTGGAGCAGCTCTATCATGTTACTAAAAAGACGATGAGTAATTGAGTATGCATGTGATTCTGCAGGGACGAAAAGTAGAGGAAGACCGAAGAAGAGATGGATGGATTGCGAGAAAGATATGCGTGTGAAAGGAGTAGAATTGCGAGTTGATAGCTGATAGGAGAGAATAGATCCTAGAAGGCGTGTTGTGCCGACCCCACATAACGTGGGAAAAGGGCAGGAAGATGTTAATGAGTTGGAGCAGCTCTGTTCAAATTACTGGAATAGCTGACTATTATTTCTGACTTCTGAAGGCTGCAAATACGATGACGATGAGCTTTCTTAATTCTTTCTCTACAAATTACTCCGTATACGTAATATGCTTCAGGGTTTAAAGTTTTCTGGTCCTGAGGAAACATAATGAATTCAAAGAAAGAAAGAAAAACTTTACAGCGAAGGTTTCGTCAAATTTGTGTAGTTTTTGTGATGTATAAGATGCTAACCGCCAGATCTACGATGCAGTTAGCGTGCCAGCGCAGGTCAGAGTCAGTTAATACGGGGAATTCAAAGCATTCAAGCAGCCCACAGGTAATCCTGTCGGTGCTGCATTATGGCTAAGGCTTTGGCGCCTCAAAGGCGTTAACGAGCTACGATATCATCTGATGAACGATGTGGGCATATAATAAAATCGCAACAAGCGCGTCTTTGTGTGACGGTCAAGTCGTATTTATATGTGTGATTCAGCAGGACATAGTTGTAGGAACATTAGAGTCAGAATACTTTCCTCTTAGATAGTTTTGTAGAGAAATAATAAGTTATTTTCCCTTCAATGGGTGATCCTGTAATATTTATTTCGCTTATTATTTTCCCTTGTCTTTAACCCGAGTACCGACTCACATATAGGTACATTGCATTTCAATGAATTCAATATAGCTATGTTATTTGACTAATGTTATCTTTTCCCATCAAATAAGAGAATACCCTAACATTGAAATCATCAAACCTGTAACATTTTATTCAGGTCAAAGAAGTACAGTTGTTGGCACGTAACTTGACAAGTGTCGTTCCATGCACAGATGATGCTTTTGGGTCTCTTTGGTTACCAAGCGGGGTGCGGGGAACGCGATACTGGGATCCGAATGCAGTATTGGTTGCTCATTAATTGACTGTTGTGTCTCTGGCACTTAGTAGCACCAAGTAGCACGCAGCGCAAACTTTCCAACACCACGCCAAAACCTTGCCGAGTTACGTCCCGACAGCTGTACCTATGACGAAATTGTTAATAAGCAGTGAAATGTAGGATAACTAGTCAGCGGTACAGTCAACAGTTGAACGGTAATGAGGACCGAAACACAATACATGAAACACATCGCCTCCCGGGCTCACAATGGAGAGAGTCGATTCGAGTCGACAGCACATTACATTAATATACGGGCTACACGCTCCTCGTGACACATCATCCAACTCAGATACGGTTTTGAAAGATGGCTGTTATTTTGCGGTGGATTGTTTGCTTGTTTGTTCACTTTACTAGTCATTTATAACAAGCATAATAACTGCATAATAACAATGTTAAGTGAAGTAACGTAATAACAATGATAATAACTATGTTAAGTGAAGTAAGATGAGACATGTCGACTTACAGGCTCACAGTAAAGAAAGAAAAATATCTACAAACAACGAAGCAAGTAGAGAACTTTCTACTACATGAAAAATAACCCTATTTGACCTGCACTTTTGGCCGTTTATCCACCGCACTCCGAAACCACCGACAAAAAACTAAACCGATTCGACCTACGTCCAAAATCAGTTTAATTTTTTTTAATTGATAAATTTGTGCAACTTTTCAAGAAACACCGGACCCGGACTTAGATCTGAAGCACATCGTATAAAACCATAAAAGAAATATGTATATATATATGTATATACGAGCATACTTTGTTTGTAAAACATCAATTTTAAGTGAAAATGTCATATTTATATCCATTCGCGAGCCATAGAAAATGTCGCAGCCGTCTCTTACTCGAGCTTTTCATTCAGCAGCACTGTGTCCAAGGACGGCCTATTTTTACACCGTTTGCATTGGCTCGCGGTTAAAATGAACGTGTTCAGAAAATGTAAACAAACTGAAGACGCCAACGTAAAAAACAAACAAAAAGAAAAAAACAGTTTTCAACTTGTAAAGAAAGCTCCCATGTGGATACGGGAGGCTTTAGTAGTCCGTACGTGAGCCTAGTTAGAAGTTATTACTTAGCAAGCGAAAAGGTTTATCACATGTTTTTCATATTGCGACCAGTGTCGATTTATGCCAGAACTCCTTAAGAATACGTTATAAATTGTAAGTGTCATGGGACACTCGGTCGAAACTAAGTTTGGAATAACACTTAAAACGATAACTTTGATATTTTCATGCGTGATTTCACCCATCGCTCCATAGATGGCACTGTCTTCAGTTAGCTCGCGCTAACTAATTCCGTATCAAATCTATATACGTGATTGCATACTTGCCGATTCTGTTGACTATAGTAAGTGAAACTTTCATCTTACATGTTCGAAGATTTTCGTAGGTTTTCTTCGTGACGGGATTTTCATCAAGCAAAAAATCCACTTTCTCTTGCCTGGCCGATACCGGAAAAGAAACTTTGTTTCAATTAACCGAAGTCAAGTCAAAGTGGGGTATTTATTGACTAATACTTGTAGCAGAGTTTTATGGCAATCGAAACACTCAAAATGTCTTCACTTACTTACTATAAAATGTAAGTTCGATCGTTTACCGATTATGCTGCAATTACACGAGTGGGCCGCAGTGATAGTTTAGCGTCATTATTCCGATGCTGCGTATCTGTGTCGCGTACGGTTTGCACATTGAGATGCGATGCAATTTGCGTTCAATTACAGCTCTCTACGGCAGACTTAAGACCCATTTGTACGGTGCCATTTTCATTGTTGTTTAATTATTCCTTGTTCTGTGGTTTAAACTATACATGATGTTTTATCTATTGCTTCAATTTTGTCTGTGGTTACTTAGTTCTTTTGAATGCAAAAAATGTACCCGTGTAAATAAGTCTTTTTGTCGAGGGCTCTATACTACTCAAAAACAATTCAAAGATTCAAATTATTTAATTTACATAGGCTTTATCTTCAAAGACTTATAAACAGTTAAATTGTTGAATAATTATAAAATGCTGATCATATAAGCATTTCACGGCTTTAGCCCTGGTAGGTTCCAACTTTCAACACGACCTGCGTGTGAGAAGAAACCCACAACAAATTATAACTTACAACTTTTTTTTTCTAAACGTAATTGTTTAAATATTTACTCACAGATTTTATATTTACTCTTTCTGAACTTGATGATAAACGGTAAAACACTCATCCTCACTACCGTTTCAAATATTAATGTTAAATGTCGTCGGGACATTTTATTTTAATACGAAAGCTTCATATTACTATCTCCTTCCAATAAACGCTAGATTCAATCGCGAACTGCAATAAAAAATGACTCTATTTACAACTCTTTATAGTCCAATTAACAGTCAAGTAACAAGGCAGCTAATCGCCGTAGCACTAAAGTGATACTTTTATAGCTCAGTCAGTAAAGACAAGGAGAAATTTACGTCTGATATAAGGAATAATATCTGGGTGACCGAGCTTCGCTCGGTAGCCAATAGATGGCAGCAGTAGTCATAATTTTATTTTTTTGGTAAATTCGACATTTAATAAAAATGAATCCTAGCTAGATCGATTTATCGCCCCCAAAACCCTCTGTATACTAAATTTCATGAAAATTGTTCCAGCCGTTTCCGAGATCCAGATTATATAGAAATATACAGGGTTATAGAAAAAATATCGGAAACCTCTCGACACCTAAATGATATCATTAAAAGTAACAACTTTTGTTCTACAACTTTTGATTTAACTCGATATTTTGAGAAATATCACTTATTCAATATTTTGCATACATTCTTTCTTTGTAACTACTCTGTAGTCTACTACGTAATATCGGCAACGTCGCAGCGGTTTGGCAACAGGGATAGTCATAATCGCTGATTACCTTATTTCGTTTCACAGTGTAATGTCACTTTACAGAAATAACATAATTTATTAAATTTTTGTATGACACAAATTAATACGAAATTTTGGAAAGTTATAGAACAAAAGTTTTTAGTTATAATGATATCATTTAGGTGCCGAGAGGTTTCCGATATTTTTTCTATAACCCTGTATATATACAAGAATTGCTCGTTTAAAGGTAATACGTTTAAATAAGATAAAACGGGCGTCTTTATTAAAGCTATTAAATGTATTATTCTAAAACAGTAGGATGTGATTGATTTAAACGTATCGGGGGAACGTGTACGGAAAATAAAGCTGCGACACGAGAATTATATTGAAAAGAAGAAATTTGCAAATAAAGTATTGCCTGCAGTGAATGAAAAATGTGTTGACTCGGAATATTAACTGTTGAAAATGAATAATTGGAAACGACAATGAATGACCCGGATTTCGATGAAGTTTTTGACGCTGATGACAATGAGGATTTATGGGACATCGACATTATTGGGAAAATTTTCACGACTTCGTTTTCTGCTGCAGTCGTTTTAGCTACAGTATAGGGTTAGTACTTACTATACGTTGTTGGATCGATTCGAATCACGATTCGATTTCACCGTACAGTCTGTATGCGTGTAGTAACCGAAAATGTATAACGACGTCGAATTCTTAGCGTTACTGTATCTTGTATTGAAACTTCCTCTACTTTGGCAAAGTACCTAAATACTAGAGTTCATATTATGATCAAAATGTAACAAAAACTAGAATGAAATAAGTAGGGCGGGTTGTTAAACAGGCATTAACGTCACAGTTAAGAGACTAAAAGGAAATGAATTTTAAGTTTTAATGACAAAGCCTGCCAGCGTTCGGTAAGAGCAACAACAGTTTGTCACTATTCGAGTCTGAGATTAAGGCTCGGTTGCTTGACTTGACTTTAACCGAAACGTTATAGTTAAATATGGCGGCCTGACTCTTATTTCCTGAGCCTTAGAATCACTTGCACAAAGACAAAGTTGTCTTGGTTGGTTTAGTTGGTTTAGTTTTTTTGGTTATAATTGTACGTAGAACTAGTGAAGTGAAAGAAAGTGTAACTGAAATTAATTTTTTAAGTACGCCTTATAATTAAATACCCTTGGAAGTGCTTTTAAACAAAACATTTATAATTGGTTATTTATGTTCGCATTTTTTTACTTTTAAACGCCTATCAGAAATTATGGCACAAATAAAATAGTAGATAAAAGACTGTATGCGTGTTATACGAATAAGCCAATAAGCCATAAAAATGAAAGTATAATTATTATCGGTGAAAATATTTAATAAAAGTGAGGTTTTCAATTGAGTGCAACGAAAGCGAATTGCACCGCAAACCGAGTTCGTTGGATATACGATACCTGCACTTTCTACTACGGTTCATTGAAAATTGCTTCAAACTTCGTTTGTTATCTTTTATTTGTCTACAAGTTTAACGACAAACCAGTGTTTTTGGAGAAGGTTCAGGGTTCAATCCCCGTCACGGGTCTAGATTTATTTTTATATAACTTTGAGAAAAAAAAAAAACAGGAAATAAAACATATTTCCGCTCTTGGGACTGCATCAATGAATCATTTACCAGCGCGGCGCACCTTACCTGCATAGTTGTCATACCAATTAATCACGATATGCAGCGTGCGAGTATAAAAATATAGCACAAGATACCACTACTTGTATTCACGCATGTTGAAGGTATAAATTATTGTCATTCGATTACAGACGACGATCACATCAAAGACTTTTTTTATAGTCAACGCGAGCAAACGAGCGGGAGGGTCACCTGACGGTAAGCGATCACCGCCGCCCATGGACATTTGCAGCACCAGAGGAACTGCAAATGCGTTGCAAGCTCTTAAGTAATTTGTTTATCTGCCCCTTGAATAACCTCGAGCGATAAAATTTTGTGATACACGTGACATATTACATTCTGCACTATAGACCGGAATAAGAGTTTTATTCGTCGTATGGAAAATACACCATCTCATCACCCGTTGCAGTGGAAGAATATCAGGGGGAACTTGTTCGATCATTATGTCTGTTATTAAAAGCGTGGGTAAAGTGATACCGAGTGAATCAATGATGTTGCTAAGCGGCGCTGTATCTTGTTAGTTGTCGATCTCTTCAGCAAGCAAGCAGCAGCAGTCAAGCAATTGACGCCATAGTCTGTGACGACGAAAACATCGTTAATGTGGCTGAGATCTAAGTTCCTCGTTACTCTACATCATAGCACAGGCATTTTATTGAAGTTAAATAAAGTCAGTTTGGAGGCAAACCAGACTGAATCGAAGGGACACGTGGACCTTGAGATAACCACCGACCGCAAGATGCGGTGAGGCGAACGAACAGATACTGTTAGCCTTCGGACTAAACAAGGTGAGGTGTGATTCAGACGTTGGCTTCATTCGATTTTATAGGCGTAACTTCAGCGGAGACTTAATTGTCAAGCTTGTTTTCAGTACTCCGCTTTGTAAACTTTATCATTATCTTGTGTCATCTTCGAAACAAAACATGAAGGTCAACATCGAACTTTCTTCCGAGATTGTTTAATTTAATAAGCACATTCATTCATTCGGTTCATTGTAAGAGGGGAAAAAAGTACATACTTGATCGATAAATAATTGGTAGTTGGCTCATTAGGTTCCCACACAATATATTTACCGTTCTAGATACGTAATTGCCTTAACAGCCCTAAAAGGTGTTAAAATTATGAAAAAACGGAGAAGTAACAGGATTTTTTTGTCAATATTAAACGCTATACTTTAAAAATATCAAGTTCATGAGAATTTTTCTTAAATACCAAAATGCCAATTTCAATGTCTTATCTCAGATAATTTCATAAAATTGATCCGAATCGATTTTTAGTCTGTTCCGGTAGAATTCTTTAAATGCTACTGCTAAATGTAGTTCAATATTTATTTAACAACATAATTATTTCTCAGTGGGATTGTGATCAAATATCGAAGTTATAATACAAAGAATTCTTGTTGTTTTCAATTTTATCTCGATTTCTGGTACTTATTTCGTATTTACTTTATTTGTAACGTCGATTGTTTGATTATTATTTCTTACTTCGTTGCAATTATAACAGGTCGCATCGGTTAAATCTGTTAACATTATCGTTTTCAGAAACTCAATCATTGTTTTGTCGGTAAGTGAATCGTGCAGAGAGAGTACTGTTATATTAATTAATCGTTTTTGTAAAATAAAGTTGTTCAAATATTATTATTGCAAATATGGAATCTCTTCAGTTCTTCTTTTTCTAACTTTTAATTGTATTCTAATCGGCTTAGTCGATTTCATTCTCGTTTTAATAGAATACAAAGATTTCTCATTTTACATACGACATAGGTGAACCTCTAACTTTTCGGAATGATGTGCGCTCAGACTACATTAAATGTGCGTTTGTTGATTCTAAATGTCACTACATAGCGGCAAAGAAAGATCGTAAGAAAACCTGCATGGTTCACCAAAGGTGTGCGAAGCCCGCGAATCCGCACTTGACCAGCGAGGTTAAAACACAGTCAGTTTAGGAGGAGACTATACCCAAAGGCGGAAGATAAAAAGAGGTTGAGGTAAAACTGAATTGAAGAATATTTTTTGTAATTTTTTGCAAATGTGGAGAGCGAGCATATGGATGAGCTAATCTATCGTAATACAACTCCTATCATCGTCATCTATAACAATGAGTATTGTGTAAGTATGCGTGTGTAGGTATTAGAATGTTAGATAATCAGTTTTGCAACATCGGGCGCGCGGTGACGATGCGCGGGCGCCGGCCGATGCCCCAGTGAAAGTGTGAAAGTGAGACCAACGAACGCACTCGATGCGCCCGCGCCGCTGCCGACGCCGCCGCCGCGACTTGTAGCCATCGGTTTATCGATGTTTTGTGATCGTTGATTAATATAATGTTCAATACCTACTGATTACCGATGTTTATTGTCCATGATTTAAGTTTAATCTAAACCGGAACAGACTAAAAATGATTTAAGTTTAAATCCTCTGTATAGTAAAAATGTATGTACGTGCAACACTTATGCCACTAGATTAATAATGCATGCAAATAGTCTATACCAATTACTCCACGTAGTGTAAAACCGTATTGTTTTGTATGTGTCAAAATATTCGGGAAAGGGCCTGGTGACTTGAAACACAGGTTTCTCACCTAGCTCAAGCACCAGTTCCCTCACTTTTTACTGTTTTAATATATAATATTAAAATGTAATGTAATTATATGTGATTGGGAAAATAAAATAAATTGATTGATTGAATTGACTAGATTGTCTAAAAAAAAAAACGTATTCATCGTTATCGTAATCGTTTACTGATTCTGCCCGATTATTGGGTTCCTGATTTGCGTCAACCAATCGCGGCGCAGAATTTGCAATCAGACCCTAGAACAGATACAAATATCAAAATATTCCTTTTTAAAATTGATTTTTTGCGTGAAAAAAATCCCGTAACTAAGAAAATCTACACAAATATTCGTAAATCTAGAATTCCTGGATATTATTGTGACTAAACTTTAGTAAAAAAAAGAACATAAATATATTTCTCTGTTAAAAAAAACTAATAAAGTTAGTTTAGTGATTTCTTTCTTATCAAAAACTTAAGTTATTATTTTTGTAGGTACAATAACGACGTCTTATCGTCGTGTACTTGCAATTAGCGTGGTATTTATCGCACTGTTCTGTGACACAACATCCATTGCGAGCACAACAGGGGTTAATTACTGATAAAGTAAACATATTTTATTAGTAAACTAGCAGAAACCCGCGGCTTTGCCCGCGAAAATTTAGTTTTCCTTACACACGGGAACCATCTATTTTCCGGAATAAAAAGTAGCCTTTATGCTAATTTAGGACGAATTCCGATTTTCAGCCAAAAAATTTCAGCAGTTGCGCCGTGAAGGAGTAGGTGTATATACCGTATTAATTTTTTTCACTATTCCCGCAGTTAATCTAGGATATAATCTATCTCCATTCCAAATTTCAAGCAAATCTATTCAGTAATTACGGCGTGAAGGAATATTTTTCCCGCGTGAATATCTATTTTTCATGATTATCATAGAAACCATGGATTTTCCCGGGATAAATGTAGTCAATGTATTAATCCAGGATAGGATCTCTATTCCAAATTTCAACAAAATCAGTTCAGAAATTATGGCATGAAGAAATATTTTTCAACGTGGATATCAGTTTTTCCACTATTATTATAGAAATCATCGAATTTTCCGGCATGAAAAATAACCTATGTAAATAATCCGGGATAAAGTCTATCTCCTTTCCAAGTAGTCATATCAGTTCAGTAATTACAGCGTAAAGTAGTGTTTTTCGTGCGTGAAAAGCAATTTTTCAGTTCTCCCGCGGAAACCATGGATTTCTCCGGGAGAAAAAATAGCCTTCGTATTAATCCTTGATATAATCTATCTCGATTCCAAATTTCAGCCAAACCAGTTCAGTAATTACGACATGAAGGAATATTTTTCCCGCGTGGATTTCTGTTTTTCACTATTATCATAGAAACCATGGAATTTTCCGGCATGAAAAGTAGCCTATGTAATAATCCGGGGTAAAATGTATCTCCTTTCCGAATTTCAGTCATATCAATTCAGTAATTACAGCGTGAACATCAATTTTTCAGTTTTCCCGCGGAAACCATGGATTTTTCCGGGGTGAAAAGTAGCCTTCGTATTAATCCAGGATATGATCTATCTTTATTCCGAATTTCAGCCATATCAGTTCCGTAATTACGGCGCGAAGTAGTATTTTTCCCGCTTGAATATCTGTTTTTCACTTTTCCCGCAATAACCATGAATTTTTCCGGGATAAAAAGTAGCCGATATATTAACTCAGGATATAATCTGTCTCCGTTCCAAATTCCAGCCAAATCGGTTATGCACTTGCGGCATGAAGATTTTTTTCCGCGTTAATTTCGGTTTTTTACTAATCCCACGGGAACCATGAATTTTTTCGCGATGAAAAGTAGCATTCGTATTAATCCAATATATAATCTATTTTTATTCATAATTTCAGCCATATCAATTCAGTAATTACGGCGGGAAGTAGTATTTTTTCCGCGTGAATATGTTTTTCCCTTCTCCTCCAAAACTCATGGATTTTTTTGGGATAAAAAGTACCCTATTTATTAATCCAGGATATAATCTATCTCCATTCCAAATTTCATCCAAATCGGTTGTGTACTTGCGGCGTGAGATTTTTTTTCCGCGTGAATTTCGGTTTTTAACTTATCCCACGGGAACCATGAATTTTTTCGGGATGAAAAGTAGCCTATGTAATAATGCAAGATATAATATACCTCCATTCCAAATTTGAGCCAAATCACTACAGTAGTTGCGGCGTAAAGACGTATTTTAACTTGATAAAATCCAAACTTCGGACCCCCGTTTCACCCCCTTAGAGGGTGAATTTTGAATAATCCTTTCTTAGTGCTCTCCTAGACCTCACAAGGAACATGTGTGCCAAATTTGGAGTCTCTAGACCCAGCGGTTTGGGCTGTGCGTTGATATGTCAGTGAGTCAGTTTCTTCTTTTATATATTTAGATAATACAAGTACAAACAAATAATTAAGATTAACAAACAATGAAAATCCATATCAAACATACATGGTGGTTGGTGGATGCCTGATGATTTTCTCAACATATAGGGCTACGATTTTAAAAATCCATTGCAGCTTCCTTTTTGTAAGTGTGACAAGTACGTTAGTCTATATACTTTATTTTTATTTTGTCTTCTATTGTTAGGTCTATATACTTTATTTGTATTTTTATTTTGGTTTTTTCTGTTCCGTGGTTAGCCTGTATACTTTTACTTTATTTTTATTTTTACTTTATTTTGGCGTAAGAACGAAGTAAGAATTAATTTTTGTTATTCAACAGCAAGTTAGTACTTGACGAAAACTCGCCAGATGGTAAATTACTTCTGATGATGTAATTCAACCTCCCTGGAAGGGGTATAAATCAAGGAACTATGATTGATTTCAAAATCCAGAACTGATCCGTGCCGATTATGGAAAAGTGCGACAAAAGAATATCGTTACATAGTAAGTACTACCACAGTTTACGGATATTCTGTTCTAACTTATCAGTATGATACTAGTATACGACACGTATAGAATAACGCTAAACTGTGCTACTACCAAGTAAAACCGGCGGAAATTCTCTTAAAATATCTTCAGACAACAGCATATGCATGAGGAGAAATTTCCCTATAGGACACAAATAATTTATCTTTTTTGAATTTGACTAGAAGTCTGTTTACGAATTAATATAGTTTCGATTACCAAACCTCATAATACGTGTAGCCGGGCACTCGGCATACAATAAAGGCAATCAAACCGGGACGCCAGTCCATTGCCTCACACTGGCAGTGGTATGATATGTCTAATCGCTAAGTCCAATTAAAAAACAACATTAATAACAAAGTAAGCACGCCTTCTCGGTTACCGTGTTAAGCGTACATTCACCCCGACTATCCCATTAAAAAGCTTCACATTTAATTGCGTAAGAGCGGTGAACGAGGTCGTAATTGGAACGCGTTCCAATTAATGGATCGTGACGCATTAATGGGACACAAATTTTTGGGCACGAAACACACAGGTCGGAGCGGGGGCGGCCCGGGTGGTTATAGGATTTAACCACGGATTCCAAATATACCCTAACACGATAGGCTGATTAATTGAGTTATTAGTTTACTTAAGTAAGTGCCCCGAGGCACATTAAGAGGTGCAGATTAAGGGATTCATTGGTCCTAACGAACTCCTTAAAACTAAATAAAAATAAATCCATCATTTCGGAATTTTCGGAGTTTCCATTGCGTTGAATCTGATTATTTTGTCGTAAAAATCGATAGTCTCTCTCTTATCTTATCTCTAATGATCTCTTCAATAAATTTTTAACAATATACAACCTAACTTTTTATCCCAAGAGAGGCTCGATATTTTCTTGTCTTGTCAATTCCCAGTTCACCCCCACCCCGGCCCGTGTGTTTCATGCCCGAACGTGATGCTGGGCGTTCATTTTGAAATTGGAACAGGGTATGTCGGTTCCCGGGTGAACGGCCGTCGGTGAAAGTCGGCAGGATATGGGTCAGGTGGTCATTTACCCTCAGGTACGAGTCATGTCTCTCTAAATACTCCACGCGAGGAGTGCTTGCGGGGCGGTGAAATTCGTACGTCATATTTTATAGCCACTACTATTAGATAGTAGCCGTTCTCTGTTTACATTCGTGACCTATTTGATTTCGAGCCCGCCCTACATTCCTGACGAGCTAGAGAACTGTGCCGAGATATACAAGTACTAGTGCAATAAGGGTATATTGCACTAGTACTTGTATTGATGTTGCATCGGTGAAAATTCACATGTAAGTTTTTGTATAAGCAAACTCTTCCGAAACCGCTCTACCGATTTTTTGTCTGCATTCGATATGTCTGAGAATAGGTCTTAATGTATTTTTATACTCATATATGGCAATACTACGTTACACGCGTAACCTTGTTTTTATGTAAATTTTAATATTAATTGAAATGAAATGAAAATGAAATGAAATGAATTTTATTTGCAAGAAACATTGTACATAAGATGTTCACATATAATTAATAATTTCCAGTATGTTTCGTCAATTGACATGCAAAATATGTGTGTTATGAATTGTCTAAGTGATCATTCCCTTTTTGCACAATTTCGATAATTAGGTATATTAAACTATGCTCAAAGTACCTGCACATTACCGTCATACTGAGACATGCCTGATTTCACAATACCATCATGATATTAAAATATAAGATGTAAGTAATTTAATAATTCATTTAGTACCCATGTATAATGTCAACAAAATTAATGTCACAAAATTATATAATTAACATAATATATCATTATCAAAATAGACTAGTTCCTAATAATAAGTCATTTTGTGTTGAAAAATTCATTTAGACTATAGAAGCACTTATTTATTAACCATATATATAATTTATTTATATACGCTGAACAAACATCAAACATATCCTTTTCTTAGTTTTAGCGTGATTGAATGGCAAACAAACATCAAAAGAATGCCAAAACTAAATCATTCATAGTTAGGTATATTATTATTAAACTGGCTTTTAATTGTTAGAGAATAAATTGAAGATTTCTCAACAACTCCAAATAATAATCTAGCATAATGGTCGAAAAGAGTATAACAGTACTCCAATTAATTTGCAATTCTGTCAGCCATTAACGAAGCATAATATTAATGAATCACTGTGTGTTTGTGTGTCAGCGTCTAACCGTGTTTTACATGTAGATATAAGGTCTGTGGAATAGATATGCAACGTAATTACATTAACAAAATAATATTGCGGCTCGCTTCGTGTTGTATCACGTATGAAATGCCGTTATTTAGGGAATATGTAAGTTTGTCCCTTTCATTTGATACTTTAAATCCCGGAAAAAATCATGGCTCTCACGGGATTGGTGCAAAATCCGCCAAGGAAAGGTTTCTTGCCATTATCCATATTATAACGTAGCGACATATGACACTACTACTTTCTATACAAGTAGAGCACTATCGTGAGTTCTGGATCATCGACCAAAAACGAGCAATAAAGATTCCGACGAATTGAGAACCTCCTCCTTTTTTTGAAGTCGGTTTAAAAATCACGTTTGTTCTATGGGACCTTTATTTTATGCTACTTTTTAATATTTGTTGTTATAGCGGCAATGGAAATGCATCATCTGTGAGAATTTCAAGAACTATCACGGACGGACGGACGGATGGTAAAGTCTCAGTAATATAGGTTCCCGTTGTATACCCTTTGGCTACGGAACCCTAAAAACCGAAATTTATGAAGGCAATAACTAAAAGTATATATTGATCGACACACCTTATAAACATTGTACATTGATAGAGATCGTCCCGTGGAGATATAACAAAGTTTTCCATAAGTGTTCATTGGTGAAACGGACATAAATTTTTCCTTTTTTTATAGACAGAAAATGCCTGAAGCATACTCCTTCGACAGGGGAAACGAAGGGGTTATGTGGGGCTTGCACCCACTAAAAGTTGTCTGTGTTCCTTCGACAAACCTGCTGGCTGAAGTACGGGATTCACTATCGCATTCACCGCACTCCCACCAGGTACATAAATTTTTCTTGGAAATGTACGCGTACGTGATCTATTTTCGGCGTCAAGGTGATAAATATTTACAAGAGATTGTTTGTGAAGCTAGATTTATGAAATGGTAATATAAGCAAAAACGGGAAGGGATTGTTTGTCGCCCCGTAGAATATAACGGTTGAATATTAACATCAAATTGATTTCCTAACACAGGAGACATGAATCAGGGAACAACTGTCCTGAATAATTTCAAAAAATGCTTCTGGAATAAGATTCACTTTTAACGTTGAAGCTGCTGACAACAATTCACTCAATTTGTGTGTTTTGTATTATCAAAAACAATAATATACTCAACAACATTTTACTCGTATGATTCTGAAAAATATCTAATGCTAAGAATAGATATTATAATATGACAATACATCAAAGGGTTGGAATCGACCCTACGATCTTTTCGTCGAGCGTAGCTATGTAGGTTTATGAAGTTTATTGGGTATCTAATTTATTTATTTTTAATATTTAGAAAACACATCTCTGATGATTAGGATCTATTGAACTTTTATTATAATTTCCCTGAGTAGTCAGTTTTTAATCTATGGTTTTTCTTCAACAATAATTGTAGGCGAATCCGCGAGAAATTCGTTGTGAGTAAAAGTACATACTGAGTTCGAAATATAAAAGATACATATAATATGGCCATCGACGAATAGAGGACAATGGCATCTCTTATTGGTAAACATGTAGTCCCACATTTAAATACATTATGTTCGCCTTTATGGAATAATATTAATATTAATAAGCAATTATGGATTATGGACACTCAACAATAACAAGGCTGACAAAACTAGGAGAAAGATGGACTAAACTACGGCCATAGAACGTGAAAAATGGAATAGCGTACACATAATATCATGAAAATCTAGATTTGTGATGTTTAACGTTTACTACTAGAATTCTAACTAGTATTTCTAAAAGTATGATGTTTTTAACGTTAAGTATTAGAATCCTCACTAGTCTTTCCACTTTTTATTCCACATATATATTTTAGAACATTTAATTTGGACAAACGTAGAATTCCCTTGATCCCTGTCCATTGTTTTGAATATGGCCAAGTGCAAGCCTATGAATACAAAAAATGTGTTTGTATATTTAATCAAGGTCTAAACTAACGTGCATATTATTAGGGTATAGTATTAGGCAAGACAGACATAACTGATTTATTAAAGAAATTTAATATTTTAAAGACACTAGAATTTTTTTTTTTGACGTGACTTAGATTAGGCCTTCACTTCACGCATTCCTGACCACATACGGTGATGGAATAATAGTTTATTGTTAAACAGATAGTGATAAATGTTTTCTTGTTTTACATCAGATTTAAATCGTTAACAAGCTTAGATTTAAAAGCTTTTTGGAGTGATGTTAGGAATCAATGGAAATGCAATAATCAAATATTAACCAGACATTTTCAATTATTTTAAAGTTTGTATGTTTTTATTGACTCTTCAGCGCCCCACTTCGCTGATTTGGCCGAAATGCAGAATGCCTATATCAGAATATAACATGATAGAACAACATGAAGATCTTTTTTAACTCCTTGAAATTGGTGAAAGCAGGATTGGTGAAAAAGCAGAGCCGCGGCCAAAAGCTAGTATAGTCCTATAATATCTGGGTGACCGAGCTTCGCTCGGTAGTTTAACTGCTGGCCAATAGATGGCAGCAGGAGTAATTTTTTTTTTTTGGTAAATTCGACATTTTCTAAAAATTAATCCTAGCTAGATCGATTTATCGCCCCCAATATAGCAAATTTCATGAAAATCGTGCGAGCCGTTTCCGAGATCCAGATTATATAGAAATATATGTACATACAAGAATTGCTGGTTTAAATTTATAGCATATATTTTCTCAGTATTTTTTGTAATGCCAAGCTGCATGATCCGTTTGTATAAGAAGTGAGTTTAATTGAAAACAGAAAGTGAAAGTACGCATTATTCAATTTAGAATCAGATCGAATTAGATTATTTGCCGCAAGCCGTTCGAAGTTTACACAGGGCTCCAAGGACAGACTTTCACCTCCTACGAGTTTCCTGTAAGAGAAAGTTTCGTGGGCATATTCTTGCTAACGAAGCGGAAAGCTACAAGATACCATGTGAATTATATTTCTCTTGACATAAACAACTCAATGCAAATAATTTTATTACATTTGAAAAAAACTCCGGGGAGAAGCCGTCACTAATCGTATACGAGTACCTGCTAGGTATAGTCTTTTCAATCTACGAAGACGCGCCCCACTGTGTTAGAATCGCTTATGTTTCATTCGATTCGTATGGAGTTTGACAGATTGGAGCGCGTCATCGTGGATTGAAATATCTATATAGTTCAACGTGTCGCGAAGCTAGCCTTAGTAGTTACTGAAATAATCGAGTGTAACAGACTGACGGACGGATCGAAAAAGTCTTACTATAAGCGTTCCATTTTCACCATTTTGGTATGGAACCCTAAAAACGATATGAGTACTTAAGTAGACTTCATCTGTATTAATTTGTCACTGTGACTTCCTTCTTCTATAAGGGATTTTTAGGCAATCTCTATATTATTCCCACGATTTGTCAAAAAAGGGTCTTTATTTTTTTGTTTTTAGCGACCTCTATATTCCCACGAGTGAAAAGCGTTACTTTCGCAATAAAAAGGGATAGCACGGATGGATTACGGAATAACAACGACGTATATATCAAGTTATTGTACCTATACCGCAGACCGCAACGAAATTTAAACAGGGCCCTCAAGGACTGACTTTCACAACCAACAAGTTACAAAAAGAGAAAGCCTGTTGAGTTAATTAAAGTAGACTTTTTTTTGTTACACTGTCAACGAAACATGAAGCGTCAAGGACAGAGAGTACAGAAGGTGGGATTACGAGGAAAAACGATGTACGTTGTGTATTTATGTGTGTGTATACTTTGATATATGATGAGGATCTAAGTAAAGACGATAAGACGATTCTGTTGATTCTCGCTAATTTTTATGTGTACGCTCAACAATTAGAAAATATAGACTTATGTGACCTTAGGTAAAAGTTTTCAAAACATATCATTGAACACCCAAATTAAAATTAAACAGATAATTATATTATGTGATATTCCAATTAAAAAAAGATTTTTGAATTGAACTCATAAAAAGTAATTACACTAAAAAAATGATCTAGAATCTAGATTCATTTGCCTTAAAACTATAATGATTGGATGCCGACTCAAATTCGATGAAACGTTAAAGGTAATTAAATGAAGTGTTCTAAATACTAACCAAAACTTTGAATAAGTCGATTCGGGTCCGCAAACATCTGATTTGCCCTTGACTCATATTCCATTTCCAGTTTATTTTCGGCAAATAGAAGCATTTAGTAACGATAACAAATATTAAACATACAAATTCGGTTGACGCATGTAGGTACTAAATTGGATTAAAAAAATTAAACGATTGAGATAAATTTGGCAAAGAACAGTCACGACATCGGTGGACAGAGATAAGTCAGGTTGAAAATGGATGGGCGTAGGCACAGATGTAACCGTTCTAAAGAGTTGTAATATTATTAAAATGAGTTTCAATTAATATTTATTGGTACATTGATTTCAAGCACACTATCTATAAAACCTTTCAATCATTTGTAAAATAGCGAAATAATTAAGATGTGAATTAAGAATATTCCAAAGAACGGATTACAGTAATAAAAACTCAAAAAGAAAAGAACGAGATTTGCAATTGTAATGCCAACTTTGTTAGAAAGCAGTCTTTAGCGTAATCGAAGGTTTCAAAACAGGAGTTAGAAAGCGTTACTGTCGACCGCGAATGTTGGGAAATTGAGATTTTCTATTACGATCGAGTCACAGCAAAAAGTATTGTTTTCGGTGACCTTTTTACCTCATTTAAATATTTCACGATTCGTCACGCTGTTGTTTGTTGTTAGAAATCAAATTGTTTAACGTAATGACCAAGACGATACTTTAATTAATAGCTTTGTCTATCCGGTGGACATACTTAAATTAACAGATAGTTATCAGCTTTTAAGTCTCTTGAAACTGTAATTTTAGCAGTATAACAATGTTCAAGAATATCAATGAAAAGAAAAATTGAAATTTAAAAATTGGACTTTACTTTTGTAAACATTGAGTTATCCAACAGGAGTCCAATGAATAATGCAACGTGAGCTTTCTCAAATAAAGATGAGCTAAAGTCGAATTTAAAGACGAATATGTCAAAGCTGATAAGACTAATAACATCATCAAGAGATCCAGATGGGGTTCGATTATCAAATGTAAATTGTGAGTGAATGGCGCTAGACGTCTCTGGTAACTGTCTCTATTTAGTCGCAATTAAATCAGTCAGTTCCCTAACACTTTGAAGCACTGCCATCGAATTCAAAAGTTGCCGACAGCTGATGTGTCTTTGAAAATGACTCCCCATATCATTTGAGTAATATCAGTGACATGGATTATTAGAAACTAAGGTACTTGTATTGTATCTTATTCTTACTGTATTAAATACAAATATTAGATAAAAATTATTAAGCAATTTTTATTACATGATGATACTGTAAATTCTGGGCCTATTTCATGATAAAAAAGTTTGAAGGTTTAGCTTAGTAAATCATCGGAGGTAGATGAAGGAACTTTTCGGTGCTTTCAACTCAAAAATAAATAACTATTGTTGAACTCAAAAATAAAGTCACCGTTTAGCATAGTATCACGAGATGGAGACTAAAGTTTTTACAATATAACTTTGCTGTAGTCGTCAAAATATAAAAAAGAATCGGCCAAGTACGCGGCATATTCTAGCACCAAGGGTTCTATTTCCTACGTAACTCTAGAAGAAGTACAACAACAAAAAGTACATCAATATCTAAAACTAATGGTACTTTCAGAGAGTTTACTATTTTTGTAAAAGTTTCAAAAACCATCTATTAATCCTAATAATAAAAAAAAATGTTTCTAAAAAAAATTGTTTCAGACTTTTCGAAAGGTTAACTTCGAAGACTGACGGAAACGGCATATTTTGACTTTGATTTTTAATAGGACATAAACCGGGAGATGGACGAAGTTCCATCATTCTAAGGGATCTATTTTTATTATTTCATTACGGAACTCTAAAAAAAGCATTTTACAGCACGTGCGTGCAAATTAGGAAACCGGTTGCGTAATTCTGTTGGCGGGCTTCGAAGTTGGAACGGTTCAAATTATTTCTTTAAGCAACTTTTTATAGCTTCACACTTACCTGCGTATTACGAGAGATCACAAGTGTTTATTGACATTATCATCGGTAGCACCAGCACTTGTGCTTGTGTGCTTTGATAATGCTTTAACTACACCAAAATTTGTCAGTTTATTATTAAGTGGTGGTATAGGAGTCTAGAATGCGGTGGTAGATTACATCCGTCAGGATGGGTACCCCCGAACCACCAATACTTCGTTATTCTGCCGTTAAGCAGTAACAGTGCGCATTAATTATTCTGGGTTCGGTTATTTTATTTTCAACACACTTACTCATAAAGTGGCTCTATAATTCACCGCTATCAGATATAATGACACATATAATCGCAAACTGCGACTTTTTCATTACTATTATTCACTAGTGAATTAGACAGTTTTTTCAACACACTTGCTCATCGCAAACTGTGACTTTTTCATTACTATTATTCACTAGTGAGTTAGACAGTTCAATTTTACGCTCTATACGAATAGCCGTGAAAATAATTTTCAGTGTTCTAAGAAAATGCATCTTATGACATTGCAATGGGATGGAATGGGTCCAGAATGAGGTGTAAAGAAAAAACAAAAACACGAAACATATTGAAAACTCGGTTTTCTATGTCTTTTTCATTAACATATTGGCTAAAAAAATGTTAAAATTGACACACGTATCACCTCTATACGTGTGTCAATTTTAACATTTTTTTAATAAGTGGAAACTTTCTAGGATTATTTATTTTACTGACCTGTGCGCTATTTGGATTCTCATACAGTTCGGCAATATCATGAAACATACCTGTAACAAAGAAAAATGCAATCATGAGCTTCGGTTACTGGTACTACTAATTAAGTTGAGGTAATTCGACAAATAGGAATTACAGGCAAGAATATTAATTACCATTCTTTTTAACATTACTCTTCCGCTTAACTTTACCCAAAATATTAAAGTAAGTGATGTCCTGCTTCTTAAACAATATATTCAGGAGATGCAATTTTATCGGTTAATGAACATAATTACTTATGCGCCATTTAATTAAAGCTCGGTGATGCTATTGTTCCTTGTATGTCATAGAATTCTGCGAAGGTACGCCTACAAGCAATTGCGTTCTATTTAATTATTTGCCACCATTAGGGTCAAATTCGATAAATCAGGATCAAAAGTAAGAAGCCTAGCCGGACCTGGGGAAGCACTATTTAGGAAGTACACAAATTGAACGATTTAAGCGTATTAGCGGTAATATTTATCTGAATTCACCTACCATCACTGCACCAACATGAGATACATAAAAAACATCAAAATCGGTTCAGGCATTTTTGAGTACCAGTTAGACTTGTCGCACGACGATTAATTTAATAAATAGACTTGGTTTGCACAAAACTTTGAATACTTTTAAAATTACTAAGAGTTGTCACATCCAAACAAAGAAAAAAATCATCTCGTAGAAAAGTAGGAGAGCGTTGACTAAGCGTTTTAGGATATCCATTAGTTATGAAATAATTTAGGCCATGAGTATGAATTGTAAACAGACAATTTATCTGTGTCTGTGACGGGTACACCCCCGATATGTCGCGGTAAACCTTCCACATAAATTACGGTTGATTTTCTCGGCGAAGCTTCTAATTTGTATCACGTCTAGCCAACAATTACCGATATTAGCATGTCGATGAGTATCGACTACTAAGAGTTACGATCTGACTCACAGACAATACTCTGTCATCGTTGAACCGACTATACTTAGCAATTAAGTGATCGAATGTGTGTCTCCTATGAATAATTGCTGTGTATTGACCATCGACCGTACTCTTACAGACATCGTCCAACAAACCTAATTGTGACTACAATAGTACATTGTGATACAAGGGTGGAAAGTAGGTTTTTGCAAACGAGCTGTCATTAACAAGCCCGAGCCTAAGGCGAGGGTTTTTAATGTCACGAGTTTGCAATAACCTACACACCCGTGTATCACACGACGTTTTTCAATACAGTTGTGAGAATTAGTAAAAAATAGATCAAAGAATAATATGTTTTCTCATGATTTTGGGGGCCATATTCCATCTTGTGCAGTTATTACCTTAGATATCAATATCACTGTCGCTATCGAAGTCGAAGTCAAAATCGAAGTTGAGGTCGAAATCGAAATCGAAAAAGATAAAAAAGATAAAAAAAACTGAAAAAGATAAAGAAGAAAAAAAATTGAAAAAAATAAAGATAAAAGAAAACGTAAACTGAACACTCCTTGCTATCAAACTTTTTATATAGTATATAAAATAATGATCGAGCTTGGAAAAGTAAGTTACGACCACAAAAAAGAAAGATGCCTGTGCGTAAGATTTAACTTTCGAATACTAATGACAGCCTCTGACAGTGCGCCATACCATACAACTGTATTGAAAAAGAAATAATAGCTCTATACATTATTACAAACTACCGTTGTCATATCTTTCTGACTGACTGATTCAAATGTACATAGCTGGGTGTTGAAGCGCGAAATTAAAGCTTATTATTATTAAACACTTACTTAAACAGCATTCCTAGAAATGATCAAGCATGTATCTAGATCTGCTGGTGAATGTTAATAAAATTATCTCAAATTATCTCCTTGGACGTTGTTAAACGTTTATAAAGGTTAGCAAAAGCGCTATAGATTTCTAAGATCGTATTGCTAGAGAGTAGGACAACTAAAATCCAAGGCTTGCATAAGCTAAGCTTTAAGAGTATGCGAAGTGTACCTTTAGTTGCCGTCCCAATTTGTGAGGCGTACACCGCGCTTTAATATGTAAAACATCCATTTAAGTGTCAAGTTGTACGGTTTGTCAGTAAGCTGCGCCACCGCAAGGATCGACCTTTATCATGCATCTGTTGTAGCCAAATGGAAAAATCAACCATTCACTGAGGTGGCTGGGTTAGTAGTTAATGCTGGCATTCAAACGTATACCATCGTAATAACAGATTGGAAACTCGCTTAAAATAAAATTAGTGCGAAGTTAAATCAAAAGCTATGCCTACTGAACAATACAATTCATAATTAATTGGACTCGATTTCCGAGTGAAGAAAAATTGACGCCATGGAAAATCAATGAATGGGTGAAATAATAAATGAATGAAAAGTGCAGGTAAGGTAAGGTAAGGTGCAATGTTTCCTTTGCAAATGTGAAGCCTTCGTAAAAGCTGCAGTGTTACCTCATATTACTATTACTGGTGGAATATCGTTAATCAATTCTTTGAGCGGTTTAGTATCCTACGAGTTACTAGTTAGCCGTGTTTTTAAGTGGCTGATTTAACCACTTGACTACGACACATCTATTACAAGCAAAAAATGCTATTCACCATTTATCTCCCCATATTTGCATGCCGTGTGACGTTTTAATGGAGGCATACAATCTCTTTTTACATTTCTTGTGTATTAAATAAGTCATCTATCTCCAACATCTTGACAATGGTCGGGATTGTATTTTCATCTGGCTTTTAAATAAACTTCTCCTTACAAAGTGGTTCTTCGTATGGGAGTTGTGAATATATTTTTTATTCGCCAGTGTGTTTGTTGTGTCGAAATATAAATGCTATTCAATTTATTTACAAATCAATTCACCGATTTATTGGACTTTAATGTTTGTGACAGATAATAACTTTATTACGAGCATGATGCAATCATACATTGATTGCTTGTGTTATTCTTTAATATCTCCATTTGACATGAACTCAAACTGTTTTTAGTGGATTTATTATAAATACCTACTAAAACCACTTTCACATCTTTTTCTGTTGAACTTAACGTTATAACGTTACTCACATTTCGCCTGTAATTTCTTATTTAGCGTGTAAAATCCATCTCCTGTCACTTTCACTATTTAGTACTTTTCAGTTATTCTTTCCTATAGCCGAAAAGGACCCCTGGTCATCACGGTGTCGTTTTTACTATCAAAAGCACCTTACAAATTGTATTAAAACATAAAGCGTTTAGGAACACAAGAAAAGTACGACTGGATAGAAAACACCATTAAAACTGAGATACAACTCGCTGTAAATACAATAACTGAACCAAAAACAAAATGGCTTACATCAAGCACTATAAAACTTCTAGAATAAAGAAAACACCTAGTCAACGCAAGAGACATAAAAGAAGAAAAAAGTTGGTAAAAATTAGTGAAGAAATTAAAAAAGTAAATGGTGACACAATGGTATCCTAGAGTAGGCAAAAGAAAAAGAGGTAAACAGCTGAAAAGCTGAGATGACGACATCTGTCGGTAGCAGGAGTGATATGGAATAGAGTGGCTCAACAAAGACATGAATGTAAAAGACTGGAGGAGGCCTTTGCCAACTGGCAATCAGATCTACATAGTATAAAAAAGAGAAATAATGATGTACAATTAGTGTTAATAATAAGTTAGATATGTATTTTGTATTAAGTTGATCTGAATAAAGGGCTATTTTATTTTATTTTATTTATTTTTATAGCCGAAAAGGTTGCCTGAAAGAGATCGCTTGCAGCGATAAGGCCGCCTTTGCATACCATTGATTGATGTCTTATTTTGTTTTGTGTATCTATATTTGTAATGTTTTGATGCAATAAAATGTTTCTTCTTCTTCTTCTCCTTAATAGGTTCTTTGAATAACTGATTTCATTAATCACTGAATTCGACATCACTTGATATTAGGTATAATGGCTTAAATTTCCAACATTATTCATTTTAGCAGCTTGTATAAAAACATTTCTTCATTTCTATTTGCGAAGGATTTATTACGGCTAAGGCGGGCCAGGTAACCCGGAAGACAGTTTAAATCATCTCCTCTCGGATGTCGTCGTAAACTACAATTAATACTCGTCTCTTTATAATGGATTGAAATACGTTCTCTAACCCCATATATCTTAGGACAATCTGAATAGATTGTATTTGTAGTGAAATTGGCTACGACTCCTTCAGTATGAAAGAGCTTACAATTTATTTCACAGGAAATATTCTACAAACTTAAATAAAGAAAAAAATAGAACACTGCAAAAAAGATATGTACAAAATATAAAAATAAAAAAGGATGTTAAATGTAGGTATGTAAAGATGATACATAGAACTATACAATATAGGACTCTACTTCTTTTTACATAAAAAAGACAATAATGAAACATTTCTGAACACAAAAGAACGACCCATTACTGAACATCATCCTTTTGGATCAACAAAAAATCTTCCTCAGGGGTGCGTAGCGAACCATAAAACATGGGAAACGAGAGATTTCGGCGCGTCGTCGTTTATGTTAATTGACAACCAATTAAAGGAACTTTTTCTTTTTCTTTTTTTATCTGACAGTCGAGTGGCAGAGGTTTTAAGATCGTCTCTTATAGATATCAGGTAAGTTAATGTTATGGACAATGGATACCAAGAATTGGTCCGTCGAGCATAAATTGCCTGATCGTACCTACTTAGTTAACAGTAAATATAGGAAAATTTACGATATCATTTTAGGTTGAGATTTTGAGGTTTATCATTAACAAGGAGCAGACGCAGAAAATATAAATTCTGAAAAGAAAAGCTTTATCGATAATATTAATGAGGAAGCACAAAGTTCGCAACCAAATTCGAAATTTTCCGCTTTTCGCACTAGGCAACAGAACAGTAAATTTTCGCGTCGCATGTTGTCGTCATGCCTATCAAATTATAAATTCAGCAGACTAGATACATAATTAATGAATATTCATGATTTAACATTAGCGCGAATAATTTATTAGTGATACCTAATTAGTTGCCATAAATGTGAACATTATAACCCTATAGACAACGTTGTTAAATATTACGATTAATTGCCTTATTGACATCAGCTTCACATTATTATACAAACAAATTCACTAGAAACATGGGCCTGATTATTTATTACTGGGTCTCATTGAGACAAACTGCTTACCTAGGTTTTAAATGATTGCCACCTTTTAAGAGAAGTTGATCTTTTCTATGATACCGATATATTTTGTAATAAAACCATCATATAATATTTACATACAGTTAAGGACAGAGTCCTGTAGCTATTCGTAGCTCTGTGGGACAGTTAGTACACTAGACTGTTATATTTATTAGTTATCAGAGCAACGAAACGCTCCGCGCGTCGCATCGTGGCATCCAATTAAATTAAAATAGACAGGACAGATGAATTAATATTCAGAATACATTTGCGTGAATGTTAATTAATTTAATGGTACAAGTAGAAACGCCATTAGCGACGGAGATAATCAGTTTTAATGAAGTCTTCACACTTGTGTAGAATAAGTTGATAGTAGCTAATTCAACAATAAGCGCTTTGAGATTAATGATGACAAGGATGATCAATATTTGAGCGTTTGACATTGGATTGTTAAATTAACACAAATAATCATCTCTTTAACATCAGAAGTTGACAGGTCTATCCTTTGTAACTGTCTAACTTATAATGGAAATAACGATGGTATAGAGTTAAAAGTTCTACACTGTTTTTTTATAGTCATCGCAAGCAAACGAGTGGGTGGGTCATTTGGTATTAAGCGATCTCCGCCGCGAATTTGTTTATCCGCCACTTGAATAGAACCACGTTAGCTATGAGGTAACACTGATGCTGGTAGCTGGTTGCATAGTTTACACGTGCGTGGAAGTGTGAGTTTTTGAGGAAATGTTAAGGATTAAAGGAGAATCTTTATCATGGGATACCTAATGACAACAATGATTCTAATGTGGCCTGGGGAAGGCGACTGATATTAAATCTAACAGAACAGAACAAAGTTGTAAGTAGGTACTAGATTGTATTATTATTACTCTTAACAATATTGTTCTCTTTGATTAAAGGCAAGGCGAGGCAATAACACTAAAGACAGCAGCCTGGTAACCGACAGCGCCGCGGGCGATTGAAACACAGGGCGATAACAAGACAACTGCCGGCAACGTTTCCCGGCGGTCATTCACGGAATAAAGTGTGAGGATTTATATCGATTGCGACTTGCGAGCTATTTACGATGTATGGCGGTGTTAACTGTCATCTATGATAAACATAGTTAGAATTAAATTACAACTGTGCCGACACAACTTCGCTCGGAACCCGTAGGAATATTAAGGAACCCTTGTCGAGATCATATAAAAATGGGAAATGCTTTCCAAAAACCAACTTCAAATGCCACTACAAAGAGTGAAATAATTTTTATTTAAATTTTAGGTACCTACACCAATTCCAAGTCGGGCAATGTTTCATACAATCCCTAATAGTCCTTCTTACTTACTTGATGTGCGAAGAAATGACGAAGTCATAGACAATCGCCCGACTTCGAATTGGTGTAGGTACCTAAAATTTAAATAAAAATTATTTCACTCTTTGTAGTGGCGTTTGAAGTTGGTTTTTTGGAAAGCATTTCCCATTTTTATTTTATACTTTTTAGTGGAAAACAATAAAATGCACAAGGCGTTGTAAAAATACCCAAATCGCTTGAGGTGTGTTCATAAAATCTGAAGAGATACCTCAAATTCACCAAGATCCCATCATCAGACCCTGACTTGATGACTTTAGTCATCAAATCAGTATCTGCTAGCAAATGCACCAGTAACTATTAAAAATACCCAACTCGCTTTAAGTATACAAGCAAAATTTGAAGAGTTCCCTCGATTTCACCAAGATCCCATGATCAGATCCTGACCTGATGACCATAGGACAACTTGGAAAATATTACTCTTTCTAATAATACTCAAATAGTTTCATGTGTCCATATAAAATTTGAAGAGTTCCCTCCATTTCTCCAGGATCCCATCATCAGATCCTGACCTGATTAAAATGGGACCATCTGGAAACAAAACCCTCTTAAACAAAAAAAGAATTTTTCAAATCGGTCCACGCGTCTTCGAGTAATCGGTGAACATACATTGAAAAAAAAAAAAAGATTTCCACGAATTGAAAACCTCCTCCTTTTTTTGAAGTTGGTTAAAAAGTAACGTCTTTTGTCGAGATCATAAAGGTCTCTGATCTCTGCACTTTCTAGATCCAGAGTTCGAGCAAGATGCGATGGGTCTGTGATGGATCACGATATTAGGAAACATATGGACGTCATAGAAGCTTGCAGAATAAGGAAGGTTTACTGCTTTTAGTAATTCCTTTAACTGTGCAATTAAAGGCACCACCAAAAGTAAACTGCATTATTTTGAATTCCAACTCAAGTGTAGATTTAGTTTTTTTTTTGCTCAAATGAGCTTTCTATTTGAAGCTCTGATCCACTGCATGCCATTGTTATTGGTAAACCTCGCACCTTTGTTATTCGCTCCACATAGCCAGCCCCGCCGGTCGTTTTGTAACCCCCGGTATATCGAGCGAGGATCTTGAGCCTGCTGCGTGTGAACGACAATGTGGCAGCGCGCAGCATGACTAATCTGACGTGTTAGCATTCACCGCGGAACACCGGCAGTCGATAATATGAATCGAGGATCGCCGGCGTCTGCTACATGTGTAAATTTGATACATGAACAGCTTAATTAACAGGTTGGCTCCATGAAATATGGATACTCTTTTCACGTCTTCCTTGAGAGCGTCGATTGAATTCCAGACGCGTGGTGGTGCACTTTTTATTACAAGCTTTTATTTAGTTTCACCTGTCCCGATGTTCGTTTGTTTGGTATCAAATCTTGCAAGTTAGGTCTTTCATCGGCAGACACCGTTGGCTAGGTAGCGCGAGTGCTTCCGGTCCTGTTGCCCAACCACCATTTGGCGAGGTGAACACCGCGGGGTTTTAGTCGGTGCGACTCCGACATAACCGAATGCCTCCCCGTGGCACGCCGGTATCCATAACGGATTTCCCCACGAAAACAACCCTTAAATTTAAGTTAGGGGTGTTTAGTTTACTTTCATACTATTTGCGAATGGATCTTGATAGTACGGAACCCACAGTGCGCGAGCCCGACTCACACTTGACCAATTTTCGAACCGGAGTCGGATTATTATTTGTTTCTGTCTATCAATTCGAGACAAAAAAAAACAGACACGAATGGAAAACTAACATTCTCATAAACTAACGCGAATACCTCATTCAGTGGTCACAAATAAAACATGAGATAAACGAAAGACTACTTGAAAAGACATTTTTTTTGCAAAAGAATATAAAAGTCGTCAAGAAGCATCTGTCATGACTTTATTAGAATATCCACTTAGTACTTTTTAATATGGGCATTTCATATACCTAGCAGAGAGCGGCATGCGTTTCCCTCAAAGGCGGATAATTTTACACGACGACTTGCAATTAGCGCAATTAAAAAATAGTATCATCGTTTAAAATAGCGGAGAATTATTTAACCTCTTTTATAACCCCTTTTAACTGCCTACTTACCGGAATAAACGCGACACCATTTTAAATTCTGTCAAGTTGAAGGTACCATAATATTAGGTTTTATCATTCATGCAACTTTATTGTATTAGACGTTAATTTAGACGACGAAATGGAAAGTTAAAGCTATATCTCATTCGTCTGATATCTTTAAAGAGGCAAACATTTTAGGCGCCTGAACCTGTTGTTCTAAAGATGATGTTTACAATCATTTTAGAGTTTCACTATTAATAATATATTTTTAGTTGGGTATAAGTAAGAAAGAACTGAAATATTTCCAGCCATGTTAGGTGCATGCTAGAGAAACCGAATAAATCGCAAATCTTACTCCAGTATATAAAAGCGACGTGACCTCCTTTTCAAATATAGGTCTCAAGATATACTTCTAAAAACTCGTACTTTGAGGTGAATTCGCTGTAAATATAATTTCCACTTTCCACTTATACGGTTCATGAGCATTTCAAAGGAGACGGAAATAATTTCTCAAAAGATAGGTAGGAATATTCGAGTGAAAAGCGTTCAAGAGGCTGTCGCTGTTTACGTAAAATCCTATATACATTTTTCGCGCTTTTATCGAAAAACCTTCCAGCAGGGATAGATTGTGTGCCATAACATATCCTTTTTGAGGGCTCTTACTTTATCTACTTTACGAAATGTCAAAGGCAAAATCAAATTTTGTATCTCGATAATTGAGCATACTGAAAATATTTATGAAATCAGTACCATCAGTAGTGTGATAGTACTCACCTAAGAAATATAGTTTTAATTACACATCTAAATAAATCAGCAAATTTCTCCCTTAGCAAAAAAAATTAAGATATCTCAACAAGAACACAACACTAGATAAGGTAAAATGCTAGAAAACTATAACAACAAAGTTACAAGTTCAAAAACACTTCTGTGTGTGAGAAATACATTAAGAACCAACAACGAAACCCATTAAGAAAGAAAAACTTTCAACTGAATAATCCAGCGCATTGCTTACCGTTACAAGAGTGCTGTTTTTAAAAATGTAAACACGAGCCTCTACGGTCGCGTTAAAAGTTTAAGTCGGAAGATCTAGGCCAAAATGACATGTCAAGCCTTGCTAGGTCACAGACGAAAGACGTCTTACCTGCAAGCTAACAACTTCCGCCCTATTATACTTTGAACCCCATGTTTAAAAATTCTTTTATGCACGAATGCGCTATAGACCTCGACCGAGATAGGTTTTGGTGCCGTGTTGGCTAGGAAGTTGGGTTGAAGCTTGTGGATCATTGCCAGAGGGGTTGTGACTTGTAAATTCACAAAGGTGAATTAACTGCGGTTTTTACAAAAATATGGGTAAAATTGTGGTGGAAAATACAACAAACGGTTCAAGGTTAACTTTAGACATCCATTTATTTTCTTAGCGAGTGAATAACTGTTAAAAGTTGAAATACGAAAACTCAAGTGACTCGTGAATATATTAAACCTTATTTCACTTCAAAGCAATTATAATGTAAGTAGTCTGAGCAGAAACTCAAATAGAGTATTGGAATGCTAAGCGCACCACGAGCCTTCCGCGTCGCAGCGCTGTGAAGTGGCAATTCCACGGCAGGTTTAATAAATTAAACGCGTTCTATCAAGGCCGCAAGTACTTCGACTTGGGTCTTGGACGTAAAAAAAAATCAAAAAGGCGCCGTGTTCAGACATAGGATATTATTTTTGCTCTGATTCAGGCAAGGTCAGCGCGATTGTGCAAATATGCGAACCACGCTCTGATTGCGACCGAGAGTGTTTCATGTTCAAGTCGACGCACTCGTCAAATCTCAGCAACTCAAGCTTTGTGCAGCGTTTCTCTTTTATTCAATTACCACAAGTGCTTGAGTGCAATCTAGTACATATGTGGGTGGTTGTTTTTTTTGGAGCCCTCTGACTCTGCGCCTTTATCGGGCGCAACAGGATCGCTTTCGCATGCTACTGTGGCTTTGTTTCCTCGTAGTTCAAGTACGGAGAAGATGTGCGTAGCGCCTTCTTCTGGTCATGTGGTTACTTACTTAATCAGCCTATAGACACGTCTGCTAGACATAGGCCATTTCGAGAGCGCGCCACCACATACGGTCCTCCGCCTTCCTCATCCACCCGCTAACAGCAACCTTGATCAGGTCGTCGGTCCAGCGGGCAGGAGGTCGATCTATACGCTGCGCTTACCGGTATGCGGTCTCCACTCCAGAACCAAGTCAATCCAATTGTTTATTAACATTCGTATGAAGATCAGACCTTAGCAAAGGGCAACAGCAAATCTTTTTAAAATCTCTGTTTAAGATTTTTTGTCGAGTGTAAATTGTAATAAAGTAAGTGATCTTCGTAGCCTCCTTCGTTCGATGCTTATTCATGGCAACTCAGAAACGAAGATAGTGGGCAATTTAATGTACGTCTTTAATATGGTAAGTTACAAGCAAAAAGGGCACATCCAGTTTAATATTAATGAGATGAAAATCTTACGCCCTTGGTCCTCAGCACACGGCGACCGGTCGCACTCGAGAACTTTTAAAGTAACGAGGTTACGCTCAAATGCGGTTCATGACTTTTACTATAAACGGAGTGCCTTTATGCGTGGTTAAGTATAAATCACTCGATGTTTCATCCCATTTCATCATTTATGCAGTAGTTGAGTAAACTCATCTCAAAAAGGCGAAATGCAAAATAATCAAGTACCAGATTGGCACGGCTATTGAAACGTCGTCGAATTATTTAACCCGTCACGATAAAGCTATATGTATATGTTTTCATTTTGTAGGTACAAAAATAAATGTGGTTGCCTTGCATACTTTTGAAATCCCAAGAAAATCTCAATATTTTGTCAAATTAATTTGTAGCGGCAAAGTATCTACGTATATTTTATTATTTGCACCCTGAATATTCAATAAGGTTCATTAGTAAGTATATCTACCTAGATATCGTTTCCAACGCGTAAGAATACTGTTCATAGCTTACTGTTCTATGTTCGTTTCAAAAACTAAAAAAATGTAAATGCTAGGGAAATTCCTGTGAAATAGGTACGTGACCTGACTCATTATTAACATTAATTATTCATTGGCATTTAAGTAAAAGCGGTAACGCGGAGAGCTAAAAACAATTAATTGCACGATATAAAATTATCCGAGGACGGCCGAGAAAATAATACCCTCTTAAAATGTCAGAGTTATAATTAGACGTTGGTAAAGCCAGGGTTTTTTATGAAGTTTCCCAAATGTTAAAGGAAATTGTTTTAAAATATTTTGTGACTCCATCCTCGCGGATTTTGATTAAATCCTAATCTTCGTTTTCTATTCTCCGGTTTCTTAAGACTAGTTCAGTGTAGATTTCGTCGTTCCATTACTACAGGACCGATGGACAAACAATATCAATCAATCAATATTTTGATCAATCAATCAAGGTTGAACCTGTGGTTAAATGTAATTTTCGGCAAGCTTATTTCACACGACACAGCTATTCTCCCATCATAGCTTAGCCCTAACGGTCTTTGGCTGCTTCTACCTAGAAGAAAAAGCATTTTTTGTTCAACATAATATAAGGCTTACGCTTGACCACAATCTCAACTGATGGAAAGTGACGATATTGTCGAAGATTCCTATTCACTCTTGTTTTAATGGTTGTAAGTCACGGGAAACAGACTTTGGTGGAGCATTCCAAACCTTAGCTACGCGTGATACGAAGAAGCGAACCGCTTTGTGCGCTGCTGGTGGCATTGAGAGAATGTGCCTACAGTACGTCAAGAAGTCGAGACTGGAAGCGAGACAGACTTGCAAGTATAGATTCTGGGTATAAGTTAGTTGCAGTCATATAATTGTCAGATGCTATTTCTTGCAGATAAATAATAATGTACGAGTATGTGGGCTTACGTTGTCACCCAATTTTAATAAAACACGGAAGATTGAATAGGAATGACGGGCGTACGAGGAATGGGCGTGTTCAATTTTTGTAGCTACAACTTGCAATAAACCTACAAGACAGCGGTGTTATTAATGATGTTTTTATTATCTCTTTGTATTAACAGTAACATAACAGAACGATCATTCGATGCGTCAGATCTGGGTTATATTAAAAAGCAAGCGTCTGGCCGTACGGCTAGACGTCTTGGATATTCCATGGAAGGAAAAAAGTTACATGAAGATGTCTGTTCTATTACGAGTGTATTGAGAGCAAGTCAATGATACTAAGTTTTCTAAGAGACGATTCTCGATTGGTAACGGCAGACGGATTTATTAGCTTAAGACAAGAAAGTACGTGGGTCCACCACAACAGGAGATCAAGAGGGCCAGGGTAGTTGCAACGGTAGTTTAGTCAAAGTTTGAAATGGACTAGCACGTCTACCTAGGAAACCATCGTAGGTATGTATACAATGTGTGCATAAAGGTTTTAAATAACTCAATTGAAGTGTTTGTTACGCCCTGGACTTGATATCGCAAACACAAGAATAATTAAATAAACACCTGACAATGTTCCTCTTTTGTTTTTGTTCAATGTTTTTAGTTTAATTGTCTGTAGTCAGTTTATGTGAAACATACAAAATGAAAGACGACTACCAAAACTCCGCCCTTGACTCCTGATTGTAATATAATGAGGACAAATTATCCCATTAGGTACGTCCAAACGTCTATTTCGAACTGCCCCGCTGTCAAATTAAGCTTGATTAGAAGAGCGGATGCTCTAAAAGCTACATAATGGGAAAATTTGTTTCTGTCAATTAGTTAAATTGTACGAGTAGAATATGACAGAACATTAAATTTCCGGATGTCTAATATTAATATTTTACTGAGTCATACTACTGCGTAGTGTTAACGTAATTCTGGAAATTCCGAACTTGATTCTAGCGTAGAGTCACAGAATATAGAAATAGTATCTTTGGTGGAAATTATAATAGACCTTGGTCATCGTCAGGACTCAGGACTCAGAATTTAAAGTTGTATTTAATTAAAAATAATGCATATTGACACAATAAATAATACTTCCTCAAAATTAAGTAATACTATTTTCATTTATCCTTCAACATACTCGTATCTTGGCATTTGTCGTTAAGATATGACAACAAAGACCTTTATTTTCAACATCCGTAGGCGTAGGTAGTTGATTAAACTTGACAAAAACTCAAATTACGTGATCACAAAGGTCCAATTTTCTTGCCGTTGTAGTTGGCGATGGTATCAACCGTGGGCGTTGTCACGATAAGCCCGCGTTTCTCAGATTCCTGCACCAGCGGTCCACCACATCCAACGGCTTTATTAACCAGTACGTGTAATGAAGTTCGTGCACGTCCAACGGTCGTGTTTCGAAGTTGGACCGAACAATGTGAAGGCAATTGTTTGGTAAGATCCACCGCTTTAGATAGCACCTGCGGAAATATTAGTTCCGAGAGCGCTGTGACATTTTAAGTTAAGCGAGTAATTTCTTTCCGAGACCGGTTTTATACCGGTATATATTTTATTTCTGAAATTTCTTCCTTTCCTAGGTATGAGATGAACAATTTTATAAAATCACTTTATAATTTGATATTAGTATCTATGCCTCCTAGGGTTTATACATTCTAAGACGAAGTCTTTTTTGGTCACTATCTATCGGTCGCTTATCAGCATGTGCCTCTTATGTTAAACTTACACAATCAGGGGCAGTTCAGATGAATATTATTTTAGCAGCTTTTATGAGAAGTCAAAAGTTAAATTATTAGGTATAGCTCTATTAAATTCGCTGTTCGCATAAACTCGGTGAAAAAAGGTGACCTACAGATGGTTCCCACTAGCTTCAGCACATTCAGGGCGGCATCTAAGCGGGATTACATTAACGAGCTCATAATAGGATTACGTACGTCGCAGTGTCCCAGTTCCGTGAACCGTTACCGAGCCGTACGCGCCGCGGATGGCGATGGGACAATATAATGATTGTGCATTTATCGGCTCCGCAATAATGGCTTCTCTTATTGGAGACTGGAGCCCGGCGGAGGCGGCGTATGGGTCTGTCACGTCAATCTGATGTATGAAAGCGTGATTATGTATATGGTAAACGTATACATACGTGGAAAAGATTCGTGACTGTGAGATTGATTTTCTCTTAGGGTCAACACAGACGGCCGAAGATAAAGAAGTGCTGTAATGGAGACTAACGCAGCGGGAAACGAAGTGTTTCACTTAACTTGGACTCCAGGCGAGTCAGGAGACGGCGCATCACGGGGTTCGTCAGAGATTTCAAAACAACGACCATACATATCACGGAGTAGTCTTCTATAGTTACATAACTACCAGCAGACACATCTTCTTCTACATCATCTTTTTTTTACTTCTTGGCTGAACACATAGATCGATACAATTAAACCTATGTGAATCTTTACCAAGAATTTGCACCGATCCTTACAAAAGAAGGTGAAAGCAGCATCTGCTCCGGCGCATGCGGCATGACGCGGCGACAGCGCGCCAACTCGGGAACAATGATTTACCAGTCACATCACGCGCCATAATTGAGCAAGCCGCCATCAGCCGCGTGCCATTTCACCGGGCCGTGACTCACGAATTAGAACTCCCGAGAGATTGTTAACAAACGAGAATTTCATACGATAAGCTTTTATTTTAGGACGAGAATTTCATACGATAAGCTTTTATTTTAGGCCCAAGGAATGATAATCTCTACTAACAGGTACAGTACGCGCGGCGAAAGTTTGGCTTTGACCGTTATTGCGCAGAAATCAGAAATTGGGTATCAACGGGCAATTAGCGGGGTGTGTAGGCGCACGCGGTGCTCTGATTGGCGCTGATTGATTGACGCGGTGATCTGATTGGCTGATGGCACGCGCGTGACAGTACCCATGCGCAGTAATCCCCTCCACCCGAAGGTCAAAGCCAAACTCTCGCCGCGCGTACTGTAGATTTCACTAAACTCCACATAGTCGACATCCCACAATATCATCTTACGAACTTTTTCATCATAAGTTTCGTCCCAACCTGTTTCCTTTATTTAACAACAAAATAAAAAAGAATGCATACTTTTGCTATACTCCGCAACTATTGATGATTTTTATTGCACTTTGGAGCGCCATTCAATTTTGCCACAACTTTTTCTCCGAATTTTTTTTTTTTACGATTGATAGGCTTACGCTACACCACAATCATGTCTGATGGGCAGAAATGATGAGGTCTAGGATGGAGCGCGCTTGTCTAGAAAATGCCTATTCACTCTTCTCTTAAAGGCACCCAGATTGTACTTGGCTGGGAACACGGAAGCTGGAAGGGTATTCCACACCTTAGCCTTATTTCATTGGAAATATATTTTTATAAATATATTTTTATATTTCTTGGTAAATAGAGTTTGTCGATACAATATATATGATACATGTACTCTTTTATTTTATAATTATGTACTCCAGTGTGCATGCAGAAAGAATTAGCGAAAACAACTAGTGTAGTTGTTTTGTGCTGTGGAATGCTGTAACTGAATCAGAAAACTCAAAATTAAGGTCAATTATTATAAACTGAGAAAATTGGACCAGTTTAAACAATAGAAGAGAGAAGCGTGCCCACGATGTTTGTACACTGCATTAAGTACGGTGCTCCCACGCGAATCATTATTGTTTCTACGCTGAAGTGGGCTACGATCAGATATAAACAATAAAATTGAACAAACATCAAAGTTTGGTTGGCAAGCATTATCACCATACTTTGGAGGATTTTGTAACGACAACGAACTATATAACCACGGAATTTTTTAGCAAAACAAAGGGAAAAGTCACTTTTTAATCGCAGACAGATTTTGTTTATTTTAACAATAATTTAAAATAGACTATTGTTATCATATTGTACGGTTAGGGTTATGATGTAGATAAAATCTTTGAACGAGATGAATAGACGGAAATATTCGGGGTCGACATGGATGTTCATTATAATTGAATGTGTTATCAATTTCGAGCGGTTCATTGGCATTCAATCTGCAAACAATGAATGAACTCAAATAACCTACAGATAATCTTTTGAAGATGACAATTACGGGCACATCATGATGATTATTTTGGGCACAATAGGCTGTTTTAGTCGTGCGAAAAATATCTAAAAATATTGATAGAAGTTTTTAGCAATCGGAAGAAGTTAATTCCAGTTTTCACACATATTATAATTCAAAATTCATTTTCAACCGACTTCAAGAAAGGAAAAGTTTTCAATTCGACTGGATTTTTTTGAAACAAAGTTTGTTTTCGGACAGTATCGCGCAGGGCAAAAGAAAATTGTTTTTTTATAAGTCAACAGAATAGAATCGGCACGCATAGGTATAATCACGCATACAATTAGTAGCAGTCATCTATCGAGCTATATGGGAAATCAGACATGAAAAAATTAAATCTAGTTTTGTTTTAGGTGTTATTCCAAACTTTGTTAATACCAAGTGTTCCACGACATTCCCGTCTTTTTTTCTCCGAAGAATCGGATTTTGATAATTCTTTTTTTATTGTAAATGATGTAGGTTCTTCAAGGGTAGTTTGATGAAAGTTGAGTCAGTTTTTAATCTGATAATATTATAATAAAGATTTCACGTTTTTATGTGTTCTATACAAATATGTGAAACGCATGGTGTCTAGCGCCGTTTAAGGCATTATAAAAAGCGTTTTCATGTGATGTTATCGATCTAATTTTTTTCTAAAATTAAAGTGAATTTTTTGAATAACGATGGCGTTAAAAAAATTTGTACCATGAATACCTAATGCCGTATAAAAATTTCATTTCCTTAGCAAAGGTTACTTAATTAAATAAATATACCGTATCCTAAAGAGATGCTAATAACGATTTCAGAAAGCAACATAAACGCGGTAGCAAACGCTGCATTGGGACAGTGGAGCTTACTTCTAATACTGCAGAGGGATCATTAAAGTCAGATGCTAGGCGGGAGATAAGTATAGAAAGTGTCGAGGCGCAAACAATAAGCGTAAGTGGAGCGGCGACATTGGCGCACTCCAATTAACAAGATAACGATTGAGGAGGTGGACCGGCATCAGCACGGCTCGCGGTGGCACTGTGAAAGCGAACAATCGACAGATAAAAATCTATTGGATCCTACAATACGACGAGAGCTACCCGAGAGAACATTCAAAGCAAATATTTTGACACCATATTATAGCCACATACAATGTCTTTTTTTAAGTATTTATTTGAACTCAGCTACCGCAGTCACGAGAAAGTTATTTTGGTATTAAAATGAATTAATTTTGAACAAAGTATCTTTTCAGATGGTATCGTGCAGGGGGCTAGGCTGAAGCGAACAATCGACAGATAGAAATCTGGTGGATCCTACAATACGACGAGAGCTACCCTAGAGAACAATCAAAGCAAATATTTTGACACCATATTATAGCCACATACAATATCTATTTCAGTGTTTTATATTAGAACTTAGCTACTGCAAAAAGTTACGGGGAAGCTATTTTGGTATTAAAATGGAATTTTTCATGACTTATTTGGAACAAAGTATCTTTTCAGATGGTATCTAGCAAAAACAAAACTCCATTTGATCACGCATGATCCAATGGAGTTTTGTTTTAGATGTTATTTTAAACTTTCCAAACTAAAGTGTTCCACACCAATAACGTATTAATTATTGATACTAGGTCTATTTAATATTTAACTTGATATAAATTTTCATATGTATAAAACTTTATACGGCAATAAATATCCGAATCAATATCTGCATAACTAAATAGTGAATACCAAGGAAATTACTTAATGGAATTAATTTATAGACATACAGGTTCGCAAACGATACATGCGGTTAGCACGTCATTACTTCATAATAATTATGTGTAACTGTTGTCCGTTGCAATGCAGCTGGTTACGTTTGCTAAATGTTCTAAAACATTATTATACACTCATGGTATTCTATCGCTTATTCCGAAGGACCTTAAGGTTTTTAATTGAATGTACCGTTTACGTTGTTTCTTTGATGTACATTCTTAATTGTTCGCGTTTCTTTTATTGACGCCTGCACCGTTGTGCGTCGGTGTTGCAATTATTTTTGTTCCAAGTCCGTCTGTCCTTAGAAGCGTCGGACGTCTGTTACGGTATTTTCGTCAGAGACTGTAGGTTAGCGGAGCTATGGGTCATTGAACAACCTCAAAAAGCTCATGTAGATTATCGGAAAGAGGGTTGAAGTTGAACTATAATAAACAAGTTTAACAATTTAATCTGCGACATCCTTATGTAGCCCTTTATCATATTAAATTTTATCTTTTGAACAAGGTATTGTACTTAATTTGAAAAAATTCATACTGAAACCATTATTGAAATTATGGAGGAATAAATAAACTCCCATACATACATTTACATACATACTTCAACCTTAATAACATTACACTCCTTCTTCTGGGCATTACTCACATAAAAAAATTGCCGCTCAATAATAATACTTTTCATACCTTTACAAGCTAAAATTTTTGAAAAGGCGAAGTTAAAAAGGTTAAACATTTTTATAAGTACTTAAAGTGAAAAAAAAAATGTTTTTTATGAAGGAAGCTCAAAAATTAAAAAAAATGAGAACTAGCTTTTCAGAGCCGTCATAGCTCTGTCATAGTACAGCTGACTAGATTTCATATACAAAACAAAGTTGGCCAATTTCAAGCCAATTATTACATTTAAACAAAGTAAATCTTCAGTGCGAAAAATATTCCGGCTTTGCTCAATAACTTGAATCCCAAATGGCCGTCAAACTCGCCAAAGAAACAAAGTTGAAACGGCATTACTCAAGAAATTAATCACGTTTGCAAGATATAAACAAAGAACTTTACACTTAGCTGGCTTCCGTCTTTTAAGTTACAGAATGCCACTTCTTAATTTCGAGACGTTGTTATGAGC
The DNA here is from genome assembly GCA_963855885.1 of Coenonympha glycerion. Lineage (NCBI taxonomy): Eukaryota > Metazoa > Arthropoda > Insecta > Lepidoptera > Nymphalidae > Coenonympha > Coenonympha glycerion. Next base: position 13,467,615 of record OY979637.1, on the reverse strand, counting down.
TAAATGATTTAATCAATTAGTTTCCACTCAGTTTATCTGGCAACACTTTCTTGACCCGCGGCCAAGATCCACTTTACTATTAAATCATATTTTATGGTAAACATCGAGACGTCACGCGCCGTTTAACATGAGTTTTGTATTTCAGAGTCACAAAGCAAACATGCAGTGAAATTACAGAGCAAGGAGTACATACAGATCCCTCCAAGTGCGAACGATACGCACTTGGCCAAATTACTTGGTGATGTACGTAGACAAAATAGGAATAAATACGACTTCTTAAAAGCAGACTATTACGAAAATAACTTTTTCAATGGCCTTTGGGCATCTTGAATTCTTGAAAGCTCTCCTCTAGACAACCTTCGAAATATACGCGTACACTGAGTAAGGGCAAATAAATAATTTGATAGTGCAGGGGTCATTGTTTACCTTTTAACTTTGAAGTTTCACAAGTCTAGTTTATGCTTTCAAAGGACAAACAAAACAAGAGGTTCTGTTAATTAATTTTATTAAACGTACACGTAGTTTTCAATGACTGGATGAGGAACAAATGGATGTGGTGGCGCTCCCTAATAGTGGTAGTGGAATGCACAACTTTAACTTCAACAGAGATCTGTTTTCTCTGACTTTTCGAAAGTCAGCAGAGTCAGAAAGTTTTTGAAATTACGTGCGTGAGACAAACTTGAATATCAGTGACGGAGCACATGGTGAGGTAACTTACATGCTGAGGAGTTCACCATATTTTTATTTTAAAGATACCTATGCGAAGCCCGCCAACCTCCTCTTTGCCAGCGCGTTAGGCTATGGCCAAACCCCTCCTATTCTGAGAGGAGACCGTGCCCAGCAGTGGTAAATAAAAAAAAGTTGGCGGTGACGATGATGTAAGTATGCAAAGAGCGCATATTTGCATACTGTGATTTGCAGTAACGAAATGGGATGCTTTCTTTGCGCAGCGGTGCAGTGCCATCATTCAGCAGATCGTAAGCGGAAATTAATCAATCAGCTCACGGCACATTTCCACGTTCTTTCAGCCGATCAGCGGAATTAACGTGCTCGCTTCGGATTCGTAATCGACTGCCTAATGCCGACCGGGTCTGAAAAGCTTCCTCGTTCGTAAAGCTTCTGTAACATATTAGTAAGTAATTAGTATAGTTGGAATAAAAAATGGGGAAGCGAAAGCAATGGACAGAGACCGATGGAGAAATCTTTTGGAGCAGGCCCGGGCCCACAAATTGTTTTAGCGCCGTTGATAATTGTGATAATATAATCATGGAAATCGCTAATCCTCGATATCTCAACGATATGAATAGTCAAATAGGAAATTCAGCATTTATGATTGGTCCATGGAATCGAGGCAATTAGCATGAGGCAGTGATTGGTTTCTTCTAAGACGTTTCTTGTGTCTAGTGAAGTTGATTTAACAAAATTAAATTTTAAGTATGCCAAAAAATTACAGATATGGGTACGCTATGGACTTAATTAAAGGCAATCCGTTGGTAATTTATAAGTGACACGGATTCACATTGATACTTAGTTGAAAGAAAAAATATGTGGAACATCTAAGTGTCCGCAATCAAGAGACGCCATTCCTTCGGATCTTCAGCTATCTCCTGCCAATTACTGACTTGAAGTGCTCTCAGTTCTTTCCCACTTTTATCGTGCCGGCTATATTAAGAACGACCAACGGGATGACGTTGTTTTGGTCTCTGTTCACATTATTGCAAACATGTTACGGATAAAAAATGTTCCACCAACGTTTAGTTAATTTATAATTCGTTGTTTCATGCTAGATACTGTTGCAATAAGAGAAATGTGAAAAGTTCCTACAGCCAAAAAACAATCGATTTGGCTGTAGGAATTTAAATTTAGCCGCACACATTTTTTCCAACAAGAAAGCACATGACATTTCATAGTGTCATATAGAGGGTGAAGTTAGTGGCTAATAATGACACACTGGTGAGATTAAGTGACGTAATTCGCGAACGCAATGCCAACAATTGGGCGAAATTGTTTTAAGGCGGATATGACTAGCGTATCTTGTCAGCGAAGATCAAAGTCCATGGTAGGTCATTGAGCCGCTAGATTTCGCTAGACCGATGAAGACAGATTAGAGGTAGGTACATGGACCAGGTTTCAATCTTCGCGCTCTACGAGTAAATATTAGATACTCAGTCGGTGCTTAATCTTGTTCCTGATCTTGATCAGTCAGTTTGGTCGATTCAGCGATACCGTATATACAGTCCATGATTATCTATAGAGCGCCTCTGCTTTGCACACCAACTCCTTAACCTCTTCAGTACACGAGTCGTATCTTTTTTCCGTCAGTGTTAAAGCGACTGTGCGTCAAGGGCAACATTTGGAAAGTCGGTGTAAATAGATGGACGTGCGCAGACAGTTTGAGGGGCATGTCACAGGAATCGCGCTCCGGTGGGCACCGGGCGCTGGGCTCGGCTCGTGTCCCCTTTGAGAGCGACCGGTATAACAATTTCTCTGCTAACTGGCGCGTAAGGTGAAATTCCGTGAATGGTACATTTACATACTATTTACATATTGTATGAAACATGAGTAAATAAATCGAAATTGCCTAAAGCAATATATATCGTTGCAACTTAACAATCGGAATTTAAATATATGTAGCTTTCAACAAAACTTGCCCACGAAATTCAAATTTTATCTTGTTAGTCTTGTTGTCCAATAGTAGAATTGTGTTATGGCAATGAATTTTGATGATGATGCAATGACAGCATTTTTTATAGGTTTAGATAAAGTCGCTTAATGCGACATTTGTCGGCATCTGTTAGCCATACGTACTAAAGTTTGCAGTCGATAATGTATAGAAGGCAGGTGTTTTGTTATTTTACCTGCGCCGGAATTCACCTTTTATACGGAGGAACCAGCTATTATAAAATGCTTCATCTGTATAAGGACAGTAATAGACTTCCTCAGCTTTTTGTAACGATAACTCATCTGGTGTATAGGAGTAAAAGGTTAACTTGTTAGATAAATAAATAATTGATAATAAGTACTAGTAAATACAGGGTGGCATTCCAGAAGGATTCAATACGTAATCGGTCTCCTGCCTATAAAAATCAGAGGAACTGGCTGGATGGTGGATATTTTTCAAAAGGTAGCATGGTATAAGAAGTTATAGATGTTTATATTATATAAACGACATAAGTAATTGATACTAGAATGCCATACAATTGCAATGGATAAAAACAGTTTCTCTTTTTACTTGTAATTCTTAACTGTTTTCTTCACTAGTGTGTTGTAAGCACGTAGGAAGACCATGAAAAGGTCGTAGTTTTTAATAAGTAAATAAATAAATAGTCCTTTATTCAGATCAACATAATATAAAATACATATCTAATTTTTAATAAGTACCCTAACCTATAATTTACATAACATTAATCACTAGATGTGCAGGATAAAATGATATTTTTAAACCCATCTTCAAGCTTCCTTGTCATGTGGGACAGAGCAAGTAAAGTACGTTTGAAGAGAAAAAAAGAGTTTTATAAAGGTAGGACACTGTGCCATAAAAGCCTTTATCACAAAATGAATAAACAATATACAACAATAAAATATTCAAACAAAAACAAATTACAACAATCATGAAGATAATACACCTATTATTTACAACTTCCTACACATGGCAATAATTGCGCAAGTGTATAGAATATTTTGTGAGATGTTTAAAGCTTAGCTTGGCGCAAGGGCCTTTGCGGCCAAGGATTCTAGCAAAGTAGAAGGGAATAGTATTTACTGGCATTCCAAGATGTATAAAATCTTGATTACAGGTATAAACTACTAGTAAATTAACTTAAAGATATTTGCAACAGAGACATTATATTACTACAAATAGTTTAGAATTCATGACTTTGATTAAAATATAGAAGTGACATATTTGAGGACTAAAAGTTGGAGGGAGAAAATCATTACTTCAGAAATCATTATTCAATTATGTCAGTGAAGAAAACACTATGACGTAATAATATTTGGACTTTGAAGAAAGCACGAATCATAAATGAAATCATCCAAACAGGAAAAATTTCGGAACCAAATGTTTATCAAAGAGCCCACCACACCTGATATTGTGAATCACTTGATTTATCGTGATTCTTCCTTGTAATCGCGACAAATCATTTTAAGTGACTCATTAGTACCGTTTTATAAACGACGAAGAAGACGAATAATAAGCAATTAGTTAGTTTAACTTTGACAAACCCTTTTAGTAAGGGACCCCTCAATAAATATGGTGTCATTATGGAAGAAAGGTTTAACAGGCATTCCGATGCAGGCGACGCCCGCCGCTCGACTTTGAGTTATTCAAATGATACAGTCACATATATTTGTGTAACAATGTAATGTACGGTGATTCAATATAAGTAACTTGGGACGCGTATGCTTGACTTAACAAGGGCGTTGGATAGGATCGGCCGACATTAGAATAGGAAAATTGCGTTTTATTTTTTATCCTCCGTTCTGTAAAGATGTATTTTTATTGCACTGTCAAGGCAGGATTATGTTTTTCGCACGTAGCTTGCACGTATTGCAAGTGACCCAAAAAAAAATATATATTTAATTGCACAGTTCCCGAAGCCAGACATTTTGCAACAACTTGCTCGGGATTCGGGATAAGAAACTTGGGATTTTAGAGCTCAATTCGATTACGATCATGTTAAACTTTTAAGTCGTGTGAACTACGATGTCTCCATTCATTCAAAATACCAAATCATTTGTAATTCGTGCATATTTCGATCATGTTGTGGTGTTATTCGGATTCGTATAGTAATAATCTTACTTCAATTCAAAACTTTACTCCAATTTTAATATCAAGGTGATACTGGCCTAAAAATAGAGCATTTCATTACATATTCACAAGAGCGCGTTAAAATATCATTAGGGCACGGAATAATTCCAATAATGGCATACCGGGCGCGGGAACAAGGATATCATAAGCAAAGGTCGCTCGGTGTGAGCCGCGAGGACCGACCGGTCAGCCTTGAAGCGAGTAATTCACTTTCGTACTCGACAGTACACGGCCCTTCGTGTGGCCTCATTTCTCAACACTGTTTGCTTTGTTCTTTAATGCATATGGCGATTCTGTTTGCGAAGTCGTTTTTTTGTTATTTCGTTTGTTTGTTGACTACCGTTCTGTTTTTTGTACTTGTACCTACTACCTATTGGCAGGCCAGGTTCACTTATTACGTGATCGAAGAAACTACAGGTAGTCGTCTCGACGTACTAATTTCAGAGGGCCGCCGCGCGCCGGCTACTTTGTTTGCTTTAGTTCTTGTAAGGCCTATTTCACGCGCTTCGTGCGCCCGATTGCGAGGCAACCTTAATACGTTGAATGAGATAAAGTTACGCGATAGAAAGAGACCATAACTTTGCGTTTGTTGCGTGTTGTTTGCGGAGGCGGAGCCAAACGCTATTACGAACTGAATTGCACTTTTTGTGTGAGGGCTAGAGTTGCTATTTCTTTAAATCACGGAGCGAGCCTTCTGGACCGTTAGGTACCTACTATTATGTATTCAGTGCTATTGGTGTGAATGCAGTTTGGCAGAGAACTTTCGTTTTGAGAGCATCTAACATAATAATATGTAGTATTTTTCATATCTATACGGCGCACAGTATAAAAAACATTTTTCTCAAAATTATTTTGAGTAAAAAATATCGTTATGAAAAGAAGTTTTTGATACTGTTGATGGCAGTCCGCTATAAAACGCTGCTTAGCGGTTCTAAAAATCTCCCAATAGAAAATATATATATAACAGTAGGTACTTAGTGGCTTTAATAGTAGTGGCATAAAAAAGTAAGAACATTTCTCGGATTGTTCTTTAATGCACATAACGGAAATTCTGTGTGCGAAATCGTTTCGTTTTTGTTGCTTGGTTGCTGCAGTTTTATATTACGTTCTTTACCTACAACTTATAGCTTTCAATTGTACTTTCTTAATAATAATTGTAGATTAGAATTTGTAATTGGGTTTCAAAGATGTAAGAACTTTAATCGACGCGTGTTATTTGTAAATTCGTATGACAATAACAGAAACGTCTAAATGGAACTTTGGCTACGGTTCTAGCCTAAATATCACGTAAAGAACTCAAATACTTGATAAGTATTGGTATTTTTCACATTATGATTTATTTTCCTACATTTTAACCATTATATATACTTACTATATTATGTACACGGTAAGAAAGTAAGCTTTTCTGGAAGGGATTACTTACAATTTGTTTTCCTTATAAATTAACTAAGAAAAATAAGAAAAAAAATTACTTTACCGATCACTGTTTGCAATTTGTATCTCAGTAATTGATACCGTTGCCAGAGAATAAATAAAACTTATCATATAAGCTAGTAGTACCAATTACTGTTGAGTACTCAATGTCTACAATAATTGTAACTCACGTCACTGAACTACAAGCCAGACACGTATCTATTTACATACCCATTTATTGGATAGAACATATTTGTATACAAATTAAACACATAGGCGCACAGTATAATTACCAGGACAAAAGAAACTACGAACATTAAGTGGAACTGGTTGCAACGAGAGCGTGAGTACAGTTTGCTGTTTCGTGTTTTAATTTAAAAGAGCCGACATGTGCGTCACAAGCAAAACTCGCAAGCGTAAAACGTATCCCATAATTAATATCTTGTATCTACTTAACATAATGGGAGGACATTATTTTAATGCACCGGTCGATATCTACGAAGATGGATACTCGTCGGATCTGTATGCGGTCTTAATTCCGAATGGGTAGGGTTGTAACTATGTCTGTTATAAATAAATAGTTATACATTAATCTAATTTCTTTTCGTTCTTGCACCCAAAGTAAAAAAAAGTAAAGTGGTTGCGGCGTGCAAAATAATCGAAAACGGTCAACATGCTAATACAGAAGACCTCTGCACAGCCGCGTCATCAAACAAATTAGAAGAAGAGGTGGGGTTTCATATCAGTCTTTTTTTTACGTTATATTGCAAGTAATTCCGTAGCAAGACGTGAACATAAATCACTATCCACTTAAGTTGGTAGAGAAGACGAACTAAGAGTATATATCTTAGTTAATTAATTGCTGAAAGCTCGCGAAAAAGGAAATGACCACTTGGCACTGACCTTCATTTACTTGGACCAATTCAGAAACCATTCTCATTTAAAGAAAAACCCTTTATTTTTTACTCAAATGTTCTGAATCTTTTTTTCAGCTAAAAGAAGGTTTCAATAATGTAGGTATTACTTTCTACTAGTCTATTAACAGTTTGTATTAGAAAACCTGTAGGCACAGACCTATCCTAAATATTTTTTGTAAATAAGTGTCCTATTATGCGAAAAGTTTAAACACATTTTGTTTTAATTTTTTCGTTTTAAAGCTCATCGCGGAGGTGACAACCCTAACGCCGGCACTACGTTAATAACTTTAATTGTATGTAAACACAAAATGTAGGCAAGTATTACTGTTGATTGTACAAAGGCACACCGACGTTTGTTAGTGGACACGCCGAGTGTGCAAATAATAAGATCGTGAACTGGCTTCCATGCACACTGCAGGAAAAAATTCGAAACGTTTTTTGTTACAGACATCGAGAGAAACAAATTCATATACCTAGAACTATTTTGTGAGGTATTTAAAATAAATAAATCCAACTATAAAACTCTCATGTTACAGTACAGTGTGTTTGTAACAAATCTTTTCGAAACCGCTTGTCCGATTTTAATGATTTCGTTTGTGATTTTTTTTTGTTAGGTCTATGTATATGACGTAAACAATTTTCCATACACTTAGGGTCAGCTAGTACGTCACGTATGAAAGTTCGTGCTTTCTGCTAGTAATAATAATTTTTACGTATTTTTCCACTAACACAAATACATTACACATAGACAAGAGAGAGACAACTCAAATAAATTTAAATACGATATTCATGTATTAACACTAGCTAATAAATAATAAAATTTGCCACGCCTGTCAATTATTCGTATATAAGATACAATGCAATACGAGTTAGTTAATTATTACCACTTTGCATTTTTCAATTTCCGCAAATCAAAATGACACACCTATTTTATTTAGAAGTCATCTTAAGGTCACAATATATTTACCCATTATTTTAAGATGCAATAAATCCATGCAGAAAAAAAACTTATTTGAAAATGTGAAGTTTAGTTTGTGAGTTTCTAAAATACACTCTTATGACTGGGTAAAGATGCCCATCTTAAACAAAGTGAACGTATGATTTTATCTTTAAGAGAAGATCAAAATCGCGTAAATGTTGCAACCGTTAAAATGAAAGAAGAAGAAGAAGTAGAAGAAACACTTTATTGCATACAAACACGAAACAAAGAAAAAGAAACACAGAAGAAAGAAAAAAGATAATAGTGATGGTATGCAAAGGCGGCCTTATTGCTGCGAGCGATCTCTGCCAGGCAACCTTTTTTGGCAATGGGAAATTAAGAGTGAAAAGTGGGATAAGGGGTAAGAAAGTTGAAAGCAAAAAAGAAAAAAAAACTAAGAGTAAAATGAGTATGTTTATCTAAGAGATGATACAAATCGCGATGGCTTGCAAGTTGCAACCTGGCCAATAACGCAATCGAATACTTATAGGTAATAAATCGAAGATAGGTTCGCTACCTATATTTCCGATGGCTGGCATACCTAAAATATAAAGGAAACTTCTTTCATTGGAAGTTCTATTTTATTAGCATGTTATAAATGATTTTATTTATTTTGCTAATTGTCTAGACGATTTTCTCGGAAAGAGATACCAAACGCCGATATCGAACGTCTATTCGGAAGTTTTATTATTCAAGCTGACAGTTGATTTCTTACGAGCATAGTTTTTTGAAAGTATTTTTTTTTCTTACTTTAATGGTATGCATATACTTAGTCAAAAACCATAGCACACTCTGCTTTGTTTCAGTCTATATGTTGTGTGGTGTACATATTATGTTATACGCTAAGAGCCTGTTTTACAACCGCCAGATAAATTTTATCTAACGAATAAACTTGTGATTTAGGGCTGATTTTTCAATCGCCAGATAAACGTGAACTAAGATATGACGTTTTGTCGGATTCTGTATGGCATATGTTTCAAATTTATTTCTCAGATAGATTATTTGGCGATTGAATATAAGTCCTTAGAAAGATTTCCAATAAAAAAATTGTCACAGCATCAAATATACTCGCTAGATAAAGTTTATCTGGTGATTGTAAAGCAGGCCCTAAGAGTGATTAATTGGTGAATATATAATTAATGCTGACCACCATCATATGAGGTATGGTGTGATTTTATCACATTTAACGATAAATGGTGATAAAATTACCGACAAGTTCAAGTGCCGCAGCCGGATTAGCGGCGCGCCTTCGCTAACAGCCAAGTTCAAAGTTTTTGGAAATTCGGATATAGCCGTAAACACTTGTACAATGCACAGGTTTAAAGCAGCAGCCAAAAATGCCTTTCTAGTCAATCTAAATTACTATACCATTGACGAATTCCTTAATGGTCCCCCGTCTGCTTTTGAGGTAGCATAAGATCATAGTAATGTAAGAAAAATTGTATGGAATTACATTTTGGTAAGAGCAAGTGATGAGTTTATTGGCAGTTTTCCTTGGTGCAAACCCTGCTTTTCGCACTTGGCGGAAGTTTTCACTTTTAATAAGATCCTGTAAGTTAGGGCCCATGTGTAAAATAATATGTATTATTCTCACTTTCACAGATTTTTTCTAAAGCAGATCGAATCGATCGATTCATTTTCACGTTGTCTATTGATGCTACACCAGAGATTCGTTTTCTAACTTCAGCTTCTAAATTTTACTGACGAAGGCATACGGCGAACAGATAGAACACGGACTTACCAACCCATACTCGATATCAACTCGGTCAGTGCACCGTCGCATATTATAACGATTGATGGAAAGTTTCACGATCCACACTGGCAGATAAACAGGATTCAAGTTGGACGTTTGCCATGTAACATAAACGCAAAAATATCAATTTAATAACAAGATGATACCTCGGACTAAGATTTCAAGACTACCAGACTTACACAATAGATAGCGATACTATAAATAGCGATCCGAAAGCGATAGTACGTACTATATCGATCTAGAGATATACTGTCTTGCCTTCTTTTCCTCTGAGTATAATGCGTACATGAAATACGAGTCTGGCAGTAGTGGGATCTTTGTTCATATATTGTTACACTAGCATGCACAATTGCGCAGGTATCTTCAATTTATTAGGCATCTGTCGACGGAGTGAACTGCAAGCGTGAAATATCGATGAACCACCGACGAGGCGAGAATTAATCGGCGTGCATATTAAATTATGTTAGCAGTCGCTTGCATTTAGGGTTACCATATCTCAGGATTTGTCCTGAGATTTCAGGATTTTTCGACTCTTCTCAGGATTCCGGCCGGATTTAGCAAATCTAGTGATAGCTCAGGATTTTCAATAAAACACAGGTTACATTTTAATTTCTCTTATTATTTCTCTTATTAAACTACTAAAAATATTTTTTTTTGGTAACGATTGAACAGTTCAAATCAATACTTATATTTATCAAAGTGAAACAAACTAAAAATAATCTTCTTTTGGTAACAATTGCAGTTGCAGTTAAAATAAATCCTTATTTATCAAAGTAAAACAAACTAAAAATAATCATCTTCTGGTAACAATTGCAGGTAAAATCAATACTTATTTATCCAAATAGGTACTTAATTAGTTTTGTCGTTTTTAATATTTGAAGAAACTTTTTTAAGTAAGTTCTTTTCTTTGATTATTGATTTATAAAATGCCTCACAAGTTAAACTCTTACAAGCTTGCAACGCGTCGCGTAAATCGCGTGCGCAAGATAATAATACGTTTTTGAGAGAAAATTCTCAAGCTGTAGAAAATCTCAGGACTTTTCCATGGAAATCAGGCCTTTTCTCCGGACTTTTGATTTTTTCATCTGGTAACCCTACTTGCATTCTCAGATATTTAACCATTGCTTTGATCGATAGAACAAATATACATAAATCTAGCAGAAACGAGCCTTTTCAACAGTGTGAATAATGACACCTATTCTGTTGAAACTCTAAACTTAGTACGTAAAAAAAATCTTTAAACTAGCGCGTTTAAAGAACTATTTCTATAGACTAGTGCTAGCCAACCGTACAGTAATGAAAGGGATAGTAGATTTTTAGACGCGCTATATTTAGAAACTCTGAAACAGAATCAATACTCAATTGTTTGTAATTGCAGTAAAAACGGTACACTCTTTACGAGTGGTGATGAAGTGATATATAACTCATGAATAGTCACATAATAATCACTCTTTCTTCTTTCAGTCTTTGTTGTGACGTATTTGTTAACCTCCGAAAAAATCTTCAGTTCAAAAGAGAATTGAAAAAAAATGTACATATTATTAATTAAAAAAAACAATTTTATTTTATGGCGATTTTATAATTTTTAATTATCATTTTATATAAGCTAGTTAGCTGACCTTCGGATGAAACGAAAATGAAATCAGTGGCGTCTCTGAATAGGCAAATCTCTTGGGCCGTACGCGAACGGCGAAGGGCGAAGGTGAGCTTCTTAGTGGGACATAAATCCTTAAATCTCGTTTAATACGTAAACTCAGAGCACGTTTTGACGGCGTGCGACAGAAATACGTGATGTAGAGCTCCGATGGAGACCAGATTGTGCGGGTAACAGATAGCTTCATGTTGCATACAGACGTTTCCACACATTTAGGATGCATCAATTTATGACAACAATGTTGCGCGACCCGATTTGAAGTGCACGCCGTTTTAGGATATTGTGAATATATTGAAGGGAAGCAGGCTGTTAGTTTGCGGAAATCCATAATTAGCAGGACAGATAATATAGTTTTTTTTTTAGAAACTACAATTTCGCATTGTGAAGTCAACATCTCCTGAGGATGTCCCGATGTCGGGACGACATGTGCGTGAAGTGCTGAAAGAATTGTGTGTGGTGTTTCATGTGGGCGATGTTCTTGCATATTGGACCATAAAGATTATTTTCAATTCGCAGATTATAGCAAAACAAATTAACTGTTTATTAATAGGTAGGTACCTCACGTTTTTAATAATAATAATAAAATATCAAAAATTCTACATTTACATTTCTACATTTCTTGCTTCAGGAAACAATATCAGAAATAAGAAAATAAAAAATTATATATAGAAATAAAAAACTCTAAAAAAAAGAAATCACTATCGAAAAAAATACGGTAGACGTAAAGGTAAATTGACTTCACCTTACGAGGATGCCCAACCTTAGATTAGGACGGAAAAAGGGCATTAAAAGCTTAATAGCTTTTTTAAACGCCGCGAAAATACGTCGGCATAGCTACTCGTACCTTAAAATTACACCTTTAGGTATATTTTTGAACAATTCAAATACATTCATATATAAATGAACCAAGTTACTGAATATTATCAGAGCATTCATAAGTGTAAGAAAAACTGTCACATTTCTTATTATTTATTACTCACTAAAATTACCTCTGAGATCGTTGACCCAATTATAACATAAACAAGACGTAGAGTTAGTAGATTATTACTAATACAAATCAACCGTAAAAAACATAATCTCGTATCCAGGTATGTTAATTAACGAGCAATAGCTACTATAAATATTGAAGATACACAATAATTACTAGACTTCCTAATCTATCTAATTTATTGGCAATAAAATTAAATCATATAAAATGAATACCAATCTACATTTAAAGAATGCCATTAAAACCGTACGCCGTAAAATTGGATTGAATATTCAAGAAGGAGGAGACACGGTTGCCATATTTCATTTCTAACGAATAGACGAGTGACGAGTTCTTTTTGTCTGGGAATCGGATTAAAAAGTTAAGTAAAACCGGATCGAATATTCAAGTAAATTGGGCGCCACAAAACGAATTGAAAAAGCTTTTACAATTACATAAGCGTTTAAAATGTACACCTTTTAATACACAAGGGCTATTAAACTAATCGTAATATATATAAATCTCGTGTCACAATGTTTGTCCTCAATGGACTCCTAAACCACTTAACGGATTTTAATAAAATTCGCACACAGGGTGCAGTTTGCTCTAACTTAAAAGATAGGATAGCTTTAATCTCAATTTATCTATTTTTTATATCCTTAAGGGCAAAACAACGTTTGCCAGGTCAGCTAGTTTATTATAGTTATACGATTTATTGGTGGTGCATAACAGAATGTTATTGTTAGGTTATTTTTGTTACGGAATTTCTGGATTCGGTCTCCACGCTCAAGGCCCGTGATAGAGCGGGCCGGTCGGAGTGGGGGGTGTTAGGTTATTTTCATTACGGAATTTCTGGATTCGGTCTTCACGCCCGCGTCTCAAGGCCCGCGATACAAGCTATGTAATAGCTTAAAACTGATTTTTGTGATCTGGGCTATACCCAAGTATACTGTACATAGACATGGCCCAGGGCTCATACATTGATGAAATGTCTCCTTTCCGTAATTTAAAATTAGGTAGGTATAGATATTTCAAACCACTCTATCAAAATCGCTTATGTTTCATTAGATTCGTATTTCGTATGGAGTTTGACAGAGTGGGGCGCGTCATCGTGGATTGAAATATAATACCTATAGGTGAGCATCATAACCCAAAACTAATGAAGCAGGATTCCGTTGCGAATATCTGACATTAATCACAGTCAAAACAAGTACTTATTAGTCGTATCGACATTAGAATACAAACAGTTTCCGCGTTCTAGGATATAGATCTAAACAATACTGACATTACACTGAATCCAAGCGGACGCTTTAATTTCTGAGAATACGCAAGGCCAACCGTACCTACATGCATGTTCCTATTATCATCAATACAATACCATTAACTTGTTTAATATGTATATCTAAATACTTAAGAATACGGTAAATAAATTCTCTTATATTTCCCAGTACTTGAGCAGGATCTTTGTACTGTACGGCGTATGATTGATTTCTATAGCACGTTATTTGTCCTTTAATAAATACTTGTAAAGAACTTCATTAGGAGAGCAAACTCCTTGTTGTAGCTTGTAGCTCTATTGATGATATTACATCACTATAAGTTGGCTCATTTTCGAAAAGAATCGTAATGAGTAAAGATGAAAATATTATATTAATTAACGAGATTGCTTAAAAATATATATTACAGTTGAGATTGTCTTTGTCTGCCACATTCCAGGCAGTTTGCATACTAGATAATAAAAATGAGGTGGATGATCCTTTCCCAAACCGTATAAAAACTATGGGCGATAGGCAAGCGTCCCACCTATCTAATCTATTAAACACAAGGGTAAACACGGCCCGTCGTCGGGCACCAATGTTTACCGTGTAAGTACCCCTAACAACATCCTATTGTAAATAATACGGAGCACTTACATTATAACGACCGACAACGCTCTCTATCAGTTTAGGACGAGGGTTATACACCTACAACTCTAACCTTATATTTTTTCCTAACCAGACAAGACAAGGTCAACAATTTTATTCTTCTTTCGGACATAGATCTCAAGCATTATCAGGGGTATATTACAAATTGTAAATTACGTAACTGTAAGGCCCAGTTTTCACCAAAGCGAAGACGAGAATAGAGAGTGAGAGCTGATGCGCTACGAAGCCCAAGCTCCACTAAAGTCAATAGACAAATTACCGAGGACATCTGGTCCTCTCTGCTTGATCCATTTCCGCCCAAGCTAAGCAGAGAGGAATGTTAAAATAACGAAAACACACAGCTCTCTTCTCCGCTTTGGTGGAAACCGGGCCTAAGTCGAAGTCCAGACCTGACAGGAGAATAGAAATTACTCCACTTATGAGTTATATGTATGACTGAGCCTACTGCTTTTTGAAACTTTTCCTGTTCATATTTATGTCCAAGCCAAATATACACAGGCGAAAAAACCTACATTACGTAGGTAAGTAATACGTATGCGGAAGCTCGAGGGTTTTTCACGTATTTCCCTGCCCATCAGATAAGCGCGGGTCGATGTACGGGTGGAGTTTTAAATTTTTAATCACTGCATGGGCTTTGTGGGGTTGTGATAAGGCGGAAGAACGCACGTAAGACTTTTTGTAATGGTAAGTATACAAGCTTTTCGACTGTCAAAACACACAGTTTGTGAAAGAGGCAGTTTCGAACATGTCTAAAGTCTGTGTTGTTTAACGTATGATTTTAGAAATTTCACGTGGTTCAAAGACATAATAATCAATTTTATTATGCCATTTAGCGTACGCAGTTTAGACATTAAAATTATGTACTTGAAAATACTTTCTATATGCAGATAGATATAGATAGGTTTTTCGCGCGAAGAGAAAATTTTGTTAAACCGTACAATATAATTTAACTAACAAGAATAAAATTGCCTGTCAGATACAGCTGCTCACTTTCCTGTTTCCTCTGCAATATTATGAAAACTTTTTGTCGTGCGACATGTTGCCAGTGTGTTTTTGCGGAACATACTGTGTAATGTAGTCGCGTGGCGCTAAACAGGCGCCCCAACGGTTAATGGCGGGCGGTGAGGGTTAGATAAGCTTCGAAGCTAGGGATTAGCGGCATACGTTTCTATACGCTCCGGTTTTATATTGATTGTACCATTTGAATAGGCATGCCATAAATAATTTTGAAAATTTGACCAGTCGTAGCCATTTCAGCCCGAGGACGTCTACTGTTAAGGATTACTATAGGCATCTTAAAAGGATCGTCGGCACCACTCTTCCAGTTCCCCTTATAAGTACCAGCGTCTTGCCATTCTTGTCTTGTCTGAAATGTGTAACTCATTGGACCACCAGATCAGACCTGGGGCCGTACCACCATCTCTTATAGCAGTATTATTGTAATATTGTTTTGACATTTTCATACAATGTCAGTATGAAAAATTTAAAACAATATTACAATGACATTTTCATACGATGTTAGTATGAAAAATTTAAAACAATATTACAATAATACTGCTATAAGAGATGGTGGTACGGCCCCTGAGCTAAATTAGAAATTATAAGAGGCCCGTGGCGGGAATCGAACCTGTGTCCGTCACTCGAATCCGGACGTGCGCCACTTCGGCGGGAAGGTCGTCAAAATTACGAATCCCCTTGGTCGCATGTGATGAATAAGGAATGGAAAAAAATATCACTCAGTTGAATGCTCTAAGAAACATATCGCTAGCTGAGTTGCTAGTTCCAAATAAGATGTGCTACGCTGTTGCTTGGTATGCTCCTTTGTGTCAAACGAACCGATAAAATCGCATGCTTTTTAATTTTTTAACCGACTTCAAAAAAAGGAGGAGGTTCTCAAGTCGTCGGAATCTTTTTTTTTTTATGTATGTTCACCGATTACTCGAAGACGCGTAAACCGATTTAGAAAATTCTTTTTTTGTTTGAAAGGGTATACTTCCCAGATGGTCCCATTTTTTTTTTGGTCAGGATCTGATGATGGGATCCTGGAGAAGTCGAGGGAACTCTTCAAATTTTATATGGATACTTGAAACAATTTGGGTACTGTTTGAAAGAGTAATATTTTCCAGGTTTTCCTATGGTCATCAGGTCAGGATCTGATCATGGGATCTTGGTGAAATCGAGGGAACTCTTCAAATTTTGCTAATATACTTGAAGCGATTTGGGTATTTTTAATAGTTATTAGTGCATTTCCTTGCAGATGCTGACTTAATGACTACAGTCATCAAGTCAGGTTCTGATGATAGGATCTCGGAAAAATTGAGGGAACTCTTCAGATTTTATAAGCATATAGATTCATACAATCATAGTCCTTCGTATTAATCGCCCGACTTCGAATTGGTGTACCTACATTGATAAATTATTTCACTCTATGTAGTGGCATTTGAAGTCGGTTTTTTTGAAAAGAATTTTCCATTTTATATTTGGTACCATAGCTTATGAATATCAAACTATTCTATTGGTACACAAAATCGTATCAAATCTTCGATGGACAACCAGCCTACAACATACGATTAGATCGAGGTTAGGTTACGGTTATAAGGACTTAAATCTGAACATTAGTCAGTCATTCATGAATGTGTTCAGTTTTTTGTATGGCGCCAAATCTGGATGTTGCTAAAAAACATACCCGCTAGTCTAGTGACACGCATATTATTTTGTTGTCTGCTAAAATGTTGTTTGAGCTAGTTGCATTAATGTAAGTACAAAGTGATTCTAGTGACTAAATTATAGACTTGATTTCATAGTATTATTTAGGAACTGAGCTTCCGAATTACCAAACAGTGAATTTCCAAAATCTTTCTCGATCTTAAAATACGTACTTACACAGTTATAAGAATATTTACCAATTGGAAGCCTCAATTGAAAATCAACAGTTAGTTAAAAAGGACTAATATACATACTCGTAGGAAAGGTCTTCAAATCTTTTTTAAGTCGTTAAATAGTTATCACTATTAATAAGTATATGTACTCGTACCTACTTAATTATTTTTACTGACTTTTCATAAGTGCTAACAAGTAATAGCCTATATGAAATAAATGATTTGATTTGATTTTATTTAATTTGATTAGGAAATCAACAGTAACGCCTGGAAAGATCCAGGCGTTACTGTTCGCTGGAAAGCAAGATTTCTAGTATAACAACAGTATTTTTTTTTCACCAAAACAAAATTTCCGCGTAGGTATAGTGTTAGAAAAAGTGATTAATGAACCTGCGCCGTACGATTTTACACGCTTTTTTATACCGTGAAGGTCGTTAACATGCAGATTTTTTTTTTGACGACCTCCGTGGCGCAGGGGACGCACGCTCGGATTCGAGTGGGAGGTCGCGGGTTCGATTCCCGCCACGGGCCACTCTGGAATTTTATAATTTCTAAATTGGCTCAGGTCTGTTCTGGTGGGAGGCTTTGGCCGTGGCTAGTTACCACCCTACGAGCAAAGACGTACCGCCAAGCGATTTAGCGTTCCGGTACGATGCTGTGTAGAAACCGTTGGGGTGACTTAATTTACCCCTTCCAAGTTAGTACGCTAACATCTTCGGCTGCATCATCACTTACCATCAGGTGAGATCGCTGTCAAGTACTAACTTGTACCTATAGCGTAAAAAAAATTCAACTACAAATCAGTACGTGACAAGTGACGTTCGAATATATGATCAATAAATTGCAATTAAGGCAAGATCACATATCTTGAAGGATCTCGATTACAACTAGGATGTTGATAACAATGGCGTTAGTAAAGGTTTTTGTACACGAATTTCGAGTCGACTCGCATCACACAAACGAATCGAATGCCTCCATACATTTACAGCAAGCGCCATCTATTGACAGCCGCATGTCAGTGACTGTTCACTACACCTGCGGTGCGATCGGCTAAAAAAGTATCAATCATTTAAAGAAATGTATCAATGTCAAAACATGGGTTTTGACCAAAAACCACACTTGAAAAATTACGTTTTGACATTGATGCAGTTCTTAAAAGATTGATACTTTTTTAGCCGATCACCCTGCTGTAGGTACTTGATGCAGTTCTTAAAAGATTGATGCTTTTTTAACCGATCACCCTGCTGTACTAACCCCTCAGCTTGCTGGGATAGACAGCGCGCGTCGAGTAGTACGCAACGTGAATGGCGACTATTAGTGTTCGCAGCACCGACTACGTCCTTGAACTAGTGGTACCTTTCGATTTAAGACAAATGTGGGAAACTCCTGCATCGATCCAAGTACGTCAAAATCTAAAGACGTCCAACGGTTTAGGACGATCATGACGATAAACTGAAAAAAGATGTAAGTGTCAATGAACATTGACAGGATTTCGTCCCGCAAAAAATCCATTTCATTTCGCCTAGCTTTTTGCGCGATATTGTCCGAAAAGAAACTTTGTTTCAATAGAACTCTATGTTAAAAAATACCGGTACGGTTTTACACAAATCCTGAAACATTTGAAAGATCTAAAAATGGCGAAATTTTCGACAGGGTAGGTTCATTTAAATCGCCTCAGTAGACATAAGTACGTCTAGGTACACCTTTTATTGCGTTTAAAAGCGATACTCAGACCGACCCTCATTAAAGGGCGAGGCGGTATGGATAATTAGAGATACCGATCACGAAAGGTTGCTTTGAGTTCTATTATAGTCTTCCAGTGCGACCTTTCGGCCAGGGCGAGTCAACGGTTTCGAGGGCTCAGCCAAAAGTCAGCACGTTTTAAGTGGCAATCGTGATAACATGGCTGTACATTTTAAGGATTCTATTTAGGTAAGTATAAAGGTATCTCAGCAGGTAAGTTTGTACATAAATATTTTATGTTTTAACAAGCATATATGCAAGCATATCTTATACCCAGTTTCGTGCTCGCCGTCCAAGGTTTCAAGGAGTAACCTCGTTTGGAAACTGGCGACACAAACAGCTCGTCATCTGCTATACGAGTACGTTGTGATTGTAGCACTAACGGCTGGATGAAAGTCGTTTCAAAAACACTTACACTATTTGATCCAAACACATGCGTGAATATCAAGTGAATATAAATGAAAACTTTCAAAATATCAAAAACTACAGCAAGTGCAAAAGTCCCTAAAACGTAAGAGTATCGAGGAAAAAATTTATAAAACAGATAAAATGATAAAAATGTTTAGGAGAGTGAAAAGGATAAGTGAACGACACATCCCTCGAGATTTAAAATTATCACGTAAACTGCAAAGGAAGTATCTACTGAAAATAAAATAACAAATAACCGTGTCGCGGACAAACGATTTTTTATCGCGACGCTCCAATTGGGGTTTTAGGTGCGCCGTACGCAAAATGCCAATATTGTAATTGGAAACAATTTTCTCTGAAGTCTGAAGGTTTCGGGCTCGAGGTTATAACCATAAATTTGTAATACTCAGTGGATTTGATTAGCTAATACGGCAATTAATTACTTACTGAAGTTAATACCTGCCAAGATACATGTTTAATTTTCATAACTATCAAGATTGGTGTTGAGAATAATTTAGAGAAAAGGACGCTTTTGCAATTAAATAAGGCTATATAGGACGAATGGAAAAGTAAGATTTTCTATTTCCTCAGCTATTGCAGCTGGGCGTCTATTACTACGAATATTGGACTTCGAGTTACTATTTCACCGCAGGGTGGAGAAAACTGTTATCCGCACCGATATGACCATGAGGATCATGACATTGGAACATTACGTCAATCTTCTTCATACAAAAAGAGTAAAGCCATTTGGCAAAAATTTCCGCTAATACACCGCAAGTCGCAACGTGGCGGAAATCGTCCCTGTGGAAACTCGCATGCGGACTAATTGTACAAGTATTGTGATCTGTGGCGTGGACCGCGGTCCATAGATAATACTGCGGTCGGCTTACAACTGTCGGTGTCACACAAACATTTTTGACACCAATACAACAATTATTTTCGCGCGGTCCGCCGGTTCCTGTTGTTATACGTATCCATCTAGGTCCTGAGGCAGATGTCTGTATGATGTATTTCTAGTAGTACAAGGCGCAAACACATGCACCAACATTACATGCTACAGCTGTAGTCGTATGTCGCGCTGATATTAAACGGCATGACGCGGCCGGTCGCAATCATGTCGCATGAAAGTTTATAATTACGGGGCGCGATCAAGATTGCATACCTACATCGCTAATGTCTTGTTGACACGCCATGCCCTTGCAACGAGTTGCGAGCTGCGACCGGCTCTATTACAGATCGGCTTGTTTGAATGTTACACCTTGCAATTTGTTATTGTTTCGTTGTAAATGTTCCTCATGTAAGTACATTTATTTACGTAGGTGTTTACGCTTTAAGTATTTGTGTATTGCTGGACAGCATATAAAAATATATACGGACTAGTATTATAATATTCTACGGAGTAAATATTTGGCGATGTTAATTGCTCGCATAGTACCATTCTCTAATTTGCGTGAAAATAGTAAATTTCAAATAAAATATTTTCAAAAACAAGCTTTTATACGGAAATTTATCTGAATCAGAAAGAACTCTTCCATAAATATGATACCCATATTGCAGGAGTGCATTAAAAATAACTTGTCCGCCATCTTGTGTGTTCGATTGATCGATCAATTGAAATTAACTATTTCACAGTAATCCAAACCGGATAAAGCACCACTGCCACATATTTATGTCATTTTTACATCTTCGCAAATTTTCCTTAAAGTCACGAAAATAACGCTGGTTTATTATTTGTACTCGTAACAGAGTTATTTCGATACAAACAAACTGTCCGGATAAAAATGTTACTGCGAATTTTAAAGGTCAGAACAATTTCTAAGGACACTTAAAGGTGAATATAAGTTAAATATGGGTACAAAACTAAAATAAGACGAATTCAATATAAAATCAAACACACTGGGACCCATTTTTTAAAGTATTCATGAATTATAAGATTGGTGGACAACCAAAAATACAGTGTCGGTGTCGTATTAGTTTCAAAATACAATTTTTGTAACTATGCGTCAGGTAATCGTCATTTTATAGGCAGGTAATATAAATACATTTAAGCTTTGACACTATAGTATACTTCGAGAGAGATATGAATCTCAATAATGAACGAAGCACACGTCAATAAAAGTAAAAAAAAAAAATGCATTAATGACAAAATCATGATACTGTGGAATCATGATGGGATCATGACAGTGAAAGCGTTGCTAGCGATAATTACAAGATAATATTAATTACTCACATATCTTGATCAATAAGCGACTTTAGCGTACCTGGAAAGTAAAATGAACTCGGTTTAGTATTATGAATTGTAATTTGCTCCAATTAAACTATGATTGCTGAGCAATCGCAATGGAATAAAAAAAAGTCAATGGTGTCACGGTACCTACATTAAATTCTCTCACTAAGGTTGCCTAGATGCTAAAGAAAGTGGAGGACACTGGGTCAGTTATGATGAAAGTAAGACAAAACATCGGCTAAAGCATACATAGAAATAATTATTAAACTTCAACATCTTGTTGGAGATAAATTATTACCATCTATATTTAACAAATTTCAAGTTCAAACTTGTGAAAAACCAATTTAAATAAATAAGTAAACTTGTCTATAAGAAAACCACGCGTAACATTTGAAAGTAGCTTTACTGAATTTATTAGCACCGTATAAATTGCGTAAGTTGAAAAAGAATTTGGACAAAGGTTTGTCATTTCATAAGCTCACAATATTGTCGTGTTCAAGAAACATGGCCTAAAAAGCTCTCATGTTGATTTATACTTAGTATGTGAATTGAGCAATCATGTCGCGGTGCTAATATTAAAATATTTGTGTCGAAACGATAATCGAGTGAAATAATGCTCATTGCAGTTGTGGCTAAATCGAGTCACGCTTCGCGAGATGTTGGATTGGTCCGCTGTAATGCGGCTGATTCAATTATCTTTGAATGATTGAAGATGACAAAATCGTAATGTTGTACAGCGTACTGAAAAACCTGACTGTTGACATAGTAACTGAACAAATGACTATTGATGATATATTTATTATTGTGATATTTCACCTCGAATTTTGTTATCTTCGCATTTGATTTTTAAGCTTATATCCAATTTAGATATATCTGTCAACCTGCTGCCTTACCTTAACTTCTTGAACAATTTATTGAAGAACATGGAGATATTTTTGTTGACGAACCCAATCCAATACTTTTTAAACATTAATAACGTTTGGCAATGAGTCTTTTAATTTGTAGTGTCTCAACAATCGCTTTTGGGAAGCCGATTGTTGGAATTAATTTTTTAAGACTGAAGAGAACATTGCTAGATATAACAATAAGATGTTAAAAGATCTTTCATGTAGAGTATGTAGAGATATACATCAATGCATTAAATGCAGGTGAGATTCATACAACTAAGCGATCGTAAGTTCTGACCTTATCGACTAGCTCGGCGACGCGGATGTGTTTCAACATAAATTAAACTGGTGCTTTCACGTAAATCGAAACCAGTTTATGGGAAAAAAGCGCACAGAAATCGACAGGTGGTGCGACGGCGGGACATCACTACCGGTCGCCGGCTGATAAGCGAATGTATGCCGGCCGTTCACCTGGCGCCCACTGACACAGTCTCCATCCTTGTCCCGCAAGAGGGCGAGGTGGAGCGATGAAATGGGACGCATGCAGCCGAGCACGGACAAAAGCGAGCGCACGCAACAATTCCACTCAACAATACGTTATGCGACATTTCAATTTATGCAGAAAATATCTGCATTGTTGGTAATTACAGTTATCCCACGGCTCCACAATAGATTCAGTCGTATAGAAACATGGGGACGAAATATGTCGAGTGTCGACACACTTGATATTGTTTTATATCAAAATAGAAACGTATTATTATGATAAACTCTTTTTGATCTAAATCTAAATTAAAAAATAAATGGAAAAGTGTGTCAAACTACGATTGTAACAGCTAAATAGCTATCAACCTATATCCAGATGCAGAAGGAAAGCAGAATGTAGTTACGAAACTTCGTTGATAATATGGAAATGTTACTCGGGAAGCACAAATAAACAATTAAATGTCGAAATTCGCAAAGACTCATCGGTTTCGATTCTACCGAGTACCGACATTTATACCGATTTATATACAGCATTACGGCATTATAGAGCTGGGAATTTATCCTAGCTAAGCCTTGAAGGAAATTCAAGTTACAATAAATGAGTTAAAAGTGCCACCATTAGAATTTGCAATGCACAATATGTGTCGTTGTTTGTAAACCCTAACAAATAAAATAAAATAAAATATAAAATAAAATAAATTATTGTCAGCATATTAAAAATTACTCATTTGAATCGGCCATGCACATAAGCACACAATATAATTTTAATTTATGGGAGAATTGGATCTACGTTAGGGATAAAATGGGCACACATATACAAGCCAATACTTTAAATGTAATCGGGTGTGAAAGCATCTGCGATGCGTTTCCTGGAGTTGGTGAAAAAACTTGACTCAGGTATCCTGAAAGCGTTTTTGACTAGGTTTTATCAAACTAATTAGAGTACATTCAGATACGACGAAGAATATAATTATATCCAGAATGCCATATGTAACTAATACATTATAATTTTTTAATTAAATATACTCCCCGTCTCATATTTGCCTTTCTTCCCAACAATGTACAAAATCTTTCATTGTTATGATAAGAAAACATGAGAACTATAAAAAATGCAAACATAAAGAACGAAATAGCCCATTAACATCCTACGACAGGACAAAGACCTCTTTTTATTTTTCAAGAGATGCAAAACTTTTGTAGTTCGTTTCTTTTTTGTACCAAAACCAGGGGCCGTACCACCATCTCTTACAGCAGTATTATTGTACCTGATATTGTCTTTAAATTTCCATATTGCCAAATGTATGAAAATGTCCTCTCCGGAAATATACCAACTCCTTAAAAGTCCTTTGTGTAAAGTCCTTTCATAACAATAATTGAAATCAGTAGTCCAATTTCCTTTTATCAGTACCAACCAAAGCTGTCTTCATACAAATATCTAAGTTAAAACTGTAACAACTAAATAGATATACATATAAACACACAAGTTTCAAAATAGGTCAATCTGTTGGGCTAGATTTTACTTTCACAATGGCGGGAAAGAACCAAATTGTCCACAATCGGTGCGCAGTGGAAAGCATTTACCGAAGCAGCGTTTACCGGTTGTTGGCCACCTATTTGTGCAAACAATGGACAAGTGAACAGCGGTGGCATTAACCAAGTGAGATCGCATTGTTTGCATACGCTTTTGTTACTCATTTAAAATAGATCACTCGGTTCGTTTTGTAAATTTCTCCTTCTGTGATAAATAAATTCACCAACTAGGGCTTAGATAAACAAATCGTAATGAAATTTATTCCTATGGCTTCTTGAAAGAAACAAAATTGTTTAGAATCGGTGTTACTGAGTGTAGACAAAATGACAGGTTTTGACATTGCAAGAGTGAAAAATGATTAGGTATTGAGTCTGCAAGTAACGGCAAATGTGAAGTCTAAATCTCTACTAATATGAATAGCAAGAAAAATGAAAAAAGTTAGGTAAAATCAAAATAAAGTGGACTTGAATCTCTCAGTAAGTTGCTTCAGATGAGTGTTTCTGAGAAACACGCTGTCATCAATCGAACAGCGGTTTTTAGCAGCAATGCAGTTTTGTAACAACGGGCGCGAACGCCTGCGATGGTTTCGTAACCGGCGGCTTACGGATTCCCACGCGGATTTCGTACACAGGCGCTGTTCAAAGCAACTCGCAATCATTGCACGTTGTTAGCAAAAACATAGCTGCAAGAACCTTATATTAAGAAATATTCCCGACTGTGTCACTTGAAATTACAAGATGATATTGATTGTGAGACTTTTCTGGACAGGTATATTCCCGACTGTGTCACTAACTCACTTGATATTACTAGATAAATTTGATTGTGAGACTTTTCTGGATAGAGGATATTCTCGACTGTGGCACTTGAAATTAAAAGATGAAATTGTCTTGATCGTGAAACTTTTCCGGATTGGTATATTCCCGACTGTGTCTCTTGAAATTACCAGATGAATTTGATTATGAGACTTTTCTGTATAGATATATTCCCGACTGTGTCACTTGAAATTTCAAGATAAAATTGATGAAATTGATCGTGAGACTTTTATGGACAGGCAAATTCCCGATTGTGTCACTTGAAATTATAAGACGAAATTGATCGTGAGACTTTTCTGGATAGGTACCTACATAGTAATTACAACAAAAATAAATAAGCTAAATCGAATAAACCTTTCGCCTGGAACGTCCGGACGGTTTACGCATTTTATTAATCACCTGCTTTTGTTGCGAGAGATTTATCGAGTCACGGCTTATCCCCGGTACGCTTGACTCGAGGTGCAATAGATCGAGACGCAATAAATATGTAATTCACGAACAAAACACCTAAGAGGTCGCCTGCTGCGCCTACTGATTTACATTTACGAGTTGGAACACGTTGTACCACGCCTTTGCCCTTTGAATTTATGTTGCCTACATCTAAATAACATCGCGGGCTTCGCAATCTCAAGGCTAACAGAGCTAAAGCCGGAGATTTCGATTAACTGAAGCGATTATATTATATGTTACGTATAATCGAATAGCGAATAAATATTAGTCTAGTGCTGGTTGCAACTCATTACAGGCAATAAAAGTTTCGCAACAGAGTGTTTATGTAGAGCGATATGCAAAATGGGACAAAATTGGTAAGCAAATTACCCTACATGGTTATTCACTATTATGTTCACTTGCGAATAAAGTAGAAGTTTTTAAAATCTTATATTTTCTGAAGCTTTATAAGTAAGAGCTAAATATTTTTACCATCGAGTTTATAGTAAAATCAAAATGTAATAACTCAAAGTAAAGCAAAAAAGATCATTTCATAGAGACACATAGGACGCTTATATTGACGTTGAATTAAAATTTTATATACCAACTAGCTGACCTGGCAAACGTTAGTTTTGCCTTTAGGGGTAATAAAAAATAGATAAATTGAGATTTAAACTATCCTATCTCTCAAGTTGGATCGAACTGCACATGGTGTGCGAATTTTATTATAATCGGTTAAGTGGTTTAGGAGTCCATTGAGGACAAACATTGTGACACGAGATTTATATATATTAAGATAAAACGATTATTGAACATAATGAGAACGATGGACAGCCAGTTCCAATTATGTCGCATTCAACAGTTAAGGGCGGCAATGTAGAGATAGAGTAAATTACGCATTTAATAGGCTATAGATGAGGTGCGACCATACGACAACCTTCCATTCTCCCCGGCAAACGCCAATGCCGATGAAGCCATTAAGTATGCACGAGCGACAATTATTGTTTGATTTACAAATTCTACAGTAGAGCATTATTAGTATCAACCAGGTTACAGTATATTGATATACGTATAAACGCTTTGACGATTTACAGGATATAGATATTTTATGATTGGAATAAACGATTTAAATCATTTAAATGACACATTAATAAGTAATATCACATCAGGTACGGTACCGTATCACATCATGAATAAAATAAATTGAGTTATGTATGAAATTGAAGAAAATGCAGCGATAATAAAACTGATATATCCAATAATCGTTTACTTATCGTAAACCCAGTAGAGAGAAAACCTATCAAATATTAACATAAATCTGTGACGTATGGAATACAATATAATATACAGATAACTTGAAATACTTGCAGGTGCGATTATACATAGGTTGTTTTTAATAAAAAAAATATTAACATTGGGCCATTCAGAAATAATAGAAATCGCTCCATCGGTACTAACTACTAAGTTGCTACATCCCTAGTTAATGTTGACACAGCAATCAGACCACGTCAAACAAACTTACTAAACAACAATAATGCAGCCTCCACAGTTAAGTATCGTATTTAGGAGTGTTGAGTGAAATCGTAAACCTCGAAACCTCGATGAAGACGGGAGAAATTGAAAACGACAACGAAGAGGATCTAACGGAAAACGAAATAATGCAGTATACGCATACAATTTCATCTTTTATGTTAAAACCGAATATTATTTGAGAAATTGGTTAAGGATTTGCAATGGAAAATGATTTTAATTTAACTAGCTAAGCTTGCCTTAAAATTACAAATTCTAAACTATATCAAAGTCTATTAAAATAAAGAAAACAAAAAACTTGATGTTTTACATAATCAAGGAGTTCACACTCTTCTCGGTTATGTATGTTCACGAGAAAAATATGATCTCACAACTCTTGAATAATTAAGAGTAGGCTTAAGTGATGAAGTTGATAAAATTTAAATTAAGTACATGTCGCTTATGCATTTTAACACCTTAGTGAGTTAGAAAATTGAATATAGCGTTTGTTGACAAATGAGAAGACACTCGTAGAACGGGGACAGGTCGTTCAAAAGTGCGCAACTAACTGAGTGAGCAAATGGGAATAGGCCGACCTTGGATGGGTAACAACAGTTAACACCCGAGACAGCCAGCGGTCGCACGTCAATCAATCATATTCTATTAGTTCAAAGCCGCATTCTATACGATCCATTATTATTATCATTATATCAAGGAAATATGTTTGCATTGTTAGATGTTCAATTTAAAACATTTTATTAATGAAGATTTATTAATTATTTATGTTAATAAACTATTGGCGTTAATCTCAATCAATACACATGTTTTTGTTGTAATGTTGTCAATTCTTTTACAACTTTTTTTTGAAGTATAATAGAAATATTTAAACTATAAAGTTATTGACTCTATAAGCAAAGAAATACAATACTATATTTCGCTATAATATGAACTTAGTTCACTGCCTAATTTTATAAGCCCGAATGATGTTATGTTTAATTTTATTATTAAGTACACCTTTTAAACAAATTGATGCTTCAAAATATATCTGTTTAATTTTCCCAAATTGCCATTGAGTAATTAAAAAGTTCTAACTAGGCATTTTAAAGAAAAATAATTTTACGAAACTCCGGGTCTAAAGCTTATAAAGTAATAAAATTTTTAATTCAAATTGCCCTACATTATTCAATGTAACGTAATTAGAGCCGGGTTACCTGAAGATGGCTTTTAGCTGCGGTTAGTGAAGCCAGGTCGCGTTAAAACTTTATCGCAATTACCTCATATCGAGTTAAATAGACCATAGCGATAACATCCTAGTACTTGTACCAGTGCTAATATACTCATCGAAGAATAATGCTTATATTGTTGGCTGCACTAAGTATAAACTCAGTATTTATAATAGTCACTGGATGCTCACTTCTTGCTTAGATAGTTTTGACATTTGAACTTCACCGTTTAACCCTTATGAGAAGTTGCAATCATAATTATTTTCTGAGCTTCCTGTTTCTTTTCGTTCATTTATTGGATTTGTCCACGGCAAAACCTTTTTAAATTTCCGAGTAACTATAACTGGAAAGCATAAACTGATAAAAATACATTGCATTTGGAATTATTATCATTTGATCATTTTAAAAACGTTCTCCCTCGTGGGTAAGGTCACTAATACACCTCATCCGAATCCCATGAACACAAATCATAAGACTTATAAATGAACAAGATTATGAGATAAAATTATATCAGGCCACCCAGACAGCTAAAGTCTTAGCTGACTTACATTACTCTATTCTGTTTTGAAATTTTTGATGACAGAAAAAGACAAAACGAGTTTTACTAGTCGCTAGTCCACATTTATTACGTACAAAAGGAGAAAGATTAATTAAGGCGCCAAGGTAGGCATTACGTTGATCAAATAATAATTAATTAGTATCTTACATCACGTGTATCAATGTCTCATCTTCCTCGTTGTACAGAGAGCTGTATATGACACATAAGCTCGTATTCTTTATCTCTTTATCGACTTTCTTAATACTACAGGTATAGTTTACACACGCGTACATTCTTACCTCGTACTTGCCGACACTTACGTAGTTCTCGATTGCCTCGCTCTCTTCTTGATAGAAAAACTTGTCCATTCTCGTACAAGGCGATCCCTTGTGGCGTGACACTAGCTATAATTTATAGTGGCCTATATCCACCTATTGAATGTCTTACGAGGAATTCTCTAACGACTCTCTGTCTATGTATAGAACTAGTTAACTTTGAAACTTATGTCTGTTCTCAAAAGTAACTGTATAATATGTTTGATCGATTTGCATCTTTCCAATAAAAAGTTAATGGTAGGAACTCTAAAGGGAATTCAAATAAAAATAACATAAATGAATATGAATGTCAAGTAAGAGTGAAGTGTTTTGTAATAAATTGTATGTAAATGACACTTGAGTTTTGACCACTTCAATAATGCTATAATATGTCAGAGGTATTAAATATTGTATGAAGTGAATATGAGAAATAATTGAAGAAATTAATGATGTCAAAAGAATCTACACAAAAGTACGTACACCAAGAATATTATCATAAATTTTGAGGTTAAGAGATGAAAATAAATGCTTAGAAGATTTTTTACATTTTATACCACCAATATCACATTATTGTATGAACAAAATTATATAGGTGCGCAATCTAGGAATATACTTGGCATGAAATTAAATAACTGAGCTTGTTAAACAGCTTTACGACTTCAAAGTGACTGTTTTATTAAAACTTCATACAATAGGCGTTGGAAGGATTGTCCACTTTTATCATGTTGCAGTTCTCGGTCTTGGTTAATTATATTTTCAATTTCACAACCCGCCCAGCTTGCCGCGGGCTACGGGCAAGACTCCCGCAGACTACGGACTTGAATATTTTAAGACCGCTTATATTTTAAGCTATTTTAAGTTCATATCAACACACCGTGCCCCATTGCTTACATAGCCACAAAAGTCGTGGCTTGCGCTGAACGACAATTATCATGCCCGCTTGAAAGCAATGACCAAAGTTCCTATTCTATAATGTTTGAAAATTTTTTTAAAGCAACCAAAGTAAGTACATTGAGCGCTTATATTTGTGCTCAGTTAGCCGAAACTCATAAAATGCCCATTTACAATTCTTCTGTAACTTCATAAAATCAAGTATGCGATCCTTTGTCTCAAGTCTCTTCTCAAAACTTCTCTTTATAAGGTAAACTATCTAGGCTGCTCTTCAACGAGGAATATTTGCGGTGGCCCTTAATGGTTATATCGCACGAGGAAGGTTTTATTCAGCAATCTTAATAACACAAATAATATGCTAAAACAAGAGACGCGCAGACAGGTTGGAATCGCTCCAAGCTAACAGTAGAGCTATTCTGTAATCAGGTTTATGCGACTCGGCAGTGTGTGTTTCAAATTCATCTTTTGTGTATTCCTCAGAAGTCAGACTGTACATGTATGAGTATGTTGTCTTCTTCTAGAAGTGTCTCACCTGTCTCATCTCCGTAGTGAAGCTCCGATAGCAAGTTGACATGTTATTGAATAGCCCTGCTGGACGAAGGGGCAACATTATGCGCATCTGTGCAATTACTTACGGACAAGCGTTAAAATGACTTTGTACGTTTTATAAGTTCCTTTTTGAATGTTTGTTTTCATACGACGGTACTTTAAACGTGTTGTTTATTATTTCATATTTGTTTTGTTTCTGCAGACACATCGCTCTATGTATTTATGGGATTAGTATTTGAATTACTGCCAACATAGTGTTAAGCTAAATGCGGATTTTATATTCCACCATTCATATTTTTACACGTACCTACAATCTACAAACATAATGGGGTTTTAATCTTTCCCTATTCATATCTTATCAATGACAAAGGCATTTTGTGTCTTCCTATGAGTTCCAGACCATTATTGAGATAGATAATTCTGATCAATTGAAGTTTCTCATTTAACATATTAATTTAGTGATAGAACATAGATACTAGTTAGTTATATATATTTGTTATTTATATAGAAAAAGATAATCCGAAAACCGCGTTACCTTAGTAGCTTCAAAAATACTGGGAAATGTTTTTATCCTCATTATTTATTTCCTCCATCAACTTGTCCAAAAAGCTTTCGGTAATCCACTTAAATCCTTACGTAAGATCTCTCGTTGCTAAGCAAAAGCTCATCTTGAGGTGGGCGTTCGTTAGCGGTAACTTTCGACTTTTATCTACCTAAAAGCCTAGTTATATAACATTTTTCGAAGCAAATAAAACTTTGGGAGCTTCACTCGAATACATAAAGGTTCCGTGAACCTCTAATTATTCATGATATTTATCTTTTCTTTTCATACCTAGTGTTTATCATGCCAGGGCCTGAAACGTCCAAACATAGACAGTTAATTCTCTATTCTCATCCTTACCGCAAGGTTTACTTCTCTCCTTACGTGTTATTCTTATTTTTAAACTATCTAAAACAGAATACATTAGCTTTGTTACCACTTAGTCTTAGGTCTTATAAGCCTGTTACCTCGAGTTTAATAACGAGTTCGAGATCACCAGAGTACTCAATCTGTAAGGGGGGCATAAATCAGCAGCCATTAACAAGTATTTTAAATTTATTACCATTTACCATTCAATCGTTCCCATTGGACATTGCTTCTCATTGACAACCGAGTTTCCAGTAGCAGTTTCTCTCACGCGATTTGGATCACGGATATTATAGAAAGCGGTTTACGCAAAACGTATTTGCGCAAACTTGAGTGGGCACTGCGATACTTGCATAGCGAGAGGTGCGCAAAGGTTAATGCTCGAACAGTGAGCACCGTAAATAGTTTGGTACATTTGACCTTTGACGGACAAATCCGCCGGTCGACTTAGCGATAAATGTCAAGTACTACTTGCGTTTACCGCATTGCGTTGAGTAAATCTATTTCAATGTTTGCACTTTGCACATATCTAGCTTTGCCTTGTGTGCTTATACTTTAACACTTGTCCAGATGCTGAATTTGTGTTTATGTGAATAGGTGCCGGCTTTCACTTTCTGCTGCTCAACGATCTTTTGAATTACGGCGTTTTAAACTACAAGAATCCGTCACCTTTTGTGTAGATTTAGCAAATTAGCAATTTACCTTATTAGCAAACGATTAGTTAATACTAATCCTAACTAATGTTTTCGGGCATTTGATGTTGGTTAAGCAACCAGTCGTTGGCTTGTTTATAGTTTTTTTTACGGCGACTGTCGAAATAACCATTGCTACGACCCACTAATGGTTGAAGCGCAAAAATAAGTATGTATTGTAAATATCATAGAAATAGAAAATATCTTATGTATGAGTTTCTTTCAATATGTTACAAGAATATGGTACATATGAAAACTATTCTATGAAGGAAAGTAAATCAAAAAAGACCAGTCAAAGATCGTAACAGAAGCGGACAGCGAAGTTTATTTATTGGTGGGGAGAAAATATATAAATTACACCAATAATAATGTCAACGCTTCGAAGAGGGAGATTTTTACCTCTGATATTTTTGCTTTTGTCAGTGATTTAGATCGATAAAAACATTTTTATTACGAGTTACACATATTTGTATCCATAACGTCCATGTTTATTAACGACACACTTGGAACTTGATGCCTACAAGTTCGTGCCAAGATCGGCGATAAAATTGTGATTGCCATGAACACCATGATCTTGGCTTTAAAAGTTTTGTAGGCATTTTCTAAGTTCAACATAGTACATACACACACAGTAAAATTAGGCCTGATTTGAGTTGTTTTTTTTTATTATTAGCCCAATCACCTGTCATTACGCGAATAATTTCCGACAACCTGTGTTTATTTTTAACTGAAGTAACAAGGATTTTTTTCTTCTTCATCGTTTCGCTCTTTACAGAGCGGTCTCAGTATCTCATAAGAAACACTATTTGAGGCAGATGTTATCCTCTTCACCAACATACGCCACTCCCTGCTTGTCGAGATCCTGGTGCACAAGGGACCACAACGGAACAAGGATTACCTAAGCACTAACCTATGGAAGACATCAGAGATTAGTAGTGTCTCGTTGATAGGCTGATGATGGCGTTCAAAATGGTGTTGTTAATAAAGTCCGAGCTGGTGCTCTCGTGTATATCAATTTGAATGCGAAATGAAGGATGGGAACTGACTTTTGGCAGATTACACGCTCGCTAACAAGCTATACATTATTCAGAAATAATTTGCATCCACTTTGCTCTGTGGCAGAGAGAAATGATCCGATATTTGTGACCGTCGACGCTGTTTTCACTTTTTTATGAACAAAATGGTTATTTATGCGATAAATTGGTTATTTTGACACAGCAACAAATTATATGTTTTATAAATTAAAATCATGTCTACACTTAAAGATTGATGCATTACCTACTTAAATAAAAAGAATTCAACGTCAAAAGTATGCCGACACAAATATAGAATTTAGGATAGTCATGAAACAGGAATTGGAGTTTAGAGTGGGTAAGGCCTTAGATAAAAGTATTTTATTTATTACTCTTAATTCATAAGTAAGATTCATCTGAAGATGACTTATATTTTTGGAATCCTAAACGAAAATCACAACAAGAATACTAAAATCTCCTTTCAAGCATTTAAGTTTAAGGAATAGGAAAGTCCTAAACCGTAGAAACAATACTATTGTTTAATTAGGTGATATGGAAAGGATTACAATTTAATTTAATTTTAAGAGAAACTGGAAATAATTACCATAAAGAACTCATGAAATTGAAAAAAAATATAAGCATGTTATAAGGCTATGCATTAGAAGCAATAGTTCACAAGTGCAATATAGACGGCTGCACCGTGCACGGCAAAACACTATAGAAATGAACACAATGGTTTGGGGGCGCGATAAATCCGACTCGCAGATGCAGGTGCCAGCCTTGCCTACAGCAACCACGATAAGTGTCTTCCAATTACTTCGACACCCTATGCAGCCTATGCTAGACCACACCCATAGGACGCCAAGATAAAGTCTATACATCCCAATTTATAGTTCGACAAAGCTCATTGAGCCAGTCGCTATAATTTATGTATATTTTTTATTGTGTATATTTTTGGTAAAACACGGCTCTATTGCTATATTGAAGTTGAAATGCTTTTATAGTTTGACAAATTAGTTTTAGACAATTATACGCGTTCTAAAATATTGATAAGTATCCTTTTGCGTAGGGAGCATTTTTGAATAAATACCATTATTTTACGCGACATTTCTTATTCTATTCTACATTATAGACGCGTTTATTTACTTTAGGGTAGAGATTTTGCTTAAGAGGCAATGGGCGGGGCACACAGTTCGTAGAACCGACGACTTTGGGGATCCAAAGTGCTGGAATTGCGACCCCGCACGGGAA
This sequence comes from Coenonympha glycerion, assembly GCA_963855885.1. Taxonomy (NCBI): domain Eukaryota; kingdom Metazoa; phylum Arthropoda; class Insecta; order Lepidoptera; family Nymphalidae; genus Coenonympha; species Coenonympha glycerion. The sequence goes on along the minus strand of OY979637.1, from coordinate 13,432,911 downwards.
AGCACAGTGTTGACAAACCTCAGACCAGATGGACTGACGACATTAAAAGAGTCACGGGAAGGACTGTGCGGGCTAAAAATCATTGTAGGAGACCAGAAATTATGCGTAACAGATTTGGCGACACTATTTATAATCCCGAAAAACACACACCGCGCCGAGGGACTCTCGAGTCTGAATTACCGAAAAACCGACGTCTAAAAGTATTAGAAAATAGGGGATGTGTGTTGAGTACCATTTTATTTGTTTATTTCATGTTTATATCATGAATATTTGATTTGGCAACAATATTTATAATCCCGAAAAACACACAATGATGGACTCTAGAGTCTGATGTAGGTACCGAAAAGCCGATGTCTCACAGTTTTACGAAATAGGTGAAGTGTGAGTAGGTACCATTTTATCTGTTTATTTCATGTTTTAATTCAATATCTGGTTAAGTTATGAAAGGTGGTTTTTTCTGCATTTAATACATGCACAGTAGATAGAAAATATCATACAATATTAGTATTCTATGAATAGTTACAAACATTTATGGGTAAGAAACTTACTACCTAAAATTTATTATCAAGGTCAACATGACAGCTTATCAGCATGACTTCTCGTAAAATTATGCAGTATCGGTAATTCGTATTCATATTATATTATTGTTTCCAGCAGAGCGTCAGAAACATAAGGACTCCTAAAGATTTCAAACGTCAAAAAATTTGTAATAGAGAGGATAAATTTCACTGTCATAGAGGTTATTAAGCCACTTGGCTATTTTTGAATCCAGTATCAATTTATTTAATAAACATGTATTCCGCTAATCTCGATAAAGATCTAATTTATAAAAATCTCGTGTTTTGTGTTTGTTACCCAAACTCCTCCGCAACGGCTCGACTATTGGATAGTTGACTGAAATAAAAAAATGTTTTTTATTTATTCCTGAAACTAGAATTATTAACAAACTAGTTGACCTGGCAAACGTTGTTTTGCCCTTGGGGATTTAAAAAATAGTTGAATTGAGATATAAACTATCCTATCTCTCAAGTTGGATCGAACTGCACATGGTGTGCGAATTTTATTATAATCGGTTAAGTGGTTTAGGAGTCCATTGAGGACAAACATTGTGACACGAGATTTATATATATTAAGATTAAGTGGCACTAAAACTGATTAAATCGATCAAATAACGAAAACGTTATAAGCGTTTTAATATTTCTGATCTGACGTCAAAGTGAGATCGTGCCTTGTATGTAGCTCGATACAAATTTTCATTTTGCTAGAAAGGTAAATTTATTCGAGAACTAGAAGTGGACTGAAAATTAAGTTCTATTTTCTATATTATATTTTGCAAAAATAGACCTATACAAGTCGCTCTATCATTGTATTACATCTTGTTGAGTGTGTCACATTGAGTAAGTGCAGTTAGCCTTTTTCCCATAGCGTCTTATTTTACACGAGATACCGTTGGCTTCTCCACTTGAGCTAGCCGCATAATCAAAAGGATTACGCATCATTTTAAAAGTCTACTGACCCACGATGTCTCCCATACAAACGTAATACCAAAATCATTTGTAATTCGTGCAAATTTCGATCATGTTGTGGTGTTATTCGGGTTCATACTCGTATTGTAAAAATCTACACTCCTGGCCATATCTGGTTCCAAAATACTATTGTTGAACGAAATTGTAAATGAATTTAGTTTTGCTTATTTTTATGTCAAAGAGGACATGTTTTCTGCTTATTTGTCTTGTAATAAAAACAACACTATCTCACGCATTAGTTCAGGAGCACAGTTTTTATTGTCCAGATAAAGAAAAACACCAGTTAATAAAGAAAGTTACAAGTTTCATTCATAAAATTTTTGGGTATTACGGAACTCGACCAAAGTTATAAAAATTTTGATAAAAATTTATTATTATTTTGTTTTAAAGAAGTATTTCCAAAAAAAATATGGCCAGGAGCATAGATTATTACTATATGAATGCGAATAACACCACAACATGATCCAAATATGCACGAATTACTAATGATTTGGTATTTTGAACGAATGGAAACATTGTAGTTTAACACAGGCCCCTTAAGACAAAATAAAATTTTCTCACTGTTTAAATATAAAAACGATCGGAAGAGAATTTGATTTAAAGGCACCAAATCTAGTGAAGGAAGGAAAGAATTAAACAGATTAGAATTAACTCACTCTTTTATGATCACTGTACATAATGTACACACATTAATAGTATAGCAGATATGAACTATTGGTACCGCTTTTCCTACTAATATAAATATTTTATTAATAACTTACACACTCCAAACAATAATATTATTATTGAAATATACACCTAAGGTACCTATATTCTTGGGAATCTAAGGTTTATATACAACTAATCTTTCATACAAGTATTTAGGCCCTGTTTCCACCGGAGCGGAGCGGAGCTATTTGAGTACCTAACCAATCAGATTTCGTCATTTCAACATCTCCTCTCACCTCAGTTTCAGTGATGTCAAAATGAAGAAATCTGATTGGTTACTCAAACACAGCTCCGCTCCGGTGGAAACCGGGCCTAATTCTCAATTTTCGTAACAATAGTAATTAGCGAAAAAATACCTACCTCGTTAAAAATTCTCTCTTCGTCACTATGCGAAAGTAAGACTTTCTCCTATTTAATTGCAACATAATATATTATTGCATTGACAAGCACATCTTTCACTGTCATTTGATAATTTGCATCGATTTCAATATGAAAGTATATTTGATTGGCTTCACAGCTAACGATTTATCTATAAAGTGATTTGTTTCACAAGTTGCAGTTGAATTTGTCGATATCATTGTAATCATTTTTTCAACCCTTAGCAGGTTTACTATTTTATGTATTCACAAACATGTTTTTAATTTTATCTTGCCACTCTTATGCTCGTTTTCACCAACACTTTAAAATACGCCTAAGCCGATAGGTGACAGTTTTCACTTATAACAACTGTCAACTAAGGGCTTAGATGTCTCTTAAAATGTTGGTGAATAGGAGCATTAATCCTCGACGGCTTACTTGGCGTTGCTTATTTTTCTTTTCTTAACCCTCGCGTTTGAACCCTCGTAAACTTAGCTTTAAGTGGACTTGTAGTTAACTTTTCACCAATATATGCCAAATATCATATTGACGTCTTACAAGTGCCTGTACGTTAGGTCTATGTGTAATAAAGGTATTTTGAGTTTGACTTATTATGACAAGTCAGTAGGCCTCGTGCTGGTCATGACTCACGAGGGAGTAGCAAGCTCCAACCACCATAATATGAGAAAATTGTGGTGAAGGTTACAAGTTTTTTTATTATTCCTTAGACCCTACTTCATACACATACATACACACTTCTTGAATTCAGAGTTGCCGTACCTTGCCTGGAACCCAGAACTCCCGAATATATCCTATATTGAAAGGCCGAAGACACCACAATGCCAACAAAAACAAATATGAAAGCCGAGATTACGGATAGAGCGAGGTAAATAAAGAAATCGATGTGTGAGGAATTTCGCTCCCGAGTTTACAATGCTCTGTCACTTTTATAGGGTCAATAAAATAAATTGAAAGAAGTAGTATTCCTCCTTTATTATTTTACTATTCCACTCTATCACAATAAAGCCTGTGCTACACGGTTGCCAACAAGCCCGTATGCAGGGGTGACCTGGTTGGAGGGCCGGTTGGTACTGCCGTCGCGCGTTGCGGCTACACGGCTGCAAACTTCAGTGTGTTTACAACTGCGGTAGGAGCACGACGAGTAGATATGGCTCCCGCGTTATCAAAAATTCAAAAATTGGTGTTTCGCTGGCACTCTTGTGTGCTGTAGATAAAGAAAAAAGCCTAAGAGGATTTGGATGAAGCGATGGCTAAAAGAACGACTACTTTTGAGTCACTCAAATTTAATAGGATTATTGGATTTTGATGATTTACATAATTTTTTGACGAGTTGGTGGAAATGGTTCGACCATTCATAGAAAAAAAGGATACAAAATATATGAGACCAGCTATATCTGCCAAAGAATGAATTCTAGTTAGGTACTTTAAGATATCTGGCTACTGGAAGGGAATATAGAGATCTCAGATACAGTTCAATAATATCACATCAATTATTATCAGAAAAGACGTGCTCGCTCATTGCTAGACAGAGCGCGACTGTCTTTGAAGTTGGTTGGAACGCGCGGCTACACGGTTAGCAACCGCGCTCTCCGACCACTGTCGGCAGAGCAAGACTCCTGACCAAGGTTGTTGAATGTCAAATCGGCCAACATTGCAGAAACGCTGGCTACACGGCAGAAATCTGCAATGTCACCCCTGCATACGGGCTTGTTGGCAACCGTGTAGCACAGGCTTAACTAACCTATAAAAAGCTCAAGTGATAATAAAATACCGATTTGGTGCTAATATACAAAATAAATAAAACCGAAGAAAAATATTTTATATAGGCTGAAAGACAAGTAGTAACAGGGTTCACGAAAATAGTCGGAAGACACCACACCATCCATACATTATAAACTCACCGGCTTATTTAGCGGAACATAAAAAAAAAGGTCCATAATTAATAAAATATGGTTTTATTTTAAAATCTACTTACTACACTTCTTTTGTTATTTAAAGTTTCATTTGTTTTTACTTAAAATGAGATCACATTAAGAACAGATTTTGCGAGTAAAGGCTATTTGTGAAAAATGGTATATTTTTGAACTTTTCATGTAACCTGGAAAAGTGAAATTTAATATTAAAATTACAATTAATTAAATTAGAAAAATGGTGATTAATATCGCGTATTTCCTCCACGTGCTCTTATTAAAGTTTCTACCCGTCTAGGCATACTGAGAATGATGTTATCGATGGTCTCCTGGGATAGTCTCCGCCATTCCTCAACTACGGCGATTCGCAGTTCTCCCACGTTGGCAGGAGCTGGAATTCTGGACTTAACTTTTCTTTTCAGCAAGTCCCAAACGTGCTCTATTGGGTTCATATCCGGTGATCTCGCCGGCCACTCCATAACAGTGGTATTCATATCATTAAGATAAGCTTGAGTTACCCGAGCGGTATGCGGCAGAGCATTATCCTGCATAAAAACAAAATCGTCACCGATATATGGGGCAAACGGTACGAAATTTTCTTCTAAAACTTCTCTGATATAGCGGTCTGCAGTCAGACTCCCTCTGTCAATCACTACCAAGTCTGTGCGAGCTCCCAAACAAATGCCCGCCCAAACCATTATTGATCCACCACCGTATGCAACTGTAGTTTCAAAATTTGTCTGAATGTATCGTTCTCCTTTGCGTCTGTATATTCTTTGCCTGCCGTCAATTTGATTTAAGAGAATTCTGCACTCATCACTAAACAATACCTTACTCCATTGGTCCGCGTTCCAAAGTCGATGTTCCTGAGCAAAAGTTAACCTGTTTCTACGATGATTTACCTCGAGCCTTGGAGCCTTGGCGGGCACAAATGAACCCAAACCAGCTTCTTCGAGCCTTCTTCGTACCGTACGCTTACTTACGGTTACACCCCGCACTGCTTCTAACTCATGTCGGGCTTGGACGGCCGTCAAACGGGGGTTCCTACGTACACGAAGCCGAATGAAACGATCATCCCTACTCGAAGTGCGTCTTTTTCTGCCTTGTCCTGCTCTTCTCACATAAGTACCGGTCTACCTGAACCGTTGGATACTGCGATGGATCGTTGAAACTGGTCGACGAAGATCTCTGGATATCACTCTGTAGGTTTGACCATTTCTTCGCATTTCGAGTGCCCTGGCAATCTCCGTTGGGGCTTAGTCAGGCATAATTCAGTCATCAACTCCAGAAAGATACGCGATTAAAAAAAACTAACAAAAAACAGTATTTCAATGAAATTTTAAATCAAACTCAGAAGGAAGAAATACTCGAAGTTCGCTCCAGATAAGGTGTATTTGAATAAAATTAAAACAATTGCATAAAATGTGATGTTCAGTTGTTTTCTTAACTTGAAAATATTTCTTTTTAAATTAAATAACGTATAAACCAGCCAGCAACTTTATATGATACTGATATGAAACCTTTTTTTTATGTTCCGCTAAATAGGCCGGCGAGTGTATTATTTCCATATTATACTTTGTGTCCAAAAAAAACCTCCTTTTGGCAGGCAAAAAATCCTTAATATCCGCAAATCCGCTATAAGGCTTATAGGTAGCGAATGAGACAGAAACCTTTAAGTGCAGTCCGCAAGCTCCAGTTTCCACGGCTTTAAAGCGAATAAACATTTTCCTTGGAAGTGTAACGAACCCGGTGGTTACGAAAGGGGGCCGTAGGTTTGAGTTCTGTGCGGTCACCGTCACCGGACACCGCGGAAGAGCTCAGGTATCCAGTCCTCATAAATCAAACAACACTCCCCCTTCCTATCAGTTCGACCTGACATGGCTTTTTGTTTACAGACCATTATAGTGCATATCGCGAAATGATAATCTATGTGGAGCACAAAATCGGGTATCTTGTGTACCTACGACTCTTCGAGTACAGTTATCGGAATGTTAGCTGTTGTATTATCATTTTCAAAGTTTATTTTAGTTTCGGGTACAAAACATCGACAAGATATCATTGACCAGACTGTTTTTAATTTTTATGTCATTAGAGTTCAAAAGTAATATTAGTTAATAGTAGATTGTTACACAAGGGACGTAAGTAAGCTATTACAGAACAAGATCCAATTTGGCGCCAGTGCGAGCGCAGCTCGCATAGGGCGCTAATGGATCGCGTGCACCCGAGATATTTAGTCACACGAGCGAGCGCAGCGAGCGAGGGTGAATATAGTTCGAGGGTGTAATAGCTACTTGCAACCGAGGTAAGCATTCTACTTTATATCATTCTTGCGAGGTAAATAAAACATTGGTAATGCAAAATGAAATTTTAATTAGAATAATTAGCAAATTTAGAGAAACAAAAAAATTAAAAATAAAAATAATAAAAAAAGTAATAAAAAAAATAAAAAAAAATAGAAAAAAAAAATAAAATAAAATAAAATAAAAAAATAATAATAATAAAAAAGTAATAAAAAAAAATTAAAAAAAAATATAAACAAATTAAAAAAAATAAAAAAATAAAAAAATAATACTTAATAAAAAAATAATAAAAAAAAAATATAAAAAAAATAATAAAAAATAATAATAAAAAAATAATAAAGAAATAAATAAAGAGAAAATAAAAAAAATAAAAAAAATCAAGCATAGTGCGACCTAATGTTGCCCTTGAACTGTAATGTGAACATTACAATTCAAGCATAGTGCGATGTAATGTTGCCTTGAATTGCAAACACCAACTTACAAGGAGACTTTCCACCATAGTAATCCATAGTTACTGAGCAAGTATGATATAATAGCATATTATTATTACTGCTGAGATAGCACACAAAAAGTTTATGACTTCCTACGTATAAAATCTGACTCATAGAAAGGTCACTAGATCATAAAAAAGAATTAAAAGAAGTGCCTATTGTTATTTTATTATTTTATTTACGTGTTTCTTTTATATATCGATTGTCACAACACACAACCGACCTTCGTCTGAAAGGGAATGTCAATGTTAAATAATTTAGCTTTTTATCTGTCACCGTAATATTTCTAAGCTATGTCAAGGTGGATAAATCGATTCAAATATAAAATCAGTTAAGTTTCTTAGTACGCAACAACTAAAAAACTGTTGAACAAGATTATATTCGTTTAATTAATTAGACTTGCGGAGATAACTGTTATTTCTTTACAAGGTCGCCCGCTGGCGCCGCATTAGTAGTAGTACGGTTTCTAACCGGTCAATATTAACACTTTAAAGCAATTCCAATGAAAATGTAATGTAATGAAAAAAAATTGCAGAATACAGATTTAGTAGCCATAGAATTGTATGTACGAGTATAACATGAATACCTAAGCAATAAGTATGGAAAACTCTCTCATGACGTGAAATCCTATACCTTTAAACGAGCAATTCTTGTATATATATTTCTATATAATCCGAATCTCGGAAACGGCTTGAATGATTTTCATGAAATTTAGTGTACAGGGGGGTTTGGGGGCGATAAATCGATCTAGCTAGGATTAATTTTTAGAAAATGTCGAATTTACCAAAAAACATGTGACCAATGCTGCCATCTATTGGTGGGTAGATAGACTACCGAGCAAAGCTCGGTCACCCAGATATTTAATTTTTAATGTCGTAATTTGAACCGCTTTCCAAAATACAGCACAAAATCTTATAATAACTAATAATAAAAAAAAAAATTAAAAGAACTCACTATATCTATAAAATCTGTAATAAAAACTATTACGATGAGCAAAGGGATTATTAAGGCCGAAGGGGTAAAAAACATTGAATACTACAAAAATAAAGTCGTCGGAACTACTTTTGAGTAAGCAAGCAGATTGTAGCGTTCCACGAATCAGCAGGACTGATATATATCGAGAATATCGAGATTTGCTATTCGAGATGTTCACGAATCGATAACAACTGCGCTCTAGTCTAGCGAATCAAAGAACACACGTAATTACAATAATAAATTTAGCAAGCACGATCTCGCGTATGGCACTGATTCATTATGGTTTAGTCAAATACCACGAACGTGGTATGTCGAAGTCAATAACTCTACTGATTCTAGGTAAATTCATTTCCAACTATGGTGACGAATATGACACTAGCAAACAGCAATAGATTATAGAATACCTTAGAGAAGCACGAGTGTTCTCCAAAGACAAGCAGATCTTCTGTCATGAATTTCCTCAAGGTCTCATTCACAACCAGGAGTTAGATAACCATCAATTTATGATAACGAGTTAGATACGAATTTATCGAAACTATACTTTAGTGTAGTGAAGTGGTAAACGCTAGAAGTCACATTCGTGATAACTTCTCGAACCAACTTCAACGTCTAGAAAAAGAAGCAGACCATAATAAAAAAATCAGAATCTCCGATAGACCTTGAATTTTTTTAAACATACAGTACACAAATTTCTGTTTTCATCAGAACTAAGCTGCCAGTATCTAGGTTCTGCTACTCAATGAAGTTAAATATACCCATATTTTATACCATGGGTCTCGTTCTCATAACTTGTTGAACAATATCTAGTAAAGCCAAACAAAAATCAGCGATACTTGTATAGACTAGAAGGATGATTCAGTATCTGTGATTTTAGTTTGTTAGATAGCAACCCTCACTGGGTTATAAAGAAATCACGAGACAAAATCCTTTTTGACTTATTAGGAACTAGCATGGTATATTAACATGATACTATACCAACCTAGGTTGGTAAATCGTACAAAAAGAATGATAAAATAGGATTTTTAATAAGTTTTTTTAGTAATCAAACCAGTGAGGTTAGGTAACTCACAGCGGAACGAAGAATTGTGATATTATTATTATTCATAAACGTGGGTACATAACCTCTTTTTGAAGTCGTTCAAAAAGGAAGTAAAAGGCGATCTAGATACGAGTTATATCTTATAATGTGCGGCACGCGGTAACAGTTTCTCGGAAGTAGACGCAATAAATTAAATAATCGCAAAGTGTTACGTAAATCAACAAGTGGAATCGAAACCGAATGGAAAGCCCCGCGGCGGTACAAACACAATGAGTACGCATTTCGACTTTCCATTAGCAGTAACTTAATAAATTGAAACTTACATTGTTAATTCGTGACCATCGACATCGAACTTTAGTTTGTTTTTGTGGAGTTAAGATAATAATTCTTAATAGATAAGCATTATTCCATTTGATAGCCTTGGAATGAAGGACAAAGACTGGATGACAGTACGTTACCTATGTGCCATAATACTACGTCCTTGATCATAAGCCTCGAGATCTTAAGGTGCAAATATATTACTGAAATAAAAATTAAATCAATAACATCTGCTTTAGGTATCCAGATGGACTTAGAAACACCAAAGTGACGACCATACATTCTCGCTTCACCCCAGCTTCCGGGAGTCGAGACATAAACAACGACTGCGCGCCAGGATCCATCGGATACCTAATAATCAATTGCAGTTTACATTACAAATGTTGCACGGGACTCGAACGAAAGTCGTAAAATCATAACAGACGTTCATGACTTCGGGGGCCGCATCAAATCGTCAAATATTATAGGCTCTTGACTCCTCGCGCGATGCGGCCGCGTGTTAGCGGTATCAATGATACATTGTTCCCCCAAGGCCCCGTCCATATATTGTCTACAGATAAACGGTTATGTTCTCGTGAAACAGAAATGCGCGGCTAATGCCGGGCAGTCATGTTAAACGTCCGATCTGACAGCTGCCCCGGGGATTACGTAACAACCTAACGATAGTCATTAGCAATCAATCTCGTGAATTCCGGTGGGTGGTAGGACGCCTCGTCGGAGAAATTGGCGAAATGGCCCCTCGCGGTCAAATTGTGAAACCTCTTGCAACCGTGTACATTCTGTATCGGAATTAAATTCACGATCATGTACGATTTAAGTTCACTTTTAGATGTGCACTCGCCCGTCCGACCGCAGGACGTTAGAGGAGTTAGAGAAGACCACAAGATGAACTTGAGCATAGGGTTTTATCGAAATTGCAAGCGATACGGCTGATTGCTGCGGTTGGCGGCACGTGTTCGGAACACGTAGGGTCGATTGAAAAGAGCGCGAGTTATGGTAAGAAATGAGGTCTAGTATGTGGAGCTTTACTCTCGTTTTTTTAAGCAACTCTTCAGCGTATTTAGAATTCATATCAATCTGTGACTCTGTGTGTCATTTACCTGAATGTAACTTTGACATTCAAAACCTGGTTAAGTGAGACCTCAAGAGATCGAGATCTCTTTTTCTCTTATAAAAGTTTCTCACTAATCCGAGTTTCAAAGTTAGGAGAGTAAAATGAAGGGGCCTGGCAAATACTCTCATTAATTAATAGAGGTTTCTCGCTTAAACAGTTTTCATAAACTCAAAAAAAAAAACCGGCCAAGTGCGAGTCGGACTCGCGCACCGAAGGTTCCATACCATAAAAGAAGTAAAACATTATAAGAATCACTTTTGTTCATGATTTCACGAGTTTAATTTACATATAAGTACTTTTGTTGGCAAACCGCAAACCTAACTTTGTTTTCGGCGGATTATTGTTATTAGCAAAAAAAGTATAATAGTAAGAGGGTTGATTTTATTTTTCCTGTAAAATATACGTTAACTTCTATTGATCATATTTATTTCAGATTTTTTGAATGGTAAACTTCGGAGATAAGGGGGGGGGAACGGTATTTTTTTCGACAGTTTGCTCAATAAATCAAAAACTATCAGGCATAAAAATAAATAAAAATTGGTTTTAGAATATACAAGTAACGCCCTTTCATATGATACCCCACTCAATATTGTTATCTCATTTTGAAATTTCGGCGACCCGGTTTCCCCCCCTTTTTAAATAAAAATAAAAACAATTTTCAAATTTTTACGATTGCTATGACGTTGCGTCACTATTATCTATAACTATTCTAAATTTCAGGTCGATAGCTTGAATAGTTACTGAAATAATCGAGTGTGACAGACGGACGGACGGACGGACGGACGGAGAAAGTCTCACCATAAGGGTTCCATTTTTACCAAATTGGTATGGAACCCTAATTACGTCACATTCAGTTGAAATTATGTATTATTTATATGTTGTTATGTATTAGTATTAGTTATATTCACGTATGTGTTATTTGGTAATATAACTAGATAAATGAATATTATGACGTTCAGAACAAAAGGTAGCAGCAGCACCAGAGCCCATGTCGTAACATCCCATACACCTCGATACGCAACGCGTGACCAGCGGAAGCGACGCACTAATGATCGGTATGGGTTAACAACCTACAGCCCACAGGACATGAGCTCCGGAAGATGCACAGTACACAGGTATTTCCTATTGCTATTATATTTCACTCAAGGTAATGTCTTTTAAACACGATAACTTGACCATCTCCCCTCACAAAAGCAATAACTTCATCGTAGATATGAGCACGAGTAGGTACTACGTATGCCCTAAACGACAACAGACACTAGACGGTTGGTGCTACATTGAAATAAGTGGGATCTAACTTGACTTACCTTTTTAACCTATTGACGTCCACGGTTAGACATAAACCTTTCCTAGAACGCACCACTAGTCATTTATCACTACAAACAGCTTTCGCCTATTATCTTCGTCCATCAGTTAATGAGTGACAGTGAGATTATACACATTTCGAATCTGATGTAATATGGATGTCGTGGGAGACGTACTCGTACGTGTTGAAAGAGCAACAAGGAGGAAATAATGTCAAAAAAAACACAATAGTACGTACATCGTATGAATATCGCAATCCTTCGTTGAGCGCATTTGAGATACCGAAGTTCTAACTGAACAATATAATTATCACTAAAAATATTCTCAATAATAATTGTTGCAAACTAAAATAAATAAATAAAATAAAGCTTTTATTTAGATTCCTTACAACCATGTTATTTTTACATATTTTCAACTACATATATGTTGTTATTTTAAAAACATTCTTTTTATACAATGATATATTATATACTATACCTACTTACATATATTCACTACTATTATCTATTCTTAAATGTGTTGCCGGTTGAAATGCACTTTTATGTATTTACCTCATTATCTTTACATCTACTATATTAAGTTAGTTATACATCAGCTATTTTGAGCTAATTATATTAAGATATTATTTTGTAATTATTATTGAAGTACATTAAATTTGCATACAGCTATTTTATTTTATTTCTAGGTGTAAGGACCGCCGATTCGCGGTAAAAAGCCTCCTCTATTGAAAGATTTGATATTTAATTTTAATACATTTGGTCAGAAAATTGATTTTTCATCGCGCATCTACCGTGTGTGCAGAAATTTATTTATTTTTCACATGCATGCATGCATGAATTTAATGAATGGAAAGAATGTAATTTTAACCAAAAAAAAAATTCTGTATATAGGTTTATTTTCATTCAGTTTCCTTTGCTGTTTTATTTCTTCTTGCGAATGTACTAGAAATAAATGTCATTCCATGTACCTACGGAATTGTTCTTCCCCACTCGTCACAAGGACTCTTGAAGAAATTACATTCTTTCTACACTTGTTATTAAAATTTACTATTTTGATTCATTCTTTCAATAAAGGGTTTTAGTCGTACAACCCCTGCGGTGACAAGCCGTACTGGGAGAGGGTTTTTTTATTATTATTTATTTCTATTTGTTATATATTGTATAGTATGTTTTATTTGGTGGTGGACCATTACTTATTTTACACATTGTTCTTAAATCTTAAATCGGGTGTCATGCATTCTTATTTTGCATGTATAGGCGTATACTGTTAGTTTTGTTCTTTTTTTCTTGTCTTCTATGATTTTCCTCTGCTTCTTTATTATGTGGCGGCGATATGTTAAGTGGCCTTTTTTGGCCTCCGTTCGGTCGAAATTTTGTGCTAGCGTTATCTTTATCCTCTGTAATTACTACCATTTTGTCATATCTAAGGATTGCTTTATTACCTTTTTTTTTAGTGGTGGCGCTAGTGGTGTCATGTCAACAAGTAATTCCGTGATTTAATTGAAAATAAAATTAAAAAACAGTGGTATATAACTGATTTGAAGTTAAAATTAGTTGGTGAACGGTGTAAATGTTGTGTACAAGTATTATCTAACGTATTTGACACAAAATTAAAAAATTCTGAAGTCATTTAATTTCATAGTGAGCGATCGGATAACCTCAAAACAAAAAGTGTCCTCCACAGCTGCTTACAGTAATTCATAGTCATATATAGGTACATCCAAACAACGCCAAGATATATGTAAAAAAAAAAACATCATTTTTTTTACTAAAAACGTGAAGAAAAACAGTAAGCAATGTGTACCTATATTTTTTATAAAACAACGGATATGCAACTGTAAGTACGAGTAGGTACTAAGTACTACTTGATAAAGAAGCGCACCTACTGACCAACGATTAAAATGATGTGGTTAAGATCTATGTAATATAACAGAGGACGAGAAATAGCTGTAAATAAAGTGCAAAATCATTGAACGAAACACCTGGAAACACCCACGGCAGCGACGCGTTCTACCAGCCGCATATTTTTGATATTGTATGCGAGTTGTCATTCTGAACGGGCATCGAATAACCTATGCATAAGGCAACCTACTAATAATCATATGTGGAAGTAAGATCTGTATGTGGAAGTACCTAAATAGTGCAGTGTGAAGTATCAGTTGGTATATTTTAATACATAATATATTTAACAGTGATATTTTCGTAAAACGGCTGTATATTGATTTATGCCTAGTGACTGGATCTGGAAATAAGTTTAAATACGAGTAGGTAGGTATCCACTAGTAGTACTTATTAAGTAAGTAAATAAATCTTAATTTCACTAGGCTTGAGATTATAACATGGTATACCTAGTAGGTATCTTTGTTTTTTATTTGTAAAAAGAAAATATTGTAACAATTATTATAACAAAATTAGTGTAGAATCATAGATATTAAATAAAATATAGATATTGGAAACTTGTTTATGTATGTACCTATACTATATAGGATAGGTATGTGTATAGTTCTTAAGGACTTATATAAGAAGATACTAGGTATACCTAATATTTGTATTTTAGTTATTACTCTCCACCACCATTTAATTGAAAAATAGTAATGATTTGAATTATTGGTTGCCTGCATTATAAACACCAAATGTTCTTGTTCTTTTAAAACACAACTTATTTACAATTATTTTTATTATCTATATTTGTTTATTACTTATTTAAATAGGTAACTAATCAATGAGAAAATATTGTATTATCTTTTCAGCTTGTATAAAGGGTGTTTAGAATCATTGTTATTAGATAATTGGATTGGATTGGTAAATGTTATTATAATTATGTAAAAAAAGAAAACCAACCTTCTATTTAGGTCGGGTACGTTTTATAGTAGGTTTCTACTATTATATATTCGTTGTTTTTACTTTACGTTTTGATAACATACGATTTTAATAATTAATTGTTCAAAAATGACAGGGGATACAGAACAGCTTTTGAAAGCACTACAAACCATGGAAGAAAAAATTACAACCAATATAAATAATAACATTGATCAGAAATTCA
Source organism: Coenonympha glycerion (assembly GCA_963855885.1). NCBI lineage: Eukaryota > Metazoa > Arthropoda > Insecta > Lepidoptera > Nymphalidae > Coenonympha > Coenonympha glycerion. Next base: position 13,417,805 of record OY979637.1, on the reverse strand, counting down.
ATTGTCTACAGCAAGAGCTACATAATATAAAGATTATCAGCGAAGAACAAGAAAAAAGAATGTCATTATTAGAGAGACAAATAAGAGAAAAAAACTTAATATTTTTTGGAATTCCGGAGGGAGAGAAGAGCTATGAGGAACTTGAAAAGATAATTGTTAAAACTATCAATAAAGACATGGGAATAGACTGCACCGAGAGAGACATCGAAAAAGTACAAAGAGTCGGAAAAAAGGATTCAGAAAAAATCAGACCTATAAAAGTCACCTTTGTTAGAATGGGATCAAAAATAAAGGTACTAAAATGTAAAAAATCACTTGAGCACTCCAATATTTATGTAAAGCATGATTACCCACTCAAAGTACTGGAGATAAGGAAAAATCTACAGGAGAAAATAAAAATAGTTGCAAACTAAAACAGACTTCGAATGTAACAGACATCTTGGTCATCAACATTCAACACGAAAAACAAAATATATCGGGTTTCTAAAAAATTTAATATTCAACAAAAAATAATAAATTCAATCAACACCACACAATGAACTCATGTAATTCATCGCACGCGCACCACAAAGAACCAAAAAGATCATTGTCAAAGCGATAACATTAATAGCGTATCCATTACCTACTGGACGAGCGTCTCACAGAATCGTAACGAGAAGCCAAGCTCAGATGTCGCCGGGAACGAAAAAAGCTGTACAAAAAATAAAGCCCATGAGCTGGTGGGAAATTTTAGGGAAGTATATAGCATGTAGTTGATAAGAGATTTATTTGTTTTAAGAGTCTGCAGCCTCTACTGAAACTGAGTTAGACTATCAACAAATTGTTGTGGCATGGTTGTGGTACATGCAATAGATGGAATTTGAATATCACATGAATCCCAATCAGAAGTATAGTTATTTTCCATTTGGTATCGTTTTGATGTAGCTCCTAAATACGTACTTATGAAAATTACATTGTATATCTAAAAAAACCAAGCTCAATAATATGTTCAAGTCATCTTGACGGTGATTTCTATTAGTGCGTGAGTTTGTAGTTTTGTACGCTGCTTTTGATTTGTGAGGAAGTGACGCGGCAATTTTGGCACCGATGAGTTGAACATAGAGGAATGCAAACACGCTGCATTCAATAGCTACCCTTAAAATTACCACATCTCTTGCTACTCCAGGACCATCGGCCGTCATCGTTCCGCGCCGTCGCGCAACGGATCCGTCTCCAAGGGATTAACCTGTCGAATTTTGATAGTCGAATTACGAGATATCTGATTAATTCAATGGAGCGGGTATTGTGTTACCTTTTTTGTGTCCCTTCGCTTACCCGCGTGTGGTGTGATTGATCGTCTTGAATTAATTTAAGCGTGTACGTGTTCAACCCGTTTCTCGTTACTAAGGCTTATTGGGATTGGGTAGAATGATACGGTTACGGATGGGCATTGGGCACTCAACGTATAATCACATACAAATACATCTATATAACGAAATAAGAATGTTGTCCTTTCTGAGGATTACTTAGTTTTTAAATAGCATCTAAATGTGTGTTATCTTTGAGCTAAACAAGTCATCAATAGTCAATATAGGTATCTCATCAGAAAAAGTGGACAACTGGACTTTGTGCAAGTATCTACCGTAAGTTGACATTGATGAATTGGGAATAATTTGACAATTTCGCTATGGTATCTCAAGTCTCAACCAAATGGGAAAATAGAACAAAATTCCTACAGATAATTAAAATTCTCATCAAAGTCGCGCGATTCCAACTTATAATCCAGCCTATAATAGTAGTGTTTGTACGTGCCTACTTAAACTAGTTATGTGCACTTATTCCCTTTCTACGTAGGTATTTGATCTTACTATGTACCTAAGTACTTATAATAGGTATTTCTGTTCAAGAAACATTTGTTTGTTTTCAAATACGTGACCATTCTGAAGCATTGTTGTGGGGTTCGCGCTCAAATCATGCGTGATCGGATGAAAGTATACTGCGATCTTATCGCGTTCTTCCCACGAGTGACGAGCTACGTACACAGATAATCGTGTCGTGTCCCTATTCCTATTACTATCTACTCCCGCACATTTTTTGGAGCTATACGTGCGTTTGTGGCAGCAAAATATGATTTGCTGTGGCCTGTGACTAAAAAATCTCTAGGGAAAACGTGGAGTTATGTCTCAAATTCACATATAACTAAAATAAGTCATACGTGCGTGCCTGGGTTTCACCCGACTCTCAATAAATATGTACTTAAATGTGATTAATAAAAAAAAGACGCGGCACTCTGAGAGTGCCGACAGAAGTGAAAAATAAAAAAAAAATAACTAATATACAAAGGTATCGGTTACGGTAACAGTGTGAGGTGTCATTTATGGTAATAGTGCGAGGTGTCGGTTACGTTACGGAAACGAGTTCAATCGTTGTTAGTTTTTATCCATCTCAAAAATGCCCAACGGACCTATAGAAGTTTTCACTTCAAAAAACTACTTCAATTTGTAGTCTGAGTGAACAGACGCAACTGAAACTGCTGCACGAAGCTATTCCAAGTTAGTCGATAAGGGCAATAAAACTCGGGCGAAACGATTGATTTGTACCTACTGTATACCCTACATGCCACGTCGGAGCGTGTGTACCCGAGTGGAGATATCACCGAAACTTCCCCAATAAAGACGTGGAATAGCCGACAATCACGCAGGGTAGAGAACGCCTAAAGGCTTCAGGGTCTCTGTTTCGATGACTCAAGGCATTATTTCTTTTTGTACAATTAAAAAATTAGACTGCGATCGCACCTTGAAGCCAAACAAGAAAACTTTAAACTACCAGGCGCGGAGCACCATCTTTGCCATGGAGGTTGTCCTGATTTTTGGACAGATTTGCTTTAAGCTGTTTTCGTGGAACCAGTTTCCACTTTAATGCCCCTTAATTGTCCTATAAGACTCCGCAATAGGTTTCAGTAATATCTTACGAACGACTAACTTTCTTTTTAGGCCACTATTTATAATAAAAATGCAAAATATGTTTTAAAGACTAACAAACAAGTAAATAATTTAAAAATTAAAAAAAAAAACACGACAACCCTGTCATAAAACTACTTTTTCCAAAAAAATATAGCCTATGTTACTCGGAATGATGTCATACATAAATACATACATACATGATGAAGCCTAAAAACATTACACTCCTGATTTTGGGCAGTCGTGTAATAAAAATAAAAAAAGTTCAATATTCGATCAATCACTTCACTCGAACCACTCAAATTAAAAGAAAATAACCTCAAACTCCACATTAGAAAAGATAAATCGCTTACAAGAGACAAGTACAATAAACACTGAAAATTGGCCTCTAACCACTAAACGCATTATTACGTCTCGCTACAGAGATTCTTAAGTCGTAAATCACTAACGTAAGAATAGGTACACCTAAACAATTTCAGACGCATGGCGTATGGATTAGACTCGGTACCGAACACGAAAATAGATATTTGCTCTGTTGAGTCGTAAATTATAGTGCGTGGAAGCGAGAGTCAGGGTGGCCCACATTGTCCGGTATTCAATAGATTTGTAAATAATGGGAAAAACTGGAGATTTGTGAATGCCGGGATATTATTGGAAGGAACTTATTTTACCTATACGTGATTATCTTTTTAGGCTAATGGTATTAATTAAACCCTTAAAACATTATTTGAATTTAGCTTTTCACGTGGTAATTTCAGAAATACATTAAAATTTTCAAGTAGGTATAAATTGAATACATAATCAGATGTAAGAGTATGAGAATGGTGGCCAGATCTTAAAGTTCATCATTGATTGATAAAACCAAAGATTTCCTGAAATGATTGTATTTCGTCGTATTTCGGACTTGGTCTTTTACGTCTCTTCCACAGCTGGGCAAGTGTCTACTTTTATTTCAACCATTTCTTGAATACGTGATCGATTGAAAGAAATTGGTCGGCAATATCATGAAATGATCCATGGTTTATCATGAAATGACCAAAGCTATGATAGCTATTACATTGAACCTAAATATATTAAGTTAAAAAAACTCCACCTAAAATCTGTGACTCCACCATTTCGGATCTTTTGACGAATATACCAGCCAAATCCAGATATCAGTTATTACATAATAGTACTAACGGTACCACAGATATGGACGGTACTAAATATATAAAACAGGCCACGGTCGTAATTAACTTATCATCCGCCGTTGTTTTCTTATATATGTTATTTCCTGCTTAATATTTCATGTAAGGCCTCCTTATTTGTTTATCTATGTTCTTTTGACAATGTTCCAAATCCGATAAATATTCATAAAAGTTTTGATATTTAATCCTGCATAAAACCCGATACTCAAGAATGACAATAAAATTTAATAAGCGTAAAGCAAAAGGATAAAACTGGAAATTAAACACAGTTAGATTACGTCCTGTTCTATTTTTAATGTTTTGTTTACAATTCGCTTAATTTTATTTACAAAGCAATTACGCTCTTTATACTTTATAGCAACAACAGAAACTGTATTTATATTCAGTTTCTCATCTTTTTGATTGGTACTAACAAAAAACTTTAAATTATTTCGCACCCTATCACCTATAAAAGATTTTATGATGAGATTAAGAGGTATAATTATATGTTTGGTAATTAGGTAATGCACTTTACCCTTTCTCTTTAGACTAAGTTTTACATTCAAAAATAAAACAGCGTTATCGTTTACCATCAAAATATACACGATGCAAATGTGTGATATTTGTGGCAAAACTAACACGTTTAGTATAATTTTGTCTTACATCTTAGTTGATCACCCCAACCCCAATACAAGACCTTTCGAATGTTCACACGCATTCTGCTGGACTAAATTCGCTACCTTCGCATGTTCTATTAGCAAAATATATCTGTTGCATGAATATGTAATACCCCGTTTCTCTGCCAAATGATAGGACGACTATACTCTTCAGCGATACCCGGACGCCGGTGCCGGGGTCACGGCCGGACCTCGCATTAAACTCTACCTTGATCTGGATATTTTGTATTCGAAGGCCAGATGCACACAAAATATTGTTAATTAACATATAAAATGCGCTTACAACCAATAAAAAGAGCAAGCCAAGGTTCTAATATTTGATTTTGAAACTTAATTGCATCAAAAATCTCATGAAATAGCAGTACGTTTAGCTGAAGCACTAACATAAGAACTAGTATCTTTCGTAAACGGATATTAAAATAAGATGACTTATTATTTTAACAGCCTTTATAACATAACTACTCGAACCTTAACCACATTGCCGAAAAGAAACAAATAATGCAATAAAGAAAACCAAAACATACAACATAACATATTTAAAAAATACCAAAAAGTATCCTTATAAGGGTTGTATTTTTATTTTTATATACAAGCTACAACAAATTATTTTTGGACGATTCCCTTGACGTGAATCGCGAATTTGAGCAAGATAGTAAAAAAATAATTCGCAGCGCCCTACCGAGAGCAAAAACGCTAAAAGAATAATAACCTCAGAATAGGAAGAATGAAATAACAAGGTTTACGATGTTATGATATTTTTTATGTCTCACAAACCCAATATTCCTGCCCACGCAGTTCGCATACACTGTCCCAATAGTAGTTCACAAGTTACAACCTATGTATAAGATAAGTAATAATAACGGAACCTCAAGCTATAGGACAGTAAAGTAAGACATTGAAACGAAATAATCTTTTTGTCTAACGGTCAGATCGGGATCATAAATGTCATGGTCGGGGATAACGTGGTAAAATATGTTGCTGATTCGCTACTTCTAGGACAGCAATTGTCTATGGACTCGTAAAATTCCTACTTCATGTTCAAGTTTATTACGGAAGATTCTAACCATGGGATGTATTGTTCAAAACGTCGCTTTTCCGATAGACATAGTTATTATAATGCCGCGGTTTAGGAGATTATGAGTTCATCATCAATATCACATCGACCTGCAGTCATACAAGGTTAAAATAGGCCTCTCCAAAGCCTTACCACCACATCCTATCTTCAGTCTTGCTCATCTAGATTCTTCCCAACACTCACTTTATCATCAGTTTTAAGAGCTGGCGTCTACTTGGTCGTACGCAGTCTCCCATTGACCATTGCCACAAGCATGAGCTGCATATTGCTACATATCATTTAAATAAATAGCGAATCTAGCTTCAACAGAATAAAGTACCTACATTCAGATTGAGACAGTGCTAATTTTACCTAAAGCTATGTCAACTACATGAGTTACGTGATAGAAAGAGAGGCAAGGTCTCTTTCTATCACGTAACTCATCTCTTCCTAGTTCTTACACCCTCCCGACTACATTTGTTACACACAAACCAACCCACGTCCTTATTTTCTACTTGGAGCTTAACAAAGAATGTGCCAACTGTCCTTTAAGCTACAACTACTAATAATCACCTACTGAACACTCTATTTTGCTACCAATACAGATAAAATTCATCATATCGTCGAAGAATACGCTGAATTGAAGAAAATTGTTATTGAAAGAATATCACAACCATTAGATAAAAGGTAAAGATTACCCACGGCATCGTTTCATACGCTTGCAGGACGTGACGGGGAGTACAAATCAATGAAACGAAACGTGCCATTTTAATTAATGCCATTAGATAATTCTTGCAAGTTGGACGCACGCGCGTGCTCATGACTCGTATCTAGTCCGGCTAATTTGCCGTGCCTGGCCGTGTTGGATGTTTTATCTACTGTGAGAGTTTGAGTACAGATTAGATAATAGTTATTAGTTATTATGACTTGAACAGTTCCTGTTAAATTACGTATTTACTATAAGTATCTACAAGTACATTTATATGAATTCAAGAAACTTTTTGTTATAGCAATATAGCGATAGGACGATGAAGAAGATGTAAAAGTAAAAGTACTCGATACTAAAAGTTGTTCCTTTCCTACTAAATTAAATGCATAATGCATTGCTAATAGTAAAGTGTTGGAGTGTACGGTTTTATTTCTAGTAAAACCTTCAAACTTATTAAAGCTAAGTCGTCTGTTCATAAACCCCTAGTTTATCTGATGGTTTTATCATGATCCCAAACACTCACCACAAACTTAGATTACGATACGCTTTCATATAATATTAAGTGGCTCGGATGAAATTGCGGTTGGTATCGGTTCCCGAAATCTTCCGATGAAGAATGAGACCAATGAACTAAAAAATAAAGTCTAAATTCCCGTTATCTAACTGTTGTCAGTTATCTGTGTTACGCAACACATTCGGTATCACATTACAGGCCTACAGGGTAAACGATCCGACCTTCGCACGCTTCGCTGGACTTTCCCGCAACACGACCTCACAACTCACAATGCTCTAATCGAGCTTTGTTCCATCGATATTTCCAATCTAGTTGAGGCAACATTTTCAAGACGATTAATACCAATATGTTTAGGTGCTAAGCTGATCATAAAAATATTCAAAAATATTAGGCTAATAAATTCGAATTAGCTAAGCCAAATAAATTACGACGCCACGCAGAGATGTAAAAATATCGGTGGTATATTGGTGAGCTATAAAGACCCTAAAATACGCTTTATTACTGGCCCGATCCGCATAAAAAATATTAAATCCAACGAGGCTCAATATAGCCCGAAAAGGTTAGGAAGGTTGGAAAACCATCGCAATTCTGATATATCTTATTACTTGTGGGTTATGGTTATAGGTCGATTTTACTACCTACATTGCTCAATTGCAATAGACTGGAGAAACAAATAAACAATTTCTGCGAGACTTCAGCTACAAAAGGCGAAGGATCCCTTGGTGTTTGGCGATAGCTTCTTATGCCGTATCTTATTAAAGATAGTAGATAATATATTATTAAGTATCGTTATAAAAAGAGAGAAATTCAGATTTATTGAAAGTAAAAACATCCTTACTTTATTGCGCAAAACTATTTGACACTTTCATAGCTGTTAAATGAAATAGAAAGCAAAGAGGAACCCCTTCGTGACCTGATGTTTAGCAGATCAAATATAACGACAAAGTGCTAATTGCACCAATTAGAATACTTTGTCTACATATGTATGCACTATGCACAGTTAAACCTGGTTAAGCGAGAGCTCAAGGGACCGATATCTCTTTTTCTCACTAACCCGAGTTTGAGAGCTAGAAAGCCAAAAGATAAGACCAGGCAAATGCTCTCACTAATAAATTTCTCGCTTACCCAGTTCTCACTTACTCATGTTCGATTGTACCTAATGGTTAGAATGAGGCACATGTTAGGTTAGATACTTACATACAAAAATAATATCTACATTTTACAATGATACAGAATACCGAGACCGCGGACGTATAGTTTTACGGGTACGAACTACAAACAAACTATAAGTATAGAACTAGACATAATAGACGTGTTTATTGTAAGGAAGAAATTACATTCTCGCACGAGATGGGAACGGGGTAAAAATAAACAAAAGACAATCCTGAGTTGCGTGCAAATCAAGCGAAGCACCTCGGTGCTCTGTAACGAACTGCAGCAAATCGGACGCGCGGTTGAAATGCGATCGCTGCGTAAATTGTCAGCACCAGTATGACCATGCAATGAAGATAAATAGCGGCAGTATGAATGAGCACTTGAGCTAGGTTCATCGATAAGGTGCATCAATGAAGTTTAATGAATACGTAAAATATTCAGCCTGTCTACGGCCGCTCTGCCTGTATTTATTCAGAAGGAAAAACTAATAAGGCAGCCTGACCATTACAGAGTAGCGTGGAATCTGTTTTATTTTATAGCTTAACTCAGTAAACTCATTTGCTATAGATGTGTCTATCTCTCAATCGAGGGTCTTCAAGGAACTTATGTACTAAAACACAACTATGTAATCAGAGTTCATGCCTGTTGATATACATTCAGACAAAGTAAGCTTTAGGAAATATGAACGATTTTTAGGGTTTAAAAGTTCAATTGATACTGTCATAAATGGTGACTCTCACAATTCTCATACACATATCGCTTCGAATCATTCCAGATTCTTAGCAGAATAACAGCCTTGACGAGAAAAGAATGCGGGTTATAGATAGGAACGTACGATAAAAGGCAAAAAAGACATGTAAAATATTCTATGGCGCGGCGATGCATTGAAGCGGTTAGGTTCAATAACGACCTGCAACAAATCGAATGCAATTGAAACGCGTCTCTATGGTAATTGTGAGCTGATGCCTGATACACGCGATGAAGATGTATAGCGGGAACTTGTTAGACGTTGATAGGGTGAGTCAAAAGGAGTTCAATAAATACGAGGCAGATGCTACCTGCCTAAGACTCGATGTACATTCATGCATTGCTAATAATAATAAGGGACTGAAATTTAATTGAATGTGAAATATTTTTTCCAGAATACATCTGGCTGAAAAGGAAGTAAAGAAGAACGAAGAAGAGCAAGAACATAAAGTATAGAATTAGTATAGAGATAAGTTTTTTAACATCTTTTATGAATAAAATGTTAATATGAAAATAGTACAGAAACTATATAAACCCTTGAAAAAACAATTAAGTAGCGTTATGACTTCTGGATTCTCGAGAGTAGCGTGTAACTGAAATACGAGTGAATTTATTATTTAAAAACGTATTCGTAGAGCACGCTGTAGAAGATTTCTAATAGGTTGTAAAACCGTTCTCTAGTCTACAGACAAAAGGTTATTGCAGGCAATAAAACCTTTGTCAAGGGTATTTTAAAAGCGTATTTACCAGATTCAGACCACAATAAACGTCTAATTGTATATTCAAAGCATTTAATAACACAGAGCCTCAAGTATTTGACATAAATATGTACCCTTTAATAGGACGAACACAATGCTCGAGGCAATTCAATTAGGACACGTATTGTAGACAATCGTGAAGAGCTGGCTAAAGCTACAAACAATTGTATTGTAATAAACAAACTGTATTTAAACGCAATTTAATATATAAATTCAAGACCATTGTTACAACGTCCTTTTGTGTGCTTCGTCTAAATAAAATTTAAAGCAATCATTATTTATTATTTTGATCATTTTAAAATCATCGCTGTACTTAAATAATTATTATTAAACAACTAATTTTATATCAATTAGTTAAGCGGCAACTAGTTGGTAAGCTAAGAACCTTTCAGATAAACTTTATAGAGCATGTATTTAGCGAATAAACTTGACACTTTGATAGATATAACCCAAGTACAGAGATCCCAATACAAAAAATGTCAGCATCACATACATATATACTCGCTAGATAAAGTTTATCTATGTTGTGAAGCAGGCTTAATTTAACATTTGTTTCATGACTTAAGGATTTAAAATGAGATTTTATCCTCTCATCTCAATCGACCTTTATACAACATCGAATTATAACAAAAAATGAAAACTTTAGGCTAGGGACATTTGAATATTTGGGAATTATTCAAAAGTCAGAATCAAGAAAAAAATAAATATTAAAATGAAGTACTAAGAAATGAATAAAAAAACTAAAACTATAAAATATCTTAATATTTACAAAATAAATACAAAAAACCATTTATAACTAATGATGCTTATTTAGGTCAAACATTCTTGAAACATGTGGACACATACATACATGCATTAACGCATTAACCTCGAGATAGCTTATAATAAAATATTAAATATTTGAATAATATTCGGTGAACCAGTTGTATATGTAATAAACCCAGTATTATTAATAAAAATAAAAAGCCACATATTAAGTCTGGTATGCCGAGCGGAGGCCATGACATCTTACAACTATAAACAAAATATTACAAGGCCGAAGATTATGTATTAATGTACAACTAGATAATATGTGCTAAAAGAACAGACAGCACATGGCACTGAACCACAACTATCAATTTTCTATCCCTTTGTATGAAAAATCTATAGGTATAGGGAATTTAATATCATTGCAAAAATGCACAGTAGAAGTACATACTTGAGAATTTATTTTCCTAAAGTCACTAAAAAGTTTCTGCAAACGTTAAAGATTAACTACGAGTTCATTTTAGTTTCTGATGCAGTAATGGATAGTTCCAAACACACAAACAACACTATTCGGATAGGCATGTCAATAACGTTAACTAATCAATCGTCAGCGTAATTAGGTTTCGTAACGTAGGTATCTGCTGCAAACTAGCATTCAATCAATATCTAGCCAGTAGTTATAGTCAATCATTAGATAACTAACCTGCGCCTAGTCTAAAGAGATAATTAAATGCTGTGAAATTTTTTAATTTATTTAGTTACAACTTTAAAGATAATATTATAAAGATTTCACCAATTTCGATCCCAAAACAAGCGATTACTAGCCGTCACAGCAATCAAAACTAATAATGTCCATTGTAAGTGAGAGGTAGCGCGACATCATTGGCCAAACAGTAAACACACACACATTTAGAACAAACACAAAACACACACACACACACATATTGTAAAACAGTTTACATATACATAGTCGACGTACCAAAGACACGTACGAAGCGGTTTGATTCCTCGTTCCTGATACGCACTGCAAAGACCTGGAATACCCTGCCAGACACTGCCTTTCTCGCCACTTCAACCATCAAACCTGGGTGCCTTAAAATTAAGGGTGAATAGGCATCTCCTAGGTAAGCGCGTTCCACCTTAGACTGTATCATCACTTTCCATCAGGTATGATCGCAGTCAAGCGCTAGCCAACTGGATTTTGCAAATGCTGACAACATAACAAAGCGCAGAAATAATTTCATTCAGTCCGCCAGCCGCCTACAGAAACTGGCTTACAACACTTTCGTTTGTGAGATACTGATCAATGCAGTTGTGCTCTGTTTGCGTTGAGCGCACAAACTCCTCCATAGTCCGGGTAACATGTCATTTCCATGTAAATTCCTTGTCTATATCTTAAAGGAGACTTACTCGAATGTGCAAAATCCGCTTTCTAGGATCAAGGGACTTTTAAGCAGAATATAGGTCAGTGAATGGATGAGTCAAGACTTCCTTTTGATAGTTGTTATAGAGGACGCGAGTAATCAGGCAGATCACTTTTAAGTGAACACTTGTCACCGCCATGCAGCAACAGGAGAACAGACGTGGCGTTGCTGGATCTTTAGGGTGTTTGTTTATCAGCCCTTTGTATAAAGAAAATAAGTATCTGAGAGTCCATATCGATTTACTGTAGGTATGTATTATGTTCTAGCCCAGATTTCCAACAGCTTATATAAAGCGAGCTCAGTGTAATTTACCCTTTAGGAGCTGAACTGGGATTCAATCATCGCGAGAGCAGTACGGCAACTTTCTCACTGCCTTCATGCCGATGTCTGTGTCTATACAATCACAAGCCAGTTAATCTGCAGCATATACAAGGTACAAACCTACAAACGATTAGCGTTGCATTGCAGAAAAAAATGTGCAATTAAAAATATAATATTTCTCGGATTGTTTAGTTTGGCGTAATAACAAAGAAAATTAGCCGGTCGTTGGCATGTTTTTTTTAATACGAACCTATTTTATCGGATTGCGCTTGACGCTTTTTACGTGGATTATTTAATAATCGTCGTATTTGCGTAGAGCAAAGGCCACAGAGTGTAGTCCGCAGCACAGTCAAAAAATAGTCAGTTGCGAATGTTAGTCACGTCCTGAAAGCTATCTGAAACTGCTTTTTGGATAAAATTGCCCGAGTTATGAGTAAGTATTACTTGCCACAAGACGAACCAAAGTATTGTAACAGAAATACTTCACAAAGGAAGATAAATTTGATAGTTTTATTGCTAGTTAAGAAAATATTAGGATTAGAATGACCTCTTCTTTGTACTTAGTACAAGTGTTGCTTTTGCAAGCAGGGTCTTTTGTGCGTATATTCAATGTTAAATTCAAGCACTATATTCAATGTTAGATTAGGTAAGATAATACTTCAGCAACTATAATACATACTTGGGATTTTCCAGTATCTGCAAACTTCGTTATTTCAATCAAAATGCGGGTTTGGTAGTTAAATATAAGCTGATTCTACTCTAGCTTCTGTACATTTGGCAAAGTAGGAAGCATGGCAATCAACATATTAAGGTGTTGCGGCCCTACCAGCCTGCGAATCAAATCAAATTTTATTTAGTTTTTCGTAAATATTAGACTAACTACACATTGTAGATTTATGACAATGGATTTTGCGAACCTACTTTTTATGCATCTACATGTTTTTAATAGAAACTTTGCTCGAAAGTTCCCACTCATCTCATATTGGTTCCCGAAAGATAATTTTTTGTAGTTTCCCAGATTTCGAGCTATCGGGCACCATTATGAAGTAAATGAGTATTGTTGACCAGAGTTTTTGTTAAAAACATGTAGATGCATTAATGTTGTGCCCGCAAAACTCATTGCCATTAGCCTTCGATGTATAATTAGCCCACTATGAGCGAAAAACTAAATAAAATTTGAATTTTCGCGCCCGGATGGTACCCATCGCCCTTAAGCTTGGAAAGAGCTGTGATTGATGGTTAGGAAGTATCAGTAAATACTGATATTATTTTATAACATACAAGCAGGAAGGCGAAATGCAAAACTCAAAACGTCAACAGAAATGTACTTTTCAAGAAATCCCGCTTCATTTACTATCTTGTTCCACACCTAATCTGGTGTAAGAACATCAAGAAAAGCAACACTAACTGCTTTCTATGCGAGCAGCTCCGTCGTACCGCGCCCATAGAAAACGCCCGGTGAAAATTATGAGATCGCAACACAGGTACACGCCCGCGGCACTTATATCCGACATATTGCTCGTATTGGTATAGTAGATTACGCCAATCATATTGGTCGTAAAACTTCCGCTTGACAAGCTATACTCGTACGAAAGTCTTCCGGTTTTTAAACAGTTCCTTGTTTTAGACAATTTAATTTTACATTTAAGAGAAATTAAGTTACATTAAGTTTTAAAACTTAGTTCATAGCAAACCTAATCGTAACATAGCCTTTCGATTTGAGGTTGACTCCAGATAGAAGACTGAATGTATAGGATATTAAAAAGCAAACACGTTGAAGCATTATTAAAATGATTTCATTTCGAATGCCAACAAAAACGTTTCAAGAGGATAAAAACCGTGCATGTTTTCATTACAAAAAGTCCATACAATATACCGAACGGCCCACGGTCTTAAACAAATTATCAAGCTTAATATTTCAATTTCAATTTGGGTGCATTCGAGAAAAGGCATATAAAAGATGTGAGAAGTCATCGACCGTTTAATGAGATGTTTTCATATATAAATATGGGTTTATGTGGGATTATTAACATTCAAATCTCTATTCTAATAACTGAAGAGGGCGTCTTTATATGTAAATGCACGTATGCTGACGACGTCGAACACTATCCAAAGTGGTATAGGAATATTTTACTTTAATTTATGTAGTGGCTATGTAAGTGATATTTTATTGTTTAGAATCAGCATTGTACGATCAAATATGGTAAGTATGGTGATAGCCAAGAACCTATTAGTTAAGAATTTATGTATTTCATTGCCCTTTAATAAGTGGATAGTTAGCTATAGAATTAATTCAAATTACAACTACGTTTACGCATGACTCGTTGATGACGTCAAACTTGACAGATATAACTTGAGAATATGTTGGTTATGAAAACTGTCGGTCCCAATGTATGTCTATTGTCTAGTGTCCTGTCCAGTGAAGGGTAGGTGGGTACTGGGTAAAAAAGGTGGTGTATCAAAAGTGGTCCGCTGTGCGGGTACGCTGTACACCTTGCTAGCTTTAGCTGTGACAGCTAATCCAGTTATTTTAAGGACTTCCTTAATTGACGGATTTAAAGAATTAACTCGTAACTTTATATAATTCAATTTCTTTTTTTTGTTAGGAAATACTTTCTATATTGTTAAAGCTTAGACTGTTTCACTGTACTAGTTCTTGGATATATCCACGATCTCAATTCCTAAATCAAAGTAGATACCACTTCGGTATTAAATAACAGCTTGACCATTAATCCAATTAATATGCAAATATAAAGAGAGCGTCTGTCGACATTGATTCGATTATGCAGCACTGACACCATTTAACACTTTCTTAAACAACGTTATATTAACGTCTGTGCAATGTCGCCAGATTGTGTAGAATGGATGTATTAGCATACAAAGAGACCGTGTCTCTCTAATAACTGGGCTAAGCGTCTTCGGTACAGTGCTTTAGTGTCGCAGCACGGCGGTAAGAAAGTGCAATGCGATGTTAAACACTAATTAATGTGACTAAAAAACCTTTTATCTATGTAAACACATTAAGTCCACTCAAATTAGTTTTGAATTTTTTTTCTATTTCGGCTCTACTATAATTACTTTAGGAGTTACAGGTTAATAGAATGTTAAAATTACGCGATTATGATAAAGTCGTCGTTCCTAAAAATGTGAACTCATCATCACTCACATCTTTAATTTACAATAAGCAAGCTTACCCCTTTGGCGAAGAACCTAAGAACAGGCTAAGTGTGAGTAGAAAACAGGACACGAAGAATTCCGTTCTGGGTATCCCCATTAAATTATAGCAGAATGGAATCATCTGGTTTAGTCGATAAGATTTATAATTGAACGCGAAATCAAATGCAGTAGATTGGTTTACGGAGCAAATCAGACATAATATTTATTCATGAAATAAATAAGAAAGAAAGGGAGACGACAAAAATGCAAATTATGAGTAACTAGTGGAAGAAGAATCGATTGAAAGCAGATCGATTGAAATATCTAACAATCATTTGATGGCAAACATCAGTTTGTTGCAAAGTGACGAGTAATTCAACATAATAAGAGCACAATTGGAGCGAGTGATTTACAAAACCGGACCCGATCGGTCTCGACCAGTCTTCGTTGCGCTCTATCCTGAATACTTCATTAGATGACTAAACACAACTCTTTATAAAGGAGCAAACGTAGCAATAACCGCGCACTTGACTGTAGGCATCTGCTCTCACTCAATAAAGTGTAAAGATTTACCACCTGCACTGGTGTTAATAGAGGATAGGTACTTAAAACGTAAAATCATTCCTTTAACTCATAAAGAAAAAAAATGTTTACGTCACAATAATGGAAATTCAATATGAAATTTTTAAAAAAAGGCAAATAAATATTAGCGCTAGGCTATAGTTACAGCTTCAATTTCTTTCCACATAACATAATTTTTTGTGTTAAATTTTTTCTCAATAAGAAAACTTGTTTTTGCGTCCGTGTCATGTTAAAACTTGGATTTAAAATATTTTGCTATAAGATTTAGTTTTTATTTTATTATTCATGACATAAATAACCATGTATCACAATTCACAGTCAACAGTATATTTAGATGGCCCTTATCAAACGCACGTGGAAAGACTACACGTGGAGCATGTCAGATCGAAGGTAAAGCAGTTAATTTAATTGGAAAATAAGTTTTTTTATATAATAAACTTATAAATGAATAGGTAAATTAAACACAGGCATAGATATATATTATGTGTGTCAAAGTTATTAAGGTCAGTTAAAAGTTAAAGGTAAATATGTCAGACAAGTAGATTGTTATAGTAGTAAAGACAGTCGATTAGTCGACAGTAATTTACGAGTATGTATCGATGAAGAAGCTGACAGACAATTAATAACACGCCGTTTGTAAAACAGTGGCGAGCAATACATTATAATTTAGAAAACACAAATTGAGTGTGTTGTTATACACTCGATGACAGATTTGATTGCGCTACCATATTTACTATCAAAGGACATGGCCAATTTTTTCATGGGCGTTCGTAATTCAGTGTACACCAATGATTTTTGGTGTTATAAATTCGTGATTATAGGCACATTAAATTGGTATAAATAAGAAACTCACAGAACTTGTCATAACAACAGGATAGACAAAAACGTGTACAGTCCGACAAGGCTCTCTTGGCACTTGAATGACATTGAGAGGAGGGCGCTGTTATAGAACAAAAGCATCTATAAAATAAAATCTCCTCAATTTTACTCGAATTTTAGTTTAAAATAGTTAATAGTATGCAAAAATAACACGAAATACAAAAGCTATACACCGACAGAGACCTGAGCGAACTATCAAACAGTATCACAAGATAGTTAGTACCGATTTTGGCCACGCGCCAAGATAGCCTTGTCGCACTGTAAGAGTATATATTATGATTAAAAAACCTAAGGCGCTTTAAAATAGCGAACAGTTGCGAATTATTACGGTAAACTGACATGGTTTTAGTAATAAATAGGCATTTAAACAAGGTAACTGCCTTGTTCGTCTAGTGGTTAGCATATTCGACTGCAGATCACGCGTTCCGGAGTTCGATTCCCAGTTTTATTTGATAGTATGCATAAAGCGAGGATATGAGATGCCTTTGCAACCTCTGTATAGCTACTCCGCACTCCGCAGTATAATTATGCACCTCATAATGATCTCCACAAAACAAATCCGAAACGCAATGCAAATCAGAGTCCACTATTAATACAAAAGGTAATCGAGTGGTAGAAGGTATCAGTCCGTAGAGGTAAGCAGGGGTCAAAAATATTAGAAGATCACAGTAGGTACAATCAAAGATTTATATCGTTGGGTACAATGAACGCAAGCGCAACGAAGAAACGGCAATGCAATCATAGACTACTAAAATGCAATCAAACATTGACGTTAGACATATAGTCCTTTTCATGAAAGAAGTCTCGCAGACGCGGCGCTGTAATCACATTATTAAATATTGCCCTCTCACTCGCACTCGTAATTCGTAAACAGCTGTCAATTTTAGTTCATGTTTTTGCCGCGGGACTTCTTTCATGAAAAGGACTATAGACTCACTCTCGGTAGAGAGTATTGTGTTCTGTGCATAGACTATAACACATTGTCAAACACGTAAACGCATTCCGTTTTATGTATTTATTTTGCAGAATGTGGGAATGCTCGTGTAACATAGGTATTTTTTAATATATTGTTTTTTCATTTATTAAATGCAAAAAAATAAAATGTTCCTAATAAAAACATTGGTCATCCAAATAATGTAGTATCTTCTCTCTGGTATCTGGATCTTAACTCTGTGGTAATATGCATGGTGAGGAACATCCCTCAGAAAGGCTGGAACCCAGAGCCGTAAAGCCAGTTATTAAAAAAAATGAGGAACATCCGTGACTTTATATAGATTTCTCTATGGTACAGAATGGCGGAAGTTGAGGAATTCATCTTGTATTCCTTATTATTTTGAAATAAAAACTGACGTGTTCAGAGAGCTTAAAAACTACGTAATAATTCATCTTTCTATTTTTAATATTTAATGAATATTTACTATGTTGTGTACATGGAATGTACTTTTTTGGCCATGTCCTTTTAATATTCCATCAAACACTGAACATAAAAGCAATGAATAACTAATAAAACAACAATACGTAAATTGTCAGTTGAATACATACTACTAAAAATTGAAAGTTAAAATTGATAAAATATCTCCACATCTTTGGTACGTCAAAAAGGTCAGAACCCTTTAAATGATCATAATTTAGTTGCTCACATAAGAAAGCCATGTTCCAAACCCTTCCTCACAACAATCTGCGCGATCATCGTTGGAGCGTCGTCGACCCAACCCGACGCATTCATGATAAGCCATTTTAAATGAGAATATTGTACTGACCGTCATTTGCCCCCGAGTCCCACCTAACAAAAATATGGCTGAGGCCTGAGAAATGAAGGTACAGGAACTGTTTAAGATTTTCATTAGCTCCGTGATCTGGAGAATAAAAAAGGCGACCAAAGCTTTACCGTTCTTTTTTGCTATTTATTAGTGTTATAAAATTATGCGGAAGATTTTATTCTTCAATATTTGCTTTTGGTTTTTTTTTTCACGGCACAACCAGCATAGACACTAAACAGTCTATGACTTAATTAAATATGATCAAATGTGAGTAAAGAGCTACTTTAACTTCAAAATTTTTAACGTTAAAATGTAGCTATAACTTTTCGTACTATTTGTTACCTACAAACATTTTGCTAATTCCAAGACCCTGAATTTATCACAATTGTCCAGTGCGACATTAGTGTGATTCCAGATTTCACCTTCAGAGTGTCAAGTTACAGTTCCCACGCCTTGAATATAAGCATTATGAAAATGTATGCATTTATTTGCCTTACCCAACGTAACTCTACTACCTACTAGGATATTCTTAGAAAAATGCATATGCGCAAACGATTAGCGTTTGTTAATCGGAGAAATCTGATATATACATTATTTAAGAAATTTTGGTTCTGGATTGTAGGCGAGTTAATTTGTCTTTCAATCATGCAACGCATCGACTTCAAATTTTGTTTCGTGGATTTACCTTGTTGAATAACTGTGTAAGAGTCCGTTTTTGAACTCAAAAAATCATAATCAATGGAAACACATACACAAGTCTTTTATCAAAGCTGGCTGTAAAAACAGAACTTGTGTGTATTTTAATGCAAAACTTTCTATCTATGTTTCAAGTGTTCATTAATGTGCTTTTTTAAAATGTTCTTCGATGTTATTGTTTGAATTCATAAGATACTGCGTCTACTTGTTCTTCATTGAAGATTTCTGATTAAAGGAATTTTCAGGCTTGAACATTGCGACCACACTAGATCGCCATATTCGTAAGCTAATAAAGTACTCATTGTACGAAGAATTATATTCGTACTGTTATAATATTAATGCGGTACGCAGTCGTAACATCTCGGGTGACGTGTGCTTTCGCGAGTGAAATCGTGGGTGAAACCGTCGAGCGGATACGAGTCTGCTTTCTACCACGCCTCACGCCGTCCAGAAGAAAACTTGCTCCTAGTATACTCGTCAGTACACCAAGGCTAAGGTTATATTACAAGCGATAATTGGATTTAAAGGTTTGATTGAATTCTGACGCCTTCATGGTGTTTATTAATGTTCCCTAAAAGCCTAAGCTTTCCCCATTGGCTCCATTTGGAATGAACATAGAAGTTGATAGGTACGTCGTGGCCAGATCTTTATGTTAAGATAAAGATCTGGCCACGACACATCCACGTATATTGTCATTTCGGTGGATATGTTGTGTCGTTCTATTTTCAAATAATAAGTCATAGAGGAATCTACAATGTTCATGAAACAAAATATAAGGATGGCTTTAAGATGCCAATATTTTGTTCACAAGTCTTTAAGATTCTGCAAAACAAGTTTACAAAATACTATCTCAAAAGTTCTGTGGAGCGTCATTCGCGTGACACTTTACTGTGACAGAGGCCATAGACTCCTGTATAATTTATGCTCTATCATCTATGGCATAAATTATAGAGGATTTAAAATTTAGTGTCAAGGATTGAGACCGAATGTAGATTAATATTATTGAACTGATGAAGAAATAGATTTTGATCAGGGCAATTTGTATATTTGTATTTGGCGTAGTCCAGCTGTTTTCATTGTATGGCCGCGAAATTGTTATACCTACTGGTATTTATATCCTCAACTATAATAAACTCTGGTAAAAATTCGAAAGTGTGACAGTTATTTTTACCAGTCAGTTTCGGATATAGATCTATTTCGTTTTGGCATCACAAAAAATCGTTCACAGATATATCTATTTCTATTCCTTGAATATTTATTAGCGTACATTAAACATTAGCTTCTTAGCTACACAACCAGCGAAATGGAGACGGTTACTTATGCGCTTACTCAGTGATTATCACTGATTAAAGACCACTGAGCTCGCTTGGCTATGGTTCGTTATACATTGCTGCTTTAGTAAGTAAAACAAAAGTTGTTTGTACCAAACTTACAATGGATAAAAGCCACCGAATTACGGCATGGGCGGCATTTATGAATCGAACCTAGCTGGCTCTAATGTTCCAACGGGGAGCTGTTTTATCGCATTCATCTGTTATTAATATAGTCTAGAAAGATCTCGAGGAAAAGATCGTTATTGCGTCTCAGACGTGTAATGTATAAGCTTGTCGTTATAGTGTAGGCGAGTATGTTTACGTTGAGGCGTCTTCAATACCCGGTCGTCCACAAGGTCGTTCGCCACGTGCGCCGGCTGTAGAGTTTACTGGCTAGGGTTGGTATTGAGTGGATTTTTTCTACACGTTAAAATCGTTTACGTTTATGTTACTGAGAGAGGAATATGAAAATTCTCTGATTCATTACGTTTATGAAAATTGTGGCACGTACATTTCGTCTTTCCTCAGACAGCACGCTATCGTACATTGCGACGGCACGGCTAGAAATTTCCAAGTTTTACTCGATTAGTGTAGAAAAATTGAAAGGAACCCCGCGGCATAACTTTGTATCATACCAAAGTATGTCGAATTTCTATGATGACACGTTTGAATTCCCATTGGTATAAACTTGAAATTCCTTGCCATGCTGTCTCCAGTATGCGTAAGTCGATGTTTACGGTCACTAACATCCATAAGTTAAAAGATACATTCGAATTTAACCGGTAACAGAGCTGCGTGGTAAAAGCAACTTCTCATTCGCACTTTACAAACAACGTTACTGTTAGTGTGAGCGACAAAAGCGAATGCTATGGCAGTCCCATTCTATTTTAAATCGAGTATCGTATACAGAGAGAATAGTTATATCAGATGTTTCAAACTTTAGCGGAGCGTATAAGAATCTTCCGGAGTAGGTATGTGATCTACATGGCAGCAAGTCACAACTCAGAACATCTTCTTATCGTCCTTTGATACAAAGATGAAAGAGTAACAAGGTTCTCTTCTCTCGTTTTTGGGACTTATCCGTGATTGAGCGATTACTTCACCCGTTGCACGTGGAGTTGCCGATGCGGGTCCTCGCTGGATCACTCCAGAATTCAAGGAGGCCTCCAAGGCGCGCAGGATATCTTGGATTTTTGCTGAGGAGCCCAAGTAGGGCTCGCGTTGGTGCGCCCGCCACTCAAGTGGACCTTAGTAGCACGTGTGCCGGGTGTTTCATCGTCCTCCATGTAGATAGACTCTACATAGATCGGTCTGTGATTCCTAGAGTGGAAGAAGTCGGTTAAAAATATACTATATGCTCCACGATTGCTGCAACCCTATTCACGCCGTGTGCACTGCTTTGTTATGGTTTCATGGTGCTATATAATACCCATTCTCGAGTGCAAACCTATTCAACGCGTGACGTCAAAGATAATTTAAATATTTGTAAACAGACCGCTGTGCATACATCACCTTGGGCTTGTTTCAGGGTCCATCGCCTAATATACATAACCGGTAGACAATATAATGAATTGAGTATCAATAAATATGCCTATAACGATCCCATATGTTATAATCTTAATATTAAAAAAAAGATTAATTAAAAAACTTGTCTCAACAGAAACCAGCGGTGATCTTTTGTTAATTTACTGCAGTCATTAATTTTTTTATCGGTGCTTTGGTAGGATAGGAATGGAGGACGCTAGTTTATTTTCGGGGCAGGAAATAAATATTTGTTCAGTTCCACATAATAAATACATCGTCTGAGGTAAAAGATGAACCTCATTTATAAACACTTTATAGCTATTTACACTTTACCTATACCTATAATACTATTTTTCGAGCACAGTGTAAAAATATACCTAGTATTTTCCCGAGTTCCCACATCTACATTATCACAACCAATTACATGCCAATTTTTTGCTCAGGGCTTGACCGGCGGTGTCATCATTCATCAACGACTGGATACCAATGACTTCTACACAGAAATCTTTGCTGGATACCCTCTCTTCCGAAAAGACCTTCCCGTCTACTAATGCCGTTACTAATGCCCGTCTTCCACAGTGAATGAAGCTAGATACGTACACTCTCCATTGAGCTCGTTTTGCTAAATTTCATGGAAGTGCTTCTATTGCGAAAGAGTGAGTGGAGTGGAGTGGTCGCAGAGATGAGCGGACGCGCACCGGATTCCGCAATGACTCCGTTTGACTCGCAACACTAATTTTCAAACAAGTGCTTCAAGTTTCCACCGCAAACTAGTGAGCGGTGCGGCCTGAGCGAGTTGGAAGGAGTCCGTTACTAGTTTTAAATGGACTCCGCTTGCACCCCCGCCCTTTTAAGAGGGGGCGGAAAGCAAAAAAAAAGTCGTGTACTGTCAAATACTGTCAACAAAACTCAACAAAACCGCGATCACTATAGGTAAGATAATCAGATAAATTCGGGTGCATTGCAGATCACCTAGTTGTTGGAAAAATGATTGGCATTTTATACAAAAATTTAAATACCTTTTTTCAATCATTTTTAATGCGAATAAAACAATCGATTAAACTTTATTTTTTGGTATGTATTTTAAAAAATGACACAAATTAAAAAAGACATTGGGATGTTTGAATCCGATCATGAATCTAATAGCTACAGTATTCCTCAGAGAAGCCTTTTAGGTCTTCTTGGGACGTCAATATACAATTAACGTCTAACGTTAATTATATATTGACGTCCTCTTTGCAAACTTATCGTACCCATAAAATACCCATAGAGTATGAAAATACCCATCTATTATTTTCATATTCAACGATACGACAGTAATTATCCCATGCAAAAATTAGCAGTCATTATAATCTGAAGTCAACAAATCTTTGACAAAAAGAGTTGACTGGTTAGGACAATTTATTTGTAAATATAAATTAAAAAAAAATGCATGAAAAGTGAAAAAATTATAGTCTAGGATCCCGCTATACAACGACCTTCACCGAGCTGTTTATTGTATGAAAACTATTTTATATGCATTTTAATTCCTAAAACACGATTATGCAAATTATTAATTAAAACACGATGCGGGTTGCTTAAAAAATTTCAGTCCAGGATAGGATTAATTAAGAATTAAAAAAAAAACATTGTAACATGGACTCCTATTTGTTATAGTTTAGTTGACATCGTAGTTCAAATTAGATTGGATGTTATAAATAGTGCTTTTTGCCAGAAATACTTTCCTGGCTGAGGAAAGTATTTCTGCTTTATATTTTTTGGCAAAAGAAAGTTAACGGATAATAAAATCATAGGTAAATAAGCACAATTGCAATTTGCGACCTGAATCGCTAATCCAATCTAATTTGAACTAAGATGTCAACTAAACTGTAACAAATAGGAGTCCATGTTACTATGTTTTTTTTTAATTCTTAATTAATCATATCCTGGACTGAAATTTTTTAGGCAACCCACTTGCGATATATTTATTGACGTATTAAATTGGATATAAAATAGTTTTCATCCAGTAAACAGCTCGGTGAAGGTCGACCTTACTTGGGATTCCCTACTATTAAAAAACACGATGACCCTGTTTAATGCTTCATGCATTCAAAATTATAACAAATTGGATGAATTTTTAAATAATGAATAAATAAAATTGGTCAAGTACGTGCGGGCTCGAGCACTGAGGGCTCCTTACTATAAAAACGAATTCTCAATCTCAGTCCGCAATTTGGGACCTTCCTGGCCCAATACAGCGGAGCAATGCCGCTAGTCTGATGGGTATTTTTGGCTGGGTACAGCCAGTTGCGATCTTTTTAACGAAGCGTAAGGAGTTTTTTTCTTTATGACATTTCTATTTATCTATTTTAATAAAACAAAAAATGAAAAATTGTTTTCATAAAACCGACTTCTAATGCCACTACAAAGTGTGTTTTAATGTACTCCAATTCGAAATTGGACGATTGTCTATAAGATCGTCGTTTCTTTGCACATCTGTTCCATACTATGAAAGAAGTAAAACATTAAAATTATCACTTTAGTTCATGAATTTACGAGTATAATTTACATCTTTTTTTTCCTAATTTACTTTTGTTGGCTAACCACAAACCTAACTTTGTTTTTGGTGGTTCAAAAAATGTATAAAAGTTAGAAAGATGATTTTATTTTTTCTGTAAAAATGTACGTTTACTTCTATTGATGATAATTATTTTAGATTTTTTGAACGATAAACTTCGGAGATAAGGGGGGGGGGACGATATTTTTTTCAACAGTTTGCCTAACAAATAAAAAACTATCGGGCACAAAAATAAATAAAAATAGGTATTTGAATACACAAGTGACGCCCTTTCATATGATACCCCACTCAATATTGTTATCTTATTTTGAAATTACAACAATCCGATTTACCCCCCCTTTTAAATAAAAATAAAAATGATTTTCAAATTTTTATGATTGCAATGACGTTGGGTCACTATTACTTAAAACTATTCCAAATTTCAAGTCGATAGCTTCGATAGCTTACTGAAATAATCGAGTGTGACAGACGGACGGACGGACAGAGAAAGTCTCACTAAAAGAGTTCCATTTTTATCATTTTGGTATAGAACCCTAAAAAAATATGATTGCGACGACTTGAGATCCTCCTAGTTTTAACAATTTTAATAATCACGGTTCAAGAGATACAGCCTGGTGACAGGCAAACGGACAGATGAACGTTGTTAATAGGTCCCGCTTTTACCTTTTGGGCAAGGAACCCAAAAAATAAGCCAGCAAAAATATTTATGCGGAGTCTCTTTCACAGAATTCATTACTCACAAATAAAGTATATAATTCCTTTTGACATTGTATCACAATGAATTTGAAATGTTATCATTTTTCATATTTTGACATATTATTATTGCACATTATAACTTGAAATTTATTTACTTAGAAATAATTAACATACTATCATTAATAAGTCGTTTATGATGCTATATTATATATATTATTATATGCTTTAGTTTGCAAATATATATTATATATATTTGCAAACTGAAGTATCAAAATATTTAAAATGTTGCACTCTCTATTCCCTAATCTCATAATTCATCGGGATCGTCTTTTTTTGCATATACTTCCTCCTGCCGTCACTGATTGAAGGAATACAGTGCTAGATAATTATGTGCTTTAAAATTAAGAGTGAAAGTCGATATTTGAAAGAAAGGTTTATGCTTTAATAAACTTGAAACTCATTGTTTCTGTTGGCCATACTTACAATTATATTATTAACACCTCCAAATAATTTATCGATACGCATACAATCATTTATAATTCATAATTTATATATTAAACACACAAAGAACTATTTTTTCGGCCTGGAGCACAGAAATACAGTCTTCACGTCTCAATGGAGCGATTGTGACTGATTGTCATGCGCAAAACATCATTTTGGTACAAAACAGCATAGCGTATTACGCGAAATAAGAACGTAATAAACGCCATTTATAATTTACAGTAATAACTTTTAAAATACATAATTTAAAAAGGAATCAATAGTAAATGCACTTCGTAATATTTATTGGAATTATAATCCTAAATCTTGGCGCTCTAGGGCGTATAACATTGGAAATAAATTGAAAATTGTAAAAAATTGGATGCAACTTCAAGATTTTTTTTTATTGACAAAAGTTTATCCTTTTATGTTTATAATAGTACAGTTTCTCGACAATAAGATGTAAAATTCGTGTGTTTTATTTCAGGTCGTTAAGACTTGATCTACTACTATAAAAATCAAATCTCTTCCTGCTATAATCAGTTTGTACGCGCTCTTAACCGTTCCTGCCATATCATCTTTCATCATTTAATCGGTGGTCTCCGCTGCAACTAGTATTCTCTGGAACTGGCCCGCTCTGCAATGCCGATGGAAGCAAACAAACTCGCACATTTGACCTAGGTATTTCATTTTCCGCCTAGCGCACTCTGCTTATCGATATCTCTAGAAGGGACAATTGTGACGCATTGTCAATTGTGTCATGTTAAAATTAGTATTTTCAGCTTTTAATTTTAAAGTAAATCCGAAATTGCCTCCGCCATATTTGCCGCGGGCCTCAAACTTATGGAGCAAAAACTAGGTCTACACCTTTTTCCATTGGAACACTTCCTGCATAACAAAAATAATAAATGCGGTAACAGTCACATCGCTAAAATAAATTTCCTTCAGTGTCATTGTGCTTTATGGCGTAGCACTCAGCAGCCTTTTATATTGTCTCCACGTTTAACGTTACGAGTTGCAAGTCACAAGTGTTGATGTAATAAAGTGACTTGATGTTATAAAACTGTATTATCTCATGAGTGCTCGTAATGTGACATTGTTGTGATCAAAACCAAGAAAATGCGACTAAAGGCGGCGTTAGACTGATCCCAAATGTACAACGATTTGCATTATGACATCTGTGGGCTGATTTTGTTTCGTTCAGTAAGTTATAACTAACTGAACGAAATAGTTATTAACCCTCACTGGTTTATTACCAAAGAAAAATCAAGCAAACAATATTATGGCACATGGCACAAGTTACCAACCTAGGATGGTATATGGTATCAATCATGTCAACGTACCATGCTAGTTGCTAACTCGAGCCTCTTTTTCTTCTGCTTGTGTTTCTGCCTCTGTTTTCTTAGTTAATAACCCAGTGAGAGTTACTAACTAACAAACCGAACGATACAGAATTATTCCACAGGACTCAGGAGTGCCCAATGCAAAAATTAAAACATTTAAGTATAGTCACCGAGTTTATTTCATAGCCTTGTTGGTTCGCTACTTTCCTTGTAAATATATTTAAAGCAAAATTGAACTTTTAGAAGCGCTCAACTTACAAATGTATTACAAATACGCTATCAATTATTTCACAAATTATTATACAAAATGTCTATAAAATCGGACATAACTAAAGCATACATTTGAATATCTCCTCTTTTGGTATAACTTTTAAAGAGCATTGATGTAAATTATGCAATTCGTATTTATGTCGCGGTTGTAAGACCAGTCTACGTCCGCCTTTATTATTAGTAACTTACTATGCATTATTAATAGTGGTTTATTTTGAAACATTAATACTTGCTTCCCGTTATTCATACACGTTTACCTGTTTAGGTATTTTCCTCGTAAAAGAACTCGTTCTGAATAAATTTTGACTAGTTTATGAATAATTTATTCAATGTTTATAAGTTGACCCAGTGAGTCGTTACGGGAAGATAGATCATGGATTAATTTTAACCAGCCCTTGAATTTGAATTTTAATATGGACTGTTTTAATGAGAAATAAATAATTCTATCACGTGCTTATCGTGACAAGAAAATATTTAGAAGATATAACGACAGCATATTATGCTGTCGTGAGTGGAACACATCATAGATAAGTAATAATTAGGTATTATACGGTTTAAAAAGCTCACTTTTTTGTCAGGTACGCTGTTAACCACATAAATTCTCGCGTCACAGTCTGTAAAGATCCTCTGAAAAGGCTAGACCGATTTAAATGTTTTTTTTTGCATATATTCGGTAGATCTGAGAATAGGACATAGACTAGCAATTTTTTATCTCTCAGTAAGAAATAATTTATACAGAAAAACTTTTGCCGGGTCAGTAGTAATTAGCTAAGAAAATATTTCTAATTGCAAACAGATTGGTGGGTTTATCTTAATTAAGAAACTGCATATCCTACTTATTACGTAGCTACGATGATTTAGGCATATCGATTGATCATATCAGCACAGATTCTATCATCTATACGGTTGCCAAGAAGCTCTCTACTTTAATAGGCATCGTCAATCTAGGTCCGTCTGCTGTCATGTCGAAGAAAAACCCGGTTAGTGCTGCTTAGTAGCTTATCCTTAAAAGTAACTGGAATGTCCATAATCACTTTATGTCATCGGGCTAGGTCGAGATAGGAAGCCTTATGAACGCGAATAAAAATACTGTATAAATGCAGGCACACGTACGAGTACATAATATTCGTTTAACATAAACGACTTTCAACTTAAAGACTATACCTTAGCTACTTCGATATAAATTTAAATAATTAATTTTCTACAAGTTCAAGATGGCATGACAGCGATCTCGCCAGGGGTGAGTTGACTTACCCCTTCCAAGTTAGTACGATAGTATTTTGGACTAAATGATCTTCATCACTTACCATCAAGTGAAATCGCAATCAAGTACTTACTAACTTGTTAAGTATAAAAAATTACGGACATTCACATCCCTATGCTAAAGTCGTTAAACTCAAATGAATAGTCAACCTTTCAGCTACAACTATAATAAAAACGCATGCATGGTGAATACATAATATTCATTTTACATTGACCTCTGCATATTGTACACACGGTAGCTACTGTGAAATTTCGTACCTTGGTTAGTTAGTACCGTGAAGAATTAAAATATTAACAGTAGTCGTGACATTGACCAAGACGGCGTCCTTGTTCGGAACAAAGTAATGCACATAAATGTTTCGCAAACACTTTCGTTTGGGAGATTGGAGTATTTTACGAGTGAAAGCGTTTTTAAACGTACAGATTAAATAAATGTAGATGAATAAGTGGTTTGCATGTAAAAAGTAGCCACAGAAAAATCTGAAAATCCTTTGTTTTCCAATGAACGGTTACAAAGTATTATTCTATTTGCCGTAGGTTCATCAACTAGCGACTGATACTGTTTTTTTACCATAAAAGTTAACACTTGACTGCGATCACACCTGGTGGTAAGTGATGATGCAGCCGAAGATGTTATCGTACTAACTTGCAAGAGGTAAGTACCTAAATCCCCATTAACGGTACTTTTACCAGATTTTTCCGAAGTCTGATTCCATTTTCAACTGCCTCCACAATAATAGATAAGTAGATGTTTTCTGTCATCAGATTCAGACCACATACTTTGCTAAGAAACTCAATATAAAGAAAATATATGACTCATAGCTACCTGCTTCAATAAAGATAACTTAAAAAAGTCATACTTAAACTTTCTAACCAAAATTAATATTTAAACATTAAGTTTCGTCCACGCTTTTAAGACTTATCGATAAAGTGAGCACTGCGCAAGAGAGGTCATCTCGTATTCTAATTTCTTCAATAAACTACGACACTTCTACTACATTAAAAACAAGTTACTTTTACATCGGAAGTGAAATAGATAAGTGAGCAAGATAATTAATAATAAACATTTGAAAAAAAAAACATGGTAAGACTCTTGGAATTAATTAATCATCAATCAATATTACGAAATCCCGATTAGATTACACTTTGACTTCCATTCTAACGTTGATAGGTGAGTAAGTAAATGCTGATTGATACAATCAAAATATTGCAAATGCGAAGAATGGGTATTTTTGTTCAATATAAGCCTTCTGACACAGTGTTCAAGGATATCTATACCTAGAAAAGTAAATATCGAGAAAAATCTACGAGACCTATTCTCAAATAAATTAAAAAAAAATACGAAATAGACACGATTCAGGATGCAACAATATTATAATCACCAATTCATATTAGTTACGTTGGTATCGGGAAACTTACGATTAAAAACTCATCAATGTACTTTTTCAAACATGTCACTGTAATCTCTTACGAAGTCTCTACTGTCATGTGTAATTTGATTTCAAATAAAGTAGAAGAGCTCTACTTTCTAAAGCATTTTTAACTCATGATTTTTACTTTAGTCTCTTTTTTCTTAGAGGATTTAGGGTGGAACTTTTAAATCATCTAGAAATAGGGGACGAAGGTTACCCTGATAGTAATAAAGTAATGTTTTTGGACGACCCTCTTTTGTTACAAGGTGTGAGGACCTGAGAAATTCGCTTATAAACTGCGCTAGTGCCAAACAAACAACTTCTGCAAACAACAGCACAATGGAAAACGCGTAGCCAACTCAAAGCTGTGCCACAACAATAGAGAGTCGTGTAAGGAATTACGTAAATGCTCCCGGCTGTTAACGACATGCGTTTACTGATTTTTTTAGGCCCTTTGTAAATGTCAAAGATATATATTAGCCGAGAGGAAACGATAATTAAATGTAAAGCAAGCAAAAGGGATCCTTTGGGTGTCAAAAATGAAAGTTATTTATCATTATGCGTGTCAATGTTAAATAAACGATCGTGAGAAAGTTTCATAACATTATATCACATCAAGAATTATTTTGTACTAAGTATTGTATTAATTCGTCCACAACTATTACCCAATACGAACCTGAAGTGATAAACTTTCAATGAAAATGATCTCTGCATATCGTAGAGTGCTATGTGAGAATGAAGGGGGCAGATATTAGTTAAAGTCAATATTTTTTATTTTTGGAGTCTTCAAGGAATCAAAACGCAGACCGTACTAAAAATAAACCATCAAACGAAACAACATCTGATAAAAGGCAAAAAATTACAACACATTCATTTTGCATTTTTTCATTTCATGGCTTCTATTATATTTATAGATTCTCTACTCTCTAATTAAATATCTTTGGTAGTAGTGTTATTTGTGTCTCGTTATGGTTATCGCGTATCCATCTGGTTAATAAAGAAAGAAGTTTAAAGAACTTGCCAGACTACTTACTTGCGTAAGGCGTTGCGTTGCGTAACTGACTAAAGTTACAACAGCAACCGGCGACTAAGTACGAGTTAAACCAGAGCACTCGATTGATTGAGAATAAATTAAAAAGTGTATAATCTAATCTCATCTGAATTATATTGTAAATGCGAAAGTTTGTGAAGACGCTTTAAATTGAAGATTTCATCAAAGGAACCGATTGAAATGAAATATATGGTACTCGAAATTCCAAATATCAAAGTATACCCACGATATTTTCAAAGGAGCAAAATCGATTTAGCTCAGGAGAGCTTATTGTTATAATATAAAACAAATTCGGGAATCAGAATTATGTCTTACAACGGTAATTATAACCCCGAACAATAAGGAGGAGTAACATTATTATTATTCACAATAATTTTGCAGGAAACTGATAAAAGAAAAGCTTCTTCATAATTTTTTTTCTCTAAAGTTCAGAATACAGTTTCATTCAAAGTATTGTCTAGGTCTGAAAAACGCTTACATATTTTTATAATGAAAAACAACGAGAGCGTTGTAAGTACGCACCGGTCAAGCTTCGGTGCAATCTTGTTTTTATATCAAGATTATTATTATTTACAGTTGTTTTCATGTACCGTAAATGACTATGTGAAACTACCCAAAAAAAGTTTCACGAGATTTAGTACTGTTGTTCGCTGAATGAATTAAAATAAAAATTGTTAGAAATACAGTGGATAAATGGATCAGTGGGCTGATTCTGGATCGTTCAGTTTGTTAGTTAGCAACCCTCAATGAAACACAGAAATAGAGTTGATGGTACGCTCTGCAGTCTGCTAATCTAAAATCTAAATAGCCAATAAGTAAATAGCCAATTGATGTACAAAAATGAAAATTGATGATGTAGTAATAAATAAACTAAAGCATCAAAATCTCAGTTTCCAAATGAAAACAATATAATAAACAGCAAGGTTGCACCTGTTTTATTTTTATAAACGACCTCATACGATTATTTATTAATACACAAAGGACATTCAAGTAGACTACATTTAAATAAAACAAAAAATTTATATATCAGGGCATGATGGTTTTTTATTGTACAAAAATAGTGTGCAAGCGTGTAACTCGTGCGTCACGACGTACACAAAACAAATGAATAAACCTATTTATAATTTTTATGTATAAAATGCATTCACTCAGAAAGTTTTAAGGGCTCCCGCAAATTGCAGACTTTTGTGACCCAACAGTTCAAACGGATGATATCAATTTTTGCCATACATTTGGGGAGATCAACCAAAACAGGCAATTCCCAAGAACTATAGTGATCTAAGTCTTGTGCGACACGTGACCAAATGACATTTATTATATCTCAACCATGCCATACCTAATCCTCCGCGCGAATCGGTACAAGGTCACTGATCATAGAGTCGTCACTCGTCACTGAGTCTGCGCGTACGTATAACATGTCTGCCAATGGTTCCGGAGATTCAAAGTCTTTAAACTGGCCAGCCATCAGAATTTCATTTGGCAGTTAAACCGTTCATCAGAAGCCATCTGATATTTAAACGTTACTAACTCATTCCTCTATTCGTATATTTGTAGTTCAAGTTGATATGAGAACCGACGAAACTATCGTTCGATCAAAAATTTGCGGTCCACGGGAGCTCTGTGACATAGCCTATTTTTTTACATTAACTCTTTTGTGTATCGTTGAGTTTTACAGCTGTTATCGATAAAAATATTTGTTCCCAAGAAAAGAAGACGGCTCGACAAAGACAAGTTCTAAATTGAAATCAGCCAGATTATATCTTTGATGTTCTTACTTTGAAACAAAACTTCATAATTATTTTAAGGACTACTATATTTAACCGTAGGAAATTTTTTAGAAGATCCCGTAATTTAATTAATCAGGTTTTCTATTTCGTTTGAATTAAATGCAAAGATAACATCAAACGCATGTAATAACTAATAAGCCTTGTTATTCTCTTCACAAGAAGAAACGTTTCTCTTATTCACTGCAGTCCCGGTGCTAAATGATTACTTATCCATTCAATAAAGAGTGCTATCGCCCTTTTAGTTTTGGATAACAGGAGACTTGGCACTTGGCTGTTAATGTGACCGGTTTGTTATTTGAATAGCGATAATAACTTGATATACAACGCAATCAGCGACACCGGCGTATGCGCAACTCATTATGATCCCGCAAACGCGCAGATGAATCTTCGTTAAAATGTCTTCAAGTAATAAAAAATATACTTTTTTATGTAAAAATTAAAATAGACTTGCTCTTCAGCTTGACCACAACCACGCTCGATGATAATCTATATTGGGTTTACGCGCTAACATAAACTTGAAAGGGATATCAACTAAAATTTCGTCTAGTATTAGTCGTATTATTACGTAGATACACACTTTTTGACTAACCGCATTTTTCGTCGTAGCACTTAAAATTTTTGAAAGTAATCGTTTATCAATTTTATTTCAACCAAATAAAATATAAAACGAAACCTGTTTAAGTAGTCTTTTGGGATTTATCTCATACTTGAGCTTCGGAATTTACTAAAATAATTAAGAATCGTTTACGTTTTACATTTTATCGAAGCTGCAGTATTTATGCTAGCATTGGGCTCTTGATTTTAAAAGCTTCTCAATATTAATAAAGCTGTTTATATTGAAGGAATAACCTGTGCGAATATTTAATATTGATTTTTTTATCAATTTAATATCACACCGTAATAAGTCCTTGTCTACGTCGAGCTTCTTGAAGAAAAATAAAACAAGAACCGATTTATCATGTCGTCCTACGCATACGCCGCTATAAGCAAGCACAAGACAAAAAAAATGTTAAGATACTCTAAACAGCCCGCACTAAAAGTATGTAAAACCCAACGATTTCGCGTGTATAACTTAGTTATATTCACATTTATCTACATTTTAGTATGTGGAACTTTATCTGGTGTTCCCACTGTTGGACCCTTAACACGAAGATGTAAACGAATAAAAAAAAAGCAATACTTGTAAAGAGAAAATTACTGATTCGCCGTTCATGTTTTAAATAAACCCTTCCACGAAGTAGTGTAGTAATGAAATATTATTTTAATAGGTATGTTTATGGTATTATAATTATTTGCCGTGGTTTAATAATTTCTTGTATGCAGGTATTTAGAATGTTCAAGTTGAATGTTTTACCTCTACCTATATAAGTACGTATTATGCAAATTATATTAAGAACAACTCGTTGCTTATTTACTGCACTACAGCAAGACATGTCGAATTATACTATAACTATATTCATGAATCCGAAATACTTTGCATGATATTTACATTGGATTATTTTTAAAATGTTCAATCATGTCAGTTTTCCCATAAGTTTGGCAGTTATTAATGTGACGAAAACTTGAATAAAAGACAATAAATCCCTTTATGTCAAAAAATTAAGTGATAATATAGAACTGAATCGTGAAAATTATTTTAGACGTGTCGTCGGTATTGAAGAAGTGAATGAACTGCTTGATCGCTAAGCAAATACTGATAATGAAATTGTTAAGGATAACATCTTAGTTCTTTACGAAGTGCAGTGCATAAGTACAATATGTTTCATAGATGCGAGGTTCATTCAGTCGATACAATACGGCTTAAAGCCATTATAAACCGTTTCTTATATTGGTAATTTTGGGTTTATTCGTGGATTACTTTCACGTTTAAGTACTTTACTTTTGAGTAATTTTGAATTAACCGTCTTTCTTGAATTTTGGAAAATTATTTATTTAAAAGCAATGATTATATGGAGGTTTGACAACTAATTTAATGTAAGTAGTTAAATTAGACATGAATAATGTTAATGAATTAATAAATAATTAACAAGGTACACATAAAATACCAGTGGCAAAACCTGATCGTGTCACAAATAAATAAACAATAAAGTGGTTACAACAATAAAATTAATTCGCTATCAGCGGTGTTATTGACTTTCGAAATGATTGATTCGCGAAATACATTCCAGAATTATGAGACTATAATGAATATAATGATGATGATAATAAGGACAGTGAACCGTATTGGCCGTAAGTCGTGAATAATAATAAAGTCACAGTAGTCATTGAAGATGAAACTAAAGTTAATTTCTTTGTGAAAGTAGAAAACCCTAAAGTTATGGAGTATTTCTTCTCTATTGATAAAAACTAGGTGACTACCTCAATTCAAGGTCAAGTCACTAGTGCCAGACCACCGGGTCGGCTGAGCATAACGTTTATGGTAAAAGTGAGCCACGAGAGGGAATAAAAAAGTCATTAATGCTATGAACCGGTGCGCACGAGGCGCCACCCGGAACGGCGCGTGGTGAAAACCGCGGGAAACCGCAATAGCGAGCACGCATCCGCGCAACCATGTCAGTAGTGTGAAAATATAATTACTTTAAGACTGGAAAACGCTCGCAATACGCGCGAATACTTCTGTTACCACGTCAGTGAATAAATAAATCCCGATTGAAAAGAACCCAACACCTAACATCATGTCACCCAATATTGAACGACACAATTCGTATATTTAATTACAAAACGGCGAATCATAGTTCATAAATGATCCAGACAAAGTTCCATCAAGGTCTTCTAAGCTATTGATTAAAAATAAATTAATTAAAGAATCTACAGGAAACCGATTCGGAGATCTCGATTTGATTGGGTCGCGTTCGAGACACTCCGCGTTTGCCTCGCTGTCATGATTTGAGTCCAGCTCAAATGGCGAGCGTGAAGCCCCTCTGAACTGATCAATCATACGCATACAAATATTACATTAATAAAAATGGTCAGCCAAGACGATTAGGCAGAAACTAAGGCTAAATCACAAATGTTGCGCGAGTTCTCGCCAGCCCCGAGGGACTTCATGCACCCCGAATCCACATTTACACTCTTTTTAACATTTTTCACACTTTCAACTTTTTCACAGCTCACTGCACTGTTTAATTTTAGCTCAGAGCTCCTGTTCGCACTCCTATCGTTTACAGCACTTTCACTTTTATCCTCGAAAAATGAGCGACGTTCCGAAGTCGAAGCCGGAGGCGAAGTCGAAAATAACTTAATTTCCAAGTCACGGTGACCATTCATAGACGTAACGATCTCAGAAGATATTTCTAAAGCCAGTGGCGATCTCGGCTCTGGAGAACTAGTTCTCCTCGGTGGTGGAAACAGCGAATAAAGATTGGGTGCGGAAAACGTCGCTTCGTTATTGTTAGTTTTCCTTTCCGGTATCCTCGCTGAAGGATCACTCCAACTACGTCGTAACATCGTATCAGCTCCACGCCTGCCCAATGGACCCACGACTTTCATGGAGTCTTCTAATTTCGTGGGCGCAAAATCTCCACTTGAATTTTCATCCAGTAAATGCGCTATCGAATTCGCGTCCCAAATATGTCCGACAGGATCACAATATCGGCATTGACACGAGCTGGCAGCAGATTCAGACGGAGAAACCGCCTCCGCCAGTCCAAAACGAGTAGCCTCAAAAGCCTCTCCTAATGCAGCAACCCTATAAGTCTCCGGAACTGGATCCGGGTAGTCTAGCACTTTCACATTTAGAGGATACTGTAACGCCATATCACGGGAATAAGATTTCTCGTAAATGCCGTGCGGTGCGGACCCCATATTTGTACAGTGTTCCACATCGCCGAGATCTAACACAGCGGACGTTAAATCGTGTGGCACTAAGTTATTAGGTTTTCTATCTTTTTTACGTCGCTTTCTTGGTTTTATAATTCTCGGCAACATAGTTTCGGAATTAGTGGAGCCTGAACTTTCGTCACTAGCGACACTAACTGCGTCCGTATTATTATTGCGTCCGCTTCGGGCAGGGCGCGTTTGCTGCTGTTGCTGTTGATTTCTATGTCTCGTATTGTCAGAATCAAATCTATCCCTTGCGACATGTTCCGTCGGGCCCACGGGGCGATGGTTACGCTGCTCGGGTACGGTGGTATATTTTCTCCGGTCGTGCCTGTTCTGTATGATCAGCGGGGCTCCCTGAGCGTGCATGGCGAGCTTGGATACGGGGTGGTCACGGGGCGGTGGCGTGCGCCCCGTCATGGAAATGAGGGGCGCTCCGAGCCAGGCGTTGTGATGTGGTGGTACGCCGTAGGGCGGGTAGTACGGTGGCGGGAATCCCGGTGCGGTGGCGGCATAGTGAGGGCGAGGGGCATCGCGACGCCCGAGGGCGGCGCGCTCGCCCGGACTCATTTCGGTAACGGGGTTGTTTAACCCATATTCGAAGCGGTTTTTTTCAATGTCACGGCGAAACTCCGAGTTGCGACGCGATGTCGTAATCGTAAACTAACATCGGAGGCGCGTAGGGGCGTGCGTTCGTGCGCCGCGGTGGTCGGCTGAGAACTGAAGTGAATGAGCGCGAGCCGGTCGCGGCCGCGATAGCCGGGTGGGAGTGCCACCGCCGCGGCGCACCACGCGACTATCGCCGGCATAGATGCAACGGAAAGCTTGCAGCCCTAATCACTCCGCCATTTAATCCTTGTTTACTTTGTTAAGCTCTACAAATATGGCTATGTCACCTAAAGGATTATAGTTTTTCCATTTCATAAAAAGATTTTTGACGTTTGCATGATTAATATACCTAAATTATAAATTAACGCGGAACATTCAACACAACATAATGTTTAGGATGTAGTGGAATACGCTCGCGTTGTTCGCGGATAAAAGTTTTTGACGCTTTTCATTAAAAATTTTGAGCATTTTCAAAAGCATATAGATGATGATAGATTTTATATAGTATAGAGTAAATAATTAAATATAGCGAATAAAATTTCAAGGTTCTAATAAAAAGTAGAACCTATTAAACTTGTTGTATTATTATTATTATTAACATTCATAATACGAAAAACCCTTACCTCAAAATAGGAGCTGACGATCGACGAATGATCGCAAAAAACTTTCTTACCTGAAACAAAAACAAAAAAATTTAAGTAGTGATTATTTCTTCTTACGCCATAAATTCGAATCCGCTCGATATAAAACAGCCATCAAATAAAATAATTAAAGTTACTCATAATATTATAACACCAATTACATTTGAGGCGTTATAAATGTACGCGCATTAGCTATTCATAGATTGCAACGCCATGTAAAGCGTTTATAATGAACAACGTTACAGCGTAACAAAGCCATAGCGAATGGACCAAGAAGATTAAAAATGTAGGAGCATAGCTGGTATTATAACAACTGGAGTAGACCGTACAAGATTTATAATAGCTTCACATTTCTGGTCTTGAATTTTTTTTAACATTCATGTCACTATGCATAAGAGATACAATACTTATAGTCATAAGAGATACAATGTTCTATACTCCGAATTTATTCAACTAGATATTACACCTACCTGTGTAAATAAATATCACGATTCTCGACAATAATATTTACTCTAAAGAACCATATTAATAGAAACATTTATCTATGACGTTCATAGTGAAATTATTAAGATGTTACAATTAACTACAGTAAACCAACTTTTAGTTATCTTGTAGCTAGAAAATTTTATTAATTTCCTATCGGTATTGGAAAATTAAAAATAAAATTGTATTAATATATATATAGCTGCTTGTGCTGATTCACTGACTGACTGATTGATCACCTCTCCTGAACAATTTTGTATGAAAAATTTTTTTTTCAATTACCATTTCGTATAGAAGAGAAAAATTCATTCGGAGGAAAAATACGGAGAGAGCTGATGATTGAGGATTTCGAAGACAGGTAAAGAGCACAGCGAAAGTATTGAAGATAGGTGGGGGGTGCTCGACCAAATGTCATTTGAAACGTCATGCGATTGGCAGTGAGCTGAAAAAAAATTCAAAATGGCGGATTCAAAATGGCCGCCATTCGAATTTCGTCGATATCTCGGAAAGTATAAAAGATGGAAGAATGGTTTCTTGACAAGAAGTGATCAGGACCCGAAGATCTATTTGATGGATAGAAAAAAAATTCAAAATGGCGGAATTTATTTTTCCATAGAAAATGTATGGGGAATGTTGAAGTGACTAACAGTTGGTAATTATGCAAGGTTGTGATGCGGTTTTTCGGAGAGTTACTAGAGAAAAATATGGAGAGAGCTGATGATTGAGGATTTCGGAGACGGGTGAAGAGCACAGCCAGGGTATCGAAGATAGGTGGGGGTGCTCGACCAAATGTAACTCGAAACGTCATCCAATTGGCAGTTAGCTGAAAAAAAAATCAAAATGGCGGATTCAAGATGGCCGCCATACAAATTTCGTGTTGTTTGTTCTATCTCGGAAAGTATAAAAGACAAGAGAGTGATTTTTTTGCAAGACGTAATTAGAATCTCAAGGTCTACGGGATGAATGAAAAAAAATCAAAGTGGTTGAATTTATTTTTCCATGGAAAATGTGAATGCTACAATAAACAAGGCCTATGAAAAACTATGAAAAGTATGAGAAGAGATGATGGTCTACGATTTGGATGATGATTGAGGAGCACGGTCATGGATTTAATGATAGTTAAGGGCTGTTTGAATAAAAAATACACCCTCACCCGGTGAGGTCCAGTGTATTTTTTATTCAAACAGCCCTTAACTATCATTAAATCCATGACCGTGCTCCTAGGTAATTCTTTTAGCCCATTGCCAATCGGATTCCAATTGGCGATGGAGATGACGGCGATTCTTAAATAGGTGAGATGACAGCCCGCGGGCCACATGTGGCCCGCGCTCCCACGCGCCCTACTAGTTACTATATATATAGCTGCTCGTGCTGATTCACTGACTCATTGATCACCTCTCCTGAACAATTTTGTATGAAAAATTTTTTTTTCATGAATAGGGTCGTATAGAAGAAAAAAATTCATTCGGAGGAAAAATACGGAGAGAGCTGATGATTGAGGATTTCGAAGACGGGTAAAGAGCACAGCGAAAGTATTGAAGATAGGTGGGGGGTGCTCGACCAAATGTCATTTGAAACGTCATGCAATTGGCAGTGAGCTGAAAAAAAATTCAAAATGGCGGATTCAAAATGGCCGCCATTCAAATTTCGTCGATATCTCGGAAAGTATAAAAGATGGAAGAACGGTTTCTTGACAAGAGTTAATCAGGACTTGAAGGTCTACGTGATGAATAGAAAAAAATGCAATATGGCGGAATTTTTTTTCCATAGAAAATATGACTGAGGATTGCGTTGCCTTTATGGGCGGGAAGACAGCCCGCGGGCCACATGTGGCCCGCGCACCCACGCACCCTACTAGTTTTCTACAACGCAGTTGAGTCAGACTATTTATTCGTCATCAGTCAAATGCGACAATAATATAAACAAAAATCAGACATTGCTCTACATAATCATATGGTAGATATAGAATTGCACGGCGGGCAAAGTCCATGAGTTTTGCAAATGCCGGCACTGCAGTCGACTGTCGACATTGCAGAAAGTCTGTCCAAAGTGCGCTATAAAAAATCAAGATTAGCTGATCAATACATAATAATTAATATTTACTGACAGTAGACCCAAAAACTTCCTTTCGGTATACAAACAACAAGGTATTTTTATTATTTCGTTTATAGGGAATAGAAACGCCACCTTGCACTGTCAATACGTTTCTGCTTTTGAGGAGTTTGTTTATACCTCCAATATGGAGGCATATTTAGAGACTACATTGTTCTCTTAATTCTTGTTCTATTTGAGATGAGACCTGGATTTCCTGAAAAGGTGGCTTGTGTCCAGAACTAGGAAATTAACTGGATGATAGTGATGGTGGTAATTATATGAAGCTTTTTAGCAATTGTGACGGCAATGACCTAACGAATAAAACTGTAGATTTCGCGCTTGATGGAGATAAGATGCACATACATAGCTAAAATTAGAGATCTTATCAATTAAATAATTGGCGTATTAGTACACTGACGCAGTACGTATTAGACTGTTTATATCACAGTTAAACATGTAATTGAATTATCTACGTGAGAATTTCTAACATTTAAATAAGTAACCTAAAAAATAACGACAGTGAAAGTAAGGCAGGTGAAAA
This sequence comes from Coenonympha glycerion, assembly GCA_963855885.1. NCBI lineage: Eukaryota > Metazoa > Arthropoda > Insecta > Lepidoptera > Nymphalidae > Coenonympha > Coenonympha glycerion. The sequence continues at coordinate 13,376,638 of OY979637.1, read as the reverse complement.
TAAGCGGAGCTTAATTTCATACATCAATTAACGCGTTATGCCTAATTACAAACTGCGAAAGCGTTGAAATGAAATGGCTAACTGTTTTTACAACTTTTGGCGCCAACAGCCCGGTTCCTGTTCAATTTAATATCACAAACTAGTACGGTAAAGTTACTTCTGATTGCATGAATTTATTCATGTTTTTGTTGTTTGTTTTTTAATTCTATTTAGTGGCGTCTATGATCTGCTATTATGAAAATTACAAATTGAATGCATTTTTTAAAATTTAAAGTAAAACTAGAAGCACTTTTGGAGTTGCTACATCAAGCTTTGTACCTGCCTACATCTCTAGTAGAAGTAGTAAGTATCTAGAATAAATATTTGAGAAACATCGCAAACTTAGTTTAAAGACTAGTAGTTATCACCATCTTAATATATATAAATCTCGTGTCACAATGTTTGTCCTCAATGGACTCCTAAACTACTGAACCGATTTAGTTCAAACTTCGTGAATATCTGTCATTTGGTCCAACTTAAAAGATAGAATAGTTTTTATCCCACGTGGACGAAGTCGCGGGCATCAGCTAGTACATGTATAAGTAACAAATATCATATTGACCCTTAACAAAAGCCTGTATCGTGTACGCTATACATTGTTCAAATAGAGATATTTTGATTATGTTCTGTCGTCTTAGCTTTTTTAAGAAACCGCATAATAAATTAACCGATATAACTTTAACCGATACAACTACGTTAAATTAAGGGTCCAAATAATCAGATTCTGGGTTTAGTAATGGCGACTAGTCGCTTTCTTCTCTTAGCCATATCTTGAGTATTTAAACGAAATAATGATGCAGAAAGTTTCGTAAGGATGTAAAGACATACATGGCAGGTCACATGTCATCACTGTATCTCGTTTTCGACCTTTGGAAACTCCTCGCGCCCACAGGGACTGGTGAAAGTGAAGTTATGACTCACAAACCTCTCTCTCGATGAACCCACTCTGTCCATACGTGTTCATACAATAATCATATAATACTCGAATATGTACAAACAATTATGACCTTTGTCAATAACTGTCTACAGTTCATATTTTGTTACATGATTTGTGGTACGTAAAAGCGGATGGATCTACGTATTGAACCCCACTTAGCATATGCATAATTGCAAGCGCGTTAACGAGTGACTTTCAACGTATTTTTTTATCGAAAGTTGTTTTGCAGATCTTTCGTCACATTCATATCATCACATAAATCACGGCATATATTTTGATGGGCTCAACGAAAATCATGCTAATTAATTTGTACAATATACATTCAACAATATTTTTGAAATGAATTCCAATAGTAGTATTTTCTTGTTGTAACTTGTGAACTTTTTAAATAAAACAGGCTGGTCGGATGATTTTGTTTCTCTTTCATCAATATTTATCTTCAGTTTCAGCTAAATATCTTAGTCATTGGTGCCAATAAATGTCCAATTCGTTTGTGCAAAATCTCTAAACTCATATAATTTCACGCGTATAAAAATAATGTTATCCTTTTCAAGATGTTCTCCATGGGAAACGGAAAGCACCATTTTTAGACGTGATTCGTCCAAAATTAGTTTAGAGATTTTACACATCACAATCGGCACCATTGATGATAAGCTAAATTCAGAATTTGTAAGAAAATAAAAGTATCCGAAATTTGAGGTGGAATTTGAGGTTAATGTCCAAATCAAATGTTAACAAAAATGTTTTGAGGGACATTGTAATCATCATTTACATTTATCGATTACAGCACTACGTATATTGATTGATTAAAGGAAAGCGATCGGCGGTTGCATCGACCTTTTGCCAATCGTTTGCGTGCGCGCACAAAATTTATACTGTACCAACTCTCGCTCTCGGATGGGTTGCAACGGGGTTTATTGCGAGTTATGATGGTTATTACGAACAGGCCGATTACCAATTCGTGTTAGGTGAAAGTTATTAAGGTAACTATCCAGACTGAGCTCGATATTGCGTAACCGCTGACGCATCGCTGATCGTCGGTGAAGCATTAGAAACGTTTCGGTACAACGAAATACTCGTGCATACATACCTACTAAACAGTAAACACTAAACATTACCAACCTCGATATTTCATTCGTCTAGTGGTACATCATAAGTAGGACCGTTCTGAAAAGTTATCTTGGCTTTAAAAAATCGCAAGGCTAGTTAATAAACTGAAAGTATTACTTATTATACTTTAAATTTTATCTACGCTCATTGCTTAAAGTTCGAATTATGAAATCAAAATGTGTCACATATTGACCTACTTTATTCACAGACTTCTATAATTATTAAAAAGTTATTCATTATAACATCGCTGTACTATGGAAATATCTCTAGATAATTGAATAATTTCCATTACGATACTCGGCTCAGGGTTCCTGTATTTTTATGTGTCGTCATCACAGACCAGGGATTAATTTTTTTTTATCTGTGGTCGTCATAGCCAAAAGAGAGTGTATAATTTTGTTTTTTTATATGTGGAGTCCACAGACAACATTTAGTTGGTAGTCATTTGATGGGCCATGATCGACCATAGACAACAATTAATTCACGGAAATAATAATTTTTCCCTGCCTTAAATGCCTAATTAAAAAGTGTGTGTTATACAGAATATTGAAAAGAATTACATATGTATAATTTTTAATTATTTAATTATCCACTAAAAATATACTTTACTAGCGGACGCCCGCGGCTTCGCTCGCGTTGAACCTCTGCTTTACATCCTCAGGCGTTTAATTACCAAAATTCCTGTCTTAACTGCCATTTATTTTAATAATTTAAAGACAACAAATTCTTCCTTTGTGCTTGCTGCTATAGTCACTTATCGGTTTTGAAAATATGAGGTCGTTACAAAAAGTTTCATATAGTTCAATTAGGGTACCGTACCTATAGGGGAAAAAGGCGGGAACCTTATTACTGAGACTACGCTGTCTGTCCATAATAAATGGCGGCCACGTTTTTTTAATTCTGACCATAAATTCGTTCTCTATTCTTGCTGTGATACTCAAATATCGATTTTCAAAGCAATCGGCCCAGTAACAAAAAAGTTCAAAATGGCGGCCACTTTTATTAAATTTTGACCACAAATTCCTGCTCCATGCTTGCTGCGATACTCAAATATCGACTTTCAGACCAATCGGCCCCGAAACAAAAAAGTTCAAAATGGCGGCCATTTTATTTAATTCTGACCATAAATTCGTTCTCTATGCTTGCTGCGATACTCATATATCGATTTTCAAAGCAATCGGCCCAGTAACAAAAAAGTTCAAAATGGCGGCCGCTTTTCTAAATTTTGCCCACAAATTCGTTCTCTATGCTTGCTGCGATACTCAAATATCGATTTTCAAAGCAATCGGCCCAGAAACAAAAAGTTCAAAATGGCGGCCACTTTTTTTAATTTTGACCACAAATTCCTTCTCCATGCTTGTTGCGATACTCAAATATCGATTTTCAGAACAATCGGCCCATTAACAAAAATGTTCAAAATGGCGGCCACTTTTTTTTAGTTTTGACCACAAATTCCTACTCCATGCTTGCTGCGATACTCAAATATCTATTTTCAAAGCAATCGGCCCAGTAACAAAACAATTCAAAATGGCGGCCGCTTTTTTTAAATTTTGACCACAAATTCCTTCTCCATACTTGTTGCGATACTCAAATATCGATTTTCAGAGCAATCGGCCCAGTAACAAAAAAGTTCAAAATGGCGGCCACTTTTTTTAAATTTTGACCACAAATTCCTTCTCCATGCTTGTTGCGATACTCAAATATCGATTTTCAGAGCTATCGGCCCAGTAACAAAAAAGTTCAAAATGGCGGCCACTTTTTTTTTAATTTTGACCACGAATTCCTTCTCCATGCTTGCTGCGATACTCAAATATCGATTTTCAAAGCAATCGGCCCAGAAACAAAAAAGTTAAAAATGGCGGCCATTTTATTTAATTCTGACCATAAATTCGTTCTCTATGCTTGCTGCGATACTCATATATCGATTTTCAGAGCAATTGGCCCAGTAACAAAAAAGTTCAAAATGGCGGCCACTTTTTTTAATTCTGACCATAAATTCTTTCTCTATGCTTGCTGCGATACTCAAATATCGATTTTCAAAGCAATCGGCCCAGTAACAAAAATGTTCATAATCGCGGCGTCTTTTTTTTTAATTTTGAACACAAATTCCTTCTCCATGCTTGTTGCGATACTCAAATACCGATTTTCAAAGCAATCGGCCCAGTAACAAAAAAGTTCAAAATGGCGGCCACTTTTTTTAAATTTTGACCACAAATTCCTTCTCTATGCTTGTTGCGATACTCAAATATCGATTGTCAGAGCAATCGGCTCAGTAACAAAAAAGTTCAAAATGGCGGCCACTTTTTTAATTCTGACCATAAATTCGTTCTCTATGCTTGCTGCGATACTCAAATACCGATTTTCAAAGCAATCGGCCCAGTTACAAAAAAGTTCAAAATGGCGGCCACTTTTTTTTAATTTTGACCACGAATTCCTTCTCCATGCTTGCTGCGATACTCAAATATCGATTTTCAAAGCAATCGGCCCAGAAACAAAAAAGTTAAAAATGGCGGCCATTTTATTTAATCTGACCATAAATTCGTTCTCTATGCTTGCTGCGATACTCATATATCGATTTTCAGAGCAATTGGCCCAGTAACAAAAAAGTTCAAAATGGCGGCCACTTTTTTTAATTCTGACCATAAATTCTTTCTCTATGCTTGCTGCGATACTCAAATATCGATTTTCAAAGCAATCGGCCCAGTAACAAAAATGTTCATAATCGCGGCGTCTTTTTTTTTAATTTTGACCACAAATTCCTTCTCCATGCTTGTTGCGATACTCAAATACCGATTTTCAAAGCAATCGGCCCAGTAACAAAAAAGTTCAAAATGGCGGCCACTTTTTTAATTCTGACCATAAATTCGTTCTCTATGCTTGCTGCGATACTCAAATACCGATTTTCAAAGCAATCGGCCCAGTAACAAAAAAGTTCAAAATGGCGGCTACTTCAAAATTTGGATTTCAAAAATCCCCGAAAAACCTGAGTACGAATTGATTTTATTACCTGATAAAAACCTAGGTACCAATTTTCAGATCTGAACTACTTTTAGTTCTTCGGGAATTCCTGGAACAACGAAAAAAATCACTTTTGTATGGGAAAATCCCTTAAATGTACGATTTTTACCCCTATAAATTTGAATTTCTGAAATTCCCGTCTTAGTACGAATTCATGACCTAATATCAACCTAGGTACCAAATTTCAGATCTCTACGACTTTTAGTTTTTCGAGAATTCCTCGAACAACGAAAAAAAAATCACTTTTGTATGGAAAAATCCCTAAAATGTACGATTTTTACCCCTTAGGATTTGAATTTCTGGAATCCCCGTCTTAGTACGAATTCATGACCTAATATCTATCTAGGCACCAAATTTCAGAGCTCTACGACTTTTAGTTTATCGGGAATTCCTGGAACAACGAAAAAAAATCACTTTTGTATGGGAAAATCTCTTTAATGTACGACTTTTACTCCTTAGGATTTGAATTTCTGGAATCCCCGTCTTAGTACGAATTCATGACCTAATATCTATCTAGGCACCAAATTTCAGATCTCTACGACTTTTAGTTTTTCGGGAATTCCTGGAACAACGAAAAAAATTCACTTTTGTATGGGAAAATCCCTTTAATGTACGATTTTTACCCCTTACAATTTGAATTTCTGGAATCCCCGTCTTAGTACGAATTCATGACCTAATATCTACCTAGGCACCAAATTTCAGATCTCTACGACCTATAGTTTAGGCGGAATCCGTGGAACAAACCAAAATTTCTCATTCTTTTATATATATAGATCTGACTTGTATACTTAAATATTTTTCCACTCTTTTTTGTTTCATGACTTTTTTAACAGACTATACGCAGTTTACAACTGAATTTTGGCGCCATACCTAACTTTTAACATTTCAATGTGATATTTTTGTTACTTAGTCAAAACTTAGCGCGGAAAAATGTCTAGCAGTGAAAGAAAATTTAACTCCACCTGACATTTAAGTAATTGCAACAAAAATGACCCACAATCTTTTACCAACAAAGTGAAGGATTTACGACAAACGTTAGCAAGATTTTATGGTTTGGATTTATGATAATTTGAGCGTAGATAAAGTAGTGTATGAAACTCTATATAATTAGGTATTAAAACACTCGTGTGATACTATTAAAAAACTCGCCTGCGGCTCGTTTTTTAAACTCACACTCATGTTTTAATACCCCCCATTATGCATCCGTTTCATAAACTACTATTACAGCCTTTGAAACTTAACGTTACTTTAACTTTGAGGGTAATGTCAGCTTTTTCATTTCTACAAGAATTACACTTAACAATCAAAGATTACAAACTACGATTGTAAAAAATCACTTTAGAGATAGCGTTTCTCTACATTCTTATCAGACGAAGCAACCTTTCTCACATACTTTGTGTGCTACTCATTCATTCAAAGCATCAGTAAAACTCAAAATATCTGTATTGTAGAAAAAGCTGGCTATCAGTAAATACATTATTCAGTTCCGTCTTTGTTTATTGATTTAAATTCAAGAATTCATAAAGAGTTTATCGATTATCGATTATTTCACCAATTTAAGCTTTATAAGATTAAAAGAACCTAGATATAGCTGTATAAAGGAATCAGTTTTATACAAACAAGCATCTTACGCAACGTTACGTCATACAATAATTGTATAGGTTATTCAATACTAATAGAAAGGCAATAGATATAAGGTGAAAGCGATCGCAACAGTATCTACTCGTAAATGCTAAAGATAAAAAATTTAACCTTTGAAATAATTTCTAAATTACGTCACGTAAGATTTGCGTAAGATAGAGGAAGGAACCACCGTGACATAATAGCCCTATTTGAATGTAACTACTTCGTATGACAGTAATTTCGATACAACTGCATGAATCCTGGTTGTGGCGGTAACGGTAATTTAATTAATAATAACGAATACATAAGTATGTACTACTCATTAAAACAATATTGAATTGCCATTTATATATTAATTGATGAGTAACTACCGTCATTTACGAGCAAACAACAACGTTTGATAAGACACCGAATCTTAGATAAATAGAGAAGGTAAAGACAGAACATGAGAAAGAAGGTAAAGACAGATACGAGAAAGAAGGGAAACCAAAAAATAAGCTGGTTCAAGTAGATGCAAGGCTCGCAAGATGAATATTAATACAAGATTTCATCAGGCTTAGTTCAAGTAAGTAGTTATTTGTCAGGAAAAAGTATCCTAAACCAAAACATGCAATTCCGTGAAGAGGAAACTGAAAAAACAGACTACAGTGTAAGATCTGCGTATTTTTTTCCAACTGCAAAGCAATCTTTATGTCAATCATATCCTTCGAAGTTCTTATGCTGTGAATACTGAATACACCAAAAAAATCAAGCAACGTATTCACGAAGTACGATCAATAAAAAATTACACGTAATAAAAAAAAGAACCAATACTAAAAAGGTTTTTGGAACACGCCGCTTTCGTAATGAACGTAATACATAATTACGAGAGCATTACATAATTGAACAGGACAAAAAGATTCGGTGAAAGCAGTTACGTTATCAGAGCCCGATAAATACTCGTATATTGAATAGCTACAACTACAATTGAATACGACCACGAGCTGTTGAGTAAAGAAAAACTTTCGGGTCTTACGATTACGTTCCTCTCAACGGCGAATTAGATTATTATTGTATTCATGTATAACAGATACAACGTTTCTGTATATATAAACGCGAAAATTTGTAAATATGGACGAATGGATTTTACTCTTTCTCTTTGTTACTCTTTCACGCCGCAACTACTCAACTGATTTGGCTGAATTTGGAACTTCGATAGCTTATAAAGTTATAACCGGAATTAACACATAAAAATAAATAAATAAAATAGCTTTTATTGTTTCCTTACAGTTACATACATTTTTGTTTAAGTAATACACAATCATCAAGTGGAATTAACACTATACTATAGGCTACATTACCTGGAAAAATCCATCGTCCCACGGGATTAGCGAAAAACCGAAATTCACGCGGGCGGAGCCGCGGTCAACAGCTAGTATTTTCATATTAATGAAAACCCATCAGTTTATTCCCCCTTACGGGATTTGAATCCGCCTCTACCATCGATCGCAGCTGGGTGTTCTGCCACTGAGCTACGGGAGCAACTAAACTTCGCTTCGAATTGGTTCCGGAAATAGGACTCAATTTTAGTCAAGTCTGTGATGTGCGCTTGCAGATTTCTCTTGAAGCTTACGTAATATCGTCGTTATGAAAGGCGCGTGTATTTCTGATACTTTCGCATTGTGTTCCGATCACACTTTCAAAAAGAGCTCATGTGAGAAACATTTGCATTGTGGAGATTCTTTTAAAAATATGAAGATAACTTTAAAAGATAGCTATTCATTGCACGCAAAAGATAAGGATATTAGGGAAAAGGTTTGGAAGACATTAATGACAGCATTATTATTTGTAGACAACTAACAACGTTATCAAAAAACATAACCAAGCATTAATTAGGTAACGAAAAACCGGCTTCAACTCTCATTAAAGTACTGTTGAATACATCCTTAGCAATTAAAAAATTCAGACATACGAGTATATTAATATGGTTTTCTCATGGATATCATTATCATAACTGGACTAAATTGAAATTGGGACCACACGAGAAGCGTCAGCTTTCTAATAAAAAAAGAATCATCAAAATCGATTCCCCCAGTCAAAAGTTATGAGGTAACAAACAAAAAAATACGGTCAAATTGAACCTCCACCTTTTTTAAAAGTCGGTTGAAAATTACTAGGTAGGTATATTAAAAGCTGCCGATGCTCGACATTCTCATAACATTTTATAATTTCTATTCGAGTGTAGTTTGATACTTTTGACCTTTTGTGCATGATCGGTAATCATTAAAAATACTTTCTGTACGTCTTTAAAATTGCCAAAGCCTTAAGGAAGTTACTATAAGATGAGAAATATTCTTACTGAAGCACGGTGAGGAAACGACCTGTTTATTTCCAACAGAAAAATAGGGTCTTACAAATTAGATTTATTATAATTTAACCGATAACGTGGTTGAAGAGTTCCTCTAGCAACATTATTCAAATTTCACGGCAAAATTGCCTTATTCTATAGATATAGGAAGGGATCGGATCGACGACGGTGAATAAATTATTATCTTTATTTATATTTAGAAGATTTTTACTGTACCAATATTTTTGGGAAAATTGGATTTTTCGTAAAATTACGCAAGAGATCCGTTCTATTATTATTAACTAAAAGGTCCATAGATGGATCACCTAAGAAACTATAGGTTTTAGGTGTTAGGTTTATATCCCTAAACGGCAAAACAACGTTGTCCGAGTCAGTTAATAATAATTATAAAAATTATAAGATAACTTATATGATAGGGAATTGTGGATCGATGGTAAAATTTTATAGGTCAGGGCCGAGCTCACAAAAACCAGTACCAGCATTGAAAATGATGATTGATTCACAATAGGCTTTCTAATTTAACGAGTATTAGTCATGATTAACATTTTAATTTAATTGAACATAACCCACACTTAATATGAGTTATCCTTCCCACTCCTATAACAGGCTTCTAACAATAGTTTTAATTGTAGATCAAAGATATTTCAAAACGCAACATGGTCGAAAATCGTGAAATTAAATTTATATTGCACCAATCATTTCGCATGCATTGTATTTCCTATGTTGATTGTATATTCAATTTTACCCTCTAAACTTTAATTTTTCAGTGTTAATTTCTTATTTTATTACTTGATTCACTTCACTGAGTGTTAAAAAACTTAACTACGTGAATCACCCCACTATACCGAGTAAAATCAAGTACGCAGTGAACGCGGCCACAATATTTACCCAACGCAAAAGTGGTAAAGGTCGGCGATGTTTATAATAAAACTTCACACTACATTTGCGGGGAAGAAATCCGGCTAGAAATCGTAAAATTTGCGTGCACGTTAAAAGCGCAAACACTCGATACAACACGTGGCCGGTTATTTTCCATGCTCCTGTTCCGCGACCGCAAAACATCTTGTCTATATACGTTTTCGCTCCGAGAACCTGCTAAAACGCATTTGCGTCTCAATTACTACCATTATCGTTGTCCACTTTCCATCCTTTTGAGGGATTTCTATATACGTTAGATTCTCTATCCTTAACAGTTATTTTTGTTAGAAACCTCAAAACATCAGAAAACTGTGAAACGGGCTATGTGAAATAAATAATTTCATTTCATTTCATTTCAATTTTTCTGTAACATTTACCATTGATATATTCAACAGCATCAATTTGGGCAATTTGTTGTTCGAAAGCTGGTTTGGACATTTCACAAGATTTTGTTAGATGTCACGAAGGATCAGGAAGTTTCGGAACGTCACTTCGTGTTATATCCACGACCAAAATAAGCAATTATTTTCTACAGCATAGAATGGTGAGATAAACAAAAAAATTATATTTAGCCCAATATTTTTTTCATGTAGCCCTCGTCACGGGCATGTGTTATGTATTTATGTATGTGTACCTCTTAACACACTATATACAATTTATTTTAATTCTATAATCATGGGTGTCCGTGTCACATTCTCGCGTTTTATTTTACGCCATTTAGCCATGTCCTCGGCACTGTGAAGGGCATCATGGTCGGGTGGATTAGTTAATCATTATAATGATAAGAATCTGTTTTGTCCTGCAATGATACGAGGTTCACCTTAATACAACGCGATAAAAATGTCACCAAACACATTAAGTCGGTTCAAAGTATTGCCTAACTTGCCCATCAAAAGGTCGCCAAATTCCATTGTGTCTGGATTAGCAGAGAGGTAGACTAATCGTTTCCTCTTCAGCTGTGAATTTACTTAATGCTGGAAAGTTTGTTTACTTTCATCCTAAGCAGGAACTATTAGCCGGCAGTCGTAGCAGTTGTTAACAGTATCGCTATAGCAATCATTTTGTACTACAGTAATGGCTGCTAATGGCGCTTTGCTGCTATTGCGGCTTACAGCAACTGTTATCAAAAGTATGGACTGGTTTTCACTGTTATCAGCATTCGGTAACCGTGTAAGATTGCATGTTACAATTTCTCGCTGTGTGTTTATAAATTTTCTTATCTTCGGTCTGGGAAAAGAAACATACTCGTACGTTGGAGAATTATTGTGCCTCTGTGCTGAATAAAGCTAAACTAGCATGTTGTATTAATTTAAAGGAGCTTCCTTAATTTTTAAAGGAATTATGATATAATTTGATAACTGCTTTCAGCACTTTTAGTGGTGTTTGTCCAAAATCATTGCCGTTAACATTTTATGCCAAGATGATATCTCTAATAACATACATATTGATTATTATTATTATTGGTTTAGAATAACACACGTCCGTGTTTATATTATTCACCAGTAATTTGGCAATCAAACACAAGTACCTACTTAATATTTTATTTCATCATTTTATTTTTCCTTTTTTCACCTTGAACATCGAGGTAAAATATTAAAATAATAAAGCAAGACCTTCAAACACAGTTGTCAACTTTTCAAAGTATAAAATTACATCGAATCTTTGAAGAATACTTTGAACATCAACTTTATTAAGTTTCTGGTAGTTACTAGTTATGTTTATTATAAAAGTTAAAAAGATAAGTAAGTAATATAAATTTAACTGTTATACTGTTCAGTGTTTATTTGCCCCACAAATCTACTCGTGTACTTATTGTAAATAAAATGACATCACTAATGAAAATATAACATAAAATGATTTATATCGTTGATAAAATTACGACAGCTCACAAAGTACACTCTATCTAGTCAAAAATTTGATCTCTTATGCTCATGAAATAGGTACCTCTTTTACCTATACCTATACATTATACACTGACTCAATTAAGTCTTGATTTTGTTGTAACGGATGCAAAACTTTGTGTAGATATTTGGATGACTGTTACTCAAAGTTATTCTAAAAGCATGAAAAGATTTTAATCTACGGTTGGTAAAAGAAACATAATCGGTTTCCACAGAATTAAACAACTCACCCATCGAAACAAAGCAGATTCACATCGATAGAAATAAAATATCTTATAATAAAACGATCTACAGTATAGTTAATATTTCTAAGCTGACCGCAATCCAAGCTTGAAAAAACTGTCTCGAATCTTGAAATCAAAATTCACACAACTATAGCACAGATCGCTGAAGAAATGTCGTGGTAAAAAATCAGAGCAATAGTTCAAGTAAACAAAGAGGCAGTAATTCAACACTTGACTGAACTAAAAGAATTTACAATGTAAAATACACAATAAATAGCATGCTCAAAGAGAGAACCGTTAACAAAGTGCACCACATCGAGTGATTCATTGCTAAAAACTGAATTATTGTGTCAAAATTGAGTAATAGTGAGCTGATCTGGGTTTTTTGGTGTCAAATTTTTCTCCAGGGGAATAGTATCTAACTCAATTCAAAATTTCGTAAAACTTTTATATTAACTACGACGAACAGCTGTTTTACGTGCAGTAAGATCAATAGAATAACATGAAAATATGATGAAGGCACATGTTTCGAAGCCTGCTGAAATTTTTACAACCAATCGCTATTTATGATAAAGTCATGTCAGCATCATTCGGGAGGGTAATTGAGCATTTCATCCCGAAGAAACGAGTCCACATTTTACTAAATGCCGTTAAAATCATCAGTAGTGATGACTTGTGCATACTCGTATTAGGAAAGATGAAATGACTACGAATGTCGACGAAAAACGGAGGGGTTAGGCAGCAAGTACTTTTTAGACCTGCCAAAGTAACGAAAAACTTTAAGGACTTTTTTTTTTCAAGCAATTTAAAGGTCGTTTGTCCACCACAGGTCCGCAGCCGTCAGCGAGCATGAGACTATTTCTGGCTGAGATCAATCCATCCGTCAGCTCGTACTCGATGACGTCCCAGTGTCGGATGCGCTGGACAAACGGCCTAACAGTAATAATATTTACTCGTGCGATAATACACGCACAACACCTACCCATCGGAAGTGCACGAGCGACGCACGGCGCCAGAGCGGGTCCTAATGTGATTTTGATTGGCGCCGCGGCTCCGACACTTTCACTCGCGTCGAATGTGGGCTGATCATGACTTCGTGTTTAAGAGCTGTCGTTATAGGTAGAGTGAATAATAGTGATGTTTCATAATCATACATCCTCAATCATCATCATCAAAACCATTTTTATGTCCCGGCGTGGCTGGGCGTGGATGTAGCTGGGCGAGGAACATTACACGGTTGGGTGGAGACCCTATCACAAGGGAACACTTGGTGCCACTAATACTCATCAGCAAAGAAGGATGGTACAAGGGAGCAAATATGCTACGGACTATTATGGGGAGAAGGGTAAAGGACAATTGGGCCAGGCAACAAGCACAGCAACTTTAGAACTGTCAGAGATCCCTCTGCACGAAGTAATGCTTTTTATGTGGTTCCGGGAATAAACGGAAGTTCAGAGCGCGGAGAAGGTCTTTAGGCCGAATAATTTAAAAAAAAGCGCGATTCAAACGCATGACGTGTGTTCCGCCTGTAATTCTGAGTTGTGGTCGGATACGTAAGGGCGTGCTTTACGAGTTACGAGTCGTAACTTACGACGCAATAAACAACGGAGCGTCGAGCCTCCGAGATCGCAATATTAAGAGCTATTCCCGTCTGCGATACTTATTTGTAGCCATTTGCTCATAAATACGAAGATTCACGTCCAATATTATCCTCTGTAGATGTTTCGTTGGTTGGAAACTCCATAAATAAACAAACAAGCTAAACAAGCGAGCTAATCTACTTGGCGATAGAATTTTTTGCAATTATAGATCGTTTTTTTAACTGTCTCTCCTATAAATTAAATAACGACTCTTAGTTTGAACTTTTTACCTAGTATTAATGTTGCCTATAAATCCAAGTTTTCATGATAAGAATTATACTTGTAGATCTCATAAACGTTGGATACTTTATTTTTTGCTGAGATAGCAATGCAGCAAATCATCAGCGGCGCGTAAGTAACAGAGATGTCAATCAATTAATCAATTTTATTTATTGCTGATACAAATGAAGAAATACTATAACTACATTTAAGTTCAGTTGAACCAAGCTATGTCAGTCAAAATGTTAGTGAAATAGGTATTCTGATTTTAACTTAGTAACGACTGTTGCTAAGTATCGTTTTCATAAAGCCCTTGGCTTAATTTCGTCTTCACTTCAAGGGCAAGCTTAAAACTGAAAGATTGCTTGGAATGGAATCTTTTAAAGATATTAGTAACGCTCTATTAAGCTAATTGTTATTATAAGTAACTCACTAATTAAGTAATGAAAGAGACGTGAAAAACAAAAAAGTCTGTATAGCTATCACGGTTCAAGAGATACAGTGGTGTGGTGACAGACGCCGGACGGACGGACAACGAAGTCTTAGTAATAGGGTCCCGTTTTTACCCTTTGGGTACGGAACCCTAAAAAATAGAAATGCTCAGTGGAAGTCTCTCGCTAAAATATGTATTCGTAGAATGCTACATTAATATTACGAAGAAAGTGATTTTCATTTGAGAAATTATTTATCGCTGTGACGGGGATTATCTTTTTCAATCTCGACTTTCTGGAGACGAGTCACGAATTCGGAGCCATTATAACGTCAGATAATGAAGACTGAGTAAACGTAAATAGAATAAAGTCGCAAACGGTTTTTCACTTTGCGAGTTTTTTTTTGTGTACGACAATGGAATTTAGACCATCTGAATTGGTTTCAATAGTCGACCCAAGTCGACCAAACAAAGATTTTGGCATGATCAAATACAAGTAAAATACTATCTCTTTTTTCCCGTTTTATGTTGTCAGTCTTACCAGCTGGGAGGTGTCCCACTATGCCCTTGCTATAAAAGGCTGAAGATAGGGTGCCGCGGCGGTCACTTATATGAAGAGTTATATATTATATATTATGGGAAACTATTATAGTACTACTACTTAACTCGACTTAACTAACCTTAATAGTTATAATAATTGGTCAAGTGAGAGTTGGGCTCGCACGTGTGCCGAACTATCACGGTTTAAGAGATACAGCCTAGTTACAGAGTACAGACGTTCGGAGGACAGACGGCGGAGTCTTAGTAATAGGGTCCCATAACACGTGGCTCTCCAAGACTGGCGACAGAAGTGAAATCTTGAACAATTACGTATCCGTAGGCTACGGTAACGGTAAGTATCGCGAGTTCAATGGTTTTTCCCAATCTCAATAAATGCCCAAAACGCTTGTTTTCACCTTAAAAAGAACGAGAAGTTGTAGGCTCTTTTCATTTCAGAAAATAAATATTTATTTCTCTTTCATAATATTTAGCCAAATACCCTGTGTAACCAATAAACGTGGAATGTTCGACGTTTTTTTTCTAGGAATGTGAAATTACTAATGTGTTGATGACAAGTAAAAGCAAAACAGAGTATAGCTAGGTATATATCCTCTGTTCTGCAATGTCTGTACATTTCACTCTATCTATAAATCGCTATATTATAGCATGTTTCATTCGATTCGTATTGAGTTAGACAGACTGGGGCGCGTCATCGTGGATTGAAATATAGCTAAAATGACTGTGACACTAGGTACTATTTCACATTTATATCTATGGGGGTATATATCGTCGTAGGGTGAAGACCGTTTTATTTGTTTCGGCGTCTCCTATCATTTTTCGCACCTGTAACGATATGCGAGATCAACATCTGAAAGCGAGTAGAAAAACAAACGTGTTTGGGTTGTCTAGACATACAGACAGATTCGTCAACATGCCACCGAGAAAGCCGATGCTATAAATCCGAAAGCTTGAACATATGGTATCGGATATCCATCATCCAATTCAGCTGTATTTTATACAGGTATTTTACTAAACCATAATGCTGTGTCACTCTTTCAAACAATTTTGAAAAGCCAAAGCTTGCAAATTCGTTACGCATTTATCAACGGTTAGAAATCTGTGTATAATACGCAGTGGACTTCCACTTGAAAGAGGTAAAGAGGTGCGGATATGCTTTCTTTGCACACACTTAAAGCATTATTATCTTTATAATGTAAGAGCAAAAAAAGATAAGCAGCCTGTTTATACAGTAGCGAAATACAAATGATATTTTGATTGACGCCGTCTTCGGACTTAGACGACTTTCGAAACGTGAAGATTAGAATTTGGATAACAGGTACGGGTCTCATTACGATGTGCTATCGAAAAGAAACAACTCTCACGTTTTGATACGAGCTTTATAGTAACTAGACTAGACTTAAATATTAGGATTTCAAACTTGGAAAGAACCACTTCCTTTGAACTAGTTGTTGAAGAGATTTTTAAATGTTCTGATTTTATTATCATCATAAATGTGAAAGTTTGTGAGTTTGTTTGGATGTTTGTTACTCAACAAACTCAACTGTAGTGCCGATTCGGCTGCAATTAAGAACGTTAATTATAAACTGGATTAATATATAGGCTCCTTTTTATCCCGGAATAATCAACAGACCCCGTGGAATTTTGATAATAATTTTAACTTTGCTATAACAATCTATAGCTACCACAAGAGGTGGATTCCTATAGCCAACTTTCTTGAAAGAAGGTATAAGGATTAGGGAAGAGAACGGGAAATTACCGATTCCCTCAAATTTGTGCAAACCGAAATTCACGCGGACGGATCCCCTGCAAAAACCTAGTAAGTACATTTTATATACTTAAAAGTCGTGAATTATTGTTTGTAACGCTAGTATTACTACTAAACGAAGGAACACTCATTTTCTTAGCTCATCAAAGGGACACGATATAACATGTTTAGAATAAAATTATCTTCATTTATTTATGTTATGAATTCCTGTGTCACAATCAAAAGTAATTAAAATAACTTTGTGTGTGAACTAAAATAACCTCTTTTATTTTTACAATAAATTTAGGAAAAAAAAACAACTTAATTTGATGAAGCGACCTTTAGGCTTAGGACAGGACGTCCGACCGCCCTTCGAATGCTGAGCAAAGTAACATTCAAATAAATTATCCCTTTATAACTAAAGCGAATGTACTGAAAATTTGCTCAACGAGTATTCACTTAAAAGGCAATTCACATAATATACTTATCCACAATCTAAGACACAGACGGCGGTTCAATAATGCAATTTACATAGATGTAGGTACACAAAGAAAGAATTTGATGACATATTTAAATTTAATGAAATGAAATTTTATTCGGAGAATATCTTTGGGCCAAATCACAAATTTTTTGCGGGAATGGCAGTACCATCTTCAGTGTGCTAATTCTGTATCGTTAGTTAGCAACCCGTACTGGCTTATTAACTAAAAAAAAACGGAGGCAAATCCTAAAATTCTATATTTTTGTATTATTTTTGCACAAGTTATCAACCTAGGTTGGTGTTATCATATTAACTTAGTTGCTAACTTGTGCTAACATACCATGCTAATTTCGATGGTATGAAGACATCAACTACATTTCAAAACTTTTCGGAAATAAGTAGTAAGGATATTTGCTATTTGACTTCGGAATGCTAAAAAACAGTGGAAAAGTCACCGCAGGGCTCAAGGCGTAGAGGGTAAGGTAAAAACAAAGAGATTACATTAAAAGTGCACGAAGTAACAATGACTCTGGCCTGGAAGGGATACATCGCCGACCTCCAGACTGCGTCCCGTCAGGACAAGGTCGCCCCGCCCTTGCATCCACCGCCCGCCCTTCGTAGTTAGGGCAGAGTGCAAACATTGCCGTGACTTCACCAGACTCACGCAATGCCACCGAACTTATTTAATGTTCATATTATTGCTAGACTGAAGACAGACTACAAGTCTACAACTATCTAATAAAATAATTTTTATTTGTAACTAGCTGTAGCCCGCGGCTCCGCCCGTGTAAGTTTCAGTTTATACAAATCATTTCAAGTGTCCGAGTTTCCGCTCCCTTTTCCAATCTTTATACATACTTTTAAAGACTGTAATCCGGAACTATAAATGCAAATGCTGGATTTTTAGAAGTACAACTATATAAAGCTATAGCACATTTCGCAATTAAATTAGAAGTGCTTGACAACCGCATGTCAGCGACTGTCCATAGATGGCGCTAGCTGTTAATGTATGGAGGAATTCGCTTCGTTTGAGCGATGCGAGTCGACTCGAAATTCGTACAAAAATCTGTACTAAACCTACACTGAATGACATCACTGCTGAATGCTGCATACTCGCAGAGTCAATAAAGTTAAAAAGATAGCAATAGATATCTTGTCTCATTAACCTTACTGCCTGTATGGGTGAAATGCTTACGAAATTAAACCTTTCTTATGTAAAGTTAGTAGCAAAACTGAAAATCATTCCATTCGCTGAAGTTTTGTGAGATGATAATGATTTTTACTAACACTAATAGAAGCACTAACAAGAATGGCTACGAACTTTTGACAGTTCGCCCCCTGACAAAAAAAAAACACATTCATAAAACTAAGTTTCATTGGAATACAGAATTCCCAGCAGAAGAAACAAAGAATTCGAATTCGTTTTTTTTAACAAAGCACGAATACGAATACTTGTACAACAGTACATGTAGATGTTATTACGAAACAATTTAATCGTTTACTCGTGTGACAAAAAAACTCGCCTGCGAATTAAGTTTCCATTTTTAGGGACCACGTCGAGTTTCGTTTAATTTGAATTTAAATGCGCTTATTAAAATGTGACCTCTCTCGGAACTTGCGAGTAAAAACGTTAAAAAGCATGATTTCTTTTACTGTAGTTGTATTCGATGTTCGTGATGCGGTTACAAATTTTAACCTCATTATAAAACGCTTTAACGAAAAAGTTTGGTGCAGGCTAAATGACAATTAACTTGATGTCATGACTTAGGAGTGTAACAAATTTTAAAGTTAACTAATAAAATATCTGGTTGACCGAGCTTCGCTCGGTAGTTTAACTACTGGATAATAGATGGCAGCAGAAGTGCTTCGCTCGGTAGTTTAACTACTGGCTAATAGATGGCAGCAGAAGTCATATTTTTTTTTTTTTTTGGTAAATTCGACATTTTCTAAAAATCGTTCCTAGCTAGATCGATTTATCGCCCCCAAAACCCCCTGTATACTAAATTTCATGAAAATCGTTGAAGCCGTTGCCGAGATCCAGATTATATAGATATATATATATATATATGTAATGAAATGAGTGACATTTCATTCATTTGAATTTGCCGCGCTTCGCGTATCAGCTGTCTGTACCTATGATTAGTGATCTGTGTCGAGGATTTAAAATGGCGAGGGACGCTGAAATTGTTTTGTGCATTGTTATCGTAATAAAAACTCATAGAAAGAATGTGATTGAGGACTCGAGATATAGTGAACTTTAAATGTCGTTTCTTTGTTATTTCAGGTGAGATAGAAGTGTAATTGTCGTAACTTGATAATAACTAGATAATTGTAAAATAAAACAAAACTTGTAATAAAACAAAACTTTGTTATTTCAGAGAAACAATTTGTGGTTTAATTTTGGAGATCCTCAATGTCTTATATATATATACAAGAATTGCTCGTTTAAAGGTATAGGATTAGCACTTACAATAAGGCGCTACAAATTCCATTATATATATACTTTTCATAACTAAAGTGTTTATAATTATTTTGACTAGTCATTTATCGAAAATTCTAAAATATGCAAGTGGAAACGAATGTAAAAGATTTCGACTATAAAACGATGACAATATCATTGAAATGAAATAAAATGAAATTAAATTCTTTATTTCACATAGGCTTAGATATAAGCTCTCATGAAATGTCAAGACTCTACCGCCAGGTCCGGAAGAAGCAAGAAACTCAGTACTTGCGTTTTTCAAAAATGTCTCAATATAAAATTTTTAGTACATAGTGTGAAATAATATTTTTAAGATATCTCGTGAAGAGATGGAAGCATATCACTATTGTCCCAAGAATCCTTGTTATTTAAAAATTCTTCAATGGTGTAGTAACCCTGATTTATTAGATGTTTTTTGACAGTACCTTTAAACCGGTGCAAAGGTAAGTCCAAGACAGACTTCGGGATCATAATATTGTAGAAGCGTACACTGAACCCCACAAATGAATTCTGTACCTTACGCAAACGGTGTGGCACTACAACTAACTTATATGTGCTCCACTTCTTGATGCCACTAAGAGATTATTTAAAATGAAGAAAAAAATATATGAGGTAAGTAGTTACGAAAGTAAGGAGACATCGGTTTATATTTAAAGTGGATGTACTTAATAGTTTCGAATTAAAACTTGCAACAAACGGAAAAAATTATAATCTCCCAAAAATATCAGAAAATCGTGTTAGGTTATAATAACTTATATCAAATCACCAGCACATTCCATTTCCAGACTCCTCTTACAATGAAATGGACCAAAAGCTCACACATCTTTGAACATCGTAGAGAAACTACAGCAGTGAATACGCAAGTAAATCCCCTACTCCCGCCAATGGTTCCGTCGAAGCCCCACATAAAACCTCAAATTTTCCCCGAAGAAGATTTTGCGATAGGTATTTTATACTATGTAAAGTTATGACGTTTTCCTTCGTTAATCTATTCCAATGAAACGACATTCAATTGAACCAATTCACGACTCAATCAAGCCACCGAACAATATCATCGATTGAATCATCGAACAACAAAATCAACACATCGCTATAACGAGCAAACAATACGAGATATATACGGATAACATTTCGCAACGCGTATACGCTCAACTCTTGCGCAAATCTCGCGTGACGTCACAGCACTGTCCCGCATTCACTTTCGCGTGCACTTTCACCGGCCGGACGAAGCCGTACCGGCGGCATTGTCGAGTTAACCGATGACCAGTCAAAATCGAATCGATAATTTATTCAGCGCGTTTGTGGGTCGGACGTGCGATCTAATGGCGACTGCACGGCGTACATTTTAATGTGCTGTAAAAAGTAAAACTGAATCGCAATTGCTTGTTCCTCTCGACAGAAAAGCGAGCAATGTTTAGCCACGCATCTTACAATACGAACAAATAAATGATTTCAGACTTATTTTGTCGTTCAAAGCTTATATTATATCTAAACGTTACATAGGTACATACTCGTACGTGTAGAACGATAAAAATTGTCGACTTTAGTGCTAATTTTATACTTCGTGTGCAATTTTGTCGAAATATCAACACTAAAAATCGACAATTTTACCGTGGTACGTACCCGTTACTATACCGTCCACTTTTGCGCCATACATATATCATTTCAGTCATTCTTCCTTCACTCGTCCACTCCATATGCTCAATTCCCAAATCATCGCAACATTCCTTTCTCTCCTATTATCATTAGATCTTCTTTTAAACCACACGTCTCTCCTATCACTATTTTCTGAGAAAAGCAGCGAAAACTGACAATAAATAATCAGTGAACTAGCCGCACTGAAACGAATCAGGCAGCACTCATCGTAATGTGGTTACAGATTCAATTGAAAAGCGACCAGCCTTTGAACAATGCCCCTTTCAAGATCTCCAACGAAAATATTTAAAGTATAAGTCCAACTTAACCATGCAACATATAATTCTTAAGAGCCGCAGTCAGAACGTGGATTAAAATTAAAATTGTTAGTATATGGCCAGACCAGGACAATAAAAGATCTCATGAAAAAAATACACATATTCTGTCAAATGTATTGCTGAAACGAATCAGGCAGCACTCATCGTAATGTGGTTACAGATTCAATTGAAAAGCGACCAGCCTTTGAACAATGCCCCTTTCAAGATCTCCAACGAAAATATTTAAAGTATAAGTCCAACTTAACCATGCAACATATAATTCTTAAGAGCCGCAGTCAGAACGTGGATTAAAATTAAAATTGTTAGTATATGGCCAGACCAGGACAATAAAAGATCTCATGAAAAAAATACACATATTCTGTCAAATGTATTGCCATGCAAATGTTGCGTCCCAAAGGCAGTATTTTTATTTTCCAATGAGGATATCGTTTGCCTGTTTGATATTGCAAGTAGAAATGTCAGAAGCATTGCTGAATATGTCCTTTTCATTAACAGTCGGTTAATGAAAAGGACATATTCAGCAAAAAAAGAAAGAGGTTCTGTATTCGACCCGTATGTATGTATGTATGTATGTATGTGTGTGTGTATGTATGTATGTATGTTTGTCCGCGATTATTTCACGTTTGGCTGAACCGATTTTGATGCGGTTTTCAGGAAAGTATTTGTTACATTCTGGAGAAGGTTTTAGTATATTAACCGACTTAAAAAAATAAGAGGTTCTTAGTTTGATCGACATATTTGTATTTAAGTTTGTTCGCGATTATCTCGAGTTCGGCAAAACGGATTTAGATGATTCTTTTTTTGTTAGATAGGCCATACATCACAGGTAGACTCGTTTTAATTTCGTCGAGATTTAATGAATATCTTCGGAGATGGAGAGCGGAACTCCTCAACGGAAAATAGTAAATCGCTTGCGATCGGTATAATAGTGTACAGTGTAGATTTTATCGGACTTCAAAAGATAAGGAGATTCTCAAGTTGACTGAAATATATGTTGTAATTGACCGACGTCAAAAAAAGAGGTTCTCTGTTTAATCCCTATATCGGTATTTAGGATTTTCCGTGATTATTGTACATGCATTTTATTGTGATAGTCCGTTTTAAATTTGGTTAAAACGTGGCAACTAGATCATAAAAGCTTGTCTTTAAAAACTTTTTGCACTAAAAAGGGTAAAATAAATTATTTTTTAAAAAAATTGAACCGACTTCAAAACCACAAATAGGCACTCAAAAGCGAAAAATAAATTAATATAATTATTATAACCGCTACTACCCACTCATCTATTTTGAAGTCGGTGCCAGCGAAGCTTACTACTACTACATACTATGGATGTAGTTTTGCACTATTATAAAGATTTACTTATCTATTTGAATTGGCTGGCACCGACTTCAAAATAGATAAGTGGGTAGTAGCGGTTATAATAATTATATTAATTTATTTTTCGCTTTTGAGTGCCTATTTGTGGTTTTGAAGTCGGTTCAATTTTTTTAAAAAATAATTTTTCTCTCTTTATTCTCCTAAAACTAACTGACTGACTGGCGACTGTTAACTTACTCTTAAACCGTTGGGTTAAGACGCAGGGAAACACTTTTATGGATGAAACACTAAGGTATTAAATTCACCAAAGAAGTGATTGAATAGCAAGTCAAACTGACCTATGCCAACAAAATGAACAATGCATCCACACACACTTTAAACGGTAGCCTCTCACAAAGTTTCCACGGACGTTTTCTCCTATAGCCGCGGTAACGGGCCGGAGTCAGAAACAATCAATTATATAGACAAACACCTTCCCACACTTTCTAACGCCATTGTAATGGAGTGAAACAGTCATATCTCCCGTGGATTTATTGTCATGTACACTTGGGTAGAGTCGAACTAAAGATAAAGATGAACTACCTATCTTTTTATTCAATTTAATTTAATTAGTATTAAACTACGAGTATATGGGTAGCGAATATTAGGCAACGCGACACGACTATATTAATATTATAGGACAATTCAGATTTAATGTTAGTCACTGCTTAAACTTGTAATCAGATGGCTAGTATGGGTACATCTACGCAAAAATATATTTAGAGCATCACGTTTTTATCAAATACAATAGCGCTGCCTGGATGATTGAAACAATCTTCATCTGTCTATTACTATATACAATGTCTACTCAACGATCGATGTGAAAGAGAGATGCGCTTCTTTTACCGAAAAGATTTATATCTCTATTCTCTTGTCGGCATCTCTACAGTGAAGTCTCGTCTGGTATAAGCACGACATTATTTTTGTTGAACGACCGGGTACTCTGCCGACTTTCATTCACGACCTTGAATCGTGGGTATATTTGGGTTGACTTGTCATTAAGGGCAACGCGGTGTTGAGGCGTCAAACGCTCGCGCTGAGATAAGATTTGTGTGGATAAAGGGTCATTATATTGAACCGTGTCACGGCCGAGAACTACCTAATCGATATGAAAGCAACCCGGTAAATAATAGAAAGTTACTCCCAAGGCTCCCATACAAGCTCTTACTTATTGTCAACTATTGAGAAAAAATAGCAATAGCGTCAACCAATGTGCGACTTTATTTATATTCTACAAATTACTTAGTGCTTGATTTCGATCTCATTTCACGGTAATTAATGATGCAGGCGAAGATATAATCGTACTAACTTGGAAGGGGTAAATTGCTAAAAATATACAGCATCGCGCCCGAATGCTAAATCACTTGGCGACGTATCTTTTCTGATAGAGTGGTAACTAACCATGGCCGAGACCACACATGAGACGATGTAATCGTTTAGTTTTTTTTTTTGTTGAAAGTATAGCCTTGTGTCTGTTCTAATTCTAATTAACAAGTCCTTACCTATCCCTTGTTAACATCACCAAGAGAACATATTTTATGCAGTAATTCAGCTTTCAAGGGGCTGGGTTGGGCGATGGCTAGTGGCTGAGTGCAAAAATGGGTAAAGAACGAATTTGACGTGTATAACTTCAATACTAAAACATTCTAAGGAGAGATATTTATATAAACGTGTGAAAATAATACTAGGTAAATTGAGCAAATTGGGAAAACTTAAATGTTGCTGCCAGGGGTCTCTGGCGTTTAGTTTCAAGTTAAGAAGCACAGCAAACTCTATTAAATCAATATTACCGTTCCTTATTATTGCAAAAAAATTACTTGAACATTTCACGACAAAAAAAGTAAAAAAATAAAATAAACACTCGTCACAAAAGTAGATTAAAATGCCGGAAAGTATTGCTCAGAGCGACACTCATCAAGATAAAAGAAAACGACCGAAAACAAAAACCAACAGGTACGTACTGTGACTTTCTAACGCGATTTCAATTGAGCGCAAAAATAAAGAACTTTTACTGCAAAAAGTAAATCAATCTGCTCTTTCACATCTTTTTACCAGACACCATTATTTTTGAGGTCCGTAATTTTAGGTAATTTAAATTTTCGAAAACTAAAAGTACATACAAGTAAGAGTATTAATATAGATTTTTTTAAGCTACGAGTAGGTTAAACAATCACGGCTTTATTAAGTTTTTCTTTTTTACACTCTACCATTTAGATTTTAATACATGACCTCAATTGATGGTTAGCGATGATGCAGCCGAATATGTTATCGTACAAGTTAGTAAACTTGTTAGGGGTAGGTAAACTCACCCCTAAGGGTTTAGGAACACTCCTCCCACTCGAATTGGAGCACGCTTCTGCACCAGGAAGGTCGTGAGCACTATAAGTAAGTCACGTGATACAAATTAACGGTTGCTGCAGCCTTAGATTGGACGCGCATACAAATCAAGCGACATTCAATTGATTCCGCGTGAGGGCAAACAGCTCAATTAAAGCAAGCGAGTGGCCGAGCTGTTAGTTGGTCCCTAATTGACCTCCATTTTATTCATGACAGCTTTGCTCTTGACCGTGATCTATTGATTACCCTCAATTAAAAAAAATTGTGTAGTGGGACCTTGCCTTATGGCGGTTCCCAGTGTTCAATTTATCCATTGTTTGCCTTAAAGAAATTTAACATAACTTGTATGGAGATTATGTCAAATTGATATCTCTAGTAGGGCAAATGGAAGATAGATAGAATATTGGGAACCGGCATTAATCATTCGACAAACTAAGAATCATAAGTAAATATGGCCTCTCAAATGCTGCTAAAATAAAATGCGTCAGTAAAGCATTCTGCTTTTGAAGGCTCATTGCACCGCCAAATACTAATTTTACTTGGTTTTTCGCAATTTGTATGCAAATAAAACACTGTGGGCTTATGATAGTAAAATTGCAGCAATCGCAACATTATTAGCTTCACACGTTTATGCAAAAAATTTTGCTTAGAATGATTTACTTTGGGAAATGTTACCAACGTCAAACTAATTTCTTAAAATTGAACCGTTTAAAAGCAATTATTTATTTAGTACCAGAACACGTTATTTCAAAAATGGCAAGAAAAGTGTTTGTACCAGGATACATCTCTATAAGAGATTTCTTCCAGTGACCCTAGCTAGTTGGAAAGGTGAAGGGGAAAAGAAGAATAGATATTGTAAGTATTCTTGAAATATGAAAAGAATAGAACAGAAAATACTTTATTTAATGTAGGCCTACAAGTCATTTCATTTTACAGTGTTTCTATAATGGTTCACAAACGCGCCCGCCCGCTGAGAAGAAGCCCACACTCAGCCGGGTATTCTTTTTTTTTTTGTGAAGATAATAACGCAATTTAACTGACATAAACTTTATACTATGTCTAAAAATATTTAAAAATTGCCAAATAAAATTTTAGCCGTTTTAAAAACGCCACTCTTATAACCATGTTTTAAGAATAACCAAATCGAGACTTTTGGAAAAAATTAATCTTGCGCTCTGCTCAAAATAATTTACTGAACGAAACTTTAAGACAACAAATATCCAAAATTTATTTATTTCCTACTAATATGACGTAAATATGGCTTTTGGGCATTATACTAAAAATAGGTGTGATGGTATTTTCGCAATTATCTTTCCCATAAACCTGTACAATGTAAATTGTAATTAGCCTACTTTTTGCGAGAAACTTAATATAATTTGAATTTGGCTGGCTAATGGGGTTCGGCCCCAAGCCTACAATGACAATAAGGTTATTGTTTAAAATTCTACAAAGATGGCGCTAGTCGTTCAAATTAAATTACTGCTGCCATCTGTTTCTCCCTTACGTAAACTTGAGAAAATTGAAGCACATTGAAAAATTAAAAATCCGGCTTCAGGGCGGAGCCTAAAAATACACGCGTGACGTCACTTAGCGCTGATCCTTTATGTTACATCCATGGATAAGCCGAACTTCGTTTCACATTCGGTTTAATCGAACTTCGACAGGGAAAACCGAACTTCGAAAGGAGGTTCATAAACATAACTTTCGTAATAAGGAAAATTTCAAAAAACCTTCTTACTAGCTATGATCATCTAGATATGCATCATCTATATTCTATATAATATTATAGAGCTCTATAATATGCCAACGAACAATGGCAGACGTTTATTCAAATAATGTTTAGCGTCTAGATGTAACATTTATTACAAGACGATTCTAGTAAATAACTAATTTTTTTCAAGGTATTCACCAGTTATTGTAAAGGAGGAGTCAAAAAATAGTATATTTTAAGAAATTCATTTGCAGGCGTTAGCCTGGCACCGCCTCCACTATGTACCTAAAGTTGTGCTCTCTTTTTATTGCTTTATCTCTTTCGACGTACTGGGGCTACCTCGTAATTGGGCGCACGCAGCGCGTGAAATATACCGTACAATAAATAACGCGTGCAACCTAGACGGCGCGTAGCAGCCGTCTGAAATCGGTCCGGCTACGGCTACTTGCTGCGGTCTTTATCACGTGACAAGTGAGCATGGCCTGCGATTTGGCATTCAGTGACGCTCAGCTGAACATCTCCAAGTGTCAAAATGGCGATAGTTCGCATGCTCTTTACGGACAGAAGAAAAAGAAGCTCTGGACTCACCTTGCATGTTGTCGAGCAGATACGTCAGCAGCTTGGAGGTGCCGTTGTTGTCGTTGTAGATGGACAGCATCTCCTTGCTGAGCGGGTTGCCCTGCAGCCCCAGCAGCTGCAGGTGGAACAGCTTGCCGAGGTCGTAGGGCAGGACCCTCAGGTAGTTGTTGTGTAGGTGCAGTTCTCTGCAATATCAAATCATGTTTTAATAATCTTATGACTTCAATAAATATAAATATTGACGACCTCCTTGGCGCAGGGGACGCGCGCTCGGATTTGAGTTGGAGGTCGCGGTCGAGGTATACTTTCTAAATTTGCTCAGGTCTGGTCTGGTGGTTGGCTTCGTCTGTGGCTAGTACCGCCAAGCGATTTATCGTTCCGGTGCGATGCTGTGCACAAACCCTAGGGGTGACTTTATTTACCCCTTCCAAGTTAGTACGTTAACATCTTCGGCTACAGCTAGCTGCATCACTTACCATGAGGCGAGATTGCAGTCAAGTACTAACTTGCATAGTATACAAAAAAAACTTTATTGAAGTGATTTTTGATTCCTCGTTTCTGACACTGTAAACGTCTGGAATACACTCCCACTTCTTTAGTTGTAATTAAACCTCAGTGCCATGTATGTTATAATTACTATATTATGTATAATAGTATTACACTTTAAGGAGGAATGTGCAGCGCCCCGACAAGCCACCGAGGCTTAAGGGTGCCAAGCAATCAAACTGTACAAATATGTATTTTTATTTGATTAAATAAAATAAATAAATAAATAATTCATACAAAAAAAGGCCCTGGCTTTCCTAACTCATACAACCTGGGCGCCTTCAAATCTAGAGTGAATAGGCATTTCCCAGGCAAACCACCACCTAAGTCGACACCTGTATCATCACCTTCCATCAGGTGTGATCATAGTCAAGCGCTATCCTATATTGTTAAAAAAAGTTAAAACTTCTTTGGGCGCTTTATACATTTTTGGGAAGGGAAAAACTATCGAACTCGCGACAACGTTACCACACCAAACCGTGACCGTGTTACCGTGCAAACTCACGTATCCGACCTTTCAATAGATGGCGCTATTGTAATGTTTTTACTGTAATACGTGCCATCGAGTATTTTCCAGTATTGGTAACTAGCCGCATACGAAAGAAAAGTCAAACTAGTGTACTACTTAATTCCGAGATTTTTTAAAATATGTTTACTTACTCGATCGTGAGAATTAACGCAGATTTGTATGGGATTGGAACATTCAACAAATGTTGTCAATAGATGTCGCTACAACAATCTTATACAAATTCGCTAACTTTAGAATACGAGACTCGGAATCAGGACTAAGAATTCCCTGGCGATTCAGAACCCTTCGCTAACGATAGCGATCGATACGATTTGAGGGCGCGTGACAGAAGTGTGTGCGTGGCCAAAATCGAGACTACTGCTATTTAGTTACCCACGACGGAACGGAGTACGGGTATATGCGTTTAGGGTGAGAGACCGTTTGTACATTAGTTGGTTGATGAAATTTTTTGATTGTTTGTGTGTTAAATTGTTCACAGAAAACGAATATCCAATAAAAAAAATGTTTGTTTGTTTGTTTGTTTGTGCACATCCAATGTTCCCATTTATTTCCACAATGGCTGAAACGATTTATTGACTGAATTCAGTTTTCTGTATAATGTTTGGTATTCATTGGCGATGGTTCGAAGATAGTTGTTACGAACATCGATCACCAGGGGGCGCCATAAAAAACATTTATAGTGCAAACGAATGTTCCCATTTATTTTAAAAACGGCTAAACTGATTTCGATACAGTTTTTAATTAAATATTAGTGACTTATTGGCGATGGTTCGTAGATAGTAGTTACGAACATAGCTCACCAGGGGGCGCCATAAATACATTTAGAATGCAAACGAATGTTCCCAATTTAAGCTTTTGGAATAAAAACGACCGAATCGATTTGGATACAGTAATAGACAGTTGTTACGGAAATCACTCACCAGGGGGCGCCACAATAAACGTTTCTTTATCATTTGGTAGCGAAATTTTCTAATGTGTCTTATAATGTTTCTAGTAAACTCCTAGTGTTTGAGATTGTTTGATATGTTCTAACGAGGCTCACACTTTATATTTGGTGACGAGGACATTATATCTGATGATGTAACTTGGGATTGAGTGTTACTCAACAATCGTAACTATTAAAATACTTCGAGCTTGGGACCCATTAGGTTTCGTTTAACTATTTATTATAACACATTTGATCTGATGACGAGGGTCAATGATGCCTTCCGACGCTGCATAGAGGAGATAGTGGCTAGTTTAAAAATTAATTTTTATTTTGTAATAATGTAATAGGTACTTATACTAATTGAAAAAGTATAAAACAAGTGGAAAATTAAAAAAAATTTAAACACCCACGACTCTTATAGACTTGAAATTGAAAAAGGATTAAATAATATTTTAAAACTCCCCGACTAAAGGAAAGTAAGAACTAAGAACCTATCAGTATAATTACAAATCCAAGAAAATCCGTCGGAGCTGCCATTGACATTTCTGTTTCCAATATCAATTCATGCACTTAGTACCTATAGGTAAGCTTACCGGTAGCTTATCATAAGAAGTATCAAGAAATTGAATTAGTTACCAAATGAATAAAGTAAACACACACACTGGTAAACAGCAACATCTTGCACCATCAACACCGGCACAGGCAGAACATAGCAGCTCCGGCGGATTTTCTTGGATTTGTAATTATACTGATAGGTTCTTAGTTCTTACTTTCCTTTAGTCGGGGAGTTTTAAAAATATTATTTCATCCTTTTTCAATTTCAAGTCTATAAGAGTCGTGGGTGTTTAAATTTTTTTTAATTTTCCACTTGTTATAATTGTACCCTTAGCTTACATTGCGTAATTTTAGAACTTGGTTGATCGTAATTATATTTTAAGATCTTTAAAGTACACCAAATGTCAACAAATTTTAACTAAGATTCGAGTTAAAATGAAATAGAATATTCAGAGCGCCACCCCAGCGCCCTCTTCACGCGCAGACTTATAGAACGCGACTCCAGATGCAGAACTCGCAATAGAAAATTTTAAGATATAGAAAGTTCTGAATCGGGGGCACCGATATGAACCTGAGGATGAGTATGTCGGAATATTTTATGTGAAACTTCTTCATACAAGAAAAAAGTAGCGTAGACCGCGGGCCATAGACAATACTGCGGTCTGCTGCTGCGACATTTTTTCGCGCATAACAACCGGGTCCTGTATATATGTCTATTATCGGGGGGCTGAAACCAAAACCAGAACTTAGAACCTGCCGCTTGAATCCAACTGCGTAAAAGTCTTCTTGGAGGTCAGTCAGACTTGGAGATCTTGAAAAATCTTGGCGTAAGTATATAATTATGAGTATGTAGTTCAATCCATTAAGATGTGCACCTCTCCCTGCCAATTAGTAGGGAGTGAAATTTCTGTGTATGTTTAGTAGCCCTGAGAGTAGGTCATAAGCTATTTTTTTAAATCTCTCATGGCAAAACAACATTTGCCAGGTCAGCTAGTATGTATATAAACAACATCAGTAAACATCATTCATCTAACATTCCATCCAACGTCAATTTACTAAGAACCGGTCCGCTTGGCAATAGAACCCGCTTTATTTGGGTATTCATTATTAATATTAAACAGATCTGTTTTGGATTCGGCAACTGTTTACCAAAAACGTCACAAGCCGCTTATCATGCCAACAGTTCATCGACCTTGCAATTTAAACACGATTCGCGTTTGTATTGAGAGCTAATATCATACATTTTCATACATTCAACCAGCCCGCTCAAGGTGGTTATCTATTTGTATTATCATAATGATCTTTTATGTTGATAATGTAAAGAATAACGACCCCATATGTTCCGACGAAAGAATACATGGTAATAAATTATTTTAATACATTATTAATACTTCAAAAAAACTATGACCAATGCACAAAGTCGCATTCAAAAGCTAGCTACAAATAACTTACCTGTTTCGAAGCACAGGGTTTTAATGTCAGTACAAATGTACCAGCATAAAATTATTTTTTAATTTTTTGTTATTTATTATTGTTAGTGATATCACTAACTTTCGTTTTTTAAGTGAACGATACAAGTAAGACATGAAATTGTAAATATTATGACTGTCTTGTTTCATTTCAAGGTCTATGAATCAATTAGCGCAAAGAAAATTCTGAATCGAATTAATAATAATAGCATAATAAGATACAAGTTTTCAAAGTTAGTCACACTTGAGGCAACGTTATAAGCACGAGCCGCAGGCGAGCACGATAAGTGAACCGAGAGTGCGCATATGCGTATTATACGATGTTGTTCATTAGTCATTACTCTTGCGAAAAGAACAGACTTTGTTTTGTGTATTGTTATGACAGAGATCTATTTTGGCGGCAACTGCATCACTCGCACATTGTGCCATGTGCAACTTTAGGTGGGGTCTCGGGATTAAATATTTCATTTGAAGCGAGTTGTCGTACAGACACTTTACAGTTTACACAATGACATAGAGTTGTTCACCTTAGTTGTATCAGATCTCCCAGCTCGGCGGGCAGTGCGCGCAGTTTGTTGTTGGACATGTCGAGCGTGTGCAAGTTGACCAACTGATTGAATCTTTCTGCGGAATAATCTGAAGCGAGTTGTCGTTCAGAAACTTTACACAATGACATAGAGTTGATCACCTTAGTTGTGTCAGATCTCCCAGCTCGGCAGGCAGTGTGCGCAGTTTGTTGTTGGACATGTCGAACGTGTGCAAGTTGACCAACTGGTTGATGGCGGGCGGGATCCTCTGTAGCGAGTTGTCGTTGAGACACTTTACACAATGACATAAGAGTTGTTCACCTTAGTTGTATCAGATCTCCCAGCTCGGCGGGCAGTGTGCGCAGTTTGTTGTTGGACATGTCGAGCGTGTGCAAGTTGACCAACTGGTTGATGTCCGGCGGGATCCTCTGTAGCGAGTTGTTGAGATACTTTACACAATGACATAGAGTTGATCACCTTAGTTGTATCAGATCTCCCAGCTCGGCGGGCAGTGTGCGCAGTTTGTTGTTGGACATGTCGAGCGTGTGCAAGTTGACCAACTGGTTGATGTCCGGCGGGATCCTCTGTAGCGAGTTGTCGTTGAGATACTTTACACAATGACATAGAGTTGATCACCTTAGCCTTAGTTGTATCAGATCTCCCAGCTCGGCGGGCAATGTGCGCAGATTGTTGTTGGACATGTCGAGCGTGTGCAAGTTGACCAACTGGTTGATGTCCGGCGGGATCCTCTGTAGCGAGTTGTTGAGATACTTTACACAATGACATAGAGTTGATCACCTTAGTTGTATCAGATCTCCCAGCTCGGCGGGCAGTGTGCGCAGTTTGTTGTTGGACATGTCGAGCGTGTGCAAGTTGACCAACTGGTTGATGTCCGGCGGGATCCTCTGTAGCGAGTTGTCGTTGAGATACTTTACACAATGACATAGAGTTGATCACCTTAGTTGTATCAGATCTCCCAGCTCGGCGGGCAGTGTGCGCAGTTTGTTGTTGGACATGTTGAGCGTGTGCAAGTTGAACAACTGGTTGATGTCCGGCGGGATCCTCTGTAGCGAGTTGTCGTTGAGATACTTTACACAATGACATAGAGTTGTTCACCTTAGTTGAATCAGATCTCCCAGCTCGGCGGGCAGTGTGCGCAGTTTGTTGTTGGACATGTCGAGCGTGTGCAAGTTGACCAACTGGTTGATGTCCGGCGGGATCCTCTGTAGCGAGTTGTCGTTGAGGTACAACGCCGTCAGGTGCGTCAGTTGAAACAGTTGAGGCGCCAATGCGCGCACACCTCCTGTTATCTGAAATACGAATAACCAAAACTGCTATACTAATCGAATAAAAAGTAACAAATAATTTGCTGTCCAAGTTCATACAATAGTATCCAAACAACAGAGTGTATTCATATGGTCGGTTTATCCAATCAGATTGTTGAAATGTTAAGTCCTGTCATTAACCGCCATTAAACCACTGCGCGGGTCTGCACACTCATTCCGCGTCTAACATGTGCTTGTCAATTGGAATGATATGAACGGTCATACCTCAAGCGTTGTCCAACCACCACGCCTGCCAGACGCCCGCTCCACGTCTGACATGATCTGATACGAGCGCCCACTAGCGCCCTCATGCTTCTGTTGCGAGACATGCTGTCATTTGGAATGATATCAACTGTCGTACCTTAAGCGTTGTCTAACCACCGCGCCTGCCAGACGCCCGCTCCGCGTCCGACATGATCTGATACGTGCGCCCACTAGCGCCCTCACGCTTCTGTTGCGAGACATGCTGTCATTTGGAATGATATTCTATTCAACTGTCGTACATTAAGCGTTGTCCAACCACCGCGCTTGCCAGACGCCCTCTGCTTGTCCGACATGATGTAATACGTGCGCCCACTAGCGCCCTCATGTTCCTGTTGCGAGACATGCTGTCATTTGGAATGATATCAACTGTCGTACCTCAAGCGTTGTCCAACCACCGCGCCTGCCAGACGTCCGCTCCGCGTGTGACATGATGTGATATGTGCGCCCACTAGCGCCCTCATGTTTATCTATGTTGCGAGTCGTGCTGTCATTTGGAATGATATCAACTGTGGTACCTCAAGCGTTGTCCAACGACCGCGCCTGCCGCACGCCCGCTCCGCGTCCGACATGATGTGATACGTGCGCCCACTAGCGCCTCATGCTCCTGTTGCGAGACATGCTGTCATTCGGAATGATATCAACAGCCGTACCTCAAGCGTTATCAGACCACCGCGCCTGCCAGACGCCCGCTCCGCGTCCGACATGATGTGATACGTGCGCCCACTAGCGCCTCATGCTCCTGTTGCGAGACATGCTGTCATTCGGAATGATATCAACAGCCGTACCTCAAGCGTTATCAGACCACCGCGCCTGCCAGACGCCCGCTCCGCGTCCGACATGATGTGATACGTGCGCCCACTAGCGCCCTCATGTTTATCTTTGTTGCGAGTCGTGCTGTCATTTGGAATGATATCAACAGCCGTACCTCAAGCGTTGTCCAACCACCGCGCCTGCCAGACGCCCGCTCCGCGTCCGACATGATGTGATACGTGCGCCCACTAGCGCCCTCATGCTTGTCTTTGTTGCGAGACATTCTGTCACCTGGAATGAGAATAAGCGCTATTCGTTACTTGTCTCTAATAAGAATTGAGGTTACATGAAAACTAACACCTTCAGTGCTTTATTGGTACCCATTCTGCTTAAATTCATCATTAATGATCTTCAAAATCGCACCTTTATAACTTAGAACGTTGCGTCCTTTTTTTCTTTAAATTTTGAACTAATCTGACTTAAGAAGTTCTAGGCTTCTAAAATTTGGTTTTCATTTTTCTGACATGGCGTACTTTGGCGCTAACGTGAAAAGTTGCAACATGCATGCCTCACACGAGACCAAAGTGAGTTGTTTCCTGATACTTATGCAACAGCTGTCGATGAATTAACAATGGTCACATTTTGCGATTGTGTAGGTACTTGATGAAATGCGCGGTGCATAAAAATTTAATATGGAATTTCGAATCATCAAAAGTAGGTAGGTAGGTAGATATACCTCTATAACGTCTACAGACCGTCTCAGATAAGAATTTTGGGATCTTTGATAATTCTCTTTACAAGTATTTCAACTCTACATCTAAAATAATATAGGTACTAAAACTTAAGTAATTTACAGATATAGCTTGATACTTAATGTCTTTATGGTTTTAGGATGTACTACAAAAAGAATATACGCCTTTTAACATACTACTTTACCCACCTATTACACATAATATCTGCCTTTACTTATACATATAGTTTTTCATACACTAGGATATACTACAAAAATTATAGATTTTAAATTCGTAAGTAAAACTTCATATCCAGCTGGATACTATGTGGCGCAGGATTTTAGATTTATATTTAGCTATTCTGTATATTATATGTGTCGTGTCGAATGTTACATAATATGTAACATTCGACATAATATGGGACAATGCCCACATGAAACAACACATACAACTTTCCAACACTTTTTTCGACGCACGTTTCGTCCCTACACCGGGACATTCTCAGGAGATGTTGACTTCACAATGCGAAATCATAGAGACGCACTAAGTAGAGACGTCTTTTAGTAATTAGGTGAAACGACATTTTTGTGTGAAATTTCCGAGCAACCAACCAACGTATTCGAAAGGGTATGCGGACAAGCAAGGTACAGCTAAAAATATTTTTTTCCGTATAGGTTTATAAATGGATGCGAATTTCAAACTATTTAATTAAGATGTGTCAAAGTAGCAAATGCTTTAATAACTAATAGGTGGCTGTAGATTTACTCGTAAAGGAACTTCAATTTAACAACTTTGGACTTTTATTGTTCTGTCCCGACACTTTAGTGGAACACGTAACGGGACTTTAATGGGTTTCAGCGTACCTACCCAATAACGTGTTCAAAGCATTGAATAACAAATCATATGATGATCTTTGTCTGTCGGCATACGTAACATACACTAATATCGTCCAAAACTTGTGCGTTCGTACGAGTACACGCCGCAACTTCTGAACCGATTGGGCTGGTGTGTAAGTACGAGTGAGTATACACGCCGCAACATCTGAATCGATTTGGCTGGTGTGTAAGTACGAGTGAGTATACACGCCGCAATATCTGAACCGATTTGGCGGGTGTGTAAGTACGAGTGAGTATACACGCCGTACCATCTGAACCGATTTGGCTGGTGTTTAAGTACGAGTGAGTATATACGCCGCAACACCTGAACCGATTTGCCTGGTGTGTAAGTTCGAGTGAGTATAACACTTAATTTTACTACTTACTATTGTAATCTTTGTCCGCAACGCTTTTCGTAAGAGTGAGAAGGACAAAAATAAATTAATTGTTTAACCGTGGCTCCACTCTAGTATAATTCGGCTTGACCTATACTTCGGGAACCATTGTGCGAGGATATATAATATACCCTGTGTTAATCCAGGGTTTATTCTATCATCATTCCAAATTCCAGTCAAACTATTTCAGTAGTTGCAGCGTAAAGTAACAAACATACTCTCTAGACATTAACTAGTGGTCGGCTGGTCACGCGCTTTTTCGTAAAAATTAGACCGTGCATTACTTAATTGAAGCTTTCTGCAATCCTTCTCCACAATATACTTAAAGTAAGCCAAATCTAATATTCCAAAAATTTTTCCTCGCGCATTAATAGGATGCTTCTATGGATAGATTACAGTATTTTCGCTACATAGTTAAAGATTTATCGCCACCAAGTCAAGAGGTAGATTAGGTATATTTATTTATTTATTATTATAATAAACTAAACTTGAAAACATCAGTTCGACCCTGACCCCAATGTTTTTAATAGGTATTTATTGAAATTTTATAGTAAAAAATTGTGTAGAAGTAAATATAAATCTAACATGCCATTGTGAATAATGTTTTTGCTGACCTTCGATATGCGTAATTTATTTTAGTTATGAATTAGCCGACTTATAAGGGGACAGTCATTTACGTTCTAGAAAGAGAATGTACTCTTGGGGCTGTAGGCACAGCCCCAAGATTGTATAAGAAAAACGTATTCACCGTAATCGTTTACAAATTCTGGCCGCCGATTGGTTCCCTGATTTAAATCAGCCAATCGGGGATTAGAACCTTCTTAAGAAAACGATTAAGGCGACTATATCCCAGCACTTTAGGTATTTGTCGCTCACTCAGACTCGCGCTACGATACCTAGCGATCATTGCCGTGAGAATGAACTCCGTTAACCTATATCATAAAAATATTTGCGTCACAGTATGAACTGTTGCAGTTGGACTATTAGTCATTATAATTCGCTTCACGAAATATATGCTGGAAGTTGCGTTTTTTACCTATATTTTGACTTTTTTATGGTAATCGATATCTCAACCGAGGTATTTATTTATAATAATTATGTATTACTTTAGCAGGATTTGTAGAAATTTTTCTTTTACATATTAGGGAAATGAAGAGTTTTGTATTTTTTTTACATCTTCTTTGCTACCGTCCGCATTTTTCTTTTCATAGTAGTAGGTAGTTCTGACACATTCTGTGATCACCATAAGAGTGTGGCATTGAATATCGTTGTGCAGAACTGATATGGCAACGTTTTTAGGGTTCTGAGATGTTTTGTGATATTATATATATATATATATATATATATATATATATATATATATATATATATATAAGGTATTGAGGATCTCCAAAACAAACCACAAATTGTTTCTCTGAAAATACAACAACGACATTTAAAGTTCACTATTTATCGAGTCCTCAATCACATTCTTTCTATAAGTTTTTATAACGATAAAATGCACAAAACATTCTGAGCGTCACACGCCATTAAATCATAGACACAGATCACTAATCACTATATCATAGGTACGCGACAGACAGCATAGATACGCGAAGCGCGGCAAATTCAAATGAATGAAATGTCACTCATTTCATTACATATATATATATATTTCACGATAGCTTATCTCATTATCATAATTCTTATATTGGTAAGTGTTTTTCGATGTCTCAGGGCATTTGTTTCTGCTGCCAGTCCGCGTAGTTATTTACAAAAGTTGCGTAATATGTGATTGCGACACTCAATTTTTTTCAACGGCCACATTTTGATTTTCATATGGTTTGGCATTGAGTATCCTTACATATGTCGACGCATCACCATCTCCAATCATTCTGTTGTAAATGAGACCGTTCATAGAAATAGAAGCCTTGAATCCTTCTAAAATAATTTCAGTTTCAACAATTAAAAAACACGACTGCCCTGTTATAAAACGAACTAAATAGTAGTTTATGAAACGGATGCATAATGGGGGGTATTAAAACATGAGTGTGAGTTTTTTAATAGTATCACACGAGTGTTTTAATACCAAATTATGTAGAGTTTCATACACTACTTTATCTACGCTATTATCATAAATCCGTGAGTGATGAGTGGGGTATCATATGAAAGGGCGTTACTTGTGTATTCTAAAACCAATTTTTATTTATTTTTATGCCCGATACTTTTGCATTTATTGGGCCAACTGTCGAAAAAAATACCGTTCCCCCCCCCCCTTATCTCCGAAGTTTATCAATCGAAAAATCTGAAATAATTATGATCAATAGAAGTTAACGTATATTTTACAGGAAAAATAAAATCAACTCCCTTAATTTTATACTTTTGTTTTGATAATAACTATAAACCGCCGAAAACAAAGTTAGGTTTGCGGTTCGCCAACAAAGTACCTACATGTAAATTATACTCGTGAATTCTTGAACAAAAGTGATTCTTTTAACGTTTTACTTCTTTTATAGTATGGAACCCTCGGTGCGCGAGTCCGACTCGCACTTGGCTGTTTTTTTTAAATTTTTTTAATTACTTATTTTTATTTTATGTTTTTAGTGATGGTCAGCAGTTAGGTGAAGGTATTTTCTGTTACTATTCTCCAATACCTTCATTTTGATACCCATATTATGATAGTTGATGAAAAAATTTTTTTTCCACTTTTGAAAATGGCGCCTCACATCCGCCATATTGATTTTTCCCAAAAAATTATAGTCTATGTTACTCGGGAGGATCCAAGGATTCTAACGATATCCCATATATCTAAATCTGTTAAGCCGTTCAGAAGTTACGGAGGAATAAAGAAACATCACATACATACATAAATACATACATAAATACATACATACATACATACATAGTTACATACTTTGCAAATACACACATACACACAAACATACATATATACATATAAGGTATTGAGGATCTCCAAAACAAACCACAAATTGTTTGTCTGAAATTACAAAGTTTTGTTTTATTTAACAAGTCTTTACAATCATCAAGTTATTATCAAGTTACGACAATTACACTTCTATCTCACCTGAAATTACAAAGAAACGACATTTAAAGTTCACTATATATCGAGTCCTCAATCACATTCTTCTACAAGTTATTATAACGATAAAATGCACAAAACAATCCGAGCGTCACACGCCATTAAATCATAGACACAGATCACCAATCACTATATCACAGGCACGCGACAGACAGCATAGATACGCGAAGCGCGGCAAATTCAAATGAATGAAATGTCACTCATTTCATTACATCTCCCCCCTAAGAGCGAAAATTCTAAGCAATATATCTGTAAAATGTACTTATAAGTCATCTTCATATTCATTATCATCTCCTTCATCTTCTTCAGCCTCTGTTATGACAGGTTGCAATTTTGTTATATGAAATAATGTTGATTCTGTTTTTCTTATACATCGTGCCTTCATATTTTCTTATCTCGTTGAACAAGTCAGTAGTGTTGTTGAGTTCATCCCTGTTTAACTTATTTAAGATAAATCCAGGTAAACCAGTTGCAATAAGATCTATCATTGTTTTGGAATCTATAGATTTGTTTATATCTAATAAAAGCCGTTCTTTTTTTATGGCATAATCAATTAACTGTCCTTCTTTATACCTAAATGCGAGAGCATATGTGACTATGTCCCATCCTTGGTTTTTAAAAGTTTCTAAAAACTTGTCTTTCCATTCACTCCATTCAGAATTTATTGTTAGTTTTATGATCATCGAGCTATACCAATCCAAACAAGGTTTATCTAAATATAACCTCAAAATATCTATTTTTGTCTCATCTTTTGTTATATTAAAGCGCGCACACTCTTTTTCAAAAATTTCTATCCATTGCATCGCATTAGGATTTTTGCTTGTGAATTTTTCAATAATAAATTTTTCTGAGATATGTTTTAAGTTATGTTGACTTTCTTTCTTAGTTGTAGTTTCTATTAATTGTTCCAAGATTTGTTGCAAAGTGTCATTTTTGTCCTTTGCTTGTGTTGTGCTCATTTCATCTAAATATTGATCTAAAAATTGCATATTACCTTCCTCATCTACATATGTCTTCTTTAGATTTTCATCCAACTTTATCCATACTTTTCTACTCTGGTGTCTTTTTTTAATGCTATTTTTTACTTTTGTGAAAGTGTTCGTTTTAACAATATATGTATGATGACTCACCGGCTTCAGTTCCTCGGGTAAAACATAACATTTTCCTTCTTCAGTAGATATTGAGGTTATGGCTAATAAATTTGATTTGCCATCATTTGAGGCTATCATTGTAAACTCAAATTGAAGCCGGTCCATCTTCTTTTAGTTCACAAAAATGTCGTTTTATAAGGTATTGAGGATCTCCAAAACAAACCACAAATTGTTTCTCTGAAATTACAAAGTTTTGTTTTATTTAACAAGTCTTTACAATCATCAAGTTATTATCAAGTTACGACAATTACACTTCTATCTCACCTGAAATTACAAAGAAACGACATTTAAAGTTCACTATATATCGAGTCCTCAATCACATTCTTCTACAAGTTATTATAACGATAAAATGCACAAAACAATCCGAGCGTCACACGCCATTAAATCATAGACACAGATCACCAATCACTATATCACAGGCACGCGACAGACAGCATAGATACGCGAAGCGTGGCAAATTCAAATGAATGAAATGTCACTCATTTCATTACATACATACAAACATACATACATACATACATACATGAACCCTAAAAACATTACACTCCTTTTTATGGGCAGTCGTGTAAAAAGTAAAAAACTAGTTATTTAAGTTGAACAGATAAATTCATATGGCAGTCGGGGGGCTGTTCTAAGGAACAAGTTCTATTCTAAGAGGTCCCCCGACTGCCATATGAATTTATCTATTCAACTAAAATATCTCGTTTTTTACGTTTTAGTTCGTTTTATAACAGGGCAATCGTGTTTTTTAATTACTTATTTTTATTTTTACGTTTTACACTATTATTAGGTATCCAGCAATGGAGAGTATTGTATCCAGTCGAATAAGACCATTTAAGGACATGTGAAGCAACAGACTTTAAAGTTATTACTGATTTTGTGTGCACATACCCAAAAAACGCATACAAAATTGAAATGGCTCTACAGGGGAGGGGGAGAGGGGGCGCCCCCCTTTGTGGGGGTTTTTTTTTGTTTGTAATGAGGTATAGAACACCCCCCTAAATTATCGTTAGTTCGATCCCGGACACACTGGTGGTATTTAGACTGTGGTTAGGTACGCGTGATGTTATTTGCACGTGGTGGAATTTACACTACCTACCATAATTTTCTTAGTTCGTATCAGAGTTTCTTCGGAGCTTTTGAGGACTAGGTATTTTGATAAACTCAAGAAACACTTACTATATAATTTTTTTAAATTCTCCTTCGCTTCCTGTCAGATAGTTTTTTTTTCCAGCGCATTTAAAAAATAAATAATTTTAGCGCGAAAGGAGCGTGAGTCGTGAAAACTTGCGCAGGTCCGTCTCGTATGGAGGCTCGTGAGCCACTGAGTACATCGTTTATTCGATGCGTTAGACCATTTTATGACTTCTGTTAGGCGAAATTTTGCAGCAATTTTTTTATTTAATATCTGCCTGCTCAATGGATAGGCAATACAATGAGCTTACTTTACGTATAATTTTTATGAAATTTAGTCTAAAGCTTTGGAAATACCATTAAAAAAATGAACAAAAACGACCTGTTTTCAAAAATTTTTATGATCGAGGCAAGTTTAACTTATCGTGTTTTCATGAGGCCATTATAGAGATAAAGCATGTATCTTTAATATGTATTTTTAACAGTGAAAAAAAAACAACTTTTTCATGACTTTGAATTGCTTTGAAAAGTGGCGTAGTCGCTAAAAACCGGGATAATGGGCCGTTAAGGTGTTGCGGCCCTACCAGCCCGCGAAATTCAAATTTTATTTAGTTTTTCGCAAATATTAGACTAACTACACATTGTAAATTTATGGCAATGCATTTTGCGGGCCTACTTTTAATGCATCTACACGTTTTTAATAGAAACTTTGCTCGAAAGTTCCCACTCATCTCATATTGGTTCCCGAAAGATAATTTTTTGCAGTTTCCCAGATTTTGAGCTATCGGGAACCAATATGAAGTAAATGAGTATTGTTGAGCGGAGTTTTTGTTAAAAACATGTAGATGCATAAACTTTGTGCCCGCAAAACACATTGTCATTAGCCTTCGATGTATAATTAGCCCACTATGAACGAAAAACTAAATAAAATTTGAATTTTCGCGCCCGGATGGTACCCAATGCCCAACTCTCTCCCAGAATACCATATATACTCATAATACCTTAGGGTACAGAAGATTAACTCCATTAAATCCTACTTCCCTGGTATAACTAAAGGTAGGAAGGTACTGTAAGAAGTAAGAACCGTCTCTCGAAGCAAATTCACGTGATTAAAACTTGAATAAAGTTCTTTAATTAAACTGATGAAGGTATTGAGTTGTAACGAACCGCATCCATCGTCTATTCAGAAATTTTCAGACAATAGACTATTATCGATGCGTTTCGTCGACACTCTGAAACTGATATTAATAATTAAAACTATCAGCTATTTCAGCTATTTACCCACATTTACCCAAACACTATGAAGGGAACTGTGCAAAATTTCAGCTCTCAAGGTCCAAGGATGTCTGGACTTAACTGTTTATTATTAACTATTTACATCTAGATACTTATACTGCGTTACTGCCTGGTTCCTGTTAAGGTTGG
This sequence comes from Coenonympha glycerion, assembly GCA_963855885.1. NCBI lineage: Eukaryota > Metazoa > Arthropoda > Insecta > Lepidoptera > Nymphalidae > Coenonympha > Coenonympha glycerion. The sequence continues at coordinate 13,333,324 of OY979637.1, read as the reverse complement.
GCATCGTGGGCGAAATAATTTGAGTGAATAGTACATACAATATTACATAATCAATCATACATCTACGTATTCATGTTATCAGCTCAAAACATCTCCGCTACCTCCGCGACTACTTAATGTGACCCACTCTCAGTACACAATACAGTATTATGCCAAAATTATACTTGTAATATGCAAACCAACATGCACTTACAGATAGGGTTGCCATTTAACCGTTAAATTGTTTATAGCAAAGAAGGCCAGGAGCATAGATTATTACTATACAGGGTAATTTTTTTTTTAGTGCCCAAATTTTTTCTAGTAGTTCTGAATCGTTAATAGAACACAACTTCATAAGTAGTTTTTTTTTTATTTAATTTTTTTTTCTACCATAATTTTGTCCTTAAAAAAAGTAAATCAAATACACCATTACCATGGAATACCTAATCTATTACTAAAAAATCGCGCGCCAGACGACATCATCGCTAGGCACCTACGCGTCACCTTTGTATTTTGCCGAAATAGACTCGCCGCGCTCGCGCCGCCTGATTTTGCCTTTGTTCTTTGCCGACATAGACATGCGACACGCCGCCGTGTTATTGCCGAATTCGAAACCGCCGTCGCGGGGACGCCCCGCGTACTTGCATGCCACCCGCGTTCGCCCGCACCAGGTTAGCAATAAGCAAATAGCCATTCCAGTCTTTTTGAGTTTGTCATTTGCAAACATCGTCCGCAATAACTACTTTTTTTCGTTCACAATGCGCGAATGTTCAAATCGCGAATTTTATGACATGGTGAGAGTGTATTTACTCAGTAATGAAAGCCTTCGAGCAGCTCAGGAATTGTATGAGAGGGAGAGTGTACCACGTCTGCGAGCCCAATGAATTCGGATTTAACGGGATTTAGTGATGAAATAACGTAAGTAATTTTTGACCACGTCAGTCTTTTGTAGCACTTGTGAGTTCATTTTTTCTTACAAAACAATCGGCCATCGATTGTTGAATGCCGCCTAAACATAATTGTCCTACTGTCCTAAATATCAATTATGCTATCCGGCGTCTTAACCACTAGGATACTAGTGGTTAAATCGGATCCTGACCTTAACGTTTTGTAGCTATGTGCGTTTTGAGCTAAGTACTTACCTAAATATCAGTTGCTAAAGGCTTAGTAAAAGGGTCCCATTGGCACCCTTCACGGAACCCTAAAAATTAGGTCAGCGACCGCTGCCATGCGCGCCGTTAGGTATTGTATTGCCTAAACAGCTGATAGGCTTTAGTAGGGTGACCATAATAATCCATGGAAAAGTAAATATCTATGATAAACGATAACTTTGGTATTTTTAAGTTAAACAAAAAAATAAAAAATACGTGTTTATTAAATTTCAATAATCTATAACATATTAAAATTTGGGCACTAAAAAAAATTTTTTCCTGTATGAACCTGAATAACACCACAACATAATCGAAATTTGCACGAATTACAAATGATTTTGGTATTATGTTTGTATGGGAGACATCGTGGGTTAGTGGACTCTTAAGAGGATTGTCGGATTGTCTAGCTGTAAGTATACAAAAAGTGATAACATTTTCCTAGCCGTATAAATGTAGTCTGATTTTTAAAATTTTTAGAAATATTGCAGGTATACAAAGAAGAACTATGCTCATACGTTTTTAAGAAGAAGCTTAGGTTAAAAGTTACCACGGTCTAAATATCCATATTTTTGACCTAAAAACGTCATCGAGTTTTTTTTATTAAATAAACTAAAATACTAGAAAACAAAGTATGAGCCTAGATTAAGGTGTACTGAATCTAATGAGACCAAAATTATCCAATTTGGTAAACATTTTGGGAGTAAAAACTCTCTCTACCATACCATAGATAGCATTAATACCTACACGCATACTGGTATCGAGCCTAAATCTTGTAAAGGATAGTTCAAGGTAGGTATATTTGCCGGTATAACAAAAATCTTTTATTTAATTTTAAACCAAAAAAGTTGGCAACCCTACACAAAGCGTGATGTGGTCGTACTTTCACACTGATCCCCTAACTTCGCAATCGTAATATTAAGCAACATCATTTATATACTTAAATATTAAGGAATTATTAATTCTGCATGGTATCGCAATCGTTATACCTATAACTGTAATATAAACAAGAAATTTTACGAGCTTCCGTACAGAATTGGTGGGTGGTAGAGACTTGAAAATACGTAGGTACCTAGGGTATGAAATGCTATGGTGGATTTAATTGGTAGTACAACGTAGAGTCACTAAAAAAGGTCGTGACACACAGACAGACGGACAGCAAAGTGATCTTATAAGGGGTCCGTTTTTTTCTTTTGAGGTACCTACGGAACTCTAAAAATAGAGATTTTGGAGCAACTTCTGAGGAAACTTATTCCATGGAGAAAATTTCTTTCAGACATGTTTCTGCTTCTGTGCGAATTTAGATTAAAGACCCAAAATACATGACATTTAAATTTGAAACTAATAATTGTCCTGCAGGTCACTAAAAATTGCTTAAAAAATCTTTTAGCCCGTTAAGTTACCCCCCATCTTTTCTTTGTTATTCTAGTGTAACAAGACGATTTTAAATACGTATAGCCTTAGAACATATTAATATATTTTAACGCATTTGTCGATTGATTTAATATAATATGTGTATCACTCGTATAGAAGAGTCTTTACGTGCTCATATAAATAATTACGAAGCCGATTACGATTGAGAAACATTAAATTTACCGTGATCGATTCCATTTTTCACCCCATCAAAAGCGAAGGCGATATAAAATAGTTTAAAACTTAAATTAAAAACTATATATTTTAAGCTGTAAACCGTATTTACGATTCATACGAAAATCAACACTTCTCTTAGTACTTACTACAGTAGGTAGTTAAATACTTAAGTAGGCCAATTTCTAATCCATTCATGTTCAAGACCCAAAATCAGCAGTGTTGACTGTTGCTTCACTCCTTTGTGTCGCTGTTACTAGCTGCCGTGGGCTTCAAATGTTGTGACAGGCCTTGACATATTGATTCGAAACAGGCCATCGTTTTCTATGACCCTAACGTGGCCACGTTTATCTTCTTATGCTTGCTGTGCGCCTGGTATTTGACACTGTCCTGGTAGACTAGGTATAGCAGGTCTACAAGATCAGCTATTAATCTATTGTCATACACCTAGTGGTTTTATTACGAATTGCCGAGAATGGATTTGTAGGTATTCTTACCCGAAAGCAAGCTCTATTTTAAGTTCAACGGACGATATGGAAAACGGACTGGAATAGAGAAATTGGGAAAATAAAATACATCCAGGATGAACCCACCGCCCACCTAAAGATATCAAAAGCAGATTGCGTATAAATGGTCTTAATCAGGCTGTGTTCCATACAATTGGCTGATAACAATGAAGTGTTCACTACTTAATCAGCTAAAACTGCTCTCAAGTAGTAAGAGGGAAAGGACTTCTATGCCTAAAGTCAAGAACCTGAGAGCACACCGACGCAACGTTCAACTTTTTATACTTATGAAACTGAGGTCACAGGGAAAGTTTCCTTAGCAGAAATTGATGTTACTAATAGTGGTCCAAACCTTTTCATCATTTTCCTATAGGTATTAAAACCTGCGCCTATTACCTCTCAAGTCGCAACTCGCAAGGCAACTGCGAGTATCTTCTGAGATGTCTTCAAAAAGTATGCTCAATTTAAATAAAGGTTTTAAGGTCATTCGCGATTATCTGAACATAGCATTTCAGTAACAAAACGACGACCTAGATTAAAATAATGAAAATTAAATATTAAAGTTTACTGCACGTACTGTACTTACTTAGTTAATTAAAATGAGAGCAATTATAAAATCTGCGATATTTTAAAATGCACTCGATTCGCCGGCATATCACTCGCTTTGTTTTCCTTTTATAATGTCCTTGGCTTAATTAGAGGACTATTAGTACTAACTATTGTTTGATATATTTAAAAAGAAATACCTTAGTAACTTTAATTTTTTTCCATACCATTATGAGAGAGATAAATAGATCCTTGAGAGTCTGGACGTAAATGATTAGAATAACCTATTTTGGGTTACTTTTTTTAAGGTTTTAATCTAAATACGAAATTTGAAATCATACGAAGGGAGTTGTTGTACTACTTCACATGCTCTTGGACTGCTATAAGTATTTTCTGAACTAAAGATTTTAGTCATACGCAAACCAAAGATTAAAAAAAGAAAGTCCGACTTTCTTAACGGGATAAAATTGAATCCGCAACACATAATATCGTAGTTCGTAATGTGTGACGTAGCCCTAAACTTTGTACCAACCTTCCACATAGATAATGACGATTATTCAGTAAATAACATCAATTAATATCTAGCTGGATTATGGAAGGCACAATATGATATACGAGTATCTAATAAAATTTTCTTGTTGCAGAGTTTGTAACAAAATGGGATTTTTATGATTTTGTTTTTGTATATTCGGTCGGTCTGAGAATTTGACTACTATAGGGAATAGGGGAACTATTTTTATACCCATAAGTGAGAAATAATTTATATAACAAAACAACGTTTGCCGAATCAGCTAGTTCATTATATCTAAGGAGAATCCTATAATCTCGAAAACCAGCAGTGTGACCTAAACAAAAATTCGATCTTTCGAATAGAAAAACTTGGAAAAAATATTAAATCCGAAATCAGGTTTTCAATGTGCGTGCCTTGATTACGAAAATGCATATTTCGTAGTTCTCAAGTAAGTATTTCTACGGAATTAGATAAATAATAATTATTCTGAAGATCTGTTGGGGCAAGTAGGTACATGATTGACCAACTAGCTCGCTGTACTTACAGTACAGCACCCAATATAGATATTTCACCCGATCCACGATGACGCGCCCCACTTTGTCAAACTCCATACGAATTGAGTGAAACATAAGCGATTTTCACAATCATCTTTAAGAATTACAATTAAGTACCAGAAGTTTTTAAGAACTTCTTTTACTGTAAGGTATAATGTTTATTAGTGAGATTTAATCCTTATTGCTGGCCCTATCAAATTGACCGATAAAATAGTAATTATTATCTGTTTCTTGCACTTGTAATTTTTTTGAAATAATTGAATGCAAATATTCTGAATATTAAAAAAAATAAACTAATGTTTTCTTTCAACAAACTTTAGATTAGTTAAAAGCAGTTTCCCTTAATTTCCTGTAAATTTTTACCACTATACGCACTTCAAGCGAATGCAAATATTTAATTACGAATATCTTAATCAGTAATTGTAATGGTATTCGCACATCATTTTCACTCGCGCGTGAAGTGATCAAAACGCGTTACCATTCTGTGCGGTCTTCAGCTTCGCACGTAACTATTTGATCATAATCTTACTTAATAAATACCGATTAAAGGAAAGACGTAAGTAAAAATACAATTACATTGTAGATATTATGGTCTCGGACAGCCCTCTGTGCACAGCCTTTTCTTTTTTCTTTTTTACTGTCGAGAGGCTTGCGCTTGTCTACAATCATGTCTTATGGACAGAAATGATGGGGTCTATGAAGCGCACTTGCCTAGAAAATGCCTATTCACTCTTCTCTTAACGGCACCTAGGTTGTAATTGGCTGGGAACACAGAAGCTGGAAGGGTGTTCCTTACCTTAAGGGTTACCTTAGCGGTACGTATCAGAAATGTGGAAGAAAAACATTTAATTCGAGCCTGTGTGAATGAGGTCAGACACCGATAGAAGACGATGTATGTACTCTAAAGCAGATATATCTCCAACCAAGGCAAAGCAGCTCTATCTCAGCTACTCTCCAAGAGGCTTTGCTACTTGGATAACATAACAACAACAGCAAATTTTTGAGTGTGGAAACTGATACCTGGAAGGCTTCCACACACAAAAATGGCAACCTAAAGGGATTGTTTGTCCAGAACAAACAAAGGGTTACGTCAAGAATGAATAAAGTGGTAAATACGGCACAAAATCAGCCAATGCACTATATTGAGACTTGAAATGTAAAATATTTTATTACATTATAGCCAATATAGCATATCCAAGATTAGAAAATTTTGTCCAGGTGAGCTCAAGTTTCTAAACAGATCTCACCGAAGTAAAGATTTGAAGCAGCAATGAAAGAATTCAAGCTCAGAAAAAATCTGAAAATGACAGGGTATCATATATGACACAGCAGCATAAAATAAAGGGATGCAGTGCAAACGAAATGTGCAAGTTTATCACTTATCATTCTTTGCTACATCTAAAACAAAAAAACTTGGTTGTCGTTACTTCAAAAATCTTGTCTCTACCTCATTTAAACTAATTCAGGAGAGAATAGTTTGGCATCTAACCAACGTAAACCACAATTCGGCTTCTCAGCTATAATTCTTGAGTGACCTGGATGGCCACTTTGGCTTCTAGAGAGAGCTGGGCTGGCTCGAATGATCCAGCAGGGAGCCATATAAGGGCATCCACATACAAAGAAAGAAGACTCGAAGTGGTGAGAAAGCCCACAAAAAAGAACATAGCCAAGAACACCAACCGGGCCAAAGTGTGGGTTGGCAGGTTTTACACATCACTTAGAATATTACGATCTTTTCATTAACCAATAACAAATTGATATTTAACCACCACACATAGTTAGAAGATTACTTTCTGAAACCTGAGATCTTTGTGTAGGATACAGAAATCTAAGCCACTGGGTTACCACTGCTTTTATAATATGTATAGTTTAGTTTTAGATCATCTTATTTTTTGATGCTAATATTTTGGAGAAACTAAGGTTAGCTTTGGTATCCAAGGCCAATATGATTAACAACAAGAAAATTTTAATGATGTTATTTAACAAAGTATGTTATTATTAGTATATTGGGTGAGTCTTAATAAGTGAATCATATGCCAAATAATAATCTAATGATGAAATCAGCCGTCTTCTATATCAATTCACTGATTCAGTTGGGGCAGACAAGATCTACAGAGATTAGCCATATGCATGGGAGTCATTAAAGTCCACAAGTGTGTGCTGTCATAATACAGTTGGACTTCCAGCCGTCCCAACTTGAGGGAGATTTTCAGGGTTCAGGAAGAACAGCTTAAAGGGCATGCGATAGATATGCATGCGAAATTAATTTTTTTTGTGTTTTTTTTTGCTATAATTTGTAAGCTAATAAGACATAATAGGCTTATGGCAGTAAAATTGTAGAAATGCCAGTAGTTACTATTTTCACATATTTACAGAAAAATAAATCTCTTGAAAAATTTCTTATTTAAAGTGTCCAGTTGAAGAAATTAGTCAGAGATTTGCAAGTTACTCACTTCAAACTCGGACTAATTTCTAAGCAAAGATTTTGATGTAAAGGAGATACAGCCATCCCCGCACTTTGACTGCCGTAAGCTTATTGTCTTATTAGAGTACAAATTGCAAAACAACACAAATAATTTTAATTTCATGGGCAATCTTGTTGATTTTGCCTTAACATACAAAGGGTGAAGTTATTATAATTTATATTAACATTCCCCGCAAATGTTGTTCTGCCGTACTTCTCATTTAGGTGTATGAAAAACGGTTTACATCCTATTCCCAGACCTACTAAATATATTTACAAAAAAAAACATAAAAATCGGCCAAGCCATTTCATAGGAGTTTTATTACAAACACTAGATGAAAATTTTTAGAAGATACTTTAAGTTATATTTTAAAAACATTATTATACACTTATATTCAATGTATGAATGACTAGATATTATATAACCCTGCCTCCTTGTAAGGAAGATACTAGGATATCTAGAAGCTGGATTTATGGCTAAATATCTCAGTTCTATACTCTCTATCAGTAGATACTTTACTGTAGCCTGCAGCCTGCAATCTCACCAAACAAAACATTTTATTGTTTTAGATAATTAGAACCATTACAATATGATTTTTGAATGAAACCATAGTTAAAGGAAGGAATAAATTATAAGCTATTTAATTAGCATCTACCTTGAAATTTTAGTTTTTGTCCTAGTTAATTCAGCATGTTTAAACCTATAAATAATAAAACATAACCTCAACCTGGAACCTACATTATAATTTGGACGTTTGCCACATAAAATTTTAAATAATACAGTAAATACAGTAGACGTTAGATTGTCATTTTATCTAGTGGTACTGCAGTTAAAATTGGGGCCAGTGTCACTGTAAAGACAACATCTGACATTGAGTTTGGATGTGAACACATTAGATGCCTAAGGTTCACGCTAAACGGCTCGGCGAACGACTTGATGCATTTTAATTGCTACCAAACGACATCATATGAATATCTTCACCATATAAACTACACATTACTACAAAAACACTGATAGTTACTAGGCATGTTATTATTACGCTAAATACAAGAGTATATTGCACAGCTCGGTACCTTGACACCACTGCGAAGGTTCATTAGGCGTGTTAAAAAGACTTTCTCTGATAAAGGATTATCTTCGCCCGAGAAATATGGACAACGGGATCGTTCCATAACCTCCGACGTTCGGGAGGTAAACCTAGAGATTGAGAGGAAATAATCGTCATCATACGCTTCTAACTACTACACGAGGCCTATTTCTCAAAAAAACTACGGATTTAATTCATTATATTGGCGTAAAAATCGTATATGCGTATGATCTTAGTATACAGCTGACATCAAAGAGATGGGTCGACGCACAGTTGACGGACTCCCAAGCGCCAAATCATAATCGGCTATTACCATTTATTGAAACACTAATTAAACATAATGCAAGCACGATAAATACCTTCATCTACTCCTTAAAAACTTAAACTTCGATCCGGATTATACTAACGGGATAAAAATCACTGTAAACACACAATAGCACAAACTTGACAAACACCACATCAAACGTCCATTTACCGACTGCAGCGACAATCTACGTTTGCGGCAATTTCTAGAACTTTTCATTTTCTTTTCACTGTGCGCTAAGGTCGCGTTCGTACAAGATTAAAAATAAAATACATTTATTTAAACTTAACGTATGTATTTTAATACTATTCTTGTAAACTATACAGACATGGTAATTTATAAAGACAAGTGGGCTCAGCAGACGTTGTACTGCTCTGTAATTACAGCGCCATCTAGTAACCAGGCTTGTACAAACCGTTACTAGAACTAGAATATCCTATCAAAATCGATCAAGCTGTTTCTGATTTACATAATTACAAACAGCTATTAATTATATTGTACCTACATAATTGTCAAATATTATAATTTATAGCATTTTTACTTCTTGTGAGACAGGATGTACGTACAATGCCTCTGTTTAAAAATAATGATACCGATCTTAAAACAATATACTTACATAAATAAATGAAGCACCTATTATTAAAATGTATGAGGCTATTTTGCATGTTGACCTATGAACCGCAGCCGGCGGTGAGCCGCCGGCCGGTGGAACAATAGACGGTATTGGCAAACTCCAAAACAAAATAAACAACTAATTATTTATTTAATACTTACTTACGTTTCAGTAATAGTCTTTTGTAAAATGTATAATGGTATAGTTTAGTGCATATTAAATTATTTAAAGCATTAACTACATATTATTTTAATATTTTACCAAAAATGGTTGAAGTGAGTAAGCTTTTATTGGATAAAGCGGCTATTTGTCCTTATGGATGTAGAGACATAATTCACCCCTGGACTGACAATTGCTCTGAAGCTTTTACAACGATGCTTCGAGCATGTTTGAGAGGGAATGTAATGTTTTGGCTTCCATTATGCTGTCTCAGTTGCGTGAGTATTTTTTTTCCTTTTACATTTAACTACGTTAAGTTTAAATGGTGTTTAGGTAAGTAAGTATTCATGGGGTTGGCAGAAAAATCTTCACACTAACCCAAATTAAGTGCTAGACTCACCACCACACTAAAACTAGAGTGAGTTACTAAAAACCGTAGAAATAGGAAAGCGATGGTTGGTTTCATTATCACAAATATCAAGGCTTTAAACGAATTTATTAAGAACATACTCGTATTATATTGTCACAATAAGTCCATTATTGTTACTCCATTTGATTTTCATGTTATCGAACAGTGAGATGTAAAAGGGGCTTTAAAAAATTATGAAAATAATACCTATTTATTAAAAGCTCTATGGAATAGTTAAAATGAATGAACCCTTTTGAACATAGACCTCATTTGGTTTATGAAAATTGACACTTGACTTGATTTGACATTGACATTGACAAGACTGACATTTGTGCTAGTAAAAAAAATAGTGTATAATTTTAGGAGGTCGCTAAAATTAAATAATATTCATTCGTACTTGAGGAAATCTCATGAATTTCCTTTTACTACGTCAAATGGGTTGTTGTGATTGGTCTTATTGTGATATTCCCAAACCATTATTTGAATCAGCGAGCTGGCTACAAGTCACTATCAACAACCTGACAACTTAGTCTTACCATTCGAAGTTTGGACTTTAGTTTGTGACTGGTCTCCTACCTTGACGGTTGATAAAAGTAAAACCTTTAGTGAATTTAATACGGCTAATAACCGTTCTTTCTATAAATTGTGACCCATACTCATACCCATGTGTTGTTAAATAGTTTTGTTGAGGAAAGTAAAATTTTGCTAAAATGGTTGAAGCCAGCAAGTACTGGTTTGAAAAGGCCTGCAGCGCCTGTGAATGCAGTACTTTAATTCATCCTTGGACATATAAATGTAGCGATGCTACAACCACGATGCTCTTGAGCTGTATAAAAGGAAGCTATAAGTTTTATGCTATGGTTTATCTTGTGAGTTATGGTTTTTATTTTATTGTTGCAAAGAATGAGGAGATGAGCAAGATATGGATGGAATGGATGTTAAGTGCTTAAGTCACAGAAAAATATAGTACAATGTGGTAGTTCCACAGGGAGAAGTCCTATCATCTGAAGTCTGTCTTAAGCTGTCTAAGACGTAATGTAGTGATAGCCTATTTGATGATTTCATGTTTCAGACCCCATCCATGTACATTTGACTTATAATAGTTATATATAAGCATTCTAGGCGTTGTTTTCATGATAACAGTATTCCGACTCAGCTTAATTGACAAACTCAGATAAATAACCATATCACACAAATACAGAGAATAGGTTAGGTAGGCTGAGTTGTAATTTTTGTTCTCAATTGCCTGTTTCCAATATTATCTGTCTCCTATTTGCCCTACTAGAGATATTAATGTGACACAAGCTCAATACAACTTACAAGTTAGGTCAAATTTCTATCTATAGTAAGGCAAACCATGGATAGATGGACTATTAGGAACAGCCAAATGTGGGCAATGGATAAACCCACGATAAACATTGTGGGAACCTGGAGGGAACCCTGTCCAGCTGATTTCAAATATTACTTTAAGTAAGGGTTTTGAAATCAGTCTCCTTGAAAATTTCTTATTATGTCTTTAATCCTCTTAAAAACCCGGTCGACGGAGCCCCGGGTCTCCTATTTCTGGGTGGTCATAAAAGAAAATAACCACTCAGAAAGTCGTCACCTATCCGTTATCCGAGTCGGGTTGTCCTCAAGTCCCGAACTTGCTTCGTTGGCTCTTGTATTCTAAGTTATTTGTGACAATAGACTTTTAAGAACAGGTATAAGGATCTCAGCCTTGTGAAAGCTTGAGGTTGATTCTTTAGTGTTCACTAAAGAATAGTGTTTTCTTTAATCCTCTTAAAAGCACGACTTTTAATGAATGTGACCCCATTCAAAGCCTCATCCTCACCTTATCTCATAAAATGTATTTTTATATGACTACTTTTCACAAAATGTAGATTAAGATTATCATAATTACTACAGAGAACCTGTAACTGAGCTGATTATGATAAGATTATGTTATATTATCTAATATTTTCAATCATTGTGTATCGTAAGTAATTTAATTTTATTTTCAGATACAAATACTTATGAGAGGGAAAAAACTGGGCAAAAAGGAGATGATAGAGCAATTTAAACTGTACTTAAAATCTGGCATATTTGGCTTAACAGTTGGAAGCTCTTTTGTGACCTTAAATTGTATATTTAGGTAATTGCACCATTGCTTTAAAAATTCTTTTGTATTCTCATTCTGTCCATACCCGTCTAGAAGTGACACCCTCCTTGAATTTGTGACCGTTTTCACTAAAAAGAAGGTCCCAATCCTAGATCAGGTTTTTGCTCTGATATGATGACACTTGGGAGGCTTCTGCGATGATTGATTACTAATTAACCTACAGGCAAAAAGATACCCCCATGCTACTACTGTCACGGAATATATAATAATACCTAATGGTAAAAAAGGGCGCTATTTCTTTTAATCATATTACATTCATAAATCATCTCATCATATTAGATTTAAAGAAATAGTGACTAGCACTGATACAAAAAGTGCAATTCAGTTCGCAATAGCGCCTGGCGCCTCCGTAAACAACACGCAACAAACGCAAAGTTGTGGTCTCTTTCTATCGCGTAGCTTTATCAGCACGTGAAATAGACTGTACTAGAACTAACGCGAACAAAGAAGCCGGCGCGCGGCGGCCCTCTTAAATTAGGACGTCGAGACGCCTACCTGTAGTTTCTTCGATCATGTGATAAACGAACCTGGCCTGTGTGGAGCAATCATTACAGATTTTTTACCACTTCTAAGATTTATTTTTCATCATACTAATGTTATGGAAGGGAAAGTATATATTAAGTATGTATGTTTGTTATTTCTTCATACTGCAACAACTGTAGTGATTTGAGAAACGAGATAATATTATCCTGGGTTAACTCCCAAGAAATATTCCTATTTTTCTAAAAAAATTATGTTTTCACAGGTTTAGTGAAAAATATAATTTTATTCAAGAAGAGATGCAAGCAAATATCTAAATAGTGTGAGGATAGGATAAATTTGTACACATATTTATGATCAATAGCTTGTAAGTTATAACTTATTATTTACAGGAAACTGTTCTTTAGTCAATTTAATTACTACACGACGGTGCTACTTCCTTGTACAGTCAGTGGATTAGCCGTCTACTTTGAACCACCATACAGAAGAGTTATGGTTGTCAACCTTTTTGTTAATTTGGTACGTATACTGTTATAATTACTTTGTATTGAAAGCATACTCTGTAAGCTAGTGACCAGCATCTTATAATGTTTTTATCAGCTATGGGTCACAAGATACTTGATTGATACCCTGGTTAGACAAATATATTATTTGGGTAGTACGTAGTTGTAAAGAAATTATATTTTTAATGGTAAAAAAACTTATTAAATCGATCAAATAACAAAATAGTTATAAGCATTTCAATATTTCCAATAGACAGACATGATAGTATTAAACTCGTAGTTCTATACGATATTTTCGTTTACCTAGACAGAACGACAGGGACAGAAGACCCCTACTCTCAAAATTAAAATGTCTATAACTTTCTGTTCCTATGTTTAATTTTAATTCCATTTTTAATAACGACGTCTTATTTTATAAAGAAGTTATTATAAAGAAATTGAGTCAACTACCTAATTTCCATACCAGTATCCAAATACTGGTTGACTCAAAAAAAATGATTGGGATACATTAATATTTTAAAGTACTCCTATCATAATCATTTTTTTTTGTCAATTTCGCCTAACATCAATCGCGACTGTAATCATCATCATCAATATGATTACCTAGTACCCACATTGTGCCAAAGCGTAGAGGCTGACATGATTATGGTGACATTTCAGGTGTTCGAGTACTGGGCGCGAACGTTGGAGTACAAAGGTTGGCTGCGGCGGTCGGTGGGGCGGGAAACACTGATATTCATGCTGGGTAGCTCTGCTCTGTTCTATCTTATGAGGTTAGAAAGAGAGAACAGCAAACGGACACCCTTATTTTGGTTAGTGTACCAATCTTGCACTTAGTTATTGTGTGTTCAATCCTCGAAGACTCGCCCCACTCTTTCTTAACACTCTGTAGGAGTGGAGCGCGTCTTCGTAATTTGAACTACCTATAGTCTATACTCTATACCTTTAGTATTTAACATGCTTATATTGTAAAAATTGTAAGCAAAGAAGAAAATGTTATAAATGTCAGTTTGTTTGTTCCGAAGTTCCGAACTCTTGTATGGCAGAAATATACTGCGCCGACTTGGCTGAAAATTAGATCAAAAACATTATGTCAGGCCGCAAGGCTGCAAAGATTCGCCTCTTCATTTCTAATACGCATAGCTAGGGTTTATAATGCTCTCCCGAAATCTGTCTTTCCCGTTACTGACAACCTGGGTACCTTTAAAAATCAGTGAATAGGCATTTCCTAGGTAAGCACTTACCATCTTCGACCACATCTTTCTATCAGATGAGATTGTGGTCAAGCGTAAGCCTAAATTGAATAGTAAAAAAAAATATGATACGTACTATGAACAACGTGATTTATTTTTGCATTTTTAGGTTTTTCACGCCTCCGCGAGTATCCAAGGAAATCGGAGAGCCGATGAAAGGTATTGAGGGCAAGAGTCCCGCGTGCCCTCACAAGGGACCATGCATGAATTACATTTTTAGAGTAAGTATGCTCCGTAATACTAGATTTAGTCAGTGTCAGAGGTGTTACATTTATTACAATGTTAATTATTGAAATAAGTTCAATCTATTCTTGGCGTTTCAACATAGTTTTATTAGATTTATCTGTAATTATTTATCCTGACGCGAAATCTCGCTGCAAGCGGATCAATAAAATGGTGGAACAAATCGCTTGTTGCATTCCCTTTCGCACTTACGGGCTTTACAAGTTACTGGCAATAGGCGCAGTCTTGTTCTCCGATTTAATGACACGAGTGCAGCGAAATATTGCAGAGAGTATAATTACGTAAACAAATCCTGGAATCCATTATAATGTAAGAGTGATACCAATTGGAAAGTTTTATTGACTAAGTGATAAACCAATAAAATTTTAGATCTTTTACTTTTTTTATGACTCATATTTTAGATAATATGAAAACTAAACTTCCAAGTTGTTCCAACAATTACAGATTATTTGTTATATGAGTATGTAATACAGTGTCACAACAATTCATTGGACATTGGGTCAACTAAGGATAATAGTTAATAACTATGAGTGTACCTATTATTTGTCATAATGATATTATAGTAAATTCCTGAGGATATATTTTCAATATAGGAAATAAATATAAATATGTATTAATACGCCTCTATGATACAAGGTAAACCGCGGAGCCTGGGTTGGTATTTTTGAGGATTTTCCGCATTAGTGACACAGTCTAATGCGTGTGTGCTTCACATAGGCGTACAGTCCGACAAGGCTCTCTTGGCACTTGAATGAGGGCGCCGTTATAAAACAAAGGCATCCAGAAAATAAAATATTTTCAATTTTAGTTTAAAATAGTTGATAGTAAGCAAAAACAACACAACATACAATAGCGATATACTGACAGAGCGGACTATCAGACAGTATCACAAGATAGCGGTGTTAGTACCGATTTTGGCCACGCGCCAAGATAGCCTTGTCGCACTGTAGCTTTTAATTTAATTGATGCAAGAATATAATAATTACTAGTAGGGCGCGTGTGTGCGCGGGCCACATGTGGCCCTCGTGCAGTCTTCCCGCCCATAAAGGTATCGCCCTCATCCCCATCGCCCATTGGAATCCGATTGGCAGTGAGCTGAATAAATTACCAAGGAGCACTGTCATGGTTTTAAAGATAGTTACGGGAAGTTCGAACAAAAAATACGCTGAACCTCATCGGATGAGGTTCAGCGTATTTTTTGTTCGAACAGCCCTTAACTATCTTTAAAACCATGACAGTGCTCCTAAATCATTATCCAAATCCTAGATCATTGTCTTTTCTCATAGTATGTACATTTTCCATTGAAAGATAAATTCCGCCACAGTGAATTATTTTCCATGCATCCCGTAGAACTTGAGATCTTGATCACCTCTCGCTAAGAAACCACTCTCTTATCTTTTATACTTTCCGAGATAGAACAACACGAAATTTGTGTGGCGGCCATCTTGAATCCGCCATTTTGTTTTTTTTTTCAGCTCACTGCCAATTGCCTGAAGTTCCGAGTATTTTTTGTTTCATCAATCCCCACCTAACTATAATACCTTGCCCATGCTCCTTGACTGTCTTTAAAATCCTCAATCATCACCTAATTACATATATTACTCTGGCAGTTCTTTAAAAAAAAACGGCATCAAAATCTTGCATAGTTACCAACTTTTAGTCTCTTCAAGACCCCATACATTTTCTATGGAAAAATAAATTCCGCCATTTTGAATTTTTTTTCTATCCATCAAATAGACCTTCGAGTCCTGATCAGCTCTTGTCAAGAAACCATTCTTCCATCTTTTATACTTTCCGAGATATCGGCGAAATTCGAATGGCGGCCATTTTGAATCCGCCATTTTGAACTTTTTTTCAGCTTACTCCCAATTGCATGACATTTCAAATGACATTTGGTCGAGCACCCCCCACCTATCTACGATACCCTTCCCGTGCTCTTCACCCGTATCCGAAATCCTCAATCATCAGCTCTCTCCGTATTTTTCTTCAAATTGAATTTTTTTCTTCTATAAGACCCCATCCGTGAAAAAAAAAATTTTCATACAAAATTTTTCAGGAGAGGTGATAATCAGTCAGTCAGTGAATCAGCACAAGCAGCTATATATATATTAATAATATAAATAACTAGCAAACCCGGCGAACTCCGTTTCGCCACCAGATGGCTTTCCCGCTAAAAAGATTTTCCCGCTTTTCTGTTGTAATTTTTCCTGAATTTTCTTTGCTATAAACCTCACGGAGCCCGAGACCTTTCCAACGAATGCAAAACCGTGGAAATCGGTTCGTGCGTTCTGGAGTTATAGCGTCAGGAAGGAAAAGCCGACTTATTTTTATATAGTAGATTGCCGACCCGGCAAACATTGTTTTGCCATATAAATAATTTCTCTCTTAGGGCTATGAAAAATAGTTTATGTCATATTCTGTTTTATTTTCAGAACTCCAAATACACACAAAAAATCCATAACAATCAGTGGTGTTGTTTCGGATGTCTTTTTACTAACTGGGCGCGTTCGTGAGCCCTCGTAAACTTAAAGTATATAAGTAAACGTATAGACTAGTAGTTATCACCGTACTTATGCAACAAAAATCATATCGACGTTTTACAAGCGACTGTATGTTAGACCTATGTGAAATAAAAATATGTTGAGTTTTGAGTTTTTTTTTTTACTCTGTGACTCGAGACACTGATATATTACAATGATAAATTTTATTATATTATTATTTGAACTTAAACTTTTACTTCAGATTATTTCTGTAAGAAAAGTCCTACCACTGGCGAAAACACACTAAATAGTTTAAATTTGTAAAAAATACTACATAATTCCTTATAACAATTCTAGGGTGCCGCTCAGCTGTTCAGCGTCGGCTGTCTGATGACGGTACTCCGCACCATCATCCCGCGGATCCTCACGCCCGCGAAAGCTTTGAAGGCGCTCAAACCGTCGCATCTCAAACTTGGACTGTTCTTCGGTGGATATATTGGGATCTATAGGGTGAGTTGTAGAAATTGTAGTACCCTATGTCCTAATACAAAACAATATTTATGTGCATTTTTTTAGTCGCATTTCCTTTATTGTTGTTCAAAGAAGGCATTTTTAAATAAATTCACTGTGAAAGAATATCTAAAACTGTAAATGTTTGTAACTAAGCTCTTAGGAAGTTAGGTCTCATTACACAACTCTATATTATACTCGTATATAACGGGAAAGGTGGGCTGTTTAACTTATTTACATATAGAATACCATAATACTACCTTACGGTACCGAAGATTCCGTCCACAAAATAAATAGCGATTTTAGCGCTGACACAATAAAGTGCAGAATATCAAAACTAAATTCATGGAATAAAATAGAAAATTCTTTATTTCGTATATGCATAGCATCATACAGAGGCTCTTATATGGCAAGTAAAAATAAGTTAAGAGTCCCGTGAATTACAATGTGGAGACTCTTAACTACCTACATTCGAAATACCAAATAATTTATAATTCGTGCATATTTCGATCATGTCGTGGTTTTATCCGGGTTCATATAGTAATAATCTATGCTCCTGGCCATATCTGGTTCAGAAATACTTCTCTAAAACGAAATATAAATCAATTTTGATCAAAATTGTAAAGTAGTAAAAACAAATAAGTAGAAAACATGCCCTTTTTGACGCATATACGCATATAAAATTCATTTATATTTCGTTTAAGAGAAGTATTTCTTAACCAAATATGGGCAGGAGCATAGATTATTACTATATGAACCCGAATAACATCACAACATGATCGATATATGCACGAATTACAAATGATTTTAGTATTACGAATGTATGGGAGACATCGTAGGTTAGGGCATCCTAAAGACATATTATTAAGTTAAGACATCAAAAATAACAAATGTTATATAGAGTTTTAATAACCAAATTCAATTTCAGCTAATAGTGTGCCTACTTTGCCGGCAAAACGGCAGAGACAGCGCTCTATACGCTTTGCCCGCGGGTTTCCTCGCCGGCTTGGCATTCAAAGCGTCTCCATCCACGCCAATCGCGTTGGCGCCGGTCACTTCTAGTTTGCAGGTAAGTAGTTTCACGTTTAATTAAGTAACCCATTTTCGTCCTTTTATAAGAATACCATACAAATCATATCTTACTTATTTATGGGTATGAAAAATATTCAAAATATGTACAATCATATCAAGTGCAGCGCCCGTATTCTGTATCTCGGTGCCTATCAAAGAATGATAGCCACTGGCATATGTTTTTTATCCATTGAAAGTTTGCTATGAAATAAAAATAACATTTCCTTAGCAAAACTTCAATGGATGAAAAACATTTGCTAGTGGCTATCATTCTTTGATAGGCACCGAGTTACAGAATAGGGCTACTGGTCATTTTTCCGTATCCTAACTGTTCAACTCATAAATTGTAGACCAATCTATTTATTTAATTTTTATGAAACTCAATTTTTGTTACATATTATTACAATAATAATATATGTCATACAGTGAATATAATTATTAATTATACTCAATCAGTAAACAATAATTCCTATCGGTATTTTTATAGCAATAAGTACTTATTTGGTAAAATAATATGTAACTTGTAAACTGTGTTTTCAGTAAATAAAAGGCTTATTTACAAGTTATATTAAAAAAAATTACTGCTTATGCTTTACCAATTACACACATCGGACACGGTAAATGTCGGTCTTTACATATCCCAAAAATGCTAAAAAGTTTTCTATTAAAAAACAGCTGAGCAATGTTCTTGAATAGACATTAAATATTATGCCCCTGCATGTTTACATACCAAAATTCCAGCATCAATTTTTACCATAAATCCACATTACAGATCCTCTTCTCATGGCTGTACCAAAACGGAAAAATTCCCGAGAGTCTGCCGCTGGTGGAACTCCTGTACTGCATATGCCAAGGCATACTTTTCCATGCACGCGTCATGCATGAAGACGTGTGCCCGCGGTACATTGTCAACCTCATGCACACCGTGACTAGTAACAAGTGAGTATACGTATGTATTTGTATAAGTCCTGGGAAGTACTTCATGTAATCTATAACATATCAAAACTATAGAGACGCTCCATTCATTCATTCTATCTAGCCATTATGAGCACCAAGATTTGTTGCTAAAAGTTCATGTACTTACCGAGTTGCTAGTCTACGTGACGCCATCTTATACGCAGGGGTCGAAACAAGTCAGTAAAGTCAGTAAAAGTCAGTTATTTTGACGTCGGTCAGTAAAAGTCAGTTTTCTTAAAAAAAAGTCAGTAAAGTCAGTATTTCGGCATGTCGTCGGCAATATGTAATGCAGGACGTACTCATATAGCGTTGCGAGAGCACTCCGCGCTCAACAAAAAAAATACAATACATAAATTTTCGAACTTTTCACAAACTCAGGTCAAGAGTGACTGATGAGACTACGAAAGGACGATGATATTCGCCATCACTGTTAGCAATGCTTGATATCTTTTTTAGGGTTCCATACCAAAATGGTAAAATTCCGTGTGTCTATCATACTCGATTTTTTCAGAAACATCTTCAAGAAATGACTCAACATCATTGAAAAAAAATTGAAAATTGTATTTACTTAAAAGGGGGGAAATATAATGTGTGGTATAATTTTAAAGAACTTTACGTGTAAATTCTTAATACAGATTTTGATTTAGGTATTTTTATGCCTGATAGTTTTTGATTTATTGGGCAAACTGACAAGAAAATTCCCTCCCTCCGAATAAAGGTCAGTAAATGGTCAGTAATTTTGAAAATTTTGGTCAGTAAATCAGTATTTTTGACAACGAAATCTGTTTCGACCCCTGTATACGCCACTTGACTTAACTTATTAAAAATAATCACACTAAATTAACACGAAAGGGCCAGTCCATATTGTTTCCTAGGTCTTTGCATTTGATATTTATAGATATCAGTTTACATCGGGTTTCTCCAATGACGAAATACGATACGCTAAGAGAACGGGAAAGATGTGACGTATGTTAAAGCCAAAAATTTCTCAAATATGACGTCGCGCGTCTTAAATTTCGATACTGGTAACAGCACATACTGTTGTCGGTTGCTTACATTAGCGCCATTTTACAGTTTTGTCAGGGAGGAGCTTAAAAATACATGCTTGACGTCACTAAGTGCTGATCCTTTATATGTTTAACCAATGGGTTTCTCGATTTGGCATTCTATGCTATAAAAAAGTTTGCTGCTGATAGAACACTGACATTCTTTATTATCCTTATTTATGCTATCTGTTTAATATATTTTTTTCTTATTTCCAGAGCCGATGAAATCCAACACGCCTTTATACAGAAGATCCTTAGGTACAAAGATTTCCATCCTTAGTTAACTCGCTTCTGATAATACTGTAGATCACAAAATATAATGTATTTATATGACGACTACTCACGGGACCCATTTTCTTTGCCTATGTTATAGTTTTAAGACACTGGCTTAAAACTTTAACATAGTTAACCCCTCATAAGATCATTCTTGTGAGGGGCTACTATGCGCGCGTAGAGATATCTCTCTACTTTTGTCGCTCTCTTTTCTCTTACTGATCCATTTTTTTACTTTGTCTTGCGCTTGACTATATTCCTGTCGATGCACAGAAATGATGAGGTCTAGGATGGCGCCTGCTTGCCTAGAAATGCCTATTCACTCTTCTCTTGGACGCACCTAGACATAAGCACCTGCATATTGATGGAGAAAAGAGAGTGACAAAACTAGAGAGACTTAGCTCTACGCACGCATGCTGCATAGTTTGGTCTCTTAATATTTTGTGTCCATTACGTGCGAAGTCTGTGATTTTAGTTAAAACGCATGCGTTTATATTTTACCAGGGTTTTTTTGCACACAATCATGGCATCT
Source organism: Coenonympha glycerion (assembly GCA_963855885.1). Classification (NCBI taxonomy): domain Eukaryota; kingdom Metazoa; phylum Arthropoda; class Insecta; order Lepidoptera; family Nymphalidae; genus Coenonympha; species Coenonympha glycerion. The sequence continues at coordinate 13,311,947 of OY979637.1, read as the reverse complement.
TGAGAATGCTATGACCTGAAGTGGGAGGGGTATACATCGGCAAAATATCTGCGCATGAATAAAATGTCCGATGCACAATATTCAATTTTAATAATCATTCATAGATAGTACACTGTACGGTTACTACAACTAAAAGAATCATCTAACATGCGTTAAAAATATTTCAATCCACGACTACGCGCCCCACTCTGTCAAATTCCATACGAATCTAATGAAACCACAGAGATAAGAAAACTAAGGAGGCGCCTCTTCATTCATTCTAGCTTAACTTTGCGTGACATGCGATGCCATGTTGAGCGCCAAGATTTGCTGTCAAATGTTCGTGTACTAAAGGTACGCCCGCACTGGGCGTAACTGCACTGCAGCGGAACGACGCGATATTATTAATGAAATTCGGTATGTCGCACTAGAACTGCAGCGGCGCGACAGTTTTGTTCGTAGTTGTTCGGAGTTCTTTAAACGTGATGGATGAAATTGACGACAAACTGCACGTCCAGCACGTTATAACTTGCATGATATATAGGGTGACGCGTCGCAGTCGTGCTGCTAACTATAGCGCACCTAGCGGCAACGGAACTGCGCATCGCGACATCGTGCGTCAGTTTTGCTTAGTTGCCCAACTTTGTAGCGCTGTGTCGCGCAGCGCGGTTCCGCTGCCGCGGAGTGCGATATGTCTAATACGTTTACTTAGAAACAATATTTTGCAGTGCAGTGTCGCGACGTTCTGCTGCAGTGCAGTTACGCCCAGTGCGGGCGTACCTTAAGTTTACTTCCCTAGGTGACGCCATCTTATGCGCCACTTTACAGATTAAAAATAGTCACGCTTATTTTGTAGATGGGCCGGGCCTCATCCATATTGTTTCCGAAATCTGTGAAAGAACCATAAGCGATTTTGACAGAGTGGGGCGTGTCTTCGTGGATTGAAATACACCTCAGTTGTCATGTAACTTCATACTCGTACTTGCAAACAATTAACAATGACTTTCATTTTTTGTGGTAAGAGTTATGAAGTTTAGTTAATTACTCAGTGTAACCAGTGTACCCAGTTTATTATCAGCAGAGGTAAAGACATGGAGATAAAATGAAGCGTATAAATATAGCTAGACCGCTATAAACTTGGCCCTCCCATGGTCTGCGGGACGCGGGGCGGGAGCTACTCAACCACTGATCTCTATTCTATGGATTAAACACTCTATACAATTCAGGCTAGGTTCACTGTGGATCCATAGAATAGGGATCAGTGCACTCTACTAATCAGCTGTCAATGACTGACGTGAATTACGCTACACACGATAATATTAATCTTGCGACTTGGATATTATAATGATACATACTCAAGAAAATACCATAGGCGAATTCTCAAGATGCGAGTCATCGTATCGTGTATAGCCCATCGCACACCCGCCCCGCGTCCCGCAGTCCATGGGAGGGCCAAGTTTATAGCGGTCAAGCTATAGTAATTATAAATAGTCAGGTATTCATATACTTACTATGAACCTAAATACCAGTTGTGAATATCTTAAATTACTATAAGACTATAATTTTTTGATTGATATTATTATGTTTGAATGAAAATCGCCATCAAAAAATATCATACTGATAAATCATTGTATGTTGCCAGTTAAAGTTACTTCGAGTATGTTTTGATATTAATAGTATGTAATTTATTATATGTATAATATAATTAATCAACGGAATTATTGCATTATTAAGTAAGTAATTATTTTCAAGTTGGGTCGTAATTAACTAAAGTAATAATTGAAAAAATATGAAGAAATGGATATGTACGAGTATGTAGCCAAAATAAAAACCATTTTCGGTTAACATTTTTGATCGTAATGTCGATTGTGGACACTAGAACTTCTTTACAAAAGTTAACATTCAAAGAGTTATTGTGTGCCTTAAAAAGTTGCGGGTGCTGATTTATTATTTGAGGCTTTCGGAAAGGGTGCTTTTGGGTAGATAAACATTTAATATTATCGACCTCAATTTTTTTAATATTTTGCAATCGCCGTTTACCCGTTAATTTATACTTAATCGGCTTATATTTAAGGTTATCTTGGAAAAGAAATGTATAAACCGTTCGCAGAAACTTTGCCGATGACTTCCCCTTCCACTTCATGCTACCGCCGCCCGCATACGTCTATCTCTGGATTGCTGACTGTCAACGTAAAAATAAAGACACTTAATTTTCGCCATTTTGGCGCTGATTGTTGCGTAACCTAGCGTAAGCGTCTATGGAACTAAAATAAAATGACATTCGAAACGACGGACCACTACCAACAAATATGTCAATTTAGTACCGTGGGGTGGCGCTTCAAATCAGCACAAAAAAGGAACTGTCAGATGTATAGAATCATTAATCCAGAGATAGAGATTAGTGGTTGCAGTAGTATGAAGTGGGAGGGAAGTCATCGGCATTCTGAGAACGGGTAGTATGTAGCCATCACAATCATAAACATCTTAACTTAAATATAAATAAGTATACCGTCGGTTTGAGGCTAGTCCAAAGGTCGTTCAATCGGTCTTTTGTATATTTTCATGAATAATGGTGTTTATTTACTTGTGGTATCAATAATAGATTTACTTTCTTTACGAATAAGTATCATTTTATAAAGAGAAGGGACGATTTAAAAATGTAGAATTTTGTATGTTTTCTAATTTATTATTTTGATTAACTTGTATTTTGTAATTACTCGGGGTTTTGACTTAAATATTAAAATAATAATTATTCTAGTGTATTTATTGACTTTACGTTGTTCTCGGAACAAAGTCACATAATGGCTATATGGCACAAATTAGTTAATTATAGAGAAAAGAGAAGGAAAAAATGTAGGTATACCCATTTTACGTAAGGGTCAATTTACACCGCAGCAAAATGGAATGAAAGCGGCTTATTGCTATGAAATTGTACATAACATAACGAACTTTATGACAATTTTATAAGATGCAAACTAAATAAGAGCAAAGAAGGTCGCGTGTCTTCCCACATCCTCGTACATTCTCGAGAATTCTCCTAGCTAAGCTACGGTCGGCACCATCTGTGGAGACCGCGGGAGAACAGGAGTCCCCGGAAGACGCGTGAACTTTTTTTTGCTCCTATTTAATATGTATGTTATAAAATTGACAAAGTTCATTATGCCATGTACAATTTCGTTGTAAAAAGTAGCTTTCATTAAATTACTATAACGCGGCTGCCGATGTAAATTGAACCTCGAGATAATGACTACACAAAATTTATTTCGGCTGATGTCGGATTCTAGGGGATGTCGGAATAGGAAGAGGGCGGATAAGGTTAGGATATAAGGGTGGAAGTCAACCATAGTTGATAGGTACAAATTACTATATATATAGCTGCTTGTGCTGATTCACTGACTGATTGATCACCTCTCCTGAACAATTTTGTATGAAAAATTTTTTTTTCAATTACCATTTCGTATAGAAGAGAAAAATTCATTCGGAGGAAAAATACGGAGAGAGCTGATGATTGAGGATTTCGGAGACGGATGAAGAGCACAGCCAAGGGTATTAAAGATAGGTGGGGGGTGCTCGACCAAATGTCATTCGAAATGTCATGCAATTGGCAGTGAGCTGAAAAAAAGTTCAAAATGGCGGATTCAAAATGGCCGCCATTGGAATTTCGCCGATATCTCGGAAAGAATAAAAGATGGAAGAATGGTTTCTTGACAAGAACTGATCAGGACTCGAAGGTCTATTCGATGGATAGAAAAAAAATTCAAAATGGCGGAATTTATTTTTTCCATAGAAAATGTATGGGAAAAGAAGACTGAGGGTTGCGATACCTTTATAGGCGGATAGACAGCACGCGGGCCACATGTGGCCCGCGCCCTCACGCGACCTACTAGTTTTATATATCCAGGATTGTATAAAGTAGATGCAAGTTACAATCTGCGCAAATCTTTATAAGCTTCGATGCTTTCAATTTCACCGATATCATAAAAATTAATGATGTAGATAGTAATAAATAATTAATTGATATTGAAGATATTAGTGCTTATGCTGTATTAAATACAAATTTCACCTTGACCAATTTGACTTAAAAAGTTTTGTTTCTACTTGATACACTGAAAATATAGCTATGTGATTTGTTTTCCTATAAGTATATAAGGAATTTATTCTTATGGTTTTAAGTTATTAATAATTCTCAGACTAGATACCGCGCTACCTATACAACAGCTCAGTCAATTCGGCAATTTTATTTCAGAGAATAATGATATTGTATGTGATCGTAGTATTCTTTTTACACAGATTTGCTACAAAATTGGCATTTTACTTGCGATCATAATGAAAATTAATTAAAGCATTCGGCACGCCCTTGTATCGACACCGGCTCGGGTACGCCGAATTTGGCATATTTTTGGGTCTCGTATTTTAGAAGTACGCACTGCTTGCAACGAGACCGGCCCGGGTACGCCAATTTCGGCATAGTTTGTTGGCGTTGCCGCATTTTAGAAGTACGCCGGCGGCATCTAGTCAGAGCGCGATTATAAGCTTATGATTTTAGAACAATACCTAATGAGAATTTGACTATGTTATTTGTAAGAACAAAATAATTATATATTTTTTTACTTTATGTGGATAAGATTTTTTTATATTTAAACTAATTTATTGTTAGGAAAACGGTGTTGTGTTAATTTTTAATTTAATCGGTTGCAAAAAATTGGTGTTCATTGGGTTAATTGTTGCATTCCTTATAGGATTGATTTATTTTTTAATTGGTTCTAAAATTTAAGTGTTAGGGACTTTTTGCATTTTATGGATCCTGTGTTTAATTAGAATACCAAAAACATTTCCATAAATAATATTATATTGTTATAATATTTTTGGAATAAAACAATTTAATATTGCATCTGATGTTTTATTGTTTAATTAGGTATATATTATATGCAATGTGTATTATGTTTTCTATAATATATAAGTAGAGTAGCTCTGCTTTGTTTATCATCTTTGAAGGAAGGCCTATTTGACTGCAGATGATATAATATATGAGCACAGCAAAGTTGTGTGGCGGGAACTGCACATTTTATTCAACTTCCTGCACCCTCGGTCCACCAGAACTAGGTGGTCTGCCACAACTCGGCCCACTGCTCGCTGCGGCTCCATGCAGCTTCATCATCGCTGATTGACAGACGGCTTGAGCTGCCTTCAAATGGTCTTCGAGCTCAGATTGTGACGCGTCGGGATTCTGTTCAAGCCATCGTAGCTGGTTCACGCATTCGTTGATGACGGCGTTCTTTTCGCAGTCCGTTAATCTATTACCCGCGTTTTCTGCGGCCTGTGGACAGCAGTCTTTACTTAGTTACAGAACGAGGATATTTATTATTTCTAGCTGAGATCAATATGAAGTGAAGGGCGCGCGGTGGCCGACCATACATGGCCATAGTAAATGTTTGACAGTTACTTCAGCGTTTAATCGTTATCGGTGACGCCCCGGAGACGGCTGACTCGCGGAAGAAAATATAGCAGATGCAGAAGTTACCCATAACCCACGAACAGCTGAAGAACCACGAAAATTATACATCTTTCCATGAGGACCTACTTTCAACGCAGTCAAGTATAAGTAGCCGTCTCGACGTAATAATTTCAGAAGGCCGCCGCGCGTCGGCTAGTTTGCACGCGTTATGCGCCCGATAAAGAGGCAACCTTAGTACGTCGAAAGAGATACAGTTAGGCGATAGGCGATAGAAAGAGACCGCAACTTTAGATGCATAGGGGGGTGGAGCCAGGCGCTATTGCGAAGTGAATTGCACTTTTTCGTGTCAGCGCTAGGGTCGCTATTTCTTTAAATCATCGTGCGGAGTGAGTCTTCTGTACCGTTAGGTACTATTATGTATTCCGTGGTTATCAAAAAAAAGTTTTGGTAAATACCATTTTGCATCCATACAAATACGCCTCCAACTGATTTCGGGCCTCCACTCTTTTTCGAATTGCTTCGTCTTCAGATTTGAACTTTTCGGCGTCTTGAAGCATTTTTTCAATTTCCTCCTTGTTTAGGCGCCCCTTGTCATTTGATATTGTCACTTGTTCTGAACGACCTGTGCTTGTGTCGTGCGCATTAACACTTAGAATACCGTTCGCATCTATATCGAAGGTTACCTACAATTCAAAACGTACATCAGTAGCAGTACCTAACTGTAAAACTTTACTGCTGCAAACGATTGGAGCATTACATCTTCTTCTTTCCATGATAATTAACTGGGTAGAGATTTTTAAGCTTTTTGTTTCCAGCGACTACAGTCTTACCTACCCGAAAAACTCCAAAGGGGGAAAATTTGTTCGACATTGCTCTTTTATTTATGCGCTGCGGGCAGGTGAGGTTGCCTTGGGTCAAGAGATGTTCGTGAGCCATATTACATCTAACTAATCAAAATAGATTAGGACCAGTAAACCTAGAGTTCTGACTGCAGCTACCTGAAGCCTCGACCAAGCAGATAAACATAGGATCAAACTTGTAACCATCAATCACATTGCCTATTTAGTACTACTTTTTCTTGCCTTTACCTTTGCAGGTATTCCATTATTATTGGCAAGGGCCAATATCCGAGTGACAGCCACATCTCTACACCATCTCAAAGTCAAATCTCTAAGTTTTGACCAAATTTTGACACCAGATCTTAATAACTCACTTACTTCAATTTGTGGAATCCCTCTAGGTGCTGGTGGGATACCAGTTAAATTGAAGGTGCCCAATAAATTGTTATCCTTCGTCATCACTCGTTCTCCTTCATAAACCTGAAATCATCAACTCTTGCTTCACCTTTCAATTTGTGAGCGCTTTCTGAAAGTGATTTTGCAGCGAATTGGGCATTGGATATTTGGGCAAAAATAGAGAACATCCAGTCTGCTATAAAATCTTGACACTTATTACTTGATATTGTTTTTTTGAGTCACCTGTATGGTCACAGCTGGTTGGTTATCAGCGTATGTGCTAAACACTTTCTTCTGTGCGATCGGTATCCTGGTATTTCTTTCAATGATCCGTGTCATGACTCCTCCCGCGGTTTCTATTCCTAACGACAGCGGAATCACGTCCACAAGAAGGACATCTTGAATCCGAGTGTCTTTAGAACCGGTGAGTATCGCTGCTTGAACTGCTGCTCCATAAGCGACCGCTTCATCGGGATTGATGGACAAGTTCAGTGTTTTGCCAGCGAAGAATTCCTATAAAACTAGTTATTTACCCTTTGAAGAATGTGACAAAATATAAATTTTCTTTGGATGCATATCGGTTTTGATGATTATTTTCCTATCGAAAAGCTTTCAACGGACTTTAACATAACATCTACCTACTAATGGGTTGTAAAATACCTAGGTACCTACCTGAAGTAGCCTTTGTACTTTTGGGATCCTCGTCGAACCGCCAACCATTACTACATCGTGAATTTCTCTCGTGTTCAAATTAGCATCTTTGAGAGCTCTTTCAACTGGTCCCAGAGTAAATCTGAACACAATTCCTCAAAACGTGCTCTGGTTATTTTTGAATAGAAATCGATACCTTCATGCAAAGCATCTACCTCTAGACTTGCCTCTGTACTGGACGACAGTGTTCGTTTAGCTCTTTCGCATGCTGTTCGTAGCCGTCTCAAAGCTTTTGGGTTGTCTGTTATTTTCTTTTTATATTTTTTCTCGAACTCCTGGCTGAAATGGTCTACCATACGCGAATCGAAATCTTCGCCTCCTAAATGTGTATCGCCTGCGGTAGATCTAACTTCAAAAAGTGATCCTTCGGAAATTTGTAGGACTGATATATCAAATGTTCCTCCACCGAGGTCAAATATGAGAACATTTTTCTCGCCTTTCAGATCTTTATCGAGACCATAAGCAAGTGCTGCAGCCGTTGGTTCATTAATGATTCTCAAGACATTTAATGCGGCTATTGTACCTGCGTCTTTTGTTGCCTGGCGTTGAGAATCATTAAAGTATGCTGGCACTGTTATAACAGCATCCTTTACATTTCCGCCAAGGTAAGTATGTTTCCGCGATCTCTTTCATCTTTGTCAAAACCATTGACGATATCTCTTCGGGAGTAAATTTTCTCTTTTCACCCTTGTATTCAACTACAATTTTTGGTTTACCACTTTCAGCAACGACTTGAAACGGCCAGTGTTTAAGATCTTGGTGAACTGTAGGGTCATCGAATCTTCTACCAATCAATCTCTTGGCATCGAAGACTGTATTTTTTGGGTTCATTGCAATCTGTATTATTAAGTTTAATTATTAGTTAAAAAACGTCAAATAATTTAGCCCCTAAAGATTAATTTCTAATCGACCATGATATATTGATAGTGGTTGAATATTTAGAATGACAAACGGCTTCTGTGATAATACCACAAACGAGGCGTGGTCTTCAGACAATCTACATTTCTCAAGTAGGTATCTATTATAACTAACCTGATTTTTTGCAGCATCACCGATGAGTCTCTCGGTTTCATTGAAGGCGACATACGAAGGCGTGGTCCTATTGCCCTGGTCGTTAGAAATGATCTCCACCTTTCCGTGTTGGAAGACTCCCACGCAAGAGTACGTGGTGCCGAGGTCTATGCCCACCGCTGGTGCCATTATGTCAGGTTCTATAAATGAAGTCTTGAATGTGTTTCTCATACCAGCGGTAATTTTTAGGGTTCCGTACCCAAACAGTAAAAAACGGAGCCCTATTACGAAGACTTCGCCGTCCGTCCGTCCGTCCGTTCGACACTTGAAATTTTCACAGATGATGTAGGTAGGTATGTCTATTGCTGCTATAAAACGGTACTAAAAATAGAATAAAATAAAAAGCTTCCATACAACAAACATGATTTTTTTGATATTCATAACAGAAACAGGTAGACGCTTAAGATTTTCACTTAATATTTACAGTGAAATTAATATAAAAATATTTACAAAAAACTTGATTTTTTGCTCTTTTTAGGGTTCCATACCAAAATGGTAAAAATGGATCCCTTATTTGAATTTGGTGGGAGAGTGAGAGGTGTTTTGGTTGGAATTGGTCTTGATGGTTCGGAACCCTCAGTGCGCGAACCCGACTCGCACTTGGCCAACTATTTTATACACTCTACTAACTTCTATAGCTTTCTGTTTCGTGCACTCAGGAGTGAGAGTAAAGCTCGTTTTCACCAACACTTTACGTAACACCTAAGCCGGATAGGTGACAGTTTTCACTTACAACAACTGTCACTTAAAGGCTTAGGTGCATCCCGTAAAATGTTGGTGAAAACGAGCATTAGACTTCCATAGACTTATGATGATGGTGGCAATCTTCCAAGATTCAAGAAAAAAGTTTGTGATACCAACTTATAAGGGTAGGTCTGTGGGGTAGGTACGTATTTAAGTTTTCTAGAGGTTCGAGCATAAAAAGTTTTCCTATTCAATTTGACTCCAATTTGCATATAAATCGAACTTTCTACGCGCAGTCGTAACTATTTTAAGTCAGGGATAATTCAGGCTTTAAACTGTGGATGAGAATTCGCTTTAAACACAATCTCCAACATTTTTCATATAAGTAACGTTTCCTTTTCGAACTTGTAAAAAAAAATTCTTACAGAATATAAGATTGATAAGGTACCTAAATGTTTTACACTCACTTTGCTTGGTAATAATATGTTTTGGTTCAATTAAGTTTTTATTTTAATTTCATTTTTGATTTAGTTATATATGAAAGCCTAGAAAGCTACGGCCTGAAGTTTTTCTATAAATAATTTGAAGTTTTACAGATCAATGTTTTTTCATTGTTTTTTCATTTAGAAGATTCTATTAGGTATCCATAGACATTTCACATACCTAACACCTTAGCATTAGCACACATTAGTATAACACAATCTAATTACCATAATATTTTTTATTTATTTTATTTAAACTTTATTGCACCATTTACAAAAAAACCGGCCAAGTGCGAGTCGGACTCGCGCACCGAGGGTTCCATACCATAAAAGGAGTAAAACATTAAAAGAATCACTTTTGTTCATGAATTTACGAGTATAATTTCCGTGTAGGTACTTTTGTTAGCGAACCGCAAACGTAACTTTGTTTTTGGTCGTTTATTGTTATTATCAAAAAAAGTATAATAGTAAGGGAGTTTATTCTATTTTTCCTGTAAAATATACATTGATATCTATTGATCATAATTATTTCAGGTTTTTGGATCGATAAACTTCGGAGATAAGGGGGGGGGAACGGTATTTTTTTCGACAGTTTGCTCAATAAATCAAAAACTATCAAGCATAATAATAAATAAAAATCGGTTTTAAAATACACAAGTAACGCCCTTTCATATGATACCCCACTCAATATTGTTATTTCATTTTGAAAATTCGAAGCCCCCGTTTTCCCCCTTTTTAAATAAAAATAAAAACAATTTTCAAATTTTTACGATTGCTATGACGTCGGGTCACTAATACCTATAACTATTCTAAATTTCAAGTCGATAGCTTCGATAGTTACTGAAATAATCGAGTGTGACAGACGGACGGACGGACGGACGGAGAAAGTCTCACCATAAGGGTTCCATTTTTACCAAATTGGTATGGAACCCTAAAAATGCAACAAGGTGGACTTAATGCTAAATGAGCATTTTCTGCCAGTCGACCTTAGGACGTGGGAGAGAGACGTTGGTGGATGAATTAAATCAAAGGACTATAATATATATTTTTGTAAATATAAAAAAGGTACATATATATACCTATTATAAAAATATAAATATGATATAGGTACAAAAAATACAAAAAATACAATTACACACATATGTGATATACATATGTGATATTGATACCTTAGATTATAATCTAATTGTAATTTCAGATTTAGATTATCTCTAGATAATTTTAATAATAAGTCTGAAATTGCAACCAATTGTACCTACAACCACAGTTTAAAGATATTAAGTCCTACACTTGGAACCGCGGCGTCAGTTTCTATCCTATCCTATCTCATCCTATATTACTTATATTATTATACATACAACGGGTTGTGTTGGTTACTTGCCACAACTAGCCGAACGCCTTAAGAAAATATCACAAGAAGTCTAGCTCATATCCTGAGGGAACTATAGGACTTCAGAAATGTACCATAATTTTTAAGTAACATCCCTAAAACGGCTAATATGAATGTACTGGAAACACTGATATGGTATCTCTTGCTACATGGACATGAATCCAGTCATGTCCATACGTTTGACAGTTCATTTTATGTGCCGATTTGAAGCGCCTCCCCCGAGCGTCCACGGTACTAAGTTGACATTTAATGGAAGTGGACCGTCGTTTTGAATGTCATTTGATTTTAGTTCCATAGACGCTCACGCCATGTTACGCAACAATCAGCGCCAAAATGGCGAAAATCAAGTGTCTTCATTTTTACTTTGACACTTTGACATTTTTTTTTTTTTTAATTTACTTTGACAGTCAGCTATCCAGAGTATATTCTATATTATACTCTATGGAGATCAGTGACTGGAAATAATGAAAAGTAATTACTCTTTGTTGACATCACAGTTGGGGTTGCTAAAAACAACTATACGAATTAACCAACACCTTGTATAAACGCGAAAGTTTGTAAGTAAGTATGGATGGATGGATCTATTCTTGGGACGTCCAATCTCATATTGACTGATTTTTATTTCAAAAGTAGCTATTAAAAATATCGCTACGTAAAATTTGCAGGTGGATAGGTAATCAGTTTCTATCTGAAATCAATCATTTAATGGCAAATAAAATCTGCTTTAATTAACAAGCATAAATTAAATAAAACTACTTAAAACATAACAATTCAACAAGTTGAAATAACAAAGTTATTATAGGAATTCAAACTTTCAACCAGCTTCCGCTCTACAAGAATTTACAACTTAACTGTTCTATCCGCTCTAAACTTTTAGTTATTTATTAAATATATTAGTGTGTTAATAAAGTATTTTCCTGTGCCACATTTGTCCCACATTTGTCGCATTCGTCATCACGTTCACCGGAAAGCTGCCAAGGTCAACAAATAAATAAAAGACCAAACTTAACTAAGTACTTGAACACATAAAAAACACTGTAGAAAAATAACACCTCTATGCTTTAAGATATTCTATAACTAGCGTTTTCCCTTCTTCTTCTTCTTGTTAAAGTCAGGAGGACAGAACCCTCTCGCAGCCAGCAGTTCTTGTACATTGTGGCACGCGTAGTAAACGTTGTCCATCGCTGCATCGGTGAGCATATCTACGTTGCACCTTCCTTTAGCCTTGCCTTTTTTCGGTCTTCCGCCACTTGCCTTTTTTGCTTTTTTCTTGTCCCCACCATCCTCTTTTTCCTTCTTTTCTTTTTTCTTGCCTTTTCCTTTACCAGCCATATCAGTTTTGTTTCGTTACCATGTAAGCGGTTGCTAGTAGATATTGATTATACAATAATTAGCTAGATTTAGCCTGTAAGCTATAAGTAATACAGGCACTTACCCAGTTTAATAAATACCTAGGTGATTCCGTATATTATAATCCTTATTATGCGTCTCAAGTCTCAACTCCATTTTTATACCTACTCCACGAGTTAGTAGGAATTTACCTGCAATTTGATGATAAGCGACGATGTAGCCAGATAATTACCTTGAAAGGGAAAGTTAACTCTAACTTAGTACTGTTATGTATTCTGTGATCTAACGGTTGTTACACAGCTTCGCGCCGGTACGCTCAATCACATGGCCGTGCATCTTTGCTGATCAGACCAGCTGTAGACTGATTCTGTTTCGTTTTATAAAACCTATTATTATACTCTTTGTAACAAACCTAGGTTGGTATGGTTACATGTCAACATAACAATATGCTAGTGCAAAAAGAATACAAAAATAGGATTTTTGCCTCTGTTTTCTTTACCCACTCCTCCCGCTCTCATCCTTTCCCTCTGACGTCTATTACGTCACGATACGTGAAGTCAGTGGTGAAGTGTAGTGAAGCATCACACTGTACAGCAATACGCGAATAGTCTTTGAGCATTATTTATTGGCATTTGGCCCGTAGTGGAAATCGAACTCGCTACGTTCAGCAACTCCTCATACCTAACGCTCAGGCACGCAGTATTCCTTCACCACTAAGTGCGGAGTACCTAAGTGATATCTAGTTCCCATAAACGCAGAAACTCGATTGTCGAGCCTGGTAGAGGTTATGAAGAAATTAATATTCGACGTAGGTATAAAATTTTGAAAAAATAAAAAATAGGTAGTTATGCATGAAAAACAATTTATTTACACTTATACACCTAAAGTACGTAGCTTAAGTATACTGCTTTGTATAAAAGCGGTTTAAATGCGCCAAAATATATAAAGAGTGTACGAGTACCTAGGTGCCTAATTCATGCAGATGCCAGAGATCATTTATTTACCAACACATCAAAGGCTTTACTTCGTACCTATTTCGAAGCCGTCGATTCTTGAAAGCAAGTAAAATATTGCGTACTCTCTCTTTCAGCAACTCACGGGAAAAGCGAACTTCTCATGAATAATGGATAAAAGATAAATAAATTATTCTTTTCTGCCCTCTCTGTACCTACCAAATTATTCATGAGAAATGTTTAAAATAATAATTCTGAAGGGTTTAGTGATGCTTAAAATAACATTTGTATAGGACATCCTAATTCCTAATATTCCTATTCCTAATAATATTATAAAGGCGAAAGTTTGTGTGTGTGTTTGTTACTCCTTCACGGCTCAACTACTGAACCGATTTAGCTGAAATTTGGAACATAGGTAGCTTATAACCCGGATTAAAACATAGGCTACTTTTTATCCCGGAAAAGTCCGTAGTTTCCGTGGGATACTCAAAATACCAAATTTTCTAGAGCAATCTATAGCTACATCTATAGATAGATTGTTCAAGCGAACTTGCTTGAAAGCATGTTTAAAGGTTGGAATAGGGAACGATAACGGGAAAATGACGTTTCCCTTAGGATTCATGAAAAAGCGAATTTGACGCGGGCGGGGCCGCGGGCAAAAACTGAATCTATTATCACTATAAATGTGAAAATGGCCACTATGTAGGTTCTGAACATAGCACTGTACGCATCTAACAAGTGTGTTTCAGTTGAAAAAGGGGATATGGGATAATAATGCTATAAATAATACCTAATGCTATAATGCTATAAATAATGCATAATGCTATAAATGTGAAAATGGGTACCTGTATTACAACTGTTTCGCTATTAGCATTTTGTGTTTTAGTTGAGCAATGAGATACAGGTTAATAATATTATAACTATGAAAACTGGTACCTATATGATATAGGTTCTGAACTAACATCTGTTTCGTTACTGACAATGTATGTTTTAGTTGAGCTATGGTATATGGTATAGTAATTAGTAATGCTATAAATGTGGAAATGGGTACCTACCCATAAAGGTTCTGAAAGTACAATTGTTTCGCTATTTATAATGTGTGTTTTGGTTAAGCAATGGGATACAGGATAATAATGCTAAAAAGGTGTTTCTGATATTAGAACTGTTTCGCTATTAAAAGGATGTGTTTTAGTTGAGCAATAGAATATGTGATAGTAATCACACTAATATTATAAAGGCGAAAGTTTGTGTGTATGTTTGTTACTCCTTCACGCCTCAACTACTTAACCGATTTGGCTGAAATTTGAAACATAGATAGTCACACTAATATTATAAAGGCGAAAGTTTGTGTGTATGTTTGTTACTCCTTCACGCCTCAACTACTTAACCGATTTGGCTGAAAATTGAAACATAGATAGCTTATAAACTGGATTAAAACATAGGCTACTTTTTATCCCTGAAAAATCCACAGTTCCCGTGGGATATTGAAAAAACCCAAAATTTCTACAGAAATCTATAGCTACATCTATAGGTAAATTGCTTTAGAAGACTTCCGTGAAAGTAGGTATTAGGTAGGCAGGTAGATAGGTTATGGGAATGGGAACGAGAATATCACGTTTACCTCGGGATTTGTCTAAAGTCGAATTTAACGCGAGCGGGGCCGTGGGCGTAAGCTAATGATTGTTAACATAAATGTGAAAATGGGCATCTTGTTGGTTCTGTATCACTGTTTGTGTTTTAGTTGAGCAATGGGATATGGATTGCTAATCACACTAATACATGGAACAGTAACCTTAGACGATATCCGGGAATTACCAGATTACCGCATTGGTATGCCGCAACTGCTGAAACGAATAAAATTCACGCGGGGAAATACTCCTTCACACATAGGTGCATTCCTTGAAACATAGATTTTAAAATAACCTTAAGGCAATCTTTAGCTACAGATATAGGTAGATTACTTTGATAATAAATAATAATCTTTCTTGAAAGTAGGTGTAAAGACCATTAAGGAAATTCAAGTTTTCTCGGGATTAGTGAAAAAACGAATTCAACGCGGGCGGAGCCGCGGGCAAAAGCTAGTCTTATCATAAATTGGTAGGTTTTTACAGATTCACCTAAACTGATTGAGTAGGTAGGTATAGATAGTTGGATCTAAAAATGAACGCGCCTTAGGCCTTAATATGATTTCGCTCACACGTTGAAAGAAAAATGTAGTAGCGAGGCGTTCATTTTTAAATTAATTAAATTCGTTTTATGTCCTACCTATACTATAGTATAATAATGTATACATTTTGATAAATTCGGTTTCTTTGTGTATTGAAGTGAAATAGGTAAGTAGGTTAGTAGTTCATTTAATATTGTACAGTGGCTCCCTCAGAACGTGCTCAACTTCCACGCGATGCAATTTGGAGGCTCCCACGGCGGTCGTCGGTGCTTGAGCTCTACCCGCATACAGTAACTGCAATAAGAAACATTGGAAAACTGAAAAATTAAAGAAGAAAAAGAGCAGGCGGTAAGCAATCACCGCCGCCCATGGACATTTGCAGCACCAAAGAAACTGCAAATGCGTTGCCGGCTCTTAAGAAATTTGTTATCCGCCCCTTGAATAACCCCATGCTATAGTTTTGAGGGAACACTGTTGCTGGTAGGTTGTTCCAGAGTTTGCATGTGCGTGGAAAGAAATATCTGGCATACTGGGCGGTCGTGGTCAGTTGGAATGGATGGAACACGTTTCTACGTCGGACTTCGGAGTGTATGCATAGAGATAGTGAACTATGCGTGACGTCACTAAGTGCTGATCCTTTATATATTATGTTTAATCGATGATCTTCGCAGATTGTAAGTATGAGAATTACCGCTAAATGATTCGGACGGATCAGGTTAAAAATAAAATTAATATCTTGCTATAGAACTATAAGGCGTAGATATCCGCTAAGAAAGGTTTTTTTTAATTTACTTTACCTCTAAGGGGGTGAAGGGGGTCGTGCGAGGTCAACTGTTGGCGCACTCTAGTCAAATATTAAAAAGCGTCACCTTTTTGCCAAGAAGATTCTCAAAACGTGGCTTGACGAAAGTCCAGGCCCCCATGTTCCTATGTTCTTCTTGACTCCATATGAATTCTGAAATGTTAATCATTGTTGGTCTGATATTATTTATGTTTGCCTAGCTTGTGTTAGCATATAAGTAACTATCCTTAGTAAATATATACAAGGTAAACATAGCATAGTGGAAAAGTAATGTCGTTGCGGTCAAGTTAATATCAAACATGTGTGAAGAATTTTAATTAAAAGCGAATGAAATTGGATCGGTCTCGAGTCCCCTGTGGGGAGCGGGCAGCGGCGGAAATGAAACTGTGAGAACGACAAAGGTAGCATTGGTAGGTGCTCTAAGATACCTATTAGTTGAGATAGGTCCACGTGTACAATGTACATCTACAAACTTTTAAAATTGGTAGAAATTGAGTCACCTTTATTATGGGGTTTCGGCCCAAGTAGCCTGTGAAGTTCAAATAACTCAATATTCTGTGAATATTTTAAATGAATGTATCTATGTGAATATTTGTGAAGATTTCAAGTGCCTAACTATCACGGTTCTAGAGATACAGCCTGGTGACAGAGGATGGATGGACAGACGGACAGCGATATCTTAGTAATAGGGCCCCATTCTTTACCATTTGGACACGGAACTTTAATAAACGATTTGGTACTAACTTCTGGCATTTTTATATTTCGCAATTTCCTGTTGCAGCGCCTGCAGCGGGAACGGACTGAGTGATTCCACTCTCAAGATGGCGACGTCGTCTATTTTGGCTCTCAACCTCTCCTTGTGCAGCTCGTAGTAGTGCTTCCCGCATACCAGGATCACACGATTGACCCTCAGTGGATCTGCTATAGTATCACCTGTGAAATTGAACCATTATCACCGATAAGGAACTTGAGGATATGGGTTTCAGTTACGTTAGTACATAGTATCTCTATGATTTCAGTTATTGACTTATACTCTAGACGGGGCGGACCGTGCGAAAAAATGTCGCCAGTTTATGGGAGCAAAACCCCCTCCGGCGTCAGTAGTAAGCTGTAAGCCTACGCAGTATTTCGCAGGAGTTTCGAGTTTTCGACACATGGCTCTACATTTTCTTGTATGAAGAAGGTTTACGTAAAATGTTCGGATGGGCCTATCTTGACTATTATTATCAATGGTTTCAGTACATTTTGCGCAAACCTTCCAAACCATACAAAAAAACTGTAGTGCCGCCTGCATTGGCATTAGTATTTAAGTATAAGTATATCAAAACCTACGCCACAATATGGCGGAAAGTGTCTCCTTCGAAACATGCGTGCAGACTATTAACTAGTGCAGTGATCTGGGAAGGGGAAGACAGTCTATAGACTAATACCGCTGTTGGCCTACTACTGACGCTGTCGGTGCCAAAACAAACATCTTTGGCACCGATAAACTGGTGACACCTCAGATCACTGTTTGAGTGATCTGAGGGTGACACATTTTTCGCAGTCCGCCGAGTCCAGAGCATACTAGGTATGCCATAATTTAGTATGTATGTATGTTATGCATACTATTGCCAATATCCATGCACATTGCATAGTGCACACACTAGAAGACATTCTAGAAGATAAAACCTAGGTCTCACGTAGGTCAGTTGTTTTGAAGGTAACTACTCATAAATATCAGAGAACTTAAGATAACTACCAATAGCAGGTTTGAAATGTGTCCCTGGCGCAAAGTCTGCCAGGGGGGAAGTCGCGTCCGCTGACCGCAGCAATATTTTTGGGGCCACAACGACCAATGGTTTCCGATAATTACGTACAACCTGAAAAAGAGTAAGGTACAATAATGTGATTGATGCAAGCACATTTGGACTTGACGTGAGAGGACACAACTTGAAGGGAGCAAAAAGTCGCCTAGGGAATAAGTCAAGGACAAGGAGTAAGGACCCAACGGGCGCCCTCCCGCAATTCGGCCTCCATATTCGTGAGGTTACCTAATTGGGCATGAGTGGTGGGCCTTATACAAAGATTATACATTGTAACTTCGTAACGTAACGTAAATCTTTAATTTTCTCGTGTCACAGCTGATGTTTGACAGAGCTCTTCCGAAACGCATTGACCGATTTTATGGATTTTTCTGTTTAGGTTTATTCCGTACGTACGTGACCTGACATCAATATGAATTTGAGGATCAGCCCTTCTGAACATTTTACCGTAAAACTTCTTCATACAAGAAATAATGTCAATACGCCACAATATGGAAAAAAACCGGCCAAGTGCGAGTCGGACTCGCGCACCGAGGGTTCCATACCATAAAAGAAGTTAAACATTGAAAGAATCACTTTGGTTCATGAATTTACGAGTATAATTTACATGTAGGTACTTTTGTTGGCAAACCGCAAACATAACTTTGTTTTTGCCGGTTTATTGTTATTATCAAAAAAAGTATAATAGTTGATTTTATTTTTCCTGTAAAATATAAGTTTACTTCTATTGATCATAATTAATTCAGATTTTTCGATTGGTAATCTTCGGAGATAAGGGGGGGGAACGGTATTTTTTTCGACAGTTTGCTCAATAAATCGAAAACTATCAGGCATAAAAATAAATAAAAATCAGTTTTAGAATACACAAGTAACGCCCTTTCATATGATACCCTACTCAATATTGTTATCTCATTTTGAAATTTTGACGACCCGGTTTTCCCCCCTTTTTAAATAAAAATAAAAAGATTTTCAATTTTTTATGATTGCAATAACGTCGCGCCGCAATTACCTACAACTATTCCAAATTTCAGGTCGATAGCTTTAATAGTTACTGAAATAATCGAGTGTGACAGACGGACGGACGGACGGACGGACGGACGGACGGACGGATGGACGGACGGACGGACGGAGAAAGTCTCACCATAAGGGTTCCATTTTTACCATTTTGGTATGGAACCCTAAAAACCGTCCCTGTGGAAACACGCGTGCGAACTCATAACATCGTGAAGTGATCTGTAGCGTGGATCGCGGTTCATAAACGATACTGTGGTCGGCTTTTTACTGACGCCGTTGGTGTCAAATGTCAATACAAACTTTTTTTTACACCAGTAAACAGGCGACATTTTTTCACGCGATCCGCCGGGTCCTGAGTATGATATGTCTATTGACGTAGACTAATTTTTAACCTACTTCAAAAAAGGAGGTTCTTAATTCGACTGTAATTTTTTTAATGTTTGTTACTTGATAACTTTTGACTGGGTGAATCGATTTTGATGATTCTTTTTTTATCAGAAAGCTGACTCTTCCAGTGTGGTCCTATTTCAATTTAGTTCAGTTCTGATAATTGAATCCTTGAAAAAACCATGTAAGTTTTAAATTTTTTGTTGAAATGGATGTATTCTACAGTATTTTGATGACAGTTGATTTTTTTTGTTAAATAAATAATTAAAATATATTATAATACCCCTAAAAATTTGTCTGGCAATAGGTTCTGGTTGGGTTCACTAGTGAATGTATATGTATCACCTGTCTCCGCAACAAATGGAAGTACTGCGCGGGAGTGGTCGGGTTGACCACGTGCATGCAGACGGCCTCGGAGTCCGGCGCCGTCTCGCTGCTGTCCGTCAGCTGCAGGAACCGCTCCACCCTGCACGAGGAGTGTTCCGACGCGGCGCCGTCGAACCCGTGCGGCAGGAGCATCACCAGGCCGTTGCTGCGGACCCATTTACCTGGAGATCAAATCTAGTTTGTAACAGTGGTAGTTTGTAATTACCTGTGTATCTCATGCTTTATTCATTGCGAATTTAAATTATTACAAACAGCGCTCCAATAAGTAAGTATTTGAATCAAGATTGAGAAAAACATGCAAAATGCGATAGTGAAATGGCAGCGAGTGGCATAGATCTGATTGGCTTGTTGGATGGCTGGAAAAAATTGTGGTTGGCTGGCTGACGATGCCGCAATGTAATTGACTCACGATGTGTCACGTAACATTGATAGGTACAGGCACGTGGTGTGACGTAACAAGTTTTAAAAATAAAATCTACCAGTAACAGCAGGAAAATAAAATAGCTCTTAAATCGTCATCATCATCAACAACATCACCTTCATCATATCACCTTCCGGGACGTTCTGCACTGTTGGACATAAACTGTTGAAAAATATGAACAAGATCATTTTTACAGAGCATTCGTGTATCAACGGTAGATATTGCGAAAGAGGCGTTGAGAGGTGTGAACACTTGTCAAGCCAGCCTTATTCATAAATCTGTCTGTGTGATAAGAAGAAGAAATCAAGGAGATATAATACGTGTGTTATGTGGCTTACTTTCTCCAGAAGCGATGTACGTATCAACAATGATTTGAGCTCCGGTGTAAAAGTCTCCGAACTGCGCCTCCCAGATGTACAGATTGTCCGGACAATCGAATGCCATGCCATACTCGTAAGCCAATACTGCTTCTTCCGATAGAATTGAGTTTGCCACCTGGATAGAATCGTTCCTTATTTGTATAAGGTAAATAGTTGTTAAACTTGAGACGGCCGAGGGATGGTGTTGTGTAGGCACAGATTTTTTGTGTAGGTACTCGTGAACGGAACCATCCGGGCGCGATAATTCAAATAAGTATATTAAGTTTTCCGCTAATAACTACACAGTGCGGGCTAAAATTTTTCTAGAATTCCCTCACCTCAAAAATAATCTTTCGGGAATGTATTCCCGAAAGATTATTTTTTGCAATTTGTAGTTTTGAAGCTATGGCTACCTACAATGTGAAGTCAGCGTCTAAAAATTCTTGCGAAATTGTTGATTTGTGAAAAGTTATTGCGAAAATCTAAACAAAATCTGGATATCGGAAATTGGGATGGTTTGGCTGAAACACCTTAAAGGTATAGGTATATTTTGTAGGCACAGTGCACTTATAAATCACTAGCTGATGCCCGCGACTTCGTCCACGTAGGATAAAAACTATTCTATCTTTTAAGTTGGACCAAATGACAGATATTCACGAAGTTTGAACTAAATCGGTTCAGTAGTTTAGGAGTCCATTGAGGACAAACATTGTGACACGAGATTTATATATATTAAGATAAGATTAACCTGTATCTCATTGCTCAACTAAAACACAAAATGCTAATAGTGAAACAGTTATAATGTCGGAACCTATAATACAGGTACCCATTTCCACATTTATAGCATTATTATCCCACTAGCTTTTGCCCGCGGCTTCGCCCGCGTGAATTTCGGGGTTTTACAAATCCCGTGGGAGTCCTGAATTTTCTGGGAAAAAAACAGCATATGTGTTAACCTAACTTCAGAAACACGATTGGATAAAAATTTCTCGACAAAAAGTTCTCCCAAAAATTGCTCCGAAATCTCCATTTTTCTAATTTCCATCGAAAACTACAATGGACATAATTGTAATTTTTGTTTTAATTTATCGGTAAAAAATAATTCCCAAAAACGCTCAGAACGACATTTTAATAACTGGCTTAGTTTTTGAAGTAATTAGGTAAAACAACGTTTTTCTGTTATATAATTCCGCAACGCTGCATACTAACCTAACCTAACCTAACCTACCAACGTATTCATAAGAGTGAGAAGGACGAAAATAAAATCAACGTAAATAATTTCAGAACCTTTACCTTATAGGTATCCATTTTCGCATTTATAGCATAGGTAATTACTATCACATATTCTATTGCTCAACTAAAACACATATTTTTAATAGCGAAACAGTTCTAATATCAGAAACTATACAGGAACACCTTTTTAGCATTATTAACCTGTATCCCATTGCTTAACCAAAACACACATTATAAATAGCGAAACAATTGTACTTTCAGAACCTTTATGGATAGGTACCCATTTCCACATTTACAGCATTACTAATTACTATACCATATCCCATAGCTCAATAAAAACATACATTGTCAGTAACGAAACAGATGTTAGTTCAGAACCTATATCATATAGGTAGGTATCCGTTTTCATAGTTATAATATTATTAACCTGTATCTCATTGCTCAACTAAAACACAAAATGCTAATAGCGAAACAGTTGTAATGTCGGGACCTATAATACAGGTACCCATTTTCACATTTATAGCATTATGCATTATTTATAGCATTATTATCCCATATCTCCTTGTTCAACTAAAACACACTTGTTAAATGCGTACAGTGCTATGTTCAGAACCTACATAGTGGCATTTTTACATTTATAGTGATAATATCATCAGTTTTTGCCTACAGCCCCGCCCGCGTCAAATTCGCATTTTCATAAATCCTAAGGGAAACATCATTTTGCCGTTATCGTTCCCTATTCCAACCTTTAAACATGCTTTCAAGCAAGTTCGCTTGAACAATCTATCTATAGATGTAGCTATAGATTGCTGTAGAAAAGTTGGTATTTTGAGTATCCCACGGGAACTACGGATTTTTCCGGGATAAAAAGTAGCCTATGTTTTAATCCGGGTTATAAGCTATCTATGTTCCAAATTTCAGCTTAATCGGTTCAGTAGTTGCGCCGTGAAGGAGTAACAAACATACACACACACAAACTTTCGCCTTTATAATATTACTAGCTTTTGCCCGCGGCTTCGCCCGCGTGAATTTCGAGATTTTTTAAAAATCCTTTTTAGTGGATGTTAAATATGTCATCAGAGCTATCTATCTATCTTTAGGCTATATTGCCGCGCCGCGGTTTCAAAAAATGATGATGGTGATGGAAAATTGTAATAATGATGGTAGTAAGTATTTTTTTTTTCGCGCACTCATAAATGCCTCTTCCCCGTCCCGCCCGCAGTCGCCCGGCCGCGCCGGAATGCCTAGTATCGGGCACTCGGGGTTCACTATTTTGGCGATAATGGCTTACACATAAGAGTTGGATATATGCTATCGCGGGCTTTTTTGTAGAACTATTTAAGATAAACATTTCCATCATACATTATATACGTGTAACTACAACGGTTTTCGCGGCGTACGTCAGTAAAGGTCGCAGATTGCAATTTTTCCTATTTACGTGACACTTATCGTTATATATGTATTTTGGATAATTCACACTATATCTTTATAAATAATAGCCTATGTGTTATTCTGATGTGTAAGCTATATTGTTGTAAATTTTCATCAAAATCCATCGGGTAGTTTTTTCGTGAAAGAGTAACAAACATACATCCACACATTATTACAAACTTTCGCGTTTATAATATTAGTAGGATTAGGAATTAGGATATCCCCTTGTTCAACTAGAACACACTTGTTAAATGCGTACAGTGCTATGTTCAGAACCTACATAGTGGCCATTTTCACATTTATAGTGATAATAGATGCAGCTTTTGCCCGCGGCCCCGCCCGCGTCAAAGTCGCTTTCATGAATCCTAAGGGAAACGTCATTTTCCCGTTATCGTTCCCTATTCCAACCTTTAAACATGCTTTCAAGCAAGTTCGCTTGAACAATCTATCTATTGATGTAGCTATAGATTGCTCTAGAAAATTTGGTATTTTGAGTATCCCACGGGAACTACGGATTTTTCCGGGATAAAAAGTAGCCTATGTTTTAATCTGGGTTATAAGCTACCTATGTTCCAAATTTCAACTAAATCGGTTCAGTAGTTGAGCCGTGAAGGAGTAACAAACATACACACACACAAACTTTCGCCTTTATAATATTACTAGCTGACCTGGCAAACGTTGTTTTGCCCTTAGGGTTAATAAAAAATAGATAAATTGAGATTTAAACTATCCTATCTCTCAAGTTGGATCGAACTGCACATTGTGTGCGAATTTTATTATAATCGGTTAAGTGGTTTAGGAGTCCATTGAGGACAAACATTGTGACACGAGATTTATAAATATTAAGATTAGGATTAGGATTCTCTACGGACGTTTCGCTTTGAAACCGAAGCATCCCCAGGGGATGTTGACTCGACACACTTTACTTGCAAATTTTGAAAAGTGACACCTGCTTTAATCATACAAAAGCTCGTTTAACTGTAGGCACGTAATTATCGTGAGACGGCGGTAACAGACGGCGAGACGGGCATTTCCTTTTATATCGTTGTGCCTGAGTTATTTATTGTATTCTCCCTTCCAATATTTATTTTCAGTATTATTCTAAGAGGTTAAAAGGACAGGAAACGAGTCAAAGCGATGGCTTTTTACGCTTTGACGATGAATCTACTTCATACTCTTTTTTCCTAACGAAGCGCGACGTCTCAATATGTTTCATTATATTCGTATCACATAGGTACCATAATTTCAATTATTTACCTATTTATTAGAATACAATACAAATATTTATGGCTCTTCAGTTAAGTTAAAAGAGGTACCTCAAAGGTACCTAAGTAAGCAGAACAAGAAGTAATCACCACAACTTTTTTTAAAATCACATTTATTTATATAAAAGTCTCGTGAAGAACAAAACTCGTCCGAAATGTCTTGATTTTTATGATTTTTTGTGTAAATTTGGTAGTTCTGAGAACAGGACGTCGTAGTTACAAAATTTTCCATACATTTTCATATGGCAAACCAACGTTTGCCAGTTGAACTAAACTCGCCGGCATATTTAGCGGAACATAAAAAAAAGGTCCATAATTAAAAAAATATGGTTTTATTTTAAAATCTACTTACTACACTTCTTTTGTTATTTAAAGTTTCATTTGTTTTTACTTAAAATGAGATCACATTAAGAACAGATTTTGCGAGTAAAGGCTGTTTGTGAAAAATGGTACATTTTTGAACTTTTCATGTAACCTGGAAAAGTGAAATTTAATATTAAAATTACAATTAATTAAATTAGAAAATGGTGATTAATATCGCGTATTTCCTCCACGTGCTCTTATTAAAGTTTCTACCCGTCTAGGCATACTGAGAATGATGTTATCGATGGTCTCCTGGGATAGTCTCCGCCATTCCTCAACTACGGCGATTCGCAGTTCTCCCACGTTGGCAGGAGCTGGAATTCTGGACTTAACTTTTCTTTTCAGCAAGTCCCAAACGTGCTCTATTGGGTTCATATCCGGTGATCTCGCCGGCCACTCCATAACAGTGATATTCATATCATTAAGATAAGCTTGAGTTACCCGAGCGGTATGCGGCAGAGCATTATCCTGCATAAAAACAAAATCGTCACCGATATATGGGGCAAACGGTACGACATTTTCTTCTAAAACTTCTCTGATATAGCGGTCTGCAGTCAGACTCCCTCTGTCAATCACTACCAAGTCTGTGCGAGCTCCCAAACAAATGCCCGCCCAAACCATTATTGATCCACCACCGTATGCAACTGTAGTTTCAAAATTTGTCTGAATGTATCGTTCTCCTTTGCGTCTGTATATTCTTTGCCTGCCGTCAATTTGATTTAAGAGAATTCTGCACTCATCACTAAACAATACCTTACTCCATTGGTCCGCGTTCCAAAGTCAATGTTCCTGAGCAAAAGATGATTTACCTCGAGCCTTGGAGCCTTGGCGGGCATAAATGAACCCAAACCAGCTTCTTCGAGCCTTCTTCGTACCGTACGCTTACTTACGGTTACACCCCGCACTGCTTCTAACTCATGTCGGGCTTGGACGGCCGTCAAACGGGGGTTCCTACGTACACGAAGCCGAATGAAACGATCATCCCTACTCGAAGTGCGTCTTTTTCTGCCTTGTCCTGCTCTTCTCACATAAGTACCGGTCTCCCTGAACGGTTGGATACTGCGATGGATCGTTGAAACTGGTCGACGAAGATCTCTGGATATCACTCTGTAGGTTTGACCATTTCTTCGCATTTCGAGTGCCCTGGCAATCTCCGTTGGGGCTAAGTCAGGCATAATTCAGTCATCAACTCCAGAAAGATACGCGATTAAAAAAAACTAACAAAAAACAGTATTTCAATGAAATTTTAAATCAAACTCAGAAGGAAGAAATACTCGAAGTTCGCTCCAGATAAGGTGTATTTGAATAAAATTAAAACAATTGCATAAAATATGATGTTCAGTTGTTTTCTTAATTTGAAAATATTTCTTTTTAAATTAAATAACGTATAAACCAGCCAGAAACTTTATATGATACTGATATGAAACCTTTTTTTTATGTTCCGCTAAATATGCCGGCGAGTTTAGTTGTTCTATCTTCATAGGTATCTATTAATTATGGATGTCACACGGAACGGATATGTAAATATGAGTTCTTTCAAAGTTAGGTAAATAAGTAAATAGATGACGACCTCCGTGGTTGAGCGGTTAGCGTGCCGGTTTTCAAGGCGCCGCCATCTCTGAGGTTCCGGGTTCGATCCCCGGTCGGGGCAATGTAGAAAAATAAGTTTTCTACATTGTCTCGGGTCTCGGGTGTTGTGGTACCTTCGTTGTTTCTGATTTCCTTAACACAAGTGCATAAGCTACTTACTAAGGGAATGTATGTGATATTGTCTACTATTTATATAAAAAAAATAGATACCTCTAAAAACCCCTTTTGTTCCTCATGTATGTGGTTGAGAGGCACATGTATGGTCTCCTTTTCCTGGTCTATGAGCATGACGTGGCGGTGGGAGAACGTGCCGCGACCGACGTCTTCCCCGCTCAGCCTCACGTGACGACCTTCCATGAGGATGGATCCTGGCCAAGTATATATAGTATATAGTAGGTTTCAAGAGGGAGAGTATTCATGGAGGAATGGGGGAATTTCCTCAATTGAATCAATTCGGATATCGAATTGAAGCAGGCGTTATTTTGCGGAAAACAATTATTTAGAACAGATTAATTTGTTTGCTAAAATGTTGACTTCTCAATGCGAAATCTGTTCTACTGAATCAATTTGGAGTGAACGATCAGATTCGTATAATATGGACCCACCACCTCCGCTTGGGTGCTGCGCTGGGATACGCGTAGGTATAACCGTTTACCTGTTATTATTGGAACGAAGTTTCTTTTCGGACGGCACGGCGGAGGGGGCTAGACTACTAACTAACTAACTATTAGTATAGTTTTAAAAAATATTAAAATAGATAAGCTACCTATTGCCATAGCTTCTGCAGTTGCCCAGTCTAGTTCTCTCTCCTCCGATATTTTGTTTAAGCGGTTTTTGACATGAGTTTTTGCTAGATGATTGTGAATATTCTGAAAAAATAAATTGAATTACTTACGCGATACATAGCATAATAACAGTTTTATAACGTCAAAAAAAAATATTTCAAGACGGTTTTACTCATGTTTTACTTAGTAATATTATATGTTCGTTGGCTTTACCAAGCTTTAGTGCCTAACAAGTAACCTATAGGTACATGTATTACGTAGGTACATGTTTAGGTATATTTGTATTAGGTCCTAAATGTGGTCATTGCACTACTAATTGAAGATTAATCTTAAAACTTAATCCCTGAAAGGACATTTTCGTTAAGCTTAAGAAGGTTCATGGCAGAAGGGCATTCAAAGTTCAGGGTAATAAACCTTTTACTAAGTAAATGCCTGACCGAAGATTTAATGCCGTTTGCAATTATATTTATATCTTAATGGATTTTTTAGAGTACAAAACCCATCTTAATATATATAAATCTCGTGTCACAATGTTTGTCCTCAATGGACTCCTAAACCACTTAACCGATTATAATAAAATTCGCATACCATGTGCAGCTCGATCCAACTTGAGAGATAGGATAGTTTAAATCTCAATTTATCTATTTTTTACTACCCCTAAGGGCAAAACAACGTTTGCCAGGTCAGCTAGTTATATTATATGTTATTAATATCCTATTTTAAGTTCATAAGTATTGCACACTAAAACGAGAAAAATGATAAAGTCGGCATTTCTTCAGTTTTTTTATGACCGAGCAAAAGTTTACTTTTTGTATTTCTGGCAAGTACTCGTTACGTAAGCATAAGATACATAATTTATCTAGAGTAGGTATAAGTTTTTTGGTGAAAAATACAATTTTCTTATCATTAAAAATTGATTAGAGAGTAGGTGAAATAGGAAAAGACCCTGTAAAGTTAAAAAAACCTCAGCTCTATAATTGAGTATAGACACACAGATTTTATTTATATAGCCAAAAAAACTCTGAAAAGAACAAAACCTAATAATATACCATCTATACTTATAACTAGTAGGGCGCGTGTGTGCGCGGGCCACATGTGGCCCGCGTGCAGTCTTCCCGCCCATAAAGGTATCGCCGTCATCTCCATCGCCCATTGAAATCTGATTGGCAGTGAGATGAAAAAATTACCAAGAAGCACTGTCATGGTTTTAAAGATAGTTTAAGGTCAGTTCGAACAAAAAAATACGCTGAACCTCATTGGATGAGGTTCAGCGTATTTTTTGTACGAACAGCCCTTAACTATCTTTAAAACCATGACCGTGCTCCTCAATCATAATCCAAATCCTAGATCATTGTCTCTTTTCATAGTATGTACATTTTCCATGGAAAAATAAATTCCGCCACAGTGAATTATTTTCCATGCATCCCGTAGAACTTGAGGTCCTGATCAACTCTTGCTAAGAAACCACTCTCTTATCCTTTATACTTTCCGAGATAGAACAACACGAAATTTGTATGGCGGTCATCTTGAATCCGCCATTTTGAATTTTTTTTCAGCTAACTGCCAATTGGATGACGTTTCGAGTTACATTTGGTCGAGCGCCCCCCACCTATCTTGGATACCTGGCTGTGCTCTTCACCCGTCTGCAAAATCCTCAATCATCAGCTCTCTCCATATTTTTCTCTAGTAACTCTCCGAAAAACCGCATCACAACCTTGCATAATTACCAACTGTTAGTCTCTTCAACATTCCCCATACATTTTCTATGGAAAAATAAATTCCGCCATTTTGATTTTTTTTTTCGAACCATCAAATAGACCTTGTTGTCCTGATCAGTTCTTATCAAGAAACCACTCTTCCATCCTTTATACTTTCCGAGATATCGGCGAAATTCGGATGGCGGCCATTTTGAATCCGCCATTTTGAATTTTTTTTCAGCTCACTGCCAATTGGATGACGTTTCGAATGACATTTGGTCGAGCACCCCCCACCTATCTCCAATACCCTTGGCTGTGCTCTTCATCCGTCTCCGAAATCCTCAATCATCAGCTCTCTCCGTATTTTTCCTCCGAATGAATTTTTCTCTTCTATACGAAATGGTAATTGAAAAAAAAATTTTTCATACAAAAATGTTCAGGAGAGGTGATCAATCAGTCAGTCAGTGAATCAGCACAAGCAGCTATATATATATTAACTAGTAGGGCGCGTGAGTGCGCGGGCCACACGTGGCCCGCGTGCAGTCTTCCCGCCTATAAAGGTATCGCCGTCATCTCCATCGCCAATTGGTATCCGATTGGCAGTGGGCTTAAAAAATGACCAAGGAGCACTGTCATGGTTTTAAAGATAGTTAGGGCAGTTCGAAAAAAAAATACGCTAAACCTCATCGGATGAGGTTCAGCGTATTTTTTGTTCGAACAGCCCTTAACTATCTTTAAAACCATGATAGTGCTCCTCAATCATCATCCAAATCCTAGATCATTGTCTCTTCTCATAGTACCTATGTACATTTTCCATGGAAAGATAAATTCCGCCACAGTTAATTATTTTCCATGCATCCCGTGCAACTTGAGATCCTGATCACCTCTTGCTAAGAAACCACTCTCTTATCTTTTATACTTTCCGAGATAGAAAAACACTAAATTGTATGGCGGCCATCTTGAACCCGCCATTTTGGTTTTGTTTCAGCTCACTGCCAATTGCCTGAAGTTCCGAGTATTTTTTGTTTCAGCAGTCCCCACCTAACTACAATACCTTGCCCATGCTCCTTGACTGTCTTCAAACCCTCAATCATCATCTCATTCCATATTTTTCTTTAGTAATTCTCCGAAAAATCGCATCAAAACCTTGCATAGTTACAAACTTTTAGTCTCTTCAATATTCCCCATACATTTTCTATGGAAAAATAAATTCCGCCATTTTGAACTTTTTTTTCATTCATCGAATGGACCTTTGAATCCTGATCACTTCTTGTCAAGAAACCGTTCTTTCATCTTTTATACTTTTCGAGATGGACACCGATGAAGTTTGTATGGCGGCCATCTTGAATACACCATTTTGAACTTTTTTTCAGCTAACTGCCAATTGCATGACGTTTCGAATGACATTTGGTCGAGCACCCCCCACCTATCTTCAATACCCTCCCCGTGCTCTTCACCCGTCTTCGAAATCCTCAATCATCAGCTCTCTCCGTATTTTTCCTCCGAATGAATTTTTCTCTTATATACGAAGTGATCATTAAAAAAATTTTTTTTCATACAAAATTGTTCAGGAGAGGTGATCAATGAGTCAGTCAGTGAATCAGCACGAGTAGCTATATATATATTAACTAGTAGGGCGCGTGAGTGCGCGGGCCACATGTGGCCCGCGTGCAGTCTTCCCGCCTATAAAGATATCGCCGTCATCTCCATCGCCAATTGGAATCCGATTGGCAGTGGGCTTAAAAATGACCAAGGAGCACTGTCATGGTTTTAAAGATAGTTAAGGGCTGTTCGAACAAAAAATACGCTGAACCTCATCATATGAGGTTCAGCGTATTTTTTGCTCTACAGCCCTTAACTATCTTTAAAACCATGAGCGTGCTCCTCAACCATCATCCAAATCCTAGATCATCATCACTTCTCATACTTTCCTCTGGCAGTTCTCAGAAGAACTGCGTCAATGCCTTGGATAGATCCCTACTTATTGTAGCATGTACATTTTATATGGAGACATAAATTCCTCCATTTAGTTTTTTATTCATCCCGTTAAACTTGAGATCTTGATCACCTCTTGCTAAGAAACCACTCTCTTATCTTTTATACTTTCCGAGATAGAACAACACTAAATCTGTATGGCGGCCATTTTGAATCCGCCATTTTAATTTTTTTTCAGCTCACTGCCAATTGCATGACGTTCAGAGTATTTTTTGTTTCAGCAGTCCCCACCTAACTATAATACCTTGCCCATGCTCCTCGACTGTCTTCAAAACCCTCAATCATCATCTCATTCCACATTTTTCTCTAGTAATTCTCCGAAAAACCGCATCAAAACCTTGCATAGTTACCAATATTTAGTCTCTTCAACATTCCCCATACATTTTCTATGGATAAATAAATTCCGCCATTTTGAATTTTTTTTCTATCCATCGAATAGACCTTCGGGTCCTCATCAACTCTTGTCAAGAAACCACTCTTCTATCTTTTATACTCTTCGAGATGGACGCCGATGAAGTTTGTATGGCGGCCATCTTTTTTCCGCCATTTTGAATTTTTTTTCAGCTAACTGCCAATTGGATGACGTTTCGAGTGACATTTGGTCGAGCACCCCCCACCTATCTTAGATACCCTGGCCGTGCTCTTCACCCGTCTTCGAAATCCTCAATCATCAGCTCTCTCCGTATTTTTCCTCCGAATGAATTTTTCCCTTGTATACGAAATGGTTGTTGAAAAAAAAATTTTCCATACAAAATTGTTCAGGAGAGGTGATCAATGAGTCAGTGGCCAATCAGCACGAGCAGCTATATATATATTAACTAGTAGGGCGCGTGGAGGCGCGGGCCACATGTGGCCCGCGGGCTGTCTTCTTACCTATAAAAGAATCGCCGCCAATTGGAATCCTATTGGCAGTGGGCTAAAAGAATTACCTCGGAGCACGGTCATGGATTTAAAGATAGTTAAGGGCTGTTTGAATAAAAAATACACTGAACCTCATCGGATGAGGTTCAGTGTATTTTTTATTTTTATTTATCTCAATCATCATCCAAATCGTAGACCACCATCTCTTCTCATACTTTTCATAGTTTTTCATAGGCCTTGTTTATTGTAGCATTCACATTTTCAATGGAAAAATAAATTCAACCACTGAGTTTTTTTTCATTCATCCCGTAGACCTTGAGATTCTAATCACGTCTTGCAAAGAAACCACTCTCTTATCTTTTATACTTTCCGAGATAGAACAACACGAAATTTGTATGGCGGCCATCTTGAATCCGCCATTTTGAATTTTTTTTCAGCTAACTGCCAATTGGATGACGTTTCGAGTTACATTTGGTCGAGCACCCCCATCTATCTTCGAGACCCTGGCTGTACTCTTCACTCGTCTCCGAAATCCTCAAACATCAGCTCTCTCCATATTTTTCTCTAATAACTCGCCGAAAAACCGCATCACAACCTTGCATAATTACCAACTGTCTCTTCAACATTCCCCATACATTTTCTATGGAAAAATAAATTCCGCCATTTTGAATTTTTTTTCTATCCATCGAATAAACCTTTGGGTCCTGATCAACTCTTGTCAAGAAACCGTTCTTCCATCTTTTATACTTTCCGAGATATCGACGAAATTCGAATGGCGGCCATTTTGAATCCGCCATTTTGAATTTTTTTTCAGCTCACTGCCAATTGGATGACGTTTCAAATGACATTTGGTCGAGCACCCCCCACCTATCTCCGATACCCTTGGCTGTGCTCTTCATCCGTCTCCGAAATCCTCAATCATCAGCTTTCTCCGTATTTTTCCTCCAAATGAATTTTTCTCTTCTATACGACCCCATCAGTAAAAAAAAAATTTTTCATACAAAATTGTTCAGGAGAGGTGATCAATCAGTGAGTCAGTCAGTGAATCAGCACGAGTAGCTATATATATATTAATAAAACTGTAAAGGGTCGAATTCTGTACATTTAAGATATTTTGAAAATTTTTGTTGGAGGACACTATTTAGTCGATACTGAAGCCAAAACTGTAATTTGTTTAATTTTTGTCTGTCTGTCTGTCTGTCTGTCTGTTTGTTTCACGACCGGGCATCACGGCTAATCCGCTGGATGGATTTAAATGAAACTTGACATGATTATAGTTCATACCCCGAGGTAGGACATAGGATACTTTTTGTCCCGAAATTCATCATGGTTTCCGTGGAAGACGGCATCAAAGTACAAACGTTTTTTAGTTATAATTCATTAACGCGTTGTCCGATTCCATTGATTCTTTTTTTGTTAAAAAGGAGGTTTTTTAAAGATTATTCCATACAAATCTTATCATCATCACATTTGTAGTTCAGAATTTACAGACATCAGAACCTTTAAGTTTAAGTAGGTAGGTGACTTGAAACTCGGAATGCACAAAGAACCTAGGGCTAGGACGTAGGGCTCAAGTAAGACTGGAGTACCCTTACAGCCGTAAATAAATAGGCTTAGCAGGAGATTTTGTATGGTTTAAATTTTTCACTTTTAGGGTGAACAAAAATCATGTAACTGGCGTTATCGCTACGTTATACCGTATAGCGCCATCTCTACAATTTATGTGGAACTTGAATGTAAAACTCTGAGATAGGGACTACCGAATTATTTTAAATAAAAATTAACTGTCATGTTATTTACTGTTTCCTGACTTTATATTAAGATGGCACTGTTAACACATGAACAGATTTAAACTTTATCATCCGCAATATGGAAAGGGTAAGATAATGGTTCACAAATATTTTTAACTCTTAGGTCTTATCGATCCTAACCGACTGACTGTCATCTAAGGTCTTTTTATACGTAAAGAAATATATAGCCATTGTCCATTCTGATGTTTTGGATTGTATTGAGATGAAGCAAAGATTTTTAAAAGACTCTTATACCTATTATGTTGGGCTGGGGAATATTGTTAGTAAAGAAATTTATCCCAGTGGTACCTACCCGGCCGAACTCTGAAAGAAGAGTTCTACCACCATTACAACTTTTCACATGGTTTAATAATTTTTGACATATATCGTGGTTTCAGAATAGAAATCACAATGAGAAGGACGATTTTAACTGTCGATATTTCGATACATTGGTACAACCTGTTCGACCTGTGCCACTGGGTCGAAATATCGACAGTTGAAATCGTCCTTTTGATCTTTCACTTACGTATTAATGCAACTTTATATTATTATTAAGAAAAAGGAGTTTTCAAAATCACCACAAGATAACCCGTGCAAAGTAAGAACAGGTTTCTGTACAACATCACACCAGAATCCCGCGAAAAATCAAGGAATTCCAGTAGGAAGGTATATTATGTAAAAAAATCGTAATTCACGCGGGCGGAGCCGCGGGCAACAGCTAGTCTTAATATATATAAATCTCGTGTCACAATGTTTGTCCTCAATGGACTCCTAAACTACTGAACCGATTTAGTTCAAACTTCGTGAATATCTGTCATTTGGTCCAACTTAAAAGATAGAATAGTTTTTATCCCACGTGGACGAAGTCGCGGGCATCAGCTAGTAACTATATATATTGTAATATACCTATGAGTACTGAGTAGGTGTATTACTTATAGTATTTTATTTAGAGTCTTATATTAATTTATTACCAATAAAAAAAGTCAACTCTGTTTCCAATATTCTTGTCCAGCCAATAAATACCTAATAAATAACATTTGGAACTAAATACATGGATCGGAATAACAAATATTCAATTTATCTACACTTGAAAAAATAAGAGATAGGGTTTGTTTGTCGTTATTCGCCGTCCTTGTTCGGAAGGAAATTTCGTTTCATAGATAAGGAAAAGAGTTTTATTTCTTTTTCGTCCCTTTTCCGATATTGTTTCTCGGCGTCGAAACTAAGTTTATCCACTTTCAAGTTCTTTGGTAAATTGTTGTTTTCCAATCTTTAACGATTTTTTGGATAACGGAGCGATGTGATAGGCACTATTTCATCGCCTCATAAAAAATGAGTCTTACATTTTTCTGTTTATTCAGTGTTTTTTTTTTAACTGACTCACTTTAGTTTTATAATAAAAGTTAGACTTTGGCTGTAGCTAATAAGAAGATAATAACCCTCGAAAAGACATAACCGTAATTTTCTGTGGAACGGAACCCTCGGTTAATTTCATTTCATTTCATTTCATTTCATTTCTTTTCATTTCATGTCGGTGCTGGTGGTCTGATTCGCACTTGACTTTTAAGTAAAATTTTCAATTTTAATTAAGTACATCACGAAAAATCACGAACTTTAATGTAATCTCAATTAAGCTTGAGATGGGTTAATTCTTCGAGAATGTTTTCCAAGTGCTGCTTTAAATTGTTTGTGTTTTATTTGAACTAAGTATGAGCTAATTATTTTGCAAGTCATCCCTGCTTGAGATAGTAAGAATACAAATTGGGTGTATTTCCACGCTTAATCGCCGATGTCTTTCTTTGCATACATGATAACAAACCATCCCCTTTTAAGCGAGAGAGACAAGAGAGCTACGTGCCTAGCTATTTAAAACGAAACACTTACAGATATTAACTAAGTAGAAAGATAGATATACTTGAATTAGTTGGAATATGTAGGCCCCAAAAGAGAGAGTATACCTAATATGAATAGGGTAGCCATTGTTTAACACATAATTTCGACATCATTGCCTTGGGCACTTGAGAGAATGTCAGGTATTAATAATCGTCAAAGACTTCTATGTAGTCGTAGGCATTATTTACTGTAAAATTGCTTAAGGTCCAAAATATCAACGGACAGTACTTACGTACTGTGTGTGTGTATAAAGTAATTAACGTTCGAATATTAATAAAGGAAATACCTACAAAATCACTAGGTGTAGTCACAGAAGCACGGCCGATAGTCTTCAGCATTTCCGTGTCAACACCAGTATCCCATACTTCCACGGCGGCCGGGGCAGCCGACATTCCCGCCCATTGTTCTTGATAATACGTCACCTGAGGATCAGAGGGCTGATTTTGTATCGTTCAGATCGTTAGTTAGCGACCCTCACTGGGTTACCGTATTTAAGCGATCTTTAGGGAAGTTTAGGTTAAAAACTCTAAAGACAATTACTTTTAAATTTATAGGTCATGTATTTTGGTTCTTTAATCTAAAATCGTTGAAAAGCAGAAACACGATTAGATAATAAAATTTTCTCGATAGAAAGTTCTCCCAAAAGTTGCTCCAAAATCTCAGTTTTTCTTCTTTTTTTCCGAAACTACAATGGATGTAATTGTAATTTTTGTTTTATTGTGTCGGTAATAATAGATAAAAACGATGAGAAATAGATTTTTAATAGCTAGCTTAGTTTTAGAGAAATTAGGTAAAAGGTCGTTTTTCTGTTATATTCTTCCGCGACGCTGCATGTCGCACCCATCAACGTATTCGTGAGAGTGACAAAGACAAAAATAAATTCAATAAATGCCCTTAACTATCAAACGGAAGCAAATATCCTATTATTCCTATGTATTCAAAATTTTGCACAAGTTACCAACCTAGGTTGGTAACTTTTCAAATGTGAGTAAAGTAAAATAAAATCACGTGTTAAAAACTTAATTCATACCGTAAGTTAAGTTAACTGCAAAAGGTAAAATACCTACCTGTGGTGTATAGGATGTGGCCGCTTCGAATTGTTCTTGGAGAAACTTTGTGTATTCTGTGTTTATGTTCGTAACATCATTTTCATTAACTACTGATTCAGATACGAGTTTACTAGCGTAAAGATCGGGAATCGACCTGTAATTAGGAAACATGTGTTAAATCAAATAATAATTTGATTAATCTTATTTAACCTAATAAATATAGGTAATTATAAATGTGAAAGTTTGTGAGCTTGACTGTTTGTTACTAAGTATTCCATGCCGCGACTACTAAACCGATTTGGCTGAAATTAGGAACATAGAGCTAAGTATAATCCAGATTAACAAAATATAGACTACTATTTATCCTGAAAAAGTCCATGAGTAGTTTCCATGTTATGTTATGTATGCAGTAATATATAGCTACAGCTATAGGAACAGTTGTCGATCACTTCGAAACGAACATAATAAAAAACGTATAACGAACACGTCACGAAGAATAATTTACTTACTTTCTATTATGTATAAGCTTATACAGTAAAGGATTTGTGAAGGTTGGATCGTCGAGTTCGTTGTGCCCCCAGCGACGGTAGCAGTTGTAGTCTATGAACACGTCCTTACGGAATCTTCTTTGATACTCGAAAGCGATGTTCGTCGCTTTGGCCACTAGCTGAAAGAGTTGGCTTTGGCAAAAACAAAATTATGAAACTGAAGATTCGACTCCCTCTCAGAGATTCGACAACTTCGATGAGGTCGTGGGCTCGATTCCCGTCACGGGCAATTTTAAATAATTTCTATTTAGAAAATATGGTGTTGTGGGAGGTACTAGTTATCACCCTATAACAGGAAAGCCAAGCAATTATAAGCATTGCGATGTTGCAGTGCTGTGCAAAAACTTAGATAAACCCTTTTAAGATAGCACGATAACATCTTCGGCTGCACTATTACTTTAACATCAGCTGTGCTATTCTACAAAATGAAATAGCTGCCAGACAGCTGCCAACCCGAATATGGCATGCAAAATTGTACTCTATTACAAATGACAAATTCATAGATGCATAGATGTACCTACGCTCGTCGCTGTTTTGCAGAATAGCACGGCAGGTGTAATCGAAGTTCTTGTGGTGTGTAAAAAAACTTGTTATAACACGACATAGATTAAACAGCTTCTGCCATACCCCTAGAGCATATTATTTGTGCCATTGAACGATCGACATCTTTCTATGGCGATCGCAAGTATATTGTCATATGGATACGGTAGGAATAATTTTTAAGGTTACCTCTGGGTGGTCCCCGTTTACATGTATGACTGGAACGGCTATTGATTTGCCCAAGTCTGTGACATAGCGGCAGGAACGGCCTCGGTTTGCTGGCAACGTAAAGCCTACCTGTTTATAAATCATATTAACATTATAGATCCAAAAATGTGTTCATACCACCGAAAAGAAAACTGAGACAGCAAACAGTAGCGCCACTATCAAAATTTTATAGATGGCTGCTGAGCGACCTACAGCGTGACCTTACTGTTGGTGACAAATCAAGCATTTTTGGCACCGGTAAACTGGCAACATTTTTTCGCGCTGTTCACCCTGTCCAGGGTGTGTTTATTGGTAGTACCTACAATTTTTCTAATTCTGAAATTCCATACGTAATAAAAACTAAGGGTAGAAAGACATTTCATGGACTTAGTATACCTAAGCACACAGCAAATTTATAAATTGTTTAACCACGCTAAATCGAAATGCTTATTTTACAACATTGAGTGATTGAGATAAGTGATTCTTCAGCTTGGTTCTGAAATACGAAAACCAATTTTCACTGATAAAATAGTTTGGCCAACTGTCGTTGGTTGTATAGCATTGCTACATCAGATACTTTGCATAGATTTATATACGTCGTCGCTAGGAGTAGGACCTCTATGATTATTTGTAAGCACATAATTTTCGAACGTAAATCACCTATACCGTAAACCTATCAAGTTCCTAAATTAAAGCAATAATACTACGTCTGTATTGAAGCTCGAGCTTACGGGTTTCTCGTAAAATCGTTGGTACATAGTCAAGGCTTTCATTTCGGTCGAAAGACCTTAGTTCATTGAGAGAACCCAACTTACTAGCCGACTCATGCGGTACCGTTTGGCGTAAATATTAAACTGAGTAATGAGTTACTAACTTGGTTATTAACAACAACGTGCAAAGATCCCCCGACTTCAAAATGAGGAACTTGTGTAAGCATCAAAGTTTCTTGGTTCACTCCTTGCCCTGTAAATGCAGCATCGCCATGAATCTGTAAAGGTATATTATTCGTATAATATATACACCGACGATAACTTAATACTATAATTAAAATAATAACATAGTCTCGGGAATATATCAAACTTGGTTGGTTGGTTTGTAGTTGTACAGTATTATTTTATTTCATGCAAATTAATTTGATATCTCTAATGTGTCATTACTCTGTGTAACAGAATACGTGCGAGCGCAGGGCGCGATGGCATTAATTAGGTGGATGCGGGCGCAAAGTTAAAGAGTTAATGAATCTTGCGTACAATTAAGAAAAACCGAGTTGAATTGCACGTGCGTAGATTTATTCATTTATTTTTCAGAGATCATAATTGATAGGATTATTTTACGATGTACACTAAAATAATAATTGTGTTGATCATTAAGTACCTACCTACCTTTACAGCCTTCATTTCGAAGGTTTTCAATATACTTTAACGATGCAATTCACCAATTGGCAAGAAAATCTTCGGTTGGTTTCAGTGGGCTGATTCTGTAACGTTCACTTAGTTAGTTAGTAACCCTAACTGGGTTATTAACTAAGAAAACGAAGGCAAAAATCCTATTTTTGCACAAATTACCAACCTAGGTCGGTATGGTATCATATCAGTATACCATGCTAGTTGCTTGTACAAAAAGAATACAAAAATAGGATTTTTGCCTTCGTTTTCTTAGTTAAGTAATAACCCAGTTTGGGTTACTAACTAACTAAGTGAACGATACAGAATCAGCACACTGATGGTATCAATTACGTTTAATTACCTGAACGTTTAAAACTTTGTCGCCGAACCTCGATGACTCTTCGCTGGAGTAATCACCCTCCATTAGCTTTAATTGCTTCGATCTAGCTTTTCCCATCGACACCGGGTTCGCTGCCTGGAAACACGCAACCAACTCTCGATATAATAAGCCTCACAAAATTCTTAAAATATGCTTATTGTCGCGCAAAGACACCTATACTATAATACTATAGACCCGGCGGACCGCGCGAAAAAATGTCGCCAGTTTATGGGAGCAAAACCCCATCCGGCGTCAGTAGTAAGCTGTAAGCCTACGCAGTATTTCGCAGGAGTTTCGACACATGGCTCTACATTTTTTTGTATGAAGAAGGTTTACGTAAAATGTTCGGATGGGCTCATCTTGATGTTATTATCATAGTTGTCACGACTAAAAACAATGTTATATGTACCTATTGCAAAATGATCCCCGTGGAAAAACTAATTTTAGATGCGTCATTTTAGTTAAATTTAGAAACTTTCTAAAACGGAGTTTTACTACCTTTGTGGCTCTTCTTGAATAAAAAAAAATAACTTAAGTTATAGTCTTATATCATCACTTTCGGAAAGCAATTTTGCACCCAGCGGAGAAGATCGGTTCAGAAACTCAGCATTTACTCTTTAATTTCCGAAAGTCTCAGGGGCGAAGGGATTGAGATCTTAGCTTATTGATATGTGTAAAAACATCGTATGCATTTTAATTGTATTCGGCAAATAGCTCTGCCACTTGATTTGTTGAAACACAGATCAGAGCCGGTATAGGTATATATTGACAAGGAGGATTGAAAATAATGTGAACTATGAATTTTATCAATTAGGAAGCTGTAATTGCTACTGCAATTGAGCTGGTAATCCTATACCTTTAAACGAGCAATTCTTGTATATATATGATTTTCATGAAATTTAGTATACAAGTGGTTTAGGGGGCGATAAATCGATCTAGCTAGGATTCATTTTTAGAAAATGTCGAATTTACCAAAAAAAAAATATGACTTCTGCTGCCATCTATTAGCCAGTAGTTAAACTACCGAGCGAAGCTCGGTCACCCAGATATTTAATTATTTATAAGCTTTGCAATTAGTATGCATGGGTATAAAAAATAAATGTTTATATGTTAAGTAGGATTGAATGGTTCTAGATTAGATAATAAGTATACGAGCGACGGCAGGATTAGGTATGTGTATAATATATCAGAGTTCTTATTTACCTCTAAGTGCGACGGGTTGTTTATAAGTGAGAATCTAACAGTGTTTCCATTCATACATATATCGGCGGAGGCACCTGTAAGGAAGAGGGAGTTTTATTAACAGCTTTCATGGGATGCCGACCCTCACGTAATTTGACGTTTTAACTTGAGACCGTAAATCCAATCGGATTTCCTGACAAAATCCTCTGCAGGAAGTATTTGTGCTAAAAAATCAATAAAACTTTTACGTTCATTCTTCATGATAAAAATTCTTATTCAATGCTACGATAATTTAATTAGGAAAGTTTAGAAAAGTGACCTTTCGAAAATTATCGAGTCTCATCTCAGAATGAGTTATGAGATATTAGACTAATCATGTTAGATAATTGAGATCTGGTAGGCTTCACACACCTTTGAGAACGTTATCAGTTATCAGAACCGAACACCAAAGCCCATTCAGAAAAGAAAATAAAATTCTAGAAATGATAAGCAATTTAAACTGACCCGCTGTGCTATTCAACAAAATGTCCATCTCTGAAATAGCTGCCAGACAGCTGCCAACCCGAATATGGCA
Source organism: Coenonympha glycerion (assembly GCA_963855885.1). Lineage (NCBI taxonomy): Eukaryota > Metazoa > Arthropoda > Insecta > Lepidoptera > Nymphalidae > Coenonympha > Coenonympha glycerion. The sequence goes on along the minus strand of OY979637.1, from coordinate 13,270,528 downwards.
TGCAAAATTGTACTCTATTACAACTGACAAATTCATAGATGCATAGATGTACGCTCGTCGCTGTTTTCCAGAATAGCACGGCCGTACCGGAAATCGAATCCGAAGCCTCCATACTTAAATCCGAGAGTGTGTCAACAACGCCAGTTAGGTTGGTAGCCTCAAACACGCAGCATTTGGGGTTACTGAACATAACTTACGGTAACCGGTCAAATTAAACTTTGTGTACAGTCAAACAAACAAACTGCATCGGGACAAGTGAAACTAATTTTTTTTTTTTTTAATTTTTTTTTTTTTTTAATTTATTTCCAGAAGATGCACAGTAATGTTACAAAAATTATTGTCCCGCCAAACTGATAAACAGTTTGTTGACGGGTTCGCGCTCTAAATTAAAAATTTACAAAACATATTATATAACTAGCTAGCCTAACATGCAATTATACCTACGAGTACCTACATTAATATTAAGAGTCTTAGTCAGTAAAAAATAAAAGCTTGTTAAAAGGGGAAAGGAGGACTCTTCTGCTCAAATATTGTCCTAGCTCCTTGAAGCTAGTTGAAGAGCTGGGGATCATACTCTGTTATGAAAATGTCAAGACAATACTGCGGCATTACTGCTATAAGAGATGGTGGTACGGCCCCTGGTACTCACTTAAATGTGTAGCTATGTCACAGGCGGAGTTCGCCTCGGCGGGGAACTCCGGGTTGCCGTTGAACTTGTGGAAGATCTTCACCGGGGCACACTGCAGCAAGCCGCTCAGCACGTTCAGCTTGCCGCGGTGCGCCATCGCTATCACCACGTGCTTCAGGTCTTCTACAAAACGGAGAAGATTAAAAAGAAGGTTTGAGATGTGCTAAGTCTCAGAAAAACTCTAGCTTGAAAATTAATTAGTGCTAAACAAGCCAAGGTATCTGATGCTTATAGTCTGGGATCCCGCTATACAACGACCTTCACCGAGCTGCTTATTGGATGAAAACTATTTTATATCCAATTAAATATGTCAATAAATATATCGCAAGTGGGTTGCCTAAAAAAATTCAGTCCAGGGTATGATTAATTAAGAATTAAAAAAAAAACCATTGTAACATGGACTCCTATTTGTTACAGTTTAGTTGACATCGTAGTTCAAATTAGATTGGATGTTATAAATAGTGCTTTACAGAAATACTTTCCTGGCTGAGGAAAGTATTTCTGTTCTATATGTTTTGGCAAAAGAAAGTTAACGGATAATAAAATCGTAGGTTTTATGCACAATTATGCACAATTGCAATTTTCGACCTAAATCGCTCATCCAATCTAATTTGAACTAAAATGTCAACGGAACTCTAACAAATAGGAGTTCATGTTACAATGGTTTTTTTTTTAATTCTTAATTAATCATATCCTGGACTGAAATTTTTTAGGCAACCCACTTGCAATATATTTATTGACATATTAGATTGGCTGAACAACTGACATTGTTAAATGTAGATGACACTTCTTAAACATGCTAGATGCTCGACTAGCATGTTTAAGAAGTGTACGCTAGTAACGAGCGTGCTTATTGGCAAGCGAATCATTTTGAACATACTCAAATAAGTGTATTTGTACCTTTATGATAATAACAAGTATCTACCTATTGATTGAGCACCAATTATTATGTGTGATTTAGAGTTAACAATTAACATCCACCATGCTTCAGGCAGTACCTAATCACGTGGTATCTACTAAATTACCCAATTATTGTATTGTAATTTGTACCTACTATAATTTATTCGCTTGAGTGATTATGTATTAGTGCTGGCAGAATTAGTGGAATATATTAGTTTTACTCTTGAAACTACTTAGTACGCGTAAAATGTTCAGATTACCGAGCTTTATCCTATAAGCTACTTAAGTATTAGATGGGAAGAAAGTTTAAATTGAAACTCAATTGGTTATTATGAAATCAATTACACTGATTACTAGATTAGTAGTTCTTCGTTGTTTGTTCTGAACGAGACTGGGGCTGTATCGGTAATGAATTTTAGATTCTGCAAGTGAACGGAATTGCGAAGATTAAGTTAGCAAAGCGAAGCTTTGGGACTTAACTTTGAAAGTGTCTTAACCAGTCTTGCTTAGTAATAATAGTCACTGTATTTTGTGTTGCACTTTCATCCTCCTTAGGTACTAACTAAACATATGTATTCATGTAGTTTATTTCTAAGGTCTACCACATTCTGGCCACAGCATAGCAGCAAGGGATTTCAACTATTTACCAATTGCTATCAAAAATGATCCCGTAGCTTACATGCGGCACCTTGAAAGCCTTTGCCATGCCATTACCAGTAGATATACGGTAGGCATAAATGTTAGTCACCTTACCTTTATCCTGGTATAGGGTTACCGAACTTTATCTGAATCTAAGTTACTTCTAAGTAGATAAAGACACAAGTTTTTCCTTGTTATAATAACGATCTTACCTGAGGTGGTTAATTTGAACAAAGTTGAAAAGAAAGTTAGCAAGGACTCAGCTCCCTCCCCACAATACCTCTTGACTGTTGGGTATTTCACAGATAGAAACTTGTCCCACGCTTGGGAATGTAACAGCTCCTTCAGTATTTCTATTCTTCTGTCTTTGTCTACTGTGTCTGTACCACTTTCTACGCGTTGCGCGAACCATTCTCTTTCTGCTTCTGTCTGTAAAAATACAGAAAACATTGTACTTAATTTATTCAGTTCCTGTTTTATTATGTCTACACCGCATATCATGTTTTAATTGCTCCCACATCCTGGGCATCTGGAAGAGATCCTCATTTGTGGCGATAAGATGTCCTGGTGCATTTCCTCTCTACGTGATTTATAAATTGTAATACTCATTGTGAGCGTTTAGATTTAATCGCAAGAACCTGGCTTCAGTTCCCAGCACTGGCCAGTTTGGGATTTTTAATAATTTCTAAATTGCCTTAAGTATGGTCTTGTGAAGTCAAAGACATATCGCCAACCGATTTAGCGTTCCGATGCGATGCAGCGTAACAACCATTAGGGAGGGTTCCCATTCCAAGCTAACACTACGACATGCTGCATTCACACCAAGTGAAATAAGGTGTGCTTATTTTATGATTTGAAACCTTTTTATATTATTCGTCGTTTTTCTCTAACATTTTGCGATTGCAGTCATAAATCAAGTAATGAACCACTTTACCTCTAAGTGAGAGAATTCGTAAGCGATCGGGCCGCAGTAAATTCTCTCTAATTTCTCTACCAGGTCATTCACAGTCTGTTTGCCGCTGTGCCCGTACAAAAGACCAGAATCGGCTGCATCTACACTTGACAGACCGTATCTTGATAAATCTAACTCCTTGATGTATCTGAAATTATAAGATATATTTTTAATTTTCTACAAGTTACCTACTTACTGACTCCAATTTTATCTGTAAGAGACGATGCAGACCAAGACGTTACTTGTATGTAGTGAAATTGTGAAAAAATATATTTTCAACTTTTGTCTTGTACATTCTGAAGTCCCTCTATTAGTACTTAGTAAGGTGCTAGTTATTCTGTGGTATTACCTACAACTACCTATCCTTATATTTTATTACATACACCACACGTACAAAAGTATGTACTTTTTAGGTAGGCATCGTAACTTATCGGACCAAAAGTTTGCACGAATTAGGTATAATAATAATATGTTTGTTATGTGTGAAATATATTATGTTGAGGTTGACATGATTATACCGTACAATTAATAACATCTCCTGAAGACACTGCAGTGTCGGAGCGAAACGTCTATTTCAATTTCACTATTCGAAAAAATTCCTCAAAGTGTAATGAAAAACTGCAGCTAAGCAAAATGTCAAATGTCAAATATTCGTCGTGTAGCGAAAATTTTATATGAGGTCAAAGTTCAATAAAGTGACTAATAAAGTTTTACGAATCAGACGTTAACGGTATGAAAAATTCTGCTTCAAAAGCTTTTTCTAACGGATTATGTTTTTACCGTTTTATTTGATGGATTGAAAATAATTAAATCTAGATCTGAGCGCAATATTATTTAGTTTGAGAATTATTCTGTTGTGATTCTTTTATTTACCTTAACGAGACAAACCATTTTTTCTATTAAAATTTTAGGTGGCTTTCTCATTTTTACCTACTTACCTGTTGTCATTTTATAGTGAGTGAGAAGCTTGATCTCATTAAAAATAATTCGTTTGCAATATTTGTATGAGAAGGAAACTCCGAAATTGGAAAGGCAGTTTATGCAGTAAGGCCAGTTTTTTACGTAGTTTTATGCAGTAATACTTACCATATCCATGGAGTTTGCTTACTATTTCATAGAAGCACCACCACGAGATATATTCTACCGTCAAGCATTACCCTAATATGTTATTACAAAGCGTTATAAGGGATACTATTATAGCCCCCGCGATTACTTGATACACCTCGTTAGACATGAGGTCTGATGACATCTCAAGTCTGAGTCTGAGTGTCTGAAAATTATAATCACATTTAGTTTTTCGCGAGTAGTGGACTAATTATACTTCGTGGGCAGTAAACTTATGGTAATGTATTTTGCGAACATAACGTTTATGCATCTACCTACATGTTTCATAACCTCATTAACATTACTTACTTCATATTAGTTCCCGGTAGCACCACATCGGGGAAACTGCAAAAGACTTTTAAAATATAGTCTTTCGGGAACCAATATGAGAATAAGAATTTTTGAACTGAGTTTTACTAGAAACTTAAAATGTTACGCGTCATAACTGTAACAAGTCTACGATGCATAAAAAAATTAGCCTCCTACTTGAGAAAAATTAAATAAAATGTGAATTTCGCGGGCTACTTGGCCCGAATGTATTGCTCGTCCTGTCATTATTTGGTTGGTTGGTGAGTATATCAGTATAAAAGGAATTGCATTTTGTATATTTAATTCTCAATATAAGTATAACACACTTGTAGTACTTTCATTGTACATACAGCAACTTCGCACTTTCAGATATTCAGTTTATTATCTATTTTTAAAACTTACCGCCCGACACACCCACGTTGGAACACGTCGTCCGAGCGAGCCTCATTCTTTTATTGTGCGCGGCAACGAGCACTCGACTACAAAAACACGTCTCGTTTTTGTTAATTTAGGTTCAAAGTGAAAAAAAAAAAAAAAATTAAGTGTTCAGTGTTAAAACTTGCTTAATTTTCTATACTGATAATGCTTAGACGCTAGTAAAAATTATTATTATAACAAAAATAAAATAAAATCAAATCATATAATTGTGCATTCATCTTCGTCAGACTCCGAGGAAAGAGGGTAAGTGAAAATTAACCTTTTTTCCCAGATATCACATCAACTCAAATATCAATGCTGACGAAAGTGTGTCCAAAAATTGAAATCCTAAGGCATCTCTAAGCTAACTTGGAGGATATCACATTGAGGTTATCACGAAAGTATAGCATGATGCGCGAAATAGTCCAGGCATCTCTAAGCTAGCTTGGAGGGTATCACGTGAGGGTACCACGAAAGCATAGCATGATGCGTCAATGCTCCTGGAGGTTGACTGCGGGTCAACACGAAGGATTTAAAAAAAAAAAAAAAACTCAAAGGACTTTGCGGATACCAACGGGGGACGATGTCGGTGTGGCGCTGTTCTCGGCTTCACTACAAGTGGCTCCGCATGACCTCCAGGACTTTGATCCCGAATTGCTATCGGCGCTCAGTCACAAGAACTATATTAATGGTTAGTCCCGACAGTTGTAAAATTCTAGCCGACCTTCATTACAAAGAATCAAATAGTTTATTTGATATACTTGCCTGGCTTATGAATAGCCAGTTAAATGTTATAGCCTTTTATCAGTGATAACTATTTCACGACTTAAAAACTAATTCCACGAGGGTACCAACGCGTCGAACTTTTGTAACTATGTACCTACAACAATAATGTTTAGATTTTGTGGTGGAAAATAATTTTACTTACTTTCGAAAATTAATGTTCAGATTGTGTAATGGGATGATAATTTAACTGTTAGCTCAAAACTCAATAAGTTAACAATATTATGTATAATGTACCATTAGTCTGGAAGTTTCATTGAAGTGAATTGTTAAATTCTTTCTGAAACTAATAAAAATCTTAAACCACAACGCGTCCTGAACTGAGAAGAAGCTTAAGTATTGACAAATGACATTTTGTTTCGACAAATGATAAGTAATTAAAATTCACGAACGGGACCAGATGTTTTTTCGGAGAAATAGTTTCGGGCATTATAATAGTTTCAATGGTTACTGATCGTCAGGTGTTGTAAATAAAGAAACCAGCAGGGCGCGGCGGGCGACTTTGCTATCGACACCCACCGCTGGGACAGCGCAATCTCGTTTCTCGAGAAACTAGCTGGCCCCCTCTCGTTACGGCTCGGCCAGCAGGGGGGCGTGACACACTTGAGTATTGGCGATCAGCCGCGAGGAAGATGCGACGTGACAGCGAGTTTCCAGCATCAGCCACAACAACGACCAGGTTCATCGACGACGCTAGACATTAAGGTACCTATATGCCAGTTGTCTTCAACATTTTGAAGTTTATTGGTTACATATCACTGACAAGGAATCCGTCACGATCTATAATCTAGAATTTCGGGAGTTGTAATAAGTGAAGACTATTTTTTGACTTTCACTAGGTGTACAAATGTACGTACATTCAATAAAATATTTTAATGAATTGAACAAATTAAGGAACTAACTCCAAAAAATTATTAATACATAATACCATTTTAAAAATCGTACACTAACACAGTGTACCGCCTTTACACGTTCACAGCAAAGGAAAAGCGACAAATGTCTTTGACAATCGACATTTCATTTTTGGGTGAGATAATGTGAGAGTGAGTCACTGCATGTTCGATTATAGTTAAGATGTGTCTAACCTCAAAACCTTACGTAGTAAAAGATACATTCTAAATTTAAAGGCGTTGAATGAATTTGTAGTTCAAAATCTTTTGAAATTGATAGTTCATAGAACAGCTTACAAGCGAATACCTAAAAAGGGTTTTATGCCTATGAACTGAAGAATCTTATTTTAAAGTACCGATTCATCCTTGGCAAAATACACAAAGAAGTTGTGACTCATCTCAGATACTTACCGCGGTTTTTTCATGAAGATTTGTTAGGTGTTAGAGTGTTAAAGTTATTTACTACCCTCAAAACAAGCTCAGTTTCCTGGTTTTATTTTAATTTCTGACGATATGGCAGTATCGTTACCGCAAACTATGACGTGAATTATGTAACAATTCAAATTCTGTAAAAAATTTTATACGCTTAACGCGTTGTATCACCTAAGAGTTAAGCTTAATTCCGATTAAAAGTCCTAGTCCGTATGAAAAATTAGACTTTAGACGCAGCTGTTAGTCCATCATCGGTTATTCTATCAGATGGCCAGTGGTTACAAAACATTTTTTTTAAGTCATCTAACTCCCTTAAACCTAAAAGGTTGAATTAGTGATTCACACGATTTCCCGGTCTAGATGAAAAGTAATTCTTTTAATTAGAGAGATTTTTGTTTTTGTAATAATTAACGTTAAGATGAATCGAAATACCTCTTTACAGAGTTGATGGCCATATTTTTCGATACATTTATTTTGATACACATGATTTACATCAGTTGCTTAGGGGATATCAAATATCCTCATTTAAACGATTGGGTTAATTGTTTCTTATATTGAAATTAAAGATAATCAAAAAGCTGACCAAGAGTTACATCCAGTTAATGGGATTAAGCTATCGCTGTAAAATTATATACTTCAAAGTTATTCAAAGAATTTATTCCAATTCACTTTAAAGTTATTCAAAGAGTTCAATCCAGTTATTGAATTTATCGCTTCTTGCAAAAATGCGAAATGTTATCAATACGAATGATGTCTGAACCCAGACGTCTTAGAAACAGACGCATTCTGAACATTTTGGAACACCAAGTTTACCTTTGCTTTTCTATCCATTCTTCTAGAGTTAGAATGCTTAAAGATACTATTATAGACAATGCTTAAGGCATACATCGTCTAAGGGCCTTTACAACTTAGGGTCTTCTCCTTTTACATAAAGTGTCAAAAGACTTACTTCTTATAGTATATTTATTGATAATAAATAAATAAATATGGTCTTTTCGTAGAGAACCACAATTCATAGGAATTACTGTGGGAAGTTCTCTGAAGGCATTAAAGAAAAAAGAAGGACATTTTGTTGGAATTTTTAATAATTTATATGTTTCAAAACTTTTGTGTTATTTACAAAGTTTTGTGGCAATACTGCTTTAATAACGACAGAGACCCGTACAATCCGTAAATTATAAGTCAACCTCGTAATTTCCAACAGAACAACTTGTTAACGACGTAGCATTGTGACGTCGGCATTGAGTTTAATTTTTTGCTGATGATTTTGGGTCAAATTAACAAATTAAAACAATGCTAAAAGGAATAAATAAATTAACGTCAAATACTACATAGGATCCTAAGATCGTATGCTAACACATTGCTCAATGGGTCTTAATAAGAGTTAATTGATCCTGTAACTTTATTAGCCTTAGGCAGTATGCACATCACATATAATGAAAACATTAATATCAGTAAAAGTTAGCATTATTGTATAAATCAAGAAAATTATTGAATTTATACAACGTCGGCTACCACTCGTGGCCAACCAGTTTTACTCATACCATAAATAAATAATACAAAAAGCCTTTTTTATTCTTTGATTAAATTTCTTAATATTAATTAAAAGCAAGATGAACAATAACCTATGCAATCAATAATATAAAACGTAACTAAATTAATATTTTTTAATTATAAATTTAGTGTAACTCATAACATACTTTAACGAAATTATAAAAATATGCCACAGCTTTGAAAAACAAATCGATATGTTGGTTATAAAATCTTAGACTAAAACATACGATAGACAACCTCCTGATAACGTTTAAGCGACGTCATAAGGTCGCCTGCAAACAGACCACCACGGAACAGGTGCTGGCGGCGGTCAGTATAAGAACGTGTCTGCCGAGGAATATGCTCTCTCACGAGAGGGGTCTGCGTTTCAGTTCACTCAGAACCAGGTACGCAACACTTTCGAGGTGAGCACGTAGTTTGTTGCTTGACCTCATCAGAAAGACAGTCGGTAGGTCACAATTATTGCAGACTTTTGCTAAGTTTTATAGCCGCCCAGTGAGCGATGATGCTTCATTCACAAAAGCTATTTTGCTTTCTAATCATTAATCATTAACATTATTTAAATAATGTGACTGTTTTATTAATCCAGTGAATTAAACGTAAAGATTGGTTAATTAAATTCTTCTGTGGTATAAAGAGGACATATTATAATAGAAAACAATTTACAATCTATTTATGTCCACAATTTAACAAAAATTTTCATCTCTAAACATCTACAAGTGTGTTATACTTATATTGAGAATTAAATATACAAAATGCAATTGATGATTAAACGAACTTACCTGTAAGTGAAGTTCTATCACAATTGTATGAGTATATTTAATTCGAAGATATAAGGTCCCTCCCATACCCAAAGCCCATAAGTATTACGAAAATTTTGTTAAATGTACTCTAAAGAATGAGGCTCGCTCGGACGACGTGTTCCAACGTGGGTGTGTCGGGCGGTAAGTTTTAAAAATAGATAATAAACTGAATATCTGAAAGTGCGAAGTTGCTGTATGTACAATGAAAGTACTACAAGTGTGTTATACTTATATCTTCGAATTAAATATACTCATACAATTGTGATAGAACTTCACTTACAGGTAAGTTCGTTTAATCATCAATAAATAACTATTTCGTTTTACCTGTTCTCGTTCCTATAGTCGACGTTATCGATGCTCGCTCGCAGGTGGCCGTGAGTGCGGTAGGCCTCTACCAGTCGCTGTACCCGGCAGTTCTCGACCCGCTTTGTTACTATTTGTTCTGGTATATCTGTCGTATCGTATTTTATATGTTTAAAACCAGGGTCTGATTGAGGGTTAAAAACCAGTTATCGTAATTGCTAGCGAATTCTGCCCCGCGAATGGCTGGCGCAAATCAGGAACCCAATCACCGGGCAGAATTAGAAAACGATTACGATGACGATGAATACGTTTTTCTTAGACAATCTAGGGCCAGAACTATTGGATTCCAATTTCCAATTCTCAAGTACAAAATTCTTGCGACACTCCAGCAAACTCTACGAAAACCCAAAAAAGTGTGATGGAAAACTGAAAAAGTGTTCATTCTCGAAATATCACTTGAACAACTTCTCAAATGAAATGTGATGCGATTTTAGAATTAATATCGATAAGTTTGTGGGAGTGTCTTGTAAAATCTTTGTGCTTGCGAATTTAGATCCAACTATGTTCTTCCGGCAGTCGTGTTCTCTAAGATACATTAGACACGAGCAATATTTATTACTCTATGACACGAGTAACATCTGCCGTGCTATTCTGCAAAACAGCGACGAGCGTGCATCTCTGTATCTATGAATTTGTCAGTTGTAATAGTGTACAATTTTGCATGCCATTTTCGGCTTGGCAGCTATCTGGCAGCTGTTTCAGAGATGGACATTTTGTTGAATAGCACGGCTGGTTGCCTTCCAAAGTAGAAGAGACATTTTCCAGGCATTGCTTAACAACTTATCCTATCCAGGTAGTTTATGGAACTAATATCAAAATTATTTCTCTGATCGGACAAATCTGCACAGGATCATCCATTTTGTTAATTTTGTCAATTGTTTTACTAAGGCTAAGGCTAAGGCTGTTGAAAACTCCCATTTTTTAAATCCATTTAAGATTCAAGTTAGTAGATTCGGAAGACACAACATCATTACTACTCGTATCTACTATAATAAGATATTATTATTTATTATCATACATAAACGCTTGCGTTGTTATCTCTATAGTGTAACTCGTACAACTTGTTTCATTACTGAGCAGTTGATGACGTACCAAACTCAATTGACTCTCGCGGTCGATGGCCGAAGACCCCCACTCCTGAATGATACTTCATGTACTTCTTCCATCTCATCAGCTGTCGCACTCGCACTCTACTTAAAACTATCATGTTTCTCTTTCACTCAAACAAAACTATAATTACACCAAAACGTGAAAATTCTCCCATAACCTCAAGGTCTTTTAAAATAAATCTGCGCGGGAGTTGACTGCTTCGCGATTGGAAACGTACTGTCGTATCTCTGGAGTGAAAGAGATAGTAATATATTAAATAACATTTTACGCGATTGGGTGCTTTATTATTTAATAATTCATTGGTGGTGTGGTGAATATCATGAAAAGTGATATTACTTTCGATAATGATAACATCTCGTATAAAGTACTACTAAAGAAAGCCATGTAATAATTTTACAGGTTTATAGGTATACTCTCGTTGAGAATACACATGTTCTGTATGTTATTATTCCTATAAAATATTTATGACTAAATATGAGGACATTGAAAAAATAATATAAGTAGATACCTACTTAGGTAAATAGGTAGGTACTGAAGAATATTATAAATAAAAATAAAATAAAATAAAAAAGCCTTTTATTTCTCCAATTTACAATAAAATTAACTTAACAATAAAAAATAATAATGAACTAAGTAGGAGAACCCTTCTTACAGGTGAAGGCCTCCTCCAGATTGTACCAGTTTGTCCGGTTTTTTGCTTTTAAAATCCAGTTTGGACCTGCAACTTTTTTTATATCATCATCCCAGCGATAGAGCGGCCTTCCCGTCCGACGTGTGCCTTTTGGACCGGGCCAGTTCGTCACCATGTATGTCCAACGGTTATCTGTGAGTCTTGCTACGTGGCCGGCCCATTTCCATTTTGATTTTTGTATGTAGGTCAGCGCATCCGTTATATTGGTTCGTTGTCTAATTTTACAGTGGCGAATTTTGTGTATTCTTCTTATTTTGAGGATACTACGTTCCATCGCTCTTTGGCAGGATGTTATCATTCGTTTTGCCTTATCTGTAAGTTTCCAGGTTTGGCTGCCATACGTAAGTGTGGGTAGAATACACATTTTCATGACTTTGGTTTTTATTTTCATATGCATATTGCTTTTAAGTATCTCTCTTAGACTCCAGTATTTGTTCCATGCGAATTGAATTCGTCTTTTTATTTCTTCTTCATTATTATCATTATTACAAGGGTCAAAGGAGATTTGTTTGCCTAAGTATATATATTCCTTAACGTATTCAATCCGCGTGCCTTCTATAATTGATGGAATTTCTGATCGGTTAGTCATTAATTTTGACTTGCGAAAGTTTATTTCCAACCCAACTTCTCTGCTTGCTTTGCTTAAGGAATTTAACATAGAATTCATGTGTGTACTATTTTCGGCGAATATGACTATGTCGTCGGCGAATCTGAGGTGGTTGAGATATTTACCATTAATAAATACTTAAACTGAAGAATATTGCAAGAACATAAATAAGTAAGTAGGACATTTCAGTAGAATGAACTAAATGTTATGGCATTTCTACATACTGAAAACCTAATTAATAATTTGTGATTTTGCCTTAATTATGTTAGAATTTAGATACTCTTACTATCAATAATATTTTTTTATTTTATTTATTTACATATGGGTAGATAAATTGGATACGAGCAAATAGACCAGATAAAAGATAATATTAATATGTTTTATCTTTTTGATGTTTATTTAATGATAGGCATTGTGTAAACGTTAACGGTAACGATTTTCCTTTGAAAGAAGTAGACCAGTAATTTAAAGTTTTGTTGTTATTAATTGGCAGAGTATCACTCGTAACGTTATTTGCGAAACTCTCCGGTCCGGTCCACTGCTGGACAAAGGCCTCCTGCAATGATTTCCAGCCCTCACGGTCCTGCGCCACTGGTATCCAGCGCCTTCCCGCGACTCTATCTGCTATTAGGCGGGTAATGGGGGCGCACTTCCATCCTTGCGCCCCAATTGTCAACCTCACCTGCACGCGGTCCCCCTGCCGATCAATGAACGAGACCGGTGAATGGCGGTATATAACCGATCTGAATTGACTGTACTGACTACTGAAAAAGCGAACAGGCCGATGTCAGGCAGCCGCGACATCGGTGCGACCAGCAGAGCCCTGCGAGCGACCAACCCGTCCTAGCTTAGAATCCTGGCCAGGGCACTTATGGGGCATTGGGGCATATATTTAGCCTAAAGCTCCGTGACACAGGTATGTGCAGACTCTGCAATGAGGAGGAGGAAACGCATATACTGTGCAATTGCCCAGCCCTGATGCATTCGCGTTGCCGATTCATGGAAGGGTACATCCTCCGCCTAGAAGAGGTCAGATATACCCCAGCAAAGGACGTGTTTACTGACGGCAACTGGACTTGGAGGCGAAATATGGAAGGAGGAGAAAAGGAGGCAGTGGCGAGCACAATAGACCGGGGACGGTCAAAATGTTACTGGGAGCGAATGAAGCCCTGCATAGCCGCTTCATCAAGAAGAAGAAGATGAAGACGAACCCGGCACAGAATGGTCGCCTATTAAGCAAAACCCTTTAATGTTTAGACAGCCGAAAACACGGCCCCCAGTCTCTGGCAGCCCCGCTAGCTCTGGCAGCGGTACGAGTGAGGGCGGGGCAGGGGGTGCTAAAAATCTCCAGCAGCATCATCATCTTCCGCAGCACCATCTACCATCACGCTGGTTATATTTGGGTAGGCAAGCTCTATATTATACACCATTGCGTACATTAGGCGACGTCACGGATTTAAGTTTTTCTCGATAGTTTCCTTCACTGATCCTCCGGAGTAGGTAATCCCCTAAACGTGAAACCAAACTTTTAACAACTAGGTTTTTACTAATTTGCACAAGAATATAACTGAGTACTTTTAATAAAAAGTTAAAACATGCAACGTGTTTTCTGTAATCAGTTTATTATTACAAGCATAATGCATTTAGAGATGCACGAATAGCCATGTTTTCGTTCCGGTTAATTATTATATCCAATGTAATTACTCTTTGCGTACGGAATGCAGTTTAAATAGAATTCTAGTACCTACTAACCATTCCATGCTTATACATTTATTATTCACAATATCTAACATATTATAATATGGTTAACAGAAACAAAAACATGTTTTATTTATTTTTTGCAAAATTAAATCATAAAATTGGTTATTTTGGTGATACGACAAATTTGCATGGGATTCGAAATGTGGTTTCGATGTCTCGTGTACCGTTTCTGAAAAGGTAAAGACGTAATGCTTCGCAAAAACTACTTTTCCTCAAACATGCTTGGAAAGATCATTATATTGACATTATGTTCTTTGAGATAAATCGATATTGCTATATCAGTCAAGCAGCGGCCGGCAAGTGATTATATGAAAACCCATATCAATCGTGGTTAACTCATATCTGCCGTGTAAGTATAAAATAGAACGATATTTTACTCCGAAACATGGCCACCAAGGTGGTTTCAAAGGTTTCATTTAAATTTCGAATTGGCTTGCAAATAGAAAGTTGATTATTGAAAAAAATGAGTTTAACGCAAAAAATGGTTGTTTATGGTTCGTCATTATTTGAGAAATATACTACTTTACAAGCCTTAGCCACAGTTTGGCCACAACCACTACAACTATTCAAGGCTTTCCCTCAGCCCAAATTCACCTATGCCATTCATCGATGCCATGTAACTTATAAGTATGGCTTTTTTCAGATTATTCTGGTTTTTAATACTACTGGCGTGCTGCTTCGGCGCCAGCTCGGTGCTGCAGTCAGCGCTCAAGCTGTTCTCCACAGGAATAGCGTCTTACTCCATAGAGACCAACTACATAAATTGGGACACACCCTTCCCGGCTGTCACGATATGCGACGGGACGAATGAAGAGAGCCGGGTCATTGAATTTTTAAAGGAGTAAGAATTTACTCAATAAAAACTCCAAAAAGCACCTGCGAATAGCATCTGCAGAAAAACATCCCGTTTATTTTACAGAACTCACAGGCTTGTTTTTACATATTATTTTCCAGAACACGCTTTTAAAGCCCTCGATTTTTGAAGGAAATTTTCCGAATTCTCTGGCCTATGAGCAAACTCCATTTCAAATTACAACCAAATCGGTTCTGAAGTTGTGGCTTGAAGTAACATTAAACATCCAAACATAACTACAAGCAAAGTATTAGATATCGAATAAAACCGAAGGTTACTTTGAGGAAATTCATAAAGATTAAATTATTCTACATCTCCTGAGGATGTCCGGGTATCGGGACGAAACGTGCGTCAAGTATTGCAAGAGTTGAGTGTGGTGGTGGCTGCATTGCTTGTTTGATGCTTGGGTTGTTACTGCATGTTAGATCAAACAGATTATTAATTATTTTTCAGGTAGCGGCTTAAAGCAAGACAGTTTAATATTTCTAGGCTAATTTGGATTTCCGCAAAGTAAATGGTAAACTGTAAGAAAAAAAGACACCCGCCCAAAAAAAGTTTCTGTTCAGGCACAAGAAACGCATCCCTCTAAAGCCGTTCTACAAGGACGTGGCGTACTGGAGCGTCAGGTACTGCAAGGTGTGCGGCGTGTGCAAGGTCAACGTGACCTGCGAGGAGGATTTCCAGCACGGCATCAAGGAGATCAGATACAAGTGCGCGGAACTGCTCACGGACTGCTGGTGGGGCGGGAAGCAGTACAGATGCTGCGACATGTTGGTAGCAATTTTTTTACTGGTGCTAGGGCTCTTCTAGCGAAGTTCGTCCGGGTAAGGTACGCCACAACGTCAGTTTTTCTACAAGGGCGTGGCGTACTGGAATGTCAGGTACTGCAAGGTATGCGGCGTGTGCAAGGTAACGTGAGCTGCGAGGAGGATTTCCAGCACGGCATCAAGGAGATCAGATACAAGTGAGCGGAACTGCTCACGGACTGCTGGTGGGGCGGGAAGCAGTACAGATGCTGCGACATGTTGGTAGCAATTTTTTTACTGGTGCTAGGACTCTTCTAGCGAAGTTCGTCCGAGTAAGGTACACCACAACGTCAGTTTTTCTACAAGGACGTGGCGTACTGAAACGTCAGGTACTGCAAGGTGTGCGGCGTGTGCAAGGTCAACGTGACCTGCCAATAGAACTTCCAGCACGGCATCAATGAGATCAGATACAAGTGCGCGGAACTGCTCACGGACTGCTGGTGGGGCGGGAAGCAGTACAGATGCTGCGACATGTTGGTAGCAATTTTTTTACTGGTGCTAGGACTCTTCTAGCGAAGTTCGTCCGAGTAAGGTACACCACAACGTCAGTTTTTCTACAAGGACGTGGCGTACTGGAGCGTCAGGTACTGCAAGGTGTGCGGCGTGTGCAAGGTCAACGTGACCTGCCAGGAGAACTTCCAGCACGGCATCAATGAGATCTGATACAAGTGCGCGGAACTGCTCACGGACTGCTGGTGGGGCGGGAAGCAGTACAGATGCTGCGACATGTTGGTAGCAATTTTTTTACTGGTGGTAGGACTCTTCTTGCGGAGTTCATCGGGGTAGGTAACACTACAGTGTCCGTTATTATACTGATGACTGCGAAGCAGTATTGTATTATTGTGTTAATTGAAGGCCAGTATTACGGTTTGAAGACCACGGTACGCAAACCAGACTTGTTTCTTTTCCAGCGCTAAATAGCTAGGTAAATTCCAAAAAATGGAATCCAGTCCTCAATGTTTGAGCTATGAGAAAGTCACTTTTTCTTTTTAGAATGTTAAAAATGAATGTCAGTGAAATCTGTCGATATTACGAGTATATCTAGGTACTTACTTCCTTTTGCTTTACAAATTTTGCTGCGATATTTGCTGTCCCGATTCTGTACTATTGACTCAGCACACGAATGCCAAGTCGCGTTAGTTTGCTGACGCTGAACTACTGGCAGGACTGTTGCTTACTTTCACGTAGGTACATACTCTTCGCCAAATCAGAAATTCAAACAGCGTTTGGACAGGATTGGAAAACCATTAATTCACTTTGAAGTAGCGCACAGCTAAAATAAGCCCCTATAAAATTTCGTAAAATTCTTTAATAATAAGGAATTAATGAAATTTTGTATTAAGATATTACAAAAGTGACTGATTGAAGACCGTAGCGGTAGCGATGCATCTGCCGTCTGCGTTGGAGGTTGTGGGTTCGATTGCCACAACTTGGCCACTACTGGAAAATGTTTGTGTGATGAAGATGGATATTTTCAAATGTCTGGGTGTTATACAATTTTATGTTGTATTTATGTATGTGCAATATTATCTTAAGTATCCATAAAACTGGTTTTTAACTTTTGTTGCTTTAAATAAAGGATTAACTATTTCTTTATAACATAAATTTCGGTACAGACTTATAGACACTTCTTGACAGCAATCGATTTCGGATCCCATTTTATTTCGGGTGCCATTTATCCACTGCCTTTGTATACTTACGTCGCATTAAGTACGTGTTAGGGAGGGACGAATCTAATCTATGTTTGTTCTCATAATATCCAAAGAATACCTATTATCTTTTGCACTAAGCGAATGTATGTGTCCTCCCGACCGATACAGATTCGGCAGTCAATCTCTGGAGAGAGTTAATCTGCGTGGGGGATATATTTTAGGGCACAATTGTGTGCGCAGCATAGATCTTATACTCGTATACCATAGACAGGGCAGACGGTGCGTAAAAATTTCGCCAGTTTACCGGTAGCAAAAATGCTTGTAAGGCCACGCTGTAGTTCGCTCAACAGCAACTTATAGATTTTTGACTGGTGGCGATACTGTTTGGTTGTACGAAAAAGGTTTCCGTAAATGGTTCGGATACCCAAATCCTTAGGTTTCTTATCAGTGGTGAGAAGACACGAGTACACACACTATTCCTTACTCTTATAACCCGATGAGAACCCGAACCCTGATACAAAAGAACAGAGTCAGTAATTAATTTGCTCTTTAAGGTATAGGGATGCAACACTGATATCGATGTTATTATTGTAGATGGTTCCCATGTAGAAATTTTCAGGTAAATTAAATAATTAAATAACAAATCCATTGTTTAAGATTTCACCCGATTGCGACAGAATTTGGAGAATGTCACGTTTTCAATTCAGCACTTCTTGGGAATACCAGCGTGTTTACTGTGAACAGAAAAATTGGTCTTCGTGATTTACTCTTCACTGCGGTTAAGGCAGTAGAGGTTAGTAAAATACGTGTAATCAGTACTTATAACATATAGTACTATCAGGTACATTACAAATTTTTAGCGTAGTTCTTTCAAATTAGTTGACCCATGACTATTACTTACTGGAAATCAAAGTCCTCCACAACACAGAGTCCTACAGACCAACTAGTGTGGAAACCTATAGCAAAACGAAAGGTCATACTTACGTACCTTTTTTGGACATAAACATGTTTTCTTTACTTAATTTGGGTAAAGTTTACTTTATTTGGGAAATACCTTAGTCGCAACATCCTGTTTTAATCCTAGACTCTTTCGTGTGCTTCTGTAAAACGTAATTATTTTAATATCATACTTGCTCAGTAAATATGGATTACTATGGTGGAAAGTCTCCTTGTAAGTTGGTGTTTGCAATTCAAGGCAACATGCTTGAATTGTAATGTTCACATTACAGTTCAAGGGCAACATTACGTCGCACTTTGCTTGAATTTTTTTTTAATTTTTTAATTTTTTTTTTAATTTTTTTTTATTTTTCTTATTTTTTTTTAATATTTTTTTTATTTTTTTTTTAATATTTTTTTAAATTTTTTTTCAATTTTTTCTCAAAATTTGCTAATAATTCTAATTAAAATTTCATTTTGCATTACCAATGTTTTATTTACCTCGCAAGTATGATATAAAGTAGAATGCTTACCTCGGTTGCAAGTAGCTATTACACCCTCGAACTATATTCACCCTCGCTCGCTGCGCTCGCTCGTGTGACTAAATATCTCGGGTGCACGCGATCCATTAGCGCCCTATGCGACCTGCGCTCGCACTGGCGCCAAATTGGATCTTTTTCTGTAATAGCTTACTTACGTCCCTTGTGTAACAATCTACTATTATGGTCCTATGTTTGTGTAAAGTAAACATTAATTCTTTTGTAGGTGACTATACACGCTCCCGAAGATATGGTTTCCGCAAGTTTCCAAAATATTCTTGGTTCCAGTAACCGAATACCGCTTGTCTCCGATTTTGAGGCCATTTTGAAGGTTGATACTATTTTAATTATTATATTATTTAACCATGTTTCGACAATGATACAGTGATTTAGGTGATAATTGATACGCAATTGAGGGGCTGCAAATAGGTCCCGTTCAAGTTTGACCTAATTAAATCTGTTTTGCGTGAATCAATGGTACATGTAGGTTTTGAGCGCTTCAGTGAGAGGGAGAGGATAAGGCCGCCTTGGAATACCATTGATGTATATTCTAAGTATTTTGTTTTGTGTATCTTTATTTGTAATGTTTGGGTGCAATAGAGTTTCTTTTTTTTTTACAATTGATAGGCTTTCGCTTGACCATAATCATGTCTGATGGGCAGAAATGATGAGGTCTAGGATGGAGCGTGCTTGCCTAGAAAATGCCTATTCACTCTTCTCTTGAAGGCACCCAGATTGATTCATCTTCTTCTTCTTCTTTCCCTGGTTTTAACTTCTTCAGGTGGAGCAAACGGTGAACGACGCGTCAGTACTGCCGTTGCCGCCGTCGATGCGCGGGTGTCTCTTCAAGGAGGAGCGGCCGTCGCTGCCGGGCTGGCCCTTCCAGCAGTACACCTACAGCGCCTGCCTGCTGTACTGCCGGGTCCTGGCGCAGAGCAGCGCTTGCAACTGCACCCACCACTTCCTCTCCGACATGTGTGGGTTCCATTTGTGAAGTGGAAACTTCTATAGGCGCGTTAGGCATTTTCAGATGGGTAAAGAGTTAAAGACCATGAACTTGTTAATGACACCTCACACTGTCACCGTAAGTCGTAACCCACCAAGCTTGGTGGGCAGGGGTGTTTAGTTTACTTCAATACTATTGAGTACCACTCGCACTTGGCCAATTTTTGTCTTTACTTACGAGTAGAAGTAATTTTTTTGGTCATTACATCAATGATTACAGCCGTGCTAAAAAATATTTAAAGCAGCGACGAGCGTACATCTCTGCATCTATGAATTTGTCAGTTGTAATAGAGTACAATTTTGCATGCCATCTTCGGCTTGGCAGCTGTCTGGCAGCTGTACCAGAGATGGACATTTTGTAGAATAGCATTGCAGATTCATTCATTGTAATGGTTCAAGGTTTCACTTCAGTTCGCGTTAGTATTCATGTGTATCTGTTTGTTTGTATTTAGTTATTTAAACAGTCTCTGTAAGCTTCGTCTGTAACGTTATATCTTCAAATGAGGTGAGGAGGTTCAAACTTTAACCTCATTTGAAGAAGGTTTGACAGTTGTTGAAAAGGGTTAAGCCGCAAGAGTCGATTCCATTTCAAAAGCCATTGACAGCGATTTAGTCTGCATGGATTTCAGATTCTTAATAATTTGGGATGATTTTATTTTCATCCTATTTCCACCTTATCAAGATCGATTCAGCGGATGGCCCTTTGCCAAATATTAAACCCTTTTCCCATTTTAATCTCCATAAGAGAGAACGTACTCGTAAAATAAGGGCCCCAGTTGTCGCCACTATCACGATAGGATTCATCTCACCTAATAAACCTCTCAATGTGCCAATAATATTTTACCTATCCTCATTTCTTCTTTGTAGTTGGAACCCCGGCTTGCACTATAAAGGGACTACACTGTTTAACTCAAAATAAAGGTAAGCAATGAAAGATAATAATGTATAAGTTAAGTACTTAGCATAAAAAAGTTTCCAAATGGGAAAGTCCTAGATGGTAACCACGGTCTGAGGATGGAGCTGGAACATGGCCGTAGGAACTCAGTCATTAAAATTGATATAACCGCATCGGGTTTGGGCTCGTTTGATTCATTTTGACAAGTAATTTGGTACTAGATGGTCATCAGAGTCTGATGATAGAGAAGGAAGATGGGCCATAGGAACTCCAGTGATTAAACAACATAACCCCATCGAGTTTGGGCTCGTTTGATTCATCTAGATGAGTACTTTGGTGCTACAGAGTGGTTATGGTACTTACTGAAAGGAATACGCATTAAACATACTCATATAATAATATCTTTTTTTTATATTTCAATATATCAGCGAGAATACTTTGTTACCGACTTCATTATACAGTAAAATAATATATTTATTGGTTCCAGATCACATAGTAAAGTACCAGTGCGACTGCCCCATGGCTTGCGATGACACTCAATACAAGTTGGTTCATTTATTCTTCAAGTAAGTAAGATTACAATATACACCTGCCAGTTAATTTGCTAACAAAGACATTTCCATGTCTCCTACATATAAAATGTAACGTCCGCGCCTTCAACACTTGGGTAATCAAAACGAGACTCGTGAATAAATGACATACTTTCTGCACTTGTATCAAAATTATAGTCACACAGAGTAAAATACTAGTAGGTAATACAATCAAAATCGTAGACAGAGAAAAGCTATAGACGCTGGTAAAGCGTGTCGCAAAAAGAGACAAAAACTAACCTTTAACACTACACCGCACCATGATTTTTTGTTTTGAATCGTTGTAATAATATGTGTAAGTTTATAAAAGTGTTCAAAACCTAATTTAACTTGAATCGGACATAACATAATCGTAAAAACTGAATTATAAAGTAATACGATAGCTAACTGTTGGTCCGCTGTCAAACTTTGTTTAGCAAAGTAGTGTGACTAAAACATAAAAAACGCGACACGCTACGTGAAACAAAAGATCTTATCGTTCTAGGGGAAGGTTCGTCAAAGTGGCCCAGGCGGGTAAAGTGGTCACCTTCATTTCAAGAACCAACCAATAAGCGCCATCTATCAATGACACATGGGAATAATTCGTTGACCGACGCCATACTGCTCCAGTATACCATCGACACGCTTAGTTCACGCGTAAACATTTTATTACGAAAAAGGTGTTTTTTATGGTCTTTGATCTAAGGTGAGTGGTTTAAACATCCTAATAAGTTACTGTGTTATACATAAATAAAAAATAATGAAATATTTTATCGTTTTAGTCCCTCTAATGACCTATTTATTCCACGGCAAATGAAGACTATATAATCTCAACCGACATTGGAGTATGTTTTTTTTTCATCGCGTTCCGTTGCAGGTAAAGTGGCCTAGTCTATAGGTAGGTAAACTGACCTGGTAGGCCACTTTACCCGTCTCAATACAAATTTTTCTAGTAAATATAAATAATGTGTTGTTTTAGATTAAGTAGATATTGTATTGTTTTAGATATGCCAAATACATATATACGGACGTCGCAGCAGCAAACATGGGACCCAGATGCAATGGAAAAAGCTATAAGAGCTGTAATGCTGGTCTGTAATGATGGCTGGATACAGTGGTCTCAGTGTAAACGATGGGCCCATGAAGCATGTTCGGGCTGCGATGATGAAGATGATGATTTTCTTTGTGAATTTTGTTCTTAAGAATAATTTGTGTGTGTGTGTGTGTGTGTGTGATGATGAACAATGAAAAAAAGAATAATAAAAAGTTGGAGTTCCTTTTTTATTTCACTTGTCACTGTTTCAGTTGTTACATTTTTTCTTTCACTTGTCAAATTCAAATAAAACTTGAATTAATCTAACAGTAATTGCATTTTATTTAGACTATGCCACTTTACCCGCTTCGTGGATTTATGTAGGCCACTTTACCCGACCTGGGTAGGTAAAGTGGTCAATTTTCCATTTTAGCTTTAAACTTTAAAATGTAATTAAATGTCTTGATATTAGTCAAAATAACAATGTAATGTAAGACTATATTAGTTTGAGAAAATAAATTAATAAAGTAACTAACAAAATGTTGATATTCATCTAAAAGGCAGTCATTCAAACTTTAGGGTGGCCACTTTGCCCTACCTTCCCCTATTTCTTTTCTTTACACGACATCGGCGTAAGTTGCTCTTTGTCTTGTGTGAATGAAACATAAGATAACAATTTGTCTATAGCTTTTCTCTGTCTACGATCAAAATAATTGACAAGTAATGTTTCTTCTGCCGAAATAGATTTAAATGCTAAAGTCTCGGAGCAATTAACAAGCCTGGAGAAGTAACAATGAATTGAACGAGTAAAGCGGTTGCTTGACCTTTCTAACTAAACGCGAAACGCCATATGCCAAAACGAGACAGACATATGTCAACTCGTCTGTTGAAAATAAAGCGTAGCCATTTCATTTTAATATTATCACCAGTCTGGTGATCATCGCGTGGCGATTTAAAATATTGTTTTCAAAGTTAAAAAAGTGAATTCCAAGTAATATTGTTTGTTTTCAAAAAGATTTTTAGTTATAGTGTACACGGCTTGCGTTGCATAAGGCTGTAAAAGCCGTAGTAATGTACAATCCGAGGAAGACGGGAATTTGTCATTTCACAGGTTAGTGTTTTCAGCAACTTTTGGCTTATGTGTTATAATTTTCTGAATATAAGATATATTTTGTGACACTTCTGTTTATTCTACACGTAACTAAATAAATAAAATCATGTTTAGCCCATTTTTGAGGAAAATATGCCAATTATTAGAAAATGTAGTGTTGTGCAGTTATAATTTCGGTATCGATACATCGTCGAACATCGTAGTATGTAGGTACTTCCATGACAATGACTCCTTCAAATCAAATAACCAAAACAAGTTTTTTATTGATTTTGTTATTTATTTGTAGGTTTCCGGTGGATGACAATTTAAAAAATGTTTGGGTGCGGGCTGTCCATAGGAAAAATTGGAAGCCTTCAAAACATTCGCGGCTTTGCTCAAAGCATTTCGAATCGACCTGCTATTTAAATGGGAAGGAAAGGAAAGTGCTTTGCAGATATGCTGTCCCGACCATATTCAATACTTATCCAACTTATTTACAAAAGGTACTATGTCAACTAATATATCCACAATAACATTTATGAATAATTATACTCGCTTCGTCCTCGAGATAAGCATAGACACAATGTAAGTAACACGTACGGTGTTGCCTTCACGCACTGAAAGTTGAAAGCCCTAAACTAAAATTAAGTTTTTTTTTTTTTTTTGTTAGTTGAGGGTACTTTGGTAATAAGTATCTCTCCTCTCTTTGGCATTGCGTTCGATTGCTCATTCACAGTTCAGTGCTCTGCCGGAGCGCACGCATTTTTAAAATATTTTTAGTTCTTATCAAAAGTTATTAAATTTTAAATTTAAAGTGTTTAGTGTCATGGGGAAACGAAAACGTAATCATGATTACGATTATATTGCAAAGAAGTTGCGGAAATTGGAAAGGAAACTTCGCAGAGATCGATCAACGTCGAGTTCCAGAGGTTAGTCCAGTGTTACATAATATATTATAAAACGTAAATTAACTTACCTAATAGAGATTTGTCGCGGTTAACTTTTGGGGTTAACACTTCAAACACAAGTTGGTAATCGAGTTAATTTTCACGTGCAAGGCTAATACTGCGAGCAGTTACAAGGACTGTTACTTTATTAGCATACGTGAGGCCATCATACGATTGATGCGGGCAATCTTTGGGATTGTCACTTCAATGTAATTGTACACGCTGTGTTCCCATATTGGATAACTGGTACATCAGTTCATAAGCATTGATTTTTCTTGTAGCCGCAATAGTAGCCTTAGTTAACGACCTACGTCGCTTTAATAAAAAAATCATATACCTTGCAGAGGACACACCCTCTCCGAGATATAGATACTATGAAGAAGAACCAATAGACGAAATAGTGGAATCGGAGCCGGGTAACTATTCGGAAGAGGAAGCTTTGAGCGATCCAATCACGCACGCAGTTCCCTCCACAAACGCCACCCAGTCAGAACCAATTCCGTCCACTAGCGCTTCGCTACCACAAGTCGCAACCGTGGAAACAGAGACCGTGGTTCCAACTGACGTCACACCGACCATCGAGCTAGACTCTGAGATTTTAAAAATATTTGGAGACGACCCGTCAGTAGAAAAACTATATGGCAACGAAATTCAATCAGACCTTGCCATTCGTTTACAACATGTGGCTACAAAAGGCTTAACAAGTGAACTGCGTAAGGAGCTAACGGAAAAATACCTACCTCCTAGTAATTGCACGCTAACTGATGCGCCAGAACTAAATTTGGAAATAAAAGCCGCTATTTCGGAGATCGTCTTAAAGCGGGACAAAGGCATCGAAATTAAACAAAAACAACTGGGCCGTGCTATTTCCTGTCTAGGAAGTGCTATCACCCTAATGATCGCTAAAGAGGACAAGGACACAGAGATAATCAAAATGTTGATGGATTTAATTCGTCTCATGTGTGACAATCAACATTCCGATTCAATACTTCGCCGAAACTTTATTCTAAGCAATTTAAAGAAAGAGATGAAAGAACAATTGCAAAAAACGACAATTGATAAACATCTATTTGGGTCAGACTTAGCAGAAACACTAAAAATGGCGAAAACAATAACAAAGACCGGAGCAGAATTAAAGTCAACAGTATCCAAACCACCTACCTCCAGAGAAAAAACCGCGCCTCTTCAGTCGCAGTCGACACTCCAACAAAGGAACAATTTAAACTGGCGGGCTCCTCCCCCGGGTCGCAGGCAAACGGGGACTCAGAGGAGGAGGGAGCCTGCGCCGAGGAACACGCCCGCGAGCAACTCATGCGGGTCATATCGAGCTCGGCAGTCGACAGCGCCCGCGCCGCGGACCAGCCACCGCAGTCGTCGATAGGCGGCATGGTAAGCAACAACGCTGGTAGACTAGCATTCTTTTATGATACCTGGACAGTACTCACCTCTGATCCTACTATCTTATCGTGGATTTCCGGCTATAAAATACCCTTTTCTGCACGCGTTGTACAGGATACAATCCCTAATAAGAAAATGTACTCGTCATCTGAGAAATATAATTTCCAAAAATGTATTGATGAATTGCTCTGCTCCGGAGCTATCTCTCAATGTGATCCGTGTGACGAGCAGTTTATATCGAGTATATTCTTGATACCGAAGCCTAACGGTAAACATAGATTCATACTCAACTTAAAAAATCTTAATAAATTCATAAAAACTGAACATTTCAAACTTGAGGATTTACGTACTGCAATTAAACTCGTTTCAGAGAATAATTTCATGGGTACAATAGATTTAAAAGATGCCTACTTTTTAATAAAAATTCATGATAACTACAAAAAATATTTAAGATTCGAATTCGATAATAACTTGTATGAATTTAATGTTTTACCATTCGGCTTAAACACGGCACCATTTGTTTTCACAAAAATAATGAAACCTGTAGTCCGGCTGCTTAGATCCTGTGGCTATGTGTCTAGCATATACTTAGATGATATATTACTTATTGGCGATACTTACGATAGTTGCTTAGAAAATATAGAAGTAACACAACAACTTTTACTAGCCTTAGGTTTAATCATTAATAAAGATAAATGCAACTTGATACCTCATAAATCTTGTAAATATTTAGGTTTCATAATTGATACTAAAAAATTTCAAATCAGTCTACCTACAGAAAAAGCATTAAAAATTAAAAGTAAATTACAAAGCTTTCGAAATAAGTCACGGTGTAAAATTAGAGATTTTGCTAGTTTGGTAGGGTTATTATGTTCCGCCTGTCCAGCCATTGAATATGGTTGGCTTTATACGAAAGAATTCGAAAGATGCAAATTTTTAAATTTAAAAAATAACGCAGAAAATTATGAAAATTTTATGAATATACCATCTTATTTATCACCCGATTTCGACTGGTGGATTAATGCATTAGACAATCCTATTTGTAAAATTAAATATGACGAATACTGTTTAGAAATTTTTAGCGATAGTTCGACTACGGGGTGGGGCGCGGCTTGCGGGGAGGAAACTGCTAGCGGAGCTTGGACAGTAGAGGAACGCTCTTATCATATCAATTATTTAGAGCTCGTTGCTGCATTCTTTGGTCTAAAAGTTTTCGCTGCAACAAAGAAAAACTGTCAAATACTTCTCCGCATTGATAACACTACTGCCATATCCTACATAAATCGGATGGGGGGCATACAGTATCCCCATCTAACACGCATAACAAAAGAATTATGGAAATGGTGTCAATCCAGAAATATTATTGTGTATGCGTCATACATACGCTCGGCGGACAATGCAGTAGCTGACGCGGAATCACGTAAAATTCATCCAGACGTAGAATGGGAATTGAGTGATTCTGTTTTCAACCAAATTATAAGCACGTTTGGTTCTCCTGATGTAGATATGTTCGCAAGTCGTGTTAACAAAAAATGTTCTCACTATATATCATGGTTTAGAGATCCTGACGCCTCGGCTATTAATGCTTTTACCATATCATGGTCAAGAACGTTTTTTTATGCATTCCCTCCTTTTTCTATAATCCTAAAAACGCTACGGAAGATTGTAAAAGATAGGGCTACAGGTATTGTAGTGGTTCCTCTATGGCCCACCCAACCTTGGTACCCCTTATTTAGAAAGCTTCTTATATCAAAAGTTTTGTACTTTGATCCAAATAAACAAACAATTTTATCCCATTCCAGCAACAACCAGGCACGCCTTCGGTTTACCCTGGCTGCAGGTCTCTTATCCGGGAGTCAATGCTGAGAAAAAATGTCCATTCAGCAGCCCTTGACATTATGATGGCTTCACTCTCCGAATCATCGATAAAACAATACGATACCTGCCTAAAGAAATGGTATAATTTTTGTTTATGTAAAAGTATCGATATGTTTAGGGCTTCAGCCAGTGAAGTGATACTATTTCTAACAACGTTGTTTGAATCAGGTGCTCAATATGGCACTTTAAATAGCTGTCGATCAGCCTTAGCCTTGATTCTGTACGAAAAAATTGGCGATAGCGAAGTTATAAAACGGTTTTTTAAAGGTGTATTTAGACTTCGTCCGCCCTTACCAAAGTATAACATAACTTGGGATACGTCCGTAGTTTTAAACAGGTTAGCCTCTTGGTATCCTAATGATAGTTTAGAGTTAGAGAAGCTTTCACGAAAGTTAGTCACTTTATTATCACTGGTTACAGCACACAGAATGCAAACTTTGGGAAAAATTAACATTAATAATATTCAAAATTTTCCAGACAAAATTACCATAAAAATTCCTGAAATAATAAAAACATCAAAGATTGGTACTTGCCAACCAAATCTCATCTTACCTTACTACCGCGAAAAACCAGAAATTTGCCCAGTCTTGGCCCTCCTGGCTTATCTAGAACGGACTAGTTCACTTCGGGGCAACGTCGAAAACCTATTTATAAGTTTAAGGAAACCCCATAAATTAGTCTCGGCACAGACATTGGCCCGCTGGGTAAAGCTCACGCTGGGTGAGTGTGGAGTAGACATATCAATATTTTCAGCTCACAGCACCCGACATGCCTCCACCTCTAAGGCGCATAAATTAGGGATAAATTTAGAAATTATTAGAAAAACCGCTGGCTGGAGCGGTTCCTCGCAAGTATTTGGCAAATTTTATGATAGAAAAGTACAAATCGATAAAGACGATTCATTTGGTAGATCAATTCTGAATAATAGTAATGTAAATAGCTAATATTATATTACAGCTACATATTGTATCGTAATTAAATACCAATTAGATATTTATCATAAACCAGTTCACATAATAATTATTCCTACTGTAAGACGAGCTGATTTAAATGGGTAATTCTTAGTTATTACAAATCAAATATTTACTTATTGAATAATGTAATATTATATTGTCCAGTTAATAACAACAATGACTATTCATTTTGATTAATTTTGATTAATTAAATCTAATTCTATCCTTACACATTTGTGTTTTGATATTTCAGTGGCTCTCAAAGTCTACATTGTGTCTATGCTTATCTCGAGGACGAAGCGAGTATAATTAATGATTAAACGAACTTACCTGTACGTGAAGTTCGATCATAATTATACGAGGCTTCGTCCGAAGAGATAAGCAACCCACCCTCCCATATTTTTGTTTCCCCCAAAAAATAATCCCTTGTCTATTTCCTGAAATATCAAAAATCAGGACTGGAGAATCGAGGCTCTAAACTAAATGAGCAATCGAACGCAATGCCAAAGAGAGGAGAGATACTTATTACCAAAGTACCCTCAACTAACAAAAAAAAAAAAAAAACTTAATTTTAGTTTAGGGCTTTCAACTTTCAGTGCGTGAAGGCAACACCGTACGTGTTACTTACATTGTGTCTATGCTTATCTCTTCGGACGAAGCCTCGTATAATTATGATCGAACTTCACGTACAGGTAAGTTCGTTTAATCATTAATTCTTGTTAAAGCCACCAATCACTTTTCTAAGTTCTATTTTCTGTGTTTTAACCTTAATAAATATTAATTTATGTTATATAATAACAATATTTTCGGCTAAAATACTGATATATATATAAACTGATTATAGAAATAACTTAATCTTAGGTCTTACTTAAATGTTTACACACAAAATTACTTACTTTTTTGTATACCTATTATCTGTTTTCGAATTACAGGAAGCAGTTAAACTAGCCAGAAATACAATCGACTCGCAGAGAAAACTACGTATCTCAAATCTTCCTAGTTTAGATCAACCTTCAATTTTAATAAGTTAAAAGCTTTGCGGCAAAGGATGGAGTAAAATATTTGGATAAAAATTGGTAACTGATTTGCTTAAAAATAAAAAAATTGTATTATAAATTAAAATGTATCTATTGTTTTATTTAAAACTTTACTACGTAAAATTCAAAAGAACCTCAAACTCAAAAGGATCATGAATAAATAAATACATACATACATACAAGGTTGTTAGAAAAGATTATCATTTAATACTTGATAAATTCTATTGTTGCCCATAAAAAGTACTTACTAAGAAATAAATCATTCTTACTAAATAAAACTGCTTCAGATAGAGAATACGCATATCTCGCACCTTAATTTCTATATGATAAAATGTAATCCTCTCTTTGGTATTTTTTTTTTGATAATCCTTAGAAATGTTATCATCAAGTTAAAATTTTAAAAAATATCAAAACCTGTACTTAAGAAATAATTTGTATGCCAAAACAACGTTTGCCGGGTCATCTAGTCGATAATATGTGATAAAGTGACAACAACACTATCTGACTAGAACGAAAACTGGCTACATGTGGATTTGAAGGCCAAGTCGATTACAACGTGTTGTCTCTTTCTATTGCACTAGTATGGATATTGAATGAAAGAATACCGCTACATAAAAAAACGCTCAATTCATTGTTACTTCTCCAGGCTTGTTAATTGCTCCGAGGCTAAAGTATTTAAAAAACACGGAAATATACTGTAAAACACTAATTCCACAGCAAAACTGGTATCATCATCTTAGCCCCAGGGGCATAAAGAATTGGCGCGCTATAAATAGCGAGATGAAACAAAAAGGACTTTGTGAAACGTGAAAAGAACTCTCGTTATAAAATTAATCAGTGATCGTTAGTAACGAAGGGCGAGAAAACTCAATTTTCTCGGTCGTAACTTTATTTCCTAGTTAGCGAGATTGCTTCACACAGTTCTCTAGATAAAGTACCTGTTAAGATAGATTGGAATTTTAGTAGCAATGGATAACGAGACGTTCAGTTGATTTTAAGCGCCTGCCTAAAAATAAAAAATAGGTCAAGTGCGAGGGCTTCGTACTATCAAGATCAAAAATTAAGATACATTTTTTTGGAAAAGTCGTTTTACCACTGGGCAGTCGTGTTTTTATTTTTTAAATTATTTACTTGTTACTAATTATCTTTTTATTTCTTTATTCCGTATGCAGTCGTGTGAAGCAAACTAAAGAGATGATAAAACGGGGATCCCGAGCGAGGATACGGTATGCCAACCTACCAGCCTTGCGAGTACGAAGACTGGCGCTCAAGGATACCTTGGGACTTGTGGGTAAGTGGGTAGGTCAACTTTTAAATGTTATAACTGGAAATACTACTGAAGTAACTTATAAAATGTTAGACTCGACTTAGCTATATAATAAGTATTTCAAGATTCCTGAAAAATATTTCAAAGTAACTTCAGCAGAATTTATAAAGGGTTCTTACAAGAAAACTGTTGGATTGATGCTCAGTTTCGCTAGGCTTTTATAAAATTTACTAATTTCTTCCAGCTCTATTATTAATATAAGTGATCTGGAGAATTTATACTACCAGAAATCACATAACACTAATATTATAAGGGCGAAAGTTTGTATGTTTGTTACTTTTTCACGACGCAGTTACTGATTTAGCAGCAGTAGAGATAGCGGATGTGCACTATACTATTCCTCTCGGAAACGTCTATAGTTAGGTACCACGGCATTCAAGAAAAATTGAAAGGAGTCGCGGGCAACAGCCAGTTTTTTAAATTAAAGATCACAGTCAAAGTCACCTTCGTTACAACTCTAGTCTAAACAAGAATTATTTTAAAAATAAGCTTTTATATACGTTTAATCCATATTCTTCTCAGTATCATATCCACTATCTAGCACCAAAGTGCTCGTCAAAACGAATCAAACGAGCCCAAACACGGTGGGGTTACGTCGTTTAATCACTGAGTTCCTATGGCGGTATTCCAGGTCCATCATCAGACCTTTGTTACCATCTAGGACCAAAGTACTCATCAAGGCAAATCAAACGAGCCCAAACTCGATCGAGGCTGTGTCGCTTAAGGGCGATGGGTACCATCCGGGCGCGAAAATTCAAATTTTGTTTAGTTTTTCGTTCATAGTTGCCTAATTATACATCGAAGGCTAATGGCAATGAGTTTTGCGGGCGCAACATTTATGCATCTACATGTTTTTTATAAAAACTCTACTCAACAATACTCATTTACTTCATATTGGTTCCCGATAGCACGAAATCTGGGAAACTGCAAAAAATTATCTTTCGGGAACCAATATGAGATGAGTGGGAACATTCGAGCAAAGTTTCTATTAAAAACATGTAGATGCATAAAAAGTAGGCCCGCAAAATGCATTGCCATAAATCTTCAATGTGTAGTTAGTCTAATATTTGCGAAAAACTAAATAAAATTTGAATTTCGCGGGCTGGTAGGGCCGCAACACCTTAAGCATCGTTTGCCGTTTAATCAGATCAGCTTCATGTCACTAATGTCAATAATTTTGCACAGTCATCCGATTTACACATGCATGCAAAATTTCAGCTCAATCAATAACCGGGAAAGTGGACCAAATTTTACTTGCAATTTTTAATTACAGACAATAAAACAAGGAATAAATAAACATCGGGAGCGGGACACATGAGACTAAATAAAAGTTTGTAAAATTCCAAAAGTCTGTACAATCCCAAAAGCCTGAGTGAGATGTTTGTTCTATGCGAATTGATTTTAAGGCCATTTTTCACTGAAATCGCTTTCCATGGAAATCTTTATTGAGCAAGCGATCGGTATGACTTCACTGATATTATAGTATTGAAATATTCAAATTCGGTAGCTTCCATTTATCGTTGGCGACGTGTCAAGTGAGTCAACGTTATAAAGAAAAGTATTTTGTTTGAACTTTGATTGGTTTTTGTCAGTATCGGATAAAAAAAAATACAATATTTTGTTTGAACACATAATTAATTTGGCATACAAGTACTGATTTACCCGTTATGAGGATAGCTTGGTTAAAACAAACAGCATAAAGAAAGCCACTTGGAATAAAAAAAAATGTTAAAAAACCCATTTTATTAATTTTGTCTTTCAGGAAGATAATCAGTTTCTTTCATTTAAATATATATATTGAGTACCAGCACAGAGAAAAATCTCCTATGAACTTAGTGGGGTTTGTGTCGTCTTCGCTTACACCACCTACACTGAGCAGTTGAGCAGTTAAATTGATTGATTGATATTATTTTTTTACAATAAAGCTTTTTTTATGCTAGAGCTTAGTCATCAGATCATCTCGATGCAATGGTTGACCTGAGGTTGCAACAAGTTTGGAACGGTAGTATCCAATATTAGTACTAGATGGTTCCAACTTTTGTTGACAACAAAATTGGTTGAGGTCAGCACGAAAGAAGTTGTAACCGTACCTACCATCTTATTTCAGTTAGTACCACAATTTTTTTTTTCAGTGGACATTGGTGGAGTGGGTGGAGTATTCTTCGGCGCATCTCTTCTTAGCGTCATCGAGCTGGTCTACCTCCTCTGCCTTCGACGAAAGTGAAAACAGTCTTAATGTTAACTGAAATATTGAGTAGGTACCTCAATTTATGCATATCTACTTTTCCCCGTTTTATGACTATTGTTATATATTCGTTGCTATTAATAAAGTTTTGGACATAAACAACAACCGAACTATTGCGTGCTATAATTAAATTGATTATTATTATTGACATTTATTCATTTCCTTGTGTATAAATTATTTAACCATGGAATACCCAAATGAATACCACGGGGGGAAAATCTTCATTGAGATATTCAATCTGAAAGTAGATTGGAATATGTGGGATTTTTACCCACTAAAACCCCATTGGATATCCTCAGCGCTCATGTTGGAAGCCTCCGGGATCTCATGCGAACGCACCAGAAGCTCCCTTGCGCAACGCCCATAGGGCTCATCTCTGGCTGACCCTTAACATTAGCCACTATCAGCGAAGGTCAGGGTCAGCCCCAAGGTCCCAGGCTATTAAGGGGGTCTGGGATTGTTATCTACGGCGGCTGCGAGAGGGATCAGATTTCTCTCGATCCCTCTCCGAATGAATATATAAATAAACAAATAAATAAATATATAAAAAAATAAAAAAAAAATAAACCCAAATTAATACCTACCCTAACGTTTCAGGACCCATTTAGGTGTTTCCCATTACTTCATCTTTTCCGTTATTTAAAATCCACTCCTAACTACCTTATCTTCGGAATAAAAGCAGTGTTCTAGATCAAAAGTAGTTTTATCCATAACCGTACAAACTAATAATACCTACTTTCATTCTTGCTATTATGATGATCGAAGGGAAAATAAACAAACAATGTTTGGCATTCATATTAGGTACTCATGGATTATTATTAGCATGATTGGTATTTTAATTATTGTTTCCTTCTCCCAGTAAAGTCCATAGTTCCCTCATGGTCTGCACAATCGGCCTAGATATAAAGCAACCTCCTCCTAAACTAAAGCATTTGTTTTCAAAACTACAACCAATTAGAACGTGTCTCATTGAACTCGTTCAATACTAAATATATTGATACAGTTTTATTATATTTAGACCAAAAAAGTATGTTTGCGGCAAAAATGTGTATTTTAACAAGTGTTCTCTTATTATTAACAATCATAGAAACTCGTGATTTATTTGGAGGAAAACTATTGAAGTCATTAAACCAGAAAGATAGGAAAGTTACCCGAACAATAATTGATAGCAACAGGATTGTGTTCCCCGATGAGAAGAGACTACCAGCAAAGATACCTACGCCAGCATCTCTTGATAACAGAGTTGCGATTATAGTAGACGGCTGCGCAAATGGACAAATACGAAGCGGCCCTGTGTGCAGGAAACTTTGATCAGATACCTGATCAAAGGCAGGAAAATACATCTGTTTTCGCTGTCTTAAAATTGGGATACGTCACAACATACGTCATACGTATTACAATATGTCCAGAGGAAGGAATTTGATTCTTCAGTTTCTCATTTCATTTTTATCAAGAATTGAAGTACGTCCAAAATAGTATTTTTGCTCAATTATATTGATAATTCTAACACAGAACCTTGTATTTTTATATCATCTCCTAGTATCCAGATTATACATCTAATAATACTACTTAACTTATTTTTATAAACAAAATATACCCATATACGAGTACCTAATGTTATTCCAGTATAAATTATTTTTTGATAATTACTCGTAAATCACAGGTAAATTTTTTTGAGAAAGGATCATCATGCATTCTCAAGATTTGTGTTTTTTAGGGTTCCGTACCTCAAAGAAAAAAACAACGGAACCCTTATAAGATCACTTTGTTGTCCGTCTGTCTGTGTGTCACGACCCTTTATTTCAGTAACTATTAAAGATATCGACATGAAATTTGGAATCTGTGTCGCTAATGATGGCCCGCAGTAATTAGTGCAATCATAAAAAAATTAAAATCTTTTTTATTTTTATTTATTAAAAAGGGGGTAAGCCGGGTCGTCGGAATTTCAAAATGAGATAACAATATTGAGTGGGGTATCATATAAAAGGGCGTTACTTGTGTATTCTTAAACCGATTTTTATTTGTTTTTATGGCCGATAGTTTTTGATTTATTGAGCAAACTGTCGAAAAAAATACCGTTCCCCCCCTTATCTCCGAAGTTTACCAATCGAAAATTCTGAAATAATTATGATTAATAGGGATCAATGCATATTTAACGGGAAAAATAAAATCAACTCTGTGGTTCGGTAAAAAAGTGATTCTTAGGACCGGTTTCCACCAAAGCAGAGCGGAGTTTGAATAAATTGACTAATCAGATTTCGTAACTTTGACATCTCCGGAATGGAGAGGAGATGTAATGACGAAATCTGATTGGTTACTCAAACACAGCTCTGCTCCGCTCCGCTTTGGTGGCAACCGGGCCTTATGGTTTAACTTTTTCTAATATAGTACGGAGCCCTCAGTGCGCGAGCCCAACTCGCACCAGACCAATTATTTGGATATTACACACACATGCTTAGTGCTTACTAGCTGTTGCCCGCGGCTCCGCCCGCGTGAATTACGATTTTTTTTACATAATATACCTTCCTACTGGAATTCCTTGATTTTTCGCGGGATTCTGGTGTGATGTTGTACAGAAACCTGTTCTTACTTTGCACGGGTTATCTTGTGGTGATTTTGAAAACTCCTTTTTCTTAATCATAATATAAAGTTTCATTAATACGTAGTTGAAAGATCAAAAGGACGTTTTTAACTGTCGATATTTCGACCCAGTGGCACAGGTCGTGGTCACTACGTGACCACGTCGACTTGTACCATTGTATCGAAATATCGACAGTTAAAATCGTCCTTTTCATTGTGATTTTTATTCTGAAACCACGAAATATGTCAAAAATTATTAAACCATGTGAAAAGTTGTACTGGTGGTAGAACTCTTCTTTCAGAGTTCGGCCGGGTAGGTATCACTGGGATAAATTACTCTACTAACAATATTCCCCAGCCCAACATAGTATAAGTAAGAGTCTTTTAAAAATCTTTGCTTCATCTCAATACAATCCAAAACATCAGAATGGACAATGGCTATATATTTCTTTACGTATAAAAAGACCTTAGATGCCAGTCAGTCGGTTAGGATCGATAAGACCTAAGAGTTAAAAATATTTGTGAACCATTATCCTACCCTTTCCATATTGCGGATGATAAAGTTTAAATCTGTTCATGTGTTAACAGTGCCATCTTAATATAAAGTCAGGAAACAGTAAATAACATGACAGTTAATTTTTATTTAAAAAAATTCGGTAGTACCTATCTCAGAGTTTTACATTCAAGTTCCACATAAATGGTAGAGATGGCGCTATACGATATAACGTAGCGATAACGCCTGTTACATGATTTTTGTTCACCCTAAAAGTGAAAAATTCTAAACCATACAAAATCTCCTGCTAAGCCTATTTATTTACGGCTGTAAGGGTACTCCAGTTTTACTTGAGCCCTACGTCCTAGCCCTAGGTTCTTTGTGCATTCCGAGTTTCAAGTCACCTACCTACTTGAACTTAAAGGTTCTGATGTCTGTAATTTCTGAACTACAAAAGTGATGATGATAAGATTTGTATGGAATAATCTTTAAAGAACCTCCTTTCTAACAAAAAAAGAATGAATGGAATCGGACAACGCGTTAATGAATTATAACTAAAAAACGTTTGGACTTTGATGCCGTCTTCCAGGGAAACCATGATGAATTTCGGGACAAAAAGTATCCTATGTCCTACCTCGGGGTATGAACTATAATCATGTCAAGTTTCATTTAAATCCATCCAGCGGATTAGCCGTGATGCCCGGTCGTGAAACAGACAGACAGACAGACAGACAGACAGACAGACAGACAGACAGACAAAAATTAAACAAATTACAGTTTTGGCTTCAGTATCGACTAAATAGTGTCCTCCAACAAAAATTTTCAAAATATCTTCAATGTACAGAATTCGACCCTTTACAGTTTTATTATAAGTATATATAGATTACACACACATGCTTAGTGCTTATGTTATTGAGAAAGTGTCATCTTGTAAGTACTTGCCTATTTCTTTGTATTCTGTGTAATTGCACTTTTGTAAATAATTGTTTGGTTATACAATAAAACATATACATACCTAGGTACATCTTTATCACTTGGGGATGCTTCTTTAATTGTTTTGTTGATTGTACAATGTATATTCCTAACCCGAGTACCTTCACCTATGTATTACTTTGCTTTGTACGCTAACTAGACATAATAGGCTTATGGCAGTCAATTTGCGGGAATGGCAGTATCATCATTCCCGCAAATTGACTGCCATACACACATACATGTTTAGGTATATTAAAATCCTTGCATAAAAATGTCTTTCCTGGGAAATTAGCCGAGTATCGCGTTTGAAGTGAGTAACTTGCAAATCTCGGACTAAGTTATTTAACTCGACACTTGACGACAGAGATTTTAATATAAACACGTGAAGACGATACTGGAATTCCCGCAATTTGACTGCCATAAGCCGATTATGTGTTATTTTTTAGCTTAAAATCGCGAACAACACAAAAATAGTATGTTTCATTACAAGTGCGGAAAGGCTGTTATTGCAAAGAGTTCCGACAAATGTCTACCCGAGCCGAGGCGCAGCCGAAAGCGAGGGTTGACAGTCGGAACAAGTTGCAATGACGGTTCCGCACGTGTACTGAACGATTATTTTTAATACAGTTGCGAAAAAATAATAAAAACACAATAAACTCAACTAACTTAACATTTTCTGAAAAACTATTTGCTTTTTTACTCTTCTCTCCACGCAATAAATTCGTCGTATGTAGATATGTAGCGACTTTTTGACTTTTCCGGTAAAATGTTCTCCGAAGCATTTTGTGCAACAAACAACTAAACTCGCAAAGAAAATTTCTGAAAAATGGCGCCAACCGTAGAATATGAGCAGTTTTTTTTTTCTTCACCCATTCTGGTGATTTAAAAAAAAAATAAAAAAAAAATTTGGTCATAGACTAAATAATACCAGAATGGTACGCAAAGGGAACTATGCCCATACAGCCAAGTCTTCAGTAGAATTTTTTTTATTGATATGAAATGAAAATGAAATATAATGAGATGAAATGAAACCTAACCAAACTCATTCAATCAAATCTGATATTGAAACAAATTAGTAGCTTCTTTTTAGGAATATACGTAATTGCATGAATCATAAAAACTTCTATGTTTTTTTTTAGTAAAAACTTCATGGTTGGTTTTTCTTTTTAATAGACATTATTTTGACAGTTGGGAAAGATAACGCACGAGTTCGGGAAAGGTAAAAAAAAAGCACGAGTATGTAATAGGCCACATCCCGAACGCTATACGTCCCTGCAATACGCCACTTTTTGAGCAACTGTATTAAAAAATTGATTTTCGCGGGCACAGCCGTGACATGCCCCTTAAAATTGAAGTAGAGCTCGCTTTAACATTTTCTCAGTCTATTTAAATTTCATAGATAGATACTTTGATGACCTCACGAGTTACGTGTAGATATTGGGTTCAAAACGATTCAAACCACAAATGTTTACTAACCTGCAGTCGGATAACACGTCTCGAATATTGTGTTAGTGAGAATATAAAAAAAAACGTAAAACAGTGGCATTACAAGGGACACAAGGATATTTTATTGAGAATTTCAAAATGAACATCTCAAATCTGTGTATTTACTTATCAGTGCTTTTATTGTGTACGATTACACGTCAAGCAGAAAGTAGAAGACTAATAAATAAGAGAAGTAACGAATTCACCAACAATGGTCTGGAGATCTTGAGGAACAAGAGGTCGTATAGTGATAGAATTATCTTTCCTGACGAGATAGAGAGACGTAGGAAAGAGAATTTCGTGCTTATGAGGAACAACGCACCGGTTGTACTTACCGACAGAATGGCTTTTGTAGGCAGAGGGGCGAATTGTGGCGCAGGGAAAATTAGAAGAGGACCTATTTGCATCTGATTTTCATGCATTTACAATATCTATTGTAAGGAAATACTTTATAAGTATTGTGAGATGTGAGATGTCACAAATATCGAGCGCTAAAATAAATCACCGTGGGATGCAATTTAGGATCTTAGATTGACCAAGCTTGATTGCAGAGTGATAGCAATATACCTAGCCTATAGGTAAAAAATTAGGTGTAATGTATTTCAATATTTTGTCAACTTAGTACTTAATAAAGCGTGATAATAACCTACCTAAGTTTTATTTTTTTAATTACTATCCTCTGAAAGTACAAGAGTAACTAACTAATTAATACTATGAACAAAGGAGAACAAAGTAAACTTTGGTAAAATTTTAATATAGGGAAAAAAGAACAGTTTATAATTTAGATAGTAGTTGTAACTTGTAAGTTGAATAAAATTCAACAGAAACACTTATATTTTTTAAAACAATATCCTTAATATTTATTAGCCAGTCAGTTTAATGACTAATCATACCAGCGGGGGATCGAAAGTTCAGTCTTATCTATATATAACACAAATAGATAAAAAAGGTACCTATTGGCTGAATTATACTTATTATAATGCGGCAGAGTACATACTTACCTACTCGTATAGCTATTTGTAGCTTGTCATGTTTTATTGTCCATCGAAAGGCAACGGTATCATTCAGAGGCATTGATCTATCTTACCTCTTTGTTCAGGGGTTCTGGATTTGGATCCCAGACATGCACTTTTTTGCAATATTGCAGTTTTGAATTTTCGAGACTCTAGGTATCTGTGAAATTGATGACAGAAACAGGTATCCGAGTTTGTAGTTTATCAACCGACTTCAAAAAAGGAGGAGGTTCTCAATTCGACTGCATGTTTTTTTTGTTTGTTACCTCATAATATTTGATCGGGTGAATCGATGTTGGTGATACTTTTTTAGGGTTCCGTAACTCAAAAGAAAAAAAAACGGAACCCTTATAAGATCAATTTGTTGTCCGTCTGTCTGTCTGTTTGTCACGACCCTTTATTTCAATAACTATTAAAGATATCGATATGTTGGAATAGTTGTAGATAATGATGGCCCGCCGTCGGTGCGATCATAAAAAATAGAAAGGGGGGAAAACCGGGGCGTCGAAATTTCAAAATGAGATAACAATATTGAGTGGGGTATCGTATGAAAGGGCGTTACTTGTGTGTTCTAAAACCGATTTTCATTTATTTTTATGCCCGATAGTTTTTGATTTATTGAGCAAACTGTCGAAAAAACCGTTACCCGTTACCGTTAACCCCCCCCCTATCTCCGAAGTTTACCAATCAAAAATTCTGAAATAATTTTCATTAATAGGGATCAATGTATATATTACGGAAAAAATAAAATGAACTATGTATCTTTATTAGAAAGCTTTTTGTTAATTAACTAACGAATATTATTTTGTTACACTATTCACAGAATTATTTTGTTACACTATTCACCATCGACACCCACATGCATTGGAAAAATCACGTGGCAAATCTAAGTAGCAAACTCTCCCGTTTCATATATGCTCTAAGCGTCCTAAAGACAAACACTAACTTTGAAACTGCACTCACCGCTTACTATGGCTACGCCTACGCATGGTTTCGATACGGCATAATATTATGGGGTGACAGTACTAACGCAGACGAAATTTTTATATTACAAAAAAAATGCATCCGCATTCTGGTGAACATTAAGCCGCGTGATAGCTGTAGACCGCACTTCTTAAACAAAAAAATATTGACACTACCATCAATCTATATACTTGAGACGGCCCTCTTTGTAAGGCGATATCACCACCTCTACAACGTCGCGAAAAACACGACAACGCACGACAAAAATCTGCGACACCAGGACAAGTTACTACTGCCACGTTACAAACTTACCCTGTCAAGCCGCGGACCATATTTTCGATCTATTATGATTTACAACAAACTCCCCAAAACTATAACGGCAGAGAAGCGCTTTCACTTATTTAAAGATAAGCTTAAGGAGTGGCTCATACAAAAATGTTTTTACGATGTAAAGGAGCTGTTGAGTATGTGACAACTACTACAAGACCTCGATCGACGTGACACTGACATAATATTTTAATATTCTTAACTATACTCTAATAACGTTAAAATTAAATAATGGCAGTGTTGACTTTATTACGTTTTACATAGCTAATGACATTTTAAATTAAATCTTAATCTGATCTTAATATAATCTTATTTTAAACTTATATATATGACATTTATATTAATACAGCTATTTAATTTAAATTTTATTTTAATTTGAAAATTAGATATTTTATTATTATTATTTTTTTTAATGTATAGATAATAACGTTTTGAAATAAATGTATTAAATTGTGATGTAGAGACAGGGGATCAAAATTTGTATTGCTATGCCCTGACAGGGTTCTATGTGCACTGTATTGCATGTACTAGTACACATGATGCAATGTAAAATAAAATAAAAATAAAAAAAAAGTAATAAAACGTTTAACGTTA
Source organism: Coenonympha glycerion (assembly GCA_963855885.1). Lineage (NCBI taxonomy): Eukaryota > Metazoa > Arthropoda > Insecta > Lepidoptera > Nymphalidae > Coenonympha > Coenonympha glycerion. Next base: position 13,228,935 of record OY979637.1, on the reverse strand, counting down.
GTATGCAGGTAATTGTGTATTGTTATACGAATATTCTATTGACTGGTAAGTGTTTACCATATTGCTTCTGATATTCTACTCGTACAGTAGAACATTGCATTTGACGAATCAAACGAGCCCAAAATCAATGTGGTTATGTCGTTTAATCATTGAGTTATGGTCATCTTCCAGGTTCATCATTACATTCTGGTAACCATCTAGGACCAAAGTATTCATCAAGACAAATCAAACGAGCCCAAACTCGATAAAGGCTGTGTAGTTTTTAGCATCATTTGTCGTTTAATCAGCAGGGCTAGACCCTCAGATCAGCTTCATGTCATAATAATTTTGCAGTCGTCCGATTTTCACATGTATGCAAAATTTCAGCTCAATCTGTAACCGGGAGGTGGATCAAATTTAAATTACAACATTTGATTACAGACAAAAAACAAAAAGTTAAAATAATAAATAAACACCGGGACACACGAGACTAAATAAAAGCTTGTAAAATGTATTGTACAATCCCAAAAGCCTGAGTGAAGTGAAGTGAAGTTGTTATAATATGTGAATTGATTTTAAACCCAGTTTTCACTGAAAGCGGTTTCCTGAATGGAAATCTCTATTGAGCAAGCGATCGGTATGATGCCACTGATATTATAGGTATTGAAATATTCAAATTCGGTAGCTTCCATTTCTCGTTGGCGACGTGATTCGGTTTTTATCGAATAATCAACGTTCTAAAGAAAAGCATTTTGTTTGAACTTTGATTGGTGTTTATCAGTATTGGATAGAAAAATAAATTCGTAATAATACAATCAACATTCCAAAGCATAATATTTTGTTTGAGTTTGAACCCAAAATTAATTTGGCATAGGTACAAGGACTGATTTATCTGTTATGAGAATGACTTTCACAGCAACTTGGTTTAAACAAACAGCATAAAGGAATACGTAAAAAATATGTTAAATATCCATTAATTTTTCACAATATACTTTTGTTACCGCTAGAGCTTCTCAATCCAATGGTTGACCTGAGGTTGCAACAAGTTTGGAACGGTAGTATCCAATATCAGTACTAGATGGTTCCAACTTTTGTTGACAACAAAATTGGTTGACGTCAGCACGAGAGAAGTTGTTACCTACCATCTTATTTCAATTAGTACCAGAATTTTTTTTTCAGTGGACATTGGTGGAGTGGGTGGAGTGTTCTTCGGCGCATCTCTTCTTAGCGTCATCGAGCTGGTCTACCTCCTCTGCCTTCGACGAAAGTGAAAACAGTCTTAATGTTAATTGAAATATTGAGTAGGTACCTCAATTTATGCATATCTACTTTTCCCCGTTTTATCACTATTGTTATATATTCGCTGCTATTAATAAAGTTTTGGACATAAACAACAACCGAACTATTGCGTGCTATAATTAAATTGATTATTATTATTGACATTTATTCATTTCCTTATGTATAAATAATTTAACCATGGAATACCCAAATGAATACCACGGGGGGAAAATCTTCATTGAGATATTCAATCTGAAAGTAGATTGGATTATGTGGGATTTTTACCCACTAAAACCCCATCGGATATCCTCAGCCCTCATGTTGGAAGCCTCCGGGATCTATTACGAACGCACCGGAAGCTCCCTTGTGCAATGCCCATAGGGCTCATCTCTGGCTGACCCTTAACATTAGCCACTATCAGCGAACGTCAGGGTCAACCCCAAGGTCCCAGGCTATTAAGGGGGTCTGGGATTGTTATCTACGGCGTCTGCGAGAGGGATCAGATTTCTCTCGATCCCTCTCCGAATGAATAAATAAATAAACAAATAAATAAATATATAAAAACAAAATAAATAAAAAATAAATAAACCAAAAGAAAAGAAAATAAATAAAAAATAAATAGACCAAAAATAAATGAATACCTACCCTCATGTTTCAGGACCCATTTAGGTGTTTCCCATTACTTCATCTTTTCCGTTATTCAAAAATCACGCCTAACTCCCTTATCCTCGGAATAAAAGTAGTGTTCTAGATCAAAAGTAGTTTTATCCATAACCGTACAAACTAATAATACTTTCATTCTTGCTATTGTGATGATCGAAGGGAAAATAAACAAACAATGTTTGGCATTCATATTACTCATGGATTATTATTAGCATGATGTGTATTTTAATTATTGTTTCCTTCTCCCAGTAAAGTCCATAGTTCCCTTATGGTCTGCACAATCGGTCTAGATATAAAGCAACCTCCTCCTAAACTAAAGCATTTGTTTTCAAAACTACAACCAATTAGAACGTGTCTCATTGAACTCGTTCAATACCTACTATATTGAAGCAGTTTTATTATATTTAGACCAAAAAAGTAGCATTATTGTCAGTATGTTTGCGGCAAAAATGTGTATTTTAACAAGTGTCCTCTTATTATTAACAATCATAGAAACTCGTGATTTATCTGGAGTAAAACTATTGAAGTCATTAAACCAGAAAGATAGGAAAGTTACCCGAACAATAATTATTGATAGCAACAGGATTGTGTTCCCCGATGAGAAGAGACTACCAGCAAAGATACCTATGCCAGCATCTCTTGATGACAGAATTGCGATTAAAGCAAAAGGCTGCGCAAAAGGAGAAATACGAAGAGGCCCTGTGTGCATGTAAAATACATCTGTTTTCGCTGTCTTAAAATTGGGATACGTCACAACATACGTCATACGTATTACTATTACAATATGTCCAGAGGAAGGAATTTGATTCTTCAGTTTCTCATTTCATTTTTATCAAGAATTGAAGTACGTCCAAAATAGTATTTTTGCTCAATTATATTGATAATTCTAACACAGAACCTTGTATTTTTATATCATCTCCTAGTATCCAGATTATACATCTAATAATACTACTTAACTTATTGTTATAAACAAAATATCAATAAGGTTTTATTAATAACTTCAAATAGGTATACCCATATACCTAATGTTATTGCAGTATAAATTATTTTTTGATAATTACTCGTAAATCACAGGTAAATTTTTTTGAGAAAGGATCATCAGGCATTCTCAAGATTTGTGTTTTTTAGGGTTCCGTACCTCAAAGAAAAAAACAACGGAACCCTTATAAGATCACTTTGTTGTCCGTCTGTCTGTCTGTCTGTGTGTCACGACCCTTTATTTCAGTAACTATTAAAGATATCGACATGAAATTTGGAATCTGTGTCGATAATGATGGCCCGCAGTAATTAGTGCAATCATAAAAAAATTAAAACCTTTTTATTTTTATTTATTAAAAAGTAAGCCGGGTAAGCCGGGTCGTCGGAATTTCAAAATGAGATAACTGCAATATTGAGTGGGGTATCATATAAAAGGGCGTTACTTGTGTATTCTTAAACCGATTTTTATTTGTTTTTATGGCCGATAGTTTTTGATTTATTGAGCAAACTGTCGAAAAAATACCGTTCCCCCCCTTATCTCCGAAGTTTACCAATCGAAAATTCTGAAATAATTATGATTAATAGGGATCAATGCATATTTTACGGGAAAAATAAAATCAACTCTGTGTCTTTGGTACACTTTTTTTGGTATTAGCAATTAACCTCATAAAACAAAGTTAAGTTTGCGGTTCGGTAAAAAAGTGATTCTTAGGACCGGTTTCCACCAAAGCAGAGCGGAGTTTGAATAAATTGACTAAGTAATTGACTAAGGAATTGTTTTGACTAAGTAACAAAAATAACACATTGAAATGTTAAAAGTTAGGTATGGCGCCAAAATTCAGTTATCTTCTATATATATATATATATATATACTTGTCGGGACAGAATGGCCACAGTTTCATAATCATTCGTCATTTGTCTTCCATTACCACCATTACAAATTACAATATAACTTCACTATTGCAAATCAATGAAACTAGACTGGTATGTTATAACAAAATTCTTCTTTATTGAGATAAAGTTAACTCAAACACCACAAATAGCATAAATTACACAAATTAAGCATAATCGGCTTTCATTGGAAGTTTCACCTTTTCCACGGTACGAGATCGAATGACAATTCCTTTTTTCCTGTCAAAGATCCTGCAACCATAGAGTCGGCAACTCTCCCGAAGCCTATATTCTTGTCTTTGGTCACCACGCGCCATAGACTCGACCTTCAAATTCAAGACACCATGACTAAACATAGACAATAATTAAATGAATATCCTTGGTTCAATATAATGAGCCGACACGGCCAATCCTGACATTTCGACCGTCCACGGGCGAATCTCGCTAATCGCTTATCGTAATCATATCTCGCCAACATTGATCTGTAACAAGGCAAAGTCAAATTCACTAGTTATCTGTGGACCGCTCGTCCAACCTGACGTACACACATAAAACATTACTCAACAACATCAGAGTGAACATCTCAACAACCTGATCTGGACGAGTCACACGTGTGTCCCTGCGACCAACCCTTCACAAGCGGCATGGACCGGACGACACGGACCCTCCAATCAGTTGTACAACATGCCAGCGCGAATCAGACAAGTGCGTCCCTTCGACCAACCCTCCTCAGAGCGGCATGGACCGGACAACACTCCATCTGACCACCTGCATAACTCACTATTGCAAATATGGACCGGACGAGTGACAGTGTGCCTTAACCAACCCTCTCCGAGCGGCATGATCAGGCTACACCAGCCCTCCGACCACATACTCACTACAACATAAACAAATATGTACAGGACGAGTGACAAGTGTGTCTTAACCAGACCTCTACGAGTGACATGATCAGACTCCACTGGCTCTCCCGTCTACTTACTCACACCAACATGTAGAGATACAGGTGTACATGCAGTTGTACCAAATTATACCACTCGCAGACGCGAGCTGTACACGCCGACACACAGATAACCCCGCAGAGAAGCGTGCTGTACACGCCATCACACAGATAGCCACGCGTAGAAGCGTGCTGTACACGCTGACACTCAGGAAGCCTCGCAGATACGAGTAGTCCACATGCAGAAGTGGGCTGTACAACGTACACACAGCATAGCAACTGTGAACATAAGAAAATAACACCAATTATAATTTGCCTTTACAGGTTAGTAGCTCTTTGTCAGGCCTCAACATATGCTCAGGCCTATTCCGAAGGAAACTATGAATGGATGTTGACAACAGACTTTTTTTAAATTAAAATCTAACTTTAGATGAATTTCATATAAATTCTTTGCACAATTTTATGCAACGGAACTTCTTGAAATCCCTATTCATCTCAGACTGCTATATATCTCTTTCACAATGTAACCGGCCGGCCATCACTGACCTGCGCACGGCCTCGTGCGATATTCAACTCTTAACTTTAACTTCTTTAAACTTATCCATCAGCATCACAAACTAAAAATAAATCTACTCTTTACTTCTTCAGTAAATACACCAAGTTAAAATTATTTCAAGAACGCCGAAGATCTTACACCATTGAGCATCACAAAATTGCATATAACCAATTCCGAAAAAAAAATTTAGCAAGCACCAGGTATCACATTCACTCATTTCATACTTTCCCTCGGGAAGTCAGAGTCAACCATTAAGAGGATATCATACCTACTGAATTTATTATTGTCCTTCTCACTTTTACATACATTAGTGGGTGCGACATGCAGCGTCGTTAATAATGTAACAGAAAAACAATGTTTCAGTCAATTATCATAAAACCAAGCCAATTATCAAAAATCCGTTTCTGAGTGCTCCTGGGTATCACCACCACTGGCACAAAACAAAAACTACAATTACATCCATTGTAATTTCCAATTAAATTATAAAATCAAACTCCAATTTAAACTTCTATCAAGTAAATCCCAAAGTAAATCCCATCCAACCACGCTTCTGCTTCACAACAACCTTACACCAATGAACCAAAACACACTATGTTCAAATTGGAAAGTAATTGTCTTTATAGCACTTACAACGCTCAAAAATCGCTCAAATACACCGCCTACGCTGTTAACTCCCTTGTCCTGCTGTACCACCCAGAATTACCTAACACCCTCAGACTACTCACAGAGCAGACACCGATTTTCAGCAGGCTATGGTTACACTATCTACAGCTATCTAGATTTCTGTACTCTCTCTCTGTAGATCTCAACAGGCACTCAAGCTTCTTCTTATTTTCAATTAAACTGTATCAACCGACTATTCATCTATTTGACAATTTGTCATCAGTTTAACTCTACAATTTCGCATTGTGAAGTCAACATCTCCTGAGGATGTCCTGGTATCGGGACGAAACGTGCGTCGAAGAAAGTGTTAGAAAATTGTGTGTGGTGTTTCATGTGGGTAGCGTTCCCGCATATTGCATCATACAGAATCCTTTCAAGTAGCCGATTATAGCAAAAAAGAATTATATGTCCTGCTAAATATGGATTTCCGCAAAATAACGCCTGCTTCCATTCAATATTTGAAATAATCTTTCGATTTTCAAAACGCCTCTGCTTACCTGACAGTACTTATTCAAAACTAATCACACAATGCTTTTATCTTCGTAAATAATTATTTAGATTTTATCTTAGTTAAATCACAAAGTAAGTAATTTCCAAATTTATAATATTGACCAGAATTGTATCTCAAAACTGAAACTTAAGTTCAAACTCAACACAATACTAAAACTTTAAATTTAAAACTCAAATAAAACAGTAAAACTTGAAACTCAAAGTAACTATTTACCAGAGATTGCTTTTATTTGCCATCTAGGAACTCCTACGTTAATCATTAATGTTTGGTTTCTGCACTCCTGCTTCATTTTAACTGTGCCTCATAAATCCTTTGATTATTGGCAGATTTACTCATGATTTTTTAGTATGCAAATTAAGCTCTAACTTAAGTTAAAAATCAATCTTACAATAATTATTACTCAAAGTAAAAACTCCAAAGTGAGATAACACACTCAACAGAAACTCAGGCCAACTCATCAAACTATACCTACTTAAAGTTTCTTTGACAACAGCTCACATCAAACATTGAAATTCAAAATGCTTTGTTAAGCTCACTCTAGCCTCTAGCACAACCACCTTACTATGAATAATAATAGTTGCATATCCTTAAATAGGCAAAATAAAATTTTTCATTTTTCACTTAAACCCTACTACGAGTACCAACATTATAAGAGTTGCAATACCGAACCTCCTTTCCTCTGCTCTAAATCTAATACCAGTGTCCTCAATTATAATTCAGGATGCAATAGAACCCTTGTGAACCCAGTCTTCAAGTTGTAAAAGAGAAGCTACTCGTATCATAAAGTACAGTCATATTTTTTTACTGACTATTCATAAGAACCGGTACACTTGGCCTATATGAAATAAATCATTTATCATTATTTTGATTCTCTATGATTCTTATCCTGTGCATGTTTTACATAAATAAATGATGATTACTTTTATTAATTAACTGTCATAAAATGATGATGATCTCATGTTATAAAAACTAGCCCCAGTCGCTGTAGTAAGTCACTAAAAATCGTGTTGAACTTCAGTTGTGAGAATTTGATATCCATGCACAATGTATCATCGGTTTCCATTGTGACAATTCACCTTGATTGAATTCTTTAGCCAAACTTTACATGTTTTCTACTTGTCACAAATTATTTTCAAAAATTTAACAATCAACATTCAAGTTTTAAGTACTGATTGATGACTCTCTTTGCATGATATATTGCAGAAACTGGAATTATCATCTATTTTTTTGACTAGCTTCTTTATTGTGCAAACTATAAAAGATAAATGTACTCCACGTCTACCATTATCAGGCAAAACTTTTGATAACTATTGGTTCTTAAACACTCTACAACACTACACAAGTACCTTCAGAAATAACCTATAAGGCTAAGTGAAAACTTATCTGATCACACAATATCATAATTTGATATTTCGATAATAGTTCAAAACAACTTTTAACTAAACTCAATGCCTGACGCTTTAACCTGTACCCACACAATGTTTTATTTTCCACTTTCTGAACGAAGAACAAATTAGAACAAATACCTACATCTCACCAGGACACCATTTTATTGGTGACGTCATACATACAACAACATATATCAAGTACCGCCCTGATGATGAGCACTGTACGCTCATGCATACTCAAAGCACGTCGATCCATGGGAGGTAGTGTGCAGACAAATGTACAGCATGGCGTTGCATGCTTAACAACCAGCAACACGCAGACCCACGGCCACATGACACAGCAGTTGCATATGAAACATAACACAAAGACACATTTTAGTGGAAGTGATCTCCAATTCTTGTACTATGGAACGATCATACATTACCAAAACCTTCTTGTCTTGTCTGTTGTAGAAATACTATTTGTGACAGCCAGGCTGAAGACTTTCCTAATTCCTTTAGCTGCACACTATAACCCAAAGCCATGACATGATAAGAGAACCTCCAGTCCTCACAAATTTGGATTTGTGATACATGATACAAATATCGTATCCCATAGGCAAGCATCCACGTTGTTTTTATCTGCATTAAACTCAAACAAACTTCAACTCATCTTTGTTGCTTTTATCAATTCAATCAAAGTCGCAAAGTTGGTTTTACTGCTAGGCTATGAGTAAGCGCCATCTTGTATTTTTACAGAAATAATCGTACAGATACTAGGTACCCCTCTTGGTTTCATCACTTGACTCTTCATTCTTAACTCAATGCTTCATTCGAACTCGAAGTGGGCTGGATTTTTTAATCCCACGCGCTGATGTCGGGACAGAATGGCCACAGTTTCATAATCATTCGTCATTTGTCTTCCATTACCACCATTACAAATTACAATATAACTTCACTATTGCAAATCAATGAAACTAGACTGGTATGTTATAACAAAATTCTTCTTTATTGAGATAAAGTTAACTCAAACACCACAAATAGCATAAATTACACAAATTAAGCATAATCGGCTTTCATTGGAAGTTTCACCTTTTCCACGGTACGAGATCGAATGACAATTCCTTTTTTCCTGTCAAAGATCCTGCAACCATAGAGTCGGCAACTCTCCCGAAGCCTATATTCTTGTCTTTGGTCACCACGCGCCATAGACTCGACCTTCAAATTCAAGACACCATGACTAAACATAGACAATAATTAAATGAATATCCTTGGTTCAATATAATGAGCCGACATACTTATAATAAAACTGTAAAGGGTCGAATTCTGTACATTGAAGATATTTTGAAAATTTTTGTTTGAGGACACTATTTAGTCGATACTGAAGCCAAAACTGTAATTTGTTTCATTTTTGTCTGTCTGTCTGTCTGTCTGTCTGTCTGTCTGTCTGTTTCAAGACCGGGCATCACGGCTAATCCGCTGGATGGATTCAAATGAAACTTGACATGATTATAGCTCATACCCCGAGGTAGGACATAGGATACTTTTTGTCCCGAAATTCATCATGGTTTCCCTGGAAGACGGCATCAAAGTCAAAATGTGTATTTAGTTATAATTCAGTAACGCGTTGTCCGATTTCATTCATTCTTTCTTTGTTAAAAAGGAGGTTCTTTAAAGATTATTCCATACAAATTTTATCATCATCACTTTTGTAATTCAGAAATTATAGGCATCAGAACCTTTAGCGATAAGTTCAAGTAGGTGACTTGAAACTCGGAATGGACAAAGAACCTAGGGCTAAGACGTAGAGCTAAAGTTAGACTGGACTACCCTTACAGCCGTAAATAAATAGGCTTAGCAGAAGATTTTGTATGGTTTAAGATTTTTCACTTTTAGGGTGAACAAAAATCATGAAACTCGCTACGTTATACCGTATAGCGCCATCTCTACAATTTATGTGGAACTTGAATGTAAAACTCTGAGATAGGTACTACCGATTTTTTTTTATAATAATTAACTGTCATGTTATTTACTGTTTCCTGACTTTATATTAAGATGGCACTGTTAAGACGAACAGATTAAAGTTTTCACTTCTGTCGACATTCCCCGAGTGCCGCGTCTTTTTTTATCATCCGCAATATGGAAAGGGTAAATTCACAAATATTTTTTTTTAACTCTTAGGTCTTATCGAGCCTTACCGACTGACTGTCATAGGTCTTTTTAACGTAAAGAAATATATAGCCATTGGCCATTCGGATATTTTGGATTGTATTGAAATAAAGCAAAGATTTTTAAATGACTCTTATGTTGGGCTGGGGAATATTGTTAGTAGAGTATTTTATCTCAGTGGTACCTACCTGGCCGAACCCTAAAAGAAGAGCTCTACCACAAATACAAATTTTCACATGATTTTATAATTTTTGACATATTTCGTGGTTTCAGAATAAAAACCACATTGAAAAGGACGATTTTAACTGTCGATATTTCGATACATTGGTAAAAGTCGTGGTCACTATGTGACCACGACCTCTGCCACTGGGTCGAAATATCGACAGTTAAAATCGTCCTTTTGATCTTTCAACTACGTATTAATGAAACTTTATATTATGATTAAGAAAAAGGAGTTTTCAAAATCACCACAAGATTACCCGTGCGAAGTAAGAACAGGTTTCTGTATAACATCACACCACAATCCCGCGAAAAATCAAGGATTTCGACGGTGTATGTAAAAAAATCGTAATTCACGCGGGCGGAGCCGCGGGCAACAGCTAGTACTGTATATAACTGCGTATAGTCTGTTAAAAAAGTCATGAAACAAAAAAAAGTAGAAAAATATTTATACAAGTCAGATAAAGTATATTTTTAGTGGATAACTAAATAATCAAAAATTACATAATTCTTTTCAATATTCTGTATGAACACACTTTTTAATCAGTCATATAAGGCAGGGAAAATTATTGTTTCCGTGAATTAAATGTTGTCTATGGTCGATCATGGCCCATCCCATGACTACCAACTAAATTTTGTCTGTGGACTCCATATATAAATTGTTTTGTTGATTGTACAATGTATATTCCTAACCCAAGTACCTTCACCTATGTATTACTTTGCTTTGTGAGCTAATTAGACATTATAGGCTTATGGCAGTCAATTTGCGGGAATGGCAGTATCATCTTTACATGTTTATATCAAAATCCTTGCATAAAAATGTCTTTCCTGGGAAATTAGTCCGAGTATCGCGTTTGAAGTGAGTAACTTGCAAATCTCGGACTAATTTCTTTAACACGACACTTTTGACGACAGAGATTTTTATATAAACACGTGAAGACGATACTGGAATTCCCGCAATTTGACTGCCATAAGCCGATTATGTGTTATTTTATAGTTTAAAATCGCGAAAAAACACAAAAAATTTGAATATCGCGGGCACATTTAAATTTTTCTTTCTATTTAAATTCTAATTAATTCTATTAAATTTTTCTTTCTATTTAAATTCTATTTAAATTTCATAGATAGAAACTTTGATGACCTCACGAGTTACGTGTAGATATTGGGTTCAAAACGATTCAAACCACAAATGTTTACTAACCTGCAGTCGGATAACACGTCTCGAATATTGTGTTAGTGAGAATATAAAAAAAAAACGTAAAACAGTGGCATTACAAGGGACACAAGGATATTTTATTGAGAATTTCAAAATGAACATCTCAAATCTGTGTATTTACTTATCAGTGCTTTTATTGTGTACGATTACACGTCAAGCAGAAAGTAGGAGACTAATAAATAAGAGAAGTATCGAATTCACCAACAATGGTCTGGAGATCTTAAGGAACAAGAGGTCGTATAGTGATAGAATTATCTTTCCTGACGAGATAGAGAGACGTAGGAAAGAGAATTTCGTGCTTATGAGGAACAACGCACCGATTGTACTTACCGAATACCGACAGAATGGCTTTTGTAGGCAGAGGGGCGAATTGTGGCGCAGGGAAAATTAGAAGAGGACCTATTTGCATGTGATTTACACATTTCCTTTAAGTATTTATCTATTGTAAGGACATACTTTATAAGTATTGTGAGATGTGAGATGTCACAAATATCGAGCGCTAAAATAAATCACCGTGGGATGCAATTTTAGGATCTTAGATTGACCAAGCTTGATTGCAGCGTGATAGCAATATAGCCTATATGGTCTAGGATCCCGCTATACAACGACCTTCACCGAGCTGCTTATTGGATGAAAACTATTTTATATCCAATTAAATATGTCAATAAATATATCGCAAGTGGGTTGCCTAAAAAATTTCAGTCCAGGATATGATTAATAAAGAATTAAAAAAAAATCCATTGTAACATGAACTCCTATTTGTTAGAGTTCCGTTGACATCTTAGTTCAAATTAGATTGGATGAGCGATTCAGGTCGCAAATTGCAATTGTGCATAATTGTGCATAAAACCTACGATTTTATTATCCGTTAACTTTCTTTTGCCAAAAAATATAGAATACAATTACTTTCCTCAGCCAGGAAAGTAGTTCTGGCAAAAAGCACTATTTATAACATCCAATCTAATTAATATATATATAGCTGCTTGTGCTGATTCACTGACTGACTGATTGATCACCTCTCCTGAACAATTTTGTATGAAAAATTTTTTTTTCAATTACCATTTCGTATAGAAGAGAAAAATTCATTCGGAGGAAAAATACGGAGAGAGCTGATGATTGAGGATTTCGAAGACGGGTGAAGAGCACAGCCAAGGGTATTGCAGATAGGTGGGGGATGTTCGACCAAATGTCATTTGAAATGTCATCCAACTGCCAGTGAACTGAAAAAAAAAATCAAAATGGCGGATTCAAAATGGCCGCCATTCGAATTTCGTCGATATCTCGGAAAGTATTAAAGATGGAAGAACGGTTTCTTGACAAGAGTTGATCAGGACCTGAAGGTCTATTCGATGGATAGAAAAAAAAAACAAAATGGCGAAATTTATTTTTCCATAGAAAATGTATGAGGAATATTGAAGAGACTGTAAGAGAGATTGTAAAACATGAAGTGCTTTGATGCGGTTTTTTGGAAGACTGCCAGAGATAAATATGGACTGAGATGATGATGATGATTGAGGGTTTGAAGACAGTCAAGGAGCATGGGCAAGGTATTATAGTTAGGTGTAGACTGCTGAAACAAAAAATACTCAGAACTTTACGCAATTGGCAGTGAGGTGAAAAAATACCAAAATGGCGGATTCAAGATGGCCGCCATTCAAATTTCGTGTTATTCTATCTCGGAAAGTATAAAAGATAAGAAAGTGGTTTCTTAGCAAGAATGCATGGAAAATAATTCACTGTGGCGGAATTTATCTTTCCATGGAAAATGTACATACTATGAGAAGAGACAATGATCTAGGATTTGGATGATGATTGAGGAGCACTGTCATGGTTTTAAAGATAGTTAAGGGCTGTTCGAACAAAAAACGCTGAACCTCATCCGATGAGGTTCAGCGTATTTTTTTTGTTCGAACTGCCCTTAACTATCTTTGAAACCATGACAGTGCTCCTTGGTATTTTTTTAGCTCACTGCCAATCGGATTCCAATGGGCGATGGAGATGACGGCGATACCTTTATGGGCGGGAAGACTGCACGCGGGCCACATGTGGCCCGCGCACACACGCGCCCTACTAGTTACTATATATATAGCTACTCGTGCTGATTCACTGACTCACTGATTGATCACCTCTCCTGAACAATTTTGTATGAAAAAATTTTTTTTCAATTACCGTTTCGTATAGAAGGGAAAAAATCATTAAGAACAAAAATATGGAGAGAGCTGATGATTGAGGATTTCGGAGACGAGTGAAGAGCACAGCCAAGAGTATTGGAGATAGGTGGGGGGTGCTCGACCAAATGTCATTTGAAATGTCATCCAATTGTAAGTGAGCTGAAAAAAAATTCAAAATGGCGGATTCAAAATGGCCGCCATACGAATTTCGTCGATTTCTCGGAAAGTGTAAAAGATGGAAAAACGGTTTCTTGACAAGAACTGATCAGGACCCAAAGGTCTATTTGATGGATTGAAAAAAAACAATCAAAATGGCGGAATTTATTTTTCCATAGAAAATGTATGGGGAGTCTTGAAGAGACTAAAAGTTGGTAATTATGCAAAGTTGTGATGCGGTTTTTCGGAGAGTTACTAGAGAAAAATATGGAGAGAGCTGATGATTGAGGATTTCGGAGACGGGTGAAGAGCACAGCCAGGGTATCGAAGATAGGTGGGGGGTGCTCGACCAAATGTAACTCGAAACGTCATCCAATTGGCAGTTAGCTGAAAAAAAATTCAAAATGGCGGATTCAAGATGGCCGCCATACAAATTTCGTGTTGTTCTATCTCGGAAAGTATAAAAGATAAGAGAGTGGTTTCTTTGCAGAAGTGATTAGAATCTCAAGGTCTACGGGATGAATGAAAAATAATTCAAAGTGGTTGAATTTATTTTCCATGGAAAATGTGAATGCTACAATAAACAAGGCCTATGAAAAACTATGAAAAGTATGAGAAGAGATGATGGTCTACGATTTGGATGATGATTGAGGAGCACGGTCATGGATTTAAAGATAGTTAAGGGCTGTTTGATTAAAAAATACACTGAACCTCATCGGATGAGGTTCAGTGTATTTTTTAATCAAACAGCCCGTAACTATCTTTAAATCCATGACTGTGCTCCGAGGTAATTCTTTTAGCCCACTGCCAATCGGATTCCGATTGGCGATGGAGATGACGGCGATTCTTTTATAGGTGAGAAGACAGCCCGCGGGCCACATGTGGCCCGCGCTCCCACGCGCCCTACTAGTTTGAACTACGATGTCAACGGAACTCTTCTACTAAGTTGACAAAAATATTTTGTCAACTTAGTACTTAATAAAGCGTGATAATACTATACGTACCCAAGTTTTATTTTTTTAATTACTATCCTCTGAAAGTACAAGAGTGGTATGAAACATTTTTCAATAACTAACTAACTAATAGGTACTATGAACAAAGGAGAACAAAGTAAACTTTGGTAAAATTTTAAGATAGGGAAAAAAAACAGTTTATAATTTAAAGGTAACATAAAAATACTAACTGCGTATTGCGTATTTCATACTGATATAATAAAGGCAAAAGTTCTTAGGCTGTATGTACCTATGCGTGTACGTTTACATTTGTTACTCTTAGGGTACTCTTAGGTATTACAGAAAAAGTTGCAAAAAGTCTGGCTACCAATATTTCCTTGGGAAACCTTGTTAATCATACGATAGAATTGCGGAAAAATTCATATATTTTTCAATTATTGATAGGTTTGTGCTTGACTACAATCATGTCTGATGGACAGAAATTATGAGGTCTATTCACTCCATGTGCGTTTGTCTAGAAAATGCCTATTCACTATTCTCTTGAAAGCACCCAAATTATACTTGGCTGTGAACACAGAAGCTGTAAGGTTGTCCCACACCTCAGTGGTACGCATCAGAAACGTGGAAGAAAAACGTTTCGTTCGAGTTCGCTGGACATCAACCACATAAGTAAAGATGCCACTTCTCTCGGCGTCTTGCGGTTCAGTAATACCTACCACTAACTACCACAATGGTATTCTTCATTATGTAAATAAACTATAAAATTTGTATTTTAATTTAATTTTATGTATGTTATTTTTAGTATGGTAATTCTTCATGGTAGCACCACATGGTACATACATGGTAGAACAGTAGATAGTAGTTGTAACTTGTAAGTTGAACAAAATTCAACAGAAACACTTATATTTTTAAAACAATATCCTTAACACTACAGTACACGCGCCTCTAAAACGTACGTTAGTGCTCGCGCGGGCTACACTTGTAGCCCATTTTAAATTGAAATATTCTGAAATATAATCGTATGATTTTTAAATAAAACACGTTTATTATTATAAATGACATGTATTTAGAAAACTCAGATAAAAAAATATCTTCTCTTTCTTATAATTAAAAGAAATTTACAAAATTTCAGACTTCTCAAAAAATCACCTAATTTTTACTGACTTGAGATCAATCAATTTTTGGTGTAGTTGTTATGTTTTTTTTTTAATTCTTTTTTTTAATTTTCATCACACGAAGGACAAATTAAAATTTGGTGATCATTACATATTATACGCCTGTAGCATTTTGAGCAAAATTTCCTTGTGCTGCGATCGCGCATTCTGCTACAAAACGCACAGCGTGCCACCCCCTCACGTATTGGTATAGTTCCTTGTTGAGAAGCTTCTGACACATTTAATAACAATTTTGCTTTTGTTTTTATGCTTCTTGGAATATTATCCTGATAATTACGATCTAAAATTAATGGTTTTACACGCTCAAACCCCAAAGACTGGAGAAAAATGCGTCTGACAATGTTTTCATTTGAATTATTCAACTGGTGAATAACTAGACTGTTTATTCAGCGAGTGGCATGCTGTCTTCCGATACATGTTCGTCCGATAGATGTTCAGTATCCTCACCTGCCTGATCTTCTTGTTCGCTAATATATTTTCTTCTTCCCTCAAGTCGTCTTCCTGTTCACTCTCAATCAAATCCTCCTGATCTAACTCTCTTCTAGCCATCTCAATACGTTTTCCTCCATTCTTCGATCCATATTTAGCAATCTGAAACAAAACATCAACAAACACTTTACACTATATAAATCTTCAACGGTAAGAAATATTTGAAAAGGTAGGTATAGATTGCAGATGTAGGTGTTGTTATTTAATCAATCCAGGTCATTATAAAGACAAAACAACGTGTGTCGGGACAACAAGTATAATATATAATACAAAAAATAATAAAAAAAGATAAATACTTACATCAATTTATAAAAATATATCCCGCGTAAAGAGTTCCACCAGTGCACGCGCGGGCTACATACGTAGCCCAACAACTTTGAATCCTTATATTTCGCACATGCGCGAGCGTCGAGTGCTCACGCCACACTGAATGCGTCGAGTAACAACCAATCGGAGCTTAGCTAGAGACTCGAAGTCAAATCGCGTGATTTCGCAAAGTTATGAACAAAAACAATACCCTGGGCTACATATGTAGCCCGCGCGTGTACTCTAGTGTTAATATTTATTAGCCAGTCAGTTTAATGACTAATCATACCAGCGGGGGATCGAAAGTTCAGTCTTATCTATAACTCAAATAGATAAAAAAGGTACCTATAGGCTGAATTATACTTATTACAATGCGGCAGAGTACATACTTACCTACTCGTAAAGCTATTTGTAGCTTGTCATGTTTTATTGTCCATCGAAAGGCAACGGTATCATTCAGAGGCATTGATCTATCTTACCTCTTTGTTCAGGGGTTCTGGATTTGGATCCCAGACATGCACTTTTTTGCAATATTGCAGTTTTGAATTTTCGAGACTCTAGGTATCTGTGAAATTGATGACAGAAACAGGTATCCGAGTTTGTAGTTTATCAACCGACTTCAAAAAAGGAGGAGGTTCTCAATTCGACTGCATGTTTTTTTTTGTTTGTTACCTCATAATACTTATTTGATCGGGTGAATCGATGTTGGTGATACTTTTTTAGGGTTCCGTAACTCAAAAGAAAAAAAACCTTTATAAGAACCCTTATAAGATCAATTTGTTGTCCGTCTGTCTGTCTGTTTGTCACGACCCTTTATTTCAATAACTATTAAAGATATCGATATGTTGGAATAGTTGTAGATAATGATGGCCCGCCGTCGGTGCGATCATAAAAAATAGAAAGGGGGGAAAACCGGGGCGTCGAAATTTCAAAATGAGATAACAATATTGAGTGGGGTATCGTATGAAAGGGCGTTACTTTTGTGTTCTAAAACCGATTTTCATTTATTTTTATGCCCGATAGTTTTTGATTTATTGAGCAAACTGTCGAAAAAACCGTTACCCGTTACCGTTAACCCCCCCCCCCCCTCTTATCTCCGAAGTTTACCAATCAAAAATTCTGAAATAATTTTCATTAATAGGGATCAATGTATATATTACGGAAAAAATAAAATGAACTGTGTATCTTTATTAGAAAGCTTTTTGTTAATTAACTAACGAATATTATTTTGTTACACTATTCACAGAAAGTAATAAAACGTTTAACGTTAGTATGCAGGTAACTGTGTATCGTTATACGAATATTCTATTGACTGGTAAGTGTTTACCATATTGTTTCTGATATTCTACTCGTACAGTAGAACATTGCATTTGACGAATCAAACGAGCCCAAACTCAATGTGGTTATGTCGTTTAATCATTCAGTTATGGTCATCTTCCAGGTTCATCATTAGACCCTGGTAACCATCTAGGACCAAAGTATTCATCAAGACAAATCAAACGAGCCCAAACTCAATGTGGTTATGTCGTTTAATGATTGAGTTATGGTCATCTTCCAGGTTCATCATTAGACCCTGGTAACCATCTAGGACCAAAGTATTCATCAAGACAAATCAAACGAGCCCAAACTCAATGTGGTTATGTCGTTTAATGATTGAGTTATGGTCATCTTCCAGGTTCATCATTAGACCCTGGTAACCATCTAGGACCAAAGTATTCATCAAGACAAATCAAACGAGCCCAAACTCAATGTGGTTATGTCGTTTAATGATTGAGTTATGGTCATCTTCCAGGTTCATCATTAGACCCTGGTAACCATCTAGGACCAAAGTATTCATCAAGACAAATCAAACGAGCCCAAACTCAATGTGGTTATGTCGTTTAATGATTGAGTTATGGTCATCTTCCAGGTTCATCATTAGACCCTGGTAACCATCTAGGACCAAAGTATTCATCAAGACAAATCAAACGAGCCCAAACTCAATGTGGTTATGTCGTTTAATGATTGAGTTATGGTCATCTTCCAGGTTCATCATTAGACCCTGGTAACCATCTAGGACCAAAGTATTCATCAAGACAAATCAAACGAGCCCAAACTCAATGTGGTTATGTCGTTTAATGATTGAGTTATGGTCATCTTCCAGGTTCATCATTAGACCCTGGTAACCATCTAGGACCAAAGTATTCATCAAGACAAATCAAACGAGCCCAAACTCAATGTGGTTATGTCGTTTAATCATTGAGTTATGGTCATCTTCCAGGTTCATCATTAGAACCTGGTAACCATCTAGGACCAAAGTATTCATCAAGACAAATCAAACGAGCCCAAACTCAATGTGGTTATGTCGTTTAATGATTGAGTTATGGTCATCTTCCAGGTTCATCATTAGACCCTGGTAACCATCTAGGACCAAAGTATTCATCAAGACAAATCAAACGAGCCCAAACTCAATGTGGTTATGTCGTTTAATGATTGAGTTATGGTCATCTTCCAGGTTCATCATTAGACCCTGGTAACCATCTAGGACCAAAGTATTCATCAAGACAAATCAAACGAGCCCAAACTCAATGTGGTTATGTCGTTTAATGATTGAGTTATGGTCATCTTCCAGGTTCATCATTAGACCCTGGTAACCATCTAGGACCAAAGTATTCATCAAGACAAATCAAACGAGCCCAAACTCAATGTGGTTATGTCGTTTAATGATTGAGTTATGGTCATCTTCCAGGTTCATCATTAGACCCTGGTAACCATCTAGGACCAAAGTATTCATCAAGACAAATCAAACGAGCCCAAACTCAATGTGGTTATGTCGTTTAATGATTGAGTTATGGTCATCTTCCAGGTTCATCATTAGACCCTGGTAACCATCTAGGACCAAAGTATTCATCAAGACAAATCAAACGAGCCCAAACTCAATGTGGTTATGTCGTTTAATGATTGAGTTATGGTCATCTTCCAGGTTCATCATTAGACCCTGGTAACCATCTAGGACCAAAGTATTCATCAAGACAAATCAAACGAGCCCAAACTCAATGTGGTTATGTCGTTTAATCATTGAGTTATGGTCATCTTCCAGGTTCATCATTAGACCCTGGTAACCATCTAGGACCAAAGTATTCATCAAGACAAATCAAACGAGCCCAAACTCGATAAAGACTGTGTAGTTTAAGCATCATTTGTCGTTTAATCAGCAGGGCAGACCCTCAGATCAGCTTCATGTCATAATAATTTTGCAGTCGTCCGATTTTCACATGTATGCAAAATTTCAGCTCAATCTGTAACCGGGAGGTGGATCAAATTTAAATTACAACATTTGATTACAGACAAAAAACAAAAAGTTAAAATAATAAATAAACACCGGGACACACGAGACTAAATAAAAGCTTGTAAAATGTATTGTACAATCCCAAAAGCCTGATTGAAGTGAAGTGAAGTGTTATATGTAAATTGATTTTAAACCCAGTTTTCACTGAAATCGGTTTCCTGAATGAAAATCTCTATTGAGCAAGCAATCGGTATGATGCCACTGATATTAAGGTATTGAAATATTCAAATTCGGTAGCTTCCATTTCCCGTTGGCGTCGTGATTCGGTTTTTATCGAATAATCAACGTTCTAAAGAAAAGTATTTTTTTTGAACTTTGATTGGTTTTTATCAGTATTGGATAGAAAAATAAATTCGTAATAATACAATCAACATTCCAAAGCATAATATTTTGTTTGAATTTGAACCCAAAATTAATTTGGCATAGGTACAAGGACTGATTTATCTGTTATGAGAATGACTTTCACAACAACTTGGTTTAATTAAACCAACAGCATAAAGGAATAAGTAAAAAATATGTTAAATAATATCTATTAATTTTTCACAATATACTTTTGTTACCGCTAGAGCTTCTCAATCCAATGGTTGACCTGAGGTTGCAACAAGTTTGGAACGGTAGTATCCAATATCAGTACTAGATGGTTCCAACTTTTGTTGACAACAAAATTGGTTGACGTCAGCACGAGAGAAGTTGTTACCTACCATCTTATTTCAATTAGTACCACAATTTTTTTTTCAGTGGACATTGGTGGAGTGGTTGGAGTATTCTTCGCCGCATCTCTTCTTAGCGTCATCGAGCTGGTCTATCTCCTCTGCCTTCGACGAAAGTGAAAACAGTCGTATTGTTAATTAAATTAATTGTACCTACTCAATTTCTGCATAATTTTCCTCGTTTTATCACTATTATGGTATTGGACATAAACAATATTGGGTATACCTACCTAACTATTTTGTGCTATAATTAAATTGATTATTGACTGCATCAATTCATTTCCTCATGTATTTTACCATGGAATATCCAAATTAATCTCTTACCGTTTCAGGACCCATTTTAGGTGTTTCCCGTTACTTCACCTTTTCCGTTATTTAAAAATCACGCCGCACTTTATCCTTTATGTATAATAAAATATTTTTCTAGGTCAAAAATAGTTTTATCCATATTTTGACAAAGTGAAAATACTTTGAAATATTGCATAATATTGCTTCCTTGATATCATGATGATAGAAGGGAAAATAAACAAACAAACTTTGGCTATAAAATATATAAATATAAATTATAATATTTGGCTATACATATAAATATTACTGATGGATTTTAATATGATGGTATTTTATTATTATTTAGCATGATGGTATTTTAATTATTGTTTACTTCTCCCAGTAAAGTCCATAGTTCCCTTATGGTTCACACAATCGGTCTAGATATAAAGCAATCTCCTCCTTAATTTAAGCATTTGTTTACAAAACTACAACCAATTAGAACGTGTCTCATTGAACTCGTTCAATAATATATTGATAAAGTTTTATTATATTTAGACCAAAAAAGAAGCATTATTACTGCCACTATGTTTGCGGCAAAAATGTGTATTTTAACAAGTGTACTATTAATATTAACAATCGTAGAAACTCGTGATTTATCTGGAGGAAAACTATTGAAGTCTATAAACCAGAAAGCTACCCGAACAATAACTGATAGCAACAGGATTGTGTTCCCCGATGAGAAGAAACTACCAGCAAGGATACCTACGCCAGCATCTCTTGATGACAGATTTGGGATTGGAGCATCCCGTTGTAGAAGTGGACAAACGCTAAGAGGCCCGTTGTGCATGTAAAACAAAGATTTAAATCGCTAGATGGGCTCTATGCCTACATTGCGCACATCAAAAACGCCCATTAACATGTTGGGTGAGTGTAGTTTCACCTGTGACAAAGAGAGTGACAGCGTGTCGCACACAAGACAAAACTTGGACGTTTTTGGAGGTTTAGGGCCCAACTAGCGATTTAAATCTTTGATATAAAATACGTTTTTTTCGCAGTCCTAAAATCTGGATGCGTCACAACATATGTAATACGTATTACAATAAGAGATTTTATTTTTATCAAGAATTGAAATATGTCTAGAATATTATATTTTTCTCAAATATAGATAGTTCTAACTTGAATTTTTATATTATCATCTCCTAAAGTCATCTATATCTTGTTTATTAATATAGTAATAATTATAATAATATCGATAATTAAACTTGTTGCTATAAACAAAATATCAATAAGGCCAATTTTAACTATACCTTATGTTTAAATCACTAATCAAATCATGCATTCTCTAGATTTGAGGTATTTTGATATGTAAGCATGTGCTCAAGTTATTAAAAAACTAGCATTTACCCGCGGCTTCGCCCGCGTCATTTAATTTTAGAAAAATTTAAATATTGAAGAACTAAACTACTCTGGAAGCGACAAATGTTAGAATTGTGCCTGGCAATTTGTAACATAATTATTATGTGGAAAGCAAACTGAGCGCATATTCTAAAGCAGTGGTATTTTACAGTAGACTTGCTGTTTTTACTATGCTGAGTAAATTCTGTCCAAATGGTCCAAAAACATTCAGTCATGCTGAGTATTGATGAGAACTAATTTTTATGACCTATTTACAGTTTTCAGTGTCGATATGGAGTCTAGAGTATTTATGACCTATTATTACGGGTTTATTGAGTCTAAAGTATTTATGACCTATTGACGGTTTAGAGTGTATGGAGTCTAGGGTTCAACATATATTGTGAGTAAAGTTAAAGTATACGTATGTTTTGAAACAGTGAGAATTTACACTTCTAACGCAATCCCACAGGAATAGGTTTATTTTTCCGGGATAAAAGGTAGCCTATGTCACTCTCCGGGTCTCGAACTATATCTGTGCAAAAAATCAGGTCGATTCGTTGCGTGGCTGCGGCGTGATTGAAGGACAAACAAACCAACAAACTCTTTTTACATTTATATATTAGTAGGGATTAGTAGGGATAGGGATTGTCATAGGGATGCTGCTATAATTGTTTTGTTGAATGTACTTATAACTTACACCTAGGTATTATTTTGCTGAGTTATTAACACTTAAGTAGAGCTCACTTTATCATTTTCTCATTCTATTTCAATTTCATAGGTAGGTACTTTGATGACCTCACGAGTTACGAGTAGGTATTGGGTTCGAAACAATTTAAACCGTTTAAAACCATTTCAAAACCATAAATGTTTACTAACCTGCAGTGGGATAACACGTCTCGAATATCATTGTGTCAGTGAGAATACTAGAAAACGTAAAATTGACATTAAAAGGGACACAAGAATATTATTTGAGAAAATGAGTATCTCACATCTGTGTATTTATATAACAGTGCTTTTATTGTGTACTATTACACGTCAAGCAGAAAGTCGGAGACTAAATGAAAAAAGAAGTATCGAATTCACCAACAATGATCTGGAGATCTTGAGGAACAAGAGGTCGTATAATAATAGAATTATCTTTCCTGACGAGATAGAGAGACGTAGGAAAGAGCATTTCGTGCTTATGAGGAACAACGCACCGGTTGTACTTACCGACAGAACGGGTATTGTAGTCACGAATTGTGGCGCAGGGCAACATAGAATAGGACCTATTTGCATGGATCTAATTTAGACATTTCCTTTATATCTACTACTACTGTAAGGACATAATTTTCTTATAAGTATTGTGAGATGTCACAAATATCGAGCGCTAAAAAAAATCACCGTGGGATGCAATTTAGGACCTTAGATTGACCAAGTTTGATTGCAAAGTTATAGAAATATATGGTACGAAATTATGTGTAATGTATTTTAATATTTTGTCAACTTAGTATTTAATAAAACGTGATACCTAACCCAACCGCGTTTTAATTTTTAATTACCAAGGCACCCGAAATTATACTTGTCTGGGAACACAGAAACTGGAAAGGTGTTTCACACCTTGGCGGTACGTATCAGAAACGTGGAAGAAAAACGTTTCGTTCGAGTTCGCTGGACATCAACCACATAAGTAAGGATGCCACTTCTCTCGGCGTCTTGCGATTCAGTGGTACCTACCACTAACTACCACAATGGTATTCTTCATTATGTAATTCTTATTTTAATTTAATTTTATGTATGTTATTTTTAGTATGGTAATTCTTTATGGTAGCACCACATGGTACATACATGGTAGAACTGTACCGTAGGTACAATATACGTCGGTGGATAGAACAGTAGATACGAGTAGTAGTTGTTACTTGTAAGTTGAACAACATTCAACAGAAACACTTATATTTTAAAAACATATTTATTAGCCAGTCAGTTAAATGACTAATCATACTAGCGGGGGATCGAAAGTTCAGTCTTAACAAATAGATAAAAAAGGTACCTATTGGCTGAATTATATTATTATACGGCAGAGTACATACTTACCTACTCGTATAGATATTTGTAGCTTTTCATGTTTTATTGTCCATCGAAAGGCAACGGTATCATTCAGGGGTTCTGGATTTGGATCCCAGACATGCACTTTTTTGCAAAATTGCAGTTTTGACTTTTCGAGACTCTAGGTATCTGTGAAATTGATGACAGAAACAGGTATCCGAGTTTGTAGTTTATCAACCGACTTCAAAAAAGGAGAAGGTTCTCAATTCGACTGCATGTTTTTTTTGTTTGGTACCTCATAATATTTGATCGGGTGAATCGATGTTGATGATTCTTTTTTAGGGTTCCGTAACTCAAAAGAAAAAAAAACACGGAACCCTTATAAGATCACTTTGTTGTCCGTCTGTCTGTCTGTCTGTTTGTCACGACCCTTTATTTCAATAACTATTAAAGATACTGATATGTTGGAATAGTTGTAGATAATGATGGCCCGCCGTCGGTCGGTGCGATCATAAAAAATTGAAAATCGTTTTTATTATTTTTATTATACGAATATTCTATTCACTGGTAAGTGTTTACCATATTGTTTCTGATACTCTACTCGTACAGTAGAACATTGCATTTGACGAATCGAACGAGCCCAAACTCTAAGTGGTTATGTCGTTTCATCATTGAGTTATGGTCATCTTCCAGGTTCATCATTAGACCCTGGTAACCATCTAGGACCAAAGTATTCATCAAGACAAATCAAACGCGCCCAAACTCGATAAAGGCTGTGTAGTTTAAGCATCATTTGTTGTTTAATCAGCAGGGCTAGACCCTCAGATCAGTTTCATGTCATAATAATTTTGCAGTCGTCCGATTTTCACATGTATGCAAAATTTCAGCTCAATCTGTAACCGGGAAGTGGATCAAATTTAAATTAAAACATTTGATTACACACAAAAAAACAAAAAGTTAAAATAATAAATAAATTAATAAACACCGGGACACACGAGACTAAATAAAAGCTTGTAAAATGTTTTGTACAATCCCAAAAGCCTGATTGAAGTGAAGTGATGTTGTTATATGTGAATTGACTTTAAACCCAGTTTTCACTGAAATCGGATTCCTAAATGGAAATCTCTATTGAGCAAGCGATCGGTATGATGCAACTGATATTATAGGTATTGAAATATTCAAATTCGGTAGCTTCCATTTCTCGTTGGCGACGTGATTCGGTTTTTATCGAATAATCAACGTTCTAAAGAAAAGTATTTTGTTTGAACTTTGATTGATTTTTATCAGTATTGGATAGAAAAATAAACTCGTAATAATACAATCAACATTCCAAAGGATAATATTTTGTTTGAACCCAAAATTAATTTGGCATAGGTACAAGGACTGATTTATCTGTCATGAGAATGACTTTCACAACAACTTGGTTTAAACAAACAGCATAAAGGAATACGTAAAAAATATGTTAAATATCTATTAATTTTTTACAATATACTTTTGTTTCCACTAGAGCTTAGTCATTAGATCGTCTCAACAAACAACGACAACAAAATTGGTTGAGGTCAGCACGAAAGAAGTTGTAACCGTACCTACCATCTTATTTCAATTAGTACCACAATGTTTTTTTCAGTGGACATTGGTGGAGTGGGTGGAGTGTTCTTCGGCGCATCTCTTCTTAGCGTCATCGAGCTGGTCTACCTCCTCTGCCTTCGACGAAAGTGAAAACAGTCGTATTGTTAATGAAATATATTGTATCTACTCAATTTATGCATACTTTTCCTCGTTTTATCACTATTATGGTATTGGACGTAACAATATTGGGTATACCTAACTATTGTGTGCTATAATTAAATTGATTATTGACTGCATCAATCCATTTCCTCATGTATTTTAACATGGAATATCCAAATTAATCCCCTACTGTTTCAGGACCCATTTTAGGTGTTTCCCGTTACTTCACCTTTTCCGTTATTTAAAAATCACGCCGCACTTTATCCTGAGAATAAAAGTATCCATATTTGGACAAAGTAAAAATACTTTGAAATATTGCATAATATTGCTTCCTAGATATTATGATGATAGAAGGGAAAATAAACAAACAAACTTTGGCTATAAAATATAAAAATATATAATTTGGCTATATAAATATAACTGATGGATTTTAATATGATGGTATTTTAATTATTGTTTACTTCTCCCAGTAAAGTCCATAGTTCCCTCATGTTTCACACAATCGGTCTAGATATAAAGCAATCTCCTCCTTAATTAAAGCATTTGTTTACAAAACTACAACCAATTAGAACGTGTCTCACTGAACTCGTTTAATAATATATTGATAAAGTTTTATTATATTTAGACCAAAAAAGAAGCATTATTACTGCCAGTATGTTTGCGGCAAAAATGTGTATTTTAACAAGTGTACTATTATTATTAACAATCGTAGAAACTCGTGATTTATCTGGAGGAAAACTATTGAAGTCTATAAACCAGAAAGCTACCCGAACAATAACTGATAGCAACAGGATTGTGTTCTCCGATGAGAAGCAACTACCAGCAAGGATACCTACGCCAGCATCTCTTGATGACAGATTTGGGATTGGAGCATCCCGTTGTAGAAGTGGACAAACGCTAAGAGGCCCGTTGTGCATGTAAAACAAAGATTTAAATCGCTAGATGGGCCCTAAGC
This sequence comes from Coenonympha glycerion, assembly GCA_963855885.1. NCBI lineage: Eukaryota > Metazoa > Arthropoda > Insecta > Lepidoptera > Nymphalidae > Coenonympha > Coenonympha glycerion. The sequence goes on along the minus strand of OY979637.1, from coordinate 13,201,847 downwards.
CTACATTGCGCACGTCAAAAACGCCCACAAACATGTTGAGTCAGTGTAGTTTCACTTGTGACAGAGAGAGTGACAGCGTGTCGCACACAAGACAAAACTTGGACGTTTTTGGAGGTTTAGGGCCCAACTAGCGATTTAAATCTTTGATACAAAATACATTTTTTTTCGCTGTCCTAAAATCTGGATGCGTCACAACATACATAATACGTATTACAATAAGAGATTTTATTTTTATCAAGAATTGAAATATGTCTAGAATAGTATATTTTTCTCAAATATCGATAGTTCTAACTTGAATTTTTATATTATCATCTCCTAAAGTATCTAGGTTATGCATCTTGTGTATTAATATAGTAATAATTATAATAATATCGATAATTAAACTTGTTGTTATAAACAAAATATCAATAAGGTTTCATTAACAATTTTAATTATACCTTACGTTTAAATCACTAATCAAATCATGCATTCTCTAGATTTGAGGTATTTTGATATGTAAGCATGTGTGCTCAAGTTATTAAAAAACTAGCATTTACCCGCGGCTTCGCCCGCGTCATTTAATTTTAGAAAAATTTAAATATTGAAGAACTAAACTACTCTGGAAGCGACAAATGTTAGAATTGTGCCTGGCAATTTGTAACATAATTATTATGTGGAAAGCAAACTGAGCGCATATTCTAAAGCAGTGGTATTTTACAGAAGACTTGCTGTTTTTACTGTGCCACTGTAAGTACTGAGTAAATTCTGTCCAAATGGTGCAAGAACATTCAGTCATGCTGAGTATTGATGAGAACTAATTTTTATGACCTATTTACAGTTTTCAGTGTCGATATGGAGTCCAGAGTATTTATGACCTTATTATTACGGGTTTATCGAGTCTAAAGTATTTATGACCTATTGACGGTTTAGAGTGTATGGAGTCTAGGGTTCAACATATATTGTGAGTAAAGTTAAAGTATACGTATGTTTTGAAACAGTGAGAATTTACACTTCTAACGCAATCCCACAGGAATAGGTTTATTTTTCCGGGATAAAAGGTAGCCTATGTCACTCTCCGGGTCTCGAACTATATCTGTGCAAAAAATCAGGTCGATTCGTTGCGTGGCTGCGGCGTGATTGAAGGACAAACAAACCAACAAACTCTTTTTACATTTATAATATATTAGTAGGGATTAGTAGGGATAGGGATTGTCATAGGGATGCTGCTATAATTGTTTTGTTAACACTTAAGTAGAGCTCACTTCATCATTTTCTCATTCTATTTCAATTTCATAGGTAGGTACTTTGATGACCTCACGAGTTACGAGTAGGTATTGGGTTCGAAACAATTTAAACCGTTTAAAACCATTTCAAAACCATAAATGTTTACTAACCTGCAGTGGGATAACACGTCTCGAATATCATTGTGTCAGTGAGAATACTAGAAAACGTAAAATTGACATTAAAAGGGACACAAGAATATTATTTGAGAAAATGAGTATCTCACATCTGTGTATTTATATAACAGTGCTTTTATTGTGTACTATTACACGTCAAGCAGAAAGTCGGAGACTAAATGAAAAAAGAAGTATCGAATTCACCAACAATGATCTGGAGATCTTGAGGAACAAGAGGTCGTATAATAATAGAATTATCTTTCCTGACGAGATAGAGAGACGTAGGAAAGAGCATTTCGTGCTTATGAGGAACAACGCACCGGTTGTACTTACCGACAGAACGGGTATTGTAGTCACGAATTGTGGCGCAGGGCAACATAGAATAGGACCTATTTGCATGGATCTAATTTAGACATTTCCTTTATATCTACTACTACTGTAAGGACATAATTTTCTTATAAGTATTGTGAGATGTCACAAATATCGAGCGCTAAAAAAAATCACCGTGGGATGCAATTTAGGACCTTAGATTGACCAAGTTTGATTGCAAAGTTATAGAAATATATGGTACGAAATTATGTGTAATGTATTTTAATATTTTGTCAACTTAGTATTTAATAAAACGTGATACCTAACCCAACCGCGTTTTAATTTTTAATTACCAAGGCACCCAAATTATACTTGTCTGGGAACACAGAAACTGGAAAGGTGTTTCACACCTTGGCGGTACGTATCAGAAACGTGGAAGAAAAACGTTTCGTTCGAGTTCGCTGGACATCAACCACATAGGGATGTCACTTCTCTCGGCATCTTGCTGTTTAGTGGTACCATTAACTACCACAATAGTATTATTCAGTATGTAATTCTTATTTTAAGTATGTTAACTTTAGTATGGTAATTCTTCACGGTAGTACGCTGTACGACATGGTAGATACATGGTAGTAAAGTAGATAGTAGTTGTAACTGGAGCAAAATTCAACAGAAACATTTTAACAACAATATCTTTAATATTTATTAGCCAGTCAGTTTAATCGTAATCGTACAGCGGGGGATCGAAAGTTCAGCCTTATCTACATTAGCAACGACACAAATAGATAAAAAAAGTATTGGCTGAATTATATTATTATACAGCCGAGTACTTACCTAATCCTAAAGATATTTGTAGTTTGTCACATTTTATTGTCCATCGAAAAGAGCTTAAAAAATACCATTCAATTCAACAGCATCATTCGGGGGTCCGGGATTTGGATCCCAGACATGCACTTTTTTTGCAATATTGTAGTTTTGACTTTTCGAGTATCTAGATATCTGTGAAATTGATGACAGAAACAGGTATCCGGCTTTGTAGTTTATCAACTGACTTCAAAAAAGGAGGAGGTTCTCTATTCGACTGTATGCTTTTTTGTTTGTTACCTCATAACATTTTATCGGATGAATCGATGTTGATGATTCTTTTTTTATTAGAAAGCTGACGCTTTCCGTGTGGTTCCATTTCAATTTAGTCTACTATAGTATATTATAGTAGTAGTTGTTTTGATAATGGTATCCATGAGAAAAAAAATATACCTAAATTTTTTTTATTGAAAAGAATGTATTCAACAGTAGTTTGAAGAGAGTTAAAATCGATTTTTTTTTGTTAATTAACTAACGTATATTATTTTGTTACACTATTCGCAGAAGATAATCTGTTTTATTACCTTCTGCGGTGTTTTAAAAAAATTTTAGTGTTTGCCATATTGTTTCTGATATTCTACTCGTACTGTAGAACTAAGTGTAGAACATTGCATTTGACACAAATGGAACCACCTTATTTCATGAATATTCCGTACTTTACTGAAATTTGTATTTTTAACTAAGATATTCATTTCCCTCGTGTTAAAATAAGCAGGTTTGTTCTAAGACTCCTTTTCTCTTCTCTTTAGAGAGCACTTTTTCCCGTCGTCTTCCCGATAACTTAGCCAAACTTTTAGGTAAGTAGTTATGCCCAAGATGAAGGGGCGATCACTTAGCCTTGCACCGAAAACTATCAGAATAGAAGAATACCTGACTGCATAAAATAAAGTCATCAAGAACGCAACAAAGGCACTTAGAGTGGACGATATCTCCAGGAACGAAGAATGCGGCCAAGGAGGAGGAAGCTCAATTTAGCCATACCTTTTAATAATGACGAAATACGCCACGCTAAGAGGATGAGAAAGATGTGACGTATGTTGAAGCCAAAAATTTCACAAATATGGCGTCGCGCGTCGTACATATCGGTACCGCTGACAGCACATACCTACCGCTGTCGGTCGTATACATTAGCGCCATTTTGCAGTTTTAACAAGTTAAAGATCCGGCTTCAATGCGGAACCTAAAATTGTATGCGTGACATCAGTAAGTGTATGTTTAATCAATGCCTTTTAACCATAGGTACCTACTACCTATAACTAGATGGTGCGCGCGGTTTCGCCCGCATGAATTTCAGTTTCTACATATCACATTATAATGAGACAATCATAAAAGATTTTTTTCTGAATTTTAGAAGGAGAACAATTCTATCATTTATGTGATTTCTTGGAAACTTTAACCGTTTACGCAGTGCACGTAACGGATATTCTCGAAAAGGTACAAGTTTTCCCGTTCTTGGAAGATTTTTAATGATGCTACGCTCCTATTGGTTAGAGCGTCATGTTACATTACATAGCCTAAAGCTTTACCTACTCCATAAATGGACTATCTATAAACAAACTCTTCAGCCTTAATAAAGTAATAATAAAAAAGATTTTATTGGAAATCTAAATAATGATATTGCATACGTACGCAGTGAGTAGGTATCTAAATTACGCGACATACCTCTAACAGCGACACGTTGTTTGTCCGCGATGGACTCCTAAACTACTAAACCGATTTTAATCAAATTTACACACCGTGCAGTATGATCTAACTTAAAAGATAGGATAGCCTAAATAATTTTTTATTTGGCAGAACAACGTTTGTCCGGTCAGCTAGTTAGAAATAAGTTTATACCTTAAAGAAGTTTAACTATACGTAATAATTACAACTAGAATAATTATGATATCTAGAAGGTGACACATCAAAATCAAAACATTTCAAAATCAACAATATAAAATTAGAAATTGATGAAAAATTGTGACTGAATAAAAAGAAGCTTTCCTCCATTAAAATCTTTGTTACCTCCTTATAATATTTCGGTCATGGGTTCCAAATTACTGTGTGCTGTATACCTTTTTATTCTTCCACCGAGCCTGTGCCAAGAAGCCGCGTACTCCTGGTTTGGAGATGAACCGCTCAGAGATGCTGGTATGCAATTTTTGCTAGTATGGATTCTAAGTTGTACAGTACTTAACAGATGATTATCATAATGGGGTTGCGTTTTCACTGCTTTCCCAGACGGCTTGATTTTTCGGACACTTCTAAAATAAAAGATTTTAAATCGTTGCTTCTAATAATGTTTATCGTTCTATTTCAATTTTTATGTACTAAACCTTTACAAGTCATATACCTACACTTCTGGTGTCCAAACAAACATTTTTGACACCAGTAAACTTGCGACATTTTTAGCACGGTCCGCCAGCTCATGTGTAGGTATACTCGTACGTCTATTAGAAGTACGAATTACTTTCAGCAGATCGACACGCTATCATTTCAGACGACGACTTGGCCTGTGACACGCCGTTCTGCGTGGAGCCGTGCCCCGAAGCGGCCCCGCCCCGGTACTGTCCTAGGAATATGACCAGTTGCGCCTCCGGCTGTGTCTGCATGCTGGAATGCAGGGCCCCCGCCCACGTCTGCTTCCAGACAAAGTTCTGTATGCTGCAAAGGCGGTACTTGAGGCGGACCACCAAAAATTTGTATTATGCCTCAACTGTTGAGGAGTAAAAGATTACGTAGCAATAAAAAATGTGTATGTAATGTAACGCTGTAATCCATCAATTAGTTGTAGAGTTCAACGTAGTTACGAGTTTGTATAACATTGGATACTAGAAATGAAAATTATTATTGTTCTAAACTAAAGGTTTATAGTATTCAAGTTTCAACTTCCACAGCAAGAACTTGGATTTTGTTACAAGTTTTGTGTGAAAGTAAAATAAAGGTGATTAATGCTCGTTTCACCAACATTTTAAGAGCGCCCTAAGCCCATAGGTGACAGCTTTCACTTACAACAACCGTCACCTAAGGGCTTAGGCGACTCTTAAAATGTTGGTGAAAACGAGCATTTAAGTGAATTAGCGGCTTTTAGTTGTAAAGAAACATACTATAGGCTTCCTTGTAATGAAAGTTTTTTTAATGCTCTGAAGCACCGAATATATAAAATATTACTGGATATAGTAAGTAGTAGATAGTGCAATAGTTTATTGTTCTTCTAGCCGAGGTACAAAGAACAGCTAAAGAATAAAGTTTAATTCGGCACTGGAATACGAATTACGAAAGAATAAAATGCAATGGACGTCTTAAGTGCTTCTCCAGTAGTAAAAACTTTTTTTCATTTCAACAATAATCCTGCTCCATCAGACGTCCTTACGAGTTTAATATAAAGTGGGTAGCTTGTAGATTACTCTTTCGTCAGCTCAACGCTGCGTAGACAGAATATTTATTTATTCTATTTTACAAGGTTAACTCTACGTGTTTTCCAGTTTATCTTAACACCAGATGTAACTCACAAATTAGTAGTATTTTTACAAAGACGACGGCTATAAAAATACCTACCCATCAACCCTGCCAGGCGCTAAAGCAGAGACTAGGGTAGCGTAATACCGGATAGGTTAGCTGTTAAGATTTTATAATATCATTTGCTTATCAGTGAAGGAAAACATGAAATTCTCAAAAGTGTGCGAAACTAGCGAATCTGTATTGAAAATTTCCTTAACCTTTGTCTTCCGTGACCTGATGTGGACGATATAATGGGATATATGGTACCCTGGTGGACGATATATGGGATCTTAAAGGGAAAAGAAAAATTTAAAAGGGAATTTCTACCATCGCAGATTCAATAATAATATTGAGGAACAGCATTATACAACATACAGCGTAAACAAATATGTTTTTCGTATCAAAATTTAATTAAATTAAGTACAATTTTAAATGAAATGTTATTATATAACAGGAAATAAATAACCTAATATGAGGAAGGTATAGGAATTTCCTCTTCATACTTTCCCGTAGTTCTTGTATGATTTAGATTTAAGAGGAAAACCGCGACCCTTGGGAGCTTCAAATAAATGTTATGAGAAATTTAATACGAGTCCAGATTCCTTAAACTTTATTAGGTAATTTTCATTACATCGACTACATTTCGACGATTATCAATAATACAACGTACAAAATAACGTTATACAAAACAATGTCAGGATCGTCATTCAGAACATCTGGACACTAGAATGTCGATCCCTGAATGATCAATTATTTATACTTATCTACGAAATAGTAAAAATAAACAGCATATTACAGCATCAGTAAAATAATTTTTTTACAGATATTTATAAAGTTAGTATTTTGTTATTAGATTTTATCGTTCTTACATAGGTTCATCGTTCGTACCTAAGTACGAATCTCATGCCCGGTTTCCACCAATGCCAAGAAGAGATGCGTAGCGCAGATGAGATGTGAGCTGTGCGTACCGGAGATGTGAGCTGTGTTCTCGGGATGACTCCTGCTGCCGTTTATTAGCGAAGAGGTAGATGCTATTTTAAATGCTCACCACAGAAAACGTAACATCAGCAGATTGTAAGTTAATAACATATTGTAGGCTTGCGACAGTAAAATTGCGGGAATAAAAGTATCATCTTCACAATATGTTTACAAAAAAAAAATGTTAAGTTTCTACACAAAAATGAGACATTTCCTCTCCTCTCCGATCGATCCATTTTCACTGAAGTTAAGCGAAGAGGAGATGTGGAAATAACGAAATCCTGATTATTATGCAAAAAAACATCGCTTTGGTGAAAACGGGTGAAACCTACACGTTATATTTTTATGCTTATCACAATAATATTTGTATAAAATGTTAGGAATCCACACGTTAGTAAGCGTGGCATCAAGTGGGCGGGTCGGGCGGCTGGTTCTTGTCCTTGCCATCCTTGCTGAGGGGGCTTCCTTCGGGGCCTCCATCGCCACTGTTGCCGCTGTTTGCCGCCACAGACGTCAAAGGTACCTGAGGAATAGGAAAAATCAATGTCACGCATATTTTAAGGTTCTTCCTATAATCTTTAAATGGACAAATCTTTGGATGAATCTTTTAACATAGTATACATAGATTTAGAAACGTCATCGCTGGCGGGACCTCTATGTCTATGGGTGTTATACTTATAATAATAACTAGCTGTTGCCCGCGGCTCCGCCCGCGTGAATTACGATTTTTTTACACATATCGTAGAATTCCTTGATTTTCGCGGGATTCTGGTGTGATGTTGTACAGAAACCTGTTCTTACTTCGCACGGGTTATCTTGTGGTGATTTTGAAAACTCCTTTTTTTAATAATAACATAAAGTTTAGTTAATACGTAGTTGAAACATCAAAAGGACGATTTTAACTGTCGATATTTCGACCCAATGGCACAGATCGTGGTCACTACGTGACCACGACTTGTACCAATGTATCGAAATATCGACAGTTAAAATCGTCCTTTTCATTGTGATTTTTATTCTGAAACCACGAAATAGGTATGTCAAAAATTATTAAATCATATGAAAAGTTGTACTGGTGGTAGAAATCTTCTTTCAGAGTGCGGCCGGGTAGGTACCACTGGGATAAAATACTCTACTAACAATATTCCCTAGCCCAACATAAGTGTCTGTTAAAAATCTTTGCTTCATCTCAATACAATCCCAAGTATCAGAATGGGCAATGGCTATATATTTCTTTACGTATAAAAAGACCTATGACGGTCCATCGGTTAGGACCTGTTAAGACCTGAGAGTTAAAAATATTTGTGAACCATTATTTTACTCTTTCCATGTTGCGGATGATAAAAAAAGACGTGGCACTCTGAGAATGTCCACAAAAGTGAAAACTTTAATCTGTTCATGTCTCAACAGTGCCATCTTAATATAAGGTCAAGGAACAGTACATTACATGACAATTAAATATTATTAACAAAAATTCGGTAGTACCTATCTCCAAGTTTTACATTCAAGTTTCACATAATTTGTAGAGATGGCGCGATACAGTATAACGTGGTGATAAATTCATGATGTTTGTTCACCCTGAAAGTGAAAAATCTTAAACCTGGATACAAAATCTTCTGCTAAGCATATTTATTTACGGCTGTAAGGGTACTCCAGTCTGACTTGAGCCCTTACGTCCTAGCCCTAGGTGCTTGTCCATTCCGAGTTTCAAGTCACCTACTTGAACTCATCGACAAAGGTTCTGATGTCTATAATTTCTGAACTACAAAAGTGATGATGATAAAATTTATCCGGAATAATCTTGAAAGAACCTCCTTTCTAACAAAAAAAAGAATGAATTAAATCGGACAACGGGTTAATGAATTATAACTAAATACACATTTTGACTTTGATGCCGTCTTCCAGGAAACCATGATGAATTCCGGGACAAAAAGTATCCTATGTCCTACCTCGGAGTATGAACTATAATCATGTCAAGTTTCCATTTAAATCCATCCAGCGGATTAGCCGTGATGCGCGGTCGTGAAACAGACAGACAGACAGACAGACAGACAGACAGACAGACAGACAAAAATGAAACAAATTACAGTTTTGGCTTCAGTATCGACTAAATAGTGTCCTCCAATAAAAATTTTCAAAATATCTTCAATGTACAGAATTCGACCCTTTACAGTTTTATTATAAGTATAGATTACTGGTGATATAATCTTTAACTGCAAATATTATGGCGATACTGTGTTTCGGTTTGGAGGGCACTGTACGCCGAGGTGATTACTGGCCAAAATGAGACCTAAAAACTGAGTCTCAGGATGATGAGCGCAGTGCAGTGTACGTGTCGTATGTAGCAAAATGATGGGATGCACTGCATATGACATTATTATTAACTTCAGGTGAACATCGTTGCTCGTCTCATCATTCTTCATTATAAACAGCGGGTTTGCAAATTGTAGCACGCTTCACATACACCTTTTTCGTCGCCGATTTGTCGTGCTTAAAGCTGTTTAAAATAAGTCAAGTTTGTAAGGAAAAAATACCCCTAAATACGGGTACTTTTATGATATTTTGTGCCTTAAACAATGTACGAGGTCAAGCGTCCATTGTTTTAGGTTTCCTGACCAAATTTTTATGAGGTTACACGCAGAGCATTCCTATTTGTAATTTCAGGCTTTAATTCCCACCAAAACCCTTGAATTTCAAGGGCTCAATTAGGAGCAAGGTACAAATAATTAGAACTAAATGAAATTCCACACACGCACTACCTAAATTGCTGCGTTCAATGTATATTTACGCACCTCAGCTATAATTTTACCAGAGTAATTAAGGGATATCTCTGCTTTTGTTGAAGCTAACCTTTGCTTTAAAACTATGGTTCTTTCGAGTCAAATAATAAAGGTTATATTTCCTTGGAGATGGAGAGTACTCTACGTGTTCCATTGTGTGAGGAGGATACGAGATAGGTGGCCATTGTGCGTATCTTGTGTGACACGAATTTGTTATGAATTGCTCGCATCAGAGTTCATCTAGAACATGATAATGTCTGAAGGCTCCTTTTTGTCTTGAGGTTCATATCACGACGGCTGATGAGGATTATTATCTTTGCTCGTTTCGCAGTTCACTTTGTAACTGAAATAAATTGTGGAAAGTGGAAACTTTATGTTACTCATACGCATTGTAAGTGAGATTTTTTTGAATTGTTGTCGTTAACTTTACGGTCATATTATTATCTGTTTGTAAGGTAACTTAGAAGATTGATTTTTTCATGGGCTGTAGACCTGAGTGTATATTTTCTTAATTTCAATTAAACTTAATTTGACATCGATAGTTCCATGCGTTCCTGGGATAAAGCGTATTGATAGATAGACAGACGGATACCTAGGTATGTCATTTACGTGTCAATGACGGTGACCCATCGGTGACCCCATATCTTATTAATGGCACTGACAAACAATCAATCGTCGATTAGGCTTGGCCAAACAGTATTTGCTCCAATATTGGCCGATGCTCGTGTAAATGAATACGGCTTCATTAATTAGGTGTTGCTTCGATAATAACGCCTCTGTTTACGATATACGGGCACGATTGCTTCGGTCCGGAATAGCTATAATAACACGTAGCTCTTAGGAGTTCAAGCTTCAAAGGTTATTTTCTCGGATATTGCTATTTTTAGCATTTGCATAATAACCGCCAGAGTAATTGAAAAGATAATAAGAAGCGACCACAGTATAAGTAATAGTACCTTATGTATCTCCTGTTTAAGAAGATTCGTTCCGCAAATCATTTATGTAAATAACGACTCTAACTAATATCTGAAAATAGCTATCCATAATAACTGAAAATAACTATCCATGTACGTTGTAAACTTCGAACGTCGTTGATGGACAAATAAATAATTATTCCATGGTTATCAATAAATCTAAAAGACCTATGAAATATAAAAAGTATTTGAAATTACTGTTCTTGTTGATACCGTTTCTGCTATTTTAGGCAAAGATTTAAATCGCGATTTAAATTTGATTTTAGGTAGGTACTAACCATGGATACAGCAGTACACGTATTGGCATCAGACTGCCGCGGAGGCGACAAGGCCGCGTCGTACCGGAGGTCCAGCTGTACCATGAAGAAAGCCGCCGCTAGCGTTGTTATTGACACTGACAGCTGTGCCGCTGCAACTCCTAAACAGGTTTTACTGCTGCATCTGAGAACAATGTGCATGCAGTTCAGCATCCTAGCCATATGGCGTTATATGATACGCTAAAAAGATATACTTAATTCAAAAATGTTGGAAAAAGATTGGTCACGTCACCTTCACACATTCTCATACATTTTTTTAAATTTCCTTTGAAAGCGTATGAATGGGACATATGGATAGAGCGTTTCCGTTACAGTTCAGTTTAACCTTGCTACGTAATAAGCATGACTGCATCGACTACTAAAGCTACAGCAGCATTTAAATAGGTTATGGGTCCACAGGGCTGAAATTCGTCCCATGCCTGCAGCTGATTTTAATGAAATGCGTCTGACCTAATGACTGTCAAATCTGCTATAGTATTAGTATTATTTGTAACGATGCATCTGCTTCAAAAAAAAAGATAAGCAGGCATCCGATATCATGGAATGTTTTTGTATAGTTTGGGATCTTTGCGAAATTTTCGAGCTCAGATAAAAAATATGAACAAAAAAAAGAAAACTGAACAAACAGGGCTACCTAAATCAAATGATGATGATGTTTTCTCACCCAAGATTCATCAAAGATCTGATGCAGAATGCGAGCATAGCTATATGTGCTGCTATTGCTAATGTCCAGAGCAGTGTCAGAGGAATAGCAGCGCAGGGCGAAGGCCCCAAGACTCGCCATGGTGCTCCCCAACTCCTTAAGGCTCTTGAGCGAGCTGAGACCCAGCCTCCGAAACCTCGGCTATAGTAGACTGATGTAGCTGGCAAAATTCAAAATTTATTTAATAAGTACCTACTCATCTCTCTCCAAGGAACAATGAGTGGTATCTCATTCGAGTCTTCATTTTGATCTTACTACACAAAGTGCCAGAGCAATGGCATCTTTTCCTTCTAAGATCATTGGCCTGGAGACAGACGATTATTATCAGCAACTTTTACGTCATTGAAGGACCAAATGAAACAGAGACGGTTGAAAACATTTTCATTCGCAAAAACTTGATTGAAGACGAATGATGGAAGTTTTGATTGTAGTTCATTGACAATCGTAAATGACGCAACCAATTGCAAGTCTCGTTGTGCGGCTGGTATAATTCGGTCAATCGCTCGCTAGTCGAGAAACATGGTAAATGTGGGCCAGCAATTGACGCATCGAATAAAGCTCCATCATTCGCACCTTCAATTAAAACATTCTAATTAAACAGATGATGAATGACGCATGATCGTCTCCGGGCACTTTTAATAGGTAATAATCAGTCGGCTTTGCGCCGAGCACTTACCGATAATCGATAACCGAAGGGTCGGCGGTCAGTTGTCGGTAATTGTGCAAACAGCCTTACATACAAAGTTTGTTGACTTGTTTAGAGTATAATGTTTGCCAACCTTTAAAGTGGAGGTCGAATTAAATCCTGTATTATCTATTATGCTTAGTAAAAATAATATTTACTTACCAGCAGCAAGCACAGTGACCGCTCCAGCTGGAACGCCCAGACCAAGCTCTGGCTTTTGTTTTTCTTCCAGCCAGCCAACCGCGCCAACCACCAGACCTCCAATTCCACAGACTATCTGAAGGAAATAATATTTGTTTAATCGCTGTATGTAGAAAATCTAAAATCATGAATTCGTTTTGTTACTCTGACGAGGGTTTGCATGTATGAATAAGTTTTTGAGGAAAAATCTACGAGCCGAGAGCAATTTGGTATTTTTTATTTAGCCCTGTATATTCTTATGAATAGAATGTATTATTGCTACTAAAATTAAGTATTACCTATCTATTACGAACTAAATGTATTGAGCACCACGAGCAAAAGGTCAAAATGTTTGCTTTTATAACTCAGGATCAATAACACCAACTCCTTGCTAGGATAACGACTCAGCAATTTAACTATAACTTGAATTTCTATGTTCTCTTGAGATTACCTCTTTACTTTGAACCCGTCATTTAGGAGGCTCTGTGTTATCTAAAGCCCCTCAGGATGTAAATTAGAGTTGTCCGTAGTTCCGTATTTATTATTATTGCTTATCTATATATATAAAAGAAGAAACTGACTGACTGACTGACTGACTGACTGACTGACTGACTGACTGACTGACTGACTCACTGACATATCAACGCACAGCCCAAACCGCTGGGTCTAGAGACTCCAAATTTGGCACACAGATACCTTATGAGGTCTAGGGGAGCACTAAGAAAGGATTTTTCAAAATTCACCCTCTAAGGGGGTGAAACGGGGGTCCGAAGTTTGGATTTTATCAAGTTAAAATACGTCTTCACGCCGCAACTACTGTACCGATTTGGCTAAAATTTGGAATGGTGGTATATTATATCTTGCATTACCACATAGGCTACTTTTCATCCCGAAAAAATTCATGGTTCCCGTGGGATAAGTCAAAAACCGAAATTCACGCGGAAAAAAAATCTCACGCCGCAAGTACACAACGGATTTGGATGAAATTTGGAATGGAGATAGATTATATCCTGGGTTAAAAAACAGGGTACTTTTCATTCCGGAAAAATTCATGCGTTTTTCAGGAGAAGGGAAAAACAGATATTCACGCGGGAAAAATACTACTTCCCGCCGTAATTACTGTACTGATATGGCTGAAATTATGAATAAAGATAGATTGTATCCTGCATTAATATAAAGGCTACTTTTCATCCCGGAAAAATCCGTGGTTTCCGCGGGAAACCTGAAACATTGATGTTCACACGCGAGAAATACTACTTTACACTGTAATTACTGAATTAATATGACTGAAATTCGGAAAAGAGATATATTTTATCCTGGATTAATACATAGGCTACTTTTCATCCCGGAAAATTTCATGGTTTCTATGATAATAGTGAAAAACAGAAATCCACGCGTGAAAAATATTCCTTCATGCCGTAATTACTGAACTGATTTGGCTGAAATTTAGAATCGAGATAGATTATATCCTGGATTAATACAAAAGCTACTTTTTATCCCGGAAAAATCTATGATGTCCGCGGGAATACTGAAAAACTGATATTCACGCGGTAAAAATACTACTTCACGCTGTAATTACTGAACTGATATGACTGAAATTCGGAAAAGAGATATATTTTATCCTGGATTAATACATAGGCTACTTTTCATCCTGGAAAATTTCATGGTTTCTATGATAATAGTGAAAAACGGAAATCCACGCGGGAAAAATATTCCTTCATGCCGTAATTACTCCACTTATTTGGCTGAAATTTGGAATAGAGATAGATCTTATCCTGGACTAATACGAAGGCTACTTTTTATCCCGGAAAAATCTATGGTTTCCGCGGGAAAACTGAAAAACTGACATTCACGCGCGAAAAATACTACTTTACGCTGTAATTACTGAACTTATATGAATGGAATTCGGAGAGGAGATAGATTTTATCCTGGATTAATACATAGGCTACTTTTCATCCCGGAAAATTTCATGGTTTCTATGATAACAGTGAAAAACTGAAATCCACGCGGGGAAAATATTGCCTTCATGCCGTAATGGCTGAACTGATTTGGCTGAAATTTAGAATCGAGATAGATTATATCCTGGATTAATACAAAAGCTACTTTTCATCCCGGAAAAATCTATGATGTCCGCGGAAAAACTGAAAAACTGATATTCACGCGGTAAAAATACTACTTACTTCACGCTGTAATTACTGAACTAATATGACTGAAATTTTATCCTGGATTGAATACGTAGGCGAGGCGTGAAATTTTCCGAGATGAAAAGTAGCCCTAACTTTTCATCTCGGAAAATTTCATGAATTCTACGAGTATGATCATAGTGAAAAACAGAAATCCAAGCGGGAAAAATATTCGTTCACACCGCAACTACTGAACCGATTTAGATCAAATTTGGAATGGAGATAAATTATATCCTGGATTAACACATAAGCTACATTTTATATAAGATTAGTTAAAGACAGAAATTTACACGCAAAAAATTGTTCACGCCGCAACTACTGAATCGATTTGCTTGAAATTTGGAATGGAGATAGTTTAAATCCTGAATTAATGCCTAGGCTACTTTTTATCCTGGAAAATTCATGATTTCTATGATAGAAGTGAAAAACAGATATCTACGCGGGAAAAATATTCCTTCACACGTTACTTACTCAACTGATGTGGCTGAAATGCGGAATGAAGTTCGATTTTATCCTGGATTAATACAAAGGCTACTTTTTATCCCAAAAAAATCCATGGTTTCCGCGGGGAAACTTAAAAACAGATATGCAAGCGGGAAAAATACTACTTCACGCTGTAATTACTGAACTGATATGACTGAAATTCAAAAAGAGGATAGGTTTTATCCTAGACTAATACATAGGCATATTTTTATCCCGGGAAAATCCATGGTTTCTAAGAAAATTATAGTTAAATAGCAGATATTCATGCGGGAGAAATACTCCATCGTGCAGTCACTTCTGAACCGATTGGGCTGAAATTAGGAATGGAGATAGATTATATCCTACAATCAACTACTTTTTTTTCGGGAAAATCCATTGTTTTCGTGATAATACGGAAAAACAGATATTCATGCCGGGAGAAAATTTATTCCTTCACGCACGACTACTGAAAAATTTTGGTTTAAAGTTGAAATGAAGATACATTTCATGTAAATTAACACAAAGGGTACTTTTTAATCCGGAAAATGGATGGTTTCCGTAGAATAGTTAAAACTAAAATTTACGCGTGCGAAGCCGCGGGTATCTGCTAGTATTCTACAAACCGGAATATATTTTTCCTTTTTCACGATTGATTCACATTTTTTTTAATATGGACATTTTACACACATTGCAATCTAGCCCCAAAGTAAGCGTTAGCATAATATGTAATGAGTTATGGGTACTAGATACCTGATGAATATACATAAATAAAATATAATAGACATAAATACAATACCTATATTGAGAAACACCCAGACACTTGAAAACATTCATGCACACACAATCATTTTACAGTTGTTGGAATCAAACCCACGACCTCTGAAGGCAGATCGCTACGGCTACGCCAATCGTCGGTCAAAGAGAATTGATTTAACGAACACTATAGATATTTCAATCCACTCTGTCAAACTTCATACGATCGAATGAAACATAAGCGATTTTGTCAGAGTGGTTGATCTTCTTGATCACAGGATAGGAATACAGTTACTGCTGGCCTTACTAGTCTCCTAATAAAATTAATATATTAGTGTTCAAAACTGAAGAAACAAGAGTTTTTTTATTAAGAGACACTACAGACATTACATAATAGGTACCTTTATTAGCTTTATTTTCTAGTGCAAAATTGTGCTTTTATTAGGAAATCTTTGATGTACGAGTAATATAAATTCTCAAACCGCCAGATTTGATTCGTACAATTTCTTCAATAATATTCTATTTTCCTTCACAAAAAGCACGTACCGGTCATAAATAAAAACCAATATCGTGGATAAAAATATAATCCATCGAATTGTGAAAAGATACTAGGAATTTCGAGTCTTCAATATTTTTTTGTCTCCTTTTACCCACTAACATTTGGAGATCTTTTATTATATTTTACTTAGGGCATATATAATGTCCAGAGAATATTAAGCGTTTTTAAAGATATGACGTGTCTTTGTGTTGATCACTGAGATTCACTTTCCTGTAGCAGATACTGCTAGCAGATACTTACGTAGTGTCTTGCTTTTCATGTTATATAGTTACTCGTACGTGCATTTAGGTTGATCATAGAGAAATTCACTTACTTGTACAACTCTCACTCTAAGGGCTCATACGCATTAGCGGTTAACCGCGTGCGCGGCTAACCGCGCGGCTGGCCGCTTTTGTGTTTTTGTATGCAACCGCTCATTTTGTACGCACTATGCGTATGAGCGGTTGCATATAAAAATAGGTACAAAAGCCCTCATACGCACGCGGTTAACCGCTAATGCGTATGAGGGCTAAATGTTGTTGTAAATAGTGAGATGCGCAAGACCCAGTGTGTCTTGCTCTTCACGTTCGACGTGCCTTTTGATTGATCATTGAGAGATTCACTTACCTGTAGTATCCTAACTCTGAATGCTGTAAATAATGGATAGTTGCGTAGTCCCAGTGTGCCTTGCTTGTCACGTTACGTGCCTTTGGGTTGATCATTGAGAGATTCACCTACCTGTAGAACTCTAACTCTAAGCGCTGTAACAATTAATGGATAGATGCGTAGTCCCAGTCTGCCTCGCTCGTCACTTTTGATGTGCCTTTGTGTTTATCACTAAGAGATTCACTTACGTGTAGAACTCTCACTCTTCACGTTCAATGTGCCTTTATGTTGATCACTGAGAGATTCACTTACGTGTCGGACTCTGACTCTGAATGATGTAGCAAATGGATAGATTCGTAGTCCCAGTGTGTCTTGCTCGTCACGTTCGATGTGCCATTGTGTTGATCACTGAGAGATTCACTTACGTGTAGAAAGAACTCTGACTCTGAACGCTGTAGCAAATGGATAGATGCGTAGTCCCAGTGTGCCTTGCTCGTCACGTTCGATGTTCCTTTGAGTTGATCATTGAGAGATTCACTTGCCTGTGGAACTCTGACTCTAAACGCATTAGCAAATGGATAGATGCGTAGTCCCAGTGTGCCTTGCTCATCACGTTCAATGTGCCTTTGTCTTCATCACGGAGAGATTCACTTACGTGTAGAACTCTGACTCTGAACGCTTTAGCAAATGGATAGATGCGTAGTCCCAGTGTGCCTTGCTTGTCGCGTTCAATGCGCCTTTGTGTTCATCACTGAGAGATTCACTTACGTGTAGAACTCTGACTCTGAGCGCTGTAGCAAATGGATAGATGTGTAGTCCTAGTGTGCTTTGCTCTTCACATTCGACGTTCCTTTGGGTTGATCATTGAGAGATTCACTTGCCTGTAGAACTCTGACTCTGAGCGCTGTAGCAAACGGATAGATGCGTTGTCCGAGGGGCAGCGGTGCGTCTTGCTCGTCGCCCTTGGACGCGCCGCTGACCGCGCTGCAGACGGACTGCTTGCGCGACCACATCGCTTTTGTGTTGATCACTGAGAGATTCACTTACGTGTAGAACTCTGACTCTGAGCGCTGTAGCAAATGGATAGATGTGTAGTCCTAGTGTGCTTTGCTCTTCACATTCGACGTTCCTTTGGGTTGATCATTGAGAGATTCACTTGCCTGTAGAACTCTGACTCTGAGCGCTGTAGCAAACGGATAGATGCGTTGTCCGAGGGGCAGCGGTGCGTCTTGCTCGTCGCCCTTGGACGCGCCGCTGACCGCGCTGCAGACGGACTGCTTGCGCGACCACATCGCTTTCGTGTTGATCACTGAGGGAATATATGTACGTTAGGTTGTTATTTGCGTAGGTGATATCTGTAAAGAACATCGTGGTATAGATATTTCAATCCACGAAGACGCGCCCCAATCTGTCAAAATCGCTAATGTCAAATTCGATTCGTATGAAATTTGACAGAGTGGGGCGTGTTGTCGTGGATTGAAATATCTATATTTAGGCAGTAGGTACCCTTTTAAAGTGCTTTACACACTAGGATAAGACTCTATAAACTACAATCGAAATAATGGGCCTTTGAAATAGATTGAAATTAAAAAGGTTTTTGTAGAGGGCACTGCAGTTTTGCCTGGAACTAGGTTAGAAGAGCATTATCAATTTTCAGCACTGGGAACATGGAGGGGTGTAGGTTCGATACCACTTAGTTCGATTTTTTTTTATATATTTGTGGTTTGCTTTTGGAGATCCTCAATGTCTTATACATATATACATACATTCAAAATTAATAAAATCTAATTTTGATATTATGACACATACTAAAATCTAATTTTGATATGACACATACAATGGTAAAGTAAGGACTATTCGCCTGAATATAGAACTTAATTGTATGTTACGTATGGCCTAGTTGTCCCAACCTACCTTTTACCTATATGGGCTTTTTGGTCTAAATTGAATTTGGGATTGACACACATCGATGATCCTTTAAACAGTTATTCACCGTGATTTTTACATTATACCTAGATAGGCAATATCACAGGGAAAAGTCCCCAAACATGTAAATAAAATCGATCGATACTGGTGTTATCAATGAATATTGATAGAGTATTAAACAGATTGCAGAATTCACTGATAAAAATCCCTGCATAACTCAATGTACTTTCACATATTTTCATTAAAAATATTATGTTTTCAAAAGTTAGGCTCAATATTATTAGAATTAAGAAACATTGATAAATCGACAATCAAGGCAAAAATTGGAAGCCTGGAAAATCGAATCAGAATCAGACCAAGGTTAACTGCCGAGACGAATTTTCGATGAAGGGTGTTAGTATACCTACTAAGTAAGTAAGGGTAAGTATTTTGATCCATCATATTATTATTATGTCCGTTGTAGGTATGTAGGTATTATGTAAAATATTTATCTCGTAGGTACTTTTATATAAACGGACAGGGTCGGGGAGCAAAATAAGTTTTATCGTTATTTGACGTTCAAATTCCAATATTACGTGCGTAGATGCATCATTTAGTTCTGCTCCACTTGTTGTCTTTTATCGCCCATTAAGAAGACACAGAGTTTTATTTTATCACTCGGCACTCGGCAGTGTATTGGTTTGTGCTTTGATTTCATACGATCTCCCTAGCGTAGGAGACGCGCGCCCGGGTTCAAGTGGGAGGTGGCGGGTTCGATTCCCGCCACGCAATCTTTGGAATTTATAATTTCTAAATTAGCTCAGAACTGGTCTGTAGGGAGGCTTCGACCGTGGCTAGTTACCACCCAACCAACGACCACGTACCGCTAAGCAATTAAGCGTTCCGGTGCGATGCTGTGTAGAAACCGTTGGGGTGACTTTATTTACCCCTCCCAAGTTAGTACGTTAACATCTTCGGCTGCATCATCACTTACCATCAGGTGAGATCGCAGTCAAGTACTAACTTGTATAGTGTAAAAAAAGCTGGTAGACGTCCACCAGCTGATACCATAACTTTCATTACTGCGCTGGGATCTTTATTATAAACAACATCCAAACATAATCTTACTAGGTACCTATCAGCAGAGATCAGAGAATTAGTTAATTACCTAGCCAGCATTGAAATGGAGTTTTTTGAGGATAGTCCGCCCAAACGGCCAAGTACTTTGTTAAAGGGTACATTGTGTTGTGTTCAAGGAAGCTTTGCTCATCGTAATATCAACGTCAAACAAAGTTTATTGAACTCATGACTAGGACTTCACGGTAGCAAAGTTTAAATTACGTCCCTAGCACATAATAGACGTTTAATTAACAATGTATGAAAACGAGGATAATGCCGGTGGTCCTTCAAAATTATTCACCCCTTTATAAATAAATCTTCATAAATCCCGTGTAAGAGTAGATGATACCTGCCTAAGCTTATTATTTTAATTATGACATTTAATTCGATTTTGTACAAAATCAGCGGTTGCCGTATATTTTCTGGGATGAATCCTAGGCAGGTAATATAGGTATACCTACGTTTTTATGCGCAGAAATGAAATCAGCAACAAATGGGGTTTTAGCGGGTAAAAATCCCACATAACCTGTCTTTTTCAAAGGAAGATGGATAATAAGAATATTTCATTAGAATATTTCCCCTCCGTAATAGGTGGTAAACTATAGTGGTTCGCGGTTCGCCCCTTCGCTAAGACCTCGCAACTTATCCAAGGCAAAACAGCTTGTACTTAATCCCTCCAAATCGCCAATTTTAAAGTTAAAATTATAAATAAAAATGGGTATAAAAAACGATGCTTAATTTCTTTTCAATGAGATCCCACACAACCCTATTTTGAACGCCCCCGTCAAATATATTTTTTTATAATTTTCAATTGCAATAACAATCTTTGCTATGATTTGGTCCGCCGATGTACATAGTTTTCTAGGGATTTTATAGAATTTAAAGTTTTTTTTTCTTCAATAACTTAGGAATGATACGACTGTAACTGACCGCATTCTTTAAGTTCGCATTTAACCATACGGAAATTATTTTAATTTTCGTTTTTACCTATAAATTTTTGACTATTTGAATCTGTTGTTTAACTTCAGGTTATGGCTGAGAAAGTAAGAAAGTGACTGCAAATTAGGCCTTTGTAAAATTTAGAATCTTTGTGGCCTACATTACTTGCCTGATGATGAAGAAAAACAACGTAAGATACATTAATAATTATGTACCTACTCAATGGTAGGGAAACCTGTGTGAAAGTGGCCAGTGGAGATTCAAACCCTGAACCCCGATAGAAGACAGATATTTGTAATTCTGAAGCACTATCTATCATTTCCTTATAGAAACTCTATATTGTACCCAATTCCATCAACTTCCGTATAATTCCGTGCGTAGGAATGAAGTCTTAATTATACTAACCATTAATCGCTTCGTTTAACTCAAGTGGCTTAATACTGAAAGCTTCCTAACGATATCAGATCCTTGATCCTATGCTAAAAGCCTCTTGAGACCTCGATTACGGTTGTTAGGCTAATGGTTATATGTAGGGCAGTGACCTTAACAATAACAATAAAGATTTATTAATAAAAACGCCTTCGGCCTTATAACGGGAAGCTGTGACCAACTTTCTTAAGAAGCTTTCGCCTTTGAGTCAAGGGTCAGTATACAATAAGGATTGAGGGAGTTATTAGTCCTTGACATGTCATGTATATCTATCATAAGGAAGTTCCTCATTCTAGAGCCATAACAACTCACACTTTTTAGGGTTCCGTTCCCAAAGGGTAAAAAAGGTACCCTATTACGGAGACTTCGCTGTCCGTCCGTCCGTCCTTCCGTCCGCCTATCACCAGGCTACAGCCTGGTGATAGACAGAGATATCTCGTGAACCGTGATAGCTACAGATTTGAAATTTTCACAGATCATGTAATTAATATTAAAGGGTGTTTAACAAACGTGATTTTTTGCTCGTTTTTGAATTTGGTGGGTAGGGGTGTTTAGCTGCTTTAATACTATATGGAAAGATCAGGCGCAGGACTGGCGGCTTATCGTGCTCCCTTTTTTGTTTACTGTAGATAGGCTTGCGCTTGACTACCATCATGTCTGATGGATAGAAATGATGAGGTCTAGGATGGAGCGCGTTTGCCTAGAAAATGCCCATTCACTCTTCATAGCTAGTACGGAATCCTCAGTGCGCGAGTCCGATTCGCACTTGACCATTTTTTTATTATTATTATTACACACGGGGGTACACCGCATAACATAAATTAAAATTTCCCTGCAGGTAAACTCTGTATTCATTTTATAACTAGGTTAAGTGGCATGCACATTTGGCTTAATTTCACTCCAGAATGAAATTACTGCAGTCAAGTGGTTGTAGTAAATCTGGGCGAGATTTTTTTTACGAATTCAAAGTTCTTGTTCAATGAACAGTTGAACACTTATTAACGCGGCGGTCAACTTGCCACATGCACGGGACATATAGTGCACAAGTGAGTGCGAAAAACAGATGCACTCTCCATTCCCTCTTTTTCATAATCCGATGAGACAGCTTCGACAAGATTGGAAAGATCAGGCGCAGGACTGGCGGCTTATCGTGCTCTCTTTTTGTTTACTGTAGATAGGCTTGCGCTTGACTACAATCATGTCTGATGGATAGAAATGATGAGGTCTAGGATGGAGCGCGCTTGCCTAGAAAATGCCTCTTCACTCTTCTCTTGAAGGCCCCAGGTTGTACTTGGCTGGGAACACAGAAGCTAAAAGGGTATTCCACATCTTAGCGACACGTATGAAACAGAAAGAAACGGGAAGAAAAACGTTTCGTTCGAGTTCACTGGACATCAACCACATAAGGATGCCAATTCTCTCGGCGTCTTGCGGTTCTGTGGTAGAAATGTGAAGGATGTAGAAGGCACTTGGTTGGAACACCACCAATTTCCAAACTTAAGAAAAAAAAATGTAAGAACTCCCAGATAGAAAAACCTAATAGGCATTAATGTTAATGACGGGGGAATCGAACCCAGGACCTCGTGATCTGCAGTCGAACATGCTCACCACTAGACCAACGGGGCAACCTATAAGAAATATGTTCTAACTAAGCAGTCCCATTACCTCTTATCAAGTGGTCGGGGGTTTGAATCCCGGGCACGAATTTGTCTTTTCAGAGTTGGGTTTGAAAAAAAATATCACTTGTTTAACGGTAAAGGAAAGCAACACGAGAGATCATCGTATTATGATGATGATAGTGACAATTTTTATAGTAATGTAATTATAATAAAATATAAGTTGGGAGGATTAAATAATAAATCTTATAAGTAACGCGTCACGTTGTTTGTCCACGATTCACTCTGCAGTGTGCAGTTTAATCTAAAGTAAAAGAAAAACTTAAATCACAATTTATCTAATTTTTTTAATATCCCTAAGGGCAAAACAATGTTTGCCAGGTCAGCTAGTATATATATGTTTTAACAATTTTAAATAAATTACAAAAAATTATAATATTATTTTACAGAGCTTTTTAAATAAATATTCATAAAGCTTACCGGGCATTGAAACGAAATCCAAGAATTCACATCACCAAAATATCCACACTTAACTCCATTACATTCAACTCAATTTGCAATCAATTAAGGCGTTTTCCATACATCGTGAACTTTTTACCAAAAATAGAAAGGGTGCGAACGCGCGTTCCCCGCCGAGGATGAAAATGTACTGGAATACTGATCCCGAACTGGATAAGGTTAGAAGGGTGGAAAATTTGTTTTCACGTTTCCATCGCTGGATGGTTCGTACGTACTTGAGCGACAGGCTGCCTTGTGCTTGATAAATGATAAGTAAATAAACGTCAGAGAAATATAATTAAAAGTACTTTTCTTTTGCAAATACACTTTGCGAAAAAATACCTTTAATAATATTTCTCAGGCAACATGCCCTGATGATGTCCCCTTGTACTTGAACGTTCGGTTTTTTAATTAGAAATACATAGGTACAATATTGGAGTATAACTTGAAGCAAATATAATTTATACTCACATTTTCGTGTATATAGGAAAAATTTACGGCGACATTTTTTTTCAATTCACGCACGTAATTCACATTTTTTTTCAGGCACGCGTCTAGCACTTCATCTAGTACTTAATGGTGCGCTCTTTTCCAAAATGTCTTATATCATTTTGGAAAAGAGCTGAAACTCTTACACTGCTGGACCGATATTTACCAAACATAAGTTCTAAGAACCACCGCAAGAAAGCTGCAAATTAAAAAACTCATCGAAATCGGTGTAACCGTTTGTGGGCTACGATGCCACAGGCAGACACATACAGATAGACAGCGACGTCAAACTTATAAAACCCTCTTCTATTGCGTCAGGGGTTAAAAAAAGTTTTAAAATCGCTTCCTTAGATGCCTCTATAATAAATCAACAAAATGGCGATCTACGTTGAACTGTAAAAGCTGA
Organism: Coenonympha glycerion; assembly: GCA_963855885.1. Lineage (NCBI taxonomy): Eukaryota > Metazoa > Arthropoda > Insecta > Lepidoptera > Nymphalidae > Coenonympha > Coenonympha glycerion. The sequence goes on along the minus strand of OY979637.1, from coordinate 13,177,261 downwards.
ATCATCCATCACAATAAACCATCAAAAAACCAACGTGCAAATGGAAGGTAGTAAAATGGTCCCAATTCCATTTGGCATCAAATCAAACTATCTTACATTTGATAGAACCGGTCCATATCCGCTTCGGGACGATCATGTAAGACTCACTGGGGGTCGGAACCCAATTTGTGATAAATTGCCATGTCCCACACGCTTTGACGCGGTGGCTAGCTGCTGAATTTACTTAGATAGGTATTCTGGAATTTATTGCTTTACCTGATATAATATAATTTTGGGTGTGCTTATAGCTGATAAGCGAAAAGTAAACAGTAGCTTTACCCATATGACATATTGCGATTCACAATTCAAATAAAACTGACCAAGTGCGAGTTGGACTCGCGCACCGAGAGTTCCATACTAATAGAAAAAGGAAAACCATAAGAATCACTTTTCTTAACGAACCGCAAACTTAACTTTTTTTGAAGTTTTTGTATAATTTTCCCCCGGAAAATATAATACAACATTAATCCCTTCAATATTCGTAATTATATCAGATTTTTCGATTGCTACACTTCGATGATAAGGGGGTACGGTATTTTTTCCACATTTTGCCAATATATCAAAAACTATCAGGCTACTACTACTACTATAACTACTTTATAATAAACAAAAATCGGTTTTAGAATACACAAGTAACGACTTTTCATAATATGATACCCCACTCATTATTTTTATCTCATTTTGAAATTTTGACGATCCGGTTTTGCCCCCTTATTAAATAAAAATAAAAACGAAGTTCAATTTTTTCTGATTGCAATGACATCGAGTCATTACTACCTACAACTATTACAAAATTCATGACGATATCATAAACGGTTACTGAAATATAAGGTCGTGACAGACAGACAGACAGACAAACACAAAGTGATCTTATAGACTTCCACAGAAAACTGACATTCTTATACATTTTTTTTAATTTCATTCCATTTCGTTTCTTCCTGCGAATCGAATCGAAATACCAACGCGGCCAGCTACGAGTACCTATATGGGCTACGGCTGCTGCCTGATCACGGGAAAAATGCCGTTGACTTTTACATTTAATATGTACCTACCATACAAACTACAGTTAAACTTGTGCCCACTGCGCTATTAGGTAATAGGTATACCACAAACGACCAATCTGGGTATATAACTGAGGTATTTATGTCGATTTGGAAATTATAACCTACATTCGGGTGAACATAAATATTGTTTTTGTAATGGCCTTTGAAGTTAACGTTAGGAAATTAAAGGGATTTCGTTTTCCTTATGGCTATTTATATTGTACCTGTAGATAATAATAGGTTACCTGCCTAAACAGCGCCATAAATAAACCGTATAAAGCTGGTATAGGATTCATTCTCAGGATTTATTAATGTTTACAATTCAGAAATCTGAATGTTGAGCGAGCACTAAATTTCCTAAGAATCGAGATGTTCACTTGTTAAATAATTTCTTTGACTTCCAGTATGACATATCACAATATGACATACTGAATCCCAGTATATTATATCCACGATGCTCTACGTTCGTCATCCTGCGACATTAGTCCTCAAGTCCCGCCATATTATTCCTCACGTGCTAGTCTCTACATCTAAAATTTCTGGCTTTCTCTACAATTTGTAAGTATTACAGCGTTGAAATCTTAATCTTTTTTGGTCCGACCACAGTATGATTACCACCTCGAGCTAATAGAAATTAACTTGGTTTCCTCATCGAGTTGCAGGGTACAATCAAGTTTCTGGGGTAATTGAAATGAAGCTCTTTACATATTAATTGGTCTACTAGCTTAGCCAGCCCACTTTTCCCTTTTTAATTTTTCTGTCATATATTTTTCACTGAAAACGACTTGTCTTGACATTTTTTCTTGCCTTTGTGAGGTCTACTTTTCGTGGGAAATGGTGTTTACCGTTACTAAGTACTAACTCGATAGGGTAACTAATCATGCAGGGGTCGTCAATTTTCCAGGATCTGTGGCGGGTGGCCCAGACCCATTACCGTAACAATAAAAGTAAGACGTAATCCATACATTTTCGTTAGTGGTATAAGAGCCACTAAATTCTTATTAATTTGGTACTTTCGCAGATTGGACAACCCCAAGTGAGAGTTTTACGAGATCATTAAGAGTTTCAGTACATTATTATCTTTTACGACGTCAGCCTAGAACAAGATCCGAAATTGTTACGGTCAGTGTCATTAACAGAGGTAAAAACTTTCATTTGAACCAACATTTTTTGTGTAATATTCAGTTATTCTCATGTTTATTGTAAAGCAAAGATTTTTGTAAAATAGTTTTTATATATGCAGTATAAAGTAATGTTGGTCGAGTGAAGGCCATTTTATGAAATATTTTAGCTAGCTTTATCCCTCTGTACGCTCAAACTTAAACAAGCAAATCATTTTAGTCGCCTAGCGCCGTGCTTTCTCGCCTTTGACGTGGATTTATTCGATATAAAAGTTTATTCCTTTCTTTTTTAATAACTGTTCGTGGATTATCTAAAATGACCAGCTGACCAAGCAAATGTTGTTTTGCCATTCCCATTCTCTCAGTCCCACGGAACACACACAGAGAATTTAATAAAAAACGGCCGAGCCGTTTCGGAAACTAAAATTGGCACGAGAATTGTATATAGGTACTTATTAGAGATTTTTTTTAAACTCTAGTTTATGTTTTTTTGTGGTAGGTCTGAGAACATACCCCTTAGTAAAAAATAATTTATATAGCAAAACAACGTTTGACGGGTCAGCTTATAGTGTAGAGTAAAAAATAAAACTTTCAAGCAGTTTTCAAATCAAGCATGCTTGGTCTTAGTAGATAGATATTGCAAAACTAGATCAATAGCTTCGATATATCTACTTATAGCTAAATCCATTATTACCTGAGTTTAATAATAATCCGATAATTCATAGTTTCTAAATATGAGAAAATTACTTTTGTGTGGAAATCCGAATCCCTTAGCGTCCGGTCCGTCCGAACTGTAATAAAAAAAAGCTTTTGTAAGGTCTATGATGCCCGTTGGCGTTCTACGTATAGTATGAAATATGACCTTACCTTTGTCCTCGCCACTTTTATTGTTTACCTACCTGCCTGTGATACCTTTTACAACAACAATCTACAGAAGGATTATATGAAACAAGAAGTTATTTTTTTAACGATTACTTTCCAAGTTAATCAATTTTTTTCTATAATCCACATTTTCCAGATCATATAAGACCTCATCTGATAGAAGAAACGTTCTAATTGAATAGTAGTGATTAAATACAAAAACGCTCGATAATTCAATTGCAAGAAATATCTAATATTTATTATAGGACCTCACTCAATATTGTTATCTGATTTTGAAATTTGAACACCAGTTTTCACACCTTTTTAAATAGAAATATTTTTTTAATAGAATATTTTTTTAGAAAATTACCTTTAATTAGAAAATCTAATTAAGAGTAATTTTCTAATTAAATTATTTTCTCACTAGCCAAACTTCAGGCAGTACATAACCTTTAATAGTTAGTAGACGGACGGAAAGTCTCACCATAAGAGTTACATTTTTAACAAAGTGGTATGAAACCCTAAAAAGATTATTATTTTTCCGTACTACTTCAGTCAGTAGCTATACTATTCAGAGTAGTAGAATATACTACACTATAACATAAAATCGTAGAGTATGACCACGTCTCTGGAGTACGATCTCATGTGGAACACGGTGCCTTAACAAGGATTGCCTTTCAAACTAATGCATCGCCCGCAGAGACAACATAATACGGCCACCACACCACAACACACTACTACATAATATAATAGGTACATAAAACTAAAGATATTGTTTGTCTATTTGTTTGTTCGTTTGAACGCGCTAATCTCAGGAACTAAGTACTGGTAACAATTAAAAAAATATTTTGTCCATCATGTTGAATTCATCCATTCAGTCCATATCAACCTCAATTTTTTATGTATTATGTAGGAACATATAATAAATTACTAGCTGATGCCCGCGACTTCGTCCACGTGGGATAAAAACTATTCTATCTTTTAAGTTGGACCAAATGACAGATATTCACGAAGTTTGAACTAAATCGGTTCAGTAGTTTAGGAGTCCATTGAGGACAAACATTGTGACACGAGATTTATATATATTAAGATTGGTTTATACCTAGTAAAACTAGAGTTTTACTTATAAATGCGGAAAACCGAAAACCACATAGCCATTTAACTTTATAAATTTAATTAACATTCAAAAGACAAATACAAAATTTGATAAAATTAAAATACTAAAGTTATCTCGGTTTTGCGAATTTTGTTGATCTGGAATTAAATCAAATGGAGCGATTGTTTTAATCAAACTGAAATTTGAGTAGGCCTGTTCAACTGTTTCGTGCAGTAAAATAATATAAATTAAAATATATTCACATATTTGTTTCACCAATCGCGTGGGATTATTTGAGAACATAAATAAAAGTAATAATTCTTTATTTCCAGTAGATTGTGTGACTCTCCCAAGAATCACGATGACCCAATGTTCCGTTGCGGCGATTGGTGGCCGTAGTAAGTTAACCCTCGGTGTCCCGGTTTTTTTTAACTTGGAGAACATTTCCATCATACATGATTTTATCCAACTTTAATCGCCTAGCAAAATATAAATGTGGAATATCGGTGGAATAGTTAAAAGAGCTGCTTTATCCCTCTCTGTCATCAATCATTTGATATTCGAAGGGAAAAGACAAACAGTATAGCTATTCCACGTTTATTTGTAATGGGGCAAAAGTTTACACGGCGCTGTCCTTTGGAAGCTCTCCAAAAGGAACAGTTTTTCCGTTTTTGTTTTCATTGACGCTCCTCAGTTTTTCCGTTTTTGCAACTGTTTTCAAGCATGCAGACCAGTAAGCTGAGATAAGTGCGTTCAAACAATAGTTACTTGTTATGCAAAGGCGCAAAGTGGATTTTTGGGGCGAGTGTCAAATTTGAATCCTGAGCATATAAAAAAAAATTGCGCCCGTACATAACACAAAATTTTTCATCTCACCACAGCGAGGAAAATCACCAGAAGATGATGAGAACACTTTAGATCGGCATTGCGAGTTAAATGTTGTTTTTAGTAAGTCTGAATACCTAATTTCACTTACTGAAATCACCTTCAATCATCACTCACCTTATTTTAAAGTTAAAACAAAAAAATAATGAAAAAGCAAAAAAAAAATACTTTAATTATTATCAGTTAATCGCGGTTGGAAACATAGACACCTAAGACCAGATCAAAAAAAAATTGAGAAACTTTTTTTCTACTTTTATTTTGAATGCGTTCTGAAATAATTATTTCTAAGAACCAAACAATATAAAATTTTATAGATAAATTAACAATAAATACATAAACAATTAGGAAAAATCATGGATTTAAATAGATTTCTTTTATAATTAATAAAACTAAATGGGAGTTAATATAATAAAATTTAAGAAAAAGTAAAAATAAAAAACTAATTTACCTATACAAACTCTAAGGTCGAACTTTCGTTACTGACCGTATGTGTTATTAAAAAAAAAGAAGAACATTTGACATTGACATGACACGTACTACGAGTTTGACTTTGGAAATGCTTTCCAGCCTAAGGCCGGAAATGATTTTCATACTACTTTCTCTCCCTTGGGATAAATTAAATTGTTTTGGCGGCCTAGGGAATAATATAATAGCATTTCCCGCCCGCATTTCGGGCATTTCGGGTGAAATGAAAAATATTTTTCTTATTCCTCTTTATGTCCCACTGCTGGGCACGGGTCTCCTCTCAGACTGAGAGGGGTTTGGCCATAGCCCACCACGCTGGCCAAGTGCGGGTTGGCGGGCTTCACCCACCGTCGAGAACATTTTTGTGAACTCTCAGGCATGCAGGTTTCCTCACGATGTTTTTTCTTCTCCGTTAAACAAGAATTTCCTAACTCGGAAAAGTCAGATGTGCGTGGCCAGGATTCGAACCCGCGACCTCCTTATGAGAGGCGTACAATCACTGAGCTATCACTGCTTTAAACAAATAGACAGACAGATATTACAGATCTAATATTAGTATAGAATTACGCATTTACCAAAATATAAGGAAAATAATTCAATTTCCTTTTCCAACTTATAATCAAGTTTCAATTACTGGTAGGTACGAAAACCACAGGCTTGATTGTTTCAGAAATTCAATATAAATATTTAATTCAATGTATTTCATATATATTGAACAAATATATTTTATATATTAATTTATATATTTTACTAGCTGACCCGGCAATCGTTGCTTTGCCATTAGGGATATAAAAGTAGCTTACAACCTACTCTGAGACCTACCGAACTTACATAGCATTTCATAACAATCGGTCGAGCGCTTTCGGAGGAGTTAGGTAACAAAAAATGGCACGAGAATTATATATATTAGAGAAGAAGAAGACTAGCTGACCCGGCAAACGTTGCTTTGCCATTACGGATATAGGTAGGTAATAAATAGGTAACGACCTACAGAACATTCAAACAATCGGTCGAGCTGTTTCGGAGGAGTTCGGTAACAAAAAATTGTCACGAGAATTTTATATGTGAAAAAAAAACTCCGACACTATACATTTTAATTATAGTATTCTGTGGTATGGGCATATATTCTTAGCTAGACGGAACACGTGATGCGTGGCTGCTAGCGACCCTTTGTGGACTCAATCTGCATAATACGCCTCATTAGTGCATACATGGGCTTGGTCAACGCTTGTAGTAGAATGTGTGCTGCTATTATTAGATCTATAGGAACTAATTTCTTGATTGCACAGTATAGTTCACCTTCAGCTCATTCTGTCCATACATGGAAAAGTTTTCTAATTAGGTAGAAAGCGTGGTTCTCGTTTTAACTTAAAAATAACATCAACACGATTTTGTATACCTAGAGGGCTCCGTAGCATCAAAACCCATTCTCTATCGTATTAAAGTAAACCAAATTACCAAACACACACTAAATCAAAAACGAGCATAAAAATCACGTTTATTGTATGGGAGCCCCCCTTAATTATTTATTTTATTTTAATTTAACTTTTTATTTCTACAGTAGATAAGTATATACTTAACTTAATTTTCTGTGAAAATTTAAAGCGTCTACCTGTTAGCGTTATCAATATCGATCAAAAACAAGCAAAAAAATCACGTTTATCGTATTGGAGCCCCCTTAAATATTTATTTAATTCTAACTTTTAGAATTTATGGCCATACACCTGCCGTGGAAGTTACAATTTACTTTTTTTTTATAGTGCTTCACACACTAGGTATAATTATAAATATGTATCGAATACTAATCTATCTATGTAATCTATGATTGGCAAACAATGTGTATCGAAATTATCGTGTCATCGGTATTCGCTTCCATAGTTCAATCGTTAGAGCGGCCACTCGCGACAAGTGGTGGTTGCGGGTTCGAATCCCGTTGGCAGCGATAATTTTGATACACTTATAATTTATAAGTGTGAAGTAAGTTAATATTTGCAAAAAACAAAATACTATTTGAATTTCGCGGGCCGAAATACCTTAATCCCGGCATTTTTAATAGGAGCTTAATAATTGGTCATTAAGCCCCAGCCACAACAACCAATGCATAAATCAAGCATTGAGATAAGAAGAGTTTAACAATTTAAAGCGATTTAATTAAATAAGCATCTAGATAGTTTCGACTCGATTCATTGCGACAGCTGGGACTAAGTACCTACCTAAATTATTTTCTTTTCGGCTAAATCCCTTTTTGAAAGATTTATTTATCCTTGTTATTGGGTATAATGAACCTATTCAGCTGTAAGCAATACGAGTAAATATAAATTGTTTGTTATTTATACCAGCAATTTCCACTGGAAGGTAAATCAATGACAATGGTTTAAGTAGGGTTCTACCATATTGTGACTATTGACTATAGTATATAGTATAGGTATAGATAGTCAAAAGTCACATTTATACATGCAAGTCCTTAATTAGTACCTCTTCAAATAGGTAAAAACACACAACAAGTAAGTATAAATTAGTTTTTGAACCAGTGGCCATTTGAATACTCTACGTGCTCATACGTAGATATATCATTCATAGATATAAAATGAACGTGGAATTTAATTCCATTGAACACAAATCCGTGTGGTGTCACAACAGTTGCATCCAATATGCGCTGACGGAGAATGAAAAATAAAATCGAAGCTCCAAATTACATTTCGTTTCAATGTATAAAATTTTTCGCTCCAGAGTTCAACGTTATCATGTATCCCTTTTACACTACATTGAATTCATTGTAGAGAGATTCATTGTAGAGATTTAAATCGGCGACTGACTGCGATACTCACAGTTTCTATTTCAGAATAAATAAAATATGTGCACCAATGTGAGCTATAGAAGCAATCCAAAACTTAATGTTACATGCAATGTCCATCAGCAAATAAAATTTATTTATTGGTAGATAGGAGAATGACCGACTATAATAATACACTAGAAATGTCAGCCTAAGTCGTATTTCAGGAGTACGTTTAATATAACACTTATTAATCTGCGGTCATGCTTTTACAAAGGCCTATACCTAAAGAATATGAAAAAGAATAAATGCAAATGAAATGAAAGGAAATGCTAAGGAATATGAAAATGAAAGTGGTGAAATTAGAGTGCAGATGAAACTCATAATAAGGTGAAAACACACTGTATCATACAAGTCCAAAAAAAACATTTTAGATAAACTATGTATTGTTATTACTTACATATTTTATAATGAGACTACATATTTTATATTATGAAGTTTCTTACTAATTCTATTCCTTCGATTTTATGATTTGCATTTTTAAGTTGCAATCATCAGCTGTAAAATACGAGTATGACAACTAAAACCATATAGCTGCGGCTAAAACGGGCCCGTCTTGGGTTTTGAGGTATTGGGTATTTCTTCTTCAATAAATACAAAAAGGTAACATGATAAATAATATTTTATTAAATTCACCATTTGTGAATACAAAAGTCTGTTTCCCCTGGGCCCTATTTACATCTCACTTTCTTTTGGGCGTAACATATAGTAAAAACTCTGTTGTAGAGACACCTCCTTCATACCATAGTTTGCATTGAATAGCCAATGACACTCCCCAAGTAAAATCAGATATCTGTATCGCTATCAACGGGGAATGGCTATTTTTGTCCAAAGGAAATGATTTGGGATCAAATCCAGGCGGATCAGGATAGTATGTGATCTTCCCAACGTGTTCCTTATCATACGAATGGTAACCATCACAATGTAGCCAAAGCTTTTGCTCTGGCAACTTCAACCAATTCCTTACTTTGGGTGGAACATTCGCCGTAGAATTAGCATTCAAAGGTTTGGCTGACCATTTCAGTTGTTTATTTATCCTTATAATGACGCAAGGTTTATTTCCGTATCCAAAAGGTGACTCACCACAAGGTCCGAGATCTGAATAGTTTTCGATTTCCCTTTTCCTCCTCTTTTTGAGTAAATTCTCTAACCCATCTACATATTTTTGATAATCTTTTGGATCATTTCGGTACCAAATGAGTGGCCTGGAGTTTAAAGATGTCGGTGTTGCTGTTAATCCAATACCGTTCGCTGAATACATCAGAAGCTCCGTCTTTTCAACTGTTTGATAGTCTTCCATAATCTTGATTATCATTAATGAGCCGTATAAGAAAATCATCGTATAAGTTGCGAGAAATATCAAGTACATTATCGAGTAGATTATCATGTATAGCCAACTCTTGCATGTTCTCCCGCAAAACTCTTTTTTATTCCTGTCGTATAGATAGCGACAACATCGTTTCCTCCATGGCTCCGGTGTAGAATCTTCTTCATCGATTCCCGAAGGAGCATTCTTCGAGGAACCAGGCACTGGCAACGATGGATGCTTGGGCTTACGGGACTTTTTACCTGTGTCCATTTTATTTAATATAAGGCTTATTTTATCTTATTTATTAAATTCTGAATTGAAATATACGCAACATGACATTATAGATTGTTGATAAATGTCATAAGTCATAATATGGAATTTACAGTCAGACAAGGCTTGGACAAGGCTCTCTTGGCACTTGAATGACATTGTCAGGAGGGCGTTGCAAAGGCAGTCAAAAATAAATTCAGGTTAAAAGCAAAGACGGATGTTCTATCTATGCTCGAATGTCATTATAATATACGCGCCCGCTCTATATAGAGAGAGTGAGTAAAGGAGAAATTGTTATTCTAAAAGGCCCTACTCAAAGCAATGCCTGCAGAGCCTGCTTGCAGTTACTGCCGCAGAGAATGTTGCTCCACATAGCACTGCAAATCATGGCGAAATCAACGACTCTGCCCGCGAAATTTAAAATTTTCGTAGATTTTTGCAATTTTTACTATCTAAGAATAGATGAATCAGTCTTTGAAGAATCATTGCGAATGTATAAATTAATATAAAATTTATGGTATAAACATGATGACGGTCTAAATCGGCCCGACCATGTTCCACATGTCCCTGATTGCAGTTTACGGTGGGAAGATCGTGTGTCGGGCTGGCAGAATGACACTGCAGCCCTGCGACAGAGTGAACAATTAAAATATCGGCCCTGCATGCATACATACAATAAGATCGGCAGTGGCACTGCAAGCAGGGCCCAGCAGGCAGTGCTTTGAGTAGGGCCCTTAAGCCATGAAAGTGAGGGAATAGGAATATGTGAGTGATATTTTATTGCACACAATTTACTCGTATATCTTTTTAAGCTGGCCTCTTTTTCCTCAATTTGCAGCAGGAATCTTATTAAGGTGAAATCTATCACAAGCGTAAAATTCATCTGGATATTAATTACTTCGCGGCAGAAGTAATAAATCAACGGAAAGACAGTATAATCTGATAAGGGAGACCCATGGAATTGTTTTTATCCGCCCGGAAATACAGAGATCTATAGGTATAATTGGTGGGACGAGTAATTGGTTTGCAAGATGGATTGCAGATGGCTAAGGTACCTAAGCTATAATATTTTCTTATAGGTACTTTTACGAGTAGCGGTAGCGAACCTGCCGTTTGAGTTCGTGGGTTCGATTCCCACTACTGGAGAATGTTTGTGTGATGAGCATGAATGTTTTCCAGTGTCTGGGTGTTTTCAATATATTTATGTATAATAGTAATAGGTTTGTATATTTACCAGTTATCTCGTACCCATACAAGCTATCGCTTATCTTGTTGTTAGATTGCGATATGTGTAATGTCCTGCTATAAATTACTTATATTTATTATTTATATTATATTTATTTACTTACCTAAGAATTGCGGCCGTGGAAAATTAACCATAGTGTGAACTTTATTAGTTAATTTAAATTTTCAGTAGGTACTCCTTCTCTATAGTCTATACGAACCTGCTATAAGTACCTACGTTTACGTAGCAGACCTATATAGGTATATATTCTCTGAAAGGGGTAGAAAGTTCTTTCTTCACATTTATATACCTACGTGATAAAGAGACGGTTCCACATCTCATTCACGCCTGAATTTCAGAGAGCGTTTTCGTTATCTAAACAGAATCTGAACAGGCCATAATACATCACCAGGAAACCTACATGCGTAAGGAGTTCTCCACAGTAAAATCGCACACTTAATTGCGAACACAATTGCGAATTGGCAGGCTTCACACAAATGGGCTATGTGCTATGGCTAAACCACTCCTTACCTTATTTCTAGGAGACCCATACCCAGAAGATAAGCTATGCTACTTAAAAAGTAGTTGAGACAGTAGGTATTTGAATGCTGTTACAATACCTACCTACTACAGAATAAAAATATTTTTAGGTTCTATTTAACTACTTTATGACGCCCATAACTTTGATTAGAAAACTTCACAAAATCAAGCATTGCTATTTGCATTGCTGTAGGCGTTTAATAAGGTAGGCTCAAAAATAAATGAATAAGTACAGATTTATTTTTGACCAGAAGTTTTAATCCTCAAAATTCAATACTTTATTCTTGTAACAAGTATCACTTTGAAATCGCACGATTTCTTAAAAGAAGCAAAAAAACGTTGTCGGCTGTAGTTGGTTGGTTTGTATTGTATGTATTTGTAATTTTTACATTACAAAACTATCCGACAAAGAAATAAGCATATGTACCTACAACACAATTTCCCATTTACGCGTAGGAACGAATATTCATGTGTGTGACACAAAATATAAGGCAGAGTCAATTTGGGAGCGCTTCCACGGTCAGAACAAAGCTCTCAGCGGGTATCTAATTGAATGAGGTGTCCCGCTGGCTCGGGATGGGATGAGAACCATCAGTCCATCAAACGCTAGATTACTTTTACATTCATTTTGTTATACGCGATGTTATTGCTTACCTAGTTAACCGTTTTTTATACCAAACGTTTTTAGAGATGAAAATGTTTGCAAGCAGACGTAATTTAACTTAATATTATAAAGACGAAATTTTGTTTGTCTGCAAGTGTGTATGTGTGTATGTTAGTTATTCCTTCACGCAACAACTACAGAACTGATTTGAATGAAAACTTTACCCTAAATTGGCATTTATGTTCCTCCTTATCCCGGAAAAATCTATATATATATCCCGTAATTTTTACAAATCTCGGTTTTCTCGGGATTCGTGAACAATCAAAATTCACGAGGGTAGAGCCACCGCCGGTGTTTTTTAGTACTAAATAGTTATTCATCTACTTAATGTAAAAATTAGAATGTCCAAGTAGGCACGGAAGTATAAGTATTGTTCTGTTAAAATTACAGACACATAATTTTATAATATCAGGTAGGTAAGTAGGTATTTATATGTGTAAGCTTACGGTTCATAAACTCTAAATCCTTGCAAGATAAATTCGTGATTTATTTCAGAAAAAAACAAAGCTCTTCTAGGTACCTACGAAATCACTGTACGTAACGTAGATATTTGTTATTGTCTCGTTAGGGTACCTAGTACTTGCTCACTTTCATTCTGCTGACATGTTCTCCCTTTATCATCTTACATGGATGGTAATAAATATTTATGTTCCTAACTCGTATTACATCGTACGTTTACTAGCGTCTTAGGTAAATAAAATAATTTGTACTCGTAAGCTTACAGTTCATGATTTTTCTTTAGGTATTACTTTATGTAGGACTTTAGGTAGGGTTTTTAGGACTTTTGGATATATTTAAGACATTTCCGTTTAGTTATTAAATAAAAAATATTTTAAAATAATAGTTGAGTTATTCTTACGTTGTCTCTTAGATAATATTAATTCTTTCTTGGTGGAATAGACTATCTGATAAATACGGGAGATACATCCCAAGAACGAGGTTAAATCGAATTAGATCGGCTTTTGTGTCTATTAGGTACCAACGCTTTCCACTGTAAGGAGTATTATAAGGTTTTTTCAAGAAATCAGACAAGTACACATATTAACTCAATAATTTATTTTTATATGCTAATAATTCAATGATTATTATTAAATTCAAACTATTTAAAGAGTTGTTTTAAGTAGTGAAGACATTACAATCCTTGCCTTAATCCTTTTGAAGGTACATTCACGACAAATCCATCAACACATCGAGCTTATACCCATCGGCAGGTTCTTTATTTACAACATTCATATTATGCAGTTAATAAATAATAATTGATCTAGAAACAATTATTACTTTTTTCGGTTTAAAACAGAATTATTAAAATGTTCACTTATCAGTGAGTATAAGAAAAGTATGATTATTAATTAATTAATCTAAGTTTTACTGTAAACTGGTTGTAAAATAAAATGATTTCGCAATATTGCTGTAATTATGAATAATAAGACAAGTTAAACGCATTCTAAAGTATTAAAATTTATCAATGTTTCTGGGTAACAGAAATCTCTTATCGAAAGAAGTAATAATTTTCAAGATTACCTATTCAAGAATAAAATAGTGATTTTTAAATACAATATTTAAAATTACACTTTTATTATTATTTCAAACTACATATTTATTGGCACTAGCTAATTAGGTACTATCACATTCAGATCTTGCGAACATAATATCAGAATATCAAAATAAATTCTTCACGGAAAATAATATAAAGCATAAATTAGCCGGATGTCTAGCAGTAAAAAAAATTAACTAGGTACTAAAAATATAATATACTTGAACAATAAATATATTTTTTGGAAATGGAATTGATTCGATAAAAGTATTAAACATATTTTATTTTCTTAGATTTGATAAAAATACTATAACTTTTTGGTACTTGTGGATGTTTAAGTTAGTAATAAACTAATTTTATTTGAAATTGCCGAGTTTAACTATGTAATATTTACAGTTCAAAGAAACCTACATTAAATAAAGCGCAATCCAAACTTATATTTTAATAAATTTTAATGTTAAGTGAACTTATATTTGTAAAATAAACGTTTGTTTGCGTGCTTGATTATGACAGTGAATTTATACTATTATCGAGGTTGTATGAGAAATCGGCAATTTCATTGAAATTGACATACTATTCAGGAATCTACAATCTTATAAGCTGCAGTCGCCATATTTTAGTAACCATTTTATCCTCTGCTATACAATTCCCATAAAGATTAGCAATATTCATTGTAGGCTTATCAAAAATAGAAGGATTAAAGATTATATCACAAAATATATTCCTTGTCACAACAAACGATAACTTTTTGTTTTCATTACCATTATCAATTTAAAAATAAAGTAACATTACGGAAATACCATATCTGTTTCATTTTCATTAGGAAATTCTTACAATTGAGTTAATATCATTTGAAAGATAAAATATGGTTTAAGCTTGTAAGGTAATATTTATTAAAAGACAGAGCTTGATGATGGTATTGAAAACAAAATTCAACATGTAGGCCTGACACCATTCATTATGGACCACTGGAAAAGAGGTATTCCATTTGTTCACTCCTTACATTAAAGTTCAAGCTACTGACTAACATGCATTGGCTATCAGACAAAAATGTAGTGTACTAAGGACATTAAATTGTCTCAAGTGAAGATTTATAAATTTACAACTGAAGACATGCAGTCCATTCGAAAAAAAAAATGTGGCTTCAAAGATGTAAACCACGTAACTATCCACTTATGTACTGTAGTAATTCAATTCAGTCAGTATAATCCTAATTTATTAATGACATATTATATATTACAGCATGATTTGTATATATTCGTTATATTTATAGCTACTAAAGTAGAAACATGCCTAGATAATAAAATATTTTTAAAAGAGACAACTGGATAGACTTTGGAATACTTAGAAACAATTTAAAGGAGCTTACATATTAAAAGCAAATTTTCGATAGACTCTGCGTAAAAGTACATTTTTTAATATCAACGTACATAAGTAAAGACTTCTTTATACAATGTTAAGAAATATTTTCCAGTTAGTAGACAAAACGAGTATTTAAACAAGTCTAAATAATTGAAATTGATAGTCGATGAAAATATGATTGTAGCGAAATGAATGAATGATGAATTATGTTTAATCCTAATACACAAACACATTTAAATAATATTAATATTAACAATGGACGAACACATTTAATTCGAGCGATTGCAGTCTCGATTTAAGAAGTCATTGCTCTTGATGACAATTGATATAAGTAACAATTGCGACTGTAGATCACTAAGTGCACTTCACTCACAATGTGGAAACATTACACATTTTCACTGTAAGGTCAAACACAATTTAAAATTATAATAATCGATTCCTAAATATTTAAGTATAGGTAATAATAATTAAAGTAAAATCTATAAATTATTGCTACTCCAAGTAGTAAGCTATTAATAGGTAAATGAACAAATTAATCCAATTTTCATATATAATACGGTAACTTTGTATAAACAATCCATTGAGATCACAAATCGCTTTCAGAATAATATTGATAAATCACAAATTTGTAGGCTTTCACGTGATTATCTAGTCTTTCATTTCATTAGCAAAAGTCACAAACTTCTTTTGTAGTCGACGGACGATCCTTAAAGCAAACATCTCCAATACCACTACACTAACAATGTTTCGGCTATTCAGTATCGTCTCGAAACAATCGAGTAGGCCACTTGACAGGTACAGTATAAGGAATGGATGAAGTATCACTACACCGTCTCACTCATGTTTCTTCGTGTTTAGTTTATTCTTCGTATTTAGTGGCTTTGACGATCCAATTTTTAACCAAGCTTTACCTATTTTTAACATCCAATTAAAGGGGTTCAATTTTTGAAAGAATTTTCACAATGTAGAGCTACGAATTTTACTTCACTGAAACTTTACCAAGTATTCGATTAGTTTCTGGAATTTAGTCTGGGCATTTTAGTACCATCAGCAGGTTGAAAGACTGTCTCGTCACATGATTCACAAAAACATTTAGTAAGACTCATAATTAAAAGTTCTTAAAAACGTATTTGTATTTGCCATCTAAATGTTGTTCACTATACTGTTTGCAATAACTGCAATTATAGCTGCTGCCGTGAATTCAAATGATTTTAAATAAAGTTTAGTTAAAAATCCCGTATCGCCTAGCTTCTGTGACTCATCTGAGTCTAGTTATCGCCGTACACCTTCGCCACCACTAAATGAAAATCTTCAGAGATTTTAAGAAGCCCAAATAACCCTCATATGTAGAGGCAAGTCAGAGCTGACATTGCTATCACCACGTAGAAGTTTGGAGATCTCCAAAATCCTTTGCTCCAACCGCAATCTAGATCTTTTGCAATAACCTAGAAAGACATAAAAGGACAGTGATTATATCTAAATTGAATTTGGAATCGTTGGCAAGTCTTAGTCCTCTAGAACTCTAGAAGTATTTCAAAAGAGTGCAACTAAGATTACAAATCGTTGGATTATGTAACGGTTAATATTGAAGAGAAGTACGGGAATTGCATGAAATAATCGAAAATTTTATGGCATATGAATTACGTTTTCCGTTATTTATGTCGAGAATTATGTATTATAATATGGTTTACTTACATCACTGAAAGTCCTATTATAATGCGATGGACATCTTGCAAAGCGAACGTCATCCCTCGTTGCTATGCAGTCCGATGGGCTGTCGCATAGATATTGTCTCCGTTTGCGATCCCATGCTTGGATCCACCTGTAATAAAATGAAGCTGGTCTCAGAAACATATAAGAACCGTGCAGTGTATAGATATTCGTCTCGTCGTCGCCGATTGATATATCTATATTCATGTAATAAATGGTATCCAATTATGATATAAACGTTTGATAATTTTGTCAACTTTTACGAACTGTGGTGAGGTTTTAACTGTACATAATTTAGCAATTTTTCAGTACAGTAAACATCAATTGCATCATTAAATTGTAAAGGCCCATTACGCTAATTGTATGTGTGTATAGGAAATACTTGATACTGATTGGTCTGAAATTTGGAATGGAGATAGATTTTAAATAAAACGGGAATAATCTACAGCTCCCACGGAGCAAACAAACTTCCACACGGGAGCCGCAGGAAAAAGCTCATTTATACAAAAATCTTACCCAATACGACAATCACAGTACAAAGGATTTCCCGCAACAAATATGTCGTGTAGGAACAATGAGTTGGGTACATTCGGCCATTCGTTTCTGGCGGGGTTAGGAACCCTAGTGATCATGTTGTCTCTCAAATCCAAAGTTAAGTTCTCAATGCGTCCAGCAGGCCTAGCATGCGCTCATAGAGATATTGTCTTGAAGAGAGAGAGACATAATGTCTTCATAGACTTTTTAGTCTTTATACCTAACATGGTTGTCAAGACATACAATTATGTCTAACGAGAGATGATTTTGTCTTGAAGACAAACTGGTGTGGCCGCTTCAAAATTCTTTCGATATTTTAATGTTGCAACACCGGTTTCGTTCATTCAATTTTTACCTAAATTAATTATTAGTCTGTAATTTTTTATCTGCAATCTTTAATTTGACATTGATTGTCAGTTGTCATATGGTTGTCATTTGTCAATTTAAAAACGAATTATTTTCGAAAATACTGTACCTACCTAAATAACGAACAGAAATAAAAATGGAAAACACAAGGAAAACTTGTATTTATATATTATTTATTTGATGATTCGCTTGTAACAATTTTACACAGTGATAGTAGTGGTTCAAACGTCCCTAGGAGTATGTTAGTATGTTCTGTGCGTATGCCTCGGAGGCCGAACTCGGGGATTCGAATCCCATCCACGCATTAGATTGCCTTAGTGCAACTATATTAATGCCTAATATTACTTACGTCGCTTGTTGTGTGGTGAAGGTAACCATCGTGAATTTGTATGCGTGAGTTCTCTAAGATGTGTGAGAGTAGTAATTATTGTGAGATCGCTTCGGTCCTTGTTATGAGATTCAGAAACCGTTCCCGGGAGCAGTTGGCTGTATAAGGGGTTGAGACACCGAGAGGGGCTACAGTGTAGTTAAATATATTATGTTAAATATAAATTTTATAAACTGTTTCAGTTTCCTAGGGAGCAATAAGAAACAAATAGCATACTGAAATCTATATATGGCAAGACATCAACAATTAAAGGCACTGGACAAGCTTGGTCAAGAAAGTTCAGTGGAATAGTTGAAATGATATAGTTACAGTACCTGTCTCTATTTTCATTTGCCTTATGTTTCTAGTCTTGCAGAAATGTATTTCAAGTTAACTCTTTGATATGTAAAAGCTTTTTGGTTTCTAGTGCTGGCGTGACTAGAATAAGAAGGCAGAGCTCGCTCTAGCACCGGCCACTGGTCATCACCCACTAAGGAGAGTTCATTGAGTGCTGCCTCCAGAGCGCTTCATAAGCACACAAAGTGAACTTAATAATGTAGTAAAAGTAAGATGATCCTCGGTAGCTGCATTCTGACATAATATTCATACTTGATAATATAACTACAGTTGTATTTGTTGGTTTTAGGGAAAGGTGAGGAGAGTGATGGATAAAAAAGTGTCCGAATTCAAGTAGAGAAGTTGTTGCTGAGCTCCGGGGGGCCTCAGACCTCAGAGAGGCAAAACTTGAGTTGTTGTAAGTATCAATCTTGTTTAAAACTTTATTTAAATAAGTTGAGCCTATATGGCTTTGGAATCTTAAAACACACTTCCTGCATGCAGTGTCTGAGTCGCATGCAATAATAATAATGAACAGATCATCAAAATGACAGTGTCTAAACCATATAACATTGTATTTATCTTTTGCAGGCGAGCAGGCAGGCAACAGCTGAACGACTGCAACAGAAACTTATAAAATTTATGATTACTTGTCTAGTCTTCATCAATCAGCATGTTCATTTTCATCGTTGTCACTGTACTTGATTATATTAGATTAATTTATAGATGTGAAATGCAAAATCTCTATGTTGTGCCATGTATGGGTTCAAAAAATTGTTACTCTTTCACGAGACAACAATAGCTAGGCTTTCGGGTTATTTATCATTCATAGTTGTTGTTTTTCATGACCTAAGCATTTTATTTGAGTATTTTGGTTTGACTGTTAATGTTTATAAATATATATGTGATCAAGATTACTTATGAACATAATATTTATAATATTGTAAGTATAATAATATATGAGTAGTCTGATTTTTGAAGTATAAGGAAAAAATTATAAAATCCTGTTTTTCAAGAGTATTTACAAGAATTTATATTGAAAACACATAATAGTTTTTGTATAGTATACTTATATTGTAATAATATGAGCCCAGTGAAGTTAAAGCTTAGTGACTGGTGTAATTAAAGACAGACTTTTAAGGTAATAGTTAAGTCTAAAGTTTTATAGCTGTTGTTCGAACACAAGCTATGATTGTGATAATTAATAATGGTTCCTTTTATTAATATCAATTTTTAATTATATTCAACTTGACTTTGTACATATCCTAATATTAGCATTGAAAACCAAAGAATTTGTTTAAAAATTATATTGTCTATTTTTTTTGTAAGAATTTATGATAAATCTACATAATTTATTTTCATAATATTATATTACGATACTAGTACATGTACCAATAGCCTAATGATAGTTATATAGTTAACCCTGCAGCCTCCTGTTCATAATATTTACTAACTTTCTTTTTGATTATTAGTTGTATTAAAGGATAAATAAAATCTGAAAGTTGAGCATTTTTAGTTATCCCACCCTAAGAATAAAAGTGAAAGTTTCTGTATGTAACTCTTTTACTACATACCTGATTTATCTGAAATTTGGAATGAAGATATCTTTTTAGCCAACTTTTTATCGCCAATTTCAATTCGCCCTAGTTTCTAGACAACTAAAATTAGTTATGGGTGCAATAAAAAAAAAATATAGATATTTAGATTTATTGTGCGAGATAGTTCAGCATTCATATTTTTCAGCTTCTAAATTTATGAGTGTTTCAACACGCCTTGCACTAAGAAGAAGATCACAACAAATTCGGCCGGGTATTTATTTATCACCATTTTACAAAATGTTACTTAATTTACTAATCAAGATAGTAAAATTAGTATTTATGCAATAACAAGTCTAATTTTCTCGGTTCTTCCATTCTACTAGGCTGTCCCTGTGCTGCATCTTCAGAGTCAGCCTCCAATGTTATGCTGAAAAAAAAAACAATAGCATTAAGTACATAAATATATTCAAGTGCAATCATTTTGAAATTTGCTTTATTGAAATAACTGGTGATGAGTTGTACCTGTGGTTTGGTTATGGGGACAACCCTATACCACACATGGCCCAATCTACCTTGTGGTTATAAGGACCGAATTGTGGGAGGGCACCCATTTGGTACTTGCTCTTGGCGTGTTCCTGGGGTGCTTTCTTGACTAGTTTTCTAGCCTAGATTCCACCACTGGACTAGGCTCATTTTCTCCATTACTTACAATTTCCAATGTTTCTTCAGTGGTACCCTAAAAATAAAAATGATATTACATAAGTCAATTTAATTAAAAAGAAGTACTTATTCTAATAATCGTATAATATTAGAGTAGTGTTGTAAAAGGAGTGGTATAAGGAATGTCTTTTGTATCTATCTCAATAACAATTTCATTGGCAAACACAAATTAATCCTTTGTTCACCCAAGTTTCCTTAACTTAGTTGTAGGTTGACTTATAGTCACCTACAATCTATCACCAAATACATATATAACAATTATCATAATAATCTTTCATAACAGCCTGTAAGTTAGGCTTGTGTAAAATAAAGACATTTTGTGATTTTTTTCAATTATATCAAATACATTTTATTTTATTATAAGGCTAATTCTGTCCGTTGTTATTGGCAGGCACTACAATTGGGAATACATAATCAAATTACATGAAAGAAAAAATAAAATATTGGTGTGAAGTTCTTGTAGAGACTGGACACATGACAGACAAAATGTTTAACAAGTACCTAATAAAAGCACTGATAGCCCAATGGTTCAACTCTGGGTTTCGAAACTTTTCCAAAACTACATAACACTTGCAATCTTCATAATTACGAAAGACAACATCGCAAGGAAATCTGCATAGCGGTGAGTTCACCACATTGCTCTCAAAGGTATGCAAAGCCTGAAGCAAGTGACAGTGTGGCGGGTAATGGCCTATAAACCACTGTCATTATGAGAGAAGTCTTGCCCAATTTGCCTTCTATATCCTCCATTAGCAAGGAATTGAATGGAACACAATACCTACAATAACTTTATCATTCAGAATTTACATATTGTTAAGTTAGTACCTTCCTACTTCTATAATTCCGAGAAGTAAAAATTTCCGCTTACCTTGAGATGTACGGGAAAGCCTTCACCGTAATGACGCTCCAAGTCCTCAGCAAGTTTCTCTATCAGATAGAGAGCCATCGGCGAGATCCTACAGAAGGACTGAAACTCCCCATCACTCATATCAAACGGGTCGCAGACGTCTCTAATTCGACTGTTGCATTTTTCGCAGCTCTAGGTCCTCTTATAGCGACAAAACGTAGTTATACTAATTTATCGCCATCACGCTGAGATAAAAGGCTATAGATTTCCATTACTTTGGCGTGAAGACATAATAAGTCTTCTTCAAAATTGAGGACGACATAATAACTCTTTTCAAAATGTCAAAATAAGACAAAATTACAGTGTCATGTTAGGGTTTGAAGAGATAAATACCACAGATAAAGTAAAAATTATTTTATTTCTTCATATGACGTAACGAGAAAGACATAAATAACCTGCCATGTTAGTGGCAGTAGAGATAAAGACAAAAGTCGAGAAAATGAGAAGAGATAGATATCTCTATGGACGCATGCTAGGCCTACAGGTCTCCAGAATATTTCTCCTTCAATTTCCTGAAGGCTTGTATTGTAAATTGTTAACTTCATTGTTTGAGACATGACTCCCTAGAAAAAAAAATTTTTCATAAGTGCTTCCTACAAAGACTATAAAACCAAAATAAATTAAAAAATAAGTGATATTAGTTACTTACGCTTAAAATATTTTGTGAAAGGAATTTCAAAGCTTTTCCTGTGATTGTTATGTTATTAAGCTTCGAAGGCAATTGGCCATACATTTCTTTGCCAAGATCGATCTGGTTATTAGCCACTTGAATGTATAGATTTTTCAAACCATAGTTGTGTGTTAGAATTCTGGGAAGGTTGAGATCTCTAACGTTTCCATTTACGGAAATCTTTAGCGTTCTAAGGCCATACATTTTGCTGAAAACACCGTGCTGAAACAAGGAACCATATTGAATATTATAAAAATACATAATAAGGTATATACACAATTATTCAGACCGAACAGAAATTCTATGCGGGAGATATAATAAAAGTGCAAAAGTGTTTGCGCGTAGAATGCCTTTTGCGCCTGGCACTCTCTATTTCTCAGACTCTTAGTATGATGAGACGGCAGCTCTAACGCAAGTGAAGAGAAATCTTCAGCTTAACGTGCTCTCCGAAGTACGGGGTGAATCAATTTCATCACCGCCAATTTCCAAAAATCCTGGTTCTAAGAATTTCTTGACGGAAAAACTCGATAATTTTTATATGCCCTTAGCGACGAGCCGACCACTAACCAACGGTGCAATGACATACGTTAAAAATACCACGAATTAAAAATTACAATATTTACCTCCATTATATTCAATCGTAAATGGGTGACGTCAAGATATTCTAGACGTGGAGATACTCCATACAAACTTGTGTTCATTAGCGCTGGAATAGGATTTCCAGACAGCGACAGCCAACGAAGATCGCTTAAAGAGTGTGTAGCCTGAAAATTACAATATATTATAGTAAAAAATATTAATAAAATAATAAATTGAATTCAGCTCAAAGTAATGATACTTTTCAAGATTAACTTACTACAGGTACAGTTGTCAGGTCATTGTATGAAAGGTCCAGGGATCGCAGACGAGTCAAATTGGCTGTTATATCAGTTGGTACAGATGGAAGGTTGTTGTATGATAAGTCCAAACTCTTCAGCTTTGGAAGCGGCATTGAAGGAATCTAAAAATATTAAATTTAGTATACGTGAGTGATTAAAAAATTCAACAGTGCTACAAAATTTATCCGGCTCGGTTGGAGTGTCACCGTTGACAAATGTAGTGGTGATGTTTTGCACATCACTTCTTATATTGCTTTAGGCCTTATTTATGCAAATTAAAATACTAGACGAAAATAATAACACAACTCACTGCATACAACAACAGAGTTGACAGTAAGCTGGAGAAATCGACAGGGACGTTAGTTTTAGTTTAGGCCACCCGGAAAATTTTATGGGACTACCTATATTATGTAATTAAAAGCGCCTAGACACAAATGCTAGCAATCAGTCACAAATCTAATTGCTATTTTTAAACTTCAGGCGCATAAATAAATTGGCGATATAAATGTAACATACTCACATTAGTCAAACTGACGTTCCTAAGACCTAAATGTGACAGCCTTCTTTCCAATCCTTTGAATATGCTTCCACCTCGTTCACTGTTGATAAACGGAGTATTCATGCCCAAATCCAACCACCGCAGTCGGGGCAGTGCCGCAAATGAACCGCTCTCGACCCTCACCAGGTGGTTATCAGACAGGTCCAACCACGCAAGAGACTGGAATCCAAAAATTATTACGTCAATTTGATACATGCAAAAGCATCTGCAATGATATATTTCTACACGTATCTAAACACCTAATTAAGAGTACTGAAAGCTTAATTTTACTAGTCGACAGAAAATAGAGGTAGTCGGTATTTTTATTTTGTTTGGTAATTAGTTGGCGATACTGATTTAATCTAAAGAATAGATATAAAATCTCTAATTCGTTGAGTCTAAATCTAGAAGCATGAAAATGATAGAGAGAAGAATTGAGTTCTTTCCTTAACTTTTTTATTTTTTTTCTTGAAAATGTTTTAATAAAACTTAATGTCCTTTTATTTTATTGCGTTTAAAAATTTCAAGAATACAGGTTGCATTTTCGCGCAGAACAGCTAGGCTGATTCGTTGTGCAATTAATAAGGCTAGCTTTCGTTACCAAATGAAGCTATGTATTTCCTAATATAGGAGGATTTGAATTCGCATCACATAAATGTCATGAAAGTTACTCAAAAGTTCTTAATAAACTTAAATGAATCAATTCATTTTGATTTTTTTTCATAAAAAATAAGTAAGTATCCAAACTACGAATGCAAAAGATATTCTTCTGTGCATAACCAATTAGTGATTAAATCTTATGCAACAACTCAAGCAGCACAACTTTCGAAACAAGCAAAAAAGTGCATTCGGGAAAATAATAACTACAAGCCGGATAAAGCTACGTTCAGATAATCGTATTTTGGATGCTTGACTTGTTAAAATGTCACTAGAAATAAAAAAATAAATATAGAACAAAAACATCAAAACACAAAACAAAATTATCTGAACTTGTATCAAATAATGTCTGATCGTTCATCGCCTAATATCGTCTGAAATATAGCCGGAGAAATATAATTAAATTCTGTTAAGTTTATAACCATGGGACGCCCGTGTCTTCTCTTATGCGACCTCCTATTTGACCTCTTAAGACTGGTTGTCCCCCGCAGTCGTAGGCCCTGCAACCCGTAAGTCCTAGGCGTTGAGTTTTCAAAAATCCTTGCTAAGCAGATAGTTACGTCGTGTATGCCAATTTTTTCCTCTAATCCATCTATTGCGGTTCATAAGTTAATAGCCTTGTGGAATAGCGAGTGACGAGCTGACACTTATTTCGCTCAACGGCTAAGTTTAGCCATACAAAAAGGCAATAGTGACAGCGTCTTCGGTACCCTCCGATAAGTGATCAAATGTATGGTGTCTTTTTTGTAATTTTTTTAAAGTCGTTTTTGTTTAGTTAGTAATGTAACTACTAACTACTTATATTAATAAAAAGGTCCTGTTTTGTTCACACAAAATAAAGTAGGAACAGCAAAAAAAAGCCACAGGAAATATTAGCCAATGTACGACCAGAAACGACAATAATATATATAATAGCCGTAATATATACAAAGGGCGGTCTACCTTAAACAAAATGTTCTGCGGGTATTGCTTTTTTTGATGGAACACGCGGGTGTGATCTCGCCTAGCCGTGTGGTACATGTATTCGTCGCTGTAGTCCGGCTCCTCGGGCCAGTAGTCGCCATCGTGCTGTGCATGCGGGACACGCTTTAGCATCTACCGTCTACCACACCCCACCACCCCACCACACCACCACACCAACACACCACCACACCACCACACCACAAACACACCAGGACTGGCAACATACAACTGCTATCTATTGGTTAGTAACGTTCACTGGGGGGCGGTTAATCCTTTACAAAGCAATGACAGCCTTTGGTCCAGACCTATGCCCCTAATGAAGGAGGGGAATTTGAATTTCAGGCACGGACACCTCTGACTTTTTTTGTTTTAGGAAACTAGATATCGGTTGCTTAACGGAGAAAGAAAATATTGTGAGGAACTCTCAGAGGTGTACATATCCGGCCGCTTCTATTTGGGCAGCGTGTTGGGCCATGACAAAACCCTTTCTCATTTTGAGAGTAGATTCAGGTGGGCTTGTGGCCATAAAGAGGGGTCCTTTACGTGATTTTTTAATATATCTCCTTTTTACCACACACTTCTAGGCAAGGTCTCATCTAAGAATGAGACCGGTTTGGCCATAATTATAAACGCAAGAGCCTGACCAACTACGTGTTAACAAGTATCGGTTAACTCTTATGGAGAACTCTCAGGCATACAGTTTTTTCCTCACGATGTTTTTCTTAACCGTTAGCAAGTAATAGTTAAGAATATTTTCCACAAACGCGCATAACTCAGAAAAGTAAGAGATTTTAGTCTTTAACCACCTGCTAGATGGCAGAGATCTGAAACATTGACAATATCACTTTCCAAGTATGTAAAATTAGTATTCAATAACATATTCATACAAAAAAATCACATTAGGGGAGTTTTCAAAAACTATTTTTATAAATTAAAACACGTTATTAATACAGAAAAAAATTGCACAAGACCAAATCAAAGCCAATTTATGATTATAGATATATTTTAAAATTGTTGAAAAATGACCATTGATTGAAAAGGATAATAAATAAACAACAGGTAAGTGGTAAGTTGTTATCAAATTCATATGTTCGTACATAAGATAGGTAAATAAACATATTAAATACGATCAATTATAACAATATTACTTCATACAAATAAAATAGTATATCAAAGCATATATTGTAGGTTTCAATCCACGCAATCCAAATACATTACCTTAAAACTGTGTATATTGTAAAACTTTTTCAATTGATTAATCAAGCAGTTGGTAGGTATCAAAACTACATCAAAATAATTATTCTGATGACAACTATTTCAAGAGTTATCTTACGATGTCAAGACTTTTAGGTATTATTTATAGTAACTACACTGTATCTGTACAGAATATATTATACGACGTATAGTTTATATGTATATGTATTAAGACCCAAGTTGACCAATCAAATGATGGTTGAAATAATGGATGGTTTATTGAAACATCCTTTGCAGCATCTTTTTTGGTAAACGCCTATAATATCAGGTCAAAAAGGAGCAGCATTTTGTTACCGATTGCGTTTAAAATTCACACACCGTAGTGCAAATATTTTTAGATGCGCTAAAGTCTAAAACAAAATCACTGGATGTATAATACCTTGCTCTGATCTAAGCAGCCAATGCTGACATTTTTCGGATTTACAGACACTTACACACACAGATCAGGTAACTTGTCATCGTGAGATAGAACAGGCATAATATTTAGGGGTTTTATGGATTAATCATACAAATTACAATATTGACTTACTCTAAATCTTTGGACCAGATCAGCAATAGCCACATTTGGTATGTCGTTGCCACTTAGGTCCAGTTCTACCAGATTGATCGCAGCAGCAGGTGATAGGCAGTTTGTAGGTATTCTTGATAGATCATTATTGGAAAGATCCAACCTGTTGACCAAACGCGAATTAAACGAAAACGTTTGCATTATTTCCAATATGACAAACGAGACGATGGTGTACTTTTATATAATGAAATTTTACATAAATAAATAAATCACCGAATTTCAATAGAAATTCCAAATTTCCTAACTAAAGTCCATTAGGCTGCTAATCCACCGGAGCGGAGTGAGACAGCGGAGCCGAGAGACGGAGAAATATTATCCAATAGGATTGCACAAAATCTCCGAGAATTCTAATTGGTTACTATTTCTACATGTGGTTATGGTTTAAGTAAAATTTACTAATTTAAATTAAATTACAAGAGGTACTTAAATAAAACTACCTTTCTAAAGCTGGTGATATGATGAGATTATCAGCAATGTTTTTGATGTGATTGTCAGAGAGATCAACCGATGTCAATCCGGGCATATCATGGAATACTTCTACCGGCAATTCGATTAAATTATTGTGCGACAAGTCTATAATCTGAAACATAGATATTGGTAAAAATTTTATTGATACAAAAAATAAAAGCATTAACAAAGAAAGCCGGTAAACTAGCATTAGAGTTGATTGCGATGCTATTCCATTTCAGTTGGTTGGTATTGAAAAAAGGTGGTGCATCAGGATCAAGACTAAAATGCGATATAGGTACTCGTACCTGTAAATTCCTGACTTTCTTGAAGCAATCATACTCCATGTGGTATATTTGATTATGTGACAAATCCAAGTATTGCAACATGAGCATAGAACCAAAAACTTCTCTCGTAATGTTCCTTAGTAGATTATGTGATAGATAGAGCTCTGATAATGTTAAATCTGCGTGTCTAGAAAAAAATAAAATGTTGAATTTTATATTACAAACTTTTTCTTCATTCTTTAAAAACTAAATTATTTTTACCTGAAGTAATAAGGTGCGATGTAAGAAATATTGTTGTGTGACAAATCCATTACTCTTATATTTACAGATACAGTACCAAGACCTGAAAAGATTAAACTGTATTAAATAATAATAAACAAAATCACTTTCAACTAGAAACAAAAAATAAAGAAGAATAAAACTAACAAAATATTTAAGATTTATAATGTTTTTTTACTGTAAAGAAAGAATTAAATGAAGTAACAGTTGAAATAAATATAAAAAAGCAAAACACAAAATCACCTCTTTCAATACGTAGAGGACTGGGATCCTCAGATACTAATCCTGTGACCAAAGCAAAAGATAATGTAAAAAAAAGCGGCATGCAAACTGAATTAGTAAAATATTAGTAAAGCTATTTATAGAAATAAAAGCAATTATTACAATATTGTGTTCATTCGCATTGATAATAATAATCAGAAGAGATAAATTATTTTCATTTTCTTACTCTGCGCTTTAGGTGGGGGATAGAAATTCGACGAATAAAAGCTGGGAGCATTTGAATCGGCCAGTGCAATAATTCTGTTGTATGAAACGTTGACTTTCAATGCCGTAGCAGATCCCACTTGGTCGAATATTGAAAATTTGAATGTTTCCAACTGATTGAATGATATATCTAATCTGTAAAGAACGGTATGGTAAAATTACGAAACGGCTTTTAGAGTACCAGTGTATAGCCATTTTAATATGGCTCTCCTTTACATGAGTATTCTAAAGAGCGATGCAGTAAGAATGGATAGATATACCATACCATCTCATATCAAAAATATATAAATTATACCATACTAGATCTATAAAGCTTCGTCAAAAATAGTCGACTCGACAAATTGACACTTTGAATTTGAGTAAAACAGTAATTTATTTACTTACTCTTTCAAAGCTGGTAAGTTCTGAAATGCCTCTTCACTTAACTCATGAATAATGTTTCCTCGTAGCCTGATGGTTTTCAAGTTATCTAAACTAGTAAACGCTCTTCTGTGAACAGTTTCTATGAGATTGTCCTCTATTAAAATTTCCTGCAGTTCTCTCAAGTCTACGAAAGTATGCTGGTCGATCCTCTGCATTTGATTTAGTGATAGACACACGCTTTCTAACTCTCGATGTATGTCACTCTACAAATCATTCAGGTCAATTA
Organism: Coenonympha glycerion; assembly: GCA_963855885.1. Taxonomy (NCBI): domain Eukaryota; kingdom Metazoa; phylum Arthropoda; class Insecta; order Lepidoptera; family Nymphalidae; genus Coenonympha; species Coenonympha glycerion. The sequence continues at coordinate 13,147,860 of OY979637.1, read as the reverse complement.
ACTCTCTCCTCTATCAACACAATTATCTTATCTATCAACATAACATACGAAACTTACCTGTAAAGTTCCTTTCGAGAAATGTTCAATAAAGTTATCTTGCAAGTTAAGCGTTTTCAATTTATACAAGAAGTGAAATGATGTATCAGGTACATTTTTCAATTTATTGTTGCTCATGTCTAAATTTTGTAACTCTATAAGAGCTTTTAATGGCTCGAATGGTAAAATTTTTACTGAATCCGCTAAACCGTTTGCCATTTTCAATCCGGTTAGGCTATGTAGCTGAAATTAACAACACGAATAAATTTATAATTTTTGTATTAAAATTTATAGGGCATTGTTTGTGTAAAGTATCTTTACCTCAGCAAAAGCAAATGGATCAATGTATTCGATGTTGTTTTCTGAGAGATCTAACGTTTTTATCGTACGAACGTGTTGGAAAGCGCTGGCTTCAATTCTGTTAATCGTACTTCCAATGATTTTGAGATCTTCCAACTCTACACCGAATTCAAGAAAATCTTCAGCAAATAAACTCCTTCTTATCAATTTACTGACGGCTAAGTAACGCAGTGAGCGCATCCTGAAATGAAGAAAGTTAATAAAATAGCCCAAATATTTATGGCAATACAACACCAGAAATTCATTAACTTTTGACACTCTTTTGGATTTTACTATTTGCATTTACACAACCTAAAAAATGTTAGTTTGATCGACTTCTAAGTACGACAATAACTAAACCATTCCATCGCAGAGTGATACAAAATTAATAATTTTATGAAGCGGAAACACCTAACTGATGATACGACCAACAGCTTAAATGTAAGCCGTGTATAATATTAATGCGAAAATCTCAACTATGTAAACTAAAGAATTCTAAAGTGAATGAAAGTGACAATGTTTTCAATGATTAATTTAAAAGTAGGTATGTTTGGAAGCTTTTAGACACTCAAGATAGAAATAATGTTGAAGATGGTGATGTGTACAAAAACATAAAATTGTATAATAGTTGACCAGCCAAACTCTTTGTAAGCAAAGATATTCAAACAGTGTGATCAGAAGAAATAAATCCAAAGTAATTATTTGAATATTAAAAAATCGTGCACAATCAAATAAAAAAACAAGTTCTACAACATCTAACTTCCCATCCAAACGTGAATACAACAGAAAAAGCCTCGAGTTGACACAAATAACATACCGTAACTTACTTGCTTTGATAGCGGCAATATTCAATGTCAGACTCGTTTCTGCAATAAAAATGTAATAGCAGTCTTGTACGAAGCTAAATTTCTCGAGATTTTTCAACCTACTAAAATAACCAAGCTGTGCCTTATAAAATTTACAAAAATACCTACATTTAAAACAATAATACAATAAAATTACAATTAATTAAGAAAGACTACCATTACCTACTCGTAAAGAATCTCAGATAACTAAGTTTTTGTAGATGGTGCAAATTCGCATGCAAGTGAATTTTAGAGTACGAATAAAAAATACGAAAAAATCTTGATACATTTATAAAATTATTGCAAGTCTGTTAGATAAAGTAGTTTTTGGATAAAAACCGCATTTAAATATAAAAATTATTGTCCTGAAATAAAGCTTTTAATGTATTAAATTATAAAGCATTAAAAATACAGTTTTAAGTTAGGTACAAAAGCCTTAAATTAAAACTTAAAGAAAACAAATTTAGACAAAACTTTAAAAATTAAAACTATGTTCAAAAGTTTGAAAAATATTAACTACTTATTGCCAATATCGAAACAAAATTTGTAATAAATACTAAGTAAGGTAATATCCATAATTTTTACCTTCTATTTATTTTAATCGGAACAACTGGAAACAGTTTTTAGGTTGTGTAAATTTTAGAGGGTTAGATTGTTTTACTTTAGGCATATTGCAAATAAGCTGCTATTCTGTCTTGAATATTTCTCAAATTCAGTCAGTCAATACTAACCTTCTAACATCTTGCAAGCTCATTTCCAAAGAGGATGACCCGCTGATGTCCAGAAAGAATAGTTTGTATTGGAAATTGTTTGCGGATGGTGATTGGAACTGATCTGGTGGGTTGTTTGATGCAAGCAAGTTTGTGTCCACCTAAAATATAGTTGTTTACTTTTTTAAATCTATCAGCCGAGGCAATGGTATCAGAGTGCAATTACTAATGTTTCTTACATATGTCTATATTAGGTATATTGTCATTAAAAGCATTATAATTCTATATTTGGACTGCCACCTTTATCAGGACTTTGTTTTTAATTCTTTACCATCATATTATTCATGTTAATACCAATAGGATTTTGTACTTCTAGTTGGGTACTGTACAAAAAGTGAACATATTATCCATCCATGAGAAAACTACAAAAAATAATTCGCATCCATTTTCTGTGATGAACATAATTATAGTGTGAATGGATGACACGAAATATTGATCAAGTATTTTAAGAGAGCCCATTATAAATAGTTTCTGCACAATTGTCAAAACTTATTCTGGATCCAAAAATCACTTATATTTGCTACAATCTTTACCTTATTCTCTCTTAGGTTCAGGAACCGCAACGAGTCCAGCTTGTTCAACATGAACTTTGACACCATGGTCAGGTTGTTTTCGGAGAGGTCGAGAGTCTGCAGACTGTTTTCCAGGCCCGCGAAAGACGCAGGGGACAGATCTGAAATACCGCAGTCACGGAGAGATAGTGACTTGATCTTTGCATTGCGGAATGCGTCCTCCTGAAATTTAATATTTTGTCGCTTTAAATCTGTGTAACAACAAAATATTTAGTTCTATATTTTTATCACCTTGGAATGAAGTCAATAATTCATAAATGCTCGCTCTATGAACTGAGGACTAAAACATTTTTGTTTCAAGCATTCAAATCGCTGTCTCTTACAGAAATAATACTATCATTTTCACAAGAAATATAAAATAACTTACTCTTATTGAATAAATTGGGTTGCCATCCAGAGTTGTGGTGTTCAAAATATTGAAATGCTTGAAAGAGCCTGGTAATATAACCCTTATGTTGTTTTCATCCAATCTTAAAAATAAAACAAGAACTAATTATTTTTATGATTAGTGTTTTGTGAAACTTGGGATGTACATCGTATAAATTTAAATACGAATCAAAATTTTAATCGAATCAAAATCCCACTGAGTGAAATTTTGATTCGTATTTTTAAATTTATAAAACAAGAACATTTAGCTTTGAAACAATTAAACTACCGAATACATATTAATATTACAAAGATTTTTTAATGAGACATGTAACACGAGCAAGAACACAGCCGATAAAAATTAACACTACCCACACTATCTATAAGAAAATACGAGCAAAGCACGAAAAATAGTCCAAGTTCCAACTCCAAAAGTAAATAAACCATTAAAGCATTCGAGTTGGAAATGGTAATAAATAAAAAAGAAGATGGTCCTAAAAGAAAAAGTAGTTTTAAGGAAGAACAAAACTTAAGACACATAAAAAAATAGAGACTCTAAAGGTGGTAATAATATTCAGCACATTACAATTTCTTTGATTAAATTGATGATAATTTGATTAATAGAAAACTCACTTCAAAAGATCCAATGACAGTCTGATTCCATCCAAATCGTGAGCTGGAGGGATCTGCTTGATAAGATTATTGGAGAGATCCAAAACACGCAGTTGTCGAAGCGGGGCCAGCTCCTCGTAAGGAATCAACGTAAGCTGGTTGTCTCCGAGAAGAAGCTGGAACAGAACGTCCTTCAGTTGAGTCTTCATATCAGTCGAGTTGCTCCAATGTTGGAGCAAAATATGGGATGTAGCAAGCCGTAGAGATTCATTCTATACTGCGGACTTTCGCAAAGAATTTAGTCGTGATTGAAGTGTAAAAACTTCTTCACATCTAAGAATTGGTCGCGATTTAAGAAACCTAAATTACATTTTCTATATGAATCTTTTATGAAATGCAACAAAAATATATGTAAGAAACGACAACTTTTTTTATCAGTACCTACTAATTATTAATAACATGTTAATAGAAATCATCACGTTCTTTAATTCAAACACAAGCTAAACAAATCCTCTCCTTGTGTTCAGTTTTCTCACAAAAATCGCGATAAAAACAACGCATAAAGCTGCAATTCCCCGCTATAATATTGAAAGCTCAAAACTTTTTTAATTTAATTATTTCTCAGTTTATATTGAATCATCGGGGGACGTAGAGAAAATGTTGAAATATGTTTTTTTAATGTTCATTTGTAGTTGCTTTGAAGTACGGAATAAAAATGAAGTCTTACAAACAATTCGGTATTCGAAATTTAAAATGTTTTTTGCGTTCCTTTGCTTTTTGACCCAATCATAAATCAAAGTTGGATTTAAATTTTTATTTAATTAACTGCTGATGACATCAAAAATGTTAATTGAGAACAGTCAACGATATAATCTGACACATCAAAGGTATCACGAACTTATTTCCAAGTTCTTAAATGTCTCTATAATAACTTGCTCAAATAAAAATCATTTGTTTTTGTGTTGTATTTACCTTGCTAAGTCTGCTCATACCATCTCTGAAGACCCCGCTGTCGATCACAGATAGATGGTTCCCGTGTAAATCCAATGTTTCCAGCATCGGCAGACCAGAGAACGCGTCCAAAGGCAGGCTGGCTATAGAGTTGTCTGCCAGGATGAGTGTCTGCAGAGTGTTCTCCAAACCCAGCCAGTTGTCTCCCGTTATATCTGTTATTTCGTTTCCTAGAAGACGACAGTAAATAATAAGTACCTATTTGTATATTACAGTCACTCAATGAGCGATTGAAAAATCGATAGGACTCAGAGTAAGCAGTGAGGCGATCCGTGGAATAATTACATAAACCGATATAGTTCAAGCTGACGCAAAATTAAAATAGCAATCAACAGGGAACATAGTATTTAACTCTTAAACCATTTACAAGATGCATAGCAGTTAAATCCCAATGGAATTTTGTCATACCCATCCACCAAAAAAGAACTAGGTAGGTACATGAAATAGGGAACGCTCTTTCAAGAGTTTAACTTTGTTATTTGTTAAAACCATTTTCACCAGATTTAATGAGGACACACTTCAAATAATCAATTCAAATATTTGAAAAGCCAAAATAATAGGACCGTCGAGTATTAAATATATTCGAAATTTTACATTGTTATTTGCGGCAGTCCGTGTTCACGGTGCTTTGTGGAATTAATTACTTGACAAGTTTAATAGTACTTCGGAACAACGCCGTCATAATGTAGATACTGTTAAAACAAGAACAATTTACAAGTTAAGCAGACAAGCAAAGTATTAATTGATGCAAACGGACGTTAACGGTGCTTAAAGTTTTCGTTCAAAGAGACTGCTTTTACTGAAAATTATTATCTACAAAAATTACGAAAATACCTATTTCAAGTGAAATGCCCCGTACGTAAGTTAATGATAAAGATGTTAAGTCAAGTAAATTAGAACTCCGGTGTGTCTTTACTAAGAAACTTCAAGTTATTTTTGAGTGGTTGGTTCTTAAAGTTTCTACGAAAAACGTTTCGTTTCCTATGCCTCTTAGAATAGGAAATTGAGCCAAATAAGTAGAATGTAAGATTTGGAGTACATAGTGTATATTCTGCCTTACTCCTTGCCAGTATTTAGATTAGGCCAGCATAATATATTTTTTACATTTAAAAATACATGATTTAGCAATTAATAACTTATTAACCGGTTATAACTTATTTTGAGCTGAATTGAAAACCTTTTATAGAGAAAAAGACGATATGAAAAATTCTACCAATTTTGAAGCAAGCAATTTTAAAGCAAGAAGGAGTTACAGGAATTTTAAATGAACCAATCAATTAGTAGCCGGAGTACGTATATTGACTTAGATCGCTTATTGAAGAGGTCAATACGGTATGATTTAATACTTCCTTATTAAATTCCTCTCGGTCTTTGCGTAAAGAACGCTGTGCGCTATCCGGATGACCTAAATCCAGGCTTATAAAACATTTTAAGTGTGTCTACAAATTTTCCAATAGTAAAAATAAGTTTTGAGGCTTTTTGCAGAGTATAAACACACAACAAGTTAGTACTTAACTGCAATGCCACTTCCCAAAGACCTACTATAGAGACTAGAACAAAGGTAATCTAAAAATTATAAAAATCCAAACTGGTCTATGCCGGGGAATTAACCCCGAGACCTCTCGCTCAAATCCAACGCTGTGCGCTATCCGGATGACCTAAATCCAGGCTTATAAAACATTTTAAGTGTGTCTACAAATTTTCCAATAGTAAAAATAAGTTTTGAGGCTTTTTGCAGAGTATAAACACACAACAAGTTAGTACTTAACTGCAATGCCACTTCCCAAAGACCTACTATAGAGACTAGAACAAAGGTAATCTAAAAATTATAAAAATCCAAACTGGTCTATGCCGGGGAATTAACCCCGAGACCTCTCGCTCAAATCCAAGTGCAGCCCTTAAGGAGGTCTGCGCTTAGGAGGTCGTCAAAATCACAAACCCTTTTTAGGGTTCCCTAACCAAAGGGTAAAAACGGGACCTTATTGCTAAGACTTTGTCGTGTGTCCGTTCGTCTGTCATCGGGCTGTTTTTATCTCTTGAACCTTGATAGTTACGTTACACACTTGAAATTTTCACAGATGATGTATTTTCGTTGCCGCTATAATATAAGAAACTAAAAACTAAAAAAACCGGCCAAGTGCGAGTCGGACTCGCGCACCGAGGGTTCCATACCATAAAAGAAGTAAAACATTGAAAGAATCACTTTTCTTCATGAATTTACGAGTATAATTTACATGTAGGTACTTTTGTTGGCAAACCGCAAACGTAACTTTGTTTTTGGCGGATTATTGTTAATATCAAAAAAAGTATATTAGTCAGTGAGTTGATTTTATTTTTCCTGTAAAATATACATTAACTTCTATTGATCATAATTATTTCAGATTTTTCGATTGGTAAACTTTGGAGATAAGGGGGGGGAACGGTATTTTTTTCGACAGTTTGCCTAATAAAACAAAAACTATCAGGCATAAAAATAAATAAAAATTAGTTTTAGTATACAGTAGTAACGCCCTTTCATATGATACCCCACTCAACATTGTTATCTTATTTTGAAAATTTGTCGACCTGGTTTTCCCCCCTTTTTTAATAAAAATAAAAACAATTTTCAAATTTTTACGATTGTTATGACGTCGCGTTACTATTACCTATAACTATTCTAAATTTCAAGTCGATAGCTTGAATAGTTACTGAAATAATCGAGTGTGACAGACGGACGGACCGACGGAGAAAGTCTCACCATAAGGGTTCCATTTTTACCAAATTGGTATGGAACCCTAAATAGAACAAAATAAAGATTAAATGGGGCTCCCATACAACAAACATGATTTTTTGCTTGTTTTTGGACGATGGTCCTGTTGGGTTTAAATGATACAGTTCGATACAAGCAAATGGACTATAATGATTGATTGATTGATTGATTAATCCGGCTCGACGGACCAAAAAATGTTCGGGAATGGGTTGAAACGATACTGTTTGATACCAGCAAATGGACTGTAATGATTGATTGATTGATATGATTGATAATAATGATATTAATAATAATAGATACTGATAATGAGTACGCGTCGCGAAACCGCCCGTAACGTGTCGCTGATATGAACGTATTGATGGAAAGTCTTTTGGGCACGCGTTTCGACAACGCTGGCGTAAAGTGCTGACGGAGCAGTGTTAGGTTACACGCAGTGAACCGAACAGGTCCCGAACTCCCAATTTTACTATACTTGTATGGCCAATTTTTCTTACCTGTCAGATCAAGCAGTCGCAACTTCTGAAGGTACCTCAACGCCCGGCTCGGCACCGCCGTTAACCTGTCCTGCTTCAGCTCCAACTCCCACAGGGTATTGTCGAGGCCATAAAATGCCTCCTCGTGGATGCTCTCCAGCGGATTCTGGTTTATTGCTAGCCTGTACAGACCTGGAATTTACGATGTGAATAACTTTACATATAAGTAAGAGAGAGTTTTAAAAACAGACCGGCGTTTCACAGCTTCCGCGGAAACCATGGATTTTTCCAAGATTAAAAGTAGTCTACTTATGGTTAAATTTATGTCCGTTCCAAATCGCATATTGTTTCCAAAAAGCTAAATTTAGTTTAGTTAAATTTGCAATTTAATGAAACATAAGTTCTGCAATAAAAGTTCTATTACAGTACATCCTCTATCGAATATCTATCGTGAGCCATCTAAGCTGCAACATTATTTCGTTAAAGCGAACTTTATCAAAGTTTGTCACCGAAGTTGTCCTGTCTCTACAACTTGGGCTCTTGTCTGAGCAGTTAATTAACTAAGATGTAGACTAGGCTTTCCATATTGTAATGTAATGGCTTATAATTACTCTTAGCTTTTAATAAAAACTTCATTTATTATTTTGCAATATTTAGATTCTGAATCAACGTCATTAATTAATATATATTTTTTTAATATTTACAGAGAGAGAGAGAGAAAATTCAAAATGTTAATTTCCTCTTTAATCGTCTTGAATCATAATGAAAAATACCGACGAATTGCCGAGGTATCATGAAATTTTGAAACACCATCATATTTTGTGATTTTCTATATATCCATTGCAATTTTATGTGGACCATTAGTCCACAAGAAAAATAACATTCGTGAAATATACTTCAAAGCATACACAAATACTCGTATCGATATGGATGAATCTAATAAAAATAAATACCAACTTGTCGCAAAAAACGAGTCTTTATTTTGATTGAAACAGCAATTTCCCTAGTGGGTTACGGTGTACTCGTAATTTACTATTCACGACGGCCTGCGACTTTTTTTTACAAAAAACTCCACTTCACTGTTGTACGGGGTGCCTACAATAAATATAAAACTTTCTTTATATATACACATATAAAACTCTCTTTATAGTCCACTGTTTCAAAATAAACATGAAAGTGACCAAAACTCACAAAAGGTCGTAGCGCCAAAGCTGTATTTTGGGGCTTATGACTTTTCCATCAAACGCTTGATAGTGCAAAAGTCACATTATAATATTATGATGTAATAATATTAATTTATCATACAACACCTAATTGCTATATCTTATTTCAAACGTAGAAAAAAGCCAAAGCCAACGAATAAATCCTAGCAAGTTCGTCAGATATATTTGCGTGCAATCATTAATCTATTGTAAGATAAATTCGTCCAATAGTCACGTCAATGCTGATAGAGCCGTGCAATCCCCTAATGGGATGCGCTGCGAGGCCTCATATTAGGGTTAATCTTTATTAAAAATCATTAGAACGCATGACACGCCGTGTCTTAAACTTAGTAATATGCCTTTTGACAAAGTCTTGCATCAAAGTCCAGAGACTGGGAAACAGCTGAATGTAAAAAGTTGTAGGAACAGGTATTTGAGTACCCTGGAGGAAACGATAAAAAAGGATTTTTAAGAACGCACCCCTTGAGTAAATAAAAGATAGTCCGACCAAGGTGCCTAGATTAAAAAAAATAAAAATCATGTAGACGAAGCTGTGGACGGAAGCTATTTACTATATGAATATTATTTGAATGAAATTAGAAGAAATGATGCCAGAAGAAAAAGGACAATAAGAAAAAAGGCATAACATGGACTTAACATGTTTAATTGAAATAAAAGAAAGAAGATACAAAAATACTCGTAAAGAAGAAGTAAAAAAAAGCAAAAAGGAGGAAGTCAGTTTAAAAGAGGTATACATAGACAACATATTTAATTAATTTGAGGACATTTTACTGTGTCAGTTTGATTACTGGTTAATTATTAATGTATCAGGACAACTCACCCGTGGCTTGAAAGAATTGAGGCTCCAGATCTCTGATCTTGTTGCCAGTGAGCTGCAGCGTGAACACCTTGGAGCTGTTGACCGCGGCCGGCACCCGCAGGATGGGCACGTACTTGCATGTCACGATACCCAGGTCACCAGCTGGCTTGGAGCATGTGCACAACGCTTGGAACAGACATGGGGGATGGCCAGTGTCTACGTGTAACTGAAAAGGAAAATATCATTTAAAATAGAATATTATGAAGAAAATACAACATAGTAGTGAAGCTAACTTGAAAATAATGCAAAAATTCGTATTGATTTCAAACGGAAAGCGAATAGTATCTTTGCTAATGGTAACACTAATCAACCTCATAAAATACGAACTGACCGAAGCCAGTTTAGGAAATTCTACATCAGCGCTGTTTTTAAACATAAAATCTGTTTTCCATAAAGTATATACCCTTTATAATTCTAAATACGAACACCATCGAAAGATTTAATAGTTTACTCACTTCTAATGCTCTGGATAGAGAGGCCCATATCATTAATAGGAACGTTACCACCACTACGGTGTATCCGAACTTGATTACCGCCATCAAACTCTGTAACAAGGCAAAACAACATAAAGTTATTGTTAAAATGAAGAATTCCACAACTTATTGAAGGTAAACAAAGAGGAGGGAATGAGGAAGAAGATTTAAAATGCATATAATGAGAATTTGAATTAAGGGACTACACGTATAGAGAAAAAATTAACTTGATTGTGAAAGCTAGAAAAACCAGACTGGCAAGACCGACAACGAAGATAAAGAACTTTTAACAAAGATTGTTTTTTCGACTCTTGCTAAAATAGCACAGTGCCAAACAGTTGCACGAAATCGACAAACTAACCATAAAATATTCCAAAAACTGCACTAACAATATTCGGAACCAGCAGTGAAGTTTGTGCAATATTAAACACAAGGCGGATCAATCTCGGCCACTCCAATTTCAATATTGGTCTGTGGTCAAAGCCCTCCAACAGTGGCAATGTTTGAAAACTACGCCGATGTCGATTCGGTGAAACATTTTCCGCCAGCCTACTACACTTGCTCTTCAGTCGCAAACACGAATGCGATAAATTTAAGCTCTCCAAAAGTCCTTTTATTTTTACAGTCTGTTTTCAATTTGGCAAACGAATTCCACTGATGTAGATGTATTTTTACGTCATCAAGATTTCCAGCAAACGTCCATTATCCTGAATTATTTATGGAAACATTTCCTTTCACAAATGCAGATGGCTGGCATAAAAAGGTAGTAAAAGGATTTAAGTTATTCCAATTCGAGCCGCACCGTTATTCATTTATTGTTGTCCACAATGTAACAATTTTATCGCGCTAACTGTGATAGATTTATATTTTTTTTGTATTATTGTGATAGATTTATATTTTTTGGTTATTGTTCGTTGTAATTACGCTATTTGACTTAAAGTTATTGCCAAGTTCGCCCTATATATAAACAAGTTGAATAAAGTTCTTTGAAATGCATGAAAAGATTTTGTAAAGCTAATTAAAATTTGAACGTCACCTAAGTAATATGAATTTTCCAGAATTTATATCTAAAGGAAACCTTATTAAAATTATATTTCTAATTCGACACTAAAATCACAAATGGACAGCTGTAAAGTAAAGCCAACTTTATTGTTAGCTGGCTTTAATTTAGGGCTATTTTATAGCTCTAAGCTCTATGGATTTCAATACCAAGCAATCGGAGATATTTGATAGTAATTAATTATCTCGGAATTCAATTATCTGTATTATCGAATATTTACTAAATTATCCTATTTAGATACATTAAGAATTAGCGTATGAATCAACAGTAGGCCAATATAGGTAATTTCTGATCTTTACTATCTTTTTGCCTCTTCGTTATTGCCATTAACGAATTTAAAGTTACTACGGATTCCCCGCAGCTTCACTGTCATGGATTTTGGTCAAAAAAAATAATAGGCGAAACTTATTGTATATATTATTTTCGATTTCGGGCTGCTATTTTATTAATCATAAACTAGAAATCATAAACTAGAAATGCAAAAACAATAAACAATTTTAAAAGGTGTTTTTAACCAATTTTACTGGATATTTTTAAGAATTTTAAATCCATTTTAAAAAAATTCGTTGTCTGTCGCGTCAACCCATTTTTTATTTCCCACTGTTGGGCAAGGATCTAGCTATATTGTTGATGTTGGCTCAGACGGAAAAGAGTTTGGCCGGCCAATAGCCCACTTCGCTAGCCAAGGTGGGTATGTTCGCGCTTCGTACTCCTTTCAGAACGATGTTTCCTGCATCGTTCATTGCTTAGCCAAGTAATATTCAGTGTCCTAAAATGCACTGAATTATATTATATTATATATTATATTATATTATTTGATAATTTGATAATGTGTATAAGGTTTGAATGGCGCTTTTTATATTACCCATCAAATAGTAGATGAGTGCAGGCACACAATATTCAGTGCACGATTTATAGACATGTTCATTTTAATTACCTCTGAGTCATACAGCACCTTATGGTTAATGATTTGATGAGCAATGTATGTTCAATTATACGAGACACATTAAATCATCCAGGGGATATACCGATACATGTATTCCCAAAAGTAAAGACTTGATCACTGACTGATTGTTTGATGTTGACAAGGGATAAGTACGGATAAGAATTGCACGGATCCTTCACGGTTCACCTGGGCGAAAAGGAGGGACAGGCTATAAAGTGATATTATGAAACCCATAATGTTACTGCCAATTGCATTTTCCACAAACTTTCTTTTTTTGTAACTTTCACCCTTGTGTTAAAATTCGTTATGACTTCAGCAGCATGCGAACACTGGGAAACCTCGACGATTGGTTTTTGAAACTAGTTTCGAATATAAAGGAATTGTGGAAGTTCCTTAAAAGTATCCGGCCCCGTCAAGAGAATCTTAAAGTGAATTTGTATGTTATTTCTTTTGTGATTTTTACGGCGAGTAGATCGTTTGTAACCGACTTCAAAAAAAGGAGGAGGTTCTCAATTCGTCGGAATCTTTTTTTTTTTGCTTCCATGCTGGAACTGAGAGACAGTTTGAATTTGTAGTTGTATTTAAAATTTATCTTAGTTGAAGTTCTTCATCACCATGATAGCTAAAATTAATTAAAATTTTATTTCGTTAAATAATTAATAATATTAATAAAAATTAAAGATTTTGTCACGTGAAGTATGCAATACAGATAGTATTATAGAGGTGGTCTATTCTAAAGTTTTTTTTTATAACTAAGGAATGGGGTCTTACACTACTTTTGAATTTGATAAAAAATATTACTTTATTATAAACTAGGATAAAAATAATAACGTGCAGTGAAAGAAATATTAAAATCCAACGAAGATTTACAAAGTTACAGGCGTTTAAACTTTGGAGTGGGGGGATCTTCTATCCCTTTCTCGCAAAACGAAAATTTGTATGAAGCTACTATGGCATTGGTACAGTGTGACGTCACAATTTCATGTTGCTATCTCTGTCTAATCACAAATCTTTAAATGCTTATAACTTTTTTGTTATTTGATCGATTTAATTAGTTCTTTCAGTGCACGTCATTATTTTAATTCTACTTTATAATAAAGTAATAAAAAAATTGGAGTCAAATACCCTATTGGAGGACGACGAACAAAAAGAACTGAGTATCCAATGTATTCTCTCAGCTGGTGTTTCTTTGAAGTTTGAAAATCACAAGATCGGTACTTGTGTTTACTCACATAGTTGTTGCATTGTGCCAAATATCTCTTATTGTATTATTGTAATATGCACACAATTTCCCACTAAGTATGCATTCACAGATTTGCAAATCTAGCCCGTTTTATGTTTGCTTGTGGCACGTGGATTTTAGCGGATTGTAGGTCACGAGTTTATAACCTTGACATTGCAAACATGCTGAGTATAGAGTACTTTGAAATACGGGCTTTTCCATGCGATCTTTAGTGGGTGGAAATAGTAAAAAAACTCTGCAGCAGTATTCGAAATTGCTGTCCATTTTCATTTCTTGCCTCTCAGGTTAGGGTTCTTTATCCGTAATAAAGATTGATTTACACGTTTATATACCTGCCCGATTTAAGGTTAACCAGCGGATACGCGCGTGTGAATTTCGGTTTTTCACAAATCCTGCGGAAAACATGGATTTTTCTTGGATGAAAAGTGTTCCTTTCTCATGTTTTATACCTTTCTTTGCCTTAATACCTTGGTTTCAAGGAAGTTTACTGTAACAAATAGCAATCTACAAATAATGGCTATAGCTATAGATGTTTTTAGTGATGATTTTTTTCTGCGATAGCGGTGGATATTCCCAGTGAAAAAAGTAGCATTTGGGTTAATCAAAATTTCAACCAAATCAGTTCAGTACTTGTATCGTGATTGAGTGACAAACATCCAAACTCACAAACTTTCACGAAGATAGTAGATGTATTCATAGGTAGTATATATTATTGTTCCTATAATATGATATTATGAAGTTACTAAAAACGAACATTTTTCATGAGAGACGACGAATTATTCGATATCTTTCGATAATAGTAGGAGTTAAAAAAATAATTTTGTAGTATTTTTATATGAGTATTTCTTGCCAAAATAACTTGTTTTTGTGAACAAGAAATATTGGTAAAATCGCCAGATAATAAAGAATCGGTTCTAATTATTTTTCTTGGATAAACTAATGAAAAAGACCTACGTCGACCTATAATATCAAGTGTCTACAGTTTCTATTTACAACCTACTCAGCTTGTGACCTTTCACATTAAAAAAACGACCTGAATATAACATCATAATTACTATTTCAACTTAATTAACAACAAAATTATGCCAAAAAAGGAAGGCCGAGTTATAAATTTTATTATAATAAAGTGTAAGTCTTGCAAAACGTTTAGAGCTTTCCCAAATTTCCCGAGTCGTTGAATTAATTCCACTAAGTTTCTGCGGGTCTTTTGCGAAGCGAAGGTTTTTTAGATTTGGCCATTGTGTTTTAGGAGAAGCTGGGAAATTAATTTGTTAAGCTTTTTTACCATCACGGTTTCAGGTAACTCCATTGTCATTATTAAAAAACCTTCTTATACAATGTTTTCACTTCTGGGGAATATGTAAAAAAAAAAATAGACAATTATTATTGCCGGTGAAATGTTCATATAAATATGGGTTCTCCAGGGCAATTATATTATCTGTGTCCAGTGTATGTGATTTAAAACATACCCTGCGTTTTAACCACCGGGGTATGTGATTATCTATAATCTAGGGCCCACTTAAAACTTAAACCTAATCGGTTCAATAAGTAGTTTTGTGGTGTGAAGGAGTAACAAATAAACTTATTACATATTGAGGTTGATAACAATGATAATTACACAAATAGACGCACAGACGTTCTACATTTTTTTTAATTTGCTCATCTTATATTAGTTCCCAAATGATAATTTTGTGAAGTTACCCAAATTCGGAGTCATTGGGAAGTACTACGAGGTATATAACTGAGAACTTTTGAGCAAAGATTTTATTAAAAGCATGTAGATAGTTAATCTATAGATAGTTATATATGGCATGTAGATAGTTGTATGGGAGATTACAATATTAGTTCCCAAATGATAATTTTGTGAAGTTACTCAAATTCGGAGTCATTGGGAAGTACTAAGAGGTATATAACTGAGGACTTTTGAGCAAAGATTTTATTAAAAGCATGTAGATAGTTAATCTATAGATAGTTATATATGCCATGTAGATAGTTGTATGGGAGATTACTTATCATTGCTGTTTACGAAAAATTAAGTAAAATTCGAATTTAGCGCGCTTTTACCCATCCACCTTAATATAATATTTATAGGATTAAGTATGGGACAATGCCAATTTGCGATCGGTTCGTAAGCGGCTTTCGTAAAGCTTAGCGTACATGGAATACGAAAAGCGATCCCTATTTCCGTTGCTATAATTAAACCGGGATAAACGAGCGTGGTTTAATATATTTCCAAGTTTAATAACACCAAGTTTAATAACACTGTAACGCTCAGCTATATAGGTCAGTCGATATTAATTGTTTATGCTAATTCACGTGACTGTACCTGTGCTTCTTTAATATTGGTAGGTTTTATTTAATTCTTCCAAAATTTATATAATAATCTGAAATCAGATTTGGCTAAACTGCTGGATTGATATTAACCAAAAATAGCTAACAACCACCACAAGGAAACTGAGCCTATTAGAGAGTTATGATGCTACAGACACACACACAGATAGATATTGACGTAAAATTTTGTCAAACACCCTTCTTTTTGCGTAGGGGGTTAAAAAGGCAGTGAATACAAAGTCCAAAGATGCAGCTTTTAGCATAAGCACAGCCCCTTGATTTTGCAAAAATACCTATAGCAGCGACTAGCTATAACATCTATGCGCTGATTGGTTAATGCTCACGTCAGTTACGCAGCCAAGGCGACAATTGGCTGCTGATGGCTGCGTTGCTATGGCGACCGTCGATAGTTGGCCGATGTACAATTTAATATTTTCGAGAATGACACCTCTGGGCAGGGCTGTCACTAAATATCGTGCTGACAGAAGTGAAAACTTGAACTATTGCGTGTGGTGTCGGTTACGGTAACAGAGTCGCCAGTGTCGCAGGTTTAATATTTTTTCCCATTTCAAAAAATTTACAACGCGCTTAAAGCAAATATCACTTCAAAAATTATTTGCACTGTTAAAAAGTCTTTGTGTAAAACAAAAAAGTCTTTCATTTGCCAAAAGAGGTCGCCGATTAGCTGGAGTTAAAGGAAGGAAGTTATAATATTAAAAGGAGATTGTTTTGAACGTCCGCGGATTTTTATAATATTAACTTATTCTATAAAAGTGAGTAAAGAAAGCGGTTCATAAAGGAGCTGGCTGGCTGGCTGGGTCGAAGGTGACCATTGATTAAACGTAATATAAAGGATTAGCACTTAGTGACGTCACACATTTATATTTAGGCTCCGCCCTGAACCTTGATATGTATCTCTGGATTCGTGATTCCATACGTTTGACAGTTCATTTTTTGTGCTGATTTGAAGCGCCTCCCCCGAGCGTCCACAGTACTAAAATGACATTTGTTGGAAGTGGACCGTCGTTTTGAATGTCATTTGATTTTAGTTCCATAGACGCTCACGCCAGGTTACGCAACAATCAGCGCCAAAATGGCGAAAATCAAATGTCATCATTTTTATGTTGACAGTCAGCTATCCAGAGTATATTCTATATACTCTATGGAGATCAGTGGCCCTGAAGCATCATCATCAGCAGTGGCTTTTTATTAATTTGTCAAAAGTAAATGGCGCTAATGTAAGCGACAACAAAGAGCCGAACAGAGGTACCGTAATGCTGCGGGCAGTAACGACGACGCCATATTTGAGAAATTTTTGGCTTCAACATACGTCATATATTTCTCGTCCTCTTAGCGAACTTCATCATTGAAGCTGACATAAATATCTTTTTATAGAAATAACGAGATAGGTAATTATTAATATAATAACTACTCTCATGAGATTGAGTGCTGACATGTTGTTAGCAAATATAAAAATAACGAGGGCTTCTGTATAAAGAAAGAATATCATACTTAATTATTTTACGTATAGAGATGTTTTACACGGGTAAATTTTGTATGACAGAATAGGCACCTGCGCTTTTATTTGAAAAGTACGAGTAAGATACAAAGAATACTATTTTAATTAACCTGGCTTCTATAGAGTCATTTGGAATGTGAGCATTGCAGGGTTAATCTACTCGTATATTGATGGGTGTTCCACAGGGTTCCATTTTAGGTCTCTTTTTATTTCGTGTTCATCTAATTATGATTTATTCACCACGATGGCGATGCAGTATAATTGACGAATAGTAGGTACCTATAGTCTTCGCTGAAACTATATAATGCAACATTCAATATCGTACACAATAAACCGACCAACGCTGCAGCTGTCAATATGTATTCGTTTAAATTAATGTTCTAATTGATTAATTTTGTATCCCGGTCGCTGTTTTAATTATTAATAAATAGCATTAAAAAAAGCATATTTTTGGCTTCATTTTGCAGAACAATCCATTTCAATCTTTCTTCGTTTAAGTGGAAATTAATGGCTGGAATTTTGAGTGCTGCTTTAGATTATATGTTGAATAAGCACATAGGTTACTTTTATCTCGGTAAAATTCATGGTTCCCGCGGGATTTGTGAACAACCGAAATCTACGCGGGAGAGCCATGAATATCCATTATTTATATGAAAAAGAAAGGTTGATTCATCCTTCTTCATTCATCTGGATAATATAGTCTTCAATCAAAAAGTATTTGAGTGATGTGACATACAGACATAAGGCGGGGATAAAGACGAAGAGTTCAACTGTTGCTATTTAGTTAAAAACTTTTTAACCAAACAGTGGGCTTTTTGCATTGGGCATGTCATGCTAGTTGCTAACTTATGAAAAATAATACAAAAATACGATTTTTGCCTCCGTTTTCTTAGCTAAAAATCCAGTGCGAGTTGCTAACTAACGATACAGAATAAGCCCACAGGTCAGACTTAAGATTGATAAAACTGTAAAATCACAAAAGCTAGGAGTAGTCAATAAAGTTCCCTATAAATAACACTCTCGGATTCCTGGCCATTATCACATCGTAACCGCTCGGACTTACCATGACTGCTGTAAGTGCAATTCCCCATAAAACAGCATTAGCGCTCCCGCCCCGTCAGCCAATCTGCAACAAACAAGATAGACATTAAAATGGGACACGTAGATTGCTTTATTGTGCGTATAAATAAAGATCAGAAGGGTTATTACAGGGTTTTCCACATGTCATCGACTGCCAATAGATGGCGTTTGGCTATAAATGTATGGAGCAATTCGATTCGTTTGCGCGACGCGAGTCGACTCGAAATTCGTACAAAACTTGTAATAACCCCTCTTTTAGGTGTTACTTTTGAATTTTGAACGGAATCAGACATTATTTTTCAAAAATCCGTAATTAATAGGACATATATTTATATGTTTCACTATAATCCGCTATTTGAAAAGAATGAAAAATCTTTGGTACAAAATAAAACCTACGATTCATTATATAACTCGAAGTCGCAGTGAGGATGTCCCGCTGTCGGGACGAAACGTGTGTAGTGTGGTGCGAAACGAAAGTATTGGAAGAATTGTGTGTGGTGTTTCATGTTAGCAGTGTTCCTGCATATTGGACCATATAGAATATTTTTAAATAGCGAATTATAGCTAAAAAAAATCCACAAAATAACGTCAAAATAAAATTCCATTCAACATTCTTCTTTAAGTTTTTCATAATCCCGTGGGAATCGTGGGTTTTCAGGTAGGTAGGCAGGCGTTCCCATTCATGATCTCGCTCACTTTATATAGGTAGGTTCTATCTATCTATTTTCAAGGAAATTTGCAAAAGCAAGTTGAATTATGTATTTTCAGTATTAAAAGTAGCATGTACATCAAAGTCATCACACAAAAATCGGTTCAGCACTTGTGGTACATAATACCACGAGTATAATATTCGCATTAATATAATACGATTACGCTCATACAACAGAACACGGACATTATTAAAAACTTTCGCCCACAACTTCGCCCGCATACACAGTTATACACCTGCCTATAATACGCGCAAATCTGCCCTACATTTTCCGTTAAGGCTTATTGTTTTACCCTTAAGCCGTAAAGCCTTGTACCAGAAAAAAGGAAATACTACATTGTAATGCATTTTAAAAAAATGGATTAAATACCTAGTAGTTTCATTATTTCGAAATTACGTTACAAAAGTTCAAACCGAAAATTTCAAATTGCCACAAAAAAGAACGTCAGATCTTTTGTAAGCTCTTCAAAAACAAATAAGATCTGAAAAAAAAAATCAAAACTTAAAAAAAAAAAGTTTTACAACAAGCTTTTATAGTAGGTATGTCAATTTTCTGCTCAGCAAACCCTTTCATTTGATGCCAATATTGTGATATAGTGCATTAAAAATAACTAGGCCGCCATCTTTGGTGTTCTACCATGTTGGATTTAGAATGACGTCATACAGCGATTCGTGCATTGCCATTCAAACTGAACGTATTTACAAAACAACTCAGTTAGTTTAAGGTATTATCTGCGTTCTCAATTGATTTGCAAGTTTATAGATTTTCACACTATAATAATTTATTCTACAGCGTAGATATAATGGAAAAGTTCTATTAAAAAATGTAAATTGTTGATCAAATTGGCCATAAAGCTGTCCAAGTCGGCTGCAATGTTGGACGTGATGTGTAATTACAACAGTTTGTAAGGCTCGAGGCGACACGACAGCCAGATTCATTTTATCTTTTGTGATATTCCCTGAACGTTTTACGAGGCACTCTAGACCTCCTTCATTCGAAATAAGACAGGGCCGGAATAGCTCTACACAGCAGTGAATACAACCAATGTATAAGCTGTTAAAGCCTAGAAAAATCTTTTTGATATAACTCTTCTTGTCTCTTAAATGACCAAATAATACATAAAATTTAAAATTAGTAATGTACTCAAACCAAAATACTGTACAATAATTTTATTATAACTACTTGAATCCTCAGACTGGTAGAATGTTGGCTGTAATTTAATATAAGGAAATTACTAAATAATCTAGTAAAGACAATTTTTCACATAATGGAAGTACGTAAATTTCATTTGGGTTCATCGCACAAATGTTGGTAGTACAATTACAGGCGGAATATGTGCAAGACGCAAACTAAGCCTATTTCAGACAGGTAGAATGTCGGCTGTAATTCGTAATCACAATCTTTTTTTTTAATTCAAGTCCATAATAGGTATTACAACGCACAAATACTGGTAATAAAATTATATGCGAAATATGTGCAAAGACGCAAATACCTCTTCTAAACGGCACTCATCCCGTTTCAGACAGGTATAGAATGTCGGCTGTAAGTAATCCGTAATCACAACATTTTTTCATTCAGGTCTATAATAATAGGTATTACAACGCACAAAATATATTGGTAGTTTAGTTACAGGCGAAATATGTGCTAAGACGCAAATACCTGTTCAACACGGCATCCCCTGAGGCCGTTTGAGACAGCTAGAATGTCGGCTGTAATTCGTAATTAAATTTTTTCATTCAGGCCCATAATAGATATTACAACGCACAAATATTGGTAGTACAATTACAGGCGAAATATGTGCTAAGACGCAAATACCTGTTCAACACGGCACTCAGCCCATTTCAGACAGGTAGAATGTCGGCTGTAATTCGTAATCACAACAATTAAGAGCTGAAGTGTTTCATTTGCTCTCGTGCCGTATTCGTAGTACGTTTTATGAGCCATAATTTACTCGGTTCTAGTCTTTAGGTACTACAATATAAGTGGTTGTTCTGCGTATTTGGTGGCGATATTTTTTTCTTAACTCCTTCTCACCAAGATAATTTCAAAAGAAGATGGATCCTGCACTTTTGCAGTTCTAGTGCAATAAACGGATTATTCTTCTACTATATAAAAATAAGTCGGGTTTTCCTTCCTGACGCTATAGCTCCAGAATGCACGAACCGATTTCCACGGTTTTGCATTCGTTGGAAAGGTCTCGGGCTCCGTGAAGTTTATAGCAAAGAAAATTCAGGAAAAATTTCAACAGAAAAGCGGGAAAATCTTTTTTCACATACAGCGCCATCTCTGATACATAGCATGTACTACAAACCAATATTTTAATTGCGTCGCGTTCAGGCGCTGTGGGGGAACGGACTGTGGGTAACACGGGACAAACGGGCCGGGACAAAAATATTTCTACCGCGGAACGGAGTCCGCGGGCACTGCTAGTTATATATATAAAAACTTTTGTAAAAAACTAAATATTCTTTACAAACCAAAATAAAACATTGACGAGACCCCGAGGGCGGCATCATGATACTCACCTATTCAGTTTATGAAACTTCAGCGGATACAGGGTGATTGATAGATGGTGCGTCATAAATTAACGTCTCACTTAGGGTTGTCAAATTTCAATACAAGTACCTATAAGTGCGTGTATTTTTATATATACCTACGTACAAAAATAAACTGCATTTTTAAAAAAATTAAACATATTGTTGATAATCTAATTATATATAAGAAAAAAACTATTTGAATGACTGAAATAGCTTATTAATGGATTAAGGCAAAATCAACGACTCTGCCCGCGAAATTCAAAATTTTTAGAAATTCAAAACCCAAAAAGCACGCGGCTGGAATTGCTGACGTCCGCTAGTTTGAAAACATTACTTATTCAATTTTTTAATTGGTCCTCCTTCTTGTCATAAAACTATTTCACAAAGGGTTTTTATTTTCAAATAATTTAATTCACGTTTATATTTTTCAGTTCACCAAGTATGTTTATTGACCGGGAAAATTTTTAATGAGTCAGGGCTGATTTTTCAATCGCCAGATTCAGCGCCAGAAGGTATAAATATGACGTTTTGACAGATTTTGTATGGCATAAGTTTCCAATTTGTTCCTCATATACAGCTAGTTTATCTGGCGATAGAAAAATAAATACAGTATGATACTGTTGCATTTAATCGTTGTTTGGTTTACAGATCAATTTGGCAACCCTAATCGTGATTCGCGGCTAACTCGCGTTTGATCGTTTACAAAATATCGTATGATTTAGGTGATTTTCAACACATGCTCAAGCTTCTGTTTTTAATCGCATAAAGCTTTTGTAAGGGTTATACTTATAATAGGAACCATTTTATCAGGTTGTTAGGTATTAATACAAAAGTCAAAAATATTTTATTAACAATTTTTAAAGTGTTATGACACGTCTTTTAATTTATTTTAGGCCTGGCCCCCTATCATGGGGTCCGGGGTCAATTTCCCATATTTTAACTCCTCGTGAGATAGGCTAAAATGTTTTTCTCTTCTACAGTTTTACCTACTATCCGACCATGACAGGCGAAGATAATATCACCCATAGATGAAATGAACAAAAATACTTTATTTCGCTTTTTTCCAGCTTCAGCCGATGGAGATAAAAATTTTCTCCCACGTCTTAAGATCGTTATATGGTCAGGGGATAAAGTTTTTATCAAATACGTGACATACTAGGGTAATTAGAATCTGTATCATCATACGAGGATGCTTCGAGTGCATCGAAATTGAGAACAAAAACTATAGTATTAATACCGTATGCCAATGTTGCTAAAAGTATTACGAATTGTCGTAAAAACCCTTATTGATTAAACAATGTTTATTTTAATTATACATATAAAATTATCCTGTCACAGTGTTTATAACAAAAGTCCTCTGAAAGGGCTTGACCGAATTTTATAAAATATTTTGTTTTTTTTTTGATTCGGTAGATCTGCAGAATAGGACGTAAACTATTTTTCATAAGCCAAATTGAGAAATAGAAGAAGAAGAAGAATGAGAAATAATTTATTTAGCAAAATAACGTATCATCTGGGTTGAACATTTAAAAAGGCTCATACAATTTCTCTAGGTAGATATAGGTACCTATTCGTCAATGTTTGCCAGTGCATCCAGTTTCGAAATCGAAGCCACTCAAATTCCCCATTTACTGAACGGGAAATTCGCTAGCGGAAATTAGCAGCAGCGGAATTAATTATTTACCTGTGGGATTTCACTGGAGGCCTTTTTGTGAGGCCTCTTTCAAGTAGGGCCTCCACGTTTGCATTTAGCACTAATGAGTACACTCGTTCATTTACAGCATTGATATATACATATAAAGTAAGGATTTCGGGTCAGCGCTAAAAAGTGTCCGAAAATATGAAATTCAAAACGCGAAGAGTTCCAATCGCACTTAAGCAAAATAAGGCTGTATAATAATGGTTTAGGACATCAACTACAATGTTTAATTTGTTTACGAGTATAAAAATACACATGTAGATGTACCCTCGGTTATATACGTTTAATCGGGACACTTTTTTCATGAATTTTGTACTACACCCGGGGTCCATAGATTTATATGCCAATGTTTAAAGCCATTTATTTCACGCTCCATTCAAGGTTTCGGGTCGGATTAGATTTTTTTTTACACCGAAAACGAGAATACCAATCAACGAATTTTATTTTACTTAATACATTTGCTCAAAAAGCAAACTTTTCGATGTGTATTAAGTGTGCGGAAAGTTGCTTTTTTCGGCACTGGTGTTTTTTTTCCGCGTTCTGTTTTTCATTAGAAAATCTAATGAAAAACAGAACGCGGATTTGTCTGACCATAATAATTATAATTAATTTTCAATCACCATTCGTCACCTCCTTGTTTGACAACGGTAAATTGAATGCATAAGAATTCCCTCCAAATAAGACTGTCCCACATCCTAGTCACAGTCCCGTAGCATAGGCTGATATAAGGAATATCTAGGATTGAACCTTATTGCCAATATCTAGTCAAATATCTTCTCTAGCAAACCTTCAGTTGACGTACCTAGATAATATAAGAGCTTTCATACATACGACGAATTCACAGGATTTCCTGTATAATAATATCAAATAAGGTAGCTTTTCGGTAAATATAGGTAAGAAGCTTTTATAAAACCCACCTTATTTCTGAAGAAATGTACAGAAAATCCTTAGGATTTTTCCCGAGTCATACGAATTTCTCCAAATATTTCAAAAACATGCCAGATTACGTGCGTAGGTACTGTAAGTTTCTCTTCGGAATTTAAATTACTACGATTTAATTAATTTCGATGCGACGATTTATAATTGTCTGCTTCTGCAATTTCATGTGTAAAGGTATGTATTTAGGATTTTCAATATATGCCATGAGAAATATTTATCCGAAATTACAATAGTTACATTGTTGAAAGATAATATAAAACCCGACATCATTATATAAACTGTTTAACTGGAAAATTACAATTCTTAATAGAGGGATAGATTGATAGCCAATAGGTTAAGACCTTTGCCTAAAATGGTTTTGGGATGGATCTAGCGTTTAAGAAAAACATTGTGAGGAACAGGACTATATCGGAAACTCCCTATAATTCTGGAAGGAGACTTGTGCCTCGGCATTTGGACATGGATGGGGTCGAGACCAATAAATCTTTGGTCGAGACAAACTACTGAGTATTCCACAGTATTTTCTTCAAATCTGCTATATGACGGATAAACGGATGGTTGGGATCTTCTTGACTGGCCGAAGTCAATCAGGGTACATGCAATGAGGCCGGGCTTCCTTGCCTGAGAATAATTAAAAGATAATATTAAGAAATGAGAAAATTCAAAAGCGGGACCTTCCACTCAAAGCCGAGCGCGCGAGCGAGATTCCCGATCGATAGTTCCCAAACGAATTCGTTTAGTAAATAAGAAAAGCCTTGACGTAACCACCGAAATAAACAGAGCCACGCGGAAGAAACAATCGCTGATATACTCGTATAAACAAACACACCAGCTAATATACTTGTCCGGGTAATCACCTCGCGATTGTAAACGGGCGCGGTGAATGGCAACAAAAATAAATGAGCCGACGGAACTGGGGCGAACGTTCTGGGGATTCGCTCTCCTCACCGTGACCTGCGGTTTCAAGGTGCGCCTAGTCATTTTATTAGATCCTCAACGTATGCTGTTCACGATCTCAAACGAGAAGAGAGTGTTCATCTTTTATCCTTTGGAAGATCCTAAGATGGTGACACAGGCAGGTTTTGTCTGGTGGGAGGCTTCGGACGTGGCTAGTTACCACCCTACCAGCAAAGACGTGCCGCCAAGAGATTTAGCGTTCCGGTGTGAAACCATTGGGGTGACTTTACTTACCCCTTCCAAGTTAGTACGTTAACATCTTCGGCTGCATCATCACCCACCATCAGGTGAGATCGCAGTCAAGTACTAACTTGTATAGTGTAAAACAAGGCTCTAATTGGTACACCTAATGACAGATGAAGTTACCGAGGATTTTGCAAATGAAGCGCGTCAGTTCTGCACCTGACCCTAGATTGTCTAAAAACGTATTCATCAGCGTAATCGTTTACAAATTCTGCCCGCTGATTAGTTCCCGTCAGCCAATTAGGGGGCAGTATTTGCTATCGATTACGATAACGATGAATACGTTTTTCTTACGCAATCAGACCCCTGGGGCCGTACTACCATCTCTTATAGCAGTATTATTGTAATATTGTTTTAAAATTTTCATACTGGCACTGTATGAAAATGTCAAAACAATATTACAGTTACAGTTATTTTAGTTAAAAAAAAGTATTTCAAATTGCACTTTTGAATCCAAAAATAAATTAAGAGTATGATAAAAGTATAATTCCAAGAAATGTTTTTCTCGTGAGGAAACTTCTATGCCTTTTCTTCTGGTTTGATGGGAAACTTAAAACGTACGTATTTTTGTAGGCGAAATAAATGGATTTTCTTTTTTCCCCACATTTCTTTGAAGAAAGAAATGTTTTCTTTTATTTTTCTACACTTCTAAAGGAAAAAGTGTTACCGGTAGTCCTTTTAGGTCACAAGTTAAAAGCTCTCGACTCCCGGTTCCACCTTTGCCGTAATAAAGTGCAGAAGGTTTTCTTTGCAGTTTGAATAATTATTATTAAACCTTCCAAGATAGCAAAAAATTACAGTAGTAATTTAAATATAAGCTACAAGAAGAAAAATATAATTAATCTAAAAAAAAGTAAAATTATACATAGCTAATTAAATCCGCTCATGTCATTTTATAGGAATTCTAGCAAATTTTTCCTTATCTAGAAAGAGGTGACCCTGTGTGCAAAATTCTAGGACTAAGCGCGATGGTAGTTAGTGATTGAGTACATCAAGACAGATTTAACCGACTCATGGACAGCTGATGTTTTACACTGAATGTGGTATGCGACAATCATGTCAACCCGTAGCAAACTTTGTTCTTGCGTGCACACACATTCGCATTTATAATTATTAGATTAATACTATTTTTGAGTAAAGTGATGAAAAACGAATAGCAAATGACGTACCGTAAGGTCTTGAATATCCTCCCAGCTTCAGTTTTCCCTATACCTCCTCTTATTTGGGTGCTTCAAGACACTTTGGTAGATACATTGGTTAGGTAGGTACTTCAAACAAAAGTAAATACGCAACTCCTAGACAAGAGCTTCCTTAGGTTGTATCATCACTCTTCATCAGGGATACCTTCAACCACTAGTCAAGGGCTACCTTTATATTAAAAAAAGAAATATCTATGAATCAATCAAACTCGAAACTTCCAAGTACTCATAAGAAATAGGTACCTACTACTAATGAAAATGTCTCAAGGTTCCAGAAAGATTGACATTTACGAAAACCTTATAGCCCTTATTAACCACTCAGGGGACGATATTAAAAGGAAGCATGAAATTGGCTTCGTTACAAGAGAGCAGGTGCTCAAGATCAGGGTGAGAGTTTTATTAAATCTGCCCCACACTTCGCGGCCTCACTGGAAGTTTAATGAAGCACCGCGGTTATTAAAAACGCGTACGGCCTCCTTGTTTTAGGGAGATGTCTTCTATCCTTGACGCGATGTTCTTGGTACATGGGTGCGATTTTTGGACCGGTCCGAAAATAGGGAACACGTAGCACGCCTCCATACAGTATTGGCCATTTCAACTTTGGTTATGAAAAACTAGCAACATTGTTTTTTTCTGTTAAACATAATGAATCAATGCTGAAAAACAAATTGTCAACTAAAACAATGTTTTAGTCACCATGTGGCTAATTTGAAAAATTGTCATAATTTGAAATATAGCCATAAGACGAAAATAGGAGCCATAGTTGAAATGTGTGCCAACCTATTTACAAGATAAAAATTAAAGGTAGAGAGGTACCTAAGGGTGGGGTAGCTTGAATTTTAAAAGATAAACGAGCTCATCCATAAAAGTTTCTGTAGCTCTAAGCATTTAAAATCTTTCGTTTTAATGAAGTAAACGAATGAAGGAATGACTCTGTGTAATCACTCAACTTGGAAAGTCTAATATATCATTTCCCTCTTTAAAGAAGATTAATTAGGTGCCGTTATTTTAAAGCTGTCAGACCCTATTTCAAATATATTTTGTAACACTGAAAAGTCAGAGGTGCATCCCTCAGATTCAAACCCCTGGTGACCCCCAATTACGAGTCTGTAGTCTTAGTACATGTTTTTATACAAACGACTCGACTCGACTCGCACAAACAAACCGAATTCCTCCATACATTTACAGCCAGCTCCATTTATGGACGGCTGTCAGCGACTGAACTTGAAATTTTTACAAAAAACCTATACTAACCCTGCTGACTTCGGAACAACTGGGCTATGCTGAAAATATTATAGTAAGAGTGAGTACAAGTTTTTGTACACATTTCGAATCATGACTTACAATAAACGGAACGGATTCCTCCATCTAAGATCTACAGTCAGCGCCCAAGCGGACGGACGCCGAAAGATTAGTCTACCATGTGTCTGCTTGGGACTGTAGATGTTTGAACACTAGGAGGAACTCGTTCCGTTTATTCGGAGCGAGTGGCCTGAATTGTACAAAAACCTGGACTAACCAAACAAGGTTCATACTTCGTCTTTTCATACTCCTTTAATAATAGCGTCTATTTTGTACACAACAAAAGCAAAGAAAAATACGCACTGAAAAATAAGCGCAGTCTCAATTAGGTTATGA
This sequence comes from Coenonympha glycerion, assembly GCA_963855885.1. Lineage (NCBI taxonomy): Eukaryota > Metazoa > Arthropoda > Insecta > Lepidoptera > Nymphalidae > Coenonympha > Coenonympha glycerion. The sequence continues at coordinate 13,119,431 of OY979637.1, read as the reverse complement.
CTTTCTTTCAAAGGTTTCCACTAATGCAATTTACTTCCCAAGGTTTTGTTACAACTTTCGTAGCTTGTATTATGTACAATGTACATGGTATAATTAACGCGTTTCTAGGACTTCGCAATGGCGTTCAGGTTTTGTGTTTGTTTATACTTTTCTTTGAATTACATAGATACATTTTTTATGATATTTTCTATAGCACGGCTTTCCATTAATCATGGTTGTCGTCAAGCGCTGTTCTTATATGAAAACACGGTTCCGTGTTAGGTGCTTATAAAAAATTTATTAAATTCATGTTGGTTTTTCTTCTCTGCCCTTTTCCCAAATTATCTGGGGGTCGCACAATATGAGTTCTTCCTTCACTTACTCCTATCAGCTTTCAACATGCAATCACTTCTCACACCCTTTCTCACTCAAGCCATCCTTCTTTTCTTTGGTTTATCTTTACTTCTTCGTCCCACATGCATCATTCTTTAGCAACATGATTTTAAGCCCTATTTATATGCCCGTGTCGCATCTCATATTATGATGTTTATCTGTCTGTCTGCCAATTCTGTTCTGAAAATCTTCCAATAAAACTTAATAATCAATCGCACAGCACAATGTCATTTTTTGACAAAGTGATAAACATCAATGATTAAGCAAATGATAGGTACCAATTTATAACACTCAATCAAACATATACTACGGAAATCGCAATATACATTCTTAACTACAAAAAGTAAAAGAGCGCGCCTAAGTTTCGAAACAACCGGATCCATAAAAATAAGATGCCAAAATCTACTACAACACAAAGCCATTATTGCTTAGTAATTTAAGAATAAAACAGAGTATATCTGCTTTATCAATAATAATGAAAAGTCGATTAAAAGCGACTAAGGGCAGCTGTTTCACCACCTTCTGATAACTCCTTAACTTTAGGCTATCCGACACCTACTTAAAGAAGGTGACAGTTTAGACCCTGAACGTAAGGTACTATTATGGTATTCCGTGCCTAGACAGAAGTTTTGTCTCTTTCCTTCTTTATGTCAAGTGAAAAAGCCCAAACGAATAAGCTATGAGCACGGGCTATGAGTAAGTATTAGAAGGCTGTGAAACAGGCCCTTAATGTTGATATTACGTCACCACACCAGTGAAACGTCAAAGTTCAAGTTGACATCACAGTCCACAGATTCCTCGTAACTTGTAATGAAACAAGAAATAGGCATTGATGTAAATAAGTATAGATCGACTAAAATAGTAACGAATTCGCTTCCACTTCATTTTGGGAGGCGTTCATTTTTAGATTAGACGATCTATACCTATGTACTTATGTAGCATACCTATTAATCCTTACATACCTTACCTGCCTACTACCCTAGGTATGTAGTAGGTAGGTATGTAATTATATACTCCTCCAGAGTGTGGAGATTTCTTGAAACAGTTGGGGTTGGTAAATCATCTCAGAGTTCTTGGTCTCCGAGTGTTGATATTGAACAGCTAAATCAATACTTCTCTACTCCTTCATTCTTGTTTGATAGTTCAGCTAAATCTCGTACTCTTCATTCACTTTCTGTAACCCCGACTCCAATTTTTCCTCCGTTCGAGTTAAGTCCGTTTACTGTCTGTGATGTGAAGAAGAACGTATTGTCCATATCATCCAGTGCCACTGGTAGTGATCAGATTAGTCGTGCTATGATCATTCCTCTTCTTGATGTTATCGCTCCTGTCCTCGCATATATTTTAAACGAATGTGTACAAGCGTGTGAATTTCCTATAGCTTTCCGAAGAGTGCTCATGTCTTACCTCTTCCAAAAAAAGCTAACCCTGTTTCCTTCTCTGACTTCCGACCCATTTCTATATTGCCTTTCCTGTCCAAAGTTCTTGAAAAACTAATTCACTACCAGTTGAACCTTTTCCTTAACAGAAACAGCTTGTTTAATCCTTTTCAATCCGGCTTTCGTCCTGGTCATAGTACTGTCACTGCTCTGATCAAAGTGACTGATGACATTCGGTTCGGCATGGACAATAAACAGCTCACCATTATGACCTTGTTGGATTTCAGCAACGCTTTTAATACCGTTGATTTTGATATCCTACTTGGTCAGCTGCGTTCTCTCAACATATCTCCAGCAGTTATTGACTTGTTTCATAGTTACCTTCGAGGACGGCGACAGCGTATTCGCGTTGATGATACTTATTCATCGTGGTGTGATATCGCTGCTGGCGTTCCTCAGGGAGGCATTTTGTCACCATTACTCTTTACTATTTTCATTAATTCAATCTCTCAAAACCTTTCTTCTCTCTATCATATGTATGCAGACGATGTCCAGATTTATGTGCAGTCAACTTTGGAGAATCTGCCAACGGCTATCGCTAAAATGAACAATGACTTGAATACAATCCTTGAATGGAGTAAGTCATTTGGCCTCAGTGTTAATCCTAAAAAATCACAAGCGATCATCGTTGGCAGTCGGAGACAGTTGTCTAAGGTTGACTGGTTTTCCCTACCACCTATTTTATTTGACAATATTGTAATTCCTTACTGTAATGCTGTTAAAAACTTAGGAATATACTTGGATAGTACACTCAGCTGGAATCGTCATATTAATGAAATCAGCAGGAAAGTGTTTGCGGCTCTGGGCTCGTTGCGTCGCCTTCGCAATTTTCTTACAATTCCTACCAAAATTATGCTCGCACAGACCTTACTCCTCCCTATTTTAGATTATGCTGACGCTAGCACTGTTGATTTAACCGAAGACCAATTGAATAAGCTTGAGAGACTTCAAAATGCTATGATTCGGTTCATATTTGGGTTACGTAAATATGACCACATTTCACTTTTTCGTTCTCGTCTTAATTGGTTACCAATCCGACTTCGCCGGAATATGCACATCCTTTCTATTCTGTACTGTGTTCTGTTTCATCCTTCTGCGCCCCCTTACTTAAAAGAAAAGTTTAAATTGTGGGACAACCCGACAAGTTACTTCGTTCTTCAAGAAAACTAATACTGCGGGTACCTACACATGGTTCGACTTTCTTTGGCAAGTCTTTTACTGTTCAGGCCATCAAGCTCTGGAACGTCCTTCCTCTTGATATCAGGGAGGCCAGATCAATAAATATTTTCAAGAGACGATTAAAGGATCACTTTTTGTCTCAACTTCCTGGAGTCAGTAGCAGCTGATCACTCTGTTACTATGTTATACTTTTTTTTTTCTTATTAAGCATTTGTATTTTCTAAGTATTTATTTTCATTTGTACCGTTTAATATCCTATAAGAGGGTTATTGTATTTATTTATTACTTAGTATTTTCTTATATGTATTATGTATTTATGTATGTTTGTATACAGTATAATGTTTATGTATATAATTCGCATTATAGATATATATATGTTTGTATGTATATGTATATAGGTAATAGGTAAATATTATTATGCTAATAATTTATTTTATATTTATGCAAAATTTTATTTTAATATTTTTATTGTACCACCTACCTCATGTTTTCCAATAGCCGCTTCTTACCCCGATGGTTGCCTGGAAGAGATCGCTGTGTAGCGATAAGGCCGCCATATTGTACATTTGTTTGTTTGGTTATTTTAGTTGTTTTTTCTTTCTTTTGTAATGGTGTACAATAAAGTATTATCTATCTATCTATCTATATATTACATAGGTAGGTGCATTGAGGTAGGTGTGTAGATGCAAGGCCGGTATCAATCCAACCAATTGCATGATTGCATGCAACAAGACATAAATTGCTTTACAAGTTTACAACAACTATTAACATTCTTTACTAAATTACGCATCCAATCTCGGGAGTCGGGACCATGAACCCAGACCTATTCAAGGTATGCGAATTGCGAAGGGCCGGAGCTAAGTCCCAGAAAATTATTAGATATTTTAACTAAAAATTATAAATCCCTGAAATTGTCACCCATAACCCATTGCACAAAGTACCATACGCCCTTTGTATAAAGCAAATGCATTTAAGTACATTCCCGGTTATATCAGCATTATCAACGGGCATTAAATTATAAATATGCGGTATGCCGTGGGGATTTTCACAGTAGCAACCTATTTCTACAGTGAACTGGTAATTGTACGAGTATCTTATGTGGTAATTATGACCATGTAGTGTAGCACAGAAACCACAATAATACTCCTGTTGATTACGCACCGCGCCTGTGCACGATGAATCGGCGGGCAACTGCCGGGCCCATCAGAGCAGGCCAGCGGACTCCCACAGGCAGCGGCGGTGGCGGGTCGAAAAAGGCCCGCCAAAAAATTATATAGGCGATTTGCACTGGGTTTAATCCCGCGGCACAGAGTGACTTACTACTAGGTACTTACCGGCGCATGGAGACAGCCAGCACGTGGAATCCGGGGAGTGTGTTCGTGTAGGATGAATGTAGTGTGTGGTGTCTGCGGTGTTAAATGCAAATAGGAACACACTCTCCCTTTCTTGAGGGATCTTTCGCGGCGGCGGTACGAAATCGCGGGTAGCGAAGTGAGTCCGCGGCGGCGAGGTGTCCAGGTGGCACGTGAGCACAAAAAACAGTGTTCCTGATAGTAAAATGGGCCGCAGCGTTAGAAGGACGCGGCGGCCAACACGGCAAACTAAGGAACTCAATAAATCGGGGCTCGTAAACTAAACGACACGGGCGTGGCCGGCAAATTTCACGCGGGCAACGCGGATTTTTTCAGTCGGCTTGTAGAAACGGACTCGGAGTGGCGGCGTGGCCGGCAAACAACACGCGGGCGACGCGGAACAAAATGGTACGCGATAAATAGCTCCTCACAAATAATAAGACAGCGCGATGCGGCGTGGCGGGCGACTTTACGCGGGCGAACGCGGCACACACACCGACCGACTCCGTCGGGATTTTGCACCGGACTGGGCGAGCGAACGCCGCCGGGGCGCGCGCGGGCGCTGGTCGCAAACCGCTCGCGGGAGAGGGGCGTGCAGTGATAGCCGATCGACGCGATACGGTCTAGCATAAACCGGAGAGTGCTAGCGTAAAGCGCAAACACCCCCGCCAGTGGACCCAAGGATTTGGGGTCCACTAACCAATGGGCAAGCGGGATAAGGAAGAGACGGCTCGCTGCAAAACCGAATCTCCGACCATTACTTCGGCAACTCTGGGAACCCCATCGGATCCATATATCAATTTAAGAATGCGTCCACGACGCCAGCACAAAGGCAACAAATTAGACTCCTTAACTAGGACAAGATCACCAACCTTAGGTGGGTCGGTCTTGTCGGACCACTTAACGCGCTGCTGCAAGAGATGCAAATATTCTAAATACCAACGATGCCAGAAATTTTGGGTCATCTGCTGTAGCAATTCGAAACGAGACAACCGTGAGACCTTCACGTCCCTGAAGGGGTACTCGGGCAGGGCGTTAAGGGGTTCACCAATTAGGAAATGACCGGGGGTTAAAACTTCCAGGTCATTGGGATCGGACGATAAGGGGCAGAGTGGCCGAGAATTGAGGACAGCCTCAATCTTACAAAAAACGGTAGCGAGCTCTTCAAAAGTCAAAATGGTTTCACCTATCACGCGTCGGAGATGCGTCTTTGAGACCTTGACGACGGCTTCAAAGATCCCGCCCCAGTGGGGACAAGCTGGCGGGTCAAAGGTCCAAGTTATCCCCATCTTGGACATTGCCGTGCCGAGGCCTATCTTATTTTCATTCAAAAATTGGACGACTTCCTTCAAATGTCTATCGGCACCTTTATAGTTGGTCCCACAATCCGATCGGATCAGGTGCGGATAACCTCGGCGTGAAACGAAGCGGCCTAGCGTGGCTACAAAGGCTTCGGTGCTGAGGGCACTCACCAGTTCTAAGTGTACGGCCTTGGTAGCCAGGCAAACAAAAACGCAAAGGTAGGCCTTGAGGGAACGAGCATTGCGGAGGCTGGAGCTCTTGACGAAGAACGGCCCCGCAAAATCCGTCCCGACCGCCGAAAAAGGGCGCGAGGCCACGACACGGTCGGTGGGGAGGTCCCCCATAATGGGCTGCATGGTGCTGGCCTTCAGGCGGTAGCACGGAATGCACTTAAAAATGACGCTTCGGATGGAGCGTCGTCCCGATAAAATCCAAAATTCGCGCTGCAATATGGCCGAAAGGGCGTTGCAGCCAGCGTGGGCATTTTTGACGTGGTAATGCGTCACCAACAATTTTACAAAAGCGCTATTGTTCGGAAGCAACAAGGGATGACGTGCCCCATAGGGTAAATCAGAATTCCGGAGGCGTCCACCGACGCGTATCAATCCGGCGTCATCCAGGAAGAGGTTTAAGCGGGCGAGCGAGCCCTTCAAAGGTAAACCTCGCTTCAGTGTCTCAATAGCGGACTCAAAATGCTCCAGTTGAACCAAACGTATCCAAAAGGTCTGGGCCTCCTGTCTCTCCAGGGGCGACAAGACCGGGTTCGACATTTTGTCGCGTGGGTTCCGAGCGTTGTGGGTGAAGCGCTGAATCCAAGCCGTCACCCCAATCAATTTATCAAGGGAACTGTAGCGTTCCTGAAGATAGCTCAGCGAATTGGCTGGCTTATCTTCCACAACTCCGACTCGCAAGCCAGGTAACACATCGGGCTCGGAGAACCTACTCTGAGGCCAGGCGGACTCATTCCGAGTCAGCCAGTCAGGGCCCCACCAAAGAGAGTGGTTGACTAGGTCGGAAGCCTCACATCCGCGGGAAGCACAATCTGCAGGGTTCAGGTCCCCTGGCACATGTCTCCAGGTCAACGGGGTTTCCGAATTCTGGATTTGGGAAACCCGGTTGGCGACAAAGACTTCCAAGTTGTGGGGAGCGGCTCGCAACCAACAAAGGACAATTTCGCTGTCCGACCAGGCGTACACGTCCGTCAGGTCAACAATCGATAGGAGGGACGTACGCACATGGTTGAGAAGGCGCACCAAAAGAGCGGCTCCAGACAACTCCAATTTGGGTATCGTCAAGCGTGACCGAATTGGGGCCACTTTACTTTTCGCCAAGACAAGGTGGGTTGCGACCTCGCCGGTGTCACTGACAGTCCGCAAATAGACCACGGCTGCGTACCCCTTTTCGGACGCATCACAAAAGCCGTGGAGACTGGCGTGGCACCTTCCGGGCGGTAGGAAGCAACGAGGCATCGAAATCCGATTAACATTCGGAAGTGAGGCCACAAGGGAGAGCCACTCCTGTAGCCTGAGACCCTAACCTCCCTGAGGCAGTCGACAAAAGTATGGTCTGGCATACTGACTGCTGTAGATCCAAAGTCTCAGGGGAGGTGGCTAGGTGGCAGCTAGGGTGGCGGACACCTAGCGCGACGTGCCTTCACCAGCGGGAGCCCACTGACGGGGGTACTCCGGCTGGGGCGCTGCTAGAGAGGGGGAGGGTACCCAACGTGGGGACCATCCGGCATAACCAACCCGGGGTCGCACCATGCGGCTAGCATCCGGGGCGTGGTAGGGAGCGCCTCGACCTAGCACGGGTGGATGGCGCTCCAGTTGCGTCCACACATGGAGGGGAGGCAAAAACCTAGACGGTTCGACGCTCATTTGAGCGGCCGTCAGACACCCGTCATAAAAATGCGAGGGGGGTGTGACCCTCCCCTGGGGGGGTGTGACCCCCCCCTGGGGGGGTGAAGCCCCACCGCCCCTAGGGCGCTGGTAATCAGCAGGGGACCGTTCACCCATTTGGGGCCGCACCATGCGGCTAACGTCCGGCACCCGGTAGGAATCGCCTCGACCTATGGTGGGTGGATGGCGCTCCAGTCGCGGCCACTCGTGTAGTGGCGGCGAGAACCGACGCGGGACGACGCCCAATGGGGCGGACGCGATATCCCCGTCGTGATGACGCGAGGGGTATGTGACCGTGACGCGGGGGGGTGAAGCCCTCCTCCGGGGGGCGGAACCCCTACCTCCACTAGGAGGTTGGTGGTCCACCGGAGAACGCCTAACGGGACTGGCCGGGTGGCCAGGACTAGCGCCCCCGCCCATGGGGGGGTGCGCGATCGAGCGCCCCCGCCCATGGGGGGGTGCGCGACCCAACGTCCCGGCGACCGGAACCACTCCGGTTAGCGCACAAGATGGCCGAATGGGCACCGCCGCAATGTGGGCAGGGCCGCTGGCGCGGGCAGTCTCTTACGAGATGCTGGCCCAGACACGAGAAGCACCACTGGCGTGTCGCCACGTAATCTCTCCGGGCCGCAACCGGTTTGGCCAGGAAGTGCGGACACGAGGAGACCTGGTGGCCGGGGTGCCGACAATAGGCACAGGGGGGGCCTTCGTGGCCACGGCCCCGCTGTACTGTGACACCCGGCGACCCTCTCTGGCGTCGGCTCCACGGCCTCGCCGGTTGGGGCCGGTCCCCGCCGAAGGGCCAGTCCTTGCCCCAGCCCCTCGGACATGCTCGGACCTCCCAGGGGCCACTCGAGGGCCGGTAACTCCGGAGTTATCGGCCTGGAGGCACTCCTGCTCCAGAAACTTCAGGAGGTCGGAGAAAGGGGGCAGGTAGGTTGCACCGTCCCCTCCGAAGCGCTGCTCGAAGCGGAGCTTAAGCTTCGACGGCAGGCGGGAGAGCACTATGTGTAACAACAAGAAGGACCACTGGTCGACGGGGAGATCCAATCGACGGAGAGCGTTGGTGGCCACAATGCAGGGGTTTAGCAAGGCCTCTCTGAGGCCGGCCACCCCGGTGACGGCGGGCAAGGCGAGTAGCTGGGCTACATGTGCGTCGGCCAACCGGCGCACATTTTCATAGCGCCTGGCCAGCAATTCCCGGGCCGTGGTGTAGCTCTCCTCCGAGAGGTCGAGGTGCCGCACCAAATCCAGGGCCTCGCCCTGTAGCGAGGACAGCAAGTATGTCAGCTTCTGGGTGGGGGACAGGTCCTTCCTGGCGTGGACCAGACTGTCGAATAACGCCAGGAAGCCCATCCACTCTTGAAGCTGCCCACCGAATTTGGGCAGCTCGATCGTGGGCAGTTTCCCGAGTAATGCCGGCTGTGTGGGCGGTCGGCTGGGGGAGTCTCGAAAAGCGCCACTTCGACGCCTTTCATCAGCGGCGGTCCGGATCCCATGGGCGGCCTCCACCACCGAGTCCATCAGTTCGAAGAACTGGTCGTAATCGGCCTGAGCCGTCCTCAGTACCTCCTGTTCGGGACCGAGGGTGAGCAGGTCTTGAAAGGCCTGCTCCACAGAGGCCTGCCGAGTCCGCACCTGGTCCGCTCGGTGTAATAGGGCGGCGGATCTATCTTCGCGGCCTATCAAACCCGCGGCGGACGTCGCCCAGCGAAGCTCAGACTGTATCTGTACAGCTAGCTTTTTTATGTTCGCGGACATTCTAACAAATTAAATGTAAACAAAAGCAAAAATAAAGCAACAATAAATCGAAAAGGCGGCCGGCAAGTCGGCGGGCGGCGCGAGTGCAAGCAATAATAAAATTAAAGCAATAGTAAACAAGTCGTATCGCGGTCGTGGTCGTACCGTAGTCGCAATGAACAAGGCGGCGCGACCGTAGTAGATACGCGTGTTAAATTACGGCGAGCGGGCGGTACCGGCACGCAAGCAAAACTTAAAATAAAAATTAAACTTATAATTATAATAAGCGGAACGCGGCCGAAACGCGGCGTTAACGCAGCGGAACTGGCGGCGATTGCGGAATTTCCGCTAACAGCGCGGCGAACGACACGGCGCGTGGCGGAAAGCGGGATTTATGCCAGCGGCGCAGAAAACGAACGGCGCGGCGGGCAAAACCAGCGCAAAACGCAAAGCGAGGTGTAGACAAACCACGCTCTGCTACCAATAATGATTACGCACCGCGCCTGTGCACGATGAATCGGCGGGCAACTGCCGGGCCCATCAGAGCAGGCCAGCGGACTCCCACAGGCAGCGGCGGTGGCGGGTCGAAAAAGGCCCGCCAAAAAATTATATAGGCGATTTGCACTGGGTTTAATCCCGCGGCACAGAGTGACTTACTACTAGGTACTTACCGGCGCATGGAGACAGCCAGCACGTGGAATCCGGGGAGTGTGTTCGTGTAGGATGAATGTAGTGTGTGGTGTCTGCGGTGTTAAATACAAATAGGAACACACTCTCCCTTTCTTGAGGGATCTTTCGCGGCGGCGGTACGAAATCGCGGGTAGCGAAGTGAGTCCGCGGCGGCGAGGTGTCCAGGTGGCACGTGAGCACAAAAAACAGTGTTCCTGATAGTAAAATGGGCCGCAGCGTTAGAAGGACGCGGCGGCCAACACGGCAAACTAAGGAACTCAATAAATCGGGGCTCGTAAACTAAACGACACGGGCGTGGCCGGCAAATTTCACGCGGGCAACGCGGATTTTTTCAGTCGGCTTGTAGAAACGGACTCGGAGTGGCGGCGTGGCCGGCAAACAACACGCGGGCGACGCGGAACAAAATGGTACGCGATAAATAGCTCCTCACAAATAATAAGACAGCGCGATGCGGCGTGGCGGGCGACTTTACGCGGGCGAACGCGGCACACACACCGACCGACTCCGTCGGGATTTTGCACCGGACTGGGCGAGCGAACGCCGCCGGGGCGCGCGCGGGCGCTGGTCGCAAACCGCTCGCGGGAGAGGGGCGTGCAGTGATAGCCGATCGACGCGATACGGTCTAGCATAAACCGGAGAGTGCTAGCGTAAAGCGCAAACACCTGTAATTAATTACTCAACCCGTGTACTCAACATCTTTGTCCATAGCTGGTTGCAAAGAGTTACCACTGTTGGAAAGCGCTGGGTTTCACATAGCGAGCCTTGAGAGCCAATAGATTCGAAAAATGACAGACCAAGATTGGATAAGGCAAGAATTTTCCGGAAAGCTGGTTCCACCAAGAAGACGAACCTCCAGCTCTTAATTAAGAATTGCAAGTTACTATCTTGACTGTAACTCAGTCGGACTGAAATATAAACAGACCTGGTAGGTACCTAATGGTCTTATAAAGTTTGCAAGCCAACAGTAGTAAATTTAGCACGCGAGATATTTCATGTAAATCCGTACAAAAGGAAGTTTTCGCCGAGTTGTGATTTAGATTGCTAAGTTCAGCGTGGGAGTCGGAACTTCGAAAAATTCCCTGCATTTTTAGTCTAAGTGACTAACGAGGCGAATACCGAAGCGAGTTTATGGCTCCGTTTATTTTCCCTAATAGCTAAGTATTAAGTAACTTTGTCTTTCTTTGATTGATTAGTTTGATTTTTCGCAAGTTCACATCACAAAGGTTCCTTGACACAATAGCACACCAATCCAGTAGGTTCGTTAGTAAATGATTACGATATAGATAAATTTAATTTACCAACAAATAAATAAAGTACTTACTTACATAAAACTAAATGTCTAAGATGTAGGTGAAAAATTTTTCTCTTGCAAACATTGTTAAAATATTATTGCATCGTATAAATAGATCTCGTAAAACAAAAAGACTGACGAAATGAAAGATTTGGACGACTGCAGATTCGACTCCTGCCTAAACACTCATCAGACCTCCAGTCCAGTTGCGTTGAGATGATGATAATGAATCATGATAAAGACTAACAATTAACGACTAGACATTTTTTTTGAAAATATTATTAAAGATGATGAAGTTAAAGAAAATGTAAAAGCGAGCAAGTTCTTTACGAGAGCGATGACAATAGTTTGAAATATCGCAAAAGAGGCTAGCACCGCCGAAACTCCTCAAATGGCTTAACGAGGCCGATAAAAATGATTTATAGGAGAGCAATTAGTGGAGGTTGGGGAGTTGGCGACGGTCGAGTATTTCAAAAAGAGCACACTTTTCCAGTTACTTTTTAAAACCGTTAATTGCGTAATACACTCCAACATTCTTTTCAATATTTTGAATTCGTATGAAAATACTGGGTTGAGAGAGGTAAGTTTATTCAATATTTTTTTGAATGTTTTGAAATAGTTCTGTTAGGTTATGGTAGTTTCGGTAAGATTCGATACCTAACTACATAGACAGTTAATATGGAAAATTAGTCAAATAACAAGTTAGATAGTTATAAAGTTACTCGTATATACACCCATGAAGAGACTCAATATACGATGCCCAAAAACAAAATATTTTTTGATCCCTAGTTTCGTTTTTATTTCTTTTATTAGTTTTAGTTCACTACTATGAGAAAGAACTCGGAGTGCCTATTAACTACTCGAAATTCGTATGTAACATTATGAGAAGACTTTAATAAATTGTCAGAAAAACAAACGAAAAAAAACGATGGATAACATGAATGCGGACCGACCCCTTCCTAAACACTCATCAGACCTATGTCCAGTTGCGTTGAGATGATGATAATGAATCATGATAAAGACTAACAATTAACGACTAGACATTTTTGAAGAATATTAAAAAAGATGATAAAGTTAAAGAAAATGTAAAAGCGACTATAGTTCTTTACGAGAGCGATGACAATAGTTTGAAATATCGCAAAAGAGGCTAGCACCGCCGAAACTCCTCAAATGGCTTAACGAGGCCGATAAAAATGATTTATAGGAGAGCAATTAGTGGAGGTTGGGGAGTTGGCGACGGTCGAGTATTTCAAAAAGAGCACTTTTCCAGTTACTTTTTAAAACCGTTAATTGCGTAATACACTCCAACATTCTTTTCAATATTTTGAATTCGTATGAAAATACTGGGTTGAGAGAGGTAAGTTTATTCAATATTTTTTTGAATGTTTTTTTAAATAGTTCTGTTAGGTTATGGTAGTTTCGGTAAGATTCGATACCTACCTACATAGACAGTTAATATGGAAAATTAGTCAAATAACAAGTTAGATAGTTATAAAGTTACTCGTATATACACCCATGAAGAGACTCAATATACGATGCCCAAAAACAAAATATTTTTTGATCCCTAGTTTCGTTTTTATTTCTTTTATTAGTTTTAGTTCACTACTATGAGAAAGAACTCGGAGTGCCTATTAACTACTCGAAATTCGTATGTAACATTATGAGAAGACTTTAATAAATTGTCAGAAAAACAAATGAAAAAACCATGGATAACACGAATGCGGACCAACCAGAGGAGAGAAAACGCAGACTTCCATAACAACAAAACTGAATTTTGCTCTTGCAAAAGCCAATTTTTGTTTTAACTAGTGTATTATGATGAAAAAATATAGAAACTAGAATGTTTACTGGAGTGGTCTAATAGATATTGCTGTTGCTATTACGATGATAATACAGGTCGTGCCGCGGTCCAATGACAGATCCGTGGTACCGCCAGCCAAATAGATTTACCCGATTTTGGCTGCAAATGGAAATCCTGCCCTAAATAGGCATCCGCGTCGTTTTCAATATGTACTCAGAAATTGAATTTGTGGAACAGACTTAGATGGTAAAGGGAAATGTCACAGAATTCACAGATTTGTACAGTAAGGGAACGAAAAGGTTCGTCAATTTTCAAACAGATTCGTTTGCACTAGTCGATTGTTTTGGTATGTTGACATTATAGAATCTTGCAGTACTAGTGCAAGCGAAAATAGACACTAAGATGACGAACCTTTTCATTCCGCGACTATACTTACCTATATTTTTATACGTTATTTTTTGTCATTGCTCTAAATTAGTTAGAGTGTTATCACGAAGACACCGAGGAAAAAAATTATGAACACAATTTTTATTTACAAATAAAAATTGGGCTCGTGTACTGCGGTTCCCGTACCATTAAGACCAATTCCAACTATCTCCTTAACCTCAACCTCTGCCGGCTTCATCTTAAATTTCATCTCCTCCATTCTTTATTTTGTTTATCTATAAATTATTATTTTTCGTCTTTATATGAGGTATTATCTATCGCATAAATCCCGTCGAGAAATAGAATAGATGGAGCCCGTTTGGCCAGCGTCTAGCGGAATTAAGGCCAATTTATGGGGTCGTAAAAGTTATGGAAGGTCAGAGGTAAAGGTTAACCCCGTCTATTGGATAATTTCGTCACTGAAACAAACGTTTAGTTAGTATTATGCGAGATTTAGCCTCGTTTAAAATAGTTTGCCCGTCAATTTTTTTTTGTTTTCCTCATTTGTAAGCTACTAATAGGTCGCCATGTTTTACAAGCTTATGAGTATAAATTTGCGGGAATAGCAGTATCATTTTCACAAGTTTATACAAAAATCTTTATTTGAAAGTGTCCAGTTTGGGACATTATTCCTAACATATCGAAATTTAGCACTTTTAAGCCAAGGTTTTAATATTAAAATATGAAGACGATACTAGCATTCATGTAATTTTAATGCGATACTTAAGCCAATGTTGTCGTATTAGCTAACAAATTGCAAAAGTTTTTGAATAAGGCGACCAGAGACGTTCAGTTCGGCTCTTTTCAAATTATGTTAAATCTCCCACTTCATCGAGTAATAGTAACTACTTATTAATAAATGTCTTGATGAGCTAAAAGTCTTAAGGCATTAAGTATTTTCAATTTAACTTTAAAGCGCAAGCTTAACTCTCGCTCTGCACTGCAGAAAAAAAATCTGTGTCTTCAAATAAAGATGGCGACGAAACGCAATTGTAGAGTTAAAACTTTGATATAAGTACTTGCAGTTAAGCATAATGCTGGGAGCCTTTCACGTATTTACATAATTTTATCATAGAAATCCTGCAAACTCGCACTGGATTAAGCTGACTGTCGAGAAGACTAGAGTTATTGTTTTAATACTATCTTGCGAAATAAATTCATCATAATAATATGAGAAAACTGTCAAGTATCAACGGTTACAGAAATTTTATATAACCCGAATTCAGAGAATCAATTTTGGAGGCGAGTATAAAGGCCCCTTATTTTTTTTTCCTTAAGCCTAACATGCTCCTCTCCATTTTTCTCTGGCAGATAGCTAATTTTTCTTCGTCTTCTTTCCGCAGTGACCATGTCTGGCACGCATATGTCAAACAAGGTAGTATTGTGACTTCAAAGAGTTTCTTTTTTATTTTGATATCGATTTCTTTGCTCTTCATAACTTCTTTGAAACCCCAATACTTCTTCCAGGCAATGGCAATTCTTCTTTGTATTTCCTTCTCTGTGCAGTTCTGGAAAGAAACCGACTGGCCTAAATATATGTAATTTTTAACATACTCTATTGTGGTACCCTCTATTGTTATATTTCTCTCTTCCGAGTTAGTCATAATTTTGGTCTTTGAGGTATTTAAAGATAGCCCAGCTTTCTTACTTTCCCTTGGCAGCTCCTCCACCATAGCGCCAAGATCAGAGGCATTTTCCGCGAACACCACAATATCGTCGGCGAAGCGCAAATGGCTCAAATACTCTCCGTCAATTTTTAGGCCCTTTCTTTCCCAATCAAGATTTCTGAATATAGCCTCCAGTACTGCAGTAAATATTTTCGGAGAGATCGGGTCACCCTGTCTTGTACCTCTACATATTGGAAAATCTGCACCTTCTTTCTCAAGCTTCACTCTCCCTTGACATTTTAAGTAAACACTTTTTAGCACATTTATGTACTTAGAATGGACACCTTGCTCTGACAGAGAGGACCATATATTATTATAATGTATCGAGTCAAAGGCTTTTTTGTAATCAATAAAACACATGTAGAGTTCCATATCATATTCATTTGCCTTCTCTATCAATTGTGTTACTACTTGTATATGGTCTATCGTGGAGTAATTTTTCCTGAAACCAGCCTGTTCACGTGGCTGATGTCCATCAAGTGTACTTGTGAGCCTGTTCAATATAACTTTTGCAAATAACTTGTAAATATTTGACATAAGGCTAATTGGTCTATAATTGCCCAACTCACCCCTATCACCTTTTTTATGCAAAAGTGTGATGACTGACTGCGACCACTGCTCCGGTGTCATTTCTGTTTCCAGTATCCGGTTGCAACGGTTCTTTAAGTGCGTTAGCAAAGGATTTCAGTAATTCGTTGGTAATTTGGTCTTTACCTGGAGTTTTACCATTCTTTTGTGTATTTATAGCGTACTCGAATTCCGAACTCATTATGGGTGGGATATAGTGATCTTCTATATTGTAGCAAGCATGATATTTGTTTGGAGGTGTATTACTGTAGTCTGCCGTCTGATCAGCTGTCTAAAGACTTTTGTAGATTAATGTTGCTTCATTTATTATGTCTGGTCGCTTAGAAAGTATATTTCCTGATTTATTCTTTAAACTAGCTGTTGCCCGCGGCTCCGCCCGCGTGCAGTTCGTTTTTTTTACAAAAATGTTTCCCGTGGAATTTCTTAATTTTTCCCAAGATTTCCCGTACAAAATGAGTGGTCCTTGGGTTCGATGGACCCGTAAAGGAGTCTTCTTCCAATCTCTCCTGTCAACGTGCTATCCTCTTTTACACAATTTACCTATATCTTCTTTGGTCTTCCTCTACTTATACACTCTGTCGAAATCGCTTATGTTACTCAATTCGCATGGAGTAAGATAGAGTGGGGAGTGTCATCGTGGATTGTAATATCTATACTAACCAAACTTATCTTATTCTGAGATGATACCAACGCCCAGATATTGTAACTAAGCATTCTGATGCGCTACTGTGTACGTAGCAACCCGTTCCTGCTACGTACGGGTTATCTTGTATAGTTATACCAAGTTGCACGATCAAAAGGACGATTTAAACTGTCGATATTTCGACCCCGTTTTGATTGTGCTACGGAGATAAGTAGCTATAGGTTTTTTTAAACATCCCACGGGTGCTCTCAAATTTTTCAGGATGAAAAGTATCTTAAATGTTGACCGGGCATATATATAAAGTAGGATCATAAAATTTCATTAAAATCCGTTACTTGAAAGACGCCTGCTAACTGTTTTTGTAATGTTTTCTTTCCCGCGGGAACTCGATTGGATTAATAAGTTTTACTATATGTATATTTTGTTAAAAAGGCAACATAAGGTATCAGCATAACCAATTTTACTAAATTAAGTTCATTAGTTGTTGTTTACAAAGCTGTTAAATTAATTGCAGTTTTTTAACTATCCCACGGGAACTCTTTATTTTACCGGGATGAAAAGTATCCTATATGTTGACCAGGGACACAGGCTACCACCACACAAAATTTCATTGGAATCGGTCCAGCCGTTCCAAAGATTAGCCCGTACAAACAGACAGACAAACAGACAAACAACAGATTTATTATATGTATTGATTAGCTGTCCACTCCATTTTTTCACTTAAATCTTTATAAGCTTTCCGTATAGCTCCTGTCTTGGATATGAATTTCTCGAATATCAGCTGTCTGTGTTTCTTTTTTTCTTGTAAAATATTCCT
Source organism: Coenonympha glycerion (assembly GCA_963855885.1). Classification (NCBI taxonomy): domain Eukaryota; kingdom Metazoa; phylum Arthropoda; class Insecta; order Lepidoptera; family Nymphalidae; genus Coenonympha; species Coenonympha glycerion. The sequence continues at coordinate 13,102,226 of OY979637.1, read as the reverse complement.
GTTTATTCTTTTACTTATCTGTGTTATTTTAAAGTTAACTTGTTTGGTTCTTTTTTCTGTGTATAGTAATTTGCGCTCTGATAAAAGGTTTGCTGTTTCTTGGCTGACATATTTATTTCGACCTTTTTCCAGCTTTGGTATCTGTCTTAGCAGCATCTTCATTTCATCCATCATCTATATACTTATAATAAAACTGTAAAGGGTCGAATTCTGTACATTGAAGATATTTTGAAAATTTTTGTTGGAGGACACTATTTAGTCGATACTGAAGCCAAAACTGTAATTTGTTTAATTTTTGTCTGTCTGTCTGTCTGTCTGTCTGTCTGTCTGTCTGTCTGTCTGTCTGTCTGTCTGTTTCACGACCGGGCATCACGGCTAATCCGCTGGATGGATTTAAATGAAACTTGACATGATTATAGTTCATACCCCGAGGTAGGACATAGGATACTTTTTGTCCCGAAATTCATCATGGTTTCCCTGGAAGACGGCATCAAAGTCCAAACGTTTTTTAGTTATAATTCATTAACGCGTTGTCCGATTCCATTCATTCTTTTTTTGTTAGAAAGGAAGTTCTTTAAAGATTATTCCATACAAATTTTATTATCATCACTTTTGTAGTTCAGAAATAACAGACATCAGAACCTTTAAGTTCAAGTAGGTAGGTGACTTGAAACTCGGAATGCACAAAGAACCTAGGGCTAGGACGTAGGGCTCAAGTAAGACTGGAGTACCCTTACAGCCGTAAATAAATAGGCTAAGCAGGAGATTTTGTATGGTTTAAAATTTTTCACTTTTAGGGTGAACAAAAATCATGTAACTGGCGTTATCGCTACGTTATACCGTATAGCGCCATCTCTACAATTTATGTGGAACTTGAATGTAAAACTCTGAGATAGGTACTACCGAATTTTTTTAAATAAAAATTAACTGTCATGTTATTTACTATTTCCTTTATATTAAGATGACACTGTTAAGGCATGAACAGATTTAAACTTTATCATCCGCAATATGGAAAGAGTAAGATAATGGTTCACAAATATTTTTAACTCTTAGGTCTTATCGATCCTAACCGACTGACTGTCATCTAAGGTCTTTTTATACGTAAGGAAATATATAGCCATTGTCCATTCTGATGTTTTGGATTGTATTGAGATGAAGCAAAGATTTTTAAAAGACTCTTATATTATGTTGGGCTGGGGAATATTGTTAGTAGAGTAATTTATCCCAGTGGTACCTACCCGGCCGAACTCTGAAAGAAGAGTTCTACCACCAATACAACTTTTCACATGGTTTAATAATTTTTGACATATTTCGTGGTTTCAGAATAAAAATCACAATGAAAAGGACGATTTTAACTGTCGATATTTCGATACATTGGTACAAGTCGTGGTCACGTAGTGACCACGACCTGTGCCATTGGGTTGAAATATCGACAGTTAAATTCGTCCTTTTGATCTTTCAACTACGTATTAATGAAACTTTATATTTTTTATTAAAAAAAGGAGTTTTCAAAATTACCACAAGATACTTAACCCGTGCGAAGTGAGAACAGGTTTCTGTACAACATCACACCAGAATCCCGCGAAAATCAAGGAATTCCAGTAGGAAGGTATATTATGTAAAAAAATCGTAATTCACGCGGGCGGAGCCGCGGGCAACAGCTAGTATTGTTATAATACTGTTCCTGTACATTATCCGATTGGCCTAAAGCACCGTTCAGTTGGTTTTTCCAGTGTTGTTCGCAGTCATCGGATATTTTCGGAAAGTTAGTTATACACATACGAGAGTTAATGAAGTTTCTGCTTTTCTTTAGCTTTAAGCTCACCTTACATCGTACCATACGGTGATCAGTATAAAAATTAAGGTTATTTATAATGTCAAAATTCTGAATATGATTACTGCGATTAGTTAGTATGAAATCGATTTCATTACAGTTTTTTCCATTTGGGGCTCTCCAAGTCCATTTCTTGTGTGGTTTTCGTATGAATAAGCTGTTAACAATTTAGATTATTTTCTAATGCGAACTCTACAAGTTTTTGTCCTTGCATACTTCTTTTGCCACACGAATACTTTCCGAACGTCTTTTCTTCGCCACATTGCATTTTACCTACTTGCGCATTAAAGTCTCCTAGTATGAAAAGATTTTCAGAATTTACATAATCTAGAGACGTCTCTATCGTCGCATAGAACCGTTCGATTTCTTCCTTTTCACAATTTTCCGTGGGAGAATAGACCTGAATGATAGACCAAGTTTTGTCTGTTGTCTGGATTTCCAGTGATGCAACTCTATCGGAAAACTCTTTAAATCCAATAAAGAGTTTTCCGAGTTAAGGAAAAAAGACAAAATAAGGAATGAAGAAATTCGAAAAAGGACAAAACTGGTAGATATTAGGAAAAGGATTAGGTCACAAAAATGGAAGTGGGCAGGCCATGTTTGTAGGTTAGATAACACTCGATGGACCAAATGGATAACGGAATGGACTCCCAGAGAGAGAAAACGAAAAAGGGGTCGCCAAAGGAAAAGGTGGAGGGATATCTTCTTACAAAAATGTGGACCAGATTGGATGCGAAAAGCTAGTGATAGAAAGCTGTGGAGAAATTTGGGGGAGGCCTACGCCGTAGAGGCGACTCTTACGCGAAATTAAATTTAAATACTAACATGATATATAAATTAAATTTGACTACTAATATGAATGATGATGACATAATATTTTATTGTTGGATAACACCTCATAATATAATACTGACATTAATTATTTATAAGTGTTTGAACTGAAATTATCAATTAATAATAGTAATAATCTATAACAAAAACCATAATTTCTATATGAAACGCAAAATCTAATATTAACTAATGCAAATTATGTCAATCTCACTGCTAAAATGTACGAATGTTAAATTATTATGTAGCGTATCAGAATAAAGGTTTTTTTTATTTTTTATTTTATTTATTTTATTTTTATAAAGGCCCCTATCTAAAATTTATTATGGAACAAAATTGGCTGAAATCACTGTTCACATTTTTTCAGTTAATCGGGAGCCACAATTTTTACAACGATTACCATGAAAACATTTTCACATACAATAAGCCTGCTGGTTGATTCTCGTAAATAAAATCGTATATCGCCCAAACATCGCTTTAAAGTCCATCAAATGCTTAAAAATCATCATTTTTGCAGTATCAATAGCTGGTCCAATTCCAACATGGTAGAATTTTTTACTGACTGCGTCATGGATTCTTCCCCCAATGTGTGACTTTTCTTCAGACCATGCCTGCAGTGCTAGCACAGGCAGGGGACTTTTTTGTCCCCGGGAAAAGGACAAAATTTTATACCTTTCCACGTTTTTGTTTATATGCATAGCCTAGCATGGGCATATGGGTGGAGAAAAACTACCTTGCTTATAATAGAATTATAAGATAAAATTATGGATATGGGTAGGTCGGTCGGTCGGTCGTCAAAAACGATAGATTTCTGATTTTGATTAGTCCCGAGGATAAATTTCTCCCTTTCTCCTGTGGCCATGATAAATCTGTCGATATTGTCCTGCTTTTCAGAGGACAAAATCAAGGTAATCCACTGTCCATGCTAGGGAGCTGATCCTGTGTGTTCATGTTTCCCATCCATTAATTTTTGACAAAAAGATAACTTGCATATAACATAGGATTATTTCCGTACATTTCAGGAAAAATATTTCCTTGTACCGATGTGCTATTTCCTAGAATTTCGCGAAAACACCATGTCGTAGGACGATATTATGCGAATAAAATACAATGTAGGGAATTTCAAAGTGCTTGATCCTGATTTAGCCCAAAGGCAAAATATTGCAACACAGTGAGGAAACTGTGCCAACGACTTTGTATGCCCTAAAGGGAACTAAAATGATTAAACTGTGTCTCGGTGGCAACAATAAAGTGGTAGGTACCTTCTAAAGAGAAGAAAAATTAAGAGAGGAAGGTTTAAAATATTTCAAATATTTCAGGACCAAAATTAGTCAAAACCATTCCAGCCATTGTCGATTTTAATCTAGACTAACAAGTACGATTCATTTTTTTTAAATAGACTGGCTGCTTTACCATTAGGGATATAAAAATAGAGTAAGTATTAACTCTTGGACCTACCAAACATATACAGAAAATTTCATAACAATCGGTCGAGCTGTTTCGGAGGTTTGGTGACAAAAATTGGCACAAGAATTTTGTATATTGGAGAAAGAATGTCAACTTGTCAAGTCAATGTTTTCAAGAAAGTCTAAGCAAAACTAGCAGTAAACACATCTGAAAAGCAATATCTTGGATCCAAATAAATCATTTATTATTATGAACTTTTCTCGTAGACAATAACAAATTCCTCTCATAAACCTGCTTAGAATGCGAGGATAGACCTGCCCAAGAATATTTTTATACAAATGAAGGGCCTGCTATGTCAGCATTTGCAAGTTACATAAGAATTGAGGCCGAAATGTCTCGCAGTGATTTTCCATTATGTTTGCGTCAACCTTATTCCAGTTAACAAAGAGTTCAAAATTGAAATTCTATTTTTCTGCGACATTAAACCGACAATATTATGCGGACACTGTTGTTTAGAAGATGATGAGAATGTTAACTTTGTATTTATTGTGTTGACTGAGTGTAATGGGACCCAAAAAAATGGCAAAGTACGAGACTTATGTTCCCGTAGGAACAGTTTAAACTCTTTACAGGAACTTTAAAATAACATAATATAGACTTGGTCATAGATTTTTCCAAACTAACAAGTATAACACTTAGCTTGCATGTTTATTTTTGTAATATCCGGGTGACCGAGCTTCGCTCGGTAGTTTAACTACTGGCTAATAGATGGCAGCAGAAGTGCTTCGCTCGGTAGTTTAACTACTGGCTAATAGATGGCAGCAGAAGTCATATTTTAATTATTTTTTTTGGTAAATTCGACATTTTCTAAAAATTAATCCTATCTAGATCGATTTATCGCCCCCAAAACCCCCTGCATACTAAATTTCATGAAAATCGTTGGGCCCGTTGCCGAGATCCAGATTATATAGAAATATATATATATACAAGAATTGCTCGTTTAAAGGTATAGGATTTATCTTGGTATCGCAAAGCGCGAGCGACGATCTATTACCTACAACTCTATGATAATAGTGTAGAGTTGTAGACTACACAAAAGAGGTAGGGGTTGTCTGGTGGGAGGCTTCGGCCGTGGCTCGTTACCACCCTACCAGCAAAGCGATTTAGCGTTCCGGTGCGATGCTGTGTAGAAACCGTTGGGGTGACTTTACTTACCCCTTCCAAGTTAGTACGTTAACATCTTCGACTGCATCATCACTTACCATCAGGTGAGATCGCAGTCAGGTACTAACTTGTATGGTGTAAAAAAAGGCATATAATAATTATACCAATGGAAGCTTTCTTAGTAGACATAATAAACGTTTCCTTTTCTTATTATGAAGAAAGTCACAATTAAAGTCACAATTACCTTACTGGTTTTTATCAAGGTGCTATGAAAATGCGTAGCTATTCAATTTAATTATATTAGGGTGTCTCTACAATCCTTGACTGATAAACAACTCAGATTAACAAATTTCATTTCAGACAGCGTTGTAAGGCAGTCATAGATACTATCACTCCAAACCTTTTTAGCGATAATATCAAAGACTTGTTAATTCTGGCCATCTTCGTTTCGCAATGTTTACCGAAGAATATAGATTTCTACTTAACGATAAGAGAAAAACATTTTCAGGTTTGCAGCATCTCCTAAGCAATTTATAGATATAATATCTATAAATATTCATAATATTGGACGTTAACTGGTTTTTCGCTGGGCAACCGACCTCATTTTTACTCCATTCCCGTAGTCATAAAATAAAATTCGCAGCAAGATTAGTAGCGTAAAAGCAGGGGGGCATTTCATGTCACGCGTATGCTAACTATACATTAAGTGAAATGTTTAAAAAAAGTCATAGCATTTACGTATACTTATGTATAAGCTGACTGAAAATTTAATTTTACGACTATTGCCATAGAGCACAAAATTGAGTGTAGTTCAAAACGCAACATGGTCAATAATCGTGAAATTAAATTTACTTTGCATGGTTGAAGCACCGTATTTCCTATGTAGAAATAGGTACATTCAATTTTACCCTCTAAACCAATGACGCCTTTACAATAACATATTGTGCTGGTTCTAGGTTGAGCCTTTTTTTATTGGATGAGTCTTCCAGTATTGCTCTGATTCTCTTCCAGAAACGCTACTCTTTAAGCGATCTTTAGTAGTTTCAACTCCTCTTAACGTCCCACAACTGGGCAAGGGATCTACTGAACCACACTTGGTCAGTGTGATCGGCTATGGTGAAATCATTTTAATTCTGAGAGAACACCCGGTATATAGAGGTCAGTAGGAGCCAGTAGAGACCCGTGAGAGACCAGTAGAGCTCAGTAGAGACCAATAAGAGGCCAGTAGGGATTCTGAATATTTGCGTTTTTTAGAATCTAAGCCATTCCTTATGATTCGTGAAGAGGCATTTAGTTGGTAGGCTAAATAGCTAAGCCATATATTTTTTTTAATTTTTGATGCTCAAAAAAGTTTTTGATGAGTAACTTTAGAAATAATCAAAAACACAGACAGAAAAAAATCGCAACTGATAGATGCATAGCCAAGTAATACCGTAGCCACGCGGCCTCTTCAAATGAAATACACACAATGAGGAAATTCTATGGGAGGCTCTGAAGTGGTTGGAAGGCTCGGGAGCGATTAAAACAAAATATGCGCAAAATTAAACCGGGAACGCGCTGGATTACTGAGGCAGCTAAAGTAAAATGGTTTGATATGAATAAATGGCGTATTTTTATCCGACTGTGCACAAGTTTTCTAGTACCTACTTTAGAGTAGCATTATAGTATCGTAACCTGTGATCGTAACGACAAAAATAGGAAAAACGACTGAAAATGAAAAATGAAAATCTTTATTTTTTCACATCTAAGGCCACTTTGTAAAGTGGCCTTAGATATGAAAAAAAGCTCTTAAGAAAAGTATTCTGACACTTAGTTCGGAAAGCGGGTTTGCACCGAGAAGAAATGGTAAGAAACCGGTAGGACTATTAAAAAATGACATTAAGTATATACAACTTTAACTAAGATTGAGAGATGTAGATTCCTCGTTCCAGCGTATGCAATCATATAAGGACTTGAACAGCTTATTAAAGAATAAAGATACTATATTATTTTTCATAATTCTTTTGTCTTTTCAGTTCTTTGTTACCTTTTCTATGAGCGATCTAGTTTCAACTTTCAGCTCAGCGTTTCTTGACGTCTTTGTCTCCACGTTTTAGTTCCTTACATTGGAGATTAAGAAAAAAGTAAGTAAGTGAAAAACCGAAATTCATAGGAGTGGAGCAGCGAGCGTCAGTTAGTTAAAATATCTCTTCTCAATTTTAAGACATTAACTTCAAAATAAGCAAATCACTTTACTCAGCAAAAAATATGCTTAATAAAGTGAAATTAATTTTAACGAGTAATGTCCGGGCAGTGATAAAATACTTATAGCGGTGCTGAGTGTCGGCAGAGGCAAGCGCCCGGAGCCCGGTTGACGAGGGTGAGACCTCTCAAGGTATTGTTTCATTACGTCTCAATAAGATTTATTGTATATCGTTTTTTCTCCTAAGAACAATGGCGGCGAAACAATAAAATCTACGGCATTTACCATCAGTAAACTGAAAGGAGAAAATTTGAAAAAATGTCGTGCATTTTTGGAGACGTTTTCTGCTAAGAATTTTTTTTATAAAATCTTCGTTTACTTTTTAAGGTTCTAAAGAGTAAAAAGGGGTACTTATACCCTAATACTAAGACTACGCTGTCCGTCCGTCCGTCTGTCACCAGGCTGTATCTCTCAAACCGTGATAGATTAACACTTGAAATTTTTACAGATGATGTTTTTCTGTTGCCGCTATGACATAAAAATATAATAAAATAAATATTTAAGAGAGCTACCATACAACAAACGTGATTTTGTGCAGAGGTATTTTGGTTGAAATTTGTCTTGAACTCCCGGTGCGGGAGCCCGACACTAGGCCAGTTTATTGTATGTGGGCATATTGCATAAGGTTTAAGGTATCTGCCTGACATTTCAGAGATAGGTACCTAATAAGTTTGAGTCCCGTCAGGCACGCACCTCTTTCGGAACTATGTCCGTTTGAGATAATAATCGGAGGAAATATCAGTGTCAAAGGTTTGTGATGCCTGCTTATTGATTAACCCACACTTCGCTAGTATGGTGGGCCATACTGACCATTCTCATACTAAAAAGAGGTTTGTATATAGAGAAGTGGAAATAATATAAATACAAAAAAAGAAAAGTTATCCTACAACTGTAATACTAGTGACATTCCAGTGAATCACAGTTTCATACGATTCGAAATAAAATGCAGCTGTGTTAAACAATGTGCAATACACAGTGAATGGTTTAAACGTTGCATTCATGAACTGAGAATTAAAGCGAAAATGCGTCCTTTGTAATAGTACCAAAACTTGAGTTGAAACTGTGTCATTTTGGATTTGAATTAAAATATAAATAGAAATTATCAATATATTTTTGTACATTTGCTCAAAAAGTAGACTTTAGTGTATTTAGCGTCCGAAAAGTAATTTTTTCCGCATTAGTAATTTTGTTTTCTTCCTGCGTAGGTACCCAAATGTGTGATGGAGGTTTTTTAATCAAACTTTTTATTATATAATTAAACATTATATAATTAATTAATAAATTTAGCAATTACCATGATCGATAACAAGGTTTTTCTTTTGTTAATAAAATGTTCAAGTGGCAGTTCAAAGTTGACAAACAGACCCCACCGGTTGATGCTTGCGGGTTAATCAAGGTTAATTGATACGAAGCTTCTGGGCATGCATTGATTAAACGATTCAAGAAATATTTTTATTTTGTTCCTCGCACCTAAGTACTATAAAAACTAAATTTATTTTCAAATTAATTACTCGTATGAAAGGTATTGTCCGCTTGTCTAGGTAACTTCTCAGAGGTAAGTTTTAAAAATCTATATACCTACATATAGCTTAAGAGTCTGCTGACCCACGGTGTTTCCCATACAAACGTAATACCAAAATCATTTGTGATTCGTGCAATTTTCGATCATGTTGTGGTGTTATTCGGGTTCATCCAAAGTTAAAAAAATTTTGATCAAAATTGATTACTATTTCGTTTTAAAGAAGTATTTCCGAACCAAATATGGCCAGGAGCATAGATGATTACTATATGAATCCGAATAACACCACAGCATGATCCAAATATGCACGAATTACTAATGATTTGTTATTTTGAATGAATGGAAACATTGTAGTTCACAGGCAGATTACCATAAACTGTCAACAATATACCATATACCTTATACCTATAAAGACAAGACTTGTATAGTACCTAATTAGAATAAGCTAGTGATAAGTTTTATTGTAACTTTAAAAAATATTATATTTAAAACAAAACACCATTTAAAGACAACATACCCAGTATATCATATAATATTTATATGTAATACTGGCCAAGTACTAATTCTATGCGGACTTTTTATGTTATGACTGTAATATCAAAGTACCTAAGGATTCTTTTCACCTAAACATAATTTATAAAGAAACTAGAAAGTATGTAAATTAGTAGCAGGTAAAAATATGTTCACAGTTACTAGAATTAACATAATTAAAAGAAGGTTCTCACGAGAACAATTAAACAAATAAAGCGTTGAAAAATATCATCACATTGTAGGTACCTACTATGTACCATCAGCTGTTGCCCTAACTCTCGCTGTTTTGCACATTCTGACCTGTTTTTTTACTAACTCAGAAATCTTCCTGAATGCATTCAAAAACTCAACAGCAAAACAAAGGGTTATCGCATTGACTTCCAACAATAGGTAGGTAATCGTGTTGATAACCTACCTACCTACTTGATTATGCTGCAAATTTATAATTATTGATATAATAATCAATATTGCTGTAGGTATACACATAAAGTAATGTTAGGTATTCACTTATGTTACGAAGTAGGTATATAAAATATCAGACGCTACATAGCCAACGTAAACAATAAAACCTGTTATTCCTAACGACAGTCGTTTAATATAATGTAAAGCCTGTTGTTAGCTGCTGGTGCCGTAGTGATTGCATTATTATAATAAATCTATATGTATTAGGTACTTGCAATTAATATAGATTCTTACGATATATAGAATCTTCGAACAGCGCGTGTTTGGTGTTGCCACTTGCCATGAGATGCGATATCTGAACTAATGGACTATCACTTTGGGTTTGACTTTCACTAGCTAAGCATTCAGTAGCATGCACCTGTCAATGCCCACGCACGTCTCAGGAATTGGTAAGATTGGAGACAATTAACGTCGGCGCCTCCGGACTCATCGTCGCAATTAAAGGGTTAACGAAGTGAGCGGAAACGACATCTGCGAGGTATAGGAAATAAGCTTAATTAAAAGTTACTCACTTATCCTATTAATACATTATCTAAGAATTATGCTGTATGTAGGGTCGAGGTCAAAAGTGTATACATACAAGTTGTTGAAGTATCAGGATTGTTTAGTTTAATACTATTGAGAATGAGTCTTGATAGTAGGTATCTACGGAAACCTCAGTTAACCAATTATTTTCCATATCAATTCTATTTTCCTTTTTTGTGATATTTATTGATTTTTTCATTATTTTTTTCGTAATCAGATAAACACCTACGTACACCACTCACAAAAAAATAATGTTATTATTTTTTAATGAGGAAAAACCCTGAAAACTGAGCAAGTAAATAAAGCATGTAATGCTCGCACCTATGCGCCAATTTAGTAAACTATAGAATTTGCTGTGGGTACATTGGTAGAACGATTGTAGAGTCACGTACTATTTGATTGTAGACATTTTTTGCGATGCGTTTTATGTGCGTTTACCATTCAGGCATTCACCGCTGTGCGAGTCATACTCGTAGAGCCTAACGTAAGTACGTGATTGAGGTCGAATTTTATTGTGCGGTTACTATGACTCTTTGTTACACTGTGCCCTTTGTTTAGAGGTGCATACGTATAAACTACGTATTAAGGCACTATAAGGGGTTAAACGCTATTAGTGTTCTCGCAAACAAAACCTAACTCGGTTAGAATAAAAAAAAAAAGAGAGAGAGATGGGTGAAAAACAGGTGGTAAATGAATAGGTATTTATTATAACTACGCAATTTTAATTATCGATTTTATGAAAAATCGGTCCAATAACAAAACAAAAGTTTGAAATGGCGCGTTTTAATTTAAGACTATCGGCAGATAGAGTCTTTTTCTTTACACTTATAGTCCGATAAGCACATAAAAAGAGATGAGGTAAGCTTATACATATATGTATCAACACAGTTTTTATGTATCAACTGAGGTATCAACATCATAATATTAAGACAAATTATGAATGTAGGTAACAAGTAACAACATAATAAATTAAATACCAAAATGCTAAACCGACACTACTTTTAAAAAAATATTCATTATTCAAGGTCAAAATTTGTAAATGTGGCTTTGTTTATATTTTTAACAAAATGGCAAGTTCTAACATAAAAATAGGTCAGGCAGAGATTGTAGGCCATCCATAGTATTAAATTGTTCCCACAGTTTTTCTATTAGGTATTTATGAATATCGCTACATTTTTTTTTAATTAGTGATATAGGTAGTTATAGAATGTTGGAATATAATGTTGGAAGATCTTAGACGAATTCGATTGAATAAAAAAAGTTTAAAATAGCGGAAACTTTTTAACATTTTGTACAAGTGCAGTAAACAATATAACTAGGTACCCATACTTAAATACTTTAACTTTTTAATTCAATAAAACATAGTAGGCATAATGTATTCGGTACGCATGACAGTTCCATGTTCCGCTAAGTTGATTCGAAGAAACACAAGTTCAATGCGAATGGTGAAAATGGTAGGTAGTTGATACTCCCACCATCCACGCACCATCGGTTGTACGATGTCAACATAACATTACGCAATAAGGCCTCGACCGAATCTCTCAAATGCATTCCATCAATCCATTACCCTCTATTTGTAGACACATAAAGTTTCTTATTGCTTAGCTATATAAAAATGAAAAGTGTTATCGTAATATCAATCGTATTAACAATTGTTTTAAAGTTCAATGTTGCGTATCGGTTTCAATGCTTAAGCACCTTAAAAGCCTTAATGAAAGTAAATATAAGCTCTGCGAGTTGTGTGCTAAAGTTTATTCTTGTTAAACAGGATAAGTAAGTCAAATTGTAAGTATCGGTGCAAACAGCGGTTACGCAATAGGTTCGTATGAATTCTTATGGCAGGTTTTTTGGTTGTTGTTGCGAATAGACGATAATACCTTAGGTATAACACTAGATTATTAATCGGAAATTACACTATTATAACGCGAAAGTTTGTGTGTAAATGTGTATGTTTGTAAATCGTTCACGAATCACGCCGCAACTACTGAACCGATTAGGCTGGAATTTGGAATGGAGATAGATTGTACCCTAAGATAGACATAGGCAACTTTTTAATCCCGGAAAAAATCATGGTTACTACGGGATTTGGGAAAAACAAAAAAATTTACGCTTCCCCTAATAATTATAATAATAGTAATAGTAGTAGAACTAATGTAGTACCTAGTAATGTAGTGTAGGTAGGTATAATAAAACTAATAATAATAGTAGTACTTAGTGCCCGTAGCTTCTCCCCCGTGAATGAATTTAGGTTTTTCAAAAATCCTAAGAGAATCGTGGATTTCCCGTTCTCGTTTTCGCTCTATTTCCCAACCTTTATATTATCTACTTTCAAGGAAGTTTTTTACTGCCGTAGCTAGGTATAGTTTGCTATAGCAGATTTCGTTTTCATAAATCGCTTCGAACTAGGAATTTCTACAGCTAAATTGGTTTAGTAGCTACAGCGTGATGGAGTAACATACAAACTTAGAATCTCATGTATTTACTAAGTAAATATTTGTAGGTAATATTTACATTGTAAAAACACGCAAATGAGTCATGGTTTATGTTATAATTTTGGTCCCGGAAGTGACGTCACATATATGAATTATTATCGGATTTAAATATGTGAATATGTGTGAAATATATGAAATGCTTTTGGATCGTGGGCGACTTCGATAGATACTTTTATAAACGCTAAAGAAAAAATATAGGTACTTAATAAACCTTACCTTTCTTTTTAAGTCAATTTCAATACAACATAAAATCTAGAGATATCATCAATTTTTTTTTTAATTTTTTACAAGTTTTTCAATGCTTCAATAGTTTTTTAACTATTCGAGGCAAAAACAAATCCAAGAGATTTAAAATTGACGACTAAGGCATATAGTGATAAAGTCGTTTTTGTCCAATTAGAATGCGAGCAGCGAGATATAGTTTTACTAACAAGCGAGGTCTTAGTTCGGCGAAAACAACTACATAGTTTATGTATGAGTATGTTAATTTTATTAAATCATCAAGCAAAGTTCTACGTTCTATTTCGCCTATTACCGAGAATATTGCTTATTCCTTTAAACTAGTAGAAGCGGTATGATAAGAAAAATAAAGTCATAGAATTAATTAATGAATCAATCCATAGGTACGATATAGTTCTAAAAGATGTTAAATTATGTATCTACTATGTTAGTTTAGTCATACTACTATAAGTATAACTAATATGTTAGTTTAGTCATAAGGTGTACCTAGTCATCATGTTCTTAACAGATTTTCCGCTTCTAAAGTGGTTTTCCTTGTGGTGATTTCAAAAGTGAGTTAAAAAGTTGATTTTTTTTTTGTTTCTTATTAATTTTCTACAACTTCCATAGCGTTATTATTATCGAAGCAACAGCGTATAAATTACCTACTAATGTAAAAAAAATCCAATAAAATTGAAATAAGTATTAAAAAAATTCAAAACAAACATTTTTCGTTTTGTAGGTGTAATACTAAACATGATATAAAAAAAACTGTTTTCTGAATTCCAGTAGAAATAATTATTTTCTAATCGAGTTACACATAGCACACTATATAAAGATATATAATTAATAATAATGAATAATATATTGTAACCTTACACACATCGACTATTAATATAAGGGCCCTAAACCCCCATAAACATTGGTGACCCAATTCGATAGCCAAATTGATGGCCATGAATCAACCATAACAATCATGCTATAATGGCGTATTTTATTCACTACCATAAGATTCCTTTCCATAGTTTCCACCTAGCCTTGACATGGACGTCAGCAATTGAGGTGATAATTAAATTGTTACGACTTATGATTCATTATAAGAATATGTCCAAGATTTCCTATGTATCTATCTATATACCTATAACAAAATTACATAGAGAGATCCTGAAAGCAATCATTTCTCATCCCATAATTTATCCCGTTTCTAAATAATAGATAGACACTCGTCATGGCTGGATTATAATGATTTGTCACTATTGACAACCACATCTTAGTTAAATATGTATAATAATAAAATGTAATAGGTATTCTATCTTTGTTATTTAGTATTATATTAGGATCAGAATTCAATTCGAAAAGTCTAATTATTGTATAAAAAAAAGAATGACCGGAGCATTTAACTATTTCTGGGCAAATACAAATGTTTCTAGCTTATAAAACAAACAATAGAGCTATAAATAATGACTATAATTTCTATAAAACTAAATTAAATAAAAGTGCATTAGAAACGACGCGTATAAGAACTAAGAACTATATTATTTTTAGAACCTATCCGCAGAGATGATATTTTTTCCATGTATCATAGAAAATGTTACCTACTAGGTAGCCATCATGGTATCCTCTTTGGGGGTATACCAATACCTATTACTTACCTGCTACAGTTTTGTCTGACAATGCTAGGTCTAGTCTAGCAATTAGACACCTGTAACGTAATCCAGTGTGCATTGTTCGATGTGACCTTGCACAACTGTGACAGCCCTGATGGGACTACTTTATCGAGTAGTCAGTGTGCACTAGGTATTAGTTTAACTATAAAATAGAACCTTTGTTAAAATATTTGTATATTTAGTCTGTATCCTCTATCAATGCGACATTCAATGTCATGTGTCATCTTGACTTTTATCTATCTGTGTTTATCTGTCAACTAGCTTTTCTCTCTTCCTACTTGACCTTTACACGGCTCATGGCTTCCTGAATTATATTTTTAATTAACTAAAGATAATCTATGTGACAATTTAACTAAATAATGTTCGAGTGAATATATTAAATGGTGGTGATAGACAAGAACCGCTGATTGCTTTTATTTTAATTCCAATACGTGAACTTCGTAAAACACGCTGACTCCATTGCGTGCGTCGCAGCATGAACTCCGCTTACAGGTTATCGCCCAGTTTTTTATATAAATAATACGAAGCAAATATCAATCAGCTGTTGGAGCACAGAATTAAAGGTAAAGTGCTTATTTTATTGTCTCACGCACTACATTGTCAAGATGTCTGGACAAAATAACCTCACAATCGCCATTGAAAAATTAAAGGGCGTTTCTAATTTTGCTAGCTGGAAGTTTGCAATCAAACAGATTTTAATGCTTGAAGGATTATGGCAATGCGTTGAGGGCACGGACAATGATCCTTCTCGGAATGGTAAAGCCCTAGCCCGCATATGTCTAACACCGGAACCTAACCTTTACCAATACGTGTGCAACTGCACGACTGCTAAAGAATGCTGGAAAAAGCTCAGTGACTCCTTTGAAGACAAAGGTTTATACCGAAAAGTTTTACTTCTACGTAAACTACACCGCCTTGAGTATACTCATTATGGAAACATGCAGGAGTATATTGATGCCGCTATGTTATTAGTACAGCAGCTGGCAGACATTGGCAAGAAGATAGAAGATTCGGAGCTTGCAGAGATATTACTATCGGGGCTGCCTCAAGAATTTGAGATGTTGGTTTCCGGTCTTGAAACTATTAGTATTTCACAGCAGTTGACAAGCGAAGTTGTTAGGATGCGCTTGCTGCAGGAAGAGCACAGACGGAATCAAGAGGGACAGTCGCTGGCTTATGTAGCTGCAAAATCACAGCCGAGGAAGGATGTCGTATGCAATTACTGTAAACAAAAAGGACATTTGCTCAAGAGGTGCTTTAAACGGCGTCGTGATGAGAAGGATAAGAAAAAAGAAGAGCCTGCTCACACCTTCTACGCTTCAGCATTCAGTGCAACAATGTCCAGTGACTTTATACTGGATTCTGGAGCCAGTATGCACATGTGTCAAGATAGTAGACTTGCAACGGACATCAAGGCAGGCAATTGTGTCATTTCAATTGCCAATGGGCAAGAACTGACTAGTAAGGCCATCGGTAAGATTCCTCTCGGTAGTAATGTTACTCTTGATAATGTATTGGTGGTTCCAAATTTGTCTAGCAATTTAATTTCAGTGAGTAAGTTAACTGATAGAGGTTATAATGTGTTATTTCATAAAGATGGGTGTTCAGTATATGATAAGTGTCAAGTATCAGGCAATCAAGTTCTCTTTGCTGCTAGGAATAATGGGTTATATAAATATAAGTTAAAACAAGGCAGTTACCTTCCCCTAGAGTCCTCCAATCCCTTGCAGATTAGGCAAGTGACAGAGAGTGCTCATGTTGCAGAGTGCGCTCCTAGGAGCATATGGCACAAGCGGCTTGGTCATCTGAACAGTGCAAGTATGGATGTCCTTGGTAAGGGACAACAATGTGTTGGTGTCGTTTTTCAGAATACAGAAAAACCAGCGAGCAGTTGTGTGGCATGTCTTACGGGCAAGATGAACCGGTCATCTTTCCCGCGGGCGGTTGCTCATCGTGCTGCTCATCCCTTGCAACTTGTCCACTCAGATGTGGCTGGGCCGATTCAAGAGTCAACTTGGGGCGGAGCGAGGTACTTGTTGACCTTCACGGACGACTACTCAAGAAAGACATTTGGCTACTTGATGAAGTCTAAATCCGAAGTAAGTTCCCATTTTATTACCTTTAAAGCTTTAGTAGAGAAACAATTAGGAATGGTTATTAAAACCTTGCGCAGTGATAATGGTACTGAATATTGCAACCAAAGGCTTAGAAATTTTCTTAAGCAGGAAGGCATTATTCACCAGACTACAGTGCCTTATTGCCCTGAGCAGAATGGGGTGGCTGAGCGTGTCAACCGAACTTTATTTGAGAAGGCACGTACAATGTTGCAAGATGCTGGTCTGTCGAAAAGATATTGGGGGGAGGCTATTATGGCCGCGATTTATTTAAAAAATCGTTGTCCTTCAGTCGCTATTTCTAACAGTATACCTGAGCATCTGTGGACTGGATCTTGTGTAGATCTGAGCCATTTGCGTGTATTTGGATGTGTTGCCTATTCTCATGTTCCGGAACAAAAGAGGCGAAAGCTTGATGCCAAGGCAAAGAAATTTATTTTTGTAGGTTATGGTGAAGGTTGCAAGGGATACCGACTATCAGACCCATCATGTCCAGGCAGGATTATTTATTCTCGAAATGTAAAGTTTCTGGAGAATGAATTTATAAACAGTAATAAAGCTGAGCCGAGTAGGGATTTTATTTATTCTGACAATTATAATAATAATAATGTTTCAGTAGGAGAGCATAGTATAAATATAAATAAAAGATTATATAATTTGAATGAGCCTAATGTTAACTGTGATATAGGAAATAACTGTGATAATAGTAATAGTAGTTGTGAAGTTAATAAATTAGACAATAATCCTCATTCAAATGTTTCAGATATGAAGCAAGTGCAGCCTGCGAGTTCTCTGCCTTCAGACGTCTCTCTGGACGCTGAAGATGTGGAGCCGATGCCGCTTGCATATTCACCACCCTCGGACGTCTTGCTGGACGACAATGAGGAGGTACCATCACCTGCATGGTCACCATCATCAGACCTCTACTGCACAGGAGATGAAGGTGCTAGTGAGACCGGTGATGAAGGTAATGTCTTGATGGACATTGGGTCTTCTCTGCCGGAGCTTACACATCAAGAAGGAGAATCTTTGACTCGCTCCAAACGCAGTACGCGAGGTATGATACCATCTAGGTATAAGGATTACGACTTATCTGCCATGTTGGCAATGGCAAGTTCTATGGGAGATCCACTTACATACAAGGAGGCCATGGAGTCATCGGACAGTGATCAATGGATAAATGCCATGCGCAGTGAGTATGACTCGCTGATAAGAAATAAAGTGTGGGAATTAGTAGATAGGCCAAAAGGGAAGAATATTATTAAATGTAAATGGGTTTATAAAAGGAAATATGACTCAACAGGTAAATTTGACAAATTTAAGGCTAGGTTAGTGGCCCGTGGATTTAGTCAGAAACAAGGTACTGATTACACGGAAATTTATTCACCTGTAGTCAGACATTCCACTTTGAGAATTTTGTTTACGATTGCCACACAGTTTGATTTAAAGATAGATCATATTGATGTCACCACTGCCTTTTTAAATGGCAAACTAAAAGAAACCATCTTTATGGAACAACCTTTAGGTTTTAGTAATAATAATGACAAAGTTTGTTTACTTAGAAAAAGTATTTATGGTTTAAAACAGTCGAGCAGAATGTGGAATATTAAAATTCATAGTATTTTGTCACAAAATGGATATAACCAAAGTGTAAAAGAGCCTTGTATCTATGTTAAAAAGTCAGACAAACAATATATAATTATTGCTCTATATGTTGACGATTTCTATGTTTTTCATAATAATTGTATTGATAGTGTGATATCATTATTGCAAAAGCATTTTGAAATCCGTCATTTAGGCGAGCTAAAGAATTGTTTAGGCATGAATATTACTAGAAATAAGGATGTAATGATTTTGGACCAAAGTGACTATATTGAGCGTTTGTTGGCTAGGTATGGTATGAGTGATTGTAAACCTGTCTCTACACCATTGCCTGCAAATTGTAAACTTGATAAATCGAATAAGAAACTTTTAGAAGATGACATATACAAGTACAGACAGCTTTTAGGGTTGCTTATGTATCTCGCTGTTTGTACTCGTCCTGACATTGCGTTTGCATGCAGTCAGCTTGGTCAATTTGTTACTTGCTTTGACATCAGTCATTGGAAAGTTGCAAAACGAGTTCTGCGTTATTTAGCTGGAACGAAAAATTACGGCCTTCACTTCAGGAAGGATAGTAATTTTCAAATCACTGCTTATGCAGATGCAGATTTTGCCAATGACTTATGTGATAGAAAGTCTTACACTGGGTATGTTATAAAATTAGGGTCCTGTGTGACAAACTGGGAAGCCAGAAAACAGCAATGTACAGCCCTTTCGACTACAGAAGCTGAATATGTAGCTATTGCAGAAGTATGCAAGGACATATGTTTTGTAAGGAATTTCTTGTTGGAAATTTTGAGCAAAAGTTTTAATGTTATTGTATACAACGACAACCAGAGTGCTCTTAAATTGCTGTCAGCTAAAGAGTATTGTCACAGAAAAACCAAACATATTGATTTGCGTTACCATTTTGTTAGGGACTTGATAAGTGAATCCCTATGTGTAAGATATTTATCAACTAATGAAATGCTTGCAGATGTCTTCACAAAATCATTAAGTAGTGTAAAGCATTGTAATTTTGTAAATGGTTTAAATTTAAAAAAAAAATGTGAATTGAACTAAAATTTTGTTTTACACAGTGACGAATTTTTTGTGATGATTTCATATTGACTAAGCTATGTATGTTGTTGTATTTTATGTAAATAGGACATTCAATTTAACATGGCATGCATCAGAGTTTAACTTTTGTGTAAAGTAATTCTTTGTATGTTTCTTGCCGATTGTAGAGTCTAAGAAGGAGTGTTAAAATATTTGTATATTTAGTCTGTATCCTCTATCAATGCGACATTCAATGTCATGTGTCATCTTGACTTTTATCTATCTGTGTTTATCTGTCAACTAGCTTTTCTCTCTTCCTACTTGACCTTTACACGGCTCATGGCTTCCTGAATTATATTTTTAATTAACTAAAGATAATCTATGTGACAATTTAACTAAATAATGTTCGAGTGAATATATTAAATGGTGGTGATAGACAAGAACCGCTGATTGCTTTTATTTTAATTCCAATACGTGAACTTCGTAAAACACGCTGACTCCATTGCGTGCGTCGCAGCATGAACTCCGCTTACAACCTTGCAGCTACACGAGTTACTAGTATTATGCATTGAAGGTTATCTGTTACCTGTATCTACGAGTAACTTTAAAGTTACGGATAAATTTTAAGTTAGGTTTTTTGTAACTACCTAGAACCTAACTACACATTAAATTATTTGTTAGTTTGCAAGTTGCAGTTAAGGTTAGCTTGTTAGCAAGTTGTAGTTAAGTATAGGTTAAGTTAGGTTACCTACTGAGTACAGAGTGAACAGACCAACACGTGTGGTATAGTGTGTGATTTTCAACATTACGTGGTTAACGGTAGAAGAAACATTAAAAAATATTTTTAAAACAAGCTTTTAATTAATATTTTTTTCCGCATTATTCTCTGCACCAGACTCTGTTTACCATCTAACACCAAAGTACTCGTCAAGACGAATCAGACAAGCCCAAACTCGATGGGGTTATGTAGTTGTATTACCGAGTTCCTATGGCCATCTTCCAGCACCATTATCAGACTCTGGTTCCATTTAGCACCAAAGTACTCATCAAGTGTAGTTTAACTACCGAGTTCCTGTAGACACCTTCCGATTCCGTAATCAGGTCAGCTCCAAGTCGTAATAATTTTGAATTGACATCCGACTTACACACATACATATTACAGAACGAGCTGAAGTTTTTGCATACGATTTCAGCTTAATCTGTGATCGGGAAATAGATCTTTAACTAGACAGACTTGAGTACAGACAAACAAACAATAATTAATTAAACAATCGGGGCAGGTCGAATTAAATAAAAGCTTATTTTTTATTACCTTTACTTCAACACTATACAAGTTAGTACTTCCACATCTATGTTAGTACTGGACTGCGATCTCACCTGATGGCAAGTGATGATGCAGCCGAAGATGTTAATTTGGAAGAGGTGTAAAGACACCTCAAAGGTTTCTTCACAGCACATCTTTGCTGGTAGGGTGGTAACTAGCCACGGCCGAAGCCTCCCACCAGACCAGACTTGAGCCATTTTAGAAACTAAGTATAAAATTCCAAAGTGGTCTGTGACGGAAATCGAACCCGCGACCTCCCACACGAATCCGAGCGCGCGTTCCCTGCGCCAGGGAGGTCGTCAGAAAGAATTTCCCATAATTTTTTAAAGATGTGTATAACCTGCCAATCCGCACCTAGTCAGCATGGTCCCCGGTCTCAAAGTATTTGATGAAATTTAAGATAGGAAAAGCCAACTTTCACTTCAACATTATATAGAAGAATAAAGTAGAATTCTTTGTTGCTAATGTAATCTTTAGTATCTACAGTGCAGTTCCCTAGCTAATAAATAAATGTCTCTTAATTACACTTAATGGCTAACGTATTTAGCTTACTCAACTTACCTATTCATAGGTACTAAACTAACTAGCGCACACCATGAATCATCTGAACAATGATTTATTCATCGAAGATTTTCTCAATAGATCCACAAAACAAACCTTTTAATCCGAAACGTAAACAAAAACGGGTCTCGAACAAAGCAGCAGCGGGGGTGACTATTGAACCAAAATGCACCAACCGCCCCTGAACTTGACGTCATCCGTTGCTATAGCAATCCCGGGAAAAGTCAAGCATCCACTTCCAACAATTTTCAATTAAAAAAAAAAACCTTTGAATTTTTTTCGTTTAAATAAAAAAAAAACACTGTTCGTTTCCGTGGTTTACGCAATCGAAAAGCACCTTAACTGTGTCGCGGAAAAATAAATAGCGTTCGAATTTCGGTGTCTGTATTTAAAGGTGGGTACAGACTACGGACGCGCGGCCGGTCGGCGGTTCGAGGCTTCACTACGTAAATGTCAGCGCAATCGGCACATGTGCGGGGCGAGGTAGGGCCGCGTCCACGTTGCGGCCGCTTTCCCGGCGACATGCGACGGTGCTGACGCAATGAGTCGCATCGTGTCTTATGCAATTGTTGCGACGACCGACGAACAAGAGCGGACGCTTAATTTGATTAACACGCGAGCATTTAGAGATTTAAACGCATCTGGAGTTCTGTGCAGCCATATCATGATAATATTATGACTTATCTATTCCTTTTCTGAGATTGCTCCTAATACACTTATTGTACGAAATTCAAAACATTAAACACAAATAGTACCGATTCCGAGCAAACTACATTTTTGGGGTTTGCCTTATCCTTCTTTTAAACCTTAGAAACTTTAATCCCCTGTTAAACCAATTTTTTTCACGCCTCTAACTTCAAAAATATGTGGAATTTTCATACAAACTTCCAACCCCTTTTTCGCTCCCTAATTTCTCAAAACCATTTCTTAGCTGATATCTCCTACGCTCCTTAGCTGATATACGTCCTAGAAAGCACCTACATTTTAAATTCCAAGTGTGTAGGTTTTATACTTCCTGAGATACCTATAGTTTAGCAATCCGTGTGTATTAACTATTAACCCTTGCTTAACATATTATTGTAAATTATTTTTACATAATAACGACCTTTAAAAATCAAAATCAATCAAACAGTTGGAAAATTTCGCTCCGTTCCGCCCTCAACCTAACATTGCGCGAAAGGGACGGCAAATCGCCGGGGTTGTACATCCGCTTTTCTCCGTTATATAAGCTAGGCCCGGAGCCTGGCGCCCTCCCGCCCGGCCAGGCCGCGCCGTGCTTCGCTGTGGCAGCGACTTCGAGCGCGACGGCTAGCAATAGTTGCAATTGTAGCCGTCAAGTTGCTTGGTTGTTTCAAAGAACTGTATTGAGAATATGACACTTTTATGTGAAGCCATTACCATCCTGTTTCAGTCTTTCTCTTTCTCTGGCTATTCACTTTGCTATCTACATTTCAGATGTCAAAACTTAATTGGAGCACCGTGTCAGTTAGACTTTAAGATGGCCAGTCTCTGAAAAGTTGGTGTCATTACTTACCTACCCAAGGTGTTGGTGACATTTATCTTTGGTAATTTTAACAAGGTAGGTATATAGGGTTAATTTTTTCGAGCGTATTCATTACACGATTAGGTATACCTAGCCAACACGAAACTTAAATTGCCCGTTTACATGCCTCTTGTTCTAAATGAAACACGGTGTCTAATTGTAGGAATTCATTCTGTGTTGACGATGTACCTAGTTAGTTTGGAATCCATTATCCAACCATAGTATACTTGTAGGTACTTACATGAGTATCAAAGGCATTTAGTAAGTAAGTATTTATTTGTTTGTTTATTCGTTATGACACACATTGGGCCCCAGGGGTACTAAAATACCTTAATGAGTCAATACGGCAGGTGGATAATAAGATAAGCCCACGCCCACAGCTGGGCATTACATACGGTTTTCCATCTTCCTTAATCATCTACGACATGATCTCTTAGGCACTTGCGTTCGAGATAGGCACCTGGGGTATGTACAAGTATGGTTCTTCGCCTTTGATACTAAAAATCCATCCTTGCGTACCAAAAATAATGATTCAGTGATTCTTTACTTCTTAAATCAGGGTACCTAGAGAGAACTTCAGAAAATCCAGCGAGATAAAAAAAAAAAATTTTTATTTGGTATGCATTCAGTGGAGTTTCTTACTTTAGTATATTGGTCACTTTTTATGCCGGATAAAATCTTGAAAAGTGGACCATTATTAAATTATGCAACTAGTTCCTAAGTATGCCTTGCTTGTTGCAATGTAGACAACTAGATGACAAACCAACAAACTTTCGCATTAATTTCATCTATATTTTGTAGGTAATTTTCCTTATTTTCTTCCCTTGATCGCAAATAAAATTTAATTTGACGGTAAAGTTGATAGATTGTCGATACCAGAAAGTGGATAAAATTAATGTTTCGAACAATGAAAACAGGAATGTATATTAAAATAGGACATTACTATTTTTTAAATATATATAAGGTGTAGGTATATGTCAGCTTCGACCTTTGACTTGAGTTTATATCAGAATTTATACGAGTATATCAGGACATAAAATACATCGCAATCTAGCCCCAAAGTAAGCGATAGCTTGTGTTGTGTGTACTAGATAACTGATAAATATAAATACATATTAATATGTATACATAAATTAATATATTGAAAAACGCCCAGACACTGGAAAACATTGCTCATCACACAAACATTTAGTCCAGTAGTGGGAATCGAACCCATGACCTCCGACGCTGCAGATGGCAGGGTAGCTACTGCTACGCCATTTGGTTGTCTTATTATCATTTGTATGAAATAATGCTATTTTACGTCCTTCGGATCTTGGAACCAAGCTTTGGCCAACTAGTTGGTAACCATACTCATGTAAAACCATTAGCGTACTTAGAACCAACTTGAGCAATAGTAGGGCCAATGCCATTCGCCTACTTTGAACCAACATGTGGAAACTCTACTTTGTAAAGTGCTACTCTAACTGTATCAATGTCGGCACTGCTTGAGTGTTCTCGACTCATCGTAGTACAACTCTGGAGAATTTTCAACGGAGATTTTCCTCCAATATTTCTACTGGTATACCTACTCTATTACCTATACTATATAGTAGAAATTAGTAAGTAGAAGAAAATTGTTTTACTGAAACCTTTTTTAAGGATTTTCATATTTTGCGCTCATAACTTTGTTTATGTTTTTATTATTAAATTATTATTACCTGCAGCTATACTTAACCTATCTGTATAACTATCTATTCAATTAAGTTCATAAATTAAAAAAATATAAAGGATTGACATATTCGATCACAAAATAAATCATGTGGCATCCGCGCAGACAATTGCCATCCTCATACATTTTTCGCATTTCATCCCAAAAGCAATCTTAGAAATAGAATAAATAGATAAGTATGTCATATGAAAATGAAAATGAAAATCTTTATTTTTCACATAGGCATAAATAAAAGGCTCTTATTAAAAGTCAAAACTCTAATGCCATTTACGTCAGCCGATCGGGGGGTATATTTGGTAACGATTACGATAACGATGAATACGTTATTCTTATGCAATCAGACCCTTGACGACAAACAATTTGCTCCTACGATATTTACGTAGGGCTATTCATGAAGTTTCTGGAACATCCAACGTGAACCTGCTGATAAGAAAAGTGGCAATAGGCTAATGATGAATATACTCGTAGCATTTACTGCAACATATTACTACACTACTGAAAAGGAAACCTTATAGACGAGCAAGTAACAGGTTAGTAAATCGAGTTAACTGAAGCCTTACATGTTATTCCTCGTAGAATAATATTATACGTACCGTCGTACATGTCGATATTAATACTGTTACAGCAAAATATTTACTATTGACGTAGGCCAAAGTGTACAGATATGTGTACGTAGGTATACCTAACGCAATCCAGCTGCAATGTCATTGCGAAGGTTTTCTATAAACAGATTATTTTTAACGCGTTTATTAGCTTTTTGTAACTAAGTAAGTTACTAACTGTCTCGTTGGTGTTGTGGTGAGCATTCTCAATTGCCGATCACGAGATTCTGGGTTCGATACTAGGGTCAGGACAGTATAAAACAGTGCTGAGTTTCTCTGTAAAGAAATTCTTAATACCAACCTGGAGTTAGGCAATTGGCGATGATCCACCTCCGTGCCTAGAAGGGCACGGTAAACCGTCGGTTATGTACCTGATCTATCTTAGACTAAGAGGCTAAGGGAATAGAGAAAGCAGTGAGAGATCTGTGTTAGCACACACATGTGTGCACTATAGTTACACCATATTAAATTTCGGAATGCACTGACCTACGTTTTTTCCATACATTCAAAATACCAAATCATTTGTAATTCGTGCGTATTTCGATCATGTTGTGGTGTTATTTGGATTCATATAGTAATAATCCTCCTCCTGGCCATATTTGAATCGGAAATTCTTTAAAACGAAATAATAATCAATTTCGATCCAATAACTTTGGTCGAGTTCCGTAATACCAAAAATTATGAATGAAAACTCGTAACTTTCTTTATTAACTGGTGTTTTTCTTTATCGGGACAATAAAAACTGTGCTCCTGAACTATTGCGACGTGAGATAGTGTTGTTTTTATTACAAAACAAATAAGCAGAAAACATGTCCTCTTTGACATAAGAATAACCAAAACTAAATTCATTTACAATTTCGTTTAACAAAAGTATTTCGGAACTAGATATGGCCGTGAGCATAGATTATTACTATATGAACCCGAATAACACCACAACATTATCGAAATTTGCACGAATTACAAATGATTTTGGTATTACGTTTGTATGGGAGACATGGTGGTGGTAGTGGACTCTTAAAGTCAAAAGTCAAGTCAAATGATTTATTTCATTTAGGCTCATTTTGCAAGCACTTATGAATAGTCATACATTAATAGTCACACTAGTTGGAATAGGATATCTTTTCCAACCTAAACAGCAAGAAGTCAATGTTTAGGACAAAATAATATTCGAAAAAGGGAACGAAAAACGGAATTATTGCAAAAAAATGTTCCAGCGCAAAAATATAAAAGAAACCCGCAAATGGAATTTCTGAGGAGTTTGGCTTTTATATTCCTTGAATCTCACGACGCGTTGTTGCAAATCCGTATAACTGGAAAGCTTAAACCTCGGGTCAATAGCAGAATGCGGGTAACATTTTATATCAGCTATATACGTACTAGATTTTTCCCGCGGCTCCGCTTTCGTAAATTTCGGTTTTTCACAAATCCCGAGGGAATAATAGATTTAACGTTCCCGTTCCCTTTCTCAATTATACCTACTTATCAACTTTAAGGATAAAATTTTCCATAGCTATAGATTGCTATGGTTTTTAAAATCCTGCAGGATAGCTGTGGCCTTCGCCGGTAAAAAAGTAGCTTACATGCTAATCCAGATTGTAAGCTAAAGTTTCAAATTTCAGCCAAATACGTGCTTGAGTAAAACATAGTTAAACATACTTACTCAAAAATATTCTCTTTTATAATACCTACTACGTAAAATATGAAATAACGCTAAGACGTAGCCCACAACTTCATTTGCATGGATTTTTAAAGATTTCGTCAGAAGCCGTTTGTTTTCCCGAGATAAAAAATGACTTTTAACACTCCCTTGAAATTTTCTTAATTCAAAATTAATCAAATTGTTTTACTGGTTCTTTAGTTCGTGGTAATGATAGCAGATAAGCCGAGATGCGCGGCGACAGACAGACAGATAGTTTTGCTTTCAGTAACTACTGAAGAGTGCCTTCCAACAAAAATTATCAAAATATCTTCAACGTGATTTCAAAATATTATCTTCTTCATGTACAGGATTCGACATGTTACAGTTTTACTATACCTAAGTATAGATTTAGGTATACTAGTGCGTTTAATACAGTTCCACAGTTTGTATGTAAAATTTTCACGAAGCGACTAAATTCAGGACACAGAGAAGCCCATTCAACCACCCACTTGAACAAAAAATTGCCCCCATCTTCCGGACTAGTGCTATAAATATATGCATAGAGCAAAGTGTGAGGTGTTCTCGTGTACTAAGCGATCCATAAATTGTGTTGTATTACGATCTCAGTATTTAAAAACAACACACATTAATATCACGTCATATAAGTATAGTTTTCAAACAGATTTTCTTTGAAAATGCTTTTGTTCTTGCAATATCTTGCTGTCTGTCGTGCGATAAAATAGACCGTAAGTTGGACAGAGAGCGAAGCAGTCGGCCTGTTTTCCCATTTTATTGCACCACTGGCAGCGAGATATTACGTCGACTATAGTGCCTACTGTCTTTTCTTAATTATTATTTTGAAGAACTTTTAAAGTAGGTACAGGTACAGATTCTTCAACCTGTGTTAATTAATTTTTGCAATTTCATCACAATTTGACTGCATTAAAAACCAACACACTGTGACACGATAATTTAAGATGTAAAAAAGATTCTCATTAAATTAATGTATCTAGTCTATGATCATAGTTCCAAATAGTCTTCAAGCAAAAATCTTGCAAGAGACGGACTACGTATGAAAATATCTTTTTAGCCAAAAAGACTATAATTTTTGGAATAACGAAGCCACTACGCCATACGCCAGCATTTTTATTCTCACTAGCATTTGATTACAGGAAATATATTTTTAAAGAAACTTATGAAAGGTTTTTACAATTCTATCTAGGAAAACATTAAGTAAGTGTCTGATGCAGGCTTTGATAATATTTAAGACTACGTTTATGAGATATATCACTCACATAATATCCGTAATATGTAAGCTTTTAATCCACTTCCATTTTAAGTTATATTTTATTCCTTAATTCCTTCACCAGTCTGTATCCACGATTGTAGTGGGTAGGTACCTATGAGCTTGTCGAATCCATCAAATGAAGAGATCTCAAAAATTGGCTGTGCCCCACAATAGGCTGTGACTGGAAACGTATTTCAGATTCATCTACAGAACTAGTTTTCGATTTGAAACATAAGAATGATTTCCCCAGCATCATGATAAGAATAGTAGAGTAATACTACATAAGAATAAACCAAATTATTCGAAAGCCAAACACAATAGAAAACTTTTAACTCTCGGTGCGCGAGTCTGGCTCGCACTTGGCCGATTTTCAATGTGAACTTTTTTTATTGCAGATAAGTATAGGCTTGCGCTTGACGACAATCATGCCTGATGGAAAGCAATGATGAGGTCTAAGCTGGAGCGCGCTTGCCTAGAAAATGCCTATTCACTCTTCTCTTCAGCATCATGATAAGAATAGTAGAGTAATACTACATAAGAATAAACCAAATTATTCGAAAGCCAAACACAATAGAAAACTTTTAACAGTAAGCATAAATAGTTTATCAGCCCCTGATTACATCCAAATAGTACGTGGATAGAATGAAGAGAACACTTCGAACATTGATCGAGAGTTAGTATACAGGCAGAGAGCAATGCTGGCCTGCTTGGTACGACCTCAATTGTAGTCTGGTGAGCTTGCTTAACAATAAATATTATTAGGTCAACAAGTATAAAGTTCTAGGTTTTGCTTGCAGCTTTGCAAAAATACACTACAGTATAAAAAATACAATACCTCCTTGACATAAAAATAAGCAAAATTAAATTCGTTAACAATTTCCTTTAACAAAAGTATTTCGGAACCAGATATGGCCAGGGCCCAGGAGCATAGATTATTACTATATGAACCCGAATAACACCACAACATGATCGAAATTTGCACTAATTACAAATGATTTTGGTATTACGTTTGTATGGAAGACATCGTGGGTTATAAGATAGACAAATGTAGTGTCGCGTTCGATACATGATATTTGCGTTTATGCAGCGCACGCAACGGAAGCTCTTCAAAAGCTCGTATTTTTCCCGTTTTTGCAACATTTTTCCTTGATGCTCCGCTATTAAGCCATTCTCGATAAATTGACTATCCAACAAAAATATTTTTTCAATTCTGTCTGGTTGTTTCTGAGATTTGCGCGTTAAAACAATCAAACAAACATACTCTTCAGCTTTTTAATTATATCTTCTAATATATAAAATTCTCTCGCCAATCTTTGTTACCGAACTCCTCCGAAACGGCTCAACCGATTTTAATGAAATTTTCAGTGTATGATCATTGGGTCTGAGAGCAGGTTGATTACGCACCGCGCCTGTGCACGATGAATCAGCGGGCAACTGCCGGGCCCATCAGAGCAGTCCAGCGGATTCTCACAGGCAGCGGCGGTGGCGGGTCGAAAAAGGCCCGCCAAAAAATTTTATTAGGCGTTTTGCACTGGGTTTAATCCCGCGGCACAGAGTGACTTACTACTAGGTACTTACCGGCGCATGGAGACAGCCAGCACGTGGAATCCGGGGAGTGTGTTCGTGTAGGATGAAATGTGGTGTGTGGTGCCTGCTGTGTTAAATGCAAATAGGAACACACTCGCCCTCCTTGAGGGATCTTTCGCGGCGGCGGTACGAATTCGCGGGTAGCGAAGCGGCTCCGCGGCGGCGTGATTTCCAGGTGGCGCGGGAGCACAAAAAACAGTATTCCGGATAGCCAAAGGGGCCCGCGGCGTTAGAATGACGCGGCGGACAACACAGCAAACGAAGTAGCACAAGAAATCGGGCTCGTAAGAAGGCGAGATGCGGCGTGGCGGGCGACTTCACGCGGGCGAACGCGGCACGCACAGTCAATCGACTCCGTCGGGATTTTGCACCGGACTGGGGCGAGCCCACGCGGCCGGGGCGCGCGCGGCGCTGGCCGCAAACCGCTCGCGGGAGAGGGGCGTGCAGGCCGTCGACGCGATAGGCCTAGCATAAACCGGAATGCTAGCGTAAAGCGCAAACACCCCCGCCAGTGGACCCAAGGATTTGGGGTCCACTAACCAATGGGCAAACGGGATAAGGAAGAGACGGCTCGCTGCAAAACCGAATCTCCGACCATTACCTCGGCAACTCTGGGAACCCCGTCGGATCCATATATCAATTTAAGAATGCGTCCACGACGCCAGCACAAAGGCAACAAATTAGACTCCTTAACTAGGACAAGATCACCAACCTTAGGTGGGTCGGTCTTGTCGGACCACTTAACGCGCTGCTGCAAGAGATGCAAATATTCTAAATACCAACGATGCCAGAAATTTTGGGTCATCTGCTGTAGCAATTCGAAACGAGACAACCGTGAGACCTTCACGTCCCTGAAGGGGTACTCGGGCAGGGCGTTAAGGGGTTCACCAATTAGGAAATGACCGGGGGTTAAAACTTCCAGGTCATTGGGATCGGACGATAAGGGGCAGAGTGGCCGAGAATTGAGGACAGCCTCAATCTTACAAAAAACGGTAGCGAGCTCTTCAAAAGTCAAAATGGTTTCACCTATCACGCGTCGGAGATGCGTCTTTGAGACCTTGACGACGGCTTCAAAGATCCCGCCCCAGTGGGGACAAGCTGGCGGGTCAAAGGTCCAAGTTATCCCCATCTTGGACATTGCCGTGCCGAGGCCTATCTTATTTTCATTCAAAAATTGGACGACTTCCTTCAAATGTCTATCGGCACCTTTATAGTTGGTCCCACAATCCGATCGGATCAGGTGCGGATAACCTCGGCGTGAAACGAAGCGGCCTAGCGTGGCTACAAAGGCTTCGGTGCTGAGGGCACTCACCAGTTCTAGGTGTACGGCCTTGGTAGCCA
The DNA here is from genome assembly GCA_963855885.1 of Coenonympha glycerion. NCBI lineage: Eukaryota > Metazoa > Arthropoda > Insecta > Lepidoptera > Nymphalidae > Coenonympha > Coenonympha glycerion. The sequence goes on along the minus strand of OY979637.1, from coordinate 13,070,986 downwards.
GGCAAACAAAAACGCAAAGGTAGGCCTTGAGGGAACGAGCATTGCGGAGGCTGGAGCTCTTGACGAAGAACGGCCCCGCAAAATCCGTCCCGACCGCCGAAAAAGGGCGCGAGGCCACGACACGGTCGGTGGGGAGGTCCCCCATAATGGGCTGCATGGTGCTGGCCTTCAGGCGGTAGCACGGAATGCACTTAAAAATGACGCTTCGGATGGAGCGTCGTCCCGATAAAATCCAAAATTCGCGCTGCAATATGGCCGAAAGGGCGTTGCAGCCAGCGTGGGCATTTTTGACGTGGTAATGCGTCACCAACAATTTTACAAAAGCGCTATTGTTCGGAAGCAACAAGGGATGACGTGCCCCATAGGGTAAATCAGAATTCCGGAGGCGTCCACCGACGCGTATCAATCCGGCGTCATCCAGGAAGAGGTTTAAGCGGGCGAGCGAGCCTTTCAAAGGTAAACCTCGCTTCAGTGTCTCAATAGCGGACTCAAAATGCTCCAGTTGAACCAAACGTATCCAAAAGGTCCGGGCCTCCTGTCTCTCCAGGGGCGACAAGACCGGGTTCGACATTTTGTCGCGTGGGTTCCGAGCGTTGTGGGTGAAGCGCTGAATCCAAGCCGTCACCCCAATCAATTTATCAAGGGAACTGTAGCGTTCCTGAAGATAGCTCAGCGAATTGGCTGGCTTATCTTCAACAACTCCGACTCGCAAGCCAGGTAACACATCGGGCTCGGAGAACCTACTCTGAGGCCAGGCGGACTCATTCCGAGTCAGCCAGTCAGGGCCCCACCAAAGAGAGTGGTTGACAAGGTCGGAAGCTTCACATCCGCGGGAAGCACAATCTGCAGGGTTCAGGTCCCCTGGCACATGTCTCCAGGTCAACGGGGTTTCCGAATTCTGGATTTGGGAAACCCGGTTGGCAACAAAGACTTCCAAGTTGTGGGGAGCGGCTCGCAACCAACAAAGGACAATTTCGCTGTCCGACCAGGCGTACACGTCCGTCAGGTCAACAATCGATAGGAGGGACGTACGCACATGGTTGAGAAGGCGCACCAAAAGAGCGGCTCCAGACAACTCCAATTTGGGTATCGTCAAGCGTGACCGAATTGGGGCCACTTTACTTTTCGCCAAGACAAGATGGGTTGCGACCTCGCCGGTGTCACTGACAGTTCGCAAATAGACCACGGCTGCGTACCCTTTTTCGGACGCATCACAAAAGCCGTGGAGACTGGCGTGGCACCTTCCGGGCGGTAGGAAGCAACGAGGCATCGAAATCCGATTAACATTCGGAAGTGAGGCCACAAGGGAGAGCCACTCCTGTAATAACCTCCCTGAGGCAGTCGACAAAAGTATGGTCTGGCATACTGACTGCTGTAGATCCAAAGTCTCAGGGGAGGTGGCTAGGTGGCAGCTAGGGTGGCGGACACCTAGCGCGACGTGCCTTCACCAGCGGGAGCCCACTGACGGGGGTACTCCGGCTGGGGCGCTGCTAGAGAGGGGGAGGGTACCCAACGTGGGGACCATCCGGCATAACCAACCCGGGGTCGCACTATGCGGCTAGCAACCGGGGCGTGGTAGGGAGCGCCTCGACCTAGCACGGGTGGATGGCGCTCCAGTTGCGTCCACACATGGAGGGGAGGCAAAAACCTAGACGGTTCGACGCTCATTTGAGCGGCCGTCAGACACCCGTCATAAAAATGCGAGGGGGGTGTGACCCTCCTCCGGGGGGTGGAACCCCTACCTCCTCTAGGAGGTTGGTGGTCCACCGGAGAACGCCTAACGGGACTGGTCGGGTGACCAGGACTAGCGCCCCCGCCCATGGGGGGGGTGCGCGATCGAGCGCCCCCGCCCATGGGGGGGGTGCGCGACCCAACGTCCCGGCGACCGGAACCACTCCGGTTAGCGCACAAGAGGGCCGAATGGGCACCGCCGCAATGTGGGCAGGGCCGCTGGCGCGGGCAGTCTCTTACGAGATGCTGGCCCAGGCACGAGAAGCACCACTGGCGTGTCGACACGTATTCTCTCCGGGCCGCAACCGGTTTGGCCAGGAAGTGCGGACACGAGGAGACCTGGTGGCCGGGGTGCCGACAATAGGCACAGGGGGGGGGCTTCGTTGCCACGGCCCAGCTGTACTGCGACACCCGGCGACCTTCTCTGGCGTCGGCTCCACGGCCTCGCCGGTTGGGGCCGGTCCCCGCCGAAGGGCCAGTCCTTGCCCCACCCCCTCGGACATGCTCGGACCTCCCAGGGGCCACTCGAGGGCCGGTAACTCCGGAGTTATCGGCCTGGAGGCACTCCTGCTCCAGAAACTTCAGGAGGTCGGAGAAAGGGGGCAGGTAGGTTGCACCGTCCCCTCCGAAGCGCTGCTCGAAGCGGAGCTTAAGCTCCGACGGCAGGCGGGAGAGCACTATGTGCAACAACAAGAAGGACCACTGGTCGACGGGGAGATCCAATCGACGGAGAGCATTGGTGGCCACAATGCAAGGGTTTAGCAAGGCCTCTCTGAGGCCGGCCACCCCGGTGACGGCGGGCAAGGCGAGTAGCTGGGCTACATGTGCGTCGGCCAACCGGCGCACATTTTCGTAGCGCCTGGCCAGCAATTCCCGGGCCGTGGTGTAGCTCTCCTCCGAGAGGTCGAGGTGCCGCACCAAATCCAGGGCCTCGCCCTGTAGCGAAGACAGTAAGTATGTCAGCTTCTGGGTGGGGGACAGGTCCTTCCTGGCGTGGACCAGACTGTCAAATAACGCCAGGAAGCCCATCCACTCTTGAAGCTGCCCACCGAATTTGGGCAGCTCGATCGTGGGCAGTTTCCCGAGTAATGCCGGCTGTGTGGGCGGTCGGCTGGGGGAGTCCCTAAAAGCGCCACTTCGACGCCTTTCATCAGCGGCGGTCCGGATCCCATGGGCGGCCTCCACCACCGAGTCCAACAGTTCGAAGAACTGGTCGTAATCGGCCTGAGCCGTCCTCAGTACCTCCTGTTCGGGACCGAGGGTGAGCAGGTCTTGGAAGGCCTGCTCCACAGAGGCCTGCCGAGTCCGCACCTGGTCCGCTCGGTGTAATAGGGCGGCGGATCTATCTTCGCGGCCTATCAAACCCGCGGCGGACGTCGCCCAGCGAAGCTCAGACTGTATCTGTACAGCTAGCTTTTTTATGTTCGCGGACATTCTAACAAATTAAATGTAAACAAAATGTAAAAATAAAGCAACAATAATAAATTGAAAAGGCGGCCGGCAAGTCGGCGGGCGGCGCGAGTGCAAGCACTAATAAAATTAAAGTAATAGTAAACAAGTCGTATCGCGGTCGTACCGTAGTCGCAATGAACAAAGCGGCGCGACCGTAGTAGATACGCGTGTTAAATTACGGCGAGCGGGCGGTACCGGCACGCAAGCAAAACTTAAAATAAAGATTAAACTTATAATTATAATAATCGGAACGCGGCCGAAACGCGGCGTTGACGCAGCGGAACTGGCGGCGATTGCGGAATTTCCGCTAACAGCGCGGCGAACGACGCGGCGCGTGGCGGAAAGCGGGATTTATGCCAGCGGCGCAGAAAATGAACGGCGCGGCGGGCAAAACCAGCGCAAAACGCAAAGCGAGGTGTAGACAAACCACGCTCTGCTACCAAAAATGATTACGCACCGCGCCTGTGCACGATGAATCAGCGGGCAACTGCCGGGCCCATCAGAGCAGTCCAGCGGATTCTCACAGGCAGCGGCGGTGGCGGGTCGAAAAAGGCCCGCCAAAAAATTTTATTAGGCGTTTTGCACTGGGTTTAATCCCGCGGCACAGAGTGACTTACTACTAGGTACTTACCGGCGCATGGAGACAGCCAGCACGTGGAATCCGGGGAGTGTGTTCGTGTAGGATGAAATGTGGTGTGTGGTGCCTGCTGTGTTAAATGCAAATAGGAACACACTCGCCCTCCTTGAGGGATCTTTCGCGGCGGCGGTACGAATTCGCGGGTAGCGAAGCGGCTCCGCGGCGGCGTGATTTCCAGGTGGCGCGGGAGCACAAAAAACAGTATTCCGGATAGCCAAAGGGGCCCGCGGCGTTAGAATGACGCGGCGGACAACACAGCAAACGAAGTAGCACAAGAAATCGGGCTCGTAAGAAGGCGAGATGCGGCGTGGCGGGCGACTTCACGCGGGCGAACGCGGCACGCACAGTCAATCGACTCCGTCGGGATTTTGCACCGGACTGGGGCGAGCCCACGCGGCCGGGGCGCGCGCGGCGCTGGCCGCAAACCGCTCGCGGGAGAGGGGCGTGCAGGCCGTCGACGCGATAGGCCTAGCATAAACCGGAATGCTAGCGTAAAGCGCAAACACAGGTTGTTATCTATTTTTCATACCCCTAAATGGCAAAACAACGTTTGCCCGGTCAGCTATCTAAAATATAAAATTCTCTCGCCAATCTTTGTTACCGAACTTCTCCGAAACGGCTCGACCGATTGTTATGAATCTTTCTCGAGTTTTTCTGTGTATGTTAAAGTCGGTGTCAGACTGCGGTTATTGCTGCTGGCTTCGTCTATGGTAGGTATAGATTGTTTGTTAAGGGTAGTATAGGCTAACAAAACTACAAGCATTGATCGCAGACAGGCCTGCTCGATGCGGCCTCGTCGCACGGAACCCGGTGTCCCCGTTCAACAATTGGGTTAAAAAAATCTTGGCGGAGGAATCTGTGCCACATACCGCCGGTTATTGGGTTATTTGCTTTGACGTGACGTCACGGCTGCTCATGCCTTACTTACGTTGGAATTGGGCTGACTTGACGACTTGTTTTGAAATTTCCTCCGTCATCTCAAGCCAATGAAATATCGCATACGATAAAAAGATGGAATGGAATGAAATTCAAAAGTGTATGAAAATGTTCGCTAAATTGATCACGTGCAGACTTCCGCATCTTTTTATTGGATCGCAATATGTTATAACACGACCTAGAGTTTTGTGTATCTGATCAATTTACATAGCTAACGTGCAAATAAAACCAGCGATCTAACAAAATGTTCGCGGTGACAAAATGTTTCTCTCGTAGTACGGAACTCTCGGTGCGCGAGTCTGGCTCGCACTTGGCCGATTTTCAATGTGAACTTTTTTTATTGCAGATAAGTATAGGCTTGCGCTTGAGGACAATCATGCCTGATGGAAAGCAATGATGAGGTCTAAGCTGGAGCGCGCTTGCCTAGAAAATGCCTATTCACTCTTCTCTTGAAGGCCCCGAGATTGGCTTGGCTATTACTTGATTACTTGACTGGAAACACAGAGGCTGGAAGGGCGTTCCACACCTTAGCGGTTCATATCAGAAATGTGGAAGAAAAACGCTTCGTTCGAGTTTGTTGGATGTCAACCACAAAAGGATGCCAGTTGCCACCGCTCTCGGCATCTTGCAGTCTTATGGTAGAAAGGTGAAAGAGGTACCTACTCGTATAACAAGGTTGTGTAGTTAGTATTGACAATCGGACACCCTCAAATGGGTGGAAGTGTTGAAACATTCGGTGGAAAATTATGAAAAGTTTAGGTGCAAACTGGTGCAAACATTGTAAAAAATTATTTCATGAAAACTACGGCTCTAGTAGATACTAGATAGATAGGTTATACTTAGATAGGATAATTGCGAAAGTTTGTAAGTATGGATGGATGGATCTTTAATGCCGCAATAACCCGGATTAACATGTAGGCATTTTTATCCTGGAAAAATCCATCATTCCCACAGGATTAGAGAAAACCCGTATAATTCAGGCGGGCGGAGCCGCGAGTAAGAGCTACGAGTAGTATGAGATAATGCAACTTATGAAGTTACACTATAATGCGTGAAACGTTATAAACCCATAATAATTAACTACAATACGTTCCCGGGCGACTTGCGACCTCATTTCGGTAAATTGTATGCGACTCAATGCCTACATTTTTTTAGAAAAAAAAATCCGTACTGCGGCACATACAGCGCTAATATTTAAAATTGAGTTTTCTCTGGACCCAGCTTCGTTTACGGTTACTACCTCATTTCGACCAAGTGCTTTTTACGATATTAAAAGCTTCAAAAATCAGAATGAACCGTTTTTAACTTATAATTACTTCCTAACTACTTCACTAGCGTTTTGACTGATGATGCAGGACTCTTCTTTCAGTTTTCCTCCCACCGCCGCAGTGTCTGTTATTCTGCTGTGAGGCAGTTATACATAATTTTGTTTCGGTTTAAAGGGTATATACACTGTAGCTAATGTGATTACTGGGCAAAAAGAGACCAAAGAACTGATATGTCTCAGGATGATGAGCGATGCAGTGTATCATATTATGATATAGCGATGACAAATTATGGGACGCATATCATCTGACTTGGACATGCGTATTTTCGACTCTGATGGATCTCCAAACTGCACGATATTGCGTCGCTTGACAACACCATTAGATATTCTTTTGGTCCCCACTCTCCAGAATTCAACGTAAGTCGCTCACGCCGGCTTTCTGATCACAAGTAGCTAATACAAGGATAGATTTTCGTTTTTCTTTTCTAACTTTTACAGTAAAAGCGCGAACTCAAAACTCACAAAAAATACTTTGGCACGGCATAGGTACCATTTTGCAGGATATATTTTGGAGAGTGTGCGTGTGTGTGTGTCTCAGGAACTCCACAACCTTGTGTACCTCCTTCTACGTATTCCCAGCCAAGTAAAATCTGAGTGCCTTCAAGAAACGCATAAACGCGCTCCATCCTAGACCTCATTATTGCTGTCCATCAGTGTGCTGATTCCGAGTTTTTGAAATTTAGAGAGTTGACGTCGATTTGTATGGGATTGGAACAGTTTGCAAATGTTATCAATAGATGTCGCTACAACAATCCTATACAAATTCGCGTTTACTCTCTCACTTGCGAATTAGTAAAAAACTCGGAATAGGTACACAGAAAAACGCAAGCCTACAAAAAAAAATAAGGAAATAATGTACGGAAGAGTTCCCACTTTTATTCGAATACACAATCGAATATGAGTAATCGATTTCGATGGCTGGGTGCGCGTTTACCTAAGTACTTGATTTCATTCACTGGCAACTTCTACCGTTTTATGTTCAAAGTTTTATGAAAAAATACTCCAACCGAGGACTCGACAGCTAACAACTTAGAACGTAAAAAGTTCCGCTCGAATTGAATATTCTTTAAATGGCTCACGCATAAATATTTTCTTATTTACTTAGGTACTTACGTACTCGTATAGGTGCTCAAACACATTTTCGCCGATTGAGTGTTCGCCTTTAACATTTACACTCCAATAAACATTTTGCTCTCTCGTCGATTTTCACCCTACGAGTCCATAATATAGGTTGTTAACACAGGTATTGAGACAAATTAAATCAGAACTTTAACCTTTGCCGAGCACGGAACACCTATATATATAAGTTCGAGTGCCGTCGTACCGCTCAACGAATATACTTTCAATGCTAAGTACCTACCTAGACACCTCTCTATTTCCTAAGATCGGCATGGGATAAAAATTTTATTCTGGGATAAATTATATGCTTCTAACAGGGGATTACTAAATTAAGGCTAAAGAGGAAAGGAGAAGTCGTTTTGGTCATTTTACCATAGGAGAGAAAAACATTTTATACCTATACACTCCCCATGGAGAAATGATCCCCGGCCTTCATGGCAGAGGGGTTATTCATATTATCAGCGAAAATCTATTCAACATTAGCTTTTTAGTCCTGTTAAGCACCTACTAACGTAACACTACAGGCTATTGATAGGTTCAAAAAATCACAACCATTGACTATTTAAAACTATCACTTTTAGGAATATACCAAGGGCAAGAGTGTATGTAATACGTAATCGTGTCTTATTTACTTAACTTATATGTAAGTAAATAATTAGGTCTCGCCCTAATTCTATTGAATAACACTTTTCAGGTTTCTTCTTCGCGCGCATCGCCAGTTGTTAATTACTTTTCACTGGAAACTGCTCGTTACAGCACTTACGCTCCCCTGAACTTCCTTTACTTGTAACATTAGTATTTGCACTAACAAGGCAAGAAAATCAATTAAGTCTGAACTCTTATAATGGTTATAAAGAAAAACAAAAACCATAGAGTCTCTCCGTGAAAATGGCTGCAAGTGAAAAACTGTCTAATAATAATAATAATTGTATGATTTTCTTCAACTTTTGTCAACGATACGGCAGTGCCCCCGCCAAGTCAAGCAAACATTTACTGTTGGTAATTGAACGAATTTTCCTGCGATGATTGTGACGGTGGCCGTAGGGTACTTACTACGATTGCTTATTGGGAACTGCCTTAATCACATTATAGCTGTCAACTGATGTCAACCTTCTTCAATCTACATCAGTGCGACATTGAGTAGGATCTTAGTTTTTGCAAGGATCTTGAGATAAGCAAATATAGAAGTAGGTATCTAACTTGTAATTTAGCGACATCCGTAATTACTCATTAACATTGGTACCTCGCGGGGCTTCCGACATGGCCAATTTAGGGGATCACGTAATTCGATAGTCCGAGGTTTTTGTGGAACACCCAGTTTCGGCGTGTCAAGGTTATAAGTATAATAGGGTGAAAGGTGTTGGGTGTTCTTAAGGCCTTATGTCGTATAGGGGGTGAAATGTAAGGAAAGTTAACGATTCGTGGTTTCGATTTGAAGAAACACGTAGAGTACATTTTTTACATTTATACATTATTTACATTTGAAGAAACGACCGACATAATAATGTTGCGAATTGCGATAACATTAAAAATAAGCAATTTTATTGACGGCCGAATGGCGTAGCGGTAACGAACCTGCCGTCTGCGTCGGAGGTCGTGGGTTCGATTCCCACTACTGGTAAATATGGAGCATGAGGATTTTCCAGAGCCTGGGTGTTTTTCAATGCTTATATTTTATTTATGTATATTAGTATGTAAATTTATCAGTTATCTAGTACCCATAACACAAGTTATCGCTTACTTTGGGCTTTGGGGCTAGATTGCGATGTGTATAATGTCTTGATCATGTCTTGATATTTAAATTTATTTCTCGCGCTAAGATGTACAATGACAATTTTAAAAGATAAACATAAAATGGTGTCGCGAATTTTTTTTAGAACTTTTAATGAAGAGAAATGTGAAATGTAAAATGTGAAATGGCAAATAAAGAAATGAAAATTCGTCATACATGACTTTTGTGTAACTTTAACCGTTAAAGCAGCGCACGCAACGAAAGATCTACAAAGGGAACATTTTTTCCCGTTTTTCCAACTTTTTCATAGATTCTGTTCTTATTGGTGCGCTCTTATAGCATGATGTAGGCTAAAGCCTATGCCTTCGTCGATAAATTGACTATCAAACTCAAAAATAGTTTTTCAATTCGGAACTATAGTTCCAGAGATTAGCGCTTTCAAACAAACAAACAAACTCGTCAGCTCCTAATATTAGTATAGATAATCCCAACAACTTTAAACCTTTATCGTTGTTGAACGGATTAAATTCTCTTCCTCTTTCTGAAGTCGGCTACAAATTAATTTAATTCATTAGGTATTTAATTTGTTTCCCAGACGTCAGGCGATGCGCATAGAGTTCACACTCTTCATTCGTGTCACGTGTGTACAGTCCGGCAAGGCTCTCTGGGCACTTGAATGACATTGTCATGAGAGCTTTATTATAGAACAAAGGCAGCCAGAAAATAAAATCTCCTCAATTTTAATTCAATTTTAGTTTTATTAAGGGCGATGGGTATCATCCGGGCGCGAAAATTCAAATTTTATTTAGTTTTTCGCTCATAGTGGGCTAATTATACATCAAGGCTAATGACAATTAGTTTTGCGGGCACAACATTTATGCATCTACATGTTTTTAATAAAAACTTTGCTCAACAATACTCATTTAAGTACTTCATATTGGTTCCCAATAGCTCGAAATCTGGGAAACTGCAAAAAAATTATCTTTCGGGAACCAATATAAAATGAGTGGGAATTTGCGAGCAAAGTTTCTATTAAAAACATGTAGATGCATAAAATGTAGGCCCGCAAAATGCATTGCCATAAATCTACAATGTGACGTTAGTCTAATATTTGCGAACACCTTAAGAAAATAAACACAACATACAATAGCGATATACCGACAGAGCGAACTATCAGACAGTATCACAATATAGCGGCGTTAGTTTCAATTTTGGCCACGCGCCAAAATAGCCATGTCACACTGTACCTACTTGTATATCAGCCGGTGGGTAATTAGATCAGGTTAGAGGTGACTTCTGACGCAACAGTTCACCTACTAATGTGACTAAGTACGTATCTACTAGTTTAGTACGTGAGTAACGGTTTTACTGACTAATAAGGTGACGGGTCTTACCGTCTTGTAGTTCTTCTACTAAGCAACTACTTTCCTTAGAACCTTATTTTACTGAACACTAGCGGGTCAGTGTGGCTCTGTTTGCTTGAATATCAGTTTTTCAATAATCCCGTGGGAACCATTGACTTTTTGTTTATAGGAATAAAAAGTAGCCTAGTGTTAATCGATTGTACAATCTATCTCCATTTCAAATGACAGCTAAAGTTCAGCAGTTGCGGCGTGACGGAGTAACAAACATATACACACACACACAAAAATTCGCAAAAGTATGGGAATGACATATCCGATTGACAAATTAGTCACGTTGACTTATCTTTGCCAACAGTCATTTTTTAATTTATTATGCATTTTTTTAACTTGGCAATCCATAATGAGCCATCGAGAGGTTCAAATGTGGCGAAGGCTGCAGATTTGCGCCAAATTACGCGTCTTAAAAAAGTGCTTTTCTTTTCAAAGTGCTCCCAATGGAAAAACGCCTAAAATTACTTATCCTTAAACTAATTAGGGGACTTAAACTCTGGACATCCAGTGTAGGAGAAACTTATTCATCGTTATTGTGATCGTAAGTCGTGTACCTATATTTAAATTCTGTCCGCTGATTGGCTGTGTATTTATAAATTCTGTCCGCTGATTGGCTCCCTGATTTACGTCAGCCAATCGGGGGTAAGAATTTGCTAACGATAACAATACCGATGAATAAGTTTTTCTTACGCAATCAGTTCCTGTGCTAAAATGCCATAGAACGCACTTATCTTTGAAATTAACCCCAAGCCTCTCAAATCCAGATAGTTAATCTAGACTAGCCTTGGTTAGGTTAACTAAATCAAGCCCCATGTGCCGCGAACAGCGGGATTACTGTAAGTCTTCGTTGTTCGATTAGCTGTTATCCGCATGGAACTAATTAGATAAGTACCTAGTACTAAACAATACTGGATACTAGAATGCTACTTATTATGACTTTGAGCGTTATAATGCTATGCTCGTTTTCACCAACATTTTAAGAGACACCTAAGCCCTCAGGTGGCAGGTCTGTTGTTGTAAGTGAAAACTGTCACCTATCCGCTTAGGCGTTTCGAAAATGAGCATTAGAGCTCCTTTCAAAAGGAGGAGGTGGAGTCGCGTTACTTTATCTCACTCTATCTCATTCCGGCTCGCTATCAGGGCCCTGATAAAACCGCTGAGCGGTCGGTGCTTTGCACTTAGCATTTGTACCTACCTAAAGTGTGAGTGAAACCCCCGTCTGTAGGAATTATCTCCTGACTTTGTGAGCGTTATGACTTACGTTATAATAGAGTTTCTTTCAAAAGGAAAAGTAGGATATCTAGTCTCGTTACTTTATCTCCCTCTATCTCTTTCCGGCTCGCTACCAGGGGTTCTGATAAAACCGCTGAAAGGTCGGTGCCATGCACTTGTAGGCTGTAGCCTGTATACCTTACTAAAGTGCGAGTACTACCCACTGACCTATATTATACTAGTAGGTACGCTGGACCACCAGACAGTCAACTAAGACACTTAATTTTCGCCATTTTGGCGCTGATTGTTACGTAACCTAGCGTGAGCGTCCATGGAACTAAAATAAAATGACATTGAAAACAACGGTCACTAGCAACAAATGTCAATTTAGTACCGTGGACCTTCAAATCGGCACAAAAAATTAACCGTCAATTGTATAGAATGTTTGATCCAGCTTACTAGTGTAATAGAGATCAGCGGTACTACACCATGATTCTCTTTGACTACGCAGGTAGGTACATAATTATGTCGGTTTCTTAGTAGGTACCCATACCCAACAAACGACGGGTCTCGCAGTGTTTCAAATCCCATGGATTTACATTGACCCAGTTCTATTAAAGGCGAAGCGGCAAAGCTGTTCCATGAATTGATAGATTGGATTAGCTGCCATTTAATCCTTTAATCGAATGAGCTACTGGCGACCGCCGACTTACCCACTCATTAAGTGAAGCACTTGGCAGCGATGCATCGGTATGCGACCTTGATCATCATCATCATCATCTTTAAATAGTCTTGTTTTTTGTGATAGAGATGATAGAAAATACTTAATAGCGTATATTGTAACACAGTACCTAGTTAGCTATTATGTAATTTTGATTCAAATTTGAAAATTTTCACTAAGTATTACTTGGGTATCAGGTACTTATTAGGTAAACTTTTCAAATCGACATTACTTAGGTACTTGATGTTGCTCTAACTAGCCTCTAGCTAGTAGACACTTTAGGGTCAGAGCGAAGATTTCGAATAATATCCTACCCAGATTATTTTTGCACACAATACGAAATATTACCTACTTACAGGCCTACAAAATTGTAAATCTCTATATTTTGAGGTGTTGAGGTAATTAGGAAGGTATCGAGGTTCTTTCCGTTCAGTGGAAACTGGAAACGGATATTTTCGAGAGTTTTGACCTTTCATAAGACAATTTAAATTAAAGGCTTTTGGATATGATTTTTATTTTCATTTCTGGTCACTCGTGTGAGTCAGTCACAACTCACAGTGCAATGTGTAAGTAGTAGGTATACCTTACCTTTCGTTTCACCTACCTACCTACCTTACTTTTCGTTTCAAATTCTTTGGTTTTAACCTTCGCCATTTTGTGACGTGGCGTGGGCCTACTTATAGCTTTACCTATACAATGTGTAAGCCCACGTCACAATTATGGCGTAGTGTTTTAAAACGCATTGCAGGTGCCTGTATGAATAGAATATCGCCTGATATATTGGAGCGGCCGGGCCTACGTATAGGTACGCCATTGTGAATTCGACGTGCGACGTGACAGCTATACGTGACCGGAATTCATACACTGCCTAAAGTAAGTAACTCTAACGGCCGTTTTCAATGTCCTATCTATCCATGGGTTCCCTTACTAGGGATAGAAATTTGACATAAGCTCCATACAAATTATGTCAAATTTTTATCTCTAGTAAGGTAAAATGGATAGATAGGATATTGAAAACTAAAGTAAGTAACTCTAACGGCCGTTTTCAATGTCCTATCTATCCATGGTTTCCCTTACTAGGGATAGAAATTTGACATAAGCTCCATACCTACAAATTCTGTCAAATTTTTATCTCTAGTAAGGTAAACCATGGATAGATAGGATATTGAAAACCGCCGTAAGTCTATAGTCTAGAATCTTGATAGCCTGATATGTACAATATTATAGTAATAATAGTAATTACCGAAGTGTTGGGACACACCTGCGTTAAACACTAATATTATGACGTACTCAAAACGCTCGCAATGTGTTTTTAGGGTGCCGTTATACCCAAATGGTAAAAAGTGGAACCCTAAGACTCCGCCGTCTGTTTGTCACCAGACTAACTTTGGACATAGCTTTGGACCATATTTGGACCGTTTATTTTGACGTGAATTATAATAATAGTAGTCACAATTATTTTCTGTTGTCGCTATGACAACAAATTAAAAAAAAAACAGAATAAAATACAACAATGCCGTTTTCATAAAATTGGTACGGTATCTTCCGTACGCGATCCGACTCGCTCTTGGCGATTTTTTTCTTCTGCTTACTTGCAAAAAAAGGGATCTTCTCAATAAACTGATTTAAATATCTCTATCAAGACTGCAGACCGCGTCGACCGGAACAAGTGTCTAAACAAGCCTCGAATAGCCCATTTAAGATTGAGTAATACACGCTAATTAGCGCACGTGGCGGGCAAGCGCACTCGCCAGCGTAAACACACCACCGGTACCGACAGAAAAAGTATAAAGTACCTACTCTGCGGTTATAACACAGACTTATGTATACTCAGGACAGGGCGAATAGCGCGAAAAAATATCGCCAGTTTATGGGAGCAAAAATGACTATTTTCACCCCTTCTGGCGTCAGTAGTCAGTAGACTGCGGTCCCCACCACAGATCACGACGCTAAGCGCAAGCACGTTTCCATAGAGACGGTTTCCGCCATATTAGATTCTTAGAATAGCGGGAAAATAGAATGTAGTAGACTAGTAGTGGGAAATTTAACACAAAAACATCAAAATGCCTAATTGCGTGGTAAAAGGCTGCAAAAATTACAGCCTTAAATTTAAAAAGGAGCATGGGATAACATATCATCGGTAAGAAACATCAAGTAATATTACGAGTTTGTTGAAATTAAATTTTTATGTAGGTACTTACCAATTACCTACATATTTCTAAAACAATGGCAGCGCAATAGTTATAAAAACACATAAATATTATAAGATCACACATATTGTATTGTTCTTGCATAAAAAAATATTTATAATAATTATTGTAAAGAAAGTTATTTTGATATTCAAAAATATTCGTATTAGGTCTTTACCTATGAAATTGCCGTTCTTCAGTACTGGTAGAACTGAGTTCTACTACATACTAGTAGTACGTAGTACGACTACTAGTATGTAGTACTACTAGTATGTAGTTCTACTACATACTAGTAGTACGTAGTACGTAGATACGACTATATATCCGCGGTCGCTCAAATGGAACGATATTAAAAATGTATAGGAAAAAAGTTGTCTTCGATTAGTCACGTGTTCAGTTTATCGATATGATATGCCATTTCGAATGTCGCGAAAGCGTTCACTTTTCCCTAACAACTTTTACCGATCACCTGCACCATCACAAGACAAAATTAATAACTTACATTATAATATTATTATTATTGCTTAAAAGGATTTCTTCAATTTCCAGGATTGTTTTTGGTCATTATGCCAATCTACAAACCCTCAGCTATCGATAAAAGCTAAACAACGTTCACCTGCTCATCTTAGTAAGTAATATTAATTCTTATAGGAATTATTTCTTACTTTTTTGCGGACCGTAGTTTGTTATCAAACAAATACTTCAGCACTCATTGTTTTGGGCATCATACCCCGAAATTGGGGTAAGAGGACAAGGGAAGTGTAAAATATTAATGCAGTTTCGTCGATACTTTAACATGTGTTTTGCGAACGAGTTCAAAAATAACGATGCATTTCGAGATTTAGGTAAGTACTTAAATAAAAGTTTTTTTTTATTTGGCAGCACATTTAATATCGATTGTTGTAGAACAAAAACAAGATTGAGTGTGACAGACGGACGGACAGAAAGTCTCACCGAGGTCTCACCATAAAACTTCATGGCGCAGGGGACGTGCGCTTGGATTCGAGTGGGAGGTCGCGGAGTCGATTCCCGTCACGGGCTCTTTGAAATTTTATAATTTCTAAATTGACTCAGGTCTGGTCTGCTGGGAGGCTTCGGCCGTGGCTAGTTACCACCCTACCAGCAAAGACGTACCGCCAAGCGATTTAGCGTTCCGGTGCGATGGTGTGTAGAAACCGTGGGGGTGACTTTACTTACCCCTTCCAAGTTAGTACGTTAACATCTTCGGCTGCATCATCACTCACCATCAGGTGAGATCGCAGTCAAGTGAGTCAAGTACTAACTTGTATATTGTAAAAAATAATAATAAGGATACCATTTTGGTATGAAACCGAAAGAAATAAAATAATCGGCCAAGTGCGAGTCAGACTCGCGCACAAAGGGTTTCGTACCATTTTCTATAATATGTTATAACGAATCTACTTATATTAAACTTAGCGAGACGATGCAGAAGCCAGAACTCTCAATTATGCCCCCCAACTACTACTATACAAGTAGGTAGAGTAATATTGGTTGTTCTGGATTATCGACCAAAAAACCACGTTTGTTGTACGGGAGCCCGCTTAGATTTTTATTTTTTTTCTATTTTTTAGTATTTGTAGTTATAGTGCAACGGAAATACATCATCTGTGACAAGTGTGTAACTATCGCGGTTCAAGAGATTTTTTTTTACGCTATGCCACGGCTATGCCCGCGAAATTCTATTTTTTTGTGGCTTTTCGCGATTTTTAAGCTTATAAGACATAATAGGCTTATGGCAGTCAAATCGCGATAATCCCAATATCATCTTCACGTGTTTATATAAAAATCTCTGCTTGAAAGTGTCGAGTTAAAGAAATTAGTCCGAGATTTGAGAGTTACCCACATAAAACTCGATACTCGGACCTCTGATGTGTAATTAGCGTACAATATGCAAAAAACCATGAAAATTTTGGATGTCGCTCACAGAGTCGTTGATTTCGCCCTAAAAAAAAGAGAGTAAATCGAAAAACAAAATACCTGTGGACCAAAACGGCAACGCCAATCGTTTCGCTTTATTAACCTCACAGATCAAAGTGCGTTTGTGTACACTTGCTAGGTAACTCGGTACGAGCGCCATATAACCGCCTATTTATCGACATAATGGGCTTTCATCGGCAACTGTATGGTGTTCTGAATGGCCTTTGAAGTTTTATGTTCCCCGATCGGACTCTCGGACTCGTGGAAACGGTTATAGCGAGCGTTCAACTTAACGGTTCATTGAGTAATTCCCGAATGACGATTAACAAAGCTTTAATTTGATGATTTTTCGACAGACCTAGGCCAGGCCAGGTTAACTTATCACGTGATCGAAGAGACTACAGGTAGCCGTCTCGACGTATTAATTTCAGACGGCCGCCGCGCGCCGGCTACTTTGCATGCGCCCGAGTGCGAGGCATCCTTAGTACGTCGAATGAGATAAAGTTACGTGATAGAAAGAGACCACAACTTTGCGTTTGTTGCGTGTTGTTTGCGCAGGAGCCAGGCGCTATCGCGAACTGAATTGCACTCATTGTGTCAGCCCTAGAGTTGCTTTTTCTTTCTTGCGGAGTGAACCTTCTGTACCGTAAGTCACTATTATGTATTCCGTGCCTAGGCGAAAGTTTGGCTAATATTATATAAACAGTTTCTTTTTGGAGGATATCACGCAGAGGGCTAAGCGAAAGAAAATTAAATTTTTTGCGTGATGAACATTACCAGAAACTTTACTAGAATGAAAATTTCTCTTACTTTTCAACAGAATTACGCCATGCAATTACGTATATAGATTTGGTATTGAACTCGTTAGCGTGAGCAAACTGAACTGCGCCATCTATCAAACGATGGGTGAATTCACACATAAAAATTTAAAATGAAGTTTTGATTTTTTTGTTATTCTTTGTTTATGCCAAGTATCCCAAGACACAGAATTTTTACTATATTTTATTAAGCTATTATAACTTTAGTGTAGGTTAAAAATGTAAATAGGTAATTAATTAGGTAGTAAATCAAATGTCAAGATTTATAATAAAACTATTGAAAATAGTTCGAGTTTTATTGTAAGAAAATACAAACAAAAAAATATCACAATTATTTTGCTTACAGCTAAATATACCATGGAAATTTTTTATATATTATTTTCTAGCTGACCGAGCAAATGTTGTTTTGCTATTCAGGGGTATAAAAAAATAGCTGACGACCTATTCTGACTTAAATGGCAGACAAAAATTTTCATAAAAATCGGTCAAGCCATTTCGGAGGTTTTTCGGAGGAAACTACATATTATTATAGTACGTATATATACACGAGCTACAGATTTTTCAGGAATTCGAACTTTCTGGAGACTTGGTTATTCAGATACACGTACTTGGTGCAGTGGAATCGTAGTTCCTCGACCGCCGTCACCTCCGCTACTTCCTCGGTGGGGGGCTCTGAAAATAAACATTTGTGCTGCCTTCAAAGACACCTATACTATAGACCCGGCGGACCGCGCGAAAAAATGTCGCCAGTTTATGGGAGCAAACCCCCAGCGTCAGTAGTAGTAGCTGTAAGCCTACGCAGTATTTCGCAGGAGTTTCGACAGATGGCGCTACATTTTCTTGTATGAAGAAGGTTTACGTAAAATGTTCGGATGGGCGCGCATCTTGATGTTATCATAGGCTGCCTTTCAAATATTATATTTGATTTGTTGATACATGACTAGCTGTTGTGCGCGGCTTCGCCTCGCTTAGCATGAATTTCGTTTTCTACATATCCAGCTAATTAGTCATACTTAGTTAAAACTTTTATTTGCAAGCAAAATAAACCGCAAGTTCTTGCCAAAAGTTCCAAAATTGTGTTCACATTTGCAACTCGTGTGTGACTCGGAAGTGACTAGTGAGCTTGAAGGGACTGTTTACACAGTAGGAATGGCTTGCAGAAGTCAACTTCAAGATTTATTGCTAATCTAAACCCCGCTTTAGACTATTTTTGTAGAGAATTTTAAGATCTACAAATTTGAGGTTTATTTTGCTAAAACTTACCTTTTCGAAAAATATTCAATTGATTTTTGACCACGAATAACTTTTGTAGCACACATAGGATCCATGGGGATTTTCGAAACCTTATTTGCAATTGTAAACCCTAGCTCTCTACCAATATTTGGCTACAGTCCGACAAAGCTGTCTTGGCACTTGAAGGAGGGCGCTGTTAAAAAACAAAGGCAGCCATAAAATTAAATCTCCTCAATTTTACTTCAATTATAGTTTAAAATAGTTAATAGTAAGCAAAAACAACATAACGTACAATAGTGATGTACTGACAGAGCGAACTATCAAATAGTAGCACAAGATAGCGGCGTTAGTTCAGACTTTGGCCACGCGCCAAAACAGCCTTGTCGCACTGTATGTGGGAATGTTTGTTATTTCAAATGTCCATATTGACCGGACTATATAGTGATATAACTCACCGATGTGTTGCCAGACTTGAGGCGGGAACACAGGCTGCTGTGAAAACACGTACACCACTCTACATTCCCGCGGGAGACCTTCCGAGCAGTTCTCCTTTTTCTTCAGCTCCATTCGGTACCAAAACGCTGATTTTCTAAAGAAAAAAAAAGCAATACATCTGCTTATTTATTACTCGTTAAGTTTAGGACGACCTAGTTTTGGCAAAGTGGCACGATTGAGTGGAAGGTCGCGAGTTCGATTCCCGCCACGGACCAATTTGGAATTTTATAATGTCTAAATTTCAGTGTCAATTTGGTCTAGGAGGAGGCTCCGGCCATGGGTAGTTACTACCCTACCAACAAAGATGCACCGCTAAGCGATTTAGCCTTCCAGCGCGATGCTGTGTAGAAATCGTTATGGGTGAGTTTACTTGCTCCTTCCAAGTTAGTATGATAACAACTTCGGCTGTATCATCACTTACCATCAGGTGAGATCGCAGTCAAGTACTAACTAGAGTATTAGAGGTGTATGACTTGAGTTACGGAAGTTCTAACAGTCCTAGCTATGTTACATACCGACTCCCTTTCTAGAATCGCTAACGTTTTGAAAACTTTTGAAAACTAAAATTGATAGGAATGATTAGTTATATGTATATCTGCATTATTCACAGGACCCAGAAGACCGTGCGAAAAAATGTCGCCAGTTTACTGGTGTCACAAAAGTGTTTTGACACCAACAGCCGTGCGTCAGTTGTAAGCCGACTGCAGTATTGTCTATGGCCAGCGGTCCACGCCACATATTATCACCACTATACTTGTTATTAGTCTAGTTACTTTTTTCTTGTATGAAAAAGGTTGACGTAAATGTTCTGGTTTATCTTAAGGTTCATATTCATGGTGATATCTGTAGTATAAGTTGATCACGTGACGTACGGATAACGAACGTACAAAACTTTTTTTAGTTTAGAAAGAGAATCGATATGTAACATGGCTATAGCTAGACCGCTATAAACTTGGCCCTCCCATGGTCTGCGGAACGCGGGGCAGGAGCTACTCAACCACTGATCTCTATTCTATGGATTAAACATTCTATACAATTCAAGCTGCGTTCACTGTGGATCCATAGAATAGGGATCAGTGCGCTCAACTAATCAGCTGTCAGTGACTGACGTTAATTACGCTACACATGATAATATTAATCTTGCGACTTGGATAATGATACATACACAAGAAAATACCATAGGCGAATTCTCAAGATGCGAGTCATTACATCGTATCGTGTATAGCCAATCGCACACCCGCCCCGCGTCCCGCAGACCATGGGAGGGCCAAGTTTATAGCGGTCAAGCTATAGTCATGCAGATCACTCACTTCAACTGATCCTGCACTACGTTGTTCGCGATCGGGATGCAAATCTTCTGGACCGGCTCGCTCATCAGCTGTCCCACTGTCTTGACGGGGGACTTCTCTGATACGTAGTGTTCTAGCAGCTTTGACGCTATGGGCTTCAGTTGAGCTACAGAAACAACAGGAAATACAAAAATATTAACAATGGAATCGACTTTGACTATTATCAAACTACCGTTGAATGACCATAATAATCGTAAGATCTCTACGATTTCGCATTGAAGTCAACGTCTCCTAAGGATGTCCCGGTGTTGGGACAAAATGTACGTCGAAGAAATTGTTGGAAGATGGTATTTTTAATTTTACTCAAAAAAAAAGTTGAGTGGTAACTCTATACAAATTTTCGTTTTGCGAGAAAGGGACAGAAGAAACATTCAAATGCTTGTAACATTTTGACGACCTCCGTGGCGCAGGGGACGCACGCTCGGATTCGAGTGGGAGGTCGCGGGTTCGATTCCCGCCACGGGCCACTTTGGAATTTTATAATTTCTAAATTGGCTCAGGTCTGGTCTGGTGGGAGGCTTTGGCCGTGGCTAGTTACCACCCTACCAGCAAAGACGTACCGCCAAGCGATTTAGCGTTCCGGTACGATGCTGTGTAGAAACCGTTGGGGTGACATAACTTATTCCTTCCAAGTTAGTACGCTAACATCTTGGGCTGCATCATCACTTACCATCAGGTGAGATCGCAGTCAAGTACTAACTTGTATAACGTAAAAAAAATGGAGTAAACATTGATATATAAACTAAGGATTTCGGGTCAGCGTTAAAAAGTGTCCGAACCTAATGAAAGCCAAAACGCGAAAAGAGTTCTTATCGCACTTTAGCAAAATTAGGCTGTATAATAATGATTAAAGACATAAATAATAATGTTTAGTTTGTTTATAAAAATACACATGTACCCTTGTTTATATAGGTTTTCTCTGGACACCTTTTTCGTGAATTTTGTATTACACCCGGGGTCCATAGATTTATATGCCAATGAAGTAAAATACCGTAATGTGGCAGCGCTTGTCTCTATTTATTAGTCATTTTGCTTAGCTTAGCTTTTGGCGTTGGGTCTTTTGTACAATAAGGTACTATTATGGTATTCTATGGAAGAAGGTGAAGTATCATACCAAAGTCGGCCCTCAAGCACATTTCCGCTCGGTAGAGGTGTTCCAAGCACACGTGCACCTGAGCGAACTTCATCAGCAAGCCCTTCCACCCGCTGATGTCTATTTCATCTGCTATCAATGGAACCTAAAAACAAAAAAACCGGCCAAGTGCGAGTCGGACTCGCGCACCGAGGGTTCCATACCATAAAAGAAGTAAAACATTGAAAGAATCACTTTTGTTCATGAATTTACAAGTAGGTATAATTTACATGTAGGTACTTTTGTTGGCGAACCGCAAACCTAACTTTGTTTTTGGTGGTTTATTGTTATTATCAAAAAAAGTATAATAGTTAGGGAGTTGATTTTATTTTTCCTGTAAAATATACATTAATGTCTTTTAATCATAATTATTTCAGATTTTTCGATTGATAAACTTCGGAGATAATGGGGGGGGGGAACGGTATTTTTTTCGACAGTTTGCTCAATAAATCCAAAACTATCAGGCATAAAAATAAATAAAAATCGGTTTTGAAATACACAAGTAACGCCCTTTCATATGATAACCCACTCAATATTGTGATCTCATTTTGAAAATTCGAAGTCCCGGTTTTCCCCCCTTTTTAAATAAAAATAAAAACAATTTTCAATATTTTATGAGGGCAATGGCGTTGGGTCACTATTACCTAAAACTATTCCAAATTTCAAGTCGATAGCTTTGATAGTTACTGAAATAATCGAGTGTGACAGACGGACGGACGGACGGACGGACGGACGGAGAAAGTCTCACCATAAGGGTTCCATTTTTACCAAATTGGTATGGAACCCTAATTATCTTGGCTGTGCCCCACAACAGGCTAAGTGACTGGAAACGTATTTCAGATACATCTACGGAACTATAGTTTTCGATTTGAAACATAAGAATGATTTCCCCAGCGTCATGATAAGAATAGTAGAGTAACACTACATAAGAATAAACCAAATTATTCGAAAGCCAAACACAATAGAAAACTTTTAACAGTAAGCATAAATAGTTTATCAGCCCCTGATTACATCCAAATAGTACGTGGATAGAATGAAGAGAAGAGAGATATTTTTCTGAAGTCAGCGCGCAGCGTCAATTTTTTTAAGATTGTTCTCTTGCTTTGCATTAGTGTCTTTTTCGCAAACAAGCCATTGGCATCTTTTTTCTCGCTTTTTCTTAGATATTGTACGAAGTGAATTCATTGAGTGTTAGGCGTTAGCTCGTTCAGGTCCCTAGTCCACTCCTATATACACAAGCACTCAGCGTCGAATCATATGGAGTGTTCTGATGTGACGATATTTTTGTTTCTTTCGCACTTATCTCGTTATCATCTTTCTTCTCGCTCATTGGCCTCTATTATTTTAAGGAAGCGAAGTCATCTACATAGATGTCTTTGGTGTCATCTCATTCGGATATTCTATACAGAAGGACTAAGCGTCTATAAGAAGATGAGGCGATATTGTTGTCACTTTCACACTCACCTCATTAGCATCTTTCTTCTCGCTCACTAGCCCGTGTTTCTTTAACGAAGCGAAATCATCGAGAGTCAACTCATTCGGGTCCTCTATGCAGAACGACTCGGCGTCGATTCGTATGGAGTGTTCCGATGAGGCGATATTTTCGAAGGGATTTAGTGTGAAATCTCCTCCCATGGTCATGTCTTGGATTGTCTGGTTTATTTGCTCTATGGACTCGTGAGACCTTGAAAGATTAAATAAAAAGCATTTCAGTATTATAATGGGATTTTGATTAAGGCCTTACATTGAAAAAAACTCATTTCAGTTTTGATGAGTACTTCAGAAAAAGGGGCGTGGCTTCCAATATAGCACGCCGTTTGGCAATATGCGGCGAATTTCGGTACTTTTACGTACGAACACTAGCACAACGGCAGAAAGCGGTATTAATACGTAAAAAAAACTATCACTAATGCCTATAGATGGCGCGGAAAGAATACAATACTTTAAAAGTAGGTACTTGTGCAAATAATAATAAATTTGGTAGGTATATAGATATAATTTCACTCCACGAAGACGAATCGAATAAACATAAGCGATTTTGACAGACCGGGGCGCGTCGTAGGTACCTACTGATTTCCTTATTTTTAGGGTTCCATACCAAAATGGTAAAAATGGAACCCTTATGGTGAGACTTTCTCCATCCGTCCGTCCGTCCGTCCGTCCGTCCGTCCGTCCGTCCGTCTGTCACATCGATTATTTCAGTAACTATCAAAGCTATCGACTTGAAATTTGGAATAGTTATAGGTAATAGTGACGCGACGTCATAACAATCGTAAAAATTTGAAAATTATTTTTATTTTTATTTAAAAAGGGGGAAAACCGGAGCTTCGATTTTTCAAAATGAGATAACAATATTGAGTGGGGTATCATATCAAAGGGCGTTACTTGTGTAGTCTAAATTTTTCGATTGTCCGATTTTTATTTATTTTTATGTCGGATAGTTTTTGATTTATTGAGCAAACTGTCGAAAAAAATTCCGTTCCCCCCCCTTATCTCCGAAGTTTACCAATCGAAAAATCTGAAATAATTATGATCAATAGAAATTAATGTATATTTTACAGGAAAAATAAAATCAACTCACTGACTAATATACTTTTTTTGATAATAACAATAATCCGCCAAAAACAAAGTTACGTTTGCGGTTTGCCAACAAAAGTACCTACATGTAAATTTTACTCGTAAATTCATGAATAAAAGTGATTCTTTCAATGTTTTACTTCTTTTATGGTATGGAACCCTCGGTACGCGAGTCCGACTCTCACTTGGCCGGTTTTTTTTTACGCTATACAAGTTAGTACTTGACTGCGATCTCACCTGATGGTAAGTGATGATGCAGTCGAAGATTTTAGCGTACTAACTTGGAAGGGGTAAGTAAAGTCACCCCAACAGTTTCTACACAGCATCGTACAGGAACGCTAAATCGCTTGGCGGTACGTCTTTGCTGGTAGGGTGGTAACTAGCCACGGCCGAAGCCTCCCACCAGACCAAACCTGAGCCAATTTAGAAAAACCGGCCAAGTGCGAGTCGGACTCGCGCACCGAGGGTTCCATACCATAGAAGAAGTAAAACATTGAAAGAATCACTTTTGTTCATGAATTTACGAGTATAATTTACATGTAGGTACTTTTGTTGGCAAACCGCAAACGTAACTTTGTTTTTGGCGGTTTATTGTTATTATCAAAAAAAGTATAATAGTTACGGAGTTGATTTTATTTTTCCTGTAAAATATACGTTTATTTTTATTGATCATAATTATTTCAGATTTTTCGATTGGTAATCTTCGGAGATAAGGTGGGGGGAACGGTATTTTTTTCGCCAGTTTGCCCAATAAATCAAAAACTATCAGGCATAAAAATAAATAAAAATCAGTTTTAGAATACACAAGTAACGCCCTCGCATACGATACCCCACTCAATATTGTTATCTCATTTTGAAATTTTGCCGACCCGGTTTTCCCCCCTTTTTAAATAAAAATAAAAACAATTTTCAAATTTTTACGATTGTTATGACGTCGGGTCACTATTTCCTATAACTATTCTAAATTTCAAGTCGATAGCTTGAATAGTTACTGAAATAATCGAGTGTGACAGACGGGCGGACGGACGGACGGACGGACGGAGAAAGTCTCACCATAAGGGTTCCATTTTTACCATTTTGGTATGGAACCCTAAAAATATAAAATTCCAAAGTGGCCCGTGGCGGGATCGAACCCGCGACCTCTCACTCGAATCCGAGCATGCGTCCCCTGCGCCACGGAGGTCGTCGCATTGACTTTATAATTTCGCATTGTCACTCGATTTACCGATTTATCGGTAGCCATAAAGTGGATTGTTGATTTAGTTACAACAATTTGGCAAACAAACAAACATCGGGACATGTGAAACTAAATAAAAGCTTGTAATAATAATAATAAATTATCGTCTTCAACCTGCAGGGCAACAGGCGACGTCCTGTTTCCCCTTTTTATTGCATCGCGAGCAGCGAGGTATTTACTCATAGATCTTCGACCAACTAAATTTCTTAATTTTTATAATAATTAAAAATAATATTTCTTAATTTTCTCATTTTTTTTATAAAATAATAAACCGAAGTTTTAATAAAATAGGTAAATGACAACATATAAAATTAAAATATTATGAAAGTACATATCAAAACCACGTGGGTTTCCTGCGCACATAATCGTTCAGCGACATACTAACAGATGGCGTGTTTGACAGTATATAATATAACCATTCAGCCGCTTAATAGAGGGCGTTATTTCAGCGGTTATTGCCACAGACCAAGGAATAACTTTCTATATTACGATCAGAAATCTACGGCTGCGAAATATACATTCACGCGCACGTCCGACTCTCGCATTAGCGCAAGACAGACTGACGCCTATGAGGCGTATCAGAAAGACAATGATGTCAATATACATGCATCATATGTCCGAAAGAGTTAACCATATGCTTATCACTTACGTAATTTGGGGGCGGCATAATGAGTTTTCACTTGAATAGGTTTTAATTGTATTGTGAATAATGTATAGTCCTGATTTAAAAAAAACTTCACGTCGATTTGAGTACTCATCAATAAGGACCCAAAAAAAAAAAAAACAGAAAACTGTTGAATCGTTTCCGATAAATCTGAATAAATATGAGAAGATTGGAGCAACTTTTGGGAAAACTTTCTATCGAGGAAAGTTTTTCCAATCGTGTTTCTGCGTCTTAACGTTTTGAGGTTAAAGATCCAAAATACATGACGTTCAAATTTGAAAGTAATTGTCTCTATAGTTTTCAACTGAGAGGCCGGTCAAAATCGCATAAATAGGCCTTCTATGCCGTTAATAAACTGCATCAGAATTTAGAATAATAGAATAAATGGACAATTTATTATAATCTTCTGCAATATCAGATAAATCTGCATGGCATCTGCCAATAGTGGTTTTTTGTGTAGACAAATTGGGGAAGTAGACTATTGGGACACAATACAACTTTTTTCTACATACATACTTTTAAACTTTTGTCAGAGCACCATCAAGAGGTTGTTGACTATTTGTAAAGTCAACGTGACATGAACATATTAAAATAATACTGGCTGTTCCTCGCAGCTTCACACACGTGATTTTTGTGGGATCCATGGTATTTTTTGGGTAAAATAGTAGCCTATATTTAACAAACATAATCCGGAGTGTAAAGTGTAAACATTCCAAACTTTAGCCAAATCGGTTCATTAGTTTTTTATGAGGTGAAGTAACAAACATACACACATATACAAACGTCCATCAGACGACTACAACGATCTACCGGCTAAGATAAGTACCACAATTAAATTTTGTCGGTCTCTTTTCTCTCTCTATATATGGATTGGAGTGAAAAAAGAGGTCGAGGGAAGTAGATAAAATTTTCTCGAAGTGCGCGGTTTTCATAACCTTTCCAGACAGCGAAGATTGATACATTATTTTTACCTTGCATCTGTATTCCAGATCCCGGCTATAAAGAAGGAGTGTTCAAGCAGCGACATGACTCTGGTGTACTCCCACATAGTTTTCTCTATCCCAACTTGAGCGACGAGGGATAACGTCTGCGGAGGACTAGAACGAAGGTTTTTCAGCACTTTGGCAGTTTGTGAGTGGCCTCTTGACAGTTTTAACACTAGTTTTGACAGGTAGCTCTTATTGTTCACATCTATCTGTAAGAAAGAGTTACAAAGACACTCTATAGGAAGGCCTTGTGTCCGTTCTTTTTATAGTAAAGAATGATGAAAGAGACGTTCACCTGATGTTAAGTGATACGCATTCTCATGTTAGATGCAATGCGTCCCGTAATTTTGAATTGCAATATCATACACATTGCACTGTGCCCATATTTTGAATTGCAATATCATACTACACATTGCACTGTGCCATATTTTGAATTGCAATATCATACGACACATTGCACTGTGCCCATATTTTGAATTGCAATATCATACGACACATTGCACTGTGCCCATATTTTGAATTGCAATATCATACGACACATTGCACTGTGCCCATATTTTAAATTGCAATATCATACGACACATTGCACTGTGCCTATATTTTGAATTGCAATATCATACGACACATTGCACTGTGCCCATATTTTGAATTGCAATATCATACGACACATTGCACTGTGCCCATATTTTGAATTACAATATCACACGACACATTGCACTGTGCCCATATTTTGAATTGCAATATCATACGACACATTGCACTGTGCCCATATTTTGAATTGCAATATCATACGACACATTGCACTGTGCCCATATTTTGAATTGCAATATCATACGACACATTGCACTGTGCCCATCATCATCAGGCATTGACTGTTGTTAGGTCTCATTTTGACCAGTACGTCGGCGTACAGTACCACGCTAACCGAAACAGTAACTTATTACTGTTTCGCGGTAGGATAACTAATCCTGATGAACTCTGCAAGAAGAGTTTTACCACTAGTAAGAAGACTCCTACTATCTATCAGGTTAGTTACTACCGTACCGGTAAAACGCACCGCGATTTACCGTTTTAGTCTGTGTAGTAACCGTTAGGGACTGCCCTTTCTTGTTAGCATGCTTATATCTTTAGCTTACCATCAGGTGAGATTGCAACCAAATACTAGCTCGTAGTATGAAAAAAAGGATCAATTCATTCAGTTTTTTGTGACTTACAAAAGGACGGATTTTTCCAGACGATATGAATTTCAGAGCCTGCA
Organism: Coenonympha glycerion; assembly: GCA_963855885.1. NCBI lineage: Eukaryota > Metazoa > Arthropoda > Insecta > Lepidoptera > Nymphalidae > Coenonympha > Coenonympha glycerion. The sequence goes on along the minus strand of OY979637.1, from coordinate 13,042,828 downwards.
TCAACAGTGTTATGAGTTCTTCAGCTGTCTCACAGTCTGAAATAGTTAAAGAATACCCCTTATTATAAAAGACAAGATAATAGATAATATATAAGTGACAAATATCATATTGACGTTTTACAAGAGCCTGTTAGTTAGGCCTATGTGAAATAAAGAAATTTTGACAATTCATATTTTTGTTATAGTGTTTCACATACGAGGTATTAAAATTATTAGCGTATCAAAATTATCGCTGCCAACGGGACTTAAACCTTATTTCAGGGGTAGTTATTTCCATAACATAATGCGTAGTTACGAAGTCAGCCCGGCAAACTGTGATTAATGTAAGCATACGTCATGCTAGTTGATACCTATTGGTCAGACCACTTCCCGCTAATTATAAGGTGTAATCTTAGCTTGGTCATCCCAAAGATAGCTGTGAATCATGGTTTGTAAATAAAATAACTCAATTGGTAAAGCACCCAACCGCGATAGCTGGGGGATGGCTCAAGTCCGTTGGCAGCGATAATTTTGATACACTAATAATTTAAGAAGCAGTGATAGCTCAGTGGTTCTGACCTCTGATACACTAATAATTTAAAAAGCAGTGATAGCTCAGTGGTTCTGACCTCTGCCTCTCATAAGGAGGTCGCGGGTTCGAATCCTGGGCACGCACCTCTGACTTTTCCGAGTTATGTGCGGTTTAGGAAACTAAATATCACTTGCTTAGCGGTGAAGGAAAACATCGTGAGGAAACCTGCATGCCTGAGAGTTCACAAAAATGTTCTCGATGGTGTGTGAAGCCCGCCAACCCGCACTTGGCCAGCGTGGTGGGCTATGGCCAAACCCCTCTCAGTCTGACAGGAGACCCGTGCCCAGCAGTGGGACGTAAAAAGGGGTTGAGATGAGATGATGAATAATTTAAGATGTTTTGAGTTTGAGTTTGACTTTACGGCACTCGCTGCTTATAATTCAAACTAGAGGATTTCAGACTTACCCCTTAAAATATCCCACAGTTTGTAAGTAAAATCGTTACTGGACCCCTGAGTAGACATAGCAGACATGCAGTGTCGCAGGCTGGTGGTGTCCTCGTTGATGCAGACGCAGCCGCCGGCGGGGCATTCCGCGGTATACGTGTATGTTTCGGTCTCATTGAGCAAGTTGTTCAGACGTTTCGCGTTGTTTAGGCGTTTCATTCCTTGGAAGATGTTTCTAGAAAAAAAAAGGAATCCCACCTGTAATAACTATCACTTGATAGCACAAAGAACACTTTTTTGTGTTGTGGAAACCTTGCAATCAGTCTGAAGACTATAAGCAAATGAAATTAGCGGTTCCGCAAGATGTTTGGAAAATCCCACTGTTTCATGTTCGACTATACGTCAGTAATTTATGTATATCGACATTTTGCTGAATAAACCAAAAATTTAAGACATAAAATAAATAAAAATCTGTTTTAGAACGTGCAAGAAAAGCTCTTTCATATGATACCTATTTGTTATCTCATATTGAAATGTAGACCCCCCAGTTTCCCCTCTTTCTAAATATAAATAAAAAGATTTTTAAATTTTTATAATTGCAATGACGTTGCGCCATTATTATGATCTTTAACTTCTAAATTTCAGGTTGATAACTTTAATATTTACTGAAATAATCGAGTGTGACAGATGGACGGGAAAGTCTCACCATAATGGTATGGAACTCTAAAATAGTAAGAAAATATACTTAATAGTGAAACATACTTAATGACAGCAGTCTCCAGGTTGACAGAGCCGGGTCCAGCAGCTGTCATGTCAACCAGTAGCTGGTTGATGTTGTGTAAAGCTGTCACAGACTTCCAGATAGCGTTGCAGGGGCTCATCAAGTGTCCTATCGCCACTTCTTGTTCCTGTGACAATAGAGGTTTACTATACAAGTTAGTACTTACTTCACTGCGATCTCACCTGATGGAAAGTGATGATGCAGCTGAAGATGTTGGCCTACTAACTTGAAAGAGTAAGTAAATTTAGCCCAATGGTTTCTAAACAGCATCGCACCGGAACACTAGATCGCTTGCCAGTACGCTTTTGCTGGTAGAGTGATAACTAGCCACGACCGAAGCTTCCCACCAGACGAGATCTGAGCCAATTTAGATATTATAAAAATCCAAAGTGGCCTGTGGCAGGAATCGAACCCGCGACTAATTCCCACTTGAATCCGAACGCCCACCCTTGCGCCAGGGAGGTTGTATATAATAGTTGCTGGCATGTAACTTGGGTTCTCAATATCTTATCCATCCATGATTTGTCTTAACAGAGACAGAAATTTTAAATAACTTGTATGTCAAACCAGTAGGGTACCTATACCTCTAGTAGGCTTTTCAGTTGGAGCCCTTGACCGGGACCTTGATTAGTAGAATAAGAATTCTTAAGAGAGCAGTAGGAATTAGGATGTTCCTGATACTGTATATTTGTACAAGTGCAATAATACTTACAAAGTGCACTTTGCAGCTGATGAACGGAGTGAGTAATGTTTTGGCACTCCATTCACAGTAGAGCTCGGTCACACCCCCGTGGGGAGCATTCAGTTGTTCCTCCATCGTGAGGGAATTGTAGGATATGCCTGATATGGTATACTTGCACTCTACCGACACTGATACCTGGAAAATAGAACATTTGGAAATATATAGAGCTGGAAATAGCATTTTAGTTTTGAATATCATCTTTTTGCCAATGCAGCAATAGCCTGAGGTCGACTGCAGCTGCCCCCGGGACGTCATTGAAAAGGAGTAGCTAAGTATCTGTAATATATTAAGCTACTATGACCATGTATGGGCACATTCTCTCCATTATGCGCCCATCACTTCATATTGATCTCAACCAGAAAATATAATCTCATCCTCGGTGCCGTACCAGGCTATATTGGACTGGTTAATCCAGGGGCTTTATAAATTATAGAATTATGTAGCTTCGAAATCACTTGCTGATATCTTTAACAAAACCACTAGTATATATAGTTCAATCCATGAAGAGGGACCCCACTTTGTCAAAATCGATTATGTATGGAGTTTGACAGAATAGGGCACATCTTCATGGATTGAATTATCTATACTTTAACGTTTGTTTTATTACTGTTTCACAGGAAAACCTCTACACTTATTTGACTACTAAGCAAGGAGATAGATTACACTCAGTCATTGGCAAAAGCTATAGTTCCCAAATGTATGTTAATCCTGCCATCTGCAATTGGTCAGAGTAGTTGTCAGTTTATGGAAACTAATTCATATCAGCTGCCTAAATTATAAATGCAATAAATATAATTGAATTGAATTGAATGGTAAAGGAAGAAGCCATTATGAGGAAACCTGCGTTCCTGACAGTAATAATTGTCCCTACATAATTTTTACATACAGACTTATCTGGATTTGGAAGAGAATAGTATAATAATTTAGCTCATTTCTGCTGATTTTTCTGTTTGTGGAGTCACCATGCTGGTGACCCACCCACCCACCAGGGCCTAATTGTGTAAGGAAAACATATTCATCGTTATTTTAATCGTTTACAAATTCTGCAGATGCAAAGCAGGGAACCAATCAGCAGTTAGACATTGTAAATGATTACGATAATAATCTAATACGTTTTTTCTACGCAATCTAGACGCCGATCAGTCTTTAATCTGAGAAGGCCTCCCAGGTCAATCATAGGACATGGTTTTGCTTATTGACTTGTAAAAATATTAGAGCTTACCAAATCCTCGCTAACACGTTCCTGTTCTGCAAACTCGTGGACCATATTTTCAACATCAACCTCTTCTAATGGCATGGAACCCTCATAGGTGACGATGCCCCTGGTAAACTCCTCAGCATTTGCTTGGCTACTGATTAACAACACTTTGGTATCTGCGGGTTTGGTGACCACCCACATTGGTGTTGATTCCTCTTTGGGTACCATGCTACAGCTTCTGTTGTACATGTTTAGTATGTCTCTAGAAAAAGAATTTTTCTTCAATATTCTATTGGGTCAAAGAACTATCTTATGAAGTTCCAGTGTTTGGATGCTGCAAATCATTTATTAAACACATATCTACTATATAAAAATAAGTCGGGGTTTCCTTCCTGACGCTATAACTCCAGAACGCACGAACCGATTTCCACGGTTTTGCATTTGTTGGAAAGGTCTCGGGCTCCTTGAGGTTTATAGCAAAGAAAATTCAGGAAATTTTCAACAGAAAAGCGGGAAAATCTTTTTTCACATACAGCGCCATCTCTGATACATAGCATGTACTACAAACCAATATTTTAAGTAGATGGCGCCGGTGCGTGATACATCTATAAAGAGGTAGCATAACGATGTTTGTGAGTTTATGCGTTTGTGAGTTTGTGACGTCGTAAGGGGTAATCTCTGGATCTACTGAACCGATTTTCAAAATTTTTTCACCAACAGAAAGCTACGTTATTGTGGAGTGTCATAGGCTATGATAATTTCCAAAATTAATTACGCATCTTTACTTAAACTTGAATAATATAATCTAAGTCATAAAAAAAATTGCTTCCATCGCTATATTGGCATATCTATCCGAATGTCTCGCGTCCAGCGCTGTGGGCTGTGAGTGTAAGGCCTGGTTTCTACCACAGTGATGCGGATCGGAGCTGTATATGAGTAACCAATCAGATTTCGTCATTTTGACATCTCCGAAACTGAGAGGAGAAGAGATGTCAAAATGTTGAAATTCCGCTTTGGTGGAAACCGGGCCTTACGCGGGACAAGCGGGCCGGGCCAAACATATTTCTAACGCGGAACGGAGTCCGCGGGCATTGCTAGTTATGTATAAAATTCTTGTATCACCTAGTGTTACTAAGAAACCAATATATATTTTTTTATGTACATTTGGTATATCTGATGTAAACTATTTTTTATATTTCTTAGTGAGAAATAATTTATATGGCATAATAATGTTTGCCAGGTCAGCTAGTACTTACTTATTGTGGTGCAGTACAGCTGTGATTAAAGGGCATTACAGCCAGCCAAATTAGGTTCTGGGCATAATGAAACTTAGGACTTGATGTCTGAGAATGATGAGCACAGTGCAGTGTTGTATGATATTGCAATGCAACATTATGGGATGCACTGAATCTGACATAAGCATGTATATATCTTTTAACATGTGCACGTATTGCTTGTCTCATCATTCAAAATAGAAAAAAATTGCTGTACCTTGCCTGATCCACATCTATGGGAGCATGTAACACCTCTTCCTTCCTCCATAACTGTGGTTCATCAGAGATAAGTGTCTCATCCAAAATTGCATGCAAACTCAAGTCTAACTTAAGAGGAGACCCAGTTAAGTCAAGCTCTTCTGCAAGATGCAAAAGGTTTAAGCACGGTTTATGTTATAACTAGAGAACAAAAGACAGAAGTCATAACTCATAACACACCACAGAAGTAAGATCAATGAACTCTCCTATGGACTTCGATATTACCTTAATTGGTAGTACAAACAGGTAGTAAGTAGTAACCATTAAGCACATTTAAAACATTGTTTTTAATATGTATCACACATAATTAGTATTTACCTTTTTCATTATTATTTTTATTAAAATCCGTTGTCGATACTGAACTTTGCTTTGCCTGAAACCGAAAGCAATATTTTAAAATACGAGGATCTAAATCTTTTGGTATATCGTTATAAAACAAGAAAATACGACACAAGTATGTTAAACTTACTCACTTTTGCGTAAACAATTAATAAATCTTTATTTTCTCGTGTGTACATTTCGACATAACTAGGACTCGCTTGTTTTTCTATTACATATTTAGGATAACTTTCTAATAACCGTTGTATTAAACTCTCCATATTAGTTGACTACACTTATTTAAATTATGTAAAGTGAATACCAAAATATTTAAAAACAATTTTCTTTACATATCTTTTTCTTGGTTGCAAATTGAAAATTGAAATCATTGAAATTTAAAAATCCGTTGGGCCACAGATTACTTTATATCTGCTTCATAGACATAAAACACTATTGACCTGCGTTGCGTTGCATGTTGCGTTGTCAATACCCCTAATCCCTATATTCAATATACTCTATGATGTGCTCTATGATATACTCTTAACTCTATGGGCGTTGTCATAGAGTATTTGTCCAGTGTGACCGTTTCAAAATTGATGAATCTGCCAAACACTTGTAAAAATATCTGCCGAAATCTGGCAACTCAATTTCTGAACTTTAAAAGTATGTACAGTCATTGTAGAAACAATAATAGCCTAGTAATTTTGACGTCGGAATATCCTCGTTCCATCGACACAAAGTAAAAGTTTCCAGCTTAGTATGTAACATCTCCGTGTAACTACGTCATACAAAAATAAGTAAATAGACTTAAAATCATTAATTTTTCATTTTATTTCAAAGATAATAAGGATTTCCTTGAAATCTGCCACATTCTGCCACGTTCTTAAATCGTCAGCTTATTCTGCCAGAGGTAGAATTCAGATGCTAAATCTGCTCAAATGGTAGAAATCTGCCACAACGGTCACACTGTATTGGATGTTGTTTTGACTTTGACGTTTCAACTTTTGACAAGATTCGACCACAGAATAATACTTTGGATTTGACTGAACAATGAACATCGTGCTGCGTAATCATGATGAAGCTTTAATGTTTTATGAAACTAATTAGTATAAAAAAATGAAAAATGTCCTATTTATATTATAAAGAAAAATTAATAATTACCTATTGTTTTCAAAAACACTAGCGACATCTCAAGCGTATTGTAATAAATACTCTCTTGAAACCGTCATCTAATGGCGATAAAGAAAAACATACGTTTGTAATAGTGATACTAGATGGCGCTAGTAGGTTTATTTTTTCATTTTTTAATTTTGAAGCACTTTTTATGAAAATTTTCTTTTTTGTCAATACATCTACTACCGAAATCTACTTTTTTTTATAGTCAACGCGAGCAAACTAGCGGGCGGGCGGGTAAGCGGGAACTGCAAATGCGTTGCCGCCGCCGGTTGCCGGTTTGTTTAACCGCCCCTTGAATAACCCCATGTTATAGTTTTGAGGGAACACTGATGCAGCTCAGGTAGCTGGTTCCATAGTTTGCATGTGCGTGGAACGAAAGATCTGGCATGTTAGGTACTGAGTGGTCGAGGATTGCCAGCCATCCAGCACACCAGGTGGAATGTATGGAATATTTTTCTATGCCGGATGTATGCACAGAGAAAATGGAAGGCTGAACTGAAATAATAAGGCGATTATGATTAAAATCTGTGATTACGATATGAGAGATTGGCCGCTCCATCGTTATGGTAGGTACCTAATTTTATTTATTTTCTGTGCTAGACTAGGCACCTACTTCCGAATGAATTTCATTCTAGATGTAGCTAGATCGTACCTACCTATTTAAAGAAAAGGAATCATTAATAAATTATCAATGGTAACCTACTTTATAATATCTAAGGACAGAAAACTTTATCAGCTATATCTCTATTCTCTCCTACTTTATCTATTCTATACCTACATTCAAGAGGGTAGGAGAAAGAGACTTCCTTCATCCTTATTCCTTCCCTCACGCCAATTTTGGAGGAAAGATCCGTAGATTACGATTTACGACATAAAATCATACCATGGTTTCGCCTTCACTGTATTATACCTACTTAATATAGTGGTTTGCAATCAACCTAATGAGATGCTGAGGTACGCCCATTTTACCACAGACAATCCCAAGTGATCTAATTGTTATTTATTATTTATTCAGCAAAGATATTGATATAGTATAGGTACCTATTGCACTTGATTAAATAAAATTATCTAGTAGAGGAAGGAAGACTCGCACTCGTTCAGGTGAAAATATTGCTTCCACGTTCCTTAGATGATATATGGATTGCAAAAGAGAGCTATTAGATCCATATACAAAATGAAGCCACGCGAATCTCTTCGCCAAAAATTTAAAGAAATAGGCATTCTTACAGTGGCGTGTCAATACATTTATAATTGTCTACTGTTTGTACGTCAAAATATAAATAATTACAATAAACGGATAGATATAAGTAACCGTCCAATTAGAAGTGGAGCACATAAGTTAGTTGTAGTGCCACACCGTTTGCGTAAGGTACAAAAGTCCTTTGTGGGGTTGAGTGTACGCTTCTACAATATGATCCCGAAGTCTGTCTTGGACTTACCTTTGCACCGGTTTAAAGATACTGTCAAAAAACATCTAATAAATCAGGGTTACTACACCATTGAAGAATTGTTAAATAACAAAGATTCTTGGAACGATAGTGATATGCTTCCATCTCCTCACGAGATATCTTAAAAATATTGTTTCATACTAAGTACTAAAAATTGTATATTGAGACATTTTTTTTTTAAAAGAGCAAGTACCGAGTTTCTTGCCAGTTCTTCTCGGTGCAATCCTGCTTTCCGAACCTGGCGGTAGAGTCTCGACATTTTCATGAGAGCTTAAATCTAAGCCTATGTGAAATAAAGAATTTCATTTCATTTCATTTCATTTCATTTCATTTCATTTCATTTCAGTGGTTCTGACCTCTGCCTCCCATAAGGAGGTCGCGGGTTCGATTCCTGGGCACGCACCTCTAACTTTTCTGAGTTATGTGCGTTTTTAGGAAACTAAATATCACTTGCTTAGTGGTGAAGGAAACCAGCATGCCTGAGAGTTTACTAAAATGTTCTCGAAGGTATGTGAAGCCCGCCAACCCGCACTTGGCCAGCGTGGTGGGCTATGGCCAAGCCCCTCTCTGTCTGAGAGGAGACCCGTACCCAGCAGTGGGACATAAAAAAGGGGTTGAGATGATTATCTTGCCAGGTGGCAGGTTGTATCAGAAGCCCTATATGCATACTATAATATTATGAGATTGCGATTCCATGCATGTAATAGAAAGGAATGAAATTAAAAAAAATAATCGAGTGTGACCGACAGACGGACGGACGGACGGACGGACGGACGGAGAAAGTCTCACCATAAGGGTTCCATTTTTACCATTTTGGTATGGAACCCTAACAACACAATATGCGATAGCCAAAGACTTCAGGGATACCTACATAGAAGTCTTTGGCGATAGCGATATACCTACAGAGCGAACTATCAAACAGTATCACAAGATAGCGGCGTTAGTTCCGATTTTGACGTGTCAAAATAGCCTTGTCGCACTGTATACTTAACTTCTTGCCTAAGCACCATAGATACCTACTACTACAGATTTTACCTACTACAAAGGAAGTACTGAAAACGTTAAAAGTAACTAAGTGTCACTTTGTTAACGAACCGCAAACTTAAGGGTTTCCTTTTTAGCATTTTGGTATGGAACCCTACAAATATGTATCAGAATTATCGCTCAATTGATACGTTACCTACCTAAGTACGTGATCAGGGGGCCTATACCTACCACCGTGACCTAAAGTAATATTATCGTAATATTGCTTTAAAATTTCCATACTGACATTGTATGAAAATGTCAAAACAATATAGCAATAATATTACTTTAACAGCCGTTTTCACTAAACCTAGGATACGCCTAAATCGAATGCTTAGCCGATAAGTGACAGTTTTCACCTACAACAACTGTCACCTTAGGGCTACCTAAGCATTCGATTTAGGCGTTTCCTAGGTTTAGTGAAAACGGCTGTAAGTCACGGTGGTAGGCCCCCAGTTCAGCAATAATTCTCAGTAATCAATCTATCAATTTAATGATAATAATAATAAGGAGTCAAGGTCAGGCAATAAAACATGGGTGGCCAACACGCGGCCCGTTTGCTGCATGCGGCCCGCGAGGCTGCAAGCCGCAAGGATGTGTGGCCCGCGGAGTAGGTACAGGGGTAGGACCCCTGAACCTAGGAAATTAATCGGTTTTTTTCCACTAAATACTTTATGAAAGAAATCTCCGTAAAAACCTTCCCTTAAATATTCACCATACTTCCTTCACCCGTATAAGCAAGGCGCTCGCAATAATTACTGTTAAACAAATGTTGCACCTTTGCTAATGAAATCGGTGTAGGCGGCTCCGCTGGCGCGTTACTATCGGTGCGATGTGTATCGAGAGTGTGGATTATCTAGTAGTGACGTAGGAACTATAATTATTCTGTAAATAATGATACTCCACACTCTACGGGGGGCGATTCACGTAACCTTTTCAAACACTGAGTGAAGTGAATCCAGAAATAAAATAAAAAAACCGGCCAAGTGCGAGTCGGACTCGCGCACCGAGGGTTCCATACCATAAAATAAGTAAAACATTGAAAGAATCACTTTTGTTCATGAATTTACGAGTATAATTTACATGTAGGTACTTTTGTTGGCGAACCGCAAACGTTACTTTGTTTTTGGTGGTATATTATTATTATCCAAAAAAGTATAATAGTTAGGAAGTTGATTTTATTTTTTCTGTAAAATATACATTTATGTCTATTGATCATAATTATATCAGATTTTTCGATTGATAAACTTCGGAGATAAGGGGGGGGGAACGGTATTTTTTTCGACAGTTTGCTCAATAAATCAAAAACTATCAGGCATAAAAATAAAAATAAATAAAAATCGGTTTTAGAATACACAAGTAACGCCCTTTCATATGATACCCCACTCAATATTGTTATTTCATTTTGAATATTCGAAGCCCCGGTTTTCCCCCCTTTTTAAATAAAAATAAAAACAATTTTCAATGTTTTATGATTGCAATGGCGTTGGGTCATTATTAACTAAAACTATTCTAAATTTCAAGTCAATAGCTTCGATAGTTACTGAAATAATCGAGTGTGACAGACGGACGGACGGACGGACGGACGGACGGAGAAAGTCTCACCATAAGGGTTCCATTTTTACCAAATTGGTATGGAACCCTAAAAACTTAAAAGTTTGTGAAGGTGCGCTCTCCTGCATTCATGGTAGCCTGGTATCAAAAGCTCTACTTTAGGGGTGTTAGGTTATTTTCGTTACGGAATTTCTGGATTCGGTCCGGACGCTCAAAGCCCGCGATAGGAGCTATGCATTAGCTTAATAATCAACACTAAAAATTAACTTTACGTCTATTGGTTTAGAGTGTAAAATTGAATGTACCTACCTACTTCAATATACTAAGCCTCAACCTTAACGTGCAATGTAAATTTAATTTCACGATTCTCGACCATGTTGCGTTTTGATCTACATTCAATTTTACGCTTTATGTCAATAGCCGTAAAATTAATTTTTCAGTGTTCGCAAAAATATTTCGGTATCAATATCATCTGCCAAAATACGTAAATGCCAAAACCTTTTTAAACAATTCACTTCACCAAAAGTAACCGACGTGTTACGTGAATTGTCTACCAGGTTATCTGTTAGAAGCGTGACTCATTGAACTGAACTAGGTCCTACCTATCTATAGATCGTCTAATGACTATAGTCCTTAAGGATGCCCTGAACTACGATGTCTCCCATACATTCGTTATACCAAAATCATTTGTAATTCGTGCAAAATTCGATCATGGTGTGGTGTTATTCGGGTACATTTATAGTAATAATCTATGCTCCTAAAAAATGAATCCAAAACCCCCTGTCACGTACTAAATTTCACGAAAATCTGTCTAGCCGTTCCCGAGATTCAGATTAAATACAAATATATATAATAATTGCTCGTTTAAAGGAATAGGATATTTATAAGATACTCTAGCTCTCTAGCTATTAAGTTTTATGTCAAGTCATTCTTCCACTTATATTAATCACCCTAACGGCAAAAATGTGTTGATTTCACGTTCTGGTGCGATGCTGTGTAGCAAGCGTAAAGGGTTTTTCATTTCTTCATCGTCACACAACATTATTCCACGGCATTTTTTGTAACGATTTCAATGCGTGCGCAACAAATAATAAAATAAATGCCCAACAAATAATGTATATAAGTTACAATATCCCCATTTTGTAAGTGGTGAAAATCCTTTGGGAGAAATTTACCTGAGCAAATTGTACGACAAAATTACTTCTCGTCTACAATAATGGTATTTGATAACTACACTTTACCTTTTATAGTATTACCACCTATTACTAACATTTTATGTTTGCGAATCTAATTTATTTTTTCTTATACTCTACAAGTTAGTACTTGACTGCGACCTCACCTGATACCTGATACCTTAAGTGACGTTGCAGCCGAATATACTCGAGCTAACTTGGAAGGGGTAAGTAAACTCACCCCACGGTTTATACCTAACGGTTTTGTTCGAAATCTATGTAAAAATCAAAAGGTTTTGTAGTAGCGCTTTTATTGTATTTAAAATAAAAAGATTCCTGAACCTTTTTGGTATTGCAAGGGGCCATAATGTGCTCTTTATTTGATTGGAGTTAACAGTATGTAGAAATAAGAAACGTTAACGTTTCACGCTGAATGTATTCGCATAACAATCAGTTTCAGTGTTCTACAGATTAGTTAAGGGAAAGTATAAGTAAGGTAGAAAATATTTCAATGAAGTATTTTAATTTTAGTGAAACGAAGAAAAATTTACAACATAAATTCAAATTAAAAAAAAAATAAGTAATTAAAAAATTAAAAAACACGACTGCCCTGTTATAAAACGAACTAAAAAGTAAGAAACAAGTTATTTTGGTGGAACAGATAAATTCATATGGCAGTCGGGGGACCTCTTTCAATAGAAGTTGTTCCTCAGAACAGCCCTGTTTTGACAGGGCGGTCGTGTTTTTTAATTTTTTAATTACTTATTTTTATTTTATATTTTTTAGTGATGGTCTGCAGTTAGGTGAAGGTATTTTCTGTTACTACTCTCCAATACCTTCATTTTGATACCCATATTGTGATAGTTGAAGAAAAAATTTTGTTTACCGCTTTTGAGAATGGCGCCTCACATCCGCCAAAAAAATTATAGCCTATGTTACTCGGGAGGATCCAAGGATTCTAACGATACCCCATATGTCTAAATCTGTTCAGCCGTTCAGAAGTTATGGAGGAATAAAGAAACATCACATACATACATACATACATGAACCCTAAAAACATTACACTCCTTTTTTTGGGCAGTCGTGTAAAAATACATGCTCTTCCCTTTGTAACACATGCCCTGTTATTTTGATAAATACATAGCTAATAGATTTGATTAGGCCGTTTGTTTGGTATGATTAAACTATGTAACTATATGAATTTTTTTTTGTCTTATAGTGAAAGTTAAGTCAAAAGCTAAGATATAATACCATCACCTGTTCTCAGTTACACTATTCATAATTAGGGCGCGTAAATTAATATCCTCGTTACGTAATAAAAAAACGATTCCAGTTATCTTGATAGGCTGTGTCTACTAGACCACCCACTCTGATTTCCCCAATTTATTAATTAAATGTTACATCTACTAACAATGAAAACACAGCAGGAAAATTGTTATTTTACCGTAATCCAATAAAGGTTAGATTCCAGGATCTGTGACTGCACAATGTCGACAGACCGATAGTTTTTGACGACCTCCAAAATTGCCACATAAAGGAATTTTAAAACTCATGCAAGGGGGTCCAAAGTATGTATGGAGAATTAATACTCCTTCTCGCCGCGTGACTACTAAGCTGACCCAATTTGGCTGAAATTTAATGAATGGAGATAGATTATATCCTCGATTAACACATAAGCTACTCGTATCTACTTTTTATCCTATAAAAATCGATGATGCTCGCGGGATTGGTGAAAACCCTAAATACAAGCAGGTGAAGCCGCGGGCATCCGCTAGTAGTAGTACCTTGTAGACGTAATTAAAGTATGAGTAGCAGGCAGTACTTTTAATAAGAACCGATAGAGAAAACTACACACTCACAAACTTACAAACATACACATTGTACGATTTAAAATCATGAACCCACTCAACATTTACATAGGGTTTGTGTAAAATGAGTATGATGTAATATTTTACACAGATTCCTTTAAATTGACAATTTGCCCTTGAAGGGGTTTGCCAGTGAGGCAGAGTATCCCCTTTCGTAATAGAAGGTTCTAGCGAAGAAAATATGCTTTAGTTTCGTTGGATTATTTATTGTGAACTCGCTACAGAAAACTTATTATTATATTGCTGAATTAGCGATGTAATTAAAGATCGCGGTTGACCGACGTGTAGGTAGCGACTTGGAGTACCGTGTACTGGCGCGTTGTGCAATATTGCGCGATCAGCAAATTTGTCAGGTCACTCGCCTCGCGGCGCGGCCGCGAGCTAATACTACGGGTTTCACCCGAGTATGCTTGTGAATTTAATGTTTTTGAAAATGTGTATGTTTGTTTATTGGTGTGAATGTGATTTTGTGTTCTGTATGTGTTTGTGTGCTGAATTATGGTTGTGTATGAGTAGCCTACACCACTCCCCCCCAGAGGCCGTGTCTACGGACGATAATAGTCCGGGAAGCGAACTCTTCTTCCCGAACGCGTTGTACGCCATCCGGTGTTAGTATCGGACGGTTGATGGGTAGAATCTGGAGATGGAGGGTTGGGAGATTTAGGTGGGGCCGGATCGGGAGGTGTATTTAAGGCTGGATTAGGTTGGAGTTGTGGTGGCGTGGCGTCGGACAATATGTAGGCCGGCTTAATGCGGTCAATAGATACTGTGACGATTTTGCCTTTGATATTTAACCTAAACGTTTTTGCACCTCTTTTAATGACTTCATATGGCCCAGTGTAAGCTGGCTGTAGTGCACCACGTAGCGTGTCATCTCGGAGGAAGACATGGCTACAGGTGTTTAGTTCCTTAAATACGAAGGTTTTGGCTTTAGAGTGATGTTGAGCTGGGATAGGCTGTAGTTTTTCGGCGAAGGACTTCATGCGAGCTGAGAAGTCGGTGATGTCGGTGGTGTAACCTGGGACATTGTCGCCGAAGAATTCACCGGGTAGTCGGAGTGGTTCGCCATACACCAGTTCAGCTGATGAGGCGCTGAGGTCCTCTTTTATGGCGCTTCTTATGCCGAGGAGCACAAGTGGTAGTGATTCAGTCCAATTTTCGTCTGCGTGGCAGGTTATAGCTGCTTTGAGCTGGCGGTGGAAACGCTCCACCAGGCCGTTGCACTGAGGATGGTAAGCAGTTGTGCTGCGGTGTTGAAATCCAATAGATTTGGCCAACTGCTGGAAAAGCGCTGATTGGAATTGCTTCCCGAGATCTGTCACGACGTCTAACGGACTGCCGAAGCGTGATACCCAGCAGGAAATAAACGCTTTGGCCACTGTCTCTGCTGTGATATCGGTGATGGGTACAGCTTCTGGCCATCGTGTGAAGCGATCGACGGCTGTTAAGCAATATCGGTATCCGTTTGAATATGGCAGTGGACCGACCAGGTCTATGTGGGCATGTTTGAATCGTGCTGAAGGTAGCGCGTGCGTACCCACAGGTGACGACACGTGTCGGCTGACTTTACTGCGCTGGCAGGACAAACATGCCTGCGCCCATTCACGGCAGTTCTTGCGCATGAGGGGCCAAACGAAACGTTGGGCAACGAGCTTAGCTGATGCGTTTGGACCTGGATGGCTAAGAGAGTGGAGGCTGTTGAAAACTTGCCTGCGACAGCTCTCAGGAACAAAAGGCCTGGCAGTCGGTGTACTGACGTCACAGTACAATTCAGTACGACTCCCAGGGATTGAAATTTTCTTCAGGCGTAGGGAAGTTTCGCCTTTCAGATAATCTGCAAGTTCAGGATCTGTGGCTTGCGACTTTGCAAGGACTTCGAAATCGACGGGCTTCTGTAATTCATAAACACGGGAAAGAGTGTCGGCAACGATGTTATCTTTACCCGATATGTGTTGAATGTCTGTCGTGAATTGCGATATGAAGTCTAGGTGTCTATACTGTCGCGGCGAACAGTTACTTTTACGCTCATGGAATGCATAACATAGCGGCTTGTGGTCAGTATAGACTGTGAAGTGGTGAGCTTCTAGCATGTGGCGAAAGTATTTAATGCCTTCGTATATGGCGAGGAGTTCCCGATCATATGCTCCATATTTGACCTGGGAAGGGCTCAATTTGCGCGAGAAGAATGCTAAGGGCTGCCAAGCTCCGTTTACGTATTGCTGAAGGGCTGCTGCGATGATTTTGTCTGAAGCGTCCGTGACGAGACCTAACTTTGCATTGCAGTCTGGATGCGCTAGTAAGGCTGCGTTGCACAGACTCTTCTTGCAGTCCTCGAAGGCTTGCAGTGATTCTCCCTCTATGACAACCGGTTGTGAGCCTTTTACCGATCCGGTCATCAAGGCATTCAGAGGTGCTTGGATTTCTGCAGCATTGGGTAAAAATCGCCTATAAAAATTAATCATGCCCAGGAATCTTCTTAGTTCTCGGACATTTTTCGGGATCGGAATATCTGCAATGGCTTTAACTTTCTCATCTAAGGGTTTCGTACCTGCTTCTGATATTCTGTACCCGAGGAATGTAACTTCAGGTGCGCCGAACACACATTTGGCTGTGTTAACAAGTACGCCGTATTCTTGCATACGAGTGAAAAGTTGGCGCAAATGTTGCTCGTGCTCTTCTTGTGTTTTGGAAAATACCAGAAAATCGTCTAGGTATGGATAGCAAAAGTCAAGACCACGCGTTAGTTCATCCACGAATCGTTGAAAGGTCTGACCGGCGTTCCTCAAACCAAAAGTCATGAAGGGAAATTCGTAAAGCCCGAAGGGAGTTGTAATGGCTGTCTTCGGGATGTCCTCCTCAGCTACAGGGATCTGATTGTAAGCCTTGACTAAATCTATAACGGAAAAGTACTTACATCCAGATAAGTTATGGGAAAAGTCATGTATATGACGAATTGGGTATTTGTCTGGTATCGTCCTCGCGTTGAGAAGTCTGTAATCGCCGCAAGGACGCCAGCCGTTGTCTTTCTTGGTCGCTAGGTGGAGTGGTGATGACCACGGGCTGTCGGACGGACGGGCGGTACCATTGGCCAGCATTGTGTCAAATTCCTGCTTGGCGATCTTCAATTTGTCTGGAGCCAGCCTACGGGGTGAGCATGACACTGGGGGGCCTGGTGTAGTGCGGATGTGGTGTTGTGTAGTGTGTTTTACTGTACCTGGTGTGCCGGCGGGGCGAGTGATATCCGGAAATTCGGACAAAATGGTGTGATACCTGCTGCTGCCTCCAGTCGATACCTTCACACTCGTTACAAGATTATTAGAATTACAAATGCTTACTGCTGCGCTGATATTGGTAAGGCTATCGGTGAGTCTGTGATTACTGATGTCAACGACGAGACGGTAATGTGCGAGAAAATCTACACCGATGATAGGTTTCGTGACATTGGCAACGACGAAACGCCATGGAAAATTGCGGCGTAGGCCTATGTTCAACGTAAGTTGAATGTAGCCGTATGTATCGATTACCGAACCATTAGCAGCGTGCAGGGTAAACGAGGTTTTACAACGACGTTCATGAAGCGCACTAACAGGATATACGCATAGATCACTTCCGGTATCTACCAAGTACTGAACGTTAGTGTCCCGGTCCGTAATAAAGAGGCGACCTGGATTACGACAATCGTCGGCCGCCATCACAGATTGTCGTGCTTGTTTCCCGACGGCTTTCCAAAGTTGCACGGTTGTACGCATTTGTTCGCCGCCGGTCCGAATTTATGGTGGTACCAACAATTTGGGAACCGCTGGTGGTTTGATGTTGACCTCCGGTGTTGAGAGCGGCTGCGGCTTCGTTCTCGAGCTCGTCCGCGTTCGTACTGTTGTGACCTCTGGTCGTCGCGGGCGAGAAGAGCGCTGACCTGCTTCGTCAGCTCGGATACCTGCTGCGCCAAAATGTCGACAGTAGTGGATGGAGTTGCTGCGGCTACTTGGCGTGCTGGTGGTGAAGCGATGTCGTGTATCCGGTCTGTGAGGTCTGCTAGCGCGTCGAGGGACAGGCCCGGTTGAGACGCGACGATGGGCTGCATCTCCGTGGGTAAGCGGCTGGTCCAAATAGTTTTCACAAACTCGTGAGGGACGTCTGGTCCAGCTAGGTGTTGTAGGTGCCGAAGGAATTGTGATGGTTTCCTACTGCCTATTTCTTCATGTGACAATAGTTGTTTAATTTTATTTTCCCGCGATGCCGACAGTCGTTTGATTAATTCTGTTTTCAGACGGTTATAGTCGGGAGGGCCAGCTATGATGTCCTCGACCTCTGTGGCGTACTGCCGATCTAGCGACGTTACTACCTGGTAGAATTTGGTCTCTTCGTCGGTAATTCCAAACAATTTGAATTGGCCTTCTACTTGCCGGAACCAGATGTTGGGTTTTTCTGCCCAAAACGGTGGAGTTTTTATTTGTCTTGGGCATAACGGCGTTAGTGTTACATCGCGACCGCTGATCCTTACGGCTTTTTTAATTCGTTGACGAGTGTCGGTATTCACATTTTGCGAGTCCGTTTCACTTTCACTGCTCATCTTCGCTAGCGCGTGTTTTCGAACGGGTCACCAGTGAAGGGGTTTGCCAGTGAGGCAGAGTATCCCCTTTCGTAATAGAAGGTTCTAGCGAAGAAAATATGCTTTAGTTTCGTTGGATTATTTATTGTGAACTCGCTACAGAAAACTTATTATTATATTGCTGAATTAGCGATGTAATTAAAGATCGCGGTTGACCGACGTGTAGGTAGCGACTTGGAGTACCGTGTACTGGCGCGTTGTGCAATATTGCGCGATCAGCAAATTTGTCAGGTCACTCGCCTCGCGGCGCGGCCGCGAGCTAATACTACGGGTTTCACCCGAGTATGCTTGTGAATTTAATGTTTTTGAAAATGTGTATGTTTGTTTATTGGTGTGAATGTGATTTTGTGTTCTGTATGTGTTTGTGTGCTGAATTATGGTTGTGTATGAGTAGCCTACACCCTTATTTATTTAAGCTATGAAAAATTTCTTTAAGCGGACCTAATTTCTAGTATTTGCTTTGACAATTTACATGAACCACTTAAGTTACCTTTAAACCGAGCGGCCTAGACGCGTATTATAATTGGTTTTTACGGTCGACTCCCGAGGGTCATGTCAGACCGTGTTAAAAGGTCCCGCCCAAACGGTCGTGTTAACGTTATATCTGGCTAAATAGCACGCGAGAGCTGGTGGGAAAATCTTTGGGGGTGCTTGATAAAAGCTCAAAGTTTGAGTGTGGCACTATAACCTATAACGGTATAAACGGTTACTTATGCAATATTCGACCTGCTGTTTACTTTCTAAAGGTATTGTATTCTTGACCTTTAATCTAAATTCGCTCAGAAGCAGAAACATGATTCGAAGAAATTTTGTCGATAGGAAGTTCTCCCAAAAGTCGCTCCAAAATCAGCATTTTAGGGTTCCATACCAATTTGGTAAAAATGGAACCCTTATGGTGAGACTTTCTCCGTCCGTCCATCCGTCCGTCCGTCCGTCTGTCCGTCCGTCCGTCCGTCCGTCCGTCCGTCTGTCACACTCGATTATTTCAGTAACTATCAAAGCTATCGACTTGAAATTTGGAATAGTTTTAGGTAATACTGACCCAACGCCATTGCACTCATAAAATATTGAAAATTGTTTTTATTTATATTTAAAAAGGGGGGAAAACCAGGACTTCGAATTTTCAAAATGAGATAACAATATTGATTGGGGTATCATATGAAAGGGCGTTACTTGTGTATTCTAAAACCGATTTTTATTTATTTTTATGCCTGATAGTTTTGGATTTATTGAGCAAACTGTCGAAAAAAATACCGTTCCCCCCCCTTTATCTCCGAAGTTTATCAATCGAAAAATCTGAAATAATTATGATTACTAGACGTTAATGTATATTTTACAGGAAAAATAAAATGAACCCCCTTACTATTATACTTTTTTTGATAATAACAATAAACCACCAAAAACAAAGTTACGTTTGCGGTTCGCCAACAAAAGTACCTACATGTAAATTATACTCGTAAATTCATGAACAAAAGTGATTCTTTCAATGTTTTACTTCTTTTATGGTATGCAACCCTCGGTGCGCGAGTCCGACTCGCACTTGGCCGGTTTTTTTTAAGTTTTAATTTGGCTTTGATTTGGCTAACAATTAAGTTTTGATTTGGCTTTTCCAAACGATGTTTATGATACTGTTTTAGCAAATGAAAATGCTTTTTAAAGTCATGTCGTGCTTAAAATAGATGTAGCCACAGATCAGAGAAGAAACATGTTCACTGTTCAGTTTCTATCAAGCATTCGTTTAAAATTTCCCACTAGCTCGTGAACTAGTATTTCATACCTATTCGTGAAAATATCTGAAACGTAAAATGTTCACAAAACTTTTACTGTGATGATTTAAATGTAAATAAGAGTCAACATTTGACATCGAATTAGTTTACCTTATGTAAGTATATTAGGGTTAGAACAGACCTACATAATAAAATATCATAATAAACGTATGGACACAAAAAATGTAAAACCTTTCTCTTTGTACCTATTCTTAAACATAACGTAAAGATCAAAATAGTGAACAAGATTCTCACATCTATGGCATTCTTTTACAAAATTTAATTTAGTACTTAACAGCAATATTTTAAGGTAAGTGAGTAGGTACATTATGCAGCCAAAGATTGTTATCGAAAAATCTTGAAAAAGGTAAGTACTAAGTAAGACAGGGCGAACAGCGCGAAAAAATGTCGCCAGTTTAAGGGAGCAAGAATGAACTATTTTGCACCCCCCCCCCCCCCTGATGTCAAAAAATAAAAACTAAAAATAGCTTAAAATACTATGCAATAGCTTTACCGTGGCAGTCTCCGAGTGCCACAATTCTCTTTTTGTGTTTTTTTTCTCATTTAAAAAACTCAAGTAACCTAGCTTCCTAGTGAATATTGCAGCTAGTTTTAAATGGATTATATTACAATAAGCAGCAACTCAACCGCTACAAAAGTTAGTCGCCCACTACATCCCACTTTAACGGTGAACTTGGCTTAACTTACTCTACTCTTGTTTAGCATTCAGCAGGTCTTTATAATTTATTTATTATTATGAAACTGTAAAAAGCTACGTGGCTATACAAAGTGTGGATTAATTGCCATAATTAGCCGAAAGCCTAAAGTAGGGAACGATGTAGCATGTAATGCATGAAAAAATATCACAAGAATTGTAGCTCATATCCTGAGAGACCTATAGAGAGTTCAAAAATCTACCATAAATTTTAAGTGACATCCCTAAAAACAGCTGCTTCGATAACAATGAACTGGAAATAATGAAAATGATATGAGGTTTGTCGATATTATGTTAGAGTTGTTAAATTTTATTTTTCTAAATGAAATCGTATCTTTTGTATTGAAAATAAAATAAAATAATTGGGACTTCTTATCACGTTAATGTGTTTCTTGGATCAAGTTAAAAGGTTAACGGCACACGATACAAATTAACCCACAGACCAGGGAATAACTTATTATATTGACTAATTAACCAACACTTTTCATGTGGTTGAACTGCTGGTGTTAATAAATTGTATGGTGGCTCAGCGGACAAACTATACCTACCTTACTTGAAGGTGAGAAGTAGTCATATTGTGGCTGGCTGTAGCTGAAAAATGCAACTTCTACAACTTTCCTTCTCCTTAATAATATCCAGTCTTTATAACTTCTTGATCTGTAACTGCGTAGTAAATAATGCAATAGCGGTGGAATACGTAAACCTAAAACTATATACAATAACTAGCTGACTCGGCAAACGTTGTTTCGCCTTTGAGGGGTATGAAAAATAGATAACAACCTGCTCACAGACCTAGTGATCATACACTGAAAATTTCGTAACAATCGGTCGAGCCGTTTTGGAGGAGTTTGGTAACAAAGATTGGCGAGAGAATTTTATATATTAGATTGAAAATGTTACATATGTTTGTGCTAAGCCGCATTTGGCTTTCATTATATTTTAAAAACATCACTTAGATGAAGGTACGATTATGTAATGTTTTTTTTGTAAGCCAGAGAAAGGAGTGGGTGTCTCGAATGTTAATTAATTTTCCTGCTAATGTGTACAGTTAGCACTACTTATTGGATGTAACGAAAAGTGTTCTTTGAACTTGTATTCTGGGTAACTAATATAAAAATATATATTTACAGATAATGGTGGGATTTAATTTTTATAGCTTTTCTCATCTATTTATAATCGGCTAACTCACCTTATGGTAAGTGATGATGCAGCCGATGATGTCATCGTACTCACTTGGAAGGGATAATTATAATTAAACTCACCACTAAGGCTTTCTACACAGTATCGCGCTGGAATGCTAAATCGCTTGTCGGTATTATTTGCTGTGGTAGTAATTAGCCACGGCCGTAGGCTACAAGACAAACATCTAATTTAGACATGAAATTAGGAAGGCTATTATCTAGATAGCTAAACGACGAGCTATAATACCATTCTTTGCTATAAAGAAGGTAAAAATTTGACATATCTTTACGTCAATTTCGTTCGTATCGCAAAACCTTCTCATAATTTTCGTATCGCTAGTTAATTAAGAAAACGGAGGCAAAAATCTCTTTTTTTTTTTGTATTATTTTTTGCACAAGTTATCAACTTAGGTCGGTATGGTATCATGTCAACATACCTTGCTAGTTGCTAACTTGTCCAGAAATAATACAAAAATAGGATGTTTGCCTCCGTTTTTCTAGTTAATAACCTAGTGCGAGTTGCTAATTGACGAAACAGAACCAGCCTTGGGTTACCGTTTATATTTACTTCCATTTTTCTGAACCTACAACATTATTTCTATAAAGATTTATCAAATACCTACACATGCCTCTCTACAATTTCCATAACCTGAATTATCTCCGAGTAGAAAAGCTATCACGTATATAAACAGACTGACACGATGAAGTAACAGTAACGAATAGAAGAACTTCCTTTATACGTGAAGGCTATAACCCTTATAATCTGTGATTAGCTACAAAAAACATCACGTTAGGCCCGTGTTATTAATCCGAAAAGGTCCCATAATGTGCTATTAATAATTCAAGGCATGCGACAAGTATGGCTTGTGAGTTGTGGTGATTCTCAGAAGTTAGTGGATAAAGAGGTATAATATAACTTATCTATTCCATTAATTCTAACATTGCTTTTGGTACACTTTTGGAACAAATATTAGGGGAGCCCACGATTAAAAAAATGTATGGGAATGATATATCTAGAATAGATCATGTGACTTCCACGCAGACAACAGCTGTCATTTGGTATTTAAGCTCGTTCAAATATTTTGAGAAATAATGATAACGAAAAATACAGCTTAGTTTTTTTATGGGCTTCTTCTCAGTTCAGGGTGCATAAGAACCTTCGTTAACTTAATTTTTAGGTCTTGAAATAATTATCACTAAGTATAATATAATCATATTTTACCGACTATTAATGTGAGCCTTGTAAGTTAGGCCTATATGAAGTAAATCATTTGATTCTTTTGAATACAACCGCAGCTTACGACTGGCACCCGGGAGGTTTTCAGTATTTTTCAAAACTGTTCACGAATTCATTATGGTTTTTACAGTTAATGGCGCTCACGCGTGCGTGGCCCCGCCCTCCGCCCGCCCTAGCGCCGCAGGCTATAAATGCGAACGTCAAGCTCCTAACAGAACTTGTTGCACTTCGCGCTCACAACTTTCGAATTTCCTCCGAGCTTTCCGAACGCACCGAGGGCTTAATTCAGGTAAGTTGGTTTAAGTACTTTGACCTTTAATTAATCGAAAAACCAGAGGTGGGAAAATTATTAATGAGAAAGAATTCTTAATAAAATCACTTGCTTTCGATAGTTACGAAAATAAAATGAAAGTAGGAAAACACAATATAAAAATCAAATAATAATTTATTACGATTTATTATTTATTATAAATTTATATTATGTATTTTAAATATAATATTAGTAATATAATTTTTTTTTAATCCGATTTTTACCTAGTAAAGGACTAAAATATTAAAATCATAGAAAACATTACTTTTTTCTTTATACGTGATATAAAATAGGTAGGTATCATTATTGAAATCAACAAATCTCTCGATAGAAATAATTAAATACGTGTGGACATAGGTGACTTTCTTGTCATTTGACAAAAAACGTTGAAAGTTGTGAAAATTTTGTGGCATTCGAAAAATCGAACTATTGATTTTGAAAATCATTGACGTATCTGTAAGCCACGGTGGAGTTTTCAGTAAAAGGACCAATAAGAGAATGAATTTATGTAGAGCAATGTATAGTTAGTTCATACATATTAAGTATGTGAATATTAGACTTAATATTTTAAGTAAAATATGTATATGCCAAGTGAAGAATTGCTTATGGTAATTTTATAAAATAACAAACTTTTGTCCGTGAAATCGTCTAGGTAGAAGAAAAAGAATAATTTAATACCTAATAGACGGAAATGATGTAGGCAGTCTAGGTATAATTTATAGAGTTCTAATAGAAAGTATAAAGAAAAACAATTGAGACATGTTAATAGTTACATAATATTAACATGTTGCAAATAAATCAATAGGATTAATTAAGTACTAAAAAATAGGTAATGACTTATTTTACTCATTTTTTTTGTCAAACGATAGTGAACTGCGAACGTCATAATTACTACTTAGAAATGATAAACCGTAAAATGACATTTGATAACTCATTCCGCAGGGAACACACTTACCCATTGAAAATGTTTTATCCTTGGGGGATACATAAGCAGATACCCTTAGCAGCGGTAAACCCTTTTTGTATCCACATCGAAACTGTCACAATAATTACCCGGATTCTTGGAATAGGATTAATTTCACGTATTATAACTATTCAGAGGCACTGAATTTTGCAATTAATAAGTAAGAGTCATGAGTTATTCATTTACATTATTGAAGCCGGCGAAGGTTGACTTATAAACGTACCATAACTATATTTTAAATTAAAACTTAATATAAGTTGTTATTCGGGTTAAGACAATAAGCTAGATTTTAAGCTTTTGGAGCCAGAAACATTTATATTTACTCACTACTCATTTACTCATTTCTTTCCTGTCATTTGTATTATTTTACTCATTTGCATTAATATTTGCCCACGATGGAATGGAGAATTACGCCCGCTTTCCAGCAAAGGACCGGAGCTGTGTTTGAGTAACCAATCAGATTTCGTCATTTTGACATCTACTAAACTGAGGGGAGAGGAGCTGTCGAAATGACGAAATTGTTTAGGTGGAAACCGTGCCTGCAGACAGTTTGTCATTAGTTTGCTTGTCTTCTTATTGATAGTATTATTATAACATTTATATCAATGATTATTATGATATACCTAGGTTTGCATTAATAGGAAGGTACGCTAAGACGACGGAATATTAACCACAACTAACTATTGTTTATTGTATTGCTTACTTAAAATCAAAAGGTTCGAAATTCGATTTCATCCGTTTGGGTAATCTATTGTTATTGCATTTAATCATCATAGCTCAAGATCTTGAAAAGGGAATAACCTTCAAATATGTAACAGCCAACAGCCCGAAAATTTCTGAGAGGAAACGAAAATCTAAATTAAGCACAATAATAAATAATTATTATTATTTGCCTTACTAAAAAAAACCGGCCAAATGCGAGTCGAACTCGCGCACCGAGAGTTCCATACTATAAAAGAAGTAAAGAATCACTTTGTACTTTTGTTGGCGAACCGCAAACTCAACTTTGTTTTTGGTGGTTTATTAGCAAAAAAAGTATAATAGTTAGAGAGTTGATTCTATTTTTCCTGTTAAACATACGTTTATTCCTATTGATAATAATAATTTCAGATTTTTTCAAATGATAAACTTCGGAGATAAGGGGGGGACGGTATTTTTTTCGACAGTTTTACCAATAAATCAAAAATTATCAGACACAAAAATAAATGAAAATCGGTTTTAGAATTCACAAGTGACGCCCTTTCGTATGATACCCCACTCAATATTGTTATCTCATTTTGAAATTTCAACAACCCGGTTTAC
Organism: Coenonympha glycerion; assembly: GCA_963855885.1. NCBI lineage: Eukaryota > Metazoa > Arthropoda > Insecta > Lepidoptera > Nymphalidae > Coenonympha > Coenonympha glycerion. The sequence continues at coordinate 13,016,976 of OY979637.1, read as the reverse complement.
CCCCACTTTTAAATAAAAATAAAATGATTTTCCAATGTTTATGATTGCAATGACGTTGGGTCACCATTACCTAAAACTATTTCCAATTTGAGAATAAATCCAAATTTCAAGTCGATTGCTTTAATAGGTACTGAAATAATCGAGTGTTACAGACGGACGGACGGACGGACCGGTCGGACGGATGGACGGACGGACGGTCGGACGGATGGACGGACAGATGGAGAAAGTCTTACTGTGAGGGTTTCATTTTTACCATTTTGGTATGGGACCCTAAAAAATGAGAGAAATTAATATTATTAAAAAATTAAATAACTCAATAATCAAACATGATTTGTTAGTTGTTCATTTATTTCACCAAATGGCATTTTATGCCGAACAACCTACAGGATGATTCTGTTTTGAATAATTTTGTTGGGATTTAACTTTAACTTAGTTGATTTGATTCAAAAACGCCCGTCTTTGTCAAATTACATTTATAAGGCTTTTTAGATGACAATAATATTAATTTCTTGTACATTCAGTAGAAAGCTTTTTCGAAAGATTTGATTTTGTAGCACGAAAAAGTAAGTTATCTTTTATGTTAACCGGAGAATCATCTTGAATTTTCAGAAAATAAATAATTTCAGAAGAACTGGAATTTTCAAAGGAAATTTTGTTTACTTATAAAATACTAAACAACCGTTTTTATGAGTTACCCTTCGAAGAAGTTTATGAATTGAAAATTATTCATTTTAAACATGCTCAGAGTTGGGCACTGTTATGTAGAAATGTCATGAATTAACTATTCATAAACACTGAACTTCGCTAATAATTATAATTGATTTATCTTTCTGTTTTTTGGGTTCCGTACCTGAAAAAGATAAAACAGAACCCTTATAAGATCACTTTGTTGTCCATCTGTCTGTCTGTCCGTCTGTCTCGACCCTTTATTTTTTTCATTCATATTAATATTATGTGAAAGTTTGTAGGTATGTGTGTATGTTTGTTAATGCTTGATGTCGCAACTACTCAACCATTAGTCAAAGATATGGGAATGAAGACTGCTTATACCTTATACAATGATATTTTACACTTTACTTTATCACAGAAAAATCCAATCCAAGGATTTGTAATAACTTGAAATCCATATCGATGAATACTTGGCCAGAACTTAGCTGTTCATGCATCAATAAAAAAATTAGGAATTTAGATAAGAACAGGGAACAACGGCAGCAAGCATATAAATACTATATGGTAGCTATTTGTTATTGGATATAATGGTTATCTGTACAAATATTTTGGAGAGTGTGCTCAGGAACTCCACAACCTTGTACCTGATTTACCTTTCTACCACAGAACCGCAATACGTCGAGAGAAGTGGCATCGTTATGTGGTTGAGGCCCAGCGTACTCGAACAAAACGTTTTTCGTCCACGTTTCTGATACGAACCGCTAAGGTGTGGAATCCAGCTTCCGTGTTCCCAGCCAATTAATCCACCCAATCTGGGTGCTTTCAAGAGAAGAGATAAAGATAATAGGCATTTTCTAGGCAATCGCGCTCCATCCTAGACCTCATCATTTCTGCCCATCGGACTTGATTGTGGTCAAGCGCAAGCCTGTCAATTGTAAAAAAAAATATCCCATACCTCTGAAAACTTTTGATTTTAAAGCCATACGTTGCTGCTAGAAATAATAAATCAGGTGATTACAATCAGTGTTTATGCTCATTGTTTTCTAGTCTGTCTTGTGAATTGTGATTGCAGTATTATTATTATATTTTGTCAGGTTACTACTATTCTAGGTTTTACCCATAATAAGTTTTGTGAATGAAATCCCAGACTTCATAGTATACACTTTATTTCATATGTCGATATCTCGTATTACAAATAACAGCTTGATTCTTTAAGTATAACATAACTTTGACATTTATTTGTTAATTTCTAGTATTACAATGCAATGGCGTAATATATCTAAGTTACATAATGCGCTCCCCCTCAACCATCTACTCCAATACCTCATCTTCTTTTTTTTTTGCCCGCTTTATTTTTTTAATTCGTTTTAGCGGGAAACGTTATGATTGGCCAGTAATCTGTGGTCTCAAAAATGGAAGTCAATATTCCTACAGAGTGTAAAGAAATAAACTTGTAGCAGTACCACAGATTAAACTTAAATCAAGACATAAGTTACTTCACATTTTACTACAGGTACCTACTAAGTTTTGCGCGTAAGAACTTGAATAAACTTCAAAATAAATAGAACTTTATTCCAAGTTAATGTACAATTAAACTAATATCGATGACAGAAGTCATCGCGGGCATATTCACACCGTTCACAAAAGTTTACCACGATTGAAGTACACTTTGCACGGTGTCGACAGACAAGTAAGCAAGCAAGCAAGCAAGCAAGGTTTTCGAGGTTTTCTCGTGACTGGAAGCACCAATTTTGATGCGATTTTCGCCAGTAAAATTGAAATTCTAAGCACAAACTGCTATCAGCGATATTTATGGGTCTAGCGATTAACACTGGCCTGCCAAAACTGTTTTGAAATTCAACCAAAAGCAATATATTCACTCCGGAACGATGTTAATATGGAAAAAAGCTAAAGTGAATTCGTCCAAATGGGTTTAGGAAACTTGGCATGTAAAGTGGAGTTAAGTAAATTCAGTCGTAACAATAGTACACTTAATTGTTCAAGCTCCAAATAAGCCGCGAACGTAAAAATCAAATATTTTCGCTGAATTTGTTTTACTTTCATTCCAACCGGTTCTTTGTGGCTTTTGTTTTCTGTGAGCTTACAAATACGACTTTTTTATTAAAGGTTATTGTTTCCTATTGATATTAATTAAATGTTAATCTTTGAATGAAACCTCGCTTAAGTTTTTTTTTTTTATTTTCATCTGATCTCAAACACAAATGTTTATTTAACTTTTGACCTCATAACGGTGACTGTTATGATAATAATAATAATTGTTATTTGACATTGAAATGTCAAATAACAAATTTGACAGTCAAATTCGACAGTCAGCTGCTACGTACTCCACTACTGTATGATGTTCATTAATGCGTAACTGAATAACGGCTTAACCAAATGGGCACCCTTCCTAGGGCTTGTGCCCTTTTCATTTAAATTTGTATAGGTATTTTAATAATTCTTAGTTGTACATAGTTATTTTAATTTTTAAGTTGTTATTTTAACTTAGCTTTTATTGAAAATTGAAAATTATAGATTTTTCTATAAGTTTTTCCTGGAAATAAATTATTTGGCAGATTTTATTGTTATAAAATAAATACTACCAAACTATGATCAAAATTAACTAACATTGTCAAAACTACATGTAAGTAAAAGCAAAAATATTGTTATTTTAAAACGCTTTACAATAGTTAACCGAGCGTTTTGGGGTTAACTTACTTCCCATGGTCCAACTCATGAATTGTAAGTGGCGGGTTACAACTTATTTACGTCGCCAAAAGTTTGGCAGCTAATTTTCATCGGCTAGTATTTGATTAACGTTAAGTGTGCCATGTCTACTGAACGCTATTAGTAAGATGCCGAATTTTCGATAGCACTAACGTAGGTGTATCCTAACCCAATAGTCCGAAATCGGTCGAGCGTAAGCACCCTATTCGATGAAATTAGAATGAGTCAAGAATCGAAACGAAATGTAAATCGTACTTACCTGTAATTTGACTACGGCCATTGATTTTTGACGAAACCAACGAACTAATCATAGGCCTATACCCTATTATTTACGCTGTATGAGCGTATTCATATGTCTCTATTTTTGAATTTATAGCGAAAATATATAATTGGAGCTATTTATAGTCTTGATTGCTGCTATATTTATCCTAGTAATTAAACTAAAAATATGTAGGATTTTGACGCAATGATCATTTATTAGTAGTGAGTATGCGTATATTATTTAAAAAAGAAGATTCCTTTCACCGCATCAAGACACAGAACTAAATCATCTTCTCCTTCTCGTATCCACTTTTCTCTTATATCTGTTTGACTCGGAAAACTAAAAATGTAATAATACATATTATTAAGCTATAAATACCATAACTTTTATCGATAAGTGCATATTTAATAATAAAAGATAAACTATGTAGTGAAAACACAGGCCATATAAAATTTACACCCAAATGCGACCCTGGTCCGAAGTGAACTGATGCAAAAGACATCCAGATGTAGATATCTAATACTATCTCAACATATATTACCACAAAACATATTTCTCCTGAGATATGTTTCCACACTTTGACAGATAATTATAACTAGATGTCAGGAAAATCACAATCCGGGTATCTGTAAAAAAGAGTGAATAGGCATCTTCTAGATAATCACGTTAAATCCTCGAAAAAATTGTCACTTCCCATCAAGAGGGCTAGCTTTAGTTTAGGTATAATAATATAAATGAAGAAAGTAAAAAATACCTTTGTCTAAAAAGGTTTTAGCGAAAAATACACATAAGGAAGTTCATACAAATCTGTATCTATACTACAACATAATTTATATTCACAGTAGATAAGTCTACATTACAATAAACAAGACAATTTCCAATACAATGGACACAAAAGATGAAAATGGACGTAAAAAATTGTATTGATAACTCTCGGGTCCCAACTTTTATTTAAGCCAAACCCCCAAAGGGTCAGGACATAAATATGATTTTTTACTATCATACGCACGCAAAACAGAAATATTCAGTCCAATTGATAGCTGTGCCCGCGGGAAGCAATAAGATATCAGATCTTACTATACCATTGAAATATTGAGCTACCTGTGGTACTTTTTTTCATACAATATACTGATCCCGTTAGTTTTAAATGCAAGAGTTTCAAAATGTATATATTTTTTTTAATTTTCTGCCTGATTTAAGGTTTTCCAAAAATACTGCGGGAACCATGGATTTTTCGGGGATAAATTGAACTCTATTTGCTAATCCAGCCGTGCTATTCTGTAAAACAGCGACGAGCGTACATGTATGCATCTATGAATTTGTCAGTTGTAATAGAGTACAATTTTGCATGCCATATTCGGGTTGGCAGCTGTCTGGCAGCTATATCAGAGATGGACATTTTGTAGAATGGCACAGCTGGACATAGTCTATCTTCATACAGAGTTAAGAAAAATCCTTTCTTAGTGAACCCCTTAATCTTAAAGGTAACCTATATGCCAGAGTCCCTAGATTCAACTAAGGCTGTGCGTTCATAATTTCATATGGCAGTCAGTCAACAATCAGTCAGTCAGTTTTCTCTTGTGTGTACCTATTAAGAAGAAAGAAAAGGACTAGGAAATTTATCATATATGGATATACTTATAATTACTGAAAACCTACCACACTAAGCATATTTAGTTCATTATTATATACACTGGCCTGCAAAAGAAAATATCACACTTTGTATCAATTTAATTTGAAAAGTGTGATACTTACTTTTGCAGGCCAGTATATTTATTAATCAGCTGCCTAATAAAACAGAAAAAAATTTTTTGGTGCGAAAGCTGTGGCCCATGAAACCTTTTCCATATTTTATTGTTACAGAAAAAATGTAGGCCATTCACTTTATTATATTACGTTATCATGCGTATTAATGGCCTAAATTAGAACTTTATAGCCTTTATCTCCAGTACAGAAAAATACAGAGATACCAAAAGTAAAAACTAATATCATATTTAGGTACCCTTACATTTTGTTAGTCTTGCTAGTTCAGTACATTAAAGTTTCCTTAATTAAGTCCAAAGCCACATCATTTCTAGGTAAACCTTAAGCTTTTCACATTTTATTTTTGAAATTTCTTTATATGATGAGTATACAGACTATTCAACTCCAGGAAACCAATTTTATGTTTATTACCTTTCTCCTTTTCCCTGTAAATTACCACAATTTCTTAGTGTGGAGCATAGCTGGATATACGTCTTAGCAGTAGCTACAGCCATATGTCTTAGCGTCGATAGGTGCGAAAACGTTAACGATAGCTCATGAAGAAAGAATATTTTTTATATATATATATATATATAATAATATAAATATAAATAAATATATTGAGGACAACATCACATACATTGCTCCGATCCCATAGTAAGTAGTTTATGCACTTGTGTTATGGAAATCCGAAGCAACGAAGGTACCGCAACACCCAGACCCAAGACAATGTAGAAAAATTATTTTTCTTCATTGTCCCGGCCGGGGATCGAACCCGGAACCTCAGTGATGGCGGCGCCTTGAAAACCGGCACGCTAACCACTCAACCACGGAGGTCGTCGCCTTTATATTTGCCTCTGCCTTTCTTCTTTCTAACCACCAACTGTGTTTTATTATTATATTTTTTTATTTTTCACATCGTTTTATAGTTATAGGATGCGGATGTGGTTTGGAGAGTGCGAAACTTTATCAATTTTCTGCGTATGCAAACTGTGCGCATGTGCTTCAAACTTGCTGTGCACATATAAAACGATCGACTTTAATAATCTCTGCGTTTTAATGATATACCTATCAATTAAAATTCATTTTCAGTAATGAATTGTTGCACTTTTTAATCGGATTATCATGTATTTTATTATAATTAGTATTAATAATTTTAAGTAATTTGTAGCTATTTCTATGAGTAACGTTGCGCCCACATGAATTTGGTTTTTACAAATCCCGTTATTATGAGTCAAACTAAATATAGACATGGACTTTTTTTAGAATTCGATTTTTTTACGTAGCGCATGCAACGCAACCTCTCCAAAAGGAACAATTTCTCCCTTTTTTGCAACATTTTTAATTCATACTGCGCTACTACATATTAGTATGTTATAAAGTTTGGTTATAAACACAATTTACGAGAATTTTATATATTAGAGAAGATAGTTTTGAGTTATTATATAATTTTAGATCACGTATTTCTAGTTTCATATTATCGTTTAAAGTTAAACGAGGTTAAAAGTTTTAACTTCAAACACCGATTTTACTATTAAAATTAAATTAGTTCACACTTTTTCTTTGAAAACTTGACTCTTGCCTTTCGACAATTATTGCAAAGAAGTATTGGGTAATCAGAGAAGTTTTTAAAACGTTTTCGTTATTTTTACTTTGCTAATGATAATAATTGGAGTTTGAGCAAATTGTTTTGAGAGCTTGGAAAAGTTTAGATTATTATTAATTAATTTCTGTTTCTGTTTCTTATCATTTTTATTTATTTAAGTTGTTTTGATGAAATACAATGATCGTAGTATTTATGTAATACATATATTATATTTAAATAATAATATATATTTAACACGTCAGAGAGAAAAAAATAAAATTGAATAGAATTTAAAAGATCAAATTTTACGGTATCACGGTACCATTTTATGGTATTCCATTTCACAATTAACATCCTGGTACCTATTGGTGATCGAAAGACATACCATATGTATAATCTTTGCGATTTAGTTACCCTTTAACCCCTGCCCCCAACGTAGCTATGATAAATTGATATTTTAAAAACAGAAAAACCAACTTCATAACTAGTATATTTTTCCTGATAAAACCAAATTATTTTTGCGGTTCGTTAACAAAAGTGATTCTTAACATTTTACTTCTTGTAGTGCACGGAAACCCTAATTCATATACTTGAACGGTTTTTAAATAAAGATTACTAATGTCATTATTATAGTTAGGTACTCTCCATGCTTTACTAATTTGATGGCTGAAATAATATTAGGATTAAACTACGCCACCCATATAGCAGAACTGCACACTTTTCGAAGACCTTGGGCCTATTCTCTATAATCATTTGCCACAAAACATATAATATCAACAAGTGTAATTGTTCACAACAGGCACAATGTTCAGCAAGAGGATCTTCGTCGCTATAGCAGTAGTGGTTGCCGCGGTGTGCCTGGCCGAGGCTCGAGAGGAAGGCCCTCACGATATGGCTGACGCACTCCGCATGCTCCAGGAATTGGACCGCATGTATACTCAAGCCTCTAGACCCAGGTACGTGCACATCTCACCCAATTGATTCGTCAACAGACCCAAACTTTATCGGAAGTTCGGCTATGGTGAGGTGTTAGAGTTTTTGGACTTGCTGACACGCTGCGGAGACCTAATTACTACTGAATTATTATTGGATTAGGTATGTGAATAAAGTTGTTTCTTTTTTAGTAATATAAAAAGTTTAGGCATATTGCAGAATTAGAAGATACATTGGAGGCGTATTTGAATCTGGTGTTACCAGTATGGATGATTGGCACAGAAAACTACAACATCATCCACGAAGGGATAAAATATAGTGGGCACTTGTGTTATTAATTTGTAAGGAAATTAATAACCTTAGGCCAACTATAGACCATCTATTATATCGTCCAATAGGCATGATGCTGCAGGCTTGGTCAAACATTTCGTCCATACACACGACACACAATTGGTTATAACTGTCCAATCGGCAGCGACACTCCGTTGAAGTCATTGCGTCACCAGTGACAGACGACGACGTTTTCATCCAAGTGGCATGATCAAGCCAAAAGACTTAAAAGGTCCAAGAGGCCGCCCTCGACTTCAAAAGTGCGGCATGAAATACTCTGCTGAAGTTGACAAACCCAAGCCGTGGCTGCACAATTTTTCACGCACACTAGCATCAGCGCACCATACAATTTTCAAATTGACACACTCACACTACAATAAAAAGTTGCCGAACTCACGGAGCTGCCGTTGTTAGGAAGGGCTCTATCTAGCCGGAGCGAGAACGACGAGCGATTATACATATAAATCTATGCCAAAAGAATTGAAATTCGATTGTGGCGTCAAGTATAATTCGTATAAACTCGTCTCATTCCAATTCACGTCCACACATGGTCTTTTTTAACTGATTGATAAGAGTATGAAATATAAAATGGATGGTCTATGGCTGGCCTTCTACTCCATCGTGTTTTATCGTCGTCTCGCAGGAAGATTACTTGGATGCTAGCCAATTTTAAAGTATCACAAGATTCTTACTCAGAAGCTCTAGAGTTTCCATAATATCGAGTTCAATAACGAGGTCATTGATAGTGGAATTGTGATAAAGAACTTTTATTCAGTTACAATGTCAACCTTGTATAGCTTTATAACACGACTGTCCAAAAAAGGAGTGTAATGTTTTAAGGGTTCATGTATGTATGTATGTATGTAAGTTTCTTTATTCCACCATAACTTCTGAATGGCTGAAAAGATTCGGACATATGGGGTATCGTATTTGAATACCTAAATCATTCCGAGTAACATAAGCTATTATTTTTTAATTTTTAATTATTTACTTGTTTTTTGTAGTTTATTCAAAATGTGAATTAGTTGAAGTTAAATCGTCGTGTTTATTCTGCCTTACAATATTTTTTTCAATACAGTTGTATGTTATGGCGCACTTTCAGAGGCTGTCATTAGTATTCGAAAGTTAAATCTTACGCACAGGCATCTTACTTTTTCGTGGTCGTAACTTACTTTTACAAGCTCGATCATTACTTTTGCAAAACGTTTGATACCAAGGAGTTTTCATTGTACAATCAAATGGGATGGACATTGGGATGGGATGGACACAGAAGGAATTTTTTTTTCGTTTGTTTTTATCCTTTACCTTTTGTCTTTTATCTTTTATCTTTTATCTTTTATCTTTTATCTTTTATCTTTTATCTTTTTATCTTTTTAAAAGATGGACACAGAAGGAATTTTTTTTTCGTTTGTTTTTATCCTTTACCTTTTGTCTTTTATCTTTTATCTTTTATCTTTTATCTTTTTATCTTTTTATCTTTTATCTTTTATCTTTTATCTTTTATCTTTTATCTTTTTATCTTTTTATCTTTTTATCTTTTATATTTTTATCTTTTTATCTTTTATCTTTTTATCTTTTATCTTTTATCTTTTATCTTTTATCTTTTATCTTTTATCTTTTATCTTTTATCTTTTATCTTTTATCTTTTATCTTTTATCTTTTATCTTTTATCTTTTATCTTTTATCTTTTATCTTTTATCTTTTATCTTTTATCTTTTATCTTTTATCTTTTATCTTTTATCTTTTATCTTTTATCTTTTATCTTTTATCTTTTATCTTTTATCTTTTATCTTTTATCTTTTATCTTTTATCTTTTATCTTTTATATTTTATCTTTTATCTTTTATCTTTTATCTTTTATCTTTTATCTTTTATCTTTTATCTTTTATCTTTTATCTTTATCTTTTATCTTTTATCTTTATCTTTTATCTTTTATCTTTTATCTTTTATCTTTTATCTTTTATCTTTTATCTTTTATCTTTTATCTTTTTATCTTTTATCTTTTATCTTTTATCTTTTATCTTTTATCTTTTATCTTTTATCTTTTATCTTTTATCTTTTATCTTTTATCTTTTATCTTTTATCTTTTATCTTTTATCTTTTATCTTTTATCTTTTATCTTTTATCTTTTATCTTTTATCTTTTATCTTTTATCTTTTATCTTTTATCTTTTATCTTTTATCTTTTATCTTTTTATCTTTTTATCTTTTACCTTTTCGATTGCGAATTCGAAGTCGCCTTCGATTTTGATCTTCGATATTTTATTTAGGGTAAAAACCAAACAAGATGGAAATTGGCCCCCAAAATCTTGAGCAAACATATTATCTCTTTGATTTGTTTTTTTACTAATTCTCACAACTGTATTGAAAAACGTCGTGTGATACACGGGTGTATAGGTTTTTGCAAACTCGTGACATTAAAAACCCTCGCCTTCGGCTCGGGCTTGTTAATGACAGCTCGTTTGCAAAAACCTACTTTCCACCCTTGTATCACAATGTACTATTGTTTATTTCATAATATATACAAACAACCTCTTCGGGCCTCGCCTCATAGCTCTCTGCACAACTTCAATTTAATACGGAGCTCATTTCTTATTTACGTCAATGTATACACAGTTATATTTTTTCAAGTCTCTGAAGATTAATTTTGGTAAAACTGATGCCCTCAGGCGCAGTTGGGTACTTAATATTTCAGGGGGTTTAGAGTTCGTGTTTCGATACAGGATATTATTTTCTAAATAGGCTCATAACAATATTTTGGTGAAATGAATGTTGATAGAACATGCAGAGTCCGGTTGATGAGTAGTAAGTATATGATATAAAACTGCAAATAAAAATAGTAAAATTGCAAATCTCTACGCTAGTTTTGGTAAGGTTGCTGTAGCCGCTTAATTATGTAATTTAAATTGAGAATAGTTGTTCATTAAAAGGCTGGTCCTAGTGCCCTTTTGTTTTTATTAAGGCTCATCTTGATAGCATCATCAGATAAATAGAGTTAATAAACAAAGGACCTTACTGTTAATTAATACATCTCTGTAATTAATCGCAACTCTAGAATATTTTTTCCCACCTTTCGTCTTAATAAGTAACAGCGTACCTACCTATCGAATTTCTACGACGTTTCCCTCTAATCTACTCTCAAATTAACCTGCTTACTCTTCAGGTACTATCTAATATTAGATCGGGAGGGTTATTCAACGCGTATTCAAAACACCTTTCAATATTTTTGTTTCATTAACTTGTCAGTAGATATGCTAAGCTACCTTTATGCTGAGCCTTTACGTATGTGGTACATTATTATGACGAATGAAATATTTGTTTCAAAGAACAGCAAAATTAGGAAGTGTAACTTTTCATCCTTAGTATAAAACAGCCGTGCTATTCTGCAAAACAGCGACGAGCGTACATCTCTGCATCTATGAATTTGTCAGTTGTAATAGAGTACGATTTTGCATGCCATATTCGGGTTGGCAGCTGTCTGGCAGCTATTTCATTTTGTAGAATTGCACAGCAGTAAATAAATAGCTTTTTGGTAAAACAGAGTTGTGTTAGGTGCGGTATATAAGGCGGATGCTTTTCTGGATTCCATTCTATACCTTTCTATCCATCGACTCGAAATAATATGTCACATGCTCAGGCCTCTGATCATACTTTTCTTTACATAAAACAAAATAAAACACGCCTACGTCGTAAAGCTAATACCACAGTTGCTAAGTGCCCGCTTTTCTATTTCTTCGGCTCCCAGAGGCATGCACAGGCGTGAACTGTAATTTGCCCCCTGTCACTGTGACGTCACGGAATGATTACCTACTGACTTGTGTGGCCAGCGAGTCTTGACGGAACTCTAATTGAAGGCACCCCTCTGGACCACTACTCTTTGTTATTTCTACTTTGAATTTGAGTGAGATAGTCTGGGTTACACTTTATACCTATGAGACACCGTATCACGTGTGTACTATGTTAAAACATAATATAATCGCAGTTTTCTAGTGATGGCAATCAAAAATAAATAGAACAAAGGTAGCAGGCATTATTTTGCGGAAATCCATAATTAGTAGAACGCATTAATTTATTTTGCTATAATCCACTACTTGAAAAGATTTGGTATGGTACAATATGCAGGAACAATGCCTACATTATACACCACAAACAATTTTCCAATACTTTCTTCGACGCACGTTTCATCCTGACACGGGACATCCTCAGGAGATATTGTCTTCACAATGCGAAATCGTAGAGAGAAAGTAGAGTAGAGAGAGAGTTTTTAAATGGACATCCATTTTATTAGGCTTATTAGCCGTCAAAGTTCAAACCTTCATTTAAATCATCACAGAGGTGTGTTATTTCCTTTACAAACCATTTCTTACACACTTGGTGCATAATAAAGTAAATAAACAAATGAAAATTTCTTAAAATAAATTTTAAAACGTTGACACTAAGGAAATTAAATTACATAGAACTGTTTTATGTAATTTTGATTTAGAGACTCATATTGGGGTGAGAGAAATTAAAGCGCAAAGAGACACTTTCTAAGTGGTTAATGGATTAAATTGTGATTTATATTTTGCTTGGTTTACTGCAAAATTTTTACTCTATTAGTACCTTTCATTAAATTTGATAGGTACTTTAACTTTTATGCAGTGATAACTCTAATAAGTAGCTATAAATACAAATGGCTAATATTCGAGGGTCTCTGCTTTGATTCTCAGATATTCATTTTGAAAATACATCCTCTACTCTCGTCTACATCAACAGGAAATTATCGATATTAGAACAAATGGTTTAGGCAAGGGGCAGATAGGTAGGTAGGTAGTCCGTGAGTACAACAGCTTGTGTCTTTATTTAAAAAATTGTAACCATCGTATTATGCGGATAGATCGTGAGAAACTAATCTATTGTAAGCGTATGTAAGCGCATTCTTGTTACATAATTTTCATTCTGCATAGCATGCCCGGACATCACCATCATCATCTTCTCGTGCCATCATTTGTTGAGCATTGATGACACGAGCTCAGGCTACATTAAATAAAGGGGCACGAGATGATGAGACATCTTTATGTTTAAATACAAGATAAGTATTTGCAGCAGTTGTTTCCCGCTAACCTTTTATTCCTCATCTTTTCGGTCTCCGTAACCTTCAACTCTATGTTCTTCATCTGTTTTGGTACAAGGGGAAGAATACTCCTAATGTAAATAAGGTTTTGTAGGAATAACACCACCTGAAGATCTACCAGTAAAAAACGAAACGTACGTACTGTCAATATTTTAAACACATCCACTGATAATTGAGAAATCGAACTTCAAGCGCTCATTTTTATTTTCTCCCTTTTTAAAGTTTCTCCCTTTTACAGTGTCTCATAAAAATATCCCAACATATCCCTAAACAAAATACAGGTGCGAGCTAGTACATATTTCTTTCACTATAATATCTTCGCGGTTCCGGAAAATAATAAAAGTTTTTCCTTTAAAACTTTAATTCCTACAGTTCGAACACAAGACACTGTGTACTATTCGAACTATAATCTACTTTGTTTTCTTGAAGTTCTTGGTGCAACTCTTAATGTCATTTGTTTATTAGTTTATTCCACCTATCTTGAAAACGGTGCAACGACGTCTGTGAATAATATTTAAACCACACCTTAAGTTAATTATTAGGTTAACAAAAGGTTGTTTACCACTGCTAATTTGAGTAGCAGCATTCCAGTTGTACATTTTACGTCATTATTAATTTCTTTTAGGACACATTTTTCAAACGACAGATAATCGTTAACAAATGAATAAATATGACGAATTGACAGATTTTCGGAAAATGTTTCTCATCCCTCAGGTAGTTTAACAGGCGATTAAAAAATCAGCCTTTAGTGCAGTTTTGTATTCTAATCGCTTAGAGTCCTAATGGTAAAGCCGGTTATTACAAAATGTTTCCTACGTGTCGAGTTTGTGGTACTTTCATCGACGGGTGGTGTAAGACATAAGAAAAGACGGTTATTCATGGGTTATTCTCCTTTTTTCGGTAATGCTATGCTTTATGCTATAGTTTTTACTAACTCTTTATGTGCTGCATTCACATTCATTGATGTAGTAAGTATTTTACTCAGAGTTTCGCAATACTGGACTAATTTAATTGTGTTATTGCAAAAATAATAGACAAAACATTTCCTCAAATGTATTTTTCTCCGAATAAGTTGAAAAACAAAAAAAGAAAAAAGAAAATAATAATCAGATTCACATCTTACGAACTACATAACATTTAAGTACATAAGATAGTACTTGACTGCGATTTCACCGGTTGATAAGTAATAATGCAGCCGAAGATGTTATCGTACTAGCTCGGTTTTCAGCTAAGTTTCTATACAGCATCGCGCCGGAATGATACATCGCTTGCCGGTGCATCTTTGCGTGTAGAATGGTAACCACGGCCGACACCTTCCACCAGATCAGACCTGAGCCAATGTAGAAATCATAAAATTCTAAATTATTAGCCCCAGGCAATCAAACCCGCGACTTTCCACTCGGATCCAAGCGCGCGGTACTGCGCCAGGGTGGTTCAAATCGTTTGTTCATGAAACTACTCACCGCTTATGATTTGCACCAATTTAAGTATATAAAAGGTAGCTTTTAAACTTCAGTGAATGCTTTAAAACTGAAGCGCTCCTTTGTGAAAAACATCTTGAAAACGAGAATGGAATAACGAATTTATCCACGTTCTTTTTATTACGACTGCCTAAAAAAATTGTGATTCCTTCGACCTTTCCTATTACGTAACTTTTGAGTTGCTTACTTGGCCAAAATATTAGCGTGAATTTTATATATCCTAACCTCGCTACTTAATGTTATAAACGCGAAAGTTTGTAAGTATTAATGGATGGATGTACATTTGTTACTGTATCACGCCACACCTACTAAACCGATTAGACTAAAATTTGAAACATAGATAGCTTATAACCCGGATTAACATATAGGCTACTTTTTATCCCGGAAAAATCCATGTTTACTGCAGAGTTTGTGTAAAAACGAAGTTCATGCGAGGAAAATACTCCTTCACGCCAGCTATTAAACCGATTTGGCTGGAATTTTAAACGTGATAGATTGTGATTATGTGATCGATTCACGCGGGCGGAGCCGTGAGCAACAGCTAGTCTAAAATATAAAAGTGAGTGGCAAGGTTTTAATATTTGTATAATTTTATCCATATAATATATCCGTATAATAATATCCGTTTTAAGAAGACGTTTATTACTTCCAAGAGTTAAAATGTACGAGTTCTCAAGCGGCATTACTAAACAAGTGGAATTGAGACACGAAGGCAAACAATCATTCAGGCTAACTTGACGCGTCGATGGTAAATACAAGTTTATTCAATTCGATTTTCTCGGAGTTTTCTCTTCTATTGTT
Source organism: Coenonympha glycerion (assembly GCA_963855885.1). Classification (NCBI taxonomy): domain Eukaryota; kingdom Metazoa; phylum Arthropoda; class Insecta; order Lepidoptera; family Nymphalidae; genus Coenonympha; species Coenonympha glycerion. Next base: position 13,001,334 of record OY979637.1, on the reverse strand, counting down.
GTTTGGTTTTTACTGTAACAGAACCCTCATATTTCTTAAGCAGAGCAGTACATTATCATAGTACTAGATGACCCATTCCTGCTTCGCAAGGGTGATCTTGTGGTGATTTCATTTCATTATCCAAGTTGTGGATTATTTCGTATAGTGTGCCCGCAGCTAACCTTTTTACTTGATCATAGAAACACATTAATGGAGATAAGAATACCCATAAAGAACAATGGTGCGGGCCCATACATCGCTTTCGGTCACGTTACGCTATTGCAACTATAAATGAAAAAATATTTTTTTTGGTTGGACCTGCAAGCCTGAACTCAATGCTAAAAGATTTTTCTTACAAAAAAGTGGAGAAAAATTTATATTTATTTTCAAAATATTGTATCTGAGTATTATAACAACTGCGACCTCCGCCATGAAGCATCTGAGAGCATAGACAATGCACTATATACTCTTTGATAAATACTTGTCACTTGTCCCAGAATTTGTCACAGTCGACAGTTGAGACCATGTAGCCATCATGAAGCTGACGGACAATGTTGCGAGATGCCGGAATTAAAAAACTCCAATCGACTAAAAGAAAAATCTAATTGAATTAATAAATTAATATAGAATTACAAGGGTATTTCGGAAACGCTAAACTACCAAGACAAAATAATCTATCCTCAAAATAATCGGTTGTAATAGATTTCAGTATTACTAATAGGTGTAGTTTTCTGACAAATAATCACAAATATTCAAACAGTTTATTTAAGTGAGACTGGCTCACACGGAAAAATAATATTCAGTTTTACTCAAATGGAATGGAATGGAAATGGAACTTTACAATGGAAAACCCTAAACTAATTTAATCTTTTTATGTAAATATATTCGAGTAAAATAAAATCCCACCAAAAACATTCTGTAAAAAACTAGCCAAAGTCAAAATGGAGCTGCTTGTTTATCTCTAAAAAGTACTGAAATCTAGACAAAGTCGTGCCAAGTCTAAGGTTCCTTACTGCGATTTCTTTATTATTATAGTTAATGTTGCGTGAAACTTGGCCGTTGAAGGGTACACAAGGGTTCAAACCAGGTGGCTCCATGACACCATTGCACCAATCTGTAGCCAGAATTCATCGTCAATGAGTAGCGGTTCTTGGTCTTCAACGGCCAAGTCACACAACATTAACTATAATAATAAAGAAATCGCAGTAAGGAACCTTAGACTTAGCACGACTTTGTCTAGATTTCAGTACTTTTTAGAGATAAACAAGCAGCTCCATTTTGACTTTGGCTAGTTTTTTACAGAATGTTTTTGGTGGGATTTCACTTCTTTTTGTAGAAACTTCAAAATATTACAAAATATTTCTGTCCGTTTTTCTAGATACATTAACTGCATAAATAGCTTTGTAATCTCATATAATTTATATGGAATTACAAAGTTATTAATGCAGTGATCACCAGGTACTCCAGATCTTCGATTATCCTAGTTTTTATAGTTTTCCCTTTATGTGGCCATTAAACCCTAACTCTGTACCAAATTTCAGCTCTCTGAGTTTATGGGAAGTACTAGTTCTATTTTGATGATCATGAGTCAGTCAGTCAGTCAGTCAGTCAGTCAGTCAGTGTCGAAAATGCGAAACTTTGCTTTCGCATAACTTCGGAACTATATGACCTACAGACTTGAAATTTTGGGTTTTAAGTATGTGATTATAGCTTACTGGATAGCGAAAATTTCAGCGTTCTGGTCTTATCCAGAGGTTCTCAAATAGGAGCCCGAAAATGCGGCGAAATGGTTCCTGTAAAGATGGTACGGCAGTTTTGCTTCGCGCTTTGACTTTGGCGGGGGCACTGCCGTGCCCCCTGATGCAAAAAAAGAACGATTGAAATCGACACAGTTTTTTTTTAATCTTTATTGAAGAGGGGTTTGAAATCGACACAGTTATTATTGTCTTGTATTCTACATTCTGATCTAAGAATTAACGTAGTACTTGTAAATAGATTTTTCTTTAGTATAGTCTGTTACATGTTGTTCTCGTACAAAAGTGGACCGATCGTCAAAAAGATGGAGCATAAAAGTGGAAAAGTTTGGCATCCGGCAACACTAGCAGTCAGGAATGTGGAAACGGAACCTATCAGTATCAATTGAATTTCCTTAAATATTTTATTTTTTGACCCGTCCTTTACAATAACCGGTGATACCTTGAAAAAAATCTGTTATTTATTAGAATCGTCTTGTAATAAATATTACATCTAGACGCTAAACTTTATTTGTGTACATTTCTGCCCATGTTATTTTGTTTTATTTTCAATACAAAACTTATTATTTAATTTAGAAAAAATATTTTTAGCAACCCTTACTGTGATGTCAAATACTTTTCTTTATTTCCAGTTCATTCATAAGCCGTATTTAGGGATGCATGGTGCATTTTTGAACTCCCTATAGTTATAACTCAGGTTATAAGCTAGACTTATTGTGACACTTTTTCAGGCATATATTTGCAGTGATAGCTCAGTGGTTCTGACCTCTGCCTCACATAAGGAGGTCGCAGGTTCGAATCCTGGGCACACACCTCTGACTTTTCCGAGTTATGTGCGTTTTAGGAACCTAAATATCATTTGCTTAGCGGTGAAGGAAAACATCGTGAGGAAACCTGCATGCCTGAGAGTTCACAAAAATGTTCTCGAAGGTGTGTGAAGCCTACCAACCCGCACTTGGCCAGCGTGGTGGGCTGTGGCCAAACCCCTCTCAGTCTGAGAGGAGACCCGTGCCCAGCAGTGGGACGTAAAAAGGGGTTGAGATGATACATATTTGTACACGTTGTATTATTATCAGCTTGCGGACGTCCACTGTTGAATATAGGCCTTCCCAAGTGCGCACCACCGCACTCTGTCCACAGCCTTCCTTATCCAGCCACCTCATTAAATACCATTAAACTGAGGTACTCTTGTCAATTTTACTAACCTAGGTACTCTGTGGTAACCTAGGTTCATTTGATACCTAAATCAGTCAAGTGTTACGCTAATGAGCCCCACATAATCGTAGTTAGATATCGAGGATTACTGAGGGCTTTGCAATAACATGTCAGATAAGATTGGATGGACGTTTGAACAAGCGTACTTTATAGCTAATTAGTTTACAATCAGTGCGTGACAAACTGGTAAAACCAGCTAAGTGTGAGTCGGTTCCGAATCCCGATGATAAAATAGCTTTTAAACCATTTTTTTTATTTAATCATGTTCCTGCGCTACTTATAATTTCAACAATTATGTCCCAGCCGTTAAACCCTTAAATGAATTTAGGTTCAGTTAAAGTACTTGGGAAAAAATACGCACTAGATTAGTGGGATTAGTGGGATTGAACACAACATTGCGCAAAGGTTCCCTTTACATACTCTGAGTGAAGTAGACTGCAACTTTAACTGGTTGATCTGTGCCAAGTATGTAAGGATACGTCAGTAAGTCTTGGACAGAAAAGGTATAAATAAAAATATTGATATCGCACCTTGGTCCATTATAATATTATTGACTCCATACGTAGTGATGTAGTTAGCTGATGTCGATATGTGAGTGTGACAATGCCGGTATATTGGCAGGATTGACCGCCGCGACGTTTCGGATGGAGAGCGACTCAGCCCTGGCTCGTTAGACCGCGCCGTGCGGCTCCTACAGCTACAAAGGCTAGAGCGCAAGTACTCCTACCACAATCGACCAAGGTACGACATCGATGTTTCACAAACTCTACTCACGGCTCATGGCCCATCCCTATACGCGGTGACTCAAACTGTACCTTACGTGCAACGAATCTTAGGCCCGGTTTCCACCAAAGCGGAGCGGAGCGGAGCTGTGTTTAAGTAACCAATCAGATTTCGTCATCTTGACATCCCCGAAACTGAGGGGATATTTCGTTTTAGAGAAGTAGGTATTTCCGAACCAAATATGGCCAGGAGCATTAGATTATTACCATATTGTGAACCCGAAAAACACCACCACCACAACATGATCGATATATGCACGAAATACAAATTATTTTGGTATTACGAATGTATTGAGACATCGTAGGTAACCGCATTCTTAAGTAGACCTAGTTTCGGCTCTGACTTGTGAGCGTATTGACCCAAACCTTCGGTGACGTACCTAAATAACGCAGATGTATCATTACCCTTAGAAGTATACCTTTAGAACATGTTTTCAAATGTAAAACAGTGAGTGATGCAAACTGTTTCGCTTCAGTAATTAAATCTATCTTACATTCACTGCCGGGTAAACTGCTTCTGTTGCGAAATGTTTACTGCACGTAAATACAGAGGCAGAGGTGTATTTATTTATTGTAATTGGATATCAAACGAGGGAAACTTTCCTGTGAACTGCCTTATCACCCCACTTGCTTCTTTAATGATCAACTTTGTGATTAGACTGGATTTGATATGTGAAGTGAAATCTTTGTGTGAACGGTATCTTGCGTGAACGCAAAAGCGTGGAATTCGGCATTGGTACACTTTATACGGAGAAGGAGTGCAGAAAAGTAATATATGAATTAATACATGTCGAACCCGAGTTTAAAAAAAGTTAATCCTTAGTAATAGTACTCGTAGTTGTATTGTTTTCTTCCTAATTTTTTTTTATCAACATGAAAGGTTGATCCTTTTTTTCATCTTTCATTTTTGCTTATTTTCACTTGCCTGTATATTTCTCACAAAATCCATTCCTGATAATCGTACCTACCTGTTTTCCCTCATATTTTATCCATGTTTTGTTTATAATATTATGTATTAAGTCAACATGAGTTTTCACTTTCCCCTCTTCTAATTTCTTGCGTTCTAACTTCTAATATTGCATCGTTTTTAACCGACTTCAAAAAAAGGAGGAGGTTCTCAATTCGTCGGAATCTTTTTTTTTTTTTTTTTTTTTTTTTATTTTTTTTTTTTTATCTATGTATGTTCACCGATTACTCGAAGACGCGTGGACCGATTTGAAAAATTCTTTTTTTGTTTAAGAGGGTTTTGTTTCCAGATGGTCCCATTTTAATCAGGTCAGGATCTGATGATGGGATCCTGGAGAAATCGAGGGAACTCTTCAAATTTTGTATGGGCACATGAAACTATTTGAGTATTATTAGAAAGAGTAATATTTTCCAAGTTGTCCTATGGTCATCAGGTCAGGATCTGATCATGGGATCTTGGTGAAATCGAGGGAACTCTTCAAATTTTGCTAGTATACTTAAAGCGAGTTGGGTATTTTTTATAGTTACTGGTGCATATGCTAGCAGATACTGATTTGATGACTAAAGTCATCAAGTCAGGGTCTGATGATGGGATCTTGGTGAAATCGAGGGAACTCTTCAAATTTTGCTAGTATACTTGAAGCGAGTTGGGTATTTTTTATAGTTACTGGTGCATTTGCTAGCAGATACTGATTTGATGACTAAAGTCATCAAGTCAGGGTCTGATGATGGGATCTTGGTGAATTTGAGGTATCTCTTCAGATTTTATGAACACACCTCAAGAAATTTGGGTATTTTACAACGCCTTGTGCATTTTATTGTTTTCCACTAAAAAGTATAAAATAAAAATGGGAAATGCTTTCCAAAAAACCAACTTCAAATGCCACTACAAAGAGTGAAATAATTTTTATTTAAATTTTAGGTACCTACACCAATTCGAAGTCGGGCGATTGTCTATGACTTCGTAATTTCTTCGCACATCAAGTAAGTAAGAAGGACTATTAGGGATTGTATGAAACATTGCCCGACTTCGAATTGGTGTAGGTACCTAAAATTTAAATAAAAATTATTTCACTCTTTGTAGTGGCATTTGAAGTTGGTTTTTTGGAAAGCATTTCCCATTTTTATTATCAAACCAAAGTAAACCTATACTGAGAGATTTTTAAACAACCTTGTTCGTAATTACAAGTAGGATATTAACTTCGTATTATTAATTAAGTATTTTTTTTCTCAGGTTCGGCAAACGCTCTGATGCTTTCTCGGACTGGGCTAAGGATCTTGAAGTAAGTATCAGCTTGGCAAAGCAATAGGCTTGTTTGTTTACTTCCCAGGTTGGGCCCAAACTAAGGGTACTGGAAATTATCATTCATTAAAATATTTCGTATGAATCAAAAAAGAAAGAAAATTGTTTCAGTGTTCCAAATTTTGAATAACGTCAAATTCAATACAAACGGCCAAAAAATTAAGGATTTTTTTTCGGATCAAAGAAGTTCATTTTGTAAAGTACACTCTGCCGTTAAATTGTGGAAGCGATAAAAAATTCACAACATGGAAATAACAAATTGCTTCACAATGTGATCTTTATTTATTTATACTTTTATTTATTTATATTTTAATATTATATTAAGGGTTTCAAGAAAATAATCGGCGGGAGAATTTTTAAAAGTAATAAAAATAATAATAAACTAAGAAACTGACCGACTTTATTTCCTTACTACATTAATTGGAAAGTAGATAAATTATAACCTGTATTAGATAACACTAGGCTACTTTTTTATTTATTTTTATTTATAAGGGAAAACGTACAGAGCAGTTTTATATAATGCAATCATAAAGCCTTAAAATTACCAGTTTTCTAAAGTGTAAGTTTTTTTATGTGTTTTTCCCGGAAAAATCCACAGATTGTAGAATTTGGAAATCCTAAATTTGCTACCTACCGTTAGCTAAAGCTGGTTGACTGCAATAGGAAATTTCTTGTAAAATAAGTTAATGATTAATCGGGATTTGTGAAATACCAAATACTGGCGAAGCCGCGGTCAAAATGGTATTGTTTTAATCTTAACTTTTTCACTTTTTGTGAAAGGCACTTGCAGGAAAAACAAACTTGTCACTATACATGTACTTTATGTTGACCAATAAAATATATAATTTATGTACGATAAATATGAAAAACCTTAAATATTCAGCGAGAAGTAGTAATTATGTTTGTCAATTTTAAATGTTTGCAGTAGTTCCAGGTTTGTTTGTTTTTATTTAACGGTATAAATTGAACTTGTGAAATTGTGGAAAACACGGAAGCTTACATCGATTGGCTGGACCAATTCATACCTATTATAATTCCTGAAGTGAATAAATATTCTAATATTATATAAGATTCTCGTGCTTGTTACCGAACTCCTCCGAAACGGCTCGACCGATTGTTATGAAATTTTCTGTCGATGAGATGATGATTTGTAAGTCTGAGATAGGGTCATAAGCTATTTTTTTATCCTTACAAAACAACGTTTATCAGGTCAGCTAGTATAAGCGAGTATAATTATTATAGTAGCATTATACTATGACAAATACTTACATAAAATTTTGTGTGAAGATGCAACTGTGAAGATACGGTCACGTAGGTACCTAACATTGAAGTCGTCCTACCTACTTAACAGTCTTATGTACAGTTTTCCGCAGAATACGTGGCGTCTTATGTAGTTTCCCAAGGAATCCTTCATGGCATAACAATCGTTTATAGGGTATTGCATTAAGGTGCATTCGATAAAGGGATTTTAAAATCGCTTATACGCTATTGAGCGACCACAATATGCGGCTCCGAGTCGCAATATTGCGTTCCGTCTGTCATTTATGTAGCGTAATATTATGCTTATGATAGCTATTTAGTTCAATATAGCGCCTTATTTAGTTCAATAAAGGTTAAGTTGAGCGTGTTAAGTTTTTTTTACGTTCTTTCAGTTATTCACACTCGGGATGTAATTATTTATTTTAAAAATATAATGCAACTTTCTGTCCCGATAGACGTTGTATTGCCCTTTCTAAAATTTTCACTTTATTCTACAGACTGATAGTAAAATAACTAATCCAATCTGTCTTGGAAAAAATCATTAAAATATCCAACCATTTTTGAATTTCAGCAAGACTCGTGTGGCAATTATTTTCTGAATCAAATCTATATTTCACCTGCCTTGGTATTATGTGACAAAGGGAGAAAAATAGGTTTCAGCAATTTTATCATAGCATTCGGATTCAATCTAAAATTCTACCTGTACTGGGGTGTTGATAAAAGCACGGTCAGCATTTTATTTCTTTTTTGCATTGTATGCCTTTTGCTTAGTTTCCTGATTTACGAATATGATTTACAGATTTTTTGTGTTAAATATGAAACTTGACTTTTCTATTTCATGAGCTAAACTTACAATTTGGTAAACTTATATTAGTAGAGTTGACTGAGTTGGTATATTATGTGTGAAAATCACAAGAAACATGCTTTTCCTAATTACGAAAAAACTTAGGAAATAAAAGTATATTCGGAAATTATTGTTACCTACACAAATAAAAAAATTACATACTACAGTTACTCACTGAAGTTTCCGGTAAAAATTAACATTGAGCTATTGGAGGTTTGTTTAGGAAAACCTTCTATCGACATATCCCTATCGCCTTTCTGTCTCTAGGCGAATTTAGATTAAAGACCAATAGGTACTTAACACATACCTATTGTTTAAATATTTGAAACTAATTGTCTGTCTAGTTTTTAACCTTCCGACTGCTAAAATCCCATTCCCTCCATTTTATCCCTTTTAACTCAATTTGTGACACCTAACAGAGAGACACGTGCGAATTTTAAGTATACGTTTGAAGTTGGCATCAATGTTGTAAAGAAATATCTTCGCTCTCATGCGCTAATGTAATCGATGGAAGTGAAAATTTTCCCTTAAAGGCTTATTGTAACTGTTTCAGAATCACTATACACAAATAAGTCCAAAATTTAATTACAACTACTCGTAGGACGTGATTTACATAATTACCTTGAAACTATAATTAACGGATTTTCATCGGTAACTGAATTATTTCCTTGCGTATCGATAAATTAAATCGCGACTTAATGTTATTAGAATCGGTTCGCTTCCCTTACAAAGCTGAGTTGCTTTGCATTGACGGAATTTACTACATTAATACTTAGATAAATTAGTTTATACTTGGTTAATTAAAATTTAGTTTTCGTGGATTTTCTTGCAAATTTCCGATTCATTGAGTTTTTGGAATAGGCTCTTAGGCTGGAGATTCTTTTAAATTTTGGAGATTCAGGTTTTGTAGTAGGTTTTAAAGTTATTTAAACAGAAGTGATCGTTTTTGGAAAGATTTCATGATAACTTTTATTTCAGTAGAAAAATTTATTATACACCACAAAACTTGGACAATGAAAACAAAATAATTAAGTAACTCAATTAAGTATATTCTACTAATTGGGAACTCTACCGAAACTGGATACTGTAGCGAAAGTACCGGTATAAGTTATTCTAAATCTAAACGGTAGTACACTTTTAGTAGTTTACCACACTATAGGACTTCTTTGCAGAGTACGCCCGCATGCTTAGTAGCAGTGTCGGATATTCTACTCTTAGCAGTAATTATAAAATAAAATAAAAATCTTTATATTTCTTGCAATAAAGATAGGTACAGCTAAAAATATAGTGCCAACTTAATCCTAGTAAGTTGAAGAGTAATTATTTAATTGCAAGAATCTTTCCGCAGGTGAAGGCCTCCTCCAAAGAGTCCCATGTTTCTCTGCCTTGGGGTCTGATTGCGTAACAACAACGTATTCAGCGTTATCGTGATCGCTAGCCAATTTTGCCCCGCGATTGGCTGACGCAAATTAGGAATTCAATCAGGGGGCAGAATTAGACATATTCGACGTTATAAATCGGACATATTACATCACGTAAACGATTACGATACGTTGAATACGTTTTTCTTATACAATTTAGGGGCTAGGCTGTTAGCATACAGCTTGAACCCGCCGTTTAAAATTTATCGCCCGCCCAGCTAATGAGCTGTCTTCCTCTGCACGCGTTTTCCACCAGCAGGGCGCGGATTGGCTAAAAATGTATCAATCATTAAAGAACTGTATCAAACGTGATTTTTAAGATGTTTTCAATCGTTGTGATTGGTCAACATCCGTGTTTTGACATTGATACAGTTATTGATATTTTTTTAGGCGATCGCCCTGCTAGTCTCCTCCAGCATTTCGCCTTGACAGTCCAGCGCTCGTCTGACATCTGCGCCATATGTCACCGCCATTTACATTTTAATTTCTTTGCTAAAAGATGTATAAAATCCCGAATCAAGCTGACTCAAATCCAAACTTTATTTTTTATATTTTAAGAAAATTCAGACATTTTAGTGTGGTTGATTTACATTTAACTAAAGTATGTAGGTACCATTTTGTTCGATAACTTTTTGCCATCTTGTGGTGCCACCGCGACAAGTGATTTTGGCAGTCCTCTATTGATGTTAACCTGACACTACCTAAAGAATTCTGAAGAGACCGAAACAGGTGGAAATATGAAGGTTAGGACTATAATATGGCGGATGCATTAACACCTCCCAGCCAAACTCTCTTAATTTTTTCTGAGTGGCTAAAGATGTGTGAGGCCCAGTGTTAACACGATGAAAAACACCCCTTCTGCTGATTAATTCCGGACGCTTTCTCTCAACTTCTTGCTTTAATCTCATCAGTTGTTCGCAGTAGAGTTCAGAATCGATGGTCCTGCCTGGTGATAACAGCTCATAATGAATAATGCTCTTCCAATCCACCACACACATACAGTATCACCTTGTTGCGAGTTAAACCGGGTTTCGCCACAGTCTGTGAAGCCTGACCGGCCTTTGACCACGACCTTTTTCGCACATTCTTGTCGTACGTGATCCACTTTTCATCACCAGTTATCAGCTTCTTCAAAAATGATTCGGTTTCATTACGTCACAAAGAATCACAAATACATTACGTCAAATAGAATCACAAATGAGTACACGGTTCATTAGGTTTCTTTCAGTGAGCTCGTTAGGTACCCAAATATCGAGCTTTTTTGTGTAGCCAGTTTTTTTTACAGTTTTTTAAACAGCAAAACTGTTTTGCGGTCCATTGTCAGTTCTTCAGCTACGTCGTAACTACTGATATGCCGATCTCGCTCCACTTTTTCAAAAATGGCATCCATTTTATCCGTAATAGGGCGACCAGAGCAACGTGCATCTTTGACATTAAAATTTCCAAATTGAAAACGCTTTTAACCAAATTTGTGCTACTCTCACAGACACTGCACTAGGTCAATAAACATCGCAAATTTTTTTCGCGGCTTGCGTTGCATTTTTACCTTATTTGTAGTAAAATTTTAAAATGTATCGATTTTTTTCATTAGATTCACTCATCTTTACGGTACGAAAAACAAATGAAAATCACACATTTTCCTAATTTGAATTTGGAATTATGTTCTTTAAAATTTAAACTTTCAATGATACCAAAACCAGCCAGATACAAATAGTATAGCCAAAGAGATTTTATTGCAAGTTCATACATGCGAAATGACCCTAACCAATATGTCTCTTATTTTTTGGAAATGATCTTCTTGCCTTGACATTTTTATGACGTTACCTACATAATTTTCTCTAAGTACAATTGTAACCAGTTTTCATTAGAGCTTATCACCGACGTAGGACCGTAGGTACAATATACATCGGTGGAGCTTATTATAATTTTGATAATTTGTTTTGAACTTAATAATGTTAAATTATAATTCTTTGTTCCCGTGATCCCGACCCCTCGCCGTCTCAAGAGGTTTTATCGTGAAAATTACGAATTTGATTTTAATGGAAAACAAAAACTATTTAAACTTTCCCATTACCCACTATAATTAAGTTTCCTTACTCCTATGAGTAGGTGCTTATTGGTTTAATTTAAATACCTAGGGTTTACTTTGAACAACTTCAAAATGAATTTCATGGAATATCGAGTAAGTATTTATCAAATCAGAAAACTAAGAACGAGTTTCTATACCTTCTAAATTATAATAGGTTTATCTCTTATTAATTATGTCGATAATAGAATATCTAATTGCCTACGGGTTATATAAAAAAAACATCATAATAATCGCTCTCGGTCTGTAGTTGTTTACATTAAAACAACTTTGGTTCTAAGACTTTTTTACTCGATTTTATGAGAAATATTCAAAATTCATTATTTAACAAAGATACTCTAATTGTTACTATTCTTTCATGTAACATCGACATATTGTGGCAACGGTGGCGGCGCGCAAACTCGCGGCGCGAAACTGCTGCGATATTTGGTTTCACAGTGTAATCTCTGTTTACAGAAATGACATGATTTATTATTTTTACTATACTTGATATTTTCATATGACACTGTCTATTAATAAACAATTATATTATTTCACTTTGTTCACAGAAGCCGGACATACCAGCGTGGTTAGCGTACGCCAGGAGATGAGGGGTGCAAAGTCCTCGGATCCACAATAACTTGAACAATCCATAATATTTAACGCCGCACATTATGGTTCTAAATCATAACTTTCTGATTCCTTTCACATTTTTTAATTTTATATTTATTTAAATTATCATCTCAATTATTGGTGTTACTCTGATTTGTTTTTTTTTTTAACAAAATAATATAATATAGAAAATCCTATACAATTTCTTGTCTTACTTATATCTTTAATAATCATGTACGATAATGTAATTGTTCTTCTTTATTAATGTGTATCATCTTCATATCACAAGTGCTCAATTATTCCTATAAATGAGGCTTATTTTTATGGTGTTTATTTTACATAAATGTGCCAAGTCCAATAATAGTGCTGTTAAATTGCATTATTCGAGTCTATTATTATTAGTCAATTCATTAGATATATCTCATATACACTGGCCTGCGAAAGAAAGTATCACATTTTGTATCAATTTAATTTGAAAAGTGTGATACTTACTTTTGCAGGCCAGTATAGTATTTGTATTTATATACCTACCCCTATCGATATACCCTAGTTAGAAACATGAGTTATTGTACCACATTCAGTAATTAGATTTATCATTAAAATGTTATAAATACAGGCAATTGATAAAACGTAAATTAAAATTGTTGTTGTTATTTTCACTAAAGTGCATTCCTACCCCTTTCTTGCTATACTTGTAGGTACCGTAGAGTAGATACATAATTCGTCTAAAATACGATGAACATAAGATTAATTTTCTTTACTCTATACAAGTTAGTAGGTACTTGGCTGCGATCTCACCTGATGATAAGTGATGATGCAGCCGAAGATCTTCCAAGTTAGCACGATAAGTCGTGCTAACTTGGATGGGGTAAGTAGACCCACCCTAACGGTTTATAGTTTGGTAAAATATTTGTTTAACTTATATTTCTGAGGGGCTGAAATGCAATAAAATGAAGTAAGGTAGGTATCGATAAAATTGGTGGTTGTATGGAACTGCCAGTGACTACGCTGAACAGTTCATTACTTACAGTTCGTTAGTCTAACAAGTTTGCACCTTGCCATGCCTTACTTCTGGCAATGATTGCAAAACAAAACGTCAAAGCTTTATAAAACCTTTGTCGTTCAGTAATGGCGGAGTAAGCAAAGTGGTTTTGATCAATCAAACGAAAAATCTGTGAGATAAGTACTCAGCGGAATTTCGTTCTGAACATTACTGTACAGTTCGTTTTAGTCGCTACTTCGATAGTGAAAAATTATAATTTTGTCATATTGGACGGCTTTAGACAGTTGTTGTAATGTTCATACCTATACTTTATTATTATAGCCAATGTTCATACCTATACTTTATTATTATAGCCAATTCGATTGATACTTTTATTTATACTATATGGTGGTTCGACCATATTGTAAAGCCACTCCTTTAAAGAGTAACCATAAAAAAGTAGTATTTTTTGTCATGTAAGAACATATTCTTCCGTTTACGCCGTCTTCCATGGTCTACCTAACTTACTTAAAGTTTTTACTTACTGTGATCTCCCCTGATGTTGAGTAAAGATGTAGCCGAAGATGTTATCATACTAAATAAGAAGGGGTTCGTAAATAAACCATAACAGTTGCTACGCTGCATCGCACCAGAAAGCTCAATTATTGCTTGCCGGGTGTGCCTTTGCATTATAAGGGCATAATTTAGTTGAATCGTCACACCGCTTGCAAATACAAATGGCAAGAAACTTTAATTTCAGCTATCCTTTTGGGTCGTCATAACATGCCAGTAATATTAATAGATATACTATAATATGCAATGGACGCGGCGAAATCTGCAAAAAATGTCGCCACTTTACTGGCGTCAGAAATCTTTGCTTTGGACGCAAGCGTGTATGCACTGTGCATTGGTCTTTTCTGTTGGGCTCTAGCTAAACATTACGGGCATCGAGGCCTGGACTCCTTACTCGATATTTGGTGCCCCGCGCCAGCATTAAATACATCATGTAGTTCGCTCAACAGCCACCTACCCAATATCAAAAGATAGGTACTGTGTGCTGTATAAAAAAAGGGTTACGTGTAACGTTCGAATGTGCGCATCCTCGGATTCGTATCAGTGTATAACTTCATTTACCTGTCAAAGAGGGATACTTCTTTACTCGTGAAGATTACTCGTGAGAGGCTAATTTTATCCCCGAAAATCCATCATTTTTACGGGATTTCTGAAAACCGTGGGAAACAGGAATGGATTGAAAGCTGTTGAGCTGAAGGCAACGAAATAAATAGAACATTGTTTCTGGTATCCTTAATCGATTTTATTTATTCAGTTTCAGTACATCGAGGTATTATCAAATAAGTGACTAGCTTAAGAGTAAGCACGAAAATTAATTAAAACGTTAAAACTATACTTTGATACAATAATAATATTATGTAATCAAATTGTAATTTTATTTTACATCGAAATTGACGAGAATCTTCCGCTTAAGCACCTATTTTCATACAACCGTACATTTATACGAAATTTCATCAATACCAATTATTAAGATCCTAAAATTTCATATTCTATAATTACTTATATAATATGTACCTATTTAAATTATCAGGTCAAAAAATCAAGCCATCAGGATTTGAGTAGGTATACAATAACGTATAAAAGCCGAATATTGATTGACATATTGATTTGAACGCTGCTGTAATTGCTATAGTATACTACAGCGGTCCTTAAGAGGCCTGTGAAATACGATGTCTCCATTAATGCAAAATACTTAATCATTTGTAATTCGTGTATATTTCGATCATGTTGTGGTGTTATTCGGATTCATATAGTAATAATCTATGCTCCTGGCCATATTTGGTTCGGAAATACTTCTTTAAAACGAAATAATAATCAATTTTGATCAAAATTTTTACAACTTTGGTCGAGTTCCGTAATACCAACGAATATATAATATTGCTAACGTAAAGAAGGGACATTCACACCCTCCCGTCAATGTATTACCCCAGAGCGCCGAGCGCGACGCGTCGGGTGGTACTCGTGGGCGCTGTCTCGCGAGTGCGTTATTTCAATAGGTTTGCCACAAAATCATAACTTTATCATCATATGGCTATTGATTGTAAATAAAAGCATACTACATACATAATAAATCATAAAAAAAAAGATATTTTTGTACACCGAGAGTATTCGTTTTAACTAAATAATTTTATTTTTCCCGTGAACGACAGATTTTTCTTGTTTTTTTAAGATACCGTACAAGACCTAGCCCAATTTATATATTATATAGCCCAAATATCTCCTTTATGCTACTTTTAATCCCGAAAAATCCATAGTTCCTACGGAATTTGTGAAACTCCAAAATTCAGGTGGGTGAAAAAAGCTATGTACTTATGAAATGAAATATATACTTGTTTTAATTTTATCCTTAGAAATTAATAAAATTATAGATATACACAATGCAATACAATTAGTTGGTTAGATATTTCTTCATAAATTAGATATTTCATGAAGAAATATCTAATCATTGCATTTGTACCTCAATTCAAATGTTTTACAGTGGGCTGCAAGTTGTAATGCATTGTGCATCGGTCGCGTCGCCACGTACACGTGGAGTTGTGCCAGCCCTATGAGCTACGATGACGTTTACTCACACATAGAAATGGAATGCTTATAGGGCCGGCATTTTAGTAGTAGTGTAGGTAGTTAAGTCATGCTTTTTGTACTGAGTGTCACGGGCCTGGTAATACCAAAAATTATGAATGAAAACTTGTAACTTTCTTTATTAACTGGTGTTTTTCTTTAGCTGGACAATAAAAACTGTGCTCCTGAACTAATGCGACGTGAGATAGTGTTGTTTTTATTACAAAACAAATAAGCAGAAAACATGTCCTTTATGACATAAAAATAAGCAATACTAAATTCGTTTACAATTTCGTTTAACAACAGTATTTCGGAACCAGATATGGCCAGGAGCATAGATTATTACTATACGAACCCGAATAACACCACAACATGATCGAAATATACACGAATTACAAATGATTTTGGTATTACGTTTGTATGGGAGACATGGTAGTTCACAGGACTCTTAATGCCTGGCTTTTGGGGGCCGCTGGATGAACGTGTGAAAGTGGGCCAAGCCAGAGCCGAGGCACACTTACGTGACTCCATCCATACCTGGTTATGGCCAAGGCTTGTATAGTACTTTTCTCAAACAATCCACGGCATAATTATTATATTTCTGGGTTTTAACAAAAAAAATAATGTAAACCTAACCTAACGAGGAATCTACCTTTTAGACTGATCTATACGAAAATTATCTGAGTGTTTTCACCTCCTGAGGAATAAATAAGAAAACAATAGGTATGTAGAAAAATTGACGAAAGTTATTTGTATAGCTTTATGAATAGTCTAACCATTGAAATAGTAATTTCAAGAAAATTAATTTAAGGAATTTATTGAGTAAGAAGTAGATATCATGAACTTTAAAGCAATCTAGTTCCATGAAAATCTAGAAACATGAAAAACCAGTAAAATTTACCAATTGCTTAAGATATTATATTAAATAGGATCTAAGTATAGAAGATAAACTAAAAATGTATTGTTAGGTATTACAACTAACTAATTTTTTCTACAATGTAAAAGTAGATGTTTAGATAAGTACAATTCTAGAAACGGATACGCTAATTTATAATAAAATGTGAACACAAAGAAACATCTAAGATCAGCTACAGTAAGAAACTACATTACATACAATAGATACAGAAGAATAGATTAGACGGATGGAAATTCTGGGGCATTGCATATTATATGCTAAAATCTACGTTCGTAAACACTAGAGGGTTAATACGAATATGATCTAAGAAGACGTAGGACTAGACAAACTATCATAATAATAATTAGAAGGTATTCGGGATTGGCAACTTGAAAGTATTTACACCGTTAAAATTAAGTATCTTTACAACCATTGGACTTATCGAGATACCTTATGATGAAGTACTGAAGATATTTTAAAACTAAATCTTAAAAATACATTTTGGTTACAAAATGTTTCCGTAGCTTTCTAATTTGGCATTTCTAGCTGTTTCTAATTTATTTTTACTGTTATTAGTTACGTTAGATATAATTGAAAACCAAGAGGATCTACCTGAAATAATACACGCACAATTTCATAAAATGTGAAGCTAATAGAATATCCTCTATTTTAGGTACTTTAGGTACAATGTTTTCAAACAAGGCTTCTATTACTCTTATAGGTACAGAACGACCCGCATCAAAATAGTCACAGCTCATTATCATTTTTATCATTTAAATCATTACACAATACACTCCATTATTTACATCATTTATTATCATATACAAGTATGAACAATAGTGCAACTTTACCAATCTAACAATCAACAATGAATGTGCTCTAGGAATTTGACATGGATTTATTTTCATACGGGAAATTCATAAGTTATTAACATGTCATTGAAATATGGGACGTGATTATTATAAAAATATGCTGAAGTCTTTGTGCCTTAAATATTATATAACAACTGAGTTTATAATGAGCGATTACTGTTTTGTGTTAAATTTGACACTTCATTTAGTCTATTATGAACCTGAATCTTGTCATTGATTTTGGGTAAGTTTGAATCTGAACCTTCCTTTAGAAGTTCCCACAGGTTATTTTTATCTAATATTTCATATCCGCCCCTGTTTTCTGGGGCAATATCAGATTTTGGAGGACTGTTGAGAGACTTTGAAGTTTCTGAAATAGGAGTCGGTGGTATTTTATGGATTTCTTTATTGATTGATTTGAGAGGTTTTGGGACGTACTTTTCCGTTAAAATAGCCCTTGTTTTTGTCTTGTTGATAAAAACTTCTGGCTTGACCGTTTTATTATCGTCACTTTGTTTTTCGTTGCTTTCATTGAGATATATTTTTGGCTTAATTATTTGAGTTTTAGGCTTTGGTTTTTTCGTTCTATAGTGTATTGTTTTGATATTGCTTTTCGTAATAGCCGCTATATTGTGGGGCACCGCAGTCGTTTTAGGTTGAGGTGTGTCAGAAGATCCCAAAGTAGATAATGTTATTCCTTTTGCACCATTGTCTAAAGTTGTAGTGAAAATAATTCCTTTTTTTGTTGTATTCAGATCTGTATCAGTTGTTCCTGGGGTTATAAACAAAGGTACATTTGTCGAGCTAAGTTTTTGCATTGTTCTTTTATCAACAAGCTTTTTTGGACGTGAAATGTTCGTTATATTATTTGAAGAAATAAGCACATCTGTGAGTCTCACTTTTTCAAAAAACCGTTCATGTTTATCTCCATACGTAGCTTTAAGCGTGCCTTTTCGTCTAGGAAGTGGCTTCTTTCGTAATTCTAATTTCTTCGCAAGATTAACGCCTGAAGGAAGTTTCTGAATTATCAGTTCTCCATTAGTTTTTGGGTAAGTTGGTTTCAAGTCATTGCTAGTTTGTTGGTTTTCATAATTGTTGATATAAGTAACGGTTGGAATTATTATAGGCTTATCAGTAATGGTTACATTATTTGACATTATATCCGGTTTCGTTAAATTAATTGTACTCGAAGTGTTTAAACCACCACTTGTCGGGATAATATTTGACGTTACCTCAGTTATCTCAGTTATCATAGTAGATGATGAATTTTCTGTAATGATTTCAGTAGTCGTATCTTCGGACACACTCATTTCTACGGTACTTTGCGAGATAAATGTAGGTACAGTACTGTGTGAAATTAATGTTGATGTAGATTCTGTATTCAGTAAAGTAGTTTCATAACCCGATGAAAAAGTATTACCATTATTATGCATACTTTCATAGCCTTTTCGAAATTCATAATCTCTGCTACATATGCGTCCACATTCGCAGATGTTGTCGATATTTGCTCTAGATTTGAGACTTGCGAGCTCACTTTTATCAAACCAAGTGATAAAATCATCATCAGTGATGCCTCGAAGTAAAGGACTGCCAGGCCTAGCATGGAAAAACGTTTCCACGGCTAAGTCTGGTCTGCTGGAGGGGTAGATTTTAGCGAATGCTGGACGAAGACTAGTAATAACAAACTTGGATCTTGCCTCGTAGGTCACACAAACTGGACAGGTGGAGCTGATCTATAAAGAAAAACAGATGATAGTTGGTTAAGGAATGCTCTTATTGGAACCATTATATTACTCTGATTAATAGGGACGAAGATAAATATTATGACATTAATACCATGAAAGAAGTTTGATTAACTCGTGATATTATTATTAGTTTCTTTTTCACAAATATGAAAGAGCACACGAGATTATTATAAGCAAATATAGTATGTAATAAAAATACATATTGAGCTTCCTTAACTAAGTCAACTAAATAATAAATTTGATACTTACATTAGCAAAAACAAACCAAACAGATTCGCCGCGTGAGCCGTAATGTAAATCAGCGAAAGTGGCACCATCCAATACCACTGGATTGACTGAGTGTAGTTCATAGCCTGAGAACAGTGATGACTCAAGGCGTAGGATACCGGAGCGTTCTTTGCCTTTCCATCTGAAAAAAATTTTCTTTCTTAAAATTATTGATGGTGTGGCTGAAAGGCTGGTGCTCGAAATCGTATCCGTTAAGGAGTTCTCTTGTGTGAAAGCCTTTCAGCATCTTCTCATGTTTTTAATGTAAATGCATTCGACAAACCACGAATTTTTTTGTTGAAGTCTGCATTATCAGACGACCCCTATGACCCTCGACTGAGTCAGCAAATTTCACTCCAATAACGGTCATCCCAATAAGGAGCAGGAGGAGTCATGCCAAAACACCGTGAGAGGTCACACAGATTTATCCCAAATTTTGGATTTTACTACGGTGATTAATCGACTACCATGATCTTCCGGAAAATAATTACTTCTTCAGTAATACGAGTTCATACGAGTAATTTCATCAGTAAATTATTTTCATCGGTAAGTACTCAAGCACTCTTAAGAATCTGGCAAGGTCATTGTGACGAGACTTAATATCTGGGCCAACTTACTTGAAGCAAGTTTTAATGATCAAGGTAGGCAGGTTTCCTTGCAAATCCTCGATGCTGCTTCTCTCGGGTCGGATCTCTTCAATGATGCCAGCGCGAATGTTCAAAAGTGCATTTTCTGGTTTTGGTGTGTATGTTGAATAGGATATAGTTCCCTGTAAGAATTACAACGTGATGATTTACAATGATTACGTGAAGAATTACAATGATTCAAATAGGTATAAGAATCGATTGTATCATGTTTTATTATTAGTAACAAACTTACGCCTTATGACTGTTATCTTTAGGGCCTGTTTTACAATCGCCAGATAAACTTTATCTAGCTAATATATTTGATGTTGTGACAATTTTGTATTGGAAATCTGTCAAAATGTCAAGTTTATTTCTTAGATAAAGTTTATCTGGCGATAGTGAAACAGGCTCTTAGAATAACTAAAGGTCAGTCATGAAGGCGTAAGCTTACATGTGAGTACGTAGCTTTGTTACTACTTTACCCCACTACTACAACCGATTTCCTATATTCCTGTCGAAGCAGTGCCCGGCAAAAGTTGTTCGAAAATCCACATCTATCAAGTGAGCGACCACGTTAAGTGACCAAATAAATCACAAACTAAACTCCTGTTTGTCGTGTAATTTGAAAGTAGAAAGATCTTTTATTCGGAAACGTAGCAACCAAGGAGATTACTGCTTATTAGGAGTCTTATCGAAGGTTTTCTTTAAATTTCGAATTATTATCTTACGAATAGAAAGCTGTTTATACGTTTTGCTGGCCGCGATAGTAGTGTAGTATTAAAATTTTACAAGTAATCAAAATGTAGCAAATTAACCGACAAATAAAAGTTGTGAATATCGCATACCTGTACAGTAGCACACCCAGCACCAGTAGCATACACAAACACTTTGGTGGGTAGTCCGGGCAGCTGCAGAGGTCTGGGAGGCGTTTTTGCGCGCAGCTCTATCGTGTCCGTCAGCTCCATCCCCGCTGTTGCGAGGGAGACTGTGAGAGCTCGGTGCCTGAAATAAGAAATCAGAAATTTCAATTGCTGGACTGTGGTGCTATTAACATCTTTGAAATAACAGGCATGATGAAAAATTGAGCAAGCAATAAACTTGATCATTTTTTTTTTTCGGATTATTCAACGTCTTCTGAAGGGACAACCAACTCATTAGCCGTAGCCATATTACATAATATTAAGAATCCATAAGTGGTACAGAATGCAACGAAATCCAAAAAAGATATATCGCTAAATTGATGTGTTATGTGATCAGTCTATGTAGTGAAAATTCACATATTTTTTTTTTAATTTCAATTTTTCATATAACTAAGGGCCCTGGATTCCCAAATACTACCTTTCCAGACTGCTAATCTAGCACTTTGTTCCCACAACCGTCGGTTCTAACCATTAACACTTCATTGCGTTGACCTATATTGGTTATCTGGTATCTCTTTCTCTTTTCCTTACCTATCATGAGCTAAAGCGGCATACTGCGCCGCGGCTTTGGTAGCACTGTAAGCTAGACTCGGGTGTCTCTGCAAGGTGGATGCCCGGTAGTAGAGGAACCTAGCTGCTGCCTCTCCTTCCGCCAAGGCCCCTCTAGCACACGCTGACAGAAGCACCCTAACTCCAGCTACATACTGCTCCATTGTTACCGCTTCTGTAAGCCATAGCAGATTTTGAGAATGTATAATATGAAGGAATGAAGAAGTAGAAGACCAAAGAAGAGATGGACAGATTGCATGAAAGAGGATATGCGTGTGAAAAGACTGGATTAAACGTTGGCGGCTGATAGGATGATGGTGATGTAATGGGAAGAAAAATACATATTGTGCCAAATCCTAAGTGGATTCGTTCAGTGGATGTAGGAAACAAGTGGGAAGAAAAAGATTATTAGCAATATATTTGAGTAAGTATCGATTGTAAATCATAAATCAATATTATTTTTATAACTTTTGATATTATTGAAAACTAGCTTTCCATTTGCTTGAAATTCTAATTTCACCAATTCCGCGGGACGCATAGATTTTTTGTGATAAGATCTATTTCTATCCTACCAGCTAATAAGCTTTTTATTAGTTGCAGTAGATGGATATAATACACCTACACATACTCGTTATAGAACACAAGATTAAAAACCAAAAGTTTTCTTTATAGATACTTACCATAAGAAGTAGTTTTTATATTCCTTGAAGTATCTTCTAAAAGCCAATCAGCAGCATCTTTTCTGGGCGCTGGCCAACCGAATTCTCCTTCTTCAGTTGTTGATGCATTTCTGAGGATAACTAACGCTTCTGGTACGATCGGGCTTCTGTAAACGATTAAGTAATAAAGAGTAGTAGAGTAGTAACTTGTTAAAAATAGACAAAAAAAACTGAATTGTTATATTAATGAAGATGACTAAAAATTTGGATTGTAGCTAAGTATAAGAAAGTTCATGAATACTGTTTCAACTGAATACATTACCTAGCCAATACAAGACCCAAGACCGTTGCAGCTAGGGCAGCGGGAGATGTAAGGTTGTACAGATTTTTCTCCAAGTAGGTTTGGGCTTTCTTAGCGACATCTGCGTCTAACTGATTTTCAACTCCAACCTCCAGTAAGGCTACTAAAGTCTCTGCAGTGACTTCAACAGTTCTCTCCCATTCTATCGCTTCTTGAGTCATATTACCATCTTTGTCATAGTAGTAATATTCATTTACGTCGATCTCCTTTTCTGAACTGTTAGATTTTTTTATTTCCACCGGATAGTAATCAACTTCTTTGTCAGCGGGTAATGGTGTGAAGGATCCATCGGAGTTTTGTCTTGATTGTATCCAGTGTTTGATAGCCTGAAGAAGATGCGGATCGATTGGATAGTATGATTGTATTTTGTTGAGGATTTCCAGGATTTTGATGGTCGATAGGTGACTGCTTACAGCTGGGTGGTCACTGAATGAATTATCGTTTTTGCGGAAGGACAGCAGGATTTGGACCTGAAAAAAAAATGAAACAATATACTCGTATGAGATCTTTCTATTTCTGTAGAAACCACATTTACATTTGGGTCCTTGAAAGTTTCAATTTGCTTCAGCTACATAAATATTAAGCCCTGGATTTTTTTTTGACTGAAAACTAACTTATTAACTGCAAAAACGAATGGCGTACCAATTGTGACTATACTTTTTGGTACTGTGTATTTTTGAAAAAAAAAAATTTTTTATTTAAAAAATTGCCACAAAAATACCTGCTCTGGCAATTTTTTCAATATTCTCTCCCGTTCATTCTCATCCACCAAATGTGGGATATGCTCCAAAGCTAACAAAGGAGCCAAGCTCGCTGAAGCGGCTGACAGTTGGGAATCTCTCCACACGTCTGCCCACTGGTCAGAGGAGTCCGTCTGGAGGCTGTACAGTGGGAGATGAAGGCCACCGGAGATGAGCAGCGTTCCACTAGCGGAGCCGGGCACTACGCCGTGAGGAAGCCCCAATTCCAAGACTTGAGAGAAACCGGCTTCTTCGTTGAAATTCCATATTCTGAAAGAGACAAATTTACTCTTATTAATATCAAAAGCAGTCTTATTAGACACTCGTGCATTTGAAATTTCAAAAAAAAAATTATGTGCGTAACTCGAAAAAAACATCACATCACATCACATGGTTAGCAGTTAAAATTAATGTGTATTGTAATTATATCGGCGCACGCCTGAGATTACATCATAATGTTTTCAAAGGCGTGTGCCCGCTAATCCGTACTAGTTCAGCCAGTTCAGACGTTAAAGCCACATTCATACTGACTCCTCCTTATAAACATGTTTTATATAAATGAATAATCCAAAATATGCCTAATCCACTGGAATTATCATCGCTTAGCCCAAACTCTTGGTTTTACATGGCCAAAATTAATCTTAAAGGAAACGGCGTTTTACTTTTGTAAATATAATTTTATTAATAAATATAAGAACACATTTCGTCTTGTAGCCATTACACACAGAAAGGAAGTAAGTCACATGTCATCATAGACAATATAGACAGTTTTACTTATTTGATGTACACAGATAAAATATATCTATTTTATAACACCCCAACTACATCAAATAAACTCACATTAACTGAACTATAACCCTTTTATTATTTTAATTCCTGAACCCCCATTCCTTCTAAGCTTGAATAATGTTTCACAGGATTCAGAGCTTTAGTTAAAACATCAGCAGGCATAGCAGTTGTTGGCAAATATTTCAATTCAATAATCTTATCATTTACTGCATCTTTTATAAAATGGTATCTTATATCTATATGCTTGCTCTTTCTATGACATATATAGTTTGCCACCAACTTCTGAGCACTCTGACTATCATTATACAACAATACAGTGCTTGAACTGCCTACTAGTTCAGATAACAAAGATCTCAAATATATAGCCTCTTTACAAGCCTCCGCTATGGACATATATTCGGCTTCCATAGATGACAAAGCCACAGTTCGCTGCTTTCTGCTCTCCCAAGAAATAGCAGAGCCTGACATTAGGAAACAAAAACCTGTGTATAACCTTCGGTCTATACAACTGCTTCCCCAATCTGAATCTACATAACCTTCAAGCTCAGCTTTTTCTTTTACATATTTTAAACAATAATTTTTAGTTTTCTTTAAATATCTAAGTATCCTTTTAGCATAATTCCAGTGTACATTAGTATAACAATTATTGAATTGACTAAGAAAACTCACACTAAATGAAATATCTGGCCTTGTAAGCACTGATAGATACATTAGACTTCCTATTAACTGTTGGTATGGAATTTCAGTATTACATGTCTCAGACTTTTCAATATCTAGCTTACTTTCCATTGGAGTACTAGCAATTTTACAATTTTGCATGTTAAACTTAGCCAATAATTCCTCAACATACTGCTCCTGGTCTAAAGTGATAACATTACATTTTTTATCTATTTTAACTCTCATGCCAAGGCATTGCTGAATCTGACCTAGATTTTTTATCTTGAACTTTGAACTTAACACAGAAATTAAATTATCTGTTTCCAATTTACTGTTAGAGAAAACAAAAAAATCATCAACATATAAAGCAATTATAATTTTTACATTTTCAGATGTCTTTGAAAATAAACAAGGTTCTATTTTATTTTTTCTGAAACCTAATTCACATAAACATTGTTCTACTCTCTCATACCAGCATCTAGAAGACTGTTTCAAGCCATAAATTGCTTTCTTTAATTTTACAATTTTATTTTTACTACTCTGATCACAATTTATGTCTGGCTGAATCATATAAATGTCCTCTTTTAAATAACCATTTAAAAATGCTGTTTTGACATCTAAATGAGTAACATCAAAATTTAATTGTACAGACAGTGCAAATAATAACTTTAGTGTTGAATGTCTAACTACGGGTGAGAATGTCTCTTGATAATCAATACCGAGCCTCTGCGTGAAGCCTTTTGCCACTAAACGCGCTCTGTATCGCACACTATTATCACTGTTAAGCTTTCTTTTATACACCCACTTACACTGCACTAAGGTTTTATCTGGAGGTAACTCACTGACCTGAACCCACGCCTCATTCTCCTCGAATGCCTGCAGCTCGTCCTTCATAGCCTCGATCCATTTATCTCTATCCGAGCTATTCAAAGCTTCCTGGATAGTAATGGGGTCGCTGGTGAATCCTGGACTCGATGAAGTACAAAAGTTTGTATACCCATACCTCTCTGGCTGCTTCCTGGTGCGTTTCATAACTGGTTCCAGTGATGTTAACTTCTCCTCATCCTTATTTTGACATTGAGGTGACATAGTATCCAAATCAGTCAAAGCGTTATGATACTCCGAGTCTGAAATGTTCAGATCTGGACTTGAAGTAGGTTCCTCTTTAATTTCCTCGTCTTTCATAACATGACTGCTCGACTCGTCTGTTTGGATAGTGTCCCCAACTGAAACTGATACACTTGTGTCCGTTATACAGTTCTTTTCTAAATTTTCATGAATGACTACATCTCTACTAATGTTCACACATCTCTTAGTAGGATCATATACTCTGTAGCCTTTAACATTTTCAGAAAAACCGACTAGAATATGCTTCTTAGACTTTGTGTCCCATTTCTGTCTTTTCTCCTTTGGCACATGGACCATGACTTCACTACCAAATATTCGGACATGACTTAAATCTGGTTTTCTCTTATGCCAGAGCTCATACGGTGTTTTATCATTCAAACCTGATGCAACTGACCTATTTCTAAGATAGACAGCGGTATTTGTAGCCTCTGCCCAAAACTTCTTATCAAGGCCTGCGTCAAATAATAAACAACGAGCTCTCTCAACAATGGTACGGTTAATGCGCTCACTCATACCATTTTGCTCAGGGGTGTAAGGATTTGTCTTTTGATGGATAATACCAGCATCCTTCAAATAATCCTCAAACTCATTACTACAAAACTCTAAGCCATTATCAGTCCGTAATATTTTAATCTTTCTACTTTGCTGGTTTTCTACCAATGATTTAAATTCTTTAAAGTACTTGAAAACTTCACTTTTTGCTTTAAGAAAATATACAAAGGCCATACGAGTAAAATCGTCAACAAAAACAAGGAAATACCTGGCCATTCCTATCGAGGTGACCTCCATTGGCCCGCACACGTCTGCCCAAACGGTGTCCAGGGGTTCTCTGCTCCTTGTTCCTTGGCCAAATGGTAGACGTGTCTGCTTTCCCTCGCAGCAGACTCTGCAAGTATTCTTACTGCTGACTGCCTTATCTGTATATGATATGCCTGTGACGGCTCCATTTCTCATTCTTTTTAGGTCACTTACGTTGATGTGACCTAGCCTCCGGTGCCACACTTCACTGCTGGCCTCCACTTGAGATGTCAGTAAACATGGTGGGGTTAGATGCTCCACTTCTAGTTTATAAACTCCGTCACACAACCTGGCTAATGCTACAAGACTGTTCTTTTTGTTATATATTTTACAGCAATCCTTTTCGAAATCCACTTTGTTACCATTCTTTATCAGTTGACTAACCGATATTAAATTCGTACTCAGGTCTGGTACACACAACACGTCCTTAAGCGTCACTTCGTACTTATACTTCGGCGTGACCGTCACTATATCAGCTTCACCCGAGCACAGCACCGACATTATAGATTTGTTAGCTGCACTTATTTGTGTTATTGCGGGCGAATATGAAATATTTCTCAGCATATTTACGTCAGAAATGAAATGGCAACTGCTTCCGCTATCTATGTAAAAGTCACACTTTTTGAAGTTTGCACTAAGGAATACTGCAGAAAATGCATTTGTCTTTTGATTTTCTTGCTTAGCCGGCATTTTACTATTGCATTCGCTCCGAAAATGTCCACTTAATTTACACCGGTAACAAATAATTCTGGATTTGTCAGTTTTGACATTGCTGTTTGACTTTGACGTGTGGTTTGACGTACTGCCGCCATGTTGCTGTTGCTCAGAGACATCTTTTCTGCGGCTGTCAATACTACCAACTTTAGAATGTTGTCGTTGCCGCCGTCCTTTGCTAAAGAATGCACTTCCGGCTGATTCACTGTTGCCAGCCAAATCGATCAACTTGGTTTTTACGATATCGGCAGTAATGGCGATCCCCGAATGCTCTAATGCCATGATCATTGGATAGTATTTTTCGGGTAAACCCGCCAACATTATGCAGCCAATCCATTCGTCATTCACCGAAAAACCTGTTCCTTGCAGTTTATGGGCAGTCTCCATAATTTGAGTCACATAGCTCGTCATAGATTCACTAGTCTCAAGGCGAATCGAAATCAAATTTCTGAGCAATGATATTCTTCTCGAAAATCCCGAGTCATCAAACATTGATTTAAGTTTAAGCCATAAACTTCTCGTAGACGTAGCGCCTTTGATATGCACGTATAATGATGGATCTATTGTCAAAATCAATTTAGCTTTCGCCTTCGCGTCCTCCGCCGCTTCGGCTATAGGAGTTTCGTGTTTAATGCATTTCGCCATACCTTCGAGGACTAACAAGCTCTCAGCTGCGAAAGCCCACTCATCGTAGTTTTCGCGCCCTTTGAGTTTCGGCACGTTGGTTAGGAACGAAGACGACGCCATTGTTCCGATGACCTTGACTGATGACCGGTCCCTGATTTTCTCAGTCCTATGCTAACTAAATTTTCCACTTTACTGCCTAACGGGCATAATCTGGGCCCATAACCTAATCTTAAAGGAAACGGCGTTTTACTTTTGTAAATATAATTTTATTAATAAATATAAGAACACATTTCGTCTTGTAGCCATTACACACAGAAAGGAAGTAAGTCACATGTCATCATAGACAATATAGACAGTTTTACTTATTTGATGTACACAGATAAAATATATCTATTTTATAACAAAAATTTTGCATAGAGGTATATGATGTAGAAAATAGGTAGAGAAGAATTTCTGAGATTAGTCTTAGAAAACTATGCAGAGGTTTCCTTTACGATGTTGGCAAGGAAAAAGAAACAAGTTCATGTGCGCGAAATAGCTACGTGTACGCTAAATAAAAATCCTCACCTAAAGTCTGCCTTATCGCCCCATAGCGCGCTGAATCCAACGTATTTGATCCTCATTTCGGTGGTCAAAGGCCACACCAACAGTCGCCGTTCAGAGGGAGCGGCTCCACGGCCAACCGACAGTCTGCCACCTTCCCACCAAACCCACCAGGCGCACCACGCGTTAGCACCCGCACATTCCTCGTCGCTCTCCGTCTGCTCTGCACTGGCGAGGTGGACGTCGTATCCTGTAAAGGAAATCATCATCATCATTGAAATCATCACTACTAAGCTGTGGACATCCACAGTCCACAGTAGTACATATGCCTTATATCTTTAGCCAGAACGACTTTGGTTATCTAAGTCCCATTGGGCTCACCATCGAATACCCGATATGGAGGCTCTAAGGGAGATGCCACTGCAAAGTGGTTTGCAAAGGCAATATCTTTAGGGTTTGATACTTCAAAAAAACTTACTGGTTTAAGCTTACGGATTAAGCCGATAAGTTCACTACCAGAAATTCTTAATCTGCGTTTATGTAGCGTTTCACCAGCATGGTCAGTGTCCATCTTTATTTGTTCCTGCAGGTGGTTTTGACACCACCTAAGTGTGTAATTAGCATAGGCCTTACTAGCTTTAAGCCGCTATTGACATTTTCATCAATTAACATCAAACTATGGATTTTAAGTTTTTGTTTAAGAAGTAGAATTCAATCGCTAACCATGTTGACCCTTAGCTATCCACACGCGGCTCCTTTCGAACACGACCCGGTACATGTCATCAGAAGGTTCTCGTATAGCTGACAGGGCCACATGAGCAGCTCCTTGCGCCCGGAGCTCCAACACCAAGCCAGCTCGGTTCCGCGGCGCAGCCACCCATTGCCACTCCCAGGAACCGCGCGACGACACTGCGAGATGCTCTGAAAATTATGGATGCAAGTTTTAGAATTGGCGGTGTAAAGGTCAAAGCAAATGTACGAGTAAGTTCACGCCCTACTACACGTCTGCTCTACACTCCAGAATTGTAGAGGATACTGATACAGATTGCAGAAACAGTGATGCAGATGATACTGCATGGCATGGAAAATCACTGCTCAACAGTGATTTTCCAAATTTCGGGTTAGTCCTCTAAGAATTCTCTGATAAAAAACCCGGTAATTTTACTGCCCCGACCCAGGGCATCGTGATCTGCAGTCAAACATGCTCACCTCTACACCAAAGAGGCAGTTAGCACGTCTTATGAATATAATACTGACCGTTAGCACAGAAGTATGCGCTCTGCGTATCGCTTCTGTGCAGTCCCTCGGGTAGCACCAACACGCTGGCGGATCTGATAACGGAGCCGACGAGAGTTTCGTTGTTGAAAGACGTGTATGACACAGAACAGTTGTCTGCACTGTAGCCTGTCACCTCCACTGGAAAAGACATGGAATATGCTCTGTTAAGTTACATCTATCGTATTTATACGCAGTATCTGGACTATCTTAACTCTTCCAGGAAAGAAGTGTGTGCAAAAAAACGTGTCCATTGTAGTCGTAACAAAGGAACAAATTCTGATCCTCGATTGGCACTGTAAGTTTCTGATTGGCACTAAAAAAATGAGCGAATGAATTCATTTTTTCTGCCAATCAGGTAATAATTGCTGATAATTATGATGACCATCCTACATTTTTTTTATACAATCAGGGGTGTCTACCCAGTAACTGTGGCAAGAAGGTATTGATTGTTTGAAGGTACTTATGTAGTTAGTTAGTTGGTTACTAAGCTTGGTGATGACTGATGACCAAGAAGATGACTGAGTTTTATTATAAATCCTATCAATTTTCTTGACATTGTTTGCTTTTCAGGAACAATGTTAATATAATATAATACATGTTCCTAGGTACAGAATACGCGTCTAATTTACGCAAGCCAATATATCCGAAATTAACATTTAAACCGAACATGTCAGCACAATCACGTTTAATGACGTCATTGCGTGAATTATGCAAATGACAGTCGCTATCACAATGAATTGCGGTGTAGGGGGTTGTCCATAAACACCACTATTTTAATACAATGCTAGATTGTGGATAATGAGTACTTAGGTATGTAGCAATGGTTCTACGGTAATGGTGGTACGGGAAAATTACACTTTACCTGCCTATGATTAATATCTATATTATTTTATTAAACAATTCTAATTCTAATAATAACTATGATTTTTGATATAATATTTTTGTATACTCGTAAAAATATGTCGGAAAAAAATCTTTAAGAACGAAAGTTTTAAAAATAGTTTTGTGGGTTGTTATAGTTTAGAACTTTATATAATCTAATTTTCTAGGGGAATGATTCCATCGTTCTTTATTTTTTCGACGCTACCTATTTGCGCAGCAAACGCCGCGGAATTACGAGTGAACAAATATTTAAATCGCAAGATGGGCCCTAAGCCTACATTGCGCACATCAAAAACGTCCACAAACATGTTGAGTGAGTGCTCTTATAATGCTGTAGTTTCACTTGTGACAGAGAGAGTGACAACATATCGCACACAAGACAGAAACGTGGGTCTAGGATCTAGGTTGATGTTCACGTCGCCATATTTCTTGTCTTTTAAGTATGTAAGCTACTTTGTTGCTCGTAAGGTAGAGCTGTTTGCACATAACCGCCTTTTACGAGCCGCGATGTAATAAACACTTGCCGGCAGAATGTTATAACATAGGTAGCATGTTATATCACACGAGATATTTATACTGAGCTGGATTTTAAAATTCCGTACCAAATCACCACAGCAGAAACTAAAGAAAACACAATTTTTCAGTCATTCATTCAAACTTTCCAGAGCACTCAGGCTCATGCGGCATAATATACCTACATGGTGCAATTGTAATGCCATCTGAAGGGAAAGTACCTACTGTTAATACTTTCGATATGGCCGATGGTTTTCCTTTCATTTAATTTATCAATTTCTTTGACAGATTTGATCCTTATAATTGATCTTAACGATCGATGCAATCAAAGTATAGTTTTTAATTTTTACAGTTTTTGTCGGTTCGATTCCCGGGTGTGGCAAGCGAATTTCGAAAATCTTTGAATGCAGTTTTCTACCTGATCATTAATAAAGGAATGTTTTATTACAGTAAAATTTTGTATATCGACAGTATTAAGAGAACTTTCCCTTTAGGTGACATTATAAAATTCTACCCTGTATACTTATGGTGTAAGCATAATAAGCTCCCACTTCACCTTCATGCAGTATGTTTTGAATTAAAATAATTGACTATGACATAAGTAGGCTTTTGTTTGCTTCGTGACTTTATCTTATAAATTAAAACTTTTCGAGCTAAACAGCTAGGCTAATGTGATTTAAAAACGAGCCAGCCCAACTGTTATATTATGTGTGTTTCAACAACGGATTTAGTACCTACTATGACTCCATGTTAGATCCAAGGTCTCTACGGAAAACGGGACGAATTTACCGGATTCTCTCAGGTATGGTTCCCGACCTAACCTTACATGAAGGTAATATAAATAACCCCTATGTTCCCAAAAAGAAAATTCCTCGCGATACTATATCAAAAGATGATCCCAAACTGCAGAAGAGTTTCCAACTTAAATTAAAACAAAGACAAAGCCCGAAAAATTATTCGCGATCTCTGCCCGAGCGATCTCTGAAGCAAAATATTTTAATGAAGTTCGCGATTCGCTGGCGTCAGCGCTATTCGCTCCTAATTGTCGAATCAGAAGCGCCAAAACTTTGTGCCTCGCAAAATGTTCGCTTATCAAAAGAATTTCTAGCTGCCTAAGTAATTTTCAAGTAACACCGTGTTAAGTTGGCTGTATTAGCTCGGTAAGACGTTATATTTTTGCTGCACGACTGTCCAACAAGTGGTGTACTGTTCTAAGTTGTGTAGGCATGTACGTTTTTTTATTTCAGGAAATAACCGATTTTTGGCTAGTAAATTAATATGATTTTCATAGTTTCTAAGGCAGGCGTGTTTTGAAAGTTTTAATTTATTGGACCTCCTTGGCGCACTTTAGTGTGCTGTCGACTGTATTTAAGCGAGAGGTCTTGGGTTGGATTCCCGGCTTGCCACAGTTTTGAATTTTATAAATTCTAAATTTTATCCGAAAGTTTTTGCATAAGTGTTCTGGGTAAAATATGTGTAGGTATAACCCATATTTAGCATGTTTTCGTAAATATTTTCATCATTTTCCATTACAAAAACCAAGGAAAATATTTTTAGACCATCCACGTAGGTCGTAGGTATTACCTAAACTATGTTCCAACAAAAATAGTAATACAGGTTGTACAAAATCTCGTTTCACAACAACACGGCAGCACATCCGCAAGCGATTTTACTCTTTATTGGATAAACTTGTTGTAACTTGTGAAGCAATTCCACTCATATTATTTGTTAGAGGAAAATATCCTAGCGGGATCGAGTTTATATTGTCAACAGCTTGACGCGAAGTCGCATTCGTCGAAGAAATTCCAGTCGTTCTTGTATTAGAATTTATTTTGTTTATGTCTTGAAATATACCTACCAACGAATCTGTGTTGAGGGACTCCTGAACACGTCTTTAGAGTAAAATACTTAATTAGAAATTAGGAGACGAATCGCCTTTTGTATGCCTACGTTAATTTAGCAAATTTTGTTCGATCCAGCGAATCGACTGCAGGTGGACTGTTGATTGGCTCATTTTTGACTGCAAGATACAATTAACTGTAGGTACCTGTAATGTTCTTCCTGCCCGGCGTATTGACAGCCACTCGCACCACCAGCTGGGTCCCGCCGCGCATCCCGAGCCGCAGGCGCTCCGTCACGTAGAGGGCTCCGGTGCTGGCGAACGCGGCGCCTGCGCTGAGCGCCAGCAGTGCTGTTACCTGAAACGGGAAATGGGCTATTGAGTAAAGGAAAAACCAGTTAAGTGCGAGTCGTACTCGAATACAACCTACAACCATTATTTTTTTATGAGCATTGCTGGATATTTTTTGACGGAGTGATTTTGGAAAAGGGACGCAAATATTATGTAATTGAAAACCGGGGAAGCGCGTGCTATTTGATTCAAGGAGCGCGCGCGATGTCTTTTTATAATATGTAAGGTTGGCCAACATAGCGTAGGTACAGATGTTACACATCATATGCGACTGCTGTAAGGCTTGTTCCTATTTTATTATGAGTAACAAAATAAGAAAGGTTATACCAAAGGGTGCCTGTAAGAGACTGCTCCAGCAATAAGGCCGCCTTTGCGCTCAATGTGTTCCGTTATATCATCACGGTTAAAGATATAGGATCTTAACAATGTGGTTATATTGTTTTTCTCTATCTATATATTCTGTATGTGTGTCCAATAAAGTGATATAAATAAAATTAATAAATTAATCAATAAATAAATAAATGAGGACCTTCAGTTTTACTAATGCTATAAAACATCTTTCTGATGGCAGAAGAAAGGTCTTGTTTTTGGAATCTGGAATAATATTTGTCAAGAAGGCGAATGAAAAGAGAGGAAAAAACGCAACGTGAAGCAGCACTCCATAGGTTTTAAGTTTTCGAGCAGTAACCGGAATGACACAAACGACCTTAAGTGTAGCTTGAGTTTACTGAGGCTTGAATTTTTTATAACTTCAATGGACCATAGTCAATAGCCTCTACCCGTTGTTTCGTAAGCCGTGTATTTTACCACAGACAGACGAAAAAGTAATCCTAAAGGTATTTTTGTGTTTGGATGGGACCGTAAAACGTGAATCAGGGTCGATACGCGAATACCTATAAGATTAATTTGTATTGTCCAATATACAGGAACACCGCCCATATGAAATACCACACACAATTTTTCTATCAATTTCTTCGACGCACGTTTCTTCCCGACACCGGAGCATCTTAGGAGATGTTGACTTCACAATGCGAAATCGTAGAGATATATAACAAAATATCACAATAAAGTCAAAGTCAAAGTCTTTATTTCACATAGGCCTAACATACAGGCTCTTGCGAACGTCGGCATGACATTTCTTGCATAATAATGGTGATAACTACAAGTCGACTTAAAACTAAGTTTACGAGGGTTAATATTAAGATAGATTAAAATAAGTCATAATCGCTCTCAAATTGGACAGAGGTTACACTGGATAATATTATACGTACAATTCTATACTCAATTCAGTAAATCGAGTCGTCTGTATGATAACAGCCAGTCCTAGCCGAGTCGTATTTCTACGAATGGCTATGATACTCGGGGGAGACTCGTGAATGCTTCAGGTATATTAATTGCCTATTAAGAATAGCATTCAATATTCCTATCTACTCGTACTAAATTAATGAATAGAATGACTCGTGTACCATCAGGCCGCTCTATTTAATCGGCGACGACCGATAGCGCAACGGTAGTGGTCTCGGCCACTGTTTCGGAGGTCGGAGGTTCAATTTCCACAACTGTAAATTAAATCCATGATCACCGATGATTTGGGCAATACTTTTTCACTATAAGGCTTATGATAAAATCGAAGACTACTAATTGAAAAAGTAACAACATGATTTTCATCTCGTGAGAAAATTCTAATTTATTTATTTATTTGCTCTCGACTATTTTTGAGTAAAACACAATTGGATGATGTCATGAAAAATATTCTAAATAATGAGTTTCATTATGAAGTATATTCAATTTTTAAATTAAAGTTCTAAACTACCACATTATTTCTCTACTTACCTACCTACATTGAGATTTTATGTATGCCTCTCTACGAAACATCAATGGAGATATGAGTTCATACTGTTCAAACAAATATTCTTGGGTCCTGTGTTTTATTTACTCGCTAGCAATAATTTTAATGTAAGTTAGATTAAGTTTGGTTACAGAATCCCTTTGTTAGACATTCGACAGACCGTATCAAATACAAATATTTGCCGACGGGGATCGGACCCTAGTCGAATCAGATTACTCTTAACTCGAGAGGCCTTATTCGAATTCGAATGCTTTGGTTTATGGGTAGATAGTAGATACTATTTAAAATACCTTATAATTATTATACACTACAATATACATACAAGAGTTTCTTTTAATTCAAATACGGTTACAAGACACTATTTAACTGCATTCTAACTATCTTCTAGAAAGAAAGAATACTAAGAATACTCTAAGTAACGATATAGCCGAAGAATTTATTTACACCCAAAAAGTTAGTACTAGACTGCGATCTTAACTGATGGTAAGTGATGTTGCAGGCGAGGATTTTATCGTACTAACTTGGAAGGGCTCAGTAAACTCACCCCTACCGATTTCAACACATTCCGCCGGAACGCGAAATCGCTTGGCGGTTTGTCTTTGCCAATTGCCAGTAGGTTAGTATTTTGCCATGTAGCCTCCCACCAGACCAGACGTGTCACGTGAGCCAATCGAAAGTAAAACCTAGTTAAACTAGCTATTGTTAGCTCAGTGTAATAAACTCGGTTCGATAAAAAAGTGATTCTTAGGCCCAGTTTCCACCAGAGCAGAGCGAAGCGGAGCTGTGTTTGAGTAACCAATCAGATTTCGTCATTTCGACATCTCTTCTCTCCTCAGTTTCGAAGACGTCATAATGAAAAATCTGATTAGTTACTCAAACACAGCTGCGCTTCGCTCTGCTTTGGTGGCAACCGGGCCTTATAGTTTAACTTTTTCTAATATAGTACGGAACCCTCGGTGCGCAAGTCCAACTCGCACTTGGCCGATTTTATTTCAGATAGAGTAGCCTATACCCTCTATGTATGTCAAACCTAGAGAAATCTAGAAATTATACAAAACCATATGCGAATGACCTAGATTACAACCTGGGACGACAAACTTGTATTACAACCATTGTTAACAAAGCCAAGTTACTCAACAAAGCCAAGTTACTCAATGATTACAGCACACATTAATGCGCTAGGGGACTCTTTCAATCATAGGTGTTTATCTACCATTTCACCAAAGCAAAACTAGGTACCTATAACCGTATTGAACAAAAACTTCACGTTATTCAGTGTCGTATGCCAATATTTAAAATGCATTCACGGGTGTACGTGCGTGACGATTTGTTTGGGAACGACGTCGTCCATCGAATTCCAATAGGGGATTTCCATCGAGATCACACGCCAAATAGACCGATGGACGATGTATCCTGCGAAGCTGTTTGCAATTCTACTACAGTAACAACGCCCAGGATACTGTCGCCGGGATTAAATGCTGCCAAACGTTTTAGGGACGTAAAAATTTTCTCTGAAATTAGTTTTTGTACTGTGCAAATTACTTCTATAGAGTTCCATAAGAAAATCGTTAAAAATTAAACCCTCATAATTACGTCTATTTTTCATCACTCAGTCTGTACTCATTGGCATAATATACAAAAGCTTGCTGACCCGGCACACGTTGTTTTACCATTAGGAAATAATAAAAATAGCTTAAGACCTACATTCCGTCCGACCTACCTAGCATAGACAGAAAATTTCATAGCAATCGGTCGAGCCGTTTTGGAGTAATTGGTATACTAGAGAAGACTAGAGATGTAGAAAGTGAGTGTATTTACAAAAGACCAAGAAGAAAGTTTGTTCGGATGTTCTCGTAAGAATTTGAAATAAATCTTGTTTTTCCCTTGTCTACACCATAAAAGGAAGGTCTGTGCAAAACTTACCCTAGTATCCAACAAAAAATTGGACTGAGCGATTAATTATTGGTAATGACTAATGAATTAATTATTTAGGTACTACCTATTTTCTTTATTACAATTAGTAAGTAAGTATTTATAATTAGATATACACAGAGAAGATGACCTCTAAAAACAATCTCACTTCAGTGTAAGCAAAACTCCCATAACAAACAAAATGACTCTGTAAATTTCGCTTACGAAATTGCTTTTGAAACTTACTCAATACGCTCAAGCATTTTATTTTAGCACCTAATTAAGCGCGGGGACTTCGCTCATTTGCGAGATGACAAAACGTATACGGAGTTGATAAAAGTTTTAATTCGGTGAAACAAGAGCGAATAGTAATCAGGCGGGCTTCTGAGTTGTGAACTAGTTTGCATTGCGTCTAGTCTAGATATGTCTCACGGGAGTTGACTAAATTTCAACAGCTTTAGGTACATCTATACCTAGATATATATATAGACACGCGAAGTTCTAAAGTTTGTTTAGGACTCAGGTGTGCCAGGAAAGCCAGGGACTAAATTAGTATATGAATTTTGACTCTATAATTTATAAAAGTTTATCTATTATCAATGTGAATGTTTTTAAGTTTGCATTATGTTTGTTACATGCACCTCAACTATTTGGCTGCAAAGCATGGAGATAGATTCTACCCTTCACAAACTTATGGTGAAATCTTGATACAATTTTGTCCGTCCGTCTGTTACATTGTGAAATTTTTGTAACTTAACGGGCTAAACGGTTAAGTGATTTTTAGTGAATTTCAGGTAATAACTATAAAGACTTCGATAAAGACGATTATTTTGAAATTTTAACGTCATACACATATTTTGGGTCGTTAATCTAAACTCACTCAAAAATAGAAAAGCGTTTGTAAGAAATTTTCTCGATAGAAAGTTTTTCCAAAAGTTTCTCCAAAATATTCATTTTTAATTTATCAGGAAGTTTAATGGATGCACTTATAGTTTTTCTTTTTTTTTTTAATTTTAGTAGAGTTAGCAATGTATCCTCAACGTATTCATAAGAGCGAAGAGGACAAAAATAAAAACCGTTTTAGGCCTAGACTTACACTTTACAGCAAAACTGCAGCTCGTCTGAAACTAAATACTAACACTTTGACGACCTCCGTGGCGCAGGGGATGCACGCTCGGATTCGAGTGGGAGGTCGCGGGTTCGATTCCCGCCACGGGCCACTTTGGAATTTTATAATTTCTAAATTGGCCAGGTCTGGTCTGGCGGGAGGCTTTGGCCGTGGCTAGTTACCACCCTACTAGCAAAGACGTACCGCCAAGCAATTTAGCGTTCCGGTACGATGCTGTGTAGAAACCGTTGGGGTGACATAACTTACCCCTTCCAAGTTAGTACGCTAACATCTTCGGCTGCATCTTCACTTACCATCAGGTGAGATCGCAGTCAAGTACTAACTTGTATAGCGTAAAAAAAACTTTATACCATCCGTGCCGTTGTAGGTAAATATCAAGTCTGAACGCGGATATCCGTCCTCATCAAAAAGGAGTGTCTAACGGACTATTTGGCAAAGGCTAGGCTTCCGTTTGGAAATCCTCATTTGCTCAGAGCCTGTCGCTGTTTGCAAACAAATACGATCGCTTTAAAATATACGCTGGCAACATTTATTTTGCACAGGCGATTGCGTGAAGTTTATTTCCTGTTAGAAAAGAAAGAGTGTTTTAACTGAAAAATAATGCAATGCTTTTTCTGAATTACAAGTGATACATTAAAGAGGTTAAGGTTTTGAAGTTATTATATTCATCTACTAAACTAAGATGGAATGGAACGTCATTGGAATACCGCGATGGAATTTACCTTTTACTATTATTTTTTGTTTAGTTTTTAAATCGTACAGTTGTATAATTTGGTTGTATAGTTTGGTTGGAAACTATTTTGTTAGGAGGTGTTATTGTGACTAGGATAATATTATTATCTAACAATTCTGCTAACTTTAAGTTTCTCATACAAATCGCTTTGTGTCTCTATCCCAATTACGTTCAACAAATAACATAGTTTACCTTTGAAGATAGCGCTGAAATACCGAATAAAATTATAAATATCTGGGCGACCGAGCTTCGCTCGGTAGTTTAAGGTGTTGCGGCCCTACCAGCCCGCGAAATTCAAATTTTATTTAGTTTTTCGCAAATCTTAGACAAACTACACATTGAAGATTTATGACTATGCATTTTGCGGGCCTACTTTTAATGCATCTACATGTTTTTATTAGAAACTTTGCTCGAAAGTTCCCACTCATCTCATATTGGTTCCCGAAAGATAATTTTTTGCAGTTTCAAAGATTTCGAGCTATCGGGAACCAATATGAAGTAAATGAGTATTGTTGAGCAGAGTTTTTGTTAAAAACATGTAGATGCATAAACGTTGTGCCCGCAAAACTGAAAACACATTGCCATTAGCCTTGAATGTATAATTAGCCCACTATGAGCGAAAAACTAAATAAAATTTGAATTTTCGCGCCCAGATGGTACCCATCGCCCTTAACTACTGGCTAATAGATGGCAGCTGCAGGAGTGCTTCGCTCGGTAGTTTAACTACTGGCTAATAGATGGCAGCAGAAATCATATTTTATTATTTTTTTTGGTAAATTCGACATTTTATAAAAATGAATCCTAGCTAGATCGATTTATCGCCCCCAAAACCCCCTGTATACTAAATTTCATGAAAATCGTTGGAGCCGTTGCCGAGATCCAGATTATATAGAAATATATATATACTTACAAGAATTGCTCGTTTAAAGGTATAGGATTACATACTATACTTGGATCGTAAGGATTTAACTGTACGTGATTATGAACCTAAAGGAATAGAAAATAAGATTGTACTTACATTGCTGATGCAGGACAGTCGGGGCATACAAAATTAATTTGTAAATACATAGGCAGGTAACGGAAATAATATAAGATTACGTTTATTAAGGGAGCCCTGAATTATAACAATTTATTGCGTAACAACATCCTTCCTTCGAGTGCTTCAATATTAATGTGAAATTGTAAGGAAAGTGAGAATTAAGTACATTTAATATTACTTTTGTCAGTTTTTAAGAAATCTTACAATAAAATATTTTTGGCAGCTGATGCGTAGTACTTTCTTCATTATGAGCGAAAGATAAGAACCACAGCAAAGACATCGGTTTTAAAGTAAGAAAACCCGCATCGAAATTGGTCCATCAGCTACAGACACACACAGACGCACAAACATACATCGACGCCAAACTTAAAAAAACCCATTGTTATCAATTCGCCTCCGTCTTTACCAAGTGATAGAAATTCCTCTTCGTCTTACATACCTACATGAAGATGAAATATATTAATTTTTGTGATTATTGTATCAATAAAGTATCTCTAAGTCCTTACACCATAAGAGTAACTGGATCCGAAAGATAATCTTGGAGAAAGCTCAAGCCCTTACATGTGTCTGTGAAGCGACCTCAATGTAGGTGTATTGTCGGGGGTTAATAAAAAAGTAATACGGGTAATATTATGTTATACTCACGTCCATGCAATTATTGATGTTATTGGTAATCTTCACATCGACCTCCACAGTTTCTCCAACTTTCAGCGCTGGTGGTAGGGAGAAATCCAGCTGTATCGGCCGGAAGACGTTGATAGTCCTCGGCGCGGAGAAGCGAAGACCTCGGTTGGACAGAGAGAGGGCCCAGAGAGACCAGCGACCAGCTTCGGACGGTGCTGCGATGGTCACGCCGTCAGTGGACAGCTGTGTTCTATGGACAAACGTCGTAGATTAAGTTCTAAAAGTATAAGCTCATGACAGCCCCATTAGTACCATTAAATTAATAAGTTAAACTAAATGAAATTAAATAGAACCGGACAAGTGCGAGTCGAACTCGTGCACCAAAGGTTCCGTACATAGAAAACTTGTAGGGTGCGTGCAGTGTTCTCCCCTATTTGCCAAGATACTAATCTCTTCAAAATTCGCCATACATTTTCCATGGAAAATAAATTTCCGTCATTATGGACTTTTTCAAGCCATCTAATAGACCTTTTTGTCCTGATCTCTTGTCAATAAACCTTTCTTCTATACTTTCCGAGGTACCGACGGAATTCGTATGGCGGCCATTTTGAATCCGCCATTTTAAATTTTTTTCATCTCTTTTCACGGTAGAATATCTGGCACTGCGGTGGTAGCAAACTCTGCGAAGAGTTCTACCATCAAATGCAGTCATCAAAAATCTCTTGTGTTGTGGTCTTCTCCATGAGGAATGAGACCCCATGGGGGTACGGGCCTCGAGGCTTGCCTCCTTACCCGGGCGTTCTGTGTACCGGTGTTGCTCTTTTAACACCGCTAAGGGGCTGCGGCCTCGCCTTCTTGGCTTGTGGCCTGATGGACTGGTGGGTCTGGTGACCTCGCGCAAACAACGATTGCGTCGCCCTGCGCTGGGTTTATGGGGTGGGATCCTATTGTATAAACAAATTTATACAAACTAACTAGCTCAATTAAATGATCATGGTATTCGTTCAACACGATATAATGTTAATTTCATACATGCATGCTACACGCCCGAACACTGTGTGATAATTAAAGTGTACAATGAAAATGATTTTATCGAAAAACAATATCCGCAAACCAATTTGATAGGTTTAACTGACATGGTAGAAATAATGAACGCAATATTGAAAATGCTTTTTTGGCAAGCTAT
The DNA here is from genome assembly GCA_963855885.1 of Coenonympha glycerion. Lineage (NCBI taxonomy): Eukaryota > Metazoa > Arthropoda > Insecta > Lepidoptera > Nymphalidae > Coenonympha > Coenonympha glycerion. The sequence goes on along the minus strand of OY979637.1, from coordinate 12,959,313 downwards.
TACGTCATTGGTTCGGTTATAATAAGCGCTTATTGTGTTGCGTTTTAATTAACAAGAAGTTATTGATTTGGCAGATTATGGTTTATCGGTGGACATGATGAATGGTCATACGCTCTACAATATGACTGTATATGATCCAGCTCTTGGTTTGCTCTATAATACTTGTTTATTAATAACAGAAAAACGGTGGTATTCTTGTTATTAATAAACTAAATGAGAACTAAATGCGTATTTCTGAGCAAAGCGCATAGCGAAAAACTAAATAATATTAGAATTTTTGCACCCGGATGGTCCCCAATAAGGTATTCTTTACCTAAGGAGTAACATATACCTATTTTTATTTTGTGGTTTAACATGACTCCAGTAGCTTCCCGATGGACCATAACTCCATCAAACGTCACGTGGCCTTTTCATTTGCTCCAATGAAAACATTCTGGCTCGGACGCAGTTTGTCAATCGCTACATAACTTACTGCCTTCAGATAAGTTGGCAGATGGTAGATTTATGGAAGCAGCTTGGCTTGTTTTATTTAACTGTAAATATATTGTAAAGTAAAATTATGTTATACTTTGATACCATCAGTCTTATATGATATCCTATTTAACCTGTGTTTCACTGTAGACTATAATTATGACTTGTCTATTCCATTTCTACGATAACATTTCGTACCTTTGTAATGCGGAAAGATATTGTGAAACTTTCGTTCGGATCTGGCACATTTTCGACTATAACATTATGTAGGTAGGGTTCTTATTATTTCTAAATGAACGCTCCTCCGCGACATTAATCCTCCACCGCCGCATGCTCCGCCGCTGACGAACACACACACAAATAAATGGAGACACTGCACTCACGTGTAGTTGAAGCATTTCCACATCCACAGCCTGTCGTGCGTGGCGGGCGGCACGAGGTGCGCGGGAGTGTGCGGCGCGGGCGCGCTGCGCTGCCGGTACAGCACGCCGCCGCCGACGAACAGCAATACACATGGAGACACTGCACTCACGTGTAGTTGAAGCATTTCCACATCCACAGCCTGTCGTGCGTGGCGGGCGGCACGAGGTGCGCGGGAGTGTGCGGCGCGGGCGCGCTGCGCTGCCGGTACAGCACGCCGCCGCCGACGAACAGCAATACACATGGAGACACTGCACTCACGTGTAGTTGAAGCATTTCCACATCCACAGCCTGTCGTGCGTGGCGGGCGGCACGAGGTGCGCGGGAGTGTGCGGCGCGGGCGCGCTGCGCTGCCGGTACAGCACGCCGCCGCCGACGAACAGCAATACACATGGAGACACTGCACTCACGTGTAGTTGAAGCATTTCCACATCCACAGCCTGTCGTGCGTGGCGGGCGGCACGAGGTGCGCGGGAGTGTGCGGCGCGGGCGCGCTGCGCTGCCGGTACAGCACGCCGCCGCCGACGAACAGCGATACACATGGAGACACTGCACTCACGTGTAGTTGAAGCATTTCCACATCCACAGCCTGTCGTGCGTGGCGGGCGGCACGAGGTGCGCGGGAGTGTGCGGCGCGGGCGCGCTGCGCTGCCGGTACAGCACGCCGCCGCCGACGAACAGCGATACACATGGAGACACTGCACTCACGTGTAGTTGAAGCATTTCCACATCCACAGCCTGTCGTGCGTGGCGGGCGGCACGAGGTGCGCGGGAGTGTGCGGCGCGGGCGCGCTGCGCTGCCGGTACAGCACGCCGCCGCCGACGAACAGCGATACACATGGAGACACTGCACTCACGTGTAGTTGAAGCATTTCCACATCCACAGCCTGTCGTGTGTGGCGGGCGGCACGAGGTGCGCGGGAGTGTGCGGCGCGGGCGCGCTGCGCTGCCGGTACAGCACGCCGCCGCCGACGAACAGCGATACACATGGAGACACTGCACTCACGTGTAGTTGAAGCATTTCCACATCCACAGCTTGTCGTGCGTGGCGGGCGGCACGAGGTGCGCGGGAGTGTGCGGCGCGGGCGCGCTGCGCTGCCGGTACAGCACGCCGCCGCCGACGAACAGCGATACACATGGAGACACTGCACTCACGTGTAGTTGAAGCATTTCCACATCCACAGCCTGTCGTGCGTGGCGGGCGGCACGAGGTGCGCGGGAGTGTGCGGCGCGGGCGCGCTGCGCTGCCGGTACAGCACGCCGCCGCCGACGAACAGCGATACACATGGAGACACTGCACTCACGTGTAGTTGAAGCATTTCCACATCCACAGCCTGTCGTGCGTGGCGGGCGGCACGAGGTGCGCGGGAGTGTGCGGCGCGGGCGCGCTGCGCTGCCGGTACAGCACGCCGCCGCCGACGAACAGCGATACACATGGAGACACTGCACTCACGTGTAGTTGAAGCATTTCCACATCCACAGCCTGTCGTGCGTGGCGGGCGGCACGAGGTGCGCGGGAGTGTGCGGCGCGGGTGCGCTGCGCTGCCGGTACAGCACGCCGCCGCCGACGAACAGCGATACACATGGAGACACTGCACTCACGTGTAGTTGAAGCATTTCCACATCCACAGCCTGTCGTGCGTGGCGGGCGGCACGAGGTGCGCGGGAGTGTGCGGCGCGGGCGCGCTGCGCTGCCGGTACAGCACGCCGCCGCCGACGAACAGCGATACACATGGAGACACTGCACTCACGTGTAGTTGAAGCATTTCCACATCCACAGCCTGTCGTGCGTGGCGGGCGGCACGAGGTGCGCGGGAGTGTGCGGCGCGGGCGCGCTGCGCTGCCGGTACAGAACGCCGCCGCCGACGAACAGCGATACACATGGAGACACTGCACTCACGTGTAGTTGAAGCATTTCCACATCCACAGCCTGTCGTGCGTGGCGGGCGGCACGAGGTGCGCGGGAGTGTGCGGCGCGGGCGCGCTGCGCTGCCGGTACAGCACGCCGCCGCCGACGAACAGCGATACACATGGAGACACTGCACTCACGTGTAGTTGAAGCATTTCCACATCCACAGCCTGTCGTGCGTGGCGGGCGGCACGAGGTGCGCGGGAGTGTGCGGCGCGGGCGCGCTGCGCTGCCGGTACAGCACGCCGCCGCCGACGAACAGCGATACACATGGAGACACTGCACTCACGTGTAGTTGAAGCATTTCCACATCCACAGCCTGTCGTGCGTGGCGGGCGGCACGAGGTGCGCGGGAGTGTGCGGCGCGGGCGCGCTGCGCTGCCGGTACAGCACGCCGCCGCCGACGAACAGCGATACACATGGAGACACTGCACTCACGTGTAGTTGAAGCATTTCCACATCCACAGCCTGTCGTGCGTGGCGGGCGGCACGAGGTGCGCGGGAGTGTGCGGCGCGGGCGCGCTGCGCTGCCGGTACAGCACGCCGCCGCCGCACGCGCCGCCGCCGACGAACAGCGACACGCCCGCCGACACGAACTCCGGTCCTGGCTGCTCTTCTCGTTCCGGAGGACTGTTGAACAGAAGTTTACAATCATTTTTGTTGCACGCGCAACGGACGAAGAAATCGCCCATTCCTCAAGTCACTGAAAGAGAAGAAGAAGTGTAGTTTTTGTATTGTAGACTAGCTGATACGCCGCTGCTTCTTTGGGCACCCTCATCATGGCTACAAATCCTTTCTTATCCCTTGTCTACATTTTGTAGAGAATCTCTGTAAGTACTTTTTCGATTGCTTGGGGCAAGGTTCTTTTCAAGCAGGGTTAATTTACTGTTATGCAAATGATATTACGTAAGCAAACCACAAAGTAAAAAACAAAGTTGCCAGGAGGAGTCAAAGAGTCAGGGAGATGCGTATCCCTGATCCCCTAAGCTCGATGTAGAGTTCTGAACTACCGCACGCTTTTACGTGTATTACATAGATCGATCAATGTACCAGTGCATTTCGGTACAGATTAATGACAGGCTCCCGAGTGAGGCAGGAGGTAGCAAGTAGGGGCATGATTCACAGCAAGCTGATACCTGATCAATAAATTACCGTTTGCTGGTATACCAGCTAATAGCATTTAGTATTTAGAGCCTCTTTGCTGCAGAGCTCAGTCAAACAATTAAGAAGAAAAAGGTTTCTACTCACTTTTGAATAAACAAATACCTGTCGTAACGTAAAATTAAGTAAAAAAGCCTACGTTTATCATTGAACGATTATACTACCACGCGTGAAGCATAATTATCATACGCCAAAAATGTCTTACATCATTTTAGAAAAAAGTGATGACTCTTACACTGCTGGGTAGCTAAAAACCACCGCAAGAAAACTGACTTTTAAATGAAAAAAAACTACATTGAAATCGGTTTATCCGCTTGAGAGCTACGATGCTACAGACAGACACACCCCTCTTTTTGCATTGGGGATAAAAACCACCCGGGGAAATGTACCTAATAATACCTATACATTCAAATTATATTTAAGCATCAATATATTATTGTTTTTCCCTTCACAAATAACTCCAAATTAAAATACATCACACAGTTGGTTTGCGGGAACCCAATTTCCCCGGATATTGGTATTATCCTCTGTCTCGGGACACGGCTGATCGAACTCCTTTTATGTTATTGACAAAAGCCTTATTGCGTGAAACTGTGTCGTATAAGAGTAGCTTTATATTGTACCTACTTGATTCTTATGGCAGATACCGTGATGGCGTCATTTATACTTATGACGACATCCCTGCTGAAATGTAGAATAACTTTGACAATGTCAGATGGTAGCGCCATTCAGTATAGAAGGTCTGATGATGGGTGGATGATATTTCAAGAATTTTGAGTGGGTAAACCGTGGAACAGACTGGCAAAACAGATAAAGAAAATTTTAGAGGAGCTCTATTTCGAATGCAACATTAATTTCATGAATTCTACGTGAATTTTAATAACGTCTAGAAAAAAATATTAAAATACATAATTTCTTTTAATTTTGATCCGTCTAATTCACGCATCACCTACTGTGATGAACACAAGCTGTATATTCGTATATAGTCTATTATACCTCTGTTGGGCATAAGCCTTCAAAAGCGCGCGCCTTCACATTCCTCATCCAGATCCGTCGAATTAATTCAACAGTCATCGCTCCTACATCAAACGTGTTCTGCCCACTGCCCTTTGGCTATATTGGTGACCTTGGATCTTATCATTTCTGAACTCCTAATACTCTGCATAGCGACAAAACCAAAAACAATACTAAAAACATAAAATATTTACGTCTGATGAACATCAAAGCGCGTGTCGGGTGGTGCGCGGGCGCCGATTAGGCACATCAGGGAGTCCGTCGGAGCCAGCACCCGGAGCTGCAGGGCTGCGCGCGGGTACCACCAACGCCTTTCCTCCACAGCCACCGCGACCTGGACCACGATCAAAGACACCTATACTATAGACCCCAACGGACCGCGCGAAAAAATGTCGCCAGTTTATGGGAGCAAATTTCCCCCCGGCGTCAGTAGTAAGCTGTAAGCCTACGCAGTATTTCGCAGGAGTTTCGACAGATGGCGCTACATTTTCTTGTATGAAGAAGGTTTACGTTAAATGTTCGGATGGGCTTCATCTTGATGTTATAATCATAGACCACGATATATTTAATCCACAAGAATTATGACACGAGCAAGACGGTTAACTGAAGTGATACATCTGCCAAAAAAGTCCACCTTTTTCCAGGTGGTAAGATTTGTTTTTCAGTCTTCTCGGATGAAGTTGTGACTGGTGTGAAGTTGTGACTGAGACGCTATGCATCTGACATCTCACTCAGCATCAGGTGAACGACTTTTTCGTTTCGTTATTTTTGTTGTGAAAAAAAGTCTCTTCTTGGACTTGGTTGGTACCTACCAATGCAGCGTAAATAGCATATTCCTAAAATTCACATTAGTATAAATATAGGTTTGTGTGTTAATGAAATAGAATAGTTTTGCGTGCGGCATAATGTTAATAAAATTATATTTTATTAAAATAGGCAGTGTGGGGATTTCGAGGTAATTTTGTTTCTAATTATCTCCTCTAATTACCCTCTTAACGCGAATGGTCCGAGTTAACCCTAATTATTATAACTTACTTTAGCTGTTACACCAGAGTACTATTCTCTTATTATGTTAATTTTATTCAATGCATGATAGTTCTATTGGAGAACTGCCGGTTTAGCGTATCTCTTTTTATGGAATTGAGATTATACTTACCATTACATTTGCTACTTTTTATAATTTTCTGGCACAATGAAACCCAGTCACAAATTAAGTATAGGTAGGTAGCACAATACATTAATAAATAATAATACAGATACTTACGTATTACTATTAGTAATTTGACTTTTATTAATCGCTTGCTTTTGTCTTATGGATAATAACATCTAATATCTAAAGCCCATTTCTCAACATCCTAAGACATCATATTATGATGAACCACATCAGTGGCTTAGCCTTTCGACCGAAACACACCACACAGCTGACATAGTGATGGTATTTATACAACTGTTAGTAATTTGACTTTTATTAACCGCTAGCTTTTGCCTTATGGATAATAATATCTAATATCTAAAGCCCATTTCTCAACATCCTAAGACATCATATTATGATGAACCACATCAGTGGCTTAGCCTTTCGACCGAAACACACCACACAGCTGACATAGTGATGGTATTTATACAACTGTTAGTAATTTGACTTTTATTAACCGCTAGCTTTTGCCTTATGGATAATAATATCTAATATCTAAAGCCCATTTCTCAACATCCTAAGACATCATATTATGATGAACCACATCAGTGGCTTAGCCTTTCGACCGAAACACACCACACAGCTGACATAGTGATGGTATTTATACAACTGTATAGTGTACAGCTGTGTACAAAGACAGAATTTAATGTCAATAAATTATAAACTCTATGACATCCCTATAAGGCTTACCTCCTTATGCAGCAGTCGCACGTGGAAACTGGCTACGTCACTGACAGGCTCGCCTGCCTCCGTGACGTAATACACGAGAAGCGAGCTGACCGGCGCCATGTCGGCTGACACTGGGAACCTGGGGCCAAATAGAGACTGTTTAGTAAAAAACTAAGTAATTTAATTAATTTAAACTAGTTAATTTAAAATGATATAATATTATTTTAATTTTTCCTTATAAAAAATCGATCAGATTTTATTTTAATATTAAATCACTGTGACATCAAACTTTTAAAATTGACCTAAAATTAAACTGTAAAAATAATGATCAAGCTCGTAAAAGAAAGATGCCTAATTCGATTTAATTTTCGAATAATAAAGTGCGTCTTGATTAATAACTGTATTGATAAATAACTGCAACGCTACTTTGTACCACTTTGTACACCCAGATTTTGTTGTCATCGGAAAATAATAATTTAATCATGAATTGTCTCCCATAATAATGCAACGTCTGCATAACAAAATACGAAAATGACAGTGAGACACTCTAGATAGAGTTTAGATTTTTGGTCAGGCATATTGTTTAGTAAATAGTTAAATTAAAAGCACCACGACCATTGCGATATTTTATCAGATGAAAAAATCCTAATTCGTCGTTTTTCAGCAGTAATCGGATATTGTAAGCATAATAGGCGGTTATGACACAACGAGCGGGTGACAAGGCCGTATCGGCTGTCGTGTTGTCCCAAGGGGGTGTTGTTATCCTCTTTATTCTCGTAGCATACACGTGAACAATACAACGTTACATACCTTATTCAGTCTGGTCCTAAAATAATTCTTATCCAATGAACTACTATGAAACAATTGTAAGTTTGGTTCGGTCAGCAATAACGGAGATATCATAAGCACGCACAAAACAAAGCGATTATGATACAACAAGACACAAGACGTGTGATACGGTTATTTGCTGTCGCATTGGCCTGTGTCGAACCTGTGACGAAATTTTCCCAGAAAATTGTCCTAACTACAAAAGGGATTAAAGTTGGGTGTAAGAGATAATATTATAAACTATTTATTATTCTTTCCACCAAAAATATTCTTTTAAGAGGCAGATCTACATTAAATAATTTTATTTCTAGGTAGGTATATTATTGTGAAAGCGGTAGCATTAGTAATTTTGAATACCTGAATTTAGTTTTGTAAAGTAAGGCACATTATGGGCTGACATGGTCGAAATCCGACCCAGAGAATGGGGGTACGCAATTCAGTGAAAATCAGTTTGTAACCGCAATAAAAATAAAGGCACCATTACACACTACAATAAACACAATCGTAGCTCTATGGGATTAACCTGAATGGAGTTTACAGGCGGGTAATTATTCTTCGGCCCACTCAATTTTCAATTCCCGCTTCCGATGCCGTGTAATTAAATGGACCAAATTTGTATCGTTCTCTTTCCAAGGATGTACCCGTTTATAGGTTCAGAGAAAGTAAGCAAAAATTTTGGTTAAAGTGTTTTTTTTTTTAAGTCTGTCTAATCACTTTTTTAGGGCCCATTATATTCCACGGAACGCAGAAAAAGAAGGATTTGGCTGTAGCCAACCATGGCCCAGACCCCCGCTTGAAATCTTCATAGAATTTTGGTTTGAGAAAGACATTATATGCTGTTTACCTGTAGATCATACTACAAAAGATTGTATTATACTTTGTTTTTTTTCGCGGGCTTAGATATTAAGTAGTCCTTCATAATCGTAAATTATGTAGCGGCACCAACATCCCTACTATAATAATGTGATTATTCATCAAAAATTGTAATAAAAGACAACCATTATTAGTATCAATATAATTGACATACTCGTAAATGTAGTATAATAGACATTTATCTACGCTCATTGCTTAAAGTTCGAATTATGAAATCAAAATGTGTCACATATTGACCTACTTTATTCACAGACTTCTATAATTATTAAAAAGTTATTCATTATAACATCGCTGTACTATGGAAATATCTTTAGAAAGTTGAATAATTTCTATTACGATACTCGGCTCTGGGTTTCTGTATTTTTATGTGTCGTCATCACAGACCAGGGAATAACTTTCTTTTCTCTGTGGTCGTCATAGCCAAAAGAGAGTGTAGAGCCAATCCTCAATTTTGATTTTTTATATATGGAGTCCACAGACAACATTTAGTTGGTAGTCATGGGATGGGCCACGATCGACCATAGACAACAATTAATTCACGCAAACAATAATTTTTAACTGCCTTATATGACTGATTAAAAAGTGTGTTCATACAGAATATTGAAAAGAATTATGTATAATTTTTGATTATTTAATTATCCAATAAAAATATACTTTATCTGACTTGTATAAATATTTTTCTACTCTTTTTTGTTTCATGGCTTTTTTAACAGACTATACGCAGTTTACAACTGAATTTTGGCGCCATACCAAACTTTTAAAATTTCAATGTGTTATTTTTGTTACTTAGTCAAAACTTAGCGCGGAAAAATGTCTAGCAGTGAAACCTACTAAAGAAAATTTAACTCCACCTGACATTTTAGTAATTGCAACAAAAATGACCCACAATCTTTTACCGACAAAGTGAAGGATTTACGACAAACGTTAGCAAGATTTTATGGTTTGGATTTATGATAATTTGAGCGTAGATAAAGTAGTGTATGAAACTCTACATAATTAGGTATTAAAACACTCGTGTGATACTATTAAAAAACTCGCCTGCGGCTCGTTTTTTAAACTCACACTCATGTTTTAATACCCCCCATTATGCATCCGTTTCATAAACTACTATTTTGTAGATGTTCATAAATCAGGCAAAAGATAAGGAATCGTATGAGAAGTATCTAATTTGAACAATATATAGATTGGCTAGCTCTTTGACTATTTGTTTCATCGTCGTTCGAATAGGTATTAATGATCCCCTTCTTTAATAACCTCGCAAATCGTTTCGGGATTTATTGATTTCGGAACCATTTTAGCGACAAAACGTTCACAGGATTTTATTGCTTTTAAAATATGCACAAAAAGTTCGTTATTGACTTTGTAGAAAGTTGAATAACGTGCCCATCGCTTACCTTTTAATAAAATTTGGATTTCTTATCTTATCGGCGGAATAGAATAATTTCGAATGAATGAATGCGACGTGTTATAGCGCTAATAAATGATGATTATTACTTATTTGAGACCCTTGGTGAAGGTAATTCTCCAAAATATTTTATCTTACATCGGCTGAACATCGCAAGTTACCATAAAGCAACATCGCTTACTAGAGAAAACATGATACGATGTTGCCATCAACTGAGATGTTTGTTACACCGATATTTACATTTACTTTAGGGCTTATCCTATTATGACACAGATTAGCTGAAGTAAGTGACATTACACTGTTGCGATTTCGCGACGCCGCGCCGCGGTCTTCGCCGTTACCACTTGGTGATGTTACATTATAGAGTAGGAACAAGTAGAGTACGACTGTAAAATATTGAATATTAGATATTTGTCAAAATATCGAGGAAAAAAAGTCCTAGAACAAAAGTTTTTAGTTCAAATACAGACCGAGAGCCATTTGGTATTAATATATATAATAACTAGTAGGGCGCGTGAGTGCGCGGGCCACATGTGGCCCGCGTGCAGTCTTCCCGCTTATAAAGGTATCGCCGTCATCTCCATCGCCCATTGGAATCCGATTGGCAGTGAGCTGAATAAATTACCAAGGAGCACTGTCATGGTTTTAAAGATAGTTACGGGCAGTTCGAAGAAAAAAACACGCTGAACCTCATCGGATGAGGTTCAGCGTATTTTTTGTTCGAACAGCCCTTAACTATCTTTAAAACCATGACAGTGCTCCTCAATCATCATCCAAATCCTAGATCATTGTCTCTTCTCATAGTATGTACATTTTCCATGAAAAGATAAATTCCGCCACAGTGAATTATTTTCCATGCATCCCGTAGAACTTGAGATATTGATCACGTCTTGCAAAGAAACCACTCTCTTATCTTTTATACTTTCCGAGATAGAACAACACGAAATTTGTATGGCAGCCATCTTGAATCCGCCATTTTATTTTTTTTCAGCTCACTGCCAATTGCCTGAAGTTCCGAGTATTTTTTGTTTCAGCAGTCCCCACCTAACTATAATACCTTGTCCATGCTCCTTGACTGTCTTTAAAATCCTCAATCATCACCTCATTCCATATTTTTCTCTGGTAGTCATCCAAAAATCCGCATAAAAGTACTTCATGTTTTACAACTCATAGTCTCTTCAATATTCCCCATACATTTTCTATGGAAAAATAAATTCCGCCATTTTGTTTTTTTTTTCTAGCCATCGAATAGAACTTTTCGTCCTGATCAGTTCTTGTCAAGAAACCGGTCTTCCATCTTTTATACTTTCCGAGATATCGACGAAATTCGAATGGCGGCCATTTTGAATCCGCCATTTTGAATTTTTTCAGCTCATTGCCAATTGCATGACGTTTCAAATGACATTTGGTTGAGCACCCCCACCTATCTTCAATACTTTCGCTGTGCTCTTTACCCGTCTTCGAAATCCTCAATCATCAGCTCTCTCCGTATTTTTCCTCCGAATGAATTTTTTCTTCTATACGACCCTATCCATGAAAAAAAAATTTTTCATACAAAATTGTTCAGGAGAGGTGATCAATCAGTCAGTGAGTGAATCAGCACAAGCAGCTATATATATATTAATAGCTGCTTGTGCTGATTCACTGACTGACTGACTGATTGATCACCTCTCCTGAACAATTTTGTATGAAAAATTTTTTGACCATGACCATTTCGTATAAAAGGGAAAAATTCATTCGGAGGAAAAATACGGAGAGAGCTGATGATTGAGGATATCGAAGACGGGTGAAGAGCACAGCCAAGGGTATTGGCGATAGGTGGGGGGTGCTCGACCAAATGTCATTTGAAATGTCATCCAATTGGCAGTAAGCTGAAAAAAAAATCAAAATGGCGGATTCAAAATGGCCGCCATACGAATTTCATCGATTTCTCGGAAAGTATAAAAGATGGAAGAACGGTTTCTTGACAAGAAGTGATCAAGACCCCATGGTCTATTTGATGGATAGAAAAAAAAATCAAAATGGCGGAATTTATTTTTTCATAGAAAATGTATGAGGAATATTGAAGAGACACGAGTTGTAAAACATGAAGTGCTTTGATGCGGTTTTTTGGAAGACTACCAGAGAAAAATATGGAATGAGGTGATGATTGAGGATTTTAAAGACAGTCAAGGAGCATGGGCAAGGTATTGTAGTTAGGTGGGGACTGTTGAAACAAAAAATACTCGGAATTTCACGCAATTGGCAGTGAGCTGAAAAAAAACCAAAATGGCGGATTCAAGATGGCCGCCATACAAATTTAGTGTTGTTCTATCTCGGAAAGTTTAAAAAATAAGAGAGTGGTTTCTTAGCAAGAGGTGATCAGGATCTCAAGTTCTACGGGATGCATGGAGAAAAATTCACTGTGGCGGAATTTATCTTTCCATGGAAAATGTTCATACTATGAGAAGATATAGTGATCTAGGATTTGGATGATGATTGAGGAGCACTGTCATGGTTTTAAAGATAGTTAAGGGCAGTTCGAACAAAAAATACGCTGAACCTCATCCGATGAGGTTCAGCGTATTTTTTTATTCGAACTGCCCTTAACTATCTTTAAAACCATGACAGTGCTCCTTGGTAATATTTTCAGCTCACTGCCAATCTGATTCCAATGGGCGATGGAGATGACGGCGATACCTTTATGGGCGGGAAGACTGCACGCGGGCCACATGTGGCCCGCGCACTCACGCGCCCTACTAGTTAATTAATATATATATAGCTGCTTGTGCTGATTCACTGACTGACTGACTGATTGATCACCTCTCCTGAACAATTTTGTATGAAAAATTTTTTTTTCAATTACCATTTCGTATAAAAGAGAAAAATTCATTCGGAGGAAAAATACGGAGAGAGCTGATGATTGAGGATTTCGGAGACAGATGAAGAGCACAGCCAAGGGTATCGGAGATAGGTGGGGGGTGCTCGACCAAATGTCATTTGAAACGTCATTCAATTGGCAGTGAGCTGAAAATTTTTTCAAAATGGCGGATTCAAAATGGCCGCCATTCGAATTTCGCCGATATCTCGGAAAGTATAAAAGATGGAAAAATGGTTTCTTGACAAGAGCTGATCAAGACTCGAAGGTCTATTCGATGGATAGAAAAAAAATTCAAAATGGCGGAATTTATTTTTCCAAAGAAAATGTAGGGGGAATGTTGAAGTGACTAACAGTTGGTAATTATGCAAGGTTGTGATGCGGTTTTTCGGAGAGTTACTAGAGAAAAATATGGAGAGAGCTGATGATTGAGGATTTCGGAGACGGGTGAAGAGCAAAGCCAGGGTATCGAAGATAGGTGGGGGATGCTCGACCAAATGTAACTCGAAACGTCATCCAATTGGCAGTTAGCTGTAAAAAAAATCAAAATGGCGGATTCAAGATGGCCGCCATACAAATTTCGTGTTGTTCTACCTCGGAAAGTATAAAAGATAAGAGAGTGATTTCTTTGCAAGACGTAATTAGAATCTCAAGGTCTACGGGATGAATGAAAAAAAATCAAAGTGGTTGAATTTATTTTTCCATGGAAAATGTGAATTCTACAATAAACAAGGCCTATGAAAAACTATGAAAAGTATGAGAAGAGATGATGATCTACGATTTAGATGATGATTGAGGAGCACGGTCATGGATTTAAAGATAGGTAAGGGCTGTTTGAATAAAAAATACACTGAACCTCATCATGAGATTCAGTGTATTTTTTATTCAAACAGCCCTGAACTATGTTTAAATCCATGACCGTGCTCCGAGGTAATTCTTTTAGCCCATTGCCAATCGGATTCCAATTGGCGATGGAGATGACGGCGATTCTTTTATAGGTGAGGAGACAGCCCGCGGGCCACATGTGGCCCGCGCTCCCACGCGCCCTACTAGTTAATATATATATAGCTGCTTGTGCTGATTCACTGACTGATTGATCACCTCTCCTGAACAATTTTGTATGAAAAAAATTTTTTTCAATTACCATTTCGTATAGAAGAGAAAAATTCATTCGGAGGAAAAATACGGATAGAGCTGATGATTGAGGATTTCGAAGACGGGTGAAGAGCACGGGGAGGTTATTGAAGATAGGTGGGGGGTGCTCGACCAAATGTCATTCGAAATGTCATGCAATTGGCAGTGAGCTGAAAAAAAGTTCAAAATGGCGGATTCAAGATGGCCGCCATACAAACTTCATCGGTGTCCATCTCGAAGAGTATAAAAGATCGAAGAACGGTTTCTTGACAAGAGTTGATCAGGACTCGAAGGTCTATTCGATGGATAGAAAAAAAATTCAAAATGGCGGAATTTATTTTTCATTGAAAATGTATGGGGAATTTTGAAGAGACTAAATGTTGGTAACTACTAACTATACAAGGTTTCGATGCGGTTTTTCGGAGAATTACTAGAGAAAAATATGGAATGAGATGATGATTGAGGGTTTTGAAGACAGTCGAGGAGCATGGGCAAGGTATTATAGTTAGGTGGGGACTGCTGAAACAAAAAATACTCGGAACGTCATGCAATTGGCAGTGAGCTTAAAAAAAATAAAATGGCGGATTCAAGATGGCTGCCATACAAATTTCGTGTTGTTCTATCTCGGAAAGTATAAAAGATAAGAGAGTGGTTTCTTTGCAAGACGTGATTAGAATCTCAAGTTCTACGGGATGCATGGAAAATAATTCACTGTGGCGGAATTTATATTTTCATGGAAAATGTACATACTATGAAAAGAGACAATGATCTAGGATTTGGATGATGATTGAGGAGCACGGTCATGGTTTTAAAGATAGTTAAGGGCTGTTCGTACAAAAAATACGCTGAACCTCATCCGATGAGGTTCAGCGTATTTTTTTGTTCGAACTGACCTTAACTATCTTTAAAACCATGACAGTGCTCCTTGGTAATTTTTTCAGCTCACTGCCAATCGGATTTCAATGGGCGATGGAGATGACAGCGATACCTTCATGGGTGGGAAGACAGCACGCGGGCCACACGTGGCCCGCGCCCCCACGCACCCTACTAGTTTTATATATAACCATGTATAAATTAAAACAGATTAAGAGATCTTGCCTCTCTGGTACAAAGTTAAATGAAAAAAATATTGCGCAACCTTAAAGGTTACTCAATGATCTACCGCGGTTTACCCAAACTTCGGTCATTACGGACTGAGCCCGCCCTAAAGACGTCTCTTTAACTTAAATTACTTTCGAAGTTAAACGAATAGTTTTGTTATGGCCACATAAATGGATATTTGGATGGCATACGAATAGCTTGTAACTTGTAATGTTCGTACCTACGAATATTTTAGTACACAGTGAAAGTTTCGTATTTCCAACTGCTATCTTAATTGTTTATACTGAAAGTGCTTTTACATGATATTCGGTTAAACCACGTGTTTGGTATAAATTTATTCAGGTCGAGCAAAACTTGAGCTTCAATAGCTTCAAAGATATAAGCTTATTTATATCTTTATTACTACAACAGTTGTATATGTACGAGATAACTTAGAGATCCTATGTTAAAGGTCATTAATGATAGAAATATGCCAACAATATTCTTGTTAATTCTTCTTATACTTTCAAAATGGGGACTTAAGTACAAATGATGAAGAGAATATGGACAAAAATAAATGTCGGCTGAGTTTGTAGTGAGCTTCTTCTCCGTGCAGAACGCTTAAGACTTATACTTATGTAAGAATAATAGTTATCACAAAAATCGAATTGACCTATCATAAGTGTCTGTAGGTATGTTGCCTTGCCTAACTATGTAAAATAATTGATTGGATTTACAGATTGACCCCCATACCTTAATTATTAGGAGGACCTTTGAAAACCCCCTGTTATTGAAAGTCTGCGTAGACAGCATAAGAGCACAATGTCCCACTAGGGATAAAAATAAATATCCGTAGCAAGTATATTTTTATTAAAAGCGAAATTTTCATAGTTCCGAAGTTGCTCTGTGCGGTAAAAATGGCGTGAAAGCACACTGCGTTCACAATATAGATATAGAACGTTGAAGCTCTTGGGACCGCTTTATCTTTACTTGACCCGAGGAAGATTGATGGTATTCTACGGAAAAATTGTTATCCATATTATCAAGAGTGATAGTCTAGTTGTGAATACCACGGGGGTGCAAGGTTGAGCGACTAAGATCACAGTTCCAACTTTGATATAAAAAAAAAAATCCGCTAAACATAATAACGAAACCATCACAACAAAATCTGTGCTTACTGCTTATCGTGTACATAACCGATGTAGTGCTTACGATGCTATAAATATTTTGCTGGATTTCACAGATACGTGCTTGTGAGACGTTTTCAAAGATGTTTGAATTCTGTCAACCCGTTTGGTACATTGTAATGATAAACCATTCAAAGTTTTGTTCGTAGACCCGTAGCCAGTAGAGGGTTGATAGTTGATACAAATTGTTATAGGAGGTAAAACTAATTTTTTAAATGTTACCATAGGGAGCGTCCGAAATGTGCTGAAATAATTTACAGCTGAAAGTTTTTAATTTAAAGCATTACGTAGGCCACTATAAAATATGGCACTAACGCACGCCATGTCCCGTCGGGCGCTGAAACAATTTGTATCTTGTCAGCAAATGACACCCGCGGGCTCCAATTAAATTGATTCATTATAAGTGCAGTTAACTCGACTGATAATACTATAAAATACCTTAACCTGACATATTTTAACAACACTAGCTCAGTAGACGCTTTTCGTGATACGTGTTTTATTAAAATCTTAAAAAAATCCAGTTTTCAGATCAAAATATTGTTTTAAGAACCCATAGAATATTTTGGATTTGGTTCATGAGAAAACTTAGTCCACCTTTGATTCATAAACTAGATCTTTTTGGTACATAGTAGTAGAATAATTGAACCATTAAATGTAAATGAAACAAGTATGTGACTTGACGACAAAAAAAACCTGATTGAATTTGCATCAACATTCAACACTCTATCGATACTATATTTTAATAATATTTATCAAGTACTAATTAATTGTATAGTTAAGACGTTGCACTTAGCTTAGCAACCGTTCTATAGCCTACAATCTACACAATCTAGATCCTAGAGCGTCTGACTAGCTCCTATGCAAACTAGATCAGTGACAATAAGCCCTCGTATAAAGTGCGTGAAGGCAATTTGCTAATCGATCAAGTCCATTTCCAGGTCAATTAGTTTATCAGCCGTGTCAAATGGATACAACCGTGCTATTATATTGCATTAATAGCTCTTTAGGGATCGCTGGCTGTAGAATATAGTGAATATAACCCTTTTGATGCGTAAATTGTTCATAAAGGACCATAGTATCATTGTTTTCAAAATTTCTGAATACCTTTTACTGACAACAACAGCATCTAACTATTTCATAACGACACAAGTGTATGCGGTGTGAATTTAAGTCAGAATAAAAACAACGTTGCGTTCATCTTCGCTGTCATGTCATATATCCGCTCTAAGCTTACCTATTGACAGACAGAGTGCGGCTTCCAAAATGGTTTCTTTTTTAGGGTTAAGTCCCTACCCCATATCCAAACAGGACTATTCTCTTCTGTCTGTCAGCCGTCTGTCTGTCCAACTTTATACAAGAAACGTAATTTGTTCAGCGTATTCTTCACATTTTTTCAATCGCTAATAGAATTTTTGAAAGTTCGTACTACCAATTGTTTTAGACAATGTAATGTATTAAACTCACTTCCAAGTTGTTACCCGCAATCAAGATTGCCGCTCGCCGCTGTAAACAAACGTGACAATTCAATTTAACCAGCTGCGAGTGCAATAAAAATAATCACACCGACCACATAATATAAATAAACAAAATATATCGTCCAATACGTCCGCGTCAGGACGGAAACAAGATTATGGGTGTGATGAATGGGCCCCGCGGGTCATAACGTACCATTGCATTCGTTTTGTTTTTATATCCTCCCGCCTCGTTAGCGGGTTCATCCATAAATGTATTATGTTCTCCAAATAAAGCATGCGAAATAAATTATTCACGGTCATTTACTTCGGATTTTAAAGGCATTGAAATAAGGGATGATCCGTAAATTCCTTTTATATATGTATAATCAAGTGGCTGCATTTTGCTATATTTTGAATAAAATCATACAGTTTTCTTGTCGTGGGGCCAATGGTCATTAGGGATTTTTTTTTATAATAACGCAGTGTTGTATAATTTAGCTGATCTTTAGCTCGTATCCCCGGCTTATGATGAAAATAAAATAACGTAAGGACGGTAAAAGAATTATGGCGGCTTAAGTTTGAATACAGTAACTATTACAATTATTGAGTTCAATGAATAGGTTGTTTAAAATTATACATTAGCTTTTGACGGGGCTTAATTGACCCACGCGACCAACGGTGGGTTAAATGTGGAATTGGGAAATAAGTTCCATCACCAAATGGCTTGTAATGAAAAAGATTTTTGGAAAAAACTAAAGATAGTACAATTAAGTATCTCAGAATCAAATGTGATGATGATTTTAGTAACACGAGAAGAAGCATCCAGACACTAATATGAAAAGCAGAAATAGGAGAGCAGTGGAAAAATAGGAATTATAAAGAACACAGAACATTCATAAAATATGTGGAATACTAAAACTTAATCAATTCTGTCTTGCCAGAAAAAAATTATGAATTGAAACTCGAAGTTTCTAAAACGAAGTTTCTTAAATATTACCATTGAATCAAGAACAATATTTGTTTCACTCAAGAACAAAAGGAAGAACAAATAACTCCCAAAGCTGCAGTTCCAAGTGATAATAGACGGCAAACTTTTTGACACAAAAGTCCTGTTGGGTGGAACTTGCAAAACATTCCTTGAGAGATTGCGACTGTAGTTGTTCGATTAGAATGGACGCTGTCTCAATATGGGAGATTCTTGGCACAAGATACTTGACAAGTTTACGTAAACTAAAATTACTTGCATTAAATCTTACTTCAAAATGACTACTTATATTTTCTTTGAACCAAAATTTAATTGCGAATAATTTAATATTTAACACGCATCTAAACGAAATTAAAAAACTTGGGAAATTAATATTCGTATTACTTATTATATAAATGCCAAAATTTTAGAGGACATTGAGAAATATTATTATCAATAGATGACGTTGTAACGTGTAATTATGAAAATCAGTTAACGTAAATTAATATTTGTTTATACCAACACATTCTACACTCAAAAGATCTCAAAACAAACTCAGCCGGGTTTCACAAAATTAAGTACTTAACAACATGCATAATAACCTATTATTTTTGAGTTTGTTATTGACATTGTTAATTATACATCCCTGAAAATAAACAATGGCAATAACTGTAAATTGCAACAAATTAAAGTTATTACCTAATTAAAATGGGGCTCACTGATCCTTCTCAAAGATAGGAGAATGTTCATAGCAATTACGATGTGCAATTAAACCAGTCCCATCCCAGCAGGTTAAAACTAAAAAAACGGATCCAGCTTTTAAATTACTTACTAAAGAATACGTATAAAATTTACATCTCAATTAGGAAAACGTTTCCTATAGGGAGGACGTAGCGGCATTTTTCTCTAAGGATTCTCTTAATTACCCACGATAGAGCTTATTTATCGTCACGATTTATGCCACCGTTAGGCCTCTTTTATGGAGACGCGTTTATGGGGCGGTATGCGGTATGCGTCGTGTCGCGTGATGGTGTGGATGGTGTTTCATAAAATCTTCTTTCATCGCCCACCTACATTTTCTATACTTCGCTGCTGTCAGTTTTTTTTTAATTCCCAAGGTGCTATCTATTCCCAAAATAAGCGATTACGTTATCGGTACTAGGGAATTGATATAAAAAACACTCATAACTAAACTTATTGACACTTCTTAAAATAGTGCTATCTACTCGTATTTTAAAATGCTCATTGTGGAAAACACGTTCTAGACGCATAAAATTAAATATCTGGGTGACCGAGCTTCGCTCGGTGGCCAATGGCAGCAGTAGTCATATTTTTTTTTTGGTAAATTCGACATTTTCTAAAAATGAATCCTAGCTAGATCGATTTATCGCCCCCAAAACCCCTTGTATATTAAATTTCATGAAAATCGTTCGAGCCGTTTCCGAGATCCAGATTATATAGAAATGTATATATATAAATAAATATATATAAATATATATATATATATATATATATATATATATATATATATATATATATATATATACAAGAATTGCTCGTTTAAAGGTATAGGATTAAGTTTAGACATTTCAATACGCTCCTGCTCATCACAGAAACAGTTTTAAACTGTGGGAATCGAACACACGACCTCCGACGCCAAAGGCAGAACCAATACTACAACTGCGTCAATCGGTCGTCATTTCGTTGGTCAATTAATAATTTTGTTCTTCAATTGTGTTCTTAAACTTTTTTATTTTTTGTATGCAACATTTAAATGGTTAACTTTTATTTCATACCGCTATCCCTAAGTCCCTATCCACGAGCATATAATGCTGTCTCACAATTAGTGAAGTGACGCTGGAAGAAAATCCCTCATGGATTAAGCATTGCTTTTGTACCATAAGTTTCGTGTGCAATAAAATATTAAATAAATAAATAAATATGTCTTAACGGTGATCCGGTATGTCAGCGACGCTCTACGCTTCGCGCAACGCCACGCCTCTCCATGGAAGCAGCCGTTCTCTCGCAGTGCAATTTTCAGAGGCTAATTATCGAACGCAGTAAAAGTAAAGTTTTACGGGCGACAATTTATTCCGTCCTTTGTTTATGGCGTAGAAAGGAGAGTAAAATTGAGTTACAGTGACTCTACATTGTATATTTATTCGTCGGTGCTTAATTTTTCTCTTGTGTTTCCTACATAAAAGCGCTAACATTTTCGCATGTGGAAATGCAGAATTTTAATGCCATTGTAGATAGTTAGTAGTTTAAATAGTGCATAATATAGTGACTAAGTTCTGACTTCTGCCTACTTATTTGGGTCTTGGGTTCAATGGCAATACCTCCTAGCTCTGATATTATGGAATTTAGTATATTTAGGGCAACTGTATCTCTTCTTTAGCGGTGACGGAAAATATTATTAGGAAAACTGGATGCCTGGAGAAACCTGAGATGTCTCAAAGGTCTGTCATGCCTACCCAGCCAGCTACAGCGTGGTGGATTAAGTATTGCCTATACCTATTATATATACCCTTTAACTTCTTGCTCCCAAGAACAACAACAAGGGACAATTGAGCATGAATCTCCACTCATGCTCAATTGTCCCTTGTCTTGTTTCGATGAATTTTTCATGATTTTATTTCCTAATAAAGTTTTCTATTACGGTATATCAATAATAAAGCTGCTGCACTATATCTATATGTTTTACGATCTACATGGCGTCGCATGATAAGGAAAGCCGACCCCGCGTAACGGCGAGGACATAGAAAAAGAGGAAGAACAAAGCAGCTGCACTGTTAAAGTCATCCGTTGTGGATGAGGGCCTCTCATAGGTCTGTGAAAGCTCTAAGCAAAGCATACACCAAGTTACTTACGTATAATTGAATCGACACAGGTCGGTGTTGTCGTTAGGGTTGGGCGCAGGCACCGCCGCCCAGTGCACGGCTCGACCGCCGCTGGTCACCGCCGCCAACAGCCGCTGCCGACATCCACATGAAGACCACACGCTCGCGCTTGCTATCCCTCCAGCCTGAGGAAAATGAAGTTTTCTGTATAGCATACATGACAAGATTAGCAAGACGTTGGCTGTTAAGTTATTAGTACGTCTGCCTATTTTAGATGCATGACTTTGCATTGGATTTTTATATGATGCACTGCAATGCGCTCAGTCATTTTTATGTACCTAGATAGACAGATAGGTTGATTACAGCGTGTTTGACAAGCAATTACATGAAATAATTAAAAGTTAGTACATAGTGGATATAATGCAAAAGTTACATTTTACAAGCTTTTATTTAGAATCTTGCAACTTAGATGTGAAGCAGATATCCCCAACCGTTTGGGTTGATTTTGGATACACGTTTAGTTTATACGACAATGCATGGTTAGGTGTATGACGTCATTTTTAATCCAACATGGCGGAGCACCCAGAATGGCGGTCTATATATTTTTATGCACTCCTACAATTAGGTGTCTAAGCTAAATACGGATAAATTGACAGAAAAAAAGCTTGTTTTTAAAATTATTTTGCGAATGATAATTTATTAACTGCAATTTACGAGCAGCAATGTGAAATTTACCACACTCATGTGTGTTGGGTTGAAAAAGTTCCGCAAAACGATTATGAAAAAAATTTAATAAGCACCTGAAGTGGCGTGGGTAAGTTCTCTACCAAGAGGTAGCATTTAGAGGTAGAGTTCCAACGTCGAATCCGTTCGCGCGCCAACACGTAGTGTGTCTCTATTTCTTTACCCTCCACTGCCACGAGTTCAGCCTGTAAACAAAATAAACACTATAAATGTCATTTTTCTAGACAAAAAAATGACTACATGTAACACGCATTGCAAAATCATACAACTCACTCCGCTACTCTCATCATTCTGAGACATAGTTTCAAAGGTCAAAGGTCTCATTTTGCCATGTAGTCTCATCGGCGTCAATGCTCTAAGGACCGAAATACAATAGTACGATAGAATAACTGAGACTGCGGTGTGGTACCTATCCGGAGGGTCTACGCAAAAAGAGTCCAGAGATGTTTATAATTACTCTGTAAATACTCTGTGATTCTCGTAAATAAAATATTATACATCGGCCAAACATCGCCCGTAATCCATGTAGCAATGCAACCATTACAACCCAATTGGTTGATGGCTTCGATGCACCAGCGATACAAACATTACCCAGTCTGTGCCCAAGATGTAACTCTTCGTAAAGATGCTATGAGTATTTATTATTATACTATTTCAATATCACACAGCACGTGAAAAAGATGCTAAGTATGAGTAGTTTTTCAGTATCACAAAGCACGTGAAATAATGATAAGTGAATGATGATAAAGCAAATCTGTGCAGACGGAGATGCTCACAGGAGCCTCATGTCCAGCAGCGGATGTCCATCGGTTGAAACTATGAACAATGACGAAATATACCTGCATGTTTTTTTTTATTATTTATTTAATCATAGAAAAAATTTACATCCAGTTCTATAATTATAAAAGGTGTAGTCATAAACTCTTATGAGTTTTTCTGTATACCTTGCGTCGCCGACAGTAATCATAGTATTTAAAGAACATATAAGTAATCATAACACACTAAGACAAACATTACTAAACAAAATCATAACACACTAAGAAATAATGGTTCAAATACTTAAACCTTGATCGCTTATATTATATTTGTTTAACCTAGCCTTAGTAAAAGAGATAAGACTGTATTTATTAGTTATTTAAAACAAAACAAACTGAAATCGTGATAGGTATACATTGTGAACGAATATGGGTTTGAAAGGTGACAAGCGAAAGAGCAGTTAACGGTTTAATAGACCTAAATATCAAATAAAATATCACGATATTCGGGCTGTGAAATAAGCTTAGGGTAGTCATTTTATTAGCCACCTATAATATCTTTATTTATCACTTATTGAAAGGCTTTCGGGAGGACTCGTAAATATTGAAGTGTTAAGAGAATTTTAAACCATACGATCCGATTTTTCTCGATTCAACGAACTAAAAAAAATATTAGGTATGTTGTAAATATTCTTCAATTTTATTTAGCAGTATTGAACTAATATCATTTGTAGTTTTAAATGTTGACTGCTTAGCAGATTATAACATTTTCTTTATAAGCAACAAGCAAAATATCATATAAGCTTAGGGTAGTCATTTTATTAGCCACCTATAACAGTCATTACATGAATCGTAAGTATAATAACGTAATAACCTCTGACCGAATAAAATAAGCGATTGTAGCACAAAACATGTGAAATAAAAAATAAACAAAATGATAGTAGGTACTCAATTCACTTTAAATTAAAAAAAAAGAAACCGCCTTTAAAAGATATATCCGGTGAAAAGCACAAAATATTGGCTCCATTTCAATACCGTGAAATAGTTACGAAATTTCAAACATTCTTATTTATGAAATATTTTTAGACAATCTATTAACGGAAATCGTATCGAAAAATATAAGAATACCGATCTACACTCAGAGTCGCGTGCTTTTTACTGATACGGGGCTTTATTACATTTTATTTTTATGTTTATTGGCTTCCTTCTGTATCAAGAGCCTGCCGCTTAGAGAGGTATCAAATATTCTCCTTTTGCTGAGGACGAAATGAATTCTTAGTATTCTATTTGTAGACTCCTTCTGGACGACTTATGAAATGTTTCTGAGTACCTACTTACTAGTAGTACATCTTCCTCTCAAATTCTCGTGCCAATTATTATCACCAAACTCCTCCTAAACGGCCCGATCGATTGATTTGAGATTCTTTGTGTATGTTCAGTGACCCTGAGAGTAGGTTGTAAAAAAAAACTATTTTTTTTATATCCCTAATAGCAAAAGTACTGGTGGTTAGTTAGCTAGTTAGGCTGGGTAATTATTATTATTATTTACCGGTGATTTCACTGTCAAATCAGTCATTATCTGTCATTACCTGTCATATGATGCGAAATTTCACACTTTACGAAAGTGTGATGTATGATTTATAGCTTTTTCTTGTACGAATTAAATTAATAGAGAATTTTAAAAAGTTGTAGAACAATAATAGGTAATTTTTAGTTTTAATGATAGGAACTACAAGTCTGAGTACTTTCTGGTATTCTTCATTTAACCCAGTCACTGTCATATCACAAGCAAGTAAATTTTATACATGAATATAATACGTACAGTTTAGTAGGTATACAAATAGCGCGGGCAGTTTATCGTTCCTCAAAAGCAAATAGGTACCTCGTCGCAAGCGGGCTTCGGTGCTAAATTTACTGGAAGTCCACTTGAAAAGAAATCTCTTTGGGTACGGGAGCACGAAATTGCGCGACGCGGCGGTCACTCGGCCCAGCATCTAATGGATCCAGATCCCATGATGGCCAGGCTTACATTAATGTTTACGAGACCGCTTCAGCCCGTGGAGGTTATTGTATGATTCTAATAAATAAACATTGTCATCAAAAAGTATGTTTCCTTGTATTCCTATTTGTCCTGTGACTGTTTGATAGGCCACACGCCACGTGCCATTTGATATTGATACGGGTGGTAAGAGTAACTTTTACAAGTGCCCGAGCAAAGATGGCACGACGATGACGCACAGGTGCTCTTATGAAAGGTAATATACCTACGTTATAATAATTTAATAATCGATTTTTAGAGATACTAAATATTTCTCATCACTCGATCTGCAGTCACTGAACTCCTTGAATTCCAGGGTTCATGCCAAACAAATTATAGGTGTTATCTTTTTAGGAATTTTGAAGACGATTGGCATTATACAATGTAGGTACAATGGACCGTGATTATTGATCACTGTACGATGACCACACGTCGAATGAAATCATCTATTCCCACCATTAGGAAAATAGAGTGAGCGGTTTAAAAACGCATTGTGACCAATATATTACAAGCATATTTTCTCTTTTAAAATTCCATCTATGTTCATAAAAAAAGAGTGTGCCCTTGTGAGTTCTATAATCTGAGTCTGGCGGTCTTGATATCTTAGTTTTAACTAAAATATAAGGACTCTCACAGTTTGTTGATTCTGCTTAAAATTCGGTTGGTGCGCTTGTTTGAGTTATAGTTCTTTGTGATAAATTGAAAATATTTTGTTTAAGCGAACGTTAGTACCTATCGAACAAGATATTATTGTCTAGTAGCCACAAAACAATATTATATAAAACACACATGCATAGTAGTAGGTACACATCAATTGAAACAGCTAAAACAATAAAATTCAACAAAAGTAATAGTACGCTAGTAACCGTTATATTATTAGTAATCTCTTTTTGTCTGGGAATTTAATTTAGTAACAAGTGGAAAATTCAAAAATTCAAAACAACTTTTGTAGACTTTTAATTAAAAAAAGATTAGGTTCATAATTTTTTAAACTCCTCGACTAAAGAAAAGTTAGAACAAATAACCTATCAGTATATTTTGTATAGCAAATCATAGAAAGTCAGTCGGAACCCCAAAAACTCCTCCGCAACGGCTAAATCGATTTTTATAATTTTTTTTGTGTACGCTAGGTCTGAGAATAGGATGTAATTTGTAAACTATTTTTCATACCCCTAGATGGCAAAACAACCTTTGCCCGTTCAGATAATAATATAAATCTTAATCTAGTCCTATTCTAGGGAAAAGTATAATATATCAAATTGTACTCCTAACTTTGTTTGTATTTAATTTCTTTCTTTTTTATGTTTTTAGTCTGTGGTGTGCAATAAAGAGTTTATCCATCTATCTATCTATATCATGGAGGCCAGTGATGTCCAACTAAAGTATAAAGTCGTTCACGTTCTGTTGATTCAACTCAACATCCGAGCGGGCGCCCGTGTTTGAGTTGTCCTTCTTTGTGATGGAACAAAAATATTTTGTTCATTCTAACTGAAGTAACTGGTATAAATAAAGTAACTGTAAAATGCTCTGTCATAGAACCAATATTGTTAGTTTCAACTTTCAATCGACTTCAAGAAAAATGAGGAGGTCCTCAAGGCGACTAATTTTTTAAAATATTTTTTTGAACTTTTGACCATTTACCAGAAGCCTCAGAAGCCTCGAATTAACTGGTAAAAATAAAGTTACTGTAAAATGCTCTTTCACAGAACCAATATTGTTATTTTCAATCGACTTCAAGAAAGAAGGGGAGGTTCCGAAGACGACTATTTTTTTTTAAATATTTTTTCAACTTTGGACCATCTATCAGAAGCCAGTAAACTTTGTTAAACTTCACAAAGTGTCGTCAGTCTAATGAGATTGATCTAAAAGATTGACTTAAGAGTTTCACTTATGAAGACGATAGAGAATAGAGATGTTAATGGGATTTATATCTAGACAATATCTAGTACTGTACCATATTTAGGAAGTAACCTGAGATTAGATAAGAGTTAAGGCAATTTTAAGAGGAATGAATCTGCCCCCTTTGTTAGAAGGCTGTTCTTCCTACCTTCCTGTCAGTGACATTATGGTATGTAATAGAACAGGAGGCTACAACAGAACAATTAACAATTGGAAAATTATAAAAATTTAAACACCCACGACTCTTATAGACTTGAAATTGAAAAAGGATTAAATAATATTTTTAAAACTCCCCGACTAAAGGAAAGTAAGAACTAAGAACCTATAAGTACGAGTATAATTACAAATCCAAGAAAATCCACCGGAGCTGCTATGTTCTGCCTGTGCCGGTGTTGATGGTGCAAGATGTTGCTGTT
Source organism: Coenonympha glycerion (assembly GCA_963855885.1). Lineage (NCBI taxonomy): Eukaryota > Metazoa > Arthropoda > Insecta > Lepidoptera > Nymphalidae > Coenonympha > Coenonympha glycerion. Next base: position 12,932,003 of record OY979637.1, on the reverse strand, counting down.
TACCAGTGTGTGTGTTTATTCATTTGGTAACTAATTCAATTTCTCGATACTTCTTATAATAAGCTACCGGTAAGCTTATCTATAGGTACTAACTGCATTAATTGATATTGGAAACATAAATGACAATGGCACTGCTTCAACCTTTTTTGCTGCTTTTTTGATTCACCCTTTAAATGTCAAGGCTACGTTAATCTCTGATTCAGCATCTAATTTATTATGGAACCGAGACCTTTTCTGCAACGAAATGTGAATATCTCAAATTGAAATCTGCAGTATATTCGTAATTTCTTCGACATCGCTTCGAAAAAACGTATGGGAATGATGTATTAGGCCGATAGATTTATCACGCGACTATGGTAAAATGGCTATGGGTGCGGCTCCATTGTTATGACTGACAAAATCGGTTACCTCCGCCGCCTACCTCGGGGTAACCACTTTAAAAGCGCTTCTTTAGTGCAAAAAACCTTCACAAAGTTACAATTATTAATTTTAGTTGCAAAATACATTTCTGAGTGAAACAGCGCAACAAGCAACAGTTTGCTAGACCGCAACGCAACGCAACTAGTTAGCGAATATTCCCCCAGTGTGCTGTTCGTACAAAGGATTCCATATTACAGAAGCATGTGAAAACGCGAATACCTACTCGTACCTAACTTTGTTGTAGCTGATTAAAAAGCTATTTTTGTAGCGATTCCTGAGCAACCTTCGTCAGATATTTCAAACGTTTGAGTAAAAGTATGAAAGCAGTAGATGTCCGTGGAGATTCCTTCAAGATAATATTTACCTACAATAATATCTATAAATTTCTATAGCGTACTCGTATATAAATATGCGCTTCCAGAAGAAAATAAATAACGTCCTGTGCCTATGGAGAATCTCTGCCGAAAATTCTCACGGCACAAGTGTGTTCGCAAACACAGGTGCACTCTTTATTCCCTCTCTCTCATAATCTGATGTCAAGATCAATGTCAGCTCCAATGAATGACTAAGTCAAGACTACTGTTGATCACGACCGTTTTATGAGCGAAACAACTATGAATTAGAATCAAAAGCAGAAAAATCATCTGCTGTTCAGTGATAAGTAACTATACCAGGAGGAGCTGGCGAGAAAAATCGGCAAGTTTTGTATAACGGTCATATACACAAAACGAGTGTGCTCAAGAACTCCACCATCTATAGTACCTCCTTCACCTTTCTACCACAGAACCGCAAAACGCCGAGAGAAGTGGCATCCTTATGTGGTTGATGTCCAGCGAATTCGAACGAATTTTTTTCTTCCACGTTTCTGATACGTTCCGCTAAGGAGCTAAGGTGTGGAACACCCTTCCACCTTCTGTGTTCCCAGCCAAGTACAACCTGGAGCCTTCAAGAGAAGAGTGAATATGCATTTTCTAGGCAAGCGCGCTCCATCCTAGACCTTATAATTTCTGTCTATCAGACATGATTGTAGTCAAGCGCAAGCTTATTAAAAATAACCCAGTCAGTCGCGCGACTCAATGGCACCAGTGTATTGGCCCCAAAGTTTTTTAGGGCTTACGGCGACTTTATTGTTCAATGGAATTTCATAGATGACGCTACTCTCTGATTGTATAAAAATGTTAGCGTAAAATACTCAGATGAGAGATTCATCCTCCCATTTTAAAGTCTTTGATAATGGCTCTTAATTCAATATGATTTTTGTAATAGCCCCCTCAAAAAGTCTGAAAAGGCAGTGGAAATGGCAGGTCATGATTCATTTAATGTGCTTGATTGTGCTAGAGAGTACAAAAACGTTAAAATTTGAATTAACGACTTTCTGCCACGAGGTTTAAAGTCTTCGAGTTCTTTTCTCCCAAAATTAAATTTAAAGTAGGTATTATCATCAAGTAACAGAATGGCTGGATATAATTTTTGCGCAACGAATCAGCCTAGCTGTTAAACACGGAAACGCAGCCAGTGTTGGACACTTTTATTTCAAGTAGTAATAAAAAAATTGTATAACTTTTTCAATAAAAAAATCTGTTAGGTGTTGAAATATTATGGAGCTTTAAAACTGCGCTGTGCAACAGCTATAGACAAAACTTCCCACGACGTATGCAGAGTTGGAAAATATACGCTTGGTCGTAATAAAATACAGTTATTGTAGTTATTCAGGTGAAATCTGCTCTTTATTCTTCGCATATGAATGTACGTGGAAATGTCGCAATCCGCAGGTAACAATTTTATGATGAATTCAGTTGTTCCAAACAAATAAAGTAGAATTTTACTGAGTGCTAACCGTAAAGCCCGATTTTTTACCCTAAAGGTAATTGTATGTGAAAAAAAAATACTCTTATAATGTGAGGGAATAAGAGAAACTATTTTGAAATGAAAAAGACCTCACAAGATAATATCTAATGCTTTCATAACTAGGCGGGAGGTTTTAATATTTTAAAGCATTTTTATAGCCTGCCAGTTAGAAAAAAAAGTTTTTTCAAGGGTCTTTATTATGTAATATTATTTTTATTAAAAAAATATTATTTATTAAAAGTTTGCAGGTTGCACAGAGATAGATTATGACCTGGATTAACACATAGGTTACTCTTTATTCCGGAAAAATGGTTCCCGCAGGTTTTGTGAAAAACCGAAATTCACTCGGGCAGAGCCAAGGGCAACAGCTAGTAGTTCCTACTAACTCATTTGTATTAAACCAATTCCAAAATGCGTTTTCTAAATGGCAAAAGGAAACCATGCAACCACGTCCGTTGGTAGCTTGCCAAGGCACTGCAGATTCCGAATTCATTTCCTTTATTAATTTTGTTGACATAAGAAAGGAATGTTCAGTATTTGGAATTGAACAGGTATTTTTATTTATATTGCTCACATATTTACTTTTTCCCCAGAAATAATTCAATCTAAGACTGAAAATGGAAATTATGCAAAATGAATGTGTAAGTAAAATGTATAACAGTATAAATGTGTAAAATGTTTAATGTATGATTCATAGAGATCCAAGACTTCAAAAATGTGGCGCAAAATACTTTTTCACGCACACTAGTCACACGCATCAAATTGACACACTCTCACTACAAGAAAAAGTTGCCGCACTCTCGGAGCTGTCGTTGAGTTTGGCTCTAGTCGGAGCGCGAACGACGAACTATTGTAAATCTATGGTATGAATGTATGGGGGTGGTATTTTATGTCTTATTGATTGTATTACGTTCATTAGTATTTGTGAAAATTCTGGAGAAGACAATCATAGCGCAAAGAGTACGATTTGTGAACATTGTTGTTATTAATATATTACTTGTGAATATTTGTGAAATTGTTGTTAATTTACTGAGATATCAGATTCCCTCAGGACAAATTTAATATTTTAGACAACTACTGGGTTATATTCTAACAAAATAAAATTAGTGGTTTCAAGGAATATCACAAAGATTAGAACAACATGCACAACAAAAAAAATTTATATTTCCATCACCTATAGAAGAAAGTCATACGTGCATATTATATAAAGTGTATTTTCAAAGTTGTTCTTTTTTACAGTGATAATTTTATGCAAGGCTATAAAAATATACGAGCCACCAACAGTGTAGGTAAATAATTTATGAAGCGACTTATAAAGTCATCCGCAGCAACGCAAATTTACTTAAGTTCATAATTTTCTTAATAAATCAGTGCTAAGATGGTCATTAGCAATCTGCGCTTTATTTCGCAGAAGTTGGTGGTAACTTTGCTCAAGCACTTCACAACTAAGTGTAGAGACACACCTACCTATTTCGCCTTTTGGGTTTCGGTTCTTTTGGTCGCGCAAAGGGTCGCGTGACATGTCACTTGCTATGCTAAACGTATTGAATGAAGTCGCAAATAGAGTTGATGTTGCGCTTTGTCGAACGCCTACAGTATATCGGCCTGGACTGTCGGCATGTCCCAACATTAAGAATGGATTAATGGTAATGTTTTATTTGTATACTAGCTGTTACCTCGGCTCTGCCCGCGTGAATTTCGGTTTTTCACTAATCCCGTAAGAACGATGGATTTTTTGGGATCAAAAGTAGCTTATGTGTTAATACGGGCTATAAGCTATCTATGCTTCAAATTTCAGACAAGAAATCCATCAATCCATACTTAACAAGGTTCGCGTTTATAATATTAGTAGGATGTCCTGTATTTTGCGTTAAGTGTCATATTGTTTTTGATATCCTGATCGAACAAAGATAACTTTGCGGTGACTCCAATTATCCTATTCACTTATTTTAAAAAAGCGTTGAGGGAAAAATTCAAAGAGGATTATCTCTAAGCTCCATTGGAAAAATAAATTGTTATAAAATGGAGTCGAAAATCCCAAGAAGCAGAGAAGGGTCTTAAAACAGGCCTACTAATACAGGATTAAGAAAAGTAGGACATTGCTATAGAGGAAGAAAATAAATAAAACCGACCCATTCCTTATTTCGCACGGAAATTCGTAAATATTACTGAAAACAATCTTTCTTCCGTGTCTGTACAAGTAAATCAATCATTTAATACGATGAGACTAGCCCATAGAAGATTCCTCATTTTCAGAAGGCTATTTCACTGTATGGAAAAAGTAAAAAAATGAATAAATAAATATACCAGGGTATTTACACACATCGCAATTCGCAATCTAGCCCAAAAGTAAGCAATAGCTTGTCTAATGGATACTAGATATTTGATAAATAATATATTAATATTTACATAAATAACTACAATATTAAATTGCATACTACCCAGACAATCGAAAACATTGATGCTCATGTAAAACAAAACGACGTATCATAAGAGCCTTTGTATGCTAGGCCTATATGAAATAAAGAATTTTCTATTCTATTCTATTCAAACATTTACCAGTTGTGGGAATCGAACCCACGATCCCGACGCAGGCGGATCGCTACTGTTACGCCATTCGGTCGTCAAAAAGTTACCATTACCTTAAGAGTACACTAACCCACGATGTCTCGTAGTACCAAAATCATTTGTAATTCGTGCAAATTTCGATCATGTTGTGGTGTTATTCGGGTTCATATAGTAATAATCTATGCTCTTGGCCATATCTGGTTCCGAAATACTTTTGTTAAAAGAAATTGTAAAAAAAATTAGTTTTGCTTATTTTTATGACCAAGTGGACATGTTTTCTGCTTATTTGTTTTGTAATAAAAACTACACTATCTCACGTCGCATTAGTTCAGGAGCATAGTTTTTATTGTTCAGATAAAGAAAAACACCAGTTAATAAAGAAAGTTACAAGTTTTCAATCATAATTTTTGGTATTACGGAACTCGACCAAAGTAATAAGAATTTTGATAAAAATTGATTATTATTTCGTTTTAAAGAAGTATTTCCGAACCAAATATAGCCAGGAGCATAGATTATTACTATATGAATCCGAATAACACCACAACATGATCGAAATATGCACGAATAACAAATTATTTGGTATTTTCAATTAATAGAGACATCCTAGTTCACAGGCCCCTTAAAGCAACCTGCGTTAATTTTTTTCTTCATCCGTCTTCCTATTGAAAGAAGAGGTCTATACCATCAATGGGCTATTACTGCTTTAAACTGAAAGACATACTTAGAAGGAAAATAAAGACAAAATACGTTGAAAATTGTGTTTTCTGCACATCTGTTTTGTTCCCCTCACTAACACATTTGCCGAATACAGAATTTTCAACATCTTAATGTTTCGTCAGCAGAAAATCGTACCAAGAATACGTTTTTACGATAAATTTAAGTCAATAGCACTTAAATTTCAAGTGATTTGCTGATAACATTAAATCGCAAGCCAACTTACTTATGTACGCCATGTTGGCAACGAACACGTAGTCATCCAGTTTAAGTAAATCTATTATCGGACCCAGACTATTTGAACACGATCAACTTAAATTATTGATATTGAATAAGACTTAAATAATTCTACGAGTAGACTTAAATAGTTCTGCGTCTGAGAGCTCTATGCTTTTAGTCTAAAATGACTATCAATAGACTAAACTCACAATTTAGCGCTACATCTATAAAATATAAAAGTGTTAAAAACTGAAAATGTCAAAAAGTGGCGTTTATTCCCTTCTTCCAATTGGTGATTCAATTTAAAGATGGGCTACTGAAGTTATTCTACCTTTTATTATTATTAAAAGGTGAAAATTTTTATGTATGTACTACTGAAGTGTGTATTTAGTTAAATGGCGATAGCTCCTAGTCGGGATTAAGCACAAAATTCCTAAATATTCCGTGCTAAACATTGATTTATAAACTAAGGATTGTGGGTCAGAATGACATACAAAACGCGAAAGGACATACAATCGCACTTCAGTCTCGTGTTTGACATAAATTACATTTTTTTTTAGTTTGTTTATAAAAATACTCATGTACCCTCGTTTATAAAGGTTTTCTCGGGACACTTTTTTCGTGAAAATTTTATTACACCCGTCGTCCATAGATTAGTAAGCCTATGGTGCTAAAGGTAAGCTGCATACACATAAGTTTCCTAACGATGTCTTTCTTCGATGTTAAAAAAATTATAGGTACAATCGTTAGCCGAGAAGTGGATCAAATTAAACTTGCAAGATTTGATTACTGACAGCAGACAAACAAACATACAGAGATCAGTTCAGTTAAAACAAAAAATAAGCTTGTAATAATAAAATAATGTAGAAATAGATAAGAAGATCGCAGTGCAACTGAATTCGAAGTGGTCGTCGGGATTAAATGACTGTGGCCGAAAATATGGCTATTTGTATTCCACGTCGATGTCTCGATTACTATCCACCCCTGGGGCATTGAAGTTTCACAACTCCAGAGCCCTATTAATGAGAGCGATTTAACTAAATTAGGTTTCGAGGCGCAAATGGCCAATTCCGAATGATCTTGATGGGATTGATCCGATTTAAGGTGTGGCGGCACACTAACTTCTCACGGGATGATTGTCGTATTTTGACCACTCTGTACCAATTTCACGGTCTGGTAAATTCTGGTCACAAAGATTTGCGTTTGTACATTGGCTTCGTATCAGATGGTATGTTGTAAGTGTGCAGCTAGCTTTAAGCACTTACTGGTGACACGGTTCGTGGTTCGGTAGACGAGATTTGATTCCGAAGTTCGGATTATTCGTTAATTAGAGTTACAAAAGGATATTATTCGATTGATGACATTCGGATTTTGGGTAGGAGTGGAATAATTATTCACGATTCTTTCAGGAAAACGAGTAGGAGTGGAATAATTATTGGTTCTTTCAGGAAAACGAATGGGAAGGTAACCTAGCTACCTATTCTAAATTAGAGATATTAAGTTCATTATGCTGTTAGTTGAACTTCAGCTAGGTTCCTAGGCAAAGATTAAATATTAATCAATTTTTTCACAATTAAATTATATTCAATAATAATAATAATAATTAACAGATTTCATAATTTATTGGTTAATAACTTATTATGAAATCTGTTTATTAATTAAAATACATACCTACTATAAAAAAGTATAAGCAAATCCATTATGATTTCAAAATTAATTCTCTATCAAAATAAACATCTATACTTATAATAAAACTGTAAAGGGTCGAATTCTGTACATTGAAGATATTTTGATAATTTTTGTCTGTCTGTCTGTCTGTCTGTCTGTCTGTCTGTCTGTCTGTCTGTCTGTCTGTTTCACGACCGGGCATCACGGCTAATCCACTGGATGGATTTAAATGAAACTTGACATGATTATAGTTCATACCCCGAGGTAGGACATAGGATACTTTTTGTCCCGAAATTCATCATGGTTTCCCTGGAAGACGGCATCAAAGTACAAACGTTTTTTAGTTATAATTCATACACGCGTTGTCCGATTCCATTCATTCTTTTTTTGTTAGAAAGGAGGTTCTTTAAAGATTATTCCGTACAAATTTTATCATCATCACTTTTGTAGTTCAGAAATTACAAACATCAGAACCTTTAAGTTCAAGTAGGTAGGTGACTTGAAACTCGGAATGCACAAAGAACCTAGGGCTAGGACGTAGGGCTCAAGTAAGACTGGAGTACCCTTACAGCCTTAAATAAATAGGCTTAGCAGGAGATTTTGTATGGTTTAAAATTTTTCACTTTTAGGGTGAACCAAAATCATGTAACTGGCGTTATCGCTACGTTATACCGTATAGCGCCATCTCTACAATTTATGTGGAACTTGAATGTAAAACTCTGAGATAGATACCTACTACCGAATTTTTTTTGATAAAAATTAACTGTCATGTTATTTACTGTTTCCTGACTTTATATTAAGATGGCATCACTGTTAAGACATGAACAGATTACGATTAAGATAAACTTTATCATCCGCAATATGGAAAGGGTAAGATAATGGTTCACAAATATTTTTAACTCTTAGGTCTTATCGATCCTAACCGACTGACTGTCATCTAAGGTCTTTTTATACGTAAGGAAATATATAGCCATTGCCCATTCTGATGTTTTGGATTGTATTGAGTTGAAGCAAAGATTTTTAAAAGACTCTTATATTATGTTGGGCTGGGGAATATTGTTTGTAGAGTAATTTATCCCAGTGGTACCTACCTGGCCAAACTCTGAAAGAAGATTTCAACCACCAGTACAACTTTTCACATGATTCAATAATTTTTGACATATTTCGTGGTTTCAGAATAAAAATCACAATGAAAAGGACCCAATGGCACAGGTCGTGGTCACTACGTGACCACAACTTGTACCAATGTATCGAAATATCGACAGTTAAAATCGTCCTTTTGATCTTTCAACTACGTATTAATGAAACTTTATATTTTTTATTAAATAAAGGAGTTTTCAAAATCACCACAAGATAACCCGTGCGAAGTAAGAACAGGTTTCTGTACAACATCACACCAGAATCCCGCGAAAATCAAGGAATTCTACGGTATATGTAAAAAAATCGTACTTAATTCACGCGGGCGGAGCCGCGGGCAACAGCTAGTCATTAATATAACCGCATGATTTTTATCAAACAAAATTCTTACTTCTACTAGTAATATTATATATTCGTTGCTTCTACTAATTACTTATTAAAACCAATGAATATATATTATTTAATACGTATCAAAATTATCGCGCGTTCAAAACTAGCTCTATTTGAAATGATGGGCCTTTGAAATCACATTGGAACTGAAATGTTCATTGATTGATGGCACCACAGTTTTCCAGCTTAAGAATTGTATGAATACAGCTACTTTACTTGAAATTTTAACGTTTAAATTGCGAATGGTTGTGGTAGGTAGTTCTGCACAAAAGCAGAAAGAGAGCAAATAATTGATTTGATATAATTACGTCCTCTAAATTTTTACTATAGTGTACTACTATATGATTGTAAGAAGAACAGGTATAGTTTACTTAGTAGATAAATTTAACTATTCACTTTTCTTACATGATTTAGGGTAAGGGTATGTAATAATAATATATTTATGTAAATAGGTTGTAATTTATAACGTAAAATATTACAAGTAATTTATGTTATTTTAGGAATCCTTCATTATGCAGTATACGTATAAATCATATGTGAAAACCTATCCATTTTGGTAAGAGTGAATTTTGAACTTCAACTAATGATTCGCTGGTCAGACCGCAGACTGTGAATTCACTAAATGAATTGATTTCCAACCGAGTTTAAAGCTTAGCTAACTCTTTGAGACATGCCTCACTTCGCGATGAGTACAAATTGGATCCCGCTGAAACTAACTTCAGGATTAGTATTGATAAGTAAAGGGGAATTTAGAGAGGGCATTTGTGGGGTAACATACTCGACAATCGTTAATTTTGGTTAGAAGGTTTTAGAAACGAACTACTACTTTATTCACAAAAGTTAGATAAGATATTTATGCACAAGTTTTACCGGCGAAATAGAGAGAAATAAAAATTTCAGTCACAATCCTTCTGGAGAATTTTCTCTCATGACCTCTGAAAATAAGGAAGATGTAGCAATCTACACGTCGTGGCATTACCAGGCTTGATTCACTTCAGAGGATATGCATGCAGGTTTGTTGAAGCACGCATGCGAATTTTTGGAAAACTGCAGTCTTCGAAAAATTAATCATTCTTTCATGTTAAAGAAATTATTCTGAATTCTATCCAAATTCGATTCAATACTCACTGTTTGAATGAGTAACAAACGTATACAAACATACAAACATTTATCTTTAAAATAACGTGATAACGAATTCCATAAACATTGTCCAGTGCTGTAAACTGTTTTTCCTGTAACATTGACGATTTGTCTTATAAATGCAATAATATGATCCTTTAACACAATCTTTTTGATGACACCATTACATGACACAGGTCGATCATATAACAATTCGTAAAAATTCTTTATTCGTTCACATCTATCAAGCACGATGATAAATAGCTTTCCATCGATACAAGCGCTATTTCTCATTATTATTAATAATAGAAAAACGGTATGATTGCCCCATTTCCGTTGTAATATAACGCATTGTCACAATTATTATCATCGTTATTCATCGTCGAGTTCTTTTGTAGCTGTTCCAGGCACGCCCTTTTGTATTTTATCGGCAAACATTTTTCAGTGCGCCACTGAGTACCATCGGGTTCCATCGACGTGAAAAATTATGTTCGGATAAAGTCAAACGGTGCCGCGCCCTCTTCGCGGCCTTGTACTCGAGGGATTTCAAATTTAAGGACTTTGAAAAATACAATAAAAATATTAGTGTCTTTTTTTATTAGGTATTTTGTAAATAGGAGGATATCTATTTGTGAGATACCCTGCCTACAGTAGGCACGAGTTATGTAGGATTTTTACCCACTAAAACCTACTCGATGCTTACCTCTACGCATATTGGGAGGCTCCAGGATCTCTGGCAAAACACCGATGCATATTTCGCTCATCATAATCCTTTCGTCTTAGGGCTCATCTCAGGATCATTTCGTCAGGACAATAATACGACGGGCATCAAAAGTAGTACCTTTCACCCCTACATCCGAGTAGTTGACGTACCAAAGACACGTACGAAGCGGTCTGATTCTTCCGTCCTGCAAAGGTCTGGAACACACTCCCAGGCACTGTCTTTCCCAACTCCTACAACTTGGGCGCCTTTAAATCAAGAGTAAAATAGGCATTTGATAGGCAAGCACGTTCCTTCCACCTTAGACTGTATCATCACTTTCCATCAGGTATGATCACAGTTAAGCGCTAGCCAATATTGTTACAAAAAACCTAGTAATCTGCATTCTAGCTGATGAACATCCAAAGGGCATCGATCAGACATGAGTGCTAAAGTGATCGCCAAGCACCACGATTTTGCATCGCCTGGAGCCAGTGACTTCCCGCGTCTCTAACGCGTCCACTCGGTGACTCCGTAACGTTTCAGGTGCTGTTATTTGGAAACATTGAGTTTTCGACGTCCACCGAACCTACCTCCGCCTATTGCCACTTCAAGTACGCGAAAACTAGAACTATGTCGGTCACTTTAGGTCTATCGTGATTCGTGGCTCTACATTTTGATATGGAACGGACCTTAACTTAGTAAGTGAACGGGTCTGTAGAGACTTAAATGTGGGACTTTCTACTTGAATAACTCAAAGCACGGTAGAATTGAGAAGACTTTTAATTGTATTAAAATAATTGTAACAGAATGACACGTAAAAAAAGTAGGTACAGTAACGGAATGAAAAGGTTTGTCAATTTTCAAATTGATTCGTTTGCACTAGTCGATTATTTTGGTATGTTGACATAATGGACTCTTTCAGTACTAGTGCAAGCGAAAATCGACACTAGGTAAGATGACGAACCTTTTCATTCCGCGACTGTACAATATATGAGCAAATTCTAAGTAGATAAGAAGCTTTGCGGTTATAACAGCAGCTAGTAGCTGTATTTTATAAAGCATTAAACTTCAAAAGCTCTCAAAAAGCTTCAGTTTGGTTATTTTTCACTCTTTTTTCCTCTTTGCGTCGATAGTGATGATACAGCAGATTAATTTCTAAAGTGCAATAGAAAAATCGGAGCGCTTTCAAAAATTTATAGCCTCTGAGCGGAGATATATTAGTTGTATATTTTTTGGTACATTTTTTAGAGCGTTGTAGAATAATAAAGTAATGCGATTGGCTGTGTATTGGATTATCAAACCTTTTTTCAGCTATGGGCGAAATATTGTTTGTGAACGTGCCTGGAATTATTTGTTATATAGGCTTTGGTTATGTGCATAACTTGTTTATTTTTGTCAATATTATAGATTAAAAAAAAAAAATATGCTTCATTAAATTTTATGCTGAACGAATCTTGATAGAGTTCAAAACACAGTAAGGTAGGTATTTGATACAATTCAGAATATTTTTATTTTAAATGCGTTTTTGGAACTAGATTCACCAATGATGAAAAAACTAATTGAATCGATCAAGTAACAAAAAAGTTGTAAAGATTTTAATGCTCCTCATTAGACAGATATAGCCTTCTTAGCATGTGAATTCCTGTGTGAATTTCAAGTTATCACCAATCCCGTAGGAACGGGTAGGAATTTAAACTTTGTTAATGGTACGGAACCCTAGCTATGTGAATTCAACGCACTTTACAGCGCGCAATTTTAGTATTTATTTATATATTGTAATAGGTAACAGTAGCCTTTTCACAAGTTTTATAATACACCTAAGTAACTGTAGAAAGTATGAACGTGATTTGAAAGGCCAGCTCAGCAAATCCAATCAGCTTGGATTAATGAAATTAGTCTGGCATCGACGCTGAACTCGCTAAACTTGTGTACATCTTGCTAACAAGCAATATCTTATTTAGGTACTTATTTCTAGCATTAATAAAGTGCTAGAGAAGGAGTTTTCTTAATACAAAAACCTTTTTTAATACTTAACAAATATAAACTGATACATTTCTTAATAATATTAGACTACAACAGCTTTCCCCGTAAAATCCAAAACTGATACAGTTCTCCGACCACCTTTTCTTGTTTAGCGAATTTGGTGACACAGATTTTAGATACGAGGCTTTGGTCACGCCTGGTTACCACTTTATCGATGTTTACAGAGCTTTTACCGATTCATTACTGTGTATTTTCTTTCCGAACGATTAGGACATCTCACTAATTTAAAGATAATTATATAATTGTGAGAGTAGGTATGGGCTAGTTAGTTACGCGCAACGGACGAAGGGATTTCGGCCAATCGCGGAAAAGTCACAGTCACAAAGGACAGAATGAAGAAAGAAAGGTAGATATAGGCTAGAATAGAAAGATAAAAATAAATGTTAAAAGGACTATAATTATTATTGTTGATGTTTATTTGCTCTCGTAGAAATAGTTGAAATTGTAAGAATTTATGAAAAAATAACAACAACGTAACAAAGAATAAGATAATAAACGTAAATACAGAGGGAAAGAGGAAATGAAGATAATTATTCTTATCCTTGAGCTTTGTATTCTGATTAGTCATGTAAAATACCGCAATGCAACATAACTTCGCCAGAAAATTCCGCCTTTTTGCCTCACTCAGCCTTTTCACTAAATCTACTAATGGTCTCTCAAGGAATACGCGAATATAGGCACTTACTGACAGACAGACTTTGCATTTTATAATATTCATAAGGATAAAGACTATGCAAAAAGGCCCTAAAGAGATTTTGTATAAAATGGAAAGTCCTTTTTCAAGTCCTCAAGCGAAAAGTATGTATAAGCCTAACTTTGCGAAACTAATATTTGTTTCAACTCAACATGAAAGTTTTTAACTTTTGAGCTTGGTAAACTTTACAGAGGGCAAGGGAGAAGAAATAACGATGCCATGAAACATAAAGTTAATTAGGAAAGTATGAATAAACGTCCTCGTATTTCACTTTTTATTTGAACTCGATAGGAACTTTTTAGAAGAAAACAAATGAAAGATTCGAAGTTATTAAGTCAAAGATCATATTAAATAGGACAAAGTTAAATCGATTTTAGTATACACTTAAGATTCTTTAATATACTAACTGACCTGGCAAATATTTAAAAAAAAATTGTCTCGAAAATTTTATATATTACAAGAATTTTATAAAAAAATTCAAAGGAAGCTCATAAAGTAAAATTTTAACGTACCTTCTACTTATGGCGTATCATTAGTACCTAAATAAAGCAACTAATTAATATTTCTGAAATGCAGAAACCGCTATTAATAACAGGTATTTTCAACAAATATCAAATTTTCAATAATATTGAACAGATAGACACATTAATGGTTTCACCCAAGATTTTAAATTGTAGTGCCTTGATATTTGAATATAAATAATTGCCCCTTTACATTTAACTAAAAAATGCAAAGTTATCCTAATTATTCCTATTCTAACGTACAATTACCTCAATTATAATGGTGACAACAGATTTAGAAAATTTAATATATTATACTATGATCTTGATGTCATTTTTCATAACGTCGAAGCTAAAATCTGCAAGAGAGTGCACTTAGCTCAAACTTTAAAATCCATCTTCGCAATGTCACTCAGAGGTCTGTAGTCTGAAGAGCAATTACTGGGGTCGAAGTGGTTATGACATAGTCATCATGCAGATACCCGCCGAACGAGATTGCCAATCTGACGCGAGAGGCGAGGCACTTCAGAGCTGATAACTATCTTATGAATTATGTCACTGTGCAGTGAAAGGTGGTGATGGAGCTTAATATGCTGTTTGAGGGTCCTGACAGATTGTAGTAGGTCACGGGAAAGTTTCATTAGAACTCGTCGATCGCATCGCTCGTCATCTTTAAGACTATCGTCTATAAGTGGCGTAGCACGACACGGATGGGTATTTCCAAAAATGATATCTATGACTATGAGCCAAGCCTACATTTTGTACTTGAAATATTGCAAATGTTTTCCAAATTGGACAATTTTAGTCTGTTAAGATTCAGTACACCTTAAAGTAGGCTCGTATGCTTTATTTTTTTAAATACGCGAGGAAGTTTTAGGTCAAAAATATGAGCTAATAACTTTTAAGATAAGTAATATTTCATAAAAAATTTAACGGACGAGCATAGTTCTTCATTGCATATGGAACATTTCTAAAAATTATGAAAATCGGATAACATTTACAGGTAGGAAAACGGTATCGCTTTTTGTATGAAAACTTACAACTAGACAATCCTCTTAACTATAGTATGTTTGGTGTGTAAAAAGCTAGTTTGCGAGAGGAAAATATCTCAGATTTTTCATATTATCATCAATCTTGAATTTGCATGAAAGTGCACTTAGTTCAAGTTTCTAATACTTAAATATTTTCAACCTCACTCAGAATTTATTTTTCTGAAAATGAAATAGGTAGGTAGGTAGGGTATCCAAAGATTTAAATCGCTAGATGAAACCCTAAACCTCCAAAAACGTCCACGTTTTTGCCTTGTGACACACGTCACTCTCTCTGTCACAATTGAAACAATAGCATGATGAGAGCATTCACTCAACATGCTTGTGGACGTTTTTGATGTGCGCAATGTAGGCTAAGGGCCCATCTTGCGATTTAAATCTTTGAGGGTATCACATACCTAAGACTTTCCTAAGGCAACCGCCATTCATCGCCTTAAATACGACCGTAAATCCGTCAATTGCTCATTCTATAACTCTATGGAACGAAATTTAAAAAAAAAATGTCAGTTATCTTCGATAAGCCACGTCATCAATTTGTCGATAAGGTATGTTATTCTCAAATATATATATTTTTTTCAATCTATTTAGATAAGGAATGGGAATTGGGAAGGGTTTCTCTGAGATATTTCATATGAAATAGGGCAGAACACGTTAAAATGACACAAACCTGCAAATTGACATACGGAGCGTCTGCCATGACAGTGGGAACGATGAATCCACCTTCGCCAGTTGACATATCTATGTCCTGGCTGTAGATATCCGTCTTGTCGTCGTATAGCTTCACCCGGACTCGAACCCGCTTCTCCGTGCTCAAAGCTTCGACCTATGGACAAGTGAATAGGTAAGTAGGTACTATTAGTATTTATATAGTACCCATAACACAAGCTTTCGCTTACTTACAGCTTTATTTATTTATAACATACAGTGAAATGAAATGAAATGAAATTCTTTATTTCACATAGGCTTAGATATAAGCTCTCATGAAATGTCGAGACTTTACCGCCAGGTTCGGAAAGCAGGTTTGCACCGAGAAGCTCTTTTCAAAAAATGTCTCAATATACAATTTTTAGTACTTAGTATGAAACAATATTTTTAAGATATCTCGTGAGGAGATGGAAGCATATCACTATCGTTCCAAGAATCTTTGTTATTTAAAAATTCTTCAATGGTGTAGTAACCCTGATTTATTAGATGTTTTTTGACAGTATCTTTAAACCGGTGCAAAGGTAAGTCCAAGACAGACTTCGGGATCAGTGAAATACAGTTGGGTCAAGACTTATAACTTTTATTTGATAAGTAGGTACCTAGTAGTAGCACTCAACATGTAAAACTGGATAAATTATAATCATAAAATAAAAACTGTACGTTAAAATAGGTTAGAGTTGGAGAGAGTAGAGATTTCTAAAATCACGGTTTAAAAGTATTTTATTTTCAATTATAGAATTTATTTTTAGATGTATTAGGTGAAATGAACTCTGCAGTGGATCAAATTGGTAAGCCGTATTAATAGCGAATGATTATAATCAATATCTTCAATAATAACCAATAATCAAATAGGTAGATATGTAATTCACAACAAACTCCTTGATACATGAGTCCTAATACTATTAACATACAGTAGTTAATGAATGATATACAATTATATTATGATGTTTAATAATGCAATTCCCGGTCGCTGGCTTAAGATTTAAGCCAGGTCTTGACTAAAGGACTCAATAAAGCTTTCGTTTGAAGCAATACGGTCACCTTTTGTACAAGATGATAAACTAAGGAGAGAATCAGCTCTTTATTGTTAATATTAGGATAATATTAGGACGACTACCTTACCTTTTTATATCTACCTGAAATAATTTTCTCTGTTTTTGTCGGAGGAATTCGACATATTATAATTAATTAATTTTAGTACCTTGATTTCTGATATTGAAACAAATTCAGATTAAGCGAGAATTTGATATTAGAAAATAGTTGGAAATTAATATTGCAAATTTAGTTTACTTACATATTCTACCGAAGAGGTATCAAATATCAGTTTAGTTAACTATAATATGATCTAAATTTAGATACCTAAGTAATTATTTATTACAATAGAACTGATCATCAGCCGGTGGTACCTACTAACATTTCATGTACCTATATTATATTTTCATAGCGATCGAAACATTGTAATTGAATATACGAGTATGGATATGCCTTTAAAATATCACTTCAAAGCGATATCAAAACTTTTACTGTGGCGCCTCCAACTGTGCTGTTACCATTACAACTAAGTATCTACAAGCCAATGAGTTTCGTATATTTTACAGAAAACTGCATTCGGTCCAGCCGTTTTTGAAATAAATTGGAACATTATTTACCATAAACATACGATCTCTTACCCTAAATACATATACCTACCGTACCTATTCCGTTCCATCGTGCGTAAAAATCGGGTAAATGGTTTTAAAATACTGAAGTAGAAAAACCTTTTAACATTAATGCCACACAAATATATCATTGTTCCGACTCATTACGCGTGTGATCTTTATAACAACGTAAACACTACAAACAACACCGCTTGTACATCAATCTGTATTTATTTGCCGTTTTCTTTCTTTTTGGCAACGCTACAGTATTATAATGTATGGAGGCTTGAAGAGGCTTTATATTATATCATGGTCTTCTGTCAGCGATCACTTATAGCTCTATATATATTGTTATTCTACGACATATTTGTGTGTTGGACTGAATGATAAGACACGCTATGTTTAATCAATGGTTGGACTAGGCCGGTAGGTACGAGTATGGATTTTTTTTTACAGATTAGAAAAATGCATATTTTAAGATTTATGCGAAATTATTCGTACTTTCGTCCAATGTCTACAAGGTTCTACATTGTTTAAAAAAAAGACTTTCAGATTGTTTTATGAAAAAATAATGTTGAGACGAGAAACACGCTCATCTGAATTAAATGCTCGAAATGGTAAGAAGAGTCCTAACTGAGTAGTATTAATAATCTTTGCTCCTACCATCTGGAAAACCGATACTGAAAACGAACTATAAAGATTTATTGTGGGCAATACCGAGGACAAATGCTTGTTTAGAAGCAAATACACTTAATGTAGCGAAGCTGCTTATGATTGATCGTTTCATCGCAAAGAGCTCTTCTCTGATGCTCGGACGTGATATATTACATTTTTATCTAATTATCTGAGTGTTATTTCTTCGTTTGCTTTTTCTATATCACTTTTATAATTACCATGTTTTTGTAAGGCTTCATTTTTTAATTTGCAATTGTTTTTAAAAGAGAAAATAGAAAAAATGTGTTTGAAAACCTCTTGGAAAGTCGAGTTAAGAATAATTGCTTCTTTTACTTTTTTTCTTAAACTATAGATAGGTTTTAACTTAAGCTGGAAGGTTTAATGGATAGTTGTACACCTCAACTCAGGAGCCTGTCAAACATCTGACTATAGACCCTAGGGCCACTAACATAATCCAAGGTGCTGAAGTTACGGCCCCGCACGGGAAAGCGCAGTTTTTACTGGATGCAAGTGGTGAAGGACCATGTGAGCAGGCAATTCTACTTACCCGGCCAACAAAAGGCAGTCCAGGCTTGTACCTCCTCCGCATGCTATCAGCGAACTTCAGCTCCACGTAGTGTTGTTCCGCGGCAGGGGTCGCAGGGGCCACGCTCCCGAGTCCGGCCCCCACGGCGAGGTCCACGCGAGCGGAGCCGCCTCCGCAGTGCGCTTCGATCCTCCACGTTCCGAAACGAGCTCCCGCGGCGAGGACCGCGCTTAACTTGCGAACACCTGGTGAAGGAATTAAAGTTCCTTTTTAAATCTTCCTCTTCTTACGTCTAAGATAATGTTAAAGGCGTAGACGGCGTATTTTTAGTGATATGCAGTTTAAAAAGTTTCATGTATTTTGGGACTTTAATCTTAAATCTCTGTGAACAGAAACACGATTGATACGGCCTGATTTACAAGCCATCATAGAAGTTCAGAACTCTAAAGCGGGTTCAGAAAGCGGGTCTGCACCGAGAAGAACTGAAAAGAAACTCTTATTTTTTGAAAACCCAATCCCTATTTTTTTAACATGTTAAGTAGGTATATTATGATTGTTGACTTGATAGTTACATCTAGATGATCGAAGTAGAATTTAATATTAGTATTACTATTTTTCAGGAACCTAATTCATAGACTAGGGTTTTAAAAATACAAAGAGCAAATTAATAATTATTATTACTGATTTATATTTGGTATATAAATCAGTAATAATAATCTCATAAGTAAGCACTAAGCAAGCAAGATTATATTACTATAATTATCACGTGCACAGAATATGACCATTACGCAAGCAAAAACGGTAATTTTTGTGGAGTTTTTGCCAACATCACTTGACAGTAGGAGCCGCGCTCACAAAGTTTTTGCTTCCGGATATGACACATGACTTCCAAGAGGGTTCACGTAATTAATCAACCCTCAGCCGCGACAGGCGCAACGCGTTCATTAATAAAATATATTAAAACAAGAGATGACTCTTCGTTTTGAAGACAAATTTCACTTTTGTCAGACAGATTCTTACGTGTGTGCCAAGGGGATATAATAAGACATACTTTTTATGAAGGCCGCTCATAATCGTTTTCTTGCAGTTAATATTTTAATCATAGAGATCCAGCAAAGACGTTTTTCGAAACTGCAAATTATTTTGCAATTGAACTTTCTTTCGAGAAATTTTATCTTGTTATATGCTTCGGCGCGAATATCAAAGATCTAAAATATATGAGGTTTAAATTTAAAAGTTATTTATTTTATAGTTTTCAATCTGCACTAAAAATTGCTTAAATAACCCTTTTATGCCGTTAATTTTATCTGATTGAAAATCTTTTCTTTTGAAAGAAAATCTGTTAAAGTAAAGATCAGTCTGTCTTATATTTTTTAAAACTTTTACAAATTTTTCCATTAACCAAATACGCCTCCACCCACTTTCCTTATTTATAATCACTCGACTCGATGACATTTAGAGGCAGGGTCGGAGTTTTTGCCTCGAGAAAATGACACGTGACTTTAAAGAGGGTCCGCGAATATCATTAATCAAAGCCCTGAGTCATGACGTCGTTTGGCCGTAGAAAGTGTGCTGGTAGCATTAAAATAACGTAAATAATTGAGTATTTATTGGATACCAAGGGTCGGCCGCGGTGTGAATTTCGTCTTTTCATAAATCCCGCGGGAACCATTGATTTTCTATTGGGATATAAAGAAGCCTATTTATTAATCTAGGATTTAAGCTAATTCCACTCTAAATTTCAGGAAAATCGGTTCAGTAGATGCTTCGTGAAGGAGTTACAAATATACGCACACACACAAACTTAATTATATTACGCTACATAATATCAATCCAATCCAGAGCAAAGCTAGACATTTATAACTTATCAGCTCACTATTGATTACGGGTTCGTTCTAACAATAAAAAAAGTTTTGACATTATGAAGAACTTTCAGGTTTCTTAGACTCTACAAGTTAGTATTTGACTGATGATACTTTTAACCTAAAAGGCGAACAAATAACCCGCAATGGCTTTTACACACGCTTGGCGGTGCGTGTTTGCTGGTTAGTTTGTAAAGTGGCCGCGACCAAAGCCTTCCACATGACCAAACATGAGCATTGGATCAGGTTCAGGATACTCTCTATTTGCTAACTCTCTATTGGATGGGCCGGTAGTTCGACAAGATCGGAGAGAGACAAGGCGCAGGAGCAACGTCTTAACGTGCTCTCTGAGGTGCGGGGTTAAATGACCGCCAATTTTCAAACTCCGGGCGAATCAGCAATGAAACAATAATACATCAGTATAAAACATATAAAGCATTTAGTTTCCAAAAACGTACACATTCCGCTTACGTCGTGTCACATAAAATATTCGCCAGCTTCCGACATTTGTTTATAGGGTCAGGGATTTATCAACCGGCGTCACGGCGGCGGGACATGGAAATTCTTTTACGTAAGCAAAAGGATCGAGTAGTTCCACCTGATGCCGGGCCCCTGGTGTGTCGACATGGGAAACCTTTTGCTTTATTGCCCCCGAATAAGTTTGTTACGACGTGACGCGACGTTTTCTTTTATATTGTTGAACATGTTCTTAAGATTTTTTTTGTGCGAGAGCTTACACGTTGGGTTTTTTTGATTTTTTTTTTAACTTCTTATAGATAGCCTTGCGCTTGACTACAATTATGTTTAATGGACAGAAATGATGAGGTCTAGGATGGAGCGCGCTGCCTAGAAAATGCCTATATTCACTCTTCAGAAGCTGGAAGGGTGTTCCACACCTTAGCGGTACGTATTAGAAACGTGGAAGAAAAATGTTCAGTTCGAGTTCGTTGGACGGTAACCACATAAGGATTAAGGATGCCATCTTCTCTCGGCGTCTTGCGGTTGAAAGGTGAAGGAGGTACTAGATTATGGAACTCTTGGGAACACTCTCCGAAATGTCTCTTCATGGGAAAAAACCATTGAACTCGTGACTCCGTTACCATCTCACACTGTTACCGTAACTGACACCGACGCGTCGGGCGTTTTTGAAATAGGAAAAAACCGCAGACGCTTTAGAGTTTTATAATTTTTAAATAGGCTCAAGTCTAGTAGACTAGATTTTGGCTTCGACCCCACCAGCAAAGGGACCGCCAAGCAATTTGACGATCGGACACGATGTTGGTAGAAACCATTAGGGGTGAGTTTACAAACCCCTTCTAAGTTAATATATTGTTGCCAATTGTATAATCTTCGGCTACATCATCACTAGAGTGTAACTGTAATAATGTAGCTGAACATAAGGTGACCGGCAGTCCTTACTTGGCTTTTCTTTCCTTGCTCTACAAGAAAGAGCCAGGTCGACTTTCCAGTATAACATTTCGGTGGTGATTCTACAAAGCCTCAATTAATCCTTTATACGAAAGTGACCGAGATGATACGAAAATAAAATGTTATCTCCAACTTTAGTGCTAGGCTAGACAAATTTCCATAACCTGTCAGTCATGAGGCAGCAGCGAATCAATCTTAAATTCGACAGGGGTTATCACGCCTGTGACACGGAAAGGCTTTCATACGCCCGAATCTTAATCACCGAGCAATAGCATTGTACAATGTACATACCGTTTCTTAAAAATAAGATGATTTTTCTAATATTAAAATGACGTTAACTCTGAGTTAACACACTAACCTGGTTAACGCAAAATATGGGCCTTATAGGCTAACTCAACATGCATGCACTAGATTGGAGACATTTTTCGTTTGTTGTAGTTTCTTTGTTAGTTATAGTTTTGGCGTTTTATTTTGATCGCACACCGCAAACGCATCCATGCTTAGCAACTGACTGACTGACTGGTGATTTTGCTGGTGACACTAGGGTTAGTACTGGTGATATCTAGGGTAAGTAGAGGTTTAGGTACAAATTTCGTGTCAACTCGCTTCGAATAAACGGAACGGGGTTCTCCATACATCTAGAGGCAGAGTAGCAAGCGAAAATGTTATAAACTAAGCTTTCGGCGGTTGTATTAAAATTGCTTTTGCGAAAGCTTTCTAATGAAATTCAACTGATGTAATATGACCTTATCTACGAAAACTATCATTTTCAAAATATTTTTTGGATTTCGTTGAAATTAAACCCATAAGGGAGTAAAATAAAGGTAATGTAAGTGAAGCCGAAGGACACCTTCTAGTAGAAGATTAAACTGCGATTCAACTTATCTACTACAAGCTATTCCTAGTGTATATTTTATGCTTATGTTATATTGTTAAAATAACATTGTTCCACATGTTACTATCAAAACAAAACAGTTAACATCTTGATAATATTGTTCATAATAGTACTGAGCAAATACAAAAGTTAAGCCAAACTAGATCCAGCGTGGGAACAAAATTGAGTAGTTCGCGATATTGGCCATAACTTTTGCTATAAGGATGAGATACAATAATAAACTTATTTCGCAATTAGAGAGCTTTGGAACTGCAGAAGCATCTGCAACAGTAACAAAATTTTGTTGTCTGAGACTACTTCGTAGTTTCGCTATAAAAACTGGCAAAGTGCGAGTCGGACTCGCGCACCGAGGGTTCATACTAGGTTAATTGCTTATACCAAAAAAAGTATAATAGATACAGAGTTTATAATATTTTTCCCGTAAAATATACACTGATCCCTAATAATTATATCAGAATTTTCGATTGGTAAACTTCGAAGATAAGGGGAGGGGAACGGTATTTTTTTCGACAGTTTTCTCAATAAATCAAAAATTACACTGGCCTGCAAAAGAAAGTATCACACTTTGTATCAATTTAATTTGAAAAGTGTGATACTTACTTTTGCAGGTATAACTTAATACTTATATTGTGCATAATAAAAAAAAATCCGTTTAAGAATGTACAAGTATAGCGCTGTCATATGATGCCCCACATGGTGTATAGTTCTCTCACTTTGGAATTTCAACAGTCCGAGTTTTCTTCTGTTTTAAATATAATTTTAATTTTTTTAAACAATGAGCGAAAAGTAATTTCTTTCTAAATTGCTTTGATCGTAAACACAAAGTAACGAAATTAGATATCTGACGTGGCTTCTGCAGATACTTACTTGTAAAGTTGTAAACAAAATAAGAACGTAATATCGAATAAAATTCACGTCAACATCTCCAAGAAACCAGATGCTCTTCGAGAGAAACAATAAAAATATTTAATACTTACTTATTCAAAATCGGATTAACAACCCACACATCTTTTCGAAATTTTCTTACAATGCGTGTTTATGGTATGACACGTGCTCAATTTTCGCTGCTTGGCGATGAAGGAAAATAGTTTGAGCAAACATGTATAAAAGATCTCAATGTTGCTCTCAAAGATGTGTGAAGCCTTCCATCCCGCACTTGGCAAATGTATCTTTGGCTGAATCTACTTGTTCTACGAAGAGACAGTGGTTAGGCGATAACCTTCATCATTTGCAGTTTCGATACCTAAATAGTTTTAGTACTTTACGATATAACTTGTTATTTTTCCGCGAGAATAACAGTATAGCAACTACATACAAATGCGAATCGAATGTAACATAAGAGATCTTGACAGAGTGGGGCGCGTCTTCGTGGATTGAAATAAGTATCTATAACAAAGTTAATTTACAACTATGAAATTTTCCATATTTTTTTGTAATTGCTGTTTCTATGAAATATTTTATAAGTTCTTAAAAAATATCACATATTTACGTATTTTATCATCTCAGATAAAGTATTTGTATTGGGATAACCACTCGAAATTTCTTCCTGAATGAGCTACTTATAATTATTCTCTTTGCATGTCTTACTATATTTTAAGGAATTGAACCGAAAAATTATTTCTGTAGATAAACTCTGTAATACTCGTATTTTTACTCTGCACTAATATGGCACTAATATACTCGGTTATATTCTCTCGGTAAATCCCGTGTCTGTGACGTAGAACATTGTTATCTCAAATAACATTACAAGTAATATTATTGCCAGACGGTGAATAACATTATCAAAGGTACATCAATCATGGCTGTCTTCAAAGGAATACCTTTACCTTTGTAGACAATTATTTTGCTATCCAAATTGTAGTTTCTTATTGAGTTTAAGCTCAAAGCACTGTAAAGCTGAGTGGTATCTGCTACAATGACACGGAACAATTACTTTGAATAGTTCCCGAACTTGCCTCACTCATTTGCGGTGCGCCAACCTTAATGGAGTTTCAGCTTTGTACTGATTACAATTTGTCTCTGGAAATTTTGTTCTTGTTATTATTATTTTAACCTAATAAAAAGTTAATTCTTGTATGTTTTAAACAAGTAAACCTACGATTTGTCTCGGATCATCAAATAGTGTATTTACCGACTAGTCTTATGTGCCTGTAAGTTAGGCCTTTAATAAATCATTATAATTTTTAAATAGATTAATACGTGGCCATGTGAATAGTTACGCGTGTAACCATAAAAAGTATGGTTCTGGATTTACTTACATACATAAGGTGGTGGATTAGGTGGATTCTCTATTTTCTCACTCCATCAATTGCCAAACTTATGGGGTAACTCAAGCTGTCAAGATTGAACAATAATTTGTAATAGGTACTATGTATGCTCTTTTTTACTCATTTGCGAGTCTCAGCTCCTCTCCTTTGTTGCAATCAATAATGAAGTCTGTTCTTCAAACTATTAACTATAATATAAAGCAATACACAGATCTTTAATACAGTGAGGGTGAAAGTTTAAATACTCGTAGTTAGCAAAACTTGTCTTAATCATTCTCGGTGTGTGAACGTTAATGTAGTTTCAGTTTGTTACTTAGTTTGCGTTATTGTTTACTTCACAACTTTGTCATGGATTATCTCGTTTGTTTTAGACGAACGTTTCGCGAATTTATATTAAAAATGAAAATGTGTATTACCCACATTCGTAAACCTGCCTTACAGTCTCTTATGAGAAATCATACTCTACCGCCAAGTTCGAAAAAAAAGCAGGCTTGCACCGAGAATAACTAGCAAGAAACTCGGCATTTGCTGTTTTTACGTGACATTTCTTACGTGATATAGATCAAATGATATCTCGTGAGCAGACGGAAGCGATGCAGGTGCCAGGTATCCCTATCCAGAGTTTAGGAAGGAATAATTTATACAAACGTATTATTTAACCCATTCGATCGAACATTTTGTAACTGTCAAGAAGCTAAAAACCGAAAAAAAACAGCAGTGCGATTGCGTAAGGTTCATTCAATTGATTGTTTTTAACTGTCACAAGCTGAAAACTGAAAGAAAATATCAGTGCGACTGCGTAAAGAATAGTTCATACAAACGTATTGAGCCTTTCAATCGAATGTTTTTACCTGACAAACAGCTAATTCGAATTTTGTAGAAAAATTCATGAATTGGTTTAAAATTTGATCGTAATTCTTTAACATGACCTGATGGTTTGGGTCAGACAATCACATTAAAGACACAGACTTAAAACTGTAGTATTATGGTTGCTGGATTCCTAATTATTAGTCGTAAAGTTAGATTAACATTGGCGATATTTCATTAAATCCACACTTCGTTAAGCACGTTATGCCGTTAACTTCAGTTAATATTCCGAATAATAATATTATGTAGTAATTGTCATTATGAGATAATAGGCTTGTGAAATCGATTAGGGCATTAATATAATCGGAAATTATGGTTGAATAGGCAAGAAAGTAGGCCTCTTAGGCGTGGTTGCTGCAGTTCGTTGAAATGAAATGAAATGAAATGAAATGAAATTCTTTATTTCACATAGGCGTAAATAATAGGCGCCCATGAAATGTCAAAAACTCTACCGCCAAGTTCGGAATGCAGGTTTGCACCGAGAAGAACTGCCAAGAAACTCGGCACTTGCTCTTTTCAAAATGTCATGATATACAATTATTCTTATATATTATGAAAGTTATTACATAACTATTAGGATATCTCATGAGTAGATGGAAATGTATCCCTATCATTCCAAGAATCTTTGTCATTGAAAAATTCTTCAATAGTAAAAGTTGGATATCATGACTATAAATAATGCGTTTCAAACGAGAATAGGACAATCTACCCAATAAGTAAGCAATTTATCAGTTGTGGTGAACACACCCATGACTCCCTACGAATAAAGCAGGATCACTAATTCACTACCTATTTGGTGGTACCGCCAGCTTCTCCAAAGTTGCATTAGATGGTGAACCCCTGCCTGTCTGTTCCGACTTTCGGTACCTCGGTTCGCTCTTCCAACGCGATGGCCATATTGACCGAGATATAAACAACAGAATGAATGCAGGATGGATGAAATGGCGACAGGTCTCAGGTGTTATATGTGATCCAGGAATGCCCCTTAAGCTTAAGGGAAAAATCTATAAGACGGTCGTCAGACCTGTCGTGTTGTATGGATCAGAGTGTTGGGCGGTAAAAAGGACAGATGAAAGAAGAGTGCATGCGACCGAAATGCGAATGTTGAGATGGATGTGTGGGGTGACGAGAATGGATAGGATAAGGAACGAGTACATAAGGGGAAGTTTAAAAGTTGCGCCCGTAACAGAAAAAATGAGGAGTAAAAGGTTAGCGTGGTATGGGCATGTTATGCGGAGGGATGAAAATCATGTTACTAAAAGAACGATGAATATGCTTGTGCAGGGGCGAAAAAGTAAAGGAAGACCGAAAAAAAGGTGGATGGATTGCGTGAAAGAAGATATGCGTGTGAAAGGAGTGGATTGCGAGTTGACGGCTGACAGGAGCGAATGGAAGAAGAAGACATGTTGTGCCGACCCCACATAATGTGGAAAAAGGGCAGGAAGAAGAAGACTAACAACTAAACTAAAAGTTATGAAAGATACGAGATATATATTTATATTTATAACCTACTGAACAATTAGTCGTCCCGTAAAATCAATGGTCTTATAAGCTAAGTTTTTTTGGAATCCAATTTGTAATTTTATACGCAATGTTTAAACATTGTTTGCGATCTACTGTTACCGCAAAAACTTGATCAAACATCCCGACTAACCTCTTATTGAAATGGAACATCTGAACGCCACTCAACCTTTAACTTTAGATCAACAAAGCCTAAAATGTTTGCCATCTAAAAGCCTTTCTATGTTACATCAGCGGGGATCAGCTCTGACAGATCCAATTTCCTATTATAAATAGTCCTTTAACCTAGCTAAACGTTTTTGTGTTTAAATAGGGGTATATAGAGTAAAGGTTGATTCTGTGAAATACAGAATTTATGAGTTTACGATTAAATTTTCGCAATGAAAATTTATTCATTAAAAAGGTTTTTGGTTTTTCGTTCAAGAAATCCAAAGGATAAAAAAACCATAAATGCTTGATGGCATCACAGTTCTGCCTAAGGACTGAATATTATGAAAATTATTATCTTTAAAACGAAGTTTAAAAATATGATTGCATTGGCCGCATATATTGTCGAGTTGTCACCAACAACGACCGAAGCGTCCTACCGGGCTAAGGTGCAGTCTTGTGTACCTAATTCAGGAATTATAAAATCCCAAACTGACCTATAATGAACGCTAAGGAAGGCCCATAAATAAATGTACTATGGTAATATATTATGCTTTTGAAAATAACACCTTTGGAAAGTCAAGTAAAGCCGCTAATTTGGATTGATTGTGTAGAGATATGAGCTATTTCCAAATTTGCTATTTTACTCCCACGTATATATTTTTCTATTATGGAAAATACATTACAACGTTTTTTTTTGATAAGTATAGGTACCAACCGCAAACCCGTAATAATTGGCCAGCGTGGTAGGCTTTAGTCAAACCAATTCTTAACGGTGGACCATGCTTGTCAGTGAGATAAAAAATATTGAGACTGTATATACCTTCGTCCATGGAGAGTTGTTCCCATATGGCGACCTTGGTGCCGGCGGGGTCACTAAGCGCGATGGAGGCGATCTCATCTCTCACTAAACGAAGATCATGGTCCAGAGCCAGTATCCAGAATGTTACTGCAACAAAAAATAATAGTACATATTATATAGGTACGAGTATTAGGACGAAGATGAGACGTGTCGTGAAGTCTTTGATCAGTCTGTCCGCCACTGAAAAGCATTCATTGTTCTTGGTAGAACTTGGGTAGAACATTATATATTCGGTGGTAGAACTATCAAGTTAAAATTGATGCCAAATGCTAATGCTATCATCATAATGCTATCATTTGGTGCTGCTCACTGAATTATTTTATAGAATGTACAAAAATACCCCATCACTTGAGGACCTCGCCTGCGACAATTCGATTTCAGTGTCTTACTGTTGAGCTTTCAATATTGCCTACATACAAGTGTCATATATATTTATATTACAATAATAGAATAGAATTAAAAATTAAAAAAATCCTACGCTTGTCATTTAACGATTATACTGTCACGCATGAACCACCAAAAATGGCTTGCATCATTTTGGACAGAGCTGATACTCTTACACTGCTGGACCCATATTAACTAAACATAGATAAGAACCGCCGTAAAGAAACAGGTATTCAAATGAATTAACTGTATTGAAATCGGTCCATCCACTTGAGAGCTACGATGCCACAGACAGACGCACACTTAGACAAAGTCAAAATTATATTAGACTTTTTCGCGTTGGCGGTTAAAAAAAGACTTACAAATACACAGTCTCTTGAGCGGTCATCACAATACCGAGGATTAAAAACTCTTGGAAAAGCAATTAACTCATTTAAAAACATTTACGTTGCTTTATAAGTATGTCACGACGTACTTATGGTGAAAAAGTTGTGAAAGATACGTGATATAATCCTTCACAATAATTATAATCCTTCACAATATATTATACTGTTGTTGTTTGCCTCTCCTTTATAAGGGGCTTATCGGTTATTTATGGTATTACTCTTTTCATGTTTTATTTATGTTCTATTTGATATTATATTTGGGGCAAGTAAAAAGGACTTATAGCATACTTAGTCCACATATTTCAAGCAATATTTATCGGATCCTAACATAATACAATCTTATTATCATAACACTACATCATTATTATTACGCTAACTCAAAAATCTATTTAATAATAAATATTATTATATACGCTAAATCAAAAATCTATTTAATATAAATATTATATAAGGGATTTCAATTTGATCTTTTGTGCCTTGTCGAGAACTTTGAGACGTTTATTTTGGTCTTTTTGTAATATTCAAATGTGATCAGTACCTAATATTTTATCGTCTCTACGGACTGTTGCGAGTAAATATAATTCTATCAACGTACTCATACAGCTTAAAACACTGAATGAACCGGGCAAAAATTAGGCTTACATATTATATCTATTATGATGTAGGCTTCCGCTAAAAAAGGGAGTTAAAATTGAGATCTGAGAAAAAAATATTTATTTTAATTATTGCAACCCAGCCTCTATGGAGTCTAAGGAATGGTTTAGATCTCTCCCTTAAAATTATGTTTTCAGCCTTGGTACACGCTAACTAAAAAATTAATATTTTTAACAAACAAAAAATCTAATCACTGTGAGTACAAGTAATAGCAAATATAATTGCCTTCTTGAATTGCCTACATGAAAAAATTTCTCTATTCTATTTACTCTAAAAGCTACCTAATTAGTTACCCTGACTTATAGTTCAGATATTCCTTTCTAAATAAAGATTTTACGTAAAGCAGTTAATAAAATTGAAAGCCACAAATTCCCGTGAAGCAGTTGAAAGACAATTTATCCGGTTAAAGCAGTTGCTGGCGTAATGCATGGTCTTTGCCTAGTAATTAATTACACTAAAGCGTAACCTTCTGAGCCTTACAAGTTCTAACTTGAACGCTCTTATATAAAGTTCCATACTGGTTTTACGGCGATTTTAAATTTTCTTTTAGATCTATAGATAGAATTGAATATTTTTTTTATACATAATAAATATAATAAACTCAATGTTTAATACTTGTTTAAATACTGGCACTTGAATATTAAGTCTAAGATGCAACGTGATTGGTACTTTTTTTCAGATTTAAGGGGTGCGTATAAAAAATTTAAACGCTTCGTACTTGCAAATTATTTCACTTTAAGATTAGTCTACTATTGTAGAGAAAGCCACAAGAAAAGGAAATTGCTCCAATAGGTACGCTTACTTAGCTGGACTAAAAACATTTCCGCGACAAAATATTATTTTCGCTTATCTCATAGCATTCAAAACGAATTTGTCTGGCAGTTTGCCGATACATATACCTACTTCAGCAAGAATATTTTTCTCTGCACCGTAATCAGTAACTTAAAATGGCCACCTTTTTGACTTCGAGAGCCTCTGAAAGTTGGCAGCCAGTACAAAATTTGGCATTACTTCAAGACCTCAATACTGGATTTTCATACTCGTTAACTCGTTTAATGCAAGTTACAGTTCAATAAAATCCGCTTCATTTGGAACCGAACTTACGACTACGTGAATAAAATACTGGTGATTTGGCTTTAATGCCGGGAATTGGTGGGTAGCCAAACTCCAAAATTACTCTGTCTTGGGTACATACGAATAAAATTAAAATATTGACTTCATAGCTGGAACCTGAGATGATTGATCATTTCAAAATTGAAATGCCTGCGAATGACAATGTCAAAAGCTTCAGACCCAAAATTTTACCTTACAACCCTTCGAATACTAAAATAATTACGGGAACCGCTCAAATATTAATGTGGCTAAAATATGCAAATACAAAAATACGGTTGAGTTGTTAAAAATAAAGTTAATTTTAACCTCAATCACATTCTACAAACTCAAGCTTGAAGATTCAATATTTCAGCCGTTGGACATCCACAGCAAAGAGCATTTATAGTTTGGCCATTATCTTTGTCCACAAATGAAGTCTAGCTCGGCCTTTTGAATCCCCAACTTGGCGATTAGAGAATTTAAAATCAATCCAACAATAATATAGAAGAAATCGGGAGAAAAGGCAAGTATAATAAATAATCTCATAAGACCTCGATCACAAAGGGAGCCCGTAAAATTGTATTAGTGGCAAAAAGCTGCCAATCACGATGGTGACAAGGTAATTGAAAATCGAATTAATTAACCGGCTATACCTTCCCTTGACTGAACCTAATGAACTAATAATACGCTTCTACGTCTCTTTACATTTTTATATTATTTCTACAATGTTTCTTGACGACCGAATGGCGTAGCAGCAGCGATCCTGCCGTGTCGGAGATCGTGGTTTCGATTCCCACAACTATAAAATATTTGTGTGACAAGCATGAATTTTCGTCTGGGTATTTTCAATACATTGTATTATTATGTATATTAAACAATATATATATTTATCAGTTACCTAGTATCCATAACTCAAGCTACCGGTTACTTTGGGGGAAGAAACATTTAAACGTAGAATCAGTTTATTGGTTGGTGAGCGATAATAGAGTTCGTCTTTTATAGTAAAATCAGAACAAAAACTAAGAAGCTCACGAAAATATAAACTAAAAGCATTCATTAGTAGATAAATGATACAACCATTTTTATCAAACAATGTCTAAATAATATTAAAAAATCTATTTATGGCAAATATCTGTGAAAATTCGTTATAAATAAAATAATTAATAACTTGTGCCCTGGTGCCCTTAGTTAGTTTAGCTTTTAAATCAACCCATTGTATAGCAGCAAGTTTATCGATCTTATTAGTTGTATTGACTCCGACAAAGTAGGTGTTTGTGGGAGTAATTGCCTTCTGTGTAAATAGATAGGGAGGTAGGTGTAACTGGCTGTTTATCTAAGCACTTGCTTTGGCTTCCCGTGGTAGGAGTGATGTCTTGTCAATCGGACGAACATATTTCACGGTGAAGCTAGGAATAAATAGGCTGTAAGTAACTTGTCACGAACTATATACCTGCATCCAGGGTACTTACATATCGCTTCTCTTTCCAAAAGGAACATTTTTCCGTTTGCGTAAAATTATTCGTTGACACTCCGTGCCTATTGGTCACACACTTAAGTAAATTTAATCTCACAATTGTCGATCACATTTCATTTTAAACTACATCCAATTTTGCGCCCTATGTCAATAGCCGTAAAATTAATTTTTCATTGTTGGCAAAAAATGATTTGATTTCAATATCGTCTGCTTACATACGTAAAAGCCATCACCTTTTTAAACATTTCTCACATCACAAAATGTAGCCGACGCTTTACGTGAATTATATAGCTCCCCAGTCGTTTCTGAGATTAGTAGCGTTAGTTTCAAACAAACAACCTCTTCAGCCTTGGAATGTATAGATATAATGTATTGTACTTACTGGTCTCTCCCGGGCGGTAGTGGTGTCTTGCCGGTCGGACGATGACGTCACGGACCGGTCCCAGGAGTCTGATGACGCTGTGGCTCTTGGCAGTACACTCGTCATTGCCGACGCATCCGACTGAAGTGTGGAGCGCGCAATGCGTCGCCGGGGAGGACGGTATCTTGAGAGGAATTATGCCGTAGCCTGGAACAAAGATAAAAGATCTTTTAAGTTCACATCGCACTTAATATTCAGAGGATACACTGAATTTAACCAACCGATGACCAAAATACGCTACGCTAAGAGGACGAGAAAGATTTGACGTATGTTGTGACCAAAAATTTCTCAAATATGGCGTCGCGCGTCGTACATTTCAGTACCTACCAATGAAAGTTTAGTGTTTTGATTTTGGTACTCGATCTGAATTGTTTGAAAGAAAGAAATGGAGCCTAATCAAATATAAACTTATACTATTGCTGAATTAGATCTCGATTCTAAAGTCACGATTTATAATACAAAATTAACTCACCACATTGAGTATTACTTAGTAGGTATCTATATACAGTATACATGGATACAGTACGCGCGGCGAGAGTTTGGCTTTGACCTTCGGGTGGAGGGGATTACTGCGCATGGGTACTGTCACGCGCTTGCCATCAGCCAATCAGATCACCGCGTCAATCAATCAGCGCCAATCAGAGCACCGCGTGCGCCTACACCCCGCTAAATTGCCCGTTGATACCCAATTTCTGATTTCTGCGCAATAACGGTCAAAGCCAAACTTTCGCCGCGCGTACTGTACGAAGTCTTTATCATGAAAAAGGTGCATAGAAAGTTAAAGTTAATGGTCTTCTCATTACCTCGATACAAAACAAGAAGTTTAACGGTATAAAGTATAAACATGAATTTTTAAATGGATTTCGAATTTTGAACGCTAATTTACAGTTCAATTAGTCTCTTTGTAATAACTTTGATATAATTTGCTACCAAAGTTCGTTAAGGTTAATAACGAACTTTAGCACTTTAGCCAAGTAGAATAATATTTTAATAGAAACGAGGTGGTATTCCATTAAAGTCCGTGAAAGTTCAAAACATTTCAACGCCTACAATATATTATTAAGATCTTGAAGCTCGAAATGGTAAGACTTTGAAGGAATCTAGGACTATTCAGCCAACACGAGTATTAATCCATAAAGTTTGTAATATTACTTTACAATTAAACTTTGTCGAGTCAACATCTCGTGATGATACGCCGGTGTCGAGCAAAACGTATGGAGAGAAAGAGTAGGTATGTGAGATTTCTTATAGATTCATCTGATAAAAAAAACACAAGGCAGGCAGGGTCTTCTTTCAGAAAAAGAGGTGTTTTGCCATAGCACGCTAGCCAAATGCGGTTTGCAGGCTTCTCATACCTTTGAGAATATTATGGTAAACTCTCGGGCATGCAGGTTTCCTCACGATATTTTCCTTCACTTCACTTAAATAAGTGATTGATACTAATTATTTAGTTTGCGTTAGTGCCATATGCACGTGCACATAACTTCAAAAATTTAAATAAACGAGTTAAAGATACGGGATTCGAACCCCAAACCACGAGAGGTTTGAACCATTTGATATTGCAGAGTAGGAAATAATCTACTCAGCATCGTATCAGAGCGCTAAATTGTTTGGTCGTGCATCTTTGCTGGTAGGGTAACGAGACATGGCTAATGCCTGACTCACCAGATCAGACCTGAGCCGAACTAGAAATTATAAAACTGTAAAGTGAAACGTCGCGGGAATCGAACCCCGTGATCGGCTCGAATCTGAGCGCGTTTCACTGCGCCACGGAGGTTCATGAAAGGTTCATTCTTACAACGCAATAATATTAATTTAAATAGAACAAAACTTGTTCTCCATTAAATTCCGCACAAGTTCCAGACGCTACCATGCCAACAATAAGGATCTTGGAGCGACTCCAAATGGAAAGATGTCGAAGGAATTGCTCTCACCCCCCGAAGAGCACTTAAACGAACCGAATACTAATAATAGGTGAAAATTAATGTATTATACGCAGGAGAGATAATCATAGATTTATCCTACAAAACTCATGTAACTGGCTTACGCAGTGCCAATTTTAAGAATCACATTAAATTTTGTTAACAAATCACAAAACTAACATTATTAGTAGAGGTTTATTGTTAACTCAAAACTCAAAATATCTTTATTTCACATAGGCCTGATATACAGGCACTTGTAACAGGTCAGTATGATATTTGTCACATTTGTATGGCGATAACTGTGGACTTAAAACTAAGTTTACGAGGGTTCCAACGCGTCCTGCACTGAGAAGAAGCCCACAACCAACTCAACCGGGTTTTGTTTTCCGTTATCACCACTTCACAAAGGCTCTTAAAACGAATTGAGCTATTATAAAAAAAACCGGCCAAGTGCGAGTCGGACTCGCGCACCGAGGGTTCCATACCATAAAAGAAGTAAAACATTGCAAGAATCACTTTTGTTCATGAATTTACGAGTATAATTTACATGTAGGTACTTTTGTTGGCGAACCGCAAACGTAACTTTGTTTTTGCTGTTTTATTGTTATTATCAAAAAAAGTATAATAGTTAGGGAGTTGATTTTATTTTTCCTGTAAAATATACATTAATGTCTATTAATCATAATTATTTCAGATTTTTCGATTCATAAACTTCGGAGATAAGGGGGGGAACGGTATTTCTTTCGACAGTTTGCTCAATAAATCCAAAACTATCAGACATAAAAATAAATAAAAATTGGTTTTAGAATACACAAGTAACGCCCTTTCATATGATACCCCACTCAATATTGTTATCTCATTTTGAAAATTCTAAGTCCCGGTTTTCCCCCCTTTTTAAATATAAATAATAACAATTTTCAATATTTTATGAGTGCAATGGCATTGGGTCACTATTTCCTAAAACTATTCCAAATTTCAAGTCGATAGCTTTGATAGTTACTGAAATAATCGAGTGTGACAGACGGACGGACGGACGGACGGGCGGACGGACGGACGGACGGAGAAAGTCTCACCATAAGGGTTCCATTTTTACCAAATTGGTATGGAACCCTAAAGACTATGCTAGTTAATATACGAAATAAACAAAAGAGTTAGGTGAGAAGTAGTATTAAATAATCTGAGATATAGATCGTTTTCATAATCTCCCTTGTCGTGTCTATATTATTCCATAATTTGGATTTAACGATACTGTAACTTAAAAAAAACTGTTGATTGTACAGGTATGTTTACGTAAGCGAAAAGCTAACAAGCAATTTCCTTTGTATGAAACTAAATAGTTTTGTTATTCTCAAGTCTTCTGAAGCTACAGCTTAACTCAATTACTTAGGGATCTAGAATTTTCTTGAAAATATACCTTGCAATTTGAAATTCTTGTATCACGAGCCCGGTTATTTTGCTTATTTTATTTTCTCTTAAAATTCTTGCATACGTATGTATTACGTAGGCAGGTCTTGTAGTCATGTTTATGTAATGTAATATCTTGAAAATTCTGAGGCGCTGAAGGAGAATAATGTGGACACATAATATTATTTTTAGGTTAGTATACCGTGGACTTTTTAAATAAAAGTAAAAACAATTTTAAAATTATTACGATTGCGATGACATCGGGTCACTATTACCTACAACTATTCCCAGGTCAATAGCTTGATAGTTACTGAAATAATCGAGTGTGACAGACGGACGGACGGACGGACGGACGGACGGAGAAAGTCTCACCATAAGGGTTCCATTTTTACCATTTTGGTATGGAACCCTAAAAATGCGTTCTAAACTAAGAAATTTTTCAAAAACTCTCCTTTTATCAGAATGTTATGAGTAGTTAGTTATACGAGTAACTCGAAGTTGAAACTTCCTGATTGTCGAGACAACCAGTTTAAAAAACTTCATCCGTGCCATATCTATCAAATCCACTTCGAGTTGGAGAGCACTTTTAAGAGGTTCTATTGAAAAATTCCTTCAGTAATTCGTCTGATAGTTTTATTGTTTACTCATGTTATAGCAGTCATGAGTCTCTTATTTTTGGTAATTTACTCGGTTGATCCTCAAGATTGTTATTCTTAGTCGAAATTCAAATAAAATTGTGCGTTTACGAATATTGTTTTATTTGAGTCAAGGTTGAGTGGAGTGGATAAATTCTCAAGAAAACGTCTTAGAATATGGGATGTCCGTTTTTTTATATAAAAAATGCATAAAAATTATTTAAACTAAAGTAAACGGTAATTAGAGATGCAACGGATATTCGGTTGCTATCCGTTATCCGGCCTATCTGGCCATTATTTTACTATCCTGCCGAATACCGGATAGTCGCGCACTATCCGGCATACCAAATAGTGATTCTGTTTGGTATTTAATTTTGTAAAATGGTTAGTATACAAGAAAAGAACACCAAATTATCAATCATTAGTTCCCGTACACTGGTCACTGACCGAATAAAACTCGTTTCTTGCACAGAAAACAGTCCGCGCGAACTTCAATACGTAACAGGTAGAAACCTGCACGACGCGCCCCCCCCCCGCCAAACTAAAATGTAGGTATCGTTTAGCCAGCTGAATATTCGGCGGCCGGATACCGGATATTCGGCTGGTATCAGGCCGAATATCCGGTATCCGGTACCCGGCCAAACAACTATCCGTTGCATCTCTAAAATATAATATTACAGGAATAAATTGACAACACTTGAAAAAATTTATAACAACGACTATCCATTCCAGCTAGATTTTTACACTGCACTTTTCCGTTCATATTATAGTATACTTTGGCGCAGAGGTTATAGTTTTCGCCCCAAAAATTTTTTAAAGGTCATAGCAGCTGACAATATAATTACGCGGAGCCTGAATTGAAAACTAGAAAACGTGAATAGCGGGTAGTAAAGTGGTGTAAATGATGGCATTCATCCTTTGCGGGTGCCCAAATGAAGCAGTTTGTGCCGCTAATTTGCTAAATTATGTGTAGCTTGAATATTGCAGCGGGGCTTAGCTGCAGTGCTGCACTGTAAGCTGTAAGAGCTTTAAATGATCGCGGACGAGGCTTAACTCGTATACATCTGTAGATTGTACAGCTACAATTTATATGAGTAGGTGTAATGAAGCAGCAAATAAATACTATAAAATAGCTGACCCGTGAAGCTTATTTTTCACTCAGGTGTATGAAGTTTAACAATATGTCCCTTTTAGATCTACCGACCTCAAAAAATGGGTCAAGTTTTTTTTTAAAAACCGTGGGACACTAGAATTTTATATTATAATAGTACTTAATAAGATATCGTTAACAACAAAGGAAACATTCTAAAAAAATCTACTTTCTACTTAACACTTTTGTTTAGTTGTTACGTCGTGAGGATTTACTTTCAACTCATTGGCAAAGCTTCACATTCGAGACGTTCAGTTTAAAAAATAATAATCATACGGTAAACGTGATTTGTTATGGGATAAAACGTATCATGGTGTATGTGCTGTCATAGGGAGAAATCATCTTGTGTGTTTTTTCGTCGTAAAGTTTTGCTGCATATGACAAACCCTTATCATTCAATGAAAGGACATCGTGCCCTTTATTGGAGTAATACGTTAATCTATGACCCGTTAAAACTTGAAACAAATTAAATACACGTAATTCGAAATGTAAAATAAGACAGTGGAGAACTCTACACGTGTTATCTGGGTATTTCTAAATCTTTTCGGCGCTCGCATTAATTGGCAAAGTAACAATTAATTAAGGTAATTTCAATTAAAGCTGGGTGGGAATTAATTTCGCCGGAGTCACGGTGCGGGGATCAAGTGTGAGTCCACTCGAGAGAGGCGACTTTAGGTAATAAATTCATTTATTAATCCCCTCATTAAGCGTATTATCGCGAAGACAATTTTGGATACTTTGACCGAAAACGTGGACAATTTACCTTATTTGTTTACTTATTTGTACTTCACCTCCTAACTTAAACCTAAAACTTTTGTTCAATTTAATAGTCAGTTAATTTGTTATATTTTTCAATGAGGAATTTCAGTAAGTTGAAATAATATCGTAAAAATTTTATTAGTTCCTTCACATAGCAGATCATTTTGTCAAACTTAGATCAATCTACAACAAAGTTGTATCTCACAAAAATTGAAAAATTTTCAACAAAATCTTTTGATGTGTTTTGCAAGTAGCTATTCTTAGTTCCAAGTGCATTTGATAGATATCGCACTCGCAAAGTTTTAGAAGTTATGTTCCCGGGTATCAATAAAATTGCAATAGAAAGTTTCTGTTACGGATTTTTCAATTTTATATCAAATCCAAACTATTTTCGAAAGAACTTTGCTTAACAAATTGTATGAATATTATCAGCACCATAATATCAGTTTAATATCTTACTGGCTCAGTTTGATCTAGGTATATGAAATAAGCAATTTTGAATAAAAATAAAATGCTGACGGAGAGACGAGTATTTAGCTCGGAAAAGAGTACTGTGTACCCAGCCAACCAGTTTTTGGAATGCCAAACTCAAAATAGCAAGCCCATAATCATTTGGTGGGAGCGAGGTGAAAATAAAAGTGAATCCCGTACTCCCGCCAGCGGGTCCTTTGTGGAGACAGACAGATTTAGGCGGTGCAAACCAAACGTAACCCTTTCGTTTCCCGTGACAGATAGGTATGCATTATTATTTATAACATTTTCTGTCTAAGCACCTATGTAAAAAAGCCAAGTCACAAGTAGAAAAAAAAAAAAAGATTCCGACGAATTGAGAACCTCCTCCTTTTTTTGAAGTCGGTTAACAATATCAAGAAAATGCTCAAACTTTGTTCAAGGTATGGTGAGATTTATCTCCAGGAGGTGAATGTCTAGCAGTCTATATAAAGTCTGAGAAAATCGACGCCGAAAACATTTTACTTATTACATCCGATAAAAAAAGAAACAAAAACTCAATAAGAAAAACTCAATATCAATATTCGATATTCAAAAAGACAAACTAAAAGCGATTTCGGAGTTTGGACTAGCTGCCAGATATCCAGCGGGAGCCGAGAATTTTCTGTTTTTTTTTATTCGGGAAAAAGAAAAACTACGGCTAACGAGAGCACTGAACCGTATTGAGTTTTCCAAAGCGTGATACCGAGTTATTTGCTCCCGGTAACTAACGAACGTCTCGATATCGGAACTGTGCCATTTTGTGAATATAGTTCAGTTTTCCTGAAAAACATTGAGCGCCGATCAAAGATACCTTATACTATAGACCCGGCGGACCGCGCGAAAAAATGTCGCCTGTTTATGGGAGCAAAACCCCCTCCGGCGTCAGTAGTAAGCTGTAAGCCTACGCAGTATTTCGCAGGAGTTTCGACACATGGCTCTGCTCTCGGATGGGCTCATCTTGATGTTATTATCATAGGCGCCGATCGTCTATTCAGTTTAATGGAACAACCTATCTTTTAAAGCAGCTACAAGAGTAATTTAGGATTTGTCATTTGAGCTGTACCATGCTAAATTGGGGTCCATTTGGGGGTTGTAGGTACTTATTAATTAAACATAGCGCGGTGAATACGACAGTGAATCCCGTACTCCCGCCAGTAGGTCCGCCTTAAAAACAGACAGTTTTTAGTGGGTAGCTTGCACCATAACCCTTCGGTTTTTTCTAACGGAGGAGTATGCGTTAGACATTTTCTGTCTATAAAAAATTGGTCTCTTCTACTCGTAGGTTAAGAAAGTTTTTCTGAATTGCACTTAACATCAGATGAGATTGCATTCAAGTACCTTAGTAGTAAATTGTAATGAGGAAAAAATTCGGAACCACTAGATGTAACAACTTCTCTAGATCTTTCGAATAGCGATCAAAGAATGCCTAAATTTTGACCAAACCAATTGGTGTGTGAAGCATATGCCAATTATCTGCAACGTGGTCTATGACAAAACTCACTATCTATGGACAGTAGTGGGCAGCAAAATCGAAAAACGAAAAGTCTGATATCTTGTTTTGTAAGAAAATAGCACAGTTTTAGCCACCGACGTATATTGTATCTATGTCCTATAGATACTAGTACTAGTAGTTTATTGGAGCATCTTATAATCATAGCAACACCAATGACTTATTAACTTATTGATATAGACCTTTAAAATACTTGTGTCACAGTGTTTGTAAAATAACTCCTCCGAAAATGGCTTGACCGATTTTTATGATGTATTCGATTCGTTTGAGAGTATGGCGTAATCTATTTTTCACACCTCTTAGTGAGAAATAATTTATATGGCACCAAAAGGTTTGCCGAATCAGCTTCAGTAATTAAAAAAACCGGCCAAGTGCGAGTCGGACTCGCGCACCGAGGGTTCCATACCATAAAAGTAGTTAAACATTAAAAGAATCACTTTGGTTCATGAATTTACGAGTATAATTTACATGTAGGTACTTTTGTTGGCAAACCGCAAACATAACTTTGTTTTTGCCGGTTTATTGTAATTATCTAAAAAGGTATAATAGTTAGAGAGTTGATTTTATTTTTCCTGTAAAATATACGTTAATACCTATTGATCGTAATTATTTCAGATTTTTCGGCCGATAATCTTCGGAGATAAGGGGGGGGAACGGTATTTTTTTTGACAGTTTGCCCAATAAATCAAAAACTATCAAGCATAAAAATAAATAAAAATCTGTTTTAGACTACACAAGTAACGACCTTTCTTATGATACCCCATTCAATATTGTTATCTCATTATGAAATTTCAATACCCCCGTTTTCCCCCCTTTTTAAATAAAAATAAAAACAATTTTCAAATTTTTACGATTGCTATGACGTCGCGTCACTATTTCCTATAACTGTTCTAAATTTCAGGTTGATAGCTTGAATAGTTACTGAAATAATCGAGTGTGACAGACGGACGGACGGACGGACGGACGGACGGACGGACGGACGGAGAAAGTCTCACCATAAGGGTTCCATTTTTACCAAATTGGTATGGAACCATTATCGTATAGACAACAGTTTAAAAAGTTTAGATACCATGACAACGTAAAATTCCCAACGAAAGTTTTAATTGAATCAACACAATGAATCGATGGATACTTTCCTAATTATTTCCACGAGAAACAGATTTATTGGGCTGTCGGAAGCACGCGCCAGAGACAAATTTCTAGATTAATAAATAAAATTAATTAATTGAATAGTGATGCAGTAGTTACCAACCGCACTGCTTAGATGACGCCATAAAAACCGAACATCTGAATATTGAGTGAAAGTTATTATGAGGAATTCCATAATTATTAGCAAGACAGACTTCACAGTACAAAATCTCTACGATTTTGCATTGTGAGGACAACATCTCCTGAGGATGGCCGGGTGTCGAGACGAAACGTGTGTTCGAAGTAATGTTAGAGGAATTGTTTGGTTTCATGTGGGCGGTGTTCCTGTATATTGGACCATATAGAATGTTTTTAAATAGCAGATTATAGTAAATAAATTAATCTTGCCTACTAGCTGCAGACGTAGAACAAAAGTTGTTAGTTTTAATGTAAACAAGTGGAAAATTTAAAAAATTTAAACACCCACGACTCTTGTAGACTTGAAATTGAAAAAGTATTAAATATTTTTTTTAGAACTCGACTAAAGTAAAGTACACTAAAGTAGACTAAAGTAAAGTAAATTAAGTAAGTAGTGTGTATACCTATCAGTATAATTACAAATCCAAGAAAATCCGCCGGAGATGCTATTGCCAAATCTCATCAACAAACCAATGTACAAACGGTCTC
This sequence comes from Coenonympha glycerion, assembly GCA_963855885.1. Classification (NCBI taxonomy): domain Eukaryota; kingdom Metazoa; phylum Arthropoda; class Insecta; order Lepidoptera; family Nymphalidae; genus Coenonympha; species Coenonympha glycerion. The sequence goes on along the minus strand of OY979637.1, from coordinate 12,889,441 downwards.
TCACCCCAAACGCATATATACCCGTACTCCCTTCCGTCGTGGGTAACAAATGGCCGAGAGCGATTTGGTATTTTTTGTATAACCCTGTAGACAACTTCAGAAATTAAACAAGAGCAATCGACAAAATCGACTCACGTGAAAAGATGGAATTCGCTTGAGTTTGCCTCTGAAATATGGACAGGCGAGTCATGCTAGTTTTGTGGAATGTACAATTCAATTCACTCGAATGCAGAAACTCACTGAGTGACATATTCAATTTCAAAATTGCTCGGATGTTTCTGGACGGAAGAATAATATGGTGGTATACTATTTTTGGAATGAATTGACTTCGTTTTGACTTTTGGTTACCTTTATAACCAAATTCGTATCTTATCCGTAGCGATATTATCATTTCAACCTCTTAAAACAGTAAAGTTGCAGTACTGTTTTTATATTTTTAATATGTTCTTTGTTCATACCACCATACATAGCGGTCCAAGAGCCCGCCCTAGACTTAAAAATGCGATTAAAATACTTTGTCTAAATTGGCAAATCCGAGCCGTCGCTACACCATTTTTCACGCAAACTAGCACGCGCACCATACAAAGAACAATGGTGCGGGCCCATACATCGCTTTCGCTCTCGTTACGCTATTGCAACTATAAATGAAAAAATATTTTTTTGGTTGGGCCTGCAAGCCTGAACTCAATGCAAAAAGATTTTTCTTACAAAAAAGTGGAGAAAAATTAATATTTATTTTCAAAATATTGTATCTGAGTATTATAACAACTGCGACCTCCGCCATGAAGCATCTGAGAGCATAGACAATACACTATATACTCTTTGATAAATACTTGTCACTTGTCCCAGAATTTGTCACTGTCGACAGTTGAGACCATGTACCCATCATGTAGCTGTCGGACAATGTTGCGAGATGCCGGAATTAAAAAACTCCAATGGACTGAAAGAAAAATCTTATTGAGTTAATAAATTAATATTGAATTACAAAATTACAAATATTCAAACAGTTTATTTAAGTGAGACTGGCTCACACGGAAAAATAATATTCAGTTTTACTCCAACGCAATGGAAACCCCTAAACTAATTTAATATTTTTATGTAAATATATTCGAGTAAAATAAAATGCAAAAAAAGAACGATTGAAATCGACATTTATGTTTATTATTTTAAAAAAAAGCAAGTGCCGAGTTTCTTGCCCGTTCTTCTCGGTGCAGTGCTACTTTCTGAACGAGGCGGTAGAGTCTTAACGTTTCGCAAGAGTCTGTTAGTTAGGCCTATGTGAAATAATACTCGTACAATTTTTGAATTTTCAATTTGAATTTTGACACGGTTATTATTGTCTTGTATTCTACAGTCTGATCTAAGAATTAACGTAGTACTTGAAAATTGGTTTTTCTTTAGTATAGTCTGTTACATGTTGTTCTCGTATAAAAGTGGACCGATCGTCAAAAAGATGGAGCATAAAAGTGGAAAAGTTTGGCATCCGGCAACACTAGCAGTCAGGAATGTGGAAACGGAACCTATCAGTAATCAATTGAATTTCTTTAAATATTTTATTTTTTGACCCGTCCTTTACAATAACCGGTGATACCTTGAAAAAATTCTGTTATTTATTAGAATCGTCTTGTAATAAATATTACATCTAGACGCTGAACTTTATTTGTGTACATTTCTGCCCATGTTCTTTCAAACTGACACACTCACACTACAAGAAAGAGTTGCCGCACTCACGGAGCTGTTGTTGTTAGGGAAGGGCTCTAGTATCTAGTCAGAGCCCGAGCGACGAATCTCTAAGAAAAATCTATAATAAAAATGTTCTTTTTCTCTGAGGAGAATCTCTCCTTGCGGGAAGAAAGTTTTAAGTTACTATGCGACAGTTTTATCACACTGGCTAAGTATGGACAGGGTCCTTTTCACCAGAATTGTACTAAACAAATCATCATTCCTAATCTTTTTAACACAAAAAATCCAAGTAGATGCCAAACTAAGTCCCTATTCGATTCATAATATGAAAAAAAAATGTTCTTTGTTACCCATAACAGGCACAAGCGGTCGCCTATCAAAAATAATCCGACGTGCTTAAAAAAGAGGAATTCAGAGAAAGAAAAATCTTTTAAAAGGAACCAAAGTCCAAATTGGCTGCTTATTATTCCCGTCGCGGAGGCGGGCGACATAAAATTTCCATGAACACAAAGCGACGATATACCATACAAAATTCTGTACGTGCAAATAGGGAGTAGAAAAATAACTAAAGTATCGATGTTTTGTTTAGTAGCGGAACATATATCGACAAAGTAGAAAATAAAAAGCTTTTACATTATTGAATTCATTTAAGTTAAAAATGGGATATTAAGTTCAAATTGCGAAACTTTAATAAATACCTGATAAACCCTTTTTTTAATGACAGGAAATGCCTTACGCATACCTCTCCTTCAGGGGAGACAGAGGGGTTATGTGGAGCTTGCACGCACTAAACCAGTCGCTTGACACGACGTACCACTCTGATGGTAGTGTTTGGGCCACGGATGCAAAAGCCAGGGACAAAATGCTGCTCCCAACTTCGTTACTACTAATATTTGGACTTTAGAATGGAATTCAGAATGAGTATGTTTGTAATTCAAGTACGTAGGTTTTATATGTCAAGTTAACAGAAGTTCTATAGTAAAAAAATCATCGGATGTTAAAAAATAATTACTAGCGAAACTAGTACCCAATTGCTCTCCAACAAAAGACCAATGTGAACTCGATACAGAAACATCGAGGCTGCAATTATCGATACTTTGCATGCCCCACGTGTGCAACCTTTTGCATAGAAATCTGAGGAGATTGGCTTTGTTCGGACCTACAAACAACTACAGTTCATTCAATAGAAATTTTACAATGCCATTGGATTGAGGGAAAAACTTTTCATATTTTCCCTTGAATAGTATGCAAATGACCCGGGTAAGTGCCATTTATAAGCGTACCGTACACGTGCAGATTTTCACGATTTCGTCTTCTCATAGGAATATTCATCTACAGGTCTCGCACGTAAACATTTTGAATACAACAATTGGGAATATTCGAGTATTCGTGGTTTTCAAACATAGAGTCGTTATAGAGTCTGTAGAGCAAGTGATTTCGCGTATTGGCTGTATTAACTATTAATAATAATAAATTATAAGTCTATGTTTGGTAACTATTGTTACAAAAAATATTAGGAGTTTAAATTAGTTTTAACTGTTACAGGATTTTTGCCGGCTTTGTGAAACTTTTTTGCAATAATCGCTATACCATTGAAAATTTCCGAAGGCAAGAAATTTTTTATTTCTTGCCTTCGTTATAAAAATAATCTGTGTCAATATCTCTAAGTGTAATGATGTATGTCCTATACATATCTATTATATGATTTGAATATCTAGGACTGAATGAGTTTTCCATCCGTTACATGTTAGTATGTTGATAGCGATACTTAATTTATCTTTATATACGAGTAAGCAGTGGCGGTTTTTCCATACAAGCCCAAAATCCTGGCTTGCCCTATCAAAATATCCTCATAGTTGTAATACAACTTTTAGACATTTTTTCTTTTGTTAGCAGTCAGAAGTATTTTTTTTTTAATTCTATCAAGCAATAACAATAAAAAATGATATTTTAAAATTACGCGCTTTTGGGTTCAGTGACCTCACCGAGCGCAAGCGAATAGCTGTCAGCGTCGGCCGTCGTCCATTTTGGCAACTAGACCAATGAGGAAGACTTAAGACTATGACGTGTTACGTTTCATATCTCGCTCGCACACACTGGCTTTTTTTGGCTTTATATTCTCTTTCTAATTTGTTCGAATGGGCAATCCTGGAAGGCCCATGAACATCGTACAAGTGAAGTAATAAACGCTTTTGCGCAGGCGCGAAATGCTATGAAATTGAATAGGAATTTAGAAAGCGAACTTCAGTTCTTATTAGTTTGTGTTTACCTGTGATTTTGAAAAGTGTACATGTCGAGTTAATTTTGTGTTAATTATTGCCGTAAAATTTTAAATTCACTTAAAATGAGTTTAGGATTAGTCGAAAAAGTTACTTGTGACAAAAATAGGTGCGCCGTGCGTGCTAGTATTAATTGGCGAAGGTAGGTAAGTTAGCGCAGTTGTTACAATCCCAGCTACCAGTTGTTCCGCAGAACGTGCATTCTCCTCTCTGAAACGCATTCATACTTATTTGCGAAATACACAAGGACAAGAGCGGCTTTCAGATCTATCCATGATTGCTATAGAAAAACCTTTGTTGAGTAAACTGAAACTTTTACTCGGATGTAATACAATCATTTTTAAAAAAAGATAGAAGGTTCGATTTGCAATATAAATATTTTTTATTATATTTGTTTGTTCCTATCAGCACTTCTCAGAATCACATTATTTTATTCGCACATACGTAATAAAACGGCTTTTTTCAAAGCCACATATATTTCCAATTGATTTCTGAACATCATTGCGGTTATAATGAAGATTGACGTGAAAGAAGACTGAAGAATTAAAAAATATTTTGAAATCCTTAAAAAAGATATCTGGCTTGCCCTAGTCCTAACCTCCAAAACCGCCACTGCGAGTAAGTAATGAAAAGTAATATAATATTATCACCACTAACGTTTCATTTGAATGCTTGGTTTGCATCAAGTCTTTTAATTGTATTATAATATCAATGTGTTAACCTATTAAGCTTATACATAAAATAAATCCCAAATAGTGATCCGGTGATGGTTTTCAACGAACATCAAATTCAATTACTAATGCAAACCATTTAGCTGAGAACTCAATCAGCAAATCAAAGTGCAAACAGCTTAAAGCGTTAGACTTTCAATGACACAATCGTCGTTCAATGAATCATGATTCGGAATTCGATCTGATAGGTGCTTTGATAAACATCATTTACTTCAGGCCCTCTAACGCATCATCGAGTTAAAGCGGGTTTCCTTATGACATCGCTCTCTGGTAGGCAAATAATAATATTGGAATTATAAAATTACAATTTTTAGACTCGGTTCAACACCTTTGTTATGAGTGTCAGATAGCTTTTAGTAGTCATAAGATTATCTGACACTTATTAGAAGGTGGCGAATTAGGGTCTAATGCTCGTTTTCAGAGACACCTAAGACCTAAGGTGACAGTTGTTGTAAGTTCAAACTGTCACCTATCGGCTTAGGAGTTTTTTAAAGTGTTGGTGAAAACGAGCATAAGTGACAAATATTAAGCAGCACCTAGTAATGTCACTTTGTTACTTCTTCATGCTATAGCTTTAAAGCCGATTTCGTTAAAACTTAAAATGTAGAAAGGGATGAAAAAAATTTTGCACGAGTGGAGTCGCGGGCAACAGCTGGTGAAAAATAAATAACAGAACATGCTAAAGCAAAACTAATATTTTTATAATAAAAGTATCAGTTTTGTTTGCAATCTACGACAGCACTAACAAACAACGATTTCAAAATAACAACAACCCGCTTTTTAGTCGTACTGTGAACCCAATACACTGTGACAATTATTTTGAAAACAATGACAATAAATAGCCTGAAAACATTATGCCAGCAATTTAACGGTAACTACGCTTGCGATTGTCTTGTATACAATTTAAGTTCCAACAATAAATTGATTGAAGCAAAGACATCGCTAATTTCATTTAGCTGAAAGACTCGATTTGCTTTGCTGGAAGCCTAACGAACCGAGCGCTCGGCGGCAGCTGCGCCGTTTCTACCAGGTGGAACGGAAAAATTAGATGTTGCCGCGAAGGGAAACGTTCCTCAGCGAACACGTTACGCTGGCTGGGCTCGTCATACGACTGAGTAGATATGGGGTTATATTTATAACGTCATATGTACTCGTATATTAGAGTTGATTCCTCTTGTTTCTCTGTAGCACAAGATGAGCACAAGTAAATTTATCGCTTTTTATTTTACTAAAGAATATCTTTCGCTATAAATATAACATCCAAGTCTTGTCCGAAGGTTGTCTGAGAGTGATCTATTATGTTTTTTAAGAATAATGGCGCCTTTGTACGAGTACTTTCTTATCAAAATATTATATTTTTATTAGGTCAGTTACCAGTGTACGGGAACTAATGATTGATAATTTGGTGTTGTTTTCTTGTATACTAACCATTTTTCAAAGTTAAATACCAAACAGAATCACTATTCGTTATGCCGGATAGTGCGCAACTATCCGGTATTCGGCAGGATAGTAAAATAATGGCCGGATAGGCCGGATACCGCATAGCCACCGGATATCCGTAGCATCTCTCAAATCATTATCATCATCAATCATCTAAATAGTATTTATACAACTAATTCAAAGCACTCGCAGGTTGAAGTGAAGATGTTTATGGAAAAATCTTCCGGGTGATTGGCCTACCAATCGTTAAAATAAGTAAATAATTTTTTTCAATCACCCTTTTCATGATGTTGGAATTAACTGCAACCAACCATTGCATAAGTAATAATTTAGCTAATTAACTATGAATTGAATAAGCCACGTAACTGGTAATGATTTCGATATAGAGTCTCTAAATAAGCGCATAAATCTATTTAGCATACTATATGCTGCCAGGCTTCTGAACACTGTTCCCATTAACACTGAGTAGGAGGAATAGTTAAACACCTACTATAAAATATCCTTTTTATCCCCTTTATTTAGTATTTTTTTCTGTCCTTTTCTTCAAAATATATCAAATAACTGTTGACAAACTAAGTCAGAGCATAGGTTAAAACTATTCCACCGCTATTCCACGTTAAAGAATAAGGGGGTAAGATTTTACTGTAACGTAGATTTTAGGATAAGTTGTAAAATAATAATTGTACAATATTTCTTAACAAATCTCCCAATTTTCTCAGAATTACACGAGATTTACACGTTGGATCTAAATCAGGAGCATTCGAAGTAAATGATGTTTGTCGAAGCACCTACCAGTTAATTGGATTTGAAATCATGATTCGATTGCCTTTGAAAGGAGCTGCCTCGCTTTGAGCTATTAACACTTTGATTCAGAAATCTACCTACGGATATCCTTTGATGAACTTGCAATATCATTACGTTACACTTCTCAAATGGGATCAGTATTATGAACTACTAGCCTACCTCTGTTAACCTTTGGTCGGTCGGTCTTTGATCGTTATTTATTCATTTTAGCTTTCTGCACTCCTTCTTTATTTTTAACATTATCTATTAAACTAGTAATGTGATGGTGAAAGTTTATGTGTGTTTTTGTATGTCTCTTACTATGCCTGCTAACTGAATCGATTTCGGTAAAACTTTAAATGAATATATTTACATGTAAACCTTCATCCTAAAGAGTCTAATATATATAGAGTCTAATATAATATAGTCTAATATAATGCAGAAGATTTATTGAGTATATAGAATTTTTCCGTCAGACAAAATGTTCTCAGTTATGTCCAAAATGTAAGTGAAGCTAAATTACTTCTTTACAATGATACGAGTATTTCCAATATATTTAATAGAGACTTTTTTAAAATTTCGTCAATTTTTATGACTTACTTAATTATTACCCGGCAAACGTTGTTTTGCCATTAGTGATATAAAAAATAGCTAACGGCCTAATGACCATCTCTCCGAAGATACACAGAAAATTTTATAACAATCGGTCGAGTCGTTTTGGAGGAGTTTGTAACAAAAATTGGAACGAGAATTTAATATATATTAAAGAACATTCCTCTTGTTTCTTTGTAGCACAAGATGAGCACAAGTAAATTTATCGCTTTTTATTTTACTAAAGAATATCTTTCGCTATAAATATAACATCCAAGTCCTGTCTGAAAGTTGTCTGAGAGTGATCTATTATGTTTTTTAAGAATAATGGTGTCTTTGTACGAGTACTCTCTTATCAGACTATTATTTTTAAGTGCCCCGAAATTCAACAAAAATGTTTTATTTCAGAGTCTATTGGTTACTTTTTTACCAGACGATTAATCTTCGAAAATAATTTTAATGTATTCAGAGAAACATTTATTCTGATTTCAAAGTAATACTACTAATACTATATATTAACTGATTTATTTTTTCTGTATTAAAACTGTATTTTTAAAATCAAGTTAATGGAACTAGCAATTACTTCGTCCGCATATATTTATCCAATAGGAACTACTCGTATGTACTAAAATCTAAAATAATTTTATGCTAGTATGATATACCTAGTGAGTTCTTGGAGTTTTTTATACTTTTAGAAAACTTACTACCTTTTTCAACTTTTATAAATTAGATGAAAACTTACTAAGAATTAAAATATTTCCTTCATATCACGCAAATTGTACCTAATGTATTTTGATGTTTACTTTACTCTATGAAGTTAGAAAAACTGCATGTAGAGTGCAATGAACGAACTCTTTGGAGGAATTCTCGAAAATAAAATACAAAGATGGAATACAAGACTCAAGAGACAAAGGAGTTTTAAGCCCACAAAGCTTGGAGGAACCCTAATAAAACTTTTAACGCGCTTCCTCTGTGAATACAAGAATGGCTGAAGTTTCCAGTTTCCTAGACAGCGAAACGCGTTTATGATTCCCGGAGACATCGTAAATTGATGATACTTACTTAGTATTATGTATTCTGGTATCAGTCTAGAATCTAGATACAATAACTAGGCACTTATTCTATAATACTCGGGTTCAAATATTAAGTCGTCGAACCGCCATTTTCCCGCGATAAAAAGTATTCAATAAATAACATACGAGGTGCCGAGTTTCTTGCCAGTTCTTTTCGGTGCAAACCGTCTTTCCGAACCTGGCAGTACAGTTTTGATCTTTCATAAGAGCCTATAATTTAGGCCTCTGTGAAAAATAAAAATTTTCATTTTATTTTTTAGTGAAGTAAGTATACAACAGCTTACCTGTAATCATTTGGCTGGCAGTAGTCAGCAATTTGACGTCGTTGTCAGCATCCTGGGTCTCGAGTCTCACAGTAACGTTGAGCGGGTCCAGGGTGCCGTCTTCAGCTCTACCGTGGAGAGTGACGAGGACGGCTGTTGTCTTCCCTGGGACCGCCACCTCCGGCGCCACCACTGAGAAGCCGCTGTGGACAAATAAGAAGTTAATAGAGAACTTAAAATTCTTCCTCTTTGTGAACATAAAAATTATATAAAATTCGACAGCATTTCATCCTGCATCCCTTAGCTATTAAGACTGAGTCAGAATATCTTTTTTTCACGTGGGTTAGGCTAGGCTCTTAAAAAACGTCAATAATACGATATTTGTCGCATATGTACGGTGATAACTACAAGTCAACTTAAAGCTAAGTTACGAGGGTGCGAACGCGCCCTACACTGAGAAGAAGCCCACGACAAGCTCAACCTGGTTTTGCTTTCTGTTATCACAATGGCTCTTAAAACTAATTGAGCTAGTATCAGCAGTTCATTCACTCCCAAGTTGTCACCAATTAACCATAATTACCTCACAACAGAGCCACGAAATATCCTTTTCCTTGTGTTCTATTTTTTATTCAAGGTATAATCCACGAAGACGTGACCCACTCCTTCACAGTTATTATTTATGTTTATATCATACTTGCTCAGTAAGTATGGATTACTATGGTGGAGAGTCTCCTTGTAAGTTGGTGTTTGCAATTCAAGGCAACATTACATCGCACTATGCTTGAATTGTAATGTTCACATTACAGTTCAAGGGCAACATTAGGTCGCACTATGCTTGATTTTTTTTTTCTCTTTATTTTTTTTTATTTTATTTTTTTATTATTATTTTTTTTATTTTTTTTTTATTTTTTTTTCTCTAAATTTGCTAATTATTCTAATTAAAATTTCATTTTGCATTACCAATGTTTTATTTACCTCGCAAGAATGATATAAAGTAGAATGCTTACCTCGGTTGCAAGTAGCTATTACACCCTCGAACTATATTCACCCTCGCTCGCTGCGCTCGCTCGTGTGACTAAATATCTCAGGTGCACGCGATCCATTAGCGCCCAATGCGAGCTGCGCTCGCACTGGCGCCAAATTGGATCTTGTTCTGTAATAGCTTACTTACGTCCCTTGTGTAACAATCTACTATTATATCATACTTGCTCAGTAAGTATGGATTACTATGGTGGAGAGTCTCCTTGTAAGTTGGTGTTTGCAATTCAAGGCAACATTACATCGCACTATGCTTGAATTGTAATGTTCACATTACAGTTCAAGGGCAACATTAGGTCGCACTATCCTTGATTTTTTTTTTCTCTTTATTTTTTTTTATTTTATTTTTTTATTATTATTTTTTTTATTTTTTATTTATTTATTTTTTTTTTATTTTTTTTTCTCTAAATTTGCTAATTATTCTAATTAAAATTTCATTTGCATTACCAATGTTTTATTTACCTCGCAAGAATGATATAAAGTAGAATGCTTACCTCGGTTGCAAGTAGCTATTACACCCTCGAACTATATTCACCCTCGCTCGCTGCGCTCGCTCGTGTGACTAAATATCTCGGGTGCACGCGATCCATTAGCGCCCAATGCGAGCTGCGCTCGCACTGGCGCCAAATTGGATCTTGTTCTGTAATAGCTTACTTACGTCCCTTGTGTAACAATCTACTATTACAATGCAATTGGAAAGGATTTAAGAACGAGTGTCCATTGGTAAAGCATTGAAATCCCTTGCCAATTGCCATGCCTAATAGTTAGATAAAATTTTCATATGAGGACGAGGGTGTCGGGTGGAGGAATAGGCCCCTTTTAAGGCTAGTTTACAATATTTGATTCAGATGCATTGCTGTGTAGCAAATTTTTTCTATTAATTATTATCTATCTTTGCCCGGCCATCGTTTAAATACTATCAGGTGAAATAGTAACTATCTATTAATGCAGTTAAAAAACCAAATGATTGTTATTTAATTGCCGAAACTTCATAAACTTAGCTTTAAGTCGACTTGTAGTTATCACCATACACACTATGCGAAAAATGTCATATGGACGTTTTACAAGAGCTTGTACGTTAGGTCTATGTGAAAGAAAGATATTTTGACTTTGAACAAACACAAAAAACAAATTCATCTTTCCGCCGGTAAGTCGCCGGACGAAAATGACTAGCGCGAAAAGTCAACTCCGTGTGCGAATATTGAAAAATCCACTTCCCAGGGTGTTCCCAGGCAGCTGCATTGCGACAAATCGTATGGACACGTTCAAATTATTGTATTTCCTTCATGTGGATGGAATACGGAATTTGTTTGACGTCCTTTCATGCTCCGCTAACACCACTGTTGAATGGATGACTGCTATTTGAGTTGCCTGCTCCGCGTGTTTAGTTTAAAAACTGAGCGGAATATCTGGTTCTGGAACGCTTGTGCCCCAGTTTTAAAAATTGACTGTTATTTTTAACCGTCACATAATTTGTATTGTATTTTGATACCATACAAATCATATGGTATTTAATAGGTCTAAACTGATGATGATACAGTTTTGTGCTCCAGCTTTTAATAATATAAACAGCTAGGTAGGCATCTATTTTCACAATGGATACCAAAGTATCAAAAATTCATTAGATAAATAATTAATCGATGTAAAACTTACATCCATGACTCGACGACGGTCTCAAGTCTGGTTTTAAAAAAAATGTTATTATTAGAAAAAAATATTTAGTTTTTACAAAATATATTTCATAACATTTATGGTACATACAGTACAGTATAATAATTTAAGTGATAATTTTGTACTGTGAAATCAATTTGTTAAAAGACAAACATATACATCTCCTAATTTAACCAATGGCCATGCATATCTGAATTATTCTAAAACTTAAGTGGAGCCAAATGCTTTTCAGCTTAAAGATTACCTTTGGAACACTCGAGTAACTATCACATTTTTATAGTTTCAACGCAAATCTTGTGTGAACGAAAGTTTTATCTAATAAAGTAGGTAACGAATGTCTTTGTCTAGCTTTACAAGACATCGGGGACCCATTTTGAAAACTATGCAGTATGCACACTGCACATCATCTTTGCATGAAGTCATAAAAGTAGATGGTAAAATGGGATAGCATTTTCTCTGTTCAAAATCTATAAGTAACAGGTTGAAACGGGTTTCAGTGGATTAAAAACCCGCTTGTAATAATTTTAATAGAATTTGTCGACGTATCAGTTTGCACTTGTCACGCGAAATTTCAATTGAATCGGCCCTTCGGAAATAAAATCGACATCGGAGTAATTTCGGATAGTTATTTTTGTTTGTATTTTGGAACAATTTTTTGTTTATTATTCCTGTTACGTGACCCGTTTTCTACTCATTTTATTTTTCGTAATAAAGACACATTTCATTTTATTCGATTCTGTGCTTCGATTTGAAATTGTTTTTTTATGCTTGTTTTTATTTGTATTTGGAACATTAATTTTTATTTTTAGCCTTTTTTTATAACTTTTACGTACAACTTTCATTGCAAGCTTACTCTACGAAAATTCACAACATTTACGAAATGAAATAAAAGAATTTTAAAGATTTTCAACTACATGAAAAATATCACCACTCCTAATAAAAAAAATCGGTTAACTGCAAGAGTAGATTATAATAGGACAGACACAGTTTAAAGATATTCTTTAGGATCTGAACACTGTGGTACAGTAGGCATGCTAAAGCTAGACTAATTTATTTTATACGCATCGTAAAGTAAGATGTTCAGCACTTTTATAACGATTGCACTGAACTGCAAGAGCTGTGGAAACAAAAGTCATAAAGAATCATAGGAATAAACATATAACAAACGTGGAGCTGAATCCTTAGAAATTAGTCAACCAGACTAATTTTATGTCTACGACAAACAGACGGACGACTCTATAATGTCACATTTTGATGAGGGTAGCAACATCGGATTATCGGACACATATCCGATCGGAGATTTGTCCTTTCATAGAATTTTATTTATCCTCAGGCGGTTTTAGGTTTAGTAGCTGTATTATTTTTACGGGCTTAAATATTTTATCAGGTCTGTCATTGTAATGATCTTAGATTTATTACAGCTGAATCATGCTGCCAAAAAGCATCTTTTACGTAAAGGTTATTGATTACTATACAATCAATTAATTTTTAAATGACAAGGACTCATAAGTGTATTGTCGGTCTGCTCACAAGATGCTTAACTAAATTGTTAACACAATTATTATTTTTAAAATAGCAAGTGCCCAGTTTCTTGCCCGTTTTTCTCGGTGCATTTCCGAACGTGGTGGTAGAGTTCGACTTATTTTTTTTAACTTAATTAGTACACCCGTTTTTGACCGTGGCTTTGCCTGTGTGGGTTTCCGTTTTATCAATGTATAGTCGTTATACACAGACGTTTAATTTACAAAATCCGACTAGAACTGTACAGGACTTTTCAGGGATAAAAAGTAGCCTATAAGCTGTCTATATTTCAAAAGTGGCACGTGCGGGGAATTTTCCGCGTAAATAAATGTATGACTTGTTTAGCTTTCTGCACAAAAACCAATTTGTTTTAAAGGGTTGTCGCACAAAATATAACTGATGTGATAACATACAGTATAGTACCTAGTATACCTTCCAAAACTTTAACCGCCATCTTCTTAGTAGAAGTTCAAAGCTTCCTGTAATAATGTGACCGTTCACTTGAGATATTGTCTCACATAACTATTTCCTCAGACTCCCATTTGTTCTTTGTGTCCTAGATCGGAAGGAGCTACCACTTTTAGCGGAAGAAATTAATTGAAGTGATATTGATTCTGGTGCATTTGTGCCAAGCACTTAACATTTGAGTTTGAACGATTGTAGAATAGAGTAGTTTAGTAGATATCTATATAAGACATAAAATGTCTGTTTGTTTATTTAACATATATTTATAAATTTTATATTTAGTTATAAATTTTAACTTAATTAATAGTGTTTATTTGTTGGATGAAAACATGTTATACTTTCCGAATATACAAGTTATAAGTATCACTCAAATTCCTATTTTCTAGTTAATTTATTTTCTTTTAAATTGAATAAATGAATGGCCTAGAATCTAAGCAAGGATATGGCTCTTGATCCTATAATATCTTACCACATAAATGGCGTCTGATGAAAACATTTTTGGAGTGTGCAATCGTAATCCTGGATTAAAATAAAATAGGTACATCTACGTCTGTAAGACTGGATCATATTTTTTGCTCTATGTTTATAGAGCGGATTTGTGCCTAAATTACTTACAATTTAATAATAATCCGACTTCCACCACTCACTTCGGTCGCTTTTTGGAGGGATTTATAATTGTTTATATAAATAAATTAAGAACCTACGTACTATAAAAAGCTGCATAAAATTTTCGAAGCACGAAGGCCACAGATTTTAGGTATGGCATAGCCAATAACCTTATATGTTATAGAAGGTCATTGGGTATGGCTAATCTCTTCTGATGTTGAGAGGAAGCCTATGATTAGTCTCTCCTCTTAATCCTTTCGTCAAGGCTTGAGGATTTTGCCCATCTTGTGTGACCAGCTAGTAGATTAATGCCAAGTGGTACTTCAGGCTTGTGGAGAGCTCCTTGGATGATTACTTAATTGGTCTTGCAGATCCTGTCTGTCCTTCGGGCTGGCGCTCTACCTATGCTTCGCTTGTCTTCCGCAGTTGGAAAAAGTATTTCGATGCTGTCTGGTCTTTTCCTGGTCAGATGGCCGAATGAGAGCTGCCTGCGAGCGCAAATGCTAGACCGACAGGGACGGGATGATACTTAAAATAAAATTGCAAGCGCAATACACAACACACACACACACACACACCCACACATATACATATCACACGCACGCACGTATACATACAAAATATACACTCGCAACCACAGTAATATAAACTGTTATTATGCTTCATTTACTGCAGTTGTCCGTCCGTGTTAAAATTGTTTTAAAGTTTAACTTTAGAAACCGATCCCCAAGTCACGGGTTTCCTAGTTTGGGGGTCCAGGGTAATTTTAAGATGTACGTATTTTCTGTTCACAAATAACCATTTTTTTTTTTAATTATTTTAAAGACCAAGTCCTGAGTTTCTTGCCCGTTCTTCTCGATGCGAAATTGCTTCTGCACGTAGCAGAGTCTGACAGATTATGAGAGCCTGAAAGTAAGGCCTTTGTGAAAGATTTTGATCTTGATTTTGGTTAGTAAAAGGCCCTAAAAGTGGTTAAAACGAGATGACGTCGATAAAAATTGGGCGTATTACAGAAACTTTTCGAATCTTGTCTTAAGAATTTTCTCCGAGGAACTTATACAGAATCCGTACATCGGCCTGAATAGTCGCCCGCGGCTCATTACGCCCCGATAAATTATTCATGGACCAGCGCCCTCTTGAAGCGAAGTGGCCCGTAGGTTAGGAAGACTTTATTGACTACACTTCACTTCATGTGGTACAAGGGAAGGGTATACCATCAACACTAAACTTAACATATTTTGTAGACTTTTGACAAACTTAACTAAGGGGCTCCCTATAGATTCTTCTTGAAATGAAATGAAATGAAATGAAAATATCTTTATTTCACATAGGCCTAACATACAGGCTCTTGCGAACGTCGGTATGACATTTCTTGCATAATATTGGTGATAACTACAAGTCGACTTAAAACTGAGTTTACGAGGGTTCCAAACGCGCCCTGCCGCTGAGAAGAAATACCTAATTGAAATACTTACTTAAATAAACGAAATCGCGAAAATGTAATCAGTCCATGATTAAATGCTTGCGAATTTCGCCACTCCAGTAATACCTACACGCCTTGGTATTACCTAAAATACCACAATTTACCTAAAAAGCCAAAAATGTTCTGTATTTTTTCCTACAAGCTCATTTCCTGTTTATCCTATTTATCACGGGGATAACCCATCTATAAAACATCGGATCACTCAAAATATATAGGTTTTATCCCCACTATTCTTATAATAATCACGTAGCTAATGCGTGACGACATCTGTGCTTCTTTCAGCGTGTCATTCAGGATATTTAGAGTGAGAAAGTACAAGATGTACGAAAAATATTAAGAGGCTTTTTAGGGTTCTGCACCCAGAGGGTGAAAAACAGGAACTTGAGACTTTGCCGTCCGTCCGTCCGTCTATCACCAGGCTGTATTTCTTGAACCATGATAGTTACACAATTGAAATTTTCACAGAAAAATAGAATAAAATAAAGATTAAAGGAAGCTCCCACTCAAAAAACGGGATTTTTTGCTTGCTTTTGGTTAGTACTACTTATTATGTATTCCGTGCTTTTGGTCGATGATCCAGAGCACCCAATACATTATACTTGTATAGTAGTATGATGTATATATTGCAACTCGAGGTTTTTGGATACTTCATACAAGTACAATCAAGCTCTTTTTGAAATAAATGGGAACATTGAAACATTGCACAAACAAAAAATGGCATTTTCTAATATATTATTATACCATCCCTCGTTCCGTCATCCCTCGATCAGGAGAACAAAAAGTAAAATATTTCAAGGGACTGAAGATAACGTACGTACAAGAGATTTTATTTGCTACGAGTCTCCATGAACTTTGGATTACGTAGACTAAGCTGCATTAGAATCTCAAGATACGTCAAGCCTGCGATAATGAGATAAGACTCCGTGTAACGGGGCCGTAAGACGCATCATTATACGTGCCGCACCCATCAGTCAGGCGAAATGGTGACTTTAACGAGACGCGTGAGAATGATAACATAATACCGGGATTTGTCAGCTATGATGGTTTGGGGACTTAAATCTTTAGAATTATTACGGCTCTATACTCAAATGATCGGATGACACAGAGCGCAAAAGGTTTTGGGAAAGCTGACGGCAAAATTAAACGCTTAAAAAATTCTCCAACCTATACGATTGGGGACAAGAAAATTTATGAATCAGTGAATTTAAAAGATTGCTTCAAAGACAGGCTATTATAATCATAATGATAAATTTTAATGAAGTGAAAATGCATCACTATTTTACGCAAAATAATATGTTGTGCACGAAAAATACTTTCGTGTAAAATGTTGCGAAGACGAGACTGTGTGACAGAGACTACATACATCTTCTTAATCTACATGCCTTAAATCTACAAGCCCTAATTTCACAAACTTTTAAGCTTTAGTTTCACGGAAGACCAGCGCATTGCCATAAAAGGCAAGGCTTATTCTGAGTGGAGTCCTGGAGTAGGCTGAGGAAAGTTAGGATTTGTAGTGTTAGAAGCTTTACATGATTACCGAAAACTTTTTGAGTATACGAGACATAGTATCTCGTCTTGGCAACATTTTACACCAAACATTTTTGAAAATTCAACATCTAAGAGGCCACACGTGTAAAGTTCTCTAGTGTAACGAAAAATTATTACGTTGGCTTCGCCTCAGTTAATACAATTTACTGCTGGTCCAGAACGAGGCGGGAAAGTCGATTTATTCCAGAAAGTCATCTATTTAATTGACGCAACTCGTTGATCGCTTCGGGCCGCGTCGAAAGGGCTCTAAAGTGCCCCTATAACTTTTTTTTCTATTGTCGGTAACACTTCTGCGAGATTGACGCAGGTTGTTTACTTGGTCGAGTATTTTGTGGTGATTTTGATTTATTTTTCTAGTTCTATTTACCCAATAGACAAGCCCAGCGTAAGTAGGTATGTGAGGATGTTAGGTAATTGCTATATATTTATTTATATTAGGGTCATAGGACTATTTTTGCTGATTACCACAGATTTTTCAGTTCCTATATAAACAGTAATTGCAAAGCATTAAGAGTCCTGTGAACTACTATTTCTCGATATTATATTCAAAATACCAAATCATTTGTAATTCGTGCATATTTCGATCATTTTGTGTTGTTAGTCGGATTCATATTATAGTAATAATCTATGCTTCTGGCCATATCTGGTTCCGAAATGCTTTTGTTAAACGAAATTGTAACCGAATTTAGTTTTGCTTATTTTTATGTCAAAGGTGGCATGTTTTCTGCTTATTTGTTTTGTAATAAAAACAACACTATCCCACGTTGCATTAGTTTAGGAGCACAGTTTTTATTGTCCAGCTAAAGAAAAACACCAGTTAATAAAGTTACAAGTTTTCATTCTAATTAACATAATTTTTGGTATTACGGAACTCGACCAAAGTTATAAAAATTTTGATCAAAATTGTTTATTATTTCGAACCTGAATAACACCACAACCTGATCGAAATTTGCACGAATTACGAATGATTTTGGTATAACGAATGTATGGGAGACATCGTGGGTAAGCGCACTCTTAAATACATACCTATTAAGTTTTGGTTGAAAGGGAAAATTAGACGTCGAAAGGAGAATGCCAGAAAATGGGCTATATTTGCGTCACTCTGCGTCTGAAGCACGTATGCATGAAGAATCTTCTTTCAAATTTTAATATTGCATATATATTTATTTTAGTGAAATGGGAACAAGGAATTAAAAGTATTATAAAAAAAAGTAATTAAACGTTTCGAAACATGTGGAACCGCCAAGCCACTTATACAACTTAGAAAATTAACCATTTAGAAAATCAGATTATTAGAAATTCTCTGTTAATATCTTACAAATCTTTTTTTTCATAATATTAAGAATATTTCTAATGTTTTACCGATGATTCTGTTAAGACGCAAGGTATAGCCCAATTTTCATATAAGAATCGGCATTATCCTTTCTGGTCATTATAAAACTGTAGAACTAATGTCTGAAATGAGAGCACATTGCGATCTAGCATATCTTATGCTCTTATCATGCAAAGTCCTGGGATATATTATAACGTTTGATTTTTATTTTCATAAGATTATTTGTCATGCACTCGTAGCAATTTGATGATTTAGATTCAGTGGATCACCGCGCTAGAAGACTCCTCGGCATCCTGGGACTGATCAACAAAATTCAAAGCCTTGAACATCGTCGTAAGGTTGCCTGTCTCTCAGTATTGGAATACGTTTCGAAGAATGTGCTCAGGAACTATCTAATTTGATTCCTCCGTCACCTTCTGTACATAATACTGTAAGGCGTTGTAAAGGCTTACATTCCTACATAGTTGACCTAACATAGACACGAAGCGGTTTGATTCCTCGTTCCTCGTCTTCATAGCCACCGTCTTTCCTACCACCTACAACTTGGACACCGTCAAATTAAGAGTTAATAGGTATTTCCTAGGCCAGAGCGCATCAGTCTAGTTAAAAAAAAAATGCTTAAATAGTGTTTCTTCCCAAACAAACTTTATTTTTGTTACATTGTTCCTTCTCATTTATAACTACGATAATAGTAAGTTCCGGCCAGAAAAAGTTACGTGCAGTCAATAGAAACGACACGAACCGCAAGTGAGATAGCTCTTGTTACTGAAGTACTCAATAGGATCACGCTACAAACGCTCACCTGTGGTCCACATAATATGGAAACGACATGGAACATTGACGCTAGATGCGACGCACGTTTAAAAAGGAATATTATGCTAGCAGCATTGTCCCAGCAAACAATACACTGTTATTATTTTTGTCCTCAGGTATTGCGAGAAAATGGTAGAAAAACGGCGTTCCACCTAATTCCTAAAAAATTAAGCCAGTTATACAATAAAACGAGTTTTTTGGAACTTATTACTACCGATACAAATAAAAAATTATTGGTCAAGTGCAAGTCCGGTTCGCACTATCAATACCCCTTTCTCAAAAGTAGGTATTAAACTAAAGTAAACCACAAAATAAAAAAATGAGAAAAAAAATCACGTTTGTTGTATGAGAGATCGCCCTTAAATATTTATTTTATCATAATATTTTCTTAGTATTTGTTGTTATAGTGGCAACAAAAATACGTCATCTGCGTAAAAAATTTAAGTCTGTAGCTATCACGGTTCAAGAGATACAGCCTGCTTACAAACGGACGGACGGTCAGCGAAGTTTTAGTAATAGCAACGAATTCATAATATTACTAAGAATAGGGTTCTGGTTTTACCCTTTGGGTACGGAACCCTAAAAAGGAACAAGAAGCCACAAGAACAAAAAAAAGTACCTACTGGAAACTAATTCTCTTCCATAAAAACTATTCGTTGGTCATATCGTGTCACCCGTATGCAGTCGAAACAGAAGGCTTTGTCACGATTTTGCATATTGAGTGCAGGACAAAATGCCGACAATACACCTAAAACGAGATCTGTCGAAGAGCATGCAATGCAATACAGCAATCTGTAAAACTGGCTTTCAGGATTACACTAGTATTGATTTTATCGTAAAAGCTGTGTAGCTGAAAATATAAATGATCTTAGGTCAATGTTTTGTAAAAACTAAAATCCCTCTAATATACCTTTCAGCAATTTTCTATTTTTATGATATTTGAAATCTGGATGTAGCTAATGGATTTGTTGCACATTGAATCAAAGAATTTATATTTTTAGTAGCTAACGGCAAACGTTGTTTTGACATATAAAATATTTGTCACTGAGTAATGTATACACAAAAAAATTCATAGAAATCGGTCAAGCCGTTTCGGAGGGGTGGACACACAAAGAGCACTAACACTGTGAGAAAATTTTTTTTGTAAAAGATTTTTGTATTATAAATACAAATAATTAATATAAGAGGCATTGATAGATGAACGTGCTTGCGTGAGTCCAATATTTTTTTAAAGAACAATATTTTTTCCGAGTTAAATTGTTCATTTCTTTTTTTCAATAAACAGCTTATGCTGGGTCTACATGTAGTGCACCTGTTGGTGCACCGCAACTATCCTATCGTCAACCCACGTACCATCCGCCATCCGTCACCAATATAATATTTACCCTCTTTATGCTGCCAGCTTAATTGGCCAACGTGTTGGCCTAACATGTAGAGCATGTAATTCAAAATTTAAATAAAACCTTTTTTAAGTTACCTCCTATAGGTTGTTGAATTTTGGAG
The DNA here is from genome assembly GCA_963855885.1 of Coenonympha glycerion. Taxonomy (NCBI): domain Eukaryota; kingdom Metazoa; phylum Arthropoda; class Insecta; order Lepidoptera; family Nymphalidae; genus Coenonympha; species Coenonympha glycerion. The sequence goes on along the minus strand of OY979637.1, from coordinate 12,868,617 downwards.
TAAATTATCGTTCCATTTTTAAATTACATGGCAATTATGAGTTTAATTTGTAATTTATAGGACCAACACACCACGACAAAATTTTCATTTAATTTTTGCCAGAGGCTGATTGGCCGTTACAACAAGTTCAATTTATATCGAAGAAGAAGGTCAAAATAATTCTTAAATTTCCAAGCATGTTTGAGTTAAAATAATTTGTATCCGTTGTACGATGGAATATTACAGTTCTAATGTTAATTTGACAAGAGCAACGAATAAATTGGGGTAATTTTCTTAGCCCACAATATCCGCTTCTACACACCAGTACACAAACTCATTACCGAAATGTGTAATCATTTTAAGAGCTAAGTGTAAGGCTCGAAAGTTGCTAGTTGGTGGGAGTGCCCTCTTTAAATATTCAGTGCCTTAATGTGTTATTTGGATTAGATTTTAAAATTTATTTGTACTTTACAAGCTTTTATGTAACTAGCTACATCATCACATACCATCCGGAGAGATGCAGTCAAGAACTATCTTGTATTAAAAAAATGTAGAAAATTGTAGCAAAATGCGATACTTTGTGATTGGTCTACTGTAAGCAATATAATAGGTAAGGTCCCAAACGGAAATTAAATAGTTTATCGTCGATTGGTATTAACAAACACAATTCCCGGACTAAATTGAAACCCTTCAATGGTTTCCAAACCAGTTCGCGGTTCTGTTACAACGCTCAAAACGAGATTACTTGCGTTGTTATTATCGTTATGTTTGCAATCGTATGTAACTGATAATAGTAGTCCGAGAGCTGGTGTCTATACGTATATTATTGTCACCGTAAAAATTCCGAGGGCAGAATATTCTTATTTCATCTTAGTATGTTGCAGTACAGGATTACCATATTATGTCCGTATCTAACCCTCCTAGATATACAGCAACATAATCAACGAATACCTTCTTATCTACCTAGCTGACACACGGTTACGTTACCAGTCATCTTCTTCAGGTAATCGATCATATTACGAGTATTTGCTTTCTGTTTGTCCAGCTGAGCGACATTCTACAGACAACACGTTAATCCGGTATATCTAGGTGATATATTTAAAAATACTCGTCTGTCTATACGACGACCGACAGCCGACAAAAAAATAAAAGGTTCACCCATAATTTGACTGTATGGCTGCTGTCGATGCGATTTACTCGTGATAGAAAACAATGATCAATTTCGTCTTTATTTTGTTTGTCCTAACTTTATAATCTGAAGATCCGCTAAAGATGTCCATCAGCGTTAGCGTAACTATTAAGTATTTCCAAGGTGACAGATGCAGTAGATTCGAGTATCTAGCCTTCTATATGATTTGCACAATTGCTCTTGTACTATTTTCATACATTTATCACAACAATGTGCAAGTATATAAGCTCTTTTATTAAGAATTTTGTTATACGCAAAAGAAAAGTATGGTCTGATTGAGAAGCTCCTCCTTTGATGAAGTTAAATAAAACTTATTAGGCGACACTTTAAAAACTATGTTACGTAATATAAAGATCCTGCATATTGTCCTTAACAACACGAAATAGCAGAAATAACCACTAAAATTATTCCAGAATGTCATCCATTGAGTTCTCAAGGAACTTGAAGACTGCTTTGAGCGCACCTCAGAAAACTGTGGAGTGTGCCTTAATATCCACATTACGTCGGTCTTCTTGAGTTTTTGTAAGAAATATTATAGTAGTTTTCAGAGCAAGTGCGTCTTAAGTTTTTTTTAGCATCGAAAGTAAAAAAAAACTTCAACAAGTAGGCATTATTTTGTATGAAAATAAATATTGTGCATAAAATTAAACATTGTACAAGTAAAAATTAAAAAAAAAATACGACTGCCCTGTGGTAAAACTTCTTTTCCAAAAATATATATCCTACGAGTATGTTACCCGGAAAGATGTAAGGTTTCTCCACATAATATGTGCAAATCTCTTCATCCGTTCTAAAGTTATGGTGGGATAAATAAACTCACATACAAACATACATGAACTCTAAAAACATTACACTCCTTTTTTTGGGGTAGTCGTGTAAAAATAAAGAGAAAACATCTTATAGGAACTACGAAAATATTAAAGGATCCCGTTGTAAAAACATGTATACACGCAGATAAAGCTGCAGGCAAAAGTACTACTAAGTAATGTAATAATTTATGGAGGCTTTTACAAGGGTCAGTCAAATTAGGAATATCACAAGACGAGTCATTTATTTTGTTTTTGTGTCATGTTCAAGAGCAAAGGAAAGTAAAACTTTTCCCCGAGCGTAACCTCGTCAAACAGTTGCCGAGACCCGGAAAGTCTTCTGCGGAATCTTTACATGGACCAATACAACTCGCTGGAGGCTCATTACGTCATAATAAATTATTCATGAGCCCATCTACTTCGCCCCCCACTCTTCAATCCCCTGGGCCAAGTGACCCGATACCGAAAATTCGGGAGCATTCAATATTTACTTTCCTTTGAAGCTATAAATTGAGAATTGTGCTTGTAATAATTAGGTGAATAGTTTTTTAATTCTTCCACGTGAAATCTTCTTCTAAAAAAGTGAATGGCCTTTTTCAACACCTTCCAAAAAGTGTCTGATAGCTTATTATTCATATGTTTTGGCTTTGTCACTTGAAATAATGTAAAGTGACAAAACCTTTAAGTTTTGGCTATACGATTCCTATCAGAGAGTGGTGATACAGCCCCTAGATTGTCTAGCCCCTAATAAAACGTATTCTTCGTTATCATAATCGTTTACTAATTCTACCCGCTGATTGGGTTCTTGATTTGCGTCAGCCAATCGCGGGGCAGAATTCGCTAGTGCTCACGATAAAGATGAACACGTTTTTCTTACGCAATCAGACCCCAGGCCTGTTTAACATATGCGTCTTAACAGTCCATATATTGAAATTTACGGCAATGTTGTAGGATGAAATGAAGTAGCATTAAAAATCCAAAGAAGTGAGTGAAACTTTTTTTATTAAATCTATTTGTAAATGTCTACGATTGTACTGTTTTGTTATGTATTTTAATAGCCAGTCACCTTGTACAGTGCCAAATCACCAGTACAAGCAGCGAAGTTAAGACGTCGTTAGGCAAATGACTTTCCAGAATAAAATTAGCCTCCTGAAAACCCCATTGTTTGCAAGTCGTTTTACAACACCCTGGCCTTTGAAAAATGATTATCGCCGAAGTTTCGGAGCGATCATAAAATTTAAGGGCACCCCTACACAGCTTAATGAAACCAGTTCGGATAGAGTTGTCCAATGTTGCTGGTGAAATGGCAACCGATATTGCGTTTGTGGATTTCGGGGCATGATGTTTGGGGGTAGAGTTATGTTCGACATTGCTTGTAATACCAAATTGTAGACGTTACAATCTGCAAGCTTCTTAATAAAACGTGTCCGAATACTCATGTAGCTGGGGAAATAGCCAACCGATCTGTGTTTGTGGAATGTAGATTACAGGAGAAGATCTTTGGGAGCACTGGGAGTATTAGGGACATCGTCTTTGGTAGTATTAGGCAGGGGGAGTTATGTTCAACATTGCTTTGTACTGCCTTATTCTAGTTACAATCTGCTGGCTGTTTATCAGTCGTCAATCCGATCAAGGTAGAAATGTCTTGTAGTTGGGGAAATAGCCATAGATATTGCATTTGTGGATTTCGGGAAATTATCTGGAAGATTTAAGTGGTAAGAGTTAAATCCGAAATTGATTTGTACTGCCAAATTGTAGATGTTACAATCTGCTTGTTTGATAATACAACTGATTCAAAAAGAGTTGTCTTATAGTTGAGGAAAGAGCCAATAGAATATGTTGTGTTTGTGGATTTCGGAACATGATCTTTGGGGGTATTAGAATGGCTAAATTATGAGCGATATTGCTTTGTACTGCATATAAGTAAATATAACAATCTGCTTGCTTTGATAGAGGTAACCAGTGGCAGTACATCTGGTAAGATATCAATCTAAATAAAGTTTGTGGATTTCTGGACCATGTGACCTTTGAACGTTTTAGATAGTGGAATTACGTTCCTTAATTGGTTTGTACGGGCAAACTAAGTATTATATCTGATGGACAATTAAGCAATTATATATTCCACCGAAACTAATTTTCAAATTGCGAAGTAACGCCTACTTCAATCCAATATTCCTATTTCTTAGGTTAATGTTTGTTTAAACAATAAAGAACAAAAAGAAGTCGCTGGTTAAAATGTTAATTGAGTAACACAATACTTTACGAACAACCTACAACAATACCTGCAAAATGTACTGGCTATTACTCCCACGATCCAATTAAAAATCTTTTTAACTTGCCATAAAAAGCAAAAGCTTATCCAATTTCAAAGTTAACAAGAACATAACAAAGTGTTTTTAAGTATAAATAGAAAAAATGCGAGTTAATTTAAAAAATGTTATGCAAAATGACAAAAATTTTTTCGTCATTTATTCGAAAGTGACGGTATTCCAAATGGAATGGAGCACTGGTGAAGTTGTTTTCACTCCTCTCACACTTGACATATTTTCACTTTCATCCCGGTCGACGTTAACCCAGCATTTCCTCATAGGCTTTTCACATTTAAAACGTGGTTTCACTGTGAGAAGGTCAAGAGGGCCAGAATTTGTGTCGCTTTCAACTCTATTGATTAAATGTATGAGTTTCACCATCGACCAAACACGCTTTAGACGTCAAACAATTTTAATTTTGAACTAATAACTAAAACTAAAGTGTGGTGTTAAATTTTTATACGACTGCCCTAAAAAGGAGTGTAATTGGTCTAGGATCCCGCTATACAACGACCTTCACCGAGCTGCTTATTGGATGAAAACTATTTTATATCCAATTAAATATGTCAATAAATATATAGCAAGTGGGTTGCCTAAAAAATTTTAGTCCAGGATATGTTTAATTAAGAATTAAAAAAAATCCATTGTTACATGAACTCCTATTTGTTAGAGTTCCGTTGACATCTTAGTTCAAATTAGATTCGATGAGCGATTCAGGTCGCAAATTGCAATTGTGCATAACTGTGCATAAAACCTACGATTTTATTATCCGTTAACTTTCTTTTGCCAAAAAATATAGAACAGAAATACTTTCCTCAGCCAGGAAAGTATTTCTGGCAAAAAGCACTATTTATAACATCCAATCTAATTTGAACTACGATGTCAACTAAACTGTAACAAATAGGAGTCCATGTAACAATGGTTTTTTTTTTAATTCTTAATTAATCATACCCTGGACTGAAATTTTTTAGGCAACCCACTTGCGATATATTTATTGACATTTTTAATTGGATATAAAATAGTTTTCATCCAATAAGCAGCTCGGTGAAGGTCGTTGTATAGCGGGATCCTAGACTAAATGTTTTTAGGGTTCATGTATGTATGCATGTACATGTGTGTATGTGAGTTTCTTTATTCCACCATAACTTCTCAACGGCTGAATACATTTGGACATATGGTATTGTCATAATCCCAAGAAAAAGGCTTTATTTTTTTTTTAATTACTCGTAGAGCTGTTTTATTTGCAACATTATCGGCTAAACTTACGACATTGAGAAAGATAAAAGAAGAGGAGTAAATATAAAATTTTGAAACTATTTGAGCTAAATTATTGCGGGTTTAGTTAACAATATGACAATTCAGTTGTTTTCAAGTACAAATAATAATGTTCACATTGATACTATGACCTTCATGACATCTGTAATAGTTAATTTTAATAAGGTATAATATTAAAATATACTTGGCATACTGTTCTATTTAAAAACGAAGGTGCTGATGAAACGAACTATGAAAGTTGGCATTTTTATAGTCAGCACCAAATAAATTCTCAGAGACTATTTGAATGTTGTAAGAGTCGAGTGGATATAAAGTCAACGGGTTATACAGACGAAATACGAGAAAGTAAGGTCAGGGTGCCTTTCCTTTGATGAAAATTTAAATTGCTCCGGGCGTTTAAGAAGCTAACTCGCTACAAAGAGTCAGAGCATTTCATTTGTATTGTACAAGATTTAAATTCAAAAGTACAAATAATATTTTTAACTACGTTTTTAATTTGAAGATTTTTATTTATTTTCGTGGTTTCTCTTCTGACCCAATTTTTAATAATGAGCATCAAAAAAAAAATTTTATTTTGAATGCCTAGATTTTGAATACCTATTCATTTTTAATTGTATTTGTTAAAAATAAAATTATTTCTAACTCCTTCAGTTAAAATAAGAAATAAAACCACACATACATTCAACCACGCAAAACAAAAACATAATTACAATGTTCGGTGAACATTAGGCCAAGTTTTATCTGAAGTTGGTGGGCCATTAGTTTGTTTTTCATTGGAAGGCAGACTGTAGTAATAATAAAGGAATAATAGTTAAACTCGATTTTGTCTTTCTCTATCATCAGTAATTTGAATTTCAAAAAAAAGTTAAAATAGCATTTTGCTTTTTTCATATCTATCCCACAATATTTCTAACATTTATTACTGAGTTGGGTTTCCATACGATATAATATACAGTTGAGATGATATTCATCTTTGTTTTCAATACAGTTGTATGGTATGGCGCACTTTCAGAGGCTGTCATTAGTATTCCAAAGTTAAATCTTACGCACTGGCATCTTTCTTTTTCGTGGTCGTAACTTACTTTTACAAGCTCGATCATTACTTTTGCAAAACCGAAAACGTTTGATGCCAAGGAGTTTTCATTGTACAATAAAATGGGATGGACATTGGGATGAGGAATTTTTTTTTCGTTTTCTTTTATCTTTTACCTTTTACCTTTTATTTTTTATCTTTTATCTTTTATCTTTTTATGTTTTATCTTTTTATCTTTTTATTTTTTATCTTTTTATCTTTTTATCTTTTTATCTTTTTATCTTTTTATCTTTTTATCTTTTATCTTTTATCTTTTATCTTTTATCTTTTATCTTTTATCTTTTATCTTTTATCTTTTATCTTTTATCTTTTATCTTTTATCTTTTATCTTTTATCTTTTATCTTTTATCTTTTATCTTTTATCTTTTATCTTTTATCTTTTATCTTTTATCTTTTATCTTTTATCTTTTATCTTTTATCTTTTATCTTTTATCTTTTATCTTTTATCTTTTATCTTTTATCTTTTATCTTTTATCTTTTATCTTTTATCTTTTATCTTTTATCTTTTATCTTTTTATTTTTTATCTTTTATCTTTTCGATTGCGAATTCGAAGTCGCCTTCGATTTCGATCTTCGATATTTTATTTAAGGTAATAATCAAACAAGATGGAAATTGGCCCCCAAAATCTTGAGCAAACATATTATCTCTTTGATTTGTTTTTTTATTAAATCTCACAACTGTATTGAAAAACGTCGTGTGATACACGGGTGTATAGGTTTTTGCAAACTCGTGACATTAAAAACCCTCGCCTTCGGCTCGGGCTTGTTAATGACAGCTCGTTTGCAAAAACCTACTTTCCACCCTTGTATCACAATGTACTATTCTCTCACAATTGTCTGTAACATGTAACATAACATGTTTCCATGTATATTGTGGTCTGCGGAGCATACACTACCTATTGTGTGATTTACTATCCTGTATCACGCTTATGTAGAGCTTGTGGTGTTTGACAAAGGCCGGTTAGCTGTAGCGAACAAAAGCTTAGATCATCCTACATTGTCAGATCCAATCAACAGTAACTGTTAGAATCATGTTAGAATAAGATAGATCTACGAATGTGACGGTTGGATTTCTTCTTCTTCTTGGCGTATTGGTACCGCATGCTGAGCGTTTGAGCCATTGTCATTTTTTAGGGTTCCGTACCCAAAGGATAAAACTGGACTCTATTACTAAGACTTCGCCGACCGGCCGTCCGTCCGTCCGTCTGTCTGTCACCAGGCTCTTTCTCTTGTTAGTTAGACCGTTGAAATTTTCATAGATTATGTATTTTTGTTGCCGCTATAACAACAAATACTAAAAATCAGAATTGAATAGATATAAAAGGGGGCCCTCACATAACAAACTTGTTTTTTTTTGCTATTTTCGTAGATAATGCTACGGCACCCTTCTGTGTATTATACCTATAAAAATAGAGAGTGCATGAGGCAAGAAGAATAGGTTTTTTTTAGAAAAAGACTAAATTTATTGTGAGTTGTGAGTTGTTTTTAAGTTCCAGTGGGTATAACTTTGGCAACAAAACAGTAGAAAAAATTTATTAGGTGCCAAGCCAATGTCCATCCAAAGTCTTTAGACGTCTTTTGGCAATTTTAAACATGAATAATAATATTAACGATACCAAGATATTAAATGACACAATTTTAAGCATGGACATGATTCCATTCGTATAAAAAATATGAAAACTGTTGCATTTCCATTTTAAATTTATTCATTCTATTTACCTCATGAAATTACTCGTTCGGAAATTCTCTTGTATCTGAAAAAGCTACTTACGTGGTACATTTACCAGCTGCTGCCACTGCAAAATGCAGCGCTAAGAACACCACACGAGCCGCCATCTTTTTGAAATCAGTGCATCTCTAAATCATCACACATGGATCTGTAACAAACAAAAAGTTATAACAGTACTTTCGACTTTATTCACTTAATCATTAAATAAAGGATAAGGTTACAAAAACGATATTGAGATCGCGCACATAAGACGCGAGCCGCGCGGAGCAAGGAAGCGTGTGTCTGCGTCGGGACTCTGTGGCTCACTAAAAATATTAAAATTCGGCTGCGCCGGCCGCAGCGCGGTAGATGCGCGGGGTGGCGGCGCGCGGGCATCGGCGGGACCACGCGCGCCGCACCGGTGCCCCCCTTCCCGCGGGTACCGTGCGACAGTACTCGCACAGGCAAAACGACGGAGAGCCGCTGGCGTAGTAGGTAGAAGTGAGGGAATAGGGATAAATGGGTCGGGGTACGATCCTAGCGTTATATCCTCCCCCTAAAATTCACGTGAGCGCCCTCGCGACTGAATTTTCTTCTTACACGGTGGTTTTCTTCGGCCTACCTCTCCTCTTCTTTTCTTTACAGGGCGGCTGCACCTTACCAACACATGGCATCAGCTGCGATGCATGGTACTTTCTAATGGGCTCGGCGTTGCTCGTTTTCTCCAACACGTATATTGTTGGGTCACTGATCTCTCTTACTTGATAGGGGCCGTCTCCTTTAGGTATTGGGTTATTCCGGCGGTGTAGGATTCCATCGGACATCGCGAATCCTTGGTCTGACCAAACCCTCCCCCTAGACGGTGCGTCGGATCTCTCCAGGCCATGGATAATCTTTGGAAGCATGGGGTCCTTGAGCTGGTTCAGCCGGACATCGCGGGGGTTTCTCGATGGTACATCGACTTCGACGAAACAGAGGTCGCAATTCGACTCTTCTATGACGTCGGCATCTAGAAGCTTCTTCAAATCTTGCTCCAATATCATCCTCTTATTTTCTGAGAGCCGGTAAGGAGGTGAAACTATTGGCTCCTGCTTCTCGCTTATCTTAATATGATGTTCGGCGTAGTCGGTCGGCGGGCCTTCGGTAACGAAGCGGTCTGCCTTCTTCATCAACAACGCGTTCAGCTGCATCCTCTCGTCAGCTGTTAATCTCGAACCTTCATCATCACGTAAGGCGATTTGCGAAGTGTCGACCTTCATCAGTTCCGCAGCACTTGGAGACTGCAAGTCGTAAGCCTTCGTAAACGCATATGTTTCCTCGGGTTTATCAGCAAAGTTCCATATTCCTCGGGGTAAGTCCAGCACTATGTTAGCCTGAATAATAAAATCTCTCCCAAGTAGGGTCCTTGTATCCGCATCAGGAAACACAATAAATGACGTAGGTATGTCCCGTCCTCTAAGATTCACAACCGTTCTACACGTAAGCGCCGGTCGCACTCGCTGCGTTCCGTCAGCCAGACCTACGGTGCGGTGTGTCTCAGTAAAAACCACTCCCTCTTGCACTAACAACCTGTGTAATCCTAAACTCGCAATCGAGTGGGAAGCGCCGGTGTCAAAGGCCGCCGTACCTTTATGAGTGGCAACCTCAATCATAACAACAGGGCGTGTATCTACAATGTCGTCAATTTGCAAGGTGTGAAACTCTACTTTGTCAGTAGGTGCACTTCTACAATTGCTGCACCGGGAGCGGATGACACCGATCTCTCCACATCCATAGCAACGGATTTCGGCCGCCTCAGCCTTATCCGGCTTTTCCGTAGTCCGTCCATCCGACTTAGCAACAGACTGGGACTTGTTTCTACAGTTTTCGCTCGTGTGACCAAAAAATCGGCAAAACCCACATCTAGGCCTAGCGCGTCTCTCTGTATGCTCATCACTTGATCTTCCGGCTACATTCGAACTGGCGGCGCCGGCCGCGTTCGAGTCGGATTTACCAGTGGTAGGGGACTTTCCAGTAGTAACGCTAGGATTCGTGACTGTCGGATTTGACGCGGGTTTAGGTTTGGAATTGGGATCAGAAGAAGAAAGGGTACTCACCTCCGCCAGCGACTCTTCCACTAACCTGGCCTTCTCCAGCAGGCGATCGACCGTGTCCACCGCTTCGCGAGGCACGCGCTTCCTTATTCTTCTGTCCAATAACCCGTATATAATGTCCGTTTTCATCACTTCATCTAGTTGGTAGGGTAACTTAGCTAAGAGCGCGCGAATTCGGGACACGAATTTATCCCCGCGTTCGGTCGAATGAACTTGTGAAAACACTTCTCGAAAGATCTTATACGCGGGCCGCGATACACCGTACATTCCACGTAACCGTTTTAACGCATCGTCCCACGACTTCGTACTGTCTTTTACACCTCTGTACCATATGGCCGCTTCTCCGGTTAGTAACATCGGCAGTCCTCTGAGAGCGTGCTCATCGCTCACGTTTGCACATTCTTTATACGTCTGAACGGCGTCCAGAAAAGCTTCCAACACGTCGGCCTCGTCGGATGTCCCCGCAGCCGCCTGTCCGTCGAAGCGCGCCGTGCACTTTGCGAAGCTCCCACCTGGTAGCACCTGCACTGTACACGGCGACGGCGACGCGCTCGTGCTGGGTTCTGATGAGTGAACCGGTCCCCGGTATGTCGCCATGATGTTCTCGATGAGAAGCCGACTAGTCTCAGCTTGGGTCTTCACAATCTCTGAGACTAGGGAGGAGAGCTGATCTTCCGTCATGACGACGTTGGTCCTGGCTTCCGCTTCGTCAGCGCTATCCTCGTCGCTCTTCTTTCCCGCTGTCCTATCTCTCCGCGGTGGCATGCTCGTCGTCGTGCGCCCACTATTGGGTACTCGTTGTACGTGTCCGCTGGATCGCACCGCGCTACGTGCCCACTGCTGGGTATTCACCGTAGTACGTGTCCACTGCTGGATCGTGCCGTAAACGCACCCAATGTTCCGGCCCACCGTTGGGACGCCACTTATAACAGTATTTTCGACTTTATTCACTTAAACATTAAATAAAGGACAATGTTACATAAATTATATTGAGATCGCGCACACAAAACGCGAGCCGCGCGGAGCAAGGAAGCGTGTGCCTACGTCGGGACTCTGTGGCTCACTAAAAATATTAAAATTCGGCTGCGCCGGCCGCAGCGCGGTAGATGCGCGGGGTGGCGGCGCGCGGGCATCGGCGGGACCACGCGCGCCGCACCGGTGCCCCCCTTCCCGCGGGTACCGTGCGACAGTACTCGCACAGGCAAAACGACGGAGAGCCGCTGGCGTAGTAGGTAGAAGTGAGGGAATAGGGATAAATGGGTCGGGGTACGATCCTAGCGTTATAAAGTTAATTAAAATATTTATTGACAAGGGTTTTACGGCGACAAATTCGTTTTGTTTTACAAATTTAGTGGTGATTGTGGAATTTTCGGAAATATATACCTAGGTTTTATCACCAAATATATAATATTACTGTATTCAGGATAATAATTTAGCTTGTAAAAGTAAAGGTCCATTAACAATTTAATTACATACTTGATGAATGCTTAGAATGGTAGAGCCGCCTAGGTACTGCTGTGCTATTCTACAAAATGAAATAGCTGCCAGACAGCTGCCAACCCGAATATGGTATGCAAAATTGTACTCTATTACAACTGACAAATTCATAGATGCAGAGATGTACACTCGTCGCTGTTTTGCAGAATAGCACAGCTGATTGGATAATGTTGGAATAGGTTGTGCAGCGTAGGCACCGATTGGCTGTTAATGGTTGCGTTGCTATGGTTACCGCCTTACCGGCGATGTTTGGGCTGTGTACTATTTTATTTACGCGAATCACCCTGCTGGTTCCTCCTCCTTGGTCGTCAGTCTTCATTACTGAATGTCATGTCCGCACTGCAGTTCCTTTGTCATGTTCTTAACTATGTCCCTCCATCCACTTCTGTCTTCAGCTTTTCTAATGGCTGTTGCAAGAGAAAGGCCCGTGAGTGAATTCACTTGGTCAGACCAGCGACTAGGCGATCGGCCGCGTGGTCTTTTCCCCTCCAACTTACCCACAACTATAAGCTTATCTAAGTTATCTGGAAGGCGACGGGCAATATGACCAAAATAACTTAGTATCCTCTGGTAACATCAGTTGCTTGGGGATCGGTATGCGAAGCATCCTCCTACAACACCTCATCTCAAAACAACCCTGCTGGTTATTCAGGGTCAATCCATCAGCTATCTCTTGTTATCATCACAACTAATTACTGTAGACTCATTAACAGCTGCACCATCTACTAGTATCCATAATCCAACCAAGGGCTACAAACCAAGCTATTTTTTTTAATATAAAACTGTTCCTGTAACTGGCTTATCTCTGACGAAATTAGCCACCGCGAGAGAGAAAAATTAATCACAGTATACATTAGTATTTCTGGTTCTAAAACACGTAACAAACTCGCTACTATCCAAATACATTAAACAATAATTTTCTATTCCACAGGTCCTGGTAAACTTCTGTTCTAGTGACTAGTTAGTAGTTACTGATTAATAACTTCGGTCGAGTTTGAAACTACTACTAAACTCGGGATTTCGAGATAACATGCGACATAATCCATTTTCTACATTTAAAAGTTCAATCTTACGACAGTTTAAGTTTTGCAAACTTATTTGTGTTTCGATTTGTCCCACTGTATTTTTTGTTTTATTTTTCATATTAATTATATTTACGCTATTTAAAATACTTTGGCGTGTATCGTAGGTTTTTGGCTCCACTCATAGTACACGTCATAATAAGGGCGTAGAATCGAAACCATTTTATGTCGCATTTTACGTAAAATTGCAATTTGCATAGAAGTTTGTGTAAGCTTTATACGTTGTCAAAACTACTCTAAGAATAAGTATATAATGATTACAAACTGTTAAAAAACCGGTTGAGAAGGTAGAGAAGAGATCGGGAATTGCTCGACAAATCGCTTTCAATCCGACTCGGCATCATAGACCAGCTGTGCTATTCTACAAAATGAAATAGCTGCCAGACAGCTACCAACCCGAATATGGCATGCAAAATTGTACTCTATTACAACTGACAAATTTATACATGCATAGATGTACGCTCGTCGCTGTTTTGCAGAATAGCACGGCAGGGTAATAGACGTACATCCTGCACAGGGTGGACGGTGCGAAAAAAATGTCACCAGTTTATCGGTGGCAAAAATGCCACGACGTAGTTTGCTCAGCAGCCACGTATAGAATTTTGACAGATGGCGCTACTGTTTGCTTGTCTGAAAAAGGCCCATAATATCCTTTTTTTAGTTTTCTTATGAATGACCAGGGTAGATTGTGTGAGCATAGCGAGCGTATTATGAAAGTTCACAAGACACCTAGAGGCTTCAAAGATTGTTAGCAAAACATGAGTTTCTTGAACGAGGAACTCGAAGCTAGTTACGCTAGTGGAAGCTACTTTTATGACGCATAAAACTGTTAACAACTTCTAAGGAACGCGTGACCTGCTAAACGCGTTAAGTTCCGAGGCAGAATAAAGGGAATCAACCAATTTTAGGTAAATGCCATCTTTGGACAACTGGTGGCTATTGTAATGGACGATTTTATATACTTTATTTTTTTTAATGAGAACCTATCTCGTATTATAATTATGCCTAAAAAAGGAACCGTTTTCTCGCACAGTTTTTTCGATACCAATCGGCTTTCCCAAAGAATAGACAAACTTACTTAATAGAGAAAATATAATTAATAAAGTTAAGAAAATTGTAAATACTATGAAAAAATGCTAGTAGGTCTAACCGGTTTAGTTAAGCATGGTTCATTATTAACAATCGCAGTATTGTCTCAAAAAATCATTTTTTGACATTATACGCATCGTAATCTAGATGTTCTAAGTTTTATCTGAATCATTAACAGCTTTCATAAAGTATGTGGTTATAAAAGCTCAGTAACTAAAATAATAACTAAGAAAACTTATTAAGTATCACAGATACTTATGAGCTCGGCGAAAGAGACGACAAAGTCAATTAAGTAGAAGACGAAAGAGCAATATAAGTTGGAGCGACAAAACATATAATCCACTACAACAACTGGCTTGCAATTTGCTGTCCCGATATTATTTTGCGATGCGATACGTGATCTGTATGCTGGGGTCTGAGGAGATAAAGTATCGTCAATTCTGATGACAAAAAATGTGAAAAATACGTGCGTAGGTTGGGATTAACACAGAGGACCTTTGTCAATATAATACACGATTGGAAATAAATACGTGTATATGGAACCTGCTTTGAAACGTGCTTTGCCATGACGGATCATGTTGGCAGGATTACGAGATTCCGTCGCGTATTCACCGAGCTCCCGCCAGGACTTGATTTGCCACCAGGGCTCTTATTTCGCATCTCAATGATGAACACTCAGTGAACTTCAACGAGCTCGTTTGACATATATATATTTTGTATACATTGAAAGTTTGCCAAATAATCTTACTTCTGTTTCACGTAACAAAGCAATAATGTATAACGAACCATAGACAACAGTTACTATCACTGCAAAATTTTACAGAATTAAGGCCCTCAGTGGCAGATCCCGTTGCTACTGCTGGTAGCATGGCCCTGCGTACTCTCCTGGGTGGCACATCGTAAACAAGTCACGCAATCTTCACCATCATAGGAATTTTAAATCGCAGTTTAATATTTTATTGCTTTTAGGAATATTTATGATAAAAACTAAAGTTACATTGAATAAAAATAGGTATTACTAATTGATGACTTTACTTTCTTTATTTTCGGATGTAAGTTTCGTACAGTCTAACAAAGGTGAGTGTTAATAATTGCATGCAACTATAGTTTTTTGTGTACACACAAAAACTCTAGGTGGTGTCATTTGTTCGCAACCTTTTTTTCTGTTTGGATCCAAACAACTCTTTCAATTGACATTAGTATATCAGTAAGATAGACATGTTGAGGATCTCCCATCGCTTAAAAAAGCTACGGACGACATCTACAGATCGCGTCTAAATAAAATATACACATCACATCATCAAGAATGGCTTGTCCGTATCAAATGAAACAGAAAAGTGTACACAAAATGACAGTTTGCACAAGAACGGTGAAAAATGACGCATCTGTAGTATCGCGAACGTAATTACGAAAGGGCTCTTGACATGCTTTCGATTGTTCTTTGTGCTCGTTTTATCAGATGCAGTGCTTATAGCTCTAACTGTTTCGAGATTTACGGCCTTACAGCCTTTTATCAACCACCACAATTATTATAGGTTACCATTCTTGGGAATAGTTTTACAAGTTTTTTTTACATACGGCATTAATTTTCGTTAATTTGTTAAAGACGGCTTAGACTAAAAGAACATAAGCATACCAAGAGAAGCGTTTGTGATTTTCTAGTAAAGATCCAAGTTACCACTAACAGATTACTAATGGCCAAGTCCGATTATATGCTGTTTGGGAATTTCATGAAAAACCTTCTCCTTGTCTTGTTTGTCTCTTGTCTTGTCTCCTTAACCGCTTAGTAACACAAGAAAAAAACAGTGACGCCTGCTTGGAGTAATATAATCTAGTTAGAAATCCTCCGTCTTCTTTACATTATAGTCAATGTAAATTTATTAAATTAGAATATAAGGGATAATTTACCCCGTCTTCATTGGAACATCGAAAACATATAGTTCCGATCTAGTGAACGCGGGAACAATGGACGTTGAACGGGCCAATTGTGCCATTGTCTAATTTGAATTGTTCACTCCAATGGAAAACAGATACAAGATATTTTGTTTCATTTACAACCTATAACCAATGGGTTATTTTATTCTAAGGGCTTATTTGCTTGTGACAATATTTCATCTTCATCAGCTACGTAAATGCAGTACGAAATGCTTCGTTGGTCAAGTGGTGATTCAGTATGTTTGTATGTAGATTACAAAGTTGTGGATTTGATCCACGAGTCAGTACAACTAATAGAACTTCTTAGTACCAGCCCAGAGTTTTAAAATTGGTGATGTCTCCCTTCGTAGCTCAGAGAGCACTTTATGCTATCAAACCTGCGCTTGATTTTCCTCCTGCTGAAGTTGCCTTATCGTAGAAAGTGAGGGAATAACTAATGCACCATATTTTGTTTCACATACATTTGTGCGCTTTAAAATTTTGCGCGCAGATGGTAAATCTCTGTGGAGATTGATCACCGTAAAGTGTATTTTTATAAGACAACTAGCAAACCCGGCGAACTCCGTTTCGCCACCAGATGGCTTCGTTTTATGTAACATTTTTTAATTTTTAATTGTTTTATAATTTTTCCTGAGTTTTTTTTTTTGCTATAAACCTCACGGAGCCCGAGACCTTTCCAACGAATGCAAAACCGTGGAAATCGGTTCGTGCGTTCTGGAGTTATAGCGTCAGGAAGGAAAACCCGACTTATTTTTATATAGTAGGTGTAATATAGACTCATACATAAGAAATAAAAAAAGTATAACTAATAGCTCTATAATAACTCCGAACAAGTAAGGAAAAGTTTCTCAAATCGAAAGGAAAAATCGTACAAAGCCAGTCCCTTCATTAAGGCCCCCAAGTTACTGACAGAGGTGTTAACATTCTCGGACCCGTATGTAGTTGTAGGGCCCTCCCTCAGCTGTTGAAGACAGGTGGGACGTAAATTGTCGACCCTTTTAGTTCGCAAATTACAGAAGTGGTCGGCTAACGACCAGAACCGCACTTACGTGGCTATTACCAGAATACCTAGTAATGGCTTTCCTTCAATTGGTTGCTTAATTCAATTAATTGCTACAAATTAACGTGGAAACTTTATTAATCACGATGAAGTACCTACCTGTAGTGCTAATATTATTTCAATTTATCAAGCCATTAATTTGATGGAACTTGTAAATTGATTAGAGTATATTTCGTAGTTTAGCGAGTTTATTATTAAATAAAACATAAGGATTTGTGCTTTGTATCTATTTGTTTCATTAATTTCAATTTAGGAAGCCAATACTTTGATAGCTGAAAATAAAACGTTTACAGCGATGGACGAACAGACGTACGGAGAAATTCTATTTTTTTATCACTTTTAAAACATTCAATCACCATGCCAAGAAGTTTTTGACGAACGCGAATGAAATGGTCAACATACCGAAAGTGTGACAGTGTTTTAACAAAACTAAGGTTCTGTGGTTATTATTATTGTGTGAAATCATATAGAAGCAACGGAATTCTCTTTATATATGATAAAATAGTCATAGGTAGGTATATAAAGCGCCCAGTCTAGACACATAAAAACTAATAGCCTAGGGTCAGAAATGCTGAATGAAAAGCAATGGAACTATCATTAAATTGACGGAGGGAAATATACGCGTACTAGTAGTACGTATAAATGAAAAAACCTTTTCTACTAATGTGAAAGAAAACCGCCGCACAAAGGCGGACCCTTTGCTGAAGTGCCCTCATATGAACCAGAGGCGCAGAAAGTTGGGGCAGACTCACGAACATTTTGTTTGAAGGTCAACCCTTGGCTTGATCTACTTTGCATGCGACTCGTATATAATTCGGTTGCGCGACCCTTCTATTACTATAAGATTTTAGGCCGGATGCTATATGGAAATCTCACGCTAAATGCATAGTAGGTTGTTTTGTAAACGACAATAATAATTGGGTTAGTATCACTGATCTTTATTCTATGGATCGCTGACTGTCAACGTAAAAATTAAGATTGATTGAACAGTTGATAGAAATTGGATTTTTCTGCCAGTTTTTCCAATTATTTGACCTATCAGCTTACTGAGAATTGGTAACTTTATGCCACTGACCTCTATTATCTCAAACTTTCAACGTAAAAATGAAGACACTTGATTTTCACCATTTTGGCGCTGATTGTTGCGTAGCCTGGCGTGAGCGTCTATAGAACTAAAATAAAATGGCATTCAAAACGGCGATCTCTAGGAGCAAAATGACAATTTAGCAACGTGGATGTTCGAGGGTGGCGCTCCAAATAAGAACAAAAAGGAACTGTCAGATGTATAGAACGATTAATCCATAGAATAGAGATCAGGGGTTAGTACGAGTATGCTTACCGGTTCATGGTATTTATGGTTTGACTTCCGTGCCTTTATATATCTTTGCCAGCTCGGACCAATTTTTTTTTTGAAATCCTTAATTATCTCAGGTTGTACAAGTTCGATCCTAATCTCGATTCGGTTATACAATCTTTACGCGGGGAGTAACTGAAAACATATAAATCTATCAATTTTTTTAGCATTCATGTTACTATTACTAGCCTACTTATCTGCTTCAGCCGGGACTGGTTTACCTTACCGACAACTATTTTGCGTTTTGGTGGTATTCTGCTTCTTTTTCTGCGAATTTTACGGGTTTAGTTTATTCTAATATTTGGTGTGATATTTTCATAGCAAGAGTATATCATTATTATAACCTTCATTATCAAATTAGTGCGATTATCTTTTTGGTAGCATCGTATATTACCATCGCGTATTAATCAATGCAATCAAGTAATAACGTATACCTACCTAATTGAAAATATATAAAATGTAAGATTGGTTGCTGATTTTAAAGTTTGACTAATGTTTTAATTATTTTCGTTATAATTATTGTTGATTTGGTAAACTCTTCTGAAACTTGGCGGACGAAACTTTTGTGACCCTTTTGACTCACTAATTGCAAAAGCAGCGAAACTAATAAACGAAGCTGACCGTAATCCGTAGTTTTCACTTATTTTAATGGAAGGCTCAAAAGGTTTAAACTTCTTAATTTTGTATCGAAAAGTTTATAAAACATCAGTTTTCATTACTATTATAAATTAATGTGGATAAGAGATAATTTTGATAAATCTTAATTATAAACAAAAATTGTTTTATTCAGCGGGATTTGAACCCGTATCTCTTCTGCTATCGCTTGAGACCTATAACAATAAAGGTTCGTTCTTTTACCGCAGACTAAAATTTTTATAATGTCCCTTGGTATTAGACCAAACTTTATTTGGATATATATTCACAAATTCATATTGTAACTTTTTAATTAAGTAACTTTACGGTCTTATTTATGTCAGTGCATATTATATTGAACATACAAATATTTATAATTTAAATTTTGCTCTAGAACAAACTTATATAAATCTAAAGTAGGTCAAACTGGTGTAGTAAAACTTGAACGAACTCATGGATGTAATATAAAGGATGAGCCCTTAGCGACGTCACGCATATATTTTTAGGCTCCACGCCGGACGCTCTCAAGCCGGATTTTTAAGTAGTCAAATATGTAAAATGGCACTTATGTATGCGACCAACAGCGGTATGTGCAGCTGTCAGCGGTAGCGGTATATATTATGACGCACGACGCCATATTTGAGAAATTTTTGGTTTCAACATACGAGTACGTCACATAGTACCTGTCCTCTAAGCGTAGCGTATTTCGTCATTGGTTTAACTGGTCTTATATGTGGCTAACAATGTATGTCATAGAGTATACACAACACTGTTAAAATAAAGTTCCAGCGCTCCTCAAGGATCCCTTTTTGTCCGCATCTCCATACAAAAAGAATTCGGCGTAAAATCCACTATCCTTACAGTATGAAAAACCAGGAATGAAACCAATTTTTAAAATAATTACGTTTTAAAAATGATTAGTAGTTACTAGTTACGACCTTGAAATACATTTTTAATTTCGCGCGCTCGGTTTCGAGTGGGAGGACGCGAGTTCGATTCTCGCCATTAAATTGGCTCATGTCTGGTCTGGTGGGAGGCTTCGGCCGTGGCCAGTTACTACCCTACCAGCAAAGACGTCTGCCAAGCGATTTAGGTTCCGGTGCGATGCTGTGTAGAAACCGTTGGGGTGACTTTACTTACCCCTTCCTTAACATCTGCATCATCACTCACCATCAGGTGAGATCGCAGTCAAGTTCTACCTTGTATAGTGTAAAAAAAGTCAAGCACAAGCTTATTTACAATAAGAAAAAATAATTAAATCGGCTTAACCTTCTTTGCTTAAAAAAGAGGATTCCATTTTTGCATTTGACATACCCTTAAAATATTTTTGATTAATTATACGATTGCTTTGGATACAGTTACTTGATACCGTTATTTTGTGTTTATTTTCTCGAAAAGCTTAATTTATCTCCGTCTATAAATCTTAGTCAATGATAAAATACGGCGAGGGTGGGGCAACGGCGTTAATTGTTGTTGTAGGTACAATTTATGTTCCGGACTCATTTACAATTGCCTCCGGATTGCTTGTTGATTATGAGATGTCCATTATTCTAATTGCTATTGCACCTTTCGTGAGAACCACTGGTAATTTTCTTTAGGGCTTGATAATTTTGATCATGATTAGGTATTTTTTATCTTATGCGTTAGGCCTCATTAGCAAAAACGGCTTGGTAAGATTTGCGTCCGCTAAAACGTTTTCGGTGGATATCCTATTTATTTATTTATTTATTTATTTATTTGCATATCTGACCACATTACATATATAAAATATTTGTAGATATAGTCAAAAAGCCCTGTCAGGGCGTAGCAAAAAATGTCCTTAATCTAACAATTTCATATATCTATAACTAAATGCCTTATTTATATTACATTAAGTTGGCTGCTGTGAAATTGAGGTCAATTTAAACTTACTCATCCAAAAATTCGTTTATACTGTAAAAACATTTTTTAGTCAACCAGTCTTTCAATTTGCTTTTAAATAATGTCTCTTTTACTTCGTCTGTAATGGTTCTTGGTAGTTTATTATATATTATTATTGTTCTGTAATATGGACTAATTTTCGCTACTGTTTCCGATTTATAATATGGCAGGACTAATTTTTTATTCTTCCTAGTTTCTCTATGGTTTGTGGGTCTTCCTAGCAGCAAGCGGAGATCAAGAATCTCTTAACTCTTACTTAAACTCACCGATGCCAATACTTTCTACACCCTTTGGGGTTGTCTCGGGAAAAATAAGGTCCCTTCGTCGTTTAGAGTCTTCATGTGAGTCAGTTTTAAGGCAAACTTTTAGTACAACTTATTTACATTGTAGTACTAAGTGCGAGCTTTTAGATCATAGTTTTAATTATTTCTGTCAGACATTTTGAGTTCAACATTCATACAAAAATTCGCATGCTCCTTTTGAGTCTAGAATATTTAAATAAGTTATGTAGCTATAGATAGTGTGTAAATCCTAGGCCCAGAGAAAGAGCACACTAATATTGAACGGTCTTTTTATTATTACGTTGCAACTTGCACGACCTTTGATATCTTTATCAAAGAACAAAACATTCTATTAATTATTTTGGTGTACTTGCGCCATAGGCTCCGTCAAACGACAGAGCATGAATGTTTGAGGTCGGAGCACAGACGCTTTTTGCATATTTAAATGTTTAAACTACGGACGGGACGGCTTCAAAGTTCTGATTGGTTGCCCCAGGGCTTGTGTTATTTCAATGGCGCGGCTTGACATGACTTAATATACATTTAATAATAACGTGGGAGACGAAAAAAGGTGTTGAATATTAGTAATTCATTAGGTACTCTGACTGCACAGTGAATCGGGTGGGATCCACAATTTTTCCGGTCTCCTCTAATGATAGAGGTTTGGCTTCAGCCCACCACGCTAATCAACTGCAGGTTTGTAGGCTTCACAAAACTTTGATTATTAATGGTGGACTCACAGGTACGCAGGATATTTTCCGTCATCAGTAAGCTTACACACTTAAGTTATTTCTTTCATAATAGGTACTTATATAAAATTCTCGTAGATCTGTGCGTAGATCATATTATTTGTTACCAAACTCCCCCGAAACGGCTCGACCGATTGTTATGTAATTTTCTGTGCACGTTTTATAGGTCTCATAGTAGGTCTTAGGAGTTAGCTAGTACTTAGTTTTCTAAGATATAGTAGTGCAAAGTAGCAAAAGTCAAAGCTATGTGCCCGGGGACCTAATTTTGATAAGTCTGATCTGGACTATCACTGCTATCACTGTTATAATTTATATTCTAGTTACTTTATGTATTATAGTGTGTGCAGTTTTATACATTTAAATGTGTGGTTGATTGAGCGACTGAAACATCCCACAATGGATTGTGGTTTTATTAAAACAGCCACGTTGCGCAGTTTGTATCGTCGGCGACACGACGGTCAGTGCTGTAAATTGTTATTAGTCGTGAATAATTCTATTTATGTTGAATAATTTGTCTTTAACTGAAGATTTACTATCTCTCTGCACAGACACGTATCATGGCTCTATTAATTGTTACTGTTACACGTTTTGGTGCATAGAAAACTCCTGATTTATTCATTCATTAACTCATTGACTCGTCATCGCCCAGGCTAAGCCCTTGGACTTAGAAAGCTGAATATTTATCTATCTAAGTTCCCACGTTATCAGTAGGGCGAATCAAAAGCGGGTTTGCCGGTATTCAGTACTGCTGTTTTAAAGAACGCATCAATCAAATATGCAAGATTGATAAAGTAACATATTAAATAGGTGTGGTACTTCATTAGGTGCAGTAGCGACATTAAAACGAAGTCTCCATAATAGGGTTCCTTTTTTACCCTTTGGGTACGGAACTCTAAAAATGTGGGCAGCAGTGGGATACAGAGGCACAAAACCGCAGTGGTTGGCCTTCAAGAGAACCAGCCAGTATTAGCTAAGTGCATCAACGAATTTTTTTAGACAGGTACTAACTGACTCCACTAAAATTATTTTGCCATGTAATTTAAATCTCACTCAGGGCTATGAAAAGCTTTCTTAAGAAAAGCTTAGTCCTACGAACTATTCTCAGACGTACCGTATAAGTACACAAATTTCATAACAATCGGTCAAGTTGTTTCGAAAAAGGTTTGTTACAAACACTATGACAAAATAATTTTCTATATTATTAGATTATAGATAGATAGATAAGACCTTAAATGTATTTCTCAGGAAAATTACAAAAATAGCCAGCTAAAAAAGTTACGAAAATATTAGTTTAACAGCGAAAGCGGGCTAATCCTTGCTAAAGCTAATTTCGCGTCAACCCATATGGGTCAGAGGTCGCTCATGCTTAATCTGGTAATCCGTTTGGCAGACATCCTCCCTCGTCCAAATTAAATTGGCTTGTCAACTGACGTTGCCACAAGAAGCTTGAAGACTAGGATTCCATTTTTGAAAAGTCTCTAATTGATCGGACCTTGGATTATGCAAAGGATCGGACACATATTTTGTTTTAAACGCACCCATATCTTTGCCTTATTTTTCAAAGCTTACGCTTTAGCCATGACATAATATGGTTCTAAGATTAAAATTAGAAAACCAGAGACAGTGTACTGCATTTATATAATACGTCGACGCTCGCGCTCCGACTAGATAGAGCCCTCAACAACCACAGCTCCGTGAGTGCGGCAACTTTTTCCGTAGTGTGAGTATGTTAATTTGAAATTCTTATGGTGCACTGCTGCTGTTGTGCGTGAAAAATTGTGCAGCGACGGCTCGGGTATGCCAACTTAAACAAATTATTTATTGCCACACTTTAGAAGTCGCGGGCGACTTCTTGGACCTCTATGGTGTACTGTTTTCTTTGTACTTGACGATTTTGTTGACAAGTCCACAGCTTTATTATCCTGGACGACATTTATCGGACGGCCAAAATCATCCGTCGCCAATTTCAGAGGGTCCAACTTAAATGGATGAACTTTATCAGGCCGTAAATTTGCCGGGTATCTTTACGTCAAGGTCCGTACGAAAATGCCATGGAAAAATATCCGGTATATTTTGGGTCAACTGTGTGCCATTTTTTACGTGACGCTTGCTGTAGTTTCAGTGAAATTAATAGCTTGTTGGTCGCCGCATGTCCCTCAAGGGTCAACCGTTGTCAGGTCCTTTTTACCGAATTTGGTTGACGTTCCTCACAAACTTTCAAGGCAAATAAAATCTTTTAAACAAAATAATAAATTGCGTAGGTAGTAGATACCTTTCACCCGAACTTCCGTAGCGTGGTTCTCGGGTTTTACCTTGTTTTTTATTTAAATTTTCTAAGGAATTTGCATCTCATTCTGATAATGTAAGCAGTGTGATACTAACTAAATAATATTTGTATTTCACAACGTGTTAAGAATTTCATCATTCAATGTGGATATGCGGCCTATGAATTTAGTAACTTGAGGCGAGGCACACGCCTACGATAATTCAAAGCTTTCTTTGTACGACATATATACGGAAATCTATATTGCATACCTATATCTCAAAAATGTGGGTGTCTGATGTGTGCCAATCCTCATTTAGCCAGCCTGACAGGATTTGGCCAAACCTAACCTACCACACTGAATTATTAAACTCTTACCATGTTAATAATGGGCTATAAAATGGGTTGAGATAATAAACATGATGATATTGCATCTATCTCGAATTAGTACTAGAATATAATTGGGAATGGAATTAATTAATCAAAAACAGGAGATGTAAATTAACAATTCGAGGGAGTGGCCTTTGGCCATATTTCATATTTATCCAAGATTTATGGGCGTAGATAAGTGACTAACAAGAGAGAATGCAAGTAATGGTTTAGGTACCAGTGGTTAAAACAAACTATTCTGTAATTTTTTGTGCGTAAAAATATGTAAGTAATAAAAGTAGGTATATAATGTGGTACATAATGAATGATAGATTAAGCAGCAAGAGCATGCTCCGATTTTTTTTTCTGTCCTAGCATCTGCAGAAGAAATACTCATCCACATAAAAAAAGTCAAAGTTTCACCCATGAGCATAATATTTTGTCTATCGTTAACGTATACATAAGTATACGTCTAAAAGAAGATTCCGACGAATTGAGAACGTCCTCCCTTTGAAGTTGGATAAAAATACATAGTTGTACGAGTATATAGGGGAGAGTATTTCAATGCCATAGTACTTTCCATTTATTGGGACCAGCAACTAAAATACAAGCACTAACTTACGCTGTGTGCAAGTTTATCGCTTCAATACGTCACCCCCTAAATCTTGACTGGGAAAATGTGGCGTGTAAAGTGTGTTTTTAGGTGAAGAGCGTCCGCTTTAGATAGGTCTACGAAGACATACGTGTAGCAGTCGGCACCTTGGCTACGTCAAACGTTTTACGCCTACGCCCATTTGCCAGTAATTTTGAACCTAGTGTGAAGCGAAAGTATAAAGGAGTAAGCAATTTCTTTGAAGCATGTTGTCAAAATTATTATTTTCAAGAATGGGAGTGTACTCATATTTATTACCTAAACTTGAAGCACTGCTCTTCGAAGGGGGCGCTTCAAATTGACACAAAAAAATGAACTGTCAATTGTATAGAATGTGTGATCCAGCGTACCAGTATAATGAGGTCAGTGTCAGTGGCACTAATTCTCAGCAAGCTGATAGGCTAAACAATGGAAAAAACTGGCAGAAAAAACCGATTTATCTCAACTGTTCACTCAATGTTATAGTCGAACGTAGGACCTCAAGATTCACAATCAATACAACTAGACCAAAAGCGCCAGTTCAACCCAGTAACCACGTACGTAAATCAAGTTGCCTCAAGTCTAAATTAAATTTGAGATAGAGTTTCCGAGTCCGGTAATGTTGCATTAGCTCCTGCCTAGAAGACGAATGGTGTTTGTACTAGGAATTGACTTAGAATATCCGATTACCGTGCATCCATTTTGAGGAAAATCTTCATAGAAAGTTTGCTTTGAAAATATCTCATTTCATCCTAATATTCTATATACTTATGTGATTAAGTTACTTAATATAGCTATTTATTATTCAAATCATTAGTAGACCGAAAATAAATCGGTATGACACCTCACAATATCATACAAATCTTTCAAAAATAGCCTTTACGTTTATTTTGCTCCCACTTAGCAAAAGCACCGACAAAAAAATATTCGTTTGTAGATTTTTCCCCTTTTAGTATCATTCAATTTTACTCCAAGGAAGAAACAGTACGACGATTTATTTTGCATTTGTAGTATAGTTACGACCTAGGATATAATATTAAAAACCTATAGTTCGTGGCTCGATTTATTCTTACTCTCTGAAACAATAAAGGTTTTCTTAGGATTAATCAAGACTTTAGATAATGCGGACAAAATCTAGAATAACTAGGTAAATCAAGCACCACTACGTAGTAAATTTAATTTGGGAGCAAGTTTTCGGGTCCAGCAACATTGCATTAGATGTGTCTGAAAGACAAATGGTGTTTGTTCAGCAAATTGACTTACACTCCGCAGCGCCGCTCCGACCGAAACCAAATTTAGTGGTGTATTAGTTTGAACAAATACTCAGTTTATCATACCAGTACGTTTGCTGAATTGGAGGTGTACTTGAAGATATTATAGTTTTGTTTTAAATAAATAATTTATTTAATATAATACCAACTAGCTCTTTATACGCCTCCATTGTAGATTATTGCACTAAGCGCAAGATACGATTACTGCTCGGGTCGTAATTTTAACATATCAATAAGAAAGGTGCATAATCAAATTTTCTTTCGAGTAAGTAGCTACTTAATTTCATAAAAAAGTGCTTATTCAAAAAAAAAAAGTCCATAAAACTGAAGTTTCATTAACAGTATTTTGAGCTTGTTAAATAATATGAAGAATCGAAGTTTTACACACGCATCATCGAATCGAAGTACAAAACACGCATCCTTTTTTTTTTTCAACAAGACGTTTTTCATCAAAAAAACTGCATTTTTATATAATATTTTTGCACTACTTTGTTTGTAAGCAAAAAATACTTCCTTCATAAGATTGATTGACATTATACAAGCGAGTGACACCACGAACCATGGACCTACCACGAACGCGCTCTTATTTTGTACATAGACTGACTCTGTTTGTGACACCTAAAAGAACATTAAAAAGCAAACAAAGACCTAAAAGTATTAAGCAGTTTTATATCCTTCTTGATATACCGTCCTCTTGACGCTGGCGGTAAAACGGTAATCACATATCATTTATGTCGAGGCCGTTAAATCAGAATGACGACACAGACATTAAAGAAGCTCGTAACATTAATATTGCAGTATTACTGAATACTAAAGACTACGCAGCGCAAATAATTTTATTATGCCAACATTCTATTGTATACTTACCTACTCATTGTCTTAAACCCAATTAATTAAAGTCTGCGATTTTAAAATAAATGTCATCATAACGCTTGCTCATAAAATTGCTTTTTAACCGACTTCAAAAAAAGGAGGAGGTTCTCAATTCGTCGGAATCTTTTTTTATTTTTATTTTTTTTTATGTATGTTCACCGATTACTCGAAGACGCGTAAACCGATTTGGAAAATTCTTTTTTTGTTTGAAAGGGTATACTTCCCAGATGGTCCCATTTTTTTTTGGTCAGGATCTGATAATGGGATCCTGGAGAAGTCGAGGGAACTCTTCAAATTTTATATGGATACTTGAAACAATTTGGATACTGATTGAAAGAGTAATATTTTCCAGGTTTTCCTATGGTCATCAGGTCAGGATCTTATCATGGTATCTTGGTGAAATCGAGGGAACTCTTCAAATTTTGCTAATATACTTGAAGCGATTTGGGTATTTTTAATAGTTACTAGTGCAATTCCTTGAAGATGCTGACTTAATGACTACAGTCATCAAGTCAGGTTCTGATGATAGGATCTCGGAAAAATTGAGGGAACTCTTCAGATTTTATAAGCACACTTCAAGCGATTTGGGAATTATTTTCAATGCCCTGTGCATTTGTTGTTTTCCACTAAAAAGTGAAAAATAAAATGGAAAATTCTTTTCAAAAAAACCGACTTCAAATGCCACTACAAAGAGTGAAATAATTTTTTAATGTAGGTACACCAATTCGAAGTCGGGCAATTCGTACAATCATAGTCCTTCGTATTAATCGCCCGAGTTCGAATTGGTGTACCTACATTAAAAAATTATTTCACTCTTTGTATTGGCATTTGAAGTCGGTTTTTTTGAAAAGAATTTTCCATTTTATAAATAACCTAGTGACGCGGATCGGCAGGCTCCCCACATGAGTAACTCTTAGTTTGGCTTCACTTGACACTTGCAGCAATCATACCTGACGGAAATCAATTATGAGGTCTAGCTTGGAGCGCATGCCTAGCAAATGCCTATTCACTCTTCTCTTGAAGCCACGTAGATTGTACTTGGTTTAGACTTTGTAGGCTGGAAGAGCGTTTCATACCTCAGCAGTTCGTATTGGAAATGTTTTAGAAGAGCAGTAGTAACTTAGTAAGTAGATATCTTATACTTATGTTAAACTACTGACATCTATATATAGGCTAGTATCGCATAAAACAATCATAAAACACAGTTATATCGATATTTCTGTCAACAGTATACGTCGGGATGCATAACCAGCGCTATAACTCTGAAAACGGCAGCGTTCTAACATAATTAACTCCGTGTACATTACACACTATTCCCCCGGCTCGGCAAACACTATAATAATTTGCATCGAAATGTGTTCATTTGCATTTATCTAATATTTCGCAAACAGCGGAAAATAGTGTCTGTGAACATCACAGCTATACCTAGGTAATGGGGAAAACTTTATTGCAGAATATATGTGTTATTATTATCGTATATGTTATATTTGCCACGTCAAACCTGCCAGGTGCATTTGGCATACGCTCGGATTTCAGCGGAGGGTCCTTGGTTCGATTCCCAGCACGGACCTATGGATGTTTTTTTTGGAATTTTTTTGTCCGGTCTGGGAGTTTAGGCCGAATTAGCGTTCCTGTTCAAAGTCAAAGTCAAAGATTCTGTGTACAATAATGTAACACCTTCCAAGTTATAACGATAGTCATCTTTCGCGGCATCTTCAATTACCATCAGCTGAGATTGTAGTCAAGTAAAAAAAAACCGGCCAAGTGCGAGTCGGACTCGCGCACCGAGGGTTCCATACCATAAAAGAAGTAAAACATTGAAAGAATCACTTTTGTTCATGAATTTACGAGTATAATTTACATGTAGGTACTTTTGTTGGCAAACCGCAAACGTAACTTTGTTTTTGTCGGATTATTGTTATTATCAAAAAAAGTATATTAGTCAGCGAGTTGATTTTATTTTTCCTGTAAAATATACGTTAACTTCTATTGATCATAATTATTTCAGATTTTTCGATTGGTAAACTACGGAGATAAGGGGGGGGGGACGGTATTTTTTTCGACAGTTTGCCCAATAAATCAAAAACTATCAGACATAAAAATAAAAAAAAATTAGTTTTGGAATACACAAGTAACGCCCTTTCATATGATACCCCACTCAATATTGTTATCTCATTTTGAAATTTTATCGACCCGGTTTTCCCCCCTTTTTAAATAAAAATAAAAACAATTTTCAAATTTTTACGATTGTTGTGACGTCGCGTCACTATTTCTTATAACAATTTTAAATTTCTAGTTGATAGCTTGAATAGTTACTGAAATAATCGAGTGTGACAGACGGACGGACGGAGAAAGTCTCACCATAAGGGTTCCATTTTTACCATTTTGCTATGGAACCCTAAAAAAAGAGTAACTTGTTCATCAATTCTTTTATAGAAATATCTGTCTGCGTTTTCTATGCAATCTAATCGGAAATGAAGAGATTCGCAGTCCGTAGATGAACCGGAACTCTAGGTCACAATATGACTTATTGCGACCGTTAAAAACATGTAAATAGAATGAAATTAAAAAAATGTATAGATGGTCGCATGTGAATACCAGTCATTCTTAAACATTCGTTCCATTTCTATCTTTATGTCGGAGCTCCCGGAGAGGTTAAGTTGGTGTCGCAAGAAGTGATGATGATAATGATGCTGATCATGTCGAGTTGCAGCCGAAGGACAGCGAAGTCGTTAACACGTGTGAAATATGTCTCGCCATACAACATCTGTAACAGGCCATCGTGTCACAGTAGGTAATAAACGGCCCTAGCCGTTGTTTGCGCTCTAAATAATTACCTCGCGCTGAGGTTCTGTAGAACTCAGAATTTTTTTAGAGCTCCGTAGCAAAATGGTAAAATGGAACCCTTGCGGTATGGTCTTTTTCCATCCGCCCGTCCATCTGTCACAGAAGACTGATGAAGCAACTAGTTACTAACGTATTATAAATATTTAGTAAATAATGGAAGTCCAACATCATTGCATAAAAAGGTTTTTTATTTATATTAATTAGATTGGCTGCTGCTGCTGGTAAATCTTTCGGTATGTTAGTATATTTATCTTGCATACGAAATATTATGAATTAGTATTAATTTATATCCCAGAAAAAAAACTGGTAGAGCTATTTCCATCGTTCAGATCGATTCAGTTTTAGCGTTTTGCAATAGCAAAATTAACCTTTCTCCTCAATCCTCCTCCTTCATCCGAATACAATAATTGAATTAAAACAACAATTACAACCTTTCTATTTTTACTATCTTGATATCGAACCCTAAAAGCAGTAGACATTATAGATATTTTAATCCATGAAGAAGCACCCCACTCTGTCAAAATCGCTTATATTTCACTTTATTCGTATGTAGTTTGACAGAATGGGGCGCGTCGTCGTGGATTGAAATATCTATACTAAACAAAGTTAATATTCGACGAAAGCTCATCCCTATCTGAGAGGAGGTTCGGGCCAATGAGTTAGTAACACGATTAGCCGTGTATTTGTGTACACCTCTCCTTCGACCGAAGCTACTCTAGTTCCATTCGATTAGTTTTGTAGAGCCTTTATCCACAGCCTCTATCCTCCTTTGCGTACATACTAACTAAGGATCTTGTATTGTTTATTAATGAAGGTACAAAATTCAAGTCCAAGCGCAAAGTTAGCTTAGTTAAGTCCTCTTGATATTACAAACGCAAAAGTAACTATGTCTTTTTTCTATAACGTTTTAACGTCTAAAGCTTTATAAAAATTTTGATGAACCTTCGCACGGATATAGCTGGGATTTTGGGTACGACTATACGCTACTTTCGGTAATGCAGGGTGTTTGTCATTTTCCATACATAATTATTTCGTTGCCTACAAAGTTTATTATTAAGTATACCTGCAACTACCTACCTACCGTTTCATAAATAGACAAACACAACAATACTGAGGTCGTAGATTATCATAAATCATAATTACAGAACTATAGGTAAGTGAACAAGAGCTGTTTGTAATGATGACAGAATTTAAATGAAGGGATTTTGTGATTTGTTACAATTCCAGATTTTGTTTGATTAACAACGATGTGAAATATTTGAGAATTTATTAATGTCTTGCTAGTAATGATATCCAATTTAGGTGAAAATTTTCAAACGAAAATCCATTTAGATATCACACAGATGAAACACAGTCACCGGTCTTTCAACGTTCAAACAAAGATAATCGAATCACCCATCTACCAAATTACAGAGCTCGTAAATTATACATATCTACCCCCTATTTCGGCTGCGTAACATTCCAGCAATCCATTACGGAAACAGCTTCTTTTATCATGTCGTAAATTCCCCGGTTTAGATTGGAGAATACCTAAAACAATCTGGTTACGCTAATAATTCTTTGTTATGGTTGTGTCTGAAAATTTAATAGATGGAGTTTCAGATTTTTAAAACCCGAAAATTCTTTAGCCCTGGCACAAGGAATTGTTCCTTTATTTTGCTTTTTCTTCTTTCAGATTCAGCTTCTTAATAGGAAATATTCATAATTTTTCAAATATAATCTTTCTTTCATCTTTCAGCAGACTTTCATAATACTCTATTTAATTCACATGTGGTCGATCATAATCATATCATCCATATACATCCAAACGATCATAACATACCAAACGAGCTTCATACAATATCTTAACAATGCATCAATCTAATACACCTAACTGTTGTTATTCGACTATAATATACATTCAAAGAATATTTAAAAATTCATTACCATCTTGCAGTAAAGATACCTTGTGGGTTTGCCAGCGATCTATTTACTTGATCACCAGTATCGTCACATAAATTTCAGCTGGCAATATGACATCACTAGCTCTTGCCCGCGGCTCCGCCCGCGTAAAATTCGGGCTTTCACAAATCCTGAGGGAAACTTCCTGTTCACGTTCTCGCTCAAAATATGGGGTTTTCAGGGATAAAAAGTAGCCTATGTTTTTCATCCGGGCTATAAGCTATCTATGTTTCAAATTTCAGCCAAATCGGTTCAGTAGTTGCGGCGTGAAGGAGTAGCAAACATACACACAAACTTTCGCCTTTATAACATTACTAGCTTTTGCCCGCGGCTCCGCCCGCGTTGAATTCGATTTTTCACTAATCCCGAGAAAAACTTGAATTTCCTTAATGGTCTTTACACCTACTTTAAAGAAAGCTTATTTATTATCAAAGTAATCTACTTATATATGTAGCTAAAGATTGCCTTAGAAAATTTAGGTTATCTTAAAATCTATGTTTCAAGGAATGTACCTATGTGTGAAGTAGTATTTCCCCGCGTGAATTTCGTTTTCACAAACCCCACAGAAACCATGGCTTTTCCGAGATAAAAAGTAGCCTATGTAGTATTTCCAGGATATCGTCTATCTTTATTCCAAATTTCAGCCAAATCGTTTCAGCAGTTGCGGCATACCAATGCGGTAATCTGGTAATTCCCGGATATCGTCTATCTCTACTGTTCAATGTATTAGTGTGATTAGTAATCCATATCCCATTGCTGAACTAAAACACAAACAGTGATAATTTCAGAACCAACAAAATGCCTATTTTCACATTCATGTTAACAATGATTAGCTTACGCCCGCGGCCCCACCCGCGTTAAATTCGACTTTAGACAAATCCCGAACGAAACGTGATATTCTCGTTCCCATACCCATAATCTACCTACCTGCCTACCTAATACCTACTTTCACGGAAGTCTTCTAAAGCAATTTACCTATAGATGTAGCTATAGATTTCTGTAAAAATTTTGGATTTTTTCAATATCCCACGGGAACTGTAGATTTTTCCGGGATAAAAAGTAGCCTATGTTTTAATCCAGGTAATAAGCTATCTATGTTCCAAATTTCAACCAAATCGGTTCAGTAGTTGAGGCGTGAAGGAGTAACAAACATACACACAAACTTTATTAGGATTAGGAGTAGGATACGACATCGCAAAGTGCCTATCTACTTTGTATTAGCATCCTTAGCAAACTTTCATATATAAGGTTAGAAAACTGTAGGTAATGGGTATGTACTAAGTAAGCTTTTAGTATGCACAAGTAGGTATTATGTTAGTCTTTTGGTATTCACAATGTAACATGTTGAAGAAGATGCAGCCTAGTCACAACAGCACAAATTAATTAATATCTATGGAAAAACAACGTTGTTTCTGTCTTACTGTGGAAAATATTACTTTATAACCCCAGATTATCGAAATATTCCCTTGTACCTTGTACAATATTGTCTACCTCTATTGGAAACGACTTTACACACTATTTACGTCACTGAATTTATGTCATGTCATTATCGTTAACCGTCAAACTATTATTAACATATTGTGTAAAGCATTTAGCAACTGACAGACCACAATATATCGTCGGTCGCTCAACTTTTTGTCAAATCAAGAAATACCAAAGCATGAGTTAGGAAGGTGTGTTAATTCCCTTAACAATTGATTTTACGTCTTAACTCTTTCTATTCGAAAAATGCAGTTCTGTATTGGATTAAAGCTACTATACTACGAATGGAATAGGATCAAAGAAGTGAAACCTCTGTAGTTATCATACATTTCATTTTGATTACTAACCAATCCAGAGATCAAAATCAAAAGACACGATCCACGGCAATAAATATTTATCTCGTATCCGACGCACGTTTGACCTAAAAATTAGATTACCCACCTAAAATCGACTTTACCACCGACGACCACAACATTTGTGATAGTACTAGCATAACCATTATATTCGCGCACTGTTCGATGGATATAATAAAACATTTTTATACGTATACGTTCAGATATAAAATAAATCTTTGACCAAAACGCCGCCCTCGTAAAAGTCGTCGTTACGATCAACCAGAGTTACCTAATGTGTTTTCACGGATCTGACCGTAAACAACGGCTCTATACATCTTTCAATTAATACAATTTATGACGTCATATAAATTATTAATATAAACATCATTTCAGCCATCAAAGGTCAATCTCTTCCAACTGTTCAAGGTCTTAGCTGAAAATCAGCTTTTATTTGACTTGCTTCAAGCCTTCAACGGATTAAGGTGAAATTTTGTATACACGTTTAGTTTGAATGACAATGCATAGTTAGCTGCTGTGTTATGTCATTCTAAATCCAACATGGCGGAACACTCAACATGGTGGATTCGTTATTTTTAATGCGCTCCTAGAATATAATATGGGGTACTGTTACCTTGAAATGGTGCCACATTGATCATTTGTTTAAAAAATCCGGGTCTTTGTCAAATTCTATTGCGGCACTTCTGGTCTGGAGTCACTTTTCTGGTGGCCTGGCTGAAAAACTGCGCTGTTTGGCGGAAGATCAGCGTTCGAAATTAGAACACGTCATGGTCAATAATATGGTCATTGGTCATGTCTTTGTAGGCTCTCGTGAGCCCAGAACCTGGAATAGTCTTATGCAAACTCCGACAGCGGTGGCTCGGGCCACTACAGTTTATTTATAACATGTGCTTAGTAATTTACTAACATAATTTTTTTTTATCTCTGGTGAATATTGTATAATTATCAGTGGATTCAGAACAACACGCGGAGTTTTTATTTGTCTAATATGCGGTACATCTCGCCCATTCTTTTATCATAGTAATATTATGCTTTTATCGTGGTTTTATTAGAATTTTTTTTTACATAAAGCCAGTATTCGCTTGTCCGTTTGTGCATCACAAACACAAACAATGCCAGGTAGCGGCGGCGACTGGGCAGTGGGCAGTCGGCAGTGAGCGGCGATTGTATACCCGACGATTGTTTAATTAACCAACACAGCTATGTTTGTGTTTATCTTCACTGGCTTTATGAACGGTATACATAACTGAACACTGCACTAATATTGTTGCGAGTAATCCTGAGAACATTGTAATTAAATATACGCATAAGCATAAAACTTAATAGAACAGAAGTTAACAACAAATTACAAGCAGACAACAAAAAATAATTGATATAAGGTCTCACAGGCTGATTTGAAAAGTCTTGTAATTATATGCGGCTACAACTCCATTGCACGTCTAGAATTTTAGTTTTACAAAACTATATAATTTATATTGATCACATTATTTCAGATGAGTATGTCGCAAAAGCAGAGATGGCTCAATGGTTTCTCACTTTCTTCTCCTAATTTACAATTTTTAGAAGCTATGTGCGTTTGCGTCAGCTAAATATCCCCTGCTTAGCAATGAACCAGAAACATTGCGAGCAAGCCCTTATTAAGGGCACAAGTGTGAATTGACGCATTAGATAGTCAGTACCCACCACCTTTGATAACATGATGATTTTTCAGGCACACAGATTTCGTCCCATTACATATTGTGTGCTCTGAAAATCAGCTATCAGGGAAGAATGGAAACGGATTGTCAAGCGTTCACTGAGAAGTGATGACCGCAACTGCTCTAACAAGAGCATAACGAAAGAGAGACAGACTTTCTCAAATGATTTTCTTCACATTTCAAATATGAGTATGATATGAAGCTGCTACAAAAGTTCATGAATATCTCTTAATATATAAAATTTTCGTGCCAATTTTTGTTACCAAACTCCTCCGAAACGGCTCGACCGATTGTTGTATGTTTGGTAGGAGTAAGCTATTCTTTAATGGCAAAACAAAGTCTGCTGGGTCAGCTAGTCATAATATGTTTTTGTATTATTCTAAGGTGCCTATAAGTTTAGAACCCGAGTCCCCGATATGAGACCGATGTCTCTATGAATGGACCTTCAATTTGTATTCCTTACATAAGGAACACTAGCGAAAACTAGTGCTTATGCTAGTCGCTCATCCACGTTAAAAATGTC
Source organism: Coenonympha glycerion (assembly GCA_963855885.1). Classification (NCBI taxonomy): domain Eukaryota; kingdom Metazoa; phylum Arthropoda; class Insecta; order Lepidoptera; family Nymphalidae; genus Coenonympha; species Coenonympha glycerion. The sequence continues at coordinate 12,832,315 of OY979637.1, read as the reverse complement.
ATATCGAAAGGTCAAGTTGTACATAAAAGTAATAATTTTACCATTGAAAAAGGATAACTTGTCATCGAGCTGAAAATTTGCATGCACAGAATAGTTTTTCAACTCAAAACCATCTGGAAAGTTCTCGTAACGTGGATTTGTGTAGCGCAAGCCATGTATCTGCCCCGGCTAGCCGACAAACAATCCTACGTAACGAAGCCCAATTAGAGAACACGTACCGTCAGCAGAAAAGTTAGGCGATATAAACAGACCTATACGTTATACCGATATTCAATGCAAAGGAAGTTTTTTCGGTGAATTGGTATTTAATTAAACACCAACTCAACAATAGATCAATGAGATTTGTAATGTCTAAATATATTAAAGAGCGTTATAAATATGTAATTAAGAAATTAAATAGTCGTGCGCAAATATATATCAGATTTTTTTTATAAGTACACCACCGTTGACTGGTCCTTGGGGCAGATAGTTTCGGTGGTCACTCTTAATATACCAGTCAGCCATGCATATTCTTTTATCATAGAAAATAGCTCCTTACGCAACTTATTGGTTACTTCTGTAGAAAATAACTGCCGTAGAGAATTGTTATTCATAACTAAGTCTCGTCATATGGGTACTTTCAACTTTGTTCAATATTTACTCATTTTGTGCATAGTTTACCGAGTAACTTTGTCATGTGCATACCCAAATTAATAGAGTTGTAAGTCTGTATGTAATGGGGTACCAAGCTTCTGTTCTACTAACGCTGCGGTTTAATTATGCAAAAGTTTATCCTGACGCTTCGTATTTTCATCGTCTAAATCGCAAATCTGCGCAAACACACGCTTAGCCTGCTTCTAAATTATACCACCGACGCCATAAGCCTCAGCTAGACTAATACCCGGCGTCTCTCGAGAGCTAATCACACGTCTGAGCTAGATTGTGAACTAGACTAGGTACACAACGTGAATCCCACTACATGAAATTTACGAATATGCATACAAGACTAATAATAATTTGTTAGATTGTCTAAAACTAAGGACATGTCAAATTTTTTGCTACTATAAAGAAGATGCTCGACTGAGATTACGAGATTCTAACAAAAGCTTTAGATATTTTTCTGTCAATAGAATCACATGACACTTCGCTCCTAATCTTCCGAGATCATGTTTTGCCGTTAAGCTTAGTGGTTTCTGACTGTTTTATTAATACGAAAATATGTGACTGTCTGATCAGTTTTCACACCCATCAGTTCCACACACGAAAATTCAACCCCAAGAGGGCAAAATACGAGGTACAAAACCATTACAATTACGTTGAAAAAGCGAAGTCATATTAAAAAGCTGTGTGGGGGACGAAAAACTTACTTTTCTCTGTACGGTCGGGGTCAAAAAGTGCAAATGCATTCGGCCTGTCAGTATAATATTTCATAGAAATTTTTTGAACATAATGCTGTTGTCTTAAGGTTGATAATAATCTGCTATGGTAATATGCGGTTACTTGCTTTAAGCTTTGCATGCATTTTTGACCCTATTTGTACATGAAATACTACAAAGACCTGTGGTCAGCCATGGAACATTAATAAGCTAAACACGACGATAAAAGTAACACGATTAATTAATGATAACACCTTGCCATAATACGATGCGCCTTATTTTGATCAAAATAATTCTTTATTGCAAAAAAAAAAAATAACAATAACCAATGAAACGTTAAATATTAAATGGGTCACAGTTTAAATCACCGGAGCAGATATTAAGCCAGTAATAACTACGATTGCGATCAGATCGGGCGCCGAGTAAGCAGATTTCATCCAATTTTCCGCGCCGCCATATTTATTGGCCCTTACGGAAATGCTGACCGGGTTGCCTCCAACTAGGGCAACTAACTTTCCTGGATCACTATATTGATATTATAATAAAGGCGGAATTGCCGATTACATAAAATTACTGATGTATTACTGACGTAGATCTGTTTATTCGTTTGAATGTTTGTTACTCCAGTACACTGTAACTACAAAACCGATTTGACTAAAAGAGTAGTAGATAAATTATACTCCTCCGCTCCGCTACTAACTACCTACTTTTTATCCCACAAAAATCTGAGTTTCATGTGGGTGGAGTCACGGGAAAAGGCAATTTATATAAATTACAGACTTTTTCTTACACTAGGTGCACAAGTTAGTATGTATGATGATACTAACTTGGAAGGGGTAAGTTAACTCGTTAATATCTAACCCCCAATGGTTTCTACACAGCATTACACCGGAACTCTAAAACGCTTGATAGTACGTCTTTGCTGATAGGGTGGTAACTAGCCACGGCCGGAGCCTCCCACCAGACCAGACCTGAGCCAATTTAGAAATTATAAAATTCCAAAGTAGCCCGTGGCGGGAATTGAACCCGCGACTTCCCACTTAAATCCAAGCGCGCGTCCCCTACGCCAGAGAGGTCGTCAAAGCTACTACTTAGATTTTAAAAAGCTCTCTTTGTTGAATTAATATAGTTAGTTATAGATGTAATCCGTGTCTTTTTCGAACCCATTCTGTAAGAAAAATGGTCCACAACTTCAGATTGCACTTTTATGTACGATTCGCCAATCGGACACCAAACAATCGTAGATAACGAACCCCAATTAGTCTTGAACGATGCTGCTGGTAGCGACAGCAAAATATCTGTGTCGGAAAATTAAATGTTAAATTATTATTTCAAATCAATAATTTTATTTTTATTCCTTTCATGAACCTATATTAAAGTGATATGTAATGAATACAGATTTAAATCAAGAGTTTTTTTACCTGTTTTATTTATTAGCGGTGCAGAGGGCAATAGGGAAATTTCCCTCCAGGTAGGTGTTGTACCTGGGGACCGCTTGTGATCCCAGCGTGTGACGTCAGAAGTTGTATTTATAGAACGCTCGTCGACTGCTCTGTCAGCATGTGCTATTGCGCTGGTTACACCATCTATCGTCAGCTATCGAAGACCGCTACAATTTTATAACATCATTAGGTGTGTGAACTGTAAATTATACACACACATACACAAGGTTAGCGTGGTGGTATCCATTCCTTGGAACAAATCCTTCAGAATCAATATTTTGCCCGAAATAACAACAGGCTAACAGAACAGAAAAACGAATGCGTATTCCACTGAGTTATATTGTACCTAACGGGCAAATTGTCAATTTCTAGTGACTATCGGCTCCCGTAGAAACTCAATGTGTTGCATTTTAGTTTTAAAAAAAAGCCTAAAAATATGCAGAATGGAATTTCAGGTTGAAATGTAGCAAAACTCATCTATACGAACTAGACGTATCCAATCAAAAACTTTTATAATTTTTAGTTGAATCACATTTTTTGTAGTGACCGTAGATTATACCTGTCACGAATATTTTTTTTCTAGTGACCGTACATTATACCTATCGCGAATTAATGCACTTTATGAAGTTGTTTTAACAAGCTGACAAAATAAGAAAGTAACTGGAGTGGTTCTAGACACTGCTGATACTTCGTTAACTAAATTCCGTCGTGTAATACTTTGCTTGCAACTTTCGTAAATGTTTATCGGGAAAAGTCCGCTTAACGAAATCATGCGAACATCAAAGTAGGTACCAGCAATCAAAGTTGGAGAGGTTTGATGAATGATGAGTGTCCTTAACTTAGGTTTGGCGAATATTGACAATTGATACAGTTTCTCGTGCCGCTACTTCTCGGAGACCCGACACATCAAGATAGACAAACACTACATAATTTGTGTATCATTATGGAAGGATGTGATCTCTACAATACAGTTGATGTGGAGATCACAGGCCTCAGTTTTGTGCATATTTTGTACCTGTGTAAAAAATAAATAAATTAAAATAAAATAAATGCATGTTGGCAGGTTTGTCTTTTTTATTGAACGCTATGCACAATTTACGATTTTAAGTTACGATGCAACTTAGGGCGTAATCGTACTAACTCGGAAATGGTAGGCAATCCCAGATGGTTGCAACACGATGCTGTATAGCGTGTACTTTTTTCCATGGAAAATAATCCCTTACGGATTTCTGTCAGTGTCAATGTTTCTGCCAACCTCCCTGTTTTCTGAGTCATCAGCACGGAACCGCTAAGCATTACTTCAATCTGGACCTTAATTCTTCCGTTTCTCCTTTTCTTCCTATTGTCTCTTTACTATTTTGCTCATTATATCCTTGAGCATTTGGCTGCATCGCTGCCATACTTTTTCGCTCCCGAATCCCGACGGACTCCCGAAAATAAGGACATCACGTAATTGCACATTAATTAGAAATATGTACAAACAAACAATCGTATGTAAAACAATACACCGGCAAGGGACTGGTTGTTTATTTGCTAATTACCATTTCACCGCTCGCGCAATATGATACGGGATTTCCTAACGACTTCCCGTGTATATGCTAATATTGCTAGCGTGTAATTAAATTTTCAGCCTCGGCGATATTTAGACTTGATCACGAGGGATAAGGGTAATGTAATAATGGGACCGTAACTAATGTTTGAGCGACGTTCCATATACTCAAAGAGCTCGAAATAAATCAAAGGGACGAGATGCTAGTTCACATTCTATAAATCTGTAAAGCCTGATTTACACTGGTCAAGTAAAATCAGTCAGCAATACAGTAATTAAGGACAGTAATTTTAAATGATAGGACAGTGGCAAGCTGCGTCTGATTAACTTACCAGTATTGTAGTCTAATTATGCATAACATTTCCAATTTCCATGCATTTTTGATGCATGGAAATTGGAAATGTTGTCATTATTTTCAGTCTGCAAACTACTTCAGAAGTTCAACAAACAAACATAAATGTACCTCGGTAACTACCACAATATGACTAATATGACTTTTAATATTAATTAAATGTGTAATGTAAAAGGTAAAAAGTATATTTAATTTTTTGACTAAAGCATTATAATATATGCTTCAGCGGAAATGGCAATTGCCGGTCTTATATTTGTGAACTCCTCGCCTACGGCTCGGCCTCAAACTCATACTCGATCTGCAATTGCCTATTTCGTGGTACTATTATTACACTATGTTATTTATTGTTGAATCCCGTACTCCCGCCAGTGGGCTTATCACGGAAACATAGTTTTAGACTTTAGTGAGTGAAAGCTCCTCATAAACCCTCCGTTTCCCGTGAAGAAATATAGCATTTTCTGTATACCTACATATAAATAAGGTTATTCTTGGAAACTACTGAGTCGTTATTAAAACCGTATTCATTTCATAGTCCTCTCGGTTCGCTCATATTACTCAACTTTAGCATGTTAGTGTTCATATAAACTGGTATTATTAAAACTTTGTTCATACTCATTTTACTCTTTTGAACCACAGTGCTATGAAAGATTTTTCTACATTAAAAATTTAGCTTATTTTCGATGGAAATCGTAATTAAATCTTTTTCGTTAAATCATCAATCCTTTTTGGAGAAGCCTTGTTAATTAAGACATGAAAGATAAGTTTAATCGATTGGGCTGAATTTGTATATACTTTTTAGTTTTTGATAAAACATGGCAAGACACATAAGGTGGCGGATTAGTTATTTTTAATGCACTCATATAAATGGAAATCAAATGGAAGAGTTTGCTAAGAATAAAGTGGATAACAGCTTTTTTTAATATTTTTTAATTTATAACTTATTTTATTTATCATTTTCTTTGAGAAATTTGGAAATAACCAATGTGCTTGACGTAGTTAGCAAGCAAATTTAACCCTGGTTCAGGATTTATTTCATCATAAGTTTAGCATCAAATTGCCCTAATTTCCTGTACTTACTCATAACATCGGGCACTCCGCCAGATGTGTGCACGTATACCTACGTGTAAGTTTGTAATTGCTTGGAACAATGTTGAAAATTTATTGCTCAACATTAATTACAATTGGATTCATTCAATTAGATTTATGTTAATTCTCCAAAGAAGGTATTAGTTGAACTGACGCTATTCACAAACCAATCTTCTCTTATTAACTATTGAAAACTGCTTACAAAATAGTACAGAACAACAAACCAACAAAGTATTTTATCAAAATAAATATTATTGTATCCAGTGCAATTATCCCGTTCCCAGGTGACGCGTTTGTCCCGGGCATACATATTTATGGAAACTTTCGCCAGGGGCGGCACTAGAGCAAAATAAGTTAATATTATATAGGTACCTATGACAAGCGAATTCGAAACGTGGTGGTAACTTATCGTCATCGTTTGAGGGCTTGGCTAGAGTCAAGCTTCGGACGATGTAGAGACTAATGCTCGGAGTAGGCATCTCTAGATTACGTAATCCTGCTGATATATTTTTTTTAGCGACATAGATATTAGGCACATGGAATCATTCTCGTCATTTTCAGGAGTATGAAAGTGTGTCTGGAAAAATCCTATATTTAGATATCACAAACTACACAAAAATCCTATATTTAGATATCACAAACAAAACACACACACAGTCACATTCGAATTTGAGGGCGATCGACTAAAATAACATTTAAAAATCTTTAAAGAACTGCATCAATGTCAAAACGTGATTTTCAAGTGTTGTGATCAAGTTGTAATTGGTTTAAACCCATGTTTTGACGTTGATACAGTTATTAAATGATTGATACTGTTCGCGCTTTACGCTAGCACTCCAGTTTACGCTAGGCCGCCTCGCGTCGGTCGGCAATCACTGCCCCCCGCGCATCGCGCCTCCCCGCATCGGCGACGCGCGCGCAGTCCGGTGCAAAATCCCGACGGAGTCGGTCGACCGTGTGTGCCGCGTTCGCCCGCGTGAAGTCGCCCGCCTCGCCGCATCGCGCTGTCTTATTATTTATGAGGAGCTATTTATCGCGTACCATTTTGTTCCGCGTCGCCGCGTGTTGTTTGCCGGCCACGCCGCCACTCCGAGTCCGTTTCTACAAGCCGACTGAAAAAATCCGCGTTGCCCGCGTGAAAATTGCCGGCCACGCCCGTGTCGTTTAGTTTACGAGCCCCGATTTATTGAGTTCCTTAGTTTGCCGTGTTGGCCGCCGCGTCCTTCTAACGCTGCGGCCCATTTTACTATCAGGAACACTGTTTTTTGTGCTCACGTGCCACCTGGACACCTCGCCGCCGCGGACTCACTTCGCTACCCGCGATTTCGTACCGCCGCCGCGAAAGATCCCTCAAGAAAGGGAGAGTGTGTTCCTATTTGCATTTAACACCGCAGACACCACACACTACATTCACCCTACACGAACACACTCCCCGGATTCCACGTGCTGGCTGTCTCCATGCGCCGGTAAGTACCTAGTAGTAAGTCGTTCTGTGCCGCGGGATTAAACCCAGTGCAAAACGCCTAATAAAATTTTTTGGCGGGCCTTTTTCGACCCGCCACCGCCGCTGCCTGTGAGAATCCGCTGGACTGCTCTGATGGGCCCGGCAGTTGCCCGCTGATTCATCGTGCACAGGCGCGGTGCGTAATCATTATTGGTAGCAACGAGCGCGGTTTGTCTACACCTCGCTTTGCGTTTTGCGCTGGTTTTGCCCGCCGCGCCGTTCGTTTTCTGCGCCGCTGGCATAAATCCCGCTTTCCGCCACGCGCCGTGTCGTTCGCCGCGCTGTTAGCGGAAATTCCGCAATCGCCGCCAGTTCCGCTGCGTTAACGCCGCGTTTCGGCCGCGTTCCGCTTATTATAATTATAAGTTTAATTTTTATTTTAAGTTTTGCTTGCGTGCCGGTACCGCCCGCTCGCCGTAATTTAACACGCGTATCTACTACGGTCGCGCCGCTTTGTTCATTGCGACTACGGTACGACCGCGATACGACTTGTTTACTATTACTTTAATTTTATTAGTGCTTGCACTCGCGCCGCCCGCCGACTTGCCGGCCGCCTTTTCAATTTATTATTGTTGCTTTATTTTTACATTTTGTTTACATTTAATTTGTTAGAATGTCCGCGAACATAAAAAAGCTAGCTGTACAGATACAGTCTGAGCTTCGCTGGGCGACGTCCGCCGCGGGTTTGATAGGCCGCGAAGATAGATCCGCCGCCCTATTACACCGAGCGGACCAGGTGCGGACTCGGCAGGCCTCTGTGGAGCAGGCCTTCCAAGACCTGCTCACCCTCGGTCCCGAACAGGAGGTACTGAGGACGGCTCAGGCCGATTACGACCAGTTCTTCGAACTGTTGGACTCGGTGGTGGAGGCCGCCCATGGGATCCGGACCGCCGCTGATGAAAGGCGTCGAAGTGGCGCTTTTAGGGACTCCCCAGCCGACCGCCCACACAGCCGGCATTACTCGGGAAACTGCCCACGATCGAGCTGCCCAAATTCGGTGGGCAGCTTCAAGAGTGGATGGGCTTCCTGGCGTTATTTGACAGTCTGGTCCACGCCAGGAAGGACCTGTCCCCCACCCAGAAGCTGACATACTTACTGTCTTCGCTACAGGGCGAGGCCCTGGATTTGGTGCGGCACCTCGACCTCTCGGAGGAGAGCTACACCACGGCCCGGGAATTGCTGGCCAGGCGCTACGAAAATGTGCGCCGGTTGGCCGACGCACATGTAGCCCAGCTACTCGCCTTGCCCGCCGTCTCCGGGGTGGCCGGCCTCAGAGAGGCCTTGCTAAACCCTTGCATTGTGGCCACCAATGCTCTCCGTCGATTGGATCTCCCCGTCGACCAGTGGTCCTTCTTGTTGTTGCACATAGTGCTCTCCCGCCTGCCGTCGGAGCTTAAGCTCCGCTTCGAGCAGCGCTTCGGAGGGGACGGTGCAACCTACCTGCCCCCTTTCTCCGACCTCCTGAAGTTTTTGGAGCAGGAGTGCCTCCAGGCCGATAACTCTGGAGTTACCGGCCCTCGAGTGGCCCCTGGGAGGTCCGAGCATGCCCGAGGGGGTGGGGCAAGGACTGGCCCTTCGACGGGGACCGGCCCCAACCGGCGAGGCCGTGAAGCCGACGCCAGAGAAGGTCGCCGGGTGTCACAGTACAGCGGGGCCGTGGCAACGAAGCTCCCCCCCTGTGCCTATTGTCGGCACCCCGGCCACCAGGTCTCCTCGTGTCCGCACTTCCTGGCCAAACCGGTTGCGGCCCGGAGAGAATACGTGTCGACACGCCAGTGGTGCTTCTCGTGCCTGGGCCAGCATCTCGTAAGAGACTGCCCGCGCCAGCGGCCCTGCCCACATTGCGGCGGTGCCCATTCGGCCATCTTGTGCGCTAACCGGAGTGGTTCCGGTCGCCGGGACGTTGGGTCGCGCACCCCCCCCATGGGCGGGGGCGCTCGAGCGCGCACCCCCCCCATGGGCGGGGGCGCTAGTCCTGGCCACCCGACCAGTCCCGTTAGGCGTTCTCCGGTGGACCACCAACCTCCTAGAGGAGGTAGGGGTTCCACCCCCCGGAGGAGGGTCACACCCCCCTCGCATTTTTATGACGGGTGTCTGACGGCCGCTCAAATGAGCGTCGAACCGTCTAGGTTTTTGCCTCCCCTCCATGTGTGGACGCAACTGGAGCGCCATCCACCCGTGCTAGGTCGAGGCGCTCCCTACCACGCCCCGGATGCTAGCCGCATGGTGCGACCCCGGGTTGGTTATGCCGGATGGTCCCCACGTTGGGTACCCTCCCCCTCTGTAGCAGCGCCCCAGCCGGAGTACCCCCGTCAGTGGGCTCCCGCTGGTGAAGGCTCGTCGCGCTAGGTGTCCGCCACCCTAGCTGCCACCTAGCCACCTCCCCTGAGACTTTGGATCTACAGCAGTCAGTATGCCAGACCATACTTTTGTCGACTGCCTCAGGGAGGTTAGGGTCTCAGGCTACAGGAGTGGCTCTCCCTTGTGGCCTCACTTCCGAATGTTAATCGGATTTCGATGCCTCGTTGCTTCCTACCGCCCGGAAGGTGCCACGCCAGTCTCCACGGCTTTTGTGATGCGTCCGAAAAGGGGTACGCAGCCGTGGTCTATTTGCGGACTGTCAGTGACACCGGCGAGGTCGCAACCCACCTTGTCTTGGCGAAAAGTAAAGTGGCCCCAATTCGGTCACGCTTGACGATACCCAAATTGGAGTTGTCTGGAGCCGCTCTTTTGGTGCGCCTTCTCAACCATGTGCGTACGTCCCTCCTATCGATCGTTGACCTGACGGACGTGTACGCCTGGTCGGACAGCGAAATTGTCCTTTGTTGGTTGCGAGCCGCTCCCCACAACTTGGAAGTCTTTGTTGCCAACCGGGTTTCCCAAATCCAGAATTCGGAAACCCCGTTGACCTGGAGACATGTGCCAGGGGACCTGAACCCTGCAGATTGTGCTTCCCGCGGATGTGAAGCTTCCGACCTTGTCAACCACTCTCTTTGGTGGGGCCCTGACTGGCTGACTCGGAATGAGTCCGCCTGGCCTCAGAGTAGGTTCTCCGAGCCCGATGTGTTACCTGGCTTGCGAGTCGGAGTTGTGGAAGATAAGCCAGCCAATTCGCTGAGCTATCTTCAGGAACGCTACAGTTCCCTTGATAAATTGATTGGGGTGACGGCTTGGATTCAGCGCTTCACCCACAACGCTCGGAACCCACGCGACAAAATGTCGAACCCGGTCTTGTCGCCCCTGGAGAGACAGGAGGCCCGGACCTTTTGGATACGTTTGGTTCAACTGGAGCATTTTGAGTCCGCTATTGAGACACTGAAGCGAGGTTTACCTTTGAAGGGCTCGCTCGCCCGCTTAAACCTCTTCCTGGATGACACCGGATTGATACGCGTTGGTGGACGCCTCCGGAATTCTGACCTACCCTATGGGGCACGTCATCCCTTATTGCTTCCGAACAATAGCGCTTTTGTAAAATTGTTGGTGACGCATTACCACGTCAAAAATGCCCACGCTGGCTGCAACGCCCTTTCGGCCATATTGCAGCGCGAATTTTGGATTTTATCGGGACGACGCTCCATCCGAAGCGTCATTTTTAAGTGCATTCCGTGCTACCGCCTGAAGGCCAGCACCATGCAGCCCATTATGGGGGACCTCCCCACCGACCGTGTCGTGGCTTCGCGCCCTTTTTCGGCGGTCGGGACGGATTTTGCGGGGCCGTTCTTCGTCAAGAGCTCCAGCCTCCGCAATGCTCGTTCCCTCAAGGCCTACCTTTGCGTTTTTGTTTGCCTGGCTACCAAGGCCGTACACTTAGAACTGGTGAGTGCCCTCAGCACCGAAGCCTTTGTAGCCACGCTAGGCCGCTTCGTTTCACGCCGAGGTTATCCGCACCTGATCCGATCGGATTGTGGGACCAACTATAAGGGTGCCGATAGGTATTTGAAGGAAGTCGCCCAATTTTTGAATGAAAATAAGATAGGCATCGGCACGGCAATGTCCAAGATGGGGATAACTTGGACCTTTGACCCGCCAGCTTGTCCCCACTGGGGCGGGATCTTTGAAGCCGTCGTTAAGGTCTCAAAGACGCATCTCCGACGCGTGATAGGTGAAACCATTTTGACTTTTGAAGAGCTCGCTACCGTGTTTTGTAAGATTGAGGCTGTCCTCAATTCTCGGCCACTCTGCCCCTTATCGTCCGATCCCAATGACCTGGAAGTTTTAACCCCCGGTCATTTTCTAATTGGTGAACCCCTTAACGCCCTGCCCGAGTACCCCTTCAGGGACGTGAACGTCTCACGGTTGTCTCGCTTCGAATTGCTACAGCAGATGACCCAAAATTTCTGGCATCGTTGGAATTTAGAATATTTGCATCTTTTGCAGCAGCGCGTTAAGTGGTCAGACAAGACCGACCCACCTAAGGTTGGTGATCTTGTCCTAGTTAAGGAGCCTAATTTGTTGCCTTTGTGCTGGCGTCGTGGACGCATTCTTAAATTGATATATGGATCCGATGGGGTTCCCAGAGTTGCCGAGGTAATGGTCGGAGATTCGGTTTTGCAGCGAGCCGTCTCTTCCTTATCCCGGTTGCCCAATTGTTAGTGGACTCCAAATCCATGGGTCCACTGGCGGGGGTGTTCGCGCTTTACGCTAGCACTCCAGTTTACGCTAGGCCGCCTCGCGTCGGTCGGCAATCACTGCCCCCCGCGCATCGCGCCTCCCCGCATCGGCGACGCGCGCGCAGTCCGGTGCAAAATCCCGACGGAGTCGGTCGACCGTGTGTGCCGCGTTCGCCCGCGTGAAGTCGCCCGCCTCGCCGCATCGCGCTGTCTTATTATTTATGAGGAGCTATTTATCGCGTACCATTTTGTTCCGCGTCGCCGCGTGTTGTTTGCCGGCCACGCCGCCACTCCGAGTCCGTTTCTACAAGCCGACTGAAAAAATCCGCGTTGCCCGCGTGAAAATTGCCGGCCACGCCCGTGTCGTTTAGTTTACGAGCCCCGATTTATTGAGTTCCTTAGTTTGCCGTGTTGGCCGCCGCGTCCTTCTAACGCTGCGGCCCATTTTACTATCAGGAACACTGTTTTTTGTGCTCACGTGCCACCTGGACACCTCGCCGCCGCGGACTCACTTCGCTACCCGCGATTTCGTACCGCCGCCGCGAAAGATCCCTCAAGAAAGGGAGAGTGTGTTCCTATTTGCATTTAACACCGCAGACACCACACACTACATTCACCCTACACGAACACACTCCCCGGATTCCACGTGCTGGCTGTCTCCATGCGCCGGTAAGTACCTAGTAGTAAGTCGTTCTGTGCCGCGGGATTAAACCCAGTGCAAAACGCCTAATAAAATTTTTTGGCGGGCCTTTTTCGACCCGCCACCGCCGCTGCCTGTGAGAATCCGCTGGACTGCTCTGATGGGCCCGGCAGTTGCCCGCTGATTCATCGTGCACAGGCGCGGTGCGTAATCAGATACATTTTTAGTCTATCACTCAGTGGATAATTTCAGCTGCCTTTTGGCCCTTTTTACTGTGTAACACCGCAATATATCAGTTATTATGGCGTAAAGCAATAATTGTGATACATTACTAAGCGTTGGTTTAAAGATCGTTGTAGCTAGCGAGATAACTAGACATAAGACTTTAGTTAATAGATGTATAGTATATTAAATAACTCGTGCAATGCAGTGCATCGCTTGATATTGCAATGCAAAGTCCTTGCATTGCGTCTGTCATAGGCAGGCAGCACAAGTTGAGTTGGTAGTCTCGCCTAGCTCCGGCCCAGGAACTCCCGATTCCGGGAAAATATATTTTACGGGAGGCGATACCTCGGCTGAATTCATAAACAAAGCCTTTTGAAGCCCCGATATTGTGCGGGAGTGGAAAATAATAAAGAATCCGGTCAGTGTGTGGTCGTCGACAAAATTGTACGTGACGTTACGTTTTTGTTGTTAAGAGAAAGCGCGGTTGGCGCTATACTGCGTGACTGGCTTTTTATAAAAACAGGATTAAATGGCAACAGATCGTGTCGAGGCCCCGCGGCAACAATGGCTTTGTATTTTTCAGTATCGCTTAAGGCTGAATTTACAGACATGAGTGAGTATACGCAAGTGACTATGGTAAATACTAATAGGAGCACATGTTATGATTTTATAGTGAAAATTAAAAAATTGCACATAAGGTAAGGCCGGTAAAACCTGACCGACACCTGTGGTTTCTGTTTTACTCCACAGAAAAGAAAAGATTATTGTAGGTACCCATCCATAGACTTAAATTAGATTAATAATTGTATTTTAACGTAAAAAATTAGGATACATATCTTTTTTCTCGTCTGCATCCCTGGAGGCTTATAAGTACCTAACTCATCCACGACAGGTAAATACTAAATACAACTTTTTCATTCGCAGTACTCACAATTATTATAAACGTAATTCACCACTACAGCCCTCTGATTGTGTATGAATAGCAAATTATTATGATTTTGATACAAAAAGAAAACTTTGAAAACTTACTTAAATCGAACAGATAATGTAGTAAGTAATAATCATAAGTAAACCCATTACCCAAAGTATACAAAAGTGTAAACTAATATAATATCTTACACTTATACCGCCACATTGTTTTAACGACTCGTCACAAATTCGGCACATGATCTCGTTGAATTATAATTACTATGCCATTATTAATATTTCTAAAGTAGGACATCAGCTTGTGTCTATATACGTACTATCTACCAACTAGTTTATGGTTTAATCCTAAGAGTATAAAATCCCACAGTATCTTTAGTAGAATAACAATTTTATGTTTATCGATTTTTGAATTTATAAGTACAATGTTATGGATATTCTAGAATTTATGTTAATGACCCCCCTGATTGCGTAAGACAAACGTATTCGTCGTTATCGTAAACGCTAGCGAATTCCATCCGCTGATTGGGTTCCTAATTTGCGTCAGCCAATCGCGGGGCAGAATTCGCTAGCGTTTACGATAACGATGAATACGTTTGTTTTACGCAATCAGGGGCCTGTTTTCTTTTGTTCATAAAATCTACAATTATCAGTTATCACCTTTTGGTAGAGCGGAACTATTGAGTATTACTTTGTCTGAGATGCCCTTTGAACTTAATTCGTTTTTCAAAATACATCGAAACTTTACATAAAATTACTGTATTATAGGAGTTTAGAGCATAATCACTTGTATCAGAATAATACCAAGATTAGTGGTGTAATAATAGTAGATACCTATCTACTGTATTAAATACCTAAGAACCATAAATCCCTTTTAATGGCAACGATCACGGTGTTTGAATAATTAATGTTTTATTGTGAAAATGAATTCCAAAGATAAGATTCCCCATAGGAATTTAAGTAGCTCTTGAGTGCGATAAGACTTAAGAGCCTATAATGAAAGCTCTGAAATAGTTAATTCCAAAGCTTTCAAAATGGTCCTTGTTTTACAGTCACAATAAAATCAAATTTAAATGCCTTCTTTCATATAGTATTAGACATGTTTAATATAAACAAAGTGAAAGATAATAAACAATTAGTACTTTTTTACACTATACTATAGTAAGTACACGACTGCGATCTCACCTGATGGTAAGTGATGATGCAGCCAAATATGTTAACGTACTAATTTGGAAGGGGTAAGTAAAGTCACCCCAACGGTTTCTACACAGCATCACTTCTTCACAGTCTTTGCTGGCAGGTTGGTAACTAGCCCCGGCCGAAGCCTCCCACCAGACCAGACCTGAGCCAATTTAGAAATTATAAAATTCCAAAGTGGGCCACTTTCACGTGGCGGGAATCGAATCCGCAACCTCCCACTCGAATCCGAGCACGCGTCCCCTGCGCCAGGGAGGTGGTCAAACTTGCCTGCTATTTTAATAATTGAAAAAACGTACGTTCTTGTAGTTTTTCAGGTAACTTTTCCGTAGTGATCAAGTAAGATTCAATAAATCCACTTATAAGACAAAGTTATCAATAAGTCAAACAAGGTTTAACATTCTCTTCTTTTATTACCTATTTATTATTATCAAAGAAGCACAATTTCCTTACGCTCGGAAAGAACTCTTCATAACACGTTTAACTTAACTAGCAGTAACGTTCTTGAGTTGTATTCGTTCAAAGAAAGTATCTATCGAGGACTTTACACTTCAACTTGTTACTTGGAAGCCTTAGACAATGAACAATTGTGTGCAGTAAGGATGGAAACTAACTTAATTTGTTCTGAGTATATTTATATGATGTCAGGAACTATTTACGTAGTTCAAAGAAAATGACTGAAAAGATGCTATTAAATTCAATTTCTCAATTTTTTATTGCAATGACGTTGGGCCACTATCATTGGGCAATGTCGTTGGTTTGGTTTTTTAAATAAAATTTTATATAAAAATGACTATTTATTAATGGTGGTACTTAATAAGTTTTCTCATGATCCAAAACCAAAATATTCTAGTAAAATAAAGTAAATTTTTAAAAGCTATTAGCACAAGGAATTTGTTTTTACCGGGATTTAATTTTGCATACAAAAAATTTCAATGCACATTTCCTATCATACAGATTTTATTGGGAAGTACTTGTTTATTTGCCTATGACTTTGGAGTTTGAATGTTATTTAAAAAAAATGTATGAGTTAATGTAGATACCGTACTCTATAACAAATAGAGTTTCAATTTGTGTCCGCTTGGTGCGGGATTCCATACATCCATGGTTATTATCATTCAATGACAGAATTTTGATTTTTTCTTGCATAGAATAAAATAGCCTATTCCGCTTTTATATTTTACTTTTTATTCGGATGAACTGCTGTATCTATCATGTCACGAGATCTTTCCAGTTTCGGAGCACCGAGTCAAGTTGAAACGAACTTATTAAGATAAGCGTGCCGGGGATAAAAATAGCTGAATAGATAGCGAAAGAATTAAATGCACAGAAGACTTTTTGTACAGAATAAGACGGAATAATTAAATGCTGACATTATTTAGGCTACTTATGTAGAAAAATACACCTACTCACTCGTTTAGAAATCGATTTGCTTAAATCCTTATAAAAGCCAAAGCTGTTATTTGTATACTGTATACTTCAGCAAAAAAAACTTTCTGGACTTATGTGCCTTTTAGGAAACTCAACATCACTTGCATAGCGATGAAAAAAACCTGACGCTTTTGGAATATTGTTTGTATATAAATATAAATAAAAAAATATATATTTAAAATAAATTAATAAATAATTTATCGACAAACGTATTTCTAAATAAATACATAGATAATAAGACTTGTTGACTCTGCAAAGTCATCAGGGATATAAAAATAGCTAACAACCGAAGATAATTTTCTTACCACACAAGCGATAGTTTATTTCTAAACCCACTTCCTCATATCATATTCAAGGCATCTCTCCGAGCTCATCGGCACGCGTGAAAGACTTCTCTCCAGTTTCCTATCTCTTTGAAGATAGGCCGCGATAATTGCCAATAGGCCGCAGCCAACCCGGGTGTTTAGGTTCTAGTTTATCATTAAAGTCGACCTGTCTAAATTTATGCCACATACTAGCAGAAACCCGCGGCTTCGCACGCGTAAATTTTAGTTTTAACTTAAAAAAAATAGTTTAAACTTAAAAAAATTTAGTTCTCTACGGGAACTCTTTGTGTTAATTTACATGAAATCTATCTTCATTTCAACTCTAAACCAAAAATTTTCAGTAATTGCGGTGTGAACAAAAAATTCTCTCCCGCATGAATATCTCTTTTTCCCTATTATCACGAAAACAACGGATTTTCCAGAGAAAAAAGTAGTTGATTCTAGGATATAATCTATCTCCATTCCAAATTTCAGCCCAATCGATTCAGTAGTTGCGGCGTGAATAATTTTTTGCGCGTGAATTTCGGTTTTTAACTAATCCCACGGGAACCTTGAATTTTTCGAGATAAAATGTAGCTTATGTGTTAATCCAGGATATAATTTATCTCCATTTCAAATTTGAGCTAAATCGGTTCAGTAGTTGCGGCGTGAACGAATATTTTTCCCGCGTGGATTTCTGTTTTTCACTATGATCATACTCGTAGAAGTCATGAAATTTTCCGAGAAGAAAAGTAGCCTACGTATTTATTCTATCTTTTTTCCGAATTTCAGTCATATCAGTAATTACAGCGTGAAGTAGTATTTTTACCGCGTGAATATCAGTGTTTCAGTTTTTCCGCGGACACCATAGATTTTTCCGGGATGAAAAGTAGCTTTTGTATAAATCTAGGATATAATCTATCTCGATTCCAAATTACAGCCAAATCAGTTCAGTAATTACGGCATGAAGGAATATTTTTCACGCGTGGATTTCTGTTTTCCACTATTATCATAGAAACCACGGAATTTTCCTGGATGAAAAGTAGGCTTTGTAATAATCCGGGATAAAATCTATCTCATTTCCGATTTTCAGTTATATCAGTTCAGTAATTACAGCGTAAAGTAGTATATCTCGTGTATGAACATCAATGTGTCAAGTTTCCCGCGGAAACCATGGATTTTTCCGGGATGAAAAGTAGCCTTTATATTAATCCAGGATACAATCTATCTTTATTCCGAATTTCAGCCATATCAGTTCAGTAATTATGGCGTGAAGTAGTATTTTTCGCGTATGAATATGTTTTTCTTTTTTCCTGCAAAAACCATGAAATTTTCCGGGATGAAAAGTAGCCTACGTATAAATACAGGATAAAATCTATCTTTTTTCCGAATTTCAGTCATATCAGATCAGTAATTACAGCTTGAAGTAGTAATTTTACCGCGTGAATATCAGTTCTTCAATTTTCCCGCGGACACCATAGATTTTTCCGTGATAAAAAGTAGCTTTTGTATTAATCCAGGATATAATCTATCTCGATTCCAAATTTAAGCCAAATCAGTTCAGTAATTACGGCATGATGGAATATTTTTCACACGTGAATTTCTGTTTTTCATTATTATCATAGAAACCATGGAATTTCCCGGTATGAAAAGTGGGCTTAGTAATAATCCGGGATAAAATCTATCTCCTTTCCGAATTTCAGTCATATCAGTTCAGTAATTACAGCGTAAAGTAGTATTTTTCGCGTGTGAACATCAATGTTTCAGGTTTCCCGTGGAAACCATGGATTTTTCCGGGATGAAAAGTAGCCTTTATATTAATCCAGGATATAATCTACCTTTATTCCGAATTTCAGCCATATCAGTTCAGTAATTACGGCGTGAAGTAGTATTTTCGCGTATGAATATCTGTTTTTCTTTTTTCCTGCAAAAACCATGGATTTTTCCGGAATAAAAAGTAGCCTATTTATTAACCCAGGATATAATCTATCACCATTCTAAATTCCAGCGAAATCGGATGTGCACTTGCGGCATGAAGATTTTTTTCCGCGTTGATTTCGGTTTTTTACTAATCCCACGGGAACCTTGAATTTTTTCGCGATGAAAAGTAGCCTTCGTATTAATCCAAGATATAATCTATCTTTATTCATAATTTCAGCCATATCAGTTCAGTAATTACGGCGGGAAGTAGTATTTTTCCCGCGCGAATATATGTTTTTCCCTTCTCCTGCAAAACCCATGGATTTTTCCGGGATGAAAAGTACCCTATTTATTAAATCAGGATTTAGTCTATCTCCATTCCAAATTTCATCCAAATCGGTTGTGTACTTGCGGCGTGAGATTTTTTTTCCGCGTGAATTTCGGTTTTTAACTTATCCCACGGGAACCATGAATTTTTTCGGGATGAAAAGTAGCTTATGTGGTAATGCAAGATATAATATACCTCTATTCCAAATTTTAGCCAAATCGGTACAGTAGTTGCGGCGTGAAGACGTATTTTAACTTGATAAAATCCAAACTTTGAACCCCCGTTTCACCCCCTTAGAGGGTGAATTTTGAAAAATCCTTTCTTAGTGCTCCCCTAGACCTCACAAGGAACATGTGTGCCAAATTTGGAGTCTCTAGACCCAGCGGTTTGGGCTGTGCGTTGATATGTCAGTGAGTCAGTTTCTTCTTTTATATATTTAGATTAATATATATATATAAGACATTGAGGATCTCCAAAATTAAACCACAAATTGTTTCTCTGAAATAACAAAGTTTTGTTTTATTACAAGTTTTGTTTTATTTTACAATTATCTAGTTATTATCAAGTTACGACAATTACACTTCTATCTCACCTGAAATAACAAAGAAACGACATTTAAAGTTCACTATATCTCGAGTCCTCAATCACATTCATTCTATGAGTTTTTATTACGATAACAATGCACAAAACAATTTCAGCGTCCCTCGCCATTTTAAATCCTCGACACAGATCACTAATCATAGGTACAGACAGCTGATACGCGAAGCGCGGCAAATTCAAATGAATGAAATGTCACTCATTTCATTACATCTCCCCCCTAAGAGCGAAAATTCTAAGCAATATATCTGTAAAATGTACTTATAAGTCATCTTCATATTCATTATCATCTCCTTCATCTTCTTCAGCCTCTGTTATGACAGGTTGCAATTTTGTTATATGAAATAATGTTGATTCTGTTTTTCTGTTGCCTGTATCAATCCTATAAATGGAATTCGATATTTTCTCTATTATCTTGAAAGGGCCTATTTTTAATTCGTCTAATTTCTTTCTATTCAGTCTATTTCCATTTTCTACATATACACTGTCTCCTACATTAAATTCTTGCATTTTTCTATTTCTATCAAATATTTTCTTGTTATACTCATGAGATTTTATTGTATTCTCTAATGCCAATCTTCTATCAGCAATCCACTTGTCTTCCTTTTCCATCGTTTTGAATTCATTTGGTAGAATACTGACATTTGTACCATCCAGTAAATATTTTGGTGCAAAACCTGTAACGGAGTGTTCTGTTTCATTATATTTTTGTATACATTCTCTTGCCAGTGTTGTCCATGTTCTCTTATTATTTTTCTCATTCATTTTACACCTTATTTTATTTACTATTGTTTGGTTTAATCTTTCATTCAAGCCGTTCGAGAATGGTGTATTCACGGCTGTAAAAATTAGTTTAATATTATTTTCCTGCAAAAATTGTTTAAATTCTCTTGAATTTATGCCCGGATATTGATCTGTCAGGATAATTCCAATCTCATCTGTCTCTAGTACTTTCTTTGTTAAATTTATAAAGTCACATGCATTCTGGGTTTTCGAAGTCGCAATAAATGCATATCTTGTGTAGTGATCTACTAAAAGGTGTAGATATTTCTTTGTAGACCTAGATCCTCCAAATCCACCAATAGTATCCATTGACATTATTTCAAATGGTTTGGTGGCTGGTCCCAGTTGTGACAGTAATCCAATTTTTTTTGACATCTTGATTTATTTTTTTATGCATATTTCACATGTTTTACAAATATTTATGATATTTTTTGTTAGGTTTATAGCCGTATATATTGAACTTATTTTTTTCTGCAGTTGTCTGATCCCAATATGGCATAAATCTTCATGCACCTTTTTTATAAGTTTTTTACTAAATTCTTCTGAGAGGATAATCTTTTCCTGTTTCTTTATTTTTTTATAATAGATATTATTTTTTAGTATTAAATTTTGTTTCTTTTCTCTTATTGTTTCATTTTTCTCTTGGTCTCCAACTATATCTTTTATTTGTATTAAATTAACTATTCTCAATGTTTCCTCTCTGTTATCTTCTGGTTCTAATACAGGGTTTCGGCTCAAACAGTCTGCTTCTACATTTTCTTTACCAGGTATATATTTTACGGTAAAGTCATACTGAGATAGGTAGTATGTGAGATCACCCAATTCTTCATCTGTCCTGCATTTAATGTTCATGTTCTCTAGAGGTTTGTGATCTGAGTAAATGGTGAATTGTTTTCCGATGAGCCAGTGCTGCCAATATTTAACAGCTTCTTTCATAGCAAGACATTCTAAATATATAGCCTTTTTCCGTTTTTGATGTTCATTCAATTTTTTTGAGAAATATGCCACCGGTTTGTCTTTACCATCTAGTTGTGTCTGTTTTAATATTGCTCCAATGCCCTCCAAAGATGCATCGGTAAAGATTTTGATTGGTAAGTCTTTGTCGAATATTTCCAAGACCGGTTGCGAACATAAATATCTTTTTATCAGATTGAATGCTTCTTCACATTTCTCTGACCATACAAATTTCTCGTTTTTTCGTAATAAATTGTGTAATGGATCTAAGATAATTGCACTTCTTGGTATATAGTCATGGTAGAAGTTTATTTTTCCCAAAAATTGTCTGATGTTCTTTTGCGTCTTAGGAGTTGGAAAGTTCCTTATTGAAATCAAATTGTCTTTTAGTGGTCTTACTGAATTGTTCTGAATTATATGGCCGAGGTATTTTACCGAGTCTGAAGCAAAGGTACATTTCTTAAACTTCAGTCTAAAGCCTTCTTTAATTATTGCCTCTAATACATTTCTAATGTGCCTTATATGTTCTTCAAAGGTAGACGAGTATATCAAAATATCATCAATATAGTTAACAGAGTATCCTGTGAGATTGTGTTTTCTTAGAATATTGCTTAAGATTCTCTGGAAAATTGCTGGTGATGTTTTCAAGCCAAAAGGGAGGCAGGTCCACTGGAAGTGGCCATCTTGTGTGACAAATCCTGTTTTACTTCTGTCTTCCACCCGTAATGGTATTGCCCAAAATGCTGAGTTTATATCTAGTGTAGTAAAATACTTGCAATTTCTAGTTTTAATAATTAGATCATCTATCAAAGGAAATGGTTGAGCTTGTGGTATAACTATTTTGTTTAACTCTCTGAAATCTACACATAAACGGGATTTTCTATTTTCACCTTTTTTAAACGCCAATGTCACTGGAGCAGCGAAAGGACTGTATGATTCTTCTATTAAATTGTTCTTTAGTAACATCGATATTTGCTCTTCAATTTCTAATCTATCTTGTATTGTACATCTGTATGGTCTTTTACTACAATATTTATTTACTTGTAAATCTATGCGAGCTTCATAATCTTTAACTGAACCTATATCATACTTGTCCTTAGCAAATATTGTTTTATATTCCTTTATAATTTTCTCTATCTCAATTTTCTTTTGATTATCTAAATGGTCTGTCATACTTATAAATTCCTCTGTTTCTATGTGTTCATTGAAATTTACTGTATATTTTTTTATATTATTATCTTCATTTCTGTTATCTTTAGACATCCTGTCTATTTTATTTGTTATTTTCTTTTGTTCTATCTGCAAGTTCTCATTTTGGGTTAATCTGAATTTCTTTATCATATCTAATCCGATTATGAAATCATCAAAATCTTCATTTTCTACTATGTATACATCCACCTCTTCTTCTAAATCAAATATTTTAATTTTTATTGTTATCAAGCCATCCATCTTCTTCACACCATTAACCGTTTTCATGTATGCTATGTTCACATCATCTTTTTTTCTTTTACTTTTATTAATCTTGAATTTATTATAGAAATCTGTGAGCCTGAATCATAAATACCACTCACTTCTAGTTTATTTTCTAATAAAAGCTTGATTTTGATTAATGGTGTGCTTACTAGTTTTTTTTTCAGTATTTATGTCTACTTCAATTATGGAGTTATTGTTTACATTTTTAGTTTTAAGAACTTTTTCAGGTTCATTTTTATTTTTCTTGAACCAACATGACTCCTCCGGATGATATCTAATTCCTTTGTCCAAAGACTCACAAGTCTTACATGACTTCTTCTCATAAGTTTTATTTTTATTATAAAATGTACTGCTCTTTATGTTAGTTGAGTTTTTCTTATACATCGTGCCTTCATATTTTCTTATCTCGTTGAACAAGTCAGTAGTGTTGTTGAGTTCATCCCTGTTTAACTTATTTAAGATAAATCCAGGTAAACCAGTTGCAATAAGATCTATCATTGTTTTGGAATCTATAGATTTGTTTATATCTAATAAAAGCCGTTCTTTTTTTATGGCATAATCAATTAACTGTCCTTCTTTATACCTAAATGCGAGAGCATATGTGACTATGTCCCATCCTTGGTTTTTAAAAGTTTCTAAAAACTTGTCTTTCCATTCACTCCATTTAGAATTTATTGTTAGTTTTATGATCATCGAGCTATACCAATCCAAACAAGGTTTATCTAAAAATAACCTCAAAATATCTATTTTTGTCTCATCTTTTGTTATATTAAAGCGCGCACACTCTTTTTCAAAAATTTCTATCCATTGCATCGCATTAGGATTTTTGCTTGTGAATTTTTCAATAATAAATTTTTCTGAGATATGTTTTAAGTTATGTTGATTTTCTTTCTTAGTTGTAGTTTCTATTAATTGTTCCAAGATTTGTTGCAAAGTGTCATTTTTGTCCTTTGCTTGTGTTGTGCTCACTTCATCTAAATATTGATCTAAAAATTGCATATTACCTTCCTCATCTACATATGTCTTCTTTAGATTTTCATCCAACTTTATCCATACTTTTCTACTCTGGTGTCTTTTTTTAATGCTATTTTTTACTTTTGCGAAAGTGTTCGTTTTAACAATATATGTATGATGACTCACCGGCTTCAGTTCCTCGGGTAAAACATAACATTTTCCTTCTTCAGTACATATTGAAGTTATGGCTAATACATTTGATTTGCCATCATTTGAGGCTATCATCGTAAACTCAAACTGAAGCCGGTCCATATTCTCTTAGTTCACAAAAATGTCGTTTTATAAGACATTGAGGATCTCCAAAATTAAACCACAAATTGTTTCTCTGAAATAACAAAGTTTTGTTTTATTACAAGTTTTGTTTTATTTTACAATTATCTAGTTATTATCAAGTTACGACAATTACACTTCTATCTCACCTGAAATAACAAAGAAACGACATTTAAAGTTCACTATATCTCGAGTCCTCAATCACATTCATTCTATGAGTTTTTATTACGATAACAATGCACAAAACAATTTCAGCGTCCCTCGCCATTTTAAATCCTCGACACAGATCACTAATCATAGGTACAGACAGCTGATACGCGAAGCGCGGCAAATTCAAATGAATGAAATGTCACTCATTTCATTACTATATATATAGCTGCTTGTGCTGATTCATTCATTCACTCATTGATCACCTCTCCTGAACAATTTTGTATGAAAAATTTTTTTTTCAATGACCATTTCGTATAGAAGGGAAAAATTCATTCGGAGGAAAAATACGGAGAGAGCTGATGATTGAGGATTTCGAAGACGGGTGAAGAGCACAGCCAAGGGTATTGCAGATAGGTGGGGGGTGTTCGACCAAATGTCATTTGAAATGTCATCCAACTGCCAGTGAGCTGAAAAATTTTTCAAAATGGCGGATTCAAAATGGCCGCCATTCGAATTTCGCCGATATCTCGGAAAGTATAAAAGATGGAAGAATGGTTTCTTGACAAGAACTGATCAGGACTCGAGGTCTATTCGATGGATAGAAAAAAAAAATTCAAAATGGCGGAATTTATTTTTTCCATAGAAAATGTATGGGAACAATTATGACTGAGGGTTACAATATAGGCGTGACGACAGCCCGCGGGCCACATGTGGCCCGCGCCCCCACGCGCCCTACTAGTTAATATATATATAGCTACTCGTGCTGATTCACTGACTGATTGACTGACTGACTCACTGATTGATCACCTCTCCTGAACAATTTTGTATGAAAAAATTTTTTTTCACGGATGAGGTCGTATAGAAGAAAAAATTCATTCGGAGGAAAAATATGGAGAGAGCTGGTGATTGAGGATTTCGGAGACGGGTGAAGAGCACGGGGAGGGTATTAAAGATAGGTGGGGGGTGCTCGACCAAATGTCATTCGAAATGTCATGCAATTGGCAGTGAGCTGAAAAAAAGTTCAAAATGGCGTATTCAAGATGGCCGCCATACAAACTTCATCGGTGTCCATCTCGAAGAGTATAAAAGATGGAAGAGTGATTTCTTGACAAGAAGTAATCAGGACCCCATGGTCTATTCCATGGATAGAAAAAAAAATCAAAATGGCGGACTTTATTTTTCCATAGAAAATGTATGAGGAATATTGAAGAGACTAAGAGTTGTAAATCATGAAGTGCTTTGATGCGGTTTTTTGGAAGACTACAAGAGAAAAATATGGAATGAGGTGATGATTGAGGATTTTTAAAGACAGTCAAGGAGCATGAGCAAGGTATTATAGTTAGGTGGGGACTGCTGAAACAAAAAATACTCGAAACCTCACGCAATTGGCAGTGAGCTGAAAAAAAACCAAAATGGCGGATTCAAGATGGCCGCCATACAAATTTCCTGTTGTTCTGAATGTGGCAGAATTTATCTTTCCATGGAAAATGTACATACTATGAGAAGAGACAATGATCTAGGATTTGGATGATGATTGAGGAGCACTGTCATGATTTTAAAGATAGTTAAGGTCTGTTCGCACAAAAAATACGCTGAACCTCATCCGATGAGGTTCAGCGTATTTTTTGTGCGAACAGCCCTTAACTATCTTTAAAACCATGACAGTGCTCCGTGGTAATTTTTTCAGACTCACTGCCAATCGGATTCCAATGGGCGATGGAGATGACGGTACCTTTATGGGCGGGAAGACTGCACGCGGGCCACATGTGGCCCGCGCACCCACGCGCTCTACTAGTTACATATATAGCTACTCGTGCTGATTGGCCACTGACTCACTGACTGATTGATCACCTCTCCTGAACAATTTTGTATGAAAAAATTTTTTTTCACTGATGGGGTCGTATAGAGGGGAAAAATTCATGAGGAGGAAAAATACGGAGAGAGCTGATGATTGAGGATTTCGAAGACGGGTGAAGAGCACGGGGAGGGTATCAAAGATAGGTGGGGGGTGCTCGACCAAATGTCATTTGAAATGTCATGCAATTGGCAGTGAGCTGAAAAAAAATTCAAAATGGCGGATTCAAAATGGCCGCCATTCGAATTTTGTCGATATCTCGGAAAGTATAAAAGATAGAAGAATAGTTTCTTGACAAGAAGTGATCAGGACCCCATGGTCTATTTGATGGATAGAAAAAAAATTCTAATATGACGGATTTTTTTTACCATAGAAAATGTATGGGAAAAGATGACTGAGGGTTGCGATACCTTTATAGGCGGGAAGACAGCCCGCGGGCCACGTGTGGCCCGCGCCCCCACGCACCCTACTAGTTAATATTTATATAGCTGTTCGTGCTGATTCACTGACTCATTGATCACCTCTCCTGAACAATTTTGTATGAAAAAAATTTTTTTCAATTACCATTTCGTATAGAAGAGAAAAATTCATTCGGAGGAAAAATACGGAGAGAGCTGATGATTGAAGATTTCGAAGACGGGTAAAGAGCACAGCGAAAGTATTGAAGATAGGTGGGGGGTGCTCGACCAAATGTCATTTGAAACGTCAAGCAATTGGCAGTGACCTGAAAAAAAATTCAAAATGGCGGATTCAAAATGGCCGCCATTCGAATTTCGTCGATATCTCGGAAAGTATAAAAGATGGAAGAATGGTTTCTTGACAAGAGCTGATCAGAATTTGAAGGTCTATTCGATGGATAGTAAAAAAAATTCAAAATGGCGGATTTTTTTTTTTCATAGAAAATGTATGGGGAATGTTGGAGACTACCAGTTGGTAATTATGCAAGGTTGTGATGCGGTTTTTCGGAGAGTTACAAGAGAAAAATATGGAATGAGATGATGATTGAGGGTTTTGAAGACAGTCGAGGAGCATGGGCAAGGTATTATAGTTAGGTGGGGACTGCTGAAACAAAAATTACTTGGAACGTCATGCAATTGGCAGTGAGCTGAAAAAAAATTAAAATGGCGGATTTAAGATGGCCGCCATACAGATTTCGTGTTGTTCTATCTCGGAAAGTATAAAAGATAAGAGAGTGGTTTCTAAGCAAGAGGTGATCAGGATCTTAAGTTCAACGGGATGAATAAGAAAACTAAATGGAGGAATTTATTTCTCCATGGAAAATGTACATGCTACAGAAGTGATGATGATCTAGGATTTGAATGATGGTTGAGGAGCACTGTCATGGTTTTAAAGATAGTTAAGGGCTGTTCGAACAAAAAATATACGCTGAACCTCATCATATGAGGTTCAGCGTATTTTTTAAGCCTACTGCCAATCGGATTCTAATTGGCGATGGAGATGACGGGGATACCTTTATAGGCGGGAAGACTGCACGCGGGCCACATGTGGCCCGCGCACTCACGCGCCCTACTAGTCTGATATAAGTTGCTGAAAAAGGGACTCAGTTTTTATGCGATTCCCAGTATTAACGGTACTTTTTTGACAGTTTGCTCAATAAATCAAAAACTGTCGGGCATAAAAAAAAACATTAAAATCGGTTTTAGAATACGCAAGTAACGCCCTTTCATATAATACCCCACTTAATATTGTTATCTTATTTTTAAATTTTGACGACCCGGTTTTCCCACAGACCAGGGAATAAATAACTTTGGTTTTCCCCCTCAAAACGATTTTTATTTTTTTATGACTGCACTGATGGCCATTATTATCTACAATTATTTCAAATTTCAATTCGATATATTTAATAGAGTAACTGAAATAAAGGGTCGTGACACACAGAAAAACGTACAGACAGACAACAAAATGATCTTATAAGGGTTCCGTTTTTTTTTTCTTTTGAGGTTTTGGTTCTTTTGACCTAAAAACTTCATAAGCTACAGCTTTCAAGGTATTGAAAAACTAACTAATTTAATGAATTGTGGTATTTAATAAGGTCAAGATACTTTTTGTGCTGAAAGCAACTGAGCGGGTTTTTAGTGTGAAAGAATTTTTCAGCAACCTAATTTACCTTTTCCACTGATATCGAAACGCTTCTATCGAGAGCAAAGGGAATTGTCTGATAAGCACTTTTCTCTTCAAACTTTCGGAAAAATAGTGAATTTCAATTTTGCAAGACTCTATAATAATTTAGTTAATAAAAATAAATTACTCGTGTATAAAGCACAACAAAAAGCCAATATTTTCATTTACACCTAAATATTATTCCTCGTACAAACCTAGTCCTGGAGGACTCATTTGGAAAGGTTTTTGCATTTGAGCCACCAAATTGGCACTCCCTTTTTATTTCATGCAATTTAAACGTATGACGCGGGGCGACAAAGCCATAATTGTGACTCTACCGTCGCACTGGGGTGAATAGATTTTCACACCAGACAGGGTATGAAAAAAATGGTCAAGAGAGAGATGAATTATCTTGCAGTGTTCCGTAGGTATATGTTCCCTGCTACCTCTGTTTATTATGAAAAACAAGGTCTAATATCATGCGCGCAACGAGAAAATTTTATCCAACTCTTTCTTCTATTCAGTCCTCTTAAATCTTTTTTGGCACGCACCTAAACCAACGAATATATAAAATGTCTAACGTACTAAACCGTGGTTTGTCTCATCAATAAATAAAAAGACTTCAAGGTGATTCATTCTAGGTATTATGAAAGCTGTTTTCTGATTAAGGATGCCCTGAACTACGATGACTCCCATACATTCGTATTACCAAAATCATTTGTAATTCATGCAAATTTCGATCAAGTTGTGGTATTATTCGGGTTAATATAGTAATAATCTATGCTCCTGGCCATATTTGGTTAGGAAATACTTCTCTAAAACGAAATATAAATGAATTTAGATTAGCATATTTTTGCGTCAAAAAGGACATGTTTTCTGCTTATTTGTTTTATAATAAAAACAACACTATCTCACGTCGCATTAGTTCAGGAGCACAGTTTTTACTGTCCAGCGAAAGAAAAACACCATTTAATAAAGAAAGTTACAAGTTTTCATTCATAATTTTTGGTATTACGGAACTCGACCGAAGTTATAACAATTTTGATCAAAATTTTACAAATGATTTGGTATTTCGAATGTAGTTCATGGGACTCTTAAGTCATTTCGTTAAACTAGAATATATTCATTGAAAGAGCAATGACTACCTTGTAAAGGAGGATATTTAATTACACTATCTAATATTATAAAGGCGAAAGTTTGTATGTGACGTGTAATTGTGGAAGTGGGTATGTGTGTATGTTTATCCTTCACGACGTGAGTCCTGAATTGATTTGGTTGTTTGGCATATATAAACACTGAATTAACTCATAATATGCTACTTTATATCGCGAAAAAAAATTTGGTTTCCACGGGATTACAGAAAACCCGAAATTCACGCGGAGCGGAGCTGTGGGTGTAACAACTAGTTTAAAATAATATCCATAGTGTATCATCATCTTCATAATATGCGCGATGCTTCATAAGGCTTTTTTGTGTTTTGATCTTTGCCTGTTCTTGTACCGAGCACAACAGTATTTTAGATTTTCGTCCTAGAACCCTAAAAATTTTAAATAAATATTCAGTTCAAAATTCTCATTTATATGCAGCAGCTATTGTCTACGCAAGGAGTTCATTCGTTGGCGAATAATAATGCATGTAATTACGGATTCGCGTTCGAAACACTTTGGCATAATTTGGTTATAAATTGCTCCTGTATTGCGAATTTTAGTATAAATATTGCATAAATGTATCGCGAGCATACAATATTGGCAATTTGTCATTGTAAACTGATTTAGTATTACCGATTTGAGTAATGAACATTTATTATTGTGCCAAATTGTTGAACTGATAGCTAAAACTAAGTACCGTAGTTGTTACCTCCTACTAAAATATTTTTGAAAGCGAAGACCATAGTTATTTGATGCATGATTGTTTTGTTCCTCGCGTGCATTATTATGTATTCAGGTATTCAGAGCAAAGGAAAGGCCCACGAACAAAATATTATGGCTCCGAGTGATATACAATATTTGTCATCACTGGGAAAAGAAATTAGGAGTAACCACTTACTCTAAATTCACATGTAATGGCCTTATTTATTACTGACAGAGAGAATGAGACATGATGATGAATTACAATGAGAGAAAATGCAAACTTCCTGAACAAAATTGAATTTTGCTCAAAGGTCCGCACAGGTCCGAAATGATATTATTGAAGAGGAGCAAATGGGCAGTAACAGTAAAATTGATACTTATTTATGTAATTCAAAAATGTTTGATAGGTATCACTGACTATAGGTAAAATGACTGATGATAATATTATAATTGTTTTGAGGTATAAATATGTATAAGCGTGGGGAGTTAGAAGACATTAGAACGTAAAATAATTAAAACGTCTTTTTTTAAAATCTTCATAAACATTTTGAAAATTTCCATTACATGAACTGACATTTACATGAAGAGTTTAGCTTGTTGTTGTGTGTAAATCTTCTGTGTATAACAATAAGAGTGAATTTCGCTGTTAAAATTCGGTTTGTGGCCGACTATATCATGAATTATGCAACCGTCCTCTCCGATGCGAAACACTCTGGATAAAGGTGCTCTGCGCCCTTGCGTTTATTACTTGGCAACGTACTCGTAGGTCCCAAATAGGGCATCGAGCCCGGGTTTACCCGGACCGAAAAAACCCGGGTTTTCCCGGTTTTCAGGATTACAAAAAACCCCGGGTTTGATTTTTTAAACTCGGGTTTTTCGGGTTTTTTTTTAATACTTTTGTTTTTATTATTTATTAAGTTTAAGCCACTTCGAATGCAAAAATAAGTAAATGGAATAAAAACATTTACTAGCCTCATGCGTACAATTGATTGAGGCCAAGTTTGACGAATATGAGGTATCTCTAACAAATGACATCGTCGCTCAAACCACAGACGGTTGCAGCCTAATGTTTGTGTTAGGGAAGTTCTTTAAGTCATACCATCAGCTATGCATCGCTCATGCCGTTTAGCTGGCAATTGTGGACGTAATGTACAAACGCAATACCGGCGTCGAGGAAAACGTTTCATAGCTTGCCGAACTTGACGAGGATGAAGATTTGCTTTATTGGTATTGGGTCAAAACTGCGAACTATAGAATTTAACGACGACACGAATTCTACAGACAATGAAGAGGGTGGTGTTGGATTTAATAATGAATCCACGTTTATAGAGTCTTTTAGATACAACGATGTGCTATCAAAAGTTGGAAAAGTGGTAAAAATCTTCAAGGATTCAATAAAAACGATAACTTGCATGTCAGAGCTGATTTTGGACAGGAGTACATACCTAATCCCTGCTCATTACTTACTAAGTTGAAAGATATTCTGAAGAAAGAATTAATCTTATCAGTTTTTTAAACATTAAAACTGTTTTTGTTATTTGTCAATCCTTCCCCATCCTTTACATTTTGCTTTTACAATGAAGGAAATCGATGATATAATAGGTCTTTACCTATGAAATTGCCGTTTTGTTTGGAATTAGGAAAAGTACTTATTTTTTTCAAACTTTTTCATTTCTGTTATTCAAAGTAATCACCCATACAATCGAAACATTTGCCCACACATTGGCAGTTTATTGACGCCCTTCTTGTAAAAATCAGCTGACCGGGAGGCAACAAACTCTTCAAAGGCATTTTGTACTGCCACTCGGGCATTGAATTTTTTACCCACTAAAAGTTGTTTAAATTTCGGAAAAAGTAATAGTCGGTAGGTGCAAGGTCTGGTGAGTATGTGAGGTCGTGAAGGAGCAGTGGGAATGACTGATTGACCAAAGCTGGTTGCAGATGTGCAAGCTTCTCCATCATTCTTTCCAGTTCTTCACAGTACACATCTGCAATAATGCTCATGCCGTTTTTTAAAAAGCTGTGGGGAATCACACCCACACTAGACCACAAAACGGTGACCATCACTTTTTTAGGGGTCATTTTTGGTTTATAATTCGTTTCGAAATTCCTTCTTTCTTTGCCTGTTGAGCAGCGCAAGGCAAGTCTCGTACGCGTATGCGTACATTGCACTGGCTATCGTTAAAGTCGCGAGGCACCCATCTATCAAGCTTTTTTTACTTTGCCAATTTAAACAAGCAAATAGATCAATATAGTTTTGATGCTTACATCAAAAGATGCTGCTAGCTCAGCTGTAGATTGAGTTTCGTTAGCTTCTACAATCGGCTTTAATTCATTATTGTTGATCAAAGTCTCCGGACGACCACGAGCTCCAATTTTCAAGTCAAAATTTCTAGAACGGTTGTTGTTGAAGCGGCGTTGGTACAACGACGGAACTCATATTCCATATTTACACGCATTTTTAAAGTATCCATTATACCAAAAAATGTTAAATTGTTATGAAAATACAACGCTAATCGAAAAACAAAAGGCTGAGTTTGTAAAAATAATTTCATGGTTTTAAACAAAATTAATTTGAATTTATACCAGTGCTGAAGAAAGGCAAATTGAAAGGCAGAGACCTAATATAAACACAGATTATTGTTATTTTTAAAATTAAATTGAAAAGCTCGAAATGCTCGAAAAAACCGGTCTACCCGGGTTTTGATTACTCTTAGACTCGAAAACCCGGGTTTTCAAAATTGAACCGGGTTTCGATGCCCTAGTCCCAAATGTATGTATTGGATTTTCACCTTTACCATTCATGAGTTACGTATTACATAAGTTTTACATTTCCGCGCACCTCACTCATTTCAGTTTTAGCAAAGCTCTATTTATTATTTTGATTGGAACTTCAGTTGGATTCCTTTAAATGCAATTGACTTGAAAACAAGTATTTGGTCAAAGGATTCGTTGGTTTGTTGACAGAATATAAGGAGCGCTTAAAGAACCTAATTGCTTTGGCAGTAATTATTACTATACTATTATATAACGAAATTATAGTTGTAATACCAACTTGAAAATCACACATGGTTTGTGTTTATTAATGCCTTTTTTCTTTGTCTTTTTCTCTCTTTGGACAAACTGTTACTACCTTATTTTAGTGAAGTTATAAGGCTTTGAAGAGTTTCTATTTTTTTGAACCCTTTTTACCGAATATTTTAACCTTTAAAACATTGATGAAATTTATATTATTTTCTACTTAAATTATTCCAACGCCTACATTTGAATTTTCATGTAAAACTTGAAGTATAAGGGATTTGAGGTAGATTTTGATTTTAAGGTGGGCTTAAAGGCTTTCGGCTATATCAGAAAAGAATACGCGGCTGACAAATAAGGGCGTAGGTACTTATTTTAACCGTAAAATCCGGCTATTCCCCACAAGCCGGGTTAAGTCGTCCAATTTCGCATCACAGGGGTCTACATGACTGATATAACCAGCCCTGATAGGCTAAAGAATGAGATTAATCCTAAATTTATTTTATCACCAGGCACTCTTCGACCTTTTCAGCCTAAAGTATTATTTTGTTAAATTAATTTTTTATGACAAGTGGTCCCAAAGTGAAATTAAAATTGTCCCTTTTTCGTATGTAGCAAAAGTGTTTTATTTCTTTTAGATTACGTAAAATAATGTTTAGTACCAATAAAAAATAAGAACATTTATTTAGGGTGTAGGTTTTTATCTACTAAACTGCGAATTAATTTCTTCTTTGACTCCAAATACACAGTTCTATTTGACGGATAGTAATAGTTATATTTATAGCCATGTATTTTCATTACATAAATCTCATCTGTAAAAGGACCTTCATATTTAAAAATAGAATTTGCTTAGAATAGAGTTTTAGTAACGTTGTAACGCAAAATTCTTATTTATTTTCTTCTATATAATTATAGATGTATCGACTGAAATTTCAGCTAATGTGGTGTAAACACTTTGGCTATGTAACTTACGATGCGATCAAAGAATCTATTTAAAAAAATGTGCTAATAAGAGTAACCGCATAAATATAAACGCTCTTATCAAAGGATTAATTGATTTCAACACTGAAAATAACCTGCTATATTAAACGGCCTTCAATAGATCCTAAACATAAAATATTAGGCACGAGTAAGTTCCCTTTTCAAATCACCAATATAATAAAGTGTTGAAGGCTCTTCTGAAGCGACTGGCTCTGAGAGGATTAATAAAGTTGTTATTATTCTTTATTACGGGGCAATTTGCGAGAGAGCTTTATATAAATTGGGCCAGCTCTTTTGAGGGCGATTTTAGAAGAGGCTCTTTATTGTTTTTTGCTTGTGAAGAGCTCACCCGCTTCCGGTGTCGAAAGTGATTTATTTTCTTATTCAGTAAGCGTTGCTAAGGGTTTTGAATTTGCGTAAAACACGTAGGCCAAGTTAAAATGTTAAAATAAATTAAATAATCTAAAAAAAAGCAGAAGCCTACGCAACTTTGCAAAAAGTACTAAATGGTCATAAACACAACACTAGTAGAAACTTAAAATATTGGAGGCATGAATAATTTCATTATTACTATTTAGTTGAGATAATTTTTAGTTTTTCCTTAGTTAATTCTCAAAGTTATAGAATCATTCTTATAAATTTTGCCCTACATTATACTCTAAACTCGTCATATTCTGATTTGGTAATAAATTGAATTAATAAAAGCTTTTATTATAAAAAAAGACATTATAAATCTACTTTCAGCTTTTTAAATGAAAGGCTTAACGATAAAGGATTTATTCATCCCTTCGCACGAGTGCTACAGAAAAAAAGATTTTGCAGGGGTCCCTTTCCTTTGATATAAGCGGTTAAAAGGGAAAAAGTTATACTGGGTGTAAAATGAGCCAATAATATCTACCATAAATTTTTATGTGATAAATTAGTGAATATATTTAAGGTTTATTGTTTATGTCATTGCTATCAAAAGTTGACCATTTATTAATTAACATCAGAATTGGCATCCAAGGAGGCTCATTTTCTCCGTTTTTTTTTTCTGCTTTTTAACAAAAGTGGGAATCGTTTACAATTATGTAACTCGAATTAAATATAACTTTTAGTCACTTAAAACGGAAAAAGGTTTATTATAATGAACGAAAGTGTGATAGTAAAGTTATGACAATATTTTGGTGAAAGTACAGCCTTGCCTTTACGATACAGTAGGAAAAATTTCGGTAGTTTTATTTTAACGTACCTCTTACGAACACACTTTATACTATAAGTGTCAAATAACCCAGTAACCTCACAACACGACGACAATAGGTGAACAATAAAGTAACCTAAATGGTACAGAAGCTATTCACGACGGAAGTATGAGGTTCACGATCTTTACAATTGCAACGTCTCGAATGCAACAATGCATCGCTTGTAAGCCTACTCGGGGGATTTGTACTATGCCAAACAATAGAACGCCAAGTTTGCGACTCAAGTTAACAGAGAGAGCGGGTGAAGAAGCCATTGTGGGGAAGGGTTTATAAATACAATTATTTTTTTAATGGAAACATCAAGTGACTTTACTAAATTGAAATATTATAAGACAAACTAAACGAACATCTTGTCTATTTTCAAAGATCATGTATTCATAAAATCGGCACAATTATTATTAATACGAGTAAATAAGACGCTTCAAACGGATATATAATCGTCAAAATCGGGTACAAATCGACGAAGTTTAGAAAAACATCAAGGAGTTGCATCATCTATCTCCGAAGAAATTCATCAAATTTTTATCAAAGTTTAATAATAAAAACTAGATGCCCTTTCCAAATGAAAAAGATGAATTGAAATTGGTTAAGAATTGAAGATGCAATAAAGGGACGCCGATAAAACTGCGAAAATCTATTTCTTCTATGTTTTTTGAGGATTGGTCAAAAACTTGGATAAAGTTCAAATCGATAAGCATAATACGTGTGTGATACAAAACTCCACAATATTTTCGTATTATTCAAATTGTACTGCTTCAATAATTTTCACAACTTACGAATAAAATATTTCATAGAAGAAAGCACGAAAAGTTCATAGAAGGAACTATGTTCTCAATATTTATTTTAGTACCTATAAGCTTTATAGACGTCGCTTTTATTAAAACAATATAAAATAGAAAGAAAAAAGAAATGCTTGTTTTATCTCGTCCCTAGTTATCGCCGTTTCTAAGCAATTGAGCCGTGATCTAAACCCTGCCCTAGATTTAGGTTAGTCCACACATGTAGGGATTTTTCCAATACATTTGTTCTCTCACTTCAACAGTTTTTCTTTCTTTAGGGTCGTGATCGTAATCACACAATATTTTCGGAATTTGAGAGGAATTGTCTATTTATATTTTTCTTTTTAGATTTTTCTTTTTGATTAGTTTTATTAATACACATAAATTCGTATTGAAAATAAGCTCAGTAATTTCTGCAGGAACTAGCTTATCAACTTCTTTGCTAGCACATAGTTGGTATTAATCCAACAAAATTGAACATTTATGATGTTTTAGAAGTTAGTCTAACAGCGTTGTTAGTACATTAGCATAAGTTAGTAACTACACTCAAATGCAGAGCTCCATTTTAGCAACTAAGTGGGTACCTACACATACGCAGTTACAAATTAACTTTTAGTTTGGGCAACAGTTTGACTTAGCAATGATTATTTAAAAGCAAACTCTAGTTCCATATACTCTTTGAGGAATTCGACTCCATCAGTTTGTTACATTAACAGTCTATTACTTAACTAATAAATATTCCTCGATACCGGCTTTGAAGTATTCCAGAATTTTAAACATTCAAAATACTACTTCGTTTTCATAGAGCAACTTGAACATTGAAGTTTGCTTGTAAAGGACTCGTTTGAGAACGCACCAGCTCTCCAAGATTCAAAAACCCCTTTTTATTTTCAAGTACCTATTACATAGCTAGCAAAATCTACAAACAGGATAAAAATTGCATAGTTGCAGACGCGATGGATTTTTCTAGATTAAAACCAAAGCAATCCCAGATCAGATTTGAATTTTTCAGTTTTCGAACAAATCCTTATTGATAAGTCGAATATAAAATACCCATGGTCGCGATTGCATGCAGAAATAGAAACTCTTTTGTTCTTCGAATTCTAAAACCCCCATTTCCTTGGAAATGAGAATTTCTTTCTTTTGCAATTGCGAATGCTGTCTTGATAAGTGTTGCACTTTTTGATATCTAAGTATAGGAAAAAGGAAATCCAATTAAAATATTTCTAGTATAGGTAACAATTTTACTTTATATTTTAACAGAAAAATATCGCTTGCTGGTATGTTTTCAGCGGTAGGATGGTGTCTGAAGTCTCGCTCCTAAATGCAACATAGCGATTGCAATTTGCAAATGCTATATAGTGGTACAAGGGAATTCGAAACCAACACATACGTAAACATGTCTTCAAACATGATAATTAAGTCTAAGGGACTAAAATTATCAGGTTGGAAATCACGCCTGTTGGAAATCAAGAACTCAGCGGAATAAGCCTGATTTTCCATTAAAAATGATAAATTTCACCATGAAAAAACGTTCATGCAGTCGAAATTATATCAAACAGTAAAGTAGATACTCTACAAACCTTTCTAACCTTAAGCTCAATTTATCCAAAAATACCATATTTAACATTCCACTCACGTTCGAAAGCTCTCAACGGAGGCCTTCAAATCCAACCAAACTCATTCAGATATTTCAAACGCGTTCCAAAGGTAATTAAATAGTCAAAGACAAAATTGTAATTCCCCCTTTCATTGAAAAATAAACCTTATTGTGTTCATTTTAAGGTTGATTATCATCGTGTTATTGCTTTAAGTTCTATCAAATATGCAATAAATTCTGGACCTTATTGCATACGCTGTGAAAACAATCACTGCTTCATAATTGAGTCATCAAACTTCATCAAATAGTTGGAGCTTGGAGGAATTTTGGCGCAGATTGGAGCTTTGTTGTGCGACTCAAGAATTTGTATTCAATATGGTGTCATCCTTCCCTTTCTTTTATTGCCCCTCTGCTGATCAAAGGTGTCCTCTCTGAATGAGAGGAGTTTAGACTACAACACAAGGTGCGAGTTGGCAGGTTTTGCACAACTTTTAATGGTGAGAACTTATAGAAATGCAGATCTTTGACAATTATCAGGAGGACACGAATTCAAATCTTATAGCTATGATTGCATTATAAAGATTTATATTCATTTAGAAGTTTACTACATTAAGTTGTACCCATCGATAGTTGTACCTACACCACACAGTTTTAAAGGTGTTTTTGACAATACTTACCATTAGTAATGCGTTGCTTTTAATTATGTATTAACGCAACATTTATATGGATGATAACAAAAATAATATATTACGACAAGTATAAAAAATGTAAGTAAAGATGTAAGAAAGTTGTGTTTATTTCGTAAGTCTGAGAATAGGACATAAACGACATATTTTTATTTAAGAGACAAAGTTTATATGGCAAAACAACGTTTTCCGGGTCAGCTAGCAAGTTTTAAAAATCATAGTGTTATCTTAAATGAATTTTCTTTGTCAGCGCTTAGAATTACCCTATATAAAATTTAAGCGTATCTGAAAACTTATTCTAAGTCTAGACACAAAAAGATTTCTCCTCCACAAAAGGCTTTTCTTCAAAAATAAACCACTCAAAGCAAGTGAAACATGCTGTGAAATGCAGCGGAGTTTCCCGGCTCATAAAACGAAATGATATTCACCTACAATAACATGTCTGCACCGAGCTTAATGTACCGTTATATTACCTCAAGTAGGTATACACATTTTTGAATTAAGGTTCTGCTACGTACGAGGATGTTATTAACTATGAAATCTCTCATATACCAGGGGGCTATTCACGTAACGATTTCACACAGTGATGTGAAAGTGAAACAAAAAAAATAACACAAAAAAAATAACTTAACGTTTTTTAGTTTAGAGTGTAAAATTGAATGTATTTATCATCATAAAAAATACAATGCTCTACTCTGACGCTTAGGTAAATTTAATCTCACGATCGTCGACCATATTGCATTTTGAACTACAATTAATTTTACGCTCTATGTCAATAGTCGTAAAATGAAATGAATCAGTGTTCGCAAAAATGTTTTCATTTCAATATCGTCCGCTTAAAATACGTAAATGCCATCATCTTTCTAACATTTCACAACACTAATCGTGAATAGCATCGGTACCACCGATGCACTAAGCACTGATTGGTTATTATTTACATCTGTTGTGCAGCGTAGGGACCGATTGACTGTTGATAGTTGCGTTGTTACTAGTATAATATGGTTGATAGCGCGATGTTTGGGCGATGCACAATTTTGTTGACGAGAAACATCCCCCAGGTCGTGGGAAGATTGCAGGGTCCGACTGGATGAGTACCATCGATGGGTAACAAACTTTCTGTCGTGAAGAAACTATAGAAAAAGTGAATAGTACCAAATTCTTAGGTTTAATGATTGATGCTAAATTAAATTGGAAAGATCAAATTGACATGATTTGCAAAAAAATTAATAAATTCGTTTTTGCCTTACGTAGGTTAAGACAGACTTCTTCTGTTCAAACTTCCCTAAGCGCCTATCACGGTTATGTGTCATCTGTACTCAATTATGGCCTTATACTGTGGGGCAACTCAACGGAATTTGAAAGAGCCTTCAAAGCTCAAAAAAAGTGTGTGAGGGCAGTTACGGGGGCATATTTCCTGGATAGTGCTAGGCCAATTTTTAAGAAACTTAACATTTTGCCTCTTCCATGCATGTATATTAAGGAAATGTGTCTATTTGTAAAAAAGCATAATAACTACTTTACAACTGTTGATGACATTCAGGGAAAAAATAATAGGAGGGGTAACAAATTAGTATGGCCTAAAGTCAATTTAACGCTATACAAGAAAAATGTTTATTGCATGGCAATTAAAATTTATAACAAATTGCCAAAAAATTTAATTGACCTGCCGATGCCTACATTTAAAAGAAAAATAAACGAGTGGCTCATGTCCCGTCAATTTTATACCTTAGATGAGTTTCTTAATAATAACATGTCTACGTAGATAAGTGTTGGCGACTCGGGATGATGTTAATTTGGTTTTAACTTTTGAATTAAATAATGTATTTTGTGACATAATGTATTTGTAATTATTGTTGTTGTTATTATTTACAGAATTTATATTTATATAAAAAATGTGAAATTGAATTATAGCACTTTATGAGTACTGTAGAAAAATAATTAATAATTAATTTGTAACTTCAAATATAACTTACTTTGTACTTTTTGCACGCCATTTTGGCAGGATATGTGAACTTATTATAATTAAGACCTAATGTACCTACCATATTCATGCAAAATAAATGATTTGATTTGATTTGATTTGATTTGATTTGAAGTCATTGTATTTCTGTGATTTGGCCGTAAGGTATTAGATGGTATTCCATGGTTTTGGTTTGAAGGGGCACAGGAGACGCCGAATTTATAGTTTATAGTTTTTTTAGAGACCACCCATTGAACCAGTTGCTAGTGGCTAACTTATACTTGTGTTTCTGTGTATCGTAATATATGTAGAACGTAGGTACCTACTTCATAAAACAAAAACTGTCTAGTATGATAGCACCATTACAGTGGAGCAATACAGTATATCGCAAAAGTTCGCTAAACCGATGCCAGCTCCCCATTGCCAAATGTACGCACGAGTACAAGTGTGAATTTTTAAGCCGGTTTTCTACCGCGAGCGGAGCGAACCCATTAAGGACTCAGTTCAACTCGCAAGAGTTAACTGCATACTAGTGTTTCTACCAATAAATAGTCGAGCGGAAAGGATTGAGCGAGCCGAAAGAGTTGAAATGAACTCGCACAGTTCTAGGCAGCGGAGCGGAGTCATTACGGTGTCATTAAGGAATCCGATTGACTCGCAATGACAGATTACATAGCAGCGTTTCCACAGAGAAAGAGGTGAGAGGGGCGGATCGAACGAGTAAAAAGAGTCCGCTACGTCAAGGTCTCGGCAACTAGTTTGAAACGAACTCGTTTGCAGTTTCCTGTATTATTTTCCTTTATCCTGTAGTATTTTGTTTTAAAATCGTCTAAATCATAGAATAGCCTATATTCCCCTTTCAATGTTCTTTCTCGAATGTGCTGGCTCAACCAAAATCTTCGTTTTGCGCGTTTTTTTCTGTGCTTAAGATATAATAGTATGTACTTTTTATTTCTGTATACATAATCACTGTCTTCACTTGATTCCGTGTCACTCGAGGACATCGCGAATTCGCAACAAAACACGACCGCAAGCAACCAGTTTAAAACACCAACTGAAATCGCTCTGACAAGTTTTTCATTTCCGTTCAGCTCGCTCCGCTCATTTCTCTCCTTTTGCAGTGGAAAACAAAAGACAAAACTCTTTGTTAGTGGAAACGCAAATCTATTTATACAAACGGAATCCGTCCCACCTAACCATTTCCCGCTCATTACCCTTTCGCGGTGGGAAACCGGCTTTATTGTTGCATTCTTGTACTGGCTTGGAGGGAGTTGGAATTTATATAGCGAATATCTAGTAGAAATGGTGACGTTATATTATTTATGTATTCCACTATGCCTATGATCGTTGACTCACCACAACGTAGTTAACGTTGTTAACTGTCTCTTCGCTATTTCATAATTTCTCAAGATTACTTAGTCCACCTACCTGCTGTGTTATTCTACAAAATGAAATAGCTGCCAGACAGCTGCCAACCCGAATATGGCATGCAAAATTGTACTCTATTACAACTGACAAATTCATAGATGCAGAGATGTACGCTCGTCGCTGTTTTGCAGAATAGCACGGCTGATACCTGACGACCTCCGTGGTTAAGTGGTTACCGTGCCGGTTTTCAAGGCGCCGCCATCTCTGAAGTTCCGGGTTCGATCCCCGGTCGGGCAATGTAGAAAAAAAAGTTTTCTACATTGTCTCGGGTCTGGGTGTTGTGGTACCTTCGTTGTTTCTGATTTCTGAGATAACACAAGTGCATAAGCTACTTACTATGGGATCGGAGCAATGTATGTGATGTTGATGTTGACCTACATGATTGTGTTGGGGTACGAACTACGAACTCTACTCTGACTCTAGAGTGAATAGGCAAGCGCACTCCACCTAAGATTGTATCATAACTTTCAAGATGTGAAAAAGCAAGCACTGCCGTGCTATTCTGCATAACAGCGACGAGCGTACATCTATGCATCTATGATTTTTTCAGTTGTAATAGAGTACAATTTTGCACGCCATATTCGGGTTGGCAGCTGTCTGGCAGCTATTTCAGAGATGGACATTTTGTAGAATAGCACAGCTGGCCTTTATAAAAAAAATTAGAAGTTTGGTTATCAGAAAAATTAATTGAACGCAATAAAAGCTTATTCGTTATCTCAATTACGTGATCAATTTATAATACCTAACGTTAATTCAATCAACACATCAGTTTTCCTCTTACTCAGAAAATTCGAAAATATTTTCAGTCTACCCTCGGTTTCACTCAGGAGCAGCACGTATTTTATGCAAACAAGCCGCTCGAAGCGTACATGATTACGTTTCCACTAACAACATTCCGTCCTACGAGTATCTGTTCGGAAAACACGTACAATCGGGTGTAAGTAAATAAATAAAATCCGTACGAAATCCCTGTACACAAAGTTTTGGTTGTGTCCTTCGAGAATCCATCGGGAGTACAAACAAGGCCTTCAGAAGTTTGTTTTGAACGTCGCGTTTGGCATCCTTTCTCGGAAAGGGATATGTTAGGGTCGCGTACCTAAACGGTGCCAAAGGAAACCTATTACATCGTGGTTTTCCTCTTGCTAGTGTAGCTAAGCTCTCATTTGTCAGGTGACCAATTCCTAGTCCTTTAATAGAGTTTAGGTTTGATAATATTATAGTTTTTAGGGTCCACAGATTAGGTAAATTGGGGTTCTATTATTAAGACTTTGACTGTTCGTCTGTCCGTCTGTCTGTCACCAGGCTGTATCTCTTGAACCGTGATACACTTGAAATTTTCAAAGATGATGTATTTTTATTGCCGCTATAATAATAAATACTAACAAAATAAAGATTAAAGGAAGCTCCCATGTACAACAAACTTGATTTTTCTCTCATTTTCGGTTGATGATCCAGAACTCCCAATACTACTACTACTTGTATTCTAGTAGTAGTAGGGTATTATTGAGAGTTCTGGCTTCTGCATCATCTCGCTAATTTATATAAATAATGGTACAGAACCCTTTGTACAAAAAAGATCGGAGTAATGTTTTTGTAAATATATATTTTTAGTATTGCTAAAAAAATAACTTTACCATAGATAAAATAATTCTCTCAATAGATGGTTTGTAGTCAACTGAATAATCGCACAGTTAACAAAGGCTGTAAGTACATTGAACCAGGAACCTCGCATCCAAATTGCTGGTAAATTAAGGAAAATAATTTTCGGCTATTTTCCACGCCCTTGCTGTAATAACACTCGTTGTTAAATGAAGCCACTGTGATATAATTTGTACAGACAAAAAATGTTTACTGTGCAAAGTTTACTAAATTTGTCATTTTTTTCATAATATTTGCTTTTATTAGCAAAAAAGTGTATCTAGAAATTCTTTGCTCATGCAAATTCTGTTTTGGTTTAAATAAACTTAATAAAATGGCCGGTGTATATATGACCATCTCACTCGTATTTAACTTTGCCTTGGGGACTTTATTCGATGCCTAATAGAGAGTTGGCTCACAATGAATCAGCCTGGCTGCATAAATACATTTCATTACTCTGTGCAGCCGCGCCGCACTGCAACATATCGCACACGTGACACTGCCTGCCCGGTTTTTGTTAAAACACAGAGTAATACCACGTTAGACTAATCAAATATATTTTCTTGAATGAATTAATACAGAATTTTGAACGAGAGTAAACAAACATTAGTCACAGAAGTACATTAATTTATTATTTTAATTCAACCTTCTAGATTTATTGTTAAGTTTAAGCACCACATACATGCGGAAATTTATTTTGTGTCAAGAGTCGGTCTTACCCCCAAGACAGTCCAATAAATATTTCACAAAAAAAATAAGACAGATGTAGAAAGTAGAAACTCAAACAGAAGTGTCGGTTACGGTAACAGTGATGCGAGTTCAACAGTTTTTTCCCATCTCAAAAATGCCCATTGCTCATTATAAAGTTTTCACTGCGAAACATGTGATAAAATCAGTAATTGTAATACCTAATATTATTTCAAAACAAGTAAGGACGGTAGAGTAAAGAATAATAAAGTGCAATAATTTTTCAATATTCCCTCAGTGCAAATGCAACGATATTATTATGAAGAATTATGAAAAGGGGAGCGGCGTCAGTTCTCTAGCGGCGGAATAACAGTATTGTTTACAGCAACAAAGGGAGACCGAGCGTCGCTAAACATGCCCCTTGGCACTCCACAATGAAGGTGGAAAACCAGCTTTTTACTACGCCTTTGGGTTCTTCTCTTCAAATAGTTTCAGTGATGAACACTGACACTAGACAAGAACACTACCAGGTTTAAGAGGATTCAATGAATTCATTTTTGCCCTTCTCATTCTTACTGATACATTGGTGGGTCGACATTATTATGAAGAATTATAAAAAGGGGAGCGGCGTCAGTTCTCTAGCGGCGGAATAACAGTATTGTTTACAGCGACCGTGCGTTAAAACAAAGGGAGACCGAGCGTCGCTAAACATGCCCCTTGGCACTCCACAATGAAGGTGGAAAACCCGCTTTTACCA
Source organism: Coenonympha glycerion (assembly GCA_963855885.1). Classification (NCBI taxonomy): domain Eukaryota; kingdom Metazoa; phylum Arthropoda; class Insecta; order Lepidoptera; family Nymphalidae; genus Coenonympha; species Coenonympha glycerion. Next base: position 12,787,605 of record OY979637.1, on the reverse strand, counting down.
CGCCGTTGGGTTCTTCTCTTCAAATACTTTCAGTGATGAACACAGACACTAGACAAGAACACTACCAGGTTTAAGAGGATTCAATGAATTCATTTTTGTCCTTCTCATAATACATTGGTGGGTCGACATTATTATGAAGAATTATGAAAAGGGGAGCGGCGTCAGTTCTCTAGCGGCGGAATAACAGTATTGTTTACAGCGACCGTGCGTTAAAACAAAGGGAGACCGAGCGTCGCTAAACATGCCCCATGGCAATCCACAATAAAGGTGGAAACCCCGCTTTTACCACGCCTTTGGGTTCTGCTCTTCAAATACTTTCAGTGATGAACACTGACACTAGACAAGAACACTACCAGGTTTAAGAGGATTCAATTAATTCATTTTTGTCGTTCTCATTCTTACTGATACATTGGTGAGTCGATATTATTATTATGAAAAGGGGAGCAGCGTCAGTTCTCTAGCGGCGGAATTACAGTATTGTTTACAGCGACGGTGCGTTGAAACCAAGGGAGACCGAGCGTCGCTAAACATGCCCCTTGGCACTCCACAATGAAGGTGGAAAACCCGCATTTTACCACGCCTTTGGGTTCTTCTCTTCAGATAGTTGTAGTGATGATCATTGAACTACAAGAGGTCTGATTGCGTAAGAAAAACGTATTCATCGTTGTTGAAATCGCTAGCGAATTCTTCCCCGCGATTGGCTGACGCTAATCAGTAACCCAATCATCGGGCAGAATTAGTAAATGACAATGATAACGATGAAAACTTTTTTCTTAGACAATCTAGAGGCAAGTTTAAGTAGTATACTGAAAGCATACATAAGTATAAATAAAACTAGCAGTACATAGGATTACCGGTAGGTTAGAATATACAGGAAACGAAGCAGATTATGTTTACTAATTGACTCTATATCAAAGACAAGTTCTTTCGAAGTCATTTTTGAAAGCCAATGAATGCATTATTAGGGTTCTGTAACATATTTTTTTGTGAGACTAATTACATATTTTTGTTGACGATTTTACAATTGTAATTATGTATACTTACTTTTAGACACACAAATTAATTAAAAAAATAATTTTATTTTACATCATTGGTACCGAAATGGTTATTACCCGTAGACAAATATCGCATAATGTATGATTGATAAATTTATATTGGCTCATTCGCGTATTCGTGGGGATTTTAATGGGTGTATGAATTATTCCTGCGATGTCGAATTTAATGGAATACCTACCATCAAAGTTGGTCCGCTTTGCGAAAGCTCACGGAGTGAAACTTTAGTGAGCTGAAATCATAATGCATTAGATATGAATAGCTAAGTAAAGTGCATTATGATAGCGTAATTTTGCTATATTGTACTTAGCTTAAAAATTACAATAATATTATTTAGCAATTCTTGTATACATTTCTATATAATCTGGATCTCGGAAACGGCTCGAACGATTTTCATCAAATTGAGTATACAGGGGGTTTTGGGGGCGATAAATCGATCTAGGATTAATTTTTAGAAAATGTCGAATTTACCAAAAAAAAATAAAAATATGACTCCTGCTGCCTATTGACTGCTGACTATTGGCCAGTAGTTAAACCACCGAGCGAAGCTCGGTTACCCAGATATCTTGTCTATATATTTATAAATTATATAATCTGAATCTCGGAAATGGCTCCAACAATTTTCATAACATTTAATACATAGGGGTTTTTGGGGACGATAAATCGACCTAGCTATGATTCATTTTTAGAAAATATCTTGTTCAGCAAAAAAATATCCATCATCCATATGTATATTTAAATTTATTATCAATTAGCTTTTCCTGTGTGAAATTCGGGTCAACATCAACTCTGTGGAAACCATGAAAGATATCACCCACAGTATTAATACGGGGTAGACACGATATTCCATTCTAGGCACATGGATTCAGTGTATGTCTTGTCGCATTAAAGAGTAACATGCATACACACACACTTATTTACAATCAACTTTAGAACATTAGTGTGATATGCTTTGCCAATCTTGATATTTCATAATATGTAACTTAGCCCTTCTCTTTCCTAAACAAGAGCGAATCGTGTGCATACAGAAGTCGAACTTGAGACTTTTTGGTTTTGAATCTGATGAAGTGGTTCCTAAGATATATTTTAGCTCTACCATTCTAAACCATTACACTGTTCTTCAATTAGGCAAACTACCCAAAATCGTTTACGGATAGTTTCCAGCCTACAAACCATCAATTAACAAGCAATGCTTTGCCAAAATTATGGGATGGAACATAAGCTATCAACAACTGGAATCTTGTACTGTAAACACTATGATTAGTTAATGTCAAGCGGAATAGCAGTCAGGGATAATATCTGTTAGCCACAAAAGTATGCGCTCCCAAAAAACCTTCGGGGGAAAATCCTCCAATGCCTGCAATAATCTAAAGTGGTTTCGAGGAATACATGAATTTCCTATGAACAGTATTCGTCTCTGGAGAGAGATGCGTCTTCTGTTATACGGAAAAGAAAATACGTCATAGATTAAAGGTAAAAGATGGATTGCGAATAAGTACTTATGTTTACTTCGTTGATTTACAAATATACTTATATGACCTTTTTTTTATTCAATAAAGAATAACCTTTGACTAAAATCTCGCCTTATAGAAAGTGACAACATGGTCGAAGCTGGAACGAGCTTATCTAGAATACCTATTCATATTTTTTTAAGTGTTCTAGAAAAATAGAAAGCATTCTATATCCTAGCTATGCGTATACGCTTTTTGGTAGTAAATCGACGATGAAGGGATGAAGCCCGCCATGTTTTAGTATTTATTTTATTACGAAGTAGGTTTTCCCGCGGTTTTCTCGCGTGGATCGAATTTCACAAGTTTATTACAGTGCCAGCGGGATTCATTCTAATTTATTTGGACTAAAAGAAGCTTTGGTGTTAATCCAGAGTAAGCATAAGCTTTCTCTATTTCATACAAGCGTGAATGAGTACCTATTGAATATATCTAAACCTAGGTCCCATCAGACATCAAAACTTCTACATTTGGCATCTCGACTTAAAATGATTTTATTATGACCTTTGAACTTTAAAATAAAAGTCTCTTAACCTGTATCAATATTAAGAAATTTTAGAATAAGCACCCATGCATTGTTCTTTCTACATTCTTCAACCAGTAGGTAAGTTGTCATGAATAGATACATCCCGTGTACAATTCAAATTGCTTTGGTAAAACCTGAATCCTATACCGATGTTTGGGACTATTCTTTGTAGTCACAAAATATAAAACCGAAGAAAAAAGTTCAATACCAGAATCAAAGGAAAATATTATGTAACGATAATAATATGATTTGTAAGGGGCATTATATCCTATTAGTATTAAATAATAATATGAAAGAGAATGGATATTTTGGTAATGTGATACTTTGTATGTCTGAGATATTCTTAATTGCTTTAGATCTTGTGCAATAAATAAAAGGAAGGGATAAGAGGGATTAAGAGATTTCTTCTCAAAAAGTACCGAAACGTTATTTTTAAGGGCTCTAATTTGATTGACATTCAGACTTGCCGAGCACAATTTGATGACATTAAAAACTTGCCGAGTACTAAACTTTTAGGGTTTTGAGTTATGGAAATATGCAATAATTTTACAAATAAGGTAAACGGCGTATACCATAATCTACATCCAATACGTAGCTCGTATATGAATTGAAATTGAAAGCAATATGAATCCGTTTTTGATTACACGTGACTGATTTAATATTGAATCAATGAATTTTGATTAGACTTTACTGAAAATGAAAACGTGATCCAATTTGAGTATTATGATTAGATACCAAATTGTCATTTTTTGTGGAAGAGCCTATGAGTACCATGAATTTTAACTTTCACGCAAACTTTATAGGATTTTCAAAAATAAGTTTCACCAAATCTATAACTTTATCAACGAAAAATTCCGAAAAACACGAAAAAAGCGGCCGTTTCTTTGTTTGTATGAACGTGCTTTATTTTTAACGTATGTATGTTCACGAACTACTTGTTCGAATCGAAAAAATATTGATATGTTAGATAGTTCATTTATCAAGGTAGGTACATAACATCACGCTACGATCAATAGTAGAAACAGAGCATCAATGAAAAATGATGCAAAAACTGGAAAAACCTCTTGAGAGATTTTGTTGCGTTCGTATACGATATTCGCCACAACGTAAATAAAACTCTAAGATTTCTGCTGACTCAATAAACAGATTATCTTTATATATTACTAGCAGTGCCCGCGGACTCCGTTCCGCGTTAGAAATATTTTTGTCCCGGGGCCCGGTTTCCACCAAGGCGGTGCGGAGCGGAGCTGTGTTTGAGTAACCAATGAGATTGCGTCATTTCGACATCTCATCTTTAACTCTACGTTTTGTTAGAAAACGTTTGTATGGGAAAGAGAAAAGGACTGTTTTTAGGGTTTTTCCGGCAATTATTCGAATTTTTCTCAACTTTGATACCTTCCCTAGACCTCCACGAACATTTTCAAAACCAAGGTAAGATAAATCCGTTCAGCCGTTCTCGACTTTTAGCGAGACTAACGAACAGCAATTCATTTTTATATCTATTATTATTTATATATTTCGATACAATTCTCGTGCCAGTTTTCGTTACCAAACCCCTCCTAAACAGCTCCACCGATTGTTGTAAAATTTCTGTGTATCTTCGGTAGGTCTGGGAGTAGATCATAAGTTATTTATCCCTAATGGCAAAACAACGTTTCCCGGGTCGGCTCGTATTATTATAAAGTTTGAACACTCCACTCACTGAATTAATTAGGCAGTAATCATGACCAAATTCAACCTGTTATTGATTTTAAGCTGACTACGAGTAAAGCTTCGTGAAAGGTTATTTCTTCAGTCTTCACATTCTTCTATTAGGACAGAACGAACGCACTTTCGCCATTGTGCTAAAGTATTATACGTACTTACCCAGCACGTTAAAATTGAACCATTCGCACGGATTTATTTTTAATCAACCGGGCCACTGCTCGTCGGTACCGAAATCCAAAAATTAAATTGTATTCATTCATCATTGAAATGCAACTTAAATTCGTCCTGATAAAAAATCCGTTCAACAATACTTTCACATTTGCAGGTGAATAAAATATATAGACGCAAAATATTATTGCGTTCCTTTTTCGGGAACCATTGAGCTAGTCAGTAGATTTCCCGAGGTATTTTACGTCATCTATATGTTATTCTAATGTTATTCTATGACATAGGTGAGATAGGTGTTATTTAGCGGTAATCATTGTTACTCTATTTATTTATATTGTCAATACTATGATTTAACTTGCAATGTATGTTTGTTCGGGTGGAATCTAAGAATTTAATTTTGAAGCAATTTATACGTATAGTTTGTACAACAATGCATTGGTTAGATTATCTAGAGTAGACAAATTCTGAGGAGCTTGCTTTAAAAAAAAATAAACATTTGAATTGTACACGGCTTTCCTCTAAGAGTGAATAAGAGAGGTTTAGCCCTAGAGTATCACGCTGGCCACCGCTAAGCAAAAATTTAGTTTCTTAATCTCAGATAATTGAAATCCACAACCACCAGATATGACTTTTTTTTACACTATACTTGACTGCGATCTCACCTGATGGTAAGTGGTAAAGGTAAGTAAATGTCACTCCTAACGGTTTCTACACAGCATCGCGTCGGAACGCTAAATTGCTTGGCGGGTGCGTCTTTGCTGGTAGGATGGTAACTACCCACGGCCGAAGCCTCCCACCAAACCAGACCTAAACCAATTTAGATATTTTAAAATTCCAAAGTGGCCTGTGGCGGGAATCGAACCTGCGACCTCCCACTCGAATCCGAGCGCACGCTACTCGCCAAGGAGGTCGTCAAAATATAATAACATAGTTCTTTATCATACTAAACCCCACAAGGCCATATCGTATAACTGACAGTACGACTAGTCGTATGTTAACCCCAATGACGTGATACACGTCGCTTAGTATGGAACACGGCCTCCCAATAGACCGATAAATTTATTCATAGTCACAGTCACAGACCACAATTTATTCCCTTATTCGGCAGATCCCGGTCATTCGCATTAGCATAACTAAGGGCTCGATACAAAAATTCTCCCCGCTCAATTCCCGCGGGGCTGGTTCGAGTGATAGGCTACAAGCGGTAAATTGCTTTATTAGAATGCAAATTAACTTTGACGTTTAATTAACGCTTGAATACCAATAATGGAATTTTGCTCAGAAAGCCAAAATATACTAGAATGGTCTTTTTAGGAAAGTTTAAAATTGGTAAGCAAATTATTTTTAAATTGGTAGTTATTATTGTTTTCTTCTTGGGTTCTGATTAAAATAAGATTTGACTTATAGTTAAGCTTTAAGTAATAATAGTCTACATTTTATAGGATAGGATAGATTTACTGAACTACAAGATAGTCTACAACTCGACTAGAAGATAGCAAACACAATATAAAACTCGGGATTGTTTATATTTTAAAAATATATGAGGGACAATCTTTTTTAACAGGCCTGGTTACAGCACGTAATAACTTACTATTCCTGCAGAGATTATTGAAGAGGAGACTCAATATAGAAATCAGAAACTTAAAATCGTTGAGAGATGAATACGCTTAAATAACTATGGAGAGCTACCGAATAAATCATCCTCACGATATCTTTGAGTCACTCCGCTTACGATCGTGACTTGACCTGACATATTTGTAACTTCTTCGACCCCCGGCTACGAACGGAAGATTTATAGAGGTCACAATCTATTCTTTACAGTGCCGAGCTGATCGGTTGCGTATTTATTCACGGCGGTCTCCAAATGGGTCACCCGTGTCCCGTCCACATTACCCTTTCCCCATCAATAATATCCTCTGTTTAGCGATGCGGCGCGCGTGCTCGCTGGAAATCAATTGTGGCTTTTCTGTCTCATATTTTGATTCGCACCCTCGCGTAATTGATATTCAGTGAACACGCACGGTACGTTTCCTTTGCCGGGTTTCTCAGAAGACTATAATTGACTAGATGCCAATTTCCGTCTCCCGAATATCACATTGTGACAAAGAACCAGTACACAATGTTTAATTAATCATTATGAGTATAGGTTATGCCTATATTATGATTATTAAAATTCAAATTTCAAAATGTATTTCGCATTTCAGGCCTAAGTTACAAGCACTTATGTTTATACGATATTTGTGATTTTGTAATTGATGGTCTACTACTTAGACCTAAGAACTAAGTTCACGAGGGCCCTAACGCGCCCTGTACTGAGAAAAAGCCCACAAAAAACTCAAAGCAATATATTACAAATATTACATTACCAATTTATTTAAAAAAAAAATTGAATCCGAATCTTGCCCTAGAGAAAGTAAAACTAGAAATTAGGATAAGTAGCTAGTACATTAAGTAAGCCATTTCTGAAGCTTACAGCACTGAAATGACTTAAGGAAATACCTATAAACTGCGTGATTTCTAAAAACAAGGACGAAGGAAAACGCGAAATATTCACAGAATCTAAACACATATCGAGTAGTCAAGTTCAAGCTTTTGCCTTGAGGATTATAAATGGTAAAAGTTCCGACGTGACAACATCACTCCCTTAGGATCACGGACGTTGTGAATGTGATGTATTGTATTCGAAACATTAAGCAGCGATGTATTGAAATAACGTATTTTAACATTCGACTCTGAAAGGGTTTTTATAGAACTAGGAATTCAAACAAGCAAAGAGTTTAGATAGGTACCGTAATCGTACGTAACGTACGTATCTTGACTAACATTATCGTGATTGGATTATTATGAATGCTATAGAAAGCACCTCTAGAACTAATCATCATCTTAGCTTCTTTTTATGTCCCACTGCTAGGACACGAGAGCTCACGAGACTCCATCAGAATGATAGGAGTTTGGCTGTGAGTTTGGTCATATACCGCCACGCTGGCCAAGTGGGGGCGAGTTTCGCAAACGTTCGAGGACATTGTTTTGTCGGTCATGAAGCATAACAATTTATGTCATACTAGCTGTTGCCCGCAACTCCGCCCGAGTGAATTTCGGTTTTCGCTAATCCCATGGAAACGATGGATTTTCTGGAATAAAAAGCCCATGTAATGATTAGGGTTATAAGCTATCTATGTTCCAAATTTCAGACAAATCGGTTCAGTAGTTGCGTCGTGAAACAGTCACAAAGATCCATCCATCCATCCATACTTACAAACTTTCGTGTTTATATATTAAAGTAGGAGTAGGATAGGATTTCTCTGAAAACTCGTTTGAATGTCGGTTTGTTGCCAAAATTTTGAAATTGCCATGGTGTGACCAGTATGCGACACGTACCTTCAAACGTCCAAAAAGAGTCAATAGGTATTTTGGAGGAAAATTAATCTAATCTTCTTGCCTGTACCTTTTTCACCCAAAGATTTAAATCGTTAGATGGGTCCTAAGCCTTCATTGCGCACATCAAAAACGTCCACAAATATGTCGAGTGAGTGCACTCAACATGCTTTAGTTTCACTTGTGTCAAAGAGAGTGACAACGTGCCACACAAGACAAAAACGTGGAAGTTTTTGGAGGTTTAGGGCTCATCTAGCGATTTAAATCTTTGTTTTCACCTAATAAGTAACAAGGAGTTATATCATCTGTGGCAATGCGCAATCAGGCGCAAGCATCGAATAAAATATTTAAAGGTACCACTACGATTTAACTAGTTTATTTCGACGAATTTAGTATATTTCGCAAATATACTACGTAGTTTGTTAGTCCCATAAGAATACCTACTTCACAACGTAGCGTCTAAAGTTCTGGAACAACGCTCTAAATGTCGACCTCTTAAATTCCCCTAAGTAGTTTATACTTACTCCCAAAGTATATCACAAACTTCAAAAGATTTGTCATAAAATGGCAAAGTTAGTTTTCTATTTTCCTGAAATATTGTTAATGGAGTGGAAATAACGACTTTCATGCTACACGTTAAAGAATATTAAGAAATAAGAAGTTTGAGAATTTACGTAGGATTAGCTATAAGATATAACCTATCCTACAAGCAATATAATTCTGCGAGTTGTTGTACAAAGTGTCATATTATCTACATATTTATTACTAGCTGTTGCCCGCGGCTCCGCCCGTGAATTACAAGTGTCCTCCAACAAAAATTTCCAAAATATCTTCAATGTACAAAATTCGACCCTTTACAGTATATAGATTATTGTACTATCTACTTCTAATATTATTATCTAAAAATGATTCTTCGTTCGTGGTCAAAAGTACTATTGTGAAGCCGTAACATATTTTTTTTATCATTTATTTATTTTTTGAGTAGGTATATTATATTGTAATGATAGAATTCAGAAGAAATATGATAACCTTAAAATGGGTAATCTAAATGCTGAGTGAGTCGGGGAATCTAAAAGTTAGTAATTAGTTATAATAAAGTAAGTACGTAATTAAGGACGATGAAGAGGTTCCAAGTCCTCATTTGTAATTACGTATTACGAGTACGTATTCTGATCACGTAAGCTCAAGTTACTATGTACCTCATGTACAAAGCGAGAGAACTGTTGATTCAGGTACTTCGGTAGGGTTTAGAAGGAGAGCTTCGTTTAGTAGAGCAAAAATCTTTTTTCTTATGTCGGTGACCCAAATTGTAATAATTACTTTACTAATACCGCCGCTAATACAAGCTATTATTTTTGTGTAATATATCGTAAGCTAATTTTTGACGTAGACAAAATCATGAACATCAGCTAGTCAAACGATAAAAGTAATAGAGGCAAAAGTTTGTAGTGTTTGTGTGCATTGCTGCATGTTTACTTCTCTTTCACACAAAAATTACTACACCAATTGTGCTGAAATAATTTGAATTAGAGATAGATTTATAACATTAGCTTACATTTATAAAAGTAGCGTATAAGTAGCGTAAAGATTCTTCCGAGATAAAAGTAGCGTATCTCGGAAGAATCAGCGAGATTTATAAAAAAACGACAGTCACTTACGTGAAGCTGATTACAATAGCCGTTTATAAAACCCTTAAAATTTAGGGACGCTTTAAATATGACCAAAAATAACAGCATCCCTCGTGCTCTAGGAATCTTCAAAAGAAACAACATCAAAGCTATGTGCACGCAAAGCGACCCAATTCGGTTTCCAGACCAACTAATCCAGAACAATATAAAGATCTGAGAGCGGATACCTGATTTGTTAGAAGTCTATGAGGCTTTATGACGAGGTTTAAGAAACAGTTACGGATTTGAGTGGAAAATTGGGAGTTCGATTCCTGCCACAATTCTATTCTACAATTTTATAATTTCTAATTTGGCACAGGTCTGCTCTGGGAAGCTTCAGCCGTAATTAGTTACCGCATCCTGCCAGCAAAGACGCACCGCCAAACGATTTATCATTCAGGTGCAATGCTGTGTAGAAAACGTTAACGGTTACTTTCAAATAATTACTTGACAAATTTCAAATCCCTGCTTCTAAAACGGTTAAACATAGTAAATGCGCATATGCAATGAAACCTAGGTTATATAACAAATTGCCGGTTGAACTTATCAAAATAAATGATTTCAATATATTCAAGACCAAAGTAAAGGAGCATGTTCTAAATAAATGTTATTACTCTTTGAAGTATTTAGGGACATTGTAATTATTATTCATACTTTGATCATAATGCCATGAATAATGATTTATTGTGAAGTTTTAATGTACGGTTTACTGACGCATTGTATTTTGTATTTTTTTAAGGATAGATATAATTATTAATTCTTTTAATCGATTTCATGCCTTTAAAGGTGAAACTCTGAGACTGTTTTGTTCATAAGACCTTTTTATGTATACGAATGATGAATTATGAATTATGAATTACTCATAAGTTATAGTACTTTCTAAGTAAGTGCGACAACAGTTGGATTGATGGCCTACCAGTTGGTCGATTATTTATTAATATAAAATATTGTTTGAAGAAATAGAGCTCGGTATTTATGTATTTTAAGTAGAGTAACAATAAACATCAAAAGAGAAAAACATCAAACTAACCAATCACGTAAGCACAATTTCAAAGAACAGGTTTCTTGTTTCTAGCCAGAAAGGTATAGCTAGAATAAAAAGGATGGAAGCTTTTTAAAATACCGTGGCTTATTAGAATTTATAAAGAAATTTCTACCCTGGTGTTCCTTTGAGAATTTTATATTTTTATCAAAACAAAATGTGGTAACAAATTCAAAGAACATCTTTACTATAAATCTAGAAACTAACTGGATCTACCTACCGTGGGATGAGAGCATCCACTCAAACTGAAATATCATGATAACACAATGATACTTTTTAGGGTTCCGTAACCAAAGGGTAAAAACGGGACCCTTTTACTAAGACTTCGCAGCCCTTCCTGCTAACAGGCATACGGATGAACTGAATAGTACATTCTCTTGTAACATTCTTGATTCTTTTGAACCGTAATAGCACAGTTTAAAGATATTGTAGTAGGATCCTAACACTGTGGTAATAGTAAGGCATTATAAATTTTCACAGATGTATTTCTGTTGCTGCTATAACAACAAACACTACAAAAAAAATTGGATAAAATAAATATTTAAGGGCACTCCCATACAGCAGACGTGATTTTTTTTGCGATATTGATAACGGTAACAGGTAGACGCTTCAAATATTCACAGAATATTTAGTTACGTATATTCACTTTAAAAATAAATAGTTCATTCAAAATAAGAAGACAAAAAACATTATATTTTCCTACATCTTAGCTTCGAAACTAGGTCTGGCTTGGTGGTTGTGCGGGTGAATCTTTAGCAAGATAAGACTGGGGGAAATGACACCGAGAGCGTCGTTAGTAGATACTACAATTAGTTGCCAAGTTGCAGGTTAGTGGGTCGACTCCCTTTGCCTCGAAAGCCTTTGGGAGGACTCGGTTTACTATGCTATACGTTTACTGCTTATATAATATTATAATAGTAAATGAAATAATCTCTTGTTATTTTTCATATTATAATACGATGAATGCGAATAAACCCACATTATAGGTGTGGGTTAATTCGCATAGTGTGCCCGCAGCTAGCCGTTTAATTAGAGCCTAGAAACATATAAATGTGATAAGAAGTCCCAATTATTTTATTTTATTTTCATTACAAAAAATATTATTTAAAATTTAGACAACAAAATTTAGCAACCCTAACTGTGACTGTTATTTTCATTAGGTACTGAAAAGTCTGTCTTAGTATACTCGTGTATAACACAGTGTGTCTGTCTGTGGCATTATAGCTCTTAAACGTATGGACCGATTTCGATTATCAGCTCTTTTCCAAAATGATGGTAAATGAAATGATTTTTAAATTATAATTTAATTAGTCAATATACATAAAGAGTAAAATAAGCTGGTAAAACTTGTACTAATCAGCGTTGAAAATCTTAGCACAACCGTACAGGAAAAAGTGAAGATTTACATGAGCTTTACTTCAGTGAGGGAAACTCAAGACAGGGAACAACAACTCTCCAAATGTTAAGAATGTTTGTTAAATGAGAAATAAGCATTTCCTTCCTTCTGTATTTCATTTTCGCAAGTCATGACTTTCTCGTAATTGTTATAAAATTGAAAATTTTCTCCCCGTGCTCCCGTTCCTAATCTTTTGATAGCACTCTTTGTTTTTTCCAGGAATTAAATATTAAAACGAAATAACTTGCTCCATAATATTTTATAAGTAGGATTTGAACTGAGAGATCAACAGAACTTCAGGCTAATGAGAATTAAATAATTGATTTTAATACAATTTGTAGTTATGATAGTTTTTCATCTAATTTGAAATGGAAATACCTTCTTAGACAATACTCTGAAGACATTAAAAAAAAAAGATTCCGACGAATTGAGAACCTCCTCCTTTTTTTGAAGTCGGTTAAAAAGTGCTGTTTTATTTATTCATAGACTCATAATCGCCCATTCCAAACCTATAAAGCTAAAATTTTGCACAGAAGTTCCTTTAATAATGTAGATAAGGGATAAGGAATAATTATTATTCGTAATTCCCACGGCATCGCTCGAGCGAGCACATAGGCAGGATGGCTATTTAATTTTAGTTAAAGATCACATATTTCCGGTAACTTATTAAACAACAATTTACGATGTTATTTAAATAACTACCTACTCTGACTCTCCACACACTACAAATATGATACGAACTTAAAAATCAAAATTTCATTAGTATATTTCCATCATAATAACAATTCTTACAGCTGCCTCTGTGATTATAAAAATATGGCTCCGAATTTTATACTCGTACTTTATAAGAACACTGAAAATATTTTCGTCGAAAAATATACCTTATTAGCTCCTTTCTTTCTTTTCGTCTAAATATGTATAGTTGGTCTTGCTAAATGTCAGTGTTTGGGTCTGTTACCAATTATACACATACCCCTTATGTACAAACGTAGAATAGGTGTAATCAGTTTTGTCTTTTTTGTCAACAGCCATTTGTCTTTCGTAGGATACAGACAAAACAGAGAATAACTATTCCACCGCTGTTTCACGTTTTAATTACGGGTTAATATAAATATTATTATATTATTATAATATAAATATTATTATATTTATATTAGATACTATTAACGCGTAATATATATTTCGCAAACTCATCTCTTTCTCTTCTTACACCATTGTTATTTTTGAAAGTCCAAAAACACCCCTTTCTTGTGCTATCTTTGAGCTAAGCCTCGGATGGACGGACGGACAGACGATTAGCTGCTAAGTACGTTGTTAACGAAAAGCAGTTTTTTTCTGTAAAAAATTTAATAAAGAAGTCTGGTCGATTAAGTTTACTTTAATAAAGTTGTTTTATAATAAATATGAGCTCTTAGGGCGCCTTCAAATTTTCCGCCAAGTGCCGCGCGGTGGCAGCGCGTCTGCAGCGCTGCAGCCGCGCTGCTGTCGCTAGGTTTGAGAATCGTAGTGTAGTGCATAATTTCACGATGGACTCGATGCGACATACGAAAAAATACGTGCGCGCAGCCACTAGTCGATCAATGAACGATGCGTGGCCGCAGCGCGGGTATTGCTCTGCAACCGCACCTTGTTTATTTACATAGATTTCAAAAGTCACGCGGCCGCAGCGCTGCAGACGCGATGCCACCGCGCGGCACTTTGCGGAAAATTTGAAGGCGCCCTTATATTTCGGTACACAGCGTGTAGCGTGTCTGTGTAACAAAGGCGCTAGATAGCGAACAATTACCGCGCTTCCGTGTACGGACCCCACTATGGGCCGTCATTTGTACGGTATTATTCTCGTGCTGCAACATAACCGTCGAATTTGCCGGATCAGGGAGTTCGGTTTGCCTTTTGTTTGCGCCGTGGACCACATACCGCTAGACGCCGAAAATTTTAGGCTGTTTCTTCACCGGAGGCGACACCGGAACGTATATACACGGCCTATAATACACGGCCTATAATAATATTATAATATAATAATTTAATAAATATAATAGAAAATGTATGGCCGCTAATTCGGCACCGTCTGTTTGTTCTTGGTGACATCCTCAACAAAAACACACAACAAACACAACAACACTCTCTACGTACCGTACGAACAATCCCTATAAATATCCCAAACTTTGGAATTATGTGTTAATTTTCTGTGCCCTCTTTTATGAATGTCCGTTAGCTGAAATGTTACAACAGCATACATTGTATGTAATGACCTACCTAACTGAAAGTGTTCGGGTAGGCTTTTAACATATTAATAATTTTGATCTATGACACATTACGTATTGACAGAAATCACGCGCTAATTGCAAAGATTCCAAACTCAAAAACAAAATATCTTCATTTCACATCAGCTAACGTAAAGGCTCTTGTAAAAGGTCTTGATATGATTTTTGTCACTTATGTTGATAACTAAAAGTCGACTTAAATCAAGACACGCGGCAGCGTGTCAAGCCAAGTTCAAGCAAAGGAACTGGCTAGCTAGCGCCAAGAGTAAGTTTCTAAGTTTACAGCACTGAGAAGCCGATTATTATAATCGTATAAAATAATAATTAATATACCCACACAAGATGGGTGGCGGCTATATTACAATGGCTACACGGCCACGCCATACTATTTTTGTGGAACCACTCAGATAATGGGAGTCCTTTTAATATGAAGTCGATGTGAATAGCCGGCGAAACGCTGTGACTCTAATGAGTTCCTCTCGGCTCTCGTTCTTTTCAAAGAGGTGCTTAGTGGAAGAGATTATGGGAGTTATCCGTTTACTAATGTATTGGGCTTGTTAATGTACTACCTCGTTGGTCTGTTGGTTAGAATGTACGATGCTTATTGTAAAGTTCTAGGTTCGATTTCCAAGAAATTCTGCAGTTGGTAGAGACCGATTTTTTTGCGTTCTATGGTCACTTTATCTTTTATTAGTTGTAATAAATTATTATGTAGTTATATTCTTATCATATTATATTGAAAAAATCTACGTTTGCTGAGCCAGATAGGCTCTAATATATACAAAAATTTCGTGTCATAGTTTTTGTAACCAAACTCCTCCAACACGGCTTGACTAATTTTGATAAAATTTTCTGTCTACATTCGGTAGGTCAAAATTAACATTTGCCTAATCAGCTAGTATTACTTATGTACAAAAAGAAAAATTCTGTCTTAATCACTCACTTATCGAAATCATCTAGCCAAGACTTGGACAGCTAAATTTTTCACAGAATTTCTTTTTATGATAGAGAAAAGAAAAGAAATAACATTTTATGAAAATCTCGCAGAATCATCTGTCAAAAACAGAAGCGAATCAGCTAGCTACAAAGTTATATTTTATTTGAGTAAATTAACAAAAGAGTTATTAAACAACAAAAATACTACCAAAATTTCGAACGAACTGTTGAAAAGTTTAATCACGATCTCACTGAATTCTGAAAACTTAAAATGTTTTGGCGCAAAGGCCAAATTGCGGTCACTGGAGTAACATAATGAAATAAAACATTCCGCTTTCGCAACGCCTACATTTGAGTGCTTAATGAATTAAGGACAAATAAATGAACGCTTACGTTTTGGAGTAGAAAAAAAAGCCAGATGTTTCAAATATTTTTCTGTAGAGACTATAAAATACAAAGTAAAAATACTACCTCAACTCCTTATCCCTTAAACGGTAAGCTAAGTAGCTGTCAGATATTTATTTAAGATTTTTTCAATGGTCACACACCATTGAAAACATCTTAAATAAAAAACCAGCTAATCCGAATTTGGCCAGTTGTCCACCCAACCCCCGTTATAAGAAGCCGTTCCTACAGTAGCACACCTTAATAAAGAGCTGAATGAAATATATTTTCAGTTAACAGAACAGTTAAAAAAATATTTATTAAAATTTAACAAAAAATATAATTCATAACTTTGTGGTAGTGGCCATCTTGGAACGATTATTTATTATTTTCATCAAAAAAACACTCTCGACTAATTCACCTTTGAACATAAATAAACCAATTCAAAATCAGTTCATCCATTCGGGGGCTACGATGCCACAGACAGACATACACAAGCACGTCAAAATGACAATACACTACAGTTTTTACTTTGTTAGCATTACACATTTACATCAATGGTTAATAATAAACAAAAAGCCCAGAGTTGTCAACGATAAGTTAACGTTATTAAAACATAAGTGATAGAAAGAATAAAGAGGCTTTTACTAGTACAAAACCTTAGACACGACTCAGAAACGGCCTTCACAGCGAACAAAAGGACTTAATTAATCTTTTTAAAAAACGTAAAAGCGGATGAGGGGATGTACTGACCAGATGACGTACAGTAGGGTTAGTAAATGTTTTTGTACGAGTACAAATTTCGAGTCAACTCGCTTCGAATTAACGAAAAGGATTCCCAATACATCTACAACTAGCGCCCCAAGCAGACAATTAAACTTGTGAACTAAGGGTAGTCTGCTTAGAGCACCCGCTGCAGATATATAGAGAAATCGCTCGAAACGTTTATTCGAAGCGAGTTGACTCAAGATTTTTACAAAAATCTGTACTAATCCTACTGAACACAAAAAAGTGCTAGAAGCAAATTTTTAACGCAACTTAATTAATATCGAGGTGGACGAAATTTATTTTCCAAAACTTATAAAATTTACTTTCGTATTTTCTGTTGTGTAACGTTAGTCGAAGATTTGAGCCAACAATTTTTATACAATAGGACCTAGGGGTAGTAGAATGACGATAGGGTTTCTAGAAGCTCGAATGCCGTTTACCTCTTGGTAAATTTATGATGTCTGTTTTATTACTCGTACCTACTATATAAACTTAACTACCAACCATCCTATTCTTTCTAAACTATGAAAACAATTTTTTGAAGTGAAAAGTTCTTTAGACGCTTCGTTCATTTTAAAGGGAAAAACCATTTAACTTGTGAGATTCAACCCAAACAGGTGTCGGTAACACTATTATAATTAATGATGATTAAGAATATGCATGATTGTATAACGATGAAAGATGAACCAAAGAAACCATCAATCTACATTTTGAAACAAACTTGATTTCATTGACATCGTTGAATTACAAGTTAAAGGTTGAGTGAAATGATCTGTATAAATATTTACTCATTAAAAAGCAAACTCTGAATCATGAATTTCGTCAACGAAAAGAAATGTCGTCAATATTCAGCCAGTCTTAGTCCTTTTGCTATACATGCTAGTACACAATTTATAGAATACAATGCAAAATCGCTGTTACACTCCTTCTTTACATAACCATTTCATGAAACCAATGGCCTTCTGCAAAATGGAAAAACAGGAGTGAGAAAATAGAATGAGTAAGACCTTTAAATTTTACTCGGAGTGCTAAGCAAAGTTTTCTCTCGTGATAACTTTCTCAGTCCGGGTATAAGTAATGGTTCGAAATATCAGTGCGATGGAGACATGGTTTCATTTTGAGTAAGAGTTTAGAATAGAATAGAATAGAATAGAAAAATTATTTATTTCATATAGGCCTAGCATACAAAGGCTCTTATGACAAATCGTTTTGTTTTACATGGTCACTTTAATGGTGATAACCATTCACGACTTAAATCTAGTTAGGAGAGAATATCCAATCCAAAAAAACGCAGCACATTTCTACGAAGTCTAGCAATAACTTTTAGTATAGAAAAGTCTACATTTTGGATCTCTAATTTCTGAATTCTGTTTAAAGCTTATCGAGTAGCGACTCTAAAATCGAAAAAATATATTAAACATTCGCCATTTAATAAAAATATGATAAGTACATTTAATTTTTTACTTTACTTTATTAAAAAATAGGCCATCCAATTAAAATAAACCGTTAAAGCAATCCATATCCAATGGGTTTATCCGGTGACCGTATAAAAAATGGAACCGGATTTCTTAAAAGATGGAACAAAGTAAAATTAAACATAGCTCGTGCCGGTGTTAACGAATCGAATTAAATTATTACCGTTAACATACTCGTATTAATAATTTACTAACAAAAGCCACGTAATTAATTATGGCCATGTTCATTAAAATAGTTAATTTCAAATTACAATTTCTTTATACCGTGCCATTAACATTTCATAAGCATTTGCAGCATTTTCAATCTATCATCTTATGTGACGCAAATATGTGTTTTCTAAAATAGTATAGTATAAAGAGCATTGCAAGTAGCTTTTATTCCTTATTTTTAGACTCTTATAACTTTTAACATAAGCGTATTTCTTAAAAAAAAACAAAACGTATTGTATAGACTGCAATATTTGTATCTGCAATATTTCTAAAAATGATGAAAATCGGACACCGTACAGGCAGGAAATTTTTGTATGAAAGCTTACACCTAGACAATCCTCTTAAGTGACGATGCTGCCGAAGAAGTTAACATACTAAATTGGCTACCTACATACTCATAGCATCGCAAAGAAAGACTAAATATCAGAGCGTCTTCGCAGTTAGCACGGTACCAGCCGCGGCCGCTGTCTCCGTACAGAAAAAATATGTTTGTAGTATTTACTAAGTACATAATATAACTATAATTATTATTCTAAAAGGAGAACAAACTTACTGAGGGTCCACGCAAACAAAGGCCCATCTTTATCGGTTGAACTTTATTCACTATCCTGAATTTTTTACATTGGGTCGCAGACTTATATCCGTGGCCCTGAGTTTTAATAAAAGATTTGCGTCTTTCCATTTTTCTTGTTGCTGAACAAGTTGATATCATTTATACTTCTAGTCTAGATATATCTTCCCATAGTTAGAGAAGAAGTATAAGGACAATTTTAGAAGCTAATTGTCTAATCTACATTTTTTAGCTATATTTATCGCAAAACTAACCGTTTGGGCAAAACATCCAAAATAGCCATTTTTCGCAACCTTTCACTTTAAATATTATGTTTTTACATACACAAGAACAATGGATACTTTTCAAGATTTCATTAGTGGTATTCACCCGTAAATTTTCAGCTATACATCTAATTTTTGCGCTTATTTTTCCTTCTTTTATATTTTTCTAAGTCAATCAATTAAACTTGCTTAGTCCGAATTAAGTGAATGCATATTTACGTAGTTTTCCTTGTACAAATATAAAAATATAAGCAAATAAATCGTACAAACAATGCGTAAGAGATGAAATAAATGTGTTCAAGGTGGAACAAAAAAACATTTGGGAAATATAATACACGATCAAAAAACTTACGCTCTGTATCATGTCAAAAAATATCTGTTTTAATTTCCAGAAATATATTTGAGTGATACTGCTAAAGAAATAAGAAGACCGGATATATTTTCGCAAACAAGTCGTTAAGAATATATTTTCCTTTATTGAGATTCTTTATGTTAAAACAGACAGCTCGCATGAAATAAGAAATGTCGGTAGAAGGTTGGGAACGCTACAAAAACAATTTTCTTCCACGATATGACCTTATATTTCCTTTTGTTTTTCTCAAAATGATCACGAAACTTGGCTTGATTACGTGAAATTGCGTGAAAGGTGCTTTTACTCGTACGTATGACAAGAATATGTATTGAGTGTATGGTCAAATGAAAAATAACAGAAAGCTCTCCACCTTGTGGTTCCTCTCATTAAAACTATCACTTTTGATCTACGACTCTTCCAAATTTCGTATTAATTTATATCATTCAAAAAATAATCATGTTACTTCGGTAAAGTGACATAACACTGTGAAATCAACATGTAATTTCTGTATGGAGGAAAAGTGGAACTTAGAAATAATTTTAATTGAATTCACTGTTTCACAATATATCGAGTCCAATTGAAGTTTAAAAAAAATATACTATTTACGTATATATTTACGTATATATTATATCTTTCTTCTTAATATATATAAATCTCGTGTCACAATGTTTGTCCTCAATGGACTCCTAAATCACTTAACCGATTATAATAAAATTCGCACACCATGTGCAGTTCGATCCAACTTGTGAGATAGGATAGTTTAAATCTCAATTTATCTATTTTTTATTACCCCTAAGGGCAAAACAACGTTTGCCAGATCAGCTAGTAAATATATATGATATATTAATGCATAAAACCCCACAACATTCCGTTCTATCAAATTGTTGTGCCTTAACTCTATATCTATCTTCCCTATTTACTGAAAAAACTACTCAACCGATAAAAATTATAAAATTTGCTCAACCCGGATTCTGCCTGATAAGCTGCGAGTTATAAATTACATTCTGATAACTAAAATCTTTACAGATAGACGTTAACTCTGATTTAATAATATTTCACTCATTATTTGGCGCGTGTTACCATTAATTTGGTAGTTACCATTGGCCAAGCTTTAAACCTCCGTTTAGCTAGACATTGTATTATGGTCTTTACTCAAAGGAGAGAAACAACATATCACGTTAAACTAAACCATGGCAAATTTAATTAAAAACTCCATACTTAATAAATACACCAACGATTTTCAGACTTAGAATAGCTGGCTTAAATTGATAATTACCTAAAATTAAAAAGGGCTCTGTGATATATAGTGGTATATTATGCATATTACATATTTCCTAAATTAAGGTTACCCCAACAAATACCTCCCCGGTGACCCATTGCAGCATAAATACACTTTATTACAAAACTAGATCGCGGGAATAGAACCTACCTTAACCCTTTTAGTAGAACAAACATTCCCCGCCCACGGACACGTTTTAAATTTTTTCCCATTTGCTGAATCCCCTTAAAATTCTTGCAAATATTTAACAAAAGGTTAAATCCGTATTTTAAGCGATTCTATGAAAAACATTATTCAGGTGTGCGATTTTAGCATTGTTCAAATAATATCAGTGTTTATTTCACGAGTATAAATATTTTGTTTAATATACGTAATAACGTCGTATTATTATGTCAATGTTTTTACTAAGAAATTTGGCAAATAAACTTTATTTATTATTTATTTATTTAATATTTTTTATAAAGATTATTTATTGGTTCAAATGACATGGCCGGATTCTGCCCTCAAAAAAAAATATTCATTGCCATCGACAAACAGTACGTCATATTAAAGCTTATAATTATGCCTTTACAATCGTTTAGTTTTTATGATCAGAAAACTTGCGAGAGACATAATATCAGCATAACAACCTGCAACAAAATGCGCCTATATATTTTTAATAGCAATGATTTATTATTAAAAAAATGTTTTTCAAAATATTTACTCGCATTTTCTAAGCTTTGTAATACGAAAAAAGAATAAGTTCATAACCAATACGCATCATTTTATCAGAACTTTAAAAAATAAGAAAAAAGATTGAAGAGAAACGAGAAACAGCTTATAAATCTAAGATAAGAATGCTCTATCAAGAGTCCGATCCAGAAGCAAAAGTGCTCGCGTTGATACCTTATTTTTACTGGATTCTTCTCTCTGGAACGAACCATTACAAGAAATCACTAGTGGTCAGGTTTTCAGAGAGAAGAGTCTATATATAAACAAAGTAAATACCAATACAAGCTCTTTACTTCTAGGTCCGATAACTTAGACACTAAAATTCCTCAGAGCGTGGAAAGAGAACTTAAAATATTTTTAAAATACGTTGTTTTATTTTTCTAGAGAAAAGAAAACCTTCTGACGTGGAAATTAAAACGAATATTCAAGCCATATAATGCACACCAGTGCCACTTGACCGTGAATTTTTAATTATACTGCTTTAAATTTCCGTTCATTGCACATGCACATACAAACAAGAAAATTAAATAACGAATATTTTTTAATTATGAGTAAACCTATGAACTTATTCATTCTAAAAACACTGTTTTGTATTTCTCATTAAAATATTCATAGTATGACATAAAAGAGGAATACATTTACAAATTCATATACCCTATTTACTCGTTAATTCATGATTCATATGAAAATTATATCGTCTCCATACATTTTAAAAGCAAGAACTAACAAACAAAGTCTTTGAATTATTAACTGGCAATAGAAATATGATATTGTACATAAAATTATCAATTATAACTGCAAACATATTAACAAATACTTCAAATATAATTCAGGTACGGTAATCTTTTTCTGGTTATTTTTCTTAATATCTATTTGTTATACGATAGCTGATATTGTACGTTCAAGATGTATTTCTTGCCTCCCCTTCTTTTATTAATCGATTTCTTATACGAAAACAAATATTGAAAACACTTACCTCAGTCCTGTCACGGTACGTAGAGTTCACTATCACTGTCACGCACTATTCAATCAGTTTTGTCATGATTGTTAAATGTCATAATTACTATTGCCAATACGCCAAATTCGCGATTGATAATTCGTAGCAGGCGGGGCTAAATAGTGTCAAGGTTGTTCAGGATGCTACGGCGTAGACGTCCGCTTCGTAGCCGGTCTACGGTACGACAGCCTCACGTTGCTACGAGCTACGCGGGGATCCGAGGCCAATCGAAGCGATGCTGCGCCGCATGGAGTGTACTCCGCTTTGCTGGGAATGCGTATGTTGCGTAACACTTTCATCTTTTCATTCATAATAATAATAAGGGGCTTTTTAGTGTTAACTGAAACTACTGCCACTTCCTAGAATAGTCAAAATTACTCTATACATGCAGTCATTTCTACTCTTTAATTTATTCACTTCGATTAAAGTACTTTCACACCGTTTAACGTATTTTGATTAAATATTGATATTGGCAAAGGCTCTATTGAATAGAAAACTGTTTCGATAGAAATGTATACAAGCAAGCACTGCACTTCGTCACGCACCTAAATATTATGTAATATAATTGATATATTGTAATGCTCAATCAACCCTTTTCATATTAAATGTTTACTCGGAATACTAACATAAATCTTATTTTCATATCTTTCGGAATAAAATATTTTTTAAGTTTCCTTTATCTCTTCTCACTGGAAATTGTTTTTTAAACACTATTTGCAGAACTGCTGCATAGGTAGAGCACACTACAGTTCTGAGGCCTTCAAAATCATAGGAAGGAGATAACAGTCAAAGTTGGGCAATGCTGTTCCTGCGTACAAAAGAGATGGAAGATACCTCACACCACGATGTGGAAAAGAGCTAGATAATTTAAAGTGGCAAAGTTTTCTTGAAATAATTTAAATCTAGTGTTTTATTTTACTACTTTAGTGTGTTCTGAACGTTATTCTACAGATAGCCTGGAAAATTCGCTCAAACCCAAACAAAAATATTTAACATTTTTAGCATACATTTTGAACCTTTATTACTATACCTACAATTGTGCTTTTAATATTATACCACAAGCTCTATCCTAAAACAATATTGTAATGAACACTACATTAGCATCAAAGTCAACACTAGACGACGTTGTTATGCGGGGTAGATTATGGACCCTTATTCGGGGTTAAAGCAACCCCTCAATGGTGAATAATGGCTATATTAATGTTATACACATAGATTTATAAACGTCGAGCTATTATAATATAACAACATCTATGCTTTATCGCGCCTGATATAAAGTATATCACAACATTATTTTTATGCTGGACTCAAGCTAAATTGCTTTCATTTTGACGTTTAAGCAGCATTTTTTTTATTCTAAAACTGTGAATTTGGAAACAAATTGAAAAACTTTACATTGTTCTCTACAACATGGATATGTTGAACATGGATATGTTGTATTTTAAACATTGTTATTTCCATTCTCAGTCATTTAAATATTTTGGAATTAATAAATTTTATTATTTCTGCGTTAAATTGTCTAAATCACCTACCTAACGGAATTTCAATGGAGTATTCAATATGGACAGTGGCGCCACGACCAAAGTACTATAAAGTAAATGATTACGGGTTTAAAAGGCCTCTGAATATAGCAACTTTTTATAAACTTCAAATAAAAATCTCATGATGCGTACAGTCCAAATTACAAAAGAACCTAAACGCTTCCAAAAAAGCATTAAAGACAGCATGGTTGATTTTTGTTATTACATTAATGCAAACACCTTTCTGTTCGACGGCATCCCTTATTCAATCTGACTCAAACATTGGAGATAAGGGAGCGAATTTTCGAATTTGCAGTTTCCTTAAGTTTGTAATTTGGAGGTGGGTTAACTTGTAATTTCGAACGCACTAACATGTGCTACTATACGTTTTCATTTCAGCCGATGGATGTCCACTTCTGGACTTCTGGTTATAGGCCTCCTGCAATGACCTCCAAACACCATGAACTTGCACCGCCTAAGCGCCAGCGACTCTCTCCGACTTTCTTTACGTTCATATGTTGGGGGGTCTGCTGACACTGCGCTTCCCCCATTCCAGCACCTCGAGTCCACAGCGTCCATCGGTCCTATATTGCCACTTCAGTTTTTCGACAGGTTGAGCTACATCGGTCACTTTGTTACGTTAACGTGAAATCAACGGGTCTGCCCGCGAAATTCAAAATTTTCGTGGTTTTTTGCAATTTGTACGCTAATTAGACGTGATAGGCTTATGGCAATCAAAATGCGAGAGTGGCAGTATCATCTTTACATGATTATATCAAAATCTTTGCATAAAAATGTATATCCTAGGAAATTTGTCCGAGTATCGAGTTTTATGTGAGTAACTCGCAAATCTCGGACTAATTTCTTTAACTCGACACTTTCGAGCAGAGATTTTTATATAAACACGTGAAGAAGATATTGAGATTATCGCAATTTTACGGCCATAAGCCTACTATGTCTTATTAGCTTAAAAATCGCGAAAAACCACGAAAAATTTGAATTTCGCGGGCACAGCCGTGGTGTGGTGCTCCTTAAGTTTGTAAAACTATTTTTTTTTAAATTGATAAATAATTTACTTGCGGGAAAGGACTGTGAACCACGTTCTGGTACAAAGGTTATCCATCGTCATTCAGTGTGGAAATGCTGCAAGTTTGATGGGTACCTTTGGCCCAGGGGCAACCAGGAGTGGTCTTTTTGATTAGGGTTTTTTGTTAGTAGGCATTTAGGATTTGTTTTTATTTAGTTTTTATGTTTCATTTACTGTGTGAAATTTACTTAAATCCTAGTATTTTAATAATAATAAATAATACCAGAATTAATGAATGTGCATTTTTCAGTTTGTTTTGGTAATTATTACTACTGAATCACGCCACAATTATACTACACTAAGTATACTAAACATTTTTCCTGTGTAGGCCAATTTGGAAATAGATAATTTCAGCTAGTATGGGCTTGGCAATATTATGTGAATGCATTCTACCGTGTGTTTTTGACTTCTATAAATAACTGAAATAACAATACATCATCAATGCAGTTGCCTTATAATAGAAGTCAAGTAGTAACTGGTAGTTGAATAATAAATGATTTTTCGTCGAGGCTTCAAAAGAGAACAGGCAGGAACGCTTCAAAAAAAAACACGTACCAGACGCGTACGTCACGTTTTATTATATTAATAGCGCATTGGCGTACCCCCTAATTCACTACACGACCCTGCCTGAGGGGTTGACGTGCTATACTTGCAGGACCGATTGATGTATCAATTCGCAAGATTTATATATTTCTAAATTGTTTCTTACGAGGATATACGCGTTTGCAATAATCGAAATGTTGTGAGGCGTGAATGAAATTGTTATACATTTCGTACAACCATGAATATAAACATTTGCGCGCGTTGTATAACAGGGCTCTGTCGATGCTTTGTTTTGGAATTTTTAACATACGCCTTAATTACAATGGTTACTATAATAAAGATTTTGATAACGTTCTTATTGGTGGTAGAACTCTTCTTGCGGAAGTAGATAGATACCAAAGTGTCACTTATTTTACCGCGAAACAGTATTGCAAAATATATTACTGTGTCTGTTTATTCTGCAGCTGGACTGCTAGAGACCACATTAAGTCATCTATCTTATTATTTATTATCTGTAACACCCATTGATTAAACAAACAAAGGATCAGCACTTAGTGACGTCACGCATGTATTTTTATGCATCATTTTTAATTTGTTTAAACTGTAAAATAGCGCTAATTTAAGTGACCGACAGCGGTATATGCTGTCAGTCGCTTACCGAAATGTACGACGCGCGACGCCATATATGAGAAATTTTTGGTTTCAACCTACGTCACACTTTCCCGTCCTCTTATTTATTTATTATTCGTCATTGGCAACACTAAATAACGGCAATGGGGAATGAAAAAGAACTTCGTCAAAGAAGTTACTGCCTACTTCAATCTCGCAGCAATATAATATGTTACATTTTCTCAGATTTATCCAATTTTCCAGTCGCAGATGTGCGTATGAGAAATGATACGGGTACGATTTAATTTGTAGCAGCCTGATGAGTAATTTCAAGCTATCTGTTTATAGCCGGGGGATTCTCGGAGAGAAATAAATAGACTTTTTATCGTATTATTAAAGTATCCGAGTAAAATTAGGAAATGTTTTGTACGATGAGGCTAGATCAAGAACTTCCAGTAATGTTATTGGTTTTTTTAAAAACACTTTTCCATCATCATTTGCAGCACATAAGGCACTGGTAGTTGCAAGCACCGAAAGATATTTTTATCCGCCTTTGAAAAACCTCATGTAAAGTCTATTAGTTCCAATGAAACATCGCAGAAGACAACGGGATCAACAGTTTGCAGTCGTTTTCATTTCGGCAAATGGACAATAAGCTTGCTGGAATGGTTCAAGCAATCAAGCATGTTAAGCATAGCAAGCCCGTCCGTTGAGTGACTCTGAGCCTTCTCACAAAGCACAAAGTCAATTATTATTTCTCCGATATTATTACAGCGCATACTCGTAGGTTAAAAGTATAAATATGCATATAAAGCCACATAACTCTTTACTTATTCCACAAAAATCTATACTTCAAGATTTTCCTTATCATAATCAGGACCGAAATACTTCTTATACATATCCTTAAACTGTGCGTAGATCGCTTGAGCGTCACCACCATCGTCCTTGCCCGTATGCGTGTATTTATGTCCGCAGTAACACACGTGATCCTTGCCGCAGAACGCCGGTTTGCCTAGCACCATACACTTCCTGATACAAGCCTTGGCGACGTCTAGGTTTGGACAGAAATGCGCTATATGGTGACGTAAGGTTGGACGTAGTGCGTAAGGGGATTGTAATTCAATGAGTCGTGTACCTGTAAACATTTTGTAAAAAATATATATCTCTCTATTATATAAGTTTCTAAACTGTTTGTGTGATCACGATGCAACGATGGAACTATGAAGAGTCGCACTCGGATAAGTTTCTGTAGTACCTTTTGTAATTTAATAATTGAAGCCGTGATGGCTCTGTCGTTTGTTGAATAACCCGGTCTCAAAATTGGGGTTAATAATTTAATTATGGCTTATACATATTGTATTGCCTGATTTTTTCGATTCATTTATGAACTGTGAGTTATAGATCAAAGAAGATAAGAGAAATTAAAAAAAATTTAAGAGTACAGAAAAGGTCAATAGCTTGTAATTATAAAAAAAATACCTAGAGACTTCATATCATCAATTTCGATAAATTCTTCGATTGCATTTTCGTGCTTCAACTTATTATTTTGCACCACTTTACTTTCAACTTCTGAAAAAAAAATCAATTAGGTACTTAGGTATATTGTAGACTTCGTCGTCGTAGTCGTTTCAGCTGATGGATGTCTTCAGCTGGTAATATTAGGCCCACTGAAATAACCGCAAAATACCACGATTCTGTGTCGAGTGAACGCAACGAGTCCTCGCGATTCTGAGGGATCCCTCAGACAGATCTTCTGGCAGATCTGCCATCATTGTGCTTTCCGGTGCGTGGCCGGCTATTCCATCACCTAGGCTCCCCAACGTCCATCGGTCCTACGAACTATGTGATCATAACTTTGATTCTTTTGCGGATCCCTTGTTTCTAACTCGATTGCGAAAAAATACTCCGGCAACAGTTCTCTCTCCATCGTTCGCTGTGCATCATGTCTTTTTTTTTAATATCTCTCTAATTCTAATTCTCTTCTCGTTACTTACCTCGTGGATTTCCAATAGCTGGGGCAATGGACATGCAGTAGCATTCATCTTTAACACACAAAGCAGGTTTCATGTGGCATTTTATTTGGCAGTAGATCTGATTGCGGTGACTCTTGCATGGATCTAAGGATTTAGTCCGTAGTCCAGTTTGGTACTCGTAATAATCCAAATCAAAATCATCTGTAAAACATTCAAGTATACTTCTTACTCTATTTAAAACAGTTTACATTAAGAAAGAGTATAGAAAGTTTTGTTAATATTTTTTACCTCCATATATTGAAGAAAATAATATTGCCACAAACACTACCGTTCTGAGAACCATCGTATAAAAATCTCACAAAAATGCATTGAAGTTTGCCAGCCCGTAAAATTAAGTATTAATTGATTTTCGCGCATTGCAAATGAATTAATGTGTATCGTGTGTTGTGTAGTTGTGCATTAGAAGAATAAAAAAATTCTAATCGTACATTTTTACGTGCTCCCTGGTGTAGTTGGTAAAGGACTCGGATACGGGAAGGCTCGGTTTACAGGAGTAGCATGCTATTTTCGAGCATTTGTAACTAACTAGCATGTGTACGAAGTGTGTGACAGTAATGCTTAATTCGCCTGCAAATAAATCGTTTTGAGTGTACTCTAATAGCATGCTTTTGATAAGTACGTGTTGTGTACCTTAAAGACATTATCTTCGGCTGTATCGTCCCTTAATATCATGTGGGATTGCTGTTAAGTACATACTTTAAAATACAGATATACTACAGCTACATAGTAGCACGACAGCATTCTAGTTTTGAGCAACTAGCATGTGTACGAAGTGCTGCTAGTAATGAGCGTGCTTATTGGCAAGCAAATCTTTAAGAGCAGGCTCTAATAGCATGCTTTTTATCAGAGTATCTTTACCTTTAAAGGTAAAAAATGTACGAATACATCTACAAAAATCCATTTTAATCAGAAGTAGGTATATCTGACGATGTTTCCTCAACTGTCGGACTGATAGCAACACCTCGGGACAGCGTTTAGTAAGACAAACACGTCCACTGTTTCCAAGTTCATTACTGTGAAGTGCTGCGAAGGGATGCTGGGGATGTCGACTGAGCGCCGAGCTTGATAGATTTACATTTCAATTCCGGAACGAGTTAGAGCTCACTTCACAATCTTTGTTCTATATTTTGTAAGAGTATGAAGGTAAAGATTCAGGCGTCATGCGATGGGCGTATGAATTTAAATTTCAGTGAAATCTGCCATCTTACTACTGGCTCTGTGACTGTCAGTAAAGCTACAAACAACACTTGGGTTAGTACAGGTATAGTCGACTCGCACAAACGAACCGAATTCCTCCATACATTTACAGCCAGCGCCATCTATGGACATGCGCATGTCAGCGGCATAATTTTGATGCAGACCAATTTATATATCGTATTTCTATGACAACACATTTCATTGTCCCTACGTTAAAACTTGAAAATGAAAGAAGAAAATTGATTTTTATCCTAGAACTTACTATTATAGGAGTTTCGCAACTATACAGTAAGATACATAAACACAAAATATTACAAGCAACATTCAAAATATTAAATTACATATACTTATATCATAACTTGTAGAGCATATTACGGAGCTTTCTTCAATATTTCTCCCTCATTTTTTACGATAAAGTTTAATCGCGGCCCTAAGAGTTCGAGCCTGAAGTAAATTAAACCTCTCTTTGACTAAACAAAGCCATTTTTCTCCCGCTTTATTAAAACATATTTCTCTCAGAAATGACTACTTCAATAAAGTTTTTTGTCAGGATAAGACGAAGCCTATATTCTTATACAGGCTGTTTCCGCATAGTTTCCCAAATAGCAAAGTTTTCTTTTGTGTTTCAAGCTAAAATTAATTTTATTTTCAATACCGTGAATACTTGATTTCTTCATTGTAGGCAGTATTTAATTTTATCGATTGTTATGTTCAGTTAGCTAAAATAATTAAATTATACCTGAAAAGAATCTGTAGGGTTAGTTAGTACAGGTTTCTTACTGATTTCGAGTCGACTCGCATCGCATAAACGGATCGAATTCCTCCATACATTTACAGTCAGCGCTCTCTATGGATAGTCGTTGAAAAGCGGCTGTCAATAGATGGCGCTGGCTATGTATGGTCTAACATGCAGTATCAAGTCAAGCACCGCCCGCCCTCCCACGCCATGCAACCACAACACTTACAATACTCGACGCCCATCTCCCGAGGATGTTCCAGTGTCGGGACGAAACGTAACACACAGGTTAAACTTCAGATTCTTGAATAGCCATAAACATACGAAATACCCGCGATATAAAAGTCCAAAAAACATCTCGGCACGTTCCCCTTAACAAACCTTATTAATAAAAGAATGGAGGACCGCGCAGGGCTGGGTCGCAATATTTTAGGCGCCGCTGAAATTATCAACAGGTGTGCGGTCCGCCGTAATGACACGCCTGAGAGTTGGTTTTATATTACTACTAAGAAGACCCGTAAAAAAACTGGATAACCTATCGCGCTAAAGTAACACAGATTGAGTTTTTACATTAATTATGTAGAGTTAAGATCTCTCTATTATTTATATTATCATGCGAACTCGCCATCCTCTCATAAACTCCATGAGTTTAAGAAGATAGCGATATGTATAAATTGACATTTGTGTTTTGCTTAAATTGACCAATAAATTAAAAAAAAATGTTTTGTTATCCTCTACAAATTAGTTCTTGCCTGCGATCTCAACTGATGGTAAGTGATGACGCAGCCGAAGATATAATCGTATTGACGTGGATGTTCGCACACAGCATCGCAAAGGAAAGTTGAATTTCTTGGCGTTGCGTCATTGGCGGTAGATTGATAACTAGTCACGCCTGAAGCCTCTCACCAGACTAAACCAGCCCTTAGATTGTCTAAGGCTCGGTTGCTTGACTTGACTTTAACCAAAACGTTATAGTTAAATATGGCGGCCTGACTCTTATGTCTTTCGAAATAAGATTCAGGCCGCCATATTTAACTATAACGTTTCAGTTAAAGTCAAGTCAAGCAACCGAGCCTAAGAAAAACGTTTTCATAGTTAACGTAATCTTTCACTAATTCTCCCCGCTGCTTGGGTTCCTAATTTGCATCAGCTAATCGAATTCACTAGCAATTACGATAACAATGAAAACGTACACAATCAGACCCTGTTCTAGGCGAGATCTGTTCTTATAAAATTATAAACTGGCTTTGGTAGAATTGGTCCCACTCTAATCCGCCAGGGAGATCGGAATATAAGACACGTAAATGTGGGACTCTAAATGCCGCAATGGTGACCTGAGATCCCTTCTAGTTGAATATGCTTTCAGGAGAACTACCTTCAGCGTGAATGACTGGACGTCCATCATAGGCAAAGTAAACAATGAGGACGATGGAAGGTGATGGACGATTTACATAATCTACCTATACAAACCATAGTTCCTAAACGTTTGATCTACAACTTTTGTGTAATCCTACTTCCTACTAATATTATAAACGCGAAAGTTTGTAATAATGTGTGGATGTATGTTTGTTACCTACTCTTTCACGAAAAAACTACTGAATGGATTTTGATGAAACTTTACAACAATATAGCTTACACCTCAGAATAACACATAGGCTATTATTTATAAAGATATAGTGTGAATTAGCCAAAATATATAACGATAAGTGTCACGTAAATAGGAAAAAGTTGCAATCTGCGACCTTTACTGACGTACGCCGCGAAAACCGTTGGAGTTACACGTATATAATGTATGATGGAAATGTTTATCTTAAATAGTGCTACAAAAAAGCCCGCGATAGCATATATCCAACTCTTATGTGTAAGCCATTATCGCCAAAATAGTGAACCCCGAGTGCCCGATACTAGGCGTTCCGGCGCGGTCGGGCGAATGCGGGCGGGACGGGGAAGAGGCATTTATGAGTGTGCGAAAAAAAAAATTTACCATCATTATTACCGCAAACCGCGGCGCGGCAATATAGCATAAAGATAGATAGATAGCTCTGATGACATAACATCCACTAAAAAAGGATTTTTAAAAATCTCGAAATTCACGCGGGCGAAGCCGCGGGCAAAATCCTACTAATATTATAAACGCGAAAGTTTGTAATAATGTGTGGATGTATGTTTGTTACTCTTTCACGAAAAAACTACTGAATGGATTTTGATGAAACTTTACAACAATATTCCGGCGCGGTCGGGCGAATGCGGGCGGGACGGGGAAGAGGCATTTATGAGTGTGCGAAAAAAAAAATACTTACTAACATCATTATTACCGCAAACCGCGGCGCGGCAATATAGCATAAAGATAGATAGATAGCTCTGATGTCATAACATCCACTAAAAAAGGATTTTTAAAAATCTCGAAATTCACGCGGGCGAAGCCGCGGGCAAAAGCTAGTATCAAATAATCAACGATTATTTTATTATTATAGATACACGCGCTGTTCCATTTTAGTTTATTTTTTATTTATTAGAAAAAATGTTTTGTCAAGAAATAACTCGTCACTTCTTAGTCAGCAGCAGAAATTATAAATTACGAATATAACAGAATCGCAAAGCTTCTTCTCTAACCAGAAAAATAATTGTTAAATGACACAAGTTCAAGATAGTTTCAAGTTGCCGGTAACTTGGGCAGTTAATTCTGAAACTTCGTCGCAGCTATTTGTAAAAAAAATATTCGAAGGTTCTTAATGCACAAGTCTAGTGAACTATTTAGTTGGAAAGTTCTGGAACAGTTAGCAAGGAGTTCATTAAGAGCGTTGGTTTTTGGGTAAGGTGCAAATAATGGGGTATAAGCGATTTTTGACAATTAAAAAAATATATTTTACCGGAAAATGTTTAAAAGCCTTTAAGAAGTAAAGGCCTCGAAAATGAAACATTCCTCGTATGAAATGCCCTTTCTGAATACGAAAGTGAAGAATAAGGGAGTGTACCCTAGGAGCTCACACACACATACCGATAAAAACAATTATTTATTGACATTTTATGTCGAAAATAGAAGAACTTAGAGTTTTCCTGGTGTTAAGTGGCTAGCCTTCTATGCTTGTCATTCTCAGTTATTTGATCTAAGGCATCAGATACTCGGTAATTTTCATTTTTCACAAATTCTATGGGAACCACAGATCATTCGATGGGTGCACTCTGCACATTTATCCCAGGTTAATAATATAACCTTACTTATCTATATTCCGTTCAGCTAAATTGGTTAAGTAGTTGCGGCGTGAATGAGTCACAGACCTCCACAAATACGTTCTTTCAGCTTTCAGAGTGAAGTAGTGGTATCATCCAATTACCTTTTTTTGGAAATCTGTCTGCGCTTATCACTTACGCCTCGAAAAAGTCTGTCACTTTTACATAAGAAAGTAATGTAGAATGGGTAAATGCTTCACCTCCTACCGACATAAATAAGGGAATAAAGTTTGGGGCACTCAAGAGTCATCCAGATTCCCTTGTAATTGAGCTAAGGGTTGTTTGAAAATTTCCAGATTTATGTAAGTTATTTCAGAGCATGAACTTTCTTGAAGTTTTTTATGATACCGTTGACATTTCTTTTAGGTCTGATATGATAAACCTAATTTTTATTCTAGGTCTACTTTGCTGTGTGCCGTTAGGGGTGAGTTTACTTACCCCATCCAAGTTAGTACGACAACATCTTCGGCTGCATCATCACTTATCATCAGGTGAGATCACAGTCAAGTACTAACTTGTATAGAATACATAACGTGTATATAATAAAATAAATGTTTTATTTTTTTATTTTATTCCATATTATCTACAATCCGGAACTAAAAAGAAAAAGGGAAAGTATAATACTTAACAAAGTTATTTAAAGCTTTAATGTTCTTTGTTAATTATGCAACATTAACGAAAAACAACCATTCGTTTCAAATTCTACAATATGAATAATACTTTGTCAAAGAAAGAGCTCAAAATCGAGGCTCGCGGAACAAATATTGGCGGAAAACTTGAAGGTCTGATGAATTGCGGAGTAAACTGAACAACTTTCGTAAAGCAATTAGGACAAAAGTAATTTTGGGAGTTTCACCTTGCGCTAACAAAGAGTTGGTGCTCTTTGTGGTGCTCCACATTCCTGCAGTAAGTAGGTAAAATTTTATCGGAGCTAGAATTATGTTTCACGAAGTCAAATCAGCTTGAAAACCGTCGTTTTTAACCGATTTCATTACTATAACATTTAACTTTTTACGTAGCATAGTATCGACGATGCTTGTTCACAAGATTGCTTGATTTTTTTTCATTGCTTATGGAAATCAAGACATTTTATTGGCACGTTAGACTCAAAGCATTAATGCTTTCGTCTAATTACGTAGAAAAAGAGAAAGCCTCAAAATGGGCTATGTTGCGTCAGGTCAGCGTCTGAAGTAGGTACGTATGCAGGAAAAATCTTCTTTCAAATTATAATATCGCATGTATTTTTAATGAGTGCGTACGGGGTTAAAAAGTATTATGAAAATAAAAGTAATTAAACGTTTCGATAAAAGCGGAAACGCCATTTTAGGCTCTGGAACGTCTCTACCACTCGGCGAATGATACCAGTTTTTTCCTTACATAATCGCCTAGCAGATAAACATGTAGGTAGGAACTACGCTCTTAATACTGTTTTTCTTATAATTTTAAAAAATTAATGTCAAAATTCAGTTCGATAATATAAGAGTACAATACCTAATCAAAGTTAAGACGATCTTTCTCGCTACATTTAATATTTATATTAGAATGGATCTTCCACTCGTTTACCCAATATCTTTTGTGCACATTTTTTCTGTAAATATTTCCATTGGAAAATCAAATTATGCCCCTACGAGAATATTCGGGATTCTTGGGTCCGCAAATAACAAAGGACATCTGCATTAGTACAAGTAAGTAGGTACACATAGTGGAAAAAGGGACAGATGGTAATATCAAATATTTACAATGCCTATAATATTATTGTGGGCGGGATCATATCATATAACTAAAAGTATTTTTGACGCAATGTATTATACTTATAAGTTTATACCAGTGGGGAAAACATTCCAGTCCCTAATTTTAATAATATATAATTTTGGACTATGTTTTTTTTGCAGATCTTTTTAAGATAAAAACCTATCGTGTCTTTATGGACATGCGAAGAAATATATACGCAAATACATTTACCGTCATAGTATGAAACTTGTGCAAATCCTTTTTGTACATTCCAAAATCCTAGATTTATATCAAAACTATTTATAAATAAGCCAAAATTCAACAGACTAGCTAAAAGTAGTTCATTCACAAGCTAATAGCTATACTAAGAGTATATATACTGGTGCATACCATAAAATATATTTATTCAAATTTGTCTTATTCGTCCGCTATTTGGGAAAACATTAATAAACGTCAAGAATGCCCTGACTTACGATTTTCTCCATACATTCGCAATACCAAAATCATTTGCAATTCGTGCATATCGATTGAAATATGCACGAATTACAAATCATTTGGTATGTCGAATGTATGGAGACATCGTGGTTCACGGGACTGTTAAGGTGCATAAGTCCCTAACTGTATATAAAATAGCTTTCTATATTGGCTGATATTGTACCGGACACAAGCTATATTTCGCGTCCAATTACTTAATCCGTAGTGCGGTGGCGACCGCGGCGAGAACAAGCAAATAAACAAGATCCTTTTCCACTTAAAGGTTGCGGTGAAAGAAAACTTGGTACGGTGTTAGTTTCAGCGATAAAAACTTTTAAACATGAAAAATATAATTCCTTTAGGTATTTATAACATGCACAGATCGAAATAAATAAATCATATTATGCTTTAATACAAAACAAAAACAAAATGCAATATATGAAGAGGGGAATTAAAGCCGCAAAACCCCCCAAAAAGCACAAGTCCCTGTAGGGCCATAGATGCAATGCGCTTTGTCGCACAATCTCAAGTCCTTTTACGGCCTACTACTAGACATCAGCAAATATTTATTTATTGGGAAAAAGAAAAATAAAGAATAAGACCGGTTTCTAATGAGATCAGCAATTACTGACGTCACACATACAATTTTAGACTCTGAAGTCGGATTTTTAATTTGACAAAACTGTAAAATGGCGCTAATGTATGCGACCGACAGCGGTAACTAAATGTACTACGCGCGACGCCATATTTAAGAAATTTTTGGCTTCATCATGCGTAACAATATCTTTCCCGTCCTCATAGCGTAGCGTAAGTATATCGTCATTGAGTAGAACTAATCTTCTATAACACCCTCCTGTCAAAAGGTGCACCGAGTTGTCAAGCCGTGTAGCAACTATTATGAGGTCACCAACACCTTTGTTAGTACTAGGTATAACATTTTCGGCTGCTTAAGAAGCACACCACGGGTGTGCCCGCGAAATTCAAATTTTTTGTGTTTTTTCGCTGATAAAACATAATAGGCTTATGGCAGTCAAATTGCGATAATCCCAATATCATCTTCACGTGTTTATATAAAAATCTCTGCTCGAAAGTGTCGAGTTAAAGAAATTAGTTCGAGATTTGCAACTTACTCACTTAAAACTCTTTACTCGGACTAATTTCCTAGGATAGACATTTTTATGCAAAAATTTTGAAATAAACATGTAAAGAAGTAACTGCCATTCTCGCAAAATGACTGCCATAAGCCTATTATGTGTAATTAGCATACAAATTGCAAAAAACCACGAAAATTTTGAATTTCGCGGGCAGACCTCTTGAGTTCCAGTCAAGTACTTGAAGTAGAAATGTGTAAATAATTCTCACCATGTTGCACCGTTACCCTCTGTGGGACTGTGAAAGTACAACGTATTCATCCTAATCGTAATCAGCAGTAATTAATTCATCAAAAATGTGAGTTTCGAATTTATGTAGGTAATCAAGGGCAAACATTTTGTTACTTTAGCTACGATGAATAAGTTTTTCTTACTTTGATTCAGGTATTAGTTATGGTTTATGTGATAGATTGTTCTATTATATTGAAATGAAATGAAATTCTTTGTTTCACATAGGCTCAGATATAAGCTCTCATGAAATGTCAAGACTCTACCGCCAGGTTCGGAAAGCAGGTTTGCACCGAGAAGAACTGGCAAGAAACTTGCTCTTTTCAAAAATCTCTCAATATACAATTTTAAGTACATAGTATGAAACAATATTTTTAAGTTATCTCGTGAGGAGATGGAAGCATAATATCACTATTCACTACTGTCCCAAGAATCCTTGTTATTTAAAAATTCTTCAATGACACCTTTACCACCATTAGTACGTTAGTAATATTATATATTCGTTGCCATTAGTAACCCTGCAGGGCGATGGGCTAAAAATGTATTAATCATTAAATCACTGTATCAATGTCAAAACGTGATTTTCAAGC
Organism: Coenonympha glycerion; assembly: GCA_963855885.1. Taxonomy (NCBI): domain Eukaryota; kingdom Metazoa; phylum Arthropoda; class Insecta; order Lepidoptera; family Nymphalidae; genus Coenonympha; species Coenonympha glycerion. The sequence goes on along the minus strand of OY979637.1, from coordinate 12,749,823 downwards.
ATTGTGATTGGTCAACGCCCGTGTTTTGACATTGATACAGTTATTTAATGATTGATACATTTTTAGCCGATCGCCCTGCTGATTTATTAGATGTTTTACCGCTATAACTCGGCCCAATCCCTGAGTGGCGACAAGGGAAACCCCCAGTAGTTTACGGCGCTGTAGTTTGTTGCGCCTAAGGAAACGCTTATTTATTACTACAGGAAATGTGCAAGCGACTAGAATGAACGAGATACTCGCGAAGACCACAAGCTAAGAGTTCATCGTAAACTATATAATAGAGTTTTTGAATTTTCAAGACTTTTTAATACAAAAATAATGTTAACTAGACTTTGTGCTTATATGAATGAATATTATACAATGAAAGTACTTACTGACTGTTTAAAAAATATTATTTTTATTAAACAAATTAGAATAATTGCCTTATATTTTTCAGTAGGTAATATTAATTTATATAATATAATTAAAGCTCAAGATGTTATTACAAAGTTCAGAATTCAAGACATGGATTCGTAGACAAACCGAAGTAACCGGCTAAATTTGCAATGGTTGGAGCAAATATTATCATCACTCATATTACTTATGTAAGAAAAATAATGACATTTTGTTAACAGCAAGGGCCGAGTTTTTTGCCAGTTCTTCTCGGTGCAAACTTGCTTCCCCGACTTTGTTTTGTGCGGTAAAGTTTTAATGGCGTTGCGGCTTTTTATAAGAACAGTAAATGAAGGCTTACGTGAAAAATAAAGATAAAATAAATAAATAAGTATAAGAATAAAGATTTACATCTTCAAAAAAAATGAGGACCGATAGACATTATTGACAAAGGTGTCGAAATAGCAACCCCGCATGGAATATTTTATGACTTTGCTTTTGAAAACTGATAAGATTAAATTGTTTAAAGCAAGCGACCGTCTCTTTTTATCATTTGTTGTTTGACCTCTATATTATTTGACCCTATCATTATCAATATACACCTGCGTTCGAGAAATAAACATAATTGACTTATCTCATAGCATACTTTTACTTTTCATATACATATAACATACATTTTATTGTTTGTATATCTGATATGATTTTATGTGAAACTTTCCAACCTACTCTAGTAATAAAACTACTAAGCTACCGAAGTGGACTAAAGCCAAACTTCTTCCATTATTTGAAGAGAACCATGCTCATTTATAGGTCGTAAAAGGGGCCTAAGACAATTATTTTTGTCCCAAAATTATGCCTAACTGTTACTTTAAATTAAACATACATCCAAAGTCGCATTAAAATTAAGTTAATCGATAAAATTTAGGTGAAATCAAAGCGTAGGTAAAAATAAAAGGTATAAATATCAGATTCAGACGTTTTTTAGTTTATTAATTGCAATAGCTAATTGCGATTGGTCATACAAAATGGCGAAGAAACTGCACTATTTCGACCTCAATGGAATCGCAGAATCCATCAGGTTCATCTTGCATTATGGAAGAGAGAAGTTTGAAGACGTGCGATACGAATACAAGAACTGGCCTATCAAGAATTTGAAAGAATGTAAGTTTTGTGGATTATTCCTATTTGTTCTGTGGAACATGAGATTTTACCTTGTACCTACTTAGTAAACCGAATTAAAAACGACAGCGTCTTGTTCCATATAAATTGCTATGCCACATGGAAGGAAAGTACCCTAAATATTGTAGATGGAACATTTTATTAAAAGAAGACTTCGATTCAGAAACAATTTAAACTGCTTTCATGCATTTTAAATAATTGCCTGGGTGAAATGAGACTTGAACCCATTATACGAAACAAAATACCCTGTCGCTTTATGATACCGATCGAAAGGCTTCATATTAAGGATTATTATTTTTTGGTTAGTAAAATAATATAATCAGAACTTAAACGAAGATCATGAATTAAAAATTTGATGTAAAATTTTGTTTGGAAAAACTAAATGTAAAAGCTAGGCTAGTATTTGAAAAAAAAAACATTTTGAAAGTTTAAACAATTTTTTTTTTTGAGAGAAGTCTGTTATACTTGGGGTTGCTACCCTAATAAATGTATTGACTGTAAGCTCCACAATATAACAGAGCAATCATTGGTATTTCAACAGCGCTGCCGTACGGGCAATTACCGCTGTACGAAGAAGGCAACCGCACAATCCACCAGTCATTGGCAATTGCTCGGTACGTGGCCAATTTGAACAAACTGGTGCCCAACGATCCATGGGAGCAGGCGATTTTGGACGCCGTCGTGTACACCATATACGACTTTTGGCAAAGTAAGTTCGATAACGCACGACATTTCATCTAACAACTCTTTCTCATCTCTCTCTCTCATCTCAACCCATTTTTATGTCCCACTGCTGGGCACGGGTCTCCTCTCAGACTGACAGGGGTTTGGCCATAGCCCACCACGCTGGCCAAGTGCGGGTTGGCGGGCATCACACACCTTCGAAGACATTTTTTGTGAACTCTCAGGCATGCAGGTTTCCTCTGCACGATGTTTTCTCCTTCACCGTTAAGCAAGTAATATTTAGTTTCCTAAAAACACACATAACTCGGAAAAGTCAGAGGTGCGTGCCCAGGATTCGAACCCGCGACCTCCTTATGAGAGGCAGAGGTCAGAACCACTGAGCTATCACTGCTTAACAACTCTTTAATCGCAGAAAAATCTACATTAGTTGCACCCCACGATTGGTAAAACGATCGAGACGTTCATCTGGAGGGTTATTCACGTCACGTTTTTATACACTCAGTGATGTGAAAGAAAAAAGAAAAAAATTAATACTCAAAAATTAACTTTACCTTTATTGGTTTAAAGCAAAGACAACTGTACTATAAACCCGGCAGACCGCGCGAAAAAATGTCGCCAGTTTATGGGAGCAAAACCCCCCTCCGGCGTCAGTAGTAAGCTGTAAGCCTACGCAGTATTTCGCAGGAGTTTCGACACATGGCTCTTCATTTTCTTGTATGAAGGAGGTTTACGTAAAATGTTCGGATGGGCTCATCTTGATGTTATTATCATAGGTTTAAAGTGTAAAATTGAATGTATTTGATCATAGGAAATACAATGCTCGACTTTGACGCGCTTAAGTAAATTCTATCAGACAATTGGGTAATTACAGAAATGGGTAATTATCTATGATGTTTGTTTTTGAACTACATTAAAATTTGCACTCTATGTCAATAGCCGAAAAATTAATTGTTCAGTGTTTGCAAAAAATGTTTTGATTTAAATATCGTCTGCTGATATACGTAAATGCCCCATCATCTTTTTAAACATTTCACATCACCAAATGCAGCTGACGCGTTACGTGAATAACATGGCTGAAGTTAAATGACACGCATGCTCATTTCAAATGCAGTACATAACATAATTTTGGCATTGCAATACATACCGATCTCCGTGGTTGAGTGGTTAGCGTGCCGGTTTTCTAGGCGCCGCCATCTCTGAGGTTCCGGGTTCGATCCCCGGTCGAGGCAATGTAGAAAAATAAGTTTTCTACATTGTCTCGGGTCTGGGTGTTGTGGTACCTTCGTTGTTCCCGATTTCCATAACACAAGTGCATAAGCTACTTACTAAGGGATCGGAGCAATGTATGTGATGTTGTCCACTATTTATTTATTTATTTATTTATTATACACTGCATTGCGCTCATCAATTCGAGATTTAATTAACTACCAAAATAATTTGTGATTCTCAGGAGTAGTAGTCTACATCAAGGAAAAGGATTTAACAAGAAAACAAGCTCTCAAAAAGGAGATATTAGAAGAGACAGTGGATTACTTCTTTTCCCGATTCGAGAAAGAGTTACAGAAGAATAATGGATACTTTGGTGGAAAGGTAATAAACTTGTGCATACACATTCACAAAGTAGTCAGTCACTGTGCATACACTATCCTTAATAATTAATAATAATCTTTAAAGGTAAAGAATTAATGTAGCAAAAGCCCAATGAAATATGGTAAAAAGAAACTGTTTAGTAAGAATCTGAAAGTTTTTGGATAGTATTATTTCCGACACATCAAAACAAAAATTACAATAACATTATTTTGATTTTGGAGTAACATTTGGGAGAACTGTCTATCGAGAAAATTTTATCCAATCGTGTTTCTGCTTCATACCGAATATAGGCTAAAACCCAAAATACATGACGTTTAAATTTAAGTCTTTATAATATTGTTATATTTTTTAAACTGCAGGTCACTAAAAACGACCATTTACGCCCTTATTGTCATTGCACTAGGGTCTAGGAGTAATCAATCTCGCTGGAAATCATAGACTCAAAGAACGTATACAGTCCGACAAGGCTCTCTTGGCACTTGAATGACATTGTCAGGGGGCGCTGTTTTAGAACAAAGGCAGCCAGAAAATAAAATATCCTCAATTTTACTTCAATTTTAGTTTTATTTTAGTTAATACTTAGCAATAGCAACACAACATATAATAGCGATATACCGAAATGGCGGACTATCAAACAGTATCACAAGATAGCGGTGTTAGTTCTGATTTTGGCCACGCGCCAAAATAGCCTTGTCGCACTGTATGTTTGATGATTCCAGTTGACTTGGGCGGACTTCGTGTTTGCGGGGATCGTTGAATCCACCAACCTGTTCCTGGGTCAGGAGATAGAGAAGAAGTATCCTCACACCGCGGCTCTTCTGAATAAGATCAGATCCTTGCCTGGAGTGAAGGAGTACATTGCTAGCAGGAAGCCTTATACGATTTAAGCTACTCATTATTTTCCTGAATAAAAAGTTTTAATTATTTTTTTTTTATTTCCACTAAGACACTAGTTCCTATAAGAACTGCGTTGTCACGTGTACTCGTAGACTCACCTGATTTAAAGAAAACTACTTGAAATGATTTCATTTCTTTTAAAGAGTAAGTAGATATCGCTAAACTAGCTGAGACTGGTACGTACCTATGTCTTTGTCGGTGAGCTGGTAATTCAGAACAAAATTCAGATATGATTCAAATATACTTGATCCCAAATGGATCTTAACAGGAATCGAACTCTGGACCATCGATTTTCAACTATATAATAATTAATTATTACTTCCAAGTAGTCTAGTAGTCAATGAGGAATTGAAGTACGTGTTTGATAAACCAAAACTACGATCTGTGTATGAATGGGGCACTAATCTCTATTAAACTAGTACCTCGTATGCTGGATCAAACATTCTTTATAATTGACAGTTTATTTTTTGTGCCGATTTGAAGTGCCGCCTTCGAAGGTCCACGATCCTTAATTGACATTTGTTGCTATAAGTGATAGTTGTTCTGAATGTCCTTTTATTTTATAACCATGGACGCTCACGCCAGGTTACGCAACAATCTGCGCCAAAATTCTGAAAATCAAGTGTTTTCATTATTGCGTTAACAGTCTGAGGTCCAGCGTAATAGTACTCGTATAATAGGTCAGTGGACTGCGGAGTGGGCACCTTATAAAAACAGAATAATAAAAGAAATTAAAAATCGTGTACCAGATCCTGAGCATGCTCGTACATGATAGTATGTGAGTAATTTATTACCCGCCTCCCGTTTAGCCTTCAGGCTATAGAATGAGTTCTCGGTCAACAGTAGTGGAAATGATGAATCTTCCTCTCTATCAATAGACAGTTACGCACACATCATAGGTTTATTCAGAATTGTTAAACTTTGGATTTTGATGCTAACGAATCCCGTAGGTGTCTGCCAAAATTTAATTTAATTGTATATGATATCATGAAATGTCTCAGCATAAGACATCGATTAATTACGAAAACGTAGGTACAAAATGTTTTGTTATTTAAAAAGTAAGTACATTATTTATAAACAAACTTTATGTTTATTATTATCGTTATCGTAGGTTGGAACTCCAAAGTCTTGAGAGGGTTCTGTATGTTGAGATCATTGCAGCGGAATGAACAGCTCATAGTATCTGCCATGCCATAAAAATTATACATTTGTTGTTTCAAAGATGCCTCAAATGGTGATATTTTCATTAAAATTGAGCGAGTACGTCGAATTGAATCAGTAAGGACGTTGGTTAAATTCATTTAAATGGCAACCAATGTACAATTAATGTAGCATTGCACCATGGTTGGACTAAAACAGACATACTGTGAAGCTAATAAAAGCTTGTTAAAATTTTTACAACAATATTCCCTGAAGTTTGCTGTCTTTCTTATGCTTAAAAATAGTCAAATAGTCAATCCTGTATACTAAAATACTAAATGGTTACAAACTTCCCAATATGGACGCGAGCCAACAAAGAAAACCACTGGAAGGTATAATCTACCAATCAATCTTAAATAATGCAACCAGCGTTGTAGGAAAGATGGGACGAAAATCGCTCGAGCTTTTTGAGTGGATTGGTCCACAGATTTTGTAAGTTTCGGCTGCTAGATATAAGGTACAAGAGAAGTCTATGATAGAGGAACTGAGATTCATCAATCGTGGTACTATTGATGGCATACGGATCCGAAACTTGGTCATTGACTATAGTCCTCATAAAAAAACTCAGAGTCATGCAGGGCATTGGAGAAAGGTATGCTGGGAGAGTACTCACTCCCCCTATATTCAATGTACTCTGTGACTTACTCTCTGCGTGATCAAATCAGAAATGAGGAGGTCCGTGGAAAAAACAGAATCACCGACATAGCATAATCGCAAAGTTAAAGTGGCAATAGGAGGGGCACACACTTCGTAGAACTGACAGTCGTTAGGGACCTAAAGCGCTGGAATGGCGACCCCGCACGGGAAAGCGCAGTGTTGGCAGAATTCCGACTAGATGTGCTGAAGAGATTAAAAGACTCACAAGAAGACTCTGTATATAATTATTAGTAGACACATCATACCTCGTAGTTCGGGGAACGGATGTACCTACATTTTTGCTGTATCAAAAGCTCTCACATTTTTGTATATTAATCACAAATAAATTCCGCTTCTCTTTGACGCTATCAGAGCCAGGGGACAGGTTGCCTAAAGTTAACAGATGTCCCCTGGACGTGAAGTGTACAGTTTCTCACATGGTTAATGCTAAATGAGATAAGCTTCTCAACCGCATAGGGGCTGTCTCGACAAATTTGAGCCACATTTTGCTACGTGGAAGCTAAAGCGGTCACGCAGGGATTATATCGCGTCCATCGTACATTTTCGCCACAGTGAGCACTTTGCTCTCTGTAATGTAAAAGATAAGATACGAGTGAACTAGTCATATTTCTGATTTAACAGAAAAGGAAAGTTTGAAGCACTCTATTTTACTGAAGTCTTGAAATTACTGATGTTAGGACTTTCTACAAGCAAAGTCAACTGGTTAGGTTTCACCGCAGTGTCAATTAGGTATATTCTGCCGTAAATTGACCGTAAATCACGCATTGCTTCGACTTAAAGAACACTAGCCTGCGAGATCTCTCGGCGTGATGAGATTTCCAAAATAGTTATTTTACAGAACAGCTGAATTTGAGGCGACCTATGTTTACTGAAGTCCTGGCTAGATGATGGTAAGACTCTAATTACAAAGTCAACCAGATTTTCTAGGGTTCTGGGATTTGACTTTATATGGAGAAGGCGTGTAGAAACTCAGGTAAAAATAAACCTTTAGTAAATACATAATATAAGTTAGGTATAGATATATGTACCTAATAATAAAAGGACGTATTTTAACCGTCATTCTTGATTGGGGTAACCGGGTGGTCGACGTGTCAGTAGATCACATACACCACAATTCATGACAAACTGTAGGTATACATTTGTCACGTCTGTCTGTATTATTTATAATATGAGCTCGTAAATGAGCGGTGCGGTTAATTTAACAAATGCGCTGTACAACGTTACATTGGCTTATTAAGGATGTGGGCAAATTGAGGGTAGAATTAAAAATAAAATGTACATTATGCGCTATTTATATTAAGAAAATCATTGAGTATTGAAACTTTTTTGTGATGGTGATGGTAAAAATGATGATGAAATTAATTAACTGTAGAAAAATATGAAGTCAAAACGACATTATTTATGATCTGTATCATAATATTATGTACTGTAAACCATAAACCTCAAAATCAGCTGGATAAATACAGCGCGTCGATTTGAAAAGCATTTTCTTTCCCTTCTAGTAATTGTTAATCGAAAATATCTACCATTAAATGTTTTGCAGCTAAATTTTGTACCAAACCAATCAGCCCGAGACAAAGTGTTGAGGGACGGTATAATGTAAAGTCATTACGGTGAACAATCTCGGTAGGTTCCAGGCACCCCTATTCAAACGTCAAAAGCGGTGTGGTGTGACAATTTGTCCCATACATTGTCACCATTGAACAAATCCCCCACTTTTGTGGCCAACGTATTATCGATAAGATCGTTGGACATCCCTTTAAGTTGCTGCGAAGAACAAGGTGTCGCGTTGAAAGTTATGAAAACAACATCCATTGAAGAATTACACATCTTTAATTTTTGTTGCATTATGTACATAGCTCAGAATAAATTAACAGACAAACAGCCTTATGTATTAAAAATAGAAAATTTAAGATTTTTGACGACCTCCGTGGTTGAGTGGTTAGCGTGCCGGTTTTCAAGGCGCTGCCATCTCTGAGGTTCCGGGTTCGATCCCCGGTCGGGGCAATGTAGAAAATAAGTTTTCTTCATTGTCTCGGGTCTGGGTGTTGTGGTACCTTCGTTGTTTCTGATTTCCTTAACACAAGTGCATAAGCTACTTACTAAGGGATCGGAGCAATGTATGTGATGTTGTTCACTATTTATTTATTATTATTTATTAATTTATTTAAAAAAATAAAATAACACGATATCGTGTTAACAGCTAGAAATTTTTAACCATTTTACTGAACAGTTTTCATCAAACTTAATGGATGATAAAGCAGCAATGTACTCCGATTTCGAATATTGTATTTCTCTGTACAGTATGACGTCATATTTTAGTACCTAGTAGAAGCTTAGATGGTGTAAGATAGTGTGCCGGGGGTGCATATTTGATCGCCTCTGATGAAAGTATGCGGCACGTCTAAAGCTTCTGCTGGGGAAACTTGGATCACATTTCTCAGGGAAATGGATTTTGTACAGTCCCAACGTTGAGGTGTTTTTTCGACCCTACTAAACCGCGCAATTCAAAATCTATTTAGTTTTTCGCAAACAGGTATACCTATTAGACTAATACACATTGTAGGTTTATAGCAATGCATTTTGCGGGCATAAAATTTATGCATCTACATGTTTTTAGTAAAACCTTTCCTAGAAAATTCCCACTCACCTGATATTGGTGCCCGAAAGATATTTTTTGCAGTTTCCCAGATTTCGAGCTATCGGGAACGAATATGAAGTAAATTATTATTGTTGAGCGGTTAGTATAGTTAAGTACTATACCTACCTATACTAGTTAGTAAGCTGTAAATAAGCTGACCCAAAATAGCAGCCGTCTGCGCAGGCTGTCACAAATCCGCACCGCACCTCATTTGATAAGCAAAAATGTTTTCTGCGCAGGGTTCAACTTACACGCCACACAATAAACGGGTTGAAAATAAAGTCAATTTTCAATAATTATTGAAGTTCGGTGTACATATGCTATCGAGGTTACGAAGATTGATTCGTACATATCGTCTGATGTTCTTTTTTCTTGGCTTCAGTCCATAATTGATTAAGGCATTGTGTGGAGGCGGCCAATAAATCTTATACCTAGGTAGGTACAACAGCCACTTGCGTAATGCGTTTCTAATGCATGTAATTACACATAACTTCGGTTTTATTCATGTAATTTTGAAAAGTAATAAGAAAAAAAGTTTCTAATGATCTTGGGCCTCTAATATTTACCACTTTCGATAACTTTAATAGTTTCTGAAATAATAGAGTGTATGGATATTAAAAATTTAGAGATGCAACGGATAATTGTTTGGCCGGGTACCGGATACCGGATATTCGGCCGAATATCCGGTATCCGGCCGCCGAATATTCGGCTGGCCAAACGATACCTACATTTTAGTTTGGCGGGGGGCGCGTCGTGCAGTTTTTAACCTGTTACGTATTGAAGTTCGCGCGGACCGTTTTCTGTGTGACCAGTGTACGGGAAGTAAGTAATGATTGATAATTTGGTGTTGTTTTGTTGTATGCCTACTAACCATTTTTCAAAGTTAAATACCAAACAGTATCACTATTCGGTATGCCGGATAGTGCGCAACTATCCGGTATTCGGCAGGATAGTATAATAATGGACGGATAGGCCGGGTACCGGATAGCAACCGGATATCCGTTGCTTCTCTTAAAAATCCACGTTGACGCGCGCCACTCTGTCAAACTCCATACGAATCGAATGAAACATAAGGAATTTTGACAGTGGGGCGCGTATTCGTGGATTGAAATATCTATAACTGACGGAAGGACGACAGAAATCGTACCATAAGGGTTCCCCTCATCACCTCTTTTTATATCCCACTGCTGGGCACGGTATCCTCCAGTAGTGAGACAAGTTTGGCCATAGCTCACGTCGCTGGTGAAGTGCGGGTTGGCAGGCTTCGCATACTTGTGAGAACATTATGATAGACTCTCAGGCATGCTAGTGTTCACCATGAAGCAAGTAGGTATTTAGTTTGCACAAACGCACATAACTCTCTAAAAGTCAGAGGTGCGTGGCCGGGATTCGAACCCATGACCTCCGGACTAGAGGCAGAGGTCTGGACCAATGTGCTTTCAAAACTTACGGGATCAGCGATCATGAAATTGTCATTTTTTTAATACTAGGTATACAAGTGAGTACTTTACTGCGATCTCTCTGCGTACTAACTAAGGAAGGGGTAAGTAAAGTCACCCTAACGGTTTCTACACAGCATCGCACCGGAACGCTAAATCGCTTGGAGGTATGTCTTTGCTGATAGGATGGTAACCACGGACGTATCCTCGCACCAGACCAGACCTGAGCCCATTTAGAAATTATAAAATTCCAAAGTGACCTGTGGCGGGAATCGAACCTGCAACTTCCCACTTGAATCCGAGCGCGCGTCCCCTGCGCCAGGGAGGTCGTCAAATTACCAATTACTTCTTTGTATCATTGGTTCAAGTTCAAGTCATTGGTTGGTGCATAAGTACTTATATTATTTAGTAAGCATTAAGAATTCCCCTTTATGTCGTGGCGGCATCTTGGTTTTGAAGTTTGTCATGATTGGGTAGGATTGGGCTTCTAGTAGTAGTAGAAGTAGCGCTTTCATTTGATACCCATATTTAGAAATCTGTGAAAAAAAAATTGTAATTCGCCATTTTGGAGGCTGTCATGTTGGACATAATATGCAATCATAGCAAACATATCGAACACTCCCGACTAATTCACCTTACAGTGCGACCAGGCTATCTTGACGCGTGGCCAAAATCGGAACTAAGGCCGCTATCTTGTGATACTGTTTGATAGTTCGCTCTTCGGTTTATAGCTAGGTATTGTATGTTGTGGTCTTATTGCTTAATATTAACTAAAATAAAAATAAAATTGAAGTAAAATTGAAGAAGTTTTATTTTCTGGTTGCCTTTGTTCTAAAAAGCGCCCTCTAGACAATGTCAGTCAAGTGCCAAGAAAGCCTTGTCGGACTGTATTATGCAATCATAGCAAACATATCTAATTTACCTTACAATGCGATAAGGCTATCTTGGCGCGTGGCCAAAATCGGAACTAAGGCCGCTATCTTGTGATACTGTTTGATAGTTCGCTCTTCGATATATCGCTAAAAAGTTTTTAGCGATATAAAATCTCAATTTAACTTCAATTTTAGTTTTTAGTAAAAACTAAAATTGAGGTAAAATTGAGATTTTATTTTCTGGCTGCCTTTGTTCTATAACAACGCCCTCCTGAAAATGTCATTCAAGTGCCAAGAGAACCTTGTCGGACTGTATGAGTAAACAAAAAAAAATCTTTTTATGGGTTTGGGAGTTATGATGCCACAGACTACTGACAAACATGTCAAAATAGATTAAATATAGTAAGTCCATTGGTATAACCACTAACCACCCCGAAGTTTGTATGTCAAGGGTGCAAAAGGATGGCGAATTCTTTACGTTGTGGGGTTTGGCGTTCAAGGCTTGCCGCCCCTACTAACCAGTTTTTTCTCTTTCTGAACATTTTATTCTTTAGTTTACGCACTGTGCTGCTATTATACTGCTGTTACGGCCAGCTCATGGGCCCCAGCAGTCATCTGAATGAACGGTCGCTTAGACCGGCGCGACCGCAAACCGGCTACCAACGTAAAGACGAGCGCGGGTATATATACCTCAAGAGCGAAAAAACTTCGATAGCGCGATGTAGAACTTTAATAAATATCTCAAAAAGTATTTGCGGTTTTTAAGTTTTTATTGTGTAATTCAGAACAAATACGTACTTGGATTTAGAATAAAATAAAAAAGAAAATAAAAATTTTACTTTGGCGGGGATCGAACTCGCGACCTCCCGTCATTGTAGCGACATCTTTTGACAACATTTGTAAACTGTTCCAATCGTCATTAGCTCCTGGCCGGGGCAAGAAGTACGATACCGGGGCACAGAATACCTAATACCTAATAACTACCTAATACCTAATAGTACCTCACGGTACAGAAGGCTCGCTCGGATTTAAATAAAACCGGCCAAGTGCGAGTCAGACTCGCGCACCGAGGGTTCCATCCCATAAAACATTGAAATAATCACTTTTGCTCATGAAATTACGAGTATAATTTACATGTAGGTACTTTTGTTGGCAAACCGCAAACGTAACTTTGTTTTTGGCGGTTTATTGTTATTATCAAAAAAAAGTATATTAGTCACCGAGTTGATTTCATTTTTCCTGTAAAATATACATTTACTTCTATTTATCATAATTATTTCAGATTTTTGATTGGTAAACTTCGGAGATAAGGGGGAACGGTATTTTTTTCGACAGTTTGCCCAATAAATCAAAAATTATCAGGCGTAAAAATAAATAAAAATTAGTTTTAGGATACACAAGTAACGTCCTTTCATATAATACCCCACTCAATATTGTTATCTCATTTTGAAACTTTATCGACCCGGTTTCCCCCCGTTTTTAAATAAAAATAAAAACAATTTTCAAATTTTTACGATTGTTATGATGTCGGCTCACTATTACCTATAACTATTCTAAATTCCAAGTCGATAGTTTGAATAGTTACTGAAATAATCGAGTGTGACAGACGGACGGACGAACGGACGGACGGACGGACGGAGAAAGTCTCACCATAAGGGTTCCATTTTTACCATTTTGGTATGGAGCCCTAAAAACCGGCCAAGTGCGAGTCGGACTCGCGCACCGAGGGTTCCATACTATAAAAGAAGTAAAACATTAAAAGAATCACTTTTGTTCATAAATTTACGAGTATAATTTACACGTAGGTACTTTTGTTGGCGAACCGCAAACGTATCTTTGTTTTTGGTGGTTTATTGTTATTATCAAAAAAAAGTATAAAAGTTAGGGAGATGATTTTATCTTTCCTGTAAAATATACATTAATGTCTATTAATTATAATTATTTCAGATTTTTCGATCGATAAACTTCGGAGATAAGCGGGGGGGAACGGTATTTTTTTCGACAGTTTGCTCAATAAATTAAAAACTATCGGGCATAAAAATAAATAAAAATCGGGTTTAGAATACACAAGTAACGCCCTTTCATATGATACCCCACTCAATATTGTTATCTCATTTTGAAAATTCGAAGACCCGGTTTTCCCCCCTTTTTATATAAAAATTAAAACAAAAACAGGCGTTGGGTCACTATTACCTAAAACTATTCCAGATTTTAAGTCGATAGCTTTGATAGTTACTGAAATAATCGAGTGTGACAGACGGACGGACGGACGGACGGACGGACGGAGAAAGTCTCACCATAAGGGTTCAATTTTTACCAAATTGGTATGGAACCCTAAAAAAGCGACTTATAGCGCAATAGCGCTTGGCCACGCCTCTGAAAAGAACTTATCTTTCTATCGCGTAACTTTATCGCATTTGACGTACTTAGAGCTACCTCGTCATCGGGCGCACGTAGCGCGTGAAATAGACCGCACCCGAACTAACGCGAGCAAAGTATCCGGCGCGTGGCGGCCGTCTGAAATTAGTACGTCGAGACGCTTCTTGTAATTTCTCGATAACGTGTTGATTGAACCTGGCCTGACCGGGAGGGCGCTGCGCAACCGCGATACATCGGCCGGGTAGGAGGCAAGCCTCGAGGCCCGTACCCTCGGAGGGACTCGTTAATTCTCTCGTGTGAACACTCGGAGTTAATTCTCTCGTGCTCGAGTAATATTTTTCTTAAACATGCTTGGAAAGGAGAATGTCGATTCTTGTATGAAAATAGGGCTATACCTTGCGTCTTAACCAAATCATCGGTAAAACATTAGAAACATTCTCAATATTCTGTAAAAAAAAAGATTAGTAAGATATTAACAGGGAATTTGTAATAATCAGATTTTCTAAGTGGTTAATTTGAGCATTATTTTGACAATCTTCTTCAGGATAAATCGTAATCGCTGTACTAGCCAAGCACCAAAAGTTGTATGAAAATCCATTTCAGTCAGGGTTTAGCGGTCGAATAAATCACATACTAAACTCATAATCTGTCTTGTAATTTAAACATGTGACGTTATTTCAATCTGACACATAGCAACCAAGGAGATAAATAATTTATCAAAGGTTTTATTTAAATTTCGAACTGACTTGCAAATATAAAGCTTTATTAAAAAAAAAAAAACAAATTATTGATATTTCAATACACAAAGATGCAAAGATGCGCCCCACTCTGTCAAAATTGCTTATGTTTCATTCGATTCGTATGGAGTTTAAAAGAGTGAGGCGCGTCATCGTGGATTGAAATATTATGTATAGGTAACACTTTAACTCGGAATAAAATATTGTTGTTCATTGTTCGTGATTGATTTTGAAAATTTCGGCCTAGGTACTTCTTAGTTATTTCACTAGAATTGTGGACCCACGTATGTGTACATCAGCGCTGCCCCATACTATTTTACGCAATTGTCCATCAATGCCTCTTTTGCTGGCCGCTGCAGGGTACTATTAAGAAACTTGGAATCAGCACATAATCCCGTCGTGACCGCCATGTCAGTGTCGCTTTGTACGCTACAAAGTCTGGCTGAAATTTGGCGTGACACTCCCTATGCGCGGAGTCTGTAAGCTCTTTGGGGTTATCTCATTTAACATGGCTAAAGGCAGTTTTAGGCTAACTTGTTTATATCTATGTTTTTCAGATCTTTTTATGTAAGATTTATTATTTATTCTATTGCATAGCTTCTATCGCGGGCCTTGAGCGTGGAGACCAAATCCAGAAATTCCGTAACGAAAATAACCTAACCCCCCACTCCGACCGGCCCGCACTATCGCGGGCCTTGAGCGTGGAGACCGAAATAACCTAACACCTCCCACGGAGGGGGAAAGAAGTTAATAATAAATGCTATGCAACAGCTTTACCGCGGCAGTCTCCGAGTGCCACATGTCTTTTTATTTATTTCTTTTCCTTTTTTTATCTTTTTTTTCTTACATGTTTTATATACAGGCTTGACTGCCACATAAAGGATTTTCATTAGCACAAAAGCACATTATTGTGTTGATATAAATAACCGTAACTTTTGAAAGAGTTCAACTTATCTACCTACGGCCGATGTAGAAAGTAACTGCAATCAATTTTTTATTTCTTATAGCACAAACCCTTTAAGTATAGATATTTATTTAGCCGCTAGATGCTTGCATTTTTACAATTCGAAGGAATTATACTAAAGACATATTATTATTATTTGTTATCAAATGTGTTTACACCCAGAAAAAAACTTGTAGATGGCGGACATACAAATAGCAAACATATTATAGACTGTAGCATAATAATTTATGGGCTGCAAACCAACCCAAAAAAAAACTTATATCTAAGTACAATGATTGTAGCGGTCTTCGATAGCGGTCTTCGATAGCTGACGACAGATGGCGTTACAAACGCAATAGCACACGCTGACGGAGCATTCGACGAGCGTTCTATAAATACAACTTCTGACGTCACACGCTTGGATCACAAGCGGTCCCCAGGCACAAGTGCCAGATCCAAGCGTGTGACGTCAGAAGTTGTATTTATAGAACGCTCGTCGAATGCTCCGTCAGCGTGTGCTATTGCGTTTGTAACGCCATCTGTCGTCAGCTATCGAAGACCGCTACATATAAATTATTTATAGATAGGTACTCAGAGGTGTACACTCGGCTTTACGAGGGACACCCCGAGTCCATTACAGGCACTAATGGACGGAATATGGCACGCGGAATGAAAAACATCGCGTGATACATTTTATTTATGAAGCGGAATGATGATACCAACCGCAGCTTTGAAGTGCCTTTTCAGGGTTCCGCAAGGGGATCCCGCAGGAAGGGTTCCCCATGAAGAAAGAGTTAAAATAATTTCTGTCCGTAGGGAACAGTTATCTTCATCTATATCTGTATTTCATATAGGTACATACCTCTTCTATAAAAGAAAGTCGTGTTAGTTAAACTAAATATTTATAACTCAAGAACGGTGGAACCGCTTTCTGAATCCCGTACCAAGCAGATTCTAAGCAAAACTTTAATTTTTATAGACTAAGGTCTTCACATTAAGTCCTACAATTATTATTTTTAATTTACATCCGGATTGCAAAGTTATACGTAAATAAACAAGTTGTTCTTCTCAATAAGATATGTTTGACAGGAAATGTGCATTAAAAAAAAGTAACATTTTGTATGCGAGATATGTAATACAAATCCCTAGTGCAAATGGCTCTTAGAAATCACTAGGTATTTATTTTCTTAGAATATTTTGGTTTTGTTTCATGAGAAAACTTGACTACCACCTTTGGTCGTTCTCATGTGGGTTGCTGGTTCTAAGCTAGAAGACGGACATAGGATACTTTTTATCCTCTTCCCATGGCACGTGACAAAAAATTACAAAACGCAACATCTCAGAATTGAATTCACGACTTCTCAAGTATCAAACCTATGTAATATTTAATAATACTTTCACTGCTATCTACAAACCGTAACCAAGCAGCGTAGGTATATTTAATTAAGATTAAACGCCGTAGAAATTAGAATTCTGGCAAAATATATCACCGACCCAAAACCGAGGTCAAGCGACCCTGCCGACCGCCCGGCCGAATTGCATCGTTAAGCTGCAAAATGTTTAATGATACATTTATTAAATGTCCAGCTATTTAGGAAGAAACTTTTTTACCCGCAACAAAACTGAAATGGTTTTTAATGTTGCAGCTGCATGATCAACAGCGCAGTTTGATCAAAATTAATAAGCCATTGGATCAAATAGTGCAGAATGTTTGATTCGCGGCACATGCCAATTTAGGACTGAGTCTTCTCTTAACTGGCTTTTACCGCTCTTCGCTTTAGGTACTGATAGAGAATCATCAGCAGCATGACGCAAGCATCATCATAGCAGATGGATGGGTGTCATCGGGTGTGAAAATTCAAACTTTAGCTTTTCGCAATTATAGTAGACTAATTATGCATTGTAGGTTTATAGCAATGAGTTTTGTAAGCATAAAGTTTATGCATCTATACATGATTAAAAATTTGGTCAAAAATACTTATTTAATTCATATTGGTTCCCGATAACTCCAAATATGGGAAACTGCAGAAAATAATCTTTCAGGAACCAATAAGTAAGGGGTAAATGGGAAATTATGATAAATGTTTTACAAAACATGTAGATGCATAAAAGTTATGCTCGCAAAACTCATTGCTTCAAACCTACGATGTATTTAAATTAGCCATTCTATTAGTGAAAAATTAAATAGAATTTCGCGAGCTACTAAGGTCGAGCCTAAGAAAAGCTGTGTGAAGCCTGCTAATCTGCATTTGGACCGCGTGATACTCGTAGGCCTTAAAAAGAGTTTTTGGGACGGAGATAGATTTTACTCTGGATTAACAAACGTCTTTTTCCTCCATGATTTGTGATATCCGAAATTATATAAGTGGTTGAGGCCGTGGGAAAAACTATTGTTAAATATGTAATGTATATGAATGACCACAGGAGCGACTCATAATAACGAAAGAAAGGAAACTTTATGAAAGCCCCGAAAGGAATTTCCTCCGACTTGAGGCAATAAAACCTAAGGCGTAGGTATTACATAAATCATTGTCCTTCCTTCGTAATAAATGAAAAAGGGAATTCGGCATATTTAAGCTAGTGTAAGTTAGAAGCTTCTAGAAATTTATTTTTCATAAATCCATTATTATTATTTTTGTCTTTTTATTTATTTAGAGACTTTCCGACAGTTTACTCAATAAATCAAAAACTTTCGAGAATAAAATTATTGCAATAACGTTGGGCCACTATTACCTATAACTGTTCCAAATTATAGATAAATAGCTTTAATAGTTACTGAAATAATCGAGTGTGCAAGTGCAGACGGACGGATGGACGTAAAAAGTTTCACCATAAGTTTTTTACCATTTTGGTACGGAACCCTAAAAACGCATGAATGGGACATAATCATGGCTAGTACTGCTGCAGTTTCCATTTGAGGAGCAGAGGGGTTAGTACAGTTTTCGCTCGAATTTCGAGTCGACTCGCATCGCACAAACAAATCGGATTCCTCCATACATTTACAGCCAGTGCCATCTATGGACGGTCGCTGACATGATTCTGTCAATAGATGGCGCTGGCTGTAAATATATGGAGGAATTCGATTTTTGTTTTACGATGATGATTTTAGTTTTTTTTTTGTTTGTACGATGCGAGTCGACTCAAAATTCGTGCAAATTCGTACTAACCCTACAGAACCAAGCGGAGTGTTTGCTTGTAACTTGCACCAAAGTTTCCCAAACGAGGTCAATGGGCTACGGGCTATGGGCTAGGTAATTTGACATAAATCCACAGAGAGCTATCGACACGCCTCCCTGAATGTATTGCCGGGCGCCAATTCTTTCACAAATTTCATTTTACTACCAAGAAAATCTCAGTGTTATTATCCTTCTCCACAGTAACATTTAATTGCAGTGTGGATGGACGCCAAATGTTGTAATAAACTTGGAATACTGGTATCGAATATCGTGTTTTTCCATTACAATTTCGTTAGAGACGAATGTACTCAATACTCATAAACTAATAATAATATGTACCTTCTCGTATCCAAGTTTAGAACTTCATAAATAAATAATTTACGCCCACAGATTTTATTTACGCCTTCAAAAGAGAAAGAGCAGATTTTTGTTCTTGCTGCAGCTATTGCCTACATCTTTGTAAATCTTCTATTAAATTACATTTTTTTATTTGTATTTTCCAAAAAACAAATAATATTTTGCAGTTATTTACACGAAACAATTATATAAAAAAGAAACTATTGAAAAGGAAAAAAATAACATAAAATGATGAACATAAAAAACAGGTTTAACATTGAATAACACTGTTTTTCAATTTCTTCAGCATAACTCAGAAATTCCATGACAAGAGATGTCCACTTGTCATGGAATATATCACATTGTGGGTTATCATTCAACAGCATGTTGAATGATACCAGTGTGCGTTTTATGGGATCTTGAAATAGTGTGGCAATATGTATTTTACAAAAAAAAAAACACTATAATAATTGAAAGATGTTACAAATGAAACCCTAAATCGTTTATGCAAAAGGATTCTTTAACACAAATATGCGAGTAGCTGGCATGTGAGCATTATAAAAACGAATTTCCTTTTCAGTGGAAATAAAACAACGCCTGAAGGTGGGCGGAAGGCAATTTGCTATAAATCTACAGTAGATGGAAATGTTTGAAGGCGTTTTTAGGTGTGCCTGCTATTGTATCAGGAATTGCTTGGTACCCCAAGTCTGAGTTATGGGTCATAGTTTTCGAAAAGCGGTGTTAAGACTTTGAATGCATATACGTGATTACAATTAAATATTCAGTCAAAAGAAACACTTTGTATCATATTACACAGTACATACTTACATTTTGGTCTGTTTGTAAGAGGAATAAAGAATATTTGAGGATAATATAATTCCGCTGTTAATAAGGTCATTCAAAACTTAGATATCAGTCGCTTGTTTTAAAATATGTTTTTCAATTTTTTTTTTTTTAATTTTGATTGAAATTGAATAAAAAAAAACTTCTAGCATGATTTATACCTGCCTTCAATCCATATTTGATAGGTGTACCTACTCGTAATTTTGCTGATTAGGTGCAATGGATTTTTCGTGCGCAGTGCTTCGAAACTTCGCTTCGCACAGAAATTGGTACTAGGGGAACCAAGTTCGTGTGGCAATAGGAAGGCGTGCGCTGATACAATTTCTGTCTCCCTTACTTATTCCCATATTTGGAATAGTTTGCTTTGATGTGGGTAAATATGCTTCTAGGTGGCTATGAAGATAGATGTACTGGCTTAAAATGAGATTCAAGACTGACAGCGAATCCGCTATGGCTTATAGTCTTTGGTGAGAGTTTCCCCATGTTGGTTTTGTACCTATTCCACGTTCAATTATAATGTTAATGGGTACATTAATATAACAGATATGCAATTCGTGAACAGGCGATCATGACACTATAAGTCCTGGAGTTTATTTAAATAACAAGTACAAATTTTAAAAAAAAGTACCTATTTGGTCTCTATGGAGCTGTTTTGCGCATCTTGATGTTATTGCGGCAAGAACTCACAGAGTTGGGTACTTCAAAATGAAATGATACTGAGGGAGTGCCAACAGAAGCTATAGATATTTCAGTCCACGAAGACGCGCCCCACTCTGTCAAAGTCGCTTATGTTTCATTCGATTCATATGAAGTTTGATAGAGTGGGGTGCGTCATCGTGGATTGAAGTATTTATAAATCCGAAATAGATACTAATAATGTTTGTTTCGATACCTAAATACAGCGTTTGTTATTCACAAACATCCAAACATACATTTCTCGATACGATGTCACGAACCTCCATTATCACCATATCATTTGTTTCATTTGTGTCAGTAAAACATTTCCCATTCAAAACCTTTGCAATGCGGCTTTACCGTGAATAATAACAACTCGGGCACAATTTTCTAATGTTAATCTTAATTAAATACACATTATCAAGGGTGGCCTCGTGGTTTTGTAACAATTGCAAAAGTGCGAGACCGAGTGCGGGACCAACCATTCATCCCAAACTGTTCGTTCAGGGAAAACCGCTTTGGGAACTTGAGAACCTGTTTTCGACATGAAAATATTACATTACTAAAGTTTAAGGCGAGCTTAGGGCTTACTCAAATTAAACAATAAGCCTCAAATGCCTAATTACGTAATACAATAAGGTGGAGAATATGTAGGATTGTGATATAATATCATCAATAACTATAAAAGGGCTTTGTTCTGAGTGACTGAATGACAGGCAAGCTAGAGCCTAAACGGATGAACATAGGAACTTGAAATTTTCAGGGAAGATTTTTTGTAAAACCAAAACGCGTGCTAAGAGAGATTTTTTTAAATTCTACCCCTAAGGGAGTTAAATAAGGGATTTACGTTTGTATGAAAGATCCTCATTTTCCAAGTTAGGTTCATGAAAATTGGTATATAGACTTCTGGATAAAAATAATAAAATGGTGTCCCAGGGATTTTGGAAATTTCACCCCTAATTATCTAAAAAGGGGGTTGAAAGTAGAAAACGCTTGATTCTGACTGGCTTTTGGACAAGCTATACAGCCTAAACGACTGAACGTAGAAACTTGAAATATTATTATGTGACCCTTTGTTGAATCGCTTATGTATCATTCAATTCGTATGGAGTTTGATAGAGTGGGGCGCGTCATCATGGATTGAAATATCTATACCCATGTTGATTACATGTACTTTGACTTTGCCTTCACTATATAACCCGGGTTGTCCCCACAAAGTTCACATATTACGTATTCCAAGACAATATTCACACTCAACTTGGAAAGGATCACTGCACCCTTGAATATTTTATTGTTATTAATACAATTTCGTGTGTCTGAAAACTTTAATAAAATTCCATTTCCATAAATTACAATATAAGATGAGGTCGAATAATGTGCGTAGATGAGATGTAAATGGCATTTATTCCCAAAATGCCGAGTAACAACTTTAGATGTTTGTCCTCAGATATATTTTATGAGGTCACCTTATAATACTCAAATCCATTTTGGAAATTAATTCTGTTTCTAGATAGAAATTGTCAGTTATAAAATGCAGTAATTAAACGGATTTTTGCTGATTTCAACCGAAAGGGCTACATAAATTTTGGTAACTCGAAAACGTTAATTTGAAAATTCGCTTCTGTTTGTTTATAATGCTTATGCATTTTATTTATTTTAATTGAAGAATGCGTCTCTGACTTGTTTACAATAGTCGATGGAGTACGAAGGTGGCCTACATAAAGTGGATGATTTTATATATACAGCAGAAAGTTATTTGTTTTGTTTGTTTGATATTTAATCTATGGTACTAATGTGTTGTCGGTGAAGTCTTTAAACTCTCATTATAAGCATAAGGTCGGGTGTACGCGAGTTATTGGGAAAGTTGTTGAAGTTTAATCAATATTGAGTAAATATTGAATTCAACTAACTTGCATGTGATCATGCTAATCTTGTAAAGATGAAAGTTTGTATATACGAGTATGTGTGCAGTATGTGTAATGTGTATATTTGTTACCTACTCCTATGAAATTACTGAACCGATTTGACTGAAATTTGGAATGGAGACAGCTGCCTGTGACAATTGCACAGATTATGTAATAGCTACGGCTACTGTTGACCCAAATAAACAAAAGCGTTTTGTTGTGTGCTCTGTTGATTTCCGTGTTGATTGTTATGTACTTATGATTATATTTTGTAAGTGTATGTGTGTTTGTGTGTGTATGTGTGTCTTTTTCACCTAAATAAACGTTTTTTTTCTTTCTATCTTTCTTTCTTTCTTTCAAAAGCTGATTGCAAGAAAATAAAATAAAAAAATATCCGATCTGTGCAAAATTATAGCTTCCCATAGAAGCCTGGACCATGAATATATAATCCAAAGTAAGCAAATATCTGTATCTTATACTTATCTACTCAACTATCTTTTACCACCGAGTAGGTATATTAAAAGGTTACTAATTTTCTTTTACATTG
Source organism: Coenonympha glycerion (assembly GCA_963855885.1). Classification (NCBI taxonomy): domain Eukaryota; kingdom Metazoa; phylum Arthropoda; class Insecta; order Lepidoptera; family Nymphalidae; genus Coenonympha; species Coenonympha glycerion. The sequence goes on along the minus strand of OY979637.1, from coordinate 12,726,752 downwards.
GTAAGAGACAAGTGAATATCAATGGATATTATGTATGCATGACTTTTACTTTAACATTTAACAATGTACGAAACTTTCTTCAATTCTAGAAATGATTTGCAATAAAATGATGACGCTTCACACGCAGACAAGCAAAGTACTAATACCATCGTCCAATTGAAAATAATCGTGACTATGGACTTTTACTTACTCTATGTCTACAGCGACGAAGCAATTTCCTTCTTTATGCAATACCTACCTACGATGATTATTATTTATGTTGTTGCCCGTTACCTGTCATCATCATTATATTATTATGTGATAGATTGGTATTCTACATAACTTCTATACATAATTATAATCATAATTAATGATCATTGAGATAAGATATTAGGTATGTATATTGGTCCAGTAACTACTAAGATAACATCTTCAACTGCATCGTCACTTAGGTAACTTTTTTTTTCTTTTTTTCCCTGGGCGAAATTCTTCATTGAGATATCCAATCTATAAGTAGATTGTATTATGTGGGATTTATACCCACTAAAACCCCCTCGGACATCCCTAGCGCTCATGTTTGAAGCCTCCGGGATCTCATACGAACTCACCGGAGACTCCCGTACGCAACGCCCGTTGGGCTCACCACTGGCTGACCCTTAAGGGCGATGGGTACCATCCGGGCGCGAAAATTTGAATTTTATTTAGTTTTTCGCTCATAGTGGGCTAATTATACATCGAAGGCTAATGGCAATGTGTTTTGCGGGCACAACGTTTATGCATCTACATGTTTTTAACAAAAACTCTGCTCAACAATACTCATTTACTTCATATTGGTTCCCGATAGGTCGAAATCTGGAAAACAGCAAAAAAATTATCTTTCGGGAACCAATATGAGATAAGTGGGAACTTTGGAGCAAAGTTTCTATTAAAAACGTGTAGATGCATAAAAAGTAGGCTAGCAAAATGCATTGCCATAAATCAATTGTAGTTAGTCTAATATTTGCGAAAAACTAAATAAAATTTGAATTTCGCGGGCTGGTAGGGCCGCAACACCTTAACATAACTTAGGTACCTACCATTTAGTGAGATCACAATCAAGTCGGTATTAATTTGTAATGTATTCAAAAAGTTGTCGTCTTAGCCGACTACAATTGATAATAATAGTCAAGATAGGCCCTTCCGAACATTTTACGTAAACCTTCTTTATACAAGAAAATGTAGCGCTATCTGTCGAAACTCCTGTGAAATACTGCGTAGGCTTACAGCTTACTACTGACGCCGGAGGGGGTCACAATCATAGAGGTATTTCAGTACATAGTATCTCAGTGGTCACAATAGACATTTTTGCTCCCATAAACTGGCGACATTTTTACGCGGTCCGCCCCGTCTGGAGTATACGTCAATGCCGACTACTCTTTAAGGCGACTATATCCCAGCACTTTAGGTATTTGTCGCACACTCAGACTCGCTCTACGATACCTAGCGACCATTGTCGTGAGCCGAGAAGTTAGAATGAACTCCGTGAACCTATTCATAAATATTTGCGTCACAGTACTGTGCAGTAGTGTGCTGTTACAGTTGGACTATTTGTCATTATAATTCGCTTCACGAAATATATGCTGGAAGTTGCGTTTTTTACGTATATTTTGACTTTTTTATGGTAAACGATAATATCAACCGAGGTATTTATTTATAATAATTATGTATTACTAAAGTAGCAGGATCTGTAGAAATTTTTCTTGTACATATTAGGGAAATGAAGAGTTTTATATTTTTTTTAATCTTCTTTGCTACCGTCCGCATCTTTCTTTTCACAGTAGTAGTTTTGACACATTCTGTGATCACCATAAGAGTGCGGCATTGAGTTTAACAATATCGTTGTGCAGAACTGATATGGCAACGTTTTTAGGGTTCCCAGATATTTTGTGATATCTATACTAATATTATAAAAAGGTAGCGTAACGATGTTTGTGAGTTTGTGACGTTGTAAGGGGTAATCTCTGGATCTACTGAACCGATTTTCAAAATTCATTCACCAATACATTATCGTGGAGTGTCATAGGCTATAATAATTTCAAAAATAAACTTTGCATTGTTACTAAAACTTGAATAATGCAATCCAAGTCGCAAAAAAATTGCTTTCATCGCGTACGCTGCGATTGAGGATAGAACAAAACAAAATCAAAATCATCAAATCAGTATCAAAATCTGCAAAAAAGTCCGCAATAGCATATGCCTATCTCCTATGGGTAACTCGCAATAACTGCTTTTACTTTAAAATTGTGGATTAAAAATAAATAATTTTTGTGAAGCTTATTTAGCCCATATGGTATTAATTTATATCTTTGTAAATATGTTTTTTAGAACGGAAATTTAATGTAGAATAGTTCTGCCCCTTACTCTATACAGTTTAAATAAATATCTTCAAAGATATTAGCAAAACAAAAACGCGCGGTATGCAGGAGCGCGCCGCAGCCGCTTCGGTTGTTGCGTGGCGATAGGATAGGCATTTATCATTCATTTATCTGAATGCCTCGCGTCCAGCGCTGTGGGCTTTGGGTATAAGGCCCGTTTTCCACCACAGCGAAGCGGAGCGGAGCTGTATTTCAGTAACAAATCAGATTTCGTCATTTTGATATTTTTGAAACTGAGGGATGTCTAAATGATGAAATCTGGTTAGTTATCCAAACACAGCTCCGCTTCGCTCCGCTTTCGTGGAAACCGGGCCTTACGTGGGACAAAAATATTTCTAACGCGGAACGGAGTCCGCGGGCACTGCTAGTTTTATATATTTCACGATAGCTTTTCTCATTATCATAATTCTTATGTTGGTAAGTGTTTTTCGATGTCTCAGGGCATTTGTTTCTGCTGCCAGTCTGCGTAGTTTTTTACAAAAGTTGCGTAATATGTGATTGCGACACTCAATTTTTTCAACGCTTACATTTTGATTTTCATATGGTTTGGCATTGAGTATCCTTACATATGTCGAGTCGACATTTATCTCCAATCATTGTGTGATCTCCAATGTTGTAAATGAGACCGTTCATCGAAATAGAAGCCTTCTAAAAAAAATAATTTCAGTTTCAACAATTAAAAAACACGAATGCCCTGTTATAAAACGAAGTTATAACTCGTTTTTTACTTTTTAGTTCGTTTTATAACAGGGCACTCGTGTTTTTAGGGTTCCATACAAATTTGGTAAAAATGGAACCCTTATGGTGAGATTTTCTCCGTCCGCCCGTCCGTCCGTCGGCCGTCCGTCCGTCTGTCACACTCGATTATTTCAGCAACTATCAAAGCTATCGACTTGAAATTTGAAATAGTTTTAGGTAATAGTGACCCAACGCCAATGCAATTATAAAACATTGCAAATTGATTTTATTTTTATTTAAAAAGGGGGGAAAACCAGGGCTTTGAATTTTCAAAATGAGATAACAATATTGAGTGGGGTATGAAAGGACGTTACTTGTATATTCTAAAACCGATTTTTATTTATTTTTATGCCCGATAGTTTTTGATTTATTGAGCAAACTGTCGAAAAACATACCAGCCCCCCCCCCCCTTATCTCCAATGTTTATCAATCGAAAAATCTAAAATAAGTATGATCAATAGAAATTAACGTATATTTTACAGGAAAAATAAACTCAACTCCCTAACTTTTATAATTTTTTTGATAATAGCAATAAACCGCCGAAAACAAAGTTAGGTTTGCGGTTCGCCAACAAAAGTACCTAGGTACATGTAAATTATACTCGTAAATTCTTGAACAAAAGTGATTCTTTTAATGTTTTACTTCTTTTATAGTATGGAAGCGGTGCGCGACTCCGACTCGCACTTGGCCGGTTTTTTTTTATGTTTTTCATTCATTTTTTAATTACTTATTTTTATTTTATGTTTTTTACTGATGGTCAGCAGTTATGTGAAGGTATTTTCTGTTACTACTCTCCAATACCTTCATTTTGATACCCATATTATGATAGTTGAAGAAAAAATTTTTTTTCCACTTTTGAAAATGGCGCCTCACATCCGCCATATTGATTTTTCCAAAAAAATATAGTCTTTGTTACTCGGGAGGATCCAAGGATTCTAACGATACCCCATATATCCAAATCTGTTCAGCCGTTCAGAAGTTATGGAGGAATAAAGAAACATCACATACATACATACATACATACATACATACACATACATACATACATACATACATACATACATACATACATACATACATACATACATACATACATACATACATACATACATACATACATACATACATACATACATACATACATACATACATACATACATACATACATACATACATACACACATACATACGTACATACATACATGAACCCTAAAAACATTACACTCCTTTTTTTGAGCAGTCGTGTAAAAAGTAAAAAACGAGTTATTTTAGTTGAACAGATAAACAGTAACAGTATTTAAACTGTGGTTACGCGTGATGGTATTTGCACGTGGTGGAATTTACACTACCTACCATAATTTTCTTAGTTCGTATCAGAGTTTCTTCGGAGCTTTTGAGGACTAGGTATTTTGATAAACTCAAGAAACACTTACTATATAATTTTTTTAAATTCTCCTTCGCTTCCTGTCAGATAGTTTTTTTTTCCAGCGCATTTAAAAAATAAATAATTTTAGCGCGAAAGGAGCGTGAGTCGTGAAAACTTGCGCAGGTCCGTCTCGTATGGAGGCTCGTGAGCCACTGAGTACATCGTTTATTCGGTGCGTTAGACCATTTTATGACTTCTGTTAGGCGAAATTTTGCAGCAATTTTTTTATTTAATATCTGTCTGCGCAATGGATAGGCAATACAATGAGCTTACTTTACGTATAATTTTTATGAAATTTAGTCCAAAGCTTTGGAAATACCATTAAAAAAATGAACAAAAACGACCTGTTTTCAAAAATTTTTATGATCGAGGCAAGTTTAACTTATCGTGTTTTCATGAGGCCATTATAGAGATAAAGCATGTATCTTTAATATGTATTTTTAACAGTGAAAAAAAAACAATTTTTTCATGACTTTGAATTGCTTTGAAAAGTGGCGTAGTCGCTAAAAACCGGGATAATGGGCCGTTAAAGTAATATGCCGCCGAAGGAATTGCCACCACCTTACCACTTTCTTGCATTCCAGTCTCTTCTATCTTATAAAGCGAATGCTATAAGGACGTTGGTTTTTTTTATCACGGTTAATATGGACATAATAATATTTATTTTCTAAGTCAAAAGGTAAGGCTTCCTTTATTAAAATAATAATTTCTCAGCCCAAATGTGTCAGACATTGCCCGATGTCTGCGGTTTGTGGTTATAACAACTGCGACATTTTGGCAAGTGTACTAGTGCCGTTAATTTGTACTCTATGTTCTGAATCATAAGTATCAAAATAGCACAAACGCAGAAATAAACGTATGAGTTGAAAACTACAAAATTTCACCATAGCTTGCGATTTTCGGTGGCGTTATTTCAAGGGAATAAAGTTCGATATTGTTTGACATTAAACGTTGAACCGCACAGCTATTAGAGGTCTTTGTCTTTAAAACGGTACCGTTTTGTTTTAAAGAATCCCCTTTGCGTAGTTTCAAATTGCCGGTATTTGTTGTCTGTAGTACCTAGTTACTAGGGAGAATCAAATTTTTAAATTGTAGGTACCTAACACAGACTAGCGAATGAGTTTTTATATTGACTAACCTACTACAATAATATGAATAATAATTTGATAATAATTAGAAAAGTAACGTTCCTTTATATTCTATCCCTGTAATTAGAATGTGACTATTATGTACATGTATGACAATTGTACAGAATACCTAGAGATATTTCAATCCATACGAAGACGCGACCCACTCTGTCGAAATCGCTAATCGTGGTTTGAAATATCTATAATTATTAGTACATATCTACTTGGCATTATAGCACTGGGTAGGCTTAAAACTTTCTAGCTTATGACCTACAGGTGAGCAGACGACATAAGCGTAATTTATATTTTGTTTATTGTTTCGCACACTTTTTTTATAAATTATTATTAATGGTGAATCAAAAGTGTCGCTGCCTACGGGAATTGAACCCGTGTCCCCCAGCTATCGCTGCTGGGTGCTCTACCAACTGAGCTATAGGAGCAACTACCTAGGACATGATAAATAATTTCGATACACATTATTTTCATCCTATCCAGTCCTATATTGGGAAACTATTGCTTTTAATCCTAAAAATTTGTAAAAAGCGCAAGTTTTGTCGTTGTCCTTGTCAAAGCTAGGCTCCATTCGAAATAATGGGTATATAGAATTGGATAGAGCACAGCGCAGTGCAACGAATGACATTGCAGTGTCTAGGATGCACTGCATTCTGAGCATTAATTGCTTGTCCATTATAATTTATAACTCAAGTGTTATAACTGCCAAGTCTAGGGGATCAGTAATCCTATTACAGACCAGGGCGATCGGCCTAAACAAGGGTTGTACTGGGGCGTAGAATTCAATCTCAAGTCCATTACGGTTGCGAGGAAGACGGGCTAATTTTCTAAGGCCTTAGGCTATTGGGGTTTGTTGATATCTAGTGAAGTCATGATGCCCTAGGGCCTAGTAGATTGTTTGACAGCCCGTATTGAAGATACTGGCGGTTAGATACTTTTGGGCAAAAGGAATCTAGAATTATTATCATTAACATCCCTAAGACTTAGTGTTATAAAGTCACATCACAGAAATGCATGTCTTTCAACACCTTTTTCGGCCCACTTTTGAGTAAGGGTATCCCTCTTAGTACAAACATGAGTTAATAGGAAAAAGAAGTCATTTCATGCAGTAATTGCAAAGAAAAACATCGCGATAGAATAAACCTGTTTCCACCTCTCCCTTCAGTTTCGGAGATGTCAAAATTACGAAATCTGATTGGTTTCTCAAACACAGCTGCGCCCTGCTCCGCTCCGCTTTGATGGAAACCGGGCCTAAGGTAAGTTGCTGATATAAGTACCTATTAGTTAATATTATGATAGGTTTTGTAAAAAGAGGAAGAGGATGTTTAACCGACAGTGGTAAGCTGTCACTTGTCAGTTCACTTTTACTTTATACTTATGTAAAATATAAACAACTTTTCTTGCTAGCCGGTGTAATGACCACGATCAATATGGTAACTTAACGTACTAAGTATTTACGCGTAGAGAATATTATGTTATGTAATTTAGACATATAGAAAGAAAATTTCATTTCACACAACTGACATCTACTCTAGACGCGGCGAACAGCGCGAAAAAATGTATATGCGAATAGTTTATGGGTGTCATTAGTACCAACAGTATAAGGCCACGCGGTAGTTCGCTTAGCGGCGGCAGCGGTATTTTGACAGTTGGCGCTACTGTTTGCTTGTATGAAAAAGATTTACGTAATTCGTTCGGATGCCCATATCTTGAGGTAAGTAATCAGTGTTTCATGTGGTGTTTCACACACACCACAAAACATGTAATACAACTACTAAAATAATGTACAAATGGCGGCGGCCTTACTAAAAGCTACACAGCGATCTCTTCTAGGCAACCAACGAGGTAAGCAAAGGTTATTGAACAGTATCAGGTTGGTTGTAAACACTTGTAATAAATTAAACTAAATTTATTAATAATCTAAATAATTAATAAAATTTATTTATTTACGTAATACTAGGGTTTCCCGTGCTCGGTTTCGATGTCCCGTTCTTGCTCACTTTCCTTTACCGACTCTTTGCCACATACAGTAAATTAAAGCATCTTGAAATTGTTATTCAATAAGTACTTAGTATACAAGTGCCTCATATATGTGTCAGTAATATGATTTAAAAAATCTCCACAGCGATTTGAAACCATTCAATTTCATTATTTCACACTATTTTAAAACGAATCAGTCTTGCGTAGTTTACTCGTATACATAATATGGGTAGTAAACACACGTCATATCCAATTTATATGTTTGTGCGTGGGTTAAAAATGTCATGGCATTTCCAAAAAACATTTTTTGTGAACACTGAAAATTAATTTTACAGCTATGAACATAGAGCTTAAAATTGAATGTAGTTCAAAACTCAACATGGTTGAGAATCGTGAAATTAATATTACATCGCGCGATATGATTGAAGTATTGTATTTCGTATGTAGAAGTGCAATTTTACACTCTAAACTAAATAGTTGTAAAGGTAATTTTTCAGTGTCAATTTTTTATTTTATTTCTTGATTCACTTCACCCAGCGTGTGAAATCGTTATGAGAATAGCCTCCCTGATATTATAAACTCAAATAATATCGAAAGGAACAGTGAAGGAGGCAAGTCAAACTTTTCTAATTAAAAATTCTCTACTTTTGGCAACACCGAAAAGAAAAAAGAAAATGAACGGTTATGACGGAGTTATATTAAAGTTCGTCAAAGTTCAAACAATAAACAAAGCCAGCCATCTATAATTGCGGGTGGTTCTATTTTTATTTTGCTTAAGTTTTTCCAGAAAATCCTATTGAAAAGAAGTTTGTTTTTTTTATCGCCGATTTAATAATTCTACAGGGACGTAGCATTTACATTAGATATTATGGCATTTTTAGCTTTTTGAAGTTGATTGTTTTTGCGTTTTATACAAACAGTGAAGCATTGCGACTGTCCATGTCAAATGCAGTGCGTACTTTGTATTGCAATGGTGAAAAACGCAGTGCAATGCGCTCTTCATTTTTACGACATCAATTCTCATTAATTATTCCGCAATTTGAACTGACTGAAACACAGTGTTAACTACAGTACTTAATAATTATTGCTTCACGAAATCATTGTTCATGATAAAAATATCTGAGTTTCACGATAAAATATCTAAATCACTGTGGTAAGCTGTACTGATCACTACTTTTTGAGTGTCCTATAATTCATCGAATTCCCAACCGAACCAAATTTAGAAGTCATCTCAATTTAGCAAGAATCATTATACATATTGTTTTGCTATAATCCGCTATCAGCAATCCTAGGACATAGGAATAAGTGTACAAAATTGTCTCTATGTGCGCATAGAGACAATTTTGTACACTTTTATCGTTTTCTTTTCTCTTCCTAATCCATATATAGATAGAAAAAACTCAAGCACAAAAGCAAGTTCACAATCTAACAATACACCCACAGAAAAGTCTTACAACACTCGACGCATGTTTCGTCTCGACACCGGAACATCCTCAGGAGACGTTGACTTCACAATGCGAGATAGTATATTTCATTCAATTTTTCCACTTGTTTACGTGAAAACTCAGAACGGGATCGCGTGACCTAGTATTGGATCCAATATCCATTTGGTGCTCTTAGATGTTTCATCACGCGCCAGGAGCGGTTGGCACAGCTCTCGACAATCTCATCTTTGCAAAGATTAATCGTTACCGCACGATCCTATAGCGAGCATTGCTGGATTGCCAGTGATATGAGATTTTTAGGAGTTTGTGTACACCAATATATGAACCTCAGGATGAGTCCATCACAACATTTTACGTAAACCTTCTTTATACAATAATTTAATTGACAGGTCACCTGTCAAATTTCCCGCTAATACGCCGCAATATGGCGGGAACCATAGCGGGAACCGTACCTGTGATAACGCGCGTGCCGACTAATAAGTATAGTGACCTGTGGCGTGGACCACGGTCTCTAAACAATTACTATTCAACCATCCATCCATCGGTGTCAAACAAACATTTTTGACACTAGTAATCTGACGACATTTTTTGCGCACTGATTTTCTTTATAATGTATCTAGACAAGGGACAAGGGAAGATTTGAATTTGACGACCTCCGTGGCGCAGGGGACGCACGTTTGGATTCGAATGGGAGATCGCGGGTCCGATTCCCGCCACGAGCCACTTTGGAATTTTATAATTTCTAAATTGGCTTAGGTCTTGTCTGGTGGGAGGCTTTGGCCGTGGCTAGTTACCACCCTACCAGCAAAGACGTACCGCTAAGCGATTTAGCGTTCCGGTACGATGCTGTGTAGAAACCGTTGGGGTGACATAACTTACCCCTTCCAAGTTAGTACGCTAACATCTTCGGCTGCATCATCACTTACCATCAGGTGAGATCGCAGTCAAGTACTAACTTGTATAGCGTAAAAAAAAAATGAATTGTAAAGGGTCCGGGTGAAGCAAGGGTTTTTAGGGTCCCGTTTTGCCCTTTGGGTCCGAAAACGTAAAAATTGGTTCTGATTTAATTGGTTATGGTTCTTAGTTATTAGTCAGGGGCGCTTTTATTCTACTTATTGCCGTTCAAAAACTCGATCACTGTGGAGTTTAATTCTCGCATTTACATTCGAAACTGCGTCGTCCATACACAAGTCATAAAGCCGCCGCTGCCGCTTCATTCCAACAAATATATTTCCCCAGACAGGTTCCCAATGCAGCTAGGCAATGTGGCCGCTAAACTGGCGACAAATTAAAACCGAGTTAAAAATTATATAATTAATTGTCTTACTAAATAATGATTTTGTTCTACAACCTAGCCAAAAACCAAAAACCAATAATGCTAATATGACAAGTCAGACGGACCTTTAAGTTCACACACGGCTCGTAAGCGAGGTCCGATTTCCACCAAAGCGGAGCGGAGCGGAGCGGAGTTGTGTTTAACTCAGTGTGAGCAGACTCAGTGAATTGTGAAAAAAAGTATGCATCGCTATCATTATCCTAGATATATTCCACCACCTGATAGACTGGAAAAAAATGTAAGCAACAGATTCTGCCAATCTGCAAGCAGAATTTGTTTACAATTGAATACGTTTTCTTCAATTGCCCCCAGAATCTATGGAGCAAATCTAGAAATTATAAAATCCCAAATCGAACCGAACTGGGAATCGAATCTGGTTCCTCTTACTTGAATTTAAGCGCGTGCTCATTGCAACCTAGAGGCCACCAAGTGCAATTTGGCGGTCTTCAGTTTTTAAAATATAATGGAGAACACACGGGTTTCCCACTTTTTCAAGCAAGTGATATTTATTTGGCCCCGAATGCTCTCATATCAAATCTCTATAAAAACTTACTTCTTTTACAAATTACACAGTATAGCAAGGTAAAATGTTTTAATCAATAACTGCGTACTTTACTCACAAATCGGCTTTTTTGTGGCCACGCCATAAACGCTCTAATTTATTTCGTAAAGTCGAAAGGAATCATAAATGAGGCAACAGTGGAATTTTGGAAGTTAATTCTTCCTTTCACAGGACAGTGTATTACCGTAGGGATTCATTTATATCATGACAGTTTTGAAAATTCTTCTTTTAACGTCCCGTAGCAGAGTGCAGGCATCCTGTCTCATATTTTAATGATATAACAGTGTTGCTAGCTCATAAAATTTTTAGTTCGATTTAAATCTGAGTACAAGAGGATATTGTACGGCGGACATTGTGGGGAATAAAATCGAGTGTGTTCAAAGAAACGGGATTTTGTTTCCCATTTGTCGCAACATGACACGGGGAGAAGACAGTTGGGGAAGAAATCTATTAAGGCATGATTAAAAGAAGAAGAAAATAATAGTATTCTTCAGCAAGGTAAATAAATGATGCAACATGCGATAGCATAAAATCAAAAGGTTAATGTTACGATTCTAAAAAAAAAATTCATGAATTTTTTTTAGATATGAAAATAATATAATATAGAAAATAATCACTACATTATTATGTTAATTTTGTATTTGATTTTATAATTAAGAGTCTAAGATGATAAACTTTTTATCTGCTTATTGTTACATAAAAGACCCGATAAATTTATTAATTTTAGAGCTTGCCGAAAAAAGATCATCTGTTTTATTAAGAGACACTATCATAATAATTACAGATCTGTTCTAAATTCTCTTATCATTTACGAGCGAATCATCCGAGAAGTACCTAGCTACGTTTAATTAAAGATAACATCTCACGCGGGGGATCTAAATTAAAAATCTCATTTTCATTTCAGATAATGAGTTAGCTAGAGATTTACTAGATTCAAAATATTCTAGAATATCCAATAATAAATCTAAATAGGTAACTCGGTCATTAATACAGCTTCGCGACATGTAGGTACGAGTACCTACTATGTATGAGTATATAGTTATATCCACTTCGCATTTTGATTTTTCCGGATTTCGAGTTAATTTGATTTCATTCATTTCATTGTTTTTCTTTCTCTCTATTTTCATTCGTCTGATTATTGATTAATTAAGGTTTTTCTTGCCTTCCTTTCGTTTTTCGAATTGTTTCGAATGGTTCTTACGAATACGTTAGTGGGTGCGACAATCAATGTTGCGGTAAAATATCACTGACAAACGACGTTTTACGTAATTACTAAAACCTAAGCCAGTTATATAAAATCTTATTTATTAATACCCATTGTAAATTCTAATGTAAATTAAAGTAAAATGGGACATTTTAGTAGAACTTTCTATCGGAAAAAAAATATTTTCAGTCGAGATAATGCTTCTGAGCTTATTTCGACTAAATTTAGAGAACGTATTTTTTTAGTTTTTAACCTGAACGTCACGCAAATCCCGTTTATTAAATTACATAGTGTATTAACATTTGCAAGATTCAAATTGCAGGAAATCAACAATCTATTAATACATTTTACACAGAGGCTCAGAGCACTAACAAATAAAGAATTACAGTTCAGACATTTATCAGTTATCCAAAGATAAGTCTTCATTAAGCGCCCGTTAATGTTTTTTATGGTTCAACACCATTTACCAATTACACGAACACTTATTAACATAATTACACTAGCAAGTGTAACGCGTATGTTGCTGACAAAGTGTTAACGGTAAGTAGTCAAAAGAACTGCTAATCATGTTATTAAAATAATAACTGACTCGTGCACCAAGAGTAATAGTAGGTAGATATGATAGTTTTATATTATTACTATACGCAGAATATTATGTAGGTATACTTGCTAGTTATGTTTAATCGTTACTAGCTATTCACAATGCATTCACATTTAAAATAATATAATATTATAACCCTTACTTTTTTGCATGCCATACCGCAAATTCTGAACTATGGAAGCCACCGTTTCTTACAAATCGTCTTTCTAATATTATATACGATACCGAATTCAAACTCAACTTAAATCACGAAACATTTCACGATTGCGTTTGGTTCGTGTATTATGCCACCTATGATAGAGTCTTACGGGGCAAAAAAGACCCCGTACCGCACCGACTGTCGGGTTATTATAACCCCGTACCGCACCGACTGTCGGGTTATAATAACCCCGTACCGCACCGACTGTCGGGTTATAATAACCCCGTACCGCACCGACTGTCAGGTTATAATAACCCCGTACCGCACCGACTGTCGGGTTATAATAACCCCGTACCGCACCGACTGTCGGGTTATAATAACCCCGTACCGCACCGACTGTCAGGTTATAATAACCCCGTACCGCACCGACTGTCGGGTTATAATAACCCCGTACCGCACCGACTGTCGGGTTATAATAACCCCGTACCGCACCGACTGTCAGGTTATAATAACCCTGTACCGCACCGACTGTCGGGTTATAATAACCCCGTACCGCACCGACAGTCGGGTTATAATAACCCCGTACCGCTCCGACTGTCGGTTTATAATAACCCCGTATCGCACCAGAGGAAAGTGTTTAAAATCTTAGCCGCTGCAAACGTGTTACAATAAAACTCAAATGTATTTTGTAACAATAGCGATTTAATAAATTGTAATTACTACAGTTAAGCTACAGCGCAGCGTTCTAATCATAACTTTTTATTAAATGCCTAATTTAATAAAAATACTGAAATGCACACATGATCGCTACCATAAAAAAATAAACATTTATTTGGAAAATACTTTTTGTATTGATTTCAATATGAAATTTTTTCACGCTCACACAATCAATTGAGAATGACTTATTTGCCTGATATCGGAATGATCAGTATAATAAGGACCTGCCACTATTCAAATCATGTCATGATAAATGCGATTTTAAAGCTCCATCACTTTTTCTGTGACATACTATATTAACTGCCAGTCGACATGACATGATTTGATGTAGAGTTACAAATAAATTGTATAGACCACGACGATACATACAGATTATGTTGTATACCAAACTTTTCTGATTCTAAGTTGACACCAATTTACATCGACTGAACAAACACTGAATAATTAATGTTAAAAATATTGAAAGGAACCAAAAGGTGGATTCGCCTAGAACTATTCAATAGCTCAGTTGGCTTGTTTTTTAACGATTGATTTTGCAAGAGCCTGTATTTTAGGCCTACGTGAAATAAAGGTATTTTGTGTTTGAGTTTTAGTTTGATTCTCATTTTACCAAACATTTCACTAAAACGTATTATTGTCCTTGTCAAACAATTATCCTACAGAAAATTTCATACAATATATATTATTTCGATCATCAATTCTTCAAACTCCCATTTAGTTATAAAACTTTTGTGTCATCGAACTTATAATTATTCCAGAAGCATTATTAAGCCTAAAAAAAATCTAAAATTATAATAAAATATCGATATTTTATCATTTTCTCATCGTAAATTAACTAATCGCACGTTATATATTAATTGTTACGCATTTCTATTTTTCTATTCGTTCTTTCCAACAATTACTATATAATTTACTCGACCAATGACGCGTGGAGCGTTTTCTATGTTTATAGCACTATAATCGCGGGCTGCGCAGACGTTCATCTTACCACGCATACTAATTTACATATTAAATTAAATTAATCATCCGATCGGAGATAAGCACCGGTCACGTAGCAATTAAACGGTAATCGAACACGAATAAGTCAATTAAGTATTGATAAATCTATTTAACTCAATACTGTAACAAGCAACAAATTAAATCTCGAAATAGTATTGTTTGAACAACCTGCTGAACAACAGTATTCACAACACAGATACACTATATACTTGTTACCGATACTAAACTCGTTAGCACACTCGTTTCCACAGGCTCAGTTGCCGCCTTATTAGGGTTCCGTACTCGAAGGGTAAAAAGAACCCTATTACTGAGACTTCGCCGTCCGTCCGTCCGTCCGCCCGTCCGTCCGTCTGGGTATAGAAATGTTGGTGCTAAACTCAGTCCACGAAATTAAGTTAGAGAATAAGCAGGTACAATTCCTAAGCCCCTTCGCACACGGCTCCTAAGCGTAAGCGTAGCGTAAACGTAGCGTAAGCGTAGCGTAATCCTCGCCTACGACGAGAGCAGTACAAGCATCGAACATTAATTTCAAATGTCCGCAGACGAAGCGGTGTTGCAGCGAATCGTAGGAGGCGTAATTGTCTTATTGTTATGCGTAGCGTCATAACGATACGATTACGTTTACGAACGGTGTGCGAAGGGGCTAAGATACCTATTCACTCTACGAGTATCTCGTCAATCACGCATCCACTATGTATTCCATTAATACATTATTATGCATAATTGCCAAAGATTTAAATCTTTGATAAATGCATTATAATTGGGATGATAGCGACATCTGTCACGCTATCTGATACCAGCTTCCTTAAATGGGCGTTTATTGGCATTGCTAATTTGTTTCTTATTACGAGTAAGAAAATTGTGAACGAAAACCACACAAGTGGCTATGTATTCGCTTAATTGTAGCTATTAAACAATTAATTTAGTAATTATGCATTTTCATTTTTGTTGTACCAACTCTTGACGATTTGTTGTAGATAAGAAATGATTTGATTACCGTAATTGCATTGTTAATCCACACTTCTACTGGTGATTTAAATAGGTGTAAAAAGAGGTTTGAATATACAATTTACAGACCAAGTAACTTATTTAATTTCCTGGATTTAATTTCCATAATATTCCGTTTGACGATCTCCCTGGCGCAGTAGTCCACACTCGAATTTGAGAGATCGCTAGTTCGATTTCCGCCGCGGGCCTCTAAGAATTTTATAATTTCCGGGTTCGATAATTTTGAATACGCTTTTCCTTCACTTTCTAGTTCTTATTACGTAAGAAAAACGTATTCATCGTTATCGTAATCATTACCAAATTCTGCCCCCCGATTGAAGGGCGTAGGTAAATCAGGGAACCAATCAGCGGGCAGAATTTGTAAACGATTTCGATAGCGATGAATACGTTTTTCTTCCACAATTCGATCCAGGGGCAGGTTTGCTCAAGCGGAAGACTGGCCGTGGCTAGTTTCCACTTTCCACCCAGTCTAGACGAACCGCTAAGCGATTTAGAGTTCCGGCGCAATGCTATGTAGAAAGTTAAAAACCTTTGTGTATAACTTTATTTACCCCTTCCAAGTTAGTAGGCTAACATGTAACATCCTACATCATCACTTACCATCAGGAGAGAAATTTTCATTCACTTCATTGCATGCACATTACACATCATAAGTACTTCACTTGCAATATTAAAATTAAAAAAAATTAAAATCACCTGCTCGTTGTTAGTTGTTACATACCTACATATCTACTTGCAAATCCATTTAAATACTGCATTTAACACGTGTAATGAACTATTCAATTCGTATTTTGAAACAAAATTACCGAATTGATTTTAATTTAACCGAGTTTCATTGAAGCGATTAATTTTGAAACCTGGCCATATAAGCATACGACTAGTAAGGCCTAATAACTGATGATATTATGCTTTTTTACAATCTTTTCTAGTTTTTATGTAAGTACATTATTGCGTCCCAAAACTTAGGGAAACAATATTTTATAACTACTAATGATTTTAGAAAAATAGAAAACCCGACTATTCCGTTATACTATAATATCATAATGCTTATGCTGTGCTAATAATCTTAAATAAGATTATTTATGATGATGATGATGATGAGGAACACATTAAAAACCACTGCGCACACCATAATGTCGAGACACACCTGCCTAAAGTTTAGCCGCTGAAGTTACGATGTACTCGTCGCACTGCACTCGTATGTTACTTGTTATTCAAAATTGTATTCAATGCACTTGTTAATGTGCAATGTAGTCGCTTCACAAAAAGCTTTACGCGTAACGCAACGCAATTTACAGGGTTTTCAACGTCCTTTGATGCGGCTGTGCCTATCTCTGATCCCAGTAGCACGATGACTGTCGCTGATCTATATTGTGGTAGAATAGACCTTATACCCAGGACGCGGAGAACCGCGAGAAAAGGTGTTACCAAATTATCAGTGTCAAATGTGTGCCGACAGCGTCAGCAATAAGCTGACAATAGCTGTGCCGCCACAGCATATCACTTAAGTACCTTAGCAACAGTCTGCACGCACGTTTCCATGGAGACGGTTTCCGCCATATTGTGGCGTTTTAGTGGGACACGTTTTAGTGACAGTTGGCTCTACTGATTTCCTGTAAAAGATGGTTTGCGTAAAATGTTCTGATGAACATGTCCTCATTTTCCTTCTTCATCGGGGTGTGGTATTCACTGTCTAAATATTACCTCCAAGGAACAGCAGCAGCTCCTTAGAAGGGATGTGATTTTTTCTGGGCAGAGAATACCTTTCCTCCTCCCGTGTGTAGTGTGAGCATTGACACAGTTATACGTGTATAAAAGTTGTCAGCACATGCCCGCGTCACGTAAATTACACAGGTGTGTCCCAACACATAGACGTAGCCTGTACCACACGCGTGCATGTCACGTCTAATAACAAACCCACTTGTTGGCTTGTCAATCACTCAGGTATAAAAATGACTGATCATCCTATAAATCGATTAGAGATGCAGAATCATCAATCATTGACGCGCCGGGATTCTTTCACGAGGAAACGACGGAATTAACGTTTTTATAATAGAGTCTACTTTAACGTTGTTATAGAAATGCTGCTTAGATTTATATATGTAGGTACTTCCGCATAAGATTTCACTCTTATTATAATTTTGGTACATTCATAATGAAAAACCTTATAATAATGATTCGTAATATTCAAAGGTGATTTATTTATATACCGAAGTATTGGGGTTACACGCAAATCAATAAATCAGAAACTCTTAATATAATATGTTTAGCCTTAAAACCGGAGCATCATCTCTTACCTATATGGACTGTATTCCGTTATCCGTAGGTCAGAGCTACTAAAATAGGACGTAACCTATTTTGACGTGACAACGTCTTATAAATTGGTTTGCCGGGTGACACTTCAAGAAACTGCGTTACGCTCCGCTCACGTTATGCGCTCTCAATGAGAGCGAGTGAGAGGCACGCATCCCTTCCACTCGGGCATGGTTAGCCCGCCTAAGAGCGAGAGAGACAGACATACGTTGTCACGTAAAACTTTCGCCCGTATACCGACTTTACAGGCAACCAATTTTTTTTTCAATAATTTCTAATTTTTCATACTTTTATATGGCAAAACAATATTTGCCGTGTCAGATAGTTAACTGTAATGGTTTTTGTGCGGTTAACTATATTTGTAACAGTAGACACCTATAACAGTTACACTTGATATAATTGTATACGAGTATATAACAATACAATCCTTGGAGGCGTATCAAAACGGCACTTAGTTTCCCATCGACTCATAATATACGAGCGGAACAAAAATCGATTGCGATTTGTTCTCGATTGCGCCGAATCACGAACCTCTCGATTTCGATGCAGCTTAGCCATCGCGTGACGAGTGCGCCGCTTTTTTCGCCGAAACGATTAGGTCAATTATTTTTAGTATCCGCTATAGGCAAGGGAGAAGGCTGACTATATTTACCATCTAACTCCGTTACTCATATTTTTCTACATCAGTAAGTACTAGTCTTACGTTTATTATAAATTAATAAAACGTGGTATAGAGTCAATAAAAATTCTTAAAATATTACGTTCTGACTAACCCCTTCATTCGGGCAATATTTAAAATCTTCATTGTTCTTGGGGCAATACTTACACTTAAAATAATACAAGACCGGCATATCAACTTTTAATTGTCAATCATGACAGGCAGAATTCACATAGACCTCCAGAGGGTGAAGGTCGTAGACCAGTCGCCACTGTTGACCTGCTCTAGGTGCCTAGGTTACGGGCACGGTCGTAAATCGTGCACCGAGTCCGTGGACACCTGCAGCCACTGCGCGGGTGAACACCTGCGCAGTGAGTGTCCTGTGTGGAAGGCAGGGGATCGACCCACCTGTCGTAACTGTCAGAGCAGCAATCTAGACCGGACGGACCACAATAGCTTCGATGAGGTTTGTCCGATTCGAAGAAAGTGGGATGCTCTGGCGAGATCAAGGGTGGCTTATTGCTAAGGGCGCCCAGGGCGTAACTCAGCCCACAAATAATGTAGCTGATGCTGCTACTAGACGAAATTACCGGGTTGTCCAGGCTAACCTGCATCGTGCGAAGCTGGCCACAAATGAACTGATGTTCGAAGCTCACAAAAGGCGGGTTAGCTTTGCATTGGTACAGGAGCCATACGTTGGGGCGGTTGGTGAGCTCACTCAGACAGGGGGCTACAGGGTTATCCAGAGAGTGCGTAACAGGGTAAAGCCAGTAAAATCAGCAATTATAGTTTTAGATGACGATCTTGATGTCATAGAACACCCAACACTAACAACGGAAAACATCGCGGTGGCTACCCTGAAGACGCACTGTTGGGAGATATGTGTCATTTCCATCTACTTCGAGGACAGCTTGCCTATGGAACCGTACCTCACACACGTGCAACTGGTAAAAGACAAACTTAAGCCCAAAAACTTTATCATCGGTGGTGACGCAAATGCCTGGAGCACGTGGTGGGGTAGTGATTCTGAGAACCATAGGGGTGAAGCTTTGACGGGTGCGCTCGAAGAGATGGAAATGCACATATTAAACGAGGGGACCGTGCCAACGTTCTTTACGGTAAGAAATGGTATTGTTTGCAAAAGTAGAGTGGACATTACAGCGTGCAGTCTGAATCTGCTTGGTGCGGTAAGTGAATGGCAGGTTGACGAGGGCTACACCAGTTCCGACCACAATGCTATAACATTTAAAATAATGTTAAATAAAGCTGAAAATAGAACACAAAATAATAAAAACACTAGAATTTATAACATAAAGAAAGCAAAATGGAATGTGTTTAGACTAGAGTTAAGGAAAGAATTAGAAAAGAACAATATAAGAATAGAGGAAATAGAAAAAATAGAAACAAAAACTCAACTCGAAGAAATTGTTACAAAATTTACAAATAGCATAACGGGAGCATGTGACATAGCTATCCCAAAAATAAAGAAAATAAAACCAAAGATTCACTTACCGTGGTGGACATCGGAACTGGAAAGCCTGAAAAGAGAAATGAAGACGAAGAAGCGCCGGATCAGATGTGCGTCGCCGAGCAGGAGACAGTACGTTGTTGACGAGTATTTGAGAATAAAAGAAAAATACATATTAAAAGCCACTGAGGCACAAGAGGAGAGTTGGAAGCAGTTCTGTAGTACTCAAGATCGGGAGAGCTTATGGGATGGCATTTATAGGATTATTAGAAGGACGGCCAAAAAGGTTGAAGATCAACCTCTCGAAAAAGATGGAAATATCTTGTCTCTCGGCGAATCAGCCAGTCTGCTGGCGGCTACATTCTTTCCAGCAGATGAAGAGACAGATGATAACTCTCAGCACAGAGTCACACGCGAGAGGGCAAAAGAGGTCAATACCTTCCTTATAGATGATATTTGGGATTCCTCCTTTTCAATAGAAGAACTTGAATACGTCGTAGGGACATTCAATCCAAAAAAGGCCCCAGGCAGCGACGGATTCACAGCCGACATCTGTGCCGAGGCCATAGCTGTCGACAAAGAAATCTATCTTGCGATTGTCAACAAGTGCCTAGAAATATCATGCTTCCCAGAAATCTGGAAACAGGCAACGGTAATAGTCCTACGAAAACCTGGAAAGACTGATTATAGCCAAGCCAAGTCATATAGACCCATAGGACTACTACCGATCCTGGGAAAGATTCTGGAAAAGATGATTGTGAGAAGAATTCGATGGCACTTGTTGCCAAAAGCTAACCCGCGACAATATGGCTTCGTGCCGCAGCGCAGCACCGAGGACTCCCTCTATGATCTAATCCAGCACATACGGAACAACGTCGATAATAAACTTATCAGTGTGGTCGTATCACTGGACATAGAGGGGGCCTTCGATGCTGCTTGGTGGCCGGCAATTAGGTGTCGACTGATGGATAAAAAGTGCCCCATAAATTTAAGGCAGATATTGGATGATTACCTGAAGAACAGAAAAGTCAGTGTCCGATATGGTAACGAGGAACGAACAGTCTCCACTTCCAAGGGATGTATCCAGGGTTCCATAGCAGGTCCAACGCTTTGGAATATACTACTGGATCCCCTCCTCGACGAAATAGACGGAAGCAAAGTTCACTGCCAAGCTTTTGCCGACGACATTGTCCTGGTGTTCTCCGGCAGCTCAGCATCAGTGATAGAAGAGAATGCGGATCATGTACTCAACCGTGTGTATGAGTGGGGTGTAGCGAACAAACTGAGATTTGCACCTCAGAAAACGACTGCTATGGTTATTACCAAAAAAATCAAATATGATACTCCACGAATACACATGGGTGGTACTGCGATCCAGCTTGTAAATGAATTTAAAATACTAGGACTGATACTGGATGATAAATTGACATTTAACAGCCATGTTAAGTATATATGCCAAAAGGCCCTCAATATATATAAACCGATGGCTCGCTCAGCTAAAATCAGTTGGGGACTTTCCAAAGAGGTCATCAGGACAATGTACGTCGCAGTAATTGAACCGATAATTTTATACGCGGCTAATGCGTGGGCTCCAGCTGCAAGAAAATTGTCGGTTCGGAAACAGCTGAACACGGTTCAGCGTGGCTTTGCGCTTAAAATGTGCAAGGCCTACAGGACCGTATCTCTAAACGCTTCATTAGTCCTCACCGGTTCCATACCTCTCGATTTAAGAGCCCTAGAGTGTATGCAGCTATACGAAGCAAAACGCGGCAACCCGCAGTGCATACTGGGCGATAGGGAAGTGGAGACAAGAGTCTGCTTCTTAAAAGCAATGCATCCCGCGAAGGAGGCGATAGAGGAGTTCGTGTGCCTCGAAGATCTGAGCGCGGACACGATCGAGAAGAACAGCATTGAGGGACTGAGTATATTCACGGATGGAAGCAAAATCGAGGGCAAAGTGGGGGCAGCATTTACGTGCTGGGAAGATGGCAATGAGGTACGGTGCGGTAAATTTCTTTTGGAAAGTTACTGCACCGTTTACCAAGCTGAACTTTTTGCGCTCTATAAAGCTACAGAAATTGCTATTAAAAGCAAAAATCCACTCGTGAATATACTCAGCGATTCAAGGTCGGCCTTAGAGTGTATAAAAAAACCCGGGAATTTTCACCCCTTGGCGTTCCAAATAAGAAAAAATTTAATCAAGGCAAAAGAATACAACATCACTCTAAGGCTATTCTGGATAAGGGCTCATGTCGGGGTTGAGGGTAACGAGAGAGCTGACAACCTTGCAAAAGAAGCGGCGCTAAAAAAGAAAAGTGCCCCCAGCTACGACATGTGCCCTATATCTTTCCTGAAAAGAACAATCAGGCAGAATACCATCGAAATATGGAACAGAAGATACCAAACCGGTGAGACGGCGGCCTTGACCAAGCTGTTCTTCCCGAGCGTGACAAGTGCTTTCAATGTAGTGAGGAAGGTAGATGTAACACCGATTCACGTTCAAGTATTAACAGGACACGGCGGGTTCGGACAGTACTTAAATAGATTTAAATGTAAAGATAGTCCGGCCTGTGACTGTGACCCTGTAAACGAGGAGTCGGTGTTGCATTTACTGACCGAATGCCCTATATTTGAAACGGAACGCTTCGAAACGGAGCAGAAAACAGGATATAAAATAGAGAAGGAAACATTATCGTTTCTCATTTCCCAGAAGGAAACGCGGGATGCATTCTTAGAGTATGGCACAAAACTTGCGAAAAAGATAATAAATAAGAATAGAACAAAATAGTATTGCACACAGACTGTAAACAGACAATATAGATCTCAAGTGTTGCAATTATCGTGTAGCATAATGGCATTCACCGGGATAAAAACTGAATACAGTCTGGGAATAATAAAAAAAAAAAATAAAAAAAAAAACAAAAGTTCTTAAATAAAGCAGAAAGAAGTAGCAAAACCTCCGATATACGTCGGGGCACACTAGCGTCTCCAAGACATAGGAGAAAAAAAAAAAAAAAAAAAAAAAAAAACTTTTAATTGTCTTCTCCTGGAGAATCTTTTCCGCACCCCTCCCTAAAGAAAATCTCAAAAAAAAATTCAATCCACCCTAATAAACAGGCTTGCACTTGACTACTTTCATGTCTGATGGACAGAAATGATGAGGTCTAGATGCTTAGAAAATGCCTAATCACTCTTCTCTTGAAGGCACACAGGTTGTACTTGGCTGGGAACACAGAAGCTGGAAGGGTGTTCTACACCTTAGCGGTACGTATCAGAAACTTGGAAGAAAATCATTTCGTCCGAGTTCGCTGGACATCAACCACATAAGGATACCACTTCTCGGTAGTGAAGTCATTGTTTCGGTTAGTTTGTCACTAAATGCAAACAAGCTAAATGCGTGACTGCTTCATCAGTCAACTCTCAATTTGAATAGTTACCATACGAACATGATAATTAGTTTGGTTTTTATATAATATCAAAATTTGTTAGTTATGCTCATGTTATGATAAAGAAAAACAGCAGACTTCAATGTTTTATACAGAGACTATAAATTCCTGTACGAAAAAAATTCAATATAGTCGCAAGGCTTCGTACATTTTTCACATAACTTCTGAGTTTTAAATAAATATTTCCGAACCAGATATGGCAAGGAGCATAGATTATTACTATTTTTTTAGATTATTACGATTTGGTATTTTGAATAAACGGAGACATCGTAGTTCACAGGACTCTTAAGATTACGTTAAAATGCTGTTTGGTCTATTATAATTGGTCTTGATAGTCCGGAACACTCAATGCGCGAGCCCTACTTGCACTTGATCAATTTTTAAACTTCTCCTTTTTACACTGCCGTAAACTGTAATAGATATAGGTATACCTTATTCACAGTTTCTTAGAACCCGTTACACATTGAGTAGGCAGGGAAGTGTCGTGGGAGGTGATTATAAACATACAATATCGAATTAACCGTTAACTATATTAGCATCGCAGCGGATCCCACATCCACCAGCATGTATTATCAAAGTGACTCAGAAGTAACACGGTCATGTACAATACCAAGATACGATACTGCGAGAATGTTGTTAGAAGCAGTCACATGCTCGTTCTCACCAACACTTTAAGAAATGCCTAAAGTGACAGTTTTTACTTACAACAACTGTCACCTAACAGCTTAGGTGTCTCTTAAATGTTGGTGAAAACGAGCAGTAGTCGTTATTAGTTCGTTCGCTCTGAACTCCTGAAGAGTTCGAATGTCGGCTACACATAAGGTTCGGTTTCCATCAAAGCGAAGAAGAGATACGATTTCGTTATTTTCACATCTCCACTCCGCTTAGCCTAGATGGAAATGGATCAACCAGAGAAGCACGCCTCGCAGACCCAATACCGTCGTTCGATTGACGCTACTTACAGCTCACATCTCCGCTACGCATAGCACACGTCTTTTCTCCGCTTCGCATCTCCTCTCCGCATAGGTGGAAATAACCAGACAGCTTCATGCGCATCTCTTGTCCTATCCGCTTTGGTGGAAATCAGACGCTAAAGGAAATCATCGTGGGTAAACTTGTGCGATAATAATTTTGTTAAGTACTTATTCAATAATTCATAGGAATTATCTCATAAGTGTCTGAAGCTGTTCAACAAAAAGCAGACAAACTCACGGACTACCAACTACCGACATCATTACTCCGGCATACGTGTATTATGCAACTTCATCTCTAAATTAACGTTCAATTTACCATAGCCGCTGCAACTTACGCGGGTAATGGGCGAGCAATGACTAGAAGAAAACAGTACAATCTGGTTTGCTAGGTACGTGTCGGAATGCATCACTTGCATCGCTTCTATGGCTTTGCTCTTAGTTACACAACGGTACATAATCCGGATCGACCACTAATATAAGGCCCCGTTTGCAAATATAATTTTATTCTACGTAAATATAATATTTGATGCATCTACTTATTCTTGTCATTAACTATGTTTTGTCTTTCGTAAAATTCGGGTTACACCAGTCTACTGGTAATCGTGGACTTTTCCGGACTATGTGTTAATCTAGGGTACTTATAATAAATCTCCATTCCATAATTCAGACAAATTGGCTTTCAATAAACAAGTACTCGTAGTTGTTGTAAACTTTAGGGTGTTAAATAGAATACTTAATTTGTGACTTAAATATTGTTAATTCTTTTTGAAAATTTAACGTAGATATCATGGGATCGACTCAAACATGCAAGAATTCATTAAAATCAGTGCAGTGAAGCCGTTTTCAAATTACCTTTTGAGAGAGCGCACAGTGATTGATTTTGTTTATCATTCCTAATACTCATATAGAAAGAAGATAACTAACCATGTAAAACATTTCCCATACATTTTTAAAATTTCTAAGCGATACAGATTCTATTTATTGTACCACAGAAACAGAATAGATAAGGTAACATGACTATAGGTGCTAAATAAATGAATAGAGTATCAACTGTTGTAGTAACTAAATCAGTGGCAGGTTAAACATGTATAGGAAGCATCGGTAAATTAGCAACTAATGAAGCAAATCCCTAACATACGGTTGAAAAACCAGCAGCAAGCGATAACAAAGAGATTTAATCCAACACGGATTATATTCGAAACGGTGTAAACGTAATACTTTATACTTTATTTTATACTGCATGTGGATAAATGGATTTATT
Source organism: Coenonympha glycerion (assembly GCA_963855885.1). Lineage (NCBI taxonomy): Eukaryota > Metazoa > Arthropoda > Insecta > Lepidoptera > Nymphalidae > Coenonympha > Coenonympha glycerion. Next base: position 12,700,945 of record OY979637.1, on the reverse strand, counting down.
TATACTCAAACAATATGGTTGCAAGAGTAAAATTCAAATAAATCTTAATTAATATAAAGTTCATGTTAGTGATAAAATACTGATAAAAAACTGAATTAATAGAGCAAATTAATCAAAATGCAAGGAACGATACGATGGAACCGAAATTATGTAATTTTGAAACAAAACAAATTAAGCAACTAAGATGATCCGTCTGATTACATTATTATGTATATCGGAAAGGCTGACGGCAAAATTGCAGCGATGAATATCTTATGCTAATAGTCACGTTGTGCAACGAAATAGCCGGCCATTGTCCATAGATTAATAAATAATAACCTAACTGACCTCCCGAAAATGACCAATAAGTATTTTGAACTTGCACTTTCAAATTGTAATGAATGAGTGGGCAAGTCCGCTTACTTTCTCTACCCGACATGTAATGATGACTGTGACTTGTGAGGCATAGATTCCCTGTCTATAGCTTCTTCAGTTTTTAATTTCGTTTCGTGACGTCACGGCGATTGTACTGCTTCGCCTGGCACTGGGCAGGTATGTCATTTACGGTCTAACATGAGACGGCACAAGCCGTGGTTGTCGACGGCGGTAACGCGTGAGACCGAGTTTTAAACTCGAAGGTTTTGCACGGCAAAGCATCGTGGTTTACCGCTACGGTAGCGCACGCGTAGAGTTTACGTGCGTTTTTACGTATTTACATTTTCGTTGATAACAGCATCTGGTTGTTTGTTTTTGTGGCGTTGACTTTGCCCCGTTGCCGGGAAAATGGAGTGCCATTAGCGGAAAAGGTAAGACGAGTGTTTTTGTTTTTGTACAAATGACTGTGGTAAATGTACCGGAATGATTGATAGGTCCTTAAGTAGAGTTTATGCTTATGCTTACAGCCGACGTAAATGAAATCAGCTGCGTTTATTTTGCATTTTCTGAGAAAATGTTTGTGTGCATTTTAATGTATTTTAACAACATTGTGCGCTAAATTATTTAGAAGTAAAGAGACAAAAAATTGTATTACGACGTTTGTAGTTATGGTATTTACTTTACTTATGACCTTACTTCCTTTAACTAATGCTGGTGTATTTTTTGCGAACGATTAACATTTTTCATCTTTTGCTAAAAACCTTTGAATATCTGACTTTTTAACCCCAACGAACGACGAATTATAATTTTTCCTAATATCTATGATTATTAGGAAAAATTATAATTTTTCATACTTACTTATCGTTAAAAATAGGTGTAGAGACACAATGTTATTTAAATTTACACTTTTCCCGATTTTCTTACAATTACATTTGTGGTCGACTTGACATTTGCAACGTTTTCGAGAAAATAGAGTTTATTAAGTGAAAAAGGTAAGCTAGGGTGTTTAATGAGTGTTTTTGTTTTCATCCTAACGACTGCGGCTTGGAGTAAATGTCTCAAAATGATTAATCGTCTCAACTTCTTGAATGGACTTATTTACGTTTTGTGTTTAAAACTTTTTGTTACTATAGGTGCAAGTTTATTTTCTCTAGCTCTTTCTGATAAACTGAATATTTACGGGTATACATTACGAGGTAATTTTGAACCGTAACGAAATTAGTGCAAGCATATAAATTATGCCCCGAAAAGCCTGTAAGTAACTCGACACAATTTTTTGCCACTTAGAACCTATTAAAAAAATAAACACACTAGCAGGTGCCTGCGGCTCCATTTCCGTGGCTTGGACCCATATTTTGTAACTTATTGATAATCACTCAGTGTCCTTCGACGAGCTCATTTGACATAATATTATGTTTTATATCCATTGAAGATTCACCGTGAAATCTTACTTTCGTTTCACTTAATAAAGCAGAAATGTATAACGAACTATAGGCAACAGTGAATATCACTATAACTGTCAAAGAAACGAGTAGACCCCCTGTTATGTCTAACTTGCTTAGCGGATGTTTACGTTATGATACAGTATAGCCATACAGTGTATGCCAAATTTTAGCTGGATCGCGGTGGTGGTAAGCCACATATGCATATAGTATAAATATTTTTAAATACATATTGCAAAAAGAGTTTTTTATAAATTATATGTCATAAATATGTGTGATGCATAAATTTACAACTGCTTAAAAGGAATGTCATTACAATGTTTAATTAAACGGGGTTTTAATGCTTGGTTACCTCCAATTTGATTACTTACGTAGTTTAAAGATCTCACCAACTGAATCCATAGGTAATATCCTGACAATTGACACTTAATCAAAATCAATATTATGTAATGTCTTTTATCCAGCTATGATCTATCAACAAATATTCATAGATTCTACAAACGATAACAATTTCTCTTAATAGACGTTAATTTGCGGAAGTCCATGTTTAAGCAAGAAAAGACTAAACTAATACGAGTAGGTATATACTTACCTACCTATAATAAATTTTCTTTGTACCGTTCACCCAACGGATAAGTTACGAGTAAGTAGTTAGTTGCCCATCTGTTAGCTGTAAATCTTTTTTTATACAGTAGAAGATAGTATTTAATTACTGCAGTCTAACGATCTTAAGTGACGATGTAGCCGAAGATCTTATAGTACTAATAAGCTTATAACCCCTGACGGTAGTTACACAGCATCACACCGGAACACCTATATCGCTTGGCGGTTGCCTTTGCCGGTAGGTAGGTATCTAGACGCGGCTTAAGTCTAACCAGATCAACCCTGAGCCAATTTAAATAACATAAAAAAAAAACAAAAACAAAAATTAAATTTAAATTTAAATTTTTCAACTGGTCCGTGCCAGGAATCGAACCTGTAAGCTCCCGCTTAAATCTGAGCGCGCTGTCAACTGCGCCTGAGAGGTATTCTAATTTCTAAAATCCATGATGTTAGGTGCTATCATGATCATAATACATAATGTAAGAATGACTTTGCCTCGACCTCATACCACGCCTCGGCTATTCTTAAAGGTAATAAGATTAGCTTTCTAATCTCAATAGATCATCTTACACAGATTCAGTAATTCGATATGGCTTCGCTTTCATTAGCGTATGAAGGGAAGATCATAATACTGCATCATTCTCTACGCTAGGTGGGTGCACATTCTAGTATGGAACATTTAAGGCACCACTACAAACTGTAGACTTAATTTGTTGAACTGAGACGTTAAGACGACGTAAATGCTATAAAACTATCATAGTCGATAAGCATTTCCGGTGACATGTCCGGTGAAGAAGAAAATATCGTTTACGTCTTAATATCCGTTTTTCCACCTTTACTTCCTTGTAATATTAATCTTCTTTCTTCGTAACTATTGAAGTTGAGTAGAGTAGAGTAACTTAGATACCTAAACAATAAGTCATTCAGCCGATAAAATGTCTGTAGTCTGTAGAAGGCCTTCAGTTGAACGTGCTATGATGTAACAGTTAAAGTTAAGATTTACATATTTAAATTTAGACCGACGGTTGGAAACGGAAGAAACTCTTATTTTAGGTTTTGCGCAATGTGTTTATTACTTAAACGGACGCTGGCTTGCAAGTTGCAGTGTGTTTCAGTTTTTCGCTATTATTTCACTTAAAACAATTAATTTTTCTTATAATTGCTTTCAGTTCATTTATTTAATTTTCAGGAATCAGGATATAATAAAACAATAGTAAACAATAGTCATTTTCCATAGATTTTAATAAATTAAAAAGGTTTTAAAGATAACTATTTTCTTGTGTAAAGTGACTGAAAGTTTTCTAACTCTCTAACATCCGGAAATGGATTTAAATACAAGTGATATTCTATGCTTAGTGCAACGAGAAAAGTATATGCTTGAGATAGGTAAGTTATTTTATTTAGAAGTTGGTGTTAAAGTGAGTCACACAAAACAAAAATATTATAATGTGTCGTATTAAAACCAGCTATTAACAAGGTATTAAATATGTACACAATTAGCTGAACAACTATGGTAATTCATTTTTAACCGACTTCAAAAAAAGGAGGAGGTTCTCAATTCGTCAGAATCTTTTTTTTTTTTATAATATATAAAATAAAATATGTAGGCGCTACGGACTTCATACGTCAATGATGTTACCAGTCTTACCACAGTATAAAGTTATTCCTTGGTCTGTGGATGTTACGTTATGCAAAGTAATCTTGTTTATTTACTTTTAACAACCTTTCTTTGTATACACATCGGTCATTTTAAGGCAATATAACTTTACGGTTATTTAATACTAAAAGGCAAGAAACCTTATGAGTCAAAAAGTATTAAGATAACTGTCATTGATTTTTTGAAAAAAATTATTGTGACCAATACAATTATCCTATTTTTGTATAATTTTTGTTATCATGTCCAACATACCATGAAAGTTGCTAGGCTGTGAAAAAATAATACAAAAATACGATTTTCGCCTCCGTTTTCTTAGTTAATAACCCATAACGATAACGATACAGAATAAGCCCACAGGTCATTTAAATACAGGGCAGTTTTTTTATATAAGTCTGCTTCCATCCTAATCTACGTAATAAACAACTTTGTTTTAGTGATGTTCTTATCTTTAACAACGATCAAAAAGTGTATAACCTACTTTTTATCGTTTATTGCTCTACCATAACAGATGTGAACACAGATATCATTTCCACGATCTCACTAAAAGACATGGTAAACTTAACACAGTTTTCATAATAATTAACATTGTAACTACTTTAAATTTATGGTCACGATTTCTTAAAGAACAAACACCTGAAGAAAAAGGGATTGAGAAGTCGAGTGTGACCAACACCATTCAATTTCCAGATTCCAGGGGTCAGATTGTAAGAAAAACGTACTCATCGTTATCGTAACCGTAAGCAAATTCTGCTCCCCGATTGGCTGACGTATATCAGGGAACCAATCAGCGGGCAGAATTTGTTTGCGATTACGATAATGATGAATACATTTTTCTTACACAATCGCCTAGCTGCGATTGGTAAAGACTTAAAGGCTTAAAGTAAGGCTTGTAGAAGCGACGTGCTAGGCTAGACAAGGTAACAGTCGTTTAGCGTTCACGACAGTAGATAAAAATGTATGGATAAACCACGTCACTGTAGAAAAACCACGTGACCGAATAGAGGAAAACACGCTGTTTTTGAAAATCGAGTACGACAATTTGGCGTTCTCGCAGACTTGTAGATAACTTTAGCGTACTGCGCGTGACACGCATAGAGTACATTCTGCTTTCATACGTTTTGTACTGGTGGGCACGTGGTTTTTCTACTGTCGTCAAATCTTAACGACAAGTCACTTTGTCTAGGCCCGCAGACCAGAATCGCAGGAAGCCATAGGAATCCAAGAGATGCATTGGAAATCATTGGCCGCCCGTTAGCTGAATTGAACGAAGAAAAGAAGTAATATTACTTACAAAAAAGTAAAATATCAATTTAAAATTTAACCTCGGGTTTGCGCAAGTTAGTTAATGAAGTTTCGATGTAATTTAACTTTCAACGGCTAATTGTTTTAGATGGTGGACAGATTTCACATTCAAAACAGTTACCGGCAGATAAATAAAAGATTCTATAAGTACCATTGGCTAACTTATTAAGCAACAGTACCTAAACAATAATAAGAAAATCTGAATTTATTCGTATAAAATGAAATTATTCCGAATTTAGAAATAAACAGTATCTGTTTAATTTTATTTCTGAAATAAACCGATTTATCATGAAGTGACTAAAAATTCGATTTCAGTTTTTTCGTATAAGGTAGAGATTATAGACAGCATTTCAACATGTATCCAAAATTATGTTCTTTGCACCACCCTTTAACAATAGGAAGCTACTTGTCCCGCCAATTTTCTGGCTATTTAATATGTCTGGTTACAAAAACTCCTCGGTCAATAACCCCGAATTTACACGTTTTTACACCACTTTATAGCGTACCTATCGCGTTTTGTAATCGATCATACGGGCAAAGAGAATGGTAAAAACAACTAAAACTACGAGTAAAACCACCACTGCGGTTGTCTATACCGCTGCTTTGTTTAATTTTTATATTATATTCTCTTCTAACGTTTGTTTTTATTTTACACGTAATACTATGTAATAGGTACACAAAAAATGGTTTATATTTTGTATTGGTGCCAAAGAACTCTAACGTCAGAACAGATTTGGGTGATTAAAATAACGACAAAAAACAATCATGATAGTAAAATGATAACAAAATGATTATTATCAACGGTTTATTGTCATAGGTTACGTAAAATTTTCAAAGATCTCCGATGATTGACGTTTCTTAAACCGGTTAAAATTTTGCAACATAAATAACTTAGCTGAGGAAGCTAAGTTAAAGTTCAATTAGTTAAAATTAGAAAATAAAAATTGAAAGAAATATACTTAAAACTATAATTTATGACATACGAGTACATTCAACATTCGACATTTTCAAAATTTAACCAATAATTATAACCTAACTCGGATTATGCTAATCCAAATGTGCATAGTAAATATAATACATAATATTATTAACCATGGCAATTTCTAGAAAAGTCAAAACCGTTAAATCTTGTAGAAATTTATAGTACTTATAGTAATAATTTTTCCTCCTTTCTCGAGTCAGGTAAATGGTAAGACAGTTAAGTATTAAGTTTATTATATTGCTTTAAAGTTGACACTTTTAACGGTTAAAGAAAGTTTCGTAATAATTTTACATCTTATTTTATAATGGTACCCGCTTAAATTCACTATCATGATCATGAAATCACGATTCATAATAAAAGTGATCAATAAAAACGTTATCATTATTTTTTATAACTTATTAAATACACTAAGGAAGTAAGCGTCGCATACATAAAGATAAATGAAAGACTTTTTGATGTTAACGACAAATAAATAATTAATAAAGCGTTAAGTTATTAATATCTTGTACTAAAAACATTTTTAAAATATAAACTCAAATGATTTTCATTCCTACAGATCATACCAATTTCTCTATTGGGAGTAATAATAGCAGCTAACTTTTAAAATTTTACAACATCACCCTTGAGTTGGCAAACATAGCACTTCTCAGTGTTTTCCAACCGGTTAAAGCAATGAGCTAGCATCATCAAACAAATATTTTTAACAATATCACATAAAAAATTTCGCGATGTAGACTCTATATTTGCATATGCGTAAAATATTTTCGCTAATGCGGTTACGACTGTCTTAAGACGGATTTACGCAACGTGTGCGCACGCTCGAATAACTTTCACGGCCGATTCAGCAAATTAATATAATCGTTTCCAGTATATGAAATGTTTTACGAGTATGTCCGATATCTCTCGAGTATCGAGTGTCGCGTGCGGTACCGATATGTCGTTTATATTTTAATCGATTATATAAATCGATTCAGTTTTATATGGCTTTATGCAATTGCTTTCATTACCTTTGATATTAAAATTCGTTATTGTCTATGGATTGTGAAACTTTTTCGCCTAGTTTCACCTCGTGAAAAAAAAATACGGTACAGCATTTTTTATACAATATACTTATTATGTAAGTATGTCCTTCTTTAGCCAGGGACTCGAAATAAAAGTTTTAAAAAATTGTGCATTAAAACATCTAAAATATTTTCTTTTCAAAACAACATTTTTCATTTTGCATAGGTACCTATGAATAAATAATAGTTTGTTATTACTACTATAAATACTGTACTTTACGTTGAATAGGTAAACACAGATAACAAAACTTTCACTCTACAAAATAAAACTACCTAAGTATTATTATTAGTTAATTTTACGAAAGACTACACACAGCCTACAGCTTTTTTGTTCTATTTATTTCTGATTTTGGCTGTCCTCCGATCAGCAAGACAAATAATGACGTTTCACTAGTTTTTTTTTTAATTGAATAATGGCTTATACGTCCGTTTTTAGGTGTACCCAAAAGGTGAAAATGGGACCTTAATACTAAGACTTCACCATCCGTCCGTCCGTGTGTCACCATGCTATATCTTTTGAACCGTGATAGTTACAAACTTGAAATTTTGACAGATGACGTATTTCTGTTGCCTAGACTAAACAAAAAATACTATAAATTAGGATAAAATCAATATTTAGAGGCTCTTATAATATAACAAACGTGATTTTTGTGCTTGATTTTCTCGATATTGATGACGGTAATAGATAGAAGCTAAAAATTTTCACAGAATATTTAATTATATGTTTACTGTAGAAATAAATTATAGTAATAATTAAAATACTTAAAATAAATAATTAAGGTGGGCTTCCATTCAAAAAACGTGATTTTTGCACGTTTTTCGTTTTTGTACGCAGGTTGTTAGTTTACTTTAATACTATTTAGAATGGAGCTTTATAGTACGGAACCCACAGTGCGCGAACCCAACTCGCACTTGATTAATTTTTAGGAAAACATTAGATAACTTGAATAGCAACCCACTTGCAACACTCCTTGAGCTACAGGTATGTAGGTATGTAGGTCCTATAAACAAAGACTAGTCTATCTAGATTTATTTCATAAACCCAACGCCTACATTTCACCAGATCCATACATTAGAAGGGCCTGTAATAAATTATTTGTTAGTATAATAATCAATTCAAATAGCCCTAATTTCTATTAATACCGGTACAGCTATGCAAATATATATAATCAGTTGTAGGTGTACCGAACTACAGAGACCGAACACCGGCCCCTTGATTGTGTAAGATAACGTATTCATCGTTTAGAAACTCTGCCCGTTGATTGGTTCCCTGTTTAAAGAAAGAAAGAAAGAAAGAAAGAAAAAACATTTATCTCCAAATTGTGCCACACATAACAAGCATACAGTATATATATACCTATCACGCATGGCACAACCCGAAAAATGGTCCAGGCTCAGCATAATACTGTATATCCAGTGCAAGCACAAAAACATACAGCGCTGATTTTCAGGCGGAACCGTAATTCAGGTGACGCCACGGAAACTACATGGATGTAAACTATAGGAAGCTTATATACTATGGTATAAATAGAAAATTAAAGTAAGAATTAAGAAAAGTGTTTCACGTTAGTCAATTTTCAGGTGGGCAGAATTAGCAAACGATTACGATTTACGATATGAATACGTTTTTCTTAGGCCGTCAGACCCCGGATCCGGTAATTACGAAATTTCGTTACTGCGGTCCAACATTAACTCAGTGTTTTCCGTAAATGTGATGAACAAACAGACCGTGGATCACATTTCAGGAAAATATATTTTCTTAGTAGTGCATTAGGATTAATATCTGGGTGACCGCGCTTTGCTCGGTAGTATTACTATTCACCAATAGATGGCAGCAGGAGTCCTATTTTTTTTTACTTACCTTTACTGTAATAGTTTTACTTTTCGCCTATAGATGTCAAGCAGAGTCATTATTTTTTGGTAAATACGACATTTTCTAAAAATGAATCCTAGCTGGATCGATTTTACATTAATTATATCACATCGAATTTAGATTAATTATATTATAGACCCAAAATTCAAAACGTTTAAATTTGAAAGTAATTGTGTTTGTAATTTTTAATCTGCAGGTCATTAAAAATCGCTTAAAACGAGCGCTTACGCAGTTAAAATACGAATCAAGTTCAAGTGCGAGTTGGGCTCGCGCTCCAAGGGTTCCGTACTATCAAAACCAATTCCAATCATAACATAACACCCTCCCCATGAGAGCCCCCAAAAATATTTTTTATTGTAATATTTTTGTTAACTATTTGATTTTAAAGTGAATAATATATTACTAAATATTCTGTGAATATTTGAAGCGCCTACCTGTTACTGTTATCAATATTGAGCAAAAACAAGCAAGAAAAAAATCACATTTGTTGTCTTAAATATACTTAGCGGCAACAGAAATACATCATCTAAGAAAATTTCAAGTGGCTATCACGATTCAAGAGATACAGCCTGGTGACAGACAGACGCACGGATGGACGGCGATTGGCGAAGTCTTAGTAACATGGTCCCGATTTTATCTTCTGTGTACGGAACCCTAAAAACGTAAGCATACATATTCCAGTTAGGAATTGGCTCCTTGAACAATCTTATATGACTACTACTACTACTACACATACACACACACTCACTCATACACACCCACACACGCACGCACTCACACACATACATACACGCACGCTCTTACATTCTCATGAGTGTGCACACAGATTTCGCATACTCACATGCTCTTATATTTTGTTTAATATTTTATTAAGTTAGTCTTGCGGCTCTGAGATGGAAGCCCTGTTTCCCGAGACACAGTCTTAACTAGTTCGGGAAACAGGTGTACCTTTTATTATGTTTTGAACAACTTAATTATATTGTGTCTGTTTTACTGTTTAATTTACATTAGTGTGAAATCAAATAAACGTTATTATTATTATTATACATAACAATAAAGTAGGTATAATACCAAGTATTATAGACTAGTTACTTCCCCCTCTCAATCTGTGGGGGACCGTGATGTAGGCACAGAGAAACATCGACCTCTGATTCAATCTCGATTCAATAAGTAAATGAACGAAGCCTACTAAATTAACTCCTACCTACATATTGTTTGGCAGTATCAATTGTTAGCTTCATTGATCTTGTATAATTTAAACGGCTTCACGCTTTTGCTAATGTAAATTTATCTACATTAATATTAGTATTCGTAGTTAGAACCTAAAAGGCAGTTAGGTAAAAGAATTTCTATTTTTAGGTGTTTCAGATGTGATTAACTTAGAACTTATAGACAGGACACCTAACACATAACGCCTCAGTAGACGGAGGGGTTATGTGTTAGGTTAGGTTAGACCTTACATAACCCCTCCGAGGGGTTTGCAAGTTGCACCCACTAAAAACTGGCTATTTTCACGAAAAACTCCCTGGCGAGAGTATGGGATTCACTTTTGAATTCACCGCGCTTCGCCAGGTAAATACTCTATTGGTATAGGTACGGTTAGGGTCAAAAGTGCAAATATAGAATTTGTAAACAAAGTACCTTGCATGCATCGGCCAGTCAGTATGCCTAAGTACATAGTGTAATATTATATAGTAATATTTTGAACCTAACTCTATATTGTCTTTTGTTTGATAGCTAGTCTGTTATAGTTATATCCTGTTACTTGCATACCGTTTTAGCTTCATTTTTGTTCCTATATCTACAACAGTTTCCTTAAATACTAAGTTTAGATGTAAGGTAACATGCGTAAATAAGCTATAATAAATTGATCATAAGGATTCTCATCTTGTATCAATTAAAATATATTAATTCCCTAAACCGTCTTTCAATCCTCGAAGCCTGAGATCAACCTTCAAAGTAACTCGTGGGTAAATTGGGTTGAAGATCAAGACTAAAGCATAAATAATAAATACAAACTCACTATTACATTATTGCTCTCGAGATTCCGTGAGCAAAGCAAACAGGCCCTCATTTCACAGTCATTAAACATCAAACGAAATCAACAGTGGTTTAACGGAACCGACAACGATTCGATGTAGTCAGGTTATACCTATTAAATGGATGAAGGGATTTTGTTTTCTGTTTTGCCCTCTCCACTTATAATTAGAGTAAGCATTATGCTTATTTTATTGGAAGAATGAAAAAGAAATTTATTTAAAAGTGCAGTTAAGGCCGTAGACAAAAGAAGAGCGAATTATCTCCATGTGCGCATGCTGCATATGCAGGAGCTACTTGTGGTAGGTCTGAATTTTCCTATACCTAAGAGTCTGGTAAAATAAGAACTACTTTTGAGAAAAAATTGAATTTTGAGAAGCTGTGATAGCTTAGTGGTTATAGAACGTTTGCTTCACATTCAAGGGATACAGGGTTCGAATCCAGGACACGTAGTATAATAGTTCCTACTAGGACGGTGATGGAAACATTGCTAACAAACCTGCAAAAATCCAATTTTATACCGTTACACGTTAACCAAAAATTTCCACTAATAAACTCATCAAGCATAGCACGAATCACGACGCCAAAGATTTAAATCGCTAGATGGGCCCTAAACCTCCAAAAACATCCACGTTTTTGTCTTGTGTGACACGTTGTCACTCTCTTTGACACATTAGTGAAACTATAGCATGTTGAGAGCACTCACTCAACATATTTGTGGACGTTTTTGATGTGCGCAATGTAGGCTTAGGGCCCATCTACGTGACGCAAATGTGTCAATTAGGTCTGAATTAAGTTTAGTATTCGTTTCATTCTTGAAACTGCAGCAATTTGTGTTTATTGTGTCGGAAAAATTATATTACATGACGCACTTACTTGCATTATATTATTTACACGTATGTCAGTATTCCTATTATACCACGGTTGGAGACAGGCCTTTTCAACCGACTTCAACACAGGAGGAGGTTCTCATTTTGACTGCTTATTATGTTTGTTACCTCATAACGTTTGACTGGGTGAATCGATTTTGATAATCCTTTTTCATTAGAAAGCTGACGCTTTCCGTGTGGTCCCATTTCAATTTCGTCCAGTTCTGATAATATTTTCCTTGAGAAAACCATATAAGTCATAAATTTTTTATTGGAAAGGATGTATTTAACAGTCGTTTAGCGAGAGTTGAAGTAGATTTTTTTTGTCAATTAATTAACGTATTAAATAGGTTTTGCAATATAAAATATTTGTCACTCAGGGAGTTAAGTCTTTCGCCCTGAAAGCTGAAAACAAAAAGATATTGCTTAACTATACCTGATTCTCTGATCGGTTTGACCAATGGTTTAATTGAAACCTAGGAACAAAATATAATGATTAAGAATATTATTCATGTAATATGAGCGATCACTTTAATTTGAATAGCTAATAAGGTATTTAGTTGAACGGTATGCTAATTCCTAATAAGACGTTTATGAGAACAGACAACGTACGGACAGGCACGCCATTGCGGTATACCTACTTATATACAAATTACACAGATCTCTTAATTCACACCCGCACGCGACAACTATAATCAAGTTTCAAATGCAAATTGTAATTTGAACAAGGCTTATTTTTAATTCTACTTAGAAGCCATTACCCACTGAGCAAGCACGTAATTATATCTTCAGTATGTACCTGAGTGTTGTTATAAGTTACACATACATTGACAGTTTGTTTACGATTTTCGTACAAAAATGGTAAACAAACAAATAATTTAAAAATTAAAAAACATGACTGCCCTGTGGTAATACGACTTTTTCCAAAAAAATATCTAAGTCTATTTTACTCGGAATGATGTAAGGATTCTAACGATACCCCTATGTCCAAATTTATTCTGCCGTTCAGAAGTTATGGTGGAATAAATAAACTTACATACATACATACATGAACCCTAAAAACATTACACTCCTTCTTTGGGCAGTCGAGTAAAAACGGGACCCTATTACTAAGGCTGTACGGTGTACCTTATATCTCTTGAACCGTGATAGTTACACAACTTTCAAAGATAATGTATTTCTGTAACACATACAAGAACAGAATAAAATGAAGATAAAAGGGTCCTCCCATACAACAAACGTGATTTTTGCTCGCTTTTGGTCGATGATCCAGTAGACACAATATTACTCTACTTCTTTAGTAATAGTAGTAGGTAAATGGGCCTTCTCACTTCTGCATCATCATCTCGCTACGTTATATAGATGGTAAGTACTTAACCCTCAGTGTGTGAATCCAACTCGTACTTGGCCGATAATTCAGAGGATGCGTTACGCGACCGAAAACTCAGTCGGAAAAATAAATTGCCGAAGTTGTCGACCCTAATAGCATAGTTTTGTTATGACGGAAAAATCCATGGTTCCCAAGGAAAAAGATACAGCAAATAAATCAACGAGTCGTGAATAAAAACTACTGTAAGATATTTCATGTTAGAATATATTATATAATTCATTAATACTTTATGTATAGTAATAACTTTTTATACCTCTAAAGACAAGACGAATAAGTCAATAACCTTTTCAATAGATTTTCCTTTTTACTTTTACTTGAGTTGATTAAACGAGTTTGTATATGTATGGAATGATTAACTATTAATGAAAATAAGTAACATAAGTTTTTTAAGACTTTGTTCATCAAGTTCATTAATCTTATCCTTTCCTTAATAAACCGTTAATGGGTGATACTGAATACTAACTTTACTGTTCTTAATAATTCTAAGGGCGCATAGATATTGAAAAACAGTATCAAGGAAATTAAGAAAATGACATGTCTTAATTTTATATAAGTACTTGGCAAGAATTTCTTCGAAAATTGCTGCATTCCTCGCAAATGGGAAGTGTACAAAGAACAGTAGATCTTTATTACTCCAGTGTAGGTGAGCGCAGACCTCAGATCAGACACTTTTAGCAAAATGTAAATCATGTTTCTGTCACATTTTTACTGGAGTCTATACCTACAGGAGAAGGAGGATAGTCATTAATAAATTTACATAATAGACAAATATTATGTGAATTTATTAATGAGTATATCGCTGGTGTATCTATTAAATAAATAAATAGGTATGTTCTTGCTAAGCGGACTTCAACTCTCAATATTGCTTCCATCAGGTGAAATTGCCGATTTGCAAGTTTCTTCTCAATAGCCAAAGTTACCTACCTAACAACAACAGCTCCGTGTGAGTGTGTCAATTTGAAATTTGTATGGTGCGCGGATGCTACTGTGTGTGAAAAACTGTGTAGCGACGGCTCGGGTTTGTCAACTTAGCGTATTAATTATTGTCGCACTTTTGGAGTCGCCGGCGCGGCGGCCTCTTGGACTTCTATGTTAGTAGGTTTCTGGGAACGATGTCAAAGCTCTTTCTTGCATACATCATCCACGACACAAAAGTCTGATGTCTGTTCTATACAAAGTACAAGTAGGTACGCGTTCTTATCACAATGAAGCTGTAAATTGCTCTCACCTGTTCACAACTTTATACAACGTTTTCCATGTTTTTGGGTCAACTGTGTCATCCTCATCTCTACATAGCACATGACCATAGTGTTGTGTTGAAATTGTTTTTTTACGTAAGTTGTGATGTTATTTCATCACAACTAAGTGTGATATGAGTCTCTTTTGCTAGAATGAGTAGGTATACGTAAAATGAATTACATAGATATAATATAATATTTCGATATTTACGTAATTTCTATTTTTTTTTAAACTACGGTAGAAAATTAATGGTAACCTGGATAATTTTCATTTTCGATCTGAAGTATCTATGACTTTAAAAGGTTGGCGGTAAATTATTTTTTGCCGGTTAGGTGGTAATCACCTTTACAGTTGCTTATTAAAATTTATTAATACTTTCAAATTAAAACGTCATGTATTTTGGATCTTTAATCTAAATTCGCTGTGAAGCAGAAACACGACTGGATAAAATTTTGCTCGACAGAAAGTTCTGCCAAAAGTTTACAATAGATGTAAAAAATTATACAATTCTGTATAATTTTTGTTTTTATGTATCGGTAATAATAAAATATCGTCTCTACCCGTTAAATAAATTAACACTCAATTTTGAAAAGTCGTAGAACAAACGTTGTTAGTTTTAATGTTGTTTACAGAGTGATTTGGTATTTTTATATAATGACCCTGTACTTATATTATATCATAGATATCATTTAGTCACGCACGATGCTTATTAGTTAGTATACCTACACTGTATGACTGTACCTATGAAAATTGGAGACTGCTACACGCTTAGCTTTTTTCTACATAAGTATAGGTGAGAAAAAGTTTAACTTTATTTTTTATTTATTTTAAGGACTATGTATGTATTTTTAATTAACGTATTTTTAAATTACCGCAAATCGTAGAGTTAAATCATAGAGGAGTATTAGGTAGCCGGTAGGTAGATAATACTAATAGGTACGTATATCCCACGATATCTTTTTAGATATATTAATATTTTGTATATCTAGTATGCGACATTCTTCATACCCTTACATACAACAATGATAATAATCTTGACATTATTATCAGTAAGTACTCTACCCACCAGAGTGTTTGGTGTGTGACTGAAGTAATCGTAAAGAAAATCATTTTTTCTCTCAAATTATTTATTTCGCAAAATCGTGAAACAAATCAGTGTTATTGTTCTACAAGCAATAAGTAATAGTAGAGAAATAATATAATCAAATAATATTAATAATAAATGTGTTAAAATCGCTAAGCGGCGTACTATAGTGGTGGTGGTGGTGCAATAAATAACTTTAGACTCTCGCACAAGTTTTGTTTACGTAAAATCTTACCTGTCCTACGACATACGTGATTAGACCTTTGTTTTTTAGCAGACGGTATTTATTTAGGCTGTGCTAAATAATCGCTAGCGATATATTAAAGTCTAAACAGCGACCTAGACTCGTAATTCGTGAGCAATGTTATCTTTGAGATAAAGCGAAACATAAAAACTTTGTTTACGTGAGAATTAGGTGTTAAGATATGGGTCTTTACGATAGGTATGAGTAAGACGTATGAGATGAAAATATTACAATAGGTACCTACCCACAGGTATAAGAATTTTATCAAAGTGTAGTTTAGTGTGTCTTTTGGTCACATTTTCATGGAAAAATTTCATGAAAACTGTGCGTATTAATAAATTATTTAAGATTTATAGGTAGGTTTTCAACTTCATAGGAAGGTATAGTAGAATCTACATGTACCTAATCTTCTCTAATTTATAAAATTCTCGTTTCTCGTATTCTCTTATTTTCTTGTTCAAAAAGGCTTGACTGATTGTTATGTTTCTGTGCATGTTCGCTAGGTCTGAGAGCTAGGTCGTAAGCTTTATTTATACCCCTATTGGCAAAACAACGTTGGCTGGGTGAGTTTGTTGTAATATATTTGCAGCTAAATAGGTACCTAAGTATGTTTATAGATACTTTTTTGAGATGGCTCTATCATGATCAGTCATCTTCGACACTATCTTTCTGCTTACGTACAGTAATCTCGAGTACCTAGTTACGTGTCTGTTTTACTGACACTTATTTCCATATACATAAGTTCTACTATATTAGACACCTGTGTACCATTATTCAGTAATCTAACATCATATATCACATGACCGTGTATTTGACTGACCAAGGTAAAGGATATGTCACGCCAAATTCATGATTAGGTACATACATTATCTACACCAATGAACACCATAAACTTCTGGAGTTTTACGTCCCATAGTGGGAGTGGGAGTTTTGAGTGCACCTACATCTTATCCAAAGCTTAATACAGCACTCGATAGATAAGGGATCAAAGAATCCATTAAACGTAGGTATTCTTACAGGTATTAGTAATTAGGTACGAGAGTAATTATTATATTAAGTACATCCTACATTTTTCTTAGATAAGTATCTTGTTTTGGTAGGACAAGCCCACAGGACAGGCCTCATATACATATGTATTATGACTTTTCAAAGTCACCTGTACCTATTCGTGGCAAATTCGAGAAACTTTTTGGACTAAGATACTTTACTATACACTATAGATATTCGACTGACCTTAATAATTGCTCTTTAAATAACAAAACAGCAAAAAATAGTTCACAGTACAGTGTGATCTTATTTAATCGGACAAGATAACTGCATTTGTGCAGACATAATTTAGTAAATTCTCAGAATTGTGTGTTGGTACTGAATTCCCCTCAAATTTGGGTCAAGTTTCTGACATTGAGACTACAGATTGTAGTGTAGAGATATAAATTGTTCCCACCCTACTGACTTAACTTCTGAAAGAGCTTCACATTAATTAGGTATTTTCTATTAATTTTCCGTTAACCATCACTCATCAATTTATTTAATTTTTTTATGACTGCAAGTGGCTGTAGTACTTACACATACAGCAGTATATTTAGTCCTTTATAGATACTAGAATCTTCTGAATAATAATGCTTTTCGATAGGTGTTATATAATTTATAGGTCTTAAACAAACTAATGGCCAGTAAAAGGCAAAGCACAGTTGAAATCAATAGCATGTCGGTAGATACGAGTAACTAGAGCTTTTAGAGAGAATCGAAATTTTCTTCTGTGAGAAAATTAGAAAATGCAATCAATAGTGACGTCTCCAATTTAATCAGTATTTTTAAATCGCATATTTTTTATCTATTTATCAGATTTGTCGCAATATAGGCGCAATCAGTGTTTCGTGTTTATTGACATTTAATTGGTGTTAATAAAGCGATTAAAGTTAACAATGAGTATTTTTTATAGATACAACAAGATAGGATAGGTTCAGGTAAAGATTTAAGATAGGATATATTGTACTCGTATTAATTAGTTCTTTTAACTTGGGTATGGAACACTTCATATATGTAAATCTCAAGTAGGGTAAACCATGAATTATTACAGGAAAGGTTTCCTATTCGCAGATTAGTGGAGGTAGATCGGGACTTCTGAACCAATGTAAACAGCTCTCTAACTTCTACGGCATAGGGCCTAGGCTGTAGCCCCCCGAAATTCATTCTTTTAGTGTTGGGTTTTTCTAAGAAATTCCTCGTGCTAGCCCGAAGTTTGGAAATTGGCCCCTATACATCGGAGAGGACGTTAATCCGTCGGTCTCTCTCCGGTCGCCTTATGAGAGAGAGGGAAAAAAGAGTGAGTACGAGTATATATAATATGCGCGCCTGGGGAAAATCTCGGCAAGCCGAGATTGACTGTCTGGACTCTGAACGATTATATAATAATATAATATTATCCCAATATGAAAAACTCGTGTGCAATATCGATCAATGAATATTTTTATGTTAAACAAAACAGTGCAGCGTACTTACGCTTTATACTTTACTTATCCAAGCGCTATGTTTAGTTTAAAGTTAAACAAGTTGCACCTATCTACCAATATTTTTATTGTGGCACTTGAAATGTTGTCACATTCCTTATTATCTGATATATCCATCAATGTTCAATGTGACTAATCGTAAATAAATAATGTACAACATTGCAATACACGGGCAATACAAACATTTTGCTCACAAAGGAGTGCTGACTTCAAACAAGACCGTCTTCGTCAAATAAGAATACTTATATGTAAAGTATTAGTAAATATCGATAAAATTCTTTGTTTTAAATAACAACGCTTTTCTTTGTTACCTGGCCCATTACCTACAATGCGCTGCTGGCTTTAGGGTAGGGTACTTACAAAAACCATGAAACCGTAATTTACATTAGTTTGATTTTATATTATTAGGTAGGTATACTTGGTGTTTGTGATTAATTTATAAAGAATATAGGTACATTTATAATTCATATAAAAGTATAAATTAACACTTTAAAATATGTAATAGCTTCCTAAATACTTATCCCACCTCGCTATAGCATGTTTTCGTTGAAAGGTCATAAATGAAAATCAAGGCTCTACATTTTCCGACGCATGTTATAGAACTTTTGTTGTTTTCTCGGTAGATTTTCCCATGCTTGGTAACTATAATGTGCATTGTAATAATGTCATTGTCATATGGTAAATCAATTCATTCAATTAGTAAACTAATATATTCTTTTTAAATAAATATCCAAAATTCGAGAATTAATTTGACTATTATTTGAAGAGTAAACTGTATAGGGGCAAAACCAGGAATGTCACTAAAATTCAAAAAGAGTATTTTTGATGGCAACATTTTCATTTTCCCGCGTATTTTTATTTGGCACTACATCAAAAGTGTACCTTAAAACAAATTTTGTTGTATTACATTTATTTGTTCTGGAAGTGAAAATAGAATTACAAAGAAATTAAAAATACGTATTTGGTGCGCCTATTCATAAGTTAAGTCTAATATCGGTGGTACAATTCTGATTCATTAAAATCATATCGTAATCTTTTCATCTACCTATGTCTACGAGTGTGTTGTAGATATTATTTTATTGCAGACTATAATTCATAGCTAGGTAACCCCATCAAAATTTCTCTAATTTGTATCTTTCATGTTGGAGTTAAGGTCGAATTTCAAAGCTACAAACTCCACATCACTGTACATCGTTGCATTCACACATGATACACTCGAAGCCTGGAGATAAGATAGTATGTTTACGCCATGGTTAATGAAATTGGACATTGTGAGGTGATCTCATTCGGACGCGGCGTTTACTCCAATAAAATTTAAATTTAAATTATTTTCGTCTCTCGCTTTTTTATTTTCTTCAAACGGTGTATTTTTATAAAAGTTGGATTACAGTTGGATTGGTCGTATCGATTGTCATCCGATAAGGCGACTCAGATAACTGTGAGTTGAAACACTTTCTACTTTTATTTTAGTCTTATATTTTTTAGGTAGTTAGGTACAGTAGATTTAAAAGAAAAACCATGAATAAAACCAGATCTCAAAATGTATGTCCTGTACTTCAGTATATACAATTAATAATAATATACTTACTACATTTAGCTTACTATGAAGTAACTTAAATCCGCGACTATTTTCTATGAAAATAATTAGATAGAATATTTATTTATAGGCATTCTACTTGCATGTCAAACACCATACGAGTAAATCGATCAATAATTAATTTATCTCAAAGCTCAAAATCCACTTACCAACCAACCAAAGGGATAGGTACAGATTTGAAGCCCGGCTGAGTTTGTTGTGGGCTTCTTCTCGGTTCAGGGCGCGTTTGATCCCTCGTAAACTTAGTTTTTAAGTCGTTAAACAGTTATCACTATTGATACTTATTGATACGTACCTTTAGTATACCTACTTAATTGTTTTACTGACTATATTCATAAGAGCTAACAAGTAATGGCCTATATGAAATAAATGATTTGATTTTGATTTGAAACGCAATTGAGTAGTAACTAATTGAAATAAAAAAAATTCAAAATTAGAACATTAAAATTTAATAGTAATAAGTATAATATTATAATTTATAGAGACGAAACAACGATGCACATTTAGCAAACTCTTTGCAGAACGAAACCTAACCTAACCGTAAATTAAAATTATAGTTGAATGATTCAAAACCACAAAAATACTTCGAAATACGTCTGCCACTATACCTAATGCCTAAATTAACACACTACTGATAAAGTAGATTAGTGTAGTTTAAACTATTACTAATTCTTTAAGCCATTAGTTCAAGGCTATCATGGAAATTTCGTCGTAATAATATTTTGTGGAAACCTACTTACTTGTCGGAAAATGTCGGACTGCATTGAAGAATTGTCCAGGCAATACATGGAAAATGTATGGGAGACTCACTCGAGAAGTGTTGGTTAGTAGATTATCTTATAAAAATATTCACAAAATAGTAAACAAAATGGTAGTAATGCACTGAGACTTATTACAAGCGAAATTTTCAAATCCCAAAATTGGATTAAATCCAAGTTTTAGGCTTTTGAGAAAAGTTAGAACACTTAGGTGCCGCATCCCTAATTTTTTGTTTTGTACTTAGCCGTCTACTTAATTAGACATTATTCTAGCCAAGAGGTACTTGTACCTACTTGTATCTACTGCACGATACAAGTGGGTGCATATCAGTTAGGCCTCCTCTGTCCTGTAAGAATCCATAGACCGCGCTTACTACAGACTACTTTTCACCGAATCCCTCAATTAACTCTGTTTCAAAGCTTTCTTAATATCGTCCGTCCACTAACTATAGGGTACTCGTCCACCAAGCTTGATTTCCATTACATTTGTGAGTAATGTAAATCACCGATTCTATGCCTGCTAGGTATTTGAAACAAAACGTAGTATACCAACGAAGCACACATCTGGTGGACTTAAACCTTAGGTGGATCCCCGACACTGCCCGTTAAATAGACCTACTTCTAAATACTATTATTTTTTATTTTCAGGATTGTTTCCTATTCCCGAGTACCCAGAGTTCGAGGCGGAGCGCGGCATGTGGTCAACCGCGCTCGACGTTCTACTCACAACACTGCGGTACATCGCGCCTGCGACGCTACTTACCCTCTTCTGGGGACAGCAGAGCTTCCTGTTCAGACTACTGAAGTATATAGACTCGGCCGTGAGATCGCGTAAGTCATAAGCGCCTATCAATATTCAATGCTTCACTCACACCTACTCGGGCAATCAACAACGTTCACAAATGTGCTACTGACATGATCTTCACATTGCGGTGTAGACGCTACTGACCCTCTTCTGAGGACAGCAGAGCTTTCTGTTCAGATTACTGAAGTACATAGACTCGACTGTGAGATCGCGTAAGTCATAAGCGCCTATCAACATTCAATGCTTCACTCACACCTACTCGGGCAATCAACAACGTTCACATATGTGCTACTAACATGATCTTCACATTGCGATGTAGACGCTACTGACCCTCTTCTGGGGACAGCAGAGCTTCCTGTTCAGATTACTGAAGTATTACTGAGCACCTATCCATTTCTCTATAGTTTATGACCTCACACGCAAATACTCAGACATTTAACTTTCCATCGCCCGGCGACGCTAGTCGCTACTGACCCTCTTCTGGGGACAGCGGAACTTCCTTTCCAAACTGCTGAAGTGTATTGACTCGATCTCGACTCGAGTTTATGGACCAGTTTAACAGTTTATGGATAGGTTTTATTGCTCTAAAATAGGCGATGTATTGATGATGAGGTATTGAAGATGCCTTCAATACCTACCTCATTCTCTCATGTCAAAACAAGCATTTTTGACACCAGTAAACTGGCTACATTTTGTTCGCATTACGTCTATCTCCGTCTATTCGTATCAGCCTCTCAGAATAAGTATAAGACAATTTTAGGTTTGTATGTTACGAGACACGAGTATCGTCTGCTGGGTATACACCCGCGTTGTTCATTGTAAATGCGTTTCAAATGAGAATAGGACTGTCATTATGTTTTATCTCTCTTACACACTATCAGCCTCTGTCGTGTGTGAGCGGGAAACGAATAGAATGACAGTCACTGATCTCCATAGAGTATATAGAATATACTCTGGATAACTGACTGTCAACGTAAAAATGAAGACACTTGATTGTCGCCATTTTGGCGCTTATTGTTGCGTAAGCTAGCGTGAGCGTCTATGGAACTAAAATCAAATGACATTCAAAACGACGGTCCACTACCAAAAAATGTCAATTTAGTACCGTGGACGCTCGGGGGAGGCGCTTCAAATCGGCACAAAAAATGAACTGTCAAACATATGGAATCATGAATCCAGCGGGGCGATCGGCTAAAAATGTATCAATCATTAAAGAACAGTATCAATGTCAAAACGTGATATTCAAGCGTTGTGATTGGTTAATACCTGTGTTTTGACATTGATACAGTTATATAATGATTGATACATTTTTAGCCGATCGCCCTGCAGAGATACATACGAGTATCAGTGATGACAGTCATATTATTTTAAGGCGACTATATCCCAGCACTTTAGGTATTTGTCGCTCACTCAGACTCGCGCTACGATACCTAGCGATCATTGCCGTGAGAATGAACTCCGTTAACCTATATCATAAAAATATTTGCGTCACAGTATGAACTGTTGCAGTTGGACTATTAGTCATTATAATTCGCTTCACGAAATATATGCTGGAAGTTGCGTTTTTTACCTATATTTTGACTTTTTTATGGTAATCGATATCTCAACCGAGGTATTTATTTATAATAATTATGTATTACTTTAGCAGGATTTGTAGAAATTTTTCTTTTACATATTTTTTACATCTTCTTTGCTACCGTCCGCATTTTTCTTTTCATAGTAGTAGGTAGTTCTGACACATTCTGTGATCACCATAAGAGTGTGGCATTGAATATCGTTGTGCAGAACTGATATGGCAACGTTTTTAGGGTTCTGAGATGTTTTGTGATATTATATATATATATATATATATATATATATATATATAAGGTATTGAGGATCTCCAAAACAAACCACAAATTGTTTCTCTGAAAATACAACAACGACATTTAAAGTTCACTATTTATCGAGTCCTCAATCACATTCTTTCTATAAGTTTTTATAACGATAAAATGCACAAAACATTCTGAGCGTCACACGCCATTAAATCATAGACACAGATCACTAATCACTATATCATAGGTACGCGACAGACAGCATAGATACGCGAAGCGCGGCAAATTCAAATGAATGAAATGTCACTCATTTCATTACATATATATATATATTTCACGATAGCTTATCTCATTATCATAATTCTTATATTGGTAAGTGTTTTTCGATGTCTCAGGGCATTTGTTTCTGCTGCCAGTCCGCGTAGTTATTTACAAAAGTTGCGTAATATGTGATTGCGACACTCAATTTTTTTCAACGGCCACATTTTGATTTTCATATGGTTTGGCATTGAGTATCCTTACATATGTCGACGCATCACCATCTCCAATCATTCTGTTGTAAATGAGACCGTTCATAGAAATAGAAGCCTTGAATCCTTCTAAAATAATTTCAGTTTCAACAATTAAAAAACACGACTGCCCTGTTATAAAACGAACTAAATAGTAGTTTATGAAACGGATGCATAATGGGGGGTATTAAAACATGAGTGTGAGTTTTTTAATAGTATCACACGAGTGTTTTAATACCAAATTATGTAGAGTTTCATACACTACTTTATCTACGCTATTATCATAAATCCGTGAGTGATGAGTGGGGTATCATATGAAAGGGCGTTACTTGTGTATTCTAAAACCAATTTTTATTTATTTTTATGCCCGATACTTTTGCATTTATTGGGCCAACTGTCGAAAAAAATACCGTTCCCCCCCCCCCCTTATCTCCGAAGTTTATCAATCGAAAAATCTGAAATAATTATGATCAATAGAAGTTAACGTATATTTTACAGGAAAAATAAAATCAACTCCCTTAATTTTATACTTTTGTTTTGATAATAACTATAAACCGCCGAAAACAAAGTTAGGTTTGCGGTTCGCCAACAAAGTACCTACATGTAAATTATACTCGTGAATTCTTGAACAAAAGTGATTCTTTTAACGTTTTACTTCTTTTATAGTATGGAACCCTCGGTGCGCGAGTCCGACTCGCACTTGGCTGTTTTTTTTAAATTTTTTTAATTACTTATTTTTATTTTATGTTTTTAGTGATGGTCAGCAGTTAGGTGAAGGTATTTTCTGTTACTATTCTCCAATACCTTCATTTTGATACCCATATTATGATAGTTGATGAAAAAATTTTTTTCCACTTTTGAAAATGGCGCCTCACATCCGCCATATTGATTTTTCCCAAAAAATTATAGTCTATGTTACTCGGGAGGATCCAAGGATTCTAACGATATCCCATATATCTAAATCTGTTAAGCCGTTCAGAAGTTACGGAGGAATAAAGAAACATCACATACATACATAAATACATACATAAATACATACATACATACATACATAGTTACATACTTTGCAAATACACACATACACACAAACATACATATATACATATAAGGTATTGAGGATCTCCAAAACAAACCACAAATTGTTTGTCTGAAATTACAAAGTTTTGTTTTATTTAACAAGTCTTTACAATCATCAAGTTATTATCAAGTTACGACAATTACACTTCTATCTCACCTGAAATTACAAAGAAACGACATTTAAAGTTCACTATATATCGAGTCCTCAATCACATTCTTCTACAAGTTATTATAACGATAAAATGCACAAAACAATCCGAGCGTCACACGCCATTAAATCATAGACACAGATCACCAATCACTATATCACAGGCACGCGACAGACAGCATAGATACGCGAAGCGCGGCAAATTCAAATGAATGAAATGTCACTCATTTCATTACATCTCCCCCCTAAGAGCGAAAATTCTAAGCAATATATCTGTAAAATGTACTTATAAGTCATCTTCATATTCATTATCATCTCCTTCATCTTCTTCAGCCTCTGTTATGACAGGTTGCAATTTTGTTATATGAAATAATGTTGATTCTGTTTTTCTTATACATCGTGCCTTCATATTTTCTTATCTCGTTGAACAAGTCAGTAGTGTTGTTGAGTTCATCCCTGTTTAACTTATTTAAGATAAATCCAGGTAAACCAGTTGCAATAAGATCTATCATTGTTTTGGAATCTATAGATTTGTTTATATCTAATAAAAGCCGTTCTTTTTTTATGGCATAATCAATTAACTGTCCTTCTTTATACCTAAATGCGAGAGCATATGTGACTATGTCCCATCCTTGGTTTTTAAAAGTTTCTAAAAACTTGTCTTTCCATTCACTCCATTCAGAATTTATTGTTAGTTTTATGATCATCGAGCTATACCAATCCAAACAAGGTTTATCTAAATATAACCTCAAAATATCTATTTTTGTCTCATCTTTTGTTATATTAAAGCGCGCACACTCTTTTTCAAAAATTTCTATCCATTGCATCGCATTAGGATTTTTGCTTGTGAATTTTTCAATAATAAATTTTTCTGAGATATGTTTTAAGTTATGTTGACTTTCTTTCTTAGTTGTAGTTTCTATTAATTGTTCCAAGATTTGTTGCAAAGTGTCATTTTTGTCCTTTGCTTGTGTTGTGCTCATTTCATCTAAATATTGATCTAAAAATTGCATATTACCTTCCTCATCTACATATGTCTTCTTTAGATTTTCATCCAACTTTATCCATACTTTTCTACTCTGGTGTCTTTTTTTAATGCTATTTTTTACTTTTGTGAAAGTGTTCGTTTTAACAATATATGTATGATGACTCACCGGCTTCAGTTCCTCGGGTAAAACATAACATTTTCCTTCTTCAGTAGATATTGAGGTTATGGCTAATAAATTTGATTTGCCATCATTTGAGGCTATCATTGTAAACTCAAATTGAAGCCGGTCCATCTTCTTTTAGTTCACAAAAATGTCGTTTTATAAGGTATTGAGGATCTCCAAAACAAACCACAAATTGTTTCTCTGAAATTACAAAGTTTTGTTTTATTTAACAAGTCTTTACAATCATCAAGTTATTATCAAGTTACGACAATTACACTTCTATCTCACCTGAAATTACAAAGAAACGACATTTAAAGTTCACTATATATCGAGTCCTCAATCACATTCTTCTACAAGTTATTATAACGATAAAATGCACAAAACAATCCGAGCGTCACACGCCATTAAATCATAGACACAGATCACCAATCACTATATCACAGGCACGCGACAGACAGCATAGATACGCGAAGCGTGGCAAATTCAAATGAATGAAATGTCACTCATTTCATTACATACATACAAACATACATACATACATACATACATGAACCCTAAAAACATTACACTCCTTTTTATGGGCAGTCGTGTAAAAAGTAAAAAACTAGTTATTTAAGTTGAACAGATAAATTCATATGGCAGTCGGGGGGCTGTTCTAAGGAACAAGTTCTATTCTAAGAGGTCCCCCGACTGCCATATGAATTTATCTATTCAACTAAAATATCTCGTTTTTTACGTTTTAGTTCGTTTTATAACAGGGCAATCGTGTTTTTTAATTACTTATTTTTATTTTTACGTTTTACACTATTATTAGGTATCCAGCAATGGAGAGTATTGTATCCAGTCGAATAAGACCATTTAAGGACATGTGAAGCAACAGACTTTAAAGTTATTACTGATTTTGTGTGCACATACCCAAAAAACGCATACAAAATTGAAATGGCTCTACAGGGGAGGGGGAGAGGGGGGCCCCCCCTTTGTGGGGGTTTTTTTTTGTTTGTAATGAGGTATAGAACACCCCCCTAAATTATCGTTAGTTCGATCCCGGACACACTGGTGGTATTTAGACTGTGGTTAGGTACGCGTGATGTTATTTGCACGTGGTGGAATTTACACTACCTACCATAATTTTCTTAGTTCGTATCAGAGTTTCTTCGGAGCTTTTGAGGACTAGGTATTTTGATAAACTCAAGAAACACTTACTATATAATTTTTTTAAATTCTCCTTCGCTTCCTGTCAGATAGTTTTTTTTTCCAGCGCATTTAAAAAATAAATAATTTTAGCGCGAAAGGAGCGTGAGTCGTGAAAACTTGCGCAGGTCCGTCTCGTATGGAGGCTCGTGAGCCACTGAGTACATCGTTTATTCGATGCGTTAGACCATTTTATGACTTCTGTTAGGCGAAATTTTGCAGCAATTTTTTTATTTAATATCTGCCTGCTCAATGGATAGGCAATACAATGAGCTTACTTTACGTATAATTTTTATGAAATTTAGTCTAAAGCTTTGGAAATACCATTAAAAAAATGAACAAAAACGACCTGTTTTCAAAAATTTTTATGATCGAGGCAAGTTTAACTTATCGTGTTTTCATGAGGCCATTATAGAGATAAAGCATGTATCTTTAATATGTATTTTTAACAGTGAAAAAAAAACAACTTTTTCATGACTTTGAATTGCTTTGAAAAGTGGCGTAGTCGCTAAAAACCGGGATAATGGGCCGTTAAACGAGTTATATTTGTGCACTTCCAGTGATATTCTCGAACGAGGAGCAGAGGCGCGCGGTGCTGCAATGGCTGGGCGAGGCGGGCGGCGTGCGCGTGGACCGGCTGGAGGTGGTGTGGCGGCACGGCTGGATCGTGTGCGGCGCGCTGGACGCGGCGCTGCCGGGCGCGTGCGCCGGCCACCCGCCCACGAGGCTCTCGCTGAAGCACGCGCAGTCCATCGCGGACAACTACCTCGGTGTTGAGCCGGTGAGGTCACACACTCATGTTACCTGCTGCTAGCTCACTCTCTTCACTCATAAAACAGCAATGTACAACGAACCATACACAGGAGCTCAGTCACTTTTAGTATACAGACATCAACCGTCCTATTCCTATATAAACGCGAAAGTTTGTAAGTATGGATGGATCTTTCTTACTCTTTCACGCCGCAACTACTGAACCGATTTGGCAGAAATTTGGTACATTGATTGCTTATAACCCGGATTAATATATAGGCTACTTTTTATCCTGGAAAATCCATCGTTGTCACAGGATTAACTAGCGAAAATCCGAAATTCACGTAGGCAGAGCCGCGGGCCTTTTGGTGACGATCGCTGAAATCGAACGAAATCCAAAAAATAATCGAGTGTGACAGACGGACGGACGGACGGACGGACGGAGAAAGTCTCACCATAAGGGTTCCATTTTTACCAAATTGGTATGGAACCCTAAAAATGTACATGAACGACAGTTGTGTTCGTGGATGTCACGTGATAAAAGCGATCGGATATAGGTATTGTGTCATTCTCATACATCAATTTTGAATTTCATTCCATTTGATGTTAAAGTTTTCTGTTACGGTCGCAAATAGGTATGCTATAAGCCTACGGCTACTAGGGGTTCTAAAATGAAAGCTGAGATGACATCTAGGTACTATTGTCTATGCAGGTCCTTTATACCTACATTTCTGCTTTAATTAGTGGATCAAAAATTAAATTTTGGGTTCTAGTCCCGCTGGTTTTATTCATTTTAAACAGTCATAAGTAGATACCTACCAGTAGTTTCTCCTTTGAGAATAAGTATTACTAAATTAAACTTAGTAGCTATGGCCTGGCAGTTTCGTTCGAAATTAAAATTCAAAAATTGTTCCACTTCACACAATCATTGGCTTCATTGAGCTTGGGTTTCACCGCAACCTTTCTCTTTTCCTGCGGGTTGCTTTAAACTACTTGTTCACACTAACCCAAACAAATAAACTAGATATTCTGCGAATTACCACTTGCTTTACTTTACATAGAAAGAAAATCAATAAGCAAAAATCTTAATGACTTTTTTTAATTTACAGGTTTTCTCCCGTAATGAGCTCGAATTACACGATACTCTCAGTAGACACCAAGAATGGAAGCTAGTAAATTACTTAGAGAGCATCCGCTTGGCTCTATCCAGACTTACGCCACCTTCGTCACCGAATAAAGCAGCAAATACGAGTTCAGAACAGAAAGCCACCGCCGAAGAAATAACACATTTCACTCTTGACTACATCGCGAGAGGGTCCGGCCTTGTAGCAGCGCAACTCAACCACAAAGTACACTTCAAAATTTACCCAACAGCCCAACAATCCTTGGATCCCGGAGAAATCAACATTTTGATACAAGGACCAAAGAGCACCTACGGAACGACAGTCCTGCCCCCGATACTCGGGAAAGCGCAGATGATAAGACAGAATCTACTAGGACTCCAAGCGAAAACTTGTTACACTGAAAAAGTTCTTCCCATCACGCAGGGCACAAATTATCTTCGATCATACGGAGGTCATGATATACACAAAACGTTTTACGTCCCAAAAACTAAATATGACATAGATATAGAAGTTGAAGTGAAACAAGACCACGCTAGAGTGAGTTACGTTGCAAGTCTGGCAGGAAAATATGAAATTTCAATAACAAGTGGGGGGCAAAACGTCGTCGGGTCGCCATTTAAGGTCACAGCCTCAAACAACATAGTTGGAAACCTTCAAAGAGATAGTTTCTGTTTAGAAGATGGTGAAGAAATCGATATTGTTGATGTAAAAACAGACAGAAAAGTGGTATTAAGGATTGTAGATTTTGTAACGGAAAAAATGTTGCTCAACGAAAATGGTACTTTTGAGAAGATAAGTGATGAAGAGGCTCGATTTTTGATGCAGACTGAAAATGTAAATGTTGTACACAAAAGTAAAGGCAATATAAGACGAAGACATAAAGAGGAAAAGAATAAACCCAAATCGAATAAGTTTTACAGAATAGCTAAAAAAGTTATAACTTTATGTCGTGTCTGTAAAATTTTTCAAGCACTTCATAGTAATAAAATGTTACTTGAAAGAAATAAAAATAAAGACTCAACAAATAAACAAGATATTCCAGATATTCTTAATTCAACAATCTACGAGGGTGAATTAAAGTGTCAAGGTTTGCTAAAGAACAGAAGTAGGATTATAGTCCCAGAGAAAATTTCCGTTTCACTTATGACTGAAAGGGCGAAAGAATTTGTAGAACAAAATAAATCAATTGATACTTCAGATATAAACGTGCAAACACAAAAAGATTGTTTGGAAAACTACAATAATATATTAAAAGTTGATCGTTTTGAAGATGACACAAGTACTATATCCGTGGATACAGTTCAATCAAATAATCCATTTGTGAATGATATATACGATCAAAGTTACATGGCACATAAAGGTCTGAGGCCGTTAATGTCGAAGGAATATGAAACACATAATTTACAGAGTGAAGAAATAGAATCTCTCACACCAAAATTATTTATTGATAACCGACTTCAAAAAAATAATCAACATATAAACCCATTTATTAATGTTACTGAATTAGAAAGACCAAAAACACCTGTCTATAAAATAATTTCGGGAAAAGTAACTAACCGGGATGATTCAGTATACTATGGTCCAGAACAAACGCTCTTAACCGATGAAAGTACGTGCAGCAGTTTGACAAACCCATTTATGAAACATGGATCAGAAAGAACAGACTCGTATCATGAGAAACCCGACTTTATTATCGGAGCACCAGTTTCACTGCCTCCTTCTTTTAATTTTGTTTCATCCTCAAAAACAAATATAAAAAGAACAAATGAAGAAAATGAAAATACGGGTATACACGGTTCCATGGAGTTTACAACGAAAGACCGATCTGTGGAAACAAAAGATCATATTGACGATAATTACAGCAGTTTAGATTCAAATAAGACACAGGATATCATTTTAATATCCCGCACTAGCCCTACACCTACAACGACAAGTCAGTCTCAAACAAGCAGGGAAACGTCTCCGAGAAAAGATACATGGGATTCAGCTTACGTCAGTATAGATGACAGTAACTGTTTAGTAGAAAACAATAACAGTGAACCATCTCCTGAAACTAACTACAAGCGAAAGTCACCACAGTCAGAAGATTTATCAAAAATGGGCCCAGCTGAAAGAGAAATTTGGCAAAGTGATTCTGAATTAAAAGATATTTCTTACGCCGATGAAGACTATGACAGATTATATAAACATGATCTCAAGCGTCCAGAGTTCACACCAATTCTGGAAGAAAACGAACGAAACTTAACATCTGACATGAAGGGGGATACTTACCAAAACCGGATTGATAATGATTCAGTGGCAGGTAAGTTTTCGGAAATGAATGACTTGTATGATGACAAATCAGAAACTACATCTGTATCCACTAACCAAGACAATAAATTACAAAACTTAGGGATTGATTATACCCTAGAAAGAAACGAAACTCGTGTCAATTCAGCGTCTGCAAGAGCAGATGTGAAAAGACATACGAAAATTATCGAAGGAGAGATTTCTGAGATTCAGGTAAACGCCACTGAATCATTTTCAGTAAGTCCAACCCTTCATGTCAAAGATAAAGAAAAAAACGACGAGATTCAGTTTTGCGATCGAAATATATATTCCAACATAGTATTAGAAAAGAAAAGATATTGGGACGATAAAATAAGACAAATTGAAGCGAAATCAGAAGAAACTAGATTAATGCAAAATAAAAGACGATTAACATCGAAACATCTACGACGTAATGATTCTATCAGTAAGAGAAAAGGCAAAAAAATTGTCCAACATCTTTTAAAGTCAGGCCAGGAAGATTATGAAACACATACGAAATCAAATATTGATAATTTCGACTTATATACAGCTAAAGAAGATAATATCGAAAATAACAAATTTCCAAAAATATCGGAAGTTAAGACGGACTCAACACATAATTCCAATTTGATAAGTTGTTTTGGAATATCTGAAAATAATAAATGTAAGAAATCAACGACAAAACCCATAAGTCAAGCAAAAGTAAGTAGCAGTAGTTTTGATGATGCTAAAGTCATAGTCACTAATCAAGTATCCAATTCCACCGTAGAATTAAAGCCAGAAGTATCCGAAAAAGTATTTCAAGCATTTGAAACAAGCCCAAAGAGGTTTTTTGGCACATCAAGGAAACATATTTTAAATAAGATCGATACGTTTTTAGGTTCGCATGACGAAGAAAAAATAGCAGGAAAGGATAATAGTGATGTGAACCACGAAAGTGGTTTAGTATCTAGTAGAATTTCATTATTTCATACGATATCTCAAACAGAAGATTTACAACGTCCAAAAACAAAAAGTTATTCAACGCATAATATAACCTCTAACCAAAGCAATGAAAGAACTATGTCTTTAGATCGAATAAATAAGGATTCAAAAGGAAAGAATAACACATTTACAAATGAAAGTCATAGTTGCAGTACTCAACTCGAAGAAAGTCCTACTACTCTAAGAGAAAAGAGGGCTAGGCTATTACAAAGCGCAAATAATAAGAGTTTCGACGAAACACTGTGCTCTAAGACAAATAATATTGAAAATACAAATAATAATGTTCAAAGAACAATTAAGGGATTAAACAAACAAAGCACATCACAATTTCAATCTTCGACGGCTAAATTGAAATCTATGAGTAAATCAGAAATGGACATATTCAACAAGATAAATCCTAAGAAAATAGATGAAGATTTAGATAAACATAAGTCATACGAAGAATTGCCCAAAGTATCTGTGAAAAACTTTATTACTCTTTATGAAGATGTATCTAAGACCACAAATAATAAAACAAGCCCTACAAAAATAATTCATTCAAAGCATGCAGGATTTTCAAATAATCAAGTTCCGATCTCGATAAAAGGTAACATGAAGACATCATAAGTTTGCTTAAATATAGGTACTTGATAAATTGTTATTAACACAATTTTAATTTTACAGGGACGACAACTAATATCAATACTTCGGCTATTGAAACTCCGGCAATACAATCATCGTCTATAGCTAACCACTCAAATAGTAAGAAACCAGATGATAATATGAAAATTCACATCGATCAAAATATAAACAGCTCTCTCAATTTCAAACCAATCTCCACTAAAGATAAAGAGGGAAAACATTTAAGCCTTTCAGATATAGATTTAGAAATTGTAGATAATAGCGACTTAGAAACGCAAAAACCGAATTCTTCCCCCGACCGAGAAACAGCTCATCAAGATTACAAAAATCGGTTTTCAAAAGCAAAGCAATTCTTTCAATCTTTAGAAGAACATAGAGAAGAAAGGAAGTTAAAAAAGAAATTAGGTTTAAATAACTTTGAACATAACAGTTCCGTTGAATCTCTCGAGGATGACAAACGACCTCGTAGAAGAAGTAAGATAAAAAAATCGAATTCCTTGCCGTCGTCTGAAATTGCAAAAGCCTGGAATCAACTGCAAGAAAAGAAAGAAGAGGGTAAAAAGTTAGTAAAGATATCAGAAAAATTTAACGTGGATGATTTATTTGAAGATGTTATGGATGGAAGGCTAAGTCGCCAAGGAAGTTTAAGAGGAATACCACACAAAAAGGCGGTCCTTCAAACTTTCAAATCTATGGAGAACGTAGCAGACGGCAAACTGAATTCCTATGAAATGGCAGAATCACAACTGAATGACTTCGCTGAAGAAAACAAAGTTAGGAACGTACAGACTTACCTAACCGAATATCCTTACCTACCCATGACAGATCCCTCGAAATATCATTCTAGATTAGACATTAATGCAACAGGTTTAATAACGTTTAAGGAATTAAAGAAAATACCAAGAAGAAACAGCGTGCCAGATTTAAGATTAAATCCAACATTCACTGCTGATCTTTGATGATTTTTAACTATTTCTCTGTAACGAAATAACGCAGTACCTACCTATAAGAGTACCCTTATGTTTTTACTAATAAATCAGCATAATGTAAGCTTTATCGTAACTCGATTGACATTTTTCAGGCTTGTATTAAGTTTTAACTTTAAGGAGTTGTACAATTTGTTGTACAGAAATTGAATCTTATTATTCTTATACTAATTTTTAAGAAAATGATGTAATTATTTATTTGATATTAAAAATACATATTTTGTTGAATCTTCATTTTATTTTATTTCCTTTACTATAAATATTACAATTACTTACGTAATATGAAACGCACGATCATTGCTTATCCTAACTCTTTTTTAGAAAGCCGTGCGCTTCTAGATTTTGGTAGTACGCTTCGCGAATGTTGCGGAACGTTTCAACGCTTCGGTAGCGGTTTAGTTATTTGACTTATTATGAATCATAGAAAAATGTTATTCAAAATAAACTAATATTTTCTAGATAATAATAATATATTTAACGATACTCTTATATTAGTTATTTTTCAATTTAGCTCTATTTATTTTATATGTATTTGGACGTAAGACGAAGCAGCGTGTGATGCGGAAGTCGTCAACGCTTCTGTCGCGCAGTTTTGTTATTTGATATCATGCATCATAGGGTAATGTTATTAAAAAGACAATATTTTCTAGATGGTAATAATATATTAAACGCTACTCTTATACTACTTTTCAATTTAGCTACATTTACTTTATATGTATTTGGACGTAAGACGAAGCGGCCTGCGCCCTCCGTGCCTTCAGCCAGGCGGCGAGCTGCGGGTCGTTGCGGTCGCCGCGCGCTTCTAGCTGCTGGCAGTACGCTTCGCGAATGATGCGGAACGCGTCGACGCTTCGGTACGGCAGTTTCGTTATAGGGTCTATGTAACGCGCCGGTCTCCTGCAAAGAATGAATAGAGCATAATATTATAAAACTATTTTATCAATATCACATTGATATTATATGGCAGAGTGTGTGTTTATTACGTCTTCACTCTAAAACCAAGGGTTCCAAGGGATTGGCAATCTACCTATAACCACGGAATACATAATAGTACCTAACGGTACAGAATGTTCACTCCGCAAGATGATTTAAGGAAATAGCGACTCTCTAGAGCTGACACAAAAAGTGCGATTCAGTTCGCAATAGCGCCTGGCCCCGCCTCCGCAAACAACACGCAATAAACAAAAAGTTGTGGTCTCTTACTATCGCGTAACTTTATCTCATTTGATGTACTAAAGATGTCTCGCAATCGGGCACATGCAGCGCGTGAAATACCGTACAAGAACTAACGCGAGCAAAGTAGCCGGCGTGCGGAAGCCGTCTGAAATAAGTACGTCGTAACAGCAACCTGTAGTTTTTTCGATCACGTTATAAGTGAATCTGGCTTGTTCTTATAGCTGTATGTTACAGAAAAATACTAGATTTTTTTCAAAATTCTACATTAACTGTGGATTTTTTGGGGGTGAAAAGCTAATCGAGGACTATACCTCTCTATGTTCCAAATTTCAGTTAAATCAGTTCAGTAATTATCTTTTTCAATACATAGAATCTCGTGTCACAGTGTTTGTTACAAAACTCCTCTGAAACGACTCGACCGATTTTTACGAAATTTTTTGTGTACGTTCGGCAGGTCTGTAGCCCTATTCTGTAACTCGGTGCCTATCAAAGAATGATAGCCAATGATAGCACATGTTCTTCATCCATTGAAGTTTTGCTAAGGAAATGTTATTTTTATTTCAACGCAAACTTTCAATGGATAAAAAACATATGCCAGTGGCTATCATTCTTTGATAGACACCGAGATACAGAATACGGGCGCTGGTAGGTAAATGGCAAAACAACGTTGGTGTGGTCAGCTAGTAATATCAACAGGATTCTCACTTGGTGACCGCGCAGAGTAGCTCCCGGCGTCGCTTGGGCTTGGTCTGCGGGAAGCACGCGTTGAACGCCTCATCCTTGATGTCGTTCTCGAATGATAGCAGCGTTCTCTCGTAGTACTTGACATTATCTATTTTGCGTTTCGATGGCTTAACTTCTTTCCTATAAAAAACAATTGAAAAGATTTTTTTTAATACCAAAAAAAAAATATTTTTGCTTTAGTTTATTATAATTTATATTTGTAAATAGGGCATAAGTACACATTATATAACCAATTAGGCACACAAAAAATTCCTCAATCACAAACTTATCAATCATGATTTGCCACATCTAGAAATTTCACAATGGCTCCATACAAGTTAAATGACGATTTTTTATCTAAAGGTACAAATCTGGTAATCTGGTAAACTGTATAGGTTTATTGATTTGAGTTATAAAAGAGCAAGTAAGCAAGCAAACGTCACCCAAACTACGCAAACAAAAGAATCATCATAAGCAGTAGCAATTGGGTCTTACACTACTTTTGAATTGATAAAAAAATATTACTTTATTATAAACTAGGATAAAAATGATAACGTGCAGTGAAAGAAATATTAAAATCCAACGAAGATTTACAAAGTTACAGGCGTTTAAACTTTGGAGTGGGGGGATCTTCTATCCCTTTCTCGCAAAACGAAAATTTGTATGAAGCCGCACGAAGCTAATATGGCACTGGTAAGGTGTGACGTCACAATTTCATGTTGCTATCTCTGTCTAATCACAAATCTTTAAATGCTTATAACTTTTTTGTTATTTGATCGATTTAATTAGTTCTTTCAGTGCACGTCATTATTTTAATTCTACTTCATAATAAAGGAATAAAAAAATTGGAGTCAAATACCCAATTGTGTTATGGGTCCTAGATAACTGATATAGATACATATTATTTTATATCCATAAATAAGACATAAGACATTGAGGATCTCCAAAATTAAACACAAATTGTTTCCCTGAAATAACAAAGTTTTGTTTTATTACAAGTTTTGTTTTATTTTACAATTATCTAGTTATTATCAAGTTACGACAATTACACTTCTATCTCACCTGAAATAACAAAGAAACGACATTTAAAGTTCACTATATCTCGAGTCCTCAATCACATTCTTTCTATGAGTTTTTATTACGACAAAAATGCACACAACAATTTCAGCGTCCCTCGCCATTTTAAATCATCGACACAGATCAATATCATAGATACGCGACAGCTGATACGCGAAGCGCGGCAAATTCAAATGAATGAAATGTCACTCATTTCATTACATCTCCCCCCCTAAGAGCGAAAATTCTAAGCAATATATCTGTAAAATGTACTTATAAGTCATCTTCATATTCATTATCATCTCCTTCATCTTCTTCAGCCTCTGTTATGACAGGTTGCAATTTTGTTATATGAAATAATGTTGATTCTGTTTTTCTGTTGCCTGTATCAATCCTATAAATGGAATTCGATATTTTCTCTATTATTTTGAAAGGGCCTATTTTTAATTCGTCTAATTTCTTTCTATTCAGTCTATTTCCATTTTCTACAT
The DNA here is from genome assembly GCA_963855885.1 of Coenonympha glycerion. Taxonomy (NCBI): domain Eukaryota; kingdom Metazoa; phylum Arthropoda; class Insecta; order Lepidoptera; family Nymphalidae; genus Coenonympha; species Coenonympha glycerion. Next base: position 12,663,048 of record OY979637.1, on the reverse strand, counting down.
ATACACTGTCTCCTACATTAAATTCTTGCATTTTTCTATTTCTATCAAATATTTTCTTGTTATACTCATGAGATTTTATTGTATTCTCTAATGCCAATCTTCTATCAGCAATCCACTTGTCTTCCTTTTCCATCGTTTTGAATTCATTTGGTAGAATACTGACATTTGTACCATCCAGTAAATATTTTGGTGCAAAACCTGTAACGGAGTGTTCTGTTTCATTATATTTTTGTATACATTCTCTTGCCAGTGTTGTCCATGTTCTCTTATTATTTTTCTCATTCATTTTACACCTTATTTTATTTACTATTGTTTGGTTTAATCTTTCATTCAAGCCGTTCGAGAATGGTGTATTCACGGCTGTAAAAATTAGTTTAATATTATATTCCTGCAAAAATTGTTTAAATTCTCTTGAATTTATGCCCGGATATTGATCTGTCAGGATAATTCCAATCTCATCTGTCTCTAGTACTTTCTTTGTTAAATTTATAAAGTCACATGCATTCTGGGTTTTCGAAGTCGCAATAAATGCATATCTTGTGTAGTGATCTACTAAAAGGTGTAGATATTTCTTTGTAGACCTAGATCCTCCAAATCCACCAATAGTATCCATTGACATTATTTCAAATGGTTTGGTAGCTGGTCCCAGTTGTGACATTAATCCAATTTTTTTTTGACATCTTGATTTATTTTTTATGCATATTTCACATGTTTTACAAATATTTATGATATTTTTTGTTAGGTTTATAGCCGTATATATTGAACTTATTTTTTTCTGCAGTTGTCTGATCCCAATATGGCATAAATCTTCATGCACCTTTTTTATAAGTTTTTTACTAAATTCTTCTGAGAGGATAATCTTTTCCTGTTTCTTTATTTTTTTATAATAGATATTATTTTTTAGTATTAAATTTTGTTTCTTTTCTCTTATTGTTTCATTTTTCTCTTGGTCTCCAACTATATCTTTTATTTGTATTAAATTAACTATTCTCAATGTTTCCTCTCTGTTATCTTCTGGTTCTAATACAGGGTTTCGGCTCAAACAGTCTGCTTCTACATTTTCTTTACCAGGTATATATTTTACGGTAAAGTCATACTGAGATAGGTAGTATGTGAGATCACCCAATTCTTCATCTGTCCTGCATTTAATGTTCATGTTCTCTAGAGGTTTGTGATCTGAGTAAATGGTGAATTGTTTTCCGATGAGCCAGTGCTGCCAATATTTAACAGCTTCTTTCATAGCAAGACATTCTAAATATATAGCCTTTTTCCGTTTTTGATGTTCATTCAATTTTTTTGAGAAATATGCCACCGGTTTGTCTTTACCATCTAGTTGTGTCTGTTTTAATATTGCTCCAATGCCCTCCAAAGATGCATCGGTAAAGATTTTGATTGGTAAGTCTTTGTCGAATATTTCCAAGACCGGTTGCGAACATAAATATCTTTTTATCAGATTGAATGCTTCTTCACATTTCTCTGACCATACAAATTTCTCGTTTTTTCGTAATAAATTGTGTAATGGATCTAAAATAATTGCACTTCTTGGTATATAGTCATGGTAGAAGTTTATTTTTCCCAAAAATTGTCTGATGTTCTTTTGCGTCTTAGGAGTTGGGAAGTTCCTTATTGAAATCAAATTGTCTTTTAGTGGTCTTACTGAATTGTTCTGAATTATATGGCCGAGGTATTTTACTGAGTCTGAAGCAAAGGTACATTTCTTAAACTTCAGTCTAAAGCCTTCTTTAATTATTGCCTCTAATACATTTCTAATGTGCCTTATATGTTCTTCAAAGGTAGACGAGTATATCAAAATATCATCGATATAGTTAACAGAGTATCCTGTGAGATTGTGTTTTCTTAGAATATTGCTTAAGATTCTCTGGAAAATTGCTGGTGATGTTTTCAAGCCAAAAGGGAGGCAGGTCCACTGGAAGTGGCCATCTTGTGTGACAAATCCTGTTTTACTTCTGTCTTCCACCCGTAATGGTATTGCCCAAAATGCTGAGTTTATATCTAGTGTAGTAAAATACTTGCAATTTCTAGTTTTAATAATTAGATCATCTATCAAAGGAAATGGTTGAGCTTGTGGTATAACTATTTTGTTTAACTCTCTGAAATCTACACATAAACGGGATTTTCTATTTTCACCTTTTTTAAACGCCAATGTCACTGGAGCAGCGAAAGGACTGTATGATTCTTCTATTAAATTGTTCTTTAGTAACATCGATATTTGCTCTTCAATTTCTAATCTATCTTGTATTGTACATCTGTATGGTCTTTTACTACAATATTTATTTACTTGTAAATCTATGCGAGCTTCATAATCTTTAACTGAACCTATATCATACTTGTCCTTAGCAAATATTGTTTTATATTCCTTTATAATTTTCTCTATCTCAATTTTCTTTTGATTATCTAAATGGTCTGTCATACTTATAAATTCCTCTGTTTGTATGTGTTCATTGAAATTTACTGTATATTTTTTTATATTATTATCTTCATTTCTGTTATCTTTAGACATCCTGTCTATTTTATTTGTTATTTTCTTTTGTTCTATCTGCAAGTTCTCATTTTGGGTTAATCTGAATTTCTTTATCATATCTAATCCGATTATGAAATCATCAAAATCTTCATTTTCTACTATGTATACATCCACCTCTTCTTCTAAATCAAATATTTTAATTTTTATTGTTATCAAGCCATCCATCTTCTTCACACCATTAACCGTTCTCATGTATGCTATGTTCACATCATCTTTTTTTTCTTTTACTTTTATTAATCTTGAATTTATTATAGAAATCTGTGAGCCTGAATCATAAATACCACTCACTTCTAGTTTATTTTCTAATAAAAGCTTGATTTTGATTAATGGTGTGCTTACTAGTTTTTTTCTCAGTATTTATGTCTACTTCAATTATGGAGTTATTGTTTACATTTTTAGTTTTAAGATCTTTTTCAGGTTCATTTTTATTTTTCTTGAACCAACATGACTCCTCCGGATGATATCTAATCCCTTTGTCCAAAGACTCACAAGTCTTACATGACTTCTTCTCATAAGTTTTATTTTTATTATAAAATGTACTGCTCTTTATGTTAGTTGAGTTTTTCTTATACATCGTGCCTTCATATTTTCTTATCTCGTTGAACAAGTCAGTAGTGTTGTTGAGTTCATCCCTGTTTAACTTATTTAAGATAAATCCAGGTAAACCAGTTGCAATAAGATCTATCATTGTTTTGGAATCTATAGATTTGTTTATATCTAATAAAAGCCGTTCTTTTTTTATGGCATAATCAATTAACTGTCCTTCTTTATACCTAAATGCGAGAGCATATGTGACTATGTCCCATCCTTGGTTTTTAAAAGTTTCTAAAAACTTGTCTTTCCATTCACTCCATTCAGAATTTATTGTTAGTTTTATGATCATCGAGCTATACCAATCCAAACAAGGTTTATCTAAAAATAACCTCAAAATATCTATTTTTGTCTCATCTTTTGTTATATTAAAGCGCGCACACTCTTTTTCAAAAATTTCTATCCATTGCATCGCATTAGGATTTTTGCTTGTGAATTTTTCAATAATAAATTTTTCTGAGATATGTTTTAAGTTATGTTGACTTTCTTTCTTAGTTGTAGTTTCTATTAATTGTTCCAAGATTTGTTGCAAAGTGTCATTTTTGTCCTTTGCTTGTGTTGTGCTCACTTCATCTAAATATTGATCTAAAAATTGCATATTACCTTCCTCATCTACATATGTCTTCTTTAGATTTTCATCCAACTTTATCCATACTTTTCTACTCTGGTGTCTTTTTTTAATGCTATTTTTTACTTTTGTGAAAGTGTTCGTTTTAACAATATATGTATGATGACTCACCGGCTTCAGTTCCTCGGGTAAAACATAACATTTTCCTTCTTCAGTAGATATTGAGGTTATAGCTAATACATTTGATTTGCCATCATTTGAGGCTATTATTGTAAACTCAAATTGAAGCCGGTCCATCTTCTTTTAGTTCACAAAAATGTCGTTTTATAAGACATTGAGGATCTCCAAAATTAAACACAAATTGTTTCCCTGAAATAACAAAGTTTTGTTTTATTACAAGTTTTGTTTTATTTTACAATTATCTAGTTATTATCAAGTTACGACAATTACACTTCTATCTCACCTGAAATAACAAAGAAACGACATTTAAAGTTCACTATATCTCGAGTCCTCAATCACATTCTTTCTATGAGTTTTTATTACGACAAAAATGCACACAACAATTTCAGCGTCCCTCGCCATTTTAAATCATCGACACAGATCAATATCATAGATACGCGACAGCTGATACGCGAAGCGCGGCAAATTCAAATGAATGAAATGTCACTCATTTCATTACATATATATGAAAATACCCAAACACTGGTAAACACTCATGTCACAAACATTTACCAGTAGTGGGAATTGAACCCACGACCTCCAACGCAGACGGCAAGTTCGCTACAGCTACGCCATTCGGTTGTCTTAGAAAACTTACATAGGAACATCTTCAATATTGATCTCTTCATCAGGTCCGATCACGTCCACGTCTATTCTGTGAGCATCTCGCGCCGGCTCCTCCACTTCGGGCTTCTGTTCACTCACCGATGCATTCATATCACTCACTTCACCCGATGTTTGCATACCTGGAGAGGAGACGCAAATGAATATATTTACAGAATTGCTATGTAGTAATTGGTTATATAGTATACAATGATCATCAGTAATTTATGGTAAATGAATACCCTTCAATTCAATTCAACTCAAAATATTCTAGTTCCTTGTCTATGAATCATTAAGCGAATTAAAGGTAAGATTTAAAGGTAAGGTAAGGTGAGTGAATCAAAGGTAAGATTTTAAGTAGTTAGTTCAGTTGCCTGTGCTGTGAAAAAATTAGGCAGTTTAGACATTCATAAAGCCAAGCTTATATAAAGCCAAAAAAAAACAAATAAAGCCAAGCTTATATTTTGCCTACTTCCACAGTGGTATCCTATTGTGGGGCGAAGCTGTTGATTTTCAAACTATATTTTTATTGCTAAAGAGAGCAATTTGATCCATATGCAAAATAATACAGATTTTCATTTTCATTTTATATGATGAAGGAGTGCAGAAAGCTAAAATTAATATAACAGCCGTGTTTTTGACCAATGGACGGGCGACCGTGTATAGCTCATACTTACTTTCTTCATCTTTTATGAGGTCACTTAGATTGAGTTCAGCGACAGGCGATGTCGGTGTTTCGCTGGGCTTGTCTTCAGGCGTCACCTCTGTTATTAATGGCACGGCGAATGAGTGATATCTGTGAAATAGTAGTTTATGGTACCAGTGAGTAAAGTTGGTGATTACCGCTGAGGCGCCATTGAGACCCGAGCCGTTAGGTGAGGGTCTTAAGATAGCCGAGGACGGTAATCATCAATATTCACGTGTATCATACGACGTTTTTCAACACACTTGTGAATAAAATACTTAATACTAATTTAAATAATTTTATTCAGTAGATAAAATTAAAAAAAACTGTCTAACTCACTAGTGAATAATAGAAAAAGTCACAGTTTGCGATTATAGGTGTCATTATGTGCCTAATTGCGGTGAAATTAGAGCCACTTTATGAGCAAGTGTCTTGAAATAAATATTATTGATGTGTAATGTTAACCCATCTCAAAATGCTGTGGGCCTATTCACGTAACGCGTCGGCTACATTTGAAGTGTTTAAAAGGCAATTACATAATATACGAGAATAATTAAAGAAGCTATATTGAAATCTAAACATTTTTTCCGAACATTGAAAAATTAATTTTACGTGTATTAACAAAGAGCGTAAAATTGAATGTGGGTCCATGTGGGTCCAAACGCCTATTGTCGACAATCATCAAATTTAATTTACGTCGCACGATAAGGTTGAGGCATTGTATATCTTATTTTGAAGTACATTTAATTTTACACTCTAAACCAACAGACGTTAAGTTATTTTTTTTTCATTTCTAGTTTCACAAAACCTGGACTTCCACAATATTATAGAGATTTCATTTTAGCAGAGTTGGTAAATGTGAAAATAATGAGCTCTGAATAATAATAGACGCAATTACCTTATTATGGGACCAGTGATTGCTTTTTTAATTGGTCTAACTTTTTTCTTTTCCAGTTCACTTTGCTCAAATCTTTCTGAAAATGAAAAAAACAATATTATTTATATACATTTACTTTCAGTCTCAATGCCCAGCATGATGATATATTGTACTCATCTGGATTAAATGAATATGAAAATAAGTGCATCAGCTCAGCCTTTAGTATTTAGAGTGGAAGAATGCACTTGAGTTTTTGTAAGTGTGTGTCAAATTCGACGTGACAGTAATCGAAGCCTAGACCTTCCATTTCATTTGATGATTCCAATAAACTTGCTGGTTTATCTGTCCGTTTATCGGGTGAAACCTTATTCCTTATCTACATTCAAAAGAGAAACTGTGTACATTGAATGCTTCCTAGGATCGCGTGTTCTGTCGAGAACTAAACGATACAGAATCAGCCTAGCTAATTTAGAAATTAGTGTCCCGTGGCGGGAATCGAACCTGCGTCGCCCGCCAACACAGAGTGAGTGCTTGTTTTTTAATATGAACTTTATGCAATAGCAATAAACTCAAATTGACTCTACGCTTTAGTTAGAAAACGTTTGTTACGACGAGAAAAATTCGACAATTATTCGAATTTTTTTTCGCCGTAAAAACCATTCTTGAACTTCAACGAACATTTAACAAAAAGAATTGGCCAAACTGGTCCAGGCGTTGTTGAGTTATGCGCTTATCAACACATTTTTTGATATTATAAATAGAGATCATACCTAAACTCTTGAGATTCTCTTTCTCTGTAATTAGCGCCTCTTCAAGTAGCTCTTCTTGTGTCAGAGGTCGCTCTTCAACCTTTTTTGGCTTTTTCTTTTTTAGTTCAGATCTAATTTTTATTCTTTGTTGTGTTTCTGCTGATTTTACGGCTGTGCTTTGCCTTATAGATTTTCTCTCTGTAATTAAAATAATAATATATGATCACTTAAAATCAAGGAAAGACCAAAACAAAATTAAAAATTTAGTTCAGTAAAAAGGGTAACCAATTTGCTGAGAATTTAAGACAAAAAGTCAGACTCGCACACTGAGGATTTTGATTGGGTCCCTTATTTGGGTCAGCCAGTCGGGGGGAAGAACTATCAAATGATTACTATAACGATGAATACGTTTTTCTCACGCAATCAGACCCCAAGTTTTGCATTTTCAATCAGAATAAAATATAAATAAAACAGACTATAGAGGATAGAGACACAACAAACCTATAGAAGTATCTATTAATGATTTATCAGCTGTTTCTGATTTATCATCATCTTCCTCCTTGGGTCTATGCTCTTTTGGTTTTCTCACAACTGATTTCTTCATCTTTTCTGCTTTTTTCTTTCTGTACGGATCCTAAATAGAAATGAAATGAAATGAAATGAAATGAAATGAAATGAAATGAAATTCTTTATTTCACATAGGCTTAGATATAAGCTCTCATGAAATGTCGAGACTCTACCGCCAGGTTCGGAAAGCAGGATTGCACCGAGAAGAACTGGCAAGAAACTCGGTACTTGCTCTTTTCAAAAAAAATGTCTCAATATACAATTTTTAGTACTTAGTATGAAACAATATTTTTAAGATATCTCGTGAGGAGATGGAAGCATATCACTATCGTTCCAAGAATCTTTGTTATTTAAAAATTCTTCAATGGTGTAGTAACCCTGATTTATTAGATGTTTTTTGACAGTATCTTTAAACCGGTGCAAAGGTAAGTCCAAGACAGACTTCGGGATCATATTGTAGAAGCGTACACTCAACCCCACAAAGGACTTTTGTACCTTACGCAAACGGTGTGGCACTACAACTAACTTATGTGCTCCACTTCTAATTGGACGGTTACTTATATCTATCCGTTTATTGTAATTATTAATATTTTGACGTACAAACAGTAGACAATTATAAATGTATTGACACGCCACTGTAAGAATGCCTATTTCTTTAAATTTTTGGCGAAGAGATTCGCGTGGCTTCATTTTGTATATGGATCTAATAGCTCTCTTTTGCAATACAAATATAGTTTGAATATCAGCAGCTTTGCCCCATAATAGAATACCATAGGACATAACACTGTGGAAGTAGGCGTAGTAAACAAGCTTGGCTGTATCAATGTCTGTAAATAGAAGAATCTCAATTTAATCATAATTATAACAATCCCTTTTATGGGCATAGTATCTGGCAATTTAGTTGGCAGTCTGCAAACACTATTGTTTTCCTTCACCAAAATGCAGTGTATTAGTGATTCTATCTAGTATTAGTGCCTTCTATCCCTTTCTCGCAAAACGAAAATTTGTATGAAGCCACAGGTTGGCATTAGTAAGGTGGGACGTCACAATTCAATGTCACTATCTCCGTCTAATCAGAAATATCTAAATGCTTATAAGGAATTTATTTGATCAATTCCATTAGTTTATTCAGTGTACATCATTATTTTTATCCTAATTTATAATTAAATAATAAAAACTAGGGAGTCAAATACCCAATTTTAGGTTTTAGAATTTTTGAGCCGATACACACTTCCTAACTTACCTTATAGACTTTACCAACTACTTTTTTCTTCTCTTTAACCTCACCATCACCATCTTGGTCGGACACTGGTTCATCGTTCTCATCAATGTCAAAGTCTGAATCCACAACATCATCAGCTTCCCTCTCTTCTCTGAAATATAAATTCTAGTGATGCAACGGATATCCGGTTGCTATCCGGTATCCGGCCTATCCGGCCATTATTTTGTTATCCTGCCGAATACCGGATAGTTGCACACTATCCAGCGTATCAAATAGTGATTCTGCTTGGTATTTAAAAATGTAGGTATACAAGAAAACAACAACAAATAATTATCAATCATTAGTTTCTGTACACTGGTACACTGGACCTAATAAAACTAGTTTCTTGCATGGAAAATGGTCCACATGAACTTCAATACATAACAGGTTGAAACCTGCACGATGCGCCCCCCGCCAAACTAAAATGTAGCAATTGTTTGGCCAGCCGAATATTCGGCTGATATTCGGTGATCAAGCCGAATATCTGACACGTTCTCCCTCTAGCAGAACAATAATTAAAGGTTGTTCAATCCATGGTGACCCAATTTCTTCACAATCATGCTGTGCGTAAAGTGTTAGGAAGGAATGGGGCACATCTCCGTGAATTGAACTACCTAAACCTATAACAGTCTATTGGACTAGGCTAAAATTTATGCGTCTACATGTTTTTTGTAAAAACTCTGGCTGTGGTCCAGATTAGGTGACAGTCGCATTATTTACGTGTTTACTAACTTAGATATGAATGTTTTTTATGTAATTCACTTCACAATGTCACTAGCTTTCGAAAATAACTCAAATTAACGTGAAATAATAAGAATAATTATTATTTTAAATCAAATTTTTTAGGTTATTTCAGACGACATTTTACGTATTTTTTGCCAATTTGCTAATATTATAGTATGAATACACTTCTTAATGTTACTAATTCACTGCACAAACAACTTAGGGTCCAGGAGCGAGCGAAGCGAGCTCGGGACTTGAGGGCACCCCGACTCGGTTGGGTTAGGTGACGAAGAGGATGGCGTACTTCTGAGTGGTTATTTTATTTTATGCCCACCCAGAAATAGGAGCCCCGCGAAGCGGGGCTCCGTCGAACGAGCCTAGAAAAGTGTAAGGGAAAACTAAATAATTAACCATAAAATTTTAAAACTTAAAAAAATTATTTCTCGAAAACTATTTCGATTCTAGATATTTGCCTTGGGGCCGAAGTCACCCCTTCCCCCCCCCTTCCCCTCCCCCTACATCCACCCCTATCCGCCTTGTCACCCAATCTGGACCCCACCCAAAACTCTGCTCAACAATACTCATTTACTTCATATTGGTTCCCGATAGCTCGAAATGCAAAAAAATAGATATCTTTCAAGAACCAATATGACGTGAGTGGAAATTTCCAAGCAAAGTTTCTAAACTAAACATGTAGATGCGTAAATATTATGCAGGCAAAATTCATTGCCATAAACCTACAATGTAGGTAGGTAGGTAGTCTAATATTTGCGAAAAATTAAATAACATTTGAATTCCGCGGGCTGCTAGGGTCGAAACACCTAAGGTAAATGGCAGTATGAACTGTGGACTTTGAGCGATTTAAATCTTTGATTTTGATGTGTTCTGAGCCAAACAATACTCACACATAGTCGTTGTCTTCTTCGGCTTCTTGGAAACCACCGTAGGTCGTTTTATAGAATTCGTCTTCCTCCTCCTCGTCCAACAACTTCGCCATACGATTGCCGGCATTGGCACGGCGCTCTCGTTGAGCCATTGTCTTACAAATCGTTTGACCGGCGGTCTCGGTCAGATAGTCCACTAAAGATGAATTTAATCAACAAAAATATAATATTCAGTCGATTTTACAAAACAGAAATGAAGTTTCAACTTTCAGTCTAAAAAAAACAATTAAAACAACAAACTGTCAAGTGTCAATGGTGTCAACTGTCAAGTGTCAGACTGTCACTAGAGATCTACGAGGAACGAAACTTAATGAAGCAGCAATTATGCCTTTATATTATGTTGCGTGAAATCGACAAAGCTGTAACAATAACATCACATTGTCTCTTTCTAACTAATTCAAAATTGTTTACGTTATACGAGATAGCAACATAATTGTTTTTTCTGACTTCGGCAACACTGAAGTTGTGACGTCACGAAAAAATAGCCGTGTGGCCAATTCTTCCATAATTTGTCGCATTTTGTAGATTCTAACATGTCGAAACATGTATACAAAGTTTATGCGTATCATGTTTTTTGAAATATTAGACATTAGACAATCATATTATTATTCTAATTTGCGTGCGGATTATAATTAGTATGTGAAAAGGCCTACTCAGTGTTGTGTTGTGCAGTGAGATCGTGGAAAGACAAAAATAGGCCACATTTAACATATTTTCATAGGTCAGAATTCGATTTCATTAATTTTATCGTTATGGTGTTGCGGCCCTACCAGCCCGCGAAATTCAAATTTTATTTAGTTTTTCGCAAATATTAGACTAACTACACATTGTAGATTTATGACAATGCATTTTGCGGGCCTACTTTTTATGCATCTACACGTTTTTAAATAGAAACTTTGCTCGAAAGTCCCCCTCATCTCATATTGGTTCCCGAAAGATAATTTTTTGCAGTTTCCCAGATTTCGAGCTATCGGGAACCAATATGAAGTAAATGAGTATTGTAGAGCAGAGTTTTTGTTAAAAACATGTAGATGCATAAACGTTGTGCCCGCAAAACCCATTGCCTGTAACCTTCGATGTATAATTAGCCCACTATGAGCGAAAAACTAAATAAAATTTGAATTTTTGCGCCCGGGTGGTACCCATCGCCCTTAAATCGTTTAAAATTATGTGTTATGATCATATAACATGCACTTATATAATGTGTAAAAGAAGAAATATTTCTTCAGGATTGAAATAAATTCGACTTAATTTTTGTTGTTATGTTAAGGCGCACACCACGGGTGTGCCCGCGAAATTCAAATTTTTCGTGGTTTTTCGCTATTTTTAAGCTAATAACACAAAATATGCTTATGATCGTCAAATTGCGATAATCCCAATATCTTCTTCACGTGTTTATATAAAAATCTCTGCTCACAAGTGTTGAGTTAAAAAAATTAGTCCGAGATTTGCGAGTTACTCACATAAAACTCGATACTCGGACTAATTTCCTAGGATACACATTTTTATGCAAAGATTTTGATATAATCATGTAAAGATGATACTGCCATTCTCGCAAATTGATTGCCATAAGCCTATCATGTCTAATTAGCGTACAAATTGCAAAAAACCACGAAAATTTTGAATTTCGCGGGCAGACCCGTTGATTTCACGTTAACACAAAACAAAGTACTAATGATGCGACTGCTGTTATACCGATATCGATAAAATTCGTATGTATAGTTAAAATGTTGATAGATGAGTAGGGCTCCTAATATCACAACCTTCTATTTGGACCTCGAGGTTTTACTCCTCTGACTTCTCGTAGTTACTTCCGCTTTAAGAAAACGGGCCGCGGATGCGAACATTTACTATATACAATCACTCGTATCAAATGTAGTTTGGTCTCGCGGGATAAGTTAAAAATCCTAATCCGGAAACATAATATGCACCGCTGGCAAAACCTAGTTTTACTACAAATTAATTTTTAATAGTAATATCCTAGTTTCAGTAACCATCCTGTAACGTACCTACTAAGTATTTGGCATGGGCAGACGCATCACTCATAAAGTGAATGTCTTGATTGTATCGTAATTACCCTCGTTATTATCCTTAGCTGGGTTATGGTACAGAATATGCTACGTAGCAGCACGTAAGCATGCTAGTTTAGAGCATTTGCTACTAACTAGCATGTGTACAAAGTGCCATGCTTATTCTGAATGCAAATCACTTTGAGTATCATTTGTATTGATAGTAAATAATTATACGGACCGATGAAGCTTGCCTGTAAAGTTATAGTCGTGGAATGAAAAGGTTCGTCACCTTAGTGTCGATTTTCGCTTGCACTAGTACTGCAAGAGTCCATTATGTCAACATACCAAAACAATGACAAAATACGCAAACGAATCAATTTGAAAATTGACTAACCTTTTCATTCCCTAGCAGTACTATGACGTGATGCGTAGTGGAAGGTAATAAATAATACAAAAATAATATTTTGTGCTCTTTATTCAATTTTAACAGTTATTATAATGATTTATTTCAGTCATTGTCAATTAATTTATTGGGAATCGATCAGTATTAGAGAATCACCCGAACTTACAGAGTTTTTTTTTTAATTTTGCATACAATTCAAGACTACTGTTATCAGTTGACAGGAACAAAAACGTTGATACCAACCTGAATGATTACAATTTTAATATTTATTACCATTCATTCTACAGAAAGAGATATGACGAAGTATTGTAAAATTTTGAACGAAGTTTAAAATATATAATACAATTTGTTATTATTTCACCACTGCATTGAAGTATTTGCGTATATAAGACTTGTCTTCGTTGTGTCTATGCTTCGTCTATCTTATTCCGTAGTCTATGATTACACATAACTATTATTTCCGTTTCAATATCATGTTACCTTACATTAAATTCCCGAATATATATTTTCTCTACAAATTCATTAATGTCTTTGGATGGGAATAACTATGGTAAATTAATAACATTAAATTAATAATTAATATTTTCACTTACAGAAATACACTTACAAAATCAATTTTATTGAAGTTGGTATTGAATTACCACAGAAAATTACAGCAATAATATTATTATGTCTAACATCCAAACCGCAGTGAGCCCAAAGATTTGAAATAATTTAACATCGGAACAGATTATAAATAATTCTACTCCGTGAGCGAGGTGGCGCCATCTATTATCGATATCCTGGACCAGGACTAATTTGCTCAAGCATAGCAATACATTCCTTAGTTATTAATAATTAAAAACATTAAATAATTAGAAATAAATAATAAAAAATATAATTTAAATAAAAACAAAACGAAAAAGACGGCAATGGAATGTTCTGGGTATGACGTTTTAATTTTTGTGATGTTATAGTATAATATTGAAAATACTCTTATTTAAATATAATTAATAATAACATACTTATGATAAACTTTCACACTCATTCATATGAGTAGCACTAACAGCGAAAAATCAATATCTACTAAATAGTTCTCTATTAATGAATGCGTACATCTCGTGCAATACTTCTTGGACTGTGTTCGAGCAAAATACTACATAAGATGCGCAAGGTACACTTAAGAAGTAAATAAACCACGTTGTGTATGCTACTTTTTAAGTATTTCTTCTTCAACATATTTATAAATAAATATTTTTTAACAAATTAGTCTAAAGACTACTAAAATTATACTAATAAACAAATTCGATTTATTATTTATATATTTTCAATAAACTAAGACCATGCTTTGCATATAAAATTCGGTTAAACAGAATACGTGGCATCAATATAGGTAGTATTAATAATTCATAGACTTCAATATTTTATAAATACACAATATTAATATTATTGTATTATTATGTATAAGTATTCATATAATTTAATAATATTTTGGTATACTATACTTTATTTTCATTACATTGTTTAAAAGATTTTATAATTTGATTTCATTTTAAAACAATTATTATTACCTAACATTGAATAAAACATTTGTATTGAATCAATTGTCTAAGTAAATAAAATTCATTTATATTGTTTATAAACATTATGTGCATGTAACATATTGTAACTAGAACATTTTAACATATTTCATAGACACAAAGTATTGCCATGTTAAAATTAGATACCATATTTTGTAAATGACTTTATTGCTATAGAAACAAGTTGGTAACCATCCTTCATCCGAAAACATATTTTTTCTTTAATGACACCTATTTAACTTAAATGAATATTAGTAATATTCCATTCCACATGGGATTTAAACTTTTATCTATAGTATATAAATTGAAAATAATAATATGCTAATTATTATTTAGGGCACAAAAGGTTAGGGTTGGTATACATAATATTTTTATGAAACAAATATTATTTAAGTGTAGCAACACTATCATTCGTCAAACTAAACAGTGCTACTCGTACGCCATTTTTTCATGCTATCGATAAATTCAATATTTGTATAACTATATTAAATTACCTAAATATACTTAAAGGCTAACTTATTCTATGAATTTGTTGATGACTTGAAACAATTTATTATAACAAAGTTGTAAAGTAAAATCTTACTTATTTATAGATATTACAGTAATTTTACTATTCTATTTCACATCCTTTAGATCTAGTAGTTTTAATAACATCGTTAATTGAGAAAATTTATCATCTGTAATCAGGAAATCTAAATTATAAACGCCCAAGATAATATTTAATTGAAATGAGCTTATAATATAAAAAAAAAATGAGATGATAATTAAGCTAAATTTAAAAAAAAAAATTAATTGCTGTATCATTGAACACATTAAAATTAAGTCTGTTTTTTGCCCCAAAAGCAGGAAATAATAAATTGCGTATTTGGAAATCAACGTCTCTAATAGATTTCCGGGGGTAATACGGTAACGGCAAAAAATTCAATGTAAAAAAATAAGTACAGTCTAATAGCGGGGAGACATTAGTGGGAATTGCCGATAATTATCGCATGCCTAGTATTTTGTGTACTCACGTGAAACTCGACACTCGAACCTAAAATTAAGCAAAAATAAAAGATTGTACTGCCATTCCTGTAATTAGGGTTCCATACCAAAATGGTAAAAATGGAACCCTTATGGTGAGACTTTCTCCGTCCGTCCGTCCGTCCGTCCGTCTGTCACACTCAATTATTCAACTGCCTTAGGGCTATGTTATAAGTTTATACGCATTAAAAAAAATTGATTTTCGCGGGCTGATTTGTATACTTCACCAAGCAAGAATGGCTTGACTAAAAAAAATAAGGGTTCCATTTTTACCATTTTGGTATGGAACCCTAAAAACATAATCATATCAACACGATAATTTTCAGCCTTACCCGCTCATTTATAATGGCTTAACTGTACTAAAATTTGCTTTTTTTGTCGTTTTTAAAAACTTTCTGAAACTTACTTCTAAGATACTTAGTACTTTTTAATATATTATAGTGAAATAGTGATAGGTATAGTAAAATCCGCTACTAGGTAGGTATATATAGTTATAATTTCTGTACAGGAATGCAAAGTGCTATCTAGAACAAAGAATTAAAAAAAACCGTGAGACTATCATTGAAGAAAAAACGACAAATTTGCATTTTTTAAAATTCATTGTGCCGCCATGTTTCTAATTTTAATCAAAAACTATAGTGGTAATTGCATTTTAAATTAAGATGACGAAAAATGTTACAAAACAAAATGCTTCTTATACTAGATATTATAATGAGGTTTTTAGTTATCGATTGTTTTGTCAATTCATTAAAATTATAAGCGAGTAAAAAACTACACACTGAAAGTAAATAAAATAATTAATATGAATCAAGTATAAGTACATTAACGTTTGTTTATTAAGTTTTTATTTTTGCCTAAATCGGCAATTATAAGTCCCAGTTACAACATACATTGTAAACATCGATAACTAAATTTTTATACTACTATGTTTACCTAGAAAATAAACGAGTGGTATAAATGAAATTCTATTCAATGCCAACCCTGTGAATTCTAAAAACCTGTGATATTAATAGTCAAAGGGTTTTCCAACCAAGAAACTGTGAAATGGAACAATTTTTAAAGAAATGAAGACAAGTATTCACTTTGGTGTTTAGCCCAAACGTCAAAGTTCGTGTAAGGTCAAAGTTCCACTAGCCTTTGAATCGCTTTGATGTAGGTACATTAACTTCTCTAGTAAATCTGAAGGCCAAGCCATGTCACTTACCGATTATATCTCTACAATCGCTAACGCTTATGTAAACTGAAATCGTAATGACTGCTGTTTTTTTTTTGATAATAATTCATGTGATGGATCTGACGTCATAATTCACAAAATTTCATTCCCTTAATGTTATTGAGTTTCTAAAGCATTAGCGGTCGTAACAATAGAATGAATAAGCTATATGCCTAGACCTTCAATAAGAATGAAGCCAGAAATTCTCGAATTCAGCCAATACAGGAATAAAAAAATCCCTTCCACACTAAATAACAATAAATTGCGTTTTAAATGAGCATACAACTCATCCGCAATAACTTGGGACCTGAGAAGAGTGCAAGTCATTGAAATTTCGTCATTATTGCGCACATCATAAGAAATAGGCAGGCATTAACTCAGGTCTTAAGTTATCGTGCACGCGTTATTTCAATAACATAATTGTAATGTAGTTTCTTTGTTGGATAACCGTTTCAATACTTAGTTAATAGGATAGATCTTAGAATTAATTAATGTTGAAGTAATCATTTTGAGCTACAATTTTATTATTTCCTATAGAGTTACACCCTCCTTGTCATTTAAACATTAGTTTAATATATTATAATATATTATATACATTGTTCTAAAAATTGAATGAACGATCGAATGTTTTATATAGATACCGAACTTGTTTTTGGCACAAAATCTGTTGAGCGGTATTGCACCAAAACGGAAAATGTGATGTTTTTTTATTCTACAACTATATTATATATATTTTAAATTAATTTATATGTAAAACAATAACACAACAATAAAAATATAACAACGTAGGTTATCACATAATTATTATTAAATAACAAAAAATTATTTATATTTAAATGATCACACTCAAATGTATTTTATTTATCTTTATGATTATATTTTAAACAGTGAAATAAAAGTCCAATCTAGAGATATTCAGACTATAAAATATCAGTTTCATTAAAAATTCATATTGTATTAAATTAAATAAATCCGTTGACTTGAAAGAAACTAAACAATCAAAAATATTAATTATCTTGTTTTATTATTATTTATTTTTATTATTTAATTTTTAATTTAATAACTACTTCTGTCATAACAATCATCGAAAATCCAATTCTATTTTGTGCCAGTATATCGATCTCGTTTAAACACGTTTTAATTGTAAAAAGTCTACAACCGTGACGAAGATACGTTTTAAAATTGAATATTTACGATTTCGTTGCCTCTATAATATTAATTCGCCGATATATTAATTGTCCTAATTTTTTTTATATTGATGAAATAATCTTAAATTTAAATTCAAGATACAATGATAACCTTACTTGGTGGAAAGCAAGAATCAGAGCGCGTTTGTTCAAAGTGCCTTCACACTATTAAAATAGGCAACTTTCTTGTTGAGCAACTTCATGTATAATATGCTTAGTCAACAAATGAGTTGACGAATGAAACTGGACCCTATTCCGTGCAGTTAAAGCCTTAAATTTTGCTGGCTTTTAAACACAATCTGAATGTTGATCATCACACCATCCACTGAGGTAGAGTGCACCCTTGCTAGTGGCATCCAACTTTCAAGCGTGGGAAAATATTGTGCTTTTAAACAATATGAAAAGGTCTTAAAGATAGCAGTTGGTTTGTCGGCAAACCCATAACACGGTTACCTATTATGGGGCACCTAAAACATTCCTTCGAAGTTCGATTGCGCTTATATACGATCAAAAATCACAACTAATTTGCAGGTCTTTAAAGACATCCTCTGTGGCACAAAGCGTATCCTTGACTGTGCCGCATCTAACTTAGTAAAGATATTGAGCTTTTAAACAAGATAATACCTTATTCCGTGCAGCACAAAAACTCCAATTCATTTGAAATTGGTTTTGAGAGCAGTCGGTGAATCGACACACTCACCAAACGGCAATCCTTGCTAGTGCTACATCCAATTTCCAAGTGTGTAAAGATATGAAGATTTTAAATAATATAGAACCTTATTCCGTGTAACGAAAGTTTTAACTCATTTGCAGGTGGTGGTCTTAAAGACAGAAGTCGGTAAATCAGTACATCCATGAAAGGCAAGAATATGCCCTCAAGGTGCCCACCTTGAGGGCATATTCCAACTCAGTTCAGTGCCGCATCCAACTCTAATTGCGTAAAGATATGGTGAATTTAACAATATAAAACCTTATACCGTGTAACGCAAATTCCAATTAATTTGCAGATAGTGGTGTTAAAAATAGAAGTCGGTAAGTCAGTAAATCCATGAAACGGGCATATTCTTGCCAGTGCCGTATCCAACTTCCAAGTTCGTAAAGATTTTAAACGATATAGAACCTTATTCCGTGTGATTAAAATTCCAATTCATGTGCAGACAGTGGTATTAAAGATAGCAGTCGGTAAGTCAATACACCCATGACACGGGCACCCACTGTGGGGTGGAGCGCATCCTAGCTAGTGCCGCCTCCAGTTGTGCGAGGGTGTCATCTATGTCGTTGTTGACTATCGACATGTCGAAGTAGTGGCCGTACGTCCGACGGAGTTGTTCTGACTCGCGGGCTAGCACTTCTAGCGAGCCGTCGTACTGAAAATAAAGAATTTAAAATTAATATAGTTTTTGTAGGAGTGGAATATCTAAATCTCTTGACAGTTAAATTTTAAATCTGTTGAAATATTTAATAGGCCCCTTATTGGGCATTTATTTATGTATCTCCAGAAGGATTGTGACAGGCGTAAATCTCACAATTGTTGCTGCCAAATACAACTTTTTATAAGAAACATTACAAAAGCAACTTTTGACAACATCATTCGCGAGGTTTACGGCTATCGCAAACCTATCGCGAGATAGGTATTCGTAATAAGGTAATCATTTTTGTGAAGTGGGAATGCAATCTCAACAAAACATGATTGGATCTGTTTCATACGCCGAGTTTCAAAATGTGACATGTTTCAGGCTCAAGGCTAAGGTGTACCTGCGAAGTTCAAATATTATTTAGTTATTCATAGTTTTTAAGCTAATAACGTATTGTATGATTACGGAAGTAAAGTTGCGGTACTGGCAGTACCATCTACAGACTCACGCCGAGAACCCCCGTGAACCCCCGAGAAGCGTGAATGTGTGAAGTTTCTCGGCAAGCGCGAGAACGACAGTTCTCGCGCTCGCCTGTTCTCCGTTCAGCGTTGGTATTTTGGCCCGAGAAAAAGGATTTCTCTAATCAGTTTGTTTTTCAGGGAAGTCTTCTTTTCTTTCTCGCCGTGAGTCTGTAGGGAATGTAGAAAATTGGCCCGAGAATTAAGAGTTACTCACGTCAAACACGTACTAATGATATTGCCATTTCTGTCTTCCTGACCCTCCCTGATACCCCTACAATGTCTTGTTAAGTTAAAAATTGCAAGAAGCCAAAAAAAATTTAATTGAGTAGGGAGGTAGATGAGTTCACATTAATGTTTCTTGGTGATAATGTTTCTTGGTGATAATGTTTATTGGTGAAAATAGTTATACTCACATCGGCGACATTGTTCAGCGACGGCGCAGCGACGAACACGACGTAGGGCGCGAACTCCGCAGTGCGCAGGATCTTGAGCGCCTGCGGCTCCACGTCCAGTATGGCGATGCGGCGCTCCGAGTGGATCCGGCGGATCGTCTCCAGCTTTGTGCCGTACATCGCGTCCTCGTGCGTGCCTGAAATGATCGATAGGTTTCTTTACAGCAAAGAACAAGTAAATAATTTAAAAATTAAAAAAACACGACTGTCCTGTGGTTATACAACTTGTTCCAAAAAATATAGCCTATGTTACTTTGAATGATGTAAGGATTCTAACGATACCCCATATGTCCAAATCGATTTAGCCGTTCAGAAGTTATGGCGTAATAAAAAACCTCTCATACATACATACAATATAATGAGCCCTAAAAACATTACACTCCTTTTTTGGGCAGTCATGTAAAAATATACAGCAACCTAGGGGAAAGATGTTACACATCAATAAATCTCTTTGTTCCGGAATACGTATGTTACTTTCAACAAGTTTCATAAAAATAGGTCGAAGTAGTTTTACAGGTGTGGAACTAAGTACTTCCAGCAGAAGATAGACAACCCTCCACCACCCATGGCCCAATCAACCTCGCGGTTATTGGGGCCGAATCGCGGGGGTCGAACGTTCAGTACTTGTTCTTGGCGTGATAACCCAACAGAAGATAGTTTTTTTATTTTATAAAGGTTTATGCTTGAGCACAATCTCACCTGATGGAAAATGTCGCTGTGGTCGAAGATGGAGCGCGCTTACCTAGAAGATGCCCATTCACTCTTTTTTGAAAGTACTCAGGTCGTAAGATGCAGGAAAGGGAAACACAGATTTCGGAAGAGAATTCCAAACCTTAGCCATGCGTAGGTACTATAAATGAAGAAGCGAATCGCTTCGTGTGTACTGGTGGTATAGCGACGACAAAGGGATGAAAGCCCGCCCAGTGTCTTGTGGTGCGGTGGAAAAATGGTGAGGGAAGGACCAGATCAAACAGCTCCTGAGCACACTCCCCGAAATATATCCTATAAAAAAACTGGCGGAACCATCGAAGAGGTGGCTGATAGTAGGGAGCAACGTACCGTACTCCAAGTACTCGTTGGCAGCGATGTCCGCCATCATCTCGTCGTGCGTCACGAAGTAGTAATGTCTGCCGTTCTCCTCGTCGGCGCGCGGGGGTCGGGTCGTGTCTGAAATTTTTAACGGTAATTTTTAAGTTAAAATTACATTACATAAAACCAATGATGAAATACGCTACGCTAAAAGGACGGGAAAGATATGACGTACGTTAAAGCCAAAAATTTCTCAAATATGTCGTCGCCCGTCGTACATTTCGGTACCACTGACAGCACATACCGCTGTCGATCGCTTACATTAGCGCCATTTTATAAATTAAAAATGATGCTTCAGGGCGGAGCCTAAAACTCCATGCGTGACGTCACTAAGTGCTGATCCTTTATATGTTTAATCATCGCATTATGCATAAAATACGCATAGTTCTGCTCGCTATCTCTATCTATGTTGTCAATTGAAAATCAAGTAATCTGGACAATTTAATACAGAAATAATAACATTTACGATTTCAAAAATATTGAATGTAACTATCGTTCGGACCCAAAAATACGACTTTCACTGACTGAAACCTGTTCCGTTTCAAGAAGTCTTTGCCAACTCGCAATCCTGGTTATTGTGGATTAGATGTAATAAGTTGATGTCATAACTATTGACCCCTTTTATGGCACTGGTCTGCTCCCAGGATGCGGGAGAGTCCACCACGTTGGCAGACTTCTCACACCTTTGATAAAATAATGGTAAACTCTCTTTTTCTTCACTGCTAAGGAAGTGATATTTTGTTTCCACAAACGGGAATAACTCCGAAAAGTCAAGAGGTCCATGTGTTTCAGGGATTCGAACCTCCGAATGACCACTCTTCTTCACCTCCAACTTCACGCTCTTGCGCCAGCGACTCTCCAAGACTTTCTTTTTCTTTATCTTTGTGGTCCGTCTATATGGTGGGGGGACTGTCGACATTGCGCTTTCAATTGCGTGGCCTGGAATTAAGTAGTTAATAAATAATAGTAATTATTAAGTAGGCAACTCACGCGGTATGGGGTAGGCGTACTGGTCGGGGTGGCGCGCTATGAGCGTGTTCTTGATGTGGCGACGACCGACGCCGTGCGCGCCCAGCAGCACTATCGTTTTTCTTTGGAACGCTGAAAGATGTAATGGAATAATGTATAACACATTCATTTTCACAAAGGAGTAAGATAAGCCGGCTGTAAAAAAAAAGTAAGAATATTTCCGTTATACATGATTTAAGCGTAACTTTAACCGCTTTCGTAGCGCGGAAATTCTCGGAAAGGAACAAATTTTCCCGTTTTTGGAACATATTTCATCGATCTGCTCCTATTGGTATAGTGTCATGTTGTATAGCCTATTATATTCCTCTATACTATTTAACACAAAAAATATTTTTCAATTCGGATCAGTAGTTCTTTAGATTAGCGCATTCAAAACTCTTCAGCTTTTTAATATTAGTATAGGTAGGTGTAACTTGAAAGCGATTTTTCTCATGCTGTACCTATTGAAACCAGAAAAGTAAAGTTCTTCAAACACTTTGAATACCAACTCAATACTTCAAAAAGCACGCTCCAAATCACTGTTGCGAACTGTTCGCTAGTTGCCAGTTATAGTACCTACTTACATGGGAGTTTAACAACTTCTTCGTAAGTCACGACGTCTAGCTGATCGAACACGGCGTTGTGTTTCGCCAAGTATTTGTCTTTGGCTTGCTTCTTCTTACGTCCGAATATAGAACAATTGACTGCAACAAGAATGGGATAACTTCTGTTAGTGTCATTCTTATACCTTTTAACAAAACACGCTACTTCAAATATATAAATACATGGCAGGGTTAGTAGTTTAAGTGATTTGAAAAGGGGCCTACATGATTCAATTGGTCCCTTATTACATATTGCTCGGATGCACTTTTTTTGAATCAAGAAGACTCTGTTAACTTCCGAGGCATTACCCCACAGCATTACCCCATATCTAATATTCGAAACTACATAGCCATGATATGCCGATAATGCAGTGTTTTTATCCGTTATTTTGGAAAGTCTTCTCAAGGCGAAAACAAATCTATTGATTTTTTTACATAAAACATCTACATGATAGCGTGATTGCGTAATTTTCGTGTAATATTTATTTCCATAGAGTTTACATGGATATACGATTTAAGTTCCAAAAAAAAACCGGCCAAGTGCGAGTCGGACTCGCGGACCGAGGGTTCCATACCATAAAAGAAGTTAAACACTAAAAGAATCACTTTGGTTCATGAATTTACGAGTATAATTTACATGTAGGTACTTTTGTTGGCAAACCGCAAACATAACTTTGTTTTTGCCGGTTTATTATTATTATCAAAAAAATTATAATAGTTAGAGAGTTTATTTTATTTTTCCTGTAAAATATACGTTTACTTCTATTGATCACAATTATTTCAGATTTTTCGATTGGTAAACTTCGGAGATAAAGGGGGGGGAACGGTATTTTTTTCGACAGTTTGCTCAATAAATCAAAAACTATTGGGCTTAAAAATAAAAAAAAATCGGTTTTAGAATACACAAGTAACGCCCTTTCATATGATACCCCACTCAATATTGTTATCTCATTTTGAAAATTCGAAGTCCCGGTTTTCCCCCCTTTTTAAAAAAAATTAAAACAATTTTCAATATTTTATGATTGCAATGGCGCTGGGTCACTATTATCTAAAAGTATTCCAAATTTCAAGTCGATAGCTTTGATAGTTACTGAAATAATCGAGTGTGACAGACGGACGGGCGGACGGACGGACGGAGAAAGTCTCACCATAAGGGTTCCATTTTTACCAAATTGGTATGGAACCCTAAAAAATACGTGTAATAGGCATTCCGGGAGTGGCGACAGAAGTTAAAACTTGAACAATTACTTGAGGTGTCGGTTACAGTTACAATGAGGTCAGTCGTGTTTTTTCCCACCCCATCTCAATAAAAGCTTAGCACGCTTTAAGATTAACTAGTTATCTAGTTTTTAGTCAAAGCCGCTTTCGAATTGATTGATTGTTTATTGATTTTCTTATGCCTTGTAATTTGTTACTTTAAGTTGTAATCGTAGTTACTCGTAATTGTATTTACTTGTAAAGCGCTAATAGATATTACAAAGAAAAATAAGTTCAAATTACCTGTATTTTCGCATCCGTCCGTATGAGACACACACCCATCAGCTCCTAGCCGCACAACATTACAACATGTTCATGCAAACGCAAAATCGCAATGGAATGGTATGGTATGGGTCACTACTATAGATAGGGCACACAGCTTGGGGAATGCTTAGCCAAACGCAGAGAGACTATAACTTTGTATCGTTTGATATCTCAAAGTATAGCTTTAACGTAAAAAATTAATAGGTATTGAAATTTTTACAGCTATACTACATCAACATCGGAAGATTTAAGTTCACGGGTAATAAATTTTGAAACAAATATGATCGGGAGAAATCTAGCAGGGGAAGCACAGAATTTTATTTCTAAGCTAAAGTAATAAATATTATACAAAGCCAAGGTAATAAAACACCAGAAAAGCGAAAAGGAATTTTTGACATTTTTACGGTTATATTTGTCTATCTGCAATTTTAACTAAAACTTATTGTAATAGTAACTTACAGACGATTAATTTCATAATGATGTAGTAGTAATGTCTTAAGATATTAATGTAATAAGATGTATTGAATTTGACTAAGCATATCCCAAAGAAGTAACAAACACAGATTAATTATTGGAAAATAACGCAAACTCCCTTAATCCACTAACACCTATCAAATCCTCTATAACAATTTTCTGTTTTATTTATTTGCCAATTCTATAACAATAATCTGTAGAACAATGCCAGAATAAACGATGGTAACAACAAAACTTACAAAATTTGATTGTCGATAGTACTTTGAAACATGGATTCCAAAAGCATTACACCACCATTACACCATTAATTTTCATAAAAAAAAAACAATTCATTGCGTGTTTAAAGTGCTTTTTGTGGAACTAAAAGAAACCTTCACTATATTATCATGACTACATTTAGGGAACTTCTGTATAAAGATTTCTAGGTCCAAGAGCTTAAGCTTGGCGATAATAAGTTAGTGAGTCAGGACTTCTGTTTTTACACATATATTTTACCAATTAGAAATAAAATGTTGCTCAGTCCATGCTTGCAATAGGATTTCATCCAGTTTATGTAAATTTATAGAACCAAGATCTGGCATTGTCCAAAGACTCAGGAATACAATACCATGCAGAGGACAAAATTTGGATAATTACGGTAACAAAAATAATATAACCATTCGATAGGGAGTTTGTTTTACAAATACAGTAGGAAATAACGGGATCTTTACATACCGACTGTAGATTTGTCCATACATGTTTATGTTTGAAAGAAAAACATGAAATGTTAATATAACATAGAAGATTTCTACTAAAGAAGACAGCAAATCAATCAAGAATGTAAAAAAGGATAAGGTTAATGACACAATTTCGCTGATGTAATTACATAATTGAAATTAATCATGGATGTGAAGTTTTAATTCATAACGAGGCATATAAAACATCAAACACCGCTGTAGCAAGGCTTTCCTAAAACAAACTCGTTTTAGCTAAGGAAAAAAAATGTTCTAAAAATTCAGAACATTCAAAAGAAACATTGGACACACAGAGATGAGAGATCTAATTCATTTGACAATAACAGATCAGGCAATTTAGATGACATCGAACACCATCTAAATGGCGACTTCAAAATGAAAACTGAATACAAGGGGATTTATTTAAAAGGCTACAACAATCAATCATTCACTATCTTGATTGCAGATTGTTGATATAAATTTGGAAGACTTTCCGGATCTATTAATCACAACGTTTGTGCCAATGTTGGTGATTGCGTCTGGTGATTAATATTGTACTCAGATTTCTATTAGGAAATGGAAATTGCAGGTGACAGTAGTCCCGACAGTACACACAAACTAACGCCTCGAAATGGCCAGACAGTAATTTCTCCAGAGACCGTTAATGGCAACGGAACTGATTATTATTAGTGCAGGAATCTCATTAATGAAAGACTGTTTCAACATCTTATCGATCCGTCTGGCCATAGTTAGTGACCAAGCAACAACGAACTTTCCTAGGATAGCCAGGGTGAGAAAAAACATTTTAAACTAGGCAAACCTTGGTCCGTGTTAGATTTTTCAGCAGCCGCGCAAGCAGCCCGCCATTCTTGCAGCTCGGGGCTTGGTATGAGGCCTGCTGATCCCCCTGAAGCATCTTTGCGAGCTTGCCACCAGTGGGCGTCGTCTTTACTGATAATCTGTAACGTGATGTCATTCAGTTCAAGAACTTTGGTCGAAGAGCTCTTCAAATATGTTACAGATATCAAGTCTGAAACACGATAAAAGCCCGACTGCTTCAAATAATTTTTAATTTGTAAATAATTTTAACAGACATCAAATATCTGTTGATGTCTGTTAAAATAGTGTTTTTATGTTCTAGAACTTTTTTACAATATTTCTCCCTATACTTTAAAACTTTAAAGGCTTTTTCATAGTTCAGTAGATGTTTATGATCTAAGATGATGATTTATGATGAATATCTATATATATTTCAGTAGTTTTCAAATAAAACGATTGTCACTTTTGGAGAAACAGACATGATGGAATCACATAAAACGGTTGCTTTTTGCCAAATGGCTTTAAAAACCATGCGACAACTTGGTCTGTAACTGCGAATCGTCTATCTCACTTCTAATTATAATTATGATTTATCAATAATTAAGAATACATGACGAGTTTCAATACCTGTAATATATCTCCCGTGTTGAACGCTATACCAGCTTGAGCGCACGGTATCAGCTCGTCTTCCAGAGGATCGTAATCAAATTGAGCTCTCACAAATATCTGTAAAGGCAAAATTTATATTAATGTTGGAATATAATAATATCGGTTTTTCTTAAAGTCAATACTCAGTATACATTTAGCTCATTCTATTAATAGATGATTATATGCAGTTAGGTATGAAATAATGTGATCACGTGGAATTCTGGCGTTTTATAAATCATCTTATCGATTTTAGCTCATAGCTATATATACTCATATTTTATATAAAAATTATATAAGCCCTTTTAACTTTTTTAATAGTTAGTTTATAGCTAATATTATAATACTAACCAACGATAGAGCTTAACTAATTTAACGCCCCACTCTATTAAAATCTCTTTTGTTTTATTCGATTAGTATGGAGTTTAACAGAGTGGGGCGCGCCGTCGTGGATTGAAATATCCATAGTACGTATCACTCGAGTGATTCAAGTTTGCAAATGGTAACTTCTTCCATTTACACCATCCTCACTCCGTCATCGTCTTGCAATTTATTATGACAACAGCTCGTGACTTTCTTCCATCGACAAACTAGAAACTCGAGTAATATGTAATAGTATGATGGACAACATGGTTTGTAGCTGTCATTCATGAAAATTAATGAAAGACATAAAAACCCGATTGCTTCAACAAACTTTAACAGACACGTGATCGTTAAACATGGCGCTACAGAACAACATAGGCGCCATGTTTAACGGTTAGTTGAAGCAACCAACCGGGCCTAAGTAAGCACGAGATACATGAACTACGATGGATGAGGTGATGAATGCGAGGTGAATCAAAGAAGCGACGACAAAGAACAACAAGCGCACAGAAACGCGGGGACGCGCGGCCATGCCCGGGCGACGACACAACAACAACAGAACACAACAAAACAACAAAACCCAAAACAATATGACTACAAAACAACATAAAGTAGCAACGGCTCTGGTAATCGCTACTTACTAGCACGGGCGAAGGCTTTATCCGGAATAGCTAGTTAGAAGAAAAATAAAAAGTCAATTTTAGTATATTTTTTACACAACCAATAGGACAAGCATTAGTTTGGTAATTTATGTGCGCTTGCCGACTTTCGTTAACCAACTACTAGTTTCATTAAAGTCTCGTACCATGTTAGTGCCACACATAATGTCTATTCGAAAATAAAAACAAAATGTTAGAAACTACGTTAATAAACACACTTCAAATTTCTAATTTCAATAAGGTTGCCTTCTCGTAAATAAAGTGTCAGCAAAATGCAAAACATTCCTAGAACACAGAGCTTTAGGGGTTGCCAAGAGCACTCTAAGTAATTCAAGTGTGGAAAAATGAAGATTTTACTACCTCACAGGGCGGTGGTGCGGATCTGTACGATGGAACTATCTTGAAGGTGACTGAACCACGTGCTTCACGCTGTAAAATAAAAATAATAAATCTCCTTATTCCTAAACGTGAAATAGCGGCGGAGTAGTTATTCTCTGTTTGATCTATTTTCTTCGAATGTCCAATTACTCTTGACAAACAAAGACAAAACAGAGTTTTACTGCTCGACGCACGTGTTTAGAACAAGAGTTAGCTAAAAACAAAAATTGTCTCATCCATTATCAAGTTCTTCTCTCAGATTGGCCATAGTCCACCAAGGTGGCTAAATGCGTGTTGGAGGGATTCTCACACCTTTGAAAGCGTTGTGGTGAACTCTCAGGCATGCAGGTTTCCTGACGATGTTTTTTTAAGTGACATTTAGTTTCCTAGGTTACCTGGCGATGTTTCTTTAAGTGACATTAAGTTTCCTAGGTTTCCTGACGATGTTTCTTTAAGTGACATTTAGTTTTCTAGGTTTCCTGACGATGTTTCTTTAAATGTCATTTAGTTTCGTAGGTTATCTGACGATTTTTCTTTAAGTGACATTTAGTTTTCTAGGTTTCCTGACGATGTTTCTTTAAGTGACATTTAGTTTTCTAGGTTTCCTGACGATGTTTCTTTGAGTGACATTTAGTTTTCTACTGGAAACTGTGAGAGAAACCCTGCGTGTGCGTTGTGTGCGTAGTAACGCACATACCGTTTCCGAAAAATCGATGTTCCCGTAATTCAAACCTCCTACCAGAAAGGTTGGGTCAGAGATTTTAACCATAGGCTATATATACTGCTTCACTACTGCTACATATACTCTATATTATTGTGAGTAGGTAACTGAAAGCGCAGGTTGCATACCAGCATCCTCTGCAGCTGCGCGACGGACTGGTTGACGACGGGCGTGCCGTTGATCTCCTTGATCTCGTCGCCCACGTGCAGCGTCGCCTGGCGGTGGATCATGCCGCCGTGCATGATGCGCGCCACGATGCAGCGCCCGTCGTCGGCTAGCTTCAGCGTTATGCCCTGGGGAAGTTACATAGTTTAAACCACCGTATACTTCCTTACATATCTACAAATACGTATCAATTTCTTACAACGAAATAATGACGAGACGAGCAAGACATTCAT
The DNA here is from genome assembly GCA_963855885.1 of Coenonympha glycerion. Taxonomy (NCBI): domain Eukaryota; kingdom Metazoa; phylum Arthropoda; class Insecta; order Lepidoptera; family Nymphalidae; genus Coenonympha; species Coenonympha glycerion. The sequence continues at coordinate 12,633,604 of OY979637.1, read as the reverse complement.
GGTTCAACTGATGTTAAGACATATGATTGCTCAGTGCCCATGTCAGGTACTTTGCCCCAGTACTTTATGCTTTGCATTGCACTGCACTGCGCTCATCATTCCAAGACATGAGTTCTCAAGTCGCATATTGTGCGCTTTTATTTCTTTGGATTAGACACCTTACAAACCGCAACACAATAATGCTTTGCAATAGGTGTCACTTACCATCGGCTCATCGGTGTTCTTCTGGAACTGCACGAGGCGCACTCTGGTCACGTTCTCGAACTCGGGCTCGGTGTCGTCCTCGTCCTCCGGCGGGGGCTGCGCCCGCCCGTTGACCGGCGGCGGCGACGCGCGCAGCGACTCCTCGCCGTACACCTCGCGAGCCACGACATCGTGTCACTTACCATCGGCTCATCGGTGTTCTTCTGGAACTGCACGAGGCGCACTCTGGTCACGTTCTCGAACTCGGGCTCGGTGTCGTCCTCGTCCTCCGGCGGGGGCTGCGCCCGCCCGTTGACCGGCGGCGGCGACGCGCGCAGCGACTCCTCGCCGTACACCTCGCGAGCCACGACATCGTGTCACTTACCATCGGCTCATCGGTGTTCTTCTGGAACTGCACGAGGCGCACTCTGGTCACGTTCTCGAACTCGGGCTCGGTGTCGTCCTCGTCCTCCGGCGGGGGTTGCGCCCGCCCGTTGACCGGCGGCGGCGACGCGCGCAGCGACTCCTCGCCGTACACCTCGCGAGCCACGACATCGTGTCACTTACCATCGGCTCATCGGTGTTCTTCTGGAACTGCACGAGGCGCACTCTGGTCACGTTCTCGAACTCGGGCTCGGTGTCGTCCTCGTCCTCCGGCGGGGGCTGCGCCCGCCCGTTGACCGGCGGCGGCGACGCGCGCAGCGACTCCTCGCCGTACACCTCGCGAGCCACGACATCGTGTCACTTACCATCGGCTCATCGGTGTTCTTCTGGAACTGCACGAGGCGCACTCTGGTCACGTTCTCGAACTCGGGCTCGGTGTCGTCCTCGTCCTCCGGCGGGGGCTGCGCCCGCCCGTTGACCGGCGGCGGCGACGCGCGCAGCGACTCCTCGCCGTACACCTCGCGAGCCACGACATCGTGTGCTTGTAACAGGGCCTGTAACAATTTATTTTTCTTTATTCACACTGTTATTTAATAGGCAAGTAAGTAAGTAAGAGTATGTGTATGGGTCTGTCGTTTGGCAAACTTGGCTGACAGATATTGATGATATCCTCATCGAGGATCTGGCTACTGTTTATTTCAGCAAAATCCATAGGGTGCGTGCAATTTGTATATAATAATTAAACACGCAGGCAGAAGATTAACCAAAATTACAGCTAATAAAGTACCATAAGCTTCAAAAAGTCTAATAGAAATCACGGATCTTAATGTCTGCGTGAACATCTTGACATCATTTAATAAAGTAAGCATTTGATTAGCTAACGAGAAACTTCTACGATCTACATGTCCAAGCTGTACCTATTCGTTATTTGGCTTACAGTGAAAATCAAGCGAACGTCCTGTGTGGAATTTGCAATATTGCGGATATCTTTTAATCTAGAAATGTGTTGTAAATAAAATGAAAAAACTAAAAGCATTTCAATAAAAAGTTTCCCGACTAACTTTTTTACAGCCAATACGATTTAATGTAGAACTCTGTATACTCATTTCATAAATTAAATTAGATTTTGTTTTGTGAATTTACTCTGTGGTATTATTTGCGCTTGAATGAGTTTCAGAACTGGAATAGAGTGGGCATTTAATAATTAGATAGCGCAATTGGCAATGTTATGAATTTTCGATAAATGCTTTGTATAAACTTTATTGTACACAACGAGAACATTGAGCTAGCATTTACAATAAAATTGTTAGTTGTTGTTTCAATTTATGTTGTTGATCTGCAGGCCTAGACAAAGTTACTTGTCGCTAAGCGTTGACGACAGTAAATAAAAATGTAATAACAAACCACGTGACTGTAGAAAAATCACGTGACCGAATAGAGGTCAACACGCTGTTTTTGAAAATCGACTACGATTACTTTAGCGTATCGTTTCGCTCAAAAGAAATAATTTAATCTTCACGAAGTTACGAATATCCAAAAAAAATAAATAATAATTAAGTACCGATGCCTTTAAGTTTAAAGATGTTATAAAAGTAAAACGAATCGAATCCTTAAGCAAACTGAATTATGCTTATACACCTCACACTCCAATGGACTGTTGGAATAATACGTCTAGAAATTTCTCCATTTAATATTACGAAGATAACGTGAGCGAGCAAATCGTTGGAGAAAATACATAATATAGGTTTAATATAATACGTTTGCTGTTAACGTTTTAGCGCATTCGAAACAACTCAAACGATTCCACGAATTCCCCAGCGTTAAGGATTAAGCTTCAAAGTAGAATATAATATAAGCACGTATTCCAAGTAGAAAATGTTATATATATATTATTATTATAAGACTGGGTGTTAAAAGATTACATTAAACAAAATGTTACAAATGCATATATTTTTTTAAGTTTTCAAAATTTCATGAAAAGGCTGATAGATTTTAATGGTATTGGAAGAAGTTATAAAGAATTTAAGAGAAGTGAAAGTAACTGATTGAAGATTTTTATGGTCTAACGACACAACATTAGAAATAAGTCATAATAAATAATATAACATGACCGCAGCTTGTCGGACTTGGTAGAAATATCGACTCTTATTTGAGCGAAAATAAACTTTTGACTATGATAAATTAGATTATTATTACGAAAAGGAATACTCATCTTTCGGGAAATTCACCCCATATAGGTCCCCGAAAGATGATTTTCTGCAGTTTCCCAGATTTGTAGCTATCAGGGACCAACATGTAGTAAATGAGTATTGTTGACCAAAGTACCTATTTATGAAAAACATGTATAAATGCATAGGTATACGTTATGCTTGAAAAAATCATTGACATAAGCCTACGATGTACAATTAGTCCGCTATTTGCGAAAAACAAAATACAATTTGAATTTTCGCGACCGGATGATACCATCCACTTTAATGCCTAACCAGAGAAAGTGTAAAAAGTTTTTACAGCTTATGTATTTAAGGCGATAACCATTTCCACGAGGATGTTTTACACAAATTGTTGTGTTTGTATCGCGATATTTTACGTCTATAACAGTACAATCCACTTATCCTTAATGTACGTTCAGTACCTACTCTAATAAGTATAAGCTTTCAAGAGCTTCTGAATAATAAACGGATTAGAACTGAACAAGGTCTATCATTACGCTACCTAAAGTAATAAAGAGCTACTTTCTTCTATTAGCGTTATCGTTTTATTTTTACACAACACTAATGCATAGGGTAAGAAAAAGAAAAGTAATAATAGGGTAAAACCAATGACGAAATACGCTACGCTTAGAGGACGGAACATTTGTGACGTATGTTGAAGCCAAAAATTTTTCAAATATGGCGTCGCGCTTTATAAATTTCGCTGTCACATACCGCTGTCAGTTTTGACAACTTAAAAATCCGGCTGCAGGGCGGAGCATAAAAATGTATGCGTGACGTCAATAAGTTTTATCAATGGGTAAAACAAACACCGGTTAGTGAACGCTTGATCATTGATTGATTAAGTCAACGGTCAACTCAAATCACGGGAAAAACTAAACGACGATTTTGTTATGCATCTGTCTCTTCTGAATATTTCTTTTCAGTGCCTAATAAAACAGATCAACCACTTATCTAAATTGATTAATTTTCTCCGGCCCTTAGTTTTACTACCTAAAATCAGTCGTTATATGTCAATAGTTACAATGATATTATAATGCAAACTCAGTCAAGAGCAAAAAAGACACAAGTTTTTTAAAATAAAAAGTTGACATCTATTTACTTTACTTTACTTTAAATCCTAGTGCGGACGTTAATAATTACCGGCCATATTGTCATATTGACCAACTGATTAACTGATCAGCGTTCCAAAAACCAGGAAGATCTCTACCACCAACTTAAAATACTTTTGCTTAATTAAAAATAGAATTGAATAAACTACCTAAAGCTATTTTTGTTTTTTATTTTTCATTACCGCACAGAATGCATCTAGTTACTTTGCCTTTTTACCTTTTTCAGTTGTTTTAACTACAATTAGTGTCGTGGAAAATACGGATTAGTGTTAAACAAAGTGTAACGTGCATGCACTACTTTAACCCGCAGTTAATAGCAAGCCGAATTCATTTATTACAAAACTTCTTTTTAATATGCATGTAGACTAGCGCTTGATTTTTTTTCACATTCCAGAAAGAGATAGCACCCGTCTGCCTAGAAGATCGTTTGTCTATTCACTCTTGATTTGAAGGAACCCAAGTTGTAGGTGGTCATGGAAAACGGAGGCCGGAAAGGTATCGTATGCGATAAATTATCTTCTATGCGATAATATTAGTGGATTGTAATGTTTTCAAAACAATTATTATTTAATTGCAGGAATAATATTTGCAGGTTTTTTGTCTAATCTTTGCATTTTACTTTCAAGTCTAATCCTGTAAATTTCAAAACACATTATCACATTTCAATCACTACTTAATTTCATACAAAGGATTATTTAAAAATGTATCTATAACGTCCTGCCTCGAATGCTATAAATGTTTTGTTATTTTGATTTCAGAAATCAAGAATGTGTTGTATTCAATCCTTTTATTGTCAATACAGTTGAATAGAATCGATCCGAAAAGGATTCTTGTTGCTTCTCTTATCTGAAATTGATCTTTGCATATCGTTAGCTAGGCTCGGATTTAACGTAAATTTATTTCGTATTTCGAACGTTGTACGTATATTTGCTTCCTGTCTTCGTGTTATAAACTTTCGACGCCCAATTACAGTTTTATTAGCCTCAATAATTTTTTGTAATCTTATGATTACTTGCCCGTAAATGCTAGTAAAATCAAATAAGTCTTCGGAGATTACCACTCGGACTGGCAGACAGACAGACAGACAGACTGGCTTAGTTTTTTAGTAATAGTAGCACCTACCAACTTACGTAGAGCAAGGACAAAAATGAAAACCGTTTACGGTCTTAACAGAGGTAAGCAACTACGCTTGCTTCAAAGCCTTTGTGCAGTCGGATGAAATCTTAATTTTCATTTGTCAAAGTAAAAGATTAAATTCCCAATTACTCTAGGTTTCTAGAGTGAGAGCTCAGGCTGAGCATCTATTTGCCGACCATTGCTCCGGAGTATTTACAAAATCTGATTCTCTTTACAAAGCTGGGATTTCGATGATTATCCTGCTGTGTAGTCCAGTGGGAATTTTGCTAATGTTCTAGATTAAAGCAATTTTACACTATATTATGTACCAATTAATTTTGATCTACTCGATTAATATTATTAGGAGTATCATCATCTTCCTGCCATTTTCCCACATTATGCGGGGTTGGCACAACACGTTTTCTTTCATTTTATTCTCTAACAGCTGTTAACTCGCAATCCCTCCTTTCACACGCATATCTTCTTTCACGAAATCTATCCATTTCTCCTTCGGTCTTCCACTACTTTCACTACGGGGAGTATATTGGTGTGATTGATTTTATTAATTAAAACGTAGCTAAACATTGCAACTAAGCTAGTATAACATCTTCGGCTTCGGCATAACATCAGGTGAGATTGTAGTCTTTCTCTACAAAGTTGTAACTTGAAGCGTGTAAAAAAATGTAATATAAATAAATATGTCTGCACAGAGGTAAGAATACAGGAATGAAAACAAAAGCGAAAATTGCTAACATCAATCACAATAATACATCTGAATCACTAACACATTTTGATATACCGGCACGCGTTAGTGGCAATATGTCCGTTGAAAGCGATCGTATATCACTACCATCGTCCCTTTTTAGGCCTGACGCCGCGGTGTATTCCTACCCATAAATCCTTCTATTTGTTTCAAATATTTTCACCATTGTAATCTATTTTTTTTCTATGTAAACCTATAAAAAATGTACTTTTTAGTTTTGTCAAGGAATTATTTTTACTAACTAACTACTCGTTTCTACGTTGTTTGACAGAGTTACATACAATCGTCCTTTTGTTTTTGGAAGTCATTAAAAAGTGATAAAGTAACTTTCAGTTTGAAATTATTCAACATATTATGCAAATTAGTGATCTCATGGACCCAGAGAGCTCATTAAGAAAATATGATAACAAGCACTTTGAAAGGTAAAATTTAAAACAATTGCAAGCAAGACTTATATGTATATATTTAATTAAAGCTGTACGAGCAAGACTACCAATTTAGAGTTTTATAAAAATAAATGTACTGCTTGGTCAAAAGGTAAACAGAAAGTTCAGACTCAGTTTCGTGTAACTTTGTGTAAAGGTTACAAATACAAAAGGAACTCCCTTAATTGTTGCATGAGTCCGAACTACCTACGACAAGGCGGGTAATCAAAACAACTACAAGAACTACTTGTGAAACTTAGAACCAGCTTGTAAATTGCGAGCTAGATAAGAAAGGTCTTTCATAGGTAAGAAGAAATTCAAAGACATTTACGAAAGCAAACTGTAGGTTGTATTAATTCATAGCCACGTCTAGAAATACGAAATTTCAAAACCTAATTTTAATTGGACCAGTTTTGTTTGACATTACTATTAATAATTCAATGTCTGAAAAGGCAAATTGATGAAAGCATCAACTCAGTCAAAGCATCAAAGGGTAATGAAAACGACCTTTGATATAACACCTTTAATATAAAACCTGATTACACGGTACACACACACACAACAAATTATACAAAGGTTTTCATTAAGAATATGCTTTTTAATCTTTAATAAAGCTGAGTTTAGAAATATTTAATATTATATTTTTTTTTTTAATATTATATCTAATACGAGTAGTTTATGAGTCTGGTCTTTGCCATTCGTAGATATAAAAAGTGTGTCCTTTTCATTTCTTGCATTTCTTCTCTATATAAGACTTCTGTATTATTATTCGTAGTCTGTGATAATTTATATTTAACATCTTCTGTTTCCTTCTCCTTGTCACGTCAAAATTAAATCTACTTTAAATGCCCTTTCCTAAACAGAAGTATTTCCGAACCAAATATGGCCAGGAGCATAGATTATTTCTATATGAACCCGAATAACACCACAACATGATCGAAATATGCATGAATTACAAATGATTTGGTATTTCGAATGTTTGGAGACATCGTAGATCACAGGACTCATATATATCTTATATGTATAATATATGATAGAGTAAACTAAGCAAAAAGTTTTCCTTTATTGCAGCCGACAGTCAGGGGTTCACTTGATAGAAGCAGGAGCGAGCCAGCTAGTTGAGTATAAAATAACTATAGAAAAAAATTTCAATCAAACAAAATAAAAACTGGATAGTTACGGATGATGCAGGAATTGTATGTCGACAATCACATAGGATCGCATTGCGCAATTGAGGTTCTACGTAACACCGTATCGGTTCAGACACTAACCGGAATGTAACGTAGTTTCTGGGTCACATAATCTCAGTGAAACGTGATACGAGAAAGGAACTTAAAGTAATTCCCTACATAAGCTATAGATTTAAATTTTCTGTCAATCGTCAGCCTGAAAGGCGAAAAGTTATAAAAAAAGTTATAATTACTTAAAACTTTAATAATGGTTTTAAAAATAGAACAAAAATGATGTTCTTCGTGGATGGGGTCAAAAAGAAAGAACATAATTGTAGACAGTCAAATAATTTCAGTTACTTATCTTGAATTAGTCAGAGTTTGATACTTATTTAGTTGTATTATGCGTAAAAAGTAAAAAACGTTGCAATAAATTCAGGGCAGTTTGGGAGAGATAAGTGCGGGCACGAGAAATACGGAAAAGGTCGTCCATTTATTACACGTTTCCTTTTTTTTGTAATAAATCTCATCCAAGTAGGTGTATAACATAATGATGATGATAGGCAAGAGAAATCTTAACTTTATTATTGCACTGGGAATCTTTCTTTGTATTTTTAAGCTTTGTTTGATTGAAGCAAAAACCCTCCGAAATGGCTTGGCTTTAGGTCATAAACTATTTTTCATAGCCTTAAATGGATAAAATCTAAATTAAAAAAAAAAACTGATCACACTGTTTTAATTTTGGACGACTTTCAAAAATTTTCAAACAACGGCAGTTACGTTCATAGCCAAAGAAAAAAAGTTGAATCCCATTTAAAGTTACCCTAAACAAATTAGTGTAAACTTTTTTTAGTATAAATTGCCAAGTTAGCGAGTTACGAAGCTATTGTTGAAGTTTTTCAAGGAAAATCTCCGAGGATACAACTTTATTTTCTCTTTGATGATTACATTAAGATACCACTTTAGTGTGCTTGAGCTTACGAAACTTTTTAATACACTCACGTTAAGGGAATTCTAGACGCTGTCAACATGAGACCGGTGCTTGAGCTTAAAATATTATTCTTAGGTTTTATACGAAAGATAGGTTATCATACGTATAGTGTAACTTTTTTTAACTTATACAGTTTAGTGGTATACGCATATAAGTACAAAAATATCTAAATCAATAAGTAATGAAGAATAAATACAAAATTTTATCCTATACGATCCTCTTTAAAAAAAATGTTTAGAACGCCTGAAAAAAGCAGGCGACGCGCAGCACGCGCATTAGATGCTTTAGAGTTTCGACGCAGAATATCTTAGCCACATAAAACGATCAGCACTTAGGTACTGACGTCACGCATACATTTTTAGGCTCCGCCCTGACGCCGGATTTTTAATTTGTCAAAACTGTAAAATGGTGCTAATGTATGCGACCCGGTCTGTGTATGCGACCAACAGCGGTTTGTGCTGTCAGTGGTACCGAAATGTACGACGTACGGTGCCGTATTCGAAAAATTTTTGGCTTCAACACACGTCACATCTTTCCCGTCCTCTTAGCGTAGCGTAATTTGTACTTGATCTTAGCGGGCTTTTGACGAAGAAGCACAGAGTTAGTCAACTATTTTCAGTTTTCAAATAATATTGATTAATAAATTTTTTTTTAAGTAATACTTGTAAATCAATGGGTGTTGGTTATACCTACAATGTGCAACTTAAATAATACTATTCAATATAGTAACATCATAAAAAGCTAAGTGTACATACTCTGTAGCGAAGGGTTCAAGCACTTGTTGCGTACCAACTTTGTCTAAAGAATATAACAGAAACTTGCTTTAACGTAGTTGATAAGTAAACAAAAACACACTTGAACAAAGCTCTACTCAAAGATCTTGAATGTTATCAAGCACGAGGGAAGTTGGGAAGAAAAACATAAGCCGAAGTGGAGTTTTGCTTCACGAAAGGGTTTTTAAAGCCCCATTCAGGTACTTTTCGAGAAACTCAAAAAGCTTTGTGGATTTGAAGCTACTCGTTTAAATTTGTACCCTGTACAAGTTTACAAGTTTATTAAACGTATCAATAAATCATTAACCTGCAACCCAAAAATAATCACGAACGATTATTTTTGGGTTGCAGGTCACATAAAAAAATACTTGGCTAACCTCTTTTCCGCTAATCACGAAAAACTGCTTTTCAATTCTCTTTGAGCTACACAGAAAAAAATCAGATTTAAACGTTTCTCAGTCAATTATGATTTTAATGGTTCCGTATCTCAAAAGAGAAAAATGCAATACATAGATATTACGAATCTCGCGACAGGCGTAAATTTTGCGACAGTTGTCAAATGACATTTTTATTAGAAGACATTGTTAATTGCTCCGAGAGAAGACATAATAAAAGTGTGACAGCAAAGATCGCGAGATTGATACCTGATGTACACTTATAGCGAATTACGTAATAAAAGGGCCGGATTTGAAAAGCTGAGCTTTATATTAAAATAAAAAAAATTAAATAAATTAATATGAACTTAAAAAATTATATAATAAAAGTTTTATAACATCGGAGAACATTATTTTCAAATCGATGATAAATTAAGATCACAGTTCTCACTTATTAAGTTCATTTATTTTACAACACGCAGAATACTAATTGCCGTTGATGATTTGTGTTCACCGTTCAGTGCAATCGAATTTGCACATTGTCTGAATATGTATTGATGTTTAATTGCGAATCTCGTTTGATGCTACTACATACGGTTTTAATGATAGTTGGAAATCATAAAGTCAATGATCCTGGATTTAACTTGCGCGGTTATGTTAATAATATGAATGCGATTCAATTTAATTTGGACGTATGCCAGCAGTTTGGTAATATCAAACTTGTGAAAGCGTTTACTTAGGCTATAGGTATATTAAACGAATATAATAAAATTATAATGCCAGTTAATGAAATGTATTTACATAATGAATTACAGGTTTTTTTTAGTCAACGCGAGCGAACGAGCGGGGTCATCTGATGGTAAGCGATCACCGCCGCCCATGGACATTTGCAGCACCAGAGGAACTGCAAATGCGTTGCCAGCTCTTAAGAAATTTGTTCATCCGCCCCTTGAATAACCACATGTTATAGTTTTGAGGGAACACTGTTGCTGGTAGCAACTTACTTCCATAGTTTGCATGTGCGTGGAAATAAGGATCTGGTATAGATAACTATAAATAATAGGGTTTTCAATTCAAGCCGTTACTCACAATGGAGCCTGTCAATTGATTGAGTTATTCCAAATTCACTGACTTGGAAAAAATCACGAAAAAATACAGCCGGTTATTTGTCTCCTAAGTTTTGACAGGCCATAAAACACGAAAGAGGCCGTCACAGACCTTTTGTGCTGAAGTTAGTTAGGCTCCATTCTGTTCAGAATACAAATGGTCGATAATGAGCAGATCCAGGAATAAGGCGCCTTAGTAAATATCTCTCCTATTGCAAATTTTCATCTGGTAGGTATGCACTATGTATAAGACTTTCGAGATTTGAAATTTTAACACGTCTAAATAAAATTTCTAGGTAAACTTGACTCAGTCTAGTTTCCTTTACTGGCTAAGGCTTAAGTTTCATGGAAATAAAGCATACTAAGATATTATGGCAGTTTATTATTGTAGAAAATGTATTAACATAGAAATCAGTACTACTTCCAACAGCTCTCTAAAAATATAGAATAAAACTGTAAGTAAAGTCTATATCCGAGGTAAAAATATATCATGGAAGCTGAGTAAAATTGTTGTATTTTTGTATACCTATTAATTAATTATTATATACTATATGAATTTATCATTTATAGTACCCATAACACAAGCTATCGTTTACTTTGTGGTTAGATTACCATATCCAAAAAAAATCACTTGATATTTTTTCGTTTGCAAAGCTTATTATTTGTGTATTTCGCACGTTGGGTCAAGTTTGGTATACCAATCGGTCCAACACTTACGTATAATTGGAAACCGGTGATGGCATTGTTGAAGCTTTCGCTATTTCCGTATCTGACTACAACACGTTTCAAGTTATAGGAGTCTGTGCGGTCACTTTGATATTACATTAATTAGTATAAGAGCCACTCCTTTCCGAGAATATCCATCTTAATATATATAAATCTCGTGTCACAATGTTTGTCCTCAATGGACTCCTAAACCACTTAACCGATTTTAATAAAATTCGCACACAGGGTGTAGTTTACTCTAACTTAAAAGATAGGATAGCTTTAATCTCAATTTATCTATTTTTTTTATATCCTTAAGGGCAAAACAACCTTTGCCAGGTCAGCTAGTTACTTTATAAAGGTCTTTATTTAATAAAAATGAAAGAAAGATGCCTTATTTGTTTACTTTAAATAATTAATTAGAAATAAAAGTATGGAAAAGTAAGTTTTTGTCCTAACATCGGACTCCACTCGGTTTACTACGCAGCATGAAACACACTGAAACTAAATCGTCTATAGCAAATCAGACCAGACCTGAGCCAATTAACTATTTAGTATTAAATATTTGTACAAATAAAAGATATAGTTGGAGACCAAGAGAAAAATGAAACAATAAGAGAAAAGAAACAAAATTTAATACTAAAAAATAATATCTATTATAAAACTTTACAAATTTAACAAAGAAAGTACTAGAGACAGATGAGATTGGAATTATCCTGACAGATCAATATCCGGGCATAAATTCAAGAGAATTTAAACAATTTTTGCAGGAAAATAATATTAAACTAATTTTTACAGCCGTGAATACACCATTCTCGAACGGCTTGAATGAAAGATTAAACCAAACAATAGTAAATAAAATAAGGTGTAAAATGAATGAGAAAAATAATAAGAGAACATGGACAACACTGGCAAGAGAATGTATACAAAAATATAATGAAACAGAACACTCCGTTACAGGTTTTGCACCAAAATATTTACTGGATGGTACAAATGTCAGTATTCTACCAAATGAATTCAAAACGATGGAAAAGGAAGACAAGTGGATTGCTGATAGAAGATTGGCATTAGAGAATACAATAAAATCTCATGAGTATAACAAGAAAATATTTGATAGAAATAGAAAAATGCAAGAATTTAATGTAGGAGACAGTGTATATGTAGAAAATGGAAATAGACTGAATAGAAAGAAATTAGACGAATTAAAAATAGGCCCTTTCAAAATAATAGAGAAAATATCGAATTCCATTTATAGGATTGATACAGGCAACAGAAAAACAGAATCAACATTATTTCATATAACAAAATTGCAACCTGTCATAACAGAGGCTGAAGAAGATGAAGGAGATGATAATGAATATGAAGATGACTTATAAGTACATTTTACAGATATATTGCTTAGAATTTTCGCTCTTAGGGGGGGAGATGTAATGAAATGAGTGACATTTCATTCATTTGAATTTGCCGCGCTTCGCGTATCAGCTGTCGCGTATCTATGATATTGATCTGTGTCGATGATTTAAAATGGCGAGGGACGCTGAAATTGTTGTGTGCATTTTTGTCGTAATAAAAACTCATAGAAAGAATGTGATTGAGGACTCGAGATATAGTGAACTTTAAATGTCGTTTCTTTGTTATTTCAGGTGAGATAGAAGTGTAAATGTCGTAACTTGATAATAACTAGATAATTGTAAAATAAAACAAAACTTGTAATAAAACAAAACTTTGTTATTTCAGGGAAACAATTTGTGTTTAATTTTGGAGATCCTCAATGTCTTATATATTTATAAAATCTTACCTAATATTGCCCCTAATAAACCGGGAAAGAACCCAAGACCTCTTGGTTGAAAACGTGGCACCGGACAATAGCGTAGGCTCGGGCCTGGATACAAAAAATTGTAGCACGAAAATGTTGGTTTTACTAAATGGTGCTGTTGTAGGTACTCGTACCTTGTTCTGATTGTAGAGCTTAATTTTTTAAACCAACATTGCTTTTACGCGAGTGTTACTAGAAAAATATTTTGTGAATTTTTCAGTATAAATTGTGTAGCGGTAAATGCACACACTTAATTATTTAGATAAACACACTGGAAGATGTTAAAGCGCTGCTTGTTTATTAAAAAGATGTAAACAGCAATTACTTTCTAGTTGTTACATCTTCATACTCCTATTGGTTGGTGCGGGTTTTGAGCCCAAGATCGACTTTACGCAGTTATACGTATTCGAAGAAACTTTTCACTTACTTCATAATGAGAAAACCTGCGTAAATAGGTATGTAGATCCTGCCCATATGTATTTGGCCAGTAAGGGGCTATGGCCAAACCATTCACATTCTTCGAGTAGATCCGGCTGGATTCAAGTGGTGAAAATTTATGCAATTATTATTAAAATTGATCTTCTTCGTTATAGGCTCATGACTGAGGGTCGTGATATCTCGCCAGGTGATACGGGCTTGAGCTTTGAGGAGAGAACTTTGGATGTTTGTGCCAGTGACCTTGCATAATATGCTGTCTATATACCGGGTTGGCGCTCTACCTCTGCTCCCCTTGCCCTCCATGCGACCAACATATTGCGCTAGCATCACATTTCGGACGCGTCAATCCTTGAAAGGATCCAAGGAGACTTAAGGGTCCAAGTTTCAGAGGCGTATAGCAATATGGAGAAAATCAGTGTTCACTATTTCAATATATTCTGTACCTATACGAATATCTAAATAATTTAATTTATGCACATTGTGGTATATAGATTTCAACTCGCGGTTTGAGCTCACGAATGAAATTTCAAATTTCAAATACGTTTCATATGCTAATAGCATTGTGCTCTTAAAAATGGCGTATCTGTGTAGTTACAACAGAGATTGTATGTATTTATTTCAACAAAACATTTGCTGCCTGTAATGTGATTTTGTTTTGCGCCTTGTTAGCTCGATTCCGTACGCCTGCTATGTTCTGACGTTGATTTGTTATTTGTATTTTGTATCTGTTTTTACAACCATAATAGAGCTCGATCATTGGTACATATTTTATTTTGAAAGCATTTTGACTAAAAGTACATCATATTTATTCTTTTATAAGTAACTGATACTTCCCTGATATTTCCGCATTGATCTCGTGTAAATATTGTAAGAACCTTTATATTCCTGTCTCTTTTTTAAAGGAATTTCAGACGTATATGGTTAAGGCCCAAAGACTCATTTATACCAATAGCGCAGACATAAAAATCAAAGAATAACATTGCCAGTGGTATATTTTTTATGGCAGGAAATTTATCATTAAACATACGCATTTATCAGGGGAACAAATGAGTTATGTGGGGCTTGCGCCCACTAAATCCTGACGCTTGCCGCGGGTTGGCGGGAATACAGGATTAACTTGGATATTCACCTCACTCCTGCCAGGCAGGGACCCGCTACCTGAGCAGCAGTCCCCCTCCCGCTTCAGTGATTTTTTGACGAGTTTGTCTTCCTGGTAGTAAGACTTTATCGACGCAGAGTAGCAAAGGTATAAGTCCGAACGATGTGCACTGTGCAGAACATCTACGAGTACATTCAAGAAGATCTAGTGTACAGCTTTATTTCCTGTTTGCCCTTCAAATGATCAACGTGACTAGGTTCTTTTGTATTAACCTTAGTTTCCGTTAGCCAATTCGGGTTTGAACTCTGCATCGCACAACAAAAGTCCAATCTTTTCATTTTGTGGTCTGCATTCCCGTAGGACAGAAACATTTTGTTATTTACTCAATGAACACATACGTTCAATGAACGTATTGTGTTCATTGAGTAAATAACAAAATCAGCAGAAGCAATTAGCTGGGCTTATATGTTAGAGAGGCCTGGTAAGTCTGGACTTAGGGTTTCAACGTCCATTTTATATCGATATTGACACTGAAATCTCAAGTCATCTTGTTTGGCATGGAATACTAATCTTCATTATATTATTAAAATAAGTTACTTGATTTTATCAAAACAATATATAACCGCAGTTTTTTTTATTCATCGGCAGCCAGAGCGTCTGCCACTTTACCAAGAGCGCTAACGCCCAGTTGTAATATGCTAACTCAGTTCTAGGTAGATTAAATTTAATTATAAATCTTCGAAGTTTGATAAAATAAAAAAAATATAATAATAAAATGTTTAAGGGTTGGTATGTTTTAGACAGAATTACATCTAAATCTAAATGATTTAAAGAAATCGCAATGCAGGTAGGTATGCGAACTAGAATGAACATACAAAAATAAACCCATTTGCTCAGCTGAATGTTATTGATGTTCAATCTATTGAAAGTTGACGTTGCAAACTTGCTCGTGCAACTTCGATACGTTTACTCACAAACTTTGGATTATTTCTCTCGCGTCACTGGATATACTTAATTTGATGGAAATTTCCATTTTGGTGAATTTCTGCGGATTGCTCGAATACTACTTTTAAAGCAAGTAGCATACTCATTCCTTGTACAGCGAGCAGTTGAATGAATCAATAATATATTTTCTTAAATTTACAGCCATTTTATAAAGAGTCTGTAAAATATTTATGACAATAAATAAACATATCTCATAGACGAGTCTTATAACAATTATTATGCTAAGCTTCCTTCCTTGAATAAATAAATACTCTGAAAATAGATATATGTACATTAAAGCAGCATAAATGCAAGGAGTTATACTCCTGATAATCAAATATTTATGGCACGCTATAAACATATAGGACGTAAAACATAGTCCTTGTCAGCAATAAGCTCGTATAATAGAAACAATAGAGACAATCAAATCTGAAGAGACGAACTCAGCGTGGGTATAATCTGTGGCGTAGCCGGAATGCAATATTCCCTCAGAGTTATTGTGAGCTACGAGCAGAAACAACTACACGGTCGTAAATTCAAATGCCACTGTTTCGCCGTTTCATGTGCAAATTTTCGAATAATTCGCATTGATGTGATGATATGAATGATACTCGTATTTGCATTATTCTATCGTGTGTAGGTAGTTGCCTCAAACCCTCTTTATAAACCACAATTGGCACAAGTTTGGTTCTCAAAATCCTTAATTGCTTCTAATATTTTGAAGTAGTCACATGACTTAAGTTTAAAAAAATAAACTTAAAATGCAAGCGGGCAAAATCGAGTAAAAAAGTAGTTCTAAAGTTAAGCCGTTAAAAGTAAGGAAAGGATAGGAAGACAAAAAAGTAAGTCACATTTTTTATAGAAAAACAAGTAAGTAGGCAGACAATATGTTTCTTTCAACTCAAGATGATGCTGCAAAAATGAAACATGTGATTTGCTTCTTAGCGAAGGAAAGATAAGAAAAGATACGGCTTCATTACACAAGTTATGGTGATTTTGTCATTTCGGCCGACGTAAGCAGGCAAGGCAAGTTCTTAATCTAAGAAAAGAAAGAAGAAAAAAAGTAAAACTGCCCATGGAAACTTTACTGGTTACATAAATACTAGTTTTAGATAAGGAAACAGTAAATATATTGTTTGTATTGATGCCTTTTATAGGATACTTGATCTTGTGCTGAAACTTTGTTAATGAAGTAGTCTTTTATTGGAATTTATATACTGACAATAACATTAAAGATAAACGGACTAAAAATTATTTATTTTTCGTAGACTTGATATGTAAATTGGCGTGACATTTGGTTGATATATTAAAAAAATGAAGGCTTTAAAAACAACAGGTTAAAGAGGCGTCCTGCAGTGAGAAGAAACTAACAACAAAATAACTCTATTGGTCAAAAACTAAATGGTGAAACTGGAGGGCGCGAAATGTTAACGATCATTAACATAAAATAGCATCTTAAAGTAATAACATATTCGCAAGAAGACCTAAGTTTTTGAGTTGATGCAAGCCTCATAAAAAGCACATAAAATTTCAAGTTATAAATGGAGACAAAATGATAGAGATATTGGCGTAAAAGCTAAGGTCAGCATACAAAGCTTTATTTAAGAATTAAAAAATTTCTTTTTGCAAATATCCTTTGTACTGTTAACTCTTATGGCAAACATTTATGAATGCAAATAAAGCGTTTAACAATTTGATGCCAGCTTATTTGTGAACAAATCTGATTTGTTTGGGTTTGTCCCAGGAGAAATAAAGTTAGCGTTAACGTATATTAAATTCTGTCCTACCCTGATTCGATTTCAAATTTCAATAAAAGATAAAGAAACAAAAAAAATGTCCTGAGTCATCAACGCTCAGACAATCAATTTAATCAAATCTCAATCAAATGAAAGTTCAACCATGAAAGTTTAAATGTGAAGAAGTCCGCTTTGTATTTAAGTAAAAATAATAGATATAAAAAAAAAACAAAAATTCGTCGTCCTAGGGGTACTTTTCTTAAAAATATTGGTCTTTTTATACAAATGTTTATGTAAATTAAGTTATTCATGATGTAATAGCAAAGTATTTGCCTAATTTATGCAAATCAAGTCATTACTTGAGTAAAATTTGTCTTTCAAATGGTTAAAAAGTATTTTAAAGGCAACTTTCTAATTTGCAAAGGCTTTGGGCAACTGACAGTGGTGAAGAAAAGGGTAAAATAAATTGCAAAGGATATAATTTCCATGCGATTTACAGTAACAATCTTCATCACTACTTTTCAATTTTGAGATGCAAAAAGCGATGCTTCATTAGGAGATATAGAGACATACTCGTAATATGGTGAAAAAATGATGGTGAACATTTTCTGAAAAAATTTAACCGCCGTTGTTGTTTTAACCAATGTTGAACATTGCGATAGAGATGATAATGATGGACTTAAATTTTATTTTATATCGTCAGTAGAAATCTGTCTTTATTTAAGAACAAAAGTTAATTACTGAATGTTTTTGCCATTAATTCTTAAGATAAGATCCTTTTCTCCGTTCACGACGGCGGAGGCACCTTTAATTGTTTTGTTTATCTTCTAGTCAGTTCATAGTTATTTATTTTCTATTCATTTTCATCAGAACTCTAATCATATCAACTAGATAATTTGCACATCGGTAGAGATTTAAAATCCAAGTATTTTGATTGATTTTACTTGTATAATATTGACTATAGCAAGTCCATAAAGCAAAAAAGATGCCTCGGTGACAAAATAAAACAGTCACGACGTAAAAATTGAGGAGAATTAAGTTTATTTTGCCTTTCAAGCTACATCGATAAATCACGATGAATACGCAGTCTGATTGTACCGGCGCAAAGGGGACTCCCAGTTGGAAGTCAACGATTGAGTTACGTTGCACCGAATTAAAATTCAGAAATTTTAGTCCGATGCAGTAAATTCAATGGAGGTATTACCGTAGCTTGTTCCAGGTATTTAGCCGTCTAAATTAGACGACTTCTGTTTGTATTATTCGTAAAGAAAAATACGTTAGTACAAGTATCTTGTTTTACTTTTGGGTTTTAGTATTTCTAAAACACTTATATCAGTTCAAATAATTACGACACATAATTAATAATATAATGTGTCAAGAAGCATGCATGCAGCCCATAGGGGAGAATGCTAGTAAAGAAGACAAGAAGATTCCTATTCACTCATGATTTGAAAGTATACAAATTATTTAGAAGATAAGAGCTACTAGAGAAGCTACGTTAACGAACGAACGTTAGATATTGAAAAGAAATAATGAAAGAAAACAAAGCATAAGCGTAATGCTTTTACATTAATATTAATAATAATGATTGTGAATGTTTGCTTTAAAAATATTATATAATGTTTAAAAGGAAGAGTTAGATAATTTAAAACCTTCCATTTAATTTGTTTAAGTAACAATGCTTATAAATTCCCAACAAAGCTACTTCTATTCTTTAATTATGCAAGCGTACAGTGGTGCTCGGGTTCGTAACGTCGTGATATTGCATGCTCTTTATGACAGCAGTATGGGCAAAGTGGTATTATTAATTTTTTGGGGTTGAAATTATAATGCTCGCGGGTCTCGGTATTAGTTGAAAAGGAGAAATTAATAAGTTCTATAAACTAAAACGTAATAAGTGCTATTCGAGTTATACGTCCAGTTCTAAAGCTAATATATTATTTATAAGAAAAAAATAATTAAAGACGTTATACTCTTAATTAATTAATGACTGGAACTGAAAGCAAACACAAAGATATATTTTGTTAAATTATTACAGCAATATTTCAAGTAATGAAACGTGCAGGATTCTTAAAGTTTGAAAAACGCAGGCTTCATGGTCAGGTATTTAGAAAAGTTTACTGCGTGTAAAGAAGATTCTCACAAAAGCCTTTGTTAACCGACTTCAAAAAAAGGAGGAGGTTCTCAATTCGTCGGAATCTTTTTTTTGTAAAGGTATTGTCAAGGGAAACAAACGAGTACGTCAAACTTCAACATCTTAGTACGAGAGCCAGTGGCCTCTAACATGGCTTGCAAGCTTCGTTAAGAAAAAAAAAAATTTGATCACAAAAATAGCATAAAAAGTTACAGCTAACAATATCTGACTCAGCAAAACAATTGTCTCAATTCGTGAGATTTATAGTTATATTTATAGTTATTATGTCTTTGAGACGTGACTAAAGCAAGGTCGCTATGGAAGAGATGAACGCTCGTGAACAAACTAAGGGCAACAATACAATTTCCGAGAAAGTAATGTCATAAGTCAAGCTGTTTACATTTTTCTTAGTAGGTCAGAGTTACGACGAGAGAATAGACATCACTAATGTACTATGAGAGCTGGAGGTGGTAATTAATGGCAAAAAGGACATTAAGAGAACGGGCATTTTGTGAAAAAGCCACTATCAGCTTAAGAGTTTGGAAGTTCCACCAGAAATGTTTTTATCATCATTATATAATATATAATATAATATATTCAAAGTCTCAATAAGAATTATTGTTATATTATTGTTTTAAGCGTACATTGTTACTATTATTCATATTAAGTATGACTACTAATCATGAACTTATATGTTTTGATATGTAGATACTTTTTCGACAATGTTTTGTCTATAACCTGTATTTAATTTGTACCTACCTATTATAAGCTAATTGACTGTTATTGCCAGAATAAAATAAAATAAAATAAAATAAAATCATTATTTGACCATATTTCGGTCGAAGCCAGAATGTTCAAAGCATTAAAATACAGTTAAATGATTGAGTATAGCGTAATCTTCTAATACATAAAATTCTCGTGGCAATTTTGTTAGGTAACAAACACCTCCTAAATTGCTTGACCGATTGCTTGACCGATTGAAAGTAATGTCATAAGTCAAGCTGTTTACATTTTTCTTAGTAGGTCAGAGTTACGACGAGAGAATAGAGATCACTAATGTACTATGAGAGCTGGAGGTGGTAATTAATGGCAAAAAGGACATTAAGAGAACGGGCATTTTGTGAAAAAGCCACTATCAGCTTAAGAGTTTGGAAGTTCCACCAGAAATGTTTTTATCATCATCATATAATATATAATATAATATATAATATATTCAAAGTCTCAATAAGAATTATTGTTACATCATTGTTTTAAGCGTACATTGTTACTATTATTCATATTAAGTATGACTACTACTCATGAACTTATATGTTTTGATATGTAGATACTTTTTCGGCAATGTTTTGTCTATAACCTGTATTTAATTTGTACCTACCTATTATAAGCTAATTGACTGTTATTGCCAGAATAAAATAAAATAAAATCATTATTTGACCATATTTCGGTCGAAGCCAGAATGTTCAAAGCATTAAAATACAGTTAAATGATTGAGTATAGCGTAATCTTCTAATACATAAAATTCTCGTGGCAATTTTGTTAGGTAACAAACACCTCCTAAATTGCTTGACCGATTGCATGCTAAGAAATTTTCGGTAGGTCTGTTCATAACCTAATTTTTTATATCCCTAATGACATACCATAGGTATTCCGAAAACAATACGAAACGAAATGTTTCACTGAAAATTGCTAAGAGCTCCCGAGTTCAAAAAGGCGTATTATATCTGAATAAATATTGTTCCCCTCGCTGACACATACGTCATGTAACGGAGCGTGTAACCTCTTTCGATGACATCCAAAGACAATAGCGAGGTCAAGACGAGTGCTTCTCGACTACAAACAAGACGCGAGCTCAGCTGCCTGCAATATGTATGTGAAATTAGTATGTATGAGAAAACGAAGCTTCGCGAAGAATAGAGGAACCGTTTTGGAAGTCTTTTGACCGAGGCGCCTATAAGAATCTTCAAAAACAGAGAATTGAAGTTGAAACGTCATCACCTTTATAATGGCTTACGATAATTTTACAAGCTTTTATTAAGTTTTACCTTGAGGAGGTTCTGCTTGTCTCGATGTTTGTTTATTTATTTATTTGTCTGCAATCAAATCTTGCAAGTTAAATTTGATCCACTTCCCGGTTACCGATTGAGCTGAAAATTTGTATGCATGTGTAAATCAGATGACAACGTAACCACACAACCTAATCGAGTTTAGGCTCGTTTGATTTGTTTTGGTGAGTACTTTGGTTCTAGATTATAACTAGGGTCTGATGATGGAGCTGAAACATGGCCATAGAACTCAGTAATTAAATGACATAACCGCATCGACTTTGGCTTGACGAGAACTTTCGTACTAAATAGCGAGTGTGGTGCTGAGATTTAAGATGGAAATGGATTAAACGTATTAGAAGCTTGTTTTTGAATTTTTTTTATTGATATACTTGTTAGAAATGTGATCAATTTGCAAACAGTACCTATTATACTTCGCTGATATATATACACAATACACATACTTAACATCAACAGTCTCTCAGACCCACAGATTAGAGAAGTACATCAATTGTGGTGGAAAAACAATTGTAACTTTTACGTCGTCATCAATTTAAAGATCCCAAGCCAATTTGTATAGGCTGGCGAACACAATTCCTGCTAGCTTACAATATTACGAAAGAGATTTTATATTTTACAATTTCTGTATTTATCTCAAGACGTCAAGTCGAGTAAACTTAAAAGTGTCGCGCCGAAAAAATCAAGACGTGAATAAGATAGAGAAAATAATTTCCGGCTTTCCTCTTAAAAATAACCACCTTTCGCCATTTGTAGGCACTCTGATTCTCAAAGAAATGTCAGTTCAAGTTCTGTCAGTGAATATTTTATAATAACTTACTTTATTCAATTCAATGCTCTTTTCATGGCTTTCAGTTGTGCCTAGCGGGAACTTACTTTATTAATTTTATGAAATCGTCCTAATGTCACGTCAAAAATATGAAAGTCAACAAAGGTACGTCAAATCAAAACTTGATAGAATCACCGATTTATATTGTGTGGATAGAATTAGGAAAATAATATTCACAAATTTTTACCCCCAGAGGCGGCGGTATATTAGAGCAATACCTTGTAAACTTTCGCAATCACAGCTCGCAATAATCTGTTATTAGTGTTGGTAATGACTTGGACAGACGTAAAGTGACAGATAATTTGAGGTAAATTAAAACAAGGAAAATCTGCAGAGGTGAAAACCTTTTAGCCCGATTTCAATAAGTATCAGCTCGCAATAATCTGTTATTAGTGTTGGTAATGACTTGGACAGACGTAAAGTGACAGATAATTTGAGGTAAATTAAAACAAGGAAAATCTGCAGAGGTGAAAACCTTTTAGCCCGATTTCAATAAGTATAATTACAAGTAACTCTAAGCTACTGCTACAGTACACACTTGTGCATCGAAGGAAGGTATTATGGCAAGGAAGTCTAGTTTCAAAGTCAAAAGAATAGAAAATGACGCCATTTACATTCACTCTTTATCACCGGAACAAAATGTTCTAGTAGCATTTTAGGCTCATGTGTATGCGGAATCGGAATCTATTCAGCGGAGCCCTTATCATCACTGCGATTTAATAACGACCCTATTTCGATAGCCGTAAAGTACATTTCAGCAGTCAAAGCAACATATGAAGCAGAAATGGAAACGCAATAATAAAATAAACTTTATACGTTGGTAACAAGGTTGTTTATTGGGATAGAGCAGGAATTATACGTCCTGTACTGTGTCCTGTAAAGTGATGGGTTTGGTGAATTCGTGTAGCTATTTGTATTCTGGTCGGAAGCCAGGAAGCCGATAGCACTTTCGTATGGTGTTTACTTAATGCTTGAAGTAAACTATTGTGTGCTGTGTAGACCTAAACATGCTAGTATTGTTTATGCAATTAAACGTTAAATTTCTTGGAAGGTATATCTTAATTTGGTTCTTTGTAGTGAAAATTTGCAGTGGTATAAATGTCAACAAACATTCTCATGTTTGTTGACATTTATGCTACTATGTCCAGCGCTCAATTCATAGAGACAAAAAATAGAAGTCAGATAAAATCAGAAGAGTACAAAAACTGTAGGAGTATAATTATGGAAGACATTGAATATGAGATCTGAGTAGAATAAAATATTAGATCAATTCGTAAGTACATAACTGCTAGTCCGGTCAAATTAGACCAAAAAATAAGAGTAAAGTTACATATATTCCCACCAAGCTGAAATATTTAAAAATGTAAAATTGTTAAAAAATTCTTTATTTCACATAGGCTTAGATATAAGCTCTCATGAAATGTCGAGACTCTACCGCCAGGTTCGGAAAGCAGGTTTGCACCGAGAAGAACTGGCAAGAAACTCGGCTACTTGCTCTTTTCAAAAAAATGTCTCAATATACAATTTTTAGTACTTAGTACAAAATTTATTTTTAAAAAATTATTTTTAATCATATTTTAATTAATTTTACCGATTTTCAGCTTGGTGAGAATTTATGTAGTTTCGAATGTCTAATTTGACCGGACTATGTCAATAGTCACGCAAAAATATTAACAATTTTGAGTTCAAAAGAAAAAGGGTCTCGACATCTAGCGTGCAGTATTTAGGAGACGGAGTAAATGTACCGTCGGAGTAGACTTGACGCGCACCCTTGGGACATAAATAAGGGACGGTTGAGCAAAACGAAATTTTATAAATGACCGATCTCGGTTGAGCCAAAGGGCTAAAGAGCCGAAGCCTAACAAGATTCGAGTGTGTCCTGTTCAAAGTCGGACAATTTGATATATTTTTTTTTATAAATGGATCTGATCATGAGTTATGGCACCAAGAGGAGATTTTTTATCTATCACCAAGGAGTGATTTTTAACTATCTGGCTCGGCAAACGTTGTTTTGCCATTAGGGATACAAACAATAGCTTAAGATCAAAACAAATTTATAGAACATACAAAAATTATCTTTAGACTCAGATAAAACGAGTATTCGCAGAAAATTTCATAACAATCGGTCAAGCCGTTTCAGAAGAGTTTGGTAACAAAAATTGGCACGTGAATTTTATAGAAAAAATAACTCTTACCTACGAATATATAAATATAAGTTCATGAATTTCATGTCCGTATCTACTTGCAACGTGTCATCGTACCAGAACTCTCACTTGTTATACTTAATGTGGAAATTCAAATTTTAAATCGTCAGTTATATGTTGTAACACCACCAGGGTTTTTTTCTAACGCGATTGTCCGTGACTTATTCGGTGACCGCGTACAATTCGGTTTTTTAAAAATCTTGCGGGAACTACTCGTATCCATGGTGTAATCTTTATCTATTTCGAATTAAAGTCAGTTTTGTCTTTATAACCTCCGCACTACCGTTGGTACTATACTATACACAATGTTTTTATTTTATCGTACCTATGCATTAGAAATTCATTCAGGTCAACTATAAGTTTCCTTTAAAACCGAAATACCATTACAAGTACTTGGATTATGCACCGACCTCGCGAGTACCGTTCCGCGCAACACAAGACAAGATGTATTACAATCTCTTGCAATGCCACTAAATCATACTCGGATGTAGCGGGTAAGTTTATGTGGGCCATACATTATATTGGGTACTTTAATATTAAGAGCATAGTGGGTTCCGGTGTTAAATTACGCGTATTAAATGCAGTTTCAAGAGGTTAATGGCGTGTTTTTTGAATATAAATATTCACATAATCCTGCTATGAGTTCCCGTGGGAAACGTACGCTTCTCCAGGATAAGAAATTTTCGGGAACCAGGTCCAAGGAAACTGCTTAGTGCCTTCGATATGCGTTGCCGGATCATAGTTTTGTTTTTGATGTTTAGGTAGTGTTTCGACCGCTCCCTGACCCTGAATAAATGTATTATAATAATATGCATTGATGTTTAATGGGTTTGAAAAGTTATACCAAAGTAGGTATGTAGACACCTGCATATTTTATATGAGTCTATTTTCTAACATCTTATAAAATTATAGGTAAAATTTCTATTTTATATCTTCCAGGCAATACGTTTTTATGTCCATTAAGAAGTGATTTACACGTATTATTCCTGCAATAACATTGTCAGTTCGAAAGTAAACCAAGAATTCTAAGGTTAGCCCATTTGGAGTCCCAGAAAAACTTACGTAATTTTATTACTCTGCCTTAGAAAGCATACTTTCTATATTAAGTCAGGACTCAGGTACTATTATTATATGTATTCCGTGGTGAAGTGTTATTTTATATTTAACCCTTCTTTTTTAAATATTCTTATTAAAGCTCGAGTACCAAAAATAAAGGAAACTACAAAAAGGTCTACATCTGTTATATCCGTTACATTTATCAAAACTCTAAAATCTTATCTAAAATTGATCTAGTTGACTGTAGCCGCCAGCTGGCCAAGAGTTGAAGCTAAAATCTTTCCCTCGTATTATTAGATCGCACTTGATACGAACCAAGTACTTAGATATAGTGCTAGTTAGTGGCGGTTTTAGCCGGAGTGGCTGCAAGCACTAAAAGCGATCTCCCTTTGACTCGGGTAGATTTTTAGAAATCCAACCATAGATAAGGCACTGAAAGCGGTCATAAAAGTTAGGATAGCGAATATACAAACGGTGGAACAGAAAGAAATAGAAGTGAAAGGGGTGAAATACATAATACCAAATCGCTTTCGGTCTGTAGTTGTTTACATTAAAATAACAACGTATGTCCTACGACTTTTCAAAATTCATTATTAATTTATTTCATACAAAAATTTAATAAATCATGTTAGGTATATCTGGAAAGTAACATTACATTGTGAAACCAGATATAATATGTGATCAGCGAAACAGTCACCACAATCTTCTGTCCCAGTTGCCAATCCGCTGCGAGCGGTGAGGAAATACGCGCTGCTATTGAGACGGATAAAGATGCCACACAAACGCAGATCGCCGCGGTCTCGCGCCGCGAGTTTGCACGCCACCGCCGTTGCCACTTGCCGATGTTACATTACAGAATAGTAAAAATTAGAGTATCTCAGTTAAATATTGCATATTTGTCATTTCTCAAAATAAAGAGTTAACAAAATCGTAGAACAAAAGTTGTTAGTTTTAATGTAAGCAACTACAGTCCGATAGCGATATGGTATTTTAACCCTGTATAGTGTATAGGTACCACGGGCAATAAACGGTAGGTACATAATATTAAATGCACGTTACAAGAAAAACACTATGTTTGTCAAAAACACTATGTTATTACGACGTTAATAGTTAGTACTAAGTATGCGTAACCTTAATCGGATGTTAACAAGTGTTTAAAGAACAGATTAAAAATATTAAACCAAAAAAAGAAACTCATTTTAAGCTTACAAAAAAACCTTTAGAAAACAAATAATATCGTGATTCCAAACTGCAATCTTTAGGTAGAGCAATTCAACTGATGAGAACAATTCACTGAAACTCAAAGTCGACAATTAAAAAAATTTCAAAGCTAAATTTTCACAGTGTTTTCGCTTTGAAAAACTCATTTAAAGCAGCTGGAATAAACGAGCCAAGCTTTACTAAAGGCGTTAATAGAAAAAAGTGACTCTCTGAATGTGGTGCACAAGTTGAGAGCTGTTTGAATCCACTTTCATTTATAATTCAGCAGCTCTTGTGTCGTTCAAGTCTATTGTAGATACTTGTGTAAGCAACAAATAAGAGGACAACCGCAATATATTTTATACCATAAGACATTTTAAAACTGTTTTATTCTGATCACTAGTAATTTCCACTCATAATAAAATAATTACAATGCCTTTTATGAAACGATAACATTTTTAGCGCATTTAATATATTATACTTGCAGAATTGCTAGAAATTGATTACACGCAGATTATTATCTACAAAGAAACTAGAAGAAAACAGACTTGCAAAATGATGCAATCTATAATAAATGATAAGCAATGATTGAATCTCAAATGATTTATATATTCCTTGTAGACTCTTATAAATAGTCAGTAAAATATGATTATGCTTATAATAAACTTGACAAAATCAGTAATAAAATCTATAATAAAATAGTTACCACTAAAACTATGTTTACAAGAAGAAAAGTCTTTGCCAAACCAAAGGAAATCTTCTTTTGCTACACGATTTTTTTTTTGTTTGATGCTATGAAAATATATATACTCAATTCATTTGACTATTTCGTACCTTTGAGAGTGCTTTTAAAATTGGGTAAAATATTATAATTTGTTCAAAATATTTCTTAAATCGTTTCTATTTGTTTGATATGTGTTGTATTTTTTGAAATAATTTTTCTCCATCCTCAAAATTAATTTTAAGAAGATTTTATATACAGGCATTATCTTCAGAACAGGCGAACGGTCCAAGAATTTTCTTATTTAAATCCTCTACTTATTATTTTGTCCGGAGTGAACATCTCAGAGAAGTTTCGTTTCGCTTTAATCTAACAAATCTTGGATTTTAATTTAAACGCCATGGCTGGATCAGACTTGTATTCAATTAATATAAGGGTATTTTTGATTAAACTTTAAGTATTTATTTTGAACAAAAAATATTTACTATGAATATAATTCTATAGATTATTATTATTTATTAGATTATTATTAAATTAAACTAATAAGTTTTTGTAGTTTCGACTTGCGAAAGAAAAATACATAGGAATAATATGTTCCTACCATTATTGAGATTTCTTCTCTTAACCTTATTTGTGCATCGATTCTAGGTACAACAATTGTTATGGCACAAATTCCTTGAACGGGTTGTTTTTAATTCAGAGCGAAGCAAGTGATTTTAAAATAAATAAAATAAATATTTTTATCTACGCTCATTGCTTAAAGTTCGAATTATGAAATCAAAATGTGTCACATATTGACCTACTTTATTCACAGACTTCTATAATTATTAAAAAGTTATTCATTATAACATCACTGTACTATGGAAATATCTCTAGATAATTGAATAATTTCCATTACGATACTCGGCTCTGGGTTCCTGTATTTTTATGTGTCGTCATCACAGACCAGGGAATAACTTCTTTTCTCTGTGGTCGTCACAGCCAAAAGAAAGAATCCTAAATTTTGTTATTTATATATGGAGTCCACAGACAACTTTTAGTTGATAGTCATTGGATGCGCCATGATCGACCATAGACAACAATTATATCACGGAAACAATAATTTTTCCCTGCTTTATATGACTGATTAAAAAGTGTGTTCATACAGAATATTGAAAAGAATTATGTATAATTTTTGATTATTTAATTATCCACTATAAATATACTTTATCTGACTTGTATAAATATTTTTCTACTCTTTTTTGTTTCATGACTTTTTTAACAGACTATACGCAGTTTACAACTGAATTTTGGCGCCATACCTAACTTTTAACATTTCAATGTGTTATTTTTGTTACTTAGTCAAAACTTAGCGCGGAAAAATGTCTAGCAGTGAAACCTACTAAAGAAAATTTAACTCCACCTGACATTTTAGTAATTGCAACAAAAATGACCCACAATCTTTTACCAACAAAGTGAATGATTTACGACAAACGTTAGCAAGATTTTATGGTTTGGATTTATGATAATTTGAGCGTAGATAAAGTAGTGTATGAAACTCTACATAATTAGGTATTAAAACACTCGTGTGATACTATTAAAAAACTCGCCTGCGGCTCGCACTCATGTTTTAATACCCCCCATTATGCATCCGTTTCATAAACTACTATTACCCACACCACCACCCCACAGACCATTTTTCATCACATATTAGAAAAAAACTTGGAGTACTCGTAATTTTGTTAGAAATCTAGCATGAAAATTCTAAGAAAAAACAGATGAAAAAAAAGCAGATGTACCAATAAAAAAGGGAAAGCGCAAACTCCCATAAGAACAAAGTTAAATTTTGTTTTGCATCGCAGAATGCAATTTACGTTTTTAGAATGGGTATTTAGAATTAAAGATCACTTGAAATTGAATCATTACACACAAAGTACCCAATGGGTACTTTGTGTGTAATGGTATATAATACATTATATATTTAATATTATAACTTATTTATAATATTTCGTGTGTTATAAAAGGTCCGTATATCACCGAATATTACTTGTATTAAGGTACCCCTACGCTAGGCGAATCGAGCACGAACCGAGCACGAGCGGAGCCGTTCCGCTTCGCCGTTCGCGGCGTCAAGTGTGGACGTATAACGAACCTACAACGATCACTGTCCTCTAATGTGTGTATGTTGTGTTCGTCAAAAAACCGACAACAGGCGGAACGCAGCCGAGCACGAACGAAATGCTCGCAGCGCGCTCGTTCAAAGCTTGTAAGTCGGTCCACACTACACGAATTGTGTCCGTATCGTGCTCGGCTCGTGCTCGATTCGCCTAGCGTAGACCCTCCTTTATGTATCGACCTTCAAACGGCTAATGTTCCTATTTCAAGCTACCTTTGTGTTCGAAAAAGAACATTAAACTTCGCTCGGTATACAGTCACCTCATTGGACGTACAAGGCGATATTATTGGCCGATTTTGGCAAACGTTTCCTGCAAATAAATGACTGTTCAAATAGATCTGCTATGGATACTTTTGCCAAAAATCGTATAATCTATGTGTCAAAAATATGTTTACGGTTGTTTTATAGTGGATTTTTAAAGGGTAGGTACGTATTGAGTATCTAAAAAGTACTATTAACTTTTTAATGGTATAAATAAATTGATATATACCCCTGACTCTGAGTAGTGAGTATGTATGATGTTTGCAAGATATTTCGTAGAAATTTACCATAAACATTTGGAGGTGTTGATAGTTAACTGTATCAGAACGTAAATTAAGCTTACAGGGCACTGCTTCATATTGTAAATTTATATATAAAGTTTTTATAGATATATGCAGATTTATAAAATTTTGGTCTGTAATCTGTAAGTATAAAGAAGGTTAATATTTTTTGTCATTGGTCGGAAGAGCAACAATAGAAGAAGGGTCGCAATTTATTAGATAGATTTGGCACCGCTTATAAAAATAATAGTTTTGATGAGGAACTTAGGAAAGAAAACAAACTAATAAATAAAAACCGGCCAAGTGCGAGTCGGACTCGCGCACCGAGGGTTCCATACCATAAAAGAAGTAAAACATTGAAAGAATCACTTTTGTTCATGAGTTTACGAGTAAAATTTACATGTAGGTACTTTTGTTGGCGAACCGCTAACGTAACTTTGTTTTTGGTGGTTTATTGTTATTATCAAAAAAAGTATAATAGTTAGGGAGTTGATTTTATTTTTCCTGTAAAAAATACATTAATGTGTATTGATCATAATTATTTCAGATTTTTCGATTGATAAACTTCGGAGATAAGGGGGGAACGGTATTTTTTTCGACAGTTTGCTCGATAAATCCAAAACTATCAGGCATAAAAATAAATAAATCGGTTTTAGAATACACAAGTAATGCCTTTTCATATGATACCCCACTCGATATTGTTATTTCATTTTGAAAATTCAAAGCCCCGGTTTTCCCCTTTTTAAATAAAAAAAAAAACAATTTTCAATGTTTTATGATTGCAATGGCGTTGGGTCACTATTACCTAAAACTATTCTAAATTTCAAGTCGATAGCTTCGATAGTTACTGAAATAATTGAGTGTGACAGACGGACGGACGGACGGATGGACGGACGGAGAAAGTCTCACCATAAGGGTTCCATTTTTACCAAATTGGTATGGAACCCTAAAAAAGTGCGTGGCCTGGCAGAGTACGAGAGAGAAAAGTCTATTATTTTGTACTGTACATTAAAAACATAGTTCAAGTTTATAGTAGGGAAATAAATCACAGCAATTTTAATTAGAAACACTACTACTAAGATATTAGATGCAAATTAGAGTGCACGACCGACATAAATTAACAGAGCCAATCAGAACCGAAGCGGCAATAGAGGGAATATTGAACGAAATCTAATTATTTCATGTAAATCGAACGTCTAACTAATCAAAGGCAAACCAATTGTATGAAGAGGAATGTTATTTACTGAGGACGGCATCTGAAAACGGCTTCTATAGCGCTGATTTCTTCATTTCTCCCGGGGCCAGGACGTTCTTAAATATAGATAATTTTGTCTACTTTTATCGATTTCTTTTCTCTTTCAAATCCATATATATGACATAGAAAAGAGATCGACAAAAGGAAACAAAATGACATCTTCAGCTTCATCATGACTACACATTAGGTGGAATTTCAGTTAAGTACCTACTATCTTGCACTGTATGAAAAAACACACAGTACCAAAATAATTAGGCTTCAGATTACAATCCTCCTTAAATGAAAATTTAACAGAGCAGTCATCGATATTTCATCTCCATACTATCCAATCTTGCTATTGCGTAGTTCAATCAGCACAGATATACCGCACTTGACAAACCCTCCTATAGTTTCTAACACACGCAAACGTAGCTTCATTACACCACTTAAAATGTGTACAAATTTTAACACACCACGCGGTAAAAATAAAGTCGTTCCCGTGTGTTAAAATACCTAACGGTTAACATTTTTCAGATAATTCCTTCTCGAAAAACTTTACCGCAGTATGGGCTTAATAATGTAAACATCTGATACCTAGAAAATGCAATGGAACAGAAAACCACTTTTATAAAAATAATAATCAAGGGTTCGAAGTTTTTAATAAGTTGTAGGTAAGTATAGTTCGTAATTTTATTATATAGTCACACAGAATCACAAATACACACACACACATGCTCACATATATTGACTGAATAACCCGTCAGCCATGCATGATACATCTTCTCACGGTGCGCCGCCGCTTAAGATTCGGGGTAATTTAGGATACTCCGTATAGCATTAGCTGATATGGATATTCTAATAGCACGTCCAGTCAAAACAGGAGAAATAAGAGTGATGGATTTAGATGAATCAATCAACAAGCAGGACATAGCTATAGCAATTGCGGAGGCTACTGGGTGTTCGCACGCGGAAGTAAAGGTCGGAGAAATACGATTTAATTACAATAAATTGGGTACAGTCTGGGTTCGATGCCCACTTACAGCTGTGCGTAAACTTTCCGAAGAAAAACATGTACGCATAGGCTGGGTCAATGCAAGAGTGCAAGTTCTCGCGGCAAGAAAACTACAGTGTTTCCGATGCCTTGAAATTGGGCACGTTCTCAAGCAATGCTCCAATGTCGATAGAAGTTTGTGCTGCTACTACTGCGGCGAAAAAGGGCATAAGGCTTGCGAATGTACTGCGATTACTCCAAAATGTCCAGTATGTGCAGATTTTGGTCGTCCTGCAGACCATAGAATGGGGAGCGTTAAATGTAATCCACCCCAAAGGAAGGAAAAGAAATTTAATATTGACGGAAGTCTAGTCTCCACTGAATCGTGGAGAAACAGTAAAGATACACAGCCGGTCAAGCAGCCGGAAGAGAAGGCCACTAAAGCTCAAAATTCAACGGGTTAAGAGTACTTCAGGGAAATATAAACCACTGCCGTGCGGCGCAGGATTTATTACTGCAAAACCTTGCGGAGTGGTCAATTTCCCTGGCTGTCGTGGCGGAGCCCTACAAAGTTCCTAATCACCCTCAATGGTTTGGGAGCACCAGTGACAATGTTGCCATTTTTTGGGGCGGAAGGCAAAGTGATCTTCCTTGCTGCGTTTTAGAAAGGGGTTCTGGTTACGTTGCAGTAGAATGGGGTTCACTAGCAGTAGTAGGTTGTTATATTTCTCCTAATTCTGGCCTCACCGCTTACGAATCGTATTTGGATGAATTAGGAGAGTGTATCCGAAGGTGTTTACCTCGTCCATTAATTGTTTTAGGGGATTTTAACGCACACTCAAGGGTTTGGGGTGACAAACGGGATGACAGGAGGGGAGAGGTCATACAGGAATGGGCAGCAGAGCTAGATCTCCGACTTTTAAACAGAGGTTCAGTAAGCACCTGCGTAAGATGGCAGGGGGAGTCAATTGTTGATCTTACATGGGCAAATTCATCTGCGACGCACATGGTATCAAGATGGAGAGTTGCTGAAGAAGTGGTGTCACTATCAGACCACCGCTACATAATTTTTGTAATAGCACAACATCGTTCTAACACATCTGATCATTCAAATAACGATCCACCGCGACGCTGGTCTTTGAAGCAACTTGACCGCGACTTGTTGGTTGCTGCCGCTCATGTCACTGATTGGCCAGTGTGCTTCCAGGACTTAAGTCCTGATCCAGAAAGGGACGCAGCTTGGTTTCGGGATGCCATGATATCGATATGTGATGCCTCGATGCCACGAGTCAAGCTCACCAGAAGGAGAACAGTTTATTGGTGGTCCGAAGATATTGCGCAGTTACGTAGATTATGTCTTAGGGCCAGACGAAAATACACGAGAACTAGAAGAAGAAGACGAGCCACTTTTGAAGAATTAGCCATAGCATATAGCTCTTACCGAGAAGCCACGAAAGCGCTACAGTCTGCAATAAAAAAAGCAAAAGCTCAGAGTTGGAGAGAACTTCTTGAAGGCCTCGACAGAGATCCTTGGGGGAAACCATACAAAATGGTTATGGGAAAGCTCAGACCATGGGTTCCCCCATTGACAGAAACTTTAAACCTCGATTTTGTTAGAAAAGTGGTTGATACACTTTTCCCAAGGATTTGGGACAACCCTACAAATAGCATTATAATACAAGAACCTATCACCTGGACGGTTGAGCTCGAGATTACAGCGGATGAAGTATTTCGAGCAGTCAAACGTCTTGCATCTCGCAATACTGCACCTGGGCCGGATGGCATACCTGGTCGAGCGTGGGTGTTTGCCCTCGAAGCGTTAGGAAATAGATTAAGGCGATTATTTAACAGCTGTCTCAAGGCTAGTGTGTTCCCAAAAGGATGGAAAGAGGCAAAACTGGTCCTCTTGAAAAAAGAAGGAAGGCCTGCTGACTTTCCCTCTGCCTACAGACCCATATGCCTACTAGATGAGGCTGGTAATCTTTTTGAACGTATAATTGCCGCTCGCCTCAGCGAACACCTGTCGCAGGTAGGCCCTGATCTCTCTAATAGCCAATTCGGTTTCCGACAGGGAAGATCAACGGTAGATGCAATTCTTAGCGTTCGATCACTTACCGACCGGGCTGTAAGTGGGGGTGGAGTCGCATTAGCTGTGAGTTTAGATATAGTTAACGCTTTCAACTCCCTTCCTTGGACATCAATTAGGGATGCATTAGATTACTACAACTTACCGCCATACCTGCGGTGTATAGTCGGAGCATATTTGAGTGGCAGATCGGTGCAGTACACTGGTCGTGACGGGCAAACACATACGAGGGAAGTAAGTTGCGGGGTTCCTCAGGGCTCTGTGCTGGGGCCTTTGTTATGGAATTTGGCGTATGATACAGTTCTCCGGGTTGATCTCCCTGCGGGCGTAAATTTAATCTGTTATGCTGACGACACCATGGTAGTAACCGAAGGAAAATCATTCGAAGAGACCGTAATTAGCGCCGAAGTTGGCCTGGCACTAGTTATCGACAAAATTCATAGCCTGGGACTTAAAATAGCGCCTCAAAAAACCGAGGCCATGTGGTTTCACAAACTTCCGAGGCGACTGGAACCACCCAGCTTGATGATTCGGGTGGACGATGTAGATGTCCAAGTGGGCAAATACATCAAATACCTGGGTTTAACTTTGGATGGCCGCTGGGGTTTTGAGGAACATTTCGACCGTTTGGTTCCCCGAATACAAAAACTAGCAGGTGCAATGCATGGACTACTACCTAATATTGGGGGTCCACAGGAAGGCGTCAGACGCCTTTACGCGGGGGTCGTTCGATCAGTAGCTCTATATGGAGCACCTGTTTGGTCGCAACGACTGTCCAATACTAAGCGCCTGAGAACAAAATTGAATAGCGTGCAGCGAAAGATAGCTATAAGGGTTGCGCGAGGATACCGCACGATATCCTTTGAGGCGGCTACGGTTCTAGCTCGCTTTCCGCCATTAGACATATTGGCAGACATGGACGCCAGGGTATATACCCAGATTCACGCCGTAGGTACCTTAGCATTGCCCCTAGAGCTACGAAGGGTAGCGCATCAACAGGCCGAAATTATGTGGGAAGAGCGTCTCCAAGAGGAAAGAAACGCACGCCAACGTGCTGTTGGTGCAATCCTGCCCAATTTTACAAAATGGATTAAAAGAAAAAGTGGTAATATCACGTTCAGACTGACACAGGTTCTCACCGGACACGGTTGCTTCGGAGAGTACCTGTGTCGGATTGGACGTGAACGAAATTCCAATTGCCATCATTGTGATGGATTGTGCGATACCGCGCAGCATACCTTAGAGGAATGTCCTGCCTGGGACCAGGAACGGCTCGTTCTGACTAACAGTATTGGTGCTGATTTAAGCTTGCCAGCTGTAGTATCGGCTATGCTAACAGGGGAAGAGGCATGGAAAGCAACATCCACCTTTTGCGAGGTTGTTATGACGAAGAAGGAGGCTGCGGAAAGGGATCGAGAGAAATCTGATCCCTCTCGCAGACGCCGTAGATAACAATCCCAGAACCCTTAATAGCCTGGGACCTTGTGGCTGACCCTGACCTTCGCTGATTGTGGCTAATGTTAAGGGTCAGCCAGAGATGAGCCCTATGGGCGTTGCGCAAGGGAGCTTCCGGTGCGTTCGTAAGAGATCCCGGAGGCTTCCAACATGAGCGCTGAGGATGTCCGAGGGGGTTTTAGTGGGTAAAAATCCCACATAATCCAATCTACTTTCAGATTGGATATCTCTATGGAGATTTCCCCCCCGTAATAAAAAAAAAAAAAAAAAAAAAGGTAAGTATAGTCCGTCCGCAGAAGCTTTGCCTGTGAATTCCCTTCTCGCTTCATACTACCGTGGCCCGCATTTGTTGAATTACCTTCTCACTTCATACTACCGCGGCCCGCATTTGTTGAATTCCCTTCTCACTTCATACTACCGCGGCCCGCATTTGTTGTATTCCCTTCTCACTTCAAACTACCGCGGCCCGCATTTGGTGAATTCCTTTCTCACTTCATACTACCGCGGCCCGCATTTGGTGAATTCCTTTCTCACTTCATACTACGAGCAAGTGGTAGGGGAAGTAGTCGGCAAAGCTTCTGCGTTCGGGTAGTACGTAATACAGATCTCACTGGAATCAGGAATAGATACAGATTTTAGCCGTTCATTCCGGCAAAATGTATGGTTACTACGGGATTAATCAAACTCTGATTTCATGACTGTAGAGCAGCGGGCAAAGCTAGTAATGAACTAACAACTTGGGTGACATTTCTTATGTTTTTAGTAATGACTATTTAACATCACGAGGGATTAGGTCATTCTATTCAAATATCTATCCATATACCAGACTGCAGAGAAAACTTTTAAAACGTGCAAAGGATTCTGATTTTCTGAACGCGCTGTATTCGAGTAAGGCAACAGCTTGGTAAAATCTCGTTTGAAATATCTCCTACATTTTATCAGCAGTACGTACACCCACTCACTTGAGGAGATTTATCGCAAAAAACGAGCGTCATAAATGATACTTGATAGTACGTCCGGAAAGTCGTGTTATCATCACTGATATAAAAATGAGGATGAACCCATTTGAACAGTTTACGTAAACTTTCTTCACAAGAATTTTTTCTACGGGAGTTTTGTGTTTGAGCGTTTTATTTTCTACAATTCCCATTCAAATTCAATTCCAAAAGAATTCTGTCAAAATTCCCGCTAATACGCCACAATATGGCGGAAACTGTACGTTGTCAACGCGCGGGTGCGAACTGTTAACATGTATAACAGGTACCTGTGGCGTGGACCGCTGTCCATAGACAATACTGAGGTCGGCTTACTACTTAAAACTTAAAACAGACACTATGGCTTAAAACAGAAATTTTCAACACCAGTAAACTGGCGACATTTTTTAGTCGGATTCGCCGGGTCCTGTGTATATATCTATTGTTATCATAGACTTATCTTACAACTACCCTCGAATTTGTGGCAACATGGCTACGCACGCATGTTTACACGGCGGGCCACAGCTTTGACGTTTAAAAGCATAAAGCTAAAAGGATGTTTATCAAATATGCACAATGTTAACGCGAAGCGTTTATGAGGTGCCCAAACACAGGTGGAAACCGCACGAGGAACGCTTTGTAACTAAAGTTTTGGGTAAGAGAAAAATTTTACTCATTTTCACCAGTACATCCGAGAAGGCCACAAAATTCAGAATATTATATTTGTGGCAAACACTCGTTTCTCGCGATGTGATAAAATGCAGAACGCCTGTAATTGCCTGGAATGCATATAACTGGATACGATGGAACTGAAAGTACCTATAGAAGATATAAGATTAAAATTATTTAGCAATAATCACAAATCTTATAAAAAGTCTATATTCGCCAATACAAAAAAAACCTGTAAACAACATGTAGATAAAAAGCTGAGTACGCCATACCTTCCCAACCAAGCAAGCAATGCCGCCACTGTGACCGTGTGTCACGACTGTGGCAGATGTGTACCATTTGGGCAAATTTATTTGGGCTAAATAAAGGCCACTTAGCTCAGCTATGTTATCTTTGCTGTTTAATTATGCATGCATGAATCCAGTAAGGTGGCATATTCCTGGCATTTTCAGGAATTGAATTGGCAGATTTTTGCCAGTGTCGAGCAGATTCGCCATTTTTAAAAGGTCACACTAAATGCCACCACCAACTCTACACAAAACTTTGACACCACACTCGCCGCACGTCACGACATGGACTCGTCATTCAGGAGACGTTGACAATAAAAAAATTGCAAGTTGAAGGTACATAATTGGATTATTATTTCATTCGTCAACTACGTTGCAAGGTTGAAGTGCCATCCATGATAAATTTATTTTACGTTAATTTAATGCATCATTGTGAAGCAGATTCCTTCTGAATTTCATAAATTCCCGAATAAAATGCCTGTGACATATGAACAAATTGGATTAGAAGCAGGTGGCACTGCATCTATAATAGCAAAATCCATGAATTTCAATCGAGTTATCCTTAGAGTTCAATTCTCTTGATCATACTCGGTGTCATAGCAGAACGAATGTACCTAGAGAAAATTATAGGGATGTTTATATGGTACAGAAGATAGCTGTTCTATATATGCATCCGATATCCTTATTAATAACACAGTAATACGTTGAAGATTTTCATTCTTGTTATTTTGCCAACAAAATACGGCTCCCTAAAACAAAAACAATTAACTCCGATTCAAAATAGGTACCACCCACCAAACAATCGACACTCATGAAGTGTTTTCCTCCCCCTCATTTCCCATTAATTCCTCCTCTTTTGTTGTCTTTGTACACGCTTTTACTCTTTTGCGCCCGCTCATATATTCCCGTGACGATATAACATCGTTGCCTGCTCGTATCGAGGAGTTATCGGGGACATCAAAGGGAATTACTGTTCCACATTACACGTTTCCACGTTCTCGCTTATGATTTTCTCAATGTTCTCAGAATAAGGCTATTATGTTTATTTATTAGCGTCTATAGGATATTATTTTCAACCTTAACGGAACACGGATAAGAATCAAACTGAATTGTAACGGAAAGATTTGTATCCTGCTCAATTTCTGATGTAATGCCGGTGGGCACACTTAACGGCAAATAAAAAGAGTGAAGGTTCGAAATAATATATTCGAAAAACCAGCGATAGAAGAAGGAAACCGTACAAGACTCTTTACTTATGGAACACTTTCTCAGATAGTACGAATGAAAAATTAATTTGGAATGCGAATTTGTAGATAAAGATATACTCGTAGAAGCACTGGCAAGCCCTTTCCCAATTAAAAAGTGGGTTGTAGTGGTTGTCAGTGTGTGTATCTTGGACACTGCACGCGTGGTTCAAAAATAAATTTAACCAGAAGATTGTAAAATTAATTTATCTACGCTCATTGCTTAAAGTTCGAATTATGAAATCAAAATGTGTCACATATTGACCTACTTTATTCACAGACTTCTATAATTATTAAAAAGTTATTCATTATAACATCGCTGTACTATGGAAATATCTCTAGATTGTTGAATAATTTCTATTACGATACGCGGCTCTGGGTTCCTGTATTTTTGTGTGTCGTCATCCCAGACCAGGGAATAACTTTCTTTTCTCTGTGGTCGTCATAGCCAAAAGAGAGTGTAGAGCCAATCCTCAATTTTGTTTTTTTTTTTATATAAGGAGTCCACAGACAACATTTAGTTGGTAGTCATGATCGACCATAGACAACAATTAATTCACGGAAACAATAATTTTTCCCTGCCTTATATGACTGATTAAAAAGTGTATTCATACATAATATTGAAAAGAATTATGTATAATTTTTGATTATTTAATTATCCACTAAAAATACAGTTTATCTGACTTGTATAAATATTTTCTACTCTTTTTTGTTTCATGACTTTTTTAACAGAC
The DNA here is from genome assembly GCA_963855885.1 of Coenonympha glycerion. Taxonomy (NCBI): domain Eukaryota; kingdom Metazoa; phylum Arthropoda; class Insecta; order Lepidoptera; family Nymphalidae; genus Coenonympha; species Coenonympha glycerion. Next base: position 12,593,645 of record OY979637.1, on the reverse strand, counting down.
TATACGCAGTTTGCAACTAAATTTTGGCGCCATACCTAACTTTTAACATTTCAATGTGTTATTTTTGTTACTTAGTCAAAACCTACCGCGGAAAAATGTCTAGCAGTGAAACGTACTAAAGAAAATTTAACTCCACCTGACATTTTAGTAATTGCAACAAAAATGACCCACAATCTTTTACCAACAAAGTGAAGGATTTACGACAAACGTTAGCAAGATTTTATGGTTTGGATTTATGATAATTTGAGCGTAGATAAAGTAGTGTATGAAACTCTACATAATTAGGTATTAAAACACTCGTGTGATACTATTAAAAAACTCACACTCATGTTTTAATACCCCCCATTATGCATCCGTTTCATAAACTACTATTCTATCGGTACTAGGAAGATTGCAATGACCATTATATTGCTTGCCAATAAAGTTCAACTAGGTCTAGATTAATTCCTTAAAAATACCATTCCTCACATTCACCTGTGATTCTCACATTTTGTTAACACATCCCATGTTTGGTTCTCCCGAATTCGTTATCACCAGTTTTTAGTGTGAAGCTTATATGTTAGCTACAACGATGTTAGTGAAATGTGATGTTCAAAACGCCGTAAAACATTTGTCTGTAATTATTATTGAGCTAGAATTTAACTAAACATATTCACGAGTTCAAGCGGAATAAACGGGTAAATCACGCCCACGCGTAGCTTCGAGTAGTTAAAGTCCAAGTTAAAGCATCATTTCGCTTAGCCTGTACGTACACGAGTAGCAAGAATAAGTACGAGTACAGGCACAATCCTCATTGGGGTAAAACAGTTTGTTTGCCCGTCGTAATCCGGGCTTGATGCGGAAAATCCGATTTTACAACTGTTGTAGGAACAGTTCCGTTGCCGGTGTTATAGATGGTGATCCAGCCTATCGGCCCAGAGTCACATCTCCGCTGGTAGCTTAGCTCGTATAAATGAGCACTATCAGTTAGACCTGTTTATTTGTTCCACTATTTCGTATTATATTTTTTATTTCGAATTGACGACCGAATGGCGTAGCGGTAGAGAACCTGCCGTCTGCGTCGGAGGTCGTGGGTTCGATTCCTACTACTGATAAATGTTTGTATAATGAGCATGAATGTTTTCCAGCGTCTGGGTGTTTTTAAATATATATTTAGGTATATTCATATGTATGTACATTCATAAGTTATCTAGTACGAATAACACGTCAAGCTATCGCTTACTTTGGGACTAGATTGCAATGTGTGTAATGTCCTGATATTTATTTATTTATTTCTGTAGATGTAAGTGTCACAAGTAAACTTGTATACTCTACTGCCTATCTTTAGTTGTGTGTAACTATATCTCCCCCTGAAGCTATTATTTTCGTGTCGCAATTTGTAACAAAATTTCTCCCAAACGGCTTGACCGTATTATGATTTGTTTTTGTGTATATTCGTAATATTTGAGAATAGGATGTAAACTATTTTTCATACCCATAAGTGAGAAATAATTCATACTTATAGCAAAACTACTTTCGCCGAGGCAGCTGGTATCTTTATACAAAGATTATTTATATGATGATTTATTCATTTCATTGACTGATCATGATTCATCACCCAGCACAAATCTTCGGACATAGGGATCAAAAATTATAAGCGTACATTTCTTTTATAATAAAGTAAAAAAATAAAAGGTTTTGGGGAATTCTTACGGGATCACTCGTGCGTGGCAGAGGTGGGTCAACAAGTAAATAAAATATTTAAAATTTAGTAAAAATACGGTACGGTTTGACAGGTTTTACACACTTTGAGTACCAACATTAATAATTATGAGAAAAGTCAGGCATGCAGATTTTATATCACTATTACTGCAAGTAAAAGTCAGCTTAAATAAATATTAATTTTTGGTCAGAAAAGCTTATCATCCGTTTAATAAATGAAATTTTTTGACGTAAGCTCCAGTATATTCACAAAGTTATGACAGGATTTATCCCAAAGGCAGATAGAAACTAATTATTCCAAAGCCGGTAACGCGTGGCCAGTTTTTCGGAATTTGCATAATATGCTCACTGAGAGCGGAAGTCATTTGAATATTAGCTCTGATTTTTGGTGACTACATTAATTAAAGTAAAACACTAAATGAATATAAATTTACGAGCCCATCGCCTTTCGCCTCCTTTAAGAATAAGAAATGCTTTGGACAAAGCCAACCAACGCGACGCTTGCCAAGTGAAGCTCCACACATTTTTTAGAAAAAAAAATAAGCAAAATTGATTTAGTCACTTGGAAACTTAAAAAGCTTGTGTAGCTTTAAAAGCCCTATAGCTTATAACTCAGTGTCACAAGTGCCTGAGATTCGTAATCCAACCCAGGTCTATTTATAAGTCTCCTATATGCGATTTTAAGTGGTTAGGTTTTGAACCTGAGCCATATTGTGGCGTAGGCCTACGGTTTCAAACATAAAATAATCTACAGGCATACGTAATGGCGCGTGTTCAGCCCCAAGATATTTTAAATCGCATTGTATATCAGTGTTTATATGAGCTGAAGAAAAATAACATAAACTAAAAAAAATACTTCTTTGTTTAAATAGCAAGTCGATCTTTGCGCTCGTTTCATGACACAATCGCAGACTGAAAGCGCTGCAAAACAGCCTTCGGTGCTAAAGTAGTGTAAAAGTTAAACCTTGTTTGAGGCTCACACCTTTTATTATTCAGTAGCGTTTGAAAGGCCCGAACGTATCCTTTTGAAACTCGCATAAAACAGCCGGCAAGCGGACGAATGGAGTAAACAGTCAAGTATCTATCTACTATTATTATCTAAGTTATTCGAGTACCTAAAATAAATGAGAACTTGACCAATGATTTTCTTTGAATGAATTTCTATCGCATTATCTAAACCTGTTATTTTAGATCTAAAATGTAAATAAAAAAAATTACACGACCAACCAAATAAATCCTGAAAGAAAAAGATAAACATGTTCCACGAAAACTCAACTGGATTTGTATACGCACGCAAATTTTTATATATATCAAACTATAGTGTCACATTCGGAAAGTTGTTCTGCACTTCAAGTTTCAACCAATCTAGTTCAGTGATAGAGACACATACATAATATATAAGGCAAAAGTAACCTAACGTCTTAAAGTTTTTTTTTACTTAAGGCTTGCGCACAATCATGTCTGACGGACAGAAATGTTGAGGTCTAGGATGGATGGCGCTTGCCTAGAAAACTGTCTATTCACTCTTCTTAGGTGTAGGTTGTACTTGGCTGATATATATTCTATCATTTTCAGCTTTCTTTGCTTTCAAGCCTCTCTCTATGTTTTCACAACTACTTTTAGAAAGTTTGTTATTTTTGAAATCTTTAAAATTTTCAGTTTTCTTTGATGCCTGGCGTTTATATCAAAAAACAAATTCATTACAATTCATTATGTCACGTCGCTTAAATCTCTCGTAAATAGTTTTCCATTTAGCAAAAGCGCTACCCGCTTTATCAGCATCTGTCCAGTCAGCTTTGTTTCTTACAGTAATTATATCGGATGAAATGCAAACAGCGGTGATGTTAAATATTACGAAACAGAGTTGAATGCATTTAGTTTAACGTTTTCTTTCGTGACTTCTTTAAATGACACAGCACATTACAATTACTTCTCGTTACTTTATAAGGGATATTATAAAGAGATACACAAACTATTATTAACATTTCATAATTTTTGATAACAAGAGATTACTAACATTTTTTATTTCTAACCAAATGGGCTCGAAAGACCAAACTTTATGTTAGTGCGATTCGATTTTTTAAGAAATAAAAATTTCACTGCGCCTCACCTGTCATTATAAGATCTTAGATGTGTTAATCCGGGGTAGGTGTTATTCATTGATACTTCAATTCAAACAATCAATTTTTTTTTGGCTTGTATGAGAAACCACTCGCACATGCAACTAACCTTAAGTATCAGTTTGATTGTAGTCAAGCTAGATCATTCTTGTAAATAGATATTTAGGTAAGTCTAAAATTCTCTCGTTAATGCTTTATCATATTACACTGGTAATATAAAAGACAAATATATGACCTTCATACCTCCTTATTTACAAACGAGCAATAGCGGTAGAATTACTATAATTTGTTTTGTCTTCGTTTTTCAACAGTTATTTGACTTTAATAGGAAAGAGACAAATCAGAGAATAACTATTCCACCGTTTCTGAATAAGGGGATAAAACTACTGTGTGAGTAATTTTAAGAGGTTACATATATTTATAAGTCTTAGTAGTTGTAAGTTTATTGGTGAAACTTTCCGCAATTAATCGTGAAGTGCCCAGGACCTTAGTTTATTTTTCTCCTTTATAAACTAACGTTCAGACCTCGTTCCCGTTTATTTATTTACTTTCGTTCTCTCTTTTTCTAAGCTTAGATTGGTTACGAAAAAGATTATATCGAATATCGTTGAATGAAACTGTACCTACATTATTTACTTTAATAATTGCTTTTTAACCGGATTGACCATATTAAGGATAATCTTAATATATATAAATCTCGTGTCACAATGTTTGTCCTCAATGGACTCCTAAACTACTGAACCGATTTAGTTCAAACTTCGTGAATATCTGTCATTTGGTCCAACTTAAAAGATAGAATAGTTTTTATCCCACGTGAACGAAGTCGCGGGCATCAGCTAGTGTTTTAATATATTTATATTAGTCAGCATATAGCTGTTTTATCACCTGATGGTATCTGACACTGATATCGTTCATAATTGGTCGGCGCAATCACCATCGGTTGCTACGTAAGATGATGTTATTTTATTCTGCTAGGTATTAAACAACAAAACAAGCTGGCCCAAAAACCGTTGTTTTGCTACATAAATGATTTCTGCCGGATATGAAAAATTGCTAGTTTACGTCCCATTCTTAATATGCCGGAAAAAATCATGAAAATCGGTCAAGCCGTTTCGGAGGAGTTTGTTCACTTAGTATACACTGTGACATACATAAGATATAAGCATACAAGCAATATTCATCTCTTTATAAAGTAAAATTGCCTCATACAGACCATAGTTGTCCCTTAATTTCATTTTCAAAATTATACATGGTGCACTATAGCTTATGATGACAAAATGGTTACTTACATTGTCTATAACGACAAACTGGAGGAAGACCGTCCATCCTGCAGGCGATGTCTCATAAAGCTTATAACTTTAGAGCACCTTGCAGAAACTGGTCTTAAGTGTCGTCGATCGTTTGACCTAGCACAATTAATAGACCTTTAGTGTCTCTGAAGTAAATTATTATGATAGTTCTAATAGCATGAAGCTTTCCTGAACTTTTGTGTGTAACTTATTTTCAATATAGTCTAAAACTTAAAAACTAATAATGATTCAGGAAATTAGGGAGAAGAAGTAGTGTATTTTTACGTAATTTTCAATAATGATCAGATAAATTTGAATAGAATGATGCAGGGATGGTAAGGCAATAATACACCTACTCTTCTGTAATCCCATTTAACCAGTCTACTTAGTCTATTTTAGCCACTCAACCTTAGTATCCTTTGTTCTCATGTCCTGAAAAATTCCTATACTATATGAGGGGATCCGTAGGCATACAAGCTAGATTTCATAGAGCATACAAGGATTTTCATTTATATTAAAGTACAATGGACTTCAGTCCTTAGCACGCATGTAAAGGTCCAATAACCCATTATTTCGTGAAACGTAAAGACATATCAAACATTCAAGCGTTAAAGAAAACAAGCAGGCTATATAGATATTTCAATCCACGAAAACTCCCACTGTCAAAATCGCTTATGATTCATTCGATTCATATGGAGTTGACAGAGTGGGGCGCTTCATCGTGGATTGAAATATCTAGATATGTATATAAAAATGAGAGAACGTCAAAGAGTCAATTTGCACTTTATTACCGCTTTACAAAGTTCAAAATCAACCACATCTATTAAAACAGTGTGCGTGTGTGCGTTGGAGCACAGGGTGACGGTTCTGTTCAGGAGAATTTTTTGCACTATAAAATAGGTAGGAGAAAAAAACTTATATATCCTTACCACATATATGCACAGCATAATATTGTACGTATAATAAACTAGCTTTTGCCCGCGGCTTCGCCCGCGTGAATTTCGGGGTTTTACAAATCCCGCGGGAGTCATGGATTTTCTGGGAAAAAACTGTTAACCTAACTTCAGAAACACGATTAATAATAATAATAATAAAAAACTTTCTGAAACAGAAGGTCTCGGCATGGGCTAGCCGTATTCGTAGATACAAAAGCCGGGTCGAGAGATATACCCTGAATCGCACTTTCCAAAGCGATCAGAGGCGGGTATATCGAGGTTGGGAACACCCTGACCAAGGTGTCAACGATGCGCGCCTACCGGATGATGAAGCCATGACCTCATTCTGGCGCAACATCTGGTCGGCGCCTGTCGCTCACACTGAGGGTGGTTGGACGTGGGATTTAGAAAGAGCCTGCGAGCAAATTCCTGAAATGGACCTAGTCATTATCACCCCTGAAGACGTGACCACTGCAGCGCGTCTCCTGCCCAATTGGAAATCACCTGGGCCGGACGGGCTGCACAACTTTTGGATAAAGTGGCTACGCAGCTCGCACGCTCGTTTGGCATCCCAATTCCAATCATCTCTAGAGTCAGAGTCGCTACCCCAGTTTCTGACAACAGGTATTACCCTCCTGCTCCATAAGTCAGGTAGTACCACGGAGCCCAAAAATTATAGGCCGATTACGTGTCTGCCAACATTGTATAAACTTCTTACATCCATTCTGAGAACAAAAATTAACGATCATATCAATAGAAAATCCATCATGTCTATTTCTCAGAATGGATGTAGAAATGGCTCCCGTGGTACTAAGGAGCTTCTCCTCATTGATATGGCCATTTGTCAGCAGGTTCGGCGCTCCCGAAGGGATCTGTCGACATGTTGGATAGACTATAAGAAGGCCTACGACTCTGTGCCCCATACATGGCTCATGAAGGTGCTGGAACTGTACAAAATAAACACAGTACTACGCGCCTTCCTACAGACGTGTATGGGACAGTGGAGGACGGTCCTTCACTATCCAGGATGTCGCCGGAACCTGGGGAGCGCGGAGCCTATAAGGATTGAGCGAGGCATATTCCAGGGCGATAGTCTGAGTCCTTTGTGGTTTTGCCTGGCTCTGAATCCTCTGAGTACTCTCTTGGAGAATTCAGGGCTAGGTTACCGGTTGAGGAGAGGTGGTCAGGTTATATCACACCTCCTTTACATGGATGACCTAAAACTCATTGCCCCCAACAAATCACATCTACTAGAGTTACTAAAGGTAACTAAAGCCTTTAGTGATTCCATTAGGATGGAATTTGGTGTGGACAAATGTGCGGTCATGCATGTAAAGCGAGGGAGGATTGTGGAATCTGAGGGGGTTGAGCTCTCGGATTCCATATACCTCAGATCGCTCTCCTCAACTGAAACCTACAAATACCTGGGCATGGCGGAGGCGTTAGGTATCAGAGAGGCCGACATGAGGCAGTCGGTGAGGGAGCGTTTCCTTGGCCGTCTGAGGAAAGTACTGAAAAGCCTTTTGTCGGGCGGCAATAAGGTGCGCGCCTTCAACGGTTGGGTCATGCCGGTCTTAATGTATTCCTTCGGCATAATCAGGTGGACTCAGACTGAGCTTGACGCCCTGGACAGACAAGTTCGTGCGCTGCTGACCGCATATCGGATGCATCACCCGCGCTCCTCGGTGATGAGGCTGTACATTCCGCGGAAGTGTGGAGGAAGAGGCCTTTTGAATGCCAAAACCCTCCACAACCGCGAGGTGTGCAGTCTCAGGGAGTACTTTCTCCACGCCGAGACGGAGATGCACCGCGATGTGGTCGCAGTGGACAGGGGTCTGACGCCGCTCTCCTTGGCTAACGAGAACTGGCGCATACCTGTGGTGCTCAGTACCAATGACCGCAGGGTTGTATGGCAAGGTAAGGAGCTTCACGGACGCTTTTATCGAGCCCTCCACGGGCCTGATGTTGACTTTGAAGCGTCCGTGGCCTGGCTGCGCTTTGGTGACCTCTTTGGGGAAACCGAAGGGTTTGTTTGTGCAATTATGGACGAGGTCATGATGACAAACAATTACAGAAAATACATTGTGAAGGATGGAACGGTAGACATATGTCGGGCATGTCGCCATCCTGGAGAAACTATCCGTCACATTGTTTCTGGTTGTTCTCATCTAGCTAACGGCGAATACTTACACAGACATAACCAAGTGGCCAGGATTATCCACCAGCAACTTGCCTTGAAATACAATCTTGTGGAATCGGAGGTACCGTACTACAAGTATGTGCCCGACCCAGTTCTTGAAAATGGTCATATCACACTATACTGGGATCGGTCTATCATTACAGACAGGACTATTGTAGCCAATAAGCCTGACATAGTGGTGATAGATCGATCAGAGCGCCGTGCAATGATTGTTGATGTTGCTGTTCCGCATGACGAGAACCTCGTGAAAGCTGAGAAAGAGAAACTCACCAAGTATCTCGACTTGGCGCACGAGGTTGTCGCTATGTGGAATATAGACTCAGCAATCATTGTACCGATAGTCATTACGGCTAATGGTCTTATAGCCAAGAGCCTCGACCAACATCTTTCGAGGCTCTCGTTGGGTAGCTGGGTCAAGGGCCAGATCCAGAAGGCTGTACTCCTAGACACGGCTCGCATCGTCAGGAGGTTCCTCTCTCTGGGGCCCTGACCGCCGGTTGCTTGGACCCTGTTCCCGAAGCCGGTGGACCGCTATTTTTTATATTTTTAAATGTTTTTTTTTTTTTAGTTTTGTAATGAAATATTTAAAAATGTAGAAAATATGAATTAATATGAATATAAAGAATAATAATAATAATAATAATTTATTTATTTAAACCAAGAAAAAATTTCACAATAAAAAACTCCTTAGATCTAGTACACAGAAAAAGTAAGCAATAAATTTTGAAACCAAAAGGAGTGCTTTGGCACCCGTACTAAGAAAACCTGTGCTACGGGCACCGTAGCCCTCCCTTGGATCCACCGGTTATTAGACCATACAAATTTTGATTTTAGGTGTTTGCAATTAAGGTTATATTATTAACTAAAAGTGGGTGAGTGTGAATGTATATATGTGTGTACGAGTGTGTGTGTGTGTGTGTGTATGTGTGTGTGCGTGTGTGTGTTTGTATGTGTGTGTAAGTGGGTGTAAGAACAATGGGTGCATAGGCAGAGAAAGAAGATAATAAAAATAATAAAAATAATAATAACTAGCTATGATTTCACTTCAGCGATCAAGTCCTCAATTTCATCGTAGCAAAGTGTCTTTAACCAAGCGTTAACAGTTTCTTTTAAGTTGGGTTTGTTAAGATTAGATATATTGAGCATGTCATTTATTCTATTACTAGCAGACACCCGCGGCTTCGCACGCGTAAATTTTAGTTTTAACTATTCTACGGGAACCATCCATTTTCCGGAATAAAAAGTACCCTTTGTGTTAATTTACATGAAATCTATCTTCATTTCAACTTAAAACCAAAAATTTTCAGTAGTTGTGCGTGAAGGAATAAATTTTCTCCCGCATGAATATCTGTTTTTCCCTATTATCACGAAAACAATGGATTTTCCCGAGAAAAAAGTAATTGATTCTAGGATATAATCTATCTCCATTCCAAATTTCAGCCCAATCGGTTCAAAAATGACGGCACGATGGAGTATTTCTCCCGCATGAATATCTGCTATTTAATTATTTTCTTAGAAACCATGGGTTTTGCCGGGATAAAAATTTGCCTATGTATTTTTGCCAAATGTATATGCCATGTATATGCCAAATTTGAGCTAAATCGGTTCAGTAGTTGCGGCGTGAACGAATATTTTTCCCGCGTGGATTTCTGTTTTTCACTATGATCATACTCGTAGAAGTCATGAAATTTTCCGAGAAAAAAAGGAGCCTACATATTCAATCCAGGATAATATCTTTTTTCCGAATTTCAGTCATATCAGTTCAGTAATTACTGCGTGAAGTAGTATTTTAACCGCGTGAATATCAGTTTTTCAGTTCTCCCGCGGACACCATAGATTTTTCCGAGATGAAAAGTAGCTTTTATATTAATACAGGATATAATCTATCTCGATTCCAAATCTCAGCCAAATCAGTTCAGTAATTAGGTACAGCATGAAGGAATATTTATTCGTGGATTTCTGTTTTTCACTATTATCATAGAAACCATGGAATTTTCCGGGATGAAAAGTAGGCTTTGTAATAATCCGGGATAAAATCTATCTCCTCTCCGAATTTCAGTCATATCAGTTCAGTAATTACAGCGTAAAGTAGTATTTTTCGCGCGTGAACATCAATGTTTCAGGTTTCCCGCGAAAAGCATGGATTTTTCCGGGATGAAAAGTAGAATATCTATTGATTCTTGATATAATCTATCTCCATTCCAAATTTCAGGCAAAGTTCAGTAATTACGGTGTTAAGGAATATTTTCCCCGCGTTGATTTCTGTTTTTCACTATTATCATAGAAACCATGAAATTTTCCGGGATGAAAAGTAGCCTATGTATTAATTAATCCAGGATAAAATCTATCTTCTCTCCGAATTCCATTCATATCAGTTCAGTAATTACAGCGTAAAGTAGTATTTTTCGCGCGTGAATGTTAGTTTTTCAGTTTTCCCGCGGAAACAATAGATTTTTCCGGGATGAAAAGTAGCTTTTGTTTTAATCCAGGATATAATCTATCTCGATTCCAAATTTCAGCCAAATCAGTTCAGTAATTACGGCATGAAGGAATATTTTTCAGGCGTGGATTTCTGTTTTTCACTATTATCATAGAAACCACGGAATTTTCCTGGATGAAAAGTAGGCTTTGTAATAATCCGGGATAAAATCTAACTCCTTTCCGATTTTCAGTCATATCAATTCAGTAATTACAGTGTAAAGTAGTATTTCTCGCGTGTGAACATCAATGTTTCAGGTTTCCCGCGGAAACCATGAATTTTTCCGGGATGAAAAGTAGCCTTTATATTAATCCAGGATACAATATATCTTTATTCCGAATTTCAGCCATATCAGTTCAGTAATTACGGCGTGAAGTAGTATTTTTCGCGTATGAATATCTGTTTTTCTTTTTTCCTGCAAAAACCATGGATTTTTCCGGGATCTAAATTAGCCTCTTTATTAACCCAGGATATTATCTATCTCCGTTCCAAATTCCAGCCAAATCAGTTGTGCACTTGCGGCATGGAGATTTTTTTTCCGCGTTAATTTCGGTTTTTTACTAATCCCACGGGAACCATGAATTTTTTCGCGATGAAAAGTAGCCTTCGTATTAATCCAATATATAATCTTCAGCCATAGCAGTTCAGTAATTACGGTGGGAAGTAGTATTTTTCCCGCGTGAATATCTGTTTTTCCCCTCTCCTGCAAAACTTATGGATTTTTCCGGGATAAAAAGTACCCTATTCATTAACCCAGAATATAATCTATCTCCATTCCAAATTTCATCCAAATCGGTTGTGTACTTGCGGCGTGAGATTTTTTTCCGGGTGAATTTCGGTTTTTGACTTATCCCACGGGAACCATGAATTTTTTCGGGATGAAAAGTAGCCTATGTAGTAATGCAAGATATAATATACCTCCATTCCAAATTTTAGCCAAATCGGTACAGTAGTTGCGGCGTGAAGACGTATTTTATCTTAATAAAATCCAAACTTCGGACCCCCGTTTCACCCCCTTAGAGGGTGAATTTTGAAAAATCCTTTCTTAGTGCTCCCCTAGATCTCATAAGGTATCTGTGTGCCAAATTTGGAGTCTCTAGACCCAGCGGTTTTGGCTGTGCGTTGATATGTCAGTGAGTCAGTTTCTTCTTTTATATATTTAGATAAGACCTCAATATCCCAACTTCCAATGAAGACATAAATCATCGGATTTGCAACAGTTTGGATTTCGATAACTTATATGGATACGCAAAACTATAACTCTATGCTCCAAAAGTTTGTTGGGATTAAAATTCATAAATTGTATGATTAACTGTACAATCTGAAATTCTTGAATATTTGATTTCAACATCGTTACAGGATTGCCAACGACGGTATAGTTTGAACACCAAAAGCGAATTCTTAATGCAACCGAGTTGATAATCTAATTTTCTCATGAGTGACACATAGTGCTTTATAATAATTGACATCTACAACTAGACAGGGCGAACCGCGCGAAAAAATGTCGCCAGTTTATCGGTGTCATTAGTAGCACTAGTGTAAGGCCACGCGGTAGTTCGCTCAGCGGCGGCGGCGATATTTTAACAGTTGGCGCTACTGTTTGCTTGTATGAAAAAGGTTTACGTAAATCGTTCGGATGCCCATATCTTGAGGTAAGTAATCAGTGTTTATAATACAAAAAACTGCGAGGGCAAAATTACTAAAAAAATTAATATAGATTTCCTTTATGGTTTTACTCTCATTTTTGGTTCTACTATGGTCACTGTATCTATTTTGAAAGAAAATAGTCCTTGAAAAAAAAAAACTTGAAAATGAGGGAAGAGAAATAAAATTACACCATTTAATTTGTAAGAACTTAGAGTAGTAAGTTTTTGTTTTGCTTATAGGTAAGTAGAGTTGGTTAGTAAGAGTTACCTACATTTCAAGCATGTATTTGTAAAGTCTTTCGTAAAAAGTTTTTAACGGCGTAGGAGCCGTATTTAATTGAAATTTTAAAGGCCTATTAATTATTTTTTTGTGAAGTTTAATTTAAAAACTATAAGGACTTAAATATATATTACTTCAAAATTTAAACGTCATGTATTTTGGCTCTTTAATCTAAAATCACTTAGAAGCAGAAACACGATTGGATAAAATTTTCTCGGTAGAAAGCTCTCCCAAAAGTTGCTCCAAAATTTCATTTTTTCCAATTTTTATCGGTAACTACCATGGATGTAATAGTACTTTTTTTGTTTTAATGTGTCGGTAATAATAATATCCAAAAACGCTAATAAACAAAGTGTTGATTATTGACTAAGTTTTTGAGTTATTAAGTAAAAGGCAGTTTCTCTGTTATATTCTTCCGCGACGCTGCATGTCGCACCCACCAACGTATCCATGAGAGTGAGAAAGACAAAAAATAAACTCAATAAATCCTTTTAACTAAAGGTTGAACTGAAGCGTCACAATGAAGTTCCAAACCAGACAGCTGCCCGTGACATCGGTAAACGCTTTCCAGATTATTTGCTCTCAAAGGATGCAATGCAGCGCTCAATTGTCCCTCGTTAGTTCAAGTGGGTAGTGGAACTCCTGAAAATTATTATAATTACAATTAAATGAGAAATCACTTAAACTATAAACGTAAAATTTACGTGTGTCCATGTTCAAATTTCCAAACCGTTTGGACATTTATTTCAAATAGAGATTGATAAGTATAACGAAATATCCATGGTTCGAACAGGATTTGTGAAAGTCTGTTCGTTAGTAGGTTGTTAGGAGGTAGGTGGGTAAGTGTCGTTATTTTCAGAGCCGGTTTCAATGAGATTAATGCAATCAAGAGATTTTATGTTCATATATATTTTATTTCTACTTAAATCGCGTATATTATTATTTGTAATAAATATTTTACCGTACGGTTCGACTATTTATCATAAAAGTATCGGCAAAAAGTCACTTTTTGAGAATGCATTTTCATGTATTTCAAGTTTCGTCTCATTTTATAAGTAAGATGTTTTTCATACAATTTGTACGTAAACGCTATGGTTTAAATCAGTTGCAACAAGATCAGTAATAAATAAATTTCAAACAGCGGAAAAGCTTCAAAGAAAATATTTAACTCGTGGATATAAATTGCTTTTCATTATTAAGAATGGAATTCAGTCCTTGGAAAAGAATTACCGAAGGAGCTGTTCCCCGATGCAATAAATTATTACTAACGTTAGAAATTTAAATTTTTAAATAAAATGGAATTTAGATTATACATTTTTTTTGTTATTTATCATACTGTATTGGTTGTCATAAGCTAGTTAAATTTGTAGAAAATTGTGTGATAAATCTACACTCATGCACAGTTTGTAATTTATCTAACTTAGCTACGATCCTACAGTTTCACTAAGTTAACCTGATTTCTAATATAATTCTCATCATCAGTCGTATTGTGCTAGAGTATATAAGGTAAATGAATTGGATTGCAGGTAAAGTACATGCTATAAGATAATACATGTAACAACTCAGTTACCTATTAATTAGAATATTCCGTTCCGTGTAAACACATAGTAAGCTCTGCTTTATCGTTACACGTAATATGTCTCTCTACACACAAATAATTTTCTACAATCTCCAAACATTCTCACTCTGGTTGCATTGTTTTTTAATGATATTTCGTATTACAATATATAAAGAGCACATAACTTTGTTTAACGAATTTTGTGAACCGAACTATAATTAAAATATTTCTCGCAATTGACCAATGTTTATAAACCACTAATGTAATCAAATAATATAAATATTTTTACTATATCATTTGTATATTTATATTTTTACTATATATTGTTTGATACATACATTATACGAACAGCATAATTTGATGCAAAAACATCAACATTACGTTCACATATAGCACCATCTGCCATCTTTATTGAATTAGGCATAAAATTTAATATGCAACAGAATGTTTTTTGTGGCCTAGTGTATTTTTTAATCCCATATGTTATATAGGTAGAATTGCCTAGCGCCGTACTGCGCCATGTTTTTACAAGTTCGATAAATTTGTATGCAACGTGCTCGCTGTAAAACATGACTATTGCGACATTTGGGCTAATGGCCTTACAATCAGTGGGGTAAATGCAGGTTTTTGTACGAATTCCAAGTCAACTCGCATCACACAAACAAATCGAATTCCTCCATATATTTACAGCCAACGCCATCTATGGACAAACTCGAAATTCGTACAAAAACCTGTAATAACCCCTCAGTTTTGTATAACACAATTTTTAGGTTTCCTGTTTAATATTGTAAAAAAAAACATTACACTCCTTTTTTGGGCAGTCATGTAAAAAGTACAAAGTAAGTTTTCAGCGAATTTGCTCGAATAAGTTTTTTCGTAACGTATTGGTTTATTCATATCGAAATGGAATCGATGATGT
The DNA here is from genome assembly GCA_963855885.1 of Coenonympha glycerion. Lineage (NCBI taxonomy): Eukaryota > Metazoa > Arthropoda > Insecta > Lepidoptera > Nymphalidae > Coenonympha > Coenonympha glycerion. The sequence continues at coordinate 12,578,518 of OY979637.1, read as the reverse complement.
CAAAAGACATAAAAATTAAGTTTGATCGATAGATACGCTATTACCTGGCTTCAATGAAAAATAATAAAGCTGTTCACTGTAAAAAGCCCTTCAATGTCAAACCTTTCATTTTGACTTTCAATGCTCCTCAATTACATGCCAAAGTTGATGACAAAACCATGAAGGTACTGACGTGTAAATAATATCTTATTTGACTTGAAAGTTCACGGCGTGTGACACTTTCGGCAATTTTTAAAAGTGACATGTTACGTTGGTATAATTTGTACCCACCTGAGCAACAACGGCTTTTATACTTTGCTATTTTCGTTGCACGCAACTAGTTTTTTTTAAATGGCGAGTTATACAAATTTTCAAGGCAGCTTATATTGATAAGACCGTACTTCCTTGACACAAAGATATACCCTGCATCCTGAAGACGGACATACAGGTAAGATAAATCGTTAATCTCATCGGTACAGTTCACAGTACACGGCGGGGAAACTCCGAGCGTGTCCAACAACTCAGGATGATTAAGTGGCTACGCAGTTGGCGACGTAGAGCATTTCACATATTGTTGATGATACCCACCGGGAAATACCTTGCAGAAGCTGCTTTTAAGCTTGATTGATCACTTGACCCGAATGAGCGTTATAGAATACAACCTCGCCGCTATTAAAGATAAAAATATCGCCGCCCTGATTTAATATCGCAGGTCCAGCTTTTTTATAACTATACTTAAAAAATACGTCTGTAAAAGATTTACTACAATGATCGGAAATTTTTAATCTTGTTGCTAGAGGTAATAAGTATACATATTTCTTTTTGATCGAGGTTTGAATAAGGAATAAGCAACACAAAGAATAAAAGAAATTCTTATCTACAATTAATGAAAATTTTCATTAAAATAATTTAATAGAATAGAATAATATAGAACTAGAATCGGAATTACCTAGATTCGGATCGTTGACTAATTCCGAATGAAAGTATGTAAAGCCTATAACTAACCAGCGCTCGACCACTGAGTCAATAGTAGGCTGAGTGGTGTGAACATATCCCATTTGAAAAAAGGGTTTAAGACTACATCATAATATTATTATTATGCTTAAAACAAAAATATATTGAATATACTGAGTAAGTGTTTTTAAAAAAATTCTATCTCGTGGATTTACTACAAACCTTTAGCTACAAACGTCATAACTGTAACGAGAGTTGAGCGAAGTTCAATTTTAGACTACATTTCCTGAAACTTAACTTGACAGCTGCTGAAATCAGGATTTGAGAACAATTAACGTCAAATAGTTCGCCCGTTGAATTGTTGAAGTGCTAATTTAGTTGCAGTCGTAATCAACTCAACGACATGGTTGATCTCAACTTTATGGTAGCAGGACAGATTCATTTGTTTTGCTATAATCCGCTACTTGAAAAGATTCTGTATGGTACAATATGCAGGAACACTACCCACATGAAACACCAAACACAATTTTCTAACAAATTTGGGCGATCCTGACCCAAATAGACGTGAGTTAAAAGCCGTTATTTTTTTCCTTCTTATAATTTTCTAACACTTTCTTCGACGCACGTTTCGTCCCGACACCGGGACATCCTCAGCAGATGTTGACTCTACGATTTCGCGTTGTGAAGTCAACATTTCCTGAGGATGTTTATTATTAATATAAGTGTATATATTTTTCGCGTCCAGAAGTATCAATATCAAGATGGACTCTCTAACTAATCTAAACCTATCTTATTTATTACACCCTTATTACATTAGGTAAAAAAATGGGAAATGCTTTCCAAAAAACCAACTTCAAATGCCACTACAAAGAGTGAAATAATTTTTATTTAAATTTTAGGTACCTACACCAATTCGAAGTCGGGCAATGTTTCATACAATCCCTAACTTACTTGATGTGCGAAGAAATGACGAAGTCATCGGCAATCGCCCGACTTCGAATTGGTGTAGGTACCTAAAATTTAAATAAAAATTATTTCACTCTTTGTAGTGGCATTTGAAGTTGGTTTTTTGGAAAGCATTTCCCATTTTTATTTTATACTTTTTAGTGGAAAACAATAAAATGCAGAAGGCGTTGTAAAAATACCCAAATCGCTTGAGGTGTGTTCATAAATTCTGAAGAGATACCTAAAATTCACCAAGATCCCTTCATCAGACCCTGACTTGATGACTTTAGTCATCAAATCAGTATCTGCTAGCATATGCACCAGTAACTATAAAAAATACCCAACTCGCTTCAAGTATACTAGCAAAATGTGAAGAGTTCCCTCGATTTCACCAAGATCCCATCATCAGACCCTGACTTGATGACTTTAGTCATCAAATCAGTATCTGCTAGCAAATGCACCAGTAACTATAAAAAATACCCAACTCGCTTCAAGTATACTAGCAAAATTTGAAGAGTTCCCTCGATTTCACCAAGATCCCATCATCAGACCCTGACTTGATGACTTTAGTCATCAAATCAGTATCTACTAGCATATGCACCAGTAACTATAAAAAATACCCAACTCGCTTTAAGTATACTAGCAAAATTTGAAGAGTTCCCTCGATTTCACCATGATCCCATGATCAGATCCTGACCTAATGACCATAGGACAACTTGGAAAATATTACTCTTTCTAATAATACTCAAATAGTTTCATGTTTACATATAAAATTTGAAGAGTTCCCTCGATTTCTCCAGGATCCCATCATCAGATTCTGACCTGATTAAAATGGGACCACCTGGAAACAAAACCCTCTTAAACAAAAAAAGAATTTTTCAAATCGGTCCACGCGTCTTCGAGTAATCGGTGAACATACATAGATAAAAAAAAAAAAAAAGATTCCGACGAATTGAGAACCTCCTCCTTTTTTTGAAGTCGGTTAATGAGCGGCATCGCTCGCTGTCTGTCAAATTCCTATCTTCGAGATAAATCTTTTACGGCCCAGGACGGTGCCTGGCCAAACCGCACCTTGTTGTTTTGTAGACTACAGTAAAGCTAGTACAAGTTCAACAACGCGAACCACGATATCGTTTTTCGTTTTCGGTATGTTGTATGATGGCGGCACCACACTTCGTTATTTGTTATTCGTTATGCGCATTATTCGGCCGCATACGACCAAGTGTGGCCGGTTCGTTTATATTTGGTTTATTTGCACGAATAATGCATAAGCGCGAATAGCAAATATGCGTATCCATCCTCTTGTCAGTTTTTAGCACACATCAAAGGACACGTATTGGCAATATTTGGCACACAGCACCAAGTGTGGATAGCATACGTATGTTTGTTATTTGCTCACATAAACACATATTTGGACAAATACAGCGTAGCCACATTACGAATAACAAATAACGCAGTCTGGTTCCGGCATGAGGTAACTCGAAATCGAGATTCGAAACGAAATTTATCCAACAACTTGTAATAACCACACTGAGGTAGAGGTAGAAAGTAGATACCCGTGTTATTTATGCTAGTGCCGGAGAGGCTACCTGTTCAATCCTATTACATTCTGTAACCCTCCCAGAGAATTTGACAATATTAATATAGTAATTGTAACATATAAAGTATTTGTAACATTCACTCTTATTTGATTTGAAAATATGATAGAATATCATATCTGTATTAAAATACCATCATTTATAAATGTGTGTGTTTCCTTTGTAACATCTCATCCGCTCGTAAACGTTAGATAACAATAATAAATTTCGTAACAAGTACAACAATTATTTCAAGTCATTGGTCCATATGTATTCGTATTTACGAGGGCCGGGATCATCACTAATCGTTCACAATGATCGTTGCTATATAAGATAGCAGTATACCAATTCCGTTTTACGGAGCATAAACTGTGGCAAAGATGACCTTAAAATAAACCAGCTTGTACCCATCGTAAAATAGGCTCGCCTTTGTTAGGCGTCTGCCCTTTATTTACACTACGCAGTTCGGATTTTATTTACCTCTTATTTACACTAACAATGTGAGATAGATCGATTAGTACATCGGATCCAGATTAGTTGGATTTACGATAAGGACCTTTTAATCATGTTGTTTCTATCGTTAATATGTTCGGCTTTGTTTCTAACCGTTTGGTATACACTTATTTACGTTAAGGGCACATCGTGATTTATTTACCAGAGCCTGAATTACATTGTGATAAAAATATCGATTACTGATTGATGTCGTAGTAAAAAGTTCCCTAATGTAATAAAATTTATTATGATCAGAATGTTTACGAAAGTAATTTGACTTTGTTTTAATGTAATTGTAATTTTAATTCAAATATAATAGACTAATACTGATTGAGACGGGTACCAATGTCTCATATGGCATTAGACATTGGTACCAATTCTGTTTCAGAGTCTCTAAATTAAGGACGTCTTATTGTCCCATAATTATACGGTATGGTACGAAAAAGGTACAACAATTTCAAGAGACTAGTGTTATCCGTATCATAGTCGAAGATAAAGATTTTAAGAGGCGCGAAATTTAGATTCTCTAAAACAGAATCGCTATCATTTTCAATTTCTGACAACAACCAAACCGTGTGAATAAGCCCCTTATCTGGATTCACTTTGATTAAAATTGAAATAGTGTTTCTTACCCGGAGATCGTCACTATCGAAATGGGAACACGCAAAGTAAACTTTCCACACCGACCCAATATGTATTGTAAATACATAAATTTGATAAATCGCCATTTTAAAAGCACTCTTCAATTTTACCACGCCACTAGGTAACTAAGAGTACCCAAACGAAAGTAGTTTCGTGACTATGGAATATTACGCAATTTTCGCTATAGGATCTCTTTTTCTTTAATATATTAAGCTCGTTGTGAATTAATGCAAGGGTACCCCTAATTTTTTAGCTAATTTGACCGGGCTATAAATGGTTCAAAAACGGAATAAAACATAAAACTTTCTTTTAAAAATATCCATTATATTGAAGGCTAGTTCGGCTAGTACTGTCAACTTTATACATTAATTTGTACTTAGGGTTTAGGATTTTTTATAACACAGTATAAAATTTATTTTCATGTTATGAAAATCTTTTTTTTTTTATAAGAAGGAAAGGTAAAACAAGGCTTCATTGGTAATAATAAAAGCATTAACGAAGTTTAATTATCTGTTCATTTTAACACGGAAAAAATATAAGGAAGCATAAAAAGCAAAGCGATCTTTATTTTAGGGCCGGCCTTGACCGGATGAGTTAGGCGTGAAATTAAACAGTTATCCACTTTAATTTTACTTTTATGACTGTATTTTTTTAAATACTTAATTATCCTGAGTGAATTATCTTTCTACGCAAATCATGTTTTTCCTACTTTTCCGTGATTTTAAATCCCCAATTTTGGCAGGATTTGCACTTAAAAGCCGAAACCAAATATTTACAAAGACAAATCCAATATGAAAGGTAGCAAGTCAGCTTTGCTTTTCTTATGCAAAACATATAAAGGCTCTACGCCCGTGCTACACTCGATCCGCAGCTACGTCAATGTCTACGCTGCCTCGCAGCAAAATAAATAACATGTTAAAAATAATATTCATTCTTTTGCTTTTACTAGAAAATATTGTAATACACTCTACTTTACTGTTCTTTTAATAAGTCCCACCATGATACTTCTGGTTCTACCAATAATAATTTTCAACTTTATAGCACCCAAATTAAGGTATTGTCATCTGTATTGCATTTAAGTTTTAGTGGATACTACGAATACAATTTAGTTAAATCTGACATCTAAGATTTATTTAGATAGTTTCGGAATTAGTTATTGCTAAGCCGATAAAAGCGTTAGAAAACTAAACCAAACAATAAAATTCCAATAAGCCAAGGTTTAAAATATTCGTCTTTTAAAAGTTACTCACATAGCAAAGCATTTCGACTTCAGCATTTACTTTCCTCTTCAGCGTCCATTTTAGAATTCCGCAGTTAAATTAACATATTGCTCAATAAAAACACATAGCTTTTAAAGAAAAAATGTATTTAAAGTTTCATTGTTAAGAGGTTATTATCACTTCTTTTTTGAATCTGAATGTTACACAGGTACTTGTATATTTAAAACCCGTTTTCCATGAATTAGATTATTTATTACCAATGCAATTAAATTTGTCCTTTTAATTATATGCAAACAATGACCAATTAATGAATTGAGTCCAAAAATATAATTGTAAGTTGAAAAATTTCGAACTTTTACTTGTTAATTTTAAGTCTATTCAAAAATAAACTATAACAACTTATTATTTAGTTCACACTGCGTAAGACATTAAACAACTGAAACGTCTGCTAATGAATTTGTGAAATTAGTCATGAATTGTACGTAAAAAGTTACGTAAATGAATCGCAATTTAGATGGTACGGCATACGTCCGACCGGGACGCGTGCCTCGATTCTACTGAGGCCTGAAAGCTCTGACACTGAAAGGACCCAGTTTGCGTCCCTATGGAACACTTATCAAGTTCACTTACACACACAGACACTGTCTACGGATTTTCACTATTTTTATTTTCGTACATCTACAGTAAAATCTGTATGTGCCATAGGTATAGAGATGAGTTTTTTTTAAGGGCATTGTGTAGCAGTTTTAAGTGCTATTGTAAAAGAATTCAGCTCCGTCTGCGTGAAATTCGGGTACTTGCCAATTCACCAAACAAGCTTCGTTAGAACCATGGATAGAAAAAGCTACGTGCTTATCCTGGAAACAATCATACTCTATCCCTATTTTTAGCTAAATACGTTCAGTAGTTGCGACATAAAGGACTGACAAACATACGCATTCATGCAGGCATACAATCTTTTATTATATGAGTGTAATAATAATTATAATTTACGACTTTCTTTTACATTTAAAAGAAGTAGTTTCCTTTTAAGCATCTCAAAATTCGACAATGTATATTAATATTTTTTTAAAGTTATTCATGTCCGTCAAAGAATTAATAAGTTTTGAGCCAGACGCGTGTTTGCAATCCACCTGCTTACTGGCTACACGAGGTAATTGGTTCTGCAATCAATTAAAAACTAATTACTAACGCACTGGTTACCTTGATTTTCCGCGCGAAATTTTCGATTAATATCAACTCATGTTCATCAGGCAGCTGTGAAGACAGGAAAATATAATGCTCCAGGTCAAATATTCAAAACTAAATTACAATAATAAACTGGGAAAAAATATGTCAAACATTGGAATAGACTTAGATCCATTGTAGTTTCCAATATAAATTAGAAAAGTTTTTTTGGGAGGTCTTGCTATCGAGAACATTTTATCCAATCGTGTTTCTCCTTCAGAGCGAATTTAGATTAAAGATCCAAAATACATGACGTTTAAAATTGAAAGTAATTGTCTTCATAGATTTTAAACTGCAGTTCTCTAAAAATCGCCTAAACAGCCGTTTACGCCGTTAAAAAACCGGCTGGGGAATTTACATATTAACGTTGTTTCCACCTGACCTTTAATAACACCTATTATGAGTAAATCGATCACAGGAGACGTTGCTTAATAGCCGCTCGAGGTATAATGCAATTAGCAAACTACACATAGTCGCTCAACTTTACGGCATCCCTTGGAACGTACTGAAACTATCATTAACATTTAATTGAGCAACAGACGATATGAGGGCAATTTTGTATGGACATACAGTTGTTATCCGTAGAATGATTATTATTGTCTTTTTCGATTTGTTTTCGCATGTATTACTCGTAGGTAGGTATAATATAGGTTTAGCGACTTGAAAAACGATAAAAACCATTTTTATCCTAGAAATAAATTAACTTAAGAGATTAACATCTTTAAAAAAATGACGAAAAATGTATACTCTTTTTAAGATAATTATACATAATTCTTTTCAATATTCTGTATAAAAAAAAATTACATAAGCTGGGGAAAAATACGAGTAAATCTTACTTGGGTGATGGGCCAGCTTGGTGTACATTTTTATTTATACCCATATATCAAAGTAATTTAAAGCGACGATGCAATTTATTGTCCAGCTGCGTCATTTAAATACCCTGTAGTATATACAATGTTTTATTTTTACTTCCAATACTACTACTATTAATTCAAAGTTTCGAACCTAAATAATAAACTGTCAATAAACTCTACATATTACTCGTAAACATTACGATAAAACAAGTCCTTCGTGACTAGGAATACCCATGTCTGCATTTTAAAAAGTTAAAGACAACGTGCAAAATTTCAAACTTTGCAAGAACAAAAGTTTCAACTTATTCCGAAGTAGCAAATTTTTACTTTATTCCTCGCGAATTTTAGTATAACCTGTCAGAATGCACCTAACCCTTTTAAAATGTAATAATACTTACCCCAGATCATGTTGCATTTTAGAACCACATGGAAGTCATAATTATACAAAAAAACCTGGCTAAGTGCGAATCGGACTCGAGTAGCGAGGGTTCTGTACGAGTACAGAAGTAGAACTATAAAAAAACAGCTTTCCTATTGAACTGCAAAACTTAATTTGTTCATGAACGTTTATTGTCAATATCAAAAAAAAATAATGCAATTCAGAGTGTTTGTTTTATCTTTCGTATTAAATATACTAAACTTTTGCTGGTCTTGATCTTTAATGCACAAGCCTGACTAGCTCTTAACCAGTGTTTTAGAATACAATTTCTTGTTACGACTAGTTTTATGCAAATAAAAATTAAAATACTTTATATTCTAAATCTAAAGTAAGTACGTTTAAAGGGATCAAAATATTTATCACTAAAAACAGCAACTATAAAAACTTTCAACAGAAGAGTTGTTTTGGAAATTGAAAATATGTCACTCCTCATTTAGTGTAGGTTCCTTCCTACCCGTACAAGTATGATTCGTCGACGGTTTCAATCAGCCTCTAATAACCTACACGCCTTTCACGGCAGCGATGTTCATTTCTGATGCGCGAAACTTTGGGCTTGATGAATATTCCTGTATGCCTCAAATAGTGCATGGCAACATATACCTTAGGTAGTAGGTACTCGTTTTGTAAAATGCCTAATGCCAGTAAATCATAAATTACTTGCAAGAAGTATCAAACAAAATAATCAAGCCTTAATTATAAATACTTAAAAAATTAGGCTCGAGCGCGAAACTTTACACTAAAATATAGCACGTAAGGCAATACGCCAAAAGGGATCGAAGTTTGTTTCCAGTCCACCTTTATACAATTGAGGTATTAAGGCTTTATGGCATTTTCATAAAGAGCAGTCGTAAAAAGTATATAATTCTCCTCATAGTAACTTGCAGAAAATTTTCTATGTATTCTGTGGACGTTGTTAGTACGATAACCTTATAAAAACCTATTTTGAAAATTTCCACATCTATAAAACAAAAGGGAATGAAGTAAAGCGAGCGTAAAGTTTAAGGCAGCTTAATTTAAAATCCTTACTCGTTAGCAGCTCAGCTTCTTAACTTCATCAAGCTGTTGGAGATTGTTAATTCAGTCAATTCGTTGTTGAGCTTCCTCAGAGCATTAAAGTTTTACATGGAAAGTTTCATAAATTAGTACTTGAGTTTCTTTTAACGTAAAAAAAATTGCTGGCATAGATTTTCAATTTTCAAATTTACGCGCAGTTTTTTCCGCTAGAATTTCCAGATTAAGTCAACAATTTATGGTACCAAGAGAAAACTTTCTAATATTACGAGTGGTAGGAGACTTGATATACATACTAAAGAGTTTAAGCCATACAAATTGTAGATGCTCGAGCAAGAGATTTTCAATTTCTAATTTTCTTAGAAGAATTTGTAGATTTATGGTAACTTAAGGCATGCATAATCAAGCAATTATTCAGGATGAATTAAAGAAAATCTGGAAAAGATAGAGAATTAATCATACAAAGGAAAAACAGGTTTCTACTGAACTGAAAAAACACAGACGAAAGCTATTTAGAATGAAGATAACAACAGGATTAGAAAAAATGTATTTTTGCAAAGTATATTTCTAGAATTAAAGCGTGTGAGATTCAACACACTTTAATATAGGTACACTTTGATATAGCGAAATTCCAATAGGTGATTAGGAAGCTATCCGTAAAATTGATAAATTGTCAAATTTCAGCAGTGAGCGCAGCCACTAAGCCTTCATAATTCGCCAAATGTCCCAACGTTCCAGTTAGAGTAGGTATAAACGTAGTATTAAGTTCATTTATCTAAACTGAATCTATGTGCCGCTTCTGACTGCTTCTGACTGTTCAACTGAATTTCTGCGCTGGAGGCTTACGATATAACGCTTTGCCGACAGCGATGTCAACTTATTCGTACACCAGTAAATACGTTACATTCACATAATACGCTTATCTGTGTAGGATTTCATTCGCGCTGAAACAATGTTCATACATTTTATTATCATATTCTAAATAGAACTGAAATGATGTGCTTACGATAATATAACTAAACAAAATTCAGTGTTCTTCTGCATTTATATATTATTTTAACGTAAAAAATTACAACCATCAAGAAATGAAAATACACCAAAAAAAGTGCAAGCCTCTAAGTAAATTTGATTAAAGGTTACGGCTACACATGAAAACTGCTTCTAAGACAAAAACCTCAAAACCTTTTTATCTGGTCTATCGAACCCGAATCGAGCACAAACCGTGCACGAGCGGAGCCGTTTCGGCTTCGTCGTTGTAAATCGTTCTGAGGCTTGTAAGTCGGTCCACACTAGACGAATTGTGTTCCGGCTCGTGCTCGGTTCGCCTAGCGTAGACCCACCTTTAGGATACAATATCCAAAAATCATGAACGATTGTTTTGTTGTTCGGAATTCCTCTCATACTTTTACCCCACTTTTTATAAAACAAATGAGTGAATATTAAGACAAAACCCTGATTAAAACTTGTCAGATAAAATTATGCTTTGTACCTTTCCCCGCTAACTAACCCTTAACGCGATAAATTGAATCCTTTTCATTTCAAACAAAACTTTAACAATTAGGTTAGGTTTAATGAAAGGCCTCGGTAGGAATTTTAATTTGCTAAATTACTTTCAAAGGACACAAAACAAACACACAGTAAATCTAAAACTTTCGGTAGTGACAGGACTAACACTTCCTTATGAGGAAAATTATATGATGTATTTTTGTGTAGGTTATAATAAACAATAAAAGAAAACATTTAGATTTCAGAAATATGATGAGCATTGATTGCTTAATAGTCATATCTGCTAAAAAGGTCCAAAAAAACATCAGTTGCTTAAATAACAAGATTAAGTCAGTCAAATTCAGATGTTTTGACGGTGTTTTAAAAAGAAATTGTATAGATAAACACAATAATCCAAATTCACGTTTAAGACAAGCAGTTTTCTAAACAACAAAACTTCACAAATGGAACAGAAACCTCTGGTGATATTATTTCCCAGTAAATTATGTACGCAATGACGGCTCTCAGGCTGATTGCTCGATTTTCGAAGTCGTAAAAATGCAATATTTTTTTTGGAATAAAACCGGATATAAAACAAAAACTTTCATTTAATAACTTTTACAATAATAGCTCGGTTGTTATAAATATTACGCTTTTGAAAACTCACTTGATAAGAAAATGATCAGAAAGTCTAAATGGGACAAGATCAATTTAAATGTAAGTAACTCCTTAAAACAGATACCCCGAAGCACAACTTCATGTTTTTTCGCACAATGATGATGATGATGATGATGATTTTCAATATAAAGATTTAGATTCAAAATGACAAGACCACAATGCACAAGTCTCGTGTGAAGAGGTAGTGAAACGAAATTTTGAAAGAAATAGATCGAAAAAAGTTGAAAGCAACTAAACCAAATTCTATGTTCTTAAGATTTAGTCATAGTCGTGAATTATGTCCTTAATGCCATAGATTAACCCTAACTCAGGAGTTATAATATAACGTAAGTACCGCAGTGCCCAAATATGTCACGGCGCGGTGGCACCTAGATTCCGCACAGATAAACGAAGGTAATGCTTATAATCCGAGTGCCAACATTTGGCTTGACTGTCGCAGGATTACAGGATACAGGGGCTTTACGCGGTTTAGCGACTTGCATTTGATAAATACTTGGATGAAATGTGATTATAGTTGCAGGTACTATGCTGTGACATCTCTATAGCTAGACCGCTAAAAACTTGGCCCTCCCATGGTCAGCGGGACGCGGGCGGGAGCTACTCAAGCACTGATCTCTATTGTATGTAAACATTCTATACAATTCAGGCTAGGTTCACTGTGGATCCATAGAATAGGGATCAGTGCGCTCAACTAATCAGCTGTCAGTGACTGACGTGAATTACGCTACACACGATAATATCAATCTTGTGACGTGGATAATGATACATACTCAAGAAAATACCATAGGCGAATTCTCAAGATGCGAGTCATAACATCTTATCGTGTATAGCCAATCGCACACCCGCCCCGCGTCCCGCAGACCATGGGAGGGCCAAGTTTATAGCGGTCAAGCTATAATATATAAAATTCTCTCGCAAATCTTTGTTACTAAACTCCTCCGAAACGGCTCAAACGATTGTTATGAAATTTTCTGCGTATGTTCGGTAGGTCTGAGAGTAGGTCGTAGGCTATATTTTATATCCTTGATAACAAAACAACGTTTGTCGGGTCAGGTAGTATTCCTTTATGAGTTTATGACTCCTTCTACGTATGAGTTAGTTAGGGATTGGCGGTGCTTCATTTCAAAGGGCACGTAATTGGTTCTGTACATGAGACCAATTGGTGAGACCGAAATTAGGTGGATCATGAGGATTTAACATAAATACCATAGATAGGTATCGGACCGAAGATGGAGAGTTTGCAGGTCGTATATGAAGTTATCACTGTGTTACATAAGTAATTAAGACCTCTTCTTTTATCAAGTACTTAAATATCTCTAAAAGTGTCGAAGTTTACTAAAATTAAAATACAAACAAGCTACCTAAAATACGTGTGAAGAAATTTTAACTTTAAAAGGAACATCACTCCCGCCGGCAAAGGCGTAGCATATTAAACTCTCAAGTTACGAAATCTCAAAAGGAATCTTCCGGGAAATCAGATTTTATTTGAAAAGCTAAAAGCCTAAGAAAAGTTTAGTATCACAGCCAGGTACCAGCAGGCAACAGACGGGAAATTTTAAATTGAGCCCAGCGAACTTTCACGCGCGTAATACTTTATCTTCTTCATTTTTATGTCAGTAGAAAATTTTAAAAAACAAGAATTTTGCATCTTTCTTCGTAAAGTTGATCGCATATTGGTGCAACCATTAAGACATGCAGAAGGTAAATATGGTATACATGCAGAAGGTAAATGTGGTATATCTCATTTGTTTTCGAAGGCAAAATCGTAAACCCTGAATACTACACATGGATGAAATCTAGGGATAAACTTCTCTATTATTTCTTTATAGAAATTGGAACGAAGTTCCTTTTTGGGCGGTTGAGGGGGTTTGGCGATAATTTTTTTTTCATCACTAAATTCCCAAGAAAATCCACAACAATCCTACCACTGGGAATCATGCATTGGGAAGCTACAAATTCTGCAAATGGTGTCTTTAGAATGACTATTCAAATCTCTCATTATCGTGTCACTTTTAAACTTCCTTCCAACCGAGTGTTCCACATAACTAAAGCATTCTTTTTTTCAATCCCTTCAGGTCGAATAATAATTATGCCTTCTGCAATCTGCATATCTTACGAGAGCCAGAGCGTTAGATGCTGCGACTTCAGCACGTACATTGTAGACAAATATGCGATCAGACTTACTTCTATAACAGTTGGGAAAGGTTGAAACAAGAACCGTGCATCTTTATTCTTTTCACAGTTTTATGGCGCCCGTAAAGTGAAGGCGATCCATTGTTTTAACGATCATATGAGACGGCAATCATAAGCGCACTGAAAATTATGATGCGTCTGAAATGGCTTCATAACGCTAGTGAAGATAGACTACTATCTCTGAATATATTATTAGCATACTTACTACTGTTAGGCTGCCTTTGCACTAAGGCCTGGTTGCTTGACTTGACGTTATAGTTAAATATGGCAGCCTGAATCTAATGTCTTTAGAAATAAGAGTCAGACCGCCATATCTAAATATATAAAAGAAGAAACTGACTGACTGACTGACTGAATGACATATCAACGCACAGCCCAAACCGCTGGGTCTAGAGACTCCAAATTTGGCACACATGTTCCTTGTGAGGTCTAGGGGTGCACTAAGAAAGGATTTTTCAAAATTCACCCTCTAAGGGGGTAAAACGGGGGTCCAAAGTTTGGATTTTATTAAGTTAAAATACGTCTTCACGCCACAACTACTGAACAGATTGGGCTAAAATTTGGAACGGAGGTAGATTGTATCTTGGATTAGCACATAGGCTACTTTTCATCCCGAAAAAATTCATGGTTCCCGTGGGATTAGTTAAAAACCGAAATTCACGCGGAAAAAAAATCTCACGCCGCAAGTACACAACCGATTTGGATGAAATTTGGAATGGAGATAGATTATATCCTGGGTTAATAAATAGGATACTTTTCATCCCGGAAAAATCCATGGTTTCCGCGGGAAACCTGAAACATTGATGTTCACACGCAAAAAATAATACTTCACGCCGTAATTACTGAACTGATATGGCTGAAATTATGAATAAAGATAGATTATATCTTGGATTAATATGAAGGCTACTTTTCTTCCCGAAAAAAATCATGGTTCCCGTGGGATTAGTAAAAAACCGAAATTCACGTGGAAAAAAATCTTCATGCCGCAAGTGCACAACCGATTTGGCTGGAATTTGGAATGGAGAGAGATTATATCCTGGGTTAATAAATAGGCTACTTTTTATCCCGGAAAAATCCATGGTTTTTGCAGGAAAAAAAGAAAAACAGATATTCATACGCGAAAAATACTTCTTCACGTCCTATTTACTGAACTGATATGACTGAAATTCGGAAAGGAGATAGATTTTATCCCGGATTATTACAAAGCCTACTTTTCATCCCGGAAAATTCCATGGTTTCTATGATAATAGTGAAAAACAGAATTCCACGCGTGAAAAATATTCCTTCATGCCGTAATTACTGACCTGATTTGGCTGAAATTTGGAATCGAGATAGATTATATCCTGGATTAATAAAAAAGCTACTTTTCATCCCGGAAAAATCTATGGTGTCCGCGGGAAAACTGAAAAACTGATATTCACGCTGTAAAGATACTACTTCACGCTGTAATTACTGAACTGATATGATTGAGATTCGGAAAAAGATTATCCTGGATTAATACGTAGACTACTTTTAATCTCGGAAAATTTCATGACTTCAATGAGTATGATCATAGTGAAAAACAGAAATCCACGCGGGAAAAATATTCGTTCACGCCGCAACTACTTAACCGATTTAGCTCAAATTTGTAATGGAGATAAATTATATCCTGGATTAACACATAAGCTACATTTTATCCCGAAAAAATTCAAGGTTTCCGTGGGATAAGTTAAAAACCGAAATTCACGCGCAAAAAATTATTCACGTCGCAGCTACTGAATCGATTTGGCTGAAATTTGGAATAGAGATAGTTTATATCCTGAATTAATGCCTAGGCTACTTTTTATCCTGGAAAAATTCATGGTTTCTATGATAGAAGTGAAAAACAGATATCTACGCGGGAAAAATATTCCTTCACGCCTTACTTACTGAACTGATGTGGCTGAAATGCGGAATGAAGTTAGATTTTATCCTGGATTAATACAAAGGCTACTTTTTATCCCAAAAAAATTCATGGTTTCCGCGGGAAAACTTAAAAACAGATATGCACGCGGGAAAAATACTACTTCACGCTGTAATTACTGAACGGATATGACTGAAATTCAAACAGGGGATAGTTTTTATCCTGGATTAATACATAGGCAAATTTTTATCCCGGGAAAATCCATGGTTTATGAGAAAATAGTTAAATAGCAGATATTCATGCGGGAGAAATACTCCATCGTGCCGTCACTTCTGAACCGATTGGGCTGGAATTTGGAATGGAGATAGATTATATCCTAGAATCAACTACTTTTTTCTCGGGAAAATCCATTGTTTTCGTGATAATAGGAAAAAACAGATATTCATGCGGGAGAAAATTTATTCCTTCACGCACAATTACTGAGAATTTTTGGTTTAAAGTTGAAATGAAGATAGATTTCATGTAAATTCACACAAAGGGTACTTTTTATTCCGGAAAATGGATGGTTCCCGTAGAATAGTCAAAACTAAAATTTACGCGTGCGAAGCCGCGGGTATCTGCTAGTTTAACTATAAAGTTTTGGTTAAAGTCAAGTCAAGCAACCGGGCCTGATATGTAAGAGATAGGAAGCACGTGTGAGCAGATCGTATTTTATGAAACAAAAGTTAAGCTAATACAAATTAGAAAAGTGCTAAAAGTGTGTGTATACGTGAATACGTGTGATTTTTTTTAAATAATAGGTAGGTTTTTGAAATATCCCCAAGATGTCCTAGAAGCAAGAGAAGAAAGCTAGAAGCAATATCTCAAAAATACTGAAAAGCACAAATTGGGGAGTTGTATAAAAAGGAAGAATACAAATTGCAGTCTTTAGATAGTGTTCTCAATTAAAAACGACTTTCGTTTCTCACAAACTGTCATCTGCATTTAAATGTAAAGTGACCCAGTTAAAAAAGTGGTTAACTGTACCATACAGCCTTTGTGAGTGCGCATGAGGTCATCTATCGCTCAGAACACACAATGCGTACGTTAGACACTGATTAAAGCGGTCGCCTATATTAAAGTTGTATAAACGTTATATAGTATAAGTTATACATTTGAGTTTTCTTGAAATAAGTTTACTAGATGGCAGCACTGAAACCCGGTCTTAACAAATACCTTATCTATGATAGTTCTCATCTGCGCTATAATTTTGTGCATTGAAGTCGTACAATTCCGAGCATTGAAACCCCTCATTGCAGGAGTATATAGAATAGCCTTCATCATCATATCATGAAAGCCCTTTTATCAATGTGGCGAAAACTGGTAACTCGAATTTTTGAATTAAAGACACCAGCTACTATAAGCCAAGCTAGCACCCCGTGGCTATAAGCCAAGACACAAGACCCTTTATCGGGGCTAGAAGAACAACACTAGACGCGCGCTGAGTACCCGCGTCATGTCCTAGCAAGGAGGCAAGCATCGATGCCCGTACCCCGAAAGGACTTGCTCTATCTTGATAAGACTGCACTGCTGCATTCAAGATAAGTAATTAATTTGCGCTAGGATTACCTAAATAGTGTAGCAGTAACCAGCTGCAGTGATAGTTTAAATACCACATTTTAAAAAAAAAGGATACCAAGATATAATGAGTTTAAAACAACGGTAACTAAATGAAACATACATCATTACTTGCAATCTAAAACTCCAATTGAACCGAATACAAAAGCGTCTCGCCTGTAATCAGTTTTAGACCTAAGCATCGCAATAAAGGAATCCCTATTACGTGTCAGATCGTACCCAAGAAAAGAAAAAGGAATTCATTTTGGGTCCACTGGAAATAAATCTTGGCCATCTGTTGAAAAGCCGAGCTCCATAAAACCACATTAAACTTATGTAAGCCTATAAAACGAAAATTGCCTGTCGAGTTTTGTGAGGGCATGGTTAGTCATTGATAGCCTTAGGTACATTTTTCGTTCGACCAAAAATGTTTGGGGTCTTACAATGTCTGGCGTTTAAATTATATTCTGATCTAAATTAGACGTCGTCATTTTGTTTAATCTTGAATCAATAGCATGACAAATATATTTATGGGGCAGTAAAGGGTGCCATTTTGCACGAGTATTTGAGAATTATGCTTGATGCCCGCACGGTTCCAAAAACTAAGGATGGGAACCGTTCGTTCCATCTTAATCTGTATTATCACTTTTGATGTAAATGGGACGTCGTAATTTTTTAAAATCTTGACTCTTTAACACTGTCATGAAAAACAAATCAAAGACTTTATGGGGCAGAAATGGTGCTATGTTGCACGAGTAACTGAGGGTTATGTCTAATGCCCGCACGGGTTCCAAAAACTACCACCGTTCGTTCCATCTTACGTCTGTGTTATTACTTTAAATCAGATGAGATTACTGTCAAGTACCTACTCCTTTTGATATGAATTAAGGCGATTATTAAACCTGCTTTTAAGCTTTTACCGATTCAGTAAAAGCTTAAAACTAATTGAAGACAGCTTTACCAAATAACCTGCACCGTCATGTGTTCTAATGAAATAGAAACTCGAGTTGAATGGTATATGAGTTTCTCAGTTTATTTTACATCGTACCATATTATCATAGTTTTCAATTAGCTGGCTAATTGAATTCCCGCAAATTAATTTCACTCCTCCTATCTTCGTAAGCGATAACTTTACCTTATAAAGGGTATCTGAAATGTATGGGGAAGCCTTGTAAGGTAAGATAAATAAAATGCCTATTTTTTCTTGTCAAAGGTGATCACAAACTGCATATAGAGTCTCTGTAGGTAGTAAAAGCAAAGTTAACTTATTTAATTAAAATAATTGGTTAAGTGCGAGTTGGGCTCGCGCACTGAGGGTTCTGTACTATATCAGACCAGATCACTTATCACGTGATCGAAGAAACTACAGGCAGGCGTCTCGACGTACTACTTTCAGACGGCCGCCGCGCGCCGGCTACTTTGCTCGGGTTAGTTCTTGTACGGTCTATTTCACGCGCTGCGTGCGCCCGATCGTGAGGCAACCTTAGTACGTCGAATAAGATAAATTTACGCGATAGAAAGGGACTACAACTTTCCTTTTGTTGCGTGTTGTTTACGGAGGCAGTGCCAGGCGCAATTCCGAACTGAATCGCACTATTTGTGTCAGTGCTAGATTGTATCGGAGCCCCTTCAATACCTACTTAATACGTTTACCTACGGAAACATCAAGGTTTAACTAGTGCGTAACTCGCATTTCCAGTCGCTGAAAAAGCCCTTTCAAAAGACTCTTGACTCTATTGTGGCACGGATTTCGCAGAGATGCGCGTTCAGCTTAAATGAGTCGCAAATAAACCACAGCAAAAGTATAAACCGAAGTTAAAATGTGCTTTTAATATGAACGCTAACAGCTGAATGGAAACTTTAAATAGTTACTGCGCAGTTGAAAAGTAGTATAGAGGAAATTCCTTTGTAGCAAACTGAAGCCAGAAAAGTATATAAGTTTTGATCTTTCAAGTTTATAGCCAACCGATTTACAGCGAAATAGTTTTTGATTCTGCCTTTAAAATATTTGTGGGCTGACGTTATCTAAATATATAAAAGAAGAAATTGACTGACTGACTGACTGACTGACTGACTCACTGACATATCAACGCACAGCCCAAACCGCTGGGTCTAGAGACTCCAAATTTTGCACACATGTTTCTTGTGAGGTCTAGGGGTGCACTAAGAAAGGATTTTTCAAAATTCATCTTCTAAGGGGGTGAAACGGGGGTCCGAAGTTTGGATTTTATCAAGTTAAAATACGTCTTCACGCCGCAACTACTGAACCGATCTAGCTCAAATTTGGAATGGAGATAAATTATATCTTTTTATCTTGGAAAAAATCATGGTTTTTATGATAGAAGTGAAAAACAGATATCTACGCGGGAAACATATTCCTTCACGCCTTACTTACTGAACTGTTGTGACTGAAATGCGGAATGAAGTTAGATTTTATCCTGGATTAATACAAAGGCTACTTTTTATCCCAAAAAAATCCATGGTTTCCGCGGGAAAACTTAAAAACAGATATGCACGCTGGAAAAATACTACTTCACGCTGTAATTACTGAACGGACATGACTGAAATTCAAAAAGGGGGTAGGTTTTATCCTGGATTAATACATAGGCAAATTTTTATCCCGGGAAAATCCATGGTTTCTAAGAAAAAAGTTAAATAGCAGATATTCATGCGGGAAAAATACTCCATCGTGCCGTTACTTCTGAACCGATTGGGCTGAAATTTGAAATGGAGATAGATTATATTATACTAGAATCAACTACTTTTTTCTCTGGAAAATCCATTGTTTTCGTGATAATAGGGAAAAATAGATATTCATGCGGGAGAAAATTTATTCCTTCACGCACAACTACTGAAAATTTTTGGTTTAAACTTGAAATGAAGATAGATTTCATGGATATTAACACAAAGGGTACTTTTTATTCCGGAAAATGGACGGTTCCCGTAAATAGTTAAAACCAAAATATACGCGTGCGAAGCCGCGGGTATCTGCTAGTAACTACATGAGATTGGGCTGATTTTACATCTTAGACCACAAATAATAAATAATTCAATAATGTATGGGCGAGAAAATGTAGACTATCGTCATAAATCGCTATTCGCTAATAGAATTTCACTTCTACAGGCTCAGATCTTTCAGATTGAGGAGGAAACCGATCCACTGATGACAGGCAGACTCTGAACCAATGAATGGGTTATCACCGCTATTAACATACTTTGCTTTTTTTTGGACATTACATACATCGCAATCTAACCCCAAACCAACGAATATATAATATTACTAAGCGTTAGCTTGTGTTAGCACAGACACTTAGTCCAGTAGTGGGAATCGAACTCACGACCACCGACGCAGATGGTAGGTTCGCTACCGCTACGCCATTCGGTCGTCAAAAAAAACATTATCATAAACAAACTGAAAACCAGACCAAAATTACCTTTTTGGAGTAAAGTAAAAAGGTATGTCCTGAGATATTACAACGTACGCAGAGGGGACAGCGAGCACAGTCTGTACTCTGTATTTAATAACGCTCGGTTCTACAGTCTTTGTGCGAAATAAAGGCTCGCTTTATATCCTAACTGTTTTTGTCAAGGCAATAGAGCTACGCTGACAATATGACTCCCAGACTTGTTTGTTAGGGAACTATTTTAGTCCTCTTGTCCTGAAATATTACTTCATGCTAGCAAATCTACGCATACCTTTTTTTT
Source organism: Coenonympha glycerion (assembly GCA_963855885.1). NCBI lineage: Eukaryota > Metazoa > Arthropoda > Insecta > Lepidoptera > Nymphalidae > Coenonympha > Coenonympha glycerion. Next base: position 12,557,639 of record OY979637.1, on the reverse strand, counting down.
TTAAATTGTCTGGATGTATATCTTACCTATGTGAATGCTTTGATGGTTACTAAGTGCATACCTAACTAAGATTTTGTAGCTGACTCTCAAAACTATCTGACGATTTATTTTAAACTATTGTACTTTGTTTTATATATTAACGTTTCAGCAGTTCTTTAACACTGAGATTTGCAATAACAGTAACTCAAAATTCTAATATTACGAAAGTAAGTAGTAATGTAAGTACGAAATATATTGCTACCTATGGATGTTGAGCCACATTTATCATGTTGTATTCCCAAAATTTGGCATACACAAATTGAAATTCTGGCTGCAAATATAATTTTCCCTTGTATAAAGTATTCTAGCAGGTAATATATTGTAAAACTAAATACATTTTGTTCACAGTAAGTGATTTCATTTGAACATAATTATTGAAAACTTTGGCATCAAGCTGAGTTTTGCTGCTTACGTTCCGCAACGCAGAAAGTTTCAGTATAATTGTGCGGATATTCAAAAACAGGCACGTGTTTTGTTTTAGTTTTGCTCAAAGTTTTTACTATATACTGCATAATATATTTAGTTGCTTGTGGCAACGCTCGAACTCAAGAGCTCCGTATACGAGGCGGAGTTTTTAACCACTAATTTGTCACTGCTTACTCGAATATTAATAGAACAACTAGCTTTTGTTAGCTAGGGTACAAATATTTTACATTTTTTTTTTAAATTAATATCGCTGTATCTTGGAAAAAAATACTAGGTTCCTGTGGAAGTGCTTGATTTACTTACCTCGCGGAATGAAGCTTTTTATTGACATTATAATATTTAATTGTTAATGCCAGTGTGTGAGAAAAAGCAAATGGAATGACAGTCCAAAACTATTTTAAACCGAGCAATATAACAATACACGCATCACTTCTAGCGAAGTCTCGCACGAAATCCACGGTTCATTTGTGGTTATCCAAGAATTTTTAATTGGTTGTAAAAGCCGTGAAAGGATTAATAAAACAACTCGTACCGACAAACTTTCATCTTTATAATATTTTGCTGATTTTGTGAGCAGTAATGGTGTGTCTAAGCTACCAAAAGGTTACAGATAGAATAGAGACTCTCTGTGTGTTGACTCGACTTTTCAATTGCCAATCATATGTGTTATTGCAGACGAAATAAAGGCACTAGTGAGTGTGAAGTATGCACCAGGCGCAGCAATATTGCGTTCCAAATGCGTGGATCGCAAACCAATATCGGTTATCCATACGTTGTTATTGCTGTTTGCTGTATTAATGAACCCTTTGCAGACGCTTGCATTCACATGTATTGATAGATGTCCTTAATGCTGAACGACTATGAGGCACGACAATATGTACAGGTAAAGCCCATGTTATAACAAATCATAAAACAAGTCTGCTTTTTTCCTCGCAAGCATGATGAAAAATGTCGTATGATACTCGTATGCAAGTCAACTATTACACTTTTGTCTCTTTTATCTGGTTTTATTAGTTTAAGTCAAAATTAAGTCACTAATTAGCTTAAAACATTTTAGTGAAAGAAAAAATAAACTCGCGCTTGCAATACCAACACAAGTGGTATGATTCACTTTGCATATTTGTAACTAAGTAAATCTTTTAAAAACAAACTTTAGGTAGTTTATGACAGTAAGACAATGAGTTTCTAGGTCTATGAATCCTTGCGGCCTAATAAATCTTTGTCTGTTAGGGAAGTAATACCATAAATGGCAAAAGTTTCTCAAACTTCCTCGTTAATACGGAAATCCAAGCTCGAAAAAAAAAGCTCATCGGAACAAGACCACGTTTTCCGGACAAGCAAGTTTTTAATAAGGGTCAGCCAAATAACATCCCCGTTCGAAGTTCAAACTCCACCGCAACCAACGGATCCAAAGTAAACCTAAAGAGAGATGTTATGACAGAAGTTGTGTAATTAACAGTTTAGATGCAAGCCAAGTCGGTGGCTTCATGTGCATATATGCAGAGTATACCTAATACTTGCTTACAACTTAATACATCCCCGGACATTTCAAGCAATCGACCTGCTTTTATTAGCGGAGTAATCTAAGGGGAATTCGAGGAAGAATAACACAATTTAATAGTATAAACTAGGACAAGGTACTTTTTTCTGCTTTGCGCAATTTATAAAGACAATAGTGAAGGATTGATTAAACACGAAATTGCAGCTACTTACGCAATTTTATCTTGATAAGCGAGTAATGCACACACCTATAGTTACAATATATACGTATGGGAAAAAAATCCTGGGCCCTCAAAGTTCGTCAACATCATAAATCACAATTGGTCGTCAATGTTACAATGGTAATACACGAAAATCCACTATCGGCTACAGCAGAAAGTTTTTGTTTCGCCGTATAACATATTATTTTGTATAGTATCGTTTTACATTATTTACATATACAATGTATAATTTAAATTATAAATTGTATACACAATGAAGGCTTGTCGGCGACCGACCTAGAACTGAGCCGGCGGCGCTGGCGCGGCGGGCGAATTTGTTCTTTTAATAAGTGACTGGATTACTTTGAAACCCAAATAACACATTTTATTTCTGAACCAACTTGGAATCCGTCACAGTGTGCTAGACAGTGTAGGGGGTGAAGTCGTCCGACAAGAACAACAAGAAACGTGCTCAAGTCGACGTTCAGCCACAGTTAGATACAAAGTCAAGATTGAAATTGATCAAGTTGCCCTTGAGACGAACAATGGACGACGTCAAAATGGCGTATTAAAGAAAAAAGATAAAGCGCACCTTTCATCTATTTTAATGACCTCCAGCTTGAGACTTTTTAATTTTTATTTTTAAAAGTAGAAATGAACTTGAATTTAAAATGGCTTTGAGCTTAGCACATTGAATATGACACATGGACATAGCAATAGATCGTGGATTTTTAAACTACATATTAAAAAACGCAGATGATAATTAAATTTATTTACAGATGAATAAAAAATGAAAAGATCTTCATTGAGCAGAGTCCAGTCCAAACTGTAACACACTTAAAAAGCTTATATTTTCAAAGAAAAAAATATTAAACGTTCTTACTTCTTAAAGCCAAAGTATATATTTGAAAAATTTCACACAATCACCCGATTAGGCTTTGGGTCTGATAGATAAAAAGTTAAGGATTTTACTACAAAAAAGTCAGATTTGACTCAAATGAGAAACCTATTTAAATGCCAGCAATACCAGTAGTTGTCCTTATTAAAAAGATTTATTTGGATCGGCTGGATCGATCGATAAAGCTGAGGCAACCTTATAAAGAAAGAATTCTTATAAAAGTCACCTTATTCAATGACCATAAAACATTTTAACGCTATCCATTGAGGCGACATGTGTAGACGCGTAACACATGCCTATATGAAAAGGCATTTCATAGACATAAAGACATAAATTCTCCATAAATACTGACTTTATTACTTTAGGAAAAACACTTTTTACGCGATAAAACTTTGTTACCCTTGTAACATATCTCTTACCCTTCCATCGACATCTATATCTTTTTTACGACTTTCAGTATACTTCAAATATATATAATACTTTGTAAATAACAAATAAGAGCCAAAATAGCAATAGCATAATAAGGGATTGTTTAAGAAAACTTATTCATCGTTATCGTAATTGGTAGATAATCCTGCTTCATGATTGGCTGAAGTTTTGTCCACATTTTTTCAGCCACTGAGGAGATAGACTCAGTTGCTAATTACGATCAAAATGCTAACTATACACAAGTAGGGATGATATCGGTAGATCCCATAATTTCTGATGACTAACATCAAATAAACAACGATCAGAAAGCATTTAGCAATCATCTCATTAGAGAATCGAGATGGGTTTGTCATGCAATAGGTCAATAATTTAATATTCTAACTTAAACAATACATACAATATCAGAGATAAGTTAAAAAAAACATAACAAACAAGTCAATAAATAACTAAAGCCGGAACATTTAAGCCGAAATGCACGAAAAAACTTAGCATGCAAAGCAAATATTGCTGAGTTATTTTTTATCAGGGCACGATAAAAAAATAACTTAGCAATATTGAACGAATAATAACAACATGGGGAATTCCTCACGTTGTTTCCGGTCTATTCTATAGACACTAGGCAGAGTTCGACGGGAATGCGAATTTAACACAGCAGGTTAAACGTACAACGAAATTTAATAGCGAGCGTGTGAGGTTAGCAATAACAATATAGGTGCCATTTTATTTTGCACCTGCCTCTTTTCTTTTTTCTTTTTATTCATATAGTACTTGTGTTAGTTGAAAATCCTCGACAGCTGACAAACCAAAAATAAATGAGAAGACTCATGTTCTTTTGAATCAATAGTCATTAACCAAAACGGGTATATATACATATATTACTGTTACAATGCTTTATTCATTTCCACTTAACATCAGGTTTCATACGAAATGTATAGCTTTGTATTCATTACATACTAATCAAACGCGGACATGATGTTAACCGAATAATAAAATAATTCGAGTATATGTTGTACATTTTTGTGAAATTTTGAAAAAATATTTAAACTTTAAAGCGTTTCCATAATATATCCCACCAGATAGGTACATTTTAAATTCCATGAAATCTGCGTACCATATCGCTGGGTAAATTGCAAGCAAGCACATTTAATATTTCTGCGTGAAAAGCACGTTTAAAATAAAAACGTACTAAGTACAATTATTATTGCCCTTAATTTTTTTTATCAGCGATAAATAACATTGCAGATAAGTACACGACAAAATTTAACCGCAGTTCGATTGAAACACAAATAAATAACAAAAAATAAATACATTATTTTTTCCTTGAAATACCCGAGGAACCTGAGACCGAAAAATACGCACATAAATCTTATGGAGGCGGCAATAATAAAGTGTCTAGAGTAACGACACGGAAAAATTACATCGTTATCATGTAGCGGGTGAAAGGGCTGGCTGCGATATGGTATTGAAATTCAACGCGTGTCTAAAACAACAAAAAAACTGTATAGGTGATTTTGTATGATAGGAGTGGTCGACTGGGGCTAAAAACTTCACGGTGAGATGAGATATGTATTTTAAACAATAGGTTTTTCTCCTTACACCATCGGCTACATCTTCACTTAACATCATCAGATCAGACTGCAGTCCATTACTAACTCTATTATACATTTAACTAAACTGCTAGTTTGTCGTTTGACAAGTTTTGACAAAATAACTATTACAGATCTAAAACCAAGGTATGGCTATACAAACATATAGCACGCTTCGTAACAAGCAGTTAATGCCATCTATCAGAAATATTAAACAAAACGAGTCTTTATAAAGACTTCTTTGTCCTGAAACTAAATTCTGATAATTCAGGGAACCCTGAATTTGAGTCGTGAGTCAACCGAGCGTACCTAGATGGCAGCACCTATTGCAGTTCTAATTTTCCCACAGATGTCGCTTTAGAACTAGGTTCTGTCCTGGGAAATGAGTAGATTTCTGTAGCAAGTAGTTATTGGTTTTCACTTCAGATGGCGCTTTGAATTTACACAAACAAAGTCGTTCATGAAAATTCCACTAGATGGCGTTAGTTGATAACGAAGAGTTGCCGTATATAATTTTTTAATTTACCTGCACTTAGATGAAGATTTAAGTGGGATGTCTTGTACTTTTCGTTTTAATTTACCTGAAAACAAAGAAAAAACTAATTAAGTATAATATTTTTATGTAATTTAATTAATACTCAACTGTATTTGCTGGTTTGTTTTTCAATAAGATGCTGTTAATTGATGACTTCAATAAAAATGAAAACGATATAATTACTCTTAAATAAATAAATAGTTAAAATGTTAATAATTATGCAGCTAACTTAAACTATGAAAGGGAAAACATTATGCATACAAATAACATTTCGTTTTCCCTATTTTCTCGAGTACCTCGATTAAATTTTCCGTAAGCCTAAACAAAAAGGTTAACTAGGTATACTACGTTCAGAGAGAGTTTAGGCCAGGCTTTGTTGCGGAACACAAGAGATATAAGCGAGTAAGGCTCTATTAATATTCATAGATAGGCCAGTTACAAGTTTAGCAAGTGACCTCTCATGCAAATGCCAGTAGATTTTATCGATTATTTTACCTGTAATAATATAGTTTCACTAAATTAACAAAAAAGCCAATATGGGTACACACAACCGCTAAGAAATTGCGATCTTGGAAGTTCAAAAGTTACCTGCATATGTAACTTTATTACATCCTACAAGATTAATTTTTACAAGAATAAAGAAACTCAATTTCTTGGGCAGACTCGGGCGTGTAAAAACAATATTATAAAGTGCCAATTTGTGGCCCCGCACTGTAGTGAAGTAAACAAGAGCGTTATGGCAAGACAATCTTGGTTTTCTGGCGCAATAATTTCATTGATAACATCTTCAACTTTATTAGCAGCCCATGAAGAAACATACTCGTGTTTTCTTTTAATTTGCTTTGAGTATACTCGTTGATACAATAAGTTATTGTATTTAATTTAGCAATATTTTGTTCCTAGCATCATTTAGTTATTAAGATCGTCACGTCGTCGTTGCCGTTAGGATTCTTACTTACATAGTTAGCATATAAACCGTTAAACTTTTCATAGACTTAAATTGCAAGTTTTTGGAAGATTTATGTTACGAGTATTCTATTAAGTTTCATACAATGTTTTTTTTTTAATAATAATAAATTGCTTTATTTGAAACTTATGATTTAGATACAGTAACAAATGGGAACGATGATCCTGCATAAGTATGAACTGTGTTGCAGTGATCAACGCCCAATTGATCTTATATTGTGGCGTATAGAAGAATATAATATTTCTTTTCATCAATATAACATGCAATAACACCAGCATCAATGAATATAATTTAACGTTATTAATTGTGTGCTACGCGAAAACTAAAATGGATTCTCTATGAAATTGAACTTATAACTTCAAATTATTCAGTTGACTTTATCAAACAAAGCACTAGGAGCAAACTTGTAAGGCGAATTCACGAAGATTCGCTCGGTCTACGTTAGTCGGTAACAGAAATTACGTAACCCAGTTTACCTTACATACACTTTGCTAGCATACACGGTACAACTCCTGATAGCATCAGGGTAAATTCAATAGAACCATCTCAAATTGTTCATATGTACCCGGTACGTCTATACCGCCGGGTCCCCTTTGACACACGGTACACAATACGGAGAAGGACGTCCGAACTTCGACCAATATCGGAGGCTATGAAATAAATCGGTCACCCAATAGAGTCTGAGTTATATACGGTGCCCTATAGGAGGATGCTGGAAAAATAGCATTAAAATAGGCGGAACTACAAAATAGTGGATGGAAAAATTGCCTTCAATTTTAGAAAATTATGACCGAAAGCAGGTCGTATTGCAGACGACGTGCTTTCGTAAATTGTAGACATTTTTATGCAATTATTCGACATGTTAAAATTTATGTGAACAAATTACCACGAGTACTTCGTATACTTAAAATTGATTGTATGTCACAGTAAAAAAATATAATCTTTTAAAATTGAACCTCAAGGCAAGGCAGATTTTTTTAGGCTTTTGCCATTCAAAAGAGCGCGATCAATTTTGAAAACCATCACCTAAGTATTTGATATCACTATAATTTGAAGCAAAAATTACTGACGTAAATTTTAGGACGTTCAGAAGTGTGGTTTGTGATGTGGTGGTGGTGTTGTGGTTCACTTGAATGGGTGGAACAACTTTGAATAGTTTGCACTTATGAAAATACTTTGATCTAATCCATGGAGTGTAAAAAAAAGAAATATAACCTTTTTATTTTTTATTTATTTTATTCGTCCAGATTTACAATGGGTCTTCGATGACAACTGGGAAACTACATGTAATTTATCGAAAAACACGCCGAAGAATTGAAATTGTTGTTTTGAGACTCGCAAATTTTCGCCACTTAACATCGCATCGGGCTTAAAATGATACATTTTGTTATGCGATACGGTTCTCCCAATTAATGCGAGTTTTTATTTAACAAAGTGTAGCACAGGACAGGCAAATATATGCCCATGCCAACAGGATTTCATGTGCTGCACAACAAAATATTTTATATCTTCGGGTATTAATCTATCTTACATCCAAAAAGAAAAAATCGGGACTTCGTTTCATCTTTACTCCGACAACTTCGTTCTATAAACGAGGTTTCGAAATTCCAAATAATTGACACCCGATAAGGAAAACGCAAAAGAGGTCGTCAATATGCCAATACTCGTTACTCGGCATTCATTTATTAGCAAACCCCCTCACCTCATCCTTAAATCATTTAGGGAGAAAAGGAGGGGGACAACAACTCCGGGCTTATGATTGTTAATATTCGATGTGATGCAATACATTAGGATTTTTTTCACGTCATATCATAAGTTTTTTATTTACGCTATACAAGTAAGTACTTGACTGCTATCTCACCTGATGGTAAGTGATGATGCAGCCGAAGGTGTTATCGTACTAACTTGGAAGGGATAAGTAAACTCACCCCTAAATGTGCCTCACGAAGCCTCCCACCAGACCAGACCCGAGCCTAATTAGAGTTTTGTTTCCTACGAATCCTTTTTAGGGTTCCATACCAATTTGGTAAAAATGGAACCCTTATGGTGAGACTTTCTCCGTCCGTCCGTCCGTCCGTCCGTCTGTCACACTCGATTATTTCAGTAACTATTCAAGCTATCGACTTGAAATTTAGAATAGTTATAGGTAATAGTGACCCGACGTCATAACAATCGTAAAAATTTGAAAATTATTTTTATTTTTATTTAAAAAGGGGGGAAAACCGGGTCGACGAAATTTCAAAACGAGATAACAATATTGAGTGGGGTATCATATGAAAGGGCGTTACTTGTGTATTCTAAAACCGATTTTTATTTATTTTTATGCCTGATAGTTTTGGATTTATTGAGCAAACTGTCGAAAAAAATACCGTTCCCCCCCCCCTTATCTCCGAAGTTTATCAATCGAAAAATCTGAAATAATTATGATTAATAGACATTAGTGTATATTTTACAGGAAAAATAAAATCAACTCCCTAACTATTATACCTTTTTTGATAATAACAATAAACCACCAAAAACAAAGTTACGTTTGCGGTTTGCCAACAAAAGTACCTACATGTAAATTATACTCGTAAATTCATGAAAAAAGTGATTTTTTCAACGTTTTACTTCTTTTATGGTATGGAACCCTCGGTGCGCGAGTCCGACTCGCACTTGGCCGGTTTTTTTAAGTGTTGATTGTAATTTTTTGAATTGGTTAAAATCGATATTAATAATACATTCTGATAAGATACATTTTTGTGTATTTTTTATTTAAGTTATAACCTAACCCTCGCGTTACTTTAAGAACCCCAAGGACACAATAAGTTATTTCATACGCGGTCAACTTTATAAGGGTGTCGGCCCAAAAGTCATAAGTTACCAAGTACAACAGTTTGACAATAGCCAACCCTATGTCGCCCAACATGATAGATTCAAGGACCCTTATTGCTGTTATTGGGCACATCATTTCCTCCCTGCGTGACCGTAACATTTCCTTTGTTGACCTCCGCAAGTATAACCTAAACACACAAACATCAATCCGTACTTGTTCACTTTTTTATTTACTAATCTACACGAATAAATAAAATTATAACCACATCCTCTAAACTTTATGTTAGTTAACTAAACTTTATTTAGTTTTAACTAAACTTTATATTAGTTAACTTAACTTTATGTATCTTTAGTTAGGCTGAGGTTATTTATTTAACAACTTAAGTATTTAAAATAATTTTTTATCTGTTTATGTGTCTATTTAAGAATAGTTTATTAAAATAGATGCATTGATTTTTCTTTTAGGTAGTTTGTACAGAGAATTGGCGCGCGAGAAGTAAAAAAACAAATCCACGCGAGCGAAGTAGGGGATGGCATAGATTAAAACTCATTATTTGTTGGAGTGAACCACAACAATAACAAACTCCCGCGAGATCGGCAAACAAATCAATAAAACATTGAAACACAATCACAGTGATTAATAAAGCGGTATCGGTCCCATAATCTCTCGTCCCATTAGCATTAGATCAAAGGAAAATTGTAGCCCCCCGTGTTGGAGACTCCCTCTGCCTTTCTTCTTTAGTCTTTTCATCTCCCTATTTCATTTGCGGAAAATTCATTATGGTATTAGCGTTATTTATAGGTTTATTTTGCGTGTACAATTGCGATAACGGTTACCCTAATCGTAAAGAAGAAATATTTATGTGCAAAAATACCTTTATAGCCTAGCTGTTCAGATGTTTCCATCAGCGGTTTAGTTTTCAGTCGAATGCCTAAGGGTTTTTGGAGCTATGTGTGCATGTATTAACTAAACTTCACTAACTTCGTGGTAAAGAACTTACATCTGAGTGAGACCAAATAAACGTGTATAAACTATTAATATAAATGGATGCATTCTCACATAATTGTTTACTCGTGCATTAATTTTATTCATTCCTACTAATAATAATATAACAAGCATTTTCCCGTCTTGCGAAATTATTAACTGAAATGAAAGTAAAATCTAAGATTTAAATCACAAATTGAAACTTGAAAGTGCCAATTTCAATGTACGGGTAATGAATTTTCCACTTATAACTTTAAAGTTTAAAACTTGCAAAGTCGAATATTCAGTAGCAATAAAAAACGAACTTTGTTTCAACTCCATAAAACTTGACACCTTACTCGTAATTACATTCTTCAGCCAAACCTGACTACTTTTTTTACATCTTTGGTTTTTTTTTAAATATGGTTATTAAAAACATTTCCTGCTGGGCTAGGATGCGCGCGTAGAGATATGTCTCTCCTTCTTTCGCTCTCTTTACTCTTTCTGATCCATATTGATAGACAGAGAAAAGAGAGAAACAAAAGATATTTCTATGTGCGCATGCTGCATAGGCTGGTATAGTAATTGCTGGAATTTAAAAGAAGGGCTGGTAAAGAATAGCTAGAAGTCACAAAATAGATTATCAAAAATATATCATTCAGATCTGGGTAGTAACAAGAATAAAGAAAGATGCTTAGGATACGACAGGCGTTCGGAGCATAAAGTCGAAGATTGAATCTGGAATTATGTACACTGGAAGGCAGAGCGGCTGTCCTGCTATTCTATAAAACGCTTTGACCATCGTTGAGTTTAGCGTTGAACCCATAAAAAAGTGTTTGAAAGAAAGGAAGGATTAAAACTTAGGCCCTTCGCACACGGCTCGTAAGCGTAAGCATCTTGTAATACTTACGTACGACGAGAGCAGTACGAGCACGAACATTTTCAAAGATGTCTGCAGACAAAGCGTTGTTGCAACTAATCGTAGTAGGCGTAATTGTCATATTGTTATGCGTAGCGTCAGAACGATACGCTTACGCTACGCTTACGTTTACGAGCCGTGTGCGAAGGGGCTAACTCATATTCAATCATCTTACTGAGGCGGGCAGTGTTCATCAATACAAAACAAATAAAAATTGTTTAAATTTTATTTTCAATGATGCTGCAAAATACTATTATTATCTAAGTAATTTTACGGCTAGGGTTATCTTTAATCCTCGTGAAAAAGTGAACTTACAAACAAGAATCAGTCTTATTTTTAAAAATAAACCCAAATTGCTAGCGATAGCATCAAGTTAGCGAGCACGTTATCTGTAAATTAATACTATCTGATTGTATCCAGCATAACTATAAATCTGAACATTGCAAGTAACTTCTTGTATGTTTGCTTTACAAGAACTTACTTTATGGCTATAGCCAATCCCAGCGATAAACTGCAAACAACATAGTCAAAATTTATTAAACCGGACTATAAAATGTATACAATTTTACTATTTTACCTAATACAGTTTTCATAAGCGCCTGTAAATAAGGACTATTTGAAAAATGAAAATGATTTTCATATTCCTTGTCAAATAGGTAAATAAAATAATTCACGGTTGAATGTAAGATGTAGCTGCGGTTGTTCGTTTAGAGAATAGCACATCTGTTACGTAGTGGGACGGTGTCTGGAAATTGCGGAGACGTGACTGAAGGGCCGACTTACACAGGCTTGATGTCGTAGTTTGAAACAATCAGAACTGGCACCATTTTGTATTTATTTGAAAGTTATCAGTAGTGGTTTTCAGTACGTATAATGTACAATAGGAAAAAGCGACTGACAGCTCAAACCACTGGACGGATCGGGTAACAATTTATCATACAGATATACAGATGGCTTTGTTTTGGTCCCTGTGCTAAACTGCAAACTTAACTAACTTTTTCATAATATTATCGATAAGGAAAGAAATGATTTTCAAAAATTCAACCCCTAAATGGGATAAAGATTTCCCTTTCTGGTGGCGTTCTTTTGTAGTATGCTTAACCTTGCTTTTTTGATCTTGATGATCGATCTCAAAATTTAACATTAAAAAAATAGGTTCATATGGCATTTTATTCCTAGATTGAAGACAAAAAACTTTATAAATGCTGAAGTTAAATAATAATAATAATTTGAAGCCTTATTGGCAACAAGTTTCGGAAGGCATGGCTTTCAAGCTCGATTATCATTACGAAGTTTTATAGCCACTACAGCTGACGCCACAGAGTTACGATTGAACGATAAATCATCGTTCAGTTAAACGATAATACTATTGAATTGAAAAGATTTAACCATAGAGGAATACTCGTAGAGATTTACATTTCTCCAATCTGTTATGAGTATACGGAGCGCTAAAGTGACTGTCAAGAGCTTTTTAGGTGCGATTAGGATAGGTTGATTTTATTTTATTGAATAAGGCATCAAGCCGCAGATGGCAGATATAAGTTTTCTATTGTCTAAAGTGATACAAATAAATACATCCAGACTAATATTGTATCGTATAAAAGAAGAGACGAACGTCAGTTTCAAGTTTATTTTTGGTACATGGAATTAGACATTCAAAGTATTTTTATCATCAAAACTCGAAATTATTAATTTTCGAATTATATCTCCATAATTCTAAACGACATGTTTAATGTTCGTCATAATTTTTCATTCTCTATTTAATAATTTATCGCGGTCGATTGCCGGACCCAGGTCTCTATTCAAAATGTTGAACAGCACTAATATGAATATATTTTGTAAGTATTTGACAATAGTACATTGTGATACAAGGGTGGAAAGTAGGTTTTTGCAAACGAGCTGTCATTAAGAAGCCCGAGCCGAAGGCGAGGGTTTTTAATGTCACGAGTTTGCAATAACCTACACATCCGTGTATCACACGACGTTTTTCAATACAGTTGTGAGAATTAGTAAAAAACAGATCAAAGAATAATATGGCCCCCAAAATCATGAGAAAACTCATGATTTTGGGGGCCATATTCCATCATGTGCAGTTATAACCTTAGATATCAATATCACTGTCGCTATCGAAGTCGAAGTCGAAATCGAAGTTGAGGTCGAAATCGAAAAAGATAAAAAAGATTAAAAAAGATATAAATGATAAAATAAAAAAGATATGAAAAAAAAACTAAAAAAGATAAAAAAAATTAAAAAGATAAAAAAGATAAAAAATATATAAAAGAAAAAATAAAAAGATAAAAAAGATATGAAAAAAAAACTGAAAAAGATAAAAAAGGTAAAAGATATAAAAGATAAAATAAAAAAAGATAAAACAAAAATATAAAAGAAAACGTAAACTGAAAACTCAAACTTTTTATATAGTACTAGCGGACGCCCGCGGCTTCGCTCGCGTTTAACCTCTGCTTTACATCCTCAGGCATTTAATTACTAAAATTCCTGTCTTAACTGCCATTTATTTTAATAATATTAAGACGACAAATTCTTCCTTTATGCTTGCTGCTAAAGTCACTTATCGGTTTTGAAAATATGAGGTTGTTACAAAAAGTTTAATATACTCGTAGTTCAATTAAGGTACCGTACCTATAGGGAAAAAGGCGGGAAACCTAATACTGAGACTACACTGTCTACCAGACTGTCCATAATAAATGGCGGCCACTTTTTTTTTAATTCTGACCATAAATTCGTTCTCTATTCTTGCTGCGATACTCAAATATCGATTTTCAAAGCAATTGGCCCAATAACAAAAAAGTTCAAAATGGCGGCCATTTTTTTTTTATTCTGACAATAAATTCCTTCTCCATGCTTGTTGCGGTACTCAGATATCGATTTTCAGAGCAATCGGCCCAGTAACAAAAAAAGTTCAAAATGGCGGCCATTTTTTTAAATTCTGACCATAAATTCTTTCTCTATGCTTGCTGCGATACTCAAATATCGATTTTCAAAGCAATTGGCCCAGTAACAAAAAAGTTCAAAATGGCGGCCACTTTTTTTAAATTTTGAGCACAAATTCCTTCTCCATGCTTGTTGCGATTCTCAAATATCGATTTTCAGAGCAATCGGCCCTGTAACAAAAAAGTTCAAAATGGCGGCCACTTTTTTAAAATTTCGACCACAAATTCCTTCTCCATGCTTGTTGCGATACTCAAATATCGATTTTCAGAGCAATCGGCCCAGTAACAAAAAAGTTCAAAATGGCGGCCACTTTTTTTTAATTCTGACCATAAATTCGTTCTCTATGTTTGCTGCGATACTCAAATACCGATTTTCAAAGCAATCGGCCCAGTAACAAACAAGTTCAAAATGGCGGCCACTTCAAAATTTGGATTTCAAGAATCCCCGAAAAAACTGAGTACGAATTGATTTTATAACTTGATAAAAACCTAGGCACCAAATTTCAGATCTCTACGACTTTTAGTTTTTCGGGAATTCCTGGAACAACGAAAAAAATTCACTTTTGTATGGGAAAATCCCTTTAATATACGATTTTTACCCCTTACAATTTGAATTTCTGGAATCCCCGTCTTAGTACGAATTCATGACCTAATATCTACATAGGCACCAAATTTCAGATCTCTACGACTTTTAGTTTTTCGGGAATTCCTGGAACAACGAAAAAAAAATCACTTTTGTATGGAAAAATCCCTTTAATGTACGATTTTTACCCCTTAGGATTTGAATTTCTGGAATCCCCGTCTTAGTACGAATTCATGACCTAATATCTATCTAGGCACCAAATTTCAGAGCTCTACGACTTTTAGTTTTTCGGGAATTCCTGGAACAACGAAAAAAAATCACTTTTGTATGGGAAAATCTCTTTAATGTACAACTTTTACCCCTTAGGATTTGAATTTCTGGAATCCCCGTCTTAGTACGAATTCATGACCTAATATCTATCTAGGCACCAAATTTCAGATCTCTACGACTTTTAGTTTTTCGGGAATTCCTGGAACAACGAAAAAAATTCACTTTTGTATGGGAAAATCCCTTTAATGTACGACTTTTACCCCTTAGGATTTGAATTTCTGGAATCCCCGTCTTAGTACGAATTCATGACCTAATATCTATCTAGGCACCAAATTTCAGATCTCTACGACTTTTAGTTTTTCGGGAATTCCTGGAACAACGAAAAAAATTCACTTTTGTATGGGAAAATCCCTTTAATGTACGATTTTTACCCCTTACAATTTGAATTTCTGGAATCCCCGTCTAAGTACGAATTCATGACCTAATATCTACCTAGGCACCAAATTTCAGATCTCTACGACCTATAGTTTAGACGGAATCCGTGGAACAAACCAAAATTCCTCATTCTTTTATATATATAGATATAAAATAATGATCGAGCTTGTAAAAGTAAGTTACGACCACGAAACAGAAAGATGCCTGTGCGTAAGATTTAACTTTCGAATACTAATGACAGCCTCTGAAAGTGCGCCATACCATACAACTGTATTGAAAAAAACTTATTGATTGTAGAGAAGTTGATGCAAGTAGTGAAAATTATATAATACTTAAACCAGTTTTGTGTTCTAAGCATAAAATCAAGGATAGTGCTCGTAACGACATATACAGTACAACTAACAAGTACGACTGAACGCGACTCAATTGTGCTAGAAATTGTGGAGACGTGACCGTAGGGCCGATTTTACGCAAGGCTCGATAGCGCAATTTGGAACAATCTAGAACGATTTTACTGCGCCATTCTCCAGGCGATTGTGTATTTATTTTGCCTCAGGGAAATTGTTACAAAACGACTGTTCAATACTTTCCCAGACTTACATATTTAATAGTGCTCTGTTGCAGGCAGGAAAATATGGGGACAGTTTGTTCCATGAGATAAATGGTGTCCCGACTTTTAAGTTACTCTTTTACTACCACAGACTTGTATACTATTTACTACTGATAAATATTTCACTCCCTTGAAACTTTACTTTTTTCTAAATAGTTATTATTAAAGATTTGGTGCGTATGGTGGGCGTTGTTTTGAGTTGCAATACTCATTTGAAACAAAGAAGATTTATTTGTTTAAAATATCTAAAAATATTCTAAAAGATTTAGACATAAAAAAATTACTTAGCAAGTTTCATCCATCTGGATGTCGAAAATGGCTTTATTTTAGCATGATAGAGAATGTCCAAGAAAACCTTATTTTTCTTTGTCAGATAACGAATAACTTGCCGCCAGATAGCGTTTATCTTTGAATTAAAAATGTTTGCTGCGAAAATAGAATTTTTCTTTACAAATCTGCGAATTTATGCTTCTTTTTTTGTATTTTATTACAGAAAATACTTGTCTCCTTTGAAAAGCTCCTTCATGTGAGTCCTTTACACTTATATGGATTACAAATAAAGGTGCATTGTGTTGAAGTAAAGAAACGAATAGGTACGCCGTATGTTTCTTATTTATGATCGCGTATGAAAATTTTTAAGTCAAACCCTTTTTCGCTAAAAGCGAAACAAGGTCCTAAAAAGACGTCAAAAGTAGGTATCGTTCCAAAAATGTGTCAAAACTTCAGGTGGAAGGAGTCCGCAACAAATCTGTGTGGCGGCAGTTTTCGAATATCAAAAAATAAATTTTGCCAGAAAGTCGGCGAAAATGGTGGCCCAACTTAGTTAAAAACTTTTGACAGTTTGTGTAGATAAAGTCTCTAAAATAATAAAGTTTCGAGCTCCCTAGAAATATTAATACGCAAAAACAAAATAGGAAATCCGTTGGACGGAAGTCGCTTTGTTAGTTAGATGACGGAGGTTTTCCGTTCAAATTTAGATTTTCAGGGGTTCATTTAAAATATGTTACCAGCTTTGTCGTTTGGTCTTTTGAATACTGAGATTTTATTACCAAGCGGATTTTGGTTTTAGAACGTAGATAATTAATTAGTATGAAATCTAAATAAAAAATCAGATGCCAAAATTTCTGATAAACAAACGGAGGTGGAATATTCTACTGTATATCAACTGCGAATGTTCCGAACAAGAGTTGATTCCTGACTACTTGTTAAAAGTAAATGAGACGTGGTAATAATGTATTAGATTGATTAATGAACAATATCGTTTTTAGGGTTCCATACCAAAATGATAAAAATTTAACCCTTATAGTGAGACTTTTTCCGTCCGTCCGTCCGTCTGCCTACGGGAAACATTTTACAGGAAAACAGAAAACAGTATCTTTTACAGGAAAAATAAAATCAACTCTCTGACTAATATACTTTTTTTGATAATAACAATAAACTGCCAACAAGTTAGGTTTGCAGTTCGAGTCAAAGAGTCAAAGAGTCAAAGTCTTTATTTCACATAGGCCTAACATACAGGCACTTGCGAACGTCGGCATGACATTTCTTGCATAATAATGGTGATAACTACAAGTCGACTTAAAACTAAGTTTACGAGGGTTCCAAACGCGCCCTGCCGCTGAGAAGAAGCCCACAACAAACTCAGCCGGGTATTTTTTTTTATGTTATCACCATTTAACAAAATAAGTATAAATACTAAAAATAGGCTAGCAACGACAACAGAGCAATCTACCACTTATCAGTCAATTCCAAGGGTTTGTGTCGCTAATATAGTCCTTAATATTGTAATATGCCTTTTGAATGAGTTTAGGCTTGACAAACCCTTTGAATTTATTAAGTGACATTTCAGATACATGATGTGGTAACTTATTATAAAATCTTATACAGTTGCATGCAAATGATTTGCTAATTTTAGATAATCTTGTGCTGTTTAACACGAGCTTATGCTTGTTCCTGAGATTAATGGTATTCAGGTCACATTTCTTAGTAAACTTATTAATATTCTTATGTACATAAATTATATTTTCATAAATATATTGACCATGTATCGTCATAATATTAAATTCTTTAAATTTATCTCTGAGGGATTCTCTTGGACCCATTCTATAAATAGCACGAACAGCCCTCTTCTGCAGCACAAATATCGTATCAATGTCAGCAGCATTACCCCATAACAATAAACCATATGACATAATGCTGTGAAAATAACTAAAATACACCAGTATAGCAGTCTGAATATCGGTCAGCTGCCGTATCTTTTTTACCGCGTATGCAGCAGAACTAAGTCTGTTCGACAGATTAGTTATATCAGGGCCCCATTGAAGTTTGGCATCCAACGTTATTCCTAAGAATATGGTTGCATCTTCTAGTTCCAGTTCCTGATTGTTAAGTAGTACAGTCGTTTTGACCTGTTTAACATTAGGTAGAGTAAATTTAATGCACTTGGTCTTTTTACTATTTAGAAGTAAATTATTTGCCTCAAACCACTGTACCACTTTGTTGAGAGAGTCGTTTACATCGTCAAAATTAGTTTTATGTCGATTAATTTTAAATACAAGTGATGTATCATCAGCAAACAATACTATCTCATGATTGTCCTTAGTAATATAAGGAAGGTCATTGATGTATATGAGGAACAGGAATGGTCCCAATATGGACCCTTGAGGAACTCCCATTTTCACACTCGACCCACAGGATCGCTTTCCATTAACTTCTACTTTCTGAATCCGATCACTTAAATAGGAGCTCATCAACTCTAGAGCTGCACCTTTGATACCATAGTGGAGTAGTTTACTGACTAATGTTTCATGCTGAACACAATCAAACCAATAAAAGTGCCTATACTTATATGAGTACTTTGTTTACGAGTATAATACTCGTAAATTCAATGAACAAAAGTGATTTCTTTAAGGTTTTACTTATTTTATAGGATGAAACCCTGGGTGCGCGAGTCCGACTCGCACTTGGCCGGTTTATTTTTTTGGCATGAATATAATCTAAGACTTGAGTGACAGACCTCTTTTCATCTCCGGGAAACAAATGAATATTATTTTTTTCATCAACTCCTTACATTTCACGTCACGAAAAAAAAATTGCTCTCTCAAAAATTCCCAGCAACTTGCAACGAGCCGCATCACAAAAGATCTTCGCTGGTCACATTTATTGGACTGATTTTCTATTCATTACTGAAAAAGCACTGGCTGTGTTAGGAAAAAGCTATTGTGCTCAACCACTATTCAGTAGCTATTTGATGTTGTCTGTCGGTAGATTATACGAGTAGTATGTAGAGAACAAAATAATGAAGGCTGCATTGTGCAGGGAGGCAATCTCTGCTAAACTGCAGCGCTGCATGAAGATAGTATGGGTATACATCTACGAGTATGTGTTGCGGATATCAATTGACACTTAAAATACAAACCATCTGATACTACATTACTTAAAGCAAGAGAACTCTCACAGATCATTATTATAAATAAATAAAAATAAATAAAAAATAAAAAAGCCTTTTATTTTTCCGATACATATTTACAAGGTCAACTTACAATCTTTCAAATTATAATGTAGTGATATTAATAACAACATACTTTAACTTATCCGATATCGTTTACTTTTTTAAAGAAATTATTATTATCATATAGTTATTATATAAAGAAAGAGTCGTAATACTTACTTATGTGGTTGACATGAGACATTCAACGAACAAGGATGAAACTAACCGCTAAGGTTTGGTGCGACCTTCAAAATTTCATGTTCACCGCGAACTATAATAATTAACCTGGGTGAGCCTTCAAGCAAAAAGTGAAAAGGCATTTTCTAGGGACGTCATCGCATTCCATCCGGCATGATTGTCATCAAGCGCAGGCCTATCCACAATAACAATCGGCCAAGTACGAGTCGGACTCGTGCACGAAGGATGCCGTACCAAAATTTAATGATCAATAAAACGGCGAAATACGTTTGTTATAGGAGCTCCAAATACATCATCTGTGAAAATTTCAGCTGTCTAACTCACGGTTCAAAAGATACAGCCTGGTGACAGACGGACGGGCGGCAAAGTCTCAGTAATAGGCTACTGTTTTTACCCTTTGGGTAGGGAACACTAGAAATAAAAGCATAAGACCGTACGGTAGTCATATTCGAAGGCAACGAAAAATAACACAGTAAATTCAAGTTCACAGAGAAATGTAAAGAAAAATCTCTAATTAAGCCCCAGGGGGGTATAACTCTAAATAACGACACTCTTGGACTTGTTTCGCCCCACAATAAATTACTTACATTTCAACTAGGTTTATAACTAACTGTAGACGCAGTAAAAACGTTTTGTACTTTAACAATAAATCTGAAAATATTATTGTAATATTCACATCACGTAGATATTTCACGTAACCTGAATAATAAACGCAAGCGATCGATTTAAGCAATCCTCTGGGATAATTTATAAATGTCACTTTTTTACGAATTCATAGAAAGCCGGTGTTTCGTTTATCTACCATTATTATATTATAATAGCATATTATTATAGCCTACTATTTTTTTTATCTTAGGGCCAGGGGACGCTTGCAGCTACCAGCCCAAAGAAATAAGACCAAGTGTCAAGTTTTCTCACGTTTCAAAACCAAAATATTGCAAGAAAAAATAAATCTTTTGAGAATTATTGTCACTATAGGAAATTGTTTCCCCAATTAGAAATATTGTTATGTAAAAAAATTACCTTCTTTTCAATGCACATTCCATGTCATAAAGTTGTTATTGAGAAGTAATTACAACGTGTTTATTTGCCCATTACTTTAGAATCCGCGTTTTTATATAAAACCAAATAAGTAATATATTGTAGGGGACCGTAATCTATAAAAATTACATACATCTTTTGGTCCTTTTTAGCTTCCCATTTTATTCATTTTTAACTTTTCGAAAACTTGGACAATTTTAGCAATGTTGTCTTTTACTTCCTAGCAAGTTATACTTACTTTCCGCACTTAAATTATTATGAGTTCCTTAGGAAAAATCTCAATAAAAATTAAAGTACGAAGCAAGTCCAAGTAGGTACAGCTAAAGACGTAAGTGGTTGTGCAATGCAAAGAGTAATGTATCTAATTAGGCAGCCCAAAGGACAGCAAATCTAAAATACCTCGCGTCTGCGACTCGCAGTAATTATGTAAAATTTAAAACCAGAGCGGGCGGAAACGGCACACATCAAAATGTGTTACAAGTAGGGTTGTCAGCATAAAAATACCGTTTTCCATTATTTATTTTCAACACAAATACATATTTTTGTGTGGCAAACCTTCATGGTGCAGTCGGTGATGAGTTCCTATCTGATGTGGACTATTTCTAGTGGAACCATATAATAAAATGTTTGTTATTTATACGTATTGTCACAACATAAAGTAGAAGTAGTCAAAATTTAATCGCAAGATTAGACTTAACCTTAAAAATCAATAAAGCTAAAGAGTCACAAGCTAACACATCTCTGATTTGCTCCGATAATACCTACCGAGGTAATATCGCTACATCCTTTCTTAATGGACATCCGCAAATGCGGGTGGTATAAATGTTGGGGTTTCCCAAATACGATAGGAACCATGGATTTTCCGCATTATAAAGTAGCCCGTGTATCTAACTCATCTCTGATTTGCTCCGATAATACCTACCGAGGTAATATCGCTACATCCTTTCTTAGTGGACATCCACAAATCCGGGTGGTATGAATGTTGGGGTTTCCCAAATACGATAGGAACCATGGATTTTCCGCATTATAAAGTAGCCCGTGTATCTAACTCATCTCTGATTTGCTCCGATAATACCTACCGAGGTAATATCGCTACATCCTTTCTTAGTGGACATCCGCAAATCCGGGTGGTATGAATGTTGGGGTTTCCCAAATACGATAGGAACCATGGATTTTCCGCATTATAAAGTAGCCCGTGTATCTATCTCCATTTGATATTTCAACCAAAAAGTTTCAGTAGTTGTAATTGAGCAAGAAACGTCCAAACATACATACAATCTTTCACATAATTTATTATTAGTGTTGTTGTCAACCCTATTCTCGCCCCTAATGGTTCCGCAGTTGTTTACCTTTCAAAACGGTCAAGTGTGTCGGTGCCGCTCGATTAGGGTCATGCGTACAGGCTTTATGCAACGCGGTGAATGTACGAGCATGGATTTTTTGCTTGGGGGTGAACTTACGCTTTCAGAAATAGGTTTTTAGAATTTAAACCCTTTAGTGAAGTCCTTGGTTTCACTTCAGGTGAATAAAGGGGGCTCGTTGTGGGCGTGACCTCCTTCGAGTTCTAGTACTTGTTTGAAGCAATTAAATTTAATGTTTATTCATTTTACATTAGAAACGTAATATGAAGCCAGTTTTTTTTTTATAATAAAGCCGACCCAGCGAACGTTGTTAAACCATATAAAATATTTGTAATTAAAGGATATGAAAAATAGTTTACGTCTTATTTCACAGACCTAGAGAATAAAAACACAAAAAAAATCATAAAAATTGGTCAATTGGTTCTTAGGCGTTTTGCGTTGTTACAAGCATTGTGATTGTGGCAAGCAAAGTATTGGGGGTTACCTATTACGACTATACGGCATTGCTACTTCACTTAGTACTTACATTATTAAGCTCAATTTTTTTACATTAACGGCAAAAGCCTATAGCTTTGTGCGAAAGTATTAATGAATCACAAAGATCTACGCAATGTTAAAAAAAGTTACAAGAAATAAAATATTTAAATCAATTCCTATGAACGCTTGCAGCTATGAAGAGTGGAGCGATAAAAAAAAGTCTAAATGAATAAAGATCTTCGGTAACAGACAGAACTGCAGTGTTTTAATTAAAATACCCACTGCAGGGTTACTTGAATGCAGACATTGAAATTTTTTCTTGATTCTTCTGTCTCTATGAAACCGCAGTGTTTCTATGTAATTTTTTTTACGTTATATTGAATCACATTTTTTGCATCAAGAGTCTGTCTCATTTGAAAAGAAGTGTAGCCGTAGCCATTCTCGGCTGGTCAAGTCCACGTCTCCTGAGGATGCCCCGGTGTCGGGACGAAACGAGCGACGATCGTAAGAGTTGTGTGTGGTTTTGCATGTGGGTGCTGAAACTTGCTTTCGTGCTTGACGGATGAATCAGCCCAATGCCTGTGAGCAAGGAACAATGATCATGGATGTATGGATTCCCGTATCAAGCTGAATCGAACCTGAACTTTATTTTTTATAGACTACAAAAAAGTAATGTGGAGACCCACATTAACTCCTACAATTATTACTTTTTAAATTAATATCCGGATTCTAAAGTAAGGCAAACAAACAAGTTGTACTTATTAGTAAAATCAGTATGACACAAAATGTGCATCGAAAAGAAAGTAACTTTTTGTGTTAAATTCCGGATATGAAAATGAAATTCTTAGTGCCAATGGTTCTTAAAAAATTCTGCTTTGTTGTTTCTGTTAATGCTGGGAGAGGTCTACTACCCTCATTAAGAGCCGGCACTCTTCGTTTGATGCCTGGGTTTGTTTGTCTTCAAGAAGGCGCTTTTAAACGCCTAGGACAACTAGGAATCCGCTTACCTTGGGAGTTGGGGTGGATCTGCAGTCGCGCTTTGTAACGGTGCACCATCCTCCGCAGGTACTTCCTCTTTCTAAGTGTTTATTTTTAAGTGTTGGTGAATTTCATCGTTATTATGTACAAACGAGCATGTTTGCAATTAAATATACGAGTGCATATATCAGAACATTACACACGTCGCAATCTAGCTCCAAAGTAAGCGATAGCTTGTTTTATGGGTACCACATAACTGATAATAAATTAACATAATATTTAAAATACTAAATATAGAAAAACACCGAGACTATGGAAATCATTCATGTACACCATACATTTTACAGCTGGTGGGAATCGAACCAGCGACCTCCAACGGAGAAGGCAGAATCTCTACCGCTACGCCATGCGGTCGTCAACTGAGCGCTATTGAATATGAAAACAATTTTGTGCTCCGGATCGTACATACCAATTATAGCCTGGCCAAAACTGCTGTGCACCTCTCAGAGGTATTCGCGGCGAGGTGGGAGCCGGGGAAAAAAGATCATGAGTACACATGCGATTATATGTTTTTGTAATTATAGTAAATTTTCAATAAAACAAATCCTTATTTGAATTGTAAGTTTATTTCGGCTCCCACCTCGTCGCGCATACCTCAGCGAGGTGCACAGCAGTTACGGCCATACTATACAAAATACCGTCAGCGTCATAATTCAGGCGAGATGACACTCGCAGGAGATGGCGATTTGGCATTGACCCAGCCAAGCTATTTTATTACGATTTAGATTATCCTTGGCGTGTGAAAACGTACCAAACTTGGTTTACTTTGGTGATATACTGATTTTATTTTTGCCCTTCCCACTCTCGAAATATGTTGGTGGGTGCGACATGCAGTTTCGCGAAAGAATATAACGGTAGAACGACGTGTATATACGGTAGAACGAGATTAAATACCCAAAATATATTACGTTTTAACTTGAAAGTAAATTGGTTTGTATAGTTTTCAACCTGCAGGTCACTAAAAATTGCTTTAAATAGTTCTTGTATGCCGTTAAGTATATAAATTTTTACTTGCTATTCAAAAGAACTCAGCTATCCTTTATTACATTACCTGGCGCTTTGCTGTAAATAAAGAGGTAACAAATAAAAGTTTATGTGTTCGTTAATTTTATCAGATAACAGAACGGCGAAGCCTACAATAATTGCTAAGTAAGAAATAATTCATAATTAAGTTAGCGATTAACTGATTATTATCTTTCCCAAGCATTATGAAGACTTAGTCGAAGATAAAGGCACCAAAATATGAAAATCAAATTAAGAAATTGCTACTATCTTCTCCGAAGTTTTAATGCACAAGCTTAAACTGACAGTTTTTATGATGTACCGCAAATATAACTCGTAACAACAATAATAGTGATATAAGCAATGTCAAAAAGTTATAACGGTACAAAATAAGAGACGTACCTACACCTAAACTAGTCAACCAGACTCCAGACCAACCAAACTGAATCAAGTTTCAAAATTGCTTTTGTCTTCCAACTAATCTGGTACAAGTCCCAAGTTTCAGGAAGAACAATACCACATGGAGAAATTAGAGATTCTGTCTTTGTGTAAAGTAAATAAAGATACGATGCGCAAGATGTAACTGCCTCTCAGGGAACGTTAGGAGGGGTTTCATGTACTCATTTTTACTAGCGATCTCTAATATATTTGCACGCGACATCATCTCTGCTGATTCTAATTTCAGTACAGAAAGAACTCAATAAAATAAACTCAAGCAAAATTTCGTCTATAGTAACGCAAACAGGATTTTTTTGGCCTTTTGAGTAGAAGGTTCATTTCACTCTGAACTTGATTCGATGTCATGAAGATGTAAACCTAGTCAAGAATAGACATTAAAACATAGACCCTGGTTAACCCTGGATAACCCTGGTTACGTCGATAACAAAACTTGTGAACAAAAGTTATGAGAGGAAACGTTGTAGACGCTACGTGTCTGGGGAAATTATGTCCTCTATAAAAATAATAAGAGCCCTTCGTATGCCTTGTTAGACACTGCAGGATGGGCTATTGTTAAACTTGAAGCCAGAAATTTCTGTAGTGGAGGAAAAATCCAGATAGAGTTCATTATGGAACAAAGATGAAAAATCAGAAGTTAATTAAAAGCGACGTAAAATATTTTTGAATTAACATTTTTGATTATATGTCCAAATCTTGCAAGTCAGATTACATAACGACTTTGTTGCGACTTTGTCACTAAGATAGGAAATATTTGACAAGAGCGTACATGATATAACCTTGGTTTGACCTTTGGAAATGTTAGTTTATTTTTAAACAAAATCACATACATGGTTTAATTCACAAAAGAAGGTAAATTTTGACATGGTGACACATAGTGATAAAAAAAACTTACTACGCCATATGTTTACTTCGAATTTTAAGTAAAAGCAGTGAAGAAAATAAAACTCCAGAAGAAAGAAATTACCTTTCAATGATGCTGCAAAAGCAAAAATAAAATCCTTAATAGATGGAAAACAATGTGGTAGGTTGAAATCCGGATACGGATAAGCAAAATGCTTATACAAAAATGGGAATATCTTAAGACGAAAAAACCAAATTGCGTTGGAGAATATTTTTATTATTACGGTTAAAAGATAAGACCCTTTAATATAAATTTATGTAACTATTGAAAAGGTTCTTTTGCTCTACTTGTTCATATTAAAATTTTGTACTGAAAAGGGTAACTGTATACCTACTGATTGTAAATGCGGCTCGAATGAAGGATTTTTTGTGATAAATTTTGTCTGCGATAACTCGCTTTATAATCAACCTCCATTCATAACTCCATTCAAATCGGTTTAATATTTATAAGTGACCATGGCACAAACGTACAAACTTTCACCATTACAATTTTGACAGGATTTATTTGTAGAATTTAATGAAAATAAAATGAATACCGGTATTCCCCCTTTTTAAATTTTTATTTAAAAAGGGGGAAAACCGGGTCGCCAAAATTTCAAAATGAGATAACAATATTGAGTGGGGTATCATATGAAAGGGCGTTACTTGTATATTCTAAAACCAATTTTTATTTATTTTTATGCCTGATAGTTTTTGATTTATTGGGCAAACTGTCGAAAAAAATACCGTTCCCCCCCCCCTTATCTCCGAAGTTTACCATTCGAAAAATCTGAAATAAATATGATCAATAGAAGCTAACGTATATTTTACAGGAAAAATAAAATCAACCCTCTAACTATTATACTTTTATTGCTTATAACAATAATCCGCCGAAAACAAAGTTAGGTTTGCGGTTTGCCAACAAAAGTACCTATATGTAAATTATACTCGTAAAATCATGAACAAAAGTGATTCTTTTAATGTTTTACTTCTTTTATGGTATGGAACCCTCGGTGCGCGAGTCCGACTCGCACTTGGCCGGTTTTTTATTGCTTGGTAGTCAAAGGAGTATAATAAACTCAAGGTTTATGTACTTGTTATACAAAAAAATTATATAATTAATATTTAAGGAGTAATCTTTGTATATCTTTGTATTGCGTACCATGAGAGATTTTGATTACCAAAGTTTGGATAAGGAGCGTAGATAGCTAAAATTAATTAATCAACTGCTTATTGGGACGACCACTACTAATCATAATGGGATACCTCTGTTATTCAGTGCGATGCCAGTGGTAAAGATTGAAAGGTAGACAGGTAATTTTATGTATGAAAAGTACTAGTCAAAGCCATGAAATTCCGGAAAATCGAAAGAAATCAAAGAGTCACTCGTAATTCGCCTCATTTATCTACTAACAATTTAATAAAGACAAAATTTTCCAAAGATTTCATATTTTATGAAACACCTCCGAAGCAAAAGTTTCTGAAGTTCGCTTCAAGTTTAATAATTTTGTAGAAAATTGGCCGCGAGGGTGGGAGAACTTTAATTAGCTTGGGTACACAAAAGCGTCGCGTCTGTCGAAAAACTCTGGGGATGATAATAATAATTCGGTAATTTTGTCAACTGATGCTTACCGCAATTTTCGAGAGCATAATGAATTGGTAGGTAATCATAACAGGTGCTCGTGTTCATAACTTTTATCAGCTATCGCCAACCTTCTGATTAGCATTTACTTATTTATGGTGTATCAAAATTATCGCTACTAACGGGACTTGTACCCGTGTCCCCCAGTTATCGCGGCTATAGGTGCTCGGCAAACGGTGGCATGGGAGCAAATACCTTGGACATGATAACTTCGGATACACATTATTTTTGGTCTTAGGCAGTCTGCGGAGTCTTCTATTGGGAAAGTATTGCAGTTTCAAACCTTTTTCAAAGGCCCATTATTTCGAATGGAACTAGCTTCGAACGAGAGAAGACACCTTGTTCTTTTGACACCCAGCCGCGAAAGCTGGAGTTTGGGTTCAAGTCTCGATGGCAACGATGATTATGATACACCATAAATATTAATTTATAAAAAACTAGCTGACCTGGCAAACGTTGTTTTGCCCTTGGGGATTTAAAAAATAGTTGAATTGAGATTTAAACTATCCTATCTCTCAAGTTGGATCGAACTGCACATGGTGTGCGAATTTTATTATAATCGGTTAAGTGGTTTAGGAGTCCATTGAGGACAAACATTGTGACACGAGATTTATATATATTAAGATTATGTGAAACACTGTAACAAAAATATAAATTACCATTTATTTGTGTGATTCTGCTGTACAATTTTTTTGCAAACGAGTCTCGTGGAAAGGATAAGCACTATTTTAAAAAAAGACACCATAATTAAGTAAATCTGACCTGCATAGCCACAATATTATGTCGAACTTAGAAATGCGCCTAGTCGTATATGCAAACATATAAAGGAACTCACTTAGGTCAAAGCGTTGGTATTTTAATAACATTAATCAACGTGCACTAAGTGGGCCTTCAGTATAATTCAATAACATTATGTTCATGAATCTAAACGCATAGAAAAAAAATGTGACGTATATATATTATTTTATAAGTAGACTACATCAGTCCGCAATAAACATTTTGAGTACTTGTCAGATGTCAGAAATAACTCTACAGGAAATTATCTACCGTCCTCACAAACCACAAGTTCCTTAGGCATAAATCTACACGATGACGTAATTTATACGAGCATTTGCAGATAGCATGTGAGTCCAGAGTGTATTTCAACGGAAACGCCTTAAATTATATATTTCACTTATACTTTCTCGGTTTTCTTGAGCTTTGTTCGAGAGAGATGCAAAATAAATTCAAGTAGAAACTTATCGTAGCATCTCGCTCGAACAGAGCCTTAGAAGATTTGGGTTACGTAGTATAAACGTGGCACCAAAGTGTCATAAGTATCCATTTGATATGAATTGAGGACCGTGCGAGAGGTTAGGCATTAGAAATAAATCTGTTCCTTATACGATTGATATTTACTACTACTAAGTACTTATAGTTTTTCCTGACGACCTTTCAGATGGATCAGGGGCAACAAAAAAACGGCAATACTTTTAATGAGGAATTTAATCTAAGAGCTTAAAGTGTTACTTTTTATAACCACCGAAAAAAAATTATTCTCAAAAGCAATTTAATATGACGATGTCAACGACGAAAAGCTTTTGATTTTCGAAGTTGGCTAAATACGAGTATACTCAAAGAGTAAATAAAATTATTCCAATATATGAAAGAGTATCGCCGAGATTAAAATAACTAAACACGGCAGGTGTCCAACAAAAACTACGTCTGATACAGTGATACAAAATAATTCACGCGCCTCGCGAAATATCTAAAGGAATGGCTGGCTGCATTATAAATGGGCTCCCAGAAAAGATGAGGGATCGGTTACGAGTTACATCTGAAAATATTTGAGGCGAAAAGAAAACCTTCTATTATATTAAAGTATATTGAAAGGGACGGCTAATAGACGGCTCCGGGGAAAAGTATTACTGAGATTCCCTTGACAATACCATTGATAGCTCGGATAATGATATTGAAAAGATTTTCTCGACCTAACAATGAAATGAGACCAAGTGAACGGAGTCGCCAGAAAAATGTTCATTGAGGAGATGAAATAGGTAAGGTCTTTCAAACACAATCAGTGTTCACCGACAATTTAAACTCCGTTTAGTTAATCACTGTAAGTATTTATACTATCCCTTTGTGGCAGATCATATTATAGTTTTTAAAAGGGCAGAAACAACAATGTTTCACTTACTAAACAAAAGGATCTGCTTGGTGAACGCAGGTCTTGGGAATTTGGGAAATTTTTGAGTATTAATTTATATTGACTCGTGAGCAATGTGAGAGCTCCTATTAATTAATTAAAACTCAATTATTTCACTAAAGTGAAGTGAAAATGATATCTCATCTAAGACCAAAAATATTTTATAGATTTGTTTTAATTTATTAATAAGTATAAGCAGTTGGTTTTTATACTGATGTTAGTAGTTCTTTCGGTTAAAGTTATTTTAAATAGAGGAAAAAGATTCTTTGAAAAAATTGTATGTAAGATTTTACCCCGATTCTCGCATTTGTAGTACTATAAATACAAAAAGACAAGGTCTGAAAGGAAATTGTCCATATATTTAAAAGCAGCGAAACAATTTTCCGTTTATCTAAATAGAGTTTCAGGAAGGTGCAGTATGCACTGTGCACTGTTTGCAATGCAGTGATTAGAAACGAGCAGCATTCACTGTTGAATGCAACAAACGTGCTGTTTGCTTATCTAATAGCCATTTAGAGAATGTAAAGTGCATTATATCTGTCCTGCCGACTTATTTCCAGGTACCCAGTTGCAATCTCCTTTATTGAAGCATTTTTACGGGTTTCGAAGCACGCGTTCAGTTTTGTTACTCACTGTGTCAGTAAAGGCATGATGTACATGCTAAATAATGGATTATAATAATGGATTATCCCTCACTACAGGCGGGCTACAGCCGCAATTCCAAGAATATAATAATTTTATAACTGCAGAGTACCTGTGATTGCGAGGATTTTGATGCTGGTTGCTAGATCTAGAGATAGGACATAACTTGTATGGAGTTTATGTCACATTATATCTCTGGTAGAGCAAACAAGATAGAGAGCTTATTGGGAGCCGCCGCTAGGCTAGTGCGAACTGGAGCACGTGACATGTACCTACGTCACATAAGAATTTTCACGTAAGAAAAATTTCAGAGGTTAGACTAGGTCGTCGACTTCATTTTAAACGAGTATTTATAATGCATGTTTATTCAATCATTGTGATGCTGGCAGATGGCATAATTTAGGATTTTCAAAAATGAGATATTCAAAATTTAACTGATTTATTAGTTAGTGAACTAAATGATTCTTCATTAAAATCACTTAACTTTCGGACTGATGCAATAAAACTTTGATCATGACCGATTTTAGAGACAGTTATAAGTAAGTTCAGAAAGTAGCTCGACGAAACTCGGTAAGAATAATAATTAATTACAGTAAAAACTTTATACGAAGTTGTTGAAGGCTACGTCATTAATATCAGGAGACTAAAAAACGTCTGTTGGTAAAAAAGCACTATTCAACACAAAAAAGTAAGAACAACACACAAAAGGTACGTGAACGTAATGTAAAACAGTGGAGTAATCGCTCTAGAACATTTGCCAAGGGGGAAATGCTGAGTTTCACATACTAGTGTTTTTTAACTTCCTCTTTTGGGAAGAATTTCAAAAGTTGTATTCACTTCAAGTTTCCAAAGTCGCGCGAATACCAACTTTGCGATACGTGCTTTTGAGTCAGTGACGAGGGAAATTGCCTCCAGGGATATATACTTATGGCTTCAGAAAAAATCGGTCCACAACATTAGCCGTAGTTAAGTTCATACAAGAAATTATAAATTTTCTCGAACAGAAAAAATACGCAGTCGGCCTACTCTTGGATATGACGAAAGCATACGACAAAGTTTCTCACAAAACTTTACTGACCAAACTATACGACTTAGGTATAAGAGGCAATATACATAAATGGCTAAAATCCTACCTAAAAGACAGGACCCAATTCGTGGAGCTGCAGCACCATGATCACCAGAGCAACGCGCTGATCAACGTAGAGTCAGACCTGCGTACCACGAACTGGTCAATACCTCAAGGTAGCGTATTGGGCTGTGTCCTGTTTCTCGTATATATAAATGACCTGCCGGAAATACTCAATCCCCATTCTGGGTGTGTTATGTTTGCGGACGACGTATCGGTTCTATCTATGTGCTCAAACGAAACTGAAAGTGAAATCCTTGTAACTGAAAACTTACAAAACATTCAAAATTATTTAGAGAGAAACAACCTTGAAATAAATCTCAAAAAAACTAAAATAATACAATTCCGGCCACACCAAAAACTACCTCTTGACCTCAAGACCCTCGCAAACAAAACCAAGATCGAAGAAGTGAACGAGTTTACGCTACTAGGCATAACCGTCGACACCCATATGCACTGGAAAAACCACGTGGCAAACTTGAGTACTAAACTTTCTCGCTTCATATATGCACTTAGTGTCGGCACATACTAATTACGAAACTGCACTTACCGCCTATTACGGTTACGCCTACGCGTGGTTCCGGTACGGCATAATCTTATGGGGTGATAGCACAAACGCAGAAGACATCTTTATTTTACAAAAAAAATGCATCCGTATCCTGGTAAATATTAAACCGCGTGAAAGTTGTAGACCGCACTTCATAAGCAAAAAACTTTTGACCTTACCATCAATATATATATTAGAGACGGCCCTATTTGTAAGACAATATAACTACCTATACAACGTCGCGAAAAACACAACGACGCACGATAAAAAATTGCGACATCAGGACAAATTATTATTGCCGCACTATAAGCTTGCTATATCAAGCCGTGGACCATACTTTAGATCAATAATGATATATAATAAACTCCCTAAAGAAATAACAGCAGAGAAGCGTGACCACCTGTTCAAGGATAAATTGAAAAAGTGGCTTTTACAAAAATGTTTTTATGACGTAAATGAGCTGTTGTGTAGTTAACAACTCAACTACTACAAGACCTCAATCACGTGACGCTAACTCGTTTACTAACTTAAATTTTATCTAACCCAATGACTGTCCAAAATTTATCTATTTAAATAATTGCACTGATGACCTTATTACATACTTTGACATATTTTATAACATACAACCTTTAATTACATGTGACATAATATAAAACTATTTATTATAACTATAACTTTGACTTTATTTGATACTTTATGAAACAGGAATGGTACACTGCAGTTATTTAATTTAATTAAGAAAAATTAGAATTAGAAATTAATCATTTTTATTATGGAACAACGATTATGGAATAAATGTATAAAAATTGTGATGTATTGCTGTGCCCTGACAGGGTTTTATGTGCACTGTATTGCTTGTACTAGTACACATGATGCAATGTAAAAATGAATAAATAAATGAATAAATACTGTATAGGTATCTTATTTCAAGTAAATACAATTTACATTTATATACGTTTAGACTAGGCATTTTTAGAAGGCAGCGTTACCTTATTTATTTTGACAGTTACATAGGTAGAATTAAAAATTACAGAGTTGGAGAAGTAAGATATCCCTAGGATGGTAACATAATTTAAACGAACACGCACTGTAACAGGGGTGCCATGTCACCCCATGGTAATAAAATGAATAAAAAACTTTTGTTTAGTGAAAAATAAAACGTTTTATTTTTGAAACAAACTAAAAGAACACTTTTCTTGAAATCAATCATGAATTAAATGAAATTGGATTAAAAAAATAATAGTTTTGGCTACTTAAACACAATTGAGACAAAATTCCTTACGAAGTTCAGGGCATGCAGGTCTTTGCATTTTGAACAAAAAATCTTCACTTTTTTGTCATTCTTCCGAGGACACAATACACATTGAGCTTGCTTTTGCAATTTGGCAGGAGGTTCACTTGTTGGAACTTCTTTGGGGATATTTAGAATGGCCCTTATATTTCCCGATAGTTGCCGAGGTAAATTTGACTTCAAGCGTCGTCTCTGAGGCTACCCTAAGGTGTTCTGCTTGATGATGGCGCAGAAGCAGACCAAACATGACCATTCTTGCCTCTCAAAACACTCTCTCAAAGATGTGACAAAGGCACATCATCTTCGTCTGAGCCGAGAACAATGTCGTCTTGTTCTGAATGCACGGAGACGTTATCTTCATTTTCAGAAGCCTCCTCCGACTCTAATGGCTCTGTTTTACTCTCATCATCCTCAGCCATATTATTTAAGTACCGCTCAAGCTCTTCATCATTACGGAACGCAATAATGAACTGAAAATAAGATAAAAATAAATATAGTAACAAAAGAAAATAATTACGTCAATAGTAACAGGGGTGACGCAACACCCCACAAATACCTGCAGAATGAAATTGACGTGTTGCAGCTTCTCCCGCGCAATGGCTACTGATGACTCTCGGTAAGATAAAAGAATACACGAAACGGTAGAGTGAGACAGCGAATAATTTTCAGTAAATCACAGCGTGATTTCTCGCGTGGGGTGCTAAGGCACCCCTGTTACCATCCTAGGGATATAAGAGATTGTTGATTCGGTGCTAACTTATGTAAAATGTAAACTGTGTAAAATTTTACCTATTTAAAAACTTTTTATCATATAATTTGAAAGCTCTATTTCTAATCTAAGCCTGCGTTACAAAATTAAAGGAGACGTTTCATCAATGTATGCGCCCTGGGCTAGGTCTATGTACTTGGGTATACTTGGGTATAGCCCAGATAACAAATGATCAGTTTTTACCTACGAGTATGTATTTTCTTTAAAAATGGCTTTTTCCGGTGTACAAAACAAGTATTTCTGCTTATAATTGCAACACTTAACAATGGTTCATCATGGCGTTAACATGTCTTTCATTGTGATTTGACTTTGACAGAAATGTCAACTATTGACTGATTGTGTTGTGGTTTACGTCAAATAGCAACGACGCCAGCGACGCCATATTGAAAATCGAACATAGGTATGAATAATGAAAAAAAGATAATTTTGTAATACACCGAAAGTATTCGTTTAAACTAAATATTTTTATTTTTCGTGAACAACAGCTTTTTCTTAATTTTTTAAGATAACGTACAAGACCTAGCCCAATTTGAAATATCTCATTTAAATTTTTACGGCATTATATGTTAAAATTTATATGTACTTACTTATATATTAAAAATTTAAAATCATAAAAGACAACATTAGCAGTAGTTGTAAAACAAATGACGTTAAACAAGTCTATGGCGCACCGCAGCGACCTAATTACACGTAATTTTGGTGCAGCGCCTGTCCACGCTAACAAAACTCTCAAATAATGAGGGAGCTTCCACACAAACTCGGACAGGCACGGCTATTAGGTACTTATCCCACGTATGCGATTGCGTAGCCGACCAATCCTTGTTATTTACATTAAATGGCATTAAAAGAATGATATCGAGTCGCGAAACTGAACTTCCAATACTTCTAATGGAACGGATGGTCGTTAGGGACTCCACACCAGGGACGCAGTTTTGGTCCATCAACGATCAACGGGACGACTGATAAAATTGTCACACAGCCTAAAGATCCCTTATGTATGCTGGCGTCCAGACCTGACCTGATGCTGACCCAGACACCATCATAGCAAGATTACTGGAAACTAATGGATACTGACTAGCAGAAATCGTATAGCCATGATATCCCTAAGATGTAAGTAGGTAAAACTTACTCTTATTCTTAGAGTGCCGTCTTATAGCGAAGGTTTGCAACCATCATAGCGATTTAAATCTTTGATACCGCTGCTCTGAATAGACTAAGGGTGCTCTTTCCAAACCATTGGCGTAAGTTTCGAAGCCAAGATATTCTTCTGCGGCCAGGCCTCCTCATACCTGCCACCTTTGCGCAGCATTATTAATTGAAGGAGCTCTCATAGAATCTACTACCACAATATTTATTATTATCTCAGGTATTCTAAGACGAACCAAAAGAAACGTCACAAAACTAAGGATGCCTATTCTAATTTGGGTCAGCTAAGATACGAGTAAGACACAATTGAAGACTCAGTCAAAGACATAAAATATGCTGCATTATTACGTCGCCGGCGAATAGATAAGTCCGGGAACTTCGGCTAGGTAAACGACTTACGTCTACTCATATCTCGGTGAATGCCTCCTGAGCATACTTAATACTGTTGACCTGCGGAAATGTGTGTGGGCACCCTCTCTTATGCAGTAATCCGTCAGCAAAACGCTAATCTCTGAAGCCCAGAGGGTCTAACCCAGACTGTCGACATTTATTGTGCATAAAGCAGATGATTGGGGGATTAAGAATTTCAGAAGGTATAAATATGAGTTTATTGAGGTTGATTTTGTTAAAATCTAGATACGTACAACAAATAGTTTAACAACCTAAATCTAAGCCCCCCACAAATAGTTCGGTACAGGTGGTTTCAAGAAGTTAAAGGTGATTTTTTTATGTATACCGTAATCAGGACCCAAAATAAGCGAAAGCTTGTGTTAATGGCACTTAACTGATAAATATATGTACATAATACATACATTTAATACATAAAAAATATTTTGATTAAACACCCAGAAACTTGAAAATATTCATGTTCATCACACAAACATCCCCTTGTGAGAATCGAGCCCACGACCTCTGACGCAGACGGCAGGTTCGCTATCGCTACGTCATGCGTACGTCGAGTAAGAGCGAGTCATACGAGTAAGAGCGAGGCACCATTAGTGCGTTGCGCTGCGTTGCGTCGCGTCGTCGCAACGAAACAGCGCATTGTATGCCACACCTGCGTTGCGATGACGCACGATATCGCAGCGCAAGAGCGTCGCAGCAACACTGGCCGCGTCTAGTTTAGCGTCCGCAATGGCTATCCATTGTCGTACAGCGTCGCTCCGGCAGCGGAGCTTCGACAACGCAGCGCATCACCCTCCCTCCCGCTTCGTCTCTCGTCCGTCGATCCGTTGAATTGTCGCGTGCGACGACGCTACGGTCTAATGGGTCATGTCGAAAAAAAAATATGGAAACCGACGCAGCGACGACGCTGCGACGACGCAACGCAGCGCAACGCACTAATGAGGCCTCGCTCTAAGTGAAACACTGCCAGCGTCTTATAGACGTCATCTTCGAACATTTCTATTTGAGGATCAAACTCCTGATAAGCGGATATAATAAGAAATGTATAATAATCAATATCATAATAAGTTTGAAGTAGTCAAATGACATCATTATGAAGTGAGTCTAAAACACAGATAACTGTGTTTGAGTTATCTGTGGTCTAGAAGAAATGCGATAAAGTACTCAAGTACACAGCTTATTTTACTTCGTACAGCTTAGCTTTATCGTCTTGCTTAATTAACAAACTTTTAGGTAGCAACAGTTTTTACGACATCTGAGTAATAAAAGCTTTAGATATGTTCGGGTGCGAAAACTCTTAATGGGCAATACGAATGTTTGTATATAAATGTATAATTACTGCGTATTTACAAACACGGTTCGCTCATTATTTGAAGTGTTTTATTACACTTTGTTATAGCAACATTATAATTAATGTACGTATTTGATTTTAATGGAATATGTTACTGCGGCTGCAAACAATGAATAAAAACATTAAGATCGTTTTAGTAACGGGCATAAGGTTCTAAAATATGTCAAAATAAAAATCGAGTGTGACAGACGGACGGACGGACGAAGAAAGTCTCACCATAAGGGTCCCATTTTTACTATTTTGGTATGGAACCCTAAAAAGGCAAACCTAATAGATTATTACAAATTTTGAAATAATTATAATAATCAATGTAAATAATAATTTACTCAGGAATTTCCACTAGTATTGGCTAGGCAGGGCGGTAACCAGCAACTACATTTATTCTAGGAAAGTTATTCAGCAAACGAT
The DNA here is from genome assembly GCA_963855885.1 of Coenonympha glycerion. NCBI lineage: Eukaryota > Metazoa > Arthropoda > Insecta > Lepidoptera > Nymphalidae > Coenonympha > Coenonympha glycerion. Next base: position 12,520,056 of record OY979637.1, on the reverse strand, counting down.
ATAAAATTGGCTGTGTCTTGAAGTTTTAAGATATTATATAATACAAATATACATCAAAAAATCTAATAGCCGGCACAAAACTTACGCTTCGCCACAATTCCTATTAAGTTTAGGTGCCATTAAATAAATAGTTTGTATACAAAAAGAGAGGAAATAGTTTTTTTTTTCATAAACGATTGGTATTAGACGTGGGCGAAAAAAAACGTCAGGCCTATATCAACCGGTCTTGTCAATAATAAGAGCTTCCACTATGAATTATTTATCACATTACCCTCGCCCTTGGCTCCATCCGCGTCACATTAAGTTTCTTACAAATCCGCAAGAACAATTTTTATGAAATAGATAGTTGAAATATTATATTTTGACACCTTTTATCTTCTGATATATCGATCATTGTCTAAATTTCTGCAATATCAGTTTTTAGCTGTTAAATGTCCATTGCTTTTTAAATAGGCGGAAAATGCCGTAAACATACATCTCCGTTAGGGGAATTCCAAGGATTATGTAGGGCTTGTACCCACTAAAAATGCCTGTTTCCACAATGGGCCCGCTGGCGGAAGTACGGGATTCACTGTAGTCTTCACCACGCTCCCGCCAGGAGCCGCCGTCTTTGCTGGTCACAGGTCTAAGATTTTAAGGATGAAGTCTTTTATACAATTAAATTCATCCGGTAATAATATTGCAGCCTAAAAAATAATAGCAAAAAAAAATACCCTTTGCTATTATTTTATTCATCTTCTGCATTTACAACAATGAGGATTTTTAAATAAAAAAGAATTTGTAAGGACGGTATATTTTAAAATGGAATTTAATTGATTTGTTTATATTTTATGTATCTCAAGACCTAGAAACTATACAAACTGTCGACTGAACATCGAAGGAACAAATCGGCTTTCAAGCGAACGACGGGGGCTGACGACGGAAACCGCATAAGTTTGCGATGTCTCAATCGTTGATACTTTGAGAGATGCACAGTTTCTAAGTATTCCAATACGAACGCTCCTGACTGCATACAATTTGGGTATAAATTTTCAAGTTACACATTTTAATTGAACAACTTTCGAATCTTCGAACAGTCTTTGAGGTCTATTTACCGCAAGACGTCGAGTGAAGTAGCATCCTTGTGTGGTTGACGTACAGCGTACTCGAACGAAACATTTTTCTTCCACCATTCTGATATGAACCGCTAAGGTGTAGAACACCCTTCCAGCTTTCGTGTTCCCAGCCAAGTACAATCTGGGTGCCTTCAAGAGAAGAGTGAATAGGCATTTTCTACGCAAGCGCGCTCCAACCTAGACCTCTTCATTTCTGCCTATGAGACATGATTGTATCAAGCGCAAGCATACCAATTACAAAAAAAAGTCTTTGTTCAGTTAGCCTGATGTGAATGCCCGTTATGAAAAAGGAAGACAACCGTGTGATGGGAACAAAGATAATGGATGCGTGTGGAATGAGTGTGTAATCGTTAGGGAGTGAATGAAAGTTCAAGGATAGAAGGACGTGTGTTAAAAGATGGATTAAAATAAAAATCTTATGTTAAATAACAGGATCATGACATCGAAGATTTGACGATCAACGAGATTTAGACTGAAGTTCGATATCTATTTTCTGTCATTTTCATTGATCAATTTGAGCACTAAAAAACCTCTCCCAGATTGGACATCACTAAGCGAAAAGACGATATTGGCGACAGCAAAGCGAAATTAATTTGCAGACGGACATTGCTCGAGATCCAAGCCCATTTTCGTGATATGCCTTGATTGGAAAGCCTGGCAAATATTACAAAGCTTTGATCCAACATAGCTCGCTCGTTAAGCTTTTCTAGCATCAAATACGACCATCACTTTTGGAACATGCTGAAAGTTCAAATGGACAATATTGTCTATTAGGGCTTGAAATCTTTTAACTCAAATAATTTTCAGACCTTAAATAGTTATGTCTTGAAAGGATAGTATAGATTTTTCAATCCACGAAGACGAACCTCACTCTGTCTGAAAATCGTATATGTTTCATTCGATTCGTATTGGAGTTTGACAGAGTGGGACGCGTCATCGTGGATTGAAATATCAACACTAATTGTAGTTCAGGACCATTAAGTTACAATACGAATTTTGTAAACTTGAAAAGGATACGAGAATCTATTCAATCAATAACAGTTTATTGGTTACAGTGTAAAAATGAGATTCATGCGAGACATAAGATACATACTCGTACTGACTCGAATCATACGATATTAAACTTAAATATTACGATTATATTTAATACCTCTCGGAATATTAAGAATTTTACATAAATTAACCAACTGATAGGTCATTGGGTCAACCACGAATGCATAGCTACCGTTTGCGTCTTAGCGGTTTCGGTAGACCACTGTTTATGTGGTGTCAACGCGTTTGTAGATTACGATAGGCCTACACCACAATTCTATGTATATTTTACACGAGTAGTCTGTTACTTTGCTGTAAATATGAATCAGATAAGGTTCAACCTCAAGTGGTTGTTACAGTGGGAAAGGTAATTAACGAGAAGCGTAAGTGAAAACCAACGTTTAACATTAATTTTGCCGGCCATACACGAAGTCGACGAGTCTTTTCTGAATGAGCCAATCTGACGGTTGGATTAGGATGCTGCATAGCCAGTATAAGAAAAGTGATTTAAGAAGCGAGCTGGTTTAAACACTTATCAAATGTCACGGAATACCATAATAGTACCTTTCAATATTCAACTTCATGTTGCAATCCCGACACCTTATCTCACAGTTTTCTTTCGAAGATATATGCTCGTTTTCATCAACACTTTAAGAAACGCCTAAGCCGATAGGTGACAGTTTTTACTTATAACAACTGTCACCTAAGGGCTTAGGCGTGTCTTAAAATGTTGGTGAAAACGAGCTTTAAGCTCCAATGTCGAACGCATCTGGGCACAGTTACGAAATAATTTGATTTTAATTAGTAAAATCTTGTGGTACGAGTATGTATGGTCAATGGTGGTATCAGGTACGGGGGAAATATTCTCGTCTAGGTTTTTGATTTAAAAAATTCTGTTCCATACTATGAGCCGTTGTAACGTGAAATCTGCGACTGGTTGGCGTAAATTTAATATTGATTAAAATCGTAACAACGCACGAGATGCGTTACCAATTATTATTTTTGCATCCAATACATACCGATTGAACGTAACATCGAATGAAGATCGCGAGGAATACTCGTAAAACCAGGAATTGGATTGGAAAACAACCGCCGTTCGCTGCACAATATGATAACATCACAAAAGTAGAAAGCGAAATGTAAATATAATTTAAATGAACGACTGGAGGCGAGTGTATTTTTAATCAAATTTGCACTCGCAGCTCAGTTTGTGTTCGCAACGTGAAATCGGATGCGGGAAATCAGCCACTTGTGCGCATCGCGCTGGGGAATCTGACCCGAATTCATTTGGAGCTTATTAATTCGTCGGGTGTGGAAACACGCGTATCGTTTGATAATTCGGCCGCAAGTGCATCGTTAAATATGATTTACCGCAGCATTAATTTAAGAAGCAAAGCCATTACGGAATTTATCAAGTTTCTAGATGTGATATTTATTTAGCACATTTTGAAGGGGACTTGTTAAGACTTCTTCAGTGATTTTGCGATAAGTTTTATTGCAACATTTTGAAAACAGAAAAAATAGGTAGTAAAAAGGTACCTCGGGAGTAATATCGAAGTGATCAATAACATCTCTTCACTGAGAGATAGTGACACTGTCGTAGTACATCAATGGTTTAAGTAACTTTTAACTTGAGAAACAGGATTTAACCCAAGCTTTAGAAAGATAAATCCATAAAGATAACTGAGTGAACATTCAAATATTGTCCAAACAGAGTCTGCTATTACATGATTTAATGAAGAGTTTTCCCAGTTAATATCTTTGAATTTAGTAAACGATTATACGGACTAAAAGGACCAATTAAATCTCTTAAGCCTTTGGTACCAGGAAAGCAAATATTTGCTACGTTTAATAAGGGGGATAAAGCAGGAAGTAATAAACGAGCTGGCTAACCGGCGCACTTATCCGATGTTCGACTCCATTTCTTCGGACACGTCGAACGTTAGAATTTAATGTCTGAAACTTTCACGACAACGAGGAGATTTAATTCATTGGACTTCTGCAGTTTGTGAGAGAACTGAAGTCTGAAAGCGGAACTTGCTTTTATGGATAGTTAATGACTTCTCATTTAGGCAAGGGTTGCCTTAATCTGTGTTCTCTACGGCGTCAACGCTTTTCTCTTTGTATATTATAGTTAACTAAAAGTACTTTACACATTTTGTTACATATTTTTATTGAATATGTATCTAAGATCGGCAATTTAGTATCGTTTCAAGAAAAGTGTACCGACGCCCTAGGCCAAAATCAAACGTATCACATTGGCCAAGAGCATAGTTAAAACACGGAACTTGACGTCACGTCTCGTTGTCATCAATGCGGCAATCATGAATTTTTTATGGACTGCATAAAACTAAAGTACGATTTAGAAATTATTATATGACTATTTATATATTACTCAAACCAATATTTCTATTAATATATAAGCGTTCAAACAAATTACTGTTTGTCTACCTACTATGTTGAATACAATTTCCTCTAGCAGTCACGGCTGCTTACTCTTCCTGACTTATCACTTAGGTTGAATTAGATGAGGGCCAAAATTTAATTTCCGGCGGAAAAGTACTCTAGCGTGCGCAAATTGCTTTACCGTAATCACATTAACAGCATTCTTGTAAAATTTTAATATCAAAGAACAAAAAAATAACGCTTAGATAATAAACTGAACTAAGTCTTGGTAAGATTTATAACCATGAAATTGAATGACTTAATTACTGATGTTTAAAAGATGAAAGAAAGTAAGCATTGTGTATTGAGAACTTAATAGCTTCATTTGAAGTGTAAGTTTATCTTTAACGGTCTAATATGGGCCTTTAAACAAAGATACCAAGTAGAAATAGTTCATGGCAATTGTAGACACGCATACTAATTGGCTGGCTTGAACAAAGCACCTTTGCTTTGAATCCACAGCCAGACCATGTTCTCTAAGTAGCTCCGGATGTCAGTGTTTGAATAATGGGCGTGCGTTTCTGTGATGCCACCATCAAGTTCTAGTGTAAAGGAGTGGTACAGGTGTGAATTAAGGGGCATGCCACGGGTGTGCCCGCGAAATTCAAAATTTTTGTGGTTTTTCGCGACTTTTAAGCTAATGACACATTATAGGCTTATGGCAAACAAATTGCAGAGAATTCAAGTATCGTCTTCACGGGTTTGTATAAAAATCTCTGCTTGAAAGTGTCGAGTTAAAGAAATTAGTCCGAGATTTGAGAGATACTCACTTCAAACTCTATACTCGGACTAATTTCCTAGGGAAAACATTTTTATGCAAAGATTTTGATATAAACATCTGAAGATGATACTGCTATTCTCGCAAATTTACTGCCATAAGCCTAATTAGCGTAGGTACAAATTACAAAAAAAAAAACACTAAAATTTTGAATTTCGCGGGCAGACTCGTTGATTTCACGTTAATATCACTTGCTTGAAGGTGAAACAAAACATCGTAAGGAAACCTGCATGCCTAAGAGTTGAGCTTATAATATTTTCGAAGGTGTGCGCGAATCTTGCCAACCAGAATATCGCCGGCATGGTAGGGCTTCGGCAAAATCTCTCCCATTCTGAAAGAATTATGCCCTTAAGTGGGATATTAAAAAAAGATTGAGACACGCACAAACACATAAGCTTGTTTATTAATGAAAAATATGGATTACGTGCATGCCGAGGACACAGCAGAGTTTTAATACTTAAAAAAACAATGATTCTTTAGCTATCTACTTCGTGGCTTAATTCGATTCTGGATGTAAATTGTATATTTAATTACAGCACCTAAACTTGTGCGAATTTTGTTATTTTATCAGTTTTTGGAATTACTCGTACCTCCCACGTAGTCATATTCACGTCTAAACCAAGAACTTTATACAACTTATACAACCAAACGATACCCCTCACCTGTGACGTTAACAGGGCATAAACTGTCTAATCTATGTAGAAAAATGTAGAAATATTTATTTATTCTCAGTCTCGCAAGAGTACTGAATACCAACAGCAACTGACATCTGATATACGCGGTCGTAAAATGTGGAACAATAAGAATATTTGAAAGTCAAAGCTTTGAATGGATGACGCGTCGCAAAAAGTCGACCGCTTTAGAGTTTATCCGTTTCTAATCTATACGTATTTTTCATTGCAAAAAACTAGTTTTTTTCTGACTGAGCTTTTCAAAGGATTTCTCTTGTTCTCTTGAGTTTTCAGTAAGATGGTAGGTGCAATGAAATATCTGTGTGTAGGTTTAGGGTTTTTACATATATGAAAGCTAAATCAAATCAAATGTTAAGATTCATTACATCATAAGTTTGCTTGTTTCAAGCTTTATTTGTTTTCAAGCTTTTAAATGTCAGGATAGTCTCCAGAACTTGGCAAAAGTCAAAAGTCAAAATATACTTTATTTCATAAACGGTGATAACCTGTAAGCTAGGCCAGCTTACAGGTTATCACCATTTACCACAATTAGTATAAATACTATATAGGCCAGTGAATTCAGAGTATAACTCCCAAAGGCAGTAGGCCTAGGCACCCATTTAGATGTCAAGTCTTTTATCGAGAAGAGAACGGTTCGATGTATTTAAATGAAAATGTTTAGTTGATCGTATATGGGTATTTCCATTTTGAAATATTTATGCACGTTTCATACTGATAAACAAAATTAAGAAGATGCGTAAATAGCGGCGCTACTTTAGTAAGCACTTAATAATAATACTTTCTCTATAAGTCAACAGTGTGATTTGTAACTAGACTTTAACGTGGGTAGAGTCTATCCTAACCGGAAATTCGTACCGGAACACTAAATCACTTGTCGGAACGGCTTTGTCGGTAAACCTGAGCCACAGCTGAAGCCATTTTTCAAAATGAGGACCTAGTTCCGGTTATTTCTCAAAAATGACGCAATCCTAACCAAGAAATGGCTTGATGGATTTTTATATGATCGTGCGGTACGAGGGTCAAGGTAGATAATATGATGTACCTAAATCGCAATCAATCTCGCCTAGATAATCTTACTCCCTATTAGTTTGTGACGACAGACATACTGTATGACAGTTTAATTAAAGGATAGGTATGATGGGTGGCATCAAAGCTGTACGTGATGCCAATTTCAGATAAAGGTTCATCGTTGACAAGTTATTTAATATTGTACTACATGAAATGTGTATTCGTCTTCTTGTATACACCAAAATACGGTTTAATAAGTATAAACGAAAACGACTCAAAACGCATAATAAAGTTAATTAAAACTAAAAACCTCTTTACCGATGAGCACGACTGTTTTATTTTCAATACATGATGTATTACAAAAAAACGATAATTAAAAGAAAGTAGTTGCAACACCTACATAAATATCTCAACAAATCATAAAGCTACTTTTAAACCAAACAAAAAAACGAAAGTCTGAATAATAATGTTTTGGTACCCTTAATACGCAAGCCCATAACACGCGAGTGCTGATCAATCAGTCAGCAGTCAGAAAATCTGTCATTAAATTAAAAAATAGTGTCCAATCCGCACACTAAATAAATAACACGCATAATATAACCTAAATAGGAAAGAAAGAAGAAGTTGAAATGGCTTAGCTTGCGAAACTTGCTCAATTCATCTTCTTTACTGGCGTCAAGTTAGAACTTCCACGCTGTTAGTGACTAAAAGATTCTAGAAAATGTTTTCATTCAGTCAATGTGCTTTATACTTAAATAAATAAAAATTGAAAATTAATCAATATCATCAACAATTATTTATCTTTCTAGATCCATATGTTTGGGTTGAGCTATAATTGTTACTAGCAATTAATTATCATTAGCCAGAAGTCAGAACTACTCTTTTACATAAGACCCAATACGAGAATATAACCTTCGTAATCCTAGCCTATAAAGTTGCAAGTAGCTTTTATAGTAATTTAACAATGATACCTAGACCATGTTTTTGCCTAAATTGTGTCTTTAGTATCTACGAGGTCACTGAACGACCTCTCTCACACCGCATAGGCATAGAGTAAAATAATTAATAATAACAATAGATCATCCCAGCAACACCAATCATTATTTTGAGAGATCCCGCGGAACAAGAGAACAAGGCATCCGTCAACGTCTGTTTCGGTTTTCGCGATGTTGCTGCAAAACGGTTTTGCAACAGAGACATCCACAAATGTTGAGAAGCGGATATCGGAATTATTATTGCATCAAGTCATTTCAATAACTAGTTACAATGGAGGTACATTCAAAATTAAGTCTGCATTGCCTAAATCCTATTTATTCTATTAATATTTTCATCGTTCATCGGGTCCATGGAATGTAGTAGAAATGTCGATAATGTAGCTGTGGAATGGCGATAGCTCATAGAACTTGATTAGCACAGAATACTTACGGGCATCTATGTAGAGTCAGTAAATTGTTGAACGCTTTACTTGTATATAATGGTGATAACTATTTCACAGATTAACTAACTTTACAAGAATTCTAAAGCGCCTTGATAGATAAGAAGAAGCCTATAACATACTCAACTCTTCCTTAAAAGTGTGTTTAAAAGTTGGGAAAGGGAGCGGAAATTTGGATATGTGAACACTTTTTAAACTATGGAAAACCTACAATTCCCGTGGATTTGTGGAAAACCGAATCTAAGTTTACTTTACTTATTACTTGTTTATACTACTGTACCTATGATTAAATATGCTATTTTCCCGTCGAGTAAAATGCACTTCAGTAGGACGACAATGTGCTATCCTACAACCTTTAGTCTAAAATCTTGTGAGAGGAAAACAAGCATAGGCCTATTTGTTGGAATAACATTTGCTGCGTAGTTATCTTTGTTTCCCGACCATTAAACAATACGTTTCATTAGTACTAGTGTCAGACGGCTGACGTCATACAGTTTCTATTCGTCTGTATATTTGTATCATCATCCGGTTTTAATAACATGTGAACGAAGAAGCAACACTAATGAATTTAGAACTCGTATTTTGATGTTATGAATACTCCATGCCAGCATAGACGTATCTAATTTTTACCCCTACTTAGAGTTCCAATACAGATTAAATGATAGTTCTAGATTCCGGTATGACATTTTGGTAATAAATTAGGTAAGATGGATAAAAGGGAGGTACACCGCCTCTTCTTTTCCGAAAACATAAAATCTAAACACGCTTTTAATTAAGAAGGGTTTTCCTGTAGCTATAAAAGTAGAGGATTTAGTTCGCTTCTCCGTTTTTTATAAAATAATTAATTTTTAGGGCACCAAGCTGCAAGAGCATCAAAATAATCTGCAATTCTAAAATTAATTATAAACAAACGATTTGTTAGTGTAGAAGGAATAAAAATTATAATATTGAAGAGTGAATTTGAGTGATTAAGAAAAATCTGGTCGTATACCCACGTGACTATGACTCGAAAAATCTAAACTTCCTGACGAGCTGTCTCAAGTTTATACGACGTTATCTCAACTTCGGCTCGGAGGAAAAGAAATCCATTTTAGAGTTTGCGAATCCTAAATTAGGTTTGGGTACGTATTATGACCAATACACGTCCAATAAAAACGGTATAATAAAATATAAAAATAACACGTAGACTTACCATATATTTTTTTAATTAATATCGATTGTAAATTTGACGAATAATGATTAAACACATCCAAGTAATGAAGTGATCAAATAACAGACATCAACAAAGTGAAAAAACCTAGTAAACGCAGATTTTAATCATAACACATCTACTTAAAAATATTTCAGTACAGCTTTATAGGTAAAATAGAACATGTTACTCTACTCGTGTTGCTACTAGCTAATTTATTTCAACTGGATTACTTTATTATTCGATAATAACGAATATACATCTATATTTGTTGAGTTTTAAAATTGCTTATACGAGTAATTGCAAGTATTCCTAACCATCAAGTATTCCTTGACATCTGTATCAAAGAACTACTTCTTAAATACTTATTCTTAAATTCTATTTGGAACATTTCCACCATAGCAGCTATCCCATTTGGTTTCAACATCTTATGTAACCAATAAATATAAAAAGTGATAAAGCTTTCAACAAAATGAAAACAATTTCGGCGCTTTCAAAATACGTTTCTTTGTCAAAAGCTACGAGAGATAAATCAGAAAAGTTTTCGGAGCAACATTTGGGAGAATCGCCTACGGTATTTAAATACTCGTATCGATTCGAATTCGTAGCCTGAGTGACATTTTGGAAAACACCTGTTTTATGGCCATTATATTTTCTTATATATTCTCTTAGTCGCATTGCTCGTGACAGAGGAGTCGTTAGATGAGGACTCACTGTTTGAGGCAGATGTTACACGCTAATGATACACTTGTTCCCCCTTATAGTGATCCTGTTACACTCATGTAGGCTGCCACCAACCATCATATTTCACTTATAGGTAAGATGAGGTCTACGTATAATTTTTCAACCATCCATAAACCTTTTCCGACACAGAACTCTCTGTCCAACACTATTTTAATAAAACAAATATAAATATATAACAAATTTTAATAATCACTAAGTACCTAACAACGACAAATGTTTGTTACTGTTTCAAAATGACATTCAGTTATGTAAACTTAAAGATGGTTTTCATGCACCTATTAATATTGCAATCAATTAATACCTTGTGCTATAATATGTCAAAGTGTGAATGTCTTCAATAGAGATGTTCGTATATTAGCTCTCTAGGTAATAATATCCAGTTGATTGTGTAAGCATGCATAATCCGGTATAATATTAAATTACGTCGAGACAAAGCCCTGGCGGACTAATTAACGGGTAGCTATATGTAGAATAATCAAGTAATGATTAAATAGAATGTATGGATTATAATATTAACAGAATATCTATGATTAATCTGTTAAATATTCATCGTAACATTTGAAATCTAATATTGATGGCAAAACAACTTTTAATTAATTTCGGGTAGGAATGGGTACAAACTGAGTGTAAGGTTCCATGGAAGCCAGTGAATATGAGATTAATTTTATACAAGAGACATATATCCTGGATAAGGCGGACGGCACGAAGAAGTAGCAGCGGTAAGGCCACCCTGTAATTCGCTCAGTACCTATATTATACTCTTGACAGATGGCGCTACTGTTTGCTTGTACGAAAAACTTTTAAGTAAATCGTTCGGATGCCCATATACTCAGGTTTCTTATCGGTATTTTACATACGAGTACCACAACAGTCTATGCGTGGTTGCAATCTCGCCTCAATCCTTGCCAAATCTCGTTTGTGTCCCACCGCTGGGCACAGGTCTCTTCTTGGAATGAGAGGGGTTTGTCTATAGTTCACCATGCTGGCCAAGCGTGGGTTGGCAGTTGGTGAGATCTCACATAGTGGTAAGTAACTTATTTGGAAGGGACAAGTAACCCTTACGGTTCTACACAGCGTTGCACCGGAACGCTAAATCGCTTGGCGTTCACCGATATGAACCTAATTTTACCGTAAACATTCTTCATACAAGAGAATAGTAGCACTATCTGACTAGATTCCCGTTAATACGCCACAATGTGGAAAAAACCGTCACTGTGGAAACGCGCGGGCGCACTAATAACAGTGAAGATGATCTGTGGCGTGGATCGCGGTCCGTAAACGATACTGCAGTCGGCTTACTACTGACGCCATTGGGTCACGTAATACTTTTTTGATGCCAGTAGACTGGCGGCATTTTTTCGCACGGTCCGCCAGGTCCTGCGAGTATATTATGTCTATTTTTGTGGTGCATCTTTTGCTAGTATAGTAGTACAGCGGTAACTGCGTGGGAAGCCTCTCAATAGACCAGAGCCAATTAAGATGATATAATTTCAAAGTGCCTGTAACGGCAATGTTGTATGGCAATTCACAATGCAAAAAAAAAAATTACTAATGTTTTTTTTATGCTATAAGGACATTTATGGGACTAATGTATAACATTGTTTATATTTGACCTTACAAAGTACAATTTCATTTAGGCCACATTGAGTGACTGCAAACAATAAAATGGAATAAGAGGATTTCAATATTTTAAAAACTGTGTTCTGAACTTTGTACGAGTATAATATAGTATGATTGTTTTGAATACTTTACTGTCTGGCCAATGCAACTCATACTGGCATCAGGTATGGCTTTCCGCAATGCATCTAAAACTACACTTGGCTTTGAGGAATTCAGTCTGCTGACCCTGATAAAAACCTTGAGCACTATTGTTATATTTTGATAAAATAATAATTGGAAAGTCAAACTTCTTGTATGTAAAACATGACAATATATACCGGTGTATAAAACTTTCCTATAAAACCGGGCGTACTTTTGATTTACGAAAATACATACGCATATAGCGTTTTAAGAAGAAATCAAAATATATATATAAATATAGGTAGTCGACGTACAACACTTCGTAGAAAGCTTTTTACTCAGTACATTTCTTGAAGCATCACACTCACAGAAATATTACCAGTACTTATTACTTTATTCGAGCCTTACGAAGCAACATTTTCTAGAACATTTGAATTGCGTGAACGTGGATATGCTTATCGATGCTTGTCAGACGTTTTTATGTACCTATATATTTACAACTATATTTCTTATTTCTACACCACGTCAGATGTCATATTTCTCAATTAGGCCCAGTTTGACATCTCCGAAACTGAGGGGAGAGGAGATGTCGAAATAACGAAATCTGATTAACCAATCAGTGAATCAAACACAGTGTCAAACAAAATAAAATAATCGTAATTTCTCACTACACGCGGGGAATTGAAATGGGGGAACTATGCACGTAAGTACGATAGAGAGAGCAACAGGCGGTTAGTTTCACAATTTCATTGTCCCGCGTGCAGCAAGCCATTGCAACCAGTATAGGCCAACTGGCCACGCGATTTTTTTTTATAACAAGGCTGTTTTAAGACAGCATAGAAAGTGTTTCTGTTCACATTTCGCAGAGAAATAAGTATTTACCTTTGTCAATATACTGTACTAGATCATTATATCGTAATTTCAGTTGTTATAGCGATGTCTTGCAAACAAGCAATAAAAAAAAATTCGGATACTCAATTATGGTGAAAACACACAACTTCCAATACATACCTACAGATTAATATACAAAGTTTCTGGCCGTCTGTGAAGCGTTTATTGAATAAAAGGTTTTACTAACAGAAGTTTGGACCAAAGAAATCCATTGAGAGTTGGCAATTTCTTAATTAAGTTTCGGCGTCGAGCTACATTTACAATAGAACAAAAGACTAAGATGGCGGAGGCCTGTTGTGAGATTGTAGATAACAGACATGTCAACTTTTATCTTCAACTTAGGTGACAAACAAACTTTTCTACGTCACTGACAAATATAAAGAAAGAAAATATGTTATCACAAATATGCAGGCAATAGTCTTTTCTATTTTTTTGCACTCTATTTTGAGCTGGTTTCTCATATTTCAAGAAGGTAAAACTTTTCTTCTTAAAATTTCAACGACTCGTAAAAACATAGGGTTAATAAATAAAATAGGGGTTCCTAATAAAAATGAAAGGTAAATTATATATTTTAAATTGGTTAAATGATTTATTTAACTAAACCATTCAGCAGCAAACTTTAAATAATGCCGGCCCGACTCCAGTATTCCTTAGCTATTTGAAATGCATCTATAACGGACTTGTTGGCACATCTGTGGACGCTTTATGCCAGCTTTATGGTATTGGAAAACGATTGGCCCCGAGATAAATGCTTTACTCACATTTCGGTGACTAATGCCCTCGCTCCCAGTTAATTATAATTTACGGCTTATTACTTCGCATTGTACGGATTGAAGTTAATGACTCTTATTTGTAGAAACTTTCGAGACTGATAGTACTTTCCACAGAAAACTTGTTGAGAACTTACATTTACTTTGCAATTAACCTTACCGTTATTTTAAAAGTTTTGAGCTATTTAGATGTATACGTAAGCAAAGGAATATGAGAAAGTTCAAACAATTATAAAAGTAAAATTAAGTTATAATTTTAGTAGTCTGTGCTATTCGAGTAAGCAGCTACCGAAAATTAACAACTAGTCTAATTATTACTTACTATACTTATACTTGTGTCTCAAAATCATTATCATCTTTTTGCATTGCAGTTTTATGTTTTCTATCAAGTCCATGACGATTTCACTTCAAAAACAAAAAGAAGTAAACTAACTGTAAGCCTCTCATAAAATGTAAACGTTTAGGCACTTGCAAAAAGCTCTAAATTGTCAACTGCTTGCAATAAATCAAAAAAGTTTCTCTCGGGTCTCGGGTAGGCGCCTAAGGGATCAAATATCGACCCTGCAAATACGTGTTCAAGAAAGAATAGTAATTTATATTTTCAATTTAAATGTTCCCTAAACGTATGATTTTTTAAAGCATGAGAATTTTTAATTTTTTGAGTTTTATTATGGATATCATGAATGACTTTTCTCTCAAAAAATTAATCATGTGAGGCAGTCTATTAAAAATGAACCTTATGTAAAATTCAGTTTTGACCGAATAATAAGCAATTATCACGGTGCAAAACAATAATTTTAATCCACTGCTATTACCTTCACTCTTGACATTGGCGTCACGAGAAATTTGTCTTTCAAAAAAATTATAACCTCTTGATGCGCTTTAGGTTTAGCACCCCAAGTCACAGACGAAATGCCTATATCGATTAAAAAAAAACTTACATACACGATTTTTTTCTAAGACTGGAACATACCTGAAAACAAAAATATTAATATTATGAAAAGTAAGTAGTAGTAAAAGTATTTTGAAACCCATATTTGAGTTAAACTAAATTATTTTAATCTATCAAATCACTTTGTTGACAGATAATATTTTGGACCAACTAGGAGATAGGTAGATGAATCCATTTTTATTATTACTCGAGATATATAACTTCATAGAGACCGAATGTAGAGTCCACTTTTTAAAAATGACACAAACAAGATTCACAAATAACAGCCCTGCGGCTGTAGATTTATCTGAAATATGGCCCCTAAATCAAATTCCTGGAACCGGACTCAAAACAAACGCTCCAGTATATATGTGGGTGTGTTCCAACTTCGAGGAACCAATTTATAGCTTCAATTAATTTACTCCACTTTCGATTTGATTGAAACATAGTAGCTATTTCAACTTAAGTTAAAGATATGGTTATTGGACAGACACGTAGAGTTGAGACGTTTCTTATAAATTGTTTATAATCTTTCTTCCAGATAAGCCATACTTTTGTCTCTTTTTCTATAATAATAATTAATCACTATAAGTGGCCCGCATGCTTATGTTAAAATTCAATGGTCCTTACTATTTAAATATTCTGCATTCGTCACATTCGTTCACAAAATTCGTTCACAAAATTCGTTTTTTTAGAACTTGTTCAGCTTCGCTTTTTCTATGTATGTCTGTGTGTGGATTCACGTTGGTTACGTCACACCTACTGAACCGATTTGGATGGTAATGGCGACGGATTACAGCGTAGATATACATGTTTCCTTCTATTCCGGTTCCTGCGGGATTTGTTAAAAACCGAAGTACACGCGGTAGAAGTTACAGGAAAAGGCTAGTTCCTGAATATTACTGTTTTATTATTTTAGAAATTAAATTATTTAATGAGATATGGACAGTCTGAAAGTTTAGGGGTTTTGACAACCCAATAGAAACTACAACGTGCAAAATCTTACGTTCGCAATATTAAGCACTGCACGAACGATAATATAATTGCAAACATTCTGTGTTTACCCCAAAGATTTTTACGAGTAAAAGCAAGTCATTAAACAAATAAAAAATAAAACGCGAAAGAGAATAATAAAAACATTGGAAACGACATCATTAGGGACCATTTGCCGTCTGTTCGCACAAGATGGCAGTCGAGTGACCTCAGTAATCGATGGTCCTTTGGGTGATGGGCGATGGCAGACAATTAGTGAACACTTCACTTAATTGGTAAACACTGTATACGAAGTAACGGTATTTCATTTTAAAAACTTGAGGTTAAAAACCATTCATCTAGTTTAAAACTTATTTTTACAGTTTCGTACGTTACAAAATCGTATAATAGTGCATTTATAGAAAGATATCATAATATTTTTATTTTTTCATAAAAGGGTGGAAAATCGGAGGATTAAAATTATAAGCCGATCACTGAACCTAGACCTAGATAAAGCTTTACCTGAACATTTAATGACAGATTTTATCTTAATTCATTTTATGTATGATATTTTATATATACTTAGCGTAATATTAATACCTGTCCGTTCCCGCCTATCTTCCAAGTTTGATGGGCTTGTAAATATGAGAAAATAGATATTTAAAATGTGGTATCATTTCTTGAATACTCAATTTTAGATAGTCATTTATAAGATAGTACAATGATGCCATTAATTATGTTGTCCAAGATCTCTGAATTTAACTAATTTGACACGTCTTGTAAAAGCCCTGCTTTTCAAATTATTTTCCTTGGAAAATGATAGCACTATTTTTAGAGGCGTCAATTTAGTTTAGATAATATTTTACACAACAAAATTGGCACTACTGTCAACGTAATGAACGCCACTGAAACCTCTTGTCGCAGTAGTTCGGTTGATAATGCGGTTAACCGAACCGAACTATTTAAATCGATCGAACGGTCATCACTCATTATCATATAGGTTGCAAGAATCATTTCCCGCGTCCCAACGTCCGTGGGATCCGGTCGCCGAAATATAAATCGTTTTATTGCAAATGAGACCAATAAAACCCTTTTACCTGCCAGCTTTAAATTTTTACCTACAAAGCATAAATAAATCATTACCATTTCGCCACAGGTGCGTATAAAGTCAGCCGTCGCACTCGCTTATAAAACATGTATTTGTTGTAAACCAGTTCGCCTTGGCCTCCGTCGCTATTCGAACCTTGGCAACCAAATTCTGTGTGATAGTATGGCTTTTTTGGCAAAAAATCGAGGTTCAATTTATACTGGTCACAAGTTATCGGTTACACGTACGTATGTTGTATAGTGTATACCGTCAGAGACTCCAACTCTGTCCCCGCTTTCATTATTTTTTGATGTATGTATTGAAGCATACACGCTTTATGCGGTTGATATAAAAGTTAATACTTGTATAATGTATTCAAAAGTGCTTTATGTGAGGTATATTTTACACGGAAGGCTCCGGGTCGCAAGGCGTTTCCACATAATCCAGAAATAACTGTACGTTTTTATGATACCGTAAAAAGTAATGTTGTAAAACAAAAGGTCTGGAAGGATCAGTATGCAAACATTGACTTTTAAAGGCCCTACTCAAAGCAATGCCTGCAGAGCCTGCTTGCAGTTACTGCCGCAGAGAATGTTGCTCCACAAAGCACTGCAAATCATGGCGAAATCAACGACTCTGCCCGCGAAATTTAAAATTTTCGTGGATTTTTGCAATTTTTACTATCTAAGAATAGATGAATCAGTCTTTGAAGATTCATTGCGAATGTATAAATTAATATAAAATTTATGGTATAAACATGATGACGGTCTAAATCGGCCCGACCGTGTTACACATGTCCCTGATTGCAGTTTACGGAGTGGGGAGATCGTGTGTCGCTGGCAGAATGACACTGCAGCCCTGCGACAGAGTGAACAATTAAAATATCGGCCCTGCATGCATACATACAATAAGATCGGCAGTGGCACTGCAAGCAGGGCCCAGCAGGCAGTGCTTTGAGTAGAGCCCTTTAGCATTATCATCATCTCTACTGAGTAGAGATGGTTCTTCTTTCACATAGAGAAGTAGGCTTAGCATCTCTGAGAAAATAATGGAGAGGTATCAAGCGTAGGTAAAGGTTTTATTCAAGATGTTTTTCTTCGCTCGTTTGAGCATGGAATATTTAATTGGATGGAAACATACCTACATCGGACTAAAGAATCGAATACTAAGATAAAGGCTTGTATCTGGGAGGCCTGGGATTTGCCACTTACTAAGTACTGCCTAGGATCTCTACCTACCAAAACATTCGCCTAGACACATTGAGTTATAAAATAAGGAGTTAGGGTCAGCGCTAAAAAGTGTCCGAACCGAATGACATACAAAACGCGAAAAGACATACAATCGCATTTCAGTCTTGTGTTTGAAAATTAGGCTGTAAAGTAATGGTTTAAGATATAAATTACAATGTTTTAGTTTGTTTATAAGAATACTTATGTACCGTCGTTTATATAGGTTTTCTCGGGACACTTTTTTCGTGAATTTTGTATTACACCCGTTGTCCATAGCTTTATAAGCCTATGCCTAGACATGGTAAGTTTTAGTTACTAGAGGGTGCTTTTAACCGTTATCGAGGTCAAATTACAAAGTTTATTGGTAGGGTTACATTTTTTCCCATTTTATTACTCTTCAAAAACTACAAAAAATCAAGAAAATAATCACCCGGTAACAGTTCAAAATTTCAGCGTGAGAGTGCTTACTCCGTCACGTGCTACGCCTCTACATTCCAACTACGTCAAGTTCTACGATTCTACATACCTCGAGAGTGGCGAGCAATGTAAATAATATACGAATAAAGTTTAAATGTTTGTAGTTCACAAAATGTTCAACAAGATCAATATAATAATTAACACTTAGTCAAAATAATCTCGATTCAAATTTAGAATATAAAAATTTTCCATTACCTATTATTATTCTTTCCCAGAAACCTTTAAAGATCCTTTGGTCGGGATAAAGTGGATCCATTTTTTACTCAAGGGATAATAATTACTCAGTAATTTGAACCTACAGCGGAACCTCATTCTAATTACCATGGATTTAATTGAGTCGTGGAAATATACCGTACTTTATAAGGGTCCTTGTTATACAAAAGGCAAATTTAAATAGACTGAGAATAGCTTATGAGGCACTTTGCGGCTTTACCGTTTGGAGGTCAAACAATATACTTACTCAGATACAGTTTCTTATTAACAGGGCTATGTATAAATACATATTAATAAAAATGATTATCTTTATTTTAACTAAGCTCTATTTAAAAATAACTAAGTCCATCCCTCTTAATTACCTCTTATAAAATCGCAAAACTTCACTGCCTCGTTTCAAATGACGAATTTATTAAGCTATTGCATAGCTTCTATCGCGGGCCTTGACGGGTGAACCGAATCCAGAAAAACCGTAACGAAAAAGTTAAGCCAACCAACAAGCCAACATTAAAGTCAACCTTATTGTCGCAGGCATATAATTTATATTGCAAAAATTGACTTAAAATATACCTATAGTTCCGCTTTTGCCCGCACCAGCGCTAATTGATTCGTATTTTAAATTTTTTTTAGGAACTCTGTTTTTATGTAATTAAGGTTAAAATTTCAATGGCAAAGAATAAACTTTAATATTTGATAATTGTCAAAGTATAGTGATGCATCTTAACCGTGACTCGTAAAATTATCGATAAAGTTGAAAAAATCAATATAAAAAATCAAATTTAATTAATTTCTCCTAATTCATAAAAAAATCACATAAAATGACATAATGGGCCAATCAGAGAACTGTTGAAGGAAAAGAATTTACTATTACCTTAATTATAGGCCTTTGCCAGAGGGCAAGCAGACACGTGCTGATATTGTTCTGTTAGTTGTTCGGACGGACTATTAATTTTTAATTTTAAACTTTAATGGAAAAATGTATCCCAGCAAAAACATTTTCATGTAAAATGTTGCCAAGACGAGAACATGTGGCTCACACTATCAAAAAGTTATCAGATCTCATGTAGAGCAAGACTTCTATCTATACACGCCCTAACTCTATAAATCCTAACTTTATAAACTCTACACTTAAGTCAAAATATATTATGTCTTGGCTGTTTCGGTACCGTCACATGGGCGTAAAGTGAAGAATTTATTCACTGTTCAGTAATTTTCTAATAGAGTTTTGCAAGTGGCATAATGGACCATGCAAAATTCAAGAAATTTCACATTAAAATTAAATGGTATCACCATTCTTATGTGAAAAAACTTCCATTTATTAAAAAAATCCTCTAAAGCAAAGGAACACACTTTTGCAAAGTGTGATGAAGTATTTGAAACCAATGCAGTTAGTAAAACCTAAGTGCAGTTTCTGAGGAGACTCAATACCTATCTAATAAATAATCGTTACTACAGAAACTAGGTATTGTATATCAGAAAAGTACAAAGTCAGTGAATAATATTTTTACTTTACACCCATGTGACAGTAACGAAACAGCCAAGACATAATATATTTTGACTAAAGTGTAGAGTTTATAAAGTTAGGATTTATAGAGTTAGGGCGTGAATAGTTAGAAGTCTTGCTCTACATGAGATCTGATAACTCTTTGATAGTGTGAGCCACATGTTCTCGTCTTGGCAACATTTTACATGAAAATGTTTTTGCTGTGATTTCACTTCTTTTTGTAAGTTGTTTACGACTATATTTTTTATTTGGTTAATTTCCTTTTCTTTGGTGTATTTCTTGAATATCATTGCAAGGTGGATATTTGTCCGAATCAAGTATCCCCCCCCCTCTATCATTTAAATGAGGGAACCCTCCTTGGTTCACCTAGTTTATTTTTTTCCTTATTTGTAGTTTATTAAAAAGAGTCCCCATATCAATTTTGAGACCTCTAGCATCAATATTTGCGGTAATTTCATACAAACTTCCATCCCCTATTTTAAGGGGTTGGGGGGTTAAGTTTCCAACTTTTGGAATTTTTTTGTTGGTTGTGTGCTAATACTAGCTTATATACCAAATTTCAGAAATTAAGTTTTTATTATACCTATATACTTATGGGAAACCCCATACGAACTTCCAACCCCCTAATTTTATGGATGTGGGGTGATTAACTAAAAATCTTGAAACACGTATTTAATTGTTTATTACAAAGAGTCCCTATATCAATTTTGAGACCTCTAGCATCAATATTTGCGGTAATTTCATAGAAACTTCCATCCCCTATTTTAAGGGGTTGGGGGTTAAATTTCCAACTTTTGGAATTTTTTTGTTGGTTGTGTGCTAATACTAGCTTATATACCAAATTTCAGAAATTAAGTTTTTATTATACCTATATACTTATGGGAAACCCCATACGAACTTCCAACCCCCTAATTTTATGGATGTGGGGTGATTAACTAAAAATCCTGAAACACGTATTTAATTGTTTATTACAAAGAGTCCCTATATCAATTTTGAGACCTCTAGCATCAATATTTGCGGTAATTTCATAGAAACTTCCATCCCCTATTTTAAGGGGTTGGGGGGTTAAATTTCCAACTTTTGGAATTTTTTTGTTGGTTGTGTGCTAATACTAGCTTATACACCAAATTTCAGAAATTAAGTTTTTATTATACCTATACAATGGGAAACCCCATACGAACTTCCAACCCCCTAATTTTATGGATGTGGGGTGATTAACTAAAAATCCTGAAACACGTATTTAATTGTTTATTACAAAGAGTCCCTATATCAATTTTGAGACCTCTAGCATCAATATTTGCGGTAATTTCATACAAACTTCCATCCCCTATTTTAAGGGGTTGGGGGGTTAAATTTCCAACTTTTGGAATTTTTTTGTTGGTTGTGTGCTAATACTAGCTTATATACCAAATTTCAGCTTTCTAGGTCTTCAGGAAGTACCTAGGAATTTTGATGATCATCAGTGAGTCAGTCAGTCAGTCAGTCAGTCAGTCAGTCAGTCAGTGACGAAATTTAGGTTTTTTAGACGTCAATAAAATCTAAAGTATAAGACCTATAAAATTGAAACTTTATAGGTTTAATAAATTCACCGGCAACATCATTTTCCGAGAATTTTGACTATCTGAAATAATTCAGGTCTAAGTTATAAGGGTTTAAAAATACGGCGAAACACTTCGAGAAAAGATAGGTAGTGCCCTCGCGCTTCGCTTGGCTCGTCTTGGCGGGGACACTACCGTGTCCCCAGATGTATAAATGTATTTATCCGTCTTGATCATGTGTGAAATTTGTTATGTTAAAGTGTCTGAATAAAGGCTTTATTATTATTATTATTATTACCTAATATGAGAAAACTTTTTATCATAAGTTGCTACATGCAAAACTTTGTTTAATCTTATGTCTTCAAACGAGCAATTCGTGTATATATTTGAATCTCGGAAACAGCTCCAACGATTTTCATGAACGGTATACAGGAGGTTTCGGGGACGATAAATCGATCTAGCTGGGATTATTTTCAGAAAATGTTATATTCACCAAAAAATAAACTGAGTAAAGACCGATTTGAAATACAAAACATTGTTTCATGTAATATTATGAGGAAAAGTAAAACTCAAATATCCTTGAAACACTGTCACTCAAGTGTCAACTTTAATTTAACACTGTTGAGAACAGGCCTAGAATCACGTGATTCTAGGCCTGTTGACTGTGACTATACACGCACCAGTGCGCGATGAATCAAAATACGTGGTTGCGCTCCAGTTTTATATATATATATATATATATATATATATATATATATATATATATATATATATATTACCACTTTTCTTAACAGTAAAATCCTTTTCCAAAAAATGATCGGAGCAGATTTTACTTGTTTTTGAAGGGAACTAATGTAGCCTTCCAGTAGCTTTGGTC
This sequence comes from Coenonympha glycerion, assembly GCA_963855885.1. Classification (NCBI taxonomy): domain Eukaryota; kingdom Metazoa; phylum Arthropoda; class Insecta; order Lepidoptera; family Nymphalidae; genus Coenonympha; species Coenonympha glycerion. The sequence continues at coordinate 12,497,389 of OY979637.1, read as the reverse complement.
CATTTTCTTTTAAAATTGGCTCCCTTAAGAAACTGAAATAGAATAATTATTATTTATTATATTGAATAATTTATTTAAGATCTTTAATTCTTAAATAAATTTCCTGTAATATATTACCGCAATGAAAAGCCATTTTTCTACTATTGATAAGCGTACAAAATCCGTACAGTAGTGATAAAACTTCCTAAGATTACTCTGAACAGATTCGTCTATACGCGGAACAGTCGATAATGTTTTATCGATATTGTTAGGAGGACTGTACCTTCAGTCTCCATAGCAACAGTTTTCTATTATTATTTAACTTGTCATACTACTGTAAAATAAAAACATTCGTCACAAGTTCCAACAGTATTTATTTACTTTAATATGGTAGCAGAGTAAAAATAAAGCGATAAATACGTTGATCACAATGGCGTCGGGCTCAAGGTACAAAAATTGAGACTTTAAATAAAGAAAATTTCGACACATGGCGAATTCAAGCAAGGGCCGTACTCATCAAAAATAAATTATGGAGTGTTGTTGAGAAGCCGCTGAATCTTGAGAAAGCTGATGAAGAGAAGAGAGAGAAGGATCTTTTAGCTCAATCTGAGTTAGTACTTTTAATTTCACCCTCTGAATTGAAGCAAATAAAAAACTGCAAAACAGCTCACGAGATTTGGACTTTGCTTGAATATGCCAGTGAGGGACCGGCTAGGAAGGCCTCTCTTTTAAAGAAGTTAATATTGTCCAAAATGGAAAATGGCAATATTAGAGAGCATTTAAATAAGTTCATGGACGTGGTAGACAAATTGCAGGTATTCATGAGGATTTGCTCACTGTTATGATGCTATACAGCTTTCCACCTGACTACGAAAATTTTCGTGTAGCGATAGAATCCAGAGACACGTTACCGAAACCTGAAGAACTCAAGGTAAAAATTTTAGAAGAATCAGAAGCCAGACAATTTAATAATGGTTCCAACACCAATACTACCAACACTAAAGATGAACACGAAGAAGAGACGAATTTCGTAAAAACATGAAAATTTTGCAAGAAGAAAGGACATGTTATCAGTGAATGCAGAAGGCTGGAGTAACAAGCAAAAGACGATAGCTTTATCGTCGACAGAGGCAAAGCTAGTGGCAGCTACGGAGACAGCTCGGGAAATTATATGGCTACAACAGATGTTGGAGGAAATCACTAAAACTGAAAAGCCACCACTTCTTTACATTGACAATGAGTCAACAATAAAGCTAGCATACAATCCGCCGTACGAGCAACATAGCCGAACCAAGCACATACAACGAAGGTATCTCTATGTCAGAGAGTGTGTGGCAGCTGGCATACTTGAGGTCAAGCAAGTTACTACTGAGGACCAACTGGCTGATTGTTCCACAAAGCCCTTATATGCACCCAGGCTGGAAAGGCTGACTAAAGCTCTTGGCCTCAGTTCCTAAAAGAGGAGTGGATGTTAGGAGGACTGTACCTTCAGTCTCCATAGCGACAGTTTTCTATTATTATATAACTTGTCATACTACTGTAAAATAAAAACATTCGTCACAAGTTCCATACTTATTTTACTTTAATAGATATGTGATGTGCAGTACTGGCTGAATAGCGAAATTTGAATGTCAATGTTCTAGAAGAAAATTATTAGTAAATGTGAAATCAACCGCAAAGTTCTTATTAAGCTATTGCATAGCTTCTATCGCGGGCTTTGACGATGCAGACCTAATCCAGAAAAACCGTAACGAAAATAACCTGGCACTCCTAAAGTAAAGCTTTTGGTACTAGGCTAGCATGACAGTAAGGAGCGCAACTCCACAACTTTTTAGTTTTTAGTTTGCCATCTATCAAAAAACAGCAGAACTTTTTAATGAGTTTTTGAAATATCACGCACGTGATATTTCAAAAAGTCATTAAAAAGTTCTGCTATTTTTCGATAGATGGCAAACTAAAAACTAAAACGTGTGAAGTTAGCCTGGTACCAAAAGTTCTACTTTTCTATTGATGGCAAAACTAAAAATAACTTTAAATTCTATGCAATAGCTTTACCGCGGCAGTCTCCGAGTGCCACACGCCTTTTTTTACAAAAAATGGAACCGTTATTTTATGTTTGGTGAAAAGTAAAGGGTTAGTTTTCAGTGTCCCTCCTTTTTTCGTCAGATTTACAAATTTTCTTAGACAAATAAATCCATAATTTTTATGTCATCTTGTCAGGTGATCAGAATGATCAGAAGGAATAATTCTCAAAACATTAAAAAAATGAATGTAGGTACTAGTTATCAATTCATTTACTTACATTTCTGTAGTAAATTAAAATCGATGGCCTCAATATAACGAGTATAGTAAGTATAACAAAATGCAAAATAGTGGCATCATAAAAAAAATATCTAAAAGAGCACGTACATATTTTAACGATAGTAAACGATGACGTGACTATTCTAGAAAAAGCATCTCGCTCCCGATATTAATATGCAAAGCGTTTTAAATGCGCGACGTTTCCTACTTTCGGCACTAATAATGCCCGTCCGAGGCTTAAACAAAATTTATGACGAACTCATAAAAAGATGCAAGGTCCCATCTCGACGAGCGGACGTAACTTTGATGGTCAAAATTTTATAAAGTAGTGAACATTAAAAAGCAGCTTCGAATTTTTTAAACCCCTGTTTGCATACTCCATCATTTTTGACAAGCTCCGAAGTTATTTTATGTGCATTATTTATCAAACCGTAGCCATTAGGGCGACCACGGAAACTTTGTAGCGATAGATACACTATGTTCACAATACATTTCTGAAATCACTAGCAACTTCGCCCCAGCTTCCTATGAGTGACACTATGAGAATTACGAAAATCATATTGTCATATTCTTCATCCTTACAATAAAGAAAACATCTGTGTAAAATTTCAGCTTATATTTCTGAAGGATTTTTCCACACACCATAAATTAGTACCTACATGTCAGCAATCTCACGTGATGGTAATGATGTTATGCAGCGGAAGATGTTATCGCACTAACTTAAACGGGGCAAGTAACCCTTTGAGTTGCTACACAGCATCGCATCCGAAGCTATATCACTTGGTGGTAACCATCCTCGGAAGAAATCCCCACCAGACCAAACCTTTAAAAATAATAAAATTTTAAAGTGACTTTTTAGGGGAAACAAACCCGGGACCTCGCGCTAAAATCCGAGCGCGTTGCCAATTGAGCCAGGGCCGTCGTCAGGGGGTAATTTATGGAAGAGGATGGATTGAAACTCACAATGATTATACCGACATGTCACAACGAGATAATCGCGTCGTCCTAATTGGCGAACGATTTGATAAGCGATACACACTGGCGATCAAACGAATAGTCTCTTTAGTGCCCTAATTGAAGCTTGTTAGTTGTAACTCATGATGAAATACTTTGTGTGATCGCTCGCCAATTAGAACGCTATTTTCCTTATTTCCACCAGCCATTTCCATTTACCGTACGAAATAAACTGCAGCACACAACTCGTTTAATCAAAAGCACACCGTTCAATTCATTCACCGTTTTCCCTTTCACAGATGCGGGGCGAGTGTTTGAATAAATAATTCCCTGTTAAGATTAATGGTTCGGATTTGCGCGACCTGAATGAGATTCTATGTCAAGGTCGAACGGGAGAGACGGCTCTGTTCCATTTTATTAAGGTGTTTATGTTAGGTGATCTACTTAACTCGTATATCTTTTCTCACTGGTATATTTTTTGGATCACGGGTCATTCGCCTGTCTCTAAAGAGTTAAGCCATTCATTTACTCAGGCAAAAAAAAATTAAGTTACTTTTAAAGTAGAGAGTTGGATCACTTAATGAGAAAAGTGAGAGATAATAATGATACTCTACGAGTAGAGCATCATTGTTATCTCTACTGATGCTTTTGGCACACAAACGTGTCATGGCAACGTAGGACATAATATCAATGATGATAAAAGCGGAGGATGTTAAGAGCACCGTCTCACCACTGAGCTCGGTGTAACATACAATCTAGCCATAGCATATGCGCTAAATTAACTAAAGGTAAAAAAATAAGATTTCAGTAATTACAAACAATCGTCTGGTTTTGTATGATTCTAAAAGTGTATTTTACCTGACCTGAGTTAGCCAGTCCACTGCAAAAGAGTATTTAAATGTGTATTAATAATTAGTATACGTACTGGCTTCCTAATGAATAAATGCAGTCGTTTAAAAAAAATACATTTTTTTTCATATAAAATGCGATTTAAAATATTTAACCGCTCCCTTTGACGTTCAGCTCACACGGCACCGGCACAAAGTTTAAAATAGAACAATTTGCAACTCGATTTTCCCCGTGTAAAATTCGTGCCAGACGTAGATGCGGGTACTCTAAAGTTTGTAACTCAATTCAAAGCTAACGTTGATAGCGTAAGCTTGTTGTGTGCGTAATTTATGTTATTATACAAGCTGCTTAGTAAAGAGTACACCTTTAACGAATTCTCATCTTATCTGAGCTGAGACCATGAACTCTGAAAGCCAAAGCAACTGTACTATTTCTTATAAAATGTACCACCACAATTAAGCTTTTTCGAAAATTATTGACGTATTGTGACGTGAATTTGCATCAATAATATATTGGCGCTAATGGTTATTTATTAAATAATAATAATTAATTAGGTACACAACTCACGGCGGCGAAGGGATGATTAAATGAAAATGAAAATATTTATTTTTCATGCACAGACCTAAATAAGGGTATTATAAAAGGTTTTTTTTAATAAAATTTATTAAGGTCAAAACTCTACCGCCAGATTAAAAAATGTCATTATATACAATTTTCTCATAGAGTATGAAAAATTATTACATATTTTTAACGTATCTCGTAAGGAGATGGAAGATTATATATACCATCAATCCAATAAATAATCCTTGTCATTAAATATTTCAATAGTATAATAACGCTGATTTATTAGGCGTTTTGTCAGTGACTTTAAACCTGTGCAAAGGTAAGTCTAAAACTGACTTCGGAATCATATTGTAGAAGCGTACGCTAAGCCCCACAAATACCTTGGCACTATAACCAGCGTGTGTCCTCCATTTCTGTTTGGATGGTTATTTATACGTTGCGAATAATAACTAGTAAAAGGTTTATTATTTGTCAATGGTTTCGGGCACTCCAATGATTAATTACCCTGAGCCGCGTTACGATCACATCTCTACTCATCAACATAGTAATGAATTTGCTGCCGATAGTTGAGTAGTCTATGATCGTCGCCGAAAGCATAAGCTATGAATACAAAATATTACGTATGTTTAAGCCAATTTGGATTTATTGCATACCCAATCATGTTGGATGCGATTAATTTGTGTTGGAATTAAATGGCACTGACCCAAAAACTGTAACTTCATTATTTTAATCCTCCACTAAGACTTCGAGTACTTCATCACTCAATTCGATATAAATTAGTCCAAGTGATAAAACCCACTTTATTCTATAGGAAATAAATAATAAATAGAAACTATACAATCTCATAAAAATTCAAAACAGAAATACACGCCAGCAATTCGCACTCGCAAGTTTGCATGACCGTTTACAACTAGGACTTTTTGTTTCAAATGTTTTTGTCATATTGTATCATATTGCCTTCACAAAGATGGTGACCTGCTTTGACCCATGCCTCCAGATTCTTGCCTACAGTTTAGAGTGGTTTTGCATTGAAATGAAATGAAATGAAAATCTTTATTTTTCACATAGACCTAAATAATAGGCGCCCATGAAAAGTCAAAAACTCTACCGCCAAGTTCGGAATGCAGGTTTGCACCGAGAATAACTGGCAAGAAACTCGGCACTTGCTCTTTTAAAAAATGTCATGATATACCTCACAGTACGTATAAACAACATAAACATCGGCAAAGACGTTCACAAGGGATATAACATTTTGGTACGATGCTGTGTAGCAACTGTTAGGGGTCATTTACCCTATCCAAGACAATAAGAAAGATCTTCGGCTGCATGTCCATTTATCATCAGGTAACTTGTAATGAATAAAAAAACCTAGCTACTAAAAACATTTCCATTTAGTACAAACATTCATCGGTACGCTATTTTCACGAACCCGCCGAGGATTAATGCACTAGGTAATGCACGAGCGCTGTTATTTAAACCCTGTTTCTAATCTAGATTCCACGAAATTGGAAGTAGGTACCAAGCCAACAACAAACAACATACAAATCATCTGCGAATTCTGATAAAATACCTACATAGAAAGCAATGTTATCTCAACCCTCAAACGGTTCATGAAATATCACCCATAATTTACGAAGTTTGAACTTCTAAACAGATCACTTATCCCGCACTAAGAAATAACTGTAGGATATGAACAATTTTGATTTAAGTGTAAGCGAAGTAAATGATGAGGTAACGAGTTAGTTGAATTAAATCAGTGTCAATGAAATGTGTGTGGATTAAAATGCATCCAAATTGTTGTCCGATGAGGGAAATTATGATAAATTCTTTAGGTTTTAACTTTAACCATGGTTTGAGGAATGCAATTTTTTAATCCCATAATCGAGGAATGCAATGTTTTAATTCCATGATCGAGGAATGCAATGTTTTAATTCCATGATCAAGGAGTGCAATTCTTTTACTTGATCAAATCTCTATTTGTTGTTCGAGGTTTTCAATCTGCTGACCGAAAACCAGACTTTTAATCAAGCCCTTCATTTGATACCTATATTGAGGGAGTTGTGAAAAAATATGTCATCCCATCCCTCAAAAATATGACAGGCTATCTTTTTCAGTGGTTTTTGATAAAACGTAGCCAAGGACAATAAAAAATAAACTAAATCAAAATCGGTTCATCCGTTCGGGAGCTACGATGCCACACACAGACACGTCAAAGAACATGGCAGAAATGTACACAAATAAAGTTTAGCGTCTAGATGTAATATTTATTACAAGACGATTCTAATAAATAACAGAATTTTTTCAAGGTATCACCAGTTATTGTAAAGGACGGGTCAAAAAATAAAATATTTAAAGAAATTCAATTGATTACTGATAGGTTCCGTTTCCACATTCCTGACTGCTAGTGTTGCCGGATGCAAAACTTTTCCACTGTTATGCTCCATCTTTTTGACGATCGGTCCACTTTTGTACGAGAACAACATGTAACAGACTATACTAAAGAAAAACCTATTTTCAAGTTTTCAATTGGAGTTTTTTAATTCCGGCATCTCGCAACATTGTCCGACAGCTACATGATGGCTACATGGTCTCAACTGTCGACAGTGACAAGTATTTATCAAAGAGTATATATAGTGTATTGTCTATGCTCTCAGATGCTTCATGGCAGAGGTCGCAGTTGTTATAATACTCAGATACCATATTTTGAAAATAAATATTAATTTGTCTCCACTTTTTTGTAAGAAAAATCTTTTAGGATTGAGTTCAGGCTTGCAGGCCCAACCAAAAAAATATTTTTTTATTTATAGTTGCAATAGCGTAACGTGAGCGAAAGCGATGTAAGGGCCCGCACCATTGTTCTTTACAACACCCCGTCGTTTGTGGATCGCGGGTAGAACAAACCATTCAATAAGCCGAACTCTGAACCGTTGATTAAACATATTAAAGGAACAGCACTTACTGACGTCACGCATACATTTTTAGGCTACGCCCTGAAGCTGGATTTTCCATTTGTCAAAACTGTAAAATGGCGCTAATGTATGCGACCGACAGCGGTATGTGCTGTCAGTAGTACCGAAATTTATGAATCGCGACGCCATATTTAAGACATTTTTAGCGTATGTTGATACGTCACATCTTTCCCGTCCTCTTGGCGTAGCGTATTTCGTCATTGCTCTGAACACGTCCTAGCCCCGTGCCTCATTTGTAATCAGCATGTGCGGCCCTCGCGGTCTCATCAGCATGCGAGCTCCTCCAAAGCACCTTTGTAATTTTGACGCCACAGCATTTACTGGGGCCTTCTTAATTATACGGACGCAAATTGTGCGTCACCTGTACGAATGTCGCATTACACCCGTGTTTGTGGAACGAAACCTTTATCAAACATGGACTTCATTGTTCGTGGCATACTATAGTATTCATGAATTGTGAATGAGTCACAGTTCGATTGAGACAATAGACATATACCCCGGACAGGGCGGACGGCGCGAAAAAATGTCGCCAGTTAGTCGGTGTCGAAAGGCTTGTTTTGCCACCAGCAGTAAGTACGAATATATAAACGCGAAAGTTTATAAGTATGGATGGTTGGATTACTCTTTCTTGAAACATACATAGCTTATAACCCGGATTAACACATAGACTTTTAATCCCGGAAAAATCCATCGTTCGCACGGGATTACTAGACTAGCGACAAACCGAAATTCACGCGGGCGGAGCCGCGGGCAACAGCTAGTAAGTCATAGGGCCTAAGGCTGATGAAGCAATATCTCAAACGTTATTAATGGAATCCTATTTCCGAACACCCGAAGCTTAAAATAACGATTCCATCGTAATTCATTGTTATTTAAACATGTCTGAAAAAAAAGAACGGCCAGCAGTGGGTCTCATTCGGGGCACGAACATTCAAACCATTAAGCTTAACACGCCAAATTATTTATTCAAGCACTCAAATACAACTATTAAGGGTAGAGCTGACCCCGGAATAAACGGTCTACTCCACAATGTATTTAGTTAATGCCCTTTGTATACTTTAAATCGTACTGTTTTCGTAACAGCTAACGAACTGGTATAGGCCACCTACATAGTATACGTTGATTAATACTAAAAGCAAAAGTGAAGCAAAATTTAACGAAAGAAAAATAATCTTTGCCGCAATTAAATCATTATATTAATTGCCAATGGTATTCTCAAACTGTGAAATACACGTATGTTTAAAAATCTAGTTTTTAATCGTTTCATTAATGCAAAGATGCTGACTGGAGGATACTCACAGTAATTTGGATACCATCAAGATCCTAGAACTTGGCCTTAAGACAAATTAAAGATTTTCGACTATGGTAATTACCCTTAACGTTTTCAAAAATAAATTCCTTTCACATGTAGCAGAACATTGCCTTATCATTGTAAGTATACTTATACATTAGCACTAATACTAACATAGAAGTAACACCGCAGGGTATTTCGCACTTCAGTCCAAGTAAGGAATAGTCTACACGTGCGGCCTTATTTCAGTCAAAACTCGAGACAGTGCACTCGGTCAAGTGTTAAATGAATGTGAATACGAGTCGAGTCAACATACGGTCGAGATGTTCGATAAGTGGCTAGCTGTATAGCGCCGCACGTTTTTCCAGGCAATTTTTCGAGCATGAAGTTTTAGTTAGAAATATTATGAGAATTAGAAAAATTAATTGGAGGTTAATTCTGGGATATTTTAATTGGGATACAATTCTTTGAAGATTTTTTAATTTTTATTACAAGATCGTTTGGGTACCTCTAAGAATGATATTAACTTGGCTATAGTCCACATTTTAGACATGTTACAATGTTTAAGCAAGTGATATTTAGTTGCATCAAACGCATGAAGTCCCTAGTATGTTTCATTAGTCTCAAAATATTATAATCTCTCAAAATATAAATATCACTGAAAATATTATAATCTGCTTTCAGCACAATTTCAAATTCACTAGAATTTCGAACATGTCATTCATGCTTACAACTAGAAGAGCGTATGAACAAATACGTTTTATAAAATAAAAACAGTCCGGAAATAATGGAATTTTATTCAGCCGATTCAGTAAATGGACTTTTCGTTTAAACGCGAATGCATTGAGCGTTGAGTACTCAAGCGCTTGAAGAGTGATTTTATTGACAAAATCGAGATTAAACTATTGGTGACAAAATTATTCGCATCTGTTAAAAATATGTCACTATCTCGATGATCCTGTGTTACTATGATCGGCTGTATACCTCGAGTTGTTATTTTTACGGGTAGAGTTAAAATATCTATGGGTTTTCTATCCAGAAATTCCCATTAAAATCTTGTAACGGTGTAAGGTGGGAATCAGCGAGTAATAGGCAATAGGATAACATTTTAGAAAGTGTTTAGACAAGTAGGTTGACTACGACACTGACTTTTGAGTTATTCAGCTGCCACACGTGTAGCCTAAGCCTTATGATAATTCAATTAACTCTTTCGAGCACCAACACAGAATACTCAGGATTGTTAAGTGTACCACATTAGTCCTTATGGCGATAATTACGAATATGCTTTGAAGCCTTAATTTTGTTTCACAACTTTTTAATGGACCATTTACGCTTCAATTAAGCACACACCTGCCTATCGAGATTTGACCTTGGCAAAATATTTTGCTTTATTCGTAAAATTTGTCATTTTTGAACGGTTTTTTTTGGCTTTTATTTTATGCAATACAAATAAAAATTGATTTCGTCGTTCCATCCTAAATAAATCCTACACTGTTATCACGAACTTCCAAATTGTCCATAAAGGTTAAATATATATGCTGTAACTAAAACGCAAGTGTCTCGTCACTAAATCACAACATTATTACTTTAACAAAGTCTGAAAGTAACAAGTGTACTTTAAAACACAACTGAAAAGTGACGTAAAAATAAATCACCAAAGTCCCAAATCGAATTTTCGCAATAATACTTAACATTACCAAGTAATGGCGCGATTTGCTTCGCGCGAATGCGTGCCAAATAGTGCACTATACAGTACACACACTGCAGCAATTGCTACACCGAGCTTGAGTTATGGCACGTTTCATTTCACGCAAGTCCACATACAACATTTGTCTTCATCTAATTTAAGCACTAAATACACACAAGCCTTTGCCTGGGCGGACCGGGGGCATTTCGGGGCAAACTGGAATATCGAGCATTAAGTACTTACTAAAATAAATTCCAATCGCGGAACCGATCAAGCGCTTTAAGCAAAACGCAAATTAATTTTAAATTATGACTTTCTGAGTCAAATAAGTAAATACTGGGATAAAAAAGGTAATTATTCTCTGACACATTTCACGCAAATGAAAGGACGCGTTGTTTGGTGGCGCCAATAAAACTAGAATTTGAGAAAGGCAGCGACGGATCAGTAAGAGTTTAATTTAAAATTGTTACTGCATTGGAGAATAATACCTAAATAATTTGGTTTGCGTTTTTGAATATGTTAGTAACTATTTTTAATCTGTGCTTGTAGCCTCTGAATGCGATCGGTCTGCCCCCGCGCTGGCCGCCGTGTGTTTTACACCTTAAGCTGGTACTTAGAATTAGCTTAAATAGCTTTTTATCCTAAGCTTAAATAGCTTTTTATCCTATACTGCTAAGATTTATTTTCAATGGCCAGCAACGCAATTATTAGGAGCCAGGTGTACCGGCAGTATTTATTGGTCGTATTTTCTACGTCAGCATTTCGTATTGTCTCATAATTCTAATTGAATGGTCCACATTAACAAAGGCGAGCTTGTTGGCGTGGTATTGAAGGAATATCTAACCATTAGAGTTACAATACCACCCCTTTGTTATTAATAGAAAATTATTTTTTCCCCCAATAAATAAATGTTTAATAAAATTATAACAGAATCAAAAACAAAACATTTAACCCGGCGCGGCACCTTGTGTACGCTCAAAACTCACACAAAAGAGACATGAATTACGAACCGATGTAGAGTTCTCAGAGTAAATTCGATAGTTGCTTTGAAGTGTATTTTACTCGGATCTACCTTTACTAAGAGATTTAATTGATATAAATCAACGACTCGGCAGCCAATGCTTTGAGAACTACTTCGGTTGCATAGACGTAAACATGTTATAAAATATTAAAACAGGTAAACAGGTACATAAATTCAAATTTTATCATCAATCAAAAACTTCTTACTTCACACAATTTTGCTTAACTAACATGCACTTCTGAACGACTTGATGATTGAATTAACTGACCAACAACAACTACAGTATTACTCACAAAATCCTTCTTTATGTATACGGCAACTTTACTTTAAGAGCAAGAGAGCGCACGAAAACCCGGTTATTTCAAGAGCTCAAACAATAAAAGCACCGCAATTTGTTTAGAATATATGGCAGCTTGTGCTCGTGGTATTTCATACATTCATTCATACACATGTGTTTTGCATGCCTCAAGTGATCTTCATCATAAGTATGAAGAATATCTACTATATGATATAGTACAAGTCGTTGCGATTTCACTACGTAAATGTACAGAAGAGTAGAAATTTCTTGACTTTATTGAATTCTTGATATAAAAGTTCTTTGGCATTTTCCATACCAGCATCAGATATAACTACAAATCTCGAATAGCCGTGATGTGAAATTAAATATCTTATGGCCACGTTAAGAAAATGTACTTGAAAGAAGAAATCCGACGAATAATATTTTAATGCAAGAAGAAGTCCGTCGAATAATATTTTAATGCAAAATCTTTGCCCAGGTCCCATTTACTTACCAAGGACGGAAATTAGCACATTTATAGGAAAGTTGTGATTCAAAGCTACTTATCTACAGCTCTCGGACGAAACTAACCTCAAAGCGGACGTAATTAATCGGAAAAGTAATTATAGTGCAATTAAATACAACAACATTGAGTAGCGGTGCAGAGACGACGTAGTCCATTATAATGGCATAGCGCGTAGTCTTTTACTTCTATACTTTGTAAGTTTTAAAGCATACAGAAAGTGAATTGATTCTCCGTACAGCGTAAAAACCAAAATTATTTGCAATTTTCGAATATTATATCACACAATTATTATGTTATTTCGATCATACAATTAGAGTACACTTATTAATTCATTTACAGACAGACCAATCCATTAACTTCAAAAGTAGGTTCAGGGTACGGTTTTTGGAAAAGGCTTCTTTTTGGTATTTTCTGACACAATATAGCGCGAAATGATCGTTTTCTTTGTATTATTGACGCCAGTTTTTTTTCATATAACTCACATTTCCATGAGCCTAAACGAAAAACCATATTATGAAGTCATTTCTCGAATTTTTGAAGTCAGTTAAAAATGAAAAAATCAACATTGGCTATAAATGTTCTAGTGCGAAGTAAATGAAACGCGCACGATATTTGGTTAGTGGATGTTTCGATCGAGTAACAAATAGCAACGCATCGCGATCATGGCAGTACTGCGGCTCGGCAATGTATCAAGCCGAGTTGTTCCGGTCGGAATTATCTACCTACGTATATTAGGCATACCTAGATGTAGTACTAATCTATATAGTAGAAATAGGTATGTAGGGTTAGTACAGGTTTTGTACAAATTACGAGTCGACTCGCTTCGGAAACGAAGAATTCCTCCATACATTTACAGCCAGCGCTATCTATTGACAGCAGAATGTCGGCGACTGTCCATAGATGGCGCTGGTTGAAAATGTATGGAGAAATTCGATTCGTTTGTGCGATGCGAGTAGACTCGAAATCCGTAAAAAACCTGTACTAACCCCTCTGTTTATTAAAGTATTTGTTTCTTTTACAGCAACAGATCTTAAAAAGAATTAAGATCTTTGATATTTCATACCGAAAATACCGGTAAATTCGGTATTACTAATAATTAGACACTATGCTATTGAATGAATGCATTGCAAGAGATTTTATCGACATACTCGTACGTAATCGAGGAATAATAATTCAAACGTGGATTGTGAATTCCGTGATGTAATAAGGCAAGCCTAGCGGCTCACTAAGCTGATTATTTGGCAATCCATTCGCTATTCAATTTCGATTGTCTATATAGTGAAAACGGGATACATTTTGCGATATTCGATTTATCGACTCAAATAAAATAAGGACGCAATAACCTCTGATGTGGAATGTGCATAGTGTGCGTTAGCGAAAATCCTATTTTGTAAATGCAATGTTTTTTCAAGTTTATTTGTTTTGCAGGCATCACGCCAAAACTAAAGCGGTTATGACGAAAATTTGTGCAACTGAATAAGACTCTTGTCGTGACAACTAACTTATTGTTATGTATACGTATAAGGACCCTTGATCATATCCGCAATTCATTTTCATCATTCATTTGATTCGTAATCATTTGAATTACATTTGTAATACCAATATAGTATTTTTTTTTTGAGACGAAACCGAGATTATTTTGATCCAGTATTCTGACAAGTTGAGATTTTTGGTAAGACCGCAGACGAACAAGATTCAAACGTTTAACATTGAACCGGTCTGTAATAGAATTTGATACTCGTAATTTATGTACCCACTAGTCGAACTAGATTTTGGTCCAGATTGACAAGGGTTAGCCTAGTTTAAGGTAACCGCAAATTTGCATTTCGGTCAGGGATCCTAACCTAACCACGTAGGTATAGGTTTCCTCTGCGTAAAGCAGCGTAATTGCAAAACTTCATTGCATCGTTGCTCGAAAGCTAATTAAGAGACAAAAGTATGTTATCTCACACTTGCAAAGGTGTTATAGCCTACCATTTTGAATAAGACATGTAGGTACCATTTCTTGTAAATATAACTGACCCGGAAAACGTTGTTTTGACATCAGGGATATAAAAATATCTTACGACCTACTGTCAAACCTACCGAACACACACAGAAAATTTCCGAGTCAGTCGAGCCGTTTAGGAGGAGTTTGGTAACGAAAATTGGCACAAGAATTGTATGTTTAATAGAGAGATCAAAACTAATACGCTAGCTATCGGATAACAGATTCAGATACTTACATAAACTCGAAAAACAAACAAATCTTCAAACAACGGGTACGGTTAGATCTATCATGAGTTATGAGACTCTTTTCGTATAATTTGGTCTCAAATAAGTTTTGCGTTCATTTGGAGACGATAAGGGAATATCCATGGCTAATATGCTTAAAAACCTGATACAAACATTCCCGTTGCAGCATTTTAAATTGCATACACGTTACTTCTGGTTTTACGATTGCTGAGAACTTTACGATGCACCCAAGACCAGCGACATTCGAGACATTCACGATTCTCTGCAGGAAATAGTACTCGCAGAATATCTCTTGATACAGCTGGCTTTATCTCATTATGTTGGGGCGCCAATACAAACGGGTGGCTGTGATATGAGCACACACAACGACCCGTACCATGCAGAAGCTTGTCATATGGAATGAAGTGTGAACAGAGATAATAAAGCCAATACTTCCACATTGGGTTGATTTGGGAATATACGACATGTTCGGGCGATAGGGATGCTTATCGATTATTCAAAGATACTTGAACCCTTCTGAATCTCATGTGTACTACAGTATAAAATGAATGTAAAATTGCGTGAATTATTTAATAGCTAAATGTTGCCCGCGGCTAGGCCCGCGTTATTAATGTCTTGTATTCGATTTAAATGAGATGCAAGAAAAAATATTCCCTTATAAATTTTAGCCAAATCGGTTCAATATTTGCAGCGTGAAGGAGTAACAAACATAAACACACATACACACTTACATAAAAAAATTTGCTTTTATAATATTAGTGCGATATTCTCACTTACGTAAAATAAAACTTTTCAAAGTAATATAACATCATTTTCAGTATTATGAGTGCGAGCATGCCTAAACTGCAGTCCTAATAAACATCACGTAAAATACATAAATACCCATTAAAACTAAAATGAAGCATGCAAACTACGGTAATAAAGTTAAACTCGTCAAACGTAACTATCAATCTTGCACAGGAAACGGTGCACGGCGTAGCAAGATAGAGCAGTAACGTGGATATATACAGCAGACGTCTAGATACTTCATTTCCCTGAATGATATAAGATCATCTGGTCTTATAAAACAAGACCAGAAGAAAATCTTGCAGAACCTTGATTATCAAGGTTCTGCAAGATCATCAACAATTTCGTGTACCAGAACACAAAGTTGTTGATAAGTAATAATAATAAATATTATAGTTTCAAGAGGACTAAATGTATATTTACACTTAAAGTCAATACCTCACATGTGATAAAACAAAGACTCGATGAGTAGTTTTTATTTCGGAGCAACTTTAGTCGATTTGAAGATGCATGAAGGCAATGAAAATAACCATAAGAACAGTATAATAGAGATGCGAAGACAATGTGATAATACCAATTCCGTACTTTCCCCACTGGAGGATTAAGGAAATCTGATTAGTTGTAAACTCAAGTTGTATTCCTGGCTGTAAATATTGATAACACCCTAAAGACTAAAGACAATAATGTTATATGAACTACATTATTTAGGAGTTTCACCTAAGTCTGGAGCTAAACTTACAAAAAATATAAAAAAAAAATTCGAACGTTGAAAGAACATGAATAAAAAGGCTGAGAAAAACGAAATGGGTTTTCCAATTAATAACAAACCAGGGTTTGAAATGCTGTATAGAGAAGTAAAGTTTATTGTTAGTGCAGCAGAGGACGCAATAGTTTTTTCTCCTGCTTTATTTAGGTATTTTTCTGACTACTCATCGTTAATTAAAACAAGCGGAATTTGAAAAAGGGTACATTTTGGAAGACATTATCTTTTATGGCTCATTCCTTTGAGCCATAAAAGATAATGTCTTCCAAAATGCAAGCAAAGTCTTAAGGAATCTATTTGATTCTACGATCAAATTTTTCCGTTATCCATCCAGTTGGTTTACGGTAATCATCAAATAGGGATTTGTGGAAGGATTTAACGGAGGTCTTCTGCACAAGCCTTCGCATAAGACCTATTCTTGACAGAAGATATGAACTAGGCGAACATCTTAGCCAAGAATTACTTCTCGGTTTTGCGTTAATTCTGTAACACGTTTAACAAAACTAGAAAGAAAATCGGCTTAAAAGGTTAGGTACTAATAAAGAAGAAAATTAGTGTGTCAGGAAAGTAGAAAAAAAACTTAGGAAATCAATAATAATCTACAATTTCAACTATTTAATTTGTAATAAGTTGTATGCTTTCCTAGACTAAAGTTCCTAACTTTATTGGTGTTATTTCTAGAAGCAAATCTCAAATTATACTATGATGAGAGTAGATACTCAAACAAGCAGCCCTATAGGCAGGCAGCATCCTTTTAAAACCATTAATCACTTACTTCAATAATATTTACGAGATAAAGCGCCGAAGTTAAGGAAAGTAGGACGTAATGAACGAGTCGTATTGAAGGCTTGGCTAACTAAGGGACGAAATTTACGTGGGTACGGGCACTCATTAAAGCTGAGTGTAGACGGGCCTCCGTTTCTACAGCACAATTCACGCCAGCAAAAGCCAGTGGCATTTTCAAAATGGGTTCGCTTTATTTGAACAGAGGAAACCTGTGTCGCGAAATAATTTGCCAAACACCTTGACCCAGTTTCTGCCCGGGCGCGATTAAGAAAAAATGGCTGGCACTCACTTTGAAAGCCGGGAGCTGTAAAGTTGTAGTAAAATATATTATTTGCCCTTATGGTGTTATTAAGTGAAGTTGTATTCAAAAGTTGAAGTTGATATGACCCAACTTCGCCGGGGAGCTTAATAATAAACTTCTACAAACTATAGAGTTTATTTGCCGACGTGCAGGCTCAGAGCAAATAATATATTAATTTAAACTAGGTGTAGATATCGGCACGGCTTCGCATGGTTATGCATAAACTGATAATAAGTTATACGATTAGTTTACCTTTCCCGAGAGAGTTCTAAGCCGTTAGTAGCCTGCAACATAACTTATTGCAGAAAAACTATTCAGTTCTCTTTTACGCAAGTCTGAATAAGTAAATAAAAAAAACCGGCCAAGTGCGAGTCGGACTCGCGCACCGAGGGTTCCATACCATAAGAGAAGAAAAACATTAAAAGAACCACTTTTGTTCATGAATTTACGAGTATAATTTACATGTAGGTACTTTTGATGGCGAACCGCAAACGTAACTTTGTTTTTGGTGGTTTATTGTTATTATCAAAAGAAGTATAATAGTTAGGGATTTCATTTTATTTTTCCTGTAAAATATACATTAATGTCTATTGATCATAATTATTTCAGATTTTTCGATTGATAAACTTCGGAGATAAGGGGGGGGAACGGTATTTTTTTCGACAGTTTGCTCAATAGATCAAAAACTATCAAGAATAAAAATAAATAAAAATCGGTTTTAGAATACACAAGTAACGCCCTTTCATATGATACCCCACTCAATATTGTTATTTCATTTTGAAAATTCGAAGCCCCCGTTTTCCCCCCTTTTTAAATAAAAATAAAAACAATTTTCAAATTTTTACTTTTGATTGCTATGACGTCGGGTCACTAATACCTATAACTATTCTAAATTTCAAGTCGATAGCTGCGATAGTTACTGAAATAATCGAGTGTGACAGACAGACGGACGGACGGACGGACGGACGGACGGACGGACGGAGGGACGGAGAAAGTCTCACCATAAGGGTTCCATTTTTACCAAATTGGTATGGAACCCTAAAAAAGGAAAGAAGAGAAAGAAATATGGACACATCACGATACTTATTTTAACACGCTATTACAAACGATACTAGAGACTCCCATTTGGACTCCAAATGTGCAAATTTTGAGCCTTGAAGCCTCGAGAACATGTGACATTTAACTGGCCATGGGAAAAGCATGGTTTACCTAAGTGCACGCCCACTACTTGAAGAATTTG
Source organism: Coenonympha glycerion (assembly GCA_963855885.1). Classification (NCBI taxonomy): domain Eukaryota; kingdom Metazoa; phylum Arthropoda; class Insecta; order Lepidoptera; family Nymphalidae; genus Coenonympha; species Coenonympha glycerion. Next base: position 12,478,860 of record OY979637.1, on the reverse strand, counting down.
CCCATGTCCTTAATTTGGCGTCATGGCGAAATGTCATGTTTTACCGGGATTTGCAAAAATATGGTCTGTTTGGATCCGAGGAATGAAAACATTTTTGCATTTTTCGTCTCCAGTTAAAATATAATAGTTAAAATAATGGCGTTTGTTATATTCTGGCCTAGCTGCGTGATTCTTAGCCTTGTGCATACAGTGCATCTTAATTACGAAACAGCATTATTGGGACCCCCAATTTCAGTTGCAGTTTATGTGAGAGCACATCTGTTAGCTCCAACAAATTTAAAAACTCTGTAAGATATGAGGTCGTTTGTTCTGTATCCATGTTTGTGTCTGTGGAATAATCATTCCTTTACTTGTCTTTGGACCTCTTAAAATATCAATTTCAACAAAAATATCAAGCTTCATTTATGTTACATATGCCCATAATATTTAGGACTTAATGCAAGCTTGAATTATATCAGCCGGTGTGCCTCTCGAAATCTCTGGTAAGGTTTGCCGAAAGTCAACAGTCAATAAGACAACTAAATGCCTGCCATGAGGTCTCAGTTGTCTCTCAGATCTTGAAGAGTTCGATTCAGTGCCTTCACAGCTTTTTTGTGGACCATTGTGCTTTCGTCCCATACTAAAAGTTTGAATTTACAAAGACATTTACATATTGCCCTGGGAACTATTTTCGCTAATATTGTAAATTTGCGATTCCTCTTGTGCGATGTTCAATGGTAATTATAAACCGAATTTTAAATGCGAAGATACCGCAGCATTAAGAATCAAATCAATCAATCAATTAATCAAGAAATATTGAGTGTGTAGTAGAATATTGTATCGAGCATCCAACATTTCTATTTGAATTAAGGGATTCCACCCAATAACATTTCTATTTAAGCGACGTCAATGCGATCTGAATAATAGTTTCAGTATTCCGGATTAATTCCTAATGGCTCGATTTTGTCTGGCTTACTAACAGATTTCAAGTTGGAGAAGATATTCAACATGTTGTACGAATGTTCAGTTCAGTACTACTCGTAGCTCTGCTTTACCGCATCGACGGTATTTGGTGTTTAGCGTTCGATAGACTACTAGTACATTGACCAACATTTGTATCGGACTGCTTTAATAAGACTAACCTCGACTGTATTCATCTCTCCATTCTGGTGTTATAGTTTGTTATAGTTTCTGATTTAGTTTAGTGAATCTGCATACTGATAAGATTTGGTAACATCTGCTACTACTTTATCACTTGCATTTAACATTATTGTTATGATTTCAATACTCAGAGGAAGTAAATACAGAATTGATTTATTAATCCGTGGTAGTTGTGGCCCATACTTGTTTATTTAGAATGCTTTTTAAATTATTCTAATTTATAGCGTTATGTATTTATTAATACATAACGCCAAAAATAAAAACATTAACATGAAAATTCATATGTATTATTTATTTTATCCGTATGGCTTAAAACACTCAATTAGTAGACTTACTCATGAACTTAAAGTGGTAACGTGTAGGTACAGAGCGATATAAACGAAACTGCTTCGCCAGTAAGTTTGAGCTTTGTTTGTTTGAGGTTTACGGCTAACTATATTGAATAACTAACAGATTTAGTTTACTCTGCTATATCAATTTGTACCAAATTAATCGATCAAATTAAATCAATATTGGAGAGAAACGTGGATAAACTTTCAAGCAGGGGTATATACAAGGTACAACGTCTTGTATGGCTTTAGTTGCAAGCAGAAGTTATGTGGGGATTTCATGCTAAGCTTCGCATCAGATGGATGGCTTTGTTAATCTCATTCGCGCTATTTATCTTAAAACAATAGGTAATAATAGAGTAACATTAAGCAATAGATTGCGATTAACGAATGCGTTTAATGTGACCTGTCTTAATTTCTTTATAACAAATAAAAGTCCTTACTGATCAAAGATAGGCCAGCTCGAACTCGTGGACGTAGACCGCCATCATCTGCTCCATCACCTAAATCTTGGAAATCAGGAGTTAAGATGAAACTCTTAGATAAGCATGCTGCACCTTATAGATTGTATCATGTGATTACAGTCAAGAATTGTCTACTTCGTTAACAAAAAACACATACGTTAATCTTTGCACAGCGCCTAATAAAAAAGGATTTTCGTCAAACGAAATCACTCGAGCGAATAAGGGACGAGTCGCAAATAAAATTGTAATTAATGAGTATGCTATGTCAAATTAAGTTTTTTCTAACAGAGAATATATTTATGGGATAAACGAAACGTAATGGAAATTCGTTTAAGAAAAATGGCTCCTGAACGTCATTAGGAATCTATAAGTAACAAATATTATTTTCGTAATGAACTCAATGCTACATACTATAGGATATGTCTTTACTTTTTTTCTTGTATGGATAAGACTTAGGTACATTATGAAAAGATATAAACCACAGAACGCATAAATCTTCGCTATGCAAAACGGTAATCTAATAAAAATACATTCCACTGCTAGTTTCATACCATCATGACACAAAGGAAAGTGAATTTAGACACATTATTTTCTCGTTCCCACATTTCTTGCGGGGAAACTTCCAGACGTCTCTGAAATGGAGTTTTATTTATTCGTTTGAATATTAAACATGGACAAAGATATAATATTTCATTATTCATATACATACTTAAGTCTTCATTTAAAATGCTGGAAATAAAATACCTAATATTCAGCACCATGCACACACAGCTGCGGACATGTGAAGAAAGTACTCTATTATTAATTAAAATATTATAGAGATCGGAATGTTATTTGCTAGCTTATCGAAACATTATCCTGACAATTTTCCGATATACACGTCATATAAATCAGTCAATAACCAGAGACTGAGTGAGAAGTCTTAATACATACAAGCATTATACATAAATATAAGGAGCATACAAGGACGTATTACATTTATTCGAGTCTTGCGAGATATGTAAGGAAACCTTACATTATTCATATACATACTTAAGTCTTCATTTAAAATGCTGGAAATAAAATACCTAATATTCAGCACCATGCACACACAGCTGCGGACATGTGAAGGAAGTACTCTATTATTAATTAAAATATTATAGAGATCGGAATGTTATTTGCTAGCTTATCGAAACATTATCCTGACAATTTTCCGATATACACGTCATATAAATCAGTCAATAACCAGAGACTGAGTGAGAAGTCTTAATACATACAAGCATTATACATAAATATAAGGAGCATACAAGGACGTATTACATTTATTCGAGTCTTGCGAGATATGTAAGGAAACCTTAATCAGTGAATGTTTATCAACAGATCTTGTAGGTAGCACGGAAATAAACTGGTAAATTAATCAACGTTCACGGAAACACGAAGCGTTCAATCTAACCTCACTTTAACCAACGAATATATAATATTTGCTTTAACACTAATATACCGGAAATATGTAGTGTCAGGCCTCTTGACTAAAAATAATTAGGGTTCCGTACCCAAAGGGGAAAAACGGGACCCTATTACTAAGACTTCCCTGTCCATCAGATTTGGTTTATCCGCATCTCACACACCATATTGAGATATGCCCTCATGTGATTCAACTTTCTATTGCCAATGCAACACTGTGTAACAAACGTTTAAATGTTACAATTTACTAGTAACTAATTAATGATTAAACGAACTTACCTGTACGTGAAGTTCAATCATAATTACTCGAAGAGCTTCGCTCCAAGATGTTACAACGTAGTAACACGTCAGACTCGCCGTTTCGCACTGTATTTCAGAGGAAGGTAGACCAAAGAAAAAATTTCGATGCTACACCAACCGCGGCCCGAACACCTCATTTAGTTTGGAGAGAGCATAGCTGTTAAAATCACAGATTATTTGAAGAAACAAGAATCCTTTCTTCAAAGAATCTGTGTTTAAAATAAATTGATTATTATTTGATAATTATTTTTTAACTTATGTTTCACGACCAGGGCAATGGCCTGTCCATTGGGAGGGAGGGTTGCTAACATCTTGGAGCGAAGCTCTTCGAGTAATTATGATTGAACTTCACGTACAGGTAAGTTCGTTTAATCATTAATTACTCTCGGCTTCGCTCCAAGATGTTACAACGTAGATGTTGAGAGAAAGTTATTGTCAACAACGTGAAACATAAATTCTGACATATAAAACAAAATAATTGATTAATATTTTCGTCATAAACAGAATCTTTCCTAATAACACACAAAACAGAATATTTTTTATAATAACCACTACTTTCATTATAAGAGAAATATAGTAAAATAACTTAATACTTGAAACATTGGTTATGAAATGGGTTGTAACCAACTCTACATTAAGTATAATCTCTCGAATGATCCATTCTAATATTATTATTAACAGCTTAATTTTTATAATATATTTATATTTAAAATTTTACATGTATTAATATATCTTAAGCAGATACTCTAATTAAACTTCATGAGATACTAAACTAATATAGTATTTTGTGAAACCCAAATAATTTGATCTCAATCCTGCAGTATTTCTAATAATGTCTGTACTAAGTGTAGGTTAACTCCCAACCTGAAGACTTTCGAAATCGACGCGGGCCTAGTAACGTGCGCAGTGAATATGGATGTTGCCATTACCACGGATTTTTGGGTATTACATTCAAATATAAGGTACCTTTGACCAACTATTCAATGTTTAAGAAGAGTTTTTAAAATGAGGCTTGTTGCATGAAATGAGTGATGAAGATAGATTCGAAGGTCCTTATTTCTTTAATAATATTATATACTCGTATATATTATGTAAACATATATATCAACAAGTTTAATTCCAATATTTAAAAATAAGAAAGAGTTTTGTATGAAAAGACATATTATTCTTATGATTATCTCACAAATAAATTAATTTGACGAAAGATTAATTGACGTAATATCTGCAAATAATGCATTCATTATTGTTTTAAGTTCATTATACTATTTTGTATTATACCTATTGCATGCCATAAGGCTGGATTTGTTTAAGCATTAATTATTATGTAACACCTATGTATTATACATATAAAGACAAATAAAGATAAATTGTATTGAATTGAAATTGTACTTTAAAGTATTTCCGGATTTTTATTTTTTTTATTTTTATGAAAGATAAATATAAACTTGGTGATTATAAAAAGTAGCAGACGTGAGGTGTTTCTCAGTTTGGAATTTTTATTATAACCTCAGTTTTTGCAAAATTAATATATTATTTATATGTATGTACATCACAGACAGCGTCTCAACTCTGTGAGCTGCGACCAGTGCCCATTTTTAGGGTTCCATATTTAATTAATATAGATTGAACTTCCTTAAAAGTACAATTAATCTGATAAACATTCTGAAACTTGGTCAACATTAATTCGGACATATTTTAGATTAGACATTTTTGCAATTTAAGGCCGTAAACAAAGTACTCTTTAAGTATATTATACAAGTTCAATCATAAATAGCAATAATAAATTGTGACCTAACTAAATAATAAAATAAAATATCAACAAGTGATTATTATATTCCATATTCATTTGAATCAATAGAATAGAAAACTTAGAATATTCGTAATGACTTCACTATAAAAATATGTAAATAATTATTTTGACAGCAGGTGGATGAATACATAAGACTCCTCTTCGGAGTAGTGAAATCCGGATAACATCCCTATACAATTACGGTGATTTGTCGGAGTACTGCGCGTTCGTAACACTAATTATTATATAATTGTTGAAATATCTTGTGGTTTTAAAATCAATGGTCGAGTATTGTTGTTACAAGTAAGTATCTTATAGAACACGATTGTGTAGGCCATTGAGGCAACTGTTACAACACAATCCCTGTTCCTTAACGTTAATTAAATTTGTATTTAAAATTTCTTTGTAATAAGTGTTTAAGCAGAATAAATGATTATTTATTTGTTTATAGATGAATAAGATAAAATAAGAAATGATAAAATCTCCCCGCGATATAGTATATGGATTGATTGTAAAGTCATCGGGATCCTATATCATGAAACATAATATTATGTTTTACATTTGTGTTTTTTTTTTTTTTTTTTTTTTTTTTTTTTTTTTTATTATATCTTATTGTCAGAACTGCGGAAGTAATCAGGATTCAGCATGTGCACAGTGCATGTGCAATTTATCTACTAATAAGTAATAATCATTATATTTTACTGATTATTTATAAGTGCCCGTAAGCCAGGCCTATATGAAATAAGTCTTTTGAATCTTTGAATCATGGACCGTTATATTAGACAATTTTCATAATTGTTATAATAATAATGTAATATTTGTCAATTTCAGATTTTGATATTTCAGTCGCAATCACAATACGAAGCAAATTTTTTCAGTCCTGGAGGCTGTTTGCGTGTAGCTGCCATTCCTGTTCACTCCATGGTCCACAAGCATGATCCCCAGTTGTTGAGGCATCAGTAAATATTTTCATGGCATAAGTGTCACCTTTTATTTCACATGCTGTATAATCCATATTTTTGCTTAACCAGCATATATTTCAAATTTTCGCTTAGATTTAAGCATTTACAGCGCTCAGAATCTTTTATGTATTACTAGCAGTAGGTCTAATCTACAGTTAACATTCTTTAATTTCTTTATCTGGTCACGTTATTTCTATTTTGAGTATTATGATATTGCTTTATTGAATACCTATTATTTTTTTTTTTTATTTTTTTTTTGTTATAAATAGAAAATAAATGCTAAGTATTTTAGTATTTGATCTTGTATCGGACACGTTTTGTACAATTATTTTAAGACCCATAAAAATTTATATCTAAATAAAAGGTGAAAAATTATCCATCGGTCGCAATGGTATTGCGACGGGCTTAATTATCTAGAATCTTAGTAAATACTGGAGCTGTATTCAATGAAAATGGTAACACATTGAATTCACAGACATTGCTATTTCACTGAAAGCATAAAATTTTCTTAAATTGTCATCTAAATCATTATTTACTATAAAAGTAAAATATTTTATTTAAAAAATTAATTTTAATTTGATAAATGATGATTTTCTAGTTTAAAAACTATGCATTTACGAGTTTGTTTATCTAATTTCTTTTCATTGAAATTAAATTGTTTAAATAATGCTCCTATAGACAAAAGATTATCTTTAGGTAGATTCTTTAAAATAATATTTAATATTCTGTCCAAGTATATTTTACTTCTTTATATAAAGAATCACGAAGCATCACAATGGTTATGACATGATATGTAACCTGATATCCACTATGAAATTGTAGAATTATTGATGTTGAATCATAAACACAAAATGATTATTAATATTAATAATAATGATTAATATTAAATCAATTATAATCAGCCATTGTAGAAATAAGCCAAGCGGCCTGCCGGCTTTACCGTCCTGTGTCGCGTACTCTGTGGCGATGACTTCCTCGAGGAGCTGTGTCGAAGCGTCACGTGACTCGACGTCCGCCTCACCGCGTGCCGCGCGGTTCCCGCTCATACGGCCGAGAAAATATGGCTGCCTGCAGCTGGTAGCTGTGGCCGTGGTCGTATTGTCGCTCTCTTTATTCATCAGAATAAATGTCTCCTCAGGAGGAATCGATATATTAAATATAATATGTAGGTATAAGATTCGAGCCGAATCCATTTAAGCAGATATGCATTTGCATCTTTACAGTATAAGAGTAAAGTACATAACAGCTACGCATGTAGTGTAGTCGTGACAGCTCACAAGTAATTAATATTTGCTTATTACCTTCGGATCATCTTCTAACATGCTCAGTATGGGACTAATATTCTGTAGGTGCATCTTTCACAGCAGCAGTCGGTACAGCAACTATAGTAACAGGAAACTGGGACAAGAGGCGCGCTGGGGATCAACACAGCCGATATTGCAGCGGTGCCGGTGTTAACGACGGTACTTACATTCACTCCAGAAAAAGCATTCTCCGTGACGTCGACATCAATGGCGGCAATCGGTTCGCTGTCTGCGTAGCAGTTATGCTTCGGTTGTCAGTAAAGGGTGTATATGAGACTCCGAGATGAGAAACATGCAACCCTGTATAGTATGGGCGTATGTGAGACTCCGGTATGAGAAACACGCAACCCTGTGTAGTATGGGCGTATGTGAGACTCCGGTATGAGAAACACGCAACCCTATTGTAGAGGTGTATGTGCATTGTGCAACCTCTAGTTGAGAAACACACAGCCTATTTGTGATCTGTTTCCGTCACCGGGAATCGAACCAAGCCTCTTGAGTGAGAGTCAGGTATCCTTGCCACTAGACCATATCGGATGCTAGGTACTTTCATTTTATAATTGAATAGGTACTCACGGCTCGGGATTTTCTTAGTTTCCTCACTATATCACAATAAAATCACAATCACCACTATTATATTATTATTCCTTTTCGGAATGATAGAAACCTTATACCTCCTTTTATCTGGAGAAAAAAAAATATATTAAGATTAAAAACGTACGAAACAGCGAAGCACTAAACTGTGAATGAGGTGTTCGGGCCGCGGTTGGTGTAGCATCGAAATTTTTTCTTTGGTCTACCTTCCTCTGAAATACAGTGCGAAACGGCGAGTCTGACGTGTTACTACGTTGTAACATCTTGGAGCGAAGCCGAGAGTAATTATACGTAAGATCACAATACTATTTTGAAATTGATAAAAAAAATTGCGTTGGTATTTTTTATACACTTTTAACTAAAGAATAAAGATATATCAGATAATCAAAGGATCTTCTCGGAACAGTGACAGTTGTTAACGAGCAGGGAGCAGTTAAATATTTTAATATTCATTTCAATATTCCACTTCTGGCAAAACCTTTAATATTCAGCCATGTTAACGAATCCTTTCAATAATAACAACTTTAGAAACCATCATGTTTAAAAGTAACACAGTAGGATTTAATATATTAACAGCCGTTTTCACTAAACCCAGGAAACGCCTAAATCGAATGCTTAGCCCTAAGATGACAGTTGTTGCAGGTGAAAACTGTCACCTATAGGCTAAGCATTTAGGTTTAGTGAAAACGGCCTTAAGAGGGATTTAGCTGCTAAGATTATTCCAGAATATAGATTACAAAGTATACCAAGTCACTGATGGAATTTTGTTTAATTGCACTGTTGAATATTAAAACGGCCATTAAAGACCGGTCTTGGAAAGAACAATTTGAATAATAATAATTTATTTAAAATTCATTGATGTTGTTTTTTAAATCGTTACCATAGTGGGGAAACGGTTACCCATGGTAAAATATTGGATAACAGATTATAAATTATGGCTTCGGTTGTAACATTTGGTGCGGTAATGAAAGAAAAGTCGGAATTCTTCCGGGTACAGTAAAATAAAATAATACTGGTAACAAAAACATGGGGAAGTAAACATTGCACCATATGGCTCCATTTTATTAGAACCCCCGCTCGATACAGGAGAATTCCAACAGAAGTTCATTCGTTTAAATTCAGTCAACGTAGCGGACGAATGCGACGAAATTAAAACGAAGGACTTTTGTAGAAACTTTAAAAAACTACAAACTTTCGCAGCAGAGAAATAAGTCTGTTTTGCTGTTTGAATATAAATCTTGATCGTATTCTGTAACATCATGATGCATTTTTCAATCTCTCAGTATTTTTTTGCAAAATTTATTTTATAAAGTTGCATTTCGTTAGATGAACTTTTCATTGCTTGATTTATTTATATATAGCCGCACCTTACAAATGGTGCCAGATCGGCGCCTAAATAGAATACCTTTTATTAGTTTCAAGTTGAAGATAGGAAGAGTAGTATTTAGAATAAAGTTCAAAAGGCCTGACCTTAAGAAGTGGGAGGTTTGTACTGGCCAAGTTCCTATAAACCAAATTAATTTACGTGATGTCAGATTCGAACATGAATGATTTACGTAATACATCTGGGTCACCATAACATCATCTAAGATTATCATATATCATCGGCATGGTCTATTGTTATGCCATATCTTGTTTGGGCACGATCACATCTAGACTCAGAGTTTCATAGGACAATGGTTAAGTACAACGTACGTGCTAGATATCCAGTGCAACCAGATTTTATCTAAAACCTCTCAGCTTTATCTATAGTTTCAGTATTGCTGATTCAACCCTTGTTTGCTTATGCGCTATGTTATTAGTATTGGTGTTAATTCACATGGACGCTTTATAAAATGGATATCGGATCGCTCAGTTTCATAATCTTCACAATAAATCATATGGAAAAGGATAGCCCGAATTTAGTGTAGCCTGTGTTGTAGCCAATTTCAACCGAACCTATCTTTCCTTTAACAGCCAGGTTTTAGAAGTCAGTATTTTTACGTCGCAGAGCTTGGTTTTATTTAGTCAATATCTATGTTACAATATAAAATATTCTTATAAGAGTGACGATTAAAAAGAAAGAAAGCTGTGACTGCTTACCTAGTCGAAAAACGAAAGATGATGCGAACCGCTTAGAGAGTGGGGGGTTTTATTCAAGTTTTCCGGCTGTAAAAGCAATTTTCCGTAGAGCGCCAACGCAAATAAGGATGAAGAACGTTATTTAGGAAATGATTCGATTCTTGAACTTGAAGTTTCTTTTTGATAATGGAATAGAAGATGAGTCTCAAGTTCGCTTCTTCCAATTTTTTGTACATTACGAGGCTGGCTCAATCAAATACAATTTTTATTGGAAATCTTTTGCCACGGTAAACAAAGTCAAGCATAGGAAATAAATTGAAATATCTGGGTGACCGAGTTTCGCTCGGTACTTTAACTACAGGCCAATAGATGGCAACAGGAGTCGTATTGTTATTTTTTTGCTAAATTCAACATTTTCTAAAAATGAATCCTAGCTAGATCGATTTATCGCCCCCAAAACCTGTACACTAAATTTCATGAAAATCGTTCGAACCGTTTCCGAGATCCAGATTATATCGAAATATAATTGAAGAATTGCTCGTTAAAAGGTATAGGATTTGTTCATACGTCTCCCTGTAGAATTAAAAAAAAAATACTAATCAAGTCTACTACTGTTAAAGTTAAGTATTTAGTTGCGGTTGACAGCTCGACAACAAAATATAAACTACGACAAACGCAGCGATTTAAGAGGCCTGTGAACTACGGTGTCTCCGTTAATGCAAAATACCAAATCATTTGTAATTCGTGAATATTTCGATCATGTTGTGGTGTTATTCGGATTCATATAGCAATAATCTATGCTCCTGGCCATATTTGGTTCGGAAATACTTCTTAAATAATTTTGATCAATATTTTTATAACTTTGGTCGAGTTCCGTAATACCAAAAATTATGAATGAAAACTTGTAACTTTCTTTATTAACTTGTGTTTTTCTTTAGCTGGACAATAAAAACTGTGAACTGTGAACTCCTGAACTAATGCGACGTGAGATAGTGTTGTTTTTATTACAAAACAAATAAGCAGAAAACATGTCCTGTTTGACATAAAAATAAGCAATACTAAATTCATTTACAATTTCGTTTAACAACAGTATTTCGGAACCAGATATGGCCAGGAGCATAGATTATTACTACACGAACCCGAATAACACCACAACATGATCGAAATATACACGAATTACATATGATTTTGGTATTACGTTTGTATGGGAGACATGGTAGTTCACAGGACTCTTAAACAGAAAAAAAATAAAATAGCTAGTGAGGATTAATGTTTAAATTATCACGAGCACTAACGGTCAGTACTCGTACACTGGAGTAGCTGTAAAAACGTCCCGCATAATAATTGAAACATAAAATATACGTTTACGCCACCGTGCGGTTTTGTACGCGGTCAGTTGAATAAACATGAAACCATGCTACGAATATCCAATGACGAAATACGCTACGCTAAGAGGATGGGAAAGATGTGACGTATGTTGAAGGCAAAAAAATTCTCAAATATGGTGTCGCGCTTCATACATTTCGGTACAGCTGCCAGCAAATACCGCTGTCGGTCGCTTACATTAGCGCCATTTTACAGTTTTGACAACTTAAAAATCTGGCTTCAGGGCGGAGCCTAAAAATGTATGCTTGACGTCAGTAAGTGCTGATCACTAAATATGTTTAATCAATGCGAACATATCACTTAGAACTAATGTTTTTCTAGGGTAATTTGAGAATCCAATTATTATAATTTCACCACCGATATGAGCCTTAGGATGATCCTATCTGAACAATTTACTGTAGGTAAACCTTCTTTACACAATAAAAAAAAAGTAGCGATATTTGAAAAAATCCCGTTGATACGCCACAATATGGAGAACGCTGTCACTGTGGAAACGTGCGTGCGGACTGAGTATTATAACATGTGAAGTGATTTGTGGCGTGGATAGCAGCCCATAAACGATACTGCGGCATTGATCTATAATATATATCGTTGTACTTACTGTGGTCGGTTTACTATAACTGATGCCGTTGGTGTCAAAACAAACTTTTATGACACCAGTAAACTGGAGAAATTTTTTCGTGCTGTCTATTAATTTCACATATTCTTTTACTTTATTTTTAGATTTTACATGCAAAATCAGTCATGCTATGGAATTTAAATTTACTATGGCACGCGAAGCTTCAATTTAATAATATCCAGCTGAGCTAACATCCGAGGGTGCAGTTTTTCCTTCGTCTTACATAATATTAAAGTTTAAACCGTGTAGAAGATAAATGAGTAGGTACAATATAAGTACCAAATACAATTTAATTTATACGCACGTTTCACACAAACCTCCATCCACATTTTTGGCGCGTTCTATTTTAATTATCTCTTACGTGTATGTACCTGAGATGGTCTCTCAACTGTCGAAATATGCTATCACCAGGAGTATGCTCGCTTCTAACGTTTTCAAGTCACGTGCTGTCTCCAATTTACATAATACATTACATTCGTACAACAAAATTACATTTGTATAAACCTGAAATCTTTTTTTTTTTATAAAAAGAAAACTAGCAGAATCGCCTTTGTTTCGTACGAAAAGTTTTGTGATAATTTGAATAAATTCTTCCTAATCCATTGTATATGTAATGTAAAAAAGTTATGTGGAAAATTACATCTTTATAGTCCCAAGTGTATGCTTCTCAAGGAGATACTGAGTCAGCGATTAAACCAAAACCCGTTGTAATTTACTTACCCATCGCTTTAACTCGACAAAATTACTATCATCTACGTAAAAAACAAATATTTTAGCACATTTACACGGCATGCAAATACGCAAATGTTATTGCGCATTTTAAACCGTTCAGTTCGAATCACATAATTATACCAGTACCTTATTCCCATTATCTGGGAAGGAATTTTTCGAGAGGTACCTACAATGATTACATATTTTTTACGATTTAATAACTAAAAAGTTATTATACATAACGTTATAAAACACGACTATATGATGTGGATTAGTAACATTTTGCTAGATCTTTACTTTTGTAAGGGAACACTAAAATTATAGGTGTGGTTTCATTTCAAAATATGACAGTCGAAAGAAAGAAAAATTGCTTCTAAGTGGTTTCTACATCATATTATAATGAAACGATTTCATAGTTCTAGATAACTTTAACGCTCCGGGCTAGGCGGTGATGAATGAGAAAGGTCACGCCTTTTATTTATATAGAACACAGAAGATTGATACCGTGTCCTGAGGGTTAAACAATAATAGTAATAGTATGTTGTAAGTTATTAAAATACCGGTAAATCGAGTAGAATATAATATTACAACCTACATGGCACAGTTGCTGATAATTATGATGTCGTAATTAAGATGGAGATCCTAAATTCCGTTTTCCATACGAACATAATACAGATAATATTATAAATAAAATAAATAATTAAAAAAATCAAAAAACCCGACTGCAAAAATGTCAACTAAAATGCAATAACTTAAAAGACTGAAACAAGGCGGACAACGAAAACAAAATTATAATAAACTTAAAAAGATGCAATTTTTACTTCATTTTAACAAACAACATTATGAGCTGAAAGCTTTAGTTAAATTTTCGCATTCAATTTAAAAATATAGAAGGCGGGACCTATTTTCGCAAATTATAAATTAACATAGAGAAAATTAATAGGTCCCGCCTGCTTTATTTTTTAAATTGAATGCGAAAATTTAACTAAAGCTTTCAGCTCATACTGTTGTTTGTTAAAATGAAGTAAAAATTGCATCTTTTTAAGTTTATTATAATTTTGTTTTCGTTGTCCGCCTTGTTTCAGTCTTTTAAGTTATTGCATTTTAGTTGACATTTTTGCAGTCGGGTTTTTTGATTTTTTTAATTATTTATTTTATTTCAGGCTTTTTAGTTGCCACACTTTACGAGCGAAACCTAAGCACTTTTATCTACACAATGTCAAAGACGTAAAGTGGGTATATTTGGTTATATATTATATTATGTCGGTTCAAGTCAGTCAGTCACTGGAAGAAGTAAAAGTTGTAAACAGTGTCGTCAAACGCAAATCTGGATTTTATCCCGGAAATATATAAGCTGACCAGTAACATTTCATAGGTGTAGTTTGTGTACGTTTAGGGCTCAGGCGTATCTAACTCACGTCGCTTAAAGCGGATCGTTCGGGAAAAACTGAGATTACAAATAGAAATAGAAAAAATCTTTATTTCACATAGGCCTAACTTACAGACTTATGAAAGGTCATTTATATTATTTAATATAAAACGATATGGTGATAACTATTATTCGACTTAAAACTAAGTTTACCCTCGGTTCCAACGCGCCCTGCACTGAGAAGAAGCCCACAACAAACTCAGCCGGGTTTTCTTTTATTTGTTTTCACCATTTTACATAGGTAATCTCTTAAAAATTAATTGAGCTAATAAAATAGCAGTAAAAATGCACAATATAAAGTACGACACACATTTGGTCAATACAAGATTAACGCTATCAAAAACTACAAATATTACCATTTTGAACGCATTGATCGACTGTTTATAATTCCAAATTAATTCGAAACATATGACTTATGTATATTTTTGTAATCTCCTTGTAATTCCCTTCATTTTGATACCCCACTCGATAGGTTTGGTTATAAATATTTTGTAAATGACTGACAATTTTAGGCCCAAAATCCGCCATTTTGCTTTTTATTTTCAAAAACCTATCTAAGAACACTTGGGTTAATGAGACAAATCTAACGATACCATTAACGTCAAAATCCATCCACCCGTTTGGAAGATACGTGGTCATAAAGAAATTTACATGCATACATACAAGATACGCGCGAAAAACATAACCCTTCTTGCAGTCGGGTAAAAAGGCCTTGTCTTAGGAGTTTGTGCAATTTGTGATGCCGAATTATTCGCATAAGTCTCTCACCAATAGATGGCAGCAGGTATTATATATTTTTTGGTTAATTCGACATTTTCTAAAAATTTATCCCAGCTAGATCGATTTAACACCCCCAAAACCCCCTGCATACTAAATTTCATGAAAATTGATCGAGCCGTTTCCTAAATTCAGATTATATAGTAATATATACACAAGAATTGCTCGTTTAAAGGTATTTGATTGATTGATTGATTGATTACCATAACCGTAAACAAACCAATCATCAGAGACGTTTGTGATTTGTAAGGATGCTCTCAAGTAGCTCGTCATTGAATAAAAACTTACAGCAACGCTGTAGTTTGACACGTATTAATAGCTAAAATAATTAGCGTTGTTAATCTAATTGCAGAAATTAGTCGCAGTTTGTAGGTACTTATTGGCCAGATCAATGCCTGTGTGACAATTATTGTTAGAACAGTTTAGCGCTTAATTGATCGCATTGTGGCGAAAACTACATTGTTTAAATGACACTATCTTGCATTAATTCACATAAATTTATCAAATATACAGTATATCAGTGACAGATAAGATACAACGATAACATTTTGTTCGGAAAAATGTTATGCTGGCTCATTAAATTCAATAAAGGTGTGAAACAAAATAATTATCTTTTCTCCGAAAACCCAACATGAACCTACTCGTACCTATCTAATGATAACAGTGAAATTAACGCTGGAGTTGTCTCAGCTCACAGCCTGTACACACTTACTCGTGCTACCAAATCCTCATTTACATCACAAAGTCCAAGGGCGGTGACGTTTGACTTGAATTAAAGGGAGGAACGTCATCATTAATGAGGTTAGCGGGGAATTTAAAGTGGTACCGTGGTGTAGCGAGAAACTTTGGTAAGTACTCTAATTGTAGCGTATTTCGTCATTGGTGAAAAGTTATGACAAAAAATTCAAAATTCCATACAAAAATTGTTTTTAAATTGGACCCCTTTTTATATTAAAATTTTTAAGTCTTGTAATTGTTAAGGATTGTACGAAACGCTCAACTTTTTATAAAAACATAGTGCCAAATGCCTATGTTATAGGTTTTAGGAACTTCGGCTCTTAACTCTATTAACTGATTAAACCCCACCTTTATAATCACCTCACTTTGTTACTTGCCATTGCTCTTGAGGATTACGATTCAAGGAAGGTATGGTTTCAGCAAAAAGTGATTGTAAAGAATGAGGAAAGCCAATACAAACACTTACGCAAATAGACGACTAAAATAAAACAACCTACGGTAAGTCTACAGTAACAGTTACACTTTGGGAAAGCTATAAAATGTTGCGACCACCTTTAGCATTAATAATGCACTCGTAACAAACTCGAGTCCGACACTAGGTCCGTGGCACTTTGAAAAGAGAATTTATAGAATACACTTAGTCCGCGGAGTCGTGGGAACAGTTCAAAACGAATTCACCGCCAAGTCCGGATTTACCATTAATGTGGCGCATTAATGGTAAATCCAGAGTTGGCGATGAATTCCCAAGCCGATGCTTTTGTATTTCCATGCATACGATTACGTGTCATTAATACTACCGCTACTTTCAACTACAAAAGGCCGGCCAGAAATAGACTTAGGTAAAACAGAGAAACCAAAATTATTCTGATGTCGAACCTTATAATATGCCCAAGTTGGACATTTCGTTAAATTAAGTTTACCTATATTGTTCCTTATTGTAAGGCAAAATATTTCGGCTCTAGTTAGTAAAATTACTTATCTTTACAAATATACCATCGTATAATGCCTAGTTTGCACTGTCAGCAGTAAAGTCTAGTAGCTAAAATACTGCTCAAAAATCGTTCGCACAGAAGTCTAGTCCAGTTCACAAGGTAAGTTGTGTTTGGCAAGATGAACAGCCTACAATGCAATTCTCGACAAAAATTTTGATTTTTAGACGTTCAGGTACTAAATTACTCGCTACTACACTAAAACACTAGCATAGTGCGAACTGGGCATAAGATATATTTTGATTTTGTCTACACTCAAAATCCTGCTAAAGATGTTGGATACTGTTTAAGCCAGCGTCTTTTGTTCATACTCTTGTATTTTCTGATCCTCCAGTTTACGAAATAAATAACAACAGATGCGAACAGCAAGGTGAGATATTTTTATGTATATCATATGCTATCAAGCGTGAATAGGCATTTCACATGTGCAGACAAATCCGCTCCAACCACTTAAGACTGCATCATTGTTTGGACGTGATTGTTATCAAGGTCACGACTCAGAATGCGTTATAAAAAGAGCACAAAATAATTAAATTTCAAATTAAATTACTTCTCAAAATTTACATACGCGAACACGACGTATAATGCGTGGCGGCAGAACGCGGGAAATTAAACGGCCCATACGCACATAAATTCCGCAAGGTGGGGGTGCGAGTGCTCGCGCGCCATTTACCTGGAACAAACAAGAAAATTATTTACCTTCATACAATCGTTACAAGTGCCTCATTAAAGGGAGTTATGCCGTGATAACACAGTTTCCAGATACACCTAATTAAACAACGTTCAGTTCCTTTGAAATGAGCTCGTTGTCTTGTTCTTTATTTATACATATAGATAACTAACTGACCCAGCAAACGATGTTTTGCCAGTAGAGATTTAAAAAAAATCTTACCACCTACTTCTCAGACCTACCGAAAATTTCAAAGACACAGAATTTTTATAACTATCGGTCGAATTCTATAATATATTAGAGAAATTAGATAACTTATTTTTTTTGGTGGGATTCAAGGCCAAGGCCTTGTAAATGGTGGCTCCTTCGACGAATTCTCTACATATAAATATAAACAAAGTTTGTATTAAAAAATCAATAAACGCATAAATATTTGACACCACAAAAATAAGGGGAGTAAGTAGTTGTATCTTTTGACACAGATACGATTATTATCAAAAATTAAAACTACGAGACGTGTAAATGAAGCTACATTTAGAAGAAACAATTTTCACCCGTAGAATAAAGAACAAAAGAGCCGCTAGATTCTTTTATGATATTTGCTACAGCGCAGAGCAAGTTATAATAGAACCATCTCCTTTGCATTTGAATAAGCTCATCTCAACTCGCCAATTCTAAAAAAATCAACGGAGAAAATCGACCGCGAACCTTATATTAAAACTTGACAGTGACGATATTAAAATATTTGCGGTTTTTTTGCTTTTTTCGGGCTGAAGAAAGATAACAAGCATTGTTTAGGGATATTTCGGATTTGTATAGTCTCCATATACCCGATCTATGTCTACGTAGCGTATTTAGGTACTACCGTCATGAATATCTTAATACTAGCTTTTGCCCAGATTTTCCCTAATCCCTCGAGAAATAAGGGGTGTTCCGAGGTAAAAAGGAGTGTTTATCCAGGGCATAATCTATCTCTATTCTAAATTCCAGGTAGATCAGTTAAGATGTAACAAATATACACACATACACACACACACACACACATACAAACTACAGCTCTTTATAATATTAGCGTGATGTGGGACTAAAGAGAACATTTCCATTTTAATACAACAGGTCTCAAAATTAATAGAACAGGTGGGTGCAACAGTATCATTCCGGACAGAATTATACAAGGGGTCCAATCTCCACGCGGCCCTGTAGGCTAAATATTAGGACAAGACTAAAATATGTATTAAGACTAGACTGCAGACAGCGATAATATCAAATATTCGCAAATATACGCAAGTTAGGCGAGTACAATGGGCCAGGTGGGTGCTATGGCACACAAACTATGCCAATGTTATCGCCCGTACTAATGCCACGCACATATTAAATTAGGCGCGATGTGAAATTTTCCCTGTTAATTTTCCGGACGTTGAGTTTGTCTGCGAAGAGCACTTTGAAACTATGCTCATACATGTAAAATTACTTTCAGATACATAATTGTGTTTAATATGAGAACAATATCGATTCGAACTTTTTAAGGTAATCCATCATCCATCACCAGTATTCTAATTTCTATAACGTTCGTTCTAAGATTACGCCAGTCCTAATAAAGATTTCATCAGAAACAATGTTTTAGCGTTATCTTTGCAAAGAAGCTATGCCATCGTAACCTCGTCGCCATTAAGAGATGTGTCAGGTTAGTGAACGCATTGCAGTGCGGGGCATGACATTATGTAGCAGGCATCATGGACAGTCCTCTGTGCAAAGCCAGTATGGAGGTGGATGAAACACCAGCACACGTACTACTAAGATGCACTGGAGTGTCTGACAAATACGAGAAATGCTTGGGCTCCTTAAGTAGGCCTCCTCAGATTTTGGAGTGAGCCCGGCTGGCTGGAGTGATCCGGCGAAGACCCGTATCGGCCACCGCTCTGCTCTACTAATATATGTAAATGTTTTGTTCGCCTCATCATTCTTTGGTATAAGAAAAAAAAAACTAATTTAGAATTATTATTGCGATTGACCATTTCACTGTTTAGGCACTTAGTTTAGCATAGGAATGAACTTGTACAACTTCACTCGAAACTCAACTGGATATTATGCACCAACAGGATGCAAAGCCACTATCGCTTAATAATACTCCACATTGACTGAATTCTAAGCGGCGATTCTCAGTCGCAACCCTTTTGAATGGCAATGTAATTCGAATTCTATTGAGTTTTTGAACTCTCTTTGCAGTTCTATCGAGTTGGAGTATATGTAGTTCTACGGGTCTGCAGTGATTCAAGTAACACCGTGTGTGGCGTACACACGGTAATGGTTTAGTAATCTATGTTTTGCACTCCGAAGTTGGTTTAGAGGAAACTTTCTGAAGTATTGGTACTTACAAAAGGTAAGGTAATAGAAAGTGCTCCGAAATTACCAATTTATTGGAATTAGGTCTAAAGGAAACTGTTATTTTTGTTTTTTCTTCATTATTTTAACATAATCAGCTCTATGTTTCTATGGTTTTACCTTGATGGACGAATTGAGCGATTTATAAATTATAATCACGAGAGCTCTAAAAACTTTTCAATTAACCTGTACGTTTTATATATCTAACCAAATTTTCATACAGTATTTTTTCAATAATCTTTAAATACTGAATTGAAAATTGATAATAATCGCACAATTCGTGCATATTCCGTATATGTTTGAAACTCCTAAGCCGAACTTTATTACCTACAGCGAAACTTAATACGTGAGTCATTAAAAAGTTTTGTGTTTTATAGCTCAATGTATTCGTCGTATAATAAAACAAACCCGATATTTAATATTTTAATAATAAAGACGTCACATAGATACCCATAGCCTATAATGCATAAGAAAATAAGTACCAAACAGCAATTTTAATTAAGAAAATAACATTCAGATCACACGAGTTCTTAAGATTTTATAATACTTCATAAAAATAAGTAATTAAAAAATTTTAATTGACCAGATAAATTCGTATGGCAGTCGGTGGACCTCTTAGAAAGAAAGTGTTCCCAATAGAATGTGTTCATCAGAATAGCCCCCGACTGCATAATGAATTTATCTGTTAAACTGAAATAACTTGTTCCTCCTTAAATATTTACTTTATTCTACGAGTAGTTTTTAGTATTTGTTGTTATAGCGGTAACAGAAATACAGTATCTGTGAAAATTTCAAGCCTGTAGCTATCACGGTTCAAGAGATACACCCTGGTGACAGACAGACGGACGGACAGCGAAATCTCTTTAATAGGGTACCTTTTCTACCCTTTGGGTATGGAACCCTAAAACATCGCGAAAACCACAACAATATGGGTTTTCACAACATTTACTTCTAATTTTCTACACTTACCATTAAACAAAACACGTTTTCAAGTAGGTAACGCACTGTGGGTCACGGTAATGATTTTCACTCGTGTTAGTTATGATTTAGACATGACCACAGAATTCAATTTGCTGAATTATCAACCCTCATTCATAACGAGGGATCGCTTCGTAATTTATTTATTTAGGCCGGTGAGCCCTTTGACCAGTTTTTGTTACCTTCCATATTTCATTACAGTCGGTTTATATTTTTTTGTGCTTTCGAAAGGTTGCGCTATGGACACACATAAAAGGTTCTTTTATATTTCACATCATAATTGTGCAAGTGAATATGTGTGCGGCATTGTAGCAGTCTAATGAACAACGGTACATACAACGGTAACTATACTTACTGCTCATGCCCCATACCCAAGATTTTCAGCATGGATTTTCCAAAAACCCCTCACTCTTCAGAGATTTTTCTAGTCAAGTATGGCATTCTAATTCAGTTAGCAAGCAATTACTAAAATGATATCATTCAAAATTGTGTAAATGACATGCATCTCCAGTTTTGGCAAAATTAGCACGCCCACAATTTCGAATTTTAAAGCGAAAATGTTCAAATAAGTAATTGTTTGGTCCGAACGCAAAATCACCAGAAAAATCCAGTGGGCAGTCCGAAATTAATTTTGTTACAAGCTTCAATATTTATTCAGTAAAATCCAAACAGTTCTTTGTATTTGAAGGGCGCGTAACTTCGGTGGATCGGCAGATAAAACGGAGGTACAGCTGCCAATAAATTCCAGTATCAGTTTTCATTGATTAAGTTTCCGCGTGGCTGCAATGCGGCATTTTGGGAAATTGGTGTTTGTCTTTGTTTCACTGATACAATCCACAATAAGCACACACTGCACCGTGTTAACATTCTACTTATATATTTATATATGTTACGGGAAATGTATGCTAACCGCCTTTGTCGAGGATTCCTAGGAAATGTAGAAATGTAGACCGAGTCTATTGAAATTATAATGTCACTGAAATGAACCCTGAACTGAAATGAAAACGATTGACAAAGCTTCTTTTTTTATTTAAAGAGCTGAGTCACATCAAAAATATGTAGCTCTGGTGGAGGTGCAAATAACTTACTTAACTAATGTAAGCATACTGCATACACACAATGCTAATAGGAGATATGATTTTGAGATTCAGTAATTGGTATACTACACTGCTAGTTTTCTTAAACGTTTAACGTTAAAAGTTAGTAGGTAATAGGTATACAGGAAATGAAACTGCCACGGCAGTTTCTGGTCAATAATCCATCGCATCACAGTCAGTTTTTCGGAATTGTATGCAATGCTAATGAAATGAACAATGGGAAAGACTTAATTCAAATAACCTTTGAAAATTTGTTTAAACATTCCCTTGATTGACTTTTCGTTCTATACATTGCCTAGAAATTATATGCCATTCCAAATTTTCATACATTTCCAGTAACATATACACATTTCCAGTAACATATACACATTTCCAGTATCATACAATCACAATGTGGCGACCGCACATGTAACTAAAAACTTAAAACTTTACTTTAACACTCACTCCTATCTTTTAAGCGTCCATATATGCCTACTTAAACGAAAACAAGGACGCTGGAAGTGCGAAGTCGCCTCTGGTGCAGCAAAAACGCTTGCGGTCTGTTCGCAATGTCTTTTTAAAAAGTCAAAAGATGTTTCATTATTACATGCACAATAAATTCACTGTTCTGTTTCGAACGATTGAACGAGACTGTAAAAGACACTATTTCGCGACAATGCGATGCAGGCACGAAACACTTGTAAAGTTGCACTGAATCTCTGTCGGCACCGCCACCGGGGAGGTTGTTGCGCGGCCTGCGGCTGCTGCAATTCGGCGGGTTCCGGACAAAGTTGAACGTAATATAAGCTGTAGTAGTAGTGCCGTTATAAAAGCAATTCCGTAAATCACAAGAAGGTTTTGTAGAGTCACTTGCATTTAGCAGTAGGCACCATTGTTGTTTCGAACGTTTGAACGAGAATGGAAGAGACACTAATTTCGCGACGATGCGACGCAGGCATGAAACACTTGTAAAGTTGCACTGAATCTCTGTCGGCACCGCCACCGGGGAGGTTGTTGCGCGGCCTGCGGCTGCTGCAATTCGGCGGGTTCCGGACAAAGTTGAACGTAAATCTATAAGTGGAAATTGTAAAATCTGTAGTAGTATAGTGCCGTTATAAAAGCAATTTCTTAAATCACAAGAATTTTTTGTAGAGTCAGATCAGTCAGTCAGTACAGATTGACGTTTAGGTATGTTCAGTTGAATAAATTATTATTAACGTAAGCTATATTATTTACTCCTATTAATTCACATTTTTAACTGTAATTAGAAAAAAAACTAATTTTTCAAGCGCCAGACAATCGTTAACTAAGGAATAAATAAGACGTTTTGGCAGATTTTGTATCGCATTTGTTTCAAACTTATTCCTCAAGTAGTTTATCTGGCAATTTAAAAATCAGCCTTTAATAATCTAAACAGTACGAACCTGTGAACCGAACTCTCTATAACGAACCCATTAAAACAAAAGGACAGTTTCATTTTCCAAATTAAGTAAAACTTCCTATCAAAAAAAGTTGTACTACTCAGAATATTTGCGCTTTTTTATGAAGTTTCACGAGAAAATTAAGTAATTTCAAAACGCAGTGTACGAAAAACTCATAATACTAGAATCCGTTTGTTAGTACGACATTAACCGTGCTCCTGCATTGTCTTCACTCAACCATTCATTCAGTGTTATTTGAGATGCGTATTACTTGTGGTAGTTTGCTTCCCAGAGGAAATTAGTGTAGTGTAAAAATGTGAATACCGACAATACTATTTTCGTGGACACTAATTTATAAAATTTTCTCAGCAAACTGTTTTAGTTGATACTCATATTGTAGAAGTGCATTAAAGTTACTAGCATAGTCCAACTTCCACCATATTGGAATTAAATGAAGTCACACTGCTAACCTATTTATCGACATCCTAACACTATTCAGCTATTAGACAATCTCAGCTCCATTGGTATAAAAAATTGAGTTGCAATATTCCACCCTGAAATCATACATTGCAATAAAATTACATGAGATAAGTATCAAATATCAATATTAAAATATTAAATCGTAGTTTTCATGGAGTATAATATACTCCAATTAACCAATGTTAATTTTACGTCACTCGTTTCAGAGAGATTAAAAGAAGTCACATTGCTTTCAAAATAAAATGTAAAAAAAATCCAGCGACCTTTTTACTCCCACGCAGTACTTTTTCTTATTGAATTAGTCACTCGTACTCCCCTCGATCCAATGGGTTTAAACCTGATAAATTAACTACTTTAGCTAGTTCGACATCGCTTAATGAAATTCAATTTTGCTAAATCAGTATTCACGTTTTCTTACGAGAGCGCAACGCCGAAACATTTTAATTAATTTGCCAGACATTCTGCTAAATTACGAAGTGTTTATAGTTCAAACATTCAATTATTTATTTATTTATTTATGTATTTATTTTATTTAATGTAATCAACAGCGTTACAAGAAATGAATTACAATTAACATAAAGCTATAAATAAGGCCAATTGAGATTACAAATTACAGGATACAATGATGAAAAATGATAAAAGTGTAACAATATAGCAAGAACAGAGAAGTTATCAAAGACAAGTACTAATTACAATGATTGGACGCAACAGTATAGGAAAAACCAAAACAACCAAATAATTATGAATGTAACATAAAAATAAAATATTAACTGTGCAGGTGGATCAAAAGATTACCAAGAAGTGTGTGAGCTAATCGAGAAAAATTTCTCGAAGTGACAGCAAATTAATGTTTGCGGGTGTATGTGTCTGTGTGAGTGTTAATGTGTGTGTGTGTGTGCGTGTGTGTGTGTGTGTGTGTGTGTGTGTGTGTGTGTGTGTGTGTGTGTGTGTGTGTGTGTGTGTGTGTGTGTGTGTGTGTGTGTGTGTGTGTGTGTGTGTGTGTGTGTGTGTGTGTGGTGCGTTCACCTGAATATTCATTCACTGCGGTGCATTTTCATTATTTCTCTTTTAAGCTGCATTTTGGATAAATGGAATAGGTCATAATCAGAGTAGAGTTTATTATAGGTTCTCGCGATTAAAATCCTGAATACATTCACGCAAGCCTGAATACAGTCTTAGTGACTATATTCAGGCTTGTGTGAATGTGATGTGTGAATTTGAAATACATGGAACTAAATAAGTCATTCGAGCACTGCTCGAGACATTACTTAAGCTTTAATAAGTGGTTCATCCTGAACTAATATCCTGAGAGGATCAAAGACTACACAATTGATTACCCCCAAATCGTTACTTTTTGAGTCAAAATTATGGAAGAAAATAGTTTTGTATTCGACTTTCGACAACAAGTGCTTTCCAACGATTGTTAAAAAAATCACCTTAATTTTTGTTTTTATTCGTTAGTATTTTTGTAACAGCGGCAACAGACATACATCATCTGTGAAAATTTCAACTGTCTAACTTTCAAGTTCAAAAGATACAGCCTGGTAACAAACGGACAGACAGACGGCCTTTAAGTATGGAACCCCAAAATGAAATGATTTAAAATCTGTTTTTATTTTAGAAATCCGCGCGTTAGATCGAGGTCTGAAATTATATTACACAAGGGATCAAAGGCGAACCGATAGCGGAACTGTAATGGAAAATGTACTAGGACATAATAAACAGTGAAGTCAATTCAAGCTGCTCGTACGACGAAATCCACACAAAGTTAAGTAGGTATTCTCAGTGCCTCAGGAAGCACTGCAGGTATTTTCAAGCAATGCAACGGAAATTCATACGACTTCACTAAAGGTTGCGGTCGCAAGAAATAGCGATTAAGCTGAATGCAGTAATGCTAAGACTCGGATATTATCCATTGAACGTTGTAGTATCTTGTGTGGGTAGTTACAGAAAAAGCAGGTAAACTAGTATATATAAGGTAACCCCGATTCGTAGCGGGTCAGTCGTTGCATAACCGTTGACGGGACAACACCTGTCTTTGTAATTAGTCAGTGCGTGCTAGTGTTTGAAGTCCGTAGTGAGTCAGCGGACTTTACAAACGTTTTAGAGGACGATAAGCAGTCGTCGAGGTAGAAATAGGTTGCGTTTTACGTGTTTCTGTAGGTAAAGAAGACTAAATTTTATTCTACGAAATTAATTAAAAAGTAAAACATAATATTATTAAATTTTTAAGTTTAATGTTTTTATTTTTGCTCGTATCTTCTTGAGTATACACCTATATCTACAATCGTTACCTTCAAGATGTTGAAAGTATGAATTTTAAAAAAGACGAGTAGGTATAAGCTTAAAAACGTAAACCCACGACGATAAAAGTGCATTTGTATGTGAGTAAACCCAGTTACTTGTCGGTACGATTTATAAGGTACATAAAGATGCTTTGAGAAAGAAATACAAAGCTTGGATTCCCTTTGTGATTCGCTTACATAAATCAAACGTTGGAACCTGACCCTAATTAAAACAGCGTAGAGGGTCAGGGTCTTATCGCTGTGAGAGAAGGGCTTATTTCCGTCCTTCTAGGTATGCCCAGCAGTATGGCAGTTTTATATATGCGAAGCTTATTAGAACTTTTATTTTTGTTCATATACAATTATTTTGTTGGTCATATAAAGTTGGGGAAGGGAGCGGGAATCGGAACGTGGACTCCTAAGAAAAGACAGATTTTTAAATATATTTTTATTTGAATTATTTTGAAACATATATGAATGTGAATAAAAAGGATTTCAGTAATAGGCACTACTTAGTTGTCGTTTAGCAACGTAAGTACCAAAAATCCTAAGTAGGTATAAGATCATTATCTAATCACGGCCTTGGGGTCAAACTTTGGAACTTTGCAGCAGCCAGCAATACATATTCATTACTCATCGACGAATTCAATGAATAAAAGAATTGATTGAACATGCCTACATGCCCGCGTATCCCTATTATCTTTCTCTTATTTCATCCTGGCAAGTTGCCAAACACTAATATCCACATTCGGGTTTGGACTAAAATACGATACGATATTACGATACGAATATAGTATGACCTCAAGATTTCTTACACACGACGAAATTTTTCGTTGAAAATCTTCAAACGTCATCTAAACTAGTTGGGAACGTGATATAGTCGCAACCTTTTTCATTTTTTGATTCGATGATAAATCTAGTTTACAACGTGGCTGATACCTCAAATAAAATTAGGACAGGTATCGAATATTAAGGAGCATGAAACGTGGCCGTGTACTATCGTACACGCGTGTTATAAGGTAATAAAAAATTAATTAAACTGTTTTTTTTTTTATTATTATATCAACTGACGAAACTACACCCCGCGCACGTAACCGCAATGTATGTAACATGACTCTTTGGTCTGAAACCTATTTTGGTTGCCTCCGCAGCCCGAATAAAACATCGGCATACACTTTCGCCTGACAACATCAAAGAACCAGACCTTGAACATGCCATTACAAGGGCCTTTGGAGGGCGCTTGGTAACAATAGTAGGGCACATTGCTCAAAGCTGGAAACGGACCGTCGTCGGCACCTGAAAATGATCATACGGCTAGATAATAAAATAAGTGAAATGTTAGAAATGTGAATCCTCAGTGTAATTTTTCTGTTTTAAATAACTGTGAATATTACGCAGTAATCTCTGATATCTGTTCATCTTTAAGTTACCAACTTCGTAAAGAGAAGAAAGTTTTGTAGTCCACGTAATATCTCGCTGCCTGCGCTGCAATAAAATGCTTGCCGGGCAACAGGCGTCGTCCTATTTCCCCATTTTATTGCTTCGTATCCAGTGAGCTATAGCGTCGACTGTTTGGGTGATCACTCTTGTCTTATTATTGAGAAACATAGTTTTAATGCAAAACTATAAATCAGTTGTGTAACTACGTCATTCAGGTACCCAAAAAGTTTTTCCGTCTTGCACTCTTCCGCACTTCAAATTCTTAATTGTATAAAACACTGTAGACTAAACCATTAAATTAAAACAGAATTTCTTCAAGTATTCTAATTACTGAATGAGTTATTCAAAGCATGAAAAAGGAAATTAATGAAGGATTTAAAAATTACACAACGTTGTCCGACGAAAACTTTTATATATATAATCTTTCACTTGAAGGTAATATTCAGGCTTTGTTTTTTGATTTGGTTCTGGTCTTTCACTGTTTACATAAAGCTTAATTTATTTTCCAGTTTAGAAATTGTTAAGCTTAGAAAAACGTATTACCTCGTATTTAATAAGTAATAAAGGTTGAAGGTAAAACTTGCAAGAAAGGAAAATGTTAAAAACATTTTTTTTATATAAGGGCCTGTTTCACAGTCACCAGATAAACTTTATCTAGCGAATATATTTGATGTTGTGACGATATTTGTATAAGTACGTTAGATAAAGTTTATCTGGCGGTTGTGAAACTGGTTCTAAATATGAAAAATTAAAAGCAAGTAAGCACTTACGCCCATATTTAACATAATCGTAAGCAGGCTCGACTAAGGTCAACACTGCTAAGTAACCTATAGTTGTCCACGGAAACGCCATAGTTGCAAACGCCATCGCAGCGCATAATTGCACAAGCAATCAACCGCAGCAATCAGAAGCAATCAAGCACTAGGTATATTTGTAGAGTTTTATTGCTACCATCCATATGAATTTTAGATAACCGAAACGCTATCGAATTCGACGCTCAAAGAAACCAATATCGACGATATCGCCGACTAAATATTATTTGATTTTCATATCGGTATAAGGTACAAAATTGAACGCTCCAACTTTTTATCGGAGCCGTAAAAGATTTTTTATTAAATGTAAACGCAAGTGCGCTTTAAACATCGATCTTTTAAACGCCTGCACACAGCGTCGCGGCACGCTTGCCAAGTTGGATTTCAGTTGAAGATTTTGCCTCTTAATTTATACGTATTAACTACTTGTTTAAAACGACTCGTATTCTGCAGCAGGTTATATTATATTGAATTTATTTGAGTCCCTCTCACGCGTATGAATACGTTGCTGGGTGCGACAGGCAGCGTTGCGGAAGAATATAACCGAAAAACGACGTTTTACTTTATTACTAAAAAAGTAAGTCAGTTATCAAAAATCTGCTGAGCGTTTTTGGTTATTATTATAACCAACCAAAATGACATCACTATCATCATCATCTACTACTACATATAATCATCTACTGTAATTTCCGATTAAAATTAGAAAAATAGAGATATTGGAGCAACTTCTGGGAGAACTTTCTATCGAGAAAAATTCCAATCGTGTTTCTGCTTCTGAGCGAATTTAGATTAAAGACCCAAAATACATGACGTTTAAGTTTCAAGAAGAAACTTTACAGTTTTATTGACAGTGTAAACACAAAAGTAAATCTATTTGCAGTCAGGTCATTGAAAATCGCCGTTTATTCCAATAAGTGACATTGATGTACCCATAGGCAAAAGCCACACAAAATGTGGTCTACATAATGCTTGTTCACCATAGGCTTATAAATCTATGGACGACGGGTGGAATACAAAATTCACGAAAAAAGTGTCCCGAGAAAACCTATATAAACGAGGGTGCATGAGTATTTTTATAAACAAACTAAAACATTGTAATTTATGTCTTAAACCATTACTATACAGCCTAATTTTTAAACACGAGACTGAAGTGCGATTGTATGTCTTTTCGCGTTTTGTATGTCATTCGGTTCGGACACTTTTTAGCGCTGACCCCATCTTTAGTTTATAAATCAATGTTGGCCACAGAAAGTTCTTGTACCTACATAGTCCAACGTACAAAATTCGTCCGGCACAGTTAATCAGCTTCACGTTCGGCAATTAATCAATATAGGGCTCGAGAATCTGAGACCGCAGCAGCGTTGCCATGACAACAGCGGGTATAAATTTGCCTATGTGAGAGTTATTTTATCAAACGACAAGAAAGACGTAGACAGTACCAGTTCCAAGCGATATAGAATTTATATCATGATTGCGTCGATAAAAAGATTAGTACAGTGACCAAAGTAAATACCGATGTAATAATAAGGTGTCTGCAACTCCTTACAAAAATCTTACTAATTTATTGGTATAGGGAAACTTTAATTAAAACTAAAAATTTTATACATTTTTACATACATAATTATAGTATCGACAAAAATAATAAATACGGAAGCTTTTAATATTTTGTATTAAAATGTATTAAATTTTATAGCCAAAAATATTAGCTGTTATGAAAAATTTAGTTATTATACCCGAATAATGTTAAAACAAACTCCGTATCGCAAAAATGTTAGTTACTACTATTCCAAATAACAACTGGATCGTAAAATAAGACTGAAGCTTTATGGATCCATACTGAGTTTAATTACCTTCTGGAATTACTGCCGTTTATTTACATGTTTATTAAGGTTCGAAACCCAATTCTCCAACATACGAATATTACTTCACAAAGCCAGTAATCAGTATTATCGGAGCGATCTAGCAAATTATATTTATTAAATACTTTCACCCTGAAATGGAAGCGAATGTGGATGTTTTAGAAGATTACGTTTTATAAAAAAAGTAGCAAAATTTGGAAAAAAACAGTTATTGAATTGGACAGAAGCCATTTGATTTTTGTCATAAGGTACTCGTAATTCAAAATATTTTCACAACAATATGTCAAGTACTGCTATGTTAGTAATATTATATATTCGTTGATACTGCTTAACCTAGAGTTCACTTAGATATGAGTCTCGTGAAATTTATGAGTTAAGCTTTAACCACAAAGTTTGGGTCAAGGTAGCCATTAAGGCTCGGTTGCTTGACTTGACTTTAACCAAAACGTTATAGTTAAATATGACGGTCTGACTCTTATGTCTTTCGAAATAAGAGTCAAGCCGCCATATTTAACTATAACGTTTCGGTTAAAGTCAAGTCAAGCAACCGAGCCTTAGTGTAGGGTCATAAAGATTATAAGCAAGCATAATGGTAGTATACCGTAATAACGATGCATTAATACGAAGCAACATTTTAAAAAAGCGTAAATTAATTATTATTACTCTCACAACGTTATTCATTTATTAAACACGTAGATCTATGAAGGCTGATAGTGCTTGCGTGGGTGATACGGCACGTGTAAGCTGAAATACCTATATATAAACAAGTTTTAGTGTAGGTACCCCGATAACAATATCATATTATGATATTATGTCTGAGCTGGATAATGGATTATGTATGGTGTTACTAATGAATATCTTAAATCTAGGTCCCTTCTCATAAAAAAAAAATAGACAAAGGGCAAAAAGAAAAGTGAACGAAAAATCTTGAAAGATGCATAATAATTCATTACAAAATAACTATAAAGTCAAATGAAAGAGAATGAGTAATATCATATAATATACCTACTTATAAAATGGCAGTCATAATTATCGCGTTATGCGCGATATTATAACGTTAATTAATGGTCCTGATTATAAAGACAATAGCGGATTAAAAAGATTAATGATCGGATATTTACTACGCTTACCCTCCAAGGGAATTCGTCTGAAAGAGATTTTTTTTATTCGTTTAAATATTTTATCAAGCTCTAAAGCAATGGTTAACTTTTTGAAGAAAGGACCAACAAGACAAACTCTTATAGGTGAGGCAATAAGTTAATCTAACTACCTGTTAGTGCCGAACCGTCGTCGTTGACTGCAACTTAACCTGATTGTACTCGTAACTTATAAATGATGATGCAGTCGCAAATGTAACCACATCATTTTGGAAGCCCAAATCGTTTGGTAGTTGGTACAACAGCGTCACACCGAAACTCTTTGTCACTTGATAGTATGTTTTCGTCAATAAAACTCGATAGCAAGCCGAGGCCAAAGCTTCGCCATAGACCAGGCCTCAGCTTAAGAAGCTATCTAATTCTGAACTGCCCATTGTCGGAGAATCGCAGCTCCCTATTTTTTAAAGAACATAATTTCATGTGGCCAATGCATAAGTCATCTTTTAAGATGCAAAAAAAAACTGCACTTTAAAAGTTCCATCATCTAAAAAATAAACGTGGATTTAGGGTGGAATCAGATTTTAGTATTTCTCTGTGATCAATAATTTGACTTTTGAAGAAAAAAAGACAATAGAAATTCTCCATCGCTATTTTACATTTACAAATAAAGAGGTAAGTGTTTATGGCGCAAGTTTTATTACGTGCACATTTAAACTTCCATCAGGTGAAATTTTACAAACCAACAAGTGTAGAGGAATTGCGGTGTCAGGCTTCCCTAATTACTACCCAGAGTCTTGCATTTTATCTCTGAGTAGCGCCATTTATTTACATTGGTGGACATTAGAAGAGCGTCGGTAAACTAATTAAAGCCAATAAACTTTTGTTTGAGTACTTTGCATTACGCGTTGGGCACCATTAGGCGATACGACTACGAAGAGTTCACTGCCTAGAATAAATATTGGTCTAGACTATGGTAAATGTCAATAATACTGTTAAGATTCTCTTTGAGTAGAGCTTACCCACGACAAAATGCAGTGCAAAACGTTAGATATATTAAAGTTTGGACTTGAAATGATTACGTTTTTCCAAACTTATACTGGATATTCGATGTATACGCAAAAATAACCAAATGTAACGTACAGACGGACCGAGAAAGTCTCACGAAAGGGATTCCATTTTACCATTAAGATGTTTGTAACTGATTGTAAATATTGAGGTTATTGAAGGATAGGATAGGTTATTAAGCCTTCAGAAAACAGTGATACCATGAATAATAAAAGTTGAAAAGGGTACTTAAGGACTACCGCTGACCGTATTTCTTTTATATTCAACCGCTCGTAACTAAGTATATGGAGCATGAAAACTGATGGGTAGTTGTTCCTCGTTAACGTCTAAGGATCTAATATTATTTCTATGTAGGTACAAAAATAGGAATATATTTATATTCCTAAGAAGTTAGAATTTTAAGATATCCCTATATTGACAATTAACTGTAAAACGATTTAGTTGCTAGACTTTTGAAATTTTCTTTATTAATAATAATGTGATCCAGATCGATCCGGTCACGGTGTTCTATCTCTGTACCTATGCTGATTTTCCACAGGCACGGAACAAATTATAGGGCACAAGTGTGTGCGCTAACAAGGGTGCACTCTCTATTCCCTCATTATCAGATGGGACGACAGCTCCGACACAACAGGGGAAAGATCTGACTCTGATCTGAAAGACTGGACTCTTAACGTGCTCTCCGAGGCACGAGGGTAAACCACCGCCAATCCCCAAACTTCGGGCTAACACTCGTTGGTACCTACTAAGAATTTCCTGATAGAAAAGCACAATACTAAATTTTATTTGCCAGACCCGGGAATACGTCCCAAGATCTGCAGTCGACCACGCTTACGACTAGAAAACGAAGTAGTTTGGCTTTATTAATAACTTATGAACAAAAAGCTTTGATTCGCTCACCCCAAACAAAATACAGGTAAGGTGATTGTATAACATAAGTAAATCCACGAAAATAGTTAAAATGGAAAGGGAAACTGAATAAATGTTATTCCATTTCAACGTTTCTTCTGATTAAATTGGTTTGGATCCTTACAAAATACTACGCTCCAGGGACGTAATGGACTTACTGAAGGATCAGTTTACGGCTGATGCGGGCAATATTAAGTACCCGCCAAAAAAAGACTCGCTGTAAATTGATTTTCGATACGTTATTGATACGAGTTCAAGAATCGTAAAGAAAAGGTGCGAGAATGAATTTAATCTTTAAAAAAAACCGAAACCTACCGAAAAGTTCATTACTCAGGAATTTTGATTAAAACTTTGTGGTGTAAATTACATCAATTTTGAAAATTACTTAATTGAAAATTTTGTCACGAAAGTTATCAAGGTGTCGATATTTCTAAGGGTTAGGAAAGGGTCCATAATACGCAAAATTATTGAAACGACGCAAGCGGAATCGCTAATTCTAAAATCCGACAGGTTTTTAAATTCTATGACCCGAACGAATCCAGGTTTGTAGTAGTAAACTCATGATGACGTACTAGACTTTTGAAGCCACGAGTACCTACTTAATAGTTTAGGTCATGCAAACTTCACATATCAATTAA
Organism: Coenonympha glycerion; assembly: GCA_963855885.1. Classification (NCBI taxonomy): domain Eukaryota; kingdom Metazoa; phylum Arthropoda; class Insecta; order Lepidoptera; family Nymphalidae; genus Coenonympha; species Coenonympha glycerion. The sequence continues at coordinate 12,444,713 of OY979637.1, read as the reverse complement.
AAACGTACCTACCAAACTTTTTAGTGACCACCGAAAATTTTACTATTATTTAGCACAGACCATTAAAGTCAAACACGCGCTCGGTGTTAGTATATCTAACATAGGCTATGTTTTTTATACAATAATAATAGTTCTAGCGATGTCCGTCAGTCGTTCAATATTGTTTCAGTACAAATTACGCATTTATAGAGATAATATATAAATATATATAATATAATATAATATTGATAGAGATAACAAAACGATTTAAAGATAACGAAGTTACACAAGAACTTTTTTTAATTTGGATGACATCGACATGATGGTGCAAATTTATACAAAAAAATTATACAAATTCATAAAATAAGAAGAAATATATTATTAAATAGATAGAAGAAATTATATAAAGCTGTGCGTTCATTATGATTTTGGCCACATTAGAAAAGATCCCTGTCGCACTAAGTCACAACAATGACAAATAAAATGTCGCATATGATTCATTTGCTACGTAAAGTTACCTATTTAAAAAACTGCATGTCAAATGATAAAACTATGACGCTTCAAACCAGAGCGCGGCCATAATTCAATTGTCATTGACAATGTCCCCAATTTCCAGTCGATGTTGCGGCTATGGCTCGAAATGGCTAAATTTAACTGCGACTGCAATAAAACGATGTCGTGTGTACATTATTTCATAGAAAATGGTTAAATATTTACTAAGTATTTTCCAGCAAATAAATAAACAATAAAAATAAAAATCACAACTATTACAATTGAGTACTAGGTACAATTTACGTAGTTAATCAAATTTAAAGTGTGGAAGCCACAGTTACGTACAGATTGTCTTTCGAAAATAGTATCAACTTCAAACATAACTTAAATCCATAAAGGTCCAAGAGGCTGCCAGCGAATTCTATTATAAATCCTAAATCCAAAAATCTCAAGATTAGCTCATCCTGAGTAGCCTGCCAGTCGTGCCAGCCGTGGCTGACAGTCTCAAACAATTAGCCAGTCGTGGCTGACAGACTGACGCGGATCAAACAACCAACCCAAAGACAACCAACCGCACCACGATAAAATTACGCCCGGGTGGAGTTTTAATGCAGCCACAATTGAGTGGAAGGTATAGTATTTCGGTTCTCATCATTATAGCCAAGCACGTCACAACTGGCTCTCAAACAGGGGTGTCTGTGAATAGGTATTTTAATTGCATGGCATAAACGAAAATTATTTATAACTTAAAAAATACACAATTTTGGGTACGAGTCGTTACATTGACTACCATTACTATTATGTGTGGCATTATTCTAAATAAATATAACCTTATATCCATTCTCAATTAAATCTTTCATCTTGGACAAAAAAAAGTTCAATTTTTTATTCCAAAATAGTCTATTGGGAATTATTTGAAAACAACCAACGCAAAAGTCCTATTTAATAACGACTCCACAGACCACAGCCACATGAAAACGATTTAAACGTTGCGTTGGATGAATCTGAATATACGGATCTGTATACAAATTTCCATATTGATACCCTTTGAAATTCACAGTATTTCAAAGAACGTCATTTATGTCAAACTTGCTATAAAATTACTGATATGAAATACAACACAAACAGCTAGTATAGGAAGTAAAAATACTTCATAAACTAGTTTTTCCAGAAAGTACAAATTGGAAATCGCAAATGAAGAGCGGCACTGAGAAAAATACCTGACATTTAGATATTAAATCTTCAACTGAAAAACTTTAAACCCCAGCTCATTAAAAAAACCATTAATTTTTTTGATCATTAATTACCTACATATATTATAGTTAAAACGCCGACGTAGTTCAATTTTTGGACGCAACCGCAATACCAATTGGGTACTCAAAACATTGTTCAAAAATAACAAGGAGGAGAGATTTTGCCGTGATTTTGCCCATTTTAGCTTCTGTAGTCCCGTTGTAATCACAAACTGTGCAATGGTCCTTTCTATACTTATGTGTCAGCGAAATATTCTAAATATTAATAAGATGCATTTAACGCTGAAGGGAAAGAATAGCTTAGTAGGGTATAATACTCGTAGAACCTACTCTGAATACAACCAAATAGAAGTTAGAATTCAACTGTTTTGGCAGCCAAAACGTTCCATTATAGGTTTGGCGATAGCCTAGACCTTAATAGCCTTTAAACGAGCTCAATAGCTTAATAAGTAGTTCACGATCTTATAGGCTACTGCATTGAACCCAGTCATTAGAACCATAATATACAAACATACTATCTTTAGCCCTTAATGATTCAAGAGGTCACGAAGACTTATTAATTCAACGAGTTCCATCATTATGATTTTTAACACGTTTTTATTAGTTTTGTCTATATTATCTTTGTCTCTATGTATCTACGAATGTAAGAGTATCTTTGGACGTGATTTTAACACACTTCAAAGTGTTGGAATGAATTGAAATTTCGCACACTTATCAAGGACGGATGAAAACACAAAAAACAATGAATATCCTACTATGGTGAGTATGTCTGTTTGAATGTTTGGATGTTTGCTACTCAATCACACCACAACCACTAAACTGATTTAGATAAACAGGTAAACCTGACTAACATATTATATGCTACTTTTCATTTTGAAAAATCGAGTGTGACAGACGGACGGACGGACGGAGAAAGTCTCACTATAAGGGTTCCATTATTGTACCAAATTGGTATGGAACCCTAAAAATGTACCGCAGATGTTTCTGGGATCATCTCGTGGGATTTGTGTGTTTTAGAAAGTGCGGTTCTACATGTAAGAATAAACGTTGCATCGCAAATAACACTTTTTAAATCTAATACCTTATTACCTATGTAAAAATTCTCTCGCAAATCTTTGTTACCGAACTCCTCCTAAACGGCTTGACCGATTGTTATGAAATTTTGTATATGTATGACCGGTAGCTCTGAGAGCAGGTTGTTATCCCTAGTGGCAAAACAACGTTTGCCGGGTCAATTAAATATTATTTAAAAATTAGATACAAGCTCACGCACCACGCAAACAACGCTGCGTGCAAAATAGCAGCAGAGCAAATTTTTTTGTAGTAAATTTTTTAAGTCCAATAAACCCAATGAAGTGATAAATTGAATATTCCATATCTTAATAATTATAAAGCGAAAAAAGAATCAAAAGGTCGTTTTAAATGTCAAACTTCGACCTACGCATTATAACCATAATACTGTTTTCTCATTAAAATATTCCTTGCGAAAGCAATTTCTTTATGATTCGTCGAAAAAAAAATTATAAGAAATATATCAAGCGATCACTCGTAGCTTTTTTATAACGACAGTGTTGGGCCATAAAACGCGGGTAGGATAAATGTAGAGAAAGATGAAACGTATGAACATAGGGGAGTAGAGATACAGTTAACAGTACCCAATGGGGTGTTTTGTCAAGCAATAAAACCGATAACAGCCAACAAAAACTAAGCACTTTGTATTCTAGAACTGTAAAAAGTGATAAACGATAAATACTCATGTCACCATGACAAAAACAGTACCTGTTTCCTATCTTATAATAATTAAAAACATCTTTTTACCACAGTTACTCGTAATCTTGTCATAGTTTGAATTTACTAGGACTAGACTAGACTTTAAATAGTTTACAAGGAACTTGGGTTCACTTCTTTCCAAGTTAACTTAATACCTAACACAAGAGAAAAACAAACCATTAGAAAGTTTTTCGCAAATTTGAAATACTAGATAGAATGCATGGTACGAACTACAAGAATCTTGCAACTTGGCAAGCAAGTCTACCCTAAATCATTACAAGCAACGTTATACATATTACAACCAACTTAATTTCAGGACACAAAAGCAACAAAGAAAAACGAGAATTTATCCAAATCTTTAGCTGAATTTCATCATTTATACCCAAAAGACAGAATCAAGACAAAATATATCATCGTTATCGGCATATATGGCAAGCGAATGGGCCCTAAATACATCGCCCACTCCATTACGTATATTATGAACTAGACCGCATCAATCAAGAGCAGCTGTAGCGAACGACTACGTTATCACCACAAATATTCACAACATTCTGCCCGCTAGTGCTAATTTTCAAAGGTTTCGCTGATAAATCCACCAAATTACCCTTAAAGTTGTGACAACAGTAACTAAGTTATATTTTAAAACGTAAATGCACAGGAAACCATTTAAGTGTATATATAGGTAGGTACTATAATATAGATTGCAGATAAATATCCCCTTGACTACTACGATGATCGTTACGGGCATATTCGCCTGTCATCGGCAGTACCTAATCCCCATGATTATCGTGCAAATATCTACATAATAAAAGCAGTGATAGCTCAGTGGTTCTCCTCTGACTTTTCCTAAAACTAAATATCACTTGCTTAATGGTGAAGGAAAACATCGTGAGGAAACCTACATGCCTGAGAGTTCACAAAAATATTCCCGAAGGTGTGTGAAGCCCGCCAACCCGCACTTGGCTAGCGTGGTGGGCTATGGCCAAACCCCTCTCAGTCTGAGAGGAGACCCGTGCCCAGCAGTGGGACATTAAAAGGGGTTGAGATGATGAGATGAGATAATCTACATAATCGTGATCGTGCGTCATCGTTGGCTGCCCGGCGAATGAATTATTATCGGCGTATTTACGTACGCGCAATCACTTGCTGCGTGCCCCAAAACCTGAGAAGTCTCTAATCGTATACGATCACTGACGATTATCGACAATGACTGGCGATTACAGAGAGTCAAACCCCACAATGTCATCATACCATGTATTAGGAATTTGATGATCTACGAATGTAATAAGCAAACCTTGCCAAATTGGGGACACTATAATAATCTGATTATGTTAACTGCCAATAAACCATCAAAGTTGTGAAAATCTTCAAACTTGTCGTCTATATGTGAGTGTCCGTCGCTATTAATCAAGTGGCAGCTAAAATACTACCAGATTAAATGGCATACTGTTTAAAAAAATCTATTCGGACATACAAACTTTAGAACCCTATAGGATGTTACAAGGTATCTACAGGAGGTATACTAAAATATAAAGATATTTCAATCCATTACGCGCCCCACTTTGTCAAACACCATAGTTGAATGAAACATACTTAAGAGATTTTAACATAGTGGGTAGCGACTTCGTGGATCGAAATATCTATACTTGTATAATAAAAAATAATAATAATAATAATGGAAATGCTCGTTACAACATCTGCTAGACCCGCATTTTCATCGTGAAACGAAACAGAAGACGATAGCGAATATTACAAAAGAGGAAGCGAGCCCGGCTTCATGTTCGTAGCTTTTGATTCTCATAAATTAGCCGCAGATGACGGTATCGCGCCGCTGAAATCCATTCCCGTGTGCACCTCGCGTTATTATGGAGCTTTATGGCCAATTAATATTATACACGTATATTTCATAGCAGAAGCAATATTGTGCAATAGTATTGTTAGTGCAACTGTGCACTGAATTGTTGTGCTGAATTTTTGGTACCTATAGTGCTAAAGCTAAAATTAATTAATTATTATTTAATTTTAGCTTTAGCACTGTTCCTCTACGAAACTTGAACAGTCATCTCACACTCCTCACCAATAGGTAGATTTAAAAACAAAATAATTCCAAATACAATCACAATAATTTATGTCATGGATTTATTAAAGACAAAAATATTTAAAAACGAATCTGTAGGTATGAGTATAACTAACTGTAAATCTTGTGTAAATCTAAACTTTAAAGTTATAAAGAAGCGGACTGCATAAGGTATTGATCATTATATAGGGATAAAAATAAACATCAGTAAGCCTGCAATTCTTTAAGGACTACAGAATTTTTAACTTCGATTGTAAAGTAGCCCATGAATGCCTGCATGGGTACACGAGTACTTTACTGTTCCCCGTAGACTCCGTACATTCAGTATACGATACCCAATGCTGCCGTAGGTAAGTACCAAAAGAATATATATTTTTCGATCCAAGCGAAATATTAAGATTTATCTTTGGTCTCAAATCTCAGAATGTTTCGAATAAAAGAAATATGTGAACTTTTGCTATACTATTTCGAATACACATAAATATTAAAATTTAAAAAACATTTTAAATTATAATGTTACAATCTAACACCAACTCAGTTCACTTAGATTGACATAATTATTTAAATAACATATTAAAGTATTTTTATAGGTGTCAAAAACCCAAAGACAATTAATGTATCTACGAATTTACCTGCGAATGCGCGGCGCAGAACTCGGGCGCGGGCTGCCGGAAGGGGCTGTGCACGGGGCACGCGGCGTGCTGCAGGTGGTGCGCGTGCGCGTGCTGGTGCGCATGCGGGTGGTGCGCGTGCGGCGGGTGCGCGTGCGCGGCGTGCCGGAGCGACGCGCGCGGCGGGGCGTGGCGCGCGCACAGGTGCGACGAGCTGCCATGGTGCTCCGCGAGCGACAGCGTGGAGCAGGACGGCCGCCAGTACCCGCCCTCCTCCATCTCAGGCGCCGCCGCCGGCCCCGGGGGGCATCGCGCTGCGCCGCAGCACGCGCAGCGCCGGCTGCACGTCAGCGCATGCCGCCTCGCCTCGTGCGGGCACCAGTCCTCGCGGCCCGACACGCTTCCCGCTGGCCCGACCGCTGCCGCTAGACGCTAGGTCTCCGCCGCGCTGCCAGCCGCCGGCGCATCCTATCATCCGCACCAGGCACGGCGGTTTCACTTCCCTCTTATCACTATTCAACACTTGCTCCGAACACTACTAAGTTAGGTTCACTTTATGAAATCACAAGCTCCGCATGGTAAGTGCCTATTCAACTCTTTACGATTTACGTTACTACCGATAAACAGGATAAACTAGTCGAACTTTCCTGATGAGTCTAAAACAATGAATGAATGATGATCAATGCATAGAAATGCTTTAAAATTTCACTAATATTCGATAATTTACATAAAATATTTACCACAATAAATAAATCTAAGAAACCCCAATGATACAAGATACATGTTCTCAAAACGGGACTCATATCTACATAGTTCTCCACAAAGGTCAGGTAGTCTACAACATAGAGGCGTAGGACATTGAAATTTAATCAATTCGAACAGTTTCGAATTTTGCAGTGTTTGAACTTCAACCAGGGAATTCGAGAGATAGGTAACCGGGTCACAAAGACTAAAGATTGTGTATTTACGAAGAAAGACAAAGGAGAGCCAATTTCTCAATCAAGGAATCGATGGAGAGACATATTACTATAGGTACGGGTTTATTAAATCAGTAAATTATATAGTAACTTATATGCACTGAATTGAAAGGGAAAATATTTGTCTGGCACATTGTTTATGGATTTTAGCAAAGCCGGCTGCAGTACAAAACAACAAGGCCTGGCCTTCCTGCTCAAGTAGGTCACAGATTTACATCTCAAACTGCTTTATAATGTTCCAATAACGAAACAGAGCTACGAGCTCTACTAAAAGCCGGAGCCTTCTCGAAGCATTAGCCAAATATTTATATTTCAAAAAAAGTTTATTTTCGGAACAAAAAATTAATTTTGGAACTAACAATTGCTCGCTAATCACTTACAAGATGTTGCTACAAGTCGATAATCAAGGAGCTCGTATTTGGAATGAGGGCTATTAGAGCCTTGGTTTAGAATTGCCAACAAACCCTGATATCTAGACTGTGGTGGTGTACTTTAGACAGTTTTAAGTGATCTATTCAATTCTCTCAAGTCCTATCCCTAAGGTATACAGAGTAAGCCAACGAGGTCGGAAAACATTTCGTTTAGCTCGTAACAATGCATCATCCATAGCTGTAGGTAATATCTTAATAATTAATATTGTCACTGTATAAAACATACTATATTGACATACCTACTATGCCTGGAAGTCTGCATCAGTTAAATATAAAAATAAAGAATATACGTCTTTAAACTACTAGCAGACTTTGATATTAATTAATTATTTTTTAATTAAGTGAATCGCTCGCCCGTTATTCTCGGTGCAAAATAGGCGGCGGCAGTTTTATTTCTTAGGAATGTCTGCAAGTCACTCCTATATGAAAATCAAAGCAAATCACATGCTAGTAACAAGCTTAGTAGTTCTTAATAGTTAAGAACTCCGATCGATAAAAGAGTTTATGCGCAAAAACTTTTACTCAAAAGAACATTTTGACATTAAAGACGATCAATAATGAAAACTTGGTATAACAGGCAGGCGTACATGACTTTAATTTCCCTCGAGAGGAAAGTTTAAAATATTGATCACGGTTTACTGAGAACACAATGTGCCTCATTTTAAATGAGAGGACTGAGAAAGGTTATTGCTAATGAAAGCAGACTCGGTAATCCAACAATTCAAGCATCGCCGATTAATGCCTCACCTTTATAAGGAAAGCCTTGCTAATAAATTAGCTAATCAATTACGGAGGAATCCGTATACAACTTAAAGCACAGAATAATCGCTAAAAATAGAGCGGCAATAAAATTAATATGAATGCATATCCAATACTCTTCCGATTACCGATCTCGATTTGCCCGTTCATACGAATTGCTAAATCAATTAGGGGGTTGAAAAAACCGATAGATTGCAGCCGTAAAGCCTTGACCCGAATTTGACTCATTAAATTTCACTACCTCGCTTGGCGACAATTACAGGATACCTCGCTAGTAACGGCGAGATGGGACTGGCGTTTTATTGCCTTCATACTTTCTTTACGAGCATTTTAAATACGAATGTCGCAGCAAAACATAAATACGTACGCTTCCAGAGATTTATAGGGAAACTTAATTGGTAATGTTAGTGTTTGCTCGTACTTTAAAATGGGAAGTAAGACTTTTTATGGCGTCTCCTGTAAAATTAGTATTTAGCAAGTAGCGGCGGAATAAAATAAAATGAAATTCTTTATTTTTCACATAACTCTATACCAAGCCAAGACTACTGACAAGAAACTCGGTATTTGCTCTTTTGAAAGAGTAATTTTATACAATTTTTCATAACATAAAATTAAATTACTCACATGAATTTAATAATATCTAGTGAGTAGACGGAAGCGTATTTCCTATCCATATCATGAAAATGAGGAACATGTTTTAAAAATTTAGAATAACAAGCGGAAACACAAAAAGTCGCTTTCAACAAACAGTTGCGAGAAAATTAGAATGGTTAAAAATTTATTTGACAAAATATTTTCTCTAGGTACACAAAACATACACATATTCCAAGTTTTAACAAAAACATAGCCAAATAATTGTTACTAAGTGAGATAGATTCTGTGAGCGTGCATGTTATTACTAATTTCCATACAGACACGTTCTATATTAGTAGACATAACTTGCCTTGTATTTAATGTAATTAATTCAGTAAACAACCCCTAAAATTATGATGCTACACTTAAAATGTTTCTTAGTTATTTTACTTTTCCGGTGGTCCTCATAATATTTTCTTTTCTACGTACCTACTTATATTTTAATAAATACCTTTCACCGAGTGATTAATTTCTGACAGTGTATCGGTATTAGGGCGAAACGTACAAGATTTCGTGTTTGAAACATTTACGTGCTTGGTGGTTAGTAGATTGTCATAACTGTCATAAAAGTATGGTCAATATCATAGGGTCAAAATAATTATTATTATTATGTGTTCCATTGGGTTATTAAAGACTTCTGCAAAGTAACACTCGTTTCAATGCAATAACTGAACCGGTAAAATCGTACTAAGGACGTAGGCAGTAACGCGCAGTTGAAAAAATAAAAAAGTTGAAAATGCTTGTCACTGGTTGTACGAAGCAGTAAAAAAAGTCTCAACTACAGAACATAAAACACGTGCGAATTTAATTTTCAATGATTGGATTGCATAATATTTTTGAACTAAACAAGCTACGTAAGCTATTTGAAAACACTGTGTTAGAACCGCTCTAGGAGACAAAAGAGTCGCTCGGCCGAATGAATATAGACGAGTTGACTCCGGAGTCAGTGCCAGAACTCTCGTTGCCAGAACTCAAAACAAACATTAAGGTACACAGGTCGCAAACTGCAGTCTAAAACGGGGTCACTGGGCCATCAGTTCGGTGTCAGCTGTCGTAGAACCGAATGAGATATCTCTGCAGAGGCGGCAGTGCACGGACTCTTAAATGGATTCTTCCAAAGAAGATACGAAGATGTCTAAATAATCTGAAGTACTGACTTATTCGTGAGGATTCGAGGACGGTCCGATTTTATTGTCATCAGTTTTCTAAATTAAGACGTATTTACGCCAAAACGGTGGAATTCGTAGCCAAAACTAGTGGAAACATAATACAGCCTGGATGAAGGAAATCTCAGGCATGAAATATGAAACAATGCGGATGGGTTTTGTCTATTCCCTGTTCGTTTTATCTTTCGCAGAAGGTAAGCCTCGTATTTCGGATGAATTCGATTCGGGTCGGGAAATATTTTATTTGTGACGGAGTTTTTTTTTATAAAATACGGCTATGTAGTCAGGAGTGTAACAGTGGGAATATGAATTTTTATAAATATTTAATAAACGACATAAACATTAAATGAATATTCAATCCTAAGGTGGAGCGAGATTAACTAGATACCTAATGTTTATCAAATTTAACTCTCGATACAAAATATAAGAGCTTAATAGTCGTCTAATGATAATAATATAATCTAAGAACTTGGTCCATTAAATATGAATCTGTTGACGTCAGAGAAAATCACACGTCCCTTCGAAATCCCTGATGACCTCCTAAAACTGGGTGCTAAGCCCCGCGTCCCCAATGATAAAGCGAATGTTAACTGAGATAAGATAATATAAATACTCCGAATCTAATTAAGAAGGACCTGTTTTGTTCTACTTAAGGCTCACATTCGATTTCTTTATACAAAACGCATGTCATTCGGTCCAAAAGGTAAAATAGGTCATGGCCATACCAAGCCATACTCAGTAAACATCCGCACTACGGTCCTTTGACGAAGGGCTCGTGTATCACATAAGGACAGACTGTGCAAACAAACCCCTGAGTTTCTCTTATGATAACGCTTTTGATATTTTTGTATTAATTCTTAGGATCGACGCAATTCAGTATCTCGGATGATCCAAAACTTTTTCAATTTCCTATTAAATCAAAAATATTCTTCTCACAAATAAATGTCCGTCAAAGAATTAATGAATTGGTTTTCTAAAATGTAAGTAATAAATCAGTGTAATGCGTTATATTACAGAGAAATTCATGGCGGGTGAAGTAATTAATTTTAAGGATCGTCATATAGGCAAACACCCCGACTCAATTGACCCGGCTGAGTTTTTGTGGTCTCTTTTCAGTGCAGGGCGCATTCAAACCCCTTGTACGTTTTATATTAAGTTGAAAAATACCGTCCTTTACCGCCTTAAATAATATCGGTTTCGGTTTGAATGGTAATGTCGACGTCGAAATTATAGACCACTTTTAAGCAAATATTTTTACATACAAGTGTCAAGACGATACTGCTATTCCCGCAATTTTACTGTCATAAACATGGTCCTGGGACGCACTGCCGCATGTCAGATACATGGACAGGCGTAACGTATCAGATAACATCAGGTTTTGTTCGTCTCTTTATTCGTTGCTACACAAAAATTATGATGAAGTGGAATTTTCCATTCTTTGAAAATCAAAATTAGTTTTGGGGCACACACAAAAGGACAAAGGACTAACTAGAGAGAGGACTAAGCCATATTAATCCAGCAAATCTCACAAACGAAGCTCGGTTCAGAGAAAACCTTTTTAATTTCTTGCGTTGTTGTTATCTTTTGGACGATACTTTGGTTTCGGGACATAATATTTTAATTATATTCAAGGATAGCTGACCCGATCCGTCCTACTTTACTTTTTTAATTTTTTTCTGACACATGAGACAGAAATAGCAATAGGACCAAAGAAAGACAAACGTAAAGTAAGGGCTACCTTATCACTTGTCTACATTATGAAGTGAACCTCTGTTCTAGGCAATAAATAAATAAGTATCAGTTAATAGGTCACTTCCATTATGCCACATCGTTAAACTGTGATTATGCCGTAAGAGAAAATCAATTTTACGTATCTATAGTTCGTTATATTTCAAATAAGTAAAACGAAAAGAAGATTTTGCGATAAACTTGCACTGGATGAAAAATATGGCATATTATGAGCTTAGTTCAGAATTTTATAAGTGTCAGAGCGTTTCGATTTCTGATAACCACTGAGTTACAGGTTATAGGGGGCAAGGACTTTTCTTTTCAACCCACTTCGAAAAACAAAAAAAATTTTGTTTATTCCGTACATATATTTTTTTTATATAAATAACTAGCTGACCGGGCAAACGTTGTTTGCTAAATAGATAACGACCTACTCTCAGGACCACCGAATGTAGACAAAAATTTTATGAAAATTGATCAAGACAGTATCGGTGAAGTTTGGTTACAAACACTGCGACACGAGAATTTTATATATTAGAAGAAAGTGTGAGCATTCTTATTTACTAGTTGCAATTTTTTTAAGAGCAATTAGCTACAAGTGGGATACCGAAATATAAAATGGTTTTTGATTGGAACAAATCGACAGCGTTTTCCCAATCTATTTCTATTACGGTCCAGAGAAAATAGATAAGTGTCGTTTCAGGAAATATGATTGCTAACCAATAAGAGAACTTCTATAAAAAAAATCACACAGTGACGAAAATAGAGTAGATATAAGAAAACATCGATGTGTGCGTATAATGTGCATGTGTTGCATATAATTCATGTCACAAAAGAAACACATACATATAGTGTTGAACATATTACTAAACTAAACTTGTTTTTAGTCTGTGATAAAAGAACAAAGACTCCGCGAATATCAGGCGGATCGAAATTGAAATTGTGAACGTAGGGACATAGGGTCCGCATTAGATTATTCTACTGGAATGTATTTGCGAAAGCTGCCGTGAGTAGGGTAAAGTAATGAGGTTATACATTCAGAGACTGAATTAGGTTGCGGTGTTTGAAATTTAGAAAGTCGTAAATAAAATATAGGAATAATAAAAAAATAACGTAAGCCGCGCGAATCCCACGCAATGCTAAAAATATTTCCTCAGAAGCTCAATACCATGGATATTTAAAATTTTCAATTTTTTTTTTAATCTTTGTGCTACAAACACAAAGCTGAACAGAAGGCATAAAATGGAAGCCACCCAAGGTAAACCCAAGTTCTAAAACGATTAGATAAAATCTAGTATACGATTTAATTGAATACAATACTTATTAATCTTCGGTAGTCATTATTTAATTCTATGAATTAATTATTATTGCTTTTTTTACGTGATAGATTTATTATAAACAGCAAGTCACAGTTCTTACGAGTTTTTTTAAGATTTCGATACCTACATTTCGATTTGGTGTTAAAATGCAATCGAGTTTTTCAAGACAAGTAGGATGTGGAACCACAACGTGGGTTTTTGAAGGTATGCAAAACTGAATGCGAAATGGGAACGCACTTGGCTGGATTACGGCAGTTAACAGAGACTTCACGGAAATTTTATTCGATATGTAGACCGAAGTCTGCAAAGAGATCTAAATGTCTGAAGCTTGCCAACTGGCAGAATTATCGCACGAGGGTCGAATATGTTTTGGCTTGGTTCTTATATTCTGTGTTACCATGAGAGAATAGATGTTATGATGATGAGTATAGAAGACAAAGCCGCCTAATGGTAGAAAATGGTCTGTTAAGGAATCAGTTTAGTTCAATGAAACTGTATCGTGTTACCATTTATTCATCTAGAACCCTGTTCTTTAATAAAAAAAAATGATGTTTAGCAACCGCAGAAGCACAAGTCAATATGATAAAAGTGCCTACTAGAGACTTGAACTTCGGACCCCCGAATGTAAAGCTCGAAGACTAAACTATCAAGGATGTCACTTCTCATCGAACCACTCGGTAATAACAAAGAAAGCTTATCTAGATCGTGAAATTGAAACGTGTATAGAAGGCTTATATATTATTATGTATTAATTTAGATAGCATGATCTAAGGATAAGACAAACAAAGTCTATTGAAGTCATATGAAAATGATTGTCTAGAAAACTAACAATGCGCGAACAAATATATGGTAAAGAATTATAAATGAACACTGAAATGAACTTTCTACGTCAAATATTGACATGTGATTGACGCGCACTTCAATCTATCGGGCTCCATAGAAACAGTGACCTCCAGACATTCAGGTGAGGGGCAAATTATACGATTCGCAGCGTCGACTGTAATTGCTTTCTAACGCGCAAAAACGGATGAAAAAAAAAGAAAAAAAACGGCATTGGCTAATTGCCACACGAAAAGATCGACTGGTTTATACATGTGACGTGATTGAGGTTGATGGTGTCGGTACCACTTGCGTCGGAACACTTACGTTGGCAAAGTTAAGCACGTCTGATTGACACTATTTGTTGAGTCGGGGGTCGTGGGAGCGAGCGGTACGTGGTCGGGCCCGCTCTCCGCGCTGAAGACTGAGCGCCGGAGCTTCGGAGGCTGCGCGGCATTCCGCCCCCGCCTTCATTCACTCGCACACCACCGGGCGGGCCTAGCCCGAAAACTGCCGGACTTTTAATGCGGCATGTGCTGTTTTCCCATAAAAATGGATGGGATTTTTCACTAAATCCTTAAATTCGAACGACTTGGAAATATCAATTTTAATATTCAAGCTCACACAACATTTCTACATATAGGTCACATCTTCGGCTGTGAATTAAATGATCAGGTGACGACGAAAATGTGGCTCTATTAGGTAACGTCATGTCGTCTACGTTTCTGAACATCAGTCATGTCTTATTTCTTAGTAAAATTTTTGACCTCGTATCGGTGTCGCGACATGAACTTTTTGTCACAAAGGAAGCTCTACGATACGAACAGATGTAAAACGGTTTCGGTAACTATCTGAAGTTAACTGTGAACTTAGTATTGTATTAATTTCTAAGGAAACCATATTTCAGGTTAGAGTAGTGTTAAATTACTGAGGACCTTGTATTTTAATTTTAAAACCAACATTTTCAACTCAGCAAACATAACGACAGTTAATTAGAGTAACTCTTATGTAAATTAGTGAGGTGAACAAAAAGGGACAATTATGAAAAATAAAGTACACAAAAGACTGTAGGCGGCACCAATTAAAAACAACGAACGAGATCTTCCCCGTCCCCATTTCCTTTAATAAACGGCAATAAGAAAAGGGAGCTTCATCTATAATAACACCGACGCGCCGAATGGGGCGCAACAAAGTTACGACACGAAAACAACTGCTGCCTACCTGTTAGCTAAGCAGCGTGAAAAATTACCTGACAGATGAACAGACTTCTCTAAAACGCGAAAAGGAATAATGGCGCACGAAAAGTGCTTTGACACTTTGCGGTTGTGTATTCATAAATCAAAGTGTGGAGTTTGGGAAACCTGTACGCGCTATGCAAATTCGGCTCGAGCCGCCAGCAGGGGAAGGAGGCAGAGTGGAAATAATTTAATTTCAGGGGCGATCATTGGTCCGGGTGAGAACCCTGATTTATTCATAAATAAAAACAGCTTGTACTCCGATCGAAATCGATAAGTTGACAGGGCTATTGATTGCGAAACTAATGCTCGTTTTCACCAACATTTAAGAGTTGTTGTCCAAATCGGTTCACTACTTACAACCGATTTGGTGAAAACTGAAAACTTAAACCGATTTGGTGAAAACTGTCACCTATGGGCCTTAAAATGTTGGTGAAAACGAGCGTAACTGTTTGAGCTTCTAGCGAGATTCGATTAGGAGACGAGTAGGAAGAATAGTTAGAAATGGCAGAAGGAGAATTCCACAACAAGATTAGCGCGTTTAAATTGTCCGACCCTTCCTCTTGTTTCATTCGTAGTCATTCTTGGGACGCGCTGAAATTTTAATTGACTTCTCTGTCACCGAGAAAGATTTCGAGTGTGATTAAAAGACCCTTACATTATAATCATAATGTGGGTCAAAACAATACGAAATAGGTCAGCAGAAAATGCGAAATATTTTTATGCTTATGAGATAAGTACATACCATTCATCTTGAGACTCCATCTGCAATAAATCTGCATGCATCTTCAATAGTTGCGACTTTTAACTTACCTGTGACAAAAAATATACAAGTTGTAGATACTAAATCCTGATAATGTTATACATGTTAATTTATGGTATTTCGGATTGTTTGCCACTCCAGCACTCCTTTATGTCACAAGTAGTGAACCGATTTGGTTATGGAATGGAGATATCTGGTATGGTACATTGACTTAACGGGAAGGTTCCTGGTATTTTTATACCGGTAAAATCTACAGTGGTTTTGGGTTCTATTGTGGAGGAGGCCAGGCCCCACAAAGGGCTGAGCCCATTGATTAAACATATTAAAGTATCAGCACTTACTGACGTCACGCATTTATTTTTAGGCTTCGCCTTGAAGCCGAATTTTTAATTTGTGAAAACTGTAAAATGGCGCTCATGTATGCGACCGACAGCGGTATGTGCTGTCAGCGGTACCGAAATATACGACGCGCGACGCCATATTTGAGAAATTTTTGGCTTGAACATACGTCACATCTTTCCCGTCCTCTTAGCGTAGCATATTTCGTCATTAGCTGGGCCCCACAGGATAGATAGATTTATAAGATTTCGGGATTTATAAAAACTCAACATCCATGTGGGCGAAACCGCAGGAAACCCCTAGTCTAATATAAATTCATAAGCGTTTTTGAAAGCATCCAAAACCTTTGGCTCGTGTAATAAAATCTGGGATTAATATCATAAAATTGTTTGGAAATTTTCTGCTTAGACATCGTTAATATCGACTGATCGAGAAGTTTAACGCTAAAAGCTTTGCAAGGTCCCAAGTCAACGGTCACGAATTGCGAAAGGTCGTAAAGCGATAGAGGGGGGGTTTCGAATCGTGTCAACGCCTCGGGGTTGTCGAGAAAATTCCAGAAGGGATTGATTGAAAACTAAGTTTAGGTAGTGGATTAACAACAAAACTTAACACTCGGTACTAAACTACGAGTAGCTTAGGATTGAATTAGTATAATTTTCGGGACATAATATTTGGACAATATTTCATTATAAATATACTATAGCTGACCCGGCAAACACAGTTTTGCTATTAGGGATATAAAAATTAGCTTACGATCTACTCTCAGACCTAATGTAACAAAGAAGACGACGGGGAAACAAGACGACGCCTGTTGCCCTGCATATTGAAGACGGTCATTTTTATGGTAAGTGACGGTCATCGATTTCATTTGAATTTGTGTTGTTTGTTACACAGCATCGCCATCGTGCTGGAACACCGCAACTGTTCTTTGAAGACGGTAATTTTTCTTGATTGTAACTGGTAAGTGATGGATAAGATCACTTTCTTGTCCGTCTGTCTGTGTGTGTTTCTTATTTTATAGTAGTACGGAACCCTCGGTGCGCGAACTCGACTCACACTTGTTCGGATTTTTTATTTCCAACTCTACCTATATGAGTTGTCGAGGAAAAGAAAATATAATCGAATACATTTATTTATTATGCAATTTGACGCAAATTTTGATGCGCAATATTATAAGGATAATAATTATTCAATTCATTACTATTCAATCAGTGACATCCGATGGCTTTACAGATCGAAATACAATTGATTCCAAACGCCAATTGCCTATTATATCGTTAATTACTATCAACAATTATATCTGAACTCAGTATAAAACTCCACATTAAATCATAAATGTATACACAATATGTTGTAAAACCCTAGTATGAAATTAGTTTTTAGCACACTATTGACTATTGTAGCTACAACCCTCCCCTGTCACGGGTTTATTTGTAGTTCGCCCATAGCTATGCAAATTACTCGTATTTCCAATCCACAGATTCTGTATAAATATTTTATGACGTAAAAATTTCCAATAGAAAAAAATTGTGTTCGCTTCGGGTTTTTTTTTGCATATGAAATACCTGTACAAAAACAAGCTAAATGATGAGGTTTGAAAGTTTCATCAAATGGAATGGATTTAAGAATTTATTTATACAGCACAGTGAATGTTATAATTTCATAATCATTAGCCCGTTAACAACGGGAAACAGTTAACAGTAACAGGGGTTAAGTTACCCCCTGCTACCGCTAACTGTTTCTATTTTCCTTCACCACTTGATAACTGAAAGGTCAAAGAATTTATTTTACGTATTCACTTAAAAAAACAGACGTCTATGCAACAACTAACTTCTTTCTTCTTAAGTAGTCTATCCCACAGAGAGAAACGTGTTGTACCTACATCAATTTTGAGAAGCATTCGGTCGCCCAGCTGGTACAGATAAAACTACTTAATGCAAGAATAACAAGACAGAAAACCTCCCATCAGATTTCTGTTCTAGTAAGATAAAAAGTCACGTAGGCAATATGAATGATTTAGGTACTTGAGGTCCAACCGCTCGACCTCTGGGACAACCGAAGTTCGCTCGTAAAATAAAGAACGCGGTACTTTTTTTGCTTTTGGGTTGACACGCTCCTCCTTACTATAATAAAAATATGTGTGTGAAGAAGTGATATCATACTCGTGTTACATTCAATTTAAATAAAAGTGGTACGCGGGCTTGCGAAATAAGGTGTTGGAAACAAATGGTCCTTAAAACAAATAACTGGATTGTAATTAAAAGTAATATCTATATTATAGGTCTTATTAATCATTTGATAAAACACAACAAACATGGTTTTTAGAAAGAAACATTTTTCACATGTTTGTGCAATAAATTTAAACTTTTGTCTTCTTAACTCGAACGTATAAAATTATATTCATTGCTTGCTATAAATCCACGTGATTCAACGTTTCCTTTTTATGGCGTCCAAAAAATTTATGTCGCGGTGTATCTAAGGATACGATTTTATGGTTACATGGAACTGAAATAGAGGTCTCGCTGTCAAAAATACGGCTACTCTAGTATGAATGGATCCGAGGTCCATTTTGCACTGTCGAAACGTGTTCTGTGCCACTGCAGAATAATTAAAAAAAGAGAAATACTGGCCGCGGAAAACATCATGAGATTTTTCAGAAACGAAACATTACTCGTCTTTTTATATTTTTTACAATCCTCAGCTATATGCTTAGTAAGTTTGAAGAAAAGAAGGAGTGCTATCTATTCCTTGCATTTGCGACCAGGAACGGACTTGAAAAAAATCTACCTAGAATTTATTTTTAACGAGCTAACCACGAACGAATGTTAATAGTACATTGTGATACAAGGGTGGAAAGTAGGTTTTTGTAAACGAGCTGTCATTAACAAGCCCGAGCCGAAGGCGAGGGTTTTTAAGTGGAAATGTGGTCAGAGAGACTTTTGAACATTAGGTATTTTAGAAAACTATTGCTGTCGCTCTGCGACGTTGCCGTGTCCGGTCCGGCAGCCCTATCCATGTGTGTGTAAGTTGACAAAGTGTGCGTGTCCGCGATGCGCGTTGCCGCTCCGCAGTCCGCACTCGTTCCTGCTATTTTCTGGTGGTCGCATCATTCTTTACTTACGCATTGAGACGCAAAGTGATTGATCTCTAATGGTTTTGGCTTGTTTATTGGAATTGTTCTCCCTGCTACGCTATTGATTCGGCTTATGTTTACTGGACCGTATGTTTTATAAAACCCAAGAAGATACTACTACATACCTACTAAGGCCTGCAAAATCGGAAAAAAAAGAAAACCAATTTTACTCCGATTTTGAGATCTCAAAATCGGTTTTTTCGATTTTTTCGATCTTACAATTATCATGCTGAAAGAGATTTTTGACTGAGAATTTTAATATTGACCAACAAAAATATTGAATCGTAAGCGTGGCAGCAATTCAAAGTACTTACTGCAAGAAAAAGCAGCAGTACCTACCTTATTAGTATTGAAAAAGAAACTGGCTGACTGATTGACTGACATATCAACACACAGCCCAAACCGCTGGGTCTAGAGACTCTAAATTTGGCACACAGGTCCTTTATGAGGTCTAGAGGTGCACTAAGAAAGGATTTTTCAAAATTCATCCCCTAATTGGGTGTGCATCGGGGCTCCAAAGTTTGTATTTTACCAAGCTTAAATACTCCTTCACGCCGCAACCATTAAACCCATTTCGCTCAAATTTGGAAAGGACTGTATATAAACTGTATCCTGGAATAACACATAAGCTACTTTTTATGCCGAAAAATCCATGGCTCCTTCGGGAACAGTAAAAAACAGATATTCAACCGGATGAAACACTTTCACGGCGTAACTACAAAACAGATTTGGCTGAAATTTAGCACGGAGATAGATTTTATCCTGGATTAATACAAAAGCTACTTTTTATCCCGAAAAATTACATGGTTTCTATGATAGAAGTGAAAGACAAATATCCACGCAGATAAAATATTCCTTCACGCCGTAATGACTGAACTGATTTGGCTGAAATGCGGAATGAAGATAGATTATATCCCGGATTAATGAAAAAGCATAGCGTAATAACTAAACTGATTTGAAATTTGGAAAAAAGAAAGATTTTACACTGATATAACAAATCGGCTACTATTTATCCCGGAAAAATTCATAGTTTCTAAGATAATAGTGAAAATCACATATTCATGCGAGAGAAATACTACTTCGCGCCGTAACTACTGAACCGATTAGGCTGAAGTTTAGGATGGAGATAGATTTTACCCTGTAATAATACATCGGCTAATGTTTATCCCTGAAAAATCCATGGTTTCTAAGAAAATAGTGAAAATCAGATATTCATGTGGGAAATACTCCTTCGCGCCGTAACTACTGAACCGATTTGGCTGAAATTTGGAATGGAGAAAGATTATATCCTAGAGTAACACATCAACTACTTTTTTCTCGGGAAAATCTATTGTTTCTATGCATTTTCTACGATAATAGTAAAAAAAAGGTCAAGTGAGAGTTGGGCTCGTTCACTGAGGGTTCCGTACTATCACGACCCATTCTCTATACTATTAAAGTAAACTTAACACTCGTGCCCACTTAATCAAAAACGAGCATAAATATCACGTTTGTTGTATGGGAGCCCCCTTATTTTTTTATTTTATTTTAATTTGATTATTTATTTCTACAGTAAGTATATAACTAAACTAGTAGGTCGCGTGCTGTCTTCACGCCTATATAGTCGACCGACATTAATCCCCTACATTTTTTATCGAAAAAAAAATCCCACCATTTTGGATTTTTTTTCTAGCCATCAAATAGACCTTCGGGTCCTGATCAACTCTTGCTAAGAAACCGTTCTTCCAACTTTTATACTTGCCGAGATATTTGCCGAGATACTTTTATACTTGCGAAATTCATTTGGCCGCCATTTTGAATCCGCCATTTTGAATTTTTTTTCAGCTCACTGCCAATTGGATGACGTTTCAAATGACATTTGGTCAAGCACCCCCCACCTATTTCGATACCCTCCCCGTGCTCTTCACCCGTCTTTGAAATCCTCAATCATGAGCTCTCTCCGTATTTTTCCTCCGAATGAATTTTTCCCTTATATACAAAATGGTCATTGAAAAAAAAATTTTTCATACAAAATTGTTCACGAGAGGTGATTAATCAGTCAGTGAGTGAGTGAGTGAATCAGCACAAGTAGCTATATATATAGTAATATTTTGTGAAAATTTGAAGCGTTTACCTGTTAGCGTTATCAGGGTCGAGCAAAAACAAGCAAAAAAATCACGTTGTATGGGAGCCCCCTTAAATATATATTTAATTCCATTTTTTAGTATTTGTTGTTAGCGGCAACAAAAATACATCATCTGTGATAATTTCAAGTCTGTAGCTATCACGATTCAAGAAATACAACCTGGTGACAGACGGATGGACGGACAGCGATCAGAAGTCTCGCTAATAGGGTTCCTTTTTTTACCCTTTGGGTACGGAACCCTAAAAACAGATATTAATGGATCTATTTATATAACATACAAACTTTCGACTTTATTATATTAGTATGATGGTACGGAACCCTACGTACGCAAGTCCGTCTCGCACTTGGCCAGTTTTTTATAGACACGACATACAGACAGACAACAAAGTGAGTCCTATAAGGGTTCCTTTTTTCCTTTTAAGATACCGTACCCTGAAAATGTAAATGCATTTATCGATAGCTGTTAACAACACTAGTTTATCGATATTATTATCAACTACTACGCATCACTTCAATCTGTGTACGTATGATCAGACCGTCCCGCGTCCCCGCCCGCAAATTCGTGCAATAAGGACAACTGCAGATCCGACACAATAGGCCCTTGTAAAATGTTATATTTCGGGGTTTGGTTCTCGGCTATTTCCTCCTCCAAAACTGGACCAATTTGAAAGATATTTCGTAAACTGAATATAGAGAATATATACTATGTCGCTATGTTTTTCTTTTTTCGTTATTAGTTGTTAAATTCGTACACTAGGCATCTGTTAACAGCGAGTCTAAATAGGCAATTTTGAGCATTTTCTAAGGCTTCTAGTGCTTATAAAGATAATGTATTATCAAAAAAGAAAACATAGAAACATAGAAAAGATTGATATTTATTTTACTGTAAAAAATCATTGCTTTAAGTTCATAAACCAGAAAGAAAACAGACGAGAACGTTTGTATGGAGAAAAGACCACTATCGTTTCCTCTTAATGTCACGAGTTTGCAAAAACCTATACACCCGTGTATCACACGACGTTTTTCAATACAGTTGTGAGAATTAGTAAAAAAAACAAACCAAAGAGATAATATGTTTGCTCAAGATTTTGGGCGCCAATTTCCATCTTGTTTGGTTTAAATATCGAAGATCGAAATCGAAGGCGACTTCGAATTCGCAATCGAAAAGATAAAAGATAAAAAATAAAAAGATAAAAAGATAAAAGATAAAAGATAAAAGATAAAAGATAAAAGATAAAAGATAAAAGATAAAAGATAAAAGATAAAAGATAAAAGATAAAAGATAAAAGATAAAAGATAAAAGATAAAAGATAAAAGATAAAAGATAAAAGATAAAAGATAAAAGATAAAAGATAAAAGATAAAAGATAAAAGATAAAAGATAAAAGATAAAAGATAAAAGATAAAAGATAAAAGATAAAAGATAAAAGATAAAAGATAAAAGATAAAAGATAAAAGATAAAAGATAAAAGATAAAAGATAAAAAGATAAAAAGATAAAAAGATAAAAGATAAAAAGATAAAAGATGAATTCGCAATCGAAAAGATAAAAATAAAAAGATAAAAAGATAAAAGTTAAAAATATAAAAGATAAAAATATAAAAGATAAAAATATAAAAGATAAAAGATAAAAGATAAAAGGTAAAAGATAAAAGAAAACGAAAAAAAATCCTTCTGTGTCCATCCCATCCCAATGTCCATCCCATTTTATTGTACAATGAAAACTCCTTGGTATCAAACGTTTTGCAAAAGTAATGATCGAGCTTGTAAAAGTAAGTTACGACCACGAAAAAGAAAGATGCCTGTGCGTAAGATTTAACTTTCGAATACTAATGACTGCCTCTGAAAGTGCGCCATACCATACAACTGTATTGAAAAATAATTTTTGCACTTCAGTAGGGTTAGTACAGGTTTTTGTACGAATTTCGAGTCGACTCGCGTCTCACGAACGGATCGACTTCCTCCATACATTTACAGCCAGCGCCATCAATTGACAGTAGAATGTCAGCCACTGCCCATAGATGGCGCTGGATGTAAATGTATGGAGGAATTCGATTCGTTTGTGCTATACGAGTCGACTCGAAATTCGAAAAAAAAACCTGTACTAACCCCTCCGCAATACAGACGTAACTAGCGCGTTTGGATTAATTAATTATATTTTGTAAGGAGACGACGATGCAATTTTCCAACTCAAATATTTCCGACTCAATGCTGAGTCGTATTTTATTATTTATGTTTTGCTACAACTTTTGTATATAGAGCAGAAAATTACAAACGACATCTACAAATAGTCGTATACAAACTACGCTATTTAGTGACATTACAGCATCGTTACAGCGCCCAGACGACTGTGTTATACAAATTGTGCAGAGTAATGTGCGTATTATCTTAATAAAGTATAACAAACAGTATAAGGGATACGCAATTAGTTAAATAAAAATACTATTATGTCAGGTTTTAATTTTGAAAACAAAAGTGTTATCGAATAAATTATAATTTATTATAATGATGAAAAAAATAATAAAACATTTCCATAAGTATTTTAATCAGCTATGCGATTACATTTTTAGGGTTCCGGAACCAAAGGGTAAAACGGGACCCTATTACCACCGAATATAGCTATGATCTCCTAGTATAACAGGCAATGATGAGTGCGCTGGAGGTTTCAGTTTTATAGTTGAGCGTCGGGTTTATTCCCGAGATGATCGAACGCTATAACGTTGTAGAGCGGGTGCACTGCCTGTGCAGCTATGATCTGGTATAACAGCCTGAACCTACCAAGTAATAATGAGTGCGCTGGAGGTTTCCGTTTTATAGTTGAGCGTTGAGTTTATTTCCGATATGGTCGAAATCTACGACGTGGTAGAGCGGGTGCACTGCCTGTAGAGGTATGAGCTCCTGGTATAACAGCCTGTATCTACCAGGCAATGATGAGTGCGCTGCAGGTCTCCGTTTTATAGTTGAGCGTCGAGTTTATTCCTGTGATGATCGAACGCTATGACGTGGTAGAGCAGGTGCACTGCCTGTGCAGCCATGACCTCCTGGTATAACAGCCTGTACATACCAGGCAATGATGAGTGCGCTGGAGGTAACCGTTTAAGAGTTAAGCGTTGAGTTTTTATTGTCGTTGATAAAAAACAGATGAATGTGTAAAATTTGAAAAATAGTTCCAAAAGACTTTTGAAAGCGATATATAAATGAGCAAAGTTTTAATCTACAACCGCGCTATAAACGGTCTGCTTTTGTTATACCGTGGAATTTTAGCTAAAATATTGCCGCAGTCTCAGGATTAGTTGGATGGGGATAAACGGAAGTAGGGACACTATTTCAATTTCAACCCACCTGGATCTTGGCTCTGCACTGTTTATGGTGCTGTTTGTATTATTAATGCTCGAAATGAAATATGTGGCGTGAGGATTTGTAGAGCTAAAGAAAGAAACATATCGTATCTAAGGCGTAGATGCAACCCAATTACTGATGTCTGTAGCCCAAATACTGTTAGTATTAAGAGTCCATCCGCAATTTAACTAAAACAATTGCTCTGCTCACACTTATGAACATTCTGAGTGGGTGCGACGGGGACGCATAGCGCGTCAATTTCACAAAGAACAATGTTTTTCCTTTTAAAATCGAAAATAAAAGGAATTTCTGAAAAGTACTACAAATGTTCTCTGCTTTTTACTCTGTTCAGTAATAAATTAAAATTACATGTTGTAATATATGGTATTTTAAAGTCCTACGTTTTTTTTTCAGTAAGATTTGGAGTCAACTATGGATTCTTTTCTATCGAGTTTTTTTTATGGAATCATTTTTTTGGCACGTATGATCATTAGCAACAATGCTCAACATAAATATATGAATTATAGATTTAATCCTTCAGTATTTCTTAAATGCCCGAGGATTAGCCAAAGCAAGCTGAGGGTATTACTGGTCGTTAACTGGTACCGCTTTTTCACGGGGATGATGTGATTGCAACGTTCAGTTTCCAAATACTCAAATATACTCAAAAAAATCGATGCATTAATGATTTTCTGCATGGTGAAAGAATAAACCCTACAAACATGTATTTGCACGTATGATGTTAGTAATACTTAAGTATGATATAAAAAGATATTTGTTGATGACATACAAGATGTATTATTGTTAAAGTCAAAGTCCGCAACGAATTCATGGTCCCTCCTATCATTGAGATGGATGACTTCCCCAAACGAAGGCGATATCGAGAATGGGATTCGATTACTGTAAAGTAGCCCGGTAATATGTCTCGGCCACTCTGAGAGGTTATTTATTATCTTGTTCACATAAGCCATGGTGAGTGACATAACGATACTTGGCCCAAGATTTTGAAAATTTTTATATTTCCTTTTTTTTTACGGGTTTTCTTATACCTGTTAGTTTTAGAAATTTTTTGGAACGGACCCGGGTCCATAAAGTGCTGTAGCGTCTTTCATTATGATGTTGACGCTATTAGCTTGACTTGAAGGTTAATATTTATATTTTAAGATGATTTTTGTAAGGAACATGGATGGCCTCATCACATGACTACTGTAATGATAGACACTAAGGTCACACACTACCCTAAGAGTCTTCTTAACTTTGAATAAAAATTTACTAAAATAAAAAAAAATCACTAACTGAAAAGTGAAAAAATAACAGACGGTAGAGATACATTTAAAGCAAAAAATAAAATTAAAACTACACTTTAGTTCAATACGTGTTTTCTATTGCTGCAATCGAATATGGCCCGTCACATGCAGTCTTACATCTCGCTTGTAACAGCAATGTCTATTGAATTTGCCATTGCATGTACACTGTTGCTGTACGTGCCACTGCATCAAGTGAGCGTATGAGTGGAAATGCAAAAGAGAGATGTTACAACCTCCGACATATTTGACGGCATCAATATTCCTATACGGAATGGTAGATACTCGTATATATTAGATAGAGATAATATAAATAAAATATGTAACAGACCACTGTCGGTTGAAATATAAAACCAAATTTATGTATAGATCGTCTAATCTAAAAATGTTAACGCCCCTCCGCTTATACAAGAATAATGTGTAGGAGGGGCGTTAATCCTTAAATTAGATAATGGTGTCGATTCTGTTGGCGTTTCTCTAAACTAAAAATCGTTAAAATTAGAGTTAGAGAGGTGTGCTATTCAGAAGACACACTAAATGACAGATCTAACTTAAAATTTAGTTTGACAGCTCCAAACTATTCAATTTAGATTTTAGAGAGCAAAAGCTATTCTGTTGTACTCGCTAACTTTCCAAGTTAAGAAAAGTCAACCTAAAATTCTTTAAATTAAGAGAGGACCTCAGGAGGTGCCGACTAAATTTAACTCGTCAGCCGTAAAGTCGTAAACCACGGATTTTTTATTTAATATTGCAAGAAATATTTTTAATACGATTCAAATTTAATATTACTAAGTGAGAAAATTAGAAAAAACTAGTAATTTTATTTATTAATTTTTACTTGCTGGTGTGATAACCTCAAAATTATAAATTTAAAAATTTAAATCGTCTCAAAATGGAAGAATACGTGATTGCAGCTCTGATTGATTACAAAGAAAGGTAATTTTATTTTGTAATATTCTTATTCTTAGGTAAATAAGTACCTAGGTAGTATTTATTGTGAAGAGGAAAGATAGGTCTGCACCTACTACTGACCTTCCTTTCCTTACTTCCTAGACTGTGTAGTCTCCTCTAGGAATATACCTCTGGGCCACTAATTACGAGACACTCAAGGATTGTGAATGTAAAAATGTATACTTAGCTGTATGTACCATTATTAATTGATTGAAACAAAAACAACATTGTATTATAAATTAAAACCCATTGTTCACTTCGTACACTTTATTTCATGTGACAATATCTCGTTTAATAAATAAGCAGCTTGTTTGCTTATACATCTTAACTTTGACATTCATTTGTTTAATTCTAGTATTACAATTCAATAATATAAAATAAGCTTTACTTTCAAATTAAAAAATATATCTCAATATTCGCTCTACTCCAGCCTCTTTTTATCATAGATATCTTTATTTTTTTTTACAGCTGTCAATGTCAATGGCGGGAAATGCTATGATTGGTCAGCATTCTGTGGTCTCAACAATGGAAGCCATAGATTAAATAAAATCATGACATTCGGCCATCCACTCTTGTGCAACCTCCCGGTGCACAATATCTACTTAAATTTTCAAGTAAAATTTTCTACCACCAATCAAGCAACGCCACCACGCCATTATTGTATCTAATAAAATATAGAATTTGTCGTTACAATATTATGTTAAGTAACTACTATTCCATCTTAATGATTAACAAAATTACAATATAATATATTTAATTCAATCCTCTTTTTCTCTTATAATATTATTGCTTAAAATACAACTCAATTCAAATACTTTATTTCACATATGCCTAACTCACATCCACTTACTTATGAATAGTCAGTATTGTTAAATTACAATATCTAAATAGTACCACCAAATAAATAATATATGATAATACTGACTTTAATATACTCGTACATCTAAATCTCTTTAAAATAATCATGACATTTGGTTTCTTAGATTAATATTATTCCTAACAATATTATTATAATGAGTTTCCATAAAATATGGAAATTATCCATTAAAAATTATTAATTACCTAAAATGTTAGAAAATTATAAATACCTAACTCAAAATTATTAACATAACATCACTTGTGACTCAAATAAATTGTTACGTTTGATTCAGACATACATTGCCTAAATGCGGTCTGCTGCAAAACTGTTGTTTTAAATGGATTTTTTTACACTTGTATATTATGACGAAGGCATATGACAAAAATAAAATAAAATTACAGAAGCAGTAAACAGGAGTTAAAAGATATTAGTGCGGTAAATCATCATTCATTTTTCTATAAAATATACCAAAATTCATTCTCAATAACATTACAGAATAAAACTACTAAAATATTTTTTAAATAATCTTTAAAAATTATAAAAGTATAAACCAAACTCCATTTTTCAAAAAAGATCATAATAATTTTATTGTTCACATTTTATATAGTATAAAACGACTTAACCTGTATGTGTTCCAATGGATAGTCAAAAAGTTATCTACCTTAGAAAGTACTGTATGCCCATTACATAGATCTTTGTGTGTCCTGAAAAATACTTCAAATCAAACTTGCACAATTGTGAGTACTGAGTAGGTACGTACGTACGAGTACATACCATATTTCAATTTATTAAAAAAAATTAGTCTATTTTCTTACAAATGTATTGAAAAGCGTCGTCCGATAGGTTAAGACGATCTCATAGTCACACGTCATAACCCATTTACGACCCTTATAATATCACAATAGATTATATCAAACTCGGTTATAGCGCTGTTTCTGTATTGTCAATATTAGCTGTTACTCTATGGTATTGTATCGTTTCCATAACTTCAACAATTTCGTAAGGCTCTAAAAATTTAAATTAGGTATAATTTGTGGTATTAACATGTAGACAATATTGGACACTTAATTATCTGAAATCAAAATATCGAACCTTTAAATTTGTTTTAATAAATATAATTATCAACTAACAAAATGATTACAAAAATGATAAAATCGATTAATTAATTAAAAAAAATCATAAGGAAACCAATATTATAAAACTTCTGAAATAATTTGTCGAATGAAAGTGTTTACTGTAAGTCGAGTCGAATGGTATTTTATCTTTGCGCGTCCCAATTACGTTCGTCTTTGAATGAATTACTTTTGGTCCATCCATAGATTCATGTAAAATAGGTCGTCGCTCACAAGTCACAATCCAACTAGATAAAGCCCTACCTAACAACAATAGCTCCGTGAGTGCGTCAACTTTACATTATACTGTGTATAATATAACTTCTAATTTAATAGGAGTGCGGATGCTACGGTGCGTTAAAAATCATTGCGAGTTTCGACGGCTCGAGTATGCTAATTTAAATAGAGTATTTATTGCCGCACTTTTGATGCCACTGGCGACCTCTGTCACATTTATGTATTGGTCAGTGAATTTAAAATGATCTGACTGAAGCGTTCGGCTTGGTTGTAAGCTCGTGGATAAGCGACTGTCAGACTGTATGCACTGTGATAGGGTATTTTTTTTATTACGTAATTTGTACAACCAATACCGATGGAGACTGACTAACTAAGTTGCATACTTCTAACCTAGTGCTACCAGATACCACTAGATACCTACTATATGACATAACTTATCTTTCACTCTTCTCTGCACTTAACAATTTTACTAACAAAATTCCTATTGATATCCTTTGATTACTCACCTATCCGGGTTTTTTTTTTTATATTTCGTGACGTGATTGACGCCCGGTAATGCAAATTCATATTTTGTCTGCATTGGTTCTTTAAAAACGGTCACAATCTTACGTGAAGCAGAAACCATGTTTTGACATTAGTAATGTTAGTCAATGATAGAAATATTTCTTAGAAATGATTATTCTGAGATAATAATATTCAAATGATACTATAGCTGAATCCTCATTGAATCAAGTCAGCTTCAGGAATTGTCTGTCTTATTGCAAGGTATTATTGGTAAAGAATGTTAGGTTAATACTTATAATGATCAAAAACCAAAAAGAAGTGTGTGTCTCTTAGAGCTTGCTGCAACGTCAGTAATAGTAATAATGAAATTAAACTAATATTTGAAATGGGACAGGACAGAATTACCGAAGGCCTTTATGAAATGTTAAAATCTCTTGAATAAAACCTAGATAGCACTTCTGTAGGTGTTATCATCTGGACAATTATTGTTAGTTAATTTCACAAAATACTTATTTATTTCAGTTTATTTTATTTTATTTTTTTAACTTTATTGCACCATTTACAAAGTAAAAAGAATGCAAAAAGGTGGGCTTAATGCAAAATGAGCATTTTCTTATCATTTTCATGAGTTTGACAAATCTCACAATAAATAGTCAAGGGAATTTGTTCACTGGTTACAAAATCGTGACAAATTCTAAACCATTTGTGACACATTAATATGGATATTGGGCATTTCTAAATAAATCTCTTCTAAATAATGTCTCCTCATTAGAGTTCCATTATCACTATCATTTAATGGAATAGACGAGCGATTTTTTTTTTGTCAAATAAATCTGTTAGCTAAGATCGCTATTAATTTAGGAAATACAATATACCTTGATTTTTAGGTTCCTTACAATTCAATCCTTGTGCTCTGTTCCGAACTAATTTACCGCGAATGATATAATCTACTGCCTTATTACTGCTAATTTAAAAATGCCAATAATAGCATTGGTTTAAATTTCTGTTACTTCGTGAAATGCATGCAAGCATCTCATCCAAAAGACGACCGTTATTTTGCTCATTTGAATGCTTTTAGAACCTTGCCTTGCCATTCGTTCCAACTGTTATGTGTACGGAAGTTAAGCCTCGAGTCACTTTTTTTAAACCTACTCCTACATGCTCTATGACGCAAAATGTACGGTACGCTTTTGGCCCCCTTATTAATGACATTCACGCGCATACTTTAACAATTAGTTCGACTACGCTAAGTCCTTTGCTGGAAGGATCGAAGTCTGGAATTACATTAAAATGATCGCTGGGTCTTGTCAACCTTTTGATGTAAAGATTTAATAAGTTTAACCACCTCGTTTGTTGGGAGGCTTATTGCTTGCTGTTGCATTGCTGCTTGATATTGGTAACTGTTCCAACAGCGGCTCCGTTTCGGTGAGCCGCGAGCAGTGCCGAAGCTGCGTGTGTCTTGATTTAACATTCTCAACATGTCCAGGATCCTTGATGGGAATATTTATGTGCTTTGTGGAGAAACATCTGTAGTTATCTGGAGTTATGACGGGGGTCGCGTTTACACGCGCTTGTCTCTGAGCCGCGTTCGTACACGGCTAGCTCGTTCCATGCATCTCCCTTCTGTTGACGGAGACTGCGTTCTCACGCGCTTGCCTTTGAGCAGCGTTTTCCCATGACCAGCTCGTTGATCGTGCCGTTTTCCCGGTAAATGAAATAAACAATGATGAATTAATATAAATCAATCATTAGTAATACAAAAAGATTATTCATAAAAATATATTTTATTATTAGTATACTATTTTCAATAATACGTCTAGGTATTTTTAGTAAAATATTGTTTCAAATTCCATTAATCATTCTACCATTTTTTTTTTTTTTCACTATTCATTAACATATAGTCCAAACAAGTTTATTGCCCTTTTCCGAATTTTTCAATCACTGTATTAATATATGTAATTGTTAGTAATGTGATTTAGTGTTTTAATACACCGACAAACTGCAACTGAATACTCATTATTATCATTTTGGTACTATGTGTACCGAATAATTGTGGAAAATACATAGTTCTATCTTGGCACACATAACCAAGTAACTCTTGGCACACTTAACCAAGTAATTCTTGGCACACATAACCAAGCAACACTTGGCACACATAACCAAGCAACACTTGGCAAACATAACCAAGTAACTCTTGGCACACATAACCAAGGACATTATTCAACATAGAACATACATAGTTCTATCTTGGCACACATAACCAAGGTCATTATTCATCATAGAACATACATATTTCCATCTTGGCATACATAACCAAGGACATTATAGAAAAATTAAATACGACACTCATAACCGAATGATATTATAATTTAGTCACGGCACTCTTAACTGCCAATTAATTTAATTCAATCTTTAATAAACCAACACCAAATCAACATTACCTATTTAAAAATTGCTTGACATTTCTTATAAACTCCCATCAATTGTTGTAAATGCCTCAACCAGAATCACATTAATTTTATCGTCATGCCATTATTTCATAATTCCTGTCTAAATATTTCAAGTAGGTACTAGGGAATTTCAAATGAATTAAAATAATATAATATGTTTCTTTATTTCATAATCCCTGCCACGGCATATCTTTGAAGAACTATAGAGAATTGCAAAAAAAAAATCAAAATCATACGCTGATGTTCTTAATAACTGTCAGTTTGGAATTGTTCACCGCTTCTTTATTGATTCATATCTATAACTTATGTTGCTCAGCGGAAAGGAACTAATTTATTTCCATTTTCACTTTATGATATACCTATGCCTAGTAAAAGTTTCTGTGCTCAGGTAGGTTATTATATACCTACATCATTTTTTTGAAATTCCTAAATTATTGCTGCGTTACATAAATTATTCAAATTACTTGAACTTATGTTGACTATAGATACATACAATAGTCCGATAATACTGGAAACTGAAGTACAAAATGTTATGAAAATCCACGAATGTCCCTATTCTTCTTAAAAACTTCAGCTATATTTGACATCACTAGCAATGAACAAACTATACGGCGGCGCCAATATAACTCTAGCATAAATACCTACTTGCTAAATTTTTGAAGCAATTCATAGTCGAATGACTGTCATTATCAATTATTATTTAATAAAGTCACAGAACATTGGGCTATGTGATAATATTATGTCCATATGTAGGTATCAATTTATTTTTATTTATTTTGACTAACGTAGGTATGTCCAGTATGAAAAAGATCTGTTACCTGCAATTAACCTAGAAAACTGCCTGTTTTCATAAAATAATTTAATCAAAAATAACTATGTATGTTTATTCTATTACACACAGCTATTACATTGTATTTTATGCACAGTCATAGCATTTCTCACTCTATGCTCTAATTTAATAAGAATACAATTGTTAATGGCGCTGTCACTAGATGGCGCTGTACGATAGTACGGTACAATTCGTATGAATAAAATATTTAGGTACTCGAATTATACCTACAAGCACCAAAAACCACTCTATTCCTCTAAAGCGACACCCTATTATTGCACTCTGTATTCGCAGTAACAAAACTCATACAGTTCAATAGGGATTTAAGGCATTGCTGATTGCAAATAAATCAAAATTGGTATTTTATCTTCACCTTGACGAGGTTCAACAAAGTAATTACGAATTGGCTCTACTTTGACTTTTATGTTTTAGTTACGAGTTCTAGATTCTATTATATATATTATACTTTGACTAGTATTTGTAAGAACATTCATAGCTACCTACCTATTTTACACGTCAAGGTATAACAAATTGCTTAGTAGGGATAAAACATGCAAATAAATAATCGAAATGAAATCAGAATAATATCATACCTCAATAATATGTGGGTTAGCAGTTCGCGTAGGTTCTGTCACTTCTGAATTATTATAAATTAAAACCCATTGTTCACTTCGTACACTTTATTTCATGTGACAATATCTCGTTTAATAAATAAGCAGCTTGTTTGCTTATACATCTTAACTTTGACATTCATTTGTTTAATTCTAGTATTACAATTCAATAATATAAAATAAGCTTTACTTTCAAATTAAAAAATATATCTCAATATTCGCTCTACTCCAGCCTCTTTTTATCATAGATATCTTTATTTTTTTTTACAGCTGTCAATGTCAATGGCGGGAAATGCTATGATTGGTCAGCATTCTGTGGTCTCAACAATGGAAGCCATAGATTAAATAAAATCATGACAATTGATCATCACTGCAAGTGTTACAGACTATAAACACAGAACCTCTGATGTATAAAATCACTGTATTTTGCAGATAGTGAAGAAGATGCAGATCCAGGTAATGCAGATGACACCCTACCATACCATACATGAGAGAAACAGATTTCCTCAATGAGGCACGATTAATACGAGAAAATTATATTATTAATCATTTTAATCAATAAAATATGCTTTTCAGATATAATTTTTTTATTTCAAAGCTATAACTATTGTTTTAACAATCAACCAATGACCAAATTTTTAAAACGTTCCTATTATAATTAAAGTCAGGCACACAATAATTAACGATATATGTAAAGCAGTTTATCACAACTGGTGGACAGGGAAGGCGATTAGGTCTTGCTCTTCTTTGCGGTGGCAGTCTTCTTGGTTGTGGTGTTCTTGATTGTGGTGTTCTTGGTTGTGGTGTTCTTGGTGGTGGTGTACTTGGTGGTAGCGTTGGCAGTGGTGGGGACACCACCCCAGAACTTGATAGCAAGCCCTAGAAAAAGAGTTGCAGTTTCTATACTATAATAATTATAAAGAAGTAATATTTGTATGCTTGTATGTAATCAAAAATGATTGAACTGATTTAACCATTATTAGAAATCAACTTCATCCAGAAGTAACAGACTATAAATTACATAGGTACCAATCCAGGTCAGCGCAAAAGCTATATTATTACTGTTATTGTTTATATAATATAAATCCACCTAAGCAAAGCCAGGAAGATCAAGCCGTCTGCGTCAGAGGTCATGGGATTTGATTCCCACTACTGGTAAATGCTTGTGTGCTGAGCATGAATGTTTTCCGGTGTCTGGGTGTTTTCCTATACATTATATTGTAGCGATTAGTGCAACATAAGCACTTTTGCCTGCCTGCGAGCAGCGAGTTGGAATTACAGTTAGTACTCGGCGAATCGCGAATGATGTAGCACATGTCAAAGTTTGAATAAAATCGTACACCTGAGTTAAACTTTGTTCGGTGTTTCATTTATCACTTCACGTCGCGAGTGCTCGGCAGCTTGCGGCTTCTACCACCCTTCAGAGGAGCCGCAACAATTGGTGACCCTCGACGCTAGTAAAAAGAAGAACCAACATGGCAGAAGAAAAACCGGAACTTTCTGGAGTGTCCGTCGCGGCAAGAATACCGGAGTTCTGGGTAGACCTGCCCAGACATTGGTTCTACCAGGCGGAGGCAGTACTCCACCCCCAGAAAATGGCGGATGAAGTGAAATACCAATTTGTCATCTCCAAGCTGGGAAAAGATGCCATTCAACAAGTAACAGATTTGTTAGCAAATCCGCCAGAGAAAGGCAAATATGAAGCGCTGAAGGAGCGACTACTTCAAATATACGAGGAATCCGAAACCAGAAAGATACAAAAACTTATCAGTGAGATGGACCTGGGAGAACAAAAACCCTCACACCTACTACGGAGGATGCAAGAGCTGGCGGCAGGTAAAGTAGCCGATGCCACCCTTACCATATTGTGGCAGAACCACCTGCCGACCTGGGTACGCGGCATACTGGCGGTATCCGAAAACAGGGATATACACAGCCTGGCCGTCCTCGCAGACAAAGTCATCGAAAACGCACGACCCATACAAGGGGTAGCCGCAATGCAGTCCGTACCAGTTGCTGGTGAGTCATCATCATCTTCACCTGACAATATAATCGCCGAAATTAGCAAGCTCGGTGAACGCATGAAACGCCTCGAAGATTTCCAACACAAGAGACGCAATTTCGATCGACGGTCGCGTTCGAATTCCAGCAGAGCAGCGATGAGGCCACGCAGTTCCAGCAGATCGGGCAGAAAGACTCCAGCGGACCCTGATTGGCTATGTTATTACCATTACCGATACAAGAAAAATGCGCGGAAATGCGTAAAGCCGTGCAACTGGAGGGAGCCGTCGGAAAACTAGATGCGGTCCAGTCTGCGACGGGAGCCTGCGACCCCACAGTGAATTACCGTCTTTGTGTCACGGACCAACGGACGGGGTTGCGCCTATTAGTAGACACTGGTGCTAATGTCAGTGCCCTTCCACGTTGGGCTGTCAAAAGCGGTGTGAAAAGTGTGTGTGAAGACTACAAACTCTACGCCGCTAACGGTACGCCTATCAAGACTTTCGGTTTACATACTCTTACGTTAAATATAGGTTTAAGACGCGCGTTCCCATGTACATTTATTATAGCGGACGTCAAACAACCCATATTGGGAGCAGACTTTTTATCTAGATATAAATTAAGTGTAGATTTTAGTAAAAGAAAACTGGTGGATCAGGTAACAAATCTTAATATTTTAGCATGCATTTCTAAATCTAAAGAGAGTACAATTAAAACAGTCGATAATAATCACCCGTATTACGAATTGTTATCTCAGTACCCAGAATTGACTAAGCCTGTATCTTTTAAAGACATACCTAGACATAGTGTGTACCATTATATAGAAACCGTCGGCGCGCCGGTGCAATGTCGGGCTCGACCTTTGCCTCCCGACCGGTATGCGAAGGCTAAGGAGGAGTTTCGACTCATGTGCGAATTGGGAATTTGCAGGCCTAGCAAAAGTGCGTGGGCCAGCCCTCTACACATAGTTCCAAAGAAAAATGGTCAAATAAGGCCTTGTGGAGACTATAGGAGATTAAATTCGATCACTAAGCCTGATAAATACCCAGTCCCAAGGTTACGCGATTTTACGTACGCGCTCGCGGGAAAGAAAATTTATTCGCGCCTAGACATAAATAGGGCATATAATTGCATCCCGGTAAGCGAAAGCGACATTGAAAAAACCGCTGTAATAACGCCTTTCGGTCTTTTCGAATTCCCGCGTATGCCGTTTGGCTTAAGAAACGCAGCGCAGACTTTTCAACGATTTATGTGTCATAGCGTTTTTCCCGATCATAATTTTCTTTTTGTTTACATAGACGATATTATTATCGCTAGTGACAATATTGAAGAGCATAGAAAGCACTTACAGGAAGTATTTACAAGACTAGAGAAATTTGGTATTACTATTAATTTGTCTAAATGCATTTTCGAACAGACTAAGCTAGAATTTTTAGGCCACGAGGTGTCGACGGAAGGAATTCGTCCCCTCGACGAAAAAGTCAAGGCTATCATGGAGTTTCCGAGACCAACAACGGTGGACCAGCTGCGAAGATTTTTAGGTATGTTAAATTTTTATAGACCTCATATACCTCACGCAGCAAACCATCAGTCTGAATTGGATCGCTACTTGACCAACACCAAGAGAAATGATAAGTCACCCATCTCTTGGACGGAGAAGGCGATCGCGCAGTTCGAAGAGTGTAAAAAGAGCTTAAGTCAAGCAGCAACGTTGTCCTATCCGGCAGCGGATAAAGAGCTGGCTTTGGTTACGGACGCCTCGGAATTTAGTTTAGGGGCAGCACTTCAGCAGAAAGAAGGTAACACGTGGAAACCTATTGCTTTCTTTTCAAAAAAGTTATCTGGCGCTCAACGAAAATACTGTGTATATGATAAAGAACTTTTAAGTATATATTCTGCGATAGCGCACTTCAGATATTTAATAGAAGGTCGTAATGTAATTGTGTATACCGACCATAAACCTCTTACTTTTGCATTCAGTAAAATAGGGTGCGATAAGGAGCTACCTAGACGCGCTAGACAGATCATGTTCATTAGCGAGTTCACAACAGACATACGACACATTAGTGGAAGTGATAACGTAGTGGCCGACACCTTATCCCGTATAGAGGAGATAACGTGTCCCACGGCTATAGATTTCGAAGAACTTGCACGTGTACAAAGTCATGACGCAGCATTGACCGAGTTGAAAAACAAAATGCAATTCAAACGTATTATGTTACCAGGTACCGAGTATTATGTTGATTGCGAAATGTCCACTAACAAGGCACGTCCATACCTACCTGAAAGTTTTAGACGCGTTGCATTTAATTCGATTCACAACTTAAGTCACCCGGGTATCCGCGCAACTAATAAAATGGTTGGTGATAGATATTTTTGGGTTGGTATGAATAAGGATATACGGAATTGGGCTAAGACTTGCATAGCTTGTCAACGTGCAAAAGTGCAACGGCACACAGTTTCGGGTTTGGGCTCTTTTGAACCAGCAGGACGCCTCGAGCACGTGCACATAGACTGCATCGGGCCTATAAGAACATCTCCCGAGGGTTACAGGTATTGCGTAACTATGATAGATCGTTTTACGCGCTGGCCAGAAGTCGTTCCGATCAAAGAGATGACAGCTGAAACAGTAGCTAAAGTTTTCTATGAACACTGGGTAGTTCGTTTCGGTTGTCCTAAACGTTTAACCAGCGATTTAGCAAAAAATTTTCAAAGCAAAGTTTTTACGCATCTTATGTACCTCTTAGGAGTCAAACAATTCCGTACCACTGCTTATCATCCTCAAGGGAACGGCATCGTGGAACGTTTCCACAAATCCTTAAAAAATTCGCTGACCACACGTCTTTTATTATCAGATTCATGGGTACAAGAATTACCCACTGCACTATTGGGGCTACGAGCCGCAGTTAGGGTTGACACAAACGTTAGTACTGCTGAACTCGTTTACGGCACTAGCATTAGGTTACCTGGAGAATTTTATGATAACAGCGTAGACGATAACACGATAGGAGACGATAATTACGTCTGTAAACTAAAAGCAATAATTAAGAATTTAAAACCCGTTACTAGGAAAAACAAGGACTCGCGAAAATTATTTGTACATCAAGACCTACTAACGTGTGATAAAGTTTTTGTTAGATGCGATTTGGTGCGAAAACCACTCCAACCTACTTATAATGGCCCTTATAAGGTTTTAAGTAGGCGGGAGAAAGTGTATAAAATTCAGTTGCCCGAAAGAGAAACATATGTATCCATTGATAGATTAAAACCTGCTTATATTTTGGAAGAAACTGTCGTCGATAAAACTGAGACACCAATAATTAAAAAAAATACCGTTAGTAGCAACCCTAAGCCTTTGGATATGCAACCAACGCATAAAGTAACTCGCAGTGGCAGAATTAGCAAAATGCCTGTACGGTTCAATTAACAATAATACTTATCAGCAAAATTGGCACGTATACTTCAACCTACTTATAAGATTTTATGTAAAAATTTTAACATTTTTATACTAGATTTAGTTATAAGATAAAATCTGTTAAAAGATTATTCGTCATTACCATTCGACACGTAAAGGTGTACTGTACTTACTGTATAACATTAATAATTAAAAATTTAACTCTCTATAATGGGAAATCAACAAAACAAGGAAAAAGTGGTTGTGGAACAGAGCCAAACCAATACGAACGAGGTTGTTATGAACAACACTTATAAAGAATTAGAAATTATATTGATCGTAATAGTCGTACTATTGTGCATTGTGATGTTCTATATATTCGTTCTTCACTGTCGGAGAAATTTTAAAGGATGGATCGGAAAGCAATTTGAGCGCAAATTGACCCAAGCTGGGGCAATTCCAGTCATCAAGTTAGAGGCAACCGACAAACCTACAACTGCACCACAACCGGTGACACCCAAAATTATATATAGCTAAGGTAATATTAATAAAAGATAGATATATGTTTACAAATATATTTTAATTAAGTTTACATTTTACATCATTATACATTTTATTTCGTAACATTGTAATTAATTTTCTATCAAAATTTTCTATTATAATTAACGCTATATTTTTGATGAACTGTATTAAACCCTAAGTAACACGCAAATCGTATTTTGCAATGTAATGTGAAACGTAAGCGTAATAAGAACGTAGCATACCTATCATTGTCACTTAGAGAACCTACCTAAAATGCGTTATAAGCGATTCAATTGTAAGTAGATTGTAACGAAAGAAATAGCAAACGTAGCACGTACCTACTTTGTATAACGCATATCGACTTGCGAATGTTATGAGTTTTCTGTGTAAGAATAATTATTGGCTTAACCGTTTTTGATGAAACTTTCCCAAAAAATTTTTTTTGTAAGAGGGGAAGATTGTAGCGATTAGTGCAACATAAGCACTTTTGCCTGCCTGCGAGCAGCGAGTTGGAATTACAGTTAGTACTCGGCGAATCGCGAATGATGTAGCACATGTCAAAGTTTGAATAAAATCGTACACCTGAGTTAAACTTTGTTCGGTGTTTCATTTATCACTTCACGTCGCGAGTGCTCGGCAGCTTGCGGCTTCTACCACCCTTCAGAGGAGCCGCAACAATATTTAGTATATTATATATAGCTGTTATTTAGTACCCATAACACAAGCTATCGCTTACTTTGGGGCTAGATTGTGATGAATGTAATGTCAAGATATATTTATTATTTATATAATATATTATTATTATACTCTTTTTGAAAATATTAAGTAAGCTTACCGCTTCCAGATTGGTGAATCCATCTACAGAAGCAGACCCCACAATATCTAGGATTTTCGTTTCAATATCTGTGAGGCCTGCTCCTGCTGGCCCGCCACCAGTTCCTTGTATGGTGTCCCGCACCTTTCGGGCCTTAGTTTTTACTTTTGCCACCCACAAGGTCCAAATCTATAAAACAAGAAAGAAAATAAAGATAATATTATATATGAGAGTTGATGATAATATTGATTTCATGAGTTTGAAAGAACTAACAAAATATGTAGTCTCAACTTACATGCTTCCACTGCTCCACAGTGCGGCTGCATCCCAGTGAATTCAGTTGCACACACAGAGACTCCCAAAGTTCTAGGACCTCTTGTCGTGCTGAGTTATCTATGGGGAAGAAATGAATGTAAATACCGTGGGTAGATTATACTCTTATAAATCCTATCCTATATATATCATCATCATACTTGAAAATGTAATTAGGAACATAAGGTTATAACCACATTGATTGAATGAATTAACACTTGGACTTTTAATCCCGGAAGTTTTCGCAGAATTTTGAAAACCCTTGGTAGGTTGGAAAATGGTATAGGAACTTCACGATCTCCTCTTGCCTTTCGAAAACTGTTATTCACGATGGCGAAGCCTGGTTTATTTGTATATTTTTACCAGGTTTATCACAATAACAAAGTATAATATAAAGACGATAACTTACTTACCACTTTTTTTAATTATTTTTTCAAATTAGTAGTTATTATAAAAGCGTAAAATACAAGGACTTACCCCTTACAAATGTCCATATTGGCGTGGAGCTTCTCCACAAGAAGCTCCTGTTGCTTTTTGTTTGCTCTTTTCCTAATATTATTATTCATCTTGTAGTTTTTAAATCTTTATTATTATAACCTCAGACCAGGAACCGAAAATTATAACCACATTATAACTGACAATTGACAAATGACAATTGACAACCGTGATATGAGTATAGACAAGGTATAGATAATTAATCAAAGATAATAGGCCTATAACGTGAAGAACTAAACAAAATATCAATTTTCGACACTTTGTAAGGTGATTAGATCAAAACAAATCAATAAAATTATTACTTTTGTATTTTGAGTAACTTATTTTGATATTTTTAGCTCAAATTATTTTAAAAATTAATAGAATAAATAAAAAACAACATTTGTGGAGTTTGTTTATCATAAATGGCAACACTACACTAATCACGTGTAACTAAATTTAAACGTCAGTTTAGCGAGCCTTTTAGAGATTCTTAATTTAGTTGAAGCTGCCAAGCGAATGCCACTTAGCGATACAGACACCTAAATTAAAATATTTTAGTTTAGTTTAGGTTTAGAGATTTTGCACAACAGAATCGACACCACTGTCTATGTCATAACAAAAATGCTGATTTAAATAAATTAATTGCATTATATTCATCCCTAGATATTTGACATAATTAACAGGAACTATTTTTTGCTTAGAGCACACTTAATAAAACTGTTGTTACTATGCTTAGTATTGTGTTAGTGCTCTTCTCAAACATTTCATGAGAGTTTATATTTAAGCCTATGTAAAAAAATAGTTAATATCTAATCAGAAACTACTAGAATAAGAATACTTTCTCGGGTGATATAAAATCCATCTACTTATTAGACTAAACGATATAAAAGAAGAGAGACTGTATCTGGGTGTAATACTGTACCTTCGATCTACCAGTTAAGTAGGTCAATTATTCCAGTTGCGAACAGTAAGCTAAACTATTGAAATATAATGAAGGATCCATGTCTATTTGGCAACGCCGCCGTTGAGCGATTTAGTTGCAAAGTTACATCTTCAACTTTTCCATTTCATTGTACAGCGCGTTGGCTAGTAACTTTTATTTTATGAAACAGTTCCATTTGACCCCGCGGTTTTTAGTTCAGGGTCGAATTAGCATTCCGTTCCGGATTGAGCTATGAATAAATTAGCTGAAATTCGTGGATTCTCCGAGCTTTCTGCATTCGGTTATGCTCGGTCAGGTTTTCTGTTATTTGTGTGAATTTCATCTAGGCTTCCATTAATTTATTCCTCGCCTCTTTTGCATCGTTGTCGGATATAATAATATTTAATCTTATACACTTTGAAATGGAGGTTTACTTTTAAATATATTAAAAAGCGCTGTATTTTCGTTTCTCTGATAAAAGATGAGTAAGGTTATTCGTCGTTTATGTAATATTTATATAATCTTTAAA
Organism: Coenonympha glycerion; assembly: GCA_963855885.1. Classification (NCBI taxonomy): domain Eukaryota; kingdom Metazoa; phylum Arthropoda; class Insecta; order Lepidoptera; family Nymphalidae; genus Coenonympha; species Coenonympha glycerion. Next base: position 12,401,939 of record OY979637.1, on the reverse strand, counting down.
GTAAAATGATAAAATTCCAAACTGAAATATTCTGGGAGTCGAACCACGGACCTCCCAGTTAATTTATACCATAAGCGTCAAACCGAGCCAGAGTAGGTACCTTCTTTTACCAATATGTATTATTTTCAAATTCATTTCCATAACTTCTTTAGCAGATGGCCCTTTCGTCGATATTCTACATAAAAAGTGGACCCTCAAGGCAACAAGGTCGTTCCGCTGTACCTTCATAATAGATACTTAGGTATAACCTTAGGTATTTTCTCTCTTGAGTTGGCACTATTAGACGTGGGCGGTTGGAGATGCTACCACCAACTAGGTTTAAAAGGGTTAAGTGTTACCTTAAGGTTGTATGCAGTGGTCGAATTGAACTTTTTCACGAACCGGAACGCTATACCTTCAGTGCTTCTATTATTTTTTTGGACTTTTTTTCGAACCGGAACGCTATACCTTCACAGTACTCCTATTCATTCTTTTTTTAAATATTAGGTCTTTTAACTATGCATTCATGAAGAGAAAGTATTTTTTATCTATTGGAAGAGCCACAACTTTGCAATAAAATGTACAATCTCAATTATTTAAAAACCAGTGTTCGGAACGCTCTGAGAATAATTTTCACGAAACGGAACGCTGATTTCACGAACCGGAACGGTGATTTCACGAACCGGAACGCCGTTCCGGTGCGTTCCGGTTCGTAAGTCAAATAAAAATATTATGGTGGAATAGTACGGTTTAATTATAGATTTGTGGAGGCAAATAAAAAGTAGAGATTTAGTTCTTGGTGCACTTAACTCAAAATGCATTAAGTACAAACATTTATATCATTTAAATTCTTAAGCATAACGAATCGCTGTAATTACAGAGAGTTATTTTGGTTGTATGGTGGAGTTCGCGTATTTAATTAAACATTTGATTTAAATAATTTAAAGCAGCTCGCAACTAGGTAAAATGCACCACATTGTTTGAGTAGGAAGCACGTGCATTCACCAAGACAAACATTGCCTAGCCAATTAGCTGCCGCTTTAAAGAGTAACAGAGAGGTATATGCAGAATGCATTAGGGGCAGTAAATTTAAGAAAGTGCTGTATGAGTACAGCTTTACCAATGCAAGTAAAATTATGCGCAGAAAAAACTAAGCGGGAACCTGCTCTCAGGTTGTGCATTTCTCATGATAGTTGCTTCATTACACATGAGTTTTTGAAAATAATATTTTTCATTTTCTTTGACAGTCACAATCCATAGCTATGCACAGTCTTAAGACTTTCATCAATAATAAAAAAAAATTAAATCCAATGAGAATAAGCCTGCAAATGTAGAACTAAACAAACCGTAATAAAGGCTGCAAAAAATCGGATGAGGGTAGTTTCCGAAATTCCTAGTCTTTATCTAGTTAAGTAATCCCAGCAACGTCGAAGTAAGACCTAATTAGTTTACAATGCCGTTCTTTCAACACTGAGATAATACAAAACTCTCGGCGGAACAGCTCGTTTCTGAGTGAGGAAACCTTTGCCCGGCAATTAAACTTTAAACAAGCTTTAAAGACCATTACCTGTGTTATACTTAGGTGCATCTGTTTCAACATTAAACAGGATTCAAGAAGTTTGCTGAGTACACATAGACTCTCGTTGAGACTCGTAGGGGCAGGCTAAACTGAAATGTTATTCTGTGGCGACTGCTAATGATGTCTAGGGTAGGACCTTTCTTGTCTTTCAAAAGAAGATTACGCATAACACGTCAGCTAAGCTTTACGATTAAGAATGCAAGTGTTAGCGCGCATGAACCACGAAGACGCGCCTAACTCCTTACCTACGAATTGAATGAAACACAAGCGATTGTGACGGAATGGAGCGCATCTTTATGAACTAAGTACTGTGATACTCATATAGCCTACTCGTATATTTTGTTCTTTTGGCCCTTCTCAACTGATTATAAGTCCTGTCACTCTTTATCTCTGATCTGCCGGTGATGTACCAGACGATCAGATGTAACACCATAGGGTATTCGTTAAACTTGTAACCAACAACGAGACCGTTGTTAGTTACAAGTTCCTGGAGACGTATTGGTAACCATAACCTGAGGTTCGAATGTGTGCGAAAGTCATATTAATCACAAATGTAATCGGCAGAAAAATTCACGGCAAAATCAGCTAATATGATGATCAGGGAGTAGAAATTCTAGGAATTTCGTCGATTACGATTAATAAATAAAATTTCATAAACAAGCAGAGATGTCCCCTCTATAAAATTTTACCTAAATCATCAGTTTTCTGAGCAATTTACAGCGATAGTAAAAGCGGTCATATATTTAAGTTAATCTTATAACATTTGGTATTTGTCTAGACGACAAAGTCGGGAATAATACTGAGCAGCAGAGTTCTATAAAATATTGCAATATGTCAGAACTCATATTATCTGGAAAGCTGTTTAGTATATATCCCGAAGAAATAGCAGCTTGGCAAGCTATAAAAACTTATATACAAAAGGAAGGTAATATCAAAAAGTTTCGGTTTCACAAACGTTATAAACTAGATTTCCGTACATTCACCTAAGTACAGTCACGGAATGAAAAGGTTCGTCGATTTTCAAATTGATTCGTTCAACATATCGCGGGTAGGTACATATTACTTTTTTAAACTATGTTACATATTATGTTGTTATGTTGGCATAGTGGACTCTTGCAGTAGTCTACTAGTACAAGCGAAAACCGACACTACGGTGACGAACCTTTAAATTACATAATATATATTTATATACCGTACATAATAACTAACAGTGCATATACACGTAGAAAGCAGATCCCCGGTTAAGGAACGGTTGGCCATATTTATTTAGGATACCTGCTACTCTTTACTTAATCGATTGATTCAAGTGACCTCGGACAAATTCCTTCCACATTTTTTCAAAGAAAATCGGAAATTCATGTTAACATTTCAAACTGGGAATTCTTGAGGAACTTAAACTAATAAATATATTTCTCAAAATTCTATTTCCCGTCACTCGCAAAATTACCTACGAGTATTTTCTCTTGATTAATGTATTATATTTTTGTTATTGTTGAACGAAACACTTTTCACATAGTGCACACACTCAGAACTACTTTGATAGTTTTTTGCCCAAAAAATAAAAGAAAAAATACCTTAGAAAAAAGCAGCAGTAAAAATCAACCACAAAGAAAAACAATCGCTAAATTGCAAGGTCACTTCATATGGCTTTGACATCGTTCAAAATTCTCAGTCTCAGTAGGTAAGCGTTATATATTGTTTCTCCGCAACGACCTTGAAAAGACCTTAGAAAGAACAACATCTTCAAAAATACTCCACTTTCACTAGATCGCTTTTCTTTCACATAAGAAAGATTAAAAGTACTGTCAGAATTAGATGTTTGTACACTATATTTTAGCTTTTTCACTATATTTTTTAAGCAATTTTAAGCAATTTATTTTATACCGTTCATATTCAGAATATCTCTTTCCCAAAATGTCTCTATTGAAAATTCTCGTTCAATTAACCGATATGTTACAAATTATAAGATATCAAGAATGAGAAAAGTTGTTACATAGATCTCAATATCAAAGACTTCTTGTTAAAGACTTACAAATACTCGTATGTATCAAGCTTGTCGCTATAAATAAGTAGAGAACGTGAGACAGATCCCTATAATTATTATTTAGGAGCTTTCGTGAACCATGACAACATAATCATAGCTGATTATAACGATTCCACCCCCAGCTCGCAAAAATATACTTAACGAAAGCTGTACGCTGCTGATAAGTAGGTAAGTATTTAACAGGACGACACGGCGTCAAATACACTGACAATCGAATCCCTTTTACAATTTACTTTCTGCCCCTTTACATAAAGGGGATTATACCAAATGCCAAGAAGGTATCAGAATTGATTGAAGAGGAAACAAGGAAGGGTAATACGCCTTACGGCAATTATTTCAATTTATACAGTGTAAACAAATTCTCGTTTCGATGTTTCAATGTATTTATAGCGAGTAACTGAGTATAATTTAGTAATCATTTAAGATTAACCAAACATTGATAGCCTCCTTTTTGGGTATTACAGGCGTAGAGATATAACTACGAAGCTTCTTCAATCGTAGCTACTGCTTCGATATTTCGTAGCTAGCATACGTGTCTAAGATACGACTGACGCAACAATGTCCTATGTCTTAAAACTTTTAAAACATAATATCTGTGTTAAAGGCCCTGAATATACGAAAACGTAAGGATATTCGAAACTTATTTGTGTAACGATATTCTAAACTTATTTATATAAATAAAAGAACAAGGTTAATAAACTTTACCCGCGTTAATTTGGTTTAGAGAATACAAAAAGTACGTTTCTGAATACACAAATTAAATAGAGTTGAAGCACTTTGTCCTGTACAATTGAATTAATGCGGAATAGCAAATGTAATTACATATACAACCTTACGAAAAACCCATACACTTTACGCTAGATATTAACAATTTCTAGGATTTAGGTATTCTCCAAGTTTAGTGTACCTATAGCTCGTTTCAATGAAAATGAAAAATGATAACTGAGGTATATTGACAGTATGTTAACACACAAGTTTTTATATAAGGCCGTCCCGATAAAGTAAGGGGTCAGTATTAATACCAATGTTGTAGCAGGTGAGTGTTAGAGTACATTAATTTGTACTCTATATTGTAGCGTATTCCAATCCGTATTATTAAGTTACGATTGGCTTAACTGTCGAACCCTATTCGAAATAAACGATCAAAATTTCAGAGACCCGGAGCGATTCTTAGAAGGCGATACATTGCAAATTCTATAAGCAAATCGATCGTCAGAACGGCTGACAGGGGTAAAATCACACCGTTTACCACCAGTGACTTTCACTTTCCTGTGCGCATAGCAGAAAACGAGGGCACTGAAGCGGAACAGGCTCCTATAGAATCGAGTGTTTGCTAATAGGGATGTAATCTAGGCTTCTGAATGCAGTCTATAAAAAAATTCCTACGCTTCGTACTGGCTACGTGTAACTTATGGTTTAGTAAAGCTATTATGTAAATCAGAACTCAAGGGGTCTGGGGCTCATATTCAAGATCTAGATGTGCTATAACTTTTGACCTTTCGACGTTATCCACGTGTTTGGCGGTGAAGGATAATATATTTTTTGTGTGTAATTGGTAGGTCTGTGAATAGAATATCTAAATATTTTATAAAAGAGCTTTATTCCGCCTTTGAGATTGCGTTTTTTTATACCACGTTTTATGTCACGTTCCACGAGAATGGGATAAAAAGTATCCTATGTCCGTCTCTTGGTTCTAAGCTACCTCCCCACAAATTTTCAGCCAAATCTTGTTCTTGAGTTATAAATAGTGCAACAAAAATTCGAAATAAACATACAAAAAGGAAAGGTATGGCGTAACTCTACGAGTATTATTACACATGAGCACTTACGTTCCCTTAGAGAGAACAATACAAAGGAATTTCACAGTGGAAATAAGGTCATAACGTTAAAACTCTTTGGTGATTTTGTCTCACGTAAGGGCAAAGAACGTGTAAACGTGGTCGTAGCTCTCCACGTAATTTTCCTGATAAGTACCTACTTTATGCCGAGTAGTGAAGGGTACTTTCACAATTATCTACAGTTCTAAAACTTGATATATTAACTTTGTCATTACTCATTACGTACTATGTTTAAGAGCTCTGTTTGTCATAGACAAAACATAATTTACATACAGAAAATTAAATAATTCTACTTGTTATAATCCTCAAATATCTAGGCAGTACTATATCACTACTCGTATGATGACAGACAAATAGATAACAAAGTGATATTATCAGGGTTGGCTATATTCGATAGAAGAAGGCACGGAACCCAAAGAAAATAAATACTTTTAATGGCTATATAAGCACCTACGACTGTGAATGTGCCTACAAGGAAACAGGCTTGCAACTGTATAAAGAACATTTCCCGGGAACAATGAGCTGGCACGAACAAAAGGCTTCTTCCTGCAGGATACTTGAATAGGTGTTATCGATATATTTCTGTAGGCTGCACAAAGTTCGAGGGCTGAATGGTGCCGTTCATTCGTGAATCGTGAGCGTAAGACTATGTTGAATAACTTAAGAGGAAAATCGTTGTGTATGAAATAATTAAAATGACGATGACATGAGATTTTTTAAATGAATTTTAGAGTAGAATCTTCTTTCGTACTTAAAAAGTAAGAAGACTCACTGACACCATAACATTAAACAAACGGTAGCGGATTTAGAAACATGCATGATTATATACCTATTATATAATCCCCACTATTATTTATATTTGGTTTTCACCTGTGCTTTCACCAATCCCGCGAGATCCATGAATTTTTCCGGGATTAAGAGTACCTACTTAGCCTATAACAAATCCAGATATAACCATTGGTATAATTAATCTCCGTTCCAAAGAAGAATCATCAACGGTGGTGTGAAGTTATCTCATGAACCAAAATCAAAATATTCTAGGAAAATAAAACACTGCTTTTTAGGAACCATTGGCACTAGGCATTTGTTTTCATACAAAATATTTCTTTCTTTTCAATGCACATTTCCTGTTATACAGATTTTATTGAGATGTATAACTTGTTTATTTGCCTATAACTTTGTCTTGATGTAAATTTAAAAAAAAATGTAGAATATAATATTGAGGCCGTAGTCTATAAAAAATAAAGTATACATTTGAATCAGCTTGGGTTCGGGATTCCATACGTCCACGGTCATTATCCTTTCAGGCAAATCAGTTTAGTAGTTAGTTTTCGGCGTGGAGGACTCACATATAAAATTTCCCGTTTATAATATTAGTGTGGTTATATATTATGATGAGACAACTTTGTATTTCTCTCAAAGCAGATCGGGCGCATACAGTAGTGTAATTTATTTATTTATTTATTAATTTAGTAAGTTCCGACATAGTTACATTTGTAAAGGAGTGTAGAAAGCTAGGACACATAATATTTATCCGCTTTAAGATTAATATAGCTTGTTAATCTTGAATACGTTAAAACACTTGATCAACGTCACGCGCATATTAAAGCGAGAGTGGATGTCCAAAATTCAAAGTGATGGATCTGAAAACTGAAACGGTTTTAATGGGACATTACACTGCTTCTTTTAACGATCATACAATTTTCTCCTTCAACTACCGCCCACGCAAATCCACCCACCTACCATTTATGGAAAATATTTCGCTCGTTAACGGTTGTAAAATGCAAATGCGATGAGTTTCATATCATTATTCCGTTAGAAAATGAGTATAATCTAATGCTTATTTGGATATTTTAGATGCTAGATATTTTTAATATCCATGTTCCATGTTAAGTATGCGTTTACTAGCAAAACTGAGAATAGGCCATTAAATTATCACGATAAACAACAATAATTTTATCAACATGGCGCCACGCAATTGTTTTCTCTACACACGTTTCACCCCTACACAAGAGCATTCTCAGATGTTGATACGTCGAATTGTAAGTGAGTAAACATTTTAAGGACCATAGACACCTAATTACGAATACGTATACATTTAATTTTAACCATATTAACATTTGTTTATCCAAAAAAATTACACGCTTCACATTATATAGTAAACAAAGTCTTCTTTGAACCCATTAATTTTATTTCACTCTTTGACGAATCGAATTAAATTTCTCAATGGTGGAATTTGTGCTGCCCGTATTATGCTTAACTTGTTTTTAGTGAACACTCCACCCTCTTACTTATAAACTTTGCTCAGTTCTTTAGTTGAACTACGTGTCGAACTATAATAGTAATTAGTAATTACTTAACGAATGCTAAGAACGTCGTCCACTTATGTGGAGAAACCAATATTCATCTTGAAAATGCAGCTTGTTTATATGACAGTGTACGTCCAAACCACTGCAATTTGGCAGTGAACCCAAGAACGAAGACTTGCCGTAACAATATGACATGAACGTACACAGGCAGAAGTTACTGAGTACTAACTAAACGAAAAGGAACGAGCAAAGCAAAAAAAAGTGTACTTAATTGAATCTCTTGAGGGCCGCAAAAAAGCACACTACTGAGAAAATAACTAGAGAAGTAGAATGGAAACGTTTCAAAGCCGTGCATATTTTGCAAGAGTTAATGTCAGTAACACCGCTATACAAAAAAGCTACGCGGGTGCATTTTCTCGCCTTTTCAGTTCTCATACATTTTTTGCAGAGAAAGGCAATATGTTACGCCAGTGGCCAAACACGTTCTGGTTATTTTCACACAGCTCTACTTGGATAGAGTGCTTGCACAAAGCAAAGACTCGACAGCAATTAATGTTAACCTTTTATGATACGGCTACGCTAAGCCTCCACGTGCCCGAAAAAATCGAATGTGTGGACTTTAGACGCAACTAAGCTCTATAATCTACATTGAGTACTCAAAATAGAATTCTTATTTATTTGCGAATGTCTTCTAATTTTCGTAGCGATGCGGTTCGCACGGTAAACGTTTTGTTTGATGAGTATATCAGACAATCTTATCCTTTCTACTAGATCGATAGCTCGTCTTTCATATTACTGCTGCGGCTTAGAACTTAATAAATAAAGTTTATAGCTATCGCATTGCATAAAATTATACATGTCTTTCAAAATAAACAATGACAAAAGAACGTCTTTGATTAAATAAATGCAGAATATTATTTTATCTGACAATGAATAGAAAACACATTTTTAATACAGTTGCTCAAAAAGTGGCGTATTGCAGGGACGTACAGCGTTCGGGATGTGGGCTATTACATACTCGTGCTTTTTTTTTACCTTTCCCGAACTCGTGCGTTATCTTTCCCAACTGTCAAAATAATATCTATTAAAAAAAAAAACAACCATGAAGTTTTTACTAAAAAAATTCATAGAAGTTTTTATGATTCATGCAAATACGTATATTTCTAAAAAGAAGCTACTAATTTGTTTCAATATCAGATTTGATTGAATGAGTTTGGTTAGGTTTCATTTCATCTCATTAAATTTCATTTTCATTTCATATCAATTAAAAAAAATTCTACTGAAGACTTGGCTGTATGGGCATACAGTGCGACAAGGCTATTTTGGCGCGTGGCCAAAGTCTGAACTAACGCCGCTATCTCGTGCTACTGTTTGGTAGTTCGCTCTGTTAGTATATCACTATTGTATGTTATGTTATTTTTGCTTACTGTTAACTATTTTAAACTAAAATTGCAGTAAAATTGAGGAGATTTTATTTTATGGCTGCCTTTGTTTTGCAACAGCGCCCTCCTTCAAGTGCCAAGAGAGCCTTGTCGGACTGTAGTTCCCTTTGCGTACCAGAATATTATTTAGTCTATGACCAAATTTTTTTTTTATTTATTTTTTTTTAAATCACCAGAATGGGCGAAGAAAAAAAAACTGCTTATATTCTACGGTTGGCGCCATTTTTCAGAAATTTTCTTTGCGAGTTTAGTTGTTTGTTGCACAAAATGCTTCGGAGAACATTTTACCGGAAAAGTCAAAAAGTCGCTACATATCTACATACGACGAATTTATTGCGTGGAGAGAAGAGAAAAAAGCAAATAGTTTTTCAGAAAATGTTAAGTTAGTTGAGTTTATTGTGTTTTTATTATTTTATTAAATTGCTTCATTTTTTCGCAACTGTATTAAAAATAATCGTTCAGTACACGTGCGGAACCGTCATTGCAACTTGTTCCGACTGTCAACCCTCGCTTTCGGCTGCGCCTCGGCTCGGGTAGACATTTGTCGGAACTCTTTGCAATAACAGCCTTTCCACACTTGTAATGAAACATACTATTTTGGCGAAATACGAAGTAATCTTACGCAGTAAAACCCGCTTTTTATGAGCTTCCACACCGAGATGAGAAATCTTTCCGCCTGGCCCTAGCGCGACGGACATTTCTTCTTAAAGCACCTACTTTGTTATTGCAACTGAGAAAATCTATTACAGTAAAATTTCACTCTATGGATTTGCTTTCAAGAAAGTCATAGTAGGAAATTTACATCTGGGAGCTCTGCTTTAAATAGAACTCCACAAAATATCCAACTAAAACAAGATTTACATAAATAAACTCTACTTGGACATTGCCCTCTCATAACGACGAAAATTTGGATGTTAGTTGTTCTTTGACTACTGAACGAACTACTTAACAGATGTGGCTGCGCATAGAAATAGATAATTTTTACATTTTTAACCCAAAAAATCCATGATTCTCATGGGACCTGAAATTCACGCGGGCGGAACCACAGGCACCAGCTTGTCTCTAAATATATAAGACCTCCCATTTTAAGGTCACTGTATTATGTAGAAATTCATGTTGAAGGCTTTAATAGTTACAGAAATAATCGACTTGGACAGACAGACAGACGACTACTGTCTAGACGAAAATAAGGATTCCATTTTCACCATTTTAGTACGGAACTCTAAAAAGGAGCAACGCAAGCTAGTGTTTAAGTGGCAATAAAGTGGTGACTTATGAGCCTGTTTAATGAAGATTCTCTGAACGAGAAAGCATTAATTTTCCAAAGCCGTTTAGGCTGGACTGGATTTGGCCAAAGATACGTTGATCTTTTAGTATTTCGTCGGCTATCACACTCCTACGGTTAAGGGGCCATTAAGATTAACCCTTAGGCAATAGATTCAACCTTATGGGAAGGTGGTACGAGTAAGGTCAAGAATAAGCCCCTTCAGCTTTGCAAATTTTTAGATCAAACAAAGAAAGGAAACTATGAGAAGTTCTCTATACGTGCTTCCTGAGTATTTGCCCTTTCTTATCTCACGCAAAAATAATTTTGCGTATTTATCTTTGGTTAAGTTAAGGGATATGTTGGCTACAAATAGGAATAACTCTCTGCTTAACACAGGTCCAGGGGCCGTACCACCATCTGAATACGTATGAAAATGTCAAAACATTACTGCAGAATTGCAGCTCTAAGAAATGGTGGTCTCCAAATTCTTGTATACCATTACTGTTTTGCATCAGTGATTTATGTTTTATTACAGACTTTTAATAAAGTATTGACTAACTTCTGATTTTTAAAACTTTCAGCCTGAAATCTGAGACAAAAAAAGCAGGAACTGCCTTTATAACGGATACACAAGGAATAAATAGGAATACATAACGGTTTTCTGACATCCCTAAAGGGTAAAGAAGAGACAGGACAGTTTGTTATACAGGCAAGGCAAGGATTGTTATCAGGGCAAAAATGTTCGAAGTTTCGTTGACGTACATATAGATAGAAATGTACAGCTTAAAATACTGAACCTTCCTTAAAATTCTGCACAGAGTAATAACAATATCCTCTACGGCATCCCCGTACTGCTAACAAGCCAGAGTATTATAGCAAACATTCCAAAGATTCCCATTTCTTGTAAAGGAGCCAACCGCGCCTCAACGCCACCGCAACAAAGCCTCCGTTGCATTTTCCAGTTTTTTCACACATTTTTCCGCAGAAGGAGACAATATGTTATGCTAATAACCGACCTTGTTGTGGATATTTTACAAAGGCTTTGTTTTCTAGGAGAACTTATTACTTATATAGACTTTTAGAAAAATGCCTTTTAGAAATAACAGATGGATGATGAGTAGTCACCCCTAGATTTCAGCTGGACGTTAGGCCTCTAAAAGACTTTATGTCCAGCAGAGGGCATTTATAAATTCAATTTTACAGTGATTCATACTATACATTCTACGCACAGTACGAACAAGGTATTTGATTTTTACAAGGTACAATTTGATCTAAATAGTTAGGTACCCAACCTAACCATTGAGATCAAATTTTACAAAACAGTATAATAAAAATGTATTTATTTAACTTGATTCTATAGACAAAATGCACCATAAATGCAGCGTCAATAACCTACGAATAACAGTTAAGAAATCGACTAAAACCTAAGGGGGCGCAGATTCATCCTGCTCCCTTTCGAGTGTTGCGGTACTTACTTGCGCTAAAAGCTTTTGTTTTATTGTCGGAATGAGAAAGGTAATGTTAGTCATATAAAACATCACTAATTTATCATTATTCAGCCAAGACACTTGAACCTTTACATCGGGGTTTTATGTAGATGAAAGAAAAGGGTGGATTTTATTTGATTCGTCCTGGGCTGGAACACGTGTGCGAAGCCGAGTGAGCTATTCCATAAGAGGATGAGTATTTTAGTACGTTCACGATGAGCAGGTTATTGAGGAGCGCCAACACCCTTCTCAGTTCATTGTCTGTGAGACTAGATAGCCCTGTTTGGAGGACTGGGAATGCTGTACACACCTGCACCAAAAGATGTTTACTTTATTTGAGCCTGGGTCCTTAAGTTTTAGATATCTTCACTAACATTAGTAACATTGGAGAAGAAACATTCTTGACTAACATTTTTACTTCTATATTTTAATTATTTAATTTATATTTTATATTTTAATTAATTAATATTATGTCATACTGTGGGCTAAATGGCCTTTAATTAAGATTTATTATTATATAATTTTATAATTATTTAACTGTATAAGTAAGTGACAGTGTTTAATAACAGAATCCAAGTGAAAAACAGAACATTTTCCGTTTTTTACTTGAATTTCAACCCAGAAATGGAGAATCGCCCCGCCTGGCGCTGGCGCGGCAGACATTTCATGTTAAAGTGCCTACTTTGTAATTTCGAAAGGAAATCTGTTTTAGTGAAATACTACGCCGCATTACTCCCGTCTAGAATATTTCGTTTCCTATGTTAAATTGTATTTACACCTATGAAAAATGTATTTCATTCATTTGATGAACGAACAAAAAGAAAATCAACATTCTTAATTTCAAGGTAATAATAATCAAAAAGTATGTATTATGTTTATAAAACACCATGCTGCCTTTGATTGTAATGATTTGTAAGTTTCTGAGATTTTATGATATCAATAGGTATACTCATTCTCTCTTTGAGACGAATCATAATTAAAAATGAATGGTGAAAATGCTGTTAACGTCGCGACATAGGTATCATTTACTTATTGAGACACTAGATTCTACAATTTTGGTGTGTTTGATATGGACTAAATCTCGTATGAATAATAATTTCTCATCGCTTTCTAAGGAGCTAACTAACGACATCATTATGAAAGCATCAGAGCGTCCTATTTACACACGTAATACACGCTTAAGCTTCATATATTCAGGGAGTCAATATCGTAGAGTAATATTCGCTTCACGTCTGTAATCCTCTGTCAAGGGAACAAAGGGTTCCAGGTGTTCCTACGACTTGACAACCTTAAATGGTTTAATTAGATGATGGAAGTTGAATCCAATCGCAATCCCGCTTATTTAAATGGACCGTAATTATAATGTAGAGTCGAAAACATAAAGAAGAATTTTTCAACTACCTACTCGTAATTTTGGTACCTACCTACGAGTATTAGTATACAGATACTGTTAAAAAAATTGTTGTGATTGTCTCATCCACAGGTCTCATCATAATATGCCTTCAAAGCGTATACAAAACGTATCACGGTATTCAGTGACAAAACAACTATATGTACTTACTTGACACGATAGGTAGGTATTTGTATAGATAGTTACGAGGACATAATATTATACAAGTAGTCACGGAAACCATAAAGTTTTACACTTGTAGAACCGAGCTAAAAAGATTCAAGAGCAGTTTAAATTATGAGTGCTGCAGTTAACGTAAACTGCCCCTTGTAAAAGGAATAAATTAATCCCGAATAAAGAACAGTGTTAACAGCGAAATAAAAAAGGGATAGGAACGGACTTGCCAATTGTTAGAAGGGCAATAAAGAAACCCATGCCTGTAACGAAGAAGTCTTTCTTGAACCTTAAAGGGATGCTTCTGATTAAGATTGAACTTAAACGATTCTCCCCGCTGTTGACAATAGGCTTTTGGAAGTTAAATTGCTGATTTCAGCAAATAAACTTCCATAACTACTGATCATCTTCATAGATTTATATTTGCTTTAACCTTTAAGTATCTACGCAACGACGTGAGGCCTGAGAGGCCGCGTACATAATGTAGAGTTTATATTAGGCTTGAAATTTGGGGAAAATCAGATAAGTATTCGATGAATATCGAGTTTAACGTGAACTCACAAAACAATCGGTTTTTGACTATTTTTCTAAAATTAAACACTCTTAAACCAATTTTTTAACCACTTTCTGGTTCAGGGGTTGAATGTTACTATAAGCAATTATGCAATTACCACATTTTACAATTTAAAAGTAGACAAAGGCAACTGCAACTAACTATCATTCGAGCATTAAAATTGTGACTTGAAAAAAAAAATTCAAACAGCGCAACTTTTATACTCAACTGTACGAAAGCTCGTATTTCATATTTTTCTCACAACAAAGCGTTGGAACTTGAGAGACTTTTCCGATCGATTTACTTCTCAGTTTTAACTTGCGTAGATACCTCTACCTACTCGTACATGTTCGAAATGTAGATATTGTGAATTTTACTGAAATATTGAGAAAATACGTGTGTTCCACAGATTTTTATTAAAGTTGTCGGACTTTTGTCGGTATTCGATATTTTATTTGGTGGAACGAGAATTTCACGCTTCACTGATGTAAAAATACATTCGTGCTAGGGAAAATTGTTTTTCTTTGTCAGTAAAATTTTGTATCTCCATAAAGTTATTCGTCAATCTGATCTAAAACATAAGTTCTTACGAAGCCCCTAAAAGCTTCGCATCGTTCAATAGCTTATTGTGAGGAAGTTCATCACTAGACGTGTCTGATTGCGTAAGAAAAAAAAATTCAGCGTTATCGTAATCGTAAGCGAATTCTATTCTGCGATTGGGCGAACCCAATTAGAACCTAATGAGACTAAAATTGACCAATTTGGTAAACGTTGGTAAAAACTTAATCACCCAAAGCTATTTCAAGAATAAAATGTAGGCCTAGTTATGGACTTGCAACTATCACTATACGGGCATTTTTGAAAACACCTATTCGCGTCGGGCTAAGTCGCGCTAATAAGTTAAGGAGCACACCACGGCTGTGCCCGCGAAATTCAAATTTTTCGTGGTTTTTCGCGATTTTTAAGCTAATAAGACGTAATAGGCTTATGGTCGTAAAATTGCGATAATCTCAATATCTACTTCACGTGTTTATATAAAAATCTCTGCTCGAAAGTGTCGAGTTAAAGAAATTAGTCCAAGATTTGCGAGTTACTCACATAAAACTCGATAATCGGATTAATTTCCTAGGATACACATTTTTATGCAAAGATTTTGATATAATCATGTAAAGATGATACTGCCATTCTCGCAAATTGATTGGCATAAGCCTATCATGTCTAATTAGCGTACAAATTGCAAAAAACCACGAAAATTTTGAATTTCGCGGGCAGAGCCGTTGATTTCACGTTAAGGCGAAGCCTTAAAACCTAGCGATTGTAGCTACTCAATTTTTTATGTATTTACTAGCTGACCTGGCAAACGTTGTTTTGCCCTTAAGGATATAAAAAATAGATAAATTGAGATTTAAGCTATCCTATCTTTTAAGTTAGAGCAAACTGCACCCTGTGTGCGAATTTTATTAAAATCGGTTAAGTGGTTTAGGAGTCCATTGAGGACAAACATTGTGACACGAGATTTATATATATTAAGATTTTCTTCATTTATATATTTTTGACTTCACTTTATAAGTCCATATGAGTTAGTCCTATGTAATATTTCGAAATGATGACGAACATGTTTTTTTACTATTAGTAATTGTAATAAAACCAAAGAGAGAATAATTTATTTACTACTAACCCTAATAAGTTAAGTAGTTTCATAACAAAGTACAAAAAGTTTAACGTTCCACATTCCGCAGCGTTTCCTGCCGCTATCATTACCGAGTCGTTGTGAGTTTTCAGAAACATAATTAGCATTCGGCCTACATTGAACTGGTAATGACGCTACGAGAAATATTCTCAGCGTACTATTGAAACTTTTATATTCGCAAACAATGTTAACTAAAACCCTATAGAAGTGAAAGACAGTTTGCAGTAATATTTTAATATGGGTCTCTTTCTATCGCGTAATTGTATCTCTTTCGACGTACTAAGGGTGCTTCGTTATCGGGCGCATGCAGCGCGTGAAACAGACGAGTTTCGAAGACATCACGTAAATACCAATTACTGCCCATCGAAAGTAAATACGGCGACCACTTCATAACTATTAAAACGTATACTTACAGCAAAGATAAAGAATATTAATTAGGTACTCTATGCTTATATAGTATAGCGTACCATAGGATAAAAACGGAATAAATTCTAAAATCACAGTTAAGTACATTTACTTTATACGCCCACTTTAGATCTTGCTATTTCAAATCTTGATGCATCGCGACCAACTAAATCGTCGCATAGCGTCAAAAAAATCTTTTTCATTAAACAAAATCTCATTTAACAACTTGGACTGGAGCCATTTTCATTTTTCATTTCCAACATTCAAATCGCCCACTCTTCAATATTAGCGTGGGGTAACCGAAATTAGTAGGGTTATATTGAATTTACCTAGCACTCGTTATTTTAGCTGGCAAAACTCCAAAGAGATCTTAATATTTTTTTCTGGTGGTTAGTAGCATCAACAGAGGCGAAAACAAATAAAAAAATCAGACAGTTACTTAAAAAATAAAACAGACCATGATTTTTAGATGGAGCTAAAACATAAGTTCGAAGTATAGAATTCGGTCTTATAAAAATCGGAATACTTTGACCAACCATGCTGGCTGTTGGCTCCATGCACTCTTGGAACCAACATTCAGCATAGTTGGGAGGTTCCACTTCACACAGATTTGAATATTTAAGTAATGGAGAACTCACAGGCATGCAAGGTTTCCTCGCGCTATTAAACAAGTATAAACTGAATTGAACTTTGAATCAAATTCAGAATCAGTATTTTCAATGAAAGCACGTCATACGCCCCAACTTTCCGCTTGTGACCACCATTAATCATTAGGGATCTAGTTAGCAACACATCGCGGTAATGCTTCCTTGACTCATAACACGCTTTGCTGGCTTATGGTTAAGACTACACGGAGCAAAAACATTACTCACAATTATTTTCTTTGCAGACAATAAAATGGGACTTGCTTATATACTCGTATATTTAGGTGGTATAGGAAGTTTTTTGCGCCAGGATACTACAATTAGTGTTCTTCCATGAAGAAGTAAATGCACAAGGCATTAGTGTTTCGGTTCGAAAGGCACCGTAGTCAGCGACGACCAGCATGATAAGCACACTGCAATGCGCCGTATGACATTGCAGTGTATAATATACAAATCAAGGGCCGGCGAATCACTGAACGACTTGCTGGTCTACGCATTCATAAACTGATGTGATATTTTAAGCTATAAGTGTCGTAGCTCCTTATAGCTTAAAATAGCGCAAAGGAAGAACTAAAATTCACAGTTGAAAAAATATGAAAAAGATATAGCCATTCGCCAGTGCAAAATGCGCCATTTATGCAGATTGCCAGATAGATAAAGAAAAATTTCTTTCTCTACTCAGGTACCTATTAAGTTTCCTTTTAATTTCCATAGAAGCACAATTAGACTTGACTGATTTCAATTATTTTACTAATACAACAAAGAGACACTACTATTTATGATACTTTTCCTTCTATTCATTTCCCACAGTGGTAATTAAAGTAAAAGACATCGTTTTTTGAAGCAGACTTGCAACTGTTGATAAAGGTCAAAAGGAGTTTGCCTCAAAATGGGCTATTTTGCGTCCACACTGCGTCTGAAGCACGTATGCATGAAAAATCTTATTTCAAATTATAATATCACATATATTTTTCTCAATGATGTGCGTACAGGGGTTTAAAAGCTTTATGAAAATAAAAGTAATCAAACGTCTCGATAAAAGCGGAACTGCCGTATAGGCACTGGAAACGTCACTCCCACTACCACTTGGCAAATGATACCAGTTTTTTATAAACTCACTTTTTTAGGGAAAAATTAGGATAACTATTATAGGAAATAAATCAAATGAAAACCCAATTACAATTGTAGATATGTAAAACATAATAAAGAAACTATAATTAAATACCTAAATAATAAAGCCAAGCACACTGTACGGTATTGCTTACATTTAATTGAAATTGTCAAAAGATTTTTTTCAATGAAAAAAAATCTTTATTGACTAGCAACTCCCTCCTGACAATGTCATTCAAGTACCAAGAGAGCCTTGTTGGACTGTACATATATCTCTACCGCATCTATACAGATTAGATTTGCACCTTCTGTTCAAGTTATTTTTATAGCTGTTTATTGAAAAGCAAGAAATGCTTCACTGAACATTTTAATTGCGGTAAACAAAAGCACTTGCAACACCACAGAGTACATCAAAATCAAAATCAAATCAAAATCAAAATATCTTTATTTCACATAGGCCTTACATACAGGCTCTTGCGAACGTCGGTATGACATTTCTTGCATAATAATGATGATAACTACAAGTCGACTTAAAACTAAGTTTACGAGGGTTCCAAACGCGCCCTGCCGCTGAGAAGAAGCCCACAACAAACATCACGTTCATTGTGTTGTTTGATCATGTAATGTGCAGCTAATTATAACAAAAAATAAGCACACCATCTTGATCGTGACAAAATCCTTCTTGGCTTAAAACCTATTCATAAGTGTATTTAAATTATTAAGTATAATACTTTTATTTCCAGCAAAACCTTTGGCTCATAATTATTGAAACGATTCTAATGTTATCTGTCGCTAGGTTCCTAGGTACAACAATATGGATGGGCCCCGTCTACAAAATAAGCGTGACTATTTTTAATGTGTAAAGTGGCGCATAAGATGGCGTCACCTAGGGAAGTACCACGAACATTTGACAGCAAATCTTGGCGCTCACCATGGCGCTGCATGTCACGTAAAGCTATGCTACAAATGGGGCGCCTCCTTAATTTTCTTATCTCCATAATCTGTCGTGGCGCCACCGTCGAAACTAGGGTAAAACCAAACTCGTAAATAGAAACACTGGTTTAAATGTCATCAACTCTTCAGTCGTAGTTGCTACGCGTAGTTGTCTATGGTCAGCGTCACTGTTAGTTGTCTATGTCACTAATCGTCAACAGCGACACCACACAGAAGTTTTAAGGAACTACGGGGTGGCCATTATAAAAAATAAATGCACAATAATATAATAAATACTATTAAATATTATTTTACGTAGATAATAATATATATAAAGAAAACAATATTAATAAACTTACATACTTTGGTAACGTTTCGTTACATAGGTACCTACCTACTATGATATACCAATGCCTACCTAGATACTTGTGAAGTAGATCTGCTTTATAGTAATGTAAACAGGTGTAGGTATGGCCGTAGGAATAATTATATCTATATGCATCATCCAGGGTTCCACGGTAATAACGAGGTCGCTTTAAATAAAGTAATCATTATGGGCAAAAATACCGACAAGTACTTATAGTGCGTGAAAACAACTAACCTAACCTCAAAATATCAGAAAAATAGAAAATAAGATTGCTCCAAATTCCCGGTTTTTATCTTACTGATTTTTTTTTAACGTAATATTGGGAATATTTCCAATGTTTTACCGATGATTTGGTTAAGACGCAAGTATAGCCCAATTTTCATACAAGAATCGGCAATGTCCTTTTATATTATGTAAGTAGGTAATGTGAATGTTTATTTTTTCTTCAGAATACAACTACTTTACCGTTTTGGCAAAAATTGGTATAGGCGATTTGCACTGGGTTTTATCCCGCGGCACAGAGTGACTTACTACTAGGTACTTACCGGCGCAGGAGACAGCCAGCACGTGGAATCCGGGGAGTGTGTTCGTGTATGATGAATGTAGTGTGTGGTGTCTGCGGTGTTAAATGTAAAGGAACACACTCGCCCTCCTCTGAAGGGTCTTTCGCGGCGGCGGCACGAATTCGCGGGTAGCGAAGCGAGTCCGCGGCGGCGTGGTATCAAGATGGCGCGTGAGCACAAAAAACAGTGCTCCGGACAGTCAAATGGGCCCGCGGCGTTAGAAGGACGCGGCGGACAACACGACACACGAAGGAGCGCAATAAATAGGGCTCGTAAAAACTAAACGACACGGCGTGGCCGGCAAAACTTCAACGCGGGCAACGCGGACTCCTCATAAATAATAAGACGGCACGATGCGGCGTGGCAGGCGACTTCACGCGGGCGACGCGGCACTAACAATCGACCGACTCCGTCGAGGTTTTACCAAGGACTGTTCAAGCGCGTCGCCGAAAACGGGGAGGCGCGATGCGCGGGGGCAGGCGATAGCCGGCCGTCGCGATACGGCCTAGCGTAAACCGGAGTGCTAGCGTAAAGCGCAAACACCCCCGCCAGTGGACCCATGAATTTGGAGTCCACTAACAATTGGGCAACCGGGATAAGGAAGAGACGGCTCGCTGCAAAACCGAATCTCCGACCATTACCTCGGCAACTCTGGGAACCCCATCGGATCCATATATCAATTTAAGAATGCGTCCACGACGCCAGCACAAAGGCAACAAATTAGACTCCTTAACTAGGACAAGATCACCAACCTTAGGTGGGTCGGTCTTGTCTGACCACTTAACGCGCTGCTGCAAGAGATGCAAATATTCTAAATACCAACGATGCCAGAAATTTTGGGTCATCTGCTGTAGCAATTCGAAGCGAGACAACCGTGAGACCTTCACGTCCCTGAAGGGGTACTCGGGCAGGGCGTTAAGGGGTTCACCAATTAGGAAATGACCGGGGGTTAAAACTTCCAGGTCATTGGGATCGGACGATAAGGGGCAGAGTGGCCGAGAATTGAGGACAGCCTCAATCTTACAAAACACGGTAGCGAGCTCTTCAAAAGTCAAAATGGTTTCACCTATCACGCGTCGGAGATGCGTCTTTGAGACCTTAACGACGGCTTCAAAGATCCCGCCCCAGTGGGGACAAGCTGGCGGGTCAAAGGTCCAAGTTATCCCCATCTTGGACATTGCCGTGCCGAGGCCTATCTTATTTTCATTCAAAAATTGGACGACTTCCTTCAAATATCTATCGGCACCCTTATAGTTGGTCCCACAATCCGATCGGATCAGGTGCGGATATCCTCGGCGTGAAACGAAGCGGCCTAGCGTGGCTACAAAGGCTTCGGTGCTGAGGGCACTCACCAGTTCTAAGTGTACGGCCTTGGTAGCCAGGCAAACAAAAACGCAAAGGTAGGCCTTGAGGGAACGAGCATTGCGGAGGCTGGAGCTCTTGACGAAGAACGGCCCCGCAAAATCCGTCCCGACCGCCGAAAAAGGGCGCGAGGCCACGACACGGTCGGTGGGGAGGTCCCCCATAATGGGCTGCATGGTGCTGGCCTTCAGGCGGTAGCACGGAATGCACTTAAAAATGACGCTTCGGATGGAGCGTCGTCCCGATAAAATCCAAAATTCGCGCTGCAATATGGCCGAAAGGGCGTTGCAGCCAGCGTGGGCATTTTTGACGTGGTAATGCGTCACCAACAATTTTACAAAAGCGCTATTGTTCGGAAGCAATAAGGGATGACGTGCCCCATAGGGTAAGTCAGAATTCCGGAGGCGTCCACCAACGCGTATCAATCCGGTGTCATCCAGGAAGAGGTTTAAGCGGGCGAGCGAGCCTTTCAAAGGGAAACCTCGCTTCAGTGTCTCAATAGCGGACTCAAAATGCTCCAGTTGAACCAAACGTATCCAAAAGGTCCGGGCCTCCTGTCTCTCCAGGGGCGACAAGACCGGGTTCGACATTTTGTCGCGTGGGTTCCGAGCGTTGTGGGTGAAGCGCTGAATCCAAGCCGTCACCCCAATCAATTTATCAAGGGAACTGTAGCGTTCCTGAAGATAGCTCAGCGAATTGGCTGGCTTATCTTCAACAACTCCGACTCGCAAGCCAGGTAACACATCGGGCTCGGAGAACCTACTCTGAGGCCAGGCGGACTCATTCCGAGTCAGCCAGTCAGGGCCCCACCAAAGAGAGTGGTTGACAAGGTCGGAAGCTTCACATCCGCGGGAAGCACAATCTGCAGGGTTCAGGTCCCCTGGCACATGTCTCCAGGTCAACGGGGTTTCCGAATTCTGGATTTGGGAAACCCGGTTGGCAACAAAGACTTCCAAGTTGTGGGGAGCGGCTCGCAACCAACAAAGGACAATTTCGCTGTCCGACCAGGCGTACACGTCCGTCAGGTCAACGATCGATAGGAGGGACGTACGCACATGGTTGAGAAGGCGCACCAAAAGAGCGGCTCCAGACAACTCCAATTTGGGTATCGTCAAGCGTGACCGAATTGGGGCCACTTTACTTTTCGCCAAGACAAGGTGGGTTGCGACCTCGCCGGTGTCACTGACAGTTCGCAAATAGACCACGGCTGCGTACCCTTTTTCGGACGCATCACAAAAGCCGTGGAGACTGGCGTGGCACCTTCCGGGCGGTAGGAAGCAACGCGGCATCGAAATTCGATTAACATTCGGAAGAGAGGCCACAATGGAGTGCCACTCCTGTAGCCTGAGACCCTAACCTCCCTGAGGCAGTCGACAAAAGTATGGTCTGGCATACTGACTGCTGTAGATCCAACGTCTCAGGGGAGGTGGCTAGGTGGCAGCTAGGGTGGCGGACACCTAGCGCGACGTGCCTTCACCAGCGGGAGCCCACTGACGGGGGTACTCCGGCTGGGGCGCTGCTAGAGAGGGGGAGGGTACCCAACGTGGGGACCATCCGGCATAACCAACCCGGAGTCGCACCATGCGGCTAGCATCCGGGGCGTGGTAGGGAGCGCCTCGACCTAGCACGGGTGGATGGCGCTCCAGTTGCGTCCACACATGGAGGGGAGGCAAAAACCTAGACGGTTCGACGCTCATTTGAGCGGCCGTCAGACCCCCGTCATAAAAATGCGAGGAGGGTGTGACCCTCCCCCGGGGGGTGTGACCCTCCTCCGGGAGGTGGAACCCCTACCTCCACTAGGAGGTTGGTGGTCCACCGGAGAACGCCTAACGGGACTGGTCGGGTGGCCAGGACTAGCGCCCCCGCCCATGGGGGGGGTGCGCGATCGAGCGCCCCCGCCCATGGGGGGGGTGCGCGACCCAACGTCCCGGCGACCGGAACCACTCCGGTTAGCGCACAAGAGGGCCGAATGGGCACCGCCGCAATGTGGGCAGGGCCGCTGGCGCGGGCAGTCTCTTACGAGATGCTGGCCCAGGCACGAGAAGCACCACTGGCGTGTCGACACGTATTCTCTCCGGGCCGCAACCGGTTTGGCCAGGAAGTGCGGACACGCGGAGACCTGGTGGCCGGGGTGCCGACAATAGGCACAGGGGGGGAGCTTCGTTGCCACGGCCCCGCTGTACTGTGACACCCGGCGACCTTCTCTGGCGTCGGCTCCACGGCCTCGCCGGTTGGGGCCGGTCCCCGCCGAAGGGCCAGTCCTTGCCCCACCCCCTCGGACATGCTCGGACCTCCCAGGGGCCACTCGAGGGCCGGTAACTCCAGAGTTATCGGCCTGGAGGCACTCCTGCTCCAAAAACTTCAGGAGGTCGGAGAAAGGGGGCAGGTAGGTTGCACCGTCCCCTCCGAAGCGCTGCTCGAAGCGGAGCTTAAGCTCCGACGGCAGGCGGGAGAGCACTATGTGCAACAACAAGAAGGACCACTGGTCGACGGGGAGATCCAATCGACGGAGAGCATTGGTGGCCACAATGCAAGGGTTTAGCAAGGCCTCTCTGAGGCCGGCCACCCCGGTGACGGCGGGCAAGGCGAGTAGCTGGGCTACATGTGCGTCGGCCAACCGGCGCACATTTTCATAGCGCCTGGCCAGTAATTCCCGAGCCGTGTGGTAGCTCTCCTCCGAGAGGTCGAGGTGTCGCACCACGTCCAGGGCCTCGCCCTGTAGCGAGGACAGTAAGTATGTCAGCTTCTGGGTGGGGGACAGGTCCTTCCTGGCGTGGACCAGACTGTCGAATAACGCCAGGAAGCCCATCCACTCTTGAAGCTGCCCACCGAATTTGGGCAGCTCGATCGTGGGCAGTTTCCCGAGTAATGCCGGCTGTGTGGGCGGTCGGCTGGGGGAGTCTCTAAAAGCGCCACTTCGACGCCTTTCATCAGCGGCGGTCCGGATCCCATGGGCGGCCTCCACCACCGAGTCCATCAGTTCGAAGAACTGGTCGTAATCGGCCTGAGCCGTCCTCAGTACCTCCTGTTCGGGACCGAGGGTGAGCAGGTCTTGAAAGGCCTGCTCCACGGAGGCCTGCCGAGTCCGCACCTGGTCCGCTCGGTGTAATAGGGCGGCGGTTCTATCTTCGCGGCCTATCAAACCCGCGGCGGACGTCGCCCAGCGAAGCTCAGACTGTATCTGTACAGCTAGCTTTTTTATGTTCGCGGACATTCTAACAAATTAAACGTAAACAAAATGTAAAAATAAAGTAATAATAAATTGAAAAGGCGGCCGGCAAGTCGGCGGGCGGCGCGAGTGCAAGCAATAATAAATTGAAAAGGCGGCCGGCAAGTCGGCGGGCGGCGCGAGTGCAAGCAATAATAAAATTAAAGCAATAGTAAACAAGTCGTATCGCGGTCGCGGTCGTACCGTAGTCGCAATGAACAAAGCGGCGCGACCGTAGTAGGTACGCGTGTTAAATGACGGCGAGCGGGCGGTACCGGCACGCAAGCAAAACTTAAAATAAAAATTAAACTTATAATTATAATAAGCGGAACGCGGCCGAAACGCGGCGTTGACGCAGCGGAACTGGCGGCGATTGCGGAATTTCCGCTAACAGCGCGGCGAACGACACGGCGCGTGGCGGAAAGCGGGATTTATGCCAGCGGCGCAGAAAATAAACGGCGCGGCGGGCAAAACCAGCGCAAAACGCAAAGCGAGGTGTAGACAAACCACGCTCACTGCTACCAATAATGATTACGCACCGCGCCTGTGCACGATGAATCAGCGGGCAACTGCCGGGCCCATCAGAGCAGGCCAGCGGATTCCCACAGGCAGCGGCGGTGGCGGGTCGAAAAAGGCCCGCCAAAAAATTTTATAGGCGATTTGCACTGGGTTTTATCCCGCGGCACAGAGTGACTTACTACTAGGTACTTACCGGCGCAGGAGACAGCCAGCACGTGGAATCCGGGGAGTGTGTTCGTGTATGATGAATGTAGTGTGTGGTGTCTGCGGTGTTAAATGTAAAGGAACACACTCGCCCTCCTCTGAAGGGTCTTTCGCGGCGGCGGCACGAATTCGCGGGTAGCGAAGCGAGTCCGCGGCGGCGTGGTATCAAGATGGCGCGTGAGCACAAAAAACAGTGCTCCGGACAGTCAAATGGGCCCGCGGCGTTAGAAGGACGCGGCGGACAACACGACACACGAAGGAGCGCAATAAATAGGGCTCGTAAAAACTAAACGACACGGCGTGGCCGGCAAAACTTCAACGCGGGCAACGCGGACTCCTCATAAATAATAAGACGGCACGATGCGGCGTGGCAGGCGACTTCACGCGGGCGACGCGGCACTAACAATCGACCGACTCCGTCGAGGTTTTACCAAGGACTGTTCAAGCGCGTCGCCGAAAACGGGGAGGCGCGATGCGCGGGGGCAGGCGATAGCCGGCCGTCGCGATACGGCCTAGCGTAAACCGGAGTGCTAGCGTAAAGCGCAAACAATTGGAATGGAGATAGATGGTAATCCAGGTAATCCGATAATAGGCTTTCATCCCGACAAAATCCACGGTTCCTACGGAAATTGGATAAAACCGAAATACGCAACTTAGGACGCCACCTATCGGGCTGTCATGATTCGGAAGAGGAGGACCCCTGATGTCCGTCAAACTCAACTGGCACCTCATGGAGGCCAGAGGTCATTTGCCCTCTTCCTTCATCTCGTGCAAGAGGTATGTGTCGTCACAATTACCTTACCCATGTCTTACTTAATAATTATTTAGGTAATGTATTATTTGCTAAACATCCAGCGAATTAATGTTTTAAAGGCATATATACAGGTTTTTTCGTATAAGCTCCGCGTGAAATTTTAATTCTCGCTCAAACACAGAACTTTTTGTCCAACATTAAAATGTACCTTCGCAATGTCAACCTTTTTTACGCATATAAACACAACTTCTAGAATTCTCTCTTACTCATGTCAACATGTATGTCGGCAAACAAGATGATAGTCACAATATGAAGACTACACTAGACTAAGTGTCTCTCAATTTATTCAACAATAACTATATCTTATCAAGCATGCCTAACGTTATTATTATATGCCTTATTATATGCCTTCCTCTAAAAATTTTTTTTTTTTTTTTTTTTTTTCTCAATATATTTTTCATTTTCATGTCATTTTTTTTTTTTTTTTTTTTTTTTTTTTTTTTTTTCTCAATGTCTTTTTAAATTTCATGTATATTTTTTTTTTTTTTTTTTGTCAATTTTTGTTTTTCAATTTATTTTTCATTTTCATGTCTTTTTTTTTTTCTTTTATGTCTTTTTAATTTTCATGTCAATGTTTTTTTTTTTTTTTAGAGGTCATCCCATAAGCGGGCAAAGGCCTCCCCCCTTTTCTTCCACGCGGTTTTTTCTCTGGCCAGGCGGGTCCAAAGCACTCCAAGCCCGTCAAAATCCTCTATATCTGTCCGCCAACGTGTGTGCGGCCTGCCTCGCCGTCGCGCGATGAATCGTGGGCACCATGTTGTGGTTTCCTTTGTCCATCGGTCATCTGTCAGTCGCATGATGTGGCCGGCCCATGTCCATTTTAATTTTCGCGCCATTCTCAAAACATCAATTGTTTTTGATTTGTCTCTTATGTCTTTTTTCTTTATTCTATCAGCAAGCCTCACTCCTAACATACTTCGTTCCATTTTCCTTTGTGTAATTTTTAATTTTTTAATTTCATTTCTGTTTAAAGCCCAGGTCTGTGATCCATATGTCAGAATTGGAAGTATGCATGTATTGAACACTTTACTCTTTATATTCAATGATATCTTTTTATTTTTAAATATGTATTTAAGACTCCAGTATCTCTTCCACGCACTTAGAGTTCTCTTATTGAGTTCGTCTCCTTGCGCGAGTTTATTGAACGATACTATCTTTCCCAGGTAAGTAAAGCTCTCTACTGTTTCAATGATATTATTGTCTAGTCTTATTGAGACTGGTCTGCCTGTATTAGACATTATTTTGGTTTTGCTCTTATTCATGCACAGTCCCACTTTACCACAGTGATCTTTAAGTTCGTCCATCATTTCCTGTAGCTCTTTTTCACTATTGCTGAAGATTGCTATATCATCTGCAAATCTTATATTACTTAAGTGTCTTCCATTTATTTGTATACCTTTATTTTGCCACTCTAGTTGTGAAAATATATATTCCAGCACAGAATTGAAAAATTTTGGTGATAAGCAGTCTCCCTGCTTTATTCCTCTTTCTATTTTCAGCTGCTGACCTATTTTGTCCAGTTGAATTCTTACTGTGCTATTTTCGTAAATGTATTGTAATATCCTGATATATTTATGTGGTATGCCATCTCTATGTAGTGCTCTCCATAGGTAGCAGTGTTCGATAGAGTCAAAGGCTTTTGTGAAGTCGATAAATGCTATATAGAGTGGTTGTTTGTACTCTTGCACTTTCTCTGTTAGTTGTTGCATAGTATGGAGGTGGTCACATGTACTAAAGCCTTGACGGAACCCTGCCTGCTCAGGAGGTTGTTGAGAGTCCAGTATGGGTGCCAGGCGTGCTAATAATATTTTGGCAAACACTTTGTAGATATTACTAGTCAGCGTGATTGGTCGATAATTGTTAATATCATCGATGTTTCCCTTTTTAAATAGTAAAATGATTGTAGAGTTAAGCCATTCTTCAGGGACGATTTCTTGGTCAAGAATTTCATTGAAAAGCTCTGTGAGCACTCTACATAATTGATTTATTCCAATCTTTAAGAGTTCACTAGGTATTCCTTCGGGACCAGCTGATTTATTATTTTTCTGACTTCTTATAGCGTTTTCTACCTCTATTGGAAGTATTGCAGGGATTGGTTCCTGTTTACCAGTTGGTGGAGTAAGAGCAGTTCTCTGTTGTAACTGTAGTCGACTTCTATATAATTCTGTGTAGAAAGAAGTGGCCTCTTTTACTATGTCTGATCTGACTTGTATTGTCTTGCAGTTAGAATTGATTGTTTGTTTTAAATGGGGAATCCACTTTTTACCTACACTCAGGTGTCTCTCTAGTTTAGAAATAGCTGCATTTGTCTTGGTAAAGAGTTCTATGCTGCTATTTTCGGCTCTTCGTACATCTCTTCGTATCATTCTTTTAACAGTTATATTTAGCAATTTAAGCTCATTTTTTTCACTTTCTGATTTATTTGTAAGTACGTTCAATGAGGCACGTTCCTTAATTTTTTGTAATGTTTCAGTTGATAGGATAGAGTTTTTTGTTTCGCTGTCTGTAAGGTGTAGTTTGGCACATTTTTTAATTTGACTTATTAAGTTGGTGTATTTTCCTTGAATTGTGGGATTGTTCTGTAATATTATTAGCTCTGATTTCTGTAGTTCAGCCTGATAGAGTTTGTTTTTATAGTTGTTATTATATGACTTAACTGTTCTATTAGTGTTGTTGAAATCTCTCCTTGCTTTATATTTTATTTTCATCTTGCATCTTAGTATCCTGTGGTCAGAGTAAAAATCAAAATTATTTATTACACTCACGTCATGGTACCTCGAGACATCTCTGGCAATAATAAAGTCTATTTCTGCTTTAGTATTAGCATCTGGTGATATCCAAGTCCACTTCCGGTTGGCCCTTTTTTTGAAAAAAGTATTAAGAATTTTTAGGTTATGCTCAGCACAGAAATCTATCAGGCGTTGACCATTTGTTGTTCTCGTGTTTGTAGGATAAGGTCCTATCACTGATTGCTCAAATTCCATCCTCTGGCCAATTCTGGCATTGAAGTCGCCTATAATCATTAAACTGTTTTTCTTTTTATCTAATTTTGTTGTAATTTGTTCCAGCTCTTGATAAAATTGAATGGTTGCGTCTTCAGATGCTTGTTCTGTCGGAGCATAAACCTGTATAATTTCTAAAGTCTCTTTGTTCGAGATTTTAAATGTAAGTGTTGCTATTCTTTCCGAGATTCCTCTGAATTGGATGATGTTATTTTTCCATCTCTTGTGCACACAGAAACCAACACCGTACAGTCCCTTTGTTTCGCCAAAGTGGTAGAGAATGTAGTCATTGTATTCAGTGATATCCTCACCAAATCTTCTAGTTTCACAAAGTCCAATAATATCCCAGCTTATCTTGTTTAGAGCTTCAACTAGCTCCAGGAGTCTTTCATTATTTTGTAGAGTCCGCGTGTTCAATGTTAGAATATTTAAGTATATGTTTTTGTTTTCCTTAATGATTTGATTTTTGGGGGGGTGATGGTCATAGGAAGCTCTCTCGGTGACCAACCGTTCTGCCTAACGTAAACAAAACAATATGTCACTACTGAATTGTTAAACTCCCCCGACCGCCTATCTTTGGTATGCCTATTGCCTACATACGAGTACTTAGAAATATATTTGGCAAGGGAAGAAACATAAAAGGAATGCAATTTTCTCTACTAAAAATGATTCAGATATCCCTACCCATACCTTTTTAACTGATGGTAGGACTATTGTTGCCGAATTCGTCCTGGTAGGTAAAACCGCAGTCAGTTATTCTTTGTTGAAGCAGTTTTTTAATCACTTTCGGTTTAAATGATGAGCCTAGTTCCGTGTGTCGTATGCAGACAATAAAATGGGACTTGCTATACTCGTATATTTAGGTGGTATAGGAAGTTTTATGCGCCAGGATACTACAATTAGTGTTCTTCCATGAAGAAGTAGATGCACAAGGCATAGTGTTTCGGTTTGAAAGGCATCGTAGCCAGCGACGACCAGCATGATAAGCGCATTGCATCTGATATAGGCGTTTGTATCACTTAACATCATGTGATCGTCTTGTTCGTCTCATCATTCTTTGTAATTTAAAAATAAATAAACAGGTATTGTATTCACCGATAATAAACCTCAGGATATGGGCATCCGAAGGATTAACGTAAACCTTTTTCGTACAAGCAAACAGTAGCGCCATCTGTCAAAATTCTATAGGTGGCTGCTGAGCGAATTACAGCGTGGCCTTAGGTTGTCGCTGACAAAATGACGTCTTGTCCATATTATGTCTATTGTTGTATTAGATAATAATTATTTAGGGTATCCTTGTTATAAAGCAGGAATATCAATAAAATATGCACGCCATCATATTGCAACTTTAATCCCCATACATAAAGGAAGTGAAACTCTGTACTGTTTAAAATTTTGGAACTTACAAAGGGGTACATTCTTTTTGTATCCTCAAAGCGAGTTCGTCAAAGCATTTTCTCGAAGCCAAACTCAATAGCACGTCGATACAGGTGATCCTCCTGAAATTTCATTTTAAGCTCAACCGTGCCTTTTAAGGTTCATTGCAAGGGTGTGCCCGCCAAATTCAAACACATTCTCTCCACTATAGTTCTTTCAACGTATAAGCGTAAATACGTACGCGTTCATTTTTTAATTGAACGTTCTATAAACTATATTGGCGAAAAATGTCGTTTTGGTAAGCGTGCAGTGCACCGTGTTCAACGTTTTGTTTAAGTGAGGAGAGCAAATGATTGGGGTGATGTACACCTTTAACTGTCGCCGCACGTGGGCTACACGCGATAGCCACAAATGCCGCCACGAGAAGCTAGAATTAGAAGCGGCCAAATATTGCGTTCCATACCCAACTTCCATATGTCACCAGGCTATAGGCTCTTAAACCGTGATAGTTACAAATTTGAAATTTTCACAGATGATGTATT
The DNA here is from genome assembly GCA_963855885.1 of Coenonympha glycerion. NCBI lineage: Eukaryota > Metazoa > Arthropoda > Insecta > Lepidoptera > Nymphalidae > Coenonympha > Coenonympha glycerion. The sequence continues at coordinate 12,371,137 of OY979637.1, read as the reverse complement.
TCCATTGCCGCTATAACATCAAATACAAAAAAATTGAATAAAATGAAGATAGGGGGCTCACACACAACAAACGTGATTTTTGCTCGTTTGTGGTCCTTGATCCAGTAGTTCCTCTACTTGTATAGTAGTAGTAGTAGGTAATTAGGCCTCCTGGCTTTGCATCACGATATCAATGCGTTATAATAAAGATAATGGTACGGAACCCTTCATGTGCGAGTCTGACTCGCACTTGGCCGATTATTACCTCATGCGCGCAGTATCATAATGAGCTCTGGCGAAGGTTTTATTGCGAGTATCGCATGAGTGGCGTTTTATGTCGGCGTTTAGTAGCCGCTGCGAACCACAAGAAGTGAACAGCGGCGAATTGCAGCGTGTGCCATTAGCGTCACTGTGTGCGGCGAGTCCATATAAAATGTATAAAAACTACAGGAAATATGGCGTAGGCGGTGACAAGGCTAGAGGCCCGTGTACGAGGAACCTTAAGAGCACACAACACCACTACCCCACCACAGGTTCAAAACGGGCAAGTTTAAAAATTGAATTTCACTCCGACCCGGTATAGAAATTATTCAGATAATCAACTATAATCAAGTTGGCAGCAAGCAAGCACGTCTTGGGTAGAACATTTATCATCGGGAATCCAGTTAGGCTCACATCGTGGCAACTTATATAACACACTCGTCTAGTTTCTGTCGCTTTGGTGAAAAACTTTCGTCTGAAATGTTGTTATGTAGTATTTGGATAAGTATATCTATGTTTTAGAGTAAAATTGGGCTGCTACAATTCATTAATTGGGTCACTATTAGCTTTCTATATATGTATGGCCTCCCATAAGGAGGTCGCGGGTTCGAATCCTGGGCACGCACCTCTGACTTTTCCGTGTTATGTGCGTTTTTAGGAAACTAAATATCACTTGCTTAACGGCGAAGGAAACCTGCATGCCTGAGAGTTCACAAAGATGTTCTCGAAGGTGTGTGAAGCCCGCCACCCCGCACCTGGCCAGCGTGGTGAGCTATGGCCAAATCCCTCTGTCTGAGAGGAGATCCGTGCCCAGCAGTGGAACATAAAAAGGGGTTGAGATGATATGTTTGTTCCGTTGTAAATCGCAATCTGAATGAAAGTTATTTTCTTTTGAAGTTTCCTGTTGAAAATAATTCAATCTCTCGTAATCGGAAAAGACATTTTTTCTGTAAATTATCAAACAATAATAACATGTGTAATAAAACTCTGTAACACTCAAGCAAAATAATTTACACGGCAACTCTAACCACGTGTAAAATCTAAATCTGACGTCTAAAACCTAAATCCATAATTTGTTCCTAAAATGTGCACCCCTTTTTTTCAGGAAAATGGGGTTTAGAGAAGCTTTTACGTAAGCAGTTATTAGTAGGATTAATGAAACGCACGGTCAGGATTATGCATTTAATCCAAAAAGATATCTCTCGAGCCCATGAAAAAATTCACCGTCACAACTACCCTACGATTTTTTTACGTCAGCTTTTTGTTAGTGTTCTAGCATCTAGTTTTATAGAGTTATTAAAGCATCTTGTTATTTAAATTTAAATTGCTATTGTAAATGTTTAGCTATAAAATTATCCAATTTATGCGCTTAAAAATAAATAAAAATAAAGCCCAAATAACAATAATACATATCGTCTAACGCCTTTACGGGTCGCAGAACATGGATTCTGCATAAAAAAACTTGTGACATGACATTTTAATTTGCGCCCGCACGCAAACGAAGCTGTGAAAAGCACCGCAACGGCTGTGAAAACTAAATACACTGTACTTTTGAACGTTTCTATTTAATAGAAAATATCTGGGTGACCGAGCTTCGCTCGGTAGTTTAACTACTGGCTAATAGATGGCAGCAGAAGTCAATTTTATTATTTTTTTTGGTAAATTCGACATTTTATAACAATTAAACCTAGCTAGATCGATTTATCGCCCCCAAAATCCCCTGTATACTAAATTTCATGAAAATCGTTGGTGCCGTTGCCGAGATCCAGATTATATAGAAATATATATATATACAAGAATGGCTCGTTTAAAGGTATAGGATTTCAAAAAAAATATCGTTCAAATTTTAACATCTGGCTCGGACGTTCAACGATTATAATATACGGTAGAGTCCGAGTTTGTACTACTGTAATAATATTATAGTCCCTATTGTTAATTAAATCTAAAAAGTACAACTAAACTAAAAAAATAGTAAAGTGAAAAATATTTACAAAAAGTAAGTATATACCGTCCAAATGCTCGCTTAATGATTGATTATCGTTATTTATACTTAATTATTTGTTATCAAAACACATAAACAGTACTATCAATATTTTATGTAACATAAGATTAAGATACCTACCTGAAAATAGTGAGGCAATATGGCATGTTCTAAGCAAATGAGCCTTTAACTTAGAACCTATCATTTTCATCATCATGGCTATCAATGATTAAAAATCGCCATCAAGACTCACGTCAGTTAGGTAACCTATGAACAAATAAAACATATACGGTAAACGAATAAAACATTTATAACCAATACACGCCATGTCCATTCAAACATTATTTACTATGTTAGCTCCGTACAAATATAAATTATTTAATGTTATCATAATTATTTCGAAGTTGAAGCCATGTTATCTGCTTACGCGTAAGTTGTTTACTAAGTATGAGAAGTTGTTAACGAAGAATTATGATTTAACTTATAAAGGCCCTCAAACGGCGCAAAATTAAATTAATTATTGTACTAGGGACTGGCGGCTTCACATGAGTAACATAGCATATTATGCCTACAATAATTTCCAATTATAAGCAGTGATAGCTCAGTGGTTCTGACCTCTGCCTCTCATAAGGAGGTCGCGGGTTCGAATCCTGGGCACGCACCTCTGACTTTTCCGAGTTATGTGCGTTTTAGGAAACAAAATATCACTGGCTTAACGGTGAAGGAAAACATCGTGAGGAAACCTGCATGCCTGAGAGTTCACAAAAATGTTCTCGATGGTGTGTGAAGCCCGCCAACCCGCACTTGGCCAGCGTGGTGGGCTATGGCCAAACCCCTCTCAGACTGAGAGGAGACCCGTGCCCAGCAGTGGGACATAAAGAGGGGTTGAGATGAATTTCCAATTAACAAAGAAGTTCCAATTTATATCTTTGCATCGGCACGTATGAAACAGTGGGCATTAGATGACCAACCCATCTCACAACGGCCGAAATTATAAAACCACGCAAGTTAGCAGACATTAAACTGATAAATGAGAGTGACCCAACCAGTGGGATGTTACACGCAAACGTTAACATAAAGTTAAAATACGAGTACGTTTTACCGACGCTGCTTTATTACTGCCCTTAATAAGTTAAAAATTCAAACGTTACTTATGGATATCTGATTTAACATTCGGTATAATTAAATCGCACAATTTTGCAGAACTGCGATGTTATTGGACCGATTTAAATAACGAAAGGGCTTCTCCGAATTATTAATTTAAATGTGATCTCTCGGAATTTTAAATTACGAGTACATATATTTTAATAGGTATTTCATGGAACATGGAAAAAATACGCGAGTGTCGTAGAAAATTCGGTAGAAATAAAATTTTGAAATACACCTATTACAAAACTCCAGTTATAATTTTCATGCGTTATTGCACCCAGCGCTCGATAGATAGCACGTGATTGCATGCATGCATACACTTTGAGTAATAAAAAAACTTTCATACCAGATTTTCGTAGATTCTCAACGTGACGGGATTTTCGCCACGCAATAGATCCATTTTCTTTGGCTTAGCCCACTGCGCGATACGTTTGAAAATAAACTTTATTTCAAGCGTCCCGTGTCGTGCTGTCGAAAGTAAATTTTCAAGATTTTGGAATAAGTAGTAAGGGCTCGAGAGAACTCAGCGACTTAATCGAATTTTAACTGTAGTTTTACTGTCATCTGGCACTTGTTGGACAGATGAATTTTGAGAGCCAGCAAGCCTCAAAGTAGTAGTATAGCAGAATATACGCGACCACTTTGTAGAGTCGCCACAACACCAAATAAGTCAAACGAAGATTTCCATTTTCTACATGCTATTTGGATCGTCAGAACATCTCAATAGGATCTAATTTTATTGTAGTACCGTCGGTATCGTAGAAATCGATACAATATTGAAAGTTGGTTGAATCCAGCTTGCAAGAATCATTGATTTACTTAGTTACAGTTGAAACTAATAAAGCGTGTTGAAACACAAACTAAATTTGCAGTGGGGAAAAAGCTGTAGTTTTAAATCCACGTAGATCGCTACGTGTTTTTAAAACTGGAGCTTTACTCTTGTTAGTTTGGATACTTTATAAACTTGTTCCCGGCACTTTAATTTGCGTTCTACCTGGCGGGTGAAATGCTCGCCGACATATGACAAGCGCATTCTCCCAAAATGTAAAGTTTAGCCTCTTTTCCCATGTCTCCTTAACATAACGTGAACAATTGCATAAAGTTGATACTAGTAAACAGTTACAACAGTAAACAGTTAGTTACATTAGTAAACAGTAATAGCTTATGCATACTTTGGTGTTGGGATTTATATGTAATAAACGTTATAATTTATGAGATTAAATTTTTTACGTAATACTGAAATTGGAAATTTAAAGAATATCAGGCCTCCTGTAAGAAAGCGTATTCTTTTGTCGGATCAAAAGATAAGATTTTAAGTAAAGAACACAAGATGTTTCACTTTTGTCAGAATAAACTGAAGCCGTACCTAATGTGAAAATAGCATAAACGAGTAATGCCAAAAGATCTTAACGTGCATGTAGATTGAAGTAATACATTTAAGTACATATGAAAGCAGACATTTTTGTAAGTGATATCTAATCTAATCTGTACTTAAAATATGAGCGTTTAAACGGGCCCGTACTTACTTGAGAAAATAGAAAATGTAAACGTACACAGACGGCAGTTTGAAAATAAAACTATTCCCATAACAAAAGTACATACATAGACAACACAAAACATTCTTTTGTGTAAAACACAATAACATTCGGCAGATATTCAGGGCGCGACGCAAAATGCTCCTTAAATTAAAGAGGGTTGACACTTTCAAAGTTTGTAAGGATAAATTATGACGGCCAAACGAGTGGCAGTCATTAATAACAATAATAATATTGTTAGTTACGGAATATCATGCAAGCCACGCCGAGGGTGAGAGATCTTGTATTTTGTAGACAAATAATGTTTTGTTTCGGCTTTAAAACTCAATTTGTAAAATACAAGTGTACGATGTCAATAATAGAAACAAATGTTTGGACGTGTAGCTTCCATGTTTTTTATTCGTCCACTATCTATGACATACTCAAACTTCAAAAGACACCGATAGCAAACAATAATTAGAACAAAGTCTACCGGGATAGCTATTTTACAGCTAATTTTTTTTTTCTTTTTGTTGTAAAATTCATCGTTATTATTTTTAGAAGAATAATACCTTTCCTGTTTCTGTTTGAATAAAGATCACCCTTCATTTCCAGAATCCAAATTATCAGACAGTGGGTCTCTTTCCAAATATAAGAAGACGAATAAGCGTCTTATTAGTATTGTTTCTGCGAGTTACCGTTCAAAAGCAGTAAAATGTAAGCTATACATATATTAAGGCAGAATGGCGAAGGTTAGATAATTACATGATAAACTAGTGTTTTATTTGAGAAAAATCTATTTAAATTACTTTATCTTAACGTGTCAATACATGTCAGCAAATAGCTTTTACTTATTACTTTTTTTAGGTTGTACTGAAAATATGCTCCTTCCACCTCGGAAAGCGGACCAACGCAATACAAACTGGACATTCGCCGAGGTGTCTACATTTGCAAAATAATAACACTGGATTAATTTTTCTATCATTCTAAAATTATTAAGTTAATACCTAGACCAAGGTCAATATCTAGGTCTAGAGACCTTTTCGTTTCGAACCAATTTTCTGGATAGTTCCTGTAAGTTGATTTTAAATTTCGACATTAAGTCATACCTTACCTTGCGGCACGGTCAACATCCCGCATATGTATAAGCGGTTGTGATAGCCATCGCCAAGCATCCGGAGTGGATCCGGAGTGGATCCGGACCGGAGCCGTGCCGGTACATCCAGCGTAGCGCGCGCTTGCACCTGCATTTCCACTCGTCACCGCTCCCGTGCATCCAAGGTCGTAATAGGCCTTAAACTAGTCATACCTTAACGTGCGGCACGGCCAACACCCGGCGCAGGTCGTGTATGGCGGTCGCGGTTGCCGGCGCAGCGGCTCCCGGAGTGGAGCCGGACCGGAGCCGCGCCGCCGCCTCTAGCGCAGCGCGCGCCCTGGACCGGCCCTCCGCTGCCGGAGCGCGTCCGCTCGTCACCACTACTGTGCACGCTATGCGATCGTAAACCTAGTTAACAAAAAGACGAAGTTTTTTTTCCACCCGGAAATCTGAAGTAACTACCGGATTTTCTAGGATATAAGTAGCCTATTCTTTAATCCGTAGTTAAATGTACCTGTATTCCAAATTTCAGTTACTTGCGGCGCGAAGTAGCAACTACGCACGCACGCACGCACGCACGCACGCACGCACGTACGCACTAACGCACTGTGCTAAACCTGTTTGCATAATATTATTATCCACGTACTTGGTGACCTAACTAGTTGATCAATATGACAATAGTGATCTATAGATATTTAGGTAGTTCAACCCACAAAGACGCGCCCCCTCTCCTTCCTTAAAAATCGCAAAAACATAAGCGATTGTGAAGGAGTGGGGCACGGCGCAGATCTTCGTGGATTGAACTATCCATAATGATGATACTAAAAAGTGGTCATAGAAACTCGGCCCTAAATAATTTTTACTACATTTACAAAGGTATAAGGGCTATTCGATTCTATTGTATTTTTTGATTCAATGACTTCTATCAAAGAACACATGAATTACTGGTTTGATTTAATAAAATTTTAAGGCATGGATTACCTCTAAAAGAGATCTCAACTGCAGGTCATCAAGTACGCTGTGGAAGAGGTCGGGGTCCATGAAGCTGGGCCCGTCCTGCAGCACGGCGACATCGTCAAGAGACTCCACTATGAGATTCACAGCTGAAACAAATAGAACAATCTATGCATATTCCCACTACCTACTGTACAGTATTAAATAAAATTTTAATGCCGGATGCAAGAATGTGCTGAAGAACTCTACAAACTCACGTCTATCACATACCTACCAGAGAATGGCAATGTATCTCCTACAACTCGTTCGCGGCGTCTTGCCGCTCGTTGGTCGATCCAAAGAGCGGCAAGACGCCGAGAACGGTGGTATACGCTTTTTTTATTACGGGAGGGATCTCCTCATGAGATACCCGCCCTCCTATGGAAGGCACGAGTTATGTGAGAATTTTACCAACCCTAGGTGGCCTTACCTCTGCGAAATTTGAGATGCCCCAGGATTTCTGACGAACACACAGATGCCTCTCGAGTCTCGAGCACAACACCCACAGGACTCATCTCGAGGCCCTTCGTCGGGACTATGATGTAACGGGTGACTGAGGGCGTCGGTGGTAGCCGCCTACCCCTCTCGCTCGCCCACGCTCTCGTTCAGCAGTCTCTTTTAGGGTTCCATACCAAAATCGTAAAAATTGAACCCTTATTTTTTGTGATACAACCTCACAAAAAGAGACTGCTACCCTCCATGAGTTCTCGTTCGGTAAGGTACCTTACCCTTTAATAGAATAATTGGTACATACCCGGAAAAACTGCAAGAAGAGTCCCCCTGCCAATAAGTCACTTACCAGCAGCATTAGCCTCTTCTATGAGCGCCAGTCGCCGCGCCGGTTGCTCGTCTTCTTCCTCGTCGTCAATAGAGGCAGCCGCGAGGGTCGCAGCTCGGAGTCGGCGGCGACTGTTGAACTTCTTCAACTCTTCCACTGTGCCAGCTAAGTGGATTCTGTTCTGCTTGTCGCGATCCTAGCAAAAAGGAAAAGTTAGAAATATTATATTCATCGTCATCTTTACCAGACAGACAGACAGGCACAGACCATCTCTCTCTCATAATAATATGATACAGAACTATAACGTTCTTAAGAGAGTTTCTTCTGCTGAAATTCGTAACAAATAGAAGATTGTAGAACAAGGACATAAAATAATCCATTTTATCTGAAATAGTCATCACCAAAATGCAGGTTCACAGGATCCTTAGTAGTGGATGAATAAATGGGGCAAGTGTCATTACGAATAGAAAAAAAAATTAAATTAAATAATATATATAAAAGTGTGAAATAATAAATAATCGCCGCTGAGGGTCTGAATTAATTATTTCAATAAAAATAAAATAAATTCAGTCGTTAAGAGATCCAGATATGGAAAGAGTACAATAAATTATTTAAAATAAACTAAAACAATTGGTTCGGAAATTGAACCCAGTACCAGAATTAAAATTTCTCACAAACGATGAGAAAAACAGTGTATTCACTGGCATAAAAACCCATTTTATCCAAGATGATTAAATTAAATCGAGTAGGTTTATTGTATCTCTCGTGATAAAATCTACAATTTACATATAACAACATACAACGTACCCTAATCCACCGGTGGTTGAGTACTTCTTGGATGTTGATTCTCTGCGTGTGGTCCACCGTCAGCATGCGCTGCACGAGATCCTTGGCCGCGTCGCTGATGTCGTCCCACAGGGGTGCGTCGAACTGGCAACGAACGCCGTTATTGCTCATCACAAATCACATAAAAATACTTCACCTCCCCATGGTTTTGGAATTGAAACTCTTTAGACGCGTTGTGCATTCTAGAGTTCCGTACCCAAAGGATAAAACCCTGGACCCTATTACTAAAATTGTCTATCAGTCTTTCAATAGGCTGTATCTAAGGAACCGTGATAGTTAGACAGTTGAAATTTTCAGATGGTGTTTTTCACAAGCAAAAATATGACATTGCTTGTACAAGCGTGATTATTTTCTTTAATTTGGGCTGCAAATGGTATTTAGTTTACTTTAAAACTATTGAGACTACGGAACGCTCAGTGCGCGAGTCTGACTACCACTTAACCAATTTTTGAGATGTGAAAATGCCATTGAACTTGTAACACCGTTATCGCCATCTCACACTGTACCCTATAGCTCTTTCTGAGTTTTCAGTTCTGACGGCACTCCCGAATTGTCACGTCCATTTTTAATATGGAATATACCATTTATGAATTCGTAATTTGTAGGAAATGGCAGCGTCCGTGTATTTTGACGCCCCCAATTCGACGTCACTTACGCGTAATCGTCCACGGCATATGGCTTCGAAGAGCCGTTCCCTTGTCCCAGTGAAGGGTAAATAGCCCACGAGAAGGACGTGCAAGAGTATCCCAGCGGCCCACACGTCGACCGGCTTCCCGTACAATTGACTCGACACCACTTCCGGCGCCATGTAGTGTGGAGTGCCAATGCGACCTGGGAAAACCAAGTAAAGTTGTTACGTCATTAGAATAAAAGTTCTGGGGCCCTACCACCATCTCTTATAGCAGTAATGCTGCAGTACTGTTTTGACATTTTCATACTATGTTTGAATGAAAATGTTAAAATAATACTGCAAGCATTACTGCTATAAAAGACTGTGGTACTGGTAGGGCCCCTGTTAGAACAAAATTAATAGTCATGTTTAGGTTAGGTTAGATTGCAAGGGTGTACTCGCAAAAATAAAATTTTTGGTTTTTCTTAATTTGTAAGCATTGGCAGAAGTTTTGCCGATGACTTGCCTGCCCACTGGACACGACCGCGATCCAAGCTCACTCACGTTACTACTACTGACCAGAGGATCGCGGGTCGCGGTCGTGTGAAGTAGGAGGGGAAGTCATTGGCAAAGCTGCCGCGCAGGGTTTATGTTCTATGGCTTTTATGAATTAGCTCACACTTTGCGAAAAACGAAATAGAATCAGAATTTTACAAACAGACCTGTTTTCCATTCACGTTAAACATGAAACTAATATTATCTTGTCTCAAAGTAAGCTTAAAGCTTGTGCTAGAAGTGGGTGAAACGTATTTTAACTGGTGGGAAATTATCTACACTTTGTAATTCAATCGCTTGATCGCTGATCTACAAAAGCTTATTAGATAAATTGGTGCTTCCTTAAAAAAAACGTTTATTTGATGTTGAAATTAATTGAGTTAGCAGTGATATTTTACAGTATTGCACTTATTTTAAGCACGAAACACTTTGGGAATGTTCAGTGCAATGCGTTTGATGATTCTAAATTATATTTTATTTATATTTCTCTGTTTATCGTATTCTGCGTTAAAGGAACAAGCTAAATTAAAATAAAACTATAGTAGTTTTTGTTTTAGGTCTAACTCACAATCTAAACTATACTACTTTTTTAGCTGAACGTTACTCAATGTTTAAAAAGCTTATGTATGCTACTGCGTAGCGTACTACATATTTTTATTTCTATTATTTTATTTTTTAATATATTTTACATTACGAAAAAGTTGTCATTTAATGGATGGGTATCACCCGGGCGCGAAAATTCAAATTTTATTTAGATTTGCGCAAATAGTTGACTAATTACTCATCGTAGGCTTATGGCAATGAGTTTTGCGACCATAACGTTGATGCATCTACACGTTTTCCATAAAAACTTTGTTCAAAAATACTTCCCTACTTCATATCACTTCCCGATAATCTTTCGAGATCCAATATGAGGTGAGTGGGAATTTTGAGCAAAGTTTTTCTTAAAAGATGTAGGTGCATATACGTTATGCTCGTAAAACTCATTGCCATAAGCCTACGATGTATTCACCTTACTATTGGCGAACAACTAAATAAAATTTGAATTTCGCGGGCTACTTGGGCCGAAAACCTGTATTCAGAAACAAAATATACCCTTAAATTTTCAAAATGCATCCGCTCAGACGTAATAATATCATATTATTGGGTAATTTTTTCGCCAATCGGATTATTGCTACGAATTATCACGAGATTTTTAAGGGTTCAGATTGGAAGAGCTTCCGCTAAGCGCAAGAGCATGCTTGTTTGTTGAGTCGGCCAATTTAAGCGCGGATCAAGGCTCAAGAAAAACAGCTCAGGGAGTTCGAATGCGCTTTGAGGCTTCAAAGTAAACTTTGTAAATAATGCAAGTTAGATCTAAATGGGATTTAAATTAATAATATTTTTAACAGCAAGGTAACATTGAATGATTTCACGAACACAGTGTTATTGTGAAATAGTGCTGTATTAAAATTGGGGCAACTTTCACAAGCCGCATTGCAACTTTTTAAACTAGGTAATTTAATTCGAAGTTTGTGTTTGAATGCAACCCCCAAAAGCCACTTGGCGGTACATACTTCTTGTGGTCACCACGGACAAATAGTATTCCAAATGAATCTGTGTAAGAAATCGACCCGGAGCCCTCTTAAAAGAAAATACCACAGATAACAATCGTGAAATTTATTACTAGTATATTTTATATTTTATAAGTATATTTTATCATATATTTTATAAGTGTATTAAATCTTATATTTTATATGTAAATAACTAAACCATTATTTCCAATCAGTTAAGCATAAGCTTACGTTTTAAGGGTGTGGTTCAAATATTTTTGGATTTCATGATGCCATGTAACTATTGAGCTATTGGTTTTTTTAAATTCATTAAATGACTCCAGTTTTTACAATTGCAATACAGCATGTGTTATTTAATTGGCTTATAGCATTATTGTGAATTAAACTAGACATGTCTGCTTTATGGGACACCTAGTCAGTGAACATGAGTGAGACGTGTGCCGATGAAAATTCCACTTTATCTCCATGCAGTTAGGGCACAATTCGCTCCGCACGGAACCCTTACCGTACTCGTCTGATTTGAGATAGGCTTGGCCCATTGGACCCACTATAGGTCGATTGTCCATCACCAACTCTGCACACAATTAACACTCTGTCAGCAATATTGCTAATGCTAAGTTTATAAACCCGTTACATACAAGCCCGTTACAAGTTTAGAATGTATTCTCTTTTTTTTCTTAAGATTATATTACTACCCAAAATATGTCGAAGTAGGTTTATACTGACTGCATGTAATTTTTCAAAATTTCCTTTTCTAATAAATTTCCACGCAAAACTATGCGAAATTATATTATTTTTTACCAAACCCATCAGCAGCTGGATAAGACCTGGTGAAATGCCGCCTTACAAATTCTAAACAGCGCCATCTAGTTGAAAATATTTTTTTTTTGAAAATTTACCCTAGATGGCGCTTTTTTAACATGTTTACCTGCTGGTAGATGGAGTTTCTACAAGGCGTCATCCAGCTGACTTAATTTTCAGTTAGAAAATAGATAAGAATTTGTACAATAATCTCATAACGTTTCACGCGGCTTAAAATTATTGTGAACTCATAGTTTCTTCACCTAAAAGCCTCCGAGCTCAACCGGGGCACAGTTGTCTCAATCGGCAAGATTTATAATAGAAAGGCAAGTCGCTGAATATCATTCTTCTGACATGCGTACACTAACATGAATCTTATTGCACACGAAACAAGATGCATGTTAGTTTAATAAGTTTAGTATTTCCGTAGCCTCAACGTAAGATGACCAATAATGTCCATAGCAAAACTGATAGTTCGCCTTACCCGGTTGAGCTCTACAAGCGATGGGAGTGAACAACTGGGCGACCACTCCAAAGCCGACGAGCTTGACAGTCTCTACCGTCAAGCTTTTCAATAAGGACGCAAGTCGCGGGTAAATGTCATGCGTAAACTAATATGAATTTTATCGCACTAACAACAAAAAGATTATTAGTTTGGTCCCGTAGTTCCAATGTAAGATGACCCATCATGTCCTTAGCAAAACTAATAATTCCCTCACCGGGTGGGGCTCTGTGAGCGGTGGGAGTAGGCAGCGGGGCGGCCACTCCGAAGCCCCCGACCTTGACAGTCTCTACCGTCAAGCTTTACAATAAGGACGCAAGTCGCAGTGTAAAATATCATTTATATGTCGTGCGTAAACTAACATTATATGAATCCTATTGCAGTATAAATAAGATGTATGTTAGTTTTGTCCGGTAGCTCTAACATAAGATGACCCATTATGTCCTTACCAAAACTGATAATGCTCTCACCGGATGGGGCTCTATGAGCTGTGGTTGGGAGTGGACAACCGGGAGGCCAATCCGCAGCCACAGTCTTCTACACTTGACAGTCTCTACCGTCAAGCTTTACAACAAGGACGGAAGTTACGATGTACAATGTCATTCTTATGACATGCGTAAACTAATATGAATCTTATAGTTTAGTATTCCCGTAGCCTTAACGTAAGATGACCCATCATTTCCTTACCAAAACTGATAATTCCCTCACCGGGTGGGGCTCTGTGAGCGGTGGGCGTAGGCAGCTGGGCAGCCACTCCGAAGCCCCCGAGCTTGACCGGGGCGCAGTTGTCTCGGCCGGCGAGCAGCACGCAATGGGGCCGCACGTCGCGGTGTACGATGTCATTCTCGTGGCAGTAGCGGAGAGCCTCTAAGATTTGACGCATGTAGTGACTGGAAACACACAACAAAAGCCCATGAGAGTTATAGAGATAGTTGTACAGTGAGAGGTACTTGTTTGAGTCATTTTGTCTTGATTCTAAAAAGGTTATGTTGCTATTGCCTGCCGAGAGATAATTTTGATACATATCACATTCAGTTCTGAGGCGAAACTGTGACGCAATCTGGTGGTAAACTAAGAGGCAGTTTGCTTGCAAAGGATTTTATGAATTTAATGGTCGTGGGACTTATAAAGGCGCTGTTAGCACATACCAGGCAACCGCCTCGCTGTAAACAAAGCCGGCCGTGGCTCGACGAACTACTTCGAAGCATAAGTCAGATCCGTCCATACTGAAAACAAATATTAGATTATTACTAGCTGACCTAGCAAACGTTGCTTTGCCATTCAATAATAACTTAAATAATAGATAACAAACTACTCTTTGACGACCTCCCTGGCACAGGGGACGCGCGCTCGGATTCGAGTGGGAGGTCGCGGGTTCGATTCCCACCACAGGCCACTTTGGAATTTTATAATTTCTAAATTGGCTCAGGTCTGGTCTGGTGGGAGGCTTCAGCCATGGCTAGTTACCACCCCACCAGCAAAGACATGCCGCCAAGCGATTTAGCGTTCCGGTGCGATGCTGTGTAGAAACCGTTGGGGTGATTTTACTTACCCCTTCCAAGTTAGTATGTTAACATCTTCGGCTGCATTATCACTTACCACCAGGTGAGATCGCAGTCAAGTACTAACTTGTAAAGTGTAAAAAAAAACTCTCAGAACTACCGAACACACATAGAAAATTTCATAACAATCGGTGGAGCCATTACAGAGGAGTTTAGTAACAAACAAGAGATATGAGAATTTTACAATTATTATAGAGATGATACGCGGTAAACCTAAAAGAATTACTTGAAATACGGTCTGGTAATCTGTTTATTCACAGTGATAGCTCATTGGTTCAGACCTTTGCCTCTTATTGCGAGGTTGAGAGTTAGAATCCCAGGCAGGAACCTCCGACTTTCTGGAGTTATATGCCGTGTGGAAACGAAATATCACTAATAATAATGAATGAAAAGAGCCTGCATACATGAGAGTTACGAGTACTCAAAGTTCTCAAAGGTATGGACTACATCTTAGAAGGAAGAAGACTATTGGATAAACCATACATCTCAATTCCCATTTGTTCTATGGAACATGATATCATTGGGCAAAAACAAATCTGAATGTTTATTCTTTCAGACTCTACAGCCACATCAGACAGCACACTGCACAGCTGTCTTCTACTGAGAAGCACTAGCAAGAAACTCAGTACTTGCTCCTATAAAAAAGACAAAGAAAGAACAGAAGTGAATTTATCAGGTTCAATGGATCAAAACAAGATTAAATTACATCATGGTCTATAGAACAACTGGAAACATACCCTGTGTACTGAGAAGGACTAGCAAGAAACTCAGTTCATGCTCCTATAAAAAAGACAAAGAATGAACAGAAGTGAATCTATCAGGTTCAATGGATCCAAACAAGATTCAATGACGTCATGGTCTATAGAACAACTGGAAACATACCCATACTCTTTGCTATGAAAGTTAAAATACCACTCACTATTCAAACACCATGTAAAGCATCCCCTCAGAGCTGTAGGTCTCCAGAAGCTCCACAATGTGAGGGTGTTTCAGCATGTGGCATATTGTTGCCTCACGCTTCAAATCTGGAACAGTAGATTAAACGGATACCAATCTACTTTATTTCTACCTTACTAAAATTAAATCATACCAAAGTAAATAGTTACCCAAGTTTCATTTTAAGGGTTCAATTCACCCTTTTTCCCAAAAAAGAAAATTTGTACTAAGCTAATTGCGATTTGATTATGACGTCACATTTTGTAAGGCTGTCTCTGTCTAATGAAAAATATTAAAATCTTTATAACTTTTTTTTATCGTCTGATGGATTTAATTCGTTTTTCAATGATTTTATTCACTTCTACTACTACTACACTACTTTCAAGAATGAATTAAAAAATGAATTTTGTGATCCAAGTCATATACTCAATTATAATATTATATTAGGAGGTTGATATTTTAATATTGTACTTCGCGCGTGCGTTTTAGTGCATTACTATTGAAACAGAATAGTTTACCAGCAGTGCTCAGTCCAGGGCTTGCAGTGAAGCGAGCAACATCTACAATTTTCACAGCAAACTGCTGACCAGTCTGCCGGTGGACACATCGTCGGACAAGGCTGAATGGTCCTCTGAAATTAAAAATTGTACAGATATATTGCACTCCCTCTTATGACTTTAGGACCTCTTAGCATTAACAAACATACCATGACTATGGATGTATGGAGTCCCACCATTCCATTTATTCCATTCCATTCCATTTAGACCATTATAATGACCATGGATGTATGGAATCCCATACCAAGCTGATTCAAATACAAACTATATTTTGTAAAGACTGGTCTCTACATTAACTACTGATTTTTTTTTTAAGTAACTAACAACTTGTTCATTTGCTAACAAGTTGTACTTCTCATTAAATCTCTGTTACAGGAAATGTGCATTGGTTCTTAAAAAAACACTATTTTATTTTCCCAGAATATTTAGTTTTGTTTCATGAGAAAAGTTGATACCACCTTTGGTTATTCTTCAAAACTCTGTATGACTTTTTATTGAGATTTTACCTAGTGAAAAGTTTGATATTGGTTGGAACCTCTGTCACATATCTGCGAACTGTGGTTCAAATCCATTCAAGCATGGACCTCTGACTTATTGAAGTTATGTATGTTAGGGGAACCTAAATATAAGTTGCTTTGCAGTGAAGGGAAACATTGTGAGAAAAACTGAAATTAAAGAGTTAACCACAATGTTCTAAAGGTATGCTAAGACTGCATATCTTCACTAGGCTACGGCCAAACTGCTGTTATTCTTACAGGAGACCCATGCCAAGCAGTGGGACAAGAAAATAATTATCCTTTAAACTACGGAGACTACCAAATTATAACTGTTTTTGAAGTGAGCTTCTGATCTGATTCTATATTACGCATTATATAATTTTCAAACTTGTATGTTACATTATTATCCACTTTTCAACCAACTTCAAAGAAGAAAGAGGCTTTTATTCCACTGTTTTTTTTTTTTGCTTGTTACCTCATAACTTTTGGGTTTAAATTTTTTGTGCCATCCTGCCCGGTACCGGGCAGAGGTACCGGGCAAAATGGGACCAACCCTAACTTTTGACTGGGTGAATCAATTTTGATAATTCCTTTTTTATTTAAAAGCTGACGCTTCTTGTGTTGTCCCATTTAAATTTAGTCCAGTTCATAATGGTATATATGAGAAAACCATATAAGTCATAATTTTTAATTGGAAAGGCTGTACTTATTCAACAGTAGTTTGATGAGAGTTGAAGTCGATTTTTTTTGTTAATTAATTAACATAATTTATTATATTTAAAAAGTTATAAACAGTATAGAAAATCAGAAAGTCTGGAGGCAAAGAATGATAAAGCATCATCAGTATTGTCAACCAGTAAATGTTATGTTTTCATGGCAAGGTTGGTTTTTATTTAAGTCTGATTTGCCTACCTTTTCAAGAGATACATGCGGTCTAACACCATATCTTTCTAATTTACCACCCAATGTAAGTAGTGTTAATACACAGTGGATTCTTATAAGATTTGTGCGGGAAATTTTAAAATATATATAAGTAGGTACGCTCAATTATATGAGAAATTTATAACAAAATCCTGCATTTTGACTGATAAAAATGAGACGGTCAAGCAATACACTTGGTTAAGTACTTACTTGCCAATAATCTCGCAAAGTTCATACACATCGTCGAACAGCACTTCGTCTTCAGCCATTTTTCCCACGAATAAACACCACTATATTTCAGAAAAGGGCCAAAATTTTCATACTCGTCGCGCCTTCGCCTCGAAATTTCAAAGGTTACGCCCAGGAAGTAAAAATTAAAATTATTTAAGTTCCGCAACTTTCCTGGGCACGAAATTATATTTTAACTAATTATCGGGTGCAATAGTTATGAATTAAACAAAATTTTCCATAATCAGACGGAAATTGTTCATTGAAAAAGGTAAAAAACTGGAATCACTCGCTCGTCTTGTACACAAAATTGTAAAACATTTCTTTGGCAATAAAAACACTCACGATAAAGGTAAATAGTAAAAGTTTACTTAAATTAGGTGCAGACTTAGTAATATTGGAATAAAAAGTTTAATTATCGTAAAATACATAATTTTCCCATCTCCTATTTTCTATTTGGTTTTGACATTTACTAAGGGTTGCAAGTTGCAAAATATGTACTTGCCTGGCCCAGGCCACAACACTCAGTGTTGCTATTGCTATTAATCTTTTAACTCCAAAAGGTTTATAGATTTTTTTAAACCATTTGGGTCTGTTGCGGCTCCTCTGGTTGGAGGTGGAAACTGTTGCACTCATCGCCACAGGTCCATGAACAAACTTGAACAACTACAAATCTTGGCGCTATTGATGGCGCCGCATGCCACGCAAGGCTAAAATGAATGAATGGGGCGTCTCCATAATTTTGATATCTCATAGCTCTATACTAGTTACCTATATCCTAAAGATTTGTAAAAGTAACTTTTATGGTTCCGTACCTAAAGGGTATAATCGGACCCTATCACCATCATCATCATCAACGGCGCTACAGCCCTTTGTGGGCCCGGGCCTGCTCCAAAAGATTCCTCCATCGGTCTCTGTCCATTGCTTTCGCTTCCCAATAGGTACAAACCATACAAAGAACGTGATTTTTTGCACCTTTTGAATTTCGTGTGCAGAGATGTTTTTTTTGAATAAATAAAAGAACCACGTTCGAGTTAATATTTTATTATACAAAAAATGAGTTTAATTTCATCTTACTATGGGCTCTAACTATAAGTAAGTACCTACTTATTAAGTAGAATATTAAAATCAAGTAAGTAAATCTACATACTTAAGTAGTTCCTATCTAAAAGATTTTTTATACATAATAATACTTATTTTACATAAGAACAGTCTATTAGGAATATTAAAAGTAAGAATTAAATAAAATTTACAATTTGTGTTTATTTTTTTTCTTTTACTTATGATTGGTGGTATTTTATGGTTTACATGTTATGGTGGCGTTTTTCACTTTTTTCTTGAAGTAATCGCATCCGGGAACGCTCAGAATTAATTCTGAATCGGGGTTCTTCTTGTTTGATGATTTATTGACGTTGATTGTGTAGTTACATTTGTAGTCCAGCTCGTAGATCTCAAACGAGTTTTGCTACAAAAAGAAAAAATAAGAAATCAAAAAGTATAATTTGTGGACCTGGCTCGATGAACGTCACGTCGTGCCAGCGCTCTGATATGGTGCGCAAAACACTCAAGCAGGGGCGAGCGCGGGGAGGTGAAAGGAGAACGGGAAGGGGGTACGCATTCCAGCGAGGTCCACAGATATTGTAACCGAGTAATAGGTATCAGACGAAGACACAAGACGAAAGTTTGTATGTAAGTATGTATTTTTGTTACTCCTTCACGCCGCAAGTACCTACCCACTGAATCGATTTGGCTGTTTGTGAATTTAAACTCCAGAATTAATACTAGGCTCTCCGAAATGTAGGTAAGTACTCACCTAATCGCAAAGGAAAACTTGAGGCTCCTTGAGGAGTCTTCGAGGGAATGTTCATAGAGTTTTGAAAGATTTATGGAATAGGTAGGTACCTACCTACCTGTGGTACCTACGAAGTTGGTCGTCTAATAAATCAACGTAAATGATATCATCATTTGAAGTTTCAGAATGGGTAGGTAATTTAGACAGACCTATTTAACATACCTACCTACACGTAATATTATGGTTTTACTGACCTCAGTGGTTGCCGACAGTTCCTTCAATTCTTTTTCTGGATCTTGGCACGTAAGAGTTTTCCAATGAACGTAGTACGTCCTGAAAAATATCAAGGTTACTATTGAACGCCTAAACTACGTATACTTAAGTATAAAAATAATATTATGATTGCACCGATAGCTGAATTTCCTTAGAATTAATTTCGAGAAAAGAGTTTCGTCCTGTGGATCTTTATAAAGTCGTCTGTCTAAAGTGGCACATTTTTCTTTTCAAAATGAGAAGATTCAAAAAGAAAAGACTAGAAGATAAATCCTTCTAGCGCTAGGTAACCGCTAAACTTAGCCAAATGCGGATTGTCATGCTTCATACGCCTGAAAGAACATTATTGCGAAATCTCAGCTCACAATGTTTCCTCACCTATTTTAGTTCTCACCTCTAATGTAAAATTTTTATAGACCAAGTTTACTTATATCGGCAAATTTTTTAAAGGTTCACGTCACTTACGTCGCTTTTCGTTGTCCCTTAGGATGGACTGGGTTCCATGATATTTTGGCTTCAATTTTGTGGTCTAGCCAGGTAAGTTTGTTCAACTTCAGACCTCTGATGAGTTTGTCTTGTGTATCTTCTTTTCGCCTTCTCAGTGCTTCAGGTTCATGACCTATAAAAATAATAAAGTTACCTATCCTCGTTCTTATAGCAGGTACTTTGTGCATTTCAAAGTCACATTATAATAATATTATTTCAGTTTATTTATATTTCACGTCCAACCATTGACTTTCGCCAACCCTAAAAGAGTACCTTTTCTACATAGTAGGTAGTCATAATAGACCTCCTGCCCACTGGACCTGAAAAAGGCCGCTGGTAGCGAGTGGATAAGGAAGGCGGAGGACCGTGTGTGGTGGCGCGCTCTCAGAAAGGCAGTGGATGTCCATAGGCTGATTAAGTAAGGTACTCAATACTCATGTCGAATGATGTATTGTTTACTTAAAATACGTAGAAAAACATTGTTTTCATCGTAGAAAAACACAGAAAAATTTGCGTGATTTCCTTAAAAAAATTCATGCAAGTATCGAATTTCTCTTTTACTAACCATACACTAGGTACACGAAAGCACGTACTTACTTAATTCAATTAATGCTAAGGTAAGTGTTAATGAGGAATTAATTACAATGTTTTACCATCTGTCCCGCTAGTTGTGTTGTAGAAAATCGCCGCCTTTTCACTTCGCAGTTTTCCCAGACCGAACAAACTGATCGTTTGGACTTGCAAAAAGTACATTGAGTTAGGCTGCAGATCGCTGATTTCCACGAAGTTTTGCTCCTGAAAAAAGTTTTAAGCTCACATTATAATTCCAAAAGACTGCGAAATTATTTTCAGCGTAATTTCATCATTTTACCCTGAATATTCAGAAGCAGAATTGACTTGAAAGTTTTAATTCATCCTAATTGAATTCACGTTTTTAACTTTGAATTCATTTTGAAGAATTAATTATTTTTATTTATCTGGATTAAATCTCTAAAACCGTATTATTTTTAATAATTCATTGAGATCACATTGAGATTTACGAGTTATATAAATATCACTATAATCTTCTCACGTCATGTTATGTCCCGACAAATTTTCCGGATTTGACATTGTGTTGTTACAAAATGTAGCCTGGCTACCTTAGAATACAAATACGAATTAAAATTGTCCAACCTTTGGAACAGTTTGATGGTTGACAAGCACAGAATCCAATTCCCCGCCCAGTCCACGTACGCGTCTGCTCCAGAATACTTTGTACCTCATCACGGGTAAATCAGAGCGAGGCTCCTTCCATTCCAGTCGTATTGTCACCGTGCCTGTTGAGACAAATAAAATGTAACGAAAGACGTACTAATGATGTAAGTACGCCTGGCCATATCAGATCTATAATATTATATCAGGAATTTGTATCACAATTTCATACTATGCTCTTCATTACTCTCGTCATCCTGAGACAATCAGTTCTAATGTCTCGTTATGCCATGTATTCTTGGCGGCTACAATGCCCTTCACTGGATACCCAAACCGAAATACCCGTACGTATATAACGTTTTTCGGCAACAACTGTCAGTTGCGGAAGTATCTCTCTGGGCAGACTGCAAAAATTTACCTTACTCTATCTTTCTTTAATTATATAATATGTATCGTTTATTGACGTGTCTGTTCTTATCTTACTGGCGGATATCATCTGATATAGTAGTTCAATTAGCCACCCTTAGCCATGAGTAAAAGTTTATCCATACAATAGCCTAGCTGATAAGATTCTAAGTTGTTCTAATAAAATTCCTAGATGTGAATTTGATTTCATCAAAGTCAGGATTGTAGTATAGGTAATATGTCGCTAGAGATCGTGCAGTGTTGGCGGACCTCCGAACAGATGGACTGATGACATTAAGAGTGTCTGGGGAAGCGCCGTTAAACCCTGCAGATTTGATATAGATTTTGCAGGAATCCTAAATCTAGCAGTGAACGCTCATCGACTGAAACGAACGAACGATTATATCGTACTAAAATTACCATTATCTGACTTCACTGGCTGAACCCTCAATTTCTTCGGAGGCGGCGGTGGTCTGGGACCTTTGCGTGGTGTGAACGGAGGACTTGGCGCCGAGTAGCCTCTGGTGCCTGATGCACTGACAGCGGCTACTCGGAATCGGTACCATCTACCCGGCTTCAGGACATTTTTGAGGGATACTTTTGTTCTGAAAAATCGTATTTTAGTAACATTTAATGTAGAGAATAGTTGTGGAATATCCAGCTTTAAATTAACTTTAACTAGATACACTCATAGTACCTAGATACTAGGCGACTTTTACTATGACGATTAATATAATAATTTTGCTGTTCTTCTGTCCGCCACTGTTGATTCTATTTTTAGGAAAAGGAAGAGGTACTCGTATCAAATTAATATTAATAATAATATTCAAAAACGTAGAATTGGAGATGAAAAAGTGCAATGCTCTAAAAGTTACGGTCACTTTGAAAGAATATAATTTAATAACAATAATTGTACAAGGAAAGAACCATGAACCCGATTAATTTAAAAGTATTGCCATCAAAGTTCAACTGCCTATCCTCAAACAAAGGATTCAACAATTAGATAACATCACAAAGAATGCAGCATTATAAAATACTAAACAGAACAACATATCTCCAACCGACAGACGAGTTCATTTCTTGGAAAACCCTCGATCTGTATGGTGCGACGTTTAACCTTTAGCAAACAATCACATTTATCGGATCGGGTTTTAGGCTTTGCCATACATCTGTTTGAACAAAGAGGATGATAAATATAGAGTTCCGTTGAAAGGATTAACTACGATCACTTTGATTGACATGATCAAAACGAATCCAGATAATGGGGAGCAAAAAACACCAACCAAGCCCGATAGGCACGATGCTGGAAAAAAGACCAGGAACAAAGCCGTTCGAAATACAATGGCCCGTGTTGCAACGCGTAGGTATCATCAATGCGGTTAGCGCACGCGATACGGAAAAGTGTATAGAAAGCAAAATCGATTTTAATGTACTGCTTGTATTTAATATCCGCGTGATATACATACCTAATATACGAGTTTACAAGAAAATTAGAAATGTTATTTACCAGAACTTATTTTCTACGAGCAACACATAATAATGAAGTTAACAAGTAATGGATTCCTAGCGCCAAAAAAGTCTCAAATAGGTACTTTACGGCGCCTATTTGCTCATCTGATGACAGATTCGGCTTAGCTGTTGAGCAATGAAACGCAGCCATCATACGTGGTTCTATTTTTCTCGGACAGGATTAATTCTAATGTAAGTAACTACCTACAGTTTCGTGAAACTTGTGCCATATACGTTTACTGAGACATTTTCCAAACTGATATGCATTAAAAAATCAATAAGCATTAAGTTAACTTACAATTTTCATAAAGCAATGGATAACAAAAAACTAAATTGAGCTTTGCAATCCGAGCGCTCCTTAGTCAGGGTTCGATTACTGATTCAAGACTGCGCCGGAACTATCATAATCGATGATCTGTTATGGCTTTATGAGTGTTATTTATGTCTTTACTGTTTCTAACCTTCATACAAAGTAATACAATCAACAATGCATAATTTACAAAGAACGTGATGAATCGATAACTTCTTGCAAGGTTCAAAAAACCCATCGTTTCTCTCCAGGCAACTGTTGAAAGGTTCTGACCACATAAATGTCAATGTTAATAAAATACTCCAGTTGCCTCAAAACAAAGAGTAATTGAACTAATATTTATGCATTTCTTAAGATAACTTTGACGGGTTCAAAAAACTTTAGGAGAGAAAAACCCTCGGAGTCGAAGACACCACGAAGTTGTTTGCATTGGATGATGATTATAAAATGTGTGACCATAATGACGCACTATAGTGACGCATATTTGCTTCGTAAAAAGTAAACAAAACCAGTCAAACGTTAGCTGATAAGCATACTCTTCAAGATGTACATTAAGATTATCTTTAAGCCACAATAATAAGTCAAATTAATCGATGGTAAAATAAATAATAAATTACGCATTGTCACTGTCGTACCTATGTATTACGTCGCAGCTGAGTCTCCGTCTAGAAATTATGTGCCTGGTAAGCTCGTAATCTTTACGTATTCAAAACAAGAAAGAAGAGATCCAGTGAAACCCGATTTGAAGCAGAAATGGAAATGGGTAGGACCGGGTCATGTCTTACTTACTTTTAGTTAAATAAAAGATTAATATTGGGGACTCAAGGCTTATGGTGTATCGATTCCATAGATTTCACTGGAAAGCAAAGTTTTTCCAAAGCAGCACGAGTATTGGTACTTTGTACCAGTTATCACGATCTCGCGCCGCTTGGTTTCAGCCCTTTGAAGCATGTTTAAAGGTAAGGGTGACCCAGTATCGGACAGCTCAAACCCTTAGCCAGATGCTTAGTTGTGTTTACTTACTTATTCGTTCTCATAATCAGATTCCAATCTCCAAGGCGAGACTCCTCATACTTCGGGCCCAGGTGATGTTGCTCTTCTAGCAAGTAAAGAACTCGACCTGGCACAGCTCTCGCTGAATCTCCCACACCATCTGACCACTTGATCTGAACGGATTTACGTCTCTCTTTGGGCTCTTCCATCGCTGGCAAAGCTGGGAGACCTTTAAGTAAACATAAGATGACCAGTTTAGAATGTATTGTGTTATGAATGCTTCTTTGCTTTAATTTGGACCGTAAGTAGTTTTATTTAGCGGTAAGTATATAAAAAATATAGTGTTAAGTGTGGTGTTAAGATAGTTACCTGGTAACTCCAACAGATCAATAGGCTCATTGCAGACAGAGCTGCACCCGTGTTTACAACATCGCTGTGTGCCATCGCACTGAGAATCTTGGTTGCAAGCTTCTACGCATGCCGCACTCCATCGAGGGTTCTCCTCGGATGGACAAGTGCCTGGCTTGCGTTCTTCTGAGCGGCATGCTGAGCGACACTGTAAATAAATGACTGATTGAGGTCTTTCAAAACTTGGGAGTTTGTACAGGAAATCATTGTGTGAAAACATGTTTGCCGGAGAGCTCTACAGTATTCTTAAATGTGTACTCATATCCTTCGTTGTCTTTCGCACTGATGTATAACTCTTATGTTACGGCGATGAAAGCAATTATTGCAAAGATATAAGGCGAAACCGTGTTTTATTTTAACATGACTGCCCAAAAAAAGGAGTGTAATGTTTTTTATAAACTTAACGGCTCCTTTGAATCTTACAAGTAAGTAGGTAAGGGTCAGCAATATTTCCACAGTTTTTCAGTGCTCTCGAAATGCTCTTGAAGTTCACTATTGCTCTAAGGGCGAACTTGTTGTTTCTACATCGACGAAGTTAATTAGCTTATAGATTTTAAATTATATTTCATACATTTTATTCTTCAATAATAATAAACACAATCAGGTACACTTTCATTGTACTGGCAATTTCGCACTTTTATCTATTTTGTTTTTTAAAACTGACCACCCTGATGGACACGCTGTCCCAGCCTACGTCCGTGCCAAGCTCCATTCTTTTATTGTGCGCGGCAATGAGCACTCGACTACAAAAACACGTCTCGTTTTTGTTAATTTAGGTTCAAAGTAAAAAAAAAAATAAGTGTTCAGTGTTAAAACTTGCTTAATTTTCTATACTGATAATGCTTAGACGCTAGTAAAATTTATTATTATAACAAAAATAAAATCAAATCAAATCATATAATTGTGCATTCATCTTCGTCAGACTCCGAGGAAAGAGGGTAAGTGAAAATTAACCTTTTTTCCCAGATATCACATCAACTCAAATATCAATGCCGACGAAAGTGTGTCCAAAAATTGAAATCCTAAGGCATCTCTAAGCTAACTTGGAGGGTATCACATTGAGGTTATCACGAAAGTATAGCATGATGCGCGAAATAGTCCAGGCATCTCTAAGCTAGCTTGGAGGGTATCACGTTGAGGATACCACGAAAGCATAGCATGATGCGTCAATGCTCCTGGAGGTTGACTGCGGGTCAACACGAAGGATTTTAAAAAAACCTCAAAGGACTTTGCGGATACCAACGAGGGACGATGTCGGTGTGGCGCTGTTCTCGGCTTCACTACAAGTGGCTCCGCATGACCTCCCGGACTTTGATCCCGAATTGCTATCGGCGCTCAGTCACAAGAACTATATTAATGGTTAGTCCCGACAGTTGTAAAATTCTAGCCGACCTTCATTGCAAAGAATCAAATAGTTTATTTGATATACTTGCCTGGCTTATGAATAGCCAGTTAAACGTTATAGCCTTTTATCAGTGATAACTATTTCACGACTTAAAAACTAATTTCACGAGGGTACCAACGCGTCGAACTTTTCTAACTATGTACCTACAACAATAATATTTAGATTTTGTGGTGGAAAATAATTTTACTTACTTTCGAAAATTAATGTTCAGATTGTGTAATGGGATGATAATTTAACTATTAGCTCAAAACTCAATAAGTTAACAATATTATGTATAATGTACCATTAGTCTGAAAGTTTCATTGAAGTGAATTGTTAAATTCTTTCTAAAACTAATAAAAATCTTAAACCACAACGCGTCCTGAACTGAGAAGAAGCTTAAGTATTGACAAATGACATTTTGTTTCGACAAATGACAAGTAATTAAAGTTCACGAACGGGACCAGATGTTTTTTCGGAGAAATAGTTTCGGGCATTATACTAGTTTCAATGGTTACTGATCGTCAGGTGTTGTAAATAAAGAAACCAGCAGGGCGCGGCGGGCGACTTTGCTATCGACACCCACCGCTGGGACAGCGCAATCTCGTTTCTCGAGAAACTAGCTGGCCCCCTCTCGTTACGGCTCGGCCAGCAGGGGGGGCGTGACACACTTGAGTATTGGCGATCAGCCGCGAGGAAGATGCGACGTGGCAGCGAGTCTCCACCAGGTTCATCGACGACGCTAGACATTAAGGTACCTATATGCCAGTTGTCTTCAACATTTTGAAGTTTATTGGTTACATATCACTGACAAGGAATCCGTCACGATCTATAACATGATCTAGAATTTCGGGAGTTATAATAAGTGAAGACTATTTTTTTACTTTCACTAGGTGTACAAATGTACGTACATTCAATAAAATATTTTAATGAATTGAACAAATTAAGGAACTAGCTCCAAAAAATTATTATTACATAATACCATTTTAAAAATCGTACACTAACACAGTGTACCGTCTTACACGTTCACAACAAAGAAAAAGCGACAAATGTCTTTGACAATCGACATTTCTTTTTTGGGTGAGATAATGTGGGAGTGAGTCACTGCATGTTCGATTATAGTTAAGATGTGTCTAACCTCAAAATCTTACGTGGTAAAAGATACATTCTAAATTTAAAGGCGTTGAATGAACTTGTAGTTCAAAATCCTTTGAAATTGATAGTTCATAGAACAGCTTACAAGCGAATACCTAAAAAGGGTTTTATGCCTATGAACTGAAGAATCTTATTTTAAAGTACCGATTCATCCTTGGTAAAATACATAAAGAAGTTGTGACTCATCTCAGATACTTACCGCGGTTTTTTCATGAAGATTTGTTAGGTGTTAGAGTGTTAAAGTTATTTACTACCCTCAAAACATGCTCAGTTTCCTGGTTTTATTTTAATTTCTGACGATATGGCAGTATCGTTACCCAACCGCAAACTATGACGTGAATTATGTAACAATTCAAATTCTGTAAAAAAATTTATACGCTTAACTCGTTGTATCATCTAAGAGTTAAGCTTAATTCCGATTAAAAGTCCTAAAGTCCACTTCTCCAGCTATTAGGTATGGATGGGGTTACACAGAACGTCTGTAGAAACAAAAAATGTAGCCCGTAAGAAAAATTAGACTTTAGACGCAGCTGTTCGTCCATCATCGGTTATCCTATCAGATGGCCAGTGGTTACAAAACATTTTTTAAGTCATCTAACTTCCTTAAACCTAAAAGGTTGAACTAGTGATTCACACGATTTCCCGGTCTAGATGAAGACTAATTCTTTTCATTAGAGGGATTTTTGTTTTTGTAATAATTAACGTTAAGATGAATCGAAATACCTCTTTACAGAGTTGATGGCCATATTTTTCGATACATCTATTTTGATACACATGATTTACATCAGTTGCATAGAGGATATCAAATATCCTCATTTAAACGATTGGGTTAATTGTTTCTTATATGGAAATTAAAGATAATCAAAAGCTGACCAAGAGTTACATCCAGTTAATGGGATTAAGCTACCGCTGTAAAATTATATACTTCAAAGTTATTCAAAGAGTTCAATCCAGTTATTGAATTTATCGCTTCTTGCAATAATGCGAAATGTAATCAATATGAACCCAGACGTCTTAGAAACAGACGCATTCTGAACATTTTGGAACACCAAGTTTACCTTTGCTCTTCTATACATTCTTCTAGAGGTAGAATGCTTCAAAATACTATTATAGACAATGCTTTAGACATACATCGTCTAAGGACCTTTACAACTTTGGATTTTCTTCTTTTACATAAGGTGTCAAAAGACTTACTTCTTATAATACATTTATTGATGATAAATAAATAAATATGGTCTTTCCCTAGAGAACCACAATTCATAGGAATTACTGGAGGAAGTTCTCTGAAGGCATTAAAAAAAAAAAAAAAAAAAAGGACCTTTTTTTGGAATTTTTAATAATCTATATGTTTCAAAAATTTTGTGTTATTTACAAAGTTTTGTGGCAATACTGCTTTAATAACGACTGAGATCCGTACAATCCGTACATTATAAGTCAACCTCGTAATTTCCAACAGAACAACTTGTTAACGACGTAGCATATGGTACGATTACTTGTTATCATTCGGCATTGAGTTGCATTGAGTACTTGTGATCATTATAATCACATAGTAGCACACAATATAGTATGCTAAAACATTGCTCAATGGGCCTTAATAAGAGTTTATTCATTCCGTAACTTTGCTTTGCTGATCTTGTAACTTTTTTAGCTTTAGGCAGTAGACACAGCACAGAATGAAAACATTAGCATTAGTTAAAGTTAGTATTATTGTTTTTATATAATTCAAGGGAATTATTGAGTTTATACAACGCCAGCTACTACTCAGGGCGAACCAGTTTTAATTATACTATAATCAAAACTGAAGAGAAAGTATAAAAATTTGCCACAGCTTTGAAAAACAAATCGATATGTCGTTTACAAAATCTTAGACCAAGATATATAATAGACAACCTCCTGATAATGTTGAAGCGACCTCATAAGGTCGCCTGCAGGCAGACCACCGTGAGAACGTGTCTGCCGAAGAATATAATCTCTCACGAGAGAGGTCTGCGTTTCAATGTACTCAGCACCAAGTACGCAACACTTCCTCGGCGAGCACGTAGTTTGTTGCTTGACCTCATCAGAAAAGCAGTCTGCTGGTAACAACCATTAGTACGGACGTTACCTAAGTTTTATAACCTCTTATTGAGCGATGATGCTTCTGTCGCAATAGCTCTTTTGCTCTCTAATCATTAATCATTATAATCTATCTAAATATAAATTAAACCTATTTGTAATGTGACTGGTTTATTGATCCAGGAATTGAACGAAAAGATTGTGTTAATTAAATACTTCTGTGGTATAAAGAGGACCTATTTCCTATTATAATAGGAAACAATTTACTATCTGTTAATGTCCATAATTTAACAAAAATTTTCATCTCTAAACATCTACCTGATTGTGTTTATTATTATTGAAGAATAAAATGTATGAAATATAATTGATGATTAAACGAACTTACCTGTAAGTGAAGTTCTATCACAATTATGTGAATACATTTTATTCGAAAATAATAATATAAGGTCCCTCCCATACCCAAAACCCATGAGTATAATACGAAAATTTTGTTAAATATTCTCTAAAGAATGAAGCTTGGCACGGACGTAGGCTGGGACAGCGTGTCCATCAGGGTGGTCAGTTTTAAAAAACAAAATAGATAAAAGTGCGAAATTGCCAGTACAATGAAAGTGTACCTGATTGTGTTTATTATTATTTTCGAATAAAATGTATTCACATAATTGTGATAGAACTTCACTTACAGGTAAGTTCGTTTAATCATCAAATATATTCCAATTAATTCGTATCATCACTTTAGCATGCTGACGGTCAATTTTGGACATAAATATACCTTAGCGAGTGCAACAACACGCAATCCTCACATCAATCCATTTCAACGACCCTTTCTTCGTTCCAATCTACTAAAGGGCGTCTCAGACATAGCTTGTTATCACTAATGCAGGTGTCCTAAATTAATCGTAGCAATCTGTTTCAACTGCATTAGTCCCATGTTAACAACACATCTCTTGCAACACTTAACAATCAACACCGTGCGAATTATCACTGTTATTGAACGTGTGGGAAAAACCTCATACCTATGCAAAAAGTTCTCTCTACCTATTGAGGTGAGACCAGTGCATTGGCATCACTTGTAAATTGTAATAACCTCATAATGAAAGTAGAAGAAAAATGTTTAGCAATCGTTTGACTTAATTGGTACCTAGCATCTTTGTTAACTTTGGGTCCAAGGAAATAGCAGTCCCATGATCAAAAACCACATTAGATATGCTGTACAATTAAAAATATCTAGCTTAGGCGGACCAAACTTATCACGTAAAAGTTCGTAGGTAATTACTCGAGTGCATCAGGGGGCACGGCAGTGCCCCCGCCAAAGTCAAAGCGCGAAGCAAAACTGCCGTACCATCTTTACAAGAACCATTTCGCCGCATTTTCGGGCTCCTATTTGAGAACCTCTGGATAAGACCAGAACGCTGAAATTTTCGCTATCCAGTAAGCTATAATCACATACTTAAAACCCAAAATTTCAAGTCTGTAGGTCATATAGTTCCGAAGTTATGCGAAAGCAAAGTTTCGCATTTTCGACACTGACTGACTGACTGACTGACTGACTGACTCATGATCATCAAAATAGAACTAGTACTTCCCATAAACTCAGAGAGCTGAAATTTGGTACAGAGTTAGGGTTTGATGGCCACATAAAGGGAAAACTATAAAAACTAGGATAATCGAAGATCTGGAGTACCTGGTGATCACTGCATTAATAACTTTGTAATTCCATATAAATTAGAGATTACAAAGTTATTTATGCAGTTAATGTATCTAGAAAAACGGACAGAAATATTTTGTAATAAATTGAAGTTTCTACAAAAAGAAGTGAAATCCCACCAAAAACATTCTGTAAAAAACTAGCCAAAGTCAAAATGGAGCTGCTTGTTTATCTCTAAAAAGTACTGAAATCTAGACAAAGTCGTGCCAAGTCTAAGGTTCCTTACTGCGATTTCTTTATTATTATAGTTAATGTTGTGTGACTTGGCCGTTGAAGACCAAGAACCGCTACTCATTGACGATGAATTCTGGCGACAGATTGGTGCAATGGTGTCATGGAGCACCTGGTTTGAACCCTTGTGTACCCTTCAACGGCCAAGTCACGCAACATTAACTATAATAATAAAGAAATCGCAGTAAGGAACCTTAGACTTGGCACGACTTTGTCTAGATTTCAGTACTTTTTAGAGATAAACAAGCAGCTCCATTTTGACTTTGGCTAGTTTTTTACAGAATGTTTTTGGTGGGATCTAATTTAGCCGATGAAACCTTATCCCACTTACATGATCTTCACCCCATTTTATTAAAACACTTTACCACGGAATGTCGTAAACTGTACTGTAATGACAGCTCCTCATCCTAAAATTGGCAAACTCTACACGCTCGGGTGATAAAAGGTTTTAAAAGCGCGGCCGTAGGTGAGGTCAAAATCTAGTTACTCAAATAGCTTGCATGTATATTGTAGAGTCTATATTATTATAGAATTAAAGACAACGTGTAGCAATTAACATAGAAAGCTAAACAACAAGAGCCTTACAACCCCAGGCATCATTAGAAGTTAAAAAAATAGAGTAGCAATTAGTGAACTCGCTTCTTAAAACATAATGCTTCGTTTAAAGTTCTACGTGACTCAACTGCAAATGAACCCTTCACAACTTTGACTCTTATTGCCTTAGCTATAAGATGGAAGTCCACAAATTCTGCACATACTTGTACTGAATTTGAAAGAAATTTGCTTTTCTTGATATTAATATAAGATGTTACTTTGATTCCTCGAAGTTGAGATCAAAATACCTAAATAGCGAATCAAAAAAATATAGAACTGAACAAGAATAAATAAGTACACAAGTAAAGAGTACCTAACTACGCCATGTGATTGATAGAAGATTGACGATTGCAGAATATCATAATGCTTCTAGCAATTTTGATTATTTATCAAATAGCCTTTGATAGGTCTAGATCGCAAAGATGATTTATAATTCTAAGGAAAATATTGAATTAAAAAATTATTCATCATAAATTCTAATTTATATCATGCTAAGATACGTCGCCATTAAATCAATTTGTCACTCCTTGCTTTTTTTCTCTTCCAAGTGATATAAGTGCTAAAAGAAATTAGGAGCTGCAAATAACAGAATCGAAAGCTCGACGAAATGCCTATTGTATTTTAACATGAATATACAGACCTGAGCTTTAGTTTCCTTGGTCGCATCAATACATACGAGATCGCATCTTGTCTTTGATAAAGGATCTGTTTGCAGCCTTGTATACCTTCTCGTCTTCGCCCAACTTTCGGACACTGATGTTACGGCAATCAGTAAATATATTAACTGCATTTTGATAGACAAGAATATCTACTGTTCTTAAGTATCAAGCTTCTCTTGATCTATGATTGGTAATGTAACATCTGTAAAAAACAAAACAGACTTAATGAAAGGTAATAAAGCCAGAGTAATGGCTAATAAATCCTCAGTTAATCTATTTAGATTGTATAGCGCTTAAGGAGTTTTATTTCTGACAATCGATAAACTGAAGGTGGTCTTAAACTTTTATCGGATAGGTACTTTTAAATTAAAGTTCGCTTCTCGCGATTCTTAGAATTGGGGACTGCATTGTCTCGAGAACTTTTAAAAAGTTTTTGTTCTTGAGCATCGTGATTTTAGGGTTCCGCAGCTATAGGGTGCTTATAGGGGTCCTTCTTTATTATATTAAACTAAACAGTCGGTCTATCAGTATCTTACATATTATGTTCTTTTTTTAATGTCAGATTTGCAGTATCCATGTTGCAGTGTTTCTTTTGGAGAATCTTATTTTAATTCTTAAAGCATTTATTTACTTTACTTTTAAAATGTTAACAAAGTTATTGGTTGATTTTATAATTTTATAAGTACTTATGTTGTGAAAATTTTGACGCTGAAAGTAGAGGTACGTAGGATTATTATTTTTTTAGAAAAAGGAACAAAGTAAGAAACTCCATGAAGACAAGAAAAGCATGCCAATCAAAACCTTTTTAACAGTTAAAGACCGCTCTCCCGACATCCCATACATAACTCCTAAATTGATTTCAATTAACTGATAATCACGTCGTTAAGCAAAATCAAGAATCACCTCCTTCAATCCAAAGTCATTCATTGGTGGTCCGAAAGTTTCGAAATCAATATGTGCCGAATATCATCTCGATCTCCAAGAGTCATTGAACCAGCGTTTGATCCGAGGAACCACAGAACGGGCGCGCGTCCACGGTGTCTCTGTTTGAAATGCGCGGTACGACTGAGTTGCGCTGCGCGTACGCATGTCATGCCGGGCAGCTTCGTTTCGTGTCCCTACTTCATTAATACTCATCGCCGGTGCTTTCCTGTACAGCTATGA
The DNA here is from genome assembly GCA_963855885.1 of Coenonympha glycerion. NCBI lineage: Eukaryota > Metazoa > Arthropoda > Insecta > Lepidoptera > Nymphalidae > Coenonympha > Coenonympha glycerion. The sequence goes on along the minus strand of OY979637.1, from coordinate 12,337,501 downwards.
CGGAAGGTTGCTCGTACAGTGTACTGAGCCGGTTTCCTAATTAAAAAATGTACCGGGCGCCTTCCTGCTGGTTGGTGTCAATGTATCGAAGATTCGATTGCATTCATGTTTGCTGGGAAAAGTTTTCAGACGAGAAAGAAAGTTAGGGCAACTGCTTGTAAAACCAAAGCCGTAAACCGTGCCTAGCTTTTGATGATTCTGATTAAGCAACTGGCTTGTCATATTCATCATTTGGGTAGTATCTATAAAATTAAGTTTTGCTGTTTCGGAGTTGTTTTTCAGCTTTCTTTTGAAAAAATTCTATTCAATTTCTTTCAATTCAATAGAAAGAAATTGGATTTCATCATTCTTTTCAGATTTTGAAATTATGAATCTGCTCTTAGGTTATACCTAGTCCATAGTCTATTGAGACTCAGATTTGAGAGTTACCTTGTCGTAACACTATGCTTTGTAGAGAGTGATTCGAATCTATGGATGTAAAGAAGCACTAATGAAGCACTGAACGGCATAGCGCCGGCCGCGCTGCCGTGCAATCAACCGGTCGTTGATTCCCTGAGCTTTGTGAGATACATCTCCTCAGCTTTGATTCTTTTTACTTTCGACCGACGCGGGACGTGTTAAAAGCCTGTAGACTTGTAGAGTGTAGGCACCTAGAAAGTATTGGGTGAATCTAGCAGCTGCTATAAATAAAGTGTAATGCTGCTGGTGGTGCACTGAGGGTTTTCGAAAACAACGATCGTGGCAGTAATAAAACGGCCGGCCGTTTCCCCTCGCAATACAGATCCTAGCATAAACCTAAATCCTGGTCCTCAATCTGTGTACAGGTCAATCATTAGGAGATGTTGACTTCACAAAGCGAAAACGTAGAGTGCGATTTCGCATTGTGAGGATGTCCCGGTGCCGGGACAAAAACCCGTGGAAGCAAATACTGGAAAATTGTGTGTGGTGTTTCATGTGGGCAATGTTCCTGCATATTGTACCAATACACAATTTTTTGAAGTAGCGGATCATGGCAAAGCTAATAATAAGCTATAAGCCCACTAATTATGGATTTAAGCAAAATAACGCCTGCTTCCATTCAAAACTGTCTATGAACTCACTAAATTATTTTGTTTTATTACAATTTTTATGTTTCTGGATTTACTATCCTCATAACGTAGGTTAGAAGAATGATTTAAAAAATTCTGCGAGGAAGTTTTGAATCACCGCCCTGCCTCGTATTTCTTGAGAAAAGCTAATGAGATGAATTGTTTCGCTAAGATTCGTTGAAACACCAAAAGCTTTTTTTGTTTTGTATAATTTTAGAAAAGGATATAATTGATGATTAAACGAACTTACCTGTAAGTGAAGTTCTATCACAATTATGTGAATACATTTTATTCGAATATAATAAACACAATCAGGTATACTTTCATTGCACTGGCAATTTCGCACTTTTATTTATTTTGTTTTTTAAAACTGACCACCCTGATGGACACGCAGTCCCAGCCCATCTCCGCGCCAAGCTTCATTCTTTAGAGAATATTTAACAAAATTTTCGTATAATACTCATGGGTTTTGGGTATGGGAGGGACCTTATATTATTATATTCGAATAAAATGTATTCACATAATTGTGATAGAACTTCACTTACAGGTAAGTTCGTTTAATCATCAATTATTATTTCATACATTTTATTCTTCATATAATAAACACAATCAGGTAGATGTTTAGAGATGAAAATTTTTGTTAAATTATGGACATTAACAGATAGTAAATTGTTTCCTATTATAATAGGAAATAGGTCCTCTTTATACCACAGAAGTATTTAACTAACACAATCTTTTCGTTCAATTCCTGGATCAATAAACCAGTCACATTATAAATAGGTTTAATTTATATTTAGATAGATTACTAGCTGACTCGGCAAACGTTGTTTTGCCATTACGGATATAAAAAAATAGATAAATTGAGATTTAATCTATCCTATCTCTCAAGTTGGATCGAACTGCACATGGTGTGCGAATTTTATTATAATCGGTTAAGTGGTTTAGGAGTCCATTGAGGACAAACATTGTGACACGAGATTTATATATATTAAGATAATGATTAATGATTAGAGAGCAAAAGAGCTATTGGGACAGAAGCATCATCGCTCAATAAGAGGTTATAAAACTTAGGTAACGTCCGTAATGGTTGTTACCAGCAGACTGCTTTTCTGATGAGGTCAAGCAACAAACTACGTGCTCGCCGAGGAAGTGTTGCGTACTTGGTGCTGAGTGCACTGAAACGCAGACCTCTCTCGTGAGAGATTATATTCCTCGGCAGACACGTTCTCACGGTGGTCTGCCTGCAGGCGACCTTATGAGGTCGCTTCAACATTATCAGGAGGTTGTCTATTATATATCTTGGTCTAAGATTTTGTTAACGACATATCGATTTGTTTTTCAAAGCTGTGGCAAATTTTTATACTTTCTCTTCAGTTTTAATTATGGTATAATTAAAACTGGTTCGCCCTGAGTACCTAGTAGCTGGCGTTGTATAAACTCAATAATTCCCTTGAATTATATAAAAACAATAATACTAACTTTAACTAATGCTAATGTTTTCATTCTGTGCTCTGTCTACTGTCTAAAGCTAAAAAAGTTACAAGATCAGCAAAGCAAAGTTACGGAATGAATAAACTCTTATTAAGGCCCATTGAGCAATGTGTTAGCATACTATATTGTGTGCTACTATGTGGTGTTTGATGTTAATTTATCTATTCATTTTCGCAATATAATATATATATATATATATATTTTTTTATTTGACCCAAAATCATCAGCAGAAATTAAACTCAATGCCGAATGATAACAAGTAATCGTACTATATGCTACGTCGTTAACAAGTTGTTCTGTTGGAAATTACGAGGTTGACTTATAATGTACGTATTGTACGGATCTCAGTCGTTATTAAAGCAGTATTGCCACAAAACTTTGTAAATAACACAAAATTTTTGAAACATAATAAATTATTAAAAATTCCATTCCAATTTTTTAAATGCCTTCAGAGAACTTCCTCCAGTTATTCCTATGAATTGTGGTTCTCTAGTGAAAGACCATATTTATTTATTTATCATCAATAAATGTACTATAAGAAGTAAGTCTTTTGACACCTTATGTAAAAGAAGAAAATCCAAAGTTGTAAAGGTCCTTAGACGATGTATGTCTAAAGCATTGTCTATAATAGTATTTTTAAGCATTCTACCTCTAGAAGAATATATAGAAGAGCAAAGGTAAACTTGGTGTTCCAAAATGTTCAGAATGCGTCTGTTTCTAAGACGTCTGGGTTCGTATTGATTACATTTCGCATTATTGTAAGAAGCGATAAATTCAATAACTGGATTGAACTCTTTGAATAACTTTGAATTATATAATTTTACAGCGATAGCTTAATCCCATTAACTGGATGTAACTCTTGGTCAGCTTTTGATTATCTTTAATTTCCATATAAGAAACAATTAACCCAATCGTTTAAATGAGGATATTTGATATCCTCTATGCAACTGATGTAAATCATGTGTATCAAAATAGATGTATCGAAAAATATGGCCATCAACTCTGTAAAGAGGTATTTCGATTCATCTTAACGTTAATTATTACAAAAACAAAAATCCCTCTAATGAAAAGAATTAGTCTTCATCTAGACCGGGAAATCGTGTGAATCACTAGTTCAACCTTTTAGGTTTAAGGGAGTTAGATGACTTAAAAAATGTTTTGTAACCACTGGCCATCTGATAGGATAACCGATGATGGACGAACAGCTGCGTCTAAAGTCTAATTTTTCTTACTACATTTTTTGTTTCTACAGACGTTCTGTGTAACCCCATCCATACCTAATAGCTGGAGAAGTGGACTTTAGGACTTTTAATCGGAATTAAGCTTAACTCTTATATGATACAACGAGTTAAGAGTATAAAATTCTTTACAGAATTTGAATTGTTACATAATTCACGTCATAGTTTGCGGTTGGGTAACGATACTGCCATATCGTCAGAAATTAAAATAAAACCAGGAAACTGAGCATGTTTTGAGGGTAGTAAATAACTTTAACACTCTAACACCTAACAAATCTTCATGAAAAAAACCGCGGTAAGTATCTGAGATGAGTCACAACTTCTTTATGTATTTTACCAAGGATGAATCGGTACTTTAAAATAAGATTCTTCAGTTCATAGGCATAAAACCCTTTTTAGGTATTCGCTTGTAAGCTGTTCTATGAACTATCAATTTCAAAGGATTTTGAACTACAAATTCATTCAACGCCTTTAAATTTAGAATGTATCTTTTACCACGTAAGATTTTGAGGTTAGACACATCTTAACTATAATCGAACATGCAGTGACTCACTCCCACATTATCTCATCCAAAAAAGAAATGTCGATTGTCAAAGACATTTGTCGCTTTTTCTTTGTTGTGAACGTGTAAGGCGGTACACTGTGTTAGTGTACGATTTTTAAAATGGTATTATGTAATAATAATTTTTTGGAGCTAGTTCCTTAATTTGTTCAATTCATTAAAATATTTTATTGAATGTACGTACATTTGTACACCTAGTGAAAGTCAAAAAATAGTCTTCACTTATTATAATAACTCCCGAAATTCTAGATCATGTTATAGATCGTGACGGATTCCTTGTCAGTGATATGTAACCAATAAACTTCAAAATGTTGAAGATAACTGGCATATAGGTACCTTAATGTCTAGCGTCGTCGATGAACCTGGTCCATGTTGTGGCTGATGCTGGAAACTCGCTGTCACGTCGCATCTTCCTCGCGGCTGATCGCCAATACTCAAGTGTGTCACGCCCCCCCCCTGCTGGCCGAGCCGTAACGAGAGGGGGCCAGCTAGTTTCTCGAGAAACGAGATTGCGCTGTCCCAGCGGTGGGTGTCGATAGCAAAGTCGCCCGCCGCGCCCTGCTGGCTTCTTTATTTACAACACCTGACGATCAGTAACCATTGAAACTAGTATAATGCCCGAAACTATTTCTCCGAAAAAACATCTGGTCCCGTTCGTGAACTTTAATTACTTGTCATTTGTCGAAACAAAATGTCATTTGTCAATACTTAAGCTTCTTCTCAGTTCAGGACGCGTTGTGGTTTAAGATTTTTATTAGTTTCAGAAAGAATTTAACAATTCACTTCAATGAAACTTTCAGACTAATGGTACATTATACATAATATTGTTAACTTATTGAGTTTTGAGCTAACAGTTAAATTATCATCTCATTACACAATCTGAACATTAATTTTCGAAAGTAAGTAAAATTATTTTCCACCACAAAATCTAAACATTATTGTTGTAGGTACATAGTTAGAAAAGTTCGACGCGTTGTTACCCTCGTGGAATTAGTTTTTAAGTCGTGAAATAGTTATCACTGATAAAAGGCACACATTTAACTGGCTATTCATAAGCCAGGCAAGTATATCAAATAAACTATTTGATTCTTTGCAATGAAGGTCGGCTAGAATTTTACAACTGTCGGGACTAACCATTAATATAGTTCTTGTGACTGAGCGCCGATAGAAATTCGGGATCAAAGTCCGGGAGGTCATGCGGAGCCACTTGTAGTGAAGCCGAGGACAGCGCGACACCGACATCGTCCCCCGTTGGTATCCGCAAAGTCCTTTGAGGTTTTTTAAAATCCTTCGTGTTGACCCGCAGTCAACCTCCAGGAGCATTGACGCATCATGCTATGCTTTCGTGGTACCCTCAACGTGATACCCTCCAAGCTAGCTTAGAGATGCCTGGGCTATTTCGCGCATCATGCTATACTTTCGTGATAACCTCAATGTGATACCCTCCAAGTTAGCTTAGAGATGCCTTAGCATTTCAATTTTTGGACACACTTTCGTCAGCATTGATATTTGAGTTGATGTGATATCTGGGAAAAAAGGTTAATTTTCACTTACCCTCTTTCCTCGGAGTCTGACGAAGATGAATGCACAATTATATGATTTGGTTTGATTTTATTTTTGTTATAATAATAAATTTTACTAGCGTCTAAGCATTATCAGTATAGAAAATTAAGCAAGTTTTAACACTGAACACTTAATTTTTTTTTTTTTACTTTGAACCTAAATTAACAAAAACGAGACGTGTTTTTGTAGTCGAGTGCTCATTGCCGCGCACAATAAAAGAATGAAGCTTGGCGCGGAGATGGGCTGGGACTGCGTGTCCATCAGGGTGGTCAGTTTTAAAAAACAAAATAAATAAAAGTGCGAAATTGCCAGTGCAATGAAAGTATACCTGATTGTGTTTATTATATGAAGAATAAAATGTATGAAATAATAATAAATCTTATGCTTTCAAATTGGAACATTTAGGTGCATTTTAACAAGCAGAACAAGCAAAGAACTTATAACATTTTGGCAAATTTTAGGATAGGGTCAAGGTGGCAACAATGGATCACTTTTTGTTCGAAACGCCGTAGGAATAAATCTATTAGATTTAGTACTTTGAATTTTATATCCAATATACTATGGTTCAAGTACTTTAAATATTCATAATTACTTTTGGAAATAAAGACTTAGTTATGTCGTAGCAGAAGTAAAAAAAATAAACTGCAAATGATCCATTGTGTACCAGGGGTAGGATTCAATGGATCACATCCGAGTAAACAATGAATCACTGGAGTATACAATGGATAAGTATATTTTTACGCATTAAATTAAAGTAATATATTAAAATTATATAGTCTTTATTAATGCAAACAAATTACGTAGAATATTAAGAACTTAACCATCATTATAATTAGTTACAATACCAGTCATGACTCTATTAATATTAAAATTTATAAAAATAAACTCTTTATGCGGTAAATCTATACTTATAATAAAACTGTAAAGGGTCGAATTCTGTACATTGAAGATATTTTGAAAATTTTTGTTGAAGGACACTATTTAGTCGATACTGAAGCCAAAACTGTAATTTGTTTCATTTTTGTCTGTCTGTCTGTCTGTCTGTCTGTCTGTCTGTCTGTCTGTCTGTTTCACGACCGCGCATCACGGCTAATCCGCTGGATGGATTTAAATGAAACTTGACATGATCATAGTTCATACTCCGAGGTAGGACATAGGATACTTTTTGTCCCGGAATTCATCATGGTTTCCCTGGAAGACGGCATCAAAGTCAAAATGTGTATTTAGTTATAATTCATTAACCCGTTGTCCGATTTCATTAATTCTTTTTTTGTTAGAAAGGAGGTTCTTTAAAGATTATTCCGTATAAATTTTATCATCATCACTTTTGTAGTTCAGAAATTATAGACATCAGAACCTTTATCGATGAGTTCAAGTAGGTGACTTGAAACTCGGAATGGACAAGCACCTAGGGCTAGGACGTTAAGGGCTCAAGTCAGACCGGAGTACCCTTACAGCCGTAAATAAATATGCTTAGCAGAAGATTTTGTATGGTTTAAGATTTTTCACTTTTAGGGTGAACGAAAATCATGAATTTATACCGTATCGCGCCATCTCTACAAATTATGTGGAACTTGAATGTAAAACTTGGAGATAGGTACTACCGTATTTTCGTTAATAATAATTAATTGTCATGTAATGTACTGTTCCTTGACTTTATATTAAGATGGCACTGTTGAGACAGGAACAGATAAAATTTTTCACTTTTGTGGACATTCCCAGAGTGCCACGTCTTTTTTATCATCCGCAACATGGAAAGAGTAAAATAATGGTTCACAAATATTTTTAACTCTCAGGTCTTAACTGGTCCTAACCGATTGACCGTCATAGGTCTTTTTATACGTAAAGAAATATATAGCCATTGCCCATTCTGATACTTGGGATTGTATTGAGATGAAGCAAAGATTTTTAACAGACTCTTATGTTGGGCTGGGGAATATTGTTAGTAGAGTATTTTATCCCAGTGGTACCTACCCGGCCGAACTCTGAAAGAAGATTTCTACCACCAGTACAACTTTTCACATGATTTAATAATTTTTGACATATTTCGTGGTTTCAGAATAAAAGCCACAATGAAAAGGACGATTTTAACTGTCGATATTTCGATACATTGGTACAAGTCGTGGTCACGTAGTGACCACGACCTGTGCCATTGGGTCGAAATATCGACAGTTAAGATCGTCCTTTTGATCTTTCAACCACGTAATAATGAAACTTTATATTTTTTATTAAAAAAAGGAGTTTTCAAAATCACCACAAGATAACCCGTGCGAAGTAAAAACAGGTTTCTGTACAACATCACACCAGAATCCCGCGAAAATCAAGGAATTCTACGGTTATATGTAAAAGAAAATCGTAATTCACGCGGGCGGAGCCGCGGGCAACAGCTAGTTATTAATAAATCAGTATTCTGAATCACTAGGCTATACTGGAAACTAAATTTTAAGACTTCTAATGAAATTAAATTAAATAAAGTCTACGTTGTTAACAACGAAACTTAAACAAAAAAAAATAAGATACAGCTTCTTGACTCTATGGGTCATAACTAAAAACTTAAAATAACAGGTCCTCTTGACGACTAGGAAAATAGAGCATACAAGTTAAATAACATCATGTTATCCGCAGTAGTTATTCCCTCTTGTCCGAGATTTTTCTGGATGTGGCATCTGAAACGAACATTCAGACATCTGCGTACATAACATTGTTAATGTAATAAATAAAATAAAACAATCATAAATTAACGCATAGGTAAGTATTAACTCTCATTGCATAGGGTACACAATGAATCATGATCCATTTTGTACATGGTGAAACTGAGCCATAGTGTACTAGGGCGCCGTAATAATTTCCAAATCGAATCCAGCTATGAATAATACTTGCTAGCCAAAGGTTTTTGCAGTAAAATAAACTTTATTTAACACTTTTTACGGCACGTATACCTGCACTTAGTAATAGCAATTAAAAATTATGAAAGAAAGGAGTAAAACTTACCTTGAAATGTATATTTTTTTGATTGAAAACAATAAACACTATGCAGCGCAAAAACACGTGGCCGCCGACGCATACCGACTAGTTCGATCCATAGACATAAAACACTATAGTGGTTCGATCGACTTCGGTTGCCGAGTAGAAGCGACGAGTGTAAGAGACAACAGATACGGCTATTGCTTTCACACGTATAACGAGTGATCCATTGTGTCCGCCCTAACCATTGTTGCCAACCTGACCCTATACATACTCGATAATCATCATCATTAACAGATTTTCTTTGAAATAATATTATCTTAAATCCTTTTGTAGAAACAAATTTTATCTTAAATACATTATTAATTTTTAATGTAATGGGTTTAAGCAAATATTTTATTCGACGGTGGACGTTCTTCACGATTTATTACCTATAAATCATTTTTTTATTTCATTTAAATGTAAGTCACTGTGAAGCACTTAAAAGTATATGACTCACTTATTTTAATTGATTACACGTAGGTACCGTAGCAAGAAAAATATGTTTCAACAAGATTCACCGACATGATATTTTACTGAAAGGACATGATAGGTACTTCGCTGAAATAACAAGATATTCCTATTTAAAATTTATTTTACTACTACAGAACGGAGAACGGTATTTTTAAAGACAAATAATGGATAACGTTTACCACTCCGACAGGGGAAAGGAAAGGTTATGTGGGGCTTGCATCCACTAAAAACTGTCTATTCCATCGATGAACCCGCTGGCGGACTACGGGATTTACTAGCTACCTCAGTAGCCAGACCATTGCCATCATCATTGGCAGCCTGGCCACTGCCCAAACCGTCTAAAAGGCGCGCCCGTACGTCTGCGTGTCACCGCCTGGCCTGTCTATGCTTTGGGTGACTGACGGACGGAGGGCGGTAAGTATATTGGGGTACGAGTATAGTATAAGTAAACGTCTAGGGTGAGAGACTGTTTGTTGAAATAGTTTCTGAGATTTTGGTTTCATATTTAGATACATTTGGAATTTTTTAATGAAATAAAATGATTTATTTGCAGAATATAGATTTTAATAATATTTTGGTTCTTACATTTATAAAAGTCCTTACATATTCTACTGACACTTCAGCATGCAAACATTAAACACAACATCCCAACATTCTTATGACTACTAAGTATTAATAACAACTTTGAATGCTATGTACACTTTTAATTGATTTACATATCAGTTAGTGTAGTGTTGTGTATGTTTTCGTGCTTAAGTCTTATATGTAAATTGTAAGTGTGCTTATTAAATAAATAAATAAATAAAACTTTAAAATAAATTCTTATTGTCCGGAATTAACGATTCAAACACTAGAAATTAGAATTTCTTCTTATGGATACTCAATTGTACCTAATTAAAATCCGTTTACTTTTATTTAATGACATTACATTCGATTTATTTATTTATGCATACATGACTATGGCAGTACCTCGCTTATTTGCCTTTTATGCTGTCTCTACGCGCGTAGATCGTCTGAACATATTATAGGACATTATTTATCTCAGATCACTTTAATATGCAGTTCATCTTTGAATTGTCTCATTGTTTTTGTACCATAATAATATATGCTCGGAATTTGCATATATTTTCTGATGATTTTATAATACAAGCTCAAAGCAAAAATATAAAGTACGTTGAGTAGGCTGCACGATACATTGTATGAGCAATATGAGCCCAACATTGTTACGGTTCACAGAAGATACAGAAGGTGAGGTAATTGAATACGATCTTTGCGTGTTATTTACACGTAAATGTTACAAAACATTCGGAGTTTTCATACGGGTAATAAATTGACACTCTGTTTAGTGTGCCAACTGCCACGGTTAGTTTATTAACAAGAATGATAATTAAACAAAGTTAAAAAATCCGACTGCAAAAATGTTAACTTAAAGTCATGAAATAATTTTAAAGATCGTAATAATATAACTTACTTACTTAATTTTTTTCTGTAATCCTTAATTATAATAGGATTAGGAAAATTTTTGAAAAATATGAAAACAAAATGTTGGATTATTTAACGTAGTTATTATTTCTAGAAAAATCTAGGTAAGCCAGTGAAAAGCAAACAATTTAAAACATTTGGCTCGTTGCCAAAGTGTAAGAAAACTTAAGCCCTGTTTCTTAAGCTTGACTTCATCTCAAGTTGATGGCACATTTCTGGAAACGAAGAATCGCTAAAAAAATGTGATAGTTTTACCTACTTAGTAGATTTTCTAAATCATTTTGTAGAATGACTATGTAGGTACATTTTAATGCAAATAACACAATATTTCTAAAGTACCTATAGGTTTTTATATTGTGATAAAACATCCCAATATGGTCAAATAAGATTAGAAAATCTTTTGCATGCAACTGTATAAGATTTTATAAACAGTTACCATATTGTGTATTTGAAAAATTCATAATAAAATTAAATGGGTTTGTCAAGCTGAAAGTAATAAATAAGGCGTAGGTACTATAAAATAGCTATAACTTTAGCGACAGTCGACACAACCCACAAGAGTGACAGTGAATGGCTCTGAATTGACTAGTCTATCTAGAATTTATGGTGAAATTAACATAAAAGCATAGCCGACTGAGTTTTTTGTGGGCTTGTTCTCAGTGGCAGGGCGTGTTTTAGAACACACGTAAACTTAATTTATCACCATATAGAGATACTTATTGAAAATTTTCTCTTCATAAGTGCGTGTAGGTAGGCTAGGCCTTTATGAAATAAAGTATATTTTGATTTGATTTTGATATGCCAAGGTATGCTAAGGATATTGTTCTAATTGAGAAATTCTTTCAATACCAAAATTTTAAAATTAGAACAAAATTAGTTCAAGCGTTTGAAGAAGCTATGATTAATTTAACAAAAAAAATATGTAGGTATATACTACGCATGCACTATGCATACACACACTTATATGAGAGGAAATACAATTTGGGTTATCATTTAGTTATTCCTAAGTGTTAGCGTGCTGAAGATTTATGTTTAGTTTTCATTAATATTTTGCGTCACCGTGAAGTATTTAATATGTATAATTTTTGGAAAACAAACCTCTATACGATTAATATTATTTTTTATGGAATTTGAAAATAGAAATGTAATGAGTTCTGTCTATGATTGAAAAAAGATATGTCGTAAAAAAATGTTACTAATTGAATTATTAATTTATGAAAAAATACAAAAAGATAAATAAGTGGAAAGAATGTTTTATTCACAATCCTGGACCTGTAGACGAATAGGAATTTCAATATTTTGGCGAAGACGGGGAAGAATTGCTAGCAGATCCGAAGAGGGACGACATCAGGGACTATAACGTACTACCGTTACCCTGGTGCAATTCTACGCCCACGAGAAGGTACATGTTAATGTATTTGAGTTTTAGAATGTACAAGACATTCCACATTCTTTTATAAGGGTGTTTGCGTGATGGCTGTTAAAATATCAAAGATTTAAATCTTTGTAAAATATACAATAAATTGCCAAAAGAGATAAGAGATTGTACAACTTCTCAATATTCTCAATCTTCTTTTTATCTGACACATGTATGCAAATAAATTGTTTGATTGATTGATTGATTTACAAATCTTTACCAGTTACCACAATGTGTGTACTAAATGTAAAGTAATTTTGGATTCTAAGAGATTCATGTTTCATAAGTTTATGGTAGGAAATTGAATGTACTACATATTGTGTGTAGGTACATAATGTGTGGGTATAAGGAGAGAGATACTCGTTGTTTAAATGGTTTCAGGTAAGTGACTCAAGATGCCATGTGATCGTTCCCGGAGTGAATGGATGTCCCGCGGTGCAGCCTGGCGGTAGCAGCAGTTGGTGTCTCACGGTGCAGTCTGGTGGTAGCAGCAGTCGGTGTCTCACGGTGCAGCCTGGTGGTAGTAGCAGTTGGTGTTTCACGGTGCAGCTTGGTGGTGGAGCAGTTGGTGTTTCAAGGTGCAGGCGAAGTCGTCGCTGGCGGCAACGTGCTACGAGTGTCGAGTACGTCGGTGGATGTCGCTCTTAGCAGTGCTGGCAGCTGGATGGCAGGTACGACGGCCTGCGGTACAGCGACGCACACCCCGTACATCACCGAACCGATGAGCGGCAAATAGATAGTCATAGATTGCACAGGCGTCATAGATTGCAGATGTTATCGAGACTTGAGCTTAATGGGTCGCGTATTCTCGTTTGTACTTGCGCTATTATACCTGCATCGCTGCAAACTATGTTGTTTGGTGATAACTGATAATGGTTTATGATTATTGATTATTATTAATTAATATATATCAAAGAGGTTTTATAATCAAACAACTATAAATAAGTAGAGAAAAAATAATGTTTTCATAAAATAATGTAACCAGTATGATTAGTACAAAATACATTAATAATGCTAAATATTCAATACAATTTAATTTTGTAAAAAAAGTCAAAGTTTGAATTGAATCGAAATTTGAATTGAAATTGATCCAACTCGTACTAATCTCACAGTATAATTGTAATTTGCTATCTAAATATCGAATAATTTTAATCATTTATAACTTGAAATAAAGTAAGAGAAAGCGCTGAAATTTATTGTTGGGTCAGCAAACAAACTGCTCATTGATATTATTGTGACTAGATGACTGAATTGTTTTAGATGAAGACATACCTATTAACTACACATATTATAATTCAAGTCAGTTCTGCTTAAACAGTTTCTTTGGACGTTTATGTTATTTGGCAGTTATAAGTAAATACTTGTTATTGTTTACTCAAAAAGTAATCGGCAACGTTGCTTGTAATTGGCAAGTTGTAACAAATTTTAAATGTCGATAATGTGATAGAGAAACACATCACAATCACATAGGTGGGTAAATTTGGGTACTAAAATAAAAAGTTATTAAAGAAGCATTACAATAACGTTACAATCAACTTAGATAAAGAGTAAGCACCTGTAGGAAACTTTAATGCAGTAGGTATGTGCACTTGATGTTATTTTTATTGAATTATTTTGTTATATAGTTATCAACACAACTATTCGGTTATTGATTCAGACAAAACTATTTCTAACGTTCATTTCTAATATTCTGTTTTGGTAGTTCTGCATTTTCGAATTATTCATATTATAATCTGATATTATTTTATCAACTCAATAGGGTTTTCTTTAATTGACTACGGATTTATTTTACAATTGTGTACCTCGCAGCATTGCTCAAGACTCACAACTATAGTTATAAAGGATAAATTACAACTAATAATAGTAACAAATCCTAGGACAAGTGACTTATGTTAACCATAGCGTATATTGAATACCTATTATCTTTGGATATTTCTTGGATAGAGTCGCTTTTTTCTTGATAGATATATCTACTTAGATAAACTAAATAGATGAAACTAAAAATGAGTTTGTTTTACATTAATATGTTAAAAAAAAATTAAAAATAATGAGTTAAGGAATATAGGCAGAATGAAATTAAAAGATATTTGTTATATATATATTAATAGAAAATATTTTCAACTAAAATTATGAATGGGAAGTCGTCATTGTTCTACTGGCAGTCAATGTAAAAAAATAAATAATTTTTTGAGAAGGAAATTGTGTCATACGTAAAATGGCTAACTGAATAATTTGGCTTTACTAAAAAAATTGTGATTTTGTTAACTGAAATAAATATTTTATTAACTTCACCTAAATACGATTTGTAAACGCGGTTGAAAATACTTCGTATGCTCGTATAGAGTTGCAAGTCCAGAACCTAAATTTTATTCTTGAAATATTGCTTGAGTTTTTACCCATCCACCCAGTAAACGTTATCTTCTGAATTGGACAATTTTGGTTTTATTAGATTCAGTACATTTTAATTTAGGCTCGTACGTTTTATTTCAAAAAATACTCGAGTAAGTTTTAAGGTCAAAAATATGGATATTTAGACTCTAATAACTTTTAACATAAGTAATACTTCTTAAAAAGTTAAATTTATGAACAAAGTACTTCATTGTATCTGCAACATTTCTAAAAGTTATGAAAACCGGATTATACATATTTACGAGTAGGAAAACGTTATTGGTTTTTGTATGAAAGCTTACAGCTAGACGATAGAAAAAGTTTTACCAGTCGAAATTGTTTTCGTAACGATCTATGATTAAACGATATTATAGTAATGGGCACATCAAAAACGGTAATCATTGTATAACTTATTTTAATTATGACATGAAGTAGTGTTGGCAGTATAAGTTAAAATCTGTGGTATAATTTTAAAAATAGTTTCAAATTATGGCGATAAGCATTCATTTTTTCGAATTAATTTCATAATTACGCAAGTTTGGACAAAAGACAAAGTTGCTCGATATCTACATATTATTATGAATTGGTACTGTGATTGTTTACTTACTAAGAATTTTGTTGAGCTAGGTCACGGAGTACATAATAGTACTAAAGGTACAGAAGGCTCACTCGGCAAGATGATTTAAAAATCGAAAATGATTACAGAAATAACTAGTCAAGTTGCAAATATAGAAGCAATCGCTTAAGACTGTATGGGTTAAATTATTTTAGAACGGGTGATAGATTTTTTTGATTTGCTTTGACAGAAAGGAAATATAGTAAGATTTTCCGTTGCTACGTATTGAGGAATAGAGTGATCGTTCGGTTGGAAATTTTGTATTAAACCTGTTGAATTATATTATAACCATATAACTGAATATTGTTAGATTTCGTTAACTCAAGACACTAAGAGTAAAAAGAAAAGATCCTAACACCTGATGGGCAGTATGAATTATATATACCTAATACCTATAGTAGTTCGGTCAACCTAACTATTGAGATTTGACAATAGGATTCAGTTTTTTTTAACGAACTGTTAATTTCGTCTTGAGAAAGCTATAAGTACCTACTTATACCATCTTATAACGAGTAAAAGCCCAGCAGTAGAAATTACTAAGAAAATTCTGATTAATGTCTATATTTGATATATTTAATATGTCTAAATTTATATAAAAAATCTTCCAGTTTAGAAGCAGATGATTGATGGATTTATGTACCTAAGAATTTTGTGTTTAAGCGCATCTGGGAGTATAAGGTGACTAAGGATGGATTAAGGTACGGTAGTGCCAATGTGTTGCAGACGGCAAAACATTAGCAATATTTAAAAAAAAGTCAATCATCAAGAAAGTCATCCCATACCATATCGAATATTAATAATTATGTCCAATCCATTTGTTAGGTTAGTAACAAACAGCTTGAGAAAGACGAAAAGGGAAATAAAAATGGTTGTCATCTATTTCTTTAAAAATATGTCATTATAGGAATATTCGTATTTATTTCACTTAAATCTGATACGTATTCACAATATTGTGAGACTTCGTAATTAGATTAAATTCAGCACTTTATTTTAATTTTTCTGGCGGTCGATTTAGATATTGTGACCTTCCCACTGATGACTTAAGGAAAAATTGGTTAGCACTGTTATTTTTTTTTACCGAGTGTTAAAAACACAGACTAGGGAATAATTTATATTGACTAAAAATATTGTGAAGCCATTTCACGAGCTTAAAAAATAAATGAAAAGGCCATGTAATTATTAGTATCATGAGTAGTTATGGTATGCAAAAGTCATAAAAAAAAAGTTCAATAGATTTGAAGAAAGAAACAGAAAAACCGTTTGATATTAAAAATGAGAGATCTAGTGAGAATTGAAAGAACATAATGTATAAACAAGGTTGCGATAAAAGTATAAAATTAAGACCGAAAGGTATATATTATAGTGTAACTAAAATATTGTATCATGAGGATTGGAGGATAATTTTGTTACAAAAAAAGGCTTAACAACATAATAATATTATAATTATACACGATTGATAAAGCACATCCTTGGTCCTGTTTTAATGGAGAATGTAGTGAGCCATCCTTTGCGAGGATATACTGATGGTTAAAAACAAAATTTTGTGATTTAGATATGTGTTTCGGAGAGATTATTCTTTAAATTTTTTTTTTATAAAAAGGATTATGTGGTTTTGTGAAACCACGGTAAAAGTCAAACTTTTGTGGTCTTGGCTGCTCTGACGAGCGCCTTTCACTTTGTTCCTATTCCGCGGCCGACCGTCACGCGACTTGCAACACATAGACGAAACGAGTTTGAGACGATGTAATAAAAGTTTCACTTTAAAAATATTTGTTGACGTTATAGGATCTAATGCATGGAATGGTGTATTAATTTGTAACAG
The DNA here is from genome assembly GCA_963855885.1 of Coenonympha glycerion. Classification (NCBI taxonomy): domain Eukaryota; kingdom Metazoa; phylum Arthropoda; class Insecta; order Lepidoptera; family Nymphalidae; genus Coenonympha; species Coenonympha glycerion. The sequence continues at coordinate 12,320,357 of OY979637.1, read as the reverse complement.
CGAGACAATGAATTGAGATGAAACATCGTATGTTGATTCTACCTCATTGTGTGTTAGTACAAACTGGAAGTTTGTATTTCAATTAGTGTAAAGTAATTGTTGTTTGATGTTTTGTTGCAAACAAGGATTGTTTCTAATGAAGTTAAAATTGTAAATGTTTGATTGTAGTGCAATATGCACCTAGTTTCTACACTGTTAAAGTAGCATGATAGTGTAACAGACCATTTGAAGTGCAATGTGCACGTATACTTAGTTCTTACCCCCTACACTGCTAAGGTAGCATGATAGTGTAAAAATACCATTAATTCCGCACTGCTAAGGTAGCATGATAGTGTGGACGACCATTATTCCTACACTGCTAAGGTAGCATGATAGTGTAGAAGATCATTATGCCCACACTGCTAAGGTAGCACGATAGTGTGGAAGACTTGGAAGTGCAAGGTGCACGTACTTAAAGACTTTAAACGCAATACAATAATTTGATTTGTTTAATTTTGTAAATTAATATAAAAAGTGCATAAAGTGTATTGTGTGTTCAATGTTATTTGTTTAAATTAATGATTATAATAAATAAATAAATAAATGTCAATTATTCATATGAATGCAGGTACATTAGGTGGTCAGCAATAACAATTATTATCCTTATATATTCTGCCTTATGGCGTATGAATATAAAAAAAAAAACTAAATGTAAATATTTGTTTGATTAAATTAGAAATTATTTTTTTTCATAATTTTATAATAGATATAAGTCAGGATGTCAATGACTGTAAATTGATAATTTATAAAGACAAAAATTAGTAATTCAGAATGTCAATTTATAATTATCATTTTTCATAATATTGTTCGTTATAATTCAAGATGTCAATAATTGAAAATTCATAATTTATAAAGTCAAAAATTAGTAATTCAGATGATGACAATTAATACTTATGGGTTACCCTGAAATGTTTTGTAATTGTTACTAGTTTCACCAATTTTATTGTTTGTTTGTTTGTAATGAAATTTTGCAAGTTAAAGATCAACGTCCCGGTTACCGATTGAACTTAAATTTTGTATACATGTGTACCTAATTGGATAACAATTATGACTTGGAGCTGATCTGATGATGAACAGGAAAGTTGTTATAGGAACTCGGTAATTAAATGACACAACCCCATCGAGTTTAGACTCGTTTGATCCGTTTTGACAAGTACTTTGGTGCTAGGTGGTAACCTGGATCTGGTGCTGAGAAGGATATTAATAAAATGTATAAAAGCTTTCTTTATAAAAAATAATTTTAAATGATATCATACGGTTTTGATAATATGATTGTTAGGTTATTTGATGTTTGTTTGTAACAGTGTTCAGTATTTCGCGGGGACGCGAAATGTATATCAGGATGGACGAGTTGTTAGCGTGCTGAAGATTTATGTTTAGTTTTCATTAATATTTTGCGTCACCGTGAAGTATTTAATATGTATAATTTTTGGAAAACAAACCTCTATACGATTAATATTATTTTTTATGGAATTTGAAAATAGAAATGTAATGAGTTCTGTCTATGATTGAAAAAAGATATGTCGTAAAAAAATGTTACTAATTGAATTATTAATTTATGAAAAAATACAAAAAGATAAATAAGTGGAAAGAATGTTTTATTCACAATCCTGGACCTGTAGACGAATAGGAATTTCAATATTTTGGCGAAGACGGGGAAGAATTGCTAGCATAAGGTATTAGATATTATTTCCGGCGCAATGCATAATCCTTTTTCCGCTCAAGCTCTTTTTTTGCTATATAGTACCTACATTCCACTTATTATAATACATTTTATTTGTAGTCGGTAAATCCTGCTTCCGCAATAAATATTTCCTCTCATAGGAAAACGTTTAAATTTCTCGTCGGTAAAGCAACTAACCCTCCCACGCCCTCGCTTCGCTTGGGGGAGGTAGAGAGGATTTCGTAAATGTTCTTTATCCCCATCTCACTATCAAATATCTAGGTTTCTAGATTCTAGCATTAAGGCTGTATGATTATGAAGCAGTCAGTGAGTGAGTTCTATATTTAAACTAGCTGACCTGACAACCGTTGTTTTGCCATATAGAGGCATGAAAAATAGCTTTCGACCTACAGAATGTAGACAAAAAATTTCATAAAATCGGTCCAGCTGTTTCGGTATGGCTACAAGCATTGTCACACGAGAATTTTATATATTGGAAATAGATAGATAGCTATGAAAATATAGGTAGAGAAATAAAGCTGATCGCATACCTTCCTTAATCCCTACCATTAATCAAAGAATAAATATACCAAGTAGGTCCTCATAAAAACAGTGTAGTGATAATAATAGATAATATTTTCCCGAAAGATTTCTGTTATGGTATTCATTCTCTACAGAGATTTAATAACACCACCACCTTGGGCAACAACAACAACTTGGGCGCCTTCAAATCAAGAGTGAATAGGCATCTCCTAGGCAAGCGAAGCAGCCGTCTCAATGTACGGTCGGCTATGGGAGAGAGGAATAGAGAATGCAATAATGCATCTGTTTTTGCGAGCACGATGCATTATTAGCTTGTACATTTTATTGGTATCTCGGGGATTACAGAATTGGCGGTGTCTCAGCATATACGTGAAGCTGCTACTACTTACAATCTCTGGTAAATAATTTTCCAGTATCGGAAAATTGATTTAACCGGCGACTTATATAAAAGGGATGAAATAGGGTAGACATTTTACGGGTTTGGTATCCGTTTCTTTTCAAATACATATGGACCGATCTGGGAGATATCTATCTCTCAATCGAAAGACATGTATGAGATAATCACGTGAATCCGTTAGAACTATAGTGATTAAATACCTGAAGACATTATGAACTTTCAGGCAAGCAAGTTTCCTCACGATACTTTCATTCAGCGTTAAGCAAGTGATTTTTAAATTCCACGAAAGTACATTATTCCGAAAAGTCAAAGGTGCCTTGAATTTGAAACCCCGGGATTTGAACTCCCGACCAGGCAGAAGTGGTCATCGCTGCTTAAAAGCTGATGAACTGCAAATCGTTTTTCATGAATCTTCTACTCGTATTGACGTAGATAATTCAAAACTCTTTTCAAGTAATATTGATTGTTTTTTTCAACCTATAGTTAGATTGAAATCCAAGAGTTAGTCCTTGAGAAATTAGAGCAGGATTTTTTTTTGTGGAAGTTCATCCTTAAAATATTTTTTTTGAGTTGCGTGATAGGTGAGTTAGCAGCTTTGAAACAATGAATGAGTGCATTCTATTTGCATATTGGAATCATGTAAATGATTGTGCATTGGTTAATTTTTTTGCCTACCTATTTAATATTGAAAACAATTGAAACACAATATTTAACATTATATCTGCCGGAAGACATGCATATATGTTGCGTGAGCACACGCAAAAACGGACCAAGTTAATTATAGCAACAACACAGAGCAACAATAACAACAAGCGACTTAGGGAAATAGTACGAAAACTTTTGGGTTTGCTAAAATAAAGACTCGAACCTAATACATAACATGATATTGATTTTAAAGTGAAAATTCTTACGTCAAAATAAAATACTTTAAAATATTAACGTTTTAATAATAGAGACTTCATCTTCAACATATTATTTCACAAAAGTAACAATCTAAAGAAAAGGTCTTCACTTCAAATACTCAAGGCTCGTACCTAAACATAGCTCTTTACTTACATACTAATTAATGTGATATTATCAAAAATATATAACATGAAACTAAACAATGGCAACTTTTTAATACTTTTAAATACCTTTACCCAATCAACCACAGTACAGGGCGTTATTATTTACGAGTACCTATACCTATGTACTCGTAAATAATAACAAAAAGTAACCTAAACTAAAAGATAAAATATAGTTACGATGTTTAGATATTTTCAAGAAAAGAACTGCAAACATTAATTCTATTTAAAAAAAAAAACAAGAAGTAAATAATTACAGAATTGCAATGTTTACCCAAGGGAAAACGTGGGAAGGGATCGTCTAATTGAAAAATGAATGCCCCTTCACCACATTTTTCTTTCAACGTGTGAGAATTACCTCGTGGAGGGGCGTTCATTTTCAGATTAGCTATTATATCAGAATTTCTCTGTGGTCAATCGATTAGAGAAATCTTACGCTGTGAGTGATATATTTTACAATGGCTCCGGACGATTGTGCTGCTAACTCTCCAGGTCTATTTCTTAGCAGTGGTGGCAGCAGCTGTGGTCGCAGCAGGCGTAGTGGGTCCAGCTGCCGCTGGTGGGGGGCCGGCAGGTGCACCAGCAGGGAGCACCCCCATAACACCAGGGGGACCGTTGGGACCTGCGTCTAAGTTGAACGACCAGAATCCGTTGTTGTTGCTCATGCTGAAGTTCATTCCGTTGGCTGAAGGCGCTAAAAATATAACACAAAAGTAGATAAACAACAACACAAAAGTAGATAAACAACAACCTTAAAAGTAGATAAACAACAACCTTAAAAACACCGATAAAAAACTCAGGATAATCCGAGAGATTTACGTAAACCTTTTTCGTGCAAGTAGCGCCGTCAAAATTCCATAGGTGGCTGCTGAGCGAACTACAGTGTGGTCTTACTGTTGGTGGCAAAACAAGCATTTTTGGCACCGATAAACTGGCGACATTTTTTGACGCTGTCGACCCTGTCTAGGGTATATGTCTATTGTCCATTCCTCAAAACTATTAAACTGATTTTGATTGTACTGATTCTCTAGTTTCAAAACAATATGTACAGTTAACAGTAATAGTAGAATAAATTATTGCAATTCGGTTTTTAAAACTGCAGCGGATTCACGTTTCACGTGCACACACACCGCCTTCTAACACATTTTTATTGGAAAGACGTTATTCAATTAATTCCATAACAAAATTGAAAACAATGGAGCTTTTGTTAGTTTCGGAGAGGCGTAAAATTAAATTTGCCTTAATTTGAATTTTTAAATTCAAGTATTATTCTAGAAAATAAATGATAATAATCCTATACCTACCTATTATGTTCTGTAATACTTAGTTAGATATATCAGCCACTTTATACTTAAGTAAACTCTAGAAAACTTTTGAATTATTGAATAGTTCTGCCACTGGGTGGAGGAAAAGACCAAACAGGGGCCATTATGCTGCAGTACAATAGTACATCAAATATGATGTCAAAACAGTACTGCAGCATTATTGCTTTAAGGGGTGGTGGTACGGCCCCAGTAGCTACGTCTTCCTATGGGGTTTAACTCCTATGTATTCTATTAGGTTTACTAATTTACTGGTTTAATCAACACCGCGTTTTCCGCGTGGTCTGCGAGTATACTTACGTAATCTCATGTTAATGTTTGCGGGTAGTATTCCCTGATTTCGTCGAGGTGGTCGACATGCGCAGAGCCCGAATACATCCCAATCGTCGTCGTTGTTCGTGCTGGCGGTGGTGGTGACGTCATCATCATCATCGCACATGTAGTCGCAGAGGGCGTCGAAAAAGAACAACGGCTGCAATTAGAATTTATATAAAAGCTAATAGTGATCCTATACTCGAGACGCGGCGAACCACGCGAAAAAATATCACCTGGAGTAATAGATAAAAATAGTCAAGATAGGCCCATCCAACATTTTACGTAAACGTTCTTCATACAAGAAAATGTAGCGTCATCTGTCGAAACTCCTGCGAAATACTTGTTTATTTTTTATATTTTATTTCATCTATGTGTCTGTGGTCACCTTGCCTGCAATGTTATTATTAATTCAAAAAAAGAAATAGGTCTTTACCTATCTACCTATACTGACTACTGACGGGAGAGGGTGCAAAATAGTAATTCATGCTCCCTTAAACTGGCGACATATTTTCGGGCTGTTCGCCCTGTCTTTAGTATACAAGTCTGTGCCTGGAGTTTGATAGCGTCAAAAACCACCATTTAGTTTGCTCAGCAGTCAGCGTCCACCTAGGTTAAAGATGTAATAGGTGATAGGTGGCCGTTAGGATATGTAGATAGGTATAAGATATCCTCAGATTCATATCGGTGATAAGATCAGAATAATTTTGATTGCTAAATACGTCAGCCCGAAAGCGTTGAGGAGTTGTACTTAATTTTAAATTTTAATCACATACTTAGTTTTATTTTAATCAGATTTCAGTTTTCATTTAGGTAGTTACTTTATCTGATATTTTTCACAATGCTTCACCTAAAATCTTTAGGTACTTATAAAGCCCGGTTTCCACCAAAGCGGAGCGGAGCTGTCATTTTGACATCTCCGAAACTGAGGAGAGAGGAGATGTCGAAATGACGAAACGTGAACTCAAACACAGATCCGCACTGTTCCGCTTTGGTGGAAACCGGGCCTTAGGGGGTTGACTAGTTGAGACTCTCCCGACATTTAGAGCTTCTTTGAAAACTTGAGACGTGAAAATAATGTAATTTCATGTAGTTTTTTTTGTAATATCTCATTACTCATTAGCTCCTACTTACTTTTATATTAATTACTATTATGACTATAATTGTACAATTATACAAGTTATATGAATTAAATGCATTCAGACCAGTGGTCTAAGGAACTATAAAGTAAAACAGTAATTACACAATACAGACGTGTAACAGAATGAACGGAATCCCTGGGCTGAAAGTAGCTGAAAGTTCATCAGAAACCAAATCGCTTTTAATAATGATGACGCAATGCTCTAGTACTTATACGAATAATCGACGAAAACTTAAATTCATTTTATAATTTTTAAGGTATTTCTGGGCAAATTTAAATTGAAAAAAATATTTAAATTGAAAACAAACGTACGTACGTTCTAAGGTCAGTTACATGCTTTAATTTTGTCACAACTTCTAACTTTTTAGACAATGATAAAAGTTAAGTTTATACTTTTCCGACAATCATTTGCCTAATATGACATGTTTTCACGTATGTTATTTTGGATTTTAGTTAATGCTGTTTTAAAACCAACCTTTCCAACAATAGCTTGAAACTGCACAAGCACAACGAGTAACAACACACACGACCGTAGAGAACCCATTTTATTTTATAATATTTTACACAAAAACACTGCAATGGCTCCTCTACCACTTTTAACTATGCTTTACGCAAGAAGCCTGAAATATTAATAGTTCGCTTACAGACCAAAGAGTGGAAACTGATCATTAAAATATTTTAAACGTAAACGTAACGTTTGGTTTTATGCCTACAAAGGCTATTTATTATGATAGAATAATTGCTATTAGGTCATCATCAATCTCAGATCATTCGCATCCCACAGCTAGATTGTTTTTGATGTCAGTGCCAATGCCTATACATATGTCCTTGCTATACCAAGGCCTCATTAGCTGCCATTGTTTAAGGTAAGATTGTCATCAAACGAAGCCTAACATAAAAATTGCGATAGCTCTACTTATCTTCAGATTCTGAATTCTCCGACTGCCTTTGTATGCTAGGTTAACGACCATCATACTTGACAGAAAGCGATGATCAATGATCCGAGACATAATCTTTGTGTTTATTTTTATTAAGATTTATTCAGCTCCATATTTTCCGACTTAGGTCACCCCTTCCGGAAAATATAGTGAGATGATTTGTTGATTGACCGACTTTTCATTACACTGACTATAATTTAATTTCCTTTATTCTGATAATCAAATAGATACTTTCCTGAATACTTAATTACCTTTAACTTATGTTTCTACCACTTCGCACTAATATAATTATAGGCACTCATCTGCACCCAGATCTTCCTCCAGTATCCAATATATTATTATATTGCCAAGCTATCTATCAATGGAACACCAGAATTTTGACATATTCTTCTTGCTATAACTTAAATGTTCCTAAGCATATTCTAGGAGATGGATAAAAATTTAAGCCTACTTTTGTTTATCGAGGTAAACCAATAAAGCAAAAACTGGGTTTGGAGAAATAGCACCGTTTTACAAAATGCTTCTCACAAATAAGTTTGGATGCTGTAGTTAGTTCAGTGTAGTGTCTTGAGAATATCATTTGCATACCTTTATGTTTTTTTTTCTTACTTTGTGTTTTTATGGTGCATAAATAATAAAAATAAAATAAATAAACAATAAACTTATTTGAAAGTTCTTGTAGTATCTGTTCTATGTTATTAATTAATCTATGCCTTCTCCTTCAGCGAATTGTGAAAATCCCATTTTTACATAACATAAAATTATTGTTGTTCAACTTGTAACGCCTGTTAATTAGTTGGATATTGTTGTTTTGGACACGGTCAAGTATGAATGTCATCGCATACGTGTGTACAAAGGAACGCGCCTACTTATTTAGCTCCGGACAGGCGAACGCCTCTGGCATACTAATTATACCGTGGAATATGTGGAATAATGCCTATACAAAATACATGCCCTATCAGTTCTGTGAATTTGCTCAACTGCATTTAATGTCAGTGTAGATTGTATTTTAAACGAATAGGTAGGTTTCTAAAACAAACTGAAAACTCCAATCAGCTTTGGTGCCTCCAAGAACCAAAAACCATTAGGTAGGTATTTCTAACGGAGCCTATGGCATAAAAAAGTGGTCTGGTTTATGTGGTGGTGTCTTATCCTGAAATGTTTAGTATCATAATAGAAAAGACAGTGACCTTGTGTCGATTAGTACTACTAATTAGTACTTAATTGTAAGTTAACTTAAGTGTAAGTACTTAACTTACCCATTACCCGGATCGCGAGAGAGAACATCAGGCAGCGCATCCCTCTCACAGGAGATGCACTGGGCGCCGGAGGGTAGATGACCTCCGGCCTCCATAAGTTGCCGGCCTGCGGGTGATCGACGTTAGGGACCAGGCCATACATAGACAGGCCAGGAGGTAGCACGCAAAAATACAGGCGCGCCTTTCAGACGGTTTCGGCAGCGGGCAGGCTGGCAACAATGTTGGGACCTGCTGCTGAGGTAGCTGCTCGATGTGATAGTGAATCCTGTACTCCCGCTAGCTGGCTCGTTTAAGGAATAGACAGTGTTTAGTGGGTGCAAACCGAACATAACCACTTCGTTCCCCTGTCGGAGGGGTATGCGTCAGGCATTTCCTGTCTATAAAAAGGGGTAAATTCATACTGGAAGAAACAAAAATACCAGAGTTTTATTCTAAAATGATTTTATTATGACAAAGAATCTAAATAAAAGTAACACATTTTTTACAATAATAAATCAATGCCCGAAGCCGATTTTGTACGTGACTCCAGGCTTCCTCGGCACCTTGCTACCGACTTCCACCAGTATCGGGGAGTAGTCGGCCTTGGCTGGCTTGTCGGAACAGTTGTTGTGAGGGATCTGGAACACGTACTTCACATCTACGTCATACCTGAAGAGCGGAGAAAAAAACAATTTTACTTTTTTTACAATCTACAAGTATTAGGAGATGCCTAATCAATCTTGTTTTGAAGGCGCTCAGGTTGTAATTGGCAAGAAATACAGTGCCTGCGAGGGTATTCCAGGCCTTTGGAGTGCGTATCAGGAATGACCGCTTCGTACCTGACTTTGGTACGTCCACTATGTATGGGTAGAAGCCTTTCCGATGCCTTGCCGTTTTGTGGTAAAAAGGTGAGGTGATGATTTGGTTCCCAAATCAAATAGTTCCTGGGCACACTCTCCGAACCAACCGACAGACAAACTTACGACGATGTTCGAGGCTTTGGAGTTTTTTGTGGACTGCGATCTCATCTGATAGTGAGTGATGATGCAGCCAAAGATGTTATCGTAATAACTTTGAAGGGATAAGTAAACTCAACCCTAAAACAGTTTCTATACAGCATCGCGCTAGAACGCTAAAGCGCTTGGCGATGTGTTGGTATTAAAACGATACTTGTAAGGATTAAAGTAATACCTGATGCTTCGACTGTTTAGGAGATCAAGATAATGGAGGCAATAGTCCTCTATAGTGGAGCTTATAATTCCAGACCCAAAACGATTAAAACAAGTTGAAGTCAAGGGCATTAAACTACAATAATTGTCTACCCACCAACATTATCCCTCAAACTATTGAGGCGTTACGATAGGACGTCTGTTCACACAGATTTCCCCTCTCTGAATCAATAGGCCCTTACAGCTATATTAAGTATATACTGAATTCTCGATAAATACGCTTTATAAAACAAAAAAGAAAAATAAATTACCTCGGCAGTTTATCCCTCAAATAGGCCATCACATTCTTTGGCAGACTGGTCGTCCGAGAGAGTACGAAAGCACTGAGATACCGGGCACCCTCCCTCTGCTCAGCGCAATGGAGCAGCAGCATCCAGGTCTTGTACTCCGTGTCCAGGACATACGTGTTGTATATGCCGTCATCTGCACAAAAAATATAGTGAGACTGGAAACTAACAATTAATGAACCCAAATATTACTACTTGTAACTTTTGTTATGAAGAGGGAGAATTTCCCTGTGACACACACTGCCTTTTGTAGAGAGCACGAGTTATGTGGGAGTTTTATAACCTCTAAAGCTACCTCGATGGCCTGCCTATTTTAGCGCATATTGCAAGACTCTAGATCTGTATTCCGTTTCAAACAATTATGTGAATTTGGAGCGCATCACCCTTTAGGCTCGCCTCGAGAGAAATGAGTTCCGTTCAGGGGACAGTAGCCCCACTTTTTGTCATGACAACCTCACAAGGAGAGACGGTTGAACTAATACACCTCTTTCGCCAGCGTAGCTGCTCTTTAACAAAGCATGCAGGGATAGATTTACTCCGACGTGGATAACCAACTCATAACGCTCTGAGACCCAAGCAGAGCATACCTCAAGCGTAGTATGTTGAACTGTATAAGTAAGTAATGGGCCGCATCACTGTTAGTGCAAAATTGGCTCATGACCAATCCTGTATTATAACTACTCTCCAAAGCAACCGTGTCTCCGAAAACTGTCGGGATTCGGGAGTATGAGAAAGAACTCCGAAAGAGTTCAAACTTTGTCGGACATATTATTATTCTGACAAAGTAACGAGAGGTTAGCTGTATATACGGGTAGTTGCATTCCTATTTTTATCTAGGTATGGTGGTACGCATTTTGATTTTCACAGTAAATAACGTCTAAGAAAACTTTGCTTTGGGTTACTTAGCTACCAATTATATTATCACAACATTATTTTAATGAATATCAATCGTTTGATTGTAAAATCGCGGAAATAACATTTACACGTTTATATAGAAACTCATCCTTGATTATATACGCATAGTTTACTCGAATAACGGCCACACCTGTCCATAATTAGCAATTAAATGTATATGTGCATACAAATTGAATATTTTAATATTGTTTGGTAGCAAACATTGTAACGTTTATAAAAATTTGTATGCAAATATAATATTATTAACTCTACGAAAAAAATTACAATGTTCTATTCTAAGCGGAAATTTCTAACAAAACTCAGAACTCAAAGGTTCATTTCAATATTAATTCAATTTAAGTGCAGACTCCGCTTTACCAATAGATATTATGATAGGTACTTATATGAATTTTTTACCGACTTCTAAAAAAGGAGGAGGTTCTCAATTCGTCGGAATCTTTATTTATATCAATAACGTTTACGCTATTTTTAATAACATAAGAAATCTTAAGGTGAGTTTTCCATTGTTATAAATAGCGTGAACATGTTTTTATTTGTATTAGAAAACGTTTTACGAAATTGGACATAACGAAATAAAAAGTGGTTTGTAATTAAAATAGTACGAGGGCGGTAAACGCAACTTCCGAGCATTACATAATATTATATCGAAATTAACGATTGTACCTACACAGTAAAAAGTCGAAGTAAGTCACTAGATATACAATAGGCACGTATGACGTAGATAATAATATTATAATAAGGAAAACTGAAGACTGTGTGGTCCTGCGCAATGACAGTCAGAGAGAATGAAGTTTTTCTATCAACACAAAAATACCAGCCGGAGTTTGCCTCGGAGAGGATCCTGCGCTTAATCTTCCCCCAACCCTTTTGAACTACCGGACTATGAGAGTGAGGGAATAGGGAGTGCGTTAGGCACCTGTATTTGCATATACACACTTGGTAATATCTCGGTGTCCCTGGTAAATCTCCACAAGAATTAACCTATATCTCTGAAATCGGTCTAAGTAACAGCAGCATAATGTTCTGTAGTTTCCTCGATTAACTTACATGTAAGTTCAGAGTGAGTCCAATGAGCAGGCTCATTCATATCCACCTTCCAAGTTATATTGCCCAAAAGATTTTCATCCAGTGGATCGTCAGCAAACCGATAGGTGAAATTCATAGTTACGGCCGGCGTCCATTCGATGGTACCATCTGAAAAAAATCAAATGTTGTATTTTAGGAAAAGTTTTTTAATTTTGAAGTCATTATTATTCCTACATGGTATAACTAATCGTATTTGTTCTACCTTTTCTAACCGATTCGAACTCATTAAGAGATATTACTTCAATTTTTATAGTCTACTGAACCCAAAATTGGGTTGGTCCCATCTGGCCCGGTGCCTCGGTTTGGTACCGTGCCAAATGGTGAAAAAATCCCATCTGACCCGATCCCATGCACCGGGATGATTCTTGAAAATAAAATTGTACATCAGCCAGACATCGTTGCGCGCTGGTAACCATAGCAACGCAACCATCACCAGCCAATCGGTGCCTTGGCTGCATAACCGATGCAAACAACAACCAATCGATGCCTACCGATGTAAGGACTAACCAATCAGTGCCCAAGATGTAACTTCGTCGGTGTTACATCTTCTTCAGTGTTTTTTTCAAAATCGCACAGCATTACACAGTAAGGTAAGCATCGCATTATTTTTGCGCGCAACAAAACCTTATAGAAATATACCTTCTCTTATGATACCTTCTATAGGTTGGATGAAATGGAAAAATATTGCGAGAAAACCATACAGTTTGAAAGTTCTATTAAATGTTTAAGGTGAAGCCATCATTTTGCCAGCGTAGAAGTTATTAAAAAAATCTCGATCTTATTCTGAAAGAAGACCTATGGAGTTCCATGAACTGAGACCGTGTCCAGCCGTGCTATTCTGCAAAACAGCGACGAGCGTACATCTCTGCATCTATGAATTTGTCAGTTGTAATAGAGTACAATTTTGCATGCCATATTCGGGTTGGCAGCTGTCTGGCAGCTATTTCATTTTGTAGAATAGCACATCAGTTCTGCACTGACAATGCTGGTTGTACCTGCGGATTAGGGAAATTGCTATAAACATAACAAATGTTAAAGGAATAAGTAAGTACCTTCGGCCTGAACATGGTCATCTTCTATGAACACAGCTCTCATGCAGCTGTACGATAGCGCCTCTTCCTCACTTGCGTAGTATTCCACCACGTACCAGTCTCCAAGCATCTGCAAAGAGAAAAAAAATCAAACTCAAGATTCGTCACTAACTCACAATTCACTAGCGGCATATTGACTATTGAGTATTGGTAAGTAGGTACCTGTTAGAATTTGACGAGCAATAACACATTGCAAATCTTTTGCTTTTTTATGATGATTTAGTTTAAACATTCTTTGATCCTACGCTTATTAGATATTATTTTGAAGGGTCTGGCTTGATCGCTCTATGAGAATTTACGGTTTCAGAATGCATACTACACCTCTAGTCATACGGCAAATTGTGGGATATGATAAAAATATAGAAATAGAACGTATGAAGTGATCGCTAAATGAATGCAAAAGGACATGGCCGAAACTTGTATGGAGCTGTGCCCTGGAAAAAAAATATTCATGGCGATTGACAAACTGTACGTCATAATATTAAAGCTTATCATTATGTCTTTACAATAGTTTAATTTTTATAATCAGAAAACTTGCGAGAGACATAATATTAGCATAACAACTTGCAACAAAATGCACCTTAATATTTTTAATAGCAATGATTTTTTATTCAAAAATTGCAATCCAAAATGTTTATTCGCATTTTCTAAGCTTTGGAATATGAAAAAATAATTAGTTCATAAAAAATACGCATGATATTTTATTAAAAAATCATTGCTGTTTAAAATATTTAGGCGCATTTTGTTGAAAGTTGTTATGCTGTTAATATGGCTCTCGCAAGTTTACTGATTATAAAAATTAAACTATTGTAAAGACATAATGATAAGCTTTAATATGACGTACTGTTTGTCATTGGCCATGAATATTTTTTTCCGAGGGCAGAATCCGGCCATGTCATTTTTGAATTTCGTTCGTTAGCGATGCCAGAGCAATCTTAAAAATATTAATGGACGGGACATACTTAGAGCTGCTATTTGCACAAATGGATAGATACAAATATTATTTCGTAACAAGGCGTTACTTTTAACTTTTTAGTAAGATCCTAAAAGGAACAATTAATTAGTGTTTACACCAAAGTTTTAGCTTTTTGCACTCCTGCTTCATAAACGAGCAAATCTCCCTCTCTTCCATGGAGGACGCAATAATATATTGATTATTTCAAAACTAAATGCGTATGAATGTAAATCTATTGTGAAAAAATGGCTGAAGCCATTTTTTGATTGGATTGGATTATGATAGTACGGAAAAATTACTGGCTATTATAAAGTAATAAATAACGAATCAAATTCGAATACCAAACCTACATATCATACACTCTCACACACACAAACACACATACACACACACACACCCACACCCATACATACACACATGCATACCTTGTAATAAAGTTAAAAAGTATAAACATGGCAATTTAATTCTTTAATGTTGGTATTACACATAAGACAACAATTGTGAGGGGGGAGCTCTGATGCCTATAACACGAGTTATTTTTATACTCATATTAGGCATCAGACGCTCAACCTAAAATGTATGTAATTGTAAAGCTTGTGAACAATAAATTTATTTATTATATAAAAAAAAAAAGGTACAATGTTTTCTCAACTTGCAAATTTCTTGGAAAAGGACTCAACTTACAAATTAGGTAGGAGGTAATTTTGTATTGAGTACAAACAAAATATGTAAGCCGATCAGATAAAGTGCAATTTAAGTACTAAGTGAGAGTAGACAACACTGACAATAGATACATACTAGCTGATTCAAAACCAGTTTAATTTATTTTTCTAATCATGCAAAGCTAACTCTTAAGCTGACGTTTCAATGCACCATTTGCATACGTTATACAACGTTTATACGAACCCTTACTGCGTAAAAGTGTAAGATATTCGCTCTTATCCTGTTAGACGTAAAGTTTAAGACGTCTAACATAATCCATTTACGTCATAGTGGAGGTATCATATCACTTTCTAATAAAAGGATTATAATAGTAATCTGTCTCACAGTTGCGCAAATTGAATTATAGTTGTAAGCTCATAACTGAACTGGTTCTAAGTATCTCATTACATCATCTCTCTTCTTGTGATGCAGAAGGCCCAATGAATATTTATTTTGCGCGATATTTTTATTTAGGTAAAAGAAAAATATGGTACGAAACCCTTCGTGCGCGATTCCGACTTGCACTTGGCCGATTATATTGGCTTACCATTACCTTCATTAAGCACTTTAACTTTGGGAAAATTGCACGTTTCTTCAAAATTAATCCTGATATAGATTGAGTTGTGCAAAATCGGTTAAATTTTTTTTAGACTACGTATTAACTATTTTTATTCATAAGCAGCATGTTTATATGCTTTCATTTTATTAACGTGCTGGTATATTAATTAACTACTTACGTACCAAAATTTTGCTTAATGATCTTACTAACAAATCTCTAAAATTTAAGTGAAGGATAACCATGTTTAACTGACTATAAAAATTTATCTTAGTCAGTTTTTTTTGATATTTCATTTTCATTCTCTACCTCTAATATATCTCACGATGTCTAATGAAAAGCTTTTAAATTAATGTGAAACACTCAAGGGTTACTTTTATTTAAAGTATAAATATTACATTAATTATAATGAAAAAAAGACGTTCTATATTGCAGAAAATACTTATTGAAATTAAAATAAGCATGCTCCCCGGGGATCAGATTGACTACAGTATTATGGAAAAGACGGTTTCCCATTTTAAAACAGTCGCTTAAAACTACTCGTAGATACCTAAGTAATTTCAATTCACGATGACGCGCCCCACTGTGTCAAACTCCATACGAATCGAATAAAAAATAAACAATTTTGACAGAGTGGGGCGCGTCTTGATGAATTTAAATATCTATAGACAGCACTCGAACGAGATCTAGATAATATGAGAACTTCTCTATGAATTCGTTCAGAAATTAATAATTTAAAATTGAGCAAAGAGTTAGATGAAGGATTTAGGTATCATACAGCAGTATAATTGTTCATTTTACACTCAAAAAGTCACTTGAAATCATATTGTGCGTGGGCGCCGGACGCTTGATTGATAACAATTGACAAACTTTATTGTAAATGGATATTTCTTGTTCCTACTCTGCAATGATAATTAATAAATAGTGTGTCTATTCTACGTAACGAACACTTTATAAAGTTTCCTATTTGATAATAATTATGACGTCTCTATTAGAATTATAGAGACAACTTTTATTTGAACGACTTTCCTTTAAAAGAGATAGATAAAGATTTTATTTTTTTATTTTAAATGTTCATAACTATATGATATCTACAATTTAGAAAATCCCAAAATATAAATAGATAGGTATTTCTAGTATGTCCTCTCCATGTGTCTACGTGTTATGGTTATATCAGAGGCATTGATACATCGTCAAAGGGTGAGACGCAATGTGTATCAAATGCGTCAATAGAACCGCTTGATTTCTATACGCTATTGTGGACAAGCTCCTTAATATAATTTTGCTCCATCGATCTGGGTTCATCTCCAATAGAGTGCGTGCAAAAATAGTGTGACGAGAGAGAACAAGGACTCTGTTGCTCTCTCGTCGCTGTCCGTCTTTTTAAAAATAATCTCAAAGGATATTTCAATAAGTACCTACCTGGGACAAATCAAAATGTGGAACCGCTCTGACTTCTGGACACTTCCTGTTGTTCACAATCCTGCTTGAAACTACATTAGCTGACACCAACACAAGCAAAATATATCCACCAACAGTTAACATTTTTTAACAAAAAAAAAATTACGAAAAATTATTACGAACAATAATGATTTTGCGTTTTATTTCCTTTTAAAGTTATTTTGTTTTTGTTTAAAGTTTATTTTGTTTTTGTTCAAAGTTAAAAGTATTTGTCACGGATGTTGACGTAAGCGTATTATTCAGTCGAACGGTCATAGTGGACTAACAAAAGGGAATTCTTATCATTTTGTATGGGACATTAGTTAATGGCTGCCGGGACGCGTTCAGAATTCCATTATCAGGCACTCTGACTCATAATTTGTTTTGATTATCGATTGGTACCTATTTTTTGTCATTGCCCATCAACAATTATTGTGGTGACCAATGTTACGAGTATAAGTATAAAATATAGTTAAACTTCAGCCCCGCAGGGCTCGCACTCCTATCATGTGTTGTAGGCGTTAAAGGTAGGTATCATTTGCTTGATTAAAATTAATGATAAAGAACAGTAAAGGAGAAATAAAGAGGAAACCTGCTTGAGAGCTGCTTAGTAGGTAACAGGTATCTTTTTTTTTTAATGACAGGAAATGCCTGATGCATACCCCTCCGTCAGGGGAAACGGAGGGGTTATGTGGGGCTTGCACCCACTAAAACCTGTCGCTTGCCACGACGGACCTCGTTGGCGGGAGTACGGGATTCACTTGCGTATTCACCGCGCTCCCGCCAGGCCCCGACCCACCACCTAAGCGGCAGGTCCCGTCGCTGCTGCCGGCAGCCTGGCCGCTGCCGAATCCTCCTAGGAGGCGCGTCCTAAACAGGGCACGCCACCTCCTCGGCCTGTTGGTGGAGTTCGGGCAACGGACGCCACAGCCCCTTTCGTCCGTCACCCGCAGGCCGGCGCACACAGAAGCTGAAGAAAGATGTTCGTCCTCCAGCAACCGGTGCGTCTCCTGCGAGAGGGATGTGCCGCCGTAATTATCCCTCTCGACGGGCGTTCCCGCACACTTCGGTAATTTTTTTACGAGGTTGTCTTCCTCGTAGTGCCCCGAAGGGACTTGTGGGCGTTTCCGCCCCCGCCTGTAATTTTTTAGTGAGGTTTTCTTCCTCCTCCGGTGTAGGTGTTGGCGTTTCGACACTGTGCCCTCTGCTGGGGCTCCCTCCGACACGCAAAGAAACGCCACCTATCCACCGTTTTTTTTTATTATAGGAAGAGGAAAAATCCTCATTGGATACCTACTGGTAATGCCCGACTCCATTGGGAATGGTGCCCAATGACCTACGGACTAAAAAACCTCCTCCCTGCCGCCGAACAATCTACCGGGAACCGCTGACGCATTACTTCCGGTAGAGAGCTGTCTTCAGGCCTTCGTGTTATTTTGCCTCTCCCAGTTGTCTTGAATGCGTTGCTTCATAATGGCTCGCACCATCTCCGCATACCTATCCCATTGCGATGCATTCGCGAGCATTCGTGGTTTGAGGTTCGTCGACGTTACCTATCCACCGTGCTAAGCTATTAGCCGTCGGTTATTAACCGACGTTACCAGGGAGCACCGGCCCGTGCGCTACAGATAGGGGCACCGTAGCACTCGGGCACACGTGGAGGTTGCTTGGCCAGCCCCCCAGGTAATAGGTATCTAGGTGGTATCTACCTATATTACTTTAAGCAAATATTCATCGTAATACCTATATATTTTAACCACAACCTCTTGTAGTTTTAAATTACACCCTTCGCATGGTACTCGTAGGTATTTAAATTGATGGGGTTACACTATGGCATACTTAAGTATAGTAATTAGTAACGTATATACCTAGTGTTGAAAAATCTTGATAATCAATTGGTACTTGAACTGTATTTTTCGGCTGTATAGGTAACTCAAGTTCAGCTGGCCAGAATATATCTGTGCACAAGTGCATGACTTTAGCTGTTAGTCATAGAGCAAATATTCATTTTTTATTGTGATCGTTCATTATACATTTCGTCTTATACCTAGGTACATTGATTTCTTCAGTCCAAGAATATACCCCATAAATTCGACTGTAAGTTACAAGTTTAGAACCTGCATATTTGCAAATACACAATGTGTTCGATTTCGGACACTTTTTTCAGTAATTTTTACGTGTTATCAGAAAATTTGCTCGTTGAACACTATCTTCATAGATCTATAATATAATCGGTGTATAATCGGTACTACCTATTGAAATTTGAATTTAGTATGATAACTGGTTAATTAAATAAAACCAGGAATTTAGCAAATATTTCAAATGACTTTCCTCTAGCGTAAAATCATATTGAATTTACATACATAAATAGTCTTAAAATAATTTACAAAGCGTGCCTAATTTATTTATTTGAGCCAGAAACACGTGTGATCGCAGACTGGTTCCGAATGTGAATTGTGAGTATTAGCAAAATTTGTGTCAGCTTGTTTTGGTAACCCACTTGTGAATGTAGGTAGAAAATGTTGGAGACTTAGAAATTGTCAGGTTTAATATAATATGTTTGCTTTTAGTATTAGATAGGTAGGTGCGTGTATTTCGTTTAATATTCCGTCGGGGTCAGGTGGTATTTGAATTCGTTTTGGAATATTATTTAATACTTACCTGAATCCAAACGGGACTAAAATAAATTCAACAAATAATTTAGTAAGCTAGTATTTACAGGTTTAGCATAGACACTATTAATTAATTATGTTGATACCTATATCTGCATATAATAATTATGTTGATAAGAAGACGTTAAGCCGAAGATTTCTATTATATTCTTTATGATTTAGAGTTTTAAAGAAAATACCTAATACCTACTAACAACATCTTGATCTTCATATTCATAATTTATTATAGACCACTGATTAAAGATACTTTATCCTACGATTGACCCAATAATATAATTAGACGTTACGCATTAACTATTCTTATTTCAACATTATGTAGAACTAAGTATGTAAATTAAGAAGTATGAGCCATAACTACCACGGTCATAGAGAAATAAATAATATGAAATATACCTACGGTGGTATAAATAATATACACTTATTTGTCTCTGAAAACGTCTAAATCTCATAATTTCCTTACATCGTACCTATAAGATCTGATAATATAAATTATATTAGACAGATATTTCTTATATCTTTTGTACAAATTGTACACGAAAGCATTGTAGTATACTTTATTGTAAAAACTGTCTACAAAAGCTGATGTCATTCCTTTGTTCTTGAGCTCCACGCTGAAGTATTTAATGACACTGTTTTAATATTCCAGTCGTTTGTCAACAAACTACCACACACTTGCATTTACCTATCTAGAATTTTATCTGTTATGAATAAAAAACGTGGATTTAATATCTCAAAGTTTTATAAGTATCTCACGTTTACGTTAAGAGAAAACTTAATTTTATCTGTGCGGATAAGTTGTCGTAAAAAATTCACGGCATCGCCTGGGGGGCTATTGCTCACTAGATTTCTTTAAAGAACTAAATTCCGAAAGCAGAGGAATGTCAACTTATCGGTTTCATCTTCAACTATATCACAGAAAGTGTTTTTACTTTGGCCCGTGGGGCCGTGACGTAGTGGACCTCACAAGTTGTTTACATCACTTGATTTTAAACCTTATTTTTATGATGATAAAGTTTATAAATGTATCGATTTTTGATGTGGTACCATAGATAATAATCTGTTAAAGAATCGTAATTGCAGGATCAATAAGTAAATTATCATTCCTCGTGTGTGCTTAGACCCTCCAGCTGATGCTGAACTATCTTTCTATATGTAATGAGATTTCTCTTTCTGATTAGATATAAAGATTCCGACGAATTGTGAACCTCCTCCTTTTTTAGAAGTCGGTTAAAAATAACATTTAAAATGAAAATGTAAATCTTGAAACCATAGTAATTAAATTGATAATTAGTCTTGACTGATTTTGTGGACGTTCCTACACCGAGTAATTCTTCCGTACATCTCCCAAATCTTCAAAGTATCTTGAGGGAATTTAAACCTATTATTTTATGGCTCTTTTGAACTGATTGAACTCTAGAATGATGGTTCATCAGTTCAATGATAGTCAGTCCCAATTCAGTTATAAGATTGTATTGTAAGACACCGTTCTTCTTTCAGGATTAATACCCAATTAAAAAATGTTCTCGTAGAGACTTTGACCTTTTTATACGTATTTTTCTGATAAAGCTTTCGTCCTTTTAACGACGATGAGACGCATGTATTATATTTTTAAAGATACACACATCCAAACCAATTATTTGTTTGTTTTAGAGTAAGTGTGTATCTTTTATTTCTTTCCAACTGATGTCAATGTATTTTGTACACATTTTCACCGATTCTGTCCGTCCTTATCTCAAAGCGGTCAGGAGAGCGCTTTTATTATTCACGTCACTGCCTTTGTGTCAGTACTATGTGTGTAACGTAGAGCCGGCCTTAGAAATGGTTACCAAAGAACGGGTAGACCGTAAGTTACACAAGGGTAAGTTTTTCCTGCAAGTTGAAAAAATTTAAGCTCATTAATGTGGCTGTGTCTAGTATGAATTTCTGTTACTATCTAACCAGATGTTTTTCTACTAAATCACAAGTTAGTGGTCGCCTGCGAAAGCAAACTCACTTGATGGTAACTACAATATTCCTTTAGTAATCGTCGGTAGAGTGTAACCGGGGACATAGATAATGACAAAGACATGATCCAGTTAAGGCCTTATAACTTAAACTGCACTGCGCTCACAGCATAATCCAGAAATACTTTTATCTCCATTTAGTTATTAATTCGTCAGCAAACCAAACTTACCGACGCTAATCACTAAGATCCAAATGGAACTGGGCCGGCCACGTTGCTAGGCTACCCGACGATCGTTGGACTATAAGGAAGCTATAAGGTTGGCTAAGTGGCCAGGTCCCAGTGGCACACGCGCTAGAGGCAGACCTTATAGCCGCTGGGACGACGATATTAAAAGTAGAGCAGGACAAAACTGGCTGGTGGTTGCAAGAGACAGGAAACGATGGACAACTCTGGGGGAGGCCTTGACCCGCGAGGGGTTTTCCAATACTCAATAAATATTATTTTTCAAGTTATATTTTATTAGTAATAAGATAACATTAAGATTTCCTTTTTAATTATTTTTTGTGTGAAAAAAGAAAAATAAAAGGCTATTTTATTTATGGTTATTAATTTTGCTGGTAACAGTGACTCTCCAAACCGAAACACAGCTTTGCAATTACTGCTTTACGGCAAAATCTGTACCTGTCTACCGGTGGTACCTTCCGACCGGCTGGACTCGGCAAAGATCATCATCTACAAATTGCCAGGCCGTTGTTGATTAGTTTACAATTGGCATAAGACTGTGGAGTATCTGCAAGAGACGAAGGTATGTATGCTCACTTCTACTAGTTAGCACTAGACTGATCTCACCGGCAAACGTAGACCAAACCTAACGCAATTTACTAAAGAAGCCCGTGGCGGGAATCAAATCCTTAACCTCGGAATTCAAATCGTTCATCGTTTTAATTCTACCCTTATTTCAAACTTATCTCTACAATTTCGTGTATGTTCGCACCTAGTCACAGCAAAATATAGTTTATTGATTGTTCCACAATGCAAAACTAATCGTATATTTCACTTTAGCAACACGATAATGTGTGATACTGACAGATTAACGAGCTAATACGCGTGTACGTACAGTAATAAGTTATAACTAAGCATATTTTGCCCTTGGCAAACACTGCTAATGATAGGTCGATAGCGTAATGAACTGGGTGCCACTGCATGTTGCATTATTGCTGGAAAGTTAGTATTTACCTCAGATTGTGACAGTTGAAGGAGTTTACGCAGAGACGAGAGAGAACAGCGACAAGCAAAGAATCTTTTGATAGTCTAAACTCTTAGATTTAAAACTAAAAGAAACTCTAAGATTTTCTAAGAAGAACGTAGAATTATTTACCCACTCCTTTATCCTAACCTAACCTTTTTTTTTTTTATCGTGGGGAATCATCATGGATACCCAGTCGCCCGGGGGAGCGGCTGGGTTATGCCGGAATCTTACCGGCTAAACCCCACGGTGTTTCCTCCTCGCACCGTATGACGGGAACACGGGAACGCTTGCGCAAACCTTCGCGAACCCGCCGGTGCCCGGCCGCTTGCGCAGCCCCTCCACGAGGTGGAGCATGGAGCTCCCCTCCAACAGCAAGGCCCGCCAGAAATACCTAAGCCGGCCTTACCTCCTCGGCGCCCATCCGTAAGGCGACGGACCCCCCGGGACCGCCACCCAGGGGCCGTGGGCACGGGTAAGCCGATACCTGCGAAGCTTGCTCCTGCACTTCGCAGGCATCGACCTCCCATACCCCGCGGCGGATCTGATCTTTGGCTCCGCCGCAAACCACCAAACGGCCGCAGAGGACAGGGAGAACGGCAACGACACACCGACACTCCTCTTCCCCTGCGGCCCCGCGGCCGACGCATCTAACGGTGCGCCACCGTTTGGTCGCGGGAGACAGGGCGAGCGGCAACGACACACCGACATGCCTCTCTTCCCGCGACTCCTCCTGGCTGCAGGAGACAGAAAACTCTGTCCCCCGCACCCCTCTTGGACGCATCCAGAGCGGGCCCATCTCCAGGCCCACTCCGAGCGTCCCCTCCTGGATTCCTTTTGGCTTCACCGTGGGGCCCAACCACGGCTACTGAGCCCCCCCATCGCGACAAGATTGGAATCCATCGGGGGGGATCCTAACCTAACCTAACCTAACCTAACCTAACCCTTTTCAGGTAAGTAAGTACGATAATTGCAGTCAGTAATTATTGCGTACAGTCAACGCTTTTGCGCTACAGCCACCAATATGGACCTAAGGATGAGCCTATATGAACATTTTACCTTAAACCTTCTGTCACACAAGAAAAAAAGTAGCGCTATCTGACAAAAATATGGAAAAAAAATCATCCCTCGGGAAACGCACGTGCAGAGTTGCGGACTAATAACAGTGCGAATTAAACATTGGCGTGGTTACGGTCGGCTTACTACTGACGCTGTTGGTGTTGAAACAAATTTTTTTGACACCAGTATACTGGCGGCATTTTTTCGCGCAGTCCGCCGGGTCCTGAGTATGTCTATTACTAAAGGCTACGGTTTATACGTTGAATCTCCGCGCGAATCTAAATTAGCTAGCGCCGAGGAATCACAATCGACCCGCTGTTTGTGGCTGTAGTAAACAGACCACGTACAAGTTACTCGCGCTTTCCTAGCATTCCTCTCAACCAGCGGTTTTCAAACAGTGAGCACTAGCTTTGGAGTAAGACACAACCTCCATAAGTTTCACCACGTTGAGAAAAACAGCCGAATTAGACATACTTAGCGCATAATAAATGGTTTAGGTATTATTACCTAAGTATATCACAAACATACAAAGTCAGTCATAAGAGAGGCAATATGGTTAATAGTTTGTGATAATAAGAGTATCATACTTACGACATTTTCATCACACTTACGATGAAAAATACTTGTTTTGTAAATAAATATAACAGAAAGCTCTACATGTACATTTGGCCGGCTACATGCAGGCACTCTAATTTTGTGCCTCATTACATAGTGGTGTAGTATTTTAGGCAGGTTCATAATTTACATATGTTCCGTTTAGTTGTTTTATTTAAATTCTGTTCTATTAGTGAAGCTATTATAAATTGAAGAAACAAAAAATAGCTATACGTCTGGACCAAATAAAGTTTCAGAAACACTGCTATAATTACTAAAAAAACGAAGTACCTATTACAAAATAACTTCTTTCAATAAAGGTTTCTATTGATTTGTAGTTGAATACTACGAGTAAAATGGCTTGAATTTATTTCCATTATCGCAGGCTTGCCGCGGTTGTAAAGATTATCGCGTCAGTGCTTATCTCACGGAGGCTGTTACTAATTAATGAGTCTGTAAGCAGTTGCCTTGACCATTGGATACCTACGGCCTTGGAAGTATAGCATCACACTTGCCCATAGTGTTTCAACCATTGATTAAACATATTAAAGGATCAGCACTTACTGACGTCACCCATACATTTTTAGGCTCCGCCCTGAAGCCGGATTCTTCAGAATTCGCTAGCGATTACGATAACGATGAATACGATTTTCTTACGCGATCAGGGGGGGTAAAGTAAATTCACTTCACACAGCGTATAAAAACGTTACGTGAATCGCCCCCAGATCTCTCGCTCGATCAAACATTAGAATTAATGTTGCGATGATCCAGTAATTTATGTAAACTCAGTGCCACTAATTTATTGTAACATTCACCCAGTTTAACTAGAAATTTATAAAACATATCCGACGACGACTCGGAAAGTGAAAGTTGGATGCAACATATTAATAAATCAAAAATGTTACTTATCTCTTTACCATGAAAATACTACAATAATCTAAAAATTAATCACCGCTAGCAAAACTGAGGGAACACTTTTAATTTATAATAATTCCCCGTGTATGAAACACTGTAACAAAATATAAATTATAGTATTATCGATATAGGTAATAATATTATCTTAGCAATAAATGTGCGATACTTACTATTAGGTAGACACTTCGTAAGAAATTAGCGCGATAGAGAGAGTGTCTCATTTTTCGGACGATTACATTTTTGAAAATCGGTCTATATTTAGGGGGGGGAAACGTTATCGCTTTTTGTAGAAAGCCGAAAATGTACTGACAAGGGCATGGCACGCACGCGGCACGAGAGAGCTTCGTTTGCATTCTCGAGCTGCTCTTAATTAATGCCGAGAAGGTATACCAACTACGTGGGCGTTTACTTACATTTTCGACACTTTCTTCTAGCACAGCGGCGTAATAACCCATTTTATCTTAAGAGGATGTGCTGAATTTGTATTTTTTCTTCTCACTTTTACCAATACGTTGGTGGGTGCGACATGTACAGCGTTGCAGAAAACCTGATTAATATAAAACTAAGCCTGACTAAGAAAGATATGTTCTGAGCGTTTTTTGATATTATTATTACCAACACATTAAAACAACAAGTAAATTATTAAAAAAATAAAAAACACGATTGCCCTGTGGTAAAACGACGTTTTCAAACAAAAATATAGCCTATGTTACTCGGAATGATGTAAGGATTCTAACGATACCCCATAGGTATGTCCAAATTTATTCAATCGTTCAGAAGTTATGGCGGAAGAATGAAACTCACATAGAGTTTCTTTATCTCACATAGAGTATGGGGTATAGATACGAGTACATACTAGGCTATCATCAGCTGAAAAGATGCTTCGAATAAAAAGACGATTCAAAAGCAATACTTTGGTTTTATTCTTTGACCTTAAATATTTTGGAAATTAAGAATTTAATTATTCATGTCGTCAATGTCTTTAAAAGCAGAGTAGACTTATTTTGCAACATGTAATATGCCATATCGTGTTTCGTTATTTTTTACCTATACTTTATTCGTCTAAGCTAAGCGACTTTTCTCTTTCTGTCTTTTTCAAGTGATGGCTTTTTGAACTCTTTAAAGTTATATAGTCAAGAAGATATTTTAATGTCTAACCTAACCTAACCTCCCATTTTCTGGATTCAGTTATTTGTACTTACAATTTGCCATTTTAATTGATTCAGTACTCAAGTCAGTCAGAAGCAATGGACAGAGACCGATGGAGGAATCTTTTGGAGCAGGCCCGGGCCCACAAAGGGCTGTAGCGCCGTTGATGATGATGACTCAAGTCAGATGGTAGCATTATCTTCACTTGTGCGCGTAACATACTATTAGTACCGTTACTAATTTGTTTTAACGATACCCCATTGATCATTGGTCATTTAAGACCATTTTGTTTATGATCTAGTATTAACCGATTCCTCAGCAATACAACCTAAAGTTATGACTCCATCATTAGCAAGCGCGGCATGTATTAGCTTAGGCCGGCCCGCCTGATCACTATTCATTTGTTGTTAGAAATTAAGACAAACGAGAAAACTGGTAGATCGCTCGTAGAAAGTGTAAATGCGCCGCGTTTTTTAATTGATACCGTATGTACCGAGGTAGGGATGGAGGCGGCTTCTTCGCTTAGAATAAAATGTAATTAAATTAAATTAAGCGACCTCCCTAAACCTGGCGTTTAGGGAGGTCGCTTGTTTGGGACGCAACTTGTGCTGACACCCTGGCTGCGTCCCACATTGAGGCGACCTCCTCTATGGCGGGGGCTGCGGCTACTAGTGCCGAACGGGCCAAGGGACGCAAATATGAATCTCTTGACAAGATTTTCATATTTGCGCCTTTTGGTGTGGAGACTCTGGGGCCGTGGGGCCCGGGGGCTCGAGCTCTTTTTGAAGAAATTTCAAAGAGAGTTATCGAGTCTACCGGGGATCCAAGAGCTGGCAGCTACCTTGGCCAACGTAGGTATTAGTTTGGCCATCCAAAGAGGCAATGCTGCCAGTATCTTGGGTACCATGCCTCGTTGCGATGGATTCGATGAGGTTTTAAATTTATAACCTAGTTTATAGTCCGTTATTTTTATTTTAAATCTTTTTATGTACATATATTTAAGTATTAGTTATAATTTTCTGGTAATAAATGATTTATAAAAATTAAATTAAATGAACTTTTTCAATGATTGCTAGCTTTTGTCCACAACCCTGCCCGCGTGAATTTCGGATTTTCACAAACTCCGGAGGATTTTTCTGAGATAATAAATAGGAGAAGGTAATGTGTTGAACTGTAGATCAAAGTTATCTACATTCCAAAGTTCAGTACTCAGAGCAGCTTGATTGAGTAACCTACATCAAAACGTACCCACAAACTCACACATTGGTGAAGAAAAATTAATTACATAATAAACTAGCAAACCCGGCGAACTCCGTTTCGCCTCCAGATGGCTTCGTTTTTAACCGACTTCAAAAAAAGGAGGAGGTTCTCAATTCGTCGGAATCTTTTTTTTTTTTTTTTTTATCTATGTATGTTCACCGATTACTCGAAGACGCGTGGACCGATTTGAAAAATTCTTTTTTTGTTTAAGAGGGTTTTGTTTCCAGATGGTCCCATTTTAATCAGGTCAGGATCTGATGATGGGATCCTGGAGAAATCGAGGGAACTCTTCAAATTTTGTATGGACACATGAAACTATTTGAGTATTATTAGAAAGAGTAATATTTTCCAAGTTGTCCTATGGTCATCAGGTCAGGATCTGATCATGGGATCTTGGTGAAATCGAGGGAACTCTTCAAATTTTGCTAGTATACTTAAAGCGAGTTGGGTATTTTTTATAGTTACTGGTGCATATGCTACCAGATACTGATTTGATGACTAAAGTCATCAAGTCAGGGTCTGATGATGGGATCTTGGTGAAATCGAGGGAACTCTTCAAATTTTGCTAGTATACTTGAAGCGAGTTGGGTATTTTTTATAGTTACTGGTGCATTTGCTAGCAGATACTGATTTGATGACTAAAGTCATCAAGTCAGGGTCTGATGATGGGATCTTGGTGAATTTGAGGTATCTCTTCAGATTTTATGAACACACCTCAAGCAATTTGGGTATTTTACAACGCCTTGTGCATTTTATTGTTTTCCACTAAAAAGTATAAAATAAAAATGGGAAATGCTTTCCAAAAAACCAACTTCAAATGCCACTACAAATAGTGAAATAATTTTTATTTAAATTTTAGGTACCTACACCAATTTGAAGTCGGGCGATTGTCTATGACTTCGTCATTTCTTCGCACATCAAGTAAGTAAGAAGGACTATTAGGGATTGTATGAAACATTGCCCGACTTCGAATTGGTGTAGGTACCTAAAATTTAAATAAAAATTATTTCACTCTTTGTAGTGGCATTTGAAGTTGGTTTTTTGGAAAGCATTTCCCATTTTTATATGTAACATTTTTTAATTTTTAATTTTAATTTTTAAATTAAAAAAAAACCCGACTTATTTTTATATAATATATAATAATTATCTAGCATTATAATTTTATTTTCGCTTCACATTTCACGTCTACTTCACCTCATTTGTGATCTAATTTATTTCCAGTATTACTATAAGTAATTTGTTTTTCTTTACTAACAACTAAGACACTTACAAGTTACCATTGAAATCATAACATAACTTTCATGCGATAAAATTGCTATCGTCGTCGGTCATAATATCGATAAATGTTATTGATCAATATAATTATATCAAACTATATTTTAAGCTGGGCACTTCAAAATGTTTAAGCGAGATTTTTGAGGAGAAAGTAAATCATTTATTGCGAATACCTATTACTAACCGGTCCTATCTTTATAATGGGTTAGCAGTTATAACGGCGGTA
Organism: Coenonympha glycerion; assembly: GCA_963855885.1. NCBI lineage: Eukaryota > Metazoa > Arthropoda > Insecta > Lepidoptera > Nymphalidae > Coenonympha > Coenonympha glycerion. The sequence goes on along the minus strand of OY979637.1, from coordinate 12,291,098 downwards.
ACACCATCGATTTATGTGTCGATTTCTATAATAGCATAATTCGAACAACTAAACTTTTGATACGGTGTTATAGTAATAATATAGTGTTTAATAAAGCGTATGGATACTAAAAAATAAATTGATGGGTTAATCGGTTAATAATTTAAAGTAGTAGCATGCATTCATCCTTCAAAATATAATAATAAGATTAGTGCTTCAGTCTTATGATGTCTTATGATATAGCAGACAGTATTAGTACCTATATCAGCTGACAACCCCATACCAACGGTGCAGGAGTAAGCAGATGCTGGAAGAATTTTTCCACTTGCCACAGCAGCTGATATGCTTGTCTTAAAAACTGCATCTGTAGATATAGTATTATTTCCATTTTTACATAAAATGCAGTATATACAGGATTTGGGCCACAATCATGCAGTAAAATCTTTACGCCTGAGAATTCTACACTACCTCAAAGTTGTTACTGCCAACACAAACTTGGCCAGCGCAATTCCCCTGTCCTTCTGAGAGACGACCCATAGAGGGCTGTAGAAGTGGGTAAAGACATTTATAAATAATCGGCCAAGTGCGAGTCGGACTCGCACACGGAGGTTCCGTACCGTTATCTTTATCGCGAGATGAAAACATGAAGATATGAAATACAGAAGCTAGAAATCTCAATAATATCCTATTGCTACTATACAAGTAGAGTAATATTGGGTATTCTGGATCAGCGACCAAAACGAGCAAAAAATCACGTTTGTTGTATAAGAGCCCCCTTTAATTGATGATTAAACAAACTTACCTGTAAGTGAAGTTCTATCACAATTGTATGAGTACATTTAATTCGAAGATATAAGTAACACACTTATAGTAAAATACTACAAGTTTGTTACTTATATCGAGAATTAAATGTTCGAAATGCAATCTTTATTTTGCTCTATTTTTTAGTATTCTTTGTTATAGCGGCAACGGAAATAGATCACCATTCACCTATGACAAGTAACAACCTATTAAGGTTCAAGATATACAGCCTGCTGACAGACGGACGCACGGAACGGGCGAGTTCTCAGTAATGGGGTGTTTTTTACCCTTTGGTTACGAAAACCCTAAAAAAGGAGCGAAAACTCAAACACAGGTGTCGGAAACAGTGTGTACAGATGTCGTGAGTTCATATTTCAAATATTTTTATTGAAATTTCCTAAAGCCTAACCCCGATTTTCGTGAAACTTCCGAACCCATGGCCCACATCCGATCGGACCTAATCCATCACAATCCGGAATGCTAATCGGCAGTCGACGCGGCGCGAATGCTCAAACGCACCACAGATAAATAAATAAAATTGTGCGGAGAAAAATGTGTGTCAGTGTGCTGGGTGCGCGTCCGGCCGACTTGTCGGACTTGTCACTTGGAAGCTTGAGCTTGTGCGGCAATGATCTCCATTCTTTGGATTTATCATTAAATACAACTGACAGTTCCTTTTTTGAGCCAATTTGAAGCGCCACTCTCAAACGTCCACGGTACTAAATTGACATATGTTCCTAGTGACCGTTTTAAATGTTATTTTATTTTAGTTCCATAGACGCTCAGGCCAGGTTACGTAACAATCAGCGCCAAAATGGTGAAAATCGAGTGTATTCATTTTTACGTTGACAGTTAGCGATCCATAGAATAGAGATCAGTGTTGCGGGTTGCCTTAGAAAACTTGGCAACGTTTTATTTATCAGCATATGCTGCATTTCTTCGCAGCCTCTTTGTGTGAACCATTCCGTGCATGGGTCTCTTCTCAAAGGCGTCATTTCGCTATGCAAACCTTCAAGCACATTGTTGTAAACTCTCAAACACGCAGGTTTCCTTTCCTCCTTTCCTTATGCGAGTGATATTAATTAGTTTCAATATTGAATACAATATTTTATAGTTAATATATTCATGATGGACTAAGTGATTAACATTGAGTTAGACCAGTGGTTCCCAAACTTATTTTGTCTACTGCCCACTTTGAGAATAAATATTTTTTTAGCGCCCCCATTTTTTCACCTATTTAAAAACCACTATAACTTCAAATTGAATTAATTAATTATTGTGACCTATATATGTATATTAACGGAGAATTCTAAACGAAACTTTTACTATAACCCGCAACTTGAAACCTGAGCGCAGTAGGTAACATACAACGGCGCTTAAGGTCTCAAGTTAACTCTTACGGGCTCCACCTGCCAATAAGAATGATTATTGAAACGCAACTTTATAGTATTAAAACAGAGTATCTTTTATTAAAAATATAACTAAAATAATCAATCCTTATATAAAAACTAATGTGAAGGATGAATCTGATGCTGTTTAATAAGTTTGTTGATATCAGGTTCCAATTTACTCAAGAACAGTCGCAAGTCGCCACGTTCGGTAACAAGCAAACGATTTCGCTTTTTAGTAAGCAATGTTGTCACAGCACTAAATCCACGTTCACACAAATATGACGATGGGAATGCTATCAAGAATCGTTGAACGATTGACCACAATCCAGGGTACAATTGCGGGATCGGTTTTTGTAGCCAAAATTCTTGGTAACCATTTTTGAACTTGATTTTTATTTCCTCGTTTGTTGTCAATTCTATAAGTTCTTCTTCCAGCTGAGGTGACATTGCTGTGTTGACATTTGAAAACGGATCCAACACCCAGTCTGGTATTTCCAAGTTCAAAATGTCCTGGTATCGTTCGGTGAAGTCAATGTGGAGGTTTTCCAAATGTTGGCAGTAGGCAAACAATTCGTCGTTACTGCATGATACTGATAAATTTGGAAAATTGTGAAACTCACGTCTGCCCAGATTCTTTTTGTGTAGAAGCAGTTTGGCTGCGAAAGCAGCAACGACGTTTTTTGTTTTAATTAAATTTAGTTTATCGCCTTGCATTTGGAGATTCATGTCGTTGAATAATTTATACAGGTCTGTCATGTAAGCTATATCATTTTTTGATGTTATGAGCTTGTCGTGCAATTCTGTATCTTTAGTCTCCAAGAACTCTATAACAGAGTCAAACAGGTTGTAAAATCGAGTCAGACAATTGCCTCTTGATAGCCAACGAACTTCAGTATGATACAACAAACGGTTGAAATCCTCGTCATTAGTAACACAAAGCTGATGAAATAATCTATCATTCAAAGAGCTGTTGCGGATTTTATTGACTGCTTTGATGACATATTGCAGTGATTGAAATAGTTTTTCACTTAAGTTTCTAGCAACTAAATGTTGTCTATGAATAACGCAATGTACACCAAGGACATCTGGAATTTTATTTTTTAAGTACGCTATGAAGCCTTTATGGCACCCTGTCATAGCCGGAGCGCCATCCGTAGCAACTGAAATAATATTTTTCAAAGGAATCTCTTTCTCATCGCAAAACTTTTCCAATGTATTGAATATGGTTTCACCTTTTGTATCGGTCTCTAAATTTCTAGCAAATAATAGTTCTTCACATATTTTCTCATCTTTAATAAACCTCACGTAAGACAACAACAATGCTTCATTAGTTGGTAAAGTGGACTCATCGAGCTGAATTGAGAATTGACTTGTCCTCAGGTGATCGCACAATGATTCTTCAATGTTTTCAGCCATTTCATCAATTCGTCTTTGCACAGAATTATTACTCAAAGGAATTTTTCGGATAATATCTGCGGCCGGTTTATGAAGCACAGTAGTTATCACTTCATTTATTGCTGGCAATATTAACTCTTCTCCGATGTTATGTGGTTTGCCTTTTTGAGCAATTAACAAAGAGATATTGTACGAAGCTCGAAGTCCGTCGTCATCTTGCTTAGCAGCCGCCGAAAATAGTTTTGCTACACTTGGCTGTGTATTATGCTTCTTCTCTAGGTCTTGAAAATATGCTACATTCTTGTCTTTCTTATCTGGATGCATTTTATTCAAATGATCTTGCAGCCTTGAAGGCTTCATTGCTTCATTCGAAAATGTTTTTAGACATAGAAGACACAAAGGCGACGATGGGTTTGTGGGATTTTCAATAAATCCGAATTTAATATATTCCGCACAGTATTGCCGTCTCTTCTTTTTTACTTCCGACATTGTTTTGCAATGAGAAATACGTTCAACTTCGCGAGTAGTGTAGAGGAGGTGTAAGTAGTGCTCATCTATTACGCGCGAGACCACAAATGAAAATAAAATAAATATTACATTGTTTATATAGAAATGCTTAAGCAGCACGCACCGACAGGAATAAAACAAACATGCATAAACTCGTTAATCTCATTCGACGCTCAATCGTACTCAACAAGTCCGAACAAGTATTCAATGAATCATCCGACTGCTACAGGAATGCACAATTCGGGTTATTTAACAAAAACTTGTTAAAACATGATAGATATCTACGAGTACTAATAACTATTAAAATGCGAAAGTGTGTCTGTTGCCTTTTTATTTGTGTCTACTTTCATTACGAAACGGAGCGACCGATTGACATGATGATTCATTTTTTCTATATTCAATAAAATATGACAGATATATGAACTACGCGGAGAGAAATATAGAATCGAGTTTGAGCAATCTTTTAATTCATATTAGTTGATGTTCACAAGTTGTTGTTGAGAGTCGAGAGCTCTTGCAGTTAAGAGGTTGTTTAAGAGGCCTACTAGCTAAATAAAATTACAAATCACCCCCCCGCCTCGACACAACGCCCCCATTTTCCTTCTGGGTCTCTTACCGCCCCCCTTGAGACCTGCAACGCCCACAAGGGGGCGTTATCGCCCACTTTGGGAAAGACTGAGTTAGACGATTAAAAACCATGAAAATTCAAAATAAATTAACATGAATGCGAAACGTGGTTTTAAAGAGCTGAGAGATTTTTAGATTTAGGAATTCTCTTAACCGATACCTATCTACTTGAATGTTATTTCTATAATGGTGGCCGTATATATTTATTTAAAAAAAATAATTCACTGGAACAGATTTAAGTTTGAGATAGCTTTAATAAATGTATAAAAACATAGGGTCCTCTAAAATCTTGGTATAAGACTCGTAGGTAGAGCGTGCAATGTTTTTAAAAGGTGTCTAAAAATCTATCTAAATAACAAATCTATCTATCTAAATAACAAAGCTTGTTTAGAAGAATCATTAAAAGCTAATTAGTTTTGTTTCAACTAATATTAGTTATCTTTGATGTTATTATTTATAATGTTTTAGTGAAATATAATAACTCGTTTTATACATCCTTTTCCTTTCCTAAATTCGTAATAAATTATTTAATGCAAAATAGAAAGATTTTTAAGTGTCTATGTACTTATCTAGATATTGAAAGTGAAACAATATGCGTAGGTAGGTAACCTACCTTGATCCTGTTCCGATAGTCATAAATTTTTCACGAGTGTAAAAATGTTCAAATAAGTAAAGCAAACAAAACGCGTTTCGGTCACCGATAGCGAAAGCTTATAATATTGACATATTGGAAAGTAGACGTCGTAAAATAAAATTGTTTAAAAACTAGCCTTTATTTTAGGGGCGTAAGGTCCAATATTATTAAATTGATGGGCTGCCTGCTGCATCCCAAAGGCATGTAGCTAACCAAGTTTTCCACTTATTATGCGCACGATAGTAAAATTCAAATGTGTCATATTAGTGTACGTATGTACTCGTAGCTTACATTTACCCAGGTACCTACCCATGAGTATTCATTATTTAAAAAAAAAAACTAATCTTTCGAACATTATAACTGAATAGGTCATTCAGTCATTATGAACCTGTTTCATCAATGAAAGTAGGTATACCTAATTAACACCGAACATTCTATTTAATGGAAACTACATAATGTTTATAGGTAAGCTTTTTATACATATATGGCGGTTCCCAATATTCGATCTATCCATGGTTTGCCTTACTAGAGATAGAAATTTGACGTACCTTTTATGGACCTTATGTCGCCAATACTCGATACTCTCAATACTGATAGGTATAAATATTTCAATCTACAAAGACGCGCCCGCTTTGTGTTTCAGTATATTCGTACCTCAGACTACAGTGATTCGTACCTATGGAGTTTAACAGAGTGCGGCACGTCGTCGTGGATTGAAATATCTTTACCTAATAAGTTCTCCTTCTGGTATAATTTCTGGAAAATCATTTCTTTTTCCGATATTGGTATTGATTTGAAATGATTCAGATGTAAAACCAAAGTAGACGTCAGCCTCATAGCACAATATAGGCTTACCTAAGTAGATACCTACCTACTACTTTGTTCACCAGTCTTTTCAAAAGCTATCACCAACATCGTAGAAGCTACCTGTAGTATCCAATTCTGCAAACTATACTGTACCTTTTTGCCTTTTCAATAAGTCTTAAAATTGATTTTCTTGTATTCCAACGTCATCCTTCTTTCATATCAGTAGCTTACATCAAGGATTTGATATAAAACTGTTCTCTATTCTGGTTCTCGTAGAGTCTTTAGTGCCTTCACAATTTTATTGCACTTACGATGTCACATCTACGTACACGTGGATTGTACTGAAACAAAAGTTGGCCGAGGCGACATCATTAACAAACCGGATCCCTGAGTTTCATTGACGGCTCTTAGTTCTTATATGCTGGTATATCGTTGCCAATTTAAGATGAGCTTTTGCTCCACACGTATGGTTTCAAATTGTTGGTAGAAGAGGCGTTTACAGGGATCTAGTTAAATTGGACAGGTCTACTGGTTGTTATGGTATGTTGCGCCTAGTCTTATACGGATTGCTGCTGTAACGCCTTGCCGACAGATTGCGGCGCAATCCATCAGTTTGGTGCCGTGCCAATTGGTGGCATTAATTTGTTGTATGAAATCAGTTGCATTGACTTTGAGAATTACAACTTACTGTGATAGCCCATGGTAAGGGAGTCGGCGTTCGAATATCACAACTATGTAGAGTTATGACGTGAATTCATAGAAATTGAATATTCCTGGATTTCAGGGAAAACCTGCATGCCTAAATTCACCATAATGTTTTCAAAGCCCGCCAATACACATATATTATTATGGCCATTGTGATAAGCTATGACAGTATGACCAAACACCTGTAATTGTGGGAGAAAGTGGGAAATTAAAATGGGTTCACAGCGCAGACTTGCAAAGAATACGCAGGACGCAGGAAAATCCTCATGAGATGTTGACTTCACAATGCGAAATAGTAGAGTCATTGTGAAGTCAACAACTCCTAAGGATGTCCCAGTGTCGGGACGAAACGTGTGTCGAAGAAATTGTTGGAAGAATTGTGAGTTCTTGCATATTTGACCATAAATATTATATTCAAGTAGCAAAACAAATTAATCGGTCATGCTAATTATAAATTTCCGCGAAATAGTGCCTGCTCCCATTCAATTTTTAAAAGGAGTTGAGTCTACCTGTATCTATGACTTGGATAAAGATTATTTTCTAAAACCTCTACAAATCTCCAAACTGTCAATAAACCTTCCAGTGTACTCGAATGAAATGTTTTTCTTTCACGAATTGCTAATGTTTGGAACGCCCTCCAAGTATCCGTATTTCCAAGCAAGCAGTGAATAGTCAGTTTAACTGTGAATTGTCATTTTCAAGGCAAGCGCGCTCTAGCATAGACCCCATCATTGCTTTCCATCCGGCATGATAGCTGCAACAGAAATACATTATCAGTGTGAAAATTTCAAGTGTCTAATTATTATACGGTTCAAGAGATACAGCCTGGTATTACTGGTGGTAGAGATACAGACTGACGGACGGACGGACGGCGAAGTCTTAGTAATAGGGTTCCGTTTTACCCATGTTTTACCCTTTGGGTACGGAATCCTAAAAGAGCAGTTTTGAAAATAATAATACTTTTGTCAAACACAAAAACACTAGGAACAGACCGCGTTCTTACCGCGTTTTATTAGTAATTTTATCTGTATCTGTTATATTAAATAATAATAATAGTATTGATAAAACAGCATTTTAAAAAATATAAGCACGGTTGTGCTAGATATTGTTTTAATAAAAGATTACTATAAAATGTTAACGAAGAAAGAGTCGGTTTTAATTAAACTAAAAATAACATTTTAGGCACAGTAAGTTAAAAATTAATTGGAGTATGAAAAGTAACATTACCTTTTATGGCGTGTAATCTGAAAGTACGTGAACGCGACGAAAACTTGTTCAGTAATTATACTTTCAGGCCTATACCCGTACGCAAATATTTAAATCGCTAGATGAGCCCTAAGCCTTAAAAACAGCCACATTTTTGTCGTACGTGCAACACATATTGTCATCTTACACACACAGTGACATAAGAAATGACGTCTTATTTACTCTTTATCGAATTTGCACTCGCGATCTCTGTCACACAATCACACTAATACAGCATGCTAAGAGCGCTCATTTGAGACGTTTTCGATGTGCGCAATGTAGGCTTAGGGCTTATCTACCGATTTAAATCTTTGCCCGTACGTGCTTACAACTTACAAGCTCCTAATAAATAATAGTCACATCAACACCGGTGGGCTGGTGGTAGCTATTTTGACAATGGAATCAATGAATCTTTAGATAAATTATTATCTGCCTATAAGTTTTTTAATGTTAATTGAGCGCTATGCGAGACCGCGCGTCCATAGCAGTGTAACAAAAATAAGTTAAAATATTCTAAGTAGGTAAGGAAATGTATTCTACTCGTATATGTCACGTAATATCACAAACTCCTCCGTTCATATAAGATTTTCGCTGTCGCTGCAGTCAGTTCCCCTAGTGGAAGTTCTGATAATGCTGAGTAAGCCAATAAGATATTAACAACTTACAGTACAAATGTTGAAATTGTAAGGCTTTTAAAATATCCCTGAAATCACTTGATAGCCCGCATGCGTAAGTTCGAACCGTATGAAAACGATAACTTTATTGTAAAATCTCTGTGACTAAACGCATCCGTTCCGTGACATGGATTTTCTTCCACGATTGTGTTTCACTGAACGCGTAATGTCGTACACTTCTCCCCTTCGCACACGGCTCGTAAGCATAGCGTAAGCGTATCTTTATGACGCTACGCTTATCAATATGATAATTACGCCACCTACGATTCGCTGCGACACCGCTTCGTCTGCGGACATGTTTGAAAATATTCGTGCTCGTACTGTTCTCGTCGTTAAGCATACGCTTATGACTTATGAGCCGTGTGCGAAGGGATTTTCGCTTCTTCTTCGTCGTGTAGCTCTTAACAGATTGGTGTAGTTATGGTCGTCATCATAAAATAGGACTTAGGAATCACTGTTAGAGGTAGGTACACGTAATTTTCCTCGCGGCCATACGCCACCTCTTCCTGCTTGTTGTGATCCCAGCTCACTCATATAGTCACCACCAGCAAACTTCCATTGGCCAGTCAGTCCGATCAGACAATCAGGATGCATTGCTTAACAAGTCGTTTGATGGAGTCGTTGTCTCACCAGGAGACTTGTACGAAGAACTTATAGTTAACTGACAGCAACTTAAAAAGTTCCGATGGCATCCTTTGAGTCGTCGTCGTTCGTCGTTTCAGCCGATGGACGTCCACTGCTGGACAAATACCTCCTGAAATGACCATCAAACACCTTACGATCTTGCACCGCCTGGCGTCAGCGACTCCCCGCGACTTACTTTATGTCGTCTGTCCACCTGGTTGGGGGTCTGCGGATACTGCGCTTCCCGGTGCGTGGCCGCGCTTCCAGCACCTTAGGTCCCCTACGTCCATTGGTCCTACGAGCTATGTGCCCCGCCCATTGCCACTTCAGTTTGGCGAACCGTTGAGCTATGTCAGCCACTTTGGTTCTTTTGCGGATCTCCTCATTTCAGATTCGATCACGCAAACATACTTCGAACAAAGCTCTCTCCATCGTTCGCTGAGTGACCCTGAGCCTTCCTATGAGGCCCACAGTCAGAGACCCTCTATTCTTTAATACCCAAAAGGGCTTCCTAAAAAGGGCCATCTATAGTAAACAACTTGATGTTCGTTAATCACAACAATTTGCTCATATATCACAATCACAAATACCTAACTGTTGTCAACGAGGAGACGGTGATTTTATGACAACATAAAACTTTCCCATCACTTGTTTCCGGTATGAACAGATTGGACAAGACATTGTCCCCGATCGTTAAATGGCTATTTAAACCGAACACAGCGCGTGGTTCAATAGACACAGTAAAAGCTTGTAAAACTTGTAATGCCTAGATTGCAAAACGATTGTGGTTGGTGTTCTTATAATATGAGTGGCTCGCTCAGAACTTGGGCTCTGGGTCTAGCGAAATGAAATGCAACCAAGGCACTTGTACTAAAATTATTATTATTGGACAATATCCCAAAAAATTACGCTTGATTTAATTTTGATAAACCCTGTCTTAGTAGTCCCGTAACAAATTCTGCACCTATAGTTAGTATTTACCAAATTTCAGATCTCTACAACCAGAAGAAGTCGGTCCCTCCCAAAAAAGTTCATTTGATTTTTGCCCCCTTTTCCCCTCTTAAAATTTCAGACTTATAGAGTTATAATCATAATCATAATCATAATTTATTTGCTTAAACATTGTACATGATTACAAATACATTTTCAGTCAACAAATATTGACATGCAAATATGTAATAACTTATGCTAATTATAAATTTATGAAAATATTATAATTAATTATAGCAAATATAATAATTTTTGGTTTTGTTAATGATTTAAGTGATAAATGATACTTAATTGACTGCGATAAATGATATTTAAGTCAAAATTTAATATTTATCGTTTCAAATAAGACACATATTAAGAAAGACAAAACTACAGGAGTATTTGTGTAAAAAATTTGATTATATAAATTCTGCACCGCTGATTCTAAATGCATGACAATTAACAATTATTATTATTTATGACAATTATTATTATTAACAATTATTAACAATTATTATTATTTATGAAATTATTATTTTTAACAATTATTAATAATTATTATTATTATTTACAATTAACAATTATAATTATTATTTTTTATGTAATTTTCGATAGTAAATTTAAAAAAGTACACCTAGAAAATCCAAAGTAGCAATGTAATGGAATAAACTTGAATATAAATTGTTCCCAGTTAATACATATTAAGTAAATAGTTTTTTTCAGCCTCGCGCGAAGGAAGTGAAACCTCGGGTTGCATGTCGGTCGGCAAGGTCGCCAGTAGGATGCGCGCAACTGGGCTGTGCGCACCGCCAATGTACACTCGCTAAGTTACAGTGCGATGAGAGAACCTGAGTAAAGAAAAAAAACCGGCCAAGTGCGAGTCGGACTCGCGCACCGAGGGTTCCATACCATAAAAGAAGTAAAACATTAAAAGAATCACTTTTGTTCATGATTTTACGAGTATAATTTACTTGTAGGTACTTTTGTTGGCAAACCGCAAACCTAACTTTGGTTTCGGCGGATTATTGTTATTAGCAAAAAAAGTATAAAAGTTAAAGAGTTGATTTTATTTTTCCTGTAAAATATACGTTAACTTCTATTGATCATAATTATTTCAGATTTTTCGAAAGGTAAACATCGGAGATAAGGGGGGGGAACGGTATTTTTTTCGACAGTTTGCCCAATAAATCAAAAACTATCAGGCATAAAAATAAATAAAAATTGGTTTTAGAATATACAAGTAACGCCCTTTCATATGATACCCCACTTAATATTGTTATCTCATTTTAAAATTTCGGCGACCTGGTTTTCCCCCCTTTTTAAATAAAAATAAAAACAATTTTCAAATTTTTACGATTGCTATGACGTCGCGTCACTATTATCTATAACTATTCTAAATTTCAGGTTGATAGCTTGAATAGTTACTGAAATAATCGAGTGTGACAGACGGACGGACGGAGAAAGTCTCACCATAAGGGTTCCATTTTTACCAAATTGGTATGGAACCCTAAAAAAGATTCCGACGAATTGAGAACCTACTCCTAATTTCGTTTATTTATTTTAATATTTACATAATAATATGATAGTTATAGAAAACTATATCTCAGCTAGTGCAGTAAATACCTACTTAGCGCAATCTCGGTTATGATTCTACTTAGGCCAGGCTGCCTTTGAACTCTCGTGACATTAAAACAATTCGTTAAAAAGTTATCACTATTTTATAACTGTAAGTATTTTCTGACAATTATTTTGTCTGTCTTTATTCTTAGGTAATTTTGGAGTAAATTCATTGTAATTAATAAATAAACAAGAAAAATCTGTTTTCATTTAGTTATGAATGAGGATTAAAATATTCTTGTTCTCTCTCTACTTTATTAATTGTAATCTCTTATCATTTGTGATTGAATTAAAGCGGCTGTGCCAGTGTATTAAATATAATAACACACAAGTAAGTTGTATTAAATATAATATGTACAGACAGCTAATAATACGATAGATATAACCGAAATATCTACTATGAATAAAATTTTCAGTTCGCACTATATCAAAGCGAATGTGCCGCACTAAGAACGTGCGTAAGTCGCGTGCGCAGCCCGGATACGCCACATACGTTTCTAGGAGATGACTATTTATCCTAAGAGTACCTCGCTACTTGCTCGCTACTCCCTACTGCAGTCTGCAACGATGGGCTTTACTACCAACCGATCGACTTTTCTAATGCGTTGGTATAGACTATAGACTATACTACTTAAGTTTGAGTGGTGTCTGTTGCCACATTAGTAGTATTTGAGTAATATAGGAGAATGTTGCACAATAATAATAAAAAACTCTGAGGATAAATTATATCTCGCTACTTACTTGCTACTCCCTCCTGCAGTCTGCAACTATGGGCTTTTCTACCAACCGATCGACTTGTCTTATGCGTTGGTATAGACTGATCGACTTGATTCAACTTATCTTTGCGCGCTCTGCTACTAATGTTTGAGTAGCGTATGTTGCCACATAAGTAGTATTTGAGTAATATATGAGAATGTTGCACAATAATAATAAAAAACTCTGGGGATAAATTATACCTCGCTACTTACTCGCTACTCCCTACTGCAGTCTGCAACTATGGGCTTTTCTAGTAACCGATCGACTTGTCTAATGCGTTGGTATAGACTGATCGACTTGATTCAACTTATCTTTGCGCGCTTTGCTACTAATGTTTGAGTAGTGTATGTTACCACAATAATAGTACTAGTTAGTTCTAAGTAACACGAATTCATTCGATAAAAATTTTGGTATCGTAATAAGTACTATTCATCACATTAGTAACTGCTAAATACAATTTTTCAATGGCCCTTTACAACAAACCGCAATATTATTAGGTACATAGTACACTAGTTATATCTGTGACTCTGCCCATGTGATCTTCGGGTTTTTCCAATCCCACGGAAACCATAGATTTTGTTACAATGGATGAAACGTACTTACAAGTATGTGCTGATCCAGGGTAGGGTTCTTCGCAAACCTAAAGGTTGGCTGAAATTTGAAATTTTTAAACTTTTTCATTTCATTTCATTTCATTTCATTTCATTTCATTTTCATTTCATTTCATTTCATTTCAAATTAATGTCCATTTCAAATTTCAGCCAACAGGTTGCACAATTAAATAGGTATCTAGATACTAGTATGAAGTATCTACCGGGCTTTAAGCGCAAAGCTGTAAATTTATGTAAGCTATTTTAAGTACAAGTAAAGATTAGTTACTGAAATATCTGTAAAGCGAAGGCAGAAAAACTAAAGCATTCGATTGCCTCTGTCAATATGTTGCCCCTGACTTGAAGTTTATGGTTTCCTTTCCTACATTTTTCACATTTGTTGCATTTCATTATTGATGGACATATTGAAAGAAAAATGAAACCTGGAAGAAAAATGTTACACTAGAGTTTGCTGGATATCAACCACATACCTAAGGATTCCACTTTAAAAGCGTTTTAGGTTTCTGTGAAAGAAGTAAAATTTTGGGGAGTTCCCGCCGTGCTTTTCTGCAAAAATACATAAAGCAGCGACGAGCGTACATCTATGCATCTATGAATTTGTCAGTTGTAATAGAGTACAATTTTACATGCCATCTTCGGCTTGGCAGCTGTCTGCCAGCTGTTTCAGAGATGGAGATTTTGTAGAATAGCACTGCTGATCACATTCTCCATAATTTCTAAACCTGTAAGAAACCGTGTGTAATTCCTCAGTTAGTTTTGATGGAATGCAGGTGAATAAAAGGTGAATAAATGCATTAGCATCCGCAATAAACGTCACTTTCAAAAATATTTGAGACGTAAAGGAAAAGGAAATGAGCTAAATATGTCATAAAAAACTCGTTTCTTTTGGCCAGTCTAATCTCTCGTCCTTTTGAAACTACCTAGGAAACCCGATGCTCGGAAGTAACCATTATATCAAGTTTTTTATGTAACAGTTTTTTAGAAGAGTCGGCGGTCAGCATTTGTCGCCATATCGTCTGAACAAAACAGAATATCTACAGAGGTTTTATGCGCGGTTACAGATTACAGTATAATAGCATTCGCTCCACCATTTTTGACGACCTCCCTCTCGGAAGAATCGCTCTCGGATTCGAGTGGGAGGTCGCGGGTTCGATTTCCGCCACGGGCCAATTTGGAATTTTATAATTTCTAAATTGGCTCAGGTCTGGTCTGGTGGGAGGCTTCGGCCGTGGCTAGTTACCACCCTACCAGCAAAGACGTACCGCCAAGTGATTTAGCGTTCCGGTGCGATGCTCTGTAGAAACCGTTAGGGTGACTTTACCCTTCCAAATTAGTACGTTAATATCTTCGGCTGCATCATCACTTACCATTAGGTGGGATCGCAGCCAAGTACTAACTTGTATAGTGTAAAAAAAATACCACCTTTGGAACAATGTAGAGACGTCAGCTCTCTATGTATTCTATCGGTTCTTCAATGAAGAGTGCTCTGAAGATCTTCACTTCTCTGTGCATACACTCCGGCGGAGAAACAAGTTCCATCCATTCTACCTGGATGGCTGGCAATCCACGACCACTCGGTATGCCAGAACCTTCTTTCTACGCACATGCAAACTATGCAATTAGCTACCAAAAACATTATTCCCTCAAAACTATAACACAGAGTTATTCAAGGAGCGAATAAACAACATTCAGAGCCGGCAACGCATTTGCCAATTCCTCTGGTGCTGCAAATGTCCTGGGCGGCGGTGATCGCTTACCGTCAGGTGACCCGCTCGTTTGCTCGCGTTGACTAAAAAAAAAACCATTCTAGTAAGTATTTACTCTGAGATAGAAGCTCTGGCAATAGGTTACTGAAGGCGATTATTTTTCAATTGAATTTGCTACATACAACAGTAAAGCAATAAACCGTACATTAGGGTCGGTAGAGTGGATTTTTTTAATATTTTTTCTAATACACACGGGCAGGAGGCGTCAAAAGCAAGGTCATAAAAAAAAATTACTTTTACATCTTTTAGGCAATTTTATCTTGAGTAATTAATGTTCTCACGGTGAAATAGATTTCACCTTCACCGCAGACACACTGACCGGTAGCATTGTGCATTTGACGGTTTGTTTAAATTAGTACCCTTAAATTATTTTAGAGGCTCGTTTAGCAAATATTTTTTTATAATGAAATGTTTGCCTCAAATTAATATTAATTACCGAAATTCCGGAAGTGGAAAGTGAAGTTATAAACTTACTGAGGTAACAGGTTTACATTTTAACGGAATTTCTAATTTACATTTCATCGACATTAGGTACTCTGGTTATGCAAAAACGTAGTTTTCCAAAATTTTCGCTTCGAATAAAGCATCTCTATTTGATGTCAGTTTTCAGGAGATGTGTTAAATTAAAAAAATGGGAAATGCTTTCCAAAAAACCAACTTCAAATGTCACTACAAAGAGTGAAATAATTTTTAATGTACACCAATTCGAAGTCGGGCGATTGTCTATGACTTCGTCGTTTCTTCGCAGATCAAGTAAGTCAGAAGGACAATTAGTGATTGTACGAAACATTGCCCGACTTCGAATAGGAAACGATTCGATAAAAGATTCCGGCGAATTGAGAACCTCCTCCTTTTTTTGAAGTCGGTTAAAAAAATGAAGTAGAATGTAAGTAACTTTTAAGTTACAACTCTTATAATAGTTAATTTCTGTTAATTTAATAATTTCTGTTTCGAATGGTTCAAATTAAGTTTGTTTAAAATAATTTTTCATTTCTGTTTTTTGTTTGTTCAATCAATTCGTTAAATAGATATTGTTTTGCTCCGTGTGAAGCCTAAAGTCTCGAATTGCATAAAATACAACATCTTGATCAACTTATGCTTTTGTCGAGGCTTATGTATTTTTTTCTCTAGGTAGTTGTGAAAAATACGTCCAGCAAAGATAGACCACAAGTAAAAGCGTACCTTGCATTTGAATATAAAAGCCCATTGTGCATGTGACTGAAAGAATCAGATAAAAGATCCATTACAAAAGAAAACAAAAGCTCGCTTGACTCCTCATCCTAAATGAGACGTTGTACCTACTGTCTTCATCTCACAACCTCTTATCAAAAGATCAGATATATGTCACAGATAGCATTGATCGCTCGAATGACTTCTGATAGATTGAATGCTGATCAACACGTCGTATTCAGTGGAGAGGCCCATATAATATAGTTGTGATTTAAAGACACCTGACTATTTGGACCAAGAAATATGCTGAGCCATAAGTTATAGAAAAACACGAGAATAATTAATTTTTATTATTAGTATAAAAGCAAAATATATGAATAAAGATCCTAGCATCCTTTTTATCTATCCATCCAGTATCAGAAGTTTGTGAATCTTAGAAAAATATTTATTTGCGAAGTAAAAACACAAGTTTTTATTTGCTTAGCTAATAAGAAACAATTTTGATTCAAGAATTTTTGAAGTTAACAAATATACAAGCTTTTACTCACAGAAATACGTATACTAAACTAAAACAAACTAGATTAATATAAAATAAAATTTTTATAAAACAAAATATGTTTTCAAAAAAAAAAGTTGACAAAGATTTAGCTTTTGATATGAAATTTGAAATATCACGATTATATCTGTTTGAACATTATCATTAATATTATGCATATTTTTTTTTCAATATTAAAGAAAGGGACTTCAATTAACATTTCTTATATAAAAGCGGTCGCCGACAAAACAAAAAGTTCAACTGACAATCTTAAGAAAAATCGAATTTGCCCTTAGGCCCAGAAATCTCGTAAGAATTTATTCTGGACATTCGTGGACTGTATCTGTGTCAGAAATTGTTTTCGGGCTTAACCTTTCGGGTCCAAAATAATCGTCAATTTTTATTGAAGTACAAAATAGTCCCTTAACAGTAATTGCTGGTATGGTTGGTTAAATTATGGGGTTTTTGCGAAATGTCCGACGACGTATGCGCTTTTCAATTTCGTTTGCTTATCGAGGTTAATTGTTTTGGACTTGTTTAATTAGTTTCTGGGAGGAAATCGTATATGAAAATAACCTTCAACTAGATTTATCATTTCTGATTGAGTATTGAATATATTATTAATTTTATTACCTTCATTAATACATAATACGAACAAATAAAGATCATTTTATTAAATGACATTGCCGAATTCCTTCCAGTTCTTCTCGGTGCAAATCTGCTTTCCGTCTATGTGAAAAATTACGATTTTCATTGTCACATCAAGTATCGTATTTAAACGAAGTATCGTATTTAAACATTTTCACTGAATCTTCCGACATGTTTTTGGAAGAGCAGTTTTACGATTAACCTATTTATCAAATACCACAATCTATTTAAAATATATTGTTTTATGTTTCTGTACTAAATACCTACGAATAGACAAGAAAAAAGATCTCTTCATAGTGGATCCGAATTAAACAATCTAAGAAAAAAACTGGATGCGTTTACTTTTACTTGTTATCGTTTTGTATCTTTGAACAACAATAGAACCTACCTTCTTAACACCGTTACAAGGTTTAATGTGCCATTAACTAGGAGCAATGATAGCCTATAATTATTGGTAAGCGTGTTTTTTGGCGCTTCCCAATATTCTATCTATCCATAGTTTGCCTTACTACAGATAGAAAATTGACTGAACTTTTGTCACATTGATAGCTCTAGTAAGGGCCGATTTTTTAATAACCGGATAAACGGTACCTAAGGAATAAATGTCATTCTGACAGATTTCGCACGCACTTGTGTGCTTGTCGCACTGTATCTGGCGATTGGAAAATCGGCCTTAAGGGTTTTTTTTTATCAGGACATTAAAAATTGGAAATGTATATAATATTGGGAACCGGCATTAGATAGGCCTTGCCCAGTCCAGTTGTTTGCGGGCAATGGGATGATACTTGACACGATGATCAACAAGTTAACTAATGCAGGCAGTTACCTACTGATCCCTATTTCATTGAGTCGTACTGCAGCCTCTTACCTTTTGTGGGTGTACTGAGTAAGTACTCATGTTCCCAGTGCGCAGTGGCATCCACGCCACTAACTATTGTTTTGATGCTAATGCCTAACTGTGCTTTGCACTACAAGTACACTTTACTATTCCTTTTTAAGTGAAGATGTAGACTATTAATGAAGTGAGAAATTACGAGTTGTATTCACAAAAGGGACAACGAAGTAAACCTAAACTTTGGCGATATGACTAACTAACGTTGCTGGTAGTGGATGGATCAGGAAGGGTTTTTGGATCGTGTGGTATTTCGGAATTATTAACTAAGTATCAGTTTGCAGAGTCCCACCTCTGAAACAGAACATCCCATTTAAACATTAAAAAAATTAAATATGATGCAATCTAAAACGTGCTAGCTATGATTGAAGAAATTTAATCAGCCATTTCAAGATTTTATCAGCTTTCTGTATTTGATAAACTAAACATTGATTTATTATATTTAATAAACTAAACATTAATCAGCGATTTTATAATATTATAAATTTTTACAAGTCTGTTTCCTTTGTGTAATATTTACATTATGATTAAATCTTGGCCTTACATTATCTTGCATTATAATCTGAATTTATTGTGACAAACGACTCATCCAATTGAAGCAATAGTATAATGTGTGGACTCATTGGGTCGTGTAACTAATTATGCGTATGTTGGTGTCACGGGTCTTATAACATTAATGAGTATGTATGTAGCAATTATAAATCATGAATGAATTCGAGAGTATACTTACCTGCTATGGTTCTTTTATGTCCTGTTAAACCTAGGCATCAAAACATCAGCACAATAATAAATCTTGACCGAGGAAATTAATTTTCTCGTTCTCGCAGCTAGCAGATATTATGCCGAAAGCACAAATCATTCCCGCCAATTAATCCTGAGCGATTCGGACCAGATACCACACTACGGATATTCAGCCAGTTGAACCTGCGTAACCTTCAACGTTGACCCTCCGCTTCATTCATCACACGGACTTTAATTCCGACTCAATCAGTTCGAAAATTTGGTATGTATGTAGGCAGACTTTCTCCGGGTGAAATGGGCGTAGAGAGGGGGCCCGACCTTGTTAGAGGGAGCCTGACACCTGCGCTGTAACCACTTGTCACTCTTGGCCCGGCGCGCGCGCACCGCCGCGTTCCAAACCCGAACGTCATCCGCACGTGTCGTCCGATTTCGATTTTATCTGTGGGACCATTGCATTGTCTGTGAGAACTGTGACCTTGTGTGTGTTTGAATTTGGAAGCTTTCACGGTATGTCGCTTTTTGATTACACTCGTATAGTTGAACTATGTAAGGTGGATTTAGAATAAGCCGATCCTGTTCAGTGCCTGGAACGTCCTAGAACGAAGATTCTGCAATATCATGGAATATGGATTTTTGAAAAGTGCCTTTCACTTCGCTGCTTAGAGGTTCTTGCAACACCCTATTTCAACCCTGTCGAGAGTTGAAAAAAAAAAACTATTTTTATGAATTTATTGTAGTGCCTATGACTTCGTTTGCGGTGTGACTTCAAACTTCAGTATTTGGTTGCACATTTTTCTGAAGTTCGTAAAAAAGTTAACAGTATTATTTATCTATGGTAATATTTAAGTTTGCTTACTCTGCTTCTTTCTCTATCAGAAAATTACCTGAAGACATAAATTCTTAGATTTAAAGTGAAAATTGATTTTTGCACAATCATAAAAATCCTCATAAAAAACTGTAGGTACTTATTTTTATCGGATATTATTCATAAAATTGGTCTTCACGTCAAATAAAAAGGCGGGAGTGTCGGTAATATCAAAGATTTTAATTGTATCTAACGTGAGCGTGGAGCGTATATCGTCAGTTTAGAACGTAGTTTAGTAGGTCAAAGAGAAGCTTGCCCACTCTTGCATTTAATGAAGTGAATCTCATTGAATGTGTTTACATAATTTGATAAAACTTTCTTAATTTCGCCCTCGTTTGATATTTTAAAACAATATTTTATCAATCCAATTTTATTCAAAGTTCCACGTAGTTTCTCTTAACTTTTTATTTTGTACTTGTGTATAAAAATCAAAACTCAATAGCAATCTTAGATACGCTACTTTCTTTCATTGATAATTATTATTAAACAAACACAAATATACATGACATTAAAATTTGATAATTACAAAGAATAAAAATTTAAATGATGTGTATCACGCATCACACTATATTTAACAGTTTACTCCACCACGAATTACATTACGTAATAATGCAACTGGATCATTGATAAGAATCCTGATGATATGAGCATCCGAACGATTTACGTAAACCTTTTTAGGGTTCCATACCAATTTGGTAAAAATGGAACCCTTATGGTGTTCAGTACAAGCAAACATCCATCTGTCAAATTCTATAGGTGGCTACATCGTGGCCTTACTGTTGGTGACAAAACCACAGATTTTAGACAAAACACTATTTTAGAGCCTATTTGGAAATTATAAAATCCCAAATTGGTTCATAGTATAACGGTACCTACCCAGTAGTCTTATGCGTAGGAGTAACGTAGTATACTAGTAAGATAGTAAATACGTTTATTCGTAGTAGTATCGTAGTACGCTATCACTTGTAACGTTATTGTTGCTTAAATTCATTGACCGCAGTCAACACGTAGCTGTATTCGTCACCCGTAGCTACAAGCAAGAGCTTCAGCTGCCTTTTGTGTCTAAGTTTCATTTGACTCTAGCATGATCTTTCTTATGTGGATCGTTATCATAATTATGTTATGTACCCCATATTATTTATCAATTGGATCACTTCCTTCCGGGTAGTTTCTTCACCCGAAAACAGAATTGTGCCTAAAAAACGTTAGTAAGAAGCACTTACTCGTAATATTAATAATTACGAGTATGTAGTTGCTAACGTAATTTTACGTGTGTTCTTCCACAGATGTCGGAGTGTGACTGTTAAGACTGTTAACTTGTAAGACTTTATCCACCACTACGTACTAGGAGTGTCAATCTGTCTGTCCAGACAAATTACACCGTGTTACTTGGGTTACTTGCGTCACGCTACATCTAAAGGATCTTTACATCAATTTAGGGCACAGAGTGTAACCTACGTACATACATCTAGAGGAATTTAAATCCTACCTCTATTTTTATCAATTGAACATGGTAATTTTTACTGGTTGATTGGATTTTGTAGACTAATACCCCCATTAGGACTTAGTCTCTATTATGCTGATGATTATGTCAAAGTTGAACGTTTTTTTTTTTAAATTTGACGCCTTGGTTTTGATCATCATAAAAAAAATATTAAGACTTCAGAGTAATTAAAGACCCGACCTCATTTGGAAATATTCACCCAAATTAATATTTTAATATTAATTACTTGACCTAGTGTCTTTCTCTATCTAAAACAAGGCAAATCACTGACCTACAATATAACAAGACAGTTCTTGGAACTGGTTTGATAACGCTCATACGTAAATGATTTATATCAAGATATCTAAACGTTTTCGAAGTAATTTTTTGCTACCTTTGACTTGATGTTTTCGATTGAATAAGCAAGTATGCCTATAAGTTCTTTCTAACTGGAATGCGAAAAATAAGTAGGTTCCTAACATGATGTATGCCAATTTTATTTTCTTTGATCCTGTCTTTCTTTTCTTTTATCTATATTATCCAGCAGAGTAGTAATAAATTTTAAAAATACAATTTTTTCTATCGAGTATTTAATTTATTAATAAAATAATTAAATCTAAAAAGTACAACTAAACTAAAAAAATGGTAAAGTGAAAAATATTTACAAAAAGTATACACCGTCCAAATGCTCGCTTAATGGCATGGTGCCCAAAACGCTGGCGCTATTGCCTCGCTGTATAGCTAAGCTAAGCCGTTGTATGTTGTTGCTTGTTTATCGAGTTGATTTGTTGATAGAACCAGGAATTAGACAATGAACTCTTCAATGGTTTCTTGATTACCTTGAAGTTCAGCTCATTGGACTACTCATAATAATACTGCATAATATTATAGTGTCTTACAGTAGACAACGTCACTTAACATAAAAGGATCTACAAC
The DNA here is from genome assembly GCA_963855885.1 of Coenonympha glycerion. Classification (NCBI taxonomy): domain Eukaryota; kingdom Metazoa; phylum Arthropoda; class Insecta; order Lepidoptera; family Nymphalidae; genus Coenonympha; species Coenonympha glycerion. The sequence goes on along the minus strand of OY979637.1, from coordinate 12,268,720 downwards.
CCAAATACGTGACTCATTATGGCATAGCTGTTATTGTTTTGTTATTATGCATTCATTAATCGTAACACTTTTATTGTATCGTTATTTGTAATACGTAGTAAAGTGATGTAAGGATTATTAAACGTAAATCGTAATATTTTAATGACTTACTCATTTGCGGGATGTTTTTAAAAGAAGTAATTAAACGTGTATTCCATGGATATTTTAAAACCCTTATAGTGATTAAAATAATTGAAAGTAGTAGTTTATTAAAATCAACATTTCTAGAAGACTTACGTAGTAGAGTTTCCTTCTGTAGGCAACAAGGATATCTATATTATTTCTACCGGATCACGGGATCAGCTAGTTCTACATACTTTCCGGTCCTTGCTAATTCATTCATCCTTTACTCAGTAAATAATCATCGACCAACAAAAATCTTTGGACTTAGAAAGTTGAAATTTTGTACAGAGACACCTACCACCATTCATAATGTAAACAATGGATAGGGAAATATTTCTTGAAATTCCCACTGAAGTATTAGGAATGGATCAGCAAGTACATAATACATTAGTAGTACACAACTACAGTAGTAGATAAATGAGAACTTGACTGCATTTTACAAAAGAAACTATCACAGTCATTAACTAATCATTCACATACATACTTACCTACACTTGTATCTTGTGTACTAATTAAAAATTAGGCTATAGCCTCTATAAGAAGCCCTCGCATATTAAAATGTTAAAAAACTTTTACTTGTCCATCTACTTCCGGCAAATTAGTTACTTAGTAGACCAAATTAATATAATATGTATGTATCTCAGAAAGTTTTTATAACTGTATTTTATGGGTGTGACTAGCCAAATTTTAATTTATTTACCCACAGACGAATATGTATTCAGAATAAAATATTAGTTCATTTTATATGCGTCGATCACATTTATATATTGTCGATGAAAGCGCTCTCAGCGAATTCAGAGTAAAAATCTAGAATCTCGCTTTCTAAAGTATACAGACGGCGTCAACTATGTTTCTCGTATTTAATCGAGATGTAAACTATATATATTTTTTTGTGACGTCGATCAAGTAAAAAAAAATGTCGAGTACCTACAACAAAATATACTTACTTTAACTAGCGTACGTCCGCGGCTCCGCCAGCATGAAGGTAATTCGGGGTTTCGCTAATTCCGCGTAAACCATGCATTTTTCCGGGATAAAAGTAGCCGGTTTATTAATTCAGGGTATAAGCTTTCCGCGTTCCAAATTTTATTCAAATCCGTGGAGTAGTTTCTGCGTGAATTTTCGAATTTGCGTGGATGCTTACGTCATCACGTTTGACGACCTCCGTGGTTGAGTGGTTGGCGTGCCGGTTTTCAGGGCGCCGCCATCTCTGAGGTTCCGGGTTCGATCCCCGGTCGGGGCAATGTAGAAAAATAAGTTTTCTACATTGTCTCGGGTCTGGGTGTTGCGGTACCTTCGTTGTTTCTGATTTCCTTAACACAAGTGTATTGGAGCAATGTATGTGATGTTGTCCACTATATATATTTTATATTTATATTACACCTACGTCTACGTCTATGGCCTGCTCGATCCATCAAGTAGTGAGCTGTGCGTTGATAAATCAGTCAGTCATTTAGTCAGTCTGCCACGTTTGTCCTTTACATAATATATAAGTAGTTAGTTAGTTATTTTGCATAATAGATTTCAATAAAACTTTCAAAGTTATATAGGTATATCTAATGGTTTAAGTCAATGGAATCTCTAGTTGTTCAGCTTGTTTGATCAATTAGTGTTGATTTTGTTTCCGATTTCTCGTTTATTAAACTCAAAATTAACGAATTTAATCGATTATACAAACAAATTATCAATTCGTTTGGTCAATCAACACTCAGAAACGAATGAAAACCACTGCCCAATGGAATATTCAATACTTTAGTGACCTAAATATTCTAAGGTACCTAGCTACTAAGGACACTACTAGCTATAAATCTCTCCAGAAATTACTGCCTTCTGCCCTTGACCCAACAGCCGAGCGAAAGCTTCTTGAGATTTTGGTTAAAGCCTTTCGCTATACTTAGAACCATTTTTTACACACATCGCAACATAACCCAAGGTAATTACTTTATATTAGAATTTTTATAGATCATCATTACTAACCAGTACGAAATATTTTAAAGTTGATATCTTATATCCAATAACTTTGTAATCATGTAACTTGGAGATTGCTACTGATCTATACTTTTACATCATTAAGATCAAAGTTGTAAAAAGGAGAACGTATAGGTAAATTGAGCTCTAAATCACGTTAACTATGTGAAAGAAGACGAAGTGAAGTTTTCCTACCTGACCGTGACAGTGATAAAAACTGCGTTGAAGCAAATTGAATTACGTGTAATTGGGTAAAATCAACAACTGGCGAACGAGCCATCACTCAGGTAAACAGGAAACTTGGCGGGCATACGTCGGCATTCAGTTAATAGCTGTTTAATCGTTACGTTAATAGGAGAAACTCATCTCCGGTTGTCCAGGCCGATAGCAAGAGCGTCCCGGACGGTTTTTTGTTTGGCTTTCTCCTTAAGGTTATTAATGTATCTAATTATATGGTTCACGAGACTTGTCGGGTGTATGTGACGTTTAAAATTTATGATCTGTGTAACTTCATAAATGCTTTACGCTATAGCTTAATTTAAATCTAATATACGAGTAATAGCATCATTGAAGAAACCAAAACTTCTTCAGTTGACTAAAATTGGGTCAGAATCTCAGAGTATTGGATTTTCAATGAAGAGATATCAATGAATTTGCAAGCTTCTATTATAATATTATATTAGTTGACCGGCGTGAAGTGGTGTAAGGCAATTAATGGTAGGTCCTGAAAGCCTGGTAACAATGGGAAAAACATTTTCCAATAAAGTGAGTGTGTGATTCGCAACATCATACAACGCACAACACTACTGGTCATACTGATTACTGAGATATTATTAGTTCTTAAGAGTCTGCTTACCCACGATGTCTCCCATACATTCATTATACCATCAAAATCGTTTGTAATTCGTGGAAATTTCGATCATATTGTGGAGTTATTCGGGTTCATATAGTAATACTACCCGGTTACAATATCTGTGGACCTCGCTGGAATGCGTACCCCCTTCCCGTTCTCCTTTCACCTCCCCGCGCTCGCCCCGGCGCTTTTGTTTTGCACACCATATCAGAACGCTGACACAACGTGACGTCATCGACGCCAGGTCCACAGATATTGTAACCGGGTTATAATCTACTAATACTACTATTAATAATACTATTAACATTAACATAAGAACTTACGCATTCAGGTAACCGTAGTCAGAGAAAGTTGAGACGAGACTCCCAGACGCGACACAACATTATATTGGTGTTAATAGAATATGTTAATAGAATAAAATAGTGTATACAGGTTGATACTCACAAAAAATAACACTAACCAGGCGTTATAAATGAAGCTACTAGCATCTACTTATAATGTTTTATGCTTCACGATTTAACTAAAAAAAGTACGACCTTAGATTTAAAATAACTAAAAATCAACGTGTATGAAAATTATTATTATTATAGAATGGAATATATTATTGTAACAGTATTATTATTTTTTTGAGTAAAAAATTAATGATATAAACGTTCATAAGTTATTTTATCGGGTTGACATTTTGCCCGATTGTTCTAAATCGTTGATTCGTTATAGTTTATAGGATCGACAAACTTCTACATTTTGCTAGACCTACACGTATAGCAAATATTTTACTATTGCATGCCCATAAGTGGAAGCAACCGCGTACATGGGATTTAGACTTTAGTTATTTTTATTGAGTTCGTCTTGATATAATTTACCTGTTTGACAGACAGATAGACCATATTTTGCGGCGTATTGACGGACAGACAGACAACAAAGCGATCCTCTAAGATCAAAGAGGAATCAATTACGATATATAATTCTTTTAACTTAAGAGTCGGTACACAATAGTCATTTCACTTTTATCGTAATTATGCTTTTTGTACCATTAAATTCGCAAGAACCAGTTCGACAAATTTTTTGATGTTAGTTGATGATGCTATGCTGTATAACACAAAGTGAACGCCATGTTTTTCTCCCAAAATTACTTTTCATGCACACGGTAGCCAAACGCCAAAATACGAAGAAGTTGTGTAAATGTGCAAAACATAGCCAGATCAGTAACATGAACTTTTTCAACCATTCCCTTAATCACAATTTAAATTGCGTCACAAAGTGGTCATTTTGCACGAGTTAATCTACATTTAATGAAGTAAGCTCTATACAAGTATAGGTCAACTTAACACTTGCCTACTAACCTAATTTGTGTCTGCATATGGACCCCAACCTTGACCTATGACCTATCCAGTTTATAATCAATACCTGTGGTCTCGACAGGGCCTCTGATTTTTCACGCTTTTAACTTTGATAAATATTATTTCAGTATAAGATCCTCATATATTATTATTATCACTGTGTTTAACTTAATACAAACTTCTTTCATCTTTAAATTTAAAAATACTTATTAATCAATTTTAGTGATGAATTTACAAGACCATCTGTTCTGAAAGTAAATAGTCAATATCCGTCATCTAACGCAAGTAAACTAATTGAAGAGAACAATTACGTAAGCATTTCATTATAAAACAAATATTATTGAGAGCAAAATAAGTAGGTAGATACTATGTCATGTGACAGGTATACAAACTATAATATAGTTCGAACTGGACTTTACCTTTCCCAATGAACACACTCAGCCGGTTGAGACAGCTTTCTTTCGATGCCATAGCAATGAACATTTCACATGAAAAGAGGCGTTATGTGTCCACTACAATGTTTCATTGGGGCCTGTAAGTTATAAGCTATACCTAGAACAAGGTAGATACATAGAGTTTGCCTATTCGAGCTAGTTAATATAGATTTTATATTCTGTAGCTTATTTAAATAATTTGCTAATAGTAATAGTTGATGAATAATTTACTTAGTATAGGTATCCTTATTCTTCGTCACTTCAAGAAACATACTTACATAACAAGAAAAAGGAAACTATTTTTTTCAAATAACCCATTATAATATTATAGTAATTTAACCTATCAAGTCTATTTAAGTGTGCAGCATCAGCTGCCAAAAAACAATTTTGCTTGATAGTCAGCTTTATTAACTTGACAACATAAAATCAACGTTCTGGCTGTGACATCCATTCTGAGATTGAAATACACCAACTAACATAGAGGCCAGCACATTACATCAAATGCATATAGACATCACAGCAAAATTAAAAATGTATTAAACAACAAAGAAGGACAGTCAATGTGATTCATTATTACAACGCTAACTTTAAAGCTCTACCTCTAAAGTACACGCTCCAAAGTAATTTGTATTTGTTAGTATTGAGTATCTTAACTTCACACAATAAATTAACATGATAAATTCACGTTACACCCGAGCGTTGTAACCCTATCAACAAAAAAGTTAATGAATAATAACTCTTTTCAGACAAATCTAGCTTCGCTTTCGCTTCCATAGTATTTTTTCTTGATATAAAGGGAAAGCTACACCAAGCGTCTAATTGACGCATACAAATGATCTTTTGTTACAATACAACACATACAAGCGGGTCTACAGCGTTACTATGTGGACATTTTTCACACAGAACTGAAACTTTTTTACACAATTCGCTTGAAACACAAAGTGAAATTTGAATGAGAACAGGTGGTATGTTCGCACGTGGTTTTTATTAGCATGTGATAATTTTTATTAATTAAGAAGATTGACTGGTGTAATTTAGTCTGATACGCCTACAAACAGGCAACTTTTCTCTCTAATTTAAAGACATGGGTATAAAGCGATTTTACTATCGACAACTAGAGATCTAGACATTATTTTGAATAAGAAACTTTACCTAAATACAATTTTCGGTGCATAGTGACTAGTCATCATTCAAGCACTATTCTTGAGCTAGCATTAGTGCATTAGTGCCCCGCCCATTAGCATTTGAACTTTGCCATGGCCACACCCATGGATCACTCTGCCTAGACTGTGACACTATTGTTTTTGGCTTTAAGTTTGTTCGGGTAAAAACATTATCTGTTATAAGAATGAAGTTCTAATTTTAGTAGGACGATGGTATATAATATTTTGTAAACACTTTGTTTTTAAGCTATTGCATAGCTTCTATCGCGGGCTTTGACGGTGCAGACCTAATCCAGAAATTCCGTAACGAAAATAACCTGGCACTCCTAAAGTAGAGCTTTTGGTACTAAGCTAGCATGAAAGCAAGGAGCGCAACTCCACAACTTTTTAAAAAGTTCTGCTATTTTTCGATAGATGGCAAACTAAAAACTAAAATTTTATGTAGTTGCACTCCCTGCTTTTAAGCTAGCCTGGTACCAAAAGTTCTACTTTTCTATTGATGGCAAAACTAAAAATAACTTTAAATTCTATGCAATAGCTTTACCGCGGCAGTCTCTGAGTGCCACACGCCTTTTTTTTTAATATTATGTCCTTTAATTTAATTAAACTAATAATTTTGAGGTAAATATCAGGGAAATATGTTTATATTGACTTCTCGTATATGTTTGAGATGTACTTATATCAACAAAAGAAATAAACGTAAACATAATAACGTAAATAGAAAAAAGCTTTGCCCGCCCTCCCGCTGTGACTAGGGTTGTAACAAACCTATCGCTTTCACTTTCGCGAGGTATGTTTGTTCCCCTTTAATTTCACTTTCGTTATTCGATACCGTATCGTCCTACGGTACATTAATCCCAATTAGGTGCAACTTTAAGTGAAACTGAATATTATACTCGTATCTTAATAAACCAAACAAATATTAACAGAAGTTGACACTTAAGAAGGGCAAGTGAAGAGAATAATGAAACTAGAAAAACCTTTTTTTTAAAGAGATTTAGGAGGAACTACTATTTTTATGATCTTCTCTGGGATATAAACTTTTAATTACACCTAGTAAACATATTAATTAATATGGCAAAACAACATTTGCCGGGTCCAGCTAGTCATATTATAATGATTTTTGACAAACCCTATCGCATGATAATAAAATTTTATTTAAGTGATGTAAACCATAAAATATTTATATCGATATTTTTATGATAGGTACTTAAATATTATGATTTATTAATTTGAAATTTCTTAATTATGGTACAATAGAAATTTTCACTGTTCTTTTCTGTTCACTGTTGGCTGTATTATAAATTATAAACTAAGTAATAAAATGTGATATCTGCAAAGCACATCCGAGAGAAAGCGATGCGGCAGGAGGAAAACGGCAAAGGTATCACCTATGTTAATGCTTCAAATCATAGATAAATAGTAGCTAGTGATTATGCCAATGCTAAAGGAATTATAATATAAGCAATTGAAGTGTCCAATACAGCTATTTATCAATCACTCATGTCCATGTCACCTTTGCTCTACGCAAACGTATATCTGCGAGCCTATCTATCGATACATATCTAAAATTGAAGTGTTTGTCTGTGATTTTGAAATTACCTTTTATCAACCCCATTCCTTTTAATTTGCTCATGCCTAAACTGTTAATATTTATTGACGTGAAAACATATCAAGTCAAATCAAATCAAAATATCTTTATTTCACATAAGCCTCTTTACCTAACGTCCAGGCTCTTTTAAAACGTCAATATGATATTTGTTGCACGATGATATAGGAGAATGTTAGAGCTACATAAAAAAAATCTTCCATAGGTCGTCTCGTTGACGAATTGACATGTATTATTTTACAAAGGTTTTAAGGAAAAAGAAAAAACAAAAAACAAAAAAAAACAAAATATTTACAAAACTAAACAATATCGAAAATATTAAGAATTCACTGGTATATTAATGCTTGAATAGTGGCAATTCAAAAACTGATGATATTATCTAAACTGAACTTTGGGAGATACTACAGATTTGTAAATATTGTAAATACTGTATGTAATCAACATTAATTAATTACACAACTTCATAGTCGAAGAAATTATTACATGTATTCCACCACACAGTCACACCCTTATCTTTTTTATATTTTTGGTTAGAATAACCTTTTATAGGGATGCGCGGAAGTTACGAGATGAATTTAGCGATCATTCATATTAATACATTTTCATTTCTCGTTTTGAAATTCGATTCGATGATTGGATCGCTATATAAAACGCTATAATATGTTATGTGACTAGAGCTGCAGCGAACGTGAGAGTTCTCCATTGGGTCGGCATATTATTTAAAGGCGATATCTGAACGACTCGGGTTTGCAGTAGTGCTATATTATCAAAAACATTACAAAAGATGTGATTGAAGTGCTCGATGCAGCTAATTACCATTCAATCATGTAAACGTCAATTGTAGTATGCATATGTCCGCCTATCACGTGTAAATACGCCCGCCCAACACTACGTTTTGTAGTGATGTAGCACACGATGATATCGAGTATCTATTTTCGTTTTTGTAACATTACGTAACTGCTCGTGAAATTAAATTTAAATGCTTTCAGTGTAGTTTAAATATGTTAAAAAATTTGACGTTCAGTGACAGACAATATACCTATTGTGTATCATACTAACTAAAGCTTTGAATATAAAATTCGTTTAAAAATGTTCGATTGATACACCAAAAACCTGTTTGTTAGTAATTCTGGTCAAAGATCATTAACTAAAGCTTATTTCCGGATGGGTGACCTACTTGTTATACAAGTTAATATGTTTTGCGTCATCTAATTGTATGCATTTGTATACTGCAAATCAAAATGTCTGATTAATTTTAAAATTGAACATTTAAACACATATTTCAATGCTACAATTTGTTAACTATCATCTCAGCTATTAACATAACAGATGTCGCCCACGCCAAGGGTTAGTCGCATCTCGAGTACAATTAATAATAGTTAATAGACACTTATAAACATCGATATCGACATTGACTTGGCGTAAAACATCGATACTTGTATCACTAATTAGTGGGTGAAAGTTACCGACCGACTGACCAGAATCCGATGTTTCGGCGGTAGGTACCGATTTTAGATCGATTCTACTTTCGTTTTTCGACTACTCTTTCCGTTCACTAAAGTGTTGATTGAAACACTGATTTATTTCATACGTAAGATTTGTTGAAAAAATGTATATTTTTCCCCATTTTTAGTGCTTGAATGGACACACAGATTTATTTATTTCAAAAGGCAGCAAAAGTAAGCGCAATCTTGAACAGATTTACTTTCTTTAGAAAAAAGTCTTTAATTTTTACACTAGGACGTGTCGTGGACATCACTTGCTTCCAAGTTGAAACATAAAAAAATAAATCATTATAATAACGATGTAAGTAAATAATATAAACAAATCAAGATTATAACAAGATTATTATGCAAATTTTGATGTTGAAACATAAAAAAATAGTTGATTATAATAACGATGTAAGTAAATAATATAAACAAACCAAGATTACAACAAGATTATTATGCAAATTTTGATGGTGCAAAACAAGATCATGTACAGCTACAAGTAATCTTCTCTAATGGGTAATTATAAAGATAAGGTGAGTATATAATAAATTATTATAGTAACTTGTTGTCCACTAGGGATATAAAATAGCTTACGACAGCATACACAGAAAATTTCATAACAATCGGTTGAGCCGTTTGATGTTACATTGGCACGAGAATTTCATTTATTAGAGATCAATAAGCGAATTGATAACAATCTTCCTTCCGTCGGCTAAAACATAATCAAATTTAACGCAACCTTTGACTTAGAAATCCAACCTAACGTTGGTGAATCATGGGCAGCTGTTGGCAAGTATCGTATTGACAAGCCATAAAATGCGTCAACAAAACGCCGTGTCAGCGATGTAAAATATCTACTTAATATCTTTGGCCACGTGGTTTCTAATCGCCGGTGATGACCCGCCATAGTGTGTCAGGAGGTCTCTGGGTTTACGCCGTTCTATGTGCAAACACCTACATGTGTGTTCCCAAGGTGTATTGTCTGCGATAATTAATGTTATGACGGTTATATTCCTTGGATTGTGTGAGAATGACATAGCTACGACATGGGTGTTAGTACATGGCTGTAGTATGTGAATCGGGATCGGGTTGGTTTTTTTGGAATTTTGATTGGTTAGCGGTTTTGTTAATGAATATGAATGTTTATTTTTTCTGTTTTCAAGCTACCCCTTTTCAGTATGAGTCTGCGCCGGCTTTATGGTATTCTAATATAGTTAAGGAAGTATTTAATTCGTTTAAACGTCTAATCGCCTTATCTCATTGCGAATTTATACCAATCGTGTAAATGGGAATTTTGAATGTTACAAGTGGACTAGTTTGTGGATATTTCCGCAGAAATTTATTAAAAAGCAGACGAGATTACGTGATCAGACTCATTGATTTATACACCTATGATCAGACTTCATAAAAATTGAACTAATAGCTCAACTCTATCGGAACAGACTTTACAATTAGTTTATACGTAGCCTGGTTTTATGTGGTGTGTAAAATATTGTAACAAGGCTCGTTCAGTTTTAGTCTAAATTGAAATACCTTCAGATCTGTTATAATGTAGGTAAGGTCCGATGTATGAATGAGTTATGTGTTTGTGTAATAATGATAATATTTTTTTAACAATGTTTTACTGCGAGGTTTCCGCAGAGACTAGTAACCATCTAAGTTCTAACCGACAAAGACCTTGCAGTCCTGTCGCCAAGTGTATGCATTGCAGTATGATTCCAAATACATAGTTGTTCCATTTTTAATTGAACGTCAGTGGAGATTGACTTTTATGAAAATCCTCAAAGTATAGCAAAATATTTTTTTCATTTCTTGATGTGAAATATGTATAAAAAGACACATTAATTTGCATACATAATTAATACTATTCATGGTTACTACTATAGCATTTTTTATTTTTGTTAGAAATAAATGCAAATGTGACTACTGCGTTAAATATTTATGTTACTAAATGTGTTAAAAATGTGAAAGGAAAAGCTTTTCTCTGTATCATATTATATTTTATGTGAATTAGTCAGTTGGTGAGTAAAAATGCATTCTTTTTAAAGGAAAGTAAAAGACTAAGCACATAGAAATGAGCCACTTATGTAGAGAATTACTGTTATTATGAAGGAGAGAACTCCTTTACGCCACAAATATTGCATCAATTTGAATTTCAATACACGTAGATTATGCCCAGGATTAGCACTTACTTTTAAATATGAGAAAAATCTATGGTAATGTGATGTAAATAACCGACATTGACGCGGATGGAGTAGCTGGCACGAGCTAGTCACGAATAAAGTTTAGTTACTTAATTAAAATAAAAGAAAACGCTCGAGGTTCATTGACCGATCTCAAACATCACGTTTCAGACCATCGTCTGTCAGAATGATTTACGAGCGATATACGTGAGCCGCGGCTCGATGTTTTATCTTCGGAAGTAAGTTACGTATACCTACAGCTCTTACAGTCACTCGCGAATTATTTTCGTTCTTAGAACCATTTTGCGTGAGTAAAAACGAAGGTAATGAAAGCAGATGAAGTCATCGACCTGCCTTTTTTTCGCAATGAAAGATGTTATTGATTTGCGATGCAGCTGAACATGTGTTCGTATTAATTTGTAAAAATTAACAGCCTCTACGATGGCTACACTTAAGCCTCCCTGGCTGCTCCATTGGCCTTGCGAGTACCTAAACATATTAGGTATAAGCGGGCTCCAGCCGCGTCTAGACTACCTTACTGAAAAGCACGTGCCGTACCTACAATTTAACATTCCAGTACGATACTACGTGGCAACTATAACAAAAGCAGGTACAAGTAGTAGGTAGGTTAATCAAATGATAAATAAGCATGGCCCTTACTATTTTTTAAGAGTGGACAGCAATTAGAGCCTCTCAGATTTCAGTCTACCTCTTAAGTCATTGATTACAAAGCTAAGAAACTTTCTTATTAATTTCGACCTCTGAAGTTCAAATAAAATAAAATTTGCTTATAAACTTTAATCGACCTAAGAATGACCTTACCCCTATCAATGTTTTTTAGACTCATAGAATACTCCAGGAGCGGTAATAAAAGCTTTAGCTACCTAATTATCACAGGGATGTTAGTTGTCTCTGTACTATCTTAAGCCCGGTTTCCACCAAAGCGGAGCGGAGTGGTGCTATGTTTGAATAAGAATAACCAATCTGATTTCGTCATTTCGACATCTCCTCTCCCCTCAGTTTCGGAGATAGCAAAATTTTGAAATCTGACTGGTTACTGAAACACAGCTCCGCTTTGGTGGAAACCGGGCCTTATAATTCCCTTACAGAGGTATACTGTGTCGCGATGTGTACGAAACCTTATACTACCGGGTCCTCTTAACATCTTTGAACGGAGAAAGTGTAAACAGTACGAGCGCTTTCATTTAAGAGTGTTTTGTTTGCTCTTACAATATGTCAGATTATTATCGTACGCCTAATTGGCATTCTTATTCTTTACTTTTGTGCGACTCTAGAATTTGAGGCTTTTCTTGAATTTGAAAATAAATGAATATAGACTTAAGAAAATCGGGGAACATTCCTAATGGTACTTTATTATACTAGTAGCATGACTATAAGAAAATTAAAACTAACAACCTATAAATTACAATCTACATATTGAAGATAAAAATATCTTTATTCTTATATCGATATAAGTATTGTAATAAAACGACTGTTAAATTAATGGCAATTTTCAGAGCATAATCGACGCGTGACTCTACTTCGTAGCAGGTTCGTAGACTCTTGTAGCAAAAACTTTTTGACAATAACTAGGGCTGCCATCTGTAACTTCTTGATGGATAGGGTTACCAGCATCGAAAAAACGCGTTTAAGTTTATTTACGGAAGACTATTTTTGTTTTTGATTTATAATTATTATGTAAGGAGACAGCTTCTAAGAGCATTTTATGACACAAAATGTACTAAATAATTTTTTTTAATGTTATTTTACAAATCACGTCTTACTTGAAACTCCGTTTTCACAGTATAAATATTTAGTTGATTTCGGGCAGAATGAACTCGCCAATTGAACGGCAAATTGAAAACGCGAATTATAAAACAGCCACCCTGCTTTACATTTTGCCATCTCGTTCCAGCTGAATCCGTAAAAAACGAGATCTTTATTTACCTACCTCCATTTTTTTCATAATAACAGCATAATAGCAGCTTCTGTATTACTAGGATAACCCATTAAATACCACTCAAAAAATACACAGTATATATTGGGCACTCTTAGCAATAATATTCCAAAGTAGAACAATGATAGGCATATTATGGTTGAAATAGCTTGATACTCGTAAAGTTTAGGTGCTTTTACGTCAACTGACTATCGCTTATTTAACCTAGTTACCTCCATAATTTCGTGAAATTTGTGAAGTCTGCTGAAAAACACACAAAAAGGGCTTGAGGTTTAACTACATTAGAATTAATGATATTTAGCCATATTAAAGCCCACAAATAATAGAATGAAGGCCCAGAATTGAGGCAAGCGGATTTCAATGTCGCCCGTTGGAGCACACTCTTACTTTCGGTGCGGTTCATTGCCCTGTGAGAGATATAGTGTAGGCTACAGACTACACGTCAAGGCTGAAGGCGGACGTGTCTGTGGCCTGTCTAGTCCGAGGATAGGTATGTAGTGCGTAGGATGCGTGATTTCTATCTATACAGGGTTATATAAAAAATACCAAATCGATATTTCTCAAAATATCGACTAAAAAGTCGTAGAAAAAAAGTTTTTAGTATTTATGTAAACAACTACAGGCCGAGAGCGATTTGGTATTTTTTATATAACCCTGTATTAATTATTACTATTTATTTCTATTGTTTAATAGAGGCATAAAGGCATCGCAAAGGTCTACAGTATTGCACCATTACCTACATAGTAGACGTATCTAAGAGGTCCACAAAATGCTATGATTCCCAGATTATAAAAATCATCGCTAAGGTGTGGAATATCCGTCTATTCTTCGTATCTATTTAATACCTTAATTAAATCATTGATCTGGCCAGACCGTATTATCATCATGAGAGGAGCGGGTATTTTCATTTCATGAACTTTCATTTCATGATATGATCTGCCACATTAAGAAGAGACCAATTCTAAGATATGTCACGACAAATATCGAATAAAAACGTCTTACGGCCCTGTACTCAATACCGTGCCCACAAGCCACAAGTTGTACGAGTATGGCAGCAAGTAGGTACAATTTCCATTTATTTTATTCCTCAATAAACGTCAACGGGCCCCGTTTATTGGAACCAGGCAATTTTACTCGCACGTTGTAAAGTACAATAACAATTTTCAAAGCCCTTAAGGAAACATAAAACTCCACCAGCAAAGCTAAAATTTACTTTAAGCTTTAGAAACGAAAACTGCAAATCGATCGTGATTCAATGGTCACACATTATTTTGGATTCGAATGGTACAGTGGTCACCAAATACCAATAAACAAACTTCTGAATTATACTTTAACAATTGAACTTAAATATCACGAAATAATTTAAAGTTTAACATAAACTTAATTCAAGTCATTACGTGATTATTATTTAAGAGGTTTTAATATTTTTAAAGTCCTTCCCAAATTAGTACAAGCAACTTTACCACATTCAAAGTAATTTTTTTAAAGGTATGTTCGTCTTGAATTATTTACTATAATATTATCATCTTTTAAATCATTAATTTGACGCTCAGTGTTCGCATTTAAATTTCGATAAGGCATGCAATATTGAATTTTACGAAAGTCAAGATAGAATCTTTAATATTTAAGTAACTTTAAATGGCGCGTTTGGTATCTGAATGTGGTATAATAACTGTCAAGATTACCGAACGTGAGTATTTCCGAATCCATACTCGTAATAGCAGGCTTCGAATTACTGAACGGTTATCGATTGAATCAATGAAAATTTGTAAATATTAATTCATTAATGTTGCTAAATATGTCGCACGAACGATAAAATTATCGCCCTTACACTTTTGATTTTCAATGTACCTTCTCGCGCTTCTTGGGTTCACTTTTATGACTTTTGTTCATTGATTCATATTTTCATCATATCATTATTTTACAAAAACAAATTTTTGTCATTGATTTCTTTAACACATGGGATAAAGGATTTAAGTACTCATTTATAAAGTTTTCAATTTGCAAATAATTCATTTATTTCCCAATTAATGAATCATTTTATAAATCTTCCTGAAACAGCAAGCGAAGCTAGCTAGTTTTCTTTTATCAAACTATTAGGTTATTGGAATAAGAAAATTAGAACCCAAAAAGTTGTAATAGAATACAGATTATAAACAAAAATATTTTAATAATAACTGCCTAACGCCTACATAATATAATAATAATCAATCAAACAGAAGAGAATATTAAGTAAACACATAAATCAAACAGCAGTAGATACAGGCACAGATCGGAGAAAATGGAGAAATGGTTACTTAAGTAGAAAAACTTAAAAGAAAATCATTATCAATTGCTAAACAACAAGAGCAGCAGCAAATCTCAAAATCCTCTTAGCGTCAATGGTCCTGTCTCATTAAGGAAATCATTCAAACGATTATGGCCCATAATTTAACACCCGTGATTATGTTAACTGACCATTTGATACATGGAAAACCACCAAAATTACACAGTATAATCAGGGAAACTGTTTTATTTAATTCTTTAATGTCTATAAAAGTAAAAGCACATACTAAATAAAATATGTTAACATAATGTACAGCCATTACGAAAGAGTGTTATGCAATGTGTATCGCATGACTAAAAACTTTCTATAAAATAATAATTATGTTTTCCATGGTTGAGAATTCAAGGTTCTATGGTTCTTCATTCTTGAAGCATCATTTTCATTCGAAATGTGCTTATGCGTTGAAATGAGAGGAAACCTGCAAAAAAGAAAATAAATCACCAACTTTATTTTATTTGTTTAATTATATCATTGTTCTTCACTTTTCTTGTATTATTGTTATATTTATTGTTATTCCGTTTTCTAGTCTATTTTGTATATTTCTTTATGGCTTCTCAATAAGCCAATTTTTTTCTCTATAGTTTTCAATTTTTCAATAAAATTATTTTTGCCTGTTCACGTCAATTTAATTATAATTATATTGACGTATGTATTTTATTTGACTGAATAATCACATGAATTGCATATTTTGGAATCACTATGGCATTATTTATCGTCCAGGGCGTATTCCTTTAATCTTACTATAGTCACTTAACTGGATTCAAATTAGTTCGATTATGTATATTATGTTGCTGTTAAAAGTACTGAAAAAATAACATACAAAATATACAAGCTTTTGATTTTATGAATATGGACACAGATGAACCATCACTTTTTTTATCTCTATATTAGTATAGAATAAATTAAGGTAAGTAAGTAAGACATAATTAAGGTGGTATAGAATAAATTAAGTAAGTATACGAATTACGGCAGAAATGGATATTACAACCAAATTGCTGATCAATATAGACCAATATTTTAGATATCACGCAGAATCTTCTAAATAGTTATGAAATGCTGAATAATATGGGAAAGATAGATAATCAGTAAAAGTGGAACTAAAAAGCAGAACTGATGCAAGTAAGCAACACGCAACATATTCTCTATAGAGAGCTATGTAAGTTAAAAATAAAATCAATTACTCACACATAACACGTGAATATTCATAGAATACCTACATCACTCGAACAATAAAATATATCGTGATCATAGCTAGGCAAATGCCATCACTTTTATGAGTGGAAAAATATTTTACGTGGGAAAGTAACCATACAAAACACAACTTACGTAATAATTAACTCTAACAATAAATCGAAGAAGAAAGAGAATCAGGAACACTATGCAGTTTTGGTGTCCAAAATAAAAATACCGTGCACAGTGGTGAGCTCAGAACATTTAAATAAATGCTTAGCATATAAACCATTTCTACTTGATAATGGAACAGCTTTTTGCAAAATATGGTTGACTGATACAAAAGCAATCACAAGTCAGAAGTACTATAAATTAACCAACATAACAATTATTTCGCCGCAAATATTGCGATATGGCCCTTGAACATTTTCACCGATCTTATTTCCTCCGTACAAATACAAAACTGTTCTCACACTCATCATGATTAACAACGATGACGTTGCAGTTTTAAATGAATAATGTAAAGATCATCTACTCACTGGTATCAAAATACCATCGTGTTGTTTTATAAATAGAAATAAATTGAGATCTCCTAGTAGCCTTAATCCTTTTAATAATAGGACTACTGAAATCTAAATAAGATCTCTATTTAGGTAAGTCTCGAGTAATAAATGAGTTCAGGGGCCTTATTCTGTATCGTTCACATAGTTAGTTAGTAACCCGAACTGGAAAACGAAGGCAAAAATCCTATTTTTGCAAAAATCACCAACTAGGTCGGTATGGTATCATATCAGTATACCATGCTAGTTGCTATCTTGTACAAAAAGAATACAAAAATAGGATTTTTGCCTCCGTTTTCTTAGTTAATAACCCAGTTAGGGTTACTAACTAACTAAGTGAACGTTACAGAATCAGTCCACAGTTTTACCAAAAA
This sequence comes from Coenonympha glycerion, assembly GCA_963855885.1. Taxonomy (NCBI): domain Eukaryota; kingdom Metazoa; phylum Arthropoda; class Insecta; order Lepidoptera; family Nymphalidae; genus Coenonympha; species Coenonympha glycerion. The sequence goes on along the minus strand of OY979637.1, from coordinate 12,251,131 downwards.
AAAAAAAGAAAAAGAGAGCCTACTTTTTCAATTTTATTTAACGATTAATTATTATTTAAGATGTAGAGCGTAATGTTTTTTTAGATTTGTGGCTTTTAATAATGTTTTGTGGACTGGAATGTGAGTAAATTATCTTATTAAAGTAGTGATTCTGGCTATTATTAATTATTTATGATAATATATTGGACTAACTACACAAGTACAACATAAATAAGAATTCCACTACGCTGTCGAATAAACCACTAACCGCACATAACAATTACGAATACGTCAAAACATCGACCGCATGAAATTCCATGGAAATGAAATACAGAAAAAAGTACAAAAATGCGTATGTACGAACTCCTCAAAGAGTTCCGGCAATATGGCATTTACAAATACTTTCCCCTGGTAGTCCCACGACCCACTTGTATGAGACAACTCGTTCTTCTGGAACGCCCAAAAATATTCGGTGATTAAATCCGATCGGTGTGTCCGTGGCTTTACTTTCCACTTTTCAACTGTTGCCAATTAAATTTGGCAGGCGGTAGGTAACCATTTTGTTTTTGCGCCTTTTATAATCGTGTTGTACACATGTTAATCGGGATCTTTTGATTAATCACAAAAAGAGAGTGAAATCGAATATTTTAATGAGATCGATGATGTCGATGCCGCATTTTTATGTCCGTGGGGTTTTAAATTTACTCAACCGAGCTAACGAGTAATCAACATAATTTATAATGTTACAAATAAGCCCTACCTACGGCGCTCGTCGTAACTCTTCTGATCTTGTATCTGAGTATATTTTACTATCAGCCGCAAAAAATCCAATTTTACTAGTATTCAATTGTAGGCTTATTATGCATCGTAAGTAATAAATTTTCATGTCTATCAAAATGTATCGAACCACCTTGACACTGTTATTTGGAACAGTTTCATATCTCTTATTTTGTAGTGTTCCTATGATATGTTTCGCTTGAAATTTTTTTCGTAAATGGTAAAGAAGTTGCCCATAAAAGTTCATGTTGTGTTTAAATGATTAGGAATTATTGACTTTTCCTTTCGTTTTGCAGGGAACGGAACTATCTTAGAAATGATAACAAGAGGTCTCAACCTGTCCACCTTTGAACTTTATTTCCATAATATTGGTTTATTATCCACGAAGAGACCGTGTTTGTGGATCTTTTGACAGGAGAGAACCGAGTAATCTGCTTGGAATTTATAATTACACATTAGTGCTTGACATGGGATTAGCCTTTAACATTTCAGTACCGTCTGTTTATCTGTTTCCATTAGTGTATCTGTCAGTAACTAATTGTAAGTATTTAATTTTGTTATTTATTTATGAAGCTAGGTTTTCATTCATTTTCATTAGTTCTTACTTTATACAGATTTGTATTATTTCTCTGTCAATTTGTGTCTATTAAATTGATTTATACATATTTTTGTTTTCGCCTTTTCATTGTCCTGTTATTTTATCTACCTACTAACCATAGATTTATAAATATGTCCTACGGACCTCTATGCTGCTTCCAATTTTGATAAAATAATATTCTTTTTAATAAAGACTGTCTTAAAAAAGATTCTGTGTGTTCACTTAAAGAAGCAAAAGCTTAACACACAAAAAAGTACGTTGATAGATAGTAATCGTGCTTTTACATGGTCACAATCAAATAGGAATTTGTCTCGTGGGTACGGAGCAACAATGGGACAAGAACGCCGCTACTATGAGAAACTATTACAAATGGATGTGATAAATTGCTAACTATGTTCACTATGGGAGACTGGGACGAGACTTTAAGCTTATTAATTACTTTAATGTACTTGTTAGTTGCTGTTGTCAAATATCAATCCGAAACACAAAACCATATCAGCAACATAAATCAATTTTGATCAAAATTATTATTACTTCGGTCCAATTCCGTAATACCAAAAATTATGAATGAAAACTTGTAACTTTCATTATTAACTGGTGTTTTTGTTTAGCTGGACAGTAAAAACTGTGCTCCTGAACTAATGTGACGTGAGAAAGTGTTGTTTTTATTACAAAACAAATAAGCAGAAAACATGGTAAGCAGAAAAAATGAATTTCGATTTGCGTGTAAAAAGGTTGACGCAAATCGAAATTCATTTATATTATGTTTTAAAGAACGTAATATAAATGAATTTCGATTGGTATTTCCGAACCAAATATGGCCAGGAGCATAAATTATTACTATAATATGAACCCGAATAACACCACAACATGATCGAAATATGCACGAATTACAAATTATTTTGGTATTACGAATGTATGGAGAACATCGTAGGCACGAGCCCTCTTAAGCTTACTGCTTATGCATCTTTCATGAAATTATGTACCTAGGTACTAAAGAGCTTCTTTAAATAATGTACTTCCATCTTGAATCCAAAGTTTTCGTACACAAAAACAATACGAATAAAATATTATTGTATCATGGTTTGGGTGGTATTATAAACAAAATGTATGATTAGGTCAAAATAGTAGCGAAATCACAGAAAAATGTATAGGAGTTTTCTCTCGTAAAGAATTTCCGTCAAATGAAATTTTTAAGCACATCCGTTGGAAACACGATCTATTGGAACTTTCCCTTTAAACTTAGTATACAAGTCAAACATTTGAACTTTCTTTGCGGAGTCAAAGGCACACATTCGAGTACGAATACCTACATCTAGGAAACTAGCAACAAAACTTGAAGAGGATTTGACTTATTTTATATTCATTTATCTTTTTTTTTGTTTACAGTTCACGATGCGGCAGAAGCGCGGTCTGGCTATAGGCATTCTTCTTGTATTACATATGGTGAGAATTTTCTATACAATATATTATACTACTTATACTACTTATACGGCTATAAGTTCATGCTTTTTTAGTTAGGGAGTTCAAAAACAAAGACTTCTAAGGTACATAGAGTCTTTGTTCAAAAATGAATTATTCCATCCTTTTTCAGTCACCTACTATCGCCGTGGGTTATTTCCAAATTTTTATTTCGCATTTTATTCTTTAAAATTATTTTCTTCTATCTTTATGTTCCTTCTTATATTATCTTTTGTTTTTTGTTGTTAACTATCACTTAATAATTATTTTATTTTAATTCACTTTGTTATTCAGGATAGTAAAGAAAATTATACGTCCTAAAAACTTGATGGCTAGGTCGAGTGACAAAGTTATGACAAAACTTTCACTGTAGGTGTAAAATATTTAGCAAGTTTAAACACTAAGCGTGTTCCGGAGGTGTTCACGGGTGTTAAGTTACAATGTTTTGGTTATTTTACATGTTATTTTAATATTTTTGATTTAAACCCTCACATAATAATCAGAGATTTGTAGGTAATACAGGTTTCTTACAGGTATACTCGTTGATGCTTACAAGTCTTTTTTCATAGAAATCTGAAATACAGAATATAAAAGGTAACCCTAGGTCCATGAAAATTCTTATTCCATAAGAAATGTAGAGACCTTACATATCTTCTGTATGAGACAGTTATACATTTTTTTTTCAAAGTTGATTTTGTGATTTTGTCATTGCGATAAAATCAGTAATGTTGTACTGCGTTGTGGAATAAATAGAACGAAACTTAATACAATTAATACATAAGGTAAGAGGCGTAGAACCTCTCGTAGAGCGCCGCTTGAAAGTTAATGGTTTTCAATCGATGTGAGATCCTTATATGGCACATCATCAAAGCGCCACAAAGGTTTAACAGTTTTCGCTACTGCGTAATTTTTTAGGTTTGAAGGGGGGGGTGAGGGGGTGATTCACGTAACTTTTTTCAAATACTGAGTGATGTGAAGCATGAAATAAAATAAAAAACTAACACTGAAAAATTAACTTCACGTCTATTGGTTTAGAGGGTAGAATTGAATGTGTTTTAACATAGGAAATACAATCGTTCAACCTTATCGTGCAAAGTTAATATAACTATATAGTTAACTATAAAAACTACAGGTATTCAGCCATCGAAAAATCCCTTCAAGAGAAACGTAGCATGAGGCGAGCAAATAGAGAACTTACCATGTGCAAGACTTGGATAACATTAACTAAATCTTATGATGGAAAAGCTATCCTAGATATAATATCAAAATTCTATAAAGACCACAATTAAAATCATCTCAATCGTAGGGCGTACAGTCTTCCGCGAGGAAACAGAACGAGATAGCATCTAATACGGTCATCGGGCAAAAGCGTCCATATTGGGCAGCGACCCACTCCCTACGCTGACGGACGTGTCTAGTTCCGTCTATGTACGCTATTTACCTGTTTCGTCGTACCCACCAAGAACCACTAACTAAAATGGTATCAATGTAACTGAACGTTGTCAACAACTCTTAGCGCTTACTTAGAAGTGTAAAAACTGTTGGACTAATTTCAGTAATTATCTGTGTGGACATACGCTTAATAGTTCCAGTCTCTTTTCCGAGTGCGCTTTCTCCAGATATACCCAATCAAATGTATTATACTAATGAAATGTTTAAAAACGATGATTAGGGAACAGACAATATACTCGGAAAAAAATAGCAAATTGCCAATAATATTATTAGCTAATAAATAAATTAATTTATATGAAATCCCTAAACCTCGTCATTAAAAGTCATATTTAAACTTCTTTTGATCTTGTTATTAGAGGATTTACAGAAGTAATCAGACATTATAAAGGCAAAACATTATAAAAAAGTAAAAATGAAGTAATTTGAATTGCCTAAAATAATAATAGTACTAGTACCTACGCTAAATTAAAAATAGTAGTTAAGGAAGCAAAAGGAACTGCAAGACATTTTAAATTTTCAATACAAGTTTTTCATTCGCATACTGTGATAAGATCCTATCCTGTTATTTATGTTTCTCAAATAACAAATACAACATACAGATAATAACGAGATTAAGATGTGAATACTAGAATAAGAATAAACTTATTAAGACATTTTACTAGTCCCACTTGTTACCGGAAACAAAATAATCGTAAACTAACCAAAGATGTACCAAAGTACCCTAAAGTATACCCTATTGATGACAATAGAGGTGGTGTCGTAAGAGTAAAAGCCAGCTTTCCCGTCGGTCGGCCACATTGCGACCTACAGCGGCGACACACATTGAACTTGAAATCCTGCTCGTCATTCTAGGTATTGTCCTACTACTTACTACTTGCTTCTTTACTGGTTAACTTTTATAATTTATTCCACATCCACCGCTTTAGTTTTATTACTATCAAGTGCCCTCGTAAATATCAATAGTTCTACAATTTTTTTCTCGGATAGTCAACGTTCGTGATTTTTGTTTTTTGTGTCATCCCATCTTTGAATCTAAGTAAAGAGTACATCAAACTCAAATCATTTATTATTTTTTCCCCCTCCATTACTTTCGGCTTTGGTAATCCAATGATCTAACATACCATAACATAACATTTATTCGTATATTGGTCAAAAGTAATTGAAGAGTCAGCAAGGGAATGATTATTTGTACAGTAACAATTACACCTAAGTGAGTTCTCTATATTATTATCTTACCATAATATTAACATTGAGAAGGAAAATTGATTGCCTCTTTGTAGGTGCTCAAAAACGTAGCATTTGTATGCATTATGGTGGACATTAGTTCTGATAAATTTGTTTGAAGCGAGAAACTTTTCCATGTGATCAAAAAGTATTTTCATTAAGATTTTAGATCTACACTGAACTCATAAGGTTAGATGCTTGCTTTAATAATCGTATTTTAAGGCAAAATCAACGACTCTGCCCGCGAAGTTCAATTTTCATGGTTTTTTGCAATTTGTTCGCTAATTACACATCAGAGGTTTATGTCAGGCAATTTGCGGGAACGGCAGTATCATCTTTACATGGTTATTCAAAATCTTTGCATAAAAATGTGTACATCCTAGGAAATAAGTCCGAGTATCGAGTTTTATGTGAGTAACTCTCGCAAAACTCGGACTAATTTCTTTAACTCGACACTTTCAAGTAGAGATTTATAATTATATAAACACGTGAAGATGGTACTGGAATTCCCTCAATTTGAAGCCTATTATGTCTTATTAGCTTAAAAATCGCGAAAAACAAAAAAATGAATTTCGCGGGCACACCCGTGGTGTGCTCCTTAAATCAATTGAATGAAACGCATGAAAGTAAACTTTTTTCTTGAATAACTAGATTCAAAATAATTTTATTGCCTTAGTCAACATAGTAATCGTTTTCTTACTTCCTTCCAAGACTGACCATAAGTGATTGGCATTGACATCCAAAAATACAAAAATCAATGAGACTTGAAAATACTCATTCAAATCATGAATGGGCGGTATAACCATATTTCGATCATACTATGCAGGTCAAGTATTAAAAAGTGCTCCTCAATGTATACATAGAAAAATCGAAATCGGCAATAGAGCACAAATAGAGGTGCTAATTAAAAATAACGAAAGCCTTCAAATGTACAAAGGCGATAAAAAAACCGAACTAAACAAACATCCGAAAGTCACGATCTAGCCGCGTCGTGGTCGCGCGTCGCAGCGATTTAACGAAAGTAAAATTAGTCCGGCGAGAGCAACGACCGCGCGGTGACACACTGCACTTGACGGCCGCTCCCCTCAACACTCGTAAGCGGATCTTGTTCCACGCGTGTGAACTAAGCATCTGCTTTGAGGCCCGAGACATTTCTATTCTATGAAATAAATAATTTTTCATCGCCTTCTTTTGTGAACCTTCCCCGTTCTTTTGATATTTTATTTTCTTATCATAGCTTTGTACTTTTATGAAGGGCTTTACTTAATAATAATAATAATAAATACACTTTATTTGCACCACACAAGAAATTGTACAAAACAGAAATACATAATAAACTAATTTTAGGCACAAAAGGCGGCCTTATCGCTTAGCAGCGATCTCTGCCAGGCAACCTTGAGAAAAGGAAAACAAAGGAACTAGATTTTGCAGGTGGTGAAGATTTATAACTATATACATACAAATAACTACAAACTAATACATAAACTAGGTTAAACAAATAAACAAAGATATTCAATACATAATCATCAAACTATAAACTAATATATACACTATAATAATATAATGTCCACTAATAAGGACAAGATAATATGAATAAATAACAGTCATCATTTGCATCAACTAGGTACTCAAATAGTGATCTTTGACCGCATTCTTGAAAATGTACAAAGATTTAGACTGTCGTATCTCGAGGGGGAGTGCATTCCATAAAAGAGTTGCCTGTACGGTGAAGGATTTTTGGAACATCATTGTTTTATGGAATGGCATTTTAAGTGTCAAGGTACGACAGGTTCTGAGGTCTGAATGTTCCCCAAGAAATTTGAATTTCTCCTTGAGGTAAGGAGGGGTTCTAGGATCATATAATACACAGTACAGTAGAGAAAGAACATGCAGATCCCGGCGACGGCGGATAGGGAGCCAGTTGAGCTTTTGTCGAAATTCAGAGATATGGTCATACTTGCGTAGGCCAAATATAAACCGAATTGCAAGATTTTGGAGACGCTCAAGTTTATTAAGCTGGTCTTCATTCATATTGAGAAAGCTTGCGTCCGCGTAGTCAAGTATAGAGAGGAGGAGAGATTGTGCTAACATAACCTTGGTAGGAATTGGAAGAAAAGATTGCAACCGCCGCAACGAGCTCATAGCTGCAAAGGTTTTCCTGCTTAATTCTTTCAGGTGTGTGGCCCATGACAGCTCCCGATCTATATGTACGCTGAGGTCTTTAACAGAACCGCAGTAAGCAATGGTAACCCCATTAAATGACACTGGAGGAAGATTAGGCCAGTCAACTCTGGCGATCATCCCGGGGCTACCAATAATTATAGCTTGGGATTTAGCTGGGTTGACCTTCAGACCAAACTGAGTGCTCCAAATAGATATAGCAGCGAGGTCTCTGTTAACAGCAGCTACTGCAGAACTAAGCTCACCAATAGGTGCTGAGCGATAGATTTGGATATCATCTGCATACATGTGATAGAGAGAAGAAATGTTATTTGTGATAGAATTAATGAAGATTGCGAAAAGTAAAGGAGACAACACGCCACCCTGAGGGACCCCAGCCGTAACATCACACCAGGATGAAAAACTTTCATCTACCCGGATGCGCTGTCGGCGGCCTTTGAGGTAACTCCGAAACCAGTCTACCACCGATGGAGATATGTTAATAGAACGTAGCAGCCTCAGCAAGATATCATAGTCAACTGTGTTAAACGCATTACTAAAGTCAAGCAAAGTGAGAACTGTGAGCTGCTTATTGTCCATCGCCAATCGAATGTCATCAGTCACCTTTACAAGTGCAGTGACTGTGCTATGTCCTGACCGAAATCCAGACTGCAACGGACTCAGGAGTAGATGTTTATCAAGGAAAAGCCTCAGCTGATGATAAACAAGCTTTTCGAGGACTTTGGACAGGAAAGGTAAGATGGAGATGGGGCGGAAGTCAGAGACAGAAGTAGGTTTAGCCTTTTTTGGAAGAGGAATAATTTGCGCATTTTTCCAAGCAACAGGGAATTCGCCAGAGGAGATGGAATAATTGAGGATATGAGTCAAGACAGGAGAAACGATGTCAAGGATAGGTATGATCATGTTCCGGCTAATACAGTCAGAGCCAACAGCATTCGAAGCGATGGACAAAGTGGTCTTCTTAACATCACATTCAGTGAAAGACTCGAAGGTAAATGGGACGAAGTCAGGAGTGGAGCAAGAAGAAAGAATACTAAGGGTACGCTCTTTTTCGACACTATCAATTGTGTCACAGGTTGAGAAGTGTTTATTAAGAAGTTCAACATCAATATTGATAGGTGTCTTATGAGAACATTTGCCAACTCCAAGCGACTTTAGAAATTTCCAGGTTTTTGCTATATCCCCATTTTCAACTGAGCTATGTATGTGGCGTCGTTGGGCATCCCTACACAATGTATTACAGCGATTCCGGGCTTTATGGTATTTTTGGCGCAAGGCATCAGTGTCATTAATTTTATATTTAGATTTCGCGGCGTTCTTTTTATTCATGGCGGATTTAATCTCGTCAGATAACCAAGGAGCTGGGAGATGCTTCATTTTAATTGGCCGTAATGGAGCATGAATATCATAAAGTTGTGTTATCAGCGAATTAAATACCTCAACTTTACGGTCAACAGTATCGGCACCAGCGACAACAGTCCAGTCTACCTGCCTGGCATCATCGCAAAGGCTATCTCTATCAATTCCACCAAAGTTACGATGCAGAAGAATGGTTGGTTTTACTTTGGGAGGACGAATTTTATAGGAAAGATAGACTAAATCATGATAAGAGAAAGCTTCAGCAGGGCATTGACCATGCTTAAACACTAGATCTTTGGAATTCACCATGATCAAATCTAGAAGAGAGGGAACACTCCCAGGTGAGAAATGTGTGGCAGCGAGAGGAAGGATATGCATGCCACAGGAATCCACCAACGATTGCAGGTTCTTGCTACGCGAATCGTTTTTAATTAGGCACGTATTAAAATCACCCATAATAATAGTGTGGTCGTAAAGGGGAACTACTTTTTCTAACAGAGTTTCAAGGGAAAAGAAATAGTTAGGAACAGAAGGAGGGCAGTAAAATACTCCGAGTAATGTTTTTTTATGGGAGAGGGTAATTTCCAATAATAGGTGCTCGGCTGCGTCCGGTAGTGGAGGCTGAGGAGACGACCCAACGATTGAGAAAGGGATATGAGAACGTAGATAGATCGCTACTCCTCCGCCCCCCTTACCGACACGATCATTCCGGATTAATCTAAATCCAGGTAAGGAATACGAGGTGGAAGGTAAACTGGGTTTAAGCCACGATTCTGATACCAAGATTGCATGTAAATTACGAGAGTCGAAAGACGCAAGCAAATCGGGAAAGTGAGCCGGGATACTTTGTGCATTAATATGTACGACATTGAAGTTCTTCACGCAGTCTGAGAAGTGAGAATCAAGAGTTACATTAAGAGGAAGAGTTACATTAAGATGATTTACTTAGCTTTGAGTTCCTTCATTTATTAGTTCTTTTTTCTTCAATTCCTTTTTTTTCATTTTATTTGTGAGTCCCTATGAAATAAATTGCGATGGTATAAAAAAACAATCAGTTCCATTAAAATTACAATATTATAAGGTGTTGTTCAACGAATGTGTATTATACATTGCATATCCTTTGAGGTCCGAGAATGTAAATTTTTGTTTAAGTAGCTGTTGTTATTTTAATATTTTCCTTAAATATAAACACCTCTAATCAATTATATATTTTCTGAGTTTAAAAAATAATTTCTTGTTTAATTTATTTGCAGCTAAGTTTTATTTATAATTTTCATTAATTAACAATTTTACATTCATTGTAGCATCTGCTTTGTACGAGCGAAACTTTTCCATTCTATGGAATGAATTATTTTCAGTAGCCTCACTGAAGTCCCTTTTTCTAAAATATTTTCGTCATTTATCAAATCTTTGCACTTTTTCTGTTTATGTTTAGAAATTGTAATTTTTTGCTGAAATGTAAATAAATTTTCACTTGGTTACTTCACCTTAGCTCACGTGAACGCCAAATGCTATCAAAAATTTATTCAATGTGTTTAAAGAGTTTTACGTTATTATATAAAACGTATCATTTATTTTAATATTCAAATTCTTAAATACTGACAACTAGATAGAGTATAGAAAATCAAAAATGGCAAGAAGTATGAACTGATAAGCATGGGATTTTCATTGTTGTGTTAACAAAAAAATCTTATCAGTGACATATCAGTTATGAATGCAACTTATCAGTGTTACAATGACGCTCAAGACGGCATGAATCATGATCTATTAAAATGATCGACTAGTTGAGTAACGCATGTAATTTCTTTTTCGTTTCGACTTTCTCTTTTGTATTAAGATTACGTAACAATGTACCTGTACTGGGGGAGGGTAAGACAAGCCATGCTGTCCATCCAGATTCCAATCTAAAATAACAATAATTACTGGACCCGTAGATCGACCGAGAGGATGGAACTTTATAAGCTTACTCATAAATTTTTATTGATGAAAATAAAAAGTCTCCACACATCATAGTAGGAACCGATACTTTCTAATTTTGTTGCTCGAGGCGAAACAAATGAGAGTTATTTAAAAGCGTCGACGATTCGATAATTCTAGGCTCACCGATAGCCAACAATAAAAGTCTGATTGAAAAATAGTTACCGGTTTAATGAAATATTTTTCGAAGCAACGTTTTGACCACCCAAAAAACTGCGACACGATGTCTGGAAAACAAGACATAATTAAACATAAAGCTGTATGTGAGCTTCGTGGAACTAGTTTTATATTTTTGAGAGCGAAGCGGTCAATTGAGTGATGATTTAAATCAAATGTGGACCAGAACCATGGCAACTTTCACATGATGATTCTATGTCGAGAAAATTGGAATCTCAGAGGTTATCTAGTCAGATTTCGTTCGACCCAGAACGTCGGGTGTCGCCGCGTATCTTGGAAAGGGAGTTGGTTTTCAGAAATATATAATAATTATTACTTATAAACGGTCAGTGTCCGAATTAAATAATACTTAAAATATTGCCCACGTGCAAGTGAAAGCTGGTGGGGCAGGGTGCTAAAAATTCATGTAATTTTCACTTTTGTATAATATTGTATGTACGTCAAGACATTAAAAGGCTGTTACAGGTTTTATTTCTTCATTGTTTTCTCCCTTCTTTAAGAATATTAGTAGGCGTATATGTACATTGTTAGTTTAAATATCTAATGTCTTCAATTATCCTTATAATTAAATAACAAGCCATTTAGGTACATGTTGTTTCTTAAATGTATAAACTAAAAATTAAGAATTTATTGTGTAGAATATATTCGTAGCGAAATCTTAATTTGCTTCCACATATTTTTCAGAGCGGAACGCTGAGTGATCAGACATCTAACGAGAGCGGTGGCGGAGGCGGGCCGAGCTCCGACTCGAACAGTGCAGCGGAACAGTCCAGCGATCAACTGGCGATGGAGTCGTCGGAGAGGGAAACGCCGAGTCACGCTTATAATGGGCCTCCACCCCCCGTGCCACCCCCTCACAACAGGAGACAGAATCCATCTCACCACCAGCCACACCATCCGATAGGTAAGCAAATTGAGACGCCTGAATAACATAGAGTCGATAGAGATGCGTACATAATCGTTGACGACGACGTTTTATTTATATTTTTCACACTGTAATAAGTACGAGTAGTTTAATTATGTTCCACTTACAGCATTAGCTAGTATGCTATTAATTTATAATTTCATAAGTGGCCCAGGGCTAGTCTGGTAAGACTAGAGAGGATTTGACCGTGGTTGGTTTCCACACTATCGCAAATATGCCTCGCCAAACGATTTTTCATTTACAAGCACAAAACAAGGGACGGCATCTCCCATACATGCATCGTAAAATTTTGACAATATTTTACTGAGCTCATTCTATTTCTTTACGCACTAGTTTTCTTATAAATTAGAATATTATTTTGGTTCGTTATTCGAAAATTCATTCAACGTAATGCAATTTTTACAGGTATGCCAAGGATTCCAAACCATCATCAAATCCATTCGAAGCCTTACCCTCTCGGCCCGCCAGTTAACCACCACAAGAACGAACTCGGATCTGGATTCCGCGGACCACCGCCTCCTCCCGCACCTTCAGCCGATTCTCAATCTTCAGCCAGCGACAAAGTTTTCAGCACCGCGGGAGACGTTTGGCCAGCGCCCGCGCCCGACATGCCCAAGATTTTATCACTCGACGTCAAGTGCGAAAAGAACGCAATGAGAGTCTTCCTCAGCTTTGATAAGCCATTCTTTGGTATCGTTTTCTCAAAAGGGCACTACTCTAATCACCAGTGCGTCCATCTCCCACCGAATCTAGGTAGAACGCAAGCTTCATTCGAAATCGGCGCACACGCATGCGGCACTGCAGGCAGTGGAGACCCACGATACCGCGGAGACGTCGCCGCCGCTGGGACATATTTCGAAAACGTGATAGTCATACAATATGACCCGCAAGTACAAGAAGTATGGGATCAAGCACGTAAATTACGTTGCACGTGGCACGATCAGTACGAAAAGGCAGTTACGTTCCGACCATTCCCAGTTGATATGCTAGATGTTGTGCGAGCTGACTTTGCCGGAGATAATGTCGGTTGCTGGATGCAAATCCAAGTCGGAAAAGGGCCTTGGGCATCTGAAGTATCGGGACTTGTCAAGATCGGACAAACGATGACTATGGTATTAGCAATCAAGGATGACGATGCGAAATTCGATATGTTAGTTCGAGATTGCGTAGCTCATGATGGTCAACGCGCTCCTATACAATTAGTCGATAGGCGAGGCTGTGTAACCAGACCGAAACTCATGTCAAGGTTTACGAAAATAAAAAACTTTGGAGCTAGCGCATCCGTTCTTTCGTACGCTCACTTCCAGGCATTCAAATTCCCCGATTCTATGGAAGTGCATTTCCAATGTACGATTCAGATTTGCAGATATCATTGTCCCGATCAATGCTCGGATGGCGGCCATAATGTAATTGCTCCTCACGCTGAATATGGACCACCACAAATTGACTCGTATCCAGTCGGTGTGGAGATCAGAAGAGACGAACGTAGAGTGAGAAGACAACGACGAGCCACTTCGCCTGAGAAGGAAGTCGGTGTGAACAGAGTTATCCGAGTAGTATCTGCTGGTGATCTCAATCTAGATTCTTCAGAAGATAGTGTAGCTCCGAAAGTTGTGCCCACACCGGGCCTAGTTTGTATGACTACTCCAGGATTTGCTGCGACGCTGGGAGCTCTACTTATCACGTTAATATGTTCGTCTGCACTTTCTGCAGTCCTATTTTTCAAACTACGTCCTATATCGAAATTGAAGAAGAAAACCGCCGCCGTCTCCACGATACCAAGGCCGCACCCGACGACAGGACCTCACGTCATCTCAAAAAGTCGATTTTACTCGTAACATTTTGGTGCATTTATTAATAAAATTTGTAAATAGTAGCGTAATGAGACTGAAGTAAGACAATGCCAATACATTATTTATTAATGTGCTCAAATTAAGTATTTAGGTACAAATTGGAGATCCCTTAGTTTGTGTTGTCCTCATCTTAAAATTTAAAAATAAATTGATAGATTTATACGAATAAATAAACAGTGAGTTTAATAACATACTCAAGCCATTATGAGACTTCAGTTCAGTTCTTATTTAATATAGTTAAACGATAATAATGCATTTAAAAAGTTTTTGCTATTGATTACAATGAAAGGAACTGATTAGGAGAATAATTGCGCAATGCACTACCATCTACAAAATTAATGGCTATTTCCGATTGTCCCTTTAATTTTTAACATCATTTGATATTTAAGATTTTCGTGCGTAGGTATTTCATTTTATCGAACTTATAATAATATTATGTAGTGTTATATTTTAATGCTGAGTACATTTGCGCAATTACTCCCTTATGATTTGGAAGTGAGCAATGAACAGTTATGACAAACCCAAATGTAGTATTAAAACGTCATAAGTACAATCTTCTGTTACCTCTTGTCGAAAGTCCTTTTGACACAGGGGCAACGGAAAATAGAATATGTCACTTAGGTAAACCGCTAGAAATAGTTTAAAGTAACTTGTCATTAGTATTAATATTATTTATTTTAGTTAAGTTACTGTTATAGTCATAATCTATTTATTACCTGTTACTATTTATTTTTTGCCGTTTGAGTACCTCCTCTTCTTTTTTGTTTTAATTTGTTTTTGTTGCCTTTGTTTTTTAAAATAAAATAAATAAATACTCTACGAGCTGTTGAGCATAGTTGTCAAGTTTTACGGACACTTCTTTATAAAGAATGTTTCAAAGCTTTTACGTTAACATAAGCGAGTAATGTACAACATCATGAACAATTGTAGCATTGAATATATCTAAACAATATAAGATACAGAGTAACTTTTATTTACCTGACCTATCCAAAAGCGGCCAATAAAGTTGAAAATATCGAAAATTCATATAAAAACTTGTATATTGTTTTATTTTTCCTTTTACCTTTGTAGGTTTAGGTAAGTTCATTTTTTGGTTACCCAAAGGATAAAAACTTCCCTATTGCTAAGACTTCGCTGTCCATCCGTCCGTTCGTCTGTCGCCAGGCTGTATCTTTTGAACCATGATAGCTACTATCTAGACTTTCACAGCTGATGATGTATTTCTGTTGGCGCTATAACCACAAATACTGAAAAATAGAATAAAATAAATAATTTGGGGACTTCCATACATTATGGGCAAAACGTGATTTTTTTGCTTGTTTTTGCTCGATATTGATAACGGTACCAAGTAGACGTTTGAAATGTTCACGGAATATTTAATTATTATATACACTTTATAAATAAAAAGATATTCATATAAAAAAAGTACCGTTCGGGGTCGCATGGTACTTTTTTTCCAGTACTTTGGATCCCCAACGTAGTACTTTGGCGACCCCGCACGGGTAAGCGCAGTGTTGGCAGGCCTCCGACCAGATGAACTGACGACATTAAAAGAGTCGCGGGAAGGCGCTGGATACAGTTAGCGCAGGACCGTGCGGGCTGGAAATCATTGCAGGAGGCCTTTGTCCAGCAGTGGACGTCCGTCGGCTGAAACGGACGAAAAAAAATACCTACAAAAGCAAAGTGAGGTTTGGAATTCGGTTGCCTGGTAAATATTAGACGACAGTCGCACTGCTACGCAGTGGGCACGGCCTGTTTATTTTACTCAAATACTATTAAACATTGGTCTTGATAGTACGGGACTCTTAGTGCGGGAGCCCGACTCACACTTCACCAATTTTTTGATATCATGCGCTGACGGTCTGTGACAATTCAGAGAACATGGAAGCGAAATCAGTAGTTTGTTCTGGTAGGTACAACTCTGAATATTTTGTACCAAACTCTACAAAGGCTAGAAATATTTTGGCTTTTAAGTATCACAACACTTACAATACATAATGGCAATAGTCTTACGACGGTTCCCAATACTCTATCTATCCATGGTTTGCCTAACTATAGATATAAATTTTACATAACTTGAATGGGAGCTTATAATATTACTTTTTATTGATACCTGCAGTACTTTTTTATAACGGAGGAAGAAATCCAAACTGTAAGTAGGTTGGATTATTTAGACTCACTTAAACCCCCTCTGTGGCCATCCTCAGCGCGCATGTTGGAAGGCTCCGGGATCTCATACGAACGCACCGGAGTTTCTCTTGCGCAACGCCTGCTGGGATCGCTTCTGGCTGATCCTTATATTAGCCACCAGGGAAGGTCATAATAGTATGATATAATATTTCGATTCGATGGATGGAATGGAAATTCCAAAAATATATGACAGTGACATACCCATTCGATCGTAAAATAGATGACGTGACTCATCATCACGTAGGCAACTGTCATTCTCATATTTTTTTGAATTTCGACGTAAGTCTTCAACTACTATTATTGCTGTATTGACAAATGGGTCCAAAACATGTTCCGGCTAAGGGCCTCTTAATGTGGGACGGAGTTACACTGTGAGCGATGGAGAAATCTTTGAGCTATCGAAACTAAAATGAGGTTTCCGGAAGGAAATCCGCAAACCTAGGCGTGACACAACGTATCGCTTAGGCTAAGAGACTATGGGTGAAGCACATAGCTCATAGTTATAGACCACATGGACCTAGAGGGACCCAAGGTGGGGTTCACAGATTAGATTGACGCATAAAACCGAGTCTCGGAGTCAGGGAGTCGCTGAAGTAATGTGGCTTGGCGATCCTTTCATATGTCTATGCCTAATAATATGTCCAGTTATATATGTGGACGTCCATCGGCTGAAATGACAAAATACAATAACGTGTAAATCTCATAGGTATTGTGATCTAGTGCTTTTAGGCTACACAATAAGATTTAATATCTTGTTAGAGGGTGCAATATCTGGTTCAGAACAATACCTTATATAGAAATAATAATAATTATAGTCATTAATTTAAAGGAATCGTCTCTGCTTATGGCTTAATTAGTTATTAATTATTATCTAGTACCCTAGCACAAGCTATTGCTTACTTTGGAGCTAGATTGCGATGTGTCATGTGTAGTGTCCTGGTATATTTAAATATTATTTATTTTAAAAAGAAAATTATCTCATATAATCATATAGATATTTGAATTCACGAAGATGCGCCCCACTCTGTCAAAATCGCTTATGTTTCATTCGATTAGTGTGGAGTTTAACAAAGTGGGGCGCGTCGTTGAGGATTGAAAAAAAAAACTTAAATTATTTATAAAAAGTTTCTTAAATATTTCCGTCCACCCCCTATCTTAATTAAATTAATTCAATCTGTTTTCACTTTTGAAGACAAATAAAATAAGAAGCGTCAATAAAATATAATGAAACGTAAAATATTATCAACATAACTTTTATTTCATTAAAAATTAACAAGTGCGTTCATTGAAACAAGTTCCGTCACATTTATACAGAAAATCGTATAAGTAAACACATTGTTTACAATAAATATTTTCTGATGCCCCAGCTAAAGAAAAGGTTGATGTAAGTACGAAGATTAAAAATAACAAATACAAGGAAATGAACCATAACCGTGATGATGATAGAAATCTTATTAAAAGTGATTATAGACCTTAATGATACAAAATATATGTAAAAATTGCACTTAAATAAACGTGATCCCACAAAAACGTAAACTTTGTGTCACTTACGAATTAATAGTTACAATAAATGCAAGATTTTTGGGTGGCATAATAATATGATATCAGTATATCATTTTTATTTTTTTTTAATATCTGGTGTGAAAGACCAATATCAGTAATAGGTATTTGTTATTTAATTGTTCTGTAGAATATGTTTTTTATTGTTTGTAAAGAATAGTATTAAAGGATCTTGATAGATTTATAAGTTTTTACCAAATATTCATAATATTTTAATTGAGTGGCACAATTTGATTTATAAAATTAAATTGTAGTAAACATATTATTCGATTTATTTCTCTCGATTTTGTGAATAATGTTGTAAATATTATTCTAATATTGGTCTTCCAGCCCACTTTTAAATAAATTAATTAACTTACTTATTAAAATTCTACTTACAAAAGCTATAAATTTTTTAATAAAAACTACTTCATAAAGTTAATATTGAGCAATAATAATAATTTAGGAAAAAATTAAATAGTTAAGCATATTTTTTGTTAAAAGTATGAATAAATGCGAAATAAATGCGATTGTATTTTAAAATAGATGAATCTATTTTAATTAGATAAAATATAATATTATTGTATTCATTGGTGTTTTTGTATGTTACAATAATGTCTCGAAACTTTAATTAAACTTAATAACTAACTATAAATGTACAAAGCTTAAAATTATTATTTAATAATTAAAAAAAAGAAATTGAGTGTCTATGAGTACCTACATAATATACTTATTAACTTAATATGTTATGAAATAGTATATTATATGTTAATCGAGTTTACAAGCTTTGCCTTAAAATTCATATTCGACAAAATATTCTTCTCGAAAGTAACTTGTTCTTTGTAACCTCACTTTCAATATTCCGGTCATTTAAATACATCTAGCAATTAAAAATCTTTTTATAAACGAAACATTTAACATACGCACTAAACTAGAATATGTACTAAATTAACAAATATGCATGTTTTAAGTCATTGAATGCTATTATTTCTTGATTTATAAAAACTCTGATTTTACTAAGTAATACATAATATAATAGAAAAAAAATATGAATTTCTGTTAGTCGATATAAAATATTTTGTTAAGTTAATAATCCTGTATCAAAATTTCAAAATATATTTTATCTAAACTTATCCTAATGGCATGACTCGATGTTTATTTCTAACTATGAAAAGAACACTTTAAAAATAGTATAAAAATAAGATACCTATTCTGTACAAAGCTTATTTAATAAAATAAAACTTACAAATTCTCACAACAGTGAAGTGAATACAATCAGGTTTTGGACCATGTCCGTAGCACGACTTAGCACCATCGATTGTTACGAGGCAAATCTAGAACCATTAATTCCATTACTCTAAGCATAACTTGAATAAATGAAATGATTTAGGTAAAACTTACAATAAATATTTGACTGACCAATATGAAGACTATTATGGAGCATATGTTAGTATATAATATGAATATTTAATTAAAACATAACATTTTTATGTTATGTTCATAAAGAATTAAGAAACCACACGAAATTGAATTAATCAATAAAAAAGTGAATCACTCGATGAAACATACATATTATTATTAAAATTTATCTTAGCGAAATAAAATTTAAAGCAATACATAAATTATTAATGTGCTAAGAAACGATAGGAGTGTTTAGCTAAAGTCACAGTCAACATTCTAATAAAAACAGTCTTAAAAGGAGAGTGTGAAATAACACTGTTTTTCTTTAGCCCTCGCGTGAATGGTGAGGATGTGGGGGCGATCCTAATAATCTTAATGCCATCCAGGCTGCTAGGGAATGAGATGCGGAAGCTGGTGACATGGGCGGTGGGGTCTGAGCAGCCATCCTCGAGCGGAGTTTCTGCAGCAGCACCGCTGCAGCCAAGGCCGCCCCGGCTGCGGCGCCGGCCGCTGAAGCGAACAATGCTCCGAAGCTGACGGCACCCATGCAAATGCCGTATACAACCTTAAACACAACAATTCTTGATTAAATACATTGGAAGTCGCAGAACTAATACAGTCCACCTATGATAGAAAAGATTTATAAAGGTAATACGAGTTTAAGTTGCAATTGTTACCCGGCCTCTACACTACTCGCGAAGTTCCTCGGCGAAGTACTCAGAAAGTTTACCAAAGTACTAAGAAAAGTTGGCGAAGTTTGACGAAGTGCCCTCCACACTGCTCGCTCTGTTCAACTTCGGTCCCACTTCGGTCAACTTCGCGAGTAGTTTAGAGCGCGGGTAAGATTTCGAAAAATGAGTTTGTTTGTTGGGCTCCTTCTCAGTGCAGGGCGCGTTGGAACCCTCGTAAACTTAGTTTTAAGTCGACTTGGAGTTATCGCCGTACATATGTGACAAATATCATACCGACCTTTTACAAAAGCCTGTATATTAGGCCTATGTGAAATGAAGGTATTTTGAGTTTGAATGCCAAAGCAATAAAGTACTCAAAAATAATAATCCCTGCTATAAATTTACGTTTGTTACGCTTTCACGCATAAACCATTGAACTAGTTTTGATAAAATTTGATACAGAGATACACTAGACTCTAGAGCTTTGGGAAGGACATAGGCCATTTTTTACCCCGCTATAAATCTATAGTTCCCGTGGGAAGTTTATAAAACCCAAAATTTCTGCAGTAATCTATATTGACACGTTTACGTAAATTGCTTTCTTGAAAGCAAGTCCGACATTTGTGAAAAATCGAATTTGTGAAAAGCCAGTCTCAAAATAACTACTTAAGCGTCTTGAATTTTAAAGCGTAGAATTGATCATGCAAAATTGATTGAAGTAGCCCTAGTTTTACGTGTAATATCGCAGGTAATACGTATGCAAAATTGTTGTGTTTGCTTTGTAATTTGAAGTTCATGAATACCTACTTCTTGTCCTCACAGACATGCGACAAGTATGTGTATTGTATGCATTTCTAACGGCCCTTACCTGAATAGGCGCTTACAATGTGGCTTACTCGAAACGCATTATGTATGCAAATATTTGCCAGGAGTACATTGCGTTAGTCTGAGCTAGACTTGTCGGATGAGCTAGACTAATGAATGTTAGATATGTTACGATTTTTTTATCTTTTTTATTTACCTCATTCGTTTCTGTGTGATTTTCTCAGTCGGTCCGTCTGTCTGTCAGAATTGATTATAGTCAATATTAAAGCTACCGAAATTAAAAATAGTTGTAAGATTACATAATTATAATATTGGTCGCATTACATCATTGAATTAAAATAATAAACTAAAATTATTTTAGTTAAAATTTCATAGTAAGATAACTGAACCAAATGGGGTATCATAATATGAAAGAGGTTTACTTATATATTCTAAAACAGATTTTTTAAGCTATTGCATAGCTTCTATCGCGGACTTTGACGGTGCAGACCTAATCCAGAAATTTCGTAACGAAAATAACCTAGCACTCCTAAAGTAGAGCTTTTGGTACCAGGCTAGCATGAAAGCAGGGAGTGCAACTACACAACTTTTTAGTTTTTAGTTTGCCATCTATCGAAAAATAGCAGAACTTTTTAATGACTTTGAAATATCACTTTACGCAAAGTTTTTTTATTTATTTATCGTGCTAAATGTCAAAAAACATACCTCTTCCTGTATTCTTCCACTAAAAACAGTCACAGGTTCTCTAGACGGTCCAAAAGCTAGATCGGCTTCTGACACGACGTCATAGATGCCTGAGACCCCGACATCGGCGGATCTGCCTTCACGGACAGTACGGCGTTTGCGTAAAGACCTAGGTCCCGCCACAGCTGGTCCGGGTGCTTTAGCTGGGACCACTGCATCTCCTGAAGGCTCTGGCTTTATATTGACGTCTAAGTTCCTTGGACCGTGAGGGAAACGTTCGCGTTCACCAAGGTCCGATGGACGATCCTGGAAGAAAGAAGTGCAGTGGATAAATATTAAAATTAAGATATTAGGCATTATATTAGGTTCTTTCTTGTACCTGTCTACTATCTAGCTTCATGAAAACCATGGTGAGATCTACATCGAAGAGGGATGAAAATGTTATGTACCAATATTAAGTCAACCAAATCATATTCGTGACAAATGACATAATAAAGTCCATACATGGAAGGTATAGGTACATATTTTTTGCGGGACTAATACCTATTTTGTTACGACTGCTTGAGTTTAAATTAGTGGAACTTTCCAATTAATAACGTTTGGTATACACTTAAATTTACACGTGTTTTATGCCGAGATGTAATCACACGATTAGTGTCCATCATTGGACCGTCTGGTAGATATACGCGGTCTTAGAAAGGTCTAGAAGTTGACATCCATAAGCTTATACTCGTAATGCAAAATGTGTAGTATTGTATCTTACTTAACTTCTTTGATCAGCCTATGGATGTCCTCAGCTGGACATAGACATTTTCAAGAGCGCGTCACCACATACAGTCCTCCGCCTCCCTTATCCATCCGCTTCCAGCGAGCTTTTTCAGATATGACCCGCCCACTGCTACTTCAGTTTGCTTATTCGTTAGAATGTCTTCGTTGCGGATTCCATCCCCTAGATAAACACCCAGAATAGCCCTTTCCATAGCAAGATGAGCGACTTTGAACTTGTGGACCAGGCCTACCATGAGTATCCACGTTTCTGCTCCATATGTTACGACCGGTATTGTATCTAGCAGGTATAAAATTACTCACAGTAAATGGTCTAGCCAGAGCTTCAACCAGTTCTTCAACAGCTGACATTCGATCAGCATTGGAATCCGCGACAGGCGCCGGGGCTCGCTGCGGCGCGGGCGCCGGTACAGCGTCGCCGGACACTTCATCACCGAAGGCTTCCTCCAGTGGGAGACGCTGATGATCTTCAGCCAAACTTAGGTCCGATTCTTCTACTGTATTGTCCCTGAAAGGTAAATTAAATTCGTTTCGAACTGGAACTCGGACCTAAGCTGTTATACTAATGATTTTTTTACACTATACAAGTTAGTACTTGACTGCAATCTCACCTGATGGTAAGTGATGATGTACTAACTTGGAAAGGGTAAATAAAGTCACCCCAACGGTTTCTATTTTCCATAATGTGTTTCCGCACATTTTGAATGGAATTAAAACCCAAAATCTCTTTAATATTGTCTTAAAAAATCTTTCTAATATTGTTTTTATAAAGATAAATCAAGACCTACATCAAAAAAATGCAGTTTCAATATTTTAATTTAATGTTCATGTATTGTATCAGATATCAGGTCAATAAATTAAAGCTCATCTAAATAAAAATATCATTACCGATGTAGGCAGAAGTATAGTAATTACAAATTTTCTATCGGTGACAATATTAAAATATTCATATTATTGTTTGTATCTATCCCTTAGGATAAAAATAGTAAAGATAGGCCGATCCGAACATTTTACGCAAACCTTCTTCATACAAGCAAACAGTAGCGTCATCTGTTAAAATACCCGCCGCCGCCGCTGACCGAACTACTGCGTGGCCTTATACTGTTGGTACTAATGACTCCCATAAACTGGCGACATTTTTTCGCGCTGTTCGCCCTGTCTTTAGTATACAGGCTGTGATCTAGACACAAGATTATGGTTAGGTTTAACACATACACAGTGCGTCGGTCATTTTTACAATGTAATTTTTTAGGTATGTATTTTATGAAAATAACCTATTAGCTAGTTATTAAAGTAACTGTACCTATTCCTTACTTTCTACAGTAAAACTTGTCCGTTTATGACCTTCGGTTAAACTGTTAGTCGTTCATGTGGCCGCGTGGATTGGAGTCAAGAATACAAAGTACCTATACGCATTTCTAAATTCCGTGCTAATCAGCCAGGATAGTTGGTTGAATGAATGAATGATATTTTAATTAAAACTAGTGGAAGCCCGCAGCTTCGTCCGCGTGAATATCATTTTTTCATATACTCGTATCTCGCGAGAAACGTGGATTTTTTGTGTTCGTTTGTTTTGAAGTTTTCCGTGTATGTTTGGTAGGTCTGAGAGTATGTCGTAAGGTATTATTTATATTTGCCCTTATGACAAAACAACGTTTCCCGGGTCAGCTCGTACTAGCACGGAATACATAATAGTACCTAACGGTACAGGGCTCACGCCGAAAGACGATTTAAGGAAATGGCGACACTAGCGCTGACACAAAAAGTGCAAGGCAGTTCGCAGTAGCACCTGGCCACGCTTACGGAAAGAACACGTTGTGGTCTCTTTCTTTCGCGTAACTTTATCGCATTCGACGTACTAGGGTTACCTCGCCATCGGGCGCACGCAGCGCGTGAAATAGACCGTACCCGAACGAACGCGAGCAAAGTATCCGGCGCGTGGCGGCCGTCTGAAATTAATACGTCGAGACGGCTACCTGTAGTTTCTCGATCACGTGATAAGTGGACTTGACCTGGTACGAGTATAAAAAGAGATTCTTTATTCAATAGTCAATAGTCAAGGGCTACCTCGTCATCGGGCGTACGCAGCACGTGAAATAGACCGTACCCGAACGAAAGCGAGCAAAGTAGCCGGCGCGAGGCGGCCGTCTGAAATAAGTACGTCGAGACGGCTACCTGTAGTTTCCCGATCACGTGATAAGTGACTTGGCCTGGTACGAGTATAAAAAGAGATTTTTTAATCCTTACCCAATATCGTTATGGTCCTGATGAGCGCGGTCGTCCTTCCTGTCCAGCGCGCCGGCGTGGCGCTCCGGCGCGATGCCCGCGAGCTGGCAGTGGTCCAGGCAGCCGTGCCTGCAAATCTCCACCTTACAGCGTATGTGCACGCTCAGAGCGTCCGGGAACTTGAACGCGTGGAAGAATGCGTATGTGATGACCGTCGCTCGTTCGTCAACCGCTTTCGCCTTGAGGAATCTGGAATTGTAATGATCAGTCGGTTAGTCCTGTAACGAGGTAAATTATATGTGCAGTCGCTGATTAATAAGCCGGACCGTTTCGAGCCTTAGATATTTTCGCCATTCGCGAGTTAAGTATCTCTTTATGGAAAGCGTAGTAATACCAATAAGTTTATTTTTAATTTCAATTAAGTTTATGCAATTTTTAGTTTTTGTAACTTATTTCTTTAAATATTTTTTTGAGAAAAAGGGAAAGGAATTTTTCCTTGGTTTTATCTTTTTGGTGGATAAAAAAATGTCCTCAGTCGAAATTCATCATTGATTGAATAATTTGTGCAGTGATTCAATCAATGATGAACTTCGGTTCAATTGATGGAATTCAATGATTCTAGAACGGCATGTAGATTTTTTCGTAAGCCGAACAAGCAATCATATAATGTCATGAAATTTTATAGTTATTGGTTAATAGCAAGAATAAATGCGAAAACTAAATCACTACCTCAGTATGGGTGCAATGGATGCTGTTTGACGCATTATTAATATAAAGGTCCTAAAGGTCTATCTACTCTGGAACGGCAAAAGATTGTTTTAAGTCAGCCACAATAATACAGTATCTACTAACGACGCCAACAAAAACCCACCTCGATATCATCTTGGGACGCAGCACGCAGCCATATTCGTCCGACAGCTGTATGATATGTCCAGATCCGTCCGAAGCAGCGCAAGACTTCACTCGCATGTCAAACTCGCCTGGAACCAAAAAAAATGTTCATTGGAAAATCACTTGTTGCTAGCATAGTGAGTATAACACAGTAAGTATAGCTAAAGCTGTCTGAATTGAAAATGAAAATTTTTATTTTACACATATAGATTTTTATGAAAAGGCAAAATTCTACCACCAGGTTTGGAAAGCAGGTTTGCACCGAGAAACACCGGCAGGAAACTCGGCACTTGCTCTTTTCAAAAATGTCATAACTTAGAAACGTACCTATCATAATATTACAATCAATTTTCTTAAATAATATGAACAAGTTATTACATACATTTTTAAGTTATCTCGTGAGTAGATGGTAGTATATCCGTATCATTCCAAGAATCTTATCCTTAAAAAAACCTCAATAAATAAAAAAAACCTAAATGTTGAGTTTAGTTTTACAGGATAGGACTGTCAATAAAAATCTTAA
This sequence comes from Coenonympha glycerion, assembly GCA_963855885.1. NCBI lineage: Eukaryota > Metazoa > Arthropoda > Insecta > Lepidoptera > Nymphalidae > Coenonympha > Coenonympha glycerion. The sequence continues at coordinate 12,225,432 of OY979637.1, read as the reverse complement.
AGGTCGGTTCTAGGGCACCTGGAAGAGACCCTTCATAAGATGTCCCTATTCACGTTCTGTTTATGTTTAGGAATTATTGCGTTTTAATATATAGAAAAAAAATTAACATCATAAGAAAAGGATAGTACCTAACCTAATAGCCATTGTTATAGTCATTCGTGCTAGAAACTTTAGATGCTTTACAGGACATGAGGCCTTTTTAATCGTTACTGACAACACATTTTTTGCGTACAAAATGTACATAAAAATTCAAAACACATACCTAGGTACGAGCATTTTGCATGCAAAACTGAAGATACATCTTCAGTAAAGCAGCGTCTTGCGGTAACAAGTAAAGGTTTAAATTATGACAGTCACGTCTCACCACAACAGTACATCTTTAACTAGCACAACATGGAGTGCCCTCACAGCTGCCTACTGCCTATCCAGTTAAGCGCTAAGTGAAATGCAATTAAAAGGAAATACACAAACCGCAGGCGCAAGGAAATGCATCAACAAAATATACACCTTTTGAAAATAACAACCTCTAAACTATACCTAAGCAGTGTTTAACACCCATCTTTGACCATAATTACATTAGTAATATTATAATATATTCGTTGATAATACTTAAATCCTACCCTAATTTGACGCTAGGTTCTGGGACTAGCATAATACATTTACATGTTTTTGGGTTTAATGTTGACTTTATTGTCAACTCGTAAGTAGGTATCTTATTGCATTCTTTTATGATTCCAATATTGTAACGCTGATATTTATTGGGATTTAAAAATAGTATTTAAAAGATCCTCACACAAAGACTAGGTACAGACATGGTTATTTAATAGGAGTAGGTACAAAATCTGAAAACTCAATCAGTTTCCTATTTCTGATCGCCTATTCTCATTGTTATTTTGAAAAATGAAGTATATCTGATAAACTATGTCGAATTGACACCTTGCGCGAAGGGTAGCAAAATTAGGTATAGTAATACAAACAAATTAGCCCTGAAATTCATTTAAATCCATCGAGAACTTTGTCACGCGTAATTTGTTACAGCCGATTAATAATGATGTCTTCAGTCTTTCCCTAAGCGAGAATCAATGAACCATCTCTTGTCACGGTTGTGAATTCTAATAGTGGGCACCAAAGAACTTTACTACGTTCTTGATGTAAAGACGGGGTAAACAATTCGCTTAGGGCTTTTCGAACAATTTGTGCAAGTTTTTTCTTAATTTCAATTTCACTCATACTCCAATTTAAAATACTTATCAACGTTTTATTTAAAGTTAAAAAAGTAACTATTAAAATCACTATTAAAGACGATGATTTTTATAAAATTCAGTTTACATACCAATAAGCCATAGATCAATTTTTTTAAACCTAGCCACAAAAACAATTTTAATGTTGTTTACAAAGCAAAAGTAAGTTACTCTATCTAGATAAGCTTTTCTACTAATCATATTAATACACCAACAATTAATCAATAAATAATTACTGATTACACGCACACGCTGATCGTAATTAACACTGCATACCTACAGTTCTTTATAAGTAAATATATGTGTAATAATTAATCTTAATTCGGCTTTATAGATGTTCTCACGTCGGTGAACTTTCGATCGATCAAGTTGATCATTTAATTGAGAGTTTAGACATGGGAATATTCGTCTATCGCGGGGTTCTATATCGGCTCTATCATATAATTATTGGAACAACGATTAAAATTATAATACCGACAAAAACAGAACATTGCAGAGTTCAGACAAACATAAGGCGAATTCGGGCATGCTTGTTGACTATGCCTAGCTTTCGGTACGATAAATTACAAGGTGTATCCCAATGCCCCACAATACGTCAGTCTTAATTTATTCACAAACATCTAACAAAAAGAATCAATCATAAGAATCTCCAAAATAACACTCTCTTGACCTAACTTTAGTCCGCTAATTTCGCTGTAAAGCTAATCTATGAATAATAATAATTAGTTTTACGGTAACTTATAGATAGGTAATAGGTATAAGATACGAGTAGCTTAATAGTATGATTCAACGATTTAAGACGATTGTAATTGGGCACTTGTAACACAAGGTTAATAAAAAAATCTTCAAAGTCTATTAATTAAGTCCAACTCTTCATAAAACCTCTTTCTTGTAAATATTGAATTTAAACTCGATTCGAACTAGCAAACCAAGTTTCCAGTCCTTCCACAATCCGTAAATAGGGTTGCCACGACATAATAATCGAGATATAAAAGGAAATTAAGGTGAAGTGATTAACTGAAATAGACCTATCAACATGAAGCACAAACCATTGGGTGAATCAAACCATTGGGTGAAAATAATTTTTGAAAATTCAACTCCTAAAGGGGTAAAAGGGGTGCGAAATTATGGGCCAATGGCATAACATAATATTTGAACATAAATTAAGGATATTTTTTGTTCTATCTTGGATAGTCTACGAAGTGGAAACAGTAGTTATCGACTGCAAAATTTTAAAACTTTAAACTGCCGTTCATCTGAACGCCTGATGTAACTAGGTCATGAGTTGAGTATACATATTATTAATTTCAGAATAGCCGGTTCGTTGAATGACAATTAGCTAATATACTAATATACTCAATGGATCACTTAAGGGAGCGTTACTCGAATAGTTAAAACTATAAACGTTACTTAGTGTTGGCATGACCTAGGCTATCAAACACTATTGCATATTTTTTTTTGTTATTGCTTAGTGGTACGATCAACCCGCCGTTATATCTTTGAATTAAACGTACTCACATAATTGTGATAGAACTTTACTTACAGGTAACTTCGTTTAATCATCAAAAAAGACGTGTGGCAGTCGGAGACTGCCGCGGTAAAGCTATTGCATAGCATTTTAAGCTATTTTTAGTTTTGCCATCTGGGTATCATTGTGCATAAGCTACTTACTAAGGGATCGGAGCAATTTATGTGATGTTGTCCACTATTTATTTATTAATTTATTTATTGTATTGGCGTTGTCACCTAGAGGCGATTTGCAGAACTAAAGAGACAAGCGTGATATTTCAAAAAGTCATTAAAAGTCCTGCTATTCATCGATACATGGCAAAACTAAAAACTAAAAAGTTTGTGAAGGTGCGCTCTCCTGCATTCATGGTACTCTGGTACCAAAAGCTCTACTTTAGGAGTGTTAGGTTATTTTCTTTACGGAATTTCTGAATTCGGTCCCCACGCTCAAAGCCCGCGATAGAAGCTATGCAATAGCTTAAAATATCTTCCTGGATTTTGAATTTTCAGCTGTGATGTTGCTTTAGAAGATTTTTTTTTTTTTTTTTTGTTTGTAATTACGATAGAAGTATTTTTTTTTTCACAATCTAGGGCCAGGTTTGAACCATGTTAAGCTGATTAACAAGATCCCATGGAGCTAATTTGCCCTGCCGCGACAGCCCTACAGTAAAAGCCGCGACCCGTTAAGCAAACCCATTCGTACGTATTTGTCCAGTTTACTTTTTACTATTCTTTGTACCGTTAGCGTGTGTTTGCACACTATTATTACCCTGTTAGAGACGGTTTTATGAGGTGTCACTGGTATCAGAGTCTTCGTTGTCGTACCATGCAAGAAATTCCCCGCTTTGCTTATCAAATTAAACGCAAATTCTACGGACTAATCTGATTGCTGGTCCTCGATTGATGCAATGGGTTTCGAATCCCAAGTATTTATTACTCGTAATCACCGATCTCATAAGATTTTGCATGCAGCATGAAAATTATAACAGGTTTCTAGGTTCGAATGTTTGTTATTCCCACAACTTCCGAGCTGATGTGGCTGTGGAATAGTAATAACTGATTCTGAACTTTTTATTTTGATAAAATTCCACAAAAAATGTTATTATTCGAAATCCAAGCGGGCGAAATTGCTGGCAAAAGTTTTTAAGTTATGTGTTTCCCTTTTTGTTATTACTTAGTTTTGTTGCTTAGGATATTATGTTCTTGAAGACCCATTCCTTTTCCATCCCCTTGAATGTCTTACGAGCAGTTGGTCACGGGTGAGTTAAATACTTTTTTATTTAGTGATAGTAGAGTTCTTGCATGGAATAACCATTGCGTTCAAAATATTTATTATTGTCTTTATTGTTTGTTATTTACAAAAGGAATGCACAAGCTGATTATGATGAAACTATCTACTATAGTTGATGTTTCTGACTACTTAGAAGCTTTTTTTGCATTGAAAGACTGGTTAGGACTTTATGCTCCACATCAAGAGTTCAGGTGTTCAATTCCACGAATGGATCCCTGAATACGCAGAGGTTTTGTGGGTTTAAATCAGAAAGCCTGAATGCCTGAGATCTTTTTATAATTTTATCAAACATAATTGAAGCATGCCAATCCGCGCGTTAGACATCGCGGTGGACTATAAGCATATTATGAGCATTGAGCAATACCTTCAAATTCTCAAAAAGCTCGTACTCGCCAGTAATGGAAGAAACCCCAAATATTTTTCTTTTGAATAAAAATGCTAAAGCATATTTAAATTTAAATTCTAACTATTAAGTAAATGATCGAAAGCAAAAACAATAAATATTATTAAGTACTCCAATTTGTCTTTTAATTATAGAAACTCGCGTGGAATTTATCGCTTCTACCCACATGATATATCAACAGAATCATTAAATATCAACATCAGGCATTGGACTTTATATCATTGGAATAAACATCATTTTCTTACAAGAGCGATACTAAGCTTCGTCTACCAACGAAAGCCTTGTAAAGTTAAGTGTCATCCTATTCAGATTACCTACTGTTGAAAGTTATTGTAAAGAAAACTCTATGACTTGGTCATTCAAATGACTTTCACTGATGATGTTGATATTGTAAAAAGAAGTGTTAAAAGCACTTCAGCAACTTAAAAAAAGATCGTGACAAATTGAAAAAGAATACATTGTAAACTTTTTCTTTAATGCTTAACCCTGTTGTTATAATTAAAATTTCATTTTTTTTTAATTCCTTCGAGAGCTTTCCCCGCGGTTAATAGCCTCAACTGGTGACAGAAGGGCTGGCTCATTTTTTGCGCAACGTATCAGCCTAGCTGTTCAACGCGGAAATGCAGCCAGTATTCTTGGCACCATTCCACGCGGGCAAGATTTGTATAGTAATTAGAATAAGCTAATAATAAGTTTTATTGTAACATTTTAATAAAAAAACCTATTGCAAAAAAAATTCATGCTTGAATAAATAAAATTCTTATTTTTTAAGTAGGATTTTAAGCTAGAAAACTCTTAACATATCTAATCTTGAAAAGTAAGTTTTAATGAGCACGCACGCATCAAATTATTCAGCACTGCTAAGCCCATTATAAAACCAAAAGAAGATAAAACCACAGTTAATTTTTCACATCTAAATCTCCATTTTATGGACGTCAATTGAGTTGGTAACGGAAACTTACGCACGATCATAAATTTAATTTCCGATATAGGCAATAGCCTGAAAATAAACTTGGGCTATGTTCATACTGCGATATTACAAAGAAAAGTAATGGCAATTTTTCGTTGAAATTAATGGAAAAAGGGAATGAAAAATCATAATTTTTTATTCAAATAAGGAGCTTTGAAAAGGATTATTTTATTGTGGGTTTTTTAAGGATTTTAAACTCACTTTTTAATTTATTTTGGGCTGTGTGCTAATAAAATATATAATACAGTATCAATTGTGATTATAATTTTATTGCTAGCCAATAGATATAGTTATAAATACTACGAATAAATGCTTACTCAACATAGTGGAAAATATTTTTTATCTGAACACAGCCTTAGTGGATTCATCAATAGATATAGTAGGTAATATAATATGAACGGTACACTTGACATTGTTGTTTTATTCATACAAAACGCGTACAAAAAACCCTATTGTCTTCTGCCTGTCGTTCAAAAATGCGCTTAGGTATATAAACGCACTGAGTATTAAATTATTTATATGTATACGCGGCACAAAAACACAAATCAAGTAGGTAGGTATTGTCCTACATTTACATTTTATTAAAGACTGCTTACGTATACATGCTTACATTAAGTTGGTTTAATTTAATTTGAGATTTAGATAGATTTTCTTCGGCTTTGGGTGGAACGCTAATTAGGGCTGTATTTCATAGCTATTTATTTTTTCTGTAAATATTTCATTATTATTATTTTGATTATTTGCATATCTATGTATGTAAGTCACAAGTTTTTTAATTAATGTTTCTTGTCCATACAAAATATCTGTATGCATCCGTAAACACTCAACAATTATATCGAGTTGAAATTTGAAGCGATGCAGTTTCATAATAATTACTAACGTAAAAATATCGAGTATGGAAAGCGAAATGTATTTAAAGAAAGCGCTAAAACGCATAAACTTAAAAATACTTCTACCTACTCACTCAACTTAATAAAGTATCTTTAAACATAAGTGATAAGTTTTCTAGAAACAAAATGACTGTGAACTTTAAAAATAACATTGCTCAAAAAAGTAAAAATGTAAGAGAAAGTAGGTACGGACAAATTAAATAAAAAAAAATTGTAAGTATATTCAATGTACACTTGATTGAACTATGCACTTAATTTTTACTACTGTAATTTATTCATTAGATGTATAAACAAATATGAAAACACTATTAAAACTAACAAACCGCATCGCTTTATTACCTACTAGGGTAGTCATAAACAGATTTTTATAACCTTCCTTACTGCATAACTTCGCGATTGGCATTTATTATTATTAAGCATGAAAAACAAATAGGTAATAGAACTTTCTTTAGTATACCTATTAAATTTGAATCGGTTTAATATGGCCCGGTTTCCACCAAAGCGGAGCGGAGCGGAACTGTGTTTGGGTAACCAATCAGATTGCATCATTTCTCCTTTCCCCTCAGTTTCAGAGATGTCAAAATGACGAAATCTGACTGGAAACAGGGCCTTAATTTTGACATCCGAGGATAAATTAGTTCGCAGCCAGCTGAAAACTGGTATGATTTTTCAAAACATGATATAAATGAAATCTTAAAGTTCCTCATCGAACGGATACCTTTTAAAAAATTCGTTTTCGTTATTTTCAGCAAGTAAAATTTGTTCAGACAAAATCGTAGATTAGAGTATGTATAAAAAAGTATACATTTTTCCAAGATCCACCGTTTCTGGGATAGTATAACGATTATCCGGGATTGTCCGACTCGAATCCGGATAGATAGTGAATACGGAACGGTAAACATCGGAAAATGATGAAGAAACCGAAAAATAAACTTTTAGAATATCAGACATTGATTAAGAAACCGAAAAATTAACTTTTGGTTCTTATTGCAAACAAACAATCTGTGGAATAGCTGGCTCTGTGAAAAATCATTAACCATTTAATACCTTTGGATGGATGGTGGATGGTGAACCACCTTTCTTCATACATTCGACTATCCAGATTTTCGTTTACCCGAATGTCTGACGACAACAATTAGACCGGTTAATCGAGTTCCTTGTGTAAAAGATTTACTAATTAAAATACCTGTTTGCAAATATGCAAACACAAATACTTTAGAAACAAACTTTTCACCTACTAGTCCACAAATTATTATAATTAATGATTTCAGTTTAGCTAAATGTATTTAAAATGAGGTTAAATTTTAATTCATTTAAATACATTTTTGTCATATGATAAACAGCTAAATTATGCTGTTTTTATTTCAAAGACAAACGGGTTATTACATATTCTACATGGTTCTCATGTGGTTCTCAATACTTGATTGGTGGGTTTCGTAGCCATATTCTCAAGTTGAACCCAATATTGGACCAATAAATTGTTATAAAAGTACAGTTAAAATGCATGAAAAATTAATTGAATTGTAATAATTAATTCACTTCAATATTTGTGTATTATTATAATAAATACCTAATCTACATTCAAACATCTCTATTGCATGACATTTTTAAAACTTTGATAAACTTTTGGAATGGCGATGAAAAAAAAATGCCTTAAAAACTTGAAAGTAGGTAAGTAATTTGCTTCCACAAACTTTAGAATTTAAATGAGTACATTACACAATCAAAATACGAAACTAAGCTTTATAAGTGACATACTTAAACCTTATTTTTAACATTAACGAAACAAGAAAGGTAACTAACACAAACTCTAACCTAAAGTCACTTTATCGCTTTCGACATCCATTTGTTAAGTATTGTTCACTTAACGACTGTTCCCTTCGTACTTGTTGAAAGTCCCACGAGGTTATCAGTAAAGTTCTTCGTGCATAACTCGCACAGCATTGCTACGAGTATATTATACCCTCATCACGGCATAAAGGGCTAGCAGTTTTTAGTAACGTGTCGGTTGAAAAGTGAAACTGATTGGATAAAATTTTCTCGATAAAAAATTCCCCCAAAAGTTGCTCCGTAATCTCCAATTTTTAATCGCACTTTTTATATTGTATGTCGCACCAACCAACGCATTCGTGAGTAAGAAAGACACTTAAGGATAAAACCTTAAGAACGAAGCATATAGGCAGAGAAATAGTGACATTTTCAATAATGCAGCAGACGAGAAAAACTAATTAATTTGTACGTCTCCAACATGACAGACAAGCATCTTATAGTGATACACCTGCCCATGAGTGCCCAGTGCAGTGATAAATTTTGTCAATTTTTATTCGACCTCTTTTCTCCGTCTTAATCTCTATGGATTAGAAAGAAAAAAGAGAGCTACAAAAGAACACAAAGTTCCGCCCTCAGCCTCAGCCCCCAGATATTAAAAGTCTCATTTGTAACCAGGAATGTTGCCTGCAGGCTTTATCCTCGCAAATGGGGTCTTACACTACTTTTGAATTTGATAAAAAATATTACTTTATTATAAACTAGGATAAAAATATTAACGTGCAGTGAAAGAAATATTAAAATCCAACGAAGATTTACAAAGTTACAGGCGTTTAAACTTTGGAGTGGGGGGATCTTCTATCCCTTTCTCGCAAAACGAAAATTTGTATGAAGCCGCACGAAGCTACTATGGCATTGGTATGGTGTGACGTCACAATTTCATGTTGCTATCTCTGTCTAATCACAAATCTTTAAATGCTTATAACTTTTTTGTTATTTGATCGATTTAATTAGTTCTTTCAGTGCACGTCATTATTTTAATTGTACTTTATAATAAAGTAATAAAAAAATTGGAGTCAAATACCCTATTGCAATAACAGTTTTGCGAGATGATGGCCTGGGGGACCGAGACAAAGAAAGAGATGCAAAATAGCTAAATTAAAAAGTTGTACATACCTCGATAGTCATTAATGGCGACGACCAAAGTCAATGTAGAGCCCAAAGGAACTATGCCAGACACTGGCGGAGCCCATGGACCCTTGCCAGCTTGGATCTCCATCCAGCAGTCTACGTTGTCTCCTGCGAAAAAGAAATGATTCTATATTGTCTATATTGATTCTGATAGTCTTCTTACTGAGACTACATTGTCATTTTCTATACATTGTATTACTGGATATACTTTGGAGAGTGAGCTCAGGAACTCCACAACCTCCTACACATTTCTACCAGAACCGCAGGCCGTCGAGAGAATTGGCATCCTTATCTAATAATTAATATTCAGCGAACTCAAATAAAACGTTTTTTCTGGGTGTTCCACATGTTATAACGCGGAACAGCCTTCCGGCTTCCGTGTTCTCAGGCGAGTATAATTTGGGTTCTTCAAGAGAAGAGTGAATAGACATTATGTAGACAAGCGCGCTCCATAGACTTCATCATTGCTTTCCACGGCATGATTGCAGTTAAGTCTACAAAAAATTATCGAATCTAGGCTTAACGTACATCAATGACCTTGCATTGTTGTTATCTAATATAATTATTTCAAATAAATTAATAAAATAAAACTGTTGTTTCAAATTCAAACCTAGCAAAGTAAAGTTTCGAAAGAACATTACACCTAATTGATTTTAATGTGATGTATCGAATTTTTAATTTTTTTAAGTTTAACAATCGGATGCTAAAGATATTAATGTTTTATTAAAACCCGTACTCAATCAAAATAATTTTCTAGTCAAGCATAGAGTACCCACCTAGTACGAGTAAAACGTACGGTATAATTTTACCTCTGAAATCCAACTGCACGACATCCAAGTCCGCGATAACCATTGGCGGCTTGGAGGCTGTCTTCTCATAGTCGTTGAACCATTCGCAGCGTAACCTTTTCGCCTCGTCCCACACCTCTAGCAGATCCTTGTCGTACTGCACGACCACTGTGTTCTCGTAAAACTGCCCGTGGAGGTCTGAAAGTAAATAATAACAATGGGAAAACTTTATAATATTATACATTTTTTCGTATACGTGGTCTTTTTCATGTGTGTTTTTCGTGCGTAAAATCCTCCTTTACCGCACTAGTACTTTTTTGTTTTCCTCCTGCATAATGCGGGAGGATTCTGAAATGTGTTAATTTATTTTCGCAAATGTATTAAACAACATCGTCGAAGGGATTCATGGCCCATGGAGACTGGTTGTTCCTCCTTGTTAAGTACTAACACTAGACCTCTGAAGTCAGATCCACTTTCGTGCATCAGATTTCAGAGGTCAATTTATGGCGTCCCATTGGAGTCTACGAGAAGATCTGATCTCAGCAGTTCGATTATTGGGTGGGCATTGTTATGAGATAGTTAGAGATACTGCATTTACTGAAGTACCTAAGTAAAAACCGTCATGCTTTTAAAAATCACAATTTTCTTGTTTATGATCATCGATATAAATCTTTGTTTATGATGATAAAATTAGTTTGTAGGTAAGTGCAATACTGATTGAATACACAAACTACTTGCATACTATGTCATAGAAGTAGTAGGTACATTTACTAGTCTTGTTATGGCTTTTAAACCGTACATTTATTAAAAAAAAGTTTGTATCGCCATATGAGAGAAAGGTTAAGTTATTCATTATCAACATCATTATTGAATATCATATGAGATGGTAGGTCAGAGTTACCCAGAGCCATTTTAATCAGTTTACAATAGCTACATGTTGAGGTTGGTTTAAGGGGCATGATAAAGGACTATATTAGCGATGCATGCCCTTGGTTAAAGCTTTGAATTTACTAGCCTATTTAGTATTTATACTCATTGTGCGCTTCTTATCAGAGGCAGGGCGCGTTTGCGAACCCTCGTAAACCTAGTTTTAAGACGAGAAATTGTTATCACGATTACAGAGCTCTTGTAACATGACAAGACTCATTTTATTGAATTGATTTGATATTTACTATTTAATGAATTAATTAAATCAAATGCCAGAATATATGTAATTATTACGGTATTTACACTTTTCTTACTTAATTAGAGGGCAAAGTAAATTATCCACCTATATGTATAAAATACCAGTGTTCGTGGTTTTCTGAGCCTCTAATAAAAAAGAAAGATTATGACTTTAATTAAATTACGTAGGGATTACCAACCGTCACCTTAAGTATTCATTATCTAGATGCTAAAGTTGATGAATTGTGACAAACACATCGTAACATCTGAAATATATTATTAACTAAACGTCAGGGTTATACGTTATGGGGTAATGAAAACAGTTAAGTACAGTGGAATATATTACACTCGGGTTCATTACAAAACGTTCACTAAATAGCCTATTATGAACCACAGCGGGGGACTTTTCTAAATACTTCCATTTATAGTTATTACGTAAAGATTTGAATACACCGCCGGGTAATAAGCAAAACTGATGCAATTCTGGATTGTAATTAATAATAAGATTATCATTTTTATGAAAACTTATTAAACCTTACCGACCCTATATAACAGAGGTTAAACGGCAAGAGACAATAATTACGTGTATAAACTCGGAGAACTTACTCGCTTAAATTAGGTTGCACAAGATTTCGTGTGTTTTCGACTCATAACAGCCAAGTTCGGGCTTCGAGCTTTATTTTGTCTAATACGCGCTTAAATGAGGGATCATTATAGGCAACTCGGAGATGATATAGATTCTTTCAAGTCCAGACATTATATTATTTCATTATGCTCATTGCTCATGTTCTGCTTCTGGCCCTACATTTTAGGGCCTACTGCAGACCTAAGACTACAATACCATGAAGACCTTATGTTAATGTGGACCCAACTAATCCTACAAATTTTACGAGAAAACACTCATTGAAATAAAAGAACTAAATTATCAAAACCTTATTATTGCTAGACCTATACGCGGATGAACTCGCGCAAAAAGTTGAAGTCGTCCAAAGAACGCGGATCGGACCAGAAGGCGACTCGCTGCGGAAAACGCGCAAGCGATTATCACCCCCATGCGCTCGGAGCTGGCTCTCTTGCGCTACCGTCCTTCATTAGGACATCAATGGCCACAGATCTAAACTCTATATTCTAAGCCATAAAACGGAATTTACATTGGCGCCGCCTGCTGTTCACTGAGCTGCGCTTAGAGTCGTAAATTGTGTTTAACGTCGGGAAGGAAATACGCCCGGAGTTAGTGGATGCAGGATCGGCGTCTCCATGCCGGGCGGTTGCGGGAAAATGGGCCCTGAGTGCGGTGCAATGCGGTGTGGCGGGTGGCGGTTCTCAGAAACAATGAGCGCGCTACCAACTCGGCGCGGGTCGCCCGTTACTCCACACTAGGGGACACGACTAGGAATCGGAACGAGAAAAACTGACTTCACTTTGTTAAAATGGGACCGACCGATGCGACGGACCGTGGAACCTGGCCGGGCGATTTATCGCTAAATGGTTACATAGATAATTACGCGCGGTTTTAGCGGTGTAGTAATGAATTGTTTTTGTTGGAGCGCAAAGTCGCTGCGATTAATGCACCTGCTACTTTATGGGGCCCTTTTGAAAATTTTCTTTTGTGGCAGTATCAAAATTCAAAATTCAAAATCTTTATTCTTTCACATAGGCCTATCTTACAGGCTCTTGCGAAACGTTAAGACTCTACCGCCTCGTTCGGAAAGTAGCACTGCACCATATTGAGGGTCGCACAGGGGGCTATTTTTTGCGTGACTAAAAAGTCGTCACGAAGAAAATCTACGAAAATCAAGAATGAACTTTACAATCATGTATGAAATTTTGGTGTGACGAACTCGATTAGGGCGAGCTAACTGAAGACAACGCCATCTATCTAGCGATATAGAGATCTATATTATAACGATGGGTGAATTCACACATGAAAATATGAAGAGGAGATGCTTAGTCTTTGCTCCTTAAAATCAGTTCATCACAAATTGTAATTTATAGAAAGCGCATACTCTACACAGAAAAGGATTTAAACTATATCGACATTATTTTTCTCCCTTTTTTTCAGCATAAAAGCAAAAAAAACATTGAATTTCCTAACACCATTGAAATAACTAGCTATTTAAAATCATAGCATCTAACAATATTTTGTTTTTGGGAGTCGTTTAAAAATTTTAATTATGTATCGGTATATTACGAGTATGTCATCACATGTTAAACCTGTAGCCAAAACATAAAATTTAAGAGGTATTTTAGGTTAATCTGGTATTTGTTAAACAAGTAGGATTACGTGATTTTTCCAGTTTATCCTATACTTATGGTTATTTCCTTCACTCTTCTACGCTCGGGTTCTTTATGACACATTAACATACTCGTAGGTTTGTTAGTCTATGGAACTAGTGTCGAGTCCATCTTCTTATGCATACAGTAGATATCTGATAAGTTTCGTATAAAACAAAAATCCCACATGTCTCTGTCAGTTGAATGAAAAACGCAGCAAAGGTGTTAAAGCTGTATACACACAATATACCTACTTTTACTAGGGTCGTCACCACCTATACAAATATTTTATTAAAAATATATTTCCTCGATTACTTAATATTTTGATAAAATTAATCTGTTCAAGAAATATTAACTGTAATTCCACTTCTAAGTGTATAAAAATATGACTGAACTAGTATAACTTATATTAGTACTAAAAATATAGTTGCATCTTAGCACCTGTTGTTGTTTATTTAAAATTTTGTATGCAAAACAATTTAGTAACCAATTTTATGGATAACTATTTGTTTTGTATTCTAAATAAATAAATGATATAGGTACGTTAAATGTTATGTTATGTACTCGTGATTGATTACTCTTACATTTATATGATAACTATAACAGCTGCTTACTTTAATGTAATTAGTTCACAGCGTATTATGAAGGCAAAAAGGCGTGTTTGTGTGTGTGTTTGTATAGATTTTACTCTGAAACAGCAAAAAGTAGAAGTCTGATCGTAGCTTAGTTTTTTATTAATAATATTAATTAATAGTTATCACCGGAAAAATCACGGATACTGCCAGATTTGTCATACCGTAGTGCCACCCCTAGCCTGGCCTGCCTACATACGTAAACGCTAGAACGGAAACGGCGTCAGGGAATGCAGTCTTGCTAGGACTCCTATTTATTTGTCACATAAATAATATCCGCCAAGTGTCCATGTGAGATTTGATAAGTTAGATACGATCAGAATGTAGGTATATCTATATTTTTGTTGTATAAGATTTATCTCGGAAACATAATTAAAGTAAACAAGTCGTAAGTCTGTTAAAGTAATGAATGCACTAATTTTACTGAAAAAAAATTGGAAGTTCTCTAATCTCTAGGAGAAAAATAATAATAATAAAAAACCTAAAATACCTAATGTAAAGAAAAACACTAGTTTTTCCTTTATATTAGGTATTTAAGGCCCTACCTGTCCTGCCGATATTCAATTTTTTTGTAAAAAAATATATAAACATCTAATATTTAACTAGGTAACCTACTTACATACATTTCATATAATATAGTCTTCTCATTTACAATTAATATTATGTATAACATAATGAAGATGTAATAGGTAACCTATATTATAAAAACGTTCATCATGAGCTAGTAGATATACAGCCGTTTTCACTAAACCTAGGAAACGCCTAAATCGAATGCTTAGCCCTAAGGTGACAGTTGTTGTAGGTGAAATCTGTAACCTCTCGGCTAAGCATTCGATTTAGGCGTTTCCTACGTTAAGTGAAAACGGCTGATAGTGTCTTTCTATGAATTTCTGGAAATATACAAATACATTTAAAAGTTACTTGAACGTAGGAATGACCTTTTAATCCCATTATTGTGTTACCTGCATAATCTTATCTGCACATCTATTATTCATTCCTATATGAAGTTCGTTGGTGGTCAGAATTTTAAGCCTTATAGATTGTAGTCTAAGAAATAAATCCACCCCGCTATGCTATTTTGATATTTATATGTATTTAACATACGGCCTATTTCAACTACATTGTTTTGACTGTAAAGTAACAAATGTACTTATGATTGTCAGTTAGTGCGATAATTTGTTAGAGCTTCGACGGAAAGTATTAGTTAAACCGAAGGAACGGTATATAATACATCACAGTCACAACAGATAAAGTTATCTATAACTGGAAGACAGACTAGACCGTACTTTTGTGCCTTACTTTTTAATTTTCATTCACATATCTATCATGAATCATGTTTCATCAATTGTTAAAGATTATGGCTAAATAAAATATAGTGTATAATGTTATTGCGTGTACCTACGTAATATAATGATTGTAAGAAGCAAACGACCGAAATTTCGGTTTATAGAAAGATGTTTAAAAAAATGATGTTAATTAAAAAAAATTGGTGGTCTTTTACGTGGTCTGGTTCGGGTTCAGTTTGGGTTGGGACGAACCACTACTCTACATTGTTTATGCAGACAAATGTGAAAAATAAGACTGCATTTCAGCATTGAAAATAGTACCAAACGGTACAGAAGTCTCACTCCGCGAGATGATTTAAAAAAAATAGTGACTCTAGCGCTGACACAAAAAAGTGCGATCAGTTCACAATAGCGCCTAGCCACACCTCCGGAAAGAACACGCAACAAACACTAAGTTGAGGTCTCTTGGGTGTTTCCTCGCACGCAGCGCGTTAAAAAGACCGTGCAACAACAAACGCGAGCGAAATATCCGGCGCGCGGCGGCCGTCTAAAATTAGTACGTCGAGACGGCTACCTGTAGTTTCTCGATCACAATATGATAAGTGGACCTGGCCTAATTTCAGTATACTACCTATAGAAATTTAAAATATAAACTTTCGGTTTCGATTTCAGTCGAAACTGAGAGCAAGTCCGAAAGTCCGGTTTCAGCTGAAAAACCAGTTTCGGTCCATTTCGGATACATTAATGTAAGTTTACATAGAATTTTCAGTTCTTATTGCCTTATGTACTTTACAAATTAACAAGCTCTTGTTCGTTTGTACCTATGTAGTGGATGCTAAGAAAGTTCCTAATGCCTATTGATAAAATGGATATTATTTTTTTCAAAAGTCTGGGATTTCGATTAAATATTATAAGTTTTTACCTGAAACTTTTAAAATAAAATAAAACTCAACGTTAATAATCTCACTAATATTATCATAAATCTGGTTGACAGCATTACAACGGGATATGGATATAACTCTAAAGTACAGGTTTATAAACGAGCCGACAAATTTTTTCGTGAATGGGTTGGGTTTATGACGTCATTAAAACGAATGACTGTTGACAATGCTGACAAAGTAATCGGTTAGCGTACATCTTATAAAAGCTTACAACTTCCGCTCTCCAGAGACGTACCTACCTATTACACAAGGTGTGGATTAATTCGCATTGTAATGAATATATTATATGTATATGTATATGTTTATATTTTTTTGTGTGCCGGCAGCTAAGCTTTACCTTGATCCTAGAAACACGATAACGTGATAAGAAGTCCCAATATTTTTTCCATACAAAAAATATTATTTCATTTAGAAAAATAAAATTTAGTAACCCTAACTGTGACATCAACAATCCTCATATAATTTTCATTATTCCCAGTTCATTGATATTGAAGCAGCTGTTTTCAGGGATGTCACTTAAAATTTATATATCTCTATTCTATAGGGAACTAAGCCTCAGGATATGAACTACACTTCTTGTGATATTTTTAATGCATCGTTCCCTACTTTAGTTTTCGGCTAATTAGGGTCATTAATCTACTCGTTGTATGTATTGATGGCAGAAGATATTGCTGCACAGGTATTTACAATATTATGAACTTGTCACAAATTTTATTTATTTTGATCGTTTACTTTAATTCCACTACGTCTCCATTTAAAATTATAACTCAACGTATTTACAGGAAACGCGAGTCAAAACATATTATTGTACACATTTTCATATGTGTTATCTCTTTGATTCAATATCGTAGCAAAGAAGGCTGCCACCGA
The DNA here is from genome assembly GCA_963855885.1 of Coenonympha glycerion. Classification (NCBI taxonomy): domain Eukaryota; kingdom Metazoa; phylum Arthropoda; class Insecta; order Lepidoptera; family Nymphalidae; genus Coenonympha; species Coenonympha glycerion. Next base: position 12,208,215 of record OY979637.1, on the reverse strand, counting down.
TTCCAATTAAGTACTAGACTAAATCTTAGTAAATTTCTAGTAGGTATGTATAACTTATATCAGCAATTATAGACCTGTTGTGGTTGGGCTTTGGACTATGAACCTTTGACAAGTTTCACAAAATGTAAATAAATCAAACCAAAAAAATACGAGTACATACTCGTATAATATCAGAAAACTACAAACATTGCAATCAAAGCAAGCGATATCGTCTATTAATGGGTACTAGATAACTGACATAATTTTCAATAATTCAACATACATACATACAATGTATAGAAAAAAAATACAGACATGTGAAAGCATTCATCCTCATCTCACTAACACAATTTAATTTTCCAGTTTTAAGAATCGAACCCGCCACCGCAGAGGGCATCTCTATCGCTGGGCCATTCAATCGTCGAAACGATACTCAACTAACGAACAACAACAGCTAAGTTGACAAAATAAGCTTTCAAATCCATACATACGAGTACATAAATAGTTTTCTCTGATCGTCAGATATATATACATTTTACGTTCTCTTATCTTAATGTGATCTTCATTTGTTTTTTCACACACACAACACCTAAGAATTTTTGTTTTCACACACTTTGCGTCAAAATAACTCGCTCGAATAGCCGATATTTTTTATAAAAACACGAGTTTAACTTTCGAAAGCGTATTTTGTGCGCGTAATAAAACGTTTAATTTACAAACGGTAACATAATCCAGGTAAAACAACGTTGTGAGAGCATGTTACGTACAAGCTAGTGAAATTGATACTGCTAAGCGGCTGCCTCAGTGCCTCCCAACTCTTTGTTTTATACACTGCAAGATAATCCCATCGCACTTGACGGCAATACCATCTGATGGTAAGTGACGTTACAACCGAAGATGATATCGAACTTTGTTGGAAACTTCATCATTGTCGCCTAGATTTTTATTTTTAAATTCTTTCAGTCATAAATTATTCTGCTCTTCGAAGTTTCCATTTAAAAGACAATAAATATTTTATGTGTAATAACAGAATAGTTGCAAAGGCACCCATATGAACCTAAGGATGAGCCTGAACATTTTACGTAAACCTTCTTCATACAAGAAAAATGTAACACCATCTTTCTTTCCCGCTATATGGGGAAAACCGTCCCTGTGCGCATGCGGACTACTAACAAGTCCGTGATCTGTGACGTGGACTGCAGTCGGCTTACTACTTTCGCCTTTGATGTCAAAACAAACATTTTTGACACCAGCTTGGCTGGCGACATTTCTTTACGCGGTTCGCCGGGACCTATGGAATATATTAATGTTTTTTTGCAAAGGTGAGTTTTTTTAGTTTAAAGGTCATCTTTATTTTCTTGATGAGCGGCATCATTTATGATTAAGTTAGCGCACTGACACCGTTCACCGATATTTTTTAAATCAAGAAATGTTTTTTTATAAGATTGAAAACTCACCAGGCTTAGTCCCACACTTTGCGTACGCGATCCGAAAGGAGAAAAACGTTTGTCCCGTTGAAGGCGGCACGTAGACACATCGAGGATCACCGTGCTGTCCTGAAAAAGAGATAAATAAAATATACTTAAGGAAACTTAACTTCATAATTCATTGTATACTTCGGGAAATAAGAACAGCTAGGAAGTACCTTACAGTTAGGACGTATGTTTACTTGTACTTAATTTAAAATAGATTTGGTACCTACAAGATAAAATACCGAAACAAATGAAAATATGGAATCCGAAAAAGAACTACACTATACTGTGTTACAATTAAGAAGACCTCTTAGTCAAAATAGCACTGACTAGGCATATAATAAGCATAGTACAAACAACACAAGATTTAAAAGGCTATTAAAAAATGTTAAAAGATCAGTATTAAAACCAGATCTGTAATATTTAAACTGATCTAAGTTTGTTTTGATACTTTAATCTGATATGTTTTAATACTAAACTGGATAAACAAATTACTCTTATCACTAATAAATAATTGAATCTCCGGAATAAAAGTGTGTTTAATAAATCCCTAAGAACACGGAAATGACATTCAATAAAAAGGCATAGTGTGGATATTTTATCAATATGCTTTTAGAAAAATGTACTCCAATAACTTTATTTCCATAAGTATTTAATGTTGTTTACCAACTCAAAGCGGAAATTCAACCGGATAAAACAAATAATTCAAAACAATAAATGTCATAAACTGTTACAAAGTCAAATGTAAAGTAATTTATAAATAGAGACTAAAGATTAATTACGACAAAATCACGCATATACAGTTTTGCAAGTATAAATGAAATTCGCTGTGACCGGACATACTAGTTAAAGCAGGATAAAAATAAAAAAGCACGCCTCCGGTACCGGAAAATCTAGAAATAAGCGTAAACACAAGCCTAACTTTAACAGTAATGCAATAAATACCAAACCAATTTTATTACGCTCGTTAATTTAAATAAAAACAGCGAAATTGCATTAGAATATTTTTTTTCTTAAACATTCCTTCTAGTTTAATGTGCTAGTAAAAACTTTTACGAGTCACAATTTTTGTATGAGTTTTAAAATAGGAAATTATTATTTCGATATTATTAATTATATTATATTTTGCAATTATAAAGTGTTAGTAAGTCGGACTTAACCGTAATTTTATAATTTTCTTGAGTTTGTTTAAAAAATGCGTCGTCAAATATTTGTATATAAGCAATATAAACCAGTAAACGTTTAGGTAAATGTAACAAGAACGCAAACTACAAGCAAATGTACTTGTAAATACTCTTATTCTAATATATATAAATCTCGTGTCACAATGTTTGTCCTCAATGGACTCCTAAACTACTGAACCGATTTAGTTCAAACCTCGTGAATATCTGTCATTTGGTCCAACTTAAAAGATAGAATATTTTTTATCCCACGTGGACGAAGTCGCGGGCATCAGCTAGTATTCATTATATTTTACGAAAATACGAAGAACGTCGGATAAAGTAACCGCAACCTAACGTAACACGTTGAAAACTTAAAGATCAATTTATTAATTTCTCGGGAAGACGCAACTTAGATAGAGCCAGAAATAATTTGGGGATCAATAATGTGGGAGAGGTCTATATTTTTTATCAAGAGAACATTTTAGGAACAGCCGTCACAAACAATAATCCTATATATTGTGTATATGTTTTCAAAGTTAAAAAAACTTGCTACGATGTACACTGTTACAGTTAGTAGTCCGTTCTTACCAAAACTTGGCCCATTTTCAAGTGGGCCAGATCGCATTAATAATTCAGTTTTCCGTCATAATTGTGAGTGAAACCCGGGCCAGGCAATTACCGCAACAATTAGCGGCGCTCTGATTACCTCCGCGACGGCCGAGAGTAATTGTGGAGTGCACTCTTTGCGTTCTGCTGAGAAAACTATACGCGAGTGTGCACTGTGCAAGATGTACGGTAGGTGCCGCACGGAATTCGTCATACATGCTGCTGCTAAAATCTGTGGCTGCTGCATTCTATCCGCGATATCGCTATATAATTAAGTAGAGCGATAAAGAATGCCGAAAATATACAAGCCACACATACTTACATTTTGGACTTTTTATTATGCAACATCACTTGTCACTTTGTCTACGGGCTCAGCCAATGACGAAAGGCTATGTTGAAACCAAAAATTTCTCAAATATGGCTTCGCGCATCATACATTTCGGTACCGCTGACAGCACATACCGCTGTTGGTCGCATACATTAGCGCCATTTTACAGATTTGACAACTTAAAAATCCGGCTTCAGGGCGGAGCTTAAAAATATATGCGTGACGTCACTAAGGGCTCATCCTTTTTATGACATCCATAAGCTCAGCTATGTGCTAAGTGACAAATAGTTTATGAACGAAATAAAAAAAATGTAGGCATGCGATTGACGTTCATTGACGCTCAGCTGAGCGCCACAAAAAGTCAAAAACCGATAATTCACTTTTTGTATAAGTACGTCGCAAAGTAGCGCTATTTGCCACTTGTCTCAGGAGACAGGTGTTAAGACTTTTTTGGTGAGTCCATCCGGGTGGGTACACCACCGCAGTGTTCAGGCATTCTTCGTGAAGCAAAACGCATTATTGAGTTTTGGTTTTTAAGGCACACTATATACCCGGCAAGATTACTGGGCATATCCTCAGGAACAGTGGTCATTTATAAGGCGGAATACTGCCTCGAAAGAGAACAGATTTGGCTGATATATGTAGAATGGATATCGATTTTATTTATTATTTTACCCGGCTGAGTTTGTTGTGGGCTTCTTCTCAGTTCAGGGCGCGTTGGAACCCTCGTAAACTTAGTTTTTAAGTCGTTAAATAGTTATCACTATCAATAAGTATATATGTACCTACTTGACATTCATAAGTGCTAACAAGTAGTAGCCTATATGAAATAAATGATTTGAATGATTTGATTTGATTATATTCTGGATGAATACACAGACTACCGTCCCGGAAAATTTCACGGTTTCCGCGACATTAGTGAAAAACCGAAATTCACGCAAGCGGAGTCTTGGTCGTCCGCAAATAATATAATTAATTAAAATCATATGCTTCCTACTTTTATAAGATACCGTTGCAACGCGTAGGCTTCGCACCATAGGTGTGTTGTTAGTAATTTAGTTTAATAGTTACCTTTATAAATAGCTAATTAAGTTATAATTAATGAAACTCGGCGAACCAGAGCGTTAATAAACAATTACGAGGCATAAAGGACCGGTAAAAGCAAACTTACGCACTTTCTAATAAGGGGAAGACACTCATACAACCATAAAGTTTATTCTTAAGTTTACGTAATGAATGAATAAACGACTATAACACTCGTGTATCATTCATCCTCGTGTATTCGTGTATCCTGGCAGGGTCGCCATGTAGTTGTATCGCCATAGTAGCCTATATATTAATCCGAAGTTTACCTAAATCTTTTCAGTTTTTTTAATATAAACTAACTTTTTTGATAACGACGCAACGGAGTAACCAACGTACATACAATTTTTCACCTGTATGTGTGAATTTGTGTTAGTCCAAAGGTACACGCAATTTTTCACTCTTTTAATAATAATATTATCAAGTGTGAATTTGTATTTGTCCAAAGGTAGGTATAGCATAGATACACTAACTCACCTTTCGATGAAACGATGCCTTCAAACGGATGAGAGAATGTGAGATGAACGTCCATATGGTCCTTGCCGCACATTACTTCTAGGGACTGTATCACGGGCATGCCTTCCGGTCGCTCCATCGGCCACAAGTCACCTGCTTTCACCCTCGTCTGTAAACAATACAATTTCGTTAACAACTTCCATAAATATTTTGTGTTAGGTATATACTCGAAATCGATGTATATTATGTGATAACAAATTGGAATGTTTCAGCAGGACAGATTAATCTGTTTTGCTATAATCCGCTACTTGAAAAGATTCTGTATGGTACAATATCCAGAAACACCGTCCACATGAAATACAACACACAATTCTTCCAACACTTTCTTCGATGCACGTTTCGTCCCGACAGCGGGACATCCTCAAGAGATGTTAAATTCACAATGCGAAATTGAAGAAATTTCAACATAAAACGATTTTGTATTATGAAGTCAACAACAAAGTGTCTGAAGAATTTTGTGTGGTCTTCTTCTTCTTTCTTGATTGCAAGGCGTACAAAATAAAGTTAGTTTACTATTTGAGAAATGCAAAAGTAAAATTAGAATTTTGCTGGCTAATTTGGCCGAAACACCTTAAGAAGTCTGCAGTTATTTATTGACTAGGAGCTTATTATCTCCCCACGTCTTGTTATGGCAGCAAAAAAAATATATTTTTTTCACTTTGACGAATTCAACCAGGTGATCTGCAGATTAACAAGTTAATCACATATTAATTAATTGTTAACTAGTTTACGCACATAAAATTTGATGCAAAGTGTGCCTATAAGCAAGACTCTAGTCTTGAGGGATACAGTACAGACTATAGAGGTATCATTCTTCACTAATCAACCATGTTGGCAAATATTCGCTTCTCGATCGTACAATTATGCATAATGTATTCATGGATGCAGTTTCATGCAGTAAAGTCGAGTAGCCACTTTCGCTGGCCATTTGGCATCAGTTTATCATAATATTTATTCACCCACAGCAATTTCGTAATATGCAGCAGTGATATCTCAGTGGTTCTGGCCTCTGCCTCTCATAAGGAGGTCGCGGGTTCGAATCTTGGGCACGCACCTCTTTTCCAAGTTATGTGCGTATTAAGTAAACTAAATATCACTTGCTTAGCGGTGAAGGAAAACATCGTGAGGAAACCTGCATGCCTGACAGTTCACAAAAATGTTCTCGAAAGTGTGTGAAGCCCGGCAATCCGCACTTGGCCAGCGTGGTGGGCTATGGCCAAACCCTCTCATTCTGAGAGGAAACCCGTGCCCAGCAATGGGACATAAAAAGGGGTTGAGAGAGAGCATAATATGGTACTGAATAATAAAACTCATTCTTGAAAATTTATGTTATCAAACCATTGGTAGGTACTCGTATAAATCATCTTCATAAAGCGTTATAAAGCGTTCATAAGGTTCCGTAGTAAAAAAATTCATTTCTTGGTAATTTGGCATTCATATAGGTACCTTTGCGTAGTTTTTATTTTTATTTCTTTTCATTGACTAATTAGGAAAGTAACACGTGACAGAAAAGGTTTTTTTAGATTCAATAATAATTAATCAATATCGAAATAATAAGCGTTAAATGAGTAACTTTTACTATCAGCTGCCAGTCTAATAGTACTAGATACTACAACCGCCAACTGAATACTAAGACAAATAATATTCAGCTGTTGAACTCACGGGACGTAAACAACGCAGGTGTCCCCCCACACTAATAGAATCGTGGTATTGATATCGTTCTAGGCAATAATATTAGATCACTTTCCCTGCCATATTTCTATCAGCGTGTAATTTCTTACTCAATCAATAATCATGTAAGTCATGATAGCTTGAGGGCATCTTTGGGGTCGTAGGTTCGAATCACTCAATCGAAGGTGAATGATGAATGGTCCGCCGATTCGCATCGACACAACGTGGAGGGTCCAAACGCTGAACAGGGCTGTCCGATGGAAAAAAGGTAATTGATAAATGAGTTAATCCATAAAGTCAATCTGGTACTGATCAAGGTAAAGAATATCTCTGATGACAGTTTTAGGGTTCCGTACCTAAAAGGTAAAACGGGGAAAATTACTAAGACTTCGCCGTCCGTCCGTCCGCCACTATGCTGTATCTCTTGAACGGTGACATTCGAAATTTTCACAGATGATGTATTTGTGTTGCCGCTTCAACAACTGATACCTACTAAAAATATAATCAAATAAGTGTTTAAGTGGGCTCATACAACAAACGTGATTTTTTGCTCGTTTTTAGTCGATGATCCAGAACACCCAATATAACTCTACTTTTATAGTAATAGTAGGGTAGTAGTAATAATTGAGAGTTCTGGCTTTTGCGTTATCATCTTGCTACGTCGTATAGATATTAATGGTACGGAACCCCTTAGTTCACGAGTTCGACTCGTACTTAGCCGATTATTTAGTTTTTGCGTTTCGTTTTTAAGAGTCCTATGAACTACGATGTCGCCCATTCATTCAAAACACCAAATTATTTGTAATTAATGCATATTTCGATCATGTAGAGTTATCCGGATTCATATAGTAATACTTGTAATCTATGCTTCTGGCCATATTTGGTTCGGAAATACTTCTTTAAAACGAAATAATAATCAATATTGATCAATTTTTTTATAACTTTGGTCGAATTCCGTAATACCAAAAATTATAAATGAAAACTTGTAACTTTCTTTATTACCTAGTGTTTTTCTTTAGCTGGACAGTAAAAACTGTGCTCCTGAACTATTGCGACGTCAGATAGTGTTGTTTTTATTACAAAACAAATAAACAGAAAAAATGTCCTTTACAATTATTTTATTTACAATTCCGTTTAACAAAAGTATTTCGGAACCAGATATGGTCAGGAGCATAGATTATTACTATATGAACCCGAATAACACTAAAACATGATCCAAATTTGCACGAATTACAAATGATTTTGGTATTACGAATGTATGGGAGACATCGTGGGTAAGCGGACTCTATCGTAAATTAATGTTTTATAATATAGCCTCAACAATAACTAAGATAACGTAAATTGCCTATAAGGGTAAGTGAGACAATTAATATACAAAATGGAGCAGCCAGTGTTCCCAAATACGCAGACGTACAAAAATTTAAATTGCACATAATACCGTCCCGTTCACACTCGTCATATTCCAATAAATCCATTTTGCTCCCGCATCGCTCGTGCTCGTGGGAACGCAATGCACCCACGACGTATTTCAGACTCTACAGACGGGACCGACTTGCAGTCCCAATCCCATTTGAACGAAAAAATATAATACCATAAAATTCACAATTCACATAGAGTCACATAGGCTATAATATTCATAATATCTCAACATACTAAGAGTCGCTACAAATAACCTCGGATGAAGAGAAAATATTTTCTTCTTAAAAGTTTACTCCCTAATATGTTTCACGTTTCCAAAAACCTTTTCTTAGAATTAGCACAGTATATTCATCCTGCCCATGATTGCCGGAAAAGTTGATAGTCCTTTGATGAATTTACTGTTTAACTGATAAATCTATGTTATGCATGTTATACTGATAAATCCATGTTGCTTATAATACTAACATAGTGAAAAGTAATTAAGTATATTATATTATTGTTACTAACTGAAATGGTCTTTCATGGTCTGAATAGTTTAAATAAATTGAAATTGAAATTACAGGTAAATTAAGAAATGCCACGGGAAATCTCTTTAGCTCTCCGTAATATCTTATTGCAAATTAAAAGAAAATATTCTCTATTTTACAGAACATACGGTAATCGGGGTAGACATCGCTTCAGAACAGCATACCACAAAGCACAATGGAGGACAATCTCCTGCCGGTTGAACGTACTTTATTCAGTCAGCTTGTATAACAGGTGTGAGGATATCAAACAACGGCATTGGGTATAATGTTTGATGGTAAGCAATAATGATTGGAAGGGTTGTAGCGCAAGTCGGCACCATCTGTAGAGGTTCTTTCTTGGAACCAGCGCGTGCGATTAATCAAATGGTATTCTTTAAAGATCAGCGATAAAGATGGGTCCATTTAAATTATCCAGCATCTCGTGTTAACATTTGTGCTTAATTACATTTAATCACCAATATTTATAAGTGTAAACGTTAATTGTTAAGGGTCTGAGGAATTTTTAAGTTGAAATACTTAATTTTCCTGTTTTACGATTTAGGAAGGTTTTAATTAAAATAATGAATGTGAATTTTCCGTCTAGACGGCCATCAGGGACCACACGTAAATTTTTAACTTATAAAAGTGAAGGAATCGGGAGTGCAACTATGTTTAAACAAACACATAAACTAATGAAGAATCACCTGGATCTTAAGAGTCGTCTGACCCACGGTGTCTCCCATACAAACGTAATACCAAAATCATTTGTAATTCGTGCAATTTTCGATCATGTTGTGGTGTTATTCGGGTTCATATAGTAATAATCTATGCTCCTGGCCATATTTGGTTCCGAAATACAGTTGTTAAACGAAATTGTAAACGAATTTAGTTTTGCTTATTTTTATGTCAAAGAGGACATGTTTTCTGCTTATTTGTTTTGTAATAAAAACAACACTATCTCACGTCGCATTAGTTCAGGAGCACAGTTTTTATTGTCCAGCTAAAGAAAAACACCAATTAATAAAGAAAGTTACAAGTTTTCATTCATAATTTTTGGTATTACGGAAGTCGACCAAAGTTATAAAAATTATATAAAAATTATATTAAACCAAATATGGCCAGGAGCATAGATTATTACTATATGAATCCGAATAACACCACAACATGATCGAAATATACACGAATTACAAATGATTTAGTATTTTGCATTAATGGAGACATCGTAGTTCACAGGCCTCTTAATCTTTAGTTTTAGTGGTTTTAGTCTGTTAGAATAAATGCATAAAAAGTTGTGGAAATAAATGAGTCTAGATTATTTAGAATTTCAATAATCAGAGCCGCAGTGAAGTATTTTTGCTCAAAACTAGAAACATCAATCTAGATACCCTGTAGCGTGTCAAGCTATTTCTTTTAATTTACAGAAAATAGCTAGCTGAGATCCTATTTCTATACTTTGCGTCTATACTAATAATATTTACTTTAGTTTAGAGTAACTACCTACCAGTATCTAACACATTTTCTTTAGTATGATTAATTATATTACTGTTTAAGATAAGACTCTCATATTAAAACCGCTGAAAGTAATTACAATTATTACTAGATATAGTATCAAGTATGGCAGTAAATCTCTTGCGGTGAAAACGTTTAAGGTGTTGCGGCCCTACCAACCCGCGAAATTCAAATTTTATTTAGTTTTTCGCAAATACTAGACTAACTACACATTGTAGATTTATGGCGATGCATTTTGCGGGCCTACTTTTTATGCATCTACATGTTTTTAATAGAAACTTTGCTCGAAAGTTCGATAATTTTTTGCAGTTTCCCAGATTTTGAGCTATCGGGAACCAATATGAAGTAAATGAGTATTGTTGAGCAGAGTTTTTGTTAAAAACATGTAGGTGCATAAACGTTGTGACCGCAAAACACATTGCCATTAGCCTTCGATGTATAATTAGCCCACTATGAGCGAAAAACTAAATAAAATTTGAATTTTCGCGCCCGGATGGTACCCATCGCCCTTAAGTGTAAATCGAACGCCAACTATCTCGATGAGTCCGAATTGCGTTTTTATCTTAGTCATAATTTATCGAACAAAATAATTACCGATATTTTCGCGGGCCGATCGAATTTCTGAGGTTGATTAAGCAATTTTTGAAATTTCTCAAACAAATCACGTTCCATTCAAGTTTAACAACAATTTTGGTGGGACTTTATCTCTTGTAAAAAATAAAAGGTTTGTGCTTCGTTTAATATTAACCAAGTGGTAAGTTTGTGGTAAGTGATGGTCAAAGTATTTAAATAACGTGGTCATTATGAAATTATATCGAGTAATATTATGGACAACTCAACACCTGAAAGTGACACGGATTTAAAATAAAGGTCTTGCCACACCACACCTGACACCACATAGCCGACGTCGCTTCGACGGGGGCAGTTCTAATGTACTAGTTTATAATATAGAAGATACCGACCTCCCTGGCGTAGTGGCGTGGTTTCGGATTCAAGTGGGAGGTCGAGGGTTCGATTCCCGCCACAGCCTTTTTAAAATTTTAACATTTCTAAATTGGCTTAGATCTGGTCTGCAGGGAAGCTTTGGGCTTGCCACCTTAATAGGAAAAACGTTTCGCCAAGCGATTTACCTACATGGAAGTGGTCACAAAAACACTCCCGTCCCGACCCCTTAATTTTCATAGATACGAAGAAATGGAATAATTCTAAAGGTCCAGACATAGACTAGTTACGATTTAAACCTTATAATGCAAAGTCTTGAATGACAAAGCTAATTCTCAATTTTAATACTTGCATTACGAAGAATAATGCTCATTACATCCGTATTAAATCACCAGAAAGTGCTACTTTTCCCGACTTAATCTGACATCACAATGAGTAATGATGCAAAAAACCTCCTCCTAATATGAATTCAAATCCAATTTTACGATCATGAATATTCGCATCGAAATTATCGGCAAGAAAGTATTGTACTCGTATAGATATCTCGACAATTCATCTTTGCGCGCGGCAATATGTATGAGTGAGCTTGTAAATATGCAGCTTCTATTTGTGTGGTAGTGAGCCAACAGTATACATAATTTAGAGTGTAGAACGTATGTGTGGGTAAGTATAAAATACTATTCGCACATAACACCGCACGCAAAGATGGCTTGAACTTAGTAAATCAGATAGAAATCTCGATGCTAACTAGTTAAGTTGTTATCACGCAAGCACGCAGTTGCCGGTAGAATACTATAATAAAATGCGCACCACACGTCCTGACTGCATCGGGAATTTCTGGAAAAAGCAGGTGAAAATTACCTCTATATTAACGGCGTAGAAGCCGTATTTAAGCTATCTTTAGTAAAGTTTTGTTTAACAACTATAAAGACAATTAGTTTTAAATGTAAACGTCATGTATTTTGGGTCTTTTATCTAAAATCGTTGAGTAGCAGAAACACGATTGGATAAAATTTTCTCGATAGAAAGTTCTCCCAAAAGTTGCTCCAAAATCTCAGTTTTTCTCCGTTTTATCGGAAACTACAATGGATGTAATTATAATTTTAGTTTTAATGTATCGGTAATAATAATATCTAAAAACTTTAAGAAACAGATTTTTGATAACTGACTTAGTTTTTGAGTAATTAGGTAAAAAGTCGTCTTTCTGTTATATTCTTCCTCGACGCTGCATGTCGCACCCATCAACGTAACCGTGAGAGTGACAAAGACAAAAATAAATTCAATAAATCCCCTTAATAGGCTAGATTACTAAATTTTGGATGGCTGTTTTATAAAGTGTAATAAAAATAACGACGACCACAAAAATATAATTAAAATCAAACAAATAAATACAAGGTATAGACATTTTAACTTTTTTTAAAGTTGTAGTGGTCTTCCATCTCTTTCTCACAAAATGAAAATTTGTATGCTCATAATATGGCATTCAACAGAAGTGACGTCACAACAGTTTATGGCTCTGTGTTTGAGTGATCTGAGTTATGGCTCTATCTGATCAGAAATATTGAAATGTTTATAAATTTTTTGTTATTTGATCGATTTAGTCAGTTTTTGCACCATTTTATTTGACTTCTTGTAAGAATCTCTAACGTGCACTTTTTTACGCTGCTTGGATAAGATAATAAGCATAGCATATTTCAATACTGTGCTATTTTTCTATGCAAACTGTATGGATAGTTTTGTAAGTTACAGGTAAATCTTTATTTATTTTATCCTGATTTAATGTTTCCGTAGCATGGTTCACTTTATATAGAACTTACTTTATATTTTAACGACCACCAACGGACAAATTGGATTGCCTGAACAAATAGTAGGAATGCTGTTGGAATTAGTAACACCTTTTCAGTTTGTATTCCTATTACAAACTAAATTGAACTAAGAGGATTTAATCTATTTATTTCATTGGGGCATTTACAACAAACACGGTACAATACAGCGTAAGTTTTTGCCAGAATGGATGCCAAAGAACTTATTATATTTATATTTCGTGTGAAAATATTGCCTTAATTTCGGATAGGTATTTACTTAATTGTTTGCAGATTTCGCAACAGCTACTACGAGTACAATAACTCCAGTAATAACTCCAGTAACTACAGTACTAAAATAACTCCAGAGGGACCATCAACCATAGCAATGCCAAGACACTGAAGCAAGACCAAAATAACTTCGTTCATTGAAGCTGCGGCAAAGAAATGAAGGAACAACAATCTCAACGTTGTTTTCGTAATTTCTGAAAGAAATTACGAATTGATTGAGGTGATTGATTGAGTGTACCGGGGATCCAAGAGCTGGCAGCTACCTTGGACAAAAAATAAGTTTGGCTATCCAAAGGGGCAATGCTGCCAGCATTTTGGGTTCAATGCCTCGCTGCCTTGGCTTCGATGAGGCTTTAGCTTAAATTTTTATATCAATTTTATTAATTTTTAATCTTTTACTGTAAAATTGAACTATTTGTTATTAAAATTAAAATAAAATTGAATTGAAAGAAATTTGTATTTTAAACATAGATACCGAACAACTATTTTTGTTTCATAGTAACGATGTTAGGTTAAAAGTACCCCATATCTATTATCCAGGTGACAAGAGAAACGCGTAAGTATAGAAACCATAATAAAGTGAACATAACCCGGCGCGATGGTTGCGCGCGCGCAGGCTGGTAATGACAACTTATAATAGAAACAGTTGAGATGATTGCTGTATACTTTCTGTGCGACCGCGTCATTACCGGTGGCGTGCACGCGCCGACCAAATCGTTCGTTAGAGGCTAAGTAACTGATTCGCATTATACTGGTTTTTTCCGTTCCTTTCTCATATCAACCCAGGTGTTTCTTTTTTGCAAATAATCCTACATTTATTGGTTTAGCTAGGTATGCCGCATGACTAAACCGTTTCATACCTGGTGCTGTACCACCACCTCTTAAAGAACTAATATTGCAGTATTATTTTAATATTTTCATACTAAATTAGTTACTCTTATGTTCTTTAATCATTGGTGTCGCTAGAGAAGTTGACAAGATTTGCTTGGTGGTTTAACTTGGGTTCGCATCAATCTTACGTGCTGTATTTTGTTTGAGTTCTCGCAGACCACACTTTTATTATACTTCATGGTTGAAGGAAATCTATCAAATGAAATCAATCGATTTATAAGATAGAAGATACAAGTTACAAGAAGAAAACAAAAGAAAGACATAATATGACCGCCCTCGTATCTCACCAACGCTTTCTGGTATTGCTGAGAATAAATATTTTGTAGTCCGATTTCAATATTTTTTAACAAAACTAAAGAAAGAAAAAGTATCTCTTGCAACCTTGCAACTAAATTACTCTACGACAAACTTGTTCGAAGAAAACTGATATAAAATATTGCACAGAACGAATTTCTAACCGCTACTATGTAGGCCTTATCGTAGAAAATGACTGACGCACTTAAAAGCCTGGATTCAGGCTAATATTAGACGCATTAGATTCAACTCCTACGCTGTTGCTGTCTGTACAAATGCTCGCACATTACGCGAGATAACTTCAAGTAATTAGTGCTTTAGTAAGCAGTTTTAAAGATAAAACAATCAAACCAAACTCCTCATTGAATAAAGCTCACATCATAGTAGTAATATGATACAAATATTCCAGGGATTTAATAGACTTGCTAAATAATTAATTCATAGTATAGTAGTTTCAATAAATGGATCTTTCAATTCAATCAAGATCATCAGGATCAAGGGCGATCTGTCTAGATTAGCATTATGTTTGTTTGTCTGCATTTATCTGAATTTCACAGAAAGTAAGGGTGTATATAAAGATACATTACCTATATTAGTATACATATTATTAGTATAGGTAGGTACATATTCGATATTCATAGGAAATTAGGCTAAGATAAAAATTGTAAGCTAGAAAATCTGTCACTTCAAGACGCGTGCGTAGAGGAATGCGGTCTCTTATCGCGGTAGTTTACTACTGTCCGGCTTTAGACGGATTATACTGTAGGGCCATGACTTTCGATGCTGCGAATTTCCGAGCATTAAGAAGTGTTCAGAAGATTCTTGAATAATAACATATGGGAATTGGGAACCCATAATTTAAAACCGTTCTCAATCATGGATTATGCTCAAAATTATTAGAAAGCTGTTATTTCACACTTACCGTCAATAACTAAGGATTTCAGCGTATAATTAATGTTGAAGCTAGTTCTCTGATAGAAGTGAAAATAATTATTGAAATTGTTTAAAAATATTCTACAGACTGATGACTAATAGATGACTAAGTAAATAACAATTAACTAAGTAGACATCACGGACAGAAGAGGAAAAGTAATAAATCCAATTTGATTGCATCGACGTCTAGATAGGTATAGAAGCTAAGATTTTTGTTTATTCACACACCCTCTACCTTCTTCTACCTTCTCAGGCACTAATTTTACCAAATCCTACAACTTGGGTGCCATCAAATCAAGAGTGAACAATTACTCGTAACTAAGATTCTATATATCGTAAAAATCACTTCCTTCTGAATTGAGCATCAATTTTACTATTGATTGTTTGTGGTTAGAACACAGACGAAAAAGTCCGGTAACATTAAACAATGACGACGACTAAGCTCATCGGACGCATTTACGAGATAGATACTCATGGCCCATCAACCAATGACGACGACGAAGCTCATCGGACGCATTTACGAGATAGATACTCATGGCCCATCAACCAATGACGACGACGAAGCTCATCGGACGCATTTACGAGATAGATACTCATGGCCCATCAACCAATGACGACGACGAAGCTCATCGGACGCATTTACGAGATAGATACTCATGGCCCATCAACCAATGACGACGACGAAGCTCATCGGACGCATTTACGAGATAGATACTCATGGCCCATCAACCAATGACGACGACGAAGCTCATCGGACGCATTTACGAGATACTCATGGCCCAGCAGCAACACTCAGCGGCGGCGACGCTTGTCAGCTCATGCTCACACAAGCTCACAGCTCCGGCTCTAATACATTACCCGCAATGTTAATATGAATGGAGAGGTGAAAGTGAGTTTGTTTTTCATTAGAGGCCCCCTCGGTGGCACGCAGCGCGCCCAACTTCTGATTGTACAAATTGACGATTCGTCAGCGAGCGACACAATTTTTCATGGCGTTTGGTTGTTTAGTTGGTACTTTGGCAGACGGCGTTGATGTCTAGACAGGTATAATTAAATGATTCAAACAACTGGCCGACGATTTGCATAACCTTTCTCACACACTGAATGAAGTGAATCGAAAAATAAAATAAAAAATTAACACTGGAAAATTAACTTTATGTCTATTGGTTTAGGGTGTAAAAATACCACCGAATACCATGCGTTACGAGAATCGCCTACCAGTGAAGGAAAACATTCTAAGAAATCTGATCTTAGTTCTAAGAATTCTCCATAATCTCAATCAGTTGTCAGCAGGACGATTCTCGTTAATAAAATTGTACATCGCTCAGAGATCCAAACAACGCCTGTAATTATAGCAATGCAATCATGACCAGCCAATCGGTGGATTTGGAGGCATAATTGATGCAAAATTAACCAATCTGGGGTGTGATTCTTGAAAATATTATGTACATCGGCCAGCATTACCGGTAACAACGCAGCCATGACAAGCCAATTGACGCCTTGGACGCGTAATTGAAGCAGGCATTAGCCAATCAGCTGCGGAGATGTATGCTCCTATCACCAAAGGGATTCTAGTGGATAAAAATTTCAGCATATAGGCTATGGCGAAGTCTTTGAAGAGGTATCGACGCAGCGACGCGGCGGTGCACCTTTGACACGATATCATAGTTATTACTTGTTAAACTATTTTCACTATTAAAATAAATTTGAAGTCACGATATTTTTCAAATGAGTTTTACGAGTATTAAGTTACTAGCGGACCCAACAGATTTCGTTCTGTCAAAAAGATTTTTTAGGGCCAAAAAGCGGTAATAAAGTGCAAATTGACTCTTTGACGTTAGGAACACACCTAGATTGCTTAGACAACAGTGAAATATGAACTTTAAGCAATAGCTAATATAAAGCTCAAATTGTCTCTACATTTTAGTAAGAAAACGTTTTGTATGGGAAAAAGAAAAGGACTGTTTTTAGAGATTTTCCGGCAATTATTTGAATTTTTCTCGACGTAAAAACCATCCTTGAAATTCAAGGAACATTTAAAAAAAGAATTGGCCAAATTGGTCCAGGCGTTGGTGAGTTATGCGCTTACCAACACATTTTGCAATTCATTTTTATATTATGGATACATCCAAATCCCACGTGGTTTTCGTTACATAGTGTAGTGACACAAAAATGTAAAAGACACATTTTTCCATCACAATATACTCGTAATCTGACTAAAAGAAAGCTCGATATAGTAGTTTAGATGAGTCACGTTTACTTTCATCATTCCATCGAGGCATGTAATATTTTTTGTGGAATGCAAACTTCCTCCGTTAGTCATCATCGAGTTTTAGATGCGATTTATTACCTCGTACAGAATTATGTGCTAAGAGGTGTTGGTAATAAATGGTCTTATGAGATGGCTGCGTACCTACTTATTGTGGTAAAGTTATAGTTACACGGAGAAAGATTGTTGTCTAATATTCAAATAATGTCTTAGTTTTAGATGTATAAAAAAAACCGGCCAAGTGCGAGTCGGACTCGCGCACCGAGGGTTCCATACCATAAAAGCAGTAAAACATTAAAAGAATCACTTTAGTTCATGAATTTACGAGTATAATTTACATCTAGGTACTTTTGTTGGCGAACCGCAAACCTAACTTTGTTTTTGGCGGTTTATTGTTATTACCAAAAAAAGTATAAAAGTTAGAGAGTTGATTTTATTTTTCCTATAAAATATACGTTAACCCCTATTAATCATAATTATTTCAGATTTTTCGATTGGTAAACTTCGGATATAAGGGGGGGAACGGTATTTTTTTCGACAGTTTGCCCTATAAATCAAAAACTATCAGACATAAAAATAAATAAAAATCGGTTTTAGAATACACAAATAACGCCCTTTCATATGATACCCCACTCAATATTGTTATCTCATTTTGAAATTTTGACAACCCGGTTTTCCCCCCTTTGTAAATGAAAATAAAAAAGATTTTCAATTTTTAATTATTGCAATGGCGGCGCGCCGCAATTACCTACAACTATTCCAAATTTCAGGTCGATAGCTTTAATAGTTACTGAAATAATCGAGTGTGACAGACGGACGGACGGACGGACGGAGAAAGTCTCACCATAAGGGTTCCATTTTTACCATTTTGGTATGGAACCCTAAAAACTGATAACCATTGAAATATTGGTAGAGTGCTTAATGCTAAGTTATTATGAAGCCCTGCATAGAGACTTACTAAAAGTCTCATCTTTACGCTTAGTCTTAGCTTAATGTAAAAGGTGCTATTTCGTGTTTTTTTTTAATTTGCATTAATGTGTGACTACTTAGCTAAGACTTTTTGGGGCTACAAAAAACCTAATAATTTAACTGAAATACGTAGGTATATTTTCTAAATATTTCATAATCGCGCAAAATTAAACTAGGTGTCCTTAGATGTTAAGTTCGCCAGACACACGCTTGCGCAACCACAAAATATCTCGCTTGGCAAATTGCTACGGACACATCCCGTCCTAAAATGATAGTCATAATAATTAAATTAATAAATTTAAAATCAATAAATCAATAATTTAAAATTAATTATTAATTCGCTTCCCGCTGAGACTAGTAGAAAGATTTCGATTCGTAAAATTATTCATAGAATTTAGGTTGCTAATGATTAAAAGATATCCCATAAGCATTTCGTCTATAAATCTTTTGATATATTATGATGGGTAGGTTTTATTTTTCATTTATTATCTTTTCTTTGGCTTAGTAATAAGAACTTATGATAAATAGATTGTCCACAGGGGAAAACCTTTCAACGGTTCATACTTCGTAAGTCGGGCACAAACTTTGCTTAAGTATCTTGTGATTGTTTTTACACAAAATAATTTCACTAAATGAACTAGTTCCATATTATCATACAGTTTAATAGCTTACATCCGTAACGAATAAAATTGTTTGTGACAAGATATAATATATACGCCTACATGTTCCAATAATTATATTATTATCATTTCATAATTAAGTCAAGAATCAATTAATTTAACTGATTTACTAATTGGATTTTGTATACATTTATTTATTTATTTATTAATATATAAGTTTATTGCACACACACAGAGAAACACAAATAGAGAGACAGCATTTATATACATTATTTACATACATTATTGCAGTTCAATCATATTAGCTATTAAAAACAACCTTGATGCCAAGATAGATATTTAGTGTTAATAGGACAAAAGGGATAAAAATGGCAATGTCAAGAAGAATCACAAATTGAAATTTATTTCATTTAGGCCCCATATCTGTGTTTAGGCCTAACATAAAGGTCATCAAGTGAATCATACGATTGTACAAATAACTTACTTATTTTAGCCTTTCATCTTATATTTTACAAGTGAAAAGCTGCCTTTCAACGGTTCATACTTCGTAAGTCGGGCACAAACTTTGCTTAAGTATCTTGTGATTGTTTTTACACAAAATAATTTCACTAAATGAACTAGTTCCATATTATCATACAGTTTAATAGCTTACATCCGTAACGAATAAAATTGTTTGTGACAAGATATAATATATACGCCTACATGTTCCAATAATTATATTATTATCATTTCATAATTAAGTCAAGAATCAATTAATTTAACTGATTTACTAATTGGATTTTGTATACATTTATTTATTTATTTATTAATATATAAGTTTATTGCACACACACAGAGAAACACAAATAGAGAGACAGCATTTATATACATTATTTACATACATTATTGCAGTTCAATCATATTAGCTATTAAAAACAACCTTGATGCCAAGATAGATATTTAGTGTTAATAGGACAAAAGGGATAAAAATGGCAATGTCAAGAAGAATCACAAATTGAAATTTATTTCATTTAGGCCCCATATCTGTGTTTAGGCCTAACATAAAGGTCATCAAGTGAATCATACGATTGTACAAATAACTTACTTATTTTAGCCTTTCATCTTATATTTTACAAGTGAAAAGCTGTTCTTGCATAATCCAATGGTCCAATTGCAGTGATGGAATCATCACTGCAGTGTACGACATTCTGCTCCAATGCAATAAATGCGAAGCTAAAACACAGCTATGCTTTAATTTACATGGCGAATGGCGACATTATGTATTGAACATATTTTTATTATACTGAAATCTGATGTGTATGATATTGCCATGCAATAACTTTAGTTGCACGGCATCATTGGGCACTGGGCAGGCGTATTACTTAACATCAGGTGAAAATATTGCTCATCTCGTCATTTTCCATAGTGAAGAAAAAAACGTCATTTAAATATGATGATTTTTGCCATTTTGTCCTATGAGTAGATATCTACGTTCGTAGTACAATAACTTCGTTCACATCCTTGGGGTCATTGACTACGCCAGGTGGTGCCTTGGAGCATAAAAAAACTTGATATGGTATAAGTCTATCACTGACTTATACATTTTGAGAGTTCTGTACCAAAAGGGCATATTTATGTAAATATTAGTCAAAAAATTATTTTAGCTTAGGCCTCCCTTATTATTTTTAAACAATTTCTATATTGACTTAGGTCTGGTCTACTGAGAGGCTTCGATTTACCTTCTTACTTCCACAAGGGTCGATGGTAAATTATTTAACGATGCGACACTGTGTTGAAAGCGTATTGGGTTACTTAACTAAACCGCAGCCTAAATTATACCTACGATAACATCTTTGGTTGCATGTTACTTTAATATCAGTATATTAACTTGTAGTGGGTAAAAAAACTTACAGATCCAACTGGGTGTCAGAATATTATACTGCAGTGGTAAAGAACTCTAGACGTTAAGAGTCTGCTTACCCACGATGTTTCCCATACATTTGTAATACCAAAATCATTGGTAATTCGTGCAAATTTAGCAATAGGAGCATAGATTATAACTATATGAACCCGAATAACATCACAACATGATCGAAATATGCACAAATTACAAATATTTTGGTATTTTGAATGAATGGAGACATCGTAGTTCACACGACTCAAGTCCGACTAACACTCGATCGGGATTTTTTACTGTCCCTTTCAACAAGGTGATGTCATTAATACAGAAGTAATCCGCATTAATATAGATTAATAAAAAAAAACATTAAGTAAAGCGGTATCAGTGGTATGGTACCCATCGCCCTTAATGGTGTGTCCATTAAGGGCGATGGGTACCATCCGGGCGCGAAAATTCAAATTTTATTTAGTTTTTCGCTCATAGTGGGCTAATTATACATCGAAGGCTAATGACAATGTGTTTTGCAGGCACAACGTTTATGCATCTACATGTTTTTAACAAAAACTCTGCTCAACAATACTCATTTACTTCATATTGGTTCCCGATAGCTCGAAATCTAGGAAAGTGCAAAAAATTATCTTTCGGGAACCAATATGAGATGAGTGGGAACTTTCGAGCAAAGTTTCTATTAAAAACGTGTAGATGCACAAAAAGTAGGCCCGCAAAATGCATTGCCATAAATCTACAATGTGTCGTTAGTCTAATATTTGCGAAAAACTAAATAAAATTTGAATTTCGAAAGAAAATATTGATACACTACAAGGGAAATCATATGCAGAAGCAATGAGTGGTGATACTCAAAACACAACAGAACATAAAGATCATATCAAATCACATACCACCCTTGAACAAATACTATTGAAACAATCTGAGAAATTTGATACTATCGTACAACAAATGAGTACACTTATGAGTCTCATGGTCAAGCTAGTCGAAAGACTATCTCCCAAATAGGTTTAAGAATAGCAACCCACAACATAAATGGCCTAGCGCCAAACTTACATGAAGTTGAGATATTTATGAAATATCATCAGCTGGATATTCTGCTCATCTCTGAAGCGCACTGTAATTCTTCAAGCAACATAAAGCTGAAAGACTGCCAGTGTTACCTTACAAACCACCCTGATGGGACAAGCCATGCTGGCACTGCGGTTATTGTGAAGAACTCCATTAAACATCATCAAATGCCACAATACAAAACTGAGCACATACAGGCTACAACAATCGCTGTTGAAGATCAAGCAGGCTTGCTTAGTGTGTCTGCAGTGTATTGTCCGCCGAGACACAGAATAACCAATGAGAAGTTCACACACTTCTTTAAATCACTTGGCAACCGCTTTGTGGCAGGAGGAGATTGGAACTCTAAACATACGTTCTGGGGCTCCAGACTCATAACCACTAGAGGCAGGCAACTGAAACTTAGTGTAGAGAATAACAATCTTATGACAGTCTCTACAGGAGAGCCAACCTACTGGCCGAGCGACATGAAAAAAACACCAGACCTTTTGGACTTTTTCATAACCAAAGGATTATCTAAACATTACCTTAAACCAGAATCATGTTACGACAGCTCATCGGATCACACACCTGTTCTTCTTACAATAAATAAGAATGTGATTGAGCACATGAAGACAGAAATGCTGTGCAATAGACTAACGGACTGGGAATCCTTCAGAGAATACATAAATGGAAAAATTGACCTTAAAATTGCTCTGAAGACTCCAGAAGACATAGAGGAAGCAACAATATATATTACAAGACTTATACAAAATGCTTGCTGGATTACCACACCAGCTATTCAAGAAAGACATAAAATCGAAAATCACCCTATAGAGATTAAAAATGCAGTACTGGAAAAAAGAAGGCTGCGCAGAGTCTGGCATCAGAGTAGGCATCACGAAGACAAAACAAACTTTAACAAGGCTGCAAAAAATCTGTCAGAGATGATACAGCAATGGCATGACCACACACTTGAAGCTCAACTAGAGTCGCTTACTCCAACAGCGGTAACCAACTATTCATTATGGAAATTCACAAAGAACTATAATAAACCACAATTTGCAAAGCCCCCAATTCGTATGGCCCAGAGCTGGGCAAGAACCTCACAAGAAAAAGCCAATGTCTTCGCCCAACATCTAGCCAAAGTATTCTGTCCAAATGACACATCTGATCCTGATACTGAGCTGATTATAAACCAGACTCTAAATTCGGATTTACAAATGTCGCTTCCGCCTCAGGCAGTTACAGTTCGGGAGACATGGGGAACTATCAAAAGGCTGAAAGATAAAAAAGCGCCGGGATTCGATCTTATAACTAAAGAGGTCTTGAAACAACTTCCAAAAAAGGCTATCGTATTTTTAACAACACTCTTTAATGGTATCCTGAGAGTACAGCATTTCCCGCAATTGTGGAAAGTATCACAGATCCTAATGATACATAAACCTGGTAAACCACCAAATGATATCACCTCATATAGACCCATTAGCTTACTCTCAAAGGTATTTGAGAAAATTTTACTGCGACGCATTCAACCCATTCTGAATGCAAATAACACAATACCTAACCATCAGTTTGGATTTAGGCAGGAGCACTCTACTATTGAACAAGTGCATAGGGTTTATGAAAAAATTAGGAAAACGCTCGAAGAAAAAGAGTACTGCTCCTCAGTTTTCCTGGACATACAACAAGCTTTCGACCGGGTTTGGCATGAGGGCCTTCTGTACAAAATAAAAACACATATTCCGCACAGCTATTATCTGCTGTTTAAATCCTATTTATCGGATAGACTGTTTCAAGTTAAAGAAATGGACGCAACATCAAGCCTTTATGGAATAAAAGCTGGCGTTCCACAAGGTTCAGTACTGGGACCAGTGCTGTATACCTTATACACTGCAGATCTACCTGAGGTGGAGGGTGTTACAACAGCCACCTTCGCTGACGATACTGCGATCCTATCTAGTAACAAAGACCCAGTGACAGCCTCAGAAAAACTTCAGAAGGGCCTTGATGCTATTTGCAAGTGGCTCAACGCAAATAAGATAAATGTCAGTACTTCAAAGTCGGTACATGTCACCTTCGCCTTGCGGAAAGGGAACTGCCCTCCGGTCTATTTAAATGGAACAGAACTCCCTCATAGAGACAGTGTCAAGTATCTTGGATTGCACCTCGACCGTCGTATGACATGGCAACATCACGTTAAAACTAAGAGAGAAGAGATAAACATACGCTATAAAAACTTATACTGGATAGCAGGGCGGAACAGCAAACTCTCAATGGACAACAAGCTTTTAATTTATAAAACAATGTTAAAACCAATTTGGATGTATGGAATACAATTATGGGGAAGCTCCAGTGATTCCAATATATCAATGATACAAAGAACCCAAAACGTGATTTTACGGCAAATAAGCAATGCTCCTTGGTTCGTAACCAACAAAGAAATTCATGAGCATCTCAATATGAAAACCGTTAAGGACGAAATTAACAGCACTAAGCACAAGTATAAGGGGAAAATCAAAAGTCATCCTAACGTACTTGCCAGCAAGCTTACAACACGTGATTACGCCACTAGACTCAAAAGAAAAAATATATTAAACGACTTTTAAGAGTAGATGCCCTCAATGGAGGACACACTCTGCACGAGAATTCCCTGAACACATCTGCTTAAAGTTCTGGAAAACTGATTGCAGATTCCCCTGAAAGAAAAAAAAAAAAAAAAAATTTCGCGGGATGGTAGGGCCGCAACACCTTAAGTCGTTGAAAGCTTCCCTCTATATTTTTAATTTTCTATCTACGCTCTACTCCATTGGATGGTTTGGATGAAATAAATCACACAGGTGCTAGGTGTCAGATAGCCTATTATACGACGAATATATACGCTACAAAAGATATTCATGCCTAAAAATATCTGCTGTAGACGTCCGTTGAAAGTATTAAATGAGTGCCCAATTCCCGTCCTGTTGGGTAAGTACTTAATTTTAAAAAGATGTTCCTACGCTGTAGCTGGTGATAATGATGGCCCCAAACCGCCCGCGGGCCACTACACAATACACATGTCATTTTCTCGCCACGCTAATTGAATACAAGCACATAAGGCGTACCTACTAGCAAGAGTAGACGCGAGCCGCTTAATTATTTGACTACTGATAAAAAATACAATAGCTAGAATACATTAATGGGAAGAGTGGATATGGCTAGCTTATAATATGAGTAGTATAACCGCTTGCAACTTTATCATAGTTTGCCTAACTTATTACCTATTATTATTATTACCTACGTAGACATAGATAGGTATAGATTGCGTAATTTAAAAATGATCATGAACACCCCTCCACTACGTGTACGCGACACGCGTAAACACGAAGGGGTATTTATAAAAGTTGGAGTCATAGTGTTAAAAAAGTTCTTTTAGATATTTTACCGCAATGAATCTGGTAAAGAAGGGCTAGCTCATATTTTACGCAGCGAAACGGACTAGCTGTTGAGCGCAACAGTATATTAAACATAAACAATATTAGTATCGAAAAATAGCCCAGTATGTACCCATTCATTAATAGAACCAGCAGGGCGATCGGCTAAAAATGTATCAATCCTTAAAGAACTGCATCAATGTCAAAACGTGATTTTTAAGCGTTGGTGATTGGTCAACACCCATCTTTCATGATTAAAACATTTTGAGCCGATCGCCCTGCTGATCATCATCAAGATCATGAAAAATTAAGCCAAGTCTACTCTTGGTAAAGTTACACTAAGGCCCGGTTCCTTGACTTGGCATTAACCAAAACGATATAGTTAAATATGACGGTTATTTCGAAAGACTTAGCAGTCAGTCCGCCATATTTAACGTTTCGATTAAAGTCTAGTCAAGTAACCGAGATTAAGTACCTATCCATATGCGCAGAAATTCAAAATGATGTCATTAACAAAGAACTAAACGGAAACCAATTTGGGCGACACAAAAAAAAGCTCAATTACGGCGCGCTCGCGTTCGTGCCCTAAACATGTGAATGGAACGTGTAATTTAGTGATTACAACCGTGTTGGTTCCGTCCGCGTTCGTGCCCGCTCACCTATTTTACACTAAAGGTGATCCCTCACCTGGGCAATTCGCCGCAACCGTTCAGATTCGTGCAATCAACGAACGAGAAGAACTAAAACAGTTTGTTGAAACCGTGTGAGTTCTTCACCAGTGAGAGTGAAGAACTCACACGGTTTGTATAATATTATATCAATGAGCGAAAAGAACAGTGTGCGTATCGTTTCATCGGTGAGGGATAAGAACTGGGACAGTTTGTGTAACGTTATAACTTGGCTTGACACGCTACCGCGTGTCTAGATCAGTAAGTAAAAAGAACTAGAATGGTTTCCAAAAAATTACATCAGTGTGGCAATAGAACTGCTGTGCTATTCTACAAAATGTAAAAGCTGCCAGACAGCTGCCAACCCGAATATGGCATGCAAAATTGTACTCTATTACAACTGACAAATTCATAGATGCAGAGATGTACGCTCGTCGCTGTTTTGCAGAATAGCACGGCTGGAACCGTTTGTATGAAATTACATCAGTGAGGTTTGAAAGAACTTACACAGTGTGTATAACATTGCATTAGTTAGGGAAAAGAACTAGAACAGTTTGTATAACTATGAATCAATGGGAGAGAGGAACCGAGCATTATATATTTAGTATCGTAATTTGTTACGATACAAAAGGTGTAAACATGAATGTGTTATGCACCATTTGCTTGAACTTGTTGAATCTTATAATGTTAGCTGTTACATTGCAGGCAAATGCTTATCAGTCAATGATGCAATATTAACTTAATGTACAAAACCACAGATATGGACAAAACTAAAGCTTTGGATTGTTGCATAATAAGTGCGCGCTAGGTAGATTGTCTTCAAGAAGAATGTTACAAAAGAAGAGTGTTACAAATGTTACAAGTAGGAGGTACATGACGTTTATCCGAGTGCTCCCAGTGTGGCGCTGCCTTAACGAATAATACTCATAAATAACATGTGCTTCGGCACCAAACATCTGTCTTATCGCTGTTTGTTTCATAATTATGCTCGAATTTATAATAAATAAAACTTGAATTATAATCCGAGGCTGGTTTAAGATTAAATTCATTAAGCTTCTATTAATACTTTGTTGACTATTAAAGGAATGCTTAGAGAAAGTTTGGAATACATTAAGGTAAGTATGCATTATTTCTAATCGTAATTGTAGTAATATTTTTAATTTATAAATACATATTTAAAGAAAACGCAGATGAATATGTAATACGTGAGTTTTCATTTTCAACTGTGCTATAATATATACACATTTTCGTGTTTAGAAAATTAAAAATGTCCAGGATTATTTGGAAATGTGTCATTGATAAAATACTCCACAATATTAGGAACAAGCTTAGGAATAAGCCATCAAGTATCTTACGTTTGGTACACATCTTCCCAATTTTAGATACGTACCCCAATATTGGTTTTATTGAGGTATTGACACTGAAATTGTGTAACCAATAATTCAATTTCAATTTTAATGATAATTTTCGGAATTTAATACCGAGTATAATTCTCGTCCTTTAGTATCGTCAAATCCTTTTAAAAAATCAAATTTACTTATAAGGACCTATCTTATATCAGATCTAACTAAATGTTCATGATCAAGATCATTTACATATAAATACAGTAAACTGTGAATGTTGTGGTCAAACAACAACTACTCGCCTTTGGATAAGATCTTGTGAAAAGGAAAGTTTTGATGACACATGAACAATTAAAGCTAGACTTAGATTTCTTAACTCTCACTCCAATCTGACAATATATTTTAAACCACTCATATTCTTAGAACGAAAGCGACAGTATTTTTGTGATGTGATGATGCAAATTCTTTGTAGTTTCTTACTGTAAAGCGTGACACAGAATTTTCGTCTTTAAGTACTGTACAAAGTAAATAATACTTTGGTATGTGTTCGTCATAAGTACTTAATATCTGGGTGACCGAGCTTTGCTCAGTATTTTCTCTACTTGCCAATAGTTGGCAGCAAGAGTCATATTTTTTAATTTCAGACATTTTCTAAAAATGAATCCTAGCTAGATGGATTTATCGCCCCCAACAGGGGGTGTTACTAAACATGAAAATCGTTCAAGACGTTTCCGAGATTCAGATTATATACAAATCTATATACATATATTTAAGAGACAAGAATTGCTCGTTTAAAGGTATAGGATAGGATTAAATCACTGGTTGGTTACATTTATTTATTTGTAAACTCAGGAGCTAACAACATTAGATATAGCTGCAGTTTGAGTAATCCTCGACTTTGAAGAGAATCATCAAGAAGTTCATCTTCTATAATGCTATATGAGCGAATCTTCTTCTTAGTAAAAGTCCCTTGCTCAAAAATAATACTTAGACTATTATACATTCTAGGCTAAGTCCAAGTAGTAGCTAGTTAATATAAGCTCGTTTAAAACTGCACAAAATATATTTTTATTAATATACAAAACCATTATCATTAATTAAACAGACACGGTCGCATGAAAAATTATCATAACGACAAGGAGTTTAAAATAAACATTGTGCCAAAAATGAGCAAACAAATTGGCTAACTTCATTCACGTAGCACGCTTCGAACATTTATTGTGTTTACGATCAATTAAAAACTTGGATGGTGATAAGAGCAGCTGTTTATACAGGGCTGAATAAAAAATTACCATTTTGTTCAATGACTTCTTAAAGTTCAGTATTATTTTCATTCGTACAAAATAATTCAATGTCTCTGATGTGTCATTACTCTGTGTAGCAAAATAGATGCGAGCAAAGGGTCGATGCCTTTTTACTGCTAGACAGGGTGCAAGCGTTACAGGATAGTGAATAGCGCGTACCTACAACTATGATGAATATTGATTATGATTTAATATTGCACAAAATATAAAGATATATTTTATACAAAAAAATCTTAGATTGTTGTTAGTTTAATTCTTGAAACTATGGGTTCGACCCAGACCAAATTAACGGTGGGCTGATGAAATTATCAAGAGGGCAGGGATACATTGGATGGAGAAAGCAAAAGACCGAGAGCAATGGAAGAGAATGGGGGAGGCCTTTACCCGGGAAGGGGCCCTTATCTCATAACCCAGAAAGTGAAACACAAATAAGTTTACTCCCATACTAACATAGATATTAAGTTAAAATTGTTACTAATCCAACTACTAACAATATCTACTCTAACACTAACATACTAACGTAGAAATAAGTCAATAATGTTACTAAACCAAAAACTAACAAACCGAATGTAACTAAGGAGATTTGGGAAATAAAAAGGCTTTTTATTTTATTTTTATTTTATTTTATTTATTATGGGTTCGAGAGCATTCTGGCATTTTAAATGACCCTTAAAACAGATGGATATGTGAGACGGGACCATTCAAAATCAATTTTACAAAATTCAGGACGCTGGCCTAATTCAAGACAATTCATTAGTGTGTCTGTAATTATAAGTGTTACATCATTGTTCCATCTAAATTTCAATAGAATTATGTTCCGTTCGGGTAAGGAAATTGATCACTTTCGACTGAAACTGACCGAAACTGATCGACAGTGGAAAAACCTAAAAACCGTACCCCAAAATCCTATAAAGTAGTCGGCAATTTCTCTCCCGGGTACATTAACTGATAATTATTCGTAACCGCTATATTAAAGTTTGTGTGCAAACATGCAAACAGGCGCTTCACCCGAGAGCCCTTCATGTTATTTCCGATCAAATAAAGAACCTGTGCGAAACAAACAAGAACCGGCTGCTTCTTACTCGTACTTTCGTTTGCTGAAACCGATCCGTAGGGTTAGTACAGGTTTTTGTACGAATTTTGAGTCGACTCGCATCGCACAAACGAATCGAATTCCTCCATACATTTACAGCCAGCGCCATCTATGGGCAGTCGCTGTCATGCGGTTTTCAATAGATGGCCCTGGCTGTAAATGTATTCGATTCGTTGGTGAGATGCGAGTCGACTCGAAATTCGTACAAAAACCTGTACTAGCCCCTCCGATGTGTTAACGTTGGCTATAATGTGCCAACGAAGGTAGCCAATAATTACAGCCATCTTGTACTTTTGTAAGAGTTTTGATGACAACTTGGTA
This sequence comes from Coenonympha glycerion, assembly GCA_963855885.1. NCBI lineage: Eukaryota > Metazoa > Arthropoda > Insecta > Lepidoptera > Nymphalidae > Coenonympha > Coenonympha glycerion. The sequence goes on along the minus strand of OY979637.1, from coordinate 12,177,875 downwards.
TCCATAAAATTGCGGCTCACAAATTGGCATGTTCTTAGGCAATTTTATAAAGGTCAAAGATGTCGTTTGGATGGTGATTAGTGGCCACACCGAGCGATGTATTGTCAACACCCATCACTTTATTTTACAATACCTACAGCTACCATGGAATACATAATAGTACCTAATGATACAGAAGGCACACTGCGCAAGATGATTTAAAGAAATAGCGACTGTAGCGCCTCCCCAAACAACACGTAACAAACGCAAAGTTGTGGTCTCTTTCTCTTGCGTTACTTCATCACATTCGACGTACTAACTCTGAAGCAGAAACACGGGTGGATAAAATTTTCTCCATTGAAAATTCTTCCAAAAGTCCGAAAAAGCTCCAAAATTACATTTTTTCTAATTTTTATCGGAAACTTCAATAGCTGTTATTGTGATCCCTTCAGTTCGGCATTGATAAATTATCTAGTCCTTACCTTCTAAAATACAGAGAGGTGGCGAAAGACTCCAAACGGATCCCTTGCCAACGCTTGGCCCACAGGCCAAGCCAACGCTCTAATAAAAGGGAAATTATGGTCATGCTAGTGGGTAGCATGACCATAATTTCCCCTTCTATATGTTGGGGACACGTATTGGCCATAGCCATTGGTAATTACATGGCCAATGCGAAGAAGAGCTACCTATTGGTCGAATACTGACTCCCATCCCAACAGCATTGTTGATTTGTTGAAGTGTTCCAACCGTTAGAATTCCGCGGCAGGGCGTCATCGTGAGATCTGCATATTCATCAGAATCTGGATAGCTGAAGTTCACCGTTACAGTTCCGTCATTCGACTCACGTGAGCTTTGTTGTAACTATGAATACTTTGTTGTCTGTTGTATCTTTAATTCATAGCGCGCAACTTGCAAGCTGCAACTATTCTGTTCGCGAACCAATAAACTAGTGACCTTGTAGATAGATCGATCGGTTGTGTAGATGTTGCTGCATGTTGCGTATTAGCATAGTGAAATGTAACATCAATCATGCTTCATCACGGATGTATATTAAGTCAACGAACATCATTCGGGTATTATTTATGGGCGTGTAATACATGTTTACTAATATGATCGTATGTTTATCATTGGTGTGTTAATGCATGCATAAAGCAAAGTATTTCATCGGAAACTACAGGTAATGCATCAAAGTGGTCGACATTCTAGAAATAAACATTTCACTGAAGAGCTTCGCTGCAACTCACACACATCATCATCATCTCAATTTATTTACAGGCAATGGTATCAAAATAAAAAGGCCTATAGCTACTAAACTAAAGCCCAATATAAGAAATAAGGATGCACTTGAAGATTTCTACAAAATTAAATCTTTGTTATATAATTAAGGAATATTAATTACTGACCTCATTAACTCTGACACATATAGAGATACCTAGGATCTGAATCTCAAAGGACATGGCCGAAACTTGTATGGAGCTGTGCCCTGGAAAAAATATTCATGGTCATCGACAAACAATACGTCATATTAAAGCTTATAATTATGTCTTTACATTCGTTTAAGTTTTATGATCAGAGAACTAGCGAGAGAATCATATATCAGCATAACAATTTGCAACAAAATGCGCCTAACCGTTTTTAATAGCAATGATTTTTTAATAAGAAATTGCTATGCAATATGTTTACTCACTTTATTATACAAAAAATATGCATTTAGATTCATAAAAAAGTCCGATAAATAGCATCGAGAACCACAAAAATCAAATCTTGTTAATATTCAACCATAGTATTTTCAAAGAACTTGCGGTTGGCGTCAAAATATTGAATTCCTTAGAATAGGTAGTAAAGGTAGGAAGGTAGAAATAGTGACAGTTCCAAAAAACAGATGGCGCTTCAAACGTAAATGCAGTCTGAAATTGATTTCGGAATTCGGATACACACAGTCTTCACTGCTTGCGTAAAGTAACGTGATCATTTAGTGCTGTGCATAAAAAGCCTTGTTTGCGATAATCGTGAATCTTATACATACTAAAACCATAATTCTGACCGTCGTGCATTATTTTACTTAATTTATTATTTTGTTTAGTAATATTTTTCGTTACTATCTGACCATAAGCGCTAAAAAAAGCGTTTATACTGTACGTGTATCCAAACGCCAATGCAAAATGTACCTACCAATAATAAAAACAAACAAAAATAACAACTCACATTCATATTTTTTTGTGATTTTTCCTCGCTAGTTCTAGAGAAATATAATTGTTGCGATATATTTTATTTAATTATAAAAGGAATTTTCACATATTAATAATTATTGACCATAAATGTTTTTTTTTTGACGATTCGAGGGCAGAATCTGGCCATGTCATTTCAAACCAGGGGCCAAAGGCAAAGTAAATAATACGATTAAGTAACAGTAGTCAGTATACCTAACAATACGCATGTAGTAACTATGAAATTAGTTCACCTCATTTCTCCCAGATATATTTTATTATGGAGACGAAGTGCAGAAAGCGAAAGAGCAACCACTAGTTTAAATTAAATAAGAAATGACTCCAAATATTACCCGCATACCGACAATGCTCCTCATTATGTTGGCATACAAAACGTCCGAAACTTCACTCATTTTGAGGAAATTTATACAATTAGGGTTTTGTTTCCCAGACACGAGCCCCATTTGCCTGCTACTTGGCAAGCGTCTCACGACGATTGGACGGCATTCGTATACAAATGGTGACCACAATGGTCTTCGGCGACAAAAGACCTTATAAGGAAGGGCGTTTTGAATGTAGGCTGCTGCATAAGCTTTACGTTTGTTCCAAATAAACATTGGAAGAAACGCATAACGCAAACACTGACACTCTTATAGGTCTTTATAGAATCAGACAACCAATGTCGATACTTTTAAAAAATATTAAACGTAAAAATCTTACAAAGTTTTAGAGAATGTATTTCTTTTAATAGATTTTTGTGTAAAAGCAGAAAATATGGGGTTTTAAAGGAGGTTGTTGTAGATGGTAATCGTATCGTAACGTGTAGACGTAAATTTTTGCATAAAATATAAGTAGACTTAACTAAAATAATTTTATGGAATCTGCAACAAAGGAGAGAGTATTCTTAATCAGATTATTCATTGAAACACTCGAAAACGGTCAGTGAACGATTCATTCAAATTGAAGCACATAAAACGTGGTGATAAGCTTTAATTAAATTTTTAATTGAACACACATTAAGTACCCACTTATCAATTTGTAATTGAAATAAATAAAGATGATTAGCTTATGAGCTTCAAGTTTATTACACTGTGTTATAATTTCCGCTTTCATTAGTTTATCTGTTCGAGATACTTACAGACTTGTATAATGTATAATACTCGTATTCATAGTAGCCCTCTTCATATCATTTTAATTTGGGGATAGATGAGAAGAAATCCCGTTTGTCCCCAAATTCAAATCCAGGTACATTCGGGTACAAATGAGGACAGAGTCCCATTTATCCCCAATTGGGGACAAGACGAGCGGGCAGGTGGGAAGCGCTCACTACGAGAGTCACAGACAAATAAAGCTAGCATACATAGTGCAAGTACTGTCGAAGCTAAAAGTGGTTAGCGTATAATGCGCATGTGGAATTCTGCTAGCGATAATAATTAGCCACAGGTAATTGGTTGTGACAATAGCTCCCACGAGGGTTGGCAGCCATTGTCGCGAGCTTTCACAACTCATTACACACGGCAGGACGTGTCGAAGTCTCGTCGCTTCGCTTGGATGCAGTTTTCTAAATACAGTGACATTCAATAGTTTACTTTAGTACTCGTACCTCGTTAGTTTTACAGCTTATAGAAACGCTAAAAGCAAAAGATTTGTGCAGATGATGATCTTTTTTTCCGCGAAGAACAAAGTAGAACGTAGGTGCTAAATAATAATAAACACCCAAAAATATCGGAAAACAGTAAAACTTTTTTTAACTCTACAATTTATGTAACCGAGATCTCACCGGATGGTAAGTGACAATGAAGCCGAAGATGTTATCGTACTATACCTTATGGTCGGCGTAGTAAACTAACTCACTTTTAAACACTACACAGCATCGTGCCGGAACGCTAAATCGATCGGCGGTGCAATTTAGCGAAATGACATCATACAGCGATCCATTATCATGTTGTCATCAAAATTAAATGTGTATAATATAAGTGTATACAGCTCGATCAGTTAAAGATATTTGCTTCAAAACTGAGTTGCAAGATTCCACCCGAACAAACATAAAAGCTTGTAAAATAGAGCTTCTCTAACCGTATTCTAATTCTCTAATGAAGTTCAAACGTCCGTACAGTTTAATTGGATAGTTAAAACGGCGCTTCAAAAGGTCTGATCCACCGCATTAGATACGTATCTACGTAATCCGCTCGAGTATTTTTATAGCATTTCGAAAGCTTTCAATCAAAAGCTGCTACGGAGGTCTCGTATTGATATCGGAGGCATGGATTATGTTTTTTATCGATATTCACCAATATTATATACTTGAGCTACTAGCTTCAACTTGTAGCGATTAGTAGCGCGAGTGCTCAGCAGTTGCGGTTTCCACCTCCATCCAAAGGAGCCGCAACAATTGGTGACCCCGACGTGATAAATAAACTGAGCCAGTCCAGGTTTAATGCTTTTTTGATACGTACTCGTATCAAAGTACCTCTGCTTCTCATTAGTTTTCAATCAATAACGAGAAGTGATAACGTAGAGATACTATATTATTAAGAATTACTTATATAAAATCAAATCCTCAGGAGTAATAATGAACTGCTGTAACTATACTACTAGCTTAATTACTTTTACAGTTATTGTAAAATGTTGATAACAAAAAACAAAACCTGGCTGAGTTTGTTGCTGATCCGGTTCCTGCACAGTGCAGGGCGCGTAACACAGATTTAATAAAAAAATATATAATAGTAATAGTAATAAGTAAACATAATTATTTCAGATTATTTGGGATGGTAATTTTTTCGACAGTTTATTTAAGTAGAATATACAAGTAAACGCCTTTTCATATGATACTCCGCTGAATATTGTTACCTCATTTTGAAATTTCAAGACCCTGGTTATCCCCTTTTTTTAAATAAAAATAAAAACTATTTTCAAATTTTTAGGATTGCAAAATGATGGGTCACTATTACCTACAACAGTTCCAAATTTCATGTTGATTGATAGCTTTAATAGTTACTGAAATAATGGAGTGTGACAAATAAACGGATGGGCGGACGGATTTTTTACCATTTTGGTACGGAGCCCTAAAAGTAAAGATTGATAATTTTGTGTCTCATTGGCGTACGACCCATCAGCCATCCTACCCAGTCCTAGAGCGGGCCAGCACTGGTCCATCCGCGTGCGGCGCGTTTTTGCGGCGCGGTCTATTTGCCGTGCAATATGCGCGCTATGTGTGCCACCGGACGCACGCGCGCCGCTCAAATGGAGCGGACACTGCCAAGTGGCAAGTGGCAAAATAGCTATACGACTTACGAGCTAACTGATAAACACACTCCCGTTCGCTACACCCCTCACGTACAGTTGCTGGCAAGTAACTTGGCAACGTTTTGGCATGGTGGGGGAAAATTTGTGCTCTTCGTGCAACGAGTGCGAGAGAACCAACAGTCAATGACCAACCAATAGAGCACTTTGATCCCGCTACCTCGTTCCCCCGCCCCCCGCTGTAGACAAGGAGATCCAAAACTACCCAAAAGCATGATCTGCGCATCTTGCGACTCTTGCCAAGTTACGTGCCGGCAACTTGTACCAAAAGGGTAAGAAGACTACGCTGTCTTAGTAATAGGTGATAGGGTCCTGGTGTGACTGTTGACTTCACAATCCGAAATCATAGACATCTCTACGATTTCGCATTGTGAAGACAACATCTCCTGAGGATGTCCCGATATTGGGACGAAACGTGCGTCGAAGAAAGTATTGGAAAATTGTGTGTAGTGTTTCATGTGTGCAATATTTCTGCATATTGTACCATACAGAATATTTTCAAGTAGCGGAATATAGCAAAACAAATTCAGCTGTCCTACTAATTACGGATTTCAGCAAATAAACGCCTGTTGCCATTTAATATTCTACACATATTTTTACAAATTTTCTATAAAAATAAAATATTTTCTCGCCATACACTATAATAGTAATTTAATACCTAAATCATTCTTATTATCTTTTAAGAGTAAAGTTACTCGTATTTAAAACATTCAAAACTTTAATTTCACGTCTCCTCGGCATAATTCTATTCATTAATTATGGCATTAACATTATGTTAATCATTTTTTTATTATATAAGATTAATCGCCTATACCGCTAATGCGTCTGCGGACTAGTTGAGAAAAGTGTTATTTAGCAGCTAGACTAGTCTGTGGCGTTAGTCGTCGTAAAGCTGATGGCCGGCATTTGGTCGACCTCAAGGACGGCTTGATTCTGTGTACAGATTCTAGGCCGAGTTTTTATACCATGCAGAGGCGAATGGCGGACCCAGCAAACACACCTTCATGCAACACGGCTTAATCAAATCTAAACATAACTAAGTGCTTTCTATAACCTGTTGGCGACCTCCCCGAGAGTTTGTCATATATAAATTCATCAATTTTATACATGTTTTTGATCGATTCTTTTAAACTATGCGATGATATGGATAGACTTAGGGCGATTATTATCTTCTATGCAATTAATGTAGGTAAATTTAAAAAGTCTTACTTCGAGTTTATATTATTGTAAAAGCACACACAGGACTAAAGTTCAAAAGTTTCTAGTGACTTCGGGAGATTATCTTCTATGCAAATGTAAGTTTAAAAGTTAAAACTAACTTCGAGTTTATGTTTTGTAAAAGTACACAAACTTGCTAAATTCTAATTTCTTATATCAATTCTTGCTTACAACGGCCCCGTTTGGAAGTTCTATCAGGAACTTAAAGTAGATCCCACCAATAAACATGTACTACGTACGTACGACGCGTCTACATAATTATAAAAAGGTCATAGCGGACTTCTTTAAAAATAATGTCTCAATTTAGTATCAATTGGTATTTCTTCGCCATCACCAAGATAAAACACAAATGATTCGCATAATCCAATAAACAGTCTATTTATTAGGCGATAATAAAACTAGAACTGTGTCTAGTAGACAAAGTAACGGGGCGCGCGACAAAAAACGACGACCAACGAATACGCAGTGTCGAATACAGACATTCTGAATAAATATCAACATACTTGTTTTGCTACTCTTATTTGGTACAGTCCCTTGGAAAAGGTAGTAAAAAACAAAATTCCTCCAATCCAATTGCACAAAATATCACTTATACTACGAGTATGATAGGTGCAAATTGCTACGCTTTGTATAGATAAAAATCTTAATTTCGTAAAAATAAAATTTTGGTATTAACTGTATTTAATGAACACTTTTCTTGTGTTTTGAATTTCAGATTATTTAAAACTGAAGTCTCGTTTCGTTGCAGAAATATACGAGTTTATACTCGGATCATAGCAGCAGTATTCTTCTATCTAAAATGTTGCGTTAAAATAAACTGTTAACTTGCTAATTACTAGTGAATAAACTTTTTAGGGTGCCATACCAAAATGGTAAAAATGGAACCCTTATAGTGAGACTTTCTCGGTCCGTCCGTCCGTCCGACCGCCCGTCCGTCCATCCAAAAAAAAAATCAAAAAATCGAAAAATCTCTATTTCACATAGGCCTAACATACAGGCTCTTGCGAATGTCGGCATGACATTTCTTGCATAATAATGGTGATAACTACAAAAGTTTACGAGGGTTCCATCCATCTGTCACACTCGATTATTTCAGTATCTATTCAAGCTATCGACCTGAAATTTGGAATAGTTACAGGTAATATAAGTGACCCGACGTCATTGAAATCGTAAAAATTTGAAAATTCCAAAGCAAACTCACAAAGACATAAAACAGTTGTAATCAAAAGTAACTTTTGCTCGCGGCAGTACACACACAAGATCAGCTTTTGTTTTCAATGCAGCTTACGTTTCTACCAATCGTTCGAGATCATTATCATTTCGAGTTTGAACTCGGGTTTATTGATAATCTTCGTCCCGTTTTACAAGTTTTCTTTACATTTATGCGACGATGAATATACTAGATTATGTCTTATTTCAGCTTTGACGTTTCACGCATAATTACCGCCTGCCTACGCGAATATTAAGTATTTTAACGAAGTCGTTTCATGGAAATCGTGTTGATTACTACAATTCGTATTAAATTCTTGTAGATATAACAGATAACAATAATTATTAGGAATGTACTACTCGATAAGTAGTTTCACTTTATCTCGTAGGTACAAGTGACAAGTTCTATTTATATTGAAGAGTTGCGAGAGACGCATTTTTTCATTTTTCTATTATATTAACTTTACACAGTACTTTACACAATAAATACTCACACTTATTAAAACCAATAACACACACACGATCGACGTCCGTGATATGTGTGGAGCGACATTCGTCGCCATTTTGGACCTGGAAAAGAAAAAAGAAGTTAAAATTGGTGACAAAGCTCTATTACTATAAAACTAAAACTAAAAATTGCTACACATTTAAAGATAAACTTCTGTTATAGACATCAAAGCTAAGGGGAGAGCTCATGCCTATTACAAAATGAGATGTTTTATTTTACATCTGTTGCATTCACTAGTCCGTGTGTGTGTGGTATTCGTATGTAATGTGCGTGTGTGTGTGTGTGGGAGGGGTACGGTTAATTTATACGTATGCTTAGAAAAAAATGTCACCATACCGTTATCGGGTACTCTAAAACATCTTAAGTAACAAGTAAAGGAATTTCGTACGTGCGGAACCGGATACGCGGCTAGCTCATCTCGCAGCGCCGCGGGACCGGGGTGGCCGCGGCATTTACATAAGTGAAAATATCAGAATGGTTGGTAAACTAGTTTGTAGGAAGCTTTCTCGGCGAGTCAGCGAAAACCGCGCATGTCCCGGTGTCAACTGTCAGTGTCAGATTATTTGCGTTCACGACGTTTATACTCATTGTCATTAGACGAATTTGACGAATCATAGAAGGGCAGTTTTTTTGCGATTCACTTAACGCGTCATCTGCATTTTGTGAAGTGAAATGTTTAAAAACGTCGCGGCATTTACGTCTTTATGCAGACACGTGAACTCCCCCGCCAAAGATTTAAATCGCTAGATGGGCCCTAAACCTCCAAAAACGTCCACGTTTTTGTCTTATGTGACACATTGTCACCCTCTTTGACACAGTAGTGAAACTGTAGCATGTTGAGAGCACTCACTCAACATATTTGTGGACGTTTTTGATGTGCGCAATGTAGGCTTAGGGTTAGGGCCCATCTAGCGATTTAAATCTTTGTCCCCCGCTCACGTCTACTACGTCACACTAACTAATGGTGGTTCCCAATATTCCATTTATCCATAGTTTGCCTTACTAGAGATAGAAATTTGACATAACTTGTATGGACCTTATGTCAAATTTCTATCTCTAGTAAGGCAAACAAACTATGGATATATCGAATATTGGGAACCGACATAAGTATGTCAAATCAATACGCCGTACGCGGCTGCAGGAGAAAAATCCTCATGGATCCTAGCAAGGACTAGCATACCCAACTTCCTTGTTGCTGTGTTGCAACGTACACAGGGACCTTATGGACTAAAACCGCAGAAGAATCTGCGGCACACTCTAGGCTTTCGCAGAACCCCACATAGCCTATTTGTTTTAGGAAAGTACAATACATTATATAGTATGTGAAGTTTACTTTCTTTTTATGAAGTTAGTTGTCATGTATTTTTTAGTTTGGTTGTGGCAGTGATTCATGCAGGATTATGCTCTACAGTCCACAGATAATTACTCAACTATCGTGGGCTTGTCAAGAAACACGTTATCAATAAGCTGCTTAATTTTAAGAACCTTGATGGCCTCCCTAGCGCAGTGGCTTGCTGGGATACGAGAGAGAGGTCTCAAGTTCGATTCCCGCTACGGGACATTTCGGAATAATTTCTAAATTGGCTGAGGTCTGGTCTGATGGGAGGCTTCAACCATGGTTAATTACCTACCAACCTACCAGCAAAGACTAAGCGATTTAGCGTTCCGGAGCGATACTGTGTAGAAACGTTTGGGGGGTAAGTTACTTACCTTTTCCAAGTTGTACGATAACATCTGTTGAAGGGTTGACGTGATTGAATAAATATTTCAAAATTGTCGTGCTTTATTTTGTGTAAAATGTGCGGACTGTAGTAACGCGTGGATTTGGAGCCCGCCGTGCCGTGAATGGCGTCCAGGGGGTGGCAACTTATGAACATCAGCCAAATGAAGGAATTTACAGCGCCATCTATTAATCTTAACCCAACACATAAACATAAAATTTCAAAGAGATTACAGCAGTGTCACAAGATGTCGTTAAGGTCGCTCTTGTCAGCTCGACAGTCCAATGAACGCATACCATTATCTTAGTTTGATTAAATAAATATATATATTTTTGAACAATGCTGTGTTTCAATGTCTATTAATTATTATTTTGGCGAAAAATAAATAATTTAATAGTAAAATAAATATATTTCGTTTTATTTTTTATGAAATCGGGCAATTGTTGTACGACGTTCTTACATGGTGTATGCGTTAGTCGGAACACTTTTTGGTAGTTGTCACTTGTCAAATGTTATGTCATTGACATTTCAACTTGAACTTTCGTGTCAAGTTGGTAATTGGTTTGAGTATAATTATAATACTCTTTGGTTTGAATTTTCTAACTTTTAAATTTTTAAAAGGCATTTTTAATTAGTAACATTCAAAGAGACTGAATTATTTGACTTTTACAGTGGTTGTGAATAAATATAAGTTTATTTTTGTGATATTGACACTATTTTGTTTAGTTGCGAAAAGGACGCTGGTGTTAGTTATAATATGGTGAAACGGACGCTTTAAATAGATTATTATTAGTTAAATTGCGCAGAGAACACTTGTGTACTATTTAGATGTATAATTAATTAATTTTTTGAACTGTAGATAAGTTGTGGTCTAAGTGGTGAAGTGTTTTAATATAGCTAAGTATGTAGTATTTAATATAGTAAGTATAGAAAAATCACATAAATAATGGTAATGATGACTCTGTAAAAAGGAGCGCACAAATGTTTTATAATAGGTATAAGAATTATAAAGTTAAAAAATAACATTTTCTTTTAATTATCACCCAAACACCCCTACTCCATAATAACCTAAGCAGATCGATTCTAAATTTGTAAATATAGTGATTATTATAATTGTTTAAAATATTGACCTTTTTAATTACGAAACAATTATAATTATCACTATATTTACAAATTTAGAATCGAAAAGCATAAAATTTCTTGTCGTTTTATAGTATGGACAGTGGTTGTTAGTGTAGGGTCAAGATTTATAGATGGCGCTGATTTGTGTTGGCAAAAAAATTCCTAGAGAGGGCTCTCTATTCCCGACATATTACTTTACTCTATGATGGCGTCCCAACTCCCACGCCGTCTTGAGCCGTGTGCTGAGCGCTGACCGTCGCCCCCGCACCGCTCCCCGCCAGGCCCCGGCGCGTTCAGTAACCAAGTACTGAACAACATCTTTAGCTGCATCATCACTTACCATCATCGAGTAAGATCACAGTTAAGGACTAACTTGTATAGTGGATAAAAAAGATACTAATACAAAACAACATACCGCATACTATGTTCAATGTCCATAGTTCATACAGATACGAGGCTTAATTATTTCTCTCGCATTCATAATGATAAGAAAGAGAAATTGCTTACTCCGTTATCGATAATGTCTTTATTGAAACGGCTAGTGACATACGTTGCTTTGGAGCGTGAAATATATTCACTCGAAGGTTATAGTTATATACTGCATGGATTGTATTTTGTTTTATCAATAAACCTGCTTTTTCCCGTGGCTTAGGAAAATAGTTTTTTAAAATTTCCATTCATAAATTCAAAACGAAAGTGATTTTAGGGTTCCAAACCAAAATGGTAAAAAATGAACCATCCGTCTGTCCATCACACTCGATTATTTTAAACATATAAAGTTAGTATACTTGACTACAATCTCATCTGATCAGTGACGATGGAATCGTAGATGTAATTGCACTAACTTTAGCATGACATCTTATGCTGCATCATAACTTACTTCAGATGAGATCGCAGTCAAATATTAACTTGTGTAAAAAAAGAGATTGACAAAAGTCACGGTCTAAAATAGCTCCCATTTCTATCATCATCTCCCTAACATCGTCTCTACTTTCATTAAAACAAGACATCACTAAAAAAACTAAAATATTAAAATGTTTACAATAAAATTTATCGCTAACTGATTTTCATTACTGTACAAGTCTAGTGCTCTCGTAGATAATACTGGCTGCATAAAAGAGCTAAGCTGATTCGTTGCGCAAAAAATTGAGGGAGCCCTTAAAAATCACTTGCAAAACTCGGCTCAATATCTTGAACCACACAGAGCCCACATTTTATGAGCATTGCGGCGTTCAAAATTTCTACACGTCGACCGGCGAGCTAATCAAGCGAGATGCGTTCTCGGCTCGCATTCCTCTGCATAATAATGCACTTTCGTGCCATGCAAAAAATCATACAGATTTTTCACCACACGATCGCTTGCGGCTTGCGGTCGGTGCATTAAGAGCGGCAATTCTGTATCGGTAGGGACCTATTGAAATGAAATGACGACCTCCGTTGCTGTGGTTCGGGTAAGGAGCAAAACGTTTTTTTACTCAATCCAAGTTAGTATTTAGTAGTCACAAGATGCAGCTGAATGTGTCATCGTATACTAAATTGTAAGGAGTTAATATAACCTCCGAGTTCTCGTTCTCTCCGAGTTATAACCAATATACCTTTGCTTTAGCAGTTAAAACTTATCATGTCCAAGCGAAAGTTTTCCAAGTCTCTAACTCCATAACAGCTTTCATATTTTTCATATTTTCTTTTAATACCAACGCTTATACTTAACTACATAGTATACGCGTGGTAGGAAAATCTGTGTAATTCTAGACGTCTTAAAAGCACCAATAGGTAACGTGCAATTTAAACTAGTGCACCATTTCTGCTGTACATAGTGGTGTTTAAGTGATTTACTCGTCACGCATACTATATACGGTACGCTGCACCGGATTGATGGACATCAAATGTTTACATTGAAAGAACTGATTGAATAATCAATATAAACTACCAGTATCAGCTATACTTTTTTATACCACAACATCGGATAAGTCTGTACAAAGTGGCATACAATGACACGCCACAGTGGCTTATAAAACTCCTAGTCCCACAATTAACTTGGGTGGATGTCCTTTTGTCCACTTTCCCATCTGTAGTTAAGAAAACTTGTGTAATATAATGACATTTTTGAAAAGAGAAAGTGCCGAGTTTCTTGCTAGTCCTTCTCAGTGCAAATCTGCCTTACGAACCTGGCGGTAAAGTTTTGTCTTTTCATAAGAGCCATTTTTTAGGCCTATGTGAAAAAAAATATTTTCATTTTATAGCCACAAGTCTGAGCCTTTATTACTTCTAATGCGTAATAAACGAACTGAATTAGTACTGCAAACTCTGCAATAATACGTAAACCATAGTTTTATAATAGATCGTCGCTCAACGTAAACTGACGCTTATAGCCTGTAATTTTAAAATTGTATGAAACTTATATTTGAGGAGAGCGTCTATTTTATCCAAAAAAGTCTCTTTGGCAGACATTTTATATCATTTATAATATTTTTACAAACTTTCTTTTTTATATTTTTTTTATCAAAAATTGTGGATTTTGGAAGTCGCTGTTTTAGTCCAGACCCGAAAGGTCTCAGTTTGTGAACCACTAGTTTTTTTAAGCAGGATACACTACATAAACAGTCAGAATCTATGAAATAATAAATTGTAAATCTATTCCAAATAACCCAGAAATATGATAAACTTTTAATAATTTAAGTTGATATTATTATATCCGTTGATTTAAGCTATCGAAGTCAAGGAACGCTTTATCGTCGATTCTTAAATAAACATAACCATTCATTCATTTATGTTTTAACATTTGCATAATTCTTTCAAAAAATTACAAAGGAGCCTCAATGTTACACGGAAACCTCTATTTTATTCCGAACTTAATTAATAACTACGTGTAATAATGTAAAAATTATACACTTACGAACATGTGCATTAAAATATACGGCCGTAGTTGTATTCAAAGTGAAAAGTATAGGTACATTAACTTTTTCATTGAAAATACGCTTTTGCCACACGCATTGATGTGGTTAAATTGTGGTTTTATCGTTAAGCACAATCTTATGAATGGGAAGCGATAAATTTAACCCCCATAATAATATGTCGTTGTCGGCATTGAGTTGGCCTTTTACGGGTTCATTGAAGTTTTACGGGCGAACGGGTCTTTTCAATTTCACCATAATCATCATCATCCGTTAATACGCGTACCACTACAGCCGTTTGGAAGCCATCTTCTCTAATTTAGGGAAACTTTTGCCATTGCTTGCAATGTTTAACTCTAGATTTCCAATCCTGTATTCCAATTTTCATTGTGTGAAGTGAAGACATTTAACGAATAAAATATAAGTACCTATTTGGTGACAAACACTACCATTTCTATTACTCTTTAATATTTATGATTTATAAAATGTGTGTCGTCGAGTATACTGTATAATCAATTATTATGTAGGTACGTTGCACCATAAGAAACTACAAATCTTCAGCCAATAACATACTAACATAATTTTTCAAAAGTACTCGCCTTACTGCTTCAAACGAAGCTGATATATATATCTTTATTCATAAATAACATTTCTATATTTCAAAATTATATGAGAGCCTCCCTGGCACAGTGGCTCTATCACAAAAGACGTCAAGTGATTTAGCGTTCCGGCACGATGCTGTGTAGAAACCGTTAGGATTGAGTTTTCTTACTCCTTCCAAGTTATAGTAAGAATTCTCGCGGGCTTCATACTTTTTTGCATTAATTATAAACGTCCATACAGGAATGCTGAAAACCATCAATCAAAATATGGCAACTCCCCACTCACTTAAGGTTTTCTACACTCACTTTTTTTAAGGTAACTGTATCAGTTTTTATTACTTAACCGCTACCGCCTCTAGAGATTGATTAGGCTTTATAGATGGAAGAGTAGAATCTACTCTAATAATAAAATAAGCGTTAAGATCTTCCATGAATCAAGCTAAGATTCAAATTCTGAATCGTTAGCAGAATAGATTAATTGAACCCCCTTCAAATGCATCTTTTTGATAGTTATAGCAGGTATAGATGGATGGATACAGCCTACTATTAGAAAGGCAAAATTTCCCTCTACTATACATATAGGCAAACGTCTGCCGTAATGTGAGATCGGTAAATAGAACAATGTGAATGGGTACGGTCCAATACCTATAAAAACTGACCAAGTTGGAGTCGGGTCCGTGCACTTCGGGTTCCGTAGATAAAAAATATAGATATTATGTCTTATCATTGGAACCCTAATTTTATTTCATAACCCCAAATAATTCATCATTAAATGAGGTTTATGATTTTAATACTTAATTAACTTCCTGCATTACTTTTTTACATTAATAATAATTAAGACCACTATTAAGACCATAATTAAGACCATTATTTTAATCATTATTTATTTTATAGCGGCAATAGAAATAAAACACTATGTATTTTTCATAGCAGCTATTGTCAATGAGAACGCATTTACAGTCGTGAGATCATAGAAATGACAAAACTATTGAGATGCGCCCCATTCATTTATTTTAGCCTAGACTTGCATGACATGCGGCGCCATGATGAGCGCCAAGATTTGTTGTCAAAAATATTCATTGTACCTACTGAGTTACTATCTTAGGTCTAATTTTATAAACGGGGCCTGTCCAATTTGTTTGTGCGTGAGATGCAGCCGTAGGTACGGACCACGTAGACTTCAAAACAGAAATATCTTTGGGTGCGGAACTTTATAACGAAGCTGACGATAAAACTCCGGCTTTTTAATATTTTAGTTACTGGTACCCACAGACTTTTTGAGTTATCTTTAATGAAATCTGCTTTTGGCATCTCCGTGTGAGAATCGCCTAAAGCTACTCATAACATCGCGAAGCATGCGAAAATCGGTTTAATAATCTGTGGTGAATTCATTATAACTCTCGGCGGCGGCTTTTGCCCAACAGATTTATATTGGTTTCATTGTTTCATCATTCACACTTAATTAATGAAGTATTAATTAAATTATTCGATCGTATATCTAATACTGTGAATGAATTTTAGGTTAATTAACGTATCATATAATTAATCACTTTTGCTGTATTTCGATAGTAGGTAATCTATCGATAGTAAACTTAGACACAGAAGCAAAGAAGTCGAATTCCTTGCTAGCTTGGTATAGCATAGGTAGTTAGTCGTAACCTATTTTAAAATGCAGATAGTCTTGTCGAATCTGATGATAATGTCTCCAAATGCCTTTTGGCAAAAGGGACTTAGCCGTCTTCTTTCAGATTAGGGCATAATCAGCCTAAATATATTAGGCTGCCAATTCGCCTGTTCCTCTTAAGAGGAGCGGAGATTTTGTGCAATACTATTGGTTAAAATATCTCCGTTTCTCGGCTCCGGTGGATTTGCTGTCTTATATTCAATTTTAGTTCGTCCAATAGTTTGACATGTGCGTTGATAGATAATTCATTTAATTAGTTTTGCCTTTTATATGTAGGTATAAGCAGTTTAATCATAAAGTCAATACATGAGATGCTGTTCTTTGATTGAATCTCACACGATGAACATAATAAATTGAAAATTATCAAAGCGCAACTACCAGCTACATAGGGCCTATAACAATACCAACGCAATTTAACTGCTTCGCGCCGTAATATCGGATAGATTCAGACTAGAATAATCTTGAGTCGAGAGACAAATCGCAACTAGCAAGACTTTATGCCGCCGCACACCTGTTATTACTGGGGCCACATTTCAAAACCTAATCACAGTATTGGCCATAGGGTATGCATTTGAGTCAATGGTCCTATGTACTCAACTAGATATCTTCGTGTATTTGTGGTGCATGTATTTATTGTGAATGATCTTTACAGTGTATCTTTCGGCAGTTCTAAAGTTTCAGTTTACAAAATGGCTTCTACTGGCGTAATAGGTACTCGTACATTAATGCTTGTTGTCGTGCTTAATTAAAAACAAAGCGTGATTTACTCATGTCGGCTTTCAGGACACATTCTCCGTAAAACTTATAGTATAACTATTTTCTTCATTCATCAATTATTATTATGTACATAGGCCTCTTAAAACGAGAGATTTTTCTTGTGCTGTTGAACAATTAACTTCGTCTCGCGAATTTCTTAAAGAATTTAATCAACATGATTAAAGGCAGATCCAGAATATTTTTCTGGAGGAGGTATATGAAGCTAATGAGAGATATATACCTCCCTTGACATCCCTCCCTTCGAAATTCGCCATATACGAAGGTGCTGAGAGTTTGTCACGTCTCACGTGTCGATGTTTCTGCAGTCTTGTAACAGACAATATGTCCATTGATCGTTCAAAGTCCTATAGAGCCTACCCCTTTTTCTACTTGGGCAATCCGTGAGCATTCCCAATCTCACATTGTGCTAAAAAAAAGGTTAGTACCTACTTGTTTTCCCTTCACATAAATATCGGTACAAGCGATGGTCGTGCACAGTTTCACTGTCACAGAAAAGTTATAAGATTACAATGTTGTGTTGGCTATTCTGTTGTGTTGTACAAGTTTGTAAACTACAGGGCATTGTTATGGCGTACTCGGTTAACGGTCAAGTCGCGAGTTCAAACAGTCACGTCTATGATAACCCCTAGGGAGCAATAACAAAGAGATCTGGATAGTAACCAGAATAAGCTATTTGAGAATAAGATTTTGATATTATAAGTAGATCGAAATTTACCGGTGGTAGTGTATACGAAATACGAATCAATACTGTAGTGTATGGAATAGGTAAGTAATAAATGTTAAAACAAATACGAAATTTATTGGTGGCAGGACTCTTCTTGTGGAGTCTGATTGCGTTAAAGAAACGTATTAATTGATATCGCAATCGTTAGCCAATTCCTCCCCTCTGGCTGATTGCTGATTGGCTGACGTGAATCAGCGAACCAATTAAGGGCAGAATTTGTTTCCGATTACGATTTCGATGAATACGTTTTTTTACACAATCTAGGGGCTGTTTGTGATACTGTAGCCTGCAAGATCACTGGGACTTACGAGTATGAGACTTATAAAAAGTTTCAGAATGACAAGCATATTGAAAAACATCTTATGAAATTGCAATGTAAAGTCGTGGGAATTGGGATGCGCTGTATCTGATATTATGAATAGACATATTTTAAAAGTCTTGTTTGTAGAATGACATGATTCAAAAATAAAGATAAGATCATTTTCCAAACGCTTATCCAATTACCAGTAGAAATAGCGTATAAACAAACTCTAAAGCCGGCCGCATTAGCAGTTCCTCTGGTGCCGCAAATGCCCTTGGTCAGCAGATTCGCGTATTTGGTTGCTGGTGTCAACAATAAAAAATATATGGAAAAAAATGTCAAATAACTCACCAATCCTTAATTTTCCGCCGACTCGTGTTCCAAACCCGTCCGATCATCGTCCACCACTCACTGGCATGTAACCACTATTGTCACCTGCGGTCCGCACCAGAGCTGCACATATCCCCTGACTCACTGCACTACACCGCGCGGTACAGGCTTCGAGAGCTGCAACAAACAGAGAGATGGGTAAGAGAACTATGAACACCGATAAGAAACCTCAGGATACGAACGATTTACGTACCTAAACCTAACCTAACCTTTTTCGTACAAGCAAACAGTAGCGCCGTATGTCAAAATTCTATTGAGCGAACTACAACGTGGCCTTACTGTTGGTCACAAAACAGGCGTTTTGGCACCAATAAACTTGTGACATTTTTTCGCGGCGTCCGCCCTGTTTAGGGTACATGTCTATTAATATGCAAGTAATTATAATTTACTAGCAAACCCGGCGAATTCCGTTTCGCTACCAGATGGCTTTCCCGCTAAAAAGATTTTCCCGCTTTTCTGTTGAAATTTTTCCTGAATTTTCTTTGCTATAAACCTCACGGAGCCCATGACCTTTCCAACGAATGCAAAACCGGTTCGTGCGTTCTGGAGTTATAGCGTCAGGAAGGAAAACCCGACTTATTTTTATATAGTAGATTATGTGAATCACAGCTTTGGCTATCATACAGACTACATAGTTATATCTGTCTCAACCCCTTTTCATGTCCCATACAGCTACTTCCTTGGTCTAGTGGAGAGCATACTTTCGCGCATATTCCACAAAATTCCTGTAAGATTACAACGTTAAAGTTGGTGTACCAACTATTTCTATACCATCGCAATTTCAGCTCTTCTATATATGGTATAACTCGGCAAATATCATCAATAGCTATACTGCTCAGCTTTGAAAACTTTACAATACAAAAGATCGCTACCTCATGATTCATACTCATTAACCTCTCTATTTCATTATAAATTATAGCCTAATCGTACTATAACGATAGTGTTTGATTAAAGGTAGGTTCTAAATGAGGTAGAAAAAACTCAGAATTTCCCCAACTTTCCCGCACACAAGCTCTGAGACTTTCAATTATTACTTTCGATAAATTACGAGTAAAGACTCTATTTGAATAACAGTTGAACATTATGCAAACGGTGGATGTCATTATGTTTTAAAGTAGTTTATTTTGATTAAGCGTACACTTTCAACATCAAGAAATTGCACTAAAATTTTAATTAACTCTTTATTGAAAATAAACTTTAAATTTTCTTGATACTCAATCTTTTATCAGTACGTATGAAAGTCCTTTTGTCTGTGTCAATCCCTTGAAAATTGGTATAAATGTTGCATAGACAAATGCTTTATTTGTTTGTTGGTTTATTTAGCAGCAACTTGAAGTCAGCTAAAGAGGAGAAACCATAAACCAACAAACCAACTAATGCGTATAACAATTGCTTGTGAATAATTAACATTGTAAACTGCGATTTTAGAATTTTTACGGCTACTAAGATAGTTTAAAGTGCCCCAAATTCAAAAATGTACCTTAAAGTTAATACGTTCATATACACTTTGATTTTTGTATATTAATTATGTATCTTACGTTCTAAACCCAAACAATTTTGTGACAGTGGCTATGATGAACCACGCCGGTCTAAGGGTGAATTTATACCGCCGCGGAATAGAATGAAAGCCTGCACTTTTTCACATTGCGTAATGAGCTTTATTTCAATTGTATAAGATACAAACTAAATAGGAACCAAAAAAGGTCGCGCGTCTTCAGGAAAACCCTGGCGTATTCTCGAGAATTATTTATTTTGTATCTTATGCAATTGACATAAAGTTCATTATGCTATGTAAAAAATTGACCCTTACACTCCAATGCCTAGTTCATCTTCACTTTCTATCAGCCTAGACCACGCGCGTGACCATTGCTTTGCCTATACGCCGCTGACAGATTTATCTTCTTGTCTTGCTTCTATAGGAGTTTCGCTTTTCTTGCCATCGACTTTCTTGATTATTATTTATCAATAAAATATCATATTAATGCACCAGTACCAATTGTTTTGTTTGCCAATATTGTCTGGCACACTTATGCAAAGTCTTTCAGAATTAGATAAGTGTATCTTAATCTTTTAAACCCCAGTCTCCAGCGTCCTACTGCTTAGCCTAATTTTATTAATTAGAGCTCAAAATTAAAAACGTGGCTGTTTTTATGCTCTTCAATACGATAAGGCCGACACATTGGGCAAATCCGGGAAAATCTGACGCTTTAAAGAATTACATTAGACATCTACTGCGGGTATCAGTAGATGTCTAATGTAATTCTTTAAAGCGTCAGAAGCGTCAGACGTTCACTAGGTATTAGGATTAGGTTATATAGGATTTTTCTGTACCTATAAAATAATAGGTAAGTATATTCTGCAAGTCTTGTAGTTTAAACCCTTTAAAGCTTTTCATCAATCGAAACCAGTAATTTTAACAAGAAAACTAAAATTCATTTCATTTTATAAATTCAGTATCACAAAGAGACCGGAAAGGGGTAATATTTTATTATAATTAAAAAAACAACAAAAAACCACGTATTTCGTACAAGCTACTTACATACATTATTGTGCACCTCTGAGTTTATATTGTAAAGGCACCTTTCCGTCAAAAATGTTGAAATGGCCCATTGTTCGCAACTGTTAACGTTTCGCCTGGGGCCCATGTGTACGGAATTTTATGGAAAGCTTCTATACGATTTTACGCGTTAACACTTTTTGTTTAGAGACTTTCTTGCCGTGTTACAAAGAGACATTTTTTTTTATTTTTTTTATTTTTCATGTTATACCTACATTAAAAATTCATCCGGCCTTTTCAATCCCTTTTGTTTATTGAACCGGCGGCGCCCGACTGATTTGCTTTACTAATACGTTCTCGATACTCAGCAGGGTCCATAATAAAGCGAAATATATTACATCGAAAATATTTTAATGCTTTTTTTATAAAGAAAAATACCTGATGTCCCTTGTGTACATCAAATAAGACGTAATAATTTCTCAGTGCTGAATCTTTTAAGATTCTTTTTACGAACATCTTTTTTATATCGTTACTGTATCTTGATAGCATTTTTGGGACAAACAATGCCTGATAAAAAATCACAACTTAATGTTTTCTGTATTTGCATACTTGCAACCATTAACACGTTCTAATTTCGTAATAATATGACAAAACAGTGTAGAATACTTCATATTTTTTTTATTAAATAAATATAATTTCTTAATCAAGTAGATAAGTACTTGGTTAGTCAATTTAATTAGTAGTTGCTAAAAAATATCAAAGTAATTAATAGTTGCAAAAAAAATTTACATATCGGTTTAAAGCCGGTTCCCAATATTCGATCTACCTTCCATTTGCCCTACCAGAGATATCAATGTGACATTAGCTTCATACAAATTATGTCAAAATTCTATCTAGTAAGGCAAACCATGGATAAATTGAATATTGGGAACCGTCATAAGACGTTAATAACTATGATGATGAATTAAACTTATACGTATGTCATAGCCGTCGTTTTGATGTTAAGCCTCAGGCTGGCTGATAGAGGGAAAAACCAATTTTTTAAACTTATTTTAATTAATTTAACGTCCAGAACCCTAAAAGCACAGATTTTACCTAAAAGGGCTTTTACCGGGGCCGGAGTAGCATCTAGAGAAGCAATTGACTCGAAAATGCGAATGCGAAATAGTTTTAAGTTGGAAAAGATTCGGTATATCCTATAGGAAATGGAGAATATTGATGGAGAATATGTATAATACACAGTGTTAGTGTAAAATAAATTAGTGTTCTTGTGAAAATTGAGACAGGGAAGTACTTCTCTAGACAGGGCCGTAACAGTTCGTTTAAGATCCGGAATTGCACTGAAAAGTTTTTTTATGATCGCATTTAATCTTATAAAACGCGCGAGCTCGTTGCAGGTAAAAACTAATTTAGCGCGTGCCTACATTGCGAACGTAAAAGCGAAAATATGAACCGTACGCAATCCGTTGTGTTACTGGAAACGACTTGCGTGCACTGGTTTACATTAGACGACCACGATCTGTCTACGATACCCGATATTTACACGCAAAAATGGCGAGATGAAGAGACACGATTATGAGAATAGATTACATTTCTTTAGATAGAATACTTCATTGTATACCACTCAAAATAAAAGCGAAATCCTCAATAATATAAAATTTTGGTTTAAAACTATAGCAGCCTTATCGCTACACAGTGATTTCTTCAACCATTTGCCGCCTTTGGTTGTTAAGTAGGTACCTATGTATACCTGGCTGAGTTTTTGTGGGCTTCTTCTCAGTTCACAGAGCGTTTGAACCCTCATAAACTTAGTTTTTAAGTCGTAAAATAGTTATCACTAGTACAGCTATAAGTGTACTTAATTATATTTTATTGACTATTCATGAGAGCCAACAAGTAAGGCCTATATGAAATAAATAATTTGAGTTTTGAGTTTTGAGAAACTCTATAAATATCTCTGTTGTTGTGTAAGGTGAAACAAATAGTTTCATAACAATAAGACAGTAATTTAAATTAATAAGAGAGTGAAACTTTGAGATGAAGTGTTGTTACACACGTGTACTGGAACCAATACAACTCCAGTAGAAAAAGTTGTGGATTACTTGATACATACATATTCGGTAAAAGCAAATGTAACTTTGCGGAGTTCTATGGTATGTAACTGGTGATGATGGGATTTAACATAAAAATTGGTACTTAAATATACATAGTTTTTATCGGCTTCAGACACGTTATCCCTAACTCACAGGCGCGTATAATCGCGAATTTTATCGCATAATATAAAATGGTCGGTCCATCGCGAGGCTCGGAGGAGGCGACGATATATGACCGTAGGATGGTCCGCACCACCATAACGGTAAGACGTTGGACGCTATGCGACACAGAAACCACGGATCTCTTTATAGAACCCGTGTTAAACGTTCTGTTCTTACTGCTTGGGTATCTTTATGTGAACTCGCGCCATTTTATTAACTTTTATTATACATTTGCGCATAAAATAGCCAGTTCAGTTTAGTTCAGTTCAACGGTTTTAGAACTGCTTAATAGAATTTTATAGCTGACTGCCAAAACAGTATTATAAAGTATTCCATAAACATACTAAGTACGATTTATTTGCCTCATCTCCCAGCACTCGAGTCTTCGATAAAGTTACTTCATTTATGTGATTTTAAAAGCCATCTCATGATAATAATGGATTTACACTTGTTGATTACGATTTCTTTGGTACACCTTTCATTGTGATAATCAAATATTAATCAAGTATCTATTAGTATCTATTAGTGTCCCCCAGTATAAGAAGTATCTTATCAAACCCTTCTTATACTGGGGGACACATACACAGTAGTGGGCTTAAGTAGGGGTTGAATTCATGGGAACAATAGTGTTAGTAACAAACCAGAAGAGTTATTAATATACATGTACAAACATAATACACATTTATATTTAAAGATAATTATATTATATTTACAAACAATCTATAATAGAATTTCATAAATATTTTAAGTAATGCATAAACTGCTGCTACCTAGTTACAAATGTGTATAAACTTATTTGCCAGCTTGTATCTTGAAACCAAGATGCATTTAAATTTTACTACCAAGACCAGCCAATATCAGAACAATTCATAAAACTGTAGCTAGATAATTTTATTGACAATAAATTGTTGCGATTTGAATTGAATAAAACAACAAATTCATATAATAAGACAACATAAAGTTCAATAAGAGTCTATAAACTTATACTAATAACATTACACCGATAAAGTTACCCGTTTATAGGTTTACAATAGTACGTATGACTATAGCAATAAGAGCTAGATTTACCTCTTAAAAGGTAATTTGCTTACTATTAAATAAACTGTACCATAAAACTGATTGCCGCTTTACCCCCGTTTGATCAATTGTAATGGTAGAACAATTTTACCCGTATTATCTAGCACTAAGAGCTGACATTACGTACTTTGTCATATATACAAGATATACATACCTTTATTGAACTAAAGATTAACTAAAGCGTACCTTTTGCCTGCGGTTTAATTAGTGTGTTAGGAAATTAGGATATCTTTGATTAATAAATTCTTCAGAAATCGTTTTCTGTATCATTTTCCACTAGGCCTAACTAACCACGAATTAATTTTGTTGTGCTTATTTTTTCTTGTAGTACTATCGCTATTCTCACATAAACCCCTTAAGTTTTCAGAGTATGGCTGAGATAATATAAAATTTAGGTAGGTATGCGTACCGTATTTACTATTTAGGCAGTTTACTAAAAAAATTCAAAGTCAAGATAGTTGAAAAAAAAAACAAATATTTTCACTTTATACCGTAGGCGATTATGAATATGATATAGATAGAATAAATATTTAATTAAATATACTCAAGGAATCATCAAATATATGTTTAATTGTTTAATTATGAAATAATCCTCATTTCCAAATCCTCAATCTCAGACTTAAAATAACATTCTTATCAATCATCGTAGTCTCCAAAGAACAAAGAAAATTTATCATTTGTCTAAATAGATGGACGTCTAAATGCAGATAAATATCAAGTTTGCGTTACGAATTACGACGGTTAAATTAGATGAATAACAAAAGAACTAGATACTGATAACATTTGGAACGTGGGAACCGAGTTACTGGTATCAATTTCATACATATCCGATTTGACGCTAATTTTTTGCCACATTTCTGAGCACCTAAATTCAAAATAAAATAAAATAATATCAAAGCCAAGCGGCAAAATAATATAGCGAGTGTCATGTGTTTAAAAAAACCGGCCAAGTGCGAGTCGGACTCGCGCACCGAGGGTTCCATACCATAAAAGAAGTAAAACATTGAAAGAATCACTTTTCTTCATGAATTTACGAGTATAATTTACATGTAGGTACTTTTGTTGGCAAACCGCAAACGTAACTTTGTTTTTGGCGGATTATTGTTATTATCAAAAAAACTATATTAGTCAGTGAGTTGATTTTATTTTTCCTGTAAAAGATACATTAACTTCTATTGATCATAATCATTTCAGATTTTTCGATTGGTAAACTTCGGAGATAAGGGGGGGAACGGTATTTTTTTGACAGTTTGCCTAATAAAACAAAAACTATCAGGCATAAAAATAAATAAAAATTAGTTTTAGTATACACTAGTAACGCCCTTTCATATGATACCCCACTCAATATTGTTATCTCATTTTGAAAATTTGCCGACCCGGTTTTCCCCCCTTTTTAAATAAAAATAAAAACAATTTTCAAATTTTTACGATTGTTATGACGTTGCGTCACTATTACCTATAACTATTCTAAATTTCAAGTCGATAGCTTGAATAGTTACTGAAATAATCGAGTGTGACAGACGGATGGACGGACGGACGGACGGACGGAGAAAATCTCACCATAAGGGTTCCATTTTTACCAAATTGGTATGGAACCCTAAAAAGGAAATGATAAAAGTGGTATTTAAAAATTTGCATATCGTATTAATTAAGATATTTAAGTCTTCAAGTAATTTGGGACCCAAGTTTGCAGTAAGATACAACTTTGGAAGTGAAGTTCGTGAAAACATTCAAAAGGTCAGAGGTACTGATTTAGGTATATTAAAGAAAGCTAACAGAGTATCGTATATTTTCCGGCATTTTCCGGCATATAAAATGTTAATACAGAGTAGTAATCTCGATACCTTTCTACTGAATCGGCGCAAGCGTCAATAGTATTCAAAATATAAACTTTGATCTATTTTAATGACAAAGAGAAGCCAATCTCAGTTTTAACATTGTGAAGATCGAAAAACCATAAAATGCAATTCACGCAGGCAAAGCCGCGGGAAAAAGCTATAAAGATATTTTAACCTTTAACAAAGTTTCACTTATGCATGAAGCATCGTAGCGATTCTAGGATGGACGTCCAACATCGAATTTCTAATAAATTTCGCCTATTTCCAACTTATAATTGGACACGGTTTCCGCCGAGTTAGACCCGCATAACTTACGATACCATCTTCCCACATCGCCGTGCGTCGGACAGATTTCTACGCTTTTAGAACTCTGACAACTTCCTTGAGAATGTTTTAGATGGCCCAAAACCTACGGGTTGGTTTAAGATAGTACCGTATAGTTTTTCGAACCGTGAGTTTTCTTCGGTAGAGCCTTTGAGTTACAAAATTGTCGGAAAGTAAACGTTAAACACAATTTTTCCAGTTTTGTTTAGTTGAAATCCAGATTTACAAAAAAGTTAAAGCACACACATTGTGTGACGAGTATTGATCGAGTGTTTACCAGGATACAATATATTTAAGTGAGATAAAAGCCCTGATACCTGCTGTAGTTAAATGACCATATTCTGTGGTAATTGGGCAACATAAATATAATAACCAGGAATGACTACGAAAGGCAATAATTTCTGGCTCCAGAACACAAAATTTCAATGACTATATACAAGCGTACAACCCTGTAACATATCAAGCAATCACAGGCTAATAAAATACGCAACAAATTCCTTGCATTCCAAGCAATTTTATGCAGCATATCAGCACAGACACGTGAACTACAACCTCGGTTCACATTCAGAGGTGTTTGCCGTTGCTCGGCATATATTCCTCAAGCCAAGCATCTTCCCAGCGAGCGTTGTAACTTGTAGTTCCCGTAGTTTTTGTCATATCTTGTTAAGACTGAAGAGCTCACTGGAGACATTCTGTTTTACGACCTTTGCGGATTTTTTTTCCAATTACATATATTATGTGTATTACATACGTTGTGTAGACTAGGAATTGGCATGGCAATTTACCGGTTAGAATCTCATAGCTTAAAATTTTAGTCAGATCCATTAGTTGTATGTATACTTAACTCAGAAGGTGGCAGTGAACAATGATACAATGAATGATGAAATACGCTTCTACATCCATGGCAGTGAAGGGTAAAGAAGTCATAATAATATTATATCGGTTAAATCAAGGATCTAAAGGGAGATATATTTTGGTGCTATAAGAGGTAAATTAGTGTCATTCCATTAAAAGTAGGTATAATGCTAGAATCTCAGCTTATACTTTTTAACTTGCGTAATTTTAAGAAAAAAAACAATAAAATATTTATTATGCAAATCAGGGTAGGTACAGCAACTTTTTGTCGTACAACAAGTCGCTAACGCACAGTAAGAGTGAAGCCTACTATGAGTCCAGACTTCCCACGATCTATAACATCGTTTTCGAGACGTCCGTCCGGACGCGTCTACAACTGATATGTTTTTTCAATCAGATAGCATCCTTTAGGACTCGACGTACGTATAGCTTCTTTTTGTAATCATTTGTTAGAGTATATCAACTTCATTTCAGAGAACTGGATAACGATATATGTGGAAATATTGTGCAATAGGGTGTGAAAAACTTGTCAAGACTATATTATATTATGCCAACTTATGATTAAATATTAAGATTGATAGGTGCTAGTTTTCTGAGTGGTTAGTTTCAAAACTTGCTTACAGCTGTGTAAAGTTTATGATTGGGCAAACTGTCGAAAAAAATACCGTTCCCCCCCCCCCCTTATCTCCGAAGTTTACCAATCGAAAAATCTGAAATAATTATGATCAATAGAAGTTAACGTATATTTTACAGGAAAATAAAATCAACTCGCTGACTAATATACTTTTTTTGATAATAACAATAATCCGACAAAAACAAAGTTACGTTTGCGGTTTGCCAACAAAAGTACCTACATGTAAATTATACTCGTAAATTCATGAACAAAAGTGATTCTTTCAATGTTTTACTTCTTTTATGGTATGGAACCCTCGGTGCGCGAGTCCGACTCGCACTTGGCCGGTTTTTTATACTTAGCGCGCTTAATCACCCGTAAAAAAAGAAAAGTACTGACTCCCTCACTGATTCATCATCACCGAGCCCATACGATTGATCATCGAAAACTTAAAAGAAAAGGAAGGTCAAAGGTGGTATCAAGTTTTCAAAATATTATAGAAAAAAAATATATTTTTTGAGAACCTTTGATTGGTCCTAAAGAGTTTGTTTTTCCAATCCGTAATTCTACCTACGTACAAAAACTTATTTACTTTTCAGTGCACACTTCCTGTAATATACATGTTTTTGAGAAGTAAAAATTTTTATTTGCCCACTATTTTTAAATCCGGATTTTTCTTTAAAAAAATAATATAGAGATATACTTAATAATTAATCTCTATAAAAAATAAAGTTTGGCTTTGATTCAGCCTGGTAACGGATTCCATGCATCCATTGTTAATGTTCTTTGCACATACGACTAGATTCCCTTATTAAGTAAATAGTGTACAGGGTATTTTAATAACTTTTTATCACCTGAACGAACGGGTGTGGACCAGCTAGTTCAAAGTTATTTTATTGAAAGCGGGATCTCATTTATTCGGAAATGATGATCAACCTATATAACACCTGCCTTTAGCCTTATCGACACTTGAATTGTAATGACATCCGATTGATCCGTTTGAACCAGAATAATTTATGTAAATAGCTTAAATTTTAATAAATGTCTTCGGTACTAAAATTCCAATAAGTAAATTAGTTAACATTCGGATTTCGAATTTAATCTTTCTTATCGCTTTTTACTACAACAAATTGTACCTAAAATAATCTACTTTGAATAGAGATAAATAGGTAAATAAAGAAAAATTTTCTAAAAGAATGCCTCTGATATTCGAACACATATACAGACAGATTGAAAATTAGTCGGTCGTCCTCAACTTAGACCTTGCAAGTTGCATCCCATCCGGTATAAAAACAAAAACTTAAAAGCCCGCCGAATCGAGTAAAAATTACAAAATAATAATTTTGTTCTGTATTTAAAGATTCTTTTCAATCTTATCTCACATTCTTAAGGGTGAGTTGCCCGACGCGCGGTTATGGTCACGTTATGGTCAAGTTGAGGTTTTGACGTCCGAAAGAAACAAATGCAACCCATTTTGTTTGCTTCGGACGTCAAATTTAACTTTAACCTTAACTTGACCATAACGTGACCATAACCGCGCGTTGGGCAACTCACCCTAAGTAATTGTAAATAAAATATATTTAGCTCCTCATTTCTATAGTACGTGGACAAGAAAAAATCCATCCAAGTTAACCTCTCTTCAGTCCGTCAATTATAACGTTCTGTCCATTTTGCTACAAAATACAAAAACATGGCGACCCAGCCGTACCGTAGAACACAGTGCTGGCAGACTCCCTACCCTGGTCATATGACGAGATATCCTTACAGAAAGCTCAGTTCAGCAATGGACGCCCGTCGGTTGAAACGAATGAACGAAAGAATAATACGTAAAGTAAGGTGTAAAAAGTTAAATGATTCAATATTAATCGATTCAATTGCTGCTAAATGGTCCCGACGTACGCCCTTATAAGTAAGGTTGATGAACAGTGGCCTGTCCAGAATGTCAACTTTAAGAGAGATGGCGACATTAGATAAATTGACGATGGCTTGTACGCTAGCGCCATGTTGCGACAGTCGGAGAAATTGTAAGGGTAGAAACACACTATCCGTATCACACACTGTCTTCCGTTTAGCTTGCACTATGTTTGCTCGCGTGGATACTAGTGCATGCCTACATCTCTACGAAATAGCCCCGCTACAAGAGAGACCACCGACGGGCGTCTCTTGCCTCGCGAGCTCCTTTTCCCTTACGACGGTGCCACATCCTAACAATTGCATCTGCGGCTCGGAAGAGGATGATGCGTGCAATTGGATGCCCCAAGAACACAATTCTGCACAAATACGCGATTCTACACCCCAAAGGCGTCTGGCCCCAAAGGCCAGAGAGGTGCGGCCCCAGGCGGGATTAAAAGGGCTTAAACAAGAAACCAGGAAGTGAATGCCCGTGAGAATACGCCCGGGCAAGGAGGCTAAGCCTCAAGGTCCGTACTGCCGACGAACTTCGATCGTCGGAAAAGACCCGACTCTCACTATCCGTGTAGAGGCTGTAGCAAGTCTTTAATGAAGACTAGTCTCGGAGCAAACGTTGATTCGCCATATGTATGAAAAATTGTTTAGGTCTAAGGAATTCATACAAAAAAAAACTCAGTCAAGTCGTTTCGTAGGCATTTTGTTACAAACACTTTGACAGGAGACTTTTACATATTAGAGACAACAAACACTCATGCTCATTCGATTGGTTCGTTTTCCAAGATGGTACTACTGTTTATTACAAATCAGTCCTTTTCAAAAGTTTAGTATTGTGATTTTACTATCGTCAAGTACCTACACACAAAAACACACTGAAGAAATACATGCCGCGTCTGTCGTTTGTTCTAAATTCTAAAACATAATAATGTTATTTATTTTCCGCCACAACACCAAAGAAAATGAGGAGCGATTTGGGCTGATGAGCCTATTTAGTTCCATGGTCGCTGGCTTGTGTTTTTTTTTGTCAAATATTTTCATTTGTCCCACTTACGATTGAGAACTTGAACACCAAATTAGACAATTCGTTCCCTTTGAGTGATTTTAATAACTGTTTCATTTCATAGCTGGTACTGACTAACGGAAAATTGTAGAGGATTCTCGCGGACAAATACTTACTTCAGAATAATATGAAACAAATTGTAACAATTCTTCCTGTGGAAAAGTATGTCTGTGCGCATAATTTTGATCAACGTTTTATACGTTATTAATTTTATATATTCGGTGGTTTTTGTTTTACCCTATGAATATTATACTGTCAAACACGTTGCTCCGATAAACATTTGTAGGTACCTCTTTACTTTTATCCATTGATAATAATGTGTCCATTGTCCCTATTGTAAATAACTCAACAACCATTTCTAGGTGCCTGTTAAACTAAACTTTGAAAGTTACGTATAGGTTGTGTAGATGTACACATTTGTGGTTAGTAGAATTTAGTAACATGTACGTATGTGTATATGTATGTCACGAAATAAAATTCGCCATTTAACTTCGTACTCGCCATTCAACATTACGTAAAGTATAGGTATGATAGTATCCAGCGGAGCGCCAGCGACGACTTTATAAATCTTATAGGTAACCAGCTTCTTTTACTAACGGTTTAAGCTCTATCTATTTCATTCCTACAGTCTGCGGTACTTGCAAAGAGTAAATAATACTTTAGTGAACTGTTTTTGATGGTCTTTTTGAAGTTGTGCCGGTTGGGTTAGTTTCGCTGGTATCAACTAAATAATATTTCCCAACATAGGTATATTTTAATCATATGAGTACATTAGAATACAATCTAGGCTGAAACGTCCTAAATTAATATTGCAACTTATCTACTAAAATAAAAATTATTTATTTATTTTCGTAAATTTTTAAAGACTAGAAAACAGTAAGTAAAGCTTTTCCTGTACTTTTCCTACGAAGGAGGTCTTAGTCATAATTGCCCGAGAGCAAGTATGGTGTGTAATGTATATTTGAGAAGAGACTAAGGTCTATTAAGCATTGAATGTAATGAATCGGTTCTAACCTTTTCCACGCTCCACTGCAAGTGACTCGTAAGTTATAGCAATCGCGTTATACATTAACATTACAGCTTATCTAGTTTTACGGGCTAGTGCTTGTGTTACAGATTAATAGTAATGTTGGTGCTATCAGCGGCTAATGTTATTGGTAAGGTAAATAGGTACCTAATATTAAACCCATTTTTTAATCATAGAGGCATGTTTGATAGAAAGCAATGATGATGTGCGCTTGCCTAGAAAATACCTATTCACTTTTGCCTAAAAATCACTCTGATTTTACTTGGCTGTGAATACGAAAGAGACCGATAAGTAAGTATATTATAAAAACGTGAAAGAAAATCGTTCGTGAAAAAGAAAAAGACAGCAAACAACTTAATCAGCCTTTAATTTTAATGAATAACAGCTCACAGTCGTTCCAAAGATTGGCTAATTAAAATTTTTCGATTTATACGAAACACATTGTAGCTTGTGGGGCAAATAAAACGCCTTTAAAACTTTTAGGTCTACAGGGGCCCTACCACCATCTCTTATAGCAGTAATGCTGCAGTATTGTTTTGACATTTCCATACAAACATCGTATGAAAATTTCAAAACAATACTGCAGCATTACTATTATAAGAGATGGTAGTAGAGCCCCAGAAACGTAAAGCTGGGATAGTGCGGCTTTTCTTTTCTCGTAACGGTTGCGGCGAGTCTTGGTTCAAATCCGCACGCTGTCAAAATCATACGACGCGCAGATGCATTTACGTTTGCACCTCGTTTGTCTTTATTTAAAACATTCAAACTAAGTATGCAAACACATATAGTATCTACACTAATATTATAAAGAGGAAAGATTTGATTGTTTGTTTTTTTGTTTTTTTGTTTGTTTGCATTGAATAGGCTCCGAAACTACTTGACCGATTTGAAAAATCCTTATATATTATCTCCGGTGAACATAGGCTATATTAAATTTTGAAAAAAGTTAGGGATCCGTACTAAAACTCCAATAATGTAACCCAAGGTGTGAAAAAATTACCAAAAAACTTTCTTACATCGCGTGCGCTGCGAAAACTATTGACTATAGAACAAAATAATGTAGTACGTATTTGCAGAACACATAATTATCTACAAAAAATGTCACGACAGCATATGTCTAACTACTATAGTTATGTCACAATAAGTGTTTTTTCATTTAAAAAAATAGATATAAAGGCTACCGCTACAAAAGCTCTTTTATTTATACTTTGGAATTAATCCTTATCAAAATAAATCACTTCATATTTAAGTCTATAAAAATAGTATAGATACAGAGTTGATATTAATTTTCCCGTAAAATATACATTGATCCCTATTAATCATAATTATTTCAAAATTTCCGATTGGTAAACTCCCATTGGAACTTCCCTCCCCCTTATCTCCGAAGATAAGGGGGAGGGAACGGAATTTTTTGACAGTTTGCTCATTAAATCAAAAACTATCGGGCAAAACAATAAATAAAAATCGTTTTTTGAATACACAAGTAACGTCCTTTCATATGATACCCCACTCAATATTGCGATCTCATTTTGAAATCTCGACGACCTGGTTTATCCCTCTTTGTAAATAAAAATAAAAACGATTTTTAATTTTTTATGATTGTACCGACGGTGAGCCATCATTATCTACAACTATTCCAAATTTAATGTCGATATCTTTAAAAGTTACTGAAATAAAGCGTCGTGACAGACAGACTGACAGACAGACAGACGGACAACAAAGTGATCTTATAAGGGTTCCGTTTTTTTCTTTGATGTACGGAACCATTAAAATACCCGTGCGAAGCCGGGGCGGGCTGCTAGTCAATAATAAGTTAAAATTAATAAATAACCTACGCGTCGGTAACAGATAGTAATATGAA
This sequence comes from Coenonympha glycerion, assembly GCA_963855885.1. Lineage (NCBI taxonomy): Eukaryota > Metazoa > Arthropoda > Insecta > Lepidoptera > Nymphalidae > Coenonympha > Coenonympha glycerion. The sequence goes on along the minus strand of OY979637.1, from coordinate 12,143,921 downwards.
TCTGCAATTTGCAGCAACCTGCTGTATGTTTTATTATCAGATTTCTGAATAGCCTTCCACTACTATAGAGCTATGTATTCACGTCATAGCTCTCACTATGCGCATGCGCACCTCGTCTAGGATGCGCCGCGAATGCAGCCAGGCGTTAGCTCCACTAATCGGAGAGAGCGGTGCGCTCCGTTTACATTAATAAATTAATAATAACTATATGAAATTCCGCTAGCCGGCGCGATGCTGGGCGACGCCCGGCCATGCATGGGCATTGGGCAGTGCGAGTACAACACACGACGTATTCTGTAACTCTGTGCATATCAAAGCATGATGTTCTCCTTCTTCTTCGTCGTTTAGAGCGGTTACAGAGCTCGTTACAGAGCGGTTTGTCTGGTGGGAGGCTTTGGCCGTGGCTAGTTACCATCCTACCAGCAAAGACGTACCGCCAAGCGATTTAGCGTTCCGGTACGATGCTATGTAGAAACCGTTGGGGTGACATTACTTACCCGTTCCAAGTTAGTACGCTAACATCTTCGGCTGCATCATCACTTACCATTAGGTGAGATCGCAGTCAAGTACTAACTTGTATAGCATAAAAAAAAACTCATTAGGAAACACGTTATTTGAGGCAGATGTTATCCTCTTCACCAGCATACGCTTCTTCTCCCTGCTTGTCGAGATCCTGGTGCACTCATATAAGGGACTACCAAAACACCCTTGACTTGGTAAGTCCATCGCATGGGCGACCTTCCACGTGGCCTCGTGCCTTCCACTTTGCCCTGCACGATAAGTCATTCGATGCAGTCGTTCCCTCGCCGGGAGACGTACCCGAAGAACTTCAGACTCTACCGCCACGTTCGGAAAGTTGTTTTGCACCGAGAAGAACGGGTAAGAAACTCTGCACATGCTCTTTTTTCAAAAATAATAGATCAAAGAATACATATAAGAATCTTGTCATACGGAATATACACTTACGAGTCATTGTTACTTAAAAATACCTACGTTTATTTTATAGTGACCCTTATTTAGAAAATGTTTTTTGACAGATTGTTAAAACCCATATAAAATAACAGAGCTAGCTGCAGGAGTTTGATTGTGTACCTATCACAATCGTCATAATTGCGGCAGAAATTCGCTATAATAATATTTTCCAGCCAATCATCGCACATTTCTTGCTGCGGGTTACGATGACAATTTTCACAGCTACCAAACCCAGGTGCCAACGCTTACATTCTCCATCAACATCAACGTCATCATCATCAACATCTCCAGTGATCACTATGCTAGAAAAAAAAACGAAAGCCTTTGCCCGCTTATTGGTTAACCCATTAGCAATCTATTACAACTCAGCCGAGTCGATACTTATTACCAACTCAAGATTGAGATACTAAAAAGAACGCAGTAAGTATGTTATGTACGTAATTTATAAAACGAATTATTATTAATCTCAACAATCCATCAAGTGCGAATCAAAACAGCTCATAAGAATTTTTATTGATGTTGCCATAATCCATTATTGTGAACAACTCGACCACTTGTGAAAATAATAATAAAAAGTTCACCAATCTAGCGGCGAGATACGATCTAAATTTCATTTTTTACTCGCACACACTCGCACACGCCGGCATCCGATTTTTGTGAACGATTAAAAAGATAGCGATCTAATCACATGTTAGTAACTATATCCGATGTACACGTCATCTTAGATCTCCCATTTGTAGTTTCAATAAAAACAAGTACCTACATAGCCTCTCCTTTAATTATGCCATTACCAATTGTGAAAATATAGGTTTGTGAGTTTGATAGTTTGGTTGTTTGTTACTCATTCACTCCATAACTATTGAATCGATGTGGCTGAAGTTTGAAAGTTTATAAACTTGGATTATATAAGTTGCTACATTTAATCTGGATATCTCCACAATTCCCGCGGGATTTTGAATTTTGAAAAACTTAGCTATAACAATCTATGGTAATAATCAGTTGATTGCTATAGACAATTTCCCTGAAATTAGGTATTAAGGATAGAAAATAGAGCGGGAACGGGCACGGGGAATTCACGATTTCCTGGGGATTTCTGAAAAACCGAAATCCTCGCGGGCGACACCGCAGGCAACATTTAGTTACCTAAACAAATATAAATGAATTATTATTTAAAGTATCACCATTAGGTACGTATACCACTTTAGATGTAGATTTGATAGGTGAGTTGGTTCTGTAGGAAATTCATGGTAAAAGACAGTTCCCGAGGAATACGGAGAAAGTGTTGGACAAGAGCAGTGTATTGTATAAAAAAATACAAAGTGTTGAGGCCCACGTCTCCTCAATGGCTTGGCGACTAGTGATACCTACGTTACCAACATAATATGACGGAAACATAATATGTTATCTGTACCTATCCACAACCAGTTCTGCGCCAACGATGTACCTACTCAGGTACAATAACTTCCCGAAAGAGTCCTCAATACTGTAGGAATCGATTCGTATTGATCGGTCTAATCGATCGGAACGTGCCTCACGATCGCTCGCGGTCGCTAAGTAAGCCGATCTCGATTACCGATGACATTGCGATAAACAATATTAAGTTGCAGCGGTTGAGTCGCACCATTAATATTAATTATTTTGACAATCGCGACCCCGATCGAATTTTGATGTCAAGCAGTTGTTTGGTGGAATGCAAGAGCTTGCCCGCGAAATTCAAAGATTTGGTTTTTCTTAATACTAAATAGACATATATAGGTACCCTGGACAGGGCGGACAGCGCGAAAAAATGTTGCCAGTTTATCGGTGTCAAAAATGCTCGTTTTGATACCAGCAGCAAGGCTATACAATTTTGGCAGATGGCGCTACTGTTTTACGAAAAAGATTTACGTAAGTCGTTTAGATGCCCATATCCTCAGGTTCCTTATCAGTGTATTAAATTAATTTTTAAGCCAAGAATAATAGTATGCATACTTGTGAGTTGTGGCAGTAGTTACAAAATTAAAGTTAAAAATCTTTGCTTAAAGATCTCTATGTTTTATTTCAGAACGAATGAACGAAGAATTTGAGTACGAAAATCGACTAATAAAACTAATACAAAGTAACAACATTACCAACGATCAGATGCTTATCAGATGCTATCTGCTATAGATCTGTATATCTAACACATCTCATCCCAATTCCACACAAATCTCGCAACTCTTCCCAAATCTTTTTCTTCTTCCCAAGTTCTTGTCACCCCCATACTGGAGCATGATCAGGAGATTTGGGATTGGCAAAAATTTATTCCAGTGAACACTGTACAAAAATCATTTGTCATTATTACTCTTGGACATTTTGTAATTTTCAACCAAAGGTTGTCTGCTAAACCTAACTTTTAATAATCGCTAAATATGATCATAAACTACAAAAATAGATAATTGCATTAAGATTTATTGCACATAAATAACCATTTGTGTTTGTATAACACTGAAGAACCATTTAGTACATTCCTAGCACCTTATAAACAAGCATTAGTCATTGTAGTTTAGGCTAAATGGGCACTAATTTTAGCGAATAGGTACATACTTAGTAATAACGTGTTAAGGACACTATTTAACAGTATTCAGTTGTTGAATAAGTACTTAATTACTGTGGGAACAGATGAAAAACCATCTAGTTGGAAACTGAAAAGCAATAAAGGCAGGTATCTAACCACATCTGAAGAATTATACTAATTACACAAAACTGTGATCTTCACTAGTATTAATGTTAATGTGTCTTTGCTTTAAAACCAGAATAAGGCCGTAGACGGATTTTATGCATATTTTTATCCTCGTAAACCTTACAAATAGGTACCTACGTTAGTGAGTGCAACAGGCAGCATTGCAGGAGACGTTTTAGGTCAAAAATTTAACCTAATTAGGTACTAAAAAACTTTAAACTGGGGTTGACCCTAACCTTTGCCTGAAAGTGGCAAAAACGGGCGTTGCGCAAGGGAGCGTCCGGTGCGTTCGCATGAGATCCCGGAGGTGCGCAGAGGATGTCCGAGGGGGTTTTAGTGGGTAAAAATCCCACATAATCCAATTGGATATCCAGTGGAGATTCCCCCCACCCATAATAAAAAAAGGTACCTACTAAAAAACTAAGCCTTTATTAAAAATAGCGTTTATGCAAAATGCAAAGGAGATTTTGGAGCAACTTTAGGGAAAACTTTCTATATTTTTTCCAATCGTGTTTCCATCTGGAAGCATTAATACATGGCGTTAAAATTCAAAAGTAATTGTCTTTATAGTTTTTAATTTGCAGGTCACCAAAAATCGCTTAAAAACCGTTTTAGCCCGTTAAAACCAACGTTTGTGTGGTCTTCAACTTTTTTAGCCCGTACTACATTGCGTTTGAGCGCGTTCCATCGCTTCAGAGTCAGCAATCGCGTTATCTCTGCCGATCAGTGCGTGAACGATCAAGACGGTAATTAGACTATACTGTTAACGTTAACCCACTTGCCGCCAGCCACTAGCGAGGCGAGATCATAATTGTAACATTACAGCTTTAACTAACCATTGTAGCACCTCTCATTAAATATTCATAAGTCTTGTTTTGTGCTGATTAATTTTCGTGAACATTAAATAAATTATTATTGGAATATATTTTCCAGTTCTATGCTACATAAGTTGGGATTTTGTCTCGAATTTTCAGTAGAGGTGCAAACTACGGCGCTGTGATCAGACAAATAATACTCGTATAATAATAGGCGACGGTTGCACCGCTGCGCTCTATTCAATTCTATTGGATTCAGTTCTATGATACATAGTGTGAAATCATGGATCAGTCAATACATATACTCGTTATAATTAAAAAACTTAATATGTCGTCTCGTTTTTGAATTTGGTGAGCAGGGGTGTTTAATTGACTTTGAGAATTGGTCTCAATAGTACGGAAACGGATTCTCACTTGACCAATTTTTACATACTACATTAGTACATAAATACGTACGTACACATTACATACTACGTACAGTCCGGCAAGGCTCTCTTGGCACTTGAATGAGGGCGCTGTTATAGAACAAAGGCATCCAGAAAATAAAATCTCCTCAATTTTACTTCAATTTTAGTTTAAAATAGTTGATAGTAAGCAAAAACAACACAACATACAATAGCGATATACTGACAGAGCGGACTATCAAGCAGTATCACAAGATAGCGGTGTTAGTACCGATTTTGGCCACGCACCAATATAGCCTTGTCGCACTGTAGTAGTATTTTTATAATACTTTAGAAGGTATTTCATAAACTTAAAAAAAAATAACCATTTCTCTCTCTAAAAGTTTGCTGTTCAAACACTTTTTGTAAAAGCTTCGTAGACTCTTGTCTGCGCTATTGTAGGACAAATGACTACACTTTGCATAATTTAATAAACTCATGCGATTGTGTAAAGCATTTTGCTTCAAAATATTCACAAGGTGGTAAAAAATTATTAATTTATGCAATCTATGTTATACTAACCTTCATAGCAACCTTACTTACAACGCTGCAAATAGGAAGACGAATTTATTCCTTCACGTTTATTAAGTTCTAGGTACCTATCTACCCGTAGTGTTCGACACTGCAGTGTCTCGAAGAGCTAAGTTTTTGCCTGGGTATAGGTAGGTATAAAACTTACATCTTCTATAAACTTACATCTAGATGTATAAATGTTAATACTTTATGCAATCTCTCATCTAAAACTACAAGTACATTAATACACTATCTAGTCAATCTGACTTTTTGTAACATAATGACCATATCATATTAATTACTTTTATGCAGAATATGACACGATGAATGTGTAGCATAAAAAAGATGTTAAATACGAGTCGGGCTAGCGTAGGTAGATTCTGTTGATACTATTAAGACCAATTCTCAAAAGGTAGTATTAAAGGAAATAGATATTTAATTCATTCTGTTGTTTTATTTTGGTATTTTTTGTTATAACGGCAATAAGAAATTCCTACATCATGTGTGAAAATTTCAACTGTCTAACTATCACGGGTGATGACAAACGGACAGACAGCGGAGTCTTAGTACCAATAGGACACAGTTTTACACTTTGGTTGCGGACCCTAAAAACTATACTTGTATTATGTATACAAATAGGAGTTCTAATAAAAACAGGTTAGGTCTCAATTCTCAGCTGTAATAAGTATAATAAAGTTTTTTTTTTTTGGAAAAGCCGGGTGTAGTAATAACAAAACCCAGTTACAAAAGGTATATTAATTAGCATGAAAACAAGGTTTTTCGTTGACTGTCCCTAAGTGTAGGCACACAATCATGGGCGACACGCGACAGCGAATAGTCGCCCAATTTGCGATAGCCCTGAGCCATTCCGAAATGATTGACAAAAGACAACTCAAATGACTGTTTCTTGGATAAATTAATATAATAACTTTCTCCAACATCGTTAAGTCGATAAAGTTGTTCGTACATTACTAAAGATTTATTGCGATGGTAACATCACTATTACTCATTTCATCACTCTATCTAATGCTAAATCGTAATTTAAAAAATATATTCTTTCACATAGGCCTAACTTATACCAGCTCCTTTATATGACTCGCAGATGGACACGAATCTAATTATAGAATGAGAAAGATTTGGTACGAAACTCAATGCGCTATTAGCAGGACAGATTAATTTGTTTTGCTATAATCCGCTACTTTAAAAGATTATGTATGGTACAATAAGCAGAAACACTACCCACATGAAGCACCACACACAATTTTCTAACACTATCTTCGACACATCTTCGACGCACGTTTCGTCCTGACAACGGGACATCCTCAGGAAATGTTGACTTCACAATGCGAAATCGTACTCTACGCCCTACTAATTATGGATTTCCGTAAAATAACGCCTGCTCCCATTCATATATCATAATATTCAATGCGCTATGGCTAGGCCTCTAAGGGCCTAGATAAATCCTTGGTACGATCCTTACGGCAGTCTGCAATGTAATTTAATGGTCTTATCAAATCAAATACACCGCAGCATAATGCTCCTTACTGCATTGAACAGGCAGTTGACGTGTGTGGAGGAACCTCCATCACGTTTATCTTATTTTTCAAAATCCTTTTAGTGGATCTCACTTAGTGTCACGTTCGTTGAAAAGTCCAATTAAATGTGATTAAATGAATCCTGTTGGAACAATGAGGAAAAATAAAATACTTCCATGCACATTCTGAACTACCGACCACACCAATAACTAATAGCATTATAGGTATAGTATCTTGTACTAGCCATCCATAGCCATCCATATACTTGTACTTGTACTAGCCTAAGGGCTTTCCTAAACTTGAATTTAATTTCTAACTTTTTTGGAAACCATATTTACGAGATATGGCTATTATGACCCCTTGATGTCTTTAATTTCTTGGGGCCTAACTTTTGCTTATGTCTTTCTGATAAATTAATGCTTTCTCAGTCTTCTCTTTTTTCTAATTTATTATTATTAATTATTGGTATGACGTAGTAAGAGTAACGGCGTCCTACAACAGATAGGTACATAATTCAAGACAGAATAGGTTTATTCCAACAAAAGCTTAAATATTAGAATATCATCATCAATATGTAAAATATTCACCGCTAATCAAGGACTAACCATCGCGTCCGCTTTCTCTAATTATAATATTTTATGGGCATTGAATTTCCAAACCTCATAGTCCGGTCGTTCAGTCTACAGAATTCATTATATTGGTCTCGGAATTTTGTTCTTTCCGTTGTTTAATAAATTATAATAAACTCTACCTATACATTATACATAACTAGCTATGTGAACTTCTTAATATATTTTGATGAATCTTAATTGCATCTCGACAAACCTTCCACAATCTTTTTACCTTCGTAAGTGGGTTTATTTACCATAGAGAATTTATATTTCATAACACAAAGGGATTTTCCCAAAAGAGGCTGAACAGGACGTAGGCATTAGTTGCATAAAGGTACCTTATTTGGTATTTACCTAGTTCTTATTTGTGTCATCACTTCCTGCATCCCACTAGAACCCGGAACTACCTATTTTACCGAATATCGGCAATATACTCGTAATATACACTCAAGTTCAGATTGTAGATATTTTAGTTATGTAGAACAGCTCTACCAGCACGGAATAGAACCCGGAACTTTCAAGCACTGGGACATCCAGAACTCAAACAAATTCCGAAATCCAAACAAAAAAGCGTACATATTTACTGGTAATATCAAACAAGGTAGGCACCTCTTCTTCCACATTAGGTACCTAATTGCATAAGTGAACCCTAAATTGTCTGAAAAGAAGGTCTTTTGATTTTTTAGTTGTTAAATAAAGGTTAAATGTATAATATTTTTTGCACGATGTAAACAATACCTTACTTTAAATAACAATTACCGAATTAACCGTTATGAAACTTGAAAAGTTGCTGCTGTTTTTTCACTATAACTCTACATTTCAATTTCCATTCAACAGATCATAACATACAAAAAACAAAAGAAAGCAAGAAAGTTTCATAAACAAAGTGCGATACTAATATCAAAAAGAGCAAGTCACACTACTAATTCCCAAGTGAATGTTGTAAATGGAAAAAAGTAAAAAGCGCCGAGTCCTATTATTGACACGGACGTGCGCGTTGATGTCTTTTGTACTGGCATCAAGCCGCGTAGCGTATCTCTTATCTGTTACTACGAACGATATCAACGTTCCCACAGTTTATACATAAACAATTTTATAAACAGTCGTACGAGCCGAAAGTTTAAGAAAAAAATTAATAAGACATGCCACACTGACACAGTTAACATTTCTCCGTTAAGAATAATCAATACCCGAACGAAATTATTAATGAAACTAAAACGAATATTAGGCAAGTTTCAAGACTTACCGGGTGATGTTTGCGAAAAATCCCGTGCCACTTTGACAACACTTTGAAATTGGAACGTTTTGGGAATAGGGTTGTGCGACGCACGTGTAATGGTGTGTCGATAGTTGTCGATGTCGCGACGTGTGTCCGTTCCGAGGGCCGCGGGAGACTGGCGCGCCGCCGCGTCTGCTTGCACCTGCCGCCCGGCCCCCGCGGTTAGTGACAGGTGAGGTATCGATATCGATAGTGGATGGCGATGATAGGTATTATTGTGTCGATTATGTGAAGTTACATTTAACGGTCAAAATATAAGATGCACTTGTTGTTGTTGCCTGATGCTATGAGTATACGGTTTAACGATATCCGATAGATGGTTTTTGTATATAAAGAACAGTTATTTTTGCAATATTTAGATTGTGATATATAATAGCTTAACTTTGTGTTAATTAAAAATAAATAACGAATTTTAATATGTTATTTTAAAAGGATTATACAGAATAAGATGTACAATGTGTATGCACTCACCTATAACCAATATTAAATAACTACCTAGTAGTTGGTTTACTATGACTCTATACCTAGCCTGAATACCTTTCAGAAAAAATGCATGAAACAGAAAAGATGATGATAAATTCAGTTTTATAATATGAAGGCAGCCTTTTTGATTTAAGGAAGTTTATCATTGAGGTATTAATTAGTCTTACTTATTTATTATATTAACAAACCCAGTTACTTCTAATCTGAGTTCAATCTAAGACATTTCAATTAACCACTTAATGTTATTATCTTAAACAATCACAAAAGGTAAACTTGTTACAAAGCTTGTGACAACATGCCACTAATTCAATTTAAAACTTGAGCATGTTTTACAAATAACATTCTTATCGTGACCCAAATATCGATACCGCAAAACTATCGATAAACATCTCCACTAACCGCAGCGTAGAGATACTTACACCGGCTGATCAAATTAATTACCGCCTCATCTCGAGCCACGATCACGTCAAAAAAATATTTCTATCTCTGTCTATCACTATGGAAAACATAGTATACTCTCCAGTAAAGGAAGCATCTACTTATCTCTTTCTGTGTACTGAAAAAAAATGCGTATCTTTAGCGGTAGCGCGTGCCGAATGTGAAACGGGATGTTTTCACCTCACTTGTGAATGAATAACTCAACGGAGCTTACTCGCATTTGGAGTTTGTTCTAACGTCCAATAATAAAACGTTTACTATTACAACAGCTAACCGTATAAACTAACACATTATGTACAAAATTCTAGTGTCACAGTGTTTTTACCAAAATTCCTCCGAAAAGCCTTGACCGATTTTCATGATTTTTTTGGGAATTCATATTCGGTGGGTCTGGCTCTGGGAATAAAATAGGACGTAAACGGTTTCCATACCCCTAAGTGAGAAATAACTTATACGGTAAAACAACGTTTGTCAGTTCAACTAGACATTAAAAATTAACTCCTTCCTGAGCGTTTGCTTTATTGTTCCATATGCTTATGCAAACTTCTCGGCACCTACTCGTATGTCACGTCAAGTAGGTAATCTACTATATAAAAATAAGTCGGGTTTTCCTTCCTGACGCTATAACTCCAGAACGCACGAACCGATTTCCACGGTTTTGCATTCGTTGGAAAGGTCTCGGGCTCCGTGAGGTTTATAGCAAAGAAAATTCAGGAAAAATTAAAAAAAATTAAAAACTGTTACATAAAAGGAAGCCATCTGGTGGCGAAACGGAGTTCGCCGGGTTAGCTATTTGTACTTATTATTTGAGTATGTTTGTGACTCTACCACTGCGTTACGTAGAGTATGACAGGTTCATACAGAAAAGAACCGTCAAAAAACTCGACATTTATTATAAATTCTTTATATCTATCGTTTTATCGCTTCTAGACAAATTGTAGACCAATATTAATAGGAATCTTATATGACTTACCGACTCATGAAGTTGTTTTCACCATCCAAATAACTATATATTATGTTGAGAACAAAATAATTTTATTATAATATTACTAAGTTACTAAACACTATTTTTGTAAAGTCAACAGTCCAGCAAGTTGGCAAGATGCTGGAAATTTAACGAAAAAAGACAGAAAAATTAATGAACTATCGCCCTGCCTATTCTCTTAAAACCCAACCCTAGTATTATTTCCACCGATTCATAACCAAACTCGCTGAAAGTTCACAGAGTCATATATTCTAGACTTCCCAAAAACAGCTCACACATAAAATTTGTCTATATCTATGAAACTACAGAGAGACGATTGTGTATGTGAGAAGTTTTGCTTTTACGGTGTCATTGTTACTTTAAACTTTAGGTAATTCTTATCTCGTGTAAGTGTTTCACATTTTATAGGCTGGTATAAAGTGTAAAACTACCGTTTGCACGTGTAAGTACTGTAACAGTAAATTCGATGTAGACAGGTCCATTCGGCAGTTTGGTCATCTGCCCAGGGCCTGCCAATCTTTGTAAACCCCCTAGTTCCTGCCAGATCAACGACCAATACCTACCTAATTGGGGGCCTCTCTATCTTAATGTGTCCAGGACCAGTCCTGATGTAGACAGCCCTGGATGTAGTGACCCTTTGATAAATTATTATAGACAAACGTTGATACTATAGGGCTATTGCTACACTATCGAATTACTAAATGCTGTGCTTTGTCAACTTTTGCACTAGCTTGTGAGTTGTTAAACCAACTTGGGTAAATACTAAATTCTCTCCTATTACTTATATAGTATATCAGATTTTATAACTGATGTGCTTAATACATTGATTAATTCCACAATATTATCGATTTTCGTCAAAATCATTGACGTAATTTTTGTCCACAACGTAGAGTCAAAATCACTGACTTGCCTGCGAACACGGAAGCTCGAAGGCTGTTCCACACCGTAGCAGTAAGTTCGTATCAGAAACGTGAAAGAAAAACGTTGCATCAACCACAAGGCTGCCACATCTCTCTGCGTCTTGCGGTTCTGTGGTACATAGGTGAAGGTAGTACAAATTTTGGAGTTTCTGAGCACAAAATAAAAGAATATCTGTGAGTTCCTGTGTTCTCTGTTACTAGATACTTGTTTTGAACGCAACTACCGAACTGGGTACTCAAATAAGGCCCGGTTTTCACCAATGCGGAGAAGAGATGTGAGCTGTACGTAGCGGAGATGCTTACTGTGCGTAGCGTCCTGCGTCAATCGAATGACGTTTTCGGGTGTGCGAGGCGCGGGGAGGATGCGGCAGGACTACAAACATTTCCGCTCTCATCGGTCACCCGCGGCACAAAATTCTTTAGAAAAATGAGACGTCTTTTCCCCTCTCCGTTTGATCCATTTCCACCGAAGCTCAGCGGAGAAGGTTGTTCAAAACACATCTCCCCTCGTCTCGTCTCCTCTCCGCTTAGGTGGAAACCAAGCCTCACTTACAAGCAGGCCCGTCGATTGACTTGCCCGTCTCCGAAGGCTTCCAACCGAGCGCCACAAGACAAAGCGCTTTGTAACGGGGTTTTTCAATCTCCGGCAAGCCCCGGGCGAAATATCAATAAATACCGCCCTACCATGTTTAGAATGAAATTACCTAAGGCATGCCGCTAACTTAACCATTATTTTATTTATTTATTTATTTATTTAGCAAAGAAAGAACATTTACAAAGAAACAAACACAGGCAAAGGTTTTTTTTTACGCAATACAAGTTAGTACTTTACTGCGATCTCACCTGATGGTAAGTGATGATGCAGTCGAAGATGTTAGCGTACTAACTTGGAAGGGGTAAATTATGTCACCCCAACGGTTTCTACACAGCATCGTACCGGAACACTAAATCGCTTGGCGGTACGTCTTTGCTGGTAGGGTGGTAACTAGCCACGGCCAAAGCCTCCCACCATACCAGACCTGAACCAAATTAGAAATTATAAAATTCCAAATTGGCCTGTGGCGGGAATCGAACCCGCGACCTCCCACTCGAATCCGAGCGTGCGTCCCCTGCGCCACGGAGGTCGTCAAAAATACAAGGACATCTTATCACTATATAAGAGAATCTCTTCCAGGTACCCTATTTTATTGAAGGGGTAACTTCTTTAGGTGTATTGGGGATTTGTTAGATGGGTAAAAATCATTGAACTCGTTAATGTAACCGACACCCCCACTGTTACCTACCAGCAAAGACGCACAGTCAAGTGATATAACGTTCCGGCGTGATGCTGTGTCTGCCAAGTTAATACCTACGAATAATTTCAGATCTCTTTCTCTTACCTTCAGATGAGATAGCAGTCAAGATACTAGGTACCTACTCTACAGAGTGTAAAGAGTAAAAAAAAATTTTTACCATAAAATCTTCTGACATTAGACATAAGTTCTTTTGATTTTTAAATAATTCTTCCTTCTTATCAGAGATCTTATCAGAGAAGTAGAATGTCTGAAGCTCTTTAGAGGTCATTTTGAGTACCTAGTGTGTTTGAGTTTTGAACTGTTTGAAACCGAATCTATACTAATATTATAAAGAGATAGCGTAACGATGTTTGTGAGTTTGTGACGTTGTAAGGGGTAATCTCTGGATCTACTGAACCGATTTTTAAAATTCTTTCACCAATTGAAAGCTACGTTATTGTGGAGTGTCATAGGCTATAATAATTTCCAAAATTAATTACGCATCTTGACTTAAACTTGAATAATGTAATCCAAGTCGTAAAAAAAATCGCTTTCATCGCGAACGCTGCGGAAACTATTGAAGATAGAACAAAACAATGTTCTACAATATTAAAGAACGTATAAAAATCTGCAAAAAAGTCCGCGATAGCATATGCCTATCTCCTACAGGTAACTCACAATAACTGCTTTTACTGTTAAAATTGTGGATTAAAAATAAATACATTTTGTGCAGCTTATTTAGCCCATATGGTATTAACTTATATCTTTGTAAATATGTTTTTTAGAACGGAAATTTAATGTAGAATATTTGTGCCCTTTACTATATACAGTTTAAACAAATATCTTCAAAGATATAAGCAAAACAAAAACGTTTTGCGCGCCGCCGCGGCCGTTGCGTGGCGATAGGTAAGTATAAGCAGTATGATATCTATCCAAATGCCTTGCGTCCTGTGGGCTGTGGGTATAAGGCCCGGTTTCCACCAAAGCGAAGCGGAGCAGAGTTGTATTTGAGTAACCATTCAGATTTGTCATTTTGACATCTCCGAAGTCCGAAACTGAGGGCAGAGGAGATGTCGAAATCGGATTGGTTATTCAAACAACTCCGCTTTTGGGAAACCGAGCCTTACGCGGTACAAACGGGCCGGGGCAAAAATATTTCTAACGCGGAACGGAGTCCGCGGGCACTGCTAGTTCTATATAAATTACGCGAAAAGCAAGCAGCAACCCAACAAAAAGTTTGTAGGCAGCCTTAAGTCAACAACTAAGTATCTCGGAGCCTGGGGTCACGCTCCTCATGAATGAGAGGGCCGTTTTGTACCATAAAACACATGGTGTTTAAATTAAAATTTGACTATATCTGCCTATCTGTTTTTAATTATTATACTTATGCCACGTTAACAGGACCCCTTTTCCTTCAACCTTTACCCTAACCTAAGCGAAGCCACAGAGTATGAAATAGTACACCATTCTCTCTACGATTTCGCATTGTGAAGTCAACATCTCCCGAGGATGTCCCGGTGTCAGGACGAAACGTGCGTCGATAAAGTGTTAGAAAATTGTGTGTGGTGTTTCATGTGGGTAGTGTTCCTGCATATTGTACCATACAGAATCTTTTCAAGTAGCGGATTATAGCAAAACAAATTAATCAGTCCTGCTAATTATGGATTTCCGCAAAATAACGCCTGCTTCCATTCTATAAGTACACCTGCAAAATAGTCACCTGAAAACCATCAGGTAGTTAACGCGTGATTTTAGTGTTAGTTAGCCTTTTGGTGCAAAAATTTTGCAGTTTATAGATTCGGTTCATAAAATAATTCTTAGTAATTAAGAGCCATTACAGGAGTCAAGAACTTGAATGCTCACAATATCAGGAATGTGGGAAAGAATTTATGAAAATTTTAACGGTGCTACAGTTACGCCGACAGAAGTCTTTAAAATCAGTAAAAAATATTATTGTAAACACCCTGTAGGTAGGTGTAGGTGCCTATCAATATTAAATACGGCGGTCGCGTACCCACTTTAGTCCATTGTTGCTTCTGTGTGCATTTACTTTAGGAACCAGTTTGGTGTGTGTTCATCACGGTAATATTCTGCCAAGTGCCATAAAGGCATAAAATGTAAAACACTTCCGCCCTGACTTTGAAGACGTGTTCGTGGAATTCTCTCGACCGACTAGCATTTCTTATTTTAAAAATTGACTTTCAAAAAAAATTATAAGACAAAATCAAATAAAAACCTCACTTACACAGGCACATATTACGAAGAAAGTTAGTACTTGCTCTTGTCTATGCATAGGTAAGTCGAGAACTGGTTTTTTAATTATTTAAAGATTGATATAATAAATTATTACTGAACTGAGAACATAATATATACTTAATACTTATCCTACCTAGCAACACATTAGTGGTATGTGGTAGGTGCGCTAAATTTAGACACTCTAAATCGCTAGACCTAATAGTTTTATCCCTTTCACTTCAGTATGTGCAGAAAGGGATAGCATTACTTCTAAAGATTAGTGTTCTCAAGTTTCAAAACGGATAACGGATTTTAAAGTCACTAAATTTAGAGATTCTAAAACCAAATCAAATGTCATATAAAAATTGTTAAAGGTACAACTCCCAACTGAAAATTATGTATTTGTTTATAAAAGAGAACAAACAGGAACTCACTTAAAATATAGACATTTGTGTCATTACAACCAAGTATATTTCTTTAACTTTTTTTCAATTTTATTCTTACAATTAACTTCTGTACATCCAATTCATTTTTAGTAGGTGCTTTTCAGGAATTTTCTGTTTCTTTGTACCTGAAATGATAAAGCCATTATCATTTCTTTCCCTGCTTTTTACTGGTATTGCAAACATATTTTTAAGTACTACAAACTGATAAATAAGTATAAACTATTGGACTTTAATGGCCAAGTTAGTACAAAAACCAAAAGTGAGGTAAACTAGTCATCTTCATAAAATAAACTAGTCATAACCAAAGACAGTGGAAATTCATCCCCTATTTATAACTTAGGTATAAAATATCTTCTCCAGCAGCAAAAGCATGACAAAAGGGGATAGGAGTCTTTCCCCGATTATACCAGGGGATACTGTTTTCTACCGTACACAGAGAGTGGAATTAACTGAAGGAGAAACTATCCCCATAATAAACATAGTAAAATTATTATAAATACAATTAATTATGCGATAAGTTTTGTACTTACTTGCAAGATACACAAGTATAAAACACAGTCTGTCCTTCATCAGCCGACCTCAACTGTAGAGTTGCATAGGACATTCTGTCATTACCACACTTTGGACATTTCCTCTCAACGACTGGCCCTTCAGGGTTGTCCATGTTGAGGATATTGTCTATGTTAATAGCTGACACTGTGTTGAAGTGAATTGTGTAGTTAAATTTTATGTTGCTGAAGCCTGGGAATAAGAAATAATGATTTATTTATTTGCTATTCGTACTTAATTTACTACTACCTCCGCCACTAGGAAGTCGCTAAAGAGTCCTAGACTGTATAGATAGATTTGATAGTGTAGAGACTAGGAGTTAAATTAATTCCTTGTTACCTACCTATTCTACTTTCAACTAAACACAACTAAAAACGTAAAATTCCATTTTTAGGCCTGCATATAGAACTACTATACAGAATATCCTCCTTTTGCAAAGTCCTAAGTTCTCAATAAAGGGTTGATTGGTAGGGTCTCACCATCAGGATCATAAACTGCTTTGCATGCATAACATTGCACTGAGCCAAAATCTTGCAAAAGCGGCAGGATGGAGCCACACTTGGCACAAAACGCTGTACTGCTGTTGAATGGTGCCGATTCTGTCATGTTGATGATTACTGGAATAAAGTATATCGATGGTTTTATAATATTAGCCCTGAAAAATTAAAAAGTAAAAACCTATGATTCAAAATTATTGTAGTTAAATTACATTTAACGGCATTTATTATTGATCAAACTATAATATTCTTATCACAGACCAGGAACCGATTCTTATTATCTCGAGTCTCGACTGACTATTATAAATTTTGTTTAGTCAATTTAGGTTTAGGTTATATTATAACCTAAAAAACAGCCAAAAAACCTCAGCGCTAGGAGTAATAATAATAATGTTCTGTGTCGGTCACTGCTGTGTAGATCAATGAAATGAAGGAATTTTCTTCATTTCATCCTTCAAGGAAACATTCAGGTACTCTGTGCCTGTGGATGGATAAAACAAGGATAAAACTGAAATCAATAAACATTCAATGATTCAACATTGATAAAACCGAAAACGACAAATGACAAGATGTGCAATGCAACTATCAAAGAGTATATAATCACGCAACTATATTTACTTTGTCTTTGAATGCAACTGGCAGTGACAACGACAAGCACAGAACATTATTGTGACAAGTGTCAAAGACTAAAGAGAATAACTTATTTCCTAAAAAAATAGTGTTAGTAGTCTATGCTCTCTTTGTCATGTACAATACAATTGTAACTTGTTATGATGTTGTAGTGTTAGTTGTGGTTTGTTGGCTATAACCACAGACCACAAAACTAGAGATCTATATTAAGATAAAGAGTAATCTGTGATGTGATCTATATCCCCAAGTATATATGTATTATCTATGTCTATATCATTCCTGGTCTGTGAATTCTGTGATGATCATAGACATAAAACATGGTGATGATCTTTATCTAAAAACTTAAAAAGTCTATATTATATGTATTATCTATGATAGAAAAGTCTTGAAAGTAGAGGTACATATTATTTTCATTGTTGCACTGTGTATAAAATTTAAATTAATGATAACTTCTAATTAACAGAATGATTAGAAAGCCAATTAGGTACTGTAAAATCGTATCGTATAACTCTTTGTGTTCTGTGCGGATAACAAAACCAACTACCTACCAAGACCCATTGCCAAGACCCGCCGCAGGGCAGCGGCATTCAATGAAAAACAGAAAACAAGTGTAGATACTTAGTTTTTCTTATAATATTTTCAGATAAGGACGCATAATAATGGATTCCCTAAGCTTCCCACCCGTCGATGCGTCGGTGGAGCCCATACAACCTATGGAAACTGATAAACCTACGACCACAGGACCCTCGGAAGGCGCGGGTCCTTCGAGCGGCCGACACGAAGAGTTTTCTGTGGAGAAGGTGCTAGATCGGAGGATTAAGAATGGAAAAGTCGAATATTTGCTAAAGTGGAAAGGTTATTCTGAGTAAGTTTTAGTTTTCATGTCTTTTTTTTTAAGTATGAGTCGCCCGAGATATAGACATGATGGTATTGGTAAGTTTGTTTATAGCAAATGTAGTATACACTAGAATATTGCATTGCAAAGTATTGAGAAGGTCCAGGAAGAACAAAAAAGAAGATTTACTATGCACCTAATCCTGAGACATCAATTGTCAACTTTCAGAGTGTTTAATTCATAAAATCCTTACTCATCTAATTTGATAGAGCAACAACGATATGCAGGGGGCTTTGAAAAATACCAGATGATAGGTTAAGTAAACACATCATAGAAGACATGTATGGCCAAAACTGAGATAGAAACACATTAGTTTCATACATTTCATACATTGATAATAATAGTCAAGATAGGCCCATCCGAACATCTTACGTAAACCTTCTTCATACAAGAAAATGTAGCACCATGTGTCGAAACTCCTGCGAAATCCTGCTTAGGCTTATAGCTTACTACTGACGCCGGAGGGGGTTTTGCTCCCATAAACTGGTGACATTTTTTCGCGCGGTCTGCCCCGTCTAAAGTATAAGTCAATGGTTTCATACAAGTTACTTTGGATTTTTCTCTCAGATAGATTATTAACTTTGGTGGATAGGTGATGGTGGATAAAAAAATTCTCATTTAGATTACTTCTTAATAATATTTACTTTTTGCCACTGATGTATAAAAAATATCTTCCAGTGAGGATAACACATGGGAGCCAGAAGACAACCTGGACTGTCCGGAGCTCATATCAGCATATGAAGAGGCGAGGCTGAAAAGAGAGCGAGAGGCAGCTGTTCCTGTTGAGGAGGAGGGTCAGTCAACACGCAAGAGGGCTAAACGAGGAGAGAAGAAGAAGAAAGTTGAGGTAATGCTTAGTTATACTGTTGAGGAGGAGGGTCAGTCAACACGCAAGAGGGCTAAACGGGGCGAGAAGAAGAAGAAAGTTGAGGTAATGCTTAGTTATACTGTTGAGGAGGAGGGTCAGACAACACACAAGAGGGCTAAACGAGGCGAGAAGAAGAAAGTTGAGGTAATGCTTAGTTATACTGTTGTGGAGGAGGGTCAGTCAACACACAAGAGGGCTAAACGAGGCGAGAAGAAGAAAGTTGAGGTAATGCTTAGTTATACTGTTGAGGAGGAGGGTCAGTTAACACGCAAGAGGGCTAAACGAGGCGAGAAGAAGAAGAAGGTTGAGGTAAAGTTGAGGTAATGCTTAGTTATACTGTTGAGGAGGAGGGTCAGTCGACACCCAAGAGGGCTAAACGAGGCGAGAAGAAGAAGAAAGTTGAGGTAATGCTTAGTTATTTTCACGTTCAGCACTTATTAGTTCAATTCAGCTCATAAGTGTTTAGAATCAGATTGTGGAATGAAGGGATAAGATTGCTTGTTCAAGTGGCAATTTTCAAAACCATTCAATATGCCAGATTCTTGCTTCCGTATATGTTCAATCTATGACATTAGCTAACAGCAGCAGTATTCTTTCATAGCATGGGGTTCAAAGGGCAGATAATACCCCATACCCCATTAAATTAATAAATTAATTAAATTAATATGAATACCCCATTAAATTAATTAATCCCAAGTGACCACTTGGGATACTCAGGGATTGAACCTAGGACCTTGTATTCTGCAGTTGAACTTGTTCACTACTTAGCCAGCAGTCTGAGTTTCAACTGCATTGTGTGTATTGATTTATGCCATTCATCAACCATCTGTTAAATGCCAAATCCTTTTTCCACTCATCTGCAAACTGTATCAGCTACTACTAAGGTATATACAGAGTTATATAAAAAATAAACGGCCAAGTGCGAGTCGGACTCGCGCACCGAGGGTTCCATACCATAAATGAAGTTAAACATTAAAAGAATTACTTTGGTTCATGAATTTACAAGTAAAATTACTTACAATAGGTACTTTTGTTGGCAAACCGCAAACATAACTTTGTTTTTGCCGGTTTATTGTTATTATCTAAAAAAGTATAATAGTTAGAGTTGATTTTATTTTTCCTGTAAAATATACGTTTATTTCTATTGATCATAATTATTTGAGATTTTTCGATTGGTAAACTTCGGAGATAAGGGGGGGAACGGTATTTTTTTCGACAGTTTGCCCAATAAATCGAACACTATCAGACATAAAAATAAATAAAAATCGGTTTTAGAATACACAAGTAACGCCCTTTCATATGATACCCCACTCAATATTGTTATCTCATTTTGAAATTTTGACGACCCGGTTTTCCTCCCTTTTTAAATAAAAATAAAAAAGATTTTCTATCTTTTATGATTGCAATGACGTCACGCCGCAATTACCTACAACTATTCCAAATTTCAGGTCGATATCTTTAATAGTTACTGAAATAATCGAGTGTGACAGACGGACGGACGGAGAAAGTCTCACTATAAGGGTTCCATTTTTACCATTTTGGTATGGAACCCTAATACCAAATCGCTTTCGGCCTGGAGTTGATTACATTAACACTAACAACTTTTGTTCTTTGACTTTTTTTACTCAATATTTTGAGAAATATCAAACATTCAATATTTTACAGAGACACTCAACTTGTTCCTACTCTGTGATGTAACATTGGCAATAACGTGGCGGCACTATATAACCCGTATAACCCTGTATAGTGTAAAGTAGAGAGAGAGAGAGTAGAAGTAGTACTCTCAAGAAGCACAAATGCATTGGTAGTTCCTCTGGTAATATAAATCTCCATCCACAGGTGATGGTAACCAGCTTCACTGACTGCTGAGATATTTCATTGTCTTAAAATAATGCTTTCCTTTTCAGGAGATAGAGAAACCACGAGGTATGGCAAGGGGTCTTCAACCGGAGAAAATCTTGGCAGGTCAACTGTTTCATGGCACACTTTACTTCTTGGTCAAATGGTATGTTCACTTCTACATCTTTATTTAAATTAGAGATTTTATTTACTAAGCTTAATGGTTAAGGTGAACGCTAAACGCCTCGGCCCGCTAAATATAAATTTAATTTACTTAGTACTACTACTAGTATACTTATGATACAATATGTTTACATTGAAACTTTTGTTTAAAAATGTCCATTATTGTCCAAATTAATCTGAGTATCTTCAGTGAGTGGGAGATCACTTCCAAGTAAAAATTTTAAACCTACTGAACTGATTTAGAATGGAACAAAAATAAATTATTGAAATAAATTTATTTCATATATTTATAGTAATTACTCTCTTAAGTAATTAACTACTGTCTACAACTTATTGTATTAAAAAACGTTTTCAATGTTTGCAGAATAGTCATTTCTATTTGTCCCTAATGTTGATCCACGTTTTTGGCTTGTCAACAACCTAGAACTCGTAAAGAATAATAATGATAAAGGACAATGACCATGGATGTATGGATTCCTGTATCAAGCTGAATCAAACGCAAACTTTATTTTTTATAGACTACAGTCTCCAAATTAACTCCTACAATCATTACTTTTTTAATTAATATCCGGATTCTAAAGTTATAGACAAACAAACAAGTTGTACTTAGTAAAATTAGTACGACGCGAAATGTGCATCGAAAATAAAGTAACTTTTTGTATGCAAAATTAAATTCCGGATATGTAAAACAAATTCTTAGTGCCAATGGTTCTTAAAAAGCAGTATTTTATTTTCCTAGACTATTTTTGTTTTGGTTCATGGGAAAGCTTGATACCACCTTTGGTCATTCTCCTTTGAGTTGAGTAATGAAAAATTAATGTACTATTCCAGGCACGGGTGTACTGAAGTGGATGTGGTGTTGGGCCATGAGCTGGGCCAGGCATACCCTGACTTTGTGATCAGCTACTACGAGCAGTGCGCTCCCTTCAGTGTCAGATACCACCGGGGGAAAGTGCCCAGACCTGCGCCTGAGGTATGTAATTATAAGTGTTGAAATATCAGCATGAGTATTGATAACTGTCACCTTCATTTCCTACTATAAATTGATGATCTACTAATTTTACGACTGGATGCGTATTTATGTATGTAAAATAATATGTATTATCATATACCTTTAAACGAGCAATTCTTGTATATATATATATATATATATTTCTATATAATCCGAATCTCGGAAACGGCTAAAACGATTTTCACGAAATTTAGTATACAGGGAGTTTTGGGAGCGATAAATCGATCTAGCAAGGATTCATTTGTCGAAAATGCCAGAAAATGTCGAATTTACCAAAAAAAATCTCCTGCCATCTATTGGTGGGTAGATATACTATCGAGCTAAGCTCAGTTACCCAGATATTGTATTTTATCAGTTATTTAGTACCCAGGTTAGTAAGATGAATATGTAGTGTAGCAATATCATTCGATTTCTATAATAAAGTGTATACTTTATAATTATTACTTATATTTATATGATAAAAAATAAACTTTAGTTTCATTTACATTTCAGTTGCCACCATTAGAGAGTACAACAACAAGTGCAGAGCATACTCCAATGGACACATCCTTGACAGACTTAACCACTGACCAGCCGAATGGTAAGAAAAAAAAATCAATTTTCCTTATAAGTATATATAATATAAGTTATTAATTAAGGTTCTTCATTGAACCTTGATGGTGCTATTTTTTTTTTTTTTATTATAGATAGGCTTGCGCTTGACTACAATCATATCTGATTGACAGAAATGATGAGGTCTAGGATGGAGCGCGCTTGCCTAGAAAATGCCTATTCACTCTTCTCTTGAAGGCACCCAGGCTGTACTTGGCTGGGAACACAGAAGCTGGAAGGGTGTTCCACACCTTAGCGGTACGTTTCAGAAACGTGGAAGAAAATTGTTTCGTTCGTCTTCTTACTCGCTTCTCCATACGCCTATTTTTCTATTATTTGCAGTAATGGATTAAAATTAAGCCAGATATCGTTTTATATTTCCATTATCTATGCCCTAAAATAATAAATTTAGTTAAGTTATGAAACATCTGATTTTTCAAGGGTCATTACTATAGTTTTAAATACATTACTGCAAATAATACGTTTGTATGAAGAAGGGAGAAAGAACAACACCCTGAAATTAGTTTAAATAAACCTTGGTGTATGAGAATATCGCACATGGCCGATTTTTTCAGGATTTCAGGGTTCAAAACTGTACCGGAACTTTAACTGTGCCGTCCGTCTGTCTGTCACCAGGCTGTATCTCTTGAACCGTGACGGACATAAGGAAGTATCACTAATGATCTATTTCTGTTGTCGCTACAACAAATAATAAAAAAAAAAACAATAAAATAATATTTAAGGTGGCTCCCATACAACAAACGTGATTTTTTGCTCGTTTTTGAATTTGATCATAGATTTATTAACTAGTCTTGATAGTGCGCGAGCCCGACTCGCACTTGGCCGGCCGGCCGTTTTTTGCCGTTTTTACGGTTCCGTACCTAAAGGTTAACAACGGGACCCTATTACTAAGACTTCGCTGTCCGTCCGTCCATCCGTCCGTCCGTCTGTCTGTGATCATCGTTTTATTTGTGTAGGATTGTTTATGTGTTAAACTAGCGGCACGCTATGATGGCCGGTTTGACACATTACAAAACATTACATTTTGAGTCCTAAACCTAAAACTACATTCGATAAAATTTATGAATCTCTGCACATCACTATCGTCAATAAAGTAATACAATTATTTCCTTCAAAGTCGTTATCAATTAATACGGAACTTCATGAGCGGACAAACGTCAAACCGGCCATCATAGCGTGCCGCTAGGTATGTAGTTATTTGGATGTATGTTTTATAATTTCACACCACCTGCAGTCTTGTGTTTTTCTCTGTTTTCCTGATCTCAAGGTTGCCTGGTAGAGATCGCTGGCTAGCGATAAGGCCGCCTTTTGGACCAACACCTGATTTAATGTGTTTTTGTCAATTGTTACATCTATTGTGTGGTGCAAATAAAGAGTTAAATAATAATAATAATCAGGCTGTATCTCTTAAACCGTGATAGCTACAGACTTGAAATTTTCACAGATGAATTTCTGTTGCCGCTATAACAATTAATAACAAACGTGAACATAATGTAATCCCATACAACAAACGTGATTTTTTGCTCGTTTTTGAATTTGATCATAGATTTATTAACTAGTCTTGATAGTGCGCGAGCCCGACTCGCACTTGGCCGGCCGGTTGGCATTTTTGTTTACAGTGTTTATTTGTGCGTTGTTTCAGTTGAAATCCCAGAAGCAGCCGCGCCATCTATTGCAGAATCGGTTGAGACTCCATCTTTAGAGGTGCCCGTCAACTGACTTACGCCCTATATCAGCAGTGTTACTAACGATCTCTGACAATTTATAGCACAAGGATAGATCCCGCTCATCACACGTGGATAGGGATAAATATACTTCTATACACATACCTCTATAATACAAGTACGCTGGACTTCAAACTGTCAAAGTAAAAATGAAGACACTTGATTTTCGCCATTTTGGCGCTGATTGTTGCGTAAGTTGGCGTGAGCGTCCATGAAATTAAAATAAAATAATGTTCACAACGACGGTCTTTACAACAAATGACCTTCGAGGGAGGCGCTTCAACTCGGAAAAAAAAAGTCAAATAGATTATTTAATCCAGCATATTTATATTATAGAGGTCAGTACTTCTATAGATTAGTTTTATTCCTTTCCATATGTACCATTTTTAAAGGGATAGTACTATTTTTAAACTTGGCAAGAAACTATAACCGAGTAAGGAAAGAATATTATGCTGTGCTATATTTTGTATTTCGAGCATGTAACAAATCATTTTGAGAAAAATTATAGAATTTACGCTAAAATTATGTCATTAATATAAGTTTAAATAAATTAGAAACTATGTTTATGTGATGTATTTCTTTTATTTAAAAAAATATTTACAATATTATGCACCCTGTATAAATAAGTACAAAAATCTTACTAAAATTAAAGTAATAAATGCTTTGGCGTTACGTTCGAAGTTCGCGAAAGAAACTTCGAAAAACAAGAGTATTCCATAGATAAATAGGCTGAGTAGGCGGAGAAATCTAAAGAATTTAAAATTACATACTTTTATAAATGAATAAGTTTTTTTTTTAAATTTTTCTGAAAACTAGATTCAAGTCCTTTTAATGATAAAGATTTTTTTACAAAATTTTACGTCACTTGGACAAAAAAGGCTTCCGATGGTATTCCACGAAGACGCACCCCACTCTTTCACAAATGCTTATATGTCTCATGCAATTCGTAAGAGGAAGGAATGGGGCACGTCTTCGTAGCTT
This sequence comes from Coenonympha glycerion, assembly GCA_963855885.1. Taxonomy (NCBI): domain Eukaryota; kingdom Metazoa; phylum Arthropoda; class Insecta; order Lepidoptera; family Nymphalidae; genus Coenonympha; species Coenonympha glycerion. Next base: position 12,118,481 of record OY979637.1, on the reverse strand, counting down.
GAACTATCTATATTAAAATTGTTTTTGTTCCTGTGCTCTCAAAACATGGTTTCCAGGACGTAAATATTTTTTTTAAGCGTTGATACTTATTAAATACTTGTCGTCCCAGCTACGTCAAATATTTTGATTTATTATCTGAATAAAATATTACGTCTTACTTATTTATTTCTAGTTCAACACGAATGCTTTAATGTTAGCGCCGCAGGCAAAGTGTTAAGGTCAACTAAACGCCATTGCTCGCCAAATCATTTGTACAAAACATGGGCTTCAACAATACTAGGAAACAATATGGACTGGCCCCATCTACAAAATTAGCGTGACTATTTTTTATCTGTCAAGTGGCGTATAAGATGGCGTCACGTTGGCTAGTAACTCGGTACATGAACTTTTCACAACAAATCTTGGCACATGAAACGCAAGGCAAGTAATAGAATGAATTAACGGCGGGCGTCTCCATAGTTTTGATATATCATAGAAAAAACCAAATAAAATTAGATTTTCGCGGGCAGACCTTTGCGTTGACATTTTTATATTCTATAGATTTCTCTAGTCCACGTTTCATAGACAAGCGTTTCTGACAGTTTTTGTTTTAAATTTTGTTGATAAAAGCGGCGATGGACGCGAAGTTTTCGCACTCCGGTATCATTTTCCCTCTGAACTTCAGGCAGGACTCTGCGCACAGGGGCCCCTCGAACCACGCTCCCAGCATCTTCTTGCACTGAGCGCAGTTTTCAATGCAGATCTGAATAGGCTCGTAGCCGGTGGCTGTAAAATTAAATCGAAAAACAAGTTTCTATATAGATAGTTCAATACATGTAGACAATTCCTTCACAATTGGGGTATTTTTTAAATATACATAATCACTACATAATATACATATATCAGGACTTTACATACACTGCAATCTAGCTCCAAAGTAAGCGATAGCTTGTTGTTATGGGTACTAGATAACTGATAAATATACGAACATATGAATATACATAAATATAAGTTGATGAGCTCATGGGTCTGGGTGTTTTTAAATCATTTTAAGTGTTTTTAAATCATTTTAAAAACACCCAGCCACTGGAAAACATTCATGCTCATCACACAAACATTAATAAGTCCAGTAGTGGGAATCGAACCCACGATCTCCGACACAGACGGCAGGTTCGCTACCGCTATGCCATTCGGCCGTCAAATTGACTATTTTTTTTTTCATTACTTTTTTATAAACTAGAATAAAAATAACAAACAACAAAAAGTAAAATCAAAATCATACAAATAAACACAAAGTTATAGGCATTTTAACTTTTGGAATAGAGGTCTTCTGTTCCTTTCTCGCAAAACAAAAATTTGAATGGTGCTACTATGGTATAATCACACTTTCTCTCTCTCTAATTAAAAATGTAATTGAAATGATTGTAACTTTTTATATTGATAATTGATTGATAAATTAGGTTTTATTGCCATTTTATTTGTCAATAATTCTAGTTTCGAAAATAAATATAAAATTCATCAATATTTTAAGTCATCTACCCAATGCAGATCCCAAAACCCAATTATTAGCATTGTTCCCTAAACCCAATTGGCAATATTTCATGCAATTCGTAAGGAGTTAGGAAGGTATTAGGCGCCGTCGTGTATTGAACTAGTCGTACCTATATCTACACGCACCACGAAAGTTGAAAGTCCTTAGCTGAGTAATGCTAAATTGAGAACAGGGTGTGCCTACAGAGTAAGCGCTTTTAACTTGCACGCCTCGCCCTACCCTAAAATTATAAGTTGCAACTTTCGAGGCATCCACGAAATAAAAAGGTATTTTTTTTAATACTATACAAATTAGTAGGTACTTGGACTGCGATCTCACCTGATGGTAAGTGATGATGCAGCCGAAGATGTTAAACGTAGGTACTAACTTGGAAGGGGTGAGTAAAGTCACTCCAACGGTTTCTACACAGCATCGCACCGGAATGCAAAATCGCTTGTTTGTCTTTGCTGTTAGGGTGGTAACTAGCCACGGACGAAGCCTTCCACCAGAAATTACGAAATTCCAAAGTGGCCCGTGGCGAGAATCGAACCCGCGGACTCCTTCTCGAATCCGAGCACGCGCCCCTACGCCAAAAAACCATGGCTCTATAAAACTACGTAAAAGCCATGGCGCGCTGGTTCTATCAACAATCAAAGTAAAGGCATCTAACTATACTAACTACAAACGCTCATTGAATGCACGCACGCGTCACCGAGGTCAAGTGTAAGCGTTCGCGGTCCGCGATCGCGAGAGGTGAGGCTGCGTTGCGTAACGCGTGAAAGTGAACCGGCTAAATCGCGGATTGGGGTCATTGTCTCGGGTCGCACGCGCCTCCTCGCATTGTCTCTGCTCGAAGCTTGGTGCACAGTGGGTAATTTACATTGACCTGTATATACAACGTGTAGATAAATTACCCTAATTAGCCGAAAGCCGAAAGTAGGGAATGATGTATAGATGCGTGAAAAAATATCACATGAAGTGTAGCTCATAATATCCTGAGGGAACTAATAGGGAGTTCAAAAATGTACCTATAATGAATGTAATATAAATTTTAAGTGACATCCCTAAAAACAGCTGGTTCAATATTTAATGAACTGGGAATAATAAAAACTATATGAGGTTAGTTGATATCACAGTTAGGGTTGCTAAATTTTATTTTTCTAAATGAAATAATTTTTGTTTGTGCCTATTGAAAATAAAATAAAATTTAAAATAGTCACGTTTAAAAATAGTAGCGTTAATTTTGTAGAAGGGGAAAATTACTTGAAAATTAACGTGGCTATTTTTAATCTGTCATGTGGCGTATAAAATGGTGTCCCCTATTAACTATTTTAAACAAAAATTGAAGTAAAATTGAGGAGATTTTATTTTATGGCTGCCTTTGTTGTGCAACAGCGACCTCCTTCAAGTGCCAAGAGAGCCTTGTCGGACTGTACATGAATGTTTGATAGCAATTCTTGGCGCTGATCATGGCGGCACATGTATATTATGAGTATTATTTCTACCTACTGTGCACATAGCATTCCCAGCATAGAGATAAGAGAGCTAAGGAGGCGCCCTTTTAATTCTTCTAGCCTAGCCTTGCGTGACATACGACGCCATGATATACGCAAAGAATTGTTGACAAAAGTTGGTGTACCTACTGAGTTTGCTACCCTATGTGACGCCATCTTATGCGCCACTTTAGAGATTAAAAATAGTCACGCTTATTTTGTAGACGGGGCCCATCCATATTGTTTCCTAGATCTGTGATATTATGAGTATTATTCACTGATAAATTCTGAACTGTAGGTAGCTACCTACTTTGGACGTGCTTTGCACATACCTAAGTAGGATTGCCATGGACATTGAATGTTTGAGTACCGTAAGTCGCAAAAGATTTCGCAGTAGGTACTTTCGTTTGCACATCTATGTACTTACTTAAGTACTTTAAAAAATCTGTTTGCGTACGTTTTGCAAGCGCTATTTGAAGTTAAGTATACCTTCCTCTTACAACACATGTGCTGGTCAAACCTTGGCTCTTTGGTTTGATTGAGCATTTTGTAGAGCTGTTGTGTTTAGTTACAGCTTTTGTTATTTATTGCAGAATTTTGTCTATTTATTTGTTTTAAAAAAGTTTACGTAAAATATTTAGATGACCGCATTCTCAGTTTCATATCAATGGAACAGAAAAAATATACCTATATCTGTAGGTATAATTTTACCTATCTGCGTAATCGGAAATAATAATTATCTGAGATGATTGATTAATAATAGGGTATTTGACTCCAATTTTTTTATTACTTTATTATAAAGTAGAATTAAAATAATGACGTGCACTGAAAGAACTAATTAAATCGATCAAAAAACAAAAAAGTTATAAGCATTTAAAGATTTGTGATTAGACAGAGATAGCAACATGACATTGTGACGTCACACCGTACCAATGCCATAGTAGCTTCGTGCGGCTTCATACAAATTTTCGTTTTGCGAGCAAGGGATAGAAGATCCCCCCACTCCAAAGTTTAAACGCCTGTAACTTTGTAAATCTTCGTTGGATTTTAATATTTCTTTCACTGCACGTTATTATTTTTATCCTAGTTTATAATAAAGTAATATTTTTTATCAAATTCAAAAGTAGTGTAAGACCCCATTATATTTGAGTCAACTGTTTCATTTATTGACGAGACAGAACTCGTTTTTTGTACAGCTTAATGACCAACAAAAAACTTGTAATTATGTATATTCTTTAAATTTAAACTTGATTGTACGTTCGTTAATTTATTAAAGCGCGACGTTATGTAGTTACCTATTAAGTATACCTAGTACATTAAACTGTTCATGGAGTGCGAATTCGATTCGTACGCCGATAAATAGTTCCGTAGGCGCAACTGTAGGGTTCAGAAGACAAATAATAAATAATTATTTAATACGGATCTCTACAACAAATTAATATCGCGCACCGAGGGTTCCATACTATCACAGACTTATATACTAAGGACAGGGCGAACAGCGCGAAAAAATGTCGCCAGTTTAAGGGAGCATAGAATGACTATTTTGCACCCCCCGGCAGTAGTCAGTATAGGTAGATAGGTGAAGATCTATTTCTTTTTTTTTAATTAAAAATAATATTGCAGGCAAGGTGAGCACAGACACATAGATAAAAAAAATATGAAAAAATAAACATGTATTTCGCAGGAGTTTTGACAGATGACGCTACATTTTCTTGTATGAAGAACGTTTACGTAAAATGTTCGGATGGGCCTATCTTGACTTTATATCTTTGCATACTATCGAAGAAGTAAAACGTTAAAATAATCACTTTTTTCCCTTGAATACGCGTATAATTTACAAGTAGGTACTTTTGTTGGCGAACCGCAAACCTAACTTTGTTTTTATAGGTTTTTTTGTTAATATCAATAAATAAAAATAGTAAGATAGGCCCATCCGAACATTATACGTAAACGTTCTTCATACAAGAAAATGTAGCGCCAACTGTCATAACTCCTGCGAAATACATGTTTATTTTTTTAATTTTTTTTATCTATGTGTCTGTGGTCACCACAGACCAGGGAATTATTGGTGGTCACCTTGCTGCAATATTATTATCAATTCAAAAAAAGAAATACCTACAGTCTTTACCTACAATATCTACATAAACTGACTACTGACGGGGGAGGGTGCAAAATAGTCATTCTTGCTCCCTTAAACTGGCGACATTTTTCGCGCTGTTCGCCCTGTCTTTAGTATACAAGTTTGTGTTAATATCAAAAAAAGTATATTAGTTAGTGAGTTGATTTTATTTTCTTGATCGAGACACTCATCACCTGACTTATCGAAGCCAAATGTTATTCTCATATTTTTTATGGTATTACATTCCATTTAGTTATGGAATGAGCATAAACCGGTGTCTGTAAAGATCGTCGTTAGGTCAATGGCTAAGGTTGCTTGTATGCGTTTATATAGGTACAATCTGTGGATTAATTATTACCCTCATTAGGCAAAAGCCTAAAGTAGGGAACGATGTAAGATGCATGAAAAATTATCACAAGAAGTGTAGCTCATATCCTGAATTCAAAAATGTATCATAAATTTAAAGTGACATCCCTAAAAACGGCTGGTTCAATGTCAATGAACTGGGAATAATGAAAATGATATGAGGTTTGTTGATGGCACACTTAGGGTTGCTAAATTTTATTTTTCTTGATGAAATCATATTCTTTTTATTCAAATTAAAATAATCGGGACTTCTTATAACGTTAATGTGTTTGTAGGATCAAGTTAAAAGGTTAGCTGCGGGCACACTATGCGAATTAATCCACACCTTGTATAAATACTAGTATGTTTGTAATGCTTACCGATAGCAGGGTTGGCGGCTACGCGTTCCAGGTTAATAAAAGTAAGTAAGACGGCGAAGACAGCGACTGCGGCGGTGAACTTTGTGACCATCATGGGTTTATCTGAAAAATTATGCAAATTTTAATTAGGACTACGAAAATACATTTTTAATTTTTGATGAAAAAAAAGGTGAATTATTATTTGAAATCCAAACTTTTAATATTGCTTTTACCTAAAAGTCCCGTCCATCGAGAAACTTAAAAAAAAATAGTTGAATAAAAGTATCCTTGTGTATTTTATATCCTTGTGTATTTTATACTCTTTGTTTGTATGAGAAGCTAGGTAAGTAAGCGGTCCTTTTGAACGGGCAACACTAAATCGAGTAAACAATAACATGTTATCGATATCAAGGAAGCTAGCGAACTTCTCGAAATCACTACGCCGTCGACTAGTATGTCGCATAACTTCCTATATTACAATCACTTGTATTCTCACTTCCTTCATACCTGAACGAAACAACGATGAACGATGTAAATACGTATGAACCAACCGGCATCGTTTTAATACTAGCTGAACAGCCCCGGTTCGCACGCGCCCGTTTGGCGCTAATACCGTTGTTTATTTAGTTCTGTGAGATATAATAATAAAAATCATTGTGAGATTTTTTGGAAATTGAATCTTACAAGAAAGATACCTACTGAGACTTAAATTACGCTGTTAACTAGGTGTCAGGTAAAACATGGTATAACAAGTGCACCTGTTTTGTTTCCAGCTCTCTTTTGCTCAACTTGGCGGAGACACTTCCGTGCCCCCTTGTCAATAATATATTTTGGTATATTTTTTAAACTCGAGCTAGACTAAACAATTAAACAATAAAAAAATAATACAAAAGAAAATGTTTCTTGGTAAACCTATGATGTACTTAGTGGACTAGTAGTGTATACCTATTTAATCTCAGAAAATATATTATATTTTTTAATTATTCTATTCTATTAAGTTTCTTATTATATTAAGCTCTTAAGTATCCTCACGTACCTATGATTAGACTTTATATTACGTAACTGCCTACGAATGGTATTTGGTACAAATACCTATACAGTGCACTCGCGATACCGGCCACAAACCTTAACTACGAGTAGGTAGATCTAGTTAGGTTAATTTCCACTCACCGACTCAATACTCATAGAGTTCCAACTCAAATAGTTCAGATCCGGCAGCAGGAGGAATTCACGTAAAAACCACACTCTAAACATTAATACGTAATTGACTCGACTTGGACTTGTCCCACTTTGAGCGGCCCTTATTAGGATAGGCTTTGTTTGGAAGAAAAATTCGCCTATCCGCGGCAAGTAGCAAATGATTTGTGCTTAAATATCACTTGAGCTGGCTGTGTTCGCACGTCTGTAGGGTGGGGAGCAGCTTGTGCGAGACTTGATCGAGTCGCTCCACTGAGGGGTATCCCAGGAAACCGACGTTGGACTTCGCGAAAGCCGAAAGCTCTAAGCAGGAAGTTTGGTACGCGAAGCGTAATGTGGGAGCGCTCAGTAGATACCTACCAACTAGTATTATTCAGTATGAGTCTAGTACATATTATAGAGTCTACTACAAATTATTAATAGAAACAAAATAAATACCAGAAACACTCTTTCAGATGTATTGATTGGAAGCAGGCGTTATTTGGCGGAAATCCATACTCGTAATAGGACAGATTGATTTGTTTTGGCTATAATCCGCTACTTGAAAAGATCCGGACAGTGGCACATCCTCAGGAGATATTGACTTCGAACGAATCGTCTCTACGATTTCACATAGTAAGGTCAACATCTCCTGAGGATGTCGAAACTTCCGCCAAAAAAGTGTTCGAAAATTGTGTGTTCCTGCATATTATACCATATATAATCTTTTCAAGTAGCGGATTATAGCAAAACAAATCAATCTGTCCTACTCTTCCAGTGACTAAGAAGGACTTATGAAGGGAGACCAGAGGAAAATTTTTACAAGAAAATCTTTAGTTTTCAATAGTAAAGAGCCCATTCGCAAGCGCTGCAAAGACTGTAGTGCCTTAAACACCGTATTTTTCATTATTGAATATGGAAGTTACTTCAGATTGCATCAGATAGGTACTGCAAGGACAATATTATACTTAGAATAGGTATACTTAACAGAAAATTCTTTATTTCATATAGGCTGACCTACAGAGGCTCTTATGACAAGTCATTTTAATTTACACGGTCTCACAATGGTGATAACCATTTCACGACTTAAAAGTTAAAACTAAGTTTACGAGTTTACTTACGAACGTATTACTTCGTGCATCTCTACCAAAATAATAGACCGATATTGACTTCTGCGTGCAAAATAATACCTAATTGAAGAGAACTCAAAAAAATCTTTTCAACTAAAAGTAGGCATGCCACGGCAGGTACCTATCTGTCGGTATAAACACAGGTATAAACTAAATATTATTATCTCATTCAAGCTTAATTCCTCATGGAAATGGAAAGAGAGAAGGTCGCAAGAGAACTAACTGCAGACATTTTGGTGGGAAATCTTGTATCCCTCTTGTATGGTATGTATTGATACGAAGCAGAAAAAAATGGCATGGCGTGCAAAATTTCATGGAGGAAATTATAAAGATAAAGGAGGTAGATGAAAGGAAAGACTAGATAAGACAAGCGGCAGTGGTGGTAGGCCTAATGGCGGGTTTTTTAGTCGGTAAGAGTCCGGCACAGCGTCCATGAGGATTTTTCCCCTCCTTTGTAAAAAAAAAGCTTTCCACATTTTTATTTTCTTACGGATGAAAAAAAAATTTAACGTGTTCGATACCGTTATTATTATAATATTACGTCATTCATCAAGACCTGACGACTTACAAATGGCACTGCGTTTCCTATGAAACCAGTTTTTTTTCCATCACAAATTATAGTTCAATTGATTTTAGTATTTGAATGTTACAAGAATAAATTAATTTTATAAACGTTGATTACAACGAACAAGAACATGTAACATGTTTATTTTTATACATTTCTTACCTCTTCCAAGTTAGTACCTACCTACGTTAACATCTTCGACTGCATCATCACTTACTACCTATCAGGTGAGATCTCAGTCAAGTACTAATTTGAATAGTGTAAAAAACGGCGAAATGAAAGGTAAGTTATTGTGACGTAAATTGCTTACCTAAGTAAGTCATATAGGTAATCGTAAATAGAATATCGACTAGGTAGGTACATTCTTTAACACTCGCTCTTACTGGACAACCTTCAGCATTATTGTAGCCCCTATTTTAGCCCCAAGGGACTAAGTATGTCCTGTGCATATATTGATGACACTCTGGGGCTTAGTCCATTATTCCAATTACAATAGAATTCCTATACCAACTGTTTCAGACAATTTATACACAGAATTCATAGTATTTATAATAAATATTCCCCAACCAATTGTTTTGGACAGTTTACACAGAATTCACAGTATTTCTAGACGACCTAATTCAAATTTAATTATGACTCTATTTGTTCTCAGTAAAGGCACCAAATACCTATATTAGTATAGACCGTATGTCGAGTGACAATAAAAATTAAACATTTTGTTGTATTTTTTTTTTTCACACAAAAGTTGTAGCATAACCCTATATTAGGACAAAGGCGATCTTTACTTCCGCACCACATAACAAAAAGTCAAATGTAAATAACCTGTGGATATGAACTCGACGCACGTGATTCCCCGTCGACAATCACAAGTGTTTTTACGGCACATTGCTCACATTGTATGACCTCGTGATATGGTACTGGTTTCGAAGACGCAATGGTCCGCGCTACGGTATTCCACGCGTCCTGTTCGAACCGAGATACGGGTTTGTCTACTAGCATTTAGGAAGCGGTTTCTTATCACACGATCTGCTTAAATCACAATAATTGTGATCCATACACTTCCTAATACCGACCTACAAAGATTCGTAATCCTGCCGGAAACACGTCTGCGTATGATTGATTTTTTTAATATTAAAACGTTTCCGCCTATGAAATCACGCGACCGAAAATACTTATGTCCAAAAGCGTTGAATTAACGTCAATTTCGATCTGGAAATGACTTAATTTTATTGCCCAGTCGTAAACCAAATAAAGAATGACAATAATAATATGCCTACGAAATATTCCTCTCGATGTATTTTATCGAGTTGTACGAGTAAAAGCCGCTACACACCTTCCCTAACGACGAACCAACCTTGGTTGTCGTCTGAACAGTAAAACACCCATAGCTGATAGCAGTGGGACGTAGGCCTGTTGTCTAATGGTAAGTGATGATGTAACCGTGGATAAAGTAATCGGGATAATGATAAAGATATAATACTTGGTTGCGACACAGCATCGCACTGGAACGCATCACGTCATTGCCGGTGATATGGTAATCGACCGCGGCTAATACCGTTGGACCTGAGCCAATTTAGAATCCTTATAATAATTCCAAACCAACTCGTGCCGGAAACGAACCCTGAACCTTTACAGGAAAAATGTAATACGGTGCAACTGCTTCTTCTCAAAACGATCAAGCAATATCTGGGAGCTATAATAAAAACTACCATACCTATTTCTAGAACTACATATCCATCGTTATGTAGTGCTAGAAATATGTATAAAAAATAAAGTAAAAGTATCACTACTGGTGGGGATCAAACCTGCGATAGACTTTTGCTTTAATGAGGGCTTTTTCAAGACCACGCAAGTAAGTACAAGAGCATGTACTGAGTTGCTTCTTCATTCTTCAAGGCGAAAATCTACATTTTGAACGAAGTGCTAAAAGTTTGACTTCTCATAAGAGCCTGAGTTTCAGCATTCAACATCAGTAAAAAAAAATGAAGATTGTAATTTTTAATTTAATGCTATGAAATCGGACTGCGAGGTTGGGACGATGTGTAGCGGCTGCATACCGCTATGTGTTATTATGTTATTTACACCAGTTCTTTTGCCGGCATATGTAAATGAGCACATTATAAATTATTTGCCGTGTCGTCGGCTAGGGGAATTTTTATCATGGAATCCTATAGAAGCAGCTAATTATTCCGATAGAATGATAATAATTTAAAGTAAACTTTAGAATAGTCTAGTCTAGGATTGTAGACGTATTAAGATATTACTTGATGTATAAACATTGAGACTATTCTGTAAAGGGTTATTGACAGTTTTATCTACGTAACGTAACTTTACTGGAGTATTTATTTGCTTGGGGTTCTTTTTCTTGACTTGGTAGTTGGTACCTATAATTATGCCGTATGCGAGGGCTTTCCTAAACGTTCCTGGGCTAAACGGTTAGGTATTTAAGGATGCCCTGAACTACGATGACTCCCATACATTCGTAATACCAAAATCATTTGTAATTCGTGCAAATTTCGATCATGTTGTGGTGTTATTCGGGTTCATATAGTAATAATCTATGCTCCTGGCCATACTTGGTTAGGAAATACTTCTCCAAAACGAAATATAAATGAATTTACACTGCAAGATTTTTCTTGAAATTAACTACATCTTGCAAAGGTCCGGGATCTAAGGACCCGAGAATAGGAACGACAAAAAATAAAGATTTCTTAACTTACCGACAGTGCTCAGCTGGAGGAAGACGTCTAGAATGTGGACAGAGTCTGGATGGAGGGAAGGCATTTTATACTACAATCTGTCCATGTTACCAAACGAACCGCGACTGAAAGCCACGGGGGATGTGGCTTTTCCATTACTTGTATGCTATTCCTCAATTATTAGGTTAGGTATACGAATAGATAGCCAGTAGTAACATTATATTGGTACCTAATACCCGACAGCGTACAAACTTCGCTATAGAATTTAAATGAACTATATGGAAAAATCCAGGTGTTAAGATTTATCTGATACCCTTAAAGTAAGGCCTTTACTTTACTTTTTTATAACCTAATGACTTAATGATGTTCTAGCTTTTTTTATAGAATTATCCCTAATAAGTATATATTTCCCTCATTTTCTAAATCTTTTTCCGGAGAGACGACATTTCAAAAAGCAACACAATTGTTAATTTGAGAAGAGGACGCGTCAGTGCCTCTTCTATGAAAAAACTTTTGACCACTGGGTCCAAACTCTAAATACAATTTGTAGTACTTATGTACTAAATTCTTTCGAGTTGTTTCTGTCTCTTTAATAGCAAGTTGCATTGGTACCTCCGTATCATAGATTTATAATAGGTCGATGCTCCGTATGTTTTGTTTCAAATGAACAAATAAGTAGGTACACATTTCTTACTGGCTATCACAATTCCTACCCGTGACAACCCGTGATCCCTCCATTGTATAAGAGCACTATATCAACTCTTACATGTCTCGATCAACGAACATACAAGGTAGTGCAATCTGGAGATTGGATTCAGTTAATGGCTAACGATAAATACCTATCTATCTGGAACGCTTTATGCCTCGTATCCATCAACTAGCGGTACGCTATTAAATCAAGCCTTCTAGACTGCTACATTGATGTCCTTTGGGACGTAACGATACTATTAACTACACCTGATTAAGTACGCAATTTCAAAGTTATACGTCCTACACATTCAAACGCACAGGTTAGGTAGGCAAGAGTACATTTCTATCTTACTACTACTTATTACTATCTTATACTAGCTGTTGCCCGCGGCTCCGCCCGCGTGAATTACGATTTTTTTACATAATATACCTTCCTACTGGAATTCCTTGATTTTTCGCGGGATTCTGGTGTGATGTTGAACAGAAACCTGTTCTTACTTTGCACGGGTTATCTTGTGGTGATATAAAGTTTCATTAATACGTAGTTGAAAGATCAAAAGGACGATTTTAACTGTCGATATTTCGATACATTGGTACAAGTCGTGGTCACATAGTGACCACGACCTGTGCCACTGTTAAAATCGTCCTTTTCATTGTGATTTTTATTCTGAAACCACGAAATATGTCAAAAATTATTAAACCATGTGAAAAGTTGTACTGGTGGTAGAACTCACCTTTCAGATTTCGGCCGGGTAGGTACCACTGGGATAAATTACTCTACTAACAATATTCCCCAGCCCAACATAATAATATAAGAGTCTTTTAAAAATCTTTGCTTCATTTCAATACAATCCAAAACATCAGAATGGGCAAGGGCTATATATTTCTTTACGTATTAAAAGACCTTAGATGACAGTCAGTCGGTTAGGATCGATGAGACCTAAGAGTTAAAAATATTTGTGAACTATTATCTTACCCTTTCCATATTGCGGATGATAAAGTTTTAAATCTGTTCATGTTTTAACAGTGCCATCTTAATATAAAGTCAGGAAACAGTAAATAACATGACAGTTAATTTTTATTAAAAAAAAAATTCAGTAGTACCTACCTATCTCAGAGTTTTACATTTAAGTTCCACATAAATTGTAGAGATGGCGCTATGCGGTATAACGTCGGTATAACGTAGCGATAACGCCAGTTACATGATTTTTGTTCACCCTAAAAGTGAAAATTTTTAAACCATATAAAATCTCCTGCTAAGCCTATTTATTTACGGCTGTAAGGGTACTCCAGTCTTACTTGAGCCCTACGTCCTAGCCCTAGGTTCTTTGTGCATTCCGAGTTTCAAGTCACCTACCTACTTGAACTTAAAGGTTCTGATGTCTGTAATTTCTGAACTACAAAAGTGATGATGATAAGATTTGTAGGGAATAATCTTTATAGAACCTCCTTTCTAACAAAAAAAGAATGAATGGAATCGGACAACGCGTTAATGAATTATAACTAAAAAACGTTTGGGGACAAAAAGTATCCTATGTCCTACCTCGGGGTATGAACTATAATCTTGTCAAGTTTCATTTAAATCCATCCAGCGGATTAGCCGTGATGCCCGGTCGTGAAACAGACAGACAGACAGACAGACAGACAGACAAAAATTAAACAAATTACAGTTTTGGCTTCAGTATCGACTAAATAGTGTCCTCCAACAAAAATTTTCAAAATATCTTCAATGTACAGAATTCGACCCTTTACAGTTTTATTATAAGTATATATATATAGACTAGTATAGTTAAAGCGGTAGTTCAAACTTAGATAGATGACTAGTAAGTAGGTACGTACCTACGAACTTGTTCACAGAAATCTGAGTCAGGCACCATAATTGAAATATCCATTGTAGAGCCCATATCTAGTTTTCAGACACTTCAGGGCTTGTACTGTACAATAATTCTAAGAATTCGATATACTTACTTATGTTTTTTCATCACCCCGCATAAAGATTGCATGTCCAAACTAAATCGAGATTCTAATCAACTCGATTGTCCAGAATAACGATGAAATCTTCCTAAAAACGCGATTCAATTTCTAAAATGCTTAGATTTCTATAAACAAAATAGATAACGATCTGTTGTGGAGGGAAAAAAGGTTCATTTTATACGTAAGTACTTGATGTAAGTACAAATAAAACACAATAGAAATGTAATAAAATAATTTTATTAAAATGAGAGATACAATTCAAAAAATAAAAATTCCAAGAAACCCTGTAAGTATGCGTGAAAGTACTCAATAGTGACGTCAGTTTTCAACCTTAGGCACCTCGTCCGCCATGTTAGCAAGAACTAGGTTTTTGTCGATTCCCGTGGGACGCTTGGGTTCGAGGGCCGCACGCATCTCCAGCGCCTGGGTGTCGGTCTCCAGAGACTGTTCCTTGTCGCTCAGGTCTATGGCGATCTTGATCGACGCCGCTTCTAGTGCGTTGTACGTTGCCCTGTAAAAAAGTAGTAGTGTAGTTTCATTTAGTACTATCGGCATTTGATATAGTGATAGTTAAAAGCGACGTTTCGAGGACTAAGGCCGTAAGTACACCGCAGCGGATCCACCGAGAACGAGATTATTTCTGACTGAGATCAATATGAAGTGGCGGGCGCGCAGTGGACAAACAGCCTACGGCAACGGATATTTGAAAGTACCCTAAATTATCTACAGTAATTTAGCTGTCGCTATAGGTAGGTTGCTCAGTAAACTCCTTGAAAGTTGGTATGAAGATTGGAATACCGAGCAGCACCGGGAACGGGAAAGTCACGTTCCTTCCGGATTTGTGAAAAACCAAATATCTCGCGGGTAAAGCCGCGGGCAAAGCCGCGGGCAAAGCTAGTATTAGTTAGAAAAAAGAAAGTATCCTTAAAGGAGATTTAGATATTTTCTAAACACGACACTGAATATTTTAAAGCAATACATTCAAACCTGAGTAAGTGAGAACAGTGAGAACTGGGTAAGCGAGAAAACTCTATTAGTGAGAGTATTTGCCAGGCCCCTTCATTTTGGCCTTCTTCCTCTGAAACTTGGGTCAGTGAGAAACCTCTATACGAGAAAAATTTCGGTCCCTTGAGCTCTCAGTTCTCACTTATCATGTTTTGACTGTATGTGGAAAATTAATTGCAACGGAAACCTCATGATTTGTAATTACACCCTCACCCCGCAATCTCGATCAATTCCCATCACGCTATTCCCATGGAAACAACCATAAGATAGTATATTTGGTTCCCAATTAATCAACAAACCCCTCAGAGAATATCCGAAACTAATTTCACGCGGAAAGTTGGTTTGTAGGTGCTTTATCAACTTCATAGCTTTCCAGCATCTCGAATAATTTTGTTCATGTCCGTCTGTCCTTTAAAAAATTACTTTGAATGATAAAGATACTCGTAATAATATAAAAATAAATACAATATTATGTACAATGAATCACACTTAGAGATTTTTACTATTTCATTTTTACTATGTATTTCCATCATTCCCATACTCTGCAAAAATGTATCTATCTGTTTGTTTGCTAATTTATGAAAGGAGATAACAAAGGTTTTTCAGGCAAAGGTTTACAAAAGCTTTCAAGTTCTTCACGACAAACTATATCCTAATCCTAATCCTAATCCTAATCCTAATCCTAATCCTAATAATAATATTATAAAGGTGAAAGTTTGTGTGTATGTTTGTTACTCCTTCACGGCTCAACTACTGAACCGATTTAGCTGAAATTTGGAACGTAGGTAGCTTATAACCCAGATTAAAACATAGGCTACTTTTTATCCCGGAAAAATCCGTAGTTCCCGTGGGATACTCAAAATACCAAATTTTCTAGAGCGATCTATAGCTACATTTATAGATAGATTGTTAATTGTGATTGTGGTTGTTGTTGTTGTTTGTTGTTGATTGTTGTTGTTGTGTGCGCATTTAACAAGTGTGTTTTAGTTGAACAAGGGGATATGGGATAATAATGCTATAAATAATGCATAATGCTATAAATGTGACAATGGGTACCTGTATAATAGGTTCCGACATTACAACTGTTTCGCTATAGGCATTTTGTGTTTTAGTTGAGCAATGAGATACAGGTTAATAATATTATAACTATGAAAACGGGTACCTATCTTAATATATATAAATCTCGTGTCACAATGTTTGTCCTCAATGGACTCCTAAACCACTTAACCGATTATAATAAAATTCGCACACCATATGCAGTTCGATCCAACTTGAGAGATAGGATAGTTTAAATCTCAATTTATCTATTTTTATATCCCTAAGTAATGGCAAAACAACGTTTGCCGGGTCAGCTAGTATGATATAGGTTCTAAACTAACATCTGTTTCGTTACTGACAATGTATGTTTTAGTTGAGCTATGGGATATGGTATAGTAATAAGTAATGCTATAAATGACGAAATGGGTACCTACCCATAAAGGTTCTGAAAGTACAATTGTTTCGCTATTTATAATGTGTGTTTTGGTTAAGCAATGGGATACAGGTTAATAATGCTAAAAAGATGTTCCTGTATAGTTTCTGATATTAGAACTGTTTCGCTATTAAAAATATGTGTTTTAGTTGAGCAATAGAATATGTGATAGTAATTATTTTATTTTTATTTTTTATTTTATTTATTTATTTGTAATCAAACAGCGTTTTACAATGATATTTGCACAGATATTTTAAATTCTTAAATAAGGCCGCAAAAGATTACAATATTGAATAGAATCAGTAAGTATAACAAGTACAATAAAAACTTTTTTTTAAAATAACTTATACACAAAACCTGAAGTAAAAAGAAAGATTTAAGTGCAATACTAAATAAACAGCTCATATTGTCATTTAATAGGATTATGTAAGAACTAAGTGAAATACTCATAAATAAACAGTGGTAACTATATTTGGGTTACGTGATAGTTTGGATGTTTGAGGTGCGCGCGTATGTGTGGGTGGGGGATGTAAGTTGTGTGCGTGCATGCGTGTGTGTGTGTGTGTGTGTGTGTGTGTGTGTGTGTGTGTGTGTGTGTGTGGTGTAAAATTCTATTTTTTTCGATGCAGTAATGTTATTTCCCTTTTCAACTGCAATTTGGATAAATGGAATAAATCAAGACTACAGTAAGTTTTGTTGTTTTACCTAATTACTTCAAAAACTAAGCCAGTTATTTAAATGTCGTTCTGAGCGTTTTTGGGAATTATTTTTTACCGATACATTAAAACAAAAATTACAATTATGTCCATCGTAGTTTTGGATGGAAATTAGAAAAATGGAGATTTTGGAGCAATTTTTGGGAGAACTTTTTGGCGAGAAATTTTTATCCAATCGTGTTTCTGAAGTTAGATTAACACATATGCTGATTTTTTCCCAGAAAATCCAGGACTCCCACGGGATTTGTAAAACCCCGAAATACACGCGGGCGAAGCCGCGGGAAAAAGCTAGTAATATATATTTCATACAAACAAGATCAGTTTAAAATACTGAATTCTTTTCCATCTTTACTTTAAATAACTGCATTATTTGCGATGAATTAATCCTGCAATAGAGACTAAGATAAGTCAATGGACAGATTCTTAGATATAGGTTTAAATATTAGTTTAAGTTAAAATTAAGTTACTAATTAGCTTTTAGGCTAGATCGTAGTGAAACTAAAGTACCCTTAAGGGACTTTCGTGGAAAAAAAATGCGATGAATAATAATTAGTAATTTTTACTGGTCATCAATTTATATTTCTTTCGTATGATATGAAAATATATCTATTCTTTTGTTTGATCCATAAAGGGCGACAAGAATGATTCCATGTTTCAGGAAGGCAAAGGTTATAAAGCTAAGAAGATTTTACGACAAGAAAAATGTCGTTGTCCCACGGGAAACAATAAAGATTTTATATAAAAAAAGTCATGGCAAACAACTGTTTAAAATATTAGAACAATTTCTCACCCAAATATCAGGGGTACCTTAATATTTTTATTTATATTTTTACATAAACAGATTCCGGTTCACCCGAAACTTTTCCAATTCTTTAGCCCACAGTTTTAGGTTTATGTAATTCTGGTCTGAGAAATTGGAAAAGTTTGTGGACCTAAGAATAATGAAGAGGCTTCTCATAACTTTACTTCTTTTTCCGCAACGCAGAAAAAACAAAGCCAATAACGCAAGTGACAATCAAACTACGCAGGAAATAAAGCTTACATTTTCTATTACCTCGTATCTTAAGATGACGCAATTGATCTTACGACAATTACTCTAATAATACGGCAGTGCATTACAAGGCATACAAAGTATATAGTAGGTACATCGTACATAGAGTAGCCGTGAGAGTTGAGACAAAGAAAGATTGCAAGCGCTAGGCTAAGGAATCATGAACGGAAGCATTTTCCTTGTTTTTTTTTTATTCACAATGGACCTAAGTCCTAGATTATTTGGCATGGTGACAGCTATCTATTCGTCTCCAGGCAATTTTCATCTGAATCGCGGGGATGTTTGTCCGTAGACGACGTTTCTTATCAACAATGTAATATCCGCTGCGTTAGCTTGATTAAAACTCTCCGGAAAACTAAGGTTCTGTGTTGATCATTTTGTGTTTATTAATTATTTTGTGTCTCGTAAATTCCTTCCACTAATTCCGGACAGTCAAAAGATTTAAGCGTATAATAACAGGAAGCAACATGCAAAGTGTGCACTCTATAAACAGAAAACCAGCCTAGTGTTAGTCTGAATCGCACACTAAGGGTTCCGTACTAAGTAGAGTCGCTTTTGTTGACGAACTACAAACGGAAAAACTAACTTTGTTTTTATAGATTTATTGAAAACAATGCTAGTTAGTGTGGGTTTCATTTTTCTGCTTTCAGAAAAAAGAAACCCACACCCCTTCTTGAAAGTTGGTGTAAAGGTTGGAATATGGAGCGGCAACGGGAAAGTCACGTTCTCTTGGGATTTGTGAAAAAACAAATTTCTCGCGGGTAGAGCCGCGGGTGAAAGGGGCGAAATTTGAAAATCTTTGAATGCAGTTTTCATTCTAATTAAAACAAAATGTTATTTTCTTTGAGATAAATTTTCTATCGACAGTATTAACGGTACTTTCCCTTCAGGAGGCATAACAAAATTCCACCCTGTATAATAATGTTGAGTCACTATTATATGTCTACCACTACGAAACTACAAAAATTGGATCATAAAGGCTCCATTGTATAATTTCCTACGGAACCCTAAAAAGGCTCGACGGCTCGACTTAGGCTCTTTTGGCTAGAAACGTTGGACGTTCTCCAAAAAGGACACACTCCCAGGCGTTTCATTACGTATACAAATACAAAGCTCAGGACTAATGTTACTACATTAGTATGCATGTATTCTGCATTTGGATACATGTTACGTATACACGCACGCACACGACGATTTTCGTCTTTGAACATAATAATCAGGGTCAGTCACCCTCCGGATTCGTGAGAATAACTTCCCAAGTTCGGTATCACCATAATGGTTCCTTTTCACAATTTTAGCAGGGAACCCTAAAATTGCCCTGACCTTTTCACTTGAATTGATACTATTGATATACTACTACTACTATTGATATTGATTGTGGCTAGTTACCACCTTACCAGCAAAGACGTGACGCCAAGCAATTTAGCGTTCCGGTGCGATGCTGTGTAGAAACCGTTGGGGTGACTTTACTTACCCCTTCCAAGTTAGGACGTTAACATCTTCGGCTGCATCATCACTTACCATCAGGTGAGAT
Source organism: Coenonympha glycerion (assembly GCA_963855885.1). Taxonomy (NCBI): domain Eukaryota; kingdom Metazoa; phylum Arthropoda; class Insecta; order Lepidoptera; family Nymphalidae; genus Coenonympha; species Coenonympha glycerion. The sequence goes on along the minus strand of OY979637.1, from coordinate 12,098,644 downwards.
CGCTGTCAAGTACTAACTTGTATAGTGTAAAAAAATACTAAATTAGTAATTGATAACTGATTTAGTAATCATTGAGTAATGATGAAGAAGAAAGACAATAAATAATGTTAATACCAGAAACTTTTTTCTTGATCCAGAAAATAACCAGAAAAAAGAAAATTCTTAGGTACTTTTATATCGGTTTATGAAAAACTGCGTTATTTTCACTGTGTTGTGTATAATGTTTATTAATTAAACTTTGTTAGTAAAACTTCGAAATAAAAGGTAAAATTACGTCTGAATGTTAATTTCAGATGTGAAACTTTCTGAACAAAGTTTCTGCACAATAATTGCAAATATCGCATACAAAATTAAAACAACAAACATTGTCACGTCCCGTGTTCAACCTCAACCACTAGAATACAAAAACTAACTATACTGCATAGACCATTTTACACCAGAGTGGACTGGCTCATTGAACAAGCAAAATGTGGCAGACTTCACAGCATTTGACGACCTTTCTCGCGCAGTGGCCAGTCGATTGGGCGGTCGTAGGTCTGATTCCTGCAATGGCCTCTCTAAAATTTTAAAATACTTAAATTGGCTAAGGCTTTGTTTAATGGGAGTCTTTGGCAGTGGCTAGTTACCACTTTGCCAGCAAAGGCAAACCACCAAGCGATTTAGCGTTCCGGCTCGATGTCGTGTAGAAACCGATAGGTATGAGTTTACTTGCCCCTTTCAGCTGCATTATCACTTAGCATCAAGTGAGCTCGCAGTCAACTACTAAGTTGTAGTGTAAAAAAACTTCTTGGTGATTAAATGACACCGAAGCTATCATAGGCCCGATTGCTTCAACCAACTTTTGCTGACATGTAACCGAAACACGCCGCTGTGACATTTTATTCGGTAGTGGTATGTTTAGCTTTAAAGTTAGTTGTAGCAACAAAACCTGCTGCAAAAGACCTGCTGATTCTATTCGAAAATAACTTTTATGTATCTGCTCAACAGCCAATGACTATAAACAAAGTATGTGGTGAAAATTAGGCTTTACTTCACATGTCCAGAAATTAAATTAGAAACTAATTTAATTTCCTCGTTGGAATGAGCCAGTCCATACGCTGTAGCAAAATATGTCGATGGTATTCTGACTTCCTGTTATTCCATTTTACTTTCCCGTATGAAAAGTTAATTTTCAGTATGTTGACGTAATTTTAAGTTAACGCATTGTAATTTTTAACATGCAAAGTAGAAAAAAAGATAAGTAAAAAATTAGGTAGATTTCTGGTCCGTTTGTGGAACGAAATTAAAGAAAATTAATAGAAATGACATAATATATCTGATCGATAAATTTATCCCGTGACTTATCGATGACAATTGCCATTTCCATAGTAATGGCTACGGGTGCAGTCTGAAAATGAGTCTAGCGTAGAAATTGTAGATGTTTTAAAAACTTACTTATCGCGATTTTTGTCTCATGTCACGACAATGGCGAAATACGCTGTTACATCCATGTGTCATGCAGAACTTCCTAAACGCGTAACTTACCCCACTGACGCAAATACTGTCACGTCAGCGGGCGGATAAGAGTGATTGAAAAGCGATATTACCAAATCGGTAACGATTTTAAGTTCCTAGAAATCGGTACTGTTTCAAATGACCTCTGTTTCAAATGCTCTCGGTCTCCCCTACCAACCTAGGTCAATTCACGACGGCGCGCCCCATTCAAACTCTGCACGAGTATAAAATTCCTTGCAAGGCTTTCTTGCAAGGTTTTCTTTAAGGTTTTCTCTCATTTATGTTATGATGTTACGAGTTCTTTCCTAAATAATTAGTTACTGTTCCTACTTGAACGTATGTACATCAAAAGTAAACAATAGTTTAATAAAACGCAATCAAGCAAGCCGCAAGTTTCCCTGGCTCGGGGTTTTGGATGTATTCCAAAACAGACAATTCCAGGCATTGCATTAGAGAAGAAATTTAAGTGCAAAGCTCTTGGAATCAATGTTAATATTTACTCCACACGAGTAGGTACATTATGTGGCTGAATGCGTGAATTAAAAGCATAATAAGTAATTGCTCGCGCTTGTTAGAATAATAGTGTGTTTATTTGTACCAAAAAAAAGGTGTACAAATTTTCTTAAAACTACTGATACATTTTTTAAAACTTTATTTGAAGAGCTTAGTCGCTGAAGCGCCTACGTCACTTTAGTTTCTGATATACGTATTGAAAACTAATATAGATATGTGATACTGTGTGAGATAAATAAATAATAATGTACTAAATTAACAAAAACGCTGTAAACAAAGAATAGTAGCATCTAACAAAGGTAGCCAATTATACGCTGAAGCTGCGTTGTCACTATAAAGTAGGTATGCTTGCACCAAGTATACTGGGACATGGAATACATAATAGTACTAAAGGTACTGGGATGGGTACTGGGACGCTTGGTATCCGAGCGCACTCGACCATCCCATCCCATCAAAGTAAGCTGCTATGTAAGCTGCTATGTAAAGTTAACAACGGTTAACTTTACGAGGTATCTCGTACAGGAATAGTGAAACGAAATGGGTGTTTCCCATTGATTAAACATAATATAAAGAATCAGCACTTACTGAAGTTAAGCATTTATTTTTAGGCTCCGCCCTGAACATCCTTTTTTATTTGTCATAACTTCAAAATGGCGCTAATGTAAAATTACGTAATTGTGGGCGGTAACGAGCAATAGTTGAGAAATTTTGGGCTTCAACATACGTCACATTTTTCTTGTCCTCTTAGCGTGGCGTACTTCGTCATTGGTGTTTACTAAAATTGTATGGAACCCTAAAAAGGGGTTAACATACTTGGCACAGTCTTGCTTTTCTTGCAACTGACGGATAGTTTCCCTCAAGTTGCGAACTTCCTCCTTCAGACCAATGTCGGCTTCGTCGGACGCGAGTTCGATGCCCGGGCGGTACCCTCGCGTCTCCAGACGAGTTTCAGCCACCTTCAGAGCGTTTACTTTGTCTGCGAACTGCTCGCCAATAGTCTTCAGCTCGGTTGCAAGTTTATCCATGTTTTCTTCCATCTGTGGTAAAAATATGTTCCTTAATAATGAAGTTCATTAGAAACAAATATTTAAAGAAGTATGAAAAAGGTGGCATTAATTTTTCTCATGGACCAAAAACATGATAAAATAGTCCATCAGGTAAATAAAATAGTATTTTAGGGTGCCGTACCTAAAGGGTAAAAACCGGACTCTATTGCTAAGACTTCGCCGTCTGTAAGTCTGTACGTCCGTTCGTCCGTCCACCACCACCACCTGGTGCGTCGTACTACGCTGTATCTCTTGAACTGTGATACCGGTTACCGGTACCGTGAACCGTTAGACACTTGAAATTTTCACAGAATTTATTTCTGTTAAAAAACTAAATTATTGTTGGTACTCCAGCGTATGCCATATAGGAATTTCGGAAAAACCTTCCGTAAACTTTTCAATTTGAAAGGAACATAAGTGCAAAATATCAATTTGCCAGTTTGTTCTGGAAAATTGAAATGTTCAATTAGTAAGCGAAAGAGTCAGGACTTTTCATTTCTGAAGCCCCATAGAGAGCCTTAAAAAAGAACAATTGCCGAGTTAAATGCCTGTTCTTCTAAATTTCATACCTGCTTTATGATTGGAGTCGGTGGCGACTAGGTGGGTGGCGGTAGAGTTTTGACTTTACATTAAACAATAGTGACTTTACTGTGCAATTTAAAATACTTTGGTTCTGTTATGAGGTAGGTGACGTCATAATATGGTACAGGATTATAACCAATCTGATGAAAGGCGTGTATGCGAGATGCGCCGTACATTGTACAAATAAAAACTCCACGTCTATTCTTATAATTAAGTAAACAATATTTCCAATTGGTAAAATGACAATAAATTAGATAAATTAAGTATTTAATAATTAATAATAAGTAATTTGATAATTAGTAGGGCCCCAGGCCTTCTTAATGAATGTAAATTATAACGGTTTGAATGCTTCAGCACCTTCATCTTTTGCCACTGCAACTCATTCCTGGCCCTCTGCGTGTCATAGATGCGTCTCCTCATCATGTAATTGGTGACGTCGGTCTGAGCTCGCAGGGCGTTCCTGGCGCGACCCCGAGCGACGAACAAGGACTCGCGAAGACGCAGTGTGTCTTGAAGCTCGTCGATCGCCATTTTTTTCGTCGCTTCGCACTTATTTAACCATTGCTCGTATGTTATCATTCTGCAGACAAAATTAATCAAAATTAAACAATTTTCTTGAAGAAAAAATCAAATGAGAAACGGGCTCTTTTAGAGCAGTATATTCGATGGAGTGAAATAAGTCTTTAGTGGTCATTGTCTGTGTTTGTAGATGTACTCACATTACGCCTTCATCCTTTTTTTTGTATCAAAGGAAACAATTTTCTTGTAAATCCAATTGTCAAGTTACGTATGTATTAAATTGGAAAGAAATGACTTGTTGAGTTCTTTGATCTTGTAGATTATCTCCAACTATAACTTATTATCTATTAATAATAATAAGCAGTCTGACCCTTACCTCCAAAGAACTAAATCAACCGTTTTTTAAACAAAAACAATAACGATTTTAAAATTATTATGATTGTAATGACGTTGGGTCACCATAACCTATAACTATTCCAAATTTCAGATCAATAGCTTCAATAGTTACTGAATAATCGAGTGTGACAGACGGACGGACGGAAGGACGGACGGACGGACGGATAAAATACCGTACCCATAAGGGTTCCATTTTATAGGGATCAAACCCCCATATATCTAAAGATAACGTTTCAGTTAAAGTTGGTTCAAGCAACCGTGCCCAAACGTACCGCTGTAAAGTAACCTACTCGTATAATAAACTCACCTATTAGGAGTCTTCAGGGAATCGGTCTTGTAAGTGATATTAGCACAGTCTTTATCCAGGTTAAGCATGTCCTTATCAATTTGAAGAGTTTCGTTCTTATCGTTCAAATCCAGCTGCAGTTTGAATTTAACCACTTCCAGTTTATTGATCTTCTCCCAGGCTGACTGGCATCGGTCTATGAGCATCTTCTTGTTGCTTTCAGTAACACACAGTTCCTAGAACAGACATAATCTCAACCTAAAAAAATTGAGTCTCTAGATGAAGAGAACTATGCTATAGAAATGAGGAGTTCCTTAGAAGAACCAAAGTTACCGTTAAAAATTGCGTGTCACAATGCTGAAGTAGTAATGGGCGGGACTCATGTTCGGACATCTTTAATAAGGTGTCTTTAAATTTTAGGCTTAATAATGCAGATCTCTTCATCTCTCATTTTACTACGATTTATGAATTATGAGTTATGTTATGACCCACTTAATAAAAAATATCATTTAAACTTCATGCTTTTCGGAATTCTGGAAAACTAGCTGTTGCCCACGGCTCCGCTCGCGTGAATTTCGGTTTTTAGTTATCCCGTGGGAATTTTGGATTAATTCGGTGCTAATCCGGGTTATAAGTTATCTATGTTCCAAATTTCGGCCAAATCGGTTCAGTAGTTGGGGCTTGAAAAAGTAACAAAGATCCATCTATCCATTAATACTGTACTGTATGGTGTGCCCGCAGCAAACCTTTTAAATTGATCCTAAAAACACATTAACGTGATAAGAAATAACAATTATTTTATTTTATTTTCAATACAGTTGTATGGTATGGCGCACTTTCAGAGGCTGTCATTAGTATTCGAAAGTTAAATCTTACGCACAGGCATCTTTCTTTTTCGTGGTCGTAACTTACTTTTACAAGCTCGATCATTACTTTTGCAAAACGTTTGATACCAAGGAGTTTTCATTGTACAATGAAATGGGATGGACATTGGGATGGGATGGACACAGAAGGAATTTTTTTTTTCGTTTTCTTTTATCTTTTACCTTTTGTCTTTTATCTTTTATCTTTTATCTTTTATCTTTTATCTTTTATCTTTTATCTTTTATCTTTTATCTTTTATCTTTTATCTTTTATCTTTTATCTTTTATCTTTTATCTTTTATCTTTTATCTTTTATCTTTTATCTTTTATCTTTTATCTTTTATCTTTTATCTTTTATCTTTTATCTTTTATCTTTTATCTTTTATCTTTTATCTTTTATCTTTTATCTTTTATCTTTTATCTTTTATCTTTTATCTTTTATCTTTTATCTTTTATCTTTTATCTTTTATCTTTTATCTTTTATCTTTTATCTTTTATCTTTTATCTTTTATCTTTTATCTTTTATCTTTTATCTTTTATCTTTTATCTTTTATCTTTTATCTTTTATCTTTTATCTTTTATCTTTTATCTTTTATCTTTTATCTTTTATCTTTTATCTTTTATCTTTTATCTTTTATCTTTTATCTTTTTATTTTTTATCTTTTATCTTTTCGATTGCGAATCCGAAGTCGCCTTCGATTTCGATCTTCGATATTTTATTTAAGGTAAAAACCAAACAAGATGGAAATTGGCCCCCAAAATCTTGAGCAAACATAATATTATCTCTTTGATTTGTTTTTTTTACTAATTCTCACAACTGTATTGAAAAACGTCGTGTGATACACGGGTGTATAGGTTTTTGCAAACTCGTGACATTAAAAACCCTCGCCTTCGGCTCGGGCTTGTTAATGACAGCTCGTTTGCAAAAACCTACTTTCCACCCTTGTATCACAATGTACTATTTCAATACAAAATATTATTTCATTTTTTAGTAAAATAATAAAATTTAGCAGCCCTAACTGTGATATCGACAAACCTCATATCATTTTTATGTTCCCAGTTCATTTATTTTGAACCAGCTGTTTTTAGGGATGTCACTTAAAATTTATGGTACATTTTTGAACTCCCTATAGTTCCCTCAGGATATAAGCTACTCTTCTTGTTATATTTTTTCATGCATCTATACATTGTTCCCTACTTTAGGCTTTCGGCTTACTAGGGCAAATGATCTACATGTTGTATATTAGTAGGATTACCTTTCGGAATTCCGTTAAGTACCTATTTGAATTACCCAGAATGCGAGTAGCTTTCTGGTATAGAGTAAGAAATATGAGATTTGTATTTATGTTAGCGGCAAGGTCTGCACGGTGGGTTTAATTGCGAAATATCGCACAAAGCGGCTTTAGCTGTCCACCGCACGAGGTGCCCGCAAGCCAGCGTACACCTACTCATATCAAACTTGATTTAACATCTAACACCCTATTTATATGCTTCTCTAAGCAGGTTCAAAAGGAAAGTTCTTAATTTAGAGGTTACATTTTTTACAAATGAATTAGCGATTACACTATGAGGACAAAATATTTTATCCATCCAATTCTGGTGAACTGAAAAAACCCACAACCGTGACATAAATATTCGTTTTCAATACAGTTGTATGGTATGGCGCACTTTCAGAGGCTGTCATTAGTATTCGAAAGTTAAATCTTACGCACAGGCATCTTTCTTTTTCGTGGTCGTAACTTACTTTTCCAAGCTCGATCATTACTTTATAGACTATACATATAAAAAGTTTGATAGCAACGAGTTTTCAGTTAACAATAAAATGGGATAGATTTTTTAGAAGAAAAAATAAACTTAATTTTCGTTTACGTTTTCTTTTATCTTTTTGTTTTATCTTTTTTATTTTATCTTTTTATATCTTTTTTATTTTATCTTTCATATATTTTTTTATCTTTTTTATTTTATCTCTTATATCTTTTTTATTTTATCTTTTATATCTTTTTTTATCTTTTTTATTTTATCTTTCATATATTTTTTTAATCTTTTTTATCTTTTCAGTTTTTTTTATCTTTTTTATCTTTTTCTATTTCGACCTCAACTTCGATTTCGACTTCGACTTCGATAGCGACAGTGATATATTGATATCTAAGGTAATAACTGCACAAGATGGAATATGGGCCCCAAAATCATGAGAAAACATATTATTCTTTGATTTGTTTTTTTACTAATTCTCACAACTGTATTGATAAACGTCGTGTGATACACGGGTGTGTAGGTTATTACAAACTCGTGACATTAAAAACCCTCGCCTTTGACTCGGGCTTGTTAATGACAGCTCGTTTTCAAAAACCTACTTTCCACCCTTGTATCACAATGTACTATTATGTTACTAGACTACGAGTATGTCCCGAGTAGAGTATATGTCCCGAGTGAGTAGAGTACGAGTGTGAGTACGCGTAAGCCCGACTTGCACTTGACCAGTTAATTATTTGTAGCTATTAAAATACTTAGGCCCTGTGATGGTTGAGAACACCACATATGGATGGTTGGATGATACAATTGGCAGGACAGGATATTGCGCATCTGTTTGATGAGGTGATGGATATGATTATATGACGCATTTTTATGCCTACCTGGCGCAGGGGACGCGCGCTCGGATTCGAGTGGGAGGTCGCGGGTTCGACGAGCCCTTTGGAATTTTATAATTTCTAAATTAGCTCAGGTCTGGTCTGGTGGGAGGCTTCGGCCGTGGCTTGTTACCACCCAACCAGTAAAGACGTACCAAGCGATTTAGCTTTCCGGTGCGATGCTTCCAAGTTAGAACGTTAACAGCTTCGGCTGCATCCTCACTTGCCATCAGGTGAGATCGCAATCTTCTATCAATCTACTAACTTGTAGAGTGTAAAAAAAAATTACAACATATGGTTCTTGGGAGATTTAATACCTTCTTTAGCTCAGTATCAGCCAAGTCATACGTCAGTTCAGTGCTCCTTCTGCCATCTCTGTTGGAGAGACACTCCGAGCAGACGAGAAGTGGCATGTTCAGTTGCTCTAGCTCTCTCTCCGTGGATGCTTTCTCTTCCTTCAGAGCGCTCATCTCTCTGTCTATACGGTCCAATAGGTCTTGGAGGGTCGACTTCCATTGTTCTATTTCATATACCCTATAAAACATAACAATATAATGTAACTATAGAATTTACCTGATACTTAAGTAAGACGCATGCCCATTGTCCATGCCTGATATAATGTATCCCATGGGCATTGCCCTGCAATGTCTTGTGTTGCACTGCACTGTGTTTGGCGTAAGTGTGTCATTATGCCCTGTAATGTCGCCGGCTACAGTGCTATTCAAACTGTAACACACTAGGTACTGATCGCAGCTTCGCAATTAGGTACTGGGGGGCTTTAATTCACTTCACGTTTTTACACACTCAGTGATGTGAAAGAAGAAAAAGAACTTAACTGTACATCTAACGTAAAGTGATGTAAAAGTGTAAAATTAAATGTATTCGATGATAGGAAATACAATGTTGCGTTTTAACCTATATTCAATTTAGCGCTATAATATGTTAATAACCGTATAATTTTTTTTCAGTGTTCGCAAAAATTGTTTTGATTTCAATATCATCTGCTCATATATGTTCGTGAATGTCATCACCTTTTTAAACATTTCATGCATCACGGAATGTAGCCGCGTAATGTACCTAGAATAGCCTATTTTTTTTTTCTTTTTTCTTTTATAGACAGAAAATGCCTAACGCATAGGGTATGCGTCCACCAGGGGAAACGGAAGGGTTATGTGGAGCTTGCACCCACTAAAAACTGTCTGTTTCCACGACGGACCCGCTGGCGGAAGCGAGGGATTCACTTTCGCATTCACCGCGCTAGAATAGCCTACCTGGTAGACGATTCGCGTACCGCATCGAATGTATTTCGACTATATTTAGATAATTACATAAACAAACGATATTGAAACCATTTTTTGAAAACACTGAAAAGTTAATTTTATGCAAAACGCAAAATGGTCGCGAATCGTGAAATTAAATTCACGTTGCGCGATAAGTTTGAGGTATATAGATTATACACTGTAAACCATTAGACGTAAATTTCAAATCAGTGTTAGTTTTTAGGGTTCCATACCAATTTGGTAAAAATGGAACCCTTATGGTGAGACTTTCTCCGTCCGTCCGTCCGTCCGTCCGTCCGTCCGTCCGTCTGTCACACTCGATTATTTCAGTAACTATTCAAGCTATCGACCTGAAATTTAGAATAGTTATAGATAATAGTGACGCGACGTCATAGCAATCGTAAAAATTTGAAAATTGTTTTTATTTTTATTTAAAAAGGGGGGAAAACCGGGTCGCCGAAATTTCAAAATGAGATAACAATATTTAGTGGGGTATCATATGAAAGGGCGTTACTTTATATTCTAAAACCAATTTTTATTTATTTTTATGCCTGATAGTTTTCGATTTATTGGGCAAACTGTCGAAAAAATACCGTTCCCCCCCCTTATCTCCGAAGTTTACCATTCGAAAAATCTGAAATAATTATGATCAATAGAAGTTGACGTATATTTTACAGGAAAAATAAAATCAACCCTCTTACTATTATACTTTTTTTGCTAATAACAATAATCCGCCGAAAACAAAGTTAGGTTTGCGGTTTGCCAACAAAAGTACTTATATGTAAATTAAACTCGTAAAATCATGAACAAAAGTGATTCTTTTAATGTTTTTCTTCTCTTATGGTATGGAACCCTCGGTGCGCGAGTCCGACTCGCACTTGGCCGGTTTTTTATGTTATTTCTTGATTCACAATACTGTGGGAAAGCGATATGTAAGTAGCCCTCCCCTTCTTAGCGACCGAATATATGACATATCATGTTACTTTTAAGAACCTACCTTGCTCTAAGCCGGTTATTGTTGTGGTAGCTGTCCCATTCGGTCTTGATGCGCGTTTCGTTGCGCAGCTGATGCGCGCTGTGGCGAAGGTCAAAGGCATCCGCTCTTCTGGTGTCTGCAGTCACCTGAAAACGACCGATATTACTATGAGAAAAGCTGACAATCAGTATGAGAGATCCTATGTTCAGGAGTGGTTTAGCGTTCCGGTGCCATGCTGTGCAGAAAACGTTGGGGTTAGTGTACTTATCCCTTCCAAGTTAGTACGTTAACATCTTTGGCTGCATCATCTTTTTTACACTTTTTTACACTGTCAAAGAACTAACTTGTACAGTGTAAAAAAGTGGGTGTGTGCTGAATGCTGATATTGTCTCAACCCTTTTTGATGACCGGCTGCTGACTTATTGCTCTCTACCTATACGAAGTCAGGTTAAATAGCTAGTAATTTCAAAAATATTGTAGTTACAACGCGACGATTGAAATGAAACTTTGCAAATTGTAATAATTCAGAAGCAAGCTGTTACAATATTTTATTGGAAAACACGCGCTCTGTGATCACTGATCAATAACATTGTAATATGAATGCCAATGGGATCGTTCCAACTTTTCATTGAAAATAAACTTTGTCCAAATGAATATTTACGACGAAAGGAGCGTCGCAACTTTGAATAAAAATCACCGTTTTCTTTGTCGTAGCCGGAGAAAAAAGTTTTTGAATTTAGCATGAACACTTAGAGAAACTTGTGTGGAAGAAATCTTGTCTAGACTTATGAGATTCTGTAATTTTAAAATGACATCAACATCATATTGCTACATGTAGCGAAGAGATTTTATTTTAAGTTACTGTAAGTTTTTTCATAAAACATTTTCTGAAACATATTTGAGTATTACAGTAAATTATCTGTAAGTTGTAGAATTAATGTTTGGATATTTTTCCGACACGTACGATAGATATCCCGGCTAAACAAAAGTTGAGTTATCAAATTTAAAGCACATGTAACCACTTTTAAAATTAACAACTTAACGGGCTAAATGGTTATTCAAGCAATTTTCAGTGATGTGCAAGTCTATCTATCTAAATTCTAAACCATATTATTATATCCAAATTAAACCTCATATAAATTAGATCAGAAGCAGAAATGCGATTGAAAGTAATTTTCTCTATTAAAAGTTTTGTTGCAAAAGTTGCTCCCAATTTTTTTGAACAACACGAGGTTGTGCTGTTTTCGTAGTCACAAGGCTCAACATTTCGTGATTGTTGTCGGTACTTAAACACTAAAGATTTTCTAAAAGACGTTACTAAGTCACCTCATCAAAGTGAAAATGGAGACGCTAACTCTGAAAATCGTCCTGTAAAGCGCTTACTCAACCAATTCAACATTACGAGGGTCAGGTGAAACTTTGCTAATTTTATCCTTAAAACAAGACCGCTCATAAAATTATAAAAGGGAGTTTCTATTGCTGTAGCGGTATTAAGCATGATTCACACGAAAAGCGTTGCGCAGATCTTATGTGTGATTCAAAGATACTCAAACTGAAAATATTTTAAATTCCATTTGCGGTAAACGGCGTAACATTGTAGCCAAAGATATAAATTGTAGCGATATAATAATGACGCGACAAATACGAAATTCTTTTTCGTCGCAGACAGCGGCACAAATAAAAATACATACAAATATTTAAGTTACTTTCGCGTTGCATGAGCGTCGCATCACCAGTCACCACGTTTGTCGAACATCAAGGAAAACGGGTACTGCATCGTATATGAGTAGTTCAATCCACGAAGGCACGCCCCACTTCTTTTTGATTCCTTGCGAATGAAACAAGCGATTGTGATGGAATGGGGTGCGTCTACGTGGACTGAACTACCTACATATACCACTGTATGCGAGCTTATAATTAATGCAATGTTACGCGATTCGATATGATGCGATTCAATGCGGCGATCGTGAAATGTGAACTAAACTTTAGACCTCGTTTACCGCCCACGTACAAGCTTTTCCCGGATAATCGCTATAGAAACCCCGTGTTTTCTTTTCTCTATTTCAAAATACATTTTTGTTGAAAGAATGAAATGTTCGGATGAGGAACTATTTCGTTTTTTACAAGTTTTACATTATTTATTAGTGTCTAGCTTGGTTTTCCAGAAACTTTTACGTCGAAAATTCATGTGAAAGCGCCTTTATTGATTATTGTGGTGTTACGCACAAAGCTGGACCTAATAAACTTAATTTAGGATTTCCAACTCGAAGTAGTAATTTGCTTTTCGTTTTGAAAACACGAGCACGACCTTGTTTATTTCGATACTTTAGGCTGAATTAGGTCAGATTACGTTAAACAAATTAAGGTTTATCTAATTCACGAATCACGATCATGCTTTAGAATAAATATAGATAGAGTCTTAATTAACTTATTACTTTATCTACCTACTAAAAATATCTTAGTATATGTTCAGCTATGCGGAATATATAGAGTTATATACTATACTAATTATATTGAATTTATATACCCAATTATCAACCTAGCATTTAGTAGTATTCATTTTATAATATCCATTTAGCCATAATATAGGAACTCATACTTTCAGTTTTATCTACTATTCATATTTTTGTTGACTCAACATACAGATACATTATATTATCATGATTATGACTTATTATTTATTAATACGTTTGTATAAGAAAGTATACCTAACTGAATAGATAAAGTTATAGTCTCAGTCGATTCAAAGACATACAAAGAACGAAAATAAAAATGAGAAAATCTTCGAGATAGGAAACGAAAAACAGTAATAAAGAAAAGAGAATAAAATAAACTGTAGTGTATTTTGTGTACCGGGAAATAGTTGTAAAAATTATCATCGACACGGACGAAAGAAACTTCGCACTCTGAACAATGCTTTTTGAGTTCGACAATACAAAAGTGCTGTTTGTAGTTAGTTTAAAAGTACATAAGAGCAAGTCTTTGCAAGAGTAATGCAATTTAATACATGTGAAGTGTGAACCAAGTTTTATAATGGACAAGACAATGTAAATTCAGTATATTATATTAAGAATTTCTGGGTTTGAGTTATTAAGGAAGGTATCCAAGTATTATCTTTATTATGAAACATAGTATCCCAGCAAAAACATTTTCATGTAAAATGTTGCCAAGACGAGAACATGTGGCTCACACTATCAAAAAGTTATCAGATCTCATGTAGAGCAAGACTTCTAACTCTACACGCCTTAACTCTATAAATCCTAACTTTATAAACTCTACACTTTAGTCAAAATATATTATGTCTTGGCTGTTTCGGTACCGTCACATGGGCGTAAAGTGAAGAATTTATTCTCTGTTCAGTACTTTTCCATTAGAGTTTTGCAAGTGGCATAATGGACCATGCAAAATTCAAGAAATTTCACATTACAATTAAATGGTATCACCATTGTTATGGGAAAAAACTTCCATTTATTAAAAATATCCTCTAAAGCAAAGGAACACACTTTTGCAAAGTGTGATGAAGTATTTGAAACCAATGCAGTTAGTAAAACCTAAGTGCAGTTTCTGAGGAGACTCAATACCTATCTAATAAATAATCGTTACTACAGAAACTAGGTATTGTATATCAGAAAAGTACAAAGTCAGTGAATAATATTTTTACTTTACACCCATGTGACAGTAACGAAACAGCCAAGACATAATATATTTTGACTAAAGTGTAGAGTTTATAAAGTTAGGATTTATAGAGTTAGGGCGTGTAGAGTTAGAAATCTTGCTCTACATGAGATCTGATAACTTTTTGATAGTGTGAGCCACATGTTCTCGTCTTGGCAACATTTTACATGAAAATGTTTTTGCTGGGATTTCACTTCTTTTTGTAAGTTGTTTACGACTAAATTTTTATTTGGTTAATTTCCTTTTCTTTGGTGTATTTCTTGAATATCATTGCAAGGTGGATATTTGTCCGAATCAAGTATCCCCCCCGTCTATCATTTAAATGAGGGAACCCTCCTTGGTTCACCTAGTTTATTTTTTTCCTTATTTGTAGTTTATTACAAAGAGTCCCTATATCAATTTTGAGACCTCTAGCATCAATATTTGCGGTAATTTCATACAAACTTCCATCCCCTATTTTAAGGGGTTGGGGGGTTAAATTTCCAACTTTTGGAATTTTTTTGTTGGTTGTGTGCTAATACTAGCTTATATACCAAATTTCAGAAATTAAGTTTTTATTATACCTATATACTTATGGGAAACCCCATACGAACTTCCAACCCCCTAATATTATGGATGTGGGGTGATTAACTAAAAATCCTGAAACACGTATTTAATTGTTTATAACAAAGAGTCCCTATATCAATTTTGAGACCTCTAGCATCAATATTTGCGGTAATTTCATACAAACTTCCATCCCCTATTTTAAGGGGTTGGGGGGTTAAATTTCCAACTTTTGGAATTTTTTTTTTGGTTGTGTGCTAATACTAGCTTATATACCAAATTTCAGAAATTAAGTTTTTATTATACCTATATACTTATGGGAAACCCCATACGAACTTCCAACCCCCTAATATTATGGATGTGGGGTGATTAACTAAAAATCCTGAAACACGTATTTAATTGTTTATTACAAAGAGTCCCTATATCAATTTTGAGACCTCTAGCATCAATATTTGCGGTAATTTCATACAAACTTCCATCCCCTATTATAAGGGGTTGGGGGGTTAAATTTCCAACTTTTGGAATTTTTTTGTTGGTTGTGTGCTAATACTAGCTTATATACCAAATTTCAGCTTTCTAGGTCTTCAGGAAGTACCTAGGAATTTTGATGATCATCAGTGAGTCAGTCAGTCAGTCAGTCAGTCAGTCAGTGACGAAATTTGGGTTTTTTAGACGTCAATAAAATCTAAAGTATAAGACCTATAAAATTGAAACTTTATAGGTTTAATAAGTTCACTGGCGACATCATTTTCCGAGAATTTGATTATCTGAAATAATTCAGGCCTAAGTTATAAGGGTTTAAAAATACGGCGAAACACTTCGAGAAAAGATAGGTAGTGCCCTCGCGCTTCGCTTGGCTCGTCTTGGCGGGGACACTACCGTGTCCCCAGATATTTACGTAGAGATTGTCTAAGCTGAAATGATGCGCCCCACTACCTTATTTAAGCACACGAGAAATATGAAAATACTGACCCAATACCACCAATAAGAAACCTGTGGATATTAGCATTCGAATTTCGAACGATTAACGTAAGTGCGTAAACCTTTTTCGAACAAGCAAACAGTAGCGCCATCTGTCAAAATTCTATATGTAGTCGCTGAGCCCACTACATCGTGGCTTCACTGCTGGTGAAAAACAAGCATTTTTGGCACCGATAAACTGGCGACATTTTTTCGCGCCCTGTCCAGGGCTTTTCAATTCCCACTACATTTATAAAGAATCTATCGTAATTGGTCAATCAGTCAGTACTCAGTACTTCTTTTGAGTTATCATTCAGATCCTAATTCGAGGAACATTCGACAGTCACACAGAGATTAATAATAATTATCGTTATTAATATTTGCACAACTAATTACGTAGTGGGGCGTGTCATTGCAACTTAGACAAGCTCAGAACCACAGCTCTGAACAAAATCATTGTATAGCTAACACATAGCTTCCAATAGTAAGATATGATCAATAAATTAAAACGCATGTTAGCCAAAGATTTAAATCGCTAGATGAGCTCTATACCTCCAAAAACGTCCACGTTTTTGTCTTGTGTACGCCACACGTTGTCACTCTCTGCAAGTGAACTAACTACACCAAACATGTTTGTGGACGTTTTTGATGTGCGCAATGTAGGTTTAGGGCCCATCTAGCGATTTAAGCCTTTGATGATAGGTCTTATTGATCATAATGCTATATCACCTGAAGCCCATACAATCGGGCATCCCAATCCGGCAGACTCAAATGCGGTAATGGTTTCTCGAAAGTCACTACTGACTGCATCTCGGTGAATTTATAGCACGAAAATTATGGAAAACCGCTCGGAAACTTGAAAACAACTTTTTGCAGTAAATGTCAAAATAATTTTTAACGTCAGACTCAGTGCATCCGCGTCATTCTAAATTCAAATGATTTATAGCCAGATGCGGCCAGCACTTTTTGTTCTAATACTTGTACCGCCATATTTTTAATTTTTTTAGGGTTATGTGCTGGTAAACCGACCAGTAGGCATTTTGACAAAAAAATGCATAGAAAAATAACAGCAAAATAAGTTTACTATGGATACATAAGGTCAAATTTTGTGGACTAGTATTTACCTAAGAAGTAATAGAAATAAACCTAGCGCTGCATTTCGTGAACGGAAATGTTGGAAAAACGTGCTGCATTCGCGTCTTTACGACGTGAATACACCCCGCCCCCCTCGACGTCTTCTGCTCACGCCTACATGAAGTCTGCGGTGAAGTGAAGTGAGCAATCAGTTATCATACCTACTCAATGCGTAATACGCAAATCGTTAGGCCGACCAAATATGAAAAAAAGGTTATTTTTCCCATTTCCCTCAAGGTGTGTGAGTAATTAGCTATTGCAAATAACTACAGACTTCAGAGGGGTTAGTACAGGTTTTGTACGAATTTCGAGTCGACTCGCATAGCACAAACGAATCGAATGCCACCATACATTTACAGCCAGCGCCATCTATTGCCAGCTGCATGACAGTGACTGTCCATACACGATGTCAGCTGTAAATGTATGGAGGAATTCGATTCGTTTGTGCGATGCGAGTCGACTCGACTTTGTAGAAAAACCTGTACTAACCCTACAGCAGTATTGATTCAGAACTCAGTACTAAGTCCTCAGATATTGAACTGAGCTTCAGGGACCTCATAAACCCAGTTTATTATACCTCTGTCGGGAAAATGAGATTAATAGTGAGATTCTAACGCCTTCGGCGATATCTAGGAGTGAGTATCCAGTATGAGTATTAGTTATTACTGGTTGTTAGTATTTTGGGCTTTTAGTTTATACAGTGTATAGAAAATTTGGTTTTACGGAATAAGCTTCTTTGGCACTGTCACTTGATTTATTATTCTTAATTCCTATGATACTGTAGATTTATTTATTTATATATTTTCTTTACTGTCTACTTTGGATAACGATTTAAAAGTTTGTTCATAATGTTTTTTTGGGTTCCTTTAAACGAGTAAACAGGATTCTTATAGGATCAACTATTATTTATTAGTAGTTTTATACCTACTTTTTAGTATTTAGTTACTCTGTGCTCTTTTTTCTCAGGAACCTTATACTGAAATCTTGGGACTCTTTAAATTATAACAAGCCTCCAAAAAGATGTTTCATACTAACTTAGAAGGAGTAAGTATCTCATCTCTAACTTAAGGTTTCTACACAGCATCGCACCGGAACTCTTAATTGCTTGACGGCGTGTCTTAGAAAAATTAAGACTTATGAGATACAACGTTGTCCAACAATCTTGAAATTTAGCTCTTGCTAGGTTTCCTAGCACGAGTCAAGAAAATCTATAAGAAGTCAAAAAAAAAATAATTAACATTTTTTTTTATATGAATGTTACAACAGGAGCAATTTTATTACATAGCGTATTGCTATTGCCTTATGGCAGGCCGCTATATCAACAAAATATAATAAACATAAACACACCTAAACATGAAGATTTATGCTCTTGGAGGACTACGGGACCCTGGGATCACGATCCTTACTTCCATTTGACCAGTTTTTCTTTCAGTAAACATGTTATTATTTCACCTAAAAGATATTAGCACTTTATTGACGAGAAAATAAGGCCATTACTACACTGTCAGTACTCAGTAATTAATCTGTGCTATAGGATAGGAGCAACGATATAAACGAGAACACGTCATGGGGCCAACAATTAGCTTGCAAAATGCATTGATTAAACATATTAAAGGATCAGCACTTACTGACGCCACGCATACATTTTAGGCATCACCCTGAAGCCGGATTTTTAACCGACTTCAAAAAATGAGGAGGTTCTCAATTCGTCGGAATCTTTTTTTTTCTTTATCTATGTAAGTTCACTGATTACTCGAAGACGCGTGGACCGATTTGAAAAATTCTTTTTTTGTTTAAAAGGGTTTGGTTTCGAGATGGTTCCATTTTAATTAGGTCAGGATCTGATGATGGGATCCTGGAGAAATCAAGGGAACTCTTCAAATTTTATATGGACACTTGAAACAATTTAGGTATTATTTGAAAGAGTAATATTTTGCAAGTTATCCTATGGTCATCAGGTTAGGATCTGATGATGGGATCTTGGTGAAAATGAGGGAACTTTTCAGATTTTATAAATACACCTTAAGCGATTTGGGTATTTTTGCCTTGCCTTGTGCATTTTGTTGCTTTCCACTAAAAAGTAAAAAATAAAAATGGGAAATGCTTTCCAAAAAACCAACTTCAAATGTCATTACAAAGAGTGAAATAATTTTAATGTACGAACCCAAATTGTACACCAATTCGAAGTCGGGCAATGTTTCGTACAATCACTAATTGTCCTTCTGACTTACCTACACGACGAAGTTATAGACAATCGTCCGACTTCGAATTGGTGTACATTAAAAATTATTTCACTCTTTGTAGTGGCATTTGAAGTTGGTTTTTTGGAAAGCATTTCCCATTTTTTTTAATTTGTCAAAACTTTAAAATTGCACTAATGTATGCGACCGGCAGCGGTATATTGTGCTGTTAGCGGTACTGAAATGTACGACGCGCGACGCCATATTCGAGAAATTTATGGCTTCAATTACATAAGTCACATCTTTCCCATCCTCTTAGCGTAGCGTATTTCGTCATTGTATGGGAGCAAAAATATAAGCGAAGAGACGTCGTGGGGCCGATAATTAGCTAGCAAAATGCGCCTGTTTCAACGGAAGCTGCTTAGTGCTTATTAAAATTTACGGGTAGGTAACTATGTAGTAACGTATACTGGCACCTTAGTCTATGAATAGTTTATGTGCCATTGAGTATTACGGCTCGGTTAGTTGAAACTTCTCCTCCGAAAGCTTTGACAAAAAATCTATGACTTCCCTAAATGAACTGACTGACCCCCGGACCTTAGAAAATACACGAATAATAACGATGCTTCTGCAGTTATCTGAGAAGTTGAACCGATGTAAGTACTACCCGTTTGCAGAAGCTTTGCCGATCAGTACCATTCCCACCTTAAAGACCGCGTCCCGCGCTCGTCTAGCTCGTGACGAGACGAAGGTGGGAAGCGATTGTCTGAAGTGGGAGGGGACTCATTGTCAAAGCTTCTTCAAACGGATATGTAAAAACCAAAATTCACGCGGGCGGAGCCACTGGCAATAGTAGTACCTATATTAGGTACTAGCAGTGCCCACGGACTCCATTCCGCGTTAGAAATTTTTTTGTCCCGGCCCCTTTGTCCCGCGTAAGGTCCGGTTTTCACAAAAGCGGAGCGAAGCGGAGCTGTGTTTGGACCAACCAGATTTCATCATTTAGACATCCCTCAGTTTCGGAGATATCAAAATGACGAAATCTGATTGGTTACTCAAATACAGCTCCGCTCCAAGCGAAAACCGACATTAAAGTGATGAACCTGTTCATTCCGTGACTGTACCTACTATAGCATTAATTGTACTTAAGAGTACATCCTATATTCAATATACTCTATGGTTGAGGTGCTCAGGCAGCGGACGTGGTCATCGATGCTCTCGATGCGTTGGTTTCTGGATTTGTAGGATCTTATGGAGGAAGCTAGAGAGTCAAAAGATACATTGCACGTTTTTATTACGTGTCCATTTGCAATATATTCCTTTAATTGTTTTCCTCTTTAAGTTGTCTGGCAGAGATCACTACTTAGCGATAAAGCCGCCTTTTGTGCTATGTACGGAATTACTTTATAAATTTTGTGTAATGTATTCTGTTTGTGGTGTAAGTACAGACACCACGATTTTTTCATTTCGCTAAATGTTTGCCCGTGTAATTTGATTTCTTCCATTTCGTACGTAATTGACATTTCAATTACCTACGAAACGCTTGCCTTCCTCATTTCTAATAGCCCCAAGCATAAACGAGCGCGACACGCCGAAACGAATTTCTCAATAAAATTATAATGGTAATTGACTGTCCATTTTGTACGGTAAGTATAATAGTCACACAATTATTGTACTAACTGTCATATGCAACAAACACTTGCAAGGTTTTTTTGAGTACTCACTACTGGTAGTTATTTCTTAACAAATAAAATAGTGTACCTACCACATAATCCAAGGAGTTTTATGGAGGGAAATTTTTAAATTTTATTCAGGAAAATGATGAAAAGTAATAATTAAACTAATGCAAGTGTACGACACATTATTAGAAAAAAGCATACTTGGAGAAGTAGCTAAGCAATTCTTAACTTCTATTCTTGAAACCATAATTATAATATTCGTAAAGGCCCATGACTCCTCATAATTCTTTTTTTTGCAACCGACTTAAAAAAAGGAGGATGTTCTCAATTCGACATTTAAAAACACATTGTTTTGTGTTACTGGATCACGTGATGTCGATTAATAATAATAAATCATTTTGTCGATCAAAGATGATATAAGCCGCGAGATAGCCAAAACGTAGCGCTCTATCAATAGAAACGTGCTAAGTTGACATCTCTCCCTTCTGACATCTCTCTCGTGCCAACAATTTGGGTCTACCTTCAAGGTATTATTTATTAATTACCTAGTCATTATATTATTCCATCGGGGTTGATTGTGGCTAAGCGGAAGACCATTTAAATTAAAAGGACGGTTTGAGTTGTTTATTCAAAGAAATTAAATTAGAAATGTTCTCCTCATGGATTTTAAAAAATGAAAAATAGTCTATAGTACATATGAATATCGTAGCTTTCTTATAAGTAAAAAAACCGGCCAAGTGCGAGTCGGATTCGCGCATACCATAAGAGAAGTAAAACATTGAAAGAATCACTTTTTTTCATGAATTTACGAGTATAATTTACATGTAGGTACTTTTGTTGGCAAACCGCAAACGTAACTTTGTTTTTGGCGGATTATTGTCATTATCAAAAAAAGTATATTAGTCAGTGAGTTGATTTTATTTTTCCTGTAAAATATACATTAATTTCTATTTATCATAATTATTTCAGATTTTTCGATTGGTAAACTTCGGAGATAAGGACGGTATTTTTTTCGACAGTTTGCCCAATAAATCAAAAACTATCAGGCATAAAAATAAATAAAAATTAGTTTTAGTATACACAAGTAACGCCCTTTCATATGATACCCCACTCAATATTGTTATCTCATATTGAAAATTTGTCGACCCGGTTTTCCCCCCTTTTTAAATAAAAATAAAAACAATTTTCAAATTTTTACGATTGTTATGACGTCGTGTCACTATTACCTATCACTATTCTAAATTTAAAGTCGATAGCTTGAATAGTTACTGAAATAATCGAGTGTGACAGACGGACGGACGGACGGACGGACGGACGGACGGACAGAGAAAGTCTCACCATAAGGGTTCCATTTTTACCAAATTGGTATGGAACCCTAAAAACTTGATGACTCTATCAGCTTTTAGCCCCATCGAAAATAATGGGGTAATCAATAATCATAGATTTATAAACGTCGTCGCTAGCGGACCTCTATGGGGGTAACCTTTGAAAAGATATTGCAAAATTAGCAACAGTAACAACCCAGTAAATCAGACATTTCAGAGTAACTAAACACAAAAGAAAAAGGAAAATATAATGTCTTAATCTAATTCCGGAGTGGTCCTATATTGACCCAGTTATCAGGTCATGGGTTTGCAGACGATGGAGAAAAGCGTGCTCGTAAATTTCCTCCTTATTTTATGGTTTTGGAAGTCAGCCAATTGTTCTACATACTTATGAGTTTATGCCGAATGTTACATTTGATCTGTTGTACGAATCGGTTTGTTGTGTTGGTAATAAAGGCTCTTGTATAATTAAACTAACACCAGTATGTGTACTTAAACTTCACACATGGCGCTAGTGTGTCACTCAGCATCTACTCGAATGAGATATCGAAACTATGAAATAAACGTCTATTCTATAGGCTAGCCTTGCGTGACATGCGGCGCCAGTATGAGCGCCAAGATTTGTCGTCAAAAGTTCATTAAATTTCTTCTAGCGCACATGGCGCTAGTGTGTCACTCAGCATCTACTCGTATGAGATATCGAAACTATGAGATAATCGTCCATTCTATAGGCTAGCCTTGCGTGACATGCGGCGCCAGTATGAGCGCCAAGATTTGTCGTCAAAAGTTCATTAAATGTGTGAAGCTTCATAGTCTTGAGCATCGCCGCAAGGTGGCGAGCCTGACGGTTTTTTATAGGATATATTTCGGGGAGTGTGCTCAGGAGCTGTTTGATCTGGTTCTTCCCTCACCATTTTTCCACCGCACCGCAAGACACCGGGTGAACTTTCATCCCTATGTCGTCGCCATACCACCAGTACGCACGAAGCGATTCGCTTCTTCATTTTTAGTACGCATGGCTAAGGTTTGGAATTCTCTCCCGAAATCTGTTTTCCCCGCATGTTACGACCTGGGTGCTTTTAAAAAAAGAGTGAATAAGCATCTTCTAGGTAAGCGCGCTCCATCTTCGACCACATCGACACTTTCCATCAGGTGAGATTGTGGTCAAGCGTAAACCTATATAGTATAAAAAAAAAAAAAAAAAAAAAAAATTTCTTCTAGCGCACATGGCGCCCATGTGTCACTCAGCATCTACTCGAATGAGATATCGAAACTATGAAATAAACGTCTATTCTATAGGCTAGCCTTGCGTGACATGCGGCGCCAGTATGAGCGCCAAGATTTGTCGTCAAAAGTTCATTAAATTTCTTCTAGCGCACATGGCGCTAGTGTGTCACTCAGCATCTACTCGTATGAGATATCAAAACTATGAGATAATCGTCCATTCTATAGGCTAGCCTTGCGTGACATGCGGCGCCAGTATGAGCGCCAAGATTTGTCGTCAAATGTTCATTAAATTTCTTCTAGCGCACATGGCGCTAGTGTGTCACTCAGCATCTACTCGTATGAGATATCGAAACTATGAGATAATCGTCCATTCTATAGGCTAGCCTTGCGTGACATGCGGCGCCAGTATGAGCGCCAAGATTTGTCGTCAAAAGTTCATTAAATTTCTTCTAGCGCACATGGCGCTAGTGTGTCACTCAGCATCTACTCGTATGAGATATCGAAACTATGAGATAATCGTCCATTCTATAGGCTAGCCTTGCGTGACATGCGGCGCCAGTATGAGCGCCAAGATTTGTCGTCAAAAGTTCATTAAATTTCTTCTAGCGCACAAGGCGCCCGTGTGTCACTCAGCATCTACTCGAATGAGATATCGAAACTATGAAATAAACGTCTATTCTATAGGCTAGCCTTGCGTGACATGCGGCGCCAGTATGAGCGCCAAGATTTGTCGTCAAAAGTTCATTAAATTTCTTCTAGCGCACATGGCGCTAGTGTGTCACTCAGCATCTACTCGTATGAGATATCAAAACTATGAGATAATCGTCCATTCTATAGGCTAGCCTTGCGTGACATGCGGCGCCAGTATGAGCGCCAAGATTTGTCGTCAAAAGTTCATTAAATTTCTTCTAGCGCACATGGCGCTAGTGTGTCACTCAGCATCTACTCGTATGAGATATCAAAACTATGAGATAATCGTCCATTCTATAGGCTAGCCTTGCGTGACATGCGGCGCCAGTATGAGCGCCAAGATTTGTCGTCAAAAGTTCATTTACCGAGTTACTAGCCTAGCTGACACCATCTTATATACTCATACGCCACTTGACTGAATAAAAATTGTCATGGTCAATTTCTTAAACGCCACTTGGCTGATTAAAAATATTCACGCTAAATATTGTAGACAGGGTCCATGATATTGTTTCCTAGGTCTTTGGTTTGTATTTATATAAAGTGCAGTCATTTTTATGACTGTTACCTCTTTTTTTAACTTACTTTCAAAACCAAAAAAAGGCGAAGGTGTATTATTTGAATTTCTATAGGTTATCGTTTTAGTGCCTCTCAATACCTTCAAGATCTTCAACAATTTAGTATTGAAAGGGTTTGGCCCATTTAGCGAAAGTCTAAAGAAGACCATCGGAGATAAGTGTAGACCGTAATATGGTTCCGGTTGATTAGCAGTTTCCAGCTAAATCGAAGATAAATAGATCGAAGCTATTATAAAGTGAAAAAGACTGTAACCGAATATACCTACACACAAAATTTCATAACAATCGGCCTAGCCTTTTCAGAGGAGTTTCGTAACAAGCACGAGATACGAGAATTTGATATAAGATTAAGAAAGAAGAAGATATAAATGCAGTCGTACCTCATAGCCATAATATATTACGTATCATACGCATTTATTAACCCATTTATGGGCATAACCTTCAAATACGCTAAGTGGCTCATAATTCCAACGGCATGGAGCCAAAACATCGTTCATAGATAATACTTTTTCAACGAAAGCCACACTCACTAACTCCACTTAAACCTAACTACTGTTTTTCCTCAGTTAAGCGACCCTTTTTACTTTTATCGTTCGCCACTTTGTGAGGACAATTTAGGGAAGACTAGATATTTCTAGATAATAAATAGCGGTCGAAACGACCCGTTCGAAATACTCGTGGTTCGGTCGCTTTATTTAGATTTTCAGATCAACACAGCTTTTTTGTTTTTATTTACCCAATTGTTCCATAATAACAATTATCAGCGATGACAAGGCATGTAGAAGAATGCTCATATCATGAGGGAACTATAAGGAGTTCAAAAATGTACCCTAAATTTTAAGTGACATCCCTAAAAACAGTTGATTCAATATGAAGGAATGGGAATAATAAAAATTGTATTACGAGCGTAGACAGAGAAAAGCTTTTCTCTGCTTTTCTCTGTCTACGATTACGAGATTCAATCTATATGAGGTTTGTTGACATCATAGTTAAGGTTGCTAAAATAAATTTTCTAAATTAAATAATAAGTTTTGAATTGAAAATAAAATTAATAAAAATAGGATTTCTTATCTTCATTAATGTATTTCTAAGTTCTTGAAATATTTTAGCAAGGGGCACACTATACGCATTAACCTACACCTTAATAAATAAGAACATATTTTATTGTATTGATGACCCCTTGGCCCTTTCTTGGATAAGGGAGTACCGAGTTCCTTGCAGACCGCAAGACCAAGCCTGACCTCTTCAAACGTCATTTTAAATCGGTTGCGTAGTTGATGCATGCTATGCCAACCTTTTTTAGCTACAAAAACAACCTGCAATCAATAAAATAGAAACCTATGAAGATCGAGGCTCGATGTCTGGAGACACTCTTAGTTAAATTAGTCAAACAAAAGTAATTAAAACAAAATATACAAAACTTACTTGCTATTGAGATTTGCACCGATCGCTAGGTTTCGATTTACAAGCAATTTCAACTGGTCTTAAGTCTGGAAACTTACTTCATTTAGACTTCAGAGGGTGGCACTGTTTGGGCAAGATAGTCTTTGCTTTAGACTGGGACTTGAGACTGTTACTCTGTTGGGCAGTTGAGTTGATGTCAGTTAAACTTTCAGTAAGTTTCAAGTAGCTGGTAGTTAGGTAATACTCAGTTGTGAAGTAATATCTATTAAAGGATACTATAAGGCACTAAAACGTAGACAGAAATGAACGGTCTGATACACAAAGAACAATGCCCAGCCTACATAGATGTTTCGGCCTAGGGTGCCCAGGCTTAAACCTAGAAGAAGAAGAAGAATTTTATGAAGAAGGCTATTTTGTGATGAGGAACTTATCCCTGAAGAATAAAATCCAGCCCCTAGATTATGTAAGAAAAACGTATTCATCGTTATCGTTGTCGTTTAGAGACTGCCCGCTATTTGGTTCCCTGATTTACATCAGCCAATAGGGAGGCAGAATTAGCAAACGATTTATAAGAAGACGAGGAATGGACGACATAAAGTGGGCAATGATTAAGTAAGGATAGGATCTGAGCTGAGGAAGCCTTATCGTCACAACTGGACATCCGAAGGCTTTTATATTGCTATGAATACTTAACACTAACTTACGTGAAAGGCAAGATATTTTGCTTAAGACTTCCTTTTCAAACGTAATACTGAGAAAAGCGCACTTAGGAAGGATTTTTAAAATTCATCCCCTAAAGGGGTTGAATTATAGATGAAAGTTACCCTCTAGCAACAGCTTGGTCGGTTATAACAGCAGATTTTGTACTGAATGAATTCGGATTCAACTAATTACATGCTTTTAATTAGTTTAAGCAACTTTGCTCTGCTAAATATATTTGAAGCCGAACAAAATTAATTTACGGGTCTTACAGCATTGATATAAATGTTACACTTACAGGGTGTTTTCACTGAATCCACGGTGTGGCTATTCCTTAATATTTCTACACAGTATCGCGTCGGAACGCTAAATCGCTTGGCAGTGCATCTTTGCTGGCTACTCACCAAATCCAATTTTTCCGGGTACAATCTAAGATACAAATTCCCTACTCGTAATAACATTTTTGAAAAGAGCAAGTGCTGAGTTTTGCGCCAGTTCTTCTCGGTGCAAATCTGTTTTTTTTTAACTTGGCAGTAGAGTTTTGACTTTTCATAAGAGCCTATAAATTAGGCCTATATGGAAATTAAAGATTTTCATTTCCATTCATTCTCAACAGGTCTCGTCTAAAATACATTTATACGATAATGACCGTTATTGAGTATTTAACCCCTGTTTTCCTTTCAAACTTCAGATTGTATCTGTTCCACTAAACCCGATATCAGAAGCGACTCGCGGCTCACATAAATAGCTTGGCAAGCAGACTGGAGGGAGAAGGCAGTCTTCGGTTCTGTAGATTAAAAAGAAATAGTGTCTCCGATCTGTCCCACAGATTCCACAGCCAATAGGAAGCTCCGTCAAAGGACGGATACCTTGCTTTAAATACGAAACGATCAACACCAACAGCTGCATGGCCCAATGTCCGACGACAGATCGCCGAGAAACAGAATGAAAGGGGAAAAAAAAAACTAAACCCGATATAGCTTTCCAATAGCAAACCCAACCGATGCCAGTATAAAACAAACTCATAAATAATCAACAAGTAAATTAACGTACGTAAATTTACATTAAAGTTTCCACCGAGGTTCGCTCGTTTGTCGGCTAATTACTTATTTGCCGGAGTTTCGTGTGCCGAAGGTGATACATAAAGCCATTATTGAAAAGTCGCTTAATTTCCCTGAAGTGCTTTTCGGAAAACTTTATAAGTACCGATACTCCTATAGGCTCGGAATTTATAACGCTGCTTGCAAATTCACGTTATACGCTAAGGTTATTGATTTTGAAGGTGTTTTCAAATAAATGTATACCGTGTATTAATTTTTGTTGAGAACCTGGTCTAATCACTTTAAATTCCATCCCCAATTTCCGTATTTCACGATATTTATAAATTATCAAAATTCTGACTTATTTATCAATACGCAGGAATAACTCGCACTCCTCGATTAGGTAACTGACATCAATCACCAATGAAAACGTTTTTCTTACACAATCTAAGAGAACGGCTGTAATTACTACTTTTTAGGGTTCCGTATTTTAGGGTTCCATACCAATTTGGTAAAAATGGAACCCTTATGGTGAGACTTTCTCCGTCCGTCCGTCCGTCCGTGCGAAAATTGTTTTTATTTATATTTAAAAAGAAGGGAAACCCCCCCCCCCCCCCTTATCTCCGAAGTTTATCAATCGAAAAATCTGAAATAATAATGATAAATAGACATTAATGTATATTTTACAGGAAAAATAATATCAACTCCCTAACTATTATACTTTTTTTGATAATAACAATAAACCACCAAAAACAAAGTTACGTTTGCGGTTCGCCAACAAAAGTACCTACATGTAAATTATACTCGTAAATTCATGAACAAAAGTGATTCTTTCAATGTTTTACTTCTTTTATGGTATGGGACCCTCGGTGCGTGAGTCCGACTCGCACTTTTTTTTTAATGTTACGATAAAACGTCGCTAACTTATTTTAAAAGTCTTGCCCACATGGAGTGGAGCCGAGATTACTAACTAAGTACATGTACTAGTTAGATACCAACTCTACACATATAAACTTTGTTGAGTCAAGATCTCCTGATGTTGCTCCAGTTTCAGGGTGAAATATTTCGGATAATAAGAATGAGAGGGCATGAAAGTATTATTTTTTTTACCTTAGTCCCCCATGCCTGCAGTGGGTATTTGACAACTACCCTCTTATTAATTTGTTTTGATTAACCCTCAGCTCAAACCTATACATTAAAAGCATTTATTAAAGGGTGCACTGAAAGCAGGAGCGTATTAACACCTCACACGGTAACCACATAAAGGCCTCATTACGAGAGCAGGCATCGTGCATTATGCAATTCACATTCGCCGTACATTCACCGCTCATTATTTGAATTTGGAACTAGTGCGAAACGTTCACCGCCGAACTAGAAAACGGATTATAAAATGGCTGCCAAATACATTCTGCTTACATCCACTTTTAGTGGTTCTTTTTTGTATTTTTTTTTCGGCACAATTTATATTTATGAATAGAATAAAGTTTGAAAACATATTAAGTTTCATTTTTTAGTTTTCCGCTCCTCATATTATGTGAAAAACGAATCTCATATAGTGACACTTTCTCCTGTTAAAGTTTTGTCGGTAACATGTGCTCCCGTTGCTCATTGGCAGACCACCCAGCTACGATAGCTGGGCGACAAGGGTTCAAATCCCGCCGGGGGCGACAGTATTTATATGTTAATATTAGGTATAATCTTTCAATGCTTTTAATATATAAAATTCTCTTGCCAATTTTTGTCATCAAACTCCTCCAAAACGGCTGTACAGATTTTAATGAAATTTTCTGTGCATGTTCGGTAGGTCTGAGGTAGTAAGCTGATGTCTCAGGACGATGAGCGCGGTGCAGTGTCGTATGCAAGCATGATATTGCAATATAAAATTATGGGACGCAATACATCGTATCGAATCACTTAGCATTAGGCTCGTATCCATCATTCTTTGTTATAAAAAAACCGGACAAGTGCGATTCGGACTCGGCAGCGTGGTCTTCTCCGCAGGGAGCGAGTCCCTTCGGGGGTACGGGCCTCGAGGCTTGCCTCCTTACCCGGGCGATGTGTCGCGGAGGCGCAGCGCGCCCCCGGTGTCGTTCTTCTAGCCCCGGTAAGGGGCTAAGGCCTCGCCGTCCTGGCTTGTGGCCTGTGGGTCTTGGAGCGCTTGGGGCCCCGCGCCGTCAGCGATCGTGTCGCCGCCCTGCGCGGGGATGTCGGGTTCCAGTTGTGTGAACCTCGCGTCGTCATCGTCGCCTCCATCACCGTCCACGCGCAAGCACGCAGGGGAAGGAGACCGCAGGAGCTCGCGAGGTAGCGGACGCCCGTTTGGTGGTCGATCCATGGAGGTGCGCGCATGGCCCGTAGTCCGCTCGAGCAAATAGGCGTTGCGCGAGAGCGCGGACAAACTCCTCCACGGTAGGCGTCCTGGTATCCCGGTGTATGACGTCATTTCTGACGTACCTCGGGGCTCCTACGATCAGGCGCAGGCACTTGTTCTGCTGCACCTGCAGCCGGCGCGTCTGGGTGGCTGAACATAGGGCGTACCAGGCAGGTGCCGCATATGTCAGACGAGAACGGACATACGCCCCGTAAATACGGAGCTTGGTCTTCGGTGTGAGGCTGGAGGCTAGGACTTGGCTCAGCATCGACACAGCGGCCTTCGCCTGGTTCACGGCGTGATTTACCGTGAGTACCATGCTCAGGTTCCGGTCGAATGAAATTACGAGTATAATTTATATGTAGGTACTTTTGTTGGCGAACCGCAAACCTAACTTTGTTTTTGGTGGTTTATTGTTATTATCAAAAAAAGTATAAAAGTTAGGGAATTGATTTTATTTTTCCTGTAAAGTATACATTAATGTTTATTGATCATAATTATTTCAGATTTTTCGATTGATAAACTTCGGAGATAAGGGGGGGGGGACGGTATTATTTTCGACAGTTTGCTCAATAAATCAAAAACTATCGGGCAGAAAAATAAATAAAAATCGGTTTTAGAATACACAAGTAACGCTCTTTCATATGATACCCCCCTCAATATTGTTATCTCATTTTGAAAATTCGAAGCCCTGGTTTGCCCCCCTTTTTAAATAAAAATAAAAACAATTTTCAATGTTTTATGATTGCAATGGCGTTGGGTCACTATTACCTAAAACTATTCCAAATTTCAAGTCGATAGCTTTGATAGTTACTGAAATAATCGAGTGTGACAGACGGACGGACGGACGGAGAAAGTCTCACCATAAGGGTTCCATTTTTACCAAATTGGTATGGAACCCTAAAAAGGACGTGTGGCACTCGGTGACTGCCGCGGTAAAGCATTTTAAGCTATTAGCATTTTAAGTTTGTGAAGGTGCGCTCTTCTGCATTCATGGTACCCTGGTACCTACCAAAAGCTCTACTTAGGGGTGTTAGGTTATTTTCGTTACGGAATTTCTGGATTCGGTCTCCACGCTCAAAGCCCGCGAAAGAAGCTATAGCTATGCAATAGCTTAAAATCAAAATTTTGGCAGCCAATGATACTTTTAATTTTTCAGTAATTTAGAGACAGTTGAGGTATTATTACTAACAGTATTCGAATAGCTCTCTCCGATCGGTTTTACAGCAACATTACAATGTAATAGCTACCAGTTGATTCCGCAGCTCGTGAGCGAGTGTTAGCCATTCCCAGTTAAAAGGTTTAGAAACCCTGACATTAGCAGGTTCACGCCTCGCTGGCTGCAAATAATGATTGCCTTCATAGTATAAGAGCTGGTGACATTATACGATGACCCAGGATAAGCAAGACCTATTTACTTCTTAAGGAGCGTTGGGCATAGACACTAGCCGCTGTTGCCCGCGGCTCCGCCCGCGTGAATTTCGGATTTTCTCTAATCCAGTGGGACCGATGGACTTTTTCCGGGATAAAAGTATATGTAGCAGGACTGATTAATTTGTTTTGCTATTATCCGCTACTTGAAAGGATTCTGTATGGTGCAATATGCAGGAACACCATCCACATGAAACACCACACACAATTTTCTATCACTTTCTTCGACGCACGTTTCGTCCCGACACCGGGACATCCTCAGGAGATGTTGACTTCACAATGCGAAATCGTAGAGTCCAATATTTAAAAGTATATGTGTTAATCTGGGTTATAAGCTATCGATGTTCCAAATTTCAATCGGTTCAGTAGTTATCGTGAAATAGTAACTACGATCCATCCATCTATATACTTACAAACCTTCACGTTTATAATATTATTAGTAGGATGGGTAAAAACCATTGAACTCGTTACCATAATGTAACCGACACCTTACTATAAGGTTTTTTTGAGTATTCACTTCTCTCTGCAATCCCGAAGTGCCAAGTCTTTTTTCACAGACTACAAGTTAATACTTGACTGCGATCTCACCTACTCGTAATGGTAAGTGACGATGGGATGCAGCCGCACATGTTATTGGACCTACTAACTTAGTAAGAGAAAGTGAACCAGTAATGTTTTCTACACAGCACCGCACCTGAACACTAAAACATATAGCGGTACGTCTTTGCCGGTAGCGTGATAATTTATTAGCCACTCCTAAGTGTCCCACCAGACCAGACAAAATTAAAAAAAACCGGTTAAGTGCGAGTCGGACTCGCACACCGAGGGTTCCATACTATCAAAGACGTAAAACGTTAAAAGAATCACTTTTGTTCCTTGAATTTACGTATAATTTACATGTAGGTACTTTTGTTGGCGAACAGCAAACCTAACTTTGTTTTTAGAGGTTTATTGTTAATATGAAAAAAAAATATATAAGTTAGTAAGTTGATTTTATAAAACTCGAGATGTACTCGTAAATCATAACAAATAAATAACACCAACTCTTTGACTATAAATTGCCGTCGACGATGGCATTTCTGTTAATTCCTTTTGGTTCCGGAACAATTTCCTTTCGAGCAGTTCTGAACGTATGATTTTCACCATGTACTCACGTAGATCGCTAATTGGAGCATACTGAGCACACACCATTAGATTCGAAGATTCAAAATCGATTATTTCACATTACCAAGGCCCAAATTACTTGCATTTGTAACGTATTACATGTATAAGATGTATTAAAAAAAAATGGTCAAGTGCGAGTCGGGCTCGCGCACTGAGGGTTCCGTACCATCAAGAGTATATTCCCATTCTCTACATACATTCTATTAAACTAAACACCCCTGCCCACTAAATAATAATCGAGTGTGACAGACGGACGGACGGACGGAGAAAGTCTCACGATAAGGGTTCCATTTTTACCAAATTGGTATGGAACCTTAAAAACGAGCATAAAAGCAACAACAATTAGTGTATGGGAGACCCCTTAATTTTTTACTTTATATTAATTGACCTATTTATTTCTATTTTCTACAGTAAGTACAGAAATCACTAAATATTCTGTGAAAATTTGAAGCGTCAACCTGTTACCGTTATCAATATGGAGCAAAAACAAGCAAAAAATCACTTTTGTTGTATGGGAGGCCCCTTAAATAAGTATTTATTTTATTCTATTTTTTAGTATTTTTTGTTAAAGCGGCAACAAAAATATATCCACCTGTGAAAATTTCAAGTCAGTAACTATCACGGTTCAAGAGATATAACAGCTTGGTGACAGACAAACGGACAGTCAAGTCTCAGTAATAGGGTTCCTTTTTTACCCTTTGGATACGGAACCCTAAAAAATCATACTGGGTGACTGTCGTAAATAAAATTGTACATCGCCCGAACATCGCAGTTAATCATAGCAACGCATAGGTACTCGTAGCAATAGCAAATCAGGGCCTACGTTGAACAACCGATGCAAACATGTCTCTTTGTCTCCACCGATCAGGAAAAAAGTTCTAGCTTTGCCCTCGGGATCTTGTCAACATAGCATGTCAACAACCAAATATATAAGTAGATACTATTATTATATAGATACTATTATAGCAGTCTACGATACGAAATTGCCAACATCCTAAATAAATATAGGCAATAATAAAGTCCCATACATCAAAGTCCTCTTGAAATTAAATTGACTTTTCGATCTTACAAATATTTGTGGCAAGTATCGCATAGGTATAAACGCATGGAAGCGCTGGATTCGGTTTAGATGGTTTAGATTTTGTTTGAGACCTCATATAGAGACACTTTATCGTCATTTATTCGTCTTCCAAATTATTAAAATTGGTCATTCATAACAAAAAATAAATTCTACGTGCGTCATCTCAAGGTCTTATTTACAGCCATAATATATTATTGCAGTTTTTAAGATCACACTAATATTATAAACGCGAAAGGTATGTGTGTATGTTTTTGATTCCTTCACGCCGCAATTACTGAAACAATTTCGCTGAAATTTGGCATAGAGGTAGATTATATTCGGAGTTTTACGTATGAGTTTTCCGAATATTTATGTCTTTACATGTTTTTAATAAAAACTTTGTTCATAAATTCCCAGTCGCCCCATATTGGTTCCTGAGAGATTATTTTCTGCAGTTTCCTGATTTTGGAGCTATCGGGAATCAATATGAAGTAAATAAGTAGCTATATAATTGTTGACCAAAGTTTTTATGAAAATCATATTGTAAGTAAGTATATTATGTTTAAACATTATGCTCACAAAGCTCATTACCATAAGCCACTGAGCTCTTTTCTATATACTCTATGGAGATCAGTGCCATAAGCCTACGACGTAGAATATTTGCGAAAAACTAAATAAAGTTTGAGTTTATTCGCGGCCGGATACCCATCCACGTTAAGATGATTTTATTAATTATCTTATCGTACTGTGGTGTTTTAGGATCTCGCGACATACGAATCTCGATTTTAGACCTATTCATTCATGATTCAACATTCACAAATCACAGGTTGATATTCACTTCACTTCAGTTCAGTCAGGCCAGCATGAGCATTGAGCAGTCTGGCAGCGGTCGCGGTGTGACGTGGTAGTGTATAATAAAAATCGCTGCCGCGTTTCGGAATCGAAGTATTCGAAACTTTTACGAAATTCAGTGTTGTGATTTTGTGTTATCATGACTATGTTTCGTGTTTCAGTATTGTGATTAAACACCGACTGTGCTATTGGTTTGTGTTTACGAAGTTTCGAGGTTGTGCAAACAGGCCACGAGTGGATTTACTAGTTTACCGGCATTTTGTTTTACGATAATTTATGTAAGTACCCTAGCAGTCTAGCATAAAATGAAGATGTTTAAATTTTGAATTATTGTTTCCTTTGTTATGTTTGTTTTAGTATATTTTGACGTTGTTATCACAGATTTTAGTTGTTATTTATAGGTGCAAAGGTTTTTATCAGTCACGTTTGAATATAAAGCCATTATAGATGTTTATTAATGATAATTCCTAAGGTCAAAGACCAGTGTGGCGTAACCGTAGGAAACCGATTTGAATAATTATTCATTCACAAATAATAATAGGGAGGTATTTAGGTACTAAAATCGAAATATACCTGCCTATAATTTACCTTACGATTACGTATAAATAAGTAACTGAAGTAGGTAGGTATATACGTACTAGATTACTAATTAATATTATCTAACTACCTACCTTCAAATGTTCGAACCTAACTGACAACATGATTATTAAAAGTGTCAGGAATTTTTGTTTGACTTTACACGCATTTTTACATACTTACCTGGCGACACATTATTTCGTACCTACGGATGTACCGGGGCGAAACTTGCTCAGCAGGAATTTTTTAGATTCCCTACCTAGATACCTATTTATCCGATTTGAGACTATTTATCGGACTTTTGATGGATTTTATCTATTCGTACTTATAAGTAAAACAAAATGTCGAAAAGAAAGCTACAGCAGGGTCATCGTCTCATCAGTCAGGCTTCATACTTATCAATAAGAAGGTAGGCATCTAACTTGCCTGTCGATTACGTATGGTCTAAGATCCCGCCATACAACGACCTTCACCGAGCTGCTTATTGGATGAAAACTATTTTATATCCAATTACATATGTCAATAAATATATCGCTAGTGGGTTGCCTAAAAAATTTCAGTCCAGGGTATGATTGAAATGAAATTGAAATTTTTAATTTTTTTTTGCCAGAAATAATTTCCTGGCTGAGGAAAGTATTTCTGCTCTATATTTTTTGGCAAAAGAAAGTTAACGGATAATTAAATCGTAGGTAAATAACAGTAAATAAGCACAATTGCGATTTGCGACCTGAATCGCTCATCCAATCTAATTTGAACTAAGATGTCAACGGAACTCTAACAAAGCGGAGTTTATGTTACGATGGATTTTTTTTAAATTCTTAATTAATCATACCCTGGACTGAAATTTTTTAGGCAACCCACTTGCGATATATTTATTGACATATTTAATTGGATATAAAATAGTTTTCATCCAATAAGCAGCTCGGTGAAGGTCGACCTTACTTGGGATCCCCTACTAGTAGGACCTAATCGACAGGCAAGTTAGACTACCTACTTCTTTTTAGGGTTCCGTACCCAAAGGGTAAAATGGAACCCTATTACTGAGACTTCGTCGTTCGTCAGTCTGTCCATCCGTCCGTCCGTCTGTCACCATATATATCTCTTGAAGTGTGATAGTTTGGAGGCTGAAATTTTAAATTCAATATAAAGGGGGCCTCCCATACAGCAAACGTGATTTTTATGGCTTGTTTTATAGAGACGCGGCACGGAAACCTTTGTGCACGAGTCAGATTTCCGATTATTAATAGTTTGAGGGTGTGGATATACACAGAATAGTAGTTCAACGGCCTAATAGTTTTTTACCCGAGTGGTCCCAACTGAAAGAATATTACTTAACAGTTGTTAAGTAATTATGCGAAGGTTTAATTACGAGACTGTGTGAGGCAGGCAGTTAATAAGGTGGGCCTTGATTTCAAGGTGTATTTTTATAGGTTACTAGCTCAACCGACAGACGTCGTTCTGCCATTCTTGTCAGTGTACCTAAATTTTTTGAAACCAAAAGACAAGTCAATTCAAAAAGTCAAAAGTAAAGTCAGACCAGCCTGGGGGTCTTGATTTATAAATATGAAATAACAAAATAATTACACTATTACAGTTTACTTTTAAAGTGAATTGAAAAAGTAAACATTCATAACAACAGTACCTTGGTACCTATTACTTTATTTACTTACTCGTTTGTGATCACTCAAGCTATCGCTTACTTTGGGGGCTAGGGCTAGATTGCAATGTATATAATGTCCTGATAGGTATATATTTATTTATTTATAATATTTATTTATTGCGATAACGTTGAATAAGTATTTCTTGCACAATTCTATTTAAATATTATTTATAAACACCCAGACTGACCTATGTTGGGAAATGAACCCGAGACTTCCCGCTGAGATAAATATTTACTGCGCAAATCTGGGAGGTTGTACTCGTAAGAGTATGGCTGGTTGGAGCGAGCCCAACAAAGTGAAAAGTCATTTTTCTCGAGGCTTTTCTAGTTCGCCACTGAGGATAGAGCGTGTCTCTGGAAGGATAAACCATAATGCTGCTATTAATGATAACATATTGTGAAAGTTCGACACGTGAGACGTTTCGGGAAGCGCTTTCGAGTTTCGACGAGAGAGGCACTGTACGATATTGGACTTAGTACTTTTTTCAATATCGAA
This sequence comes from Coenonympha glycerion, assembly GCA_963855885.1. Taxonomy (NCBI): domain Eukaryota; kingdom Metazoa; phylum Arthropoda; class Insecta; order Lepidoptera; family Nymphalidae; genus Coenonympha; species Coenonympha glycerion. The sequence goes on along the minus strand of OY979637.1, from coordinate 12,061,321 downwards.
TAATGTGCCAGCGCAACAGCTGATGATCGACATAGTTTCGGGTGATTTTAGTTGTAGAACTCTACGTCTCAAATAATAATAGATCAGGGGTCTGCCCCCTGATTGCGTAAGAACATCGTATTCATCGTTATCGTAAACGCTAGTGAATTCTGCGCCGCGATTGGCTGACGCTAATCAGGAACCCAATCAGCAGGTACGTTTTTCTTACGCGATCAGGGGGCTGATTGTGTAAGAAAAATGCCACCGTAATCGTTACCAAGTTCTGCCCCCCGGATTGGCTGACGTAAGTCAGGGGACCAATTAGCGGGTAGAATATGTAGACAATATTGCTGAATATTTCGTTACTTCGGTTAATTTTGTGTCTAGATTTTTCTTTGTTAGATCAATTAGTTAGAAATTAAGAGTAAAATACTTAAGTTCTTAATGAACTAATTCGAACACAGATTGGACACAGATTTCGATTATTCTAAGGGTGTAGCTAAAAGTAGGTACGAGTAGGTAGTAGGTACATACCTATTTCCTTTATTCAAAGTTCAAACAATTATTTCAAAATTTTGATGGAGTGCCTAACATGACCTTTTTATCCTGTTATTTAGAGTTGAAAAACTTTTGTTTCGTTACTAAAAAATATATTTTGTTACCATTAAAAGTTTGTGAGTAGGAAGTTTCAAATACTGGAAATTATGAAAGTTTAGTAGATAACTTTGGTTTCATGTTTCTCAAGGATAGAATATATTATAACGTAACTGTTCCTAGAATTTCAAACGATTATTACAATAACTTATAAATTGTTAAGTTCCCAGGTTGAAAAACTGTGTCTGAAATGTCTTTACCTAATACGTATTTACTTTTTAATAAATAACTTTCTTATTAACAATATATTTTGTGACTTATGTACTCACATTGTTAGTAAATACTAGGTATAGTTATCTCATAACGTGGTCTTCGAGAATATGAAGGGTCTATACCTATCACACCACGAGAACTCTCTCAGAAGAACATCTGCCTAACCCTTCTCAGCGTTAACCAGATACCTAGGTATTATTATTATAGTACTTATACCAAAACCTCATACAATTTATCTTCACCATCAACAGTTTGAGATTTCAAGAAATTATAAAACCTAATATGTATTATCTCCTGAAAATACATGAACATTAAACAACTCTTGTCTCCAGTCTCTTGAAAGTTTATTAAACCGTCAGTTCCGGTTATAATCTCTGACGTTTATGATTTTATCGTTGACCCTAGGTGGAAAGTTAATTTAATATTTTAAGGGATTGCATCGTTATCTCGTACTCTATGAATTATGATATTAATATGTTGCGAAGGTCACCTGATTTAAGTAGATACTTAACGATTGATAGTGTAGTCTGAGTACATTTTTGTGTAAAAATAATTAAATCTACCTACCTAGTAAAATTTAAGTAAAGAATGTAGTTGTAGATTACTGGCATCTAAGTTTAAAAGTAATTTAAATTTTCGTCAACTACTCGTAATATGCAAGTATTGTATAAAATGTTCGTGATAGCTGTAACTGAGCATTTGAGTAAAACTGTACATGGTGATTACTCTAAATGGTACGCTATGAAATATGTATTGTGAATGACTTAAAAAAAGTATAAAAATATGCAATGGACATAATTTTATAGGTATGTATAAAAACTTATCAGTTAGTTAGGTATGCTAAGTCAGTGAAGCTTAAAAAACCTATTGTCGCAAACTGCCTTCACGCACGAGATAACTTCCAAAGGTCAGATGTAATCAGTCAAAATGCTCCGATAAGGCAAACAGCACAGCCTCCGGAACGGAAATCGTTCAGTGGCGTACAGTCGTACAGATAACTACCCTTCACTCCCACCACCGCATTTACCTGAGGGGTTAGTACAGGGTTTGTACGAATTTCGAGTCGACTCGCATCGCACAAACGAATCCAATGCGTACATACATTTACAGCCAGCGCCATCTATGGACAGTCACTGACATGTGGCCTTCAATAGATGGCGCTGGCTGTAAATGTATGGGGGAATTCGATTCGTTTGTGCGACGCGAGTCGGCTCGAAATTCGTACAAAAACAGACCTGTATATATTTTGTGACTTATGTACTCACATTGTAAATAAATACTAGGTATAGTTATTTCATAACGTGGTCTTCGAGAAGTCTTCTTCTATCACACCACGAAAACTCTCTCAGAAGAACATCTACCTAACCCTTCTCAGTGTTAAGCAGATAGGTTTTATTATTATTATAGTATAGTTACCAAAAACTCATACAGTTTTCTTACATTAACTAGAGGTTTCGACTCGCATCGCACAAACGTAGCCAATGCCTCCATACCTACATTTACAGCCAGTGCCATTATATGAACAGTCACTGAAATGCGCCTGTCAATAGATGGCGCTGGCTATAAATGTATGAAGGCATTAGATTCGTTTAGTCGATGCGAGTCGACTGGAAATTCGTACAAAAACCTGTACTCACCCCTCAGGTTTTTGTAAGAATTTCGAGTCGACTCGCATCGCACAAACGAAGCGAATGCCTCCATACATTTACAGCCAACGCCATTATATGAACAGTCACTGAAATGCGCCTGTCAATAGATGGCGCTGGCTGTGAATGTATGAAGGCATTAAATTAGTTTGGTCGATGCGAGTCGACTGGAAATTCGTACCAAAACCTGTATTCACCCCTCAGGTTTTTGTAAGAATTTCGAGTCGACTCGCATCGCACAAACGAAGCGAATGCTTCCATGCATTTACAGTCAGCGCCATCTATGGACAGTCGCTGACATGCGGCCGTTAATAGATGGCGCTGGCTGTAAATGTATGGGGGAATTCGATTCGTTTGTGCGACGCGAGTCGGCTCGAAATTCGTGCAAAACCTGTACTAAACCTACTGTCCGGAGTAAAAACGATAAGGGTGTAGGCGGGCACCTCGTTACTTAATTAAGGTTACTAAGCACAAACCTAGTTTTACTTGGGAGTATTTTAATAGAGAGGTAATTAAGTGGTTGCATATTTTATGTCTTGACTCTTGTAAAAGGGATGAATCATTCTTTCATTGTTCAGAACTTTTGGAGTCACTTTGCTCTTAAACTAGTTGGCGGGTGGTTAATTGACCTAGAAACTGAGGAAACCTAAAAAAAATTGTAGGTACCTTAACCCTTAAATGTCATGGAAAAAATGTCGACTTCATCTCACTTAAATACTTACTACTATAACTGGTGACCTGGCAAACGTTGTTGTGCCATTAGGGGTATATACAAATTGCTGACGTCCTACTCTCAGATTTACCAAACAAACACAAAAAGTTCATAGCATCGGTCGAGCCGTTTCGGAGGAGTTTGGTAACAAATATTGTCACGAGAAATATTTATGTACCTATTAGAGATTATATAATACTACATACTACTGGCAATAAATGTTTATGTCTACGCCTTATATACGCTAATTGTTAATAATGAAAATATAATAGGCATTATAAAAAGGATTGTCTGCCGAATTTTAGGAGCTGCAGAAAAATTACATACTTACTTAGGACTACCTTAGGACATATCATCATCTTATTATTTTATTATTTAATACATAATAGACCCGCACTTTTATTTTATTCGGCGATAAGTAATACTCAAACATCCGCTCGGCATTGCCATGGGGTTTTATTGGGCTGTAAAAAACCCTCTTGCCCCTGTCGAATCACGGTTTTGCCCTTGATTGTGTGCCCCGATTGTTGGGTCTATCTGCCCCAATGTTGAGTTGGGCCAAGTGGTTCTCGTAAATTTATATCTTACCTCATCGGTAAATATGTTTGTTTATCGCCAATCTTCATCCAAAGAGTTAAATAGCAACGCAATAGATATTCTTTATAAAAAAATATCCGCTTCCGCAATTTTCTTTTAAGAGAAAGATTCTACGCCGTATGACAACTTTACGTACTTTTCGAGGTGCTAGAATCTCTTGATGTACAGACGACTATAGACAAATATTATGCAAATTTTTAACCACTACTAGCTGAGCAAATTTCAGTCAAAGCAGTTCAGTAGGTACCTAGTTGCGGTGTAAAGGAGTAACAAACATACACATACAATTATTTGCCTTTATAATAATTGTATAAGTAAGATTACATTTGTAGGTTATAAGTAGTTAGTCTAATATTTGCGAAAAACTAAATAAAATTTGAATTTCGCTGGCTAGTAGGGCCGAAACATTCTAAACAAAATAGTTACCATAAAATAACGCATCCAAAAAAAAACCGTCACATCGTCTGTAGTTCTGTACACACCGCAGAAAGAGCATTACGACAGTATCTCTATGATTACGACTTACATTCCGCGCTGCATGCAAAACTGTTTTAATTTCTCCGCTCACGGGGAAACTTTTGGCGTCACAAAATTAGAGGTCGCTGTTGAAAACCGCAGTTTTAATCTTACACATTCAAATGTGGTATGAAATGTCGTCGTCGTTGTCTGGAGTACCCTAATTTTAGTCAGTTTATTTCAGTCGGTGTACTCAATTAGTTTAATTTGAGCTTCTCGTAGCTACGTTCGCGGAGAAAATGCTTTTCTTTTAGTTTCATTAAGTAGTTTGTTCCGTTGGTCCTGTTTTATTAGTTTCATTCAGTAACGATTTTTTTTCATAGAACTCATTAAACGCGTCAAGTATGCCCTTGGTGTTTTTCTTTAGCTGGACAATAAACACTGTGCTCCTGAAATAATGTGACGAGAGAAAGTGTTGTTTTTATTACAAAACAAATAAGCACAAAACATGTTCTTTTTGACGCAAATCGAATTCGTTTATATTTCGTTATAAAGAAGTATTTCCGAGCCAAATATGGCCAGGAGGATTATTACCATATGAACCCGAATAACACCACAAATAATAATCGAAAAATGGCAGAAATTACAAATAATTTTGGTATTTCTTTCTATGGAAGCATTATAGGTACGTGGAGCCTTAATTTCAGTATTTATTAGGTTTTGTTTGGCTTTCAGTTACGCAAAATCCACACTGCATCTTAATAGTTAAAGGCGTCGATCAAGAATGTCTTTCATCCAAAATCATTTATAACCCGCTGAGACTACCGGATTTTCTAAATATAGACGGATAATTGGTGACTCGCAACTTCACCCTTATGGAACTTAATTAATTTAGTTCAGCTTCCGACGTCAATCTCTCAGGATTGTCAAACGGATACATTATTAAATAATAATACACGAGGGGTTTTACGAAACTCTGTTACAGAACCGCTTGCTTGTAAGAGCTAATGAACCAAAGCCGCATAAAGCTTATAACGTAGGTAAGAACGAGCATATTGTATTTATAATTTACCAGTAACGATCAATAGAAATCTTATTAAGAACCGAAGAGAGTAATTAGAGTGCTATAAAATCACCGATATGAACCTAAGAATGAGACCATCTGAACATTGTTCGTTAACCTTCTTCATACAAGAAGAAAATACCGTCATAAATGACAAATTGGTTTCCTGCTGATATGCTGCAATATGCAGTGGAAACGCGCGTGTTGGTGTCAAAAACATTTTTGACACCAGTAAACTGGTGTGCGCGGTCCGCGGGGTCCTGTGTAGAGCCTATTATTTAGACCTATGTGAAAAATAAAAAAAATCATATTCATTTTCATTAAGTTGCAGGTGAGTACTTAATCGAAAATTCTATGGCAAAGAAAGTTACAGACCTTAAAATAAATAAGTAATAACATTTGTGGCGTAAATCACATAAGATTTTGATTGAGATATTTCACGAGTAGGTGTTCCCGATTATATAATGGTTCAACTTAATGAGTTTCCACTCAAGTTTCGCCTCGCTTAACGTACTTCCCTATTTTATAAAGGACAGATGAAAGTTAAAAAACCTTACCCGCGAACCGCCAGACAATGGCGCCATAAAATAAACGCAAGTATAACTAAAGTAAAACCGCTAAATGGCGCAAAGTTCTTACGAAGACCATAAATTACCGCTTAGGGAAGAGTCCTTTGATATTTCACGGCTCCTACGTATTGCCCTTTTAAACGTATTATTGAGTTAGGTTTCAAAGTGCTAGGGAACTTGTACACTTTTGTGACATTAGCAGCTTTAACCTTAAGGTTTCAATGATTTCTAGAATAATTTCAGGATGAAACATTGGTTTTTTGAAACAATAATTTTAAAAAGGTATATATAACAAATTGGAGGATCGGTAAACATGTATGTGAACCACTTATAGTTTAGGGATCCGTACCAAAATGGTTGAAATGGAACCCTTATATTTGTGGTATTTCAGTCTGTCACATATCACTGGCGATTATTTCAACAACTAGGTATTGAACAGGCAGTTATATTTTTTCCCAAAACAGAATAATATTATCATGAACTTAGCTAATACACCACAGAGTATCTTCATGTTTCGAGCTTTGTGCTGATATCCTAGAAGCATTATCATAATTCTTGTCAACTCGACTCTGTTGTCCTATGGACAGCGGAACTTCGTCCGCTTTAATCACAAGCTATTCGCAATTCTACAGTCAGTTGTGAGGGGCACAATGGAACCGCTTAATTGGATTCAGCAATCGAAGTCTTGGGTATAATAGTTCTACAAGCTAACTTGATATCCTGATTGCAGTTTGTGGGATTAAGAATATCTGGCAATGTGATTTTGAGGTACCTAACCGAGCACCGATTACCTTAAAAGTCTGGTCAAATGCGATGCAGGCAATTTTAGCTGTTGTAATACACTAGTTTATAATTTGGTTTATAATATGGCAGACGCCATACTGTACAAATAAAACCGTCAGCAAAACCACTACGTAGGTATAGAATCTCTAATACATAATAAGCACCCTAATTTTTCTACTAAGCTGACTAAATGTAGACCAATTCTTACTTTGATTTCTTACTTTGGGTTACTTTGATTTTAAGAATATGCCAAAACTCGTAAAAAAGCTTTTAAAATAAATAGCAATTCGCGATTGAAAATAAAACTAACAAATAACAGGGTATTAAAATGAACGTGCTTTAACTATTAGCAATTCCATAACCTAATTTAATAAAGCTAACTAGTTCGAATAGTGTTGTATCTTAATCGATTTGCATAGTTAGTTATCAGTGAAGACGTCTTTGCCTTTTAACATAAATCTGAATGTAAGACTTCGGGAACAATCTCAATCAAACTACTGCAATTAGAATATCGAGTTAGATCCACTTTAGGTGCAGACTCAGAATTGTGGAATTTAATTTTAATGTTCCTTAATGCAGGACAGTTACATTAGATTAGATAAGTGACCAATAGGAGCAGTTAATAATTTAATTTAAAATAAATCATCAAGTAAATCATTTTGTGGTAAAAATGTATTGATAATAGCTGAGCCTGCAAACGTGGTTTTTCCATTAGGCATATAAAAATTGTTTACGACCTTCTCTCGAACCTAACAAACATACACAGAATTTCATAACAATCGGTCAAGCCGTTCGGAGGAGTTTGGTAACAAATATTGGCACGTTTTAATGTACTTATATTAGAACATTTTTCATTAAAACATACTAAATTACTCGGTTTACTCGTGTCTCAAGTTTCAAAGAAAAATTATACCTATTTTAACTAAAAATAAAAAATATTTAATTTGGAGCGTACCTATTCTAGACTTTTTACCAGGTTACTTATAACCAGGTGGTTATAATGAAACACTAACTCATAGAGGGACTTAACTGTACTCATAATTTCACCGCATTTCTGAGCACTGCGGTTTTATGAAAGGTGCTCTTTCATACACTTCACCATAATGATTATACGTAGATACTCTATAAAACCTTGTGCTTTGACTGCATATTTCAGTTAACGACTAATTATTTTATATTATTTTGAGTATTTGTTTCACTTTGTGCAATTATATTCGGGTCACTTGATTAAAACTCATATAAAGTAGGGAGAATGTATTTACTTTTTTAGGGTACGGTATGTATTTATTTACTCGTATATGGTGGAAATTATTGTTATAATTACTAGATATTTTTAACAATATAATTCATAAGACATAATAATTATAGCTATTATTTATTTTACTTTTTATTGAAATGTTACAATGAAACTTATCGTTAGCTTATTCTGGTTACTCCAAAAAGTTTTCCCGCGTGGAATGGTGCCCGGAATACTGGCTGCATTTCCTTGTTGGTGTGGTTCATCACTCATCCGTCGCCTCTTTTAAGACAAGACCACTCCTAGCGGTTAAACGTCTGTGTATTTAGAAAACTGCATAAAAAATTAGAGCGGCTTTGCAGCACGACGGAACTTTGCATTCAGTTTACGTTTAAATGTAGTGCATCTTGCAATATAATCGCCGCTTTTGTGAGGCGAGAAAACACTAGAAATTCCTTAATTGCACCAGTTCTTAATGAGTTTGCGACGGAAGGTTCAGTTCAAACGGGTAAAAGTGGGATTGCTCTCGCCCGGCGCGATGATGTTGTTTTACGCTCTCAATTTCACTTTATTTCTATTTAAAATATGGCCCCGTTTTTATAGAAAAGAAAAATTCGAGTTCCTTTTCCCGGCCTCTAGGAGTTTGCAGTCATCTCGCAATGTGACAATTGATGAGAGGTGTAAAACTACAAACTCAGACCAGCACGGCGACCGGCTAAAAATATCAATCATTAAAGAACTGCATCAATGTAAAAACGTGATTTTCAATTGATATGATTGGCCAAAACCCATGTTTTGACATTGATACAGTTCTTTAAGATTGATACTTTTTTAACCGATCGACCTGCAGGCTTCCACTGCGGTGGGTAAGCCGCGGTCAGTTATACACAATATAGTTATATACGTAGTTTATGTACATATTAGAAAAAAAAAATATATATTTATTTTTGCACATGTGTCGCTGACGTGGGCTTTATTATAACTATGTGATCTAAATTTTAAGAAAGTATTTACTTCGTTACACTCTATACTTACCTGGTTGAAGAGTAACTTTTTTCTGCGGTTTCGCCTGCGTTACATTAGGGTTTTCACCAATCCTGATGGGAATAATGGATTTGTGTCAGAGTGCCTAATCCAGGGATTTTATTCCTCGACTCAAAACTTCAGCCAATTCAGCTCGGTTTAGTAGGGAGTAGATAGGGAACACATACATGCCGCCACTATGTTTACAGATAAAATATTTACTATCAAAATAATGGAAATCTGAATAAGGTTGTTTTGTGATCAATGGTCACAAACCATTGAAGATTTATGTATTACTACTAGGTACTTATCATCAATTTTTTTGGCATAGAAGCCTTATTCAGGTAGTAAAAATCCTTGCATGGTCAAGAACTCAGCATCCATGCAAAAACTTGAACGTTATGCTTGTATATAATATACTACAGATGAAGAATCGACCGAAATGAGTATCGGAAGCGTTTCAATGTCACGCAATTGATCTATTAATATAAGAAAAAAGTGTTATTTCGTATGAAGTAGGTATAGGTAGAACAAATATAATATGTGAAACACTGAAAGTTGCTGAAAATGCAAATTTTAGCTAGTTTCTTTCATATCTAAGTACGTATTATTAAGTATCTAGCAAGTATTATTTCAGTAGTAGTAGTAGTATATCTAGTAAGTATTATTTCAGTAAACAGCTCATGTCTTACACATAAATGTATCTATTGACATCGGATCCGAGCGAGTTATATGAAATTCCAGGTCAGTCGGCTGGGCGGAACTGTTTCAAAATTCAGTTTCAAGGTTTACCCGTTAACAAACGCGAGGCAAGTAAAACAATTAAAAGCTTGTAATAATAAATCGCGGAAACGCCTGAACCCCAGAGAGATTTAAAGGTATCGGAAACCAACCTTTCGAGGCCCTCTTGTACTTGACCGAATTTAAACTTTTTATTTTGTTTTGTCGCAGAAAATATAACGGAAAACGTTGGAAATGAAAAGTGGTCTGAATCGTTTTTTCCAACGCTGTTGTTTGGCCAGTTTAGTTGTTTTTTTATTGTATTAATTTACCTAAATGTATTTTTTTTATTACGCTGTATGCTTTAACTAAGTTAGCCCACTGGAAAATGTTTGGCTGCGGGAAATTAAATAAAACGTTTGTATACGAACACAATTATTCGATTGATTGTTTTTTTAAACACTGTGTTTAATTATTATGTAGATAATTTGACATAGCCTCTTTTCCTACTTACATAATTTTATTTTTTCTATATAGGTAAGTAATATAGAAAAAATAAAATTATGATACAACTAAAGATTCAAAATTATAATAAGTTTTAATTTATGCATCAATTCTTAGTCCGTATTTATGTTACAAACTTATCCATGCCTAGCTTTAATTTTATGAAATTCTGCTCATAGTACGAGCAAGTAGCATAAAACTTTGTTTCTGCTTTTGAGAATACGAGATTATACAGATTTCTTTTGTTAGTTAAACTGTGCAAATAAGAAATTCATGTGAATGAGTACAACCAGGGATTTCGCAGACGCAATTTAGCATGTTTTATTGTTTGAGTTTATGAAATCACATTCTTATTGCTTTGGATGAAATAAGAACGTAGCGTATATTTATTTCATAGACTTCTAAAGATTCGCAAACTATAACATCTTCAAATTTTCATCAAAAACAAGGATCATTTATAAATATTTTTTTAAAACAAGCTTTTATATTGCTTTTCAACGTTTGATCTGTATTATTCTCAGCACGACACGCACTATCTAGCACCAAAGTACTCGTCAAGACGAATCAAACGAGTCCAAACTGCCCTTATGTCGTTTAATCACTGATTTCCTATAGCCTTCTTCCAGCTCTATCATCAGACCTTGGTAACAATCTAGCACCAAATTACTCGTTGAAACGAATCAAACGAGCCCAAACTCCATGCGGTTATTTCATTTAATTACTGAGTTCCTATGGCCATGTTCTAGTTCCATCATCAGACCCTTGTTACCATCTTTGACCAAAGTAGTCGTCAAGTCAAATCAAAAGAGCCCAAACTCGATGGAGTTGTATCGTATAACTAGTTATACTGAGTTCCTGTGACCACCTTCGAACCGGAAGGTGGTCACAGGAATCATCAGATCAGCGCCCGTATTCTGTATCTCGGTGGCTATCAAAGAATGATAGCCACTGGCATATGTTTTTTATCCATTGAAAGTTTGCTATGAAATAAAAATAACATTTCCTTAGCAAAACTTTGTCTTTGATAATTTTTGCGTTGTCATCCAATTTACTCATTTATGCAAAATGCAGCTCAATCGGTAACCGAGAAGTGGATCTTTAACTTGCAAGATTTGATTACAGACAAACAAATACATAAATAAATATCGGAACAAGTGAAAAAAAAAAATGCTTGTAAAAAACTTGAAAAAATGGGATTCACTTGACGGAAAACTGTTTGACAGTAAAAATAATCTTCAAAATTGGTGAAGAATAGGTAGGTAGGTAAATGAATGTTGTCACTAGTTAGGTATGTTATCAGATAACATAAATGCGAGGTAACTAGTTTATCAGATAACTCGTAAAGATTAGTTTGTAAATGATGTACATTGTACAGGTTTTGAATGTTGAGTATTGCGATGCTAGCATCTACTCGTAAAACTGTATACAAAGTGCGAAGTTAACCATCTTTCACTTCTCATAATATGGACAGTTAATGAGTTTTGTATCGTTTCGGTACATTCTCTTGATGGATTAGGACGCCTGTGATTAACGTCTCAAAACTGGTTAGAGATGTTAATTTGGATTAGGTTAATGGTGATTGGTGGTGATAATGTAGTACATTGGTGTAGGTTATCACAATTATGAACGAAGCGGTTTCGTACTACGTGCGATCCGGGTCCAATTTGTACCCGGCAAAACACTGTTCTAGAAATCTCGGTCCAAAATCGATATTTTCGAATTCGAATTTAGTGCGTAAACTACCATTAAAATAGTTTTACGACTACAGTCCGGACTCTAATTTCACGAGTTCGATCGGCTTCGGATCGGGCGTATTGCGAAACCGATCTTAGTAACTGGCAAATGGCAATAGACGCAAACACGGGATCCGGCGGTCCGTGGGAAAAATGTCAGTTTACTGGTGTCGAAAATGTTTGTTTTAACACCAACAGCGTAAGCCAACCACAGTATTGCCTATGGACCGCGATCCACGCCACAGATAGATATACTTGTTATTAGTCCGCACGCGAGTTTCCACAAGGACGATTTCCCCATGTTGCGGCGTTATAGCGAAAATTTTGACAAATGGCGCTACTTTTTTTTTGCATGAAGAAGGTTGACGTAAGATGTTTCGATGGGCTCATCCCCAGATTCATATCGGTGTAACTGGCATATATACTCGGAGTTTACCGTGAGTTTACCGAAACAAATTGAAAAAATTGCGAAACTCAAATCACAAGAAATGGCATAAAATGAAAATGAATACTATTATTTAGGGCAAAACACAACATAGCTTTGTTTAGATGTATAAAATGTGTATTTATTTAATTTAATGATGGGCTTGGTTGTAACTGGTAAACTGGTAACTCCTACTATGGTTTTTTCTCATTGAAACAAAGCAACCAACACTAAAAAAGTTAACCACAAAATATTTGCCTTCCCTGGTACGTTTCAGCGAGGTACAAATATTTTCATTTGCGACTACATATGTGGAAAAACGACGGACAAGACCATAGAACACGCCTGGGCTCCAAAAAAAAGACAAGTCCCTCGAGAGCGGCGCGGATGGTGAACTGTTTTTGGTGTGTGTACTGCGTTCGGTGTAGTATACACAGACTGCACGTTGCAATATTTGTGTTACGATTTCAACAGTGTATCAAACAGTATGGCGTAATTTTACGAGTAACTAACAATCTTATCACTTATTTTATAACTTAGTGATATATTTATAAGGAAATAGTGTCTCCGTGGTGTTTCCGATCTGTTCCACAGATTCTACAGCACATAGGAAGCTGCGTCAAGAGAAGGATACCTTGCTATAAACACGAATTATCGCCACCAACAACCGCACGGCCCAACATTGAACATCCGAGAAACAGAATTATACATTAAAAAAAAAGATTCCGACGAGTTGAGAACCTTCTCCTTTTTTTTGAAGTCGGTTAAAAAGAGAGAAAAAAGTGATATTTTGCAAGATTGTTAAACACTAACAAATGCCTAAGGCTCTTATGAGACCTATGTACTCCTTAGGGGTAGATTATTCAAAATCTTTTCTTGTTTAATCCTCTACAAGTTATTACTGGACTGCAATCACAATTTACACCTGGTGGTGATTGCAGTCTATTAATAAAAGATAGACAAATAAGAAAACTCAGGTTTACGTAAACCTTTTTTCGTACAAGCTAACAGTAGCTTCATCTGTCAAAATCACAGACTTGTATACTATAGACAGGGCGAACAGCGCGAAAAAATGTCGCCAGTTTATGCGTGTCATTAGTACCAACAGTATAAGGCCATGAGATAGTTCGGTCAGTGGCGGCGGCGGGTATTTTGACGGATGACGCTACTGTTCGCTTGTATGAAGAAGGTTTACGTAAAATGTTCGGATCGGCCTATCTTTACTATTTTTATCTATTGTCAAAATTCTATATGTGACCGCTGAGCGGACTACAGCGTGGCCTTGCTGTTGGTAGCAAAACACGCATTTTTGGCACCGATAAACTGGCGAAATTGTTCCGTCCGTCCTGTCCAGAGTGTATGTCTATTTTTATGAGTAAGCCAGTATGGTAGAACTAAGAAGTAATATTCTCAAAGGTGTGCGAAGATTGCCGACTCGCTCTTGGCTCATGTGGTGAGCGAAAGGTAAACTCTTTTCATTCTGTGAAGTATCAACTTAAAGTATCTGCAATAAAGTTCATCATGAAAGCTTACCAATAGGTACAGCGTAAAACAGTTTGAAACATTTAGGCATAATAAATCATACCGATATTAATAAATGCCTATCTTAATTATCCAAGTAATAAATTGAGATTTTCATTTGCTTCATTCCTTGTTTATAAGTTCTTGTTTTATATCTAACTCATAAAGGAGTTTTTGTTAAAAGGTCGCAGCTTCAAACAATGTACTCGTTTGAAGTTGCGACCTTTGAGTTTGAATGTCGTGCATGGGACCTTGATAGAGAAATAAATTATATAATATCTACATCAATTAGTCATTCATCCAATGTTTAAAATAAAGATAGCGTTCTATATTTAATATTTGGTTCATGGAGTAGGTATATTTGTGTCGTGATGGCATAGCATACGTACGTGCTTTATTTTTATTAAGTTTGAGTCATTTACTTATTCCTAGTAAATGTGTATTTTTGTTTGTATTGATATAATTTACGTAAATACTGGTTTCATGTCTTAAAATTCCTTGATGTGAATTCATTCATAACCTTTACGTAAATGAAGTGTGACCTCAATAGCTGCGAGCAGATGTGGTGACATTGACACACTTTTATCGGAATTCTTCAGAACTAACTAATTAAATAAATATAGAGGATCGACGTAATATAAGTTTGTTTAAAATTACTTTTAGCGACAGCGATTGGTGATAGTATCACATGATTGCAATGAAAACCTCACTAAGCTATCGCTGATTCACTGTAGTGAATCAATCTCAACTGAATGCCGGCAATCACATATTATGATGATATTCAGGTACCTAAGGAATAAATAATAATAATTATTCATGTGGATTGAAATGTCTATACATAATTTTATTACTCAGATAAATGATACTTTAATTAATGAGAGCATAGATCTATAAAACTAATTTTGCACAGAAAGATTAGTAAAATGGAAAAATGAATATAAGATCAATTTTTTCGAATCTGACGGATTTACGCGGGTTAGTAACTTATACAAATAATATTAATTCTATGATAGTTCTTGATAATAATATTAATTCCGTTATAGTATTGTTGTTCTTACTAATTTGACTAGTCGGTAACAACTTAACAAGCTCACTGGTGTAACATGATAAGCTAAATAAAATTTTAAATGTTACACATGCGAACCTATTGTAACAAATAACGATACAAAGTTATAAAAGTAGATGCATTAGTGTAGTACTGTAGGTAGGTAGGACGCTTACATTTGAATGTTATCTTTGTAATTTTATACGTTGAGAAATATCTGACCACCTCTGGGGAGTCTGTTCCTAGAATTGATACGGGGGCCAAACAGGACGGTCGTCTTCGATATCTTCTAGAAGGTTTATTTATTTCTGAGAAAAAATAGCGGAACATTTTTTTTACCATTACTTTGAAGGTAGAGTTTAGTTTGTTTTTTGCACTCTACATTTACAACTTAGCACTTGACTGCGATCTCACCTGATGGTAAGTGATGGTGATGATGTACCTAGTAATTTGGAACACATCTCTCACGGCACATCTTACACAGCATCGAGATTTGTGCCGGAACACAAAATCGCTCAGCGGTGCGTCTTTGCCGAAGCCTCGCACCACACCAGACCTAACCCAATTTAGAAATTATAAAATTCTAAGGAAGCTCTTGGCGGGAATCAAACCCGCGACCTCCCATTCGAGGAACTGAGGGTGTGCTGTTGCGCCAAGGAGAACGCCAAAAATCATCGTGAATAAATCAATTTTCAACAACTTACGCATTCGCATTTATTAAATGATTATAACTACTACGTACTAAAAATTGGTTTTCATTAAAATTATCCTCTCCTTTATTATAATTTGAGATTCAAAGATTTTACATCGCAAAATTGAAATGTTTTGGTTTCCCACTATCCTGAATTTTCACCTATGCAACAAAGTAAATTAAGTTTTCGCGACCTTTAACCAACTTAAGTAGGTTTAGAACTGTAACTAAAGTAGGTTTACGGACGTAAGTTGGCAGTTAGCACTTAGTATTCGAGTCTGCTTTAATATTCGCAGGATGATTAAGGTACCCAGGTACTAGGTGCCAACGTTAAGTGGTAATTTTCACTGAGGTGTAAAAAAGGAGCTTTCCCATGTCAAACGTTGACCTGGGCAGTGACAGCCGTAAGTTATGCCAAATTCGAGACCACTTAATGTTTTCTGCAAATAACTATTATTGAAATAAGAAGCTTCGTGGTTTGGATGAAATAAGCCTTATAAGTTGACCAAAAAAGTAAAAATAATATTGAAATTAGTGGCATTTTGTGTCAATAGAATTATCGTGCAATGTACGACATAATAGACGACCTCCTTGGCCCAGGGGTTCGAATGGGAGGTCGCGGGTTCGATTCCTTTGGAATTTTATAATTTAAAAAATTGGTTCAGGTCTGATTTGGTGGGAGGCTTTGGTCGTGGCTAGTTACCACCATACCAACAAAGACGTACCGCCAAGCGATTTGGCGTTCCGATGCAATGCTGTGTAGAAACCGTTGGGGTGACTTAACCTACTTCCAAGTTAGTACGTTAACATCTTCGGCTGGATCATCATTTACCATCAGATGAGGTCTTAGTCAAGTAGGTACTAACCTGTATAGTGTAAAAAAAAGTTTAACTTGAGCACTTGGTCCCGTGTTTCGTTTAAAGGCATACGACAAGTATAAATCCTATTGCTTCTATCATTTTAGTAATGGATTTCCAAAACATGGGTAGGTTGGTACTTCAAAGAGTCTGTGCAAAGGCAAGGCAAATCGAAATTTCATTTTAAATGTCAAAGAACCCCTCACTTTGTATAGCGCCGGAAATCTTATTTAGATTTTAAGTTTCTGTATCGGATAGGTGTTATAATATAAAAAACTCGTTCACAGAGGCATAGGGTAAGTTTTTTTATAGGTATACCGATTGATACAGCAACAAGTAGGAATTTTGTGAGTACTTAGACTTGAGAGGTACTCGTATCATGGTGTCTTATGAGAGTGAACTTTTGATTTAAAAGAACTTCTTTCAAAACTAATCTAGACATGTACTATGCGTGCCAACTAAGAATAGGACCGCGCTTGCTGCCAACTTCACACGATAACTGTCAAAATAGTACTGCCAGCAAAAAAAGTGCAAAACAGAAATTTCATATATTTTTTATTGTTCATATTATATAGTATAGATTTAATTATTGTATAATCATTATATTCATTTAAAAATTCTATTCTTGAATTTTATTAATTGATAATTTTGGATAAATTAATTCTACAGGTATGGAAACACTTTAAAAAATGAACAAATACATAATTAATGTTACTGAGAAGCTACCAGTGTGCCGTTAGCTACGCTTTCGTGTATACGCGCGTGTGTCCTATATCTGTTGCCTACTGGACTTCCTTGTTATTGTTGGTTTTTTTGTTATTATTGTTGCCTTTTATTTTCATATTTGTTAAATTTGTGCTCTTGAGTGGACTTTCAACTCAAAATGAGTTCAAAGAGAGGTGCGGTGCTCCATCGTAGAGCACGAGAAATCGTTTTTAATGTGCACAAGTACTTCGAAAATGAAAAGCAATGAAGATTCAGACTACGACGACGATGACGCTGTATTAAGTGGTGTAGTGGAAATATCCGCTTAATAAAAACTGAAATAATATATTATGTATATTTCATTTCCTACTTATTTTTAATTATAATTAATTTGGCGTGAAATGTATTAGAAATACCAAAAAAGCGTACATTAAACATTTAAACGGAATATAATTTGTTTACTGATTTTTTTGCACACCATACACTTTAGTAATGAAGTTTGCGCATATTTCTGAACAAAATGGCGTCTTGACAGTCCTATTCTCATTTGGCACGCATAGTACGGAGTTATTTGAATAGCTATATTATAACCTATGCATTCAGGTGATAACCGAAGCTCCAATAGAACCACTAAGACATTCATAAGGCGAGATGGAATTTTATTGTGCCCGCTTATATTGCAAATTCTAGGAGTGATATTCTGGATTATTTTACTTTGCCGACGCTTAGCCGTTATAGATTTAATTTTTTGCATCAACACTGTTATATTGCGATAAACAATTCAAGTGCGTAGGCGTAGACTCGCGCATCGACGGTTCCATACTGTAGAAGAAGTAAAACGATAAGAAAAACATTTGTAACTAACTGTTATGTAGTATGTATGTACAGGTATTGGTATGTAGAGGTTTATTATTTATTAAATATTAAAATAAAAGTTTAACAAAAATAAAAACCGACTTCATAATATAGAAAAAAAAAAAAAAAAACTAACCCACTGAAAAGCACAAAATAATTTTCTAATAATATTTATCTTTCTATACTTAGTTTTTGAAGACGGTGCCAAACCAAAATTTTAGTTATGTTTGCAAATTCTAGTGGAGATTTTTTTGTTGAGATATTGTGGTCGATTCTGTTGTACAACATGTCTAAACTAAAGTAATTTAAAATAGCGGTATCCTTTTCCATCATTTGAAAAGGATAGCACTATTTTAAATTAGTTTAGTTTAGAGATTTTGCACAACAGAATCGGCCACATTGTTAGAAAATTATTAAATAAATCAAAATCGCTTCTATCAAATCAAAAAATATATTATACAGATCTATACTCGGAATATCTTTATGCAATCAAATCTGCTTATCAGGAAATCCACGACCAAATGCACCTAAAATCACATAGGTAGTCATAAAGTATACTCGGAATTCAAATATTGCTTATTTAAGAGTCCTGTGAACTACCATGTCTCCCATACAAACGTAATACCAAAATCATTTGTAATTCGTGTATATTCGATCATGTTGTGGTGTTTTTCGGGTTTGTATTGTAATAATCTATGCTAATCTATTGCATTAATGGAGACATCGTAGTTCACAGGCCTCTTAACCCTTTGAGTTATCGAGTCGTGTGAACCAGCTTTAAAATACGACCTGCGATGAAACCTCGTGAACTCATTTTACAGATTAGATTCCTTTATTTCAGACGTACGAGTATATATTATACTACAATATTAACGTTCAAGAGAATTATACATAGCTCTACGGACTAATCAGGTGTATAATGGATAACCTATTACGGGCAGGCTTCCTTTAAAATTAATCACGTATCTATTTGTCAGAATATGTCGTACCTACCCTCAGTTTTGCATGCAAATTATTCTGTTTATATCCGAAAGTTTGTCACCAGTTACTAGTGTATGGTATTCCGAAGTTTTGGGTCTATTATTATTGGCACATTTAGGTACCGTCAAACTTGGCGCCTGTTGAATTTGCGAACCGTTTGCATCCGCTTCCGAAGGTAATAAAAATCTATAAAAGGACTTGCAAAACGTGCATAGCAATTAAGTACTTACTCTTAAGGAGTAAGTATACTTTGTACGTACCGACTGCGTTGTAGATATAATAAGATATTTTTTCCGGTGTTAGTACTTATCAGCACAGACCAAGGCATATCTTTAGTTCTTTGTTCTGTGGACTAACTTATCAACATTGTTTTGCCTAGGTCATTTGCCAATGACCTAGGCAAATAAATCTATGCCCCGGGGCCGGGTGTAATACAAATTTCACGGAAAAAGTGTTCCGAGAAAATCTATATAAACGAGGGTTCATGTGTATTTTTATAAACAAACTAAAACATTTTAATTTATGTCTTAAACCATTTTTATACAGCCTAATTGTGCTTAAGTACGATTGGAAATCTTTTCGCGTTTTGGCTTTCGTTAGGTTCGGACACATTTTAGCGATGACCCGAAATCTTTAGTTTATACATCAATGGCCTAGTTGCTAAAGGTAGTAATAATGCTAACCGCTAGTGCAAACGTATCAGCAATATGGCGATCGTAGTTAATTACTTAATATAATTTTACGTGATATCTTGATATGATAATATGCTTCTAATCTAAATTATGTAATCGACTCAATGCGTGATAATATAATATTTTATTTTTTAGTTTATCCTACCTACTCATTTAATATATTTAAAAATTTTCACTTAATATAATATGTTTAGTGAAAGTAGTTACTATTATAGAGAGCATCTAGGAAACTTTATGGGATTCCTTTTAAGCCGACTCCACGGTTTGTAAATGGAAAGATCTTATATTTTTAACTCCAAGAAAACTTTTTGCAGTAAGTTTTCTTTTAGTTTGCTGCTTTCACAATTTGTTTATACGTAAAAAATTGCAGCAACTAAAGAACTCTATGGTATCATTGCTAGTTACTGTTTTCATAGTTTACCAATAAGAAAATGTAATTCATTGATTTATAAACTAAGGATTGTGGGTCAGCGCTAAAAAGTGTCCGAACCGAATGACATACAAAACGCGAAAAGACAACAATCGCACTTCAGTCTCGTGTTTGAAAATTAGGCTGTATAGTAATGGTTTAAGACATAAATTACAATGTTTTAGTTTGTTTATAAAAATACTCATGTACCCTCGTTTATAAAGGTTTTCTCGGGACACTTTTTTCGTGAATTTTGTATTACACTCGACTAAGCCTATGATGTAATTCTGACTTTTTAGCTATGATGAAAGACAGTACAAAAGATACCCGAATGGAAGTTACGAAACTGTTGTGTGCTAATAAAAATGAGAATGATTAACACAGAATTAGCTATTTGTGTACTGATTATAACAAGTCTTTTATAATATTGCGACACAAAAATACTTAACGAGAATTCTACAGTATTTGCTCTGGATTCCCAACAACATGCTTTGTTAAAACGAAAGCCTAATTAGACAAACACATGTACACACGCATGTTAGTTAAACTAGCTGAAGCGTATTTGATTTCATTGTAAAACCCAGTGAACTAGATTTTTTCAGTCTTTTTTTAATGAGAACCAACATTTAGATAGAATGCGGTAGCACGCGAAAATATTGCTCTAAAACAATAGTAATTTTTTAGGGTTCCATACCAATTTGGTAAAAATGGAACCCTTATGGTGAGACTTTCTCCGTCCGTCCGTCCGTCCGTCCGTCCGTCTGTCACACTCGATTATTTCAGTAACTATTCAAGCTATCGACCTGAAATTTAGAATAGTTATAGATAATAGTGACGCGACGTCATATCAATCGTAAAAATATGAAAATTGTTTTTATTTTTATTTAAAAAGGGGGAAAAACCGGGTCGCCGAAATTTCAAAATGAGATAAAAATATTGAGTGGGGTATCATATGAAAGGGCGTTACTTGTATATTCTAAAACCAATTTTTATTTATTTTTATGCCTGATAGTTTTTGATTTATTGGGCAAACTGTCGAAAAAAATACCGTCCCCCCCCCTTATCTCCGAAGTTTACCATTCGAAAAATCTGAAATAAATATGATCAATAGAAGTTAACGTATATTTTACAGGAAAAATAAAATCAACCCTCTAACTATTATACTTTTTTTGCTAATAACAATAATCCGCCGAAAACAAAGTTAGGTTTGCGGTTTGCCAACAAAAGTACCTATATGTTAATTATACTCGTAAAATCATGAACAAAAGTGATTCTTTTAATGTTTTACTTCTTTTATGGTATGGAACCCTCGGTGCGCGACTCCGACTCGCACTTGGCCGGTTTTTTTTTTAATGAAACAACTTGACAGGGACATGCTAAGTAAGAATGTTATCTAACACAGGACGTTGGTTTACCTTTTAACAATTTGAAATAAATATTAAATTTCAGCAGAGTCTTGATTAGCCACTTTCACAGGAAATGTGGATACAGCTTATGGTTTGGTCAAATTTAGGAAAGATGGAACCTTGAGCAACATATTTTTTTGCTCAAGTTTTGTGTTTTTTACCTATTAAACTAAGGGTATCATTTAAGCTATCACCAATTTAATTAGTTTTGTGTTTCTTAAATAATAGGGTTTGTCCTCAAAATAGTAGTAAAATAAAACTAACCCACTGAAAAGCACAAAATAATTTTCTAATAATATTTATCTTTCTATACTTAGTTTTTGAAGACGGTGCCAAACCAAAATTTTAGTTATGTTTGCAAATTCTAGTGGAGATTTTTTTGTTGAGATATTGTGGTCGATTCTGTTGTACAACATGTCTAAACTAAAGTAATTTAAAATAGCGGTATCCTTTTCCATCGTTTGAAAAGGATAGCACTATTTTTAATTAGTTTAGTTTAGAGATTTTGCACAACAGAATCGGCCACATTGTTAGAAAATTATTAAATAAATCAAAATCGCTTCTATCAAATCAAAAAATATATTATACAGATCTATACTCGGAATATCTTTATGCAATCAAATCTGCTTATCAGGAAATCCACGACCAAATGCACCTAAAATCACATAGGTAGTCATAAAGTATACTCGGAATTCAAATATTGCTTATTTAAGAGTCCTGTGAACTACCATGTCTCCCATACAAACGTAATACCAAAATCATTTGTAATTCGTGTATATTCGATCATGTTGTGGTGTTTTTCGGGTTTGTATTGTAATAATCTATGCTAATCTATTGCATTAATGGAGACATCGTAGTTCACAGGCCTCTTAACCCTTTGAGTTATCGAGTCGTGTGAACCAGCTTTAAAATACGACCTGCGATGAAACCTCGTGAACTCATTTTACAGATTAGATTCCTTTATTTCAGACGTACGAGTATATATTATACTACAATATTAACGTTCAAGAGAATTATACATAGCTCTACGGACTAATCAGGTGTATAATGGATAACCTATTACGGGCAGGCTTCCTTTAAAATTAATCACGTATCTATTTGTCAGAATATGTCGTACCTACCCTCAGTTTTGCATGCAAATTATTCTGTTTATATCCGAAAGTTTGTCACCAGTTACTAGTGTATGGTATTCCGAAGTTTTGGGTCTATTATTATTGGCACATTTAGGTACCGTCAAACTTGGCGCCTGTTGAATTTGCGAACCGTTTGCATCCGCTTCCGAAGGTAATAAAAATCTATAAAAGGACTTGCAAAACGTGCATAGCAATTAAGTACTTACTCTTAAGGAGTAAGTATACTTTGTACGTACCGACTGCGTTGTAGATATAATAAGATATTTTTTCCGGTGTTAGTACTTATCAGCACAGACCAAGGCATATCTTTAGTTCTTTGTTCTGTGGACTAACTTATCAACATTGTTTTGCCTAGGTCATTTGCCAATGACCTAGGCAAATAAATCTATGCCCCGGGGCCGGGTGTAATACAAAATTCACGGAAAAAGTGTTCCGAGAAAATCTATATAAACGAGGGTTCATGTGTATTTTTATAAACAAACTAAAACATTTTAATTTATGTCTTAAACCATTTTTATACAGCCTAATTGTGCTTAAGTACGATTGGAAATCTTTTCGCGTTTTGGCTTTCGTTAGGTTCGGACACATTTTAGCGATGACCCGAAATCTTTAGTTTATACATCAATGGCCTAGTTGCTAAAGGTAGTAATAATGCTAACCGCTAGTGCAAACGTATCAGCAATATGGCGATCGTAGTTAATTACTTAATATAATTTTACGTGATATCTTGATATGATAATATGCTTCTAATCTAAATTATGTAATCGACTCAATGCGTGATAATATAATATTTTATTTTTTAGTTTATCCTACCTACTCATTTAATATATTTAAAAATTTTCACTTAATATAATATGTTTAGTGAAAGTAGTTACTATTATAGAGAGCATCTAGGAAACTTTATGGGATTCCTTTTAAGCCGACTCCACGGTTTGTAAATGGAAAGATCTTATATTTTTAACTCCAAGAAAACTTTTTGCAGTAAGTTTTCTTTTAGTTTGCTGCTTTCACAATTTGTTTATACGTAAAAAAATTGCAGCAACTAAAGAACTCTATGGTATCATTGCTAGTTACTGTTTTCATAGTTTACCAATAAGAAAATGTAATTCATTGATTTATAAACTAAGGATTGTGGGTCAGCGCTAAAAAGTGTCCGAACCGAATGACATACAAAACGCGAAAAGACAACAATCGCACTTCAGTCTCGTGTTTGAAAATTAGGCTGTATAGTAATGGTTTAAGACATAAATTACAATGTTTTAGTTTGTTTATAAAAATACTCATGTACCCTCGTTTATAAAGGTTTTCTCGGGACACTTTTTTCGTGAATTTTGTATTACACTCGACTAAGCCTATGATGTAATTCTGACTTTTTAGCTATGATGAAAGACAGTACAAAAGATACCCGAATGGAAGTTACGAAACTGTTGTGTGCTAATAAAAATGAGAATGATTAACACAGAATTAGCTATTTGTGTACTGATTATAACAAGTCTTTTATAATATTGCGACACAAAAATACTTAACGAGAATTCTACAGTATTTGCTCTGGATTCCCAACAACATGCTTTGTTAAAACGAAAGCCTAATTAGACAAACACATGTACACACGCATGTTAATTAAACTAGCTGAAGCGTATTTGATTTCATTGTAAAACCCAGTGAACTAGATTTTTTCAGTCTTTTTTTAATGAGAACCAACATTTAGATAGAATGCGGTAGCACGCGAAAATATTGCTCTAAAACAATAGTAATTTTTTAGGGTTCCATACCAATTTGGTAAAAATGGAACCCTTATGGTGAGACTTTCTCCGTCCGTCCGTCTGTCACACTCGATTATTTCAGTAACTATTCAAGCTATCGACCTGAAATTTAGAATAGTTATAGATAATAGTGACGCGACGTCATATCAATCGTAAAAATATGAAAATTGTTTTTATTTTTATTTAAAAAGGGGGAAAAACCGGGTCGCCGAAATTTCAAAATGAGATAAAAATATTGAGTGGGGTATCATATGAAAGGGCGTTACTTGTATATTCTAAAACCAATTTTTATTTATTTTTATGCCTGATAGTTTTTGATTTATTGGGCAAACTGTCGAAAAAAATACAGCCCCCCCCCCTTATCTCCGAAGTTTACCATTCGAAAAATCTGAAATAAATATGATCAATAGAAGTTAACGTATATTTTACAGGAAAAATAAAATCAACCCTCTAACTATTATACTTTTTTTGCTAATAACAATAATCCGCCGAAAACAAAGTTAGGTTTGCGGTTTGCCAACAAAAGTACCTATATGTTAATTATACTCGTAAAATCATGAACAAAAGTGATTCTTTTAATGTTTTACTTCTTTTATGGTATGGAACCCTCGGTGCGCGACTCCGACTCGCACTTGGCCGTTTTTTTTTTTAATGAAACAACTTGACAGGGACATGCTAAGTAAGAATGTTATCTAACACAGGACGTTGGTTTACCTTTTAACAATTTGAAATAAATATTAAATTTCAGCAGAGTCTTGATTAGCCACTTTCACAGGAAATGTGGATACAGCTTATGGTTTGGTCAAATTTAGGAAAGATGGAACCTTGAGCAACATATTTTTTTGCTCAAGTTTTGTGTTTTTTACCTATTAAACTAAGGGTATCATTTAAGCTATCACCAATTTAATTAGTTTTGTGTTTCTTAAATAATAGGGTTTGTCCTCAAAATAGTAGATCTGTCACCAAAATGTAGTCACCAAACAATGCAAAATGAGTTCCACAATAAATCACCTAAAATCCTGAGATATAAGGTCTAGTACCAAATAAATGTTTTTGTATGTATTATAATAGGTGTGTCCTTATAAGTATTTAAGCAAACTAATTTAAAGAGATCACCAATAAATCATATTATATGTTACTAGAAAATTGCATTAAGTTCAAATAAAAAATTAGGGTTGTCATCATCGTTTCAACCAAAAGATTCTGCTACTTAACTAGACTCCCAAGGTTCTAAATTTCCACTGGTTGTATAAATTATATTTAAATAAAATTTTTAGCAGAGTAGTAAATAAAACAATTAAAGTCAAAATAATCAATATTTATTGTTTAAAATAATTACCACTGAACAATCAGCGCTGGTTTAAAATAGCTGGCTTATGGCTAGCAGAATAGTAGATAAAACACTTAATTAAAGTTAAAATAATCAATATTTATTCTTAAAAATTGGTCAATTTTTAAAGCGCGCCAATTTGTCTCCGCCCCTTTGATCATTTTTTTATTAAAATTATAAATTGATGTATTAAATTGGTAACGAATACTATTAATTTAATATCTGAACGAAATAAAATGTTACTACTGTATTGGTGACAAAATATCAAATAAAAAGGAGTCGCAGTCAGGGATCGATAATCGATTTATTTGGTGACAGATCTACCATTCTGAGCACAGAGCTATTATTTAAGTAACAAAACTGTTATTATAAGAACTAAGTTTATATTCATGTAATGCAATATAATTTTATTGGTTATCGATCTCTTATTTTACACATATATTAACATTAATTTGATAATTCATACCTGGGAACAATTTTTGTTTATCTGAGAACGAAAATATTTCATGGCGATAGATCTTTTTATTAGGTGATACAACTTGATGACAAATATTAATTTTGGTGATAGAAAATATAGTTCCCTTAAACTAATTCAGTCAATTCTTTGACCTACGCGACTAATGCTTAGTTAAATGCCGAATGTGAAGATTATTTGAAACGTAATAACGTATTTTAAATCTTATTCTACAACATATTATTCCATCAATAATGATGCAATATTTAAACGCGTAACACTATAGGTAACCTTGATCTTTGCCTTTAGTTTTTGTCACCGCTAGGATGTTAATTCCCTTGAGAATTAACATATCTTAGACGCAGAATCTGAAGTCAAACAACGGCAAATACTCTAATCCAGCTGATTAGAGACGCAGGATTATGCCGAAAACCCAGATTAGGCACGCTTATTATTAAGCTATTAAAGTCTATAAATTTGCTAGTGACTGCCTCTAAAGGTTATCCCACTTATAGCTTATAGCGGTCGATTAAGATTAGGTGTTTTAGTCAGTCTTTTGAAATTCGAGTGGAGCTGGTGTGTCCTAACTCCTAATATCAAATGTAAGTCAAAATATTTACTTCATAATTTTCTCCTGTAATATATAATCATTAGTGAACGGAAATTCGGTACAGGGAAGCCTAATATTATACAAATATGTGCAATGAACTCCAACTTAGGTTAACATCCGTTCTAAAAACTTTTTACGACCTATAGGCATCGGAAGCGTCCTATCAGACCGTCCTTCAGATTATTTAATCTGTGCTCCGAACGAAAGTACAGTTATTAGCAAACCCGGCAACTGTGGGAGGTCGTCAACAGGTGATAATATATTTATAATATCTTATCATCGGCGAACTCAACGATGATCACAAACAGCACTTTACAGAATAGTAGGTACGACCTTCTACTACACAGTACACAAACACTATCTATCTCTCCGTATTTATTGCCGTAAATACCTACTTTAATTGCACTCACCAATGAAACAGCTCAGGCACTATCATTGTGAATTAACATTCAAATTTATGTACATTTTTACTTACATTTCCTTTGTCTTCTGGAACACTGTAATGTGTGTAATTTCTTTTATGTGTCAATGTCCTTTTGTATTATTGTTTTCATGTTCGAGGATGTTTCATTTCTTTTAAGTGAAATGAATTGTGTCGGAAAATGGAAAAAGCAGACAGGTCTTCCTTTATAAAGTTTATGATGTGTAAATTCAAAGGTAAACAGTATTTTTACAATAAAATGATCGATGTATTTTTACGAGTTCTTTAGGTACTTATTTATATTTTAATCAAAATAAGAAAAGTCCAAATTTCAAAATTTATGAAAAATATGGAGAGAAATTTCATATCTATTTTGTTTATTGGCGCTAGTGGCAAGGGCATCAATCTCACGCAAAAAGAAAAGTGTTTGTTCTTTTCTGCTCCTTGTAGATACGAATGGGTGGAACAACTAATCACATCACTTTATTGCAACGTTTTATCTTAATCCAGAGCGGTTTCTTTATTATACAAAATCCTGCTCTCCTTAATTTTACTGAGTCAGATCACATCTACAAACTCAAATTATAATTATGCAGATGTAATGAACATTTTTTACGGTTACTCCTCTCGTGGGGGGAACAAAACCCTGCGCTGTTACACGAAGCCTTTAAAATAATTGACCTTACTCGGCTTTATTCACGGCAGTGGTCGATAACCGTTCTTTTTCGTGACAAAAACCAACGAGAGCTATTAACTTACCGACAGTTAAGGCCGTAGACGGTTTTTATTTTTGTTTTCCTCACTCTTGCGACAGGCGGCTTTCTACTCCTTAAGAATATGACAGAAAAATTACGATTTATTACACTATTTTTATTATCAGGGTAAGTAATACTAAAAATACTAAGCCAGTTATCCAAAAAAAAATCCAGTGTTTTTGTAAATTATTTCTACTGATATAATTGTTGTTGGACAATGCAATACATAAAAATCCATTGCAGTTTCCGTTAAAAATAAAAACATTGGAGATTTAGGGAATATAGATTTTTTTCCTAATCGTTGTTCTGCTTCCAAGCTAATTTAGATGAATGACCCAAATACATATTTCTCAAAAATAATAAACTCTACATAGTTTTATGTAATGTTTGCCGATGACGGAGACAAAAGCAAAGAGTGTAATGTAATCCCCAACGCCAAAAAGAAAAAGCCTCTCTGCAAAGGCAGAAATCATGGCTGGGGACCGTTTTTGGTCAAATCGATTTGCTCCAAAACTTGTATTTATAGAACTTCATAGTCGTGAACTAATGGACTAGTGACTAAAACTATTGAACCACGTTTTAATAATAGAATAAATATGTACCTACCTATAAAATACTCGTAATATCATTATTGTGTGTAGGTACCAACATATTCGAATTATTCCTGAAACAAATTCGAAGTTCTAAAGTTATTTCCGCTGTTACATATATTTGTGATAATAATATTTTTATTATTAAATCGAAGTAGGTATGGTAAATGCTGATTAATTATTGTAACAGAAGAACGCAGCGACGCCGGATAAATACACAAGTATATTATAACAATTTACTAAGGCTAGTACAATAAGATGTATCTCGATTCAAGTCTATTGCAAAAGTGTCACGCTACGCCATCGTGACTGAGTCATCGGCTTCGTTCGGCGCCGTCCGCCACCGATCGGCTGTGTCGCGGCACCCTCCGACAAGCCGCCAGAGTTGCCAGCATCGGTGTCTGGCCACATATCACGGTGTTGCTAACACGGCCATGCTGCATGGTGCCCGCCCCGGGCACCCCACGAATTAGGGGCAAATCTCTGCGAAAGTAAAAACCTGTTAATACACGAATACCCAAAACACATACAGATTCTTCATACTTGTGAGGCTCACCGGAACACTGTTTATTACTTCCCATTATACGTACCCCCTCAACTCAATCAACAAGACCATCCCACCTAAAGGGCACAAAGCCGCACTTAGGAGCCCAGATGTGCCATTGTCGAAAACCATCTCCGCCCTTTGCTCATACTTGAGTGCCCTGATGGTGAAGACCACTTGTTCTCAAAGGCATCATGCTCACTTAAAGAGTACCAAGTGAATCTTCGAGTTAAGGTAACGCACATCACTCTAAATTCGTAATAAAGCAATGCTCCCCATTAAACCCTCCAAGTATTTTATCACGACTATTTGCCTTCTCTCAAAGAACATTTCGCTCACTTGAAGACTCCTTGCTCTCAAAGGCATTACGCTCACTTGAGAGTACCAAGTGAATCTTCAAGCTGACACATAACACTAAAATTCTCTTATTACTTCTCATCATACGCATCCCCTCAACTCAATCAACAAGACCATCCCACCTAAGGAGCGAAAAGCCTCACTTAGGAGTCCAGATGTGCCGTTGTCGAAAACCATCTCCGCCCTTTGCTCACTTGAGTGCCCTGATGGAAACCATCTCCGCCCTTTGCTCACTTGAGTGCCCTGATGGAAACCATCTCCGCCCTTTGCTCACTTGAGTGCCATGATGGTGAAGACCACTTGCTCTCAAAGGCATTATGCTCACTTAAGAGTACCAAGTAAGTCTTCGAGTTAAGGTGACGCATAGCACTACAATTCTATATTCTCAAAGCATTTTCCCACAAACCCTTCTAGCATTTTATCACGACTCGCTGAATTATTACTTATCGAGCTCGTATAAAACAAAAGTTACTTTAAGGGCGATTCATCGTACTATGCTTTAAACCAGAATTGAAGCATTAAAAATTAAGCAAAGTAACCGTTTTTTAATAATAATAATAATGTTTTCTTTTTCGAATGATAACATTGTACTATACTAAATTTAAATACCTGGTATTATAATAACAATACCACAACAATATTGAACCATACTATTTTAAACACCTTGCTAACACGGTTCTCCACTAATCATCATCAAAATCATCGACCTTGATTGATGATTTCATATTTATTGCCACTACCACGTCATCGCACGATTCCGCGAACTACTTTGACTACCCTTCAAATCTATGCGCAATCCACAACCGAATTTTTGATATATTTTCTAATTCCCTAATAAAACCTGCAGTATTTGTTCTACATTGTTCTGTTGTTGTGTGTTGCAGAGACAAACATATTTTTTTTTTAAAGGCGTCTTACACTAACAATTACTTCTTATTTTTGTCATTACGAACGGACCCAAATGATCCAGACGCAAAATTTGAAAGTTGGAGAATATTTTGGTAAAGAAATAATTATTTTTCCTCCTTGGGATCCATTTTGAGTAATAAATGCAATTCAAACTGGTTTTAATATACTATTATTTCATTAATTGACATAATCGTGGGAACCAGTAAAGTGCAATGGCGAATGATAAGGATATAAAGGGAAAACGTCCAACAGTTTTGTCAAAAATGGCCCACGTCACTGCAGTTACATTTCATTACCTGCCAGATACGTCATATTTTTAGAACCACCTAATTAAATAACTCGCAGTTACAAAATCCTTCTTTATTTTCCTCGGCCTGTCCTGATTCCAACACCTCTCATTTTAACTGTATTTGTACCATCAGCAACTAATCCGCGTTCAATATCGAATGGTTTATGATGCATCCGACTACCACTGCAATGCCCACCTAGCCACCCAGTGAACCATATCTCTTTATCATATATAGTATAGTGTTGTTATGGATATCCATAACCGTAACCGAAACTATCGGGTAACCGAAATAATTTAATATCCATAACCGTAACCGAAACCGATTTTTTTTTTTTTACCAATATCGATATCCATATCCGGATCCGTGTTTAATAGTATTTAACACTTCAAAATGAGTAGCTGTAAGAAAGAATTAATTGAATGACAGATTGCGAAACCTACAAGGTACAATAATTATATTCGACTTTAATTAATAAAGCCGAATATAATCTTATTGTATTTCATTTTACAGTTCCTTAAAAAATTAATATACGTAACATCCCTAATATAGTACCATTACATTACATTACAGATAAGTTCCATTGTTAACTAACATTTCAACTTCCCGATTTATTGTTAATTAAAATAATTAACCCGCATCGCGTTATTTCTTGGCCTAAATGGCCTTTAATAAAAATTTATTATTATTACCTCATATTTAATTTAACTTTCACACCCGGCACATAATAAATATATACAAAGCCAAAGAAATATAATAAACTTATTTCAATAACACAAAAATAAATACGAGTATTATTATTTTAGACTTTGCATTTCTCATGACACTACAATCCATAATTACACAATTACCCATTTAGTTTGGCAGAAACTCAGAACCCTTGGAGTACACATATTTTAGCCAATAATTCTAACCCATAGGAACCAGCACTACTTTTCGCCGATTGTGGTCTACTTACACACATATATACCTAATAATGAACTTTTCACCCTCACGCAGGGGACATGTACGTGAGAATTCTAAGGCCAACCTCAACCAAAAAGGCTAATAGCCAACCCTCAAATAACTAAAAGTCCTGTTCATCATCATTTTTTTTTTTTTTTTGAAACAAGGAGGTGCATTTGCCAACCCAAACGGAAACCGCAAGAATCCATACACCACAAAACATGAAAAACAACATTTAGGAAATATAACAGTAGTGTTAGTGTTAAAATATGGCGGCCCTATAGCTACACAGCGTTCTCCTCTAGGTAACCTACGGATCGTAGATCGGAGGCAGATCGGGATATAAAACATTAATTCCCACTTTTTATATCTAAGCTGATGAACACCTTACGACATTAAAACCTACCCACAAAATCTTCAATTCGGGGCACTGATGACATATATTTAATAGCTATCTTTTTAATACCCTATTGTCAATACGGAGCTCTTATTTTGTTCTTTTTATAAACTTAAGAGGGCAACTTACTGCTGCGAAAGCCACCATTTACAACACAAGAAATTCGTTGAACATTTCGCGGATCGCTTATCCACTCAAGAATAGAATAGAAAATTCCCCACCTCATACAGCCCTAGCATACAGAGTTTCTTATAATTTTACACAATATCTAAAGAGAGATCCTAAATGTCTACGTTAAACTGGATAATTTTATCCACACCTCGCAATTATTTGCTTTACCTTATTACCATTACTTGTAGAATCACAACTTCACCCAATAAATAATGATATTATTTATTGCATGCAACTAATTCAGCTGGAGCCTATGTGTGTCCAAGTCAGTCAGCATTATATTTTAGTATGATCACAGCATTATTTTAGCAAATAGCTCGCGTATTGAAATACTACCCATTCACCTACTCGGGATTCGGGAATAAACTAAATTGTGCCGCTCCGCAACACTCCACCCGACCAGTAAATCACAACCTACATGACCCGAGGACATGACAGACATGTCCATCGCACCGCAATAATTAATAGCAAACCCGTAAAAATTAAAATATATTTTATAAAGTAAATATTAATGCGTTTTGAGAACTTTTGTAGAACTACACGGGAAGGTAGTTCAATATTTTCCTTTCTTTTTGATTACCCTTAAATAAAACACTTCATAACCCTACGTCTTTGTGCCCGACTAATAATATCTGTATGACTATTTGAAGGAACAGAACCACTAGAGTTTTTTAAACCAGTATTCACCTGTATTAGTATTTGGTTACGCTATCGGGGCCCACGTGCACTATCCACTTGTTTAACACTTAATTGTCTAGTTAATAAATGCACCTACCCTACATAAATAACTCAATAAATCTTGTCACATTTCTGAATTACCTACTTGATTCTAAAGACGCATAATTTACTGATGTTAACTACTATAATCGGCACAATGTCTTGATCGGAGTATTTTAAACTACAAACATTGATTTTAAGACAGTTTTAACAATAAATTATTTTAATGATAAAACATATTTCTCGTACTTGGAAACTAGCCGCTAATTTTATCTTGCAATCGCTGCACCGCCTTAGACTCATATAAGGCATAGATCACCAAGATACGTTACGTTCTTAGTAAATTGCGTTTTAAATCTGTGCCGATCTACCACTCACTGATAAATAGAACAAAAGATACGAAACAGCACGCAAAAGTTTTATCATAGGATTTAATATTATTAAGTCATGCATTTATATCATCAAAGCCCGGTATAATATTGTTCAGATTACTCACAGTTTCGGTATCTATACGAAATACCTTATTCCTTCCACGGGATGGCATCCTGGAGCTCAAAAACTCGAGGTGGAACGAGCTCGTTAACGTTTAGACCGTTTTTTTTTATAACGCGGGTTATCCCACTTCTGATGTAACAGAAGAACGCAGCGACGCCGGATAAATACACAAGTATATTATAACAATTTACTAAGGCTAGTACAATAAGATGTATCTCGATTCAAGTCTATTGCAAAAGTGTCACGCTACGCCATCGTGACTGAGTCATCGGCTTCGTTCGGCGCCGTCCGCCACCGATCGGCTGTGTCGCGGCACCCTCCGACAAGCCGCCAGAGTTGCCAGCATCGGTGTCTGGCCACATATCACGGTGTTGCTAACATTATAATTATTTAAATTCAAAAGTACATCTAATCGGTGGGCTAACCCAAAATATCCGCAGTCGTTGATATAAAATGTTTCCTGTGGCATATTCCAAACTATTACAATAAACAAATGTGCTAACCTTATGTAATTTTTCCTCAACATGGCGAGGTTTTTTTAATATTTGTAGTCATATAATATAACATATTATAAATTAACATAATATACTAAAATAATATACAATTTCATTAAAAATTTGTAGAAATGATTGAATGCCATAATTCTACAATAAGTAAAACGTCTGGAAGAATAGATACAGCAGCTTTTTTTATTAATTCCTATTATTAAAGTAATAGGTGGATACCCTTTAATCTTCTTAATATATATAAATTTCGTGTCACAATGTTTGTCCTCAATGGACTCCTAAACCACTTAACCGATTATAATAAAATTCGCACACCATGTGCAGTTCGATCCAACTTGAGAGATAGGATAGTTTAATCTCAATTCAACTATTTTTTTTAAATTCCCAAGGGCAAAACAACGTTTGCCAAGTCAGCTAGTAGTTTATAATTTTCTCATGGATAAAAATAATAATAGACCAATTTTATTTCAATCGATTGAAACTCCCTAAAATCATGGACGTAGATAAAGTTTTTAAAAATATGGTCGAATTCACATAAATTGTTGAATTGCAATATCAGATGGTGAATTGAAACAATTTGTCTCTGTTTCTGCGTTTGACAGTATTGCAGTACATGCGAACCGTTATTAGTAGGTACAAATACGACAGTATTAAATGGAGGGTAGAGATCTTGCAGCAATAAAAAGCCTTGGAAGTTAGAAATTGTGAAAGAAGTCTTATAAACATTTTGAATTCAATAGACATAAGACGGTTTCGAAATTTTGTAAAAAGAAAACAGCCACATTTGGATTAGTAGACTTACAAGAATTCAAAATTGTACTGGTGTACAAAGTGAATCCAATGTTTATTTTACATGCATTTTCGAGGGCGATCTGCAAAATGGGATCAGCCTAGTTGGTGCGTAATAGGTGTGTGTGAGCCGTGTACGAAAGTAGTTTACATGAATTGTCTTATATTTTTCGCTACATCCTTTGCGCATACCGTGTTCCATCTTTATTTTCCTAATTTAACCAAAACTACAGATACACTCGTAGCCAAAGTGCCCGAAAAATAAAATGCAGTTTTCTTGGCGCAGTTATTGGTATCAGAGGTTGTAAGAAATTAATAATTCGCAAGGTGAGCAAAGAATGCAAAACAAAGGACCAAGCAGAAAACAGCTAAATTAAACCGCACTTAGAATGGTGACGCAGTCATAAAAAAAGTCACCGAATTAAAATAAACATAGACATGTTTCAAAAGAAACAGTAAAACGCCATGTGGACTCAAAGAGAGGCCCTTTGTAGAAATATGGAAAAACAGTATAAGACTTCAAAAATACGAACGAATAAATTTCCTATTCTAAGAAATCCTACAAAAGGCGAAAAGGATTCGAGGGAGCTCTTTCTTCAGCCTCGAGCTAAACTCTAAAGCAATTGGATTCGAGCCTACAATCGGTTCGCTGTCGCACTTATAGCTCAGATTGCATTTGCATAAGCTTCAAAGGACCAATGCGCGAATGTCGAGAATTCGATCATTTTCATACCAGATGCATTCGATATCCTCGCGAGCGCTTAATAGAAAAACTTCACAAAAGAATTTTATATTTGAAGTTGTTAAACGCTCTCTTTGAAGATGTGTACAATAAGAAGTCGGGTGCTTCTGGATTTTCTTTGTGTTTACGTACAGTATGTTATTACTGGTAAACCTGCTTTAATGGGATCCTTTCTTACCCTTTCTTATCTACTTTATTATATTTTTATATGGTAATGCGGATCTGCAATTTTGTTCGAACCGCCTTTGAGGCAAGTTGCAGGTTAGGATTTTCTTGGATGTTTAGTATATTTTATACTTTGCACTGTTTTATACGCTACAAAGGTGTGTTATTATGATAAACCAGGTATTTTGTGATTAGACTACATGCGACAATTTTAAAAAATGTTACGAGTAAAACTTATCGCTGACATTGCATATTATTTTGATTTCCAGCACGGCGAAGCCTGGAATTTTTTCACGAGAAGATAATAGGACGTTTTCTCTTCCTACAGCTATACCATCTTCCTGAGCATGGTTGCGATAGTATCCCTCGTGGATAAAACGGAGGAATAACTTCTTTTAAATTTTTCCTTGAATTTTATTCCCTGTCAGATGATACAATCGGGGAATACATTTTTATTCTCTGTTTATACTATAAGGAGGGCAGGTGAGGCAAGTAGTGTTAAAAGATATTTGGCACTATGATTATAGTAAAACTTACTTAACTTAGTTACTTGATTTACTTCTATAAGTCAAGGCTAATTTCACGAAAAATATTGCGAATTGAGACCCTTTTTAGCAACCGTCTCCGTTCCTACATGCCTGGGCACATTCAAGCAGCATTCAGGGTACCCTCAGCAAGAGACCTGATATTTAAGTATATTAATTATTGTCAATTGTTTATACTATCAGTATTGATATCAATTACATATTTATTATGAGTGATGGTTAAAGTCCATTTTTAGCACATCTATACTATCATGTAGTTGAATTAAAAATTGCGTCAGTAATCCATAAATCTAAGGAATAATATTTCCAATACACAAAGGCAGCTTACACTGCAGTTCCAAATAGAAGCATCGGGTTATGGCAACGATTTAAATTTTGGCACGGACTCAATAGGATTTTTAGATTTATGGTATTTACCTGCAGTATTACAGGGACTTACAAACTTGCCTTTACTTAATAATCTTTTTTTTCATAGAATTGAAAAAAGTCTTACTTACTTGATTTTGTCAACTTTCTTCACTTGTTTTACGATTGCAATTTGAAACGTTTTCCGTCTTCAAGGAAGACAGTTGTCTGAAAGAAAAATTACATTGTTTATTGTTTCTTTGAAAGTTTTTAAATGGTGACCAGTTACTTGAACGAGTTTTTGATTGTAGAAGAAATAAGTAACTGTTGTACCAATTTATGTCATTATTTTTCCTTTCTCCGTATTGTAATGTATTTATTATGCAAAGTGAGTTTCAAGTCTCAACATCTTGAAAATACTGCAATTGTTATAAAAATAACAATTTAGTTGTGTTGTCAGCTGACATTAAAACTAAAGTTGACTAAAGTGAGCACACTTTTTAAATAACAACTTTGTACTTACGAGTTAACTATAACTGTTAAAATACGTTATACAGTATTTTAACAGGCAATTAACTTGAAAGTTTCTTAACCTTTCGTTGACCTAACTCTAGTTGATCTCCTCTTTAAGTCATATTTTATTCTGTTAGTTTATCACTTGTGTTATTGTTTAATTAATAGGACTACTGATATGTGGTTCTGGAGCTGTAATATTATCTTCCGGGACAATTAAATCATTCCGAGATGTTTATCAAAATAAACGTTTCATTAAACGCTTATTTAGATAAACATCGCGGAAAATCACATGACTCGTTATAAATTGACATCTCAACTAAACAGTTAGATCGCGTTGCAGAGTCAATTATGTAGTTCAAGGTTACTTCATGGCGAGAATAGTTAACGATTATTTAAAAGCATAAAACGTCGGTACATTTCAAAGAAAACCAACAAAATACAAGATTTAAAAAAAAACATAGAAACGTGTCATTGTGTGTGTTTTGAGGTTATATTTTTATTCTAGAATAGAATAGAAAATACTTTATTTCATGTAGGCCTAACATACAGAGGCCCTCTCGTATGAAAAGTCATTTTATTCTTTCATTTTACACAGTTATATATATTATAGTATGTATTATTGAGTTAAGGCTTGACAAACTCTTTTAATTTATGAAGCAGATACTATGGTACACAGATAATGTGGTAACTTTTTCAAAATCTACTTACACAGTTGCATACAGTTGCAGAGTACTTATACAGTTGCATTTAAAAGATTTGCTAATTATAATATAATGCAACTATCCCAACAAATGAAACTCATGATTTATTTTAAAAACATACAAAGAGCGATATATTACCTACATCTGGATTAATTACTGTATATTTTCACTTTTTCATCATTACTTTTTATAAAAAGGAAATCCTTTTTGCAATCAGATGAAATCTGTTTGTAACGAGAGGTTGATTCAAAATTCGGCTTTTATATTATTTCACACTCATGGCAAACTGTTTTCTTTTGACTTCCAACCAATATTCACGTTGCTCACGTGCTAAAGTTCTGAGATCATATTATTTATTCCATTTTAGTAACCGTCAAACTAGTTTTGCTTCGGCTTCACTCAGCCTGTGTTTGATTTCCAGGAACATTACTCGGAACAACAAATCTAATTAGTAACCAATTTCCAATTAGTAGGCTATTATTGTTGTTTCAACTTCATGATTTTTCATCAAACTAGACTGGTTTTGCCAGTGAGTTTATTTATGCGAGTTGTATAATGTTAGCCTTTATTTCGTCTTTGTTGCTTTGTGCTTATGTATCGTTAAAATATTAAAAAAGGAATGTTTTGAAATTTTTAAGTGTATAATGAATAATATTAATATTTAATAGTATAATGAATATGTGTCTTTTATCGCCCCTTCGCGCTTCATGTGAGCAGAGTCGCGGCCAATCCCTAGAGATTTTATATAATAAGAATTTTAGTAGATAATTATTCATACAAAACATTATCGCACTGATACTTGCGGTGGTATAATTTCCGTATTGAACCGCTTCGTCGATTTTATTTCTTATCATAGAACTAGCCAAGTTGGTTATCGTGGAAGTAACCGAACTTGAAGTTAGAACTGTTGACATTTGAGTCATTATTAACACTCGGCGCTGGCTAGCCAGTTCCTTTGCTTGAACTTGGCTTGAAACGCTGCCGCGTGTCTAGATCATTATTGGGGTCTTACTGTTGGGCCTTTTCTGTCTTGGGTGAGGAATTTGACGTAGTTTCTTCAAACTCTATCAGTGTTCTACATCATTATGCCACCTAGCCTGAAGCTAAATATTTGATTAAGTTATGTCTCACGTTACATACCTATTAAGATCGTTCGCTGCCTCTTTGGTTGTCACTTCTTCAATAAAAAAATTACGATCTGAAAATCTTTAATTTTTTTCAGACTTGTGTATTTACGTATTTTTATTTTTATGAAACAAATTAGTTATAAGTGATGGTATATTAATTTTATACCGTCACTTATACTATCGACGCAAGCGCCAAATATTCGACAGTTTAATTTACAAAAATATCTTTTCCTGGTTGTCTAACTGGATCACCCTTGATGTCGAAATCGATTTCAGCAGTTTGGGAGATACGAGGTAATTAAAAAATCTATCAACAAACATAGAATATGCGTTCTTTTGCAGTCGGGTAAAAAGTAATTTACATACATGATAATATGTTCAAAATAAAGTCTCTAATCATGAGTAGTGACATGGCAATGTGTTCAGTACTTGGTTACTGAACGCGCCGGGGCCTGGCGGGGAGCGGTGCGGGGGCGACGGTCAGCGCTCAGCACACGGCTCAAAACGGCGTGGGACGCCATTCACCGTGAACAGTTGCCAGGTCTCCCGATTTTTCGGGTTTCTCCCGATTTCAGCAGAATTCTCCCGATTTCCCGATTTTGAGGTCAATCCTCCCGATTTTTTTGGTGGATACATTAATTAAGGCGAACTCAACAGGTCTGCCCGCGAAACTCAAAATTTTCGTGGTTTTTCGCAATTTGTACGCTAATTACACATAATAGGCTTATGGCAGTCATTTTTGCGAGAATGGCAGTTACTTCTTTACATGTTTATAACAAAAATTTTGCATAAAATGTCTATCCTAGGAAATTAGTCCGAGTAAAGAGTTTTAAGTGAGCAACTCGCAAATCTCGGATTAATTTCTTTAACTCGACACTTTCAAACAGAGATTTTTATATAAATACGTGATCTTGGGATTATCGCAATTTGACTGCCAAAGCCTATTACTTCTTATCAGTTTAAAAATCGCGAAAAACCACAGAGAATTTGAATTTCGCGGGCACACCTGTGGTGTGCTCCTTAAGGTGATTTATTGAGTTTATTTTTGTCTTTGTCACTCTCACGGATACGTTGATGGGTGCGACATGCAGCGTCGCGGAAGAATATAACAGAAAAACGACTTTTTACCTCTTTACTCAAAAACTAAGCCAGTTTTCAAAAATCTGTTTCTCAACGTTTTTAGATATTATTATTACAGATACATTTAAACTAAAATTACAATTACATCCATTGTAGTTTCCGATAAAACTGAGAAAAACTGAGATTTTGGAGCAACTTTTGGGAGAACTTTCTATCGAGAAAATTTTATCCAATCGTGTTTCTGCTTCTCAACGATTTTAGATTAAAGACCCAAAATACATGACGTTTAAATTTAAAACTAACTGTCCTTATAGTTTTTAAACAAAACTTCACCAAAGATAGCTTAAATATAGCTTCTACGCCGTTAAGGTGTTTCAGCCCTACAAGCCGGCGAAATTCAAAGGAGAATGCTTGTAGGGGGTTGCCGGAATGAAAAGCACTTTTCGTAATTTGTAATTCGTTTTCTTCAAGCGGTTTTTAATTACATTAGTACAATGCGGTTAATTTTCTTTTCAATTTTAAATTTGAATGAATCATAGATTCGTTGGTATAGAATGAAGTGTCAAAGTCCAAAGTCACCACAGATAACCACTGACGAACACAGAGTTGCCACTTCACGCGACGACATGCCGCCGGCCTTGGAATCGTTAGGTTCCAATGAATATATTTTGCATACTCTTCATCGTCTTATGTTTCTTGAAACAGCGGACATATCTTTGAGAAGGATCGTCGTACAACACCCGTTGCTGTGCGGATGTCTGCTACCCGTGATATGCCATCTTTGCCAGGAACGGTGGTGATTATGCGTCCAAGATGCCATTTGAGTGGAGGCAGATTGTCGTCCTTGATGACTACCATCATGCCTTCCTGAAGAGAATCCACGCCGCTCATCCATTTGCATCTCGACTGGAGCTCCGAGATGTATTCCTTTGACCATCTCTCCCAGAAATGGTGTCGAATCTGTTCCAACCGTTGGTATCGACTGAGTGCGGTGCCAGAATGGTTTCGCAGGTCCTCGTAGACTGGCGCAGTCAAAGGTCGGCCAACCAAGAAATGGCCAGGACTTAATGGCAGGAGATCATGGGGATCAGAGGACAAAGGAGAAATTGGTCGGGAATTGAGAATTGATTCAATTTGTGTAAGAACTGTGGTAAGTTCTTCGAAAGTTAGGTGTGCGTTTCCAATAACGCGGGTGAGGTGGTGCTTAGTGGATTTTACTCCAGCCTCCCACAGACCACCGAAATGAGGACTATATGCCGCGATAAATTTGAAGTGGATATTTTGGCTTACCGCATAATCCGAGATGTCGTCTGAGCATCTCATCAAAAATTTTCCAAGTTCGTTCATAGCTCCAACGAAATTTTTCCCATTATCTGACCAAATTTCTAATGGTTTTGCACGACGTGATATAAAGCGCTTAAGAGCTAAAAGGTATGACTCAGAAGTAAGGTCCCCAACAAGCTCCAAGTGTACTGCGCGAGTTACAAAGCACACGAACAGGCAGATATATGATTTCACAGTTCTAGCGCCTCTACCTTTTCGTGTCAACGTGAGCACAGGTCCCGCATAATCGACTCCACAGTGCAAAAACGGGTAAGTTGGAGTTACTCGTTCTTTAGGTAAGTTGCCCATGATTGGCTGTAAAGTGTTACCTTTCAATCGTTTGCATAAAATGCAATCATGGACAACTCGACGAGCAAGGTTCCGGCCTCCGATAGGCCACCACTGCTGTCGCACCTCAAATAAAAGCGCTTGAGGAGCCACGTGGAGCAAACGCTTGTGTTCATGACGTAATAGCAAAACCGTGAACCAATGCTTCGAACTAAGCAATATTGGATGCATTTTATCGTACTCGAACTGAGGCGAATTCATGAGACGACCTCCTACACGAATTAAAGTGTGATCTTTATCAATAAATAAATTTAATTTTAGCAACGATGAGTTCAAATTCTTTGGATTATTATTTTTTAGTAATTTATATTCCTCACTATATGACTCCAACTGTGATAATTTAGCTAAGCCCAATTCAGCTTGTCTCAGTTCATCCACAGAGAGAGCACCAGTTCGACGATTTACTTTATAGTTTCGCGCGTTGTGAATGAATCGTCGAACGTATGCGAAGGAGCGTCTCATGCGATTGAACTGTGAAAATCGTCTGAATGGAAACAGTTCGATGTCCTCTGTGCAAACTAGTATGGAACTATTAAGTTTCATTTCAGGCAGTTCAGCATTGTCATCCGATTCTGGTATAACGTTTACATAATCGAAATTAGGATCACATAGAAACTGGGGTCCCTCCCACCACAATGTGGAATTAGCGAGATCGTTTAAAAGAACCCCACGTGAAGCCATATCAGCTGGATTCTCCTTGCCACTCACGTGCCGCCATGGGAGTTCGCCTGTTGTATCATGAATCTCCACTACTCGATTTTGAACAAACGTTTTCAATAAATTAGGAGCAGTTCGCAACCACCCTAAAACGATAGTGGAATCTGTCCAAAATACTATTTTATTGAATTGACAGTGTAGTGAATCGCGTATTTTCTTATAAAGTCGCGCACCTAAAACCGCTCCACTCAATTCTAGCCTCGGTATTGTGAGTGGCTGTACGGGTGCGACCTTGGCCTTTGCGCATAATAACCTAGTACAGATTGAGCTATCTTGATTTATAGTGCGAACATATGCGCACGCGCCGTAGGCTACCTGCGAAGCATCGGTGAATATATGGAGTTCGAGAGAAGCAGGTTCTAAACCGATTACGTGCCGCGGTATGGTAATGTTATCAAGTGCCGTTAAACTTGACGCGAACCTTTTCCATGCTTCGATGATATTTTGCGGCAGTGCATCATCCCAATCCGTTTTTGCTAGCCATAGTTTTTGCAAGAGCGTCTTTGCTATTATTATTGCAGGGCTTAATAAACCGAGCGGATCGAATATTTGTGACACGTGCGACAATATTGCGCTTTTGGATATTTTGTCGTCAGATTTAAATTGCGTATTATAATTGAATTCATCGGTAGAATTGTTCCACCCTATACCTAATGTTTTACATTTATTGTTTTCGTTTAAGTTTAATTGCTTGATTCCGTTGAAAATAGACCGATCGCATTCAAAATTAAAAATCCATTTTCGCAGAGGGAAACATCCCGACTTCAAGACAGTATAGACCTTTTCGCATAATTTGCTAAGTTTGTCCTTGTCGTCGAGGCCCGTTATCATGTCGTCTACAAAAAAATCCTCCATTATAAT
Organism: Coenonympha glycerion; assembly: GCA_963855885.1. Taxonomy (NCBI): domain Eukaryota; kingdom Metazoa; phylum Arthropoda; class Insecta; order Lepidoptera; family Nymphalidae; genus Coenonympha; species Coenonympha glycerion. The sequence goes on along the minus strand of OY979637.1, from coordinate 12,018,203 downwards.
CCGTTTGACATCAGGATCTGGACATGTAAGACCTAACTCCTTCAAGCATCTAACCGCGAGAAAGGGTGCGGACGCGGTTCCGTATACCACCGTATTAAGCCTATAGACACCTAGTGGATCCGTCGGATTATCACGCCATACTATCAGTTGAAGATCGCGCTGGTCTTCGGATACCAGAATTTGACGATACATTTTCTCCACGTCTGCGCAAGCTACGTATTTATGTTGCCGTAACCGCAATAGGATGGCTAAAAGATTGCCTTGTATAGGCGGGCCTACACGCTGGAGGTTGTTATATGAAATGGAGGTAGACGAAGAAAAACTGGCATCAAAAACTACACGAAGTTTCGTCGTGGTGCTATGTTCCCGAAACACTCCGTGATGCGGCATAAAATAATGCGGTGTTCCATAGTTATGGTCTATACGTGTCATGTGACCTTCATACTCGTGTATGAAATCGCTGTACATTTTTTTGTACTCCGGTACGCGTTGTAACCGTTTTTCAAGCGCTTTAAATCTGTTCACGGCTTGAGGATGCGTCTCGCCTAATTCATGTGGTGATAATTTTAGAGGAATTTTGACACAAAATCTTCCGTCATTATTGCGCGTAGTAGTTTTGACGAAATGATTCTCGCATTCCCTTTCCTCATTTAAGCGCGTATCACATGCCTTAGGTAGTTCCTCAATTTCCCAAAACAGACGTAGTTGATCATTAATCGATTGAGAAAAATTGCAATGAACAGGACCCACACTCCGCTTATTTATGTGTATGGGACCTGATATGATCCAACCCAACCGAGTGTTTTGCATGAATGGGCCAGAAGGTAAACGCATTCCACCTTTTAACATTAACTCCCAAAACTTGTCCGCTCCTATTAGTATGTCTATATTCCGACTCTCAGTAAAGTGCGGATCAGCCAATTGTAAATTATTAGGAATGTTAAATTGCGCATTTTGTTTGGATAAACCAGGGAGATATGATGTGATATTAGGTAGAACTATACATTGTAAGTGTGTAGTATAAGAGCTGGTGCGCGATTTGATTTCAATATCACAGGTAAGAGTGGCCTGCGTTACTGAATTTCCAACTCCATGAATTTCTTGAGTGGACTGTATCATTGGAATGTTAAGTAGATCACATAGTGATTGTTTAACCAGGCATCGTTGGCTAGCGCTATCTAGGAGAGCCCGGGCTAAGTGAAATTTATTATTTTTATCACGAACTTCAACCAACGCAGTTGATAACAAAACTTGCTGCACACAGGGATATTGAGCGCATAGTGTATCTGTGTGAGCACATAGTGTATCTGTGTATGCACTTGGTTGTATGCTAGGTGAGTCAGATACCTCGGATAGGGTGCGTGTGGAGAGCATAACCAGAGACTTACTTTCACTATTAGGTGCTGACGGAGAAACAACTGCCTTGCATGGGTCTACAGCCTTGTCACAGATCAACGAATTATGCTTAAGATCACAACGTCTGCAGGTTCCAAATCTACAATCTGTGGCGGAATGCCCCCCTTGCCGTAGACAATTCTCACATAATTTGTTATCCCGGACAAATTTTAACCTAGCATTCAAGTCTAAGCCAAGGAATTTACTACAAGAATATAATGGGTGATTTGATTTACAAAGTAAACAAGACCTCTGAGTTACATGTGGCTTGCTCTTGGTACTAGAAACATTGCAATGTACCTTTGAGTTATGACTACTTGTGTGTTGTTTCTTAAAGTCATTTGGTTTTGTGCTATTAGCCTGCAATGTGTCTAACATATCAGCCCTATCCTTTAAAAAGGTAAGCAAAACATCAACCTTCAAATAAGGTTTAGAATCTTCTGATTTATTTAAACTTGTATTCCTGTATTGTTCCCAAGCGCGTTCAGTTACTTTATCAAGTTTAGAAACAATAATATAAATTAATATTGAATCCCAACTGTCTACGGGTTCACCTAACACCTTTAAAGCGCGTAGATTTTTCAAATAAGTGTCAATTAAATTTCTTAACAACTCCGGAGACTCCTTACTCAATGCCTGAGTTGTGAATAGTGCTTTAATATGATTGTGTATTAGCAATTTGTTGTTATTGTATCTATTTAGTAGTAACTCCCATGCTACCGTGTAATTGTCAGCGGAGAATTCAACTGATTCAATAACTAAGGCTGCGCTGCCCTTTAACGAGGATCTGAGGTAGTGAAACTTCTGTATGTTGCTAAGTTGACTAGATTCATGCACTAAAGACTGAAACGAGTCTCTAAAACTTAACCATGATTCTATGGAGCCATCATAAGTGGGAACTGTGAGAACTGGAAGCTTGACTGAATCATTATGACAACGCTTAGAACAAGCTGAGACCCCATCCTTCTGAATCATACCTTCAATCCTCGCCACTGTACTGTAATAATTATTCTCAAATATGTCGCGTTGCTGAAATTTGTTCTTCTAAGTCTTGGTCCAAAATTAGCTCCTCTATTTGAGATTGAAGTTTGTTGAACTCGGTATATAGGCTTTTAGCTCCTTCTATCCGCAATTTTAAATCAATTTGAGTCTAACTGGGCAAAATTTCGTCGGATGTAAAACCGCTAATGTATGTGGTAAGCCTAGTTAATCTGCCTTTGATTATTGCGCGTTTTTTTACCAGATCTTTTAGTAACTGATTTACGTTTTCGTCATCCGTTAAAGTTATTCTATACGGCGATTTAGACCTAGTAGATTTAGAATCAGTCAAACTCATTTCGATAGTCGGAAGGCGGAGTGAAAAAGGATAAATACCTCAGGAAAAGTAGATGGGAGACGGGTTTTCTGCGTTTTCTTTCTTGCGTATTTCGACACCGGCAGCCCTTGGTCGCTCGAAATTGATCCGGCTCGAAGGACCAGCTTATGTAGGGGGTTGCCGGAATGAAAAGCACTTTTCGTAATTTGTAATTCGTTTTCTTCAAGCGGTTTTTAATTACATTAGTACAATGCGGTTAATTTTCTTTTCAATTTTAAATTTGAATGAATCATAGATTCGTTGGTATAGAATGAAGTGTCAAAGTCCAAAGTCACCACAGATAACCACTGACGAACACAGAGTTGCCACTTCACGCGACGACAATGCTGATTCTTGTATGAAAATTGGGCTATACCTTGCGTCTTAACCAAATCATCGGTAAAACATTAGAAATATTTTCAATATTATGTAAAAAAAGATTAGTAATATATTAACAGGGAAATTGTAATAATCTGATTTTCTAAGTTTTATAAGTGGCATGGCGATTCCACATGTTTCGAAACGTTTAATTACTTTTTTTATAATACTTTTGAACCCCTTTTCACACTTCACTAACATAAATATATATGCAATATTAAAATTTTAAAGAAGATTCTTCATGCATACGTGCTTGAGACGCAGAGTGACGCTAATATAGCCTATCTCCCTATATCTTTATTCAATTTTTACCATATTATGCGTCTCCCGATTTTTGTCAAGTAGTCTTCATACATCTCCCGATTTTTTCTTGGTACACCTCCCGATTTTCGAAAATTAGACCTGGCAACACGTGAATGATTCACGGCACGGCGGGCTCCAAATCCACGCGTTACTACAGTCCGCACATTTTACACAAAATAAAGCACGACAATTTTGAAATATTTATTTAATCACATCAACCCTTCAACACAATGAAACTTAAGAGTTTTCAAATTGCTTGCACTCACTCGGAGATGCTCCACGCTCGAGTGGACACAAATTGTAGTGCAAGTGTCGGCTGTCGGCACTTGAATCAATGACTTGATCTGCGTAAGTACAGACTAACAGCTCCACTTCAATTTGTGTTTAATGTACTTACAACTACGGGACGGTTCGTAACGGTTCGTACTTATAGGTTCCCCCTTACGAATGAACGTGGAACACATGTGGAATACGCTGCTTTTTCTTTTCCCTTCGAATGTCTGTTTATTGATTACAGACAGGTCAGGTTCACTTATCACGTGATTGAAGAAACTACAGGTAGCCGTCTCGACGTACTAATTTCAGACGGCCGCCGGATACTTATCTCGCGTTAGTTCCTGTACGGTCTATTTCATGCGCTGCGTTTCTGCGATTTTGAGGCATTCTTACTACGTCGAGTGAGATAAAGTTACGCGATAGAAAGAGGCCACAATTTGCGTTTGTTGTGTGTTGTTTGCGGAGGTGGAGCCATGCGCTATTGCGAACTAAATTGCACTTTCTGTGACAGCGCTAGAGTCGCTATTTCTTTAAATCATCTTGCGGAGTGAGCCTTCTGTACCGTTGGTAGGTACTATTATGTATTCAATGTCACAGAGAAGGATAAAACAGTGAGAGATAGATTATTTGAAGTGTATTATTAGGTGGTTATGTTACAAGATCCATTCATTTACGAAACGCGACCTAAGGGTTCTGTTATTTTGTTTTAAGTGCGTAATCTTAAAAGCTTACAAGGTATTATACAACAAGGTATTTATTCTACAAAATTAAAGGTTTACATTGTTAGTACACGATACTAACAATGTAAACCTTTTAAGTGTTGCGAGAACAAAATACATAATGACTGCTATAATATTCCAACTGTTTGCATATTCACCTAAGTAGTGTTATGAATAAATCAAGCACCAGACGGCATCGCCAAATTAACCTATATCTTATTGTTGCGGAAATAAGGCTTAATTTGATACAACAAAAGCGTTGTAAGGACCACTTATGTGTGAGCTGATAGAATATAATAGGAGCTGGATGTTTTCATTAATCACAGTTGATTAGTTCTAATTCAGCAACCGCGAGATTTCGTCCGAGACGAGAGTATTACGTTCATTGTTTTGTTGTACACAATCAACTACAAAATGTACTTAAGAGCTTCCTTTACTGATTTAATTACGCGCTGTCATGTTTTCCCTTCAGCCTAGCGAAGTACGTAGTACGTAACCGTAAGTACTCGTACACCCTTTTTTATGGTTCCATACCCGAAGGGTAAAAAAAGGAACCCTATTAGCGAGACTTCGCTGCCCGTCTGTCCGTCCGTTCGTCCGTCCGTCCGTCCGTCCGTCCGTCTATCACCAGGCTGTATCTCCGGAACCGTGATAGCTACAGACTTGAAATTTTCACAAATAATGTATTTCTGCCGCTATACAACAAATAGGTACTAAAAAATAGAATAAAAAAATATTTAAGGGGGCTCCCATACAACAAACGTGATTATTTTGCTTGTTTTTGCTCGATATTGATAACGGTGATAGGTAGATGCTTCAAATTTTCAGAAAATATTAAGTTATATACTTACTATAGAAATAAATAGTTAATAGTTAAATTAAAATAAAATAAAAAATTAAGGGGGGCTCCCATACAATAAACGTGATTTTTATGCACGGCTTTTGATTTACTGGGCAGGGGCGTTTAGTTTACTTTCATACTATAGAGAAAGCGAATATACTCTCGATGATACGGAACCCTCAGTGCCCGAGTCCGACTCGCACTTGAACAATTTTGTCGCACTGGTATGATTTTGTATGTCCTTCTATTTTTAGGTTTCCGTACCTCAAAAGAAAAAAAACTTAAAAAATCTTAAAAGGGGAACCCTTTTAAGATTTTTTCTTTAAGTTTTCCTTGTCCGTCTTTCTTACTTTCGTCTGTCTTTTTCTTTGCTTTGTATTTTTATTTTTTGTATTATAAAATCGTGTCGTCGAAGTTACAAAATGAGATAATGATATTGAGTAGGGTATCATTTGAAAGGATGTGACTTTATGCTTTGACTTTATGTATTAATAATTAGACGTTTAGAATATACATTCTAAAACCCATTTTTATGTTATTTTAATGCTTGATAGTTTTTGATTTATTGGGCAAACTGTAAATAATATCAACTCTATGTCTATAAAATACTTTCTTGTATCACAGTCTAATCTAAACATAATTCTGTAGGTAGGTCTAACATAATATTGTAGGGATAAAAAAAGATTCCGAAGAATTGAGAACCTCCTCATTTTTTTGAAGTCGGTTAAAAAGAGAAATTGAGATTACAGGGAAGCTGCAATGGGTGCGACCGCGCACTCAAAATATACTACTGAATTCGTGTCGTCGATTTGACGAAGCTTAGTGTTTTAGGGTTAATCACTTTCGTAATCGTAAACGTATTCTGGTTTCTGAGGTCGTTCAGGGCATCCTTAAAATATCAACTGTCTCACTATGCCCAGTTATTTCTTTGTCTACAGTGCGCGTCAATCGGAAGGACAGGAATTAGAAAGATATACATCGAAGCCATTTTTAAACTTTTAACCGATTGCAAAAGAACTGACATGTTTTCCAAAAAACGCCGTTTTATTCTCCTTTAAGTCCAATGAATAATGCACAAGAAAAAAACATCTATTCTTGGACCTCATTTTCATTCGTCTCATCAGCATAGCTTTTCTGTATGCACATTTTCGGAACTCGATAGCAATATCGAGTTATTCCGTCTCTGCCCGACATGAATTATGTAAAGAACTGCAGAGCGATCGGCTAAAAATGTAGCAATCGTTAAAGAACTGTATCAATGTCAAAACATGGGTTTTGATCAATCACAACACTTGAAAATCACGTTTGGACATTGATGCAGTTCTTTAATGATTGATACTTTTTTAGACGATCGCCCTGCTGATGCGACAAATTTGAATCTCTGTTGAGCTATTGAACCCACCCAGTTGTGACAATTTACGCGTAGCTCTTAAGCTATTAGCGTCATTATTGCCCTAATGCGATGTAGGTTTATTAACGTTAAGGCTACATAAAACAAGGATGCTTTTCCACCAGGAACGTCTTGACGCAAAACAGGATAAAAGAGCTACAAAATTATGCAGATACCTACACTGTTTAGACAAACTAAAATTAATGGTATAGCCATTGATTTATAAACTAAGGATTGTGGGTAAGCGCTAAAAAGTGTCCGAACCGAATGACATACAAAACGCGAAAAGACATACAATCGCACTTCAGTCTCGTGTTTGAAAATTAAGCTATCCTGTTCCTATTGGAGAGATACATTCGTAGTTTGAGCAACACAGCACTTTCCTGATGGAAAAGCAGCCTAAAGGCGATATTAGCACCTTTACAAAGTGTTCGCTAGTAGGTAAGTATAGCACGTCGGTATGATGCTACAAAATAGGAGTTTCTATTACGAGTATACGGTATTAATGAGGATATTAACTTACTTACTATGTTCTTGACACGCGTTGAACTTTATAAGAGAATTAGTTAGATAGGTACTAGGTACGGTGTTCATTCGTTTAGCACTCGTACCAACTTAATTAAAAGCGTTAGTTTTTAGTTCTTAATTATACCGATTGTCGGTAAAAAATATCCGCGTGAAAATCTCTTTGAATAGCAAAATCCCTTTGAATTCATGAGACCGTTTATAACCGTTAATATAACGGGAAGTGACATAAAAAAAAACTTGCCTCGGTGTCAGAAAAATGCTTAGAACAAACTTTAATTTACCTCCCCGTTTCGAGAGTTTGTTTTTCATAACAAACTTTTACCGGGCGATTTTATTAAAACCCGGAGTCCACCGCAAACAAAGCTGGGTTTGCTTTGGCGTTAAAAATAGCCTAGAATTTTCCACAAGTAGGTTGCTTTGATGCGTCTTGTTCTAATATGGGATTATTTTGTTTTCTTTCAGGTAAGTTGCTGATTTCTTTTTTTCAAAATCTGGTCTCCTGACGTCTAGCACGCTTTTTGTGTCTACAAAGTAAGTTTTCTAATTAGAGTAAAGTATACTTACTAAAGTATAGAGGTCTATTGTTCATTGGGGTGATAGACTCGAGACCTCCATGTGTTGAAAGGCAACCTTCTCAGAATAGTGGGGTGGGTGGTAGATCCCTCCTACTAGGTGGTCAACATAAGAGAATTTCAAGCGACGTGAGGTCGTATTGTATGGCAATTCCTTCAGGAGGCGTTATGGAGAAAATGGCTAAGGGGAGGCATATGGAGCAGTTAGCGTTTATCAGCTGAGAAGTCGAGTAAATTGACACTCCATGCATGAAGTGGGGTTTCAGCTCCTAGATTGACTAAAAAGCGTATTCATCGTTATCGTAATCGTTTACTAATTCTGCCCGCTGATTGGGTTCCTGATTTGCGTCAGCCAATCGCGGGGCAAAATTCGCTAGCGATTACGATAGCGATGAATATGTTTTTCGCAATCAGACTCCAGGAACCCTATTGCCATAGTTATTTGAAACCTGTGTTAGCGCGAAAGTTTGCTTTATGTTATAGTAGATAATCTCGCATAAAGCCTTCCGATCGGTAGAAGCGAAAATAAAATATTGCTGCAAAAAAGTAAAACTCCAATATGAATGGAGCGAGCATATTATATTAGGATTGCAGCATTTTTAAAGTCAAGTAAAAAAAATATTTTATCTACGTTCATTGCTTAAAGTTCGAATTATGAAATCAAAATGTGTCACATATTGACCTACTTTATTCACAGACTTCTATAATTATTAAAAAGTTATTCATTATAACATTATTGTACTATGGAAATATCTCTAGATAATTGAATAATTTCCATTACGATACTCGGCTCTGGGTTCCTGTATTTTTATGTGTCGTCATCACAGACCAGGGAATAACTTCTTTTGTCTGTGGTCGTCATAGCCAAAAGAGAGATTCCTAAATTTTGTTTTTTATATATGGAGTCCACAGACAACATTTAGTTGGTAGTCATGGGATGCGCCGTGATCGACCATAGACAACAATTATTTTACGGAAACAATATTTTTTTCCTGCCTTATATGACTGATTAAAAAGTGTGTTCATTATTCAAATATTGAAAAGAATTATGTATAATTTGGATTATTTAATTATCCACTAAAAATATACTTTATCTGACTTGTATAAATATTTTTCTACTCTTTTTGTTTCATGACTTTTTTAACAGACTATACGCAGTTTACAACTGAATTTTGGCGCCATACCTAACTTTTAACATTTCAATGTGTTATTTTTGTTACTTAGTCAAAACTTAGCGCGGAAAAATGTCTAGCAGTGAAACCTACTAAAGAAAATTTAACTCCACCTGACATCTTAGTAATTGCAACAAAAATGACCCACAATCTTTTATACCAACAAAGTGAAGGATTTACGACAAACGTTAGCAAGATTTTATGGTTTGGATTTATGATAATTTGAGCGAAGATAAAGTAGTGTATGAAACTCTACATAATTAGGTATTAAAACACTCGTGTGATACTATTAAAAAACTCGCCTGCGGCTCGTTTTTTAAACTCACACTCATGTTTTAATACCCCCCATTATGCATCCGTTTCATAAACTACTATTTTATAACTATGCTTGTTCATTCAAATTTTTTAAATACCAACGATACTTAGGTACCTATCTCAGATAGGTAACTTACTTTACGACACAGTTGTATAAAACTTTTTGGAGTTTGTTAACCCCACTTACTTGCAACACGTGATCTGCGATTTGAGACACGTGGCATTAGAAGGTATTTAAAAACAATTCTTCTACGTTTCCATCAAAGATCTGGAACTCTTCAGGGGGAAGATCTAGAATTTGTGCGTGAGCTTTTTCCATCACGTTGTAAATATTAGATCATCGAACACGCCTCTACCGGTTGACGCTTGTAGCTGAAAGAGTAATGTAGTGGAAGGGCGTTCATTTTTAAATTAACCAATCTATAGGTACCTATATGTTTTAACAAAACAAGGTTATCTTTAAAAATTGGGCTCATTGTTAAACAAAGGAGCCCGATGCTAAACGAGCAACCTCATTTAGCTGCGCCGATACTTCGCCTTATGTAAATTGGGAGCAGACCTCTTGTTTACACAATTTTGAATAAAGCCGCTGTTTAGAGTCAATATACGAGCAAAAGTCAAGGTAATACTACTTTGTATGTACGAGCAGATATCGTTACGTATTTTATATTTGAGTATTACTGCTTACTGGAAGAACAAACGGTTGGGGAAGTAATTGATTATTGGAAATTGATATACTTTAAGTAAGAATAAAATATATATTTTAAAGGAATTAATTTAGGTAAGAAATTATGTAAAATGGTTGAGCATATCAAATGAGGTAATTTCGTATTTTCACCAGCTGTTTATTTTAAGTTTGCGTTCAATGTGGAAGCTATTTGTGGTACAACAGTTCGAAAAGAAATATTCTACTCGTTGTTTGAAAAAAACAAACGATCAGAATTTTGCACCTAGCAATCAAGATTTTCTCCCAAATTCTATATCTGCACGTCCCCGTTTGCCGGTGTCTTTTTCTGGTTGATAAAGAACATTGTCTGTCTTGGGTTTTCAACATTGCCTTTGAGTTAAATCCTCCGCCATCGATATTACGGCGCGTCCAACAAAGCAATTTGTGGAAGTACGCAATAAACCAAGCGGATGGCTTTTAGGGAGCTCGTAAGTCACCAATCGTGATAGTAGTTCGATGTGAGACGTTTAAAATTGCAGAAAATGATCGTACCGTTTGTTACGCGTTGTACCATCAGTGTTACCACCAGTGGTACAGTTCGTCTATCCTGTATATTCCCTGAAACCCACGTGTATAGGTTTCAGGGAATATACAGGATAGACGAATTAGAAGAATTTTTTTAATGAGAAATAGTATAAAGTCAGACAGAGTGGCTGTGCCCTCAAGAGGGCTAGCTGTGAGCGAGCACCCACGCCGGAGTCTAGATCTGAAGTGAAATTATAAAATTCAGTGTTTTATAGGAAACCTTAGATTGTGGTCGATATTCGACGTCAAAGCGCGAATGCTCTACTTAAAATTGGTGGATCAGCAACCTTGTACATGTGTGTCACTAAACTGTAAGACTGAATATATAACAGTACTACGACCACCATCCCAATATCCAATTAACAGCTGTTCAGAAGTTCGTAAATCACGACAGTATTTTGAGGTGAGACGTCTAGGGTTGCAGAAAATGATCATACCGTTTGGCGTTTGTTACCCGTGGTACCATCAATACGTTCTGTTGCTATGTCTAGAATTTTTTTTTTTATGTAAGTACGTAAAAAATGTCTATGCTTTGTTTACAATAAAGGATTGAGTCCTGATATTATTTTAAGTGCCACACATTATTAATATAGAGAAGAATCAAGTAATTTATTAGATACTTTGTACACACATTAAAAAGGATGGTTATTTTCTTGCTTTTATGAAAAATAGAATAGATTATAGCGGGAGTGTGTAGCCTCCTTTAAGCGTATCATCGCTGAGAAAATATAATAAGAGTGGAGCGTCTTAAAGCTCATAAATTTTCGTCTTGTGGTCTGGTCTCGTACTTAAGTGTAAACCTATATTCTACGTATAAGAAATATGTGTACGATTGTACATAAAGGCTCAGACACATGAGCAACTGTAATTGTCTAGCAATACCAACAATTCTTTAGCAGCAATTCATGCTTAACTAAAATATTTATATGCCCAAAACAACATCTACCTATGTGTACTCATATGCGCGTTTTAACTTTTGCAACGACATCATTTTTTCTTCTAAGTACATATTTTTTCAGATAAGATTGTGGAAAAGCAAAAGGAAAAGCCTGATTAAAAATTAATAAAAAAAATTCAGATTCAATCTTGCCCGTCTTAAAATTATTTATTGACCGCGAAAGTGATAAATTCATCAGAAATCATGACGTTCTCGGGATTATTGTTATTTTTGATGTTTGATTTATCATCATTTGGGCCCGAATGATGTCTGTTCCGCTGATGGACATAGGCCTTCTTCAGATATTGAATGTGAACTCTATTAGTTAGAAAAACAATCAAGTCGATGTTTCCACGCCTAGTATGTTCATGCTATTGCTCAAAACATTGCTCGTGTGACTGCTCCCTTGAGCTGCGGCATAGAATATTCCGTTGGTCGTGTGTAATTAATTGCTCAGCATTCTTAGCACACCCGGCTGCCGCTATTGGGGCAAGCCGAGCAGGAATCTTCAGATGAAAATTTCGGTATGTGAAGACTCGCGAGTATTGTCTCATGGCGTATTTGTTATGCGTTTTGGTTTTTATATAGACGTGATGTGATTTGACGTGATATTTTTATCAAAGTTACTCATGGTGGACAATGGAAGAGCTCGGAGTAACACGATCAAATTAGATATGAGATTAGTAGAAGAGCTTGAATGTGGACCGACATAAAACATCGGAAAACTTAGATCGTAGGACAATGGAGATCCAAGGCCCTGAGACCCAATATGTTGGAATGGTGAAATTAGTTAGGATAGAGACTGCAGAATCGTGCTGGCTGGCTGGCTGTAACTTTAGATCAGTTATTACTAATGAAGTCCGCAGAAGCACCAGTGTCACTGCATAGTCATGGCAATAAGTAGGTTCATTAGTAATTTGTAACACCGAACAGCAGTGCTATTCTAAAAAATGTCCATCTCTGAAACAGCTGCCAGACAGCTGCCAAGCCGAAGATGGTATGCAAAATTGTACTCTATTACAACTGACAAATTCATAGATGCAAAGATGTACGCTCGTCGCTGCTTTAAGTATTTTTGCAGAATAGCACGGCTAAGTCTAATTATGATTCTGATTATAACCATTTAAAAGCGTCATGCACATTAATTCAGATTTCAGACTTGTTCTTTTCATCAAAGGGTCGGGGGTTCTGAATTGGAACCAGCTTGCCTAAGAGTTACTTATAATTTTCTATAAGGTGATAGAACCCTTCATCTGCCAGCGTGGTGAACCATTCCCTAAGTCATCTTATTTTCTTCGTGACCAACTATGGTACATAAAAAGAGGTTGAGAATAAGACAAACCACTTAAAAACGAGATTGTAAATTGGAACGAATTCAGTCGAATGCAAAATTAGTAGACATCCTGAGCGTGACAGAGAGGTCTAGAAGAAGCGACGTCGATTGTAACGCGCTGTCACGGATAAACATCCTGTTCAGTGTGAATACGTAAACGTATGAACTGGGAATATAAAAGGGATTTGCGTTTCGCCGTCCCGGCGCTGCAAATTGTCACAAAGGAGACCATGTTTTATTCACGGGGCGACGTATCCCTTTGTTTTTTCACCTCGTGACTGTGTTTTGTCGTTGTATCAGGATCATAAAGAAGGAATGTCGAGGCACTGTGGAGGACACTCTTTTTCACTCATGAAAGGGCGTTAAAGTGAAAGTTAAATTACATGTTATACTTTCAAATACGCTACATTCTACAATATTTTTTGTAACTTGCAACGTTTGTATCACGTATGCAGTATATTATTTAAAACTTGCAACTGAATTTTAAAGTAGTTATCCTCATCCGATCGAGATATGTGTACACACTTACTTTGGATGACAATGCATAGTTACATAGTGGATGGCCAAAGATGGCGGACTATTTATTTTTAGGAACATAAACCCGTGTTCTAATTTCCGCTCAATTTTACTATAATTATATCAGTTTTACCCTCGGCTTTTCCTCCTGAGTTATGTGATCAAACATTATGCAAGTCAGTGACTCTAATAAGATTTTAAAATGTCATTGCGTCGAGGCAATTAGCTGTCGTTTGATCAATTTCCGTAACTAATCGTCAATTCACATCAATTGATGTCTATTAACGTTTCTACCTAAATACTCGTATGTTTTCGTGTGCATTTATTTTTTTAGTATCTAGTTATTTTAGTAATTGCGAATAGATCATGAAAAGCCCTATGCCTTATTCAATTTAGTTTGAACAAATCATAGTTTAACATTAGTGAAGCACTAATGCAGAATATTTGAATTAGGAATTTAAGTGGTTATCGTAGTTATCATTTGCAATTCAATAATGAAATAGCTAACGAACATCGCCATTCGCTATAATTTATACGATTCAAGGAATAACAGCGTAGGGAAGCCTTGAATGCTGAAGTGAGTTATATCATTCATCCCACGCGTCGGAGCCCGGAGGATTGGAAACGTGCGTGGGTTTCCTACAGTTAGGTGTTTTTAATGCAATATAGACTACATGACTGGTTTGCACGGATAATGCTCTGAATCTATTTTTGACCCGTAAGAAATGCTATTCACTGTGTAGTAATCAGAGATTTTGAGAATCAATGCTATCGTGCAGCAATTTTTTTTTTTTTAACACACAACAAGTTAGTACTTGACTCTGCGATCAGTACTGATAGCAAGGAAGTGAAGATGCAGATGAAGATGTTACCGTACTAAATTGGAAGGAATTAGGATTAGGGTAACCCTTAAAAGTTGCCACACAATGTTTTTTTTGTGTTCTATACATATTATAATCTCTACAATATAATAAAAATGTGAATGTAAACCTCTTCAGTATTTTTTATACTTCTTGTTGTTAAATGGTGATAACATAAAAAATACCCGGCTGAGTTTGTCGTGGCTTCTTTTCAGCAACAGGGTGCGTTTGTAATCCTCACAAACTTAGTTTTAAGTCGTGAAATGATTATCAGTTATCACCATTAATGGTCTAAGAGCCGGACCTACATTGAGCTGTTAACTTGATGTAACATACTTTTTATAAAATGTTATTAACAGATAAACGCGCCTATGATAGCTTGCCCATCAAAATCCTGAACAGGTCATTTTAAATTAACTAATGAAAAATAAAATATAGACTAAATTAACAGACTAATTAAGACACTTTTCAAATATAATATTCGTATGGATGTGTGTGCGTTAAAAGCTTATCAATCAATCCATGTATTCTGTGCATTAGCTAAATATATCCCGTTCGCTCTCAGTAATTTATGTTGCTGCAATGAAACGCTCTGCGTCCCTCGTCACACGTGATATTGGAAACAGGAATTAATCCATTATCACATCCATATCCGATGATATATTTCAGAACAAATACACCTATATTCTTATCTTTTCTCTTATAACAAGCTTTCGGTATATCCATTACTTTGCCCTATTTACGTATCAGGTTGGGCCTAAAATCTTTTGACATAATCGTTCTGTTCTGCACAAATAAGACACTAGTTTTTAATATTTTACTTTTGTAGATCATTGTTCTTCGAATACAACTATGTATATCGTAATTTTATAATATTCCATACCTACATAATGACGTATGACTTAACACTAATATCTTCCAATGATACCAGATAGTATATATTTACGATCCCTATTTATTATCTTGTATCGGAATTGATATTATTAATTAATTAATATCGAATTTCCTCGGCAGTTAATAACAGTGCATAAGTAAAGTGAAAACATTTGTTATTATTCGTACTACGAATAATTGTAATTTGAATTAAATATTATGGTTTAGACTTTAGAGCACCGTCCATAATGGGCTAAGCCTATCTTACTGGAATTACTAAAACGAACCCGTATCAAAGAGGCTTCCAAATTCAAATTTTTATTTATTTCATGTTCCGGTAAGTAAATAAAGTTATTTTAAACTAGTAGGTCGCGTGGGGGCGCGGGCCACATGTGGCCCGCGTGCTGTCTTCCCGCCTATACAAGCCGACAATAAATCCGCCATTTTGATTTTTTTTTCAATCCATCAAATAGACCTTTGGGTTCTGATCAACTCATGTCAAGAAACCGTTGTTCCATCTTTTATACTTTCCAAGATATCGGCGAAATTCGTATGGCGGCCATTTTGAATCCGCCATTTTGAATTTTTTTTCAGCTAACTGCCAAATGCATGACGTTTCGAATGACATTTGGTCGAGCACATCTGCAATACCCTCCCCGTGCTCTTCATCCGTCTCCGAAATCCTGAATCATCAGCTCTCTCCGTATTTTTCCTCCTCATGAATTTTTCCCTTCTATACGACACCATCCGTGAAAAAAATTTTTTTCATACAAAATTGTTCAGGAGAGGTGATCAATCAGTGAGTCAGTGAGTGAATCAGCACGAGTAGCTATATATATATTTTAAATTACGACTAAATCAATCAACTGAATCGGTATGTTATTTATTTTACATTTATTTCATTGATTGTTTAATGTATATTTACATCCAAAGTGGCTTTTAAATTGAGATTTTCTAAGGGTCATAACTTTCAGAACAGTTTAAGCTTCTGAAGGTTATCAATCAGGTTTGAGTAATTTTTTTTTTCAATGCAACCGTGTTTTATATGAGGCCTTTAATACCAAAATTAATTAAAATAATCCGTAACACAAGTCCCTATTGCTTGTCGACAAAAAATACGGACTTTTGCTTTTTGCTTTTACTTGCCACGGTAAGGTTTCTTGTGGTTAGAAACGTCTCATTTGTATGGTTTCCAATAACTTAAGAGGGGTGATATTGGTATTTTATATCCATAACAAAAGCTATAACACTATTAATCTATATCGATAGATATAGATTAGCATAATCATTACTAGCGGTGGTGTCATTTTTTTTTTACGCTATACAAGTTAGTACTTGACTGCGATCTCACCTGATGGTAAGTGATGATGCAGTCGAAGATGTAAGCGTACTAACTTGGAAGGGGTAAGTAAAGTCACCCCAACGGTTTCTACACAGCATCGTACCGGAACGCTAAATCGCTTGGCGGTACGTCTTTGCTGGTAGGGTGGTAACTAGCCACGGCCAAAGCCTCCCACCAGACCAGACCTGAGCCAATTTAGAAATTATAAAATTCCAAAGTGGCCCGTGGCGGGAATCGAACCCGCGACCTCCCACTCGAACCAGAGCGTGCGTCCCCTGCGCCACGGAGGTCGTCCTAAATGTATTTCTGGTAAACAAGGATTCAATTTATCATTTTGTAAACGTTAACAGGCGTATCATGGCGGTGTCGCATAATATCTAAGAGGGGAATATTTACATTGATATCCATAACGAAAGCTATTATTAATCTGTGACGATACATATAATTATACAGAATAATATAAATATGACTACCAGTGGGGTGTTATAAATGTACTTCCGGAAGACAAAGATTCAATTATTATTGTCATTTACCAGTCGAAATCAACCTAATGGCATGGTGGAGCTCTTAATATCGCTGTGACGGAGGAAATCTAAGGAAGAGCGGGGTATATAAGCCTTAGATGATAGTAATACATTTCATTTTCGCCAAAACTAAACTATAAATTAGACTGACGCCACTTTTCTTTACATGATGTGAAATGTAAACAAAGATGAAAAGATGATTGAACGTCCCCAATGGCTCAGATCTAAGCAATCCTAGATCATGTAATGTCTAGATAGGCCTTGATTCAGATTAGTGAACCGGAAAATTATAGACCTCTTGTATTGTTAGACAAAAACAGTCTCAGTTTTTTACGTGGTAGCTTTTTTACAAAAAACATTGCCGTTATTATAAAATTCTGATTCATCATATTGATTATAAAATTCTGATCAAAGGGTATCTATAGGTATAAATCTAAAGAAGAGATTTTCTGTAATTATTTATTTTACTTGCTTGCGATACGAGTTTTGATGCTAAGTTGTACTCGTATTTTAATTAAGACTGCATATAATTTCAGTGCTTGCTACCACCACCATTAATTATTATTTATTATTAACTACCTTTTGCCCGCGGCTCCGCCCGCGAAATTTCGGGTTTTCAGAAATCCTGAGGGAAACGTCCTGTTCACATTCTCGCTCAAAACCTACCTACCTACCTACCTACCTACTTCAAGGAAGTTTGCTAAGCATTCTACCTATAGGTGTACCTAGCTATATATTACTGTTGAAAATTAGGGTTTTTTAAATATCCCATGGGAACTGTGGATTTTTCCGGGATAAAAAGTAGCCTATATTTTAATCCGGGTTATAAGCTATCTATGTTCTAAATTTCAGCCAAATCGGTTCAGTAGTTGCGGCGTGAAGGTGTAACAAACATACACACACACACAAACTTTCGCCTTTATATTATTAGTGTGAAGTGTGAGAAGACTGTAGACTGAAGAAAGTAACTCTACTTTTGGCAAATACCAAAACAACTAGGGGAGCATACGGAGTATAAGAATGAGTTAGTTGTAATTTTTCGGATTGTTATCGTACAAATTCTTTATGTTTGCTGCGTATCTGATTTTGTAGGGCAATTGGGAGGCTGCCAAGTACACTGAGAAAAAAGATGTCTGTCGTATTTTTAAATAAATTATTGTATTCGGGAGTCGTTCATTCATGAAAGCAGTGATGAGTTTTAAGTGCAAATAAATCAAAAGTTCAAAAGCAAAACATTTTTTTATTTGTTAAAATGAGAAGGAAATCTAAAAATTTGTCTAGCTAATAAAATGTAACGATTATTAAGGACCGCTAAAAATCCGTTCCCAAGACCAAAACATTAGTGTCTTAATTATTAAAATGTGGGTGAAATATAGAATAGACAACATCCCAAAAATGTGAGAGTAGGCTGTTTCTTTTCTTTTGAAGTCTTTAATAAATCAGATATCGCTGTAAACAGCAATCTGCGCTTAATGAAAAAAATCCAAGTCGAAAACAATAATGTAAAAAGGAAATTGGCCTAACAAGATCAAATGAAAGTACAGCAAGAAGTCTTTTTGTATTGCCACTTCCCTTGATTCAAGCACTTGGTGGAATTGCGTCCAACGACATTGTTATTGCGTGGTCTAAAATGGCAAGCAAAATGACTTTCTTTAAGGGGATCTCTCACTATTGAAGGCCACACAGGCCTCACATATAGGCCTTATAACAGGGGTGATCAGACTTTTAGAGTTGACGATCTACCGCAATAGTAAGCATATTGACGATGATATTTCTTGCCAGTTTTAGTCGGTGCATGTAGAGTCTGACATTTTATAAGTCCCTGTTTGGCAAAATATAGACCCTGTGTGAAAGAATTAAGATTTAATTTAGATCAACTGGAAACCGGTAAGGTACTCTAAAAACAGAGTCCACTGTAGTGGGCACAAGACATGTCTCGGCTGTAAAAAATTTAGATTCATAAAGCGCTGGATACGAGTATATTTAGACAGCATTAACCTAAAATGCGATCTACTACCGGCGCCCAAACGGCTCGGGTGTAAAGATATCAAATTGCTTGTAATGTACCTTTTTTTTACGCTATACAAGTTAGTACTTGACTGCGATCTCACCTGATGGTAAGTAATGATAAAGTGGAAGATGTTAGCGTACTAACTTGGAAGGGGTAAGTTATGTCACCCCAACGGTTTCTACACAGCATCGTACCTACTAATAACATTCTTATTCTATCAAGACGTCGTACGTTAATCACATATTATGTGCATTTTGTTGCTCTTTCGTGTCACAACCACAAAATTTGGTTGAGGATTGAAACTCTGAATCTTTATCTCCTACTAATCTATATAAACGCAAAAGTTTGTAAGTATGGATGGATGGATCTTTGTTACTTTTTCACGTAACTCATCTTCCGTACCGATTTGGCTGGAATTTGGAACGTAGATGGCTTGTAGCCCAGATAAACACATAGGCTACTTTTCCCGGAAAACTTCATTGTTTCCACGGGATTAGCGAAATTCACGCGGGCGGACTGCGGGCAACAGCTAGTCTATCATAAAATCTACTTTCGAGAAATACACACAGGCATCAAAAGCAATATTTTCGAATTGATTCTCTTCTCTAACTATCATAATAAACTAATTTGCACACCAATAATAGCAACATTTAAACGCTATCAAAGTGAACGCTATCCCAAACGGAAGCCTCTGCTAATCCTTTCATTGTGCATTGTGCAACCGCGATTCTATTACCTACTCGTACTGTGGCTGTGAAAACCGCAACGCACTGTAATGAGATTGAATTGACGTGCTCAGCTGTAAAGCTGGTTAGCTGGTTACATTGTTGCCAAAGTAAAATATTATCCTTGACTAGTCATTAAATTAAATAAAAAAAATATCATCCGAAAAAGCTTATCACGAGAGTTATTTCTACATAACCGTTTCAACCGAGTTCAGTGTTTTTCCCATTTCTAAAATGCTTAACACGCCTTAACAATTTTTCATAAAAAGTAATTTTTTTATTCGAGATTAAATCCATGTATGATTTGTATCGCAAATGTCACATGGTAGGGACACAAAAAACTCAGGCACATGTGTGCATACAACGTAAAGCATACTTATATGAATTATGGATAATAGGTTGGTAGAAGTATTATATAATGCTCTGTACAAAGATTCAAACATAGCTTATATATTTAGATTCAAATGTTAGCACCCACTGGTCTATAAATCGCATCTGTTCAAACACGCTTAGATTCGGTTAGGTATTGTTCTGGGCACGCGTTAAACATACATCGTTTCGTTCATTTAGTTTATTGATGCTGTTTTATTGTTAAATACAAAAAAGATAGTACCTAGGTATTTTTATACAACACTATAATTGTAGCCTAAAATTTTAAATATTTGTCCATCTATTTAGCGAGTTCTTTTATACGAACGCCAGTTTTAAATAATAAAATTTTTATCTGTTGCTTTAAGGTTGACATTGTTGACAGTTTATACCCGTTCGCAGAAGCTTTACCGATGACTTCCCATCCCATTTCATACTATCGCCACCCAGTCATCCGTTTTCAGACCAATGCAGGCTGCGATGTGCAAGACACAGTCACGAGTGATTTTTTAAAGTTGTTAAAGTTTTTGACCAAAAAAGTGTGGACTTATTTACCTATAAAGTAATTGACTCATTATCATCCAGCTAAAACCTATGGACCTAGAAAAAGAAATTGGTTGCTCATAGGTGCCCTTCAATTCTGCAAAATGTCGACAAGGAATATATGGAAGAATTCCTCAAAATTCTCGCGAACACAGTCACGAGTGATTTTTTAAAGTTGTTAAAGTTTTTGACCAAAAAAGTGTGGACTTATTTACCTATAAAGTAATTGACTCATTATCATCCAGCTAAAACCTATGGACCTAGAAAAAGAAATTGGTTGCTCATAGGTGCCCTTCAATTCTGCAAAATGTCGACAAGGAATATATGGAAGAATTCCTCAAAATTCTCGCGAATTTACCCAAGCGAAGTAAAGGCGAGTCAGCTAGTGCATAATAATGGCCACAAACATTATATCTAGTACACGCAATGCGCGTTTACTAAGCGTAATGTTCCTAATATAAAACAAATGTCTATACTTCCATTACTCATAAGCCCTTTCGTGATACATTACAGATACCGATACTCTTCTAAGAAGCGAGCACAGTTCTGTATTCGATATCATCTGGAATATATTAGTTGACCTCGAGATCACGTCTGGAGTCGATAGTCGGCGTTTAATTGAACGCGCCTTTGTTAATTTTGTTGAAATAAGAGCTGATGCCGAGATTTTTTGCTGCTGTGTGGCAGAAGTATGATCATAATATGCATCTTTATCCTGCAAGGCTTCAAACACATGTACCGATTTTGATTTAGTTTTTCTTTAGTTGATCGGGGATGTTTTTGGATAATATGATTAACAAATATCTATATTTATGTTGAATTGCGCCTTTGTTAATTTTGTTGAAATAAGAGCTGGTGCCGAGATTTTTTGCTGCTGTGTGGCAGAAGTGTGATCATGTGCATCTGTATCCTGCAAAGCTTCAAACACATGTACCGATTTTGATTTAGTTTTTCTTTAGTTGATTGAGGATGTTTTTGGATAATATGATTTCGAAATCGTATCTTGTATCGGGTAGAGAAAGATAAGATCTTTTTACTGGTCTTGTAATCTAAAAGAGGGATTTTTTTAAAATATTGTTTACTTCTTTTGCTTTTTTGGTACCATCATGATATTGTAAGGATCAACCTTTTTGCTGCACCCAGCAATGGAATATACAAAATATTCAACTTCTCACGAAGTTGCAGCATACTTAGGTTGGTTTTGGATCATAGAAATATTCTCAATGAATAGATTATAAGTACTAACCTTTTTTTTATACTGCCCTATTTTAATTACTTTTACAACTTTCGTACTCCAAAGGCGTAGAGATTCTTAGCATCAACATGTTAGATTCCATTATCCATGATCTGTCAAATAGTGTATTTCACTCAAATCAAAATAATGATTTATTTGACTTATAAGTAGTAATTTGTCCATCTTTAAGAATTAACTATGTCATTATATCTTACCTACTTTATTAGTATAAATTACCAAAATTAAAAAAAAAGTAAAAAACCGTAGTAGTACCGACTCCTAAACATTAAAGTCCTGTTGTTTTTATAACACAAAAGTTGGCATTGTCTCTTTCACTAACAAGTTGGTGATTTGTTGGTCGGTCTTATTTATTAATGGACCGTTATTCAAATTCTCGTGTCATTCCAATCTGTGCAGACTCCGTTCTGCTGTGTTTTGAATTGTTTCGATTACAATCAGGCGCGCTTTTCTTTGTGGCAGCTTTTGGTTACTCGTAGATAATTACAACCGGTGATTAATTATTGTGTTTAATAATGTATGGAGTTTGTCGACCTCCGTGGTTGAGTGGTTAGCGTGCTGGTTTTCAAGGCGCCGCCATCTCTGAGTTTCCGGGTTCGATCCCCGGTCGGGGCAACGTAGAAAAATAGGTTTTCTACATTGTCTCTGGTCAGGGTGTTGTGGTACCTTCGTTGTTTCTGATTTCCTTAACACAAGTGCATAAGCTACTTACTAAGGGATCGGAGCAATGTATGTGATGTTGTCCACTATTTATTTATTTATTTAATATAATTGCAAAATAAAACAACTGACATTTTCTCAATGACTGTGAATATGTGTGTCATGTTTATTGTGTGTATGTTTGAACTTTGGATGTCTGTTCATATTCCTTCACTCCACAAAAAATACACCAATTTAACTTAAATAATGATAGGTTAGTTTAATATTATGGAATAATGAGATTGATTATCCGTTAATGAATTTATTTTATATCTGGCTCCTCTTTCATACAGGATCTTAGGGTTTCCGTTACTCTAGCCTGTAGGCCCATAACTTGAATTAATGATGGCACAAACTGTATTTTGAATATATGTACAGAGTTTACAACAAATACAGTCAGGTCCGGCTTTATTAATTATGTTTACATTACGTAATAAAATTCTAAGAAAAAAATCTTCAAACCTCTTATTTCTTTAATGATCCATTTCACCTCTCTCTTCTGGGACGAGAAATCGTTGAAACATCACGATCGTCGCCTACATTTTTTCGAGAAATCCTCGTTCATTATATTCCTTAAGATATTTAAAAAAATAGACCTCTGAAAAACGGGAGTCTTCCAATCGCGAACGCTGTAACATGATTTCCTTCGGGATTAAAAGTTACACAGGATTATAGATCACATTTTCAGGAAATAAAATCCCCATACCTACAACAAAGACGGTACGCAATAAAAGTTTTAGTGGGCGTATATATAAGCCCGTATATTATTTTTGGCGAGAAGCCAAAATACTGGGAGTCCCCGGGCAGTGTTATGTGATACGCAGTTTTGTCGACGAAGCCAAGGCTCAGGATTCTCGACTTTGTTATGGCTAATGGGCCGCTATTAAGACGGTATCATATTATGAATATTGTTTACTGTCGCCAGAGTAGCTTGGTTTCTGTGCGATAATAATAGCTAGTGTTTTTACCTGACTCGCTGAAGAATGCTGTATCATCTGTAATTTTGTTATACATATATAATATATACTGACAGACTAATCAATCAACGCAAAGATCAAACTCAAACCACTAAGTAGACGAAACAGGCTAAACTATACATACAACTATCCTAGTCGTTACCGTCCACTAGAAAGGATTTTTGAAAATTTAACATCTAAAGGGAAAAATAGCAGGTCACTTAAACAATGACGTTCGCTATTATAGTTGTCTGTTGCTAATATTCTTTCATATTTTCATATTTTTGTCTTTACTATACGAGGTCAGATTTCTATACCACTTACGCCCCTTCGCACGGCTCGTAAGCGTAAGCGAAGCCTAATTCTCGTGTACGAGTTACGACGAGAGCTGTACTAGCAAGAACATTTTCAAACATGTCCGCAGACGAAGCGGTGTTACAACGAATCGTAGGAGGCTTATAATTGTCATATTGTTATGCGAAGCGTCATAACGATACGCTTACGCTTACGAGCCGTGTGAGAAGGGCTAATACGAGTTCTTGTATAAAGAATTTTTGATAAGAAAGTTACAAGTAGATAGTGATGCTATCCAAAAAGTATTCGTCACAATTCTTTCAAAGTAATAAACGTCGAAATTATATTTTGCATAATATGTATGAAAATTTTATTGTAAAAGGATTGTGTAGGTATATGTGGAAAGTTATTTGTATACTGTAATTAAAAAAACATCGCACTGCAATGCTCCATACAGATGAAACGCCATAAATCTTTTAGCAGGCGTATATTATTTTTGGCGTCGATCCAGAAAGGGGATTCCCCGGCTTCTAAGCTACACTAGTGCGATACGCAAATGTTGACACATCTAGAGCCCAAGATTTAGAACTGTTGTCTTTATTGTTGCTAATGACCCGGTTGTGTCAAAACTTACGCTTTATATGCAAGTTGCAACACTTTGCGTTTATTTCCTTGGGTAACTCAAGAACTTTCTAAAAAATATCATTTTTCAGTTATTCAGTATTCTGCGTGCACACTATACTCGTAGGCTGTTTCTGAATTTTGAAAGCAATATTTAGACATAAAAAGAAGCGGTATGGTCTCTAGTTATTAACAGCGTAGACGGATAAGGTCAAGGAAGCACTTATGAGATGATAGATGAGTAAAATATTTTGTCGGGCAAGCAGACTGTCAACTTAATTACCACCAAACCATACCACCACCTGCCTACCAATACTATGACGTACGTTTAAAAAAAAGTTTTACACTCAAATCTTCTACGGTTTGGAAGAATACTGATATAACTGCGAGTATAATGCACCTAATAGACAGGTTAATATTGACAAGGATATAAAAGAAACTTACTTTCCATAGCCATAGTAATATTGTGCAGCAAGGGGTGAATAGCGACGGAGAATGGCTATCAGCTTTACACGACACGCCGCGCGCCGTCAGTTTCCGCAGTAATAGAAAGAAAGTTTAATTTAAAGCTCATCTGTATTCACGTACTAAAACATTATATTATTAAAAAAAATTGAAATTTTTCTACACTGCAACGTTGCAAGAACATCCGCGGTCCAACTTCAAACTTCAATTTAAGTTGGATTTATAATTATAATACTTGTGTAGAAAATTCGATCCTCGAAGTCAAGATACCTGGAAAATTCGCACGAGCGCTCCGTCAAATATGGAAGTAGGTCGACATTGGACTACATTAGGAAGTAGACCCGGCATAATATAAGTAGAAATTTGACTGCCCTTGATGGCTAAAGTTTTTCCCAGCTGACCACCGAACAACAAAAGATGGCATATGATATTATTATACGAACATTATACGAATATTATGGTGAGATTGGCTGGCAAGATCTGCTGTTGTCGTTTGTTGGTCGTTGCCATTGGAAACGACCTTGTTAATACGATTTGCGCGCAATTTCCGTTGTTATCTGAATATGGCTTAGCTTTTTTGTTATTGCCTGGAGAATCAAAATGGTAGTATTCGTTTCTTAATATTATACTTACAAGTTAGTAGGCTGCATAATTTAGTAAAGTACTTATTTTGTATTATGAGTTTCTTGATAGTTATCGGTGCTAGGCACTGGTTTCAGTTTAAACTTGAAACGTGTCAGCACTATTGAGTTGGCATGTTTGTGGTTGGCTTTACAACAAGCAAGTTTAGCCCGGTTTTCTTAGTATATTGCGTCCCGGGCTTGGCCTTAAACTGCAAATTGCAAGATCAAGCTAAATAAGCTGTGGTACATTATGCACAACAATGGACAAGTGACAAATTTATGACAATGATATGCAAGGACTTCACGAGTTTCTTGCTTACATTAGACCCTCTCCAAAACTGACTTCAGCTTAGAGCTTCACACCTAGTTCCCACATAATACCTACAACTAATACTACTAACTTTGTAGTCATAGTCTGGCACTTGGCAGTTTAGCTTTAGAGCTTAACTTTCGTCAATATCATGTTGACTTCATTATTATCGCTGTTGTTTGATACATTTAAAAAAGGCGGGTAAAAGGTCGTTATGTTTCTACAACATATACATGTTTGTCAATGTAAACTTCTTCTCTGATCAGTGTGTACATGCGTCATTACTTTTTGTGTGAGTTAATTTGTCATTGCAGCATCCTCTTGCAAACACTCACTCCCATACCTACACGAGGTCATAATGTCTACTTAAGTTTCTTTTGTAGTCAGATCAAATACAAGCAAAGCTGGTATGCCATCGCGATAAAACATCTAGCTGATAGATTATATATAGAAGATGGTGAAAAATCAAAGAAAAAAGAAATTGATTTTATGGTATTTCGTTCCAATAGAAAGGTGGTACTCTGCAGGGGATTCAATCAGCTATAGATTTCGATAGCTATAGAATTTCTAGATTTGTTTTTGGAATTGCTCCAAAAGCTACCATTTGTTAAATGGTGATCATCAAAAAGAATATTTACCGAAGTTTGTTATGTTTGGGTTTCTTCTTACATTCGACTTTTACTTGTTTTTAAGACTTATACTATAATTTAATTGTTACCTGCACCTTCATTCCTTAAAATAGATCTTCTTACTAAGTGACGTAAATGCGACGTTGAGTTCGGATGCGGATTTAATTTTCAAACTCCTCCAAAATCGAGCACACTTAGTAACCTACCTACTCAAATTATTAACAGTTATTTTAGTAATATTTTAGCGCCAGAAAAAAAAATATGTTATGAAATACTGAAACTATTTTAAAATGCAGTGCAATATTTTCAGCGGGAATCAGACCGTGAAGACTTGAAATGCTCCAAAGTGCGTGCCCCGCGGTCCACATACCCACTGAGTAGGAATTTCGCTCGTGAATACTAGATAACTAGCGGATTACTCGAAACGTAACGAAATGTTGTTAAAATGCAAACTGACCTGTTCCATTAGTGACCTGATTCAGCGTTATTTTTAAAATCTCTTATGACGTTAAAAATTGGAATAGTTATGTGGGTCATAACACTTATAACATTCCAATACACTTTACGGATTCGAGTAGTATCTATCTCTACCTATATCCTGCGTTATATACTTGTATTGTATACCTACCTATAAACCTATAACACAGTGAGTGTAGATTTAATAACCGATAAACTCGATATGCTGTCAGTTAGTTAGCCTCACCTTCCTAAGCAAGGGTACTGACGGGGCATTGTGGCTTGAACAAACATTATGTTCAACCTTAAGCTTCGGGACACGGTTTGTGCAGACTCTGTAATGAGACGGATAAACTTCCTTGCACATACTATTGGTATCCAGCCATATTAAATATAATCTCTGTCCTCAGAAGGTCAAGTATACCGCTGCCAAGGAGGCGATATCGTTCATGTGGGAGCAAATTACATAACCCTGCGCGTTCCTGAATAAGAAAAAATAAAAAACCTCATCTTATGGGGATAGTGAATTGAAATCACGAGATGTTAATGTTATGGGCTATGGCTAATGACGATACTAATGGCTATGAATATACCACAGGAATATACCAATGAAGTTTATTGTTTTCCATCTACACAAACATAGGCTCCTGTGAACTACCACGTCTCCCATACAAACGTAATACCAAAATCATTTGTAATTCATGTAAGTATATTTCGATCATGTTGTGGTGTTATTCGGATTCGTATAGTAATAATCTATGCTCCTGGCCATATCTGGTTCCGAAATACTGTTGTTAAACGAAATTGTAAACGAATTTAGTTTTGCTTATTTTTATGTCAAAGAGGACATGTTTTCTGCTTATTTGTTTTGTAATAAAAACAACACCATCTCACGTCGCATTAGTTCAAGAGCACAGTTTTTATTGTCCAGATAAAGAAAAACACTAGTTATTATTAACTAATGAAAAACACTAGTTATTATTAACTAGTGTTTTTCTTTATCTGGACAATAAATAAGAAAGTTCCAAGTTTTCATTCATAATTTTTGGTATTACGGAACACGACCAAAGTTATAAAATTTTTGATCTAAATTGATTATTATTTTTCCGAACCAAATATGGCCAGGAGCATAGATTATTACTATATGAATCCGTATAACACCACAACATGATCGAAATATTCACGAATTACAAATGATTTGGTATTTTGCATTAACGTAGACATCGTAGTTCACAGGCCTCTTAATTGGCGATATTAACATTATACGCGTAATGAAGCCCAGTTCAATTCGGGCGCATGTTGAAAATATTTATAAATGAATTTTCCTCCAACAAGGCCCCATGAGTTACGATTTACGAGTCAGACATCAGATTCACAATAAAATAAATTGCCCGGATCGCGTCTGCTCAGCCCAGGATCATATCGCTAGAGACTGCTATAATAATACGTGCTTGTATTATTGGTTCATGAAAATATGAGTATGATAATATTAATAATATATCAATAAAATAAAAATTTCAAGAAATACAAAAATATCTACAATATTGTTTAAAGTATAACAACCACAGAAGGCATTATGAGTTAGTGTATCTGTGGCATCCTAGTTCCTAAACGGATAATCCAATAATGATCTCCTTTTTTAAATAGGCTAGTCCCCAAAGACTTTTAAACTAGAAATGTTTCGGCGGAGTTTCGTGAAGAAGAGTGTCAGCTACTACTTAACGAAAGCTATTCTCCTAAAAACTCATCTGTATTCAAAAAGCACAACTTTATTAAAATTTTACATCCACCGACGAAGAGAGAAGCGTAGAGTTGCTTGCTTCTTGTTTCGTTGGCTTAGCTCATGGCTTGGTTAAATTTTGCTTATCTCCGCAGCTTTGGCAAGCGTGTACGAGTATGTCTACGTACCAAGAAGTTAATTAAGTTTAGATATGAATAGTTGATAAAATGCTCGGTATTCGAGATGGAATATTAGGAGATTGTATATGTACATTATCCCAGCCAAAAAAATATATTCTATCTACACCAAAAAACGATCACATGGAGGCTGTTGGGCAAGATGGATTTTTTTTGTATCCATACCCAGGTTTGTGTCAACTAATAAGGACAACCCTCCACCACCCATGGCCCAATCAACCTCGCGGCTTTGATGGCCGCTTCGCGAGAGGACCCCCATTCGGTAATTGCTCTTGGCGTGTTCCTTCTTGACTCCCTATATGCTCATTCTCGCTACTTGCCCCTATGTGCTCACTCTCCCTATCCTGAGGCAGGAAGATACAGTGACGGACCCGCCTCTCGCCGTCGCTGTCCGCACCAAAAATTATCTGTGCCAATTAAGACTGGCGACTGCGAGCACGCGAACTTCCGATAACACAACAACATTGATATTTTCCACTCAACCAACGCAATGCGCGCGGTGTATGATAAGTACCCTGACCATGTAAAAATATAATGTCGATACTTCAGATAAATTAAATGTCCATCACGGGTTTAGTATTTGAAGTAAGTTTATAACTGTCACAGAAAACGCGCAGTGTACGTCGAAACTAGCTTATCGCAATACGAAGTCCGTAGGCAAATCCGTGCTCGCCCGGATGCAAAAGGCGGGGACAAATTGTACGCGTTTGTTAACTTATTTTTTTTTTTAATGAATAATTTTGACAATGTTTTGATCCATATTATGTAAGGGTTTCATATGTGATATTATGTGTGATAGTTATTGTAATTACTGTTGTATGCTACACTGTATGCAAATGATAGGCAGTTAATGTATATAATGAATTAAATATTAACAATGATTATGATAAGGTATTGGTTGGCACAGTGTGAATGCGTCATGTCGCGGACCGACCGTGTGCTGCCGCGCTCAATGCTACAGTACTGAACAATTACAATTAAAGGTTGATATAGTTTAAAACAAGTCAGTGATTTCAAAAATTTACATTTTCTATTTAGGAACTATTGAAAAGCCATATATTACATCAGAAGACAATATAGATAAGTACAAAACATTACAATCAATCTGAAGTTAACTCATTTCAAATTAAAAAAAAATATTTCACATAGGCCTCACTATACAGGATCTTATAAATACGTATAAAAATGCCATAAGTTACATCAGAAGATAGGATAAATATAGCTTGACCGCTATAAACTTGGCCCTCTCATGGTCTGCGGGACGCGGGGCGGGTGTGCGATTGGCTATACACGATACGATGTAATGACTCGCATCTTGAGAATTCTCCTATGGTATTTTCTTGAGTATGTATCATAATACACGTCGCAAGATTAATATTGTCGTGTGTAGCGTTATTCACGTCAGTCACAGCTGACAGCTGATTATTTGAGTGCACTGATCCCTATTCTATGGATCCACAGTGACCCAGCCTGAATTGTATAGAATGTTTAATCCATAGAATAGAGATTAGTGGTTGAGTAGCTCCCGCCCCGCGTCCCGCAGACCATGGGAGGGCCAAGTTTATAGCGGTCAAGCTATAAGTAGATAACATAATAATCAATCGAAATTTAATTAAGTCAAAGTCAAAATATCTTTATTTTACATAGGCCTAACGTACAGGTTCTTGTAAAACGTGAATATTGTAATGTATTGTATTAATTTCAAATGTAAAGGTAACTTAAAAGTATTTCACGTGTATTTTTATTCCAAGGGTTACGGTTACAACATTTTAAGGATCACCTAAGTTACAGTTCTTGTGAAAACGAGCCCTAGTTCCCCAAGTTAATTTTTTGCCATTTTGTATGCATGACAAAAGTCAATTGACATTAAATCCATCAGATTCTTTTTTCTTATTGACTATTTCTTTTAAATTTTCATGCCTACGTTTTCTTGCATCGCTCATATCTTCTCTCCGTTTAATTGCATCCATCACATAAATAGGCTCTCTGACTTCCATTTTTCTATCTAATCGCGAATCAATTATTTCTGGGAGCATACAGTCTAGGTAAAATTTTTTAAATTTTTCTTCCATGAATTTTTTCCAGAAATCGTCATCTCTTTTAATATTTTCAATTTTAAAGTCTACTTTAGTCCAAACCATAAAAATGCATTCACTTTTTTGCGTAATATGAAGTTGTCCTTGGATCTGATAATACCAGTCATGACTCGTATTTATTATCAGGTTTCCAGTTGGATTGCACTTCCAAAAAGTGATTTTTTTTAGATGGACCCCGTCATCTATACACATATTGGCAGACGCATATGGACATTTTATTTCGATGATTTTATCGTCATCTAATAATCCATCTGGACTTGCTCCAAGGTATGGTATTTCAGGATCCACAAATAAACCGCACTTTTTTATGTGACAAGGGAAACCGTTAACATTTCCCAAATAAGATTCCAACTGCCCCAGAGCAATATTTTCATAATCTTTGCCATGTTCAAAATGGCGGCCACTTTTTTTTTTATTTTGACCACAAATTCCTTCCCTAGGCTTGCTGACAAGGTCAGATGTCGATTTTGAAAGCAATCGGCCCAGTAACAAAAAGTTCAAAATGACGGCCACTTTTTTTAAATTTTGACCACAAATTCCTTCCCTAGGCTCGCTGACAAGGTCAGATGTCGATTTTGAAAGCAATCGGCCCAGTAACAAAAAAGTACAAAATGGCGGCCACTTTTTTTTTATTTTGACCACAAATTCCTTCCCTAGGCTCGCTGACATGGTCAGATGTCGATTTTGAAAGCAATCGGCCCAGTAACAAAAAAGTTCAAAATGGCGGCCACTTTTTTTTAATTTTGACCACAAATTCCTTCCCTAGGCTTGCTGACAAGGTCAGATGTCGATTTTGAAAGCAATCGGCCCAGTAACAAAAAAGTTCAAAATGGCGGCCACTTTTTTAAATTTTGACCACAAATTCCTTCCCTAGGCTCGCTGACAAGGTCAGATGTCGATTTTGAAAGCAATCGGCCCAGTAACAAAAAAGTTCAAAATGGCGGCCACTTTTTTAAATTTTGACCACATATTCCTTCTCTATGCTTACTGCGAAACTTAGATATCGATTTTTAAAGCGATCGGCCCAGTAACAAAAAAGTTCAAAATGGCGGCCACTTTTTTTTTAATTTTGACCACAAATTCCTTCCCTAGGCTTGCTGACAAGGTCAGATGTCGATTTTGAAAGCAATCGGCCCAGTAACAAAAAAGTTCAAAATGGCGGCCACTTTTTTTAATTTTGACCACAAATTCCTTCCCTAGGCTCGCTGACAAGGTCAGATGTCGATTTTGAAAGCAATCGGCCCAGTAACAAAAAAGTTCAAAATGGCGGCCACTTTTTTTTAATTTTGACCACAAATTCCTTCCCTAGGCTCGCTGACAAGGTCAGATGTCGATTTTGAAAGCAATCGGCCCATTAACAAAAAAGTTCAAAATGACGGCCACTTTTTTTAAATTTTGACCACAAATTCCTTCCCTAGGCTCGCTGACAAGGTCAGATGTCGATTTTGAAAGCAATCGGCCCAGTAACAAAAAAGTTCAAAATGGCGGCCACTTTTTTTAAATTTTGACCACAAATTCCTTCCCTAGGCTCGCTGACAAGGTCAGATGTCGATTTTGAAAGCAATCGGCCCAGTAACAAAAAAGTTCAAAATGGCGGCCACTTTTTTTAAATTTTGACCACAAATTCCTTCCCTAGGCTCGCTGACAAGGTCAGATTTCAATTTTGAAAGCAATCGGCTCAGTAACAAAAAAGTTGAAAATGGCGGCCACTTTTTTAAATTTTGACCACATATTCCTTCTCTATGCTTACTGCGAAACTTAGATATCGATTTTTTAAAGCGATTGGCCCCAGTAACAAAAAAGTTGAAAATGGCGGCCATTTTGTAAGTAAGCATATTATTAATTCCTTGCACGCTTGTTGCAAAGGTTTTTCAATTTTTTAAGAATTGTGGTAGTTGACGTTTATGGTGTTGATATTTCGCGCGTAAGTTCTTATAACTAAAGGAATAATTTATGAGTTAATCGAAATTTTGACGTTAGGTCCATTTTTGGCCACCGGGCAAGAAAAGTTTGTGGCAGAATACCTTCCCGTCAGGTGAAGTCGATCATCCAGTCAACAACCTATATTTGAATAGAAATACCTACTCATACGACAAAAACAAATAAAAATAATATCAGTGAAACTCCAAAAAAATACTTTTACCATTTTAATTCTGCTTCGCGCTTACCGGTGCGGAGGCGCGGCGGTGCCGCTAGCGCGTTAAATACCTATAGTTGACTTCGATCTTCACCTATCATATAAGTGAGAAACAGATTAAAAGGCAATACAAAGTTTGCAAGGTCACTCAGGTGTTACAGTGTTAATAACAAAATGGCTCCTGCACGGCTTTTCCCGATTTTTATGAAATTGTTTGTGTGAGTATTCGGTAGGTCCGAGAATAGAATTCAAACTATTTTTATACCCCTAAGTGAGAAATAATGTATATATGACAAAGCAACGTTTGTCGGGTCAGCTTAGTTTAGTTCGTCTACTTGCTCGAAAAAATTACAAATAATATAATTTTGGCAGCAGCCACGCTGGCACTGACGACCCACCCAGTTTTGGATAGAGTGAGACACACAATTTCAATCGCGAGCGACGCGAAAACGAAGCGCTTCTTCAAACAGACGTGGATTCGCCTTGGAAACTGAGACAGCACTGAATTTTTCATGCCGTGGACTCTCTAATATAAAGCGATTTCTGGAGACCATTTTTTCATAGTAAAATGTATGGCGTTTTTCGCATAAAAAGATGATTGATTTGGAGGTCATATTATTTGCTCTGTGGTTTGAATTAGAAATAACTTTGACGGTAAATGCATTATCTATACTTTCGTCCTATGTTTTAACCAAAAATATTTTCAATTATAATAACGAAATGGCTTGCAGAGTTAAAATAGAAAAGGTTGTTTTAGATGTTTTTGCCTAAGTGACGCATTTTTTTTCTCAAAAATCAAGAATTATTTTATAAATGTTTTGCGGTGTTTTTATAGACTCGTTTACTATCCATCTGAGTTTTTTTTTTGATGTCGTATAATGAAGCGAGTGGTTCAATATAGTTAAATCCGTAACTCCCTTTTTCACGTTTTCCGCAGTCGCGCCCCTTAATAGTTTGTATGCGGTGCCCGGTTTTTTATATTAAGGAATAATGAGACAGTGAAAAGGGTTCGCCTGATGTTAAGTGATATGCAAGGCCATGTCAGAGGCACTGCGTCCTATAATGTTGCATTATTATATGATACTGCACATTATTATATCAATTATCCTGAGACATCACTTGAAAGTTGTCAATTCGCGAAGTTATCACATCGGCGTACTGTGCCTTTCTAACCGAAACCATAAAATATATATTTAAACTGTGTGTGGCTTTCACCCCTACATAGTAGACGTACCTAAGACACGTACGAAGCGGTTTAACTCCTCGTTCCTGATACGCACTGCAATGGTCTGGAATACCCTACCAGGCACTGTCTTTCCCGCCCCCTACAACTTGGGTGCCTTCAAATCAAGAGTGAATAGGCATCTCCTAGGCAAGCGCGTTCCTACTTAGACTGTGTCATCACTTTCCATCAGGTGTGATCACACTAACAGTCTTGAAGCGTTAGCCTATATAGTTAAAAAAAAACTCAGGGTAGAATAACAGATGCTACGGTGGTCTATACCCAACGATCTCCACAAGAAGAGTCCCACAACCAGTGCTCTTAGCTTTGGAAGCTGATGATTATGGTAGCACTGGTTCAACTAACTTCGTTAGTAACCAATTCTTTAATCATTTAATATTTTCGGGATTAAAAATAGCCTTGACTTAATTTTGCATTCGAATGAATAAGCACCGAGATATTATTTCTGTATGATTAATTATTATCAGAGGCCACAATAAAAAAATTCATTCGCATTTTAAATATTATCTTTCCATTTGTTGCAGATTAAAACAGCAGCGTGTCTCCAACAACAACGGGCCAATCAGGCGAGTACATTTATTTTATACTGCGTACTATTTTATATCACATTTTTAAGGTTTGACGACCTCCGGGGTTGAGTGGTTAGCGTGCCGGTTTTCAAGGCGCCGCCATCTCTGAGGTTCCGGGTTCGATCCCCGGTCGAGGCAATGTAGAAAAATAACTTGTCTCGGGTCTGGGTGTTGTGGTACCTTCGTTGTTTCTAATTTCCATAACACAAGTGCATAAGCTTCTTACTATGGGATCGGAGCAATGTATGTGATGTTGTCCACTATTTGTATATTATATTATATAATATTATATATATACTGTTAAAAAAGAAAAAAAAAGAAAGGTATAAAGTGTTCATTACATCGATTATGCATTTGCGTCAATCAACAATACAATCGGTTTTGCTCTACATCAGACTTCAGACGGATTCAAATAAATTTATCATCATTATCAGCTCCGTTTTATTGGGATCACACGCTGCTGGGATCTACACACATATCCTGTTACTCGGTGCCTATCAAAGAATGATAGCCACTGGCATAATATATTCTTTATCCATTGAACGTTTTCTATGAAAAATGCTTCTATCGCGGGCCTTGAGCGTGGAGACCGAATCCAGAAATTCCGTAACGAAAATAACCTAACACCCCCCACTCCGACCGGCCTGCTCTATCGCGGGCCTTGAGCGTGGAGCCCGAATCCAGAAATTCCGTAACGAAAATAACCTAACACCCCCCACCGTTAATCAATAAATGTTAATGTTGTTGTTAAATTGCAATACTTATCTATGTTCTAAATTTTCTCGATGAAAATTTTTGTAATTCAAGCTTATAGGGTTCATTTCTGGATTCAAGGTATAATTAATATATATATAGCTGCTCGTGCTGATTGGCCACTGACTCATTGATCACCTCTCCTGAACAATTTTGTATGGAAAAATTTTTTTTTACTAATCTTTTCGTATAAAAGAGAAAAATTCATTCGGAGGAAAAATACGGAGAGAGCTGATGATTGAGGATTTCGGAGACGGGTGAAGAGCACAGCCAAGGTATTGGAGATAGGTGGGGGGTGCTCGACCAAGTGTCACTCGAAACGTCATCCAATTGGCAGTTAGCGAAAAAAAATTTCAAAATGGCGGAAAAAAGATGGCCGCCATACAAACTTCATCGGCGTTCATCTCGAAAAGTATAAAAGTTGGAAGAGTGGCTTCTTGGCGAGAAATGATCAGGACCCGAAGGTCTATTCGATGGATAGAAAAAAAAATCAAAATGGCGGAATTTAGTTTTCCATAGAAAATGTATGGGGAATATTGAAGAGACTACGAGTTGTAAAACATGGAGTGCTTTGATGCGGATTTTTGGATGACTACCAGAGAAAAATATGGAATGAGGTGATCATTGAGGATTTTAAAGACAGTCAAGGAGCATGGACAAGGTATTATAGTTAGGTGGGGACTGCTGAAACAAAAAATACTCGGAACTTCAGGCAATTGGCAGTGAGCTGAAAAAAAACCAAAATGGCCGCCATACAAATTTCGTGTTGTTCTATCTCGGAAAGTATAAAAGATAAGAGAGTGGTTTCTTAGCAAGAGGTGATCACGATCTCAAGTTCTACGGGATGCATGGAAAATAATTCACTGTGACGGAATTTATCTTTCCATGGAAAATGTACCTACATACTATGAGAAGAGACAATGATCTAGGATTTGGATGATGATTGAGGAGCACTGTCATGGTTTTAAAGATAGTTAAGGGCTGTTCGAACAAAAAATACGCTGAACCTCATCTGATGAGGTTCAGCGTATTTTTTTCTTCGAACTGCCCGTAACTATCTTTAAAACCATGACAGTGCTCCTTGGTAATTTATTCAGCTCACTGCCAATCGGATTCCAATGGGCGATGGAGATGACGGCGATACCTTTATAAGCGGGAAGACTGCACGCGGGCCACATGTGGCCCGCGCACTCACGCGCCCTACTAGTTAATATATATATAGCTGCTTGTGCTGATTCATTCACTCATTGATCACCTCTCCTGAACAATTTTGTATGAAAAAAATTTTTTTCAAGTATGGGTTCGCATAGAAGGCAAAAATTCATGAGGAGGAAAAATACGGAGAGAGCTGATGATTGAGGATTTCGGAGACGGATGAAGAGCACAGCCAAGGGTATTGGAGATAGGTGGGGGGTGCTCGACCAAATGTCATTTGAAACGTCATCCAATTGGCAGTGAGCTGAAAAAAATTCAAAATGGCGGATTCAAAATGGCCGCCATTCAAATTTCGTCGATATCTCGGAAAGTATAAGAGATGGAAGAATGGTTTCTTGACAAGAAGTGATCAGGACCCGAAGGTCTATTTGATGGATAGAAAAAAAATTCAAAATGGCGGAATTTATTTTTCCATAGAAAATGTATGGGGAATGTTGAAGTGACTAACAGTTGGTAATTATGCAAGGTTGTGATGCGGTTTTTCGGAGAGTTACTAGAGAAAAATATGGAAAGAGCTGATGATTGAGGATTTCGGAGACGGGTGAAGAGCACAGCCAGGGTATCGAAGATAGGTGAGGGTGCTCGACCAAATGTAACTCGAAACGTCATCCAATTGGCAGTTAGCTGAAAAAAAAAATCAAAATGGCGGATTCAAGATGGCCGCCATACAACTTTCGTGTTGTTCTATCTCGGAAAGTATAAAAGACAAGAGAGTGATTTTTTTGCAAGACGTAATTAGAATCTCAAGGTCTACGGGATGAATGAAAAAAAATCAAAGTGGTTGAATTTATTTTTCCATGGAAAATGTGAATGCTACAATAAACAAGGCCTATGAAAAACTATGAAAAGTATGAGAAGAGATGATGGTCTACGATTTGGATGATGATTGAAAATACACTGAACCTCACCGGGTGAGGTTCAGTGTATTTTTTATTCAAACAGCCCTTAACTATCTTTAAATCCATGACCGTGCTCCGAGGTAATTCTTTTAGCCCATTGCCAATCGGATTCCAATTGGCGATGGAGATGACGGCGATTCTTAAATAGGTGAGAAGACAGCCCGCGGGCCACATGTGGCCCGCGCTCCCACGCGCCCTACTAGTTAATATATATATAGCTACTCGTGCTGATTCACTGACTGACTCATTGATCACCTCTCCTGAACAATTTTGTATGAAAAAATTTTTTTTTAATGATCACTTCGTATATAAGAGAAAAATTCATTCGGAGGAAAAATACGGAGAGAGCTGATGATTGAGGATTTCGAAGACGGGTGAAGAGCACAGCCAAGGGTATTGCAGATAGGTGGGGGGTGCTCGACCAAATGTCATTTGAAACGTCATCCAATTGGTAGTTAGCTGAAAAAAAATTCAAAATGGCGGATTCAAAATGGCGGCCAAACGAATTTCGCCGATATCTCGGAAAGTATAAAAGATGGAAAAATGGTTTCTTGACTAGAGCTGATCAGGACTGGAAGGTCTATGCGATGGATAGAAAAAAAAATTCAAAATGGCGGAAATTTTTTTTTCCATAGTAAATGTATGGGGAATTTTATGAGACTAAATTTTGGTAACTATGCAAGGTTTTGATGCGGTTTTTCGGAGAATTACTAGAGAAAAATATGGAATGGAAGATGGTTGAGGGTTTTGAAGACAGTCGAGGAGCATGGGCAAGGTATTATAGTTAGGTGGGGACTGCTGAAACAAAAATTACTTAAAACGTCATGCAATTGGCAGTGAGCTGAAAAAAAAATTAAAATGGCGGATTCAAGATGGCCGCCATACAGATTTCGTGATGTTCTATCTCGGAAAGTATAACAGATAAGAGAGTGGTTTCTTAGCAATAGGTGATCAGGATCTTAAGTTCAACGGGATGAATAAAAAAACTAAATGGAGGAATTCATTTCTCCATGGAAAATGTACATGCTACACTAAGTAGGGAACTATCCAAGGCATTGACGCAGTTCTTCAGAGAACTGCCAGAGGAAAGTATGAAAAGTGATGATGATCTAGGATTTGTATGATGGTTGAGGAGCACTGTCATGGTTTTAAAGATAGTTAAGGTCGGTTAGAGCAAAAAATACGCTGAACCTCATCTGATGAGGTTCAGCGTATTTTTTGTTCGAACAGCCCTTAACTATCTTTAAAACCATGACAGTGTTCCTTGGTCATTTTTTAAGCCCACTGCCAATCGGATTCCAATTATTGATGGAGATGACGGCGATACCTTTATAGGCGGGAAGACTGCACGCGGGCCACATGTGGCCCGCGCACTCACGCGCCCTACTAGTATTATATACCTTTATTTATTTTCATAAATTGCTAGATAACCAGAAGGAAATATGGATGTTATAACGTACGTCAATACATCTGCCTTGTTTCAAGCCATGGTGAATGTAAATTGGAGTGCAGCGTTACAAACGATAATTGGATAGCCATTTAGTACCAATTTGTACGCAGTTTACTTACGATTACCTATTTCCCTTGGGTTTGTATGCAACAAGTCTGATGCTTACCTTGTCGAAATATGTATTATACCAAGGGTAAGGGAATTATGAGAAAGCACAGGGAGATCCTCAGAGTTGTCTTAAATAATACTTATTAACGGAACAGGTAAGGAATAAGGATGGCAACTCCTTTTAATCTTAAAACACGTTTACGTATTAACACTATGATCGGGCCATATTCACTTATCACGTGATCGACGAAGCTACAGGTAGCCGTCTCGACGTTCTGATTTCAGAAAGCCACCGCGCGTCGGCTAGGTTGCATGCGTTAGTTCTTGTACGGTCTATTTAACGTGAACTCAACGGGTCTGCCCGCGAAATTCAAAATTTTCATGGTTTTTTGCAATTTGTACGCTAATTAGACATGATAGGCTTATGGCAATCAATTTGCGAGAATGGCAGTATCATCTTTACATGATTATATCAAAATATTTGCATAAAAATGTGTATCCTAGGATATTAGTCCGAGTATCGAGTTTTATGTGAGTAACTCGCAAATCTCGGACTAATTTCTTTAACTCGACACTTTCGAGCAGAGATTTTTATATAAACACGTGAAGAAGATATTGGGATTATCGCAATTTGACAGCCATAAGCCTATTATGTCTTATTAGCTTAAAAATCGCGAAAAACCACGAAAAATTTGAATTTCGCGGGCACATCCGTGGTGTGCTCCTTAACGCGCTGCTTGCGCCCGATAAAATAGTACGTCGAAAGAGATACAGTTACCCGATAGAAATGTCCCAGTTCAAATTTTAAGTGCACAGGAGTGTTAAGTTTAGGCGCCGTGCTCGAAATCCTCTGTAAAACAATATAACATCGCTGCTCGTAACAATTAACAACTCAATACATTTCAATACCAATCGATTACCGCTTCCTATTAATAAAACAAATCTTTTTACGACGTACAAACTATTATAAGTTCCTTGCTCTATCGTTTCAAACGCGAGTTGTTTATTTCCCGGTTCATAAAAAGGATCATAACGCTTATTTACTACCCTATACTACTCTGCGGTTGTGTGTGATTGAGTAATAGAGTTAAATCATAAATGGACACGATAACATAACAAAGATTCCTACTATGATGATTGGTTTTTTGATCTAGGTATAGGACTCACTACTGGAGCACAACTCAAATAAATGTTGCATACATTACTACTAAGTACCTATAGTCATTTCGATCCAAAACGACGCGCTCCACTCTGTCAAAATCGCTTATATTTCATTCGATTCGTATAGAGTTTGATAGAGTGGGCGCCCCACTCTTTCAAACTCTATACGAATCATCGTGGATCGAAATATCTGATATCTTATACATTATACAGTATCTTATACTGTTGATGTCAATTTGACGACCTCCGTGGTTGAGTTAGCGTGCC
Organism: Coenonympha glycerion; assembly: GCA_963855885.1. Lineage (NCBI taxonomy): Eukaryota > Metazoa > Arthropoda > Insecta > Lepidoptera > Nymphalidae > Coenonympha > Coenonympha glycerion. Next base: position 11,977,555 of record OY979637.1, on the reverse strand, counting down.
GGTTTTCAAGGCGCCGCCATCTCTGAGGTACCGGGTTCGATCCCCGGTCGGGGCAATGTAGAAAAATAACTTTTCTACATTATCTCGGGTCTGGGTGTTGTGGTACCTTCGTTGTTTCTGATTTCCATAACACAAGTGCATAAGCTACTTACTATAGTGATCGGAGCAATGTATGTGATGTTGTCCTCTATATATTTATTTATATATTTATAATTTATAAAAAAAAATGCGTTTAGCAGTTTTTAACGCATAGGGGTTAACCGTTATGGGTTAAGTTAGCTCTTCCAAATCAGTAACGATATAATTTTCGGTTGCATCGTATTAGTAAATCAATAATAAGTAAGTAAGTGAGATAAATTGCAGTCACTAAGTTGTACAGTGTACCTACATAAAAAAGTTATTAAACTTTTTAACTCGCAAGCAAACCACAGTTGAATGGTTCGTCGATCAGTAAATAAACCACAAGTTTTGCCTAAAACGGTCGAAGTTGAGCCGAATGTTGGTATCACAAAATCCATTACGATTAAATAATTAATCACCACGTCAAAACTTTGACCCTAACCAGGGAGTACTTTCGTGCGTACTAGTATTTTACGTAACAGGCGTCTTAGTAGACGATCCTTACATTCAATTATTATAAAACTAGCTTTTGCATGTAGCCCCGCACGCGTCAATTTTGGTAAGCTTAACTGCATGCGTGATCATAACTTTAATCTTTATAGTCTATACAATCCTACTTCCGATAGTAAGTTACAATCGGGTACTAAAAACAACGGGAGCGTTGCAGATAGCCCAGTTAGATAGACAGACAAAACAGTTTTGTTTTCGTTCGTTCGTTCGTTCGTTTCAGCCGACGGACGTCCACTGCTGGACAAAGGCCTCCTGCAATGATTTCCAGCCCGCACGGTCCTGCGCTAACTGTATCCAGCGCCTTCCCGCGATTTGTGAGATTGTATGTTTCTTATTGAATACTCTACGCCACTGTCTGAAACCTAAATGTTAAACTGGTTACATCGCTTAGCACAGGCTATACCATGTACTGTACATCTTGAACAAATCTTGAATTTTTGAAAATCAAAATCGATAGAATAAAGGTGATAGAAGACCGTAGAGTAATGCAAGCCACAAACATTACCTAGTAATACTTATTTCGCAAAGACGTTGACCCCATGTAACAAAAACCAACTTACCCGTAACATCGGGATGTCCTTTATTGCGTATAAATTATAATATCTGGGTGACCGAGCTTCGCTCGGTGGCCAATAGATGGCAGCAGTAGTCATATTTTTTTTTTTTTGGTAAATTCGACATTTCCTAAAAATGGATCCTAGCTAGATCGATTTATCGCTCCCAAAACCCTCTGTATACTAAATTTCATGATAATTGTTCGAGCCGTTTCCGAGATCCAGATTATATAGAAATATATATACAAGAATTGCTCGTTTAAAGGTATAGGATATAGGATATGACGCCGCTACGATGTTTTGATATTGGATGCCGGGAACGCGTTTAATCAACAATGTTTTCCAGGCGTGATCTCATTTTCACGGCGACTCACGGCACCTGCTGTTAACTATCGCAGTCTTAATTGCCTATCGAAGCTACAGTTATGGTGGTTAAAAGATATACGAGAGTTTTAACAATGCTATTTGTTCGCATCAAACATATTTTGATTCGGAAAAAACCCTTACGCGAAATGTTGTTAATATTTTATCAAAGAATAAGTAGCAAACGCATGGTAATTATCAGATCTAGCAAGTTAAAAGTTTTTCTTGCCATTGATAGATAATAAATAGATATATTGCCCAAATAAATATAATATCAATCATATTTATTTGACTGTGAAAATATATTGAGATCTCATCATTTATTGAATTGATTAATATAATTTAATCAGATTCTAAAACAGAGCGGGGCGCGTCATCGTGGATTGAAATATCTTTAGTAATAAATTATATCCCAACAAAATAAATTTATTTATTTTTTTTTTAAATACAACATCACATACATTGCTCCGATCCCATAGTAACTAGCTTATGCACTTGTGTTATGGAAATCAGAAACAACGAAGGTACTACAACACCCAGATCCGAGACAATGTAGAAAACTTATTTTTCTACATTGCCCCGACTGGGGATCGAACCCGGAACCTCAGAGATGGCGGCGACTTGAAAACCGGCACGCTAACCACTCAACCACGGAGGTCGTCAAATAAAGTTCACTTATCAAAATAAGACCTCACATTTTGTTTTGGCCACCATGTGTTGATGGCAACGCATCACTACAATGCCTTACAAAATTCCTAAAGTAGGTATTTCTTCAGAGGAAATTACAGCGGCAGTGTGGTGATTGCACGCACTGATACGACTTCGAAACGTCATCGCCCTAACGCTTTGTATTAATAGTCCAAGAGAAGGTTGCTAGATGTTTAGTTGAGGGACACCCATAAGAAAACTTAGGATATGGGCATTTGAACGATTTACGTAAACAAACAGTAGCGCCATCTGTTAAAATTCTATAATTAGCTGCTGAGCGAACTACATCGTGGCCATACTGCTGGTGACAAAACTAGCATTTTTAGCACCGGTAAACTGGTGACATTTTTTCGCGATGTCCGCACTGTCCAGGGCGTACCCATAATATGTCTATTTTGATGGTAAAGGGTGTATAGTGGCCCGAGCAAAAGCTCTTATCACTTTTACGAACACGTGATATAGATTGCACGCGAATATTACAAAAATGCCGTTTTTAGAGTTCCGTACCCAAAGGGTAAAAACGGTACCCTTATACCTTGACTTCGCTGTCCGTCCGTCGTGCACTGAGGGTTCCGTACTATCAAGACCAATTCTTAATAGTATTAAAGTAAACTAAAAACCCCTGCCTACCAAATTCAAAAAGTAGCCAAATCACGTTTATTGTATGGGAGAGCCCCTCGAATATTTGTTTCATTTCAAATAAACTATAATATAAGCGGATATATAACTAAATAGTCCGTTTACATTTGAAGGGTTACCGTTATCAATATCGAGCAAAAACAAGCAAAAAAAAATCGCGTTTGTATGTATGGAAGGGGGGCCCCTTATATATTTATTATTTTCTATTTTTTTGTATTTTTTGGTATAGCGGCAACAGAAGTACATCATCTGTGAAAATTTTAAGTCTGTACTTATCAGGGTTCAAGAGATACATACAGCCTGGTGACAGACGCGCGGATGGACAGCAAAGCCTTAGTAATAGAGTCCCGTTTTTACCCTTTGGGTACGGAACCCTAAAAAAGAATTTGGTGTTAAAAAATGATGTGATAATGTGAACTTTAAAAACGATGAATTTAGGATTTTAACCCATCTCTTAGCCTATAAACTTGAGGGTCGTTAGGGTTGTCTGTAACGAGACACGTGTCACCGCGAAGGCTTCAACGTAATATGGAAATAAAGAAATCATTCTTCGTCTCACCCACGCCCTGATGAAAAATGAAACATCGTCAGTCTGCAGCTTAGATAAAAATAGTAAAGATAGGCCGATCCGAACATTTTACGTAAACCTTCTTCATACAAGCAAACAGTAGCGTCATCTGTCAAAATACCCGCTGCCGCCGCTGACCGAACTACCGCATGGCCTTATATTGTTGGTACTAATGACTCCCATAAACTGGCGACATTTTTTCGCGCTGTTCGCCCTGTCTTTAGTATACAAGTCTGTGGTCTGTGGCTTACGCTACGCATCTTTTATACCTATCAGTCGTAGATGTATCATATAGCATTGTACAATGTACATACTATATTTATGTACTCGTATAATGACTGAATAATTTATTAACGAAGAATGAGAATTCAGGGTACCTAATTGGTCTTATGTAAATGTTAGAATGATAACGTAAATATTTGATGCTTTCATAATGCAAACATTTCTAGAAACTACGACCATGTATATTTCATGTACGAGAGTTTGATATAAAATATTATTTGCTTTTTAGGTTTTTGAAATTATTTATTTTAGGATTTTAAATGTAAAAAAATGGAATATTTTATTAGAATAGCTTATTTGAATTGTATATTTAATAATATTTATAAATGTTAAGCCTTTTCTGTTAATATATGTAATATAATATAATTGATACTGTCCCAAATAAATAAAAAAAAAATAAAAAAAATTAAGTAGAGTATAGTCTGAATTTTGCAACTTTTTGTATAACAGATTTATTGGAACGTTCCATTTATAGTATCCACGTAAAAAGAACAGTTAAATCCATTAATTGAATAGAATATGTAAATGGAATATGAAGTATAGAAATTGGAATGAATTTTTAGAGTAACACAGGTAGTCATTCCGTACAGTTTCAGTGAACTGAACTTGTACTAAACTATGTTTAAGTCATACTAAAGTTTAAATATTTTATAATATATAGTTAAAATTCAACTAAATCAGTTATATAAGAGGCCATAGAGTCTAGGATTGCAGACAAATTTTATTTTTGCCCTCCTCACTGTTAAGAATACGCTAAAGAATGAGGAAACGACGTTTTACCTATTTTCGATCGACAAACTTCAGAGATAAGGGGAAAGGATAACGGTATATTTTTTATTTTGTTTGCCCAATAAATAAAAAAAAAACTGTTTTAGAATTCACAAATTAACGTCCTTTCATTGTTATATTATTGTGAAATTTCAAAACCCCGATTTTCCCCATTTTTAAATAAAAATATAAACTATTTTAATTTTTTTATGGTTGCAACTTGCAATCTATTTCAAATTTCAGGTTGATAGCTTTAATAGTTACTGAAATAATCGAGTGTGACAGACGGACGGACGGATGGATGAACGAAGAAAGTCTCACCTTTTCACCATTTTGATATGGAACCCTTAAAGGTACAAAAAATCTATTGTAGTTTCCGATAAAGAAACATAAATTATATTGTCCTCTATTTATTAAACATATTTTTTCCTCTATTTTTTTATTGATATTTTGGAAAAATGTCTGGGAAAACTTTTTATCGAAAACTTTTTCCAATCGTGTTTCTGCCTGTAGAGAGTTTAGAAAAAAAACACACATAAACACACAAAATGTAATAATATCGTCGGTTTACGGGTAAAACATTATAAATGCACTTTTTGGCTGAATTGACTTAAAAATGCAGTTATACTTATTTTTTTCCGCTCTATCGATAGGTAAAACCGAATAAATGCTACGACCGATAGTTTCGGAGACAGCAAGTTTGACTAAGTTACAAATGCCCTAAAAAAATAAAAACTATACTAGTAATTGAGCATAATAATCTTTAATGCATTAACCCAATCAAGATTATTCGAGTAAAATAGTATAAATATGATTATGCCTTTTTACATGTAATAAGTCTCTTAGAAAGTAATGGAATAATCGTCAGATATAAAGTATTAAACGCATTTAAAAGCATAAATCCAGATTCCGAATTCTAATTTGTACAGTTAAAACATTATAAAGGCATTCATCTTATTTTACTCCTTGTATTGTTACTTGTGATGTTATTTTAAATTCTAAAATTGTACAGCAAAAACGTAATAAATGAATTCAAGCGGCAATTGAACGGCAGGGCGATCGCGTAAAAAATTATCAATCACAATTAATTTACAATTAAGGGATTTATTAAAGTGCATGAAGTTTTATTTAGTATGACTTTTAAAAAGGTTAGCAAACAAAATAGTTGATGAAAAAACCTAAAACTTGAACGTATTTACCTGATGACCAGCCCTAGCTTAGATTAAGATCTAAGCTAGGGCTGTTTAACCGATCGGTTTCAAAATGAGTTGGCAGAGACGAGTAGCAGCCATGGTATTTCTTCAGGAATAATTAATTTGTTACATCTTTATTAAAACTTTTCTCTGATGGCTGATAGTTTATTATAAGGAATGGAAAAGAGGCAGTTCTGAAATCGGAAGCATTCTGTATCACTGTCTATCCACGTATGAGCCTTACCACATGGCGAAAGTTTCTCTGTATTCAGATACGTGCAGAAAACAGAACAGAAACCAATATGTGGCTGCATTATTACTGTTTCCAGTTCATAAAATTGCTCACTTAATAAAAATCTAACACAACTTTCTTGAGTCAAAAGAACGTTCAAAGAATTACAATTATGACATGTCGGACAACGTAAAACCTCGAAAACCCTCAAGAGGTTGAGGTACCTCAGTCAAGCCCTATTTTACAATGGAAACAACTTTATAATAAACCTTTACCCATCAATGAAATCAAAACAGGATCTTCTCAGTTTATGTAACAAAAAAATGATTCCTAAAGAATACCATGGCTGTTACTCGTATCGGCCAACTAGTTCTGGAGCCGATTGGTTATCCAGCCCTAGCGTAGACAAACAGTCATAAGCTGAAGACCTTCAAGATAAAGTTCTTTCACCTACTATTTTGTTTTTCATTCTTTCTTAAAAGTCGTACAAGGTAAAATAAAATAAAGCTTAATGCACTTAAATAAATTCCTTCATGCTCAATAACTCGTAATTCGTATTATTTACTAACAGTTAAATGGATTACACCCAAATTTAACTTTATTTTAATTCATGCATAATTTTGTATTGTAGTTATTGTAATAAATGTCTTTAATTTTTTAAAAAGCCTTCAGTTAAAACCAGATAAATAAAACAAAACAGGGGTTCTTGAAGTCAATTTCCAAAAAAATACAATTTCTGAGATTAACGTTAACACAAAAAACATAAAACAATACAAACATACAGAAAACAATTACCTGGGTACTACAATTAGCATTCTAGGGTAGGTTAAACAGAAGATGGGGTACATTTGCAAGTTACAGGTAAAACCAAATAAATGCATGACCCTCTGAATTATAATGAAGATTTTATAGGATTTCTTTATCAATATAAAACAGTATCAATATATATCAATAAGATGGATACTTATTGCATCATTTGAACTTACTTATTTCTAGCTTATTAAGTTTTAAGTATCCCAAATCTTACCTCAAACTTTAAAATGCGATTTACTCGAAATGATGTAAACTGCATTTATTATGTTTTACCCGTAAACCGACGATATGACGTTTAAATTAATTTAAAAGTAATTGTCAATATATTTTTTAACCTGTAGGCCACTAAAAATCGTCTAAATACAGTGGTAATGACTTGCGTCAGTGATTTTCAATACTCACCCAAGATTCAATCAACCAGCCTCTCGCACTTATCAGATGCCGACGAAAACGGCAAACTCTTCGTCTCGATAACCCTCATTAATGATTCGTTCCATTAAGGTGAAGGATATATTGGTTAAGAAAGTTACGTATAGATACCTGTTTGTACACTATCTGTATACACATTATTTTTATATACTACTGGGTGACCCAGAACTCGTTGTTTTGCCGTAAATTTTTCGCTATTACAAATAACAATAACCTACAAAAAAAATAGGTACTTAGTTTACGTCCGAATCTCATGTTTACCGAAGATATCTACACAAAAAATTCATAAAAATCAGCCAAGACTTTTCGGCGTGTAGTAACAAACACTGGTGATACGAAAACGTACCTATAAGTTTATTAGATTAGATTTTTATATATTTTTATAGGGTTTTTCTTTGTATAATTTTAATATGCAAGTGTGTTTGTTGGTTGGTTTGTCCTTCTCACGTCACGACAGAACAACGGATAATCGTCATCTTTTGCGCATACATAGTAGTTGAAGGTCTAGAGAGTGAAATAAGCTACTTTTTACCTGGGAAAATTAATGATTCCCGCGGAATACGGGAGGAGTTACAGGCAACTAGCTAGGCTAGTCTGTAATTCATTTATACGCCATTAAAATATGAAAGATCACGATTCGATTTAAATTTTCGGAGAAATGCTCGGACAAACAATTTATGCCCTGCTCCTATTTATATTTTAATTAATATCTGGGTGACCGAGATCCGCTCCGTAGTTTAACTACTAGCCAGTAGATGGCAGCAGGAGTCATATTTTTATTTGTTTTTGGTAAATTCGACGTTTTCTAAAAATGAATCCTAGCTAGATCGATTTATCGCCCCTAAAACCCCTTGTATACTAAATTTCATGAAAATCGTTCGAGCCGTTCCCGAGATCCAAATTATATATATATATATATATATATATATATATATAATTTTTATATATATATATACAAGAATTGCTCGTTTAAAGGTATAGGATATAGGTTTTAGTAGGTATTTAGTGAAGGATTCATAACAAATTTCCAGGTGAAGTGATAAAACACTGGCTTGTGCGGTCTGCTTGGGCTGCGGAATAGGTATTAAAATAGCCCAGAATAATACATTCCTTACCTGTTGAGAAGATTAGTTTCGGTAGGTAGTTGCTAAGTTAAGACCAAGCTTATACCGCTTAGACCCAAAATTCAATCAAGTGCCCATTCCCTTTTATCAGATAGGCAGGTGGATAGTATAGGATCAGTCACTCTTAATTGATTGCTACCCGTCTATCCAGTCTGCGCCTGTAACGTAATGTTTGTGAAAGAAAATCAATTTATGTATGGAATAATATACCTTGTCGGTAATTTGGTGTTAGGTTTTCTTTTATATTAAGTTATCTTTTAAAGAGATGTATTTCCGAACCAAATATTCCCAGGATCATAGATTATTACTATATCATATAGTAATAATCTATGATCCTGGGAATATTCTAAATATATAATCTATGTCGTGTAATTCGGGTTCATATAGTCTATATGAACCCGAATTACACGACAATATGATCGAATTATGACGACCTCCGTGGCGCAGGGGACGCACACTCGGATTCGAGTCGCGGGTTCGATTCCCGCCACGGGCCACTTTGGAATTTTATAATTTCTAAATTGGCTCAGTGGGCTGATTCTGTAGCGTTCACTTAGTTAGTTAGTAACCCTAACTGGGTTATTAACTAAGAAAACGAAGGCCAAAATCCTATTTTTGCACAAATTACCAACCTAGGTCGGTATGGTATCATATCACTATCTTGTACAAAAAGAATACAAAAATAGGATTTTTGCCTCCGTTTTCTTAGTTAATAACCCAGTGCGGGTTTCTAACTAACTAACTGATACAGAATCAGCACACAGGTCTGGTCTGGTGGGAGGCTTTGGCCGTGGCTAGTTACCACCCTTCCAGCAAAGACGTACCGTCAAGCGATTTAGCGTTCCGGTACGATGCTGTGTAGAAACCGTTGGGGTGACATAACTTACCCCTTCCAAGTTAGTACGCTAACATCTTCGACTGCATCATCACTTACCATCAGGTGAGATCGCAGTCAAGTACTAACTTGTATAGCGTAAAAAAAAAATGCACGAATTGCAAATGTTTTTGGTATGACGCATGTATAGAGACATCATAGGTAACCTGACTTAAAATTTCAGCCTGATGCTTTAAGTTTAATTCAATTCAGTATCAAATATTTATACATGATTTCAGTGTACAGATCTTCGGTAATATAAACATGTACGATGCATATCGCAATGAGATACTTACATATAAATTACTTTGTTAATTATACTTATTACAAAGAGGTTCTTTTGTTAGTCAAGCATATACGGGTGTCGAGTAGCAATGATATGACGCGGGAATAAAGGTTACCTAGTAATTGCCTTTAGGGAAGGGAAAAGGGATGTTTTGCGAAGTTAAGATATGTTTCAGCAAAAAGGTACAAAGTGAACTGTTACATTAAAAATCTATAATTATTATAATCTAGTAATTATTGCTAAAAGTTGTCACTACCACATTACACCTAAAGCTTTTTGGGACCAATATTCAATTCTTCGACTAAAATTGAACTAAAAACGTTGAAATGTCGAACCATTGGACGTTTGTCCACCATCCAGCCGTCATCGGTACGTCACCACTACGACGGTATCGCAGTAGCGTTCACACATTTACTAGTTATGACCGTGTTTCCACCGTGCACCAGCCACTACATATTGATCACAGCCAGAAAATAAGTCGTTGTATGATATAACAAGAGAAAAAAGAGGGTCGTTGTCGGTGACGCCCCGGATTGGACAAACGGCCTTACCCCCTTCGCACACGGCTCGTAAGCGTAGACGTTTCGTAAGCGTATCGTTATGACGCTACGCAAAACAATATGACTACGATTCGCTACAACACCGCTTCGTCTGCTCTCGTCTGATCTCGTCGTACTCGCGGATTACGTTTACGAGCCGTGTGCGAAGGGCCTTAAGCTAACTTACTTTTAGATTTGTAGAGTAAAAAAAAGTCTTCAAAGTTTTACAGCAGCTGGCCACTTTATGAAATTAAACCATTTCACGACGTGATGAAATAACGTCGAGCTTGTAGCTAGTATGTACAATTTGTACAAGAATTTCTATAGGTATACGTAGTAATACAACTTACAACCCAGTCCCAGAACTTAAGTTATGCGTGAGATTTGTGGTTGAATGTCAAATGAAAATATCACAATATCTAGGTATAGTTTGCTTATAATTGTCATTGGAGACTGAAATTCATACACGTTTGTCCGCCATTAATTCTGGTACCTCGTGAATATTCAATCAAACGTTTCGCGTTTGATGATAAATGCTTGATCGAATGCCATTATTTATTTATTATTCAAGTACCAAATCCATGAAACTGTTGAAATTATATTGTAAGAATATTGTAGCTAGGTAAAATATATTTTATATTGTTTAACGAATTCAAAATATTATGATAAATTGGTGAACATAAAATCGGTGAACATAAAAGTTCCGTTACAAATATTAAGTATTCAGTTTTAGAGTTAAGGACTAAGGAAATCTAAAAAGTGAACTCTATTTCTATGTCAATGTTTAACAAAGATGGGTAATAATTTAAGCAACTTTAGCACAAAGCTGAACCGTTAAGCGGAGCGGGCTGTAAGGTTCGTTAATTCATCCGCGATGCCACCGACAACCGAGTGTAATCTTTGCTCACTAATTTATTTATCTTGACGACTTTTGTCCCACAGCGAGCCGCATTGCAGCTTGGTTAGCCAAAGTTGAAATTTTCTACTTCTCCACTTGGTTTTTCGTGTATACCTACTAGTACATATAATATTTTAACCGAGTTAAATAAAATGGAAAATTCTTTTCAAGAAAACCGACTCAAATGCCACTAAAAAGACTAAAATATTTTTTAATGTAGGTAGACCAATTCGAAGTCGGGCGAACTATGATTGTACGAATTGAAGTCGGTTTTTTTGAAGAGAATTTTCCATTTTATTTTTAAATTTTTAGTAGAAAACAACAAATGCACAAGGCATCGTAAAAAATGCCCAAATCGCTAGAAATGTGTGTGTGTGTGTGTGTGTAGTGTTATCGTGCAATATCGGTCACGTATAGGTATCCTAATCCTAATCCTAATAATATTATAAAGGTGAAAGTTTGTGTGTATGTTTGTTACTCCTTCACGCCTCAACTACTGAACCGATTTGGCTGAAATTTAGAACATAGGTAGCTTATAACCCGGATTAAAACATAGGCTACTTTTTATCCCGGAAAAATCCACAGTTCCCGTGGGATATTGAAAAAACCCAAAATTTCTACAGAAATCTATAGCTACATCTATAGATAGATTGTTCAAGCGAACTTGCTTGAAAGCATGTTTAAAGGTCGGAATAGGGAACGATAACGGGAAAATGACGTTTCCTTTAGATTTCATGAAAAAGCGAATTTGACGCGGGCGGGGCCGCGGGCAAAAACTGATGATATTATCACTATAAATGTGAAAATAGCCACTATGTAGGTTCTGAACATAGCACTGTACGCATTTAACAAGAGTGTTTTAGTTGAACAAGTTGATATGGGATAATAATCCTAAAAATATTATAAAGGCGAAAGTTTGTGGGTATGTTTGTTACTCCTTCACGCCTCAACTACTGAACCGATTTGGCTGAAATTTGGAACATAGGTAGCTTATAACCCGGATTGAAACATAGGCTACTTTTTATCCCGGAAAATCCACAGTTCCCGTGGGATATTGAAAAAACCCAAAATTTCTACAGAAATCTATAGCTACATCTATAGATAGATTGTTCAAGCGAACTTGCTTGAAAGCATGTTTAAAGGTTGGAATAGGGAACGATAACGGGAAAATTTTTTTTATTTTATTTTATTTTATTGGTTCCGCCAACAACACTTGAGCATTACAATATAACAAGATAAATTGATTTATTACAACACATATATATAGCCCGAGCATCAATAACTGGCAGAAACAGAAACATTATAAATCAGAAGAAAACAGTTTAGGATATTTAGATAGAGTACAAAATACAAAACATTAAATTACACGAAATACAAATGCAAAATTACTTAAATCAATTAATAAAATAGAGAAAAAAAAAAGGGGAAAAACAATAAACTATCTGACTCCCCTACGTAGGGAGTCCATGACGTCACGACGAAAGCAGTATTCCCTAGGGTTGAAAATATTGAGCTGACCATTTCTATGGTGGAGAGCATTATAATGGCGACATATTCGGTTAATGCAAGAGTGGTACGCGACATTGGTGCGACAGAAAGAGGTTCTGAACACATTCCAGGTGCGAGACGAGCGATTAGGGATCGAGCAATTAATATATATGTCATTCAGAGAGGTGTCCGTAACGTTATTCAATATTTTAAATAGTAACATAATATCTAAAAAAGTACGACGCATATGTAAAGAATCAAGTTTAAAGTAATTTAATTTTTCGCTATAAGATGAATTAACGAGCTTTGCATTAAATTTGTATGAAAGAATTCTTAAAAAACGCCTCTGGATGGACTCAATAGCGTCAGAATAAGTCTTCTGGTAAGGAGACCAGACCGGGGATCCATACTCGAGTATGCTGCGGATCAAACTTTTATATAGATACAACATACTTAAGGGGTTCTTGAATCCTTTGGTAATCCGACAGATAAATCCCATCAATTGGTTAGCCCGTGACGTTATATTATTAACATGTAACTTAAAAGTCAAAGATTCGTCAAAAGTTACCCCAAGATCCTTGGCACTAGACTTTATTAAGAGTTTACTGTTACCTATACAGTAGTCATATTTAATTTTGTTACGCTTTTTAGTGAAATTAAGGACAAAACACTTATTAACGTTTAAATTCATGCCATTCGCTTCACACCATATTTTCACCGAGTCCAAGTCCTCTTGCAGAGTTTGGCAATCATGTTGACTACATATAGCGCTGAAAATCTTTAAGTCATCTGCATAGAGGAGACATTTATTTTTAATAACCGATGTGATATCATTTATAAATATTACAAAAAGTAACGGACCCAGGTGCGATCCCTGAGGAACACCTGAAGGAACCGTAATTGGATTAGAAAAGAAGCCATTAACTGCCACTATCTGCGACCGATTAGTTACATATGATATAATCCATCTCAATAAGTCACCATGCACACCATATTCTTCGAGCTTATGGAAAAGTAACCTATGGTTTACTTTATCGAATGCTTTTTGGAAATCTGTGTATATGGCGTCCACTTGAACCTTTTTGTCTATACAAGTAGACAAGAATTTTGAATATTCGACGAGATTGGTTACGGTGGATTTACTTTTAACAAAACCATGTTGTTGTGGGGCTATTAGAGGTTTAAATAAGTAGTAAATATAATCATAAACAATACTTTCAAAAATTTTGGCAACACAGTTTAGAATACATATAGGACGATAGTTACTACAATCCGTTCTAGACCCTGCTTTAAAAAATGACGTTTCCCTTAGAATTCATGAAAAAGCGAATTTGACGCGGGCGGGGCCGCGGGCAAAAACTGATGATATTATCACTATAAATGTGAAAATAGCCACTATGTAGGTTCTGAACATAGCACTGTACGCATTTAACAAGTGTGTTTTAGTTGAACAAGTTGATATGTGATAATAATGCAATAAATAATGCATAGTGCTATAAATGTGAAAATGGGTACCCGTATTATAGGTTCCGACATTACAACTGTTTCGCTATTAGCATTTTGTGTTTTAGTTGAGCAATGATATACAGGTTAGTAATATTATAACTATGAAAACGGGTACCTATATGATATAGGTTCTGAACTAACATCTGTTTCGTTACTGACAATGTATGTTTTAGTTGAGCTGTGGGATATGGTATAGTAATTAGTAATACTATAAATGTGGAAATGGGTACCTACCCATAAAGTTTCTGAAAGTACAATTGTTTCGCTATTTATAATGTGTGTTTTGGTTAAGCAATGGGATACAGGTAAATACTGCTAAAAAGGTGTTCCTGTATAGTTTCTGATATTAGAACTGTTTCGCTATTAAAAATATGTGTTTTAGTTGAGCAATAGAATATGTGATAGTAATTATGCTATAAATGCGAAAATGATACCTATAAGGTAAAGGTTCTGAAATTATTTCACTCATAAGCAGATACGTTGATTTTATTTTCGTCCTTCTCACTCTTATGAATACGTTGGTGGGTTAGGTTAGGTTAGTATACCCCCCGATGGATTCCAATCTTGTCGCGATGGGGGGGCTCAGTAGCCGTGGTTGGGCCCCACGGTGAAGCCAAAAGGAATCCAGGAGGGGACGCTCGGAGTGGGCCTGGAGATGGGCCCGCTCTGGATGCGTCCAAGAGGGGTGCGGGGGACAGAGTTTTCTGTCTCCTGCAGCCAGGAGGGGTCGCGGGAGGAGAGGCGTGTCGGTGTGTCGTTGCCGCTCGCCCTATCTCCCGCGACCAAACGGTGGCGCACCGTTAGATGCGTCGGCGGCGGGGCCGCAGGGGAAGAGGAGTGTCGGTGTGTCGTTGCCGTTCTCCCTGTCCTCTGCGGCCGTTTGGTGGTTTGCGGCGGAGCCAAAGATCAGATCCGCCGCGGGGTATGGGAGGTCGATGCCTGCGAAGTGCAGGAGCAAGCTTCGCAGGTATCGGCTTACCCGTGCCCACGGCCCCTGGGTGGCGGTCCCGGGGGGGTCCGTCGCCTTACGGATGGGCGCCGAGGAGGTAAGGCCGGCTTAGGTGTTTCTGGCGGGCCTTGCTGTTGGAGGGGAGCTCCATGCTCCACCTCGTGGAGGGGCTGCGCAAGCGGCCGGGCACCGGCGGGTTCGCGGAGGTTTGCGCAAGCGTTCCCGTGTTCCCGTCATATGGTGCGAGGAGGAAACACCGTGGGGTTTAGCCGGTAAGAGTCCGGCATAACCCAGCCGCTCCCCCGGGCGACTGGGTATCCATGAGGATTCCCCACGATAAAAAAAAAAAAAAAAAAAAAAAAAAAAAAAAGTTAGGTTAGTATGCAGCGTTGCGGAAGAATATAACAGAAAAACGTTGTTTTACCTAATTACTTCAAAAACTAAGCCAGTTATTTAAATGTCGTTTTGAGCGTTTTTGGGAATTATTTTTTACATGAAAACAAAAACTACAATTATGTCCATCGTAGTTTTCGATGGAAATTAGAAAAATGGAGATTATGGAGCAATTTTTGGGAGAACTTTTTGGCGAGAAATTTTTATCCGATTGTGTTTTTGAAGTTAGGTTAACACTTATGCTGTTTTTTTCTAAGAAAATCCAGGACTCCCACGGGATTTGTAAAACCCCGAAATTGACGCGGGCGAAGCCGCGGGCAAAAGCTAGTGCTAAATAATACAAGTGCAATAGAATTGTACTCGAAGATCCTCGTAACTTCACTTCTGGTAAAGGACTGAGTCCCGTTGCAATATGTACGGGTCAGTCTCTACACCAGATGGGACGCTTTGAACTGTTTTGTGACCGGAAAGTCTATAGAATCAGCCTTTACATCTGATAACCCGTATTATTTACCTGAAACCCGGTTTCGGAAAATAAACTTCCTGAGTTTTCCTCAGTTCTCATCAAAAAAGTATATCAGTTTCTGAAATTGTTCCACTATGCAAGTAAAGACGTATTAAACCCTCAAAAAGAAGCTACGCAGTCTAGAATATTATGTTCAGGTTTTTCACACTAGTATGTTCATCTCAAGCAGTAAGAAATATTATACATGCAAATGCACTTTAATACAAGGCATCATTATCAGGCATTGTCCTACTCAAGCGCAGACTTGCATCTTGAATAGGTTTAATTAAAAAAATCCATTTCATCTTTCACTTCAACTAATAGGCAGGGTGACTAAACCTTGAAGGATAAAAGGCTCCATCTTGTTATGAATGCGTGGTCTTAAATTTCCTTCTCAATGTTAAGGTTTTGAAAAGAACAAAGAATTGCAAGGAAGGGCTGCCATTATTCGCCGACCCTTTCATTAGTGAGCAGTTTTGACGCTGCAGAGCGATAATTGCCTGCTGATGGCACACAAAAAATCTTATCGTTTAAATTAAATTTTGCTAAGTGCCTCATCATAATTCCAAGACATTTTAATTTTAACTCTGTAGCCAAATCTAAAATTGTTTTATTTAAAAAAAAAAACCTAGCTAGCTAACCACAATTTTACGTTACTTTACACTATGTTGATAACGGTGTCTATACAACCAGCTTTGGTTTTATGTGTTAATGTTATTTTATTAGTCTTTCTTATGATGCAATATCTCAACCCCATTTTTATGTCCCACTGCTGGGCACGGGTCTCCTCTCAGACTGAGAGGGGTGTGGCCACAGCCCGCCACGCTGGCCAAATGCGTGTTGGCGGGCTCCACACACCTTCGAGAACATTTTTGTGAACTCTCAGGCATGCAGGTTTCCTCAAGATGTTTTCCTTCACCGCTAAGCAAGTGATATTTACTCGTAGTTTTCTAAAACGCACATAACTCGGAAAAGTCAGGATTCGAACCCGCGACCTCCTTATGAGAGGCAGAACCACTGAGCTATCACTGATTTTTATTATATAATTTATGATGCAATAATCGCGGCTTAACTAAAGTTCTCTCTTGTCACAGGATGCGGCCGATCCTGCCTCTGCTATGCGTTTGCTTCTACGCCCTCCTGTCCAGCGGAACATCGAGCGGAGACGACAGACTATGGCTGATGTCCCTTATGGATCTGGTCGAGTTGGACTATCAAGACCACTGCGACCAGAGAGCCAAAGCGACGTGGGAAGAGCTGCTAGGTAGCAGTGAAGGTCTATCACTTAAGGTAATATCACTTGTTTTGTTGCCAGCATCCCTTAGCCTTTTGCCGATCTTAGAGGTAATATGGAAATTTCCCTCCGGGCAGGTGTTATGCCTGGGGTCCCCACCGTCTGTCACCCCGCAGGAAGGTCGCGCACAAACTTGCCAAACTATATAGAACGCTTGTCGAAATCTCCGTCAGCGTGTGCGCTGGTTACGCCTTCTATCGTCAGCTATCGAAAACCGCTACAGGTTAATGAAAACCGATTGCTGAATCCTTATTAAAAGGAGAAAACTGGGCCTTAAACTGAAAAAAAACATTGGGCCTTAAATTGGAAAAACCTTGCGTCTTAACCAAATCATCGGTAAAACATTAGAAATATTCTCAATATTATGTAAAAAAATAGATTATTAAGATATTAACAGGGAAATTGTAATAATCTGATTTTCTAAGTGGTTAATTTTCTAAGTTTTTTTAAGTAGCATGGCGATTCCATATGTTTATTTACTTTTTTTATAATACTTTTGAACCCCTTTTCACATTTCAATAACATAAATATATGCAATATTAAAATTTGAAAGAATATTCTTCATGCATACGTGCTTGAGACGCAGAGTGACGCAAATCTAGCCCATTTTGTGGCATTCTCCTTTAACGAAATAAAGTTTATGGGAATGACATATTTAATCGACTTATCACGTGACTTATCGAATACAACTGTCATTCTTATAAATTTATTGAATTTAGTTCATATATCATTTACGAAATGAGCAATCGACATCAGGTTTTTATGATGATCCTGGGCATAATATTATACGGCTAAGGTTACTGATTATACTCACTATGACTCATACTAAATATTTTGTTAGTGTTTTATTACAAGCTAAACAGGCATAAAAAAGCCTCACAATTACTCTAGTAAAAATGGGAAAATTAGTCTATGATTTACTAGATTAAACTCTGATAAAAAAGTTAATTGCGTTTTTTTATGTAATAATATACAGATATTAGATTCAACTTAAAATTAAAAAGTATCCTGTTGCAGAATAATTTTGTGTATCTGACAAAGTTTCATCTCTTCATTTCTCCCAAAGGGCATTTTTCTTGTGAATGATATCATAAAGGATGTTTTACCCGATAAAACGCCTTGAATTTTATGTCTGCAAAATATCAATGACTCAATTCCGAAGCCGGACATACACTTTGTAATCACATGATAAAAAATTATGACATCGTCTTAGAAGATGCGTCTCACTTTTGATTCGAAAGTGCTCATATTATAGGAGGGTAGGTAAATAGCCTGGATAAGGCTGAAGTTCAAGATAAGCCCTTCAAAAGGACCAATTCGAAAAGTTTTGCCCTACTCAGAGTGGCCGATAATAACTTTATGACTTCTTCTTACTTCGGAAACTATTTGTTAGGATTAAAAGAGGCTGTATTCTTCGTATAGTGACTTGAAGTATACAAGAAAAGGTTCGACTGGTTATCGGAGATAATTTGACCCAGATAAGTTACCAACTTGATGACCGGGATGGGCTATGACCAAAGCCCTCTCATTCTGAAAGGAGACCCGTGCCCAGCAGTGGGACATATTAAAGCATGGATACGTTTATATTTAAGTGGTAGATCACTGTACTCGATTCTTGGTGTAAGCAAGATTTTCTACATTTTTCATTAGCTTGAGTTTCTGATACATTTGTGGCCAACCCCTATCGATTGTGAAGCGATAACGTTTGGTTGCTTGGCATTTTGTAGTGTTAACTGGTAACTCAGGTTTGGTATGAGGCTTCATCATACCAAACCTCATGTCAGTCAGTTTTGAAACTAAAATGTCAAACTCTGCTGGGATTCGACATCTATATCTTGCCAACTACGACAGCGATCCTCGTTTTTCTTTTTACACGACTGCCCAAAAAAGGAGTGTAACATTGTTAGGGTTCATTTAGTATGTAAGTTTCTTTATTCCACCATGACTTCTGAACGGCTGAATACATTTGGCGTATCGTTGGAATCTTTACATCATTCCGAGTATTATAGTTTTTTTTTTTAAAGTAGTTTTATCATAAGGCAGTCGTGTTTTTTAATTTTTTAATTATTTACTTGTTTGTTGTATACAGTTGGAGCAAGACAAAGCTTTCGGGATATTCGCGCGCAAGCAGAAGACAGAAGTTAACGCGGCGTACACTGCGCACTCGCTTGGTGCCGATGATGATGTTCTGCGGCGGAGGGTGAAGCTCCTCTTGCAGCCAGGAGACACGTTGCTCGATACGCAGCAATGGATACGGGTAAGGTTTTTATCACCCTCTAAGGTTTTATCTTTGGAGCTGGCAGCTATGATTATTTTTTTTATTTGACAGCGAGGTTCGAATTTCAAAATCCAGTTTTTTTTTGTAGCAAGTGACGATGCACATCACAAATCAATTTGCAGTTTTTATGTTTGTACCTGTTATTTACGTTTGTTATCCCAGATTTGATAATTATTAACCACTTTTTACGATTAAAAAGGACTCGGGTGATTTTTTTACCCTAACAATCACAGCTTGAATATGGATCTCGCACCCGCTTCTCACAAAGGCCCCGGTACGCACTTGAGCTTTGAAGACCCTAGTTTTGGTTAATTGCCTTGCTCAAATTGCATACTATCAGCCCCTACACAGGTTTAAGAGTGGTTTACTCAGGGTCAAAATATCTATGGAGGGTGGGCTTCTTCCTTATACTAACATGGAAATTGTTAATAGTTGAAGTTCATTGGCTGCATCGCATTGCGCCGGAGCACAATCGTTTGCTAACTATTGCCAAATTGTACTATCAGACCGACGTGAGACGACTTAAAAACTGCAGTGGAACTTAATCAGAATAGTCCTACCAGCAGTATAAATAAGTACCTAATAAGATGCTTAAAACCCGATAAATTATATCACATTCACCGTTCCAAATAAAACAAATCTGTGTTAAAGTAAAAAGTTGTTTACAAGTCAAAAGATTTGTATTAAGAATCATCAACTTTGAAACTTATTCCATTATCCTCTTGACTTATTTTTACTCACTCCGCTCGGGATAAAGTTCGTTTATCAAGAAACAAGCTGAATTTCTAATGAGCGCGCTTAGTACGAACCTTTCGATGTAAAATGCTCGGATCCAGAACTTTGATGTTACTTGATCTTTAGGTGTAACGAATTAAAATTAATTATATAAGTGCCTACTTTATTAAAAGTTTAATAAGTAAAATGAAGATAAAATGCTTAGGTAAAAATGTTTAAGGTTTTAAAGTCAATTAAAAAGAGGAGTCTTGAAATTGTGTAAGTACCAGCTATACTCACTTAACGTTTTTTGATTATTCGAACAATAAATCTCTATAAAATAGTTAGTTTTATTTAGCGTTTATGACTCTATATCCGTAGTTTCACTTCTTCTGAAGTACGGAACTCTCGGTGCGCGAGTCTGACTCACTTTTGGTTCTGAGAATTTCATAGCGGTTCATAGAAAAATTAAATAAGTTACATGTCACATGTAAGTTTACCTACTCGTATATTGTTATTGCTGATAGAGCAAATTTTCTCCACCAATTTTAGTCTTGACTGTAATTAATGAAATTGATACGGGTTCCCACAAACTAATTCAGGCCATCTAAGATCACCGCTACGACACGTCTCGCCGGCTTCACTTAATTATCTAACATACCATTTACACTTGATTAAATTAAGCCTCTTAGATGAAAAGTAAGCTTATGGCATTTTATTTTACTTTCATCACCTATTGGTTCAGTGGCCTTTTTAAGTTTAAAATGGACATGGGTAGGTATTTTAAACTTGACATTGGAACACACTTTTGCTTTTAGTAACAAAGCACTTCTAGTCACACTTAGTTTTACTTGCTACGAATTTTTTGGGACTGAGTAATAAACCTTCTGATGCATACTAAAGGTTGTATACCTTTATCAAGACACGCGGCAGCGTGTCAAGCCAAGTTCAAGCAAAGGAACTGGCTAGCCAGCGCCAAGAGTAAGTTTACACGAACCACTTGGTGCCGCTTTTGACCCTTCTATAACTCAAAACCTATTTAACGTAAACACATAAAACTTCGTGTGTTTAATTATATCCATAAGATCATATAGAAGCCCAATTTTCATGAAGCTAGCTCAAACGGTTATAAAGATATGAAGGTCAAAAAGTCGTTAAAATTCATACTGACTGACATATAGTACAAAAACCTAACCTACTTCCAGATGACCTAGAAGGATGAAATTTGGAATCCAGCTCGGTAACTGTGTGTAAGCGTAGGAAAAAATCGAAAAATAAAGAAAAGTCAAAAAATAAGGGGTGTTCCCATACAAACTGACATATAGTACCTAAATCTAACCTATACTTCCAGATGACCTAGAAAGATGAAATTTGAAATCCAGCTTGGTAAGTGTGTGTAAGCGAAGGAAAAAATTATAAAATAAAAAAAAGTAAAAAAATAAGGGGTGTCCCCATACAAACTAACATATAGTACAAAAACCTAACCTACTTCCAGATGACCTGGAAGGATGAAATTTGGAATCCAGCTCGGTAACTGTGTGTAAGCGCAGGAAAAAATCAAAAAATAAAGAAAAGTCAAAAAATAAGGGGTGTTCCCATACAAACTGAAATATAGTACCTAAATCTAACCTATACTTCCAGATGACCTAGAAAGATGAAATTTGAAATCCAGCTTGGTAAGTGTGTGTAAGCGTAGGAAAAAATCAGAAAATAAAGAAAAGTCAAAAAGTAAGGGGTGTTCCCATACAAACTAACATATAGTACAAAAACCTAACCTACTTCCAGATGACCTGGTAGGATGAAATTTGGAATCCAGCTCGGTAACTGTGTATAAGCGTAGGAAAAAATCAAAAAATAAAGAAAAGTCAAAAAATAAGGGGTGTTCCCATACAAACTGAAATATAGTACCTAAATCTAACCTATACTTCCAGATGACCTAGAAAGATGAAATTTGAAATCCAGCTTGGTAAGTGTGTGTAAGCGTAGGAAAAAATCAGAAAATAAAAAAAAGTCTAAAAATAAGGGGTGTCCCCATACAAAAAAACATATAGTACAAAAACCTAACCTACTTCCAGATGACCTGGAAGGATGAAATTTGGAATCCAGCTCGGTAACTGTGTGTAAGCGTAGGAAAAAATCAAAAAATAAAGAAAAGTCAAAAAATAAGGGGTGTTCCCATACAAACTGAAATATAGTACCTAAATCTAACCTATACCTACTTCCAGATGACCTAGAAAGATGAAATTTGAAATCCAGCTTGGTAAGTGTGTGTTAGCGTAGGAAAAAATTAGAAAATTAAAAAAAAGTCAAAAAATAAGGGGTGTCCCCATACAAAGTGACATATAGTACCTAAATCTAACCTACTTCCAGATGACCTAGAAAGATGAAATTTGAAATCTAGCTTGGTAATTGTGTGTAAGCGTAGTAAAAAATCAGAAAATTAAAAAAAGTCAAAAAATAAGGGGTGACCCCATACAAACTGACATATAGTACCTAAACCTAACCTACTTCCAGATGACCTAGAAGGATGAAATTTGGAATCCAGCTCGTTAATTGTGTGTAAACGTAGGAAAAAATCAAAAAATAAAATAAGTCAAAAAATAAGTGGTGTTCTCATACAAAGCGACATATAGTACCTAAATCTAACCTACTTCCAGATGACCTAGAAGGATAAAATTTGGAATCCAGCTCGGTAATTGTGTGTGAGCGTAGGAAAAAAATCAAAAAATAAAAAAGTCAAAAAATAAAAAAATAAGCGGTGTCCTCATACAAAAAACTTGTAATACGCGCTAAACAACCAGGTTCTTCGTGCCTAAACCAATAATAGTATAAAAGTGAAGTACATATATATATATATGAGATTCAATGAATAAATAAATACTTTATACAACCCGTTCGCTATAAGATTGCCGCTGCAACTGTCACGCGTTTTGCGTTGTCTCAGCCACTCAGTTCTAGTTCCAGTGAGAAAACGCTATACTGACATCATTTGACAGCAGCAAACTTATGTTGTACTAGCTGACCCGGCGAACTTCTTTCCGTCTAACAGTCGATTCATTAATTTGGACATTGCAAAATTAGGTATTTTATTTTATTTTCTATAGATTTTTTCTAAAATAAAATAAACGTAGCCTAAGTTACTCCTTATTACATCAGCTACCTGCTAATAAAAGTCACGTCAAAGTCGGTCCAGCCATTTGAGAGATTAGCCGGAACAAACAGACAGAGAGACAGACAGGCAAAAATTGTAAAAAATGTTATTTTGTTGTATTTACCGTATTCATATACATGTAGTAAAAAACGTATCTGCATGGTAGATATCAAATCAAACCAAAAATCTTAATATCTTATCTTAATATATATAAATCTCGTGTCACAATGTTTGTCCTCAATGGACTCCTAGACCACTTAACCGATTATAATAAAATTCTCACACCATGTGCAGTTCGATCCAACTTGAGAGATAGGATAGTTTAAATCTCAATTTATCTATTTTTTAAATCCCCAAGGGCAAAACGTTTGCCAGGTCAGCTAGTAATTTTATAATTTTAATATTATAAAGAGATAGCGTAACGATATTTGTGAGTTTGTGACGTTGTAAGGGGTAATCTCTGGATCTACTGAACCGATTTTCAAAATTCTTTTATCAATAGAAAGCTACATTATCGTGGAGTGTCATAGGCTATAATAATTTCCAAAATTAACTATGCATCTTTACTAAAACTTGAATAATGCAATCCAAGTCGCAAAAAAAATTGCTTTCATCGCGTACGCTGCGGAAACTATTGAGGATAGAACAAAACAATGTTCTACAATATTAAAGAACGTATCAAAATCTGCAAAAAAGTCCGCGACAGCATATGCCTATCTTCTACGGGTAACTCTCAATAACTGCTTTTACTTTTAAAATTGTGGATTACAAATAAATAATTTTTGTGAAGCTTATTTAGCCCATATGGTATTAATTTATATCTTTGTAAATATGTTTTTCAGAACGGAAATTTAATGTAGAATATTTGTGCCTTTTACGCTATACAGTTTTAACAAATATCTTCCAAGATATTAGCAAAATAAAAACGCGCCGCCACGGCAGTCCGCAGTATCTATGCGAATGCCTCGCTCGCGTCCAGCGCTGTGGGCTGTGGCATACTATTAGGTGTTCCGTGGCTGTGGTTATAAGCACGTATAAGGCCCGGTTTTCACCGAAGCGAAGCGGAGCGGAGCTGTATTTGAGTAATCAATCAGATTTCGACATTTTAACATCTCCGAAACTGAGGGGAGAGGTGATGTCGAAATGATGAAATCTGGTTGGTTATTCAAACACATCTCCACTCCGCTCCGCTTTGGTGGAAACTGGGCCTTATATGGGATAAACGGGCCGGGATAAAAAATAATTTTAACGCGGAACGGAGTCCGCGGGCACTGCTAGTACTTTTATATTTCATATAGGCCTAACTTACAGGCACTTATGACAAGTCATTACAAATATTAGTTCTTCAATGGTGATAAATATTTCACGATATTTTATAGTCCACGGCTCACTAAAATAACAAAGATCAGTAATCAAGGTTCGTTTCTCTTATTTCTTTAAAAAATAAGAAATAATATTTTAAGGTATAAATTTGTTACTTCGTACTCTTTGTACCTTAAAAGAAAGTCCAATGTGTATGTAGGTATACCAAGATCAAGGCAATAGCGATGTATTTTTGTTACCGATATAACATTTATGTATGATTGACTAATTTAAGAATTGAACTCGCTCGCGCCTTGCACTTGTACGCGAGGACTAGCGTGTTACAACTATGCGCGCGCACCCGATACGCGAAGTTGCGAACGAACTAAAGTATGCTCTTAGCGGCGCTCATTTGCTTTGCGCCAGCATCGTCGTTACGCCCGGTTGTTTAGCGGAAACCCTCCTATAAGATTGCGTTGTTCGACGAGTTTTGAGAGTCAATTAATATTACTTGGGTAAAGTTGTTTGTTTCAAAACCTCATTTGTTTGTAGCTCTTTATCCACAAATCACAAGGACTTAGTCTGGACAGCGCTCTTCTGGACATAGGCACTTCGATATTTAGCAGAGGACAGGCCTACGTTGCGCTCTCCAGGGTTAAAACCCTAGACGGAGTACACCTTATTAATCTAGACCCTAGTCAAATTAAGGCACAAGATAGTTCTATAATAGAATACTAGCTGACCTGGCAAACGTTGTTTTGCCCTTAAGGATATAAAAAAATAGATAAATTGAGATTTAAGCTATCCTATCTTTTAAGTTAGAGCAAACTGCACCCTGTGTGCGAATTTTATTAAAATTGGTTAAGTGGTTTAGGAGTCCATTAAGGACAAACATTGTGACACGAGATTTATATATAATAGAACTAGCTGATGCCCGCGACTTCGTCCACGTGGGATAAAAACTATTCTATCTTTTAAGTTGGACCAAATGACAGATATTCACGAAGTTTGAACTAAATCGGTTCAGTAGTTTAGGAGTCCATCGCGGACAAACATTGTGACACGAGATTTATATATATTAAGATATAACCGCCTGAGATCCCTATATCGCCCGGACTTAGCTAATTTAAGCATAAACAGGAAGCGTACTAAAAAGGTAGCAGATAATGAATGGGCAATGCGCACTATTATCTCTAACATTCAAGAGAGAGAAGAAAATAGTATAAAAAAGAAAATCACGCAGCAGAAACGCAAGAAAAAGCTTTAAACTCAGTACCTGCCAAGTCTTCTTTACAAAAAGTAATGATATCCCACCAAAAACATAAATGTAAAAAAAGGAGAGCCAAGTTCAATAGAAAAATTATGCTTGGCTGTCGGCTTCGCCGCAAAAAGAATGGAGATCTAAATGAGTACCAAGTTCTATGTAAAATCGAAATTTGTATTTATAGAAACAAAAAAACAATATGAACAATTATTAAACTCATTTTTTTTGCTTTATTGAATACCTATAACAATTGCTGTTATTCAAAAATGTTAGATCTTAAAGTAGGTTAGATTTGACTTGGCGAGTTTTTATCGGAAATAAAATGTTGTATAACTTTATAAAATGACTGATGTAATGAAAACTGGCCAAGTCAAATCTAACCTACTTTAAGATCTAACATTTTTGAATAACAGCAATTGTTATAGGTATTCAATAAAGCAAAAAAAATGAGTTTAATAATTGTTCATATTGTTTTTTTGTTTCTATAAATACAAATTTCGATTTTACATAGAACTTGGTACTCATTTAGATCTCCATTCTTTTTGCGGCGAAGCCGACAGCCAAGCATAATTTTTCTATTGAACTTGGCTCTCCTTTTTTTACATTTATGTTTTTGGTGGGATTTGTTATACACCTAGTGTAACATATTTTACGTAAAAACTTCGTTATGCACACACTTCGTAACACGCACGATTCTTCTATCAGTTTTTAGGATTCCGTACTCAAAGGGTAAACAACGGAACCCTATTACTAAGACTTTGCTGTCCGTCCATCCGTCCGTCCGTCCTTCACTAGGCTGTATCTCTTGAACCGTGATAGTTAAACACTTGGAATTTCCACATAATATTATGATGTATTTCCGCTGTAAGAATAAAATGAAGATTAAAGGGAGCTCCCATACAACAAATACAGAGCACAATAAACACATTCTTTCTTGCACTTTTTTGACACATATATACACACAACTGATGTACACTTTTATCGGCACACACACTTTTTATGCAACATAGAATGCTGATGTTATGATCGAAAAGTCTGTTTGTACCCAATGAAGCAATGTTAGGTAGCTCTGTTCTGACTTTAAAAAATACTCTAAGCTTGAAGCCGCTTCATTGTAAAGCCCGATATTGTCTGTAAAAAATTAAAAAAATCAAAATAAATGATTTCTGATAGAGTGTTTTGTTTCAGTTGGTAACATTTGCTGACACGGCGTTGAACCGACTGCGTTTCGCGACAGACTACGATTGCGGGTACAATACTACTTGCTCTTTGAGAGGTAAGCTTTATCTAGAAGGGAAGTAAAGTTTTGGATAATGCACCATAAATAGGTACCTACGCAAAAGCCACTAAGAACAAACTTTGGTACCTAATATGATTGTCAGTATGAAAGGATTCTTCTAACATAATGGTTTTGTTATCACATCTTTTACCTTAAAAAATAGGTTCTGTATTCGACCAGTTAGTGTGTTTGTGTGTCTGCAATTTACTCAAAAGTACTTTATTGATCTGATTTGGATGCGAGGTTCGCTATTACAATGCATATTTTTTGAGAATATTTTTACTTATCATCAATATTTATATATCATTCTTATCGAATAAACTTTGAAGTGAGTTGATGATTTTCTGCGATAGTATATTTGTTCTAACATTGTATATTATCGTTATTTGATTATTTTCTTGTATAATTTGTAGATAGTTTTTGATGACCACATGGATGGTTGCTAAAAAGCTTTTTTTCTTCTCTAGTACTTATTAAGATTATCAAGTGATCTAGATATTTTTCTGAATATTGTGATCATATCTGACACTCTGGGCGATCGCCAATTTTGTGTTGCAGGATCTAAAACATGCTAACAAAGATTTTGAAAGATAAAACTGCAAAACATAATCTAAAACACCGAAAATGATTCAGAAATCTTTCTACCTATACGTAATTTTCAACAGTATCTAAAATTCTGTCGGACTTGATTGATCATTATTCTTTTTTTTCTACAGAATTACAAAACAACATCGCAAGACAGCCAGACGAGGAGATTCTGCGACGAATGAAATTGTCGTGGGAGAGTCATTTGCCCGACATTCAGGATTACCTTGACAATATTTTACCTTTACTGAGAAACGCTTCGAAAGAAAATTGTAAGTACTTACTCACACTTAAATAGTGATAATCTCATATTATCAAGTGCGTGTTAGGCTCGCGCACTGAGAGTTCCGTACTATCGAAACCAATTGCAATCAAAACACCTCTACCCACCAAATTCAAAACGAGCAAAAAGTTTGGTTTGTTGTATGGGAGCCCCCCTTAAACATTTTTTTATTTCAATTTAAATAATAATTTTAAACTGAATATACGAGTATAACTAAATACCTATTCTGTGATTATATTAAGCGTCTACCTGTTGCCAATATCGATCGTGCTATCAATATCGAGCAAAAGCAAGTAAAAATTCAGGTTTGTTGCATAGGAGTTTCCTTAAATATCTATTTTATTCTATTTTTTAGTATTTTTCGTTATAGCGGCAATAGAAATTCCATCCATCCGTGAAAATTTCAAGTGTCTGGCTATCACGGTTCAAGAGATACAGCCTGGTGACAGACGGACGCATGGATGGACGGATGGACAGATGGGCAGTGAATTCTTAGTAATAGGGTTTTTACCCTTTGGGTACGGAACCCTAAAAACTCTGTTTTCTGCCTCAAACCAAATACACACGTAGAAGCTTTTTGCCAAAGGTAGTCAAAATACGTTTTTCAATTCGAAGAAAAAACACCTTATTTTGAAGAGGACTTTATTCTACTCAAACATTTTCTATTTTATTAAGGCTCTCGCTGTTATTAATTTTAATTATGTTGAAGTTATTTTTAGAAAATTTTTAAAGCTTTAAACAACAGATTAGGTATTCCATCAGACCTCGAACAAACAAACCATGATCGACGTTAATTGGCTACAGTAAAGAATTTCTAAATATATTCGTATAATGCTCCGTTACGATTTTCAGACCCGCTCCTTTTTATCAGTAATAATAATAATTATAATTAATCCATTCCACGAATTTATATTGAAAATCACGTAAGACAAATTTAACTGAATTTACTTTTAGCGTAACCTAATACGTAGTTTGAGCTTATTCTTTACTTCAGTTTATTCTCATTAACATCGCATATAAGCATATGTCATATTATGAGTGTAACATATTTTTTCGAGTCAACGTCTGATGAAGCTCAGTTGTTAGTGTGCAGGAACTGCTCCATCGCATTATACCAGATTTGTTGTTGTACGTTCATTCAACTGCTTCAGAGAGAACGCATGTAGTGTGGAAAGTCCGCGAATAAAAGTGGATCACATTGACCCTACTTTACAATATGAAAAGGATATAACTGAGTACTTTATCCAATAGATTACAATCTGGTGGAAGAGTATTGGGACGCGCTGGTCGAGTATGAAGGAGCTTTATTCGCCGCTC
This sequence comes from Coenonympha glycerion, assembly GCA_963855885.1. Lineage (NCBI taxonomy): Eukaryota > Metazoa > Arthropoda > Insecta > Lepidoptera > Nymphalidae > Coenonympha > Coenonympha glycerion. The sequence goes on along the minus strand of OY979637.1, from coordinate 11,948,347 downwards.
GAGACATCTGGCAGCACGTCCAGCCACTGTATCTGAAGCTACACAAATACGTGACTCTTAAGCTGCGCGGTGCTGATGAGGTCGGCAAGCCTCTTCCAGTATATTTACTCAGTAAGTTGAAAGTGTAAACATCTGGGGAAATATCACGTTGTATGCTTGGTATATGTAGAGACATTCTCTGCATAAAATCCGTTAAGTCCTAAGATCTGTCATTACGATTCATACGATTGTAAAAGTTTTCATCGCTACCGTAATCGCAAAAAAAAATCTGCCACTAACTGGTTAGAAAAATGTAAACAACATATTCTGCAAATCAGCGGGCAGAATTTGTTTAAGATTACAATAGCGATGAATACTAATTCTGTTCGGATTTCAAAAACGAACTTACAGTTTTATCTTATGTTGCCCATTATATTGTGTTGCCATAATATTTTCATGTTTTTGCAAAAATACTTGAAACTACATAAGTTATATAACTACATAAGTCGTTAGTTATAACTTATACCCAACTGTATCGTGAATATCTTTCATAAAATAAAATAATTGCGATATCGCTTACTACCCCGATAAAACCATTGTACGTGAGGCAGTTAGGATAAAGTCTAACAAAGGAATCGATTGTACGTGAAAATTTAATTTCACAGGATCTCTCACGGGGGATGACTGGTCTAATCTAATCGAGAATCTATTACCTAAATATCCCGATATATATCAGAAGGTCCACGCCAATATTCAATTAAAGGTAAGTACATTATCCATCTTGTTTGTAACTTTTTTATCCGATAAGTTAGCAAGCAAGAGTCTACATAGTCTAAAGAGATAATTTCACTAAAATCTTGCCTTCTATTCTTGACGACGCATTAATAATATTAGGTAGTTTTTTACTCTATTCCAGAAAAAAGTGAATAGAGTGAAAATAGTAAAAGGAATAAAAATATTAGTTACAGATTACAAAATTATTTTAAAGGGTTCATACTTGTTCTATATTAATACGCGAATTAGTACGAAAATAAAGCCGCCAGCATAAACTCAGAGTGTAACGTGATAGTCTTGTAAACTACATATAATATTACAAACCAAGTCAATAATTATTGTTCAACAGACAACCATTTGTGATCATGGCGATAATGAATTTATCATTTGCAGGATATTGGTGGATTAAACGCATACAGGGAGGCAAATAACCTTCTCCGACAGCTGAATCTAGGCGAGGTCCCTAATGAGATTCTAGCAGAATCAGCCTTTAATGGCACATGCCCTCCAACGATAGTGGATTGGTGCCAACCGAATAAACTGAGGTTTACATCGTGTAAAGATGTCAGCATACAAAACTATATGGACGCTCATGAAATAGCAACGAAGATACGGTTCAAAATAACTACGGCTTTACACAGCAACAATACTTATATACTGAGAGAAGCTCCGCGGTACTCAGGTTAGTGACTGTTTTTAAAACCCCGACTTATAGAACAGAAAGGAAAAGAAAAATGTTAAAGATTTTTGACTCAAACTCAAACTCCTTACTAATCAAATGACACATAAGGTATTTTGATAGAGTGTGGGGCGTCTTCGTGGATTGAAATATCTATACATGAATTTCTTCAATTGTGAGACCATGACCTGTTATAATTTCGACGATTACGAAATGAGCATTAAATATGAAGTTTGTTATTTAACCACAATTTCTTTTCTATTAAATGTACTTATCTGTTGTTACAGCTATTTACGAAGCGGTACCAGGATTCGTGTCTCTCCTATCCCTGGACCCTCACACGCTCGACAACGCAGGCTTATATCCCCTCGAACGATTCAACTATAATCGTAATCACCATCGCCTGGTTTTGCAGCTGATCATTGCCTTGAGGGATTTGCCCAAGTAAGTAATGACGGTTTAGGTTCAACATCTTACTACTATAGGTATATAATAAGCGAAGGGCTCGAGTGAACGAGCCCTTTTTTGGTATATTATTTAACTATGTCAACTTATCAAGGATAACTTGAAATGTTTCCTTTTGTTTATCATAAATTAAGCAATGGATATAAGTTCATTAAGGTGTGATTTCACCAAGCATTCAACTCCCTTTTAGTTAATCATTATAGTACTGTCTCTTTTATACACAGAATGCATAACTACACCATAATTAATTGCTTGTAAAATTGGGTCTTGATCAAGAACAAGTCGCAGATACCGTCGTAAATTACAGACTTTAGCAAGTTAATTTCTACTTGTGCACTTTTCGTTTTATTTTACATTGTTATCTTCCTTTCAGGTTAAATTATTACTTGGCAGCAGATGAGTGGAGGTTAAAAATTCTGATGGGTCAAATCCCTCTTTCAAAAGTAGAAGACAGTTGGGTGGAGTTCAGGAGGAATTTCTCATTGATAGAGCCATCAAGTTCAGATATTCTTGGAGACGCGTACATTTTATATAACAAGCCATACATTGGGTAAAGAACCTTAACTATTTATTAAATACTGTTGCATCCCATTAGTAAGGACCTAAATTAGGTACTTATAGTTAGTAGTATAGTTACGTGATAATGACGTCTATGCAACTGGTTTGGAGTATCATGCAGTGCTAGCTAATAGCACTGAGTACTTTATTACTCTATTTCTGTTTTATAAATAGACCTCTAAATTTAGAGCTTCTAAAAATCTACGTCAATCCTGTTTACAAGGATCCCTGTGGAAAGGGATCTAGAACTATTGCAATCCTTTTACAACCATACCATTTTGAGTGGGACAGTTCTATTTTTAGGCTTACTAAATTAAGCGAATCTAAAACCGAATCTCTAAGTTATGAGGAAACTACCTGTTAGTCACCACTTTGTCCACTGTACATCTACCTACTTTTTTAGGAAGTTTTCATCCAAAAACACCACCCTTAACTTTTTCCATGAATACTCAAAAAAGTTTTAATTGTAAAATATTGCTAAATTAATTGAGGTTTTCTCGAGTTACGCTCGGTCATACACCGTAGTGTTGCATTTTCATTTGCATAGAATTCATCACTTCACTTTTGATTTCAGGAAATTCTTGGGTCTCATACTGAAGTATCAAATATACCAGTCGTTTGCAGAAGAACTAATATCTGATGATTCGGATTTAATTAACCACGTTTTCCAAAATAACCAACGTCTAATGTGAGTAAAAGTTACTTTAAATTTTATTTCTATTATTATCATTAAGATTTACCTATTTATTAATTAATTAATGTAGGTAATATCAAGTTCTTGGCCTTTTTTTATAATTAGTTACAAATAAAATACTAGTACAATAAATAATTAAATAAGATACAAAATCCAACCTTGTTCCATCTCACACTTTTATATTAGGCCACTATTTTTTTGCCTATAGTGCTGTAGACAAAACTAGGCAACGCAATAAACCAAATGCGTGTGCATGACGTATGCCAGCACGTAGCGGCTGTAATATAATATGACATCTTTATGACATTTCATTTGAAGTGTCGGTACACACCTGCGTAACTTTCGGTTGCCAATAATTCAGCAGCATAAACTACTAGGTACTATCTGTCTCTCTGCCGATAATTAGGACAATATTAGGAGTGCATCACACGCACACGCCCTGAAGGTGCGTCTTTCATATTTTATTGATCTGTTTGCTCTCTGAATTTAATTTTCTGGCTCAAAACTTCAGCTTCCCAATTGAAAAGCTTCCCTTCATGTATATCTGCCATGTACAACATGACAACAAGTTTTGAATAACTCCTGGATTCAAATTTAATCGAGTATTTTTTTTCAGTGACGTCATGATGCAGGGATTTGGTCTGTCGTGGCCTGAAATGATCAGCGACTTGTTAGCCAAGCGCGAAAATGGCCTAGAATACAATGCACTCACGGATTATTTCAGATTGTTAGACGAATATTTGGACAACCAGTTGGATCCATCAAGCGACCACGCTATCGAGGATTACGTAGAACCTCCGCCTGAAGTTGATTTAAAGGAAAATGAAATTCCCGAGGAAACTGATTTATCGAAACAAGAAAATAATAACCAGAATGATATATCTCCTATGAAAACTCATGATGATATCCTTGATAATATTGTAGAGACTGATGAAGAATCGAACTCTAAGTATGAAACTTCAACTGTGGGTGTCTTGGAAATAAAGAATCCAGTAGCGGCCGGAGACCAAAGCGAAGCTCAACATCCCCAAGAAGCTTCATATAACGTGTATTGGTGGATCGGCGTGGCGGTCGCACTCGCTGTTGTAGTTATACTAGTAGCAATCATCGCGAAAAAACGGCACAATCATAGAAAACAACTAGAAAAACAAAGGAGAAGACAGGCTGCTTGATTTGAGGAGTATCGGTTCTAAGTCAGAACCGATATTTAAAACGGACACTAGTGAAATTGTGCCAAAAATGTATTAGGAGTGTAAAGTACAAATGTGATGTAAGGAGATATCTCCATGAGCGAGGTATACGCAACGATTCAGCCCATTTATTGTCATATGAGATTGCAGTCATCGATGATAAGTATAGACTGTATCACTTCAAAGACATAACAAAGAAAGACTCGTTTGAGTTATATTAAAATTGAAATAAAAATATTAACTTAAATGTTAGGAGCGATACTTTTGCAGTGATTTTCTCGCTCATAGGTGTTGCAATGATTTTGTTGATTATAGTGGGGTAGTGCTATACTATATACCTAATCGTTGCTATACTCACTGGTGGATTTCGGGCTTTCATATTTTATTTAATGATTTCAATGTGCTTAATTTGGTTTAGCTATAAATTGGTGAAGAGTAAATTATTTATTCTTACTCTATGGTGCTGTATCTTTTGTAGATTCAATTTCTACTGTTGCATTTATGTTCGTTTTTATTCCAGTGTGTGTCTGTGAGTTTGTTACTCTTACAACTGTAAAATATTCTAAGATAGATAGTGAAGATGAAATAAAAAATATTTTTGTACATATCACAATTTGATGAAATATAGTATAATGATGGTTACCAAGTGTCTAAAAATTAAAATAGGTGTAAATTATATAGTTAGTTTGTAATTTCACCGTGCCTTAAGCGTTTCAATTTCATATTAAGTAAAGAAATATTATATTAATGGAAACGATCAAAGTAATGGATAAGGTAATTTTATAAATCTCTATTTACTCTGCCCTCAAAGACCAATTCATTATTATCCGTTTATGTTGTTAGATTTTATTTTTTAATTATTATAGACTTGTAATGTTTAATGTGAATCTGCATTCTCAGAAATTTGAAACTAACTATATTGCTAACATCGTTTGCGAATACGATGTAGCAGTGTATCGTAAAGGTGCTGACTAAAGTACGATAAACATTGGGACATCTGTGTGTGTGTTTATGTCGCTGAATATTCATTCATCGGTCAATCGGTAATTTTAATAATACACTAGTAAAGTTTTTTAAATATGGCAAACTTTGTGAACTCTCCGCCAAGCGACTTTTATGCATCCTTTTGCATTAGATAATACGACGCGCTATACGATCGAAAGTTCCGTCGCTGTCACATCAGTGGATCAGCTTTCGGGAAGTTGAATTTAGAGTAGGTGTGTCCCTACACTAAATCGTAGGTCTCACAATTTAAAAAAAACAGTTCTACGAGTACTATCAACTTTTTGAGAATGTAGTTAAGGTTATTGTCATTCCCATCTAATTGTTTTATTTTATTTTTTAATGATCCTGATTAAGTATTTATTTTTATTTCATTTGTCGGATTGCTAACTCTCGTTAGTAAACTAAGCATGATATTAAATTATAGTAAAATTGTCTCAGAATTTTATAAAAAACAGTAAAAAAATAAATGTTTTAACAAATCAAAACCAGTTTTTATTCAAATTTAATATCCAAGACAAAATACACAGTACAGTACATACAGTTCAAATGTTCCAAATTGAATAACAAAAAAGCTCGACCGATTTCGATGTTTTTTTTTTTGTGTGTGGGTTCCACGATCGTATAATTTGACCAATTTATAAAATGTACGTCCACCATTTAATAATTTTTTTTTAATGATTAAATCCGAATTGATAATTTACCATTAGTTTTTTTTTGTAAGTAGTTAAAACTAAGGTTTACGTTACGGGGATTCCAATGCACTGAAAAAAACTTACAATAAACTCCGACATGACAATAGATAAAAATAGTAAAGACAGGCCGATCCGAACATTTTACGTAAACCTTCTTCATACAAGCAAACAGTAACGTCATCTGTCAAAATACCCGCCGCTGCCGCTGACCGAACTACGCGTGGCCTTATACTGTTGGTAATAATGACACCCGTACACTGGCGACATTTTTTCGCGCTGTTTGCCCTGTCTTTAGTATACAAGTCTGTGGACATGACCGAACATTATTCACTACACACTCTGATGCCGCGGGCACAAGCCATCTGGATATTTATTTTCAGGTAAATGAAAATACGCCGTGTGAAATGCATCGTAATTGAAATTCATGGTAAGTAACTAATAGTCATGTGTTCTACCGCAACATATCTTTATTAAGCAAATTAATTAATGAAAATTATTACAATAATTAATTGAATAGCCTACGATGCTAAAATTGCAATGTTGTCAGACCACTAAGTGGACTAACGACATCAATAGATGCTCTAGATTCGTTCTTCCATGAAGTCAGTATGCTATGTCATATGTGTAATTTTATTTGCTAACACTGGAGCTAAAATATTATTAAGTTGAAATTGTAATTTTTCAAAGGATCAAATGCCGCGTTTCTTGATCGTTCTTCTCGGTGAAAAACATCTTAATCATAAGTTACTATTATACAAGTCAGTATTTGACTGAGATCTCACCTGATGATAAGTGATGATGCAGCTGAAGATGTTATCGTACTAACTTGGCAAGGGTAAGTAAACTCACCTCTAACGGTTTCTTACACAGCATCGTGCTGGAAAGCTAAAATTGCTTGGCGGTGTGTCTTTCCTGGTAGGGTGGTAACTAGCCACAGCCGAAGCCTCTTACTAGACCAGACCTGGGGCCATACCACCATCTTCATACAATATCTGTAGACTGTATGAAAATTTTTAAAACTATATTACTATAATACTGCTATATGAGATGGAGGTACGGCCCCTGAGCCAATTTAAAAATTATAAATAAATTTTAAAATTCCAAAGGTTTTTATTTCTGCCTGAAAGCTTAGAACTCCTTGGCTGATTCCTGAACTTCTGCACCCTGAAGTGTTGTTAATCTGGATTGAGTTAACTTTGGAAACGATTATGTTCCAACTGATCCAACTCAGAATATAATCCAATTCATTAGAAAGTTAAATTAAATACAAATTACTTAAATAATATCGATATCAGATTCCAGAAAGTTGTTCTATTTGTTATTCGCGACTTATTTGTTGTTTCGAAGTGGGTTAATGTCTGGAGACGAGGAGCGACCTCGTTAATCATTCCGTGTTTTTGTTTGCGCGTTTTCTGATAAGTTTTAGATGGATCTCCATTTACTTTGAGCCGTTCTGGTGTTTGTCACCTTGGATCGTATTACCTGTACGAAAAAAATCTAGGTACTTAGATAAATATTTTTGCTATTATTGCAACCTCTATACCAACTTGCAATACCACATAAAACATATCACTCTCCACGCACGTTCCGCCCCGACACTGGGACATCCTCAGGAGAGAATGACTACACAATGTAAAATTGTACAGTCACAATGCGATGTCAACATTTTCAAATGTGATTATGTAATACAATTTAACACAAACACGCACTTTTTTCAGGTATTAGGTACGTATCTATGTAACTATGTTTGCCCTTATGTTTAATTGCTTAAAATTAACATTAATTTATTTAACAGTAAACGAGAATTTCTTATACTTCTCTTATTATAAAATATAGTAGTCGAAAGCGTCAAAGGATTTTGGTCACAGATTAGGTCACAATATAATAATTTAGTTTGACCCTTCACAGGCTAGACTGGTCCTACAATAATAGTCTTTTTTACGCACTAATGACGGCGATATCGCGTGATGGTAAGTGACGTCAAATATAATATACTCGTAATCGTACTAATTTAGTAGGGGTAAGTAACGGTATAAGGGTTTTCTACACAGCATCGCGCCGTGACCGCGTCTTTGCTGGTAGGCTGGCCACTATGCCAGGGATGTCGTCTCACTTTTACGGGCCACGTTGCTGGGTTTCATTTTATTCCACATTTTAATAATACATACTCGTAACATACGGCAATAAAAGCAATGTTTCGTCTGCGTTACCAATCGTAGATAACTTAGGGCAAAGACAACACAACAATATTTCTTCTCATACTATTTATTATTTCAATACACTTTGTTGCTTTTTCCTCTACGAATACTGCGGGCGAATTTTTGATTAAATTATAATCTAAGAAACCACTCTGAAAGCTCTTATTTGATTGTATAACGGGAGAGTATACCCTAAGTGTACCTTTACATGAATGCAATTTAATATTTCTGAAAGGTATACTTCAAGAAATCCAATTTACTATTAGAGAAGTATTTTAAAAATTGAATCTCTTTAGACAAGGCAGTACGACTAAGTAGTAGGTACGGTAATCAGCTAAAGCTTCCACGCTGAAACAAGTCTGCAGAAATATGTACTTATATTATCTACAAAGCTACATCTAGGGCACTAATTGGTTAATTCTTGCATCGATTGTTGCTAATTTTTGCAAAAGTAGATATTGATTTGGATGGTGAATTACAACAATCTAGACAAGCCAAGTTCAAAAACAGAACTGGCAAGCGCACCATGTGTAATGTTATTTTATTTACGAGAATAGCCCCGCTATCGCCTTAACATCGCTGTTTCTGAAGCAAAGAATCGCGGTTTCTAAGAAATCGCTGGCTTACCCAGATTCAAGGATTTCCAGTTATCCCGAGCGATGTTGTTCTTGAGCGATGGTTTGAGTTCCACGGTTGAGACTATTATGAATGTTAGATATTATAATAATATTAATTATAATAATTGTTATTATTGAATGAATTGGAGATTTGATACTATAGATTCTGGATTCAATTCCCTAATCGACCATACTGCGAGGTAACTATTACGTGTTTCGTCAAAAAATATCAGTCGGATTTTTGAATCTCATGCCACGGAGAGCACGTTTGGTCTTCCATTCTAGTCATTACTACGCATTTAGGCCCGTCAATCTACATTAAAGCCTAGGTTCTAAACTTTGCGCAGTAGAAGGACTTTTTTTAGAAGCAACACTAGGCTTGTCTTATATTGCAAGGATGGTCTCCCCGTATTGTTTTAGTTAATGCAACAGCCAAGATCATCATATTCCGTAAATATCCGGACTAAAACGAAGTCCCCTGTTTCTCAACTCATACGCTTTCTATTAGTAGGACATTGAAAGGCATGTGTGGCTAGGGTATTGATGATGGTGACATATTAACATAAATCAAAGTAAGGAACCAAAATGTAAGAACATGAACAGTCCGGAAGCCTTGCGGGTCTTGCAAAGTGTTTCCGTATTTATACAACCCTCTCAAAGTCCTGGGAATGTTGCGGACAAAGCTATGCGGTCGGTTTCAGGGGCCCGGTAATTTATTTTATCGTGACTTTTGGCGTGGGACGTGGTGTATTACGCATTATGGAGTGAGCCAAGCTTTCAGTTCGTGAGTGCAGACAAGCTAGCGACGTCATTTGCGACAAAATGTTTTCCTTGGTTACCTTCCAGCATAATCTAGACAGTAAACTGATTCCATCCTTACCTATATTAAAGTTGGGAGCTTTAGTATAATACTTGCCTTGTAGATACCTATACCTACCTAGAAGTTGAGGGGTTATTAATTATTATGAGCTGCTATCGTTTAGAATCGCGGAGTCTGTCAATCCAAGCGGCGAGAATTATTCCATTTCTTTTATGATTAGGCAATGGCAATCAGATCGATCTGAAGGAGATTACTACTGTTTACTGCAACTCTTCACTATGAGAGATTAATTATTTCATAGCTGCAGACCTCTACCTGTAGAGAATTTTGGAATGTAATTCTAACTCTAAAGTACTTATAAAAGTTTCCATACATACTTATATCCTTTGTTGCATCGTCTAGATGGCGATAAATTATATCCGAGCAAATATGCAAGTAACTCAAGTGGGTTTAAATTAATAATTAAAACCTTCCATATTACTCGTTCAAAATTGTGCAAAGACTAAATAAATATTCACTTCCCATCGCTTTATATCCGAAGCTTTAGGGGATCTGCATTCCTATTATTCGAAATTGGGTATGTTACAAATATCCGGTTTTATTGGCAAGCAGATTAATAAATCATAACGCGAAAAGGTCAATGAAAAGGCGTGGGTGTCTCTTTTGAGCGTATCCATCATTAATTTGATGTCATTACTGCTTTATGCCTTCATCGGAATATAAACGGGAAAATGGAAATGATTCGGGGAATCGCACACCTCGTTATTGGCTGGGTAAGTGATTAATCGGAATATAATTAGGGTAAGAGGATTGTAGGGACGTTTTTGCGTGAAACGACCTTGGTTTGATTTCCTGCACGGACCAGTTAATTAATATTGTAATAGATTGTTTGTCAGTTTGTATGTTTTTTTGCGATATAAATCTTTGTTTTTTACTAATTAATAAAGTTATAACTATGGAACCTAGTTGGCTAGAATTTGGTATGTAGATATAGATTAATAATATTATCTATAGGCCTTATTGGACTTAGATGACATTAAAAAAATCAAGGTTTTCGTGGGATGTAGAAAAAGTAGAATTATAGTTTATTTCACATAGGCACTTATGACAAGTCATATTTGAGTATCTCTACAATGCTGATAACTCTTTCACGATCAAAAAAATCAAGGTTTTCGTGGGATGTAGAAAAAATAGAAATATAGTTTATTTCATCTAGGCACTTATGACAAGTCATATTTCAGTATCTCTACAATGCTGATAAGGTTTCAAGACTTTAAACTAAGTTGACGAGGGTTCACAAAGGCCGCCACTGCCACTGAAAGAAACACACTACAAACTCTCAAAAACTAGAAAATACGAGTATTCTTGAATATTCATACTGATAATTGATATAAAGTTTCATAATAGATCAGAAACACTTTTTGTGTTATGATGATGATTTCTGCGTGATTTTTTAAAACTGAATTTCCCATTCGCATGGCTGGGGCATAAACTGGCCAATTGATTCATGTTAAACTAGAAAACCATACTGATTCTTTAAAATTATTTTAACTTGAAACCAAAAAAAGCCTGTCGAGAATTACCCAATGTCTTATTTGTCCATTTATCATTAGTCATTTCAGATTTGATTATATGTAATTTGTCAGAGGAAATCACAGTTCTTAACATTTCTTGTGGTAATTTGTTAATGAATAACTCATAAAACAAAAAGGGTCCAAGAAAATTAATGAGAGTTCTTTCGGGCAAAGCTTACCAGTTATCTACTGAACGATGACTGCTTATAGCAGGGTTTTAATATCAGAATTGCGTGCTAAGGAAACGTTTCTCGTAATTAATTAGATGATCTCACTTTATTAAATATTAATAATGACCTTAATAGTTAAGGCATAAGCTCCATATTCGAGAGTTTTGGATTCAAGCCTCATGTCTTAAACCCAGGTAAAAGTTTCTAGTTTCAGCCAAATTATTCCAACAAACAAACTGCAAAAGCTACGAGTACGGCCAAACGCCTCTCACTTGAACTTGAAACCAAAATAAGCCTGTTGAGAATTACCCAATGTCTGATTTGTCCATTTATCATTAGTCATTTCAGATTTGATTATGTGTAATTTGTCAGAGGAAATCACAGTTCTTAACATTTCTTATGGTAATTTGTTAATGAATAACTCGTAAAACAAAAAGGGTCCAAGAAAATTAATGGGAGTTCTTTCGGGCAAAGCTTACCAGTTATCTACTGAACGATGACTGCTTATAGCAGGGTTTTAATATCAGAATTGCGTGCTAAGGAAACGTTTCTCGTAATTAATTAGGTGATCTCACTTTATTAAATCTTAATAATGACCTTAATAGTTAAGGCATAAGCTTCATATTCGAGAGTATTGGATTCAAGCCTCATGTCTTAAACCCAGGTAAAAAGTTCAGGTTTCAGCCAAATTATTCCAACAAACAAACTGCAAAAGCTACAAGTATGGCCAAACGCCTCTCACTATGAGAAGAGACTCGTCCCCAACTGTGGGACGAGTTGAGACGCTGGGATTGGTATCCACACGTCCAATTAATTCTCCATATCTAATCTAATATAATATTATCTGAAATTATTCTAGTGTCAGTGTTTGTAACAAAACTCCTCTGAAAGGTCTTTATGATATTGATTTTTTTTTGTATCGGTATATATAATCTGTAGGTCTGAGAAAAGGACCTACACCCCTAAGTGAGAAATTATTTACATGATGTAAAAACAGCTAGTTTATTCTTATATTACGGACTAATCCATGACCTACATTTAATAATGACCTCTCATACTAATCTGTCTCAAAACTACTTTTTCTCCGAATTCCCCGTCGTACAGCCGCATGATACATTGCTGCGTTCGTATGAGATATCCTTCCTTACCGCTTTATTCATGTTTACGGTAAAATACTAGTGCAATTTAAATGCGAGTTTCAGTGAATGCAGTACGTAGGTACTCCTGTTCGTTTGAGTTTATTATCTTAGGCAATCTCTACTTGTATGGGTTCTTCCTTTAAGTTTCTACCTAGAATCTCTTGATATCGAGTTACACAAGAACTCACTTGTGATACCACGGTATAATAGGATAAAAATAACGAGTATATTCTAGAATACAAAATACGGACACTTTATTTAATGAACAAAACAACGAATAACGAATAATCAGCTGTAACTCTGGGTTAACTTATTAACTCAAAACACTTTGTTTATAATGATTAGTAAATAGTTAGCAAACCTACAACGTAATTTTATATACTACCTATTTAAAAATCAAAGAACGATTTTACTATTGATCTGCAAGGCATTGAAAAGGCTTTCACCTCTATATATAGGACGTACCAAGAACACGCACGAAGCGGTTTAATTCCTTGTTCCTGATACGCACAGCAAAAGTCTGGATTACTATACCAGGCACTGTTTTTCCCATCACCTATAACCTGGGCGCCTTCATATCAAGAGTGTATAGGCATTTCCAAGCGCGTTCCCTCCATCTATATCATTAATAGAGTATAACATCACCTTCCATCAGGTGTGATCGCAGTAAAGCTCTAGCCTATATAGTAAAAAAATGGTATAATGCTAGGTATTTATTCGCACCCTTTTTAAAATAAAAACGTATTTTGAATCACCCTTTTACGGGTTTAAGCACGTATATTACTGGTTGCAAAAAAGGAGGAGTTTATAGTAGTCGTATATTTACCTAAATTACGGTATAGGTACATCTTTATTCCCCGCACGACAAATTGTATTAGATTCTTCGTGAAAGGGATTTTATAAGAAATTCATATTTTATCAGCCGAAGGAGAAAAGATGTAAAAATAACATTTTCTTTCTCAAAGAACTTTAGATATTTTGTTTCAACTAGGTTTGTCTTCGTTTAAAATAATTGCAACTTCGTTATGAAACTCAAAAAGAATTTTTTTAATAAAACTAAAGCTTGGTATGATAACAGACGGCTTGAGCTGATTAAGCTCGTTAATTTTTTTGCTACAACTTAGTAGGTAGGTACTTACCTATTTTAGTCAGATTTCATCTAATGATAATTAACAGGATATCAGAAAAACTGATTTTATACCTATGACTACGACTATAACTGTTTCTACAGTTAAAATGGTAGAATTGATGGAATCAGACGATATAGTATCTACATCACACACAAGTTTAGTTATTAAGAGTTCGTTCGTTCGTTCGTTCGTTTCAGCCGACGGACGTCCACTGCTGGACAAAGGCCTCCTGCAATGATTTCCAGCCCGCACGGTCCTGCGCTAACTGTATCCAGCGCCTTCCCGCGACCCTTTTAATGTCGTCAGTCCATCTGGTCGGAGGCCTGCCAACACTGCGCTTACCCGTACGGGGTCGCCATTCCAGTACTTTGGGTCCCCAACGTCCGTCGGACCTACGAGCTATGTGTCCCGCCCATTGCCACTTCAGCTTCGCGATACGTTGAGCTATGTCGGTGACTTTGGTTCGTCTACATTATTAAGAGTGCACAAGTTTAATTATTAAGAATTAAGAGTATTCAAAAGTTTTGAATAAAAATCTGATGTACCTCAACAATTCACTGTAGCCGGTAAAATAACTGACTATAGAGAAACTTTAAAATGTTTTGTTCAATATATTATAGTTCAGTGAATCGCATAATATTGCAATTCATACTTTTGGGAAACACGTCTTGATCTTAACATCAGATGAACGTCTTCCTTGTTTTGCTTCAAAAAAAATGATACAGTTATGTCTGTCTAGCTCATAATATCTTTTAGCTCAAAGTATGGAAGTATGGAAGTTTGCCCATACACACATGATTGAGCGTAATCCAAGCCAGCATTCAAAGTCTCATAAAATGAAAGCTTTCTTCGGATTGTAAGAGTTAAGCCTTGTTTATTGCGGTATCGTACTTTACGATATTGATCCTTATAAATGGTTGAAATAACTCTTCGAAATATGCTTCAGATTATTGGAAGATAAAGTCACTGACGATGCAACCAAAGATAACTACTATGTTTACATCTGTGTTGTCGCTTACCATCAAGTGCGAGTGCAGTCAATAAGATACTTATAAGTGTATTTGTAGTTTATAATTTCTCCTTCATTTTTTTTTGTATGATTGCATTTTAGTTAAAATTTTAGATCCATTGGAAAAAAGTGTATCTGCTAACTTATATCAGTTGTAATACGTCATACCGGAATGCTTGATAAATCGGTTTGAGGATCTGAAAGAACCTACCATTCCAGACCTGAGCTGATGCAAAATTTGTAAAAGCTCAAACAGGAATCGAACCTAGATCCTCCAACTTAGTACCAAATCGTGCCAAGATCGCTAAAAAAGGAAAGAGTAATAAACTGAACGTATTCTACTGTGAACAAGGTCAGAAGTTAGGCACGTTCGGCGTCAAACTTTGCAGCAAAATATGATAATGTCAAATCTCTATCTACTCTCTCTTTTGGTGCAGGCATTACTCCAAATCAGTTTTAAGCTGCCGTTCCATTGCTACACACGATCAACACAATTAATTATTTATAGCGAAATCACTACAGACTTCTTAGTTAGCTGTGCGGTGTTCCTACGACGAATACTAGACGGTTCACGAGCAATGCGTTTTTATCTACACCTGTAACTAAAGCTTTAACTGAAAGCCGTCATATCGGCCCTAAACGATATCAAATATTGAAGTATTGATCATTGGATCTGTACTAAGGAAGTTTCTACTTTATTGATCTAAAAGAGTGGGTTTCCATACGCCAAAGATCAAATTTTTCAAAAGCTTCTTTCGAAATTACAAAAGTCTCATGTTCGAGACTGCCGGATAATCCTGGATCGCACTTAATTCCGTAGCGTATAGGATGATGCATCTGTAGTGTTACGTACTCTGCCAGGTACGTATCAAAAGACGAAGAAGGATTATACAAAAGGGGTTAGTACAGGTTTTTGTACAAATTTCGAATTAACTCACATCCCACTGACGAATCGAATTCCTTCATACATTTACAGCCAACCCCATCTATTGACAGACGCATGTCAGCGAGTGTTCATATTGGCGCTGGCTATAAATGTAGGGTCCGATTCGTAAATTCGATGCGAGTCGACTCGAAATGCGTACAAAAACCTGTACTAGCCCCTTTGGAGTCAATGAGGTGTCGCGTCTGTAGTGGCAATGGAATAGGGCCTTAAGGGCAAATCAGTTTAACAGTTGAACCAAGGCACGTCGCGCAGTCACGTGCCCCCAACGTTTATCACATGTGGCTTGCTCGTAAAAAGTTTATACGTGTAATAATACCAGACTTTAGAGAACTCCATACAGGAGCGAGAATAAAGAAAATTAGATTTAATATCCCCGGGGACTGTAAGTTATCTGTACAAGTGTTCAAGTGTTGAACTTTTATTGTAGTCCGCGGTGAAAATACTCTACCTAACTAGCGGGGTCGTGTCGACCAAAACTCGTTCAGTTGCACTTAATACTTTCGAATCTATTTTTTTAATCTTGTTTAATAATTTATTATCTTTGGAACGAAATGTCGTGGACTATGTATAAACCTAAAACACATGTCTAATAACGAAATGCTTCTTTAGAATTACAGAGCCGTAATTCGAAAGATTTCGAGTTTAATTATTAACAAATGAATGGAAATTTAACCACGTGGGTTAAATATATATAAATAAATACTCGTAAATGAGTTTGACTGATACATTACTGAATCGTGATTTCTTTCGCACCTTATTTAAATAGAGAGGGATAATAATAATTGCAGCAGCAGAGACAAACACTAAATAGTTTCTATTTTATTTTTCATGGATGGAAATATTTAAGTAATTTTATTTATTCAATTATTGAACACTTTATTTGCACACCAGAAAACATATATCTAAGGAGAAAAAGTAAGGAGAAAAGTAATTAGTAGGTGGTACATAAGGCGGCCTTTTCGCTAAGTAGCGATCTCTGCGAAGCAACCTACAATTATGAAAATACAGAGGAACCATCGGACTGCAGGTGGTGCAAAACTAAAACACTTAGGTATACCTAAAATTCAAATAAGTACATACTACTACATACACAAGATAACCCAATTTTATCACCCGAACCTTAGACTAAACTTGAAATCGTTAAACATATTTCCCCACTGTATTCTGCTATCTTCTAGAAAATAACTGCTAAAACCAATAATCTAATTGACCCTTTACTCTCTACTTAGGATAAAAAAAACTAACCTTTAAAGTACTTTGATAATATACATCCCTTTTTGTTTTCAGTATATACGAGAAAGCATTAAGCACTTACTAAGTAAATACCGTCTTATTACCATAATATTATTACGTCTATGTTCTCCGTTGGAAGAGATCTTACAAACATAATATAACAATTTGATTCAGATACGTAAAGTCACAACGCTTTATATTCATAAATTCATGTTTCGTAACATACGACGTAGGATCACGAATAAAATCTATATCCTGCAGAGAATTTCGGCGAACATTATGTACATGAATTCATCATTTTGTTCTAGCTTCTCTTCATAGAGAGATCTTATCGGCTTAGGTTGTTTAAGCGTAACAGTGTACAGTAACTAAAGAATGCTACTTACCTATAAAGCTTCCCACAGTCTGCTCCAGAAAAATCCTCTAAGACGTATTAACACCATTACAATCAATGAAATTTGTTTATGATATTAGGTATTAGCGGATACCAGAGGCTCTACCCGCGTTAATTTCAGTTTATAGGAACTATGGATTTAGGTCCGGGTTAAAAAGTACCAAGTATCTCGTGTCTCAGGGTACAATCCCAGGATATAATGTATCTCCTTTCCAATTTTCAGCCAAATCTGTTCAATAATTGCGGCGTATAGGAGTATTTATCTATAAACTTTTGGATCCACTTGAGTTTGAAAAGTCCTTTCTTGGGCACCCTTATAAAGAAGCTATGTGCCAAATTTGGAGTCTCCATACCCGCAGTGGTTTATTTGGTTTCAGTGGTTTTGTCATTCTTTCTATTGTGTACTATTATTGTCTCAACTTCTTTTTACATTACATGGGTCTTCATGGTTCAGATAAGCCTCATCTGGTATATTCTTCGCAACCTTAGTACTAAACACAATTCCTGCGCAAACGCATGTGCGAGATATTTGGCGCCAAAAGCGCAGGGCTACTAAAGTAGTCCGCGCGTGTATTGATGAACCAAAATCAGGAAAGTAACTTTTCGTGTATTATCGAATTATAACGCTTAAATAATATTCTCCAGCTATGTTATGTATGTATACTTATACCTTTGTTTAATTATTGTTATTTTAAAATGGGAAAATTTCAATTTTTTATTTTTTTTACAGATTTATAACATTAACGTCATGAGTGATTCACAAGTGTTTCCACTTGTGAATCTTTGTTGCTACTTAAGCTAGACACTGATGATGAAGGTGTGATAGAGAGTGAAGATGATAAAGTTGAGCCAGAACCAGACTAACAACAGGCCCTAGTTCTGCATGAGTCAGAGCTTCAGGAAAAAGAAGAGGAAAGATTAAATGAAAGGTCTGACGAAACATCAGATTCGGATAACACTCCTATCTGGGAGGCGCGGTCTAATCTACAAATTGATGACCGGAACCATTTGGCACAAAAATATACCATCGGCAACGCGAACTCGAACCCAAAACCTAAGTATTAGATAAGCAAGCCCAAAAGGAGATAGAGCTAGAAATGCTAATTATCCATTATCCAGTTTCAAACAACCCGAATCCGACAACTTAAATTGAGGATTGGGGCACTTTTTGGCAGCACAATTCAGGATTCCCAAGTATTTAAATCATGATCTGACACCAAAGACAGCACGAGATGGTCGATGTGCACTCTGCTCGAGAGCCCGAAATCGGTCGACAAAAAAGTGGTGAAAGACTTGCTACTAGAAGATTTTTCACGATCAATAAGCAGTAGTATATCCTGAACGCTACGAAAATGATGAAAATAGTAATGGAGAGTGGTTTTAATAAAAACAAAAATACGTTGATCTCAGTATTGCCATTTTTGTTACTTTTTGTAGATATTTAATAAATTGCTAATTGTTCACTATTTTAAATATTGCATTTAAATAATTGTATTGCTGTAATGTTAACTTAAATAAATATTTTTTCAATTCCATTTGTTATTTTAATCAAATAATTATAAATATACAATTTATTGACTTTTTAAAATGGGCTACCATGCTAGGCCACGCGTGTACTCAAGTAAAAAAAAGAGGCGCGTATACCGTAGTGTTAACACCATTACAATCAATGAAATTTGTTTATGATATTAGGTATTAGCGGATACCAGAGGCTCTACCCGCGTTAATTTCAGTTTATAGGAACTATGGATTTAGGTCCGGGTTAAAAAGTACCAAGTATCTCGTGTCCCAGGGTACAATCCCAGGATATAATGTATCTCCTTTCCAATATTCAGCCAAATCTGTTTAATAATTGCGGCGTATAGGAGTATTTATCTATAAAACTTTTGGATCCCCTTGAGTTTGAAAAGTCCTTTCTTGGGCACCCTTATAAAGAAGCTATGTGCCAAATTTGGAGTCTCCATACCCGCAGTGGTTTATTTGGTTTCAGTGGTTTTGTCATTCTTTCTATTGTGTACTATTATTGTCTCAACTTCTTTTTACATTACATTGAAAATATAGAGGCAGATGTCTGAACTTAATATTCCTTTCTATCGTGATATATTTCTATTGGATAAGAATCCATCACGGTGATATTATAAAATCCCCTCAAGCAATTCACTTGAAAATTGTGTTGAAACCTGGGAGGTGAATAGTTGGAAATAAAATGTGGAAGATAAAGTTTTGTTTTCACATAGAAGCTAACAACAATTTTTCTGGGTAAAATAAAACCTATTGAATTTTATTCTGTGCTGATATAAAACAGCATGTTTATCAAATAACCACAGCCGAGATTGTTCTAACAATATGCTAGTTACTGAGTCGCAAGCCAAGCATCTTGTTTCCCTCACAATGGCATTGTTACCGAATACTGTAACTTCCCCAACATCTATTATGCTCCCGTTCGTATTCATAATACAAACATTTTCACAACAAAATAATGGCCACTGTACTGCACTGTTGAAATGAAGAAACAGAGCGAAAAATTACTCATTACATCTCCTACAACCTCCGTTCTTCAAATTCTCTATACAAAATATTTTATTTAAAAGCTTCAGACTCATACAAGAATTTTTTAGACCATGTTCAATGTTCATAGATCTTCGAACGTAAATATACTCCCAACAAGATGGATTGGCTACGCAATCGGTTGAATTTAGCCCCTTCGCACACGGCTTTGTATCGTAAGCATATCGTAATCCACGTATGTTCATAGAAGTCCACATACGAAGCGTTGTTTGAGCGAATCGTAGGAAGTGTTTATTGCCATTACGATAGTCGTAGTGTATTGGCGTAAAAACACTAGCGTAAAAAGTTAACTTTTCTTAATTTTTATGAAAACACCTAAATTTAACTGAATTTCAATTTGTTATGATTTTTGACTTTATGTATGACTGCAATAATTTTATTGAATTCAACAAACTGGTTGAAGAATACCAGTCTACTACTAATTACTAATACATCTAAAAATACATGAGATTATTCGTTTGTGCAACACTGCAGGGCTCTTACGTGTAGCGCCGTAACGATAAACTTACAATACGACTACGTTTACGAACTGTGTGCGAAGGGGCTAATTACGGATGGTCTAAATACTTTGGACCTTTGGCCACTCTCAAATTTGGATTTGCGGATGGCCCAACTTGCGTTTGCTATCTGTTTCTGCCTCAATATTTTTCGTGCTGGGCTAATTTTAGCGATTATATATTTTATATATGTATATAAGAGTTATTGATTTGTTTGATTACAAGCAGTCATTTTAATTACATGTAAGAGTATGGTATATATGTACCTTTAGTAATATTGTTGTGAATCTCACAACAAATGACCACAGATATCACCACCGCCTTCATCTGTGGTCATCAAAATTACCTATGGCGGCAGCACAGACACATAAGACATTGACAGTAACAGTGACAGTGACAGTGACAATGTAAAACAGACTTCTTTTCATAGTAATTCAAATTCAAAAAAAGTTCATCAGTGTGCTAACGACTAACAAAAAAGACACAAAAATCTTCACGAACTGCTCACCAGCTACTGAACCCAGCGGAAAATATTCCTCGCAACCAACCAGAGGTAACAAATATCTTACATGGCATATAGGGTTGGCACCTTAAGGATTGCTAAGTTAAGCAATTATTTTTGTAGTGTTAAAAATAAATTCATAAAACCTGGACCTTTTCATTGCTCACACAAAATCAAAAGACTGTTAGTGAGTGAAATTATGGACACCATTTTAATTTGCCCAAACTCAATCGCATCAAAATCGTGGGAACCAAGGATATTTCTAGCCTAAAAATGAGCGCAAAAACACATAATTATACATAACCAGCAGACTCTCCAAGCTTTTTTTTCCATGTAAATTATTTCACACCTACGGATATGAATTCGCACTGATACGCACTGATTATTATGCCGATGTAAGATTCATGTTAACGGTTTCACCTACAAAGACGACACTTCATAAATGATTAAATATCTGGGTAACCGAGCTTTGCTCGTTAGTATATTGTAAGCAATTCTTCCCTCTTCCCAGTCTGCGCCAAATTATTGAAACTCCTTTTCGTTTACAGGTCCAGGATTGTGAATAAAAGATTCTTTCCACTTATTTATCTTTTTGTATTTTTTTCATAAATTAATAATTCAATTAGTAACATTTTTTTACGACATATCTTTTTCAATCACAGACAGAACTAATTACATTTCTATTTTCAAATTCCATAAAAAATAATATCAATCGTAAAGAGGTTTGTTTTCCAAAAATTATACATATTAAATACTTCACGGTGACGCAAAATATTAATGAAAAATAAACATAAATCTTCAGCACGCTAACAACTCGTCCTTCCTGATATACATTTCGCGTCCCCGCGAAATACTGAACACTGTTACAAACAAACATCAAATAACCTAAGAATCATATTATCAAAACCGTATGATATCATTTAAAATTATTTTTATGAAGAAAGCTTTTATACATTTTATTAATATCCTTCTCAGCACCAGATCCAGGTTACCACCTAGCACCAAAGTACTTGTCAAAACGGATCAAACGAGTCTAAACTCGATGGGGTTGTGTCATTTAACTACCGAGTTCCTATAACAACTTTCCTGTTCATCATCAAATCAGCTCCAAGTCATAATTGTTATCCAATTACACATGTATACAAAATTTAAGTTCAATCGGTAACCGGGACGTCTTTAACTTGCAAAATTTCATTACAAACAAACAAACATTAAAATTGGTGAAACTAGTAACAATTACAAAACATTTCAGGGTAACCCATAAGTATTAATTGTCATCATCTGAATTACTAATTTTTGACTTTATAAATTATGAATTTTCAATTATTGATATCTTGAATTATAACGAACAATATTATGAAAAATGATAATTATAAATTGACATTCTGAATTACTAATTTTTGTCTTTATAAATTATCAATTTACAGTCATTGACATCCTGACTTATATCTATTATAAAATTATGAAAAAAAAATAATTTCTAATTTAATCAAACAAATATTTACATTTAGTTTTTTTTTTTTTTATATTCATACGCCATAAGGCAGAATATATAAGGATAATAATTGTTATTGCTGACCACCTAATGTACCTGCATTCATATGAATAATTGACATTTATTTATTTATTATAATCATTAATTTAAACAAATAACATTGAACACACAATACACTTTATGCACTTTTTATATTAATTTACAAAATTAAACAAATCAGATTATTGTATTGCGTTTAAAGTCTTTAAGTACGTGCACCTTGCACTTCCAAGTCTTCCACACTATCGTGCTACCTTAGCAGTGTGGGCATAATGATCTTCTACACTATCATGCTACCTTAGCAGTGTAGGAATAATGGTCGTCCACACTATCATGCTACCTTAGCAGTGCGGAATTAATGGTATTTTTACACTATCATGCTACCTTAGCAGTGTAGGGGGTAAGAACTAAGTATACGTGCACATTGCACTTCAAATGGTCTGTTACACTATCATGCTACTTTAACAGTGTAGAAACTAGGTGCATATTGCACTACAATCAAACATTTACAATTTTAACTTCATTAGAAACAATCCTTGTTTGCAACAAAACATCAAACAACAATTACTTTACACTAATTGAAATACAAACTTCCAGTTTGTACTAACACACAATGAGGCAGAATCAACATACGATGTTTCATCTCAATTCATTGTCTCGCTGTTACAAATTAATACACCATTCCATGCATTAGATCCTATAACGTCAACAAATATTTTTAAAGTGAAACTTTTATTACATCGTCTCAAACTCGTTTCGTCTATGTGTTGCAAGTCGCGTGACGGTCGGCCGCGGAATAGGAACAAAGTGAAAGGCGCTCGTCAGAGCAGCCAAGACCACAAAAGTTTGACTTTTACCGTGGTTTCACAAAACCACATAATCCTTTTTATAAAAAAAAAATTTAAAAAATTAATCTCTCCGAAACACATATCTAAATCACAAAATTTTGTTTTTAACCATCAGTATATCCTCGCAAAGGATGGCTCACTACATTCTCCATTAAAACAGGACCAAGGATGTGCTTTATCAATCGTGTATAATTATAATATTATTATGTTGTTAAGCCTTTTTTGTAACAAAATTATCCTCCAATGATACAATATTTTAGTTACACTATAATATAAACATAAACCTTTCGGTCTTAATTTTATACTTTTATCGCAACCTTGTTTATACATTATGTTCTGTCAATTCTCACTAGATCTCTCATTTTTAATATCAAACGGTTTTTCTGTTTCTTTCTTCAAATCTATTGAACTTTTTTTTATGACTTTTGCATACCATAACTACTCATGATACTAATAATTACATGGCCTTTTCATTTATTTTTTAAGCTCGTGAAATGGCTTCACAATATTTTTAGTCAATATAAATTATTCCCTAGTCTGTGTTTTTAACACTCGGTAAAAAAAATAACAGTGCTAACCAATTTTTCCTTAAGTCACCAGTGGGAAGGTCACAATATCTAAATCGACCGCCAGAAAAATTAAAATAAAGTGCTGAATTTAATCTAATTACGAAGTCTCACAATTTTGTGAATACGTATCAGATTTAAGTGAAATAAATACGAATATTCCTATAATGACATTTTTAAAGAAATAGATGACAACCATTTTTATTTCCCTTTTCGTCTTTCTCAAGCTGTTTGTTACTAACCTAACAAATGGATTGGACATAATTATTAATATTCGATATGGTATGGGATGACTTTCGTATTTGAAAAGACTATTTATGTTTTTTTTTAAATATTGCTAATGTTTTGCCGTCTGCAACACATTGGCACTACCGTACCTTAATCCATCCTTAGTCACCTTATACTCCCAGATGCGCTTAAACACAAAATTCTTAGGTACATAAATCCATCAATCATCTGCTTCTAAACTGGAAGATTTTTTATATAAATATAGACATAGTAAATATATTAAATATAGACATTAATCAGAATTTTCTTAGTAATTTCTACTGCTGGGCTTTTACTCGTTATAAGATGGTATAAGTAGGTACTTATAGCTTTCTCAAGACGAAATTAATAGTTCGTTAAAAAAAACTGAATCCTATTGTCAAATCTCAATAGTTAGGTTGACCGAACTACTATAGGTATTAGGTATATATAATTCATACTGCCCATCAGGTGTTAGGATCTTTTCTTTTTACTCTTAGTGTCTTGAGTTAACGAAATCTAACAATATTCAGTTATATGGTTATAATATAATTCAACAGGTTTTATACAAAATTTCCAACCGAACGATCACTCTATTCCTCAATACGTAGCAACGGAAAATCTTACTATATTTCCTTTCTGTCAAAGCAAATCAAAAAAATCTATCACCCGTTCTAAAATAATTTAACCCATACAGTCTTAAGCGATTGCTTCTATATTTGCAACTTGACTAGTTATTTCTGTAATCATTTTCGATTTTTAAATCATCTTGCCGAGTGAGCCTTCTGTACCTTTAGTACTATTATGTACTACGTGACCTAGCTCAACAAAATTCTTAGTAAGTAAACAATCACAGTACCAATTCATAATAATAGATATCGAGCAACTTTGTCTTTTGTCCAAACTTGCGTAATTATGAAGTTAATTCGAAAAAATGAATGCTTATCGCCATAATTTGAAACTATTTGTAAAATTATACCACAGATTTTAACTTATACTGCCAACACTACTTCATGTCATAATTAAAATAAGTTATACAATGATTACCGTTTTTGATGTGCCCATTACTATAATATCGTTTAATCATAGATCGTTACGAAAACAATTTCGACTGGTAAAACTTTTACTATCGTCTAGCTGTAAGCTTTCATACAAAAACCAATAACGTTTTCCTACTCGTAAATATGTATAATCCGGTTTTCATAACTTTTAGAAATGTTGCAAATACAATGAAGTACTTTGTTCATAAATTTAACTTTTTAAGAAGTATTACTTATGTTAAAAGTTATTAGAGTCTAAATATCCATATTTTTGACCTTAAAACTTACTCGAGTATTTTTTGAAATAAAACGTACGAGGCTAAATTAAAATGTACTGAATCTAATAAAACCAAAATTGTCCAATTCAGTAGGTAACGTTTACTGGGTGGATGGGTAAAAACTCAAGCAATATTTCAAGAATAAAATTTAGGTTCTGGACTTGCAACTCTATACGAGCATACGAAGTATTTTCAACCGCGTTTATAAATCGTATTTAGGTGAAGTTAATAAAATATTTATTTCAGTTAACAAAATCACAATTTTTTTAGTAAAGCCAAATTATTCAGTTAGCCATTTTACGTATGACACAATTTCCTTCTCAAAAAATTATTTATTTTATTACATTGACTGCCAGTAGAACAATGACGACTTGCCATTCATAATTTTAGTTGAGAATATTTTCTATTAATATATATATAACAAATATCTTTTAATTTCATTCTGCCTATATTCCTTAACTCATTATTTTTAATTTTTTTTTAACATATTAATGTAAAACAAACTCATTTTTAGTTTCATCTTTTTTTTTAATCTTATTATATATATCTAACAACAAAAAAGCGACTCTATCCAAGAAATATCCAAAGATAATAGGTATTCAATATACGCTATGGTTAACATAAGTCACTTGTCCTAGGATTTGTTACTATTATTAGTTGTAATTTATCCTTTATAACTATAGTTGTGAGTCTTGAGCAATGCTGCGAGGTACACAATTGTAAAATAAATCCGTAGTCAATTAAAGAAAACCCTATTGAGTTGATAAAATAATATCAGATTATAATATGAATAATTCGAAAATGCAGAACTACCAAAACAGAATATTAGAAATGAACGTTAGAAATAGTTTTGTCTGAATCAATAACCGAATAGTTGTGTTGATAACTATATAACAAAATAATTCAATAAAAATAACATCAAGTGCACATACCTACTGCACTAAAGTTTCCTACAGGTGCTTACTCTTTATCTAAGTTGATTGTAACGTTATTGTAATGCTTCTTTAATAACTTTTTATTTTAGTACCCAAATTTACCCACCTATGTGATTGTGATGTGTTTCTCTATCACATTATCGACATTTAAAATTTGTTACAACTTGCCAATTACAAGCAACGTTGCCGATTACTTTTTGAGTAAACAATAACAAGTATTTACTTATAACTGCCAAATAACATAAACGTCCAAAGAAACTGTTTAAGCAGAACTGACTTGAATTATAATATGTGTAGTTAATAGGTATGTCTTCATCTAAAACAATTCAGTCATCTAGTCACAATAATATCAATGAGCAGTTTGTTTGCTGACCCAACAATAAATTTCAGCGCTTTCTCTTACTTTATTTCAAGTTATAAATGATTATAATTATTCGATATTTAGATAGCAAATTACAATTATACTGTGAGATTAGTACGAGTTGGATCAATTTAAATTCAAATTTCGATTCAATTCAAACTTTGACTTTTTTCACAAAATTAAATTGTATTGAATATTAAGCATTATTAATGTATTTTGTACTAATCTTACTGGTTACATTATTTTATGAAAACATTAATTTTTCTCTACTTATTTATAGTTGTTTGATTATAAAACCTCTTTGATATATATTAATTAATAATAACCAATAATCATAAACCATTATCAGTTATCACCAAACAACATAGTTAGCAGCGATGCAGGTATAATAGCGCAAGTAAAAACGTGAATACGCGACCCATTAAGCTCAAGTCTCGATAACATCTGCAATGTATGACGCCTGTGCAATCTATGACTATTTCTAAATCTAAGTATTTGCCGCTTATCGGTTCGGTGATGTACGGGGTGTGCGTCGCTGTACCGCAGGCCGTCTTGCCTGCCATCCAGCTGCCAGCACTGCTAAGAGCGACATCCACCGACGTACTCGACACTCGTAGCACGTTGCCGCCAGCGACGATTTCGCCTGCACCTTGAAACACCAACTGCTCCACCACCAAGCTGCACCTTGAAACAGCAACTGCTCCACCACCAAGCTGCACCGTAGACTCCAACTGCTGCCATCACCAGGCTGCACCATGGGACACCAGGCTGCACCGTAAGACACCAACTGCTGCTACCACCAGGCTGCATCGTGAGACACCAACTGCTGTTACCACCAGGCCGCACCGTGAGACACCAACTGCTGCTACCACCAGGCTGCACCGTGGGACACCCATTCACTCCGGGAACGATCACATGGCATCTTGAGTCACTTACCTGAAACCATTTAAACAACGAGTATCTCTCTCCTTATACCCACACATTATGTACCTACACACAATAATATGTAGTACATTCAATCTCCTACCATAAACTTATGAAACATGAATCTCTTAGAATCCAAAATTACTTTACATTTAGTACACACACTGTGGTAACTGTTAAAGATTTGTAAATCAATCAATCAATCAAACAATTTATTTGCATACATGTGTCAGGTATAAAGATGATAGAGAAGTCGAAGAAGAAATCTCTTATCTCTTTTGGCAATTTATTGTATATTTTACAAAGATTTAAATCTTTGATATTTTAACAGCCATTACGCAAACACCCTTATAAATGAATGTGAAATTGTGAATGTCTTGTACATTCTAAAACACAAATACATTAACATGTACCTTCTCGTGGGCGTAGAATTGCACCAGGGTAACGGTAGTACGTTATAGTCCCTGATGGTCGTCCCTCTTCGGATCTGTAAGCAATTCTTCCCTCTTCCCAGTCTGCGCCAAATTATTGAAACTCCTTTTCGTTTACAGGTCCAGGATTGTGAATAAAAGATTCTTTCCACTTATTTATCTTTTTGTATTTTTTTCATAAATTAATAATTCAATTAGTAACATTTTTTTACGACATATCTTTTTCAATCACAGACAGAACTAATTACATTTCTATTTTCAAATTCCATAAAAAATAATATCAATCGTAAAGAGGTTTGTTTTCCAAAAATTATACATATTAAATACTTCACGGTGACGCAAAATATTAATGAAAAATAAACATAAATCTTCAGCACGCTAACAATATCTACCCACCAATAGATTAGATTAAAATTGAATCCTAGCTAGATCGATTTATCGCCCCCAAAACCCCTTGTATTCTAAATTTCATGAAAATCTTTCGAGCCGTTTCCGAGATTCGGAATATATATATAAGGTGGGTGGACCATGGAAGGCCACTCTAACAAATGAACAGTTATTATTCGTTTATTTACTGAATAAATGATACGAACAAATAATAAAGTAATACTTTGTTTTATTACGTAACATATAAACCACTTTTTTAAATTTCAGATTTGATCAATATTGATTAAACTTAAGTTTCATTGAACCCTTTCAAATGGCGTTGCTAGGAACAAGGCTCCTTAGAAGGCCATTGTAATAAAGCAGTCATTTAACACTAAAAGTTATTAAATAGCGATTAAATCTACAATAAAAAGAATTGGTTTATATGTTACGTAATAAAACAAAGTATTACTTAAATATTTGTTAGTTTCATTTATCCAGTAAATAGATGAATAATAACTATTTATTTGTTAGAGTGGCCTTCTATGGTACACCCACCTTAGTTTAACGTCGTCGATTTCCGATATCAATGAAGCGAGGGACCGTACTGCCAAAATAGTGGCGAGAGCGATTCGCCGCCGCGTCTGTGATTTCTAGTTCGATGGATGTTTATGTAGATAGGAGGAATTTGTCATCACATGGAAATAACTACGAAATTTTAATAATTGGCCTTCGAAGGAGCATCGCCTTCCATGGTCCACCCACCTTACAAGAATTGCTCGTTTAAAGGTATAGGATTAGCTGACCAAGCAAGGCTTTTTCCGACATAAATTATTATTTCTCATTTAAGAGTATGTGAGTGTACGTACTGTTCTTAGACCAAGAATAAACACAAAAAAAAATCGGTCAAGCCGTTTCGGAAGAGGTTTCCATATTATGAGATATGGGGATAAGTGACAACCCTAGAGGCATGTGACATAATGAACGCTTATGTATGCTGTGCAGTTGCTCAATACAGTCATTAGTTACAGGTGTTCCGTTGCACGTACCTACCGCTGTTTGATCTTAAAGCGATACCTAAAGACCAGAACAAGTACCTAAATTACAAGTTATACGTAAGTAAGTAAAATTGAACCCTGTGAACGGAAAATGCATAGTAGGCCGAAGCATAAGTCACGCGTACCTAACTTAATTCATCAGCACTGTGTCATGTAGGCATTGATCGACCACGTAGAGTATCGACTGAGAGGACCAACCATAATATCGGATTTCATAGTTGGCAAGTTGCTTGTTGGACAGTTATCACCCCGGTATAGTTATTTTTACTATCTACATGAGTGGAAGAAATACTTCCATGTAAGCAAAAACATCGCGTACTTGTATTATAATATTCATATACTTTACCACGGACGTGCTTCGGAATTATGCGGTAAATCTTATAATTCAGCCTCATTGATTCCACCACTCCACACCTCTTGATTTTATTGATACAATGATCTTACTCTTCAATATATAATTCAAATGCATCTCCCATGCTCGTCAATTTTTATCAACCATAACGACGTCAAACCTCTCCAATTAATCTGGTTTATGAAAATCGAACATCACTCAGGAACATCACCATAAACTGTGTAACACAATATGCGTTTCACTTCACTGGTCTTAAATGATTACACGTATTTGGTAAGTTAGACATCATAAAACATTAATTCATTGTTGTTTAATTCGGGAACTCGACAGTCCCTCAAAATCTAAATACCTAACAGAGTTGAGTTAAACCAGACTACTCGAATTCTAAAAGTAAGTTATAAGCTAAAGTAGAATCGCCTCTTATGTTATAGTTTACCAGCTAAAAACAAACTATTTTCACCCTCAAAGGTGTTTCTTGAAGATAAATTCTTTAAAGCCTACAGGATATCTCTTACATTTATCACTTCAGTAAACCTCTATCCGGGCCGGATGGAAAATTCGCGTCCGTCAGCCTATGAAAGTAATTAAAATAAAATGAAATATAAATATATTATATCAGGACTACACACATCGCATTCTAGCCCCAGAGTAAGCGAAAATTTGTGTTAGGACAACTGTTAAATATACATAGTATTTAAAATACATAAATTCAAAAACACCCAGACACTTGTAAACATTCATGTTCATCACACAAAAATTTTCCAGTTGTGAAAATAAAACCCACGACCTCCAACGCAGACAGCAGGATCGGTACCTGTACGCTATTCGGATGTCAAGGGTCATTTTTCAAAAGCCGAAATAAAAGCGGTTAAGGCCCGGTTTCCACCAAATCGGAGCTGTGTTAGAGTAACCAATCAGATTTTGTCATTTCAACATCTCCTCTGTCCTTAGTTTCGGAGATGTCAAAACCGGGCCGCGGAGCAAATGACAATGTTCGTCATTTCAACATCTCCTCTGTCCTCAGTTTCGGAGATGTCAAAACCGGGCCGGAAGCAATTGACAATGCTTCGCCCGCGTGAGCTAGTTGCCCTTATTCAAATTCGAAAAACAAGAGAAGGAGGGACCATCTTTGGGTGATTTCTTCTAACCGTCGCACAACTTGATAGAAGCGCCCTTTTCTTAACACTTGATGGTGAGAACAAACCGTGTCTTCTTCTTTATCTTACCCTCTTCCCATTATTTGGGGTCAGCCCTACTCACTTTTTTGCGCTAAGTTGTGCGATCTTGGATTGCTTAAGGTATATATATATATATAACTATAAGGTATAGGTATAAGGTGTATATAGGCTTAGGGATGGTTATATTCGACCAGCAACAACATTTCGATCCCTACCTAATTTCTTCAGGTATGTTTAACGCGATTTTACTACGTGGTCTTTGACATACGCCTTATTATTTCTGTCATACTATCTGAGGCGGGTTTCGGTGATTTTTTTCGGTAATTGGAGTGAAATTAAAACTTCCTTGTATCGTGTGTATTCGTTAAAAAAAAAAACATAAAAGAAAACCCGGCTGAGTTTGTTGTGGGCATTTACAAACCCTCGTAAACTTAGTTTTAACTCATGATGATTTTTATCACCATTAAAGAGTTAATGTAAAATGAAATGACTCGTCATAAGAGTCTCTATATCATAACTGTGTGTAGGCCTTCATGAAATAAATATTTTCTATTCTATTTTATTGATCTTATCATCTTCATCTCGTTGGCATGCATCTCTTGTTCACGCGTCAATCGGAGCTGTACAATAGTGTCGGACACGGAAAAGCAGTCTTGTATACTCAACCATTTGTTTGATGAAAATACCTAAGTGAACCAACCATGTCGAATGATAACAAAAGATCGATGTACTACTCACAGTAACTTTTAGCCGGCTCTGAAACTACTTCTGCTATTAACGCCGTCCAAAACTCGTTGGGGCAAAGTTATCCGATGGTATCTAGATGCGTACATTTCCCCCAATTTGCTTCACTGAACCCATATTGTTATCGCTTGATAATGGCTCTAACTTTATCGTTTTAACTTGATTTAAGTGCTCGCCAGCCTGGCATTTTATTACTACTGAAAAAACACTTATGTGCATAATGATTTTCTCTGAAGTTTTTTGAATAATGAAAATATTGAAAACATGATCACAAAAGGTTTTTCCATCGCCACAACTAAAGTCTGCTCTACTATACGATAATTCTAGTAGGTAATATAGGATATACTGGAATTCCAGGCGACCACTTATGTCCCTGGTATGCAAATCTATAATTCGAAGACTAAACTAGTAGGTAAAATTTTTATGAAAAGGATAAGATAGGTTGACAGCTGCATTACACTGAGAAAAAAACAAGTCTTCTGAATAAGACACGAATTAAGTCACTGCAAAAAGTAAAGTACGATGTTATCAGAAATTATTGTTGACGTAAACAAAATACGAAGGCCTTACAAATTGGGGCATCAAACAAAAAGCAATTTGCCTTGATACCTACAAGTACAAGTATACATATTGTAATATTTAATTTTATTTTTCCCCTTGAGCTTTTCTTGTTATAGGAGGATAGGCAGTTAAGCACTTTGATGGACAGTCGAGACATGAATGTTTACTCGAATATTTGCTTGATAAAGTAAGATTTTAAATCGTTTTGGATTTTCTTATCGTTTACTATAAGCGAATCGTTGAATAAATCTTTGGAGTTTTATATAAAATTTTGACAATTCTTGTTTTTGGAAAAATCAAAGTTATCTGTTTAGGTACATACTCTATTAATAATCAACTTTGGTATATCATAGTAAGCGAATTAATATTATTTTTTTACTTAAACTACTTATGTCTTTATAGGTACTTAGACTTAGCACTGTTATTCAATTTTAACTTAGCTTATATCTAATTAGAGTTTTATGAGCCACAACAAATAAATATATTATATATTAAGCAATTGTAATTTTTAATTATTTTAATTAAGCAGACATCAGCATAAAATAACGACAATAACGCAAAATAACGTGAAAACTCACAAAAAGTCTAAAATACAATTTTGTATCGGCCATTACAAAAACGAATGAAATCAACGGTCGCTGTATACAAAACAGGGAAATACAGATATTTCGCTGGAATGAATTCATCCAGCCGAGCCTCTGCGATGTTCGTTACTTTATCCTAAACGATGATGAATTATAATTGACCTGCGACTGGCGAGCTACATTGTTGGGGCTGCTTGTCAAACCTATATTGTGGGAAACCGTTTCAAAATATTCTTTTCATTCAATAGACGCTGGAAATATCTGCGATACAATGGACGCTGTAGAATTTATTATTAGGCTTGAAGCGATTCCTCATAACGAGTACATACGAATATGTCTGATTTGTCTGTCACTTCTATTGTTGTTTCTTTAATAGCAACTATTCGGTATACCTATTAAAATGTGGCAATAGCTAGAGCTTTAGTAGGCATAACGTGACTAACTGACTACCCAATTAAAATAAAGTTCTCGTTGCAAAGCGTTCGTAGCAAAACTCCTCTGATACGATTTGACAATTTTTTTGTGTATACTCGATAGGTCTGAGAAAAGGAGGTAAACTATTTTTTATACCTCGTGAGAAATAATTTATATGGTGTAGCAATGTTTCACTGATAACGTAGTTAAATAAAAAATGGGTAGTCTCTAAGTGAAACCATTAGTATGGTTTTTACATCGTCGGAGATGTCACGTCTCCGGCGCTGCGGGAAGTGCAGCCCCTTTGCCCTTGTGCGTAGCAAAGCACAGGCACCCACGCTCCGCGCAAGACTGCATATAGTTTCGGGGCTAGGCAGTTTGGTTCTATGACCATTTCGAATAAGTCAATCCAATTCGATTTTGTGACTAATTTGTGATTTTGTGAAATAGTCATTACAACCTAAATTAGTCTAATTCTATTTACTTTACTCATGGTTGGTGGACAAGCGGGTACTTTATATTATACTAGCAGATACCCGCGGCTTCGCACGCGTAAATTTTAGTTTTAACTATTCTACGGGAACCATCCATTTTCCGGAATGAAAAGTACCCTTTGTGTTAATTTACATGAAATCTATCTTCATTTCAACTTTAAACCAAAAATTTTCAGTAGTTGTGCGTGAAGGAATAAATTTTCTCCCGCATGAATATCTGCTATTTAACTATTTTCTTATAAACCATGGATTTGCCTATGTATTAATCCAGGATAAAACCTATCCCCTCTTTGAATTTCAGTCATATCCGTTCAGTAATTACAGCGTGAAGTAGTATTTTTTCCGCGTGCATATCTGTTTTTAGGTTTTCCCGCGGAAACCACGGATTTTTTTGGGATAAAAAGTAGCCTTTGTATTAAACCAGGATAAAATCTAACTTCATTCCGCATTTCAGCAACATCAGTTTAGTAAGTAAGGCGTGAAGGAATATTTTTCCCGCGTAGATATCTGTTTTTCACTCCTATCATTGAAACCATGAATTTTTCCAGGATAAAAAGTAGCCTAGGCATTAATTCAGGATATGAACTATCTCCATTCCAAATTTCAGCCAAATCGATTAAGTAGTTGCGGCGTGAATAATTTTTTGCGCGTGCATTTCGGTTTTTAACTAATCCCACGGGAACCTTGAATTTTTCCGGGATAAAATGTAGCTTATGGGTTAATCCAGGATATGATTTATCTGTATTCCAAATTTGAGCTAAATCGGTTCAGTAGTTGCGGCGTGAATGAATATTTTCCCCGCGTGGATTTCTGTTTTTCACTATTATCATAGAAACCATGAAATTTTCCGGGATGAAAAGTAGCCTATGTATTAATCCAGGATAAAATCTATCTCCTCTCCGAATTCCATTTATATCAGTTCAGTAATTACAGCGTAAAGTAGTATTTAGATTGAATGACAGTTTTTCCGTTTTCCCGCGGAAACCATGGATTTTTCCGGGATGAAAATTAGCCTATTTATTAACCCAGGATATAATCTATCTCCGTTCCAAATTCCAGCCAAATCGGCTGTGCACTTGCGGCATGAAGATATTTTTTCCGCGGTAATTTCGTTTTTTTACTAATCCCACGGTAGCCATGAATTTTTTCGCGATGAAAAGTAGCCTTCGTATTAATCCAATATATAATCTATCTTTATTCATAATTTCAGCCATATCAGTTCAGTAATTACGGCGGGAAGTAGTATTTTTCCCGCGTGAATATCTGTTTTTTCCTTCTCCTGCAAAACCCATGGATTTTTTCGGGATAAAAAGTACCCTATTTATTAACCCAGGATATAATCTATCTCCATTCCAAATTTCATCCAAATCGGTTGTGTTCTTGCGGCGTGAGATTTTTTTTCCGCGTGAATTTCAGTTTTTAACTTATCCCACGGGAACCATGAATTTTTTTGGGATGAAAAGTAGCCTATGTGGTAATGCAAGATATAATATACCTCCATTCTAAATTTTAGCCAAATCGGTACAGTAGTTGCGGCGTGAAGACGTATTTTAACTTGATAAAATCCAAACTTCGGACCCCCGTTTCACCCCCTTAGAGGGTGAATTTTGAAAAATCCTTTCTTAGTGCACCCCTAGACCTCACAAGGAACATGTGTGCCAAATTTGGAGTCTCTAGACCCAGCGGTTTGGGCTGTGCGTTGATATGTCAGTCAGTCAGTCAGTCAGTCAGTTTCTTCTTTTATATATTTAGATTACCTAGGCCAAGTATGTAATGGTCGATAATAATCATAATATTTCACACATGGCCTGAACGCGTTTGGCATTGTATGCAACGCCTATATATTTTATACAATACCTGAATATAAAAAACATTATTATTCTTCTAAAAATAAAATTCGGAACGCATTATATTTTTTATTTATGCAAATATGTTCACTACTACGTAGTATAAAAGTACGGAACTCTCAAATTTAAGCGCCAGTTCAACGAATGCTTGTACGACATTTTTGAATGTAAGCATTATATTATTTATCCCTTTGTTTGGATTTAGCTTATACATTATTTTCTATACAATATTATAATATCTTCGTTTAGGAAACCTTGACATTTATTGCTACTTATTGTTTTCAATGTAAAATGATATGGCAGTCAAATATTTTGACCATCTGTAAATAAGTATATCCTCAGGTTATCGGATATTTTTTATTTGCGATTTAAATCTGTTTTAAATTTCTTGAAACTATATTTTTTATCTGAATCCGCATAATTTATCTTCTATAACTATTGTAGCATGTATGTGTATACTTTTATCAGCTCTATAATATCATGTAAACCTGTGCATTTACTGTTTTTAAATAAGAGTTTAAAACATATAATTCTAGAATTTTATATTGATTTTATGAAAGTTTTATTCATGGCAATAAAAATGCCTACCTATGCCAATAAAAATCTGATACCGGAATAATTGAATTTCGTACTATGAATAGAAATTTGAACTATGCCTCTATAAATGCGATAAGTTTTTTCCTTTGTTCCAAACAGTTAAAATTCCTTGTTTATTAATGAGTTCATTCTTTTTATTAAAAGTTTAATTATAAATATTGAAACAAAAAAAAAATACCTGAATTATACAGATTGCCGTTGACATATACATTGTCTCATGTGTAAAACCTTCCCACCTGTAACCGATGGTATATGTTACTCGTTTTTGCGTAGTATCCGCAGATATCCGCAAAACACGACGCAAAGCACGTTGCAAACTGTAAAAAGCCACAATTTTATCGCACTAAATTAAACATAATTCGGACCGTAATTTATTTTAAATCGGCACTAATTTATTTTACAATAGTAGTAAATCCTGTTAGATTAATTATGGATTGTTAACGCAACGATTGCCACGTTATTTAACGAATTTTATAAAATTATAATTGTGGAACATAAATAAACTTTAATCCCTTTTCAAGTTACATTCAATTCAATGTTGTTTTTTAGCTTTCACAACGTAATTGTCTCGAATAGATCGTGTATAGATAGGTTCTCGTAAGTGCGTCGTAGATTCTAAATAGTGCAGTTCAAATGTAACTTTATATTTTTACGTAATCCGATTTTACTCTACGCTGTGAATGTTATTCGAAACTAATGGATTTTTTAAATAATAATATTAACAAATTCAGAATGAAGCCACCTTTTGCCCAAGCTGAAGTGGAAACAGGTCGGGCTTAAACAACAATTTTTCAGTGTTCGCAAAAAATGGTTTGTTTTTAATATCGTCTGCGTGAATGCCATCATCCTTTTTAAATATTTCACTTCACGAAATGTAGTCAACGCGTTACCTGAATCGCCTACCAGACTGTAATTGCAATTTAAGATATCATCAGAATTGCATTAAGTTGAGCACAGAGTTTAATTTCGGATTAAAGCTCGTTTTTGGGTGTATGAGTGCTGAGTATAATTACTTTTTGTACTCTAAAAATTACAAAAATAAAGTATAAGATTCATAAGATGATCATATTATAAGATTCTTCAATAAATACTCACTGTATGCGTATTGGTATATAACAACATTTACACGGTTTTACCATTAAGTTGGCACGTCAATGTATTCATAAGTAAAATTCGCAAATCATCTGGTTGCTTGGTATTCATGAGACGATATGGAATGTAGAGCAAGTAAGCCTTTATAATAATGGTTTGATGTAGGTACACTGGCGACACTATGCTCGACAAAAAGTCTCTTATTTATTTTAGACCCAGTCGAAGTCTAGATTACATAAGAAGTAAAGAAAAAGTATTCGAGAAGGCAATCACAAGGTAGCCCTTATAGAAACAAAAATGCTACTTAAAGGAAGAGAAAAGTTTTTATATACCTAAAGTGTGCACAGAGAAAATAACTAAAAAAAACCTTCTACCTAATATTTAAAACCAACCAATGCTCACAAATTCCCATTCATATTGTTCCCTAAAAGGCCTTTTTCTGCAGTTTCACAGATTAGGGAGCTAATGATATAAAAGTAAGTAAGTTCATATTTTCGAACAAACTTATACTAAAAACATGTATATATGCATAATTACCTACTAATTAGCCTATTACTTGCAGAAAACTTAGTAAAATTTGAATTTTGGCGGGCGGATGTGACCCATTCAGCTTAATTGCCATAAATTATTATAACAAAGTTATTTTTGTAATTTAACTCTCAATTTAAGAATTTTTACGGTACTAGGTATTCTTTTTATAATTTCTGAGATTCCCTTAATTTTTTTGTTCTGGTGGAATTGGATAAATCTTTTGTCTATTATTTTTTAACGTTTGCAAACGTAAATGTTTAAAGGTTTTCGACATTATTTTGGCGTATGGAAATAAAATAATGCTCCCAAGACGGCAGCGTTGTGCAAATATTGTGGAGCTTGAAATATTTTTACGGCTACATAATAAACATTCGAGCCAAGGCGAATATTGACTGACGAGTTTACTGTTACCTACTCCGGGAAAAATATAATAATCCATACCTAAATACTGTCAGGGTTCCGCACCCAAAGGGTAAAAACGCGACCCTATTACTAAGACTTCGCTATCCGTCCATCCGTCCATCTGTCACCAGGCTGTATCTCTTAAACCGTTATAGCTACAAACTTGAAATATTCACAGATGATGTATTTCTGTTGCCGCTATAACAACAAATACAACAAACGTGTTTTTTGCTTGTTTTTGCTTATTTTTGCTCGATATTAATAACGTTTAAAGGTAGATGCTTCAAATAGTCACAGATATCATTTTGATTATTATATATTCACTTCAAAAATAAATACTTAAATGAAATAAAAACAATTAATAGGTATTTAAGTGGGTCTCCCATACAACAAGCGTGATTTTTTTGCTCGTTTTTGAATTTGGTGGGCAGGGGTGCTTAGTTTAGTTTAGTTGATAGTACGAAACCCTTAGCGCGCGAGCCTGACTAGCACTTTACCATTTTTTTTACCATGTTTGTAGAATAAAAATAAATGAAATTATAATCCTTATAGATCCTAGAGATCAGAGATTTAAATTTTTAGAGTTTCGTACCCAAATGGTAAAGCCCTCTATTACGGATTTGTGCAAATTTTGTATGTGATTACTCAATAGATAAATAAATGGATCAAGTTTGGAAAAAAAAAATTATAATACGAATATTTAAAAAGATGATGTTTCATGAGAAAATGAAACACAAACTAGTAGATGCTCTAATAGATAGTTTTAAAACATTTGTACGTTATTAACATGTATACATACCTAATTAAGTACTTAACCGAAGAGAATCACTTCACCAAAACGGTCTGCAAGGTCAGTTTCATCTTGATATATAAATCTAATCTACAAATCGAATTTTACAACGGGAAAATAAATTGCAACGACGTCTGTTGCGCTCTTCAACTTGGCACATTTCGTTGGACGTTAAATTTACAAGGCGGAAGTTACAGGAAGGTAATTATATTTTTACGGGTTCTCGAAAACGAATATCAAAGTAAAATTACATATTTTAGAGTTCCGTAACCGAATAATAAAAGTAACCCACCGCCACCTGTTTGTTTGGGTGGTGTCCCGTCGAATCTACTGAACCGTATTGGGCTGAAAATTAGAATGGAGATAGATTAAACTCTGGATTCACACATACGCTACCCGCCTTTTCATATTTTATTTATATGTGTTAATCAAAGGCTCTTTTCTTTACTTAAACAGAAAAAAAACAGAAGTACCTACCTAAAAACCACTTTTCCAAAGATTTTTTCAAGAGTATTAAGTCTCGATCCTTATGTTTACTCAATAATAATAGTATTTGGGTTTCGTAAGCAGAAGATGTCTGCACGTTTATTAGCTACAAAATACGACTACTACGAAATATAATTATAACAACCGATTTGTCGGCCAATTAATGTACGGAACTCTCGGCGCGCGAGTTCAACTCGTTCTTCGCCTTTGTATTTATTTTTAGGCAATAATTCAAATGCAGTTTAATTACTAATATCTCGCTTTGACCAATAAAGTAGCATTTATAGCATTTTTATATTTTTACGAGAGTAATTACACTCAAAGAACGGAATGATTACTAAGTTTTGCTCAAAGCTTGAAATTCTAGTTTTTTGTATAGCATAACCACCCTGGGTTTATCAAGAAAAAACTGTCCTCAATGAGCACTAATGACATAGTTAACTAAGTTATCATTTTATTCTTACCATTTTTTTCTACTTTACCGATATTTTTTGTTCGTTATTGGAATCCATTTCCGTTTTAAAATTACTTTTATATTAATTGGCGCAGGAGCGCATAATATTCGCTGAAAGATATTAATTAGTAGGAATAACATCCTTGGCGTATGAATCACTACAAAAAAAAGAAAAAAAATAGTAGTTTATGAAACGGATGCATAATGGGGGGTATTAAAACATGAGTGTGAGTTTAAAAAACGAGCCGCAGGCGAGTTTTTTAAAAGTATCACACGAGTGTTTTAATACCTAATTATGTAGAGTTTCATACACTACTTTATCTACGCTCAAATTATCATAAATCCAAACCATAAAATCTTGCTAACGTTTGTCGTAAATCCTTCACTTTGTTGGTAAAAGATTGTGGGCCATTTTTGTTGCAATTACTAAAATGTCAGGTGGAGCTAAATTTTCTTTAGTACGTTTCACTGCTAGATATTTTTCTAAGTTTTGACTAAGTAACAAAAATAACACATTAAAATGTTAAAAGTTAGGTATGGCGCCAAAATTCAGTTGAAACTGCGTATAGTCAGTTAAAAATGTCATGAAACAAAAAAGAGTAGAAAAATATTTATACAAGTCAGATAAACTATATTTTTAGTGGATAATTAAATAATCAAAAATTATACATAATTCTTTTCAATATTCTGTATGAACACACTTTTCAGTCATATAAGGCAGGGAAAAATTATTGTTTCCGTGAATTAATTGTTGTCTATGGTCGATCATGACTACCAACTAAATGTTGTCTGTGGACTCCTTATATAAAAAAAAAAATAAACAAAATTGAGGATTGGCTCTACACTCTGTTTTGTCTATGACGACCACAGAGAAAAGAAAGTTATTCCCTGGTCTGTGATGACGACACACAAAAATACAGGAACCCAGAGCCGCGTATCGTAATGGGAATTATTCAACTATCTAGAGATATTTCCATAGTACAGCGATGTTATAATGAATAACTTTTTAATAATTATAGAAGTCTGTGAATAAAGTAGGTCAATATGTGACACATTTTGATTTCATAATTCGAACTTTAAGCAATGAGCGTAGATAAAAAATGTTTTGTGTGACATAAAGTCTACACACATAATTATTCCACAGATCATATTCGTGCAAATAAATGTACTTACATTAGCTCCATAGATTTATAAGCGTTGTCGTATAGAGGTCGTCGCTCGCGGGACCTCTATGATTAGCTCATTATTGTCCTTACAAAATGTTGGTCAACCTAATACCTACGACAAAGATTTATATCGCTAGATGAGCCCTAAGCCTTTAAAAACGTCCACGTTTTTGTCTTGCGTGCAACACGTTGTCATCTTACACACACAGCGACATAAGAAATGACGTCTTATTTACTCTTATACGAATTTGCACTCGCGTTCTCTGTTACACAATCAAACTACTACAGCATGCTGAGAGCTCTCATTCAAGATTTTGTGGACGTTTTCGATGTGCGCAATGTAGGCTTAGAGCTCATCTAGCGATTTAAATCTACGGGCTACTGCAGATAGCTGAGTTCGAAAAGCAACAAATTCCAAGATGTACACACAACAACAGCTAGCTACTTTGTTCTGTGTTCTGTATCATCTTAACT
Source organism: Coenonympha glycerion (assembly GCA_963855885.1). Taxonomy (NCBI): domain Eukaryota; kingdom Metazoa; phylum Arthropoda; class Insecta; order Lepidoptera; family Nymphalidae; genus Coenonympha; species Coenonympha glycerion. The sequence continues at coordinate 11,906,761 of OY979637.1, read as the reverse complement.
AAACAAGTTCGCTTAAAGTTACTTTCAGTAGCAAATTGAACAGCGTTAGGTGTGCCAAGTTTCATTTAGTGATTCTACGCACGTTCAGCGCCTAAACAAGCAAAGCCTGCAGAGCCGCAATAGCAAATGTACAGTTGCTTGTTTGTTTGCAACAAATTATATTTTGCTTAGGTTGTTGTTAGTTTTTGCGCAGGTCATGAGTTTCAGGAAAGTGCATCACATTTCAAATTTCTTATGTCTGACTTTATTGCAACTTGTACGAGTCAATGTTTTTCTGTGCAATAGATGTTTATTTTTATGGAACAGATGTTTATTTTTATTTTTAGCATTAATGGTTCTGTTTTATTTTTGGTGTAACAAATTATTGATTATAGTTGACTAATTTAAGGCAAACTAAGGCAAAAAATACCTTCTTATTAGAATGCCTTACCTTTTACCTTTACAGGACAAAATTTTCGTGGATTACTATAACAATTCAGTGTTAAATGTTAAACCATTTAAAAACATTTCATTTCGATGCGTCCGTAAAGTAAACAAAAATGAAAGATTTTTCAACTGTGCGGTTGGTTACTTTTTAGTATGCGTCGACACTGCCCAGATGAGATTGCGGTCAAGTATAGAGTTGTAGAAAATAAAAAACCTGCCTATGTTCGGCATAATTAGAGACTCCAAGTTTTTTAGCTAATTTAAATTATTCTTAATCGCATTTTGCTTCATCGATTCAATTGCAGAAAAAACTTGGGAATAATGTCTTTTTTACCAACTTCTTTTAATTTTAAAGATCTTTGCTTTTATTTTCGCTTTGAAGTATTCCTCAGAGTTAGACTTTTCTCGTTTTCTCAATATAATATTTATATGGCGCTGCGCTCACGCGAATGCACTTTATGCTGTAAGAGACTTTTGGAATCTAGCTTGATATGCTTAGAACTTGAAAAATTGATTTTCACGATGGACATTGGACATACAAAACCAGACAATATTATGCATTACGTATATTATTATGTATTGGTGCGAAGAGGTTTGTGATTTAATAACTGTTGAAGACTTAAGTATCAGCTCTTTTTATTTAATTTTAGTAACTAATAACAACGGCAATAATTAAGCTTGACATTCAGTCCACGAAAATTCCTGGACAAGCAAAATTTGTTTGAATCTCTAACTTAACCAACTTAGGGGTAGAATTTAAAGAAAATAAAGTTGGCGTCGACTATTTAAAAGGAACTACCATTCAAAAATCAATTTCATACTTTCTCTTTTATAAGTATAGATCAAGGGGTTGTTTATCGTCATAATAACAGAATAACAACAATAACAGAGCGCAGACCATTATGACGTAGGTAATACAAGTGTTCGACAATCTATGAAATCCGTTTCTTTCATGGGCGTATAAAGTATGACAAAGCAAATCCCCTCAAAGCCTTTAAAGAGAGTTATTGACTCTTTGAAGAGTCATTTAGTGTTAAAGACGTGTTAAAAAGAAAGGTATTTGTTGTTAATAACAGCTAAAACTTAAGGTTAAGAAGCTCTTAAAGAAAAAGTATGCCGTGGAAGCTGTTTATCTAATAGGCATTAAGTGATATGCCTGTCCTGCATTTAAAAAGCAGGGCGTGCCAAGATGTTATAATGCAAAGAAAAACAAAGTAGTTTAACTGTTTTACACTTACTGGTTTGTCTTTGTTACTCTACGCTCTACGGTTCTCGTAAACCGTAAAAATATTTTACAACAGAATACCTGAAACTCCGTTAGTATTATTTAGGTGGATTCTGCTAGAAAGTCCAACTGGCCAAACTAATGATGATGAATGACAAACAAGCTCAGCCAAACGTAAAAGGCTTTTTGGTAACTATTATTACATATTCAAAGCACCGCTTCTCATCATCAATACATATAATAAATCTGTAGAGGTCGAATTTCTGTACAAATAAAAAAAATGCTAAAAACGGAGTCAGGGGGATGTAAGAAGTGAAATAGAACTAATTTAATTTTTTTTCAAATTTTTTGTTTCTCTGTTTGTCTGTTTATCTGTTTGTCTGTTTGTCTGTTTGTCTGTCTGTTTGTACGGGCTAATCTTTGGAACGGCTGGACCGATTCCAATGAAATTTTGTGTGGTGGTAGCTTATGTCCCTGATCAACATATAGGATACTTTTTATCCCGGTAAAATAAAGAGTTCCCGTGGGATAGTTAAAAAACTGCAATTAATTTAACAGCTTTGTAAACAAAAACTAATGAACTTAATTTAGTAAAATTTGTTGTGCTGATACCTTATGTTACCTCTTTAACAAAATACGAGTATACATAGTAAAACTTATAATCCAATCGAGTTCCCGCGGGAAAGAAAACATTACAAAAACAGTTAGCAGGCGTCTTTCAAGTAACGGATTTAAATGAAATTTTATGATCCTACTTTATATATATGCCCGGTCAACATTTAAGATACTTTTCATCCTGAAAAATTTGAGAGCACCCGTGGGATGTTTAAAAAAACCTATAGCTACCTATCTCCGTAGCACAATCAAAACGGGGTCGAAATATCGACAGTTTAAATCGTCCTTTTGATCGTGCAACTAGGTATAACTATACAAGATAACCCGTACGTAGCAGGAACGGGTTGCTACGTACACAGCAGCGCATCAGAATGCTTAATTACAATATCTGGGCGTTGGTATCATCTCAGAATAAGATAAGTTTGGTTAGTATAGATATTACAATCCACGATGACACGCCCCACTCTGTCTTACTCCATGCGAATTGAGTAACATAAGCGATTTCGATAGAGTGTATAAGTAGAGGAAGACCAAAGAAGATATAGGTAAATTGTGTGAAAGAAGATAGCACGTTGACAGGAGAGATTGGAAGAGGACTCCTGTACGGGTCCATCGAACCCAGGGACCACTCATTTATCTTGGGAAAAATTAAGAAATTCCACGGGAAACATTTTTGTAAAAAAATGAACTGCACGCGGGCGGAGCCGCAGGCAACAGCTAGTTAGTGAAATAAGAATGAAAGTTCCAGAAAAGAAAACTTACAGAGAAACTTATGAAAACGAGTCAACGTGATAATCCTTTTGAATATTTTACGTAATTAATTATCTATCCACAAAAATTCTTCACTTTTTAAATATACTATAGGGCATAAAAACTATTCGAATTTTTTAATCCAAATCTCGTTCATAAAATGAACAAAAATCAACAACGGTTTTTTTTTGGGACTTGAAGGTATTTGCCCCTGATTTTTCCCATTAAAAGCCTTAGATTTCCATTAAATATAAATTTTTGGCTGTTGGAACTGACCTAGGAGTCCTACGACCGAAGTGATTCTGATTCCACAAGTGCGAATAAGTTTTCAGAATGGATTACGTCAACAGGGCAAACGACGTCATTTATTCTGGGCAGATAACGTCAGGACACGCCACGTTAATGGGGCTGATACCGTCATTTAGAAAGAAACTTCTGTTCTCTAAACCATCTAGCAATTTGGCGAAATTATAGATCTGGCGTAGAACAGGGCAAAACGTTAAAAGCGACGTTAGATACCGCAAATGAACGCAATCATAAATTGAAATTCCCCTTCGCAGCACTCATTATCATTTGTGTAAACACACGCCTCGTGTTCCTCGGAAGCTCGTTTGCATCTTTTGTAATTTTTTGTGATAATTCCGTCTCTGTTGTTGGAGAGATAGAGCAATTCTGTGACAATATTTGTATGGTCCGGTTTGATAAGCAAAGTATACGCTTCGTTTTGTTATACAAGAGACGTCTGTACAATTATAAAACACTTTTGGTTCAGTTGACCTATTTTTTAAGGCTTTGTACCCAAAGGGTAAAAAAGGAACCCTATTACTGAGACTTCGCTGTCCGTGCATCCGTCTGTCACCAGCCTGTATCTCTTGAACCGTGATAGCTACAGTCTTGAAATTTTCACAGATGTTTTTTGTTATTTTTGATCTTTCTGCGATCTGTACTTTAACTATTAGCAGATTGGGGCATGGGAGAAGGTCACTCAATTGAGAGCCTCTTCTCATAAGAGCTTTAAGTGGGTTTCAGTGTTTAAAACATAGGACAACTGTTGTGGATCTTTTTAGTCTTTTTAGCCTGTTGCTCCTGGTAAGCATGGTAAGTGAAACCACGAGACAATTGGTTCAGTAGACGTAATTAACAGATGCAGCGTATCTAGTGAGCGAGAAGAAAAAGAGTTTTTTGCACCCATTCTAAAACTAAAATTTCACACAGTAATATGTACGACTGGGAGCGCACTATATATAATTGCTTGACGTAGCCTACTTCTTACTTAAATATGACAACTAGATATGGAATATTTATGTATTTTACCAAGATGAAAATTTATTTAAGTCGATAATTAATTAACAAGTTTAGAATTACTTCAAAGCTAAGTAAGTTACGCGCCAGCTAATTAATTAATATAAGGCAAACAAACTTTTGGGCAAACAAAATGGAAGAAACGATGTTTAGCTATGTTCTTACGAATGTTGTTTGAGTTATAATTTTATTGGCAAGTTGTCATGATTTACTTCGTTAGTAAAGTTTGAGGAAACATTATTTATATCTATGCCAGTTCAGCCCTTGATGAGCCTAGGCGCTGTATGAATCTAAAGCTACTAGTAACACATATTAGGATTATATCCAATTTATATTTATAGGGTATAGAGGATAACACCTTTGAAAATTACCTACTTGGATCAATAAATAAATTAAATTAAAATAAAATTACATTTCACCGCGCGTAAATAACGAATTAAAATGAAAAATGATCTATTTTCAAATGAAAACAATATTAAACCCTATCGAAATACCCACCGTTTGAGGGCTACGATACCACATACAATCAGACATTGACGTCAAACTTATAACATCACTCTTTTTGCGTCTGGGGTATAAAATTGATGATTAAACGAACTTACCTTAAGTGAAGTTCTATCATAATTTTATGAATTCCTGTATGAAGATAATAACAAGAATACTAATTAGGTATTCACGCCAAGTGATAGCCATTCAGACACTAAAGTTGAGAGAAAAAATAAAAATTTCAACATTTTTCATTACGATATCTCACGCTAGCAACACTGTGTCTGTCATTTCATTTAGTTTAGAGTAATTATTATAAGAGTGCCTTTGTGCTTCGATAAGCTCGTCTTGGTAGGAGCACTACAGAGCACCCAAATATGTATCATATAATATATACATAACTACACAATATTATACATAACCACACAATATTATATATGTAAATATAGTAATATATATATAAATGGGTTATATAGTCTTCAATAAATATTTATTATAATATGTACATTTTTTATTTACAAATTCATACATGGGTTTTTCCACAAAACAGGGGCGGGAGGGTGTTATTATCTTCATACAGGAATTCATAAAATTATGATAGAACTTCACTTAAGGTAAGTTCGTTTAATCATCAATTTTATATTCATTCCTGTATTTCTATAATAACAAGAATACTAATTAGGTAGATGTTTAGAGCCATGACATTTGTAAATAAGAAATGCTGTTAAATTAATAGAATAATAAGCATAATCGCTTAACATTGACCAAAAAAATAAAAATAACAACTTAAGTTGATATTCAAAGCAAATTAATAAATAATGGCATAATTTTGTAGAAATACTAATCCCAGCAAAAACATTTTCATGTAAAATGTTGCCAAGACGAGAACATGTGGCTCACACTATCAAAAAGTTATCAGATCTCATGTAGAGCAAGACTTCTAACTCTACACGCCCTAACTCTATAAATCCTAACTTTATAAACTCTACACTTTAGTCAAAATATATTATGTCTTGGCTGTTTCGGTACCGTCACATGGGCGTAAAGTGAAGAATTTATTCCTTGTTCAGTACTTTTCTAATAGAGTTTTGCAAGTGGCATAATGGACCATGCAAAATTCAAGAAATTTCACATTAAAATTAAATGGTATCACCATTGTTATGGGAAAAAACTTCCATTTATTAAAAATATCCTCTAAAGCAAAGGAACACACTTTTGCAAAGTGTGATGAAGTATTTGAAACCAATGCAGTTAGTAAAACCTAAGTGCAGTTTCTGAGGAGACTGAATACCTATCTAATAAATAATCGTTACTACAGAAACTAGGTATTGTATATCAGAAAAGTACAAAGTCAGTGAATAATATTTTTACTTTACACCCATGTGACAGTAACGAAACAGCCAAGACATAATATATTTTGACTAAAGTGTAGAGTTTATAAAGTTAGGATTTATAGAGTTAGGGCGTGTAGAGTTAGAAGTCTTGCTCTACATGAGATCTGATAACTTTTTGATAGTGTGAGCCACATGTTCTCGTCTTGGCAACATTTTACATGAAAATGTTTTTGCTGGGATTTCACTTCTTTTTGTAAGTTGTTTACGAATATATTTTTTATTTGGTTAATTTCCTTTTCTTTGGTGTATTTCTTGAATATCATTGCAAGGTGGATATTTGTCCGAATCAAGTATCCCCCCCCTCTATCATTTAAATGAGGGAACCCTCCTTGGTTCACCTAGTTTATTTTTTCCTTATTTTTAGTTTATTACAAAGAGTCCCTATATCAATTTTGAGACCTCTAGCATCAATATTTGCGGTAATTTCATACAAACTTCCATCCCCTATTTTAAGGGGCTGGGGGGTTAAATTTCCAACTTTTGGAATTTTTTTGTTGGTTGTGTGCTAATACTAGCTTATAAACCAAATTTCAGAAATTAAGTTTTTATTAATATATATATAGCTACTCGTGCTGATTCACTGATTGACTGACTGACTCACTGATTGATCACCTCTCCTGAACAATTTTGTATGAAAAATTTTTTTTTCAAGGATGGGGTCGTATAGAGGGGAAAAATTCATTCGGAGGAAAAATACGGAGAGAGCTGATGATTGAGGATTTCGGAGATGGGTGAAGAGCACGGGGAGGGTATTGAAGATAGGTGGAGGGTGCTCGACCAAATGTCACTCGAAATGACATCCAATTGGCAGTCAGCTGAAAAAATTTTCAAAATGGCGGATTCAAGATGGCCGCCATACAAACTTCATCGGTGTCCATCTCGAAAAGTATAAAAGATGGAAAAGTGGTTTCTTGACAAGAGTTGATCAGGACCCAAAGGTCTACACTATGAATAGAAAAAAAATCTAATATAGCGAAAATTTTTATACCATAGAAAAAAGTTGGTAACTATGCAAGTTTTAAATGCCGTTTTTCGGAGGAATAATATGGAATGAGATGATGATTGAGGGTTTTGAAGACATTCGAGAAGCATGGGCAAGGTATTATAGTTAGGTGGGGACTGCTGAAACAAAAAATACTCGGAACGTCATACAATTGGCAGTGAGCTGAAAAAAAATTAAAATGGCGGATTCAAGATGGCCACCATACAGATTTCGTGTTGTTCTATCTCGGAAAGTATGAAAGATAAGAGAGTGGTTTCTTAGCAAGAGGTGTTCAGGATCTCAAGTTCAACGGGATGAATAAAAAACTAAATGGAGGAATTTATTTCTCCATGGAAAATGTACATGCTACAATATGTAGGGAACTATCCTAGGCATTGACGCAGTTCTTCAGAGAACTGCCAGAGGAAAGTATGAGAAGTGATCATGATCTAGGATTTGGATGATGATTGAGGAGCACGGTCATGGTTTTAAAGATAGTTAAGGGCTGTTCGAACAAAAAAATACGCTGAACCTCATTTGATGAGGTTCAGCGTATTTTTTTGTTCGAACAGTCTTTAACTATCTTTAAAACCATGACAGTGCTCCTTGGTCATTTTTTAAGCCCACTGCCAATCGGATTCCAATTGTCGATGGAGATGACGGCGGTACCTTTATAGGCGGGAAGACCGCACGCGGGCCACATGTGGCCCGCGCACTCACGCGCCCTACTAGTTAATATATATATAGCTGCTTGTGCTGATTCACTGACTGATTGATCACCTCTCCTGAACAATTTTGTATGAAACATTTTTTTTTCAATTACCATTTCGTATAGAAGAGAAAAATTCATTCGGAGGAAAAATACGGAGAGAGCTGATGATTGAGGATTTCGGAGACGGATGAAGAGCACAGCCAAGGGTATTGGAGATAGGTGGGGGGTGCTCGACCAAATGTCATTTGAAATGTCATCCAGTTGGCAGTGAGCTGAAATTTTTTTCAAAATGGCGGATTCAAAATGGCCGCCATTCGAATTTCGCCAATATCTCGGAAAGTATAAAAGATGGAAGAATGGTTTCTTGACAAGAATTAATCAGGACTTGAAGGTCTATTCGATGGATAGAAAAAAAAATTCAACATGGCGGATTTTTATTTCCATAGAAAATGTATGGCGGATATTGAAGAGACTAAAGGTTGGAAGGCAAATAGGGGGGAAGATGGCACGCGGGCCACATGTGGCCCGCGCCCTCACGCGACCTACTAGTTATACCTATATACTTATGGAAAACCCCATACGAACTTCCAACCCCCTAATTTTATGGATGTGGGGTGATTAACTAAAAATCCTGAAACACGTATTTAATTGTTTATTACAAAGAGTCCCTATATCAATTTTGAGACCTCTAGCATCAATATTTGCGGTAATTTCATACAAACTTCCATCCCCTATTTTAAGGGGCTGGGGGGTTAAATTTCCAACTTTTGGAATTTTTTTGTTGGTTGTGTGCTAATACTAGCTTATAAACCAAATTTCAGAAATTAAGTTTTTATTAATATATATATAGCTGCTTGTGCTGATTCACTGACTGATTGATCACCTCTCCTGAACAATTTTGTATGAAACATTTTTTTTTCAATTACCATTTCGTATAGAAGAGAAAAATTCATTCGGAGGAAAAATACGGAGAGAGCTGATGATTGAGGATTTCGGAGACGGATGAAGAGCACAGCCAAGGGTATTGGAGATAGGTGGGGGGTGCTCGACCAAATGTCATTTGAAATGTCATCCAGTTGGCAGTGAGCTGAAATTTTTTTCAAAATGGCGGATTCAAAATGGCCGCCATTCGAATTTCGCCAATATCTCGGAAAGTATAAAAGATGGAAGAATGGTTTCTTGACAAGAATTAATCAGGACTTGAAGGTCTATTCGATGGATAGAAAAAAAAATTCAACATGGCGGATTTTTATTTCCATAGAAAATGTATGGCGGATATTGAAGAGACTAAAGGTTGGAAGGCAAATAGGGGGGAAGATGGCACGCGGGCCACATGTGGCCCGCGCCCTCACGCGACCTACTAGTTATACCTATATACTTATGGAAAACCCCATACGAACTTCCAACCCCCTAATTTTATGGATGTGGGGTGATTAACTAAAAATCCTGAAACACGTATTTAATTGTTTATTACAAAGAGTCCCTATATCAATTTTGAGACCTCTAGCATCAATATTTGCGGTAATTTCATACAAACTTCCATCCCCTATTTTAAGGGGTTGGGGGGTTAAATTTCCAACTTTTGGAATTTTTTTGTTGGTTGTGTGCTAATACTAGCTTATATACCAAATTTCAGAAATTAAGTTTTTATTATACCTATATACTTATTGGAAACCCCATACGAACTTCCAACCCCCTAATTTTAGGGATGTGGGGTGATTAACTAAAAATCCTGAAACACGTATTCAATTGTTTATTACAAAGAGTCCCTATATCAATTTTGAGACCTCTAGCATCAATATTTGCGGTAATTTCATACAAACTTCCATCCCCTATTTTAAGGGGTTGGGGAGTTAAATTTCCAACTTTTGGAATTTTTTTGTTGGTTGTGTGCTAATACTAGCTTATATACCAAATTTCAGCTTTCTAGGTCTTCAGGAAGTACCTAGGAATTTTGATGATCATCAGTGAGTCAGTCAGTCAGTCAGTGACGAAATTTGGGTTTTTTAGACGTCAATAAAATCTAAAGTATAAGACCTATAAAATTGAAACTTTATAGGTTTAATAAGTTCACTGGCGACATCATTTTCCGAGAATTTTGATTATCTGAAATAATTCAGGCCTAAGTTATAAGGGTTTAAAAATACGGCGAAACACTTCGAGAAAAGATAGGTAGTGCCCTCGCGCTTCGCTTGGCTCGTCTTGGCGGGGACACTACCGTGTCCCCAGAAACTGTACTATAGTTAGCTATAGTAAATCAATATTATTAGTATAATATATTAATAATAATATATGTACAAATACATATATTTTTATATGTGCGAATACCGAGGGTATATTAAGACTATCTAGCAGTACTGCTTGTAGTAGTCTTGACGATTAAAAGAGGTTTTAAACCTCTTTCAATAAGCTTTAAAATATTTGTATCAGTTAAAACTCGTGATTAATCGTAATAAATTGGGCTGTTAATATGCAACCATGAAATATATATTTAAACAGTAAATTGATCACGAATATATTTTATAAACTTGAGTAGAATAAATATTACCGAGACATATTTTTGGACAGAAAAAAAATAAAATCAATTTATTAATATAAAAGATTTAAATCTATGGGTTGCAGAGAACTAGTTCGTAAATTTTTGTTCATCTTGACTGTAGGCATTAGTATTTTCGTAAAGTGTCCTTTACTTTTATTCATAGCTCTTTAGAGTTATTTCTTTTAAAGGAGTTAACAATGATATTTTTATTTAATTTTGCATAATAATATTGTTATTTGGGTTTTGGTGTTGGAACAGCTCTTTAATAAGGTCATTAAGATTTAAATTGACCTTAAATTATATTTTTAACTGCATAGTAAGAATATTTTCAAGAGATATTTAAAAAAAAAAACCATAGAGAAATCATTTTATAAGCCTATTTTAAAGTTGATTCTGAGACAAAGGCTGATGAAGTAACTGTATCTACTGTTTATTCCTGTCTTCTAATAAAGTGATAACAATAGAAACTGAAAGTCTGAAAAAACATGTTTTCTAAAATTGTCAGACAGTAAACATCTTATACAATATTATAGTATATGTATGTATAACCGTGTTGAGTTTCTCATTTCACATAATATTAAAATTTTAACTGAAGGCATAATTGTTATTCTTAACAGTTATTCATGTTATAATATTGTTTAATATCATTAATTGTTATTTTAACAGTCACCCCAACACTAATATCGCTGTTGTACTGGTTAGTTGTAAACAAAAAAACCACATATACAATTGGAATACAAATATTAGACAATACTTTTAAAGTTCTTGAATTTCTGCATCAAGACCATTTTTCAATTTAGCAGTCTTTCAGTTAAAAAATGTGATCTGATTTTTCCAAGTTGATAATCGCAAAAAACAACGAGCAAATGTAACATGTCAATAGGTAGACATGTCGAAATGTTATTCGCGATTGTTCGCGATTAATGCTTTGTTGACTTGTTGCGACGATGAAAAAAAAAAATAAAATTTTTTTTTTTTTTGTCACTTACCCAATAATTCCAATGTCATCACAGAAGATAAAAGTCTCTGATCTTCGTTTAATAATAATCAGGTAATTACATACCACAGCTGACTGCTGAAGTACTACTGTACTGGTATTCAAGTTCCTAGTGACGCAGTGATGAACCAATTTTCAATTATCATTTGACCTTGGTCAGTCATCATCGAGAGCTAAATCCTTGCAGCGGCGTCATCCATCGGCATGAAAGTTAAACAAAATATTAGACTTATTTAATAATGATTAAATACAGAAAATATAAAATGTAGGCTATGTATCAACTCTAAAAGAACAAAAAAAAAAATATTATGATACATGCAAGCCAAAATTATGAACCATCATTGTTCATATTATCATAAATCCAATGAAGTATTTAATGATTCTATGATCTTATATATATATTGGTAATTTCCAAATCCTTTAACATTTTTGATGCATAGATAACCATTAGTTAATAATTAGCGGCGCGATAGCCTGAAAATAAAAATATTTGATCTCGCAAAAATTAATTTGGTCTTTAAATATATTAATTTCCATTGCGTAACGTTATTCCTAGGTATGGATAACGATATTCCTGTAGATATAGGTACAAGGATACCTAAAAATAAATTTAAATAAACATATTATCGATTGTTTTCTACTTTTTCCATATTTATTATTCATTTAAGAAATTTAAGAAATAGTCAATTATAGAAACCAAAAATAACTTTGATATTCAAAAATATTGCATTCTTTTAAAAGCATGCATCATAACTCAGTTAAAGCATTGATAAATTTGATGTAATATCTAACACATCGAGTTACGATGAAAGAATGGTTGTATTAAATACATGTATTTGTAATGGAATAACAAAAAAAAATTAAGTATGTTATCGAATAGGTTGTCTCATATTCAATTGTATGTGAACAGAATATAATAGCCGAGTTTTTTGCCCGACCTTCTCAGTGCAACCCGCTTTTCAGATTCAAGCTTTCATAAAAGCCTGTAAATCAAGTCCATGTGAAATTAATAAAGATCATCATTTTCATTTTTAATTACTTAAACATGAAAATTAATTGTAATGTTAGTGGTTCAATAGTTTATAAATCTTCATAATATAAAACCTTTTTGTATAAAAGTAAATTATGATGAAAGAAACTAGGATAGTACCTAGATACCTAGTGTCATTGCACTACATGCGAACTAAAGAAGAGAAAAAAAAAATTACACATTAAATTCTGTTCATAGTTTTGAGAACATAAAGAGAGAAAAAAATATATTTTTAACTCATATTTAAGCACGATAAAATAATATCATCAGGCTCGAATATTTTATGAAAGTGGTTATTCTATAAGCGGCAAACGTACGAGTAAGTAGGTGTGCCTTCTTATCCCGAACCGACTATAGGCGAACATGCGCGAGTCCGCACGAGGTTCGAAACAGCGCAGCACTCCGCCAGCACTCCGATCGGCAGCCGCGCGGCGCCTGACATGACAGGTCGACAGAAATGTCAAAAGAGGACATCGATAAGTACTTGCAAGGCTGTTTTGCTCCTGGTGCTGTTCTTGTGGGGAAATTAAGACTCTTCTGTCCTGGGTAAGTCTTCGAGAAAAGTCGTCGCAAGAGACGAGTGCTGTCCTGCGATTTGGCCCGTGGGTCCACCATGGACCGACAGGTGGATTGCTCAGATATTCCTCCAGTGCCAGTTAATATTGGATCTTGATTAACTGTATTTCATATTATTGATAAAAGACATAATATACACAGAAGTTATTAGAATATTATATTATTAAATAAAATTTTTGTGTCTCACTCGTACATTTCAAATTTTGAGTAGTATTACTAGTTGATTTTGTAAGACGTTGTCAATGGACTTTTTATTGATGTATCTATAAATAATGACCACAACAAGAAACGATTCGTGTGGAAGACTAAAATAATTGTAAATAGTGCATTTGATTGCGGGTACTTTTCAGACCTGGTCTAGTAAAGTAATCTTGGTTCATTTAAATTAGCAGACAGTAAAAGAAAATATTGATATGAGGGTATATCGAAATAGTTTCTAAAGGTAATCGTTTTGATCCTTTATATCATTCCAATACAGTTGGTGATAAAAAAAAAAAAAAAAAAAAAAAAAAAAAAAACAGCATCACGCGGTGTTCCCAGGTGGTCACCCATCCAAGTATTAACTGCGCCCGATGTTGCTTAACTTCGGTGATCGGACGAGAACCGTCAACCGGTGTTTTCAACATGGTATGGGGGCGTTTAAGCACCAATTTGCTATTTTGGAAGTTGCTTACAAGATAATCTTGTCATTTTTGGGAATGATTAATCCATAGGCGTTGTCCCAATAACCATCCTCAATGTATATTGTCGTGAAGGTCACACTCTCTAATGAAGTGTACCCAACACTGGAGCATAGACTGCAGAATATATTATGTTGATTGACTTTTTTGCAATTATTAATATAGAGACGATAATCTTATTAACTCACCCTCATGTATGTCGTCGTGATGATCACATCCTCATATGCAGTGTCCTCAACATAGATGCTTTGCAATTATTTTTTGCAATTATTAATACAAAGGCGATAGTCCTCAGGTTTTTCACCTACCAACTACCCTCAATGTATGTTGTCGTGAAGGTCACACCCTCTAAATGAAGTGTACCCATCACCGAAGAATGCATCTTGATTAGCTCCTCTTGCAGTAATTAAAACAAAGGCGATAGTCCTTCCAACTACCCTCAATGTATACTGCTGTGAACGTAACACCCTCTAAGAGGTGTACCCAACACTGGAGCAATATGGATTTTCTGAACCAATAATAACAATTCCGTAGATTTCACAATTCGTTTTGACGATGAATCCGATAATTTTGAATATTTCTTTTCGGATACTTTGATTTCCGCAAGAAATACTTATAATCACTCACTTTTTTTTATACGAGTTTAATAATGTTGTGTTGAACGGCCGAGCACTAGAACGCTAATGAAATGACAGACACAGTGTTGCTAGCGTGAGATATCGTAATGAAAAATGTTGAAATTTTTATTTTTTCTCTCAACTTTAGTGTCTGAATGGCTATCACTTGGCGTGAATACCTAATTAGTATTCTTGTTATTATAGAAATACAGGAATGAATATAAAATGAATGACCTACACTTCCTGCTAAATTAACTGCACCTGCACACAATAATCGTTTCATCGTTAAATCGCTCACTACTGCACTAAATCATTTGCATAATCTGAACCGCGCTTATCGGACATTTATTATCGGGGTCACAATATATGAGGATAGGCTTTAACCTCCGCTGATATAGCGCCGTCGCACGGTGACCCATATATTGAGCTTTTGTCCCTTTTGTATCTTTGAACTTTATTTACCTTTCCGTAATGGAAAGGATACATTAGCATAATCTTTTGCGAATTTGGATATTCTTGGAATTTCACTCGGGCAAACTTGTTATCCTATTGTTGTATTGAAAGGCTATTGATGAACCTGGATATTCGTCCAGAATTCAAAGGATCAGCTTTGTAGAAAGGAGGTACCATAATTTTATTTGAATTTTTACATAATATTGACTACTCTATGCCTTAGACGACAACTATTTGTTCCTAATGGACTTCATGCTTATTTACCCCATTAGGAGGTAACGGAATTTGTACCTATACTGTACAGTGTACATCAATGTATTGTAACTCGTTGAGGGTTTTCCTTTATTGCCCCGAAAAGTGGTCAGACTGAGAAACCTTATCGAGTTACAGGATGGAACTAAGTTTTTTGATTAGCAGGATAATGGAAATAATACCCAGGACAGGGTGGACGCCGTGAAAAAATGTAGTCAGCTTATCGATGCTAAAAATGCTTATTTTGCCACCAAAAGTAAGCCCACAATGTAGTTCGCTCAGCTGCCACCAGAATTTTGACAGATGGCGCTACTGTTTGCTTGAACGATTCTCTGCTATATTATATTTTTCACTGCAAGTAACCTGCCAAGCTGAGCTTCGGCACGCTAAATTTTTCCTTACTTTAGGAGACGGAGATATTTTTTTATGACTTGATAGGATAAGTAACATGTAATGTAAGCTACTCGAAGCATAGGTTGTCAGTCGCGGTGGATCTACGGCCTAAGATATAAGAAAGAGCAGATATTAGAGGGACTGAAAAGGTATGAGATATATTCTTTTCATTCCTCTGATTGGCTACACCAGTATAAAAATCCGCGTGTTTCTCCAACAAGTAAAGGTAGGTGCAATACTTCTGTAGCCACTACAAACAGAATTCAACAAGGTGGCTTGTTCAAAATCTATTTCCACTCGTTCAACTGGATTCAATAGCTCCTTTGTTATTGCAAGTGGTTGTTCCATAGAAAAAGACGATATTTTGTTGTGTTGCATGGTATACAATTTTCATTCTTTATTTTCCTTTATGAAAATACAATCAAGGAATCTATAATCATTTTTATAAGCCAAGCAAATGAAATTATTTCCATATGGTGGCAATTATATCATGTGTTTCAAATTATCTTTTTGTCTTAATCGCGACAGTAAGTAAGTAAGAGATAATTATAATACCAATGATAAAAATATTCGAAAAGATGGATAAATTTTCATGAAATATAAAACAGAACCAACTCACCAATGCCTTTAATTAAATCACCTAAATTAATCAGTTATTACAGAAAAATTACTAGCTGCAACTCGATTAATCCATTTGAGAGTTTCTGATAAGCACTGGCAAAGGATTCAATCCAATCTTGATTACAGTCTTGACTTCAGAATCAGGCAAAAAATAAAATTCAGTTTAAATAAAGGAATTCTTTTAAGTTCAAATTCATCTATACGCTCTACTATCGGCCATAGTTAAGTATATTAATGACATTAGCAAGCACCCATTAAAATACGTAGTGCGCAATGGTCTCACAGGATCTTACGAGAATCAAATTGTGGGTAACCTATATTGAATTAAGTTAAAGATATGACAAGGCGTGTTCAGTTCCGTGTACATTGTACATTAAATGTTGAAACTCCAAGTGATACAGAGCTCTTCAAGACGAGAGAGAAATACACCGCTCAATTTACTACGAGTACCAAAGATATGATTACACAAAGATGTACAGATACGAGGTACCTTACTCGTGAGTTGTGCGTGAAAATATTTACAACAACCTTAGTATATTATACGAGTCTAACTTTGATGTCTTGTTTCTGCCTTCTCTTGCAATAGTATTTAAATTTGTATACTAAGTACCAAGTGCACCATTAGTCATTACGTATTAAGTTCGTTCATTCGTTTCAGCCGACGGACGTCCACAGCTGGACAAAGGCCTCCTGAAATGATTTCCAGCCCGCACGGTCCTACGCCACTTGTATTCATCACCTTCCCGCGACTCTTTTAATGTCGCCAGTCCATCTGGTCGCAGATCTGCCAACACTGCGCTTTCCCGTGCGGGATCGCCAGTCTTGCACTTTGGGTCCCCAACGTCCGTCTACGAGCTATATGCGCCGCACATTGCCACTTCTATATACAGCCGTATTAAGTTACTAATTAGCTATTTATATCCTGGATAGCTAATCAGGACTTCCTAGGAATTGCAGGTTTTATTGTGTCAGCAGATAGATCTTCAGAATGTAAAACATCTACTATGTATAATCTAAATAATTTTGTATATCAATGGCGGGATCACATTTCCACTTTATTCAAGCACGGTTCATTTATCAAACGCACCTTAGCATACATTACGCAGGTTTTTCTGCGTATGATTAATGTGTTCCATTTGCATACGTATAAAGTCGAAACCACAGCGGGTTTGACTGGCAACAGCCTTTGCAAACAAAAATATTATAAACTGGGTTTTTGCTTGCTATTTTAATCCCGATGGATTTTTTAAACCCAAGATCCATAGATTTAACAATCTCAATACTCTGAGAGAGGTTTGCCCATATTATAGTCCACTACGCAGCTGGCCAAGTGTGGATCGGCACTTTGCACTTTTAAGACATTCGTGCGTTCGTTCGTTTCAGCCGACAGACGTCCACTGCTGGACAAAGGCCTCCTGCAATAATTTCCAATTGATGACATTATAGCCTATATTTAGACGTACTTGCAAGTTTTGCTCTTCTTCATATCTAAAGATTTGATATTTTGTGTCCAAAAAACCTGAAAAGTCAGAAATGCGTACCAGTGATTCGTATCCCCAGAATTTTTGATAAAACCTCTTGTTTTAAAACTAACTACTTAAGGTCTATTTTCTTACATTAGACCTACCATATTTGGCGCGTGTATAATTAATTTGCCATGTAAACAATAGGGTTCTATAAAATTAATACTTTCGATCCACATCGGTCGAGTACGGTGGGTGAGTTGTGAGGACAGTATTAAGCTGACCGACAGTGTGGCCGTGTCTTATACCTACAACAGTTCTTAAGAGTCTGCTGACCCACGGTGTCTCCCATACAAACGTAATACCAAAATCATTTGTAATTCGTGCAATTTTCGATCATGTTGTGGTGTTATTCGGGTTCATATAGTAATAATCTATGCTCCTGGCCATATTTAGTTCCGAAATACTTTTGTTAAACGAAAATGTGAACGAATTTAGTTTTGCTTATTTTTATGTCAAAAAGGACATGTTTTCTACTTATTTGTTTTGTAATAAAAACAACACTATCTCACGTCGCATTAGTTCAGGAGCACAGTTTTTAATGTCCAGCTAAAGATAAACACCAGTTAATAAAGAAAGTTACAAGTTTTCATTCATAATTTTTTGTATTACGGAACTCGACCAAAGTTATAAAAATTTTGATCAAAATTTATTATTATTTCGTTTTAAAGAAGTATTTCCGAACCAAATATGGCCAGGAGCATAGATTATTACTATATGAATCCGAATAACACCACAACATGATCCAAATATGCACGAATTACTAATGATTTGTTATTTTGATTGGAAAATTGGATTTGTTATTATATTTAATGGAGACATTGTAGTTCACAGGCCCCTTAAATCTACAACATTTCTTAAGTGGTAAGTACTGTGTATTTGTATTTTCTGGATTTGACCGAGTAGTCCAGATACGTAAATGGAACTTTAATAAAACATCAGTTCAAGTAAAAAAGTCCGTTGAGTCAAGGGCATGTGTTTTTCTTTTTCATAGCTTTAAATAATTTACTCTCACTGTTCATAAATCACGGAATCATTCTAAATTGGACTTAAACACGTTTGAGGTAAAGTCTAATTTGCAATATCTAGTGGAAATATCTTGTAATTGTGCACATGTGAGCACTTCCAGCGATATGGTCGCAGAACAAAAGGCAAGCTAATAAGTCAGGCGTCCCTTCGTTAAGGGAACAAAGGGACTTCAGACTGTAAGCGTAACTAACGCAAGTTAAGCGTTAACTTAAGGACCTTGCATTTCCCCGGTGCTTAACAACAATCTGCTTTTTACACCCTTTTTCCTCTAGTTTTATAGGTTACGGTTAATAAAATTAACATCTGGCTTTTTCCGGTACCTAATCAAGTCTCAACTCAAAAATGAAAAGTTCTATAGACGTGTCACGACAAATATCACAAAATTAGAGATCTCGTTATTTTATGAAAAACTGAAGACAACGATAAATGATTACAAAGGTATGGAATGGTACCTACGAAATAAGCTATTAAATTATTTTCTCTACAAATAATAAAAAAAAAAAATTTGCTTGATTTTTGAAAATTTTGGGTTACAGTACTTAACCTACGCGGTTTTGTGACGAGGACTTATGGTGGATTTACATAATGGTGATGCTTGATTGGGTAAGCGTGCGATGTTTGATTTATTACTGGATGTTGAATCATACATAGCTTCTTCAGATTGCAGATTATAGCAATATACTCGTAATTTGATTTTCCTTGCGTACTGCGTATTATAGCTATTCTGAGATGTGATACAGGATACTTTCACTGCACTTGCTAAGAAAGTGTTTTGTCCTAAACGCGCATAACTCTGGAAAATTAGAACTCAATACCATGAAAATAAGAGCGAGATCTGAATCTCTATGAATGCTTCTAAGAAGTTAGGAAGTTAGTAGGAATGATTAAAACGTAGTCTATAAAGAGAGTACGGTCAAGCGCTCTTTCTGAGATCGGTATAATCCGGGGAAATCTGTAATACAACTCCCAGACCAATCTCCAACGAATTAAATTTTAATAATTCTTCCTTGAAATGAAAAAGAGGACGCAAATGTAATATTTACGGTGGAACTAAACTTTTTTAGTAGTAGTACCTACTAAAAGTAATAGGTACTAAGTTTTCTTCCAGTCTAATAAGATAAGTAGATATAATAATCTTGTTGCGTGGGTGAACGCAGCTTCTACAAAGAAAGTAAGTACCTATAACTTTATAAGGTTGTTGTATAATAAAATCCTGCTAGAAAAACATATTTTTTTCTTTAATTTAGACAAAGATCTAATACATAGTGGTAAAATCTAATACATAGTTCGCAGGGTTAGCCCAGTTGTTTAGATATTTGTCCCCTAATTGAACGTAAGGAGCTCGAACCCAAACCTTGACGAAGTTATGTGAGTTTGTAAAAATATAATTAGTACCTAACCATGGCAGAAAATCTAGTTTCCTGAGAGCTCATTAAAATTTCTTAAAAGTGTTTAAAGCCTGCCAACCTATAGCTTTGGCGGACAATCATCAAATCCTCTCAGTCTATGAGGAGAGAGAGGAGAAGAGTTGAGACAAATATTAACCGCCTACATACTTAATTTCAAACCAAACTCAAATGTGTGTTAAACTCAAACAACTTTAAAATAAATAAGTGATCAGCCAAAGTGCTTAAAGGTCAGATAAAGTTACATTCCCCTTCAGCATTCAAACCAAGTTTACGAGTAAGTCAAATTTCTTAATACGTACCTGACTACTAAGCAACTCTTTGAAACTTCGTTAAGTTGTAATTAATTAATCCACAGACCGCAGCATTGTTTTTTCAACCCTATTAAGATCTCAGTCTAATCTGGCGTAGGCGCCAGTAATTAAAATAAATGTTTACTGTCTAGGGTGGAGTCTTGAACTTAAATTGGGTTTGGCTTATTCTTTACTGATTAACTTGTAGACTTTAAAATTAAAACATAATAAGGTTCCCCAAACCGATTTCGGCCACGTTGGTCAATCTTAGTCAGTCGTTCACTCATTCTTTCCATTATATGGACCCAGCCCGACGTCTTTGCAATTTAAATTTTTTAAATTATTTTTATTTCTATTTAAAAAGGGGGGAAAACCGGGCCGACAAAATTTAAAATAATATTACAATAGGTATACAGTAAAGTATAATATAAAAAGGCGTTGCTTCTGTATTCTAAGACCGATTTTTATCAATTTGAGTGTCTGATAGTTTCTGATTTTTTGAGTATAATGTCGAAAAGTATTAGAAATAAGCGGCAGGAGGGCCTGCCCCATATTTCTGAAATTTACCAATCGAATGAAATAACAATGTAATAAACACTAATATATTTAATTACGGAAAAAAAAATAAAAATCAATTCTTGTCTTCTACTAATCAACTCTAGATTCTTTTTACGTGTACGGAACCCTCGGTGCGCAAGTCCGACTTGCACTTGCCCGGTTTTAGTTTTAATTTTTAGTCTATAGAGGTGCTAATCTAAGCTTTTATATTTATAAATTTCACTAGGAAATCGACGTACAATTTTTGATATTGCCAACAGAAAATACGTTTAATAGGGGCTCTTAACTGAGGCGTGATCTCATTTTCACGGTGGCTTTGTCCACATGGCAGCTGCTATTTATCGAACCTTCTTCCCTGGCTGTCTAAGACTGTAGCGATCGTATTTGAGAAACTATACCTACAAGGGCCTTACAAGGAAGCTCTTACGTGGTAAAGTAAACAAGTCTGCACAATTAAATTTGTGATCCATGGTTGAATCGACTTGGCCAACTTCTTGTATTGATTGTAGCTGAGAAGATGATGTCAGGGCAAAATCAGATCAGAGAAAAGTATTTGAAATATTATTGGTACTTAATGTACTATTAATATTGCGCAGTGTACCTACCTATATAAATAATTTTTCATTAGATATTGGAGTCCAAAGAAAAGATGGCAGCCCTTTACTGGAAAACGCAGTGTTGGAAGACATGGCATCACCGTAGATCACAGAATAAAGTCAAAAGCTTTAAACCATTCCTTTTACTAAGGATTTATGACTATAATGCGTGTGCTGACTGCTATGCATGAATACTTCAGTTGTTTAGGGAAAGTGGCTTTTATTATTGCTGAATTTAGCAGAAATACCCTTGGTATAAAGAATAAACCAATCAAGTTGATCAAAGATGGCGTGATAATTTAATTTTTTATCACGCCTCTACTCAACTCTTACTCCAAAGGACTCTTATCTTTAAGAAAAATCTTAACGCCTCAAGTTTTTCTCTTATACCGTACATCTGGACAAGATTAAAAGATTATAAACACAGCCTCTTGAACATTTGACCTGAGATTGAAACCGTAATGTCTTTTCAAATGGGATCTTGGGAGACACTTCTTTTTATTTTCTTTTATCTTTCCTAACGGTAACGATTATTTTGTTTTGCCTTTCAGATCGTAGTTTGAAGCTGAAAACGGTTCTTCTAATGGTGAATACATTACAGAATCGATTTTTCGAAAATAATGATGATTATTTTCGGAGAATTGGAGTGGCGGCCCGCACTAGAAAGTGAAAATTTGGCAAACCATCCACGTGAACTGGACATAAGCAATTAGGGCGAAACCAACGGGTCGGAAACATTTATGACTTTATAACAGTAATACTTAAGAATACACTTAAGTGTTTGTAATAACATCCCATGAGATTTATTATAGGATAAACCCATAGTCTTGTTCAAATAAGGTGATTTTCAAGGGCTACTTGCTTGTGAATTATCCTTAAGGTCTAAACTAGGGGATTAAGGTCTAAACTGAGCTTCCAAGTCCAACAACGTACAGTTCAACGGTCAGTACGTTCTAAATCTACGTGAATGTGGCACGCATTATTAGGTACTTATTGGAAAGAGTGATTAAATAAAAAGACTATCTAGTTAGTGCACAGATCAGAGATTACAAGTAAGTACGTGTTGATAGAGAAAGAAAAAGATCGATTAAATAATTTGGAGGAATAATGTTAATGTTGATGAGTTATGAAAATAGGCAAATAACATAAATACAGACAAAGGTGATAGTTCAACGGTCTCAAAAGCTTCATTGAACTTTGAATAAACCTAATTTTCGTTTAATCAAACTCGCTAAGTACCTATTATAGAAAATGTTAATAAAAACATAATTTTTTTAACTAAATGTGGAATCCGAGATAAAATCCTAGCTATGTTATATTACCCTTCTAAGGTTGTGATGGTGAGAAAAGCTCACCAGAATTGTATCTTATTTAGTTGAATCTTTATAAACCGAACATAGAAAAAACACAAAGAAGATTTTAGTTATCATCACAAAAAAGTTATTGTGTATTTACTAAATGCATGTTTCTCAGTTTTATTCGATTAAAATTAACATGATTCTAAAAGGTAAAGATCCGGTAATCTTAGAAATAACTAATACATATAGCTAAGTTACCAAATGAGTATTTGTGAACGAAATTTGTATGCATAAGACAGTGCACCTATAAAAAAGTAATATAAAATTAAGTATAATATCATACGCGTTGAGCTCTCTGAATATATCTATACTGTTACATACAGCCCGTAAAATTTTGGAAAAACAATTTTCATCTCACCCGCTCGGAAAAGCGTTTTTTAAGGCCCGAAATGCGGGCGGGAATTGCTATTATATTCCCTAGGCTGCCAAAGCATTTTCATTTTTCCCAAGGGAGACAAAGTAGTATGAAAATCCCTTCCGGCCCTTGGGCCGAAAAGCATTTCCAACGTCAAACTCGAATTACGTGTCATGTCATTGTCAAAGCTGAAGACTTCTTTTTTTTTCTAATAACACATACGTTCAGTAAAAAAGTTCGACCTTAGAGTTTGTATAGGTACATTAGTTTTTTTATTTTTACGTTTTCTTAGAATATCAATAAATATGCCTATTTAGTTTTATTAATTATAAAAAAGAAATCTAATTAAATCCATGATTTTTCCTCGTTGTTTATGTAATTATTGTTAAAATATTTATAAAATTTTATATTCTCTTTGGTTCTTAGAAATTCCTATTTCAGAACGCATTAAAAAAAAAATTATCAATTTTTTTTCTGGTCTAGTGTTAGTTGTCTATGTTTCCAATCGTAATATTTTTATTACTTTATTCATTATTTTTTTGTTTTAACTTTGAAATAAAGTGAGTGGTGATTGAAGGTGGTTTCAGTAAGTGAAATTATTCAGAGTTACCAAAAACAACATTTAACATTAATCGCAATGCCGATCTAAAGTGTTCTTCTGGTGATGTTCCTCGCTGTGGTGAGATGAAAAATTTTGTGTTATGGACGGGCGCAAATTTTTTTGGGTCTCGTGTCTTTGAATGCCTCGCTATGCTCAGGATTCTATTCTTTGAACCCCTCGCTGCGCTCAGGGTTCAACCCTAGAATCCTTCGCCGCTCAGCATTCAAATTTGACACTCGGCCCAAAAATCTACTTTGCGCCCTTGCATAACAAATAACTATTCCATTTAAGGTTTTTCAGAGCGCCCCCATTCTATACTTCGATGGAAAAACATAACGCTTCACAAACTCATCTGCGAACGACAGTTAACACAAAATGCCTGTTATAAAGTTCACAAAAATGGTAAGGGAAGTGGTTCGAATTTGGCTTCGAAGAAGACGTTTTGCTGTCAGTCCTAATTTTAATTATCACTAAGCATTGGCATATAAATCTATGGACCGCGGTAGTATTAAAAATTTCGCGAAAAAATTATCCCGAGAAAACCTATATTTAAACGAGAGTTCATGTGTATTTATACAAACACACTCAAATATTGTAATTTATGTCTTTACTTGGAACTCTTTTCGCGTTTTGGATTTCATTTGGTTTGGACACTTTTTAGCGCTGACCCGAAATCCTTAGTTTAAAAATCAATGACACTAGGTAATCAGTTAATTAATTAATCCAATCTAGTTAAAAAAAATGTAATCAACTAACTGAAATGTTATTTTATTTTATTCAATCCTTCCAAAACCCTTTTTTTGCCTCCTAAACACACTGAAGGCATTCACTTCGACACTGTAGCCACACGCCGAGATGTTGACTTGACAAAGTGTGTTTGTAAAAATATATATCTAGACACGCGGCAGCGTGTCAAACCAAGTTCAAGCAAAGGAACTGGCTAGCCAGCGCCAAAAGTAAGTTTACACGAACCACTTGGTGCCACTTTTGACCCTTCTATAACTCAAAACCTATTTAACGTAAACACATAAAACTACGTGTGTTTAATTATATCCATAAGATCATATAGAAGCCCAATTTTCATGAAGCTAGCTCAAACGGTTATAAAGATATGAAGGTCAAAAGTCGTTAAAATTCATACTGACTGACATATAGTACAAAAACCTAACCTACTTCCAGATGACCTGGAAGGATGAAATTTGGAATCCAGCTCGGTAACTGTGTGTAAGCGTAGGAAAAAATCAAAAAATAAAGTAAAGTCAAAAAATAAGGGGTGTTCCCATACAAACTGACATATAGTACCTAAATCTAACCTATACTTCCAGATGACCTAGAAAGATGAAATTTGAAATCCAGCTTGGTAAGTGTGTGTAAGCGAAGGAAAAAATTAGAAAATAAAAAAAAGTCAAAAAATAAGGGGTGTCCCCATACAAACTAACATATAGTACAAAAACCTAACCTACTTCCAGATGACCTTGAAGGATGAAATTTGGAATCCAGCTCGGTAACTGTGTATAAGCGTAGGAAAAAATCAAAAAATAAAGAAAAGTCAAAAAATAAGGGGTGTTCCCATACAAACTGAAATATAGTACCTAAATCTAACCTATACTTCCAGATGACCTAGAAAGATGAAATTTGAAATCCAGCTTGGTAAGTGTGTGTAAGCGTAGGAAAAAATCAGAAAATAAAAAAAAGTCAAAAAATAAGGGGTGTCCTCATACAAACTAACATATAGTACAAAAACCTAACCTACTTCCAGATGACCTGGAAGGATGAAATTTGGAATCCAGCTCGTTAACTGTGTGTAAGCGTAGGAAAAAATAAAAAAATAAAGAAAAGTCAAAAAATAAGGGGTGTTCCCATACAAACTGAAATATAGTACCTAAATCTAACCTATACCTACTTCCAGATGACCTAGAAAGATGAAATTTGAAATCCAGCTTGGTAAGTGTGTGTAAGCGTAGGAAAAAATCAAAAAATAAAAAAAAGTAAAAAAATAAAGGGGTATCCCCATACAAACTAACATATAGTACAAAAACCTAACCTACTTTCAGATGACCTAGAAGGATGAAATTTGGAATCCAGCTCGGTAACTGTATGTAAGCGTAGGAAAAAATCAAAAAATAAAGAAAAGTCAAAAAATAAGGGGTGTCCCCATACAAACTGACATATAGTACCTAAATCTAACCTACTTGCAGATGATCTAGAAAGATGAAATTTGAAATCCGGCTTGGTAATTGTGTGTAAACGTAGGAAAAAATCAGAAAATAAAAAAAAAGTCAAAAAATAAGGGGTGTCCCCATACAAACTGAAAAATAATACCTAAATCTAACCTACTTCCAGATGACCTAGAAAGATGAAATTTGAAATCCAGCACGGTGATTGTGTGTAAACGTAGGAAAAAAATCAGAAAATAAAAAAAGTCAAAAAATAAGGGGTGTCCCCATACAAACTGACATATAGTGCCTAAACCTAACCTACTTCCAGATGACCTAGAAAAATGAAATTTGAAATCCAGCGTAGTAATTGTGTGTAAGCGTAGGAAAAAATCAGAAAATAAAGTAAAGTAAAAAATAAGGGGTGTCTCCATACAAACTGACATAATATAGTACCTAAACCTTACCTACTTCCAGATGACCTAGAAAGATGAAATTTGAAATCTAGTTTGATTACTGTCTGTAAGCGTAGGAAAAAATCAGAAAATGAAAAAAAGTCAAAAAGTAAGGGGTGTCCCAATACAAACTGACATATAGTACCTAAACCTAACCTACTTCCAGATGACCTAGAAAGATGAAATTTGAAATCCAGCACGGTAATTGTGTGTAAATGTAGGAAAAAATCAGAAAATAAAAAAAGTCAAAAAATAAGGGGTGTCCCCATACAAACTGACAAATAGTACCTAAACCTAACCTACTTCCAGATGACCTAGAAAAATGAAATTTGAAATCCAGCTTGGTAATTGTGTGTAAGCGTAGGAAAAAATCAGAAAATAAAAAAAAGGCAAAAAATAAGGGGTGTCCCCATACAAACTGACATATAGTACCTAAACCTAACCTACTTCCAGATGACCTAGAAAGATGAAATTTGAAATCCAGCACGGTAATCGTGTGTAAGTGTAGTAAAAAATCAAAAAATAAAAAAAAGTCAAAAAATTAGGGGTGTCCCCATACAAACTGACATATAGTACCTAAACCTAACCTACTTCCAGATGACCTAGAAAAATGAAATTTGAAATACAGCTTCGTCATTGTGTGTAAGCGTAGGAAAAAATCAGAAAATAAAAAAAAGTCAAAAAACAAGGGGTGTCCCCATACAAACTGACATATAGTACCTAAACTTAACCTACTTCCAGATGACCTAGAAGGATGAAATTTGGAATCCAGCTCGGTAATTGTGTGTAAACGTAGGAAAAAATCAAAAAATAAAAAAGTCAAAAAAATAAAAAATAAGCGGTGTCCTCATACAAAAAACTTGAAATACGCGCTAAAGAACCAGGTTCTTCGTGCCTTAACCAATAATAGTATAAAAGTGAAGTACATATTATATATGAGATTCAATGAATAAATAAATACTTTATACAACTCGTTCGCTATAAGTTTGCCGCTGTCACCTGTCACGCGTTTAGCGTTGTCTCAGCCAGTCAGTTCTAGTTCCAGTAAGAAAACGCTATACTGACATCATTTGACAGCAGCAAACTTATGTTGTACTAGCTGACCCGGCGAACTTCGTTCCTTCTAACAGCTGATTCTTTAATTTGGACATTGCTACATTAGGTACTTACTTTATTTTTCTATTTTATTTATTATCACTATTATCTCTAACATTCAAGACAGTGTAGAAAATAGTATAAAAAAGAAAACCACGCAGCGGAAACGCAAGAAAAAGCTTTAAACTCAATACCTGCCTAGTTTTCTTTACAAAAAGTAATGATATCCCACCAAAAACATAAATGTAAAAAAAGGAGAGCCAAGTTGAATACAAAAATTATGCTCGGCTGTCGGCTTCGCCGCAAAAAGAATGGAGATCAAAATGAGTGCCAAGTTCTATGTAAAATCGAAATTTGTATTTATAGGAACAAAAAAACAATATGAACAATTATTAAACTCTATTTCTTTGCTTTATTGGATACCTATAACAATTGCTGTTATTCAAAAATGTGAGATCTTAAAATAGGTTAGATTTGACTTGGCGAGTTTTTATCTGAATTAAAATGTTGTATAACTTTATAAAATGACTGATGTAATGAAAACTGGCCAAGTCAAATCTAACCTATTTTAAGATCCCACAATTTTTAATAACAGCAATTGTTATAGGTATCCAATAAAGCAAAGAAATAGAGTTTAATAATTGTTCATATTGTTTTTTTGTTCCTATAAATACAAATTTCGATTTTACATAGAACTTGGCACTCATTTTGATCTCCATTCTTTTTGCGGCGAAGCCGACAGCCGAGCATAATTTTTGTATTCAACTTGGCTCTCCTTTTTTTACATTTATGTTTTTGGTGGGATTTTTTTTACAAGCTCAACGCCCGCCAACTCCTAATGATCTACAAAATGATAATAATAGGTCAAAATGTCTTCACCTCAACCCGAATTGATATCTCTTATTTCCAACTAAGGCAAGAGCGTATCTTATCTTCCTAAAGCCTCAGCGATCTTAAAAACCCTCCAGTAGTTAAGGCACGAAAAAAACTTGAAGCATGTTACAAAGTCACTGCAGAAATGTAACGTATATATATTTTTTCTGCAGCATAACCTACGAGTACTTTGGCCTGCGAATTGACTTTTTCTAACAAAATATGCAGACTTCATTTGCAAAAAAATAAACGATCAATTATGCCACTCCTCTTCAGTATACTTACTCGAAAGGAGATTGAAGTGTACCTACAAAAATTCAGTAAAGCACTATGTATCTACAGGTAAATTCAAGTATCAATACTACCTCAATCAAGTATGATTCACGGTTGCAAAATATATCTCATCATTACCTCATCTAATTGAACAACAACATGGATGACTCTCAGACCACAAGAGCACACAAGAGATTTTTCAATTCTGTGTTGAGATGCCAATGACGAAACAGAAAAAAGTAACATATTACGTGGAAAAAAAATCGAATAGTACGTTCTAATTTTAGCCCACGTTACATAGTTGGGTTATTTCAACATTGAAGACCAAGAGGGCATGTAAAATTTTTATGGGGTGTTTAATTCAGGTCAAACTTACAGTACATAATATAATCAATTGAAGTTTCTTTAATCTTAATCACTATTATTTTTCTTCGGTCACGCTCACGTCTACCGAGAGGGTCTCTATCGAAAAACTTTTTCATGTAAGGCAAAGTGGAAGGTGCCTTATGCCTTACACGAAAAACTTTTTCATGTAAGGCATAAGTGGTGCACTCATGCAAGGGACTATCAATACAAGTGGCATATGCTCTAAGAATACTTGTCACTGTTTGTTGTAGATGTAATTTTCCATTAGGAACAGTGAGTCCTAATCTGATGACAAAAGTTCCGTCAAGAGCAAAACGATGAAGAAGAAAAATCTTACATAATGCGTTTATTCAAAATTCCAGATCGAATTATTAACACCCCTTCATAATAACACACTTTTGAAATATTTCTTTTACCTTCTCTACATCAAGTCCCCAGATATACGAGAAAATAAGGTACGGTGGTACAAACTCGTAGTATGATATGCAAACGCAATAATAATATGACTCAAGCAGCTTTACATTTTTGCTTGCTCGGTACCTACGTTATGAACAGGTGGCAGTTGGAGTACTGTGTCATTTAAACGGGAGGATAAGTATCAACTTCAAGATCAACTTGAACTCAGAATTACTGATACTGACCTATACTGATAAAGTGAGATGAGATTCATTCCACTATTTTATGAACTAATTTAACAAACATTGATTGATTTTAATTATGTTAAACTTCAAGTATCCTTATCTTATCAAAGTTTAGATTTTCCTACGCTCGACTAATTAATCTTTGGATCTAACAAGCGTTCTGAGTCAAAGTTCAAACTGTTGTGTTCAATACAAAGAGGAGTTTGAGTTGCCCCTTCAGTATAAAATTGGGTCACCCCATAACTCAATCATATAGACCATTTTTATTAGTAAGTAAGTATAGATATTTTAACTCACGAAGACCACCTCACCGTCAAAATCGCTTTATGTTTCATTCGATTCGTATGGAGTTTGACAGAGTGGGCCGCGTCCTATAGATTAGTGATGTTACTGGTGGCGGTTCTCTTCTTGCTGAGTCCGTCCGGGCGAGTAGCATCACAGTGTGAATAATTTCATTTTACTCGGTAAAATAATAATTGACACTCTCATGGTGCTATAAAGTACTGTGTTTTGGTTTCAATGGGCGTTGTATGCCGATCATTTTAATGGAAAATGTGACTTATGAACTATATCACTTGTCACTTGATCAAGACCGCTACAAGTAGCGGTACAAGTAGCGGAAGCGCCGTCAAGACGGAATGTTTTCAGACGGCTGCCGCGCGCCGGCTAGGTTGCACGCGTTAGTTCTTGTACGGCCTATTTCTCGAGATGCGTGCGCCCAATTTCGAGGCAGCCCAAGTTCGTTAAAAGAGATAAAGTTACGCGAATAGAAAGAGAACACAACTTTAGTTGGGTGCATAGCGGGGCGATGCTAGGCGTTGCTGCGAACTGAATTACACTTCTTTGTGTCAGCGCAAGGGTCGCTATTCCTTTAAATCATCTTGCGGAGTAAAATTTTCGTACCGTTACTTGTTTATTCTACTGGATGAATCGTAGAGGTAGGCGTAGGCTATCCCCGCAGACTTGGTACTTGAAGAACACATATAATATAATATTAGACAGTAGGTAGTAGTTACGCAGTTGCGACTTATCGAAAAATTCCGTACAATTTTCTTCCTCCCAACAACCACAATATTTTCCGGATACGACACAAACAAAGGGGAGTAGTGTAGTAACTCTTCGCTTTACTGTCTTAAGAATTATTATTTTTGTCGTCTTCCGCGTCCTGCGTCACTAGCTTGTTGGCGGTTAAGGGATCATTTGACAAAAAACAACAAACTAAGTTTTTTTAATCAAAAATATTTTTATTTCACATAGGTCTAACGTACAGGCTCTTGTAAAAAGTCAATAGGATATTTTTGTTATAAATTTGATTAGCGATAACTACTTGTCGACTAAAACTAATTTTCGAGGGTTTATATACGCCCTACGCTGAGAAGAACCCACAACAAACTCAGCCGTGTTTTGTGTTCGGATTATATTCAGTGTTCGGTTAATAAACCACATGTGGTAAAATTATGAATGACATCCATATTTTATTATCACACAAATATCATAACAGCGAAAGTTTGACCTTGAGTAAGTATGTTTGTTTTTTACTCCTTCACACCAAAACAATTGGATGTATTTGGCTTAAATTTGGAATGGAGATAGTTGAAGTATAACTCGTGTTTACCACAAAAAAAGCACCGTTCTTTTTTCAAAATTGATAATAGAGCCGCTGTAAAACTCAGCAGGGTTCGTTTAGTTAGAAAATTAAAAAAATGAAATAGCCACGACTGGCAGTTCTGTACTCGAGGCACCTATATATATATATACATAAGCTAGATACCAAGTAGTTAAACTTTCGTGAAATGCCGAAATTTGGTAATCATTTATTTATTAAAACGAAAATGTGGCATAATATTGTGTTCAATATTTTAAATGAGAAACGCTCGTGATATAACCCTTAGTAAATTCATACTTTACTTGCAAGTTATTCGAAAATTGGTGTTTGTCAAACGATAGTGCGATTGGAGGAATGCCAAGTTTGCGATCGTCAATTTTTTCCACCGTCTACGAGTTCTACAACCTAAGTATCCACGACTAGAAAGTGATGCGTTTCCGCATGAACTTATTATTATTTATTCGTTTTATGGTAATACCATAAGGACAACCCTCCACCGCCCACGGACCAACAAAAAGGTTATTGAGGACTGATTTTATGGGACCATGTGGTACTTACTACAACAACTCTTGGGTGTTCCTTAGTTTGAAGTCGGTTTTCACTATAATTATATTAATCAACTAAATTTAATGCTTTAATGAGTTTTGTTTCAGTTTAATATAATAGTTGTTGCAAAGATTTATATCGCAAGATTGCAAAATCAATTTTGATTATTTTTTTTATAACTTCGGTCGAGTTCCGTAATGCCAAAAATTATGTGTGCAAACTTGTTACTTTCTTTATTAACTGGTGTTTATCTTAAGCTGGACAGTAAAAACTGTGCTCCTGAAGTAATGTGAGATAGTGTTTTTTTATCACAAAACAAATAAGCAGAAAAAATCAAAAAGGACAAATCGAAATTCCTTTATATTTCGATTAAGAGAAGTATTTCCGAACCAAATATGGCCAGGAGCATAGATTATTACATAACAACATGATCGATATATGCACGAATTACAAATGATTTTGGTATAGGTATAGCGAATGTATGGAGAAATTGTAGGTCAGCGCATTCTTAAGTACTCATCTAGCGATTTAATAAGCGCTAAAAAAAAGCGTTTATACTATACGTGTATCCAAACGCCAATGCAAAATGTACCTACCAATTATAAAAACAAACAAAAATAACAACTCACATTCATATTTTTTTTGTGATTTTTCCTCGCTAGTTCTACAGAAATATAATTGTTGCGATATATTTTATTTTATTATAAAAGGAATTTTCACATATTAATAATTATTGACCATTAATGTTTTTTTTTGACGATTCGAGGGCAGAATCTGGCCTATCTATCATTTGAGTTTTTTGCTAGGTTTTTTATTTATCATAGTTATACCTACCTGAAAATGGAAATCAAAACGATCTATTTATTATATTTGTTACCGGAAACTCGTGACAACCAGAAATTGTATACATTTTCTAGGAAATTTATAGAATTCCGGGCTTATTCAGAAAAGGTGTGAAATGAGAATTTAGACATCAATTGATATATATTTCCTAGGAAATCTAAACAATTCCTAAACGGCGATAGGAAATGTGTAAATAACGAGAGTAGGAGAGTGGAATGTCCAAATCAGATCTATGACAGCTCTTCGACCAATTCAGATCTGTGACGTCTCCGGCGCTGCGGGAAGTGCAGCCCATTCGCCCGAGGCTGGTCGCCGAAGGCAACCAGCACGCCGATGCTGCGGGTGGAGGCGGCTCTCCCTCCGCGCCTCCGACTTAAAAACACTGTAGAGGTAGGACAAACAAGACTGCATCGTGTAAGGGTTAGGCAGTTAGGTTTTTTGTCTATTTCGACTTAAGTCAATCCAGTCCGATTTTGTAACTAGGTATATACGGCTCATATACGGGACTTTTTAAGTTAGTCTTATATTAATCAAAAATCTATTTACGTTCTTTTCCATAACACATTTCTTAATGCCGGTTAGGTTTATTAATTTCATATTTCCAGCCGATTTTAGAATTTCATTACATTCCCTAGCAATTTTATAGATTTCCTGATTTCATAAATTTCCTGCGACATATACCTACACTAAAAAAGGAAAAGGGCCCAAAATTGAATCCCGTGGCAATCCCTTTATGGGGGGAACAACCCTGACATTTTGCGTCATTAACGCATACCCTTTGTGTGCGATCACTGAGATAAGAGGCAACGAAGTCAATAGAAAATTAATCTGTGGTCACATGACATCTCCAACTAAATTATTATTTTATAGTCATGCTACTAAAATCACAATAGTACAGCCGATTACATAACCAACAAGCCATTATACTTTGAGAGGCCAATAAAATAAATGTTTGAATTAAGTATTTGATACGTTACGGTTATTGGGCAGTTAAAACCGCAGTTAATGAAACATGTGCCTGTGTCTAATGCATGACATCATTAAACTTTGTTAAACGTGCCTCGAAATCAAATTTTATGTCATTTTCGTATTACTCTGTACACACTCTGCATTCGTTTTGGTATTAGTTATGACATTCGATAATACAGGGTTAAATAAGTTTTGTTCAAACTGTGGTAACGGCGGCGGTTCAAACGGCGATCAAACTGTGGTAGCTATTGGGTACCATCAAATATACCAGAAACCTCTCGGATCATAGTTCCTAAAATGAAAACTAACAACTGTTGTATGACTTTCTTTGTAATTTGATATTTTGTGCAAATCAAATATCAATAGTTATTACAGATGTACGTGAAGTTCTTTATTCTGTAGTTATTCTGTGTCCTTTTCTAGCAAAGAAAGGTCCCTGCGCTCGCATGTATTTTGTACAGGATTATGATACATTAGAGATTAGAGATATCGAATTATTTTATAGGTATAAAACTTTATAATGAATTTTGAAATGTTGTAGAATAGAAGTTGTAGGTTTTAATGAAAGGATCTACAGGCCGAGAGTGTTTTGGTATTTTATTTAACAATGTATGGTTACAGGTACATACATTTTTTTCAGTAATAGTAACATGGTAATTTTCATCAGTAATCTTCATCGCAGACCATAAGATTCAACAAAAGACAATATAAATATGCTACGAGTACGTAAGTGCCCCTAGTTAGTTTAAGTTTGTGAATAAACAAATTTGTCACAGCCTACGGATTAGATACAGTAAACACGGAGTTTGCGTGTACCAATTTATATCATGCCCAACCAAACTTAAGTAGTTTCCTAGGGGTAATGTTTGTTGGTTCATTTCACATGTACCTACTTACTAACAAAACTTATAAACACAGTTTCGAAGACATTGATTATGCAAATATAGCGATGCGGGCCTAGGATTAAAATCTTTGGCCTCTAATTGACAGAAAGCAGACATCTGAACCAATGGGCCTATGAATATCTTCATAGTAACAAAAAGACGTTTGCTATTCGGTATCAAATATTTATGAAGAGAATAGTAGCATTTCCCGAATTAGAAACCACTTAAAATTTGATCTACATTCGAAGAAAGCGATCATAAAAAAACAAAGTTTCGATTGCCAAGCCTATAAAACATTTAGAGGGATAAAAATTTATTGGACGACGCAGAAAAAAATAAAAATATTTACCGGGCTGTTCCGGATATTATTGCGACATAAAACTGCCCAGAAAGTTCTTATAAGTGCTGTTATGTTGACCGGCGATCAAACTGTGGTAGCTGGCAATTATATTTTATTGATATTAATTATTATGAATTATTACCAATAAATAACAAAATGCCTGATCCATTCTTTAATTGACTAAGATTCACTTGCGCGAAACTGCTGGTTAAATATTTACATTATATATACCAGAGTCTCTCATTGGTCATTTTTGACAACTTTATCTTTTTATATCGTATTAACTCTAAAACTAGTCCCGGTTGGCGCAACTGGGCCTTACTGACTCAATTTCGCCCAGACCATTAACAAAACAAACAAAAGTTATAAAATCTGTCCACCACAGAAGTACCCCATTTTGTGTCAAATTCAATATAGGAAACGTTTAATCGTCAAAAGCCATGAATTTTAATGAAAATCAAGCGCTTTTATTTGGTGAAATTTTACTTAAAACATGTCGTCCTGTTAGGTTTTTTAGATATGACCGCTGGATAATCGTCGTTCTTATTATATATAGTTATATGCATAAATTAATGAAGTCATTCTTATTTTTAATAATCGTCATTATTATAAATTATGAGTTTGACTTAGTTTTCAACCAATGTATCAATAGAAACGTCGACCAATCACAGCCCACGTAGCGGGGCTGTGCCCACGGAGGGGTACACGACACGAGAGAACGATGGTACTTAACAGACTTGGAATAGCGATTGAGTAAAAAAGGTATCAAAAGCTGTATAAAACGGTGTAACATTAATTAATGAGGTGAACAATTATAAGGAAGGAAGGTCAATAAATATTACGAGTAATTCAAGAAGCAAGCTGTGTATAATTCCCAATGCCCTGACCCCAATAGTACGTATAGACAGTAATCAACGTAGCATTATATCTCGCGTGAATAAACGCCTTTAACGACGTCTCTAGCTCTCCTATCTCTAGCTCTGACACACTCTGATGCCTCTTCATGCTGACAAGCTATCAACTATGTCCAGGCTTGTTTTCGAACTTCGATAACTACCTACGTAACTATTGCGTATCTATTATGTACTGCCGACTAAAACTAGAAAAGTTTCCTCACAGATAATATTCGGTGCGGGAAAACATCGTGAATAATAAATAATAGTATATTTTGTGCTTTAATCCAAGATTTCCTAGCTGATTTTTTTTATATTTTCGCCATCGCATCGGACGAAGAACGTGCAATAATGTTTGGATTAATTAGCTAAACAGTTAATTCGTTTCGTGCATAAATTTCATAATATTATTATTATTATTCAAATTTCAAAATTAATGTAAACGCCTTTTACAATTCAGATACAATTTCTTGTCGAATCCACCTGGTAGGTACCTAATAGAAACACAAAGCCATTAGGTACCATCAGGTGTGTTCTTGCTTATTAATT
This sequence comes from Coenonympha glycerion, assembly GCA_963855885.1. Classification (NCBI taxonomy): domain Eukaryota; kingdom Metazoa; phylum Arthropoda; class Insecta; order Lepidoptera; family Nymphalidae; genus Coenonympha; species Coenonympha glycerion. Next base: position 11,870,503 of record OY979637.1, on the reverse strand, counting down.
TTCATTTGTAATTATTTGCTTTTTCGTATTTTCGAATTTCATTCCGATGGTTTCTCATTCAGAAATATAAATCTGTCCATCACTCAAATAGACTTTCATTAAATCTGATAATATTGTTACAAGAAAGCTTACGGGAAGAAAAACAATAGCGATATCAAAATTCTGAGATTACTGAAACGTTTATATTACAGCAGTTCAAATACATTAAATCTCAAGCTTACGGATCGTTGTAGCTCGCGTATTTGTTCAAAGACTAAAGTTTCAAAACATTTTGACACATTAAGCGGAATTATCATAACGAATACGCTTTAATATTAAAATATGTACTACAATTTGCATTCAAATGCCGCAAATGAAATGTTTTTTGAACTTAACGACGTATTTACAAGAGTTTTACTGTATTCTATACTTCTTTTAATAGCAACTTACATTACGAAATACCATTTGAATTTCGTAAAAAATATTCGAGATAATTGACTGGATATTTAGGAGTAGATCTCGCCTTCTTCTAAAGTAAAGAAAATTAATGTGACTGCGTTTTATCCCGTTAAAGGTAAAGTTTTCCGCATGTATTTAAAAACAAGAATTCTTGCCGCCAAATTGCAAGCAGATACTAGTGTAAATTGTAGTTCTCATATTACATTCTTACGAGATTTTCCGTGGTGAATGAACTTAGAATATTATCTGCAAATGTAAAATGTAGCAAATGATGCGGGAATTTCAAACGTAAAAGATTTGACGTAAAGTCGAACTACTCTGAGAGTTCCCGTTTAGTGAGCGATTGAGTGACAATATTTAGATAGATGATGCTACAAAGCTTTGGTCCATCGTCATTTAATATTAAATTATTCTCTGATCTGTGATGTAGACGATACTTCATACTATCATGGTAATTTGTATTTTTGTAATATTTATTGAATAAAAATATTTTCAATAATAGTAGTATCCTTTTCCACGAAAAACATTTTGGAAAGATAACACAATTTTTGGACGTGTCAAATTAGTAGGACAGATTAATTTGTTTTGCTGTAATACTTGAAAAGATTTTGTATGGTAGGTACAATAAGCAGAAACACTGGTCACACACAATTTCCACCACTTTCTTCGACGCACGTTTCGTCCCGAGTCCCGACTCCGGGACATGTGACTTCACAATGCGAAATCGTAGAGATTATTAGTTCAGAGATTTTGCACAAAAGAATTGGTTCCCAATGTACCTTTAACATTGCAATATTTTAAAGTCGTTTAAAAATACTGAAATTGAGTTCATTGGTTGCAGAGCTTTTATGGCCTAATCTACAGGTGAAGTGAGGCACTTACTAATGTTCCATTTAGAGGACTACAAACCTGACTTCTTCGGGTCCAATTCTTGATCTAAAAATGTTCTTAAGTTGTTCAAAGCTTTTTGCTTTGAGGCTGTCGAAAAGGCTGTCGAAACATTGTTTCGCGTGCTGATTATATAGCATAGGTAAAAGGCCAACGTATCAACTAGTTGCGACAATTGTATTAATAATCCTATTCTATAACCAGTTACAAAAAGATATTCGCGTGTAGGAAACGGACAACACATAGTAAATTAATAACAAATCACTTTTAGCTAATAGTACCAAAATTTGTGGTAACTTATTCCTATGGTAATTCACTATATGTGACCTCTAAACGACAGCTGGGTTATCTTCCGCTCAATTAATTAAGGTTAGTTATAATAATATTTTGTGTTACGAGAATCGGCAACGTTAATTTATTCCCCCCTTGACATATCTATAACAAATAGTAACACATAAATTGTGCACACTCGACTTGCCTCTCCCGTTTTTATTCACAAATACGCGTGCTTTCCTTATATACTTCCTCCTACATTGACGTACATAAATCATGAGAGTAATGTAGGAAGTTTTCCTTTATTCAGGTTATTTATTTGCCAATTATCACTGAAGCGAGTGTTCCTTTTCGTACTACGAAGGATATTTCATTACAGGTAAACTTTGACGAAAACCTCCATACTGCAGCCATAGATTATTACTACAATATGATGAATATAGCAGGAGCATAGATTATTACTATATTATGAACCCGAATAACGACACAACATGATCGAAATTTGCACGAATTACAAATGATTTTGGTATTTCGAATGTATGGGAGACATCGAAGCTAGTGCACAGGACTCTTAAATACATTATAAATTCATGAATCGTCATTATAATCGTTGAGTAAGATTTAAGGCCGAAGACGCTTTTTATTTTTGTCCTCCACGCTCTTACAAATGCGTTGGTGGGTACGACAGACAGCATTGCGGGAGAATATTATGACAAAAAACTACGTTTTACGTAATTACTAAAAAAAACTAAGCCAGTTATCAAAAAATATCTAAGTGATTTTTGTACGGACACAAATTAAAAATATACATATTCATTTCCGATTAAATTAAAAATTATTGTATTGTAAAATTTAAAGTATTGTCTTAATGGTTCTAATCTACAGGTCACTAAAAAATTCTTAAATAGGCTTTTATCCCATTAATTTTTATCTCTGTAAATTACGAACAAACAAAGAAACCTCAATAAAAGCAACCTTTACACTCCTCGATATAATACTTAATGTCTAAAGCCATATAATTTTTTTATGTAAAATAAATAATTAAGTTTCAAGATTTTTCGCTTTACGATGACGATGTATCGATTCTCCATTACGTTTTCGAGCGATCAGGTCACAAAGGTTAAATATAACGAATAATCAATTATTTCAATTTAACACCGTCACTGTGATCGACACTAATTGGATTGAATTTCAATATTCGCATAATGAACTTTGCTTTCATTTATTAAAAGACACTTTAAAAATATAATTATCCATCCAAAATTTTCTTTGTCCCGTCATTTTTAACCGACTTCAAAAAAAGGAGGAGGTTGTAAATTCGTCGAAATCTTTATATTTTGTCTAGTCACTAGAGAATGGTTAAAAAGCATAGATAGATACCAGAGATTGCCAATGCATTTTAATCAATATTATTACTGCAGATTTTTCAATAAGTCTGATGCTATGCAAATGTATTTTAAGTTTAAAACTTGGTTAATGTCTATACGATCGGACTCGTCCATCATTCTTCACTCTAAAAGTTTCATCAGTTCTCTAAAAGGGCAAAAAAGGGAACCTATTAGCGAGACTTCGCTGTCCGTCTGTCCGTTCGTCCGTCCGTCTGTCACCAGGCTGTATCTCTGGAACCGTGATAGCTACAGACTTGAAATTTTCACAGATGATGTATTTCTGTTGCCGCTATAACAACAATTACTAAAAAATAGAATAAAATAAATATTTAAGGGGGCTCCCATACAATAAACGTGATTTCTTGGCTTGTTTTTGCTCGATATTGATAACGGTAACAGGTAGACGCTTCAAATTTTCACAGAATATTTAGTTATATACTTACTGTAGAAATAAATAGTTAAATTAAAATAAAATAAAAAAATAAGGGGGGCTCCCATACAATAAACGTGATTTTTATGCACGGTTTTTGATTTAGTGGCCAGAGGTATTCAGTTTACTTTAATACTGTAAAGAAAGGGAATATACTCTTGATGGTACGGAACCCTCAGTGCGCGAGCCCGACTTTGACCAGTTTTTTTACTTTTCGTTACCTACAAAAATAATAATATACATCCTTATTTCCAGAGCGCTTTATATTCAAACGATACATTGTTATTCTCCAGCAAGTCTTGCATTATTCTTATTTTCGGTAGAGAGGACATTATAATTTATTGTCAGAACTATCCTCACTACCGGAATCTAAGTACCTTAAGCTTTATAATATCTGTTTTGAGCTGAGTTAGAAAAAAAAGTAATGGAGAAAAAAAAGTTCTACGTAGTTATACTATGTATAGTTGTTGCCCGATACCTGAACTTTTATGATTTGTTAGTTTTTTACCCACAACGGAACGGAGTACGGGTATATATGCGTTTAGGGTGAGAGACCGTTTGTACATTAGTTGGTTGATGAAATTTTTTGATTGTTTGTGTGTTAAATTGTTCACAGAAAACGAATATCCAATAAAAAAAATGTTTGTTTGTTTGTTTGTTTGTTTGTTTGTTTGTTTGTTTGTTTGTTTGTTTGTTTGTTTGTTTGTTTGTGCACATCCAATGTTCCCATTTATTTCCACAACGGCTGAACCGATTTAAATTCAGTTTTCTGTATAATGTTTGGTATTCATTGGCGATGGTTCGTAGATAGTTGTTACGAACATCGATCACCAGGGGCGCCATAAAAAACATTTATAGTGCAAACAAATGTTCCCATTTATTTAAAAAACGGCTAAACTGATTTCGATACAGTTTTTAATAAAATATTAGTAACTTATTGGCGATGGTTCGTAGATAGTAGTTACGAACATAGCTCACCAGGGGGCGCCATAAATACATTCGGAATGCAAACGAATGTTCCCAATTTAAGCTTTTGGAATAAAAACGACCGAATCGATTTGGATACATTAATAGATAGTTGTTACGGAAATCACTCACCAGGGGGCGCCACAATAAACGTTTCTTTATCATTTGGTAGCGAAATTTTCTAATGTGTCTTATAATGTTTCTAGTAAACTCCTACTCGTAGTGTTTGAGATTGTTTGATATGTCCTAACGAGGCTCACACATTATATTTGGTGACGAGGACATTATATCTGATGATGCAACTTGGGATTGAGTGTTACTCAACAATCGTAACTATTAAAATACTTGGAGCTTGGGACCCATTAGGTTTCGTTTAACTATTCATTATAACACATTTGATCTGATGACGAGGGTCAATGATGCCTTCCGACGCTGCATAGAGGAGATAGTGGCTAGTTTAAAAATTAATTTTTATTTTGTAATAATATAATAGGTACTTATACTAATTGAAACAGTATAAAACAAGTTGAAAATTAAAAAAATTTTAAACACCCACGACTCTTATAGACTTGAAATTGAAAAAGGATTGAATAATATTTTTAAAACTCCCCGACTAAAGGAAAGTAAGAACTAAGAACCTATCAGTATAATTACAAATCCAAGAAAATCCGTCGGAGCTGCCATTGACATTTCTGTTTCCAATATCAATTCATGCTGTTAGTACCTATAGGTAAGCTTACCGGTAGCTTATTATAAGAAGTATCAAGAAATTGAATTAGTTACCAAATGAATAAAGTAAACACACACACTGGTAAACAGCAATCTTGCACCATCAACACCGGCACAGGCAGAACATAGCAGCTCCGGCGGATTTTCTTGGATTTGTAATTATACTGATAGGTTCTTAGTTCTTACTTTCCTTTAGTCGGGGAGTTTTAAAAATATTATTTAATCCTTTTTCAATTTCAAGTCTATAAGAGTCGTGGGTGTTTAAATTTTTTTTAATTTTCCACTTGTTACTTTATTGGTCAGCTCAGCACTAGTATACAAAATAAGGGTTGCATCCACTAGTAGGACACAAGCTTCTATTTTTCAGTATGTTACTACTTAGATACCACATATTATGTCTTCCTATCTACGGCCTTGAAACCACTTGACAACCACTTTTGAGAAATCAATATTAGAACTTGATTAGGAAGCGTCTCCCTTTGTTCTACCACAGAACTGTACTGGGACTGTATGGGAAATTCCCTTAGCAAAGGGATATAGGCGAACTCTTGTAAACATCTATTACTCTCTGGGACACAATCAATTTATTCAATGTAACAATTCGAAACTCTCAAAACAACTTTGTAGAGATCCTTCTAATTACGACACCACATACGAGTAGGTACATACAGAGACATACATTCCTTTTCAACTTGTGATATTCTATATAAGAAGTGTCTACGTCATTAACGTTGTCGACAACTTGTTGGGAAAGTTTCGGAATTGGATCTTGTTAGAAGTTCTAATCGCCTAATTCTTTTCCGTTCATGGGCTTTAGTTTTACCCTCAAAAGCCTATCTAGCCAAAGTTACCCCAGTTCTTATATACTTTCAAAAATATCTATTAGGTACGAGTAGTTGGACCATTTTATTCTGATAGTGACTTAGTACCGCTACAAAAATAGTGTATACAATTATAGGTGTAGGTTTAATGCATGGACTTTGAGGAGTATAGTTTTTTTGAAGAAGGAGAGCAGAAATTTATATTATGGATTATTTCTGGATGCGCCATAAAATTGTAACTTTTTGATCATACACTATGACGTATTGATCATTTATTGCAACGTAGTGATCTTGGTCATGATTTTGTTTTCTTGGCAAGGATTCAGTAGAAACATGATTTTAATATTTTTTTTCTTATGAAACTGTTGGGCTAAAGCTCGATCTCTCTATAAAGCCGAATCTCTCGAGCTCTCGGTAAAAAAGTAAAAAAAAAACTGTTAAACTCCTTTCAAAACAACCCTTACGAAATAGTAGCGACGTAGAAAAACTGTCTTATTTTGAACAGAACGTGATCAGTTTTCGGTACATTACTTTAAATTATGATAAATTTCGACCGACCGACCCCGTGCCTACTAAAATATGATTGGAAAAAATTTGGGCAATTTATTTCACTACAGTTCGTTGGAAACATCATTCTTGATCTTCTTAATAAATTGCGCAATTTAAATATTTGGTAACTAAATGAAACAAATAAAACAGCCACAGGTCTTGCAGTGAAAGGTAGAACACATGAGGGTTTGGCAGGCTTCACACAACTTTTACTTTCAAATATGAAAAAATAAATGACTGATTGTGACATCTACAAAAACATTAACTTTTAGAAGAAGAAGGAAGGAAAAACAAAACAGAAACAAAGCAACAACAAATACAATATGTATTTACGAGTATATAACATTTCAATTTATCTTTACAGGTTATATTAACCTTTTTTTTTTATTGTGGGGAATCCTCATGGATACCCAGTCGCCCGGGGGAGCGGCTGGGTTATGCCGGACTCTTACCGGCTAAACCCCACGGTATTTCCTCCTCGCACCGTATGACGGGAACACGGGAACGCTTGCGCAAACCTCCGCGAACCCGCCGGTGCCCGGCCGCTTGCGCTGCCCCTTCACGAGGTGGAGCATGGAGCTCCCCTCCAACAGCAAGGCCGGCCAGAAACACTTAAGCCGGCCTTACCTCCTCGGCGCCCATCCATAAGGCGACGGACCCCCCCCGGGACCGCCACCCAGGGGCCGTGGGCACGGGTAAGCCGATACCTGCGAAGCTTGCTCCTGCACCTCGCAGGCAGCGACCTCCCATACCCCGCGGCGGATCTGATCTTTGGCTCCGCCGCAAACCACCAAACGGCCGCAGAGGACAGGGAGAACGGCAACGACACACCGACACTCCTTTTCCCCTGCGGCCCCGCCGCCGACGCATCTAACGGTGCGCCACCGTTTGGTCGCGGGAGATAGGGCGAGCGGCAACGACACACCGACACGCCTCTCCTTCGGCTTTAGGAAAATATAATAGAAAATTTCACAATATTTTCTGACTTAAACAACTAAATAAAACAGCATTATTGCTACAAATAACTATAAATCAAATGTTGTGAACGAAATAACGTGTTATCTACATCATAAATCTTTGTTAGGTGATAATAAGTGATCGGTGGACCCTGGGGCGTAGTATATTTCACTCACTTGGCTGTGAGGCCAATGACTGCTGGAATAATAGAATGAAAGATCCATTACTTGTTTAAATACACAATAGATATAAAATCCATGCTTTATAAAGCTTACCCAAAATAAAAGGTTTGTCTTTCCTTTAACTTTAACTACCCGATATTTTTGCTTGTACTAAGAATCGTCAGCATAAGTAACCACTAACCAGGCATGACAAAAGTGGAAGGCTATTCAATTCAATATAATATAAATAATTAGCCAAGTGCGAGTCGGACTCGTACAAGAAGGGTTCCGCACCTTTATCTACATAACGTAGCGAGATGATGATGCGGTAGCCAGAAGGCCCGAAAATTTCAATTGTGTAAATTACGGTTCAAGAGATACAGCCTTTTGATAGACGGGAGGACGGACGGACGGACGCCAAAGTCTTATGGTCCCGTTTTTACCCTTTGGGTCCAGAACCCTAAAAATTCACTTTACCTATGATACGAATATTTCCTGTATAATATATTTCTTTTGAAATTTCTGTCTGATATCCGACTATCCAAAACTGATTTTTGTATGACAGTTCAAAAGAATGGAAGCTGAAGCTGTGAATACACCCACGTATATTGTACCTACGGATAAAATTTAACAGGCTTTATTAGAATTTGTACGTGCAGGATAAAGGGGTACGAATTCCTCTGTAGACCTTTTTTATTTTAGTTTTTATATCCATGCAACGTACTAGCTTATCCAATATTCATATTCCATATTATTTTGATTGTGATCCATTTCAATAGCTATTGTCAAGTTTTACATATTCTTACAAATATAGAGTCATTTGACAAGTTAATTATTGGATATGGCAAGAAAATCATTCATTAGGTACGAAATGCTTAATTGGATACTTTAATGGAGATAGAGAAAATATGAGATAGTGATATTATTAATATTACTATGCTAAAGATAGCACTTTCGTTAATTAAACAATTCCACTAACAGATGCTTGTTTATTTATTTACATTAAAAATACATTATATATTATGAATAAAGTAAAGCTGTAGCTTTCCATCGATGTATAACAACACAAATAAATGTGAGCTATTTTTCACAATTTATTTAAAGTACCAATATAAATGAAGGGGTTCTGTGTTGGTAAATACTTCTGACACATTCTGAATCAAGTGTGGAAGTTGTCAGAAATAACAACCGTAGTGTTTTGTAACACAATTATATACGTTTGAGTTTGAATTCATTCAGCTTTAGCTAAAATTGACAACTGTTTTGAACGAAGTCACCGGAGCTTTCAGTTAGTGTTCATAATATCTCTAGCTCATGCAACGGGACTTGGTTAAGAGACTTGGTTACCAAATCATTTGTAATTCGTGCATATTTCGATCATGTTGTGGTGTTATTCGAATTCATATAGTAATAATATGCTCCTGGCCATATTCGGTTCGGAAATACTTCTTTAAAACGAAATCATAATCAATTTTGATCAAATTTTTTATAACTTTGGTCGAGTTCCGTAATACCAAAACTTATGAATAAAAACTAGTAACTTGATTAACTGGTGTTTTTTTTAGCTGGACAGTAAGAACTGTGCTCCTGAACTTTCATGAATGTACTCTCTCGTCTTTAATAAGATTTAAAATATTCAGAATTTTGATGGACGTTTCAAGAAAGTAATGTCCCAACAAAAGTATAATGACGTAGAATCACATACCATTTACTTACTAGTAATTTGACAAGGCAACCCTTAAGAATTTCGGTTTTCACGAATCCCGCGGGAACCATGGATTGCTTTGCATGGAATTGCGGAGTTAAACCACCTTCAGCTAAAGCTTTTAGACTTTTCTAGACATGTAGAAATGTTACTTGTTGAATTCTTAGTTCGCCTTTCCTTGCCAGGAATCGAACTCACAACCTTCAACTTCATTATAACCTTAGTATCATTCGTCGATTTTTAGTTTCAGCTTAGCCTTAGCCAAAGACCTCCTGCAATTATTTCCAATCTACACGGTCCTGCGCCGCTTGTATCCAGCGACTTCCTGTGACTCTCTTAATGTCGTCAGTTCGTCTGGTTGGAGGTCTGCAAACACTGCGCTTTTCCGTGCAGGGTTGACGCTCCAGAACTTTTGGTTCCTAAGTACGTCAGTTCTTCGAGCTGAAAGCCCATTGCCATTTGATATTATTTTATGATAGCTGAAGCCAATAGCTGTGCCTGTAACTCTAGTACGTGAACAGATCTTTTCATTTTTGCAGATTTTTTGACGTAGAGATACACCGACTATAGATCTCATTGCTCGCTGAGTGACACAGAATCTTCTTATGAGGCTAATAATTATCTCATCATTAGAAAGAGGAAAATACTTATCGTTACCGGTTTAACAGTATCTAAACTAAAAGACAAACATTAATTTATGTTAGAATTCTATACAGTTCCTCGTTACCCGTAAATGCTCCAAGTAGGTCCCCCGCTTTAATATTATTGTCAACCAAAAGCGTCTGCCCGTCAATTATGAAAGCAAAGCCGTAGTTTGAAAACTCAATTATTTTAGTCATCCACTGGATTTCGTGGTAAAATTTATTATGTAGTAACGGTCTGTCCGTGTTTAATTTAGATGTCGTTTACGTAAGATCCTTTAATGTCACTGTGTTTGAAAAAAGTAGCCTCTTTTCCGTGAAACATTTTACAGACTCATGCAGTTGCTTCAAACCTCACAACGGTTCTTTTCTGCCGTGCTATTCTGCAAAACAGCGACGAGCGTACATCTATGCATCTATGAATTTGTCAGTTGTAATAGAGTACAATTTTGCGTGCCATATTTGGGTTGGCAGCTGTCTGGCAGCTATTTCAGAGATGGACATTTTATAGAATAGCACAGCTGAACACGGATGTCCTCTTGACTAAAGAATGGTTTTGCTTTATCGCACCTTAATATTATATGAGTGTTTTTTTCATCGGTTTCTTTTTGATGCAGTTAACCTTGGACCTCTCAATTGGTCTGACCATAATATGTTATTAGGGAATAGGGTTCCTTACCAAAATGGTAAAAATGAAATCTTTATGGTGCGACTCCCTGTCTGTGACAGTCGATTATTTCAGTAACTATTATATGAAAAGACGTTTTACTTATTTTGTAGTACGGAATCCTTTATTTCTTTCATTCTTTAGTCCTCGATGTTGTCCATAAAATAAAATTTTATCTGTACCATCCCAACTCAGTTTTCAGGCTAACTGTGACGCGAAATAGGAGAGCTAACATAGGTACTGTATTGTACATTGAAACTAATTGAATGCTTCTGCACACTAAAATGTAAGTTGAAAACTAGCAGTACCTAGTTGTGGTGTTTCCTAAGCATTTGCACTTCACCAACAGCTATGCTTTTATGATATGAAATCCGGATGAAATTAAACTCTATAATCATAAAGTGTAAAGTTTTAATTCAGTTGGCGGGCGAACTTTTACAATTAGCTGAATGAGAACGCTTGTTTTGCTCATTTATTTATTAATATTGTTTATTTACAACTACCGCAATTCTACAGTACTTTCGAGATTAAGAACTGTATTATTTACATATCTACTTTTGCTATGAAAATCTCAAAAAATGTCCGCTTAGACCGTGCGCTTGTACTTGTAACGACAAATTCTAAGCGAATAGACCGATTACCTCCCGAGGTTGCGGGTTCGATTCCCTGCACGGACCACTTTGGAATTTTATAATTTCTAAATTGGCTCAGGTCTGGTCTGGTGGGACTTGGGAGGCTATGGCTGTGGCTAGTTACTACCCTACCAGCAAAGACGTACCGCCAAGCGATTTAGCGTTCCGGTGCGATGCTGTGTAGAAATCATTGGGGTGACTTTGCCTAACACCTTCCAAAATAGTACGTCAATATCTTCGGCTGCATAATCACTTACCATCAAGTGAGATCGCAGTCAACAACTTGTATAGTCCAAAAAAAGACTATACCTACTTTACATTTTGTCTCTGGTACAGTCATTTATATTTGAGAGACCCTGGGTACGATTTTACGAATAGGTCAGTTTGTTTATTTGATAATTTCTAAATTGGCTTAGTTAAAAAGTTTAAACTTATACCACTGATAACTATTTGATAAACCTGTGCTTATATTTAAACTTCATGTTCAAAATCATTCTGCAACTATTTATTACCACTGAAATGTAAATTAAAATGAAAACAAGCCACACTTGAAGTGCTTGAATCTCATTGAGGCTTTTGCTCTTATATTTTGCCGACTCTTGATGTTTGTAGTTTCAGCACTCTATTTACACTTCCATGGAAGTAAGGAAATAAAATTAACAATCCTTTGAAGTCCATTGAAAGTTTTAACTATATCATTTTTATTTTTATTTCTCTTTCATTTATTTGTATGAATTATTATTATATAAAACCTGTATTCAAATTCTTCTCGATTTGCTCTGGGATTATGTAAGTTATGCTTATACTCTGGAATTTAAGCCAAATCGCATTAGTTGTAAGAGGAGACAGAAATATATAAAACATATTTAATAAATACATTTTTTCATACCTAATTATAATATAAGTTGCATTCTAAAGTCAGTTTAATTTTAATGAAATTCGTATTGAACTACTTAGTATTGAGTTTCTACATCGTAAGTTCGTGAGTCTTAAGTTCGCATTCCTTTTAATATCAACTTTGCTATTTGATGCAGGTATACAATTTGGTTTCAAGTTAATAGCCTAGACCGCTTAAATTACGGGACCTTTTGAAATGAGATTTCCTTCGTAACCGCTATTTTGAGATACAAATTCTACGATAAATCACGTCGTGCTTCTATAATCCGATTGGTCTGTAACTAGCTACTGATTGGTCTATTCTGGGAATTCGGACGCAGAGGTCTGGTTTTTTTCGTTCGTTTAGTCCAGCTGGCGTTAAGTCCACTGCTGGACATAGATTTCCTGAGGTCTCCAACCTGCATGGTTTTGCACCGCTTGGATCCAGCAGCTGTCTGCGTTTGTCATAAGCTTGTCATTCCGCGACTAGTTGGAACACTGGTCTGCCAACAGCCTTTTTATGAGGTCCTTAGTAAATGACGACAAAATAAGTACCTGTTGCAGTTAATCATTATCAGCTTAATATGTCCTGCTGATTACCAGCCTATTTACGAAATAGAATTTAATACTATACAATCATGACATGAGATGGACAATTACCATTATAATAAACGTGAAAATTTGCATCTTTGGTAGTCCTTCCCGAAGCAACTAATGATGCGATTAACTTGAAGTTTGGAATGACGAAACTAACATCGTTTCCCTTCACATACATTGCTTGGTTTCCCTTAAAAAATCGTCGATTTTAGAAGGATTTGTGATACTTAAACCGAAATTATGTTAGCTAAGAAGCGTCAAAACCTAGTAATATAAAAAAAAAACACTATATACCTAACTAACCACAGATTCAAATACTCGTATTTGCTGCTGGTAAATAAAATTTTCGTTTCGCTTCACGCGTTTTGCCGAACTGTATGTGTTTCCTTTACAGGTATGTATTTGTGAGGGTAGAGCAGAGACGTGCTCATAAGTCGCCTATTTATCTGTGATACGTGATCCAAATAAACGATACAACAGCATTTTGAGATTTTCTACCATCCTGCAACGTTTCAACAATCGAATAATCCTTGCTTTAGAAATATATTTTTTGCTTTATTGGTTTTTTTTCCTGCCGCATATGAAAGTTGGTTCTGTACTAATTATTTTGTTTTCAATGGAAAGGCAGCTCCACCCCTTCATCATATTTATCCCTATTTTATCCATCCATAACTAGCCATAGTTCACAAGCTTACAATGACAAGGATTGGCCACATCCACCAGCTTGAGCAAATGCGGGCTGGCAGGCCTTTCACACATTTGATAACGTTTTGATCTAATAGTGCATATAAACAGTGCTGTTGGTTCATACACATTGTCTTTAAGTTTCTTAAGATTTTCTGAATACTAAAGGAAAAAATAGTAATAAAAAACGATAAATTAAATAATTAGTAATAGTAAGTAGAGATACTTTAAATTTTACGTACCTGTTTGAAAATATTCAATTTTAAATAGTGACCATAGTGTCAAACGTTTCAGAGCTCAATACCTACCTATGTAGCAAAATTTTAGCATAAATGCAAAAGTTCAAACTTATTTTAGTTTTTGTACGCCCCATCGCACAGGGATTTCATTTTTGTCGATATTGAAAACTTTGGAAACAGGTTGTCTGGAAAGTCCATTGATGAATGACAGTCATGACTTTTGATAAATTCCATGCAGTCCGATCAAAGGACATCCGTTCAAAGGATATTAATCTTGCAAAAGAAACCTACGCGAAAATATATTGCCGATTTTTCCATGCAGATTTTATTCAAGGGTGTATTTCACTTACGATCTAAAATATGAAAATTGAAATGCAATGGTTTTTTTTATTACAGTAGTTTTTTATACAGTGTGATTTGAAGTTTTGACATCCACATACCTAAATATATAATAATTAATTAATTCAATATTTGATTCAGCGAGTCTGGTTGCATCTTTTCAGATTAAGTAGAGTTATGCCGGCCATACACCATTTATTTGATCACGGATGGTCCAATCAGCATGACGCTGCCAATTGGATCAGTTACTCTCGAATTCACGGGTCAAACTGCATGCATTGTGCATGGCTAGGCGATAGCGCAGACCATCCACTTTGAAATAACAATTTTTAATGATTTTATATTATTAAATTGACGAAAAAGGGCATTTTTTACGTGTCATCACTTCTAAGTTCACAATATCAGACTCTTTAAATATTTTTCACTTACACGCATGTCCAACCATTGCAAAAGCTATATGAAAGTACTGAGAGAAACCTGGCACGTTAGACGATATTTAAAACTGAATGGTCCCGCGCATTTAGTACCTTTGGGAGCTCGACTCGTAATTCATAACATAGAGAAATGACCGCGTGTGGACGTGGATTGACATGACAGTTATACTGGCGGCATAACCAAATTTTAATTATTGTGGCTTGATCATGCCAATTGGATGAAAATATCGTCGTCTGTGGTGACGGCTGACGCCATGGCTTCCAACTGAACGTCACTACCGATTGAACTGTTTCAACTGATTCATACGGATGAAATGCAGATATTTACTTGGTGGCGAAGTAACAATATACTTCCGTGTTTCCACCGCGCAACCGTCATGTCGTTCTCGTCTCATTCTTTGTGACGTCCCGTTAATGGCTGCTGTGGACATACTCTAAATTATTCGACGAGAGCAGTTGATGCGTTGACACTAATAGACCCTTACAGATTGTTTTAATACCGAAAGAAGTAATAAAAAATTCTAAAGCTAAAAAAACTCTCAGCACTTCACACCTTTTATAATAATTTACCAACCAAAGCCTTAATTTATTTAGATTTTAATTGCATGCAGACGTTTTTCTGTGGATTTATATTTTAATTCATATAAAAATGCTCTCTAGGCGCAAGTTGTAGCTGCATATGAAAAACTTAACCATATTTAATTATTACTTTAAGCGAAACCCCGCTCGAAATAGTTAAGTTGAATAGTTGAGTAGCAATAAAACTTTCTTTATTAAGCTTGCTTTAACTTGATTTTATTGAACGTTAATAAGTTTTTGATAGCTGCTAGTGATTAGATACAGTTTTGATTCCACTACCGAGCACTACCGTTTTGATTTTATGACCTCACTGGCGCAATAAACTGCGCGTTTTTAAGCGAGCGGTCCTGAGTTAAATTTTCCAGCAAGTGCAAGTTTGGTCTGGAGGGAGGTTTCGGCTGCACCTCATCAACAAAGACGCACCGACAAGCGAATAAGCGTTCCGATGCGATGCTGTGTAAATTTAGGATTACTAACCCCGTCTATGTTAGAACGTAAACATCTTCGTTTTTATTTTGAGGTACGGAGCCCTAAAAATTTAAGTTATATTTTGTGTTCGATGCAACTGTATGCAGGATTATTATCAGTTATTGCTTTATTGCTAGTTTTTAAAACCATCGCGAGGAATCCTGTATGCATGTGATATTTAAGGCGTAAATTGTTTTAGCAGGAAAGGCAAACTTGAAATTTCTCTATATTGTTCAATTCCTTCAATAAAATAATAGGAGTTCATAAAATTATTGAAGCAATTGAACAATATTTTCATGAACTTCTATTAAACTCTTTAGTCTCCTGAAATTAGGTATTTTGAAATTCAGCCTTTTGATATGTGACTTTTTGCGGTCGTCCACAGAGAGGCATGACTTGCAAAATATTGATATCCAATAATAATTGAAATTTACGTTTAACTTATGTATGAAATGAGCCGCAGCATTGGGCCCCTGTGGTTTATTTATCGTTTCATTAGTCCGCTCCGGCCTAACTTATAATTACTTGCGAGTTGACGCTCCGAACATTTACAAACAAACTTCATTTAATTAATAAACGTTTGTACGAATTTCGTTTATGGTAATAAATTATTTTTTGGAACATATAAGGTATCATGGTATAGATTGATAATAAATTATGTATCTATGCTATGATACCGTACACTTATTAGCTTAATACCTTTTAGTTCTAAATGATATTTGTCTAAACGAGAAAAAATACTCGCAATATATTATGTTTTTTTAACTCTATATATTTATTATGTTTAAATTTATTATGTTTATGTTTATATTTATTATATTTAACTCTGTATATTTATTATGTTTTTTTAACTCTATAAAATTAATTGTTTACGGACTGACTCAGTTTCTTTTAAATTAACATTCTAGGGTCTTTATACCCCATCAAGTGCCAAAATAGGCCTTTTATTTTTTGACAACTTTAACACTATAACCTACGTTTATCTAAAAGAAAAGAATAAGTAACGTTTCAGTAACATTATAGAGTCTTTCTCAAATGTTTTATGGAACTTTTATTTTTGACCTTGTGACCCAAGCTTAGCTAAGAAACGAAATAAAATAAATAAATACTACATGGCATGGGCTATTTCATATCGACGTCCTCTCAAATCTCCCATTATCCTGTCCGAGTTTTTAAATATTTCTCAATTTAACTTGCAAAATATTTGTTGGAAAATTTGATACATTTGTTATTTAGTACCAGGATCGCTTTATCTTGCTGGCCGTTCGAAAATACCGTGATAAGCCGTATATATACCTATTTATACCTTCTTATAATATATTTTACAATATCCGGCTCTATAAGCCTCGATTCCTTTTATCTGAGTGTCTGGTACTGATTGTTTATAGTAATAAGGCCGTCTTTTCAAGCTTTCTGATTATTTTCTGTCCTTTGTATTCGTCTTGTTTTTATGACGGCTATTTATCATCCTGAAACAAAGATTTCATCTCACCGATATTATTTACTACGTTACTCAATATTACCTATTTTACGATAAAAAAAAATGATCGCAAAATGACCAATATACAAAGTAAATATAAGTATGTAGAGTAATGAAAAAACACGAAAATCTAAATATCCAATGAAGAAAAAAAGTATCTAAGTATGTTACTTTAAATCAACGATATTTAGAATTTATTTTAATTATAAAAATACGTTTTTGATCATTTCTATTTTCTTATAGCCCTACGGATGAATTATTCAATTGTCGAATATAGACAAACATTCTTCATAAAACACGAAGTTTAATTTTACTTGTGCCAAACCTATACTTTTGAAACAAAATAGAAAATAATTCTTAAACTTGTTAAAATGTCATTTTTAATGTTTTACACATTCAACATAATAATAATACATAAATCAGTACCCAATACACTATCTTTTGAACATAAGTTAATTAAAATTTAATAGTGGTTTTACATATCTTTTAAACATGTTCAAGGAACAGTTATTCTGACTTAGGGTTTACGCTTTTCTCGTATAGTGACTTTCCTCGTCGATAATATATTAATTACCCCTAACAAACTTCGCGAGGGCAAGCCTTGGCCTTGGTTAGAGTAAGTGTAACTCCGTGGCACGGGTAACTTCAGAAGTTGGCTAATTCAAATTGCCGTTATACTGCAGTTTCAAGAGTATGAGTATATATCACTCCCAATGAGTCACATGGTGGTTTACCCTTGCAATCCCTGGTTTACTCTTGCATTGAGTACTTAGATCAGCTACACTGACCGGTTGTACTGCAATTTCCCCTTCTGAGACATAAAAACTAAAGGGGTAAAAACAACTAACTGTCTGCGGGTTAAATTTTACGACTATTGCGTACGCCGACTTAACTTTGTTTACTGCAAACTCGAGAATTGTCGTAGGGTAACTTCTGCCATCATACACTTTAGGTTTATTAGTTTGATTTCTTTGCGATACACCTATTAAGGCGAAAGTTTGTGAGTGTGTCTGTATGTTTGTTGCTTCTTCATGCTGAAGCTACAGATTTGGCCGAGAATGAAGATTGCGCCCTGAATTCACTCATAGGCTGCTTTATATGCCGGAAAATTCATTGTCTCCACGGGATTTGTGAAAACCAATATTGACGCGGTTTATACAGCAAAAGTCTGCCTTCGAATTTCTGTGGTTTTTTGTAGTTTGTCAGCTAATAACATATTGTGGGCTTGCAACAGTAAAATTGTGGGAATAACAGCATCATCTTACAAGTTTGTATAAAAATCTTTGCTTGAAATTGTTCAGTAAAGGATCGGGATTACTCCGAGAATCGACAATTTTGTGTTTCACACTCGATACTCGGACTTCTGAGAAGGAGGATTTTTTAAGGCAAGATCTCGATATGTAAAGACCAGCCAGTTCCGCAATTTTAATGCTATAAGTCTATAATGTCTCACTTGCTCAGAAATTGCGGAAAACATTGTATGGTTAGTCGGTCGGTTGGTCGGTCGGGTTGTCGGGCAGTCGGGCGATCGGTTGGTTGTGTGGTTGATCGATCGGTTGGTCGGTTGGACGATTGGGCGATCGGTTGGTTGTGCGGTTGGTCGGTCGTGAAAAACTATAGCTTTCTGACTTGCTAAGTCTCGGGGATAAACTTCTCACTTTCCTCTGTGGCCATGCTAAGGCGACTATTTTGTCCCCTTTCAGAGAACAAAATCGGGAATACGATTTTATCTACTCCCCATTCTATAGGGGCAGAGGTATATTTGACCTCCTCTGGGCGGAGAGTGTACCGTCCTATGACTCAGCTACGCGTATGTATCAGGGGCCAGGGATGGGCAACTGCACAGTATTCTGTAATTTATAGGTGTGACAAGCTACAACATAATAACATGCAATTTGATGGAGCATGACAGCCCTTTGTTCGTTCTAAATGATGTATCAAACTGCTAGATTATGGAATTTAATCGAACCATAATTTAACGGTGAGTTTAAACTGTATTACGAGTATATATTGTAATGTAATCGCTAAACCACACTGTTCACTTTGAAGCTTCGAATATGTTACGTTGTAGAGTAATAACATCGTGAATAGAATAGCATTTACCTAGGAATAGGACAGCATGGTCTATTTTCTACGTAGATAGGTACCTACATAGTCGTACAAACTCGATATATGGAAACAATCGGTCTCCAATATTCGAGACTACCTATTTGGAATGCTCGATTTACTCGTACATTACGAAATATGGCTACAAAGTACGAAGAGGTATTCAGAACATTTTAGTACTGGTTTTAGTCAGCATAATTAAAATTCATACAAGCGCTGGTCACTTTTGTGTAAAAACCTCAATGGTCGAATCTGATTCGCTTTTGGTCAGCTGTTCTAACATGCTCGTACAGCTTTGAAAACTACTAACGAAGTAAACTTAAGTCAAGTATAATCTTTAAATAACCTGTGTATAGTCGTATCACAATCAAAACGCTCGTCTTCCTATTCGCGCTAGACAGACTCGTAACAATTAATTATTTTACTTACAGGACTTATTAACGTAAATTGCCATTCTATAGTAACCTTTAATTTTATCGTTGGTTTGCAACTAGAGTAAGTTGTTGGATTTAACAACTTCAGTGATAAAAGAAATCGAATTTATAATCGGATTCTACAAAATTTACTATAGATATTTCAATCCACACTCTCATCACACTCTTTCAAGTAGTTATCATATTAGCTAGTTGAGAAAATATATTATAGGTACGGTTTCAGTTCTAAGGCCGCTATCCGACTGGGCGTTATGCAAGTGTCTGCGTTTCTCCAACGCCAGTTTCTCAACGCCATTATAGACTCTCAACAGCGAAACGCTCGCATTACGCCCAGTGGAATAGCGGCCTTAGGGTTATCATTTTCTTATGTACATTCATCGAGTTAATCTTACAAGTGTATTAAAAATATCTTGAATTTCTACATCAAGCTTAAGGTTCTTTATAAAACCTACTACTAGTACTACACGCAATTCTATCTGAATTTTAGTGCTTTTCAGTAGTACGTTGCATCAACTGAAAGCTTCGGTGTTCACACCTCTCAGCGCATTCATTCAAGAGCCATTCGCAGCGATTTAGTAACGCTCTGGAATGTGTGGAACTCTGCTCCATCTACAGTCACGCATTCTCTGCAACGCGGAATTTTTACACCGCAGTGAAATGTAAGCGTAGACATCATCCCATGGGCCGCGGCAGATTGTGTCGCAAAGAAAATCATACTATTATTATAAAGGCGAATGTTTTCGTTAGTGTATATGCTCATGTTACTCCTTCATGTAGCAAATCCTGAAATTTGAAATAAATTATACTGCTAATTAACCGACTTCAAAAAAAGGAGGAGGTTCTCAATTCGCCGCGTATCTTTTTTTTACCACTGAATAAATCACTGGAAGTACTTACACTGGGCTAACACATAAGCTACTTTTTATCACGGAATTAATCATAGTTGTCGTAATGTATCTACTGTTTTCAAAATTTGGCAAATTTGTAATGACACTATGTTGTCCTAACGTACGAAGTACTGTGCAATTCCGCCAGTGTTAGATATACCTGTATGAATGAAATTAATATAATCCAAGATATTTATACTTTAAAAGTAGCAAGAGTGCTTATCCTAAAGGAAACCTTTACTAGACGTTACAATAAAAGCGGTTATTATGTATAAAATACATTGTAGGTTACACTAACAACAGTTACCCTGTTGTCCGTAGTCGGTATATACCAAGAAGTCCCCCGAGGCACACCCGTAAGCTCGCCGCAACAACTCCGACGATTTATTTCAGCGTGACATTGACGCTTGAGGATGTTCTCACTCGTTGACGCTCTGGAAGTGGTAACACTGATTAAAATATACCTACTTTTCAGTGTTCCATACCCAAAAGGAGAAAACAGAATACTTAATTATTAATTCACATTAAAAATAAATAGTAAATTAAATTAAAAAATATTTGAGGCAGGCGCCCATACAACTAACGTGATTATTTTGCTCGTTTTAGGGTTCCGTATCCAAAGGGTAGAAACGGGACCCTATTACTAAGACTTCGCTGTCCGTCCGTCTATCCGTCCGTCCGTTATTCCATCAGTCACAAGGTAGTATCTCTTGAACCTATATAGAAAGACACTTTTCAAGATGATGTATTTCTGTTGCCGCTATATTTTTTGCTAGTTTTGAATTTGGTGGGCACAGGTGTTTTGGTTGGAATTGGTATTTATGGTTCGGAACCCTCGGTGCGCTAGCCTGAGTCGCACTTGACCGTGATTTCACTATCTGTAATTTGTATAGTTAGCACGTTTCCATTGTTATTGACGTTTGTAATTCAACACCACTGTTTAAACTGACCCGTCTATAACTATCTAGTCTTAAATGGCAGCCTTATTGGAAGGCAATCGTGCATGACTTAATTATTATCATGCCGAGATAATATTATTATTCCTAGAGCATTATGCATTAAATTAATCTAAGAACCAATGCTACCAAGGACACACGTATACCTATTAAAGCAGTTGGAAAATTACTTAAGAAATAAAGGTTATATTAGCACATATGATGTTACCCTTCCTAATTTGCTACATGAAGTTTGCTGTTTATTAAGGTTTTACCAAATACGTTCAATTTCTACTGTATCGAATAAACGATAAGTTATTATTTGATAATGTGACCCCACCGACTTTGTCGTACAAATGAATTTATTATTGTTAACGTAATACATTAATTTATTAATGTTTTGCGCTTCTCCTAAATTATTCAAACTGCGAGTACCTACATTAACTAACACGGGTATTCGGTAATCAATGAATTGGTCACAGTAATACGTACCTAATTATTGTACTGCATCAGAATGTTTTAATATATAGAGTTAGGAGAATTTCGATTAAAGACCCAAACCGCATGATGTTTGAAAGTTTGAAGTCTTATATGCTTACTAACTGACCTGGCTTACGCCTGGCCTGGAAAATAGCTTACGAACTAATCTCAGACCTAAAAAACATACACAAAACGTTTCATTACAATCGATCGAGCCATTTTGAAGGAATTCAGTAATAAAAATTGGCATGAGAATTCAATTTATTAGTATCTACTAATAATAAATAGATAGATAGATAGAAAATTCGCTAAAGTAACCGTTTAACCAGTAAAGCAGTAATGGCGTGATAGCGTAAGAAACATACAAACATTTGCAACGTTAACAGGATAAAGCTTCATATTATTAATTTTCGTTATTCTCCCAGCGCATCCGTAACAAACTCGTAACAGCACGCCACGGTCCAATGAACGGATCTAGACTGTAAGAGCAAAAGCACTGAAGTTCCATTAATTACCCAATGAAGCTGCAGCACTCAGCTCTCGGGCCAATGAACCATCCCGAGTGCACTAGACCCATTACCTGCAAGTTAGGTACACTTTAAATATTGTCAGAAATTTAAATATGCATCAAAATTTCACTCGCGGTGGCACTTTAAATATTGTCAGAAATAATGATAACACTTTGCAGCGCAGTATTTGACATAAAATTAATGGACCAGTTTTCGTTATAAAAAAACCTAATGGTAAGTCTTTTTTTAAGGTTTTTTAAGACTCCGTAGTAAATGAATCGTCTGCTCTTCTCATTTTTGGGAAAATTTTGCGTGGGTGCGACGGAGATGCATAGCGCGCCAATTTCACATAAATCAACGTTTTTCCTTTTTAAAGCGAGAATAAAAGGAATTCCACAAAAGCACAAGGTATTTAGCATACGGAGCCGAACCAGGCATCGCAAATTTTTTAGTATAAAACTGCCAAAAGGGCGGTTGGCACAATTTTTCCAGGCAGTTGCTCGTATCTATTGAACCCAAATTGCAAAAAAAAGTAATAAGTCTTCGTCAAATCCTTGAAATTCATCACACCAAGAGCAAGTGTATTTTGATTTTGCATAAGAAAGTATGAAGAAATACGAACGTCAAAATCGTAAGAATAAACGCAATCAGACAGGTGTGACGGACCGCGTAGCTTGTCAAGGCTCATACGTTATTCAAAAGAGTGCTCCACTAAGGAATATATTTCTCCAACTGAGAAATCTCTTGTCGTCCCCGTATACTCATATTGAATATTAAAATGTGGACTTCGCGCGAACATAGTGTATGAAATGTTCATAAATATTAAGTTCATTCCATCGCTGATCATAAATAATGTATCATATTATTAAATACGATGTGAAATATACGACTTTATATATTAGACTATGCTTCATTCTCCAATTTTTTGGATGGAACTTTTATGTTTTAATATAATCAAACACTTTACTTAAACCATTAAATTAATAATTTCAGCAACTTAGCAGTGAACGAAAGAAACGAGGAACCAAAGTATCGTGATGGTACGGAGGGCATCAAAATTTGGTATATTTATCTGCTGATATCGATATCTACTGATAAATTATAATATCGCTATACCATAAAATCCACTGCGGAAAATGTATCCAACGATATTGCCGACAGCGGTATACAACTTCTATTGACCTATAGTTTGTGCGTAAATGCAGGTTGCAGGTTTGATAGCTCAAAGTTCAATCCGAATAGATACTTACTAAAAACCGCAATAGATACTATTTATTTATGGATAACCAATAGAACATATTTAATGTTTACATATTTTCCTTTAACGGTTAATGACAACATCTATATAATTAATCACGAGAAAACCTGCATGTCCATATAATTTCAACAATATTTTTACCCGCCAATCTGCACTTGACCGCGTTTTGGGCAATGGCCAAGCCCTTATACGATTCTAAATGCAAACCTAGCTCTTAGACTAGTGAACGAATTCGGATACTGGGACGCAAAAGCAGCAATTCCAAACATAACAGTATGGTTAGACCATATTTACATATAGATGGGTCAGGGATTCAAGGATCGTGTACTTTAAAAAGAATGCCAGCTGTACATAAGTGTTTTATTTGCAACGCTTTATATCCATGAATTGAATTCGACGGAAGTAGTTATGTTTTCCAAGTATAGCTCGCTGTAGACAGGATGTTTCCGGTAAAAATAAAATATACCCCCATCGCTAGAACCACGGACGTTAAAACCATCCCATTGAAAGTAGGGTGGTTCTGAGTGATACAGGTTTCACATAAACTTATTTCAGGATTCTTGATCGTAATTGTAAGCAAGCAATTAATGAATTTTATTTCTTACCAACAAAAGGATATTTTACCTAGACAGGTAAAGCCATGGTTACTCATTAAATACTCATCAATATAAATTGTGATTTGAAACTTGAGAGTTCATAAGATCATAAAAAATAATACAAAGAAAATGTGAATTTCAATTTATTTATTATATGTTAACTTATTTTCATTATACGATAGGGTGATTAAAATATACGTAAACTACAGCAATACGTAAGGGGAGTATAAAAAAATTCATCTAAGTATATTAAGTTAGACTTCTACTTAGGATTCAGATCCCTAGATACCTACGGTTCGTTACCACTAAGATAAAATAATAGCCGATAGTGCAAATAGAGAGTTCATTAGTTTTACCCAACTTTAAAGAATATTCTTTTCAATTATGTAGCTGTATTCAGACTTGCGGAAAATACTAAGTTTGTAGCTTTATAAAAATGTTCTGAATTTTTTTATAATTTTACGGAAAACTATAAGGTAAACTGTAAACTTATAATGTCAACACATCAAGTCGGTAACTACTTTTGTACATCTTATAATGCTCATTATAATATATTACGAGTATTTATAACTTGAAACGAAAGGTACGTGATCGATAAATCAATATTTTCGTTTCGTTGTCTTCCCAAAGGGCTTTAAGTACTTGGGTGGTATAATATGTCACATGCGTGCCAATCGCCACTAGTATTGAGGGATTATCTTCTTAAGGAGATATGAAGCCTGGTTTGAAAACTCGTGCTTGACTACAATCATGTCTGATGAACAAAAGGATGTAAAGGTCTAGGATGGATCGCACTTGCCTAGAAAATGCCTATTCACTCTTCTCTTGAAGGCATCCAGGTTGTACTTGGCTGGGAACACAGAAGCTGGAAGGGTGTTCCACACGTTAGCGGTACGTATCAGAAACCACAACGACAACAGAAGCCATCCACCACTTCTTCTTCAATTCTTTCTTCCACATATTTTTCTTCCATCCATTCCCATCAGCCATCAATTTGCAATCCTATCCTCTCCTTTTATACGCATATTATCATCCTGGGAATAAAATACAAAAGTCTGATGAATATTCAGCGATGCTTACCCACAAATCTGGTCTCGTAAACCTTTGGCAACATTTTTATGTGCCATAGTTTTCCGGTAGATTGCGGTTTATGTGGCGAGTTTTTACACATCGACTACATAAACGATGGTACGTACGTTTTTAATAGTCCTGTCGACACAAATAAAAAAGTTGCACACTGCCGTATTAGTAAAGAGCGAACAATCTGCGTCCATCATGTTATTTATTGACTCTTGATCTCTATTGTTCTAGTACAGCTGGATCAAACGTTCTACACAATTGACAGTCAATTTTTGTTCTGATTGGAAGCGCCCCTTTGTAAGATCCACGGTACTTAATTGAAATTTGTTGCTTGTGACTGTCGTTTTGTATGTCATATTATTTTAGTTCCATGGACGCTCACGCCAGGTTACACACCGATCAGCACTTAAATGGCGAAAATCAAGTGTAGTATCATATAGTTCAGTGGGTTAATCCCACAACCAATTTGATGAATTGTTCCTGTGTATAATATATGATGCTATCCTGTGATGGTTTAGATTGAAAAACGTTTTATGGCTTAATTGATGATGATAATTTGATTGTAAACCGTTTCACGCAACAACTTATAATAATAATAATAATAATAAACGCCGTGTGGCAACGGCAGAGTAGAATATTGCCACCCCATCTCTTACCCGTGGGTGTCGTAAGAGGCGACTAAGGGATGGGAGAACCATTTAAAGTCTTTAAGCCGGATGTTCACGGAGTTGTTACTCTGGGTTCACCTGGCTTATGGTTCTCCCGACTGAGCGAGCTGGCTCAACTAAAACAGCCTCCCCGGGGACCTGAGTGGACCCCGGGTGATGTAATCACCACTCACCCTCCCCCCCTTTTTTACAATGATGGAAAGACAGAACGAGAATGCGCTTATAGGGTCGCTGCCTGGGGGGCGCCAGGGCGCGTCTGGGGCTGGCGCTGGACGTGGCAGCATGCGGTCCGCCAGCCACACCAACAGCCGGCCGGCGCTACCATCTAGCCGGTCGGCAATTCCATCATCCCCACCAGATGGCTTGGCTCCGACAGGGTCCTCTAGGGCCCAATCTTCGGAGCCCGCCGCTGGTGGTGTACGCCGCATGCGATGGACACCATCCATGAACGAAAACGTCATGCGAGCGTATTTCAGGGCTACAGGGGGGGAAACCGGACGGACTGGCTACCGAGCGGCAATGTATCGTCAGTTTCTGCTGCTTGAGCCGCAACTAGCTGTCACGGAACAAAACCTGGCAGATCGAGCTCGGTTCATTATGCGCTCTAACATCTTCGGCGCTGCCGAGCTCGAACGATTGCGACGTGAGGCTGTTCCCGACGTGCCAACCTCAACCACAGCGCAAGTCGTGTCTCCTGCGGCCCCTGTCCGTGAAGAGACCGAGACTGTGTCTCAAGATTTGCCTGTGGAGGAGGACACTGAGGGAACAGTCGCCCTGGATTTAGAGCGGATGGGAAGGATTTTAGAAGAGGCAATTGCTGAAATCCGAATTGCTCCTCTAGAGAATCGTCCGCGGCTCTCCCGGCTCTCGCTAAATGTAGCGACGCGGGATGTCATTGAGGCCATTAACCAAATGCTGCCACAACATCTTGAGAGCAGCACTGGTTTGGATGATACGGCTTCTATTCTTTTCGGCGCTGCCTTAGCCGTCCATCGTTTCATTGGCGTCAAAGCCAAGAAACCTGGACGGTGTGCCGCTAGATCCAGTGCAGAGGCTGCCTGGAAGAAGAGAATAGAACGACGTATCACCCTTGCCAGAGGCCTCATTGGCAGACTGCAAAGCTTCAGGTCGGGCAACACGAGGCCAAGGATTGTGCGCACCGTTAGGATAGCTTTTAACGGGCTGGGGGTTCGCCTAGACCAGCCCGATATAGCTCAAAAACTAACGGAGCGCATCGACGACCTGAAGCAGAAAATCGCTGCATGGGGGAACCGCATTCGGCGGTACTCGGAAAGAGTTGAGCGATTTCAGCAAAATCGCCTCTTCGTGAGTGATCAGAAGAGGTTTTACAAAAAGTTGGAGTGCCCAGCGGTCTGCTCCTCCTCTCAGCGACCAGACACGGCTGACCTTATCGCTTTCTGGCGCAGTGTTTGGTCGACAGAGGTGGAGCACGAAGAGGGCCCTTGGATTGCGGCGGTAGAGGAAGCATGTGCCTCAATTGAGCCGATGAACCCGGTCGCCATCTCTGCGGAGGATGTAGCTGATGCGGTAAGGCGGGCCCCGAACTGGAAAAGTCCGGGGCCTGACGGACTGCATCACTACTGGCTAAAGGGTTTCTCGGCTTGCCATGCGACCTTGGCTCGACAATTCCAAGACGCCCTTGAGCAAAGGGCGCTCCCAAACCTTTTCACCACCGGGATCACTCATTTAGCTCCAAAGACCACAGATACCGCTGACCCGGCTAAGTACCGCCCCATTACGTGTCTTACTACCATCTATAAGACACTTACATCCGTTCTGAGCTCCAAAATCACCCACCATGTAAACAACCATGGGATCATGTCTGGGGCTCAGAACGGGTGTAGGGGTGGTAGTCGCGGTACTAAGGAGCTCCTTCTCATCGACTCCGTCGCTGGCCATTTGGTCAAACGCAGCCGCCGGAATTTTTCCGCTGCCTGGATTGACTATAAAAAGGCGTTCGACTCGGTGCCTCATTCATGGCTCCTGAGGGTCCTCGAGCTGTATAAAGTTGATAGCGCAGTTCGAGACTTCCTCGGAGTATGTATGGGGCAATGGAGCACGATCCTTTGTCTCCATGGCGAGCGGCTAGCGGCTGCGGGTGACCGAATTAGGATACGGCGGGGTATCTTTCAGGGCGACTGTTTGAGTCCACTTTGGTTTTGCCTGGCTCTGAACCCCCTTAGCACTTTGCTGGAGGGTTCCGGGACAGGCTTTCAGTTTCGGAGAGGGGGGCTGAAGGTACCTCACCTTCTCTACATGGATGACCTCAAACTGATGGCGCCCAGCGCTTCCCGTCTGCAGGAATTGTTGAACATCACCACTGAGTTCAGCAATTCCATCAGAATGGAACTCGGGGTGGATAAGTGCGCGGTCCTGCATGTGGAGCGGGGACGGGTCGCTCGCTCGGCCGAGATCAATCTCGAGCCGTCGAGCATCAAGACCCTCTCCGAGGCTGAGTCATACCGGTATCTGGGCATGTCACAATCAATAGGGGTTCAGGAGGCGGATGTGAAACAGTCTGTTTGCGAGGTCTTTTTTCGGCGCCTGGCAAAGATCTGTAAAAGTTATTTGTCGGGTGCCAATAAGGTCCGAGCCTATAACGGCTGGGTCATGCCCGTCCTCATGTACACCTTTGGCGTGCTCAGATGGACTCAAACCGAACTAGACGCCCTGGATAGAAAGGTCCGCACAACTATGACTGCCCATCGCATGCACCACCCAAAGTCGTCTGTCATGAGGCTGTATATCCCCCGAAAGTGTGGTGGTCGAGGCATGCTCAACGTCAAGACCATGCACAACCGGGAGATATCCAGCCTTAGAACTTACTTCGAGGCGAAGCGGGAGTCTCCAATGCATCGGGAAGTCATAGAATGTGATAAAGGGCTGACCCCCCTATCTTTGGCTAACGCCGAGTGGCAGGGACCGGTTGTGCTTAGTACCTCTGACCGGGAGTCCGTATGGAAAGGGAAGGAGCTGCACGGACGCTTTTTTAAGGCTCTTCATGAGCCCCACGTGGATAGAAAAGCGTCCGTGCAGTGGCTGCGTTTCGGTGACCTCTTTGGGGAAACCGAGGGTTTTGTCTGTGCAATACAAGATCAGGTGGTTAAGACGCGGAACTACCGAAAGTACATTCTGAAGGATGGCACTCACGACATCTGCCGAGCCTGTCGCCATCCCGGTGAGTCACTCAGACATGTGCTTTCGGGGTGTTCGGCGCTTGCCAACACTGAGTATTTGCACAGGCACAACCAAGCAGCCAAAATCCTCCACCAAGAGCTTGCTCTGAAGTACGGACTCCTGGATGAGAGGGTGCCTTATTATAGGTACACGCCGGTTCCTGTCCTCGAGCGCGGCGGCGTCCGGCTCTATTGGGACCGGTCAATCATCACGGACAGGACGATCTTGGCTAACAAGCCTGATATCGTGGTGATGGACCGGTCACAGTCGCGGGTGTTTTTGGTGGACATCACGATCCCGTATGACGAGAACCTCGTGAGAGCTGAGACGGAGAAAAAGCGAAAGTATCTGGATCTGGCTCACGAGGTTTCCGCCATGTGGCACGTGGAGTCCACTGAAACCATTCCAATCGTGATATCTGCTAATGGTTTAATCCCAGTCAGCCTCGCTCACCATCTGCGGCGACTGGGTTTCCGTGGCAGTTCACTTGCGGCCAAGATGCAGAAGGCGGTGGTGCTCGACTCGGCTAGGATAGTCCGTCGGTTTCTTAGCCTGTCGCCCTGACCCCCGGCCGTTTGGTCTCCCCTGCCGGGGTGTAGTCCTCCGCCCGGCACATATATGTATGTGTGTAACGTTTATGTATGTTTATTTAATCTATGTGTATGTAAGTAAGTTTAATACGTCTTTGGTTTTTATATATATTTATCATGTGCCGGGTGTGAGAGTTAAATTAAATATGAAAATAATAATAATAATAGCCTCTTTATTTCCAATAAATCTTAAATAACATTAATTTATCTAACAACTATTTAAGTAATTAGGATTACATTAACTTTATTATTGGAACCCCACTCAGGGTAAAGGCCTCCTCTAGCTTACTCCATGTTTTTCTGTTTTATGTTTTTCTCCTCCAGTTTGTTCCTGCTACTGAAATTATTTCGTCAATCCATCTGTTCCTTGGGTGCCCTCTTTTTCTTTTTCCCATAGGTCCCTCCCAGATAGTTGTTTCTATCGTCCACCTATTGTCTGTGTATCTTGCTAGATGTCCTGCCCGTCGCCACTTTTGTGTACGCGCATGGTGAAGCACATCTATTAGGTTGGTTTTTGCTCTTATGTCTGTGCTTCTTATCTTTTGAATTTTTCTTATTTTCAATATACTTCTTTCCATCGCTTTCTGACAGTTTGCTAGTTTTGTTTTTATTTTTGTGTTGCATGTCCATGTTTGACAGCCGTAGGTGAGAGTTGGTAGAATGCATGTGAAGAATTCTTCAGGTGTAATGGAAAAGTTCCTTTTAGGATTACTTTTAGACTCCAGTATCTTTTCCACCCTATGTTCACTCGTCGTTCTATAATTAAATATTAAAACTTTCCGCTACTTGATAGTACCTACTCCTAATAAAACTCAAATTACAGTTAAAAAATTCGAAATATACTTCATTAGTGAATACAATAATGAACAAACAAGTTTTAATTTATTTGCTCGTCCGAGCTTCATTGTACGCATTAAAAGTGCTTTGAAAAACCTTTTAATACTTCGAATTTCATTTTATTTAAATTAAAACAAAATCTGATCACAGTGTTAATGAATATCTAAATTCAACAATAATTTATTGTATATTCAGTTTTACCAGCGTGAATTCCAACTTTATAAAAATAGCGAATAGCGTGGATGTTTCCATGATTAAAAGAGATGGTGTGTAAATTGCTATATTCAATATTTTTTGTTTGAGTGGAACAAACATTCAAACACAGATATGTTATCCAATTGTTCTCTTTATAAAATAATAATAGACAATTTATAACAATCAGGTAGAATAAAATTGATGGATCTTATCATAATACTATGAATTCGCGTAGGTGTTCTTTCTCAACATTCAATTCAAGGACAAAGTGATATTGGGCTTCTATTCTTTCAGTATCTATGGTTTCTGCGGGATTTTTGAGGACTTAAAATTTTCGCAAACAAAGTAGCACGTAAATCTTATTCTTACATTAAATATTGTGTAAAAAAGTTCATATTTCAAGAAATTACCAAAAACATGTGTGTTTAACATTTTAATTTATATAACATCGCTCTTCTTATCGCCTTCCTGTTATTAGAAGAACAGATGGTTTAGTATAATAAAGAGTAATCTAAGTAGAATAAGGAATCATCAAGTAGACCCTACGACAACTTTACAGATAGTATAAAACACATAAAAATTACCACCGTAAGTCGTGAACCTAAGAAGTAGACAGAGTCACCAAGTCTTAAAGACCTAAAGAATAAAGAACAGTTAACACTTGTAGTTCACAAGTTTTTACTGTTCTGTTTGTCCGGGCCCCTACATTTACCTAGTTCTTACAATGAAAATGGGGGTCAATGTGACGCTTTTATTAGGAAAATCGAGTCACGTCTCCGTAGGGGTTTGCGGCGATAGAAAGGAAATGACTTTGGTAATACCGATGCGCTTTTGCATTTGATATTTTTGATCGTTTATTTTCTTTACACCCTTTAGATTTTTTAGTTGTCTTTGTTTCCCCTTACATTTCACTTCGCTCGCACGTCAAATCTTCAAAAGATCCTGTTTTAGCGGATGCCTACGTCCGACTTATAGGTCGCTCTCACTCCGACTAGATAGAGCCGTACCTAGCAATGACAGCTCTGTGAGTGCGGCAACTTTCTCTTGTGGTATGAGTGTGTCAATTTGTAATTTGTATGGTGCGCGGATGCTAGTGTGCGTGAAAAATTGTGTAGCGACAGCTCGGGTTTTCCAACTAAGGCAAAGTATTTTTTGTCCCACTTCTGAAGTCGAGGGCGGCCTCGTGGACCGCTATGTGTTATATGCAATCAAAACGATGATATTTCACATTCGAACCTAGGTATGAGAGATAAAATTTTAAAACAAAGTAAAAAAAATTCAATTTGTTAATACAAACTGCTATGTGTATCGGGATACTTTTAAAAGTTATTTCTTCCAACCATTCATTCCGCAATAAAATATTTTCCCGGTAACGTACAGAGTAATAAACCAGTTCGGTAATACGAATAGGTTAGCAAGCTTTATGAAAAGACTGCCCGGAGCTTTG
Source organism: Coenonympha glycerion (assembly GCA_963855885.1). Classification (NCBI taxonomy): domain Eukaryota; kingdom Metazoa; phylum Arthropoda; class Insecta; order Lepidoptera; family Nymphalidae; genus Coenonympha; species Coenonympha glycerion. The sequence continues at coordinate 11,838,342 of OY979637.1, read as the reverse complement.
GCTTTAACCTTTTTGTAGACCCTACTGTGGATTTATTGACTCCGTTGTTTGAGAATCATTTTTTCTGAGAAGCACTAACATTTATGTTTAATATGTTGATTTTAGGAAATAATACCTAAATCGGTTAAAGTTTTGAATCTGAATATTTTTATGGAGTATCGCTTTATAAGAAAATCGTGCTAATAGGAGCATCTTTGTTTACGCAGATTTAAGTTCTTCAATCCATACAAGGAATCACGTAATCAGAAGCAGTGATAGCCTGGTTCTCTAGTGGTTAAGTCCTCAACAGCCTCGTTGGTCTAATCGTTAGCATGTTTGACTGCAGATCATGAGGTCCTGGATTCGATTCCCGGGTCGGGCCAATAAAATTAACTTTTGATTTTTTCTATCAGGAAATTTCTACTTCCAGCCCGAAGTTGGAAATTGGCCACTGCACCAGGGAAAATATTGAAAAATGTAGGGTGGGATATAATGTTGGAACATAAGAGACTCTGTTGAGTTGCTGCCGAATTTGCTATCATTACGTATAATATAGGTAAAGAGGTTTGGGTATTTTAGGTAATGATTTAGTGCTATGATTTTGGTACATTAGGCACGTCGGGCGTATATATTTCACTACCTGCGGTTTTATTGCCAATAACCGCAGTGTAATCTAGTATTTAAATGTTCAGTTTATTAGCAACTCCACATTTAATGGAGGTTCCATTTCTCACGGGAATTCATTCCGTATAAAACGTATTACAGTGGAATAATATTTACTGCTCTTGTATTTTAGAATAACTAGATATAGTCTTAAATAGAAGTTAGCTTTTTTAACATTGAGTTGCGCGGCATATATAGAGAAGGAGTGCTAAAGACGAAAATACGTTACTATTACCTATATTTTTTTTTGAAGGCCAAGAAAGAATATGTCTTACTAGCAATGTCTTATTTTTTGTTTATTACGGTGTACAAATTATAAGTTGGATAGGTAAAAGTTAACTGCCAGTTTAGATGGGTACTCAGATAATGCAGAAAACGTAACTACCAACCACCTTATTATTAATGTTCTCTCCCTATGTATTATAATATCACCTACCAAAGAGAGAGGTGTCAAAAGTTAACAGCCCAGGACACGCCATTAAAAGTTACCAAACGGAAAACTTAATTTGCTCGACTCGGCTTATTGCATTGGAATTTCCCGACTGAGCAATTCTGTTATTTTAATACTACGAACTGCCGCGTGGCCCTCAATTTAATTTTTCTTACTTAGCTACTTACAAGCCTTCAAAATAATGTAATGTGTGTCACCTTTCAGGTACGAGTCGGTTTCGTGCACTGAGGGTTCCCGAATATATTATATACCTACCAATAGTTAGAAGTAACAGGTCCATCCACCGCAACCGCCACATGTGGTTAAATGAAAAGCCTGTCAAGTAACTGTCGTTAATTTTCATTAACGTTATGTTATTTATTTTTTTCAAATAATAAATTTTATTGAAAATTGCTGTTAGGTAGGCTATATGCGAGTCAAGTGATGTGTTTGTCAAAGTTAGAAAAAGTGGCTGTGACATACGGACGGACAGACAGACAGACAGACATGACGAATCTATAAGGGTTCCGTTTTTTTGCCATTTGGCCCCTGGAACCCTAAAAAAGGCCCGTCAACCGCAGCAGTCACAGGTGCGTCATTATTAAATGAAAAGCCAGTCAAGTAGCTGTAGTTAATTTTCAATAACTTTATGTTGATTCTTTTTTAATAATAAATGTTTTTGAAAATTGCTATTAGGTGCCTGCTTGTACATGTACTTTTATAATGACAACTCTAGATTTATCACGATTGTGATTTGGCACAAGGTGCAAAGATTTTTGTTCTGTTAAGTTTTTAGCCCATAAATAAACACATATTTTGTTGCTCGTCTCAAATAATGGCCGAGGCTCGAAGAAAATGTTAAAGTTAGCGACGCAATTAAAAGTTGCTGACACGGAACTTATATTAATAAATTTGCTAGACACTGTTTAATAAGTTATTATTATCCGACAAAAAATATTAGAAGAACAATTATAACTTAGATTAACAATGGCATATTGTTATGGATTGGCACTTTATTTTTATAATATCAGTGTCGTTAAGTTCAAAATAAATTTTGTTATAAGCAAATAAAATTTAATTTTTTAAAGCCATAAGCCATATTATCTACGCTCGTTTCTTAAAGTTCGAATTATGAAATCAAAATGTGTCACATATTGACCTACTTTATTCACAGACTTCTATAATTATTAAAAAGTTATTCATTATAACATCGCTGTACTTACTATGGAAATATCTCAAGATAGTTGAATAATTTCCATTACGATACTGGACTCTGGGTTCCTGTATTTTTATGTGTCGTCATAGCCAAAAGGGAGTGTAGAGCCTCCTTAATTTTGTCTTTTTACCCGACTGCAAGAAGGGTTATGTTTTTTTAGATATGGAGTCCACAGACAACATTTAGTTGGTAGTCATTATCGAAAATACCGAGACTATGGATTGGATGGGCTATGATTGACCATAGACAACAACAACAATGTCTATTGTCAATGGTTCTTAAACTGAATTTTGGCACCATACCTAACTTTTATCATTTTAATGTGTTATTTTTGTTACTTAGTCAAAACTTTGCGCGGAAAAATGTCTAGCAATGAAACCTACTAAAGAAATTTTAACTCGACCTGAAATTTTAGTAATTGCAACAAAAATGAACCACAAAGTGAAGGATTAACGACAAAGGTTAGCAAGATTTTATGGTTTGGAATTATGATAATATGAGCGTAGATAAAGTAGTGTATGAAACTCTACATAATTAGGTATTAAAACACTCGTGTGATACTTTTAAAAACTCGCCTGCAGATCGTTTTTTAAACTCACACTCATGTTTTAATACCCCCCATTATGCATCCGTTTCATAAACTACTATTATAAATTCTTTTTCAAGCCATTCTATAGTTCGAAATCAGCTTCTGATTTACATTTATTACTTATTACCGTGATTCACACTAGTAATCTTGTAGGATTTTTTTAAATAATATTAAAAAGTAATTTTAAATTCTATTGCAATGACGTTACTACACTGCTTTTTAAAACTTTTTAAAATTAATATTAATAGCTTTATCGACGATTAAAAATAGACAGACAGACGGACGGCGCTATGGGGTTCCAGTTTAACAGTTTTGGTATGGTACCTCAAAATAATACTAAATATTTACAGAGAATAACAATAAGTAAATTTACTTAATATTTAAATTAGGTTACACAAAATAGCAACCAAGGTAGCGTCAAGCGTGAATCGAGGTCAACAATAAGCGTCGAAAGTTGTAGGTTAAAATTAACGGGAAACACTGTTTTGCATAAACTCGGTCCCAGTTGTCCCCGTAGGTACGGTAAGTGAAATTATGAAAATCATCTTGTTATCTAAGTAGGATAAAGTATTTCTGCTGAAAATCTCGCAGCGCTTAAAAAATTCATGCAATCCTGGTGGATGTGCAGACGTAGGTACTCTTCGTCTGAGACATACGGGTAGAACGGTTGAAGATCTAACTATGTCCTGAATACTATGATAATAACATCAAGATGAGCCCATCCGAACATTTTACGTAAACCTTCTTCATACAAGAAAATGTAGAGCCATGTGTCGAAACTCCTGCGAAATACTGCGTAGGCTTACAGCTTACTACTGACGCCGGAGGGGGTTTTGCTCCCATAAACTGGCGACATTTTTTCGCGCGGTCCGCCGGGTCTATAGTATAGGTGTCTTTGCCTGAATATCTAAGATTTACTGACAGACATACTACGCTCAACGGTCTGCTTAAACTGCTTCACCTAAGAGACCCGGTTGACATCTCCGAAACTGAGGGGAAAGGAGTTGTTGAAATTACGAAATCTGATTGGTTACTCAAACACAGCTCCGCTTTGGTGGAAACCGGGCCGAAAAGCATGTTGAAAAGGAGTTCGTGACTCAGAAAAAGTCAGCATAATAGGTGATGATAATGATGAAAAATTAGAAAATTTTAACACAAGCGGGCATATTTTATTGTAGAACACTGTTGGTTGGCACTAATTTGAAAATATGTGACTCAATGCAAATGTCGATAAAGCAACCTTTTCAGAAATTTTCAGTAGTTATCACTTCGTGAACAAGATGTCGCTGTTCGTTTTTAACTTGCGGTATAGGTTTATTGTTTTAAAAATATATAACAGGTTCATAAACATTAGCTTATGATTTGAGAACTACCTTCTTGAATTTTTGGAAATGTATCGTAATTGGTACATTTCAGATATAATTTATAAAATAAAATAAAAAGTGTGAGTCGGACTCGCGGCGCGAGGGTTTTGTACTTCTTTAGAAAAAGTAGATTGTAGATGTGAGTAGAACCATAAGAATGACTTTTCTTACCGATCAGCAAACCTAACGTTGTTTTATGAAGTTAATTGTTTACACCAAAAAAGTATAATACATACATATAATAGATACAGAGTTGATTTTATTTTTCCCATAAGTATTTCAGATTTTTCGATTGGTACACTTCAGAGATAAGGGGGAAAGGTATTTGGGCCTGCAGCGCAACTTACGCGCGCGCCGGCGCCACTTACGCACTCAGCGGCGCCATTTTCGCGATTTTACTTATACAACGACGACGTAAGTCTGCATTAAAAGAAACTGCATAAACGGGGAGAATGGGGAGTCTTGATTTAGTATTGCGCGCAGCAACAGTTAAGTGAAGGTGCAAAGTTAAGGGTCGATGGAGTCTCTTAACACGTTTTCAAGCTTCAAGACTTAAGTCATTCATATTAACTATAAGTGGCCATTCCACATAGACCATGCGAAGTTTATGTACATAAATCTCTAATAATAAATGAGCCTGGTTGTAAGTTCTAATTAGTTATAACCGTACTTGTGTCTAGGGACAAAGTCGAGGCCAGTGTTTTGAGTAATTAGGGAGTCTTGGATGAAATTTAACTAATTATTCGAAATTAATTTTAGAATGTTTGGGTCTGCTTTTCATTCATTTAATTAAAGGTCTCGTAGTGATGCAATTTTGAAATGTCTTTGGTTGTTTTGATTATGAGAGAGTAGGGCAAAACTTATTAAAGGATATTAAATACTAGCAGATACCCGCGGCTTCGCACGCGTAAATTTTAGTTTTAACTATTAAACGGGAACCATCCATTTTCCGGAATTAAAAGTACCCTTTGTGTTAATTTACATGAAATCTATCTTCATTTCAACTTTAAACCAAAAATTTTCAGTAGTTGTGCGTGAAGGAATAAATTTTCTCCCACATGAATATCTGGTTTTCCCTATTATCGCGAAAACAATGGATTTTCCCGAGAAAAAAGTAGTTGATTCTAGGATGTAATCTATCTCCATTCCAAATTTCAGCCCAATCGGTTCAGAAGTGACGGCATCGTGGCGTCACTTCTGAACCGATAAATTTTCCGAGATGAAAAGTAGCCTACGTATTCAATCCAGGATAAAATCTATCTTTTTTCCGAATTTCAGTCATATCAGTTCAGTAATTACTGCGTGAAGTAGTATTTTAACCGCGTGAATATCAGTTTTTCAGTTTTCCCGCGGACATAATAGACTTTTCCGGGATGAAAAGTAGCTTTTGTATTAATCCAGGATATAATCTATCTCGATTTTCAATTTCAGCCAAATCAGTTCAGTAATTACGGCATGAAGGAATATTTTTCACGCGTGGATTTCTGTTTTTCATTATTATCATAGAAACCATGAAATTTTCCGAGATGAAAAGTAGCCTATGTATTAATCCAGGATAAAATCGATCTCTTTTCCGATTTCAGTCATATCAGTTCAGTAATTCAGCGTGAAGGAGTATTTTTACCGCGTGAATATCAGTTTTTCAGTTTTCCCGCGGACATCATAGAATTTTCCGGGATGAAAAGTAGCTTTTGTATTAATCCAGGATATAATCTATCTCGATTTTCAATTTCAGCCAAATCAGTTCAGTAATTACGGCATGAAGGAATATTTTTCACGCGTGGATTTCTGTTTTTCACTATTATCATAGAAACCACGGAATTTTCCTGGATGAAAAGTAGGCTTTGTAATAATCCAGGATAAAATCTACCTCCTTTCCGATTTTCAGTCATATCAATTTAGTAATTACAGTGTAAAGTAGTATTTCTCGCGTGTGAACATCAATGTTTTAGGTTTCCCGCGGAAACCATGGATTTTTCCGGGATGAAAAGTAGCCTTTATATTAATCCAGGATACAATCAATCTTTATTCCGAATTTCAGCCATATCAATTCACTAATTACGGCGTGAAGTAGTATTTTTCGCGTATGAATATCTATTTTTCATTTTTCCTGCAAAAGCCATGAATTTTTCCGGGATGAAAATTAGCCTCTTTATTAACCCAGGATAAAATCTATCTCCGTTCCAAATTCCAGCCAAATCGGCTGTGCACTTGCGGAATGAAGATTTTTTTTCCGCGTTAATTTCGGTTTTTTACTAATCCCACGGGAACTATGAATTTTTTCGCGATGAAAAGTAGCCTTCGTATTAATTCAATATATAATCTATCTTTATTCATAATTTCAGCCATATCAGTTCAGTAATTACGGCGGGAAGTAGTATTTTTCCCGCGTGAATATCTGTTTTTCCCTTCTCCTGCAAAACCCATGGATTTTTCCGGGATGAAAAGTACTCTATTTATTAACCCAGGATATAATCCATCTCCATTCCAAATTTCATCCAAATTCGTTGTGTACTTGCGGCGTGAGATTTTTTTTCCGCGTGAATTTCGGTTTTTAACTTATCCCGCGGGAACCATGAATTTTTTCGGGATGAAAAGTAGCCTATGAGGTAATGCAAGATATAATATACCTCTGTTTCAAATTTTAGCCAAATCGGTACAGTAGTTGCGGCGTGGAGACGTATTTTAACTTGATAAAATGCAAACTTCGGACCCCCGTTTCACCCCCTTAGAGGGTGAATTTTAAAAAATCCTTTCTTAGTGCACCCCTAAACCTCACAAGGAACATGTGTGCCAAATTTGGAGTCTCTAGACCCAGCGGTTTGGGCTGTGCGTTGATATGTCAGTGAGTCAGTCAGTCAGTCAGTCAGTCAGTCAGTCAGTCAGTTTCTTCTTTTATATATATAGATAAATCGTAGTAGGTAACTTACTTTATTTCCCGTATTGTTGTAAGAACTAGCAGCTCCTTATTAATATTGAATATGTATTTGATAATTACCCAAGGAAAATATAAATAAATATAGTGAATTATTAAAAACTACCCTAATAACATACAACTTTTAACATCATAAGAAATTTTTGAAATTGTATGTCAGTGTATGAAGTCACGAAGTTAAGTTAGGAAGTACATAATATACGAGTTGTTATGTGATAAATGTATGCTTACGTCCATAATCCATAAATTCAAATAAGAATATGGAAATATTTTAATACTCAATAATATTTATGAAGATCTCAAGTAAATCAAACTTATAGAAACAGTAATTGTAATTCAAAGTGGAGTAAATCATAAAATTAAATAACTGACAATGAGAAAATACATAAATGTCGTCAAATAATATTCTTTTTAAACAAAGTCAAACAATTTCGGAAACTTCGCAGATTTGCCTTCAGTTTTAATTTGTTTTTTTTTTCTCCTCCTTAACTTAGATTGGGAAGATTACTTATCCGAGGGCAAAATGAACGCTGATTCGTTGATATTATAATAAAAGTTTTTGGATATTCATTCCAAATTCATTCTCGATGATGATGAGAATCATGAGTTTTAATTTCAATTGATCTAGTAATAGAAGATGTTCACAATTCAGAACTACGAGTATATCCGACGATCAGTATACACTACTAGATCGAGTATACAATACACGATCTTTTTATCTATATCCACACCGTGAAATTTACATTTATTTCACTTTACAAATCATTTTTTTTTAATTAATTAAAAATAAAATACTTCAATTTGGAATATGTCTTTGGCTTAGCGACAGGAAAAAATAATCTCTATTTTCACACCACGTGCAAAATGTCATATTATTTATTACTTATCCTATCCTATACCTTTAAACGAGCAATTCTTGTATATATATTTCTATATAATCTGGATCTCGGAAACGGCTGCACCGATTTTCATGAAATTTAGTATACAAGGGGTTTTGGGGGCGATAAATCGATCTAGCTAGGATTCATTTTTTTTAAATGTCGTATTTACTAATAAAAAAAAATTTTACTCTATACCTGACATCTATTGGCATAAAGTTAAACTATTACAGTAATTTCCTGCTGCCATCTATTGGTGAGTGGCTGTGATATTACCAAGCAAAGCTTGATCAACCAGGTATAATCATTTACTTCATATTTTTTCCCGATAGCTTGAAATCTGGGAAACTACATGACATCTATTAGCGAATAGTGAAACGAATTTTAATGACCGCGGCCGGCATTTGTTTTAACGAGAATAATATTATAATGCTAAAGGTAAAATATGACTTCTCCCGACATCTATTGGCGAGAAGTTATATTAATTTTTTTATGGAGTCAACGAACTGGGCGCGAAAATTCAAATTTTATTTAGTTTTCTGGTTTAGTGGGCTTATACATCCTAAGTTTATATAGTTTATACACAACATTTATGCATCTCATAGTTGTAATCAAAACTCTGCTCAACAATACTCATTTACCTCATATTGTTTCTCGATATATTGAAAACTAGGAAACAACGTGACATCTATTGGCCAATAGCAATACTATTATAATGGCCCAGGCATCCAACTGAATAAATATGACTTTTTCTGCTGACATCTATTGACGAGAAGTACTTAATACTAATTTTTTTTATGGAGTCAACGAATTGGGCGCGAAAATTCAAATTTTATTTAGTTTTTGCTAATAGTGGGCTAATAATTATACATCGTAAGTTTATGGCAATGAGTTTTGCGGGCACAACATTAAAAGGGGCAAGGTGGTATTCTCTCGTTCAAAGCTAGCTCCATTCGAAATAATGGGCCTTTGAAATTGGTTTTTAATCGTAGTTTCCCAATATCAAAATTATCGTGCCATCCACAGAGCAAGATAATCCATGGCACAATTGGCAGGGCACTCAGCCGTGATAGCTAGGGGGTACGGGTTCAAGTCCCGTTGGCAGCGATAATTTTAAACACTCGAAATAAAATAACTTACGTAATTGGTTGATGTAATGTAAAAAATTAAGTATTAGTATAATATATAAATATTAAACTAATTACACTCGTGATTTTTATTTAAGGAGCACACCACGGGTGTGCTCGCGAAATTCAAATTTTTTGTGGTTTTTCGCGATTTTTAACCTAATAAGACATAATAGGCTTATGGCAGTCAAATTGCGATAGTCCCAATATCTTCTTTACGTATTTATATAAAAATCTCTGCTCGAAAGTGTCGAGTTAAAGAAATTAGTCCGAGATTTGCGAGTTACTCACATAAAACTCGATACTCGGACTAATTTCCTAGAACATTTTTATGCAAAGATTTTGATATAATCATGCAAAGACGATACTGCCATTCTCACAAATGCGTAATTAGCGAACAAATTGCAAAAAAACAATGAAAATTTTGAATTTCGCGGGCAGAGTCGAGTTCATATATTTTTTTTATTATTATGTCGATAAGATCGAAAAATATTTTTTCATATTTCATCATTACATTAGTACCTATGTAATTCATACTTAAATATAATTTCTACTCCAAATTACAATTTACAAAAAAAAACCGAGCGAAGCTCGGTCATCCAGGTACTTTCTTAGTATTCATGCAGCTCTCAAACCAACAGGGCTCATTCTTACATTTGCTAGAAATCTTTGACTATACAAAACTATACTGTAACTATCGGAAAATGCATTTTCAATGTTAAAACAGACGCAAATTTTCGCTACATACATTTCTTGTAATGGCGTCGAAGTCTCCAAATTGCGTCTCACTCAGGGCTGAGTGGATACAAATTGCAGCGTAAGTGTCGACCACTCGAACTCAACGATCGTTCCAACAGTCCAGTTGTTCTAAAACCTATTACCGTTCTTTGTCCTCAAACAAATTATTAAAGTACTACTGGCTTCTGCCCGCGGCTCCACCAGCATCAATTTCGGTTTTCACAAATCCCGTGTGAACAATGAATTTTCTGTGATAAAAAGTAGCCTGTGTTAATCCAGAGTTTAATATAAACTGGCCTGCAAAAGTAAGTATAACACTTTTCAAATTAAATTTTTTAAAAGTGTGATACTTTTGCAGGCCAGTGTTGATATACCTACCTCGTTCTAAATTTTAGCTTTATTTTTTGTGTAGAGTAACAAACACATATAAATAAATTTTTGCCTTTGTAATATTATTGTTATAGTAAGGAAGTTCTGTAAACGTGTCGGTACAAACAACTCGATGCACACAACACTTTCTAGAATCTAACCTTTTTGTGTTTAGAATTTGGGACAGTTTATACTGTATAATTACGGAAAACCTACGGAAATTTAGTTGAAATAGTGGAAGAAGGTATAAGGTATCACAAAATCTTTGTTATTTTTCATGGGTCAAATAATTTCAATGGTCTGAAACTTTTGTGGCTCATTTTGAAGTAATTACCTGTTGTGTTTTTTATAATCAAATTTTCTAAATCCAAATTATCAATTATCAGAATATCGTTGCAATAAACAAATTTTAGTCACATCTGGCATAGACAGGCGTATCACTTTAAGTCCGTACTGCAACATTTTACTTATCCTTTGCTACACAAAAATAAATATTTAAATCAGTTTTTAAGACCGAGTACTCATTATTTCCGTATTGTATAATAAAATTTATATGTCCAAATCGCACAGGCTGTCCAAATTTAATTAGTAAAGCTGAGTGTGGAAACCTTTCATTAATTCCTTTAAGTCATTACGGTCCAATAATGTCGTAATGAATTAAATTTTCTTCCATTTACGCAACGCCAATTTCCGTGAAATCGAGATCTGAAGGGAGCTCGTATTTTGAAATGTAAAGAGAGGGAAATGGTGAAAAATAAAATAAATGTAACGTTAATTCCGAAAGCGTTTGTACGGTTTTATTATATTCTTCAGATTCTTGGAAATTTCTTTTGTGGTTAAACTTCCCGTAATCTTCCTAAAAACAATTGTCATACCCTTTTATCAATACGATTACGTAGGCGAGTATTATAAATGAGTCAAAATGTGATTTTTAAAACTACCAAACACTCATACTTTTAATTACACACAATATATCACAAACGTGAGGCATCATACCCACGATTAAATAATTGGAGAAATCTTTAGTGTAACATTATTCATAAAAATATTATGTTGTTGTTATTTAATACGATTTCCTTTAAACCCAAAATATTCGGAAAAAATTAATTTGATCCAAACAAGCAGGCATTGCGCTTGTCGAATAATACATAGTCTAAAAACTATATTGGTATTCCATTAAACTCTGCACTGTCCCAATAAGAGCGAAATTGAACTTCGGGATTACTAAATTTACAAAAAAAAACAATCCCTCAATGTGATTTAAAATTCAATATCGGTTTAAAATTTTGTGAAGTATAAAATCTATTAAATCATTCACGAACTGCACTGTGGATTGATCCATAGTCAATTTTATGGTAACATTATTGGAAAACTTCAGTTTATGAGAGAAGCCGGGAGAGCAACTCTACGGTTTTATTAAAAAAAATATAACAGAAAAAGGCTGTAGGTACATCCTGGCTTAATATTACATTACTTTTATTATTACTCGCGGTGTTGAAGATATTTTTTTGCTCGATGACAGCTCAGTATGAAATTCTTTCATTATTTTTATATGGTACTTTTTCACTCATATTAATAACCACCATTTTGTTATCCAAAACGGTTAAAGTAGTACAAATCATCGAAACATTATACATTTTTAGTGAGATTTAAGTTTAAAGATTAAATTATTGAGTTAAACTTTGTAAATTAAATTGTTGGTTGATCAGAATAATTTATGTTAATCCAATTTTGGTTACGATAGATATTTATTATATTACACATAACACAATATGCTCCATATATTGTTACATACATAAAACACAAATAATTAATTTGTTTATTATGAATATGTAAATATTTCTTAATTATGGGTACCATACATTTGTCCCGGATGACCAATTTCGATAAGGACCAATCTTTTACGTTGGAAGTGGAAATGGTATAGATATTTCCATCCACGACGGCACGTCCCACTCTATCAAACTCCATACTAATCGAATAAAACATCTGATGATAAAACAAAAGCTATTTTAACAGAGTGGGGCGCGACATAAGTGGATAAAAATATCCATGCACATTACGAGTACTCAGTACTTAAAATATATAGAATAAAAACACGTAAAACCCATAACCTGCGGTACAATAAATCCCAAAAGCTATAAGTTACAGATATTACCAGGGTTTTACTGCGGTTAGCTATGCCTTTAAACCCAAGCTGTCACCAAATGCATATATTCATGAGTACGCAAGGAGCCATCCCATATTACAAGATTAAGGAAATTGATATCAAGTAGGTACTCGAGTTAAATGCTAATGTAAATTCAATGTGCCAGGAAGTTCAATACTATATTAGACAAAACTTACAAACCAAACTACTCTAAATTACAATTATCAAAAATTTAGTTCAAAATTTTAGTAGAAAATTGAGTTCTATTTTGAGGATCTGGTTAAATTATTCTACTCAGACTGACTTAAAGTATTAAGATGGTTTTTATTTTTGTTGTTCTCGCTCTTATGAATATGTACGTCAGTGAGTGCGACAACCTAATTACTAAAAAACTAAGCCAGTTATCAAAAAAAAAATTCTGTGCCGTTTTTATAATTTATATTGCCGACACCATAAAAAATAGATATACTTACATCCATTGTAGTGGGGCAACTTTTGTCAAAACTCTCTGTGGAGAAACTTTTTGTCATCTCACCCGCTCGGAAAAGAGATTTTTAATGCCCGATATGCGGGCGGGAAATGCTATTAAAAACAAAAAAAAAATCGCCATAGTTTGCAGTGTCCAACAGTTACTCCTTAGGCAGTCAATTTCTATGACAGCCAAAGAAGTAATGAACTGTTGTGTTCAACTAATATTATATATTCGTTGGTTCAACTATGGTAAATAAGTAATTATATAGGAGACGCGCTCCACTTTGTCAACTCAAACTCAAACTCAAACTCAAAATCGCTTAGGTTTCATTCGATTTGTATGGAGTTGGAAAGAATGGGGCGCGTCATCGTGTATTGAAATATCTTGTACTTGACTCCAAATTGGTTAGCCCTGAGAATTGAACCCGAATTTCCTTTTTTAATATCACTGCGTGCTTCTTCATGGAAATTGTTATCAGTACTTAAATAGCTTATTCACAGATTCTCGAGAATCGTATTTTTTTTCTTAAACATATTTCATTTTTATTTTTACAGTTGAATCGAGCAAAGAAAATCATCGGGTTGATATTAAAAAGAAACGTTCCAAAGTAAAGAGGCGCAAAGGCGTAAGATAATACAGCAACAGAGCAAGGATTAAGCCGTAAATCCCGCAGAAAGGTCTGATTTAGTCGTGACGTTGATGGATGAGAACGCTTGAGCTATTTTTTTTTTGTTTTAGCTGTGACTGTGAAAAGTGTTGTGAATAATTTTAGTGTTTTGCTACTTCATTCGTATGCACTCGTCTCAAAAGATTTTACCGCCAACTTCTGGGCACGGATATCTTCACAGAATGAGAAAACCATGTTGTTTAAGTGCGGGATATAATGCCTCACACACCCTTGAAAATGTCACGTACCAGTATTATGAAAAACTCTATTGTATGCTAGTTTACTCATGATTACTAGGTACCATTACTGCTCTTGATGTGTGGTATGACAGGTTAGGACTAGGTTCTTTCAGAAACTCTCTTTTCTCATTCTCATAAAAAGGAGTCTGTACAGTTGTTGAAAATTAATAATTATGAAGATGAGAATAAATGTAGACATAGATATAAGAAAAATGTACGGTCCATTTAAAAGATTCTTCCACGTATAAAATCGAGAAGTGACTATTAGCTTTTACAATATCCTTCCGAAGTGAACTAAACTACACGTCGTTAAATGGTTCGAGAGGGCCATTACGCTAAAGTACGTACGATCTCGATCATTCGATCTCGAACATAGACAGCGTACAAAACCTCCTGCAAATTAAAACAGAAATGCCACTGGAACTTTTAGTGGAATTCATCGGTTAGGACTTTGACAGTGCATCGCATTCGCACTGAATGCGATTTGATCCTGAAGAACTTTTGAACTTTTAGTTTTGGTTGAAACGAGGCAGCGTAGCGCTCATTCGACACTAGAAATTCATTTGGAACCAAACGGGAGTTTCGCGGAGTAAAATTTGCAACATTTATAATGTAAATACTTTTGTATTTTGTAATTTGTATTTTGTAATTTTATGGAATGACGCAAAAGAGAACATTTATAACCCTAGGGATGGAATTGATTTTTTAATTATGTATAAGCAGCAAATAAATTATAATAATAAGTATTATGACGATGCCATTTTCTTGATGTATGTTTATACAATCGTTTGAAGGGTAAGTTTAGATGATGCAAATTGGTCATCGCTTCAATTTTATTTAATGTGACGTATTCAATGAAATGAACCCTAACTCGAGAGATATTCTACAATTCACAAACCATTGTAAAGATTTTTTTATAACATTTGGAATGACTATAGTTATGACTCTTATCATCATATTTAATTATTACACTGTTTTAAATTGTTAAAATAAACCAAACCAGCTCAAACCCAAGGTGCGAGAAGTCATTGTATTTCTGTGTCTAGCCCCTAGTTTATTACATTTTATAATAACCTTCCCATGAACATTCATCCGATGTAACGCCTATGCCTATTATCATTCTTATGAAACGTTCTACCGACTGTTGAAATAGACCAACAAAGCATATCTAGAAAAATATGAACTGAACATTAACTTGTAATCCCTGTCATTTAAATTGCACGATAAAGTGGGATTTATGACTCCATCTTAATGACCGTCCCTCCCCCATTAACGACAGTTACATTCGCTAACCACGCCACTGTTATCTGAAATGGCATAATTAATGGATCCTCATCAAATGGACGTCATTGTAAAACTATACCTCTGAATGGTTAAAACTTTGTTACGAGTATTTATCTATGACTGTGACATCCCGTACTTGACAACAATTACGAGGAAATTTAACTTGATCCTTATCCTTACGATTATGAGAAAGTATAATGTTGTCTTGTTTTGTTAAAGCATATAAAAAGCAACGACGTTTTAATAGAAGCGTCTACTTAAAGGGTTTAATAAAGTTAAAAGCCAGTAATGAGCGTGTGTTTAAAGCTGATATGGGGCAGGTTCTATCTTGAAAGCTCTTTAAGTCTCATGTCACATAATTTCTGTTGCTAAGAAATGTTTTCTAGATTTTTCTCTGATGGTATAGTACCATAGAGATCTGCCAATAATAATTTCCCCAATAATGGTATGATAGGAACGGGTAGCTATTTTTTTTTGCTTCGAAATCGAAATTGTATAAAAATAAAAAAAAAACGGTTTATTTCTTAAAGAAACGCTCGTTTTTAAAAGATATAGCTATGTATATGTACATATGATACATGTAATAATATAATCAAAAGCAGATAATATACACAAAAACACAATACAATTATGTTTAAAATGATTTATAAATGGCAGATTTCCTGTGAAATAAATATACTGACCAAAATGTCTTACGATTTCATTAGTGGACATTATAGTGATTTATACCTTCATTTTTCCTTCATTTGTTGGATTACCACGGTAAAGCTGCCTTTCCAATGCACATATTTTATTACACAAATATAGATTACTTAAGTAAATTAGGTTGTAATGTAACTACTCCCATTAAAAAAGCCAATATGATGCACAATCAGCATTGGAAACGACCTCACTAGGAGCTTGTTTAATTTTGTAAAGAGTAAGTTCCGAGTTACTTGCCAGTTCTTCTCGATGCAAACCTGCTTTTTTTGTACTTGGCTTATAATTATAAATATTTCCATTTTAATTTTCATAAAGCTCTATAATACATAACATGATATTATATATAACTTTAAATATATTTATGACTTAAGATTTACTTGATCTTACGAGTAATTGGGACTTAAAACTTCTATTTAAAATTTCCTATGCCAGTTTAGACTATTTCAATTCTAAATCTTATAAGCAATGTATGTTTTGCGATCAATGGCAGACCACCTTTAGGTATATTGACGGTAGAAAAAAATATTCATAGCCCTAAAATGTGTTATAGGGTTGTAGATCACCCTCCGAACAAGGGTTAACTCCCCATAAAACTTTTCCATTTACCTTTCGAAGTTGTTCTATCTTTCGATTTATTTTTTTCATATTTTTTTCTCCTATCTACTTTCTAACTTTAGTTGTAACTTATTTTGTAAGTGCTTGCTGGCTCTGTAGCTGTAGTTCCGCCTTTGCCGATAGGGAAAGTTAGAAATCATTGGACCATAGAGTATGTACCAAGTCGTAGCAAAATAAGTCTTCGTCAATCATCGATCAACTTTTTGGTTTCTGAAACAATAGAGAATTTGAAAAAAATACACAAATTCTTAAGAATAACTTGCGTTGATTCTTTGTAAAGAAACATGTTTTGCATTGACAGGCTTTATATTAAATCAAAAAAAATCTATCGTGTAACTAATACTTGGATTCAAATCTGGCAACACTGTTAATATTGACTTAAATTGCACTATTTCCATTCATATTCATTATTTTAAGAGTATGATTTAACTAAAAGAGGGTGCTTAGGGTGTAGTGAGACGTGAGTTAACCAAACATTGAGTTTTCAGAATGATTCTAATTTTGCATGTATTCAGCCTTTCAGTCATAGATGCCTGTAAGTACTTAGACGAGTGGGGGAGGCTGCCGGTAATGTAGACTAATCCGAGATTAGGGCGAGCTACGGAAAATGGAGACGAAACGAGCGACTTTTACTAAGTGCGCCTTGGATTCCTGACTGATGCACAGAATAAAAACCAACGGAGAAGATCTACTATAATATAAAAATAAGTCGGGTTTTCCTTCCTGACGCTATAACTCCAGAACTCACGAACCGATTTCCACGGTTTTGCATTCGTTGGAAAGTTTTTGGGCTCCGTGAGGTTTATAGCAAAGAAAATTCGGGAAAAATTAAAAAAAAAATTTAAAATTTAAAAATGTTACATAAAAGGAAGCCATCTGGTGACGAAACGGAGTTCGCCGGGTTTGCTAGTTTTTAAGTCTATTTAAATCTAGTAAGAATGACAGTCCTATTCTTATTTGAAACGAGTTAAATACAATAACACCCAACCTTGGCGATCAAATTCTGCTAAGATTTTCCAACAGCGCGAGACATTTTATAATGCACAATAATGTATGTACAGACACAGGTGCACTCTGACAGGACGATAGCTTCAACACGAGTCGTGAGAGATCAGGCGAATAATCGACGGCTTAACGTGCTCTCCGAGAAATGGAGGTGAATCACGGCTAATTTCCAAACTTGGGGCTAGAACTAAGAATTTACTGATAAAGAAAGAAAGAAAAACATTTATATCAAATAATTATGCCACACGTAACAAACACACACTACTTACGTACTAAAACGATGCCTGAAGAGCTCACACCTGGGCAGGCCAGGTTCACTTATTACGTGATCGAACAAACTACAGGTAGCCTCAACGTACTGATGTCAGACGACCGCCGCGCGCCGGCTACTTTACTCGCGTTAGCTCTTGTGTAGTTGTTGTATTTCACGCGCTGCGTGTGCTCGATTACGAGGAAGGCCTAGTACGTCAAAAGAGATAAAGTTACGCAATAGAAAGAAAGCACAACTTTAGGTGCTTAGCGGACGCGGTGCCAGGCGCTATTGCGAACTAAATTGCACTTTTTGTGTCAGCGCTAGAGTCGCTATTTCTTTAAATCAACTTGCGGAGTGAACGTTCCGTACCATTAGATGCTTTTGTTGTATTCCGTGCTTACGTACTAAAACCATGCCTCAAGTCCCTCCCCCCCACCCGGGCAATAAAAACCAAATAATTGCCCAAGTGACGGAAGCGGAAGTAAGGAAGAAGTGATAGAGAAACCCGGAAACCCTATTTCTTGACCACATCGAGTTGCCGTACCATTGTCGAAATAGGGTTACCGTTTACCGTGTAAATAAATATTAGCGACGTAAGTTACGTCAGGGAAAATCAATTGATGTCATTTGGTTCACCCTCATTAATTGACGGGAAATAATTTGCTATGGCTTTTGAAAAACAAATAATGTTGATGCAAACAATGTTTGACCGTAATTATATGAGTTATATTAATATTGAATAATCGAATAATAAACACAGAAATTACCGTCACTATAAATCATATTTAGCTAACAAATAAAAGCATTATAAAGCGTTAAATACACCGTACAAGAACTAACGCGTGTGACCTAGTTGGCGCGCGGCAGCCGCCTGGAATCGGTCCATCTTAACGGCTACCTGTAGCGGTCTTGATCACGTGATAAATGAACATGGCCTGGTACTAGCAAAGCATAAGTATGACAAAGCAAAAATAATAATATCTGTTTGCATAAACGATTCAAGTACAGCTGAAATTGAATTCTCCTTCGTACCAAAATAGAATCAAATAAAATATTACTTCTTATGCAAAAGGGTTTAAAACAGGCGAGTAAACCAACGTTTAAATCACCGTGGGTGAAAATGGAAAGAATATTTTTCATGAAAAACCACCGCTGAAATACAGATTAGATAACGCGTACACGTAAAGAGCCGCCCCACGGCCGTTTCCGTCGTGGGAAAATTAAATTCGAAACGCTAGCCGCTGGAATGATAGCATGAATGTGAAATTTTTCATGTCTCTTTTATCTGTGATGTATTATTTATTCTCATACCTCTTTTACTTCGGACAATTAGCGAAAATATTTAAGGGTATTAACTACCAATGTATTTTAGAATTAATAGTACTCTCGTGAGTAGAACACATGGGTCATATCCCTTTTGGGACCCTTGTACCTTCATCGCCTTTCTACCTAGAACTGCAAGACACCGTGAGCGGCGGCATCCTTATGTATTTGATATCCAACAAACTCGCACGAAATGTTGTCTTCCACGTTTCTGATAAGAATCTCCAGCCTAGTGTGGAACTCTCTTCCAGCCACCGTGTTCCCAGCTAAGTAAATGCCTTTAAGAGAAGAGTGAATCTATGAATTTAAATTAAATCTAAAACTCAAAAAAATATTTAGTCAAAAACGGTTAATAGTACGTTTTCCCTGTTTCGTCGTGCTTATTTAGTCCATCCAGTAAAAACAGTAAAGAGTTGTTTAGAATTCCACCCTCGCGTACCCATCAGTATTTACGGAGCGATTACAAGATTGTTATTTTTTTAATTAAACTGTACCCAGTGATTGGGTTCTTTAATATGACACATAAATAAAAATCTATATAAACCAAAATCAAATATGTTTCTTTCCACTTTAAAATATCCTTCGCCGTCTTGGAATGGAATCCAGGTTATACCTACATAATTTTATATAGTTTAAATATGAACAATGAACATTGATTGTTCATAAATGTTTTATATCCCGAGTAGGTAAATGATTTATCTCTTCTGAGATTGATCCACGTGACGAAATTTGGATAATATAACGTGCAAAAGTCTACAGATTAATTTTAAGAGGCTTAAACCGCTAGCAGCTAAGCTGTAGACTTCATAGCGTTAATATACGAAGTTTTTCAAAGCAATTTCATCTAAAACTTGTCCAAATCACCAAAATATTCTGGCTTTAGTACCCTTTAAGCTGAGTCCCCGTTTTATTTTATCGCCTCGAAATCGATTTAGCAAAGTATCTAATAAAATAGATGCGCAGTTTGTAGTGGACTCATAATTCTGACGAGGAGACGGCGAGTTGAAGGCAATATGTCTCGACACTTCAACATATTGCGTGGAGTTTTATTTATAGAGATATACCTCTAAACTTTCTGGAAACTACATCATCTTATGAAGGTATATATATATCTTAAGATCAAACCCATTTTCATCGTTTGGTTTGGCCTACGTTACACCTTTAAGAAAATCATTGAGAATACTCAGAAAACTCAAGAGTTGAATGCCTAGGGTTCAAACCCGAACTCCTGCGATTAGAAAACAGAGCTCTGAACCACTGGGATTACATTGAGGATGTCGTTCTTTAAAGACATATTACCTGTTTATAATTTAAATAATAATT
This sequence comes from Coenonympha glycerion, assembly GCA_963855885.1. Classification (NCBI taxonomy): domain Eukaryota; kingdom Metazoa; phylum Arthropoda; class Insecta; order Lepidoptera; family Nymphalidae; genus Coenonympha; species Coenonympha glycerion. Next base: position 11,818,022 of record OY979637.1, on the reverse strand, counting down.
GATGAAATTTATACTAGACGCTATTTTCCAGATTAATAATATAATGATAATAATGAAATTGAAATGATACTATAAATAAATTGATATAACATGGTGTTTTTTCAGTGACAGTTTGTTAACTAAATAATATCTGGGTGTAGTATATCTACCGGCCAATAGATGGCAGTAGTAGTCACTGCTTTTTTTTGGTAAATTTGACATTTTTTAAAAATGAATGATTTATCGCCCCCAAAACCACCTGTATACTAAATTTCATGAAAATCGTTCGAGCCGTTTCCGAGATTCGGATTATATAGAAATATATATGTATATCCAATAATTGCTCGTTTAAAGGTATGTAATTATTTGAATTATCTCTGGAAACCTAAAAAAAACATAAATGATCAGATACGAAAGACAAACAAAATCCAAAACCAAATTTCAATACATAAAAGCCCAAATAATAACTTGGAAGTTTGTATTTCATCTCCGAATGGTAATTTACTTTTGTGTTATTTATTTATTAGGTTTCAAAGGTTCTTGGGATTTTTCCGTCGTTTCATTGAGTTACACGAATACCGCCTTAGATTATAAACTCCATTTTGGTATAAACTTAGTACATTTATACTTTTGTAAAGGATTCCTGTTTATGGGAGATCAGTTTACCGGTATTTTCTGCATTGGTAAGGTGGTTTTAGGCAGGTAATCGACGGCTGGTTGGAGCATTTGGTGCCGTAAGGAGGGTACTTTATTCAAATCAAAATAAGATTTTGAAAAAACAAATGAACTGAAGCAAAGAACAAAAACAAATATAAGCAATTTACTATATTGATAAGACAGAGATAGGTATATCGGATAGTGACTTCACTATAACTCATGCCATAGTTAATCTATACTTTTCGTTTTGCGAGAAAGAGAAATTCAAATGCTTGTTACTTTTTTCTTTGTCTGATTAGAATTTTCTTTCCAATTTACCTATGTCATTATTTCGGACCCACTTTACAATAAAGCAATAAAAAATGGAGTAAAATACCGTAATTATTTTTACGTTTAAAGTATATTTTCTATTCGTTGACATAATGTGAATACCCTTTCTAGAACATGCGACTGCGTACAATGTACATGGTCCTTCGCCTTATTCAACCATCCGCTCAAAGCTGCTTCAGATTATTACCGGTCCAGTAAGCCTTTACTGCAACTACTAGTAAGCGGTCTCCACTTCGCACTTCAGATCACTCTATTCTATCCCATTAAATGTAATAAGTAGTGGTCGACAACCTATTATAAATTTATTAAGTAATCCTATCTTTCTCTAATATATCAAATTCTTGTGCCCATTTTTATTGCCGAACTCCTTCGAAATGGCTCTACCCATTGTTATGAAATTTTCTGAGTATACTTGGTAGGTCTGAGTGTAGGTTGTAAGCTACCAAGGAATAACTTTATATTTGGTTCCCGCGGTATTTATATGAAAACCCAAATTTGTTATCGCAATCTATGCCAAATGCACTATGCAGGTTGCTTTAGGAAACTTTTTTTAAAGTAGGAATATTATAAAGGTTGAAAAGAGAGAAAGAGAGCTTAGAAAAAAACGGAATATCTAAACAACCCATTAAGGTTCGCCTGTCTGCTAAGCTTTACGCACGTATAAATCACAAGCACAATATTATAGCGTTCCTACAAAAGCTCCAGCAAATCAGTTCTGAACTAGGCCATACAGCTGTGTAATTTAATACAAACTACCAGTTTACCATTTCCAGCCATTAATCAAAAGTTAATCAATCCAGCAAATATTTGAGAGCAACAATAAACAATGACAGATTTTATTTTTCGCAGCATACGAGTACCATTAATTGTGGTTTGTTATTACCTATACTTAACTTTTATAATTAATTAACTGTTTTAACTCCACGTTTTAAGTTTTAAACCTTTACACATTTACGTGTAACTTCCTCGATAAAAATCGAAATACTGCTGCCATTTCCATTGTGCAAAATCCCTTAACTAATTTGACCAATTTGACTCGTCTAAAATAGTGCTATGTAGCTAACAGAAGGGTTAGTACAGGTTTTTGTACGAATTTCGAATCGACTCGCCTCGCACAAACGAATCGAATTTCTCCATACATTTACAGCCAGCGCCATATTCTATGAACAGTCACTGCCATGCGGCTGACTGACATGGCATGCCGAGTCGATCTGATATCCAAAAAGATGATTTTATACTTAAAACTTATTTTAAATTCCGTTGTATATTCTAATCCTTGAAGTTATAATCTTGGTCTTCTTCAGGAACCTTCATTTTTGGACCTAAGCCTCCTGCTAAGCTTGCCATTTTCTGCGGTGTTGGGCTATTCCTCGTCTATGATTTTCCCAAGAGTTTGGCAATATCGTCGCTAACGTTTCTGAGATTGATGCGAGGTCTCCATTCAAATAGCAAGCGGGATCAGTCGTCCGAAGGCCTCCATACATGCCCCGCCGATTACCGCTTGGCCGGGGACACCTTCAATCCAATATCAGTCAGTGCCATTGTTTTACTGACTATTATTTATTATTGTGTTTGGTACATAACGGTATAAAATATATAGTTTTCTTATATGCTAGAAAGAACATTTATATTGTTCGTCAATTTATATTAAAATCATAATAGCATCAAAGACTTAATTTAAACTAACGATGATTTTAATTTAAAAGTATATTCAACCCATTGAGTAGAAATATCGAAAATTAGCGAGAGAGATTCGCTTGAACACTAAAAGGGTTGTTGTCTTGTTCAAACAAACTTCAGCGCAGTTCATTCGGAAAAAATAACGAAATTTGCCCTTTGTGTGAGTTCAAGTTGACGGGTAATGTCAAAATGATAAATAATTATAAAACCACCAGAATGATTAAAATTTAAGCCCTTTTCTTTTATGTCTTAACTTTTATAAAGATATTTTAGTATAGTAAAATTCACATAGTAACAATGCAAAGATGATAATATAAAAGTGAGCATGCAATTTGTAGAATAACAGAATAACTTACGTGATTCGCAATGTTAACGATGTTCACGAGCAAACGTGAAAGTAACGAGCGGCGGGGGAGCGCGATACATGCATTGCAATCTCAGTCCGCTAAACGAATACATTGAAAATATTTTATAGATACAAGTACCTATAAATTTTAGTTTATTCTTTACACATAAGATGAGCACACACATCTAGTTAATACACACAATATACATAGGGGATATTTATTTAAAATATTTTTGGGCCATATATTTCTTGCTTATACTGTCATAATATCATCGTTCTTTATTATAATATATCAACGATACCCTAATAACCTTATGTAGAGAAGAACAATTTTTTGTCTCCCATTTTTTTTATTTTTATATTTTTTTATGTATTCATCATTAAGGGACGCTACCTTAATAATATTGTCGTTATTGATTTTACATGTTATTTACTATTTTAGAAATTATAAGAAAAGGATCTGTCATACAGAGCGGTCGAGGAATGCCAGCCATACATGCTGTACAGAGGGGTTAGTACAAGTTTTTGTACGAATTTCGAGTCGACTCGCATCGCCCTGACGAATCGAATGCCTCCACACATTTACAGTCAGCGCCATCTATTGCCAGCCGCATGTCAGTGACTGTCCTGAGATGGCTTTAGCTGTAAATATATGTATGTGTAAATGTATGGAGTAATTAGATTCGTTTGTGCAATGAAAGTCGACTCGAAATTCGTGCAAAAACCTACACTTACCCCTCCAAGATGCAACATTATCTCTTTTCCCGGAGTGTAAATTCAAAGAAACTACTCAGATTATGATCACATGCCATTTTTAATACAGACAGAGCACACAATTAAAATATTGCATGTAACTTTTATATACTACAAACTCACTCTGTAAAGTTTCATAATTTCCTCAGTTATTAAACGCTGTCAACACAGTTGGAATAGTTACTGGAGAAGTTAAAATGTCCAACAAAATACACCGTGTCATATAAATTAAGTTCGGAGTTGCCTCTTTTAAAGTGAAAGCAGGCAGCGCAACTAACTTTAGTTGATGCTTCCGCCTCGAGCTTCGTTGGTACAATTATAACGTCCCGGTGAATATTATAAAGCATGCTTTATTGTTTGGAATTGTTGAGGTAAAAAAATTGAATTACTGGCTTTAACTCGCGTTTTCATACCACGCTTTAGCGTTTTGAGTTATATTAAAAAAATACAAGGTTTTGTTAGCTTCTTCATCCTAAAAGTTAATATTAACATCAAATACACCGCATCAGCCCCTATAGATTGTGTAAGAAAAATGTCTTCATCATATCGTAATCGTTTATAAATTCTACCCGTTGATTGGTTCCTTGATTTCCGTCAGCCAATCAGCCCCCTGATTGCGTTAGAAAAACATATTCATCGTTATCGTAAACGCTAGCGAATTCTGCGCCGCGATTGGCTGACGCAAATTAGGAACCCCATCAGCGGGCAGAATTCGCTAGCTTTTACGATAACGATGAATACGTTTTTCTTACGCAATCAGGGGCATGAACATAATTGGCAAACGATCACAATTTCCTCTAAATCCTTAAAAGTGATAGCAACGCGCCTAGCTTCAAATAATCAGTTGATGCTTCTGTGTCGAGCTTTGCCGGTACAATTATAAATGTACTCGTAAGTTTTATTGCCCGGATCCCTTAATTTTATAATACAAAGCTAGAAATGCCTGTTTTTTATAGAGGCTACTTATAAAGTTACCTCTATAAAAAAACGTGTTCTGTGTTCACGTCATGAAACTGTTTGGTTTGGATAGTTGCAAAGTTATCTAACTCAACTTTACAGTAAATGCACTTGATAATAGCAAACTTTGTAGTAAAATAATTCGCTTTTCTGTTTCAAATGCAGAATTTTTAACTGGACCGTTGCGACATCACATCGAGTTGAAATCTCTATTTTTAAATAAGAAAAAATGCATTTTGATTGTGGATTCAATTTTGTTACCATTATGAGGGTGCAATTGTAGTTTTTGTAACAATTTTCCACCTACTAAGTTAAATGGAAAAAATATATATATCACAAAAGAATAAGATCGTGGTTAATCTACAAGCAGAGCCACAAAGTATTGTATCTTTTCTATGAAAGCGTTTGATCTATAAATAAATAATTGTATTCATGTAACTTTACAATGAAAAATTCACAAAGGAAGAAATATCAGTTACCCGCCGGGTGCATACGATTTGGCTATAAACATTCGCTTGTTTGCTATAAAGGCTATATTTATATCAAGAGTCGCGTATGCACTGATTTAGGCTCTCATGTTTATGGAATGAATCTATTTCTCTCTAAAATGTAGTGTCTATAGTGTCTATGGTTTTGGCTAATATTTTATTGAATTATGAACGTTTCACTGACTTTAAATCAAAATTGTATGTCAATAAAGTTAATAATTTCTTTCGCCTAGCCCGCTCCGTCGTACCATCCGAAAAGGAACTTTGTCCCATAAAGTGATTGTTAAGAGGTTATTTATTCAGAAATTACTAAAAATGTTGCTACTATGAATTATTCCGAAGCGCTTTGCTATGGCGCATTCAAAATGCAAATGGCCGTTGTAAAACGGATTATTCCACAGACTACAAGACGTCTTGAGTCAATGTCTTGCGGATTATATTGCAGAGGACTATCCGACCTCTTGAGAACTCGGTGGTTTATTAGAGGCTATACTGAGAATCATTGATTCAAACTGGTTTATAGATAGAAATTAGAACTATAAATCTTCGCGTATCTACATGTGTTGAGTAACGTGACTTTTGCAGCATCAATATTCTATTTATTTTAGCTTTCCATGCACACGGGATTCAAAAAAATGGAAAACGAACTCAATAGTTTGTAGCGCCGCTTTCCTTATAAACATTAAATGTAGGTAGTGCTAGTGTTATTTATAATTTGATTTGTTTAAAATCTCTGCTCCAGAAGACATCAGAAATCAGAAGTCAGAAAATACCATACCCCACAACGCTGACCAAATGAGGCTTGGCAAGCGTCACATACCTCTGATAACATCATTAGATTTATATTCTTACGTATTATATCTGTTGTTGGTACAAAACACAAAAAAATCTGGAGGTATAATATTGTTAAACTAGCGAATAAACCTCCAAAGCGAGGCGCTATTTTCTTTTAGGGGTTACACGAGGCGCTATTTTCTTTTAGGGGGTACGTCGTAAAACGCGAAACAAAAACGAATAAATTAATTTTTTATCCCTCGTAACTTACCGCAAGTGAAAAAAATGCATGACACTCAATTTGGCTTAACGACGTCTATCTCGGATTTCTCTTCATTACGCACGGAAACTCGGGTTGTTTTTGTATAAATTTACACCCTTAATTTGTATGAAAAAAGGGTATTTTTTCATACGTTTTACGAGTATTTTCTTTTAATTTGATGTTCCAGTACGTTTAACGTTTGCATGAAAAAGGAGACGCCTATTCTTGTTTTCAATGCAGTGAAAAACGAAAAAAACGAAAAGGTTACTAAAAATAAATAATTTAGGAAATCGCAACATGTGAAAATAAAATAGTTCCATGTTTTTTCGGTACTGCTTACAACACATAATTATATTGAATACTTTTTTAATTATAGAAAAGTTATGGGTGTTGTAAGGGCGATGGGTACCATCCGGCTTTGATGGGTAGGTACCATCATTACTTTTGCGGGCACATCATTTATGCATCTACATTTTTTTTATAAAAACTCTGCCCAACAATACACATTATTTATTGGTTACCGATTTAACGAAATCTGGAAAACTGCAAAAAAATATATTTCGGGAACTAATATGAGATGAATGAGAATTTTCGAGCAAAGTTTCTATTAAAAATATGTACAGCACAAATATTATACCCGCAAAATTCATTTCCTAAACCTACAATGTGTAGTTAGTCTAATATTTGGGAAAAACTAAATAAAATTTAACCTAAGGCTGAAACACCTTAATTTTTTTTAATTTTCCACTTGTTCGCGAAATAAATACTGAACCAAGCAGCTTTTGATGTTTTTTGGCAACAATTGAAGAATTCTACGCAAAATTATAGATTTTTGATTATACCCATTATGTTGACATTAAAATCTTACTTAACTGTGCAGAAAATGTGACTCTCGTTTTCAACGGCCTCGAAATATTTAAATTACTCTCGTGACACACTGTTTTCACGAATAATACTAGAATTAAAAAAATATATAGTTTTTTGTTATTATTACTTATATAACTTTATTGCACACTTATACAAAAACAGACAAATATAGAGACACAATATAACAGAAAATACAGTGGCTGCAAATGCGCCATTGCTAGAGCAATCACTTATTCACGCTACTACGAACTAATCACATTAATTGAGCAGAACATGATAGAACTTTTATTTAACTTTATTTCACATACTCGTAGGCCTAACTCACAGGCGCTTATGAAGTTTCAATACGATATTTGTGATAATATGATTATGTGTTTGAATTAGTGCTAACTACTAGTCGACTTAAAACTAAGTTTACGAGATTATTTTTACTTTGGGAGAGAAGTTCAGAAACGTGCTGAAATACTTTTTGATGAGTGGTGCAGTGACGTGCACTCGGATTTAAGTGGGCGGTCGCGGGTTCGAGTCCCGCCACGGCGTACTTTATAGTTAAAATTTTATAATGTCTAAATTGGCTTAGATCTAGTCTGGTGAAAGGCTTTGGGTGTGGCTAGTTACAAGCAAAAGATCCACCGTCAAGGGATTAAGCGTTCCGGTGCGATAGGGGTGAGTTTACTTATCTCTTTTTAGTACAAGTTTTAGTTAGTCATTATTGAAACCGAAAGCTAAAAAATGTGCTGAAAAATGACGGACGTTCACCATTTTGCATCTGTGTTTTCAACTGTATATTGATATATCAATCATGAATGATAGAAAACATTTTATACAGTCCCTATCATGCGGCTGTCAATAGATGGCTCTGGCTGTAACTCTATGCAGGAATTCGAATCGTTCGACTCAAGATTCGTCCAAAAATCTGTACTAACCCCTCTGTCCTGTTTATTAACATTTGACTAAACAGAGCGACAGTGAGTGGAGATGGTTTCCAGGTCACTTGCAGTCCCATGGGAATCGCATGAATCTTTAAAACACGCTCTGTCATTGGAAGGTGTGGATTCTCGTTGAGTCGTGTTCTTTAATGAAAACCAACAAATGCTTTATCCTTGAGCATGAGCAGTGGTATCGCTTTTATTGGAATATTAGTTATCTTCTTCCTAAAATATCCTAAAAAAATTTTAAAATTAAAACAAGCAACTTTATTGCCATTGATAAATAATAATATAATCGTTCTTACTTCGAAAGTGTATCCCCAATCGGTTGATACGCAGCATCATACTGAAACGATAGAACACTTGCCGGTACTTCTTCGCTAGCGGGATGGTACTCGTAACTAGCTATGGCTATCTATGGCTGACTACTCCTATGAGACCAGAAAATTAAAGGAAACCGGCCAAGTGCGAGTCTGACTCGCGCACCGAGGGTTCCGTACTACTATGAAAAAAGGAAAACCATAAGAATCACTTTTCTAACCCAAGTGCAAACTTTGTTTTTTTGAGGTTACTACCTAATTGTTAATATCAAAAAAAGTGTAGAAGTGTTCATTTTTACCGTAAAATATACATTAATCATTTCATGATTTCAGATTTTTCGAAGAAGAAGAGTGAAGAGTGAAGGGGTTTGTCCATGAGGTGGAGTATCCCCTTTCGTAATAGAAGGTTCTAGCGAAGAAAATATGCTTTAGTTTCGTTGGGTTATTTAATGTGAACTCGCTACAGAACACTTATTATTATTTTGCTGAATTAGCGATGTAATTAAAGATCGCGGTTGACCGACGTGTAGGTAGCGACTTGGAGTACCGTGTACTGGCGCGTTGTGCAATGTCGCGCACTCAGCAAATTTGTCAGGTCACTCGCCTCGCGGCGCGGTCGCTAGCTAATACGACGGGTTTCACCCGAGTATGCCTGTGAATTTAATGTATATAAAAATGTGTATGTTTGTTTATTGGTGTGAATGTGATTTTGTGTTCTGTATGTGTTTGTGTGCTGAATTATGGTTGTGAGTAGCCTACAGTTGGTAAACTTCGAAGATGAGGGGACAGTATTTTTTTCAACAGTTTGCCCAATACATCATAAACATAAAGATAAATTAAAATCGGTTTTAGAATACACAAGTAATGCCCTTTCAAATGATACCCCACTCAATATTATAACTTATCTCATTTTAAATTTCGTCGTCCCAGTCCCCTTTTCAAATAAAAATAATAAACAATTTTCAATTTTTGATGTCTATGATTTACTTGAACGTGATATTCCGAAACAGAATGTTTGAGAAGTAGGTATTTATCTATCAAAATTTTTTTCTTCAACTAGACTTTGGATTTCATATGCAAAATTCTAAAATAAGTTTCGTTCGACTCGTTCGACGCGTTTGTCTCGGATATATGTGCGTTCACCTTTGAGATGAAGGAAAATGACGTGAGGAAATTCCGTGGAGCCCGCTAACCTGCAATACATTGGTGTGGTGGTCCTTCACTGTTATTTCCTATGTTTATGATGCATGAATGATGAACGAAGTTTCTTGCTTTCCACTTTGCATATTATTATTGCCTTTGATTCACCCCGTTATCTAACAGATCGGAAAATGTATTCAGTGAAAGCTTTTTTTTTTTCAAAATACAGTGAATATTGAATAGTCGGGTACAGCGGATAAAAAGTATTTTGTGTAATAATAACCTCGCAGGTTTTGTTGATTAACTAATGGAATGGATATACTGAAATCAATAAATAAAAGCTTTTATTGAAATTAAAAAGGATTGAAGGCAAAACCGAGTAATGTAATTTTTTTTCAGTTGAAATAAAAATTTAAAAAAATATTCCGAATCGAAACATTTCTAAATGTAGCTCCGATTTTAGTTAGTTTCAATTGAATTGCTTTAAAGTAAATTATTATGTAACGTTGCTGGTTTGAGGTATCACTTGTACTGATATATTTTATACCGTTACTATCGTTATCAAAGAATACCTACATAGAAGTCTTTGATCGTTATGCATAAACTGTATAAGAGTTATACTTCCTTATTCAGCCTTTCCAGCAATTATTAATTAATTAACTGACCTGGCAGTCGCTGTTTTGCCATATTAATTATTTCCCACTCAGGGGTGGCAAAATAGTTTATGTGGTTTTCCTACCGAATATACACAATAGAAAAAATCAGTCAAGACGTTTCGAATAACTTTTGTTATAAACAATGTGACTCGAGCATTTTAAGCATTGGTGTGCAGTGCATATTTTCTTATTCGGTGGTACTAATGAACGGCTCTTTTGAGGTAAAACCTCATATTACACTTTTTTGGACATCCAGTATCACTCTTTGTGCAGTTAAAAAATAAGGTGCTAAGAAGCAATCTGGAATAAGCTTGCTAATTAGAGAACAGAATTTTTTAGTTCGAATAGGTATAGCAATTAACGTAAATGCGATGTCAAGCTTTTTGATATTCTATTAAAAAGCTATATAACTAATGATCTACAGTAGGTATTTACGTAGCATGCCGCAATGGAAGCTATTGAAACTGTTATGTTAAGCAGTTATGTAGTACAACCAATAGTATATATAACGTTGTATAATGGGTTGTTTACAAAATTTCTATACGGCTATATGTGTTCAATAGTAAGTACCTACAGTAAGTAGATTGTAAACAATACAAATCAAATTAACAGCAATTTGTTAGAAATACACAAGGTGTGTGGGAATTGTCTAAAAAAGGTATTGACCAGCATCCACCAATAGACACCTCAGGATATGGGCATCCGAATAATTTACGTTTACCTTTTTCGTACAAGCAAACAGCAGCGCCATCTGTAAAAATTCTATAGGCTGATGAGCGAACTAAAGCGTTGGTACTGGCATCGATAAACTGGCGACATTTTTTCGTGCCGTCCGCCCCGTCCAGGTTATAATATGTCTACTAACTGTACATATTAATATGACAACCTCTCTCTGTGGTATTTAATTGGTAAGGTCTTGGGTTCGACTCCTGAATCCTGATACGGGAAATTTCGGTTTTAATATTTATTTTTAGCTCAGGTCAGGTCTGGTGGTCTATCCGATAGATGTTCTCCCAAATTAATAAGATACTTATGAGGTGAAAGTATCTACATATAAGATAAGATTGGAATCAAGCATTGTTATACTAAAAAAACCGGCCAAGTGCGAGTCGGACTCGCGCACCGAGGGTTCCATACCATAAAAGAAGTTAAACATTAGAAGAATCACTTTGGTTCATGATTTTAAGAGTATAATTTACATGTAGGTAGTTTTGTTGGCAAACCGCAAACAACACTTGTTTTTGCCGGTTTATTGTTATTATCTAATGAAATGAAATGAAATGAAATGAAATGAAATGAAATGAAATGAAATGAAATGAAATGAAATATCTTTATTTCACATAGGCCTAATATAAAGGCGCTTGTAAATGGTCCTTATGATATTTGTCACATTTGTATGGCGATAACTCCAAGTCGACTTAAAACTAAGTTTACGAGGGTTCCAACGCGCCCTGCACTGAGAAGAAGCCCACAACAAACTCAGCCGGGTTTTGTTTTCTGTTATCACCACTTCACAAAAGCTTTTAAAACTAATTGAGCTAGTATAATTACAGCAGTTCATTCATCCCCAAGGATTTGATTCTTGTAAGTAATCCTTAATACTATAGTAAGCTTTATTAATGAGCTTTCGTTTTACAGCGACTTTGAACTTATTGAGGGATAAGTTTAATATTTCATTAGGGAGTTTGTTATAAAAGCGTATCCCATTGCCTTTAAATGATTTATTTATTTTCTCTAGTCTTGTTTTATGAACTATAAGTTTATTTTTACTTCTAAGGTTGATAGCATGGAGATCGCTTTTCTTAACAAAGTTATTAATATTTTTATGCACATATATCAAGTTATCGAATATATACTGTGCATGTACCGTCATTATATTAAATTCTTTGAATTTTTCTCTTAAAGACTCTCTTGGGCCCATTTTATAAATGGCACGAACAGCCTTCTTCTGCAGCACGAAAATAGTATCAATGTTAGCAGCATTACCCCATAGCAAAAGACCATAGGACATAATGCTGTGAAAATAACTAAAATATACCAGTCGAGCAGTCTGGACGTCTGTCAGCTGCCTAATTTTTTTTACCGCGTACGCAGCAGAACTAAGCCTGTTCGATAAATTATTTATATGAGGGTCCCACTGCAGTTTAGCATCTAACGTTATTCCTAGAAATACAGTTGTGTCTACAAGATCCAATTCCTCTACACCTAGTTTTACATTCGTTTGAATTTGCCTAACATTAGGTAAGGTGAATTTAATACATTTTGTTTTTTTGCTATTGAGAAGCAAATTATTAGCTTCAAACCAATGTACTACTTCTTTGAGACAACTGTTTACATCGTCAAAATTTTTTTTCTGTCGATTAATTTTAAACAAAAGTGATGTATCATCAGCAAACAGTACTATCTCATGCTTGTCCTTAGTAAGGTAAGGAAGGTCATTGATGTAAATAAGGAACAGGAATGGACCCAAAATAGACCCTTGAGGAACTCCCATCTTCACAGTCGACCCAGAAGATCGTTTCCCATTGACATCTACTTTTTGAATGCGACTGCTCAGATAGGAGCTCATCAAATCAAGAGCTGCACCTTTAATTCCGTAGTGGTGTAACTTCCTGACCAATGTTTCATGCTCAACACAATCAAACGCCTTGGATAAGTCACAGAAAATGCCCAGCGCATCACGTGATTCCTCCCAGGCTTCAAATATATGTTGTATTAGCTCGACACCAGCATCGGTAGTCGAGCGACCCCGCGTAAATCCGAATTGTTTATTATGTAATAATTCATTTTTTTGAAAGTAAGTAAGCAATTGAATCAGTATAAGTTTTTCAAAAATTTTACTGAAAGTAGGCAGTACAGATATTGGTCTAAAGTTAGTGGGGTCATTGGTACTACCTGATTTAAACAGTGGAATTATTTTACTATGTTTCATTAAGTCAGGAACACCACAATCTACACAATTATTAAATATTACTGCCAAATCTGGTGCAACAATATCAAGCAAAGATTTCACAACATTGACAGAAATGCCCCATAAGTCATTGGTTTTTTTTATATTTATTAATTTAAATGCTTTAATAACATCAGAGCTAGTAACATGGCTGAAGGTAAAGATGCTATTACATTCAGGCACATTATCTTCTAAAAGTGAGAGGGCGATAGCTGGTGAAGAGTTCAGTGATTTTGTTGTGGAAACTGGAATGTCCGTAAAGAACCCTGCAAAAGCAGTAAAAAAGTATATTAGTTAGAGAGTTGATTTTATTTTTCCTGTGAAATATACCTTAATGCCTATTGATCATAATTATTTCAGATTTTTTGATTGGTAAACTTTGGAGATAAGGGGGGGGAACGGTATTTTTTTCGACAGTTTGCCCAATAAATCGAAAACTATCAGGCATAAAAATAAATAAAAATTAGTTTTAGTATACACGAGTAACGCCTTTTCATATGATACCCCACTCAATATTATTATCTCATTTTGAAAATTTTTCGACCCGGTTTTCCCCCTTTTTTAAATAAAAATAAAAACAATTTTCAAATTTTTACGATTGTTATGACGTCGCGTCACTATTACCTATAAATATTCTAAATTTCAAGTCGATAGCTTGAATAGTTACTGAAATAATCGAGTGTGACAGACGGACGGACGGACGGACGGACGGAGAAAGTCTCACCATAAGGGTTCCATTTTTACCAAATTGGTATGGAACCCTAAAAATGAACTTGTATTGAAATAAAACAATGTTGTTACACACCAAACATTTCACTCATTTCAACATATTTTTCGATAAATGCGAAATTGAAACCTCCGAACGTTTTCGATAAATGTCCAAATAAGATTTATCAGCTAAACTAAGTGTGTTCAGCTATATATCAGTGATTCATGAACATATTGACCTTTAATTTATATAGTACGTTAGAATCTCAGACGCTTGAGTGCAGTGACAAAGGAAAATTACAGTGTGTTTTTTATTTAAAATGTCCATCGAATTGAGAAATTTAAAGGTACAGCTGAAAACACTGCCTTTATCAGTTAAAATGTCTTAAGTGAAGCACGTTTTCTCGAAGGTGTATTTTAAAAAAACTCTTTGAATATAATAGTAGACACTCTTGAATACTTGAGAGATGCTTTGACGAAATATAGGGTGCAAAACCGAAGGGCGCGTACAAAAGAAGGAAATAAAGGAAAACCTCAAGAAGGTTTGGAGTGAATCCGTTACGCCCACGGACCCCGAATTTAGAAAAATATATTTAAAAAACAATGCAAGTTAGAAAAGATATAAACTTAAATATATACTTACATATAATGCGATTTAAAAAAAGTACTGCTGTTATTCAGTTCTCGTTCACACTATAATATACGAGTTTTACATTGATACTATCTTGATGAGAGAGGCAAATACTATAGTGATTACAGGCCTAATTGATTTAAAAAAATGACAAATAGTTGCAGGCATTTAGAAGTGATGCGCTAACACAGGTATTCTATGGGAATTTATTTAAATGATAAAAAATAGCCAAGATAGGGCTACTTATTATCGTGATTAATTAAAATAATTTCGTGTTACATATTTTTATAATTGAATGAAATTGACACCAATTGAATTGAGAGAAACCAGACAAGTTTTCAGAATGATTATATCTCGTTCATTTCTAAAAATATGTTTCATCAAGATTACGAAAGAGTTTGCACGACGCAAAATATGATGCGATGCGTATAAGGAATTATTTAATCCATCGTTTTTTGAGTGGTTTAATTAAATGTAGGATGTCCTTGATAGCTGTGACACCACCTGTTTTCGCCAAATTCATCTTATTCAGAGAAGGTATAATAGAGTGATTTATAGCTTTTTGCTTGATGTAGTAATTATGATAATTAACAATTATACAATAATTTCAAACGTGGATATAATATTAAGTCCACTGTGAATAGAGGTAGGTTTTGTTCATATATCAAAATCTTATTTCAAATCAAAATTGAACTAATTTAATGCAGCTATGTATTTACTTTCGTTAGCCTTTCAAACTCCCCAAACACTGCAAACTGGACACAGAATTGTAGTTTTGTCACTTCCAATCAGAGCCTCCGAAACTTGGACAGTAACTGTCACGGTTCAGTATGAATTATCCCTAAGATTTGGGCAGACAGGCCTGTTAGGTTTAATTGGGTCCACCCATTTTCATCTGATGCTAAATTGTGGGGGGGTAATTCAATTTGTTCATCTGACATCTGCTTTCTGGGAATATCTAGTAGATTGTACATAACAGACATTTTACGTATTTATTTTTCAAGAATGATGAACAGTTATTTCCACTACTATAATAGTTGAATATATCTTAATTTTGCAGTAATAGGTGTGATGCAAATCGAGCGATGTTATTTGATAGATCACAACAAAATTATGAAAAATGCGCCATATTGTACCAAGGGATTATGGTCGTAGCTGGATAAGCGATTTCACAATAACTAATATTGGCTTTATATACCTAAATATCCTATCTTAATTTAACATTCTAACAATAAAATGAACATTGAACATAATGTATCTGCATAACGAATAAATTATGCAAATACACGCGGGATTCACTTTATCTCAGTATTAACGGCCTGATTACTTATTATTACGCTAATAATAAGTAATCAGGCCATACATTTTATAGTAACAATCCGAAGCAATATTTTTTTTTTAATTTGAAGCCAAGAATCTTTAATGAGGTAGTTTATATAGATACACTAGCAGATACCCGCGGCTTCGCACGCGTAAATTTTAGTTTTAACTCTTCTACGGGAACCATCCATTTTCCGAAATAAAAAGTACCCTATGTGTTAATTTACATGAAATCTATCTTCATTTCAACTTTTGAATAAATTTTCTCCCGCATGAATATCTGTTTTTCCCTATTATCACGAAAACAATGGATTTTCCCGATAAAAAAGTAGTTGATTCTCGGATATAATCTATCTCTATTCCAAATATCAGCCCAATCGGTTCAGAAGTGACGGCACGATGGAGTATTTCTACTGCAAGAATATGTGCTATTTAACTATTTTCTTAGAAACCATGGATTTTCCCGGGATAAAAATTTGCCTATGTATTAATCCAGGATAAAATCTCCCTTTTCCAAATTTCAGTCATACCAGTTCAGTAATTACAGCGTGAAGTAGTATTTTTACCGCGTGAATATCAGTTTTTCAGTTTTCCCGCGGACATCATAGATTTTTCCGGGATGAAAAGTAGCTTTTGTATTAATCCAGGATATAATCTATCTCGATTCCAAATTTCAGCCAAATCAGTTCAGTAATTACGGCATGAAGGAATATTTTTCACGCGTGGATTTCTGTTTTTCACTATTATCATAGAAACCACGGAATTTTCCTGGATGAAAAGTAGGCTTTGTAATAATCCGGGATAAAATCTATTTCCTTTCCGATTTTCAGTCATATCAACTCAGTAATTACAGTGTAAAGTAGTATTTCTCGCGTGTGAACATTAATGTTTCAGGTTTCCCGCGGAAACCATGGATTTTTCCGGGATGAAAAGTAGCCTTTATATTAATCCAGGATACAATCTATCTTTATTCCGAATTTTAGCCATATCAGTTCAGTAATTACGGCCTGAAGTAGTATTTTTCGCGTATGAATATCTGTTTTTCTTTTTTCCTGCAAAAACCATGGATTTTTCCGGGATAAAGAGTAGCCTATTTTTTAACCCAGAATATAATCTATCTCCGTTCCAAATTCCAGCCAAATCGGTTGTGCACTTGCGGCATGAAGATTTTTTTTCCGCGTTAATTTCGGTTTTTTACTAATCCCACGGGAACCATGAATTTTTTCGCGATAAAAAGTAGCCTTCGTGTTAATCCAATATATAATCTATCTTGGTATATCGATGTCTATCTTTATTCATAATTTCAGCCATATCAGTTCAGTAATTACGGCGGGAAGTAGTATTTTTCCCGCGTGAATATCTGTTTTTCCCCTCTCCTGCAAAACCCATGGATTTTTCCGGGATAAAAAGTACCCTATTTATTAACCCATGATATAATCTATCTCCATTCCAAATCTCATCCAAATCGGTTGTGTACTTGCGGCGTGAGATTTTTTTTCCGCGTGAATTTTGGTTTTTAACTTATCCCACGGGAACTATGAAATTTTTCGGGATGAAAAGTAGTCTATGTGGTAATGCAAGATATAATATACCACCATTCCAAATTTTAGCCAAATCGGTACAGTAGTTGCGGCGTGAAGACGTATTTTAACTTGATAAAATCCAAACTTCGGACCCCCGTTTCACCCCCTTAGAGGGTGAATTTTGAAAAACCCTTTCTTAGTGCTCCCCTAGACCTCATAACGTATCTGTGTGCCAAATTTGGAGTCTCTAGACCCAGCGGTTTGGGCTGTGCGTTGATATGTCAGTGAGTCAGTCAGTCAGTCAGTCAGTCAGTCAGTTTCTTCTTTTATATATATAGATTACTTTTTACTACAAAATCAAAAAAAAACATCGCGATTGTGAGAGCGATATGAGTGACGTCTCTGGTGTAATTTGCGCATTAAATTTATTAGTATTTGAATTGAAGAAGTCTCGTGTTCGATTCTTTAATATTTAAATTTGTTTATGTCTAGTCTGGCTAAAGGCGACGGTTGTAGCAGGTCGGTAAATTGCGAATGAATGAATAAAAAATTGAAAATAGAAAAGTCGAAGTAAATATTTATATTTTAATCAATTCCACAATAAAACCGATTTTCGGTCGCAAAGTTTATGCTTCTTCATCCTATTTTGATAACAATAACTTTATGTTAACATGTTGGTTGGTAAAAGAAACTGATCTCGCAAAATCGGCATGTAGTCGTGTTCATATAAATACTTCAAAGTATCGGACAATACAATTGACTGATACACCTATCTTCTAGGGATTTTTAAGAATCTTATTAAAAAAATCATTTGTAGGTGCTTAGAACACGTCATTGTGATCTGAGCAGAGTTAAGAAGCCTTTGTTCCTTACCTTATATTCAAAACCTAAGGATCAAATTAAGCGAAGAATTTTTATGCCTTTGTTATATATTGCACTTTCCTTAAGGTCATCGTATTGGCACCTTCGTCATCATTTTTCCATTTTTATGACTTTTATATAAACTAGGATAAAAATAATGAAGCCCAAAAAATAAAATTGAAATCAAAAAATTTAATTAAGTTATAAGAATTTTAACTTTTGGAGTAGGGGTCTTCTGTCTCTATCTCACAAAACGAAAATTTGTATAGAGCTACCATGGCATGCTTTGACGCCATAGTTGAATACAAAGACAGCTGTTGTCTTATCAGAAATATTTAAATATATATTTACTATATTATTATAACTTTTTTGTTATTTGATCCATTAATTCAGTTTTTTACCATTTAATTTGTTAATAATTCTAGTTTCAAAAATAAATAAATGAAGTCAATATTTAACAGTCAGTATAACCTTTTAATTTGACCTTTGTATAACCTTTTATCTTGACTACCAACATGTCTCGGACCAAATCATTTCTCTTCATAGGTTTAAGATTAAAATTGCTTAAAATAAATAGCACTGCAAAAACATTACATACGTGCACGTCAACGATTTGGTGAAACCTCATTAAAATATTTTTTTCTCATCTTCTAGCTACTCTGCTCAACAGTCTCTGAGTCCTAAATAGGATGACATAATATTGTATTGACAGTTGACATCATCTTGTATTCACTACTGGAAAACAATTTGGAGTTAAATGATAACTAATTCGATTGCCTTAACTAGAATATGTTTCAGTATTTGTAAATTCAAGGCAGGATTTAAACGAAGCGGACGCCTACCTTCAAAACGTCTGTTGATAAATTTTTAAAATTCATTTTAGACTTGCACAGTATGAATTACTAATGAGAACAATAATATATTTGCATACAGCTCATTTTAGGGTTTTCATTTAATAAAGTTACTCTGTTTTAAAAATTGTTTGAATTTAAAAAGTCAATAGCGTTCCCTTTTACTGAGAAAATATTTATGACTTGGCAAAATTCATACGAGTTCCATTAATAACTGTTATGTTTCTATGTTTAGAATATTTATTCCTTTTATTTATTCCTTCGATTACTTGGTCAATTTACTCGATAAAAGATTGACTATGAAAGTAACGGACTTTTGGCCAAACTAATAATTTTCTCGCTATATAAAGCTATAGAAAAGCTTCATTTTGACATTAGTAGACAGTATTACAATTGCGAAACTGCGAAAGCCAGTCTCACCAAACGTCTTATTTTGCAAACGTATAAACTTTTAAACTTAACTTGCGTGGATGTTACTTTAGAGCATACAAACTTACGCTTCATTTCAAAGAAAAGAAACTTTTGAGTAAACTACTTATTGCTGCAAAGCTTTCTGCAATGTTTAGCTATTCAAAGACACATTTTTTAAATAACTGACTTTGGAATATTTTCTGTCCAAAATGCTGCAATTTTAATAATTCTTCTACGTAATTTTATTCTTTATCCATTCTTTTGTTGCGCTTTTGTGACTTGCTAATATGTTTTACACAGTGCAAACGCCATTTTCGTAGATATTGTATAGTAGATGATATACAGTTCAGTATCATATTCTTACGAAATACTAATTCATTAGTAAACATATAGACAAACCAAACCTTTTTTGTACAAAAATTGAACATTGGCCTGCCCGCCTACGAATCAAAAGAGTCTTAGACAATATTTCCTAAAAAATATAATGATGAAAACATATTCTGTATAACTTTTTCCTTGGAGAAAACTCGGAGACAAGATTTAGTACAGAGACAGGCACGTAACAATAAAATATACAACCACACCGTTCCTGTAACTAGAAACTTGTAAAGTAAAAACTCACCGACAAGTTTTTAAAGAACTGGCGCTCAGGTAATCCCAAGGTTTACTTGTAGTTCTAGGATTTAAACTTTAGCTCCGCGAGGGAAAACCCGATAGATCGGTATCTTGAGATGTACCGGTAGGTATCGAGAAATCCTTTCAGCCGGTAAAAGGATTGGTAAAAGTGGAATTCCTGCTACTTACAGAATTTGATAGTGCTTGACGACAAGCTATTAGTGAAAAGGATTTTGGAATTGAAAAAGTTTATTCTCTATCTATCTATTTTCTATTAGAAAACCTCAGTGCAGGTATCGTAGTGAGGTATCGTTTCTTCCTCCAGTGCCATTAGATTTAAAAGAGCTTTTCTACAGACAAAAGATACTAATGTTGATTGCTTCATGGTTTTTGTGAGACTGGACTTAGTTGTGGCTGCTACTAAAATAGTCTATAGGTTGAAGTGGACATTGGAATCTTTCCGGGATTAAAAGTAGCCTGTGTGTTAGTCAAAGATAAAATCTATCTTCATTCCAAATTTCAGTAAACACTCCATACAAACTTTGTGCCCCCATTTTACTTTTGATTTCTAAAACTGTCGAACAGTACTTATTTCACAAAATTCCTGTTAGTTTTAAGATATTTATAAGTTAAAAATACGTGCTTCATTTGGTTATAACATAGAAATAAATTTTGAAATACGTTTAAAGACCGACATTAAAGTAAACAGGAGCACTTTACAAGCTTTCTGTGTCATATTTTTAAAATTTGTAGTACTTGATGAGCGAAATTTATAATGTAAATAGATACATAAACATGTTGGTAATGTATCTACTATAACCTACGCAATTTCCCACGTGAACACTTATAGCTCTGCAGTGAAACAAAATAGTTCTCTTCATCATACGGATTTACGTCGACCGTTGGCGCCTAAACGTCCAATAGAGCCTTTTAAGTTTGACCCAAATAGCCTTTTGCGGAAAGTATTTCTCAATAAACGTGTACGCGAACAAGTAAAATATTTTGAAACAAGATTTTTTTCGATACAATATTGTGTATCATGGTGGGTAACAGAATAAAGGCACAGCTTTCATATTTTTATCAAAATAAATCTACCAAGTACCAATCCCTTCACGGAATTATGAACCATATAGAAATATTGAAATTGAATTTATCAATAATAATAATTCTTTAAATATCGATCTGTACCTAGAAAAAAATATTCTACCAGAATTGTTGGTACATCGTAGCAATATGAAGAGTCTAAACACCAATAATAATATAATGACTGACGCATTTGTTTATGGTGCCTTTATGTATTTTCTGATAGGCATCTTATTTTAAGATAGGCATGTTTTTCATGATATTTTTCCTAATTACGTAGAAAATCCTGGTTGTAATTCCTGAACAGATAATTGAAATCCATTACTTCTATTTAAGAAATATTTCCGATAGATAGAGGGGCATTTATAAAAACTGGCATTTTATTTTGAAAGTAATAGCAGCATTTCCATATGACAGCTCTCGTTCTTATTTACCTTACCATTTAATTGGCAAAAGACGAATTTTTAAAAGCTCTCATTTCGGAGAATCCATTTATCGTCATAACTCTATAAAAAGCTTTTCAGAGAAACCCCGTACAAAAAAATACGATACAATTCTCTAACAGACTGAAACAAATGGGGCCAAACGCCGTAAAATTGGATGACAAACCACGGGGTCTGGCTGTGAATTCCGTAACCCTTATATTTAAGTCTAAAATCAGTGAAACAGAGCACGGCCTGGGGTCCCCTGGGAAATGATGAAGGTTGGAACAGAACACAGATATTCGATTTAGGACTTAAGATAGTCAGAATGTTTGAAAAAAATCTTTTCAGAGTTTTATGCAATACTGGTGGGCTATCCCATTAGATGAAAGAGGACTGAGTCAATTGATGAGACGTTTTTTGGCTGTGTATAATTTGGCGCCATTATAACTATTCATTATCACAATGATGTACAAACCTAATTGTGCAAAATTCACCTCTCAGTCTCTCTATGTAAGCAATGATGAAACAATGTCAACAATGTATTTACAAATATGCTTGTGCTATGTCAGTAAACAGTGGAATTACAGGAATCGAAATGGTTCCAAATAGGGAGGAATATTTTACCTGTAAAACAGTTTACCAGTTTATACCGATCAACTATTCTTGGTATGAAAATCATAACCCATCCAATATTAAGCGGGAAGAATGTTCAAAATCAACAAAATATCGGTTCATTAAAAGTGGTTATTATTGTTCAATTGATGATTGCTACAAATTTTAAAATAATAAACTGTAAATTATTCGTTAACAACTAAATTAGCAGAATTCGTAATTAACAACAGTTGACAACAATAACAATGCTTGCATGGCGATATACTCGTAATTATGTAACATGTCATATTATGTGGGAAATAGTGGTCATAGAAACTGCAGTAATATAATTTGCGACGCTAAAATTGCACGGTAGAAGCGGAATATTTAAATTAGAACTCATAAATGTAGATAATCTTGTGGCCAAAATTAAGAATGTAGGTTCCCTCTCTCATCCCCTTTTTAGGACCCACTACTAGCTACGCGTCTTCTCAGAATGAGGAATTTAATGTAGCTGGCCAAGTGCGATACACATCTTTGACAGTCAGAACATTATAGATAGCTCCCTAGAAACTCTCGGGCAAGCAATTACCTCACGATGGCTTTTTTCACCGTTCAAATGATCATGAATAAAAGCACTAAATTTTGAAATATCAAAGAAGTCTCTAATTCGAATCATTTCAAAGACTATGTGAACGATATTTTTGTACTATTCATTATTTTAGGAAAACCCGCTTAATTATAATTTTGTTGCTGTGATAATCTTTAAATCATTTTAATTAAGTGATAAATACAATACGACCATTAAGTAAACCCAAGTACCTAATTATACTGGAATAGTGGTTTAAACAGCGCTGAAGTTTCATTAATGATCTAACGTCGTTGGCTAACGGCTCATTTGGAACGAACGTACCCTAATATAAGATGAAATTACGTCCATATTATATTACTGTGGGAAATTTATGGAGCACCGAGTTTTATTATGGCGGCAACCCTTCGGTACATGTCTTGCATGGCGATGAAGACAAAATTTTATAAAGCTCATATTTTAAACGGGCCATGTTTTACTTTATAGTTCGTAATTTTAAATGTCCATGACTAATTTTTAACCACATTTCTATAGAAATTGCATCAAGTTTAGTTTTTCTTTTTAATTATGTTTGTTTTATCTAGTATTGATTTCAGAGTTTAGTTTACACAAATGATGTTGTGATGCTTAATCGTCATCGAAAAATGACTGTATACCGTCATGTGTTTTGTCTATTGTCATTTTAACTAGTTTGAGCACATGGGTTTCTGTGAAAGGTAGGAGTTTCCGCAGGTAGGTTAAACTATATAACAATGAAGTCGGTTAAAAACAACATGCACGTCGATTTGAGAACCTCCTCCTTTTCTGGTTTATCGACTTACCTCAATATGCGACCAAAGTTAAATGCGATCAATACGATCAAAGGGCCAATAGGCGATTAACGGTTTTTCCACCAGAGTAAAATGAGTGATATGTTTGTGAGTCATTTTGTTGGTGCCGTTTGACATTATCTAATTAATCTAGCTATTCTGCTTGAACTACAAATACGGTATTACAACATAAAATACGATAGTCAAAGCTAATTGCACTGGAGTTTCAGTTTTTGCTTGCTGAGCATTCAATGGTGACACGTTTCAACGGAATCGTAATATTGCTTTTATAAAAAATATCATTGAAAAATAACTTTTATGTAAATACAAAAAACTACGAATGTGATATCAATTTTTAACGGGAAATCATTTCATCGGTTTTTGTATTCGTTGCAATTATGGGGTGATTATTTAAAACTCACAGGTAAAATAAACAAATTCATAAAAGTATTTTTGTGAAAGAGAGTAATTTTCCGTGTACAAACTATGTATATTCGAAAATAAATAAATTGGCCAATTTCTCATTTAGTCATTTCCGGGATAAAAAGTAGGCTACGTACTTTATTCGGAGACTCGATTAAAAATCTTCTTTGAGAGCCCAATCTGTAGAGTTACTGTAACAATGTTCTTTGGTTCCAAGATATAACTACTGTGCGCCTTATTTGTTTAATGCTTTCTTTTGGCTTAGTATATATTTTTCGAATAACAACAATCCAACAGCTTTTTGTTGGTAGTACTCTTTTTGGTTTACACTGCTGCAAACAGTTTTGTGTGTAGAAATGAAAATATCAAAAGCTTTCCGCTATCATTTTGAGGTTTTCCAACTGAAATAATTACAATATTATTATTTACACCAAATTGAAACGCCAACACACATTTGTTTCCCTTTTTAAACAGATCAATTGGAAAATTTCATTACAACGGTTTCCGATTGAGCCTTTATTGAATTTTTCGTTTAATTTTCCAGTGAGTGGTATCTATTGTAAGAATAAATTAAATATCCAACAGCGCTTTACGGACAACCCCAAGGTCCATCAACGTACAGCTACCTTTTTTTATAGTCATCGCGAGCAAACGAGCGGGTAGGTCACCTGATGGTAAGCGATTACCACCGCCCTTGGACACTTGCAGCACCAGAGGAACTGCAAATGCGTAGCCGGCTCTTAGGTTTGTTAATTGTTACCTAAAATGAGAAAAACGGAGCCATCATAATATTTATCACTTATCAGATATGAGCATCTTTTCTCTTGCCTTTGGCGGAATATAAAAACAGGTCAAGCTTTTATATATTTTCATCATAATATAGATCAAAGTTTCTCTGAATCTTTAAGGTATTTTCACCTTTTCTTCCTTTTCCATTTAAATTAAAATGTTGAGATTCCTTAAAATGTTATTTTCTTCAGCAAGGGATTACCGTTGTTTTAGAATGACAAAAACGATCCTTATTCCAAGGACGACGACGCCATTAATTATTCTCTTTTCTGAAGACACGATGAAAAGAAAATTTGAATAACAGGCAATCATAAGATTGCTAATTAAACCTTTCTTTATGGAGCCAATTAAAAATTACTCCTATAATCACTTTTTCTGTGTACATACGGTATACCTATTAGAATATATATAACCGTTTAAAATAAAAACCTTCTTTTTCTCTCTCTCTCCTCTCCATCTCCCGGTTATTATTTTTATTTTACGCTTGTCCCAAAAAGGGCGTCAATAGACTGCTACTGCAGCTGACGCATACTTAGATTTGCGTAAAAAATCAAAATGTTTATTATTTCACAAAGGCTTACAGGCACTTATAAAATGTCAGACTCTATCGCCACATTTGAAAAGCTGTTTTGTAAGTCAGTTTCTCTTTTTTTAGAAAAATTGTGTAAAATAATACGATAGACAGAAATAAACCTACCTAAATATAATATACATTTTTTGGTAGGTTCATAACCAAAAGTATATAGTCTTTATTTACTGATTTTTTACATATAAGAAAAACTATAAAATGAACTGCTAATATCTAATTTTCGTTTTTTAAATTATTTAATTCTGATTTTATTCTCCTTCACTTTTTTTTATTATGTCCTAAGACTTTTTCCAGTCTATGTTTCGGTTCTGTTAAACTTCCTGAACTTCTTTAGTGTTTCTAACAAATATGGAACTCATCATAATGAACAGTCAAAAACAAAATTACAAAAAAACATTATGAGTTTAATTCATAGAAAGGTACTATTTATTATTTGATATGAAAATTGCGGATACTGTGAACTTTCACATGCATACATATCTTAGGCCCGGTTCTCACCTAAGCGGAGCTGTGTTTGAGTAACCAATCAGATTTGACATCTCCGAAGCTGAGAGGACAGGAGATGACGAAATCTGACTGGTTACTTAAATAGCTCCGCTTTGGTGGAAACCGGGCCTTTTGGTCCTCGTTACTATATTCCTTGAAGCTAGTGTTATAATCAGCTTATAACCGCTTTTATCATTGTTAGAACTTCCGTGATATTATCATACTTGTTTAAGACTACTCCTGAAGTTACCGTACCAACTATCTTGCGCATCGTCTTACAAGATTAGGATGTAAATTGAGTTGTATTATTATATAACCGAAACTCGAACTTGGAAAAGATCGCGATGCAGATGCAATTTGCAATTTAAATGAATATTACGAATATGTTATCAGCATTACATTTACAATATAGATAGTTGAAATATCACAAACAGAAATGAAATATGACAAAGATATATTAATAATTGCATCGTTTATTATATCAGGGATTTTATATTATGTGTGATTAAACAAACTAAAAATAAATTAAAACTTATGTACTTAAAATATAAAAAAATTAATTTAAAGTCTCTTATGAAACTGAAAAAAGGTTTGCACTAAGAAAATTAAAAATATAGATTCTCAATCATATTAAAATAATATCTTGCATTTTGTAAATTCAGAAGATTTAAACTCCGATTCTCACCAACGGTGCGGGAACAGTTTATTTTAATCATCGCATATCTTATTCTAATTTTCAGCCAAATCGGTTCAGGAGTTGCAGCGTGAACATCATTATACATCTATAATTCCACAGACTTGTTATTGTGATAAAAATATATATTAATACATAATTGTATAGTACTACACCGATAAATAATTAAAACTAAATAGTTGAAGTTAATGCAATGTGTACCTAATCCTATTAAACTAATAAATTACTTTGTGAAATGGAAAATACGCAAATATATGAAACGCTACATGAAAGCATTCAAATCAATTAATTATATTGAAAATTATTGAAAGTTGTTTAGGATTATTATATTACTGCAAATTCAAAAGTAATTAATATATTGCCTACTAATATTATTAGTTGCTTCTTTCATGATTGTCTAATGAAAGGGTTTGCTACATAGAATACGAAAAGGCTGACTTTTAAAAACTGACATTTATACTCTGGACAGGCGAAAAAATGTCGCCAGTTTATCGGAGGCAAAAGTGGCTGTTTTGGCTCCCACACTGCTAGTCTGTCGACCGCGGTCCACAGCTCCACACTACACTTCAGTTTTTATTATAAATTAGGTACGAGAATATAAAAAAGAAACAAAATTTATTTCAAAGAGGCGTCATAATTTCAAGAACTAACATTTCTTTAACAAAAATATTACTAAGTACTGAACTGTGTAGTTGTAGCACTGCAGGCAAGGTGACCACAGACACATCTTCTTAATATATATAAATCTCGTGTCACAATGTTTGTCCTCAATGGACTCCTAAACCACTTAACCGATTATAATAAAATTCGCACACCATGTGCAGTTTGATCCAACTTGAGAGATAGGATAGTTTAAATCTCAATTTATCTATTTTTATTACCCCTAAGGGCAAAACAACGTTTGCCAGGTCAGCTAGTTAATAAATAAAAAACAAGTATTTTGCAGGAGTTTTGACAGATAGCGCTATATTTTCTTGAATGAAGAAGGTTCACGTAAAATATTCGGATGCCCCCATCCTGGTTTATCAATCCGTTTAAAACTTTGTTTGTAAACATCTTTTTAAATGATAGATTATTAAGTTAACGAAGCTTTAGATATTACTAGTAGGGCGCGTGAGTGCGCGGGCCACATGTGGCCCGCGTGCAGTCTTCTCGCTTATAAAGGTATCGCCGTCATCTCCATCGCCCATTGGAATCCGATTGGCAGTGAGCTGAATAAATTACCAAGGAGCACTGTCATGGTTTTAAAGATAGTTACGGGCAGTTCGAAGAAAAAAATACGCTGAACCTCATCGGATGAGGTTCAGCGTATTTTTTGTTCGAACAGCCCTTAACTATCTTTAAAACCATGACAGTGCTCCTCAATCATTATCCAAATCCTAGATCATTGTCTCTTCTCATAGTATGTACATTTTCCATGGAAAGATAAATTCCGCCACAGTGAATTATTTTCCATGCATCCCGTAGAACTTGAGATCCTGATCACCTCTTGCTAAGAAACCACTCTCTTATCTTTTATACTTTCCGAGATAGAACAACACGAAATTTGTATGGCGGCCATTTTGTTTTTTTTTTCAGCTCACTGCCAATTGCCTGAAGTTCCGAGTATTTTTTGTTTCAGCAGTCCCCACCTAACTATAATACCTTGTCCATGCTCCTTGACTGTCTTTAAAATCCTCAATCATCACCTCATTCCATATTTTTCTCTGGTAGTCATCCAAAAATCTGCATCAAAGCACTTCATGTTTTACAACTCGTAGTCTCTTCAATATTCCCCATACATTTTCTATGGAAAACTAAATTCCGCCATTTTGATTTTTTTTCTATCCATCGAATAGACCTTCGGGTCCTGATCATTTCTCGCCAAGAAACCACTCTTCCAACTTTTATACTTTTCGAGATGAACGCCGATGAAGTTTGTATGGCGGCCATCTTTTTTCCGCCATTTTGAAAAATTTTTCCGCTAACTGCCAATTGGATGACGTTTCGAGTGACATTTGGTCGAGCACCCCCCACCTATCTCCAATACCCTGGCTGTGCTCTTCACCCGTCTCCGAAATCCTGAATCATCAGCTCTCTCCATATTTTTCCTCCGAATGAATTTTTTTCTTGTATACGAATTGGTCATTGAAAAAAAAATTTTTCATACAAAATTGTTCAGGAGAGGTGATCAATGAGTCAGTCAGTCAGTGAATCAGCACAAGTAGCTATATATATATTAACTAGTAGGGCGCGTGGGTGCGCGGGCCACATGTGGCCCGCGTGCAGTCTTCCCGCCCATAAAGTTATCGCCGTCATCTCCATCGCCCATTGGAATCCGATTGGCAGTGAGCTGAAAAAATTACCAAGGAGCACTGTCATGGTTTTAAAGATAGTAAAGTGCAGTTCGAACAAAAAAATACGCTGAACCTCATCGGATGAGGTTCAGCGTATTTTTTGTTCGAACAGCCCTTAACTATCTTTAAAACCATGACAGTGCTCCTCAATCATCATCCAAATCCTAGATCATTGTCTCTTCGCATAGTATGTACATTTTCCATGGAAAGATAAATTCCGCCACAGTCAATTATTTTCCATGCATCCCGTAGAACTTGATATCCTGATCACCTCATGCTAAGAAACCACTCTCTCATCTTTTATACTTTCCGAGATAGAACAACATGAAATTTGTATGGCGGCCACCTTGAATCCGCCATTTTAATTTTTTTTTCAGCTCACTGCCAATTTCATGACGTTCCGAGTATTTTTTGTTTCAGCAGTCCACACCTAACTATAATACCTTGCCCGTGCTCCTCGACTGTCTTCAAAACCCTCAATCATCATCTCATTCCATATTATTCCTCCGAAAAACAGCATCACAACCTTGCATAATTACCAACTGTTAGTCTCTTCAATATTCCCCTTACATTTTCTATGGAAAACTAAATTCCGCCATTTTGATTTTTTTTTTCTATCCATCGAATAGACCTTCGGGTCCTGATCATTTCTTGCTAAGAAACCACTCTTCCAACTTTTATACTTTTCGAGATGAACGCCGATGAAGTTTGTATGGCGGCCATCTTTTTTCCGCCATTTTGAAATTTTTTTCCGCTAACTGCCAATTGGATGACGTTTCGAGTGACATTTGGTCGAGCACCCCCCACCTATCTTCGATACCCTCCCCGTGCCCTTCACCCGTCTTCTAAATCCTCAATCATCAGCTCTCTCCATATTTTTGTTCTTAATCAATTTTTCCCTTCTATACGGAATGGTCATTGAAAAAAAAATGTTTCATACAAAATTGTTCAGGAGAGGTGATCAATCAGTGGCCAATCAGCACAAGCAGCTATATATATATTAACTAGTTTTTCGCGTGGAGGCGCGGCCCGCTAAAGCGGACCGCGTAATGGCTTGGAGCAATTTCCGTGGTCGCTCATACTCGGATTTTGCAAAAAGTGGGTATTTCGATTATTCTCGAAAAATGGGCTTTTTTTTTTGTTTTACCAATCTATCCCCGTTCTGTCAAAATTCTGGATGGTTGTAGCCTGTAGGCGAAACACTTAAAAAATTATCAGCCTCGACAATCCCGTTTCGGATCTGTGGCGTCCCGGTTTGAGAAAGAATAAAAATTTTAAAAACACCGCTAAGCCGCCATCTTGTTTTTCCAAAATTTTCTACTTTTTCTAAAAACCATTTACATAATATATCCTAAAGTACTGCGACTTTGAACGTAATCGGTTGGAAAACAAAAAAGTTACGAAAGTCACTACGGCCGCCATTTTGTTTTTCTGAAATGTCATAATTTTTTCCTTTTCCCGTCTTGCCCTCAAACACATCTCCCATACATCATTGTATTGTTTTCGATTTGTTTCCAGGAGAACAATGACAATTTTGTAATAGCTCTCAATCGCCATACAATTTAGTATGAAAAAAAAATCTTCCTCAAATTGGATTTTTTTGCTTTTCAGTAAATAGACTTCCTCATCCTGATCTTCTATTGCAAAGAAACCACTTCTCCATCTCTCATACTTTCTGAGATAGACACCGACGAAATTTGTATGGCGGCCATCTTTTTTACGCCATTTTGAAAATTTTTTCAGCTCATTTGCAATTGCACGAGGTTTCGAATGACATTTGGTCGAGCACCCCTCACCTATCTTCAATACCCTGGCCGAGCCCTTCACCCGTCTCCGAAATCCTCAATCATCAGCTCTCTCCATATTTTTCACCGAGTCATTTCTAGACTTCTATGGGAAACCATAAGTGAAAAAAAAATTGTTCATACAAAATTTTACAGGAGGACATTTTGAGGAAAATCTCGAAAATTACCCTAAATCTGGCAAAACTGCTTTTATAGCTCGATACTGCCCGTCGAGTTACACAATCGGTTCATACATGTCGACTTTCTTCGACAATACTTCGAGTTTATACCCAAAATCGTCCGGTAGAAGTCGAAACGCTACGATGTTGCCAAGTGTATGAAATTTGAATTTTAAAATTGCGTTTTTTCGTACCTCAAACTGATTGGCCGCCAGAGCAGCCGCCGTCTTGGATTTTTAAAAAATTACTCACATTGTGTCAAAATGCAGGATAGTTGTGGGCGAAACAAGCAAAAATTGACATCTTCAACCACCCCGTTGAGGATCTGTGGCGCCGCGGTTTGGGGTCGAAAAATGAAAAATTTGAAAACACTACAGCTCGGCCGCCATCTTGTTTTTCCAAATGTTTCCAATTGTTCCAAAAACCATTTACTCATTTCCTCGAGTGCTGCGACTTTGAACGAAATCGGTTGGAAAACAAAAGAGTTACGAAAGTCACGTCGGCTGCCATCTTGTTTTTCTGAAATGTCACAATTTTTCCCTAGTCGACTCCCGCACCCAAACACATCTCCCCTACATCATCATATCGTTTTCTGGGAGAACAATTATGTCAATCAGTGAGTCAGTCAGTCAGTCAGTCAGTGGTAATTGAGCTATATATAGTACTAGTAGGGTGCGTGGGGGCGCGGGCCACACGTGGCCCGCGTGCTGTCTTCCCGCCTATAAAAGTATCATCCCCATACATTTTCTATGGAAAAATAAATTCCGCCATTTTGGATTTTTTTTCTATTAATCGCGTAGACCTTCGGGTCCTGATCTTTTCTTGCCAAGAAACCACTCTTCCATTTTTTATACTTTTCGAGATGGACACCGATGAAGTTTGTATGGCGGCCATCTTGAATCCGCCATTTTGAAATTTTTTTCGGCTCACTGCCAATTGCATGACGTTTCGAATGACATTTGGTCGAGCACCCCCCACCTATCTACGATACCCTTCCCGTGCTCTTCACCCGTCTCCGAAATCCTCAATCATCAGCTCTCTCCATATTTTTGTTATTAATGAATTTTTCCCCTCTATACGAAACAATCAGTAAAAAAAATTTTTTTCATACAAAAATGTTCAGGAGAGGTGATCAATGAGTCAGTCAGTCAGTGAATCAGCACAAGTAGCTATATATATATTAATAAATAGTTTTTTGCTCTGGGGCGCGGCCCGCTAAAGCGGACCGCGTAACTGCTTGGAGCAATTTCCGTGGTCGCTCATACTCGGATTCTGCAAAAAGTCCGTACCTATTACGGTTTTTCCCGAAAAATGGAGTAATTTTTTTCACCAATCTGCACCCGAAGGTATGCGTATTTTTCTGTTAACCATTTACTCATTTCCTCGAGTACTGCGAGTTTGAACCAAATCGATTAGAAACAAAAGAGATACGAAAGTCACGTCGGCCGCCATCTTGTTTTTCTGAAATGTCATAATGTTTTCCTATTCTACTCCCGCACTTAAACACGTCTCCCATACATCATTTTATCGTTTATGTCTGTTTCTAAGAGAACAATGTCAATTTTCTTATGGCTCCCAATCGCCATACAATTTAGTATGAAAAAATTTTTTCCGCCATTTTGATTTTTTTTTCTTCCAATAGATAAACTTACTCGTCCTGATCTTCTATTGTTATGAAACCACTTTTCTATCTTTCATACTTTCTGAGATAGACACCGCTAAAATTTATATGGCGGCCATCTTTTTTCGCCATTTTGAAAATTTTTTTCGCTCACTGGCAATTGCACGAGGTTTTGAATAACATTTGGTCGAGCACCCCCCACCTATCTTCATAGTCTCCGAAACCCTCAAACATCAGCTCCCTCCATATTTTTCACCGAGTCATTTCTTGACTTCTATACTAAGCCATAAGTGAAAAAAAAATTGTTCATACAAAATTTTACAGGAGGACATTTTTGGGGAAAATCACGAAAACTACCCCAAATGTGGCAACACTGCTTATATATTTCGATACTGTCCGTCGAGTTACACAATCGGTTCATACAAGTCGACTTTCCGAAATGTTGCCAAGTGCCGCAAAAACACGTTCAAAATTTTCAAAAACAAAAAATAATACAAAATGGCCACCAGCTCATTTCCCAGAAATATTTTACATAGTTTCGTATTTTTCCCAGTAACTACAGGATATACCGCTCCCGATGACGTTTCAAGTTTTCATCTCGCTCGCACCCAGGCGACATATAGCCCCTGAAAAGTGACCATGTCGAAAATCACTTTTACTCTGATAGATTCCAGTGTTGCCAGTGCCGGGTGACAAAAATACCCAAATGTCATTTGTACGAGTAAGACACGTGATCGCTCATACTCGGATTTCGCAAAAAGTCCGTATTTCGATTTTTTAATTTTTGGGGAAAATCTCGAAATGTCCCAAGAAACGGGGTAATTTTTTTCCCCCACTTAATACTTCGAGTCTATTCACACAATCGCTCCATAGAAGTCGAAACGCTCCGATGTTGCCAAGTGGGTGAAATTTGAATTTTAAAATTGCGTTTTTTCGTACTTCAGAGTGATTGGCCGTCAGAGCAGCCGCCATCTTGGATTTTTAAAAAATACTCACATTTTGTCAAAATTCAGGATAGTTGTGAGCGAAACAAGTAAAAATTGACATTTTCAACCACCCCGTTTAGGATCTGTGGCGCCGCGGTTTGGGGTCGAAAAATGAAAAATTTTAAAATACTACAGCTCGGCCGCCATCTTGTTTTTCCAAATGTTTCTAATTTTTCTAAAAACCATTTATTCATTTCCTCGAGTGCTGTGACTTTGAACGAAATCGGTTGGAAAACATAAGAGTTATGAAAGTCACGTCGGCCGCCATCTTGTTTTTCTGAAATGTCATAATTTTTCCTTACTCGACTCCCGCACTTAAACACGTCTCCCATACATCATTTTATCGTTTTATGTCTGTTTCTAGGTGAACAATGTCAATTTTCTTATAGCTCCCAATCGCCATACAGTTTAGTATGAAAAAAAAATTTTCGCCATTTTGAATTTTTTTTTCTTCCAATAGATAAACTTACTCGTCCTGATCTTCTATTGCTATGAAACCACTTTTCTATCTTTCATACTTTCTGAGATAGACACCGACGAAATTTGTATGGTGGCCATCTTTTTTTCGCCATTTTGAAAATTTTTTCAGCTCATTGGCAATTGCACGAGGTTTCGAATGACATTTGGTCGAGCACCCCTCACCTATCTTCAATATCCTGGCTGTGCTCTTCACTCGTCTCCGAAATCCTCAATCATCAGCGCTCTCCATGTTTTTCACCGAGTCATTTCTTGACTTCTATACGAAGCCATAGGTGAAAAAAAAAATGTTCATACAAAATTTTACAGGAGGACATTTTGGGGAAAATCTCGAAAATTAACCCAAATGTGGCAACACTGCTTATATATTTTGATACTGCCCGTCGAGTTACACAATCGGTTCATACATGTCGACTTTCCGAAATGTTGCCAAGTGCCTCAAAAACACGATCAAAATTTTCAAAAACAGAAAAAAATACAAAATGGCAGCCACCTCCGTTCACAGAAATATTTTACACAGTTTCGTATTTTTCCCAGTAACTACAGCATATACCGCTCCTGATGACGTTTCAAGTTTTCATTTCGCTCGCACCCAGGCGCCACGATAGCCCCTGAAAAGTGACCATGTCGAAAATCACTTTTGCTCTGATAGATTCCAGTGTTGCCAGCACCGGGTGACAAAACTACCTAAATGTCATTTGTAAGAGCAAGACGCATGGTCGCTCATACTCGAATTTCGCAAAAAGTCCGTATTTCGATTTTTTACTTTTTGGGGAAAATCTCGAAATTTCCCGAGAAATGGGGTAATTTTTTTCCCCCCACTCAAAACTTCTAGTCTATACACACAACCGCCTCATAGAAGTCGAAACGCTCCGATGTTGCCAAGTGGGTGAAATTTGAGTTTCAAAATTGCGATTTTTCATACCTCACACTGATTGGCCGCCAGAACAGCCGCCATCTTGGATTTTTAAATATTACTCACATTTTGTCAAAATTCAGGATAATTGTGGGCGAATCAAGCAAAAATTGACATCTTCAACCACCCTGTTTAGGATCTGTGGCGCCGCGGTTTGGGGTCGAATAATGAAAAATTTTAAAACACCACAGCTCGGCCGCCATCTTGTTTTTTAAAATTTTTCCAATTTTTCTAAAAACCATTTACTCATTGCCTCAAGAAACTGCAATTTTGAACGAAATCGGTTGGAAAACAAAAGAGTTACGAAAGTCACGTCGGCCGCCATCTTGTTTTTCTGAAATGTCATAATTTTTCCCTAGTCGACTCCCGCACCCGAACACATCTCCCGTACATCATTATATCGTTTTCTGTCTCTTTCTGGGAGAACAATTATGTCAATCAGTCAGTCAGTGGTAATCGAGCTATATATAGTATAATGTAAGATGGCTAGCTGTTTTGGAGTGTCAGTATTGCAAGGGCGATGAAAGGTGGATCCGAAATACGACGATTAGAGTCCTCATTCAATCAATTAATTGTTGTGTTGGGGTCATTGGGTGCTCTCCAGTTTGATAGAAAGCCTTTTAAATTCAACGTAGCTTTTCCTACTGTCCTGATATTCTTCCTATTTTTCAAATCGTTAGCTAAATGAAAACATTGTACTCCAATGTATGAAAACGGAAATTCCTTCGGGATTTGATTGAGAAGAGCTTTGTAAAAAAAGCATCGAGATGCCTTTTAATCGAAGTAATGGGTTCCTGGTCTGGAAATATATTCAGTAGAGATACTTTTCTGTTTAAATAATGAAATGCTGGGTTAACGATAATATGATGTTCGATAGAATGTTGTATGATTATGATACAAATGAATTTTGTTATTAGTTTTATTAAATGTTTATGTCCCGAAATTACCCGCGCCTTGTGGAATGTGAACTCGACGACTGTAATTGTTGTGGGGCCGTACCAATCTTGCAGTAGTAACATTACTGCTTTAAGGGGTTTACTACCGAGTACAGAAAGCAGGGATCCAGGAGATGACCTCCATTGTGAAGTGATTCCTCTCCTTGGAGCCCTGACCACCTGTGACTTGGGCCCTAAAACTCCGCCGACTGTAGGTTTAATTTTTTTTTATAATATTTGAAGAGCGAAAATTGAACCAGGTTAAATTTATTATAACTAGTTTACTCTTCAGAGATCGGTATTTAGTGAATACGTAAGTGCATCCGGTACTCCCGCCAGCGGGTCCATCGTGAAAATAGAGAGATTTTTATTGCCCCACATACTGTAAGAATTACATAGTTTTTTTTGTAATCAAACTTCTCCGAAACGGCATGACTAATTCTTATGAAGTGTGTAATTATTTACATGGGAAAACAACGTTTGCTGGGTTAGCCAGTATATCATAATATTTATCTCTAAAATCATTTAAGTGCAATAAATGTTGTTGCGTGGTTCAATATTTTTTTAATGAATAATACTCTTATTGTGATGAACTCAATAAATGCTCATCCAAGAAAAAATAACACTATAACAAACTCGTTGCATTTTTGAATTTACACAATAGTGAAATCTTGAAAGAAAATAAATGTCAGTTCTCTTTAGGAAGAGGAATACAATTGGACTCGATTCAGCTAAGCGTTCTTCAGCAAATAAAGCATGATATTGTCCACATCCTCCCTGCTATTTCGTTTTTAAAATACTTAGTACGGCGCACTTCACTTTACTGGGTGGACCTTAACAATTTAAGAACATTCAACAACTGCCTGTCACACTCACCAACGCAAACGTAAGAGTGAGGAGGACAAAAATAAAAACCGTCTACGGCCTTACCAGTTAAAGGTAGAATCAAGTCAAACGAATGCCTAACTAACACACACCGGAACATTCTACACGATATAAAATTTCGTTATCATGAATTGTGCATTGGTCTATTCGTATGAACCGGAAGAATGATTTCCTTCGTCAAACGAAAAACAAACGCAGAGACAGATACCTGCTAGATGTTTCAGTGGAGGTAACATTTGAAAACGAAAAATCCCGCATACCGTTCAATATCGCGAAACTCCATTCAAAAGGACACAAATTCTGTTCTGATAGCACGTCGATATTGGAAAGCGCGGCGTATAAAAGATCGCTCAATCACACGAGTGCCTGTATTTGAATTAAAGCTAACACGCCGCTGAATAGACATGCCTGAAAACGAATACCACGCCTGTTTTGTAGGGTTCTGTATAAACAACAGTTGATGCGCAAATGATTTGCCACGGAATCACAGGAGTGAAATCAATTAAAATTCAATTCAATTTTTTCAACATACAATTATTAGGGTTCCATACCAAAATGATAAAAATGGAACCCTTATGGTGAGACTTTCTCCGTCCGTCCGTCTGTCCGTCCGTCCGTCTGTCACACTCGATTATTTCAGTAACTATTAAAGCTATCGATCTGAAATTTGGAATAGTTGTAGGTAATTGCGGCGCGACGTTATTGCAATCATAAAAAATTGAAAATCTTTTTTATTTTTATTCAAAAAAGGGGGAAAATCGAAAAATCGTCGAAATTTCAAAATGTAGGGTATGGAACCCTCGGTGCGCGATTCCGACTCGAATTTGGCCGGTTTTTTTTTCATTAGTCCTGAATATCACATGTATGACTTGTCAGAGTTAAGATGAACCTACATGGTGGAGGGTTTCACTCGCACTGTGGATATAGATATTTCAATCCATGAAAACGCGCCCCACTCTGTCAAAATCGCTGTTTCAGTCGGTTCGTACGAGGTTTGATAAAGTGGGGCGCGTCATCGTGAATTGAAATATCAAAAAGGCTACAAGTACATAAGCTGATTGTGCCGATGTAACGAGCCAGAAAGGGATAAGGGGGAAATAAAGTTAGTCAGAAAATTTTATTAGTTTGTGTTATAGTTTAGGTTCTTAGGTGCTGTTTATGTATAGATGAATAAATGTTTTCTAAACTATTCAATTTGAAAACTTTCTCTTAACACAAGAACATCATCAGTTCTTATACTCCATTCTTTTATTTTCTTTTTAACACGTGAGGACAGATATATTATAGCAATAGCGACGGACCATAGAGAGACAACCGAAAAGTGATCCCTCTCACTCTCTCTCTGGGAGTAAACGAATGTATAATTAAGCAAGCGCCAACTTGTAAGCTTTGCAAGCAAAGCCCTATTGGCTCCATTTTTAACCACACCAAAAGAATTTTCTGTTTTACGAGTATTGAGTACTTGTTTTACGAGTATCCAGTATTTGTTTATTTGCCTGACTTTCGTTACAATTGTTGATGTATAATAATAATGATGATTAGAGAAATAGAAGGGAATACTATCACAAGTGACAATTTTCTAGGCATTACCATTTTTCCTTTTTCAAATGTCTGATTTCTATATGTAACAATGATCGGTAAACAATCGATCAAAGGCAGCAAGTCACGCCGCGTAACAGAGTCTCGGTTACACAGAACACGGGTGAGACGTGACAAGGGTGACTTCATTACAGGTGACCCACCCGGGCACGGGTCAAGAGACTCGTTACAATTAATCGGAATAATGTCTCCAACCGAAATAATGTGATCTCGTTCAGTGATGTAAAACGAGTTACGACCCTATTTACGTTTCGGTTTGTGAATAATATTGCTTACGAACCGAATATAATATGAAAATGTATATACAAAGTTATATATAAAATACCAAATCGCTCTCGGCCTGTATTTGTTTACATTAAAACTAACAATTTTTGCTCTACGACTGTTTTTACTTCAATTTTTTCAGAGATACTCTATTTGTTTCTACTCTGTAATGTAACATCGGCAAGTGGCAATGGCGCGGCGGCGGCGCGCTTACTCGCGGCGTGAAACCGCACCAGTGTAATGTCACTAAATACAAAAATAATATTTTGTGTATGAAATAAATTAATACTGAATTTTGAAAAGTCATGGAAAAAAAGTTGTTAGTGTTAATGTAAACAACTACAGTTCGATAGCGATTTGGTATTTTTATATAACCCTGTATAATTTATAAGGGCCTACTACATAGCATGGCCGACGTCTTTCTGCTCTTTGCCATAGAAAGGTAATTAGTAGGTCCAAATAATCGAATTGAATTGAGAGTCGAGTCGAAAATCCAAGAAATTGAACTAGGCCCCACTGATTTTATTTTAATCTCACAGCAGATTATTCCAGGGGTCAGTCGTGGGCGAAATCTATTTCCTAACTTTTAAAACTTAATAGAAATAGAAAAATAATTCTTGACGCGTCCCACAATAATGCTCGATTTGAATTGTAAAGGGGAGGAAATTCAGCAGGCCAAGTTGCCCCAACGAGAAGTCCGTGCAGCAATTTGTAATTGGTTCCAAGAGGTGGAAAAGTTTATTGAATTAGAATTCAGAACCCGAACCCGTTAAGAATGAAGGACCGTGGTATTTAAACCGGGTGCCTCTTTGCATATTCCTCCTCTTATTAGTGAGAGGAGTTTTTTTAATAGATATATTGGGATGTTGCAATCTAGCCTCAAAGTAAGTTATAGCTTTCGTTGTAGGTTCTAAAGAACAGAAAATATAATATGAAGGATGAAATATACAGAAAGATATATATTATATTGTATTTTTTTTGAATAAAACATCTCAATAGTAAAAATAGTCTTTAAATCTATACATAAATACTTAAATAGCAAAACACCCCCTTATTGGAATCAGTTGAAACATTTACGCTCATAACAAAAACATTTTGCGATGGTACTTTATATTGTCTTAAGCTAAAGAAAAATACTACGTAAGGAAGAACATGTTTTCGATATCCAGACAATGACATGTCAATAATAGGCCGAGCGATCAGGGATTGAGGTCAATTTCCGCTCCGAACTAAGGGATAACAAGATTTATCAACTAATACAAAGACCTTATCGCCCGTGTAAATCTTATAACAGACATGCTGCATGCTACCGCTTTTACCTTATTTTTTTAACGGGCTAAAAGGCTAATAGAGCTTTTTTTGTGACAGATTAAAAATGTTAAAGAAAATTGCTTCCAAATTTGAACGTCGTGTATTAGAAGCAGAAACACGATTTGAAGACATTTTCTCTATTCTAAACCTTTTCTGCTTCTGATATTTACAAAATCATCAAAACATAAAATAGGCTTCGTTTACAAATTGAAAAAGTACTGAGCCTTCACAAATAAGGGTCATTTGCTCCCGAAACAGACGGAAGGATTATGTCGAGGACAATTCACGAACCATCGTTATAGAAAACTGGATGCTAGAGTGTTTTCGAGGAAAGCAATGGAAGCATTTTTACCTTTGCCTCCCAGAATAGTGAATATTTTGAGAAAATAGTATTTTTCCAAAATAGTAAATTATTTTTATTGCATTGTTTTTTTGTGCTGTTATTTTTTATATCTTCAGTTGGTACATTATTTTAATAAGTTAAGGAAGTATGATGGTTCATAACATGAGATTTGAAATGGCCAATCAAAGAGCTACAGAACCCTATTCCTCATCTTGTTAGTAGATGATTTGTTGGTAAGGCACGATCGTAGATACCTACTCTTCTCGAAAAAACTCATTTTGTGCTTTAAACAAAATTAATTATTATAATTATTACAAG
This sequence comes from Coenonympha glycerion, assembly GCA_963855885.1. Lineage (NCBI taxonomy): Eukaryota > Metazoa > Arthropoda > Insecta > Lepidoptera > Nymphalidae > Coenonympha > Coenonympha glycerion. The sequence goes on along the minus strand of OY979637.1, from coordinate 11,777,582 downwards.
TGTACATATTCATAATGACAAAATTTTCATGTAATACTTACTCCCTAGCATAATATTTAGGTATAGATGAACATTAAAACTCTTTTGGCTTGCAAAGTTTAACTTGAGTGACTTCTTTGGACCCAACAACCTAAATAACAGTAATTTTTTTAAACACTTATCACGCAGAAATCTGTTGGGTATTGTGTTAATATTTTTATTCCTTTAGGTATTTTTGTGTATCTTGAACTAAAATTATTACTATACTTTCTGGGATTTGGAAGTCGGTCGCTTATCATAAAATTGAGTAGGAAGCTACTTAAGGACTTTATATCACGATTTTAGTGCCTGTTTTTCATACGACAACGAGGATATATCGCGTTATGTTTTATTTAGGCCCAGTTTCTCCTATTTGCTATTCGACCAAGAGCCTAGTATTGATGATGTATGCCAGACTTGCATTATTTCAGTTAAGTCAAACCATGGCGTGCGGGTAAATTGATAAAATATATTATATTATGAACTTGCTAGTTATGTTAATTTAATGGTTTTGTTAATTTACTCTACTTTAATTATAATTTTATGGTGGGAAGCAATTCAGAAAATTAACAAAAATAAAATCAGGATAGTTTGGATTTGTAGTTATATGACGTGTATATACAAGATATCTAAAGCATTAAAAGATGTATTAAAATATATACACATATTCATAATTCACTTAAAAATCATAACCATAACCGTATACCGAGGTTTTTTATCTACGTGCACACATTTTCAGCCACGTATCCATCAGGTAAGGAAAAGGTCGAAGTTCACCCACCGCTCGATAGATGGCACTATGTCCTGCTATTTCACGCTAACAACTTTCCCATACTTATAGCTGATTATATGCAAAGGTGTATTTTTTTTGTAGGTGTGTATGAATACTGTGTGAACAGCTTTTTGTGGATTTTCTTCATGGCAGGATTTTCATGACCATTTTCTTTCACTTAGGCCCCTGCTATACCATCCGAAAAGAAGCTTCATTTAAAAAAAGTCTGGTATAATGTGATAGCTCTGGAATCTTTGTATATATTTTATGGGATGTGATTCCGCCCAGCCAATGAGGCGCGCGGAGCTGGGGCGAATGAAATAGTGAATTATGAAAATAAAAAGCTTTTGTGTATTCGGTCGGGGAACCTTTTCAAGGGCTTCAAAAGTCAACAACAGGATGTTTATCATTTAGTCGCAGGCAACAACAAAGACGCCGATGCCTCTCTGTCGTTGCTTGCAATTTCGCCTGTATTTTATATAAAAACTCACATACATACATACATGAACCCTGAAAACATTCACACTGCTTTTCTTGGGCAGTCGTGTTAAAATCCGTTCTTAGTCGAATTAATAAATACGATTTCCTGTGTTTTTTGTATTTGTTTTAAGTTTATTAAAATTCAATGTTCATCTTTATCACAAATGATAATATTTTGTGCCTTCTCAATTAATTATTGTTATAGGTAACATACTGTCACACTTTTGTGCTTTGATTAGGAACATCAGTATGTTTACCCGAAATAAATTTTCGCTTATCGTTGTTTACTTCACTAATAGCTAAGGAAAACAAAACAACTTAAATCTAATTAAGCTCAAATGGATACAAATGAATAGAAAAGAAACGATATTCTCTAAAACAGCGTTGAAGCAACGATGCTATTGTTTCATATATTTTGTCACTATCTAAGTGAAAGTTATGAAACAATGATGTGCCTAACTAAAAACATACTTTACCCTTTAATCATCCAATAATGGAGGAACACATCCATATGCATGAAGTTAAACTAGGAAGTGATTATTAATATAATGGTATTTAATTAACTCTCAAAAGTATTAGGTTTTGAGAGGATTTTCAACAAAAAAAAAACCACGGAAACTTCAGAGCGAGCTAAAGGAAAATAAAAACAATCACTGCTAAATTCATTACAAAACTACGAAAACTAAATACAACACAAATCTTCATTAAAATTACTGATGAAAAATAAACATAATACAACTCGACCTGATAAAATTAATTGAAAGATATTTTTCACAAAACAGAATAAGCGCTGTGTTTCAACGACGAAAGTAATGACAGAATTAACGCTGTACTGCAATCACATTGCAGGATTTGTTTATAAATGTGCCCGTTTAAGTATAAATAAAGCGGGATGAACTGGGATTTATGTGTCTGAACCTGTGAAGTGTGAGCGTACCAGAGCGCAACAGATGATCTCAGAAGGGTGTGCAAATTTAGGTACCATTCACAGACTTGTATACTAAAGACAGGGCGAACAGCGCGAAAAAATGTCGCCAGTTTATGGGAGCAAGAATGACAATTTTGCACCCTCCCCAGTCAGTAGTCAGTATAGGTAGATAAGTAAAGACCTATTTCTTTTTTTTTGAATTAATAATAATATTGCAGGCAAGGTGACCACAGACACATAGATAAAAAAAATAAATAAAAAAATAAACATGTATTTCGCAGGAGTTTCGACAGATGGCGCTACATTTTCTTGTATGAAGAACGTTTACGTAAAATGTTCGGATGGGCATATCTTGACTATTTTTATCTATGGTACCATTGTTTACGCTAGTTCGATTAGAGTAAAATGTATTTTATATCGTGTGTAAACGTTTATATTCTGCCAATAACTCTGTATAAGAGGGGTTAAAAAGAAAGGTAAAATGTGTTTAAATTCACATTACATAATGAAAGAAGAGAAAAAAGGGAAAATATCCTTTTCTGCAAACGTTGACACTTTCAAGTATGTTTAGCTTGCGGAAAGTTATTTTTTCCGCACTAGTGTTTTTCCCCTTTGCAAATTATTACTATTTATTTAAAGCATAGTTTATTTGCAGTGATGAACATTTTCGTTTTCAGTTTATAAAGCGCTGAGAATAGTGAATAGAATCCATTCATGGATCTGGAGTAAAGCGTGGTTTCACTTCTAAAAGCCATAAATGCATAAATATTTTTTCGCAAATGTTTTAGAAACATCATTCAATGCACGTGCAGAACCACTCCACTTTATTGTTGACCTGCACCTAATTAGGCGGTTTACAAATAGGTAACACGACCTCGACTTTATGTCGCTGATTATAACAATTAAGTTATATTTTACATTCTGAAACACCTTCCACAGATATTCTCATGCCTGTATAAAACATAGAATAAAGACACAGAACATCTTGAATAACTTCCATGGAGAGCTATATTCCGCACCTACTCCACAAAAACGATTTCACTTGACCCTTTGTCAAATCCCAATAAATCCTTGTTAGGGTCGAGTGTACTCAACGGGTAACGTGACCGAATTCTTTTTTTAAATGCAAATATTGGTTATGATGTGGGATACGAATTTGCGGAGGTACCTTACCTACCTATGATAATATGTACAGGTATTTTTGAAGGACTCTACGTACGATCTACTTTTATCCCGTAATCACTAAGGTAGGCACATAGACCAATATAAGTAGTAATTAACATGGCTTACTAATGACCTAATGACGTCATAAAGTGACAAGGACGTATAGTCACGTTCCGCCTCAGCCGAGTGCGCAAGCGAGAAGGCGGGACAAGCGATAGAGAGGCACTATCATCCTTAGCGTTCGGCTTGTAACGCAATGTTTTCTTTTGACTTATCACGTAAAATTATTGACAGTAAACCTACAACTAAGACTATACAGGCAGGTGGCAGCCATTTTTTATACTACTTTTACACTTTTTTTACACTTTTTTACCTATGAAATTGCCGGTTTGTATAGAATAAGTGAAAGTACTAATTTTTTCTAACTTTTTAGCAAACCCATGCAATCGACGTTTCTTTTCCAACGCATTGGCAGTTTATTGACGCCCTCCTTGTAAAATCAGCGAGACGGAAGGCAACAACCTCTTCAAAGGCATTTTGTACTGCCTCTTGGGAATTGAATTTTTTACCCACTTAAGGTGTCTAAATTTTGGAAAAAGTAATAGTCGGTAGGTGCAAGGTCTGATGAGTATGGCGGATGAGGGAGACCTTCCAACCCCAGCTCTTGTAGTTTGGCGGCTGTCTGTGGCTCAGTATGAGGCCGCCCGTTGTAATGTTGTGTTTGCTATTAAGAACAAAATCTAAATCCCGTTACAGCCCTTAAGAAACAAAAATTTACCACATTCAAGAACCACGTAGGCACATATGATCATTTTCATAATGTGAATTACATATTATAATGAGATATGACTTTTTTATTACTCTTTATAGTCTTACTTTTATCATAATAATTATATTTTTCTGTATTATTTGTTCAGAAAGAGTCTCCTATTCAATTTTCTGCCAATCTCTTTTTACTTTTTTTTTCCTTTTGTGATAGTTGCAACGTGACACCGGTGACATCAGCTCCCTTGAAACTCTAGAACTCTCTCTAACTCTCAAACTCTGAACTAGAAGTACATTAGTAATATTATACATTCGGTGTTCTAAGCAAATGCATTATATTTATCCCTTTTATCGAAATTCATTGTCCTTTAAAAGGCACTCTTAAGTGGACCTTACCCCAAAATTTACGAAAGGGCTCCGTCGTTTTGCGTTTCGTTAGCTACAGAAAAGCGAACGCGAAAAAAAAATGTTAGCACAATGCCGAAAGGCACCATTTATCAATTTACCTTCGCATTTCTTGAATAGAGCCCTCGAAAAGTTCTTTGTCATTTTTGTGAATTCCAAACTGGTATCTTGAGTAGATACTCGTATTTTAGGATATAGAAATAGGCACGAGTGCTTATTTATTCAATTTTATTATCGTGTATTTTCAAAAACGAGATTGTGTGTACTATTAGGTATAATATTCCTAGCAGACACAACGAGTATCAATGTGTTCAACTGAATAGCTCAACCTCAACGGTTGTGAGCGGTTGTGATAATTAAAAATCTTACCTTAAAAAATTTGGAACCAAATTGTCCTACATTGGGATATCTAACTGTTGACCCTTGGAATCTTTGAAAGCAGTCTAGATCGAGATTCGAGACATCCAAGAAGAAAAATTCATGACATTTTAAAAGGTAAATAGGGCTTGAATATTTTCACGCTAAAGGTTTTCCTGAACTAAATGTAGCGGATAATTTAACGACCGCGATGCTACCAACGTTTTCATTGGGAACATAAAGTTGATTGGTGTTTCACTTCCTAGGGATTTATTATATGCCCATTATTATTTTCCTTTACTACACGGTTAAACCATTTCTAAATAGTTACAATTGAATAAAGAAACACTGAAGAATATTTCTTTGTTTTTCCCATTAATTGTAAAAGTTATTTCACTAAATAAAGTCTTGCTTTTAGTTTTTGTATGTACAGTGCCCGCGGACTCCGCTCCGCGTTAGAAATATTTTTGTCCCGGCCCAAAAAATAGAGATTCGAAAAAATATTTTTTACTTTTTTGCTTCATTTATAAAGTCATAAAATTCATTTTTAAATGAATCTCTTCTCATAATGTTATCAAGCCCTAGGGTTAGGGCTTGTTTATAGACCACCACACTGGCCAAGTAAGGGTCGGTAGGCTTCCACACCTTGAAACTCCTTTTCCTTCATCGATAAACAAGTGAAAACTCAGTCGCCAATACAAAGATTTTTTTACTATAGATAGGCTTGCGCTTGGCTACAATCAGGTCTAATGGACAGAAGTTATGAGCTCTAGGATGCCTAGAAAAATCACTTTTCTGTTGAAGGCACCCAGGTTTATACTTGGCTTGGAACACAGAGGCTGGAGAGTGTTCCACACCTTAGCGGTACTTATCAGAAACGTGGAAGAAGTTCCTTAGAATGCAAATCTATTGTTGAAAGTCGAAGGTATACTCAGCTAACTATAAAATGTAGAGATGACTAGAGTCAAAAGAATTTTGGTAATAATGTGGCCTCAATAGTACACAGACACCAGAATTTCTTATATTTCCTTTATAATTAAACTAGGTAACACGTATTAATAGTTAAACCACAGACAGGAAAGTTAAACTACTTCCTTGTGAAATGTATTATAATTTGAATGATTCAGACAACCTTCTATAAATATTAATCAGCAGACTTATAAGTTTACAAGCACAGTTTTCCTCTTACAATGAACAATTAAAACGGTAATTAATTTTATGTTTCCCTCATTAAAAACGACAGACAGTTAAATGGAGCTTAAATTTATATTTTTAATCCATTTCAACGCATAAACAGCTCTTGCCATTCATTTATGCTCTTCCGAAGCCGTTAGTAGCAAACGTGAAGCTAAGTAAATTCACACTATTTTTTACCCACTTTATATAAGTGAATCCACTGAGTTTTAAGTCTGGATTGAATTTTCGTGTTCCCATTTAACCCTCATCTGCGATCCCGTGGGCTTTCTACATATGCCTGCTTAAAAGGCTCTAATATATGGGTTAAGCGATTTCTTGGCTATCTTTCGGTTTGTCATTCAGTTTTATGGTAACTACGAAGTTCTACCACTTCAATGATTGCTGATCTTTTCTGATACGAGTTTGTTGCGCGCAATTTTCAGCGTGTGTTTTTTGTACATAAGAAGTCAGTTTGTCTTAAAATGTAGGCAATAGGTTTACTTGTTTATTTTGTACTTAAAAATGGACATGATTGAGTCATCCTCATTACAATTCACGTATATCTGCATGTGTTATTTGAATGTTTTTTTTTTTATTATTTATTTATAGAAGCTAATTATATTGAGGAAGCTCAATAATAAGGTACTGTCTACATTTCCTGAGGCCAAAGCGGAGCGCAACCAATTCGTAACTTTCTATAGAGTTTGATTTAACTAGCCAAAAGTGATCAGGAGGATATTTTTTTAATAGTTTTTTTTTATCATGCATTACACGCATCGCAATCTAGCCCCAAAGTAAGCAATACTACAAGCAATAGGTGGTGTAATGGGTCCTAGATAACTGATAAATATACATAACATTTGACAGTCATAAGACTCGTAAGTAAAATATAAATATTGATAAACAGCCATATTCATGAATATTCATGCTTATCACACTTAATATTTTCCAATTATGGGAATCGAACCCACGATCTCCGACGCTGGCGGCAGTATCGCTACCGCTACGCCATTCAGTGATCAAAAACGGTAGTTAGAGCGGTTAATATCGTATAAAATGGTGCAAAAAATATTAAAATAATATTCTTTCAGATAAAATAATAATTTAATCACGTGTCAGTTCTGTACGCGTAGCATTTTATAAATGTTTGGCCACCGCTAACAAGATAAACAGTGTTATAGTTTTATTTGTTTTCATTAAAATATAACACTGTTTATAAAATATGGATAACAGGAATTTTGTTTATACCAATTGGACGTGACAAAAGGGCAGTTTCAATAAAAAATAATTTTGTTTGTCCTGTAAAAGTTTGTTCTCGGCTAACCTTTTTGAATGCCGTTTTCAAATGTTACCGAAGTAGAAAGTAACGCAAGACTTCGAACTCAGGTTATTGGTTTTGATACCCGGTATAGTAGTAATTAAGTTCCAGCTTAGAGATGATAAGAAGTGATAAAAAAAAATATACGTTGTACGTGTAATTTTTTTTGGGCAATTTTTTTTTAATTCGATCTATTTTTGGTTGAGTTATTTTAACGTTTTACATTATTATTAGGTATCCAGCCATGGAGATTATTGTACGTAATCGAATGAAACCATTTGAGAACATGTGAAGCAACAGACTTTCAAGTTATTACTGATGTGCACATACCCAAAAAAACCCAACCAAAATTGAAATGGCTCTCCCGGGGAGGGGGTGAGGGGGGCGTCCCCCTTAATAGGAGATTTTTGCTTGTAATGAGCTATAGAACCCTCGCTTAAATTATCGCTAGTTCGATCCCGGACACACTGTATACTTGTAAGGTTTCAAAAGCACTAAGCAACATTTCTTCAAGAAACTTCTTATACGTGACATGTTAACATTATAAGCTAAACCAAAGAAAAACTCGGCTTCATTTAATTTTGTTCCCCAAACGTGTTCCGTTTGGGCTTAAGAGGATTTCTCAATGCCGTATCCGTGTGGAAAACAGAATTTCCCGTCCTGTTGAGCTCAGTTCGTTTATTATTCAGGTGCCGAGTGAATCCTGCACGCGCCTATGGGCTATGAGTATTGAGTAACCTACGCGTGCGTTGAAGCGTCAGAGATTATACTGAAAATGTAAGTTTTGTAGAAAAGCTTGTAATATTTTCGATTCTAACCCAACACAAACTCCGATGACTTTTTTTTCTAATATCACCCAGTTTATTGACATAATATTCTGATCAATTTAACAGATTTAACTAAAACTTCTATAAAATTAGTGATCGCGTGCGATAGGCTGTAGGCAACAGCTCTCAACACTCGACGAATATCTCTCTACCTGCACGTTGGGATGCTTCTCGTTAGTAAAATTGTATATCGTCCAAATATCGCCGATAAATTTAACCATCACCAATCATACACACACAGCACTTAACGTGATCACACGCAAGTATGTGTAGAGCGAACTCGTTTGCATTTTCGTAGCACAATTTTCGTAGATTCGTAGCGCTTGAAAAATAAAATTAATATTGTTGATATAGTTAAATGTGAATTTTTAGCGTGTTTCAAGTAAAAGCCCTACACAGTGATGGCTCCGTAGCAAAGCTCAGTGTCACGCTACCGGCTGCACTCACGTTAAAGTCAACAGCGGTCATTAAACTCAACGAATAGCTCTTTACCTGTTACGTGTGGAGCGAACTTGTTCAATTAAGCCCTGGTTATTTGAACAGTGGCAACTTCTACCCTCCACGTTATTATTTGCTCAGAACTCAGTTTTTATTTACAGAACATTGAAGTTCGTTACTCAGGTACCATGAAGTTAAATTATACGTTGTTTTTTTAGTTCTTTTAATATATAATTATTATTATTTAAGTGAACTCTCATTGACAATAACATTTTATGGTGATAACTGATAACCAAAAAGGTTATCCAGCTAATCTTGCTGTGGAAATATCAGAACAAAGAGCTTTGATCTTGATTTTTTCCATAAAACAAATTAAGCAGTTTAAGTGTGATTATCTAAAGAAACTCTAAAGAGTTGTTTAAAAAAAAGTTATTGTTTGTAGGCACAGGCGGTATATTCTGGAAATCGATTGCTTCGTTTTTGAATACGTAAGAATACATAGGAGTTTCAATAAATTTTCATTACTTTTAAAGTAAAATGGAAAAAGTAGTTTACGTATCAAAGTATTAAAAAAACTCACTAAGAAGTAGAATAAGCACATCATAATGTTGCAATTCAAAAGAAACTGAAACATCAAAGCGTTTGAAATCTAGGAAAGTAGGTAAGGTCAATTCGAGTATGCTCAACGGGTCACCAAAATATTTTAAGATTTTCAATGCAGCCTCAAGCAAAGGTTTGGTGACACTACATTCATCTTCGAAATTACTAAATAGTAAGTACTTTCTATGTATATAAAGGTCTAGGGACGTAGGTAAATATTGAGATTTTTATAATTTGTGCTATGGAGTGAATCAGAATATACATAGACATAGGTTACATACCCTTTTTTTAAGTAGGTTGCGAAATCCTAATTAAATCTAATTTCAATTACCAAAAAGATCCTTTTCACTCCTTTTTTACATACTTGGCCATATTATTGGAAATCTAGAAACTTTATGTGAGAAACAATTCGCTAACTTGTATCTAATTGCTTTTATGAATCGATACCACAATATTTCATTTCAATAAACAGGAAACATTTCTGTGAACAATTATTGTCTAAACTAATTTGATTTGAAATTTTCCAACATGGGCTAGGTATTACAGAAGACACAATTAATAATTTAATACTCTTAGGTATGTATATACGTAGTCTCATTATTGTGTTATTTGTTTAAAATGCATATTTAAAACTATAAATATGTAAACTATAAAGTATGATTTTTTCGATATAATCGGCTTTTTTTATTATTATTGATAAAGAATTTACAACTTGCCGCTTCCAGTGAGGCGACACTTGACTCCAAAAGTTTTAATAAAACTTATAATAACATGCATTCAATATGAATTTACAATATGAAAAGTCTTGTTGACCGAAATCGGCTTTAGTTTGTTTGGTTACTTGGAACAGTTATATTCAATGAGATAAATAACGTATCTGTTATAATATGGGCACCTATTCATTACTCATATTAAAATATTTTTCTCTAAAACATCCCTCTTGAAGATAGTCCATTACATCTTAAAATTATTTGACGTTTTTAGAAACTTTACATCTATAAATCTTAGAAACAGCATCTTAGACGACATGAAAAATGATGCTCTAAAATTCTCTTAAAATGTTTTAAGCGTTTTAAAAACCTCCCCAAGTTGTAAAATACACCGTATAATTCTGGAACGCATTTTTACCTCGTGTCTCTTAGTCACAATGTTTTTACATTGTGCGAACATTTTATAGAAAAACCTTGTAAAAAGCTTCAATTTCTAGTTTTTAAAGCGTCTTGTGTTAAATTATTTTAATGTTTTCAAAAGATGATTTTCTTGAGCGTTGTATGTAACTTGTTAACTTTTTTGAAGCCGTTGTGAAGCAGTTAATCAAAATGATCAAATTCAGCATCAAAATTCAGAAAAATTTGCCCTGACGATATTATAGAGGGAAGCGAAAAACAGACTGTTTATAGGCGATGAACATAATTCTGGAGTAGAAGCACAAACATTCCAAATTCTTGACCATTCTAATCTATGCGTTATACGTGACGTTACGAGTATATGCAGTTATAGGAAATGATCTCAATTTGATAACGTTATTTTTTAAAATGTTGAATTAAATTACCTGGTATTAATTATTCCCTTGATCGAGACAATTGCTCTGTGTCAATAATAATAAAATGGGCAAATGCACATAACGACACGAAATCGTTAATTACTTTCATAGAGTATATCATCTAGAACCTAGTTGATGCTAGTCGCACTCGTGACTCGGTTATAAAAGTTTTCTTCAAAGATTATTACCTATGCATCGCACTGAAACATCACACGATACACAGCTGGGCGATATATGTCTTTGTTAGTAGTGAAGCCAGTGGTAACCAGCCACGACCGAAGGCACTAGACCAGACCTCTTCCAATTTTAAAATTATAAATTATAAAATTACGATCTGGCTTGTACCGAAAAGAAAATTACTGTATAAATATTACAGCCCACCATCAGCACCAGCAATTATCACTTTGCCTGCAGTGTCAAACGCTGAATCAACCTTAACACCTTCTCACTCTATAAGAAACCTATGATTATGTGCAGATATAGTTGGATCAAATCTGAAATCATGGGTGTTGCAATGCAACTTTTTGTCGTTCATTATGCCACTTCTATACCCTCAAGCTAAACTAAAGCTAAGCTACGAAAAGCTACAACACGACGACACAACTTCCTTCCTTGGCCTATTGCCAGTAATACTCGGACTTGAAGTTTTATTGCGTTTCGTTGCCGTGATATTATGAGGTTTAGAGAAAGTATAATATGTGCATTATTAGAAGAGGTTTGGATTAGGAAATTGTAAAAAAATCTACGCTTTATGCATTAATTTTTTGATTGCCGAACTTAGACGGTTGAAAAATTTTGCCCGCATGAATTTGGGATTTCACAAATCACGCAAAAACTATGGAGATTTTCGGGATGAAAATTAACATATAAGTCGATCTAGGGTAATTTAAATCCTTGTCCATTCCAAATTACAGCCAAATCACTGGTTATATTATAGCAGCGTGATGGATTTACACAATATATACACAACACACATATACACATTTATACACATATAAGTAAACTTTTGCCTTTACGTATACGCCATTCTAGCCCCGTACTTGAAAAAAAGATGCGGTGTCCCATTACACTTTTTCCTCGTTCTATTTAAAAAATAAACGTTAACAATACAAAACCGCTTCCTCTGCAGCGAAAATCAATTAAGGAACCGCACCAATGTTTCCCGTTAAAAGAGCCTTTCGGGGCGGAAAATAAATACAAAATGGGATTAAAAGGACACCGGTGGTGACCTAATTAGATTACCCCACCACTCCGCGACTTCGCTCCACATTGTTCTTCCTTGAAAATTAAAATAAGGAAAAATGTTAACACATAGAATTACGAAAAAACTAGAACCTTTTAAAAGGCCCGTTTAAAATGCAGAGTTCATTTTCTCCTATTGAAATTAAAAATTCGTAGTGAGAGAGATTTACATAAATATTGCCATTCGAGGATTTACATTAGAATTTTATAATTTTCAGATTGACTCATATCTGCAGGTCTGAAGGGATTAGGGAAGCTTCGGCAAAAACTAACCGCTAAGCGATTTAACTTGTGTGGAAATCGTTCAGGGTTATTTTGTTATTCACCCTTTTCAAGTTAGTACGATAACATCTTCGCCTGCATCTGCTCGTGATCAACACAGCTAATTTAATTAACGTACGAGCGACTCCAAGTTTGGGGATCACGCACTCGCCCGTTACGCCAGTGACCTTATGTGTGTAGACCTTTAGGTACTCCTGTAAAAACTGAATTTCAGCCAATGCACTATCGTTTGAAATTCACAGTTATTGGCCACTCTAGCCAGGTCTATAAAAATCTCATAAAAATCAGCCATACTCTATCGCTCCGTAGCTTTTATGGCGCGAAATAAACTTTTGCAAAATTTACGACTTGATTATAAGCGCAGTAGTTTAAAAAAACTTGAAAATTTGCAAAATAAACCTGTAATACAGTAAAGTATCTCGCTGTCCACGGTGCAATAAAATGAGGAAATAGACCGCCTGTTGCGCTTTCTGTCGCACTTTAAGGCAAGCCTGCCTAAAAGTGCGACAGGCACAGCGCAGTTCTATTTACCTATTTTATTGCAGCACGGGCAGCGAGATATTGCGCTGAATATAAAGGCATTCCTTACAACGATTACTTTTCTATTTTAAAGCGTAATTTAACTAACGAATTGTTGCAAAGTTAGAAGAGTGGTATTTCATTTGGGTATCACACAAGGTCAGTACTCAGTAGCTATATTATGGCTGGACTACACTGCAGTCTTGTGTGTCGCTGATGGGAAATCTCTTAAGAAATTGACCGCCGTGACTGAATAAATCTGGAGGACATAATTATTTAGGTCAATAACTCTGTTCACCTTTTGTAAATCATTTATAGATATCTATACAAAAAATCCGATTGTGTGATTGGAGTCTATGAGATAAAGTTTCGATTTCTGTATAACCATGATAGTGAATGCACTCGAACTTTTTCCACTAAAAATGCTGTGACAAAAGTCCATTTGGCATGAATGTGCACGGTGCAAGTGTAACATCCAGTTTGTGAACGCAAATGGCAGGTCCCGAATCAGAAAAACTCCTAACATCAGAGTTGAAAAGTTTCCAGCAAACTGAAATACCTACTCACGCCACGCGAGCGCAGCACTAACTGAGTATTCAAACCGAAAAGTTTGTGATAAAATTTCAAAAGCGTTTCTATTTCAAGTTTCACTCTGAAGTATTGAGTATCCTTCAGATACAGAGGCGATGGACGGTGCATCGAACTTTTAAACTGCTGGAGCTAGCTTGCGGAATCGTTTGGTGGACCTAAAAATGACGGGAAAAATGTTTTATTGGTGGGTTAACGACTTGTTTGGCTTTGATTTTCAAACGAGACGTCGTGGGTTCCAGGGAATAATGTTGAAAATTTTTGGTTCTTCATTTTTGTTAAAATCTCGGCTAGTACCATACCAGCAACATAAAGAGGTTCACAGCGAAGTTTTTCGATTTATGATGCCGTATATGTGTTATATATTTCATATTAAATGTAATATCAAATAAAAATAATATTATAAATGCGAAAGTATGTATGAATGCATGTTTGTATTCATATAGAGATGTTCAATTGATTCATACCCAACTCTTAAGTTTATTATCTCGGAAAAATCCATGGTTTCCACGGGATTTATGAAAAGCCGAAATTCACGTTCCGTATAGCTGCGGACGTCCGCTAGTTGCATAGTAAACAAAGTAAACAACTTTTTGTTTAACTTGGGTTTTTGTTAACAATAAAAAATGATAGTGATTAAACGATAACGGAGATAATAAAAAATAATAATCAACCACTTTTTAAATTCTATTAAATTAATACAAAACCCATAGCGTATATGTATTTTCTCCTTAGCATTTTCCATTTAAACCAAATTATTATTAAAACTGCAGCGTACGGACTAATGTAAATACCTTTTTACAGAATTCTATAAGATCTAATATAAATGCTTCGGGATGGTCGCAGCGGTCATAAATCACTTATATTGCTAAGTTAACTGCAAAACCGATAAATCCAATGCGCGTCGCTTCTTGGGAACGCTAGTTGAATTTGTTTCGTAAACTGGACACTAGGAATGTTTTAATAACTCACAATTCTAAGTTCTATATAGTTTTTTGAATAGTATGATTTATGAGGTCTCGATTCATATCACACCGAACCATATTAAACGAAGCTAGAATAAAATTGTTAGTAATGGAACGAGAAAATGTTTGAAAATGGAACTATGGTATCATTTTTAAAACATTTGTGAAGTTAATAATATCGTGCAAAATAGATTAATTCCCCTTTACCATTAACCACCTTTCATCAAATGAAAGCGTTGACTTATTTGATACCTACTTAAACCATTAATTAAATTAGTAGTCTGTACATATAAGGCTAATAAATAATAAGAAATAAATTTTGCCGTTGATCTCGTTTTCTATTGTTTTGTTTATTTATTTATCCACCGCAGATTGGCGACTATGTAGAGATGTAGGTACATACATTTCTTAAAAGTCGTGATTCCACCTTTTTAAGCAGCATATATTTTAATGCTGTTTTAACATTTTCATACAATATCAGTATTCAGTATGAAAATGTTAAAACAGTATTAAAATAAGAGGCGGTGTAGACCCCAGAAGTAATCTCAATCGCAGTAAACGTCTCAGTTAAGTTTGGGGTTGATCAAACGACCTAAGTAATAGAAAAATAAATCCATTTTAAAATACAAGACGCCAAAAGTATGTAGTACTACACGCCAAAAAAATCCTGTACTTTTACAATATGTAACAGAATATTTTAACACGAATCGAAATTCAGTTATCACTAACGCAAGGATATGAAACAGATTTTTCACACGCTTGATTGATGCGTCCTATTTGCGAGCCTGTTTGTGTGAAAAATAGAAAATATTACAAATAGGGCCTCTTGTGATAATACGTTGTACTCAACACGTTTGAATATTTTACTAAAAATATCACCAGAGCTTTATATTAAACCGACAGATTTTTATTTCACAGAAAATGCATGACGTCTTCTGTCAGGGAAGCGGAGTATTTACAACTAGTAAAAATCTGTCTAGTTCCACGATGGATCGCTGGCGGGAGTACGGGATTCATTATTGAATTCATCGCGCTCACCATATTTCGAATAAATATGGAACTATTTTTTTGTACACTGTCTCTGTCAATTGTACGTGGCGCCCTCAGGCTTCCTATTTTCCTGGAAAATCTTAGTTTTTCCAAATTCAGTTATGCGGTATACAGTTCTGCGTAAAAATACTGACAAACATAACTAATTCAGTTTAGAGTGGACTGGCTCTGGCTAATAGAATATTGCTTATTGTTAAACAATAAGGAGTAATCTAATCCGTCAGTACCATCACGTCTTAAAAATCAAATAAAAAAAAAACAAATTCTGCAGTCAAACTTATTCATCAATTTATTCAATTTATTCATCAGTTAATTCACTCTCTATTTCAATTTATTCATTCATTCATTCACTCCCTGTTTCATTGTTATTACCCTTTGACCTCAAAAGATACAAAAATTTGCACAGCAGGTTCCCTTTAAACTCCCACGGAAGCACACAAGCAAAGCAAGCGGGTTAGGTAGTTTCGTTAAGACATGGATCATTAATAATGATAACATGTTAGACTACACTTCATGTTTAGCAACAAACAGATTCTGATCCTTGTGAATATTCAATGAGACAAACCGATGTTTGTTATGGTAAGCGATTTAGTTAACCTTACACTGCGTAATCAAGATAATTAATAAATTTTTAGTAATAAGTGAATAGTGCAAATTATTGATATATTAAGACACTCAATTATATATATGTTTTGTAAACTTAGTTTAGTTTTTTTTTACACTATCCAAGTAAGTACTTGACTGTGATCTCACCTGAGGATAAGTGACGATGCAGTCGATGTAAGATGTAATCATAGTAACTTGGACGGGGTAAATAAACTCGACCCTATTGGTTTCTACAATTCATCGTCTCAGTCTGCTATGACAATTACATATCAATTATCACTCAATTGCTCCATTATTGCTACAAACTACACGCCACAGTAAAAAAGAACCCTGATAATGAAAATCTTAAAATAACTTATAAAAGATACCGAAATTTCTGTTGTAACATCATAAAAAAACTAAAAAATGAATATATAAAAAATGAACTAAAAAATGCAAATAATAATCTGAAAAAAACCTGGGATATTATTAACTCGGTCACTCATTACAAAAACAGTAAATCTACCAGTGAAAATCTTCTTACACTAACAGAATCTCCAATTGAATCGATCAACCTAGTCAATAATTACTTTGTAAACACAGGAAAAATGTTAGCAGATCAAATTCCTACCGACAATGATGATAATTCCAAAAATAATCTAGCCTACCTTCCCTCATACTCTCCTCCTAGCTCCTTGGTTCTTTTAGATACCGACATACAAGAAGTAATTTCAGAAATTAACTCTCTTAAAAATACAGCATCAATAGACCAGAGTGGTATATCAACGTATATACTGAAACAAAATAAGGATACACTAGCAAAACTCATTGTTCATATCTGTAACTTATCAATTAACTCAGGCACTTTCCCGAATATTTTCAAAAAATCTATTGTTACTCCGATACACAAACAAGGTGATAAAAATAAGATATCAAACTACAGACCAATATCTATTCTCCCTCCAATATCTAAGATACTAGAAAGAATTATAAATAAACAATTAGTCAAATTTCTCGAATCAAATAATCTACTCGCCGATAACCAGTATGGTTTCCGTAAAAAACGTTCGGCGACAGACGCCGTATATGATCTTGTCGATTGTATTGTGCAGAAAATGGACGCAGGAGAAAAATGCCTAGCTATCTTCTTAGATCTTGCGAAAGCATTTGATACAGTATCAATGCCATTACTTTTACAAAAGCTTGAACATATAGGCGTTCGAGGGCAACAACTTCAACTATTAAAAAGTTATTTATCGCATAGATATCAATCAGTAAAAAGTAATAATATCATTAGTGAGGCACTTCCTATTACTCACGGCGTCCCGCAAGGAAGTATCCTTGCCCCCACTCTCTTCTTGATATATATGAACCAACTTTGTAATCTAAAAATAACAAACGGAAAAATTATGAGTTTTGCTGACGATACCGTACTTATAATATGGGGAAAGAGTTGGGAAGAGGTCTTCTCCCGGGCCCAAACAGAATTCAATAAAGTTACTTCATGGTTGAGATATAATAAATTAAGTTTAAATGCGAGCAAAACTAAATACATAACTTTTGCCCTATCTAATAAATCCCAACCATCAATAGAAGATCACGTACTATACGCACACACACACACACACAGCCAGAATCAAACATGTACATGTACTAAATTAGAGAGGGAACCGTATGTAAAATACTTAGGTATTATGATCGATAACAGTTTAAATTTTGAAAAACATATAAAAACCTTAACAAATCGAGTAAGAAAATTAATAGCTATATTTAAAACCATAAGAGAGGTTGCAGATAGTAAACTAATAAAAACAATGTATATCACTTTATGTCAGTCGATCATAACTTATGGTATTGAAACTTGGGGAGGAGCAGCAAAGTCGCACATGATTCAGCTCGAAAGAGCTCAAAGACGTTTGTTAAAAGTGAGCCGCTTCCTTCCATTCCACTACCCTACAGCGAGACTATACAGTGAATGCAAGGTGCTTTCTGTAAGACAAATATATATTTACAAACTAATACTAAAATTCCACTGTAAGGAAGGTAGAATAATTAACGTAGGAACAAGACGTAATAACAGAATCTTTTATTCAATCAAGTTTAAAAAATCCTTTATAAATAAATTTCCATGTTTTCTAGGAAGCTATCTGTATAACAAAGTGAACAAAATTCTAAACATACATAATCTCAATATTTATAAATGCAAAACTATTCTATTTGAATGGCTAAATAAACTTACCTACGAAGAAACTGAAAACATGATTAAAACCTTAAAATAATAATACGTTATGGCACAGACACAGACACAGACACACACACACACACACACACACACACACACACACACACACACACACACACACACACACACACACACACACACACACACACACACACACACACACACACACACACACACACACACACAACATTGTGTATTTAACATTATTTAATACCAACATTGTAGCAATTCTAGTGTAAAAATTTATCTTTTGTTACTTGTATACTTATTCACCATAAGTGTATTTTTATAGTAAACAGCCTAAGTACCTATTGTTCTTAACTGACCCTCTAGATTGGAGGAAACACTGCCACCTAAGACACAGGTGTCCACCTAGTTTAGGGGCAGTTTCTCACCTGCTTCTGGCACATTTGTATTTAATAGTATTTTAAGATTAATATATGAGTAAATCTTACAAGCAGATGATTTGTATTAGTACGTAAGTATTTGGGTTAATAAAGATTATTATTATTATTATTATTATAATTTACCTATAATTTACCGATTTTGCTTGTCTACTCTTTCGATCGTACGCCAATTATAACATTGTTATAGTAGGGGATCCCAAGAGGAGATTTTGGTAGATACTCGAGCGTTGTGGGGATCTATTGGATTTTCAATATTAGATGCTAAAAAAATCTGGTAATATTTGGCAGCTGACTAGCTAGTTTATGCTGACTACTGAAATAGCAAACTTCAAATAGCCCCTTTTTTTCATTTTAGCAGCTAATATTTGCAATGAAGTAGATGCTCACACTCGAGTAACTACCGATTAAGCATCGTCGCATGGGCTACTCTACTATCAGTCTGTCACATAATGATCGATGTTCTATGTGTCGACAAGTGAAGTTTTTTGCATTTTAATAATTGGATCTCAGTTGGATTGCCGAAAATGTTAAATTAGGAGATTCTGGAATGTTAAAGATCAGGCAAACTTTTGAATATTAACACAAAAAATTGTCTCATCAAAACCCGGAAGTGCTTTTTATTTCTATTTGGTTTTATAGCACAATTCGCTAAAGGGAAATGCTGTAAACGTATAATTTACAGCATTTCCCTTTAGCTGTTGGTGCTTCCTTAGATTTTATGACACAACAGCTTTATATCCTTTGTCCTTTTAACATCGGATTTTCTCTCTTTATATCATACTAGCTTTTTCCCGCGACTCTGCTCGCGTGAAGTTCGGTTTTTCACAAATCCCGATGAAAATTCCTGTTTCCGCTCCCTATTCTGACCACTATCGCCTTTCAAGGAAGTTTGCTAAAGCACCTAGAGCTGTCGCTATAGATTTCTGCAGAAAATTCGGAGTTTTTAAATATCCCACGGGAACTATTGTTTATATGGACTTTTTATCCCAAAAAAATCAATGGTTTCTGCAGTATTGGTAAAAATTTAGTTTCAAATACAAGAGAAGTTATTTGTATTAACTTTAATAAAAGTTAATGAAAGATAAAAATTTATGTTAGTACCTTATTTTTTTCAGATTTAAGTAGGTATCCCCAGTGCATCTCTACTTCATGACTATTATATCTTCTGAAAACGGAAATTACTCAACTATTTGCATACAATTAAATATATTATTACTACAATAAATAAATGTCTTGTCATAAGAGCCTCTGTTTGCTAGGCCTACATGCTAAGTTTAATCAAATTTTCATTACAGTGTATTCCACAACTTGGCATTGCAATGTCATACGGACACACTGAACTACGTTTATCATCGTGATAGTCTCATTTTGAAAACATCAGTCTTAACAAAATACAATTTAAATTATCATTGCACGTTATCTTACTCGAAAATATAAAAACGTGCAGCAGCTATCCTTGTCATACTTTGTGAGTTTATTGGTTTTAGAATAAGACAAGGTAGGAAATTTATAAGTTATATCATGTTACAATGTAGGGACACAATCTTCGCTACCGGCAGTCAAATGTTATGATGCACCGGGTATTTGAAGCTTGATGCAATGAAACAATAGACGAAACATGTATGTTACCTTATATCTAAGGTAGGTAGATTGTTTTATTGTACTTATATATCAAACCTTTGTTATGGTTATTCGAAAATTTTTAACTACACTACAGCTTTAACTGCTGGTAGGACTCTTCTTGCGGAGTTTTTTCGGGTAGTTAACTCTATCTTGAGCAGTAATGAATTACGCCACAGGCTTATTAATCTATGGACGACGAGTGTAATACAAAATTCACGGGAAAAGTGTCCTGAGAGAACCTTAATAGACGAGGGTACATGAGTATTTTTATAAACAAACTAAAACATTGTAATTTATGTCTTAAACCATTACTATACAGCCTAATTTTCAAACACGAGACTGATGTGCGATTGTACGTCTTTTCGCGTTTTGTATGTCATTCGGTTCGGACACTTTTTAGCGCTGACCCACAATCCTTACTTTATCAATCAATGCATTACGCCAACATGGTGACTGGGCAAAATGAGAACTGGGGCTGTGCCACCATCTTTTAAAGCAGTATTATTGTAATTTTGTTTTGATATCTTCATACAATGTCAGTATGAACATTTTAAAACAATAATACAATAATACTGCTAAAAGCCCCGATTTAAGAGATGATGATGGTCCCTGATGTCTCAGGATGATAAGTTTGGCTCATGGTATTACGAGTACAAAGCAAAATTTTGGGACACACTGCATCTGATATGGGCATGCGTATCACTTCACATCAGGTGAACGTGCTGCTCATCATTCTTGATTATAAAATAGCTTGGTTAAAATGTCTCGAAATGAAACAATTTTTGGTTTTTTCTGATACTAGTTGCATTTATTAAAAATGTTTATTTTCTGAACTCAGTATTTTATGGAAAATATAAAAAAAATTGTGTTAAATATTTCTGTATAAAATTGTTCAATATATTTGTATTATTCAACCAACTCAGTATCAGTTCAGTAGACACTGGCGCTTCAATTTTTTCTACACTTTTTTGCCAAGCCATAGAACATTGTTACTCCGCAAAAACAGATAAGTGTGGTCGAAATGAGTGAAATTTGTCAAGACGTTAGAGGTGAGTTATGGTTCCCATCGTCAGAGCAGAGGCGTGCCCAGCTCACTTATCAAAGCTTAACGAAGATTTATTCGCCCACTTGTCTTATTTCTGTTGGTCCTTATGATTTATCTCTCCATTTTTACTTAAGTAATGTTGGGTATTTTTCCAGCTGGATTCGATGTTTTTTTCCAAAGAAGATACTTAAAAGAGAACGACCAAAGGTGGTATCAAGTTTTCTCATGAACCAAATCCAAAATAGTGTAGGAAAATAAAATAGGGTTTTTTAAGAACTATTAATAGGCACTAAGAATTTGTTTTTCATATCCGGAATTTAATTTTTCATACAAAAAGTTACTTTTTTTCGATGCACATTTCGTGTAATACTGATTTTACTAAGAAGTACTACTTGTTTGTTTGCCTATAACTTTAGAATCCGGATATTAATTAAAAAAGTAATAATTGTAGGAGTTAATGTGGAGACCGTAGTCTATAAAAAATAAAGTTTGGGTTTGATTCAGCTTGATACCGGAATCCATACATCCATGGTCATTGTCCTTTCGGGCAAAAATATATCTTGCTAGTTTTTTTTTTGGCAAAAGGAGCATGAGTCTGAGAATATTTAGTAAATATTAAAACTCAATATTCTTACACTATTATAGGCAGTAGCAAACAGTAAAGAATTAATGTCAGACTTTTCTGCCACAACCTCGGTACTTGCTTGGTACATGCCAGAAAATGGGCTAGATTTGCGTCACTCTGCGTCTAAAGCACGTATGCATGAAGAATCTTCTTTCAAATTTTAATATCGCATATATTTATTTTAGTGAAATGTGAACAGGGGTTCAAAAGTATTATAAAAAAAAGTAATTAAACGTTTCGAAACACGTGGGACCGCCATGCCACTTTCTTTTTTTACATAATATTGAGAATATTTCTAATGTTTTACCGATGATTTGGTTAAGACGCAAGGTATAGCCCAATTTTCATACAAGAATCGGCATACTCCTTTGAATTTTCGCACCCGGGTGATACCCGTTGATACTTTAAGAGGATTAAGATTATTACCTTCATGTCAAGATGAGTAAAAGACAAACAGGAAAACCTAAATCCGTTAAGCATAAGATAAATACGAACTTACTGCCAAAAAGGTAAATGTGAACGGATTTACCTCTGTCTTTCGAATGTGAAATTGAAATTCCTTGATGCTTAGCAGAGATTTACGAGTTGATTTATTTTACCTTTCCGTTCAATTAAAACTTAGGCTATTTTATATGATGCTAGTGCAGTTTTCTTACATAATAAAAATAATTATTCGAATGCCATCTCTCCAGGTCGCAGACACTGCAACCGATGATGGTATTTTACTAAGTTTGACAAAATGAACTTCGGCAGCAAACATTGATTCAGATTAGTAAGGTTGTAACCAGCCGCGACCAAAGCGACCTAAGAGAAGTATTCGATATAGAAATCGCAATCTAGCTCCAAAGTAAGCGATAATATTGAACCAATTGTGCAAATTATGAAACTAAAATTTCATACGACTTACGAGGAATCGAAGTTTATGCGTGCCAAAAAAAAATCATTGCTAATGTACGTTTTAAATAAGTGTGACTTAAGAGCTTTCCCGTTTTTTACAACGTAAAATAAGATTGTTATATTGAAGTTCACAGTCCCTTTTTAGGGTTCCATACCAATTTGGTAAAAATGGAACCCTTATGGTGAGACTTTCTCCGTCCGTCCGTCCGTCCGTCCGTCCGTCCGTCCGTCCGTCTGTCACACTCGATTATTTCAGTAACTATCGAAGCTATCGACTTGAAATTTAGAATAGTTTTAGGTAATAGTAACCCAACGCCATTGTAATCATAAAACATTGAAAATTGTTTTTATTTTTATTTAAAAAGGGGGGAAAACCGGGGCTTCGAATTTTCAAAATGAAATGACAATATTGAGTGGGGTATCATATGAAAGGGCGTTACTTGTGTATTCTAAAACCGATTTTTATTTATTTTTATGCCTGATAGTTTTAGATTTATTGAGCAAACTGTCGAAAAAAATACCGTTCCCCCCCCCCTTATCTCCGAAGTTTATCAATCGAAAAATCTGAAATAATTATGATCAATAGACATTAATGTATATTTTACAGGAAAAATAAAATCAACTCCTTAACTATTATACTTTTTTTGATAATAACAATAAACCACCAAAAACAAAGTTACGTTTGCGGTTCGCCAACAAAAGTACCTTCATGTAAATTATATACTCGTAAATTCATGAACAAAAGTGATTCTTTCAATGTTTTACTTCTTTTATGGTATGGAACCCTCGGTGCGCGAGTCCGACTCGCACTTGGCCGGTTTTTTTTAACCGACTTCAAAAAAAGAAAGAGGTTCTGTATTCGACCCGTATGTATGTATGTATGTATGTATGTGGGTGTGTATGTATGTATGTATGTTTGTCCGCGATTATTTCACGTTTGGCTGAACCGATTTTGATGCGGTTTTCAGGTAAGTATTTGTTACATTCTGGAGAAGGTTTTAGTATATTAACCGACTTAAAAAAATAAGAGGTTCTTAGTTTGATCGACATATTTGTATTTAAGTTTGTTCGCGATTATCTCGAGTTCGGCAAAACGGATTTAGATGATTCTTTTTTTGTTAGATAGGCCATACATCACAGGTAGACTCGTTTTAATTTCGTCGAGATTTAATGAATATCTTCGGAGATGGAGAGCGGAACTCCTCAACGGAAAATAGTAAATCGCTTGCGATCGGTATAATAGTGTAAAGTGTAGATTTTATCGGACTTCAAAAGAGAAGGAGATTCTCAAGTTGACTGAAATATATGTTTTAATTGACCGACGTCAAAAAAAGAGGTTCTCTGTTTAATCCCTATATCGGTATTTAGGATTTTCCGTGATTATTGTACATGCATTTTATTGTGATAGTCCGTTTTAAATTTGGTTAAAACGTGGCAACTAGATCATAAAAGCTTGTCTTTAAAAACTTTTTTGCACTAAAAAGGGTAAAATAAATTATTTAAAAAAAAAATTGAACCGACTTCAAAACCACAAATAGGCACTCAAAAGCGAAAAATAAATTAATATAATTATTATAACCGCTACTATCCACTCATTTATTTTGAAGTCGGTGCCAGCAAAGCTTACTACATACTATGGATGTAGTTTTGCACTATTATAAAGATTTACTTATCTATTTGAATAGGCTGGCACCGACTTCAAAATAGATGAGTGGGTAGTAGCGGTTATAATAATTATATTAATTTATTTTTCGCTTTTGAGTGCCTATTTGTGGTTTTGAAGTCGGTTCAATTTTTTTTTAAAATAATTTATTATTTAACAGTGAAATACGAAGTTTAAAACAAGCAAACATGATATTCTACCTGAAATTCAAAGTTCTTTAAACTACACAATGTATGCACGACGATATTCCCCTTAAGGAAATTACGAAGATATTCGCCTTAAGTGCGCGGGTCCGCTACACGTGCACTTCAAATAATAGCTAACCAATCAGCGCGCTCATAAATAGGAATATTCTAGAATCACGCCCTTTTTTGCTAACAAAAAGTTATGGAAAGAACAGGATGACCATTTGGGTGGAGCATATTTTTAATGGCGTTCCATTGTCTCAAAATATCCTGACCCTTTTTTTATTGCACTAGAAAGTTTTATGTTTTTGCGTTACCCAAATGCACCAATCGTGTACTTTCTAGAAAACTCTAATGGCGTAAAAATTTAGTATAAAAGCGGCTGATTGGCTAGCGCAGTGAGTTGACTTCAGTTGAGTTCACTTTAGTTCACTTCAAGTACTAGTCAGTTCACTTCAGTTGACTTTAGTTCAAGCAAGTTCAATGCGAAAAATAAGTGTATAGTGCGAAAAGTGAGAGTGCAGTGAAATCAGTGAAAATAAGTGGAAAATAGTGAAAAGTGATACGTAGTGATTCGGTAAAAGTTACGTGTAAAGTCCCGTGAATTATTTATTCGTAAGTACAGTTGTAAATAAGGATAATAAATAGTGGAAAAGTGTACATCAGTGGTTTTTATTGATCGGACATTATTTAATCTCATTGTTAGGGTGAGATCGATAACCCTAGGCAAGCTATCCCTAAAATTTTATGGTCCTTCGAGAAGCCGGATATAGGAAAATTTGCAAGGACTGTCACTAATATTGTATGGTCCTGTGAAGAAGAACTAAGCGCGGGTTATCGAGAAACAGGAAAATGCCGATAACACGGTCTCAAGCCGACCTTGTGGAAAATGATGTTCCGGTCATTGAACACCACTCTGGCGGTGTGAGAAGTACTACTTCAAGACCTACTGCCACCAGCGGCGTGAGAGGCGCGCCCAGCGCCTCAAGACCAGCTGCTACTCAAGACAGCGGTGTGAGGGACTCCGTCTCAAGACCTACTGCTGCACCTAGCCGCGACGCGATAGCGGCCACTCCCGAGGGTACAGACTGTACTACGACATGCGGGACAACTACGTCCGCGGAAAATACTACGGAAAATACGACGTCTTCTAACGTCACGGCTAAGCCATCAGGGGACTCCGGGCAGGCGAGGCCGGCGAAGTCACGTCGCTCTAAGTCAGGAAAATTGGGAAAACTGAAAGAAGCTGAATTAAATGAAAAACTGGCCGCCTTGAAGTTAGAAGAGATCCGAGCATCAATCGCTCTCACTCGAGCACAGTTGGAAAAACATCGTGCTGCCGCTACGGACGACGAGAACTTAGCGTCGGCGTCGGAAAATGAAAATGAATATGAAGAGGAACGTTCTAGCCACGTATATGAATGGCTGGAGGGACAACCGGAAAAAGAAAATGAAAAACCAGGTGAGGCGGAAAATGAAGGACGAGGACAGGGCGCTCGTAGTCGTGACAACGGGAAATGTGAACCCCAGGAAAAGGATGACGGGGCTCGCAGTTGTGACGGCGGGAAATGCGAGCACCGGGAAGAGGAATCCCGGCCTGCGCGTCAGCCACCTAGCGTGGACGTCACCTCACTGGCAGCGGCTCTCACTCAGGCAGTACGGACGGCGAGAGACGCACCCAAGTACCTCCAGGAGCTGCCGGTATTCAACGGGCAATCCAGCAGCTGGCTAACGTTTCGCGCTGCATATGAAGAAACCGAAGGGTTTTTCACGAAAACGGAAAATGTGTCAAGATTGCGTCGTAGTGTCAAAGGCGCAGCGCACGAGGCTATCAGTAGCTTACTCATCAGTTCTCCAGATCCGAAGACTATCATGGAAGCTCTGGAAAGAAGATTTGGAAGACCTGATGCACTGGCGATAAATGAAATACAGAAAATGAAATCGCTCGGAAAATTAAGTGACAATCCTCGTGACTTGTGTATATTCGCGAACAAAGTATCGAATATTGTAGCTACACTGGAAGCTCTGAAGAAAATTCAATATCTGTATAATCCAGAGTTAGTGAAAGCCACAATAGAAAAATTGACACCTATTTTGAGAAAAGCGTGGTATGACTATTCAGCAAGAGAAAAGGAGGACATTCCGGATTTGAAGCGCCTTGCTAAATTTTTAAATGAAGAAGCGGATAAATGTGGGGCGTACGCACAACCCGAAGACTTCTCAGAGTATAAGGAGAAAAATGTGAAAAGGAAAATCGAATATGCTTACTCAACGAAAAATAATAATAATACGAGTAAAGAACAATGTCCTGTCTGTAAACTCGATCATCGGTTACCCGAGTGTAAACGCTTCCGTGACGTCGACACGAACGAACGCTGGGAAATTGTGAAAAAACATCGTGTGTGTTTCCAGTGCCTCAGAAGTACACATCGACGGTCTACGTGTAGAGCCAAGAAGTGCGGTCAAGACGGCTGTTATATGGCACATCACCGACTTTTACATCATAAAAGAAAAGAGACGTCAACGCCACCGTCACCACTACCTTCACCACCGGTCGTCGCCGAAGTCACGTCATCAGTGGAAATCGTGAAAAACGCCGAGAACAAAAGTCGCCAAGCTTACTTGAAAATTGCACCTGTCACATTGACGGGACCAAACGGAGCGCGCATCGATACTTATGCTCTTTTGGACGACGGGAGCACTGTAACACTGATCGACGAAAACTTAGCAGAAATATTGGACCTCGACGGGCCACAAGACCCTATGTGGGTGCAGGGAATTAATGAAACAGCAACGTACGAGAAAAGCCGGCGTGTAGACGTCAGGATACGCGGCAGATTCAGTGATAAAGAATTCACTTTACGAAACGCGCGCACATTACAACGTCTTATGTTTACGAAACAAAATATCGAAAGAAGAGATCTACGCGATTGTGTCCACCTACGCGAAATCGAGGATAAACTGATATATAAGAATGCGAATCCCAAGATACTCATCGGTCAAGACAACTGGGAGCTATTAGTGGCATTCGAGATTCGTACCGGTCGTCGAGACCAACCGGTAGCGTCGAATACACAATTGGGATGGGTGCTTCACGGATGTCGCACGTCATATCACGACAATGTCGCATTCTGTGGCCACACTATACTCAAGGACCGAGATAGCAATATGGAAAATATGATGAAAGAGTTTTTTGACTTGGAGGCTCTCGGTGTCGAACCTAAAAAGCGGAGAAATGACCCTGAAGAACGCGCTATGAAAATTCTAAATGAAAATAGTAAAAGATTACCCGATGGCCGCTTCGAGACTTCGTTATTATGGAAAGAGGATGACTTTGTTATACCCAACAACTACGATGACGCCTTCAAGCGATTGAAAACTCTGGAAAAGAAATTAGACCGCGATCCGGGTCTCAAGGAAAAATACGAAGAAAGAGTGAAAAATCTACTTACATCAGGATACGCCGTCGAGGCACCAGCGCCTGCGAAACCGGGAAAAACGTGGTACTTACCGCACTTTGCTGTGTGTAACCCATCGAAACCGAAGATACGATTAGTACACGATGCAGCTGCGAGGTCACACGGATGGAGTCTGAACGATATGCTGCTCTCAGGACCTGACCTGCTGCAATCGCTGCCGGGAGTCATCATGCGGTTCCGACAGCATGCCTACGCGATCTCAGCCGATATAAAGGAAATGTTTATGCAGATTAAAATACGTGAAGAAGACAGAGACGCGCTGAGATCTCTATGGCGGGGAGATAGCAGAGGTGACGTGAGACCCAAGGAGTACCAGATGACATCTGTAATCTTCGGAGCTACATCATCACCATGCACAGCGCTGTACATAAAAAATAGAAATGCAGAAGACTTTGAAGCGACCTACCCCAGAGCCGCCAAGGAAATAAAGAAGAATCATTACATGGATGATTTCATATCAAGCTTCCCGAGTAAAGAAGAAGCAATACAAGTATCAACAGACGTCGATTTTGTACACCGACAAGCTGGGTTCGTGCTACGAGGATGGGTGTCGAACGAGCCGTCTGTGTTGCGTCACTTTAACACAGACACCGGGGCCGAAACCGTACCTATAGGAGGTGTCAACACAGAGAAGACTCTCGGCCTGCTATGGGAGGTGGAAAAGGATTGCATCGGCTTCCGGCTGAATATACAGAAAACACCACGCGAAGTTCTCGAACAAGTGCGACCGCCAACGAAACGAGAAGCTTTAAGAGTTATTATGTCACTCTTCGACCCGTTAGGTTTGGTTTCGCCGCTCACCACTCCGGCAAAGAGGCTTATGCAAGAAACATGGAGATATGGAACCGGGTGGGATGAACCGATCCCCGAAGAACTGCAACCGCGATGGTCGTCATGGCTGAACGATCTACGAGCAATAGAGAGTCTACACATCCCGCGGTGTTACAATGTTGGATCGCCGGTCGTCGAGAGGCAGCTACACGTGTTCGTCGATGCAAGTCAAGAAGCTTACTCGACCGCGATTTATATACGCATGGAAAGAGCAGACGGAACGGCGCATGTCGCTCTAGCTGCCGCGAAGAGTCGTGTGGCACCACTGAAACCCACCTCTATACCCCGCCTAGAGCTACAAGCTGCGTTGCTAGGGGCACGCCTAGCCAAACGAACCGAAGAAGAGCACGAATTTGAATTTACAAAGAAAATCTTTTGGACGGATTCACGCACTGTACTCGCATGGATAAGATCAGAACCGCGCGCTTTCAAAACATTCGTAGCACACCGCTTGGCAGAGATAGAAGAATTAACAAAAGTGAGTCAGTGGCGGTGGGTTCCGACTAAAGAAAATGTAGCTGACGACGCGACGAGAGAAACACCGAGCAACTTCAACGCGGATCACAGGTGGTTTCATGGACCCACATTCCTCAGAAAATCGGAAGAAGAATGGCCGTGCGAAGAAAAAATTATTCCGGAAAAAACTGGCGAAGAGCGATGCTGTGTAGCAAGTGAAGCCACAATCGCAACTTACTTACCGAAGATCGAAAATATTTCGAAGTGGCAAACACTAGTAAGAGCAACTGCACGTGTGCTACAATTTATCGATCTGTGTAGACCCGGAAAACATGTGACGGCTTCAGCGAAAAGGAAACGTACGAAACCGAACCCTAAAGAAGATCCTGATTGGATAAGGGGCCGAAAAATCGAAAAGGATTCTAATAAGACTGTAAAGAAAATAGGAAAAACGTTCGTGAATTTGGAATCAGACTATATTATAAAAGCCGAAAAACTATGGGTACAAGCAGTGCAAGCAGAATCCTGTGCAAATGAAAGAGAACGCATCGTAGAAGGAAAAACTCCATGGCCACGAGTACGAGTGTCCCGCGTGTATCCAGGGCCGGACAACGAAGTACGCGTCGTGGATGTAACGACAAGCAATGGACAAGTGTTGAAGAGACCGAGCAAGAAGATCGTCGTGTTACCGGTAGATTAGTTGCACTCTGCAACTGGCGGGGAGAAATATGCACGACGATATTCCCCTTAAGGAAATTACGAAGATATTCGCCTTAAGTGCGCGGGTCCGCTACACGTGCACTTCAAATAATAGCTAACCAATCAGCGCGCTCATAAATAGGAATATTCTAGAATCACGCCCTTTTTTGCTAACAAAAAGTTATGGAAAGAACAGGATGACCATTTGGGTGGAGCATATTTTTAATGGCGTTCCATTGTCTCAAAATATCCTGACCCTTTTTTTATTGCACTAGAAAGTTTTATGTTTTTGCGTTACCCAAATGCACCAATCGTGTACTTTCTAGAAAACTCTAATGGCGTAAAAATTTAGTATAAAAGCGGCTGATTGGCTAGCGCAGTGAGTTGACTTCAGTTGAGTTCACTTTAGTTCACTTCAAGTACTAGTCAGTTCACTTCAGTTGACTTTAGTTCAAGCAAGTTCAATGCGAAAAATAAGTGTATAGTGCGAAAAGTGAGAGTGCAGTGAAATCAGTGAAAATAAGTGGAAAATAGTGAAAAGTGATACGTAGTGATTCGGTAAAAGTTACGTGTAAAGTCCCGTGAATTATTTATTCGTAAGTACAGTTGTAAATAAGGATAATAAATAGTGGAAAAGTGTACATCAGTGGTTTTTATTGATCGGACATTATTTAATCTCATTGTTAGGGTGAGATCGATAACCCTAGGCAAGCTATCCCTAACACAATGTGCCCAACTTATACAATGTCTGTAAAATATTGGTGATGGCCGTTTCAATGATGGAAACTGAGGATCCAAGTTTTCTTTACATTGAGGTGACGCTTTTTTTCAGTCGTGTAAAACCACCCGAAAGCTCCGTGTATTTTAGAAATACAGCGTAATAATATTATTACAGACAAAATAATATTACCTGCTGCATTTTATACACTGTCTCGTGAAACTTTATCTTGTTTGTACAACTTTATTTCATTCCATGACTCGCGGAAACAGTGTCATTGTTCTAACTCCCTTATCCGGCGAAAGTAAACTCCTAACCGAGTTATTTGTTTTGCGGGAAAAGTTTTTCGGGTTAATCAATTATCGCATTGAATGGAAAAGTTTGACGAAGTAGCTATAGCATTTTTTTCGTATAAAAAAGATAACCAAATCTATATATTTTGTTGTTTGTGATAGGTAAGGCCCAAAATAAGTGTAATTGTATTTATACGATAGAATTATGAGACTAGCGTGACGCTAGCGTATGTCAGATACAGTGCATTTCGCAGCTTTGTGTTTTAATATCATGCGACGTAATGCACTGCGCTAATCATCCTCTTGCCCAATAATCACGTCGGCTTTCAGTGCCCCTTTACTTTAATCAAAATACAGTAATACATTACAGCTTCACGGTGATAATTGAAACTGCGGTGACTTACATATTCCGCAAGTACTAGACATTTTGTATGTTATTGTATCTAAGGAGGAAAAATTGCCACCAAAGACACATGTTCCACTTCCATCTAGTTTAGGGGCAGAAGTTTCTCACCTGCTTCAAACACATTGTGTTTAAAAGGAGTAGTATTTCATAAATTAACTTTACAAGCAGATGGTCACATGTATTTGTACCTAATTATTGTGATTAATAAAGACATTATTATTACTAGACAATGTATGTCGTCTCAGCCACTTTTTATGTCCCACTGCTGGGAACGGGTATTAACCCCTTAGCTTGACAGGGATTTGGTAAACCTATGTTTAATTTCAGCTAATGATTGAAACGTTAATCACTCAGCGTGCGATTGCAACGCGCTGCTAATTAACGTTTACAAACATCGTTTTAAGCTTGGAGTACAATTAATGAACAGGAGGTTGATTTTGGACGAAAACAGTATAAGATACTATCAGGAAGGCAAAAAGGATTGTGATTATGATTAGGATGAATACGTTTACGTGCGTACGTCGGTTATCCCAGCCCTAGCATTGCAGGGGCATTTTAACAGCGAGGAGCTTACATCTATGTTTGCATGCTGATTGATTAATGCTTGTATCAACTATGCAGCAACAATTGGCTTGTGACGGGGCTGCGTTTCTATGGTTACCGTCGATGATTAGCCGATAGGCAATTTTATATGTTCACACCGCAAAACACCGCATTGGATTGTCAGGACCCATAAAAAGTTCATAATTTGAGCTATGGGCGTTGGAACCATTGGAAATAGCAGCATCGCCAGGAAAATGCAGTGCAAATAGCAAATCATATTTAGTCATACTTTCTTCTTCCTAGTTGCTTATGCAAGACTTGATCTCCATCAGAGTCATAATCGTCATAACACGATTATTAGCTGTCATCTACATTTCGTCAGTTTAATTTCTGGAACTCTGTGGAATTCCCCCAAAACCTGTTTGAAAATTAAGTTACATAATATTTTAGTTACGATGAAACCAACCGTTACAGTATACGCTTTTAGGAAACTTTGTATGCATTAAGCGCTTTTGGCGCATCTGCCGAAATTAAGCGACGCAAAGGCGATGCAGTTTTAATCGACCATTGTTTAGTAACGACTGGTAGAGAACACAGCCAACTATTACTGAGGCGTCATTACGATATGTGTACAACGTATATTGTACAGATAGTACTTTAAGAAGATTAGATTAACGACATTTTGTTGCATATCTTGGCATAATTTTGACGTACTATAAGTCCTGTAGCCCCCCATTTTGAGGGTTCTATACCATAAACAAGGAATACCAACCCTTTTACGGTCACTTTATTAACCGTCTATCCGTTTGCCGGCCAACGTGCAACGGTTTGATTTTTCAAATTTAAATCGATACCTAATGCTGAACTCTGTGGTTTTCCTATGTATACAAAGTTGAGGGCTCAAAGTCTGCAACCAAAAGTTATCGCCATTTATGTCGTTTTCAAAAAATTAAAACCTGTAGGTTACTTTCCGTGGTCTAAAAATTATGGACAAGGGACAAGGTCAGCTCTTTTCCAAGTGATGTTAAATAACAAACAAATAACAAAAAAAACTCTTCAGCTTAATAAAATTATAGATATTATAATACCATTATCACAAACTTTTTTTAAACACATAATTTTGATAAAATATTTTAACGAGCGGCAAGTCGGCAATGTACTGTACTCTTAGATGTTATCGTGAGTGTTATTGTTTGGGATTATGCTAATTTATGCATTGTGGTGATATTATACGATCCGGTTGATCGCTGGATACATTATTGATACTATAATTTATGCTGTGATTAACGTAAAGTTACAAGATGTAGGGCTATAACGAAAAGTTATAAGGATACGTGTAATTAATGAAGTAGTGATACTCGTGTAGCAGATATTTAAATACTAGTAAAATTTGTGTAGATATGTGTATCTATGCTTGTTATTTCTATACGCCAGAACTACTGAACCGATTTAAGTAGTAAGCAATTTGAATAAGGGAACAATTTAAATGCTCACAAAAAAAAAATTTTACCCTAAAACTTAGTACCAAATAAAATTTAAGTCTTGTTTGAAAATTCTTTTTGCCTAAATTAATACTTTGCTCACCAAATATGTATTTGAAAACAAGAGTGAGCGAAGCCAGTTCGGACTAGATGGCACTCCGATTCGGATAACGGGTAGGTGACGAAGAGGATGGCGGGGCCTTGCAGGCCCCTATTTCTGAGTGGTTATTTTCTTTTATGACCACCCAGAAATATGAGCCCCGCGAAGCGGGGCTCCGTCGACCGAGGTAAGTAACTTTTGTTTGGGGTAAGCAATATTATATTTGGTAAAAAAAGCAAATACGGTCAACTGTTAGTTTTTTTTGGTAGTGAAAATACAAAATATTTGTTCTCAATTTTTTTAATGGCATTTAAATATTTTTATGGCATGCAATAAAAAGGAAATTAGCTTAGACCCTTTTAAACAAAAAAAGAAAGATTCCAATGAATTGAGAACTTCCTCCTTTTTTTGAAGTCGGTTAAAAATATAATAAATGAAATAAGGGGGGCTCCCAAACAACAAACGTGATTTTTTTTGTTTTTTATTTTATTTGTTGGGATAGGGGTGTTTAGTTAACTTCAGTACAGCACCCTCAGTGCACGAGTCCGACTCGTACTTGACCAATTTTTTTTTTTATTTAAGTAAGAAAGTACTTTCCTGGTTTCCTACTATTAATACACATTTTTTCAACTGTTGCATCTATGAGTTGGCTGTCAGACATATATATAGAAAAACTAATGAATGATCAGTGGAATTTTGGCAATAGGGTTCCAATTTTAGTTTGTAGCCTTTGGTACGGAGCCCTTAAACGCATAAGTCATAATACTTAAAAAATGTAGACACTCGTTAACCTTTCTACCATCGATTAGAATGACAAAGGCATGCAAATTCAAATCTTTAGCACTTCTTTCAGTTTTGTCTCTCAAGAAAATCATGACCTATTTTTTTTTTATTTAAATACATTTACATAAAAATTCCGCAGCAACGATTTGTTCGGAGTTGTTTTATTACAAAAGTTACAAACTTTTTCGTTTACCAGCATCGTTGACGGTCAAAGGATATTATATTTCAGGTAATCATTTGAAAAGTTCTAGAAAATTTTAAGACGAACGAATATGATCTCTTTTCAGTAATGAGTACATTGGAATTAATTAACCCTTTTTACTCACGTAAATCAGCGAACCAATCAGCGGGCAGAATTTTTAAACGATAACTATAACGATAAGTTTCGATATATGTCTTTGCTTTTGGTCCCACGACCTCCAATTACATACCATAGCCCCTTTAAAATAATACCATGCATCGGTCCCTGTAAAAATAATCGAGTTTGACAGACGTACGGACGGAGAAATTCTCAAAATAAGGGTTCAATTTTTACCATTTTGGTATGGAACCCTAAAAAGGTAGAGTCTTAAAAGTAGTACCTTCCATCCCTTTCCACAGGTACCATTGTGTTATAGGTATTTTTAGACCCCGCAAAATTTAGAGTCTCTATAAAAAATTATGTATTTATGTAGGTTAGTTGCACACTCTGAAACACACACTGTACGTTGTCTGTGAATGTATAATTTACTTAAATAAACTTGCAAACAGGCTTAGCTATGGAGTAAGTTGTAGACTTAAGTCTGTCTCTGTTGTACCTACTACACCAGGTGCACTGAGACTTAGCGTTTGGACTAATCAACGAAACTAGACATGAGATGCCGCAGGTGTTTCTACAGTTAACGGGCTGAAACGGTTATTTAAGTGATTTTTAGAGACCTGCAGGTTGAGAACTAAATAATAACTTTCAAATTGGAACGTCATGTATGTATGTTGGTCTTTCATCAAATTCGCTTCGAGGCAGAAATACGACTAGACAAAAAATCTAAATAGAAAGTTTTCCCTAACGTTATTTTTATCAAAACTACAAAGGATTTTTATATATTCTTTGTGTCGTCAATAACTACTAAATAATCACGCATTTTGTTAAAAATAGAATGAGTACTACCAAATTTTCAATACAAGGTGAACCTATATAGGGAAATAAACATATTATTAAGAATTGATTATTACTACATACATTATATTAATTATGAGATAAAACATAATCACTATTTGGTAAATTATTGGTTTTTAACGAAAACTGAACTCATTTGACAATAATATTTTACTTTTTACTAGCTGACCCGGCAAACGTTGTCTCGCCATTAAGGATATGAAAAAAATGGGAAATGCTTTCCAAAAAACCAACTTCAAATGCCACTACAAAGAGTGAAATAATTTTTATTTAAATTTTAGGTACCTACACCAATTCGAAGTCGGACAATGTTTCATACAATCCCTAATAGTCCTTCTTACTTAATTGATGTGCGAAGAATTGACAAAGTCATAGACAATCGCCCGACTTCGAATTCGGTGTAGGTACCTAAAATTGAAATAAAAATTATTTCACTCTTTGTAGTGGCATTTGAAGTTGGTTTTTTGGAAAGCATTTCCCATTTTTATTTTATACTTTTTAGTGGAAAACAATAAAATGCACAAGGCATTGTAAAATATCCAAATTGCTTGAGGTGTGTTCATAAAATCTGAAGAGATACCTCAAATTCACCAAGATCCCATCATCAGACACTGACTTAATGACTTTAGTCATCAAATCAGTATCTGCTGGCAAATGCACCAGTAACTATAAAAAATACCCAACTCGCTTCAAGTATACTAGCAAAATTTGAAGAGTTCCCTCGATTTCACCAAGATCCCATCATCAGACCCTGACTTGATGACTTTAGTCATCAAATCCGTATCTGCTAGCATATGCACCAGTAACTATAAAACACACCCAACTCGCTTTAAGTATACTAGCAAAATTTGTAGAGTTCTCTCGATTTCACCAAGATCCCATGATCAGATCCTGACCTGATGACCATAGAACAACTTGGAAAATATTACTCTTTCTAATAATACTCAAATAGTTTCATGTGTCCATATAAAATTTGAAGAGTTCCCTCGATTTCTCCAGGATCCCATCATCAGATCCTGACCTGATTAAAATGGGACCATCTGGAAACAAAACCCTCTTAAACAAAAAAAGAATTTTTCAAATCGGTCCACGCGTCTTCGAGTAATCGGTGAACATACATAGATAAAAAAAAAAAATACTTAAAAAAAAAAGATTCCGACGAATTGAGAACCTCCTCCTTTTTTTGAAGTCGGTTAAAAATATCTTACGATCTACTCTCAGAGATACCAAACATACACAGATTTGGAGATGTTTCATCACCATATGAGTCTTGGGCCAGGTCTATGTGCGGTATACTTGGGTATAGCCCAGATCACGAGAAAGAGTTTTATCCATTAAAAGTGTTTTTTTTTTCGGTGCACAAAGCAAGTATTTCTGCTTATAATGGCAACACTTAACAAAGATTTATCATGGCGGTAACAATCATGTCTTTTATCTTAATATATATAAATCTCGTGTCACAATGTTTGTCCTCAATGGACTCCTAAACCACTTAACCGATTATAATAAAATTCGCACACCATGTGCAGTTCGATCCAACTTGAGAGATAGGATAGTTTAAATCTCAATGCAACTATTTTTTAAATCCCCAAGGGCAAAACAACGTTTGCCAGGTCAGCTAGTTTATTATAATCATATTATAATGTCTTTTATTGTGAATTGACTTTGACAGAAATGTCAACTATTGACAGATTGTGTTGTGGTTTACGTCAAATCATATGACGCCAGCGACGCCAATTGAAAATCGATCATATTTGTACACCGAAAGTACGTTAGTAATATAATATATTCGGTGCCGAATGATAATTTTATTTTTCCCTTGAACAACAGATTTTTTTTTTCTTTTTTAAGGTAACGTACAAGACCTAGTCCTATTTGAAACATCTCTTTTTTCTTTATTTTTCCATTAGAAAATACAAAAGTAAAGTGTTTGTAACTAATTTTAATAACCGTAAGTCGATTTGTATAACAGCTTATTAGTTATCATTAACGTATATTATTCTGAAAAGATAATAGATAAAACTCTTTATTGCACACCACAGAATAAAAATGTAGAAAAAAAAAGAAATAAATTAAATACAAACAAACTTAGGAGTACAATTTGGCGGCCTTATCGCTACATAGCGATTTCTACCAGGCAACCAATAATGTGAAGGAATATTTGAAACTGGATACGCGGTTGGTGGTGCGGGGTGCCGGAATAAATAAATACAATAAACTACTTACAATAAATTAGTTATACTATAAACTAAATTATATTATATATACTTGTACATAAATACAAATATATATGTATATACATATATATAAATATATAAAATAATACAAATACAATAAGAAATGCTTTCCAAAAAACCAACTTCAAATGCCACTACAAAGAGTGAAATAATTTTTATTTAAATTTTAGGTACCTACACCAATTCGAAGTCGGGCAATGTTTTATACAATCCCTAATAGTCCTTCTTACTTACTTGATGTGCGAAGAAATTACGAAGTCATAGACAATCGCCCGACTTCGAATTAGTGTAGGTACCTAAAATTTAAATAAAAATTATTTCACTCTTTGTAGTGGCATTTGAAGTTGGTTTTTTGGAAA
The DNA here is from genome assembly GCA_963855885.1 of Coenonympha glycerion. Classification (NCBI taxonomy): domain Eukaryota; kingdom Metazoa; phylum Arthropoda; class Insecta; order Lepidoptera; family Nymphalidae; genus Coenonympha; species Coenonympha glycerion. Next base: position 11,739,332 of record OY979637.1, on the reverse strand, counting down.
GCATTTCCCATTTTTATTTTATACTTTTTAGTGGAAAACAATAAAATGCACAAGGCGTTGTAAAATACCCAAATTGCTTGAGGTGTGTTCATAAAATCTGAAGAGATACCTCAAATTCACCAAGATCCCATCATCAGACCCTGACTTGATGACTTTAGTCATCAAATCAGTATCTGCTAGCAAATGCACTAGTAACTATAAAAAATACCCAACTCGCTTCAAGTATACTAGCAAAATTTGAAGAGTTCCCTCGATTTCACCAAGATCCCATCATCAGACCCTGACTTGATGACTTTAGTCATCAAATCAGTATCTGGTAGCATATGCACCAGTAACTATAAAAAATACCCAACTCGCTTTAAGTATACTAGCAAAATTTGAAGAGTTCCCTCGATTTCACCGAGATCCCATGATCAGATCCTGACCTGATGACCATAGGACAACTTGGAAAATATTACTCTTTCTAATAATACTCAAATAGTTTCATGTGTCCATACAAAATTTGAAGAGTTCCCTCGATTTCTCCAGGATTCCATCATCAGATCCTGACCTGATTAAAATGGGACCATTTGGAAACAAAACCCTCTTAAACAAAAAAAGAATTTTTCAAATCGGTCCACGCGTCTTCGAGTAATCGGTGAACATACATAGATAAAAAAAAAAAAAATAAAAAAAAAAAAAAAAAAAAAGATTCCGACGAATTGAGAACCTCCTCCTTTTTTTGAAGTCGGTTAAAAATAATCCTCAAAACAATAGAACAAGAGGGGATATAATAAGTATTGAGATTACAAATTTATAGGTGACAGTTAGTCATCAGCACTCAGGCAACTGGGATATAAAGTGATCTTTCACAAGTCTTTTAAACTGTCCTATAGTCTGAGCCTCTCTAATATCGAGAGGTAAGGCATTCCAAAGATTAATAGCCTGAATCGTAAAAGACTTATGAAAGAAGGAAGACTTATGCGCAGGCATCATCAAAATAAGTTTCCTCGAAGAACGGAGCAATTCTCCAGGTTGACCTACAAAATTGAATTTCTCTTTTAAGTAAGGGGGCGCAGAAGGATGAAACAGAACACAGTACAAAATGGAAAGGATGTGTAGATTCCGGCGAAGTCGGATAGGTAACCAATTAAGACGAGAACGAAATTGTGAGATATGGTCATATTTGCGTAAACCAAATATGAACCTAATAATGGAATTCTGAAGTCTCTCAAGCTTACTTAATTGGTTTTCATTTAAGTCGACAATGCTTGCGTCAGCGTAATCAAGAATAGGAAGGAGAAGAGTCTGTGCGAGCATAATTTTTGTAGGAATTGGAAGAATAGATCGAAGGCGACGCAAGGAGCCCAAGGAAGCAAATAATTTCCTACTGACTTGTTTAACATGTTGAGCCCAGCTTAAGGTCCTATCAAGATATACTCCCAAATACTTTACGTTCTCACAGTACGGAATAACAACATTATTGAACTCAATAGGAGGAAGTGACCGCCAGTCAATTTTGGATATCTGCTTTTGGCTACCAATAACGATTGCCTGTGATTTACTCGGATTTACATTAAGTCCAAATGATTTGCTCCACTCAAGGACGGAGCAAAGGTCTGAGTTCATTCTGGCCTTTAATAATAAAATAATAATGGAAAATAATAATAATGGAAAAGCCTTTAATAAGTTTGGCCATCCAAAGAGGCAATGCTGCCAGTATCTTGGGTACCATGCCTCGTTGCGATGGAATCGATGAGGTTTTAAATTTATAACCTAGTTTTTAATCTGTTATTTTTCTTTTAAATCTTTTATGTACATATATTTAAATTTCTTTAATAATATATGACTCCTTTTACCTTTCACCTTGCGCATAAAGAAACAATTTCGAAACTCTAACGGGTATCATAAACTAAAACTGGCCGATTTTACTAGCCATTAAAACTGGTATTTCATGGTAAGTGCTTTCAAAGTTTTATATTAAAATATGCTGAGCTGTAACTTTATACGCTCAACTTAAGTTCAACATTAAAGTACAACCTAAAATGAAAACTATATGAAACACACAACCCGAAACATTGCTCATGTGATATTATTACCGTATTTTAGATTCACCAGATATAATTTGTCAGCGCTAGAGTCGCTATTTCTTTAAATCATCTTGCGGAGTGAACCTTCTGTACCGTTAGGTACTATTATATCCCACCAAAAACATTCTGTAAAAAACTAGCCAAAGTCAAAATGGAGCTGCTTGTTTATCTCTAAAAAGTACTGAAATCTAGACAAAGTCGTGCCAAGTCTAAGGTTCCTTACTGCGATTTCTTTATTATTATAGTTAATGTTGCGTGACTTGGCCGTTGAAGGGTACACAAGGGTTTAAACCAGGTGCTCCATGACACCATTGCACCAATCTGTCGCCAGAATTCATCGTCAATGAGTAGCGGTTCTTGGTCTTCAACGGCCAAGTCACACAACATTAACTATAATAATAAAGAAATCGCAGTAAGGAACCTTAGACTTGGCACGACTTTGTCTAGATTTCAGTACTTTTTAGAGATAAACAAGCAGCTCCATTTTGACTTTGGCTAGTTTTTTACAGAATGTTTTTGGTGGGATTTCACTTCTTTTTGTAGAAACTTCAATTTATTACAAAATATTTCTGTCCGTTTTTCTAGATACATTAACTGCATAAATAACTTTGTAATCTCATATAATTTATATGGAATTACAAAGTTATTAATGCAGTGATCACCAGGTACTCCAGATCTTCGATTATCCTAGTTTTTATAGTTTTTCCTTTATGTGGCCATTAAACCCTAACTCTGTACCAAATTTCAGCTCTCTGAGTTTATGGGAAGTACTAGTTCTATTTTGATGATCATGAGTCAGTCACCCAACAAACAAAAACGTCGTATAAGACAAGGCTTGTACGACTTTAAGTTGTATTGCAGTCTTACAATAGTAAAGAGATGACTACTAGGTCCTATAGACGTCTTCCATTTAACTTCTTAGTCGTGCGACTATATGTTATAATAAACTGGTCATAGCAACGTCAGCAAGACTAAACTACACGACGTTATATTACAGTTTTAACTATAACGTTAGTACGACAATGCAATAGTCATACTAACGTTACAGTCCAATAAACGGTTTCAACTAACCAAATTAGGTGATAGAAAAACCTGTATATGACATTTGTATAATGAAGCAGTTGTATACACGTTTGACAATGACGTTTGTAAAACAATCCCCCATTTTGTCTTACAACAGTTAATTTGCGACACTTGAATGACTTGGTTGTTCATTTTGACTTAAATATGATGTCTATATTACAAAATGTCGATTAAAGGTGATGTCCTGACCTTAACCAGCCTTGTTGTCGCATTTGAGACAAGTTTTTACTTTTAAGCGACTTGGCCGCCATACTAACAAAAAGTTACACTCTTAACACCATTGTTTAATTCGAAAAATGCAAGCAAAAAATTAAAAAAAAAATTAAAAATTATTTTTAGTTTTTTGAGGAACCCTAACAGCAATGGCGTATTATGCATTGTATGGTCTTGAAATAACCTCAATATGACTTACTGTCTTTACAACGTCACATAGAGATAAGTGTACGACAAAATCAATATGTCTTACATTTTTAGAAACAAACACTATTGTTATTAATAATAATATAATGTTTCAAACACAAAACTATGAAGGGGCATGAAAATATGAATAGTATTTACATAGGTATATTATCATAAAACTTAAATTCCCAGTCGAACTAAACGGAATTAGAAACAGTTACAGTTAGCAAGATATGAAAATTAAATAACAATCACCTTTTATTTCCTTGTAATTATTTATTTTAACACGCAAGACACTATCAAGAAATATAAATCAGTCATATAGGTGTTTGTTACTTGATTCTAATAAACCGTTTTAGTCATTCAAATCACCTGTATGACCACTATGTGACGAACTATGTATCGTTGTAAAGTTATAATGAAACTACTGTGCGATGAAAATGGTAATTTCTTAACGTTTTTACGACTTTTAAATGACTTCAACGAAGTCATCTTATGACTATTGTATGACGATAATACAACAACGTACGTCGTATAAATGGGGCCCTTTTCGCGTTTAGCAAACGTTATTAAAACGTTAGTGTGACTTAGCTGTTGTAATAAGATAACGTTTACTAAACTATTGTACGACGATAATTTGTTAGTTGGGCAGTCAGTCAGTGTCGAAAATGCGAAACTTTGCTTTCGCATAACTTCGGAACTATATGACCTACAGACTTGAAATTTTGGGTTTTAAGTATGTGATTATAGCTTACTGGATAGCGAAAATTTCAGCGTTCTGGTCTTATCCCGAGGTTCTCAAATAGGAGCCCGAAAATGCGGCGAAATGGTTCCTGTAAAGATGGTACGGCAGTTTTGCTTCGCGCTTTGACTTTGGCGGGGGCACTGCCGTGCCCCCTGATATTCCTTGCCGTGGTAAACGAAAAAGAAGAACACAAATTAAAATATTCCAATAAAAAGATGATAATTTGGAGCAACTTTTGGAAAAACTTTCTATCGAGAAAATTTCTTCCAATAGTGTTTCTGTTCCTGAGCGAATTTATATTAAAGGCCGAAAAGCCATGACGTTTGAAAAAGTTGTATTTACATTTTTTAATCTGTAGGTCATACATGAAACCATGCTTCTACAATAACTTCTATTCCAATAAAGGTCATGTCTGATATTGGTCATCCGATTCTCTTTATCAAGTCGGGCTTGTTAAAAACAAATTGGGTACTCGCCTGTTCAATCTAAACATTTAGGACGAGATTTCATTACGGACGTGACTATTACACGCCGGTCGAAAATTGCGCTTTCAAAAAATGCCCCGGACCAAATTGGGCTTGAAATAAAACTGAAAAAGTAAATGGTGGAAATTTAATTAGTTTACATTTAAACGTTGTTGGTATTCTTGTTTCCTTTGGGATATTTTTTCTAAATCTTATTCCTACGCCGTAATCATAGGTTGATATAATTATTAAAATAATATTAACATGTATAAAATAAAATCTTGATCCCATTTTCTATCTTCAGGGTACAATATTCTGGCGTACAAATCGATTCATAGGCGTGAATGCTACTATGTATATAATTAGCTAAGCCCACAAACGTTTTTCCATATGAATAAATGATGTAATTAAGCAGCTAAGGTTTTGAACATAGTGTAACTACGTCCTATTCTTAGAGATACAGTCAGAATATTATGCAAAAAAAAAAAACATGAAAAACATGAAACATGAAATCCATTCGATCGATTTTTTTAGGAGTTCAGTTACAAAACATTGCATTTGACTTGGTTGATCGCCGCGCACGCAGAATAATCGGGAAGGAATCGCTAACGCGGGCAAAACTGCTCAGTTTAGAACACCGACGTTTCGCGGTTTTTTACAGGATGTATTTTGGAGAATGTGCTCAGAAACTCCACAACCATATACATCCTTCACCTTTGTACCACAGAACCGCAAAACGTCTAGGGAAGTGGCATCCTTATATTGTGGTTGATGTCCCGCGTAGTCTAACAAACGTTTATCTACCAGGTTTTTGATACAAACCGCTTAGGTGTGGAACACCCTTCCAGCTTCCGTGTTCCCAGCCAAGTACAATCTGGGTGCCTTCAAGAGAAGAGTGAATAGGCATTTTCTAAACAAGCACGCTCCATCCTAGAGCTAATAATTCATTTCTGTCCATCAGACATGATTGTAGTCAAGCGCAAGCCTGTTTTATTATTGTAAAAAACATTTTGACAGCGAGAACTTCATATATTTAGAGAAGGATGTCAATAAAATCTTTAGTTTCTTCATCTAAGTAGGCCCTTACTGAAAACCACTTGCGCGCGCGCGTGTATGCGCGAGGTTGTGGTAAAAAAAAATTGGCCCATGCCGAAAATGAACCCGGAATTTCCCGTTCGCGATTTTGCGTTTCTAAACCAAGGAGGTCATTAAAACTGAAGTGTTCTAGTACCTAACACTTATATTAAGTTGGATAGGTATGAGTATAGCGTTGATTTATAATGAACAGATATAATAACAGACAGATAAGTACATACAATAAAATGTAGCATCAGTTAATAAAATAAGGATTTTCACAGTAAAGAGTCTGCTATTTAGAAATTGAATACCTAAAATGTTCGTTGGATAATTAATTATATTGTCATATTCTACGAGATAATTCAGAGCAAATATTCAGACTCCAGTCTTTAACAGTTTTGAGTTTCTAATAATGAAATTCATTAACGCATCTACTAGTTTATTAAGATTTCAATTTATTTTAATATTGTCATAGTAGACATAATTGTTCTAAGCTAGCACACGGACTAATTTATAGGGCCTAGCAGCGTGCTAAAAACGCGAACTTAATAAATATTTATCTATACTTACTATGTAATTACCTCTAAATCCCTGACTTCAATGGTTGAGTTCAATGGTTAAAGCAAAGCTTTCACCTTTGATTAGGTATAAATTTGGGAGAATAAAATGTCATTTTAATAAAGTCAGTGTGCTACAAAGATTTTCTGTATTATGCTACTTCCATATATGGTTCTAATTAGGAATTAAAGCTTCCTCAGCTTTTCCGCACTAAATCAGCGGATAAGGTAAGTTAGTTCTTGTATCGTTATGAATAACATTGATTAAAGATACTGTTATCTCGATATATTAGGCTGATTATTATAAGTTTTTTTTTAAGATTAAACTTTAGTTTTAGTATTCGATCCATAAAGCTTTCATTTTTTGTACTGGATCTTGCTACTATCTTCTATCCTCAAACATTTAGGCTTCGGATTTATAGGCTAAACCTCAGCTTAGCTTTCAAAGCCTTCTAGTGTTCAATACTTGACACATGATCCTTGCCAATGCGTATCGCTTTACTTTATTAGAAATAGTGTATTCCTGTATTAGATTTAATTATTGTTTTATTGATTGCACTTCACTACAATCAAGCCAGATGTAAAGCAATGATGAGGTTAAGGGTGGAGCCCTAAAAATCCAAATATTATTTTTTCTATTGGAGGCACCTAGATTATCATACATGGCTGGTAACCAGAAAGCTGGAAGGGTGTTTCGCAACTTGTTTAGCGGTTTGTATCAGAAACGTGGAAGAAAAAGGATTAATTAAAATTCGCTGAATATCAACTAGGTACATAAGGATGCCAATTCTCTCGGCGCCTTGCAGTTCTGTGGTAGAAAAGTGAAGATTTTTGGGTCTCAGCACCTACTCTGAAGTGTATCTTGTAAAACACCCGACCGATTATTATGAAAGGTCTGAGAGCAGGTTGTTATCTATTTTTTTTATATCCCTAATGGCAAAACAACGTTTACTGGGTCAGTAGGTACCCATTATAAGATTACTTTTCCTATGTTCTATCTGAGTCTTGTTATCTCAGTATTATTTCTTACCATAGAATCTTAGAATTAAACGGAGTAACGTTATAAGCATCGACTGAGATGATAACAAATAAACAGTGTGATCTTGTAAGACCTACGTGAGGTGTTGTAACCTCTCCTTATAAAATCGCTAAATCAAATAACGCAAGTAAACAAGACAAAGTAAATATCGCCTTCGGAAGACGAATGTCCCGAGTAAACACCACTCACTCAGATCTGTCGTTTTACAGAAGGTGAGTGTTTGTCACCTGGAAATGAAATACGAAGGTCATATTCAGGTATTTTATTTTCAGAATCAAAATCGCAACTTTGCTTATCTTGAGATATTTGTTTTAAATTACGAAAACGAACATAATTTGATGTTGCTCCTGTTGATTTGAGTTGAAATGAGTTGATTATAAACAGTAGAATTTCTTAGAAGGTATCTAATTACGTGGCCTCGGTGTCCTTCGATATATTGGTGATCATCTCTGACTCCAGAGCACGAGGTCCTAGATTCAAAACTTTGGGTCAGGCCACAATAAATGATAATTTCTTAGTAGGTCATAAATTAAAAATTGGCGATCATCTCTAACTCCAGAGCACGAGGTCCAAGATTCGGGTTAGGCTATAATAATTAATAATAAAATTCCTTAGTAGCTCTTAAATAAAAAATTGGCGATGTTGCACCGCCGTGCCTCGGAGAGCTCGTATAGCCGTCGGTCTCGCTCCCGATCTCCGTCCAGCCATTTCAGAGCTATCATCTTATTCTGGATTATGAGAGCATGTACCTAGCGATGTTGCAGACTTGTCTACATTATATCTCCCGCGGTGATTTACCACCGTAACCAAATCGGTCGGGAGTAAACAACATTGCGCTGAAACTCTATCACTTGGCGTTGCAGTGCAATGGTAACTAGCTGCGACCGAAGCCTCCAATCAAAAGAACCCTAAACCAATTTTCGAATTATAAAATTTGAAACGGGCTTCTTGTGGGACTATTAAATATAAACAATTTATTTGTAAATTTCTTTACACGTCCTAAATTCGTAACCAAACGTAATTAAAATATACAACTCTTAATTAAATATAAATAATTTCAATATATATTACTTATTTATACATTAAATATTATTAAAGCAATAAGAATAGTTATTATTTCATCTTATAATCTAAAAAATCTTTATATAGGTACAAAAAGATTTCTCGACAAGACGATTCTTTAAATTATTTTTAAAACCAGATTCGCTGGCTGGGTTGTATACCTCAGCACCTTTACTAAGATTTAGATTTCAAACTTTTCTTTAGTCTTCCACCTTTTGCCAATATCCTATCTACTACAACTCATTCGAAACGTTGAACAAGTTAGTTCATTCGTGGGAAATGGGAATGACAAAGTTAGCACGCAAATAAGGTGAAACGTGAACGCTTATCCCCGCATAGTAGCTCGAGCAAATTTGTTTGAGCGAGCTGTACGTGCTGTTCAGGTGCTACTGGGTCTAGTTGGGCTTAGTATGTACATAACCCACAGTTTGTCATCAGCTTAATAACTGTAGTATATATTATCTACTCTAAAGTATCATTATCGATGGTTTATGTCGGAGATTTGCTTAGAGTTAGACAATATTTCTAGATAGATAAAGACAAGGATTGTCAAAAATAAAAAGGCTAACTATATTTAAAAAGACATTAAAAGTATGCAAAAAACTGAAGTGAAAATGGACAGTCTGAGAAATGGACCAAAATTATTTCGAAATGGTATCTTAGGAACAAAGGACGTTAAATAAAACGCTGTAGTATTAATTTCCAAAACCGATGTAAAATATTTTTTGGTAACTGGCTTAGCTTCATAGTAATTTGGTAGGTATAATTTAATTTTTCTGTTATATTCTCGCGCAATGCTGCCTGTCACACCCGCCAGCGTACCTATTTGTAAGAGTGATGACAAAAATGAATCCTTTTTAAACATTTTAGTGTTAATAAAACATATTCATTTTCCTAGACCTGCCAATTTAATTTCGTTCAGTACATCTTGAAAATTTTTGCAAGTAGCAATTACCAGTGATATATATTTTGCGATATTGTGAAAACTTTGATATGAAATATGTAACAATTTGCGTGAAGGTAAAGAGGAAATATGCTTTCAAAAATAATGCTGTATTGTCATGTTCTGAAGAAAGCTTACTTGCCTAGTACTTGAAAAGACAAAATAAATATACATTTCGAGACCAAGGCGCGCAGGAAAAAAGCTACGTTATACAAAACATCAAATATATAAAATCCTTGAAACAATAAAACAATATTAAGATAATATTTTCCTCCGCTCAAATATGACGCCAAAGTTCCAAGTATAGTCTGTAATTCGATTAACGTAGATGGCTGACACTTTGGGCAAATCAACCAATTACACAGTATGGACCAATCGTGCAAGACTTTTGGCAATTTACTTTTTAGGGTTCCATACCAAAATGGTAAAAATGGAACCCTTATGGTGAGACTTTCTCCGTCCGTCCGTCCGTCCGTCCGTCCGTCCGTCCGTCCGTCCGTCCGTCTGTCACACTCGATTATTTCAGTAACTATTAAAGCTATCGACCTGAAATTTGGAATAGTTGTAGGTGATTGCGGCGCGACGGTATTGCAATCATAAAAAATTGAAAATCTTTTTTATTTTTAATTAAAAAGGGGGAAAACCGGGTCGTCAAAATTTCAAAATGAGATAACAATATTGAGTAGGGTATCATATGAAAGGGGGTTACTTGGGTATTCTAAACCGATTTTTATTTATTTTTATGCCTGATAGTTTTCGATTTATTGAGCAAACTGTCGAAAAAAATACCGGGGGGGGAACCCCCCCTTATCTCCGAAGTTTACCAATCGAAAAATCTGAAATAATTATGATCAATAGAAGTTAATGTATATTTTACAGGAAAAATAAAATTAACTCTCTAACTATTTTACTTTTTTTGATAATTACAATAAACCTGCTAAAACAAAGTTATGTTTGCGGTTTGCCAACAAAAGTACCTATATGTAAATTATACTCGTAAATTCATGAACCAAAGTGATTCTTGTTATGTTTAACTTCTTATATGGTATGGAACCCTCGGTGCGCGAGTCCGACTCGCACTTGGCCGGTTTTTTACTATATTTTAAATAACTAATACAGAACGGCCACTTGCATGCTTTAGTAATTACTCTTACAACTGAGATCTAGGGCAACTATATCAAAAATCTTTCCAAAGGCACTAGAATATGACTTGGTAAATATTGATGACCAATTTTGTGAAAAATTGAGAGCAGGAGAGCTCTCCATAATATTCTCAAAGGTAATTGAAGCCTGCAGCTCAACACTCGAATGAACCGCCAAACTCGTTAATTAACCCGTGAATAAATAAATAAATGGTTGAGAATTGAGACTGAATGTGTTCTATTTACTTCCGTTTGAAAAAAAACCGTTTGACGTTTTGTGCTGAAGTAATATTGCCAGCTGCAGGCAATTAAACTGAACTAACTGCTTCATAAAAACAACCATTTAAGCTAGACTCACGTCCAGCGCGTTGCAGACTTCTGATATAATTTTCAGCTCCCTTAAGTGGTTGTCCGTTTAAAAGCTGAAAGAAGCATTTTTATTTAAGTACTATATCTTTTTAAGATGAAAATGCATTAAGAACGCGTTGAAAATTGCTGTTGCAGTTTTAATCAGTTACAGTCATAATCATCTTTGTTTTCTTCTTGTGTCTGGGACTTTTTTATTTTGAACGATTGCTTCGGCCGTTGCGCATGGAATCGCCGATGCGGGTCCTTGCCTGATCACTCCAGACAGCCGAGCTCACTACTGAATCCGAGGAGGCCACCCAGGTCGCACAGAATGTCTTGGAGTGTTGCTGAGAGGCCCAAATAGGTCTCGTGCTCGTCTGATACTCCAGTGTACCTTAGTAACAAGTGTTTCATCCTCCTTCATGCAGGCTCTGGACAAAAGACTCTTGATTCCTAAGGTGGAGAAATGTAGTGCAAGCAATGTTTCCATCATGAATATTATAAACCATGCCTTATAGTACTAAAATATTAAATTGTGTTTGGTGCCGTTGCGTTGTGTTAATAAAATTCCATAAATGTCAGTTTGAAGATGATGAATGTAGAGCGCATCCTGTCAAAGATATTATGCCGAGAAGGTGGTACGCCTTCTATCGGATGACGAAATTTTATGGCGAGTTTTAGCTCTGCCTTGCATCTTAGGCACTAATTGCTTAAGGCCCTACACTGATTTTATTTTTGTCTCTTACTCGTACAAATACATTGGTGGTTGCGACAGACAGAATTATGTGAAAGTGTATCCCGTTAGATCCCTTTTCTTTATATGTAAAATCGGTTTTCAACTTTCAAGACATATCTCTCGTGACTTGTGATAATTTTAGATAATATGGTTGCCATACAACGAGACAAAGTGCTCTCCCGAACAAGGTAGAATCAAATGGACCGTACAAAAAGACGCAAACGTTTTATTCTAAGCAAATTTTCTATAATATTAGATTCCATGAGGACATGGATTGAGGAGATTTGCACCATTTTATTTCAGACTAGCTGTTGCCCGCGGCTCCGCCCGCGTGAATTACGATTTTTTTACATAATATACCTTCCTACTGGAATTCCTTGATTTTTCGCAGGATTCTGGTGTGATGTTGTACAGAAACCTGTTCTTACTTTGCACGAATTATCTTGTGGTGATTTTGAAAACTCCTTTTTCTTAATAAAAATATAAAGTTTCATTAATACGTAGTTGAAAGATCAAAAGGACGATTTTAACTGTCGATATTTCGACGTGACCACGACCTGTACCAATGTATCGAAATATCGACAGTTAAAATCGTCCTTTTCATTGTGATTTTTATTCTGAAACCACGAAATATGTCAAAAATTATTAAACCATGTGAAAAGTTGTACTGGTGGTAGAACTCTTCTTTCAGAGTTCGGCCGGGTAGGTACCACTGGGATAAATTACTCTACTAACAATATTCCCCAGCCCAACATAATAATATAAGAGTCTTTTAAAAATCTTTGCTTCATCTCAATACAATCCAAAACATCAGAATGGACAATGGCTATATATTTCCTTACGTATAAAAAGACCTTAGATGACAGTCAGTCGGTTAGGATCGATAAGACCTAAGAGTTAAAAATATTTGTGAACCATTATCTTACCCTTTCCATATTGCGGATGATAAAGTTTAAATCTGTTCATGTCTGTCTTAACAGTGCCATCTTAATATAAAGTCAGGAAACAGTAAATAACATGACAGTTAATTTTTATATTAAAAAAAATTCGGTAGTACCTATCTCAGAGTTTTAAATTCAAGTTCCACATTGTAGAGATGGCGCTATACGGTATAACGTAGCGATAACGCCAGTTACATGATTTTTGTTCACCCTAAAAGTGAAAAATTTTAAACCATACAAAATCTCCTGCTAAGCCTTTTTATTTACGGCTGTAAGGGTACTCCAGTCTTACTTGAGCCCTGCGTCCTAGCCCTAGGTTCTTTGTGCATTCCGAGTTTCAAGTCACCTACCTACTTGAACTTAAAGGTTCTGATGTCTGTAATTTCTGAACTACAAAAGTGATGATGATAAGATTCGTATTGGAATAATCTCTAAAGGACCTCCTTTCTAACAAAAAAAGAATGAATGGAATCGGACAACGTGTTAATGAATTATAACTAAAAAAACGTTTGGACTTTGATGCCGTCTTCCAGGGGGTTTCCCTGGAGATGAATTTCGGGACAAAAAGTATCCTATGTCCTACCTCGGGGTATGACCTATAATCATGTCAAGTTTCATTTAAATCCATCCAGCGGATTAGCCGTGATGCCCGGTCGTGAAACAGACAGACAGACAGACAGACAGACAGACAGACAGACAGACAGACAAAAATGAAACAAATTACAGTTTTGGCTTCAGTATCGACTAAATAGTGTCCTCCAACAAAAATTTTCAAAATATCTTCAATGTACAGAATTCGACCCTTTACAGTTTTATTATAAGTATAGAAGTATAGAAGATGTGATTCTAGGTATTTAAATTAGAAATTAACTCGAGTGGAACGAAGCTAAAGTTAGTTATATACAAAAAGATCTTTAAACTCGATAAACCTCTTCTACTTTAAACACACCAGAAAACACAAGGTTCCCGAGCGAAAAAATCGAAAACATTTCCGCGATCAAATCTTACTTTTGCAAAACTCGAGGAATAGTTAACTACCTACTCACACCTATTTGAAAAGAACAATCTTAAGCATTACCATAGATAATTACTTATTAATAATTTATTTTGAAGTTGTATGATAAGTGGTGTTAATAATAATAAAAAAACGGCCAAGTGCGAGTCGGACTCGCGCACCGAGGGTTTCATACCATAAAAGAAGGTAAACATTAAAAGAATCACTTTTTTTCATGAATTTACGAGTATAATTTACATGTAGGTACTTTTGTTGGCAAACCGCAAACATAACTTTGTTTTTGCCGGTTTATTGTTATTATCCAAAAAAGTATAACAGTTAGAGAGTTGATTTTATTTTTCCTGTAAAATATACGTTTACTTCTATTGATCATAATTATTTCACATTTTTTTATTGGTAAACTTCGGAGATAAGGGGGGGGGAACGGTATTTTTTTCGACAGTTTGCCCAATAAATCGAAAACTATCAGGCAAAAAATAAATAAAAATCGGTTTTAGAATACACAAGTAACGCCCTTTCATATGATACCCCACTCAATATTGTCATCTCATTTTGAAATTTTGACGACCCGGTTTTCCCCCCTTTTTAAATAAAAATAAAAAAGATTTTCAATTTTTTGTGAGTGCAATGGCGTTGGGTCACTATTACCAAAAACTATTCCAAATTTCAAGTTGATAGATATGATAGTTACTGAAATAATCGAGTGTGACAGACGGACGGACGGACGCACGGAGAATGTCTCACCATAAGGGTTCCATTTTTACCAAATTGGTATGGAACCCTAAAAATACGCTTGATAGCGGATGATGGTAAGTTTTTGTCGTAATGGAAGATTGCACCTTCCAGATTACAAATAGAAATAAAATAAAACGAATGGTGTTGTTATAAATTGAAAGCGGGACCTTCCATTAAAGTATAACGACTGTGTTGAAGAGTTTATCGCAATGCTGCGAAATAAGTTTATTTTTACCATTTTGCGGTTTTCCTTAACATATTTCCCTTTATAGGGAATTTTAAGGTTAATTAGTAATTTAGTAAGCACTAATTGGGCCAGTTTGTTCAGCACCATGTTGCTGTTTGGACACGTTTTAGTTCTCGCTTTAAGTTTAGCTGCCTGTCAATTAGCCGAATCAGGTATGTTGTCTTTATCTCTCTAATCTTTTTCTAATATATAAAATTCTCTCGCCAGTCTTTGTTACCAAACTCCTCCGAAACGGCTCGACCGATTGTTATGAAATTTTCACTTATAATCACAAGGTCTGAGAGCAGGTTGTTATTTTTTTTTCATACTCCTAAATAGCAAAACAAAGTTTGCCCGGTCAGCTAGTATATGTATAAAATTCTCGTGTCTCGTGTTTGTTACCAAACTCCTCCGAAACGGCTCGACCGATTGTTATGAAATTTTCACTGTATAATAACTAGGTCTGAGAGCAGGTTGTTATTTTTTTTTCATACTCCTAAATAGCAAAACAAAGTTTGCCCGGTCAGCTAGTATATGTATAAAATTCTCGTGTCTCGTGTTTGTTACCAAACTCCTTCGAAACGGCTCGACCGATTGTTATGAAATTTTCACTGTATAATCACTAGATCTGAAAGCAGGTTGTTATTTATTTTTCATACTCCTAAATGGCAAAACAAAGTTTGCCCGGTCAGCTAGTATATGTATAAATTCTTGTGTCTCGTGATTGTTACCAAACTCCTCCGAAACGGCTCGACCGATTGTTCCAGTCAGCTAGTATAAGTACAAAATTCTCGTGTCTCGTGTTTGTTACCAAACTCCTCCGAAACAGCTCGACCGATTGTGATGAAATTTTTTGTGCGTGTTCGATAGGTCTGAAAGTATCGACGCGTTTCTTACATCCCTAATGCCAAACGTTTGCTGGGTCAGCTAGTAATATTTATAGAATGCAAGTAGGTAACAGAAGGAAGGCAAGTTCTGTATGTGTTTTATTTTATTTATGATGTATTCATTCTTTTAAAAATAATGGTTCAATCACTTTTCTTAATAATTCCCGATTTATAGACAAAGTACGAAATAGGTTTGGTATTTTTGGGGTTTTTGATGAATATTTATGACTGTCTCATACGTTAAAAAAATGAAAAAGTTGATTTTAGATCACCATTTCATATGCACTGTAGTCAGGGTTAGCTGCTTCTACTACTTCTGAAATTAAGTTTTCTTCCTTATGATACTTTCAATGAATTTAAAGTAATCTGTACCCCTTATTAATGAATGTGGAATAAAGTAAAGATGAAGTAGCTAAACTCTGTTTTGTCTCTTCTCTTCAAATGTCAACTTCCAGTATTATATTATTTTTAATTAGGTATTATATTTTATTCAAAAGCCGATTAGAGAAGTTCCCTACGCAATATGTTGGTTTTTCTTTCCTTATTTTATTTTCATTATAATACGATATCTATAATATCGTGTTATAATAAAATAAATGTGGAATAAAGATGGAGTACTGTTTTGGCTCTTCTCTTCAAATGTCAACTTTCACGTTACAGATAAAGACAAAACAGAGTTTAACTATTCCATCTTTATTCCACGTTTATTAATAAGGGGTATAAGTATTTATATGTGTCTATCTAAAGTAGGAAAAGATTTTAAGTATATTATTATTTTTAAATAAGGATTTTTTATTCAAATCCGATTAGAGAAGTTCCCTACACAATATGTTGATTTTTCTTTCCCTACTTTATTTTTATTGATATCGACGTCAGTTTATTATAATGATTATTACCTTACTATATCCACATCTAAGGAAAATAGTATTTTTCCTGAGTCGGGGTTGGGTTTGGTTTGGGTTAAAGGCTCACCTAACCTCACCAAATAACGCCTAGAGAGCAACCCGTTGGAATGTCAATATTTTTATTTGTAAAATCGATATTGTCAGATGGAGATCCAGTTACCACGGAACCACCAGTTACCACAACACAAACAGTTACCACAGAACCACTTGTTACAGAGGGTACAAGCGTAAAACCACCTGTGGTAAGACCACAAAATCAATAACAAATAATATAAGCAAGACTATACTGTAATAGTGTCCAGCTTCTAGATTGTGTAAGAAAAACATATTCATCGCTATCGTTTACTAATTCTGACCGCTGATTGGGTGCCTAATTTACGTCAGCCAATCGTAGGCCAGAATTCGCGAACGATTACGATAACAAAGAATACGTTTTTAGGGTTCCATACCAAAATGGTGAAAATGGAACCCTTATAGTGAGACTTTCTCCGTCCGTCCGTCCGTCCGTCCGTCCGTCTGTCACACTCGATTATTTCAGTAACTACTTAAGCTATCGACCTGAAATTTGGAATAGTTGTAGGTAATTGCGGCGCGCCGGCATTGCAATCATTAAAAATTGAAAATCTTTTTTATTTTTATTTAAAAAGGGGGGAAAACCAGGTCGTCAAAATTTCAAAATGAGATAACAATATTGAGTGGGGTATCATATGAAAGGGCATCACTTGTGTATTCTAAAACCTATTTTTGTTTATTTTTATGCCTGATAGTTTTCGATTTATTGGGCAAACTGTCGAAAAAAATACCGTTCCCCCCCCCCTTATCTCCGAAGTTTACAAATCGAAAAATCTGAAATAATTATGATCAATAGAAGTAAACGTATATTTTACAGGAAAAATAAAATCAATTCTCTAACTATTATACTTTTTTTGATAATAACAATAAACCGGCAAAAACAAAGTTATGTTTGCGGTTTGCCAATAAAAGTACCTACATGTAACTTATACTCGTAAATTCATGAACCAAAGTGATTCTTTTCTTTTATGGTATGGAACCCTCGGTGCGCGAGTCCGACTCGCACTTGGCCGGTTTTTTTTCTTACATAATCTATTAGTTGTTTTACTCGTCTTATCATAAAAATAGCTATAGCATGTGAACACACACGGAAGGACGTACGATTACTTGATTATCACTTGGCAAAACTTAAAATAATGTATGTTACGATACATGTTTTGTAACAATGGTTATAATGAAATGATTCTCTTTATTTCAGGAGTTCACTTTTATTAGTAAAAGAAATGGATCATGTGAGTGTTTTAAACATATTTTTATTATACTTTTTAATATATGAATTCCTGTAAATCAAATGTGGCAGAAAAAGTTACTTTACATTCGTTCTAATGGATTCTCTCGATTAGTGGCGATGATTTTCGCGAGCATAATCGTCTGTAGTTGGCGGTTATTGCCGCGATCATCGTGCAAGTATCAACGTAATCGTGAGGCACGTGTAGCGTCCACTGATCTTTTTATATTATAGATTAGTCATTCTATACATCAGAGAGAGTTCCTTTTTTGTGCCAATTTGAAGCGCCACCCTCGAACTTGCACGGTACTAAAGTGACCGTCATTTTGAATGTCTTTTTACTTTAGTTCCATGGACGCTCACGCCAGGTTATGCAACAATCAGCGCCAAAATGACGAAAATCAAGTGTCTTCATTTTAACATTGACAGCCAGCGATCCATAGAATAGAGATCAGAGCTTGTTGATCCATTTCCCAAAAACCGCAAAGTTCCTGATCGTCCACGATCACCAAAAGATGTATTTTTAATAAAACTTGTTTAACCTGTCAAGTAATCGTGACATTTTTTTCTTTCAGTGGCCTTAAAAATAAAAGTGGTGAGTAAACTTTTTTGTTTTATCTTTGAATAAATAAATAAAAAAAAGTTTTATCAAAATTTTACTAAGGAAATATTCCCATGAAAGCATAAGTAATTTTTAGCCCGGGTACACAAACGACCTATACTGCAAACATACAAGGGAGACATTCTGCAAAAGAAGCAAAAAAAACGTTCAGAATCAGTTTTGTTAATGATCGACAAAAATAAATAAGTTTTTAGAGGTTTATTTTTAATATCTAAAAATATAATATAGAGACTAGTTAGAGAGTTGATTTTACAAAATACGACTTATAATATTCACTACAATATACACTTATGCTTCTACATACTAATGAAACTTCGTATATCCATTAATATAATATATATGTCACAGCCAAAGCGATTAATCCGGATATTATACATATCATCTGGCCATTATTAATAATGTCAACTCAATTTGGATAAAGTGATAATTGACATAGAATTAATTACATTAACCAGCTATTTTTATACCATCTTCGAAGACTTGGATAATGTAATAAAACAAGTATGGATAAAGATTATTTACCTGTTTACTAACTTATTTATGAATGTTTTTATGTAATTACCTTCACAGTGTTAACGAGAAGTAATAAGAAAAATTATTATTAAAAATCATAATTTGTTAGGTTATTTCAGACGACATTTAACGTATTTCTTTGCCAGTTTGCTAATATTTTAATGAAATAATAGTATTAATACAGGGTCTAGGAGCGAACGAAACGAGATCGGGACTTGAGGGCACCCCAACTCGGTTCGGCCTTGCAGGCCCCGCCATCCTTCTGAGTGGTTATTTTCTTTTATGACCACCCAGAAATAGGAGCCCCGCGAAGCGGGGCTCCGTCGAACGAGCCTTGAAAAGTGTAAGGGAAAACTAAATTATTAACCTTAAAATTTTAAAACTTAAAAAAATTATTTTACGAAAACTGTTACTTTAATTAGTATTTTAAGAATTTAAATTATTTTAAGAATCAACGTAACAACAATTTAGTCAGCCACGGATCACGCCACGCGGCAGCATATACACCGTATTATCACTTTCGCCAACTGTGACCAGCGCCTATGAATAATATCCATATAAAGTGATTAATTTATCAAATTGTCTAGTCAATTTGGCTATTATTCATAGTAACCAGTCATTATTAATAATAGCTGTTTAATCACTATGACTGTAACATATATACTCGTAAAATGTAACAGCTTGTGAAATTCTTTCAGGTAAAGGAAGAATGCACGGAAACAATGAAAGGTGAGTTAATGTAGTCTGAGGGTGAGACTTTGTAGCAAGCTACCCTTGGGTGTAGGGAAGGTTTAGGTTTCATGTATGTATGTATTTGAGTTTTTTTATTCCACCATAACTTCTGAACGGCTGAATAGATTTAGACATACGGGGTATCGTTTGAATCCTTATATCATTTATGCTCCAACACCAACCACCAACCTTTTAAGAGACACCTAAGTCCTTAGGTGACAATTGTTGTCAGTGACGTATTACCTCACAGACAGTCGATTCTCAAACTACCCTAAAGATTAAAAGACTTCTATACAAACATGTGATGATAAAACTGCCATTCCACAATTTAATTATCATAAGTTTACCGTGAGTGTTTAGCTAGCGAATTTCGAAAAACTAAAGTAAACAAGTAAATAATTAATAAAAAATTAAAAAACATTCGGTAAAACGACTTTTTTCAAAAAATATAACCTATGTTAATCTAACGACCGTTTTCACCAACACTTTAAGAAACGCCTAAGTTGATAAGTGACAGTTTTCACTTACAACAACTGCTACGGGCTACCTACTCGTAAGGGCTTAGGTGTCCCTTAAAATGTTGGTGAAAACGAGCATACGGCTCGAGACTGAACTAATAAGTTGGACGGACTGTAATTTTGGATATCTAGCTATATTAGTGGTGCAACTATTTATAATAAAAAATAAATCTTATTTTCAAGTACTTGAAGCTGAAGAACCAAGTACAGATCCATTAGGAACAACAATTGAGAATCCAGTTAACTCTTGCAGCGATGTATATGGTGAGTTCTTTTTTATCCATCTACGAAATTGGTATGTTTTTAGCAGTTTTTTTAACCGAGCATTTGGCGCAATTCCGGCATTACCTAATTACACAAATGTAGTCTGTTTTATTGTTGGTATAATTATTGTATTTGTGTGAGTCTCTTCATAATAAAAACACTTCTTCAATATACTATTTACTTTATTAATTAAAACACTTTTACAAGGACATTCTCGTTACAATTATTTTTCCGACACCACAGAGGCACACAGCCAATGCATAGAGCATAGACCACAGATGACATATATCAATTTAGTTAGTACAGATTATGTATCATAACACCACCCCTCGATTGATATTTATGAAATCGCTTAATGATACATACATTAACAAAACAAACATATTTTTTTTTTCAAACAATTAATCCTCTTAGATTAATACAAAATTTTCAAAATAACAATTAAACAATATTTAATGAATTTCTTAGAAACATAAGCTTTTCACCTGATATTATTTTTGTAAACAAATCAGACAAGTTACATTCAGTTGAAACATAAGAAATGTCCAAAACTTTTTTATCAACCAAATCTTTTATAAAGTGCATCTTAATATCGATGTGTTTGGCTCGCTTAGAATTTTCATACGATTTAGTTAACTCAATAGCACCTCTATTGTCCATTAACAAAGTACACTTAACACTTATATTGTCCATACACTGAAAGTCCATATAAAGTCCTTTTATGTATAACAAATCACAAGCACTAGTAGCAGCAGCGATATACTCTGCCTCTGCCGTTGATAAGGCAACACAGTTCTGTTTCCGTGTCAACCAAGCAACAACATTGTTATTATACAAAGTCACTGAACCGGTAACACTTTTTCTGTCCACATTACAACCAGCCCAATCAGCATCTGAGTAGCACATGATGGAATTATTCTCTTCACTTTTATTAAACTGTAATCCAATATCTCTGGTTTCCTTTAAATATCTTAGAACTCTCTTTGCTTGTATCCATAAGCTCTTTGTAGGTTTATCTAAAAATTGGCTCAAATATGATGTTGCAAATGCTATGTCCGGCCTTGTTGAAGTTGATACGAACATTAAAGACCCAATCAATTCCCTATATGGAACATCTATAATTTCTTCATCCTTGTTATATTCAAAACCTTTAACCATCGGTGTCTTTACTCCTTTACAGTCAGTCATATTAAATTTATTCAACATTTTATCTATCTGTCTCTTTTGTGTAAGTTTTAAATTATTTAAATGTTTATTTCTCTGTATTTCCACCCCTAGAAATAAACTTGGTTCACCAAAATCTTTAATTCCAAATTCCTTTTTTAAATCTTGTATTACATTTTCAACATATTGAGACTCTCCTGTTATTAATATATTATCAACAAATATAACTAACCATACTTTTATGTCTTTTTTCATGTAGAAACAAAAATCATTTTGTGATCTTTCAAATCCTTTTTGCTTAATGTATGAGTTAAATCTTTTATTCCAACATTTAGGACTTTCTCGCAACCCATATAAACCTCTGTTTAATTTAAGTACTTTATTTTCTTTTATGTTTATTCCTTTTGGTGGTTTTATATATACTTCAGATTCTAATTTTCCATTCAAAAATGCGGTAGGAACATCTAGTTGTTTTATTATCCAGTCGTTTTGAATGGCTTCTGCTAATAATGTTCTTACTGTAGATAATCTAGCAACAGGTGCATAGTGTTTTCCAAAATTATTTTCTTCCTTTAATTGATAACCTCTCGCAACTAATCTTGCTTTCTTTACATTATTATCTTTAATTTTAAATATCCAACGTGTGTCAATAATCTGCTTGTCCTTAGGTATATCTGTCTCAGTCCAAGTATTCATTTTCTCTAAAGAATTTATTTCATTTTTAATTGCATCTTTCTATCCATTTTCAATTGCTTCTTCATATGTTTTAGGTTCACTCTCTTCACTGATGAAACAATATGCTTCATACAACTCATAATCATTTAATGTTGCAGGTGTCTTTACAATTCTTCCACTTTTTGTCGTTTTTATCTCACTGTTACTGGTTTCATTTTCTACTCTATGTCCTGTTTCTCTTGTTTGCTCTACATATGTATTCTCCTTTTCAATCATGGTATCTTCTTCGTCTTCATATAAATTTCTATAAACTTTAATTGTGTTTCCATCTCTGGTTTCTTCTTTTTTATAATATTTTGTATTACTTTCATCAAATCTCACATCTCTTGAACTTACAACTCTGTCCATTTCAGGATCCCACAGTCTATATCCTGTTCTTGCATAACCAACCATTCTCATTTCTCTTGCTCGATCATCCAGTTTATCATTTTTAGGTATGTTTACCATCCAAGCTTTTGATCCAAAAATTCTTAATCTTTTTAAGTCTATATCTCTACCAAATCTTCTTGCTGGTATATCAAAATTGATTGCTTTTGATGGTATTCTATTTAACAGATATGCAGCACATTGGGTAGCTTCTCCCCACAAATGTTTTGGTAAATTTGATTCACTTAGCATGATTCTTGTTTTATCATATAATGTACGATTCATTCTCTCCGCAGTTCCATTCATCTGAGGACTGTACGGATAAGTATACTCGATTCTTATACCTTTCTTTCTACAATAATCCTTGAAAAATCTTGAGGTAAATTCCCCTCCATTATCACATCTAATTCTTTTTATTCTTTTTTCTTTTTCAGTTTCAAATCTTCTTATATAATCCAACAAATTATTTTCAGCCTCATTTTTATGTTTTAATAAATACACAACAGTATAATGTGAATAATCATCAATTATGGTTTGTATATACCGGTGACCTTCTTTAGTTGGAGGTTGTACTGGTCCGGCAATATCTGTATGAAGAAGTTCTCCAATTTGATAAGATTTAGGCTTTGTTACAGTTCTAAATGGTAATCGTGTACTTTTACCTTTCATGCACGCATTACACACTTCTTTACTATATGGTAAATGCATGATACTTAAATATTTTCTATTCGGATGTCCTAATCTTTCGTGCCATAAATTCTCATCTTTTGTCATATTACAGATTTCTCCATTATTAATATCCATTTTTAATATACATAATTTTCCTGATATTTCGCCATAGAATATCTTGTGTTCTTTAATTATTTTTAAAGTATCGTTCTCAAATATTACAGTATATCCTTTACTCATCAATTGCTTCACAGACAATAAATTGTTACATAATCCTGGTACGATCAACGCCTCTACATTCAGTATAGCACCTTGGCAATGAACCGTTAAAATTCCTTTTTTAGTTGCTGTTAAATATGATCCATTTGCGATTTTTATTTTAATTTCTCTGTTTAAAGTTTCTATATTTGACATATTTTGCATGTATTTCTCTTGTATTAAATTTTCTGTCGCACCCGAGTCAATTACATACTGAATTATTCCTTCTCCTTCTATAAAGTTAGCACTGTCATAAGTACTTGCATGCATGTTGTAATTGAATGTTTGTAAATCACTTACTTGTGTCTCGCTTACATTAGCATTTTAAAAATTATTACCTCTTCCTCTGTAATTATTTACTCTTCCTCTGTAATTATTTGCTCTTCCTCTGTAATTATTTACTCTACCTCGATAATGACCTCTTGAACCTCTATAATTATTTCCTGTACCTCTGTCTTGTTGACCGTTATAATTTCCTCTTCCAGTAAAACATTCCGATACTTTATGACCCCTGGATCCACATTTATAGCAAGTTTGTGCACTGAAATTAATTGCAGAATCCTTTTCATTGCTCTCTTTTGTTTCTTTCTTATTTTCTTCAATTTTTAACTCCGCATCTAACAGTCGGGTTTTTATGAAATCTACTGTTAATTGTTTCTCACAATTCATTGTTTCTAGTGCCGTTATAACACCTTCATATTCAGGCGGCATTCCTAGTAATAAATAACAAATTTTTTCACTTTCGTCCATCTTTTCGAGTTGATTCGTTAAGTTGTCAAATATCAAGAAATGGTCTTGTAGTTTACCATTAATAAATTTTAATTGTATTAGTTGTTTTCTTATGTTTAATTTACTGAATACAGTTTTCCTATCAAAATATTGATCCAAACATTGAATCATTTCCGCAGCACTTTCTGCTTTTCTTATTATTTGTACATATTTTTCTGCAACGCATTGCGCGATTAGAGAACGCGCTCGGGCATCATCCTTTTTGAAATTTTCTGTACTTCCTGCGCCCTTCAACACATATAAAACACCTTTTTATTCCAATATTAGCTCCACTCTGAATTTCCAGTTGCTATCATTTGTTTTTTTCCGTAAGTTGAGGAAAACTTTGTTGGGCATAAACGGCGGACGCCATTTTTTCTTGCAAATTACTTGAATTCGATTTTACGATGCTTGATATAGCCCATAACCTTTTATTGTTGGTATAATTATTGTATTTGTGTGAGTCTCTTCATAATAAAAACACTTCTTCAATATACTATTTACTTTATTAATTAAAACACTTTTACAAGGACATTCTCGTTACAATTATTTTTCCGACACCACAGAGGCACACAGCCAATGCATAGAGCATAGACCACAGATGACATATATCAATTTAGTTAGTACAGATTATGTATCATAACAGTCTGAGCCTAATTATTACTTAAAAATTTATAAAGGCAAAAAGTACATTACACGTCTTCACATCGTAACTTTATCAGATGTCTCGATAACGTGTACTGATCAGCTTTTGTACAAACTTGCTTATATTGGAGTATAACAAAATGTGTGTGCATCTTCTTTTAATTGGTTTTCATCAGATCAATCATATTTTTTCCAGAATCCGGAGGCTATTTCATGAATTCTTCGGAACCGTTCAAAGTTTATTGTGATGTGGACGAAAAAACGGCATGCCTAAAACAAAACCTAAATCAAAGTGAATTAACTAATTTGGCAATACCGTTACAAGATAAAACTTGGCTAAGTCACTACACGGATGATTTTAATACGAAGTTACTTTACAACCAAGTGAGTTTGAGTGAGCCAATTTCGCACTTTACCAATTTTGAAAACCACAAAATAGTGGTAGATTATATAAGATTCATGGAACTTCGAAGATTCAATTATATTATTATTATTTCCATATTTAAATTAACTCTCACACCCGGCACATGATTAATATAAATATAAAAACCAAAGACATATAATAAACTTACTTACATACGTATAGATTAAATAAACATACATAAACGTTACACACATACCCGGTACATAACATATATGTACCGGGATTAAACCATTAGCAGATATCACGATTAGAATGGTTTCGGCGGAGAGGCGGAAAAATTCCGGCGGCAGCGTTTGACCAAAAATCCCGCGACGGAGTCGATGAGAAATAGCTCTTTAGTACCGCGACTACCACCCCTACACCCGTTCTGAGCCTCAGACATGATCCCGTCGTTGTTTACATGATTGGTGATTTTGGAGCTCAGAACGGATGTAAGTGTCTTATAGATGGTAATAGTCGTAAAAAACCCTGTACTAACCCCTCGGATTTATAGGTAATAATTTGAATTTCAGGTTGCACAAGACAATTCTTTGACCGATTCGCCGATAAAGTATCTTTTATCTACGAAGCAAATAAAAAGTGTGAACCACGTTATAAAATACTACTACAGTAATGGAGACTCAACGAAATATGGAGATGCAAAACCATATTCCTTGGCGTATTCATTGTGGAATGGCCAAACATTAAAAGAAGGTTATCAAACACCGGTGAAACTTACCAGTAAGAAAACAAATTGTTGGGTAAGCATTATTCGGAGTACTTCTTCTTTCTTTTGTTCCTGGGACTTTTCCACAATTGGCCACTTCGTCCACTGCTCCGCTCCGCTCCGCTTTGGTGGAAACCGGCACTTAGCGGCACGTGTGCCGGTGTTTCGTCCTCCTTCATGCAAGCTCTGCACAGCACAGAGGACGACTATTTTTAGTTTGTTTTTATTAAGTCTTAGAAGTATCGCTGTAAGGTGTTTGTTTAAGTGTTATACACTGCTGTTTTTGCTTATCTACAGCTTATAGTGCGTTACCATAGTTGTACCTATGTTTATTGTTTACACACGTGTACAAAATCTCTAAATCTGCTCTCTATGGAAAAAGATGTCCAGCACTATTTTTAAACTCGATGTCGTTCATAAATTCATCAAATTTTTTCACAGGACGGAGATGATGAAGCGGGGAATACAAAATGGGTGTGCCATAACATCATACTGGAAGATAACTCAAATAGGCAGTTACCAGTGACTGATGTGTATATAGGGGAACTTGTTGGAGATCTCGTTGGTTCAAGTGACCCGGCTCCAAAAATTTTTTTTGCTCTTCATAATTTTTGTATTCATTACAAATAAGAAAAAAATACTCATTATGATTTGTAATAAGAACTGTAAAAGTGGTCATTAAAAATATAGTCATAAATATAAAATATTATAAAATAAATAAAATTATTATTTTTATATCTTTATTTCCATTTCGTTTCTTTCAAAAGAACACGCTGAATCCGGCCCTTCAATCCGAAACAAAGTACCTAATGCATTGTGGCTTTATTGCAGAATATTATAACTTGACAATTGACACTACACTATCAATCCCAGTCAAAGGGCGTTTTTCCATTAGGCGGCCCGGCGCCGGCACGACACCGGCATGGGGACGGCACCGGCGCCGGGGCTTCGGTTTTCCACTGAGCCGGTGTCGATGCTGGTTTACGCCAGGGTATTACACTGTACAGTACTGACACGGACTTCAACAGAACGACACGTACTTACGCGTAGGTGTAGCAATGGTGTCGTCAAACAGTCGACTGTATTTGTTATATCTATTACATACAGAAATGTTAAATTTTGAATTCATCCAATACTTAAAGTGAGATACTTAGAAGGAACATAAAATATATTATACCCTATATGCAAAGTTGAAAAAGGACAACAAAAAATTCTCCAACTCTATATTTTCGCATGACCGAAGAAACATTTAACTATATTTATTAGAATATTTGTATCAGAAAATTCAAAAGAAGGATACTTCATTTAACCAAATGCGACTCTCCCTCCGCTCTGCGTCTTCCAACCCCTTCGCGCACCGACCCCGCGCACTCACACACGCACACGGCTACAGCACACATGCAGTTTTGACGGCCGGCATCGGCTGGGAAGCTTGCTATCCCGGCGCCAGCGACGGCGACCGGCGGCATACATCGCCAGGCCGGTGCCGGTGCCGGCGTCGGGCCGCCTAATGGAAAAACGCCCAATGACGAAATACGCTAGGTACGCTAAGAGGACGGGAAAGATGTGACGTATGTTGAAGTCAAAAATGTCTCTACTAAGGCGTCGCGCGTCGTACATTTCGGTACCTACAGCACTTACCGCTGTCGGTCGCATACATCAGCGCCATTTTAGAGTTTTGACAAATTAAAAATCCGGCTTCAGGGCGGAGCCTAAAATTGTATGCGTGACGTAAGTAAGTGCTGATCCTTGAATATGTTTAATCAATGATCCCACTAGACTGCAAAAATAATCCTATGACCTATGACCTATCACGTCCTACAGTGACTCTGTACTTTGCACTATAATGAGTAGGTATTATAACGCTTAATAATGATGAGATGAGCTTATCCTTTTAATGCTCCATCTAGCAGTATGAATGGAAACTACTACGAAAAGTTTTGAAGCTAGTTTCTTTATAATGCTTTGAGATGTCGTTTAAAAACTATTGTATCGTACAATCAGCAGGCCACAGCGGTTAGTTCCTTTACTCAGATGGTTCATATCACGATGTTAATGACAAAGTTCGTCTAAATATGTGTAGGTGGCGCTTTTGGATAACGTTATGGTTACACCATTACACGTAAAATTTCTTCACGTAAGAAAAAAGTAGCGTCATCTTTAAAAATTCCTACGAACTACGTGGTGGCACAACACGACGAGGTAGCTAATACCGATGCTTACTGGTGCTTGAACTGAGTAATATTATTATTATTTCCAGCGCCAGCGAATGACAGGGTCTTTTTAACCGACTTCAAAAAATGAGGAGGTTCTCAATTCGTCGGAATCTTTTTTTTTAAATATAAGTAGGGGTTCCGGTTTTAACGCACGTAAAGTCTTTTCAACGAAACGCGATTCCAGACGTAAACAAAAGCCGATCATTTAGTAGTAGCGACGACGGAACAAACAAAATATGACTATCTCTTTCTATCTTGTTTGTTTGCTATCTGCCGCACCGCTCATGACTTTCGCTTTCAAGGTCAAAGCATGTCATGGGGGTTATCGTAAACATTTGGATAATATTTTATATTTTATTTTGTTCCCCTAATCATAAACCTAGAATAAATATTTTAATTGACGCGTGATATTGACGTGTCACTTGTCTCAACATTCGAAGCGATTGTATAGAATAGCGTCCATTCGCGTGGATGGCGTGGCGCTGCATGACCTGACGTGCCACTCAGAGTGCTTCTAGTGAGGCACTGAAGTGGCGCGTAACACGAAACTTTCACTTATGTTAAATCTAGTTTTAAGATATCATTAAAAAAATTCAAACAATACGATATTATTGTCAAAACAAAAATTTATTTTAATTTTGAAAAATTAGAAAGGTTGCGCAACCCTGCTTAAGCGAATGACCTGGCAGTCGGTTTGTTTACGTCTGGTATCGCTCGAGATTGAAAAGACTTTAGTTTTAACTTTTAATTAATATAAGTTTCAGAGTGTAACAAAACGCATCTATAGTTTATCCTATCCTATACCTTTAAACGAGCAATTCTTGTATATATATTTCTATATAATCTGAATCTCGGAAACAGCTCAAACGATTTTCAGGAAATTTAGTATACAGGGGGTTTTGGGGGCGATAAATCGATCTACTTAGCTAGGATTAATTTTTAGAAAATGTCGTATAAACCAAAAAATACTTCCTGACATCTATTGACGAGAAGAAAAACTATTTTAAAGGCTCACAGCTGTAAGGGTCTGCCCGCCAAATTTGAGTGCAGTTTGTAAGTTAAGAATTTCACGGGCTGGTAGGGCCGAAACACAATATAAAGGTAAAAATATGACCCTTCCTGACATCTATTGGCGAATAGTAATACTATTTTCTAACGGGGAGCATCTAACTTTTTTAACGACACAACAATGCTAAAGGTAAAATATCTCTCTTTCTGACATCTGTTGGCGATGAGGCAACGAACTACCTTGATATCCGAAATAATTCAACCAATTTCTACAAAACACAATTCAACAAACAAAAAACCGTGCAAAGCTCGGTCATCCAGGAAATTAAGACATTATTAGACAATAGATTATAAATGCATTTTGTAACACTCTGTTACTGATATTAATTAAGTAAAACTACGAAAGAAGAATGCCCAGCCTACATAGACCATTCGGCCTTGGGTGCCCAAGTTTAAACCTGTGTGGGGCTGATAGCAAGGCATCGGATACGACATTTTAAAATATGGCTACACTAAATGTATTTAGAACTCATTTAGATTGAATGGACTGACAGAAAAATGGTATTTCGTTTCCTTTATTGTTTCAATACTTATTTTTTTCAACAAATTGTGGCAAACTTGTACAAAATAATAATTTTATAGTTAAAGAAAAAATATATAGTTTTTTTTTGGTAAAAGGATATTGTTGGGCGTTTCCGGGCCGTAAATGGGCATCTTTCTTATTGAATGCTTTTCCATTTACCTCTGTTTACTCACATTTACTATATGTATATCCTCTTAATAAGGTAAAGCAACAAAGAACATTGGCACTTCGGGAGTGTCGACAGAAGTGAAAACGTATACATTATATCCTTAATGGAAAAACAACGTTTGCCGGGTCAGCTAGTCTTTATTATAAAATTTGAGTGAAATTACTTCAAAAGTTGCGGCGTCAAGGAAATACGTAAATAGAGTACATTATTATCACAATGTGACCGCACCATTAGCGCCCTACCTGTCTTCCTCGTTTCGAGTAACACCCTAATAAGATTTTCGGGAACAAGATTACATTGGAGCGCCATTAAAAGGGTTGTACCTACATCATCATCACTACGTATAATAAAACAAAGTCCTCCGCCCCCGCGTCTGTGTGGTCGTGATAAATTCAAAAACTACAAAACGGATTTCATGCGATTTACATCAATAGTTGTCTAACTATTGGTGAAAATCAATATTGGTGTATATCTAATTAATTAATATTAAATTATCGTATAAATATACATAATATAATAATAATGCTAATTAATACGCGTAAGCGGACTTAAAGAATATCCCATGTAAATAAAAGATGAGACCGACGCGACGATTAAGCATACCCTAGTGGTGGATGAAATAAAACACCAAATTAGTTGCTGATACAATATACCTATGTACGCGGCGGACCGCAAGAAAAAGTGTCGCCAGTATACCGGTGCCAAAAACGTTTATTTTGTCACCGACAGCTTCAGTAGTAAGCCGACAGCAGCAATAGACCGCGTTTTCCATCACAGATCACTTTTTTTTACACAAGTTAATACTTGACTGCTATCTCACCTGATGGTAAGTGATGATGCAGCCGAAGGTGTTAACGTACTAACTTGGAAGGGGTAAGTAAAGTCACCCCAACGGTTTCTACACAGCATCGTACCGGAACGCTAAATCGCTTGGCGGTACGTCTTTGCTGGTAGGGTGGTAACCAGCCACGGCCAAAGCCTCCCACCAGACCAGACCTGAGCCAATTTAGAAATTATAAAATTCCAAAGTGGCCCGTGGCGGAAATCGAACCCGCGACCTCCCACTCGAATCCGAGCGTGCGTCCCCTGCGCCAGGGAGGTCGTCACTTGTCAATAGTCTGTTAGCACATATCCATGGAGACGGTTTCCTATATACTTAGTCTGGCGTGTATTTTGACAGACGGCTCTACTATTTTCTTGTATGAAAACACGTTTGCGTAAAATGTTCTAATAACCATATCCATAGGTAGGTACTTTATCGGTGGATGGTATTTATAATTTAGGTCAAAAACTCAACATTTATAAGAATTCTCAACCCTACCCAAAGATTAAATTAAAACACCGTGTATGCTTGATGATGCTTATGGCTGTTGATATAGAAAATCTAAAGTAGGTAGGTACCAAATCTCTAAATCGCTAGATGAGCCCTAAACCTCCAAAAACAACTACGATTTGTCTTGTGTGCAATACGTTGTCAACTTACACACACAGCGACATAAGAAATGGTGATATAGCGAGATCAACCCCCTGACTGCGTAAGAAAAACGTATTCATCACTATGGCAATCGCTATCGAATTCTGCCTCGCGATTGGCTGACGCAAATTCGGAACCCAATCAGCGGGCAGAAGAATTACTAAACGATAGCAATAGCGATGAATTCGTTTTTCTTAGACAATCTGGGGGCAGATTTACTTACTCTTAAACGAAATTGAGAGAACTCACTCAGCAAGTTTGTGGACGTTTTCGCTGTGCGCAATGTAGGCTTAGGGCTCATCTAGCGATTTATATCTTTGGTACTTACGTAACGTCACTGCACGAATAGAACTGCATTGTTTGCAAGCACCCTATTTAACAAAGAACTTTAATCGAACTTAGGCAGGAAATTAAATTTTCACATGAACGGTTCTAGTATCCAGATATATAGAATTTCCACTACCAACCGAGGAGCATACGTGTCTCCCGTGCCAAAAGAATGAAATCAAACGCGCATTAGCTTGCTCACTGAATGTTGGTACATTTGTATAGTCACAGAATGAAAAGGTCAGTATAATTACAAATCCAAGAAAATCTGTCGGAGCTGCCATTGTCATTTCCGTTTCCAATATCAATTTATGCAGGTAGTACCTATAGGTATGAGAAGTATCGAGAAAATGAATTAATAGTTACCAAATGAATAAGGCAAAAACACACTGGTAAACAGCAACATCTTGCACCATCAACGCCGGCACAGGCAGAACATAACAGCTCCGGCAGATTTTCTTGGATTTGTAATTATACTGATAGATTCTTAGTTAGTCTAAAGGACATGGCCGAAACTTGTATGGAGCTGTGCCCTGGAAAAAAAATATTCATGGCCATTGACAAACAGTACGTCATATTAAAGGTTATCATTATGTCTTTACAGTCGTTTAATTTTTATAATCAGAAAACTTGCGAGAGACATAATAATAGCATAACAACTTGCAACAAAATGCGCCTAAATATTTTAAACAGCAATGATTTTTTATTAAAATATCATGCGTATTGTTTATAAACTAATTATTTTTTCATGTAACAAAGCTTAGAAAATGCGAGTAAACATTTTGAATTGCAATTTTTGAATAAAAAAATCACTGCTATTAAAATATTAAGGCACATTTTGTTGCAAGTTGTTATGCTAATATTATGTCTCTCGCAACTTTTATGATTATAAAAATTAAACGATTGTAAAGACATAATGATAAGCTTTAATATGACGTACTGTTTGTCAATTGCCATGAATATTTTTTCCTGAGGGCAGAATCCGGCCATATCATTTCATGTCGATTTAGACAGACAGACCGACAGACAGACAGACGGACGGATAGAGACGGACGGACGGACGGACGGACGGACGGACGGACGGACGGACGGACGGACGGACGGACGGACGAACGGAAGGAGAACAAAGTGATCGTATAAGGATTCCTTTTTTTCTCTTGAGGTACTAAAAATGTATTCCAACTGCAAAGTTGACTGTTTCATACAACCACTGAAATTAGTCTTGTACTTTTTATGGAAACATTAACTAGAAACAAGTGTTTTAGGCACAAGTGCGTAAACATCTGCAAAGCTCAAGCTGTTTAGTTTTCAAATTAGGAAGGCAAGGCACTTTTATAGGGGTCTAAAGGTTAATTTGGGTCGTTTATTTCAATACGGGCAAAAGGCGTGGGTGCGGTTTGGCGGCATCGTTTGATTATACAGAGTTGAAACACGAGTGATTTCAATTTTGTTGTACAAATAGACCTAAACATTATACACAGGACCCGGCGAACCACGCGAAAAAATGACGCCAGTTTACTGGTGTCAAAAATGTTTGTTTTGACACCAACGGTGGCAGTAGTAAGTGGACCGGGGTTCACGCCATAAAACGTAGTGATTATATACCTACTCTTTGGCCATAGATAGGTACTTGTTATTAGTCCACAACGGTCGGCCCGCTGGTTTTCACAGGAGCGGTTTCTACTCGGCTCAACCTAATATTCATATTGGTAGTTGTACATTATACTTGACGACATCCCAGCTCAATTGATGGCCACTATACATTATGAACAGTTTAAGTGGGATTACTTGCACAGGTCTTTATTTTTATGATTTCATCAGTGAGGCTGCGTATACGTGTTACCATCTACCAGCAAAGATTTACTGCCAAGCAATTGGGTATTTGACTCCAATTTTTTTATTACTTTATTATAAAGTAAAATTAAAATAATGACGTGCACTGAAAGAACTAATTAAATCGATCAAATAACAAAAAAGTTATAAGCATTTAAAGATTTGTGATTAGACAGAGATAGCAACATGAAATTGTGACGTCACACCTTACCAATGCCATAGTAGCTTCGTGCGGTTTCATACAAATTTTCGTTTTGCGAGAAAGGGATAGAAGATCCCCCCACTCCAAAGTTTAAACGCCTGTAACTATGTAAATCTTCGTTGGATTTTAATATTTCTTTCACTGCACGTTATTACTTTTATCCTAGTTTATAATAAAGTAATATTTTTTATCAAATTCAAAAGTAGTGTAAGACCCAATTAAGCGTTATGTTGCGATGCTGTGTAGCAAGCGTTACAGAGGTTATTTATTTTAGAAAACTTTAAGTTATGCCTGCGTTTTTTCTCGTAATGTTTTATATTAGCCATTATTATGACAAAAGTCATCCTTAGGTCCATCCCTCATATAAAATTTATTTTTCAACACACTTGCTCATAAAGTGGCTGTAATTTCACCGCAATTAGGCACATAATGACACCTATAATCGCAAACTGTGACTTTTTCATTACTATTATTTAATAGTGAGATAGACAGTTTTTTTTTTTAATTTTATCTACTTACTAAATAAAATTCTTTTTAGCATTATTTTATTGACAAGCGTGTTGAAAAACGTCGTTTGATACATGTGAGTAATGATGATTATCGGCTATGTCTTTTAAGACCCTCACCTAACGGCTCGGGTCTTAATGGCGCCTCAGCGGTAATCACCAACTTTACTCACTTGTACCATAAACTACTATTATTTTTGAGGATTTAGGTGTTCTATCAAATAAAAGTACACATACAAATAATAGGGTTTATTTTTTCTCTTAAAAGGCCCCAGCAGAAGAATCACTTCTCTCTACAAAAATAACATCAAAACCATTTGCTTTTTGAGCAGATCTCTATTGTTACTTACTTACTTTAATTAATTAAATTAATTGTTACTTACAAGTACTTAAAGTAACAATCTATGTTACAAAAAATTTTTTCAAAAACATTGCGGCCTTAGGACGAAACGTACCTGAGCAAACAGAAATGATGAGTACATGTAAAGTTTTAATACGTTTACGCCGTAAGGGTATTATGTATTTTTTAATAAGTATACATATTTAAGAACTTAAATACAGTAATGGCAAAATTGTTTTCGAATAGCTAAATATGTTTTGTAATTACGTTTGTATGGAGAAGACATTCTCCACCGGGATTTCAGTAACAATTAATTATTTTATTACTACTATACATTAACTTATTATGTAACTGCGTAATGGACTATGCATTGATGGATGGATCTACTTATTTTTTCCGCTCGACTTTTTTCCGAATTAAAACTTTTCTGCAAAACACTCAATGTCCATATCTGGCTCTGCAATGAGACAGTTTTTGAACGGAAACTGCAAGGCTGTTCATTAAAATAACCAATAACCACACAGTAATCGATATTGAAGCTTCACTAAGGTCAGTTTAAACAGGTACCATAAACACAACACGCAAGCAGAGATGAATTCTGAATTCCCAAAATGAGATACAAGGATATTGTTGACGTAAAGAACCAATGTACAGTATTTACCGCCGCGCGGAATCCTAATACCAGTTTCAAGAATGTAGTTTGCATTTTTCAATAGTCGCAATAAAACTACCGTGAAAGAAAGACGTGTTGCTTTAATTCATTCAATCACCTGTCACCTGCCAGTCAAATCTAAACCTTAACTACCCAAACATATGGTCGAAAATCGTCGCCGGATATTACGAGTCGAGCGGCCGAGCGCCTTATCTCTCGCCACGACACGAGAACAAAAGGTGCATCGAGTCAGCGCGCAGTTGTGTTCGAGTTGAATGAAGAATATTATTGTACCTACGGCCCGCGCCCGGAGTGAAATACATTATTCAATTAACTTTGACTGTTAATTATGGCACCAACTACTCAAGATCAAACTCATATGCTAAATATATTAGAAGACACAGCTACGTTGTTGAGAAAAACTCAAGCCAACTTGAAGAAATCTCCCAAGGCACGATTAACAAAGGGTTACTTGGAAGCGCGCGTACAAATCATAGACGATTACTGGAGAACATTCAAGAATGCTCACGATAGCCTCGTCAAGATAACACCAAAGGAACTCAAGGGGAGTATTCCATATTTCCTGAACGAGGAATTTTATATATATGAAGATTTATACAATGTGCTACGAGGCGATCTACAAGATATGATTTCGCAGTTAACGTCCAGTGCATCGACGTCGGTACCTAACATGACGTCATGCAGACATTCGAACGTGCATCTTCCGAAAATCCATTTGCCCGTTTTTGAAGGAGGTTATGAACAGTTTCCGGCATTTAAGGATTTATTTATTTCAATGGTCCATGAGGATTCTTCATTAACAAATGTACAGAAATTACATTATCTTAAAACAAGTCTGAAAGGTGAGGCAGCTTCATTATTAAAAACCATACAAGTCACGGATGATAATTACATCCTCGCCTGGGATACCCTTAACAACCGATTTGGAAATAGAAGATTAATCGTCAACTCCCTACTCAAAAGATTATTTTCCCTAAGAAAAGGCACAAACATACAGTCCGCTCAACACATAAAATACTTATTGGATACGACGAACGAAGTCCTCAACTGCCTTAATAATCAAACAGTGTCAACCGACTCTTGGGGACCATTAATTATATTTCTGGTCTCACAGAAATTGGACCCAGAGACGCATAAACAATGGGAAGACTTCGCCTACAAGGAAAATACCGACGAGCTACCGATGTGGGAAGAGCTAAGAACATTTCTACAAACAAAATTCAGAACGTTAGAATTGGTGGCACCAAGTACAAGTTCAAGTTCAACAAGGGAGAAGACTGTGAAAGAAAAGGTATTCCACATAACAAATAAAGCTGAAGAACCAAGCAAGAAGAAGACCTGTGTACGATGTAAAGGTGGTCACACATTGAGTCACTGCGGAGATTTTGCGAAGCTTTCACCAGCTGACAGAGGCTCTTACGTCAAGGACAACAACATCTGTTTTAATTGTCTCTCTTTTGGGCATCAAGCGACGCGATGCCGCGTTCCGCATTTCTGCCGCACGTGCCGCAAGGCTCATCACACAATGTTGCATCTACCTACAGCACCAGCTACATCATCAGCAAATCAGACGTCGTCGGAAACAGCAACAACAACATCTAGTAAAGACAATGACGAAATTTTGCAAGTCAATACAAGAATCGAAGCCACTCCGAAGCAACTATCAGGCGTAGCATTACTGGCAACAGCAATAGTGATGATAAGGGATGATTACGGAAACAATACCCTGGTAAAGGCTCTCATAGATTTAGGATCACAAGGAAGCTTCGTTAGTGAGAGAGCAGTACAAGCTTTAAGACTAAAAAGAACAAAAATCAACGGAACAATTACGGGTATTGGATCCACAACGACCACAGTAAAGCAAGCAACAGAATTATACGTCTTACCAAGAAACAATGAAGTAGGAGAACAAGTCGAAATCAAGATCAAAGCGTATATAATGCCTACGCGACTCACTACAAGACTACCAACAAAAACCATCTCCAACAACATCTGGCCACACTTACAAGGTCTCATTCTGGCCGATCCAAGATACTCACAACCAGAACGAGTAGACATGTTGCTAGGTGTCGATGTGTGTGCCCAAATCATGAAAGGTGAAGTTATCAAGGGTCCTCCAGGTACTCCAAGCGCACAAAACACCAGCCTGGGTTGGATTCTCTTTGGGTACATACATGGTAAGCAAGCAGGAGATGAAAATATAATAAGCATGCACACAAACTTAGACCTGGACAACATGTTAAAACAAATGTGGGAACAAGACACACACAAGACAAGATTACCCACACCAGAAGAAAGAAAATGTGAAGAGTTATACAAAGCAACAACGTCCAGAACAAGCGAAGGAAGATATATAGTTAAACTATACCAACAAGAAAGAAGATTAGAAAAGAACGAAAGTTTAAGAAAAGAATACACTAAAGTGATGGAAGAATACAAAGAATTAGATCACATGGAAGAGGTACCTAAAGAAGAAATAAACAAACCTTCCGTGTACTTACCTTATCACGCCATAGTAAAGACCCAAAAGGAAACATCACGTGTGAGGGTCGTGTTTAATGCCTCTCAGAAAGGTACTAACGCAATTTCACTCAATGATGAATTGCTAGTTGGGCCAACTCTTCAAGATGACCTGAGAAGCTTAATTCTAAGATGGCGTATGAAAGAAGTTTGCTTCGTTGCAGACATACAAAAAATGTATCGCCAGATTCTTGTGACTAAAGAAGATAGCGACCTTCAAAGAATCGTCTGGCGCACTGACAAGGATGAACCTGTAAAAGACTACAGACTCGGGAGAGTAACATTTGGAACAGCTTCAGCTCCTTACCTTGCTGTCCGAACGCTCCATCAAGTCGCTGATGACGAAGGCCAAGACAATCCCGATGCTGCAGCAATTATTAAACAAGACTTTTACATGGACGATCTTATGTCTGGAAAGGATAATCTAGAAGAAGCAATTAAAACCGCAAAGGATATTGAATCCATATTACGAAAAGGAGGTTTCGTTCTCCAAAAGTGGTGCTCTAATAAAGCTGAATTCCTCAAACAATTTGAACCTGATCAAAGAAGTTCCAAGGTTAAACTAGACATCACAGTCGATGGTAGCGTCAGAGCACTTGGATTACAGTGGAATATGGGAACTGATAAGTTTCAGTACAGCCTAACCTTACCTGATATTATTGATCCAATAACGAAAAGAACCATTGTTTCTGACATTCAACGTTTGTTTGACCCGCTCGGTTGGTTAGCGCCATCCATTTTACCTGCAAAGGTACTGATTCAGAAATTATGGTTACAAGGCATAACGTGGGATGAAAAGGTTGATGAGACGATTGCGCAAGAATGGATTGATCTACGAAACAGTTTTCAACACTTACCTGATATCGAGATAGATCGATGGCTCCAAACATCTGAAAATAGAATGAAAAATGTTACAGTTCATGGGTTCTGCGATGCATCTAATCGAGGTTACGGTGCGGTCGCGTACATGAGAGTACAGACCCCAGAAGAAGTAAAGACGACAATTATCGCCGCTAAAACTAGAGTAGCTCCGATTAAATCAAAGTCCATACCACGCCTGGAGCTGAATGGCGCAGTTTTACTTTCTGGTCTCCTGAAACAAATTAAGGACGCGATGAGAATACCTCCTGGACAGATATACGCGTGGACAGATTCCACCATAGTACTGTCATGGCTATTTGGAGACCCTACCAAATGGAATACGTATGTTCGAAACAGAGTCGTTGAGATACTCGAAGATATTGGTAACCAGAATTGGTATCATGTCCAATCAACTGACAATCCTGCCGATCTGGCCTCAAGAGGTTTACCCTTGACAGATCTAAAAGAAGCCACACTTTGGTGGAAAGGCCCTGAGTGGCTAAGGAATGAAGACATAACTTATTCTAGACCGAATAATAATACAACTACAATGGAAATAATAGAAACAAACTTAAAAACGGAAGACAAAGAAAGTTTAAGTAAAAGGTTTAACCTTTGTGATAGCCTAACAGAACTACAGAAAGTCATAACTTACAACAAAAGATTCTTACAAGGAAAGAAGTTACAAGATAAAAATACAGATTTCACAACACAAGAGTTAGATGAAGCTTTAAAAACATGCATTAAGATAACACAGCAAGAAAGTTTTGAAGAAGACATAAATTATTTAAAAACAAAGGGAAGAGTACAAGAAAAAAGCAAATTGAAAACCTTGAATCCTTACCTTGATGACGACGGTATCCTCAGGGTGGGCGGAAGATTACGCCATGCTAATCTAAACGAAGATGGTATACATCCCATAATCCTAGACCATGATACTTACCTGTCAAAGCTCATTGTCGCTGATTCCCATTTGAAGACGCTGCACGGTGGACCGCAAATAATGTTGGGATACTTACGGTCAAAGTACTGGATCCTGAAAGCAAAGAATTTAGTAAAAGAAAAATTTAGAAAATGTTTGATATGTGCTAAACAAAGAACAACCGTAAGATCACAGCTAATGGGAGACTTACCTCGTCAAAGAGTTACTCCAGCCAGAGCATTTTTGCACAGTGCTGTGGATTTTGCGGGTCCGTTCCAAGTACTGACGTCCAAGGGTCGAGGAGTGAGAACAACGAAGGCATATGTATGCATTTTTATTTGCATGTGCACCAAGGCCATTCATCTCGAATTAGTTTGAGATATGACGTCAGAAGCCTTCATCGGCTGCATGAAACGCTTTGTATCTAGGCGTGGAAAATGTGCCCATCTGTGGAGCGACAGAGGCCGAAACTTTGTTGGAGCAAATAAGGAACTAGCAGCAGCCTGGGCAGAAGCTAAGTTAGAATTTGAAGGCCACACTGCAGAATCTCTTGCCCTTGATGGAACACAGTGGCACTTTCTACCAGCGTACAGCCCACACATGGCCGGTTTAGTAGAAGCAGGGGTCAAATCGATGAAATACCACATGAAAAGAATCTTGACCTCAAACTTAACCTACGAGGAATTCACAACACTTCTCTGCGAAATTGAAGCGTGTCTAAACTCCAGACCTCTAAGTCCTATAGACGAATCAGATATAGACACTCCTCCACTTACGCCTGGTCACTTTTTAATCGGTGAAGCTCCAATTACGATTCCAAGCCCCAATCTTAAAGATGTTCCAGTCAGTCACTTATCACGGTGGCAACACTTACAAAAATTGTTATCTGACTTTTGGAGCAGGTGGCAGTCAGAGCACTTGTCCAGAATTCAACAAAGAACAAAATGGACAAAGAAACGTGAAGAAATGGATATTGGACAAATTGTACTTATCAAGGGTGAAAACCTGCCACCTGGCAAATGGCTACTAGGCCGCATCACTGAAAAACACCCTGGTGATGACGGATTAACACGAGTCTACAGTGTGAAAACCGGCAATCGTATTGTAAAGAGAAGTTCAATTAAATTGTGTCCTTTACCGATAGACATTGATTAATATTCCTTATTGTTATTTTCATGTTCGATTAAATTCAAGTAGATTCTATGTTACAATTAATTTTTATCTAATTTTCACTCAAGTTTTAAAGTCAAGCATGTTTAAGTTTTCTGATTATGTTTTTTAAGTATTTTAATGTATTACAATTTTATGAAAGTAATTTTGTGTAAGAAGGATTTTGAAAGGACCCTTAAGGCTCCTTTGGTGGGCGGCATGTTGACGTAAAGAACCAATGTACAGTATTTACCGCCGCGCGGAATCCTAATACCAGTTTCAAGAATGTAGTTTGCATTTTTCAATAGTCGCAATAAAACTACCGTGAAAGAAAGACGTGTTGCTTTAATTCATTCAATCACCTGTCACCTGCCAGTCAAATCTAAACCTTAACTACCCAAACAGATATCCTAATAGAATTACTGTCTGTCTCAAGCCTTTTTTATGGTCCAATACTTTGCACGGGACTTCACAAATAGGCGGGAAGCTTCACATACGTTTGAGAGAATTATAGAAATCTCTCAAGCAAATAAATTTTCTCACGATACCACTAAGTAGGTAAGTGTTTAAGTTGCCGCAAACCCACATAGATCCAAAAAGTTAGTAATGTGTGCATAAAATTGATGGAACATCTCATCTTTGATCTGTGACGTCTGAACCATTGGTTTATCATTTTTTGGAGCTCTACATGACTTCAACTTAAACCTTAATAATATTAACATTAAGAAAATTTTGATGTAGCTCTTATAATTCAAGCAAATCCATACGCAGTTTCATAATAGTCTATACTATATTCAGGTTCTGGGGCATTAAAACTCTGCAATTTCAGGTTTTATAAAAAGTATTTTCTTAGCGCCAGGAGACAGATGAGCAACTGCCAAAACTGCGTTAACCGGGACGAAGGGGTACCTGAAAAGAGAAAAAAATAACAATTTGTTTTTTATACATTATGTTATTTAAGAAAAAGAAAATTGCCGCGGGTTTTTTCATAAAATTCTACAAATTTTAAAGTCTTCACCGAACTTCCGTTTTGAAGAGCTTTTTTGGCAGAATAGTCTGTAAATCAAAGGAAACTTATTTAGTGACGAAAAATTTCGGTGTGGAGGAGTTACTTGTAAAAAAAGGATGTGCTACAAAAAATATTATTTACGATAGCTTTATTTGAATTTTTTTTTATTCGTTCGTTCGTTTCAGCCGACGTCCACTGCCGGACAAAGGCCTCCTGCAATGATTTTCAGCCCACATGAACCTGCGCTACCTGTATCCAGCGCCTTCCCGCGACTCTTTTAATGTCGTCAGTTTTTTTTGTTATTTTTACTGTTATAAAAATGGCTTGGAATATAAAAAAGGATATGATTGAAAGGCTTTTTTCTTAGTCACCACTGCACCTAAAAAGCCTATATAATAAGTGATTTACCTAAGTGGAAGACGACCGTTCGCGAAACCGTTCGTTATTTGTATAAAATGAACATTTTGGTAAAAGTCAAATCTAAAGCTAGGTAAAAGTACCTACTAAATGAAATATTTCCTTTGGCACCATTCCAGTTTTTCTTCCATAACGGTGAGCAAAGTTCAACGAATAATAATTTTCCCATCCGATGAATACGGAATACCTACAGTTAAATTTTCGCCACAGTGAAATGAAATGTTTGGAGAACAAATTAAAAGTGAAACGAATTTAAGCAAACGTCTTTTTTGACTCAGAATTTTCCGAAAAGTCAGCTCGATTCTCGGCTACTTTGTTTTGAGAGATTAAATAAATTCAGGCCTCTCCTGATGGAAGACTATTGGAGTGGCTTTTTAATCGCAGATTTTTTCTGTTTATAAAAAAGCAGATAAAGTCAGTAAAATAACAGTACTTAAAGTGCATCAATACTATTGTTATTTATACTAAGTTTATTGAGCTGCACGTAATTTGCAGGACGATTTTCCCAGAACTTTTATTGAGCTGCACGTGATTTGCAGGACGATTTTCCCATAACTGACCAAAATAACTGACTTAAAGGTTCGCACAGTTGAGCATTATTATTAGTAAAATTTTCGTTTGAGATGAATGGAAGTAGAATTCTTATATTCGTACTAATAAAATCGGTCCTTAGGCATTTCAGCATCATACAGGAATTTATTATAATCTGAAGTGTGCGTGATTTCTCGCAGAGTCTTCGACAAGAGTAACTTCGACAGAAGCAGCTTGCATTAAAAATATTCTTAACACTAGAATAGGTCTTACTTCTCTTCCCTTCGGTTTCTTTCAATAATATATTATATGCCGACCTAAAGCCAGTGCCGTCGAGTCTGTTATTGGGACGGAACGCGACTCACAAGAAGATTCCCTCAGAAGCGACCTGAAGTTTGCGCAGTTGCCCGGAGTATCTTCTATATTAACATAGAGTACGATTTAAAGTCGCTTGCATTTAAAATATTCTTAATACTAGAATCGGCCTTAATTCTTTGCATTTCGGTGTCTTTGAAAAATAAGTATAATATTCCGCCCTGAAGCCAGTGCCATCGAGTCTGTCATTGGAGCGGAACGTGACTCGCAGGAAGTTTCCCTCAGAGGCGACCTGAAGCTCGCGCAGTTGCCCGCAGTATCTTCTACACAGTGTACAACCTAAAGTCGCTTGCATTAAAATATTCTTACCACTAGAATCGGCCTTAATTCTCTGCATTTCGGTGTCTTTCAAAAATATGTATTCTGCCCTGAAGCCAGTGCCATCGAGTCTGTCATTGGAGCGGAACGTGACTCGCAGGAAGCTTCCCTCAGAGGCGACCTGAAGTTCGCGCAGTTGCCCGCAGTATCTTCTGCTTCGTGTATTGGTCATTTGGCTTGAGAATTG
Source organism: Coenonympha glycerion (assembly GCA_963855885.1). Taxonomy (NCBI): domain Eukaryota; kingdom Metazoa; phylum Arthropoda; class Insecta; order Lepidoptera; family Nymphalidae; genus Coenonympha; species Coenonympha glycerion. Next base: position 11,695,655 of record OY979637.1, on the reverse strand, counting down.
CACGTAGTCACTCGCTGACACTGCTTCACATCTGTGGGAATATGAACAAATTTAATAACGATTTGTAATTAGGTATTAAAAATCATGATGAATTTTGTTGGCTTTGTGTTCAATGAGGCACCGGAACATTACCAACTTCTTAACTCCGGGCTCGTGTGTTTTTGTTATAGGACATATTGTATCATGACAAACAAACTGTGATCACATGTCACTGCTTACACTCGTAATAGGCTGACGGCTTTATATTTTTTGAGGCAATGGGTGATTAAATATTACCAACTTCTTAACTCCGGGCTTGTGTATTGACTCAGTAATCCATCTACAATTTTTGGCCTGTCCCGGGAAGCAAGGCAGGACTTCAGACTTCGAAAAGAAATGAGGATTTCTAACCTTAACCTACTCATCATCACATCACCTTCACATCATTACCTACAACCTTTACCTACACATCATTAAACCAATATTTTTGTAATTAGGTTATGCAGTAAGTGCTTTCATCGAAAACAATAACGAAAGATTAATCACGGATTATAACAAAGAATAATTCGGTTACCTTTCCCGCCTACTATGTTGGCACGGCAAATTTTAATTAAAATTTTCAATCCCGTAAATTCCTGATTATGAATTTATGTAAGTAAGCAAAAAATGGTATTAAAACAATATGAGTGTAAGGAATAAGGATTATCTGAGAGTAAAAGTGTTTTGGGTGCCACAAAATAAACACCACCCACATTAATAAAGATAATATGTAAAACTAGTAGGGCGCGCGCTCAACCTCATCGGATGAGATTCAGTGTATTTTTATTCGAACAGCCCTTAAATATATTTAAAATCATGGCCGTGCTCCTCAATCATCATCCTAATTCTAGATCACCATCTCTTGTCAAATTTTTTCTGGTAGTTCTCCGAAGAACTGCGTCAATGCCTTGCATAGTTTCCTGCTCATTTTAGCATGGACCTTTTCCTTGGAAGAATAAATTCCGACATTTTATTTTTTTCTGCTTACTGCTAATAGGATGACGTTTCTAATAAAATTTGGTTGAGCTACCCTGCACCCTCCACCTATCTTCAATACCCTGGATGTGCACCCGTCTCCAAAATCCTCAATCATCAGACTCATAATGACAATGAGACTTACGGAACGACACCTTCCACGTCAAAATGCGTGAAATGCACGTGCACCCGCTCGTTCTTCCGCGCATAGAAGAAGTAATTGCACTCCGTGTCTCTCGGGTAGAGCCCGGGGTGGTTTGGTGACGTGAGCACACCCTTGCGGCGCTCCGTGCTGTTGTATACGAAGGCACATGGAAACTCCGGGAGCTGTTTTCCCGAGGAAATGGCGAAATCTGTTAAAAATAGAATACATTATTATTGAATGAATATATTATTTATATAAATTAATATTTCAAAGGATATCCATGAATGTATTCCTTTGCCAAAAATATGGTAAGGATAACTACAAAACCATGAATAATTACGAATATAGACAAGTAGTGCTGGTTGGTCTAAATTCAACCATTTACAATCATTTAATTATAGTTTTATGCACTCCTTCTCCGATATTTTAAGTGAAAAGGGATTTGATTAAGTCGAGACTAGCAGGATAAGAGGAATATTTATGGAAGCAGTAGTATTATCACTTTCAGTATATTTTTAACTTTCCAAAAAGGGATTACAGGGGGCCTGAAACGCTGTATACTTGTCAAAAGTTGTGAGGTGGGTGTTTCAATTTAGAACGAAGATTTACCACTGACTTCATAGTTAACCACTAATTAAAACCTTACCTTCAACAAAATAATAGGATATCTTAAACCCTCTGCTGTATCTCGACGAGTATATCCCTCTGAATTCGATGGATAGTTTAGGTCCGTTCGACATTATAGGCTTAGGTACGTCATTGCCACAATATGACGCCATTTTCTCCAGCCGCCCATCCACGTATAAAAACACGTCTAAGGAGTCCATACTTTCGCAGCTGTAACAAAAAGTTTTCATATAAAAACTATTTATACACTGAATCCGACATACCTGCAGATAAATATGTAAGATTAATTTCAATAAAATAAATCCCTATCTTATATTTTGAACTAATAATAAAAACGCATTAATAAAACCTTAGAGATAATTTTGTGCATTTATTTCTTGGTAAAATAACAGAAATAAATATTCTAAACACCACTGTTTGATTAAAAAATTGTTGCCTATTTTTTATTTCTTAGGATATACTTTGAAGAGTAGCTTTGCCATGGGTCTCTACAATCTTGGACTTAGGTGGCATACTTATGTGTGTACCAACGAACTCTCACTAAATGGTTTTCACTCCAGGTTTTTGTTAACTATTCATGACTGATAACATAACATATATTATTCATATTATGGCAAACAGCATTATCGTAGTTTTGCGTGTCTGTGTTACTTTGGACTCAACAGTAATATTTTACTCGGAAAAATTAGCATTATTATTAGCTTGACTCAACCGTGTTACAATTGCGTTGATAAAAAGACGGGAATCACTGATGGCGTGTGTAAAAAGGGTCAGGTAAAAGTGTTTTGTTGGCGGTCATTAGGGTTAATTTGGGCCACAATAAAAATGGCTTGACCTAAAACCCGTTAAGTGCTTTCAGACCAAACAACTTTTATAGTCGCCACCGCTTCTAAATCTACGAGTCAACGAGGCTTTATGGTTCTGAGACTGTTTACTGTGGAATATCTTAACGAGATCTACCTCAGCTCAAAGCTTGGGTTCAGCGATTTTAAGGTTTACTAATTTAATTTTGATTATAAATACGAGTACGATAAAATTTTGATCAGCGGTAAGGCATGCACCCAAAATGGTTTTTGATTCAGTCAAATAAATGGAAATGATAGGCAGCGGTTTGGTTCAGCAATTAATAAACCAATTGATGACGATAAAATCTTATTGAGTTGCTTTTCGCGAATATTCCATACGTAAAAATTTATCGCTTTTAATTTCCTCTTTGGAGTGATTATACCAGTGATGTACGATTTCATACAAATTTTTCTCTTGCGATAATTCAACTGACGACTCCTGTCGAATGCGCTGCGGTGCCATTTATTATGAGCAATGCGCTTACGAATACGATTCATTGACCCCCTTTTCGCTCGATCAGTCAAACATCCCTACTAATATATAAATGTGAAAGTGAGTTTGTTGGTTTGTTGGTTTGTTTTTTCTTCAATCACGCCGCAGCCACGCAACGGATTGACTTGATTTTTTGCACAGGTATAGTTCAAGACCCGGAGAGTGACATAGGCTACTTTTCATCCCGGAAAAATAAACCTATTCCTGTAGGATCGCATTTAAAGTGTAATTTGTCCTGATCGTAATAAATAAAGATCTGATACGAGTACAATTCTTACGTAAGTCGCTTTTAATCCATCGCAGTTTAATTTTTCAATATTTATCTTTTTCTTAAATGACGCGGGCAAAGCCGCGGGTAAATGCTGGTTATTTATAATTCCACCCAGCATGAATGCTCGTTGGGCATATAACACGTAGAAGTTGAACACTTACTCTGGTCAGCTTTATTGCACGTATTTTGAGAAGGTAGAAAAATATTTCGATCCGATATATAGCCTAATAGCTGCCGAACTATTTAAGTATTGGGTAGAAAATATTAAAAATAGTTTAGGCCGAACGAATAATAATAATAATAATTTACTAATCAAGTATATAAAAACAAAATGAATTTAGGGCTTTACTTAGGTTAGGTTTGTCGGCAATTTAAAGCTTCATTGCTTCATCATTTCTCCCTAAAATTAATTAAATCCCCATAGTTTATTAAATCTCGTATTCTAAGCCCGTAGTACCGTGATGACCGCTTGTCTAAAAAGGACTGTTGTCTGTAGCTGTAAATGCTTTAAAATCAGCACTTTGCACTGCGTAATTCCACTGCATATAACATGTGTCTCTATGTGATAATATATCTTAGCTTCTTTGGACGATAAGTCAAACATCATTAATGCTCGTTGGGCATAGCACTAACAATATAGCTGTTAATATTATACTGGTCAACTCTAGTGCACGTATTAGGATAAGGTAGAAAAATATTTGGACCCAATAAGCTGCATTTGTGGCAAAATGACCAAAATCACTTAAATTTACTACCCAACTAGGTACTATAAACGGGTAGTTGTGCTCGCGCTTTTCACAAACAAGACCTTAATTTTCTACGTGATGAACGATTTCATAATAAATATTTGCTGAGCGATAAATCCACTGACGCCTCCTGTCGAATGTGCTGCGGTGTATGCATTTATTGCCAGTGATGTGCTTAGCTCGAACCTGAAGCCCGCACATAATTTATTGTCTCGCTTGTGCACACGATAAGTCAAATATCATTAATGCTCGTTGGGAATAGCACTAGCAGAGAACTCATAAATTGATCAACTGTACCTAGTGCAAGTATTTGGACAAGGTAGAACAATATCTGGATCCAATAAGCTGCGTTAGTAAACGATGTTAATAAAATTTACTACCCCAAAAGGTATAACTATTTAACTTTAGCGGTATTTTCTCTTAATTTCCTATGTGATGTACAATTTCATGATAAATTTTCGCTGAGCGATAAATCCACTGACTCCTGTCGAATGCGATGCGGTGGATCCATTTATTGCGAGCGATGCGCTTACCTCGCTCGACGCCCGCACACAATCCATTGTCCCACTTGTTCGCGCGGTCAGTCAAACATCATTTACAATTCCGCCCAGCCGGAATGCTTGTTAATCGTAACACGTAGCAGAGAAACGCACTTAGCTACCTATACCCAATCCATTCTTATGTTAGCCACTCACGTATTCTGTGAGAATATTTGCAAATATGCATAAAATATTACGGCGCGTTGGAACCCTCATAAATTTTAAGCCGCGAAATAGTTATAAGTTATAACCATTAAGGCGATTTATTGAGTTTATTTTTGTCTTTGTCACTCTCACACATACGTTGATGGGTGCGACATGCAGCGTCGCGGAAGAATATAACAGAAAAACAACTTTTTACCTAATTACTCAAAAACTAAGCCAGTTATCAAAAATCTGTTTCTCAACGTTTTTAGATATTATTATTACCGATACACTCAAACTAAAATTACAATTACATCCATTATAGTTTCCGATAAAACTGAGAAAAACTGAGATTTTGGAGCAACTTTTGGGAGAACTTTCTATCGAGAAAATTTTATCCAATCGTGTTTCTGCTTCTCAACGATTTTAGATTAAAGACCCAAAATACATGACGTTTAAATTTAAAACTAATTGTCTTTATAGTTTTTTAACAAAACTTCACTAAAGATAGCTTAAATACGGCTTCTATGCCGTTAAATAAGTATGATTGTTTACTTACTGACTAGTCTTATGTGCGTGTATGTATACCTAGGACCACGTATATTGCATACGGATTATAGAAAGAGTTACCTACGTGGAGTTACTATGGCATGAGTGATAGTGACGTCACTATCCAAGATCTTTGTCTAATCAGGATAATTAAATTGCTTATAACTTTTTCGTTATTAGCTCGATTTCATTTTTTTTTCAAAATTGTATTTATTATTGAATATTGTTTCAAAAATTAGTTAAATAAATCAATATTTTAATTTGAGTAAAATGTTCTTATACTTCCCTAACCCACTCATACAACCTACAAACCAAGTAGGCGCGAGTTGGCTAGACATGGTAGGTACTAAATGAAAATTTAATTTCACAAATTTACTCACCACTACCAGACCGCGAATTTAACATAATATTATATTCTGTTTGCTGTACTCATCACTCACATTTGCTGTACGACAGTTTACAGCAGCTGCTAATGGGATTTATCACTGGATAGGGATAACCAAACAACCACACGAGCGCGCAACCGCTTAACCGCACAACCGCACATCGCTAAGTTGTGTCCGAATCCCACATGGTTCGCGCAACCACAAAATGAGTTTTCCAACAAGTTAAATTTTGGACTTCATTTTGGGCCACTTATGAAAATTTGGTACGCAAAAGTCAATGAAACTATTTGATGTATTTCGACCGTACCCAAGGGGTAAAATGGGATCCTAATATTGAGATTTTTCCGTCCGTTCGCCCGTCTGTCAACTCTTGAACCGTGATACTCGTAGTGTGATACTTAAAATTTTCACAGATGATATATTTCAGTTGCCGCTATAGTTGTTATTAATCTGTACCCGAGTTTCCACAGGGACGTTTTCCGCCATGTTGTGGCGTATTAGCGGAAATTTTGACAAATAGCGTTATTTTTTTTTGTATGGGGAAGGTCGACGTACTCGTAAAATGTTCCGATGGGCTCATCCGCTGGTTCATAATAAACTCCATTAAACTAAATAAACATTAATTTAATTATTTATTAATTTATTCCAGCCCTTTTTGATAACCCATACTCGTATCTGGGCAGCGTCCTAATCTCAACAAGAGAGGTGTTTGACAAATTACGGGTTAGTAAGCTTAACACACCTTTGAGAATATAGTTGGCTCTCTTAGGGTGACAAATCAACATCGAGCTATGTTGCGCTGTGCTATGTTTGGTCAACTCGCTCGTCTAATTTTTTAATGAGGATACAAACAAACCATGCTGTGCTGCGCTGTGGGAGGCTACGCTCTGTTTTAAAAACCGGCCAAGTGCGAGTCGGACTTGCACACCGAGGGTTCCATACCATAAAAGAAGTAACACATTGAAAGAATCACTTTTGTTCATGAATTTACGAGTATAATTTACAAGTAGGTACTTTTGTTGGCAAACCGCAAACGGATTAATGTTAGTATCAAGAAAAGTATATTAGTCAGCGAGTTGATTTTATTTTTCCTGTAAAATATACGTTTGATACGCATTGATCATAATTATTGACAGTTCGCCCAATAAATCAAAAACTATTAGGCATAAAATTAAATAAAAATTAGTTTTAGTATACAGAAGTAACGCCCTTTCATATGATACCCCACTCAATATTATTATCTCATTTTGAAAATTTGTCGACCAGGTTTTCCCCCCTTTTTAAATAAAAATAAAAACAATTTTCAAATTTTTACTTGAATAGTTACTGAAATAATCGAGTGTGACAGACGGACGGACGGAGAAAGCCTCAGCATAAGGGTTCCATTTTTACCATTTTGGTTACCTGCCGTGCTGAGCCGCGCTGTGCAGAACTGTGATATGTTGCTTTTATCTCCATCGGATTCAACTATGTCGTAAAATTTACGTTTCTTTTTTAATAAAGTCATTTTTGACGAGATAAACGACTACACGAGCTGCTGATTACTTTTATACTGAGCTAAGCAAAGCGCAGCACAGCTTGATGTTGATTTGATGTTGATAAGTCACCCTTAAACATGGTTTCCTCACAATTTTTTTCATCACCTCTAAGCAAGTTACATTTAGTTTTCACAAACGCAAAGTTAACTCTGAAAAAATCAGAAGTTTTTGCCCCGGGATCCGAATCCCCGAACCTCTGACGAAAACTAAAGATCTGTAAGTAAAAGGCAATATTATTCAGGTTTGCGTGAAGTCTCCCATAGTTATTAGGAACACCATCTTGTTAATATCGGTCAGACAACAAAGCTCTGTGTAATATGTGTTGTATCGCACGTATAATGGATAATTCCCTGGGTCCATGCATAGATTTTCTGCCTCGGGGACTCAATGTGATCTGTGGCTATGGTCATATTATATTCAAAAGGACTGGCATGTTAGTCCAGACAGATAGATGCGTAGGTAAAAATAACATGGTATTCTACATACATAAAGCATGTAGATGTAGAATACCAAGTTATTTGTTATTATTATTTCGTGACAGTATCCGGAATCCATCTTGAGTCAAACATCGTGTTTTCTTGCCGGAAACCAGCTTATATCTTACCCCTCCGTGCATAGCGCCCTCTAATGCATCCTGTGTAACTTGTATAAGCACCCTGTAATCTTTCGTCATTATAGCGTCGTTTTTCGCGCCGTTCATATGCCAGCAGTTTTAATATTCCTTTGCGAAAAACTTAAATTTATTTTAATTTAATTAATAATTAATAAATTAATAATTATTATTATAATTACTTATTTAAATATTTTAAATTTGTATATTTAACCTCTCCGTAAATGGAGAACCAAAGTGTATGTCAGGAAGTGAATCCTAAAAATATGTGTGCGTTCTCCATAACCGAGTTCCAGTTTCGGAGGTGAGTGTTGGAGTGGAAGACATCGAGGGATTCGCGAACCGTGAGTTACGTATATTTCAAATTCATTTCTATTCGATAACCGGCATTGTGTTTAACCAGTATCAAAAAACATAGAGAAAGCTGTACATATAAATTAAAATTTACGTAATGGATACGTTCTGGCTTAGCGGCCAACTGGAGGGTACTTTACAAAATGATAAACATGTTTCATTATGGGTACCAAATGGTTTCGTTTTCCTAAAATATTGTACTACCCCGGATTCGGATAACTTGAAGTAAAATAATTAAAGGTTTGTGGCCGCGACTCTAAAAAGAAATCGTTGCTTCGTCAAAAATCTTAGCATATTATTTTAGTTTATTTGGACAGTGATTCCGAAGAATCCTTGAGTCCATATTTCTTGATTGACAAGGTTCAAATGCTATTTCTTTGTGTACCTACATTAAAATAATTAACAAGTACCTAGTTGTAACTGGTATGCGGCATGAAAACTGATCTTATCATTTAACGCCGTAAACTTCTTTTAAATCATACTGCTAAGAATTTTCATCGAAGTTAATTTTCGTATTAAATACTTTGCAATCTATATGTAAGCATTAGTCCAGTCCGAAGCTTTTGTGAAAAGAGGGGGAGGGGGCAGTCAAAGTAACTTTTTCTTTGCGCCCAACTCCTAAGACACGTAACAAACCTACTCTAACCCTAAACTACTACTACTATACTAGTAAACGATCCCTTGTCAAAAATTTTTACTTGAAAGGCAATGGCTAACGATTATTTTACGGAGGCTGCTTTATAAACAAAATCAAGTGTTTTTGACTAATTCTAGTGCAGAGTTAAAAACGTATCAAACCGTCAACTACGCGCGCATTCCATTTATTCTACAGCCGCCACTGATATTATCACTGGTCCTTTTTCCAATTCGTTAATATTGTGATAGACACTAAAACTACTCGCGATGTGTCTTTACAAATTGAACAAGATATTGGAGGCAACAGTACTGGAGCAGGAGCATCCCCACTTACTCTCAACATTCTCTCTGGTGCTCAAACCAGACCAGACATCTTGCCCAATCGTAGACCTGAGGCAATTTAACAAACTAGTAAAGCTGTTTAGTTTCTTTAGTCGCTTTCATGTACTGAGCTTTCCTTAAGACTACTAGATGGCGAATACAGATTTGAGTCAAACCTAATTTCGCGTACATACATAGCTCCGCATCGCTGATTTCAATCAATTAACATCGAAGTTCGCTCAAACATCGCCTATTTCGGAGGACTTGTTTAACCGTTCGATCTTGCACCAGCACCCAAGAAGATGGCGTCATTATCAATTCAGGTAGAGCATATCTTCTACGACGTGGTTCCTGGACTGAACAATCATAAGTCTGCGCTGACTCCGACGCAATGCCTCGAGTTTCTCGGTATTGCCTGGGACACAAAACGCAAACGCAATGTCCCTGTTGGAGCCGAAGTGCCATAACGCTATCGCAAGGCATTTCAGCAGCAACAACGCATCGCAACAGCGGCCTCTCAAGCAATATCAATCTCTAATGGTGAGACTAAACTTTGCGACGTTCGTAACTTGAAGAGTTAGGCTTCGCTGTCGCGCACTGCAATACTATAGCCGACGGCTGACGAATGATCTCTTCTACATTCCAACGCAATCACTCAATAGCAATCTATTACGAGTCGAGATTACTTTCACTATCAAGACTGCGATTATTGGGCTGAACAATCTCAAGTCTGTGCTGGCTCCGGCGCAATGCCTCGAGTTCGGTATTGCCTGGGACACAAAACGCAAACGCAATGTCCCTGTCGGAGCCGAAGTGCCTAAACGCTATCGCAAGGCATTTCAACAACAGCTACGCATCGCATCAGTGGTCTCTAAAGCAACATCAATCTCTCATGCCGAGACTAAACTTTGCGACATTCATAACTTGAAGAGGTAGGCTTCATTGTCGAGCACTGCAAAACTACAGCCGACATCTGCCGATTAACCATTACTACATTCCAGTCATTGGCAGACTATTCATTACCCTACTAGCGAGCTCAGAATTTGAGTAGTGGTTCTAGCCCATAGGAGAATGACGAATGCTTACAATACTGTCCGAGCAGAGCAGTTCGGTGACGTACAAATTACTGGATCCTGGACAGTACGCAGCGATACTACACTAGCAACATCAGCTGCAGAAAGCCCACTCCTTCAAGCAGGCATCCGCACAGTCTTCGCCTAAGTTTCTCCAGCAAATGCATCGACTTTTATCATTTCTGGTTAAAATAACGTGCATCTTATAGCTCAATACTTCCAAGCACAGAAACGAAGCGGAAGTGGACGTTCTGTCTCAGCAGAAGGTTTACACAGCGTGGCATCTGAAACTACAGCACCTACAGCAGTCATATTTCAGATCAGGGGCAAGCCAGAAATAGACCTCTTTGCGCCGAGAACAGCTTATGAGGTACAAAGGTACGTCTCAATGGATGATCAGGACGTTCAACACCATAACGCATTTTACCACCAGAAGCGCTGCATGCTAATGCTCAGCTACTTGAGCAGCGGAAGTTACATAATAATTGCTCTGAAATGGGACAGTGTTTAGGAAAGCAGATGATCAGAACAGAGCCTTACAGCCCCTGTACACGATTGTGAATCCTGCACACATGGAACCGAATAGGAGCAGGAGCTGTTATTGTCAAACTAGCGAAGACTACAATCAAATTGCACGCTAACTGCCGCAGCTTCGCAAAAAATCATCGTTTCCGTGATCCGTCTATAAAATGTCAATATTCAAAATCTATCTATTTGACCAAGTAACGCTGATTCATCATCAAAATTTTTTATTTAACCATATTCTATTAAAAACAATTTCTGTCTTAGACAATGACTGACATATGCATTACAATACTTATACAGCTACGCATCGCAACAGGGGTCTCTCAAGTAACTTCAATCTCTAACGGTGAGACAAAGCTTTGCGACGTTCGTAACTTGAAGAGGTAGGCTTCGCTGTCGGTTTTTTACTGTTAACTTCATGTCATTGATGACCTCATATTCATATTCATTTATCGATCTTAAACTGTTACAAGATTATATTACAAGAGTATAGTACCTTTGCATGCAGATTATTAGTTCTTAATCACGTCAGATTTTAATTTTATTCCGTATTATTTTACAACTGATCATTTAAAAATAATAATTTACATACAGTTAACATTTAAATTATTCATTCTCTTAAATACTACAGTAAAGAGGATTTTATCTTGTTTCGTTATCAAGCTTGTTACACTTTAAATACATAAGGAGACTAGTTCTGTGTTCAGCTTGTAAGTCTGCATCTGATAAGTTCATCAAAGATTGGGCTAGCTAGAATGTCGACTTCAAGAAATCTTTCTTACTCCGACGCAACGTGAGTCCAAACTCATTAGAATAAGATGAGACGCGAAACGCTACACAAGTCATTCTTGGAACTTTAGTGCCATGCATTATGCAAGGCATTTCAGCAACAGCTATAGCATTGCAATTTGCACAACTTCAAATCAAATCTTCGAAACGTCTGTGCATGACCCGCCGCAATGCCTCGAGTTTCTCGGCATAGTATGGGACGTTAAACACCACGCAATGTCCCTGTCGGAGCTAATGTGCTAAATGCTGTCGCAGCGTCAGCTTCAACATCGCAAATGGTCTCACAAGCAATATCATTTTCTAATTGGGAGACTAAACTTTGCGAAATTAGTAGCTTGAAAATTAGTAGCTTTAGTCGGTTTTAATATTACAACCTACAGCTGCCGAAGGATTATTCATACCATAAACTGATCATACCTCTTATACCACGCTCTAAATAGTCTATTAATAATTTGACAACCTTATTTATTGGTTTCGCCTAAAATTATTCGTTTTGGGAACCAATTCAATACTCCCTAAGCTAATGATAACTATTTTAATCGTAATATTTTGTTCTTCTCATAGATTTCAATGCTGTATTATAAAGTTATATCTAAACAATAAGTAATATTATTATTAATGCTAAATTAGATTATACTGATCATCATTACTTCATTCTAAGTAACACACATTATAGCGCCCGCTTCGCAGCACCAGGTGATAACAAACACATCACTCAAGATGGATTCCGGATACTGTCACGAAATAATAATAGAGAGTTTTAACTACCAATAAAACTTACCTATTATTTTTTCAAAACAGTATCCGGAATCCAGGTAAGGTCTACCTGGTGCATCTCGAGTTCTATAATGACGAAAGATTACAGGGTGCTTATACAAGTTACACAGGATGCATTAGAGGGCGCTATGCACGGAGGGGTAAGATATAAGCTGGTTTCCGGCAAGAAAACACGATGTTTGACTCAAGATGGATTCCGGATACTGTTTTGAAAAAATAATAGGTAAGTTTTATTGGTAGTTAAAACTCTCTATTATGTGTTCGTAATGATGATATTTTTACTTTTATTTAAAAAGGTAGGAAAACCGGGTAATCGAAATTTCAAAATGAGATATCAATAATGAGTGGGTTATCATATTTTATATATAGGTAGATATGGTTATATATAGGTTACTTGTGTATTCTAAAACCGATTTTCCTGATTTTGCCTGATAGTTGTTGATTTATCGGAAAAAATGAAGAAAAAATACGGTTCCCCCTTAGCTCCGATGTTTACCGATAGAAAATTATGAAATAATTATGATTAATAGTAATAACGTATATTTTACGGGAAAAACTAAATTAATTCTGTATCTTTTATAATTTTCTTGGGTATTAGCAATTAACGTCAAAAAACAAAGTGGTGAAAAAAGGGATTTTTATTGGTTTTACTTTTTCTATAGCAGTACCCTCAGTGTGCGAGCCCCACACGCACCTGACCAATTATTTTTAATCGAATTGCCTGCACCACTTTAGTCAATTTTTTTCGAGGCGACCTTCGCTTTTCTTAAAAAAAAAACGTACGAATAAAGTACAAAGGTTATCGTCAACTCACTCGATAATGCTGCCCGTGACCCTCTGCAGGCTGAAGTCCTCGAACACTAATCTCACGCGCTGCCTCCCGCGCGCCAGGAAGTCGTAATGACATTGCGTTTTGGGCGGGTACGGCGACGGGTATAAAGGAGAGATCAATTTCCCACTACGGCTCTTATCGGACCTGAATACTTGATCGCAGGATGAAGCTGGAAGAGGATTAAACTTTATTACGCCCGTGTTTTTAGAGCACCTGCAAGACGGAAACTGTGTGAAGTATCTAATACCTATTGCGGGAATAATGATGGGAAGAAAATTTGTTTTTTAAGTATAAACTTATTTAGGCGCGTTTTTCATTGAGATTGGAAAAACTATTGAACTCGCGACACTGTTACCGTAACCAACACCTCTGTCTGTTACCGTAGCCGATACTTCTGGTTGAAATGGGAAAAACCATTGACCTCGCGACACTTTTACCGTAACCGACACCTCTCTATATTACCGTATAGCCGACTTCTGTTTGAAATGGGAAAAACCATTGACCTCGCGACACTGTTACCGTTACTGACACCTCTCTATATTACCGTATAGCCGATACTTCTGGTTGAAATGGGAAAAACCATTGATCTCGCGACACTGTTACCGTAACTGACACCTCTGTTTGTTACACTCTAAACCAACAGACGTAAGGTGTAATTTTTCAGTGTTCATTTTTTTGATTTCTTAATTCTCATCACATTTGTCTGTGTTGGGAATTGAACCCGCGACTACCCGCATGAACTCCGCTGGGGAGTTCGTCAAAAGGTTTTTTTTTAATATAACATAGGTTGTACTTACTTGCAGCACTAACGGCTGGACCAACCGCGGGCAAACCTTCTGCGCTCGATTTTTTAATATTTTCAAGATCTGAAAAAAAAAACTTATAAACTACTATAACGAGGACATACTCGTAGATTTAATAACTATGACAACAAAGCTCCATAACAAAAATGGGGGTTAAGACTTGAGAGACGCAGATAAGATCAATACTGTATAATTGGGTATTAGATTCCAATGTATTTATTATACTTCATTATAAACTAGGATCAAAATTATGACGTAAACTGAAAAAAACTTTCAAAGGGCTGATTTTTTAATCGCCAGATAAACGATCTGAGTACATACAAAATTTGTAAAAACGTCATATTTATTCCTATAGTTAACGTTTATCCTGGCGATTGAAAAATCGGCCCTTAATCGATCAAATATAAAAAAAGTTTTAAGCATTTAAATATTTCTGATTATAGAGATAGCGACATTAGATTGTGACTTCACATCTTACTAAATGCCATAGTATTTATACATAATTTTCCTTTAGCGAGAAAGGGATAGAACTCCCACTCCAAAATTAAATGCCTGAAACTTTGTAAATCTTAGGTAGATTTTAATATTTTTATTCAGTGTATGTACGTCATTACTTTTTATCCTAGTTTATCATAATAGTAGTTTATGAAACGGATGCATAATGGGGGGTATTAAAACATGAGTGTGAGTTTAAAAAACGAGCCGCAGGCGAGTTTTTTAATAGTATCACACGAGTGTTTTAATACCTAATTATGTAGAGTTTCATACACTACTTTATCTACGCTCAAATTATCATAAATCCAAACCATAAAATCTTGCTAACGTTTGTCGTAAATCCTTCACTTTGTTGGTAAAAGATTGTGGGTCATTTTTGTTGCAATTACTAAAATGTCAGGTGGAGTTAAATTTTCTTTAGTACCTACGTTTCACTGCTAGACATTTTTCCGCGCTAAGTTTTGACTAAGTAACAAAAATAACACATTGAAATGTTAAAAGTTAGTTATGGCGCCAAAATTCAGTTGCAAACTGCGTATAGTCTGTTAAAAAAGTCATGAAACAAAAAAGAGTAGAAAAATATTTATACAAGTCAGATAAACTATATTTTTAGTGGATAATTAAATAATCAAAAATTATACATAATTCTTTTCAATATTCTGTATGAACACACTTTTTAATCAGTCATATAAGGCAGGGAAAAATTATTGTTTCCGTGAATTAATTGTTGTCTATGGTCGATCGTGACTACCAACTAAATCTAAATGTTGTCTGTGGACTCCTTATATATAAAAAAAAAAAAAACAAAATTGAGGATTGGCTCTACACTCTCTTTTGGCTATGACGACCACAGAGAAAAGAAAGTTATTCCCTGGTCTGTGATGACGACACACAAAAATACTGGAACCCAGAGCCGCGTATCGTAATAGAAATTATTCAACTATCTAGAGATATTTCCATAGTACAGCGATGTTATAATGAATAACTTTTTAATAATTATAGAAGTCTGTGAATAAAGTAGGTCAATATGTGACACATTTTGATTTCATAATTCGAACTTTAAGCAATGAGCGTAGATAAAGTAATAATTTTTATCAATTCACAACTAGTGTAATAATCAATTATGTGTTTAGTAGATTAAAAATAAAGTAGGGTAACATTACAGAAAATGCTTACTAAACCTGTGCTAGAGTGGTCATCCATAAGAAACTGGTAACTGGCTTTGAACCCCTGACCCGGCGCGCTGGAGTTCGCAGTAAACTGAACCAAGAGGTCTGGTCCCGTTGAAAGAATTTCATAACCTAAAAAAAATATTTTATGTACTATTTTAAATTGCCACTCCCAAAAAAACATTAAACCGACTTTAAAAATATACGTTAATTCCTATTGACCATAATTATTTCAGATTTTTCGAACCATAAACTTCGGAGATAAGAGGGGAACGGTATTTTTTTCGACAGTTTTCCCAATAAATCCAAAACTATCGGGCACAAAAATAAATAAAAATCAGTTTTGGAATACACAAGTAACGCCCTTTCATATGATACCCCACTCAATATTGTTATCTCATTTTGAAATTTCAACAACCCGGTTTACCCCCCTTCTAAATAAAAATAAAAATGATTTTCAAAATTTTATGATTGCAATGACGTTGGGTTACTATTACCTAAAACTATTCCAAATTTCAATTCGATAGCTCCGATAGTTACTCAAATAATCGAGTGTGACCATTTTGGTATGGAACCCTAAAAATATGGTAAAGTATAAATTCGTCACGTATGTATAGCAACTTCATAAAATTATTGGAATAGTAAAATACATAAAGCAAAAATATGTAAAAATTTGTAGGGGTAGGTACTAGCTGATATAATATAGGAGTTTCTTTATTCCACCATAACTTCTGAACGGCTGAACAGATTTGGACATATCGTTAGAATCCTTACATCATTCCGAATAACATAGGCTATATTTTTTTTTGGAAAATATCGTTTTACATCAGTCGTGTTTTTTAATTTTTAAGTTATTTACTTGTTTTTCAGTGGTATAAAAACTAATAATCAACGTCTGATTCTCAGACCTGCAGAATAATGTTAAAGAATATGTTTGTTTATATTATGTACAGTACATGTTTATCTCCGAAAGTGTGACCTTAATTATTTATTAGATAACTTTTACTTAAATACGTTCAGTAGTTGGATAACTGAAACAATTTCCTCATCGTTTGATGAACTGATGATACCATCGTCCTTTCCTTCTCCAATCCTTTTAATATCCAATAAGGTACAGTAACTCTCATCTCTCAGATAGCTCGTATTACAAAAGTACACACCGCCCCATTTTGGTCAATATTAATAAAGGTATCCAAGAATATCTGTCGAAATAAGCTTACAATATTGGCGTATACAAATACTATTTATTAAGGAATTCAATATCGGATATTAACTATAACAGGTGAACTGGAGCTTATGGATTTTTTAGGGTCCAATTCTTACCTTTAGAAAGCTATAGGTTGTGCAGTGTTGGAACTATTATTGTATATTGTAAAGTGCATCGGATTTAAATACTTATCAGAAACTTAATATTGTTGGTATTTTGAAATGATAGAACGATACGAAAGCTTAATTTGTTTTTAATATAATATTTCGAGTTACAACACCATCCATACAATCAAACATTCACTTAGTCAAAAATAATTCATACTCATCTAAAACTTCATAAGCTTTACGTTCAAAATACTAATAAATAATAGTATAATCAAATCGATCAAGTGCTCATACAAACTTGACTCGATTCATCGTCACTATCGAGTAGCGAGTCGTATGGTTCATTACAAGTTTCGTCAAAATGACATATGCCTTTTTATATTTTTACAACTATAATGAAAATTCTTTGTTAACATTTTTCCACCATTATTAAAAAGCGCTTACTACCAAGGTTAACCACATGTTTCGATACTCGATAGTCATCCAAAACCGATTGGGTAATTATGGATAATTTGTGTAAAAGTTATACCCAATAGTACAGAACCCTTTGTAAGCAATTTCGACACGCGCTTGATCGGTTTTTGCCTTCCTACCTTTTAAATTATCCTTTTTATCCCGTTCCTTGGCTAAAAAGGGTCTCTTATTGATAAACCCAATACAAACCTGGAAAACCTTTTTTCTGTATAAGTAGAAACTCGTATGTCCTATTATTATTAGATACATATGCAATCTTATAATTATTCTTTAAAAAGAATCAGTAGAGCATTTAAGAGAAAAGTAGTTAGAAAAATTATTTAGTTATAAAGAACCTCCCTAAGTAAGATGGGGCTGTAGCAACAAAAACCTATCTGTTTTCACGAGGGATCTGTTAGTGGGAGTACGGGATGAACTTACTTATCCACCATCGGAAATTGTATCGGCGACAAACACTCACATTTTTTCCCTTCATTAATTTACGTAGCGCAGGCTTTTAAATGTAAAGTACTTATAACCAATTCTTTAATTCAACTGCGATAAAGCTAAATTAACTCCAATGAACTAGCTTCAACAAACTAAATAACTAACTACGCATAAGTAAAGTTAGTTTCCCGATGTTCTCACCTACAATTTCATTGCAGAGTAATGCAATGACAGGCGCCGTGGAGATTCTCCCGTCGAACACTTTGATCACATCCGCTCGGTAGAGACAGCTGTAAAAGAATGATAGACATTTACACAGGATCTGGCGGATCATGCGATAAAACGTGCGCGTTTACACATGGCCGGTTTCCACCAAATTGTGGCGAATTAGCGGGATTTTTTTTCCAGATGTCGCTACATTTTTTTCTTATATTTGTGAGTCATTAGAAATATCAACAGATTAGACACATACCTCATCCTTACGGAGAAAGGAATAAATAAGGAACGGTGATAACTTAAAAATAATACACGGCTGAGTTTGTTCTGGAGAAGAAATTCTCAGTACCTTGGGAACCTCGTAAACGTAGTTTTGGTTCCAGTTTCATCAAGCATTAACAACCATCAAGTTAAACATTGGCAGTTGACATAATTTGCGATTTCCAAAAATGAGAGATATGAAATAACAAAAAAAAGTATGTGGTTAAATATGAGATGTAATAAGGGTTTAAAAGCTTTTCAATTCATTGTTTTGTCTCATCTATTCTAGAATAAATATATTATCAATGTTAATTCTGAACATTAATCTATTCCATTATGCAATCAAAGGAGTTAAATTGTTATTGCGTGAAGGAATAACAAACATGCGACATACAAATATACAAACTTGCACATTTATCAGAACTTAGCGACATGGCAAAGATCATACATAGCAGTCGATTCTTTAATAGCTGATTTAACATATAAAGCACCAAACGTTGTTGTTATATTTTTCTCCGGTATTCTGATCGACAAAGAAAATGTGAACGTAAGGATCTCCAGCTTAACTTGAACAATATGTAGGCAGACATTGTTGAATACGAGTATGAGCACAGACTGGAAAGAGTAAAATAAACCCTTTTTTGCTGAGTAACCGGGACGTAAGGATAAAATATTCGCGGCTTAAAAAGTAAAGACTAAGAAAAACAATATTTTCTGTCTTGCCACTACCAAAGTACTTTTTTCGGATTTTACCCAGAATGAAGTCTTAAGGTATTTGTAGTGTCTTAAGGCGTTTGTCGATATATAATTATGCTTACACTGAAAAGAGCTCGCATCAAATCTATATCTACTGGGTCTAGTAACATTTTCATAGCGTTGTGATATACCTACGTAACTTCTGCGCATTATTGAAGAATTTAAATTTAATTATTTTAAGTCAGTGACGAAAAGTTTTTTCATCTTTGGAATTAACTAATTAAACTTTTACTTTCTGAATCAAATTCTATTATTAATACGAAATCACATCAGTAGTCATAATGCACCAAC
The DNA here is from genome assembly GCA_963855885.1 of Coenonympha glycerion. Taxonomy (NCBI): domain Eukaryota; kingdom Metazoa; phylum Arthropoda; class Insecta; order Lepidoptera; family Nymphalidae; genus Coenonympha; species Coenonympha glycerion. The sequence continues at coordinate 11,676,257 of OY979637.1, read as the reverse complement.
ACATAAATAAAATAAAAATTTTGCGGGAATATTTTATAGTTTAGTATCATTATAAAAGAAAATATCATGAATACCTAAAATCTAGCCCGTCATTATTAGGTTTTCAACGAAAAAGTAATAAAATAATACGATATTAAGTACCTTTCATCTCCTTTCTGTAAATAAGATTCTTCAAACACTAATTTGATCCTCTCGTGTTTCCTGTAACAAAAGAGAATGATTTTATATTAGGTACAAAGCGGTATCACATATCACTCTAATATTTTATATTTATAAAGAAGACTGAAGAAGATTACTTCTTTACGCTGCAACGCCTGAACCTTAAGGCTTGAAGAAGTGGCAAACTGGTTCATATTCTGAAGATGGGTTGACCCTGGAAAAACACGACAACTACTATTTTCTCCGGATCAATGGAAAGTTCCCGAGGGATTGTTGAAAACCCATACCATATGGGCGGAGCCGCAGGCAAAAACGAGTGATGTTATAAAACCAAAATAATTTATTAAATCAAGACGAAATATAGTGGATTTATCAAAGATCTTATTAATAGCCCAATCATAATGAATTGAAATTCTAATTAAGGTCTATAGAGTGCCCGACGTCGAACGTAATTAATTTTATCGTTTCGCCTTTTCTGTAAAATAGACTGGAATTATTTAACAAATAATTATAAATAAGGTTATCATTTAAAAATATTTATTATTTCTCTGAATCTTGAAAATAATCTCCATCGAGCTATGTTATACCTCAAATAACATCACTTAAGTCTATTTAATATACGTCTACTGTTAAACTAAATATCTAATTAACTTGCGTTCCTCCATCCTCAAAAAAAACCGGCCAAGTGCGAGTCGGACTCGCGCACCGAGGGTTCCATACCATAAAAGAAGTTAAACATTAAAAGAATCACTTTGGTTCATGAATTTACGAGTATAATTTACATGTAGGTACTTTTGTTGGCAAACCGCAAACATAACTTTGTTTTGCCGGTTTATTGTTATTATCAAAAAAAGTAAAATAGTTAGAGAGTTGATTTTATTTTTACTGTAAAATATACGTTTACTTCTATTGATCATAATTATTTCAGATTTTTCGATCGGTAATCTTCGGAGATAAGGGGGGGGGGCACGGTATTTTTTTCACAGTTTGCCCAATAAATCGAAAACTATCGGACATAAAAATAAATAAAAATCGGTTTTAGAATACACAAGTAACGCCCTTTCATATGATACCCTATTCAATATTGTTGTCTCATTTTGAAATTTTGAGGACCCGGGTTTCCCCCCTTTATAAATAAAAATAAAAAAGATTTTCAATTTTTTATGGTTGCAATAACGTCGCGTCGCAATTATCTACAACTATTCCAAATTTCAGGTCGATAGCTTAAATAGTTACTGAAATAATCGAGTGTGACAGACGGACGGACGGACGGACGGACGGACGGAGAAAGTCTCACCATAAGGGTTCCATTTTTACCAAATTGGTATGGAACCCTAAAAACAACAGGTCATTTTGTAAATTAAACTAAACCTATAAAATAATTAATGTTGAGTGAAAAAAAAACTTTCCACATAGAGACTAAGTTACAGGCACTTATGGAAATACAAAACTCTATACTGTTTGGTGAAGAGATAATTTAATAAACATATTTCAAATAGGTAAACTAAACGTATAATATTATGCCAAATTAGTCCCTTTTTCAAACATTTAGTAGAGAAACAAACTATACAATAACATTTTGCTCTGCTCATGCAACCAATTTAGCTTCACCGAATAATTCTGACCAAATGTTATGAATATGTTCAATGAGACCCCCGCTGTGTTATTCACATAAATAAACCCAAATCCGTGTAATACATGGATTATAATTAGGCATTATTGGATACAGTAATAGCAATTATATTATTATGCAAATCAACGCATCTGTTATTCTAACAAGTTGTATTTACATGTCACCAACCGCTGTATCGTATTGGATTAATGGCACTTAACTCTATATTGAAAATGGAAATGAAATTGTCTTTTAGGTATATTATCTGCATTTTTTGGAGATATACATAATCCTATACCTACCATTCTTGTATATATATATCTTGTATAATCTGGATCTCTGAAACGGCTCGAACGATTTTCAAGAAATTTAGTATACGGGGGTTTTGGGGGCGATAAAACGATCTAGCTAGGATTCATTTTTAGAAAATGTCGAATTTACCGAAAAAAAATGTGACTCCTGCTGCCATCTATTGGCCAGTAGTTAAACCAGATATTAAATGTAATACGATAGAAGAGTATGAAGTTTATGAATAAAATCATAATGTAGGTTCAGATAACTATATACCACACAAAGTCACAGTTATTTGGCAGACCCCAATTATTTGAAATCTTTGGCAGACCCACATTTCTTTAACAACAACGTCTCTGGTGCAGTAGTGCGTGCTCGGATTCAGGTGGGAGGCACAGATTTGTATACTAAAGACAGGGCGAACAGCGCGAAAAAATGTCGCCAGTTTAAGGGAACAAGAATGACTATTTTGCACCCTCCCCCGTCAGTAGTCAGTAGAGGTAGATAGGTAAAGGCCTATTTTTTTTTTTTTGAATTAATAATAATATTGCAGGCAAAGTGACCACAGACACATAGATAAAAAAACTACATTTTCTTGTATGAAAAACGTTTACGTAAAATGTTCGGATGGGCCTATCTTGACTATTTTTATCTATTGTGGGAGGTCACGTGTTCGAAACCCATCACGGCAAGAATTTATAATTTTTAAATTTTCACAGACGGTGCGGTGGGAGGTTTTGACCGTGGCTAGTTACCATTGTACCGACAAACGCACCGCCGAGCGATATAGCGTTCGGGCGTGATGCTGCGTAGTAACCGTTAGGGGTGTGTTTGCTTAATGTTTACCGCCAAGTGAGCTTTGTAGTCAACACCTAATTTCGGGAGTGTAAAAAAAGAACGAAGAAGAGAAAGTCAGAGGACGCGAATATCAGACCAAATCAAAATTACAGCTATGTCTGACGACTATTTCGTAAATTAAGGTCCTGACTCCTGACTGATGTTAAATTATTGAAGTAGGTAGGTCTGTACACCGTACACCTGAAACATGCTTCCCAAAATTAACGTCTGCTTTTCGCGGTTTGTTATAATTAAGCACGCCTGATGCATCCAATTTAGGTCGGGAACATAGATCTAGCCAAATGTTATGAACGCGGAAAATAACGTGGGCCCCGCTGAGTTTATTTACATAAATAAATTGCGGACCGCAACTTACGTTTTAGGGTTCCGTAAACAAAGCGTCCAACGAGGATCTGTTATTGAGACTTCGCCGTTCATCTGTCCGTCGTGATTGTTAGAAGGAAAATAATTAAAATTTACTAAAGCTACTAACCTTGCGTTGAAATGATAACTACACTGTACATTGCTGGGGTAGCTTGACGGGTATCTGGGGCTGTAGAGCCTGCCGTGCGATGGTTTGTCTGCCTGTGATGAAAACACGTAGTCGCACTGCGTGTCCGTGACCTTGACACCGTCCGTTTCAAAGTTACCTAGGAAATATGTTAGAAAAAAGTTAGAGTCAAAGTCAAAGTAAAAATATCTTTATTTCACATAGGCCTAACGTACAAGCTCTTGTAAGACGTCAATATGATATTTGTCGCATATGCATGATGATAACTACAAGTCGACTTAAAGCTTAGTTTTTAGAATTGGTAGAACACGCTTGCTTTTGAGGTTTTACTTGGATGGTGGAAATAATAAGGTTCGTGGGAGGGTATTACCACCAACCGCGTATCCAGTTTCAAATAGGTATTCCTTCACATTATTGGTTGCGTGGTAGAAATCGCTATGTAGTGATAAGGCCGCCAAATTGTACTCCTAAGTTTGTTTGTATTTAATTTCTTTCTTTTTTATGTTTTTATTCTGTGGTTTTCAATAAAGAGTTTATCTATCTATCTATCTATCTATCTATTGCAGGCTTACCTCGGATTTCACCAAGCAATTGAGTTAAACATTGTAAAGCCGTCTTTTTTATTTAATAAATGACACAATGGTTCATTGCTTGGTGAACTCTTATCTCAATACGCGTTGCTTATCAGACACTAGAAAGCAAAACGCTGCCTAAAATGAAAAAAAATCTTTTTTTTCTATCAACTGCTCATAATATTACCACAATTACAGCTCTTCGAAATAAAAGTACCAAAATAATATCTTTGCCTTTACTATTTGAATTATGGATAAATATAACCCTTTTCTTTGCAGTCGGGTAAAAATAAAGACTATAATATTTTATAGTACTCAGTTACTCACGCCTATCTATAAACCTGTATGTCCCGATAAACCCCGACGCGTTGGACGGCTTCTGCCCTCCCTTCAGCTCCAGAACCATGACTGGCCCGTGGGAGTACAAGGCTGGAGGGGCATCGACCCTACTCCCACACAGCATCCTGGACCAGGAGGAGTACTCGTTGATCCCAGGAGGCCCTGGACCATGCACGCCGCCTTCGGAGTAGACCTTGAGGTAATCGCCGCCCTTACAACTGTAACAGAATAAATCATTATTTCTGTTAGCTCGTTGAACCGACGGACATTGGCAACCTAAAATGCTGGAATGGTAACTCCGCACGGGAAAGCAAATTGTTGGCAGACCTCTGATCAGAGGGGCTAGTACAGGTTTTTGTACGAATTTCGAGTCGACTCGCGTCGCTCTGACGCATCGAATGCCTCCATACATTTACAGCCAGTGCCAGCTATCGACAGCCGCATGCCAGTGACTATCCAGAGATGGCGTTGGCTGTAAAAGTATGGAGGAATTCGATTCGATTGTGCGATGCGAGTCGACTCAAAATTCGTACAAAACCTGTACTAGCCCCTCTGATGGACTGACGACTTTAAGAGGGTCGCGGGATCTCGCTAAAAACAAGTAGCGCAGCACCGTGTCTATTGGAAATCATTGCAGGCGGCCTTTGTCAAGTAGTGGACGTCGGTCGGCTGAGCAAACAAACGAACGATTCCTATTTTTGCCACACCTTATACAATAAGTATACACATTTATTCTTACTCGTTTACTTAAGTGGAGGGATTGACACATTTTAATTATTTTTGTTTTATTTCCGTTCCATCTATCTATCGCAATATGTCATATTGCTAAAGCTCCAGAACTTTTATCGTCTGATTCATGATATCGCAACGGAACGTTAAATCCCTATACCGGTTAGAAGAATCACTGAGGGCTTTTCTAATCGATATAGTGATTAGATTTTTTTGTCGATAGACGCGACTGAAGCCGCAACCAGCTACGATCTACAAGAATCTTAAAATCTGAAACTTCTACATATTTTAAGAAAATAAATTATCGCGTTTAAGAAAACAATCGCATTAAGTTTGAGCTCTTCGTTCATAATAAAAAAATAATAATATGTTTTTCCAACGAACAAACCAGTTTAACTTCGATTTATTCCATTTAGAAAAGTACTAGGTATTCCTAATCCCAATTCTTAGAGATACCGAATCCATGTTTGAAAGATCCTCATCATAAAAAATAAGTCCCCAAAGTGTATGACGGCAAGGCTTTATGACCGTCGTCACGTTTCACCTCACACTTTATACTACACATAATATATGTATTTACTCCTGGGCTTTCAGTGCAGTACATACCTAATATTAGATTATCTTTGGCAGGATTTAATAAAATAATTAGTATCCTGCAGATATTATATTTTAAGAAAGGTTTGACATTTTCTAATGTCAAACCTATTTCCTATAATCTTGGTTACAACATTAGGATATTATGTTTGTTATAACCACTAACCCTATTCCTAACAAAACGTTCCCTGTTTTAAAATAAAAGATTTAAGTTCATTTTTTTAATTATTTTCTACAATTTAACGTGAAGAAACATCTTCCTTTACCGATGATACTGCACCGTACATAACATTCTTTCCCACCTACTTTTAACCCCTGAAACGAGCGCATAAAAAATTCACTTACAAATTCCGGACTCCATTAAATTAAGTCCAGACAAAGAACACTTTATTAAACAGCCCGGAATACAGATACCGCTGTTTCTGAGCAATAAAAGTCGCAAAAACTCGGAACACAAAGCTGGGGGCCTCGCTTCTTGTGTGACTATAATTCGCTATAAAATACTGGCACACTTCGTGTAGGTACACCTATTTCGGAATTTAAAAAGAACTAGCCGGCACATAGGCACTGCAAAGGTATTTACAACTGCTTGAAAAACTTTTTCCAGCGCAGACTTTAAATTTTTCGTAAAAAAACTTAACAAAACAAAAAAACTGCTATTTCTCGATTATTATTCGTCAGGAACGCAATGTACCATTATTTTCTGAGATCATACATAATATTAAATCAATTGTTATTATAATTTTCAAATTACTTTCATTTCAATACACTTTGGTATAGATATAGTATCTTTAAATATATATTTTTTTGTTAATAATATTGATCTTACTTTTATTTTCTGAATACTGTATAGGGAGAAATAATAACGACCGACATAAAAACTAATCTATACTTATAATAAAACTGTAAAGGGTCGAATTCTGTACATTGAAGATAATTTGAAAATTTTTATTGCAGGACACTATTTAGTCGATACTGAAGCCAAAACTGTAATTTGTTTAATTTTTGTCTGTCTGTCTGTCTGTCTGTCTGTCTGTCTGTCTGTCTGTCTGTCTGTTTCACGACCGGGCATCACGGCTAATCCGCTGGATGGATTTAAATGAATCTTGACATAATTATAGTTCATACCCCGAGGTAGGACATAGGATACTTTTTGTCCCGAAATTCATCATGGTTTCCCTGGAAGACGGCATTAAAGTCCAAACGTTTTTTAGTTATAATTCATTAACGCGCTGTCCGATTCCATTCATTCTTTTTTTGTTAGAAAGGAGGTTCTTTATAGATTATTCCATACAAATCTTATCATCATCAATTTTGTAGTTCAGACATTACAGACATCAGAACCTTTAAGTTCAAGTAGGTAGGCGACTTGAAACTCGGAATGCACAAACAACCTAGGGCTAGAACGTAGGGCTCAAGTAAGACTGAAGTACCCTTACAGCCGTAAATAAATAGGCTTAGCAGGAGATTTTGTATGGTTTCAAATTTTTCACTTTTAGGGTGAACAAAAATCATGTAACTGGCATTATCGCTACGTTATACCGTATAGCGCCATCTCTACAATTTATGTGGAACTTGAATGTAAAACTCTGAGATAGGTACTACCGAATTTTTTTAAATAAAAATTAACTGTCATGTTATTTACTGTTTCCTGACTTTATATTAAGATGGCACTGTTAACACATGAACAGATTTAAACTTTATCATCCGCAATATGGAAAGGGTATTAAGATAATGGTTCACAAATATTTTTAACTCTTAGGTCTTATCGATCCTAACCGACTGACTGTCATCTAAGGTCTTTTTATACGTAAAGAAATATATTGCCATTGTCCATTCTGATGTTTTGGATTGTATTGAGATGAAGCAAAGATTTTTAAAAGACTCTTATATTATGTTGGGCTGGGGAATATTGTTAGTAGACTAATTTATCCCAGTGGTACCTACCCGGCCGAACTCTGAAAGAAGAGTTCTACCACCAGTACAACTTTTCACATGGTTTAATAATTTTTGACATATTTCGTGTTTTCTGAATAAAAATCACAATGAAAAGGACGATTTTAACTGTCGAAATATCGACAGTTAAAATCGTCCTTTTGATCTTTCAACTACGTATTAATGAAACTTTATATTATTATTAAGCAAAAGGAGTTTTCAAAATCACCACAAGATAACCCGTGCAAAGTAAGAACAGGTTTCTGTACAACATCACACCAGAATCCCGCGAAAAATCAAGGAATTCCAGTAGGAAGGTATATTATGTAAAAAAATCGTAATTCACGCGGGCGGAGCCGCGGGCAACAGCTAGTTTCTAACCTAAAAAGGAAAGGAAAACAAAACAAAACCATTTATCATTTCATCTTTCTACATTCAGTATCGAATAAAATGATATAAGATTGTATAAGTATTGGTTTGCAGAGATTTTCATTTATTTTGCAGCCTGGAAAAACACACATTTCATGGTCAATTTCTGGGAGTTTCCGAGACTTTTGGAGTTGTTTTATTACTGTTTCGGGCCATCAGTTACGCTCGTTTTCTGATACGTTGTTTTCGACAAAGGCCTAAGAGCATTAAGTAAATGTAGTTTATAGAGTACCGAACTTGGAAGCTTCGCGGTTATATCGTTGAATTGTTCGCGATGGCTTTTCAGAAGATGAATTCTGGGACCAAATAATTGACGGAGAAAAAACACAATTGGCAAAATGTCTTCCAGGTTGATGTGCTATCGAGTGATAAGGGTTTTGCTCACCGATTTGCTTCTAGTATGTGTTATTTAACTGCAAGTTAGTACTTGAAAATAATATCACAAGAGTAGTAAACGACATTATCTACATGCCATGCTTTAAATTCTCTATATTAAAGATTATGAAACAGTCAGCTTATTGGTGGTATCTGTATCTGTATCAGTAAGTCAGTCAGTCAGTGACTGAGTAGTAATGAGTCAGTTAGAGAGTGAGTGAGCGAATGAGTGAGTAGTGAGTGAGTCAGTATGAGAGTGAGTTAGTCAATGAGTGAGACAGTGAGTAGTAGTGAGTGAGTCAGTGAGTATTAGTGATTGGTCAGTGAGTAGTAGCGAGTGAGTCAGTGATTAGTAGTAAGTCAGTGAGTACTAGTTAGTGAGTCAGTGAGCAGTAGTGAGAGAGTCAGCGCATTAGTGGGTGAGTGACACATTCGATGAGTAAGTCAGTAAGTAGTAGTGATTGAGTCAATGTGTTAGTATGTGAGACATTTAGTGAGTGAGTCAGTCAGTAATTAATAGTGAGTGAATGAGTGAGACAGTGATTGAGGGACTGAAAATGTGAGAGATAGATACTTTATGCTAGTAAGTGATTCTTTACGCTAAATTCCAATGCATTAGCAGTATGTGTAAGGCTGTTAGACGAAAAGTGAGTTAGGAATTTTCTAAATTAAATATTTTTAGGGTAAAACCGCATTTGTTTCAATCACTATAGTGTAAACTTTGAATTTCACCTCAATTATGTTCTGTTATTACAGCCAATCTACGCTCTCGCCAAATCTACAGACGAAAATGGAGTTGTTGTTTTAGACATCAAAAAATTGAAGTGTTAATTTATTTGACTGTTTAACATTCATTAGAGTTATTTAAAACTCTTTGGTTCAGAAATAGACTAACACAAAACCTTACAAAGCTCGGAAGTTTGATATCGATGGAATATTAGCGTTTTTATCGTCGTTAACTTAGATAGCCGTATCTTTACCTTAGAGTGAAGGACGTACATAGCTTTATGGACTGTCTAAGCAAAATGTTTAGATGAGTTTAGAGTGGAATAATATTTCCAAGATAAACAACTCTACTTTTTTTTTTATTATAGGAAAATATTATTGTGTCTTTTATATTTTTGCAATAACAATTCCATTTTTTTATTAATACTTTGTGCAGTGCAGTGGCTATGTTTAAAAAATAATATGTTATCTGTTTGAAATAATATGAACTCTTTGTATTATAAGTTATTACAAAAAAAATATTTTTGTACATTTTTAAACTGATGATTTTATTTGCACAACGGATAAAATAAAATTTTACCACGGATGTGATATAAAAAACGTATTTTTTTGTTTAACCTGCTTTCCGCGAGAATCAAATTTTGTTAGAGCGGTCAATTCTAAAGTTATACGGGTACCAATTTCAGTCTACACTCATACTGTACCTACCAACCACCCTACATAAATAAAACACGAAACATAGCTCGTTTCAGTTTTTTACGAGACGAGAATTTTTGATTGCAGAATTCTCTATCACATACGTGTTGCGTTTGATTAGACGGTTCTGTAGGTTCTAATCAAACTAGTTTGTCTAGTTTTATTGGTAAAAAACTCGCTTTAATTTTTTAGGGTTCCGCGTTTTTGTATATCCGCTCAGTTTTTTTGTATCTCGGAATGGTTGAGGGCTCAGGTGTTGAGGCGAAACGTAAGCCTCAACATCTGAGGCCTACGTTTTCGTATATAGGTTTACATCAGACTTGTGTGAGACCTACTGTTACGTCATAGAGATTTATCCTAGAATCCACCCCTTCTTCGTAACCGTGATTCCGTGGGAATAAAAACCTTCCTTATCCCTTGTCCACATCATAAAGGAAACCTCTGGGTAAAATTTCTACGTCTAAGGGTTAAGGCACAGCGAAAATACGTCTGTGAGTGAGTGAGTCATAACTTTTCTTTTAATAGGTAGATAATATATTATCTAGATAACCCAGACTTTCGGATGATCCCGGAGGAATAAAAAACATGCTTATCCCTTGTATGCACTACGACCCATAGTGGAAATTCCGTATTTTTTTTTTAGTTTTCTGGGCCCAAGAGCTGGCACTTAATACAAACAGTAATTTATTTATGCTGATATCTGAAAGATAATGGAAAATTGTTAGTATTTTTCCCTTGCCAGTTTTTGTTTCAAATAAGTTAATTATTCCAAAAGAACGCAGAATTTTTGTTATGTTTGTTTTGCAGATGATGTTGACGCACCCTGCTTTTAAGTTTCGTACGGGTTAATCATAAAATTGTATTAAAAACTGCAATGGAACGTTCCAATTTAATTTTGAAATGAACACAATTTCGATATAAAATTAAATTTGCACTTCATCTTTGAATTCAGTGTTTTGCATAAAATTAAAGTTAAATATTTTCAGCCGGAGTTATATAACAAAGAAAATATTTCGCCTTTTCTTTAAAAGTTTCGTACTAAGACTTTCACCGCTTGCCGCTTAAATTAATTATATTATAGCGTTGGTTTTATATGGCGGGCTTCAAAACTACCATCACACATCTACGTAAATCTCGGTCGCCAAAATAACGATACCCCATTCAAAAGTTATGGTGAAATAAAAAACTCACATGTATACACGTATACATACATGAACATACATAATAAGTTCTTATAGATAGCCTCTAAAGTTCAAGTTTGACACGCATGTTTGCCTTTTCACAACAAGATAGGGTAGGTTGTTTTTTGTAGACGGATATAATAGGAGGTTGTTAAAAATAGGTAGAGATAGTTTAGTTTAAAAGTTTTTTCTAATATGTGGAGGAGCGTTTTTTTTAATTAGACGACCTCTACATAGTTGTCACACCAGCTAGATTGCTAAATCCTTTATCCAGCAGCAAAACAATACGAACGATTGAAATTGATATAAAGTAACTGTCACATTCCACGCGTAAATAAAACAGTTAGCATTTTAGGGAAGCATTTTTTCCCAAGCATTGTTACGAGAACGAGAGCAATAAATTCTAGCCTGTGACAGATATAGATGAAAGCGTAATTACACGACTCACCAGGCATTCTAATTGAAACCAAAAAATTGCGCCACAGAGTGTAAGCGCGTAGCGATCGAACTTCGGTATAACTACGAAGTCTCGTGAAAAGTTTCTACCGGAATAAAGAAATGTATATAATTTTTCATTGAAAGGTAGATTTTTCAAAGAGATGTGAACGAATTTGTGCAATTTATCTCGTTAAAATAGGGAATATTTATACATATTTTATTTTGAAAATGTCGCTTCTGTCGATTCCGTCGCTAATTGTGTGTCTATGAGATTAAAATATGATCCCATACTTACAAAATATCTACACAAATTGTCAATTCTTCAATATGTGACCAAAAGTACCTATAACTAACTCATAATATTAAGTTTAAGCGGAATGTCTCCGAAATAAATAAAAAATAAATAATAATTATACACCCAGACACTGGAAAACATTCATGCTCATCACACAAACATATACCAGTTGTGGGAATCGAACCCACGACCTCCGACGCAGGCGGCAGGTTCACTACCGCTACGCTATTCGGTCGTCAAAAATGTTTACGTATATTTTCGCCCAAGAATATTATATACCTATAAGACATTGAGGATCTCCAAAATTAAACACAAATTGTTTCCCTGAAATAACAAAGAAACGACATTTAAAGTTCACTATATCTCGAGTCCTCAATCACATTCTTTCTATGAGTTTTTATTACGACAAAAATGCACACAACAATTTCAGCGTCCCTCGCCATTTTAAATCATCGACACAGATCAATATCATAGATACGCGACAGCTGATACGCGAAGCGCGGCAAATTCAAATGAATGAAATGTCACTCATTTCATTACATACCTATAAAGATTATTTAGGCCCGGTTTCCACCAAAGCGGAGCGGAGCGGAGCTGTGTTTGAGTAACCAATCAGATTTCGTCATTTTGACATCTCCGAAACTGAGGGGAGAGGCGATGGCAAAATCACGAAATCTGATTGGTTACTCAAACGCAGCTCCGCTCCTCTCCGCTTTGGTGTAAGCCGGGCTTTATCGTCACAGCATTTGACATTTTGCGCTTTGTCTGTATATTTAAAAAAAACTGTATTTATGACGAATATTTTGCAAAATTTCTGAAGTTTTGTCCTAACAGTTTTTTTGGTACACGAAACTACCTTCTGTGTGTAAATGCGGATGAATTTACGGTGGCGTTAGTGGACTTAAACTGTCCGAGTGGTGTTTTATTATGTTTTATTTAACGTTGTTCCAGAGTCGTCACCATTTTTACAGCGGCGAGGACAAAAAGCCGCAAAAATAACGGCCTTTACAGTGCAGTTATAAAAGGGGCTACGGGACTCTGTGTGACCTACTTACTTAATTAGATAAATTACCACGTGTTGTTTAAATTTTCAACATCATACTTCCATTATAACTTGAACATTTGATGTTGTGTGGAATAACTTTCAGAAATTTACTCGATTTTCTTTAAACTCTTCGGATGGCCTAAGCAAAATCTTGTGACCTAGTTTCACTAAACTTCATCTTTTACAAAAGATGTAACGTACGAATCCAAACTACGATAAAAACTTTACAGGCGCTGCATAATTCGTTCATGGCTTATAGTTTCAAGTTGCAAAATTTGGTTATTCCCCCCTGAATAATCCCGCGTTAAAGTCTTGTAATCCCTTGAAAATGGACGCTGGTTCCACCATTTGCAAATTACTTAACCTATTCCCAAAGTACAATTCAGCGTACATCATAAAAAAAATCCAAATCCGCTCAGGCGTCTTCGAGTAGGGAAATTCCTAATCGGGAAACATACATAGACAATAAAAGGATTCCAACGAATTGAGAACCTCCTCCTTTTTTGAAGTCTTTTTTGAAATGGAAGTGAGTTAACGTTCCCATACGACATTGCATAGTAATGTTAAATTAATCTGTGAGTACAACTATAATAATAATCAGCTTTATAAACTTGGTGACACACTAAAATATTATTTCAAATCTAGATTAGATACCTCGGTCATAAATAACAATTTATGTGGTCACATTTGTATGTACCTACCTATTATATCAAAAATATGCTATGCCAGGCTATGAACATAATAAGATTAGTATTACAAAACTTGCAAATAAAATGGCACATCTTTCTATATCGTTTGTTACTTCCACTCGATTAGTTTCAGAACGTCAGAGCAACGTGCGATATAATGTATTGTAAAGGAACGTTTTATAAACCGCAGGGTGTACACTAGTCCACATCGATACTATTCACCAAAAAATGTTTGTTTTTTTACCTGGCAGGAAAAATTATAATGTGTTTAGTTTGTGGTTATTACGCACAACCTACATTGTACTCTTAAGTCGAAGTGATTGAATAATTTGTGCATCAGTCTTCTTAAATTAAGAGTTAAGCCTCTGAAAATCCCAAGATTTATAACTATGAATGAAGTTCGAACCTCCAACTACATCCGCTATGATTTCAGCACCTTAGCCCGGTAAATTTATTGAGGCTTAAACTTACCTGCCTAGTGAATGCGTAAATCAGACTTAATAACCACACTACGGTGTCTTTAAAGTACCTTTCCATTATTACAATCTCAAATGGTATCAAGCTGTAATATGCCAACGGGGCAGACTTAAGAAGGGTATTGGACATCGGTGTAAAATATTGTTTAATAGCTTAACTAATTTTCGTACTATAAACGTATAACAGTCCATGCAGAAATCCAAAAACTTATGCTCTAAGTACGTTTACTCTATCAGTGAAGCATCAAACCAACGTTGATTCTTCTAAGTGCATTTATAATAATGTGATCTGAACTTTACAAGTAACCTGTGATTGATGGCGGCCTTAATGATTTTTATATTTTTAACAAATCCTCTAAATATGGATCGGCCCTTATGTATGCTCTGTGATGTTTTTAATTCATAAGGCTTGCTTAAAATAGAGCTGGAGCTATTTATCTATTAGATATACATCTAGTTAAATATAATAATTATTATATTGATTACAACGCGGAGCGACAATAAAACACCGGCTCGTCGGTGACAGAACTGTTTTATTAATTATGAAAATACCCACATATGGAACACGCCCCCCTTTAAGACAATACTTATTTTAAAGAAATGAACATACAAAAAAAAGCAAGAATAAGAAATACACAAAAAAAACAATAATAAGAAAGTAGCTGTTAGTAAATATGTGAAATAAATCTTAACTAAATTTAATGAGGAAACCCCTGCCACAACTACAAGTAAATGTAACCGAGACCCTATAACTTCAATCCTTAGAATTAACATTTCGGATGTGAACCTTTAAGAACACGACATGCACGCAAAGGGCGTGCACGAGGTGTCTGTTCGTTATCAGCCGATACCGGCACGGGCTCCGATTGCTCTGTCCCCTGCGAGGCACGCTCAACAGGTTCGGACTGCTCCCCCACATCAACACTAACACCTGACACTGGTGACTTTAAAGTTGAACTGAGTTGGCCTTCATTGGACACGCCCGACTCTCTTACCGGTGGTTCGATATTAGGAGCTAACGAGTATCGAGTCGGCCTCTTAACACTCAAAAGCTGATCTATATTGCGTCGTAGCTCACGACCATCAGCCGCACGTACTCGATAAGAACACGGCGATTCCCTCGCCGTAACGGCCGCCGATATCCACTTTTCCTGACTTGGATTATAGTTACGAGCTAAAACTTGGCTACCAACCTCCACACTCCTATCAAAACCCGGTTTCCGTTCTCCAGATCTTTCTTGCGAGGCTTCCACTTGATCCTTCGCGCTGGGTTTCAGCGCATCGAGTCGACCCCGCAGGCGCCGGCCCAGGAGAGCCACGGCTGGTGCGATACCTGTGCTCGCGTGCTCCGTGTTCCGATACTGAAATAAGAACAGGCTTACCGCCGAATCTATGTCCCTACCTTCGTGGATCGCCTTCTTCATAGCCCGTTTCACGGACTTCACCGCATTTTCGGCTGCGCCGTTACCCTGTGGTCTGTAAGGGCTTGTGATGGTGTGTGTGATCAAATTTTTACGCATATACTCGGCGAATTCAAACGAACTAAAGGGCGGGCCCCCGTCGCTAACCACGACAGAAGGAAGACCGAAGCGTGCGAAGGTTTCTCTTAACTTCCTGATAGTAGCGGTAGCCGTGGTGCCCTCGGTCATTTTCTGAACCTCAATCCACTTACTGTGAGCATCGACGGTAATTAAATAACGTTTACCCTGAAATTCCGCGAAATCAATATGTAAACGCCACCAGGGACTGGCAGGAAACGCCCACGGATGCAATTGACCGCGCGGTGGTGCATCCATCTCTGGCCATCGACTTCATCTTGACCACACCGAGGTGACCCTCGTGCAGTTCACTCAGAACGCGACTTCGCAAAACAGTCGGTATCACCACTCTGTGATTATACAAAATACAACCCATTTCTATTGTTAGACTATCCTTACGGTAAAAATAAGGCTTCTCTGTCTCCGCTACCTTTGAAGGCCAACCAGATACAACATAGCGATATATATTTTTTAAAATTAAGTCACTGGCAGTACAACGAGCGACTTCTTTAACAGAAATCGGGAACGAAGCTTCGACATAATTTACATACACAATCGGATCCCGTTCAGGTTCTTTACGTTCACACGGCAATGGCAGACGAGACAAGGCATCACTACAGTTGTCTTTAGATTTCACATATTCAATATCAAAGTCGTAAGCTGCAAGTTTCACAGCGTAACGTTGTAATCTACTGGCAACTGTTTGTGGCAACCCAGATTTAGAGCCAAAAATAAATAAAAGAGGCTTGTGGTCCGTCTTAATAATAAAATGACGGCCATACAAATAATGATGATATTTACTCACTCCACTGACTATCGCGAGCGCTTCCTTGTCGAGAACGCTTCTAGAACGTTCTTGTTTGTTCAAGGTTCGCGACGAAAAACAAATCGGACGTTCCTCACCATTAGGGTATCGATGAGCCAAAATACTGCCAATGCCGTATTCACTACTATCGACAGAAAGGACCAACGGGAGCCCCGGGTCATAATGAGCTAACACATTTTTGCTTAAAATTATTTTTTTAACAACTTCGAATGCCTTTTTACATTTTTTTGACCAGTTCCAAACAACGCCCTTTTTAAGTAACTCATATAAAGGTGCCAGTGTTGTGCTAATATTGGGCATAAATTTTGAATAATAATTAACGAGGCCCAGAAAAGAGCGCAACTGGGATACATTACTTGGCGCGGCCGCATCTACGATTGCCTTGACTTTGTTTGGATCTGGATGCAATCCGTATTTATCGATAACAAACCCAACGTAAGTTATACTGTCCTGCAAAAACGAACATTTTTCATATTTCACTCTAAGACCGACGTCACGCAGACGCTCCAAAACACGTTTTAAATTCGCCAAATGTTCATTCCGGTCCCGACCAGTCACAGCAATGTCGTCGAGATATACCACAACACCACTCAGACCCCGGAGAGTGTCCTCCATAAACTTTTGAAACTTCTCGGGAATGCAGTTTAATCCGAAAGGTGTGCGCTTGTAAACAAACGTGCCTATGTGAGTGCTGATCGCCGTACACGCTTGTGACTCATCCTCGAGTAATAATTGTTGATAAGCATTAGTGAGGTCGATCTTAGAAAACTGTTCACCGCCGCTCAACGCGGCGAATAACTCTTCGATTCGTGGCAGGGGGTACGGCTCGCGCAATAGCTTGGGGTTGATGGTTACTTTGTAATCACCACAGATACGAATTTCACCCGTTTTTTTTATTACCGGCACAATGGGCGTGCCGTATTCGGAATAATCTACTTTATAAATAGTACCCTCGGCCACGAGTCGAGTCAACTCGCGCTCGACTGGCTCACGCAGAGCCAGAGGCAACTGTCGCGCTTTCAAAAACACTGGCGTCGTATCTTTTAATTTTAATGACATTTTTACAGTACACGTTCCCAGCCCGGCTGCAAAAACGGTAGGAAACTCGTGACGTAGGCTTTCGACTATATTAACATTTTGCAAATTACACAAAAAATCATTAATCTGTACCGAGCCAATATTCAAACGACGCAGCCAAGAACGACCGAGAAGTGGCGGTCCGCCATTTTTAATTACAAATAACTTTAACCGATCCGCTTTATACTTCCCGATTACCACATCGACTAACAAATATCCCTCAGGCTCGATTAAAGTTCCCGTATAAGAGCGTAAACAAACATTATTTTTATTAATATTACAGTTTTTAAAATACCGCTTATAACAATCGAAGTTAATAGTAGATAACTTACTGCCAGTATCTAGCTCGAAATCTAATAACAACCCGTTCACCTGGGCGCGCACACGATACGGTTGACCACCCGCACCACACACGTTTAAGCTATACATCTCACCATCACCATCACTATCACTGTCCAGATAATTCTGGTTTTTATCCCGGGCGCGACCTTCGCCGTCACACGCCCCGCGCCTTCGCACTCGCCTCGCCCGGCAGAAAGACCGCACGTGACCTCTGAGACCACAGCGCCAGCAGGTCACCGAAGCCTGCCCGCTGCTCGCGCCCGCCGTGTCCGCAGCACGGCCCGCGCGCGTCGTCGTCGCAACCGAAGCACGGCCCGCATGCGCCGCCGCCGCACCCGAAGCACGGCCCGCGCGCGTCTCCGTCGCTACACGATGCAAAGATTCCGTCGTCGCGGCCGCCGTCGCAGCCGCCGCGCTGTCGCCGCCGCCGGCTGAACCACCCGTCGCAACACTAACTAGCGCATGTCGGTCTGCAGCTTCGAGAGCGAACCCCAATTCGATAGCTCTTCTATACGTCAAATCCGGCTCCGCAAATAAACGGGTTCTCATATCGTCACTATTCAATCCCGATACGAATTGATCTCTTAAATTCTCTTCCAGATTCGCACCAAAATTACACGTACTCGCTAGGTGCTTTAACGCTTGTAGGTATTGGCTGAGTGATTCGCCGTCCCTCTGCCGCCGCAAGCGGAAAACGTGTCGTTCCGCGATGTCCGACCGCTTCGGTTCCACGTGTTCACCGACTAACCTCACCAGGTCTTCAAAAGTTTTCGTCTCCGGGTGTTCCGGAGCGCACAAGTCACACATTAAATCATAAGTAACTTGTCCCACAACTGTGATTAACGTCGCAACTTTCAAATGTTCCTCAATTTGATTGAGTTCGATGAACTGTTCCACGCGTCTGACGTACGCCAACCATTTTTTACTATTTAAATCGAAACTTTCGATTTTCCCGATTGGCATCGTGATAAGCACACACAATTACACGAAATTATAATGTTTTTCCTCGTCGCCAGTTAAATATAATAATTATTATATTGATTACAACGCGGAGCGACAATAAAACACCGGCTCGTCGGTGACAGAACTGTTTTATTAATTATGAAAATACCCACATATGGAACACATCTTAATCAATAACAAGACATTTAGACCCCTGATTGGCTGAAAAAAAACTTGAGGAAAATCAGAACTGAAGAGTGAAGTTGTAGCTAGAAGCTACTACGCTGAACGCTGGCTAACTATGGCTTGGCAGGCGTAACCCTTTCATAGTAATCTGTAGATCCTCACACTTCAAAGTGTTCTCACAGTTTCCTTTGCTGCGAAAGAAGAGCACGACCGGACATAGAGTTTGGATTTCAGACACTTCATTAGAAAGCAGACGCTTAAGTGGCCTTTTCCCGGACGATCCAAGTACAACGAAGACATGATCTACAGTCTTGCTGTTTAGTCTAAGGCAATCCTAGTAAAAGGTGCACTGTGAAATAAAATAGATAACGCCCGTGTCATCGGTCGGTCGTTCGGAGACAAAAATAGCGGAAAAATTTCATGAAACTTGTTCCAGGAAATACGTGATTTTAAAAAAGCCTTACAAGTATGTACAAATAATTTTTGTTATTTCGAATCTCCGTAAGTTGTACGAGGTTTATATAGAGTTGATTTTTTACTTTTACAATATTATTATGAGCTAAGCGACCAAAGTTTATATAAAATTTCTGCAAGAATACAGATTTTTGGAGGCTGGTACTGAAACTTAAGTTTTTGTTCCTATACAAACCTAGATGTGCAAGGTACCTACTTATTCAAAATATTTATAGATATTTATAGATGTTAAAACGCCATAATCGCGTACGAGCGTTTGTATGGAAAATCTACCGGGAAGGCTGCTCTTAAAACACATTTCTGGATATTAGTCGCCTGACTGTATTAAATAGCACGGGTTGAATAAATGAATTCTAATGTAGTACTGAAGGAAAAGAAGGTTGTTGTAAGCAAATGAAGAAAGCGCTGCAAATAAGGTTAATAGTTAATACTTAATACCATTACATCGTTAGCACTCCACATACATTAGTTATGCATTCTCTCACATCCCGGATGGAAAGGCAGCGTAATGGTAAACATAAAACGTAGACTTATTACTTAATTTGCAATTCCCAATGGGTGCTCTGTAGAAATAAAATAGCGTAGCCCTGGTACGTAAGGCGCGCATAGAGTGTTTCGGATATGTTTAAATATTTCATGTGTTATGATATTCATGAGAATCTGTTCGCGGAGCATCCCGCGAGAGATCTGAGGAGGTTACGTAGGACACACGAATGCGTAAGAATATGTACGAAAATATATTTAAGACAAATTGAAAGCCAGCTACTACAAATGCGCAAACATAAAGATGATGAAAGGGCAGATATGTGAAATAAAAGTACTGCGTGTAAATAATTTGCTTGAAGAAGAACGTGCTATATTATGTTCAACTTTACTGTTTATTTATTGTCACTACTATTAAATAGTACATTGTGATACAAGGGTGGAAAGTAGGTTTTTGCAAACGAGCTGTCATTAACAAGCCCGAGCCGAAGGCGAGGGTTTTTAATGTCACGAGTTTGCAAAAACCTATACACCCGTGTATCACACGACGTTTTTCAATACAGTTGTGAGAATTAGTAAAAAAACAAATCAAAGAGATAATATGTTTGTTCAAGATTTTGGGGGCCAATTTCCATCTTGTTTGGTTTTTACCCTAAATAAAATATCGAAGATCAAAATCGAAGGCGACTTCGAATTCGCAATCGAAAAGATAAAAGATAAAAGATAAAAGATAAAAGATAAAAGATAAAAGATAAAAGATAAAAGATAAAAGATAAAAGATAAAAGATAAAAGATAAAAGATAAAAGATAAAAGATAAAAGATAAAAGATAAAAGATAAAAGATAAAAGATAAAAGATAAAAGATAAAAGATAAAAGATAAAAGATAAAAGATAAAAGATAAAAGATAAAAAGATAAAAGATAAAAAGATAAAAGATAAAAGATAAAAGATAAAAGATAAAAGATAAAAGATAAAAGATAAAAGATAAAAAGAAAAAAGAAAAAAGATAAAAAGATAAAAGATAAAAGATAAAAGATAAAAGATAAAAGATAAAAGATAAAAGATAAAAGATAAAAGATAAAAGATAAAAGATAAAAGATAAAAGATAAAAGATAAAAGATAAAAGATAAAAGATAAAAGATAAAAGATAAAAAGATAAAAATATAAAAAAATAAAAGATAAAAGACAAAAGGTAAAGGATAAAAAAAAAAACGAAAAAAAAATTCCTTCTGTGTCCATCCCATCCCAATGTCCATCCCATTTGATTGTACAATGAAAACTCCTTGGTATCAAACGTTTTGCAAAAGTAATGATCGAGCTTGTAAAAGTAAGTTACGACCACGAAAAAGTAAGATGCCTGTGCGTAAGATTTAACTTTCGAATACTAATGACAGCCTCTGAAAGTGCGCCATAACATACAACTGTATTGAAAAAGAAGTTATTGATTTTAAATGATCTAATTTTTCATGAGGGAACGGTTTTAATATAAATACGCTACTAAATAAATGACAGTATTAATTGTATTCGTGATTGAAGTTACATTTACCCTACTAAATAATTTTATTTATGGAACTCTTTTCTTAAATCATGTTTAAAAGAACACTTACTTAAGTGTTTGTCTATACAACGTAGGGCTACCCACAGCGCTACAGTGTGATAAATTCACGACCCTTTATTATGTTCCTTATCCCTATGTTGGGCAGGGATCTCCTCTCATAGAGGAATTTGTCCTGCATAACCCAGCCTCGCTGGTGAAGTGCAGGTGAAGGGGGACTTAGCACACTTTTATGAGCGATGTGGTGAACTCACAGACAAGTTTCCCTACGATTTCCTCACATGCGAGTGATATTGAATGCCCACACAAACAACTCCGAAAAATCATAAGAGCATGCACAGGAATTGAAGCCTTGATGCCCTGACGAAAGGCAGACATCTGAATCAATTGGCTATTGCATGGCTACCGTTGATTGTTTGTTTCAATTCAATTTTTCCCGTCACGAATATCCCAACACGAAAAAAATCATAAAAATACCATTGTTTATGCATTTTATTCTATTGTGTAATGTGTTACATTTATCACTCATTAAAAAAAGTAAAATATCAAGGAAAAACATTTGGAAAAACATTGTGTGAGGTTCAAGAACCAAGACTGCAAAGAATTGTACATGGCGCGCGACCAATCAACGAAGTTTCAAGTTGTGTGTCACATCTACAATATAAATTTATAACGAAAAAGTTCTTTATTCCAACCGAGTGTTCCACGAAACTCACGCATTATTACTTTTTATCACAGAATGGTACTTAGAGTAATGGACCCAAAAATGAGACTTCAAAGACTTCAAAATTCGTAGCAAATTGAAATTAACGATATTCATGCACGAATACAGATCTATCGGAATCCGTACCCGTATCCCCATGTAATGGTTTGCTATGCTCTGTTGACCGGCCGGTCTAAGCGCCCGAGTACAAAGTGCTTGTCCTGCAATTCTCACCCTCGTATGTTTCGCTTCTAGTCTATTTTCGTCTTGTGAGTGTTATACTGAAGACATACATATAACATTACTAAAAGTTTCTTAGTTTGTCTGTATGTGTCGGTTCGTCCGTTCCACCCGTCCATCTGCCCGTCCGTCTGTTTGTGTGTGGGTGTGCGTTTGCTTGTTTTTCAGACAATCTGAAGTGTGTCACAATACAAGCTATTATTGTCCCGAAAAATCCCGTGTAAGCCCAAAAACGATTAGATGTTGGATTTTACTGTGCAGTTGTTCCTGCAGTACTTGCTATCAAATCATCATCCCCTTGCCTTAGAAATTACGTAAAAGCGTTTTTGTTTAGTCACTTCGTACACTCAAACTCGTCTGCTACTAACTATTTGAAACAAAAAACCACATAGGGATAACAAACGTACAAACACATTTATGAAAAATATTTTTATGACTTTCTCCTTAAACGTTCAACTGTAACTGGTCTCTAGGCCTCCTCTCTCACATGGTGATTGATTTTATGCTTGCAGAGCTTTAACACTACATTTAGTGTTTGGCGACAGTCGAACTAGCTTTCCACTGTAACTTGTAAAGTTTGTAACACTAAAACCGCCACGTTCAGTTCTTGCAAATGTGAAACAGCCTTCAAACGTAAAGCACGTAAAAGGCTTTTATAGTCGAATGAAGTTTATTGCGCTCACAATAGCTCCCTCCGACCGTTTACATCGACTGCTTTATGGGTACAAATGTGACAAAATTGTGGAACGAGCGTAATGCAGATTTTAGTGCCACTCAGTCGGGCTAGCATGATCGATGCAAAAATATTTCACGTCGAGTCTATGTCGTGCTGTCAATTTATACTGCAGCTAACTTTTGCTTGCATACATACATTCAGTGATAATCTTATACTTAGCAATACTCTCCGAAGCAGCCGGTTGTGATTGAGAGTCAAACATATTATCATACTTATCATTTGATATGAATCAAATATTTTTATACCGTAACTTTAAATTCTAAACATTATTTCAAAGGCACTGACACTAAAGACAAAGAACAATCCGTAAAGGTCAAGAAGGTTACGTTAAATTCCGCTACGGTTACTATACTATACTTAAAAATACACTTTAAACTATATAACTATATGTATACTATAGACAATACACTATAACTTCAACAAAAATTCATTGTCCACTGGCACAGATGAAATTCGGCATATACAAATATAGTGCTAAAAGTAAAAGGCACAAAGATTTCTACAATGAAAAAATAATTTACTTAATTGAGACACCCAGATAAATTTTAGATACTTTGGGCTATGACTTTGGGTCAAGATTTGGCGTATTGGTCACAGCTAATGCTAACCTTGTCGTGAGTTCGCCGTTTGAGCTCTTTATTACGAAGTTGCGTGGTATAAACAATAACATACTCGTATTATTACGTTTATGATTATATTATTCGTTAATTAAATTTGAATTACAACAATGTTAGTTTATTTTCATTGGCTAGCGTGAAATTATGATAGGGGAAATTTTTAGACCCGACATCGGAATGTAAGATATTACTCTGGAACGTAAGACCCGATCTTGGAATGTAACCTTATGATACGTTTCTTGATCTAATCACTAGATCAGCGGGGCTAGGACGTGCAAGTGTAGATAATTTTGCCTACATTTGTTGGATCTCTTTTATCTTTCTAAATTCTAATCCATAAAGATAGGCCGAGAAAAGAGATCGACAAAAGTAGAGAAAACTATATCTCTGCATAGACATGAAGACAGAGGCGTCATAGTGTTTTCATCGGCTAGGCCGGAAAGTCATAGCAGTTAAATAGAATACAAAAACCCGATAGTTCTGTATTTGTGTAGTTAGAATAGAGGCGTCCGATTTTACGACACCTCATGAGATTTTATTGAGCACGCCGCCCTACGGCTATAAACGTTATATTATTATCTGTGACGTTATCACTACTAAGCTAAGTCAGCTTAGTACGAAATTCTAAATGCTCCTTTATTTATTCACTAGTTCTTGCCCGCGACTTTGAACACATGCAGGAGCAAAAATTTTATACACCTTTTTATATCAATGTTGATTTAATCTTTTTCTAACTTATTCTTATAATTGTATGTACCAACAAATGCTCTGCCCACGTGGAATGGGGCCAAGAAACTGGCTGTATTTCCCCGCTGAACAGCTAGGTTGCTTTGTTGCGCAAAAAATGAGCGTTCCCTTCTGTTACCAGATGAGGCTTGTAACCGAGGGAAAAGTCTCACCTATATGTTTGGCATTAATGATGATCACATGGCCCAGGGTCTCCATGGATAAATATTTATTTCTCTAATTAAACAGCATTCAGTAGTATCAGTTTCAGTTTCCGCCCTTAAAAATTGTCTAAGATAAAAATGGTATAAAATTAGAAAGTAACTAAAACAATTTCTACCCTTTATCAGTCATTGATACTGGCTCAAAACACTCAAAGAGAGAAAGATAAATTAATACCCATCAGCTGAAACAGCTAGATTCAGAAGCATAAAATGGACTGAAGCACAGATAAGATAATAGTTAGTATCTTAAGGTGTTGCGGCCCTACCAGCCCGCGAAATTCAAATTTTATTTAGTTTTTCGCAAATATTAGACTAACTAAACATTTTAGATTTATGGCAATGCATTTTGCGGGCCTACTTTATATGCATCTACATGTTTTTAATAGAAACTTTGCTCGAAAGTTCCCACTCATCTCATATTGGTTCCCGAAAGATAATTTTTTGCAGTTTCCCAGATTTCGAGCTATCGGGAACCAATATGAAGTAAATGAGTATTGTTGAGCAGAGTTTTTATTAAAAACATGTAGATGCATAAATTCTGTGCTCGCAAAACACATTGCCATTAACCTTCGATGTAAAATTAGTCCACTATGAGCAAAAAACTAAAGAAAATTTGAATTTTCGCGCCCGGATGTTACCCATTGCCCTTAATAGAGTTCCTGCTATTTTTAAGATGGTGAACACTAAGAAAAGAGCCACTTTAATGGGTAAATGTCCCTGGGGTGATATTAGGTTTAAATTTACAAGCTCTCGTGTACGAGAAGCTGAGATAGGAATTACATAAATTACAAAAAATCTCGTCCTTAGATCTATTGAAAGTTAAATACACCTGCTATCGAGTGGTGCCTACTTTAGCCTAATTAGGTGTAAATAGGCTCAAGACTGCAGACTCATAGAGGGTACCTAACTTCCTAACTAGGCCGTAACTTGTGGAAAGGCTTTAAGTATACATACAGAAGGTGTCCTTAGAAAGCCGCAAGGAAGAAAACCCATGTTTAACTAATTGGCAAGGTAGATAAATACTTGACCTATTATTATGATTCCTACAATACCTACCACTTACGAGTAACTAGAATTATTGAAGAGGCATGTATGAAACAGTGTCCATTGTTTACGCACGATGTGATATAAAGAATAGATAGTAAAGATTTTATTTATTTACATCGTGCCCGCCTCATGCTTCAGTGTCTTATTGGTAGCCTCCCTACGAGTATATTGTATTTGATTAATTTATTTGACGTCAAACAGGTTTCATTTGTATAGAAAAGACAGCCTAAACATAACCTCAGTGCCACTAAGATACCATTAGATACTCAAATCAAATCAAATCATTTACTTCATATAGGCCATTACATGATAGCTCGTATGAATAGTCAGTAAAAATAATTAAGTAGGTATACTTATTAATAGTGATAACTATTTAACGACTTAAAAACGCGCCCTGAACTGAGAAGAAGCCCACAATAAACTCAGCCGGGTATTGTTTTTTTTGTTATCACTATACTAAATAATGTATATATTATACTTTGCCTGTTGTGAGGTCGAATATACCGAAATAATAGACATAATATACACAGAACCTGGCGGACCGCGTGGCAAAATGTCGCCTGTTTACTGGTGTCAAAAATGATTATTTCGACACCAAAGGCGTCAGTAGATAACCAACCGCAGTATTGTCTATGGACCGCGGTCCACAGATCACTATTTATACTAATAGTCCACACGCGGGTTTGCACAGGGACAGTTTCCGCCATATTGTGGCGTATTAGGGAGATTTTTGAAGATTTGCGTGAAATGGGCTCATCTTGAGGTTCACATCAGTGATCGAAATACTAAAGAATGGAAGCAATTTTTCTGTGGTCCAGTTGGTTGGTTAATCTCTGCGGCTGATAGACTGCGTGAGCCGGCCAATCACGGTCAGCATAACACGCGGTACGAACCAATCGCAATTCGCCATCTTTCGGTGAATATGGGTGACCTGTGTAGTTATTTATGTTGGTTCCAACTTTGAAAAACAATGTGTACGTAAAGGCTGCTTCCATACTCTAATATTTCGTGGCCATACAATTACTCGTACTGGCAAAATATGACCATAGTTGAGAGTATCTTAGTAGGGTCGTTGATAATCTGGGCTAGAAAATGACTATATGAATATGTACAGAACTTACTTCAAATGTTCCTTGTAGATATCGAAGTCAGTGAACACCAGCTCGACGATCTGGTGAGGTTCTGCGAGGAAGGTGTACAGCAGGCAGATGCTGCGAGGGTACGGGCGAGGGTAATCAGGACTGCTGAATGTACCACGCTCCTTGCCGTGCGTGGACGTGAAGCGGATACACGAACAACCTGTACATATAATGGAAATATTTCAGCGCTCTTGTACTTCCTACTATAGCCACGGAATACATAATAGTACCTAACGGTACAGAAGGCTCGCTCCGCAAGATTATAAGAAATAGCGACTCTAGCGCCTGGCTCCGCCTCTATATACAACACGCAACAAACGCAAAGTTGTAGTAGCTGTATTTAGATATTGCTTAAGAGAATAATATGTTGTATATTTTTTGCCTTTCTTTTTTTTTTCGTGGGTGCGACATGAAAGTTTTTGTACGAATTTTAAGTCGACTCGAATGCCTTCATACATTTACAGCCAGCGCCATCTTTTGACAGCCGCATGTCAGTGACTGTCCATAGATGGTGCTGGCTGTAAATGTATGGAGGAATTCGATTCGTTTGTGTGATGCGAGTCAACTCGAAATTCTTACAAACAACCTGTACTAACCTACTGATCACTGCGAACAGAAGGCAGTTACCTAAAGTAGTTGAAGTTACCTAAAGCATAACAGCACTCATAATAACAACGTTAACACGCTTTCAAGCCGGGCTTTCAACAAATAAAATGACACAAAAAAGATAGCGAATGACCCAAGCGCGACACGGTAGCCCCGGATGAATATTTTATATGAAAATCTTTTGCGACTCCGTGAGTTCTTCTCACGTAATCAGGTAATCTCGCCTCCACGCGAAATGAAATTTTTAACACGGGATTTTTAAAACGAAAATGTATGATAACATGCATGGACGCAACGCCATTTGATATTGTATGAAAGCTCTCGTGTCAAAGGACGTATTATATTGGTCCCTTGAATTTGAATGGGCCCATTTCGGACGCCGTTTTTACTTTATACGGCCGTAACTCGGACGTTATTTTAAATCAACTATATGTTTATGATTCCATTTCATTGCGTGCATTGTTGTTAAATGTGTTTCTGTACCTATATTTATATTTTTTACTAACTTTTTTCGTGCTTTGCTTACGTGACACTCTATCCTCTTTAGGGATGATTGTTTTTTTTATAATGGGCGTGCAAACGAGCAGATTTCAAAACCTGATGTTTTGAAGAAGCTTGGATGGAAACTAAATAAATGAATAATTATTATTGCAATGATTTGTTGACATAATTTGAATCTTCTTTAAAAATCCACTGTTTATTTACTGAGAACAGTAATTTCATAATAATTAATTTAAATTTTCAACGCAACGATAATTTCAAAGAATTAATAAAGCTCTGATCCAAAGGAGATGCCTAATTAAAAACCATTAATAATAATAATCAAACCTTTGTCTATTCCCGCTCATCACGCACCCATTCCATTAAAGACGGAGATTCGAAAAATGCCAGACATACGTGACATGATATTCGACGTATGATGTTTAAAATGTATTTTTTTTAGATGATGATATACTTACAACCCAAAGATAATGAGAACGACAACATGAGAAGTAGGATAGTTCGTAGAACTTTATTCGCTTAGATGTTGGACGTAGGGCGCGAACTATGTAAAGTCATTAACTTAGAAATAAATATGACGTTTTGACAGATTTTGTACGACATACTATGTTTTAAATTTATTCCTTAGATGATGTATCTGGCGAATGAAAATTCAGCCCTTACAATAATGTTCTGAGCCTTGGGAATATTTTCCTTAACAACCTGACACAATATCGTAATATCGTTAATATTACATTGTAAGTCTAGCAGTCACGTGATCTTAGCCCATTATTAATTTATTAGAAACAATGAGAGGAAATGATGGGAAATAAAGCTGAAATATTTTAGAGATATGGGCGCTCCAACGGAGATTGGTTCTAACAAATCGCTCTGAAGATCTTTATTGAATGGAGGACTAATGGTAATCTCAGTATTAGGTGCGATTAATTTCATCATTTTCCATTTTTATCATAATTTTAGGAAATACTTGGTAGAGTTTACGCAATATTTTTAATTAGATTTTTAGCACCTATTGTGTGATGCAGCAATAATAATAGCTTAGTTTAAAGATCTTTTTACTCTGTGATAATAGTATCGACGAAGTTTCATCGTTGTTACTGATTGGGTAATGCTTCGAATTCGGTCGTATCGTGTAGGCTGTGGTTAATTTTTGCATCGGTTATGCAGCCAAGGCACCGATTGGCTGGTGATGGCTGCATGGCTTTGGTTACCGAATGTACGAGTAATTAGGCGTTATTTTGCTTTTTGTTCAAACTACTGTAGCGTGGTTCGGTACTAACTCGCGTTTGCGGTCTGCGGTCGGCAAGGATGACCGATCAACGCCACTTACTACGTCGATTATCAGATAGAAAGAAGATAGAAAGAAGATAGCAAGAAGATAGCTCGGTCGGTGTCCAGCTTGAACCTTTCGGGTCAAGGGCCGTACGTGTATCCGTCGCTCGTCGAGGCTGTAACTTCAGGGTAGTCGGGAATTAAATTAAACAAGGAGATTGACCAGAAAATCATTCACAATTGTATTCAAAATTTAAATCGGGTTAGTAGTACATGCGCTTGGCTTACTGGCTAAAGTACTAGGCGAATAGTCTAGAAATCGAGGCCGAGTTATTCCTGTTCTTGACGATAATTGCGTGACGAAATACTCTAATAGGAAGCGCTCGCGAAAAAAGGGGTAGGTGAAAGTCCATAGAAAAAATGGGTTTACGATACGGATTGTCCGGTGTTCCTAAGTGCGCACGTCGTGAAGAGCTGGCAGGGGCGTACGGGGTACGCGTTGGCGTCTCACTGCTGTTCCATCAGGAGCGGAGTTGGTGGTCGTGCTCCCGACCACGTGTTCGACCGGGTGCGGCGTGCTCGTTCGCCCGAGGGCGTCACTTTTTCGACAATCACTTCACTTCACCACACTGCTTCGCTTATTGTTACTTCACATCAGCGGTAGGATTCCAGAGCAAAAACGAACGTTCGCCAAAGCGCCGACTATATAAAAAATATGGCGATCACGCGGCGTGACCAGCCATGTTGAAAAAAATGTCGCTCGCAGAAGTCGCGATGTGCGAGCGAGGGGGGCTTAGATGCCCATTTTAAGGCAGTCGCGAAGCGACCAGCGAACTTGTGCTCACTCCAGGGGAAGTCTGGAGCCCTGATGCGGCTTCACATAGCGGCCTAGTGAGCCGTTTTAGGTTCGAGGGACTGAACGCGTTGGCTGTCCGAGTGCGACTAACTGACTGTTCGTTACGTCTCGTTAGGGATGTGCCTTTCTCCGGTTTATCATCTAGTGACGTGCTTTGGGGTTTGAAGGTGGGCGTAGGCTACAGACGAGGCAACTGATTGTCAGTTTGTAGGTTGGGGATACTGAAGGGTTGATTGAGTAAGATGGTAGTGTATAACACTACAATACCCCGTTTTTTGGAGAAAGATAGCAAGGCTATCGGACAGGCCGGTCAGTGGTAAAAAAGAGGATGACTCTATAGTAGAGTCTGTAGTTGAGTGTGTTATGTGAGTAGTGGGTTATGTAATTATAACTTGGTTTATGTATTAGTTTTTGTTTTTAGGTAGTGTTAGGTTTCCTATGTGATTATCTAAACTAAATGTAACTGTTCCTTTTGTGCTAATCTACTCATTCATTCTTGTAATTTATTTAAATTGGAATGTGGATCCTTTTAATTTTGAATAAGACTCTATCACTCTATTTTATCATTCATCATACCTAGCATACTTGTTAAGTTCTAAATGGTTGAGGTACCTCATAGGATTGGAAACAAAATTATTTTAAATATTTTATGTTAGTTTTTGGATTAGGGAAAAAAACTTAATTTTAATTTTTATTTGAATAGTATATTACATATTAATATTATATTGATATATTATGATTCAGTGTAATATGTAGTTACTGAATGTGTAATTTGTTTTTGGGAATTCTGAGTTTTCCAAAATCATGTACTTCGTAACTTGTTGGAAAGAGATGTGGGTAAAGTCGATCACCTCTCTTTCTTGCTTGTTTTACTGAATAGAATTAAGTAGACTAAGATGAGTTTTTTTTTTAATTATTGTTATTACCTACGGCATGCATTTTTGTTTGAAGAAAAGGCCGTTATTTAGTTAGATATGTCGACTCTTCTCGTTGAACTATAATTAAGTTTTATGTGTTGCAAATGCTTAAATTAATGTTCTATTTACATTATAGATAGGGAATTTATATTTACAGTAGTCGGGTGAAGTATATTTATAGTGGGAGGTTATAATTACTGTGGACAGGGGGATATATATCCACAGTGGATAAGGAATTTCCCTTGAATAAATGTTTGTTAATTGTAAAAACTTGGTTTTAATTTTTACCTGAAAAGTATTCATGTTTTTGTAATGAGTTTTACTGTGTGTGAACTCTACAATGTGTAGTTACTATTTATTAAAAGAAAGGCAGTGGCTTTTGACTGCAAAAAAAAGATGACTCTTTGCTAATAGGTCAGTTTTTATTAAAAGGAAGCCGTCAAGAATGACTGCAAAAGAGGAGTGAATCTCTCGGATTACTCCAAAATTAACCAGAATATTTTTTGGTTTTAGTAAGAGTTTTGAGATTAAGTAGGTAACTTGAGTACCTGTGTGTAGATGTTGTTGAGTGTTAACATATGATTGGGGTGGGAGCTGAGAGGTTGGGATGGTCATGGTTCTCGCTGTTGAACCAGTGGTTGAAGTAGTTGTTTTGGTCTCCGGGTTACCGGTGGAATCATTGTTTTGACTCATTTTTCGGTCTTTAAGTTCAAAGATTTGAATAAAATTTTGTAAATAATAGAATAGGGGTTACCTTAAATGTATTTGTTTTTCGAAGAGACGCGGTGGGCCTGGTGATCGTTCGTTGCTATCACAAATATGGGTTGGAATCCGCTGTTATCACTAATTTAATCTATTATTGTCTAGTATTAATATTAAATTGTCACTCAGGCGTTTCACTCGATTGCTTTATTAAGTAAGTGGTATTAACAAAGATTTAAGTGTTTGTTTATTAATTAAACATCGAAGAAATCGATAAGATCTAATTTTTGGTTATTAGAATAAACAATTAAAAAACTCGATTGACGTTTTGTCAGAAATAATGACAATGTCAAATTCAATTGACGTTTGCTTGTCATTAAAGTGACATGTTGACGTAAGTCAAAGTCAGTTTGTTATGAATGGAGCTGAAACGTCAGTGTGACTTAAGCATAGACATGGCATAGACACAGAATGACATTAGGTTACACAGATTAATATTTTCGCAGATTTTAGTTGTATGAAGTTCGACTAACCTCTGAAGTTGCCAGACAAGCGAGTGACAGATGATACTTATCTTTCGGGCGCCATCTGTGTAGCGTGGTACGGTACTAACTCGCGTTTGCGGTCTGCGGTCGGCAAGGATGACCGATCAACGCCACTTACTACGTCGATTATCAGATAGAAAGAAGATAGAAAGAAGATAGCAAGAAGATAGCTCGGTCGGTGTCCAGCTTGAACCTTTCGGGTCAAGGGCCGTACGTGTATCCGTCGCTCGTCGAGGCTGTAACTTCAGGG
Organism: Coenonympha glycerion; assembly: GCA_963855885.1. NCBI lineage: Eukaryota > Metazoa > Arthropoda > Insecta > Lepidoptera > Nymphalidae > Coenonympha > Coenonympha glycerion. Next base: position 11,643,824 of record OY979637.1, on the reverse strand, counting down.
TAGTCGGGAATTAAATTAAACAAGGAGATTGACCAGAAAATCATTCACAATTGTATTCAAAATTTAAATCGGGTTAGTAGTACATGCGTTTGGCTTACTGGCTAAAGTACTAGGCGAATAGTCTAGAAATCGAGGCCGAGTTATTCCTGTTCTTGACGATAATTGCGTGACGAAATACTCTAATAGGAAGCGCTCGCGAAAAAAGGGGTAGGTGAAAGTCCATAGAAAAAATGGGTTTACGATACGGATTGTCCGGTGTTCCTAAGTGCGCACGTCGTGAAGAGCTGGCAGGGGCGTACGGGGTACGCGTTGGCGTCTCACTGCTGTTCCATCAGGAGCGGAGTTGGTGGTCGTGCTCCCGACCACGTGTTCGACCGGGTGCGGCGTGCTCGTTCGCCCGAGGGCGTCACTTTTTCGACAATCACTTCACTTCACCACACTGCTTCGCTTATTGTTACTTCACATCAGCGGTAGGATTCCAGAGCAAAAACGAACGTTCGCCAAAGCGCCGACTATATAAAAAATATGGCGATCACGCGGCGTGACCAGCCATGTTGAAAAAAATGTCGCTCGCAGAAGTCGCGATGTGCGAGCGAGGGGGGCTTAGATGCCCATTTTAAGGCAGTCGCGAAGCGACCAGCGAACTTGTGCTCACTCCAGGGGAAGTCTGGAGCCCTGATGCGGCTTCACATAGCGGCCTAGTGAGCCGTTTTAGGTTCGAGGGACTGAACGCGTTGGCTGTCCGAGTGCGACTAACTGACTGTTCGTTACGTCTCGTTAGGGATGTGCCTTTCTCCGGTTTATCATCTAGTGACGTGCTTTGGGGTTTGAAGGTGGGCGTAGGCTACAGACGAGGCAACTGATTGTCAGTTTGTAGGTTGGGGATACTGAAGGGTTGATTGAGTAAGATGGTAGTGTATAACACTACACTACCGTCAATTTTACAAATTGCAATTTTACAAAGGCAAAACTATGGTTACTTCAACTTTGATGTTCAACATTGAAATAAGTTTACTAAGATTCATAGAAGATGTAATATATCTTACAGTGAGTATAACTGGTATGTATAGATACTTACTGGGATTGATGGCGAGGCCCTCATCCACCGTATGCAGAGATAAGTGAACGAGCAGGATCACCGCCGTTGACGTCTGGAAAAGACGAAAATTAATTGAGACATTCTACTATTTACAATTGGGGCTTTATTTATATGATTATTCTACCGACAAAACCCTAACGCGTTTTTGTTAGAACCCAATTTCCCTAGCTAAAACTAGTTTTGACTAAATGCCTTTGTTATAACTAGAAATAACTAGGTTTGATTAGGTTTGATGACGCAGTTATGTGATAAAGTGCACCTCCTTCACCCTTACGTTGTAAAACATATTATGCACTCGAGCGACCCGGAGCGGCCAAGGCTGGTCACTCTAAATAGCGACCACTTCGGATCTGTGACATCTCCGGCGCTGCGGGATGTGAAGCTCCTTCGCCCTTGCGTAGCAAAGCACAGGTGTCCACTACTCCACTCTCACCTCCGCACTCACCTTTGCAGCTTGTGCCGCTCCGTCTCGCCCGGGTGCATGTGCTTTACTACAGCAGGCGGCGGGGGTTGCACTCACTCCGCGCCTCCTGCTTAAAAAAAACACTCTAGGGATAGGACAAACAAGACTGCATAGTGTCGGGATCAGGTAGTTTGGTTATATGACTATTTCGACCAAGTCAATCCAATTCGATTTTTTTACTATTAGGGATTATTTGAACCCAAGTTAGTCTAATTTAAATCAATAATCTTTTTCATAATACATACGTATATACATTTCCTATTGCCGTTTAGGAATTGTATAGAAATTCTAGGAAATTTGTAAAATACAATTTATGCCTGGTGAATCTTGCCTGGATAAAAACTCGGGAACTCCCGCAAAAATACTAGCAAAACCACCATAATGTAAAAAAGACGTTTAAGAAAAACCACTTTGGTTTATCAGTAAAAAAAGCAAAAAAGTTATAACACGTAGAGATCTAGATAAATTTTAGAAATAAGGATAAAATTTCCTTTGAGTTAAATCAGTTCCCCAGTGTAACGTGTCCAATTCCAAACTATTCCCATGAAGTTAACTCAAGAATTTTAAAAATGGAGTACGGAACGGAAGACATCATTTGAAACGATAGAGCACCGTACTACGAGTATCTGTGCTTTCTAAAACGTTTGGAAACGTGTAACCAACGTACGTTGGTTACACGTACGTTGGTTACACGTTGGTAACCAACGTACGTGTAACCAACGTTTGTACGTTACGTAACCGTACCAACGTAACGTTTGTACGGTTACGTAACGTACAAACGTTGGTTAAACGTTTGTACGTTACGTAACCAACGTACAAACGTTTAACCAACGTTTGTACGTTGGTTAGGGCGCTTTGTTAGGTAACTAATGGGCTCTCTACGCAGGGAAATTCACGATTAATTCAGCTAGATCTCTAGTCATGCTAATAGTTAGAGAATCGTTCGCGGAATTGCGCATCAACTCGAAATATTCTAGATGTATAGTTGTATACAGAAAGAAATACCGTACCATCGACAATTAGAGTTGAAATATCTAAGTAAGAAGTAAAAATTTAACAAAGTACAAAAATTTTCTTTGTGACCCTAAAAACCAGAATGTTTGTGAGGAAAAACGTGAGGACGGTGAAAAACCTTGTGTCACATAGAAAATTATATACATTACAGTAGCGTAAACAAAGTGGAACATGTGGCTTAGAATGTAATTCTTATAGTCATTAGAGTAATTAAATAATTTGGATACACCTGTTAAAATAAAAATAAATGGTGATTTATCTGTTGTACTTTTGCCAAGCATTTTTTAATACTTTTGGCTATAATTAAGTGCTACAAAAAACGTCGAGCTTGAGCTTTAAAAGACAAGAAGCAAAAAAGTATTTGCTTTCCTCTTCTTTTACTTCGACAACTTCATTATTAATGGAGACAAAAAGATCCGAGTGCGAAAACTAAAAAAAACGCTCAGATAACGTAAAACGCTGTTTGATTCAACAAGTCATTGGTGGGTCTACGCTAGGTGAACCGAGCACGACCCAAACACACTTACGAGTACAAGCCTCGAACGAGTGCGCTGCGAGCATTTCGTTCGTGCTCGGCTGAGTTCCGCCTGTTGTCGGTTTTTTGACGAACACAAAGGGATTTGTAGAACAGTGATTGTTGTAGGTTCGTTGTTCGTCAACACTTGAGGGTGGGTCTTCGCTAGGCGAACCGAGCACGAGCCGAACACAATTCGTGCAGTGTGGACCGGCTTATAAGCCTAGAGCGAGCGTGTGGGCATTCCGTTCGGCTGCGTTCCGCCTGTTGTCGGTTTTTTAACGAACACAGAGGGACATTTGGAGGACAGTGAATAGTGATCGTTGTAGGTTCGTTATACGTCCACAGTTAACGCCGCGAACGACGAAGCGAAACAGCTCCGCTCGTGCTCGGTTCGTGCTCGATTTGCCTAGCGTAGGCCGTAGACCCACCTTGATGCCACGAACGACGAAGCCGAGAATGGCTCCGCTTGTGCTTCGCCCTTGCTCGGTTCGTCTAGCGTAGACCCACCTTTATCCCGCAACAATTATAAGCCGCCTTTTCCTTGCCGCGGCATTCCCTACCGACTCGGATCGCATTAGCATAACAAGGAGACTCGAATTTGCCATGAGTTTCTCCGTCATTTAACTGCGTGGAACGCTCATTTGTTACCAACTCGCTCGCAACTACCTTTGTTACACGCTTCGAACGACTTTAGTGGTGCAAAGTTAGTTTAGAGTTCAGAGGACTTACGGATGGAAAGACGTCTTTGTTACGTACTTGTAGTTACTCTTTTTTTGTTCTTTTTGAGTGAGGCACACTTGCGTGACTTAGTTTAGAACTTTCAACGGTTTCGTACTTTTAAATATTTTGTCAGCGATACCTTTACGAAAGTTTTGGATGTTGATATTTTCTAGTGGCAAGTATCTAAAAGTATTCTAAGTTTTCTACTTGTATGTATATCACGCGTCAGCCCCTAGATTGTGTAAGAAAAATATTTGCAAAATTATACAAATTCTGCCCGCTGATTGGTCGCCTAATTTACGTCAGGCCATTGGAGAGCAGAATTTGCTAACGATTACGATAAGGATGAATACGTTTTTCTTACGCAATCGGACCCTTGATGCCTAACTATTCCACAAAATGTGTAAGGAAGCAAAAGCAATGCATCCTGAAATTATACTATTTATGTGAATGTTATCTATTTCCCACCTAAATTAATTCAGAATTTGCAATTAAATTAATCCGTGTTTTGAACTGCTCAAATATTTAACGAAGATAATAATATTATTATCATATATATTATTTATATCGAATTGGATTATGAGTGACGCCAATTAGCAAATAGATTGTTTATTTAATTTAATTATTCCTATTATACTAATACATATACTATTATGTAATTTTTGAATACAAAAAAAACATTTGGAATAAAATGAGCACAGAAAGGCAATCATTTCAAATGAATTTACTTTAAATAATTTAATTTATGTATTAATTATTGTGTTCATACTGTAAAATTATAGTCGTTTCATACAAAAGTTCGTAGAGACAACTTTTTGATTAAAAACCTGGATCCATTGATATGAAACAAGACAAATGTTTTTTTTTATAAATAAACCGCCTGGACATTTTGCTTTATAAAATGACAGAATAACACCAGAGGCAGAGGCAGAAGCAGAGGAACATAGTAATAGATATTATATGTTGCGATGTAAGAGTCAAATATGAAATAGGCACTCTTTGACGGTAGAATCTTAAAAAGAGCATGAAACTCAGTAGTCACTTCAAAAAAAAACAAAAACAACAAATCAAAGTTAATTAATCTCAATTCGTAAAAACAAATTAGTGAAGATACTATAAAGACCCCGAAATGGGTCCCTGATTAGAGCCTTCGTCACTTTGATGTTTTGTCGCGTGGGCTACTAATTGCGAAAGACAACTGACTTCCGATTGACCGTCGGCAATCACAAAAAAGCCTTTGATGAACACAAAGATAAACATGGAATGATTTGGTTCTTTAGGGGTGGTAACGAAATCATAAAAATAATAAATTAAAAATAATGAGAAGTTACATTTAAAAACTGGATCAAAATCCTGAAAAACACAGTAAAAAGCTCGAATTTTAAGATTAATAAGAACTTAGAGCAAGATTCTTCTGTGTCATTTATCCCTTTTGAATAATCTCCAAAAAATTATTAACCTATATAAAGTTAACTAATATATGAGTCTTCTAAACATTCAATTCTTAAGGGGGATGGGTTTTTCGCTAATAGTTTTTAAATTATATACCTTAGTTTTATGACAATGAGTTTTGCGTGCACAACATTAATGCATCATTCTACATGTTTTTAATAAAAACACTGCAAACAATACTCATTTACTTCATATTGGTTCACGATGGCTCGAAATCTGGGAATCTGAAAAAAATATCTTTCGGGAACCAATATGAGGTGATTGAACAAGTTTCGAGCAAGGTTTCTATTAAAAACATGTAGATTCATAAATATTACAATGCGTTGTTAGTCTAAAATTTGCGAAAAACTAAATAAAATTTGAATTTCGTGGCCCAGTAGGTAGTACCTACCTTAAAAGTTAACTCTATAATCCTTCATTAATATTTTATCTCTTTGCATATTATTTTGTAAGCAAGTAAACTCGTAGAATATTGTAATTCATTTGCATATCTATGAATTACGAAGTGCCTGTTAAATTCACACTCAACCCGGTTTACTACGAATTTAACGGTTAAACAGTTAAAACGGGCCGTAAAAGTCTTAGTCATGATGTCCCTTGCTCGTAAAAAGATTAGCATAAACGTCACATCAGACCCCACTCGTAATTCAATTAGGACGCCATGAATGTTCTTATTGGATTACGTTCAGCGTGATCCTTAATTCCTTTTATTAGCAGCAACATCAGTATGTTATTTTATATCTAACTAGCAAACCCGACGAACTCCGTTTCGCCACCAGATGGCTTTCCCGCTAAAAAGATTTTCCCGCTTTTCTGTTGAAATTTTTCCTGAATTTTCTTTGCTATAAACCTCACGGAGCCCGAGACCTTTCCAACGAATGCAAAACCGTGGAAATCGGTTCGTGCGTTCTGAAGTTATAGCGTCAGGAAGGAAAACCCGACTTATTTTTATATAGTAGATTTTTCCTGAATTTTCTTTGCTATAAACCTCACGGAGCCCGAGACCTTTCCAACGAATGCAAAACCGTGGAAATCGGTTCGTGCGTTCCGGAGTTATAGCGTCAGGAAGGAAAACCCGACTTATTTTTAAATAAGCCTATTTTTCTCTAACTCTGGCTGTCTAATTTTTATATATCGTTGACTACTATATCCTCTGTGGGTAAATGCTTCTACAATATGATCCCGAAAGCAATTAAGGTACTAAGTTAAGAACTGCATGTTTGAAAGGCGGTTTTGGATTAACCATTACATAATTTAAAACAAGCTGTCCAAAAACGTCACCTAAGTTAGGGTCCCTATAAAATAAATTATTATTTGAATAACATAGAGTATACATATTAATCTGATCTAAGTACATCTATAAGTCATTTAAAAAATATTTTTTAACACTCTTACTTTTTTTAAATAAAGAGAACGAATGCCGGGTTTATGGTAAATAATAGTTTTTGCTTTTTTAACACACCAAAAATATATTTGATGTAATTACGTAGGTATGTCGAGCATGCCATTTTTGCCTCAACACGCCATTCGTTACTTAGTCAGTAGTTATAAAAAATGCGTAATACAAATATACATGATTTACAAGTTATGCAAAACGTTTATAATAAATCTACGAATAAAAGCCGTCCCGAAAACTGAATAGTTATGCACTGCTCACTGCGTATGGACAAAAACGTGCAAAATTGTGAAAAATTTTAATGCATTCCCATTGTCATTTGCCCGTCGATCTGGTTTGAACGATTTCGACGCTTCCATTTGCATGAATCCATTTACCACTCGCCCTGGTTCTAACTCACACGACCATGAATTTTCTAGAGTAACATTATCTAGGTAAGTAAAAAAGTAAGTTCATCTTTGAACGCATAAAGGCACGCGGAGATAAGTTTGCGTTATGTATATTATAATTACAAAGAAAATACGTTTTGTCCAGTGGTTCCAAATAAAATACAAAACTTTACACTGGAGAGCAGAACAATCCCAGAAAAAATATTTCATACACTATAACATCCTAAATCTTTAAAATAAAAATGAAAATCCCCTCCCAACATAAGCTCATGAGAAAACTCGTAAGCTTTTCCACTACGTAGAGTAGAGTACAAGCACCTACGATTGGAACTAAGCTGGCTGAAATTTGTAGCAGAAATTTTAGCCTGAAATATCTGAAAACCATCAAAACTACGATACTTACGAGTATGAAACTGCTGAAGATTATTTTTGCTGCTGAGGTATTTTTGCTTTATTTTAGCTGCTACGTTTTTCCAACCATTTTATTATAATAAGTATAAGAATCCTCAACCATCTATACCATCCATGCAAAAATTCACGTCTATTTGACGACCTCCGTGGTTGAGTGGTTAGCGTGCCGGTTTTCAAGGCGCCGCCATCTCTGAGGTTCCGGGTTCGATCCCCGGCCGGGGCAATGTAGAAAAATAACTTTTCTACATTGTTTCAGGTCTGGGTGTTGTGGTACCTTCGTTGTTTCTGATTTCCATAACACAAGTCCATAAGCTACTTACTATGGGATCGGAGCAATGTATGCGATGTTGTCCTCTATATATTTATATTTATTTATTTAATTATTTTAAAAAAATATTGTGCCATGCCAATATACAAAATCACTTTGTGACCGTTGGTTTTTGACAGATACTTCACTAATAGTTCCCATAATAGTTATATTATTATTATTAGTCCATTATTCATAAAGTCAAAGTCAAAGTCAAAATATGTTTATTTCACATAGGCCTAACATACAGGCACTTGCGAACGTCGGCATGACATATTTTAGAGGGTATGCAACAAAACGTTTAATTACACTAAACTACATGATTTATATCGTTTTAAAACGTTCATTATAAAGGGAATTAGCGTTTTACACATCGTTCCGGCGCTAATATATCATTCGCAAGAACATTAAAGAGTACAGTGTTGTAATGTTGACAATTGCGATTATTTATGTTGGACTAAAGAGTGTTCTACATTTGGCCGCCCGCCAGCGTTGCTGTTGACTCTGGGGAGAGCCATTCGTACTGCAAATATATTGTATAATGTGTTATTTGTCGTTGGAATATATTTTTGACAATATTCAAGCTCAGTTTTAAGTGACTACGCACACCGCTATGACACTAATATGTTATGGTGTGGTGGTGCCCTGTAGGGTCAATCTTTTTAATCTACACGCAACTCTAAGGTTCAACTTTAAGCTCGTCAGATCTACAAGGTGTGGTTTAATTCGTATAGTGTGCCCACAGGTTACCTTTTAACTGATGAAGATGATCCTAGAAACACATTAACATGATAAAAAGTCCCAATAATTTTATTTAAATTGCAATACATAAATTATTTATTTCATTAATTAGAAAAATAATATTTAGCAACAAACAAACCTCATATTATTTTCATAATTCACAGTTCATTGATATCTAACCAGCTATTTTTAGGGATGTCATTTATAATTAATGGTGCATTTTTAAAATCCCTATAGTTCCCTCAGGATATGAGCTACACTTCTTGTGATATTTTTTCATGCATCTAAAAATCTGTCCTTACTTGAGGCTTTCGGCTAATTAAAGCAAGAAATCTGCACGTTAGATATTATTATCACGTCAATCGGAAGTGATTGTTCATCATAGGACATTCTCTACTCTTGATTCCTTCGAGTAGGTACGTGAGGGAATTATGAGATAGCCTCTGAGCTATAAAGCAACAAATCTGTTATGATTATCATTAAGATGATCAACTCTAGCCTGAGTCTTTTTCGTTATTCTCTGTGCAACTTTTTGTTCTAACTGCCTTTGTGTCCCGTTTCACAAAGCTTTGCCCACCCAAACTTTTGCGTCCATCTTTATACGAGTTCATTAGTTTTTGTAGCTCTCAAGACATTGGACAATAAGTATAAGAGACTCGGTCAAAAACCTTTGACAACTCCTCTCTTAGCTTACAAATTAATAAATAAATATTACTATCTTGAATATGAAAATTATTTTATTTATAGCACAAACGTATATTACGTCTCCAGACTTACTTAAAAGCTTTAAAGCCACATCTTTGTGCCGTTTGCAGTTGTTACTCGTAGCCTTGGGCTATAGAGCCTTCTCGAAAGCAAAATGCGGTAAGTATTTGTAGCGGCTACCATTCTAAGCCGGCGAAATGTTTATAATTACTATTAAAGGTATGCTTTTAGGTAACATAAAAATGAAAAAAAAAACTATTTTTAAGCTAAACTTGTCCTTTTGAACTTTATAGGTAAGCGCTATATATAGATGATAAAGTAGGATAAGATTTCAAGGTAGGTATTCAAGTTGTAGGTGGTAGGGAACATGGAGACCGGCTGGATTCCAGGCCGTTGCAGTGCATATCAGGAACATCACATATGTAGGTGTATCAAGTTTTTACTTGCATTTTTCATGTAGAAAAAATGCAAGTAAAAACTAGGATAGGATGCTTTGCAAAGACTGCATGGATAGATATAACCGCCGTTACTTTCTGTTACTGAGTTTTAGTTTGAAGAGCGACTTATAACATGCGAAACTATCGGGCAAAATGATACTTAAGGAATGTCTCGAAAATTTCGAGGCATTCGAGATATTTGAGCTTATAAGCTGAGTATGTAATGAAAAACAGCGTACATTGATAAAAGTATGAAAGATAAAAGTAAGAATTTAGGCATGAATCAGTTAGATTCTTTTAAATTTTTTTTTGATTTCTTTGGCCCACGGAATATTCCAGTTATCTACCTAATATTTGTGTTTAGTGTGTTTAGTGTTTGTGTGTGTGTGTGTGTAACTTTGGAGAGGGACTTTATGTAATGTAAATATAAGAAATAATTTGGTACACGCAGGTCGTAAACATGATTAATCCATTGTGGGTCCAACCGACATTAACATAATCGGCTCATTCCACCTTGAGCGTCACATTAATCTATCTCACAGTTTAATTACTGTTATGTGAAATACCCTGAGCAATTTTATTAAATCTCATTGTGATTTCGCATTGTGAAGTCAACATATCCTGAGGATGTCGGAAGGAAGAAGAAATTGTTAGAAGAATTGTGTGTGGTGTTTCATGTGGGCCGTGTTCCTGCATATTGGACAAAACAGATTATTTTCAAGTAGCGTAATATAGCAAGACAATTTAATCTGTCCTGTTGGTGGTGTAAAATGAGCAGTTTTTTCCGGTATTACGGAATTACTGATTATTTAAGTCATCGGCTTCTTATTCAGAATTTCATTTGAAAACCCCTCTATATTTGATCTTTCAAACTTGTGACAATGTTGAATTAACTTTCCTTAATGAATTCCATGGCCATTGGTCAGCATGGTATTCTCGTTTTAAATTGATTGTTATTAAACTTGGGAATAGTACCTAGTATGGATTTCTTAATTTACCACTAGCACTCACAGGATTTCCGTTTTCTATAAAACGCCACGGGTGGCTGACTCGACACTTTATTTTTTGTATCGATTATACGTGTTAGCCGAACAAACGAACATTTCTAATCGAATTTTCGGAAACCGTGTTCTGAAACAAAACTTATTCAATTTGTTTTGTTTTGAACAAAAGAACAGGTACGTTCAGAACCTATTAAAGTATTTGACAGATAAAGTTTATTTGTTTCTCAGTGAAAAACTTTCGCAATCAAATAGGAGTTACCTTAGCAATAAATAGACTTTACTAAACTCGTACTTATTTATTTATAACGGGCATAGTTCTACTAATTTAAATTAGGAAGTGATGTACAGTGGGTACCCTTTATAGGAGTTTCATTCATTCTTTAATCATTTAAGAAGTTGTGTGATAGTTGGAATAATAGGATGAAAAAGTTCATAGAACTTCTAGCCCTTATATCTTCAACAACACGTCCTTCAGGTAAACACCTTTTTCAATGGACGAACGATAGAGGGCTACCTCAGCATATAACTTAATTATATTTTTTTTTATTACAGATAGCCTTGCGCTTGACTACAATCATATCTGCTGGACAGAATTGATGAGGTCTGGGATGGAGCGCGCTTGCCTTGATAATGCTTATTCACTCTTCTCTTGAAGGCACCAAGGTTGTACATGGCTAGGAACACAGAAGCTGGAAGGGTGTTCCACACCTTAGCGGTACGTATCAGAAACGTACCGCGAGTTTTTCTGATGTGGCACGCAGATAATTGTACACTTTCTTTTTACTATTGTATTAATTACGACGTACTGGCTGATATGCTTCAACTTTTCTTGCGTTAACAAGCAGGAACAGAGGCCTTTCTCTTATCCTTTGATCCTATAAATATCTACCTGTGCAAGAAGTACCTTATTTGTTAAAGTGTTCATTTCGTAGTTTAAAAAACATTGTTAAACGTTTAGTAGCAAATAGTCTGAATCGAGTAGCGTCCGTGATTCTTACGGCTTACTATTACAATTAAATACTTTACAACTTAAAACAGCTGTCATAAATTCAAAGTTCCTATAATTGTCTCTATAGTTTATTGTTATTTTGTTATCAATCCTAGTTATTATAATAAATCTATTATTAATGATGATGGATACTATAGTTATTCTACAGATATGATTATGATAAGCAGAATCGTTGCTGCGTTTATGAAGAGGCTCAATGATCCGTGAACATTGAACGATAGATATAAGAGGCATATCAGGCCAAACAGATTCCATATAAAAATTTCTTCAAGAATTCCAGGAAAAATACTTTCCTATCTTCAACTTTATCTCAATATGAATAAGGTTGAAAATATTGTAAATAAAATGCGATTTCCACGTAGAAGGCCGTATCTTGTATTAGGATAAGAGGATTAAGAGTGGTGTCGCGTTGCGTTCGCTTCGAATGACTTGATTCGAACTAGTGAGGCTTCTTTCGGCGTATTTTTCTTTACATAATAATATAGATATCGATTTTTATCAATGGCAATCCGATTTAAAAGACAGCATCTATTTGATTGTTTGTCATACAAAGTTCTGAAGATCTAAAATAAGGTTTATCAAGTAATGTTAAATTATCGAGTTTTTCTTTGATGATGTTAAAATACCTATAACTTAGTGCCGTGCCACGTGATGAAATGTCCCTCACAAGGGGGTTTCAACATTGAGAGATTATTACTATGAGACTAATATTATAAACGCAAAAGTTTGTAAGTACTTACTTACAAACTTAAAAAAGTATGGACGGATGGATGCACATGGATGGATCTTTGTAACTCTTTCACGCCGCAACTACAGAACCGATTTGGCTGAAATTTGAAACTTAGATAGAAACCGGATTAACACATACTATTCCTGCTATATATATATATTATAATATGCTACTGGATTAGCGAAAAACCGAAACTCATGCGGGCGAAGCCGCTGGCAACAGCTAGTTTATTAAGTAAAACTGACTTTTCACACTTTATAAAACACCATATTCATATAATATGAAGTATAATAATATCGTGTGCCCTCTTCTTGTTGAAACTTGCAAAGTTCACTAAAATTAAAGATGCTGATCTACTAAACCTAATGAAAAAATTGTTTTTTTTACTATTTGACTTCTAATTTCTGAAAAAAAAAATGGGGACTACTCAATGACGACCACATAGATTTATTTAAATCAGTTTAAAAAGTTACTCTACAAATACAGTGCCAAGATATATAATAACTAGCAGATACCCGCGGCTTCGCACGCGTAAATTTTAGTTTTAACTATTCTACGCGAACCATCCATTTACCGGAATAAAAAGTACCCTTTGTGTTAATTTACATGAAATCTATCTTCATTTCAACTTTAAACCAAAAATTTTCAGTAGGTAGTTGTGCGTGAAGAAATAAATTTTCTCCCGCATGAATATCTGTTTTTCCCTATTATCACGAAAACAATGGATTTTCCCTGAAATGACAGTCAGTCAATGCAGTCAAACATGCGCCTAAATAATTTAATAGCAATGATTTTTTTATTAAATAAATGCTGTTCAAAATGTTTACTAGCATTTTCTAAGCTTTTTAATATGAAAAATAATGAGTTCATAACCAATATGCATCATTTTTTAATAAAAAATCATTGCTATCAAAATTATTTAGGTGCATTTTGTTGCAAATTGTTATGCTGATATTATGTCTCTCGCTAGTTTTCAGATCATAAAAATTAAACGATTGTAAAGACATAATTATAAGCTTTAATATGACGGACGGTTTGTCGATGGCCATGAATATTTTTTTTCCAGGGCAGAATCCGGCCATGTCATTTCAGCTAGATCCGTTTTGTACTTGCGGCGTGAGATTTTTTTTCCGCGTGAGTTTCGGTTTTTAACTTATCCCACGGGAACCATGATATTTTTCGGGATGAAAAGTAGCCTATGTGGTAATGCAAGATATAATATACCTCCATTCCAAATTTTAGCCAAATCGGTACAGTAGTTGTGGCGTGAAGACGTATTTTAACTTGATAAAATCTAAACTTCGGACCCCCGTTTCACCCCCTTAGAGGGTGAATATTGAAAAATCCTTTGTTATTGCTCCCCTAGACCTCATAAGGTATCTGTGTGCCAAATTTGGAGTCTCTAGACCCAGCGGTTTGGGCTGTGCGTTGATATGTCAGTGAGTCAGTCAGTCAGTCAGTTTCTTCTTTTATATATATAGATATCTTTCATGGTAAAAAGTCCATCTAGGGTAGGTATATCCAACAATTATTGGCAATTTTGACGTTAAGTTTTCGTTGCATCATATAATTTCAAGTCCTCAATATGTATGTATCCTCAATATAATCGTGATATCCATATACATACATCGTAGCGTAGCACATTTTTTTTAGAACTCTAGATTTTGAAATATAAAGTTAAGTATAAAACTTGGTATAGAATTAAACAAACAAAAAACTTCACCAAATAAGCTTTCGTCTAGAATCAACAAAAGTCTCACTTTATACCAGCCTTCGTGGCTGACCCGGTCAGGGTCATGTCATAGAGCTAAGGTGTTATCGTTAAACCTACAAACTTAACGTTTTCAAAGAAGCCTTAACCGGTGAGCTGCTTTTTAGAATTTCTTTAAAGATAGATCACCGGTAGTCTTGATCTTAGTCTGAAGTAAAAAATAAATACAAACTTGTGTGGTGGAAAATCACTGTAAATAATTTAACTGGACTATCTAAAGCTATATCTTATTTATTTCTTGATTAATCTATCAACGCAGAGGATCAATTGGGCTACAATTTGGCATATTTGACAGGTACTGGTAGCTATCATAACGTAACCCATCCGCCACGAAAGGATATTTGAAAATTCTACTTCGGGCATCCGTTATTTATTACCAATACAAGAAGGAAAAACAACTGACTGACTTATACCCCCTTTACACTGAGTTCTTTCTACAATGGAGACAAGGGATAAGAGCACGGTTGAAATTACAATAGCACAAGGTTTAAGCGAGAAAGGTTTTTGATATTTTATAATTGTTTTTCACACCTAAGCGAGAAAGGTTTTTGATATTTTATAATTGTTTTTGGGAACCAAAACCAGAAGTGGATTCAAAGTGATGTAGTGTACGTTTTATAGTCAGACTTGTGTAAAACCAACAAAACTGACTGAATTCACAAAATACGTGACCAAACAACACTTATTTTTTTTTCGCAGTTGATTTTTAGAAAGAATTTGATGTTGACTTTTAGTGTAACTTTACCAGCTCTTTGTTCTATTTTTTTCACGTTTGTGTTCAGTTAGATTTTCTCTACTTTTTTGCATTGTGAATTCATCATCTCCTGAGGATGTCCCGGTGTCGGGATGAAACGTGCGTCGAAGAAAATGTTGGAAAATTGTGTGTAGTGTTACATGCGAGTGCTGCATATTGTACCATACAGAATCTTTAGGATTATAGCAAAACAAATAAATCTGTCCTACCCATAGGCTTATTAATCTATGGACGACGGGTGTAATACAAAATTCACAAGAGAGAGAATCCTTATAAACGAGGGTACATGAGTATTTTTATACACAAATTAAAACATTTTAATTTATGTCTTAAACCATTACTACTACAGCCTAATTTTCAAACACGAGACTAAAGTGCGATTGTATATCTTTTCTCATTTTGTATGTCATTCGATTCGGACACTTTTAAGCGCTGACCCACAATCCTTAGTTTAAAAATCAAATCAATCAATCAACCAGTTTGATTTTTTAGAAAAGATAGGATCATGACTGGAATCAACTTTTGTTGGTAATACCTATTATTTAATTTGATAATATTTATTATAAATGATAGATGTGAACCTTGTTTAAAAAGTGTATTCAAAAAAGATAAGATATCGTAAAGTGCACTGCCCAAATAGAGAACTTTTGCTCGAACATGACTTGAAGTCTTCAAATGAAAAAAGATCTATATACGAGTATAGGATAAAGTACGCGAAAAAACTGGAAAATAAAAGCAATAGAAATATTAAACGCGTGGCAATCACTCTGATCGTACTTTTCATCTCAATCCGAGATATTACTGTCGCTCTGCATTGAATTTGACAAATAAATGGAAAGGAATCGGTGCTGTCGATCTAAATAGAAAGATCGTGATGGAAGATTATATTTGATGATTAAACGAACTTACCTTAAGTGAAGTTCTATCATAATTTTATGAATTCCTGTATGAAGATATTAACATGAATACTAATAGGTATTTACGCCAAGTGATAGCCATTCAGACACTAAAGTTGAGAGAAAAAATAAAAAATTCCAACATTTTTCATTACGATATCTCACGCTAGCAACACTGTGTCTGTCCTTTCATTTAGTTCAGAGTAATTATTATAAGAGTGCCTTTGTGCTTCGATAAGCTCGTCTTGGTAGTAGCACTACAGAGCACCCAAATATGTATCATATACCTAATATATACATAACTACACAATATTATACATAACCACACAATATTATATATGTAAATATAATAATATATATATATGGGTTATGTTGTCTTCAATAAATATTTATTATTATTGTAATATGTACATTTTTTATTTACAAATTCATACATGGGTTTTTCACAAAACAGGGGCGGGAGGGTGTTAATATCTTCATACAGGAATTCATAAAATTATGATAGAACTTCACTTAAGGTAAGTTCGTTTAATCATCAATTTTAATTCATTCCTGTATTTCGATATTAACATGAATACTAATAGGTAGATGTTTAGAGCCATGACATTTGTAAATAAGAAATGCTTTTAAATTAATAGAATAATAAGCATAATCGCTTAATATTGAGCAAAAAAATAAAAATAACAACTTAAGTTGATATTCAAAGCAAATTAATAATTAATAGCATAATTTTGTAGAAATATTAAAACTGTAATAGATAGTAAATCAATATTATTAGTATAATATATTAATAATAATATATGTACAAAAACATATATTTTTATATGTGCGAATACCAAGGGTATATTAAGACTATATTCTAGCAGTACTGCTCGTATGTAGTCTTGACGATTAAAAGAGGTTTTAAACCTCTTTCAACAAGCTTGAAAATATTTGTATCAGTTAAAACTTTTAAATGCAACACTTGATTAATCGTAATAAATTGAGCTGTTAATATGCAACCATGAAATATATATTTTAAACAGTAAATTGATCACGAATATATTTTTATAAACTTGAGTAGAATAAATATTACCGAGACATATTTTTGGAAAGAAAAAAAATAAGATCAATTTACTAATATATAAGATTAATAAATCTATGGGTTGCAGAGAACTAGTTCGTAAATTTTTGTTCATCTTGATTTCACTTTACGAAAATACAGGAGTAGGCATTAGTATTTTCGTAAAGTGTTGTTTAATTTTATTCATAGCTCTTTAGAGTTATTTCTATTAAAGGAGTTAACAATGATATTTTTATTTAATTTCCATAATAATATTGTTATTTGGGTTTTGGTGTAGGTACAGCTTTAATAAGGTCATTAAGATTTAAAGTGACCTTAAATTATATTTTTAACTGAATAGGGTGAAGTAAGAATATTCTCAAGAGATTTTAAAAAAAGCCATAGAGAAATCATCTTATAAGTCTAATTTAAAGTTGATTCTGAGACAAAGGCTGATGAAGTAACTATATCTACTGTTTATTCCTGAGTTCTAATAAAGTGATAACAATAGAAACTGAAGATAGTCTGAAAAAAGCATGTTTTCTAATATTGTCAGACAGTAAACATCTTATACAATATTATAGTATATATGTATGTATAACCGTGTTGAGTTTCTCATTTCACATAATACTGAAATTTTAACTGAAGGCATAATTGTTATACTTAACAGTTATTCATGTTATAATAATGTTGTTTAATATCATTAATTGTTATTTTAACAGTCACCCCAACACTACTATCGCTGTTGTACTGGTTAGTTGTAAACAAAAAACCACATATACAATTGGAATACAAATATTAGACAGTACTTTTTAAGATCTTCAGTTTCTGCATCAAGACCATTTTTTAATTTAGCAGTCTTTCAGTTGAAAAATGTGATCTGATTTTTCCAAGTTGATAATCGCAAAAATCAACGAGCAAATATAACATGTAAATAGGTAGACACGTCGAAATGTTATTCGCGATAGTTCGCGATTAATGCTTTTAAGACTTGTTGCGACGATGAAAAAAAAAATATTTTTTTTTATTTCCACTGTCATCACAGAAGATAAAAGTCTCTAATCTTCGTTTAATAATAATCAGTTAATTACATACCACAGCTGAAGTACTACTGTACTGGTATTCAAGTTCCTAATGAAGCAGTGATGACCCAATTTTCAATTATCATTTGACCTTGGTCAGTCATCATCGAGAGCTAAATCCTTGCAGCGGCGTCATTCATCGACATGAAAGTTAAACAAAATATTAGACTTATTTAATAATGATTAAATACAGAAAACATAAAATGTAGGCTATGTATCAAAAAAAAAGTTATGATACGAGTACATGCAAGCCAAAATTATGAACCATCATTGTTCATATTATCATAAATCCAATGAAGTATTTAATGATTCTATGATCTTATATATCTATTGGTAATTTCCAAATCCTTTAACATTTTTGATGCATAGATAACCATTAGTTAATTAGCGGCGCGATCGCCTGAAAATAAAAATATTTGATCTAGCAAAAATTAATTTGGTCTTTAAATATATTTTCCATTGCGTTAAGTTATTCCTAGGTATGGATACCGATATTCCTGTAGATACAGGTACAAGGATACCTAAAATAAATTTAAATAAACATATCATCGATTGTTTTATAAGAACTCTACATTTTCCATATTTAATATTCATTTAAGAAATTTAAGAAATAGTCAATTATAGAAACTATAAATAACTTTGATATTCAAAAATATTGCATTCTTTTAAAAGCATGCATCCTAACTCAGTTAAAGCATTGATAAATTTGATGTAATATCTAATACATCGAGTTACGATGAAAGAATGGTTGTATTAAAAACATGTATTTGTAATGGAATAACAAAAAAAAATTAAGTATGTTATCGAATAGGTTGTCTCATATTCAATTGTATGTGAACAGAATATAATAGCCGAGTTTTTTGCCAGACCTTCTCAGCGCAAACCCGTTTTTCAGATTCAAGCTTTCATAAAAGCCTGTAAATCAAGCCCATTTGAAAAAAATCATTTTCATTTTTAATTACTTAAACATGAAAATTAATTGTAATGTTAATGGTTCAATCGTTTATAAATCTTCATAATATAAAACCTTTTGTATAAAAGTAAATTATTATGAATGAAACTAGGATAGTACCTAGATATCTAAAGTGTCATTGCACTACATGCGAACTAAAGAAGAGAAAAAAAATACACATTAAATTCTGTTTATAGTTTTGAGAACATAAAAAGAGAAAAAAATAAATTTTCCACTCATATTTAAGCACGATAAAATAATATCATCAGGCTCGAATATTTTTTGAATGCGGTTATTCTATAAACTAAGCGGCAAACGTACGAGTAGGTGTCGTTTATTGCCCGTGGTACCCCCGATGGTCCCCCCGGGGTACCACGGGTTGCCTTCTTACCCCGACCCGACTATATGCGAACATGCGCGAGTCCGCACGAGGTTCGAAACAGCGCAGCGCTCCGCCAGCACTCCGATCGGCGGCCGCGCGGCGCCTGACATGACAGGTCGACGGAAATGTCAAAAGAGGACATCGATAAGTACTTGCAAGGCTGTTTTGCTCCTGGTGCTGTTCTTGTGGGGAAATCAAGACTCTTCTGTCCTGGGTAAATCTTCGAGAAAAGTCGTCGCAAGAGACGAGTGCTGTCCTGCGATTTGGCCCGTGGGTCCACCATGGACCAACAGGTGGATTGCTCAGATATTCCTCCAGTGCCAGTTAATATTGGATCTTGATTAACTGTATTTCATATTATTGATAAAAGACAATATACACAGAAGTTATTAGAATATTATATTATCAAATAAAATTTTTGTGTCTCACTCGTACATTTCAAATTTTGAGTAGTATTACTAGTTGATTTTGTAAGACGTTGTCAATGGACTTTTTATTGATGTATCTATAAATAATGACCACAACAAGAAACGATTCGTGTGGAAGACTAAAATAATTGTAAATAGTGCATTTGATTGCGGGTACTTTTCAGACCTGGTCTAGTAAAGTAATCTTGGTTCATTTAAATTAGCAGACAGTAAAAGAAAATATTGATATAAGGGTATATCGAAATAGTTTCTAAAGGTAATCGTTTTGATCCTTTATATCATTCCAATACAGTTGGTGATAAAAAAACAGCATCGTGCGGTGTTCCCAGGTGGTCACCCATCCAAGTATTAACTGCGCCCGATGTTGCTTAATTTCGGTGATCGGACGAGAACCGTCAACCGGTGTTTTCAACATGGTATGGGGGCGTTTAAGCACCAATTTGCTATTTTGGAAGTTGCTTACAAGATAATCTTGTCATTTTTGGGAATGATTAATCCATATTCGTTGTCCCAATAACCATCCTCAATGTATATTGTCGTGAAGGTCACACTCTCTAATGAAGTGTACCCAACACTGAAGCATAGACTGCAGAATATATTTTGTTGATTGACTTTTTTGCAATTATTACCTAATATAGAGACGATAATCTTATTAACTCACCCTCATGTATGTCGTCGTGATGATCACATCCTCTTATGCAGTGTCCTCAACATAGATGCTTTGCAATTATTTTTTGCAATTATTAATACAAAGGCGATAGTCCTCAGGTTTTTCACCTACCAACTACCCTCAATGTATGTTGTCGTGAAGGTCACACCCTCTAAATGAAGTGTACCCATCACCGAAGAATGCATCTTGATTAGCTCCTCTTGCAGTAATTAAAACAAAGGCGATAGTCCTTCCAACTACCCTCAATGTATACTGCTGTGAACGTAACACCCTCTAAGAGGTGTACCCAACACTGGAGCAATATGGATTTTCTGAACCAATAATAACAATTCCGTAGAGTTCACAATTCGATTATTTTGAATATTCTTTTCGGATACTTTGATTTCCGCAAGAAATACTTATAATCACTCACTTTTTTTATACGAGTTTAGTAATGTTGTGTTGAACGGCTGAGCACTAGAACGCTAATGGAAGGACAGACACAGTGTTGCTAGCGTGAGATATCGTAATGAAAAATGTTGGAATTTTTTATTTTTTCTCTCAACTTTAGTGTCTGAATGGCTATCACTTGGCGTAAATACCTATTAGTATTCATGTTAATATCGAAATACAGGAATGAATTAAAATCCCGATGTTTGTGTTATTATTGAGCTGAAAATCACTTTACTTGGAATAAATTCTTTTCACACTTCATTTCAAATAAATTTTCATTTCTAGTTAAATTGGAATTTGATCATTATTTGTTATATTACTTTGTGAGCTTCATAGTTGGAACAAATATTTTGTGACTTCCAATAATTGTGTAACTAAGAATGAACAAAACTCCTGGCTTTGAGAAAGCATAATTCAAAGAGCGTTCGAGTGTCTATGATTCAATTGACTTGATGTACCTGTGCTCATTTATAATGCTGTGACAGTGCTGCCGAGGCTGCCAAGAACACTCGAGTTACTTCGAAACTCGTGAATATGTGTCGTGTGAATTTAGGGTTTCATCCCTTTTAAAGCAAAAAATAATTTTAAGCAATTTGTCAGGCCACTGTTATGTACAACTATTCCAAAGTTCTAATAAGTACCTAATAATATAATAGCTACCCAGTTTGATATTATAAAAGGCAACTAGGCATACTACTCTGTAAGTGACCGCAAAAACCTTTTAGCCGAAATTAGTTCTGAACACTTAAACATTTCGGTTACAACTAGTTACCCCAACAAGAGTTAAGTAGGTGCCTAAACAAACACTCTCAAAACAAGTCACGAGCTTCATACCTACATTTTAGCAAAATTCAACGCCAACAATTTTGAAAATAGGCCTCGTCGAGAGCCGGAGCGGACTGTTTACAATTTCACATTCTAAACCAGGCGAAACATTAGCCTTACTTCCACTGAGCTTCACATTATTTATTAATGGTAGGCTCAAACGATGTATATAAGGGTTCCGTACCCGGAGGGTAAAAACGGGACCCTATTACTAAGACTTCGCTATCCATCCGTCCATTCATCCATCCATCCATCACCAGGCTGTATCTCTTGAACCGTCATAGCTACAGACTTGAAATATTTACAGATGATGTATTTCTGTTGCGCAAACACAAAAACTGAATAATATAAATATTCAATAAAAAATTCCTTTCATTCGTCTACCAAAAGCGAAAATAAACGATTTTTTTGTTTTCGCTTTTGGTAGACGCTTCAAATTGTCACGGACTACTCGTATTTAGTTATATTCCATACAACGAAGATGATTTTTTGCTCGTTTTTGAATTTGGTGGGCAGGGGTGTTTAGTTCACTTTAATACTATTAAGAATTGGTCTTGATAGTACGGAACCCTTAGTACGCGAACCCGACTCGCACTTGGCCAATTTTATTTTATACGAACTCCCGGAGAAGTTGA
Organism: Coenonympha glycerion; assembly: GCA_963855885.1. NCBI lineage: Eukaryota > Metazoa > Arthropoda > Insecta > Lepidoptera > Nymphalidae > Coenonympha > Coenonympha glycerion. The sequence goes on along the minus strand of OY979637.1, from coordinate 11,621,561 downwards.
CGAGATGCGATGGCGCGTTTATACGCTTAGGTGTTGGTAAGTACCGGGTTTGATTACCAGTAAGGGTCAGTTTGGTTGCGAGTCAATCAGTGAGATCATCTGAGAGTTCATCATGATGTTCTAGAATGAGACTACCGAATGGCGTAGCGGTAGCGATCCTGCCGTCTGCGTCGGAGGTCGTGGGTGATTACAACTTTATTTACTCTTTGTCATTTCAGTTAATGTTTTTCCGTATTTCATCAACAACCACACTTGTTTAACGAAAACTAAAACTTTCTACCTCCATTCCAAAATAATTATCCCGTGAAATGTTTTCCATGCAAGATTGTTTGTGATTTTGGTAAGGTTTAGATACCTACCGAATACTAAAGTAAAAATATCTTCATTTCAAATAGGTCTAACGTACCTAGAGGCTCTTGTAAAAAGTCAATATGATATAATAGTTCGTATAATTAAAATATTAATAATTACAATAAACGGATAGATATAAGTAACCGTCCAATTAGAATAATATAAGTTAGTTGTAGTGCCTGCACACCGTTTGCATAAGGTACAGAAGTCCTTTGTGGGGTTGAGTGTACGCTTCTACAATATGATCCCGAAGTCTGTCCTGGACTTACCTTTGCACCGGTTTAAAGATACTGTCAAAAAACATCAAAAAAATCAGGGATTGAAGAATTTTTAAATAACAAAGATTCTTGGAACGAAAGTGATATGCTTCCATCTCCTCACGAGATATCTTAAAAATATTGTTTCATACTAAGTACTAAAAATTGTATATTGAGACATTTTTTTGAAAAGAGCAAGTACCGAGTTTCTTGCCAGTTCTTCTCGGTGCAAACCTGCTTTCCGAACCTGGCGGTAGAGTCTCGACATTTCATGAGAGCTTATATCTAAGCTTAAGTGAAATAAATAATTTCATTTCATTTCATTTCATTAATGGTTGCATATGCAAGGAGCTGGGATGCTCTACATCAGACAGGCATATCACTATATATCAGTTAAACGTCTTGCTAGTATAGAAATATTTAACACATTCGTAATTTAAAGGGTTTTATAATATAAACGGTTTCATAAAATAAATCGTGACACATACGTATTGGGTATGTCACATAATATATCGATACGAAATACGGGAACGTTTCCACAGCTTCCTCTCTAGAACAGCTTTAAAATATAACCCGTCCGAACACGATATCTGGATAGCGAAACGTTTATTTCTTGCCTTATCTGCGGAATATCCGTTCACATGTCAATGCCAAGTAATAAACTTGTGGCAAATATTTCAGGGTGTATGGAAACATTACCTATACGACCGTGCCAATTAATGCCCAAAATTTCATGAGGTAAATAATTTTAATCAAGCCGAAAAGTGTATTAACGCAAGTTACACGGTCATTTATTTCTGTGAATGAAATTTACACAACGTGATTAATTGTTGTTCTCTATTATAATCACATCTGTTGTAAATTTTAAAATGGAAGCGCATTAAAATTGAAATTATTAAATACTGAAACAATAAATATCCTTTAACTTATTTCAATAAAAAATAAACATGACAAATATTACCTTCATATTTTTAAATCCCCTTGCTTGCATCACGGATCTGTAAGTAAACAATAAAGTAAATTAAAAAAATGTGAAATAATTTTAAATTGATTATCCACAAAGGCGACTCAATATTTTACGCGTCTGTTCGAATATTTTGTAGCATTGTTTTGAGATATGGAAGAGTTCAATCATTTATGTTTTTCACTCAACTCAATTAACTCAATAATTGAGTAATGAGTATTATTTTCTGTTCCTAAAACGCTACAACATCCAATAAATACTAATAATCCGCTTACATGCTTATGGGTAATAAACTTTTATTTTTTCTATAATAAATTTAGTCAATAGTTGGATAGAGAATTTCAAAAACGCTACAAATGTTCTTGAGGTAAAATTAATGTTTAATATACCTACTCGTATTTCATTTACCATCTTTCGTTTGGAATTCTTGATGAAATTCAAAACAACAAATACTCAGTCAATGTATTTTTATTGATTTTAAAGAAATAAAGCTCTCGATAAAAAATAATGATATTCAAATATCCCAACTCTAAGGTCGACGAGGAGTGACAAACGTACGGACAAATATTTGCATAAAAAGATACAAAGAACAATGAAATCAAAGTACACTACGCTGTCATGGAATGCAACTATACTCGTAACAAATGACCCTATTCTGTCTTTTGTCTGAGTTCCCATTATTTTTATATAGCAATCAGTGGTCTCATTTAAATATTATCTCGACACCGCGCAATTTTCTCCGTTCCATAATGGCGTCATCAGCAAAAATTTTCCGTTTGTTACTGCGCACAGACTAACAGACAAAGGAGCCACTATCGCTAATATAATATCAACATTAAGTCTGGCCATTAGGTTGAATGATAGGGATTGGCTACTTGGGCGCCTTTCAGAGAATGTCTGATATAATACGAGGCCATTTCTAACGTTCAGGAACTTGCTTGCGATAAAATCGCCTTTATCATCCCCTATAGACAAAAATTGGTTGCGGCAGGAAAATAGAGGAAAGTCTACTTAATATTTCTACGCCATAGATGATCAGTTAGATAAACAATAATATGTGGTAGGACAACATTTCTAATTTCTCTGTGTTTTTTCTTCAGATATTAACATTTAGGTATTTAATTCCATATTACATCCTGTGCCTTACTTTAAGTTGATTTGTTTTACATCTTGTAGAAATTCAGATAACAAAGGGTAGAAAAATTTGATACACTACCATTATATTCAAATATGCACATCCATTAATTAAAAAAACAAAAAAGAAACTTTAACGTTGAATTGAATGTCGGGAGATTAAAGAACAAATAAACCGAAAAATGAACAAACTCTTGCATTTATAATATTTTAACATTTCCAAAGAACAAATAACCCGAAAAATAAACAAACTTTTGCATTTATAATATTTTAACATTTCCTCAAGGTACCGTTATAATTTGTCAAATTAATATTAATTAATTTCTGCATCCAAGTCATAATACTTTATTTCTCAACTATGAAAATTAATTATTTATAAAGCTCGTTAAGTCATCTAGTTAATGGTATTCTAAAATTTTAATTCGAAATCTTCATAATAAGCGAATAATTACATAAATCAGTTTTAAGCCAGAAAACGAGTTTCAAAGAAAATTTTAATTCTCATTTTATCATAAGATCACGTTAGATTCAACTCAAAATCTCTACAATATTCTTAATAATATGACGTAAGACTAAAGAATTTTCACTTGTGAGGAATGAATTTCCTCGTTGGTGTTGTGGATTTCCGATAAAACGTGCATTATATTATGAAAATATTATGATAACAAAGTTGACCGCACATCTTTCAACAGTGAGCTCGGATATCGCTTACTCCTGGCAGCTGATAATACTAGTGGTTACACACTCATATTATGTGATGTTGTAGTTTGTAGTTTTATGTTAATGTAGTTTTATGTTGTGCTCTAATGTTGTAGTTTTATTGTAACGAAATAATTATAGTGACGACCTCCGTGGTTGAGTGGTTAGCGTGCCGGTTTTCAAGGCGCCGCCATCTCTGAGGTTCCGGGTTCGATCCCCGGTCGGGGCAATGTAGAAAAATAAGTTTTCTACATTGTCTTGGGTCTGGGTGTTGTGGTACCTTCGTTGTTTCTGATTTCCTTAACACAAGTGCATAAGCTACTTACTAAGGGATCAGAGCAATGTATGTGATGTTGTCCATTATATATTTAAATTTATATTTATATTTATATTTTATTTATTTATAGTGAGAAGAAACAACAATAAGATATTAAAGTGAAAAGTGGCGATGACGATGATGAGTGAGTGGTAATGACGATGGTAGTTATAATTTATTGATCACCACAGCATAAGCGATCGATCATCGGATCATTCATAACTTCGTGCGAATCATTCAGTTCGACAAATAGGTGTGCGATTAGCTTAGGGTTAGTGAAGAAGACTTCAATAATTCTGCGGCTAGAAATACTTCGGATAGCCGGCGTAATAAAGTGACTTGAAACTTTCATATTCTGAATATTTTGCGAAGCCGCGACGGGTAACGATTATTAAAATTTCACCATAATTCTTTTTCATCTATCAGCTACGTGCTAGAGTTTTTAATCAGCGTGTGATGAGGTTTTATTGATTTTATCCTTGTTTGCCGTACAGAGTAATCTCTATAAGAACAAAAGGCACAGATCTAGGAAACAATATAGCTGGGCCCCGTATGAAAAAATAAACGTAACTTTTTTTAATCTGTAAAGTGGCACATAAGATAGAGTCACCTAGGTAAATAAACTCAGTACACGAATATTTGAAAGTAAATCTTGGCAACATGGCGCCGCATGTCACGCAAAGCTACGCCGTAATGAATAAATGAAAAGGGGCACCTCCTTAGTTCTTTTTTATCTCTATGAATTATTCTTCTTCTATCAATACGGTCCAAAATTTAGTAGCAAGCCAAACACCACCCACACTCAAGCATATGGCCAAGCTCCCAAGCAAGCACTGCCACCACCATCCACATACAATACCACACAAAACTCTTACACCACCACTAAGACAGAGTGCATAATCTCTAATAATAATTGAATATCTCTGAATAAATGATCCTGCTACTAATGACAAAATATGATGTTTATACATTAATCTTCTATCCACGGTCGGTGTTAAGCCTGTGTATGTGAAAATGCTTACGTAGAGCTGTAGTTGTATTTTATTCATAAGGTATACGGTATATTCGTTTCAATTGCGATACTGTCATTGCATAATTCCCAATGTTACAATACTGGACAGAATAAGCTCATGGCTAGTCTTGAATGACTATAGGTTGAAGGGTTTTACACACATCACGCTTCATGATAACCTAAACGTACTTTTCATATAATTATGCTGTATTGTATGGTTATTAGGTACTATATATATAGCTGCTCGTACTGATTCATTCATTCACTGACTCATTGATCACCTCTCCTGAACAATTTTGTATGAAAAAATTTTTTTTCAAGGATGGGGTCGTATAGAGGGGAAAAATTCATGAGGAGGAAAAATACGGAGAGAGCTGATGATCGAGGATTTCGGAGACGGGTGAAGAGCACGGGGAGGGTATCAAAGATAGGTGGGGGGTGCTCGACCAAATGTCATTCGAAATGTCATGCAATTGGCAGTGAGCTGAAAAAAAGTTCAAAATGGCGGATTCAAGATGGCCGCCATACAAACTTCATCGGTGTCCATCTCGAAGAGTATAAAAGATGGAAGAGTGGTTTCTTGACAAGAAGTGATCAGGACCCCGTGGTCTATTCCATGGATAGAAAAAAAATCAAAATGGCGGAATTTATTTTTCCATAGAAAATGTATGAGGAATATTGAAGGGACTACGAGTTGTAAATCATGAAGTGCTTTGATGCGGTTTTTTGGAAGACTACCAGAGAAAAATATGGAATGAGGTGATGATTGAGGATTTTAAAGACAGACAAGGAGCATGGGCAAGGTATTTATAGTTAGGTGGGGACTGCTGAAACAAAAAATACTCGGAACTTCACGCAATTGGCAGTGAGCTGAAGAGAAACCAAAATGGCGGATTCAAGATGGCCGCCATACAAATTTCGTGTTGTTCTATCTCGGAAAGTATAAAAGATAAGAGAGTGGTTTCTTAACAAGAGGTGATCAGGATCTCAAGTTCTACGGGATGCATGGAAAATAATTCACTGTGGCGGAATTTATCTTTCCATGGAAAATGTACATTCTATGAGAAGAGACAATGATCTAGGATTTGGATGATGATTGAGGAGCACCGTCATGGTTTTAAAGATAGTTAAGGGGTGTATCCCAAATTAGCAAAAGAATAAATAATCAAATAAGAAGAGATAGAAAAACGAAACAAATGAGAACAATAGAAGACGAAGTCATTCGAACAGGAGGAATAAAAAAAGCGCTAAAAAAATTAAATGAAATAAAAAATTGGATACCAAGTCTCAATAGTGAAAAAAACAAGGAAAAAACGAGCAGATCAGACATAATGACTATTGCCACAAATTTTTACCAAAAGCTGTATTCAAAGGATACAGAACCCATTGAAGATTTCAACACAGACAGTGATAAGGAAGACGAAGACATCCCTATGATACTAAAAAGAGAAGTTGAAAAGGCTATTGAAACACAGAAAAAAGATAAAGCATCAGGACCCGATGGAATTAAAAATGAATCACTTATTAGCAACAAAGCCATATTAACACCAGTAATAACGGATATTTTTAATCAAATATTAGATGAAGAGACAATCCCAACACAGTGGACATTATCAAATATTATTTTATTGTATAAAAAAGGAGATAGGAAAAACATAAATAACTATAGACCCATCAGTTTAACATCAAATATATATAAAATCTTTGCAAAAGTAATACTAAGTCGAATAACAAAGACCTTGGACGAAAATCAGCCGCGTGAACAAGCAGGATTTAGAGAAGGCTTCTCGGTTCTGGATCACATACACGTGGTGAGACAGCTGATCGAAAAGTATTCAGAATACAATTTAACTTTTTACTGCGCCTTTGTCGATTACAGCAAAGCATTCGACTCCTTGATACAGTCAAAAATATGGCAAGCACTTAAAGAACAAGGAGTACATAGTAAATATATAAGAATTATCAAAAATGTGTACGCAAAGAGTACCGCAGTGATACAGCTTGAGAGAAGAGGAACAGTCATAAACATAGAAAGAGGTGTGCGACAAGGGGACCCCCTTTCACCTAAACTTTTTTCAGCGGTCCTGGAACAAATATTTAGACACTTCGATTGGGATGATTATGGGATTTATTTAGATGGAGAATCATTAAATCACTTAAGGTTCGCTGATGATTTGGTTCTATTCGCCAAAAACCCTCAGGAGCTAGAAGTAATGCTTACAGACTTAGCATTAAGGAGTAAAGAAGTCGGCTTAAGTATGAATTTGGACAAGACCAAGGTAATGACTAATGGAAGAAAAGAAAAAATAACCGTCAATAACAATGTAATTGAATACGTAGATACCTATACATACCTTGGACAAGTTATTTCACCCAACAACCAAATGTCACTCGAAGTAGACAAACGAGTAGCCAGTGCATGGAATCGGTATTGGTCCTTGAAAAATGTGATGAAAGACAAGACTATTCCAATGTCAGTAAAACGGAAACTTTTTGATACGTGCATACTCCCTATTCTAACTTATGGATGCCAAACCTGGGCGTTGACAAAACATCATTTACACAGACTGCAGGTCTGTCAACGATCGATAGAAAGGAGTATGGCAGCTATAAGGTTATTAGATAAGAAAACAAATACCTACATAAGACACGTAACAAAAGTAACTGACGCTACACTTAAAATAAAGACATTAAAATGGAAATGGGCCGGCCATATGATGAGAGGGAAGGAAAAGTGGAGCAAACATATTACACTTTGGCAACCACGTATAGGTAAAAGAAAGCAAGGGCGACAACGAATCAGGTGGGACGACGATATTGTACAGACAGCAGGAAGAGCGTGGGCGAGGTTGGCAAGGGAAAGAGATCTGTGGAAAGGTTTAGAGGAGGCCTTTGCCAGAGGGCAAGCAGACACGTGCTGATATTGTTCTGTTAGTTGTTAGTACGGACTATTAATTTTTAATTTTAAACTTTAATGGAAAAATGTATGTATAAATGTATTTATCCGTCTTGATCATATGTGAAATTTGTTATGTTAAAGTGTCTGAATAAAGGCTTTATTATTATTATATAAGGGGTGTTCGGACAAAAAATACGCTGAACCTCATCCGATGAGGTTCAGCGTATTTTTTTCTTCGAACTGCGCTTAACTATCTTTAAAACCATGACAGTGCTCCTTGGTCATTTTTTAAGCCCACTGCCAATCGGATTCCAATTGGCGATGGAGATGACGGCGATACCTTTATAGGCGGGAAGACCGCACGCGGGCCACATGTGGCCCGCGCACTCACGCGCCCTACTAGTGTACAATATATCTATGAACTACTTTGATCATTATTTAATGAACCACCAAATCCCTTCTTTATTTATACTTCTAAATATCAGATGACTGCGTTTACCTTACGAATTACGTATTGCTTTGAAAAGAAGACACAATATAACTTTACTTATTCATAGGATTCCACAAAAACCTTTTTTAAAATGAACATCTCCTGATGATGCTCTAGTGTCGGGACGAAATGAAGGTGCGTAAAGGTGAGATAAGATATCATAGAGATTTATCCGATATTGTTTGAAATTAATTTCGCTGGAATTAAAAGTCACAAATAAACAAAGAACCCAGCGTTAGGGTACAGCTATAGTATGAACCTGGGTTATAATAAACACACACACTTTCTTTTTACGTAGTATATTATTATAGAAAGTACATATTATGACGCGTACAAAAGCGATCAATTCCTTTTCTTCTTTTTCATAATCTCGAAACAAGGGAGTTTGTTGCGCAGAACACTTAATAATAAATGCATCACTGACTAATAAAAGGAATAGAGAACTGAAAGAATAAAAAAATTAAAAAATCTATAAACCTACGATTTTACTTAAGAAAGCCCCGTTTGATTTAAGCTCTGAACTCTAGTTTTCATTATTATCAAAGGAAAAGAAGAGTTGGGCTACAGCTAGGCTGACTAAGTGTGGATTAGTCGATTCCATAAATAATAATGACAACCGAATGGTGTAGCGGTAGCGATCCGTCTGCGTCATAGGTCGTGGATTCGATTCCTACAACTGGAAAATGTTTATGTGATGAGCGTGAATGTTTTCTAGTATCTAGTAGTAGGGTATTTTTCAATATATTATAATATTTATGTATATTAATACGTTTGTATATTTAATATTTATCAGTTATCTAGTAATTACAAGCTATCGCATTTACTTTGGGGCTAGATTGCGATGTGTGTGAAAAGTCTCAGACATGAATTTAAATTTGGTTGGTTGCATTGAGGTTCCCAACCCTCTTTTGATGGGTTTGACCATAGCACATGCTACGCACTGATTAAATACAGGGCTACACATACCTACGAGAACATTACGGTGAGGCATACAGGTTACCCCGCGATGTTTTCCAGCACCACTAGGCAAGTGACCTCAATTTGCTAGAGTTGGTTCCTTCTATATTTTTCTTGTAGTCTTAACCATAGAATAGGCGTAGGGAATATAATATCCGCCGGTCAGGCAGCGTATCGGAAATTCATTAATAATGTTACAGCTTGCTCTAATTTCACCATGACAAGCGGTTATTTTGTATCGAAACACCGATTTTTTTTATTTACAACCTTTCTCATTATAGCTATCCAGTGGGGACCTATAGAAAGTATCTGATATCAAACTGATTCGCGTAATATAAATTTGCTATATTATACTAATTCAACCACCCCAGTTTCACTAATGGGATCTCCTGGGAGTTTTGAAAAACCCTTTTATCAACAGCATTATTCATATTAAGCACTCCTATAAAAATTTTAGTTGTTTTGGCCTTAAAACCCAGACGGTTGTGATGTGAGTCAGTAAGTTTTGGTTCAAGAATTTTTGGTTTATTGGACTAACTCATTAATGCAACTGATGGATTTAAATGGTATTTTGCCAACTCAGATAAACACATCAGCAATACACACGAATAAAAGAAAAAGATTTATCTACGCCAGGAATACATGACCTTCAAACGCAGATCAAGATTTGCTAATCAATGCATGGTATAGGAATCAAACCTTTTTAGGATTACATACCCAAAGGGTAAACAAGAACCCTATTATTAAGACTTCACTGTCCGTCCGTCCGTCCGTCTGTCACCCGGCTGTATCTCTTGAACCGTGATAGCTACTGACTTGAAATTTTCACAGATGATGTATTTATATTGCCGTTATATCAACAAATAACAAAAGTATAATAAAATAAATATTTTAGAGGGCTCCTTAACAACAAACGTGATTTTTTTTGCTTCTTTTTGGATTTGGTAGGCAGGAGTGTTTAGCTTACTTTAATATTATTGAGAATGGGGCTTGATAGTACGGAACCCTCAGTGCGCGAGCCCGACTCGCACTTGACCAATTTTGTTAACTGATGTGCCTTTAAGCATAATTGTTCATTGAATAATAGTTGATTAACAATGTAGGTACATCATAATTGAACTTCAGATCTAAAGTGGCTCATTGGAACCAACTTGCCACTATCTTTGGCCACTTAGCAAAGTGCTGGAGCATAAATGTCTCATACATCCGGCCTACCTACGTGACATAGAGATTTACTTTCTGAATAGTCATATATTATGTCATTGCAGATATAATATATGAGTAAATTAAAAATTGATGACTTAAATATTAATAAAAATTAACACCATACGGAAACAATAAAATCGAAATTGGAAGTAATAAAATTAAACTTATTTCTTCAGTTTCATAGATTCAAGATTGGTTCCAGATAAGTTGGTATTTTTTTTGCATAATTTTAAAGGCTTGAAGGAATAACATGTATATGCTGATGATTGCGTCGCCATTCAAAAAAAAACTTTAGATAAGGTGCACTATTCAAGAGATAGTGATTTAATACTTTTAATAGCACTTTAGCTAAATATTGAAGTCGTTCACTTAAGCTTCTTTATACTTCCTGCGTTAAACTTACGATGAGCCTATCTAACGATTAATTTTTGTAAGAGTTCATAAGCAAAAAAAAGCCAAGAGACCACTTTTTGTTGAACTTATCAGTTACAATATCACAACATAAGAATATCCATGACATTATAAGCAAATAAATTGCGGATCATATGGATAAAGTAGGTAAGGGTTATTTTTAGCACACCGGCTTTCAATTTTGATTAAAGGCTTATACTCGTAAAAACCCATTCAAATGCCTGCTTTGAATTGAATTTCATACCCACGTAATTGATTATTTATTTATTTCTTCTCATTGATGTAAAATTATAGAATAACCTATTCATTTTTTTAAAGTTAGGTACAATGAATGTTTATTTTCTAATGAGTTGGTTTAGGAATTCTTTAACTATGTAGCTAATTTTATCTTAAACGTGGCATACTTATTTTGTGAAATGATGAGAACAAAAAAAACCGGCTGAGGTTTTTGTAGATTTTTTCTCAGTTCAGGGCGCGTTGGAACCCTTTTAAACCTCATTAAAAGCCGTGAAATAGTTTACACCGTTAAATGGGTCTGTAAATATACTGACTCTTTATAAGTGCCTATATAAGTTAAGCATGTACAAAATAAAATATTTTGGTTTGGGACCTTCGATTATATTATTATCGTAATTTTAACACGAATTGTAGAGATTCGCAATTTTTTTTGTTACAAACGCAACTGAAGTCCGCTAGAAGTAAATAAAATCAAACATTTATATTACTCGTTCAAACAAAAGAACACAATTATTACGAACAAGGTCCGCCGCCCCAGTTATTAAGAAGCTAGAATTCCTCAGTAAAATGTTAATTAGGTGCTACCATCTTCATTTTAATTGTAAAACCAACGCCGGGTAGCAAAGTTTTTACTTGTATAATAAAACGTTTTATATCGATTTAATACCATTGAGAGAGCTAATGAAGAATATTCTTTGATATCGACCTGGTATAGTTGAGCTAATTAGATTTAATGGTAACCTTAATTGAAGCATAGTTAAGAGTACCAACCTATTTTAACAATTATAGCATCATAGTTATGGTTTCCTATGACTTGTACTTTTAAAACAAAACATTTTTTTGGACTTCTTCTCAGTGGCAGGGCGCGTTTGCGAACCTCGTAAACTTAGTTTTTAGTCGTGAAATAGTTATTGTGAAATAAAATAACTCATCATAAGAGCCACTATATGTTAGGCCTACATGAAATAAAGTATTTTCTATTCTATTCTATTAAAAAAAGGGATATCTTGCTTTTGCTGCCAGAGAAAATAAGGAAGAGTTCAAAGTATGCAATTAAAATTATTATTAACGTGAGAGTTATTTTAGGGTTCCGTACCTAAAGGGTAAAAACGGGACCCTATTACTGGAACTGTTACTGTTTTTGAACCGTGTATTAGTAATGAAATTACTGAGTTTCGGTTTGAAGGCTAACGTGATATATTGGATAAAATGAGACCTAAAAGCTGATGTCTCAGGATGATAAGTGCAGTGTGTCGTATGACATTGCAAAATTATGGGACGCACTCAAAGACACCTATACTATAGACCCGGCGGACCGCGCGAAAAAATGTCGCCAGTTTATGGAAGCAAAACCCCCTCCGGCGCGGCGTCTGTTGTAAGCTGTAAGCCTACGCAGTATTTCGCAGGAGTTTCGACACATGGCTCTACATTTTCTTGTATGAAGAAGGTTTACGTAAAATGTTCAGATAGGCTCATCTTGATGTTATTATCATAGGACGCACTGCATCTGACATAGGCATGCGTATCACTTTACATAGAATGAACGTCTTGCTTGTCTCATCATTCTTTGTTATAAAAAAATGAGTTGATGGTCTATCTACCTATACCTATCACACTCTGTCTTGGCAATATTATGTTCTATAAGGTATATTGTAATACAAAATAAAAGATGTTAAAATAACTTAATTTTTTTTACTTGCAATATTATCTCCATATAAGGCGTTTTAAAAAAATACTTGTCATAAAGCATGTCCACAGCGCGTGCTATATTCGTTGCATCGTAACGAGGGCACGCTGATTTGAACCGTGTCGCATTTCTGCGCGTTCCATTTATCTTGTAAGTTATAACTAGCCATGTATGTCGTTTAATGAATATTGAACATAATATAATGTGACGTCTGAATTGGCTTCCGTATTTTTACTTAAGGGGCCTGTGAACTACAATGTCTCCATTCATTCAAAATACCAAATCAATAGTTATTCGTGCATATTTGGATCATGTTGTGGTATTATTTGGCTTCATATAGTAATAATCTATGCTCCTGGCCATATTTGGTTTGGAAATACTTCTTTAAAACGAAATTATAATCAATTTTGATCAAAATTTTTATAACTTTTTTCGAGTTCCGTAATATCAAAAATTATGAATGAAAACTTGTAACTTTCTTTATTTACTGGTGTTTTTCTTTATCTGAACAATAAAAACTGTGCTCCTAAACTAATGCGCCGTGAGCTAGTGTTGTTTTTATTACAAAACAAATAAGCAGCAAACATGTCCTCTTTGACATAAAAATAAGCTAAACTAAATTCGTTTACAATTTCGTTTAACAAAAGTATTTCGGAACCAGATATGGCCAGCATAGATTATTACTATATGAACCCAAATAACACCACAACATGATCGAAATTTGCATGAATTACAAAAGATTTTGGTATTACGTTTGTATGGGAGACATCGTGGGTCAGTAGCCTCTTAAACAACTTTAAAAACTGTTCTCAAAACAGGAAAATTTAGAATAGAAACAGATAGAAGACTATTAGAATGCACTTTTGAAGGGTACAGTAGTAACCAGTCGCGGCTAAACCTTCCTAGCAGATGAGACCTGAACAAAAAAAATCCAAATTGGCCCGGGCAGGGAATCGAACCCGTTTTGTATACACAGGAAATACCTAACCCATAACTCTCCGTTAAGAAATTGTAGAGGTTATGTGGGCCTGGTGTCCACTAAAACATGTGTTTGGCAACGAAGCATCCATTGGCGGGAGTACGGGATTCATTTGGGTATTCACCACGCTCCTATCAGGTTTGGACCCGCCGGAGTGGTAGTTCCTGTCGCCAATCCTCTAAAGGGACGCGTCTCTTTGTCTGTATTCCGAACCTGGCGGTAGAGTCTTGACATTTCATGAGAGCTTATATCTAAGCCTATGTGAAATAAAGATTTTCATTTCATTTCATTTCGGTAATGTTATCATCAGGTTTTTTGAACCACTACCCCCACTATAATATACGAGTAAGCACGGTTTCTATAGACTTTATTATTATCTTCTAAAGACTAAGTAGAGCGGAAATGAGCAATTAAGTAAAATTGTATGGAATATAATGTCTGTAGAAGCAGATTGCAACAGAAAAGGCTTATCTTTCTTCTACAAACTGTATACTCGTACAATAACAGTACTTTGTTGTTTCACAATCATTTTTTATGCATGTTGAACATAAAAATTGTTAACTATGTTTACGATATACATTCGGTATCCACACAAATATTAAAACATTGAAAAACTTTTAGTTCGTACACATAAGTGAAATAATGAGAAACCTAATTATTCATTGAAAATCTATAAAAAACAAACAAACCAAGTTTTTCTAACAAACATGTTTTAATTTAAAAAATCCAATAAACTCACCATTTGCAGCACAGCACTATGTCATTTAAACCTTCCTTAGCTGAATAAATAAATAATTAAAAAGTTAAAACTCAGTCCGGACAACTTTCGAAGTCTCTTCTTATGTTTTAAACAAAACAAATTCGATAGCACTTAAGTGAGTGAACTTTAACAAACTTTCCTCTTACAGGAGAACACAAAAACGTCAATTCCCAATACTTGAAAAGAGCGGAGTGGTTTTAAATTCAATTTGTCTACAAATAAGGTTAATACGGATTACGTAGAGTACGTGCTTCAAGCTACGTGGCGCTACGAGATGCTACGAAGTGCTACGGCGTAGACGTCCGCACGCTTTGAAACCATGCCGTGTACTGCGTATGATGAGTTAGCAACGTTAGCATGCTCGATCTCGTAGTACAACGAACCACAGCACTTACGTACAAAACCGCTTCATAAAATCAACCTTCTGCAGTGTGAAATAGAGTCCTTTTCCTAAAAGTTCTTTATTACAAGGGTCTTGGAAGGTTGTATGGACGGAATTCTCCCGTAAAGATGTGAGGTGAGAATATTTGACAAGCCATTTTGCGTATTGCCTTTTGTTTTCCTTGTGTTATTTACCTCCTATTTGCTCACTCGCGAGCCTAATTTGTCTTGATTTTGTACCATTTCGGTTTCCTATGTGGATACAATTTACTCCATTTTATTGAGCTATATTTGTGAATTCTTTTCACATTTCGTTTGTTTGAGTAAAGAAGTAGGTACAATAAATCTACGTTGAGGCATTTTTTTTATTATATAGCATTTTAGCAAAATATGAATAATGAATAACATTTTAGCACAATATATTCAGCCGAAGATGAAATCGCACAAACTTGGAAGGATTATAAACTTCTAATCAGTTGCTACCCAGCATCGAACTGAAAGTTTTAATCACTTAGCTACCATTGTATTTGCTGTTTCAAAGACTAGACCAAAACCAACTTAGTAATTATGATTTATTTAACTGGCCAGTGCTAGGATTCAAACCCAGGATCTCCTACAGAAAAGTCATTTAAAAATTTGTCTAAGTTTCGCTAATTTAGGTCTCTCCAGTTTCTTAATTTCAGAGCCATTATTATAGAATTTAACTTTAAAGGCAACAGCCAAGTTTGTTACTATTTTTGTAAAGGGTCGGTAATTCCTGAACAATAATCCCAGACAAAGTCGCGTTTCATACACAAGAAAATGAATTATTCCATAATAATATTAGTTCCAACCCACGCTTCCATTCCTTATGATTAGGGCTTAACCAAAATATTATTCGCTCATATAAATTCTCCAGGGAGCGTAAAGAAATCAATTGGCGGAGTTTGCCCATTAGTACTCAGTCAACAAGAAAGGAAAAAAGGCCTACCTCTTTTGAAAAAAAAAAATTCCGACGAATTGAGAACCTCCTCCTTTTTTTGAAGTCGGTTAAAAAGCACTTTTAAAATATTAGTACGTGCTATAAGGGAAAGTACATAGAAAATTAAAATTAACAAAATAAACGATAATCCGATGAAATGAATGTATGAATCCTATGAATAAGTGGTTTGTGACAGTTGAATATTACTTAGTGGTGACTTCTGTAGGATATTAGCAAGTGTATACTTATTGCTCTCATATGCTTCCGAGTTCCGAAGCTTTTTTATCTGAAATTGAGTAACAAAGCTCAACTAAATTTGAGTAACAACGCTATGGGATGCAACGCATATGGGTTAGGCATTACGTATCACTTTAAATCAGGTTAACATCTTCCATGTCTCATCTTTTGTTAAATAAAATCGGGCTGGCATTTAAGCAAAACAATTTAAGTGGCCCTCTCGTGTCAGCAAAGTACTGAATCGAGCTGGCACACGAACGATCCTCGGCAGAGCGATACATTTTCATTTGCCGGGTCCGAAACCTGTGATTTGCGCACGGTTTTGAACTCGAGTGGTGTTTACTTACCTGTCTACTTATTTTTTTAAGATATACCTAATATTTTTATAGATGTTATTCTATATATACAACGAATATCATCTATGAATATTTGAAGAAATAGTGACATAAATGTAATTTGATATGAAGTTTTCATGAAGATGGAGTGCAAAAAGCAATAATGAATCAATTATTATGATTGTCCGCTGCGCTTTTAGACATGGGCCTCTTCAAATTATGATCGCCATTGTTAACACCACCTGAACACAGCTCCAAACTGCGACTTTTTTATGTCTTTCGTCCATCAGGTGGTGTGTCAGCCAATCTTAATCTACTTACTTCTCAGAAAAAGCCCATAATAGGAAGTAGTTCCGTCATCATTTCTGTAACCAAACTTGAGTGTAACTGAAATAATATATTACCCCAAGGACTCTCAGTGCAAAAAATCGCTTGAGGAAGTTAGGAAGTGAGCGTTTTCCGGCGAGGGCGATATATTCTCATTTTGGTTCGCGTCTGAGCCGAGACGCGTAATTTGGCAACGCGAGTGGATTACTCATACCCACGTTAGTCTGAGCCAAATCATATTATAATAATACTTTCTAACAACCTGTAGTTTGGTTACAAAAAATATATTTGTATGTTGCACAAGAAATAACTTTGTTGTCTAGAGCGACAAAGTATTTAAGATTTAAAGTAGTTTTTTTTTCATTATCCGTACAGGTATGTAGTTTATTTATTTTTTGTGATTGGGTATTTCACCTACCATAAATCTTTACTTTTCAAGAAATAGATAAAAGCATAAAAATATATAAAGAATCAATAGACTGTATATTCAAGCGTAACGGATATTCCTCGTAAAAACTGCAATTGACTTTCGATTTTAACTGAAGCTAAAAGCATCGGATAACTAAATTTTCATACACTCTGCACCGTTGGATTATATTACGGCACTTAAACATTAACCTATGTTCATTTTTCAGTTCCAGTTTCATTTAATAGTCTCTATATTTTGCGAAATATCTCTGCTCTAAAACGACGGTATCCTAAAAGCCAAGTATATGGGCTTCTTCTGAGCTATCTCTAGATTAAATTTGCTCGGTTCCTGGTGAGTAAATAAAATTCTATCCACGCGGGAAAATGCTACGTAGATTATTACATGAAGGTATTATGGCAAAATATTATATTATTGGATCAGTGTGAAAGTCTTTTATTGATGAATAAGCGTTTCTTTTTACAGTTTTCAGTTCATTGATCTTCTAAATACTTAAAAAAAATCGATATAATCTTTGTATTTTTATTTTAAAAATAAGTTTTTTATTTGACTTGAACTTAAATTGTATTTATTCCATAAGTATACAAACAACTAAACTTGAACTATACTACATACATATTTAGCTTGAAAATACGCAGTTCTAGAACTTAGAGGTTACGTGTATGTTTGTTATATTTTTTTAAAACATTTGCTACGTCGTAAATTTTTTGACTGCGATGTCTTAATAAAACCTACTTTTAATTTAACTAATGCGAAATCCCTTTTATTAAAAAAAATGTAGTGCAACATACAAAAATCGTATTATATTGGTAATAATATTTTGCGAGATTACAAATGAATGCCGTTGCATTTATTTATGAAAAGCAAATGCAGTCGCTCTGTTACAGTGGATACCCTTGGGACATTTAATATGCGCAAGGCTTTAATGTTGTCCTAAAGAGTTTATATTATGAACATTTTTATATAGAAACTTACAATTATGCAACGAAGGACAAAAAGTATTTTTGGAAATTAATATGATATGAAATTTAATGAATATGTTAACGATTATAATAAGTAACAACTCTTGAACTTACAATTTAATTATCTCTATAGGATTTTCTTTTTCTTCGTACAAAACAAATCCCTCTGAAGTTCTACTAGAATACAAAAACTCTGGTCTCGTAAACTAAAAGTAATCACCGAATAAGTTTCCTAAGGGCCAGATTGTATAGTTCCTGTACGTCCAATCATGGCCCTTGTAATTTAGATCCGTAGGTTTTCCAAGAGTAAACTTTTTTGAAACTTACGTATAATCCCATTTAGGTCGTGGAATCTTGGTCTCATAATTTAATTAGGATTTGACTCGAAAAGACGTAGTGGTGTAAAATATAACCCTCTTTAAATAAAGAAGCCTATCCAATTTTTTTAACTGGACTTCTTTTATTTAAAATGCGAAAATAACGCTTATAAACAACTGTTTATTTGTTTTGTTATTTATATGTTTTTCCACACATTCTTAGCTTTTAACAGCACTAACTTAGTCATTGATAAAAAAAAACGAAATAAACATTTTTTTTAATTATTCAAAATGTAATGATCAACATATTTTTTAATTTGAACAATTTATCATTAATTTAATTTATCATTCGCCCCAAGAACTTTCACATTGAATAATCTAAAATAAGTGTAGGTATTTTGATGAAATTTTATTTATTAGGTACAATCTTACTTCAACGCGCAGTAAAACTGTCACGAACAAAAGACACGCCGTATATAAATTGAAATAGTTTATGGAATATAACTAAATCCAAAAGTGCGTCGTAAATCTGATTGTGCCGTGGATACTGAATAATAAACGACACTCATAAATCTCGTATGAAAACACCATAAATTCAAACCGGTTCTGTTCAGGTTAACCGCAAATGGACGGACGGATAGAAATTTTCAGCCGATGCTTACTAAATTAGGTGCTTTTTTCCTTATTTACTATTCAATATTTATTTTTCTTGAATATTTTTAATCGTCCCATAATATACAAGCCAAATGCAGCTACTATTATATATAGTTTCGTTAATATACATCTTTTTTCAATGAAACAGGGGTTTTTCTGTTACCTTTCTTTAGCTATGGAAATTAATTCAATAGTTTTTGACTTTGAAAAATAAACTATACTTTGTACACACAGATATATATATAACGCCTAAAATTACACGTTATACATAACTCTTAAAATTCGCTTTCAAAATCTAAGGCAATTGGACTTTTTGAAAGACAATTGGAAAAGGCGTTTAAAATTAACTTTTAAAATTCAACGCCATGATACTTTTTGAGCCGATAGGAATTAAGGGTTGTCCGAAGGTCAAAATATGCATAAAGACCTGATTACGCATTCCGAACACAGAAGGCGGAGGTAGTAAATTGGAAATTTGCGGCAATAAAGCCTTTTTTATTTTTACTTTGTGATTGTATTTCTTGGAATCTTGTAGATCCAGCTCAAGGATCAATCAATGTCATTGAATTACAGTGACGAACAAAGTTCTTCCGCGTTCAAAAAGGTATCAAGTTCTTAAAAATCATCATTTGGAAATCCGGGAATAACTACCCCTCATTTTCACACTCATTATCTCATATTAGAAGGATTTTTAGTTAAAATTTTGGAACTTAAAGAAATATTTCTGTATGTTATCTGTTACAGTAATTTTACAGCGTGTGCTTGAGGCGGGATCTCTATGTATATAACCACGCGTTTTCTCTACCTTTTCCCTTAATTGAAAAATTGTATTATTTTAATAATTTATTTATTAGAGAAATTCCGCGGGTCGCCGGTATTGGCTATTGACACTTTATGACATTTTGAGCTTTGAAACTTTTTAGCAATTTTTTTTCCAATAAATATGTCATCACGGCTAAGGGCCGGTTTCCACCAATGCAGAGCGGAGCGGAGCAGTGTCTGAGTAACCAAGAGATTGCGTCATTTCGTCGTCTTATCTCCCCTCAGTTTCAGAGATGTCAAAATGACGAAATTTGACTGGTTACTCAAAAACAGCTCCACTTTTTTTATTGTAGATAGGCTTGCGCTTGACGACAATCATGCCTGATGGAAAGCAATGATGAGGTCTAGGCTGGAGAGTGCTTGTCTATAGAAAATGCCTATTCACTCTTCTCTTGAAGGCACCGAGATTATACTTGGCTGGAAACACGGAGGCTGGAAGGGCGTTCAATACCTTAGCGGTTCGTATCAGAAACGTGGAAGGAAAACGTGCGAATTTGTTGGATATCAGCCACATAAGGATGCCACCACTTCCACTTTGGAGGAATCCGGCCCTTATATTGCTGTAAGATGTTTTAATAGCTTACAAATTACAAAAAACATTTTTGCCATGGGTTTTCTAGGGCGTAACTATAATTGAGGTTTGTCCACCCCCTAACGAGATCTCCGAGTACTCTAGCAGTAACAAGGTAAAGTTATTGTAACCAAAGTTTAAACTTAACAACCTGTAACATATACAAATCGTCAGCGCTCACTATCGTGTGGTAATTCGGACAACCAGTTCTTGTTATTAAACTTCTAACAGCTTGAGTGAAGGCTGTCTATAACAAGGAAACCTATTTATGAGAATTGAGAGAGAACGGAAACGTACCAAAACGAAGTAAATGGGTATTATAAAGGATTCCTGACGATGTTTTCCATTCCTCTGAAAAGCGAAGATGAATTGTAAATATCACTCCCAAGTAACTCCACGTTAAATATACACGGGGTATTTGGAGGAAAATTTCCAATTACGGATAGGACCCATAAATGTCAATAAAGTATGAATCTATTACCGGAGCATACGATTTCTAACTGAAAAATATTGAGAATTTGAGACGCTGAATTATTTTTATGTCATTTTATGTGAATGTACGACTACGTAGAAACCTGGTCGTTTAAATTGAAAATTTCCTTTAAGAGATCTGAGCAGGAATAAGTTTTAATTTGCTCTGAATATTATTTAATTATTTTGACAAGAAAATTCTTCCTGGTATCTACAACACTAACTTAAAATGTGAATTAACGAGATCAAGTATTTTTGGGATCACATAAGTAAATAGTTAATTATTATAATTACTAGCTGTTGCCCGCGGCTCCGCCCGCGTGAATTACGATTTTTTTACATAATATACCTTCCTACTGGAATTCCTTGATTTTTCGCGGGATTCTGGTGTGATGTTGTACAGAAACCTGTTCTTACTTTGCACGGGTTATCTTGTGGTGATTTTGAAAACTCCTTTTTCTTAATAAAAATATAAAGTTTCATTAATACGTAGTTGAAAGATCAAAAGGACGATTTTAACTGTCGATATTTCGACCCAGTGGCACAGGTCCAATTGTACCAATGTATCGAAATATCGACAGTTAAAATCGTCCTTTTCATTGTGATTTTTATTCTGAAACCACGAAATATGTCAAAAATTATTAAACCATGTGAAAAGTTGTACTGGTGGTAGAACTCACTTTCAGAGTTCGGCCGGGTAGGTACCACTGGGATAAATTACTCTACTAACAATATTCCCCAGCCCAACATAATATAAGAGTCTTTTAAAAATCTTTGCTTCATCTCAATACAATCCAAAACATCAGAATGGAAAATGGCTATATATTTCCTTACGTATAAAAAGACCTTAGATGACAGTCAGTCGGTTAGGATCGATAAGACCTAAGAGTTAAAAATATTTGTGAACCATTATCTTACCCTTTCCATATTGCGGATGATAAAGTTTAAATCTGTTCATGTCTGTCTTAACAGTGCCATCTTAATATAAAGTCAGGAAACAGTAAATAACATGACAGTTAATTTTTATTTAAAAAAATTCGGTAGTACCTATCTCAGAGTTTTACATTCAAGTTCCACATAAATTGTAGAGATGGCGCTATACGGTATAACGTAGCGATAACGCCAGTTACATGATTTTTGTTCACCCTAAAAGTGAAAAATTTTAAGCCATACAAAATCTCCTGCTAAGCCTATTTATTTACGGCTGTAAGGGTATTCCAGTCTTACTTGAGCCCTACGTCCTAGCCCTAGGTTCTTTGTGCATTCCGAGTTTCAAGTCACCTACCTACTTGAACTTAAAGGTTCTGATGTCTGTAATTTCTGAACTACAAAAGTGATGATGATAAGATTCGTATTGGAATAATCTTTAAAGAACCTCCTTTCTAACAAAAAAAGAATGAATGGAATCAGACAACGCGTTAATGAATTATAACTAAAAAACGTTTGGACTTTGATGCCGTCTTCCAGGGAAACCATGATGAATTTCGGGATAAAAAGTATCCTATGTCCTACCTCGGGGTATGAACTATAATCATGTCAAGTTTCATTTAAATCCATCCAGCGGATTAGCCGTGATGCCCGGTCGTGAAACAGACAGACAGACAGACAGACAGACAAAAATTAAACAAATTACAGTTTTGGCTTCAGTATCGACTAAATAGTGTCCTCCAACAAAACTTTTAAAAATATCTTCAATGTACAGAATTCGACCCTTTACAGTTTTATTATAAGTATAGATTACATGTTTTAAGGCCAGTATTAGCTAAATGCTTAATATTAAACCCTGGAGCATGTAAAACCATCCTTTAAGCCTATGAAAAAAAATCAAACTTTACATTTAGAGCTACTTATAAAATAAAATACATACTAGTATATAAGATTCAACTATAGCTCCTTAGAAACGTGACGTCCGAAATTGAAAAGCTAAACAAAAATGTATATAGCTGTCTCACACTTAACTGTATTTTCGCCTAACATAATTAACCATTAGAAGCATCCCATCATCCAATTAGGGAAAATCAAAAAGTAGATAATAGTATGTTTCATTACAAGTGCGGAAAGGCTGTTATTGCAAAGAGTTCTGACAAATGTCTACCCGAGCCGAGGCGCAGCCGAAAGCGAGGTTTGACAGTCGGAACAAGTTGCAATGACGGTTCCGCACGTGTACTGAACGATTATTTTTAATACAGTTGCGAAAAAATGAAGCAATTTAATAAAATAATAAAAACACAATAAACTCAACTAACTTAACATTTTCTGAAAAACTATTTGCTTTTTCTCTTCTCTCCACGCAATAAATTCGTCGTATGTAGATATGTAGCGACTTTTTGACTTTTCCGGTAAAATGTTCTCCGAAGCATTTTGTGCAACAAACAACTAAACTCGCAAAGAAAATTTCTGAAAAATGGCGCCAACCGTAGAATATAAGCAGTTTTTTTTTCTTTACCCATTCTGGTGATTAAAAAAAAAATAAAAAAAAATTTGGTCATAGACTAAATAATATTCTGGTACGCAAAGGGAACTATGCCCATACAGCGAAGTCTTCAGTAGAATTTTTTTTATTGATATGAAATGAAAATGAAATTTAATGAGATGAAATGAAACCTAACCAAAATCATTCAATCAAATGTGATATTGAAACAAATTAGTAGCTTCTTTTTAGAAATATACGTATTTGCATGAATCATAAAACTTCTATGAATTTTTTTAGTAAAAACTTCATGGTTGGTTTTTCTTTTTAATAGACATTATTTTGACAGTTGGGAAAGATAACGCACGAGTTCGGGAAAGGTAAAAAAAAAGCACGAGTATGTAATAGCCCACATCCCGAACGCTATACGTCCCTGCAATACGCCACTTTTTGACCAACTGTATTAAAAAAGCTTTTAAACAGAGATGACTAATAACTTCCAAAAGCCATTAACTTTGCAAATATAACTTAGGAGAAACGATGACATAATTTGTTGACTTCAAATAAGGAGGAAATTCTCATTGCGACCCGTTTAACGTTTGTGAGGATAAGTTTGCAGTACAAATTGATTTTACACTGCGTTATTATTTCAGACGTACGTTATATTATTTTGTATATTATAGTATATAATTATGTATAGTATATATATATATATATATATATATTATAGTATATTATATAGATCGTCTAATCTTAAAAAGAAATACCCATTCACGTCTTCACGCTAACACTTTGAAAGAAAAATGTAGTGGATAGACGTTCATTTTTAAAGTAGGCGATCTCCATAATATGAAAATTCCACTCAGGAAATTACAGTAACCACCAAGTTTATTTTACAGTCCATGCAGTGAAGGGCGAAGGCACGAAGCAAATATTGTGGTAAGGATTACCCCTTTGAAGTAGATAAGTAAGCTATGAACTAATCAAATGTGTATCAATAATCACGACCAAATTAGATGAGTGGTTTCTCCTTTAAAAGTTGAGCGAATTTTTTATGTAGGTACGTTGCGATGACTCTCAAATTCCGTAAAAAATTGAGTAAGAAAAAATTAATATAAAAGTTCTCATTGTCCTTAGACAATAAGAAGTCTTAGACAACCACCATAAAGCAAAGTATCTCAACCATTAAAGTCCATGATACTTTTTATTAAAGAGAAAAATCGGATAAAAAATCTTATGGAACAAGATTAAAATCTTTAATCATTTTCGCAAAGAAAGTTCCTAAAATTATTAGTAACTAGGTCACCGAATTTTCGTTGTTATAAAGCTCGCCGCTTAAAAAAATATTGATGATGTTTTGTCATAGGTAAATATAAAAATTAACTTACAAAAATATTATAAAACTTAAAAATTGGTAATTAAGTTGGTAATTAAGTTAATATGCAGGTAATTATGACAAATATATTAAAACATTATTTTTTCCATTTTATTTGACCTAAACAACTTCGGGTACTTGGGTGAATAAAATCATGGCAAAGAAACCTGGGACATATCTCCAAAAATCACAGTGGCATACCTGGGGCGCTGAGCCCGGAACCCGGATCAGAATTCGCAGTCTGGGAGGTTTAGTACAAACTATTGAATAAACGATTCAAATCTCGATTCGCGGGTGTCGACATAAATTTATAGTTACAATAGATATATTATTAAGGACCCGGCGAAACGCGCAAAAAATGTCGCCAGTTTACTGGTGTCAAAAATACTTGTATTGACACCGACGGCGTCAGTAGTAAGCCAACCGCAGTATTGTTTATGTACCGCGGTTCACAGTTCACACCTCAGATCACTACACTTGTTATTAGTCCGCACGCGCGTTTTTCCAGAAACGAAGGGACAGTTCCTGCCATATTGTGGCGTATTAGCGGGAAATTTAACAGGTGGTGCCGTTTATTTTTGTATGAAGAAGGTTAAATAGTAAAATGTTCAGATGGGCTCATCCTGAGGTTCATATCGGTGATAGTAACCGAAAATATGTATCGTCATCGAATTCTTAGCCTTACTGTATTTTGTTACTGTAATTCTTGCCTTCTGCACCCACTAAGCTTCAACTGCTTCTGCTATTCCAGAATTATTTAATTTGGATCACTGTCAAGTATCCAATTGCAAGCTTATTACTAGTATATTCCCACACAGAACTAGCAAGATCGCGAGCTGCATTCGAAATTCTTTGTGAAAAACATGAGCGAGCACTCTTGTCACTTGGAGAGGCAATTAGGTGAGATGTTACGTCGCTTAAGAACATTTTCCTTTCAGACTCCATACTTAAATTATTGGATTAAAAAAACTCAAAAAACATGGTAACATTACAACATTATAAAGATTTTAGGGCAATGATCACGTTCTACATGTAGGAAAGAAGTTCCTAATTTTTACTGACTTTAAAAAAAGAAATTTTGTATTCGACTTGGATACATACAACCTTATGGGTAACTAAAAGTTAGTATGTCCACAATTTTGCAAAAAAATAGAATCATTAAAATTATGTACAGTTATTTTACCGGTTTTAGTAGAAGTGCCCTTCCAACTCAAAACTAATTCTTGTTTAAATCTGCTGTCAAAGAAGAATGACCAAAGTTGGTGTAAAGGTTTCTCATGAAAATAAAATGTAGGTGTTAATATTGAGACCGTAGTCTATAAAAAAGGTCAGTATTGAGTTTCGCCACCATACCCTTTGAAGTATTAATGCAACAAGCATTAAAATATCATGACATAAATTCACAACCTCTAGCAACTCCTCGTAATAATGATCTACAGCTCAACAGGCACCCAGATTTTTCCAACGAAAACTGCCCAGCTTCCATTTTTCAACGTCTTATACAAAATGCTTCGCAAGTCACTTACATATTTAGGAAGTTTTCGAATAGTTAAGATTTGTTTTACAACTTTTTAAGATTTACTTGGGTCGTAAACTGTTAAGTTTTCATATGGTGTTTACCGCGGTAAAATTTCAAACTTTATAATTTTATTTAGTGCCTTAGTTAGGATGGAAAGAACTTTATTTATAGTTACTGTATGGCGTAATAGTACATTCTGTTAGCAGGTATGCAAAATTAGTAGGCAGTAATAAGCGTAATTTACACACGCGTATCATACAACATTTTTCATGACATTTGCGAGGGAAAAAATCTTGTTTTGTGTTTTGTTATAATAGAGATCTCTACCTATATTGGCACTCAATAAGTTACTATCGCATTTGGTGCCTCAAAGTCATGTACCTAGTATTTTTGTAGCATGCGCAACGAATTAATTTTGTTTGTTAACGGAGATAGCTTTTTAGGATAGTTTTTTTCAATAAAAAAAGCTAAGATGAGTCGCATTTCAAACTCTAGGTTAAAAACCAAAAACGGTACACACGATCTGAACCAGAGGCGTTACCGAAAATATTTTACTTTTTCCTTATAAAACACATTAGTATAAGTAATGAAAGTTTTTCAATAGGAGCTTTTACTTAATGAGTACCCACCGCTCGAGATTTTCAATAAAGGAGATTTCGTATTTATAGCTATTTCTTATTTCGGATTCTCGTATAAAATATCAAAGGTTACTTAGAATTTGTGTTTAAGTGAACTGATAATCAATTTTACAGAATATTTTATATACATAAATACAATATATATAAAAATACCCAGACACGGGAAAACATCACATTACGTTATTAGTTCATCACTTAAAATTTCCAGTTGTGGGAATCAAACCCACGAGCTCCGACGCAGAGGGAAGGGCCACTACCGCTGCGCCATTCGGATGCCATGAATAGTGAGAAAGCAAAATAAACTTTACTACTTATTCTGTACTGTGAATACGTATTAGGATATCGCCTCTATGACTCAGCAAAGCCCGAATTTGTTGAAGAATAGTTATGATTCCATGTAGTTGACAACAAAGAAAATCAAAGTATTGCCAAAGCTCTACGGTTAGCCGGTTATACGGTTTGTGATCGCCGGCGACTCATATTTCATTCCTATCAAATGCCAAAAGCGCATCGGAAGTTCCGCCGGACTCTACCTCTAGAGGTGACCGTGGGCGACTCTTGTAACGTATAAATTATTGAGCTCCGTTAGGGTCACCCCAAACGGGCCACACTAGGCCACAAACGCTGCCATGGAAGCTAGAAGCGGCCACAAAGGTAGCTGAAGCGCGCGAAATCCACTTGTGACCGGTGGTTTACAGCAAGTGTCTACATGTCATGACTCTATGATTAATAATGACATCAATTTTTAACCATGTTTGAAGCAAATGAATAAATGATTTCTTGTTTCTGATTTTCTGATTTCTCCCGGACACAACAGTTTGTTCGTTATACTTATAACTTTTTGATGTTATAATAAAAGTGACGTAGTTTGTCTGGTTTTCACAACTATTATTATCACATTTTTTAACAAATATTAATTTGACAGAAAAGCCCACTTATTTTGCCACAGTTGGGAATATAAACTAAATTTTTTTGATCTGCATACGAACATCTGTACAGGTACATCAATGAAACATCTTTAAAAACAACTTTCCATATTAGTTAGTAGTTCCATAGTCTGTGTTGACCCTTAAAGTACAAACCAACGTGCACCGTTTTCCTCCCGCAAAGCTCTCGCCAACCTTCGGTCTGAGAATTATATATTCACAGACCAAAACGCAAGGGGCCCGGCCCGGAGCGAACCTGAAAGTTCCCTCATTAATAATCGAAAATGCTTTTACTTTGGTCTGAGATACCCAAAGTGATTTTGTAAGAGGTTTAAGAATCAGCAGATAAGTAGCGTATAGCTACATATTCCCTTATAGCCGCGTGCTTAATTTCCTAAGGCTTCCATTAACAATCTAAAAATTGATACTTGACTGCGATTTCTCCTGATGATGCAGTAGAATATGTTGTCATATTAAGGGGTAAGTAACAAAAATTTTAGGTGTCATATCAGTGCAGTATCGCGCCGCAACCGAAGCTGGTGGGAGACCAGACCTGACCCTAAGCCAATTAAGAAATTATAAAAGTCTTGGGGAGGTGGTCAAAGTCGCTAAGTTCTGGAGCAGTTATTTATCCCTTTATAAGTAAGTACGCCAACAATTTCACTTGCATTGGTATAAGTGAGATTTCTACACAGGCGTCAATGAGAAATCGCACTATAATTATGAAGCCGAAACTAAGAAGGTATGTATGTGTGTGTTTGTTGCGCTGTAACGCCAAAACTTCTCAACTAATTTGCATGCAGGTATATGATTGATTAACTTGATTAACACATATGCTACTTTTTATCCGAGAAAATTTCTGTTTCCTCTGGATTTGTATAAAACCGAATTGAAAGCGGATGGAGTCGTTTGCAACAGCCAGTATGCTACTAAAACGTAGCTTGTCCTTCATTATAATCCTTCTGGTCACAAGGCCATCCCTACAAGTAGGTCGCACCACTCACTTTCGGGGCTTAATAAAAAATGCTCCGCGATCGCATCGATAGCAAGCTCATCAATATCTGTCAGAAGAATTTTGCGCCTAAATGCGTGGCAGCTATGCCAAAAAATATACCATTAAAATTCTTCAAATGAATGCCCGATTCCTTGAGATGAAAATTCCAGATCTTTAATGGTCACTAAGTGAAATAGGCATAAATATATAATTAGTTTTGTAGGAAAACGACATATTTTAGACTTTACACACTACTTCAATGCATCAATAAAAACGCCGGACGCATCCATATACCTTCGTTATAATGTGTCATCCCTGAGACCTGTTCTTCCTATAAAAACTGGTGTGTCCACTTACCAATAGAAGGGAAGGGAGTACGGGATGTACTTGCGCATTCACCGCGCTCCTGCCAGATCTGGACCCGGCTTCTGCCGACTCTTCTTGCATACACAATATATTATATCAGTGATATAATATATTGTACGAAATATCGAAGGTCATTG
Organism: Coenonympha glycerion; assembly: GCA_963855885.1. Classification (NCBI taxonomy): domain Eukaryota; kingdom Metazoa; phylum Arthropoda; class Insecta; order Lepidoptera; family Nymphalidae; genus Coenonympha; species Coenonympha glycerion. The sequence goes on along the minus strand of OY979637.1, from coordinate 11,592,372 downwards.
ACGTTTTACCACAATATTGGTAGCACAGCCAACAGTTTAACGAACTCCATTTTCCCCGTAGGTGCTTAGCAACTAGGCCATACACATTTAAATCAAATCAAAGCCGGGAACTCTCATTGAGTGGGCGCAAATAATGCAAAAACAGAAAACCCGTATGCTATTTAATTCAATACTCAATGGGTGAAATTTTTAATTAATTGCTAATTAAACGTTTGCTTTTATTTCGACTACCGTAAACTAATTTGCTAATGAATCAGTTCCATTCTTTTATTTAAGGGGAAGTCTGGCCATTTGCTATGATAGTAGAATAGTATCTCTACATCGATAACCTGAAGTGAATACGTTCAAAATAATATTTTCTAATAGGTATTCTCGTGCCAATTTTTGTCACCAATCCTCTGAAACTTCTCAACCAACTGTTGGCCATCTTAAAAGCTTACCGCGTAACCTTTACATTACTTAAAAAAGCTTTGTACTGTCTGTTACAAAAAAATGCAGAACTTACGAGTAAACGCATGCAAAACTCTTAACAGTGCATTACTATCGTAGAACTGAGATACAAGTAAGTGAGTGAACTGAATATAACCACAATGCGCTGTATTATTTGCTTTCAACCGGCCAACTTCGGAAGCTCTCCTGGTCGTTGAAAGCGGTCCGTGAATGTGAAAGTTTGGTTTGAAACTTCGTGGTTTTTTGCTATGTAGAGTACATTTGTATTGCTATGTAGAGTAGTTTAACATCAAAATAGTAATAGTCACCAGCGACTGCTAATTATTAGAAGAAGTCGGCAATAGTAACAGGTGTACCAATATTACTCGTATTTTTCATCAGAAACACTCGTAAAATTTACTTCTATTTAGTGAATACTTAGTTCCTGCGTAGCGTTAAATATTTATATTCAATCTCTATACTGTGGCAGTATTAGGTTAAAATGTTTTAAATGACTACGTAACAGCGAGAGTCAACAGCACGTCTAGCATAACATTTTTAACACCACCATATTCCAAATTAAGACATCGCAAATCTATGTCGAGCAACAAGGCTAACTTTAACTTGGAGTCAAGTTGTATGATAAATGAAATAAATTTTTAAATATATATAAATACCAATCCGTCTATTTTAGTGTTTAAGCATTGCCTTAGAATCCTGCAGCACATGTTTGCACAATCCAGGAACATTGAATCACCAGGGACGGAAATTGCTCAAGTTTGCACAGGATTTGTGCCACGCTCTAAGTGTCACAGACAAGATCCACGAAAACCGCTAGTAGACAAGTTTGTTATAAAGTTGACTATAGAAGATTGTCGCTAATTGCATTCAAAACATATTGTGCCTTATAGAACATAATTATTATACCCTAATTCTCGGTTTTATTTGTCAGAATTCCTGTTCCTCGATGATTTTTAGAAATTACAAATCAATACGTTTACCTCACAATTACAAATAACATCCTCACGAAAGAAAAGCTCGTTCACTTTTAGAATTTATCGATATTAATGCGGTATTATCTGCTTGGGAAATTTTCTTATGCTAGCCCTGCAGTGCTCATAAATAATCAAGACAATTTAATCCCTTAACAAACGACTGAAGCTCATTCCATTTAGAGCTACGATATAATGAATAGCCTTAAGTGTATTAATAAATACAGATTAGCGTACTTTTCTCGCTTTTACGTAAATCATACTTTAAAGAACAAGATCATTTGGGACTGTATTTTTTTGTAAGATAAATGCAATATACAAATTACCTATAAGTATTTTTCAAGATTGAGAGTTACTGATGTGCTATAAAATAAATATAATACAGTCCGTTATAAATTATAACACGCAAACACAAAACCCTTTAATAAATCATTAATTTTCGGTATCTTACTTTGAAAGCTTCAACGTGTATTGTACAAATTTATACCTTTTATGTTAATCAATATTATCTTAGTTTCAAGCGGGTCTAATTGTGATAAAGCATTATAATTATCGTAGCAAAGGCGAAAGGCTAACCGTGCAATATTGAGTTTCGGAGACCTTGCGTAGAATTCATTAGGTAATATTCTGCAACAATATAATAACAAAACTTAACGGTAGCACCCGTTCAGTTGTTATTAGGTAGTGAACCGGCTTACTTCTTTATCGATAAGGGTCTTAAATATGTCGAAGAAATTTATAAAGCAAAAAATCTTGACTCTAAAAACCTAACTTTTTTTTTATTTCAAAGAACTAAAACCCAAAGTTAACTAATAACTATTAATCCAAAGTTAAGTATTTAACTAAAATTAGTATTTCATGTCAGTTGTGGACATAAAGTATCAGGTATAGCATCACAGATGTTTCTATAGTGGCTTTACAGACATACAGAATATGGCCTTGTTGTGGGGTCGTCTTGTTTATAAGACAAAAAGTAAGGCAAAAGTTCTTAGTGTGATCTTCGTGTAGTCAGCCGTAGAAAGCAATTACACGCAGCTCGGTTTGCCATTTACACGATCATTACAAAAGATCGTCGGGTGGGTCGGGTTGTGCGTCGGGTGAGCGGAGGGAAGTTTTATACAAAAATGCCTTGAAAATGAAAGATCGCTTGATTTATTATAACGAATTCGATTATCATCATGTAGCAAAGCATAGCGTTCCAACCCCCAATAGATAACTCTGAAAAAAATCATGAAATAACACAGAAATACCATACTAAAATGGCACCAATAAAACGCTTTTGTCCTGTAATAGCACGAGCGATACAAATTGTAAATATCAATCAATATGAAGCCTACTCTGAGCACCTGAAATTTAAAATCAAAGGAGCAGCAAATTTTAATGAACCCTCTAGATTGCTCGGTAACAATTAAAATGACTGCCAAAGGTATTATTGCTCTTAAAGCTCTGATATTGTATTATGCATAACGAAGTAGACGGGCGCTATTATTGCTATTAAAATGACTACGCAACAAAGACTTGGTCGGTTGTCGCTTTTCTCACAGCGCTTTTGATGTTGTTATAACTAGACTACTGACCGGTTAGAGAGGTTGTTCGCCTAGAGTCATTATTTTAAAGGGCATCTGTAACAGTAAATAGGTTTGTAAATAGGTTTGTAAATACCAACCACATAAAATTATGAGGTTTGTGCGTGAATCGGTGTAGGGTAAAAGAAAATACATAGGTATACTGAAGTTTGGCGGTCATTGCAAAGTTTTATCCCAAAAATGATCCTTAGAAAAAAAATTAAAATCGTAGTGGGGTTGCTTATTTATTTAGAAAAACATAATAAATGACTTTTCTTATACTGTCGAGTGAATGATTTCTCTTTATTTGATGCTGGAAACAGGTTATTTGAAGTTGATTATTAGATTTTGTTTATCCTGTTTAATTACTTTTTCAACCAAAAAGTGACTAACGCGATGACAAACCAATTTTGTGACAGTTTTCTTCATAATTAAAGAGACGCCGCAGCCGCGGCTCCCGCCAGCCCTGTTTGATCCCCTCAACAACGCGGTAAGTTTTAATGAACGTAGGTTTTGTTCTGGGAGAATTGGAATCTTTTTGAATTGAATGGGTAACCTAATTTACTATTTTTTTTTCTTTCGGAGAAAACCACAAATTTAATAGAAACAGAAGTTTCTTTATTTCATGTAGGCCTAGCAAACAAACGCTCTTATGACAAGTCATTTCATTTTACACGAACTCTTTAGTGGTGATAACCATTTCACGACTTACAACTAAGTTCACTAGGGTTGATAAACGCGCCCTGCCGCCGAGAAGAAGCTCAAAACACACTCAGCCGGATATTTATTTGTGTGTGATATATCTATTTTTTAGATATGCATCTTTAGATATTTTCTCATAACATAAACAAAATCTAAAATAACCCTGCTAGTGGAAAGTCTGAAAGCTCCACTAAGTTGTTGTCTTGATAACCATATTCAATATACGAAAATGGAACATGTGACAAATTCTATTATTCAATACTGACTCTAGGAATTCCAATTTTAGTTCAAACTGTACCTATACCTGTGAATGTACCTATATCTATACCTATCGAGAAAACACTAATGACAACATGTTTATTGTTTATAACCAACGATGGAACCACTTGAGAACCAATAAACGACAAAGGTCAGACTTATACATGTATCCATCACATTGTGTTTCTAGGTATTTCTCTTTCTACGCACATGCAAACTATGGAACCATCTACCGGCAACAGCGTTCCCTCGAATCGACAACGTATTTGCAGCCGCTCGTTTGCTCGCGTTGACTATTAAAAAAATCTGCCTCAGCCAACTTCCGTACTCAGAAAGATATCTGCGAACGAATAATGCCTTTCTTTCCAAGTTTATCAGAATTTTGTATTTAGTGTTATTGGACACGAAACCGGTTAACTGGGGTTCTGATAAGGATCTTAAGGATTATTCGCGAACATTAGCGATCAGGCGGATAGCAATTACACGCACCTCGATTCGCAATTCGTAAGATCGTTTTGGAAATTGCGTGTTCACTGGAATCTTGGTTCTCTATCTGTGCTATACTTTTAAGTAGATGTTTTATAATTCCCATTTTAAGGTTTTCGGACCTAAAATGAGGAATACGGACTCTTTATTGGTAAGATAGGTAGGATCGGTTGTTACCTACAGAAAATTACTATACAGAATCTTTTCAAGTAGCGGATCATAGCAAAACAAATTAATCTGGCCTGCTAATTATGGATTTCAGCAAAATAAGGGCTGCTTCCATTCAATACCTACAGCCGAGTTCAAATACCGTCTGCTGCAAACATTTGATTCTGAATAGGTAGTTTATTTATAAAATTATATATTTTGTGAGAAGCTCTAAAAATCTACCTAAATAGCAAAAGGCAATGTATCAGAAATTTCTTGTGTATAAAAACGGGGCCTTCTAACGAGATTCATTCTTTCGACTCGGTCAATTACTCGTAGTCATAGTCGTTTCTCGGCAGTGTGACCGTTTCAAAAATATCGAATCTGCATTGGCAAAAAACTCTGCCAAAATCTGCCTACTTGATTCCTGAATTGTACAAGTACTCGTACAGTAAAATAGCCTAGTGATTTTGCCGTCAAGAAATTTCCATACCATTGAAACGAGACAAATGTTGCCAGCTTAATAGGCAAGTAAAATTTCTTACTAAATACGTTATACAGAAATAAATAAATATATACGACAGAAAATCATGAGTTTTCTTTTTTATTTCAAAGAAGATTCTTCCGCTTTTATGACTTATTCTGCCAGAGTTAAAATTTTGGAGACAAATCTGCTAAAATAGCAGAAATCTTCACAAATGGTCACACTTTTCGCCGAAAATCTAATGTGTGGGTTTTATTTATTAATATTATGCCCACTGTTCCGTACATAACACCATTAAACAAATGACGCGCAAAAATGTAAATTTCCTCCGGGTCGTGAGCATTATTATACACAATAGCAACTCGGATTGCGAGCCATGAAGAATGACGACTATATCGCGGACCTTCCCTTTCTTCACTGCAAATTGCGTCATCGTCACAATATCAGTTATTTTTTACGCCTTTATTAATATAAAAGCGTAAATTTTTGTTTATTTTCCATTATAGACGCAACAGCTTTAGTATAAAGAGAGACTCCAGACAGAGAGTTTGTTTCACAGCGTAGGCAGGTAGGCGTATGGAAAATTTGGTCCCTTAAAATAATATTTAATATTTTTAGCCGCGATACTCCCTACCGGCAAGCCACGTTATGGTTAGATTATGTGTAGTAATGGCTAAAACTTTTAATTCTATTATATAGGTAGGTACAGCTTTCCATGCAAAATCTCCTATCATTAGGTAAAATTATAGTCAAGTAGCCACACCATCAAATTACAGTGGTAGCAACAAAAATAATTAAATTATCAATTAATCTGGTGATCTTTATTTGTTAAAACAAACGCACATAATTTCGACAAGACAATTAAAAAAGAGCAATTTGAACTTCTGATCCCTGTGATAAGACATCTGAACTCCTGCCCTATTATTTTTAAGTGCGTACCAACAGCTTTAAGTGGATTTGTAGAAAGCTCATCATAAATAAACAAGACAACTTAATCCTAATAAAAGACTCGGTCTCATTTCCTTTTCCTTTCGTATTTATATAAGTAATTGCCTTAAAATATACCAATGAAATTTTTATATAAATAATTTTTTTTGCGAAAGTAGAAGGTTTTTTTCAACCACGGCAACCAATTTCTGCAGAAACCAATGAACTACGCGCTAAGTGCTAACTCAAAAAGCAATTAATGAACCGACTTACTAACTAATTAACTTGAGGATAAGAACAGTACGAGTATAATGCACCAAAAGATACCATGAGATAGAATGTTACGTTGGTATAAAGACAGAAACCATCAGACACTTCACGATAGTATTAGTGCCAAGATCCTTACCACTTAATTAGAACTTAGAACTTAAGTGCTAAATTCTCGCGCTAACGTGAACTACGTCGGCTGTTAAGCCCTAAAGCAATAGACAATGCACCTATTCTCCTTTACACCTTGCCTTTAGCATGTAAATGGGGTCACACCGCAAATTCAACAAAAGATCTCCGTTTTCCTGTTTCTAGTATTTGATCGCGCTTGCTCTTTGTTCAGCAGAAAGCTGTATTTGAAGTTGTGTTTTTGCTCTTACATCGATACTCGGTTGAAGTGCAACAAAGGATGTGTATTTACGGAGTCTGGTTTGGTAGCTGGAACCAATTCGACTTTATACGTAGTAACGTACCTTTACTGTTTATTCCGGAGACCTTTTAGTAACAATACCATCGCACGATAATTTTTTTCTCGTAGGATTATATCAGCGTGAAGAATGGGCATTAGCTTGCTGATTTTTTGTAAATCTATAAAAGAATAACATCCCACAAATCACACAATACTCACACAATACATTGTTTGGTATTTCAAGAATCCTTGTAATTCAAAAAATGTTCAGTGGTATATACGAGTATTTAATGATATTGGTTTACTGAATATTTTTGACAAATGTATACAAGCGGTCACTCAACCACACAAAGAACTACTGCACCTCATGCAAACGTTGGGGAATTATAACTTGCTTGTTATTCAATTACGGAAGAACTTAACGACCAAGATTTCTTTACCACAAAAAAACTAAAGGGTTGCTTAGTCAGGCTGATTAGAGTGATACTCGTAAGTCTTAGTGCACTGGCGAGAAACAACAAAACTTTTTGTTGAAATTGCAGCTCGTATTATGGGAATATAATATTCAACAACGAGAATTTATTGTTCTTTTTTATGGAAAACACGCCTCTAATGTAATGTGCAAAATTAATCAGCAATCAATTAAAACTTCCGCAAATGAATACATTTTCATGCGGCGAGCGGCGCAGAGTGTTTTGTGTTATTTTGTATAGGAAGTCCATTCTCTGTTTGTATTCGTGATTGTGTATTTGGGATATTGAAGTTTTTATGAGTCCAACGGGAACTGTAGTCGTTTTCATTTCGATTATTAAAATAAATTTTATCTTTTGTACAAACAAAAACATTAATTTAATTGCCATAATATTCTGTTATGGTGGTTATGGTAAAAAAACTTCTTGCTTCAGTGATATTTTAGCTCAAATATGACAATAACATATAACATATTAGAAGCCTTTGCTTGCGGCATCAGAAATATTTAAGGAATTAATATTATTATTTTCAATCGCGTTTCTTTTATAAATTAATAATTAGGTATGTACAACTTAAATATCTTATAAGATTTTGCAACGACTTTACTCGTTACTGTACAACGAACGGTATTTGCCTTAATTGCTTGTCCATAGAAAACTTCTACTGGTACAAGTAAACAAATTACATAATACATGCGTAAATACAATTTGTGATCTTCACAATACAGGGGATCCTAGTGTGGAGACCACAGGCTCCAATTTTTGTGTATTTTTGTACCATGTCTTGTAATAAATAAAAAATAAATAAATAAATAAAAAAAAAAAAAAAAAAAAAAAAAAAAAAAAAGACATTAATTCCAAGTATTTTTAAATAAAAATTGATACCTTGGCTTTATTTAGGCCAAAAAATTGTACAGCAAAAGTAAAGAAGTTTATATAAATAGTTGTAGGTATGTTACTGCATCTGTTAGCACAGTCATAAAGAACTGTTTATCGTACTGATATTATCAATTTTCTAGCGCTTTACTCCACAACCCAGCCTCCTGGCCAAAGGACATGGCCGAAACTTGTATGGAGCTGTGCCCTGGAAAAAAAATATTCATGGCCAGTGACAAACAGTACGTCATATTAAAGCTTATAATTATGTCTTTACAAAAGTTTAATTTGTATAATCAGAAAACTTGCGAGAGACATAATATTAGCATAACAACTTTCAACAAAATGTCCCTTAATATTTTAAACAGCCATGAGTTTTTATTAAAATATCATGCGTATTGTTTATGAACTAATTATTTTTTCATATTACAAAGCTTAGAAAATGCGAGTAAATATTTTGAATTGCAATTTTTGAATAAAAAAATCATTGCTATTAAAATATTAAGGCGCATTTTGTTGCAAGTTGTTATGCTAATATTATGTCTCTCGCAAGTTTTCTGATTATAAAAATTAAACTATTGTAAAGACATAATGATAAGCTTTAATATGACGTACTGTTTGTCAATGGCCATGAATATTTTTTTCCGAGGGCAGAATCCGGCCATGTCATTTATGTCCAGTGAGGAGGCGTTGGTGAAATAGAGATTTTATTAAAAAAGTTTTCGCGTCCTTACTTCTTGGCATAAGGCCATAAAACAAATTACCTCAATTATACAAGTTTAGCGACCCCGCGTCTCGGAACAATCTTTTTTAAGTTTCCAACTGAAAGTCCGATTTGTTTGAAAAGTGGGTACGTACCTACCTAAGTATGACAATTGCTAACTTTTCATTAATTTAAGAAAATTTTTGCCATTTTAAAGACGGCGATAAAAAGGCTAGCCCCGCTTAAAATATTCAAGCCTTTATTTTAAATTGTACATTTGCATTGCATTTAATTTTTTTTTTTGAAATTCCTGAAAAATAAAAAAGTATTCCTTTAAAATATAAACTCTACATTTTCATTAATATAAATATACATGAAGGACTTCGTTTTACAAGAAAAATTACAAGCCTCGCAAAGAAAATGAGATAGCTAATTTTTATTAATTTTTGCGAAAGGAATCCCTGGCAATTTTTAACAAAATTATGTTATCATTGTAATTTATGAGCAACACTCAGTCATCTCTTAAAAACATTTCATCCTCAAAACGTAAAACAACACACTGCAAATCAAATATTATGTCAGACGTAGTCCAAATTCCAAAAAAATGTTTCGTCAAGTAGAATAAACAGTAAAAGTGGAAATGAAGTTGTAGTACAGAAACCTAAAATTAAATAAATGGATGACGGTCGAATTTTGACGTATTAAACTTTATCGAGTCAATAAACAATAATTAAGTTTTATCATTATCAGTATTCACTACCCAAGTTTTATAAAATAATTTAATACGTAAATGCAAAAACTAAGTAGTAATTATAATTATAATAACGCTTAATATTTTAAGCTTCTTCTCTTTCCATCTCTAAAATGAACTTCGAATCACATAAATTTTACGAAATTTCGAAACCCGGGCTTTTATTAAAACCCTTTCATGAATTTTTATATTCGAAAAATTATAATAAAAATGAAAGACAAAACAAAATATAATTAACGTAAACCCTAAATAGAAGCCTCCATTTTTCCCGGCGCCAAGGGTCCTATAAATTACTAAATCCAAAGGCCCCTTCAAGATTACGGGATGACATTTTACAGCATTCCCTTAGTAACAGAATTTTTAATATCGTAATTTTGTGTTATTATTACAATATTCTTTACTGACACTTTTTTAGGGTACCGTGCCTGGATTTCTTAGCGTACTGGGTCTCACAAACCGTTATAAGTGATAGGTATTTTTGCGGAGTGTATGACAATTAACATAGTCGGTAATGCCTTTATTATATCAAGTACTTAAAATAAACTTAAATATTAAAGTGCGATGTCCAAATGTTGGACTTATTTGGTTGCTTGCTAGACGAGTTCACAAATCCTACTAAGGTGGGGGAAGACTAAAGAAAGTCATGGGGAGTCGCGGGCGATGCAAGATCATGGCGTTTGGAGCTCATTTCAGGAAGCCTATATCCAGCAGAGGACGTCCATCGGCTGAATCGACGACGACGACGAATCGTATTAGAGTAACCTGTAAAGATAGATTTAAGTTGTAAATCATTTAGTAAACTTTGCTTTCACCCAATGCTACCGAACAATTCGTATCCGAGTCCAACTAACACTTGGCTGACTTTTTGTGTCCCAAAAAGTATAATGATGACTATAGACTTTCCGAAGACACGTCATTGCACTCGGTCCTCATGACTTACAAAATAAAGGTCCAGCTGACCTTAGCTTTCGCTTTTTGTTACGCGATTTCCACTTATATTGGCCTGGCCTTGGCCTTACTTATTTAGGGCCTGATTGCGTAAGAAAAAAAGGCATAAATTCTGCCCGCTAATTGGTTCCCTGATGTCCTTCAACTAACCAGCGGGCAGAATTTGAAAACGATTACGATGACGATGAATACGTTTTTCTTACACAATCTAGGGGCAGAACAGTTTGCCCCAATGGGTTTCTCTGCGACACATAATGTGCCTTATTCATCTCAACTTTATTCGTATTCAATAAAAAACCTATTTCAAGTATAATAAGCGTTAATATTTGTACATTTTATATCCTTGCTTCCGTATAAAAATGAATCTACATAAAAAATTTAATCCCCGTCTGCAGCAGGAGTGAGCTTAAGAACTTTTATCGCCTTGCCGCTAAGGCAATTTTATTATTTTAGTACTTCGTTAAAAACTTTTAACTCTATTATTTAGCGTTGGTACATACAGTCTGCTTTAGTCTGTACCTTCAATGCGGGACAAAGTCTAATTTTTAACAAAAGCGTCATCTGAGAAATTACAGACAAGTCAATAATTTAAAAATGAAAACGACTAGCCTTTGGTAACTTATTCCAAAAATATATATAGCCTATGTTACTCGGAATGATGTGAGGACTCTAACGATACCCCATATTATGTCCAAATCAACGCAGCCGTTCGGAAGTTATGGTGGAAAAAAACTCACATACATACATACATAATATATACTTACATACGCTACGTATGAACCCTAAAATATTACACTCCTTTTTTGGGCAGTCGTGTAAAAAGTCTTGCGATTCGAATAGGAAACTATTTGAATTGCAAGACTTATGTGACATAGATTTCTTCACCAAGTGTACCAATATCAATCCGAAATTTCTTCAAATTCACCAATACTTTTTAACTAATATCAACGGTCTAAAGCCAGTTGCATAGAAAGTTATGCAAATTGTTATTTGAGGGGGCGTTCATTGTAGCGAATGAGGAGAGAGCGAAAACAAGGTTACTTACCATTGGTTTTACCGATATCTCACAAGATTACTGCATTAAAAATATATATGAGAGTATAACAAAACAAAAGTTATTCTTAAAATAAAAATAAATTGTAAAAATAATGTTTTAAAATGGACGATTTGGGTTTTGTTGTTTTGGTTTAGGGTAGATTAGCCAGATCTTAGTTCGCGGCAAACCACAAGTTTCTTTAGCAAAAGCGCAACTAAATTACTTTCAGCTAAAAGCTCCCTAAGAGAGTTACTGAAGTAAATAGAATTATGATTAGATTATATCCCCATCCTGCCTTTGAGTAGAGCATGATGTGAAATGCAACCGTTGTAAAATTCCCAATGGATAAGACGGTCTTGGTTGAACTTCTAGTAACTATAATATTACAGAAAAATAAATTGATACCTGTGTTTAGCTGATACATGCAATAAGTTAAGTATTTATGCTAAAAGGATATAATATTCATTTCTCATTTACTTCATATTGATTCCCGATAGCTCCAAATCTGGAAAACTGCTGAAAATAATCTATTGGGAACCAATTTAGAGTAAATGGGAATTTATGAACAAAGTTTATGTTTATGAACAAAACATGTAGACTTTTTGCTCTCAAAATCCATTGTCTTAAGCCTACAATGTATAATTAGCCTACTATTAGCGAAAAACAAAATAACATTTGATTTTCGCGGGCTACGAGGTCCGAAACCCCTTAAGACATTTTCTTAGAGGTAGGTAAGTTCTACCTTGTAATTAGAACCTTAAAACTTGTATTTACCTTTCGGTCCTATCACAACTTAATTAAAACTTGGTATTAACAACCTAAATCTGACAATAAACTACAACGCTCCCTCGCAAAATCTTCGAAACAATAGACAATAGGAAATCTCCTTTACTATTTTGCAATTCAAATTCGGTAAACATCACTTAAAAGTTACTACAACGAAAAGCCTTCTATATACAGGTTTTTGCCTTCTGGCATTGATAGTCTTTTAATAAATAAATAATTAATCTGTAATAATCAGAAATTACGACTGTCTGATGGAATAAATCAACGCACAGGTCAAACTAGACGGATCAAGCTGAAGGGATGCCTAAAATGACTTAAGCAAATTAATATTCAAATTAATTTTTAATATTCAAATACGGAGAAAAATAAAGCTCGCGGGACCTAGTTATTAATATATAACATTTTAAAAATAAAAAGTAAAATATTACATTAAAGTAGTACAAAGGCGAAAGATATCTTGTGTTTCGATGTTTGTTACTCCTTTACGCTCTGTACAACTATTGAACATTTTGTTATCCTCGGTGAATTGTTTGAGGCATTTATGCATATTGATGATGGTTATAATGATGTTAATACGAAAAAGGAGACCATTATTTATCACCATTCATTATTTATTAGCGTCAAAATTTGGTCATTATTTTAAATCCAATTCTTGCAGAAACTTTCTAGAAAATATCCACTACTTTGAATACAAAAAATATATTATGCAAAAGATTAGGTAAAAGATAACAAGACACTTTCGCAATCACAATTTATAACATCAGTAACAATTTATAACGTCAAAAACTTGCACGCTAGTGACACGGTACTCGAAATATCTATGTCTTACTTGTTAAAACTTTGGAACAGCATCATCCGTGTATTAAAATATACGTACGAGACACATGTACGTACATATAACTCATTTACCCGTTAACACAGCGGCCCAAGTTTTGCATCAAACTGCATTGTATCTAGGCGGGAGGTATCTGCGAACATCGTCGGCGAGAACTGCGGAATCAAACAAGAAACTTTCTCGTAGTTGCATTTCTTGCCAATGTTTCTGATCACGTTTCTTCATAACAATAGGTTCGGAAACTCTCCGGACTTTGAAGTTTGCATCAACCTATTTTAACCAAGCGTACAATATTGTACCTAGTATTGGATATTTAAGTGTTGTTCGTTTCGATCGGGCTGTTATACCCCTTAGATGCAAGGGATAATGCTTAGTCAGTGATGACTTAGTAATTTCCATCCCTCACTTAGATTCAGGATGACGTAATTTAAACTTATATAAACTCATTGCTCTCTGGCACCTTCAGTTCGAGAGAGTCCGTATTACAGTTAACACGCGTGGTGGTTCGGATCCGCTATTTTGTATTTCAAAGTTTATTGTGAAAGTTTTAATTAAATTAATTCGTGTTTCTAAATAAAATCTTTTTTTAAAAACCTAAAAGCTCGACACGTTCTAACATATTTTGGTGGCAGCGGTGGGATCCGAAAATTCCGGTGAATACAAAATCCCCGTGGGATACGAAAATTCCAGTGTGATCCGAAAATTCCGTGAAAATCTGTGAAAATCACCACATAAAATCAAAAACAAAACGGACTCCTCAACTCCGTGTGGCTCACGTAAAATATATACTTAAAATAAATAGTTACTGGGAACAGTACAAAATAAAATAAAAGTTTAAGTGAAAACTAGTGGAAACTAGTGAAAAGTGTTGTGAGAAGTGGTCGTAATTCGGCAGAAGACCCCATCATCGCGGAGTGTCTGTTAGCCCGCCCGGCGCAGACCCAGGTATTTTTCCTGTCACCACTGAGTTTGGGATTCGCTTGGGCGTCTGGCCGTCGCCTTTTGTTTATAGAAGAAATAACTCGACGATGCAACGTCGCGACATCTGCGTGCTTATCGCCGTGTTTATGATAAACGAACAGTGAGTGTTTATGTTTTAATTATAAGAAGCCACACGTAATATAAATATTTATAAATTGTATTTCCTGACGGAACACTTCTAATTAATCTTATAAGATAGATTGTTTATACAATATTCAACGTCTCATTGTTTATAATATACTCGTTAAGTTGAGTGATTAGACAGGTGGTAATATACCTGTGTAATAAAGTATTGTTAACCCTTATACTGCATACTGATAACTTTAAACTCCAAGTAATAGCTCGTTATCAAATTACATTAAGTTGTTTTCATACATGTGTACATTAATTTGATTTTCATAATTTACTTTGAAATTTATATTGAATTTATTATTTAAATTTTAATTATTACACTCTATAAATTGTGTTTATTGTAATTGAAAATTTAATCCTAACATATTTTGGTGAATTAGAAATTTAATTATGCCGAAAAATTTAAATATTGAAATTCCAATTATGCCTGCTTCTGAGCCAGAGAAAACTCCTTCCCCTGCGGTGCGAGTCAAGCCAGAAGTTGACTTAAATATTCTTTTGAAATTTATCAAACCTTATGATGGGTCCCGAGAGACCATTAATTCTTTCCTTACGAACTGCAACAATGCATATGAATTGGCAAATGAGAGCCAAAAACCAATCCTATTTAAATATATCCTAAGCCAATTACAAGGTAAAGCGGAAGTAGCCGCATCCATCAAAGACTTTCAGAATTATGAACAATTAAAAGATTTCCTTAAGCTCCAATTCAGTCAGAGAAAGCATTATTCACATTTGATAACTGATTTACAAGAATGTAAGCAACAACAATCTGAAACGGTAGTACAATTTTCCACCCGTATTGAAACAATATTAACGCAATTATTAACAGAAATTTCACTCAATCCTACGAAAAAATTGGAAATTGCTGGAAGAACTGCGGCAATGGAAGACCTTGCCCTCCATCACTTCCTTATGGGTTTGCACCCACGTATTTCAAACATTGTGAGATGCAAAACACCTAAAAACCTAAACGAAGCAATAGGATTTGCGATTTCTGAAGAAAAAATTCAACAAACCTTATACAGAAAACCGGAGATTTCCCAAAAAGATAAAAAACCATTTAACAACAACAATAAATTCAACGCTTCGCAAGGACCCTTTAGGTCTCCCCAAGGGTCATCAAATAATAACGCGAATTTCAAACCTTCTCAACCTCAGTATTCTAGACCATTCCAAGGTCAAAACCAATATACCCCACGGCAATTTCAAGGCCAACCCCAACAAAATTTTGTAAGACCTCCTCAAGGTCCCAATAGTTCATTTATTCAAAGAGGACCCGTTGTTCCTCAAAATTTCAAATCAAACTCTCAACGCCCTAATTTCAACAATAATAGACAGCGAATAAATTTCGTTGAAGATAACACCCAACCTGAAGAATACTTCTGCGAAACAGAAGAGACTAACGGTTCTGCACCACCTGAGCCAGAACAATCCTATGACACTGTGGACTACTATGACGACAATGATCAGTATAATGACGTCGATAATTTAAACGAGTAAGAGTCTCGTCACCGTGCCGGTCGAGACAGGAACAAAAGCCCCAAAGCGGCACGAATAAAGTTTTTAACATAAAAAATAAAGATGACAGATACTTACCTCACGTACTACTAGAAACATCTGGAAGTTCTAAGCCTCTGTCACTACTCCTGGACACTGGCGCATCTATTTGTCTGGTCAAAAGATCATCATTAACCAACACCCTTAAGGTACACCCAGATGACGTTCTTATTAAAGGTATCGATAGTAAAGAGGGATCACCAATAAAAGGTATCGGATTCATCAATTTAAAATTAAAAATCGGGACAAAATTTATAATTCACAAATTCCACGTTTTTGAGAACTTAACACTACCCTACGATGGAATAATCGGAACAGACCTTTTTATGACCTATAATGCCCAACTAAATTATAGTACAAACCGTTTTGAAATTAATGAGCATAAAGCTTACCTAATTTTCAAAGAACCAAAATTAACCATCAAACCGCGATCAGAAACAGTAATTGAGTGTAGCGTAATAAATCCAGACATCAAAGAAGGTTTAATTTTAGATAAAAAAGTTTCCGAAAAACTAATTTTTGCAAACTCAATTGTAAAAGTAAAACCCAACCATTGTGTAAACGTTACGGTAGTTAATCTTTCCGAAAACCCGGTAACCATTAAACCAAATTTTAAATTAAAATTGGAAAATGTTCCTAACAACATTACTTTAGTAAACAACAATTTCAACGAAACTTCTAAAAGAACAGAAGACGTACTTAAATTATTGAGAACATCCCATTTAAATGAAGAAGAAGCAGAAAGTCTCTATGAAGTCTGCTCTCAATATTCTGACATCTTCCATCTCCCCGGTGACAGATTAACATACACCGATGCAATACAACATGAAATACCTACGACATCTTCCAATCCTATTAATACCAAATCTTACAGATTTCCCGAGGTACATAAAAACGAAGTAAATTCCCAAATAAATAAAATGCTAGAAGATGGAATAATTAAACCATCCACATCCCCCTGGTCATCCCCAATTTGGATCGTCCCCAAGAAATTAGATGCATCTGGACAACGCAAATGGCGAGTTGTCATTGATTATCGGAAATTAAATGATATCACAATAGGTGACTCCTATCCTATTCCAAACATTTCTGAAATTCTGGACCAGTTAGGAAAATCAAAGTACTTCAGTACCCTAGACCTCGCTTCTGGGTTTCATCAGATTAAAATAGCAGAAAAGGATGCTGCAAAATCTGCATTCTCTGTCCCTCAAGGACATTTTGAATTTACTAGAATGCCATTTGGTTTAAAGAACGCCCCAGCCACATTTCAGCGATTAACGAATACCGCTCTTTCAGGCCTTCAAGGAATTCAGTGTTTCGTTTACCTCGACGATATAGTCATTTACTCATTCGACCTTGACACTCATATCAAAAACCTCTCAAACGTCTTTGATAGACTAAGATCCTTTAACCTTAAACTTCAACCCGATAAGTGTGAATTTCTACGCAAAGAAGTGTCATACTTGGGTCACATCATAACTGACGAAGGTGTAAAACCAAATCCAGAAAAGACAAGAGCAGTACGGGAATTCCCAATTCCAAAATGTCCCAAAGATGTTAAATCCTTTCTAGGACTAGTGTCCTATTACAGAAGATTCATCCCTAATATATCAAAAATCGCTAAACCTCTTACAAACCTCTTAAAGAAGAATGTTGAATTTAACTGGAAAAATGAACAACAATTAGCATTTGAAAATTTAAAGAAAGCGTTAACATCAGCACCCATTCTGGCCTATCCCGACTTTACCAAACCTTTTCTCCTCACCTGCGATGCTTCAAATCAAGCGATTTCAGCAATACTATCCCAAGGTCCGATAGGAAGCGACCGTCCTATAGCTTATGCATCCCGAACCTTAAATAAAGCAGAATCCAATTACAGCGTAACAGAAAAAGAATGTCTTGCGATAATTTTTGGTACTAAAACCTTCAGACCTTACCTTTATGGTAGGACATTTACCATCATTACCGATCACAAACCCCTTCAGTGGTTATTTAACTGTAAAGACCCAGGTTCCAGACTTGTTAGATGGAGATTGAAATTAGAAGAGTATAACTATGACATCAAATATAAAAAAGGCAAAATCAATGCCAATGCTGATGCCTTATCTAGGTATCCAGTAAATCCAATCACAATTCATGTAAATGAAGGAATCCCATCATCACATCAAAATCCAACCCAAACTAACCCTGAAAACATAGACAGAGATCTTGATGAACTGTTGATTTCACCACCATCTTTTAGACTAGATGATGTTATTTCCGATACAGACGATCACATTCCAATTTCTAATCCCTCTAACCAACTATTACCATCACCTGATAATCTTCCTGAATTGATTCATGATGAAACAAACCTAGAATTAAACAATCAGCAATCCCCTAACATACCATCAACTTCAGAATCAAACAAGCAAAAATCTTTTCTCGAATCACTAAGCCCGTCAACGGATGATTACTCCACTTTTCTTAAATCAATTTCAAATAAAAATAAATCATTCAACACAGAAATCTATGAACACAATGAAAGTCTTCTAAAATCCTCAGATAAAATTCTTTTAGTTCCAACATCCATTGATTTAGATGAATCGAATCCATACATTGAACAAATCCTAAATAATATACCAAATTCCCAAGAAATAATTGAATCGGAAAAAGAGTTACATTCATTCCTCCAAACAGAATTAAGTAATAATAAAACCTGTTATTTAATGTTCACAAAAGTTCATCACTTTGACGAAGCAAGTTATTCAGAAATTTTTGAAACTATAAAGCAAGTCAGAAACAAATTGTTAATATTTGGAGAAACAGATAAAATCAGCATTTCTGATTTCGGAAATCCATTTGAAAGACATAACTTCACAAAAATTTATAACATGCTATTGTATTTGTTTCATGATACCGGGATTAAAGTAAATGTATATCATAACAGTATCATATATCCCGCACCAGCTGAAATTAAAAAGATACTTCAAGATAACCATGACATCCCCATTGCTGGACATCTAGGTTCAGTCAGAATGTATAACAGAATCAAAGATTTATACTATTGGAAAGGAATGCGCAATGACATAGAAGCATATGTTAAATCATGTAAATTGTGTCAAGAGAACAAAGCTCTAAGAAGAATCAACAGAGCTCCAATGCAAATAACTAGTACTTCTACAGCACCTTGGCAACGTCTCAGTTTAGATATAGTAGGACCATTACCAGAATCAGGACAAGCTAAATTAAAATACATACTAACACTTCAAGATGATTTAACCAAATTTTCAGTAGCTTACCCCATACGTAGTACGACTGCAGAAGAAACAAGTGAATGTCTTCTTCACTTTATATCTATGTTCGGAATACCGAAATTTATCTTAACAGATCAAGGAACTAATTTTACCGCCGAATTATTCCAAAAAACTTGTCAATTCTTAAAAATCAAACAACTATGGTCATCACCATATCATCCACAAACACAAGGCGCATTAGAAAGAAGTCATTCGACCTTAAAAGAATATCTAAAATCATTTGTAAACGAAGGACAAACTGATTGGCCTCGTTATGTTTATACAGCAATGTTAGCCTATAACACCTCAGTCCATTGCACAACTCATTATACACCATTCGAATTGATGTATGGACACAAACCTTATATTCCAAATTCCATATTTGAAGAATCACCTGGAGCAACATATCCTGAATATGTAAAAATGCTTCAAAACAGATTGAAATTATCTCGTGACAAAGCCCTTGTAAACATAAGACGATCTAAAACTACTTCCAAAGAATATTACGACAAACACACAAAACCACAACAATATAAAGTTGGAGATTACGTATATCTCAAGAACCATTTGAGAATGCGTAAAGCACTTTCACCAGTATGGAAAGGGCCATACAAAGTCGTAAAAATCCTTGGTAATAACACCCTATCCTTGTTAATAAATAGACGTCACGTCACACATCATTATGACCAAGTTAAATTGGCTAATTCACCCGGCAATATGCCATGATCATTGAATGATCATTCTTTTTATTATTATTTTATTAAAGTATAAGTTTACTCTTACTCTAGTAAATAGTTTATAATTGTAATACTGTACCTATGTATTTTCAGTGTTACTGCACAAACTCATCCAGAGCTCATCGCACAAATAACCAAGAGCCCCGGAATATATTTTGACTATCTGGGTAATGTAAAAATAATTGATGGACAACTCAATGTACTTATTCCCTTAGATATATCATTCATTAAACCTCACATTGACAATATTAATTCTGTAATAAACTTCATTAAGAAATCCTGTAAAGAATCTTGGATAGATTATAATTGTTTTGAAAATTTTGAACCTCTAGAATTAAGATTTCAAGAAATCATAAAACAGTATTCCGCCATCTCTCATTTAATAGAGACAAAAACTAAAAGAAGTGCCTGGTTTGCAGGAATTGGATCGATTATGAAATACCTCTTTGGAACCTTAGATGAAAATGATGCCATTGTATTCGATAAAGCAATTGATTCAATATTAAGTAATGAAAAGAAATTGTCATCCTTAGTAAAAGAAAATATATTGGTCACAAACTCTGTAATTAATAAATTTAATGAAACTTTATTGAAAATTCAACAGAATGAATGTATTTTAAATGAAGCATTCGATAAATTCTCCTTAATATTAAGCAATATTACTAATACCATGGAGAGATTCCACTTACAAAATATTATAAATAATGTTTCTAATAGCCTCGAAATGTCAATCATTACATTATCTTTCCAATTGGAAGATATAATAAATGCCATAATGTTTAGTAGTATCAATAAACTGCATCCTTCTGTAATAACGCCAAATCAACTTCATAAAGAACTTATCGATAGCTTCAGACATTTACCCCAAGACCTAGAATTACCTACTCCATTAGAAATTGATATGATTCATATAATTATGGATATATCCAAAGTATCATCATATTATAATAAAGGAAGATTAACTTTTGTATTACAAATCCCATTAGTTTCTATCAAAGAATATAATTTGTATCACAATATCCCATTACCTATACCACATAGTCTTAACAATCCTAATACGTTTAGTTTAATCATACCCAGTGCGAAATATATCGCAGTTACTATTGATAAGAATCATTATTTTGACCTGGATAGTTTGAATAATTGTTTAATTATTAGCTATAAGCATTATATTTGTAATGTCGCAAATGTGTATACAACAGACACTAAAATTACCTGTGAAAGTGAATTATTATCAAAAATTGTAAGAGAAATTCCTTCTCAATGCGAAACTAAATTCATATTTGGAAAAGTAGATATATGGAAGAAATTAAATGGCAATAAGTGGATATTTGTACAAACAGAACCCGTTAAAATAACAATTGAATGTTTAAAATCAGAACTAAATGAAGAAAAATCCATAGTTGGAACTGGTATTGTAAACCTACCCGAATCATGTATTGGCTATAGTAAAAACACTATTCTGAAAAGTAAAATAAGTAAAAATCTAGCTCTGCCAACCATCGTTTTTGATTATAATTTAATTAATGATTCCTGTTGTAATACACATAAAGCAGAAATAATTAAAAATAGTGTCTCCCCTATTGAATTGAAAAGAATAGATCTTGATAATTTAAAACCTTTGAACGATGAATTAAATAAAAAATTACTAAACACTAAATTAGAGGAAGAAATCCCTCACATGATAAAATACGGGACGCACTATTCAATTATTATAATTACTATATCAATAGCCGTTGTATGTGCTATATTATATTTTGTAATTTTAAAATTAAGAAATTTTGTAAACAAATTAGCGGAAAGCAAATCTAAAGTAAATGTTAAAATATCAGAAATTGAAGACAGTGATGAACAGACTGACAAATACCCAAATTTAAAGAGAAATGTATAATTAAAAATGTAAAAGAGAAAAACTCCGATACAAATCGAAGTTTTTCTAAATACCCCCGGAGGTGTTATACCCCTTAGATGCAAGGGATAATGCTTAGTCAGTGATGACTTAGTAATTTCCATCCCTCACTTAGATTCAGGATGACGTAATTTAAACTTATATAAACTCATTGCTCTCTGGCACCTTCAGTTCGAGAGAGTCCGTATTACAGTTAACACGCGTGGTGGTTCGGATCCGCTATTTTGTATTTCAAAGTTTATTGTGAAAGTTTTAATTAAATTAATTCGTGTTTCTAAATAAAATCTTTTTTTAAAAACCTAAAAGCTCGACACGTTCTAACAGGGCGTTATTTGTATTTTCTGATCAATCAGGACCTTGGGCCGTACCACCATCTCTTAAAGCAGTATGTTTTGAATCTAACATTCATTTAGGCCATTTGTTTTACCTCCAATATTAATGCCTATTTTAACTTTACCTTACCTTCTTATATTATCTAAGTACTATAAATTAGAATTTGGCATTCGTGTTGCTTCTGAGTCAAAAAGGTTGATGAAGCTCCAAGCATTCATGACACTGACAACCCTAATGAAGCAGTTTTAAATAGATTTATAATGAGTCATCGCTCGAGCTCCAACTAGATAGAGCCCTACCTAACAACAACAGCTCCGTGAGTGCGGCAATTTGAAATTTGTATGTTGCGCGGATGCTAATGTAAGTAAGAAATTGTGTAGCGACGGCTCGGGTTTGTCAACTAAGACGTGACTAAGACAGAATATTTATTGCCGCACTTTCGAAGTCGCAGGCGACCTCTTGGACCTCTTACAGTTTCATTATTTTTTTGAAAGATTGACACTATCATAAAGATCTAAATGTCCACGGTTTCACTTATTTTCATACCTCCTGATGTGTACCGGATAGCTCATTCATAAGTTTTGTTTTTATCCCGTGACATTACAATCACCAGATAAACTCTACCTAGCGAAAGTATTTGATATTGTGTAAATTTTTATATTAGGTATCTGTAAAAATGACAAGTTTATTCGTTATATAAATCTTATCTGGCGGTCGTGAAACAGCTTCTAAGCATAGTTATTGTTTTATATAATAATTCATTATTATTCCAATCCACCTAAATCTAAATCAGTCATTTTTGTTCTGAGGCGCGCCCAGTATTCGAAAATTAAATACGTATCCGTGATAAAAAACTCAACTTCAAAAATGTAAAATGTATGAAAACGAAGCACGATAACAATTTGATTTCATATACATACGTATATAAGCACGGGAAGGGTGCAAAACTTTTTTAATAAAGCCCTTTTGTTACCCCTTCCTATCGGCACATAAATTTAGGCAGGTAGTTACATACCTCATACTTGGATTTATGTGCTGAAGTCCACCGAAGGAGACGTTTGCAATTTCTCAACGAGAGTACCTACGTCATGAGGACAATGTGAAGAAACCCTTTTTGGGATCATAATTTCCTTTTCCGAAAGCCATAGTTTAAAGTGACAATGGAAATGAGTTCTTTGGGTTTGTGGGAATCGTAGAAATTACTTACCAGCTGTCGAATGGTAAAGTTTCGATGATTAAAAACGGGTAGAGTGCTACATACCTATATTAATTTTGCAGTCTCGAAAATTAGCTAAATAACTATTTGTTAACTCGCAAAGTAAAATAAATCCATATAGGGCATTTCCAGCGTACTATACATACATTCATAATTTTCTTCTATTGCTTTGTTTTGTGATGATATGTTTACAAGGTTTTTGGCCTGCATCTTCTTCTAAGCCAGAAAGCTAACATTTCATATAGTTCTTATACCAATATTATGTGCCATGTTGTTTTGTATTGTAACTAGCTGACCAAGCAGGGTATGAAATAGTTTACGGATATGAAATATAGCGTACGACCTATTCTTTATAAAAGTGTCATAAAAATCGGTCGTGCCGTTTCGGAGGAGTAAAGTTACGAACACTGTGACACAATCATTTCATGTATTAGAGTCATTTAAAGTTTAAACATGAGAAACAAAATGTTAGGATCGCCTTCACTGGACAGTTATAACGCTTTATATCAGTTGTTTGAAAATATATCAGGATTATACTTTTATTTATCTACTTTTTAATGCAGGTAGGAAAAATACCTATATGGAAGCAGGATATTTACGAGACTGTTACATATAGTGAGAAATAGTCGTTAAATATAGTGAGATATAGTCATTAAATAAGAGGAAAGTAATGTGGTTCTTTTAAACATTATGAAAAAACCTTTCAAGCACGTAATGAGATTTTTTATTAAACCATATTCCTCAGTATTCCTGTTGTTTATGACTACCGCGAGCCATCAACGAAATTCACATTTTTTTTGCTCATTTTGCGTATAATGATATTATTCCGTTATTTTGTCCGTTGTAATAAGCATGTTAGGTTTGCAAATGAGAGCGTTACATACAGTATAATTTTATTATATCATCCCCACAATGTTTGTCAGTGTTTCGCACCTTTTGTGTTGACAAAGAGCCGAAAAATGAGGACTTACATGACGTAAAATTTTTTATAATATTTTCTTGCACAAGTATTTCAATGATCCAGAGCTGCATCATGTTTCATTTGGATCACACGCGATTGTCGGTTGAACCACGGGTTATGTCGATATTCTCTGCATGTGCTAGGATCTGTTATGAAATTCTCTGTTGTTGCCAGTGATGACATACGGATCCGAGACATGGTTGATTACTATGGGCCTCATAAGAAGGCTCAAAGTCACTCAGCGGGCGATGGAGATAGCTATGTTCGGAGTTTCTCTGCGGGATCAAATCAGAAATGAGGAGATATGTAGACGAACCAGAGTCACCAACATAGCTCAACGTATTCCGAAGCTGAAGTGGCAATGGGCGGGGCACATAGCTCGTAGTACCGACGGTGGTTGGGGACCAATAGTGCTGGAATCGCGACCCCGCACGGGAAAGCGCAGTGTTAGCAGGCCTCCGACGAGATGGACTGACGACATTAAAAGAGTCGCGGAAAGGCGCTGGATACAGGTAGCGCAGGATCATGTGGGCTGGAAATCATTGCAGGAGGCCTTTGTCCAGCAGTGTACGCCCGTCGGCTGAAACGAACGAGCGAACGAACCAAAAATAGCGCTACTCTTTTCAAAATGCTTTCTATTAAAAGGGATAGCATGTTACTAGACGGTTTTTAGACGTGAATACGAGTAGTTTAGTTATTTTGCACAATAGAATTGACACCTATTTTATCCTTTAATTAGGTACACAAGTTTTTATCCCAGCAAAATCCACAAGATTTGAAGAAAAAAAGTCACAATCAGGAAAAACCTAGGCATACTTGTAGTCAATGTTAGCTCGTACTTGGTTACTAACTTTATTTTATTGAATTAGTTAATGCTTACGTCCAAGCCGCCATTGGCCTTATCTACGTCAGAAGGTTAAGCCAATTACGACACGGTCCAAAGAAGATTAAAATATATCTACCGTTCATATAATCCGTAATAGCCTTACAATAGTTTAAGTACTTACCTGAATTTAACATATTGGTTAATAGGGTAATCCAATATATAAAGTGGATTGTAATTCGTATTATGACACAGAATATTTTATTTTTAGGATTCGACACTGTAACAAAGGTGGATCGAACTTAGGTAACAATAAAACCGGCAAAGTACGGAGTGTAAAAGGATTCCGTATAGTATAAGTAAAACCATCACCATCACTTAATTTCTTACCAAACCGCAAACGTGACTTTGTTGTATGAAGTTAATATTGTTAATACCAAAAAATGTATAATATATACAGAGTCCATTTTAATTTTCCCGTAAAGTATAACTACGTTAATCACGCTATTCATCACAATTAATTATATATATATATACTATTTATTCATAATCATTTATTAATTCATCATTAAGCATACTTAATTAATCTTAAGGTTGATAGTTTGTTTACATTGCATTGCATACCGCTTAAGCCCTTAAGCTAAATATCGATTTTTGACCCCGACTGTACATTCGCAGTGTAGGCGCGGTGCGTAAGTCGTTTCAACCTCTCGTAATCATTGTGCTACGGGCCCCGTTTAAATTGCTTCATGAATAGAGAAGGTTTGCAGTGAGCCGCTCGCGTTTATTTCGTATGCATATTTCGTCGCAGTCTTCCGAAATCTAATTCACAATTCCGGCTAACGCAAAATACCTAGCAATGTTTTCAGCTTCACTCGGAACAGCGGATTCGTTGTGAGGGGAACTCTGTTTTACGGAACAGTGCATTTTTGCTTCAAATAAAATGTACTGTACACATGTTTGGTTGTGATTTGCCAAATATTTTCTCTATTAGCTTTTCCCGTGGCTCCGCCAGCGTGAATTTTGGCTTTTCGCCAATCCAATAAATTCACAAGACACGCAAGTTCTTCCACGTTTCTGATATGAACCGCTAACCATTAGAACCAAACAACGCCTGGTACGAGCCTGATTTCCCCAATCTCCCTGCATGGGGTGGAATCATCCACGACCCTCGCCAGAAAACGACAAAGAATCGATGCATTCGAGAGGCGAATGTTGCGTATTCCGTGGACAAGTGCATCTATTCTTTCTCAACTGAAAATAACTCAATTAACGTGTGTGGCTAAGCAACTTACTTCTACAGGTGAGGGGGCGCCCCTCCTTATCGGGGATTTTTTGCTTGTAATGAGCTATATAACACTCTCTTAAATTATTATCGCCATTTAGCCCCGAACGATTACCCCGGGACCCTTAGGGGTCCGCGTGGATGACCCGGATGTGTATCGCCATTTCGATCCCGGACACACTGTATATAAATAGTTTCATTCTCTTACACCTCTGACATGCAAATTGGGTCAAACCACACTACAACAAAAGGCCTGCAGCGTTCCGCTATACCGCCATTTGACCGTATTTGTCTGCAGGCTGCAATGAACGGACTTTTGTTCCATTCGCGAGCGATATTTGAACTTTTCGTTTGCCAGGAGAGAACTTTTTTATTTTACGGTAAGTATGCAAGTTAGTACTTGACTGCGGTCTCACCTGATGGTAAGTGATGATGAAGCCGAAGATGTTATCGTACTAACTTGGAAGGGGTAAGTAAACTCACTCCAACGGTTTCTACACAGCATCGCAGGGGAACGCTAAATCTCTTGGCGGTGCGTCTTTGCTGGTAGGGTGGTAACTAGCTACGGCCAAAGCCTCGCACCAGACCTTACCTGAGCTAATTCAGAAATTATAAAATCCTAAAGTGGCCCGTGGCGGGAATCGATCTCGCGACCTCCCACTCGAATCGGGTTGATCCCATTTTGCCCGGTGCGTCTGCCCGGTACCGGGCAGGATGGCACAAAAAGTTCTCATCCTGCCCGTTGCGCACCGTGCAATCGTTTGCCGGGCAGGATGGGAATCTTCCGAGCGCGCACCACAGGTCGTCGAACTTCATCAATTCAACGGATAATTAAATAAATATCGCACCTGAACTCCTTACCGCTCACTGCTCAGCTCTTAGAATGACAAGAGCCCACCCAAAAATAGCTCACCACGCTAGCCCAATTCTTTGGTGAGCTTTATTCATTACTAAGGGACGCACGCGGTTTCCTCTCGCGTTTATTTCGCGTTTTTACAAACCCCTTGAAAACCAAGTAGCTTATGATCCAGGGTAAAAATCTCTCTCTGTTTCATATTGCAGCCAGATCAGTTCACTAGTTTTAGCATGTAAGAGTAAAAACATACACACACATAAAATTAAATACGAATCAAAATAATCAAAAAGTTATTACTCGTTCGAAGCTTGCTCCATTTGAAATAATAGGTCTTCGAAAAATTAGTTTAAAACTGCATTGTTTCACAATAGATGGCGCCAGTTCTGCCTAAGAACTCAACATTACGAATCGATTTGGCTCGTACAGCTCACTGCTCAGTTGAAGAGCATCCAGCCGATAGCTGGAGAACGCGGGTTCAAATCACGCTGCGAGTGAAATTTTGATTCGTATTTAAATTTATAGGAATTATATTCTAAGTGTGTAAAACACTAATCAAAAAGAAAATTAGTATACACACACATAATATACACATAGGTACACTTGCGCCGTAATAATATTATTGTGTAGTAGTTTCTTCATGTTGTTATGATTAAGCTAAAACCCTAATGTCAGAAAAACAAAAATTGCAATAAAAATGTTTCAACCAGCATGGAGAGCATCCTCACGTCAAACCCAAGTACTATCAATAAAGTCTCTAGAAAAAAAGGGGTAATTTCTGTTGAGATTGGGCTCGACATAATATGAGATGAGATATCCAGGCTCGTATAATACAAGCATTAAAACCCTACATGTAGTGTATAAACTAGACAATTACTTTGTTAATATTTCACTAGCACAACATCGTCGGTACGCTATTGCATACAGTATTAATAAAACATCGTCTTCCAGCCATGAATTAAATGCTGCAAAATACGATGTGAGTACAAAATATGGGTAATATTTTACATAGGAAATCTTGATACGAGTAATTTTCTACTATTTAAAATCTTTTAAAATTCAATATTAAGTAAAAACTTTTAATAAATTTATCTCCCATGATTTTAAACGAGCTAATCTCAACCTAATTAAGACTGCAAGAATTACGCTGAGATTCCATTGCGTCGTACACTTAGCACGACCTTTTATCAAATTATTCCATAACTAACAACGTACCCATAGGTCACGCTACATTTAACACTGATGTCATAATTACGATTATGTTATGTGCAAAGTACAAAATATGGAATCTTTACTAGGCTACTTGGAGTCATTTTCAAAGTAAAGAATAGTTGACTACCTGTACCTAAGTCAATAAAGTAATATGTAAAGTTGCATTGTTATTTGTGATCTGTTAGAACCATAAGCATATTTTGTTATACTTTTAAATTACTTGCCTATGTTGTGTCTGCCTCTAGATCACCTTTGTCGCAAATGCAAAAAATCATAAACCCATTTTGGCGTATGCGCTATACGAGTTTTTGATACATTATTAAATTCCAGTCTATTTTTCATGCAGTTTGGCTTCGCGCGATAAATTATGACCCTGCGATGATGAATGCGTTAAGCGGATGAACAATTTTCAAAACAAAAGAGTTAATTTAGTACGTTTTAAAACACACAATATATAGCTCAACGCGAAATGGTTAACAATGCGATGACATTTTATTTTTTGTTTGAAAGCAAAAGTGATTTGTATATTCTTCGAGCGTAGAGGTTACAGCTGCTGTCTTTATGATTAAAATGACTGAATACGTATTCTGTACATGTATACTTTTTTAATCGAGAGATGCTTGCGCGTATATTAATCTTGATGCTTCGACCAATAACAATGCGACCTTAAAACATACGCGTAGATTAGTCTGGTCCACATTTCTCAGGGTAGGTACTTCATGCATACATTAGTTAATAGTTATAGTTGGCGCAATAACTCGCTGCCAGCGGTGCAACAAAATTCGTAACTGCGACAGACAGCGCAACAGGCAGACTGTTTCTCCTTTTTATTAAGCCCTGGTAGTGTCCAATTTAATATCATGTAACAACTTAGGTTACTGTGGTTGACTGAATCATTTTTAATCGCTTTATACTCGTATCATTTAACATTTATGTTAGAGAGATACATAATATTTCAATTTTACGGTTTTTAGTGTCATCAATGCAGTTGGAAAGATGTTATTGTCAAATATAAAAAAAGCTATGTTAAATGTCAATTTAGAATACCGTATCAAAAAATTTCTATTCTCTTCCCAAAAGTATGTCCAAGACCAAGAACGTGTCAGATAGAGCATATTACCAGAATCATATTATAGCTATAAAACTTAGCTATAAAACATTGGACTAAAACAGCAGGTAGGTAAGCCGTAAAAGAACCATTTTGACGTTTTAATATCATGAATTCAGTCTCTGGATATTAGGACGTTCTTCAATTGCTCCTTACAGGCACTTATAGTCTCCATTATCTTTACAATTTATCAATATAATAAAGCCCACGCACAAATATCGTATGAATATGTAGATAATGACGTGTTCGGACTTCGGATGAACAGCCGTGCTATTCTGCAAAACAGCGACGAGCGTACATCTATGCATCTATGAATTTGTCATTTGTAATAGAATACAATTTTGCATGCCATATTCGGGTTGGCAGCTGTCTGGCAGCTATTTCAGAGATGGACATTTTGTAGAATAGCACAGCAGAATACCATAATATTGAGGTTAAGGTACATAATAAAATACCCACAAAATTCTTAAGCGTTATTAATTGTTGACATCTGTGGTTGATGAAGTCTTAGTTGCGAGATATATTTTATGTGTTCGAAGAATATTTGTTTACTTATTACTATGTGGAATATTTTATAGTAATTAATTTACCATAAAATTATCCTGCTGTACTCTAAAATTTCGAAAGCATATTTTGTATGGAACCTGAACACTACACGAATCCTCCAAAAACTTGAATCTGGGTCGTTTCATTCTCATATTGAAGCATCCATAAAAAATATTATAGACGGGACCAAGCGTATTTGTCAGTTTGTCGCTCATTAATTTAGTGACACAGCCTATTAATTAAACACGTTAGAAAGCATTGTATACATGCGCAGTAATGAAACGGCCGCTTAACATCATGAACTAAAGTCTCCGAATATTATTTCCTAAGAGATTAGGAGAGCAAGATGTTCTGGTTTTATCTCCTCTACTTTATGTGCCAATAATAAAATAATGTTATTGTAATAAAATTTATTGCACACTGCCGGCAAACCACATAGTGTTATTTTGCCGCAAAAGCCGCAGGAACCGTAAAGCAAGTTCCGTTCGTTCCTTCCACTGGGGATGCAGTAACTGTAAAAGCAGATAAAGATACTTCTTTTTCAGTTCCGGCAATCTGCAATCAACTTCGGTAATAAAACTGCTATGATCCCGGCACAATAACAGCGGACTATACGAGTATCTTCCTATTTCTTGGCATTTATTTACAAAACGTCATTTCAATTGTAAAAAATCATATTTAGATATTATGGTATAAGTAAGTAGCCTGTACATAACATTATCAAATTACTTCAAAGACGTAAAAAAATATGGTGGAGTATCACTTAAAACAACTAACTATTAAGTACTAACTTGTAAGTAATGAAGCATCTAAGATATTGGATTTTAGCGTGAAGCCATATCAACCGCAAATGTAACTTCAAAGAGACGTGTACAAAAAAATTGGTGTATGCAAGGCAGTAGGCACATGCTCCATATACAAGTCAGCTGACGAAAATGAAATGACTGCGTGATCTAACATTCTCCACCATAGGCTTATTAATCTATGGACGACGGGTGTAATACAAAATTCACGTAAAAAGTGTCCCGAGAAAACCTTTATAAACGAGGGTACATGAGTATTTTTATAAACAAACTAAAACGTTGTAATTTATGTCTTAAACCATTACTATACAGCCTAATTTTTAATTTTAAAACACGAGACTGAAGTACGATTGTATATGTCTTTTTGCGTTTTGTATGTCATTCGGTTCGGACACTTTTTAGCGCTGACCCACAATCCTTAGTTTATAAATCAATGTTCTCCACCCACATTCCATTCACACGGTGGTCATATAGAAAGGAATATCATTTCGCTAATGGTCCATTTATACGCGCGACTGTTACTCCGGGGTACCTACCCGCAAAAAGCGTAAAAACGTCTCTCTGCCCCGAGCGACCCTTTGTTGTCGCTAAAGGTGGTGACGGCGATAAATGGCCGCATAAATATCATTGCTCGAGGAAAAATTGCACGGTTTCAAATGAGATGCTGAATAGTTTCTTCTTGATATAGTGTTCTGTGCCTTGATGATGAAGTTGATGGTGTGAACTTCTGAAAATCGTTAATATTTTGGCCTAAAACCTATGATAATAACATCAAGATGAGCCCATCCGAACATTTTACGTAAACCTTCTTCATACAAGAAAATGTAGCGCCATGTATCGCGATATATATATATACTCACTCTTGCGAAATACTGCGTAGGCTTACAGCTTACTACTGACGCCGGAGGGGGGGGGGGGGGGGGGTGGGGGCGGGGTTTGCTCCCATAAACTGGCGACATTTTTTCGCGCGGTCCGCCGGGTCTATATTATAGTTGTCTTTGCCTAAAGCTAAGATGTTTATCATATAAACGTAGGCGTAATTTCAAAGAGACGTATCCAAATATAGGCTGTGTACATGGTCTAGTAAGCCCCTTCGCACACGGCTCGTAAACTTAAGTGTGTCGTTATGACGCTACGCTTAAAAATATGACAAATACGCCTCCTACGATTCGCCGCAACACCGCTTCGTCTGCGGATATCTTTGAAAATGTTTGTGCTTGTACTCTCGTCGTACGCGAGGATTACGCTACGCTTACGCTTACGAGCCGTGTGCGAAGGGCCTGAAAAGTAAAAAAGCAAAAGAGAAGAAAATGACTAGGTACGTATAAATACTCTAAAGTTACCTAAATATTATTACCGTATGAAAAACTGAGCGGTCACAAATGAGATGCTCAATAGTTTCTTCTTGATATTTTGTACTGCGGCTCGTTGGTCAAGTTAATTGCGTGTATTTCGGCTTATCGTGAGGCCGTGTGTTTCGTTCCTTTTATACGGCAAAGACTGTTTGCTGTGCTGGATATTTTAGTCAAAACTAGATATAAATTAAAAATTTAAACTAAATATAAACGCAGGCGTAATTTCAAAGAGACATATTATGCATAGGCTGGGACATGCTCTAGTTTTACATAAGCCGAAACTTAGCTAACTATAGGTGGGTTGGTATTAGGTACCTACTGAGAAAGTTAATTCCGTGGGTAACTATTTTACCCATCCGCCCCGGTATCGGGGTAAGGCACCGGGCCAGATGGGACCAACCCAAAATAGGGAACGAAAGTTTTCCCTGTTAGATTTAAATAATAATTATAATAACGCATAAATGTTGAATTTCGTTTAATAATTATATTATTTTGTAAATTGCTGCCTAATTGAAATATTAGGTACTTTGAAACTTTTTTGAACTAACTGATTAATTTCACCATAATTCAATTAACCACGATGTCGGCAGAGATGAAAACAAGACATTTGCAACTTTATAGCACTGTAATAAAGCACATAATTAATCAAATCAAGCAATGAAAGGCAAAAACATTATTCGAAATCACAAAACATTTGCTCTAATATAGGGTGAATCTCAAAAAAATGCGAGATAAAGATGAAATATTGTAATTCTGTTAATGGAGTCTTTGTGAGATTTTGGAGGTTATGAGTTTGATTAATTATTATAGCAAAAAAAAAACAAAATTTATCTATAAACAGGTGAAGGGAATACACGAACATAATTCTCTAATAGACACGATATTGCGTGATGGCAATCGATCATCACGTGATATCGTATGATAAGCAAAGTATATAAATCTCCATTTCCAGTAAATAATAAGTGGTTTTGGTGTTAAGGAGTACCATACATACATACATACATGCAAACCTTCGGGTTTATATTAATGTGAATAATTGTAACCTAGTAACCTTAAATTACTAATCATAATATATTTATGCCTACATACTTTGGTTTATCATATTCTATTATTGTTTCGTGTTTTGATTGTAGAAAAATGAAAACAATAATAATTAGGTCATTAGAATAAAAATGAAAGATTAAGAATTCAGTGAACAACAATTTTATTATCAAACTTATAAACTTACTTACAAAAATTTATAACACGTGATTTGCGAGTTTTATTTTAGAGTTCCGTAGTTTTTTTCTTATTATAGCCTAGGTATCTATCTTTATTGATCTAGAACCGTAGTTGTTTTGAGATTTTCATGCTGTTGCTGAAAAGAAGAAAGGTATTCATATTGTAATTAGTAGAATAGATGACAAATATTGATTTTCTCCGTCACACAAATCCCGAGATGAAGAAAATCCACGAAAATAGTCATAAAAAAAGCTTTTTCTTTAATAAGTATTTGTTCACACACATAGTGGTAATTCATTTTTATGCATTTTTGGGACATTTTTCTTCATTTTTGCCACACTTTCTTTTTTTTTTGTTTATTGCCAAACTTTCAAGATTTTTGGACATCGGGAAGAACAAGAATTTAGTTTTTAAAAACCAAATTAGTAGGCGTAAGTTTTAAGTATCTAGTAAACACAGAAGAAAACTAGTACCTTTCACACATTAGTAATTACATCACGATCACACTAGCAATTTAAAACACAGTAAAGAGATAAGTATACTTTAAAATGACCATGGCATATTTGGTATCAATTTCAACTTAAAAGCGATACTTACGGCACTTCTCTTCTGGTATGCATTTCCCATCGTCTCCCAGCCTCAGATAACCATCGATACATTCACAAGACGGCTTGTAGCAACCTGGCGCGATGGAGGGGCAGGGGGGTGGATGTGAGATGGTATTTAATATTTCTCACGGATAAAATTATATAAAGCTCTAAAAATTCTAACAAAAAGCATCCGCAATAGCCATAAATCTGAAAGTAGGTAAAATTCTGTCGACGGAACCGTACTTAAAACTCAAACTTGTAAAACTTTCGAAAAATAAACAAAAAATAGAAATATGAAATCCAAAGCGATTTAAAGCGTTAGAATAAAATTTATGAGGGTTCGAAAATACATTTAAACTATAAAACAAAAGAGGCATGTTCTTAAATTTTAGCAGAGAGACCGAAACCCATAAATCCTTTTTGAAGCGAACGTTCGTTAAAATATTATGCGCTGAATGCAATCCAGATGTCTTCCGATAAGGTGAAGTTTGTATAAAAAAATTTAAGAAAGCGTTGCTAACCAGTATAAAATATAGAGACAGAAATACTTCGCTGTCTCGCCCTAACACAAAATTAGAATTTAACTCAGAGGCGGGGCAATGAACTAAACCTATCACGTGTCACCGAGCCATCGGTGACCAATTACAATAAAAGACAGAGTGATTTCGGGGCGTATTGTTGCTTGCTTACAGGAATGGAGAACGAGGGAGGGGACGCACTGCACTCGCGCCGGGAGAGATGCATTCGGGCGCCTACGCTGGTCATACTACGACCACTAACAAGTTACTCGTACCTAATTATTGTACGTTATATTATATAGAGTCAGTGTTAACCCTTTTGCAACTTGTATAAATTAAATTCGTAATTCTAAGTCTAAACACTTAATATTTTACTTTGACTAAAATAAAATAGAGTTGTGTTAGTGACAAAGCAGGCGAGACGAGTGTCGGAGATTTTGGTAATGTACTCCAATCATTTTATTAAATTATTACTTGAGATAATTTCACAGCTGAAATTTAGAACTTTGATGCTAGAGTCGTAAGACAAATTGTGAGTTAAACATAATGGATCCTGGCATGGGATTCCAGGTCATTCATTAGCAGGAACGAAAGAGCGGAAGACAACCAAGGTCTGGGCTGTTAGGTTTCACGGGCGTGCCTGTTTTAATAATTTTGTGCCTTTTATCTATTTTATATGGAAAGGTTAGGCAAAAATGCACCTTATTAAATATCGCACGCACCACGTGCGATATTACGCGTGTTATCGGTTGTTTTAAGATAATGATGGACAATATAAACTAAATTCTATTAGTAAACTTGGAATAAACCAGCTGTGAGATTAGATCGGTTATTGTAAATACTTATCTTTAGGCAAGAGTTTATATAATAGAGTATGTGTTTTGTCTCTACCGATGTCGTTGTGTATTATAATGTACCATTTCATCTTGTACTCATGTGTGTATGTAATATTATATTAAGATATACTTACATGATGCCTACAGAGTTTTTTCTTTAAGCGTTGGTTTTCTCTGGATTGGCTAGAATAGGAACAGAAACGCTTGGATCTAGATATCGATGTGACCCATCGAATCTAAATTCTAAATAATTATAAAGTTTCTTTCTCTCATATCAATAAATTTATTTCACTAAATACAGATGATTTAAAGCTCTAATATGTTCATTTCATTTATATAATTCCCTCTCGTTCAAGGGTATTCGCTAATGGAGCCTCGTTTAGAATCCAGACTCTAGTTAAATAATAATAAAATGTAACTTTCAATTCTATTACAAGTACATGTGATTAACTAGATCAAAACTCTCCAATATCGAATGTCTTTATGTACCTATATCTAAATCACGATTCATAATTACATTTGAGTGTGCTTAACATGCTTTGAAGTACAGAACCTAGACCTGACAGCATTTATTTAAATTCAAAAATATAGCTTAACAATTGAATGGCCAGGTGTTCCTTCAGAACCAGACCGGACCTCAATAAAGCCTGAACGTTAATTAATATTGAATTAAATTTGCATAGCAGTAAAGTCAGAGTCTTAAATTGTTTTAAAAGAATCTAGTCAAAATTAGCAGGCTACAGTTTTAGGCTAGTTTTATATTTAAACTGCAATCACCGAAATTGAGTGGTGCTTTTGAGGGAACGACACAGCGCGAATGTGGCAGCCGGGAGATAATAAACCAGTTCCTGGAATGTATAAGGTAAGGATTGTAAGTAAGTAGATAAAAATAGGCTCTTTCTCTAGTGTACTCAATTATGGTTCAATTATATATATAGACGATCAGCCCGCACCATCACAGAATTTGATGCCGAGTGACCAGGGATCTACGTACGTATTCGAAATAACGATATGACTAGATCTATAATAGCATAAAAATAAAACACAACGTAGGAAATCGTGATCGTGATATTGGGTATATAAAGAGTGTATTAAGAAATAATTAAATAGAAACAACACAAAGAGAGACAAAACACATTGTGCATGTTATGATAAATATAATGGTTATGTTTAAGATATGTACATTTTACAGGATTTACAAAGGAGCCATTGTGTATGTCATTATATTTATAATATGTTTTCATTTAAAAATGTCGTAGGTATAGAGGGAGCAGAAATAAACATTTTACAGGATTTACAAAGGAGCCATTGTGCATGTCATTATATTTATAATATGTTTTCATTTAAAAATGTCGTAGGTATAGAGGGAGCAGAAATAAACTTTATACCTTGCAAATGTAAAATTTACAGGATATCAAGGAGACGGCTTTGCTTAAGATATTTTACCTTGTTTATTTCTTAGGCTAAATTCTATTATACCTAGAAATCTGGTATACCTATTCGGATAACATCTGGATTCGAGATAGCACCGGGTAGCAACATTTAGTTATTTTCCTGATATTAAACGTAAAGCGCGGCACAAGTAAACAATAAACGTACATTAGACGGATTTAAACGGTTAAAAGAAAAATAAAACAAATGATGCGTTGTAAAAATTTGGTTTTATGGCTAGCAGAGATAAGACGGTTCTAGGTAAAAGTGCCGAGGGGCAAAGCTGCATTTAATGCTTAACAGATGGTTGGGATCGTATCGAACCCTGGCGAGGTTAAAACAATAGGGACGGGTATCCGTAGGTTAGCGCGTTGTATGAATAGACAAACGAAATGAGACCGTAGGCAACACGTCATTAAAGTTGATTTTGGAAAAATTAGCGAATTCGAGAGAAAGTTGCGTTAGCTAGTGTTGAACGCAGAGAAATAAACGAAATGAAATGATTTATTTACTGAATATAGTTAACATCTTGGTTCTTAAATTTATATAAATTTAATTAAACAAGCGTTTTATAAATCGTTCACTTGCCAATTTCCAGGCTGATTGTAGACGAAATTACTTAGACGACGTTATCAATCTGTGAGTTATAGACTGATTAATGCAGTATATACGAGCGATTTAATTACTTCAGAATATATTTGTAGACCACGAAACATACTAAATATTATAATTTCTAAGAAGTAAAAAGTAATTAGTACAAAAGGCGGTCTTATCGCTAAGTGGCGATCTCTGTCAGGCAACCTAAAGATTAGGAAAATACGAAAAACCACGGACAGCAGGTAGTGCAAAACTATAATACTTATACCAAAATCCAAATAAGTACACACTATTACAAATACTAGATAACTAAAATAAAATAATAAATTAAATATTAAAATAGTTACAAGTATAAAACGAGTATAGTACATACTCAATACTCAATCATAATTATAATATATTGTGTAGATATACTGTTAGCGATTCGGGCTTGACAACTTTTGAGCGAACGAGATGTAATAAATTCTATTATGCGATACTATGCGATAGATACACAGCGGTTATGGTTTATTAAGGCCGAGGAAATTAACATCATGAGCGGAATTTCTGAGGTAATTTTGACGAGAGTACTAGGAGATGGCCGTGTAACGGTTTGCCGTTGACTCGCCCTACTGCTACGAAAATTTCAATTAATCGGTGCACAATTAGAAAGCATTCAACGATAAGGCGAAGTTATCTTCAGGGACGGTTAGGCCATAGGACAAAATATTTTAGCAGGACGTCATTGCTTGAAATTGAATGAAAGAGAGTTAATAATACCAGGCAGGTTATATTGTTTGTGAAGGAGGGCGAAGGCGCTACTTGGTCAAAAGATGTGAGGGAGAGAAGAAAAATTAAAACTAGGTTCCCCACAACTATAGTTGTACAGGCAGTTATAGGGATATCGGAGTGCGAAAGGATATGTGTGGCTTATTAAATTTTAACTAGCAATGAATAGAAGCCAGGATGGAGTTGGGAGTTTGCGAACCTTAAACGATTGCTGAGAGGGAGTACAGTTGACGACGTATAAACTGTCAGTCGTAAATTTGAGGAATAGAAATGTTACTAAAAAAAAAAAAAAAAAAAAAAAAAACAAGTTTAGCAATGTAGTAAAATGGCTTTACAATAATTTTATTTTATTGACATATCTACTGATGTATCTGATTAAATTGTAAATATTTTGATTTTAACCTACGATAGATTACTATTATTAACGACATGTATTGAGGGGACAATATTCTTAATATATATAGATCTCGTGTCACGATGTTTGTCCTAAATGGACTCCTAAACCACTTAACCGATTATAATAAAATTCGCACACCATGTGCAGTTCAATGCATCTTGAGAGATAGGATAGTTAAATCTCAATTTATCTATTTTTTATTACCCCTAAGGGCAAAACAACGTTTGCCAGGTCAGCTAGTATTATTATATGTTAAATTTGCCATAGTTTACTAGAATAAATTGTAAGCATGTACAAGTAGGAATGAATAATAAATAAATAAATAAATGCAAGAAAAGAAATAGGCGTTACGTTACGTGTCAGACTTGTATAAAAGGAAACTTTAGCATGAACACACTGTTTCATGAACTCTAAATGGATGATGTTAGAACTTATTATCCATTACCTAAGTTACCTGATGTATGTGTGTGTGTTTGTATGGTAAGAATATGAATACATTTATCAATACAAGTATTCCGAAACCTTCCAGCATTTGAATTTCTCTGTTTACCTAATTTGAGTAATCATAAAACTTAACAATGCGAGGCTGCATAGAGTTATATCTATTCTTTTATGACTTTCAATGAACTCAAAGTATTAAGCCTGAATACTTAATCAAAGAAGACTAATTAAAAGAAACTATAATATAGCATTTCCTTTGAAGTCTGGTTGAATTAAAATCGGCTAGCCTGAATGATTTTAGACAACGTGGATAAATTGAAGTTAATCCTTAAGTAGCCTTCTAGTTCCTTCAGAACTAATCAAGTAACATTAGCGAGATATGCCGAGCTCATCTAGCTCGTTGCTATATTTTATACACAGAACTGTTCATCGTGGGGATGCACTTGAAGGAGAGAGTGTACCTGGCTTTACGGCTGTTATACAGATGGGTCATTAACATGACGGAATAGGTAATATCTGGTTATGGGAACTACAGTTGTATGGAGAAAGGGACGAAGCTGACAGAACATTATTCAAATTTTGATTGGGTT
The DNA here is from genome assembly GCA_963855885.1 of Coenonympha glycerion. Classification (NCBI taxonomy): domain Eukaryota; kingdom Metazoa; phylum Arthropoda; class Insecta; order Lepidoptera; family Nymphalidae; genus Coenonympha; species Coenonympha glycerion. Next base: position 11,552,823 of record OY979637.1, on the reverse strand, counting down.
TTATATATATACAAGGTTTCTTTCATGGCTGATTGGCAATCCTCGAATGGCAAAGGATGGGAGCCCGAGATACACGCCCTCTCAATAATTCAGAACTTTCGACCGTAATTTGGCCAAATTACAATCATATCAATTAATAATAAAATCAAAATCCATGGTACCTGGGCAAGCCTAAAAGGCTCTAAAAAAAATTCATGTACCTAGCCTACGGGTATGTGGGAATAATACGCTTCGTAGCGAATAAAATAGAAAGTTCTGAATCTGCCCAAATAATCTGATATCAGAGCCAGTTTGCTGGCGCAGGATTTCCCTAGCTTCAAGGTTCCTTTGGTTCGTTGGTGGATAACCTCTGACCCACTCACACAGCCAGCATCAGTCTCATTCTATTTGATTAATTAAACTCATATCATGTCAACTTTGAATCGACCGAATTCGAGAGTACAACAATGCTATTCCTAAAGCCACATTATGTAACTTCAGTTTTGAGCCTTATTACAAGGAAAAAAAGAAACAAATAGAATGCAATGACTTGCCCTGTGTTGATTTGCCTTGGCGTAATGAAAGGGAATTAACTATAGAATAATAAAAACTCCATTGTCTCAACCGAAAGGGAGTACGGCTTTGTCTCGCCTCCATGCATCTGTCGTTTCATGTTGTAAATAAAATGAAAGTAAATAAAACTAATAATTTCATCCAAGTTATTCAATCATGGTTCGATTAAGTCTAATAAATTAATAAATTAGATCAGGGTGGATCATCACGGAATTTCGATTCCGGCAATCACAAAGAAACAAACACAAAGACAAAGTTAGTTCGAATCGCGGACTGAAAGCACGAATCGGATGATTCTAATTAGGTAGTATTTTAGCGGAAGCACCAGTGCTTATTATGCTCCAGTTATCTAGGTCATTGATATTAGGATCTGACTGGCTAGAGCGGGTAAAAGAAGTGGTGAATTCCGGCACTAAACGGACATTGTCGGTTGAACATTTGAGAGTTAGGTTTTGCGTTAGACTGAGTTCAGAGTACTAAGTCGGTAGGGTAGGGGAAGAGACGAATACAGCCGCGATTAAGATGATATTAAACCAACATACTAGGCCAGTTGAGCGTAGCGTGGCGAGTAATTATGTCGGATGATTTGATTGATTTGATTTGATTAAGTTGTGAACAGAGGGAACTTTTACCTGTATTAGACAAGCATTGATAGGTATTACGTTATTGAGTGGGTGGACGAAACTCTTTTGTGGAAAATAGTTAACCGGTATCTTTAGCATATAGGAAACAGGTAAAAGATAACTAGAGTAGTTAGATAACTTATGCGTAATCAGACCGAAGGCAACTCCGAATTGCAGCTACTCACATTCACTAGGAAATGAGACAAGTCAATAAAACTTATTAAATATGCGTGGATCTAATAATAAATGATAAGAAACGCGGAGGTATCGCCACTCACACCTGAGATTTTACAATTCTTTGTTGATTAAATTATATCAGTTCAATTGATTTGAATAATGATATATTTCAGGCACTCTTGCATTATGATTCAAGGAAGTATACAGGGTTCTCTTATATGAGAAGTATCTGAGCTTACCATGATTTCCATAACATAATGGTTCAAAGAGGGACATAGGATTCTCTTTAATGGGAAATACCTAAGCTTGCCATGATTTCCGTAGCATTATGATTCAATGAGGTATACAGGATTCCCTTAAATGGGAAGCACCTAAGTTTACCGTGGTAACCTTGCATAATGGTTCAAGATAACGTTAGGGCAGGTAGTACAGGATCGATAAGAAAGAAGTAGGTAGTCAATCAAAAACGTGACAGGGTCGCTAAGGAGATAGCCGGGCGTATGGAAATAACAAGCACACCTGAATCGAAGTATTATGTGCTTAATGAAGGGAGCCGATTCTTAAAAGTAAACAATAGAACAGATTAGGCGACAGGCATGATTGAATAAATAGTTAGACTGAACATAGTTAACATTATAACGAAAAGCATAAGTTGGTACAGTTTGATATAGGTGTTCGGGTAAAACTTAAGACTTACAAGTGCTGATATAAGGTTAACAAAGAAGTTCATGAGGTTACATGAAATGCAATTATAGGAGGCAATCTCACATATTAATGTGTACACATCAATTGGCGCATATATGGACAAAGTCAAAGGAAACTGCAAATCAATTCACCTGTCCGGCTATAATTAGAATACTTTATAGAATAGGATTTATCATAGAATTGGGGCAAACAAAGAGCACTTTAATCAAAGACTATAAACAAAGAGATAAGGAAATTGAGGCACCACCGACATAAAAACGGGTAGCCTGAGCTACACACAAAAAAAAGGTAAACCGAAGTTGAATAGGTTTATTGCCGTAACGGAGAACAAAATTAAAACGAGCGTGAGAAGTTAGGACTAGCGTGCGTAATAAAGAGAAGAAATAGATTTTTTGAACGACCTAGGTATAAGGGACAGGAATATTATAAATACTAGGTGTTTAAATAAATCTATTCGAGGGAGAATGAGATGGTATTTAATATTTCTCACGGATAAAATTATATAAAGCTCTAAAAATTCTAACAAAAAGCATCCGCAATAGCCATAAATCTGAAAGTAGGTAAAATTCTGTCGACGGAACCGTACTTAAAACTCAAACTTGTAAAACTTTCGAAAAATAAACAAAAAATAGAAATATGAAATCCAAAGCGATTTAAAGCGTTAGAATAAAATTTATGAGGGTTCGAAAATACATTTAAACTATAAAACAAAAGAGGCATGTTCTTAAATTTTAGCAGAGAGACCGAAACCCATAAATCCTTTTTGAAGCGAACGTTCGTTAAAATATTATGCGCTGAATGCAATCCAGATGTCTTCCGATAAGGTGAAGTTTGTATAAAAAAATTTAAGAAAGCGTTGCTAACCAGTATAAAATATAGAGACAGAAATACTTCGCTGTCTCGCCCTAACACAAAATTAGAATTTAACTCAGAGGCGGGGCAATGAACTAAACCTATCACGTGTCACCGAGCCATCGGTGACCAATTACAATAAAAGACAGAGTGATTTCGGGGCGTATTGTTGCTTGCTTACAGGAATGGAGAACGAGGGAGGGGACGCACTGCACTCGCGCCGGGAGAGATGCATTCGGGCGCCTACGCTGGTCATACTACGACCACTAACAAGTTACTCGTACCTAATTATTGTACGTTATATTATATAGAGTCAGTGTTAACCCTTTTGCAACTTGTATAAATTAAATTCGTAATTCTAAGTCTAAACACTTAATATTTTACTTTGACTAAAATAAAATAGAGTTGTGTTAGTGACAAAGCAGGCGAGACGAGTGTCGGAGATTTTGGTAATGTACTCCAATCATTTTATTAAATTATTACTTGAGATAATTTCACAGCTGAAATTTAGAACTTTGATGCTAGAGTCGTAAGACAAATTGTGAGTTAAACATAATGGATCCTGGCATGGGATTCCAGGTCATTCATTAGCAGGAACGAAAGAGCGGAAGACAACCAAGGTCTGGGCTGTTAGGTTTCACGGGCGTGCCTGTTTTAATAATTTTGTGCCTTTTATCTATTTTATATGGAAAGGTTAGGCAAAAATGCACCTTATTAAATATCGCACGCACCACGTGCGATATTACGCGTGTTATCGGTTGTTTTAAGATAATGATGGACAATATAAACTAAATTCTATTAGTAAACTTGGAATAAACCAGCTGTGAGATTAGATCGGTTATTGTAAATACTTATCTTTAGGCAAGAGTTTATATAATAGAGTATGTGTTTTGTCTCTACCGATGTCGTTGTGTATTATAATGTACCATTTCATCTTGTACTCATGTGTGTATGTAATATTATATTAAGATATACTTACATGATGCCTACAGAGTTTTTTCTTTAAGCGTTGGTTTTCTCTGGATTGGCTAGAATAGGAACAGAAACGCTTGGATCTAGATATCGATGTGACCCATCGAATCTAAATTCTAAATAATTATAAAGTTTCTTTCTCTCATATCAATAAATTTATTTCACTAAATACAGATGATTTAAAGCTCTAATATGTTCATTTCATTTATATAATTCCCTCTCGTTCAAGGGTATTCGCTAATGGAGCCTCGTTTAGAATCCAGACTCTAGTTAAATAATAATAAAATGTAACTTTCAATTCTATTACAAGTACATGTGATTAACTAGATCAAAACTCTCCAATATCGAATGTCTTTATGTACCTATATCTAAATCACGATTCATAATTACATTTGAGTGTGCTTAACATGCTTTGAAGTACAGAACCTAGACCTGACAGCATTTATTTAAATTCAAAAATATAGCTTAACAATTGAATGGCCAGGTGTTCCTTCAGAACCAGACCGGACCTCAATAAAGCCTGAACGTTAATTAATATTGAATTAAATTTGCATAGCAGTAAAGTCAGAGTCTTAAATTGTTTTAAAAGAATCTAGTCAAAATTAGCAGGCTACAGTTTTAGGCTAGTTTTATATTTAAACTGCAATCACCGAAATTGAGTGGTGCTTTTGAGGGAACGACACAGCGCGAATGTGGCAGCCGGGAGATAATAAACCAGTTCCTGGAATGTATAAGGTAAGGATTGTAAGTAAGTAGATAAAAATAGGCTCTTTCTCTAGTGTACTCAATTATGGTTCAATTATATATATAGACGATCAGCCCGCACCATCACAGATGGAGGAGGTTGTCGCATTTCTTGTAGCATACCTCCAGGTTGCACTTGTAATACTTCTCATTTGGGGGACAATCTGTAATAAATAATATGATAGAAATATTAATTTATGATTAAAAAATAAAATGAAGTTTGAGAACGTAAAAATTCATGCTGTAATAATTTGCTTTATTGTATACCATCTTAAACTTAGTAAAAAAATATATAAGTTACTTTAAGTACAAGTTACAAATAAATACGGGAAGGTAGGAACGGTTTCTTTTAAATTTTACTTCCACAAGATCAGACTCAGCAGTACCTTCCTAATGATGGTGAAAAATTATAATAGTTCAAGTGCGACATGGATTCGCACACTTATGGTTCCGTTTATATTATTATATAAAAGCGAGAGCTGGACTCTCTGCACTAGTACAAATGACCAGTGATTAAATTTATTTTTTCACATTAGAAATTTCATTTTAAAGTAACCGTAATTTAAATAAGTTTAAAATAACCGTAAACGACAAAAGACTATAAACGGAAATTAATTCACAGTACTTACCGAAAGGTTTTTGTTCATCGACCGGCGACGAATAGACCACAGTCGCTAAAGACGCGAACGCGAGAATAGCTAAGACCTTGACAACCATGTTGATGATACGACTCGAAGATAATGACTTTATAGCGTCAGCTTCCTTTATTTATAACTAAAATGATCATGTTATTATAATATGGTCCATACGCTAACTACACAAGTGAATTTCTGTCCGTCTGTAATAAAATGAAATGTACATTTAATTTTTACACTTATTTAAGTGTAAAAATTACGGTATACTGTATTAGATATCAGGGGGCACGGCAGTGCCCCCGCCAAAGTCAAAGCGCGAAGCAAAACTGCCGTACCATCTTTACAGGAACCATTTCGCCGCATTTTCGGGCTCCTATTTGAGAACCTCTGGATAAGACAATTAAAAAGAAATTAGTTTTTTATGTATTTCTGTTTTGTACAATTTCTTGTGTGGTGCAAATAAAGTGTATTTATTATTATTTCCATATTTAAATTAACTCTCACACCCGGCACATGATAAATATATATAAAAACCAAAGACGAATAATAAACTTACTTACATACGCATAGATTAAATAAACATACATAAACGTTACACACATACATATATGTACCGGGCGGAGGACTACACCCCGGCAGGGGAGACCAAACGGCCGGGGGTCAGGGCGACAGGCTAAGAAACCGACGGACTATCCTAGCCGAGTCGAGCACCACCGCCTTCTGCATCTTGGCCGCAAGTGAACTGCCACGGAAACCCAGTCGCCGCAGATGGTGAGCGAGGCTGACTGGGATTAAACCATTAGCAGATATCACGATTGGAATGGTTTCAGTGGACTCCACGTGCCACATGGCGGAAACCTCGTGAGCCAGATCTAGATACTTTCGTTTTTTCTCCGTCTCAGCTCTCACGAGGTTCTCGTCATACGGGATCGTGATGTCCACCAAAAACACCCGCGACTGTGCCCGGTCCATCACCACGATATCAGGCTTGTTAGCCAAGATCGTCCTGTCCGTGATGATTGATCGGTCCCAATAGAGCCGGACGCCGCCGCGCTCGAGGACAGGAACCGGCGTGTACCTATAATAAGGCACCCTCTCATCCAGGAGTCCGTACTTCAGAGCAAGCTCTTGGTGAAGGATTTTGGCTGCTTGGTTGTGCCTGTGCAAATACTCAGTGTTGGCAAGCGCCGAACACCCCGAAAGCACATGTCTGAGTGACTCACCGGGATGGCGACAGGCTCGACAAATGTCGTGAGTGCCATCCTTCAGAATGTACTTTCGGTAGTTCCGCGTCTTAACCACCTGATCTTGTATTGCACAGACAAAACCCTCGGTTTCCCCAAAGAGGTCACCGAAACGCAGCCACTGCACGGACGCTTTTCTATCAACATGGGACTCATGAAGAGCCTTAAAAAAGCGTCCGTGCAGCTCCTTCCCCTTCCATACGGACTCCCGGTCAGAGGTGCTAAGCACAGCCGGTCCCCGCCACTCGGTGTTGGCCAAAGATAGAGGAGTAAGTCCTTTATCACATTCTATGACTTCCCGATGCACCGGAGACTCCCTTTTCGTCTCAAAGTATGCTCTGAGGCTGGATATCTCCCGATTGTGCATGGTCTTGACGTTGAGCATGCCTCGACCACCACACTTTCGGGGGACATACAGCCTCATGACAGACGACTTTGGGTGGTGCATGCGATGGGCAGTCATAGTTGTGCGGACCTTTCTATCCAGGGCGTCTAGTTCGGTTTGAGTCCATCTGAGCACGCCAAAGGTGTACATGAGGACGGGCATGACCCAGCCGTTATAGGCTCGGACCTTATTGGCACCCGACAAATAACTATTACAGATCTTTGCCAGGCGCCGAAAAAAGACCTCGCAAACAGACTGTTTCACGTCCGCCTCCTGAACCCCTATTGATTGTGACATGCCCAGGTACCGGTATGACTCAGCCTCGGAGAGGGTCTTGATGCTCGACGGCTCGAGATTGATCTCGGCCGAGCGAGCGACCCGTCCCCGCTCCACATGCAGGACCGCACACTTGTCCACCCCGAGTTCCATTCTGATGGAACTGCTGAACTCAGTGGTGATGTTCAACAATTCCTGCAGACGGGAAGCGCTGGGTGCCATCAGTTTGAGGTCATCCATGTAGAGAAGGTGAGGTAACTTCGGCCCCCCTCTCCGAAACTGAAAGCCTGTCCCGGAACCCTCCAGCAACGTGCTTAGAGGGTTCAGAGCCAGGCAAAACCAAAGTGGACTCAAACAATCGCCCTGAAAGATACCCCGCCGTATCCTGATTCGGTCATCCGCAGCCGCCAGCCGCTCGCCATGGAGACAAAGGATCGTGCTCCATTGCCCCATACATTCTCCGAGGAAGTCTCGAACTGCACTGTCAACTTTATACAGCTCGAGGACCCTCAGGAGCCATGAATGAGGCACCGAGTCGAACGCCTTTTTATAGTCAATCCAGGCGGCGGAAAAATTCCGGCGGCCGCGTTTGACCAAATGGCCCGCGACGGAGTCGATGAGAAGGAGCTCCTTAGTACCGCGACTACCACCCCTACACCCGTTCTGAGCCCCAGACATGATCCCGTGGTTGTTTACATGATGGGAGATTTTGGAGCTCAGAACGGATGTAAGTGTCTTATAGATGGTAGTAAGACACGTAATGGGGCGGTACTTAGCCGGGTCAGCGGTATTTGTGGTCTTTGGAGCTAAATGAGTGATCCCGGTGGTGAAAAGGTTTGGGAGCGCCCTTTGCTCAAGGGCGTCTTGGAATTGTCGAGCCAAGGTCGCATGGCAAGCCGAGAAACCCTTTAGCCAGTAGTGATGCAGTCCGTCAGGACCCGGACTTTTCCAGTTCGGGGCCCGCCTTACCGCATCAGCTACATCCTCCGCAGAGATGGCAACCGGGTTCATCGGCTCAATTGAAGCACATGCTTCCTCTACCGCCGCAATCCAAGGGCCCTCTTCGTGCTCCACCTCTGTCGACCAAACACTGCGCCAGAAAGCGATAAGGTCAGCCGTGTCTGGTCGCTGAGAAGAGGAGCAGACCGCTGGGCACTCCAACTTTTTGTAAAACCTTTTCTGATCACTCACGAAGAGGCGATTTTGCTGAAATCGCTCAACTCTTTCCGAGTACCGCCGAATGCGGTTCCCCCATGCAGCGATTTTCTGCTTCAGGTCGTCGATGCGCTCCGTTAGTTTTTGAGCTATATCGGGCTGGTCTAGGCAAACCCCCAGCCCGTTAAAAGCTATCCTAACGGTGCGCACAATCCTTGGCCTCGTGTTGCCCGACCTGAAGCTTTGCAGTCTGCCAATGAGGCCTCTGGCAAGGGTGATACGTCGTTCTATTCTCTTCTTCCAGGCAGGCTCTGCACTGGATCTAGCGGCACACCGTCCAGGTTTCTTGGCTTTGACGCCAATGAAACGATGGACGGCTAAGGCAGCGCCGAAAAGAATAGAAGCCGTATCATCCAAACCAGTGCTGCTCTGGAAATGTTGTGGCAGCATTTGGTTAATGGCCTCAATGACATCCCGCGTCGCTACATTTAGCGAGAGCCGGGAGAGCCGCGGACGATCCTCTAGAGGAGCAATTCGGATTTCAGCAATCGTCTCTTCTAAAATCCTTCTCATCCTCTCTAAATCCAGGGTGACTGTTCCCTCAGTGTCCTCCTCCACAGGCAAATCTTGAGACAGAGTCTCGGTCTCTTCGCGGGCAGGGGCCGCAGGAGACACGATTTGCGCTGTGGTTGAGGTTGGTACGTCGGGAACAGCCTCACGTCGCAATCGTTCGAGCTCGGCAGCGCTGAAGATGTTAGAGCGCATTATGAACCGAGCCCGATCTGCCAGGTTTTGTTCCGTGACAGCTAGTTGCGGCTCAAGCAGCAGAAACTGACGATACATTGCCGCTCGGTAGCCAGTCCGTCCGGTTTCCCCCCCTGTAGCCCTGAAATACGCTCGCATGACGTTTTCATTCATGGATGGTGTCCATCGCATGCGGCGTACACCACCAGCGGCGGGCTCCGAAGATTGGGCCCTAGAGGACCCTGTCGGAGCCAAGCCATCTGGTGGGGATGATGGAATTGCCGGCCGGCTAGATGGTAGTGCCGGCCGGCTGTTGGTGTGGCTGGCGGACCGCATGCTGCCACGTCCAGCGCCAGCCCCAGACGCGCCCTGGCGCCCCCCAGGCAGCGACCCTATAAGCGCATTCTCTTTATTTAGTTCCATCATTATAAAAAAGGGGGGGAGGGTGAGTGGTGATTACATCACCCGGGGTCCACTCAGGTCCCCGGGGAGGCTGTTTTAGTTGAGCCAGCTCGCTCAGTCGGGAGAACCATAAGCCAGGTGAACACAGAGTAACATAACTCCGTGATCATCCGGCTTAAAGACTTTAAATGGTTCTCCCATCCCTTAGTCGCCTCTTACGACACCCACGGGTAAGAGATGGGGTGGCAATATTCTACTCTGCCGTTGCCACACGGCGATTATTATTATTATTATTATTAAGACCAGAACGCTGAAATTTTCGCTATCCAGAAAGCTATAATCACATACTTAAAACCCAAAATTTCAAGTCTGTAGGTCATATAGTTCCGAAGTTATGCGAAAGCAAAGTTTCGCATTTTCGACACTGACTGACTGACTCATGATCATCAAAATAGAACTAGTACTTCCCATAAACTCAGAGAGCTGAAATTTGGTACAGAGTTAGGGTTTAATAGCCACATAAAGGGAAAACTATAAAAACTAGGATAATCGAAGATCTGGAGTACCTGGTGATCACTGCATTAATAACTTTGTAATTCCATATAAATTATATGAGATTACAAAGTTATTTATGCAGTTAATGTATCTAGAAAAACGGACAGAAATATTTTGTAATATTTTGAAGTTTCTACAAAAAGAAGTGAAATCCCACCAAAAACATTCTGTAAAAAACTAGCCAAAGTCAAAATGGAGCTGCTTGTTTATCTCTAAAAAGTACTGAAATCTAGACAAAGTCGTGCCAAGTCTAAGGTTCCTTACTGCGATTTCTTTATTATTATAGTTAATGTTGTGTGACTTGGCCGTTGAAGACCAAGAACCGCTACTCATTGACGATGAATTCTGGCGACAGATTGGTGCAATGGTGTCATGGAGCACCTGGTTTGAACCCTTGTGTACCCTTCAACGGCCAAGTCACGCAACATTAACTATAATAATAAAGAAATCGCAGTAAGGAACCTTAGACTTGGCACGACTTTGTCTAGATTTCAGTACTTTTTAGAGATAAACAAGCAGCTCCATTTTGAATTTGGCTAGTTTTTTACAGAATGTTTTTGGTGGGATTTGTACTTTATTGAAGAGCAAATTCCGTGCGTTTTATTTTTTTTGGTTAGTACATCAAATAGCTATGAGACAAAGATTTTGATTATATTATTATTTCCTTATCCAAGACAAAATCTCAATTTAAGTATGAAATAAATATAGTTAGATTTTCGTAGTTAATTACCTATGAAACCTAACCTACCTATGATTTATTAAACCTATGATTTAATGTTTTATTATCTACTCTAGTAATGAATGATTTATCTACTCTAGTAGATAAATCATTCTCGTATTCGTTAGGTTTGTTATTATTGCTACTTACATGTCCGTGTTTTGCGTCTTAAATTTACGAGAAACTTTTAGTCGTAATTGGTCAGTTCGCGTTAAAATACTTTTAGGGAGGCTTATGTAAAGAAGCAAATCTTTACCCAGACAAAATCATGGATAGATACTAAGATAATTACCCAGACAAAATGCTGTTTTAAGTAAGTAAAACAAAAGTTGAATGTTCTCGATTTAATCTATTTTGGTTAATGGTCCTCTGCAGTCGTATTTTTAAATTCCAAGCTTTGAGTATTTTTAAATAATATGTTCTGGTTTTTACATCTACAAATTACAATTCATTTATAACTTTACCTGATATACAAATATAGTTAAATAACACGCTTGAACTACACAGTCGTTTAATAACTCTTGTAGCTCAATAGCCCGTAGAAGTTAAAGATGCAGGCAAAATATTTATAAAGTAATTTTTATGAATACCTACGCGTCTTTACAGATTTTTACAAATACTTCTATCGAAACTTCAATCGAGAAGACACGGAAAAAATTCACGGAACCCTAAAAAACAAGCAGATACGGCACGAGTATTATATTATTAATAATACACCAATTGCTCAGGTTTTCTCTACTGAACAATAATTATGTACCTATTTCCAATAATAAGACTTAATCATATTAATTTTGTTATTTGAATTAGGTGTTTGTTTCTTTAGTCGGTTATTTTATTATCCGTGTGCGATTTTATAATTTCTATAATGTTTTATCATTCTCTACAAACTGGCTCTAGGTCTGCATCATTCTGTGTAGCAACCGGTAGATTCCCTAACACAGTAAAATACAACTTATTTGTCCAGCCGGCCGGTGGTACAGCCATCGACCTAACTGTCTTCTTTACAATAGTTTATAGTTTATAAATAATAAATTAATAATCTGGTATTTTCGTTGTTCCAACTACTCCGGCTAAACTAAACGTCGTAGAGATATGAAAATTGGTACCTAGGTTGATATTAGGTCATGAAGGTGCACCAGCCGGGGATTTTCAAAATTCAAATTTTTAGGAGGGAAAAAATTCGAACTTTTTGTTTTTGGACCGAATTCTTTCAAAATCTATATCTGTCCATTGCAGTAAGCATGGGAAAGGAATTTATGGTCAAAATTTTAAAAAGTGGCTGCCATTTGGCCTTTTTTGTTACTGGGCCGAATGCTTTGAAAATCGATATCTGACAATCGCAGCAAAAATAGAGAAGGAATTTCTGGTCAAAATTTAAAAAAAGATTAGCTGCCATTTGAACTATTTTGTTTCTGAACTGATTTTTTTCAAAATTGATATCCAACCGCTGCATCAAGCAGAAAGAAAGATTTTTTTTAATTCTTTTACTGGGAATTTTGAAAACTTAGCGCCTGACGGAGTGAAACATAGGTTCAACTAAATCGAGATCTCCGAGTTCAACATGGCCCACGGGCGTGCCAGCTGGCTAGTTATTCATATAATTAGAGAAATAAAACTGTTCGACTTTCGTATTTGCATAAAATTTTATGCAGCCCAACTCTATCGAAAGAACAGTGTTAATACTATGCAATAAGTCTTTCACAGAAATATAATATTCAGTGTATAATCGCACTTATTCCAATGAATTTAAGGTTCGTTTTTCTTCAGTTGTAAAATAAATCGTTAAGATGAGATTAATTAGAAAAGTCCAAGAATATAAAATAAAGTTTTAGCTCAAACTAGGTACTGAGTGGTAGTATATAAATGTTTGTTTTAGGTAAAAGTTTTATGCAGTAATAACCTGGAATTTATCTTTCTTTGATTATCAGTTTATAGTCGAGTAAGATATTCTTGAAAGTTTTAAGATCGTTTACTATAGTAAAGTAAGATATGAGTCAAACAATTTTATCGCTTGCCAAAGTACCTAATGGTTTGTAACATAGTGACAAATCAAGAGCGTATAGGCATTGGCTTGGCGAGTGCTCTATCAATTTCCATCAGGTATAACCACAAAACAGCTTAGCGCTTGAGTATGAAGTTAGAAAAAAATATTGCACTTAGTCGAGTTTAATTTTTTTGTCACATAATCCTTCACATAGGTTTTCTGAAAATACCATCAACTACAACGAGTTTGTGCCACTTGCAGCCAATGACTCCCCACGACTCTGCGACTAAAATTTCATCCTGCACCCTATTTTCCACTCATTTGATCAAAAATAAATATAATTTTCAATTTTATTTTATTTCCATGTTTTTGGGCCATTATCTACCATTCTAAATTTCCTGAAGATAATTTCAATGTTTACTGAATAATTGATTGTGATGGACGGACAGAAACAGAGAGACTCACCATAAAGGTCCCATTTTTTACTAATTTGGTATGGAACCCTAATAACAACGCAATGGGTCTAGTCAAATATTATATTCTTTAAGTAAAATAGGCACTCTATGTCTGTATTATAATATTATCATGGTATTTTGTGGCTAAGCAAAGAAATTGCAATCAAATTTCTTACAAACAATGTCAAATTTGGTGTAGTTGTAATGGACACCTCTTACAAATAAATGTAAGACAAAATCCATTCAAATTCATTTCAACCACAACCTTTGTACTAACGCGGAACGTTTAAAAACCTTTTCCGCTGAAACGTCTAAATTTCCAAATCCACCCCTACACTATTTACACCAAAAGTACTCTGAATATCGTTACAAGAATATAAACTTTGAGATGGAGTAAATACAGTTGTTTTTCACTTGACAGTTACGTCATCTTAGTTTGATTATTCGATCGTAAGTCAAGTTAGCAACTTAGGATAAGCACTCGCCTCCCATTCGCAGGATCCCGACAGCAATAGATTTGGCTTATCTTGCATCAACGACGAGCCACATCAACCCCGCACTCGTTTACGTTCCTCTAATGAAAACAAAACAATGCGCTACATTAATAAATAGGAAAATTAAGTAACAATTCGAAAACCCTTCTAACGAATAGGTATTTTCACATTCATTCAAACCATTGATTAATACTGACGTCACGCATACATTTTTAGGCTCCGCCTTGAAGCCTAAAAATGTTTTTAAGTTGATAAAACTGTAAAATGGCGCTAATGTATGCGACTGACAGCGGTAGATATTATGGTGCTGTCAGCGGCTGTCATTTGAGATTTTTTTGGCTTCAACATACCACATCTTTCCCTTCCTCTTAGCGTAGCGTATTTCGTCATTGATTCAAACGAAACAGCCGAACAAAAACATTAAGAGGCTAGACGGATTTTATGTTGACCTTCTCACTCTTACGATTACGGTGGTGGGTGCGAAAGGTAACAATGCGAGAAAATATCACTGAACAACGACACTACCTAATAATTACTAAAAAACTAAAGCAGTGATTAAAAAAAAAAATCTGAGCGTTTTCGGCAATAATTATTATTTATCATTACCGACGTAAGTGGTTCGTAATAAATATAAAAAATGGAAATTTTGGCAGCAACAAGTTTTTTTTCGTATCGATCATATTTTTACATCGAAGTTCTTCATCTTCTTAGTTTTTTTCTGCAAGTCACTTAAAATCGCTTGAATAACCGCATTAACTGTGCCATAATTTAATATTACCTATAAGCTACAAATATAATGATTGCTTAACTTGATTTAGCCAAACAATCTATTCATCAATCAATTAACTCTCAATGGATTTGATTCTCCATTATCTAGCGCTAACGAAATACGTTGTTAGAAACCAATCACTTGCGAAGGAAACTTTGTTATTAATGTAATCTAATTTTGCTCCTTCATTATAGCCCCTGCTATTATTTATTTATTGTGGTTAAGTACCAGTTATTCGATAAGTTAGAAGGAATAAAAAGTAACTTGTAAGTTAGTAGTAAATAAGAAGTTTAGTGCGCGCACAGACTCGGGTAGAGATCAAGAGTTCGATTTCGCCACATTTTATAATTTCTAAATTGGCTCAGTTCTGGTCCGTTAGGAGGCTTCGGCCGAGGATAGTTACTGCATGCATTTAAAAATTAAAAATTTATGTATGTACACGATGTCCGACAGCTCATCATCGATAAAATGATTACCGATGACTTAGTTTAGCTTTATCAAACCCACAGTCCAGAGAATAAGTTTATATATTGATAGAACCGATAATAATTTGTGTCGGTCCGATTTTCTCAAAATAGTAATCGTACCTAAAGGTACCAACGTATCTACACTAACCGACATCGTCTGCATTTCTCTTGTACCCAACTTATCAACCAATGTCGGTTATGTGGACAAGCTTCTGCCGTCATAGCTTCTATGCTAGTGTCGGTTATCAGTTGTCGGTTATATTGGAAAGACACTGTACTGACTCATCGTCACAATGGCCATAGAAAACTGAAATTTAGCAGAAAGGTTCCTTTTTCAATTGAGACAGAGGATTTTGTGAAAATCCTTCGGGGTCATTCAAGGAGGGAGTCCTGCTCTAACGCCATGTTATACAATATGGAGCCTATATATGCATGAATAGGATGCTTTCTTAATTTACTTCTTAATAACAATATTATGTTTCATTTCTTGGCATAGTCGCTAGTAAAAAAACTAATTAAGCGTCTCATATAAAAACGTATAAGAACTTAACGGGGAAGAAACTTCTGTACGGGAATCTACTCATTACCTTCATTAACAGAACAAAAATCCAAACTTCCACATAAGATGTAATCTTACTCTACTCGGAAAATACAGAGAAGTAAAACAAAAGGAGCGTCTCTGTGCTACCACATTGAGATGCCTATCTGCGCCTCTCGAAACTCGGAACTAGGACACTCGCCTTTTGTTTTGATTAAGAGCTGAACCTAAACAAACGAAGGATGTGTGGTTTACGTTCAACCGAGATAAGCCAAATGTACTGCTCTCATGGGAGCTTCAATGAGCAAGCTAGGTACCTACGTATGATAGATCCAGTGGCAATATTATCAAGTCATAAAACATTTATTTATAACTCAATACGAATAAGACATAATATGTCAAATTAATCTAAATATGAGAAGAAACTGACTGACACAACACACAACCCAAGCAGCTGGGTCTAAAGACTTTTTTGGGGTGCACTAAGAAATGATTTTTCTAAACTCACTCTTACCAAAATATTTGAAATTTGAATAAGCACAAATTGTATCTGGGAATATCTACAGTTGCCTTGGGGTTTGTGAAAAAACTGAAATTAACGCAGGCAAAGCTGCGGACAAAGTGTGCTAGTGTTAATCTATTATACTTATAATAAAACTGTAAAGGGTCGAATTCTGTACATTGAAGATATTTTTAAAATTTTTGTTGGAGGATACTATTTAGTCGATACTGAAGCCAAAACTGTAATTTGTTTCATTTTTGTCTGTCTGTCTGTCTGTCTGTCTGTTTCAAGACCGCGCATCACGGCTAATCCGCTGGATGGATTTAAATAAAACTTGACATGATTATAGTTCATACTCCGAGGTAGGACATAGGATACTTTTTATCCCGAAATTCAGCTGGGTTCCTTTAGGAGAGACGTTCAAAGTCAAAATGTGTATTTGGTTGTAGTTCATTAACGGATTGTCCGATTTCATTCATTATTTTTTTGTTAGAAAGATGGTACTTCATAGATCTTCCTAGAAATATTTGAGGGTTATCAGTTTTATAGTTCAGAAATTACAAACCCCCAAACCCTCAGTATCAAGTCCAAAAAACTTGAACCACGGAATATATAAAGAATCTTAGAATGTACGGCTCAACTTAAGCTGGCTGGAAGTTCAACCATACGAAATAAACAGAATACAGATATTGAGACTGGAAATAAGCAATACTTATTTAAAAAAAAAAAGAAAAATCTGACAGTGAATAGCACTTAAGACAACTGTGTCAGAAAAATATTTTAAAGATTTAAAAACACACATTGAGATCGTTTTCAATTTAATTCATCTTATTGGAAGCCAGCACATACCCATTAAGGCTTGGAATTTTTCTGCGGTTCCAGTTTCATCATTTGCTCTAATGCTAGGTAAGGTACCCGGTATTTCACATAAAAAGATGATCACAGTTACAGGCCCCAATAATATAAACGTAGAATTGTTTGAGAATTTGGAGATCTTATATTATGTACCTACAAAGGATGTACTTGAATCCTGAGGCAGAGCATCGGGGTCATCATCATCAGGTCGCGTCCGCGTTGGTGCAAATGCATGACCCATTAATCACAAAACTAGGCATGTTAAGAGTTTTAACACGTTGCTACGATTTTTTTTAAACTTACCCTGGTTTGCTAATATTACCCCGCAATAAACTTCCTTACGGCGCGGCACGGGGTCAAATCTTGCTCCGTAAGACTTAAGTACTACCGAAATTTTGTTAAATAATAATTAATTGTCATGTAATGTTCTGTTACTCGACTTTATTAAGATGGCACTGTTAAGGCATGAATAGATCACTTCTATCGATATTCCCGGAGTGCCGCGTCTTTTTTATCATCCACAATATGGAAAGAGTAAAATAATGGTTCACAAATATTTTTAACTCTTAAGTCTTATCAATCCTAACAGACTTCAAAAAAAGGAGGAGGTTCTCAATTTGTCGGAATCTTTATTTTTATACGTAAAGAAATATGTAGCCATTGCCCATTCTGATATTTTGGATTGAATTGATGATTTGGATTGATTTTTAAAAGACTCTTACATGTTGGGCTGGGGAATATTATTAGTAGATTATTTTATCCCAGTGGTATCTACCCGGCCGACCTCTGAAAGAAGAGTTCTACCACCAGTACAACTTTTCACATGATTTAATGATTTCTGATATATTTCGTGGTTTCAGAATAAAAGGCACAGTGAAAAGGAAGATTTTAACAGTCGATATTTCGATACATTGGTACAAGTCGTGGTCACGTAGTGACCTGTGCCACTGGGTCGAGATATTGACTGTTAAAATCGTCCTTTTGATCTTTCAACTACGTATTAATGAAACTTTATATTATTATTAAGAAAAAGAGTTCAAAATCAGCACAAGATAACCCGTGTGAAGTAATAACAGGTTTCTGTACAACATCACACCAGAATCCTGCGAAAATCAAGGAATTCCACGGTATATGTAAAAAAATCGTAATTCACGCGGGCGGAGCCTCGGGCAACAGCTAGCTATGAAATAAAACTTTAGCTTATTAATGATGCAAAGCTTAAAATCTCTGGCTAAGCTAAAGTATAATTCAACTGTTTATATAAATCTTTTATATTTATATAAATTACTGCTTACTATAATTGCCAAAGCAATATCAGGAAATTAACAACACAATAATTATTACTATTTGAGTACTTCTTTCCCCTGAGAATACGAGCAAAAGAAAGGGACCCTTAAATGTAGTATATAACTTTTTGTTACGAAAATTCTTGGTTACTTACACTGTACACATAAGTATTAGGTACATTCATACTCGTATTTGTTAACCGAACAATTTTCCTTTTTCAGTAGAAAGCAAGCCTACATAAGCGTGAAAATTCGCCCGCACCTTCATTATAAGGCCATAAATAAATTTTTATATTAGGTGTCGTAACCTTTCATATCAGATTTTATGAGCTCAGTATATTATGCGTAGTTAGAAATTATTTTTGTTTATAGTACGTAGACTACGTAGCTATGTCTAAAGTAACGTTTGTAGAAAGCAACTTCATATGCCCAAGTAAAGTCAAGTCAGTAATTGCAGTCAAATCAGTAATTGACTGCAATCTCACCATGTTAAGTGATGATGCAGCCGAAGATGTTATCGTAGATACTTGTTTTAACTTGGAAGGGATAAGTAACTCACACAGCATCGCGCCGGAACGCTAAATCACATGGCGGTGGAACTTTGCTGGCAAAGATGGTACCTAACTAAGTTCAAGCACATCTAATTACTTTATTTACGGCAATATTATTTCATTTTCATCTACAAGTTGGTTGATACTTGATACGTTTTCGAATATGCCAACATAATAGAAATTGGATTTACTCGTAGCATTAAAGGGTCCTGTGTAAACTGAACCCCTATTTTCCCATCCTCGACGCACAATGGAATCTATTCCGAAATGGTGTTTACACATTACAATTCAACCAGTGATTTCATTTACGCGAGCGTGAGTTATTCCCAGAATACCGCAAGATCTGTGAACAGCCCAAAAACCGATGTTACTAAGCTAGTCGATCTGGCAAACCACGTCCACGTCCAACCACTGCGATCACACGATATCGCGTGGTCACGTGATAACTCGTTATCGCGAAGATTAGCTACACACTTATAAATCTGCGTAGCGGCTTTTTAAATCGCCTACCACAGTTCCGAGATAATTATGTATCTCATGCGGAAAGTTCATGCTTTCGACGTCATTTGCTGATGCCCCTCTGTGGTTCTTGCAGCAGTCTGTAAACAAGTTTCTAAATAAATTCGTTTTAACTCTTAATGTGTTGTGGAGACGTGGCTTTTGTCTGCGACTCTCTAATGTTTATTTAATTACTTAATGCCTCAAAATTTCATTAGTGCGTAACGACGTCGAGTTCGCTGTTCTACCAGTTTGGAAATTCTAATATTTAAGTTTTGATCAATTATTACCAATGAAGTATTAATTATTGTTATGTAAGTCTAGACTGTGATACCGCAGTACGTCTTGTAAAATACAATCAATTGAAACTTGCCATAGTTGTTTATAATATACGATTAAAACACAAATTAAGGAGATCCGACGTCTCAACCAGAGTGATTAATAAACTTCAATAGTGCTGAAACTGAAGTGGAAATTCGGTTGCAGTAAAAATAAAACAAGTATAATGGAAATCAAATTTATTTTTAAAACATTCGCTCATTTAGTAAACTTTTCTATGTATGTTTGGCGTGCGAAAAGTTCTTCTTTACCGCACTTTTTAACTTACTTACCTATATAAAAAAGAGGTACAGAAAAATTACTTAATTAAGCTCCGAATATGTATCAACTGGAGAAGCACCCAGAAGGCTGGCAGCATTGCCACGTTGCACTTTGAAAAAAAAATAATAAAACCAGATAAATTATAAAAATCTGTAATCTCTTCGGGATTTCTTATGATCAAGCAAAATATTAGTAGGTACTTACTTGTGTTTATGTGTCACTTAAAAGCACTAGATAAGGAATGTATCTTCATAATATATTTTTTTATGTAAAAGTAAAACTTTATTATCATTAAAAATTGATAAGAAAATAGCCTGAACAGGGAAAAGATCCCCTTAAAAATTAGAAAGAGGTACTTTAATTAATATAATTATTTTCATTCAACCAAAAGAAGGCTTTAAAACCTAATTGCACGCTGACCTAAATTGCCGGTTAGTGAAATATGATAAAAGTATGGAATCATGAAAAGGTTGTTTGGAAAGATTAACCTCTCACAATAATGTAGAACAAAGTTAGGCGATTTTACCAAAACTCTTGCAGCATATTATTGTAAGAATTAACAATTACAAAGAACTCACGTACAACAATAATGATCGTAAAATTTTGTAAATGCTCTAACTTTATTCAGAAATGCGATGATTATATTTTATGTAGGTATACCTTACGTCTTTGTGGCAAATAGTATAACAATATTTTCGTATACATTTAAGTCTTTGAAGCTTTTAATAAAAAGGATGAAGAAAACGAAAGACCATTCAGGGTCATTCATATAAATGAAAAAAAATATGGACATAAAAGTATGAGAAAGGGATAACGAATTTCTGATAAAAAACAACGAATTTCTGATAAAAGCATGCGATACGAAACTAAACATTCACTTAAAGTTTTTGAAACCAGACCTAAAAATCTTCTTTTTTAAATAAAAACTTGAATATTCAACGTGTGTGAAGCCTACCAACGTGATAAGCTATTACCAAATCCCTCTCATTCTTAAAAGATCTCATAGCCCAGTTAACAGCTACCGTGGAGTGTAAAAGTGGTTAAAAAAAGATTCCAACGAATTGAGAACCTCCTCCCTTTCTTGAAGTCGGTTAAAAATATACACCGAAGAACTAAAACCAAAGAAAAAAAATCAAAATATCTTTATTTCACGTAAGCCTAATATACAGGCTCTTGTAAAAGGTCCTTATGATATTTGTCACATTTGTATGGCGATAACTCCAAGTCGACTTAAAACTAAGTTTACGAGGGTTCCAACGGGCCCTGCACTGAGAAGAAGCCAAACCTTCCTCTCATACGATTTCACACGAATTCTCTCTTCCAGTCGAGCTCCCCCTTTGCCTTTTAATCATTTAGTTTTCAGTACCTCCTTGTTTGACCTTCCTTTGTTTACATAGTTAGTTGAAAGTTGTTAACGGGTGTGTTTAGTTCAAACAATCCTTGTAGATATGAATGTTTAACTTTCTTTGCAAACTTTTTGTTCATGTACCTAATAGCTGAAATTTAGGAATACTTAGTTTATAAACTTATAGGCTAGCTGTCAAGGTGCCGGCTGCTTATTAAAGCTCGGTTTCCACCAAAGCGTAGAAGAGAGGAGATGCCTGATTATGCAGAGAGGAGATACGTAGCTCAAATGAGATGTGAGGTGTGCATAGCGGAGATGTGAGCTATTTGTCGCGTCAATCAAATGTGTTTTTCAGATGTGCGAGGCGCAGGAACGAGGTGCGCTCTTGGCGAGCGCTCGGCTTTACACGTCTCTGCTCAGCCGCACCGCTAACTCGCAAAACATTATTCAATAGAAAAATGAGACATCTCTTCTCCTCTCCGCTCGATCCATTTCCACCAAAGCTAAGTGGAGAGATGTGGAAATAACGAAATCTGATTGGTCAATTATTAAAATACATTGTTGACGTCATCTCTTTGTACTTACTCGTAGGCGTGTTTCTATCTCAAAGAAAATTTAGATTAGTCTACCCAAAATAAATGACGTTTAAGTTTGGAAGTAATTGTACCAACCTGCCGTGCTTTTCTGCAAAAATACTCAAAGCAGCGACGAGCGTACATCTATGCATCTCTGAATTTGTCAGTTGTAATAGAGTACAATTTTGCATGCCATCTTCGGCTTGGCAGCTGTCTGGCAGCTGTTTTAGAGATGGACATTTTGTAGAATAGCACTGCTGTAGATTACTTAAATCGCTTAAAATAACCATTTAGCCCGTTTATTAGTTGTTAGATCTTCAATTTGCCAATGTTAAAGTGATGCGTGTATTGTTTGATATTGCAGTAATGTATTGACTTAGATATTTGTTGTCTTAGCGCAGGCACTAGGAATATCAATATTAATTCATGTAAACTAAATATTGAGTGTTTGTAGTATTCAAGTACTAGAAGCTAACCTAATAAATAGGCTTATGTTTATTTTAATGTATTTTTGAATTTATTTTATACATGGATTCTTTGTAATATACATTTACAACAAAAGTACGCTACAAGTCTTAAACGCGTGGAATGATGCCAAGAATACTGGCTGCATTTCTGCGTTGAACAGCTAGGCTGATTCGTTGCGCAAATAACGAGCTAGTCCCGTCACCAGATGAGGCTATTAACATTTATTTTAATAAAATAAAATTAAAACTTTGTAGCGAAGCAATTGTTAAAGATATATTTAAAATAAATTAAATAGTATTTAATTCCAAAGATTGACAAAATACAACCTTAACTTTCATTCATATTTGCTATAATATTATCCACTTCAAATATCTATAACACTTTGTATAGGTATTACTTAAAGAGATAAACTCTTAAATCCAACGACCAAATTCTCGCAAGCAATTTCAGCTTAAATAAATATCGTGTTTGCGAAATTTTCTCCTTTAAACAGAAAGTAAATCCCTCGCAAGTTAGGACGGTAAAGTCTTGGACCAGAGCAGATTCCCTTCAATTTTCTTTTAGTTTGTCTCAGTATTCTTTCAACCTCCATCGGATTTTCTTTGAAAGCCTCTTATCCTATTTTCTTGTCGTCCTCCCTAGCATAAAGCACTATTTCACGGCTATCTAGCGGATTATGTCGCCCTAGCATTAGCAAAATGACGCTTGACGTCTCAGAGAAATGACCCTCTGCGGTGTTCATTTCTAAACTTCTTCCCAATGATATATTATATATATCATTGGGAATATTTTAATCTGTCGAACAGACTTAGTTCTGCTGCATACGCGGTAAAAAAGATACGGCTTCTGACCGATATTCAGACTGCTAGACTGGTGTATTTTAGTTATTTTCACAGCATTATGTCATATGGTTTATTGTTATGGGGTAATGCTGCTGACATTGATATGATATTTGTGTATGGGTCCAAGAGAATCCCTCAGAGATAAATTTAAAGAATTTAATATTATGACGATACATGGTCAATATATTTAAGGAACGATAATTTATGTACATAAGAATATTAATAAGTTTACTAAGAAATGTGACCTGAATACCATTAATCTCAGGAACAAGCATAAGCTCGTGTTAAACAGCACAAGATTATCTAAAATTAGCAAATCATTTGCATGCAACTGTATAAGATTTTATAATAAGTTACCACATCATGTATCTGAAATGTCACTTAATAAATTCAAAGGGTTTGTCAAGCCTAAACTGATTCAAAAGGCATATTATAATATTAAGGACTATATTAGCGACACAAACCCTTGGAATTTACTGATAAGTGGTAGATTGCTCTGTTGTCGTTGCTAGCCTATTTTTAGTATTTATACTTATTTTATTAAATGGTGATAACATAAAAAAAATACCCGGCTGAGTTTGTTGTGGGCTTCTTCTCAGCGGCAGGGCGCGTTTGGAACCCTCGTAAACTTAGTTTTAAGTCGACTTGTAGTTATCACCATTATTGTGCAAGAAATGTCATGCCGACGTTCGCAAGAGCCTGTATGTTAGGCCTATGTGAAATAAAGACTTTGACTTTACAAAAAGGGGCAGATATGGGACTAAAAAGTTCTACAATTATAAGTTTCGTAGTTAGTCTGCGTCGAGCGTAGCGTGCTCTATGGTTCTTCCGCTACTGACAAGATCAATCGGCTACTGGACCTACGAGTAGATTGGTACAGTACCACCCGGTTACCATGTCTTATGTCACATCATGACAACATTATACGATATACAAAACTTTCCACGATTGTGTTGCATTAAATTTCGTGTTGGTTTATGCTAAACCCGCACGGTAGTTTGAGCCCCGCAGCATAGTTGGGATTTGTTTATATTTTTTTTCATTTTCTCCAACGGCTCTTGAATAGGCGTCTTTATATTTTATCTATCAATTGTAAACAATATCCTTCTTTTACAATTATGTAAACGGCGGCTAGAATATACAAACTGGATAAAATAAATAAGAAGAGAAATACCTACGTAGTGTAATTTTACTCAAAATTAAACGAATATTGGATAATAATTATAATCATACAAGTAACGTTCCTAAGCCATAACTAACTCTTTGATTATTAGTTTATTGATCCCAGTAAGTATGTATACGAGTATACTGTGAAAAGATTAGGAAGCCCAATGCGCCTACGTAAACTGAGATTTTTCATATTTCTATAAATGAAAAAGGTGTGCAGAAAGTTATAGTAATAAGTGGGGGACCGTGATTAATCCCGGATAAATTCATCATTCCCCTACAAACGCATCTGCAAATAAATCGTGAAATTGCCGAAGCAGATTTGAGTCCAATATTGGTCAAAACCCAAAGGTTTTATAAGACTTGCTAAAGGATCAATCATGCAAGTTCTGACAACTATAATACCAGTATCAATAATAGTGGCGTGACAATGATTGATATTTTCGCTACTACAACTATAATAATTGATAAAAATCTCTTTGAATGTTCTGCACACACTAATGTTACTAATATAAAGCCTGAAAGTCTGTATGTAAGTGTGTATGCTTGTAACTCCTTCACGGCGCAACTACTAAACCCATTTCGCTAGTATTCGGAATGGACATAGGTACATACAACATTTTGGCTTTTTAGGGTTTCATACTCAAAGAGTATTACGGGGCCCTTTTACCAAGATTCCGTTGTCCGTCCGTCTGTCATCAGGCAGCGTCTCTTTAACCGACCGTAAAAATTACACATTTGACAGTTGACATTTTCACAGATAATGTATTTCTTTTGCCGTTATAGCAACAAATACTAAAAAACAGAATAAAATATATTTAAAAGGGGTGACAACAAAAGTGATTTATTAGCGTTTTTATAAATAGTTATCTATATCACCCAAAAAAATCCCAGTTGACGCTGTAAACGTTATCATTATAGGGATATATAAAAAAGCTTACAACCTGCTCTAGACCTACCAAATATACACAGAAAATTTCATAACTGGTTTTGTGACAAACACGAGACACGAGAATTTTATAATTAGAGAACCCTCGTGCGCAAGTCCGACTCGTACTTGGCTGATTATTGAATTAATATTAGTGTGAAAAATGTTAAAAGAAAATCAAATATAATAGGTACAATATATAATCAAAAATAGGTATATAGTATTTATTCAAAAATTTTACATCGAAAATAAATCTAAATATAATTTACACATTATTTTTAAAGCCCACTCTCAGAAACCTTCAATAAAAATCTTTTTACATCGTGGTGTAGCAGAAGATGAGAGCAAATTGATATCTAACATTTAATTGTAACTTGTAATGGGAGACATAATAGTATGAATTAAAATTTGAACGTTTCTTCTACAGGGTGGGAAACCGAATGGAACTTGGCGGAATAGTATCATATTTAAAAATTCACTCAAATGAAGACTTCCTTTATTATCAGTATGGGAGGATTTGCAATCGAAATGAAAAAAAAATCCTAATTGGGCCGATAATAATCGAACCTACTAAAATGAAAATAAAAAATCCCTAGTCTACTGATCCATCATTGAAGATAAAATTTGTTGAATCCACATCGTACCATTGACGAAAGATATTCCATATGGAAGATGTTCCATAAAAATTTTCGAAACAGCCACTGAATATACATAGACACTCAGTACAATACAGAATATGAAAACACGTGACCTAATATTTAACAACTCTAATCGATTTAAATCTGATATAGAGTAAGAAACCCAAAAAAAAATTTATACAAAATATATCGTTGAATGCTAGAGAAACCATAATATTATCGGCTAACATTACCGAACTTTTAAATTTTATTAATTGTTAGTTTCAATGTTTCAATGAGACATATCCTATATCGTTCGGTTCAATAGAGTAAATGTCTTCATTTTTTTCACAGATTTAATCGAACTTATTCCTGTCAAATAAAAATATTCGAATGATATTATTTTTTAATAAAATTAATATTTCCCGTGAATTAAATTTTATATCCTCAATATTTTTTTAAGACAGCTTTCCGCCATGTCCCGTTTATTTTTTCCATCCTGTTTAATGCGGCTTCAAAGTCTTATAAATTTTGATAGTTAGGTAATATTTTTTTAATCGTTTTTTTTTCACCTTCGACGATCACGGATGCTCCTGCAACATCTTTCCTTTCTTATCATTCAACAGTCTCCGATTCAACAGGTGCTGTGAAACATAAAAACAATTTACTTATAACAAGATTATAGTTGAAAAATATGCGTAATGACGAATGAATTAGAAATCGCGAGAGAGTAGCGTACGTGACTGGCACCACCTCCTCATTGCTGCATATTATATAGACGAGGGATAGTGAAGGATTGACTCACGGCATTGGCATTTGGGGATGCAGTTGCCGTTACTGTCTCTGCGGTAGTTGTCTCGGCACACACAGCGCGGCTGGCACACGTGCGAGAGTGACGTATTGAAGATGACTGGCACAACCTCCTCATATTGCTTCACATTATATAGACGAGGGATAGTGAAGGATTGACTCACGGTATTGGCATTTGGGGATGCATTTGCCGTTACTGTCTCTGCGGTAGTTGTCTCGGCACACACAGCGCGGCTGGCACACGTGCGAGAGTGGCGTATTGAAGATGACTGGCACAACCTCCTCATTGCTGCACATTATATAGACGAGGGATAGTGAAGGATTGACTCACGGTATTGGCATTTAGGGATGCAGTTGCCGTAACTGTCTCTGCGGTAGTTGTCTCGGCACACGCAGCGCGGCTGGCACACGTGCGGGAGAAGCGTATTACACGCGGCTGGCTCCACCTCCTCATTGCTGCACATTATAAATAAACGAGGGATAGTGAAGGATTGACTCACGGCATTGGCATTTGGGGATGCAGTTGCCGTTACTGTCCCTGCGGTAGTTGTCTCGGCACACACAGCGCGGCTGGCACACGTGCGAGAGTGGCGTATTGAAGATGACTGGCACAACCTCCTCATTGCTGCACATTATATAGACGAGGGATAGTGAAGGATTGACTCACGGTATTGGCATTTGGGGATGCAGTTGCCGTTACTGTCTCTGCGGTAGTTGTCTCGGCACACACAGCGCGGCTGGCACACGTGCGAGAGTGGCGTATTGAAAATGACTGGCACAACCTCCTCATTGCTGCATATTATATAGACGAGGGATAGTGAAGGATTGACTCACGGCATTGGCATTTAGGGATGCAGTTGCCGTAACTGTCTCTGCGGTAGTTGTCTCGGCACACGCAGCGCGGCTGGCACTCGTGCGGGAGGAGCGTATTACACGCGGCTGGCTCCACCTCCTCATTGCCACACTCTTCCGAGTAGCACGCCGAGGGACAGCTGTTGTACACTTCGTTCTCTTTGCACTCCGCTGTAAAGCAGCCGAGCAGCAGTTATACAATTACATACTCACGAAAAACTTGACGAACTGCTTTTATCGCGGGGTGCGCGTTGGCGGGCGGACAAGCTTCATCGATATGTCACATTACATAGTACCTATGATATATTTCGATTCAATGGGTGGCATGGATGGAATGTATGGATGAGACGCAATGGACGGAATGGATAAAATAGTTGGATGAAACAGCCGCCAGCGCAAGGGGAGGGCGGTGGTAAACCTTACTATTCTTTATGCTAGATAATGACTTAATTGTTTGGAAGTCGTGTAGTGGGTATAGTACCCATTTTGGACACCGCATCCTATGGATTGACATTAACGTCTTTGCTATCCCGCCTATGTGCAAATGCGACTCAATGATCACATTTACAATATATTACATTATAACTAGCTGACCCAGCAAACGTTGTGTTGCCATTACGGATACTATAATAGCTTACAACCTACTCACTATTACCGAACATACACAGAAAATTATGAAGGAGTTTGGTAACAAACACTTGATGGAAGGGAATTAGGAATACTTAAAAAACTTATTAATTAATCGTTCTATAATACATACCAGGAACACAGAAACCGCTGGTGTTTCTTACGTAGCCTTGGATACATCTGCAAGGTCTACATTTTATGGGGCCCACCACAGTTAAATCCTCAGTAACCACTTGAGAAGTGGAAGAGACTTGATATAACTCCGGACTTTGATATATTGCAAAACATTCATTCGGTTCTTCGTATTTCGGGCACTGAGGTTGAACTAGAAACAGACAGAAGATAATGGTAGATGTATTAATAATTATAAATTAATATGAAGCCGTCACGAGTGTTTAATATAAATTCTTAGATCTACATGAAAAATGCTTGAATTAATTTCAAACTAGATTCAGCATATTTTGTCTAATTTACAGGAGGAGTCGTCCAATGGTAAACAGTCCTAAAACCGATATCGCACCCGTGTACCACCCTTACAGCTCTCCAGCTATCCAGCATCACACCGAAACGCTAAATCTCATGGTGGTGCATCTATGCCGATAGTGTGCTAACTAACCGCGGTCAAAGCCTCCAACCAGACAGACCTACTATTGATGGTTTACTACGAAAATGTTAATTTATTTCATAAACAATTTTTTAATGGATAAAATACTTTTGATGCTAGTGGCTATCAGTCTATGATAGACATCGAGTTACAGAGTGTGCTGAGCCAATATCGCTCAAATTCTAGCGCGTAAACTGCGCTAAAATGACATGGCCGGATTCTGCTCTCGAAAAAAAATATTCATGGCCATCGACAAACAGTACGTCATATTAAAGCTTATAATTATGTCTTTACAATCGTTTAAGTTTTATGATCTGATAACTTGCGAGAGACATAATATCAGCATAACAACTTGCAACAAAATGCGCCTAAGTAATTTTGTTGCAAGTTGTTATGCTGATATTATGTCTCTCGCAAGTTATCAGATCATAAAACTTAAACGATTGTAAAGACATAATTATAAGCTTCAATATGACGTACTGTTTGTCGATGGCCATGAATAAGTGTTTTTTTCCAGGGCACAGCTCCATACAAGTTTCGGCCATGTCCTTTGAGTGAGTAGAGAAATCGTCAAAAGACAACTGGGGGCCTACCACCGTGACCTAAAGTAATATTATTGTAATATTGTTTTAAAATTCCCATACTGACATTGTATGAAAATGTCAAAACAATATTACAATAAAATTACTTTAGGTCACGGTGGTAGGCCCCCTGATCCAGCATAGGACTCTTAGAATCAACAGTCCACCGGGTTGAGAATCTTTGACTCCTCGCTTCCATGGAATTTAAATGGGTGGACTTTATCCATCCAATAAAGTATATTCCCCATCTTAAAAACTAATGTATTCTAGAAAATCACTACTCACAGGACTCAAAGATTATTATAGATGAAATGCATACAAAAGTGGTTAACTTACTTGGTTCACAAACGCCATAAATGTTTCTCTGATAGCCGTAGATACATCTACAGCGCGGACAATTGCTTGGATATATTTGAATAAAATAATTAGGTTCTTCATTTATTCCACATCCTCCTAAAAGAAAATTTGAAAGTCTATAATTCATATGTGTGAAGGCTCTTCAATAGTTAATTTTAGCTTTAACGCCTTATTTATTTAAAATAAAGATTCCGACGAATTGAGAACCTCCTACTTTTTTGAAAGTCGGTTAAAAATATGACTTATTACAGCGAATAATGAGCAGACGAGAAAAATTTTCGTTTGATGTTAAGTGATAGTGTCCATGTCCGAAATTATGCGTCTATTACAATGTCTACGTCACATCCTGCAGAGATATCAGTTTATAGATATATAGTTATTTTAGTTCATTTTGATTAGATACCCTGAAAAATCAAAACACAGCAGTACTGTTACTCCACAGCAGAATATCACCTTGCAAACCTATAATCCTGGTATCCAATTATGTTTGTTTGACCTTTATGATTAGGACTTCGTTATCTAAAGAATTTTATAAGACTAAGATTGTCATTTTTAGCTTAGGTAGCAACTTTTATGCTTCCACTGCTCCGTGTCCAAGAGGCTTATTTTTTTTACCGTAACTTAGTACTAAACTTACTTGGCACACAAATCCCGTCACTATTCCTCACGTATCCTTCAATACATATGCACCCTGGCAGACAGCTGATTCTTGGAGAAACGACTGTTGTAGCGACTGGTCGAGGGAAATGGTCACCACACGCTGAATATTGTTCATATTTACCACACTGCGCAGCTAAGGATGAATAAGGATATTAAAATTAACGTAAAGACTTAGTTAATATTATTATTCTTAATATATATAAATCTCGTGTCACAATGTTTGTCCTCAATGGACTCCTAAACTACTGAACCGATTTAGTTCAAACTTCGTGAATATCTGTCATTTGGTCCAACTTAAAAGATAGAATAGTTTTTATCCCACGTGGACGAAGTCGCGGGCATCAGCTAGTATAATATATAACATTCACAACATTCCTCCTGGTAAATATCAAGTACAACTTGTCATCTCTTATTTAAAAGAAAACGTGGTTCAACATTATAATTCCATTACATTTTCTTAAGCTATTAAAACAAAAAAGAGTTCGTTTCGTTTTAGGAGTTACACCAATTTATAATATTTATGTATACTGTATAGGCCTTAAAATAAAATAAAAATCTGTGACGTTTCGCTACTATACGAAATAAACATGTGCTGTTTGACAGAAAATCATGTTTAAGGAAATAGTACTTATTTTGATTTTCTTTGTGACAAGAATCTGAAGCTGAATGGTATCTATGTACCTTCTATATACATAATACCTATAAACTAAAATCATAAGTAATAAAACTATTTTGTAACTATAGATTTATAATAGGCCCGTGCTTATTAGAGCCCTGCCAGCTCCGTGAGTGCGGCAACTTTTTTTATAGTGTGAGTGTGTCAATTTGAAATTTGTAATATGGTGCGCGGATGCTAGTGTGCGTGAAAAATTGTGTAGCGACGGCTCGGGTTTGTCAACTTGATTATTTTATGCCGCACTTTTGAAGTCGAAGGCGGCCTCTTGGACCTCTATGTTTGTAACTTACGGCATTCAGAAGTAGGTACGCAGACGCCGAAATCGTTTCTACGATAGTTCTCCTTGCAAACACATTGAGGCTGACACTCAACAGCGACTAGCGTGTTGCATATCTTGGGCGTCCGGGACCTGCAACTGTCTGTGAAGCAGCCTCCAGGACACGGCTCAAAGGTTTCATTCGGCCTTGTGCATTCGAAAGCAGCTGAAACCAATTATAAATAAACTAAATAGTGTTTGTAGTAACGCCTAATGAACCGCATTGAAGTAGGTATAAAGGTTGGAATAGGTAGCGGGAACGGGAACGCAAAATCACATCTCCATCGGGATTTGTGAAAAAACGAAATCCACGCGGGTGAGGCCACAGGATTAAGCTAGTAGGTTATAATGTTTGCAACCGCAATTAGGCACATAATGACACCTATAATCGCAAACTGTGACTTTTTCATTACTATTATTCACTAGTGAGTTAGACAGTTTTTTTTTTTAATTTTATCTACTAAATAAAATTATTTTTAGTATTATTTTATTCACAAGTGTGTTGAAAAACGTCGTATGATACACGTGGGTATTGATGATTACCGTCCTCGGCTATCTTAAGACGCGCACCTAACGGCTCGGGCCTCAATGGCGCCTCAGCGGTAATCACCAACTTTACTCACTTGTACCATAAAGTACTATAAACCATTGTCGACATCGATTCAGGACACCAACGTCAAGCAGATTACGAAAAATCTTAAACATTAGAGCTAGAGAAAATTTCACAATTCTTACGACATTCTGAAGCCAATATGCATTTCTCGCGTTTAGCGCTGGCCCATTTATAATTCCTCTTGCACGCGCAGCCAGAAGGGCACGGGTTAGGTTGACTGCAAGCTACGATGGCTCTGCTATCGCTCTCGGGACAGTTGGCAGTTGGACACCCAGCGTTGCAATAAACTAAAGTTTGATTTTCTCCGCAAGGATTGCCACCTGAAATAATTTCATAAGCATTAAGGCTATCAAATAGACGAGTGTGTACGGAATTTTATTGTTGGGCTTGAAAACAAACCGCTATGGTAAAAGTTACATGTATATTTGTCCGTGTATTTCACCAAAACTTTAAGAAACGAGATTCTCTTTTTATTTGCTTGGAAAAATTTTACTTCAACCTCGTAGGTAGGTTTAATGTGCCATCAGCATCGTTTCAAACTTTAAATTCACCACTGGTTTACTTTACCTGGACAGTCCTGTGGTAGAATACATTTCCCTTCATCGTTCAGAAGGTAACCAGGGCTACACTGACAGCCAAAACCTTCCCGACATTCCTGTGTACAGATACCATTCGGGGTTTTGCATGTAGACACACACCGATTTGGGCATTGTATGTAAGTTGTGTTCCTATCGCCTTTGCAAAGCTCGTCCTCTGAAAAGCACAGGAAAGTTAAATAACTCTCAATCCTAATCCTAATAATATTATAAAGGCGAAAGTTTGTGTGTGTGTATGTTTGTTACTCCTTCACGGCTCAACTACTGAACCGATTTGGCTGAAATTTGGAACATAGGTAGCTTATAACCCGGATTAAAACATAGGCTACTTTTTATCCCGGAAAAATCCGTAGTTCCCGTGGGATACTCAAAATACCAAATTTTCTAGAGCAATCTATAGCTACATCTATAGATAGATTGTTCAAGCGAACTTGCTTGAAAGCATGTTTAAAGGTTGGAATAGGGAACGATAACGGGAAAATGACGTTTCCCTTAGGATTTATGAAAAAGCTAATTTGACGCGGGCGGGGCCGCGGGCAAAAACTGAATCTATTATCACTATAAATGTGAAAATGGCCACTATGTAGGTTCTGAACATAGCACTGTACGCATTTAACAAGTGTGTTTTAGTTGAACAAGGGGATATGGGATAATATAAATAATAATGATATAATGCTATAAATAATGCAAAATGCTATAAATGTGAAAATGGGTACCCGTATTATAGGTTCCGACATTACAACTGTTTCGCTATTAGCATTTTGTGTTTTAGTTGAGCAATGAGATACAGGTTAATAATATTATAACTATGAAAACGGGTACCTATATGATATAGGTTCTGAACTAACATTTGTTTCGTTACTGACAATGTATGTTTTAGTTGAGCTATGGGATATGGTATAGTAATTAGTAATGCTATAAATGTGGAAATGGGTACCTACCCATAAAGGCTCTGAAAGTACAATTGTTTCGCTATTTATAATGTGTGTTTTGGTTAAGCAATGGGATACAGGTTAATAATGCTAAAAAGGTGTTCCTGTATAGTTTCTGATATTAGAACTGTTTAGCTATTAAAAATATGTGTTTTAGTTGAGCAATAGAATATGTGATAGTAATTATGCTATAAATGCGAAAATGGATACCTATAAGGTAAAGGTTCTGAATTTTTTTCACTCTTAAGCGGATACGTTGATTTTATTTTCGTCTTTCTCACTCTTATGAATACGTTGGTGGGTTAGGTTAGGTTAGTATGCAGCGTTGCGGAAGAATATAACAGAAAAAGGTTGTTTTACCTAATTACTTCAAAAACTAAGCCAGTTATTTAAATGTCGTTCTGAGCGTTTTTGGGAATTATTTTTTACCGATACATTAAAACAAAAATTACAATTATGTCCATCGTAGTTTTCGATGGAAATAAGAAAAATAATAAATTTGGAGCAATTTTTGGGAGAACTTTTGGGCGAGAAATTTTTATCCAAACGTGTTTCTGAAGTTAGGTTAACAGTTTTTTCCCAGAAAATCCATCACTCCCGCGGGATTTGTAAAACCCCGAAATTCACGCGGGCGAAGCCGCGGGCAAAAGCTAGTAGGTGTAATAATTGGTAAATCACGCGATATCGCGGTGTCCTGTCTCACACATTGACCGAACCAAAGATTTAAATCACTAGATGAGCCCTAAACCTCCAAAAACGTCCACGTTTTTGTCTTGTGTGACACGTTGTCACTCTCTTTGACACAAGTGACACTATAACATGTTGAGTGCACTCACTCGACATGTTTGTGGACGTTTTTGATGTGCGCAATGTAGGCTTAGGGCAATCTAACGATTTAAATATTTAAATCTTTGGACCGAACATACTTAAAAGAGATTTTTACAAAAAGAACTTTCATCAGCCTCATTCCTAGAATTACTCTCCCACAGAAGTCAAGTCGTTTTAACAAACATTTCGTACTGTGGCTCCAGTAATTTAACACATTGGCCTCGTTTCCCGGATAATATATATAACCCGGGCGCAATTACACCGATTGGTCGCTACGTCTGAGATTTGCGGCCAGTTCGGGGGCACGGGATGGAGCCGCTTGGCGTGCATCGCTTGTAAATACGGGTCTCACCTGGAAAGGTAATTTCCTATTTGTGGATTTGGCTGCGTAAATTAGACATTTGTTTTCAGGGAGCGACTCAAGATCCTCAGGCTCAGGTAGGGAATTTGTTAAACGTAATTTTGGTGTCTACCGTGTATAAACTTCTATTGCTGCACGAAGATTATATTGTAAATAGCTGTTGCTCCAACCGCGTGAATTTCGGGTTTTCGTTAATCCCGTGGAAACTATGGACTTTTCCGGGATAAAAAGTAGCCACTGTGTTGATCCGGGTTATAAGCTATCCAAATCGGTTCAGTAGTTGCGGCGTGAAAGAGTTAACAAAGATCCATCCAACCATACATACTTACAAACTTTCGCGTTTATATATTAGTAATAACTGCGCGTCTTATCTGGAAAGGTAATTTCCTATTTGTGGATTTGGCTATGTAAATTAGACATCTGTTTTCAAGTAGCGACTCAAGAGCAAGACCCTCAGGTAGGGAATTTGTTGATCGTAATTTAGTCGTCTACCCTGTACCTACTTCTATTGCTGCACGAATATTATATTGTAACTAGCTGTTGCACGCGGCTTCACCACGTGAATTTCGGTTTTTCGCTAATCCCGTGGGAACGAACGATTTTTTCGGGATAAAATTAGCCTATGTGTTAATCCGGATCTATGTTTTAAATCGGTTCAGTAGTTGCGGCATGAACGAATAATAAAGATCCATCCATCCATACTTACAAACTTTCGCGTTTATATATTAGTAGAATATATACAAGGTGTAAGGAGACCAAAGATTTATATCGATGAAGGAGACCGCAATCGAAAACAAAAATATGTTATAATACCCGTTAACCTAACTAATAACATAACTGAATTTTTAGAAACTGAAAAAATACGCATCGAAATCGGTCCATCAGACGGATAGACATCAACGTCAAATTTAAGACACCTCTCTTTTTGCGTCTGGGGTTAAAAATAGATATTAATTTGATTAATAGTTATACTATAGGTATTGGAAAAATGGTACATTTTGCTGTGTTTATCTAAACATTTATAATGTTCCTTATAAAACTACCAAATAAAGTACATACTTGAAACACAAACACCCTCGCTGTTTCTGACATAGTTCTCAATACATTGGCATGGGATGCATCTGACTACAGAGGGGTCAACAATGCCAATGCCTCTTATGCAGTCCGTTGGTTCTTCGTTCTCAGGACAATCAGGAAGAACTGGCAACCATAAAAACAAAATTGAACATATGGAGTGTTCCCCAATCAATTCTCTTCTGCTCCTATAAAAATGGTAATCCTGACTCAAAGACTCGATAATACCCATACTTTTTCCACTTTATTAATAGTTTTTTGACACATGAGACAAATATAGCAATAACCAGAGAGAAACAACCATATTATTATTACAGTGGTCTCTCTTTGGTCCCTCTACGAGTAGGTATATATATATAGGTAGGTAAAAAAACTATTAATAAAATGGACAAAGTATAGTACAAAATTTTGTACAACGGTAGACAAGAATACAAGTGGCGCAGAACCGTACCAATAACTCTAACCACATACTTGGTTAGAGTTATTGGTTCCCCGCACAGGAAAGTGCCGTGTTGGCAGATGGACTGACCACATTGAGACAGTCGCGGGAAGGCGCTGGATACAAGTTCCCCGCACGGGAAAGTGCAGTGTTGGCAGATGGACTGACCACATTAAGACAGTCGCGGGAAGGCGCTGGATACAAGTTCCCCGCACGGGAAAGTGCAGTGTTGGCAGATGGACTGACCACATTGAGACAGTCGCGGGAAGGCGCTGGATACAAGTTCCCCGCACGGGAAAGTGCAGTGTTGGCAGATGGACTGACCACATTAAGACAGTCGCGGGAAGGCGCTGGGTACATGTTCCTGGCACGGGAAAGTGCAGTGTTGGCAGATGGACTGACCACATTAAGACAGTCGCGGGAAGGCGCTGGATACAAGTGGCGCAGAACCGTACCAATAACTCTAACCAAAGATGTGGTTACATACTCGGTTATGGTTATTGGTTACGTACTTGGTGGGCACTTTTCCTCGGGAATGCAGATGCCCTGTTCATCTCGCTTGTAGCCTTTAACACAGTTGCATCCAGGCTGGCATGGACCAGGCTTGCAGGCGTACTTAGTGGGATCATAGGCACACGTCTGGGGCGGGCAGGATTGCCTGCAAGCTGAGGCCTCCTCGTTTTCACCACATTGAATTTCTGGTGGTTCTGCAACAGAATCATTATTTATTTTTCTTGTATACATGTGCGTATGCATAGGAATACATATACACGTCCTTAACTTAACTCCTTTTTTATGTTTTTAAAATGATAATAAATGTAGTTTGGTCTAAGTAGACCAAAAATAGGAGTGAAGATACAATAAAAAATTCAAACAATGTGACCTGCTATTACTACTCTATTTAGCTTACAAATTGAAAAAAAAACACGAAAATCTTGAATTTCACGGGCAGACGCATTGATTTCGCCTTAAGGATACACTGGCGTATAAAATAAAGGACTGGATTTCTTTTCCCTGGCTTATACATATAAGACATTGAGGATCTCCAAAATTAAACACAAATTGTTTCCCTGAAATAACAAAGAAACGACATTTAAAGTTCACTATATCTCGAGTCCTCAATCACATTCTTTCTATGAGTTTTTATTACGACAAAAATGCACACAACAATTTCAGCGTCCCTCGCCATTTTAAATCATCGACACAGATCAATATCATAGATACGCGACAGCTGATACGCGAAGCGCGGCAAATTCAAATGAATGAAATGTCACTCATTTCATTACATCTCCCCCCCTAAGAGCGAAAATTCTAAGCAATATATCTGTAAAATTTACTTATAAGTCATCTTCATATTCATTATCATCTCCTTCATCTTCTTCAGCCTCTGTTATGACAGGTTGCAATTTTGTTATATGAAATAATGTTGATTCTGTTTTTCTGTTGCCTGTATCAATCCTATAAATGGAATTCGATATTTTCTCTATTATTTTGAAAGGGCCTATTTTTAATTCGTCTAATTTCTTTCTATTCAGTCTATTTCCATTTTCTACATATACACTGTCTCCTACATTAAATTCTTGCATTTTTCTATTTCTATCAAATATTTTCTTGTTATACTCATGAGATTTTATTGTATTCTCTAATGCCAATCTTCTATCAGCAATCCACTTGTCTTCCTTTTCCATCGTTTTGAATTCATTTGGTAGAATACTGACATTTGTACCATCCAGTAAATATTTTGGTGCAAAACCTGTAACGGAGTGTTCTGTTTCATTATATTTTTGTATACATTCTCTTGCCAGTGTTGTCCATGTTCTCTTATTATTTTTCTCATTCATTTTACACCTTATTTTATTTACTATTGTTTGGTTTAATCTTTCATTCAAGCCGTTCGAGAATGGTGTATTCACGGCTGTAAAAATTAGTTTAATATTATTTTCCTGCAAAAATTGTTTAAATTCTCTTGAATTTATGCCCGGATATTGATCTGTCAGGATAATTCCAATCTCATCTGTCTCTAGTACTTTCTTTGTTAAATTTATAAAGTCACATGCATTCTGGGTTTTCAAAGTCGCAATAAATGCATATCTTGTGTAGTGATCTACTAAAAGGTGTAGATATTTCTTTGTAGACCTAGATCCTCCAAATCCACCAATAGTATCCATTGACATTATTTCAAATGGTTTGGTAGCTGGTCCCAGTTGTGACATTAATCCAATTTTTTTTTGACATCTTGATTTATTTTTTATGCATATTTCACATGTTTTACAAATATTTATGATATTTTTTGTTAGGTTTATAGCCGTATATATTGAACTTATTTTTTTCTGCAGTTGTCTGATCCCAATATGGCATAAATCTTCATGCACCTTTTTTATAAGTTTTTTACTAAATTCTTCTGAGAGGATAATCTTTTCCTGTTTCTTTATTTTTTTATAATAGATATTATTTTTTAGTATTAAATTTTGTTTCTTTTCTCTTATTGTTTCATTTTTCTCTTGGTCTCCAACTATATCTTTTATTTGTATTAAATTAACTATTCTCAATGTTTCCTCTCTGTTATCTTCTGGTTCTAATACAGGGTTTCGGCTCAAACAGTCTGCTTCTACATTTTCTTTACCAGGTATATATTTTACGGTAAAGTCATACTGAGATAGGTAGTATGTGAGATCACCCAATTCTTCATCTGTCCTGCATTTAATGTTCATGTTCTCTAGAGGTTTGTGATCTGAGTAAATGGTGAATTGTTTTCCGATGAGCCAGTGCTGCCAATATTTAACAGCTTCTTTCATAGCAAGACATTCTAAATATATAGCCTTTTTCCGTTTTTGATGTTCATTCAATTTTTTTGAGAAATATGCCACCGGTTTGTCTTTACCATCTAGTTGTGTCTGTTTTAATATTGCTCCAATGCCCTCCAAAGATGCATCGGTAAAGATTTTGATTGGTAAGTCTTTGTCGAATATTTCCAAGACCGGTTGCGAACATAAATATCTTTTTATCAGATTGAATGCTTCTTCACATTTCTCTGACCATACAAATTTCTCGTTTTTTCGTAATAAATTGTGTAATGGATCTAAAATAATTGCACTTCTTGGTATATAGTCATGGTAGAAGTTTATTTTTCCCAAAAATTGTCTGATGTTCTTTTGCGTCTTAGGAGTTGGAAAGTTCCTTATTGAAATCAAATTGTCTTTTAGTGGTCTTACTGAATTGTTCTGAATTATATGGCCGAGGTATTTTACTGAGTCTGAAGCAAAGGTACATTTCTTAAACTTCAGTCTAAAGCCTTCTTTAATTATTGCCTCTAATACATTTCTAATGTGCCTTATATGTTCTTCAAAGGTAGACGAGTATATCAAAATATCATCGATATAGTTAACAGAGTATCCTGTGAGATTGTGTTTTCTTAGAATATTGCTTAAGATTCTCTGGAAAATTGCTGGTGATGTTTTCAAGCCAAAAGGGAGGCAGGTCCACTGGAAGTGGCCATCTTGTGTGACAAATCCTGTTTTACTTCTGTCTTCCACCCGTAATGGTATTGCCCAAAATGCTGAGTTTATATCTAGTGTAGTAAAATACTTGCAATTTCTAGTTTTAATAATTAGATCATCTATCAAAGGAAATGGTTGAGCTTGTGGTATAACTATTTTGTTTAACTCTCTGAAATCTACACATAAACGGGATTTTCTATTTTCACCTTTTTTAAACGCCAATGTCACTGGAGCAGCGAAAGGACTGTATGATTCTTCTATTAAATTGTTCTTTAGTAACATCGATATTTGCTCTTCAATTTCTAATCTATCTTGTATTGTACATCTGTATGGTCTTTTACTACAATATTTATTTACTTGTAAATCTATGCGAGCTTCATAATCTTTAACTGAACCTATATCATACTTGTCCTTAGCAAATATTGTTTTATATTCCTTTATAATTTTCTCTATCTCAATTTTCTTTTGATTATCTAAATGGTCTGTCATACTTATAAATTCCTCTGTTTGTATGTGTTCATTGAAATTTACTGTATATTTTTTTATATTATTATCTTCATTTCTGTTATCTTTAGACATCCTGTCTATTTTATTTGTTATTTTCTTTTGTTCTATCTGCAAGTTCTCATTTT
The DNA here is from genome assembly GCA_963855885.1 of Coenonympha glycerion. NCBI lineage: Eukaryota > Metazoa > Arthropoda > Insecta > Lepidoptera > Nymphalidae > Coenonympha > Coenonympha glycerion. The sequence continues at coordinate 11,512,688 of OY979637.1, read as the reverse complement.
GGGTTAATCTGAATTTCTTTATCATATCTAATCCGATTATGAAATCATCAAAATCTTCATTTTCTACTATGTATACATCCACCTCTTCTTCTAAATCAAATATTTTAATTTTTATTGTTATCAAGCCATCCATCTTCTTCACACCATTAACCGTTCTCATGTATGCTATGTTCACATCATCTTTTTTTTCTTTTACTTTTATTAATCTTGAATTTATTATAGAAATCTGTGAGCCTGAATCATAAATACCACTCACTTCTAGTTTATTTTCTAATAAAAGCTTGATTTTGATTAATGGTGTGCTTACTAGTTTTTTTCTCAGTATTTATGTCTACTTCAATTATGGAGTTATTGTTTACATTTTTAGTATTAAGATCTTTTTCAGGTTCATTTTTATTTTTCTTGAACCAACATGACTCCTCCGGATGATATCTAATCCCTTTGTCCAAAGACTCACAAGTCTTACATGACTTCTTCTCATAAGTTTTATTTTTATTATAAAATGTACTGCTCTTTATGTTAGTTGAGTTTTTCTTATACATCGTGCCTTCATATTTTCTTATCTCGTTGAACAAGTCAGTAGTGTTGTTGAGTTCATCCCTGTTTAACTTATTTAAGATAAATCCAGGTAAACCAGTTGCAATAAGATCTATCATTGTTTTGGAATCTATAGATTTGTTTATATCTAATAAAAGCCGTTCTTTTTTTATGGCATAATCAATTAACTGTCCTTCTTTATACCTAAATGCGAGAGCATATGTGACTATGTCCCATCCTTGGTTTTTAAAAGTTTCTAAAAACTTGTCTTTCCATTCACTCCATTCAGAATTTATTGTTAGTTTTATGATCATCGAGCTATACCAATCCAAACAAGGTTTATCTAAAAATAACCTCAAAATATCTATTTTTGTCTCATCTTTTGTTATATTAAAGCGCGCACACTCTTTTTCAAAAATTTCTATCCATTGCATCGCATTAGGATTTTTGCTTGTGAATTTTTCAATAATAAATTTTTCTGAGATATGTTTTAAGTTATGTTGACTTTCTTTCTTAGTTGTAGTTTCTATTAATTGTTCCAAGATTTGTTGCAAAGTGTCATTTTTGTCCTTTGCTTGTGTTGTGCTCACTTCATCTAAATATTGATCTAAAAATTGCATATTACCTTCCTCATCTACATATGTCTTCTTTAGATTTTCATCCAACTTTATCCATACTTTTCTACTCTGGTGTCTTTTTTTAATGCTATTTTTTACTTTTGTGAAAGTGTTCGTTTTAACAATATATGTATGATGACTCACCGGCTTCAGTTCCTCGGGTAAAACATAACATTTTCCTTCTTCAGTAGATATTGAGGTTATAGCTAATACATTTGATTTGCCATCATTTGAGGCTATTATTGTAAACTCAAATTGAAGCCGGTCCATCTTCTTTTAGTTCACAAAAATGTCGTTTTATAAGACATTGAGGATCTCCAAAATTAAACACAAATTGTTTCCCTGAAATAACAAAGAAACGACATTTAAAGTTCACTATATCTCGAGTCCTCAATCACATTCTTTCTATGAGTTTTTATTACGACAAAAATGCACACAACAATTTCAGCGTCCCTCGCCATTTTAAATCATCGACACAGATCAATATCATAGATACGCGACAGCTGATACGCGAAGCGCGGCAAATTCAAATGAATGAAATGTCACTCATTTCATTACATACACTTGAATGATTAATTATGATTTTGTCGTATGTGTATTAGTTGCCTGGTAGAAATCGCTACGTAGCGATAAGGCCACCAAATTGTACTCCTAAGTTCTTTTGTGTTTTGTTTATTTCTTCTTTTTTATATTTTTATTCTTTGAAGACTATGGTCTTCGAAGAGTGCGTGTTGCCAGCGATAACATACGGATCCGACACATAGTCGTTTACTATGGGCCTCATAAGAAGGCTCAGAGTCACTCAAAGGGCGATGGAGGTAACTATGCTCGGAGTTTCTCTACGTGATCAAATCAGAAATGAACAGATCCGTAGACGAACCAGAGTCACCGACATACTCGTAGCTCAATCTATCGCGCAACTGAAATGGCAATGGGCAGCGGCTGGCGCACATAGCACGTAGGACCGACGGACGTTGGGGGCCCAAAGTTATCGAATGGCGACCCCGCACGGGAAAGCACAGCGTTGGCAGACCTCCGACCAGATGGACTGACCACATTAAGAGAGTCGCGGGAAGGCGCTGGATACATTAAGTGGCGCAGAACCATACTTTCACGTTTTAAGTTTTGGGCAATGTTTTTGTAGTTTGAGGCATTTTTGGCTGTGTTATTTTAACGCTTTAAATTATTGTTAAGTGTTGAAGAATATCGTACACAGTTGAATGGGACCAGTTGAGAACATGACGTGAAGAAACAGACTTTTCGGTTATTACTGATTTTGTGAACACATACCCAAAACAACGCAACCAAAATCGAAATGGCTCTACCGGGGAGGGCGTGAGGCCCCCCTTCATAGGGGATTTTTGCTTGTAATGAGCTATAGAACACCCTCTTAAATTATCGCTCTTAAATTATCCCGGACACACTGTATATCTACCACTTACTAATAACACACTCATCGAAGCTGTTCCTGGTAAATCCCTCGATACACCTGCATCCGGGGCGGCAAACTGCGGCTTGCGGCACTGCGGAGTAATTGTCAGCGCAATCTGACGGAATTTGGTTCTCTCCGCACTGTATTCGAACTAGAAAGAGATAAGAAATTTCATTTAAGATAAGATAATATAGATAAGACATTTCTTTAAAGTATTTACCGTGTTTTATTTTACGATTGATAGGCTTACGCTTGACCACAATCATGCCCGATGGGCAGAAATGATGAGGTCTAGGATGGAGCGCGCTTGCCTAGAAAATGCCTATTCACTCTTCTCTTGAAGGCACCCAGATTGTACTTGGCTGGGAACACGGAAGATGGAAGGATATTCCACACCTTAGCGGTTCGTATCAGAAACGTGGAAGAAAAACGGTTCAAAACGTGTATCAAAATTATCGCTGCCAACGGAACCCGTATCCCCCAGCTATCGCGGCTGGGTGCTCTGCCAATTGAGCTATGGGAGCAACAACCGCTGACACGATAATTTCGATCATATATTATATGATACTGAGGATTTCGGGTCAGCGCTAAAAGGTGTCCGAACCTAATGAAGCCAAAACGCGAAAAGAGTTCCAATCGCACTTAAGCAAAATTAGGCTTAATCATAATGGTTTAAGACGTAAATTACAATGTTTTAGCTTGTTTATAAAAATAGACATGTAACCTCGTTTATATAGGTTTTTTCGGGACACTCTTTTCGTGAATTTTGAAATATACCCGGGGTCCATAGATTTATATGCCAATGATTTCGATACACTTTGTTTTCAGACTTAGGCAGACTTTGAGGTCTTATATTGGTTATTCACTAGAATTTTATTGATAAACTACATATTTATGCCTTCTCAGATTACACTCTTTTTCTTTTTAAAGAATAAATATTTTGTTTTTTTTTTTGTAGGTTTCATCTTGACACTGAACAATCATCACTCATCAGGATACTCCACAAAGGGTACTTGTACGTACGGAAGTCGGGTCAACATGGACGATGATGCTCTAAGATGATGGTTCTCTTATGATGAGTTAAATACAAAATGGAAAAGGGTTTTGGATGATTTGCGCAGTAATAGCTGGTATTGTAGCTAAATAATAATTTTGTGGTCCAATTTTCAATCAATAGGCAAGTAACGACAATCCCATGAGGCAATTTCGATGAATTATTAAAACATTTAAATCAGCGTAAAATTAATTCTGTGTAATCATTTTAATTAGAATGATTGACTGAATCTGTATACTTACTAATTAAAAGCGACAAATAAATAATTATAAATTACTAATGTATTTTGTTGAAATCTTAAAATCAGGGCTTTTCTCTGAGACGACACCAATTATTTTCTGAGGTAGGTACTCGTATATTAGCCAACTATCCCTGTGTTTGAAGGTCAATTAAAGATCTTAATTAATTTTACTTTCATACAAAAGCAGATCGTTTATTAGAGTCAAGGTGGGCACCTTCACCCAAGGTTCTACCCAATATTGCCACGTCGTATATTTCAACGTATTTATCTTTTGATAATATTGAGCACCCTGCCGGCAAAGCCACAATAAAGTTACCTGCGCTATAGTTATCTATAGCCCTATGTTACATGAACATCGCTAAAGATATAGGCTGATATGTTAAATAGTATCTACATACTGTGATACTCTTTCTTTTTATGTTAGACCGTTCTATCTAAAAACATTTTTGATTACCATCAACTACTTATAATGCTATTGGTATCAATAGAACAGGTTGGCTTAATTTTGCAGATTTCTATGCGTCAATTATTCTAAACAGCTCATAGTGGTTAACGACCTCCCGAAAATTAGATTCTGAGCATAATATTATAAAGACGAGCTTTTTAAGCCTGCGCGCGTGTGTGTGTGTGTATTTGGCTAATAATTTGTTATATAATAGATTATTTATAGATTGTGCGGGCTTGGTGAAAAAACGAATTTTCGAGGGCGTAGTTTAGTTTGCAAAAAAAGATTCCGACGAATTGAGAACCTCCTCCTTTTTTTGAAGTCGGTTAAAAAGGTCTTTCCGTGTAAAATATTATAATATTTTAACACTGGGTACTGCTATACTATCTCATAGTTCCCTTAGGTACATTTTGTAAAGAGAATGGAAACCACAGATCAACTTACCACCTGGACAGTCGTCATTAAGGATGCACTCCCCTCTATCATTACGGAGGTAGTTTTCGATACAGTCGCATCCTGGTTCGCAAGGAGGGTTAGGAGCGCAGGGAGCGTATGTTGAATAAGATATATGTTACAGGACTGAGGTGGGCACACTTGCCGGCATTTTACATACACTTCGTTTACCTGGCAACGTTGAACCGGTTTAAAATCTAGAAAAACCGAAAATAATTGGTCAAGTGCGAGTCGGCTCGCGCACTGAGGGTTCCGTACTATAGAAAAAGTGAAACCACAAAAATCCCCCTTTTTACCGAACCGCAAACTTAAACTTTTTGAGGTTACTGAAAAAATAAGTATAACAGAGACAGAGTTAATTTTATTTATTTTTCCCGTAAAATAAACATTAATCCCTATTAATCATAATTATTTCAGAATTTTCGGTTGGTAAACTTCGGAGATAATTTTTTTACGACTCAGTAAATAAATAAAACTCAATAAATCAAAAACTATAGAGCATAAAAATAAATAAAAATCGGTTTTAGCATACACAAGTAACGCCCTTTTATATGATACCCCGCTCAATAATGTTATCTCATTTTAAATTTTGACGCCCTGGTTTACCCCCCTTTTTAAATAAAAATAAAATCAATACATATTTTTAATTACAATGACTGTGGGCCACTATTACTCCAAATTTCATGACGATAGCTTCTGAATAAACGGTGGTGACACACAGACAGACGGACAGACGGACAACAAAGTGATCTTATAAGGGTTCCGTTTTTTTGAGGTACGGAACCCTAAAAAACGACTAATTGCGTGTTGGACTAGCAGACTTATGGTTAATGGATAATAGATTTACTTAAGTTTATTTAGATAGAGTTAGATATATGTTTTCGGTAACTCACCGCATAGAGATTGTATGGCAAAACGAGATTCTATTCGGGTTTATAACGTGTAACGAAAAAAAGCAAAAAAATAGATACCTATCTGTATTATTTATTTTTCTAAAATATATGATTATTATCATTAATACATTACATAATTACATAAATTACATAATTACATAATTACATAATTACATTACATTACATAATAATATAATAAATCTGTAGAGGTCGAATTTCTGTACAAATAAAAAAAATGCAAAAAACGGAGTCAGGGGGATGTAAGAAGTGAAATAGAACTAATTTAAATTTTTTTCAAATTTTTTGTTTCTCTGTTTGTCTGTTTGTCTGTTTGTCTGTCTGTTTGTACGGGCTAATCTTTGAAACGGCTGGACCGATTCCAATGAAATTTTGTGTGCTAAGCTACCACAGCTTATGTCCCTGGTCAACATATAGGATACTTTTCATCCCGGTAAAATAAAGAGTTCCCGTGGGATAGTTAAAAAACTGCAATTAATTTAACAGCTTTGTAAACAACAACTAATGAACTTAATTTAGTAAAATTTATTATGCTGATACCTTATGTTGCCTCTTTAACAAAATATATATATAAGTATAGTAAAACTTATTAATCCAATCGAGTTCCCGCGGGAAAGAAATATTACAAAAACAGTTAGCAGGCGTATTTCAAGTAACGGATTTAAATGAAATTTTATGATCCTACTTTATATGTATATATGCCCGGTCAACATTTAAGATACTTTTCATCCTGAAAAATTTGAGAGCACCCGTGGGATGTTTAAAAAAACCTATAGCTACTTATCTACGGAGCACAATCAAAACGGGATCGAAATATCGACAGTTTAAATCGTCCTTTTGATCGTGCAACTAGGTATAACTATACAAGATAACCCGTATGTAGCAGGAACGGGTTGCTACGTACACAGCAGCGCATCAGAATGCTTAATTACAATATCTGGGCGTTGGTATCATCTCAGAATAAGATAAGTTTGGTTAGTATAGACATTACAATCCACGATGACACGACCCACTCTGTCTTACTCCATGCGAATTGAGTAACATAAGCGATTTCGACAGAGTGTATAAGTAGAGGAAGACCAAAGAAGATATAGGTAAATTGTGTGAAAGAAGATAGCACGTTGACAGGAGAGATTGGAAGAAGACTCCTTTACGGGTCCATCGAACCCAGGGACCACTCATTTATCTTGGGAAAAATTAAGAAATTCCACGGGAAACATTTTTGTAAAAAAAACGAACTGCACGCGGGCGGAGCCGCGGGCAACAGCTAGTTATTTACTATTTTTACAGGATGATTCATTTTCAAGTATGTAGGTACTCATATTATTTTGTATCAATACGAGTATTATTTCTATTTTCTGGTACACGTTGTATCCATAGAATACATAAATACTCACACACAATAAAGTACATTAATTACTTACAAAAATTCAGATTCACGCTTTACAGCTCACGATGTGTGAATAGAAGCACGAAAAAAGTAAAAAAAACCTATCAAATTGGATTGCCGTGCATTCATAAAAAAGATAACACGCCGATAGCATTTCGCCTTTGTTGAAAAGTATCTATCTACGCATACTAACGTGCAGTAATTTGTCTTTCTACATTTTCATTCTATCTTAATTCCTTACAACAAATTACCCACCACTGTTGTTTCAGTTACGATTCGTGGAAATTGGCCATTATGTAGATACCTACGACGTAGGTATATAGACGCGTATGCTACGCAGTTTTTGTTATCTAAACGAAATGTTAATCTCAAAAATGGAACCTACTCGTATGCTTTAAGTTCCAAGTTTCTGATACGAAGCGCTAAAGTGTGAAACGTCCTGTCAATCTCCGTGTTCTCATCCAAGTATAATCTTCAAGAATATAGTGAAAAAAGCATTTTCTAGGCAAGCGCGCTCCACCCATCATCATTCACTTCATCATTCTTTCCATTCATGATTTTAGTCAAACGCTAGACCATCAATTATGACCGACATACAATATACGTTTGAAACTTCGTAATAAAATAATTAATTAATTGATAATAAATATTTAGGAAAACACATTATGTCCCTTAAGTATTTCTTAGTTCTTAGGTAGAGTACGTGTCTTGCAAAAATCATAATGACAAACCCCATATTAACTGATACATAAAATAATGAAGATATTATATAAAATTTACTATTCAAACTTAGATAAGTAAGTAATATAAAGAGTAATAGTCTTGATAATAACAATAGAAAAAGTAAAACAGCTGTGTACATACTTGATACGTCTTGACATAAAGATTCTGCCGCTAAGGCCAATATAACAAAAAACACAAGCATCGCCAGCTTCGAACCTTTTTGGACTATCATATTTCTTTCCTCTTTATATACCAAACCTCATTTCTGTGTACCTACTTCATATAAATGAGTCATTTCAAATGTAAGGATTCCGCAGAAAAAATATTGTTGCACAATGTACACAACAATACTAATCGATTCATATTTTTGTAAATACAAAAACAATTAATGTACCTATAGGTACAATATGATAAAACTTTTTTGATATACATAAAATAAGAAAATACTTGTTCTGTTTAGTGATCGATTGTAAATACCTTTATTATAATTTATCAATTTGTATTTTAATCCTCCTCGCTCTTACGAATACGTTAGTGGGTGCGACAGGCAGCATTGCGGGAGAAAAGCATGCTTTACCTTATTACAAAAAAAACCGGCCAAGTGCAAGTCGGACTCGAGGGTTCCCTACTATAAAAGAAGTAAAACATTAAAAAAATCACTTTTGTTCATGAATTTATGAGTATAACTTACATGTAGGTACTTTTGTTGGCGAACCGCAAACATAACTTTGTTTGTGTGGCGGTTTATTGTTATTTTCAAAAAAAGTATAATAGCTAGAGAGTTGATTTTATTTTTCCTGTAAAATATACGTTTATTCCTATTGATCATTATTATTTCAGATTTTTGGAATGATAAACTTCGAAGATAGAAGGGGGGGGGGGGGGGGGAACGGTAATTTTTTCGACAGTTTGCCCAATAAATCAAAAACTATCAGACACAAAAATAAATAAAAATTGGTTTCAGAATACACTCTTTCATATGATACCCCACTCAATATTCTTATCTTATTTTAAAACTTCAACAACCCGGTTTACCCACTAATAAATAAAGATAAAAATGATTTTCAAATTTTTATGATTGCACTAACGATGGGTCACTATTACCTACAACTATTCCAAATTTCAAGTCGATAGCTTTAATAGTTACTGAAATGATCGAGTGTGACAGACGGACGGAGAAAGTCTCACCATAAGGGTTCCATTTTTACCAAATTGGTATGGAACCCTAAAAATAACATAAATTCACTTACATCCACTGTAATTTTTTTGGTTGGTAAACTTACGGGGGAATGGTATTGGTCGACGTTATGCTCAATTCAATTCGAGAAATTCGTGGAAAGTATTATTTTCCATAATACTGGCAGTATTAATAACACTATTGTGTGACGGACAAACACAAAAAACACGGGCAAAGTCTCACCAAAAAAACCTAAAAATTGAGATTTTGGAGAAACTGTTCCGAAAACTTCGTATCGAAATCCAATCGTTTTAAAAGTAGTTTTCAACACAGTTGTATGGTATGGCGCACTTTCAGAGGCTGTCATTAGTATTCGAAAGTTAAATCTTACGCAAAGGCATCTTTCTTTTTCGTGGTCGTAGCAAGGTCGTAACTCACTTTTCCGAGCTCGATCATTACTTTTGCAGTTTATTTGAAGTCAATTAGTAAAAAGTTTGATAGCAAGGAGTTTTCATATTAGAATAAAATAAAATCTAGATTTTTTACAAGGAAAAATGAACATTAAGTATAATTTTAAATTAACTAAATTGACGTGTATCTTTTTCCTAACAAAACTCCTTTTAAATAATACAACATATTTTAAAATATAAATTAATGACAACTAAAACTAAAATTAGATCCAAGTAGAGCTTTTGGTACCATGCTTTTGAGCTCGCTTCATGTACTCGTATGTACGACATGCTCCACCCAGTGAATTAATTCTTTGATTTCGATTTCAATTTCGATAGCGATATCTATTTTTAATTCTATTTTGTTTTTTGTTTCAAGTACAAGTGATGATGTGGAATTAACTCCGCTTGATATTTTATCTAAAATGAAAACTGCACAAGCTGGAGTTTTGCCCCCGAGAAAACTTCACTTGTTTGTATTTTCACTAATTTCCACAACTGTATTGAAAAACGTCGTGTGATACACGGGTGTGTAGGTTATTGCAAACTCGTGACATTAAAAACCCTTGCCTTCGGCTCGGGCTTGTTAATGACAACTCGTTTGCAAAAACCTACTTTTCACCCTTCTATCACAAGTACTATTTCTGTATAGTTTCTAATTTGCAGATCTCTAAATATCACCTAAATAACAGTTTAAGGGGGTGGGTACCATCCGGCCGCGAAAATTCAAATTTTACTTAATTTTTCGCTCATAGTTGCCTATAGTTATACGTCGAAGGCTAATGGCAATAAGTTTTGCGGGCACAACATTTATGCATCTCCTCGTACATGTTTTTAATAAAAACTCTGCTCAACAATACTCATTTACTTCATTCAGCTGCTGATTTCCGTCCCATCTCCATACTGCCTTTCCTCTCCAAAGTCCTTGAAAAGCTCGTTTATCAGCAGTTGAGACTTTTCCTTGATAGGCACTTACTCCTCAGTCCCTTGCAGTCTGGGTTTCGGGCTGGGCACAGCACAGTTACGGCACTTGTAAAGGTGACTGATGACCTTCGTTGGGCGATGGACAATAAGCAGCTCACAGTTCTCACCTTGCTTGACTTTAGCAATGCATTTAATACCGTTGACTATGACATCTTGCTGAGACTGCTATGTTCATTTAACATATCTCCATCAGCGGTAGACTGGTTTCGGAGTTACCTCAAAGGCCGACGACAGCGCATCCGGGTGGATGATTCGTTTTCGTCTTGGTGTGATGTAACGGCTGGGGTACCTCAGGGTGGCGTGTTGTCTCCTTTACTTTTCGCTATATTCATTAACTCTATAACTCGTAATATCTCTACTCTCTATCACATGTATGCAGACGATATTCAAATTTATCGCTCTTCTCCTCTTGATGAGCTTAACTCTGTGATCTCCACCGTCAACAGGGACCTGGCTGCTATCTCTGATTGGAGCTGTCAGTTTGGACTTAAGGTCAACCCTGCTAAATCTCAAGCAATTATTATTGGTAGCCCTGGGATGATCGCAAGAGTTGATTGGCCAAATCTCCTTCCTGTAACATTTAATGGCGTTGCTATTCCCTACTGCGACACGGTTAAAGACCTTAGCATACATTTGGATCGTGAGCTATCTTGGTCCACGCATCTAAAAGAAGTCAGCAGGAAAACTTTTGCAGCTATGAGCTCACTGCGGCGGCTGCGATCATTCCTTCCAATTCCGACCAAGGTTATGTTAGCACAAACTCTCCTCCTCTCTATCCTTGATTACGCGGATGCAAGCTTTCTCAATATTACTGAAGACCAGCTTAATAAACTTGAGCGTCTCCAAAATCTTGCGATTCGGTTTATATTTAGCCTGCGCAAATATGACCATATATCTGAATTTCGACAGAAGCTCAACTGGCTCCCTATTCGACGTCGCCGGGATCTGCATGTTCTCTCTCTTCTGTACTGTGTATTATATAATCCTAGAACGCCGTCCTATCTGAAGGAGAAATTTAAATTTCTTGGAGTGCATTCAGACCTAAGACCGTCTCGTACATTAACTCTCACAATGCCCCCCCATAAGACTAAGATGTATGAGCAGTCTTTCAATGTGCGGGCAATTATTTTATGGAATGCACTTCCCTTAGAGGTACGGCAGTCGAAAACGCTTAACATATTTAAAAACTCGGTAAAGAAGCATTATTTTGAAACTCTGGCTACTTAATGACGACTAAGTATTATTTGTTTATTTGTAATATAACGGAATATTATATACATATATATTATAAGTATTGAGTATATATTATATTAGTTTTTTTATATAATATTTATTATTATTTATATATTTATTTTATTATTTTTATTTTTATTTGTGTATTCTAGTGTATGTAGTAGTACGTATTTATTTGAATTTAGGTATTAATATTATAGTGTTACACCACCTGCAGTCCGTGATTCCTCTGTATTTTCCTTATCTGCAGGTTGCCTGGCAGAGATCGCTTTTTAGCGATAAGGCCGCCTTTTGTACTAATGTAATTTTTACTTCGTTTTAGTATTATGTTTTGTGGTGTACAAATAAAGTGTTAAATAAATAAATAAATAAATATTGGTTCCCGATTGCTCGAAATCTGGGAAACTGCAAAAAAATATCTTTCGGGAACCAATATGAGATGAGTGGGAACTTTTGAGCAAAGTTTCTTTTAAAAACATGTAGATGTATAAATATTAGGCTCGCAAAATGCATTGCCAATTTGCCATAAATCTACAATGTGTAGTTAGTCTAATATTTGCGAAAAACTTAATAAAATTTGAATTTCGCGGTCTGGTAGGGCCGAAACACCTTAAGAACTATTTTATTTATCGCACCTACCAAGCTATTATAATAATCTACAGTTCATTTTTTTACAATGCAAGGCAGTAGAAACTATCAAGAACACTATAGGTGTAGTTTATCCAATTACTTTGTCTTTCCATCTGTTACTTGAATAAACACTGGACTTACGTAGTTACGAGTGTGTAGGTAAAATATTATAGTTATTAAATTATTGTGTAGGTGAAATATTGTTTACTTATTATTGTCAAATAATTGTCAATATGCAGATAATATATTTATTTAATTATTTCAATGCATTAACTAACACAACCTGTTTAAACAAAAAGAAGAAGGGCACATACACCAACACGTCATGATACTTGATAATATTGTTTCATACTTGTTTATTTAACCGACATGCAAAAACAAAAGCATTTAATTTAATTTGCCTAATATGTACCAACGTATGTACTTGTATGTAGGTACCTAGTACTATTTTTTTTATTAAGACAAGGCTCAGATACATCAGGGTAGAAATAGGCTGCTTTAAACAGCAAATTAGTGTTTATTTAGGTTCTAGGACCAAAAGTTGTGGCAACTGTCGCATCTTAGTCCTCATCGCAGAAGTAACTAATACAAAATCGTCATCTACAAAAATTATATTTCCGTCGTTTGAGTCTCGATATAACACACAACTCCGCACTATTTTTTGTTGGGTTCGAATTACCAGTACGCCATGTTGCGGAGTTGACAGTACAATAAAAGCAATAGGTACGTGTTCTTAAAATAAAAGTAATAGTTATATCTTCGAATTAAACACGACTCTCATACATCCTCACATAATTGTGAAGAACATCACTTACAGGAAATGTCGTTGCGTTTAATCATCAACAAAATTATGGCCATCCTTACTTTTTTGGTATCATCACGTCCTATCCTTACTTTGAGTTGCAGTCCAATTTTTTTTACATTAAATCTCGAATTAAAGAAAAATTTTATCGCCTCAATAAACAAAAATTTTAAACCGGCTTCCAAGGAAATAAATTGCTCAAGTTAAGCAATTTCCTGCTCATGTTAGGTACCGCCTGTTTTCCAGATGGCTTGTTTTGCAATAGCGAATCTGTTTTGCCAGGATTTCCACTAAGCCCTTGTTTTCCCTCCAAAAGTCAAGGATTTACTTCCAGTTTTCAGTTTTGCGTAGCGACGATATTATAAAGAATATTATTTATACCTGTTACCGAGGTACCTATTCAAATTTTATTTAGATTTCACGAATGCCTAATAGTGAGTTAATTATAAGTCGCAGGTTTTATGAAATGAGTTTTGCGAGCATAACATTTATGGTTCATATTGGTTATAGCTAAATATCGGGGAAACTGCAAAAAATAATCTATCGGAAACTAATATCAGGAGAATGGGAATTTTCGAGCATAGTTATAATCAAACAAAAAACCGGCCAAGTGCGAGTCGGACTCGCGCACCGAGGGTTCCTTACCATAGAAGAAGTTAAACATTAAAATAATCACTTTGGTTCACGAATTTACGAGTATAATTTACATGTAGGTACTTTTGTTGGCAAACCGCAAACGTAACTTTGTTATTGGTGGTTTATTGTTATTATCAAAAAAAGTATAATAGTTAGAGAGTTGATTTTATTTTTTCTGTAAAATATACGTTTACTTCTATTGATCATAATTATTTCAGATTTTTCGATTAGTAAACTTCGGAGATAAGGGGGGGGTGGGGGGGGGGAACGATATTTTTTTCGACAGTTTGCCCAATAAATCGAAAACTATCAGGCATAAAAATAAACAAAAATCGGTTTTAGAATACACAAGTGATGCCCTTTCATATGATATCCCACTCAATATTGTTATCTCATTTTGAAATTTTGACGACCCGGTTTTCCCCCTTTTTAAATAAAAATAAAAAAGATTTTCAATTTTTAATGATTGCAATGCCGGCGCGCCGCAATTACCTACAACTATTCCAAATTTCAGGTCGATAGCTTTAGTAGTTACTGAAATAATCGAGTTTGACAGACGGACGGACGGACGGAGAAAGTCTCACTATAAGGGTTCCATTTTTACCATTTTGGTATGGAACCCTAAAAGATTCATAAACATTATGCTCGCAAAACTCATTGCCTACGATGTGTAGGTAGTGCCAAGTAGTGCTCTGTGCTATACATAATAATAAAAACAATATTTCATTATTTCAAAAAATACCACATTTGAGCCGTTATATCTAAGGGCCGATTTTTCAATCGCCAGATAAACGTTCACTAAGGAATATATATGAAGTTTTGACAGATTTTATATGGCATACTTATGTTTCAAATCACTTCCTCAGTTTATCTGACGATTGAAAAATCGGCCCTAACGTAGGTACAATATGCGTCGGGGGCCCTAAACGTAACAAATTGTGAAGGTGAATGTAACCGCTTGTGGCTGTAATAGCAACGATCGAGGTAAGTTTTCACCGAGCTAAGAATAGCCAAGAAATATGTTACGTCCGATTTCTACAGGAGAGCCAAACGGTTAAAAACTATTTCAACTTGCGGTCGGAACTCGGAATAGGAAAGTCCTGGAGTTTCAGAAGTATTGTAGGTTATACAGTCGTCCTTACAACGATAGAAATCGAATGCCAGCTTCACAAGTACAAACAAGGTATGTATATCAAAGTCAAATTCAAAAACCCTCACTTTTAAAAAATATGGTATTACAGGGTTCCGTACCGAAAGGGTTAAAACGGGAGCCTATTACCGAGACTCCGCCGTCCGTCCGTCTGTCTCCAGGCTTTATCTCTTGAACTGTTAACTTAGTTAGACAGCTGAAATTTTCGCAGATGATGTATTTATAATGCCGCTATAACAACTTTATAGTAAGAACTAGCGGACGCCCGCGGCTTCGCTCACGTTGAACCTCTGCTTTACAACCTCAGGCGTTTAATTTCCAGAATTCCCGCGTAACTGCTATTTATTTTAATTTTTACGACCAATTCTTTCTTTGTTCTTGCTGCTATAGTCACTTATCGATTTTGAAAATATGAGGTCGTACAAAAAGTTTAATTTAGTTCAATTAGGGTTCCGTACCTAAAGGGTAAAACACGGGAACCCTATTACTAAGACTACGCTGTCTGCCCGTACGTCCGTCCGTCCGTGCTTGCTTGCTACTATGGTCCGATATCGGTTTCGAAAGCATTCGGCCCATTAACAAAAAAGTAAAAAATGGCGGCCACTTTTTTTAAATTTTGACCACAAATTCTTTCTCACAGCTTGTTGCGATACTCAAATATCGATTTTCAGAGCAATCGGCCCAGTAACAAAAAAGTTCAAAATGGCGGCCACTTTTTTAAATTTTGACCACAAATTCCTTCTCCATGCTTGTTGCGATTTTCAAATATCGATTTTCAGAGAAATCGGCCCAGTACAAAAAAATCCAAAATGGCGGCCACTTTTTTAAATTTTGACCACCAATTCCTTCTCCATGCTTGTTGCGATACTCAAATATCGATTTTCAGAGCAATCGGCTCAGTTACAAAAAAGTACAAAATGGCGGCCACTTTTTTTTAATTCTGACCATTAATTCGTTCTCTATGCTCGCTGCGATACTCAAATACCGATTTTTAAAGCAATCGGCCCAGTATTAAAAAAGTTCAAAATGGCGGCCATTTTTTTTAAATTTGACCACAAATTCCTTCTCCAAGCTTTTCTTTAATATATATATAGCTGCTTGTGCTGATTCACTGACTGACTGACTGACTGATTGATCACCTCTCCTGAACAATTTTGTATGAAAAATTTTTTTTTCATGGATGGGGTCGTATAGAAGAAAAAAATTCATTCGGAGGAAAAATACGGAGAGAGCTGATGATTGAGGATTTCGGAGACGGATGAAGAGCACAGCCAAGGGTATTGGAGATAGGTGGGGGGTGCTCGACCAAATGTCATTCAAAACGTCATCCAATTGGCAGTGAGCTGAAAAAAAATTCAAAATGGCGGATTCAAAATGGCCGCCATTCGAATTTCGCCAGTATCTCGGAAAGTATAAAAGATGGAAAAATGGTTTCTTTACAAGAGGTGATCAGGACTCGAAGGTCTATTCGATGGATAGAAAAAAAATTCAAAATGGCGGATTTTTTTTTTACCATAAAAAATGTAGGGGGAATTTTAAAGGGATTTTTTATAGGCGGGAAGACAGCACGCGGGCCACGTGTGGCCCGCGCCCCCACGCGCCCTACTAGTTTATATATATAGATAAAGAAACCATACCTAGGTCTGACTAAGGCTGCTTTGGAGTTTGGATTAAGTCCAGGCAAGGGGGGCCTAGACAAAGTGACATTCTATTAGCGATATCGTTACATTCAGCGATATTTAGCGATATAATGTATATTGCCAAAAATGTAGGTAAGGGATTGACGTTAGCTTACGCTGTGCCATAGCGTTAGCTAATGCCATACATCTTAGACTTTTTTATTCGCAACATCGCTAATAAAATGCCACTTTGTCTAGCAGGCTCTGGATCGCGCGTATAGATTGTTATAGTGATGATATCAAGATGAGAATTTCTCAAACAACTTCAGGGTCTTGTCCACTTCGCACGTCGCTCGGTACCAGGGCATCGCATTATTTATTGACACGGCTAGTGGCCTACCTTTTCTCTTAACAACATGAGTACGTGTCTCAACCTTAAAGAGCTTTTAAGTGGACCCCGTTTCAGAGCGAGATCATACTGGCGACATATCGCGCGTCAAAATATTGCACAATTTAACATCAGCTAAACAGCAACCGTTGACTTTAAGTGATTCTGAAAAATCATTCTAAAAAAAACAGTTTTCGAAACGTTGCATGTCACTGAAAATGTAGGTATTTCTACTGCGAATTAAGAACCAGAGTTATGTTAAACACTCTATGCATTTTCAGCTTTTTCATGATACAGGATACTTGATGACTCAAAATACAATTTTCAACATGTTTCATGATTATATTTCGCCAGTAGAAAGCATTGATGGTAAAAACAAACTCTTTACATTGGTGTTAACTTAATCTTTAATAATTCTCGTATTACAAAAATACTCTGAACTGGCTTGATCCATTTTTATGAATTTTTTTATGTAATTCGGTACATCTGAGAATAAGTAACGTAACGTAAACTTTTTTCAAACCCTGAATTGAGAAATAATTTGTATGGCAAAGCGTTTACCGGTTCAGCTATAAATATATCTCAGATTCTTAAACTCTATCCCTGTCTTTCTTTCCACGCACATACCACCTACTATCAACAGTGTTCCCTCAAAACTATAACATGGGGTTATTCAAGGGGCCGGTAATCCAATTTCTGGTGCTACAATTAATGTCCATTGGCCGCGGTGATCGCTTTCCCATCAGCAGGGCTAGACAAAGTAACAGTCGTTTAGCGTTCACGACTGTAGATAAAAATGTATGGACAAATCACGTGACTGTAGAAAAACCACGTGACCGAATAGAGGAAAACACGCTGTTTTTGAAAATCGAGCACGACAATATGAACGCTCCCTGGCGTTCTCGCAGACTTGTAGATAACTTTAGCGTCTGCGCGTGCGCATGAGGACTGACAGCCGACACTGAACAACGCTAAGCGTAGAGTCAATTCTGCTTTCATTTGTTTCGTACTGGTGGTCACGTGGTTTTTCTACTGTCGTCAACGCTTAACGACAAGTCACTTTGTATAGGCCCGCAGGTGACCCGACATTCTACTCGTATGTAGGTACCTAGTAGATATTGTCTTTGCGCGTTAACTATTGATTAAAAACAAATACGTCGAGTGTGTTTTCGACCTAGTGCGGGCGCAACGACCCTACGGTGTAATTAATGTTCCAGGTACAGTACAGCGATGTAGCGCTTTAAATATTTGAACAGGGAATACGTAATGAGTGAAAGTTGGGTGCGCGCTGAAAATTTTATAGCCTCTACTTTAGTGTCTAGCCTACCCCTTAAAAAACCGGCCAAGTGCGAGACGGACTCCCGCTCCGAGGGTTCCGTACGTATTACGTCCGAGGACGTATTTGGTTTTGCTTTTTCTCATGTAGAGAAAAAGTAAAACCGGACTTTAAACCTAACTTTATTTTTTGAGATTAAAATAATTATTGTTAGTTAATATCAAAAAAAGGTATAATAAGTAGATAGAGATGATTTTACTTTTCCCGTAAAGTACAATAATTACTATCAATCATAATTATTTCAGATCTACGATTGGTAAACTTCGGATATAAGATTATTTTTTTCGTAATTTTGTCCAATCAATGAAAAACTATCGGGCATAAAAATAAATAAAAAGATAAACTAAAAATCGTTAAAATGAGATTTTGAAATTTTGACGACCCGAATTTTTTAAATTGGCAAAAGGATGGTTCAACCGTGGCTAGTTACTCTCACACACTCTACCAGCAAACACGTAACTACCTATAATATAATTAGTACGCACGCGATTTAGCGTTCCGGCGCGATACTGTGTAGAACCTGTCAGGAGTGACTTATAATAGCTATTCAATAGTGATACCTATTTAACGACTTACAACTAAGTTTACGAGAGTTCAAACGCACTCGAATCGGAGTCGAAAAAAATTACTGTAAGTACCTACCTCAGTAAATTAGTAAATAAATATTCTGCTAGCGTTAAAATGCAGCAGCTTTTAATAACACGCGCTCTAAAATAAGTACAAAATGAAAAAGCGACAGCAGTCACAAAGAGCATTGGAAATTCTTAGGAGTAGATTGCGATTATTATTAAAGAAAGAATACAGCATAGAATTGTTAACAGTTACAGAGATTTTTTTTATTTCCAACGTTTCATAGTTATTTCGTTCAAAGTACAGGCGACGATGAAATAACGCAGACGTTCATAGAATGGGTGAAAAATATTCATCGTCCTACTCGTACTGAATTCTATGAAATGGCCAAGTAGCCATAAAGTGCCTGTCTATGCCTATGGCCTAGGTAGGTATGCATCGAAGCATGTTGCTGTTGATACTGTATGCCTTTTATTTGGATATTTACCTCTATAGCATAGATATAGATAACATAGATAAGTACTATCTAGCCATAATTACATAATATTTCTCTTATTACTAGAACTGTTTTTGTCTGTCACACGGTGATCGTAATATTGCTATTTAGTTCCTAACTAGGTACGTAATATGAAAACATAAGTATTTTTTCTAAGTTTGTATTTAAATAGTACACGATATTATGAATTTGAGATACTCAAATATTTCAGATTTCAGTGCAGTATGTTGATAGTTCTAAGCATAATATTATAAGTATTATGTTCTCCAGAGAGGTAGGTACAGTATAACCAATATTATATATTCGTTGGTATAACTA
Source organism: Coenonympha glycerion (assembly GCA_963855885.1). NCBI lineage: Eukaryota > Metazoa > Arthropoda > Insecta > Lepidoptera > Nymphalidae > Coenonympha > Coenonympha glycerion. Next base: position 11,493,097 of record OY979637.1, on the reverse strand, counting down.
CAACACTTCTTACACTCGATAACCTTGAGCTGTCAAGGCTTTTTGACAGTTCATATAAAATATTTGAGGTTGACCGTACGGTCGCGAGACGTAACTACCTACTTAGTTTGATTTTAGTTTTTTTTTTTTGTACATGGATAGCATTATTAGGCCCGGTTTCCACCAAAGTGGAGCTGTGTTTGAGTAACCAATCAGATTTTGTAATTTCGACATCTCTCCCCCCAGTTTCGGAGATGTCGAAATGACGAAATCTGATTGGTTAACAGTGGTCGAATTGAACTTTTTCACGAACCGGAACGCTATACCTTCAGTGCTTCTATTATTTGTTTGGACTTTTTTACGAACCGGAACGCTATCCCTTCACAGTACTCCTATTCATTTTTTTTTAATATTAGGTCTTTTAACTATGAGGAGAAAGTATTTTTTATCTATTGGAAGAGCCACAACTTTGCAATAAAAATGTACGATCTCAATTATTTAGAAACCAGTGTTCAGAACGCTCTGAGAATAATTTACACGAACCGGAACGGTGATTTCACGAACCGGAACGGTGATTGCACGAACCGGAACGCCGTTCCGGTGCGTTCCGGTCCAATTCGAGCACTGGGTTAACTCAATTATGGTCGTCCTCGTTACAGCAGATGCACGTAGGCCTCCTGATCAAATGACCGCCATAGTATCAAGATTTTGTGCCGATGGAATCTCCGTGAGTTTCTTGATATGTCCTCCGTCCACTGCGCTTTCCGTAGCGTAGCCGCCATGCCAGTACCTTTGGCCCCCAAAGGAATTATTATGGTAAAAGTAAAAATTACCTAATTTGTGTAAGGTCAGGGGGTTTCAATGGTATGTACTATAGATTCAAAGGCTACAAGTAGATACGCCGACCGCCCAGCGGTTTGATAAGGGTTCTGGAGCGAGCCGGAAAGAGATAGAAGGGACACAAACAAAGAACACAATATTTAGGGTAATAATGTCATAGGTATAGTTTAAAGTTTTGCATAGAATTGCACTTTATAATGATAGAGCTAGAGTTGCTGTTTATTTAAATTATTTTGCGGAGTGACTCATGTACCGATATGAATACGAGGATGAGTCAATCGTCTGTGAACTTTCTTCATACAAGAAAAAAGTAGCATCATCTACCAAAATTTCCGCTAATACGCCACAATACGGTGGCAACCGTCCCTGTAAAATCGCGCGTGCGAACTATGAACAAGTGGATAAAATTAAAAATTTCTGTGACGTGGATGGCAGTCCATAGACAATAGGTAGGCTAAGGTCGGCTTACTACTGAATCCATTGGTGTTAAAACAAACATTTTAACACCAACTGAGTCGATTTTTTCGGTAGGTATTACTCGTTTCTAGTTTCAAGTAGTTCAGCGGTCTGAATTATTGTAAGCACACAAAACTCTCCTAACTTAAACATTAAAAAAAGCAAAAACCCTAAATTTTCACACTGCTTTCGTAGAAAGGGATATGAAAAAAAAAACTTCCAAAATAAGAATTAATTTATTCCAAATTAAACAATCTTAATAAGAAATAAAACTACCAGTAGTTTTTTTTACTATAAACATAAATATGCAATATAAAATTTACAAAGTATCATACAAAGAAAGGTAACAGTGATACGAACCAATTTTTAAATACAATTTTTTTTATTAAAAAAAACGTTTGGCACAAATCACTTGATTCTGATTACTAAAGTTAATATTTTATTTTATTTATCAAATGAGCATTTTTCTTTATTATGCTAAGAAATATATGTTTTTATTTAATTTCTACAACTAAGGAATTATAACAGTAACTGGCACAAAATTCGTACATACTCCACAGATATACATCAAAGACCTTGAAATTTTATTAATTAAAAAAGGAGATAATATTCTAGAGAATAAATAACATAGGTAATATAAAAGAAAAGAGAGAATAACATCTTGTTAAGAGCGAACAAAGATAGAATTCAGAATTACACAATGTTATAGAATTTTTAATTTCCTTTGGCTATTTTTTGAACAAATTAAAAATATTAATGCACTGTCAACATATGAAATAAGTTTGTTCACCTATAAATATAGCGAATAGGTATTTCAAGGTCTGGAAATTTTAATAAACAAGATAATTGTGTATCTAGATAATACGATTCGGTTGCTACACTATAATATTATGTGCCGATGTAAGTTAAGATAATAAAAAGCGCTTTTCCTTGGTAGGGGTATCTGTATACCTACTAGTTATTTTTTACACGGCATAGTACATTATTTTCCAAGTTAGATTGGTAACTAGCCTAAATCAAACTGAGGCAATTTAGAACACTAAAAAATTTGTATCGTAGTGGAACCTACGACTTTCACGAGCCAACCAAGTAAGTGTTGTTTTTTTAATCCAATAAATCAAAATAATAAAGTGACCATTTGATTTGACGAAGTAAGTACTTCATTCATTCATTCACAAAAATATCTTTACTAAATGTAAAGTTCTTTTTACATTATAATATTACATAATACATTATTAATATTTTGGCAAGTACTTTACATACATGAAACAATCTACAAAATAAAGATCTCTGTTTAAGTTTAAAATCATTAATGAAATAAGTACTCAGATATTTTTGCAACACGCTATAGACCGTAATTTAGTCAATCACAAAAAAAAATTTAATAGACAAATTCAGTAATTGTTGGTAATAAAAAAATAATTACATCTTAAAAATCATGCTAAAAATCACTCAAAAAAATCTTAAAATTCTCAGTTTTTTTCTAAACTTTTCTGTAACCAATATAGCGTACTGTAAGCTTAGATCGAATCGATGGCACACAACGCCACAAAACTTATAAAGTACCTACTGTTGCTAATATTCAGATGTACACAAACTTCCAACTTAAATAAGTTTGGCAATATTCCTACCGCTAGGTGTATAGAGGCTTATCACAAGCCAAAGGGAAATTTGTGTACAAATAAAATATCAGCTCATTTATAAAAGATCTGTACAAAATAGTATAATATCTTAAACCTATACATATACAAAAGGTCTAGCCATATGACATATTGCGAGACGATAAAAAGATAAAAATGAAATAAAATTCAAAAAATATACGAAAATGATTTGATTTGCTCAATGGATCACTTTATTTTATTGATTTATAAACTAAGTTACTTCCAATTTTTTCCCCCTTTCCATCTTTTTATCGTATTGAAATATGTCATTTAGCTAGAGCTGATGTACATTTACAGGTCAGGTATCTACAAAAATAAAATATACAATTTCACGTAATGCCTCTATTATTTACAAGGTTCTTTTTATTATTTTATCATTATGCACAATTTGTTCAGTTAAAAAGACTAGCCCGCGCTAAGTAAGTACAATCCTATAAAGTTATCTAAAAATTCGTTATTCACATTCTCGAACTATAAACATGTCTAGATAAGTCTATTAAATTTTAAATGCAATATAAAAAATCTTCGTCCTGGTATTATTACTTAATTAAGCGTATACATCTTAACACAATCTGTTTAAAGGTTAAATTACCACGTCTGCCCGCAAAGTTCTGTTTTATTGCAATTTATGGCAGTAAATTTAATAGTTTATCTAGACATGTAAATTGTCTCACTTTTACTCCCATAGAATATATCTATATTTTTGAAGCATTTATTCAGTCGTAAAATATTTTAAAATATATTAAAACTCATATCGTTGAACACAGCTGTATTTATAATCCGTATTATTTCACGTGAGATTCACTTTTGTTCACAAATTCACTACATTGTTCACAGTTTCATTGTTACACTATTTTTGGCGATGAACTAGAGTTCCGTGGTGGTTTCAACGGGTGATTGTTCATAATTGAAACCGGAGAAGTTCCGTTTACCGAAAATCACGTTATCGTTGTCCGTAGACCTGGAAATAAAAATAAAAACAATTGAAAAATCCATACTGAATGCAATGCCTAAGGAAAATTAGTATGATTACAACAAATTGTACGTTTATTTATAGCTATTTTGGTCATATTATAATATAGCGAATATATGAAAATTGATTCATATACTCTAAAAAGAAAGTTTTTTGGACTTTGCGTATTATGAGAAAATTTTGGAGAATTAGTGTGAGCCGAATCTCCGACTTAACAAAACAACATTTAGGCCCAATAGTTAGGCAGTATACAGTGGATTGATTAACAATAATCCACAAAAGCCATGGTTGAGTAATCGTTGAACTAAGATAAATCTCTCGCCTACTGCAAGGATGAGTAATCGTAAGGAAAATCCCTCGCCTATTACAAGGTTGAGGACCTAATCGTTAAAGTAAGGTACATCCCTCGCCTTCAAAAAGGTTGAGTAATCTTATTTATTTTAGGTAAATCCCGCGCTTATAGCAAGTTTAAGTAAGCGTTAAAGTACGGTACATCCCTTGCCATCAATAAGGTTGAGTAATTAATAAAATAAAGTATATCCCTCGCCAGTAGCAAGTTTAAGTAATCATTGAAGTAAGGTACATCCCTCGCCTATTAGCAAAGTTGTGTAATCGATAAGGTAAGGTAAATCCCTCGAAATATTCGAAATTTACCTTAATATCCCTTGCCGCTAGGCTATGCACTGAGAAGTGGGATGTTCCTGCTAATATTTAGAGTTATGTCCTACCTTCTAACTCACCTTTGCAATCCTGGAATCTCATCATAAGCCATGATAGGTTGCGTTGCTTTCTTTTTATGGTTCCCGCTATTGATCTTCCTACCAAGCGTCGTAGCTAGCAGCCCGCCGCCCAAGTTATTATTATTCACCCGCGGCAACGTCCCCAGCGCGTTGTTCAATGCGTGGTTGTTTTGTACCCGCCGGTTCAACGTCTGAGTGTTGCGAGCAGTGGATGTGTTGTTTGCGAGGCTGTCGAAGTTGTGGTTGTGGACTTTGTTTAGGGTACCGCCGTTTTCGTTGACGCTCGAGGCCCGCGCTGTTGTGGCTGTTTCAGAGAGTGTTGGACTTCTTTCACCTGAAATTTATTTTTGATTTTTAGTAACAGTTAGCTTAACCTTGTAGGTCCAGGGTTCAATACCTTGTCGGGCTGATGAGCAGATTTAAATCCAAAATATCAAAAACTATCAATTTTTGTTTCAAACTGTATGTATATCTTCGTTCCATGTCGCAGTGGCGAACGCTCGAATCGAACCTGCCACGGACCCATTTAGAACTTTAGGTATAATTTTTTAATCGGCTCAAGTCTAGCCCTGTAAGAGGCTTCACCTGTGGCTAGCAGAGACGCACCGCCAATCGGGGCTGTCCCTGCCAAGTTGCATAAAACATCAGATGAAATTGCGTTCGTTCGTTTCAGCCATCGGGCGTCCACCGTTGGACTAAAGGCCGTCTGCAATGATTAATTCTAAGCTGCACGGTCCTTCGTCACTTGTATACAGCATCTTCCTGCGACTCTCTTACGACCAAAATTAATAAAATGTCTATTAAAACTTGTCCTGCCAGAAGTAATTTGACGTAATTTGTGTGTAGACCGTACGAAAATCCGGATAGGGTAGATTATTAATTCGGTCGGTGTGTGAAAAAGATTTGGTGTGTGAAAAAGATCTTACCATTGTCTTTGGATAAATATTGCACATTCTGGAAGTTGAACGCGTGGTTGTTAGGACTGAAGTCCAGCTGAAGATCCGCGTCGTCTACTGCCATGTTCAGCACCTGCGGAACGATCACACTTTTGAACTTCTGTTTTTGTCGTGAACCCTAAGCTGAGGCCTGAGTGTGGATAGTTCACAGACTTGTATACTAAAGACAGGGCGAACAGCGCGAAAAAATGTCTCCAGTTTATGGGTGTCATTAGTACCAACAGTATAAGGCCACGCGGTAGTTCGCTCAGCGGCGGCAGCGGTATTTTGACAGATGACGCTACTGTTTGCTTGTATGAAGAAGGTTTACGTAAAATGTTCGGATCGGCCTATCTTTACTATTTTTGTCTATTGGATAGTTGCATACTACTGCGATAGATATGAATCAAATGATAGCTAAAGATTATTGTTATCCTATCAAAGAGGAAGCAGATTTAGTAAAACGCGTACCTGCGTCTCGTATCTGGGCGCGGGCTCGTCTTCGCTGGACTCGTAGCCGGACGGCGGTCTGGGCGGTGCCATGCTCATGCTGAGCGTTCCGTACTGCTGCATCGCCTGCTCTTTGTGCTTCTTGTACCTGGAATATTAAAACAAATCGTTAAATTACGAGTATAATACCGTATATTTAATATAAACAGTATTTAATGTTTACTGAAAAATTACTCAAGATAATTTAACCATTTTTGAGCACGCAATGGGTTGCGTACAACGCGATAACATCGCTCCGGGCTCATCTATGACGTAAGCGCTTCGGTTCGGTAGGACGAAAAATTTCACCACCGGGGAGCTATCATGTCCTGAATCCGTTTTTGGTGATCACTTACACCTAGTGATAGCGAAGTGCTCTACGACAAACTATTTTACCACTTTACTAGATATAACGAGCAACCTCGTGTAGGCTCAGGTTCAATCTGAGGGCAGGATGCAGCCGTGGTTTGGTAAATCTTTACTTGAGTTTGCAATTGCTAAGCTTGTCTTTTACCCTGCCACGAGTGTGTACCTGTTCCACGACGCGCAGATGTAGACGGTGGCGGCGGTGGCGGCCACCAGCACCAGCGCGGCCAGGGCGAGCAGCGCCGCGGGCAGAGCCGTAGTGAGCGGCGCGGCGGCTATCTGCGGCCTGCGCGGCTGTTCCGCGGGCACGAGCGGCGCTTTGACTGCCACGCCGTGGTGTGTTGCGCTGCACGAGTGTGTACCTGTTCCACGACGCGCAGATGTAGACGGTGGCGGCGGTGGCGGCCACCAGCACCAGCGCGGCCAGGGCGAGCAGCGCCGCGGGCAGAGCCGTAGTGAGCGGCGCGGCGGCTATCTGCGGCCTGCGCGGCTGTTCCGCGGGCACGAGCGGCGCTTTGACTGCCACGCCGTGGTGTGTTGCGCTGCACGAGTGTGTACCTGTTCCACGACGCGCAGATGTAGACGGTGGCGGCGGTGGCGGCCACCAGCACCAGCGCGGCCAGGGCGAGCAGCGCCGCGGGCAGAGCCGTAGTGAGCGGCGCGGCGGCTATCTGCGGCCTGCGCGGCTGTTCCGCGGGCACGAGCGGCGCTTTGACTGCCACGCCGTGGTGTGTTGCGCTGCACGAGTGTGTACCTGTTCCACGACGCGCAGATGTAGACGGTGGCGGCGGTGGCGGCCACCAGCACCAGCGCGGCCAGGGCGAGCAGCGCCGCGGGCAGAGCCGTAGTGAGCGGCGCGGCGGCTATCTGCGGCCTGCGCGGCTGTTCCGCGGGCACGAGCGGCGCTTTGACTGCCACGCCGTGGTGTGTTGCGCTGCACGAGTGTGTACCTGTTCCACGACGCGCAGATGTAGACGGTGGCGGCGGTGGCGGCCACCAGCACCAGCGCGGCCAGGGCGAGCAGCGCCGCGGGCAGAGCCGTAGTGAGCGGCGCGGCGGCTATCTGCGGCCTGCGCGGCTGTTCCGCGGGCACGAGCGGCGCTTTGACTGCCACGCCGTGGTGTGTTGCGCTGCACGAGTGTGTACCTGTTCCACGACGCGCAGATGTAGACGGTGGCGGCGGTGGCGGCCACCAGCACCAGCGCGGCCAGGGCGAGCAGCGCCGCGGGCAGAGCCGTAGTGAGCGGCGCGGCGGCTATCTGCGGCCTGCGCGGCTGTTCCGCGGGCACGAGCGGCGCTTTGACTGTCACGCCATGGTCTATTGCTCTGTACAGAGACAAGAATATTAATTCTTATTAAAAAATACGTACCTACCTATATTATTAGCATTTAACAGCTAAGCAAACTGAAGTAGTAGTGGGCGGGCGTATCTGTTAACTGCTGCCCCTAAAAATCGCTTTAACAACCGTTTAGCCCGTTCGTAAAATCTTGAAAACACTTACTTCTTCACCGGCTGTGATTCCCTCGTTAAAATCTCCCCAGTGTTCGGATCAAGTAGATACAGCCACACGCTAGTGCCTCTCGTGTCGCTTTCCAGAGTCCCGTTCTCTCCCAGATACAGCCTCGGAGTTAACTTCTCCAAACCAGCGACGAGTCCAGTCTTTTCTTCAATGCCGGACAGTAAGTCACGGGCTTTCAAAGGCGTCATAGCGTTTATGTTTAGGTCTGGCACTTCGATTATCAGCTGGTTGTCTTTTTGTAAGAGATTTATCTGTAAAAGAAAAAATAAATCTTTCAAATATATAAATTTCTCGTGGTACAGTGTATGTAATCAAACTCCTCCGAAACAGCTCGATCGATTTATATGAAATTTTTTGTCTACTTTTAGAAGGCCCGAGAATAGGTTGTTAGCTATTTTTCATACCCTAATGGCAAGACTGTCCTACCATATAAATTACTCACCACAACAGAAGCTCTGGCGGTCTTGTAATCTTCGCCTTTAGGGTTATCTCTGGCCATCACATTGAATTTGAACGGCAGAACTTCTTTGGGAACATTCTCGAAGGTCTTAATGTTGCTGATGACGCCGGTGTCCGCGTCCAATGTAAAGTACTCGTCTGCGGCTTTCGTCCACGCGTTTTTGCGGTACTCTATTTTACCGAAATCGCCGCTGTCTTTGTCTTTCGCCTGGAAAAATTAAATTAAAATAACAGGCTAGGAACATCGATACAAACAATTTGGGTCCCAGTTTAATTTAAGGAAATTGGCGACATTTTTTCACGCGGTTTGCCATATGTTTATAGTCGCGCCAAAATTACTATAGGATTTTCTGCACAGAGACTTCTCAGAAGCTCTAAAACTTGATTTCAGTAGAGCTGTCAAAATATCGCCCCTTCGGTACGAGACTGAAGACTGAAGATGTGTGTGTCCCATTCAAGTGGCAATCTGAATTTTGAACAAGGCCGATATTCGGTCATTTTATTTTATTTTTGGAAAATTAAAATCTTACCTTCACTTGCACCAAATTAGCACCCAAAGGCAGTTCCTTAGTGGCGATAGCAAAATATTTTCCTTTCGCTCCAACTATCGTCGATTGGTCGGAGAATACAAACATAGGCGCGTTGTCATTGACATCTGTCACGTGGACCTTTATCACCGCTTTGCTTGCTTCGGGGCTTATCAGACCCTGTATTGATTCCAGTTGGACCTCTAAAGAGTATTCGGTTAGAGTTTCGTAGTCTAGTGAAGTGTTGAGGTAGATGGCACAGTCCCTTTCTTCGGTTTGTTTCACGTAGAAAACACCTAGAAATAAATATTAAGATAGTAAAAACGTATGCAGATCGGAGGACTCCCTTAAGAAATGAAGTTTCTTTTAATTTTTGGCCTTGGATTATTTATTTTATACTCTACCCTTCCTACTCTGTGGTGTAACATCGGCAAGTGGCAATGGCGCGGCACGCGGCACGAAACCGCAACAGTGCAATGTCACTTTACAGAAATAACATTTTTTTGTATGAATTAAATTAATACGGAATTTTAAAGTCGTAGAACAAAAGTTGTTAGTGTTAATGTACTACTACAGGCCGAGAGCGATTTGGTATTTTTTGAATAACCTTGTATATTGTTGTTTTAGTATACCTTTCTGCGTGGAATCAGTCAGCAGACACTTGAGCGGCGTGTCCCTGGAATGCTTGTTTTTGTTCCAAATAGGCAGTATTCTGACTAGGGTGCCGTTCGGGGAGTTCTCCGCTACGTGCTCCGTGTACACCGTATCTGCGAAGCCGAGCCTTACCTGCGAAACAAGGTGTTAATGGCGTTAATTTGTAGTTAGCATTATCCTTTTTTCCAAATTTTAGTTACTATTTTAACAGTCTCTAAATAGTTATTTACAAGGGGCCTAAGAAACATTTTGTTCCGTGAGGACGTTACTTTAAATTTTATGCGAAGCAAAGGATTCTAAAGTAGAATCCTCAGCGAAGCGAGAATTACAAGGGACCTAAGCAAAGTACCTTGTGGGCGTTATTTTAAATTTTGAGCGAAGCAAAGGATTTCAAAGTAGAATCCTGAGAAAAACAAAGAATTCAATATAAAGAACAAAATATATTTAATCCCGTGTGAGAACTGCTAATTTTACAATCACATCCGGAAAAACCTAAAATATTCGTATAAGTATACATAATCGTTTACTATGTAAAAACTAACATCGGGTGGCACGGTAGCTGAATGGCTGACGTAAACAGTAAGACTCATCACTGAAGACATCACTGGATCACCTTGGTCGTATGCTTGTATGTCCACCTGCAACCAAATCATTACAAAATTTTAGAAGCTTAAATTGCTGGGTCACCGAACGTTGCTTTAAGTCACTTTTAATGTTTTATGCTCTTTGGTTTTATGATAAAAAGTGACGTTTGACAGCAATGATCGTTAAGATTTATGTCTGCTGTAAACCTGTGGCGCGATACTTAATAAGGTAGCCCATCTTTTCTACAGAAGCAACTTAGGTGTTAATTTGCCTTATATTGCCGTAGGACAGCACTGAAAGAACAAAAAACTCACGGTATATTCCCTGTCGGTCTCCTTCCTCAAGTCATCTCGCACTTTGACGGCGCCCGTATCTGGTTCAACGTGGAAATACTTGGATGCCTTGCCCCGGCCCGCCAGCGCGTATCTGATGCGGTTGTTGGGAACAGTCGCGTCCGCATCGGTCGCCACGACTGTTTCCACGAGGCTGCCGATAGAGGACGTGTCTTCTATTGTCACGGGACGGACGGCTGAGGTGAAGATTGGTGCGTTGTCGTTTTTGTCCTAAAATAAATAAATATATATATCAACTTATGCAGCGTGCACACGTAGAGATATGTCTCTCGACAGAGCGACAATAGTAGAGAGACATATCTCTATGCGCGTATCTTAGCCCTGCGGGACATTATACACGTCGTTATCGACGCCCCAAAGTAAGCAATAGCTTCCGTTACGGGTACTAGATAACTGATTATAATTAATACACATAATGCAAGCACGGTTTTAAACACTTAGAGCACTTGCATCTTCAATTAACAATTTAGTGTAAGCGATATTTGAAAATCCACTAAAAACGCTAAGCAAGAAAGATATCGTGCCCATTTGCAGCGCAATATCTGTCAGTGACATTCATACTTTTATGGACTATGCGCAGAGTAAGTTTGTTGATTTAAGTTAGTTGAAGCAATCCGGCCTTAGTGATCCAGATTGTCCTTATGAAATTTTTCACATGCCGGTTCCCTATTACTGTTTCCAGTGTGAAGGATAACAAATATCACATGACACCATAGTTGATGAAAAATATTTATTGAAACCAAAATGAAACCAAAAGTACTTACATCAACAAGTATTTCCACAGTGGTGGTAGCCCCGCCCCCCTGCTGGTTGTTCTCCTCAGTGCCCACGACCAGCTCGTGGCGTGCGCTGGTCTCTCGGTCCAGCGGCTGCAGCGTTCTTATCAGACCGGACTTGCGGTCTATGGAGAACAGGTCGGTGTCTCCTTTGATTATTGTGTACGTGATCTCGGGCATTGTGTCAGGGTCATCCGCCTGGGAAATTAATAAGGAAAATGTGTTATCACTTCATATGCCTTCCTATGTTCGATACGGTTACGGTATAAGCGCTCATTTCGAAGTGTTGAGCCTTTAGTTGGAATGATAAATTGGACGCGCTATGGTCCAGCCTGGTCGTTCTGCACCTGCACCGTCACCGACGCGGTGCCCAGCCGCTTGTCTATCGCGCCGTCCGTCGCCGTCACCACGCGTGATACATTGACAACTCACAAGCACTTTAACGACGGGATAGTTGGGCGCGTTCTCGGGCACGCGCACGGAGTACAGCGCCTGCGCGAACACCGGCGGCTCGTCGGGCTCGTTCTGCACCTGCACCGTCACCGACGCGGTGCCCAGCCGCTTGTCTATCGCGCCGTCCGTCGCCGTCACCACGCGTGATACATTGACAACTCACAAGCACTTTAACGACGGGATAGTTGGGCGCGTTCTCGGGCACGCGCACGGAGTACAGCGCCTGCGCGAACACCGGCGGCTCGTCGGGCTCGTCCTGCACCTGCACCGTCACCGACGCGGTGCCCAGCCGCTTGTCTATCGCGCCGTCCGTCGCCGTCACCACACGTGATGCATTGACAACTCACAAGCACTTTAACGACGGGATAGTTGGGCGCGTTCTCGGGCACGCGCACGGAGTACAGCGCCTGCGCGAACACCGGCGGCTCGTCGGGCTCGTCCTGCACCTGCACCGTCACCGACGCGGTGCCCAGCCGCTTGTCTATCGTGCCGTCCGTCGCCGACACCACACGTGATACATTGACAACTCACAAGCACTTTAACGACGGGATAGTTGGGCGCGTTCTCGGGCACGCGCACGGAGTACAGCGCCTGCGCGAACACCGGCGGCTCGTCGGGCTCGTCCTGCACCTGCACCGTCACCGACGCGGTGCCCAGCCGCTTGTCTATCGCGTCGTCCGTCGCCGTCACCACACGTGATGCATTGACAACTCACAAGCACTTTAACGACGGGATAGTTGGGCGCGTTCTCGGGCACGCGCACGGAGTACAGCGCCTGCGCGAACACCGGCGGCTCGTCGGGCTCGTCCTGCACCTGCACCGTCACCGACGCGGTGCCCAGCCGCTTGTCTATCGCGCTGTCCGTCGCCGACACCACACGTGATACATTGACAACTCACAAGCACTTTAACGACGGGATAGTTGGGCGCGTTCTCGGGCACGCGCACGGAGTACAGCGCCTGCGCGAACACCGGCGGCTCGTCGGGCTCGTCCTGCACCTGCACCGTCACCGACGCGGTGCCCAGCCGCTTGTCTATCGCGCCGTCCGTCGCCGTCACCACGCATGATACATTGACAACTCACAAGCACTTTAACGACGGGATAGTTGGGCGCGTTCTCGGGCACGCGCACGGAGTACAGCGCCTGCGCGAACACCGGCGGCTCGTCGGGCTCGTCCTGCACCTGCACCGTCACCGACGCGGTGCCCAGCCGCTTGTCTATCGCGCCGTCCGTCGCCGTCACCACGCATGATACATTGACAACTCACAAGCACTTTAACGACGGGATAGTTGGGCGCGTTCTCGGGCACGCGCACGGAGTACAGCGCCTGCGCGAACACCGGCGGCTCGTCGGGCTCGTCCTGCACCTGCACCGTCACCGACGCGGTGCCCAGCCGCTTGTCTATCGCGCCGTCCGTCGCCGTCACCACGAAAGCGTAATCCTGCGAACATAACAATTAGTGGTTTTTTGAAAGATTTACTTATAAATTATCCAGACATATTCGTTAGGGCTTAATACTTACCAAAAAGCATAACAAACATGTCGCAATTCGGTATGGTCTACACTTTACATTACTATAGTTACAATACTATAGTTTACCTTAGTATCCTCATAATCCAGTTCAGTGTTGGTGCTAATCAAGCCGGTCGCGTTGTCTATCGCGAAGGGCAGGTGTGACGGGATGCTGTACGATATCATTGCGTTGACTCCTTCGTCCAGATCCGTCGCGTGCACGTACCCCACAAATTCGCCTGATTTACCTGAAACATTCATAATAACTAATGAATTAAAACTTTAATCCAAAATGTGTCCTAAGTACGTATTGATTTAGGCCGGAGACGGTCTTTATTTTTGTCCTCGCTCTTATGGAAAAGTTGGGGGGGTGCGACAATCAGCAAGCAAAAACAAAAATCCATTGTAATTTCCGATTAAATTAAAAAATATTGAGATCTTGGAGCTACTTCTGGGTAAACATTCAACCAATATTTTTTTAAAGTACTGAACTTCAAAACTAAGTCAGCTAAACGAAAAAATTACATCTTGCTATATCTTGATCCACAGTATCAAAATTATTTAAAGTTGGTCTTTTTGAGATAATTTTAAGGAGAAGCAGGCTTTTAACGGGTCAATTCTGAATATGAAATCTTATGTGAAAATATAAAATACCTTCTTTGACATGGAACAAATAGGAGTCTTCATCGAATTTCGGATTGTTATCGTTTATATCGGTAACTTTGATATTCACGGTCGCAGTCGTTGACAACTTGCCGGGATCTTCTGCTCTGACCATCTGCAATTTTAAATCGGATTAATATTTACATTCATTAAAAATAAGAAAAAGTGCTTTAAGACGCTGACTCTATATTAAGCACAAATTCAAGGACAGAGCCAGGGGATCAAAAGAGGAAAATGAGGGGTACATCAGTAATTGTTTTGTCTATCATAAAGGGCAGGTGTGATGGGATATTGTAAGTTAACATTTCGTTGACTCCTTCATTCAGAATCCAGATTCGTTGCGTGCATATATTATGCTGTTGTTGTTGTGAGCACAAGAGGCAAACCTCCCAATTCCACCGATGGATCAATATTGAAGTGGTATGTACGGCCTTACAAAAAGACACCCTGATATTGCCCTATTATAATTACCTTTGTGTTTATATTTTTTCTGGCTCTATTATAGTATCGATTATAAGGTGAAGAGACGTTTGACCTTTTTTCATATCGATTATATATCGATTATAATAATAATAATTTTGAAACTTACCAACTGATATCTCGTGAGGACTTCTCTATCAAGTCGCCTGATAACTGTAATGATGCCGGTGTTGGATCCGATGGCGAATTGTCGCAGGTCGTTTCCTGACGCGATGGAATACGTCACAGGTTCGTTTTCCGGGTCTTTGGCCTGTAATTTAAATTAAAAATATTTAAAGCAGTCCTCTGCAGAGCCTGCATGAAAGAGGACGAAACATCTGCACGTGCTACTAAGGTGCACCGGAGTGTCAGATCAAAGCGAGACCTACTTGGGCTCCTCAGCAATACTCCAAGACATCCTGTGCAACTTGGGAAGAAGCCTCTTCAGATTCTGGAGTGAGCTCAGCTGGCCAGAGTAACCCGGCGAGTACCCGCATCAGCGACTTCACGCGCAATCGACGAAGAGATTTTAGCCAAGCGCAGAAAAGAACAGAAAGAAAGCAGAAAGAAAGAAAGCGGCGCCCACGGACACGGGCGTGAAGTAGTCCCTCGACGAGAACTGCGGATGGCGTGTGTTGGGGCCCAACGCCACCATCAGTTCCACGATGCCCTGCGAGCTGAGACCCTTGGCGTCTGTCGCCCCGGCTGTGACGCTGTACTAACACTCATGACAGCTGTCAACTCACCGTGACAGTGGTGACGGTGGAGTTGATAGCGGCGCCCTCGGACACGGGCGCAAAGTAGTCCCTCGACGAGAACTGCGGCGGACGCGTGTTGGGGCCCGGCGCCACCATCAGCTCCACGATGCCCTGCGAGCTGAGACCCTTGGCGTCTGTCGCCCTCACTGTGACGCTGTACTGACACTCGTGACAGCTGTCAACTCACCGTGACAGTGGTGACGGTGGAGTTGATAGCGGCGCCCTCGGACACGGGCGCGAAGTAGTCCCTCGACGAGAACTGCGGCGGGCGCGTGTTGGGGCCCGGCGCCACCATCAGCTCCACGATGCCCTGCGAGCTGAGACCCTTGGCGTCTGTCGCCCTCACTGTGACGCTGTACTGTCACTCGTGACAGCTGTCAACTCACCGTGACAGTGGTGACGGTGGAGTTGATAGCGGCGCCCTCGGACACGGGCGCGAAGTAGTCCCTCGACGAGAACTGCGGCGGGCGCGTGTTGGGGCCCGGCGCCACCATCAGCTCCACGATGCCCTGCGAGCTGAGCCCCTTGGCGTCTGTCGCCCTCACTGTGACGCTGTACTGTTCGCCTGCTTGTAGGCGGCCCGTGCTGGCTGTAGAATGAAGACAATATTAACAAACTGGTCACAAAGTTTTTTTAGCCAGCGCAAATATAGTCTTTTTAGATTTCTATCTCTTTCTGGCTTATAGTTAAACGTTATCTTCAATTCACAATCAATAATTAAGAGTGTTCAAATTCACAAATCATGTGTCAAACCATGCGTTTTCATGCTAAGTATTAATTTGTAAAGGATTTGTGTAAAACGATTGTGCAATCAAATCTCACATGCAGTTTTATAGTGAGTACCACGCTTGAAAATGTACGTACATACTCAACTTTAGGTAATTACTCTTCAATCTGTCTTAGCAGTCCGAGGTTGCGCCTTGAAAAATAGCAACACCTTTTATATTTTCAAGATTTTTGAGTTTCTTATTAAAATGTAGAAAAAGTCTTGACATCTTTGTAAGTTAAAAGTAGGTATGCAAGACGTCTCATACACCGATCCCCATATCACAGATTAATAGCATATTGCCCATTGAAATGAAAAATTTGATTGCTTATAGCTACTTGAATATTTCAGGTTGCTTTACTTTTCCATTTTAGGAATTTTTCAAAATATTCAAACAGCTTTACTTAGTAGTAACATTGCAACTCAAGATCGAAAAATAAGCTATTTTTTCCACTGGAAATGTTTTCCCGACATTATACGTGTCATAGACAATTATTTGTAGTATCATATCCGCGTATGACTGCATTAGCGGCTAACTTCCGCGAAGACATAGTTTGAATCGAACTGTACTTATCGCATAGTGCCACAAACTTTTCTGACGCGGTGGCTAAAACTGGAACTAATTACTCAGTTGATATTTACACAGTGTGATGCGCGAAACCTCACCACCGCAATCGTCAACAGCGACACCCTCACTGCACCAGATAAGTTTATGGCGCTATAACCAGCTAGTGCGTAAAACGGTGCGCGATGCAACTCACATATCACACCGGTGGTGGGGTCAATAGTGAACTTATTGCCTCCGTTGTTAGACACGTGGTAGATGCTGTAGGAAATCCGCGCGTTCTCACCGTCGTCTATGTCGGTCGCTTCCACCTGTAACACAGACCATATTGTTTAAAACTTAAGTCGAGTCTCTTAGTGGAGTTTGTTTGCCTGGCCAATAAATAATATAGGTAGTCCAATCCACGTAAACTCCTTCCCAACCACTATTTATACTGCTTACTCCTTTTTTTATCGCGCCCTGGCATACTGCTTACTCCTGCAGAATCGTACGAAACATAAAGCGATTGTCAAGGAGTGGGGCGCGTCTTCGTGGATTAAACTACCTATACTAAAACGATGAGTGGATTGTAGTTAAGTTTCTATGACGATTGTAGATAAGACATATGGCTAAGGGCGTAGTACACCCCTAGTGTAGGAGCCAGGGACAATTTCTTTACGGGAGAGAATAAATGGTTTATTCCTCTTAGTTTTATCAGCGAATATATGTTTTATCCAGCATGGACGCATGGGTGGGTGGAGATAGCCCAGTAGATAAATTTAACAAATTTCCCCTTTTTAACTCTTTTTGTCGTGCTTTATTTGGTGGAGAAAATATTTATACCCTCTAGCAGAGAATATAATAATCGTGGGATAAAAAATGTATTCCCTCCCAATAAAAGGTTGTGAAAATCGTGTTAAATTTGAACGGAAACAACAGATTCACCTTATATACAGCGGTAGGCTCTAAGCTAGCAGGCACGGTGATGGGCTGTGTCTTCGGTATGACGGGCGCGTTGTCGTTCTGGTCCAGAAGCCTCACTGCCAGCGAGTAAGGCGCTGATGCTGCACCTCCGTTCGCCTCCCTGGCGACTACCTGGAGATAAAAAAAGTTATCATTAAAAAAACATTAAAAAAAAACTTTAACGTCAATTTAACCGTTTTCTACTCAGCTAACCCTTTAATTTGATACCCATATATTAGGAGTGCAAAATGTCCACCATCTTGGGTGATCCGCCATGTTGGATTTAGAATGACGTCACACAGCTTACCATGTATGGTCATCCACAATAAACGTGTAGATAAAAAAATTCAGATCGATCGGTTGAAGATATCTGATTCAAAATTGATTTGCACGATTCCACCCGAACAAATATACATTGCAATTAGGGTTGCCAATTAGTCTTGAAAGGACCAACCCGAGAGAGTTTTTTGGATGTTGAATGGGAGGGGTGTAAAATGTAAAATGCATAAGAATAGCCAGATTAAGAATGAAAATGACTTACTTGAAATCTCAGTTTGGCCGTGTTAGGCGGATCTCGGTCCAGGGTATCATCAGCCACGACGAGGTAACCATCTTTGTCAATGTCAAAGAAGTTTGTTGTCAGCTCGAATGTGTATTTCGGTACGGGATCTCCTGGACCCTGGAAAACATTCAACATTTTATATTTGACTCTCATTTAATCTCTACTGCCATTTTATAACGCCAGAGGGCGCACCTTCGCCACGGCCAAGACATAGCGTTTTTAAAACTGCCAGTGTACATTTTAATTCTTATAACTTTTCAACGCCTAGCTTTTGCTGCTAAACTTTGATTCTGGATCCCCATTGTGCAAATCAAGTCCAAGATCTCCGACGCATAGGACATGATGAAAGATTAAAATCGCTAGATGAGCCCTAAAGCTCCAAAAACTTCCACGTTTTCGTCTTGTGTGCAACATGTTGTAATCTTACACACAGCAACAAAACTCATTATATCTCATTTACTCTTAAGCAAATTTTGCAATTCTCTGTCACACAATCGCACACTAGAGCATGCTGTCTGCACTCAGCATGTTTGTAGACGTTGTTAATATGCGCAATATAGGCTTAGGGTTCATCTAGCGAGACCAATATTCGGTCGTCAACATAGGACTAGGAGCAATACTGTGATATAAAAAAACCCGTTACTTACCAAGTCTGGATCAGATACGCTCAATTTAATGGGGTTCCCTTGTAGATCGAGCACTTTGGTTCCCTTGGGTGAATTCTCCTCGACCTGCCCTTCATCCACCGACGCGTTCACCACGGGCGGGCTGGCGTCCACGGGCCGAACTGTTATGGTTAATTTGGCCGTTGTGAAGCGTTTCGCTTCCGACACTTCTTCGGCCTGGAAAAGTAAAGGTATATTGCTGTTATTAAAAAAAAGTAAACGTTAAATCACACTAATATTAGTATGATTTTACTACACATATACATATACACGCTAACAAGCTTTCGCCTTTATGATATTTTGTATGTGTGTAAAAATGAGTCCGTATGTGTGGGCTTCTTGCTACTAGCTAGCTCGCTAGTCATGTATAAAGAATCACGATATCTCAGGAAAAGTAGCTCTTAGGAACAAAAATCATAACGACCATTATTGTGGAGAATTTTAAGATCCTACAACTTTGCCTGGAGGTTTATTTTGTTAAAACTTACCGTTTTTGAAAAAATCCAAATGACCTTAAATTTTGACCTTTGACTCCAAATATCGTTTGTAAGCACACATATACCTACTCGTAGGATCGATGGGAATTTTTGAAACCTTATTTGTAACGGTAAACCTTTATAACGGTATTTGACCACTATTTTTATGTCTAAATTGACCGCACTAGTTATGTTTCCCATACCTTGATGATAAGTTGGAACTTCTTCGCTATACTGGTGTCGACAGGCACCAACTGTCTCACGGCACCGGTGTTCTCGTCTATATCGAAGTACGTTGGCCAGGAGTCCGGCTCGCCGCTGTCGATGCTGTACTTGATGCGGGCATCTAGTGTGTCCATGTCGACTGCTTGGATCTTCTCCGGCTCGATGGTCAGGATCCCTGCCAGGACTCCGCCATTCACCTGAAACATTAAAAATGTTTCAATCATAAAGCACAGGGGCTACAAAGAGATGGTGGTAGAGCCCCAGGACTTTTCGGCTCCACCGGCCATCGCCCACCTACATGACCTGCCCAGTGCACACTAACATTTCAACTTGCTAATGATTTGGGATATGTCAATGACTTTGGTGCTCCTGCGGATCTCGTCATTTAAGATTTTATCCCTCCTTTCATAGTCTTCTAAAATTTAAGTCGTACTGGTTAAAAATTTAAGTCTTTAGGTATTGTGGAATTTACTATAAGAAGGCCTGATTCATCTACCGAATCCAGTTTTCATGCTACTATTTGAAAGTAATCGGTTTGTGAGAAGTAATACTTGGAATATCAGATGCAGGAAGACTTTTCCTTAGTTCCATATGTAACCATATTATGCGCAGTTACTGTTGAGTGGAGTACCTTCGATAAAGTACAATCGCAATACTTACATAACTAGTGTACTCCGGATTGATGCAGGCACCGTCGTGCATGGTGCATCCTTTGTAAATGAAGGACGGATCCTGGTCGTCGTCGTCTAGCACGTTCACGGTAAGCGTTGTAGTACTGGATAGTCGCCGTTTGGTGTCACGAGCACGATCCTTGAAAGAATACAGTCTATTTTAAAAGCTTTTACTTAACTTGGAATGTATCTATGTATTATGTATGTCTTTTCCTCGGGTGAAATCTTGCACCTCAATTTTGAAGCAGATATCTTCAGCCGATCGAGCTGAAATTTTTAAACGTTTCGTTTTGATGACCATACATTATAAGTTGCGTGAGTTTATTCTATCCAATACGGCGGAACACACAAGATGGCAATCTACTTTTCAAATAAATAAATAAATATATAAATACAGTTATTTGTAATGCACTCCTGCAATATGGGTATCAAATGAAAGGGTTTTAAAAATATTTTTGAACAATAACTTATTTTTACTCAAATGGTTTCTAACATTTGAAGGTTTTAACAAAACATGACAATGTAACTAAAACCGCAGAGACCAGCCTTAATTGTTTCCCAGATTTGGTAGCTGCTTTCCTATACTTGCTCGGATACGTTTAAGTTATGTTTTGCATAATGAGTTTACAAGCCCTTCGAAAATCTGGGTTTAGTGTTTTTAATAGTCGAACGCTGCCAGAGTGTGCTTTTGTCTTCTTTCTCCAATTCAATTCTATATTAGAACATTTCTATTTAATTAATATCTATTTCTATTTGGTGGAACAGAAATACCCCCACTTTCGAGGTTCTTAATCATTATATTTTTTAACAGGTTTAATAACCCGAGACAAGTTGTGTGATCTTTTGTTTAACAACTAAAATACCTCAACTCATATTTCACATCGTAGTCAAAAAACCAAAGTACTAGGCAAATATAAGTTGCAAGGATACTCACAGAAGCAACAATAGTGACTAGATATTTCTGCGTGCGCTCGTAATCCAAACTCCTGTTGACTGTGACTTGTCCCTGATGAGGTAGTGGTATGGCGAAGTGTCCGTAGCCGTCCACCGCGTTGGCTGCATCCAACGTGGAGTTATCCCCTGGAGTGATGAAGTATTCGGAGAGACCATTGACCCCTGCATCTATGTCTACTGCCCTTATGCCATCGAAGATTGTGGTACCGATTGGGACAAGCTAAATAGAGGAGAAAATATAATTAGAACTTCATGATCTTCCTGGCGCAGTTAACAGTATTTAAGCAGGAGGTCTTACAATCTATTCCCGGCACCGGCACGGATCAGTTTGGAATTGTATAATTTTCATACAATTTGTAAATTGGTTCAGGTCTAGTATAGTGGGAGGCTTCAGCCGGGGTAGTTGCAACCCTAACGGCAAAATATGGCGAGAGGCGAACAGCAAAACAACAAATGAATGAGAGTTCCGGTGCGATGCTGTTTAGCAACCGTTAGTGATTATATTCTACGTCAAAGTCAGTAGTTATTATGACTTATCTAGGCCTTGCCTATTAAATCAAGAAGTATCAATTTTCATAATTTTCCAGACAAGCCTTTCTCGAGACTCGTCACTCGACTCTAAGAAATTTGCCGTCAGAAGAGATCTTGCCATTACAAAGCTGAAATTAATACAGTTATTTTAATGTGCGCTCCTATTTCAAGGGACACTTACCTCAGATATACTAGTTTCATAGGGCGTGCCTTGGAACACGGGTGCATTATCATTAATGTCCGACACACGCACAATCACGGGTATCGTCCGGCGTTTCTTCGTCGCTTTCACTTGACAGACCAGCTGCGGGCGAAATAACTCATGTAATATTGATCCTATTATTACAGGGCATAGCTTCGGGCGGCGTTTTTGTATTACCACGCGGTACGCTGCCAAAGATTGCCAATTACGCTACTTTGTGCTACCTACAAAGGTGGAGTGTGTCAAATTACGTTTTTAATGATTGTGTGTCACTTGATTATGTAATTTTTAGTTGTGCATTTAATACTTGGACCTTAGCCATGGACATATTGCGATTCTGTGCGTGGTATAGAATGGAAAAAAAGATACGTAACCCGATAGTTCTCAAATTTTTTTCTCATTTATGGTTACGTCTGCTGATGTTAGAACCATTACTACAAAGTTTGAAAGCAGCATTTATTATTGCACGCTTCATATTCAACTCGAAACGGACAGCAATTTTGAATATGGAAAGTAAGTAACTGTTTTTTTTAATCAT
This sequence comes from Coenonympha glycerion, assembly GCA_963855885.1. Taxonomy (NCBI): domain Eukaryota; kingdom Metazoa; phylum Arthropoda; class Insecta; order Lepidoptera; family Nymphalidae; genus Coenonympha; species Coenonympha glycerion. The sequence continues at coordinate 11,470,842 of OY979637.1, read as the reverse complement.
TTGATGTAAAGGTACGAAAACCTAACAGAACATGAGCCATGGTTATCATTAGAACATTATTGAATTTTAGGATGTTTTGGTTGATCCTAATAAAAATACTATTTAGCGCGAACAAATATTTAATCCCAATAACTTAGTGTAATGCAAGTTACACGGTTTACAGAATTGGGAGCTATGGCGTCGCGCTAGTGTGTCTCGTGTGAGACGTGATATGGTACTAATTTTGACGCCGGGATAGACGCCAAGCTTCTAGCGGGACGCCTGCTCCTAAATTTATAATTCCCGCGTGAGTGAAGTTGTGGGGAAAGTTTTGTTAATCGTATGGCATCACACTGGCAACTTCGGCCAGTGTGATGAATATCCGCCACAACCACCCCCCTACGGAGAATGAAAAGTCAATGAAAAATAACAAAGTTAAGTCAAAGTTATTAACTGACTTAGAATGATAAAAAATATAAAATTTCAATTAAGAGATAAGGAGTATTCCTTATTTTACAAAGGTTAATATAAAGATATGATAGTAAAGAAGTTAGAAAACAATTTTTTTTTAAAGAATTAAGTGTAAAATTAAAAATAGTATATAAAAAAAATTACTAAAACTAAAATATAATGTTTTTACAATTTGCATAAAAGTATAGTGCGTAAAATAAGTTTTGATTACATTTTAATTGTTACAATAAAGTAATGTTTGAATTAAAAATAGTGAAACTAAAATTAAATTTCGTATATAATAAATTTGGTATAAGTTTGGTAAATCGCTTAATGTAATGTAAAATGGTTCTATTCTAAGTAAATTATACATAGAAGTAAAACTAAATTATAAATCTAAAATTTGTTTAAATCTAACAGTACGACCTGACCGAGTAGTAACGGGCTGCGGTGTATTCTGGCTTGGGACAGTTGCTGGTCCAGAGCCTGTTAGGTCTTGTGATTGTTGACCTAATGGCGCAGCGAGATCGGCGTCGTGTTTTGATGATATGAATGCCGGTTTAACGCGGTCGATGCTTACTGTGGTCTTCTTCCCCCCATATCGATTGAAAGTGTCTTACCGTCACGGGCAAGTACTTTATAAGGCCCGGTATACGGCGGCTGCAACGGCCTTCGGACCGTGTCGTCGCGCAGCATAATGTGTGACGAGTTCGTCAACTCCTTAAAGACGAACGTTGAGGGTTGGGAGTGACGAGATGCCGGGGTGGAACGAAGGTCTGACATTTTAGCTTTTAAATCTTGTAAGAAGTCATGTGTGCTAATATTTTCGTTGGAGCTACTAGGTACCAAGAATTCTCCAGGTAGCCGTAGTGGTTCTCCATATACCAACTCAGCTGAGGAACAGTTTAAATCCTCTTTGAGGGCTGAGCGAATTCCTAGCAGTACTAAAGGCAAGGCTCGGTGCCACGTATCGTTATGACACATCAAGGCGGCCTTTAATTGCCGGTGAAATCTCTCAATCATGCCGTTGGCTTGAGGGTGGTAGCTGGTAGTTCGTATGCGTTTTGTGGCGCCAATGTTCATCAGTCGTTCAAATAAGTGTGATTCGAACTGGCGGCCACGGTCTGTTGTGACAGTGACTGGCACGCCAAAGCGTGATATCCAGCCCTGTAGGAACGTATCAGCTACCTCTTCAGCAGTTATTGAAGTCATAGGCCATACCTCAGGCCATCTGGTGAAACGATCAATTGCTGTCAGACAGTATGAATATCCGTTTGATATGGCCATTGGACCTATAATATCCAGGTGCACGTTATGGAATCTCGCAGTTGGTGTGGCAAAATTGCCTAGTGGAGCGGAGACATGGCGTGTTACCTTACTCTTTTGGCAAGAAAGGCATTCGCGTGACCAGGTGCGACAATCCTTTTTGATGCCCGGCCAGATGTACCGATCGGTGAGGAGTCGCGTAGTTGCGCGAGCCCCTGGATGACTTAGGTTATGCAGTCGATCGAAAGCTGGTCGACGGTGCTGTATGGGAAGATAAGGTCGAGGCTTGCCAGTGGAAACGTCACACATGATGGATATATCTGTGCCTGGTATTTTTGTTCGGTTCTAACTGTAGTGAAGAATCGTTCAGAACCGATTTAAGTTCATCGTCCGTATCCTGGGCTTGAGCTAGGGAAACGAAGTCAGGATTAAGTGAAACGGCTTCAATGCGAGACATGGTGTCTGCGACCACATTTTCGCTTCCTTTGACATGTCTTATATCAGTTGTGAACTGAGAAATGAACATCAACTGATTAAGTTGCGCAGGTGGAAGTTTTTCCCTGCGCTGTTTGAAAGCGTACAAAAGCGGTTTATGGTCGGTATAAATTGTTGTATTTTGGGCTTCTAAAAGGTGACGGAAGTGGTGTACAGCTGAGTACACTGCTAGTAGCTCTCTGTAGTAGGCAGGCCACTGTGACTGTGATGCGGTCAGCTTTTTGCTGAAAAAAGCGAGAGGTTGCCAACCATCATCAGTCCATTGTTGAAGAGCTGCGCCGACTTGGGTGCTGGAGGCGTCCGTGAATAAGCCCAAACGGGCACATTGTACAGGATGTGCCAGTCTGGTTGCTTGGGAGAGGGAGTCTCTGCACTTGTAGAAAGTTTGCTCCAGTTCTGGAGTCCATGGCATTTGTTTTTGTCCCTTAAGACCTGTGGCTGTAAGAAAATCTATTAATGGTGCCTGTTTGTCAGCGGCATTGGGTATGAACTGCCTGTAGTAATTGATCATACCCAGGAATCTTCTTAAACCTTGTGCAGTCTTGGGTAGAGGAAAATTGAGTAAAGCTTGAATTTTCTCGTTTGGAGGTCGGATTCCATCTTTACTCACGTGATACCCGAGGAATGTTACCTCTGCTGCTCCTAATACGCATTTTGTAGGGTTAACTACTACACCGTAGTTAGCTAGCCTTTGAAAAATAGTGCGTAAGTGTTCGGCATGCTGTTCTGGATTTTTAGAAAATATTAATATGTCATCCACATAGGGAAAACAGAAATCCAGGCCCCGGACGATTTCATCTATAAAGCGCTGAAAAGTTTGTCCAGCATTGCGTAACCCGAATGTCATATACGGGAATTCGAATAAGCCGAAAGGAGTAATGATAGCCGTTTTGCAGACGTCGGCTGGTGCTATCGGTATTTGTTGATAGGCCTTTACAAGATCCAGTGTACTGAATATGGTAGATCCGGCCAGGTTATGTCCGAAATCCCCTATATGACGTACTGGATAGCAATCAGAGATGGTCCGGGCATTAAGCGCTCTATAGTCACCGCAAGGACGCCATGTTGAGTCTTTTTTGGGCGCAAGGTGTAGCGGTGATGACCATGGACTCTTAGAAGGGCGTGCAGTGCCAGCTTGCACCATGTTGGCGAATTCTTTTTGAGCAATCTGCAGCTTATCAGGAGCGAGGCGGCGGGGGCGCGATACGACCGGTGGACCATCGGTTGTTTTGATGAAGTGAAAAGTGTTGTGTTTCACTTCTCGATTTATTCCCGGAGGCTTCGTTATTGATGGAAACGAAGCAAGGATCTTATGATACGGCGAATCCTCGTTAGCCATGATTGTTTTAATGCTTGGTTGACTGAAGTTGGAGACAGAGGCTGGAACAGTTAGTCCAGTCACACCGCACCGTAGCACGCGATTGCGACAATCAGGCAAGAGGTTATAATAGGCTAAGAAATCGGCGCCGATAATAGCTGTGTCGACGTCGGCAACTACAAAATTCCATCGGAAATCACGGCGTAGCCCTAAGTCGAGATTCACCGTCCGACTGCCGTAAGTTTTTATGGTTGAACCGTTAGCAGCGGATAGTTCATAATTGGAAAGTTGCTGATCCTTGGTGAGGAGCTTCTTGGGAAGACAACAAAGGTCCGAGCCTGTATCCAGGAGGTACTGCCACTTGGAGTTCCTGTCTGTGATGAAAAGGCGGCGACCAATGTAAGCGCAGTCAGAAGTCGCCGTTACTGACTGGCCTGCTGGTTTTCCGAAACCGGGGCGCTCCAAGAACATGGCCGAGTGCATTTTGTGGCCTTTTGGCCGAACTTTTTATGATACCAGCACAGTTCTGGTTTGTTACAATTTTCGGGTTGTACGAATCTAGGTCTGGATCGAGACCTAGACCGTTCACGCTGGATTTGTCTACTATTCATTGCTGTAAGTAATTGAAGCATTTGAGTTAAAAATGTTACTATGTCCGTGTCAGACATTGAAGGCGGAGGCGGTTCCTTTATCTCCACTGCGTTCACCGCAACGGGAGTGACCTCCATTATGCTGTCTAGTTAGCCGTTAGTCGTTGCTACTTGGTGAAATTATAAAATGAATAATTATTGTTCTAAAGAAATATTCAACAATGTAAAATGTACAGCACAAATGAAAACGAAAGTATTAACAAAAAATTAAAAGACTTACAAAACTGTTGCTTGCGTCGAGTCACTACAGTCTCTATACCTGCTAAGGGTAAGCGGCGACCCTTAAAACAATGGGCGACCGAGTTTTTTGCGCCAGGCGCACACTTTCTGGGTTTGTTTTAAACACTTTGGTTAAAAGTTAAATCACTAATATTATTTGATTTTCGATTTATACACTGAATTTAGGTGCCTTTTCGAGGCTTAACACTGTTGCACTGCGGAGTAACTGGAATTCTCGTCGCTGCTGTGCAGATCGGCGGCCGATTAGCGGCCAGCCACAGGTGTTGCGCAGGTTGAAATACCTTTAGGTGCGTTGTACGTACAGGTACGAGTACCAAGTACCTGGTACGCTATGATGGCTCCGCTGATTGTGATGGTTCCGAAGTAGAGAATTTGTTGATGATTTCCGTCGATCAGGAACACTAATGACGCTCACAAAATTCGGCGCGAATTAAAACAATATCAAAATGTAAGTAGGTATTCGCGGGCACTAAAAACTTTCGGGGTCACCAGTTTAGGATGTTTTGGTTGATCCTAATAAAAATACTATTTAGCGCGAACAAATATTTAATCCCAATAACTTAGTGTAATGCAAGTTACACGGTTTACAGAATTGGGAGCTATGGCGTCGCGCTAGTGTGTCTCGTGTGAGACGTGAGATGGTACTAATTTTGACGCCGGGATAGACGCCAAGCTTCTAGTGGGACGCCTGCTCCTAAATTTATAATTCCCGCGTGAGTGAAGTTGTGGGGAAAGTTTTGTTAATCGTATGGCGATGTTGCCAGTATGATGAATATCCGCCACAGAATTAAAAACAAATGCTATAACTAGGACAAGATGAAACAATGAATCCATTAGGGCAGGTATGGTTACCAAAAGCTTTCGATTTTCTGTCAACCCGAGCTAGTAGTACTATTTTGCTGATTCACTGACCTGAAACACCATATGCGACAAGTTATCAGCATCCCTGTCCAAGGGTTGGAGTAGCCGCAGACGCTTCCCATCGAGCTCGAACAACGTAGGACCCTTTGGAAACACAGTCGACAGCACCACATCTACGTCGGGCTCACCGACTATCGGTAACACGTCTGGCACTGTTGTTTGATTGACTTCTGCAAAAAAAATTGTATGTAGCCAAAGGTGTTGTCTAGAATGTACTAACTTAGAATGAAAGAGGAAGATCTTGTCCAAGTCAATCATAAAATCAAGGAGTTACAAAAGTACTTTACTATGATCCGTAAAGTAAAAAAAAATGAATACCAAAGGCACATAAGTTGCGGAGTATAGCATAACACGTATCATGGAATCCGCAAAGTAACACCTGCTTGAATTCAAAATCATATAATGCAGGAGTCGGTAAAAAATTTGGGCGCTACGGCAACAGAAATACCTAAGACCTAAGAAGTGATAAGACGATACTTACGATCTCCTCGACTCTCTTCTATGTCTACTATAATACTGGACTGTCCGGTCTCTACTTCGCACGGTCCTATAAAAGAAAATATATAATTATAGCCTATAGGCTTCTCCAATTAACCCTCCTGTCAAAGAATGTCGCTAATTTCATCTCCCATCAGTTAAGTACTTAGAAAAAACATGGGCAGAAATGTACACAAATAAAGTTTAGCGTCTAGATGTAATATTTATTACAAGACGATTCTAATAAATAACAGAATTTTTTCAAGGTATCACCGGTTATTGTAAAAGACGGGTCAAAAAATAAAATATTTAAAGAAATTCAATTGATACTGATAGGTTCCGTTTCCACATTCCTGACTGCTAGTGTTGCCGGATGCCAAACTTTTCCACTTTTATGCTCCATCTTTTTGACGATCGGTCCACTTTTATACGAGAACAACATGTAACAGACTATACTAAAGAAAAACCTATTTTCAAGTACTACTTTAATTTTTAGATCAGACTGTAGAATACAAGACAATAATAACTGTGTCAAAATTCAAAAATTGTATTCTTTCACATAGGCCTAACTTACAGGCTCTTGCGAAACGTTAAGACTCTACCGCCTCGTTCGAAAAGTAGCACTGCACCGAGAAGAACGAGCAAGAAACTCGGCACTTGCTTTTTTTAAAATAATAAATATAAATGTCGATTTCAATTGTTCTTTTTTGCATTTTATTTTATTCGAATATATTTACATAAAAAGATTAAATTAGTTTAGGGGTTTCCATTGCGTCGGAGTAAAACTGAATATTATTTTTCCGTGTGAGCCAGTCTCACTTAAATAAACTGTTTGAATATTTGTGATTTTGTAATTCAATATTAATTTATTAACTCAATTAGATTTTTCTTTCAGTTAATTGGAGTTTTTTAATTCCGGCATCTCGCAACATTGTCCGACAGCTACATGATGGCTACATGGTCTCAACTGTCGACATTGACAAATTCTGGGTCAAGTGACAAGTATTTATCAAAGAGTATATAGTGTATTGTCTATGCTCTCAGATGCTTCATGGCGGAGGTCTCAGTTGTTATAATACTCAGATACAATATTTTGAAAGTAAATATTAATTTTTCTCCACTTTTTTGTAAGAAAAATCTTTTAGCATTGAGTTCAGGCTTGCAGGTCCAACCAAAAAAATATTTTTTCATTTATAGTTGCAATAGCGTAACGTGACCGAAAGCGATGTATGGGCCCGCACCATTGTTCTTTATTGAAATAAACATCTTATGAATCTTATTGTAATAAACTTTCAGCCAAATCGAGGCATGGTCCCCAGAACTATTTGGTCCGCTGTAGGCCAATGCGGTACTGAACATAAAGCAATATTCGCCAATGACTTTGTAAATGGCAAGTCTACACGCATTTGAATGGTTGAATATCGGAGCTTCGTTAGTACTTGGCCAATAAGTGAGGCTTTACTTCGCTTTTATCGGCACAATTTATTTTAATTACCCAGAACTGCAGCCCGCAATCGGATTTTGTTCCATAAATACTTGGTTAATTACATTTCCTCGTTTTTATGTGATCTTTAAAGGATTACCGAATAAGGAGCGCTGTCAAATGCTATGAGATCGATCTTAATGGACTCAATAAATACTAGAATTTATTTAAATCCAGTAAGGTATACATCGATTTCAGAGCTGGAGTGGACTATGGACTCTAGGAGGCAATTCGAGTTCACATAATTCAACAAGTGGAAAATTAAAAAAAATTTAAATACCCACGACTCTTATAGACTTGAAATTGAAAAAGGATTAAATAATATTTTTAAAACTCCCCGACTAAAGGAAAGTAAGAACTAAGAACCTATCAGTATAATTACAAATCCAAGAAAATCCGCCGGAGCTGCTATGTTCTGCCTGTGCCGGTGTTGATGGTGCAAGATGTTGCTGTTTACCAGTGTATGTGTTTACTTTATTCATTTGGTAACTAATTCAATTTCTTGATACTTCTTATAATAAGCTACCGGTAAGCTTACCTATAGGTACTAACTGCATGAATTGATATTGGAAACAGAAATGTCAATGGCAGCTCCGACGGATTTTCTTGGATTTGTAATTATACTGATAGGTTCTTAGTTCTTACTTTCCTTTAGTCGGGGAGTTTTAAAAATATTATTTAATCCTTTTTCAATTTCAAGTCTATAAGAGTCGTGGGTGTTTAAAATTTTTTTAATTTTCCACTTGTTTTATACTTTTTCAATTAGTATAAGTACCTATTATATTATTACAAAATAAAAATTAATTTTTAAACTAGCCACTATCTCCTCTATGCAGCGTCGGAAGGCATCATTGACCCTCGTCATCAGATCAAATGTGTTATAATGAATAGTTAAACGAAACCTAATGGGTCCCAAGCTTCAAGTATTTTAATAGTTACGATTGTTGAGTAACACTCAATCCCAAGTTGCATCATCAGATATAATGTCCTCGTCACCAAATATAATGTGTGAGCCTCGTTAGAACATATCAAACAATCTCAAACACTAGGAGTTTACTAGAAACATTATAAGACACATTAGAAAATTTCGCTACCAAATGATAAAGAAACGTTTATTGTGGCGCCCCCTGGTGAGTGATTTCCGTAACAACTATCTATTAATGTATCCAAATCGATTCGGTCGTTTTTATTCCAAAAGCTTAAATTGGGATCATTCGTTTGCATTCCGAATGTATTTATGGCGCCCCCTGGTGAGCTATGTTCGTAACTACTATCTACGAACCATCGCCAATAAGTCACTAATATTTTATTAAAAACTGTATCGAAATCAGTTTAGCCGTTTTTGAAATAAATGGGAACATTCGTTTGCACTATAAATGTTTTTTATGGCGCCCCCTGGTGATCGATGTTCGTAACAACTATCTACGAACCATCGCCAATGAATACCAAACATTATACAGAAAACTGAATTTAAATCGGTTCAGCCGTTGTGGAAATAAATGGGAACATTGGATGTGCACAAACAAACAAACAAACAAACAAACAAACAAACAAACAAACAAAAAAACAAACAAACAAACATTTTTTTATTGGATATTCGTTTTCTGTGAACAATTTAACACACAAACAATCAAAAAATTTCATCAACCAACTAATGTACAAACGGTCTCTCACCCTAAACGCATATACCCGTACTCCGTTCCGTCGTGGGTAAATAGTCATCCAGCCCTTAGATTGCCTATTGGCAATTCAAAATCTGTCTGTCTGTAAAAAAAGGTACTCAGAGTACCTTTTCGACTAATGATTGCACAAAATTTTCGGAATTCAAATTTTTAACGCATATCTCTTATATTCTTAAGTCACTGATAAAAAACTCAAGATATAGGCATCCGAACGATTTACGTAAACCTTTTCGAACAAGCAAACAGTAGTGACTTCTGGCAAAATTCTATAGGTGCAGCTGTGCTAGTCTACAAAATAAAATAGCTGCCAGACAGCTGCCAACCCGAATATGGCATGCAAAATTGTACTCTATTACAACTGACAAATTCATAAATGCAGAGATGTACGCTCGTCGCTGTTTTGCAGAATAGCACGGCAGGCCGCTGAGCGAACTACAGCGTGGCCTTACTATTGGTTGCAAAACAAGCATTTTTGGCACCAATAAACTGGCAACATTTTTCTTTTGCAGAGCGCACACTATTGCTACACAAGCAATTGACACTGTTAGAGTCACAACTCACAACCCCCCAAACTAGAAGGTTAATACTGATCGGTTACTTAATCCTGATGAACTTATTGCCCGAGTATGAAGGAAACTAATCAAAGGATTTGTTACAGCTAATAAATAAGGAGCTTTCAATAACTACAGTATTAAAGGAACTAAAACACCTACTTATCGAATGCCGACGTATATTATACCCGTAAATCTGGATGTAGGAAGTCCGTAGATCCTCTTAAAAGATTATAGAGGGGAGGTGATTCAAAGGATCGACAGGCTTATGAGAACAGTATAAACTTTTTAAAGAATGTCTTCCGAAGTTTTAACCGATTCAACTCTATCGTAAATACAGCACAGTAATTTTGTAAGTTTCTTTTCTACCTTAATTTTCATGGTACAACCTAATAATAATAAATTCGGTAAATTTAAGGTTTAAAATGCGTACTTAAACTTACTTACGCAAGAGACTATAGTAATTGTTTATTGTAATCCTTCTCAATTGTCAAGACAAGGCAAAATGAAATTAATTTTAAATAAAAATAAGTCCATAAATAGAACAAAGATCTTTCAAATATCTGAATACGTACTACCAATAAACAGCCTGAAAATTAACGGAGTAAAATCTAACTAATATACGCAACATTTTGTTAGACCTTTAGTGAAGTTGGCGTTAATATATTGGTGCTAAACAGCAGAAGGTGTTGCACAAATGGACCAATTTAAAGAAAGCATAACGGTCATATATTAACTTGCCGGTATCTGAGTTAACTGAGCGCTGTTTGTTTTATAGCGACTACTGTGCTAAATCTGTTACGTAAGTGACAACATAAATCAGCAAGTGGGATACATGGATAGAATGCGGCGAAGGCGTGCCTGGGAAACTGTTAATTAAAAATATAACTATATCATACAGTACTTAAAAGACGGGTCATGTCTGTATATGGCATGAAAAAATGGATACATACGAAGGTAACACGAGAGCACTTATTAATAAACTTGATAAATCTGATGGTAAAAAACAGCTGCATTTTTCTTTTTAACAACTACGTATGTGCTAACTTGTTTTAGCTAAAGCATCAAGCGATCTAAGAAATCATTGTTGATTATATTGGTATATATTTGTTTGGTATTTTTTTAATACCGCTTTTCTCATGAATAATAATTTTTCAAACACTCCTATGTAACTCTGACTTCTATGTAATCTTTATACCTGACACATGTATGCAAATAAATTGTTTGATTTGATTTGATTTGAAACATTTCTCCTGAGCGGAAACTTTGACTCCAGAGTCAAGATTATAATAATTATGAAGACATTTTGCGTCAGCTAGTCTTGATTTGACCAATTCAAATCTATCTGAGGCAGGCCAGGTCCAATAACACGTGATCGAGACACTACAGGTTGGCGTCGCGACGTACCTTATTTCAGACGGCCGCCACGCGCCGGATACTTTGCTCGCGTTAGTTCTTGTACGGTCTATTTCACGCGCTGCGTGCGCCCAATGGCAAGGTAGCTCTAGAACGTCGAATGAAGTTACGCGATAGGAAGAGACCACATCTTTGCGTTTGTTGCGTGTTCTTCTCGGAGGCGCGGCCAGGCGCTATTGCGAAATGAATTGCACTTTTTGTGTCAGCGCTAGAGTCGCTATTCTTAGGGTTCCATACCAAAATTGTAAAAATGGAACCCTTATTTTAAATCATCTTGCCGAGTGAGCCTTCTGTACCTGTAGGTACTATTATGTATTCCGTGTCTGAGGTCTTAGAATTTAGATGGAAATCTGACTCCACCAAATGGTCAATCCACGACGACTTATTTCGATAATAATATAAAATCCAATTAAGAAACTAACTGGATTTTATAATATCGTTCGCAAACTTGACAAAAACACATCATTATTTTTTTATACAACGAACTGGATACTGAAACTCTTACCATTTAGGTATGATTGCAACTAAAAGGTTTAGGTTCCAATTAAGAGGTATACCAACTAGCCACTTGTTTTGTCAGCTGTATAGTACTGGATAGCAAATTGCGTGTCCGCGATCATTAGCCGGTCTATTCGACAATTAATTAGTCAGATAGCTGGTAACAGGAATGTTGGGATCAGCGTTTAGATAAAGGCTAGCGAGGTACCCAGCTTTCTATGGCTTCTTTAAACAAGATTCAGGGTGTAAATATGGAAGCTTAATGGAGGGATGACGTAATCTGAGTATGTAAGTAGTCAGGTTAAATTACAGTCAGTGCTGTGAATATAGGTGTTTATTTACAAGATTAACATAAATAACTGCGGGAATAACTCCTGATGATACCCAGATAGATAGGTATAAAATATTTCTTATGAAACGTATTTAGAGATCTGATACACAAAGTGCATGTTATATATTACAGTTAGCTGACCCGGCAAACCTTGTTTTGCCATTTAAGGGTATGAAAATGGCTTACGACGTATTCTCTGATCATGCCGTTTCGGAGGAGTTTGTGGTTACAAAAAGTGTGACATGGGAATTTTATACATTAGAAAGAGACACATACCTATTTTAATTAAGTAAAATTTGCAAGGTATAGGTACCTACAAGAAAACAATAAGTATAAATAGTTTTGATCTCGTCCAACACATTGTTCACGTTATCATTTACATTTCAAGCTATAAATTTCCAAATCCCTCCCTTATAGCTAAGGAGGCTTTTGTCTAAAAGTGGAATCATAGATTTATAATAATAATAGGTCATCGCTTGCGCTCCGACTATAGAGTTAGACAGAGCCCTTCCTAACAACAACAGCTCCGTGAGTGCGGTTACTTTTTCTTGAAGTGTGAGTGTGTCAATTTGAAATTTGTATGGTGCGCGGATGCTAGTGTGCGTGAAAGATTGTGTTGCGACGGCTCGGATTTGTTTTAAGTGGAGGGCGGCCAAGAGAACCTCTATGAGTGGAATAGGCTCCGTCTTATAGCTAACGATGGAGATGATACTAACCTGGAGTCGCCCATACTAGTGGCAGCAGGGAAACGAGAAGCCAAATTGTTGTGTGCTGGAGAAGCGCGCCCCACCGCGCCATCTCACTGCGAACAAGCAAAATAGCAATACATTTTTGTGGACACCGTAACATAAAAAAAAAAACGGTGGAAAAAATTATCTCTCTCTGTAAGTGGACAGCTAAGGAGTAAAAAAAGTGGTTCCAGCAACTTGTACCTAGTCTTCTATATTTTTAATTAGATTGTAACTAAAAGTAAAGAAGTACTAGCTACTTATGTTATAGGATAATATGACCTAAAAACTCTCACCTACAAGCCGTACACACCATAATTATTTAAATAATGTAAGTGCATCAATACACAATGTTACTTGGCGGCTCCCACGAGAAACTGTCCATATGGCACCCGTCGTAAGTATTCCGCTATATTGGCGGAATATGAGAACAAAAATGACACCTTATAAGTACCGACTCGTGTTTTATAACGCATTATGCAATACTTACATATTAAAAGTTCCTGTGAAATAAAGTTTTGGTAAAACTCGTTTTATTATTTTATTATTTAGCTTCAAACTTGTCGAAAAATTATGCAAAAAAAAACTTTGATAATTACTTATTTCTACATATACCTAAGTAAAAAAAGTAAATATTTGAATTTAATTGAATATCGTTTTCCTTTTTTCACAGATTATATTGTACAAAGTAGGTAAACATTCACTTTTTTAGTCAAATTTGGAAAAAATATGATATTAGACTGGGTCCAGCGTACCCGGTAGCGAGTATGTATGTTAAAAATAAAATTAAGGCGCGAGTCCATAAGTGTTAATGAAAATATCAAATTCAACCTTCATAGAGCATTATGATGTATAAATCGCATTTATTTTAATGCTATTTACGCATGTTGAAATCCCGCAGCGACTACCCAGGCGTGTACAGAATTACAGATATCCTAACATTAATATCGGACTTACAGAGTATCCTAAGGTTTCCCTTGTACTGGGATTAGTTGAGTACATTAAACTAACAGATCGCCTACTTGGTGATAAAATAGATGAGTCTAGCTAGCGTCTAGAATCTAGATACTGTAACGGCATAATTTAAAATTGCATTATTAAGCGGTAATCTATGTATTTTATGTCTGAAGGCTCTATGATAATTAATTAACAAATAATTAGACTCCAAAAACGTTCGAATTATATACTATACTTTTTAAGTTTACATTATAATTATGTATGTAATTATGAAAAGAGCGGTCTTTAAATTCCACCACAGGGTGTAAATTTTCTGGTAGTGTGTAAATGCGATAATTCCCAAGGTGGAATATGAGCTTTGAAACAGATCAATAATAATAATTATAAGCGAAATAAATCACTTAAAGATGAGAAATACTTTGCAAAATTTGTAACTGAATTTGTTTAATAGATTTTACCTGTTCTAAGAGTGCAAGGAGAGGCTGTAGGTACTTGTATTAACAGTTGGCTGGTATCTGTTGTTATTGGCTACTGGGATTAAAACTATCTTTCGTAACATAGACTATGTTTTATACATACACAGGAACAGCCTTAGCCACCTCAGTCCAATCAGACTTAAAGCTATGGTTTAGGAACATAGGTACTGAATTAATGGAATTACGTTCATTTCTTGTCTAAGTCGTTAATCGACATCTTCCGACCGGTTAGAAGCAGCAACTTACCTGCACTCATAGCAAAAAGTAGCTCGTTTTAGCTATAGACATTATCGCCGCGGTAAATCATAAGAAAACGCTCAAATTAATGGCCTTAAGTAAGGCACTAAGCACACTCGATAGTCGATACCAAGAACATTTAGATCTAGCGATTTTACAAGACGTAACAATGCGACTGACAGAACTGTACTAGAATCTGCCTTCAATTTGACTTTGGATTTTTCATTTTGCTGAACACGGCTTTTTAGGTATAAGTGACAAAAACGCTGGTTCTTTATTGGCGCAACGAATTAACCAGGTTCTTAATCAAAGGATTGCTTGTAAAATCTGTGATTGCTTGGTAAAGCAATTGGCACTTATCCAAAGGAGATTGACTTTAAGTTTAATTCAACACGCCTCTCAATAACACCAAAGAGCATCAAGAAAATGTAGTAACAGCATGTAAAATAGGAAGGTATGATATCCAGTGTGCTAGAGACCTAACCACCTAACTCCTAAGAAATCGTTGAAATTAAACGCCGGTTCGATATCTCGTGAATAAAAATGGGCGGGGTTGTAATAAAGAACAGACTACACCCGGAGAGTCTATTACAAAGAATTAATGGGAAGATCGTCCTATCCATACAGATTAGGCCTCCAGTTCAAAATAATGAATGTGTCTGGCAAGTTCATATTTCTCAAGTCTATTTGTATGCAAAAGACGTTCCTAGATATCAGCATATCAACCCACACACACTGATAGAAATCTTTCTAAGCAAAAATTATGACAAATTCACCAACTGCGTTATGTTAATGGCACTGAATTAATTTTGATAGAAGTCCGTCTTAAAAACTTTCCTATAATATTTAATGCCTTAATTCAATATCAGACCAAAGCTCTACATAAAAGGATCGAGTAGCAAGACTATGAAACTACAGTTACGGTAACTTGAACAAACAAAACAAAAGTTTAAATTCACCGTGACCATTTTTTAAATCGGCGTCTAATCTCAATCGAGATGAAGACAAATAAGTGTTTATTGGTCTTCCATTAGGCAGAAACGTGCGCAAGCCACCACTCTCTTCAGACAATGTTAGCTAACGGTCACGGTTGTGGTGGGTCCAACCAAACTATACTCTCGGGTCTGGATCGAATCATTTTACGCCTCTATGTTTTACGTTTTCATTATCGTTGCGAAGTGGACTTAGGTCCCGTTATCAGATTGGTAAAGGCAAAAATTAAAGGGTATTATTATTTTTTACTCAAATAGACTCATGCGGCACGGAAACGATGGATATTTATTTTTCTTTACGTACTTACAAGCATATTGTGGATTACAGTAAAATAACGACTACCAAGCACTTCCGCAAAAATAACACCTGCCTCAATCCAGTATAGAGGTTGTTTTGGGCATTTTTTGTGCCGTTTATAATCATTAGGTACATGTCACTAAGATAAGGTGGAAATATGAAATGTGCCACACCTTCGCTCTTGCTCTCGTCGGACTGATGGATGTTCGAATTTGGAGACCTAGGATGTCGGAATAGTGGCCCTACATGGGAAAATGTAGTGTTGGCCGAGCAACCTACAATATGTAGACAGGCTACGTCATGAAATTCGCAGGCAGCTTGGATCCAAAATGCGCGAAACATTGGCAAGTAGGTACTTATGATTCCTCAATTACATTCCATCTCAAACATTTTTTATTTTTTTCACCTTCTTTCCTTTTCAATTACTGAAATGGAATACATATAAATATTATTGTATTACTATTATAGGTGTAACTGAGGGTATCTTCGGAATTATTTCTAAAGAAAGTGCTAACGGTACCGGCAATACAGATTCCTTATGTAAATAGGTAGACATAAACGGCCGTCCATATTTACAACGCGAATTGACAAAGGCTCGGGGTTCAAGAAATGACCTTTTCTAAATAGCAGTTGGTGAAGTAAAGGCTAACTGCTGGTTCTTAAAGAATGGTTTCTTTGTTAGGGAATTAAATAAATGTAAAGGTAACAACATTCGCATGGCAATTAAATCTGAACAATACTCCACTTTCCCACCCTCCTACTGTTCCGAACATAGTTGCATTCGGAATAAATTTAATCCATACATGTCTGTTAAATGCAATAGATTGTATTTCCTCCCGGCCCTTCATGTGTCGGCGTACACTTATTAAATGCAGCAGTCAATTTAAAAGTGTTCAAAAGTCTGAGTAGGCGAAGTCGTGATATCGGCAGAAATGTCGATCGGTTCCGAATAACGCGGCATTTGTATTTATCTCGACAATCTCATTAAATTATCTGCACAACGCCTTAAACTGGCCGACTTCTATGGGAACTTGAGCCCTTTTGGCATCGAGTGTGAAATCATGAACGAGATTAAAGTTCCTTGATCCCGCGTGAGACAGGTGTATAGAATTATGGAGTTGCCGCAATGCAATTTGCACTTTAATGACTCGGGGTAAAGGTGGTTTCGAATTACACTTAATGAAAGGGAATTACGGTTCCCTTATTAGCAAATGTTGGTGGGTTTCGTCACAGATGCTTGCCATGTTCTCGACACGATGTTTGAAATTGCTGAACAAAAAGTGGAAACTATTTACATGGAAACTATTTGCGGTGATAATGGCTTCAGATAGAAAGGGCCACACAGCACGAATGAATCTTCCCAATAGCTGATGCATTGAGCGATATACTAAACGTGCTTAATGTTCTTGCGATGCAACTACTAAGCTTTCTTAGAAACATTTGCTTTTACTAGTAAACCAAATGTTTTTAAAAATAAAACAGTACAAAATATCTCGACAATAAACTAGCCAAAAGATTAACAGACTGAAGCTAGAATTTTATTAATAACCTATACTTAATAGTATAAAGCTGAAAATTTTGTTTGTTTGTGTGAACGCTAATCTTAGGAACTACTGGCCCAAATTGAAAAAATAATTTTTGTTGGATATTCCATTTATCGAGGAAGGCAATGACCAATAGGAACGGCGAAAGCGGGATCAACTGTTCTTTTTGGTGCGCGCTGTAAACTGTTAAACTGACGCAAAAATCATGTATGAGTTATGACGGAATATTTACAAAAACCCATGTCTATCTTTTAAGGCTAACTCATTATAACTGGATATTTAAAAAACGAAATTCATGCGAGCGAAGCCGCTGTCAATTGCTAGTATTATACTAGTAACTATAGTATATTGCTGATATCATAGGATGACGTAGATATATATTGACATGGAAAATCCACGGATGAACATAACCACCCATTTTTTACTGTCCAATAAACATTTAAATTATAAACCCGTCAGGATTGCTGTAAGACATAAAAAGCAAACTTAAATGACACTTGATTAACATTTAATACGTACTCGTCCTGCACACGACGTGTATACGTTAAGACTTGTTAATCGCAAGTCTAACGTGTGGACTGTGGTTATTACATTAACTATTCAAACAATCATTCAATCTAATTAAAATCATGTCTTCTAGTGACGTGAATGTGTTTTATTTATTCGATCCTGCAACAGTCAGACTTACGTCAGGACTTATGATTTACTGCTGAATTATACTGTTGAAAATGTGAGAGAAATGCCTCTAATATTTATAAACCATTTTCAAATAGGTAATATTGTTCATCGTATCTGTTCAAACGTACCTACAAAATGTTTAATATCAAGAAACTATTATATGGACGCTCCTCCAGGTGTTTACGCTTACGTGTATAATGTGGTGGAGGGGCGTCCATTTTTAAATTAGACGATCGAATATCTATACCTATTTGTGTCCTCAGTGAGGTCATAAGGAGATAATAACTCCTCACACACTAGTGCACATAGTGCATCTCTCTAATAAATATGACGTGAGTCTAATAAAGATGACCTATACAGCCTGCGCACATATTATTCTGCACTTTGATAACTCATCTCCTAGTAGGTATCCACCTATACAAAGACTGACCTAATGCGACCAACCCACTGCATTTCAGTTAGTTTGGAGGACACAATTTAAGGTAACGTTACGATAACGTAGGAAAGTCTGGCTGTAATGGGATCTCCGTCTTTTATGCAAAGTCGGTGGATCCTCGATATTTGCTCACTTGCATAACAACTCCATCTGGTAAAGATCAACAGGTCAACGCCTTAAGTTTAGATGATACGATCGTGAGGCGAATAGGTGTTTTAGTTGTAAAACCTTCAAATTAAAGACTAAAGCTTTACTATTAAGAAACAGGGAACTGTTGTGCTAAACAGATTTATTTATGATGCCAATAAAAAAAAACTTATTTAGATAAAACAATCTTAATTGAATTGCCTGATGATTTATATCTTTCGCAGAAATATTGCTCACAGAATTGACATGTATGATTGATATGTATGGTTTTAGAGGGTAGCCAATTCTGAGTTAAAAAAAATTCAAAATTTCAAAATACTTAGTAGTTAATTAATTAATCACAACGAAAAAACCAAACAACTTATTGGATCTTGTGATTAAACCATTTTATGATATACGTATATCATTAAATTTTTGAATTAGTTTCAGGTTTCACTCAGGGTAAGATCTATATGTATATTCACAGAACATCTTTATCCTTAACACTGAAGCGTGGTTACCAACCTCTAAAAGCTATTACATCCAGCATCTGTTAGCGCGGAATATAATATGTATCTGCTAACAAACATATCCCGATAGTGAATCACTCGGCAACACAGCACCTCATTATACTCGTAGGAAGATGGGATCGGCACGCGAGAGCGATGCGATCTAGATGCTATCAACCATCGCGAGTCGCCACTGAGCCCTGGCAGCTCGCACCCGGCTCCTGTCACCATCTTTTCTCAATTCTACTCTAGCTTTTATATACTGAGAGAGCGCTAAATATTTGGAGGGGGTGTTTCTTTTTACATCATCTACCTACCTATCTTTTAAAGAGCACAATGATAACTGATAGCCCAGAGGCACAGCAGTGGGACATAAGCAGGGGTTGAGACAGCTTTTAACTTAAGAGCTTCTCCGCTCGGTTTACCTTTTTCAAGCTTTCTCTCAGGGGTGTCTTATAATATTGTCTATATTATACAAGTTACTCTTAATTTGTAAAGTAAATGAAGATATCCTTAAACCTACAAGCATAAAAGTCTGCGTATAATACTTGAATATACGAATGAAATTTGAATACACTACCAGTATTTTAACCCCAACAATTTTTAGCTGACAAAGCAGCTTAGAAGCGTGTGATATTGCAAATTATAATTGAACTGCGACCTGCATTTTGTTTTGTCACATCTAGTGTAAAAATCTGCACTGGTACCGTGAATGTCGATGGTTTAGGACAAAAACAGTTCGTAGTTTCCGTCATTCCTATATTCATTTGAACTGTATATCACCACTCGCCAACTCACTACAGAAAACTTAGACGGACCCAAACACCCCTTTCAAAAAGCGCACGCTCTCTTAGAGTTTTTTTTCTTGGTGTTTTTTTTTGTATTCGCACCGATGCTACTACTGTGTTAAGTGCCGCTTTAACGAAGGAATACATTATTTTCGCCTTCATATATTTTTTTGCAATAAAGACATTTCGTTTCCTGTTGACATTTCGTAATGAGTATGGCATGAAACTATACATACATGATACAATAATAATAACTCAATACCTATACAAGATCGAAACCAAATATTAATCGTTACTACAACATCACTTAGTAATATTCTAGAGTCAAGACTAAGCAGAGCTACAAAAAATATTGAAATTCAAATAAATACCGTCACTTTATCCATTTTACAAACAAATATTATATTGAAAATCTTATTCAAGAAATGCCTGGGCAGCAAGGTTCAACTCGGGTATTTAACATTAAGTGTCAAACATTCCAGGTAGATATTATAAATTATAATATTCTCCCAAGATTATGATCAACTTGAGATATAATTTAAAGATCCTATGAATATTTAGCAAATGCGATTGTCTTGCCAAGAGTGTCCGATCGCTAATATTGCTTGGCAATGCATAAGCAAGAAATACCTCATAAGGAAGTAATCCATTAACATTTTACTGGTAAGTAAACTCTTCGAAGTATAATCAGACAATGCAGAGATTTACTTCGATTACATTCTTAGTCGTATACCTACTCTGGAATTTCTGTGTGCGGAAAAAAATGATAAAAAGACTGAACGTAAGACTTGTATAAAAGGTTGTAATGGAAACGAATTTCAAGGAAAATGCTGTTCATCAGTAATACCAAGAAAATTATGTTACAGGGGGACTATTCACGTAAGGCATCAGCTACATTTCGCGAAGTAAAATGTTTAAAAAGGCATTGCATTTACCATATTGAAATCTACATTATTTGGCGAACACTGAATAATTAATTTTACGAATATCGACATAAAGCGTAAAATTGAATGTAGTTCAAAACGTAACATGGTCGATAATCGTAAAATTAAATTAACTTTCCGCGTTAGGTTAAAAGATTGTAATTCCTATTTTGAAACACGTACCTACTTTCAATTTTACACTCACAAGCTAAAGCAATAGACGAAAAGTCAATTTTTCAGTCTTAATTTTTTTCTTGATTCACATCACTAAGTGAGTGCCGAAAACGTTACGCGAATAGCTACTCGGAGCTGTAATAATGCGACGTGAAGTAATAATTTCCATAAATAAAACCTAAGCAATACAAACGAATATTTGCAAAAAAGCATGAACAAGTCAACAATTTTCGAACACGAGGTATAAAAACCTTTTTATAAGCAGAGCTATGTTTTATTTTGCATGTTCACGTTCTATTCAGGTATTCCCAGATATAATCTAATAATAGTATGTGTGAAAACATATAACATACCCAACAAATAGACCCCACCGTTTATTATTCTCAACGGCATCGCCTTCGCCACCAAGGAGATGTAAAGACGGATAAGCTGTTCACACTATTCTATTAAATTGCCAATAGATTGTCTTCACAAGGGAAGTATTTAATGCATTCCTTTAAGCACAAAGCTCCAGTTAGCACGCTCATTATAGCTAGAAACTGGTAACTACGTAGGACCAGTCACCGGTACACCCTACAGGAAGTATCGGGGGACCTTAACGGCTAGACAGTAAAGGTTAGATTGAGAACATGGTATTTAAATCTTCGAGTCAACAATAGGATGCATAACTTAAACCTACCATAGTTAACTGAATTTAAGTAAATTATGGTTATTTCTGTTACGAAGTATTTCGTTGCATATAATGTGTTGTTTATACACTTGCACTTTTGTATTGTTATTTTATTATCTCTAAGAAACACAATGGTTAATGGAAATGCTGTAACCTTAAGGGGTCTCGACTCTCGGCTGTCACAGTATTATTAGCTTCATTCATAATCTTTGTTTTCGTCAATGGTATGGCTTTTGTTCGTTAGTAATATTATGTACTTACTAAGTATATAGTTGTTTCCAGCGGCCCCGCCCGCGAGAACTTTGTTTTTTACGTACCTAACCCGTTGTAAGTCTACCTCACTGATCTCTATCTAATATCTATGGATCGCTGATTGTCAACGTAAAAATGAAGACACTTGATTTTCACCATTTTGGCGCTGATTGTTGCATAACCAAGCGTGTGCGTGATGCGTCCGTGGAACTAAAATAAAATGACATTCAAAACGACGGTCACAAGCTGCTAATTGGCACGAAAAAGGAACTGTTAGATGTAAAGAATGATTGAACCATAGAATAGAGATCAGTGGTCAGTTTTAAAGAAGATCAATTCCGTCATACATGATTTTTCAACGCACGCAAAGGAAGCTTTTGAAAAGGAACAATTTCTTCTGTTTTTGCAACATTTTTTATTGATACTCCGCTCCTATTGGTCTTAGCGTAATGATGTTTCATGTATAATAATAGCCTTCCTCGATAAATGGACTATCAAACATAAAAAAAACAATTCGGACCAGTAGTTCTTAAGATTAGTGCGTTCAAATAAGCAAACAAACTCTTCGGCTATTAAGGATTGATTGATTGACACTATGGGTCAAGTTATGCAAGGTCGAATTTCTAAATGGAATGCTAATCTTCCATTTTTCTAATTATTCATTCATAGATACCATATAATTATCTTTATTATACACAATTTTAATCCCTATACATCTCTTTAAATATCATGCAGATACAACTACTTATGCAATTATTGATCACCACTACAAGTTGCGACATCTGCGTGCAATCAATTACAAAAAGTGTCATCCTCACTGAAATACCGTGAGACAAATTTTATTACCTCATTAACATAACATTTACACGCGCATAAATCTAATAGGGTGAAATGACCGACAATTTGCATCCTTATATGGCGGTGCACCAATAAGCGGTGCTCGTTATTAGAAAGCTAACGATTTATTGGAAGAAGAAACACGGGTTTCGAACAAAGAACAGATTTAATTCACTAGAACCTGTTTCTGGCGTATTTTGTGCTACTTTCTGGGTGACGTGTATAGAGGAAGTAATAATAATGTGAATTCTTGGTGCCTATGTTGAATTATTCGAAACAAACGGAGGTGAATGTAGCAGGTGTGCAAGGGTAAAGAAAAGATGTAAAAGGGGAGATAGCTCGATATGACTAAGCTTGATTTATGTTATGTATGTTGTGTTCGACAAAAAATATTTTTTTTTATATGTATATAATAAATATTAAGAAGCTGAAGAGTTTCTTTGTTGGTTTGTTTGTTTGTTTGTACGCACTAATTTCAGGAATTACTGGCCCGAATTCAAAATTTATTTCTGCGTTGGATAGTCCATTTACGAGGAAGGCTATAGACTATTTAAAGTCAAATAACATCACGCCATGACTAATAGGAGCGTTGCGTGCTCTGAGTAATGGGGTAAAAATTCCGCAAAAATATTTATACATATATGACGAAATTGTTTTCCTTTAAAAGTCCACGACACCACATGTCTGTTTTTTAAGGTTGGTGAAATTCATGCAGGCGAAGCAACAACATACGGCCAAGTAAGAATCTCGATAATAGTTGTACACTGTACAGCTGGCAAATTCTATATGACATTGTGTAAGCTGAATAGGCATAACCTAGAAATTCAATACCCGACAAGAATATGACGCCGCACTATATAAACTGATATCAGGCTTACAAGGATTTCGACTTGTCGGCGTTGTCGATGACGGGCGAGGGTTGGACAACCACACCTGAAGGTAACTAATGAACAATGATGTTGTTTGAATAATTGTGCTTGATCTGACTTTTAGTAACACTTTAATAAACATAAACTTTGAGTTCACAGTACTTTTGATCAGTAATTTGAACTATTTTAATGCTCAAGAATGGTGTTACAGAAAATCATCACATTTCACAATCTACGAATGAAAGAACGAGTTTATTTAAAACAATAACCTTAGACAACAATTATTCTGAAAATTAAATATTAACTTAAACCTTACTTTAGAAACAAAGACTTTTTATTGAGTTCTTATTGAAAGGCGCTCGCACAAAAGAACACAGCCGGGGCGTAGTAAAAATGTAAAATACCAATGATATTTTAAATACATCAGGTGACTGACACTGGAATACCAATGTGGGAAGTCTGAATGTTTAAAACATCGGAATGGGCAAACAGAGAATCCCCATTTACATACAAGGATACCGGTATTGAGACTTGATTGATGCTATCCCGTTGTAAAACGCATCTCATAGCCAGATGGTTGGCGAGATCGCCATGATAAATTCTAATGCACCCATAACATTGCAGTTCGCGACCACCGTAAAATATATTCAACGATCATGTTCGCAACATATTTTAGATTTATTGAACTGGTTATCATATTTTTAACAGCGTGATGAATGCAACACGTTAAGTATCGTGAATGTGTGTCGATCACTGATGTTTTAATTTTATTGAGTACTTCACACTTCATTCTTTAACAGTAGTACCTAATAAACATAGCATTAGGTCTATAAAATCTCAGAACATTAATTTGTCCATGTAGATCTAAGATTGTTGCCAGATTAATTGAATCTCTTAATAGCGTTGATCTTATAAAGGTAATCTTATCCTCGAATGACAAATATTTAGCATCATTTGATATTCTCTTAGTCTCTTTACATTTAAAAGATAACCATAGCAGCACAAAAGATCTGGTGATTATTTCAATAACCAGGCAAGTTATGAATAAAATGCTGGATCCCAAACACGAACACTCGATTACTTTTTATTTCAAACTTCGGGTGGGCCAGTCAATAACAAAACATGTCAAAACGAACCGTCGCGTCGGATTTTCAATAGCTTCCATCAAATAAGAACATACAAATAATTCTCGAAACGAATACGCTGCAACCACTATGACAAAATGCACAGATCTTATCTTCTGAAGCAGCAATACATTAAAGACGACTCCAAAACAAGCACGTTCATCAACCATTTAGAATTTATACACTGTTGTATGTCAAAATTATCGACAATCTTAGGCCGACAGCACAATTTATTGTTTCAGCGATGCACCTACGCCGACTATTTGAAACCCAACTGTGCTATCGATTAAGCATCCTCCAAAGGACATGGTCGATGTATTACCGCAAAGAGCGTTTGATCTCTGTACGCATTACCTTTATAGGCGGAAATATAAAGCAATGCAGTTAAAATCCCATTGCTAGCATACGAGTTTATGAAACGCATGTTTGATTTATAATAATTTAAGATGCATGTTGGTGAATACGCTAAAGTTCTATAAATCTTATTAATGTGAAAGTTTGAATGTTTAGTTGGTTTAGGATGTTGCTTACTCCGTTACTTCACAAACAGTAAAACGATTTGATTGACGAAACATAATATGAAATCATTGACGAAACATTATATGAAATATTGTCAAAATTAATGATTTCATCGATATAATATGAAATAACAGGTATGAGTAAAACAAAAGTAAATAAATCACTTCAACGACACTATTAGATAAGCAGGTATGTCAAAATGACCAAGTTAATATGAATCGAGCAATTAATGAGACTGACTCGTTTATATAGGCTACCATATTTAAAAGTATAAAGCACTGATAGAGTACCTTGTACGCAACGAGACAATAACAACGCAATCATTTCCCATTCACGTAACTTAATCATTATAAGACATTTAATTTGTCAAGTCCTATATTCAATGCCTTATCTTAGTATATTGAACTGTCCACCGCGATGCCAAGACTATCTAATTTAAGATCTATATCACTTTCGACATTTTATACGAAAGCACCAATTATCTAAACACAAAAAGAAGTGACAATATTTACAACAAGCGCCTTCGCTTCGCGCAAGTGACAATATTTACATCAATTATTTGGAACATGAAAATAAAAATATTTTAGTTAAGATAATATGCATGTGATCCTTAATGAATATCAAGAAAATGATTAAATAGTGAGAGAACAAGATATTGCTGCAGTTCTTTGATTTACCTATAATAATCAATGTAAGGTAATAATTATTATATATTTTTGATAAGCCATTTTAAATTTATATAGTACAAAACTAAAAACCAATGTAACGGAACAGGTTTCTTCAGATAGCCATAAAAGTATGTAACGATGATTCATTGAATTAATATTATAGAGTAAAAGTATGGGAAAAATTAAACTTAAAAACAGAAAAACTATCAGAAACTGAAGTATTTTAAAATAATTAATTAAATTATAATTAGATAGGAGAGTTCCTAGTTTTGGTTTAAGTTCTGTTATAAGTAGCTTTAACATGTAAAATTACGAGGGTAAAGACCGTCCAAGAAAGTGTTTGATGTTACAAAACCTTTTCGATATAAGTACGTGGATGACTTCATTAGCACGCTGCGTATTGTTTGCTCAAAAGATATTTGTTTTAGCTTTCACAAGAAAGGTGTGCCGTGGTAATAGTGCTAATAGCGCTGACCCTGATAGGCTGGGTATTAATTTTTAGGAACTAAAAATTTTATGCGCCTAAAAATTATCAATGGTGATAAATTATAAAATTTACGATTTAAAAAAACGTTTTGTGATACATTTAATATTATCACGAAAATTGTTTCGTTAAGACACGAGTTCCAGTTTCCAGTGATTCTACTGGAAGGTTTAGAATTTAGAAGTCACGATAATAAGAAATCGTTCAAACACTCAACTCAACAAGTATTTAATATATTCACGATATAGATTATCAAGCGAATTAAATCACATTTCCATGACAGGGCATTAAATAATTAAGAAACGTGTTAAAGAAAAGCACAATAATTATGATTTTATGATAAGTTATGAATATTCGCGGTCGAGTTGGAACTCAGAAGTGTCATCATTAAAATACGACATGGCGATAAAGATGATAGCATCTGACAGGAAGTCAGTGCAGTCTTAGATTTAAATCCAGCTTGAGCATTTTATAATTTCAGTGTTTCTAATTAATATCGGGTTCCTGTGCATGGGAATTTCTCATCGATGATTACTACAGGAATGTTTACAAGAATGAGGAGCGGGATGTGTGTTTATTGAAATTAACTGAACGAGGCGATAAATAATAAAATAGCCGGTCAATCAATACAAGGAAATAATATAGATGGATGTTTGCTGGGTTATTCACATAGACATAGATAAGATAAACACTTGCGGGAAAGAAAGGAATGGCTTTTTTATGGAAACTGACTATAATTTTGGTGGAATAAACTATGCTTAAACAAGCTAAAAGAGTTAGTTGAAAACAAATTACGAGGGTCAGTTAAAGACAAGTAAGAAGCTTAACCATTACTTAAATTCTCATTTAACTAATAAAGGTTTTATCAGTGGAGCCTCAGGCAAAGTAAGGACTAGGACAGTAGGAGCTTGTAAGAGTTTCTAAGTCCGTGAGAAAGACAAGCGGCCTCCGAGCACGCGAACACTAACGAGCTACGTGATGACGTCTCAAACGCTCAGGATATTTGAATTAAACTTAATGAGGAGGAACTAAATTTAGTATTTATTACTTTGCGGTAACTGGCTATGAAAACATGGCTACTAATTCTAGTAATGAATTAATACTGAATGGTTTTCTCTAAGCAGCAATCATATTTAATAGGAATGTAGGGGATTTAATTATTATTCAACTGAATATTGAATGAAAGCAGGCGTTATTTTGCGGAAATCCAT
Organism: Coenonympha glycerion; assembly: GCA_963855885.1. Lineage (NCBI taxonomy): Eukaryota > Metazoa > Arthropoda > Insecta > Lepidoptera > Nymphalidae > Coenonympha > Coenonympha glycerion. The sequence goes on along the minus strand of OY979637.1, from coordinate 11,443,585 downwards.
AATTAGCAGGACTGATTAATTTGTTTTGCTATTATCCGCTACTTGAAAGGAGAGTACTCTACGATTTCGCATTGTGAAGTCAACATTAGTCACATTCATGGTGGCTCGTTAATTTTGATAAATGAGAATTTAAAATTTAAAAATCGTAATGACATAGTGAGCCTTTCTGTAGAACGGACAATCGAGCTAGCCTGTGTTGAATTAAAGCAGTTCATTATCGTCTGTGTATATAGACCTCCCTTATCTAACTTTGAACTTTTTGAAAAACGGATTGATGAAGTTTTATTCAAAATATCAAAAGGTAATAAAAATCTAATTGTTTGCGGCGATTTCAATATTAATATTTTGGAAAGCTGCCCTGCAACCGTCAGGTTATTAAATTTATTTAAAACTTACAATTTAATTAATGTCTTTATGGAGCCAACTCGGATAACTTCCCACAGTGCCACATGTTTAGATAATATTTTTACAAATGTAAAACCAGTTAGCAGTGAAATAATAAACAAATTAGACTCTGATCATTGTGGCCAATTTATTAAATTAGAAGCAATTAAGAGAAATGTAGAAAAGCGAAAAATTACTTTTGTGCCAGTATCATCTGACCGTATAGAAAAAACAAGAGCAAGGCTAGTGCAGGGACTACCGTTCCTACCGGACACTATGAATGCAAACGAGATGTATAATGCATTTTTTGATAAATTTAGTTCCATCTTTAGTTCAGTATTTACAAGCAAAACGGTCTTGACTACTGACGCATTAGTTTTCAGTGAGTGGGCAACAAGCGAACTGCATTTAGATAGGCAAAAGCTATATGAACTATATGCCGAACGTACATACAATACTAGTGATGAGTTCAGAGAGCGCGTTAAATTGATGTCAAAAAAGTTTAAAAATGATTGTATATCATCAAAGTCAAAGTATATACAAAATAAAATTAAAAATAGCGCCAATGTCACAAAAACGACCTGGAATATAATAAACCAGGAAACTGGAAGAGCTAAACAGCGTACTAGTACCATTAAACTTGACATTGGCAATAAATCTATCACGTCAGACCTTGAGGTTGCTACTGCTTTTGAAGGGTTCTTTACGGACATTCCAGTTTCCACAACAAAATCACTGAACTCTTCACCAGCTATCGCCCTCTCACTTTTAGAAGATAATGTGCCTGAATGTAATAGCATCTTTACCTTCAGCCATGTTACTAGCTCTGATGTTATTAAAGCATTTAAATTAATAAATATAAAAAAAACCAATGACTTATGGGGCATTTCTGTCAATGTTGTGAAATCTTTGCTTGATATTGTTGCACCAGATTTGGCAGTAATATTTAATAATTGTGTAGATTGTGGTGTTTTTCCTGACTTAATGAAACATAGTAAAATAATTCCACTGTTTAAATCAGGTAGTACCAATGACCCCACTAACTTTAGACCAATATCTGTACTGCCTACTTTCAGTAAAATTTTTGAAAAACTTATACTGATTCAATTGCTTACTTACTTTCAAAAAAATGAATTATTACATAATAAACAATTCGGATTTACGCGGGGTCGCTCGACTACCGATGCTGGTGTCGAGCTAATACAACATATATTTGAAGCCTGGGAGGAATCACGTGATGCGCTGGGCATTTTCTGTGACTTATCCAAGGCGTTTGATTGTGTTGAGCATGAAACATTGGTCAGGAAGTTACACCACTACGGAATTAAAGGTGCAGCTCTTGATTTGATGAGCTCCTATCTGAGCAGTCGCATTCAAAAAGTAGATGTCAATGGGAAACGATCTTCTGGGTCGACTGTGAAGATGGGAGTTCCTCAAGGGTCTATTTTGGGTCCATTCCTGTTCCTTATTTACATCAATGACCTTCCTTACCTTACTAAGGACAAGCATGAGATAGTACTGTTTGCTGATGATACATCACTTTTGTTTAAAATTAATCGACAGAAAAAAAATTTTGACGATGTAAACAGTTGTCTCAAAGAAGTAGTACATTGGTTTGAAGCTAATAATTTGCTTCTCAATAGCAAAAAAACAAAATGTATTAAATTCACCTTACCTAATGTTAGGCAAATTCAAACGAATGTAAAACTAGGTGTAGAGGAATTGGATCTTGTAGACACAACTGTATTTCTAGGAATAACGTTAGATGCTAAACTGCAGTGGGACCCTCATATAAATAATTTATCGAACAGGCTTAGTTCTGCTGCGTACGCGGTAAAAAAAATTAGGCAGCTGACAGACGTCCAGACTGCTCGACTGGTATATTTTAGTTATTTTCACAGCATTATGTCCTATGGTCTTTTGCTATGGGGTAATGCTGCTAACATTGATACTATTTTCGTGCTGCAGAAGAAGGCTGTTCGTGCCATTTATAAAATGGGCCCAAGAGAGTCTTTAAGAGAAAAATTCAAAGAATTTAATATAATGACGGTACATGCACAGTATATATTCGATAACTTGATATATGTGCATAAAAATATTAATAACTTTGTTAAGAAAAGCGATCTCCATGCTATCAACCTTAGAAGTAAAAATAAACTTATAGTTCATAAAACAAGACTAGAGAAAATAAATAAATCATTTAAAGGCAATGGGATACGCTTTTATAACAAACTCCCTAATGAAATATTAAACTTATCCCTCAATAAGTTCAAAGTCGCTGTAAAACGAAAGCTCATTAATAAAGCTTACTATAGTATTAAGGATTACTTACATGAATCAAATCCTTGGGGATGAATGAACTGCTGTAATTATACTAGCTCAATTAGTTTTAAAAGCTTTTGTGAAGTGGTGATAACAGAAAACAAAACCCGGCTGAGTTTGTTGTGGGCTTCTTCTCAGTGCAGGGCGCGTTGGAACCCTCGTAAACTTAGTTTTAAGTCGACTTGGAGTTATCGCCATACAAATGTGACAAATATCATAAGGACCATTTACAAGCGCCTATATTTTAGGCCTATGTGAAAAATAAAGATATTTCATTTCATTTCATTTCACATCTCCTGAGGATGTCCCGGTGTCGGGACGAAACGTGCGTCGAAGAAAGTAATAGAAAATTGTGTGTGGTGTTTCATGTGGATGGTGTTCCTGCATATCAGAATCCTTTCATGTAGCGGATATTAGCAAAACAAATTAATCAGTCCTGCTATTCAACTGAATTCCGATGGAATCATTGATGGATTCCATTTCAACAATCTTTAAAGCCCAAAAAATACTGATTCAAATTTGGGTTTTCATTCTACTGATAGAAGTGGAGTTTTAAATATTTAAAGCAATCTCTGTTTGAAGGTTTTGGCGAGATCATAAAACTTCAAGTGTAGGTAGGTAACTAAGTTTAACCAACGTAGTTAAGTTAGTTACTGGCGTAACATTCTGAGTGGCATAATATTCACATGCCCCAGACAGACTACTCCAAGAGTTATACGGACAAATTGGCTGTTATATTGGAACTTATCGATATAACTTCTGTTTTAAGGTTTCGAAAATGCTGGGGTCGTGACCGCACGTAATAGCTTTGGGCGTTCGCAGAACTTGTATAATATATGAAAGCATAATATTATGATAAGAGAAAATATATAGCACTGTCGATAGCTATTAATTATTTACTGTTACGAATGTTCATGGTTATGTAAGGAAAATGTATAAAACTATAAAATATAATTTTAACATCATGCATCTATGCCCAAATTCAATAGCTGATTTGAAACATATATCTTACTGTTAAATTTCGGAACTGGAGATAAAAAATCTTAGTAATGAACAAACAAAATATATTATTAAAAAAATATTTCACTGATGAACTTCAGAGTAATTACTATTTAATTTGTTAAAATAATAATTTAAGAGGAACCTAATAAATTACGAATCTTTTTATCGATTTTTCGGACCAATCAACTTTATACAAATTGGACAAAGTAAGCAATAAAAAACTTGGATACTTTTTTCGTATATAATTATTTATTAGTTTAAATAATCCCGCTAATCGTAAATTGGTTAGGAGGTCAAACGTGTTTGATAGTGAATTAATTTCGCTTTTTATAACTGAACTGAAATACATTTAGACTACTTATGGCTTTTTTTCAATCAAGTCATTCCTAATCAGATGAATTGCCGTTTGAGTTCGATTGAAATTCAATGGGAATCGGATTAAATAGATCAAATCATCGAATATTTGATCAATTAATGGTACACGAAAACGTTGTTAAAATAAATTGGTTTTTATGTAGTCCCAATTTTATCTTATTGGATCGACGTCATAAGGTGATTATGGTTAAAAACAACTGGATAAGAAAGACTGTGGAAAGCTGAGGATAGTTTTATAGCTGTTGCGCTCGCTTGGGAAGGTTTATGTTGAATTGTGAACTTTCCCAAGTGATATTATTTAAATAAATAAATAAATAAATAAATAGATATGAATATATAATATGAAAACAATAAAAATAAACTCAATGAACATAACCGCGCCTTCGGGTTGCTTGCCTTGGGAAGGTTTATGTTGAATTGTGAACTTTCCCAAGTGATATTATTTAAATAAATAAATAAATAAATAAATAAATAAATAAATAGATATGAATATATAATATGAAAACAATAAAAAACGTTGCCGATAGATATCTGCCTCAATGAACATAACCGCGCCTTCGGGTTGCTTGCCTTGGGAAGGTTTATGTTGAATTGTGAACTTTCCCAAGTGATATTATTTAAATAAATAAATAAATAAATAAATAAATAAATAAATAAATATGAATATATAATATGAAAACAATAAAAAACGTTGCCGATAGATATCTGCCTCAATGAACATAACCGCGCCTTCGGGTTGCTAAATTCCGGCAGGGTAGTAAAAAAACGAAGAAGAAAGTTAAAAAATATATCTATCCCTCCTGCTTTGCACGGATGATCCAGTGAGAATTTCTGAAAAACCCTTTGATATCCCAAGGATTCATCATAAAGAGAACCTCTGTGCAAGCAGTGTCCGTGCAGCATTCAAGTCCAAAAGTTTCGACATAATATAGGGTATAGCAAACATGAGGTTTTAAAAATTGATCAAGTGAGATTCGGGCTGGCGCACTGAGGGTTCCGTACTATCAAGACCAATTCGCAATATTATTAAAGTAAATTAAACACCCCTGATCCTTTTTTACCCTTTGGGTACGGAACCTTAAAAAAAGGTTTTAATATGAAAATGATGGTGTAATAAAAAGACTCAAGAATGTGGAAATTTAATAATATTGCGGTGTTTATTTGCTAAGTGGACGCTTTTGCAGAATTTGATTTACAGCAATTGGCAACCCTTTTAGAAATGTAGCAGATAGCAGACGTTTAAAACCGCTTCTAAATTACGAGCAGCAAACCAGCTGCATAAGACTTGTATCGTAAGTTAGAGAAATGATTGCCTTTGATTAAACACCCATACAGCGTATCCTGGTACATAACTGGTAAACTTGCGGCGGTAACGATGGAGATAAATAAAGGCGTTCGAAAGATATCGTAATGGTTTTCAACGTTAAATGAACAAATATTAAGTTATTCTAAAGGTAGTATAATTTTGCGACTGTATAGGCCTTGGCTTCGTTCCATCAAGCTACACGATTTTTTTACTCAAAAGCAAAAACGTGTCAATGAAATTTCTTACTTACTACGTAAACATCAGGATTTAGTCAAATTGAGAAATTCTGATGATGTTTCAAATAGATAGAATAAAAAAGAAGAAATAATAATATTAGTCCGCGAAAAGAAAACTTTATATAAGAAGAACACCATTCCACAAAAAATCTAGGTGCATAAGCAATACGTATTTTGCTACGAGACAATATTATCTTTGTGGTGAAGACAGTGAATACAAACGCGAGGCATTACGGTCGATTTAAGAGAGTCCCGGTGTGTTCAAAGCCTGCTGCGCTGTTTCAGAGTTATGATCGCACAAACAAACAGATGCCAACGGCTAGCGGCGTATGTTAAAGAAATGGCAGGAGCGTTTGATTAAGCACTCTCCTAGTGTATTATATTGATAGTAGAAGCTGCTCAGGAACTATTGCTCAGGAACTATACAATGCTAGGAAGGTACATAGTTCCATGACCATTAACATTTCTCAGATCATTGATGGATAGAGCTTATAGAGTTTAAGGCAGTCAAGTAAGACTTCGAAATCTTCGAGCCATACTTCCTAAGTACAAGAATTTGTTATTTATTTTTTTATTTCGCTTTGTTTCTGCCACAAAACCGTGTAATGCACAGACGGCAGTTAAGGAGTGCGACAAGTCTAAATTCGGCGCTCGCGCAGGAATGCAGAGTTGTGTCGAAACGCAAGGCCACGATTGGTACTTGGCATGTCCTAGTGCTTGGTCTAGCTTTGCCGTACGTCGATTATCTTATTAATTTCGAGTAATTGATTTTATTTGCAATTAAATACGGTGTTATTAATAAATGACTTTTGCAATGACAGAACCATGTTGGTATGCCTTTTAAGATATCACTGACATGTCCGATAGCAGAATAAAATCAACAACAGTTATACCTAATAATAGCTCTCGACAGAAGCCTTGCAACCTACCAGTCTTTACTCTATGTATTTTATAATTTTAATTTTTTTTCTTAACATTCTGTTCGTACTTATCATAATCTATCAGCTCGTTAATGTTCATACTTACCAAAATCTCTCAGCTGAATAAAAAATAGACTTAAAATTTAGCATTTAACGTTGAGAAAAAGACAAATTTACTTTATTTTAGGACTCATGACAGCTTTTATCAGATTTCTTAAGATAAATCATTGGGAAACCAAATTCTTGGCAGCACCGGCTATTTTTAAAGATAGACCTCAGCGTTCAGTAATCTTATTATTAATTTTCAATCAATGAACATTACTACTTCATCAGGTCATCTAAAAGATTATGAAATACGTAGTCATTATCAGAACCATTACCGTTTCAAGTTTTAACTAATGAAAGCCATAACTATCGTTAATGAATGAGCCATTTGAGCTTGCGTGTGATTTATATGCAACCAATGGCTTTGATATTAAACACACGTATATTATAATTGCAGTGCAGTTTACCGCCCGTCGTGTGAAGCTGTTTAAGACTTATGAGACAAGCTGTGTATGATTTTTAGGCTTTTAATATGTACCTTTTACAATTACTTATCTTTTGCTCATATATCTTCACAAAGTCGACTATTGTACTCTTCCCATTTCCCACGATTACCACCTTACTTGTCCATGTGTTTCTATTGTATGTTTTGTTATAATTTATCTCATAAGGTTTCCTAAGCCTTTTTATTAAAATAAAACGTATTAGTGAGAAATATACCCAAAGTAAGAACACATCGTAACGTTGGACGTGCAGCGTTTGGTGTTTATTTTACTGACTTCTAAAAATCTTGGTAACAAGTGGATTTGTTTATTTCTTGTTAAAAAAAATTGCATGTAACGTTAGTTTATTAGACGCTTCCAAACAAGTTTACCATGTCTAGTCCGTGTATGTTTCTTACAAACTATATACAAATTGAAAAAAAAATTATAATACGTATGCATCTTTCAATTAATGGAACAATGCAAGTTTCAACAAAATCGGTTACTTATATTATTTTCAGGATATGGATCAATAAATCTTTATTGATAGCAAAAATTGTAATCGCAGTATGTACGAGTACATTAGAAAATTTAATAAACCTGTAGATATTTCAGACGATATCAAAAGTTCCCTCCTAGACTTCCTTTATTTTCCTTAATCCAGTCGGTTTAACTTCATACTTAATAATATAATAAATAATGTTTAGATATTTCTTTTTATTGAAAGACCGTGGAATTAAGTGTTGTTGCTTTTGACCTTTTGGCTCTTCGTGTTCCGGCTTTTTGATTTCTAGAGTATCAAGTCTCTCGTCATAAATAACATAATGCCTTACATTTTACATTCAAAAAACTGGAAACGTCATTACCGCCCGTTGTGTGGATGTCCGTTTATGAGACAGGTGCTATGCATTTTGAGATGTCTGAGAATAAACTAAAATATTGTAATGGATTGAATATATTCGTCGGGCCTATCCAATAATAAATCTTTGGATGTTGCAATATGTTTACAAAGAACTTGGCTTCTTATTACCAAAAGAAAATGTGACATAAAATCGACTCTATAAGTTGTTAAGTACAAAAGTTCATCAATCTTTATTCTGCTCACTATCATGGTGGTTTTCGCTCCATCGCAAAATACCAGATTTGCAAAATATCATTTTCGGTGGTTAATATTTTTTTCTTGGAGATAAGTAAACAACCACCAGCAAAATTAGAGTATTATATTCAGAAAAAAATCCCAAACATAAACATTTACTCTATATTCAAGGAAGTTTTTTTAAGAAAGTGCGGACTTTATCCTCGGAAGGTAAACTTTTACTCGTAAGGTAATGTCACACGTCATTTGTAATATTATCATTCGACCACAAGTTACAAGAACATTTTCACCTGGAAGTGAAAGTCAACCATAAACTTGGTTTTGAATGTCTACCCGAATACCACATATTCGTAGATTGGGTACTTATTCTTCTCCTATAAGTATAGCTTGTAGATTTCCGGTAATTTCTAGCTCAGTGGTCTGATTCTATATCGTTCAGTTTTTTAGTTAGCAACCTCCATAAGCTAACATAGAGCATTGTATATTAACATGAAACGATACCAACTCAGGTTAATAAATCGTACAAAAAAATTCAAAAATAGCTTTTAATAGTAATATGTACTTAATTAAATAATTGCGTATTTTTTATAGCAGAGAACATATTTTGCATAAGCCCGGTAAACTATCCGTTTGGCTATGTCTGTTCTAGATGCCTAATTTTATAAAATATTAATATCTTCGTTAATATAATCAATTCTAATCCCCTCGAGAAGCGATTTCAATACTGGTTTAAATACAGTTATGACTTACGAGATTTGTTTCCAAACGATGTTCATAATATGATAAACTATTTAAAATAGTTGCGTTGCGGTATTTTAATAGCTTAAAATAATCAACACTATGAAATTCGTGATATCCAATACTAAAACGCTTTTAAAACAATAACTAACATACAAGTACAAAACACAAAGTAAAGTCATCAAGTAATTGTACAAAAATGTCATGTATGGCACTATGCAGATTGTATAATTCTTATTTATTTAGCTGTGGGTACCCACATTTCAAGCCTGTCGCAAGAATAATCTAGCTTGCACATGTAAAAACTCGCTAAATAGGTGTAATTTATGACAAATTAAATCCACATTCTATAGCCTAGCTGGTCTTCTCGTAAGTTACAACATCGGCTCTAGATTCATTCGTAGCAAATGAATAGGTACAGCAAAGTATCAGGTCTAGTTCAATTTTCGCGGAAAGTTTTATCAAAGGAATCCGACGAGTACTTCAGTATAATTACTACCTTTTACGCGCGCTTTGATTTGCAAGAATTTCATATTTTTTAAAACCCTTGAAATCTCGTAATTCAACATTCACCCGTCTTGTTTCGTAAATCTTTAGAGAGAGATCAAATATGATAATCGAAATATGTAAGAGTAATACTGGCCCTATACCAATAGGTATTTCAGCCGATATAAGTTCGCTCCTAGACTCTATTACTGAAAGATTCCGGAATTTACTGTTGTTGCTTTTGACCTTTGTTTTTATTTCAGCTTTTTAGTTTGTATTCCTTCAAGACGCAAAATAGATATTTTTCAAAAAATATTGTATTTTCAATTACAGTTAAGTAACTCAATAAATACGATAGCATATACGATTTTGAGAAACTCATAAGTAAGCTGAGTGGCTAGTTTTCCTACATTGTCCGTTGGTTCATTTGCGCTAAATATGGGAAATATTCGTATGTCTTCAACATCATTATTAATGTTCATCTACCAGAAAGAAATAATGAAAACATTGCAGCAGATGTGATACGTAGTGACAACACGGGGTTCGTATTACGACAAAAATGCAAATTAGACGGAATAGCGGTTATTGGTGTACGGTGTAAATATCTGCTGTTTCCTCATTGACGTATACTCTAGACGGGGCGGACCGCGCAAAAAAATGTCGCCAGTTCATGGGAGCAAAACCCCCTCCGGCGTCAGTAGTAAGCTGTAAGCCTACGCAGTATTTCGCAGGAGTTTCGACACATGGCTCTATGCATTTTATTGTATGAAGAAGGTTTACGTAAAATGTTCGGATCTTGACTATTATTACTCGTATCAATGTGTTTCCTAAGGTTCCTAAGGTTCTCGACATCCGTGGTTTGATTGGACATTTACTATGAAGTCATTTAATTAAATCTTTAAAAGGCTACTTACGCAGAAATAATTACTCCGAGATGCTCGCATTCCTTAAATTATCCATTCCAGTGCGCCATCTGCAAATTAAAAAAAAACAATGAAATTGAAACTATCAAATACTTACTTAAGTAATTGAGAGGTGAAAGATAAATCATGCAACTATGGTCTAATTCACTTTTGTTACTTTGCCATCAAGTAATACGTAATTCGTATAACTTCAAACTTGGGGGCCTAAAACAATACACAGAAAACCTTGTACCTCCTACAATCTTGGGTACCTTGATATCAAAACAGCATTGCACTAAAGATCAAATCTCTTTCTTGGTAGCTGGATCCAAAGGAATCGCAAGCTGAGGTCAGCTCCCAACATTGTCTGCCCACAATGGCCAATTGTGAGAAGAATCGCCGAGACAATACCCAGCTTAGTAATTAGCGACCAATTAAATATTTATTTAAACACAACTGCAACGGCATTGTTGCACGCATTCTATTTGCTGAATAAATAAACATGGTTGAGTTACAACAATAGTATTCAGGGGATAGCAGCCACATTTATAATTAAACTTAGAATGTAATAGGTATTATTGTTCGTCACGGCACTTTAGAACTAAATTCTCAATTCAGTGATCGGTAGATGCTCGCATTAGGTGAAGTGATGATGAACTGATAACAGAAAGGAACAGAATGATTCCAGATCCTCAACCTATAGCAAGAAGACTCATATAACTTTTAACAATCCCCCTATTCCATGATGTCTCATCCCTTCTGAACAGGGAAAGTTTTAATAGGGATACGGTTTGAAGCTAGATCAAATGTATACATGATGATCCTGATTGGACAGTTCCTGAAATACATGTTTCCTATCCGTATATGGATAGAGATCGCAATAAGTAGTATGTTTATATTTTTCTTGCCACACGGGTGCCTCAGCGACTGTTTGCTACAGGAGAATGCCAAATGTTAGAATCTAGAAGTTTGGGCGTCAAAACAGGTTTTAAACGACCCGATTACTCACAAATGCGTATAATTTCCGACCATCTTGCATTATACATCCAGTTTAGACAATTTCGCGTAATGCGAGTGGATATCATCTCCTTACGAGCATAAACTGAGACGGAACACTGTCCTGTGGACATATTTGTTTTAATGATACCGAAACAATGCCCTTTTGCTCGTTATCATCAATGTCACATTGATAGCTGCTGTATAATTAATACTGCAATCAAACATTGCTACCATGTCGACAAGTACAGAAATATACAGAAAAACCCGGAGACATCCGTACACTCTTATCGTAATTTCGATAAACATTAATAATAAAAGATACCGGCCAAGTGCAAGTCGTTCGGCAACCGAGGGTTCCGTACTACATCTTATCTTATACATTTAATTTATGATTATTAACATTTTAAATTCATTTTTAGAAAATGTCGTATTTACCATTATATATTTAATGCAGTATTAATTTATTTCATACAAAAAATGTTATTTCTGTAAATTGACATTACACTGTTGCGGTTGCGCGCGCCGCCGCGGCATTGCCACTTGCCGATGTCACAGAGTAGGAACAAGACCTCTTAGAATAGAAGGTGTTCCTCAGAACAGCCCCCCGACTGCTATACATATGAATTTATCAGTTCAACTAAAATACCTTGTTTCTTACTTTTTAGTTAATTTTATAACAGGGCAGTGGAGTTTTTTAATTTTTTAATTACTTATTTTTATTTTATATTTTTTAGTGATGGGCAGCAGTTAGGTGAAGCAAGGATTCAACAATAACCCATAATAACATTATGTCCAAAGGTCTTTAGTCATTCAGAAGTTATGGCAAATGGAAATAAGCTTTCCTACATACATACTTATAAATACATACATACTTTCTTTTTTTTGTTAGTTTTAATAGTTGTAAACAAATACAGGCTGAGAGCGATTGGGTATTTTTATCAAACCCTATGTTTGAATGGAAGCAGGCGTTATTTTGCGGAAATCCATAATAAGCAGGACAGATTTATTCGTTTTGCTATAATCCGCTACTTGAAAAGATTCTGTATGGTACAATATGCAGGAACACTACCAACATGAAACACCACAGTCCACACACAATTTTCCAACACTTTCTTCGTCGCACGTTTCGTCCCGACACCGGACAACCTCAGGAGATGTTGAATTCAAATGCTAAATCGTAGAGTAACCCTATGTTTATTCACTTTAAAATAAATAGTTAAATAAATTAAAATAAAAAAAATAAAGGGGGGCTCCCATACAACAAACGTGACGTTTTTGCTTAATTTTGTTTGATATTGTTACAGTGCGACAAGGCTATATTGGCGCGTGGCCAAAATCGGTACTAACGCCGCTATCTTGTGATACTGTTTGATAGTTCACTCTGTCGGTATATAGCTATTGTATATTGTATTGTTTTTGCTTACTTTTAACTATTTTAAACTGAAATTAAAGTAAAATTAAGTTGATTTTATTTTCTGGATGCCTTTGTTATATAACAGCGCCCTCCTGTCAATGTCATTCAAGTGCCAAGAGAGCCTTGTCGGACTGTAAGTGTAACAGGTAGACGCTTCAAATATTCACAGACTATAATAGTTATATTCACTTTAAAAATAAATAGTTCATGTAAAATGAAACAAATGTTTAAGGGGGTCTCCTACAGAACAAACGTAATTATTTGCTCGGTTTTGAATTTAGTGGGTAGGGGTTTTTAGTTAACTTTATCACTATTGTGAATTGGTCTTAATAGTAAAGTTAAGAAAACCTCAGTGCGCGCGCCTTACTCGCACTTGACTGATTTTTATAAGGTTCTTGTTGCCTGCGGAACCCTATGTATTTTCTGCAGTTTATTTATACGTGGGAATACCTACGGATAATCTTTATCTGAGGGGGTCAACGGGTTACGGTTCAAATATTATGAATTTACACACTGGTTTTGCCCGCAGCTCCACGTGGCGTGATTTTTTAGAAATAAACGTAATGTTGTATGACTCCAAAAGTCCACCAAAATGGCTTCAGTGTTTAGTGGTTACAGATAATAATATCCCAGCAAAAACATTTTCATGTAAAATGTTGCCAAGACGAGAACATGTGGCTCACACTATCAAAAAGTTATCAGATCTCATGTAGAGCAAGACTTCTAACTCTACACGCCCTAACTCTATAAATCCTAACTTTATAAACTCTACACTTTAGTCAAAATATATTATGTCTTGGCTGTTTCGGTACCGTCACATGGGCGTAAAGTGAAGCATTTATTCACTGTTCAGTACTTTTCTAATAGAGTTTTGCAAGTGGCATAATGGACCATGCAAAATTCAAGAAATTTCACATTAAAATTAAATGGTTTCACCATTGTTATGGGAAAAAACTTCCATTTATTAAAAATATCCTCTAAAGCAAAGGAACACCCTTTTGCAAAGTGTGATGAAGTATTTGAAACCAATGCAGTTAGTAAAACCTAAGTGCAGTTTCTGAGGAGACTCAATACCTATCTAATAAATAATCGTTACTACAGAAACTAGGTATTGTATATCAGAAAAGTACAAAGTCAGTAAATAATATTTTTACTTTACACCCATGTGACAGTAACGAAACAGCCAAGACATAATATATTTTGACTAAAGTGTAGAGTTTATAAAGTTAGGATTTATAGAGTTAGGGCGTGTAGAGTTAGAAGTCTTGCTCTACATGAGATCTGATAACTTTTTGATAGTGTGAGCCACATGTTCTCGTCTTGGCAACATTTTACATGAAAATGTTTTTGCTGGGATTTCACTTCTTTTTGTAAGTTGTTTACGACTATATTTTTTATTTGGTTAATTTCCTTTTCTTTGGTGTATTTCTTGAATATCATTGCAAGGTGGATATTTGTCCGAATCAAGTATCCCCCCCCCTCTATCATTTAAATGAGGGAACCCTCCTTGGTTCACCTAGTTTATTTTTTTCCTTATTTGTAGTTTATTACAAAGAGTCCCTATATCAATTTTGAGACCTCTAGCATCAATATTTGCGGTAATTTCATACAAACTTCCATCCCCTATTTTAAGGGGTTGGGGGGTTAAATTTTCAACGTTTGGAATTTTTTAGTTGGTTGTGTGCTAATACTAGCTTATATACCAAATTTCAGAAATTAAGTTTTTATTATACCTATATACTTATGGGAAACCCCATACGAACTTCCAACCCCCTAATTTTATGGATGTGGGGTGATTAACTAAAAATCCTGAAACACGTATTTAATTGTTTATTACAAAGAGTCCCTATATCAATTTTGAAACCTCTAGCATCAATATTTGAGGTAATTTCATACAAACTTCCATCCCCTATTTTAAGGGGTTGGGGGGTTAAATTTCCAACTTTTGGAATTTTTTTGTTGGTTGTGTGCTAATAGTAGCTTATATACCAAATTTCAGAAATTAAGTTTTTATTATACCTATATACTTATGGGAAACCCCATACGAACTTCCAACCCCCTAATTTTATGGATGTGGGGTGATTAACTAAAAATCCTGAAACACGTATTTAATTGTTTATTACAAAGAGTCCCTATATCAATTTTGAGACCTCTAGCATCAATATTTGCGGTAATTTCATACAAACTTCCATCCCCTATTTTAAGGGGTTGGGGGGTTAAATTTCCAACTTTTGGAATTTTTTTGTTGGTTGTGTGCTAATACTAGCTTATATACCAAATTTCAGCTTTCTAGGTCTTCAAGAAGTACCTAGGAATTTTGATGATCATCAGTGAGTCAGTCAGTCAGTCAGTCAGTGACGAAATTTGGGTTTTTTAGACGTCAATAAAATCTAAAGTATAAGACCTATAAAATTGAAACTTTATAGGTTTAATAAGTTCACTGGCGACATCATTTTCCGAGAATTTTGATTATCTGAAATAATTTAGGCCTAAGTTATAAGGGTTTAAAAATACGGCGAAACACTTCGAGAAAAGATAGGTAGTGCCCTCGCGCTTCGCTTGGCTCGTCTTGGCGGGGACACTACCGTGTCCCCAGATTCAAACATATCTAGGAAGCTTCACATTTGTAATATAAACAGGGTCTATATATATTTTAAAGAGATGCCGAATAAAACATTGGATCAAACAGAAATTCTCATATTTATAATAATAATTGTGATATGATTTGTAAGGTATATAAAGTTTTGCAGAGTTGTCGTAATTCACATCCATTCGCGAGCCGCGACTCGCATCGTTTGTTGTCCATCATGAATTTCTTAATTAATTTGTTATTTTTACTTTTGTCAGTTACAAGTATCCTGTGTATGTTTCATGACACTCGTCTCACCGTTAACAATACGAATATTAATTGTTACCGATCGTACAACATCGTGCCCCGACCTCGCCCTGCATCAGAACGCGTGGTGTCGTTAGAGGAGTACCGGTACAGTTATGGCAACGCTCCTCTGGCTCGTCATCACATAATTCCGTACGCAACGTTGAGAGCTTTTTACAACAGACTGTTATCGGATGAGCCAAATTTTCGCCGGCTGTACGAGCAAGTGCTTATGGTGTCGGCGAGTAACGCTGGACTGTACATACGAAGATATCCTGAAGATAATCGAAACTATTTCTTGACGTCCCCTCTACAGGATCTACCGACAACATTGCGGAACCACTTAACCGGCGTGTATCAAATAGGGTTAACGCAAGAAGTGTATATATGGATGCCGTTCAATATTTTCTTAGGGCCGAGGCCTAATTTGAGGAGCGACGACGCGCAAAGTAATGCTTTGGAAGAGAACGCGTACGTCATAATCGGGCAACAGCGACTCGATCAGTTACGAGGGATGTTCAATGAAATGACACAATACACAAGTGGTGAAAGTTCAGACCCTACTCACATAATAGATACGATGATTGACTTAGTGAGAATCACACCAGAGCCATACCCATTCAGGATCAACCAGTGGCGCGTTCACATTACTAGACACAGGTACGCGATAGCCACTCCAGAAATAATTGCAGATTCTTCGTACCGTGAACTGCAGCCCTCTGATTATTGTAACGAGTCTGGTGAGCATGCATTTGACAGATACAATCCTCCGGAATTCGAGCGTGTGCCTCGTTCGGGTCGTCGGCGCCGAGATATACATTTGGGATGTCTGCTTCGCGACGACGAAGGTGGGAAGTATGATCGTTTTTGCATCAACAGTTTGAATATTCTCCAGGACCTGGTTAAACACAATGTACTGGCTGTTAATGGCGATGAATTGGACATTGTTCATTCCACCCCACCGTCCCAGTGTAATACCGAGATTGCGGTCGTGGGTGGTGCGGTTGTCGGTGGGCTGACGGCGCTCGGAGCCTGTCTGTTGGCTGGTGGAGCATATATCCCAATCCTAGGATGGGTGGGGTGCGGTATTGGATCGTCACTGTACGGTATCGCTGGAGCCACTGTAGGAGCCGGCGCTAGCGGAATTTGCAACGAGTTGTAAAGTACGACCGTGCGCGTTATGCTATGATATCCAAATCTTATTACAAGTAAAAATGTAATCTCTATAGTCTTTATTATAAAGTAAAGAATTTTATATTGCTACTCCTCTTTTAGGCCTTAAGATGGAAATCGAAACCTTTTACTTGGTCATTATTTACATTTTTAAGTAATCCTTGCTCATGGCTTGTCTTCAGTACTTAAAAAGAGAACCACTGTGCCAAATTCCAGCTCCAAGTGTTTGTGCTGGGCGAGGATGAGACAGTGACTAAACGAATCAATCAATTAATTAATAATAACGACTTTCTTATTGAAATAGGTATGTGAAATTATTTTGTATAAAATAATTTCAAATTATTTTTATAGCAATACAAATTAAATTGGGTTTCAGAGGGCTACCCCGGCGCATGCACCAAAATAATACAATCCAATTTTATTACGTCAGGAATTCTAAGAGCAGTAAAATTGTACCAGCGTCGGTTGGTAGGTATTGTAAATATTTATTGAACAAAAAAAAAAATTGTTCTTCGGTACAGAGCGATTTCGTTTATAACCTGCAAGTCCTTCTGCATGTAGATGAGTGAGTACTACAAGTAAATGAAGTCTACCAAGAATCAGGCGTATGCAAGACCTATACCATCATTATTTATGTAACGTATACGCGACTACCAGGTATTAAATAAAAACATTTATGCAAATCGTTGAGGAAGACGATTGCAACTAAAAATTATCGACAGCAGACAGGGCAAATTCAAGTTATTGTCATCATTACAGGCACATTTCAACCTGTAGCGTCTCTCTAGGTACCAGCCAGCATAACACGCATAGAAATGCCATCGAACTATTTAAATTACCCAGGAGGGAAGCGAGCTAAGCACCGGTCCGTGCCATTATCATTATCAACAATAATGTGATAATAGGGAAGCGGTGGGTCTACTGCAACCACGCAACGTTCTCAACTGCAATTAAGATTCCATTTTATAAACAATTAAGCTAATTATGCACTTATCGTAGACGCGATGTGGCATTATATTAATTTAAAATAAGCTGTAAGTGATGAAATTAAGAAATTGTCTATTAGTACGTTTGTACATATTTTGGGATAGACATTTTTTTCATTACTTTTAAGATTTAACTTACTATCAAATGTGAGTTTGTCCAGCTCATCATTTATTCTTGGTATGACAATTATTATGTTTTAAGTAAAACTTCTTCAGGCGCGTTGGGCATTTTTAGAGATGGGAAAAACCATCGAACTCTCAGTTTCAACGCATATTCGGTGTATACCCGTTGTAACTGAGAATTACGAGTATATGTATGGTCTGTATTTTACAAGTTTGTCAGCGCTTTCGGAGTCCTTATGTTTATTTGTCATTTGATTAGACATTTAATTTAGTGTTTCTATAATTTCATCATTAGGCAGATTAAGCATAGGAAGTACCTATCTGAGTAGGTATCTAGAACAATAATAATTCTTGATGTATCGATCTACGAATAACTTTTTTCAAATCTTTTTTCCAGGTCGCTTGTAGCTAGATTGTACTTGGTCTCGTATTTTGCGCCGGAACATTTTATTATCACTCTCAACTGAAAGCCGCAACATCAATAAAACATTATAAGCATCGCGTGCTAGCCTACCGAGATAGATAGACACCCTGGATATTAGACCTCAGCACTGCAAAACCATCTCAAATACCCGATTATGTAAAGCAAAAACTATTCTACCTATAAGTTCTACATATTATGGTGCACGGGTAGGTACGGCATTTCCCCCTGAATTCAAATAATTGATTTTATGCAAAAACTAAAAAGACATTAATTAAATTATTTATAAATAGGTACATAAAGAATAAAGATAAACATAATTTAAGTATGACAGTTTTTGAACTTAGAACTCAAAATCGTATTCGACTTCGAGAGTAGGTGTTAGCATATTTTTTTGCATTCGCAAAAAACAACGAGCATATTTGGCGAATGTACATTGTACTTGAAAAACAAATAGTAATAAATGGTTAGATATAGGAAAAGATATAGGAAATACAAAGCATTCGCATTACGAATTTTGGAAAGAAGTATTCGCATCTGCGAAAGTGATTATGAAAATATTTGTCACATGAACCTCAGGGGCCTCAAAACTGAATGTATATGCGAGACTACCCACAGAATAAGCAAAATTAGACAAAAAAGAGAAACACAGAACATGATTACACGACTGCCCAAAAAAAGGAGTGTAATGTTTTTAGGGTTCATGTATGTATGTATGTGATGTTTCTTTATTCCTCCATAACTTCTGAACGGCTGAACAGATTTAGACATATGGGGTATCGTTAGAATCCCTGGATCCTGGAAAAAATCAATATGGCGGATGTGAGGCGCCATTTTCAAAAGTGGAAAAAAAAATTTTTTTTTCAAAAATGAAGGTACTGGAGAGTAGTAACAAAAAATACCTTCACCTAACTGCTGACCATCACTAAAAATATAAAATAAAAATAAGTAATTAAAAAACACGACTGCCCTGTTATAAAGCGAACTAAAAAGTAAGAAACAAGTTATTTTTCTTGAACAGATTAATTCATATAGCAGTCGGAGGACTGTTTTGAGGAACAACTTCTATTCTAAGAGGTCCCCGACTGCCATATGAATTAATCTGTAATATAAAATATAAAAACTATCTATTCTTACCGACATCAGTTTGTAACAAACAATCCAGATAATTCACACTACAAAATGCAATAGCACCTCCAAATCGCACTAAAACACGATCAAACATCCATAACAGATAACACATAACACATTAACCGAGTTCTCAGCACCAATAACAACGATTAAGAATCGCGAAACCGTACATTCAATCACAAAAATCCGAACGTAATCAAGTCCAGTTATTGCCTTATTGCATAAAACACGTTAAGCTTGCTTAAAAAAAAGGAGTTCATATTATATGGGTTCGAAGTCCGATTAACTCGACCGCTCACTTTTTGCCACGACACGTGTTCCGTACGCAAGCGTTGTACACTGACTGAGAGTTGAGACTGTCTGGACTGACATCAAAAAGGCATTTGATTGAAAAATTACTTCACGTAATTAACTCGAAGTACACCAAATACTAAAGTAATTGACAGTTTTGATTAAGTAACAACTAACGATGATGTCATTATAGGTACTTACTAATAAATGTAATGTTCAATCCTGAAAATAATTGCATCGTAAGAAACGATTGAAAAATTACTTGACATTAGCTTGGAAGTTAAACAAAACATATAGGCTTCTTGCAGTGTGGTCGTCTACTTTAATTTACATGAGAATGGCAAAACAATTTTTTCACATGATCAAGCAATTTTCCTGTCCTATATTGACATCATTTACTCAGTCAGAACATTCTTCTTCGGCCTGGTAGCCTACCTTGTCATAAATGGTAAAACATAGACTTAAGTTATTAAAAGTTTTGATTAAGCTGCACTTATTTTTAGGTAATTCTTTAAAAATGTCCATTCCCTTTAATATTTGACCTGCTTTCGCGTATTTTTAATGTACTTTGTTCGTCATCAAAAATGGATACAAGGTATCAGATTCTATGAACAATGAAATCGATTAAATATTTAGTTACGAATAACGGTAAAGTAATGGGTTGAGGTTATTAATATTTTACGACCACGGTTCACACACATTTCATAATACAAAGTTGTGAGGTGTGTAACTAAGGCATGGAGCAAAATGGTTCTAACTTCTAACCTCATAACAAAACTGACAATGATTGCACGATTGCAGATCAAGATTGTCGCAAGTCATCTCCTGCATCGACCGCAAATTGTGAATTCCCTATGTATCTACTTGAGCTGCCATTACTCTTGCGCAACGACGTTTACGGTGGTTAAGTAAGTGGTGGTGGCTAAGTAGTACCCATACATACGTGGTACTTACAATAATCATCTGCCATATATTATGACCCAAATTCCCTAGAATAAAGTTTATTTTCCAGTGCATGTTACGCTGTTCAGGTTATCTGTGATAGATGGATTTTAACATGCTCGTAATAGTTAAAGTTTCACTTTATGTTAAAACCTATGAAGTCTTCTGATTTGTCTTAATGATAAAGAATGTTATTTCAGAATATGACGACTAAAGGTAAATAGGTTTCCTATATTATTTTTGAAAAAACTTCTAATTATGATTTGAACATAAGAAAGAACTATAGGTAAACTAGATGGAAAGACAAATACCAAGCATAACATACTTACTCTTTATTCCTGAACCATTTTTAATGTCTTTATCGTTAAAGTGTATTACCATTTAAAACCAATTAGGGGATTAATTTATATTGCCGTCATATCATTTGTATTTTCATTTTATCTTATATGGAATGATCATTTACTTAAGAAGGAAATCAGTAAACATGTCGGCGATGAGTAAATAAAAACTTGATCATCGGGAACAGGCTCGTAATTAATTAATATTAATTAGCTTAACCAAGTTATAAAAATGCTACTACGAGGAGAGAAAGAAAATGGTTTAAAAATACCTATTTAGTTATAAAGGGTATTATTTCCTCAACTGAATTTCCCTTCTCTTTCAAAACGGAAGCTCTTACGATACAAAAGCCATAACCGTTAAGTAAATAGTTTATTTTGTACTAAACTTTTATTATTTTCATAGAAAGTAGTAATAAAATACATTAAATGCCATCCCTGATAAAGGAAGACCTTTCTCATCGCTTACAGGTTAACGCGGCGACCGGGTCTTAGTGACATTTAAAATCTATAGAAATTCAGCGAAGTATTGGGCCATCCGTGTAGGAAAACCACGACAATCCAAGTTCAATAAATCCAGCTTATATCTATTCATTGTTCAAATTCCCCATCTTACTCGTAAGCCCATAATCAATTTTACTCACAAGAAATATATCATAAGCGAAGTTATTTAGTATCTATTCAATGATGGGAATTAGTATGATCTAAGTGCTAAGTACCTTTAATTTCTGTTAATATATGAAACATCTACGATATCCAAAATATTAAAACAGGTATAGGTAATTTCTGAGAGATATTCCAAGACCAACATAGAATTATAATGTTTTGTGAACTATGCCAAAAAATCTAATACAAAGAAACAACTTAATGGCTATTTTATAGAGTCAGAAAATTAATATGTATGATACTTGGTTGTGATTTTAGGTCACCAGTCATAAAATATCTTAAGTTCTGTTTGTACATTTAGACAAGACCCATCCTCCAACTTCCAAGGATCCAAGGAACCGTTATCGGGACAAAGTCGTCACGAGCCCTGTGAAACGTGATCCCTTTGGAAGTACGTTTATTTCCAGACATCGTTCAATGGGTCATCTTCGTGTTGTTTCTGATCAATCACTTTATTTATTACTTCTTCAGCGGAACAGGTAAAGTTGGAATGCGTTACCTACTAACCAAAGAGTCAGGCGATACAATGAACATGCTAAGTGCTACTCAGCTAAAAATAACTCCTGTTAATGTTTTTTGGAGTTATGCATGATTATTAAAAATAATGTACAATGAAAGAAGATAATATTTAAAGACTTCATATACATTATTGTATGATCTTATAGGTATACATAGTTCTTCATAGATGATACGAGTATCTTAGCAATAAAAAAATTCTTCCAATTACTGAACATCTCAAAAAAAGTCTATCAGAAGCTCAAAAGAATCATGAGGTAAAACAAGATATACAGCTAACGAAGAAACAAGTATTGATTACACTTATACATGTCCAATAAATAATGCTAATAACATGTGCATTTATATTAAAACCATCGCTAAGCTAGGCCAATTAATTGGCTTCTCATGTTAAAAGCTCAGTAGGAATCGCTTCGAGCGATTTTACAGAATTTCTAATTCCATTATCCATGTAAGAATTTAATGGTATACTGTTAACGTTACTGGAGTAGTAATTTTGTTATTTACTTGAATTTAATTTCCTATGGTTATTATTGCATGGACCGAGAAATTGCTATTAGCGTGAATGTGGTTAGAAATGTGTATAAATAATTTAAAGCTAACTCACTAACCTTTGATTTAGAGAAAGACATGGTTCCAATATTATACTAGAAGAAGATTGTTGTTAATTTTCATTATTTGGTAAAATATTTGTGATTGTGATAATTAGAAATGGAATGACACCTTTAATTAGAACAGGTTGAGCAATAGAGTAAACTAGTAGGGCGCGTGAGTGCGCGGGCCACATGTGGCCCGCGTGCAGTCTTCCCGCTTATAAAGGTATCGCCGTCATCTCCATCGCCCATTGGAATCCGATTGGCAGTGAGCTGAATAAATTACCAAGGGGCACTGTCATGGTTTTAAAGATGAAAGAAGGGCAGTTCGAAGAAAAAAATACGCTGAACCTCATCGGATGAGGTTCAGCGTATTTTTTGTTCGAACAGCCCTTAACTATCTTTAAAACCATGACAGTGCTCCTCAATCATCATCCAAATCCTAGATCATTGTCTCTTCTCATAGTATGTACATTTTCCATGGAAAGATAAATTCCGCCACAGTGAATTATTTTCCATGCATCCCGTAGAACTTGAGATCCTGATCACCTCTTGCTAAGAAACCACTCTCTTATCTTTTATACTTTCCGAGATAGAACAACACGAAATTTGTATGGCGGCCATTTTGGTTTTTTTTCAGCTCACTGCCAATTGCCTGAAGTTCCGAGTATTTTTTGTTTCAGCAGTCCCCACCTAACTATAATACCTTGTCCATGCTCCTTGACTGTCTTTAAAATCCTCAATCATCACCTCATTCCATATTTTTCTCTGGTAGTCATCCAAAAATTCGCATCAATGCACTTCATGTTTTACAACTCGTAGTCTCTTCAATATTCCCCATACATTTTCTATGGAAAACTAAATTCCGCCATTTTGTTTTTTTTTTCTATCCATCGAATAGACCTTCGGGTCCTGATCATTTCTCGCCAAGAAACCACTCTTCCAACTTTTATACTTTTCGAGATGAACGCCGATGAAGTTTGTATGGCGGCCATCTTTTTTCCGCCATTTTGAATTTTTTTTCCGCTTACTGCCAATTGGATGACGTTTCGAGTGACATTTGGTCGAGCACCCCCCACCTATCTCCAATACCTTGGCCGTGCTCTTCACCCGTCTTTGAAATCCTCAATCATCAGCTCTCTCCGTATTTTTCCTCCGAATGAATTTTTCCCTTGTATACGAAATGGTTGTTGAAAAAAAAATTTTCCATACAAAATTGTTCAGGAGAGGTGATCAATGAGTCAGTGGCCAATCAGCACGAGCAGCTATATATATATTAACTAGTAGGGCGCGTGGAGGCGCGGGCCACATGTGGCCCGCGTGCTGTCTTCCCGCCAATAAAAAATCCCTTCAAAATACCCCATATATTTACTATGGTAAAAATATCCGCCATATTGGATTTTTTTTTCTAGCCATCAAATAGAGCTTTTTGTCCTGATCAACTCTTGTCAAGAAACCGTTCTTCCATCTTTTATACTTTCCGAGATATCGACGAAATTCGAATGGCGGCCATTTTGAATCCGCCATTTTGAATTTTTTTTCAGCTCACTGGCAATTGGATGACATTTCGAATGACATTTGGCCGAGCACTCCCCACCTATCTTCAATACCCTCCCCGTGCTCTTCACCCGTCTTCGAAATCCTCAATCATCAGCTCTCTCCATATTTTTGTTCTTAATGATTTTTTCCCCTCTTTACGAAATGATTAGTAAAAAAAATTTTTTTGATACAAAATTGTTCAGGAGAGGTGATCAATCAGTGAGTCAGTCAGCACGAGCAGCTATATATATTGTAACTAGTAGGGCGCGTGAGGGCGCGGGCCACATGTGGCCCGCGGGCTGTCTTCCCGCCTATAAAGGTATCGCCGTCATCTCCATCGCCAATTGGAATCCGATTGGCAGTGAGCTGAATAAATTACAAAAAATACGCTGAACCTCATCCGATGAGGTTCAGCGTATTTTTTTGTTCGAACTGCCCGTAACTATCTTTAAAACCATGACAGTGCTCCTCAATCATAATCCAAATCCTAGATCATTGTCTTTTCTCATAGTATGTACATTTTCCATGGAAAGATGAATTCCGCCACAGTGAATTATTTTCCATGCATCCCGTAGAACTTGAGATCTTGATCACCTCTTGCTAAGAAACCACTCTCTTATCTTTTGTACTTTCCGAGATAGAACAACACGAAATTTGTGTGGCGGCCATCTTGAATCCGCCATTTTGTTTTTTTTTTTCAGCTCACTGCCAATTGCCTGAAGTTCCCAGTATTTTTTGTTTCAGCAGTCCCCACCTAACTATAATACCTTGCCCATGCTCCTTGACTGTCTTTAAAATCCTCAATCATCACCTCATTACATATATTACTCT
The DNA here is from genome assembly GCA_963855885.1 of Coenonympha glycerion. NCBI lineage: Eukaryota > Metazoa > Arthropoda > Insecta > Lepidoptera > Nymphalidae > Coenonympha > Coenonympha glycerion. Next base: position 11,418,453 of record OY979637.1, on the reverse strand, counting down.
GGCAGTTCTCTAAAAAAACGGCATCAAAATCTTGCATAGTTACCAACTTTTAGTCTCTTCAAGACTCCCCATACATTTTCTATGGAAAAATAAATTCCGCCATTTTGAATTTTTTTTCTATCCATCAAATAGACCTTCGAGTCCTGATCAGCTTTTGTCAAGAAACCATTCTTCCATCTTTTATACTTTCCGAGATATCGGCGAAATTCGAATGGCGGCCATTTTGAATCCGCCATTTTGAACTTTTTTTCAGCTCACTGCCAATTGCATGACATTTCAAATGACATTTGGTCGAGCACCCCCCACCTATCTACGATACCCTTCCCGTGCTCTTCACCCGTCTCCGAAATCCTCAATCATCAGCTCTCTCCATATTTTTGTTCTTAATGATTTTTTCCCCTCTTTAGGAAATGATAAGTAAAAAAAAAATTTTTCATACAAAATTGTTCAGGAGAGGTGATCAATCAGTGAGTCAGTCAGCACAAGCAGCTATATATATTGTAATTAAAAATGTTGAGCCTGACTGCATTCATTAGTATCTACGAGTATATTGGGCACAATTTTTCGTGTTCTGATTCAAGTTGAAAGTGAAAGGTAACTTGTAACGACGTTTACGATTGCATTTCTTATTAAGAATTAATTCAATGGAATTTATTATTTACATAGAGTGTACACAGCTTTAATAGAACCTACTTGAATACATATTTTGGGTAGTTATTGCCTATAGCACAGTTTAAAGATTGATATTTTAAAAACAGTGCTTATAGATTTAAAATATAAATCAATCTTAGTTTTTTTTATAATAAAACTAGCAGATACCCGCGGCTTCGCACGCGTAAATTTTAGTTTTAACTATTCTACGGGTACCATCCATTTTCTGGAATAAAAATTACCCTTTGTGTTAATTTACATGAAATCTATCTTCATTTCAACTTTAAACCAAAAAATTTCAGTAGTTGTGCGTGAAGGAATAAATTTTCTCCCTATTTTCTCTCTCTATTTTCTCAGAAACCATGGATTTTTCCGGGATAAAAATTTGCCTATGTATTAATCCAGGATAAAACCTATCCTTTTTGAATTTCAGTCACATCCGTTCAGTAATTACATCGTGAAATAGTATTTTTCCCGCGTGCATATCTGTTTTTCACTTCTATCATAGAAACCATGAATTTTTCCAGGTTAAAAAGTAGTCTAGGCATTAACTCAGGATATAAACTATCTTCATTACAAATTTCAGCCAAATCAATTCAGTAGTTGCGGCGTGAATATTTTTTTGCGCATGAATTTCGGTTTTTAACTAATCCCAAGGGAACCTTGAATTTTTCGGGATAAAATGTAGCTTGTGTGTTAATACAGGATATAATTTATCTCCATTCCAAATTTGAGCTAAATCGGTTCAGTAGTTGCGGCGTGAACGAATATTTTTCCCGCGAGAAATTCTGTTTTTCTCTATGATCATATTCGAAGAAGTCATGAAATTTTCCGAGATGAAAAGTAGCCTACGTATTAATCCAGCATAAAATCTATCTTTTTCCGAATTTCAGTCATATCAGTGAAGTAATTACAGCGTGCAGTAGTATTTTTACCGCGTGAATATCAGTTTTTCAGTTTTCCCGCGGACACCGTAGATTTTTCCGGGATGAAAAGTACCCTATCTATTAACCCAGGATATAATCTATCTCCATTCCAGATTTTAGCCAAATCAGTTCAGTAATTACGGCATGAAGGAATATTTTACACGCGTGGATTTCTGTTTTTCACTATTATCATAGAAACCATAGAATTTTCCAGGATGAAAAGTAGGCTTTGTAATAATCCGGGATAAAATCTATCTCCTTTCCAAATTTCAGTCATATCAGTTCAGTAATTACAGCGTAAAGTAGTATTTTTCGCGTGTGAACATCAATGTTTCAGGTTTCCTGCAAAAACCATGGATTTTTCCGGTATAAAAAATAGCCAATTTATTAACTCAAAATATAATCTATCTCCATTCCAAATTCCAGCCAAATCGGTTGTACACTTACGGCATGAAGATTATTTTTCCGCATGAATTTCGGTTTTTTACTAATCCCACGGGAACCATGAATTTTTTCGGGATGAAAAGTAGCCTTCGTATTAATCCAAGATATAATCTATTTTTATTCGTAATTTTCGCCATATCAGTTCTGTAATTACGGCGTGGAGTTGTATTTTTCCCGCGTGAATATCGGTTTTTCCCTTTTCCTGCAAAACCCATGAATTTTTCCGGGATAAAAAGTACCCTATTTATTAACCCAGGATATAATCTATCTCCATTCCAAATATCAGCCAGATCCGTTATGTACTTGCGGCGTGAGATTTTTTTCCGCGTGAATTTCGGTTTTTAACTAATCCCACGGGAACCATAAATTTTTTCGGGATGAAAAGTAGCCTATGTGTTAGTCCAAGATACAATCCACCTCTATTTCAAATTTTAGCCAAATCGGTTGAGTATTTGCGGCGTGAAAGAGTATTTTAACTTGGTAAAATCCAAACTTCGGACCCCCGTTTCACCCCCTTAGAGGGTGAATTTTGAAAAATCCTTTCTTAGTGCTCCCCTAGACCTCATAAGGTACCTGTGTGCCAAATTTGAAGTCTCTAGACCCAGCGGTTTGGGCTGTGCGTTGATATGTCAGTCAGTCAGTCAGTCAGTCAGTCAGTCAGTCAGTCAGTTTCTTCTTTTATATATATAGATATCACAGCGACTAAAACTATCCTAGTAGATATTCGCACTAGAAACAATTTTATTCTGAAGTTTTTTTTTAAATGCTCAATACGGAATTCGCAGTACCTCAATTTGATTGTATTTATTTTTAACAACTTTCAAAGACACAGGCTAATTAATTCTTCAAAGACTTATTGCTATCACCATTCACCATTTAACATTTTAAATACATAAATACTCGTATTATCCAAATTTGGCGGTAAAAATTTTAACCAATTTTCACAGAGCATGAAATTGAATTGCATTATAAATATTGTCGTCAACTTCACTTAAGTGTGCTGCATTCACAAGTTTCGATTTCGTTTCGGATACAAAACTGTCGTGTTTCTTTAGTTCAAAGGCGAGGTCAGCACATTTGGCTCGGCACGATAATGTCGCGGTTACAAAAGTCACGAGCCAAAATGAGATTTACGAGCAAAAAATATAGAAACTTTAAGCCGAGTAATTTGGCCCAATTACTGTAGTTTTATTTTGAACAGATAAGTTAATGTGTCTGCTTTCAATTGTACGGTTTTAGCGTTGAGTTGAAGATCATTTGGTAACATAAAAATTACTGGATTTGATCATTAAAACATCGACTTTTTATTTCGATGCACTATTCAACGTCTCGAATGAGTAGGATGTACCTAACCGACTAAGATTTATGTAAATTTACAAACAAAAAATTACAATTAGGTACATCCATTATAGTTTCCGATAAAAATTAGAAAAATCTTGGAGCAAGTTTTGGGAGAATTTTCTATCAATTTTTTTTTCCAATCTTGTTTCTGCTTCACAGCGATTTTAGGTTTACGTAATAAAGTGGTTAGAAATTGATTTTTGCTTGGATTTATATTAAGGTTTTTCTATATTGGATAATGTGACTTGTGTGATTATTACAATAATTATGCACTTAAGTATTTCAATGATCCTAATTAACGATAGTTCAGTGAACCATATGAAACAAAATCCTAATCTAAAATGGTATACATAAACATCTATGCATAGACCTAAGCTTTCTAAACCTTCCCATTGTGAGAAACCCTTCATAAAGTACCTAAGTACGATCCATGTACTTATTATTTCACTTATGAATACGGCAGATAAAGCCGTTACTTAGCATCTGCTCGCTTAAGAAAGCTCGGCACGTTCTGTTATTGTTCCCGTGTTTACAATACGTCTTCATAATGCGAGTGCATGCATAAAATCTTCAAACAAAGGCCTCATAAACAATCCATGCAGACTGACAATTTTGCTCATAAGCTTATTGCGAAACCCTTTAACCTTTTTCTGTACTTACTTCTTTACTCGCAGTAATTACTCGTACCTTATCAGCAAACTTCGTTATTGGGAAATTCTGCTTTTGTTATTCTGCATTAGAATACTTAAATAACTATACGTGTAATTACAAGAGAAAAGGTGTTTTCGTTGAAGAATGTTTGTAATCAAAATTCTATATTATAGTTTAGTTTCTCAGATTTTTTGTACCTTTCTACTTTTCTTAAAACATAGTACTTACTACCACGAAATAAAGATTTTGAACAGTAATATGTACTTTTAGTGGTCACCAGAACAAATTTTGAAATAGGTTTAGATATTAAGACAAAAACGAACTTGGAGTAAATCTAGACAGAGATTATGCAAAAAGCTTGTCCGTTGAAGTAATAGACAAATAAATATATGTATTTAGGCTTCTCATTCAGCTTGCAGTCGTGTTATTCGCTGAAGACTTAATTGCCATGCTAGCCGCCGAGTTCACTGATGGAGAATTTTAAAATTTTCTATAAATGTAGGTAAAAAACATCGAATAGGGTCGAGACACAACAACCCCGTATCCTTATTTCGCGGTTAAAATTGAGATTTCTTTTGTATTTACAAATATAGATATATCTCCCTTGTGACATTCCAGTTTTAAATTACTGCTAAGTAGTGTCATGATTTAAGTTTAATCTGTGGTACTGCTGCAAGTTTATTTCTTTATACTCTATAGTAAAATTGACTTCCATTTTTGAGACCACAGAATACTGGCCAATCATAACGTTTCCCGCTAAAACGAATTAAAAAAAAAGAGGGCAAAAAAAAAGAAGATGATGTATTGGAGTAGATTAGAGAATGCAATACCGGGATACCGGGATCCCGAAATACCGGGATCCCGCATACCTTTGGCGGGACTAATCCCGGTCTAAATTTTAGCGGGATCCCGCGGGATTGGCGGGATTGCAAAGAAGCGTGGTTCATGTGTGTTACTCTGCGCGAGGTGGCGCGTGAACTGGCTGGGCTAAACAAAACGATGCGAGGGTATGAGAGGACCAGTATGAACAGTTCTGGATTAACTGCCTAGCCTAGCTCTGGTAATATAAGCAACCTCGAGGTGATGATTAAGAAGGAAATGAACTATTTCGAGTCTGGTGGATTAAAAGGCACGTACCTTCAATTCCAATGTACCAACCAGAGTGGAAGTTCAGCGGGCTTTTTCAGCCGCTGGATACCTTGTGTCGAATTTCAGAAGCCGTTTGACAGACGACACAATTAATACTTTAACTTTTCTACATAGCCATTTCCAAAATAATGTGTAGTTGTAAGTCTTAAAGTATTAATAAACCATATAAAGTGTACCATGAAGCTTGTTTAATTTGGGTAATAATTAGACCATGAAAACGAAACGACTGATAGACTGATATACTTCACTACGATTAAAATTTCAAAAGTTTAAGTTTACCCTGCGGGATTCCGCATATACCGGGATCCAGCGGGATTAACATAGTTCAATCCCGCAAATACCGGGATTGAAATTACCAGGCGGGATTGCATTCACTAGAGTAGATGCTTGAGGGGAGCGAATGATGTAAAGATGAATGAATACGCCATTGTATTGTAATACTAGAAATTAACAAATAAATGTCAAAGTTATGTTATACTTAAAGAATCAAGCTGTTATTTGTAATACGAGATATCGACATATGAAATAAAGTGTATACTATGAAGTCTGGGATTTCATTCACAAAACATCGTAAGTGGTACGTGATCCGAAGACCCACATATTAAGGTATGATATTATTCTAAATTCATTTCACTGATTTACCTACCTATTTAGTTGCATGTTTTAATAGGTCAGTGGATACAAATAAACTTGTAGCAGTACCACAGATTAAACTTAAATCATGACATAAGCTACTGAGTACCTTCATTTAAGACAACATAAGTGTTCGTTGAACATTATGTACATTTTACTCAGGAGATTCACATTATGGTGCCAATTTGTTTAATTCAGACCATGTTATTACTATTAGTTGGTGATTTTTACTTCATCGTTGCATCATCGTTGTAGGCGAACCAGTATATTCCAAGAATAGTAAGCTTGGCGTAATCACTTACAGTTAAGCATTCAGACGTTACAATGTCTCGTTTGTTAGTAATACTCCGTAACCGGGATTTGTGCCTCCGCAACTACAATATGACAAGTGCTCTAATATTTTAAACGGTGAAGAATAGCAAATATTGTATGCGATTATGCTTATAGCTGAAATAACTGTTTCAGTATATTGTGCTATTGGTGTTGATTCGGGTGATTTTATTTATTTATTTATTAATATTGTGATATCTATTTCTCTTTTCTTGTTCCATATTTTAACAATGACGATATCTTCAAGTTGCTGCTAGGAATAAATAATAATTGATATTTTTTTTTATTTCACTGTAGGCATAATTATGTCAATCATTTCTATGGAAATAATAACTATGGTATGTTTCGATTTGCCATAAGTTGGAACTATAGGTAAATGTGGTTGTGGACTTATAACAACATTTGTCAAGCTTCTTATAATATTGGAGCCTGTGCATCTTTTTTTTTTACCTACGAAAATATTTATAGAATGTGGCCAATACAATGTTATCCCAATCCAACAAGAATAGTAATATAATATCACAATAATATAATCTTTAAAATCAATAGAAGCATAAGGTAATTAGTTATATAATTTTGGAATCAAAACTTAATGGATATCGATTAACTTAAAGTTCATCAATATGAAGACGAATAATATCCGGATGTTTGCATAATAAAGTTTGCACTAAGGTAGCATCCTTCTCACAGTAAACTATTTCCTAATGACTAAGGGTCCTCAGGTCATGTAAACGGCAGGGAATTCTGAGCATCGTTATTTTAAAACGGTTTCAATAGTGAATCAATTACAATATTTATTAACAGTCCCCGCGGAGTTGCATTGTTTAAGAGTTTATGTTAATAGTTAGCAACAAACAATGGCATTAAATCAACAAGTGAATCCGGAACGATACCAAACAAGTCGAGTATCACAATATAAATCATAACAGCAACTTAATGTTATTGAAGTGCTGATTTTATTATCTTTCATTAATTACAAAGTTAGTGTTGCTGAAAATAGCTTTGCTTTAATTGATTAACAACAAAACAGTAAATTATTTCGATGTTTTACATAATAAGACGTATCGACTCCTGCTTCACTCATGTGAACTGACCGACTGGTCGTCTTCCACTGTAAAAAGAACGTCAATGAAAATTTTACATTCTAGTTTTAAAGGCTTGGGCTGAGCATTGATAAATCAGGGCGTAATTTCATATTGAGATGTAGACTAGAATCGTCAGGACTGTTAGCAGTTTCTATAACCGAAGTCATACTATGCAGACATTTCACAGATGTTAAGTCCCATAACGATCTAGAATGTCAATGTGACATGTTTCACGTGTACTCAATATAAAATTGTGAAACACTTCAATAACTGACCATAGAATATGTATAGGTACAGTTAAAAGACATTGCCGTAACAAGTAGGAGGCAGTAAACTGGCTATTGGCAGACATCGGCATTAGTTACAAAATGGTACCTTTTCTGTACTTCAGCAATGAGCCACGCCCACGTCCCTCCAACGATAGACGAATAAATAACCAATAAATAAACTAGATTATTTAGTTGTACGTTGAGCTCGGATCTGAACCTGTTTCCATTGGCTGAAGACAAACTATCCAATAAATTTATTCGGTCGCTTTGGAAACATCAATTAAACCGATTCTACATTATACGATCGGATGCACTATTATTCACACATATACTTAATTACCCGAAAGTTAGCACATGAATGAACACCTAGCGTTGACACCAAGTTAATAGTATTTACCAACATGAATCATCCATTTTAAATGTATTATATGCTTTATACATGAATTAATGAATGAAAATTATTTGTTGTACACCACAAAACATGAAAAACAACATAATATTAGGCATATGAAATACAATTATTACTGTCAACGCTACATAGAGATCTCTTCTTATAGGGAACAGCAGCGTAAAAAACGGTTATTGGGAAATATAATGTTGGTGGTGCAATAAAACAAAATCTTATACAAAAGTACACTACAACAATGTATTATTGACACATCTCGGTAATACTCATAATATCATATTTTCAGAACCCAACTTAATAAAATAATTAAAACCACTTTGTATAGTAAGCTAGGCAAGACCTAAACAGAGAGATGTTTAGATCGGATATTAAGTTAAGAGCCGGGAAGTTGGCATGTCTATAGACATTTATGGGATAACTAGGTGTCCGATATCGTGTCGGATAATGTAGATACGCCGCAATATGAAGCACTATGAGGCCGGCTGACAACTTGACAACAGTATGGACTGGTTTTTGTTGAAACCCAGTCGAAAGCTTATGGCCCGAGCATCGTGTATTGAAGTGTCAGCTATTACTTACCGTCATGTGTTCTCTTCATGTTATCCGTTGTCTGTGATAACTAATAGATTTTTATTACGGCGTCGGTAAATGTATTCTGTAGACAGAATTTATTACTCTTTATGGATTCAGTTTTTTATTTGAAACAACCTTTGTGAACTTGAATGTTTTATCCAAAATTTAAAAATTGATTCCTTCAATTTTAAGTGGTAATTTGTTTACAGAGAAGACTAATTTAAAAGGAGATGAAGTGATATATAAGTAACATATCAGTTGCTTCATAAACACACATTGGGCATAATCCGAATTGCCAATTAGATTTTGGAACCAGAAAGTGAATTGGTAGATATCCATTGCTTTTTAAAAGCTAAAAGTTTATTTTATTCTTTTTAGCGCATTTTTTTTTACTTTGGGTTTATTTTATCCGACATGGGTGGCGAGTGGCGAAGCATCTTGTGGTGTTTCAAGCAAAGGTGTGTGAAGCAGATTCTTTATCTAAAAGAAAGTAAACTATGGACTAAGCGTAATGTCTGTACTGTGGTTATAACTTACAACCGTAAACTTAGGAGTAACTACTCAAGCCTCGCAAGGAATAAGTAATTGCATAACATTTAGCTCAATTTTTCTGTTTTAATGCGTACTTGCGAGGAGAGAAGGATAATCAACGCTTATTAGAGAATATTTCCTGCTAGGTATCTCTTACATTCATTTTATTTCTTACTGCTATTAAAACGGTAGAGACTACCGTTGGGAAAGAAGCAATAATTTGAGATCAGACTTTCTATTTTATAATTACTGAAAAGCATACTTATGGATTATAATATACGGGATGAAAAAAATTATACTTACCTTAAATTATTAATAAGGGTAAATTATGGGAGCAAGTTAAATCACAAATAATACGTTAGTCGCGATCCCAAAAATATCATCAAATGTGTTTTTTAAAGAAGTTTTAACTGTCTGAATATTATCAATTAAAAAAACCGAGACGTAAATCAGGAAATAAAGAGGCGGGTTTATAATTCGATACAATCGAACATCGAGTAGAATCGCGCTACATTACCTATGAGAAAGAAGAATGACCAAAGGTGTCTCATGAACCAAAACCAAAATAATGTAGGAAACTATAATAGTGTTTATTGTCATCCGGAATTTAATTTTGCATGCAAAAAATTACCACTTTCTTTTGAATGCACATTTCCTGTCACGCGGATTTTAGTGAGAAGAACAAGTTGTTTATTTGCTAAAATATTTGCCTAACTTTGGAATCTGTACTTGGAACCGTTACCGTTGGAACTATAAAAAATAAAGTTTGGGTTTGAATCCGGTTGGTATGGGATTCGATACATCCATGGTCTTTATCCTTTGCACAGGATATATGAATCATAAAATTCAGGTCGTATCCTTAGGAAAAAAGTGTCAATATGTTACAATAGCCAATACTCCTTTGGAGTTATGTTTAACTACCCAGACCGCCTACGTACCTCTCTTGTATAAGCTGCGATTCGTTATGCAGAGTGCGACGCCGACGGCAGGTGGCTCTATAAAATGGACAGCTAAAGATATTGTAGTAGGAGTCAATAATTTTTATCTAGATTTAAATGTAGAATCGCTGAGAGCCCCAAGAGCTGGATAGTCACTTTGTATTTTTAAAGATACCATTTATGACTGTAAATAAGTTCTGGGTACTTTAGGAACATTACATTTATGTTGTTCAAAAATATTATTCAAAATGTTTCACAGCTTTTTTTATGCATGTAACAAATGTAAGGAAACAGCACTTTACAACGTTAAATTTTTTTTATAAATATTAAGCAATGGAATGTTTATGTTTTTTCAAAAGTAGATCTATCTATAAAATTTAATTATATAACTAGGCAATAGGTATGTTCGGCCATTGGGTACCTACCTATACTGGTAATATAAATTCTGCATGATATAAATGCTTTCAAGTACCCACATAAGCTTCATCTTGATCGATCGATTAGTTTTAAATGATCTACGCAGAATTAAATAAACAACCATGCTACTAAGAGTGTCTCTCTGTTGTATAATGAGACAGAGATTTCGTTAGGAAATTAGAGCGACATAAAGCAATACAAATAACTTGGATTAATAAGTGCCCATTAATTCATACAAATGAAACAACCTATCAGTGTCTGCTTGCACCTATACAGAAAGCAAAGTGTTCGCTCTGTCAGTTCCCTAGAAATCTGGACCAAGTAGATATTGCACGAGGCACTATGAATAGAGGCGAGCAAGAAGGCAAGGATTGCAGTTGATTGCGCATTTAGACCATGATTCATTTGACAGTTCAGTAAAGCTTTGGCTACGGTTCTCGTTTTGCTTCTTTTTCATTCCATCGTATTAGGATGCCGGGGAGCTATTTATGATGGATGTCAACCATTATGATTTATAACAGGCCGGCACTTCCGCGATTTCTTTACATAGGAGTATTGAGATAACTGCTAACTAGTTGGCTTGTTTCATTTATAATCTAATAACCTACGGGGCTCTGGTTTTGTCCTGCTTCCCCATTTTATTGCCTCGCGGGCCTATTACTAAAGGCATTATGATTGAATTGTCCAGATTAGATAAATTAATTTTATTTGAAAAAAATCTTACTCATAATAACTTAGCCTTAAAAACGCATTAGTTAAGGGCGATGGGTACCACCCGGGCGCGAAAATTCAAATTTTATTTAGTTTTTCGCTCATAGTGGGCTAATTATACATCGAAGGTTAATGGCAATGTGTTTTGCGGGTACAGAATTTATGCATCCACATGTTTTTAGTAAAAACTCTGCTCAACAATACTCATTTACTTCATATTGGTTCCCGATAGCTCGAAATCTGGGAAACTGCAAAAAATTATCTTTCGGGAACCAATATGAGATGAGTGGGAACTTACGAGCAAAGTTTCTATTAAAAACATGTAGATGCATAAAAAGTAGGCCCGCAAAATGCATTGCCATAAATCTACAATGTTTAGTTAGTCTAATATTTGCGAAAAACTAAATAAAATTTGAATTTCGCGGGCTAGTAGGGCCGCAACACCTTAACTATTCCGAATTGATTCCGAGCGTAAAATTGAGAGGTGTGTTCTTATGTAGTTGTAGTGTGTACATTGGACGTTTGAAATTCTGACGGCCTCCGGCGAAGCATACAAAGAACTTCAACGCGCGCCGCGCCGGTCGCTTCACGCCCTAGTGTGTTGCGTAGTACAACACACTTAGGTCCGAGTATAAACTCTTCACTAAGATAACATCGCTAGTGGTTACACCAAATGATGTGTAAATAAATGAGTAATAACTTATGAATACGAATATATTACGGCGATTGTTATTCTTATAGGAATGTTAGAACGTAGAACATGCTTGGAACTTCCGGACTTATACATTTATAAGTTGGAAGATTAACAATAATCTAACTAGGCGCAGATTAATATTATAGTTAGGTACCTACTACCGTAGATATATAGGAATTTTATAAATTTTCCTGAGATGTCAAGACGGCAAGGCGAGTTCATAACGTCACTTTTTTGTAAATGGATCCCGACTCGATCCAGTCATAAAAAATAACACGAATAAACTTTAAATGTAATTTCTTAGTAATAGAATACAAAGTTAAAAATGCTATTATAAAAATCTAAAGTCTAAATGGATTGGGTACAAAAACCCATATTCAGTTGTACTTTCAACTCATACAAGATTATATAAATGAAACTCCCGTTAATCCCACGATAAGAGCCTGCGTCCAAGCGAAACCGAGCTCCCCATATGTAATTAATTCAATTGTCTCGGATATAATGCAAGTTATCTCGACGCAAAAGGCCACCGGGAACATTCCGAATTGATTCATTAGATATTTGATTAATCCAGCCGATATGCGCGCTCGATATGCAAAGCCCGAGATAACGCGCCGTCATAATGGCATTACCACATTGCTACGGCCGTGCGAGGTATGTGCAGCTGTGAAATACCACACATGTCTGAATCTGGAGTTCTGGACCTACCCAGTTCCTAAGTACGAGGTAATTCATATGTTTAATTAAAAATCAATTACCGAATATTTGTACGCACATCACTTACGAACGGGTGTTCGTTCTGGATTGTTGTTTCTAATTAAATGTTTGCATAAAAAATACAAGACAACCCAGTTCTGCGGGACCCAAACGAAGTACTTAGTTGGCAACAGCTATAATTTTATCTCTTACTTAATTTTTTTCAGTTACAAATTTTAACGATAAGTATGTACTTATAAAGAATCAATTACCTATAGTAAGTTTCCCAATGCACCTAACGAACGTCCAACTTCAGTCTCAAATTGTTTCTTGATGCTTTAAATAACATTAGCAGCAATTTACTTGTGTGGAAAACATTTAAATGTGGAAAATATTGTAGGTAGTTAAGTACATGCCTATACCTAGTTTATAATGTACATTTACTACGGACACGGGGAAAAAATGATCTTATTGGCATATCATTCACAGAGCATGAATCTTCAAGTATGATACAATTTTGCAACTGCACCACACTTGAATGTAAGTAAGACGTATGACGTCACACGATCGTAAGTCGGTCGATGATCACGACGCGACACTCACGCGCATCGGCCGTAACTCCTCACCAACTAACAAGTTACTTAGCAGGTAAGTTACTACATTCAATGTGTGCAGTGAACAGTGATATGCGATATCCTGACATTTTACAATAAGGGTTTATCGGAATGAATTAGTGGAGAGTCGAGTTTCCACTCATATTTGTTTTTTTTCTGATTGAGTATTTTAGGTATTAAGTACCTATGATAAATAACTTTATCAATCGCCAGATCTATCAGACTATCTGATAACTTAATATAATAATAATGCAAACTATAAAAAAAGAATTAAAAGTTACACTAAATCTAAAAGTGAGCATCGTGCGTAAAATATAAGCTGCTATTTATGGCAATACTGATTTATTGCTCAAAATACAGCTCTATTTCAAATTAAAGTAATATTTAAAATGACTTACAAATAGAAACTGAAAACTGCAAATGCGAGTTCTGCGAAAACCTTCCGTAACGTTGGCAATAATTGTGACCACCGACAGCGAAGGCTTCGAACAATATCGTAATCACATCACAAAAATAAAATATAAAGTATTTTCTGACTTTGTCTAAAATATTATCCTATCCTCGCTAACTGAATCCCCTAAAACGCTTTCGTAAATAGGCGTGACAATGGTACCATTGTAAACAGCCGGGGCTCATCTTGCGGAACACGAGTCTACTCGTAATGTAACAAATGTGTGAAACGAACGTGATGCCTCGGTGAGACACGTTCCACCGTTTAAACGTGATTCTGACAGTTAATATGTAATGCAACAAGCTGATACTGTAGCATGAAATAACAAAACTGTATCAGTTGAGCCTACACATACTACATTTGGTCTTAAAATTAACGCTTTACTTAGGTTAGGAATAAAGAAAAACATGAAAAAACAGAATGCACTGTAACCGAAGGTTTGTTATTAGGTAGGTACAAGACAAACTTTGAAGTTACAAAAAAAATTAATAAAATGACAAGGCCTTGGTATTTGGTAAGGCTTGTCCAATAAAAGATTCTCGAAAGAACCGATCGTTAGCCTGTACACAATTCGTGTTTGGTATTCTAAAAATTTGGAGTCAGAAATTAGCTTTTGGTAAATTCTACTCTAACGTGACCAAATCTAAAAATGAGGAGTTCCATAAAACAATGAGAGTGACCGACATAGCACATACCTACGTTGTGGAGTAACAGATCCGACAGATATAAAAGGTTACGTAGACGATATAATTTTGTGTCACAGTACAACTTAGGTAACACTAACCTCTGATATATAGAAACAAAGATGAAATAATGCAAACCTGTGACCATGAAAAATTTGTCTAATGTCATCAACTATTTTTAATGAAATTAGAGATTCATTTGAGTAATGTGAAACCAAACTATTCACGTAAATCGAAATAAAATTAACGCGATGTCATTGTTTCAAAACTGCGTAGCCTGATTCAATTATCTACAAATCGGACAAATTAGTGGCTGTGCAACGTAAAATTTACATAATAAAAAGCCTCAATAATATCGAGCGAAAAGCTGATTGCAAAATTTGTCCCAACACAAACTGATCCATTAAAACGCGTCAAAATGTTTGCATTAACTTTAAGTTCAATAAAGGCTGTAAATTAATTAGGTATCCTTTATATATCCATTAACAATAACTTTATATTGTAATCAAACTGTCCAAATAATTAAATTAATTATAACGATTTCATCATACTTAGCCATAGGACAATTTCATTGATTATTTCCAATTTTTCTCAATAAACCAAAGTATCTAAAAGGAAAACATAATTGAACGTGCATACAAAGGAAAACGACAAACCTTAAAATAAGGACGTGTAGTGTATTATTATCAAAACAATTGTATATTGTATTACTTTACACAATAGCATTTTTTAACAAAAAATATTTTTTTTTTTATTCATATTAGACAATGTATTATAGCTAAACTCCATGTTTCCTTGTCTTCAGCAATTTATTTCTGCTTTGGTATAGTGACTGGGCGAAAGTTTTTATTGTATGACGCAACTGCTCTATTACAGTTAGGTCTAGGATTTCGTTTCAAAACCCAGAGACACTGCAGTCTGTCCACAAGGTGTTGTAAGCAAATAACTAAATTACATAATTATTTATTAATATCTTAGACACACAAATAAATTTAATGTCTTAACGACGTTAGTAAAGCAATAAAATATAGTTGGATACGCAAAACTCCAAAATAACTCTTTCATTATTAATATTCCATTTCATTTTACGATAGAGCTTACCTTCTAAACAGCAACCTTAGCCAGGATTTAATCGAAAGACTATGGCGGTCGTAGATAAGTCATATGGCTTAAGGTGCTGATTAGGTTAATCGCTTCAGTGTTACCATTTTTAAAATGCCATCGCATAATACGAATGAAGCATTTAGAAATAACACTAAATATAAAAAAAATTTAAACACTCAGAATCTATCTAGTTAAAGGCCTTACAATTACAAACGTCAAACTCAGAACTGCTGTAACTACGAGTACCCCCTGAAAGTCAGTCCCAGTAACAAACGATCTGATACAGCGTGTTTTACAAGATATCCACTGAACAAAATTAACGTCAACATTACCCGGCGCAACAATAGAATAATGGCGTTATTACTTTAGATTTATTACTTTTATCGATAAACAATACGGAGCGGATTTCACCGTTCCTATAACGGTGTTGGCATAGACCAATTTTAACGAGCACTGAAAACCTATCAGCGGCCGCAGAGCAACCGCAATAATGGCGGCAAGGAAGACTAACAGATAATTGGCAATGTCTGCAATGTCGGGAAATGCATCATACTTTCAAACTATAAAAGAGAATTTTATGTGACAGGAAGTCCAAAAGAAAATAGGAGATTTATAGACGCATGTCGTGTGAGATAAGTGGAGAAGGGCAATTAAGTCAATAAGTATATAGTGTGGAGGGGGCAAGAATATATTATTATAATAATAAAATAGTACTAACAAAAACTTTTGGTGATGAAGAAGATATGACACCAAATCTTTAAAGTCCAATCGATTACTTCATATTAGAAAATTTGTAAGTAAAAGCAAACAAGCAAACGCTTATATTACAAGGAACAATTAAAGATCAGGAGTACCGATAGTAAAAAATCAATAGAATCGGCAGTCACAACTCTTCATTTTTCAATTCATAAAGAGAAGCCGACCATAAAAGAACCGAAGGTGCCATATTTTATATATTTGACGACCTCCGTGGTTGAGTGGTTAGCGTGCCGGTTTTCAAGGCGCCGCCATCTTTGAGGTTCCGGGTTCGATCCCCGGTCGGGGCAATGTAGAAAAATAAGTTTTCTACATTGTCTCGCGTCTGGGTGTTGTGTTACCTTCGTTGTTTCTGATTTCCTTAACACAAGTGCATAAGCTACTTACTAAGGGATTGGAGCAATGTATGTGATGTTGTCTACTATATATATATATTTATTTATTTATTTTATTTATAATATTTAATACATTTTAGATCTTGTTATTTTTCATACTTTTCTTACACGAATGGAAGATTTAGTGTATATTCAAATCTATGTTAACATCTTTAAGAATGCTATTCCAGCGAACTGGAGTATAAGGCGCCAGCGGTAGCGAAACGTGAGCGATAATTTAGCGATACCGCAACGGTACCTACTAGAAGAAAGATCGGTATAGCAATACCTTATCTAGAATCAACACGATCGGAATTTAAAGTTGGAATACCGAAGCGAGCTATCTTAGTAATTCAACTACTAATAGAGGTATTCTTTCGTAAAATTCCTATGTGCATGCTTTATTTGCTAAAGGAAGTCCTGTCGACAATTTATCATTAATTTTGGTATAAGCTATTTTAGGGGATTTAGGTCTACACGTTCAAATATTAACATAAGTACTACTTACTTATTGATTTCATACTTTTTAAATCCAAATATTTTTCTAATTCTTTTAAACATGAACAATGTACATCCTCTACATTTGAACAATTTTACAATGTAATTTAACATTGCTGCTTACTAGTTGTTTCTCATATTGATTGATAATGATGACTCGTCATAATGTAACTAATTCATTAATAACAATTTCCGCTGCTCTATTGAAATTATTCTCATGTCAGAATTATCACAATTCGATATCTTAGCGATTTCCTACGGAGTCTCTATCTTATATCTTAGAAGTTAATTTGATGTAAGATTAGCTCTGTGTAACAATTAACGATGATTCAGAAAAAATTAGATTGACGAGAGATGTAATTGTATAATGAGATGAGTGATAAGTGAACCGCCCCTTTTGGATGAATCACTAATCAAACTTTACACGTATAAAGCCGAGAACACGAGGATTGCGAACATGGTATCAAACTTGAAATTTACTATTATGTTGTAACGTTGTCACTTGTCTATAAATCAACTTTTACTAGATATACTTCACTTATTTTACTAAACAAAAATTAGTTTAGAAGGTTTCGATAGACTCGTCCGATATTGGGATGTTGAGCAAAATGATATTTTGTGGTTCATTGATTATTTTGACATGTGCTTCAAAAGAATTGATTCAATGCGTGTTAAGTGTTTCTAGGATCATAATTTTTATTTAAATATAGATGAAGACATAGTTGATGAACCCACGCATACATCATGGCAATTGCTTCGCTTCTGAAGACAGTCATAGGTGCTGATTTCATAAAATCTTTTTGCAGCGTTATGTAATTGAATTACTTCAGTCGGATGCTTATAGTTGATGGTAGCATTGACGGCTCGGCAGACCTCTACTTTGGAAGGTAAATTAATTACACGGCCTCAGATCCCGAGCACTTTGATAGACGTTCAAATAACCGCTTTCCTAACACCACGCCTATAACAAGAACCGGTATCAAGAGATAATCTATAATAAACAAGTGTAATAAGAGTTTTTGTTTTGTAATAACTAGACAAGCAATGGACTGATGAAAAGTGATGGTGTATAAAAGCTTCCTAACAGATATTGAAGCACATG
The DNA here is from genome assembly GCA_963855885.1 of Coenonympha glycerion. NCBI lineage: Eukaryota > Metazoa > Arthropoda > Insecta > Lepidoptera > Nymphalidae > Coenonympha > Coenonympha glycerion. The sequence goes on along the minus strand of OY979637.1, from coordinate 11,400,426 downwards.
TTCTTGAATACCACGCAATCTCTTAAAGGTTATATTGAGTTCACCGATAACAAAAATGACATGGACATACCGCTTTGCCATGTCCATAGTCCAACACCTTTGAACTTGTCTCTAGAAGATAATATTTTAGGAATGCTTGACTTTTTAACAAAAACATTAAAGCCCGCCAGGAAACGGACGACGTTAAAAATAAAGTGCAACCGTCTAGTCAATTTTATCACCCAGCCTTCAAAACGTGATAAATCTATATTTTAAAAGCTAATGGACGGTAAATGAATTAAATACTAATACCTGACACTGATGTACTCGAACTAATAGGTATGTAGCTTGATTACGATCATATTCTCACACTTTGTTTAACAAAGCAATTAAACTGTATGTAATTACTAATCAAAAAACTTGAATGGAAACATCTTACTTATGCAAACATAACGGTTGAATCGTCAGAGTTATTAAGATATACCAGACAAGCGCCCCGCCTTAATTCTAAAGACCCTTCCACACTTTTCAAAAATTGCACAATCAAAATTAAACAAAAGGCGGATTAAGTGGTTAAACAAAAAGGCTACAATAGCCAATTTTCTGACATGCAGACATACAGACATAGACATTACATATAATAGAATATTATATAATATTGAGATTGGCGCAAGTGTGAACGGAGCCTTATGATTGCAAGTAAACCATAAAGTAACATCGCGTAAGAAAAAGGTTTCACTAAAGAGACAAAAACTCTGTGCCGCTGTAGATGCAAGCAACGTTTTTACAATTTAATCAGTTTCACACAAATGGTGTTATGTAAATAAAAGTGTTGTAAGTAAATTAGTAATATGTTCACTACAATATTTTAAGAAATTGTCGGAAAAAGATAAAAACGACTAAACTTTAAAACTTCTTGCATACTATGAATACATTATCAGTTTGTGAAAAATCGGTGATAGCGAGTTCTTAATAAAAAGTTGTACGTGTTCTCTTTCACGTACTTGAGCTACACAAAGCAGGAAAACGTGATAACTAGTATTTTTACGGTAGGCACACCAGATAGCTTTCTCAGACGCTTGCATAGACGAATTTTATCTACAGATTATACGTGTTTTTCTAACCATAATCATCTGTTATCAAAATGGTAAGATTTTGAGCATGGGGTAATGATGTATTAAACATTCTTGTAGCATACTTTATATATGAAGCAGTGATAAGCGTACAGGTTAAAAGTTTCCAAAAACCATCTTGCTTTTGGGACATTCTTTTCTACTTAAAGTTACTCTTAAAAGCAAAAGAAAATAAGGCACTCCTTCATTCTAAAACTCATTGCGCTACCTATAAATAGGTTAGAGAAGCATTATCACCTATAACGAGGCCAACTATTTACTGTTATTCGAACCTGAAATACGAAACACACGGGCAAACACTTCAAACATGGCTCTCTCGACAACCGCTGTTTAAAAGTAGAGTTTATTTTAAACGACGTTTACTAAATGGTGTGTTTATTCTATTTCGTCAGTCTTCGATGGAACATCAGAGCGATAATATTATTTCGTCTTTTACGCAAGACTTTAAATTTTGGTTGCTGGTTGTGTTGTTTAAGAATTGAGACGATAAAATCTGTCCTAAATAATCGTGTCTAGCTTAGCAAGCTTTGGTAATAAGTTCGATTTGAGACGAAACATTTTGTTGAGCTTTGTTCATCGCCTGCTGAATGATTCTGAGCTTCCTTACGAGGCCTTATGTCATCGGCATCACTTTCACTAGTAACACGTACTGTAAATAATCCTAATATTTTATCATCTCTTGGCATTTTTCTATTTTAATAAAATATATTATGTACTTCAATTAAAACATTTGGAATGCACAATATAAAGGTACACTCGTAAATCGTAAATGCTCATGATTATTATAGTTATTAAGGACAGAGTCAAATGCTTTAGGAACTATCAAAACTTTTAATTAAGTACTATCCTAATTGGCTTTTTGTACTAAATAATTTATTAAGATTGTATTAGCTACAGAGTTCGTGTTCTACCAGAGATTTACCTAATGAGATTTCAGAGTAGCGTGCAGAATTACGTGTGGTCTTTGGTGATTTGGTAGTCAATGAGGCAATTTAACTGAAACTGTCTAGTATAATTTAAATTAGAATATTTGTGAGAATATTGAAATGTTCATGCAATCATATTATGATTCAAAATAACTCTACTATGGTAAGTATAGAAAAAATACTTACTAATCCCGAATTGTTCAAAGCAAGTGTAATAAGTGGTACTTAAACTAATTTAATCGCAACAAATGTCAGAAAATGTAGATACATATGTACTTAGTCTTACGATGAAATGAGTTTGAATTACACTTAATTGTTTGAATTTTCTTCGAACAACTCAGGGTTTTGTTTTAATATTTAGTAGAATTTATAATGATCAATTAAAAGCTGACAATAACACCGTAACAGGACGTTATTGATACTCATATTGATTTACTCTTCTAGACCAAAAAAATTCTTCGGCCTTCTTTCTTATTATGAAAAGGTAAAACAGAAAAGGTAAAAGGCCCACAGGCCACATATAAAATAGAAAAAAGGGATATAGTGCTATATCTAATATTCTTTCCATGCCGGTTTTGCAAAGCTGATCGACGTCATACATCAAAATTTTATGACGTAGCTATAAAGAAGTCTAAGTTTGAATATGGATTGTAAGAAATACTATGAATATCATGTAAGATTTTCTGTTGATGATCCATTGTTATGAATGCAACCGAAGCGGTCTGATCTTGTCACAAGCAATGATAGATTGTGCAATGCATGTTGTTAGCATAGAGCCTACAGGCAGTATTTGTAACACCACCCACAAATGGCCTGTTAGATACCGTCCCCGTGCCAACAGCAATTTGTATTTTACATTGCACTTTAAACATATTGTGGGGCACGAACGCTTTGACCTATGTAAACATCGCACTCTGCTGGTATCGCTAGTTGTATGCAAAGCATTGTAAGTGCAAACAAAAGAAACATTGATGTTAAACTGCAGAATTATTGTTGTAGACAAGGCAGCCAGTAGTCTAGTCTTCTGAGTTATGCGCGTTTCCGACAAAATATGGCTGACTTGTCGCGTTTTTTTTCGTTTACTACTGACACTCAAATCTACAATCTTGCTTACTAGTTACAAACCAGCGCTCTCTGCAGTCTTTGCAGATTATTACTTGAGTATCGTGTAATAAAGGGTTATGAAACTTGCTTAGATAGTCGTCAGGATGCGGAAATGGGACTTTTTTGAACACTGTTTTCAAAATTGCAGTTTAATCCCTATTGTAACACAGTTTGTTTTCTCGTGTTGAAATAGATAAACGTGCGTTTAACGTACTGATTTATGAATGATAACCGTAAGGTTTTGTTCCCGACGCGACGCACGATAAAACGCGTATACATTGTGATTTGGAGCAAGTGTTGTGAAACTGGGCGGATTTGCAACATTACGGGCTCAGTATTCAAACAGCATGCGCACTAACTTTAAAACATAAATGTCACATGAATCTTATTGAACAGTATAGGCACAAAATAATGGGTCTAAATTGTTTTAAAATATCCAGCCTCATACAGCATGGGTACTATACTACACGCAATAAACGTTTTGTAAGTTTTACCTGGCTTCAATGTTCTATTAAACATTCATTGTACAAATTATTGTTTCCACTATTAACGCAATATTTCCTAAATAGCTAAAATCAACAGTTAAATAATAATAATCTATGAAGACGACATTTTCAAGTTCCACTGTGATTTTTTTCGTGAAATAGAAATGTTATTCATTATACGTGAAATAGATATGTTATTATTATATATATCAACAACATTACAATTTATTACAGGTTTCCTTAAAGTGTATTTGCACCAAGAGACCATTACTAAGTGGCATTATATATTTAGTTAAATAATGCTAATTGTCATAATTGTCATACTTATTATTAGGACTCGTAAAGAAAACGTCGAAGCATTGCTGACAACGTTTATAAGTAAGGGATTAAAGTTGGCAACGAACGAATTTATATATTTTTTTATATCAAATAGAACCGTTTAATTAACCATAACCTAGAACTAGGTGAAAACATTTTAGTGACGGTCACAAAGTCAATCCATAACCCGATCATCCGCTTGATCTCCCGCGCATATCAATTGCATAGAATATATTATCTTGCTGATTGCCATAATACCTACGCATGCCATTTAATGCTGTCGTAACAACGTAATTTGTAGCAATTGTCTGAAGTGTAGTGCCGCAAAGTAAGGGCTCTCGATATCAAGTTTAACTCAAGTAGGTACGAACACTCAAAAAGGGAACCACGTGACCTTTGCTCAACTCAATATCGTGTAAAATTTTGAAACTCACTTAAAATTGGTGATGTGATTTGTAAAATGTTGCAACGTACGCGCAATGGCAACTCTTAGTATGAATATTTCGTCAAAGGCTTCCTTCAAACGAGGGGAAGTAATAACTAAGAAATTCTAAGTGTGATAACCATTCCACTACAGCCAGTGGAATCAAACAAAAACATCATGATGATCATTCTCGACGTTTCTTATAGCCGAGACCAAAGCTTTATAGACTCAGCCCCTTCGCAAACGTCTCGTAAGCGTAAGCATATCGTTATACGCAAGTCGCAACCCAATATGAGAATAACGTCTCCAAAGATTCCCTACAACACCGCTTCGTCTGCGGACAAGTTTGTAAATGTTCGTGCTCTTAGGTACTGCTCTTTTAGCACGCGAGGATTACGCTACGCTTACGCTTACGACTCATGTGCGAAGGGCCTCACGGTCCACTATCACTATCAGCGGGAAGTTCCAATACGTCCAGATAACGGCTGCGGTGGATAAAATAAGAAGAGAGAAATAAAAAGAAAAACAAGGGCAACATAATATAGTCCCAACAACCCGCCATTTTATGTAGGAAGACTGCTGAAGGTTATCTCCAACTTTCTTAATAAATAGTACAGCAGTTAATCAATTAACTCGTCAATTTGACTAAATAGCTCAACTCCAACAAAACGTGTGTAGGCGTTGGACTTATTCAACATTCGAGCCGCACCCGTCAAAGAATTCATCCATAATACATCAGCGATTAATTTCGAAATTAAGCCATTATGACGTCATAATATTGTGCAATTGTTCCAGTTTACCGGCTCACCTGAATGTGATTTATTCTTCATAACCGCGCCATTTCAGATCTGTAATAAAGGAGAGAGAAACATTTAGTTAACTTATTACAAACGATAGTAGAAATATTGAAACACTCAAAATAAATGCCTAAAAATATAGTTGTAAAATAAACGTCTGCCTTAATACCTACAAGGTACGGAACTAACAAAATAAAAATAAAATAAATTTAGCTTTCAATTTTCACAGCGTAAGTGGAATGAAACATTAATCTCTGCAAAAGTGATAATCCAGACACCTCTATGGATTTACACTAACGACACAAATAGGTATTTCTGTTTAATCCGGATCAAAATCACACGAATGTCGTTTTGCGGTAGACTAGCACTTCTGACATCTTGTAGGTACTTAAGAAGGAAACTTGCTTATCGCTTGCAATACGTGTTAAGTTGACCGTACACTTATAAGCATGCAACATGCAACTCATTGAGTATGGTCGCCAGGAATCTTTGTGCGCCTTTTGCATATCGGATGTCTTTGATCCATACAAATGGATTCAAGGCTTTAGAAGAATAATAAATTAAAATCTTTAAATCTCCGTCAAGTGTGACTCTACCACCACCGCATCAGAGCCCAGGGTACACAATGTATGTAACAAAGAACGCATCGTTAATATTTTATAGGTGCATATTAGATGATAAGACGCTCCTGTTTTGATGACGTCATTTAATTTGTTAGTACCTTCATGTCCACATCTTCGTTGTCCTCGGCACGTGCGATGTGCAATCAGCATTACGCGTTCACGCATTTACATTACTCTGATCCCAGGGTTAGTACGGAAAGCTGTCTAAGCACTTTATAAAAGCTATCATTGCATCTTATCTGTCGAATTCCCTCACGTAAATTATTAGCCTTCAAGTTCCAACTTCCAACACGCGGGTAAAATGCGCTATCCCACACACTTCAAATTCATTGCAGTTGTATCGATAAATTCTGCAATCCCGTACATGACTTTAATCTAATAACATTATGAAGCTACGTGTATGTTGCGTCATTTACTGACATGCGAGTTTATAACGTTTATGCGAAGTGAGGACACGCGGTATACGAGAAATACGGTATTTGGCGTGTCCATATGCCAAATACCGTATTTCTCATATATTTTAGTCTTTTATGTTATTTATTTTTTATTGTAGACAGGCTTGCGCTTGACGACAATGATGAGGTCGAGGTCTAGGTTAGAGCGCGCTTGCCTAGAAAATGCCTATTCACTATTCTGTTGAAGGCACCCAGATTGAACATGGCTGGAAACACGGAAGCTGGAAGGGTGTTCCCTACCTTAGCGGTTCGTATCAGAAGCGTGGAAGAAAAACGTTTCGTTTGTTGGATGTCAACCACATAAGGATGCCACCGCTCTCTGCGTCTTGCAGTCCTATGGTATAAAGGTGAAGGAGGTACAAGGTTAGATTAGGTACAAGGTTCCTGAGGACACTCACCAAATTATATCCTGACAAGTATATACGGACAGTCGACAGAGAATTGACAAATTTTGATGATGATGAATCAATAAGTACTACCAATTCATGTTTCAAGAAATTATAACGTACTGATTGTTTTGGCAGGTTTTGAAATATCGACGTAACTTGGAAAAGCTCTCAAAAAAATAACAGCCGAAACATTCATTAATTCAAGCTCCATACTAAATCTCGTGAGAAAACGTGTACGCAAATTGTTTACAGGATATCTGAGAAAATGAAAGCATACGCGAGACGTGCAAAGGTTTCTAGTAAATGCGATTGAAGTAAGCATTATCAATCAAATGGCGTTTACTCTCAGACGCATTGGATCACGTTGAAGACGAATCACTTTTTGCTCCACACCATTTCCTTTCACGGTGGTTTGAAATAATTTAATACGGAATGCATAATGACAGATCCGATCTGCGGAGTGCGGCGACGCAAAACACTTTTGTCTGTGCACGATACCAACAGTAACTACTAACTGCAGTCATGTAACTCCACCATCGTAAATTGCATGACGATGACGCTTCCATCACAAAAAGCTCTTGTCAAAGATATACCCATAAGTCCTTACATATGCGGTTGAACTTTTTGCTTAACTCTGGTCACGTATCTTGGAACGTATCTTCTATACATTAAAACCCTTTTTAAGAAGTATAATAGGTCTGAGTCATTTAGTTTTATGTGAGTGCTGTATTGTAGATTTGCGAAGATAGACACTAAAATTAAAATGTAGCTACAGAAATAAAATAATAAAATAGATTTGAGGCTTCTCACCTTTTATTAGAAAAAAATAAAAGTATGTAAGTACAACGTTCGATCAATGAAGATCTAAAAAGGAAACGAGAAAGCTTCTTTGAAAATATTACTTTGTTTTTTAAAAAAGACAAAGCAATATTGTACACGGATATAAAGATAAAAAAATGTGAATGCAGTTCGAAGAAACCCGAATATAATATTGAAACAATACCAATTCAGAAGAGACAAACCGATAACAATGACATTATACACACAAAAGTGCACCAAAGTTAAATTGAATGTCATTAAATGGCTAAAAAGGCTGAACTCGGACACACCTAGTTGCAAAATTATGCGAGAATCTTGATCGCGGGTTCGTGATCGCAACTACGTGACTAACGCAAGCAAATGTAAACAATCGTATGCAGAACGGCTAAAACGAAATATGTTAAACAACGTTTTAGTGTAATATCGTAAAATTAAAGCGTCTGGGTGCGCCCGTATACATGGATGTTCTTCCTTGTAATGGGGTCTTACACTACTTTTGAATTTGATAAAAAATATTACTTTATTATAAACTAGGATAAAAATAATAACGTGCAGTGAAAGAAATATTAAAATCCAACGAAGATTTACAAAGTTACAGGCGTTTGAACTTTGGAGTGGGGGGATCTTCTATCCCTTTCTCGCAAAACGAAAATTTGTATGAAGCCGCACGAAGCTACTATGGCAATGGTACTTTGTGACGTCACAATTTCATGTTGCTATCTCTGTCTAATCACAAATCTTTAAATGCTTATAACTTTTTTGTTATTTGATCGATTTAATTAGTTCTTTCAGTGCACGTCATTATTTTAATTCTACTTTATAATAAAGTAATAAAAAAATTGGAGTCAAATACCCTATGAGGGTATTTGACTCCAATTTTTTTATTACTTTTGTCACAAAGTACCATTGCCATAGTAGCTTCGTGCGGCTTCATACAAATTTTCGTTTTGCGAGAAAGGGATAGAAGATCCCACCACTCCAAAGTTCAAACGCCTGTAACTTTGTAAATCTTCGTTGGATTTTAATATTTCTTTCACTGCACGTTATTATTTTTATCCTAGTTTATAATAAAGTAATATTTTTTATCAAATTCAAAAGTAGCGGCTCTTAACCTTCGTTATAAAATAACTTGAATACTCACGTCATGTCAATTGACCCAACCGAATCACGACGAATATAACATTATTTACAACAAGTCCTGAAGGTACACGTAGTTATAGATTTCTAATGATTTCAATGTGAAACGCCAATTTTATTATTTACTTCTGAGTTTTAATCGTTCCACATTATTAAAACTTTAAAATATAAAATACAGTTACTGACATTTTGCTTACAAACTAGATAATAGTTCCCATTCGTAATGGCGAAAATCCAAATTTCCATCTTAAAATTTATATCTAATAACATAATATTCAGATTAGATTAAGTATATCAGACATTTTGATAGAGAGATTAAACTAGTTTAGGTTCGTCTACTGAAATGTAAACTTTAACGTAAGGAATTTTGTAGTAACGAAGTTGATAAACAGTATAAAACTGTTTAAATTATTCAAATTCAAATTCCTATCAGTATTCAGTGGAATACGAAATTCGATGTCAACCTCTAAATTAAGGGAACGTAACATAACAGGCGATACTGGGTAAGACAGATTGTTAATTGAAATATTTCAATTATTACTTAAATATAATTCAGTTGCAATTTCTAGAATTGTTTGTAATATTTAGGATTTCGTATTTAGTCCAATTTATAGATTTATCAACATAATTTTTTTTCTCTTTGAAATTTTCAGTCGATGAAAATTTGAATTTTTTGCTTTGATCATGTACTTAATATATGGCAGACTTTGGTTACACTTTTAAACTATTTTTTTAATCATCAACGTTACATGATATTAAACAATAAACATTCCAGAAAAACCTTTTTATATTTAAAATTTTCACTCACTGAAAAATTGTATTTCAATGTTATGAAGCAAACTTTGGCTGCATTCACGGTTTTAGGTTTTGGTGGTTAAATAATATATGTACTCGTAATTCAAATCCCGATAATTCTTCCATCATTCTATACCTAATAGAAATAATTTTTCGTAAGTTCAAGTATTGAAGAGTGGTTTTTTTATGATATGAAAAGTGTAATTATCGTGTAATTCAAACAAAAAACATAAAAGCACGCGGAGCTGGAGTGTTGAATGGATTATACTCGTAATTGGCTTGCTTTAAAGCTTTGGGAGATAATCCAAATTAATTGCCAGTTATCACAACATGTTCGATATAAAATACTAAAAAAACTACCATATTAGTTTCAATGCACGTTTTTGTTCTCAACGCGTTTACACATTCATGCGTGAAGTGAGATATTCGAAACGTTAGAACAACTTCCTCGACAAACAGTCTCATAACAAGCAGGAAGAAAATGAGGCTCGGAGCTTGACGAATGTATAACGTGACCGTTGGAGTTACGAGCTCTAAATGCTTAAATGCTCTCCCACGATCGTGATTTTATCATTAAAATTATAAGGATGCTATGGCAAAACGACGGTTAACACATTTAAATTGTTCCAGTCTTTGATACCAAAAATAAAAGATTTTCTTTTATCGCAAAAAAAAAAAAAAAAAAAAAAAATAACTCAGGTTCTTATTTAATGCAGCTAAAAAGAAATTTTCGCAAGTGCATAAAAAGAATAACTTCTAATAACAGGTAAACAAAGGTTTACTCTTATGTTTTTTTTTAATTATATTTTAGTATTGAAGTCAAAGAAGCTTAATGATCGCAACATTAGGAAACTATCTACTTTTAAAAACTTAAAACTGTGCACAAAATATAATTTGTTCATGTCGCTAATGCCCTTATGTTAATAACACCATGATTGCAATACATAAATAAAATAAAATCATTGGAACATAAAACATTTTATTTTTAAGACTATATCGCACTGATGATCACGAAACAACCTATATTTTAAACAAAATCGTAGGTCAAGTCAGATATATGTATATATTTGGATTAAAATGTACTTTAAGTTTATAGATGTAAGAGTTACAAACAGTTTTCTATAATAACGATAAGCTGGTTTAAATTTCTTTGAGTTGGCGAAATATCGCTTACGTAACAGTAAATGGTAATGACATGCCATTATGGTGGATGAAGTTATGTTAATGCTCTTTGCATGATTAATTGTCATGACACGCGCAAGACGGAGCAATTTCTTTGATGATTGTATAATTTGAATATTATTGTTTTTGTAATGCATCCACTTGTTAGTCACGACTTGTATCTCACCAAGTTCATTCTCACAATAACTCTTACATCATCGTTATCATCGGCTTACTGGTGACCCAGTGTTGCGGTGTGATTTTTAAAAATATAAAATTGTACATCGGCCAACCATCGACGGTAAAAATAGCAACGCAGCCCTTAGCAGCCAATTATTGTTGCCTTGGCTGCATAACTGACGCAAGCATTAATCAATCAGCGCATATCTATGTTAGCTGGTCGCTGCTTAGAGGATATTTTTACAGAATCAAAGGGCTGGTCAAGGCTCTGTAGTATAAGAGAAAGGAAGGATGGGGACTTACATCCAAGGTTTAGATTTAGAACGACAAAACTATTTAGTAGCTAGAAGTTATTGATATTTACGCCAGTAAATCACAGTACTATTATGGTATTCTGTGGTAAGGGCTAAAATTGGAGAACATTTACACGTAGGTATAAGAAATACTTTTATATTTGTTTTCATTTAGAAACGGAACCCAAAAAAAAATAGTAGTTATTCAAATACAATACAGTAAGTATTGATATCATAAAATAAGCATAAAATGAAAAATTCTTTTCGAAAAACAGACTTCAAATGCAAACAAGTTTTTAAAGTACACCAATTCGAAGTCGGGCGAATAGGTAGGTAGGATTAATCGAAAGACTATGATTGTAGTAAACAGAAACTCCTCCTTTTTTGAAGTCGGTTAAAAAACAAAGATTCATAATTTAATTAATACCGTACCTACCTAAATAATGGCAACGCACGTGTATAACGCTGGACGTAAAGCACGCAATTCATACAATTGGAATCTTGTCAATAAACATAAGCTATCTTGTATTAAATCTATACAATCATAATAAATTAAACATAACTTAATTGGTATGACAATGACAATTAAAGCCATGACCAACTATGTAGATGTTAACTAGGCAACCTTATAGAAAATAACGTGGAATTCATATTATACAGATTGGCGTTAAAAGTTACAAATGTTGCGGCCCGGCCGTTGGAATACCTTTATATGTGGTTACATACTACAAAAGAAGTGAAATCACATTTGGTCTTTGAACTATAATTTATATTTAAGACAAATGTTCAAAAAAGATAAAAGTCTATAGTGATAAATCTGCACTTTAGTACTTGTTTAACAAACACAAACTTATTCTTCCCTTTCGTCTCATAAATTTATAAATAATCAGATTAACTTTTGTAACGTTGAACACGGAACATAAAAAATAATAGCAAACATCGTAATTATAGCTTTTAAGAAATTCCGAAGCACACAAATTATAAGAATCGTCTTGATGGCTCTAACGGTCTATAATTAATATCCAAATTGACAGCTGACCACTTTAAAAGTTGAAACAGGTATCCAATAAGCAATCGATGGTGTGGAAACATCGTGAAGATGGAATAGCTGAGATGGAAATTATTACATCGCGCTTAGTTTACCGCCTAACAAAGGATTAGTTTAATCGTTGTAATTTGTAAGCAGCTATTGGTGTACTCAAAGTAAAAATAATCCTAATAATAGTACGAGTAGATCATTAGTACTCTAATGCTCTATCTTACGAGACTAATGGCATGTAAATATGCCAGCAGTGAGTCAGTGATAGGTTGAATTGCGAAAAAAAATAATTATTGAGACACAATTCAGACTCTGCTTGTACCTAAACACTAAGCTACTCGTATATGAATCTCTGTTCTTCACTAACCAAATTAACAAGACTTTAGATAATCATAGAAATCACTTGTTCGGTCTAAAATAATAACAAAGATTTAGTAACATAATTATGATATCACAATAGATACAAATGTGACTATACTCAAAGTTCAACCTGTCAAATTAATCGACGTGATAAGTATTTTGGTAGCCACAACGTGTTATGATGTATAACTCCACACTTCCGGCAATGACAAGGTTTCCAAGCATGTCGACTAGGTTCTATACTCCGAAGCCATTAAACCTAAATGTCAATAAGAAATCGAGTGTGCTGTCCCGTTACACGCACAAAAAGCTGTTGTGGGTCAATGGCACAGCGAGATGCTTCTCCCGCATTCGCATAAAGCGCGCGTTAGATTTTTTTTAACTCAATTCGGAACCGTTTGTACCAATCTTTTGGCTTTAGGGCTTCAATGATTACGATGAAATTGACTTTCATTAGTTCTACAATAGTTATGTTAAACGTTGATAGGAATAATAACAAATAACTATTAACAGATATGAAAGTCTTTTTGATAGTTACTGTTGTATTTAGATAGTTATTATTATTTATAATATTATCACTTTTTAAGGATACTTAATAATTTCAATTTGTGTTATCATATTTTATGTAGATACGTACCTACCTACTTAGTGAAATGCATAGTTTGGACATGGTTTCACGGCTTTTTTTCTCTCAACTCTTTTTTCAACCCACTACTAGACACAGATCTCCTATCAGAACGAGAGGTCTTAACAGATGATTGTCCACTTACTAAACAAAAAACAAATCACGGACATTACACTTATAAACGCTGTATAAGAGATAAAGTATAGAGAATTTACAGATGCAATTCTAAGAAGCAATCTAAAGCGAAATTTAGCAGTGGCAATTGACGCTATCAAACAATCTAAATAAAACTAAATTACATAAAAGGAGTACCTACATTGCAAGAAGCCGTAATAAAAAGCAGTAAACGCTAAACCATTTGGTACCGATGCGGAATACCTAAGGTGGATGATCCAACTGTTTGCCAATTCTAATACGAATAGTATTTAAATTAGAGGCGAATGAACTTTGTACAAAAGGGATTAACATACGGATCGATACTCGTATAGTGGCACCTGTTTAATTTATTTTGAATGAGATGAATTTGTTGTATTTTTAGGGTTTCTTTAAAATCAAGAGTATGTACGAAAACTTGGAGACGTGATTTTATTTATTTTGTATAGAAAGTTACCTAAAAGCTGTTGCAAACTTTCTTGTAATTCTTTAACTTGTTAGAATAATCATTAAGTGAGATAATTAAAACCATCGACACTTAACGTGTAAGTACTCGTATAAAGGAGTTATAGCTACTAGAAAACTCGCCACTTGCCAACTTGACCCTAAACAAGCAGACGTATATCTTTTGACATCAATATCGCATTTACTTGCAACAAATCCGTCATATTCTGTGTCGCTTGCACGTGGAAAGGGGCCAAGCAAACCGGTTACATCCTCAACCGTGTACTTCCAAGAATTGGTAATCTGATGTGAACTTTTAGCCTCTAGGCTTAAAAGCTACTTCTGTATAGAGACGTTCCACGTTTACGGCTATACGTGTAATGTGGGTGTAATAAATAAGCAGGATAGTCGAAGACGCAGGTCCGTCTCTCTTGATGACGCGTTTGCGCAAATTGGCGGCTTGTCTCTCCAAATTGTTTGCGTTAGGAATTTGAAAGGAAATGTTCAAATATTTCACCACACTTTATGGGTACTGGCGTAAAGTTGCTCAGTGAGTGTCAACATTAAAATCTTGGCGTCAATGAACTTAGCGTTATGTATAATCTAAAGAATTTCTGTAATCTTACACTGTACAATTACGTAATATAATTTTGCTTCAATTTAATCCACATCTATGATTTAAACCCAGCAAACCTTTAATTTTAACATAAGGTGTTTAGCATAGGTTTTCAATTTTGTTATTTTCATTTACAACTGTTGTGTTGACCCACATACTCGAAGATTTCATTAAATCTTCAAAACTAGTTGGTCCTTAGGAAAAGTCCATAAAATCCAAAAACAAAATGTTGTTAGGTACGCTTGGTAAGTAAATTAGTAGGTACCTATGGTAATTGACTATATCATACAAATCTTCTTCACCGGTTATATCTCAACCTTTACAACATCAGCTGATAATAATTGATATACAAATATATGGTTTCGGGAAAGATTTTGTTAATAACATTCGTTGGCCTAGATTTCTAGCCAGCCGAGGTCTTTACTGAATGAGTATAAAGACAAGAATAATTAATTATTGATAACTATAAAGATTACATTGAGCTTAATTGGCACTCGGATAATAGCGGCACAGTTATGAGGGATGGAATCCAATACTGTTAGGCGCGAGCCGGCTGGGTGGCCTGTACTCACGACGGTACAACGAGCAACGAGTCACGAAAAACCGACTGACGGATGCGACCGTCCGTCGTGAGTTTCCGTAACAAAAACTTATTGAATTGGATTTGACACTCTACGTGATAACTATGGTTTTTGTACGTAGCATTCTCAATTAATGAATTTCAATGATAATATCTCAAAATTTATTTTGAAATCAAGCTTTATATTGATATAATTGTCGGTCTTCAGAATGTTTTCAATAGGCAATTACCAGTACAGTTAGAAAATTGCTGCTGAATAGGCCTTGAATTTCAAATCCTATGCTATTTATCACTAGTAGCAAAAACAGACACAGTTGTGATTACAGCTACGATATGTCATACTGCTATTTAATAAGTTTAATTCTCAACAGATGATGATAGTAAAAAGCAACCACGCCCATCTCGTAGCATTCGTTATAAAATATAAGAGTAAAAACTAAGCTTTGCTATTAGTTCGTTAGCACAAAGAAATAGTTAAGCTTAAAGCTGCTAATACTAGCACAAATATAATTGCTTGCAAACAATGAGTTACTGAATAAATGTACCTAGTGTACTCGTATTCTTACTCAGAAAATATTACAACCTTATAAGAATTCAAATTTATTCCGGACAACTCTAATACTTAGATTTCATATTAATAAGTCTTTAGTGACTAAAGAACTTTAAATTAATTAACAAGCCTGTCAACTTTAAAAACCGTTACATACCAACAAAGGGGACGGTAGTTAAGTCGAAGACGAAAGCAATTAATTTGAAAGACACCTTTAAAACTCCAGAAAACAAAAAACCCAAAAAAAAGAATTAAACGTTTAACAATCCAAGTTTGTGACTGTAAAGGCTGACAATGACCAGCGAATTGCTACACAAAAGCTTAATTTCTCTACATTTAGGTTCACAAAATAGTGAACAAAAAATTTAAGAACTGCAGAGGCAGATGTAGAAGATAGAATGGAACACATTATTACATCTTTATACGACAACTGCAACTGTATCATTAAACGCAATACGATTTCGTATCAATGTTACAAATCTATAACCATGGGTAAGATGCAAAAAGTTACGACACAAATCGATAACTATCATTATATGACCGAGATCAATTTGACGAAGCTACGATATCTATTGTTTCTTATAGTACTTTTCGTAAACAGTAATCAAAATGGGAAATGCTTTCCAAAAAACCAACTTCAAATGCCACTACAAAGAGTGAAATAATTTTTATTTAAATTTTAGGTACCTACACCAATTCGAAGTCGGGCATACAATCCCTAATAGTCCTTCTTACTTACTTGATGTGCGAAGAAATGACGAAGTCATAGACAATCGCCCGACTTCGAATTGGTGTAGGTACCTAAAATTTAAATAAAAATTATTTCACTCTTTGTAGTGGCATTTGAAGTTGGTTTTTTGGAAAGCATTTCCCATTTTTATTTTATACTTTTTAGTGGAAAACAATAAAATGCACAAGGCGTTGTAAAATACCCAAATTGCTTGAGGTGTGTTCATAAAATCTGAAGAGATACCTCAAATTCACCAAGATCCCATCATCAGACCCTGACTTGATGACTTTAGTCATCAAATCAGTATCTGCTAGCAAATGCACCAGTAACTATAAAAAATACCCAACTCGCTTCAAGTATACTAGCAAAATTTGAAGAGTTTCCTCGATTTCACCAAGATCCCATCATCAGACCCTGACTTGATGACTTTAGTCATCAAATCAGTATCTGGTAGCATATGCACCAGTAACTATAAAAAATACCCAACTCGCTTTAAGTATACTAGCAAAATTTGAAGAGTTCCCTCGATTTCACCAAGATCCCATGATCAGATCCTGACCTGATGACCATAGGACAACTTGGAAAATATTACTCTTTCTAATAATACTCAAATAGTTTCATGTGTCCATACAAAATTTGAAGAGTTCCCTCGATTTCTCCAGGATCCCATCATCAGATCCTGACCTGATTAAAATGGGACCATCTGGAAACAAAACCCTCTTAAACAAAAAAATAATTTTTCAAATCGGTCCACGCGTCTTCGAGTAATCGGTGAACATACATAGATAAAAAAAAAAAAAAAAAGATTCCGACGAATTGAGAACCTCCTCCTTTTTTTGAAGTCGGTTAAAAATACAATGAAACAATGCTAGATTAACATTCTAATAATTTTATAGACTGTTTTTAAAATGGTGTTAAATATTGGTTTAGTTGAATCGAGATCTGAAAGTTTCCGCAATAAAATAATAAATGTTTATGTCTGCCGAATCTGGCAATAATGTAACCTTCGGGTTTGTATATAAGCTAGGCGAAGTTAAAAGGTATTCAAAGATTATCACAATTGCATTGGTAAACGGATACCATCTGTCAGGAAAAGCAAATATTTTATCCAATGCGGGATAAAGACGCTTACTAATGATACATAATATAGTGATTAGATACAGACAGTAAGACAGTGATATGAAACTTTCAAGAACAGCTTAAGAAACTTGTTGGCTTTTGATTGAATTCATCTGGCATAGCAATCTATTAATTGTGTTTCTTAAAGAGTAAATATAATTTTCATACTTTCTAGTATAAAGAACAAATACCAAATATATTTTATGCTATAGATGACTTAACAAATATATTTGCGAGTATCAGTAGCAAGCTAATCTCAATCTGATAAAAGCATTCTTTGTGTCGCTTAATGGAATTTGCTGCCTAAATTCAAAGACCTCAATCAGCGTTGTAATTTGTATTTCAAAGACTAGTCATCAGTCATCTGACTTTATATCGTACAAAATTCAAGCAGCCGCTTACAATAATTTATTGTTAAAGTTATTGGGCACTACTTAGTTTGTACATCAATTAATCTTTTTCAAATCCAAGGATTTTAATACGAATATCGATTATATGCAGTTCATTAACGCTTATTTTACTGTCCATACATTCGACAACCGGTAAGGTTTACGCCGTTACGGTACATGGACTTACGTATTCGTATTAGGTTCCCACATTTCTTAACATCAATGAACTAATAAATGAAGAAGCAATAAAACCCATGTTTAATTAATACAAAATATCTGGGTGACCGAGCTTCGCTCGGTGGCCAATAGATGGCAGCAGTAGTCATAATTTTATTTTTTTGGTAAATTCGACATTTAATAAAAATGAATCCTAGCTAGATCGATTTATCGCCCCCAAAACCCCCTGTATACTAAATTTCATGAAAATTGTTCCAGCCGTTTCAGAGATCCAGATTATATAGAAATATACATATATACAAGAATTGCTCGTTTAAAGGTATAAGATAAGATAAGATAAGATTAGAGAAATGAGGCGGATACAGACAAATTAACATACAAGTGAGATGTCACGATATTACTAGTGGTATTAAACTACCGAAACATCTTATTCAATATGGGGTCACTTAACCCCAGTGTCGAGTATTCCCAACGCGACGTGCTGTTCGAACCGATTTTGCTGAAAGTCTAGTGTCCACCCACGGACCCGTTCGAAGCGTATTACCGAGTTTTACCCGCACCATGCATTGGGCCACAGATGTAAAATAAATCAAGTTATTGGAGAAAATACGCCCACTTATGTAACTGACCACTCTTTCATTGATGACTGAGACAACCCACGCGAAATAAACTCGTAAATCCGTCTAAGATTATTAATTAGCTTGACAATAACACGTCTACGCATAATTAATTGCAATTATTGCTTGTGTCAAGTAGTCAAAAAGTTAACTTGAGAAAATAAAAGAAAGTGTACTTACTATTCACATTTCTACGATAGTACGATTAATACATTGAGATTTTATCGGGACAGTGCTCATATTTTATTTGATTTAGTTAGAGTTGGATGAAAGTTGAAATACTAAGTGATTTTTTTGTGATATATAATAACAAAAAAAATGTCAAACATATAGAGAGCAGAAGGCTTAAAATAAATTTTGAAACGAAAATATAGGTGAATAACTTGTGGAGGAAGGCAAAATATAAACTAATTTATTCTAACTAATTTATGGTAAATTATTATAATAGAATTTTGCGTGGAGTTTATTTTGTGATAAAAATACTTCTGATACTATTCTGTTCCAAAGCATTAACAATGCGATGCGAAATTGCATCTTATTGTTATTAACATTTTTTGAAGTAGCCCCAAAATAAGAGCGAAGCGTGCAGTGTTGTATGGTGCATTTTGGGTCGATATTGCATCGCTTGCTTTGTGCCTTGCTTGTTTGCTTCTCTGAAAGGGTGGCCAATGTACTTCATTTGTATGTACCACAGTGTTTGTTTTGGTGGATTAATTTTGTACGTATATTAATTTATAACGAGCTATAACTTCTTGAGACTTTTTGGTTTTCATAAGTGGATTAATATAAAAAACATCCAGTGTGGTCAAATCAATGTTTTCGTTACAAAGTTGGGCCGGCTCAGCTATTAGCATAACTAGAGAAGCGCGGGCGCAGGTGAGCTGCTAACGGGACCGCATATCGATGACGCATCGCATTGCCAATCCATTCCAAATTCACCTCTATTAGCATCTATTTAAAATTCATTTTTGGGTAAAATCTCTGCAATTTGTTTTAATAATATATTCGAAAAGTTACTTCGCAAACATAAGAGACAGTATGCCGCTGTTTGTCAGATGGATCTGTCAAAATTTAATATTTATTGCTTCTCCGATATTCTCATACTACTAAAATGTATATATTTTATAAACGCAACCTTTAAACCAGCTCTATAAACAATCACCAAATAAAGACAAAGCTAGGTAATTGGGTTTATAAATATGTATCACATGATTTAAAATGGAAATCACTAACAGGTAAAATTAGGTATTACAGGTGAAATTATTTATAGACGGAATCCTCGGTTGTGAATTGTGATATAGAAGAATAACATTTGTATTTTTTGCAAATTATAAAACCTTACGTAAAACAATAAAAAATATACTGCTGTTCACACAAATATCAATTTATTTAATAACGCCAGAAGTTTTGAAAGCAAAATTCGTGATCTTGAAAGTGAATTTGAACTAAGCATTATGTAGTGACTGTGAAATTATATCAGTTACGTTATGATCTAATTAAACAACAATAATAATATATAATGCGTTGGAGTCTTATGTTTATTTTTATTCTAATTTATTAAAGGGCGTCTCTGCCATAAAACAGAATGTCAGCCCCGTTGATGACAACAATGTTGTCGTGCTCTTTTCAACATAAATCTGTCCAAGCTACGTCAGTTGTTTTTTATCAAACTTTTGTCACCTTGAGGTTTCTAGTTTTCTTTAACTTCGTGTCAAGTCATTACACGGTTTAACAACGCTACATCCAGCTCATGTCACGAATTTGTGGCTTTCAAAACGCATAGCCTATTTTCCTTTATAGATCAGTGAGATCAACACATACATAATTGTATTGATTTCGTCACAATCAACTTCAATTTCATACGATATTCATCAAAAATATTGACTTTCTAATACTTACTTCATAAAGATTCCTTTTTTTCACTAAAATCTTGTTCAGTAAATTCTCATAATTACCCAACCGCAGTATTTTTCTTTACATAAAGTGAGGGAATGCTCATACGAAACCCTATCTCATAGTTAATATAGGTATGCGTATTCACATTTTGAAGACAAAGAAGCGTACGAGGTCCTTACTCCTTAGCTCTTGTGACATCTTTGAAACAATGGTAATCAGGCGCGAAGCCACACATCCACTAGTGCATTTGCGTTGTCTGCATTGGTGACAAAGGATATGGCACCTTTCATAGCTTTGCCGTCTCATTAATATCTCGACTGAAACTCTAACAACTCTAACAAAGCAAACGTACCTACTTCGACTTGCTTTTATAGCTAGGCGTGAATGACGATGGCGAGTCTATAACCACACGGACCACCTATTGCCATGCTATTTACAACGCTGTTTTCGCCGTTGATAGGTATGTCGACGAAAGCTACGAGTATTTAGGGTTTATGTCACAATAAATTAAGTGTTAAATTAAATATTTAGTTGTGCTGTTCTGTAATCTTCTGATGGGAGTTCTGTAAATCTGATGGAATCTTCTTTCATATTCTATCTTCATTCTCACTTTTAAAAACCCTGTATGGTCTTATACTCTGGCACTCCAGAAGTATATATAATAGATACTATCTGCGCTAAATATATTATGCAATAAACTAGTACACTTTCTTCAAATTTTTAACTGTCTTAATTTATTAAAATACTTCATTTCGCGCATGCGGCACACCGTTCCTGCGAAATAGAGAGAATATACAAAAATCTGCATCACTACACGATAAACTCCATCCTGAATCAACGTTGTACCAGAACAAAATGAACTAAGGGAATAGTATGTTCATTCTGCGTTGCCATATGCACAATAGCCCTTGACAACGATAAGGCGTGTACTAACATGAGTGCAACACGTTTGTAAGGGGCATGCAATTTGTAACCTATAGGCTAGAGGTACGCTAGTTACTTACTTAGTAATCTAAGCCTAGCGGTACTTCCTCAATGGTTAAAACTTTTTCCTTTCAATCCCAGTTTTTATCCCGACATCCGCCTTCTTATATATTATTATAGATCAATGGCCTTCTTCAACACAATTTTTAACGCTATACAAGTTAGTACTTGACTGCGATCTTACCTGATGGTACATTACTAAGAAGTTTAAAATTGAAAGTTTTTACTCTGTTTCGTTGTATCGGAACATGTTTCCTTTGCTTTTTATGTGCCAAGAATCGAACAACATAAACTAGAATAGTATTACATCACAGAAACGCACTTTTAGACTGATGCGCTTAAATACTTGACTAACATTTTTGCGAGGCTTTAAAATATCAAAAGACAAGAAATATTTATGACTGCAAATGTGATCTTTACAATCGAGAAAAATGAATGCGACGGTAGTGACTACAAAAAAAAATATTAATCCCATAATGGTGAAACATAAAAATGAAATGGACACCAAGATTTGCCATATAAATAAGGCGGTCACCAAACCAAATATTGTAAACATTTATAGCAAGGCTTATAAAGCGGAAATGTGTAATCAACTTAAACGTCCCTACAAATAATTCTATATAAAGTTAAAATCTGTCCAAAGACTTGAATTCAAGTAGGTAAATATAATGCAATTTGGCATTTTTATGTCAACAGCAATTCCTTGAAAGACATACTTCCTATTGTAAATGTCTGACATTCTATTTCTTGTTGAACTACATGATAATTACAGTACACAGTCGTGTATCTCTATACGTGACTTGGCGACAATACAAAGCACGATTAGAATTTGCCACAGAAAATCAAATGTGTACATTTACAATCGTCCGCAAATGCTCCGGTGATATGACAAATCTTATCCTTTATATATACACAATTTCTTGTCCTGTTACTAACGTCGAT
Organism: Coenonympha glycerion; assembly: GCA_963855885.1. Taxonomy (NCBI): domain Eukaryota; kingdom Metazoa; phylum Arthropoda; class Insecta; order Lepidoptera; family Nymphalidae; genus Coenonympha; species Coenonympha glycerion. The sequence goes on along the minus strand of OY979637.1, from coordinate 11,378,187 downwards.
AACTAAATCAAGGAAATGATCAATGAAGTTGGTACATATAAAGTTTGACTACTCTTTAAAGAGTATAATTTATTTCATATCATAATAACTTATTACCCTAATCAAACTAAATAAGTTCACTCATGCTGAATATGGTATTAGATCGGATATAAAGTTAAAAACGACGTCTTCCCACAAATGCCTATTAAATCTTACTACTGATGTACAAAATGCATCACATTCATCTTTTTCTTTTTGACCATTATCGACCATACAATCGCAAATATGCCCATGCATATGCCAAAACACGCTGTTCCATCATCTAACATCGGACAGCATCCGGGGTAGCATACGTTATACATAGACATTACAGAGCCTATTCAATGCCAATCTCTCTTCGACATATCCCGGTATCTTATAGCATATCAGTGAGTAAATCTTTGATTTATTCAAGAAGTTTTTACAAGCTCTTCTAAACTGAGAAATCATAGGTTTTAAATCGTTCAGTGGATATAAAATAATGGCGTGCAGAGTTCTACCTGAGCTTAGCGAAAGGTGTGAAAACTGTTAAGTCGGTTATAAGGTTAAACTTTCTACGATTATCGGGATAAGTAAAGTCTTTGAACATTAATGGAGTCCAGGGCACCACTGGGAATATTCTAATTAACAGATTCCTAAGCAGTAGAATATAAATTAAAAATAAACATTCTATATGTTTATTTTTAATTTATATTTTACGTGAAAACCTGCGAGTTTCCAAAATATTCTACACAAAGTAATTCAAAAATTATTACAGGATGGCTTTGGAAATCTTGTAGCAAAAACATAGTTTATAAGCACAACAAAAGATCACCGCACCTTGCGAAAGTGAAACGATGTTGCAAATGCTATAGAAGTAGCTGTACATACAAAAACTATAATAAACAAAATTTTTATATTGACTACTCCCTCAGCTTCATTCTTAAATGTAAGCCTCAAAATTAAGAAAAATTGGATCAGGAGAGACAAGACACCGAAATTCAATAATATTGTTAATCTCTTGTTATATAATGAGTTAGTAGAAAATTTATTTTAAATCACTCTTCGTAAATGTCGCCTAAGAAGTCTTTGTAGTGCAGTGCATCCTAACTTCCTAAGCACAGGCTGATATTTATGGGCAATAATGTTATAATATCTGTAACCTTTACGAGTACAATAGCGTATACTCTATCTATTTATTACATACTGCATCGTCAGCTTATAAATCAGTATTCTTAAATGTTACTATTACAGGGTGTTATTTAATATTAGTATGCAATTAATTAAAATTCTAAGTTTATTGCATTTAATACGATCATTATATTTTTTCTTAAACTTAATCTACCTATCATTAATACACTCGGCGTCAAAAAAATCGCACCTTTCAAAAAATCTACTTCAAACAACTTTAGACCTTATTTGACATCAATAATGAGGGTCATGTCATGTTGCATATCATTTGAAAGGTGATGAAATGGAGTGTACAAAAACAATTCAATTGATTATTTTTCTTTTACTGGAAGAGCACAAAAAAAGAAGAAGAAAACACTTACAATTTTGCTCCTTAAACAGCCGCTAGTTGCGCTACCTTTTGCAGGTATAAAAGGGTCAATACAGGTTCAATCGGGATCATTCGCTATCCAACCGTTGAAGTGGACACACGAGAAGCTCATTCCCAAGAAAAATACCCTTGAAGATGGATACCACTGTCGATGAGGCCGCCCAAGTGATTGCACTACTGCAATCAGGCATGCGGCAGTGTGATGTCGCTCGGCAACTCAACTTCAGCCGTTTTTCGGTTCGAAGAGTGTACCAGCGTTTCCTGGAGACCGGTGGCTACGTCCGAAGACATGGGTCTAGTAGACGTCGCTGCACCTCGGAGAGAGACGACCGATTCATCGTATCGACATCTTTGAGAAATCGCTTCTTAAATGCTGTTGAGTTGCGACAGCAGCTCCAGACAGCTAACAGAAGAACCGTGAGTGTGTCTACGGTTAGACGAAGGCTGGGGGAGAGGAAAATAGCGGCGCGAAGAGCTGCTACGGGTCCAAAATTGACCGCAGAGCATCGGCGAGCCCGCTTGCAATTCGCTCGCGAACACGTCAATTGGACCCTCGAACAATGGAAAGCTGTTCTCTTCTCAGACGAGACGAGAGTGTGCCTTTTCTGCAACGACAGACGCAAAAGAGTGTACAGAAGACAGGGTGAACGTTTCGCCCAAGCCTGCATCCAGGAGACGGTGGAATATGGAGGCGGTTCTTGTATGTTCTGGGGCGGCATGTCTGCCGACGGCAAAACCGACCTTGTTTGCGTCTCCCGGGCTCGAGGTGCTCGCGGGCATGGGTCACTGACTGCTCACCGGTACATCACAGAGATCCTGGAAGACCATGTGGTCCCCTATGCCAGTTTTGTTGGCGAGGGGTTCACGTTGATGCATGACAACGCTCGCGCTCACACTGCAATTATTGTGCGCGACTACCTTCAAGATGTTGGGATCTCTGTCATGCAGTGGCCAGCGAGAAGTCCAGACCTGAACCCGATTGAGCACCTATGGGACCATTTAAAACGCAAGATTCGGTCTCGTGATCCCGCTCCTACGACTCTCCAGGAACTCAAAGATGCCGTTATTGAGGAATGGGACACTATCCCTCAAGAAGAAATTTTAAAATTGGTAAGATCCATGAGGGATCGTATGGAAGCCGTCATCAGGGCAAGGGGGGGTAACACTAGATTTTAGATTAGTTTTAAGATCATTTTTGTATTCTTTTTTGTGTAATTAATCTGTTTTAAATTAAGGCTTAATTAAGGATTTTTACTGTTTTATATACTTCTTTTTTTTGTGCTTTTCCAATAAAAGAAAAATAATAAATTGAATTGTTTTTGTGCTCTCCATTTCATCGCCTTTCAAATGATATCCAACATGACCGTCATTATTGATGTCAAATAAGGTTTAAAGTTGTTTGAAGTAGATTTATTGAAAGGTGCGATTTTTTTGACGCCGAGTGTATATTACACGCTTAACTTCCTTATTGTTGAGTCATAATCTAACAGATTTAAAATATAATTAAGTATAATACATAATCATATTTCCATAACCAATTTCTTATGTTAATTAATTTGCCTCTTGAAGTCTCTTGAGGCTAGTTTATATAAACTCGTAAGCTTTAATCAATATTGCAATATTGATTAAAGCTTACGAGTTTATATAAACTGCTTTTCTTGATAACATCTTACACGTCATTGCAACTTTATTTGCTGTGTTCATATTTGTGTTGAAGTTTTGTCAAACCTGATTAGCTCTTTCTGGATATACCACGTCACATTGAAGTTTAAAACGCCCAACTACATGTGACTGTGATTGAACACTCTGATTCGCATTGCATCGATGATCTTCGCAGTCTCATCACTGTCAAATTACATGTATCTATTCATCTCTAGGTTTTGCTCAAACCTCCAGAAGTTATAAATAACAAGTTTAGTTGTTACGATACAATCTAACTTGATGTGAAAAAGTCTGCAACGTTTCCTTCATTATAATTTCAAAGCAATGCATTTACCGCGTTGGCAGGAAATAAACTCGCAATTTTATTCAATAATTTAATTCCTCACATAAAACAGAAAGAAATGTTAGTTGTTTTTTTTTAAATATTTCTTCTATGTTATTTAGTGTTTTACATTAAATGCTGATAATAAAATTTATAATGCACTTATTTACAATTCTCAGGAGAGGTTCGAACTGTATGCCGATAAAAATTTATCATAGACCATAGTTTTGTTACGTAAAATTAAAAGCGATTCTTACATGCGGTTACCATAGTCGTAAAACACGACTAAAGCTTATTCAAATCATCTCACCAAATTGACTATAAACGTCAATTATAAATACATGGCAAATAAAAGGTAGGAAATGTGCACAATAAACAATGGTTACAAAATAATTTCTCATGTTATACTTATTAGGCAAATAGATAGCATTAGGCAAGTTTAATGGCTAATGCAAGAGGCTAATCTCGGCGATCTTCTTTGAAACTGTCGCTTTGGGCGGCGTTGTAATACAAACACTTTAAACCGAATTAGGTGCAAAACCGGTAAGAATGTGACAGACTTTTACAATGTGATAGGAAGATTAAATGTTTTTATCATACTATTTGTGTAAAAACTTCTTCGAAACAGCTCGATCAATTCGTTATTAATTTATTTTTTGTGTTTATTCTGTAGTTCTGCAAAAAGGACGTAAAATATTTTTTACTCCCTAAGTGAGACATATTTTATAATGCAAAACAACGTTTTCCGGGTCAGCTAATAAACTGAATAAAACTTTCATCCTACCGCTATGGATTTTGTCTCTTTAAATTGTGTTTACTTTCCATAGGCTTTGTGAATGCGATGTTCGTATTTTGACTACATTTACTATGATACTATTTAATCCTTATTGCTACGTATGGTGAAAACTCATCTCTTTCACAAGGAAAAAATATGAAGAAAGATATGTAAACAATTAAACACTATTTAATCACTATTGTACTCTTCAAAGACGTCACATACTCAGTGAGTTGCATGGTATAGATATTAAATACTACAGAAAAGATTGGATATACCGTATACGATGTAAACAAATAAATCCATTAAATAAAAAATCCAAAAAGTAAACAATTAAAAACTATTTAATCACTATTGTACTCTTCAAAGACGTCACTGCATACTCAGTGAGTTGCATGGTATAGATATTAAATACTACAGAAAAGATTGGGTATACCGTATACGATGTAAACAAATAAATCCATTAAATAAAAAATCCAAAAACATTAAAACATAATACCTATCCTAAAACAAATCATTTTCATAAGTAACACCGAAATAGGAAAGCAATACTTACCATTTTACCAAGTTCAAACCAAAACAGGCTTACAGAAGATGGCATTCACGTCCTATGAAGACAGTTGAAAGAAACCTATGCTGTACATTTGTCAATAATACTTGCGTATTCCATTTAACTTGTGTTTCGTAATAATTCAAGAATCAAGATCAATAGTTTCTAAGAAGCCCATTGTGTTGCGAAGTTGAGCAGGTGAATGCGACAGATATGAAGGTCTTGGGAAATTGAATACTCAATACTTATCAGGTACATACCTACTATATTACTGGCTTTTTGTCTTTATTACATGCTAATGTACACAGCATTAGATCTATTAAAATAAGATAAATCGTAAATTCTACAAACCCATGCGATAATAGCGCTGATTCTATTCACGAAATCACTTTTATACCTAAACTACATTGACAATTCAATGACTGTTGAAATAGTGCCTGTTGAATTTTTACCTGTTCAATGTTCATATTAGTGAAGAAAAATTCGTAAGATAGCAATAGTAAAAATATATTCAGCAGATGAAAACTTATTTCTATTGATACTACTCACTATTGATTACTTAAAATAATTATCTGGAACCTTTTTTTGGTAGGTAAGGTATTAGGTATTCTCTACATTTTCAAATTGTTACATCTTATGGACTTACCCACCTTACGACTATCTAACATCATACGAACTAACCACCTTACGACTATCTAACATCATACGAACAATCACCCTTACAAGACAAGACTGCTTTAGAAATTGTTGTCAATTAGGTGTTTCTCGCCACCAGTTATGTAACTTTACGTGACATCACCATACGCTTCTTCTCCACAATTTGGAGATACTAAATATCAGCTCATTATGTTTTCCATAATAATACCGGATTGTCCATCTAACGATCTAGGCGCTAGTGTTTGCGTGCGAAAGTTACTCATCTTCTTACGAAACACGACCTTTGACACCAACTAACCATCTCCTCGGCTAATACATTTATTTCAAATGGGAATTTCATAGGAAGTCTCTTTTGAAACGTCTAGAACGCCCGTCTAGCTACATTGACTTTACCCACAAGTTTGAAAACCTGTACTTACCACGAAAACAATGATTATACAACAGTGACTTCAGCAGTTACAGTTGAAATCCATCTATTGAACGTCCAACGAAATGTTCATTCATTCATTCATTCATTAGGTACTTATAGCTTAATCTTGCAGTACCTATACCTACGGGAATCTGGAAAACGGGAAGCGAACATGCGACCTAGCACTTGAGTGCACTGCGGCACACTGATGTGAACTATAAGGTCAAGGGATGATTGCATAAGAAAAACGAATTCATCTTTATCGTAATCGTTACCAAATTCTGCCCCCCGATAGGCTGACGTAAATTAGGGAACCAATCAGCGGGCAGAATTTGTAAAAGTCAGACTTTTACTGAGAAGAAGCCAACATCATTTTTCATTACCTATTTAATCTTTTCAGAAGTCATCATTTCACTATTTACAAGTATCACTGCTAACTGTCTCTAACCGATTCTATGCGGATAATATGCAAAGGTATAGCAGTACATACTCGTACCTACCGCTCAATGGGAACAGCATATAATGTGTTTTCTTAGTATAATTTATTAGTGATGTATGCCAACTCTTAACTTCGGCTTTCAATGTTCTGAGTAACATGAACTTTCGACTGATCAAAGACATGCTAATATTCTACGGTTGCCATTTGTTGATTAAGCTTCATCACTATCACCGATCAATCCTATTTGTATTTAAAAGAAGATTCAAATAAAACTTGTTATTAACTCCGGAATGTAGCTGCCAGATGCAGTATTTTACTTATGTAATGTTACCCTGGCCTCGCGTTATCTAACTATATGTACAAAGAATCTCATTTGGATGTATTGTAATTTGTGCTTGGCTTCTCAGATGTAATCAGTGACTTTTATAAGGATAACTTCTTTTGTCGACTACTTGCCAGGTAGTTTGACCTCTCCGAGATCAAATCTACACAAAGGCACCGATGTTTCGATAAAATTTGAATGTCTATGTCGTTCTGCGAATCCGATATTTCAAATTATACATTTGTTAACGATTTCGAGTATTCTACACGATCATATTATTACATCGTTTCATTTAACAGATGACCTAGTTAGTGAAAATATTTCAAAGCTTGATTACCTAATTCAATAATAATCAAAGGGTAAAGTGCTGAAAAGTAAGATTCTGTTTCATGCTGTTTAAATTATTTTAAATTGAAAATTTGCAAATTTTAATATTTAAAGCGCAAAAGCACCTTCACTTTTGTTTCTCAGCCAATCAATCATCGTAGTATATAAAGCCTCTAATTACAGATAAAGACTCTCTTTTTTCGAAACTATCGGATGTTATAAAAAAATAGAAATCAATTCCACTGTATCCGATCGTCGGACTAACCTAACTAGTTTTATTTCCGTTGCTCTGTTAGTAAAATATAGCCTGTGGAAGCTTTGCCAATATGCTAACGACAATGAATAATTGTGAACAGCGAGCAATTTAAATATAGATGAAGCGTGTAATTTTAGATCATAAACGTAAAGAAGCGGAACAAATCAACAATCACTTTCGATCTTTAGCGGACAATATGTGGATATTACAACGTAATGCACTGTTGCGTAAACATGCGGAAACATTGCAAGCGACGGGCCGCATCTAAGTTGCATCGCGGTATGTAACAGATGAACTTTGTGCCATTGTAAATATTAATAAATATAAGCTATAAAAGGTACAAAGGCTAACCTTTACTATGGGAAAGCTTAATAGTATGCAGATCACTTTTCGCTTTGCTCATTTAGTATTATGTCTCCATTGCAAAAACGTAAACTTAACTGCATATAATTAGCTGATTTTGAATTTGGATTAGTTTACTGACTTGCCAAACAGTTTTTTAGTGACCAGAAACTGCATTACAAGTAATAATAATCTTATTAGGTAGGTAAGTGTATGGATCGATTTTTTTAAAACCTAACCTAACTTAATCTCTATTCTTTATCAACCTAATTATACAAGTAAGCGAAAGCGCAATCTAATGAGACAATCCATAAGTAGGTACCATTTAGCGTTATCCAATCTCTTTGATTGTCCACTAAGCACTACACTGTTATCTATCTTTTAATAAATTGTATGTCTCTATCTTAGCAATCGTGGCTACGTTACAACAAAACATCACGGTAGATATCTTGTACTGCACTTTATAAGCAATAAGGCGTGTCTACATCTACAAGGCATTCAAGATTAACTCTTGCTATGTTGTGTTCGGGGCTAACAGGAATTGGGACTCACTTTCTACTTGAGCTCTATATGATAATGTTACTGATAACATAACACTGTTAACCGTCGAAACATTTCCGAATGGCATCAGCTTTATCTTCTTTAATACATCTTCAAGGCATGTGTGATTAATTATGATACAACACCTGTCAATCAGCGATTCAGTTCATCACTCATAACATAAATTCTACTAGCCTGAGCGATTGGGCAAATGTGGCATCAAAGTTCAAACCATGTTTAATTACGAGTAGGTGTTAACATTAACTCTGAAATACATAATATATTGTGTCCTGGTACATCAATGGTTCAACTAGAACTAGAAAGCGAAATACTGTGTGGAATCGGAAAATAATTTAAGATGGTAAACAATAAACCCAAAAGTTATATGTACGAATATTAAGTATTAACCATAGATTCCTGAAAACAGACACATTTATAATTTTGGGAATAACCATTAGTTAAAGATTGACGGAAATTTAATAAAGCACAATATATTGTCACGCCCCAAATATACCGACATACCACACTGGACCAGTAATACAGTGTTTGAGGGAAACAGAGTTCACGGGCGGTGACCCGACAAAACGTCAGAGCGTAACGCAACTTTATAACACAATGCAGATGACCGTGTTAATTATTATGGAGTTATGGACGATGCGTGGGATAAAAGCTCTAAATGTTTGCATCAGATATAAATCTTGAAATCGTTATTTTACATTCACACAATTTAGAGTCATTGCATAAAGATTTCAAAAAAATCTATGACCAGAATGAGAATCTTTATGGTCATATATTTTCATGTAATTTATGGAAAATTAAATTTTATTTTATAGAATATTGGCTTACGTTTGACCACAATCTCACCTCAATGATGATGAAGAATGACGGTGACAAAGAGATGATTTAATTTGAACAACCTGATTAAAAAATTGGATGGTCTACTAATTATCACAATTCACAAAAAACATATAACACCTGAAGACGAAAGAATTAAGGAACAGCAAAAAACACGCAAAAACTACTTATGTATTTTCAATTGGAAATAATACGTCATTACTTTCAATTTTAAACCAATTAGAAAGTTACATGTCAACTGATAAAATCGTTTGATAACAACACAAAAGCCAGTCTTTACAATATTTCAAAAGGGGTGTTAAGTCTGATACGGCATACTTTTTGACTTTTGTAAAATTTTGGCTATCCACATAATACGAGTTCTTTAGTATCAGATTTCTTTTGTCCTTCGATATAATAGCAACAATTTCTCGTTATTTCTTACAATTTTAGTAGTTAAACAATAAATCCAAACATAAACCAATTCACCTTTATGACTTAAATACATCCGGTCGAGGTTTGCCAGCGTCTATAGACAATGTGACAATCTATTAGCGAAGTTTCGAATAGAAAAATCTAAAATGTATGGGATTGACATAGCTTACGCTATAGCATGGCGTTAGCTAACGACAATCCCGTACATTTTTGGCATTCTATTCGCAAATTCGCTAATATACTGGCCTTGAAAAGTAAGTATCACACTTTTCAAATTAAATTGATACAAAGTGTGATACTTTCTTTTGCAGGCCAGTGTAGTATGTCACTTTGTCTAGGCCCCCTGTACTTTATTATTGTCTTACACTTATCATTCTTTCCATTGACAGATATATCGGACCGCTTGATAGTTGATATTGATAAATGTTTTGCATATTCCCTTTTATTTCACTGCAATATACGAGTACTTTCAAACAATTTCTAGATTTGATTGTACAATGTGCATAAGCGATTCCATTTAAAGCCACAGACTTCAGCATTGTTTTGAATTAGACTAAAGTCTGGACACATGCCGATCATGATCAATGATCGACATTTTAAACATGGAGATAAGGATAAAGGGAGTGTAACTATAAAGTCGATACCTGGTAATGATGCTCTATCAGTCTTATGCGATTTACTAATGAGGATGCAAATTCTTATTGAAGCAACATTGTTTCTCTTTTATAACGATTGTAAAAGCGTAGTTATTAAAATTATAATTAAAGGGACGAGTATAAAGATTACACGTTGTAATAGTAAATTAACTGACTGAACATTTATTACATAAGCGATAAATAATTGCAACCTGGTGGTTAAAAATGTTTCCTGTAAGAATACACAAGAGCGGCTTTTAAGTTAATTTTTTAGTTTGCTGCTTAGTTGTAAAAAAAACTCTGATTTTGACGTGAAATGACGTTTCTATAATTTTAATATATTCGATCAGACTCAATTTCTAGGCAATAATTAAAGTCCATGAAATTCACAAAATGTCAGACAGAGGCTACATTAGTATTCAGTTTCCAAGACATTTTCAACAGCGATAATGATCAGGCAGACAGCTCTCGTCTGCTCAAATTCTTGTCACTACTATATTTTACTATCAAAGGTTTATTTACCCCAAGACGTTGACCGATAAATGTCTGACAGTGTAGCTACTAGTTTTACAAATTTTAGGAAAATTAAGTAGAGACACTATAAAAAAAGACATAAAACAGAACAAGTATGAGCATCACAAAAAATACGAAAGATTCTTGTATTGTATAATATAAAGATGAATAAAAAAGTCAAATAAAAATGTCAATAAAGGGAAAAAGAGCTAAAAGAGCTACAGCAAGTGTCATAGCGATGTTATCAGGGGCAAGCGTGGCATGCATCCTGATGATGTAGGAGCAAGCAACGCATGCTAATAGATAGATTACGTTATACTAGCTAGACGAATGTGCAATGCTAAATCATATTCTACACTATATTTAAATCACTGGGTAAACAATACCAGGAATATTGATGAACGTTAGTAAACAATAGGTACAGTAGGACTAAATTACCATAAGCTTAATAAGAACTTGCATTACATTTGCATTATGCGCGTCTATATTAAATCATGTCTAGTAAAATGAGTTCACAAAGTTAGATGCATAACCCTAGATATATTATGTGAGATCGGGTCATCTACCTTACCTTAGACACGAGTAAAAGTATCCAATCTGTAGCTGTGGGAAGATTTACAACTTCGTGATATCTTCACGGAAAATTGTCACTAGTTACGAATCTTGATACCAACTGCTAGGTTAAAATAGCAGTCCTATGCAAAAGTGCCAATTACGTAGCGTTAATCGACAGATATTTTAAGTCAACCTTGCACGTGATATTTTAAATGGTAGCCTCATTATTTTATTAGGTAGTCATTTCTGATCGCTATAAATGTCTAAAGTCACTTACTGTTCTTTAAATCGTTATTTACCATATCTTGTAAAGGGATAATCGTGATGCAATTACCATTATATTATGAAGATTGTTATCTGAATGGACCAATATTAGCGGGAAATATTATGAAACGCGTGATTTTGCTCGTTGGCAGCATTGTTAGTTAAATAATTCGATAAGATATCTGAATCTGGTCGCAATGCTTTAAATTAAGTTAAAGATATCATAACTAATTGCAAATGAAGAAACAATGCGAAATCTAAGCGTGATTTCGGACTGTAAAATGCGATTAATTAGAGGTGCAGATTTTAGAAATATCTCGTGACGATCAAAACGAGTTTGCGTAAATGGGACAAATAAACAGCAATGATTAACTTCTTGTTAGATTTATGACTTAGTTTTTAAGTAATGTTTTTTTTTCGATTTTCAACTTTCGCGTCCATTTCTCAAATTACGAATATTTTGGTTTCGGCACACCTCACCTTTGTTTTCTTCTTACCTTTCCCTCTCTCAGCCATCAACTATCAAATTATTACTTGTATTAAAAGCATGGCAGACTGTAATTCATTAAAAAAATTATAAAGTAACAATTCTTATATTATAACGTTCTCATAATATTAGATTATTTGACATATATTTATTTATAATCGCCACCAAATAGGTACAAGAACTATTAATTAACAAACAGCTTCGAGTTCAATGAAGTCACTGACTAACTATACCGTTAATCCATTGACAAGTCACGAAAAGCCATAAAGTGAACAAATCACACGTCACTGCGCCCAAGTAGCATAAGAAGCTGTATACGAGTGGTATTTAGGTTGATTTTTATACTTTAAGCTGCATTTGAGCCTGTATAAATGCTGTATAAGCGCTTTTACAGACCTTATAAGTGCAAAAAGGGCCCACATTATACGACTTTTCGCGTTAGTGGAGCTGTATAATAGCTGTATACGCAATAAAGAAGCTGTATAGTAGTTTTATAAGATCTGTTATTCGGTGTAAGGAGAAACCAATACACTCCAAGTAATATCTTATAAATATCTTAGAAAAATTAAAGTTTTAAATAGGATTTTGAAGATAGTTAGAAAATTATAAAAATAAACAAAAAACAAATTTCATACAAATATTATCAAATCAGAGTGCATTAATGGAAGGCGTGACACAATTTTATTGTTTTTATTTTAAAGTGAAACACGGTAAGTCAAGACAAATCTTAATCTGATGGTGTTAATTGGGTAAAGGTAAGTGCGAATAAAATTTTACTGTCAATGTGTGGTTGGTTATTGGCAAAATATTCATGCGCCAGTAGAATTATCAGGCAAATATTAAGAATATTAATAAATACGGTCCAAACACTTCTTACAAGTGTTTGTTTTAAAGATTATAAAATAAATTATATTTAAAATAACAGATTTTAGGACACAGTGATCATTATTTTAGCTAATAATCATGAAGCGGCTCAAGCAATTATTAAATATTGGTTTAATAATCTCAAAGTTTGGTAAACATAAATCGTTCTAAAATGGCGAAAATTTTATACAGCTTAGACGATTTTTGGAGGGTATTATAGTCTTATTAGCTGTACTACGTAAGATTTGGATTATATAATACTGTTTTTGGTTTTTAATCAGCGTTACAAGATAATATATTTATTAATTAGGCTGTGTACGACTCTGGATTTATAACTTATAATTCTCTTTAGAGATCCGTGTAAAAAAGTATTATCCCTAAGCAAGTTTTAATTTTGAAGTAGAATATCTTACAATCATTTTTTTCAAAGTCGAGGATCTATAATAATTATTATAATGTAGATGATTGTGATTCGCCGTGTTCACTAGAAGGTGTATATTTTTTCAAGACACGAACCTGCAAGAAATCCATTACAAACCTTTTAATGTAGGTACCTACAACTACAACACTACGATACGCTTGCCGACGCTCGACGCTGGGCTATTTTATCTCTCTCTCCCTCACTCTGCACTGGGAACACTACATGATGTTTTGTTTAGTTCAGTCTCGAGAAACTCCGGAACAAGGTTCCTTGTATGAAATTCCTAACCTTTTTTAGCCAACATTCAGAAATTATGCCAGAATTGACAATTGACCAACATTGACCACCACAAGCATGAATTCAATATGTCGGCCGCCATTTGTCAGCTGCCATTTGTGATGAGAATTTTGAGTTGATTGCTGTTTGTATTTTGTTGTTTTTAGTTTTTACGTTCGAAATTTCATCATAATTAAATGTGTGTGACTCGCTGTTTATCGTCATTCGTCGTGTTGAGCCATTGTTCCTCCGATTCCTCATGCATAGTGCACGAGGGTTGACTCTTTAGTGATTTAGATAAAACGAGATATTGGACTCTATTAGTTAGTGTTTGTTATGTATGAACGAAATATTGGACTCAATTAGTTAGTTTAATTAATAATTAGTGTAAATAGATAGTTAGGTACTTTATTATGATGAAACCAGTAAAGGTCACAGAACCTGTGAGATTTGCGGGATCAAAGAGTGACATGATGAAAGCCGCTTGCTTTTTTCATCATTTCCACTAGAACGAAACCGGTGAGTGATACTGTCATTACAGTAATTATGATCTATCCTTTGTTTTTAGTATTTAAGTCAATGTGAAGTGAATAATCTGCACTGTACTGTATGTCCTAGCTGTTCCAGATGAATATTGAAATATCGTCACAGGATATTTACAGAGGATTTCCCATTGCTCTCATTATTAATAATGATAAAAACTTTATATTAGAACAATCATTTTTTGTGACTCTTCTTAATAATAATGAACAGCGGTCATGACAATGTGCACCAAGAGGTTATTGTGCAGCCTGGTCCTTAACCTTCCACTCTCTTTCAATTGTTTGCATCTCATAATTTTTACATTCCAGGTGTCGGGAATGGGTAAAAGTAGTTGGTAAAGAGGATCAATAGAAAAACTTAACAAGAAGTGAAATGTGTGTGCTAAACCACTTTGAAACCAAATACCAACTTTAAATTTAGCTGCCTCGCCTCTAACTGACAGACAATTGAAGGAATTACCCTTACAACTGTATCTGCCTACAGAGCCTAAAGGTAAGAAAAGGAAAGGTCAAATAATATAAAATTCGAGCCAACAAATTTTTTCATCACTATCACTATACATATATTTATATATGTATAATTAGTTCAATCCACGAAGACTTGCCCCATTCCTACCTTTTACCATACCATTTTTACCATTACAATCGCATGAAATACAAGCGATTTTGAAGGAGTGGGGTGCGTCCTCATGAATTATATATAGATTAAGATATAAGATACCGGGTTTTTCCCCTTTGCTCTGTGCAATTGTATTTCAGTCTTTACAATAGTGTTGTTTGAAGAATTAGTGCCTTTTATGATGTTATTCTATTGTAACAATATTATTCTGTCAGATATTTCAAAGTAATATACATTAAATAATATTATTAATATATGTATGTGTTGATTATTTCAGAACACCTCCCAGAAGCAGTGCCATCTACAAGCCAACAAAAAAGTAGCCCTGGGGAGCTGCCTCAAATTGGTGTGTATTTTATACATTTGTTTAAAGGTTTAGAAAGTTGATTTAACAGAAATTGTCCTGCTCTGTGGTCCCAACCCCTCCTAACAGGTCCAAATTTATCATATTATCTTTTAAATTGCACCAAGTTTTAAGTATTTGAATGGATGATGATTACTACTGCACCAGTCTATCCTCTTCCAAAACACATGTCAGGATTGCACTTTGATTCCCACTACTTGAAAATATTTGTGTGGTGAGCATGAATGTTTTCTAGTGTCTGGTGTTTTTCAATATATTGTATTTATGTGTATCAAATATCTTATACCTTTTAAAGAGCAATATAAATGTATAATATACAAGAATTGCTTGTATGTATATAATCTGAATCTCGGAAATGGCTAGAACGATTTTCATGAAATTTAATATACAGAGGGGGTGATAATCGATCGAGCTAAGATTCATTTTTAGAAAATTAAACAAAAAAATACCGAGCATAGTCCAACTAGTTAGGTATATTTATCAGTTATTTAGTACCCCATGTGTGTCCTGATATATATTTTAAATATTTATGTACATTTCAAGCAAATTTACCAATAATAATTATCAATTGCAAATGTTATTTATAATTTACATTTTATTCTTTCAGAAAGGACACCTGCGAGACCTGTAAAGAGACCGAGACCGTTGATTTCACGTTAATAAAGATTAATCAACTGATAATTTTGTTTAATTTTCCTATTTCATGTTCGTGCAATTCTGAAGATAATATGTAGATAAGTAGGTACGAATAATTTATCGATATCGACAAAACCCTAAATATCGATAAGTGTCACATCCCTTGATACGTTGCACATCCCTATTTGACAGAGACTACTAAGTTAGTCTTTAGTCTATGCTACTCAGGGTAGTTCATCGGTTGGTAGCAATGTTACCTATTTTAAAAGGTTGGCTAAAAAAGGTTAGGAATTGGTGAAAAAAACTTATTGTTCTAAGTTCCGTCTCTTAAAACGTAGTGATTATATACTCTTTGGTTTAGTTAATACGTTCTTCCGGGCAAGCACGCACGCGTTCCTTCGTTTTGTTTTTAGCCTTCGCTGCGTTATCGCAGACCCAAAAAGTTAGCAGCCTATTATATACTAAATAAACTTATTGTGAAGTGTCATTAATAGTTTATTGTGTATAATTAATGTGTTTTACATTATTTTTTCAGAACAATATGCCGTTAGACATCGATGGACGCGCTTGACTGTGGGTTGTCCAATTTAATGTATTTATTTCTTGCCCAATAAATGATGGTTCACTATTGATACTGTCCTCTGGTTTATAATTTGTTATATTTAAATATTTCCTTATAATTCTCCTCTTGACTACACCAGATCTTTTCCTTTTTTTCCACATTATAAATTACTAGCTGACCTGGCAAACGTTGTTTTGCCCTTAGGGGTAATAAAAAATAGATAAATTGAGATTTAAACTATCCTATCTCTCAAGTTGGATCGAACTGCACATGGTGTGCGAATTTTATTATAATCGGTTAAGTGGTTTAGGAGTCCATTGAGGACAAACATTGTAACACGAGATTTATATATATTAAGATGATCGAGTTCCGCACACAAAGTAGGATCATGTGAAAATAATATATGGCTGGCAGCTGTTAGTCAGGCTAAAGCTGTACTATTGATGTAATTTATTTTTTTAGTTTTAAAGCATTATTTTAGACAGAAGTACTAAAACCACTGTATTTATAAGAGTGTCTAACTACTCTATAAGAACAAGTGTTATAATGAAGTTTGCATATACCATTATACAGAAACAATGATTGAGTGATACCATAATAACACTTAGGGTTGTAGTAAGTTAGTGACCACATGCAAAATACAGCCTTTATACAGCTTTAACGATAAAACGAGTTTAAACTGTCAGAAAATACTTAAAGTTGTATAGTAGAATTTTCAAATTCTGTTTTAGTACCCTAAGCTTACGCGGATCTCTTAATACAAGTTTTATGCAGCTCAAGCTGTATAATTATTCAAAAATCCTTCTTATAAAGATATAATCATCTTTTGATACTCTTGTACGTCTTTAAAAAAACTTTAAGTTCTAATAGAGCCGGTTAATTGATGTTGAAAACGCTTGCTTGCTGCTTGGATGCGATGAATACAAACAAATAACTATACCTACTTGATTTACTCGACTCACGTGTCTATGGTAAATCGTTACAATGCAGCCATTACAAACCGTCTTAATGGAAAATAGCTGATGTAACAAACGTATTCCTGAGCAATTCCATAGATTTTTTAGCTAAGAACAAAATCATTGCAGAGCATCAGAATTGGTAACGATTATGGAAAAATAAGTTGGTTGTTAAGTCATTTAACAGCATGCGTGGTTTCAATCAACATTAGCCGGAGGAAGTATCATAACTGGGTACGTACAATAACCATTAAGTAAATACTCAAACATGAAATTAGCAGATATTATTGTGAACTTTGCTTGTTTTTAAATTAAAGCCAATGTTTCACAATAAAAAATAAACTACACGCGATCTTTGAAAGTAAGAGTGACTTTAACAAATTTCCTTAAATGCAATTTAAGTGAGACAATACAAAAGTTGCATAATGGATAAGCGTACTGTACAACTAACTCGACTGAATTTACCTGCAATCCTCAAATCAAACTGCAAAGGGTCCATAGATCAAAACAGAAGCAGTCACTTACCTGAAAACAGACAAATTTGTGTTATAATATGTTATTTAAAACAAAACAAAAGTAACTATTGCATTAAATGTTACAATCGGAGTGATCGGACGTATAGCTAGTTTATAGAAAACAAGTATTTGCACCTTTGCGGATATCTTAAAAGAGGCTATTGAGATATAAGTACGAGTACCATCAAAGGGAAAACATAGACATTAGCACTCCCTAGAACGTAGTAGCCTGAAAAGCTTATTCACAGTTAATGTTTCCTACGATAACGGTTCAGTCCCATAAAGCTCAGAGCAATAAAGTCTAGATTAGTTGGTTGCTGCAGAGTAATAACAGGTCCTAGTTACCTTGATATATTGCGGGTGGATTGAAGGCCTAAATTGGACTGCTCTACTTTTTCAGAACAATGACATCTTCAATACCGTCTATTTAAATCATTGCCTACGCATTGAGTAAATAAATCTCGTCTATTTTTCTCTCTCAAAAGCGTCGATATTTGTAAACAATCGATCGGTTCTATTGCCAACCCAAATCCCAATTAACAAAACCACTGCATAACACTTGAATAACTAATAGACCTCAAAAGAGTAGACACTTCCACATACAAAGTACGGAGTTTTGTTTGAGATATGCATAAAATTACTCTACAAATGGCAACGTTTAGTTATCTCTCCAACTGAACAGCAGAATAAAAAAATATTTGTGAACATACATTTAGTAGACTACCGTTTCTGGAAAGTATCCTGTTTACTTACCTCTTTTAAAGTCATTCATCTATGTGCAGATCTCATGATGACCTTAAAGACGTCTTAAATGTAGGTGCTACCGGCATTTAATAGTGTTTCGTAATCTTGATGCGAATAGTTGTGTACATTTATTACATGTTTTACATATAACAATGTATGTTATATTCTACTTAAATAAAATATACATTTGTAAGCAAACAACTCGAGAACGACTACGCTGATTCAAAGAGCCTATCTGACCGCTGTTTAGTCTTAACGATTTTATGGAAGCTGTTGAAACAGTTACCGAAAGTATTTAAAAATAAGACAAAGACCTTTATGGCTAATAAATATAAGAATCCAAAAAAGATTTTTTTGCAACTGAGTACCAACGAGCCAAATAACATAAACATTTTCTAAGAAAGGATATTACATAGAAATAAACGACAATAAAGGATAGAGACTGAACAATCGCCTTTATAGATTTAGCTCGTGTAGGTCTAAACCGGGTCTTACTTACATATAAACGACACCATGGACGCGGAAGCAAGTTGGCAGCCCGAAGGGGATCTGATTATTGGCGTCAACCACAACTGCACCAGCGGAATGGGGCTAAAATAGCAATGTGGCATAATCTTACGATCAGTATTGTGATTTACGACAGTTTACAGTTTTAAGAAGCTTACATTGTTCGTTAGTAACTACAGTTTGACGACCGAATGACGTAGCGGTAGCGACCCTACCGTCTGCGTCGGTCATGGGTTCGATTCCCACAACTGGAAAATGTTTGTGTGATTAGCATGAATGTTTTCAAGTGTCTAAGAGTTAATCAATATATTGATTTACATATTAAAATATTATTTATGTTTACCCGCTATCTAGTACCCGTAAAACAAGCTATGGCTTACTTAGGAGCTAGATTGCGATGAACTGATCAAAAAATAGTTCTAGTAAAAATGGCGGTCATAAAACGCGAAGTATTACGTTGTCGCTCACACTACCTAGAATAACGTCTTACATTACGATTTACGAGTATATCTTCAATTGCCTCCAAAATGCAGACATTTAAAAACTTCTACTTTTATCAGAAAAATGATAAATCGCTCACTCACTCTTACAAATTCATCTACCATAAACGTATGTAACAGCACATATTATAAACTTGCTTCAGAGAACTATCTCTGAACTACCTATCTTTTTTATTATTTCAAAAATGGGTGAAGATGCATGCTACGTATATAATTTTAGAGGAAATCCAGATCAAAGACAAGCCTTTTTACAATTTGAGCTTAAATATTATTTAGTTCACAAGATTGAAAAGGAAACATGACATTCTTTCATTAGATCTTAGATATTATCAGCTATAACTGGGTATTTCTTATGAAATTTCAAAATTTGAGTCCCGAGCCATTAGTGCCGAGTCATATGCATTAAATACGTAAGTCTTTTGTTTTTTGAATGTACGCTGTCTATACCGCTATTGTTTAAAAATAAAACGTATTACCTCTAAAAGAAAAAATATATATATCGCTACTTTGTTACCGTAAAAATCATTCCCTCACCTTGTCCCTTAGTACAAAAATATTACTAAAATGCCTATTTGTCTGGAATATATCAATATTCTTTACAATATTATTATGCAAATATTCAAGAAGAATGTTTGTTTTATCGTCTATAAAAGCTTCCATCTTACAACAACGGATTTATAATAACAATAATTCGATTTTAAATATGTCCCGCCAAATAAAATCGTTCCCTCATCCTATTACGAATATTCGAAATCTCAATGTGTCAAACGATATTTAAGAGCGCGATCTTAAGTTTTTAGTACCTGGCAACACTCTCTAATGATTCAAGATGGTGATTTCTTCTCAACCGTAGGTGAGTTCGTATAAAAAAATATTTTGTGATAAATTGTTATAAGTTAAATTTATGACGATCATTCCCTCACGTTACATGAATGTATTAAGTATTTTAATATCTATCAATAAAATTTGTTGGTTTTATGCGTTTTAGGGAGTAAAATACATATTCGAAATGTAACAAACAAATTGAGGTTATGTGTCGGTGATTTTGTAGCTTAAGTTAAAATTCGTCATTCCCTCACAGTCATTCCCTCACTGCATTTAGGAGTGAGGAAATGACGGCCGTGTGAGGGAATGATTTATCCAGAATTCTGCGGTTTTTTTTAGATTTTTATTTATTTCTTGCAACTTGTATTTCATGGTATTTAATTTAAAACAGGTGCATGTATGTGGAAGCAAAATGGCACGACAAAAGAAGTTGTGTGATGCAGGAAAATAAAATAAAAAAGAAAGAGTATGATACACAAAGGCGAGAAAAAATTAAAAATAATACAGAATCTTTGGAAAAACTGCGGGAAAAAGAAAAATTAAAATATTTAAAGAAAAAGAGAAAGGTCAAGTAAAACCAGTTATTCATATGAATGCTAGAGAACTTAGAAAAAAGCGAAAACAAAGGAAAGAAAAAAGATAGATAGATAGATAAACTCTTTATTGCACACCACAGAATAAAAATATAAAAAAGAAATAAATAAATTAAATACAAACAAACTTAGGAATACAATTTGGCGGCCTTATCGCTATATAGCGATTTCTGCCAGGCAACCAATAATGTCAAGGAATATTTGAAACTGGATACGCGGTTAAATAAATACAATATAATATAATAAATATTGCGATGACAAATTTTTAGGTGACAGTTAGTCATCAGCACTCAGGCAACTGAGATATAAAGTGATCTTTCACAAGTCTTGTAAACTGTCCTATAGTCTGGGCCTCTCTGATATCGAGAGGTAAGGCATTCCAAAGATTAAAAGCCTGAATCGTAAAAGACTTATGAAAGAAGGAAGACTTATGCGCAGGCATCATCAAAATAAGTTTCCACGAAGAACGGAGCAATTCTCCAGGTTAACCTACCAAATTGAATTTCTCGTTTAAGTAAGGGGGCGCAGAGGGATGAAACAGAACACAGTACAGAATGGAAAGGATGTGTAGATTCCGGCGAAGTCGGATAGGTAACCAATTAAGGCGAGAACGAAATTGTGAGATATGGTCATATTTGCGTAAACCAAATATGAACCTAATAATGGGATTCTGAAGTCTCTCAAGCTTATTTAATTGGTTTTCGTTTAAGTCGACAATGCTTGCGTCAGCATAATCAAGAATAGGAAGGAGAAGAGTCTGTGCGAGCATAATTTTTGTAGGAATTGGAAGAATAGATCGAAGGCGACGCAAGGAACCCAAGGATGCAAATAATTTCCTACTGACTTGTTTAACATGTTGAGCCCAGCTTAAGGTCCTATCAAGATACACTCCCAAATACTTTACGTTCTCACAGTACGGAATAACAACATTATTGAACTCAATAGGAGAAAGTGACCGTCTGTCAATTTTGGATATCTGCTTTTGGCTACCAATAACGATTGCCTGTGATTTACTCGGATTTACTTTAAGTCCAAATAATTTGCTCCACTCAAGGACGGAGCAAAGGTCTGAGTTCATTCTGGCAATTGCATCAGGCAGGTTTTCAATCGAAGACTGGGTGTAAATAGTGAAGTGTTTAGGAATAAAAAAGCTATAGCACGCCAAAATTTACTAAAGCACGCCAAAATTTACTAAGAATTGATGATACACCTCCACCAAGTCCAGTATTAGTTGTGCAGCAAATTAGAGAAGAAGTAGCTGCTCGAAATAGACAACAGATGCGAAGGCGACGAGCTACTTTCTATGCAAAGATTGCAAAGTTGAAAAAAAAATTGAAGAATGCAGTGAAGTTAAGTGAAAAATATAAGAAGAGAAGATACTTGAGAATGAAAACAAAATAACCTGACCCAGTATCGCCTGGAAAACTAATAGAAAATGACCAACATAAATGTTGGTCATTTTCTATAAGTACAAAAGATTGTTTATGTTCAAAGTACAAAGTTTTGAGTTGATTTTCTTTAGAATATGATATTTCATTGTTTGATACATATTTATAAAAAATATTATAATTTCTTTCATTTGTACATGTTGTTTTTTTACTTTAATATAATTATAAATCATTCCCTCACTCCGTTAATCATTCCCTCATTTATTTATTTTTTAAAACCTCATTCTTTATTGGTTGTATACAAAAATATGGAAGATCAATATCCCTGGACAGATCTCTAAAAGCAACGTTTCGGATCTCTGCAAAAAAATATCTAAGTTTATAAAAAAAAAAGAAATTTCAATCTTATCTCAAATTTTGAAATTTCATAAGAAATACCCAACTATTACTTATACTATTATAGTAATGGCAACTGGTTTGCAATTACATTTAAATTAACAACAAACTGCTGGTTGCTTCAACAAATATCATAAAGCTTTAAGTATAGCAGTGCCATTTCTAAAAGTCTGATCATTAAGTAATCATAACCATAAACGCCCATAGTTAATGTTTATTGGCGTCAACATAAACCATTTTATAAATATAGAATCGAGACTTGAGAGTATAGCAATACGGAAAAGCATAATCTTGCATCAGTAGATAATACGGGCTAATATAATCTGAAACCATGAATATCCTAAGACCTGAGTTATAATCGTACCTTCATGGAAATTTCTAAACGATGTTATATAATTTTCGTCATTTTAGTATAGGTGCAGGTGTCGGCATAGCATAACCTACCCGTTATTTCATAAAGGGTTCCATGTAATTGAATTAAATAGAGTTTTAAAAATAATAAGAAAACTAACGTGAAAATCGTTCCATCCAGAAAATGATCTGCAAGCAGCAAACACATATGAACATTAAACAGCAAACACTAAGAACATAGCAATTTTTTGCTCTATCTCCAAAGATCTTCAGAGATCACATAAATATTTACCGAATTTACAAATTAACTCATAAAATCAAATTCATAAACATTGAGATTGTCAAGAATTAAAAATTTTATATGGACGAACATCCTTCAAACGGATACTTACAATTTACATGATAATGGTAGACTTGACTCTTTTTTTTTGGAAATTGGTTAAAAATAATTTTCTGTATGATACAAATATTTTACTCAGGTTATATTATCAAGGTTTATAACATGTTTTATTATGTAAAGATGTATATTTCATTCCGCATTCATCTCGGAGAGCACGACGAGCCCTAACTGTCCTTTTATGGTACAGGTATTAAGTATGTAGGTTAGATTTTGATTGTCTCTACTGATTACAGAATGAGCAATGCGAAAGGGCTAACGGACGCTACATTAGAAACATCGCATGCAGTATCAAAACTTAAATTTGCTTCAAGATAAACAAATAAAATAAACATGGCGAAATCACAAGATGCTAATTTCATTCACCACAAAGGAAAACTTATACAATAAATTGACTATTCACTACATAGTCCGTCAATGTATTGTGAAAATAGTGATTGATTGCGCATTACGATCCGATTGTCGCAATGATTGTCATTGGATACATTTACATACTCTTGCTGAAACTTGGGAATAGGTGAATGCAAGCGTTTGGTGAAAAAGAAACTTGGTATAGATATAATAACAGCCATTACTGCAGTAAAGTAACGGAGATTTGGGTCGTAATGTATTTAATTAGTTAACATAATATTATAATGTTTTGAAGTGGATAGATTAAACAGACCAAAGAGATCACACCAACGGGTAATAAAATACCCTAAAATTGCACTGTTGAATATAATCTGTAACAACGATTTCATGTAAATTTTTTACTTAATTTACGTACAATGCATTGATCTAAATTCTAAAACCTTAAAAAATCACTTTATAGCTAAGTACACTGCTGCATACCTGCGCGTCGCGTCGTATCTAATGCCTACGAAACTTTGGCGTAAGAGTCACGACCCGGAGATGTGAATCATCTACGTGATGTATTTTAAATAATTAACGGCGATGCAACGGGGTTAAAAGGTTGGAACTGCATTTTGTAATCCTACTCAAATAATTTACGGGAGCTTCGATTAACAAGATAGTAGGTACATACTCGGAGCTAGAAAGCGCATCGTTAAGTTCCGGAGACCTCCTGTCTTACAAGGAGATCTTGTTAATTTAAAAATGAGATCTATGTTTTTAGTCCCTAATTATATTCTTGATAGGTAGAACTTTAAATATAAATATTAACTGTTCCCTGCAGTCAAATATTTTAAGAATTTATAATCAATCATCATCGCCATATTATGTATTTTACTTTCTAGATAGTTTCACCTTTGAGCGTTGCCCAATTTGAATGTGCAACTAATACAAGAGATTGAAAGATTGTTATCTGTTCATCTTCGTTTGGAAAATAAAATCGACGGTTCTATTAGTGGTAGTTTATTAGCTAATTATCTAGTTGAAAATTTAAGAAATACTTATTCTTATTTACAAATAAATGTAACCTAATCTTGTAAGTATTTTTGTCGAACAAAACTCTTTCTTTTTAATCTTGCCATGAAAAACATTTTCCTGCATCAACCACTCTCTTACCATTTGACTGTACTGTCTTACTTTAATACGTACTCATTTTTAGTTACTAAATTTTACACCTGTTTTCAAGACCGACCAAACTCATCTAGCATCATCTCTTAAAAATTAATTCTTTGCTTAAAAGCTTCACTATCCAGGCGCAGGTATTGAGTACTTCTTTTTAAGCCTCCTTATAAGAATGGAATATGTTCTCGGCCTCCATTGCCACCTTGACGACTAATATATCCTCAGAATGTATCATAAGGTACTGACACCACTTATATTTTTCCTATAACTTTGAATGATTGAGGTTTACATAAACTTGTCAAGAGTGTAGACCCGTGTCTAGTTTCTTACGTGCGAATATGTCCCGTCAACGCGTTTTCGCACGTCAAAGGTTCTTATTAACTCGGGGGCCGTTAGACGATGGCGTGGGAGATTCCAACAAAGCCATCTATTATTCAAATGCACAAACAAACGTACAGTTAGAATATACGAGTAGAAATGGTGAACCGGAGTTCGTCCCTTTGAAGCACTGGAAAAGCAACGACTTTATTTACGTTTGGTGCCAAAGATATCCTCATTGTCTAGTCTGTGCCATTCATTTTTGATAATTAGTTAAGTACTAGAAGTGGAGTGATTGAAGCGTGAAGATTTCCTAAGCTACCGACGCGCGAAGCCTTACATTACAGCTTACTGTCAAGAATATCCTGAGTGAGTAACGAAGCCAAATTGATACTTAACACCTGCTTTAGCCAGAATCAGGAAATACGTCTTAATATACATACTTTCCTTATCACGGAATGCAAATCTGGGGGCTGGTAGTTGGCACCGTATAAGAAAAATAAAATGTTCAAATTAATCGTAAAAATATATCAAATTAAGTCAATCAACGGGCAATATTTGCTGCCGATAACGAAACAATGAATAAATTCTTCTACACAGACAGGGATCAGATGCAAGATATGTTGTACGTATATTTAAATGTACATAATATATCTATTTTTTGCCTTTTGGGGTAACAAATTAATAAATCAATGGTACTTATTTTTTATTCGTATTGAACAGAACGGCCTGGCCGCAACATTCAAATGTAATTTAGTTATGCGCAATTTGTTAATAAACGAAACAAATAACTTTTGCAAAAGGGCCGCTTACAGATTAACTTCTAATTTCTAATCCAAAGACACACCCGTTTAACTAATTTAAAGAAATTCGCGACGCAACATAAAACGGAACGCATCAAGAGACCCATTGTTCTGGCTCTGGCGAGATTGATTGAGTGAAGGATAGCGTGCTAGACGTGGGAGAAATAAGAATGTAGAACATGTGAACCGTGCCCACAATCAAATGTAAAGAGCTTGTTACGAACGTTTGCGACGATCTAGTTTTGATTGTTTGATGTAGAATTGCCAACTAGGACAGTAAACTCACGATTTAGTAAGGAATTTTCCTATAAAATGCTGATCAACCTATATTTTCAAACCAAGAAGATAAAGAACATCTTTAAGACGCCAAGTGTTAAAGATATTCTTAGTTAAGTTTAAACTACACACGCTCACAAACAAAATATATTTAAGCATCCTAAAAACATAAAACAAAAAATCTAACAAAATATAGGAATATAGCATTGTGGCCTGAAATTCGGGAATCTAAGGTTCGAGCCACGCAACTCTAACTTTTCCGAGTTATGTACATTTAATGCAAAAGCAGAGGTACCTCTAATAAGGCCTTCTAATGGCCAGAAGATATCGCAAACAAATGGGACGAGGTAAATCGGGAACAAAAACTTTCAAAACCGGTTGCAGAGTCAACCGTATGATGTTACGGAGATGCCAGCCCACATCCGGGAGTCACTGACGCATGTATATCGCATGACAGCTGCACTTCAGGGCCTTAGCTCTGCGTACCTATAAAGCCTTACAATAAAAGCAAAAACTAATAAATCAAAGCCCCACAATTCTGAGCTCATTTTTGAGTTTCTGCTTTGAACATACAAGAAGGTACTTAGCAAGAAGTTCAACGTTGAAACTGGCGATTTAAATTGACTAAAACGACTCCGTGTTCGATCAGTAACGCCATTACAATCTGCCATGGTTAAAGTAGAAAAAATATCAAATTCTTAGTGAATTATGGCAAATTCTTTAAATACTATTCGTAGACTGTAGGTAGGTACCTACTCAATTAAAGATGTTATTTTACTGCATCAAAGATCACAGATAGTCACATAATGGTATTTATTCCTTAATAGAGACATTTTAGTAGTTTATAATCAGAAGTCAGAACCGAGACTTTTTCGACTTCCCACGCCTACCTAAAAGCATGACTGACTTTGAATGGTAAAATTTTACGGAAACAAGTGTTCCATAGCCGGCGGCCATTCCAGCAAATGGGAACAAAACAATTATTTGGAAATTAGTCATCGGTCTAATGGGTGGGCGAAATATCTTCAAAGAAACAAAAATTATAGACATCGTAGATTTAATGACCAATCCTTCGTTCGTAGTTTCCTAGGAGAAAGCATAGTACACCATATATCAACATAAATTTTATAAGCAATAGAGAGTTATAGGCAAGAAACTAAAACCTTATTGATTAATGCAAATGCAAAACCGACAATCCAATTTGGTTCTTCGTTAGCAAAAGCGAAAGTCTTGTAACGATTGACACGATTCTTCCTGAATAAATTATCGCTACTTGGAGGAAAATCAAAAGCCCAGTCACAGATAAATATTACCTAAGACTACTAGACAAGATATTCAAACTGGTAACTAAATTGGCACTTAGCTGATGTACCGCACAAGTCAGTATTTAAATCTCGTTAGATCATATAAAGTACCTATGTTTATTCCGCAAAACTTTTGTAAAAATAGTGCTTGACTAAGTAGATAAAAAACATTCAACGCAAAATTAACGTTCATAATTTTTTCGTATGAGATTAGAAAAATAACAAGAAAAGATTGAAAGAAACTAAAAACTGCAAAAAAGACTGAACTAATAAATGAAACTCCGCTATCAATAATAACAATTAAAAATGCAATATCGTCCTTAGCAAAAAATCGAAATGTCGTATCCATTTACTAAAGAAGGTTCATGTTACTGTATTGTTAAGGGTAAAAATCTCGGCGTTACCAAAAGAACTTTATTCATTTGATGTATTGAACTGTAATGGAAGTGAGCCGTTTTATCTGACACCTTCCTTGATGAGGCTCGATTTTGAAGACATAGCGGTTCTATTCAAATAGTAGACAATTGATTTAACGTGAATTAATTCGGAGATTTTTAATAGATCTGATATAACGTCACGCAATCATTTAATGGTGTAGCTTTAGATCTAAAAACAAAGAAAAATTTAGGAGATTCGTGAGTAGATTTAACGTATTGAGGTTGAGATTTCAACACTGTTATTTGTATTGAAGTACAACTAAAATTAGTTACGGCGATAAATTATTGTGATTAAAAGTACTTCTAAGGCCATTTTATAAGTAAGTACCTAATATGGTAATAATGGTAAGTTAGAATTTAGAATAAAACTAGGTCTGCTACTGTAATTAACTTAAATTGTAATAAAAAAAAGAGGGTCCAAAACTCGACCAAACATCAGATTCCTCTACCCACAATTTTGTACAGACACTACAAGGGTTATAAAAAGAGATGAAAAAGTAAAAACAAAAGCACAAAACCAGAACCGCGCCCGATTCCATGTACGTGTCGGTTTTTGTTGGGTCTTTAACAAACAAAAGGCAATTGGTCGAGGTACGGAGATAGAGGGGAAAGGGGATACGATACGGTACGTGCACGCATTCAAAAGAGCCGCCAACCAAACCTTTTGAGGGCAGGAAGCGACAATCTCTGATAGCCAAAACACTTTTATTATGGAGACTAAGTAAAGAAATAAAACTGTTGATGTTGGTTTTAATTGATTTGTTTGGCTTAGTGTTTATTTTTAAAACAAAGGTTATAAATATAAATCATCACTTAAGATACAGATACTTATAGACGATGTTGAGAAATAAATTATTTATTGATCGACTTTTGCACTTCTAAACACTAATTTAAATGTTCTGAATCAACTAGTTTTTACTAAGCTGATCATTTGTTATTCTAACAATATAAAAAATTTGAAGGTGAACATAATCATCCGCTTTAATGGATTTACATGCTATACAACACGCATTAAATTAATGATCGGACTCAACTGTAGAATTCATGAGATCATTAAATCAATACAGATCAATTAATTAGTAATCTTCTTTATAAATAAATTACTTAGCATGTTTTTTTGCTCTAGGTTTAACGAGTTTATATTATAAGAGGGGGTTGAAAACATAAAACTATAAAATCTCCATTTTACAGAAATGTAACTATATCTAGAATTTGTTTGTGTACGTTTTCAGGTCTTAGTTCTTATTTGCCCAACACAACCGTTGGACACGACACCAGCTGCGCACACTTTACCTAGTTCTCTCGCAGGTACAAGTTCCTTATGACCAATATTTGTTTTCAACACGCCAGAAATTTGTTAGAGGGAATGTTTCTGAAATGAGATTTTATTTAAAAAAAAACCTGATATCGATTTCAATTGTTGCTGTAGTTATATTATTGCCCTTGACTTTATTTTCTTATTTCAATCGCATTTTTTGCCGGAGTTTGTTGAAATGGTTTTGTATTTTTAGGTAAGGTTAGCGAGTTGGTTCCGATAGATGTATAAGTGGGTTAGGTGGAACTCTCACAATACTTCATTATTTCATTTGTTACTTTTATTTCTACAGGACTTAAGTACTCATATAAACACTGTTTATAGATGTCTAACATCAAATGTAATGAAAGGAATATAAAAATGGATTTATAAGTAAGTAATTTTCAATTTTAAATAAGATAGAACCTAAGTCTTGATCTATTTAGAACTCTGAATGATTAGGTACTAACTTGATTGCAACTGGACTTGAAATAATAAATTATTAGCTACTACTAAATCTGAGGACAGGTTTGCTACTTGCTAGTCAGGCAAAAAGGTCAAGTTACATAAAATAATTAAATGGCTTAAGTTATATTTAACCAACAGTATATGAAAAGATTTTATAGTTGTTAATGTTTGAGTATCCAACAACCCTACGAGGTAATAAGAAAATTAATTATTGAAATATATTGAGTCCAAGGGGAAGACAAAAAGAGTGGCACAAGAGGAATTATTGAATTTCGATACAAATAATAATGACCGTTGCTTGTTTACCCTTTAAGTAACGTGTTCGCCTTCGAACCGCATTCAACACGAGCTTTATGCAGATATCCGAGAGAATATCGAGAAATAATGCTTCTTGTATAACAATAAAGATAGTGGAGCGTCGAAATCACGGAATAATTTCCGCATTACGTGTTGGGATAAGGAAATTGCTTACAAACTTGGGTACTTCTACTTTAGAAATATCTTGCGGCGCTAATGTTACCGGAATTATGTTTGTTTGTTCGTGTAAATTATGGTAGAATGGCGGTGGTTGAGAAATGCCAGTTACTTTTGATGTTTATTCAAACAAAGAATCATTTACTTGGTTAAATTTAACCGCAATAGGCTTTCTATTGCTGAAAATACTTTTAAGATTTAAGACTATTATTTTCTAAGCTGTTCAGTAGCATTGTTCAATAAGTAATCCTTCAAGACTCAGTAGGACATTAATTCGTCTTTTTATCATTGTATGTTTGTAATTTAAATAGAAAACTGTGATTTTATGGGACAAACTTTATTTAGTCTCTCACATATTAATACAAAATACGAGTATATCGGATCCACATATATCTCCCACTGAAGGTTTATGAAATACTAGGTACTGACTGACTGACAGTGGAGTCTTAGTAAAATGCTTCAATTGGTTCGGAACCCAATGTCTAAAAATAAGGAATATGACCTACTTGAAGCTTCGTTACAAGCACTGCAATGTATGTATTAGAGCAAATTCAGAGAGTTAAATAAAATTATAATGATAGATTAATTATACTGGAACATCATCATTAAATAGTAAAACCAGCGTAAAATTCGGAGGAGAGACGCGAGGCTGTACCATGAGCATGACGATGTATGAGTCAGGAACCCGTGACTTAAGAATTAAATAAGAGTTTTTGTGCGTATTATCTTAAGCATGTCCGGTATGAGTAATCTTTTAATAGAAATGGAGTGTTAAAAATCGAAAATAGGCATAAAATTAACGACTACGAAATTTTGGTGAGACTATACATATACGTAGTACGTACCTTACTACCTACTAACAACTAAGTAGAAGGATTTATATATTATGTATATAATATATTGAATACACCTAAAAATGCATGTCTATCTTAGAATTTAGATACTGATCAGAATTGAAATAATTACTTCCAAACAAATCTTACCTAGTTAATAAACCAAAATAAAAAGTTAATTTTAAAGCTTGTAATAGCGCAAATTTTACTCGCATCTATACATATACTCGTAACATTGATTGCATAACGTATTTTTACAAATTAATCGTCCAAGTTCACGATAAATTGAAATGGCTACTGCAAAAGTTGTCATAATACGCCGTCAGAGCTCGTTGATGTCTAACATAGCGCTCAATGTCAAAAGACGACACAGTCCGACGGTTGCGGCACTGATCACGTAGGAAGCTGTATGAAAGATATCGTATATCAAGTTTGGCCACTTGATTGCACCATCAGCAATGGTAATTGATACAGCAGTATCATTAAACTTTGTTGTAATATCTTGATTTTCTTTGAATAACGATTCAATATACGTAACGGTCGGTCCTTAGCTACGTGATCCGTCTAAAGATTCGAGAGAAGAGAGATTAGTGATAAAGTAGGTACATTAACTGTTAACATAGTTGTTCAAGATTTAATATTTTTAGAATTTTAAGAGGTCTGCCATCTAATAGGATTATTTCATTTTCCGATTGGGTAGAATTTCATTATCTCCCAAGTAGTAGCACAATAGTTACAGAAAATATTTACCAGCAAAAACATTTTCATGTAAAATGTTGCCAAGACGAGAACATGTGGCTCACACTATCAAAAAGTTATCAGATCTCATGTAGAGCAAGACTTCTAACTCTACACGCCCTAACTCTATAAATCCTAACTTTATAAACTCTACACTTTAGTCAAAATATATTATGTCTTGGCTGTTTCGGTACCGTCACATGGGCGTAAAGTGAAGAATTTATTCACTGTTCAGTACTTTTCTAATAGAGTTTTGCAAGTGGCATAATGGACCATGCAAAATTCAAGAAATTTCACATTATATTTAAATGGTATCACCATTGTTATGGGAAAAAACTTCCATTTATTAAAAATATCCTCTAAAGCAAAGGAACACACTTTTGCAAAGTGTGATGAAGTATTTGAAACCAATGCAGTTAGTAAAACCTAAGTGCAGTTTCTGAGGAGACTCAATACCTAACTTATAAATAATCGTTACTACAGAAACTAGGTATTGTATATCAGAAAAGTACAAAGTCAGTGAATAAAATTTTTACTTTACACCCATGTGACAGTAACGAAACAGCCAAGACATAATATATTTTGACTAAAGTGTAGAGTTTATAAAGTTAGGATTTATAGAGTTAGGGCGTGTAGAGTTAGAAGTCTTGCTCTACATGAGATCTGATAACTTTTTGATAGTGTGAGCCACATGTTCTCGTCTTGGCAACATTTTACATGAAAATGTTTTTGCTGGGATTTCACTTCTTTTTGTAAGTTGTTTACGACTATATTTTTTATTTGGTTAATTTCCTTTTCTTTGGTGTATTTCTTGAATATCATTGCAAGGTGGATATTTGTCCAAATCAAGTATCCCCCCTCTATCATTTAAATGAGGGAACCCTCCTTGGTTCACCTAGTTTATTTTTTTCCTTATTTGTAGTTTATTACAAAGAGTCCCTATATCAATTTTGAGACCTCTAGCATCAATATTTGCGGTAATGTCATACAAACTTCCATCCCCTATTTTAAGGGGTTGGGGGGTTAAATTTCCAACTTTTGGAATTTTTTTGTTGGTTGTGTGCTAATACTAGCTTATATACCAAATTTCAGAAATTAAGTTTTTATTATACCTATATACTTATGGGAAACCCCATACGAACTTCCAACCCCCTAATTTTATGGATGTGGGGTGATTAACTAAAAATCCTGAAACACGTATTTAATTGTTTATTACAAAGAGTCCCTATATCAATTTTGAGACCTCTAGCATCAATATTTGCGGTAATTTCATACAAACTTCCATCCCCTATTTTAAGGGGTTGGGGGGTTAAATTTCCAACTTTTGGAATTTTTTTGTTGGTTGTGTGCTAATACAAGCTTATATACCAAATTTCAGAAATTAAGTTTTTATTATACCTATATACTTATGGGAAACCCCATACGAACTTCCAACCCCCTAATTTTATGGATGTGGGGTGATTAACTAAAAATCCTGAAACACGTATTTAATGGTTTATTACAAAGAGTCCCTATATCAATTTTGAGACCTCTAGCATCAATATTTGCAGTAATTTCATACAAAGTTCCATCACCTATTTTAAGGGGTTGGGGGGTTAAATTTCCAACTTTTGGAATTTTTTTGGTGGTTGTGTGCTAATACTAGCTTATATACCAAATTTCAGCTTTCTAGGTCTTCAGGAAGTACCTAGGAATTTTGATGATCATCAGTGAGTCAGTCAGTCAGTGACGAAATTTGGGTTTTTTAGACGTCAATAAAATCTTAAGTATAAGACCTATAAAATTTAAACTTTATAGGTTTAATAAGTTCACTGGCGACATCATTTTCCGAGAATTTTGATTATCTGAAATAATTCAGGCCTAAGTTATAAGGGTTTAAAAATACGGCGAAACACTTCGAGAAAAGATAGGTAGTGCCCTCGCGCTTCGCTTGGCTCGTCTTGGCGGGGACACTACCGCGTCCCCAGATCACATTCAAAACATCAAACAAAGAAAAACATATCGCTGCTTGATTTACATATATTTGTCATGATATCAAATGTTATATTATTAGAACGTGTAAACTTTAAAACGATCAAATGACCTCTAAAACTTGATTTTGCGACTCGGAGGACTACCAAACATCTGCTGAGAGTACACGAGATGATCAAATCTGATATTGTCGTAAGTAGTTAAGTACCATATATTTTAAAACTATTACTATTGTTTTATTTAGTATATCGTTCGAACAATCATATATTATTCGTTGAATACAACATAGAGATATATCAAACGTTAGTCTAACGTAAATTTTTTCTTAAGAATTGCAAAGGAAAGTCTAAGGCCAATAAATTGCTCTAATTGAGAGGTGAACACTATAACTAACAACGTCCCACGTCTATAAATGAGTTAAAGAAATGTGTTTTCCTTTCAAGATTTATTTCTTGCACTAAGTAAGTGACTCAACGTTAGGGCGACGGCGGTGAAAATAAAATAATTGTTGGTATGTTAATATACAAGTCTTTGAGAAATAAAACGGCAATGTATCAAGTTTCCGAGACGAGTTTACAATCAATTAGATACATAGATAAGGAGCATTAATGAGGATATCGCATTGAAAAGAATGGACATACGAATAAGAACAAAACTGAAGATACGATCTAGATGTTTCAACTGTTGATCTGAGTTAGACCACCCTTGTCCTATAAGCCCGTATTTAGTTAGATAGCTAAGCGAAAAATTATTCTTACAATTTGTATTTTATAACCATATAAAAGCATTTATATACTTTATTAAATATCTGTTTAAAATATTATTTTTATGCCAGTAACGTTCATCAATGCCTGTTGAAATGCATTATTTCTATAAGTTCATTAGACTCTGTCCCTTAGTAAGACTAAAAAACAGTCATGACAGATTTCACTTCGCACTTATAAGGCTAGAATATGTCTAGAATGTATGTTGTATGTAACGTATTAAATAATATTTGATTTTTTTTAATAATAATTACTTCGCATTTAGTATAATGTTGTTTCTGAGCGGAATTCTTAGCAGTTAATCTACTTAAGTATATGCTAAAAACTTTGCCAAGTCTACGTCAAGTCCTTGATATTTCTATAAGTTCATTTCATAAATAATTATCACTTTTATCTAACATTGATAGTAGTGGCAAAAACCTCAACAAAATTGAATGAAGATGTCCTTGTAGGTACATGTCCTCTCTATGTCTGTGTGTTTTATGTTTTAATTCATTGTGCAAAATAAATAAATAAATAATGTTCGAACATCTATTAAAAGTTTCCATTGCAATTAAAAGCTAAGTATACGCTTCAAAGAACCGTTTTGAAGATGACTAAGGCCAAGTTACACTCGAGTTTAAAATTGGCATTCAGGTGAATCGTGCTTCGATCGGAAAAGACAGGTTGACGGACCAATCAGAGACGAAAGGGACAGGAAATACAAATCAACGGTTGAAATAAACAACGGAAAGAGATAAGTAGATGGTGAATGGACAATGAAGCTTTCAGACGTTTGCAAGTCCCATGCAAGTTCTGATTTGGAGACGCATGGTATTTTCTACAGGATGGAAATTTAAAAAAGATTTATGTTGATAAACTTGAAAGTCACTGCATATAAAATTATTCTTCTCCAGGAAATTACACTCATACTGCCACCTTTTTAATTTCATGTCGTATTGATATAATCTGCGACTAGACATTTTCATCCTCTTAACTTCACAGTTGGGTTGTACTTAGGTACGTATTTTAGATGGTACAGTTAACAGTAGGTACTATCTAAAATAGTGTTAAATTTTCCCTACATAAAAGAAAACCACTAATGTATGGAATCTCGTTCACGCTGATTCAAATCCAAACTTTATTTTGTATGGATTTGTTTTGTATTCCGGATATGAGAAACAAATTCCTACTACCAATGGTTTTGAAAATTTTTAGTTTTTTTTACTATTTTACTTTATTAGAATATTTTGGTTTTCACTTTTGGTCACTC
Source organism: Coenonympha glycerion (assembly GCA_963855885.1). Classification (NCBI taxonomy): domain Eukaryota; kingdom Metazoa; phylum Arthropoda; class Insecta; order Lepidoptera; family Nymphalidae; genus Coenonympha; species Coenonympha glycerion. The sequence goes on along the minus strand of OY979637.1, from coordinate 11,342,405 downwards.
TTCTTTAAAATAAAAATTTTCAATAAAAATTTTAAAACCTTAAAATATTGTTCTTATTATTTATCATTGCACTTACATCAGAACTTATTTTAAGTTTTTGTTTCCTGCATTGATTCTGAGAGTTTGTCGGCTCTCTCTATGCTCTCTCTAAACAAAGAGCAATCAGTCCATTTGTCAAACTTAGATAACTCACTCCGGCTGCATTAAAGCGACGAGACAAGGACAAGACAATCACGAAGTCACGCGTTAGTGGCTCTTAATGTGAATTATAAGGTTCCCTACTAATTTTACCTGTAGTAAAATATGTAATAGGTACTTACCTATTTATTTTATTAAATATATCGTATTACGTGTTTCACTAACAACCCTGGGTATATTCTAGAGACTAATAAACGTACACTCTAATTATTTTATACCTCAACTTTACGTTTGTAAACTTTTGCAACATTTATAGGTCCTAATTAAAGTACCTACCTTGGGTAATAGTAACTGCCTAGTGTCTATGCTTAATTTGTTGTCTCCATCCTCTTTAAATATATCTGAAGATTAAGCTAAATCTATCACGATAACCAGTTCTCACAATTTGTGTTATTCAAATGTTTGAACTATCTTTGCGAATGCGAAATATTTTTGGATCTATTAGTTTAGTAAGAACAAATTGAGAAAAATCCAATAAAAATATATAATTACCTAGCTGATTTTATATTTACATTTTTAATTGTGATTGAATCTCTTCTTGAAGTACTATAGCTATATTTTGCTGCCACTGTTAATAACTCAGTAAAAGTCCGTCCTCAGCCCACCTGCCCTTACTGGATGTTAAGGCCAACAACTATCACAGTTCACATTCCATCGCCCATTATGTTGTTATTGTACTATTACGGATAAAACATGTGTTCTAATTTAAAAATAGTAGCTATGAATCTTAAATATATATCTATTTATTTATTTCAACCACCTGGCTTTTAACATTTTTTTTCTTTCCTCTTTTTCCTCTTTACGTCGTCTTTAGACGTCTTTTTTTAGTTGAAGCAACAAATAAACTTTGTTGCTACAACTAAAAAAATAATAATGTTTGGAAATCAGGTTTGTTCAACTACACTCTTAATAATATTTATTATGTCGTCGAGTCCTGTTATCGTAGTTTCGAAGGTACTTCATATTATAGGGCGGCATTTGTTTTTAAAAAAATGTAGGGAAAGGATAGGTATCGGAGTATTAAATTTTTAAGATGAAACTGAGCCGTCTCAATTTAAAATGTCATAATTATTTTAGCAAAGCTCATGCAACGTAACCCAGACGTTTTTAATGATTGGAAATAATCGACTGATATTTCAACATTATTATTAAGCAAAACCAGTTACGCAAGACTGTCCTGCCACCATTAAAAATACGCCATTAAAGCTCGTGTCCATAATAGGAGCAACGCAAAAGTCCGATACTCACCGACCACCCAAATCTGAAGTCTCAACATTTCATATCATTATAACGTTTAACACGCCCACGTGAAATACCAAAATAGTACAAGTAAAATTATCGATCGGGTGGATAACTATTTCTAGATAATAATTTGATTCTTACGTCACTCGTACCATCATGTCACGAAAGGGTACGTTACAAGCACTGGTTATGGGATTGCCTTTTGTTGAGGGCTTCGTTAGTAGCAAACAAACTTCCTCAACTACAAAATTCTAAACCTCAATCAATAGTTCAATGATGGAAGGAACTGAAATAATAATACGGGTCATTACCTTATATATGATTATCGTCGGGATAATTATTTAACAAAAATAATATTTGCTCTTTCAGTGGCCCGCAAACATGACTATCTTAATTGTTTTAATTATTGATTATTTAAAATGGCGACAAATTACACTTTTAGAGACCAATGTTATTGCCTATATGTGGACTCTGAATATCAATCTTCACGCACAAAATCACGACTAGGAAAAACAATACTTTTACCAGGAAAAAAATACTTTGAAATTGAAAATAGAACAAGAATCAATCACATTATTTAAAACCATACAAGTACCGGAGCGTAACAACAGGAATCCTTAAAAATGTCACACAGCCGGCTTTTAAATAACTACGCCTTTGTCTACAGCAGGTGACAAACTGACAACTGAATTAACCTTGACAAGTAAAAGTAGAACCACATTTTAGTAGGACGACAAAATGTTTATCTTTGCTTTGGGATCTTAAGATACAATACTTTGTCGTTTGGCTTAAAGTTTGGCTCATAGTCAGTATTTCAATCCTTGAACCTACTTGCATAGTTATTTGGAATATGCTCAATTGCTCAATTGTAAAAAATCTTAGATCTTCTCTGTGGTCGCAGTTTTTAAGAACGCTGCTATTTAAGGACCTGGTTTCACGCTGACGGTCCGAACTATGATCACATCATCTGAATTTTCCCGAAAATTTTATAAATCACAGTCAAACACAGAAGCGGTTCCTTGACTGGCCTTTAAATGAAATCAACAAAGTAACTAATCACATTTGAAGGCAAAAGAAAGCCTTTAAACAAGCTTAGGCGATGGATCGTGACATGATGATGATGATAATTATTTAAAATACGCAATAATAGAGAGAGAGTTTTTAGAGCACAATATTATTAGCATAGTTCCTATTCAAATGTTTACATTATTTAGACAATAATTACGTTTAAAACTATTTGAACGCCCACTAAAATTAGATTCTAAATGCCTAATTTGTATGACGTGACAGGTCTGAGAACGGAAACGGCCGGGACCACTTGAAATATGCACAATGTATGAGTGAGTTAGACGTGAATGCAACAGTTTTGTTTGCGGTGCACGAACGGTCGGGATGACAAATTAGGTAATTAGTTTAAAATCACGACAATAGTAATGGTGGGCTTCTATTGCACCCCTATTGCGACACGATAAAGGTCATTTTTGATTGCAATCAGTCCGGTCCCTAGACCTCTAAGATCTTAATGGTCTTACCATTGAGGTAACATTGGAATACGTAGCTCAATGGGTCTTAACTCTGATTATTTCTTCTCGGTATGTAAATATTTGGAATAGTTATGTTCTGAAGTCTGAACTTGCTTCTATGAACCTAGAGCAAGACGTGGATGCAATAACAATGGCGCTTGTGTCATCTTCAACTTTGTCTTTAACTTCTTTTCGGTTTAGTAATTCAGAGCAAGGGCACTTTTCAGGTACTTTGGGGTCGAATTGTCCACACAGAAATTAGGTAGTAGGTAGTTAGGTGACTTTATTTTAACTTCATGCACATGTATGAGGTAAGTATCTTGTTCTGACACAACAACAACTACTTAATGCATTCTTAACTAATTCCATAAATTAGTACAAGTTAACATACTCAAGTCTCAAGTATGTGTAAGTTGTAAACTACTGGATACACGATGCTTAAAATGTGGTTTTAATTTAACCGTTTATGCCGACCTCTTGTTAACTACTTAGCATAAATCAGATGTATCTACTCTAGGACCTAGATTCTAGGCATTTGGGCCCGGCCTTTGAATTCCATTCCCAGTTAAGTAAAATTATGCATAAATAGATTTTAATGTCCAAATGTTTGGCATTGTAAATTGACATAATTATATGATATCTTAATGTCACGGTCTTTTAACACAACTAGACGCTTACGAACATTCTTAAGAACTACACTTTTCAGTAACGTAACTTATAACGTTTCCTACTACAGAGGGTACCTAAAAAAAGTTTAATTTTGTAGTTTTGAATTGTAAGTTGGTTGTTATTTTTGAAGTTAACTGGCTCTAACTTCAACAACTATATTATTTTGTTACTATTTTGGCTTTTAGGCTGAGTACGGCATCTCGGACGAATCTGACTTTTTTATAATTATTCATAACAAGTAGGTTACGGAGGCTTTAATCTTTATGTTTTACAATTTACTAAAATTGCTTAAAGTTCATATTTTGTTAAAAAGCTCATATTTTGCCAACTGAGCCTTTTAGATGTCCATGACTTGTAAGCAATTAATCCTTATGATGTCTTAGGTGAATTTTAGGCCAACTAAAGCTAAAGAGGCTTATTACCTTATGGAGTAGCTGAAAACCTTTCCTTGCTAAAAAAGTAAATACTGTGATAATAAACAGGTTACTGTACCTACCTATTTTGTTTTTAGGGTTCCATACCAATTTGGTAAAAATGGAACCCTTATGGTGAGACTTTCTCCGTCCGTCCGTCCGTCCGTCCGTCCGTCCGTCTGTCACACTCGATTATTTCAGTAACTATCAAAGCTATTGACTTGAAATTTGGAATAGTTTTAGGTAATAGTGACCCAACGCCATTGCACTCATAAAATATTGAAAAATATTTTTATTTATATTTAAAAAGGGGGGAAAACCGGGACTTTGAATTTTCAAAATGAGTTAACAATATTGAGTGGGGTATCACATGAAAGGGCGTTACTTGTGTATTCTAAAACCGATTTTTATTTATTTTTATGCCTGATAGTTTTGGATTTGTTGAGCAAACTGTCGAAAAAAATACCGTTCCCCCCCTTATCTCCGAAGTTTATCAATCGAAAAATCTGAAATAATTATGATTAATAGACAGTAATGTATATTTTACAGGAAAAATAAAATCAACTGCCTAACTATTATACTTTTTTTGATAATAACAATAAACGACCAAAAACAAAGTTACGTTTGCGGTTCGCCAACAAAAGTACCTACCTACATGTAAATTATTATACTCGTAAATTCATGAACAAAAGTGATTCTTTCAATGTTTTACTTCTTTTATGGTATGGAACCCTCGGTGCGCGAGTCCGACTCGCACTTGGCCGGTTTTTTGTATTTCACCTACTTATTACAGTTTTTTTTTTGGTTTTTAACCTAGTCCTAACTACTAGTGCTGGATGTACACTACTAACAATGCATTTGTCACTAGGACTTTCCACTTGTTCTTGCAAGTGACTGTGGGACTGTGAAGGATGCAGGAGATCCTACAAAATCTCTTACCTGATAGGCACTTTTTCAGCGCAAAACTATTGCAGAGAACCTTTGAGAGTAATATATTTGTAAAAAACTTAATAAAGACAGCATCAGGGCTCTTGATTTGTTGGTTCGACGCAGCAGAGCCTCCTAAGTCCTAATTAAAGACTACAAATCCTTTTATGCGCCATTCCTAAGTTATAGCCCAACTAGGCCAAGCTTCACTTTCTTAGTTACATGACATAGACCTTATTCCTCCGCAATGGGTTTATTTATTTAAATTAATAATTCCATATTTGTTGATTCGTCGATTTATTAGCTAAATTGCATTGGAACAGTATAAATCATTTCTATCGTTGGACACGGTGCGAGATATCTAGACCCGCAGGCGTTGTCGTTTCGACAGATTTAGCGCTGTGCGATATCTGGCTACCCCGCAGCTTCCTGTATTTAGAACCCTAGCGTGCTGTTTAGATATGACATATTTCCGTCTGTACCGTGTAAAATTATATTTATTCTACATCACGTGCTTTCGTGTCGCGAAACAACGCTTTCACGACTCTGCCCGCGAAATTTAAAATTTTCGTGGATTTTTGCAATTTGTACGCTAATTACACATCAGAGGTTTATGCCGGTCAATTTGCGAGAATGGCAGTATCATCTTTACATGATTAAATATCAAAATCTTTGCATAAAAATGTGTATCCTAAGAAATTAGTCCGAGTATCGAGTTTTTTGTGAGTAACTCGCAAATCTCGGACTAGTTTCTTTAACTCGACAATTTCGAGCAGAGATTTTTATATTTAAACACGTGAAGATGATATTGGGATTATCGCAATTTGACTGCCATAAGCCTATTATGTCTTATCAGCTTAAAAATCGCGAAAAACCACAAAAACACCCGTAGTGTGCTCCTTAATTGCGTATTTTATGAGTAAGAGGATCTACGAAGAGGTGCACATAAGCAAATATCTATTATCCCATAAAAGGGTAACCAAATGGCGTGCCACCATATCTTAAAACAATACTGCAGTAGCAAGTACTGTTCTAATGTTTACAACCATATAAACGTGATTTTTTTTGCTTGGATTTGCATTTGGTAGGCAGAGGTGGAATTACTGGTCTTGAATGGTACGGAACCCTCAGTGCGCGAGTCCTACTCGCACTTGACCAATTCTTGTTAGTAATTAAATGGGTAAAACATAGTTTTTCTGTCATATTACCGCGCAATGCTGCTTTTCGCACACGCCGTCGAATTCTTAATTATACTGAGGAGGACTAAAATAAAAACCATCTACGACCTTAATATTCGAAAGCTATCTATGATCTAGATAAGCGCGCTCCATCTTCGACCACATCGTTTCGTAAGTTTCCATCAGGTGAGATTGTGGTCAAGCGTAAACTTATATCATTAGAATAAAAATAAAAAGGCGTGTGGCACTCGGAGACTGCCGCGGTAAAGCTATTCCATAGAATTTAAAGTTATTTTTAGTTTTGCCATCAATCGAAAAGAAGAACTTTTGGTACCAGGCTGCCATGAAAGCAGGGAGTGCAACTTCACAAACTTTTCAGTTTTTAGTTTGCCATCTATCGAAAAATAGCAGAAATTTTTAATGACTTTTTGAAATATCACGTGCGTGATATTTCAAAACTATGCTGCTATTTTTCGATAGATGGCAAACTAAAAACTAAAAAGTTTGTGAAGTTGCACTCCCTGCTTTCATGGCAGCCTGGTACCAAAAGCTCTACTTTAGGAGTGCCAGGTTATTTTCGTTACGGAATTTCTGGATTCGGTCTGCACCGTCAAAGCCCGCGATAGAAGCTATGCAATAGCTTAAAAACAAAAAGACAGACTGTCCAGCTTTAAACATGATGCCTGCCGACTCCACCGACATAACTTGAACAATAGTAATAATAGCTTATTTACAATGTATATCAATAACAAAGCCTCAATAACAAAAAAAAAACAATTGTCTAAGCAATTTATACGCGACTTAAAAAAAATGTTATTCGATGCGAAAATTTCAATCAACGACCCATATCGACTTCGTAAGTGATACATCAATGATACAGTATCGAATTATTAATAACCATCGTTTGAATTGCAAATGTATTCAATAATATAGAGCAAGGGCGTACATAATGCAATTTGGTACACAAGTAAGTATTTAATAAGAGTTGATTATCTTGACATGGAAAGACGACCTATAATATACTTATACCTACTTATTTGATGACTCTATAATATAATTCCGTATCATTATCAATTAAGTATATGTCAAATATACAGTATCGTCTAGCTTTTCACTAAATCTTAGTTTTGGTAATTAATTATTTAGGTACCTATCAAATTGCGAGATTTGTCGTACCAATCCAGTGGCAGTGTAAGAAAGAAGTTCGTGTAGGTAGGTATCGAGTTTGATGTGAGTAAACTTCTAAAGCTATGGGTATTGGGTACCTAGGTACCATCTGGGTGCAAAAATTCAAATTTTATTTCGTTTTTCGCTAATAGTAGGCTAATTACTTATACACCGTAGGCTTATGGCAATAAGTTTTGCGGGCACAACATTTATCCATCTATACAATAAAAAACCTATGTTATTAAAAAACTGCACAACAATACTCATTTACATCATATTGGTTCCCGAATCCCGATAGCTCGAAATCTGGGAAACTGCAAAGAAATATCTTTCGGGAACCAATGAGGTAAGTGGGAATTTTTGAGCAAAGTTTAGAAGAAAGTTTATATTAAAAACATGTACCTAGATGCATAAATATTATGCCCGCAAAATTCATTGCCACAAACTTACAATGTGTAGTTAGTCGTAATATTCGCGAAAAACTAAATAAAATTTGCGGGCTAGTAGGGCCGAAACACCTTAAACAAAGAATTTTGAACTTATTAACAATTTATATAAAAACCTTTTTTTACCACAATTACTGTCATAAGCATACAATGTGTTAGGTAGGTACAGCAGCAGCTTAAAATAACGAAAAACCAATTGAAAGGCGGGCAGACCCTTAAGGAGCACACCACAGGTTTGCCCGCGAAATTCAATTTTTTTGTGGTTTTTCGCGATTTATACGCTGATAAGACGTAATAGGCTTATGTCAGTCAAATTGCGATAATCCCAAGATCATCTTCACGTATTTATATAAAAATCTCTGCTTGAAAGTGTCGAGAAGAAATTAATCCGAGATTTGCGAGTTGCTCACTTAAAACTCTTTACTCGGACTAATTTCCTAGGATAGACATTTTTCTTCAAAAATTTTGATATAAACATGTAAAGAAGTAACTGCCATTCTCGCAAAATGACTGCCATAGGCCTATTATGTGTTGATAGCGTACAAATTGCAAAAAAAAACACGAATATTTTGAATTTCGCGGGCAGACCTGTTGAGTTCGCCTTAAATAAAAATATCTGACTACAGGTAGGTGAGCACATAAAGTTATTCCTTGGCCATATATTTAACTACCCACCTATCGAGTGTTTTAAGTTTTAACAGCGATATACATGTAAATAACTCGTTTATCTAGGAGCACCCGTAGTGTTCCCCGCATGTACTAACTGTAGAGGGGTATTTTAGTTCAAACTTCAAAGCTTGGCCCTACTTCATGAAAATGTTTTTGTTGGTAAGCTATAGATACTTATCTAAAAGTATCTGAAAAAATACTTACTTGTTATAAAATAGGGTTTCCCACCTGCTACTCGTACGATAATCGGGAGAGTAGGTTACGAACTTCGTGGGTGCGGACCACGGAGGCTGTGGCGGCGTCTCCGATGGAATGCAACACCTGTGACCACAAAACACTGCGCCAAGCCAACACACCCCACACGTCTTTATCCTGAAAAAACCTGTCTCCTCCCGCACAAATAATCCAATATAATCCTCAGTGTCCTTATAACCCTCACACGGAAAATATAAAAAAAGTTTTATTCAAGTTCGCGATTCTACAGACGAAAGTTCTAAAGTTTAGACTACTGCAACCGGTTCAAACACAAAGTGAACGGCGCTCGAACGTAGACTGACTCAGTCTCGAGAAACTCCGGAACAAGGTTCCTTGTATGAAATTCCTAACCTTTTTTAGCCAACATTCAGAAATTATGCCAGAATTGACAATTGACCAACATTGACCACCACAAGCATGAATTCAATATGTCGGCCGCCATTTGTCACCTGCCATTTGTGATGAGAATTTTGAGTTGATTGCTGTTTGTATTTTGTTGTTTTTAGTTTTTACGTTCGAAATTTCATCATAATTAAATGTGTGGGACTCGCTGTTTATCGTCATTCGTCGTGTTGAGCCATTGTTCCTCCGATTCCTCACGCATAGTGCACGAGGGTTGACTCTTTAGTGATTTAGATAAAACGAGATATTGGACTCTATTAGTTAGTGTTTGTTATGACGTATGAACGAGATATTGGACTCAATTAGTTAATTTAATTAATAATTAGTGTATATAATAATTAGTGTAAATAGATAGTTAGGTACTTTATTATGATGAAACCAGTAAAGGTCACAGAACCTGTGAGATTTGCGGGATCAAAGAGTGACATGATGAAAGCCGCTTGCTTTTTTCATCATTTCCACTAGAACGAAACCGGTGAGTGATACTGTCATTACAGTAATTATGATCTATCCTTTGTTTTTAGTATTTAAGTCAATGTGAAGTGAATAATCTGCACTGTACTGTATGATCCTAGCTGTTCCAGATGAATATTGAAATATCGTCACAGGATATTTACAGAGGATTTCCCATTGCTCTCATTATTAATAAATAATGATAAAAACTTTATATTAGAACAATCATTTTTTGTGACTCTTCTTAATAATAATGAACAGCGGTCATGACAATGTGCACCAAGAGGTTATTGTGCAGCCTGGTCCTTAACCTTCCACTCTCTTTCAATTGTTTGCATCTCATAATTTTTACATTCCAGGTGTCGGGAATGGGTAAAAGTAGTTGGTAAAGAGGATCAATAGAAAAACTTAACAAGAAGCCGAAATGTGTGTGCTAAACCACTTTGAAACCAAATACCAACTTTAAATTTAGCTGCCTCGCCTCTAACTGACAGACAATTGAAGGAATTACCCTTACAACTGTATCTGCCTACAGAGCCTAAAGGTAAGAAAAGGAAAGGTCAAATAATATAAAATTCGAGCCAACAAATTTTTTCATCACTATCACTATACATATATTTATATATGTATAGTTAGTTCAATCCACGAAGACTTGCCCAATTCCTACCTTTTACCATACCATTTTTACCATTACAATCGCATGAAATACAAGCGATTTTGAAGGAGTGGGGTGCGTCCTCATGAATTATATATAGATTAAGATATAAGATACCGGGTTTTTCCCCTTTGCTCTGTGCAATTGTATTTCAGTCTTTACAATAGTGTTGTTTGAAGAATTAGTGCCTTTTATGATGTTATTCTATTGTAACAATATTATTCTCTGAGATATTTCAAAGTAATATACATTAAATAATATTATTAATATATGTATGTGTTGATTATTTCAGAACACCTCCCAGAAGCAGTGCCATCTACAAGCCAACAAAAAAGTAGCCCTGGGGAGCTGCCTCAAATTGGTGTGTATTTTATACATTTGTTTAAAGGTTTAGAAAGTTGATTTCGCAGAAATTGTCCTGCTCTGTGGTCCCAACCCCACCTAACAGGTCCAAATTTATCATATTATCTTTTAAATTGCACCAAGTTTTAAGTATTTGAATGGATGATGATTAATACTGCACCAGTCTATCCTCTTCCAAAGCACATGTCAGGATTGCACTTTGATTCCCACTACTTGAAAATATTTGTGTGGTGAGCATGAATGTTTTCTAGTGTCTGGTGTTTTTCAATATATTGTATTTATGTGTATCAAATATCTTATACCTTTTAAAGAGCAATATGAATGTATAATATACAAGAATTGCTTGTATGTATATAATCTGAATCTCGGAAATGGCTAGAACGATTTTCATGAAATTTAATATACAGAGGTTTTCGGGGGTGATAATCGATCTAGCTAAGATTCATTTTTAGAAAATTAAACAAAAAAAATACCGAGCATAGTCCAACTAGTTAGGTATATTTATCAGTTATTTAGTACCCCATGTGTGTCCTGATATATATTTTAAATATTTATGTACATTTCAAGCAAATTTACCAATAATAATTATCAATTGCAAATGTTATTTATAATTTACATTTTATTCTTTCAGAAAGGACACCTGCGAGACCTGTAAAGAGATCTGGTGAAGTTCTTTCAAATAAAGAAAAAGCAATAGAAATTTTCACAAGACAACATCAGTATTTTTTTGTAATAATATGAACTTGACAAGTATGGGCGTAAATTTAAGGAGCACTCCACGGGTGTGCCCGCGAAATTCAAATTTTTCGTAGTTTTTCGCGATTTTTAAGCTAATAAGACATAATAGGCTTATGGCCGTCAAATTGCGATAATCCCAATATCTTCTTCACGTGTTTATATAAAAATCTCTGCTCGAAAGTGTAAGCCTATCATGTCTAATTAGCGTACAAATTGCAAAAAATCACGAAAATTTTGAATTTCGCGGGCAGACCCGTTGATTTCACGTTAATAAAGATTAATCAACTGATAATTTTGTTTAATTTTCCTATTTCATCTTCGTGCAATTCTGAAGATAATATGTAGATAAGTAGGTACGAATAATTTATCGATATCGACAAAACCCTAAATATCGATAAGTGTCACATCCCTTGATACGTTGCACATCCCTATTTGACAGAGACTACTAAGTTAGTCTTTAGTCTATGCTACTCAGGGAAGTTCATCGGTTGGTAGCAATGTTACCTATTTTAAAAGGTTGGCTAAAGAAGGTTAGGAATTGGTGAAAAAAACTTATTGTTCTAAGTTCCGTCTCTTAAAACGTAGTGATTATATACTCTTCGAGTGACGTCACAAAAGTGGGAGTGCGCGCAGTCTGCTCAGTGTTGCCTCTTAGATAAAAATATATTCCGTAGATATGAAAAAAAAACACTAGAAATCTCTGAGTAAAATATACATAAATTTGTTAAATCAAGTGGATTTATAAAATTCATCTTTTAATTTACCAGATGATATGTACGACGCAGCCGAAGATGTTATCATACTAACTTAGTAGGGGTTATTACACCCACCTAACCCCTAACGATTGTTACACATAAAATCTGTGGCTACATAACATTAGGGAAAACCAAAAATTATATTATAGAATCTGCAATCGATCGACGAAGTCGAAGATCGAAGTCGGGCGATCGGCTAAAAATGTATCAATCGTTAAAGAACAGTATCAATGTCAAAACGTGATATTCAAGCGTTGTGATTGGTCAATAAAGGGTCAATACCTGTGTTTTGACATTGATACAGTTATTTAATGATTGATACATTTTTAGCCGATCGCCCGACTGATCTGCGCTAGGAATCGAACCTCCCGCATGAATCACTTGAGCATACACAAATTGTTTTAGGAAGCCTATTAAACCGACCAACCTAATTAGCTTTAACCAAACAGATTTTCTGGAAGAGAAGTCGATAGAACCTAATGCCTTAACGAAAGATGTGGCAAAGGTTTCTCTAGCTTGTAGATATTTCAATCCATGAAGACGCGCCCCACTCTGTAAATCGCTTATGTTTCATTCGATACCTATGGAGTTTGACAGAGTGGGGCGCGTCATCATGGATTAAAATATCTATAACTTATCTATCACTATATTAATAAATGAGTGTTTGTTATTTTTGGCTGAACGGATTTTAAGCGATTTTAATGACCTACTATGCAGATTAAAAAGTATGAAGGCAATTCCTTTTTTACTCGTTATTAATTATAAATTCGCTTAGAAGCAGAAACACCATTCCCAAGAAGTGTTCCCAAAGGTTATTATTTTTATGATAAGGTACAATGGATGTCTGTATATTTTTTTTTATAATTTGTGTCGGCAGTAATAATTTCCAAAAACATTCAGAAAGAAATTTCTAATAACATCCTTACTTTAGTAATTAGGTAAAAAGTCGTTTTCCTATGATAGTGGTTATTTTCCGCAATGCTGCCTGTCGCACCCACTAACTTAGGTATTCATTCTAAGAGCGAGAAGGACAAAATTAAAGACCGTCTTGGACCTTGAACTGGCAAAAACTGACAAAACGATCCTACTATAAGATTACATTAAGCATGAAATGATGAAATAAAAATGATAGCATAATTATTATTACATGCACCTCTAATAAGCCATCAATATGATAATGGATTTTAGAGATTAATCTAAAGCAGTTTAGAGTTTCAAGGAACTTTTAAAATAGCGAATGCCGCTAGATTTATTCAGTCACTAAATCATAAAAAACATGCTGCTGAGGATTTCTAGTTAAATCGTTGTATTGGTTACAACTAAAACGGCAACACTGTCAGGTATTCTGTGGTGCAAAGACAGGGAACCCATGTGCGAATGAAATAGCTAGACGCGATAGTAGCGCCACTACACCTGTTGATATTGCAACGCAAACCTATTTGGTAGAATTGGTACAAATTACACCTTAGTACAGTGCGACAAGGCTATTTTGGCGCGTGGCCAAAGTCTGAACTAACGCTGCTATCTTGTGCTACTGTTTGATAGTCCGCTCTGTCAGTATATCACTATTGTATGTTATGTTGTTTTTGCTTACTTTTAACTATTTTAAACTAAAATTGAAGTAAAATTGAGGAGAATTTATTTTATGGCTGCCTGTTTTGCAACAGCGCCCTCCTTCAAGTGCCAAGAGAGCCTTGTCGGACTGTACAAATATATACCCTTTGATTAGGTATATATACCTAATCAAAGTAAATACCACAATGAAACCCAAATAGTGATGGGATTAGGAGTTTGATACCTATCGATATGCTTCTGAATGAATTCAATATGTATTCATACTAATATTTTTATTAAATAAAATTTTAATCAAATATATTTGTAACAATGATTTTTACATGGTTATTTTTTAATTCGAGTGATGTAACAGTAAGTGACTGTCGCGTAAAAAGTATCAGTCTTTAAAGGACTGCATCAATGTCAAAACGTGATTTTCAAGTCTTTTGATTGGTCAAAACCTATGTTTTGATATAGTTATTTAATAATTGAAACACTTTTATGCGATCACCCTGCTCAAGACTTAAATAAATATTTATGTCCTGTAAGAGTTGTGGTGGTACCTAATAATTTAGTGACTTATTTCCTTCATACCGTTTTCGTTATTTTTCTTATATAATATTTTATTATGCTTGGCATGTATATCTAATGTGTGATAGAAATTGAAATAACAAAGACAGTAATTTTCACATACTTTTATTATTAACTTATATTTATAGTAACGTGCCTGCGTGAATAAAACTTTATTGTGTTATATTGCTTTAGTTGGTAATAATAGATGAAAACATAAATAAAAGTTATTTATAGAAAATATTGCACGCCTACGTTTAAATTACAGTGTATGGCACAGACTATGGTACAAAATGTACAGGATTAAAGTATTTATTTATAATTATATAACTATTCTAATATCACTTCACTTTAATGATACAGATGCAGGAGTGTCGCGGCCAAAGATATCAGCAACAGTTCTTCGAATAAACCTAAAAAAAAAGTCATGTAAGAGAATGTAGAATGTGTTATTGCTAGATTTCAAAATACCAATTAGTAGAATTTGGTAGGATTCTTTATTTCGACACATACATTGGACATTGCGGTCCTGCATCTGACAGTGTGGCATCTTCTTCTAAAGTGGCATCTCCCTGATATATGTTTTAAACCTTTCCTATTCATTTACTGCTATGTTTCGAACATTTACATCACTGGTACAATATTATGACGACAGTGACGACATGTGATGAGACTTAAAAATCGAATAATATGTCCTATATTATTATACTAGCTGATGCCCGCGACTTCGTCCATGTGGAATAAAAACTATTCTATCTTTTAAGTTGGACCAAATGACAGATATTCACGAAGTTTGAACTAAATCGGTGCAGTAGTTTAGGAGTCCATTGAGGACAAACATTGTGACACGAGATTTATATATATTAAGATTATTTGAAATCTGTCGCGATTGATTTTTTGGGATGTACTTAGAATAGTAGTGAAAATTTAGCTGTTATTTGAATGGGAATAGATTATTATGTCTGGTCGCATGGAGGGTAAGCGAAGCAGAGGCAGAGCACCAAGCTGGTAGATAGACCGCATCTGCAAGGCCACCGGCATGAACATCCAGGGTTCCCTCCACAAGGCACAAGACCGCACCACCTGGCGGGCCTTAATCAATAAGCTAGTCTCGTAGAAGGTCACGACCCTCAGTCATGAGGCCACGACGAAGAAGAGATTATGCGGTTTAAGTTAGCAGTCATTTTTTATCCCGGAAACCCTCTATTTATAAAGATAGTAAATGCTCATGTGCTAAGATAATGTATTATGTACTTACGGAAGGTTTTGGAAGCCTTGTCATAAATTGGTGCTTGATATTCGTCTGTGGCCTCTAGGAATTGATACATAGCTTTAAAGCCAGTGCCATCGAGCCTATCATTTGATCGAAAGGTTACTTTGAAAAAATTTCTTTCCGATTCTACATGAAATTCTTTCATCTGCCCGCAATATCTGCCATATTTACTATCTTCAGTCATGTAGTTCGAAAATTCTACGTAATCACTCGCTGAGACTGCTTCACATCTGAAAGAGTAAAAAGTTTTTTTAATCACACTTGTGACCTGAAGGATTTACCTTTGTCATATTGCAAAAAAAATTTGTTAGGATTGATTATTTACATAATATAAGAATGATAAGACGAGACCTTCATCAGATGGTAAGTGTTACACCTGGCCATGTCACATGGCATGGAGTGTATCCAACGGCTTTTTGTTGCAATATTTATAGTATGAACTACACTCATCCTGAGACATAGTCCCTAAATTTCGTTTTGCCCAGTAATTACTTTGGCATACAATGGCCTTCAAACCAGCATAAAAACTTTTGAGGAGGATAGAAATAAGAAAACCAACATTATAATGAAATTGAAGAAATATTATACTTACGGTAAAACTCCTTCCACGTCGAAGTGGGTAAAGTACAGATGAACTTTCTCAGTCTGCCCACCATGAAAGAAATAAGAACACTCGGTGTCCCTTGGATATGGTCCAGGTGAATTTGGTGAAGCGAATGTTCCGTTGCGCGATTCACTACTATTATACACAAAAGCGCAAGGGAATTCCTTCAACTGTCGTCCTGATGTTATACCAAAATCTGTAAAAAGGACCAGAGTGATTCATTTAATTATTAGTATACTAGTTATTCATCATTTTCTTCATTTCTCATGAATGATGATGTAACTTGCCATACATAAATAGCTAAGTTAAGGGTTTTCGTAAAAACCTTTTATCTACGTCTTTCGTAAAAATTTATTCATAAATTGGCTAAGTCAATTTATGAATAAGTTGAAATCGAGTAGAAATTACACGAATGAACATGTAGGCAAATAGGTACTCGTGATATTATTAATTATCATGCATAAATATTTATCTGGTAGGATTAGTAAAACGTAGGCGTATTATTGCGTAAATTAATTATTTGATGTTCATAAGGATTTACAAAAATGCTTAATCAACACACTCTGATTTGCCAGCTTTCCAGTTTTCTATTTAAAGCTAATCCTTAAGCAATTAACTTTTATTCTTAGACACGAGTACAGTAAATTAGTTATTTGTCTAGTTTTTGCCCGCTTGTACCTACTTCGGGTTTTCGTAAATACCGAAGTAAGATTACCAATTTGTATGCTAACCCAGGGTATCCCAGGGATAATCTATCTTTTTCTTTCAGCCGAATTGGTTCATTACTTGCGGTGTGAAAGAATAACATATACTTACAAACATACACTTTTTTTTACATTAAATCTATTAATGGTGCGATGTGGAAGATGTCTCGAAGCAGATTGTTTTTTTTTTTAACTAAGAAACACTAAAAAGTGATAAAGTCTTACAGCTTACTTCGGAGTAAAGAAGCACCTGCTTTTTCTGCGCATATTTAAAAATATATATTTGTGCTCTTACTTTCGACGAAGGAATATGATATTTTGAATCCTCTTGAGTGCCTCGACGAATGAGTACCTCGGAATTCAAGCATAAGTTTGGGTCCGTTGGACATAATTGGCTTAGGGAGGTCGACTCCGCAAAACGTCGCTACATTTTCTAGCCGTCCATCGACGTTAACGAAGGCTTGAAGCGAGTCTACATTCGTGCATCTGAAATCGGAATATAAATCTTGTTAAAAAAATCAATATTCAATTATGTTGTTGAATAAACGAGCTTGTTAGCTGAACTAGGCATATGAGTTTCTTCATTTTGTACTCCAGAAGGCACAAACATGAAATAATTTAGATATGGGGATGCTATTTCAATAATTATTTGTATTGATTGGTTCCCAGACCAACGGTTTACTTAAACAAACCTAATATTTAAAAAAACGCGAAAATCAAGTTTAGGGAATCATTCTGTTCTAAAAATCCTAGCTGCAGTGCCAGTAAAACTTCAGCGTAAACGTTCAAATGAACTGGTACTGCATTTAGAGCAGCTGTTATTGAATTATTGAGATGTTAGCCTATGATGAGTGGATATCGAACTTACGACCTTTTATAATCTCCAGTCACTTACCAGTTCTTGTTCACCAGAACTTTTCAGTTAAAAAAATAATGACATAAGTACCTATTTATTTAAGATCATGGGTGTGTGTTTAAAATCATGTGTGAACTTACCCTGTAGATCCATCCGTGAATTTGTATAAAAAGAAGTCTTGAAATATTAACCTAATCCTCTCTTTTCCTCTTCCAAAGAACTCATAGTGGCAGTGGGTATTTTGAGGATATGCAGCTGGATAGTGAGGTGAAGTGAGGGTACCATGTTTTGAACCATCACTGTTGAACTCTTGATGACACGATGAAGCTGGAATCAAATAAAATTCACAAATTAAAGTGCTGTTTTTATATTTTATTTACACAGTAAGTACATTAGTATACTAATGAGGAAATAATACGTAAAATTGTTGGTAGACCCTACAAGGTATTCATAGGTATAAGTACCCAAGTTGTTATGAATAAAAATAAAAGAATTCAACCCTCGCCTTTTAGCCCGGGCGCCGCTATTAGCGCATGCGTCATGTCTTGAAAAGTCAATATCTAAAGATTGTGCCGCTAGTCCTTTCGCCCCGACCGCAGTATCTGTTACCATTTTGCTAGAATAGGTATAGACTATAGATATATTATATACAGTGTTTTCAATTTATTAATTGGGTCTCTACTGTTTTATATATCAATAATTTTATTCGTTATCTTTTGCTATGTATAATTCTTTATAATTATTAATTATTAAAACTCACGCATATGCATACCTAATATAAAAATTCATTCATCACACATCACTATTTCTTTTGTCCATAAGCGCCACAGAGCATGATATTATTTCAACCGGCTGTCACTTTCCCTGACAATATCACGTCAGTAGTCAAACTTGAGTCAAAGCCATTGGTCAAAGTCAAAGACTGTCAAATGTCAAAGATGTCATGTCACAGGCTGTCTTATTTAAATATTTATATTTACAAAAAATTCTAATTTACATTTTACAGGTGTTTTGGTTTTTTACTTTATCTTGTAGCTTGAGAAATAGTGCTCGAAATATAGAGGTTTTTTTCACTCTTAACTCAGCTGTTTATTTATTTAGTTCTATGCATTGTAAATTAAATATTGCGAAATTTTAAACACTTTCCTGTAGCGTACCGTGTGTTCATAAGAATTAAGAGTTTTTGTTTATAGTGCTTATTGTTTGCAGGTACTTTCTCCGATAAGTAATATCATAGCAGTCCTTAGTCTCTATATTTGGTAATAACTGTATCAAAAATGTCTGAGACTGCACCATTTTTCGTGGACCGCGCCAAAAGCGGTCGGGCTTCCTGCAAAGGTTGTAAAGGTAACTGCCCAAGTGGGGAACTACGTATCGCTAAACTAGTTTACAGTCCATACGGCGAAAACCAACAGATGAAGTCATGGCACCATATAGATTGCCTGATGAATGTTCTCCTAAAACAACGCCCCACAACAAAACGAATAGACTCAATCAGTGATATTGGAAACTGGGAAAACATAAGTAAGGAAGATCAAGAATTCGTCTTAAACAAAATCAATGAAATGGAAAAGTTATATGAGCAAAAAAATAGTGGAAAATATACGGCTAAGGTGTTAAAAAATGAGGCATCTAAAGATAAATCTGTTTCTTCTGTACAAAATGCCTCCAATACAAGCAGTGATACAAATAACTCAAACAATGATACAGAAACATATAATGATGATAATAAATTTTCTACATTTTCTTCACTTTGCCATAAAATATCAAGAGTTGCCGCATATACAGAAAAAACGGCTGTTGTAAACAATTTCTTTACAAAAGGTACTGACGGTAAAATGTTTAAAGGAGATCTCGCATTGTGGTGCAAGTTGCTACTTCCTCAAGTATCTAAGAGAGTTTATAACCTTAAAAGTAAACAGTTGATTAAGTTGTTTGGAAGAATATTTTACACTGATGAAGATGATATGTTTACACACTTGGAGAGAGGTGATGTAGCTGAGACAATTCGACATTTCTATATTCAAACCAACAATTACGCAGCTTTACCTGAAAGTACATTAACAATACATGATGTTGAATATTTTTTGGAGGATCTTTCAAAATTAACTAAAGAAGATGATCAGGTATATCACTTTAAGAAAATTTTAAGGAGCACTACATTGGATGACTTAAAAATGGTAATAAGGCTAATAAAAGGAGATTTACGTATAAATGCTGGCCCTAAACATATATTAGAAGCTGTTCATCCTGACGCTTACAGCATCTTTCAGACATCTAGGGATCTTGATATGGTATTGAATAGAGTGCTACCTCAAAGCAGTGCAGTAAAACATAAGGATGCTGTACAAAAGAATGTGCAAGCAAAATTGAGTCTTATGACCCCAGTGTTACCAATGTTAGCTGAGGCGTGCAAGTCTGTCGAAATGGCTATGAAAAAGTGTCCTAATGGAATGTTCTCAGAAATCAAATATGACGGAGAAAGGGTACAAGTACATAAAAAGGGTGATGAATTCAAGTATTTCTCGCGAGCATTAAAACCAGTTATGGCGCATAAAGTTAACCATTTTAAAGAATACTTGCCGAAAGCATTTCCTGGAGGTAACGATTTAATATTGGATGCGGAAGTGTTGATGGTAGATAACAATACAGGGAAGCCTTTACCGTTTGGCACATTGGGTGTCCACAAAGGGTCAGAGTTTAAGGACGCACAAGTCTGTTTGTACATTTTTGATTGCTTATATTACAATGGGGAGGTATTAATAGATTTGCCTATAAAGAAAAGGCGGCAAATACTTCATGACAATATGGTGGAAGTCAAGAATCGTGTAATGTTTTCAGAACAGCAGCTTATTTACAAGCCGGCTGACTTGGCTAATATGATAGCGGAGGTAAGACATTATTACATAAAATAAATTTTACTTTTTTTTTTAATTCACTACTCACAATTTTACACACTTTGTTTAACTATTTCATTTGACATTCTGTTTTATTTATATTGTTACCTAACTTTTTTCATTATTATTATATTTTCCTTTTTTTTTGTTTAATTTGTATGCTTCGTTCTTGGTTCATTGACATAATATGATATAATTAAATGTACAAGATAATATTTGCACGCCCAAATTGTGGCAAAACATGTTGGAAATTATACTCTTAATTACATCTGATGTTGTTACCATGTTTGTATGCAAATAAATAAATATTCTATTCTATTCTATTCTAATTATTTACATGTTAATTGTGTGTATTTCACTGCAGTTTCACCAGTTGGTAAATATATTATTATACAAGTACCTGTTTCTTGCATTATTTTTCAAGAAACGAACCAAAGGTCCTTTTTGTGATGTAAAAATATTTGAGTAGAAGGAATACTTTTTATGCTTTATCTGCTACTGAGTAGACATAATCTATAGCAGCTCCCTTGTATCACATTAGATTGAGTGTTGGGACATTTTTGCCAGTATGACATTATTATTATTATTAATTTATTTCTGTAACAATTCCAGGTGTTGATGCATGGCCTGGAGGGACTGGTGTTGAAAGATTTAGAATCAACATATGAGCCAGGCAAGAGGCATTGGTTAAAGGTGAAGAAAGACTACCTGTTTGACGGTGCCATGGCTGATACTGCTGATTTAGTGGTTTTAGGAGCATGGTTTGGTAAGTATTTGGCACTGAATGCCTGATAGAATCTTTTTTGCCTTTTTTGGTAGGTTGTATTATGGTTTACTGTGTAAAGTACTTTTGGGTCCAATTAATTCTGAAATCATTATTTAAAAATCAATTAAATTATTACAATTAAACACTACCCAAATGGTATATGATATTACTGCTTATTATGGTATGGGTGAAAGATATATATGATGTAATTAAAGAAGTTTAAATAATGTAGTTATTTATTTTTGTCTATTGTTAAATTAATATAGCTCATAATAATATAGTTGTGCAATGATTTGGTATTGAAAACTAGTTGCTCAGCTTTCTTCGCTTGGGCAATCCGAATGTCACATACCTAGTAAAATCTTTCTTATCCCTGATCTCCAGTAATCTCTGTGAAATAACAGCTTTCTAGGTTTTGGTCTGGGCGATGATGGGATACCAGATAAGTCAACTTTATTATATTTATCTGAGGTTAAAAATGCATTTTTCTTATGTTTCAGGTACTGGTAAAAAGGGAGGGATGATGTCAGTGTTCCTAATGGGATGTCTGGACAAACGCAGGAACCGTTGGGTCACAGTGACCAAAGTCCACACAGGACACGATGATAGTACACTGGAGCGACTGCAGAAGGAACTGGGCCCGCTAATGGTCAAAATATCCCAGGACTATAATAAAATACCACCCTGGTTGGACTGTAATAGGGGAATGGTTCCCGATTTTGTTGCTATTGATCCTAAGAAGCAACCCGTGTGGGAAATCACTGGTATGTATTCTAAAACTATTTTATAATAAGTAGTAGGTAAGTCGATAGGTCGTCCGGACCTCTGATTGCAGTGCCACTAGCCAAAGAATGGAAAAGTCTATTCCCCTTATTCAGAAACTTGCAACAGTTATGTAATAGTTATACTCTGTTTTCTTTGTTTGTCAATTTAATCCCAGTACTATTTCATGTTTAGGAATAAGGGAATATATGACTACACTTTCAAGGTGCTTTGATGGTTTATAGAGACTTACTCTTTTTTACACTCAAAAATAAGACTCCTTATACTCAAAAGTAAGTTTTCCATGTATTATGCAGTTTTTCAAGCAAATAAGTAACCAAAGTTGAATATTTATCCAGGTTACAAGATACCTCCATTCCAAATTTCAGCCAAATTGGTTCATTACTTGTGGAATGGCGATGGAGAGAAGTATCTGTACATATAACCATCAAACATGTATAATCTTTCATCACATTAATAATTCATGGGATTATTTTTACCAGACAAGTTGTGTAGTTATAACTAGGGCTAGTTATTTAATTTCAAACTCAAATAGAGGTTTTGAAAAATTAAAAGCATACCAACACATTTGTAATTTTTTATCCATTTGCTAGATCTTAGCTCTGATTAACTTATTAAAGCTGCATTGTAAAAAACCAAAACTCAGAGGATTTCTTTGATGAGGAACCCATTGATTATGTAGCTAATAAATAGACTAAATAATTCGGATGCAAAAAGTATGTACTAACTACTATGTAGTACAGTTATTGCCCGCGGCTCCGCCCACGTGAATTTCGGTTTATCGCTAATCTCGTGGGAACGATGGATTTTTCCGGGATAAAAGTAGCCAAATGGATTCAGTAGTTGCAGCGTGAAAGAGTAACAAAGATCCATCCATGCGGATTATTAGTTAATTAAGTAATAAGTTAAAAATGATTTTTAATGCAAAATACATGTACTTACTGTGTAAAATGTATTTTCAGGTACCGAACTAACAAAAGCCAATCTCCACACAGCTGATGGCATATCTGTGAGATTCCCAAGAGTAACACGAATACGAGACGACAAAAACTGGGAAAGCGCTACCAATTTACATGAACTCAATCATCTCTACAAAACCTCGAAGGAAAAAACCGATGTTACACTTTTGAATAAACTGGCAGCTGCTGCCGACGATAATTATGAACCACCTGAGAAAAAAATTAAACAGAGTCCTAAACAGAATAAGAAAATGGCCACCAGTCCTGTTAAAAATGGTCTGTTAGACAAATTTATTGTTAAAAATACCAAATCACCAACCGTCAATGATGCTGTTTCACCTAAAATGGAAAAAAATACACCAGACAAGAAAAGAAAGGATTTAAGTGAATGTAGATCCTCCGAGAAATTAGATAGAAAAAGAAAGAAACTAGATTACAGTTCAGAAACACAGAGCAATTCAAGTAGTTCTTTTGACGATAAAAATACTGAATTTCCATTACCCGAAAATCCTCTGCCTGATGTTTTCAAAGATAAAAGATTAGGTTTCTATCCAGATTTTATTAGTATCCCAGAGAAGTTACGAAACAGTTTTGAAAGGCATTGGATAGCATATGGAGGAATTGTTGTAAAATCAATTAAATCTATGGACGTAGATTTCGTTGTTCATAAGAAAAATGAAATCGATTTTAAGAAAATGAAGAAATTAAGGAGCAAGGTACCAGAGGGTGTCAGACATGTTACTAAGGGCTGGTTAATTAAATGTATAAATCGAGTTGAATTGTGTGATACTAAGGATTTCGCTGTTTTTGTCGAACCTTGAATATTACTAGTATGTATGGCATTAAATTATCTGTTTTCAGAAAGGCACACATAAAAAATGTAATATAGTACAAAAATACTGAAACTGTTTATTTTCAATATTTTTTTGTTAATTTAATTTTTCATTGTGTGCTGTGATTATTTCGTTTTTACAAATTACGAGTTCTTTACATTTTGTGAATAAAATATTAGTTGTTTAAAATTGTTTGCTTGAATATTAATTTACAATATCTATCATTGACAGCCTATCAAGTCCGTTCTGTTGGGAAGACTTGACTCTCCTGAGCGTTGTGGCGCAATGCTGTGTAGCTACCGAGAGGGGCAACACACTTTAAAGTTAGTTCTGTTGCATTTTTGTAAATCGGAATTAAGAAGTTATTAACTTAATAGTCAAGATAATTTTTAAAATTAAAAAACCCTACGCTTGTCTTTAAACGATTCATCATGCCAAAAATGCCTTCATCATTTTGGAAAAAGCTTGTAGTCTCTTGCACTGATGGACCGATATTAACCAAACAGCTACGAACTACCGCAAGAAAACTGATGCCACATACAGACAGACATCGACGGCAGACTTATAGCACCCCTCTTTTGGCTTCGGGGGTTTATAAGAGCAGTGAATCCTAATCGCGTTCACTATAATTTTAACCACCGTTAACGTGAGTGGTGGAAAAAGTCGCCACTTTATCGGTGTCAAAGATGCTTGTTTTGGCACCAACAGTAAGGCCATGCTGTAGATCGCTCAGCAGCAGCCTATAGAATTTTGACAGATGGCGCTACTATTTGCTTGTACGAAAAAATTAAGTTGGATGCCCATATCCTGAGATTTCTTATCAGTAGGTAAGTAGGACATTGTTATTTGTTTTTTTTTGCTATAATTCCATTTAAATTTAGGGTTGTCATTCTATTGAAATGATGAAATCTATGCTCATTCGATCATAATAAACAGCGAACGTGTGGAAGAAGCGAATCGATCGACAGCCCTCACTTAAAATTCAGCCCAAAAGCTACAAAAGCGCCCAAGTCAAGGTTTCCACTTTCCACGTCCACATTTCAGTTGTTTCGCAGTCATCGCGTATGCATATCATTATTTATTCACGCGGTTTGTGCCCGCCCGCGCCCGCTGTTAATTATGGCGTGGTTCAACTTTCAAATTGGATTATTCGCACCATCGGCAACGACCGACGACCAACGACCGACGGCGACGTTAAGTTAATAATAGATAGTGGGTCCGGTGGAGAGTTTGTTTTTATCGATATTGCCGCTGCCCACCCTACCTTTCAGGACGTGCATACTTACATGTTATAAATGCAAAACGGTGTAAAGTTATAGCTTGACAAAATTGTCTTGGAACAGAACTAATTACTTCTGTTTCCGATACTAGCTACACTCAATAAAATTGTTGTTTCTACAATGATATTTTCATAAATGCCCCAGGGCTAAAAAATAGGGGGTGGTTGTAACCACGAGATACCAGGTAGACAGTAAGCTTGAAGGTAACTTGTAACCGCTTTTTGCTTAGTTAGTGGCGCCACTGGTACCAAATTTTTCTCATCTGGTCTGCAGAGCCTTTTTCAAATCTGCGACTGACACAATACCTTAATTAACTTAAGTTGTAGTTAGTACTACTTATTATGATTTATGTATTCCGTGGTTGTAGGCACATTTTAATTTTAAACAGATTTAATTTAACTGTTATTTACTTTAGTTAGATTCAGGGAGATTGTAAACGTTAAACAGGCAACACTGTAACGATAAAACTTCAGCTATAAGTATATGTAAGCATTCAGTTTCAGAAGATTAATATCACAGTTCAAGAAACTTGCTCCAAACTTAAACATTTCGCCGCAGAAGCCGAGTCTAAGAGCAAAGTAAATACCAAAAAGCCGCGCTGCAATAAACCGCTGTAAGTGCCTTGAGGCAACACTGATACGACTATTTAAATTTTAGACTGGCAAACAAATGCTGCAGTGTTGCAATTTGCTATTTGCGAGCGTGTGTAAAGCTTGACGACCTCCGTGGTTGAGTGGTTAGCGTGCCGGTTTTCAAGGCGCTGCCATCTCCGAGGTTCCGGGTTCGATCCCCGGTCGGGGCAATATAGAAAAATAAGTGTTCTACATTGTCTCGGGTCTGGGTGTTGTGGTACCTACGTTGTTTCTGATTTCCATAACACAAGTGCATAAGCTACTTACTTACTATGTGATCGGAGCAATGTATGTGATGTTGTCCTCTATTTATTTATTTATTTATACACACGCACACAATATAGTTTTAGGCATATTTAGGTCATGTACTTGGTCATAAGCTTTGAATTTAGGTTGTTGTTGCTAAGTGTTTTAGAAAAGTTCGTGGAAAAGCTGTGCTTATAATAGAAACATTAAAAAATTATTCTGCCTTCATTTCTTATACATATTCCTAACTGTCATTGCATGAAGTTTAATTTTTACAGTATTTCAGTGTAGAGATTTTTAAATTAGGTATAGATTTTTAAATTAGGATCACGTGCGAGTCGGCTCGCGCACTGACGGTTCCGTACTATCAACAAATATATAATATTACTAAGTACTATCAAGACCAATTATTCTGAACAGTATACTAATATTAAAATAAACTAAACCTCTCCATCAACTAAATTCAAAAACGAGCAAAAAATCAAGTTTGTCCATATTATGGTATTAATTTATATCTTTGTAAATATGTTTTTTAAAACGGAAATTTAATGTAGAATATTTGTGCCCTTTACTCTATACTGTTTAAACAAATATCTTCAGAGATATTATTAGCAAAATAAAAAAGTGTGGATGCGCGCCGCCCCGGCGCGGCCGTTGCGTGGCGTGGTAAGTATAGGCAGTAGTATATAGTATAGTGGGGAAGGGACTGTGGGTATTACGCGGAACATACGGGTCGGGACAAAAATATTTCCAACGTGGAAAGGAGTCCTCGGGCACTTCTAGTTTTTTAATTAACGATATCTGAATTAAAAACAAGTTTGAGAAAAAAGGTCAAACTTTTCTTGCAGCTTTTGTTAGTCCCAATCTTAGCAGAATAATGTAGTTTTACTTCGTCCTTGAAGTAACATTTTGAAGTCAAATACCAGCGGAATTGTAGAAAGTTTTCTTTGAGTGAAACATTTTGTCCTCGGGGGAGGAACAAACAGTCTAAACACGGTAAAACCACTGAAAACACCTTAAGGCAATGTAGGTAGCTGGTAGCTACGGCCGCTTTAAATTTTCAACGGCTTTCAAGGTTTCACTTTAGGGTTGTAACGTGCAAGAAACTCTCCCAGCGTTTTTGAATTGATCCCATTTCTGATAAAAACTGACGAATTCTAATATTATGTGGCTTCATTTATAATCAAATTCAGATTTCTTCCCGCGAATATAAATCTATAATTTACCTTAATTCTTTTTGTTTTTGATGTTGCACTTGATTAAGTCTATAAATTTTAGGAACATTAGTTAATTTTACGAAAATTAATAGACACGAAACTACGGAATGGCTATGGAGGTAAATGTATCGATGTCAAAAAAATCATATAGGCACGTTATCTATACCTATGCCCATTTTCTAGAACCTCTATGAACTCGTATGGATGCTAATAATTTAATCTAGAATTTAACGTATTAATATTGTAATAACTATTATTATGAGTAACCTACATTTTTTTTATTCTTAATTGCCCCAGAAAGGAATTCCATATCTTATATAAATACCAGTTTCAGGCTTTTAGTTTTGTAAAGATAGTAAGTACCTAGGTAAGGTTATGGGGAATGTCTTTTCACAAATCTAGCAACCCTATTCCCGCTTGTGTGTAAAAACAAATTAATTATTAACACAGGCACACACACGCCAACGTTGCTCGGCTTCAAATGTGACCAACTTTGGGAAACTTGAAATTGGGATTATGTTCGCTATGCAAATACAGATCCGGCCTTTGAAAATAGCCTGAATTCAAATTCAAGCGTTTGATATACGCTTAGTTGGGTCGGGTCGCATACCTACATAATAATTTTATTTAATTTTGCCTGCTTTTGGACATGTTTATTACGTGCCTTATATTTTACTTTCAAGGGTTAATGAGGGATGTAAAGTGCTAATTTACATGATTCGTGAATACATGTCACATTGGCATTAATAAATAAATAAATAAGGACACCAGACACATCGCAATCTAGCTCATAATTAAGCAATAGCTTATGTTATGTGTAAATAAATATAAGATAAATATAAATAGTATACTTATATTATAGAGAAACACCAATATACGGGACAGCATCGAAACCAAGACCTCCGGCGCAAATGGCAGAAGCACTTATTCCGCTGCGCCATTCGGTCAGCTTTACGTACTTACTGATTCAAACTAGAATAATTGGTCAAGTGCGAGTTGGGCTCGCGCGCTGAGTTTTCCGTATAGCATCAAGACCAATTCCAATCAAAATTATACCTCTTGCCCAAAGACTTTTAAGGGATACCTACATAGAAGTCTTTGCTCTTGCCCACCAAATTCAAAACGAGCAAAAAATATGTAGGTATGTTGTTAAATTTATTTATAGCAACTGATTTGGAAATTAGTTAGGCAAGTAGGTTCCTTACCCTAGGTATATATAGACATCATAATCGATTTCTGATGAAGTCTTTTTAGGTTAGGGCGGTCTTCAAATTCAAGATACGGTTTAATGATATTGTAAGTACTTAGTACATAGGTACCTATCTATAGTTACGTACCATATCGATAGGCTTTTTTGGAGGGTTTAAATTGCAAATAGGCATTTCTGGAAAGGTTCTATTTTCGGCATTCGCACACCATGCCGAAATAGCACGTTTGAAGCGCACATCCTCATTTGAGGTACGGAACCCTAAAAAGCACTAGTAGGTACCTACTTCTTTTTATGCATCACTTTATTACTTACGTGATTCGATAATTAGGTCTATGGGTTACGTCTAAAATTATAATAATAAAAGATGGAAGAATATTTCTAATACTCCTTCCTTTAAAATTCTCGTGTCTACTTATTGTTGTTACCAAACTCCTCCGAAACGGCTCGACAGATTGTTACGAAATTTTCTGTATGTTCGGTAGGTGTGAGAGTCGATCGTAGGCCACTTTTTATATTCCTAATGGCGAAATAATTTTGCTGGGTCAGTTATCATAAAATTTGAAGCCGATTTGAATGATTGCAGTTCACTACGCCAAGCCACTTATGTTTCATATGTCACTTATGTTCACTTATGTTTCATAGGATCATTTACTAGTTCAAGCTAAGATGATGAAGATTTTCATTACCTACTCTATGGTTCAGGTAGCTTGCCACGAATCGTACCACGTTTTAAGAGTCCACTATCCCACGATGTCTCCCATACAAACGTAAAACCAAAATCATTTGTTAATTCGTGCAAATTTCGATCATGATGTGGTGTTATTCGGGTTCATATAGTAATAATCTATACTCCTGGCCATATCTGGTTCCGAAATACTTTTGTTAAACGAAATTGTAAACGAATTTAGTTTTGCTTATTTTTATGTCAAAGAGGACATGTTTTCTGCTTATTTGTTTTGTAATAAAAACAACACTATCTCACGTCGCATTAGTTCAGGAGAACAGTTTTTATTGTCCAGATAAAGAAAAACACCAGTTAATAAAGAAAGTTACAAGGTTTAATTCATAATTTTTGGTATTACGGAACCCGACTAAAGTTATAAAAATTTTGATTAAAATTGATTATTATTTCGTTTTAAAGAAGTATTTCCGAACCAAATATGGCCAGGGCCCAGGAGCATAGATTATTACTATATGAATCCGAATAACACCACAACATGATCGAAATATGCACGAATTACAAATGATTTGGTATTTTGTATGTATGGAGAAAACGTAGGTCAGTGCATTCTTAATATCTATAGGTAACTGATGCATGTAACAACTAACACTAGCCCCGAGGGAGCGTGTAGTGGCTACCGAATGGCTCTGTTATCAAATATTTTAACATTTCACGAGTAGCTGGTGCTTTGGCGTGTAGCTAAAATGCAAACTCGACCACACTAATTCACCTCCCTAGGGCGGAATCATTCGACGCTGCAGAAGCTGTGGTGATCCGTAATCTATTCTAGCTAGTTTTATAAGTTAGGTATAGTCACACCTATGACTACGCATTTACTTTTTACTTATTTTCTTACATTTTATACACAAGAAATGCCTAACATCGGAGAAGTAGAGTGATTATGTAGGGCCTGAACGCAACTAAAATCTGTGTTTTGTCCCGATGGATCATGTTGGCGAGAGTACGGGATTCACTTAAGTATTCTGTAGGCTCCCGTTGCACTCGGATATTCGTGAATAGGTTACTTGGCACGCCCACCCAGGTACTAGGTATCAGTATTTCTCAAAGCATAATACTTTGAGAAATTCTCACATGCATACATACAATATCAACTTAGTGAGAAAAGTAGACATTCGGATTTGATTCACGAAATAAAAGTAAGTAGTGAAGAACATTAGAAGGAGTTAGTAGGTAGGTACTCGTAGGTAATTAGGTACTTAAACGTCTTAATTTTTGTATCGAAGGCAGTATAACGGTCGTAAAAGATTACGATGGGTCTGGAATCTGTCGTGTTGGACGCTAAAAGCTAGCCGCTCACTTTAGTGGCGTGAAAGTATTGTACGTTCCAACTCACCATAAAAATGACAGATGAAGAAACGGACAAACCCGCACTTATAAGTTATAACTTTTTTTTTTTTTTTTTTTGTTTTTTTTTTTATTGTAAATAGGCTTGCGCTTGACGACAATCATGCCTGATGGAAAGCAGTGATGAAGTCTAGGTTGGAGCGCGCTTGCCTAGAAAATGCCTATTCACTCTTCTCTTGAAGGCACCCAGATTATACTTGGCTGGGAACACGGAGGCTGGAAGGGCGTTCCATACCTTAGCGGTTCGTATCAGAAACGTGGAAGAAAAACGTTTCGTGCGAGTTTGTTGGATGTCAACCACATAAGGATGCCACCCCTCTCGGCGTCTTGCAGTCCTATAGTAGAAAGGTGAAGGAGGAACAAGGTTATGTAGTTCCTGAGCACACTCACCAAAGTATATCCTGTAAAAAACCGCTAAGCAGGCAACATTGCGACGGTGTTGTAAGCTGAGCAATTTTGCCCGCGTTAGCGATTCCTTTCCGATTATTCTGCGGGCGCGGCGATCAACAGAGTCCAATGCATCGAGCTGATACTTGGCTGAGCCATCCCAAAGGTGACTGCAGTACTCCATGCCAGAACGCACCTGGGCCTCATACAGCGTCAGTAGCTGTTCAGGCGTGAAGTACCGCTTTACCTTGTTTAGGATGCCAAGTTTTTTAGCAGCTGTTTTTGCTTTAGCTTCGATGCATTTCCCAAAATTGAGGTTGGGTGAGATGGTAATACCCAGAAGCTCAATATGATCACCAATCGGGACGGATATGCTTTGGAAAGTGGGAGCCAAGGTGAAGGGGCTCTTTTTAGCAGTGAACAAACACGCTTGTGTTTTGGTAGCGTTGAACTTGACCAGATTAGCGTCACCCCACTCAGACACTTCATTTAAAGTCAAGTTCACGCGATTTACCAGTGCCTCTCTAAGCTCAAGGATCTCAGCACCACTGGCTTTTGAACTGGACATGTATCTCTCCGAAACAGTGCTGTCGTCCGCATAACCAAAGATACCTGGTTTGAGCAGATCGTTAATATGCAGCAAAAACAGTGTCGCGGAGAGAACAGACCCCTGGGGTACACCGGCATTGACAGCCATTAGGTCCGATGAGTGGCCATCTACGACCACCCGAAAAGACCGTTCCCTCAGGAAGTCAGATACCCAGTTGCAAAAGCCCGCGGGTATCCCGTATGCCGGAAGTTTGCTAAGAAGACTACCGTGCCAGACCCGGTCGAAAGCCTTAGAAATGTCGAGTGAGACAGCAAGTGCCTCACCGTGCTTCTCCATGGCCTCGCCCCAAGTATGCGTAGCATACACTAGAAGATCGCCAGTTGAGCGGTTGGATCTAAAGCCATACTGACGGTCCGACAGAAGGTCATTTTCCTCTAGGTATGCCAGGAGCTTACGATTGAGAACTCGTTCCATACTTTTGCACAGTATGGACGTGATGGCAATCGGTCTGTAATTAGCCGGATCAGCACGGCAGCCTTTTTTAGGTACCGGCTGCACATTGGCAACTTTCCAGGAGAGTGGGACTTGAGCTGTGGAAAGAGAGAGGCGAAACAAGCGCGTTAATACAGGAGACAACTCGGGAGCACAATTTCGTAGGACTATTGCAGGTATACCGTCAGGGCCACTGGCTTTACTCACATCGAGATCACGAAGTGTTTTGAGGACCTCGTGCTGGTGGATGCGAATCTCTGGCATAATGGAATCGCAAGATGGAAGGGTTGGGGGTGGAGTACTTCCAGCGTCAAGCTGTGAGTTCTCTGCAAACAGAGTCGCCAAAAGATTCGCTTTGTCTGTTGCAGCCACAGCCAGTGACCCATCAGGCTTCTGCAGAGGCGGCAGGGCAGGGCGGCTAAAGTTCATTTCAACCGACTTAGCGAGGGACCAGAAAGCTTTACTGTTCTATTTATCTACAATTTTAGTATGGAACCCAAAAATTTTTGTTTTTGGTTTTTTCTTTGAAATTGAACTTATTATGATGATATTATGATAAAGATAGCGATCATGATCACTGTTTTTATTGTAAAGATCACAGACTTTACGTAGTCTGAGGTAAAGATGATGAACAGATTACAGAGCTCAGTCTTCATGAGAAGGTATAAAAAGCGAGACTTAATCAAGCGAGATGTGTTTACGAGGGCTGCGATGAGACCTTGCGACAATTGTGTTAACCTTGAAAACAATAATAACCTCAGCCCCTGCTTTATAACCTTACCTTAGATTAGTACCTACTATGATTACGTATAGGTACCTACTTAGTAGAGAACTAAGTAGGTACCTTTACGTAATCATAGTAGGTACTAATCTAGTTGAATATTATAAGGAAGACTATAATGCGATGGGTCATTAATTCTTAATGCCTGCCTAATGCTCATTTTTTTTAATTACAAAAAGGTGCCTACCGAAGGCGTATAAGTTGAACTCTGTGTAGAAACACATTTTCGGAAGACGCCGCGAGAGAAAGCAAGCGTGAAAAGTGCATCTCCTCCATTAACTTCATAACTTCATTTATGGGCAAGGAAACTTCAAAAATTATGTAAACGTAAGGTATATTTTGTAATTCCACTTCTAAGTATGTATGTATAAAATAGCTAAATCACGCCATATCATCACACCAATCTGAAACGTTACATTACAATTAATCGTACAAAAAATGAATAGTAGTGCCTACATACTTGGGTATTTAGTATTTACGACAGACTCTAAGATTTCGCATTGTGAAGTCAAAATCTCCTGAGGATGTCCGTGTGTCGAAAAAGTGTGTGGTGTTTAATCTGGGCAGTGTTATTTCATATTGTACCATACAGCATCTGTTCAAGAAGCGAATTATAGCAAAATAAATTAATCTGTCCTAGTTCCTACTAATTATTATAGATTTCCGCAAAATAACGCCTGCTTCGATTCAATAATTAATAGGGTATTTGACTCCAATTTTTTTATTACTTTATTATAAAGTAGAATTAAAATAATGACGTGCACTGAAAGAACTAATTAAATCGATCAAATAACAAAAAAATTATAAGCATTTAAAGATTTGTGATTAGACAGAGATAGCAACATGAAATTGTGACGTCACACCTTACCAATGCCATAGTAGCTTCGTGCGGCTTCATACAAATTTTCGTTTTGCGAGAAAGGGATAGAAGATCCCCCCACTCCAAAGTTTAAACGCCTGTAACTTTGTAAATCTTCGTTGGATTTTAATATTTCTTTCACTGCACGTTATTATTTTTATCCTAGTTTATAATAAAGTAATCTTTTTTATCAAATTCAAAAGTAGTGTAAGACCCCATTAGTTCTTATAACACGTACCTAATACCTAACATAATTTGCGATAAAACGCGTATCTTAAACGCGTTGTTAGAAAAGTTGGAGGCGAGCTGCAACCAGTCTATGTCCTATAGAAATAGCAAACACTGCAGTTCGCGCTACGAGAAAAGTTACGAATTTAAAGTTGACATTTCGGTTGATTTTCTCGAACTTGCGAGGTGCGGCGTTTGTCTAGAAGGCCTTACCGAGAATTTGCATACTGGGTAAAACCCTTCACGTCATTTTATTATTAAGATTTTATTTATGTTAAATATCAAGATTTAAGACTTTAGGTAGGTAAGTAGAGCAAGGGTAAGACAAGCCTTTATTGATACGACACTTTCGCTCAATACCAAACACTATAAGTAAATACTCTATTGTCTAACTGGAAAAACTGATAGCTTTCACAGGGTTATTTTATGAATCATCACCTCAGTAAAGTGCCTACCAACCCGTAAGTAATAATTATAAATATACGTAGGTAGGTATGTAGGTATTTCTTTAAATCATATTATAAGTAGGTACATAAGTTGTGTAAAGCTACAAAAACGTTAAAGCACGAAATACCTACTTATTTTATCCCATTGAATTCATAAAACACTATTTATTCTCGCACGAATGTCAAAGGTCATATTTTTTGTCACAAATCACAACAAATGATATATACTCGTAAAAACGAACAAACCCACTCCCCCGTTTCCGGCTCTTTTTGACAGTCACTGCAAAGGCAGCAAAATCAAACGTCATGTTAACTTTGCCAGAAGCAAACATGACGGCCATGCGCGATTCGAAATGCAATTTCACTATTTCAACTTCCACCTCACTAACAAAGGACTGAAATCCCTATTACGTTCGAATACTTTGTTGAATTTAGTTACTTATAGCTGTATCGGATAAATTAAATAGGTACCTTATTTTACCTAGGTAAGTACTTAATCCTGTTAGTTTTGACCTCCATGGTCCATAGTTAAGCGCTGAAGTCCCAAATTCCATTTCCAACACAGAAATTAGCCTTTTATTGTTTTGGTAGGAGGATGCTACAGAATTTAGAGTTCTATGGAGAGCTGGAAGGGATGTATGTTTGATAAACAAGTGATATTATTATTTGCAAGCTTCTATAATTAAATTGCAACTTATGTTCGTCCGGGTGAAATCTTGAAACTCAAATTAGCAGAAATCTTTAACCGATTGAGCTGACGTTTAGTTTGGATGACATTGCTTTGTTAGGTGTGTGACGTCTTTCTAAATCCAACATGGCGGAACGCCCAAGATGGTGGACTTGTTGTTTTTGATTGCACATCACAATATGGGTATCAAATGAAAGGGTTTGCTGAGATGGAATTTGACTTATAAAATCGTGTTTTTAAAAATAATTTAAACAATGAATAATTATTTTGTCGTCAACTAAATAATGGTCATTAAGCTAACAAAAAAGTAGCTATCACGTTCCTAAAACGCTACAAAGCTTTAAACTTTAAACTATAAGGTTATTTATTAAACGAGGATTCCTTTAGAGTTTAGAGTTTCATAAAGAAAGCTTGATGCATCTCAACTGAAGCAAGGGCCCATACTTAACTAACTTAGGCGATATTTTATAACATACCTATTATATCATTAATTATAAACAAATTTTTTTTTTGTGGTCTGAATTTATTACTGGTGTTGCGTGTTTTACTTATATTTTCAATCATGAGAGTGAATTTAAGCTAAGTTATAATAATTATGCAGAATAATAAATTTTTTACACGCACTTACGTAGGTACACTTGATAAATGAAACTAGTTTCAAACTGCACTGAATTTAATATAGAATAAAAACTAAAAGCACAAAAAATAGCCAGAATTAAAGTAATTTGTAAATGCCAAACGAATAAATATGCAAACATTATTTAGGTATCCACGGTACAGAATTCAAATAGAATGCATCTCTTTGATTCGAACTACGAGATAAAATAGTTGTAATAGGTAGGAGAGCTCTGTGTATATTAAAACAATTCACTGTACAAAAGGAAAGTGCAGAGCGAAGAGCAAGTACAAAGTAAATCCAAATAACCCTTGTTGAAATCTCCATGTCCAACTAAATATTCACAGCGGCTGCAACAATGTCTCGACTCCAAGGAAATGGAAGGAAATTATGATATTCATAGTAAAATACATGTAACAACTATATTGAGATAAGTGGTAGGTACTGCATTAAATTAGCATTAGAATATATTTTATTACTATCTTCCAGTTAGAACTTTCAAAACAATCCATTTTTTTTCTCATTATTACATATTTAGAGTAGCATGGTCTTCTTTTTTATACAAAAGAAGGATGAGACCATCCCATGGCTTCTCTTTGCAATAACTCAACCATTAACGGCGTATAAGGTCGTTTTTAAACGTTTTTTTAGAGACCCGCAGTTTAAAAACTATAAGGATTTACTTTCAAATTTAAACGTCATGTATTTGAGGTCCTTAATCTAAATTCGCTGTAAAGCAGAAACACGTTTGGATATAAATTTTCTGTATAGAAATTTCGCCCAAAACTTTTTCGAAATTTTCCCACCAAATAACATTTTCTTTTTATGTTCATGTCTAGACCGTACACCGACCGTACATGCAATGTTATAGCCTCTAGAACATCGGTTGCATTAAAGCAATTACGTAACGCCTAACAGCAAGAATAAATCGGTTAACTGTATTGGCGCAATAAAATCCGGGACAGCCAACATTGTAGCTTGCAATTGATAAGCACAGCAAAATAGGCATGGCTTCGATTTATTCTTTTGGTAAAGTCGGTAGAAGAAAAAGAATCAAAATTGGGCTGTGATAGGTCTAAATTCATATCGTAGGCGGTTCGGCAAATTTAGCCTGCCAAATTCAAATTTTATTTAGTTTTTCGTAAATAGCAAAACAATTAACATAATTTACGGCAATCAAAATTGCGCAAATACCTAGTGGTAGCACGCCCACGCGTTATTAATAAAAAATTTGGTCCAAAATTACCATTCACCTCATATTAGATCCTAAACGATATTTTTTTGCAGTTATAGTACCCAGATTTTAAGTCATCGAGAACAACTGAGGACTTTTGAGGAAATATTTTTACTAAAAACAATATTATGTAGATGTGTAAATGTTATTTTCGTGAATATCATCGAAACAAGTTAAATCCGGCGATCAAATTTTACCTTCTTAACGATCGGAAATAGGAACAGAAACGCTAAAGATATAAACAGGAAATAAGATACATAAATTCTTGTTCGGTACTAGAAACGCTATACTTATTTTAATTTAGAAAGCGTCTGCTTAATTTACTGATCTAGCAGTATGAGAATGAAGCAGCTTACGAAAATCTTGTTGCGAATTTGTGGAAACGTTGATGCTTTGAAATGTAAAATTTAATGCTCGTCTAAACTCTAAAGTCCAGCTTTTAAGTTATCGGTTGTTTCCTTTTTTAATTTACTTGTGTAAGTAATACGCGAAAATACATTTTCGAAATAGTGCTAATATTAGATGAATTAAAAAAACGATAAATGAAAATTCACGTTTAAT
This sequence comes from Coenonympha glycerion, assembly GCA_963855885.1. Taxonomy (NCBI): domain Eukaryota; kingdom Metazoa; phylum Arthropoda; class Insecta; order Lepidoptera; family Nymphalidae; genus Coenonympha; species Coenonympha glycerion. Next base: position 11,305,040 of record OY979637.1, on the reverse strand, counting down.
ATAATTAAAGGCTATCATGAACACCTTTATTTTCTTTGTGATGCCTAACAAAGATCAATAGCTTACATTTTAACAGCAGCTGAATGGTTGAATCAAGTCATCTTCATCAATTAATAAAGTGTATATTCTTAATATATATAAATCTCGTGTCACAATGTTTGTCCTCAATGGACTCCTAAACCACTTAACCGATTATAATAAAATTCGCACACTATGTGCAGTTCGATCCAACTTGAGAGATAGGATAGTTTAAATCTCAATTTATCTATTTTTTATTACCCCTAAGGGCAAAACAACGTTTGCCAGGTCAGCTAGTTATATTATATATTTAACAACTTTAGCGAACGAAGACTACTTTAATTATTTATTTATTTATTTACATCTAAATCTAGCAACTTCCCCTTATTCGTAAGAAAAAGACAGAAAAAAACTAACAAAAAAATTAAATATAAAGAAATACCTACACCTGTAAAAGCTATCAAAAAGCATTTGAATTCAAAGCACGTAACTTAAAAAATAGAGATGCATCATCGCATCAAAATTTCAAATAGCCTACCAGCGTACGCCAATGTTTCCCACTTTTATATTCAAACGCTGGCACAGGAATCCTTTAGTGCATGACCTATATTTGTAAAGCCCTTACTCACGTCGCACCCACCGCTCCTACAGCCGCAATATCTCATCTTTATTTACAGGTGGCCGCCCAAACCGTGCGACTTTCTTTCTTTATTGCCTTTATAGGGAAACCGATTAGTTGGTTCTTTTTACAAGCATACTCTTTGGGGCGTAACTCTTCGAGGTGCATTAGGGATGGTACGCTAATAATTGTTAAATAATGACGTAAAGAAAGTTTTCTCAGTGGTTATGCCACTTAGTAGAAGTAAGGGTCTGAATATCTCTACCATAGACCGATACGAAGTTTTTTAAACATAAACCAATGAATTTATTAAAAAGATTAATTATCTTGATTGCTATCTGAAAATGATTTTACATGGACTAACATGCAATAGGTAAGAACCACCCGCCTTCCCACTCAAACACGAAAATAAGTTTCCAAGCAACCACATGCAACACCAGAACTTAAGACGTCGAGTACGCAAGTTTTGTCCCGACACCGAGACATCCTCAAGAGATGTTGAATTCACAGCGCAAGATTGTCTAGTCTGCACAATCTCGAGTTGTGATAATTCTTTTCCGATCTTTCTAGCAAATTATGTGATTGGTAAGTTTTTACGTGACCAGAAAACCTTCGAACGGTATTATAGCTCACCAAAGGCTTGCCCTCAAGGCTCGCTACGTTTGTAAGACTGAGTAAGTAGTGAGCATAAGTAAACTGAAAGGTATTCTTTAAAAAACAATACTTTTCTGTCCAGCGCAAAAGTTTCTACCGCTTTACAAGTTCGAAATAAAAACTTGAAAAATAAAACTGTGCAGGTTGATCATTGTATAAAAGTTTTCTACCCTCATTGTAGCATAAACTGGTCACCCGCGAATACGGAATGGAGTTTAAAAGACGGAAGGATAAAGGATGTTATTTGATTTATATTCTTTACTGAGGCATGATTTATCGCAACGAATTTGCTAGTTTCGAATGCAAGCTCTCGGTATAAATTTTTCTTTTATATCGCTGTTATGATTTATGCTTCATCTAGCATTTGTGTGCTCTGTACGGAGGATTATCTTCCGAAAAATATTACGTCCAAGGCAACTAATAAGAGGAAAACAGGTCGCGAGATTAACATTTTTCCAGTCTATGTATTATTTCGCTTCGCAAACGAGCTGGGTGTTAAAATGGTTTTTAAAGTGCTCTGCTTTAAATTTTGTTACTAGTGTTATATTAAGATTATGCATATTTCATTATATTACATCACCTATATTTGATAAATTTTCAAGAATTCCAAAGGCTTCTTTGCATTAAATATTAGTGCATCACAGTGAACCTAGATTTAATAACGTAACTAAATCGAAGTTTATTTGTTAGGATAGGCACCTACTCGTACATAACCTGAAACAACGCCAGTTGGTGAATGAATAATTTAATTTAAGGTCTAACTTTGTAAGATGTCTGCTGTCTCAAGATCAAGTTGTAAAACGTATATCTTCAAATCCCAAATCGCCGAACTCCTGAAAACTTTATGATCCGAATGTCCGAGGTAAAATCAATTGTTGAAACAAACCGATTTTGAATGCGATAAAGCCTGTTTTCCCGACTTTTATTATAAAAAAAATTGCTGTTGCCTGCGACTTCGGCTGCGTATATTCCGATTTCGTAAAAATCTTGTGGTTGTACAAAATCGATTGATGTTCAAATCAAAAATACTATAGTGAGTCAGCCTTAAGAGATAACCATGTAACTGTCCGCGACTATACTTTAGGGAAACAATTCCGTCATACATGATTTTTGTGTAACTTTAACCGTTTAAGTATAGAGCGCACGCGCGAAGGAAGTTAGCTAATCATATTTTTTCCATTTTTGCATCATTTTTCATTATTACTCTTGAGCTTTATAATATGCATAGGCACAAATAAGTACCTACCTACCATTTGATGATAAATGTCATTTAATTGTAGGCTTCTTCTACTTTTTAATCTTAACTCAATAAGAAGAACTACTCCAAATCTACGTGCTTAAACGACCGCACTGCTACGCCAAATGGGCACAAAATATCATCTCACTGTAATAGGTAGGTAGATATGTTATTTCGCGAGTCTGAACTAGAATAGAATAGGATCTCGTAAATATTTTCTTAGTATGTAATGGAGAAAATGATATCTCGGAGTCTGCCCAATATGAAAAACCTTTTGTTACCGCAACCATCGTAAGCAAAAAGTTCTATTATTAAATAAAATATATAACAGACAAGATTTCGCCTGCTGATATTTGAATTTTGAGGAGGTCTAGGAAAATTCCTAATATTGTAGTTTTGTGAACCGCTATCATATGGTTGAAAAAATTGCGTGTGCATTTCTGGGTTGCATCGCACACGACAAGCGGTGCTTATATCTTTTGAGCAATGATTGTCTTTGTTGCCCACGTGGGCGAAGCTTTGTGCATATTTTTAGTACAAAGTGTATTTTTGTAACATGTTGCATAGTTACAAATAAAATATCTTTCTTCCCGTGCTTAAATTGTCACTGACGCCCAAGATACGGCCCACATAGTTTTGGAATCAGGGCTCTATGTTGTACTATTGACCTATTGGCTGATCAAATTTTTTCATTGTTTCAAGATTGGTCTGTATTATATTCGGTGGTATAGCCTTCCAGTACTGACATTAAAAAAATGTTCGAAATTTAAAATGTAGTGGAAATATACGACGCGAAGCCGTGAGAGCTTGTTCAGCATAACACCACTCACGTTCTACGCTGGAGCCTTTTCAGCTCGAATGCTTGAATAACTCATCTTTATTAACACCATGCTTCCAGCACACCTGGAAGGCTTTTTATCGTCTCTTTTAGAACCCTATAAGTATCCTATTTGAAATTCCTAAAGCTTCCAAGTGAAAATTCGTATTGAGTTTCACAATGTAGCTTAGCGCGCAAATTGAAATAAAAGAAACTATTCTGTAACTTCGTTTCAGATAGAGCTAGGTACCGGTTGATTTATTTCTAAAACGTGTTTTCTAAATTCTAGTTATGATTGAGATACTTGTTACTGTTAGGTCTATTGCAAGTATTTCAATTTAATATTGGTTCATACTTACTATCTATGAGATTCTAGAAGTTAAATAGATAGTATAATTAAAAGATGGATTTGAAGTAGGAACGAGTAACTATATGATGTTTTAAATGAATTTCTTAAGGCAAGAAGTAGCCTTTAATTGCATGTTCCAAATAAATAAATATATCTGAACATAACACACATAGCACGAGCCCCAAAGTAAGCTTAAATAGCGTTATGGGTACTAGAGAACTGATTAATACTTTTAATATAAATAATATTGATAAATTGAAAAACACCCAGACACTGGAAAATTCATTCATGCTCATCACACAAACATTTTCCAGTTTTGGGAGTCGAACCCACGAATGTGCATATATTTTATGTATTGTATGTGTAAATATGTATATTATACAAAAATCACTGCCTTACTAATAAAAGACAATGAAATAATACAAATAAAGAGTAAAAAAAGAAAATACATATATATGTACTTTTAAAAAGTCTTTTATTTTTCAAAGCTCAACTTGTCCCTAGTAAAGTAAAATAATGGCAAAAATATATATATTTGAACGATTTGCGTTGCGGTTTGAACTTTTAAATTAATTTTGATAATACATAAAAATATATGCCGCTTTGGAAGTTTTGTGCATGGAATAATTTACGCGAGTTTTTAGCTTGCAGAAACCTTTGATGTATGTGAAATTCAGCATTTGATACCATTTTCACTCTCATTTATTAGGACATAGTACCTGTACGACCAGCTTCATAACTGTTTCAAAACTTAAAAAGTTTAATGAAGCCGCTATATTGAAGTCTACACTATACATACATGTATAATTTCATTTAGTTCTTTCATTTAATTCTTTCATTTAATTCGTTCATTCAATTTGTGAAATCTAATAACATTATATAATAACAAAAAAACTTAGTTACCTTACTTGTCTGTTGATTTCTTGTAATTTTAGCTGTTAGTTCTTTAAGGGATAAAATAAATATATGGTGGTATTATTAGTCGACTTCTATCGGGTAAGTGAGAGTACATAGGCGATTTTAGAATCCATTTCCCATTAAAGGTCATTTCTCAATAATCTGTATATGCGGTTACTTGTATACCGTTTTAGCCTTTAAGCTATGAATGCATTTTGACCCCAACTGTACATTTTAATCCAAAGTGATTATCCATCCTTTAGACTGCAGCATTAGAAGAATAGGAACGTATTTCCGCATGAACAGCATAGAACTTTTAAATTACATTATACAGCGCCGGATGGACGAGGCACGTAATTTGATTGGTTCGATTGAAAGCTTTAAGCTTCACTTGGTGGAACGTTTCGTGGATTTATTGGAGGATAATCTAAACACTAATATTATTATGAAAGAAAGGTGAAAGTTTGTGTGTGTGTCTACTGAACCAATTTGGCTGAAATTTGGGATAGAGATAGATTATATCCCGGATTAAAACATAGGCTGATTTTTATCTCGGAAAAATCCATGGTTCCCGCGGGATCTGTGAAAAACCGAAATTTAAGGACTGAATATGATACGTAACTTAATATGTGGCTCATTTGGTAATACCCCGTGAAAACTGGGGGACGGCGAGTGTGACAATTTTTATACTTATTCAAAATTTATAGCATTTCATTTCCATTCCATTTTCAATTTTTTCCGATCATTTTCAGAACCTTTTAAGTCGACGGTGAGTTCAAAGTGATAGTCTATTGGTAATTTGATCCTTTTGGTAGTGTAATTAAATTATTGACGTAAATTCTAATATGTGGATTCAACACACTAAACTCTTATTCCCGATTTTGTTGTCATCAATTTTCTGAATTACCACTCATAAACGAAGCTTAAAGATACTCAATATTCATTCATGTTCAGAATCTGAATAAAATACTTATTCAGTTCTCCATTGATCACCCACAAAGGACACGTTCCGTTTAACGTAATTCCAATTGAAATAACCCACTCCAACCCGGATAGTAGTCATACATATTGACTTTTATATTTTTATTTCGTGGTTAGTTACGTAGAATGGAACGGCGTTCTTTTTTACTGTTATCATAAATATTTTTATCCAAAAAACCTCGATAATAACAAACTGGTTCAGAATTTATGGCCATGATTATTATTATTCCTGTGTATTCAGTTCGTTACTTTTTACATTCTATTACTTTTTACATTCTACGTTTTAAAATGTATCTGAATGCGTATTCGAAATTGTTGATCCTCAGTAATAATTATGTCTATTTATAAGTACGAGTATGTTACCTAATAACTTTTAAATACGTGTCGTAAATTATTTGCATTTTAAAATCTATTACTAGAGTATCGTTTAAGAATTGTATAAGGTGTTTTATAGTCACAAGATAAATAATAAAATATAATAATAATTAATAAGTAGGTATATTATATTGAGGTGCAGCATCAAAGCATCGATCAAACATAAAAATTTAGTTACCAACTTCAGTAGCTTCCGTAAAGTACGAACTCTCACTATACGAAGTGATCACTCCAGAAACTGAGAAAAATTGAACTTTAATGGATTGCTGTTCTGGAGAATTTGACATTGTCCGACACGCTATACGATCTTTTCTAATCGTAATGTGATAAATCTTTTAATTAAACATATCTGGGTGACCGAGCTTCGCTCGGTGGCCAATAGATGGCAGCAGTAATCATATTTATATTTTTTTTGGTAAATTCGACATTTTCTAAAAATGAATCCTAGCTAGATCGATTTATCGCCCCCAAAACCCCCTGTATACTAAATTTCATGAAAATCGTTTGAGCCGTTTCCGAGATCCAGATTATATAGAAATATATATACAAGAATTGCTCGTTTAAAGGTATAAGATAAGATAAAAACACGCAAGATAGGTGGTGAATATTAACTGAAATGTGATAATGGTAATTTACGACTTACATTATAATTGGATGTAGGATAGGAATAAACCAAGGAACCATAGACCAAGGAATAACTTTAAATTTTTTCCTGTGGCTTCATAAACATTATACGAGTACTTGTTTTTTGTGCAGTCGTGCAAAAAACTCAAAGGTTCAAAAGAGAATTGCCATCCAAACTCAAACGCTAAAATGCGTAAAGGTTTGCGTTTAATTTTAACGAGGAATAAAAAAGCACTCTTTGAAGTTTCCAAGAGATCATTTAGGAGACTGAGCGAAGATAGTTGTTAATTATTATTACTATAATTTTGAATCGGATTTTATAAATGCTGCAATATCGTCGTGAGTCAATCAATTTCGTTCAAACTGGAGTAGCTATCGCAAAGTTAGCTGTATAGCGTTTTATTTTATTTTAGAAATCATGGAAATGGAGCATTCAGTATTTATTGATTATTGAACATAATCATAAGCATATAGAGTGTTTAGTGTAAATTGGTACAATTTTCATTTCATTCGAATTATCTTTTTTATAAAAGATAACCACAAGGTCCATCTCCACAGGAGAGATCTCATTCATAAATCTAATAATCATATAAGATCTCATACAAAATTTTATACAATAAGTTTTTGCGTTATTATTTACAATTTATTTCTACAATAATTTATAATTCCTCGCGTAAAACTGCTCTACTTTTCATGCAATTTTCTTAAGTGGCTATAAAGAAAACGTCTCGTAGCAACGCGTGTTACCTAATCTACATGAGATATAATATTATTAAGCTCGGAGTTAAAGCGACGCTGTGGCGATATTAAGATATTATCCACCTACAAAGGTCTGAAGGGGTTATGACAACCTAAAGTTTAATTTGCGCCCTAAAATAATATGCCCCCTACCGTCTCATAGAATTGGGCACACTTTAGATTAGATAGGTAGGTATGTTCGATGTAGTCTTAATATGTGAATATGTCAAAGGCATTATATTATAAAGGTCTCAGCTTGAATCTTTGGGAGCTATTTTAGAAAACCTCCAAAACTACCTATTTAAATTTTATGTATACCTAATGTAGGTTTAATGTTGATATATTATTTTTAAACAAAATCATTACCTGCTCTGAGTTTACATCGGTTCAGCTTCATGCTTCAGAGAAAACGTAAAGCCGTTTATCTCCGTTTGTATCTTCATAAGTTTCGAAAATATAAATCTCACCCGATTATAAATTAAAAAAGTCAAACAATTTATTTCATTGGCGTTCACCTATATCGCAGATTGACATCTCTATTCAGATTAATTACTGAATAGCGCCAGAAACGACGTTTATAAATATATGCGCTGAATATTTTTTCAATATAATAATTGGTGGACTAAGTTTTTCAAGAACCGGGTTAGATTATTATTTTTTCTAATTTAGTAGCGAGGCACGTACTCTATTAACGACGAATAACTTAATAAATAGCTGCTGTATCACAGCTTGATGAACAGGTATTAACCTATGTGGGTACCTAAGGCAATATCTAGAGAAACTATCTATTAGCGCTTTTGTTTTTAAAATTAACAAGCACGTTTAGCAGCCGTAATCTTTCAGCTTCAGCTGCTGAGCATTTTTAATTTCGTTGACCTAGTTAGAGTATTTCACGTGTTATGTATGTATATTGTATAGGTACAAGATAATGATATTATATACCTACTTTGGACAGTGAATTTTACATCAAAAACATGAAGGAAGGTTATTGAAATCATCGCATGACCCTTTGAGGCTTTTTCCGAACGAGGCTTTGAAAAATTATAACCTTGAATTTAAATTCCAAATAACTGTTTTATACAATGGTATTAATATGAATTTGCTTTGGAACTAATTAAATTATAGGAAATAATGCTAACAGCCAACAATAGCTTATTTAGTTAGACAATAATAAAGCTAGATAGCATCAAAACGCATAATTTGTCTTTATGGGACCCCAGACACTATTAACTGTGGCATAATATGAGTTACGGCTCACTAACTGGATATGGCAGTTTAAAGAGAATCACACACAGAATGAAATGAGCTGAACCGTTGCCAAGAAAGATCACATTTCTTCAGCACACATGCGTCTGAAGAAATAAGCTTGTTTCCTTCGTTGTTAATAATATAGAAACGTGTATTGAAAGATTTCTTTACATTTAAAATTTATTAAAATATCCATAAAATATTTAAACGTGACTCTCCAGTATGAAAAAAATAATGATAAAATAATACCTAATACTCTTTAACGTTCAATGGAAGGGTTGATTAATCTATTAATCTTCATTTGTTTATTTTTAATAGACCTCGATATAATAACCTAAAAACTCTGCCTGAACTGCCAATGTAATAACGACTTGGTTTCATAAGATTATGTTATATAGTATGACTCGTATGTGCTCGTATGTATAGAGCCTGAAAACGCAATGCAGGCATGTTTACTTTAAAGAAAATAGCATCTAGGAAGCTGGAAAAGGTCCAGAAGTTATTCAAAAACTAGTTTCTTCAACCCCCACGTGGCTCTTCGAATATACCCATTTGTTGTGTTTATATTCAGAAACACGAAGATTCAAAGTTTAAATATGCATCGAGCCTAGTGGAAAGCTCGTTTCCTACAGTTGATGGTAACCTTGAATTTGTACGGCGAGCCTGAGCTTGGGAAATTCTATACGTGCGCTTGCTGTTTTCTCATACAAACTCGTTTTAAAGACTCGTTTTAGGTAAATAAATATTACCTCGACCGCCCGCTTCACTCGTGTGTCCATGGGAATTTATAAATCCTTTTGGTACCTACTGTAATCATGTTGCATTAAGAATTTAGAAAAACAGAACCTTGTGAACATTATAACGGATTTTTCACACCAAAATCGAAGCTTTTCCAAAAAAATGATAATTGCTACCATTAAATAACAGAATTCAAGCATTGAAAATAGCTTCAAATTAACTTACGGCTGAATTGTGAAGCAGACTGTAGTACGCACGGCCCGCTTTCCCACATTTAGGTCCAAATGCAGGAAAACAAACACATCACGTGGACTGGACTGGACCACACATAATTATCCCCGGGAATATACTCTACGCACGTTTCGTAACGTATAGGCTTACTTGAATACAGCTTAATTTTCTGTTGAGGTTTAACCCGTCCTAGTCAACGGGTGTGATAGAACAGAGCAGTTCAAATTCAGGCGCATCTAAATCGGGTCAAAGTTTGAACCTATCGGAATTTTCGGAGTTATGTGTGTGTAACTATTAAGATATTACTTGATTAGAGGTGAAGGAAAACGTGAGAACTCAGCAGAAGAGACTGCAAAATTATAACCTGAGACAAGGCTGGAATACGAAGAAAAACAAAAACTATAAATAAAAGTTCAAACTAAAACAGAATACCTAAAAGCAAAAAAAAAATTCGCTTTGCTTTAGTTTTTCAGAATCCCGCGAGAACTATGGATTAATAATTAACTATAAGCCGAAAAAGGCTTAGGTAAACCTTCAATATAATCAATTTACTAACCAATTCAAATGGCATTAATAAGTTAATATATCTATGGCATTAATAATGGGGGAACTTTCTATAAAAGAAAATTTTATTTATTTATTAAGGAGTTATAATATATGTACATAAAAAGATTTAAAATAAAAATAACATACTATAAACTAAATAGGTTATAAATTAAAAACCTCATCGATTCCATCGCAACGAGGCATGGAAATGATTAATGATCAATCAAGGCATTAAGGAAAAGTACCAAATTGATCAAGTAGAGAGCTAAGTTAGTGTACACAAATCTGTGTACGAGTCGATAAGTTACTGTCGACTCGTTTGGCAGAGCTCCTCGCGTTAACTGTATTTACATAATGAAGCGCAATTAGTGAAATCAGGTCATTAACGCGCCTGTCTCTGTTTAAACATTTATCTGGAACTCTGTTGATTGCAGCGTGAACTCTGAGCCGGTTAATTTGACCTATATTTCTAAAATATCTTATGTACACTTACCCCCGATTCTTATAAATTGCTTTTATAAAACAATTATTGCAAGTACTTACCCGGTAAAAAAATTGTAAAACAGAGGCATGCGATTTAAGGTTCTTTTACTCAGAAAAATCGAAAATATTTTTAATTAAAAAAATATTTTTCATACTTTAAGCAACTTAGAAACAGCAATTAGTTTGGTAAGTACCACTTTTGTCCGTATTTGCCCTTAGCATTTGCTGAATTTTTCCTTTCAACGATTCTGAACCGGTTAATTTGACCTATACCTATAACTATTTCTGGGATATCTTTTACATAAATTTATGTACCGAAAATTTAGTATCTACCCTGTAAAATCATGAAGAAGATTACACTTTTACTGAGACTAATGGAACACCAATATTTTTTTTGTATTTCGAGAAGTTGGTTACGGCACTTTGGAATCATCAATCAATCAATCAAATCACACGGTAATATGGAATCCCTTCTTTTCGTACTTGCCATTCACAAAAAATTCAAATTATAATTCAAAATATCTTTATTTCACATAGGCCTAATATACAGGGTCTTGTAAAAGGTTATTATGATATTTGTCACATTTGTATGGCGATAATAGATACAAATAGTCAAGATAGGCCCATCCGAACATTTTACGTAAACGTTCTTCATACAAGAAAATGTAGCGCTATCTGTCGAAACTCCTGCGAAATACATGTTTATTTTTTTATATTTTTTTATCTATGTGTCTGTGGTCACCTTGCCTGCAATATTATTATTAATTCAAAACATGAAATAGGTCTTTACCTATCTACCTATACTGACTACTGACGGGGGAGAGTGCAATGGGAGTCATTCTTGCTCCCTTAAACTGGCGACATTTTTTCGCGCTGTTCGCCCTGTCTTTAGTTTATAAGTCTGTGATGGCGATAAAAATTTTCGGCAACTTTTACTTTCCGGAGAAAATATCCTTATATTATTCGTCCCCGAGATGTTATCTCTATACTTAATCGCGCAATATTTTCTCAGTATACTTAAGTTGTCATACATAATATAAATAAGATTTAATCAAGTTTTCCTCCTTCTCATATTTTGGATAAGTCAAACGACAATCGTGCCCAATACTTGAACGTATAAAAAAAGAGATCGAGAGAACTTAAATACTTAATACCGAAAATCTCTTGAACGAGAAAATTCGCAACGGAGCCAAAATTTGTAGACACATGTCTACGAAAATCGATCAATGTCGTGCCAAGTGATATACCGTTCCTATACGTAGCTGCGAGGAAGCCAATTAATTGCACGGCTCTATAAACAAATGCCATACCATTTCTTAGTAATAATAGTTAAATGTTTCCAACTTCTGCCAACAAATCTTAGACCTCCTAACAAATAAACGTGGAATATCAGTGGAATAGACTCTGTTTTATCCTTCTCTGTCATCAATCATTTGATATACGAAGGAAAAAGAGAAAACAGTGTATAACTATTCCATCTCTATTCCACGTTTAAGTATTTGTAATGAGGATATATTTTCGCGCCTTGTATTCTGATATTATTATGTTTCAGGAAACTTAACATCACATTATAGTGTATCAATGGTGAAAAAAATTTTCACGAACGGAGGAAAACATTTGTATACCAAATAATATCATGTATCTTGCTCTACAAATTGCAATGGTATGGTATACCTACCATACCATTAATATTTATTTCATAATATCAAAACGTAAGCGACCATTATAACGTATTGCCGAGTATTATCGAGCCAGGTATTATGTTTCAAGTTGTTAAAATGTTAAATTCAAGCTTAAACTAACTTGAACATTCGGTATCTGAATATATAACTTCATGAATATCTACCGTGAACATCAAGACCTAATCTCGATCAACCTATAACCGGTCTACCGAGCCAATAACAGAGCTTATTGCATAACCAAAAAGCTTATATAAAATGTACTTCCCTAACATTTCTACCATCAGGTGTTACCCATACAGCACATTATGTAAACAAGATTACAGGCTGATCCTGTAATACCTGCGTAGTGTATCTGTGAAATTTTAACATATAAGCATCATTTACGGTCTGAGAAAACATTAGGCTTTGGTTTAATTAAAAAATAATTCCACCATTATGTCCTCTGACAGGGAAAAAATATTATTTTGTACACTGGCTGAACCTCGCAAAAGGAAACAAGTCTTTCCCCCATTTTATCCACGGGGTACATTTTTTATCTTTGCACTCATGGTCAAAGAGAGAATAAAACAGTGGAAAGTGCAAAAATTGTCAACGGCCCATGCTGGACGAGTCGCCTTTAAAATGCAAAAAAAAACTTTAATCATCATGAGTGCTTGCTCTTTTCTCGAATGAAAATAGAATTTTGAGTAACATCAATAACAACACAAACATTAGTTGAAGATTTTCACAAAAGTGCTTAGTCAGGTCACCGAAAGTTATAATACGGTAAGTTAGGAATGATTACAAGCTACAAATTTCTTATGTAGTAAGTGAATTACCTAGTAAATAAATATAATTGTCAAAGGGCCCAGGAACACTGCATGCAGTCAAAATCACGTTATTTATTTCATGCACGAAAATAACTCCAACGCTGAACCAACAAGAAACATAAGCTGACAGCCGTTTTATAACAAAAATTGCCCTCAAACTTGCGGCGTCACGTATATTTTAGCCCATAGCACTGGAGTGGGCGGTCTCTTGTGAAGAAATTAGTTTCGAGATGGATTGTCTGCTTAGTTCTCAAGTAGTGATGAAGCAGCCGTACGTTTCAGTTATTACAATAATTAGATATTGCCGCCTTTCTATATTTTCCCTCGCCTCTCTCACCCTATAAAGTAAATGCTGGTAACTAAAAGTATTTATACCCACAATCACATAGTAGTTCTTTTGCTAGCGATAAAGGGTTCCGGTGCGATGCTTTATAGCGATCGTTAGCGGTTACGATAGCCCCTTTGGTCAGTGCAATAACATCTTCGGCTGTATAGTCACTAAAACTCAGGTTAGATTGCAGTCAAGTACGAGTATCTACTAGTTTGTAGTTTTTAAAAACAGCACAGTGTATTGTGGTAGTATTTTTATATAATGTTCCTAAACCAGTATAACATATTAAATAGTGCATCAATCGTCAAAAGACCTTTGCTTATTAACGTAAGCTTACATTTATTGCTGAAACACTAAATATACTTGCATCTAAGTCACGCCAAATTCACGATTAGCATAGTGACTATTTAACTAGTATCCAACCTACTCGTACTGCATCGATTGATACACATGTTACTACACCGCCGTATCTAAATATTAGGCCGATCAATCCCCAAGTTTAGTTAGTGTAGTGTACTCAGTGTATACAGCACTAATTATCACGCAATTATTTATTCATGATGACTGACGAATACACAAGGTTTAATCATTCATTATTATTATAGCCGACGTAATTCCAAGCACATATTACGTGTGCTGTTTTGGTTGGGCATGTGTAATTATGTTTAACGAGATCCTCGATTGTTTGTAATTAGTATCAAGCATTTAGGATGAGTATAGATCTACATGTGTGGCCAATTGACAGCAGCCTTCTCCTTCAGGGATTTTTTTTAAAAATATAATATATCTTTTTAAAAGAAATCTTTAAAGAAAGCGGTGTACAGAAAGGAATTTATGAGATAACAGAGGTATGTATTAAGAGAAATATGGTAGTATGTGCGTTGAATTCTCACTAAAATTATTTTCTTTTACAATTACTACAAAGAAATTTAAAACTTTAACTATATGAGAATAGAATCCGCTTAACATATTGTACAATCTATACAATTAAGTCATTCATAAAAAAATAAGTATACGTAATTAGTAATGTACTTAATTTATAATAACACTTATGCTCGTTTTCACCAACGTGTTAAGAGACACCTAAGTCACAGTTGTTGTAAGTGAAAACTGTCACCTATCTGGCTTAGGTGTTTCTGAAAGTGTTAGTGAAAACGGGCAACTTTTCAATCTCACTGCTAAGGAAATCCTTAGTAATAATTAAATTTAAGTTAAGTGAATCCTTTTTGCTTCACCTTCAAAAGAAATATCACACTAATGTAATTATGACATTGCCTTTCACCAGGCGAATTCCGTGCATCTGGTGAGGTCCGCTTGAAGCATCTATTATGCACAGACCGGGCTCAGCCCTCGTTAATTACAACGCTCCTCTTAATTTACTGGAAAATTTCATGTTTCGTACTCGGTTTGATAAAGTAATACGAGTTGCACAGTCGTATTCCTTAAAAGCTCCTAGATTTGTAAATAATAGAATGAATAATTTTCACTGGTAGTTTGTACCCGCGTAGCTGACGTAGCTACATGAGCTACGAAGCGTTACGCGTACTGACATACTCGTAGATTTGTTAATTCTTGATTATTTTTTTACAATCGCTATCGCTTAGTAAAAATGTATACAAGAACATTCATTATCGATAAGTCACATGATCAACCCGTCGAACGATTGTGTCATCTGAGTATTTTTTTGGCATCCGAAGCGTTAACAGTCTTTAAAAGTAAATTGATATTATGGTACATGGCTACGGGTAATAACTTGATCAGGAGAAATAATGTTAAAATAAAAACTATTATCTTACGTAAAGCCCTAATACTCTTTCTCATGTTGACACTATCAGTCAGTAATCGGATACAGGATGTCCTCCTAGCATGGCATCCATTAGCCTATACTCACAATGGTGACCCGGCAAACGTAGTTAAGCCATACAAATCTGTGTATTTGTATGGCTTAACAACGTTTGCCGGGTCACCAGGTGTGAAAAATATGTTACTTCGTTTTTACAGACCAGCCGAACATACTTCCATAAAAATAATTAAAAAAATCCATCAAGCCGTTTTTGAAGAGTTCTGTTACAAACACTGTGATACGAGACTTTAATCAGAGAGTATTAGAAAAGATATTCTTATAATATTAATTTATTCCATGCGTCCACATTTCTACCAGAATATAATGTGCACATACTACATTCATAAGTAAGTGTCAGTCAGTTCAAAATTGTTGATAAACAACAGCCTGTGACAATTCCATGCATAATAAACATCTCAGACGAGCCCTGTGTAAACTTCATCACACATTCATTTCACAAAATATTTACTGACAATGTGTTGCAGATGTTTTATAAAAATGGGAAATGCTTTCCAAAAAACCAACTTCAAATGCCACTACAAAGAGTGAAATAATTTTTATTTAAATTTTAGGTAACTACACCAATTCAAAGTCGGGCAATGTTTCATACAATCCCTAATAGTCCTTCTTACTTAATTGATGTGCGAAGAAATGACAAAGTCATAGACAATCGCCCGACTTCGAATTGGTGTAGTTACCTAAAATTTAAATAAAAATTATTTCACTCTTTGTAGTGGCATTTGAAGTTGGTTTTTTGGAAAGCATTTCCCATTTTTATTTTATACTTTTTAGTGGAAAACAATAAAATGCACAAGGCATTGTAAAATATCCAAATTGCTTGAGGTGTGTTCATAAAATCTGAAGAGATACCTCAAATTCACCAAGATCCCATCATCAGACCCTGACTTGATGACTTTAGTCATCAAATCAGTATCTGCTAGCAAATGCACCAGTAACTATAAAAAATACCCAACTCGCTTCAAGTATACTAGCAAAATTTGAAGAGTTCCCTCGATTTCACCAAGATCCCATCATCAGACCCTGACTTGATGACTTTAGTCATCAAATCCGTATCTGCTAGCATATGCACCAGTAACTATAAAAAATACCCAACTCGCTTTAAGTATACTAGCAAAATTTGAAGAGTTCTCTCGATTTCACCAAGATCCCATGATCAGATCCTGACCTGATGACCATAGAACAACTTGGAAAATATTACTCTTTCTAATAATACTCAAATAGTTTCATGTGTCCATATAAAAATTGAAGAGTTCCCTCGATTTCTCCAGGATCCCATCATCAGATCCTGACCTGATTAAAATGGGACCATCTGGAAACAAAACCCTCTTAAACAAAAAAAGAATTTTTCAAATCGGTCTACGCGTCTCCGAGTAATCGGTGAACATACATAGATAAAAAAAAAAAAAATAAAAAAAAAATAAAAAAAAAAGATTCCGACGAATTGAGAACCTCCTCCTTTTTTTGAAGTCGGTTAAAAAGGATTTTGTTGTGTTTATTTACGTAGTTTTATAAAATGTACAATGTACATTGTAGATTATACAGGTACACGGTTGGTGAATCATGATACAGTGAGGATACAACTTACTTTTTTGGGGAATAGCTATAGCTACAGCTAGTAAGTATTGCCTTCTGTGTTCATTTTTACATATTGCAAAAGGACCAAAATGTCTAAGTCAGCTACTTTTTGATTGCTCTACCAATGCTTAACTGAACCTTCTTGATTGTAGCATCGGGCTAAGAGTCATCCCTACAGAGATCTTTGATGATGAAACTTTTTTTGTAGGTTTTCAGGCATCATTGTACTCAAGCGCAGAGTACGATCATGCCCGGTGGAAAAGGATGATGTTTGGGGTAGAGCGCGTCTGCGTAAAAAATGCATATTCACTTTTTCAAGACACCCAGATTATATTTGGCTCGGCACACAAAGCCGAAATGGAGTTTCACACTCTATTCACACGGTTCCTAATACACGATTCGATTTAGGAACCTGAAAAAAAACGCTTCGTTTAAGTTCGCTTGGTATAAACCATCTACTACTAACCATCCGCTTAGAAGGGATTTTTGTACGAAAATAAATTTGGAATAATAAGTTCACTTCAGCGAAGCCACGGGCGTTGAATCTGAAAGAAGTTATAACAACCTAAATTTTTATTGAAAGCTTTTAATAATATAGAAGCGGGTACTACCAAAATATAATTTCAGTTTAAAACCCACGTAAACTTAGTTTTTAAGTTAATACATGAGTGTATAAAATGTTAGATCTATATTTGAAATAAATCATTTGAATCTTTGACTCTACGAGTAACTCACAATACCTACATTAAAATACTTGCTTATGCATATATGTTACGTCAATATAAAATGTGGTACAATTAGGGTACAACGGGGTTTCTCTGCTGAAACAACCATCATTATTTTCATAAAAAACGGCATAAGATACTCGTATGATGCGAGAATGAATTTGAATTAAAATAAATTGAGTTTCTCTGACTAAGCTGTAAAATGTCTCTTTAATCCTTCTCTTAAGGCTTCTCCGACGTGTTTCTATAATACGGTTTTACTACATCCGCGAGAGAAATTGCTGGCTGAATGAGTTTTTCTAATGATTGCGAGGTTTTCACTGAAAATAATTAGTAATTATAATTTCCATTAAATCTTTCAATGTAAAACTAACATATTTACATACTTTATCAAACTGTCATTTATTAGTACAAATAGTACTTAGGTCTCTCGGGAGTGATTTCAGCTGCTCAGCAGCTTAGATAACGCATTAGAACTTTCGAAAATTAATGCCATATTAATGAAGAAGCTCAGAAAGAAACTCACCTCACTAACTCAGATCATACATTATAAATGATGTGTTTGTTTCTTCACTTGTCTTTCAGTAACTTCAATAGATCTTCAATATAAAAAATCACGTCGGTGTGTCTGTACATGCCAAGTGCAGCTATGAACTAGATTTATAAAACCAAAGCGTGGCCAGTGTTGATACTTATACATAAAAGTGAATCACATAAAAAATAAATCTAGACAAAAATATCCAATATACGTCACACTGAATACAATTTTATATCCAAGCGGGCTATAAAATGATTTTTTTATGTCGTTGCTAGCTTATCGAGATGTCTGCGTAAGACAAGTGTGGGATTTGTGACCCTTGTCTGGTTTACGGAGCCACTTTACTTCCTAACAACCTTAACTTACCTTTTCAACGGTGATTCTCTGAAATAAATCATTAATCTCATACATTATTGTTTCCTTTACAAATAAATGCTTGTTGGTTTTTATGAATAGTCGGTAAAATATAATTAAGTATAGGTACCTACTTATTATTAGTGATAACTATTTCACGACTTAAAAACTAAGTTACAAAGGTTCGAACGCGTCCTGAACTGAGAAGAAGGCCAAAGATAAATAATAATTACTCAGATAAATAATTAT
The DNA here is from genome assembly GCA_963855885.1 of Coenonympha glycerion. Taxonomy (NCBI): domain Eukaryota; kingdom Metazoa; phylum Arthropoda; class Insecta; order Lepidoptera; family Nymphalidae; genus Coenonympha; species Coenonympha glycerion. The sequence goes on along the minus strand of OY979637.1, from coordinate 11,286,358 downwards.
GATATATGCTATGTTGTTGTAGCAACATACAATATTCATAATTGTAAAGTAATGAAAGCCATTTCAACTCTAGTGCTTGTTTTTTGACGCCTGCCGAGGAACAAAATAACTATTGGAACAAAGGATAGAATTACTAGGTGTGCACGTGCACACCTAGTAATTCTATCAAATACATGCTTTCCTGATTTTATCTACAACCACTGAAATAAATCCAGGAAAACGAAAAATCAATTTAGTAAGGAGAATAGGTTGTGAGAAATACAATAATAAATTTTGGATGGAAGCGGGCGTTATTTTGCAGAAATGCATAATTACACTGTAGTCTGAGCATAATTAGTAGTAGAGTGAGTCTACGATTTCGCATTGTAAAGTCAATATCTCCTGAGGATGTCGACGAAACGTGCGTCGAAGAATGTGTTGGGAAATTGTGTGTGATGTTTTATGTGGGCAGTGTTCCTGCATATTGTACCATACATAATTTTTGCAAGTAGCGGATTATAGCAAAGCAAACTATCTAATAACCATCTAATAACATTATTGTTTTCTATAGCGCTCCACTTTGTTTAAGTGCGGTTTGGCCAGCTGCAAACATATTTGAAAACGAACTAAATACCGAAAACTCAAATATAATAGATTCTGATTTAAAAGGGGAGTTGAAAAGTTTCGTGTAAATATACTCGTACACAAAGCAGGTGTGTTGCCGTTCACCGCACTCTTGGCGACCGAGCTGCCTCGTATTTTGATTACGAATTCAGTGTAAAAACTACGGAGAAAAATTCAGGTTGGTAATAATTTTCAGGCAAATTCAAAGGTTTGAAAAAGTTCCCAAATAGCTGTTTTACTCTTCAGGGAAATCTATTGGCGAAATCTGAAACGATGCACACTCCTGAAATTAGTGCTTTGAGTGGAATTTTTTAAGCAAACAAAACTGTTTCAGGGACTTTCCGTTGCGTTTACATTTAATTTTAACCGACTTGCAAACGCAGTAAAATGTTATCAACTGTAATGTTTTGTTTTAAAAATTGTATAGAGAATTAGAGAAAATAGAATCTTCAAAAATATCGACATTTGACTGCACAATAAAAGATTTCAAATCCAATTTGATTCAATTTTAGTACCTACTCGTATCTAGGTAAGCTTTATTGTTTTTCGTACTAAATCCAAAACTGAGAGTAAGCCGATCTTTTCAGTAAACGAATCAATATAATACTAAATTGTTTTTGAACTCCAGTGGATATAGAGGTGTATTTTAAAATTATTCATATATATTCATATAGTATTTATAAAAAGTAAAGTAACTCTGTTACTTTTAGAGTTGTGAAATTTTCATTAGGCAAATAAGAATAATATTTTTTTCATAAAAGCCTTACAAAGAGTTATTGCTCACGACTTCATCTGGATTTTTTTTTGCATTTCACTACGCTCGTCTACCTGAGATATCAGAGGTCTGATTGCTTAAGCAAAACGTATTTATCGTTATCGTAATCGCTAGCGAATTACCGCTGACGTAAACCAGGAAACCTATCAGCGGACAGAATTAGTAAACGATTACGATAACGATGAATACGTTTTTCTTAAACAGACCTTATGTATTATTATTTCTAGTTATGTTATTGGTTACAGTGTTCTTTAAACTGAAACAAGTACTCTTCTTTCTCTCAAGATGTTAAGTTTGACTAACAGGTAATTATTATTGGAACAAAGTTTCCTTTGGGACGATACGGCGGAGGGGGCTCAGCGAAACAATATGGATTTTCTCCGTCACGAAAATCGCGACACGACGAAAGCCATAAACCATAAGCCATAAAGCCATAACATAAAAGAATGAAATGCATAAATGATGGGATTTTTGAAATTCCATCATTTATGCATTTCATTCTTTTATGTGTAACTACCACATTAAAATTGAAAAAAGGGAATAAACATTTCGAAGAAAGACATTTCCACGGTGAATTTTGAACCAAGACTTCAAAGATTTGTACCTGCTCGAACTGTAAAGTGCTCGAACTGTTACACCAATGTAGTATACTTAGTACACTCTTTTATTACAATAAATATACTAAGGAAAAAACTTCGTTCCAACCGAGTCTTCCACGACATTCACGCATTTTTTTATGTTGTTACTGATATTAAATCGTATTATTTCTGTTTCGCACTGTATGAATAAACAGTCCGTGAATGAAATACTATAAATAGTGCGATATTTCAGGCGTTAGGCGCAGCATCAATAAATCATCTCAATCGATGTTCAGAACTAACAAACCGTGAGTAATTACCAAAGTTTCGCAATTTGAATATAATAAACATTGAATATTCAATTCATTCAACATAAAGGAGTTCAGTTGAAAAACTTTTGAATGCCTTTGTAAATATAATGGTGATTTATTAATGGACAAGCTATTTACCCGTGTTTTCATCGTAACGTAATGATTGGACAAAGAGGTACAAATTTGCTACCTGATTGCTTTACTCTACTTTACGAGCCCCAGTCCCAAATAATCAGCGGGATGAGCAGGTAAAAGATTGAATTATTCAAAATGTCAAAGTTCAAAACCAAGGGACAGTGTCGCTCAAATACGGAGTTAGTACAAGTTGTTGGATAAACGATTCGAATCTCGACTCGTTTTGCCATTTAATTTGTATGTAACCGAAAACGTATAACGATATCAAATTCGTAGCATTATCGTAATAATATATATATAGTTCTAGCCCCCCGGTGTAAGGTCACGAAAATAAAATACCGGGTTGCAAATGAAAAAATTAAAAATGAAAAAGTGTTGGCGTTTAGTGGACTGGTGGAAGCAGCGAGGATTTGTAGCGTGTGGCGGTCACCGGCGGCGTCACCGTTTTCGACAAGTACCTACTTATAAAATGTATGATAAATATGCCGGTGGCGGTGTTTTGTTTGTGGCCAGTGCAACATATTCGGGGTCACTTAGGCCCTTTGCACAAGGCTCGTAAGCGTAGCGTAATCCGCGTGACGACGAGAGCAGTACGAGCATGAACATATTCAAACATGTCCGTAGACGAAGCGGTGTTGCAGCGAATCGTAGGAGGCGTAATTGTCATATTGTTATACGTAGCGTCATAACGATACCCTAACGCTACGCTTACACTTATATAAGCTGTGTGCGAAGGGGCTTACTAAGGAAAAGTTGCCTTCCTTGGCAGAAATCGAGTTGATAAATATTTTTAATTATAGTTCAGTATACATTTTATCTGATCAACCGTGTGGCCTTATTAGGCTTGTCAAGCTCAAGGCCACGTTAATTAACCTATCTCCACAGCTAGACATAGAAGGTTTCAAGTCAAAAGCTTGGTTCATCTCACGTACCGTCAACAAAACAATTAGAGTTAGTGTTCCCAAGAGTTAGTGTTTTTTTCCTAAAAGTCTTACGCTTGAATTTAAATGAAGTTTGGGTTATTTCAAAATTTTTGTCTAAAAATATTCATGCATGCGAAATGGTTTTGCTGACTGTACCACAGTCGTAAGCAATATTAAAGATATTATACAGATACGAAAAAAAGAAGGCAGCCGTTCACTTGATGGATTGTTATTTACACTGTAGAGTGTAATGGAGGGCCTAACGTCCTTCTGCTATTCGAGCTACTTGTATGATATTACAAAAAAAAATCTGGACAGTTTGTAAAAGCAAATAAGTACCACTTATACACAACAAGTAATTCACTTTTTACTGGATATCTATGTATATACTATAATAAACATAAGTAAGTAGTTTCATTAATGTGTTACGTCACATAAGTCTCCTTATCCTGAGTATTATGAGCTTGGTTATGGTTGCGCGATGTATCGCAATCAAATTATCATAATGTAACTAACAATGAAGGTGAAACTAAGAAGGTATAGTTAAATAATATAGCAATAGATAATAAAAGCAAGTAGATAGATAATAATAGCAATAAGAGACGTCGTTTCTATTAAAGCTTAGAGAGCAGAGCAGAGCAATATTGATTGTAGAAAGAGAGATTCCAGAGAGAAAATTATCACCTCACGTCTCAATAACTAACTTAGATTGGTCTTCAAGTATCTTTGTCACGTTTTCGCTCCACTTGTGAAATTGCACTTTAAGGCCGGATGCAGACTTAAATTAACCTCTAAAATGCAAATTACCACCCCGTGATATTTGCAAAAAGACCATGACTGTTTGCAAGGCGAATTACTTGATAAACCAAAGATTTAACTGGAATCACTGAAAATGTCATTATTTTACATTGGGTCAAGTTATGTTTTAAAAGTTTAAAAGTACGAGTATTTTCCCGTCATTAAATAATGCTCGAGACCACAGATAAGAAACCTCAGGATATGGACCTTTTTCGTACAAGCAAACAGTATAGCACCACCTGTCAAAATTCTGTAGGTGGCTGCTGAGCCAACTACAGCGTGGCCTTACGTTGGTGGCCAAAAAAAAATATTTTTGGCACCGATAAACTGGCGATATTTTTTCGCGCCGACCGCCCTGTCCAGGCTGTATGTCTAATCACGAGACGCTTTTCGAGGTAAGTGCGTCAGTTGACGGCACAATGAACGGGAAACAACACGGGAACAATACTAGATAAGATAAGGGTCTTTCACCACTGCTTCACTTGGACATGAAAGTACTATTTTGTACATATATGTGCTTGACTATATTTATTAGTTGTTTTTAAATAGATAAATATATAGATAAATATATATAGAGGACAACATCACATACATTGCTCCGATCCCATAGTAAGTAGCTTATGCACTTGTGTTATGGAAATCAGAAACAACGAAGGTAACAACACCCAGACCCGAGACAATGTAGAAAAGTTATTTTTCTTCATTGCCCCGGCCGGGGATCGAACCCGGAACCTCAGAGATGGCGGCGCATTGAAAACCGGCACGCTAACCACTCAACCACGGAGGTCGTCAAATAGTGTAAGTATTGACCGGACCTACAAGTATAAGCATCTTTTCCGAATCTTGTGTCAATCACTACTGGACAAGGATTTTCTGCGAGAACATTTTTTATTGCAATTACAGTGGGTCTCTATTATTCACATAACTACTCCAAATATCATGTTAATATCTTTAATAGTTACTGCAATAATGGATGTGACAGATAGGCAGATGAATTCGTACAGTAAGGGTTCAATTTTTAGCATTTGGGTACGGAACCCTAAAAACTGAAGATCTACGTAAATGTAGTCAAAGATACCTATATCTACGATTACTTCTTAGTATTTCGCACACTTTTGAACGCAACAAGTAACAAAAATCTTATCTATTTAAAAGAATTTTCCTGTAGCCAGTCCTTTTCAAGCGCAGTGAATGTTCACAGTTTGGGTGAAACTTTTGTTAGCTGAATGAACCTCATCAATTCGCTGTAAACTTGTGAAATATTAAGGTGAAAACAACATTTTTGCTTCACTTTATTTGCTCTCTTTTTAGCCAGTTATCAGGCAAATGAATTCACTTCATTAAGAAACTTCGTTAAGTGTTTTACTTTTGCGTAAACTTGGTAAATTATCGCTATCCTTAACAGTATAAAATGACTTAACAAGTTACAAGTTTTATCACTATAATAAGTTAAAGGCCATTTGAAAGCTTAATATTATTTTGCCAGTAGTTTTCAGTTTAGGTAGTATTATAATAAAAGCTTTTGTCTTTTTTTAAGAGTAATGTATTTATGTAAACTTTGCAAGTTAACAAAATGCACGAGTGGTGTACAGCCGGTCAAACTCCAAGATTGGCACCTGTGGCTATATCACTGCAATGATAGATAATAAAGTAAATAGCATACCTATATATCTGCTTGCGCTCTTCGCCATAGTTTCCGTCAGTTGACAGCAAAAGGAAAGGGAAACGAAACTCAGGAACAATCCTTGATAAGTTTCTCTGATCATCGCTCCACTCTGGTCTAAACTTTACTTGCAAAACATATTAACTGACAACGTAGTTAATCAAGTATCTAATTCAAACGTCAAGTGTTTTTTACATATCAAAAGCAGAAGCTTGCGTCAGACTAGTCACATTTTTTTAATTAGGTTTTTTAATTTAGTAAATTCGGAATGGGAAGTCACTTTAGTAGAAGTTGAATAGTTTGCAAGGTCGAGTGCTCTCGGCACTCCGGCACCGACTGAAATGTTTCTACTAACGGGTGAAACCGTACCGGCGCAGTGCAGCCTCCGGCTGTACTGTACGGTGGAAAACCTGTGTTGCTTCAGGGTTTAAGGTGCTGTTTAACTGCTGCAAATAGACAAGCTATGCCCGTGGATTGTTAGTTGACCGTCGCTATGATTTATTCTCATCATTATAAGCTTATTGAAATCACAATCTGGTTTTCATAAGGAATTTCGATCTTCCTTAAAGAACATAACCATCTTAAATATTCTTTCGTAGGTGAGAGATGTAGTGGACAAAGATTCTGAATTTGTACTTATATAGCTGAAACTAATAAAAAATTATGTCTTTCTGATCGATAATTTTGCCAGACAGTAGTTACGGATGCCTCTTCGTACATTCGCATTCATAAATGTATAGCTATCTATTAGGTATAACATAGACATCTGCTATCAAGGGATTTTTGAAAATTCAAACGCTCAGAATATAAATGAAGTCACGCGTGAGAATCTGATGAGTTTCCTATAGTAATCAATATTTTTCAGGATATGTAATTTTTCAGGGTAAGTAAGTAATTTTGTATTATGCTGGTCAAAAATGAACCACCTTGTTGGTGAATAATACGGACACGTACGTATGCGCGCAGCAATGGGATGGTGGTTTTTAAAATTTTTGTGTTTTTGCGCCTAATTAGGAGTTTGCCAGGATGAATTTTAACTTGTACAATTATCAATGGACCGCGTAGAATTTGAATTACAAGTATACTTGACATGAAAGTCGGACATTCATAGTTACGTAGACTGTGAGTATGTTATGTAAATAGATATTTTAAATACTATGGAACTTAAAATTCATAAAGGAAATTGTATTTTCGCAACGCGCGTCGTACGATGGAATGCAATTATTGAGCGTTCAGAAAGAAATGAATGTATAAATAACATAAAATAGTTTAGCTTTGAAAACACACATTAATATTTAGTAGGATAAACGATTTTTTATTCAATAAGAGGATCACAAATTAAAATCAAATAGGTTTAGATACCTACCAACCTCTGTTTCCCGTAGAAGGTATACCTACTACCTCAATGGCTTTTCTAAAAAATAGTCATGAAAGAGGGCTTGAATTAATATTATTCATATTATCTTGTAAAAGGTTCAAGGTTTTTGTCATTTTCAAGTGTAAGAGTATAAAAGTTCGTTCTCTCGTACAAAACGTAAATGAGTTTATATACCTACCTAAGGTTAAATTGTTGAATTAAAGCATAGAGATGGAATAAAAGCATACAGATGTTTATATTTTAGAGTCAACAACAAAATCATTTCTCTCTTGTAAAGTATTTTGTTGAAAGATTAGTTCTGTGCGGTTTTATCAAATATTAGTTCAAATTTTTTTTAATAAGACACAATATTAAGTTCGTAATGAACCTAGCTAGTAAGCTACTTACTTTGTTGGTTAATATACAAGTTAGCTTTATATACGCTAGTTTAGAACAGTAGTAGAGTTGGAATTTTTTCACCCATTCAAAATGGGTGTGGAAATTTGATTTAAGGCACCATTCTGCCAGTTGGTGGAGCGGCCCGGCTGCGTTTGCTGGAGAATTTACGTACGTAGTACGTAACGGCTAGTACGGCGTAGTACGGCTGACTGAAACGCGTGGTTTACGACATATGTAATGCCCTGGTACTTGATTCTGTTTAGTAACGGAGAGTACACTGTTTCGGTACCTACTGCGCGACTAAACCGAAGTGAGAACCAGAATTATTACAAACCCAAAAAAAATCTAACGAGCATGTCAAAGCGGTTGGTATATGTAAGATATGTGAAATGTCGAGTTAAGTCAAGAACTGATGTACAGAAAAACATTAGACACGGACAAACATGAGTTTTCCGACGTATTTTCTTGGGTTTTTAATAATACTGATGGGTTCTCACTAACTTTCAGTCGGGGAGTCTAAAAAAATATAGTGTTAAATAATATATATGGCAAAGACGTGTTATTAAATGGATTTCGACATAAAACACAGACTTGTGTACTAAAGACAGGGCGAACAGCGCGAAAAAATGTCGCCAGTTTATGGGTGTCATTAGTACCAACAGTATAAGGCCACGCGGTAGTTCGATCTGCGGCGGCGGCGGGTATTTTGACAGATGACGCTACTGTTTGCTTGTATGAAGAAGGTTTATGTTCGGATCGGCCTATCTTTACTATATGTATCTATTACATAAAATCAAACAATTTTATACGAATTGATTTTTGTCCGATTGATAACCATCTTAGGGAACTAGATAAGGAATGTCTTCTATTTTCAAAGTTAGAAACAAGACGTAGGGATCGGTTGAGCTTAGTTTCAGTTGGCCTAGATTCCATTTGAAAACAACAATTTACTAGTATCAATCTGGGTTTTCTTAGATTTACCGATAGACGTTCCAATTTACACGAAATTACTTTACTGAACTTTTCTATCTCCGTAGTGGTAGAGGAGATTTGATTTTAGATCCTCTATCTCTGCAATGCGTCCAACATATTCATTCATTTACATTTACTCATCGACACTAGCACAAATGACGCAGTATTTAGATATTTTGACCACCGAATGGAGTAGTAATAGCGATCCTGCCCTCTGCGTCAGAGGTCGTGGATTCGATTCCCACAACTGGAAACTGACTCTATATACAACTCATGTAGACGAAACGATAAGGCTCGGTTATCTGCACCAAAGCGGAGGAAAGGAGACGAGAGGAGATGCGGATGACGGCTTACGGGTGCCAAAAATGTTGGTTTTGACACCGACAGCGTCAGTAGTGAACCAACAGCAGTATTGTCTATACCTAGACAATGCTGCTGTGTTAGTAGTCTGCACGCGCGTTTCCATGGAGACGGTTCCCACCATATTGTGGCGTGTTAGTGGGAAATGATAGACGGCGCTACTATTTCCTTGTATGAAGAATGTATGCGTTAAATATTCTGGTAACCATAACGTTATATCTTAGGTTCTTTATCGTTAGGATTATCACTTAAAAATACAAGATCCATAGCTAGGTGTCCGTCTTGCTTGTTTCGTCATTCTTTGCTATCTATACTTATAATAAAACTGTAAAGGGTCGAATTCTGTACATTGAAGATATTTTGAAAATTTTTGTTGGAGGACACTATTTAGTCGATACTGAAGCCAAAACTGTAATTTGTTTCATTTTTGTCTGTCTGTCTGTCTGTCTGTCTGTCTGTCTGTCTGTCTGTCTGTTTCACGACCGCGCATCACGGCTAATCCGCTGGATGGATTTAAATGAAACTTGACATGATTATAGTTCATACTCCGAGGTAGGACATAGGATACTTTTTGTCCCGGAATTCATCATGGTTTCCCTGGAAGACGGCATCAAAGTCAAAATGTGTATTTAGTTATAATTCATTAACCCGGTGTCTGATTTCATTCATTATTTTTTTGTTAGAAAGGAGGTTCTTTAAAGATTATTCCGTATAAATTTTATCATCATCACTTTTGTAGTTCAGAAATTATAGACATCAGAACCTTTATCGATGAGTTCAAGTAGGTGACTTGAAACTCGGAATGGACAAGCACCTAGGGCTAGGACGTAAGGGCTCAAGTCAGACTGGAGTACCCTTACAGCCGTAAATAAATATGCTTAGCAGAAGATTTTGTATGGTTTAAGATTTTTCACTTTTAGGGTGAACAAAAATCATGAATTTGTCACCACGTTATACCGTATCGCGCCATCTCTACAAATTATGTGGAACTTGAATGTAAAACTTGGAGATAGATACTACCGAATTTTTGTTTATAATAATTAATTCTCATGTAATGTACCGTTCCTTGACTTTATATTAAGATGGCACTGTTGACGACACTGCCATGATTGATGACATGAACAGATTAAAGTTTTCACTTTTGTGGACATTCCCAGAGTGACACGTCTTTTTTTATCATCCGCAACATGGAAAGAGTAAAATAATGGTTCACAAATATTTTTAACTCTCAGGTCTTAACTGGTCCTAACCGATTGACCGTCATAGGTCTTTTACGTAAAGAAATATATAGCCATTGCCCATTCTGAAACTTGGGATTGTATTGAGATGAAGCAAAGATTTTTAACAGACTCTTATGTTGGGCTGGGGAATATTGTTAGTAAAGTATTTTATCCGAGTGGTACCTACCCGGCCGAACTCTGAAAGAAGATTTCTACCACCAGTACAACTTTTCACATGATTTAAAATTTTTTGACAAATTTCGTGGTTTCAGAATAAAAATCACAATGAAAAGGACGATTTGGCACCCAATGGCACAGGTCGTGGTCACTACGTGACCACGACTTGTACCAATGTATCGAAATATCGACAGTTAAAATCGTCCTTTTGAACTTTCAACAACGTATTAATGAAACTTAATATTTTTTATTAAAAAAAGGAGTTTTCAAAATCACCACAAGATAACCCGTGCGAAGTAAGAACAGGTTTCTCAATCAATCAATCAATCAATCAATCAATTTTATTTGCTAAAAACATGTCAAATACAGATGTTATTACAATAATACATTCTGTACAACATCACACCAGAATCCCGCGAAAATCAAGGAATTCTACGGTATATGTAAAAAAAATCGTAATTCACGCGGGCGGAGCCGCGGGCAACAGCTAGTACTTAAATAAATTTTGAATCTTATTTCCACCTCGAAATCGGATCTATATTTGCAACAGAGAAAGCTCTCATGTTTCCATGTTACCACAGAGTCGCTGAGCCGTTGAATTTATGTATGGCCCCAACTTTGAATATATACGAGTACCGAGGTTACAAAAAAATGCTCACTCCTCCACGTGTGCTACGGTGAACTTGGCCTAATAAATAATGAATGCTCGTAGAATTTTTAGTACTACAGTCACTACAGTTTGTCTGCAGCCTAAGCTTGTAAATAAGACCCTTTCTAGGCTAAATTTAGTCGTAGTATTATTTGAAATTCTACAAGATGTTTTTTAGTTCCGTCACAGTAGCAAACTTGTGTTAATATTCTTGTTATGTTTTGTTTATTTATGTGAAATCATAATCATTATATTGATAGTCCGTTGTTTCAGATCTCTTTCTTTCAGGCTTAGGGGTGAAATAAATATAGAGAAGAAGAGTGTAAAAGGTAAACAAATTGCATGTATTCCGGTCTTTCGTAGGGCGCAGCTTGAAATTGTCATTTGCCTATACGTACAGTGTACAAGTATGGCTCGTAAGACGCCTAAATTTTATCGTAAGACTAAAGTAGTACAACTTTGCATGTAACTGCTTCCGTAGCTCGTAGCTTGAAAATACGTAGCTACTCGTGAGATGCATGACAAATTAAATCGTAAAAAAGCAGTTAAATAATAACTCTTACAAAAATGATAATATCAGCTTTCTGTTCTTATTTTGAATTTATACGTCTCACTGACATTTGATGCAGCTGAAAATCGAATCGTACTTGGATAACATCTATGTGATACAATAAAACATCGCCCTATAAAATGCAAAATACAGTAACGCTATTATGGTAACTTTTTGAAAGCATGCATGTTAAATAAAGTAACGGAGTACCTAATAAGGTACAATGTGCATGAAACATAATACGCCAGAGTTTTAGAGAGACTCTTGACCTATTTGTTAACAGGTGCTTTGTTGATAGTTAAAGCGTAGATAAATACAATAGTTCATAACGTTAGTTTATAGTAAAATTGTGTTTATAATGTTAAGAGTCTAAAGTGAAGTCGTATAAATATATTTGTATAAGAAGATATATGTAGATTTTTTAGGACTTAATATTTCATAGAATTTTATTAAGATTAAAAAAAATAAAACGTGTTTAAATATATAAAAAAAAACGGTTCCACCACTGATCACGGAGCTTTAAGAACTCAAGGCACCGGTAGTCAGGGCTCCAAAGTGAGGAACTTCCTCAGAATACGTGCCGTTTCCAAGACCACTGCCTTCTGTATACGGCCTTTGATCCAACAGTAGAGTGAAAGCCTCTTGAGATGTTGGTCAAAGCTTTGACTATACCTATCGGAACAATAATCGTCGAGTTAAGACTTCGTATTTTTATTATTAAGACTAGCTGTTGCCGGTTCGGTTTTTTATAAATATTTTTTAATTTTTCTTGGAAAAAATAGTGAAAGTTCCCGGGCTTGACGGGCCAGTAATGGAGTTTTCTTCCATTCGCTTCTATCAGCTGCAATACTCTTTCACAAAATCCATCCATCTCTCCTTTGATCTTCCTTTTGATTGAAGCATTTAGAAGCACAGCAATTCATGTCGTATTTTTATAATAATACTTTTGAATGTCCATTTGTAAAAACAGACTGACAGAATGTATACTAGCAATAATAATACTAATAATAATAAGCTGCAACGCAATTAACTCATTGACCGTTGGCAAGAGAAAATTAACAATAAGACAACGATAATCACGTTAAAATTGCAGAAAAATTATGATGCGCTCACCGGAGCGGAGGAGGTTTTAAAGCAATTAGTCGAAAATGCGAAAACTCTGCAATTCGAGAAATTATCACGAGCGTAAAGAGGAACAAAGCAACTCGACGGGCGGTCTTCAGGCGATTTATTAATATCAAAAAATTAATTGAAAAGTAGATAAATAAAATGTATAATAAAACTTATGAACACAATTATTTTACTCCTGGTTAGTTCTTATCTTTGCTCCGAATTGCTCAAAATGCATCATTAAAAAATCGCTGGAAATTGGCACATTGTCATCTCGTAAGTTCGATATGCAGCGACAGTTATGTTTAAGCAATTTATGGTGGACATAATTTTATTGTTCTTCTATTTGGAAAACGAACTAACAATAAAAATAATTACTGCCGATGAAGTGTTTAATATTTGTGTAACTAAGTTCCTATTTTCCTGTATAATTCTGCGAGAGAAAAGTATTCAGCTAGTCACGGCTAAAATACTCAGACTATTTCTCGTCCCTAAATCGCCTTATTTATAGCCTGTATAATATTACAGTCTATTATTATTAGCATGAATCATACGATTCGTTACGCGTGTTACAATCAGTCTTATTGACGAGAGTAATTGCTAATATCATATTATTATGATAGTGAGATTGTTTTTTTTTTATGGAAGATGGAAAGTTGTTTTCCACATCTGTAAGCATCTTCCCATGATTAATTATGAAGAAAATAAACGAGTTTTGCACCGCCACTTACCACCTACTGTTTAAGTCGTGGCAAGAATCACTTTGCTGTCCGTCTTGCGTCCACTTATGGTCCTTACTTATTATTGAACGGATACAGCTACGAGATATATCAAGTTTCAAATTGTTGTTATGTTGTTGTAATGTTTACTCGTTCTAAAAATTTAAAAGGCTCAAAAAAACTATCGTGACTATGCTTAACGACGCCATTTATAGGTACTATTGAAAAATGTTGCTCTCGGTAATATCTTTAACTGTTGCAGTATGGCACCCTTAAGTGCGCGAGCCCGAATCGCTCTTGAACAGTATTTTTAGTCGTATCATAGTAAAGTTTCGATAAAAAGAGCCGTTTTGGAACCGCAAGCCAAAACTGCAAAAGTCTTCATAAATTGTAGCTCTATTTTTACGTAAGCCATCGATGGGCCACGCAAGCTTAGTTTGGCTTAGCTTGAGCAATACTTTAGTTTGACGTCAAATATCGACCGATACAGCCTTGCTTCTATTTCCAAATAATCCAAGCAGGGGTACTATGTTTACTCATTTGTCATATCGTTTAATTTTACTGCCACGGAAATTATAAACTGTAAGGGGTTTAAAATAAGAGTACACAATAACACATAACATAATATAATAAACAAGAATACAACAACCGTGATTATTTTTCTCGTTTATAAATTTGGTGGGCAGTGGTGTACGCCGTAAATGGAAGAGTGTTTTTGTGCAAAACAGAAAATACTTGACTTCTATAGCCAGCATTGCGTGGATTTAACTTAACATTTTTTTTTACTCTATACAAGTTAGTACTTGACTGCAATCTCACCTGATGGTAAGTGATGATGCAGCCGAAGATGTTAGCGTACTAACTTGGAAGGGGTAAGTTATGTCACCCCCAACGGTTTCTACACAGCATCGTACCGGAACGCTAAATCGCTTGGCGGTACTCTTTGCTGGTAGGGTGGTAACTAGCCACGGCTAAAATAGCCACCCACCAGACCAGACCTAAGCCAAATTAGGAATTATAAAATTCCAAAGTGGCCCGTGGCGGGAATCGAACCCGCGACCTCCCACTCGTATCCGAGCGTGCGTCCCCTGCGCCAGGGAGGTCGTCAATATTTATATATATAATATTTTCCTGTAAAGGTGTAAACTTACTTACGGATCTCTCAGTGAGCGAGTCCGATTCGCAATTGACCGATTTTTTAGAGTATCGTCTATGGGCAAACTCCTTATTTTACTCTAAAAAAAGTGGGAAAGGCAAAGGAAATTACCTATTTAGTAAAAAAGCATATCTGCCTACAATTATCGTTAGTCGTTCATTATTATTACACCCGTATAGGTATCATCAGCAGCCAAAATTGGAAATGCGCTGGCTCGTGACGTCCTCTGCGGTGTATCCAATCAACCTGTTATTAAATTAAATAAATATGGTTTTTTGACCACTATTCTTTCCTACAAAAATAAACTTTTTAAAATCTTTGTTATATTAATAAACGCTTATTTAAAAAAAAAACGTTTACTAAAAATAACTAAATTGCAGCTAATTACCTTTATAGGTATTTTAATCCACGATGACACGGCCCACTCTCTCAAACTCCTTACGAATCGAATAAAACATGCTGCAAATCGAATAACAATCCGGAAGGCCTGTGAATATGACATGAAGAAACAATTTTTCAGACCCGTTAATCTATCTATATATATATAAATGAATTGTCGTTCGTTAGTCTCGCTAAAACTCGAGAACGGCTGAACGGATTTATCTTATCTTGGTTTTGAAATGTTTGTGGAGGTCTAGGGAAGGTTTAAAAGTTGAGAAAAATTCGAATAATTGCCGGGAAAACCCTCAAAACAGCACTTTCTTTCCCCGTACAAACGTTTTCTAACTAAAACGTAGAGTCAATTTGAGCATTATTGCTATTGTTTAAAGTTCATATTATACGCGGGACATACGGGTCAGGACAAAAATATTTCTAACGCGGAACGGAGTCGGCGGGCACTGCTAGTAAGAAATAATTTAGATTAGACAGCAAAACAACGTTTGCAGGGTCAGCTAGTTCATTCTTTAAATTGGATCAGTGTTCGTATCAAATGCATTTATATACTCGTAGATAAGCTTAATTGAATGGCACCTAAAACATAAGCACATGTTTACATACAAATACAAAGTGTTAGCTCGCTCACAAGCCAACGCTACTAACTAGATGCGCGATTATTTATTTAGACTAATCTCGCTGATGCCTACCGCTTTGAATTAACAGCGATATGAAATTGTTTGCTTCAAATATTCAGTCTAGCTTTCGCCAGAGGCTTCAAACGCGAATATTTAAAGATTTTTTAAAATTTTACTCAAAAATTGTATCGTGTTAGTCTCTAAATTTCAAAATATAGCGGCCGGCAGACGTTGTTCTGCACTTTTCTACAAAAGTGAATCTAAACCATTTTTGTATCCACTTAAATATCCCAGGGCCCATATTCTGTAAAATTAACAGTTACAGTGATGATCACTGTTGTCTATGGTTCTTTATACATGGCTGCTGCATGAAGTGAACTGGAAGTAAGAATTTGTGGTGAACCTTCATGAGTTAAAAAAAGTGTCAAATGAGCTCATTGAAGGTCGCTGAATGATCATTACTGCGATACAGAATAAGGAGCCAGAACCCACTCCCAAGGTAAAAGCACAGCGCAAAGTTTATGGCGAAAAGCATCGAAAAAGTTGTTTGTATAAGCGATATTTGGGCGACTAAGTTTTATTAAGATTCTCGTAAGAATCTCTCCGCTAGAAGGACAAGGTAAAGCGCGGACTAAGAGGCTTATCGGCAGGTACATACGACCCCGTACATCCATCGATCTCGGTCAGTCGAAAATCGAGAATATCCCATCGTCATCCACTCATATACAAAATAATCATTTTCGATTGTAATATCAATGCTGATTTTTCCGTAACAGAGCACGTCCGGTACGGTATATCTGCTATCAAGCTTCCGACGGAAACCAAAACAATGTGGTTTCATTTCATCAGAAAATATTTTCCCAACGTGCTCTTTCATTTTCTTCGCAGCTCGAAAAGATAAAATAGTTACACAGTAATATGAATTTTAGTAAGTACTTGTAAGTAACTTGCATAATATAGTAATAATTATTAAATACGTACTTTACATCTAGTATTTTAACCCAAAATGCAATGATGTAATTGTAAAATTAAAATTTAAGGAAGTTGTTTTAAAAATTTTATATTAATTTTATTGCCTTCACTTAAGTGTTGTAGGTAGATACAAATGGAATTTGAAAGATTTTGAGCCACTTCAACGAGGGGTTGAAAAATATACCTATGAGATTGCAGTCAAGTACTTATTTGCAGAGCGTAAAAAAAACTAACCGCAAAAATCTTCTCTCTACGCTAGGAGTTCATCTTTATGAAGTTGACTCAATCTACTCAATGGTTCATAGCCAGAGCACAAAGCTTTGCTCTGCTTTACCTACTTTGGCAAGCTAAGGAAAATATATTAAAAGTTTTTTAACATAGTTTTTAACAGAATGTTTGGAACAAAACTCCACCAAAGCCACTCGCTCGATTTTTGTGAATTTAGTCTATATTCGATAGGTCTGAAAATAGGAGGTAATAGGAGGTTCGGTAAGTCGGTAGGTTTGAGGTCTATTTTTCATACCCCTAAATGAGAAATAATTTATTTTATATTTAATTATTTATGTAATTTATCTAGTATTATTATAATAATTTTTACTGCATCATAAAAAAAATTAAAGAGGCAAATCATAAAGTGGGACACAAAGATTAATCTAAATAAGAGATGATCATCTACCAAGCCTGCAACTCATTAATTACACCCGTTTAGGAGCAAGCAGCTCGCTTTTGTAATGCATAACACTATGTGGTACATAGTATGTAGGTACTGATTAGTTTGGTACTAATTCACATACAATATGCAAATGTTACGGGCGATGTCCACAGGGGGCAAAGTTGACAATAAGGCCGGGTTTCACGTAAAATGGTTAAGGTAAGGTCAACGTCAGACACTCAGGTCTCTTTGGCGACTTACTACAACTTAGTAATATTATATATTCGGTGCTACAACTGAGCGAGGATCTCTTTTTATTAGGTATTTAAAATATCAGTGTCCACTTCCATAGAAAGGGATCCTATGTATTAAATATCAACAATTTTTATGTAAGCTATTAACGGTAATCATATTTTGATATTAACATGTAAAAATACATTATAAATTTTGGTTACTAACGTAAAGAAACGTTTAAAGATATATTAAAAACATATTAAATAAAATTCAAGCTGACCAAATGGGACCCAAACTAACTTTTCCAACTAATTTGACCAAAGGAATAATTTTCCGGTTTGTCAAATGCATAAAGCTCAAAGTTAGAGATATGTGTCTGGGGCTCTAACTAGGGATATAAGTTTCATTATATTAGTAGGGTACTTATTTTAATTTAACAAGCTCTGAATATGCAACGGGCCACAGTTTGTAATTGTTTGTATTGGCATTACAATTTACATCATATTGTGAATTTTAACCTATGTCAAAAGTCACTTTAAACTTGACTCTATGACTGTACCCTTAACTTAATCATCGGACGAGTAACCCGCCCTATTTCCTATGAGAGCAAAATTACCGTAGGTACGGACTAAAAGCTCATATGGTCGGACTTAACTTATTGAGTAGTTGTTGAACTATTGAAGCTAAACCAGTTATGATGCATTCTAATGATTCTAAGATACGAGAAAAGAACATAATAAAAGCAGACTGTTAACAAATCCCAATCATGTCAAGTATGTCAAACGGTAAACATACGGTTTAAACGCACTTGACATTGATATAAGTTTGTAACCAGTTGCAGCTTATAGGTACCTCTCGCCAAAAAAATTCTGAGCCCGTTTAGAAATTATAATCAAACCTCGGACCTTTAACTGAATAGATAATTTTATGCACACAATGCATCAGGAAGATCATCTAATTTGAATAATCAACTAGGTAGGTATACCTGACCGAATAGTTCAATCTGCCGGTATACCCTACTATAGAATTGCATAGGTAGGTTCAAATCTATTCAAATGTAGAGAAATCTGCTACTTCAGCCATTGCCCATGTCCGTACCAGTATAGTTGGTCTGACAAAGAATATATTTTACTTCAACTCCCTAACAATGTTTCGCATGTACTGAAAACAGATGAAACTGTATTATCTAACTGAACTTTGAACAGCCAATTATAACTTGCCAGGACTCCCTTCACATGTGCATTACTCGTATACTCGGAGAGAGTTCACAAAGAAAGGATAAATAAAAGTCTGCATTCTTCGAATTTCAATTGCTGCACAGTCATACAATCTCATTTTTGTTTAGGAAAAGTTACAAAGTCTGTGGTAGAGCATGAAGCATAAGCTTGCATAAAATACTATACTCTCATAATATATTTTTAGGTACATTACTTCTATATTGATATTGTTCGAGTTCGAAGAAAGAGAAAGAAAATTTTGTAGTAAAAAAGATGATGCAAAAAGACATACTCAATTATATATTGCAAAAAAATGAATGGAGTGTATAATACCTACTGTAAGTAATTGCGTGTGACATACGTATACCGTCCAATTATCGCGACAGAGAAACATAAAATTTTATGCTTTATATCTTTATAGAGAGAGGAATGCTAATAAAAAGCCGTAGCTACCTACTTCATTATTCAGCGTGAATCGAATATTCAGTTTTGTGACAATTTAAACTTGCAGAGCTTGAAGCAGCGGGATAGTTTAGCGAATTTATCACAAGACATTCTTCGTAGCGATAAAATAATATACCTATTCCATTAACCCTTATAAAATCAAAATTACTGCTCTTACTAAAATGTATGTAGATATCAAGACGAAACGTTTGAACTTATCGTAAAAGAAGGAAGAATAGTTAGTCACATTACTACACGGTCTTTAAAATACGCGTATCTTACCTGTAAACCTAGCATCTTATTTCATAGTCAGCAAATAAAAACAGCCATAGCCATTATCGTTAAATTACTTATCCCTTTCCACATCATTCGTTCGTTCATTTCAGCTGATGAACGTCCACTGCTGGACAAAGGCCACCTGCAGTGATGTCCAACAGACACGTTTCTGCGCTACTTATATCCAGGGCCCGCATATATCATAGTTCCCGCGACCTTCTTAATTTCGTCAGTCCATCTGGTCGTAGTAGGTCTATTCAGCAACAGAACGAAGTCCAGTCCACATACAAATTTAATAATATACGTTAATTAAATAACAAACAAATCGACTTCAACTCTCATAAAACTACTGATGTGTACATTCTTTCCAATTAAAAATTTATGGTTTTCTCATGGATACCATTATCAGAATTGGACTGAATTGGAATGGGACCACATGGGCGTCAGCTCAATAAAAATAATTATCAAAATCGATTAACCCAGTGAAAAGTTATGAGGTAACAAATATAAAAAAGTACAGTCAAATTGAGAACCTCCGCCTTGTTTAAAATCGGTTGAAAATGAAAATATTCATTGAGAAAATTTACAAGCTCCATTTTATATTATTTTCTGGTGTCATGTGTGTTGCTGGTTTATTAATAGCTGCATGTCTCTCAAATACTCGTATAAGTGCAGTGTGCAGCGACGCGGATGCAATTAATCGCGTCGTCGACTGGAAAGCCGTAACGAGCGCCCTGATTGCTAATACAGTTTACTTTGCAAATTAAACTGTTTCGTGTGTCCATTTTTTGTTTTTTTTTCGCTGGATGTGGAAAAATGATGTTTTCGAATTAAATCTTGCTTGAATACCTAATCCTATAGATACTATTATCTATTATTAATCTTATTAAATACAGTAGAGAAGAATATCTCTAATTTATTTATTGAATTGATGAAAAATAGGCTCTCACTCAGCCATTCATAACACCAAATTATCTTCTCTAGGTAATATACGATTTCACTTATTTATGGTACATTTTTGAACTGCCTATATTTCCCTTAAAATATGAGCTAGACTTCAGACATCGTCCCCTACAGACTTTTGGCTAGTTATGGCAAGTAACTAACACATTGTATAAAATTAACCAGATCTGAAGTAATAATTTTACGACTTTATCCCTTTAAGCACATTATATTACAAATGCATTTTTTTTGGATTTTCGCATGGCAACCAATATCAACGTGCTTTTGTGGTTTGTATGGATGTGACGTCCGAATAAAATATTTAAAACTCATGCCAGCAAAGCCGCAGCCTTGCAGGTCCACTTGTTATGTTGTAAAAATGTGTTTGTTATGTGGTAAAAACCAATTTGAAATGGTATAATAATCTCCAATACTGTGGTATTTGTAATAATCGGCCAAGTGCGAGTCGGACTCGCGCTCGAAGGGTTCCGTACCATTATCTATATAATGTAGCGAGATGATGCAGAAGCCAGCCTCGACCAAAAATGAGCAAAAAATCACGTTTATTGTATGGGAGCCCCCTTTAATCTTTTTTTTATTATATTTTTTAGAATTTGTTGTTATCGCGGGACCGAAAATACATCATTTGTGAAAATTCCAAGTGTGATTATCACGGTTCAAGAGATACAGCCTGGTGACAGATGGATGGATGGACGGCGAAGTCTCAGTAATAGGGTCCCTTTTTTTACCCTCTGGGTACGGAACTCTAAAAACCAAAGCCCATGCAGGAGCACAGAATATTTACTATAATACTTTCTAGAAAGAGAAATTCTGGGAAAACTATGTACAATAACTATAATTTTTGCTCATCATTTCTCATTGCTGTAAGAACAGATACAATAACGGTTAGGTAATTAATTAATCCTCGACTGACCAAAAACGCGATGGTTAGAATATAGAAAATCGAAATTTTCCCTTATACAAACAGCATTCAGTTCAGCCACAATCAATTATTACGCTGACTAAGAAGGGTTTAGTGGAACTAACATTGGATATTTTTGTTGAAACTTGTATATTTGAGAACAGTATGCGAACACGTAGCTATAATAATGCGTGGGTTAACTTTGCTTGGTTAGCTAACCAAAGTTTACTCAACATATTGAATTAGGGTAAGTAAGTATATTGGATTGAGATGTTAATAAGATAAATAAAAACACTTCGTCAAGTCAAAATATTTTAATGATGCTCCGGAGCTGTGGCTAAACGTACCTAACTAGCACCTAACTTTGTAAAGATTCGTGTGGTACCTACTTGTATTCATATTATTATTAGATGAAACCTACTTATGTATTAACCACGAAATATAATTATAGTATGGCGATACTATGATAGTTACTAGTGTAACTAATAAGCGGCTAAATCTTTTAACATCCACGACTTTTGTACACTTGTAATTGAAAAAGGATTAAATATTTTTTTTAGACTCCCTGACTAAAGGAAAGTAAGAGAAGAAGAACCTATCAGTAAAATTACAAATCCAAGGAAATATGCCGAGCCTGCTGTGTTTTGTCTGTACCGGGGTTGATGGTGCAAGATGTTAATTTTTATCAGTGTTTCACTTCTCATATACCTACCGGCTGCAGATTACCTATACTAACTGCGTTAGTTGATATTGGAAAGGCAGCTAATAATAATAGATGAAAACTATTTCCTTTGTTGCGTATTTCCATTTAAAACCGCTAGATCATACGTTCTGCTACAGCAAAATAATATTATGTGCCTGAAAAATTCACGCCCAATAAAACCTTAGTGGGTCACATGGCTGATGTTGGAAAATCATTTGGTATTGGGATTTTACTGATTGTATTATCTTTTACGATGAATTCTTAATAATTTAACCCTACCTGTTTAACGTGCCTCATAAAATATGCAAAAAATATAACTCTTAGGCACAAGCATCGCAAAACCTTCTTTTCTTTATTTTTTTTTGTCTTAATGATTTTTGGTGATTTTTTAACTCACTATTAGTACTTAAATGATTGATTTCACTTAATGTTAATGATGATACAGCTGAAGATGTTTATGGGTATGCCAACTATGTATTGCTACACAGCACCGGAGCACAAATCACTACAAATCGCCGGCGGTAGGTAAGTCTTTGAACCAGAATTTGACACCATCGTCTAACAAATGAGGAATTATTAAGAGAAATAAGTAGTCATAGGTATATTCTAAGCATTTCATTTCAACGTATTGTATTGAACATAAGTGGACTTTTCTGACAGACAGTTTCACGTGCGGACCAAATAATGAAATTGAAAGGTCTCGGAACATAATAGTGACGTAAAGTGGAACTAGGCAGGCCTGAGACAAGTTCTTTGTTTTCGGACTTCATGACGTACGAGTAAGCAACTTCACACGCGGGTCGTATACGTCATCGTAGAGTAAGCGTAACGAAAATGAAAAAAAAAAATATTTTTCCGCCATGGTCGAAGCCAGGCCTACTACAAATAAAGGAAAGAGGACTTGAAAGAGAATGAAAGAAAAACTTTTTAATAAAGTGACTTAGTGAAGAATTTCTAATTATACTCGTATCTGTAAAATTCCAAGGGACCTTGGTATACTTACCTACCTATACTAAACTAACAGAATAAAAACGAATAGAACGAAAGCCTTTGTACTTCAGCTTCATTACATCGCAATTGCGTGGAAATGGGCACGAGCATGAGAAAATAATGAATATTGCGAGTTTGTTCAACAAACTAAAAATAAATGCAACAATGCATGAAGCGTCTGCTCCATCTGAAACAGCGAGGCCGTAACGAAACTTCCAGCGGCCAATTAAAAGTTGCGAGTTTACTCCTCATGTGTATTATTCAGACGCTTGGGAAAAACTATGCGTTATTTTCTACAAGCACTACAGTTACACATATACCTTCCCCTGTCAAAGAACCGGCCCTCATGGTCGAATACATTATTTAACTTTAATACACCGCTTTTCAAAAAAATACTATGGACTTAGGTTGTTTATTAACTACAATTCAACTCTAAAATTATTTAATATGCTTTTAGAATAGTTTTAAATTACGAATATTGTTAATTTTTTTTCTTCTGAAAATATAGAACGTGCTGTTTAGAGTACATAACAAGCTAAGAATCTTACAATTTTTTAATTTGTGAAGTGTTTGAAATTTGGATGAAAAAGTGCATAAAACCCACTTTATTGAGAGAGATTGTGTACCCAACGACCTATGAATTAAAAATCATAACGCTCTCATACCATCCTTCCTGGGAACGCAAATAGCATTACTTTAGGAATTCCTTAATTGTACCTAGGATTGTGATGTCATATAGAGATATTTGTCCGTACAATATGATAATGTAGAATGCTTTCACTATTACCGGAGACTTGAGAGCTGTGAGGAGACAGTCGTCTCTATACGACGAGTTGCTCAATGTACTTATGGAAAAGTCAGACTTAACTCTATTTTTAAAGTTTTCCATATTTTTAACTTAATTCTTTATAATTATTGTGGTAATACTTATTTACGAATCAGTTCAATGTATCCCAAGAGATTACTCGTATACATAATATTATTTTTATACCTAACCTCGATATTATAAGTACAAGTTGATCAATACGGTGAGTAAATATTGGGTTAACATTGTGTGAGAGTCCACCAGTCTTTAGGGAAATATTGAATATCCGTAAACATTAACAAAGCCAACATCCCTCGCCCGGTGGCCGATTTTCCTCGTAGCAACATTGAATGCGAATTGATATTGCACAAATTGCAGACCTGTTACTAACAGTCCACTGAGCAAACTAAAAATAAAACAATTTAAACTGGTTATAATCCATAGATACCAGTATTTTATCACGTAATTAATACACGTAATTAGTTCACTTAAGGTGGCGCAGTACGCTCGACCGAAGTTACTGGCGCACGTGGCAAAATTATTTTCATCTCACCCGCTCGGAAAAGCAATCTTTAATGCCCAAAATGCGGGCGGGAAATGCTATTATATTCCCTAGGCCGTCAATGCATTTTCATTTTTCCCAAGGGAGAGAAAGTAGTATGAAAATCATTTCCGGCCCTAGGCCGGAAAGGATTTTCATTTGGCATTTCATTTTTTGCATTTCCAAAGTCAAACTCGTATTACGTGTCATGTCAATGTCAAATCTCAAAGCTGAAGACTTCTTTTTTTTAATAACACATACATAATCAATTAAAATAATAACTCCTATTTCGTTTTATTAATTATAAAGAAATCTAATTAAATCCATGATTTTTTGCGCCCTGCACTGAGAAGAAGCCCACATTAGTCAAACCAAAATTAGTACTGAGAACAAGCCAAAATTAGTCGGGTTTTGTTTTCTGTTATCACCACTTCACAAAGGCTCTTAAAACTAATTGAGCTAGTATAACAGCAGTTCTTAAAGCTAAGGGTTCGAACGGGCCCTGCAAAGCTTAAAAAGCTTAGTCGACACAACATATTCAAATCCCCTGGGCACGTGAAATTACCTTCATACCTACAAGTATACTTCAAACAACGAAACGAACAAACATTGGCTACAACACAACACAATACGAAACAAACATTCCCGACCTCTATCCGCTGGACAAACACTGGATGCGACGTAATCATTCGTGAAATTGCAAAGTCGTAGAGGTTTTGTCCGAGCTTTGTTTCCACTCTCCACCGCCTCCGGGCTAACTGGATAAACCAATCACAACACCGATAGAAGCTAGGACCCGTACCTACCTAGGTACATTCGAGATATATAGCTAGTGGAAATGCAGGAGGTAAAACAGTTTTGAGAAGAAAATAAATACGTTATTGACGTGTGAAAAGACGCAGTTTGAATGCGTTTACAAAACTTATTTCACAAAGCTGTTACTCCTGTTACTGCATACATCGTATCTATTTTCCTCTCACAATACTTTTTAAATCCATAAAGATTAAAATGTTCCTGGAATAAAGATTAAATTGGTTAAAGTGCACGTCTACATATGAAACAAATAAAACGGATAAATGTAAATTATTAACTATATGATAAAGGAATTATTTATTAATTCCTCATTGGATCGTTGAAAGGAAGTAATTCAAACTTTAATACCGTTTTTAATGAAAATCCTCGGAATTTCTATAGAACATAATTAAATTTAATTTGTAAAGCGATTTTCCGTGGTCTTTTCAAAGGATCAAAGGAAATCAATGGACGCTAGCAATCATTGTGGGTTTACCGATTGACCGTTATTCTTGACTCGTATCCATTATCAAATGAGATAAGCAATATACCAACAGATGTTTACCGTGAAAGAATTCAATTTATTATATGAAATTGATTAAAAACGGCTCTCTATCTTCATTGTGCAAAAACAAAGAACTAGGACTGAATTCATTCAGGCGGAATTATGAGCAAAAAGGAATAACACTTTATCTTTGAATAATTATTCGGATTCCTACGAGAAGTGTACTTTTAATTAAAATGAAGACTTAATGAAATCATTTAACATTTTTATATGGCGGGTTAACAAACTTTACAAAGTTGAATAAAGATACTGCCTTTGATATTAATAATATCACGATCTATAACTCTAATTATAATTTCAAGATAAAACTGTATATGTAATATTTCACGCTAAAACTACTAAATCGATTTTAATGAAATGTCGAATGGAGGTATATTCTGTTATTAGACAAATTTTGAAAAAAACTACATTAATAGCGGAGCATAGACTTATAATTTTAGGAAAATATAGGAAAATGAAAATTTTGTAAGTACCTACCTATGTATTTGCAGATCTAAGAATCCTATAATTGAGTTCTAACAAAAATTCTTGTGTAACAATTAGTATGAAAAAAATTAAACTGTGTGTTAATATAAGATGCGGCCTAAACTTGTTAAATAAGTAACATTCAATATTCAGAACATGGCCTAAAACCGGGAATTGGGACGCATCAGAACTCAAGAGACGTCTAGACATCAGCTACAGGCAACAATTTCTTTGCCAAGCAGCCAAGTTATGAAAGTCTCCGTTTATCAATTGGCTTGAGTTTATAGCATTTAGCTGTATACAGGGTAGAGTCAAATCTCATCTAATCTTACGTTGAAGAGTACTAACAACAAGAAAATATACTTACTATTTTGTTCCATTTAATCCAATTTACATTAATAATTATATTACACTTATAATTAAACTATCAGTGTTAACTAGTTGTAAATAAAATCACGAAGCAATTTTTTTCTTTTTACGAGTACATTAACAATCTAACGCGTTTACGTAGGTAAGAAACCCACACTTTGAAAAATCTCACGTGAGATTGGGGGAAGGAGGAGGGGGTTGAATAAAATCTCGCGACATCTCAACTCAACAGAAAATTAAAAAAAAACACCTCACGTAATTTATGGACGCCTCCTTATTTACTCGTAGTAGTAATTAGAAAAAACATTGTTTTTCTGTGATATTTTCCCGCAACGGTGCCTCTCGCTCCCACCAACGCATTCGTAAGAGCGGGGTGGACAAAAATAAAGACCTTCTTGGCTTTATAAATTAAATTCACTTGACGACTATTTCTAAACTAACATTGTGGTGTGTAAAAAAACTTGGCTGGGACATAAAATTTTTAAAGCTTTCTTAACCCACTTCTTAAGCCCCAAGTCCCAACATGTTTAATGCAGTGTTGCAGCAAGTTCTCTGATTATTTATTTATTTAGCACCGAGTCGGATGTTTTACTCCGCCACTATTTTCCCCGAATGCACTTCTAGAGAGCACAGATAAAGTAAAGACCAGGATATTTTGCATATTTTTGATGTACAATCCAAAGCTAAATCTACTTGCACTAAAATATACCAATACATGAATTGTAAGTTTTTGAGGGTTTCGTACCAAAATTGTTAAAATGAAAACCTTGTAGTGAGACTTTTTTGACCGTCCTCTGTCTGTCTGCCACAATCCTTTATTTAATTTTATTTAAACTATATCGACCATATATCGACATGTTTTGACATTATATGACATAGGTAATAGTGGTTCCACATTATTGAAAATGATAATTATTTTCATTTTTATTACAAAAGCGACATTCAAGGATAGTAGGTGGGGGTTTGGCATTTCAAAGTACGAGTATGATAAAAGTATTCCAAGTGATGTATCATTACTTTTCTTATAATTAACAATCTTTAGACACACTAGAAATAACACAAAAGTTAAGTAGGTATTTACAATAGATGTAATATGTATATGTGTTTTATAAGTTTATTACAAAATGCGGCTTTATCTCTATTATACCGCTTGTTTATTTATAAAGACCTTCCTGACATGTCCTTCCCTATATTATGATCAAAGGTTTTTTTAAGCTATGCTTGACCTGCATACTAAGCTATGGCTAAATGGCTCTTTTTCAAATAGCATACCAAAGCCCTGGGGTGGAGTCAAGTTCAATCCTTGCAATAAAAAATGCTATATTAACATTGGAATTACTTACTCAGAAACTCAGCTCGAATAATATAAAATAGCTCTTTACTCTATAGTTTAGAGTGGAAAGCTGAGATACGTCTTCTTGAATATTTAATTTGTTTTGTATTCGTCTGTTAAGTAGATAGTTTATTTGACACTGAAAGTTTTCTCTCAAACTACTCGTAAACCGCTGGCTTGTTAGTTATTTAAATTAAAAGCTAAATTCGTTATGAAACTACTGAAAATCTCATTATATAGGTACGTTATGTACTTTAAAATAACGTGCCAAAATAGGCTTTTTTCTCCAAACAATACGTGATAAATAGTGGTAATCTCGGCGTCAAAAAAATCGCACCTTTCAAAAAATCTACTTCAAACAACTTTAGACCTTATTTGACATCAATAATGAGGGTCATGTTGCATATCATTTGAAAGGTGATGAAATGGAGTGTACAAAAACAATTCAATTGATTATTTTTCTTTTACTGGAAGAGCACAAAAAAAGAAGAAGAAAACACTTACAATTTTGCTCCTTAAACAGCCGCTAGTTGCGCTACCTTTTGCAGGTATAAAAGGGTCAATACAGGTTCAATCGGGATCATTCGCTATCCAACCGTTGAAGTGGACACACGAGAAGCTCATTCCCAAGAAAAATACCCTTGAAGATGGATACCACTGTCGATGAGGCCGCCCAAGTGATTGCACTACTGTAATCAGGCATGCGGCAGTGTGATGTCGCTCGGCAACTCAACTTGAGCCGTTTTTCGGTTCGAAGAGTGTACCAGCGTTTCCTGGAGACCGGTGGCTACGTCCGAAGACATGGGTCTGGTAGACGTCGCTGCACCTCGGAGAGAGACGACCGATTCATCGTATCGACATCTTTGAGAAATCGCTTCTTAAATGCTGTTGAGTTGCGACAGCAGCTCCAGACAGCTAACAGAAGAACCGTGCGTGTGTCTACGGTTAGACGAAGGCTGGGGGAGAGGAAAATAGCGGCGCGAAGAGCTGCTACGGGTCCAAAATTGACCGCAGAGCATCGGCGAGCCCGCTTGCAATTCGCTCGCGAACACGTCAATTGGACCCTCGAACAATGGAAAGCTGTTCTCTTCTCAGACAAGACGAGAGTGTGCCTTTTCTGCAACGACAGACGCAAAAGAGTGTACAGAAGACAGGGTGAACGTTTCGCCCAAGCCTGCATCCAGGAGACGGTGGAATATGGAGGCGGTTCTTGTATGTTCTGGGGCGGCATGTCTGCCGACGGCAAAACCGACCTTGTTTGCGTCTCCCGGGCTCGAGGTGCTCGCGGGCAAGGGTCGCTGACTGCTCACCGGTACATCACAGAGATCCTGGAAGACCATGTGGTCCCCTATGCCAGTTTTGTTGGCGAGGGGTTCACGTTGATGCATGACAACGCTCGCGCTCACACTGCAATTATTGTGCGCGACTACCTTCAAGATGTTGGGATCTCTGTCATGCAGTGGCCAGCGAGAAGTCCAGACCTGAACCCGATTGAGCACCTATGGGACCATTTAAAACGCAAGGTTCGGTCTCGTGATCCCGCTCCTACGACTCTCCAGGAACTCAAAGATGCCGTTATTGAGGAATGGGACACTATCCCTCAAGAAGAAATTTTAAAATTGGTAAGATCCATGAGGGATCGTATGGAAGCCGTCATCAGGGCAAGGGGGGGTAACACTAGATTTTAGATTAGTTTTAAGATCATTTTTGTATTCTTTTTTGTGTAATTAATCTGTTTTAAATTAAGGCTTAATTAAGGATTTTTACTGTTTTATATACTTCTTTTTTTTTGTGCTTTTCCAATAAAAGAAAAATAATAAATTGAATTGTTTTTGTGCTCTCCATTTCATCGCCTTTCAAATGATATCCAACATGACCGTCATTATTGATGTCAAATAAGGTTTAAAGTTGTTTGAAGTAGATTTATTGAAAGGTGCGATTTTTTTGACGCCGAGTGTAGTTGTACCTATTTTATAAAAAAAAACTTTGTGATTACAAAGATAACTAATTCTGAAATTTAAATTAATTCATTAGTAGGTACATCTGTAACATTGTTATACTCGTATTATGGTGAGATTAAGTAATATTAATTATAATGAAATGATTATAATGAGATTAAGTAAGATTAATATGTATAACAGTAACCTTAGTTATACATTGTGCGTTTCAAAATATCGGTCTATCCAAAAAGTACAATCAGTGAAATATTTGACATAATATTAATAATGAAAATTATTTCACGGCTGATAACGAAGTTTTTTGTTGAAAATCCTTGAAAAAATTCAAACGCATTGAAATGAGTTAATATTTAATGCTAAAAGCAGCTATAGTTTAGAGCTCAGATGGAGCTCATATGAAGCAAACACGAAACGATGTCAAGGGCGAATTCTAGATTTATAAGAACTAGCTGAATTTTCAGGGTTCCGTACCATGACTTGGTTGTACACCTGTCTGCCATTTACTCGTACGGCTTTTTTGAAGAAAAATTTAATTTCGGAATTTTTTTTTGACGCAGCAGGGAAAAGACGAAAAAAAAACAGATTTTTTATGTTAAAAGAACACAATAACAGGACAACTAAGCAAAAATTTTCCAGTTCCTTATAAGTATAGTTTTAGCTTAATAGTACTAGTGCTATTATATTTTCGTAAAAAGACGTTTATAAATTTGGTGGTACGGACACCTCTTTGCACAAAGTCAATCGACTCTTGGCCGGTTTTTTTCTTTTGCTTTTCTCTTCGTGGACTCTAGTGGCAGCTTAATTGAGATTAAGCCCCGAAGCGCCGTCAAAGAGCGACGTAGACATTTTTAGTAAAGGAAAAATGCAATTTCCTGTAAAATTCGACATCGAGGGATTTTCAGGTACCCAGATATCTGATTGACAATTTTATTCAGAAAAATATAAGAAAACGGATGGATATTGGATTTTGAGAATTAAATAAATTATTTATAAATAAGTATTGCATTGTCTGAAATGTAAATGAAAATGGAAAATCCATTGATCCGACACAGCGTTGCAAAATGGTACCAACATGTTTCGAATACATTATAAATTTAAATGAAACAAATTGGAGTGATCAAAGTCATGTGAGTAATGCATAATAATTAATTTATTATTAATGTGAGATTGTCTCAATATTACCTAGATTAATAAATAATATTACCTAGGTACGTACCTGCTTACCTTTTTGCTTGTTGAGGTTTTTTCTTGGGTTTGTCGTTTTCGTTGTTGTTAGAAAAATACATAAACCCGCTTGGATTTAAATTAGTTTTAACTTATTCCAAAACTTCTCCCGCTTAGGTACCTATACCTAAGTAGTACCTAGGCATTTTGTATATTTTACAAAATATAGCAGGAAGCTTAGGTACCTATAGCCTTTAAGCTATCTATTTCCAAATCGGTCCAGTAGGTAGTTAAGAGTGATTGAGAAACAAATACATAATAATATACTAGGCCCATACCTACTTGGCGTTGGTAATCACTATCTTAATAACATAAAAAAAAAGATATCCAGCTTTTTTGTGAATAGAAGGTTCTTTCAGTTCCAATTCTCGAATAATATGCTGTCTTCCACGATTTAGGTACCTACTTACTTACCTAAGTACTTCGTTCAAAATGTTTCATTGGTAGGTACTGTATCGTTATTTTAGTTATTGTCGTACATCATTTTTGCATAGGTGCAGTGGTATGCGATCGATTTCGAGTTAGGTAAAAGTTGCGGGTTCGATTCCCACCACGATCTACTTTAGAACTTTATAATTTCTAAAATAGCTCAGGTCTGGTATGATAGGATGCTTCGGCCGTGTCTAGTTACTATATGATGATGGCATCCGTTGCCAAAATGTAGAACAACGGATGGGACTCCCATCCGTTGGGAGTAACACCTGGTAACACCGAAATTCAATGTGTCGAGCACACAGACAAGTGACAACAGTAGAGACTAGAGGCAATAACCGACAAGTGACCGACAACGACCGATGTCGTACGAACGTGGCAGCCGAACGTTGGCCGAACGTTATAGTTGTTTCAAAGTCACGTTTGTTTTTATTTTTTCATTACGAACACGAAGTTTATAGTTCGCGCTCGATCATATTTTTTATTTAAATAATTATTTCTCTTTATGTACATAATATCTGGTTGACCGAGCTTCGCTCGGTAGTTTAACTACTGGATAATAGATGGCAGCAGAAGTGCTTCGCTCGGTAGTTTAACTACTGGCTAATAGATGGCAGCAGAAGTCATAGTTTTATTATTATTTTTTTGGTAAATTCGACATTTTCTAAAAATGAATCCTAGCTAGATCGATTTATCGCCCCCAAAACCCCCTGTATACTAAATTTCATGAAAATCGTTGGCGCCGTTTCCGAGATCCAGATTATATAGAAATATATATATATACAAGAATTGCTCGTTTAAAGGTATAGGATTAAGCATAATTTAAATTATCTACAAAAAATATTTTGTCCATTTAGTTGCATCAACACTTTTATTATTATTTCCTTAAATATCTTCCATTATGTTGAAGTTCGATGGCATCGCATTTCAAAATAACAACGTTTATGACAACGTCAACAGAACATGTTACTAATACGCTAGCTGGACGTCCAACACCGTTGTCAGAAACAACGATGTTAACAACGGGTGACGGTATCGAAACAACGTTGCGCAACGATGGTGAAAAATAACAAAAACGCCCATCTCTACTCTATACCAACAAAAACGCTCTTGTACCAACAAAGGACATCTACTCTAAACAGGGAGAACCGCGCGAAAAAATGTCGCCAGTTTATCGGTGTCGTTAGTAGGTACCAACAGTATAAGGCCACGCGGTAGTTCGCTCAGCAGCCACCTATAGTATTTTGACAGTTGGCGCTACTGTTTGCTTGTATGAAAAAGGTTTACGTAAATCGTTCGGATGCCCGTATCTTGAAGTTAGTAATCAGTGCTTTTGGCACAATGCTGAGTTGAACCACGGAATACATACCTAGATACTAACGGGTAGCAGTTAGCACTGAGAAACCGGTACCGTAGGTCATAAGTTTTCTTACCCCTTCCAAGTTATGAAGTTAGTAGGTACAATAACATCTTTCGCTGCATGTTCAGTTACCATGAATCAGGTGGCATCGCAGTCAAGTATTAACTTTAGAGTACTATAAAAAAATCGTACCTACCAAATTCGTATTTACCAACAACTAGGTATTACATACACTAACTACCTGGGCTACCTTTATGTTAGGAAAATGAATCTCGTAAATGATTCATCCTCATCATGAAATCATGATAGTACCAAGTGATTCTAGTCTGGAATAATAATAATTTAATTTACCACTTACTTGTTGCGCTAACTTCAGGCCCGAGGGATTCGAACGCCTTCCCGAAACTTAGTTTCAGGAGTCGATCAGAATCTGTAAAATATTTTGTGAATAAGCGCCATCTAGCACACTTTGTACATAATTATTTTAAACAGCGCCATCTACTTGAACATCTGTAAACCGTGTTATAAAATGCATCGGTGGTCTAACGAAGACGTGTTGTGTGGTTTTTATTGTCTACGTAGTGTTATACTCAAAACATAGATGGCGCTGTAAAAAATAACGAATGCCAGGATTTGAAAAAGGTGTAAAACTTTATAAAAGGTAAAAAAAATGCAGAAAATAAAACTACGTTACTATTTAATTTTTGTATCAGTTTGTTTTGTTCATTATTACACCCAGGGGGTATATTAGAGGTCGTAAAAAGACGACTTTGGGCATCACACAACGAGACCGAGACGTGGTTGATTGATTCGGGAGTCAACGGAATAACAAAATGTGATCTTGGATTGAATAAAAATAGACACTAATGAACTGAGATAATTTATGATTGGGTGTAGCCTGTAAGTAGTTATATAGGTAGGTAACTAGGTACTAGGTTATCCACCCGCACTGCACGCACAGTAGGTACCTTGACTTAGTCAGCCACCCCTAGTAACTAGCACCAAATTCTTCACTCCATCGAGCCAACGGGCAGGAGTCGCCTTACCAGCGTAAAACAAATAGCAGCCTCCTGCAGTCCTATGGGCTGTGGGTATCTGTTTGATATTTCTACGGTTAGGTACCCTGTTGAGTTTCTCCTTTCTTTTTAGAGAATCATCTAACAAAAGCCACTGCCACAGCTGGTGAAATTAATGAAACTAGTGGAGGCTAGTGATGGTACCTGCCGCCGTGGAGTCAGGCGGCGGCTGGAAGTGGTAGGTGGCAGCGAACCCTTGCCCCGGTGACGCGGAATTCGCCGTGAACTGCAGCAGGAGAGACGGGCCCGTCGACAGCACCTCGAACCCTGGACCGACCAAAATGTTACACTCAAAATATGTTTGTTATAGGAATACCGAAAAAAATTCACCAGTTTTCTGGGGTCAAATTTTTGGTTTTGACACCAACAAAGTGAGTTGTTTGTCGCCCGCAGTATTGTCTATGGACCGCGTTCCATGCCACAGATCACTATACTTGTTATTACGAGTAATAGTCCGCACGCTAGTGTGACGATTTACGCCATGTTGCGGCGTACCTATTAGCGGAACTTTTGACAAAATGGCTTACAGTCATAGAGATCCAAGAGGCAGCCCGCAACTTTTAAAGTGCGGTACTTAATAAATATTTTGTCACAATTTTTCACGCTACACAATTTCTCACGCACACTAGCATCAGTGCACCATAATTTCAAATTGACACACACTACTTACAGTAAAATTTTGCCGCACTTACGGAACTGTCGTTGTTAGGAAGGGCTCTATTATTATCGATATTAAGTATCTATCGGAGCGCGAGCGGCGACCTATTTATAAATCTGTGGGTACAGTCTTATATTATATCCAGTAATACCTTATACTGGTATAATTTCTGATATTATTTTCTGATATTTCACTAGTCGTGATTTAATAATAAACGAACATTATATACTGTTGGTATTATTAATTGTATTTTTTCTCGTAAACTACTTTTCGATATACTTATAGAAAAATCAGACCCTTTTATCTCAAGGATTGAGCTCAGTTGGGGAGAAAGAAACCTACGTTGAACCCTTTGTTTGTTGTCTACTTCATTACAGACGTGATTGCCGACCTCACTTCAGTAGGCACCTATTGAAGTTCCATTCGTGCCCACTAGTTATTCTAACCGTTCTCGCTAACAGGTTAAGAATAGATACCTAAGTATCGATTAATACCTGTCAAGATAGATTTAAGTTGTAAAGTACGGAAATATTATTCCATCATCTGTGAAAATTTCAAGTGAACTAACTATCACGGTTCAACAGACAGCCTGGTGACAGACAGAGACGGACGGACAACAAAGTCTCAGTAATAGGGTCCCGTCTTTTACCGTTTGGGTACGGAACCCTAATAACATAAAATTTAGCTTGGTTCAGTTCAGCCGCGGCTGGCGATGTGAACGGCGTGCGATGAACTCTCGACTTCTCGCTCCTAGATAATATTTAATTTTATCTGTCTTCTGAATCGTTACTTACCATCAAGTGAGAACAATAAATATTGATTTCTTATATAGGGTTATTTTAAAAATACCAAATCGCTCTCGGCCTGTAGTTATTTACATTAACACAAACAACGTTTGTTATACGACTTTTTTTTAACTCGATATTTTGAGGAATACTTATCAAATTTTCAACATTTTACACAGATACTCTACCCGTAACTACTCTTTACATTGTACATGTATACCTAAGTGCTACATTAGCGACGCGGCCGTATAATTATAACAATTCAATTTTGGCTTCGATAGTCCAAAGTCCACATTTTTCATAATTAAAAAGAAAAACTCGACTGACGCGGCATTATTCATTCAAAACGGTGACCAAGGGCTGACTGGTATAGGAATAGAATAGAACACTCCATACCCCAGCCATCGATCGACTGGTTACAATGAAATCGCTGCAAACTATATTGCTGCGGAATAATTCATTTCATATGTATGAAAGCGAATGGTTCTGGGTCTATAAAATTGAATGGCACGGAAT
This sequence comes from Coenonympha glycerion, assembly GCA_963855885.1. NCBI lineage: Eukaryota > Metazoa > Arthropoda > Insecta > Lepidoptera > Nymphalidae > Coenonympha > Coenonympha glycerion. The sequence continues at coordinate 11,250,659 of OY979637.1, read as the reverse complement.
AGGGGGAACATTATAATTTCAACAAAGCTTATTGAAACAATGTCTGCTCGTGGGATTTGGAACCGTTCAACTATTCATAAATTAAGTTTTGAAATTGTTTTTTTTTGTAATTGAATGATTGGATTGAATAATTGGATGTTTGATAAAAATAAACACTATGTTCATAATAAGGCTTTTCACACCTATTTTTAGTTAGGTAACACCTGAAATAAAGATTTTATAGATAAAATAAGGCCTGCATAGGTCCACTGGTTGTACTCGTACTTAGCTTTTATGTCCATAACGTATAAGCCTGCCAATCCGCACTTTGCCAGCGTAGTTGGCTATGGTGTCAAATGTAGACTAGAAATGGCCCGGGGTTTTTTCTTGCTTATAAGATTAGGAAGACTAATAAGTAGTTTATTATGGCATATTGTATGTATGTAGGCAATAATGATACCGTACGTTTTTATTAATATTTAAAAACAGTAGGAAATTCACATACATTCTGAAGCATGGTTCAAGAAGTAGTAGTAGTAGCATGAAAGATTGCAGCTAGCAAAGAAGGTAAGCGCCACTCGACAAAATGATGGATTGTTAAAGCTTGCTTTGTAGATACAGGAGTTTAATATAACTCCGCGCTCCCCCGATGCCTTAGAAAACGTTAGAGGGATAGGGTAGTCGGTGCTCAATAAATGTCGCAGTGAAAAATTGTCGCCCAAGTGTTTCTGTATGGAAGCCTTAGCGTATCTTCATGCTACATTTATTCTCACTTTGCAAGTTCCGAGATAGAAGCTAACGATAATAGCACCTGTTCGAGGTTATTCTCTTGACAATGGTTACGTATAGATTATCTTCACTCTAATAAAATTGAATGTTTGTTTATAAAGGCGAAAGTTTGCGTGTAAATTCGTAACTCCTTCACGCTGCAACTACTAGTTGCAGCGTACGCGTAAAGTATTTCGACATACTTATGTCGAAGACTTTAGATTCCGAGTAAGTATCGTTTTACGTTTCCACAATATTATAATAAAGTGAAATAAAATAAATAAAATGAAACTAAAATTAAAAAAATACTTTATTGTTAATTATAAACAAAAAAAAATCAAAATTTCAATTAAAAATAAGTATAAATTATAAAGAAAGTATAATGTAACAAAGGAGCTGGCACAGTATTGTTCTATTTCTAAGTACTAGCACAGATTTTAATTCTTCCTCCTTACATCGAAAAAAAAAACCAACATAAATAATAATATTATCATCATTTGAAAAATTGTTATACAATATCTTTTAATTTTAAATTAACACAAAAAATGCAGAATAGTTTATACAGAAACGGGCTAGTAAATAATTTACGCAGTATAACAAGCGCATAATTACGTAAATTTTAAGTAAAAGTAGGTACGCGTGTACCTTTCTACTTGTATGTTCTCTACAAAGTACTAATATCACAACACAAGCTGCGAAGTTCTGTTCTTTCGCCATCGTCACAGAACACCATAATACCTTTGCCATCGTGAGCACTCTAACCAACTGCGTACTACGAGGTGTTTCAGTGTACCTGTCAGCTCGTTACACAGCATCGCGATGGCCGGCGAGTTGGTGTCCCTCCCGTCGAACACCTTGATGATGTCCGCTCTTCGGAGGCAACTGCGAACATAAGGCAAAACATCATTTAAATAAATATAAATTTAAATATATAAATATAGTGGACAACATCACATACATTGCTCCGATCCCTTAGTAAGTAGCTTATGCACTTGTGTTAAGGAAATCAGAAACAACGACGGTACCACAACACCCAGGCCCGAGACAATGTAGAAAACTTATTTTCTTACATTGCCCCGACCGGGGATCGAACCCGGAACCTCAGAGATGGCGGCGCCTTGAAAACCGGCACGCTAACCACTCAACCACGGAAGTCGTCATTAAGAACAAGTAAATAATTTATAAATGAAAAAACACGTATGTTAAAACGACTTTTTCCAAAAAAATATAGCCTATCTTACTCGGAATGATGTAAGGATTCTAACGATACCCCATATGTAGGTAAGTATGTACAAAACTATTCAGCCGTTCAGAAGTTATCGTGGAATAAAGAATCTCACATACACACAAGAATCCTAAAAACATTACACTCCTTTTTTGGGCAGTCGTGTAGAAAGAATAATAATAATCGGTCAAGTGCGAGTCGCACTTGCACGAAGGGTTCCGTACCATTATCTATATAACGCAGCGAGATGATGATGCAGAAGCCAGAAGGTCCATTTACCTCTATGATTTACCTACTATTATACAAGTAGTGAACTGTGAAATATACTGGATCAACGACCAAAAACGAGCTAAAAATCACGTTTGTTGTATGGGAGCCCCCTTTAATCTACATTTTATTATGTGAAGTATGACGCTTTGTTACCCTTTCAAGCAAAAAGTACTCAACCAATTTGGCCGAAATTTGGAATGGAGATAGATACCTACTTAACACAAAGGCTATATGCCATTCGGCAAAATCAAGGCTCTCACGGTTGGAAAAACGTTCAAACAAAATGATTGTGTATGAAACAAAAATAAACTTTTCTGAGCACACCCACCTTAAAATCTGTGACCCACCTAATTTGCAAATGACGATAAAATCGGTTTTAGAAGAATGCTACAATAATTACATTACTCTGTTGCAGAATTTGTCGCTCAATCGAAGTGGGTAATGCAATCTATTTCAGATAGTTTCTTTTTTTGATTCCGTTCAATACTTGCTAATGAATCAAAGCATTTTCCTTTACAAATTTCAGTCTTCTTTGTGATACTCTAACAGCTTAACTACAGTTGTTTATTGAAATCCCAAAATAATTCATGAAGGTACCTTCTAAGGCAATACAAATAATTTTTAAAATTCATTTTATAGGCTCACGACCTAGCGCTTTATTATGGGGTTTTTAATTATAAATTTTAGAAAAGGAGAAACTTATCAAGATACAAAATGTCGTTCTATGTTTCCTAAACGTAAGTATTCACAAAAAACAGCCCTGTACATCGGTTCTGTAATGTTTTATTGACTTGATTTTTAATATAATATGACTGTCTGCAAAATATGCGACTATAAACGGACGTCGGTCAAATGAAATAAAGCCGTAGCACGAAGATTTGCAGTATACTGTGCAATTACAGCAATGTCATTAATTACTGTTGGTACACTTTACTCATTAGCGATCATTAAAATTTCAATACTACTTTTTACGAACAAAGTTGAAAAGTATTTCTATTTCAGAGCGGCAAAGCAACATATTTTGTCAAATCAATGTTTAATTTATATGCCATCATGTTATTTTTAAAATGTCGTTCTATTATTTAAATGTAACCGAATTAAATATGTAGCTAAAAACTAACTTTGGATATTTTAATGTTTGTAACTGGATCATAAAACAAATACAGAATTAATTTGGATTTACGAGTAAATGTTGCAAATTAATATGCTTTATATTGTAATGGATCAACACATTAAGCTTTTTATCCCGAAAATCCGCTGTTTTTGCGGGGTTTAAAAAAGCTAGCCGAAGCCGCAGGTACAACCTAGTGGTAGAATAATTACTGAATATTCAATACAGAATCTTGAATGTGTACCAACTTAATTGAATATCCAATAGTTATTATAATATTTGAGTTAAAATGTTTTTGGTATACGCGCGACTGTGGTTGCGGTGAGCGCTATTTGTGGTTATTTGGCTTCGATCAAATCAATACATTACACGTATTCTGGCAATCACAACCAACTTTATTTTGAATAGAGGTCTTTCTCATTCCTACGAATCCTTTGGTTGCTACGACTCCTCACAAAAATAACTAAACCAATAATCAAAAAACCGTTTTAGATCGTATTTAACGGGGTCTTTTCCCTGTTTCTAGCAATTTCTCTTCTTTTCCAACCCGGTTTAAATCATGAATAAGTATATTTTTGCATCGAAAAAAATATATGTTGTAGATACATTCTCTATCTAGTACTCAAAGTTAAAATAAATGCTTAAAGCTAAACTTTTCTCGATCATAAAAAAAAATGAAGAAATATCGATTTTGACTATTTATTCCACTTTGTGCCTAAAGTTTTTAACTAAATTTAAAAATATATATATGAAAATAAAGCTGAGTGAATTTATCAGCGGTTCGTGTAAAAAAAAATTTTTTTTTTAATCAAGCATAGCTCAAGCCTGTTTTTCAACGAATACGGTCACGCGCATCCTCTAGCGGGGGTGCGCCAGTCGTCCGACGGACTCTATCGAGGTAGGACGTACGCCAGTTTTGCCAGGCCACGCTGTCCCGCGGTTAAATTTTCAACTTTATATTTTTTTTTTTGAAAAATATTATTTTGTAGTCACTAAAATTTATAATTAGCTGTAAGTTAATAAGCATAGTACCTACTTACTTTTAAATAGTTCTTCGTACAGGGGTCTGATTGCCCAAGAAAATGTATTCAACGTTATCGTAATCGTTTGCTAATTCTGCCCACCTATAATTGGCTGACGTAAATCAGGGAACCAATCAGCGGGCAGAGTTTCTAAATGATTACGATAACGATGAATACGTTACAAGGGGCAGATTTTAGCTTTTTTAATATTATCTCGATTAGAATATACTAATATTTGGATTAGATTTGTTTACAATAGCCATAAATAAATTTTGAACAAGAAAAGTAATAATTATTATTATAGGTTTATTTGTAGTAGTAACAATGTGAACACAGTTTAACAACACACAGTAAGGCGAAGTAGTTGCTGTTTGTGGCTTTAGTGAGACTTGAGCCTCGATACTTATAAACTTCATCAAGTCCATTTCATAACGTTGACGTAAGACAGGTAATCAACTAATCAACCGAGTTATAAACCCATTCATGGTTTTTCACCTGGGTTCTCTAGTTCCCCATCTCTAAACAGGTTTTATGTAGATACATTTTGTAATCCAATGGACAAACCTGATAATTACACATCTATTTATTTATATGGAAAACCTTTTTAAAGAAACTACGAAATAATATTAAAGGATAAGCGTATTTGCTAAGGGATCACACTGTTAATATTATCAATTAGTTATTAGATATTTCACAGCTATTTCACCTAACATTGTATGGGAAGCATCGGCGGATCCAGGGGGGGTGGTTTTGTCATGGGGGGTCATATAATATTTAATTGATTTATGGTTGATTCTATTTTATATTTTAGTATCAAACGCATTATTAGGTAACGAAAATATTGAAAATTTGAATTTCACCTCGCCACCGCGACCTTTTAACTGTTGAGCTCCTGATTTCCCAGGAAATTTCCTGTTTTATCAACAATTCTCCTTATTTACTGATTTTATTAATTAATCTCAAGTTATATTTGTATCTAAGTGTCCTCCATGGCGGATTTTCACGAAATGACCTTGATTGCACGGACGTATACAAGGTCATTTCAGGTCGCCAATTTGAGCTCGCTTCGCTCGCATATCTAGTTATCAAGATATGTATGCCCCCAGAATCTTTATTATGTTGTGACTTTTTCAGTAAAAAAAAAACAGAAAATTTCGTGCTCGCTTCGCTCGCATATCCAGTTATTAAAATATATAAAGTTCGTGTTCGCCTCATTCAGGACTATTTGCAATTTCAAGACGTTATTCCGCCTAAAAATTATTATATTATTTAAATTAGACTAAGACTAAAGATGGACCACACTATTAAAAGAAGTAAAAAAACCTAAAAAAATTGAGCTCCCTTCGCTCGCATATCCAGTTACCTAAATATATAATATAAAGTTCGCGTTCAATTCATTCGGGCATATTTGTGATTTTAAGACGTTACTACGCCTAAAAATGATTATATTATTTTTATTAAAGGCGTATCTCACTGTCAAACCATGTTAAATTCAAGACTGGAATAAATAGTGATTTATCCTGCAAAATCGTAAAAATTTTGAGCTCGCTTCGCTCGCGTACATTCTAACCTGTTACGAAAAATCAAATCGTGGCTAAGAGCTATAATAGTTAAAAACATCTTAACCATACTGGTTAAGACGTCACCACGTCCGAAAAATGCACCCATTGAAGTACCTAGATGAAGTTATAATGCGTTTCGGAAATAATTTATACAAGTACAACGTGATTCGTGAGTCTGTACTCGTATATAAGTAACGTGTTTACAAGTATCAATTTCAATGTCTTAAAAACTTAAAAGCGCTAAATAATACGTAGACATAACTATATAAGTATGTATAATTTGTTATATTGAAATTGTAAACAACATCCGTCAACTTAAACTAAGTCCTACTGTATGTAATTATTCCGTGTTCCGGGACAGCGGATGGGGTCACTGCGCTCAAGCGGCGCTCGATGTCCATTTACTTTCGTACGCGAGAATTTTGGAGGGCGGGAGGTAGCCCGCAAATACCTATAGTTCCGGGAAAACCTAGCCTTAACCGATTTCGAAAAAGTATAAAAGGAAGAAGTTCTAAATGCGGCGCGTATACTTTTTTATGGATGTATGTACAGTACTGTTTTCTTCAATAATAATAATAATAATTAATAATAATATCTGCTAATGGTTTAATCCCAGTCAGCCTGGCTCACCATCTGCGGTGACTGGGTTTCCGTGGCAGTTTACTTGCGGCCAGGATGCAGAAGGCGGTGGTGCTCGACTCGGCTAGGATAGTCCGTCGGTTTCTTAGCCTGTCGCCCTGACCCCCGGCCGTTTGGTCTCCCCTGCCGGGGTGTAGTCCTCCGCCCGGTACATATATGTATGTGTGTAACGTTTATGTATGTCTATTTAATCTATGCGTATGTAAGTAAGTTTATTATACGTCTTTGGTTTTTATATATATTTATCATGTACCGGGTGTGAGAGTTTATTTAAATATGGAAATAATAATTAAAACACAACGGATTTTCATGGGTCTACAATTGATCGATAGGAAATAGTCTCGAATAGCATATGTGTATATATCATGCAAATTTTATCGAAATTAGTTCGGTACTTTTTACTGACACAATTTAAACATGAATTGAACTTATGAGTAGGCACATCCATTGTAGTTTCCGATAAAAAATACTCAGGTCGATAACACCAATCCCATACGTTTCGAACATTTCTATTAGCGACATCGGCTCTTGAATAAAATGAGACGATTCTGCGCAAAATTTGTATTAATTAATATTAATGTATTAAGTGCATAGTACTTAATGCAACATCAGAAGTGCGGTGTACGCATTACGCGGTCCTGTAGTGTTTGCGGTCGTCACTATCCATCTGTAGTTAGTACGCATTAATGAATGTAAATCAAGCTTATGTCATATCTGTACTTATGTATCTACTCAGCTAGGAAATTGACGACTCTCTAGATTTTTTTTTAACATTATCTCAATTTCACCGATACGAAACTTGAGAATACTGCTGCTGCCGTCGGCTTACTACTTACGCTGTCGGTGTCAAACCAAATATCGTTGACCCTGGCAAATTGGTGACAATTTTTAACCTACTTTTTTCGCTCTACAAATCAGTACGTATACTTTATTGCGCTCTCATCTGATAGTAAGTGATGATACAGCCGAAGATGGTATCATATTAACGTGTAAGGAGCAGTAGCCCCTAACGGTTCGTACAAGGTATCGCGCCGGAACGCTAAAGCCGGTTCCCAATATTCGATCTATCTTCCATTTGCCCTACCAGAGATATCAATTTGACATTAGCTTCATACAAATTATGTCAAAATTCTATCTCTAGTAAGGCAAACCATGGATAGATTGAATATTGGGAACCGCCATAAATCGCTTGGCAGCGGTCTTTGCCAGTAGGGTGGTAGGTAATTAATAAGACCCAAGCCTCTTACCAGACTAGACTTGAGTTAAATAAGAAGAGCATCAACGACTTGGTCGCCAAGTTCAGCGAGAAGTTGTGCCTAAGACTTGTAAAAAGTTTAAGGATATCAATAAATAAATATTAAATGGAAGCAGGCGTTATTTTGCTAAAATCCCAGGACAGATTAATTTGTTTTGATATAATCCGCTACTTGAAAATATTCTGTATAATCCAATATGCAGGAACACCGCACGCATGAAATACCACAGACAATTTCCAACACTTTCTTCGACATAAATAGCTTTGAATTTAATCTAAACTAATTTATATGAATTAAATAGTATGATACAATTCAAAGTGCAATTGTATACATCAGCTGAGTCAAACAATGCTTTCAGCAGTGCACTTGAAACACCATTACGAAAGCTCATGCATTAATGAGCTCTACTATTGCGAATATACGTACTCAGTTGTTTAATTAAATGCATAACCCACGCATCGCTATATAATTGAATTTACATCCCAATGTATTCTCATTTGAATCGTATTGTGACATCGTGTGCTATTTGGAGCGTTAATAATTTAGTGTGCAAAGATGGTAATTACGAAGTTATAAGTTATATTGTGGTTTAAATAAATGCTTTATTATTCTGTGGAACTTGATTGGTTCCTTAAAAAGTAATGTCTCATAAAGACAACTAATGTCAAAGGATCATATTCCGATTTCTTTGAAGTCAAAGCAGAACGCAGCCACTAAGAAAAGGTAGAGTTGGAAATTATATAAAGGCAAAAAAAATCATTATTAAGTTAAATTTTTTGTTTAAATATTTTTGGAAACCTATCTATGTTTCAGAATTAACTTACCAGAATAATATTTATTTCATGAGCTATATTATTGGATTAATTTCCAGAAAAAAATATTTAGTTGGTCACTCTCAAAAGGTAAGCCCACAAACCTTCAGCAAACTCAATGGTTGTAAAATGAACAGAGAAATCATTAATTATTATTTGTAACAAGAAGGGATACTGCATGTATGGTAATATAACGAAATTTTCGTAAGGGGAAGACGTACTCAATATCAAATTCAATATTCATAGAAGGATAAACGAAGCGACGTTGCTAGCAAATAGAAATTTTCTACGCACCTTATATCTCCTTTCTGCAGAGAGACTTCTTCAAAAACTACCTTCACTCGATCCTTTGGCCTGAAAATGACGAGACACCCGTGTTACATTTCATTTTTACGATATGAGGGCAAGGATCACGAGAAAATCTAGCTTGTACATTTATCTTTTTACATCATGGATGTTTTAGCATAGTTTACTGAATCTGAAAATGTATGATGTTAAATCAGCTTCATTTTGAATGAAAAACATTGACAATGAGATTGTGCGTAAATGATATTTCACATAGGCCTGCCAAAAATGTAAAAATTCTATCTCCATAAAGCAGGTTTTCATGGAGAAGAACTGGCAAGGAACTCGGCACTTGCTCTTATAAAAATGTAATTTATATACAATTTTTCATGCATAATCTTATGTTTTCTCGTGATCAGACGGAATCCATATCATTCGAAGAATCTCTATCATTTAGAAACTCATCAATGTTATCATATCCCTAGTAGATTTACAAGATGTTTCTTTTACACTTAGGTACTTTAAATCCGTGCAAAGGTAAAACAACTTACTTCAGTATCATTACTTAAAAAGAGTACACTCAACCCCACAAAGAATTCCTGTACTCTACGCAAACGGCGAGACCCTCTATCTTATGTCGTCCAATTTTATAATTGGTCCATTACTTATAAATATCTTATTATGTCTTATTCAAGTAAAATTTATGGCAAAAATTCTTAATAATTATTCCTGTGGTTAGGAAATCAGACTTTATTTAATAAATAAAGAAATTTCCGAAATAATTCTTGCGGTTTTTGGCTTCAAATTGGTTAAAAGAAATGAGAATTCGACACTAAAATTGTAGTACGCGTCCGTCAATGCAATCAGAGGTCCTTCTCTTCTTGGAAAAAAGAGAGACTTAGTTTAGGTTAATAACAATGATGTATTTGTAAAGTAAACAAAGAAAATAATAATCATCTATTTTTCTTTTATTCTTTTGATTCCTTCTTGCGTAACTTCAGATATTTATGTGAACAAATTCCACTGCGACATTTCTTCTGCCTCAAAGCGTATGATGAATTGCTATAAGCGAGAAGGGCGCGGGGGAATTATGGCATCAAAACTACATAAAATCGCAGATTTGTCAAAAAGAAAATCTTTGTACCTTTCACGCAGTTTGGCCTCTTGGGCGACTTTATTTATAGTCGACAAATAAATAAAATAAATGTGCTGGAATTCTTTGATTTAGCTCATTTTATTATTTGAACTAAAAAAATAAGCTAACACACGTTTTAAAATTTTGTATTTTTGCAGGCACGTAAACGGCTAAAACCTACTTTGTCTTTCAGGCAGGCAGTGTATAAAAAGGCTATGTATAAAAAGTAATTTAGGAAAAACTTTGTACTTTTGTACTTTTGCAGGGGGGTGTTACGAATTACGATGCAGTCGATGAGGTAATTCTTGACGACAATCATGCCTGATGGAAAGCAATGATGAGGTCTAGGTTGGAGCGCGCGCGCCCTGAAAATGTTTGTTCACCCAGATTGTAATTGGCTGGAAACACGGAGGCTGGAAGGGCGTTCCACACCTTAGCGGTTCGTATCAGAAACGTGGAAGAGAAACGTTTCGTGCGAGTTTGTTGGATGTCAATCACATAAGGATGCCGCTGCTCTCGGCGTCTTGCCGACAATGTGGGGTTAACACAGGTTCTTGTACGAACTTCACAGGAACAGTTTGGACACTCACTGACATGCGGCTGTCAATGGATGGCGCTGGCTTCAAATGTATGGAGGCATTCGATTCGTTTGTGCGATGCGAGTGCCCTTTGTTTCTAACTGTTTAACAGTAGCACGGAATACATAATAGTACGTTACGGTACAGAATGCTGTCTCCGCAAGATGATTTAAAGAAATAGCGAACTAGTGTTGACACGAAAAAGTGCAATTCAGTTAGCAATAGCGCCTGGCACCGCCCCGCTATGCATCTAAAGTTGTGGTCTCTTTCTATGGCTTAACTGTGTCTTTTTCGATGTACTAAGGTTTCCTCGTTATCGGGTGCACGCAGCGCGTTAAATAGACCGCACAAGAACTAACGCGTGCAACCTAGCCGACGCGCGGCGGCCTTCTGAAATCAGTACATCGAGACGTCTACCTGTAGCTTGGTCGATCACGTGATAAGTGAACTTGGCCTGACAGTAGTAAAGAGCTACATACCTGGCGTGGAAATGATACGAGCAGCGCACATTGTTGGGGTAAATGGACGGGTACTGCGGGCTGTAGAGGCGGCCGTGCGCCGGCCGGTTCCCGGACCGGCTGAACTGGTAGTCGCACACCGTCCCCGGGATCCGGACGCCCTCTGTCTCGAACAAACCTGGAAATTATTTTTGAAGTGAAAACTTCTTTATGCACGTTGGGAATTTTTTAGGATGGAAAAAAAAAGTTTAACTCGTCATCGCCAACTCTGCATATAAATGTCTATAGTGTAGTCACTGATCTCTATTCAATGGATTAATCATTCTATACATCTATTGTAAATTAAATCCCATTATTCACTTCGTACACTTTATTTCATGTGACAATATCTCGTTTAATAAATAAGCAGCTTGTTTGCTTATACATCTTAACTTTCACATTCATTTGTTAAATTCTAGTATTACAATTCAATAGCATATAGCTTTACTTTCAAATTAAATATTAACTCAATTACATATTCGCTCTACTCTAGCCTCTCTCCATCATCTCTTTTTTTTCACCGCTGTCAATGTCAATGGCGGGAAATGCTATGATTGGTCAGTATTCTGTGATCTCAAAAATGGAAGTCAACCTTACCATAGATTAAATAAAATCATGACATTCGGCCATCCACTCTTGTGCAACCTCCCGGTGCACAATACTTAAAATCTCAAGTAAAACAATTTCTACCACCAATCAAGCAACGACACCACGCCATCATTGTTTCTAACAAAATATAGAATTTGTCGTTACAATATTATGATAAGTAACTACTATTCTATCTTAATGATTAACAAAATTACAATATATATTTAATTCAATCCTCTTTTTCTCTTATAATATTATTGCTTAAAATACAACTCAATTCAAATACTTGATTTCACATATGCCTAACTCACATGCACTTACTTATGAATAGTCAGTATTGTTAAATTACAATATCTAAATAATACCACCGAATAAATAATATATGATAATACTGACTTTAATATACATCTAAATCTCTTTAAAATAATCATGACATTTGGTTTCTTACATTAATATTATTATTCCTGACAATATTATTATAATGACTTTAAAATTACAGAAGCAGTAAACAGGAGTTAAAAGATATTAGTGCGGTAAATCATCAATCATTTTTCTATAAAATATATCAAAATTCATTCTCAATAACATTACAGAATAAAACTACTAAAATATTTTAAAAATAATCTTTAAAAATGATAACAGCATAAACCAAACCCCTTTTTTCAAAAAAGGTCATAATAATTTTATTGTTAACATTTTCTATAGTACAAAACGACTTATGTATACAGGTTCCAATGGATAGTCAAAAAGTTATCTACGTTAGAAAATACTGTATGCCCATTACATAGATCTTTGTGTGTCCTGAAAAATACTTCAATTCAAACTTGCGCAGTTGAGAGTATGTATACGTACGAGTACATACAATATTTCAATTTATTAAAAAAATAGTCTATTTTCTTACAAATGTATTGAAAAGCGTCGTCCGATAGGTTAAGACGAGCTCGTAGTCACACGTCATAACCCATTTACGACCCTTATAATATAACATTAGATTATATCAAACTCGGTTATAGCGCTGTTTCTGTATTGTCAATATTAGCTTTTACTCTATAATATTGTATCGTTTCCATAACTTCAACAATTTCGTAAGGCCCTAAAAATTTAAATTAGGTATAATTTGTGGTATTAACATGTAGACAATATTGGACACTTAATTATCTGAAATCAAAATATCGAGCCTTTAAATTTGTGTTAATAAATATAATTATTAACTAACAAAATGATTACAAAAATGATAAAATCGATCAATTAATTAAAAAAAACATAAGGAAACCAATATTACTGACAAGACAGAGAAAGCTATATTGAAATGTGACGGCACTCTTCAGTAATGCCAGTAGGTAGATCTATACAAATTTTCTCCTTGCGAGTAAGAAACAACAGATCCTCTTTTAAAAGATTATCTCAATGCCTGTAAGTTTGTATTATTTTTTAACTATCTTTAAAGGTAATGTCAACGATTAGAACCCAAGAAAGCGGTCGTCTGAACGTTTTAAGTACTTTTTCAAATAAGTAAAATAGTATAGCCATTTTGTCAAAATTTCTACGAATCACCGACTACCAAGACTACTATGACTGCTGCTGATCGTACAATATGATGGCCTTACTTTGTAAACAGCCATTTTAATAATAACAGTAGGTAAACTTGAGTCCTGTGTACGTTGACCTCACTTTTTGACGATTATTTCAAAGACATGTCTGAAATACCTGTTCTAAATATTCTTCATCCAAATAAAACTTCTGAAATAAGTTGTCGAATGAAAGTGTTTATTGTAAGTCGAGTCGAATGGTATTTTATCTTTGCGCGTCCCAATTACGTTTGTCTTTGAATGAATTACTTTTGGTCCATCCATAGATTCATATAAAATAGGTCGTCGCTCACAATCCAACTAGATAAAGTTCTACCTAACAACAATAGTTCCGTGAGTGCGTCAACTTTACATTATACTGTGTGTAATATACCTTCTAATTTGATAGGAGTGCGGATGCTAAGGTGCGTTAAAAATCATTGCGAGTTTCGACGGCTCGAGTATGCTAACTTAAATAGAGTATTTATTGCCGCACTTTTGAAGCCATAGGCGACCTGTGTCACATTTATGTATTGGTCAGTGAATTTAAAATGATCTGATTGAAGCGTTCGGCTTAGTTGTAAGCTCGTGGATAAGCGAGTGCCATACTGTATGCACTGTGAAAGGGGGTTTTTTTTCTATAACGTAATTTGGACAACCAATACCGATGGAGACTGACTAACTAGGTTGCATACTTCTAACCTAGTGCTACCAGATACCACTAGATGCCTACTACATGACCTAACTTATCTTTCACTTTTCTCTGCACTTTATAATTTTACTTACAAAATTCCTGTTGATATCCTTTGATTACTCACCTCTCCGGTTTTTTTTTTTATATTTCGTGACGTGATTGACGCCCGGTAATGCAAATTCGTATTTTGTCTGCATTGGTTCTTTAAGAACGGTCACAATCTTACGTGAAGCAAAAACCATGTTTTGACATTAGTAATGTTCGTCAATGATAGAAATATTTCTTAGAAATGATTATTCTGAGATAATAATATTCAAATGATACTACAGCTGAATCCTCATTCAATCAAGTCAGCTTCAGGAATTGTCTGTCTTATTGCAAGGTATTATTGGTAAAGAATATTAGGTTGATAATTATAATGTTTAAAAACCAAAAAGAAGTGTGTCTCTAAGAGCTTGCTGCAACGTCATTAATAGTAATAATGAAATTAAACTACTATTTGAAATTGGGACACGACAGAATTGCCGAAGGCCTTTATGAAAGGCTTTCAAAATCTCTTGAATAAAACCTAGATAGCACTTCTGTAGGTGTTATCATCCGGACAATTATTGTTAGTTAATATCACAAAATACTTATTTATTTCAGTTTCACAAATCTCACAATAAATAGTCAACGGACTTTGTTCACTGGTTACAAAATCGTGACCAATTCTAAACCATTTGTGACACATTAATATGGATATTGGGCATTTCTAAATAATTCTCTTCTCCTCATTAAAGTGCCACTATCACAATCATTTAATTGAATAGACGAGCGAATGTTTTTTTTTTGTCAAATAAATCTGTTAGCTAAGATCGCTATTAATTTAGGAAATACAATATACCTTGATTTTTAGCTTCCTTACAATTCAATCCTTGCGCTCTGTTCCGAACTAATTTACCGCGAATGATATAATCTACTGCCTTATTACCGCTAATTTAAAATGCCAATAATAGCATTGGTTTAAATTTCTGTTACTTCGTGAAATGCATGCAAGCATCTCATCCAAAAGACGACCGTTATTTTGCTCATTTGAATGCTTTTAGAACCTTGCCTTGCCATTCATTCCAACTGTTATGTGTACGGAAGTTAAGCCTCGAGTCACTTTTTTTTTAAACCTACTCCTACATGCTCTATGACGCAAAATGTACGGTACGCTTTTGGCCTCCTTATTAATGACATTCACGCGCATACTTTAAAAATTAGTTCGACTAAGCTAAGTCCTTTGCTGGACGGATCGAAGTCTGGAATTACATTAAAATGATCGCTGGGTCTTGTCAACCTTTTAATGTAAAGATTTAATAAGTTTAACCACCTCGTTTGTTGGGAGGCTTATTGCTTGCTGTTGCATTGCTGCTTGATATTGGTACCTGTTCCAACAGCAGCTCCGTTTCGGTGAGCCGCGAGCAGTGCCGAAGCTGCGTGTGTCTTGATTTAACATTCTCAACATGTCCATGATCCTTGATGGGAATATTTATGTGCTTTGTGGAGAAACATCTGTAGTTATCTGGAGTTATGACGGGGGTCGCGTTTACACGCGCTTGCCTCTGAGCCGCGTTCGTACACGGCTAGCTCGTTCCATGCATCTCCCTTCTGTTGACGGAGACTGCGTTCTCACGCGCTTGCCTTTGAGCAGCGTTTTCCCATGACCAGCTCGTTGATCGTGCCGTGTTCCCGGCAAATGAAATAAACAATGATAAATTAATATAAATCAATCATTAGCAATACAAAAAGATTATTCATAAAAATATATTTTATTATTAGTAAACTATTTTCAATAAAACGTCTATTTTTAGAAAAATATTGTTTCAAATTCCATTAATCATTCTACCATTAATTTTTTTGTCACTATTTATTAACATATAGTCCAAACAAGTTTATTGCCCTTTTCCGAATTTTTCAACCACAGTAAATTGTTAGTAATGTGATTTAGTGTTTTAATACACCGACAAATTGCAACTGAGTACTCATTATTATCATTTTGGTACTATGTGTACCGAATAATTGTGGAAAATACATAGTTCTATCTTGGCACACATAACCAAGTAACTCTTGGCACACTTAACCAAGTAACTCTTGGCACACATAACCAAGCAACACTTGGCACACATAACCAAGCAACACTTGGCCAACATAACCAAGTAACTCTTGGCACACATAACCAAGGACATTATTCAACATAGAACATACATAGTTCTATCTTGGCACACATAACCAAGGTCATTATTCATCATAGAACATAAATATTTCCATCTTGGCATACATAACCAAGGACATTATAGAAAAATTAAATGCGGCACTCATAACCGAATGATATTATAATTTAGTCACGGCACTCTTAACTGCCAATTAATTTAATTCAATCTTTAATAAACCAACACCAAATCAACATTATTTAAAAATTGCTTGACATTACTTATAAACTCCCATCAATTGTTGTAAATGCCTCAACCAGAATCACATTAATTTTATCGTCATGCCATTATTTCATAATTCCTGTCTAAATATTTTAAGTACTAGGGAATTGCAAATGAATTAAAATAATAATAATATGTTTCTTTATTTCATAATCCCTGCTACGGCATATCTTTAAAGAACTATAGAGAATTGCAAAAAAAAATCAAAATCATACTCTGATGTTCTTAATAACTGTCAGTTTGGAATTGTTCACCGCTTCTTTATTGATTCATATCTATAACTTATGTTGCTCAGCGGAAAGGAACTAATTTATTTCCGTTTTCACTATACGATATATGCCTCGTAAAAGTTTCTGTGCTCAGGTAGGTTATTATATACCTACATAATTTTTGTGAAATTCCTAAATTATTGCTGCGTTACATAAATTATTCAAATTACTTGAACTTATGTTGACTATAGATACATACAATAGTCCGATAATACTGGAAACTGAAGTACAAAATGTTATGAAAATCCACGAATGTCCCTATTCTTCTTAAAAACTTCAGCTATATTCGACATCACTAGCAATGAACAAACTATACGGCGGCGCCAATATAAATCTAGCATAAATACCTACTTGCTAAATTTTTGAAGCAATTCATAGTCGAATGACTGTCATTATCAATTATTATTCAATTAAGTCACAGAACATTATGTGATAATATTATGTCCCATATGTAGGTATCAATTTATTTTTATTTATTTTGACTAAAGTAGGTATGTCCAGTATGAAAAAGATCTGTTACCTGCAATTAACCTAGAATACTGCCTGTTTTCATAAAATAATTTAATCAAAAATAACTATGTATGTTTATTCTATTACATTGTATTTTATGCACAGTCATAGCATTTCTCACTCTATGCTCTAATTTAATAAGAATACAATTGTTAATGGCGCTGTCACTAGATGGCGCTGTACGATAGTACGGTACAATTCGTATTGAACAAAATATTTACTCGAATTATACCTACAAGCACCAAAAACCACTCTATTCCTCTAAAGCGACACCCTATTATTGCACTCTGTATTCGCAGTAACAAAACTCATACAGTTCAATAGGGATTTAAGGCATTGCTGATTGCAAATAAATCAAAATTGGTATTTTATCTTCACCTTGACGAGGTTCAACAAAGTAATTACGAATTGGCTCTACTTTGACTTTTATGTTTTCGTTATGAGTTCTAGATTCTATTATATATATTTTACTTTGACTAATATTTGTAAGAACATTCATAGCTACCTATTTTACACGTCAAGGTATATAACAAATTGCTCAGTAGGGATAAAACATGCAAATAATTAATCGAAATGAAATCAGAATAATATCATACCTCAATAATATGTGGGTTAGCAGTTCACGTAGGTTCTGTCACTTCTGAATTATTGTAAATTAAATCCCATTATTCACTTCGTACACTTTATTTCATGTGACAATATCTCGTTTAATAAATAAGCAGCTTGTTTGCTTATACATCTTAACTTTCACATTCATTTGTTAAATTCTAGTATTACAATTCAATAGCATATAGCTTTACTTTCAAATTAAATATTAACTCAATTACATATTCGCTCTACTCTAGCCTCTCTCCATCATCTCTTTTTTTTCACCGCTGTCAATGTCAATGGCGGGAAATGCTATGATTGGTCAGTATTCTGTGATCTCAAAAATGGAAGTCAACCTTACCATAGATTAAATAAAATCATGACACATCTGACAGTTCCTTTTTTTGTGCTAATTTGAAGCGAAACTCTCGAACGTCCACTGTACTAAATTGACTTTTGTTGCTGGTGAACGTCGTTTTGAATGTTATTTAATTTAGTTCCATGAAAATCAAGTGTCTTCATTTTTACGTTGACAGTCAGCGATCCATAGAATAGGGATCAGTGAGTGAAGTGTATTCTGACGATTCAAAAAATACACAGGACTTATTCAATTTCACACTTACGTCGTTCTTTTACCATACCTACTAAGTACTGTTGATTATGATTTTCGCTACTTAAGCGGAAAATATTAACTTTCATTCAGTCTAATATTAACATTCCCAGCTTAATATTAGACTGACGACTACATAATGAAAAAAATGTTTTATATAAAATTGTTTTTCAAACCCGATGGGATAACGAATCGATCGGAGAACGAACAATAAGTTTGAATTTATGTGCTCTACTACCAACAGGAGTAAATCACAGGCAACATGAAAACTCCAGATGGTTACAAGAGATTTTTGCCAGAATGGACCTGGCGGACCGCACGAAAAAATATGTTACCAATGTTTACTGGTGTCAAGAATGTTTGTTGTGATACCAACAGCGTCAGTTGTTCAGATCATGTTCATCATCAGATATGAACATGATCTTTTTAATGCAGAACGCGTAAGAACGAAGTCAGAACTTTTGTTTAAGAAGACCACTAGACCATCGAGGTGATCCTATTTTATTTTTGGATATTTGTTCTTCAGTCACACCGCAACTGCTATACCGATTTTGCTGAAATTTAGATCGTGGATAGCTAAGAATCAGGTTAATATATTGGCTACTTTTCATCCTGGTCTCAAATTTTATTTTTGCCAAATTGTTTTTAAAAACTATTTGTATTTGACAAAATGAGTTCAAGTAAAGACAAAAGGCAATTAAAAAAATTTGATGAATTCTTGCAATTAGGGAGCTTTTTATTGAAAAAAAAAATGAACTCGGAATAAAAATATTGTTGTTCGTTTTTCGAGATTGATTTTGGAAATTTCTGCCTATGCGAGTTTAAACCGCGCATTGTTTGAGAAAAGTCCTATACAAGACTTGGCCACAACTAGGCATTGATGGACTCACGTATGTGTTCCTCGACGCTGCTTCGGCCATATTTACACGTTCGTCCATCAATGCCTCTTTTGCTGCTGTAACTATATTATAACTATTCTCAGACCTACCGAATTATTCATAAAAATTGATCAAGCCCTTTTTTTAGAAGTTTTGTTGGAAAAGTGTGTCACAAGAATTTGTAAGTACGAAAGTAGACGTTCCTAAATCCTATAGATGCATCGACATAAAGCTCAAATATCCATTAAGTCACCTCAGCAGTAGAGAAGCTTAGTGGATTTAAGCGCGACTCTGTTTTAAAAGCTTTTAACATTATCGAATAGTTTCTAGTACATTAAGTCAAACTGAGATCATACCATAGTTTTGGCTCATTTTGTTCAAAATGCCATCTCTAACGGCAAAAGCTACTACATAAAGCAGTAAAGTTATAACAAAATCTAAATTTTAAATGCATACTCGTAACGAGTAAACTGACAAAAATCTGTTGGTAACAGAGATAAAATCAAAAGGTTACTGTGGTCAGCACAATATATTATGGGAAATAGATATATTGGAAGGTATCTTGATACAAGATAATACTAAATTCGGGTACAAGGACGTTGAATGAATTCGGTTCAACTTGAGATGGGTTAAAACATAAAATTTTACCAAGGCTTCCTTTTGGGATATTGAATATTCATGATAGGGACAACGATCTAGTGTCGTAAAATAAACGTACGATGTTAAAAACAGGGTTTTATTATTCGAAACGTGTCTTTTAGTTTCTTTTTGATGGTGGCATATACATATGGGGTAAAGGCTAGGATGTAGAGGTTACGACTCTATTAACAAACATTAGAGTATGCACAAAAACATTAATGATTTATGTTTAGTTGTCTCAATATTTTTTATATTTTGTTATTGTGTTAAAATTATAATAAAATTGTTTTTCTTTAGCAATATTTACATTGAATTCAAGTGAGAGATGTAAAGTGGATCGCGAGTGCACCAACTAATATCAGCCCAGCAATAAAGGCCAATTTTGACATATCCTATTATTTTGATTGTATGCGACCCTTAATCTTATTGTTTTTTTCCTAGGAAGCCTTGCAATAATATTGAAATCATAACCAAGCATGAACAAAAAATATTATGGTAACCAGTCTTTAACTGTGTTTATGCAGCTTTACGCAGTTGAAAAAACGCAATTAATCTCAGTTTTGATAGATCCCTTCCGAGTGGACGGGTAGAGACGTACCTCTATGGGGCACAGGACCATCGTTGTTGATTTAGATAGACAGTTAATAAAATTATCTCAGTCATGAGTAGGTATAACTGCAATAATGTAAATGCAATATGGCATACTTATCTATATCAGGGTGCTGATTGTGTAAGAAATGCGTTTTAAGTTCATCGTTATCGCCAGTATATTCTACCCTCTGATTGGTTAAATTCTCTTTTTAAATTCAGCGAATCAGGGAATATTTCCAATTACGAATACGTTTTTGATACCCAATCACAGATTTCCCTGGCTAATATACCCAGTACCAGAATGGCCGAGCCCTGATACGTGTACAAATACCTGAAAGTTCCTGTGATGTATACAATTTCTCTTTTGAGATAGCCCTCCTGGTTGGTAATGAAAAGCAAACACACCTGGGTCCGGACAATTCAAGAGAATTTTCAGCTTTAGCATCAATAATATAGAAGTTATATTATAATATTATGCTTGTATTTTTTTTACACCATACCAGTTAGTACTTGACTGCGATCTCACCTGATGGTAAGTAATGATGCAGCCGAAGATGATAACGTACTAACTTGGATGGGGTAAGTAAAGTCAGCCCAACGGTTTCTACACAGCATCGCACCGGAACCGGTATCAATAGAACTTCTTCATGTACTGTAAAAAACTAGTAGGACAAAATTCATTTTGTATCAACGCCATTATGTCCTACTGCTTTTTACGAATATCCTCTCAGAAAAAAGGGTTTAGCTATAGCTAACGCTGGACAGGGGGTTTTATCCGACATTTGAACACTCATAATATCATCTTTACTAGGCAAAGATTTATCTGTACCTATTATCCCAAATAAGTTAAGTGAAAAGCGAGTCGGTTTGTCTTTGTTAGGAGAGTAAGTAACCAATCGCGACTGAATCCTCCATTGCACCGAATCAGAGTCAATTTAATACTTGAAACTATGGAATTATCTCACGCACTTGCAAGTAACATGGTTGTAGTTGCATGCATAATTAAAAGGGTTTGTCAAGCCTAAACTCATAAACAAGGCATAATATCATGATATAAAAGAACTATATAAGCGACACAAGCCCGTGGGAGTGATACTGAATTGCTCTGAGTTTACGAGCTGATACATGGCTGAGTTTATTGTGCGCTTCAAACTCTCAGTCCACGGCGCCTTGGTGAATCTTTCGTAAACTTCGGTTTAAGCCGTGAAATACATAGTTATCACCATTAAAGATGTTTTAATATGACTCGTTTTAAGTGCCTGTGTGCTAGGCCTATAAGAAATAAAGTATATTTTGATTTGATTTGATCCCCCAATTTTAATATACTTGACATTGCTTGACAACAACTATGTAACTTTTATTATTTTACTAAATGTATTTGTATTATGTAATTGACACATTGCCTTGATAGTAATATTATGAAACTACTGATACAATTCAGAGCACAATAACTCAGTTTTATTTTCCACAGCTGCCGGCCATATTGAAAAACTAATGAAAAACTCGACCACTCACAAAATTCACGTTATTGAAAAACTATTTCACGCCGGCGGTAACTTTTTTTTAAACTTAGGTACTAAATTATTTCTATTGTCTTTGACATTTAGATTTTCCAACTATCGAATAAACTGACCAAATTGATCAAATAAGGTGATATAGCGTTCTGGTGCAATGCTGTCTAGCAACCGTATGGGGATTCTATCACCTTCTGTGTTAGTATGACGAACTAACATATATACTTTATAAAAAAAATCAAAGCTCTTCAAATGCCTTTAAGGTCCACTTGCGCGAAACGGGAGAAAACTATTTGCATTTTTAACCCTAGAGTCAAGGTCTCTCATTGGGCAATTTCGACAACTTACTGTGGGTTAGCGTGCTAACTCTGAGTTAACACACTAACCTAGGCCGACGCAAGTGGGCCTGAGTTATGTCAACTATATAGGGGAGCAATGGCGATGCCTCTAATGTTATCGTATATTAATGTAACTATAGGGTGCAGATACAATAAGATACTCGTACCTTCGTAGTATCATTGTTGCCTTTGCGCTGTCGGTATATAAAATGCCCTTTACTGTATTAAATTACGAGGATCCCACAGTTTCCAGGTTAATTGGCCGGGCCCCGTAGATAAGGCAGATAAACAGACTCTGCTGAGGTAGATCTGAATTACGTTTGCCAAAATTTACAGTACGTACTGATTTATTGTACAGGTGTTTCGTTGGGAGTTACACATTATATTTATCTCAACGCAACTCGATAGCTGATAATTTAAAAACAGGTCCTATTAATACTCGTAGTATAACACTCAAAGCTGAGTTTCTTGCCAGTTCTTCTCGGCACAAACCTGCCTTCCGGCAGTTGAATTTTGACTTTCCAAGAGCCTACCTACCTATGTGAAAAAGAATTTCATTTTCAAAGTTGTATTAAACAGTGTACGTACTACGTACACCACGACTGCTGAATCGATTAGGATAAAATTTGGAACATAGCTACGAGTAATACCTGGATAAACATTATATAGCCTTAGACATTAATTTATCCCGGAAAATTTACCATTCCCGTGCAAAGTTATTACTTTTATTTTGTAATTTCTTTACACATTTTTTTAATTAATTATATACCAATTAAAACCAATCAACCTGTCTTTGTTTCTACTTTTTACTATTTATATACCTAGTTTTGAAGTAAAATAGTGATTTAGTTTTCTTTATTGTACTAAGGAACCCCAAAACCCCTCATAAAACAACGGCTATAAGTTAATTAGCACGTGAAAGAATTTCCAATTTATTTTCTTAACAGACTATTTGAGCGGGCTTTGTTAGGTAAAATAAAAAGAAAGTTATTGTTTTGAATGCGAAGTTAATTTACAAAGTGTATTAAGAAATTGTTTGAATAACACTCAATTTATAACTTTGGTTAAAAAATTACGGCTTTTCTTTTGAGAAGAACTCAATGGTTTGTTAATTTGTAGATATAATAGAAAATACTGCCGAGTACAGTAACCTAGAAAATAAAAAAAACATGACTGCCCTGTCAAACGACATCTTCAAAATAGCCTGTTACTCGGAATGATGTAAGGACTCTAACGATATCACATAATAATATATCGAAACTTCTTCAGTCGTTCAGAAATAAAAATGTAACATACATACATACATGAACCCTAAAAACATTACACCATTTTTTGGGTAGTCGTTTAAAAATCAATATTGGTAGATTCACCACTGCCCACAACTTGACCAACCATCGGATTGCTACCACAAAGCCATTCGGACGTCAAAGAATTCAAAGAAAATTCTCGCCCTCGGTAAACTTTTTTTATTGATTCCATCTAAAAAATAATCGGAGATGCTCTACTGTTTTTATGAGGTTTCACTTGTTTTTTTTTTCATGTTTTTCTCTCAAACATCAAAGATGCAGATGAATCAGAAAAAAAATGTTACATCAAAATTCCTCTCGATTACATCTCACCGAGTGTTTGAAACAAAGTTGATCTTTGTTTCTGATACAATCCAGGCCGCAATAACTCTGTTTTATTTTCCGCAGCCGCCGGCCATATTGAAAAAGTAATGAAAAACTCGACCACTCCACAAAAGTCGTGCTATTGAAGAACTAGCTCATCTCAGGCGGCTGGAATTTCGAACCTTTTTATAATGTAAAACAATGTATTTATTTGTTGCACAGTTTTCCCTACCATAACATTCATATTCTATCGATGACGTGATTGCTTTGCAAAATGAGACCCTCTTGTAAGCACTACTAAACTTCTTGTAAACACTAAATAATAAATAAATAAATATATCAGGACATTACAAACGGCGCAATCTAGCTCCAAACCAAAGTAAGCGATAGCTTGTGTTATGGGTAGGTACTAGATAACTGATAAACATACATAAGTAGGTACATATTAATATATTATTTATAAAAATTTTGCTCATCACACAAACATTTACAAGTAGTGGGTATTAAAACCACGACCATCAATGCAGACGGCAGGTTCGCTACCCGGACCGCCTTATGGTCTTCTATAACACTGCCAGTGTAAGGCCAGGTTTCCACCAAAGTTTCGTAATTTCGACATCTCCTCTCCGCTCAGTTTCGGAGATGTCAAAATAACGAGATCTGATTTGTTACTAAACACAGCTCCGCTTTGGTGGAAACCGTGCCTAAAATTATGTGATGCACTCACCGATAAGGAACTTCCATCTTAATTCTTATCTACAACGAGCCCTCTTCACTTGGCAAGAAATTAGGCAAGTAGGTACAAAGAACAACGATTGTGATAATTTTATTGCAACATACATATTTAAGTAGCAGTTGTTTTATCTAAAAATTGAGCGTGCATAACTCAATCGCGTCACGTAACGTCTTCACCCAGCACTCAACGGCTGGAGCTCGATGTAAATCTAATTAAAGTGAACGTGCCTTATCTGATCCACCTGCAACTGACGGCCCACTGCAGGTTCAATTAATAAGGCACTCAATTATTGTAAGCTGAAAGGGAAAAGAAAATATTGTTTGAAATGAACACTTCGATACCCGATTTGATAGTCGTCAAGCGCAAGCCTATCTACAATAAAAAAAAATGTAGCTTTTCTCGATAAATTTACTATCCAACACCAAAAGAATTCTTCAATTCGGACCATTCCTTCCTGACATTCCTGACATTTTAGCGCTTTCAAACAAACAAAGTCTTTAACTTTATGATATTACCATAGATTCCTTAAATATCACTAGCCTGCCGGTGAAAAAACATCTTGAGGAAACTTGGATATCTAAGAGTTTTTTAGATACCACATTATACTGCAATCTCACCTGTGGGTCATAGATGTCATTGTGGTAACATAAGGATCTATCGTAGTAATTGAAGGAGTAAGTATCTCCTATTGGGTACGCTTGCTACATAGCATCGCACCGGAACGCTAAATCACATTGGTGGTGTGTCTTTGCCTTCCACGAGAGAAGCATTTTTTTAATTCATAATACCTAATAGTTACAAAATAAACTTTAATTAACAAAGAGAAACTTACGTTTTTTCAAACGGAACACAGCAATAAAAAGTGTAATATAAAACTACGTCTATTGAAGCTGAAACAGCTAGGTAGTTCAATTAGAGTAGAAAAGATCAATCTAAGCAAGTTTCAAAGTTACAGAGAACATTGTTAGTGCCTTGTGTACACTGTTCAGACACGTGCGAGCGAGGTCCTAAGAAAATCTTATTAAATCCCAACTCGTACTAACAACCTACGTAAAACTTTTGTCACAACTATGTACACAGATAGACATTTGCTCATACAGGATATTTCAGCATCGGTATAATATTTTACGAGTAGGTATTATGTTATGAGATCGCAGGTATAGGTTACGTCTTTATGATGTTGATTGTTCTAGGTACTTTAAAGCAATCTTAGTGATGGCAACGAAGTGATGGTAAGCGTGTATGTAACACCTATAGGAAGACGTACTTAGTAACTTGTAACAACAGAATGCTAAATCGATACATTTTTGCCGAAAAGGCGTTAACTGTACACGGTCTTATGCTAAACCTAAGCCTAACCTAAGCTAATGTAGAAATTACTCAAATTGATCCTTGGCGCGAATATTCAGAACTCAGGACCACCGGCACTATTCCGAGTACGTGCTAACTGCCCTCCAGGATATTATTGAAACAGACGAGTATAGAGGTAGGTACAAAGTATACATAATATTATACTTATTGACAAGGTCTGGAAGTATGTTCTAATTGATCATTGTCTTATCCAATATGAACGCCCACTACAGCCGGACATATTTATGCCTCCTGAAATCTCCATCCTGCCGGCATAAGCTTTTGTTAAATCTAGATGTCTTTATTCGATCCGGTATTGCAAAATTATGTAATTAAAACGAGTTTTAGTATGTGTCTGTCATTCCAACACTATCTTGCTATACTCTAATATCGACATTTAAAATCTTCTCTACAATGGATTCATTCTGGTCACGGAATGGCAAAGGATTTCAAGTTTTTACTAGAGGACAACATAAATTGTGATAGAAATACGCACAGACTTGTATACTAAAGACAGGACGAAGAGGGCGAAAAAATGTCGCTAGTTTATGGGTGTCATTATTATAGTACCAACAGTATAAGGCCACGCGGTAGTTCGGTCAGCAGCAAGTAGGTATTTTGACAGATGACGCTACTGTTTGCTTGTATGAAGAAGGTTTACGTAAAATGTTCGGATAGGCGTATCTGTACTATTTTTATCTATTGATATACAGCCATAATTGCCATGCTACAAAACTTGATCAAATTAGGTACATTTTACCTGCCATGGCATGGGCTCCAAGGTTAATTTTGAGAATCTAGGTTTTGAGTAACATTTAAATGCTGTGAAATTTTAATACCTTCTAAAATTTCGTGAATCGTGCTTGGAATTCATTTGTCAAACAAAGGAATCTGTTTCGTTCTAAAGCCAGCTTCAAACAAAATAACTCCGCAGAGAATTACGAGTATAATATACCTCTTCTCTGATATAATATATACAATCGCGATTTCAAATCATATCTTTATGGGAATTCTCCAGGGAAATCCTATATATCTAACTGATTGAATTGAATGTATGAGATATTGTTGGCATGAGACAATACAAAGGTTCCATATAGATTATCATTTATTTTCAATAACCATAAAAAGGATCCGTATTTTATTGCAATACAGCGACCAATGTATTTAACTTCAAGACAAGGATAAGGAACTACGTATATCAGCCTCACGCTTTAAAGAAATCAAGTTTTTGCAGATTCAGTCATATAGAAAAGAAATATTTAAAATCATCCATAAATTAAAAGGTACCTTGCTAAGTGGAGTGGATAGTCCAGAACATTTTTCATCGTGAATATTCAATTTTCTTGAAGGAAAACTTGTGGAATTGATGCCCGTCTTAACTTTAACCGAGTTTGCGTAACATCACTTCAGGAATATAGCGCCAATATCAAGTCAAGAAAGACGTCACTTCTTTTCTTGCGCCTTAATTTTATTTTTTTTGTAAGATTTTGTTTAGGCTCATAGTAAAATTACTTAATTAAATACGGGGTGATTATTAAAATAAAATGTATGAAACTTAATGTTTCAGAAAGTTCAAAAGGTTAATAATCTTGTAAAGTAGCTTGCAGGCAGTTGATGAAACTGGAAAACTCAGTAAATCTCGACAATTGAAAACACAGACACTCATTACTCTCCCAAGGCGCATACACGACAATAGAAAAAGGGTGAAAAGGTTGGAGCGGCACTCACATTAGCGCTAGTGCTTGATACGGCCCAGTTTCCGTCTCGGAACTCACCGTACGCTCTTCGTTTCGTTGAATCGTGATTGTGTACTTTGGGTGCTGAGGCCTGAGAATACCACTATCTCCTACTTATATGGTAATTATTATATTTTGATATCTATTATTTAACTAGAGAACGGCCGTGACTTTGTTCACATGACTAAAGAGGCTTATTAATGCCGACGATTGAAAAAACTAACACTCATTACTCTCCCAAGATGCATATACGAAAATAAAAAAAGGGTGAAAAAAGGTTAAATCTGTTGGAGCGGCAGACATAAGCGGCAGTACTTGATATGGCCCAAATTCTGAATCGGAAGTTACTGTACCTTCTGCGTTTCATTGAATCGTCATTATTGGTAAGTCGTGAGTATTTTGAGTGCTGAGACAATATTTCCTACTTATCTGGTAACTATAATATTTTGATATAATATATTATTTAACTAGAAAATGCCGTGGCTTTGTTCAAATGAATAGTGAAGCTTGTAAATGCTAAGTATTGAAATCACATACACTCATTACTCTATACCGAGGCGTACACACGATAATAGAAAACGGGGGAGAAATTTGGAACGGCACTCACATAGGCGCTAGTACTTTATACGGTCCAGTTTCCGAAAATGGAAATAATCGTACGCTCTGCGTTTTGTTGTTGTCGTGGTGTATTTTGAGTGCTGAGACACACTATTTACTATTTATCTGAAAAATATTATATTTTGATATCTATTATTTAACTAGCAGACGCCCGTGGCTTTGCTGATGTGACCAGTGACAAGTGAAAACTGAAAACACAAAAAATTGTATTACTTTCTCAAGGCGCGTATACGATAAGAAAAAATTTTGGAGCAGCATTCACATTAGCACCAAGTTATTCAAAGGAGATGCGACAAATGATAATGCTTAGTTAGCGACTATAAAAATTAAACTTAAAAACGACTACCGATAAATAATTAATTAAATATATACCGACTGACGCTGATTATCAGAATCAGACGAAGTTTTTGAGTAAAAGCTTTCATTTAACTTTTTTATCAAGAAAAATTGCAAATAAAATCTTTTTATGATTTCACAATAGCCTATTAAAATAGATTTCTTTCAGCGGTGTACGGCATCTAAATAATATAACAGAACTACTGGACCATAGAAAATAGATAAAAAGGTTGGAGCGGTACTCACATTAGGCAGTGCTTGATACGCCCCAGTTTCCGGGCCGGAAGTCGCCGCGTACGCTCTGCGTTTTGTGCTATAACCTCTAAAAGCTTGAAAAAAAAACTACCTAAAAGTTACGGGAATGGGCTTTGGTTAAGGATATAAACTTTTATTCTTTCTTTAAAACATTTCATTAATTCGATTCTTTTAAAAATACAATGGACCTCATAAAAATGTATACTGTATACGAGTAATTACAATAAGGTATAATTACTATCTACTTGTCAGTATTACTAATTTTAATTAAATGTTCTATCTACGAATTTAAATGGGTTCAAACCATGGTTATGATCTGGTGATTTTGAAAGGGCAGAACAATGACTGCTGGGCAATCAAAAATAGAAAATTTAGTGAGGGATAAAGTAAAATAAAGGTTAGGTACTCTCCATTATTTTACCTAATTTTGTTTATATATTTTGTGTACAAAAATAGCGTTAAACCAACCAACCTGTATCAAACCAACGTGATTGAAAGATAAACTCACATGACACCGCAGTAATTCATCGCAGTTGTAATTTGAATAAAGGTAAATAGTAGTAAATAAGAGTAGCGTGGAATTTACATGTAGATTTTTTCTCAAAGGGCCGCAACGCGCAAAATTCAAAGCTGACTGAAGCTGCAGTCACCGCGATGTCGTTGAAATAAATGAGGACCGAGAAGAGTCCCTACTCCCTAGTTAGTACATAATTAAGAGAGTGCTCCGTTTTTTGGCCACTCCACTCCGTTGTAATAAAAAAATCCGGATAAGAGCTTCGCAAGAAATAGAACACCGGAAATGTTGTTTATAATTAAGTTATTCTTGCAAATACTTTTAAGTGATGTTTTACTATTGCGTTCAAAAGCGTACTTATTATCTTTACTTTGAAAACAAGTATATAGTACGCTTAATTTGTTTTTTTTTTCAGTAGAAGTTTACGAGACGCGTAAGTGATGCGCTACACATGCGGAACGTTCTGCCGCGTTCCACCGCTGAAAGTAGCGCGAGAAAAGTATCCGACGCACGGCGGCCGTCTGAAATTAGGAAGTCGAGACGGCTACCTGTAGTTTATCAATCACGTAATAAGTGGGCCTGGCCTGCTTGATGTAAGGCGACACGCCAGTCCAATGCCTATGTTAGATGTGCTATGTTACTTGTTTATAAACTAAAATAAAAATAATAACGTAAACTGTAAAACTAATCAAATGAATCAAACAACAGAAAAATTATGTATAAGCCATAGATTTATAAACGTATAATATATAAGCATTTTATTTGAATATTTCTCATTAGACATATTATATAGAATTACACTACATTGAATTGTGACGTCACACCTTACTTATGTCGTAGTAGTTTAGTGCGATTGCTTACAAATTTTAGTTTTGCGAGAGAAGTCTCCCGCTCCAAAATTAAAATGCCTGTAACATTGTTAATCTTCATTGGATCTTAATTTTTTTTGAATGTACGTCATTAATTTTATCCTAAATTAATGAAGTAATAATTTTTATCAATTTCAAAAGCAATGTTTTTTACCCAATTATTGCTTCACGGACGGAAGTACTCATCTCGGCTGACTGCGCAAAAAGTTTTACCAGGTCGAATATAAATGTTTGTATTAAAATGTACGTCATAATTTCCGTGTAAATTGATAAATTTCAAGGAAAAATCAGTTCTGACCTTAATACGGCACATACAAATAATGTTATCATTGGAAACTGTAACGATTTACTAGAACAGGCGTACCAGTCCATTGAAATTAACATTAGCATCTACGGACGTGACATTTTTAGTGTTTAAAAAAATGATAAAAAAATCATGTATTTAAACAGGTACACCGTCAGAAAGGGTACAGTATTTGTTGTTTGTTCAAGTTAATATTTGTTTTGAAGAAATGTACAAGTCCGTTTTGTTGGTTTTGGCAATTTTTGGTTGCGTAAGCGTTTTAAATTTTATCATTATTTCACTTTTAGGATGTTTGCGGTTATTTCCGTGCGATAATTTCTCCACAATTCCGTTGATTTTAAAAATTAATATAATTAATTATGCTGATGGTTGCGATTAAAAATTCAGCAGTTTGCTGAAAATTGGACGATTAATGATACGCGAATTAACTGTTTATTACGGTTACTAAGAAGTAGAAAATAGTAGAATGACAAAAAAATAAACATCTATCTATCATCATTGTATACAAAACATCACTATTCGCATTATCGAAATTGTCTTAATTTTTACCAATAATTAAAAAAAAAAAAAAGATAAGTTAGGATACGAGTACAAATTATGTAGGATTCTCATGTACCTACTCAGGCATATTACAGCAACTACTTAGGAGCTAAATTGTGAACAATATTTTTCAAGATAGGGATAAGTGCGAGATTCCTTAAAATAGTTTCTGACATTTTCAAGGTGTTTCAATCTGGGTGTTTATATTACTTATACGATTTCTCTCTTCAGGCACAATGTCTTCCAATGAACGCGTCTCACAGCGAGTCATCGTCTTCTAGCGAGCTCCATCTGATCGTGAACAACTCTACCCAATCCACAGACTACCACCTCACCCCTGTGATGAATGAACTGGAGGACGTAGACCGCTTGATAGATGAACAGCTTACAGCTATCCTACCGTATCTCAACTTCTTTGTAAGATTCTACTACCAAGCTATTTGATTCATAGTACATATCTAGTTTTAACAGCCGATCAATACAACTATGCTTTAGACTCGATGACGTCTATACAAAGATTCATTTTAATTAATCAGAACATAATTTGAGTTCCTGGGAGTTTAATATCGACTTTGTCTTCGATAGCATGTGACCTATAATGACAAAAGAACTCGATTTCTTAGCTGTAAATTAAAAATCGCACTTTTAGATTGAACTGTTTATCTATATTGTTCCAGTTTGACACGTTACTCAATCAACCAAAAGATGCAAACGAAGACGACTGTATCAACGATATGGTTATAGAGCTAGTCCCAGATGAAACTGCAATGCCACCCAAGACAGGCAACACAGCACAGTCAAAGAAAGCCGAAGATGATCAAGAACCAAGTCCTGAGTCCATTGGGAAACCCGAAGACGAATCTAAAGATAAGCCTGTAGCAAAACCAGAAGAGGTCTCTACTCCAGAGAAGCTAACAGTTGTTCCATCAAATCCAAAAACTAAATGAAAAAGGTTATGAACTAGATATTATTAATATAGTTCTCCTAACTGTCGAAATGTACTTGGATGAATATATTTTATAACGATCAGAATATATCTATTCAATAATATGAATTAAAAACTGTATTATTTTGTTTTTAATATTTTTATTACTTAGTATAATCATTAATCACTGAAACCATATAATAC
The DNA here is from genome assembly GCA_963855885.1 of Coenonympha glycerion. Taxonomy (NCBI): domain Eukaryota; kingdom Metazoa; phylum Arthropoda; class Insecta; order Lepidoptera; family Nymphalidae; genus Coenonympha; species Coenonympha glycerion. The sequence continues at coordinate 11,218,280 of OY979637.1, read as the reverse complement.
CATTAAAAAGGTTGTCTACCTTTCCGAATACAATGGACCAAAGGACCCTCACGATTAATATGATTTTATAGAAATGGTAAACCCAACAACTTGAGTCAGTTTCAAAGTGGTCAAATACTTTGTTAATATATTATGAACATAGTATTGCACGATAAATTATTTCTTTCTTGAGAATTCATAAGATGTTTATGATTGGGAAAATTGGCAAAGATAGCAATGAAGAGGTTACCTACGTACGAAACTTGTATAATTATTATTGTAGAATACTCGGAAGCTAGGGTGAAACATCATTCAGAATGAGTAACCTCATAAAAAAATTCTTAAGTAGTTGTAAACGATCAAATGATTGTTAAGATAATTTTAAACAAAAAACAATTCTTGAATATGTATAAATACGACTAAATACAATTATTTCGCGGATTTTAAAAGCGCGGCCCTAACAATTCATATTGCTTGTAAAACCGCACTTTTGCAAAAAGGAAGTAAATCGAAAATTTTCTAATCTCATTAAATCAAAATCCAATCCATAAATTTATTATCCGAAAATCAAACATTGACTTCGATAATATGTTCTTGATTCACAGCTCATTCTCACCATCAATTTAATGCGGCACCTCGTAATTAAATTGATTATGTCTAAGAAAAGACCAATCACGATTCCTCCACAAATTTCACAAAAGCCAGATACTCGAACTATTTTCACAAAGAGCTCCAGCTCTACAAGAATCTAAACACTTGAAAGGCAACTATCCCTGAAGTTGAAGTCGAACAAATATCTTCGTTTATTTTCGATCTTCTGGACTGAGCTTTTGGTATGCGGGATTGTCTTTAATCAGAGAAAAGGAAACTAAAAATCTATGAATGGAATAGAATGGTATAACTTTTTTGTAACTACTCGTAAATCTAATGTTTTATGAACTTCAATACTTCAAAAGTGAAAAGCATCAAGTATTGGTTCGCCATAAAGTGAGATCTCGAATTCTAAACGAGAGAAAAATAAAGCCACCATTCCAACCAATCTTTAACTTTTGATTAAAATTCAAGTAATGATGTTAATCTTGGTCGTTGAAACTAATGAACTTCGAATTAGGTTCCGAAGTCCAAACGCGCTAATTTAATTTGGAGCAGTGTGAAGAGTTTTATCCAAATCTGTTGTTGAGGAAGTCTGTGCGCAGTTATCTCAAAGACAGGGTATTACGACGACGATTAGGGAGATCTGACTAAGCGTAAGTAATATATGAACTTGAACGTAACTAAAAATTTTTTGCCTATTTACTTATTAGTGTATATGATATATGTACGAGTATATTGTATACTGATGAACTATTCTATCTTGTATAATATAAGTTTGGTATGAAAATGCAACATGCTCTTTACTTTACTGTAATATAAAGTCAGTATTACAGATTCTTGGAAAACTTTTTATTTGATCATTATGAAACGAAGTTATGAAATTAAAATAGTGAAAACATATTGCTTGTAAAATCATAATAAAAATCTTCAGTTACGATAAATGGTACAAGAAAATTATTATGAGGTAGTCTCTCTACCTAGTAAAGTGTTATGTATCTAGTATCTATCTACATAAGTAAATACACCAGTAAGTAAATAGGTACATAAGGTGGAATCACAATAAATATTATACATTAACAGTTTATTCTACCTTGTAAGGACATTTCAACATGGGCTCTAGAAATGCATGTATGTCTTTACTTTATATTGTGATTTGTGTGCTGCTCATCTACAATGTAAGTACCTAATGATTTAAAATGAAAAAAAAAAAGTAAATGCTTCTTATGACTTACCCAGAAAATATCTGTTGATATTTCTGATTACAATAATTGGTTACTGAAAGTGTTTTGTCATAAAATATAATTAATATAGACTATAAAAATTACTTTCTATACAGGTGAAATTTTTGCCTACATTTTTTGTGAAATTGATAAAGACAATATAAGTCAAAAGATAGGATAGGATAATAAGGTCGGCAAAAACATTATCTATTTATATCTTATACGATTTATTTTAAAAGCTAATTTTCAAAAATGATGCCAAGTATGGTACCAGATTTTCTGGTTCGAAACTTTCAATTACCAGTATATCCCATTACCAGTAAAAATAAACGGCCAAGTGCAAGTCGGACTCGCGCACCGAGGGTTCCATACCATCAAGGAACGTAAGAATAACTTTTGCCCCTTGAATTTACGAGTATAATTTACAAATAGGTACTTTTGTTGGCGAACCGCAAACCTGACTTTGTTTTTAGAGGTTTTTTGTTAATATCACAAAAATTATAATACTTACCGATTAGGGTTGACGGTATAAATATTGCCCCGTTTCCCCCCCTTTTTGAATAAAAATAGAAAAGATTTTTCAATCTTTTATGATTGCAATTATGGCGCGCCGCAATTACCTACCCACAACTATTCCAAATTTCAGAATAATCGAGTGTGACAGACGGACGGACGGACGGACGGACGGAGAAAGTCTCACCAAAAGAGTTCCCTATTATAAAACAAGTGAGATAAAGAAACCTGCATATTTCAGGTCAACGGTTTCATCAAACGAGACAAGACCGAGGCATCGCATTCCAATATACTAGACACAATGGAGCAGAATCTAAATCAATTCCGGGAACGCCTCGACCAGTCGTTGGCTACTCTAGCGGACCAGGTCGATGTAAAACGATTGCAGCCCATCTTCGATGCCCTAAGGGACCAACTAAATAGGTTTGAAAAAGTGGTGAGTCATTTGCCCATGCAATTGTATTTTCCGTTTTTGTGGGCGAAAAAGGAGAAAATATTTCAAACATTTAGAAATTTGAATGAAAATGAGTTTGACTGCTAATTGCCTGTTAATGGTAATTTCCATCGAATCTTAAAATAAAACAGTGAAAATGAGACTAATTGTAGCGTAAAATAAGGGGCAAACATATGTCTTTATTTTATTTTTAGGGTTCTATACCTCAGAAGAAAAAAATGGGACCGATAAAAGATTACTATTTTTTGTATTATTATCTCTGAAGTTTACTAATCCAAAAATCTGTTAGCGTTGGGTACACATAACATAATACTACAAAATCATTTTATTTCAGTTTGAAATCCTGACTTCTCCACAAGAGACAAGTCTCATCAAGAACAAATTTGCTGGAATCGCTGAATAGATATAGCAATAAACTTCAATCTTGTATACCTACTTGAAACAAACTATAAAAGTAATACTTACTCGTATTATAAAACTTTTCATCTCAGAATAACACGGGATCTATATTTGTAAGAAACGGAAAGGTTTAATTTAATCTGTGGCTAATGTAGAACGTAGTACCTACCTATTATAATTTCATATAGTTTAGTGGTTGTAAGTAAATTCTATAGCTATTGAGTAACGATAAAGGTAATAGCTATTCTGATATTATTTTTATTTCAATTTTATGTACCTACATACGAATAATATAATCTTACGAAGGTATTAAGGAAGTATAATTGTTCATTGTTTGATGTAAATCTTAAAGAAGTTGAAGTAAGCTTGTAACTTAATGCATATTTGTACAGTAATGTTTGAATGATAAAGTAAATAAGAATTTGTTTTCATTCTTAACAAAGCCGTGATGTCACTGTTCACGTTAGGTATTTTCTACTAGTCTTTGGTTTATGTATGTAGCAAAACATTTACAATATATCTATCTATCTATACATATCTACAGATCTTATATGTATTTAAGTTTCTGCTATTGGTTGCAAATTACTGCTTCCTACTTAGGCGATATAATTATAAAATACAGTTTGCGAGTTTGTATTTTAAATATTTGTTACTCAACCAAGCCATAGCTGCTGAAAAAACTCGGCTATGGAACGTAGCAAGCTTGTAACTAGTATTAACATTTAGGCTTATATCGTGGATTATCCCAGATGAATCCACAGTTCCGGTGGAATTTTGAAAAAACCGAAATTTGATATAAAATCTATAGCTGCAGGATTATTATGTAGATCTATCTATGTAGCAATACCTTTGAAAGTAGATTGGGAAAGGGTGTGGGAACGGGATATATTTTAGTAATTATTGTAATCATTACGCTTACTTAAAATCATCGTTCTAGGTCCGAGGATTTGAACTGATTTCTAGGTCCGAGTTGAGGAGTCATTTAATGTGTCAGAAATTTTCTTATTATATTAAACTCGTATAAGACCTAATGTTAAAAGATGAACTTGGCACTTTTAGTCAAAACATAACATTTTACCGCAACTACAAGTATCTTTACTACGGCAATGCAACAAAAACATAAAGGCAGTCTTTGTAGCACTCTAGTAATAGAAAAGAATGGTCGTATAGTAAATTGTATCCAACCTTGCTTTTTGTAGAGACAATGGCTTGATTTCTTCCGTTTGAATGAATAAAGAGGATAGTTTTAACTTTTAGTATGATTCGTTTCAACCTAATTTATATATTTATTTATATACTCTAACGAAAGTATTTAACCAGTGCGTCCTGCCGGTCCTCACCTATGGCGCTGAGATGTGGACACTAACAAGCGGCCTGATCCACAAATTCAAGGTCACTCAGCGTGCTATGGAATGGCTATGTTAGGGATTTCCCTGCGTGATAGAATCAGAAATGAGGTGATCCGCAGGAGAACTAAGGTCACCGACATTGCCAAAACCATTAGCAAGCTGAAGTAGCAGTGGGCAGGTCACGCTTGTCGTAGGGGCGATGGCCGTTGGAGCCGGAAAGTCCTGGAGTGGAGACCGCGTACAAGTAAGCGTAGTGTGGGGCGACCTCCAACTCGCTGGACCGACGATATCAAGCGGGTGGTGGGAAGCAGCTGGATGAGGAAGGCTGACGACAGGGTGTGGTGGCGTGCGCTTGGGAAGGCCTATGTCCAGCAGTGGACGTCCGCAGGCTGAAATGATGATGATGATGATGATGATTTATATACTCGTAATTCAATGAAAGGACCAACCTACGAACAAAACATTTATTTTTTTACCTTTTCTCAAAATATTTTATTCCTTCTCCTATATTGTATCACCATGATTCATTTTATTTGTTTTTATAGCTACTCGTAGCTTGCAATTGCAATTATTAAATAAGAACACGTGTAAGAAAAAAAACCGGTTAAGTGCGAGTCAGGTTAGCTCGCCGAGGGTTCCGTAGGACCAAAAGGTAGTAAGGAACCTTGGTGAAGACCGCGGGAGATGATACAGAGGCGGTAGTTGTAGCTACGTCTTCTGTGAAAATTTGAACTACTTATAAACAATTCCCTGGTTTGTGCTATAAAATCTTGCTTCTCTGCTGAATTTCATGATTTTTGGACCACAGGAAGGAAACTCGAAACCTATGGTTTTGAGTTTCCAAAATCGACCGAAATGACTGTAATTTTTAAAAGGGTTGACTCAGATGCATCACATCCCAGAGAAAAGATTTCAGTATCTGGTATAGACTATAGTAACCTCAACTTGGTAGTTCTTTTTAGTAGGTAGGTTTTTGCAATGTGTGTTAAAATTTGTAAAGCAAAAGTAATAATCGATCATAATCGATTCTAAAAACGGGTGGATAGTTACTAGATAATCTACACACTGGTCGAAAGGGCACGTATTACGAATGATCGATGATTCTACTCTAATTAGAATCATCAAAGATTTAAATCGCTAGATGAGTCCTAAGCCTTCATTGTGCACATCGACAACGTATACATAATCCTGAGTGAGCGCTCTCAGCATGCTGTAGTAGTTTGATTGTGTGACAGAGAACGCGAGTGCAAATTCGTATAAGAGTAATAAATGAGACGTCATCTGGGGACACGGTAGTGTCCCCGCCAAGACGAGCCAAGCGAAGCGCGAGGGCACTACCTATCTTTTCTCGAAGTGTTTCGCCGTATTTTTAAACCCTTATAACTTAGGCCTGAATGATTTCAGATAATCAAAATTCTCGGAAAATAATGTCGCCAGTGAACTTATTAAACCTATAAAGTTTCAATTTTATAGGTCTTATACTTTAGATTTTATTGACGTCTAAAAAACCCAAATTTCGTCACTGACTGACTGACTGACTGACTGACTCACTGATGATCATCAAAATTCCTAGGTACTGCCTGAAGACCTAGAAAGCTGAAATTTGGTATATAAGCTAGCATTAGCACACAACCAACAAAAAAATTCCAAAAGTTGGGAATTTAACCCCCCAACCCCTTAAAATAGGGGATGGAAGTTTGTATGAATTTACCGCAAATATTGATGCTAGAGGTCTCAAAATTGATATAGGGACTCTTTGTAATAAACAATTAAATACGTGTTTCAGGATTTTTAGTTAATCACCCCACATCCATAAAATTAGGGGGTTGGAAGTTCGTATGGGGTTTCCCATAAGTATATAGGTATAATAAAAACTTAATTTCGTGTTAGATATCTGCTAGTAATGCTAGTAAACATATGGAAAACACGTAAATTTTTCCACGGTTGTGTGGGCTATAAAAAAGGCACCTTTGATGCGCAAGAAATATAATACATATTCTACAAATAAGGAAAAAAATAAACTAGGTGAACCAAGGAGGGTTCCCTCATTTAAATGATAGAGGGGGGGGGATACTTGATTCGGACAAATATCCACCTTGCAATGATATTCAAGAAATACACCAAAGAAAAGGAAATTAACCAAATAAAAAATATAGTCACGCCCTAACTCTATAAATCCTAACTTTATAAACTCTACACTTTAGTCAAAATATATTATGTCTTGGCTGTTTCGTTACTGTCACATGGGTGTAAAAAAAAATATTATTCACTGACTTTGTACTTTTCTGATATACAATTCCTAGTTTCTGTAGTAACGATTATTTATTAGATAGGTATTGAGTCTCCCCAGAAACTGCACTTAGGTTTTACTAACTGCATTGGTTTCAAATACTTCATCACACTTTGCAAAAGTGTGTTCCTTTGCTTTAGAGGATATTTTTAATAAATGGAAGTTTTTTCCCATTACAATGGTGATACCATTTAATTTTAATGTGAAATTTCTTGAATTTTGCATGATCCATTATGCCACTTGCAAAACTCTATTAGAAAAGTACTGAACAGTGAATAAATTCTTCACTTTACGCCCATGTGACGGTACCGAAACAGCCAAGACATAATATATTTTGACTAAAGTGTAGAGTTTATAAAGTTAGGATTTATAGAGTTAGGGCGTGTAGAGTTAGAAGTCTTGCTCTACATCAGATCTGATAACTTTTTGATAGTGTGAGCCACATGTTCTCGTCTTGGCAACATTTTACATGAAAATGTTTTTGCTGGGATTTCTTATGTCGCTGTGTGTGTAAGATGACAACGTGTTGCACGCAAGACAAAAACGTCGACGTTTTTGGAGGTTTAGGGCTCATCTAGCGATTTAAATCGTGGGCTATTATCAGCACCAAATATATTCAGCGTGTTGGTGACAGATGCAGTGACAAAGGTTAAAGGCAAAGGGCCAAGGACTCGAGGGGTACATTTTTTGTGCTTCGTTAGAGCAGATTTAGATATTAAATAGTCTATTTAATATGTTCTCGAACTGTTCTAATGAACTCAGTTTCTGACAAATCATCATGATCGAATAAGAAACCTCAAGATATAGGCGTCCAAACGATTTACGTATACCTTTTTCGTACAAAACAAACAGCAGTGCCATCTGTCAAAATTCTGAAGATGGCTGCTGAACTACAGCGTGGCCTTACTGTTGGCGGCAAAACAAACATTTTTGGCACCGATAAACTGGCGACATCTTTTTGCGCTGTCCAGGGTAAATGTCTATTGGATCATTGCACGTGTGAATTTACGTAGATAAGTCGAAAATCGAATAATTGCTAGAAACAAGGCAGTTATATTGGCATGGATAGGTAATAAATAATAATAAATAAGGGTAAAGAGGAATCTGAATCCAATAAAAAGTATAGAGAAGCCAGCGGCAACATATTTCACGGACGTTTTTCTGCAATAGATGGCCCAAACGGTCGAAGAAGATTTATATGTTTAGTGTGGGAACGATCCACTCCTATTGCCTTGCACTAAATATATACATATACTGCCATTTTCTTGTCAAAAAAAATTCACATTAATTTTATGCGGGGGGCATAATCTACATATATCTACAGGCGTTATTGAAAGACATGGAATATGGGCATATTTTAACCGACTTCAAAAAAAAGGAGGATGTTCGCAATTCGACTGTATGTTTTTATGTGTTTTTTGTTCAGATAAAACAGTAAAACGGAAAGTTGTTAAGGTAAATAAGTAACAGTAAAAGGAGAAATAGAGCAATTTTAAGTTTGGTGAGTAGGTAGGAACTGTTATCTTACAAATATTGTACTTTCAATAGGGGAAAATTAATAGTAATGAGAAGATTAGAGTGTAGTTATGGGTAGTCTATTCCAATTAGAGATGATTGCAAACCTATTTATTAATTATTGTTTGTGTTTACGGTCAAAGAGTATTGACTGAGATAGTGAATTGTGAGTAGAAGGAGGATTTTTAATAATTTAAATGTTGCAAAAACAAAAGAATAGGCCATGGTTTGGGTAGGTACACATTTTTAATCATTTTGTTTTTACAAACAAAACTATTAACAATTGTCAACAACCAAAAATAACAACCATTTTACCAATCTCAAGTAATAAGCACTGCTATCTTTAATAATAATTGAAAGATCAATCAATTAAATAATTTGTTAAGTGTCTATTAAGTGAAATACTTATGCCTATTATGTGTAACTTTGGATCTTGAACCTTCGATAAACAGTCTGACATGCAAAAATGTGAAGGAGACTTTCAGGCCTGGTTTCCAACAGAATTTTGTTTGAGTAACCAATCTGATTTCGTCATTCTCTCTCTCTTCTCTTCCCTTAGTTTCGGAGATGTCAAAATTATGAAATCTGATTGGTTACTCAAACACAGTTCCGCTCCGCTCCGCTTTGGTGGAAACCGGGCCTTAAGGGCAATCAAGAAGCCATAACGCATATCTTAAGTGTACAATAATAACTAATTCTACTTGGCGTTTTTGCATTGAAATTTCTATTCGCAGTCTATATTTTTTCTATAGTCTGCGCTAAAAAGTGACCTCTGGTCAGCGATAAGACGGGCAAACATCACGGCCTCAGATATAGAGAGCGCAGGACAGCGAAGTAAGGAACACTTTCGAGTGCGATTTAGAACTGTGCTGTCGTAGTTCACAGGGCGAAGAACAAGTATCAAAATGAACAAACTGCTGGTAGTATTTTTGGCTGTCTGCCTTGTCAGTGTAAGTAATATTTTATCAAACTTGTATTCAATATAAATTCGGGTTTGAAAATATATCTTGACAGAAACTGAATGGATTTGAATAATTTTCATTTGAGTGACTTTCAAAAGTTGTCGCTTTGCATTATCGAATTTTACCCATCAAAACGCGTTAATTAACACAAGAATTAACCAAAAAATTGTTTTCTCTCGTGAACTGTTGCTCTTTCAAACCGATATGTTAATTTTCTGCGAGTAGTTTTGCGACTGGCCATTTTTATCCATATTATCTGGATAATTAATGGATTTCTTTTAAAGATAGGATTTCTTGTTAAACTTTTACTCCCGATGTCACAAGCTTTGCACTTTCTCGTTGGAAAAATTAAACAAATAAATATATCAGGACATCAGAATTTAAATATTTGTTAGTTAATGTTTAACACAAATACTTATGATATATGAGCATTTATAATATTAATAATATTTTCACAAAATATAATCATGTTATTTGTATAATTTCTAATACTTCTGTTAACAGGTACACGCTTTCGTAAAGCGAGACACCGCTGCCGCTCCGGCCGCAGAAACGAATTCCCTGGACAGCGTGGGGAAAGACTTAATTAGTTTTGCAGAAAAGATCAAGGAGGAGTTATCCAAAAGCGTGGACATTGAGAAGATAAAGGAAGGCCTCGCCAAAACCTTCGACCCTGACAAGATTAAGTCTGATTTTAACGCTTTGGTCGACCAGGTGAATGAAGCGGTGAGTTTTTTGTTTTTATCAGAGCGGCCCTCTGTGGTATAGATTAAGTGTGGCGACACACCTAGTGCGAAAGTTCGGTTATCGGTTCAATATGCTCGCAATGTTTTTTAAGTGACACACCTGCCAAGTTTCTAACGCGTTCGGCGTAGCGTTTCTATCTAACATTTCGTCGGCTGATTTTATTGCGGCTAGAACGCAATAAGCAAGCGATACATTATGCGATGCGTTAAGTGGCCCCAAGTGAACTAAACGTTAGCGTCCTGTTTGCTTGTTCAGCGCGTTTGGTGTGTCACGCCAACCGAATACTGAGACAATTGACATCTACTCTAGACACGGCGTACCGCGCGAAAAATGTCGCCAGTTTATGGGTGTCATTAGTACCAACAGTATAAGACCACGTGGTAGTTCGGGCAGCGGCCACCTACGAGTATAGTATTTTGACAGTTAGCGCTACTGTTTGCTTGTATGGAAAAGGTTTACGTAAATCGTTTGGATGCCCATATCTTGAGGTTAGGAATCAGAGACTGAGACTAATAATTTAGTTGCTGAAATATCGACGCTGTACTTTAAGTATCGAGCTTGGTGTGGCTTTGTACTAAGGCAGTATGCCTACTGCATCCATGAACAAGATTATTTCATTACATGGTCATTGGTCATGGAAAATGTATGTTACTTCGGCGCTTACTGCTAGTTCTTGGTGAGGTCCCGGTCGTGTATTGGTTGCACCGGAATTGAATTCCAACTTAAAATCTGAAAGCTAAATCTGAAATCTAAGCTACCTAAACAGACATTTATTCTATCCTAGTACTCGTATGTTTGTTACGCTTTAAGCTACAATTGGGGTCATAAGTTATTATGATATTATACATATTGATTTTGCTGAATGGAGATAACTTTTATCCTAGATAAGCATCTCTTTTTAGCCTCTATTATTATTCGTAAAGAGTTCGCAGTTCTCAGATTTGATTCACAGTATAAATGAAAATTATATCATTTTTTACAGGTAGAGGCTTTTACAGAAAAATATTAATCAATGCCTACTTTTCCTAGTAGTTACTATTACAATTACTTACATAATTTGTTTTCATTATTTCAGGCAAAGTCACTGGCACCGAAAGCAGATGCTCCTAAGGCATAAATCAAAATTTTGTCTTATTATTAGTAAGATAGCTTATCCATTATGCGTTTCATAAATTCTACCTGTTCGCATAACTGTGTTATTGTTTTAACATCTGACTGATTTAATGCCATTTGTTTTTATAAATAATACAATTAGCAATAAATTATTATACTAAAAGATCAGTTCGTTTTATTTGAGAATGACTAGCCTTTATTGTTTTACTATATTTTTAAGCTTCTGAATATTATATGCAGTTTTTGCAATTTTACAGTACTGATTGCTCTAAATTCGAGCATTACTTTTAGCTTTTTGCAATCCAGTCCATTGGAGCTATAATCTTGCAAAATCTTGCACTTCTATTTCTGCAAAAGAGATTTAACACAACTTTTCGCGCATATATTATATGGTAGATATTATAAATCTAAACTAAATCATGCAGAAATTCTATTTTCTACTGATAAAATACGAGTATAATCAATGTTCTTGAACTTTGAATGCGATAAACTCCGCGTATCAAATGTGCTTTGCGTATTGGTACCTACCTAGAGCTATAAGAGTATCATTAGACAGTAACTAATGGATTTATTGATAACTGAGATTTTAAATCCAACTGAACAAATATGCTATTACGTCGACATGGCTTATACAGGTTTCTCTCTCTCTCTCTTCGGTCGATCCCTCATGACTGAGGATCGTGACTATCAATCACAGCGAGTAATCCTGCGGTGAATGATCTCCTTCCACCGTGTTCTGTCTACAGCCATGTGGACTGCTTCGTAAAATGTACCTACTAGCGCCAGTTTCCTTGAGTTGGTCTGACCACCGGGTTGGAGATCTGCCTCTTGGCTATTTGCCTTCCTAGTTGCCAACCAGGATTAATTTTTCGATGTTGTATACATGTTTATGTGTTTAAAAATTGTACATCCTGCGCAGAAGTGTATCAACGTCTTAAGACATAGAGAACAAAGGCATGGTGTAAAGTGTAAATCTGCGAAAAGCTAGAGACGGACCTCGCAGCTCAAATGGGATCAGAACAAGCTTTGTAAGGCGGGCTTATCGGCACCCTCCTTGCATATTAAAGCCACCTGCACATTTTGGCGACCAGCGAGAATATTTTATTAGATAATAAAGTAGCCCTGGAAATTCGAATACACGAAAATTCTTATACGTAACCGGTACTCGTATCTATTTAAATATTATCAGAGGGTATTTTTTCCGAGGCACAATTTTTAGGTTTAAAATTTAGTTTCGATTATGTACCTCTGAGGAAATTTTTTGTATCTTGTAGAAAAAAAACAGAAAGCTTTACCTAAAATACATATTGAGTTAGTTACGCCGCATCGACGCTTCTTTAAAAAGTCATTGGACCAAAAGTGTCCATCTGACTAGTGGCATTGCCCCGCTGTGCATTGTGTAAGGCTCTGGTCAATTTTTGGGCCAGGAAGTTCCCAGAGCATAGGGCCAGGAAGTTTCCAGAGCGAGGATCTTGGCCTTTTTCTATAAACGTCTCTGTCTAACTCCCAAACCCCTTCGCGGCCCTACTCTAGCAATCAGTGTTTCCACTGCCACCGGTATGAAGAGGCAACGGTCCAGCAGTGGGGCATAATTATTGTGGCGGATGTTATTCCGTGGTGGAGCGGAGATTGATCTAAGGGTACGTAGAGGCCAAAGTTCACACACTATGAAAAAAATTATTCGTACTCCCTTATAGAATTGAGTTAGTTTGATCCAAATTGAGTGTTTCTAGTTTTTCTTAACCGTATATTTTATTTGTGTCTTATCAATATATATAATAAATCTGTAGAGGTCGAATTTCTGTACAAATAAAAAAAATGTTAAAAACCGAGTCAGGGGGATGTAAGGAGTGAAATAGAACTAATTTAAATTTTTTTCAAATTTTTTGTTTCTCTGTTTGTCTGTTTATCTGTTTATCTGTTTATCTGTTTGTCTGTCTGTTTGTACGGGCTTATCTTTGGAATGGCTGGACCGATTCCAATGAAATTCTGAAAATCTCAGAATAAGATAGTTTTGTTAGTATAGATATTACAATCCACGATGACACGCCCCACTCTGTCTTACTCCATGCGAATTGAGTAACATAAGCGATTTCGACAGAGTGTATAAGTAGAGGAAGACCAAAGAAGATATAGGTGAATTGTGTGAAAGAAGATTGTACGTTGACAGGAGAGATTGGAAGAAGACTCCTTTACGGGTCCATCAAACCCAGGGACCACTCATTTATGTTTGGAAAAATTACCAACCCGAATTCACTCATTTATCTTGGGAAAAATTAAGAAATTCCACGGGAAACATTTTTGTATAAAAAACGAACTGCACGCGGGCGGAGGGTTATTTTTATTGTAAGTATATAGGGTCGTACAATGTTTAGTGATTAAAATCTCTATCATATTTCAGATTTACAGCGAAATGAACGTTACTAGACTTTATAAAACGGAACTTTAGAACGGTTCCTGTTTCTCTAACTTACTTGATCTGTTCAATTTCTACTTTAATGACTCACGACTCACGAGTTTTATCCTTTCCTTATTTCATGTACAAGTTCTTGTGAACAGAAGTTCCTTTGGGAAGTTATTATTCCCTTTGTGGAGTTAAACTTGTGCGTTATCTCAGAGTAATAGGTTAGTAACAACCTTATGCTCGGAAACAATTAAAAGGTCACGCTATTCTATGCATAAATATTTTATTTATTTATTTATTTATTTATTTATTTATTTATTTTGTATTACATAACCAGGAACACATTACAGAAAAATCCAATACGTTTCCCTGGGTCACACATTCATTAAATTAAACAATATTCAGTCATCACATTAAAAATAAAAATTACACAATAAATTCTTTAGTCTATAAAATTACTTATTACTTAACATCATAACATTAAAAATTAAATTTAGCAATTAAGAAAATATAAGATTTCATAATTTTTCTATCATCAACTTGAGCGTTCGCTCAAGCTGTCGCAGCGGGGTGTGAAATACGTCTAACTCTGGATACCTACGGGTTAGCTCATTGAGCAAGCGCAGTGACCGAGCTACTGGCGCGTGCTTCGCCATCTCAGTTTTGCAGTACGGGGGCGCAAATAGTCTGCGACGACGCGCACTTGGATACCCATCCGGTACATGCAAAGCTATCGCCTCTAGCACGCATGAGTTGCTTTTTTGACCTCGGAATAGATCTATTACATTCATAATTAGGGCAACAGTACGTCTAAGCTCCAACCTATCATATCCCACCATTCCTAGAAGGAACATGCTAGGATATATTGTTCTTGTTACGAAGCTTTAAGCTTTGGTACTTATTTAAAAAAAAGTAAGTCTGATTAATCGTAAGTCTGATGACTAATGATGGATTGAGATTTGAGCCATTGCAATTTATTGGACTCAATTGCGTCATAAGTTATTATGTTATGATATGGTTATGATATACAATACACATACTTAGATTTGTCAAAATATTGTCATTGCACTGATTGCGAAAAATCATTAAAGAACTGTATTAATTTTAAAACATAGGTTTTGACACTAGACATATTAAATACACAGGGAGGACGGCGCGAAAATAGGTCTCCAGTTTATCGGTGCCAAAAATGCTTGTTTTGTCTCCAACATAGACTCTCCAACGCTGCAGTTCCCTAAGCAGCCAGTAGCCACCTATAGAATTTTGACAGATGCCGCTCCTGTTTTCTTGAGTGATTTTGACCAATCAATACACATGAAATCACATTATGAAATTGATGCAGTTCTGTAGATTATGTGATTGGCGTGTTAGTTACAGGTTATTGTATGCTATTCAAGGTAACAGTGTAAAGTTGGTGGTAATCGCAGATATGCAGACTAGAAGCATCGAATACATAATATTACTAACGGAGACGCGTGCGAGTTTTATTCAACACGTTTTATTTTTGCAGAGAAAACGGAGCAGTTTGCCAAAAGGAGCTATCTATCTATATGATAATCGAACAATCACTTTGGGCGATTTGTATGAAAATTTCAGGAGACCGTCACTGCAATGCATTCGAATTGCCCCGGAAATATAGTTTACATTCTGCATTTGCGTACCTTCCTCGGATGATAGGGATTCGTGCAATTTTCTCGTTGCCTTATTTGCATTCGAAATATGAACTTATTTATTACATGACATAGGATAATAATGATGTCAAATCAGTAAAGTTTTTGATAGATGGCCAATGTCAGGTGGCTATTGAACTTATAGTGCGGAAGTATAAAATTAATTCAAAATGAAAATTGGAACTCCCCTTAAAGATCTTCTTATCTTCATCAAATTTAAATAACCGAGCTCTTATGAACAAAATTGGAGCATCAAAACTGATTCAGGGCTAACGCGGTTTTGGAAGACTACCAAAGAGTGCCTATTTTCTAAAAATTCCATACCTACCCATACCCTATATACTCGCATCCTAAACCAATATCCCATTCCCATATCCTATATATATTATAATGGGGGGTTCCTTTTCTATGCCTATTTTGCAGTTTACATACAATGTAAGTATCGTGGGTTTACAATTATATTGTTAGGTTCTTAATTTCGTTTAGTTTAGAAGTTGAAAAAAAATCCTTTTCAATGATTACAACAGTTACTACATCAGGTTCAGGTGTTAAGGTTTTTTTTTTAATTTTCAATTTCGCTATTTGTATCTAAAAACACGTATAGGTTTTCAATACGCAAAGCCCTGTAACAAAGTAGGTAGGTACCTGCTTTTGTCAGATGGGAATAGATAGGTACCTACTCAACGCAGCCTTAATCTACCTACCTGAAATTCGATCACGTCTCAGCTGAGAGAACAATAATTCTTATTCAAATAGCAAATTAAATTTCATTAGGCGCCGTGCGATTTTATCTTTTTTGTTAGCAAATTTACGTATTTCAGGTGGCGATTGTTATTCATGAACCATCCTCTCCGTGCGAAATGAAGTCGTATTGAGGAGTGATCTCGGATTTTCCTATGCGTTACTTAATCAGCCTATAATAGACGTCCTCTGCTGGACATAGGCCTTTTCGCGCCACCACAAACGGTCTTCCGGGTCCTCCGCTCTCCTCATCCAGCGACCTTTTTTAGGTCAGGTTTTTACGCTGCGCTTACCGGTACGCGGTGTTCACTCCAGAACACGTCTGCCCCGACGGCCGTCGATTCTGCGACAAATATAGCCCGCCCACTGCTACTTGAGCTTCCTAATCCGTTGAGTTATGTCGGTTGCCTATGCGTTAGCAAGAGGTAAAGACTGAAACTTTTTAAATCTCAGATGTACATCATTTTTTGTAGACATGTCACAGCCAAAGCGATTAAACCGGATATTATACATATCATCTGGCCATTATTAATAATGTCAACTCAATTTGGATAAAGTGATAATTGACATAGAATTAATCACATTAACCAGCTATTTTTTATACCATCTTCGAAGGCTTGGATAATGTAATAAAACAAGTATGGATAAAGATTATTTACCTGTTTACTAACTTATTTATGAATGTTTTTATGTAATTCCCTTCACAATGTCACTAGCTTTCGTAAATAACTCAAATTAACGAGAAGTAATAAGAAAAATTATTATTAAAAATCATAATTTGGTAGGTTATTTCAGACGACATTTAACGTATTTCTTTGCCAGTTTGCTAATATTTTAATGGAATAATAGTATTAATACAGGGTCTAGGAGCGAGCGAAGCGAGCTCGGGACTTGAGGGCACCCCGACTCGGTTGGGTTAGGTCCTTCTGAGTGGTTATTTTCTTTTATGACCACGGATCACGCCACGCGGCAGCGGGATGAAGAACGGGGGGGGGGGGGGTGTTACTTTACACTTTCGCCAACTGTGACCAGCGCCTATGAATAATATCCAGATAACCAGCAAAAACATTTTCATGTAAAATGTTGCCAAGACGAAAACATGTGGCTCACACTATCAAAAAGTTATCAGATCTCATGTAGAGCAAGACTTCTAACTCTACACGCCCTAACTTTATAAATCCGAACTTTATAAACTCTACACTTTAGTCAAAATATATTATGTCTTGGCTGTTTCGGTACCGTCACATGGGCGTAAAGTGAAGAATTTATTCACTGTTCAGTACTTTCCTAATAGAGTTTTGCAAGTGGCATAATGGACCATGCAAAATTCAAGAAATTTCACATTAAAATTAAATGGTATCACCATTGTTATGGGAAAAAACTTCCATTTATTAAAAATATGCTCTAAAGCAAAGGAACACACTTTTGCAAAGTGTGATGAAGTATTTGAAACAAATGCAGTTAGTAAAACCTAAGTGCAGTTTCTGAGGAGACTCAATACCTATCTAATAAATAATCGTTACTACAGAAACTAGGTATTGTATATCAGAAAAGTACAAAGTCAGTGAATAATATTTTTACTTTACACCCATGTGACAGTAACGAAACAGCCAAGACATAATATATTTTGACTAAAGTGTAGATTTTATAAAGTTAGGATTTATAAAGTTAGGGCGTGTAGAGTTAGAAGTCTTGCTCTACATGAGATCTGATAACTTTTTGATAGTGTGAGCCACATGTTTTCGTCTTGGCAACATTTTACATGAAAATGTTTTTGCTGGGATTTCACTTCTTTTTGTAAGTTATTTACGACTATCATTTTTATTTGGTTAATTTCCTTTTCTTTGGTGTATTTCTTGAATATCATTGCAAGGTGGATATTTGTCCGAATCAAGTATCCCCCCCCTCTATCATTTAAATGAGGGAACCCTCCTTGGTTCACCTAGTTTATTTTTTTCCTTATTTGTAGTTTATTACAAAGAGTCCCTATACCAATTTTGAGACCTCTAGCATCAATATTTGCGGTAATTTCATACAAACTTCCATCCCCTATTTTAAGGGGTTGGGGGGTTAAATTTCCAACTTTTGGAATTTTTTTGTTGGTTGTGTGCTAATACTAGCTTATATACCAAATTTCAGCTTTCTAGGTCTTCAGGAAGTACCTAGGAATTTTGATGATCATCAGTGAGTCAGTCAGTCAGTGACGAAATTTGGGTTTTTTAGACGTCAATAAAATCTAAAGTATAAGACCTATAAAATTGAAACTTTATAGGTTTAATAAGTTCACTGGCGACATCATTTTCCGAGAATTTTGATTATCTGAAATAATTCAGGCCTAAGTTATAAGGGTTTAAAAATACGGCGAAACACTTCGAGAAAAGATAGGTAGTGCCCTCGCGCTTCGCTTGGCTCGTCTTGGCGGGGACACTACCGTGTCCCCAGATTAATTTATCAAATTGTCTAGTCAATTTGGCTATTATCCATAGTAACCAGTCATTATTAATAATAGCTATTTAATCACTATGACTGTAACAGATATACCCGATTAAGCACTTAAAATCTTCGAGGTGTTTGGTGAGCCTTCGGAAAGTTGGAAAACTGCACTCGCGCTACTTTTTCGAAAAATCAATATGAAAGTAGGTATAATAGGTTCATAGTAAATAAGTATTTTATTTTAATTGTATGCAAAAATTAAAAATTTATGCCTGATTGCTATTTAAACGCTCTTTTAAGAATTTTTAAATTAAGTTCTTGAGCTTAAATCGATTTTTCTTTTCTTTTTTAATCTAAGAGTAGAAACTGCATAATGACAAAGAATATTAACGAATCCAAGATATTTCTCTTCACTCGCGCTCTAGAATGGCCAATAACTTTTTATTTAAATGACAATTCACTAACGAAAAATTTGTAATGAAATGAATTGGAAAATGTTAACACGTGGTTAACACTATAAAAATAAAGTAATACAAATCCCTACAGGGATTCAATCCCAGTTTTACATATTACTAGATGCGTTTTGTAGAAACTAATTTCAAAACATCACGAGGAGAGAGAACATGTGTATTCTCAAGAGTGTGTGAAGCATGCTAATCCGCAGTTTACCTGCGTAGATATCTAGTGGGCGAAGCCAAAAACCTTTTCACTTTAAGAGGAAACTTTAGGAGAAAACTTTTAGTGGTGGTTTAATTGATTAAGTAATATACTAGTCAAAAATCTTCTGTGATATTTTGTTTCAAAGTCATATTACTCGTATAATAATTTGTCTCTGTAAGATTGATCACTGCATAATGTGGTAATTTTCGGCATTTTCGACTCCGCACAGTGCTCCACATGGACAGTGACAGATGAGACATATTAATGGATGACTG
The DNA here is from genome assembly GCA_963855885.1 of Coenonympha glycerion. NCBI lineage: Eukaryota > Metazoa > Arthropoda > Insecta > Lepidoptera > Nymphalidae > Coenonympha > Coenonympha glycerion. The sequence continues at coordinate 11,198,962 of OY979637.1, read as the reverse complement.
ATATACAGGACATTCAACTGCGCATTATCTAGATAATGTGTTATTCAATCATGTGGAATAAAGCATATTCATACATATTATGTAACTTTGAATATACTCTCATTGCATAACCATTAAAATTTCAATTTATCAAGCTTTGTAACAACATTGGAATCCCATTAACCCTTACAGAAAACAATACAAGTAGCTTTTTTGCCCAAGGGTAAAAGAGAATATCGTAAAAGTTGGGAGCAAACTACCTACTGTCTCAATTTAGGTAGCTTGAATGGTCACTACCTATATATTGCCTATAATTTGAACTGTGGACGTTAACTATTGAAATGATAAGAAAAGCTCAGTCGATCGATGGAGAGGTGACGGGAACAATGCTCATAGTATCTTTACGGATTAAGATTAAGGAGATCCGCAGAAGAATTAAAGTGTATAAATAACTCAACGCTGTGGCATAGCTCAAAGGACTGATTAACTGTTGTGACCCAAGTTGGTTCTCTGTTTCAGTGACCAGCTGATTGCGTACCGACAAATTGGAAAACTCCATCAGATGGTTATCGAAAGATTACTTGACCGATTGTCAAGATGTTCATCCGCTGATGTCAGAAGTTTGTGCACGCGCGGAGCATAGGGCGGAAAACAAAGGTACCTACATCTTAAGCGGAAAAATGTGCGGAAAATGTGAGAAGCATAATAATGTATGATTTTCCACCTTGAGCTTCAAGCTTAGCCCCTCGGGTGCAGTAACGTAGCCTTACTGAAAACATGAAAGTCCTAGCCAAATTCAATTAGTGAAATATTTAGTACGACCGATTTATATACCGTATATATACCGTGTTAGAACTAAGCTCAGATTTTGATTGCCAACTTCGACCATTGATCGCTTTACCACGATTTTAATGATAAGTCCTCTAATCGAGTTTTAGTATCTCCAATAGACGTTGTATTCCCAAGTTTTAGGGTATAGTTTAGAATGCACAAACCGAGGGCATTGATAGCCGGTTTTAGAATATACTCTAGACTTTGATGGTTTTTGATCCACGTTTTATCGGCTTTGGCTTTCGGAACAAAGGGTGTATGGACAAAATGAAGCTTGAAACGACACGTGAAACGTTGATCATAGAATTCAAAGCGAATCTGCTAATCAACCGATCTTTAACCATGATTGGTTAAAACCGAAGTTGTATTCATGAGTACATTCTCCTTTGCATGTAAAAATAATGTATTTGTACGGAAGCGTGAATTACATAAAAGTTCATGAGCTTAATATAATTACTTAACTTTTTATGTGTGTGTTTTGTAAACAAAAAACGAGTCAAATTTCAAATGATTTCATAAGTAAAGGATAGCGCCAGCCAAGAGATAATTAAAAGAAATAGAGTTTTTAAATGTACCTATGGCAAAATAAAGTGAATAGAAAGCCATAGATGAAGCCGTTTCTTACACATTGTCTTCTTAGAAAGACACTTATAATACAAGGTAACTTAAATCGCAAAGGTCTCAGGATTGGTTACAATTTTGTGTGCTGATGATGCACAGTAGTGATTGGCCGACTCAACTGGCAGTGTGTCAATCATGTCTACTCAATTGGACGAGTGTTTATACCACGATAAGTATAGTTTTTTATTGCATCATATTTTGATCCCGAGAAATACTTTATATATACTTTTTCCGTTTACTGGAGAAAATATACCAGAGCCAGTTTCATGTGTAAAGTTGATCAATAAAATTTATGGCGCAATAAGAGGCAACGGCTTTGCGGCTAGATAGCTTAGGAAGTATGGCGAAGATTTATACATCCAGGCTGTATATTCTGAGTGTTTACCCAACTGTTGTAATAAGAGTTGAGCTTTGTACAATTTTCTGCTCACTCACAGCAATTTTAGACTATTTATTTTTAGAAAACCAATATGATGATAATAAAGAGGTAGGTAATGTCAATTTTCCAGACGCAATCGACACGCACTCTGTTTCATGTGGGGAGGTCGCGGGTTCGATTTCTGCTACGGGCCACTTTGAAATGACATGGCCGGATTCTGCCCTGGAAAAAAAATATTCATGGCCATCGACAAACAGTACGTCATATTAAAGCTTATAATTATGTCTTTACAATCGTTTAATTTTTATGATCTGAAAACTAGCGAGAGACATAATATCAGCATAACAACTTGCAACAAAATGCACCTAAATAATTTTAATAGCAATCATTTTTTATTAAAGAATGATGCATATTGGTTATGAACTCATTATTTTTTCATATTAAAAAGCTTAGAAAATGCGAGTAAACATTAACAGCATGTAGTTAATAAAAAAATTATAGCTATTAAATTATTTAGGCGCATTTTGTTGCAAGTTCTTATGCTGACATTATGTCTCCCGCTAGTTTTCAGATCATAAAAAATTAAACGATTGTAAAGACATAATTATAAGCTTTAATATGACTTACTGTTTGTCGATGGCCATGAATATTTTTTCCAGGGCACAGCTCCATACAAGTTTCGGCCATGTCCTTTTATCTCTAAATTAGCTCTTTGGCTATTCACGTAGGGTGTCAACTACATTTCGTGAAGTAAAATGTTTAAAAAGTCATAGCATTAACGTATATAAGCAGACGATATTGAAATCAAAACATTTTTGCGAACAATGAAAAATAATTTTAGGTACAACTAAGTAATAATAAAGAGCGTAAAATTTAATGTACTTCAAATTCAACATGGTTAACAATCGTGAAATTAAATTCACTTTCCGCGATAATGTTGAAAGATTGCATTTCCTATGATGAAATACAATCAATTTTACACTCTAAACCAATAGACGTAAAGTAGGATACCCCTGGTCTGGTCTGGTTCGGTCAGGTTCGGTCGTGGTTAATAATACCATCCTACCAGCAAACACGCACCATCAACCGATTAAGTATCCGGCGTCATGCTGTACAAAACGTTAGGGGTGAATTTGCTTATCCCTTTCAAGATAGTACGATAACATCTACGGCTGCATCATCACTTTCCATCAGTTGAGATTACAGTCAAGACTACTCTCTATTAACTTGTAGAGTATGACAAAAATATTAAGGACGGATTTTGAAGAAGTTTTATAAATATAAGAAGCATTATAATAGCAAGTAATTGAACATCTCCAAAGAAAGTAGAAGATTATTTTAACTTTCAAGCAAAAAAAAAATATCAGGTGGTACTTTGCATTTGTTGCAATGAAAGAATAGGATAGATGCCAAGTCAAATTGACTCAAGGCATCTGGAGTTAACCCATTTGGCTCCAATATGCGTCGCTTTTATAGCCAAAGCTTTTGAATGTCTAAGAAATTCTAGAATAGGGTGTATTATTTCAATTTATAGAGGCTCAGGCCTGTATTAATATTTATTGAAGTGCCCCGGCAATAACGGATTATTTTTATTGAATGTGGACAAAAAAAGTGCGTAGAATCGTGTTGTCTTGTTTGTTGAAATAATATTTTGTTTGGTAGCCATTTCTATTTTTGTAGTAACCCTATTTTTATCAGGAATGTGTTTGTTAAACTCTATTGTTTATATCGAGGGAAAAATGATCGATTTTCAAAGAGGTAAATGTTTGAAGCTAGAAGTCGAAACATAAAGTTGGAAATTGACTCCTAAGCGATCTATATAATATAGTCATGGTGGTAAGCATGTTCGACTGCTGATCACGAGGCTCTAGGTTCGATTCCCAGGTTGTGCCAATAAAATATAGCCTTAGGATCTTGTATCAGGCAATCCTTAGTACTAGCCCGGAGTTTAACAATTGACAGTGTTACACTCACGTGTCTCGAAGAGCACGCGAAGCTGTCAGTCCTAAGCCCCATCTCTCTCTGATTTTGTTGGAGCTTTGACCGATCGGATTATAAGAGAGAGAATAGAGATTGCACCTGTGTTTGCGCACACACTTATACACAGTATTAGGTATGTCTCGCGCTGTTAAAAAATGTCTTCAGAGATTGACCGCCGTGACTGAATTGGTTTGGAAGACATCATATTTATTACGTTACGCTTGTCTAGATTCGTTAGATATATTATTATCATTATATCTAACGAATCTAGACAGGCGTAACACCAAAACATTAAAGAAACTAGAAACGTATTCAAAGAAGTAACCAAGTAGGTATTTTCCGAGCTGGTGAAATGTGTTATGTCCCGGAATACATAATAGTACTTACGGTACAGAAGGCTACCTCCGCAAGATGATTTTAAGAAATAGCGACTCTAGCGCAGACACAAAAACTGCAATTCAGTTCGCGGTAGCGCCTGGCTCCGCCCTCCGCTATGCTCCTACAGAAATAGAAAAAGGTGGTCTCTTTCTATCGCGTAACTTTATCTCATTCGACGTACTAAGGTTGTCTCGCAATCGAACGCACGCAGCTCGTGAAGTAAACCGTACAAAAACTAACGCTAGAAATTGGTTCGTCGAGACGGCTACCTGTAGTTTCTTCGATCACGTGATAAGTGAAGGTTTTTGCAGAGTAGTGGCGTAAGTTTAACTGTAGTCAACACACATTGTATATTATAAAATAGATTTATTTTATATAACATAAGAAAATTGAGATTACACCATGACAATTTTTATTAGACAAAGTAAACAAAAAACACTATGACAATTCTCTGTCACATATTTAAATATCTACTTTGTATTCGGTCAGTCGACATTGAACCTCTTTCAATTGCAACCAACCTTCTTTAACAACACTCCTCCTCAATGGAAGACTGCACTGAAAAAATCTTCAGCATTCAAAACATCAACCAAATATATATATATATCACTACATCACTATCATCAAGCACACAAGTTCATTCCTCACACACAGAACTCGTTCTTGCATCTCGGTAAAGCTTTCGTCAAAATATCTGCAGTCATCTCTTCAGTCTGCAGGTACTCTACTTTCACAATGTTATCATTCAATGCTTCTCTAATGTAATGACATCTCACATCTATAATATGTTTAGTCCGTTGGTGATGAACAGGGTTCTTCGCGATTTGTATTGCTGACTGACTGTCACTATAGGGCATAATTGCATGACATTCCTTTGTGGTTAATTCTTCTATAAGTCTCTTCAGGAACGTCGACTCTCTGCATGCCTCTGACATTTGTTTACTAGTAGGTACATTTAGCCTTGTATCTCTCTTTCCCCCCTGGTTCCTTTTTAATTTTAAAGATCCATTTGGAATCTACTACGTTAAAATTATTAAGGGACTGATCCGGCTTGACTAGAGTCCAGGTGCCATTCTTCTTCAAGGCATCGAGTTCAGCATCAATGGCCTCCTGCCATTTATCCTTGTCATTTCTGCTGAGAGCTTCTTCAACAATTAGAGGATCATCACTGTGACCTTCTTTGACTTTATAAAGATAATAATCTCCGTAATCCTTAGCCTTTCTCTCCCGTTGAGGATATCTTCTCTCTTCTGCTTGTGTTTCAGGTGACTGCTCCTCCTGAACATCTATAGTCTCAATCTCAAGTCTCTCTACTTGGATGGTGCTATACGCAGCTAGAAAAGTCTGACCCTTTTCCTCTTTGTTTGCATAAGGATTCTTCGGACATATCAATGCTTTATGCGGTCCGTTGCATATAAAGCATCTTATCTCTTTCTTCTGCTTCTCAGCCTTCTGCTGCGTTTGTTTCTGCTGATTGCCTTTACTGTTCGTGGAATTTCTCTTGTACCTTGAACGGTTATCTCTTGCAATCAATGCATTCTCAGTGGATGTCCAAGATATAGGACTATCCTGCTGAAGCAGTTTTGTTTTTACGTAGTTAGATGTCAGTGTGATGTTCGCATTCTCTATCGTCATCTTTAAGGGAGTATACTCTTCAGTAAGTCCTTGTAACATAAGTGCTGCTAGCAATTCATCGTCCACTTCCTTACCAATATCTCGTAACTGTTGAGCTACTTTCAGTATTTGAGTAACATAGTCCTTCATACAGCTGAATTGCTCTAACTTAATGCTCACAAGTTGTCCCAGTAACCGACATCTGTTTACGACTCCTTGGTCTTGGCAATTATTCTCTAATGCTTGCCATACTTCTTTAGTAGTTGTAGCTTCTCTAACATGTACTAGTAAATCAGTATTCATCATGAGGCAGATCTTAGCGCGAGCCCTCTGATCTTTCTTCGTTGCCTCTACATCTGTAGCAGCTGGTGTAGTTGTTACATAGCTCCATAGATCGTCATGTACTAGTGACATCTGCATTAAAAATTTCCATGTCGAGTAATTCGAAGATCCTTGTAATTTCTCGAATGCAGGTAGGTTACTAGTGCTCGTACTGCTAGTACTTGTGCTATTACTACTAAAACTCATGGTGTTGTTATGTTCTCTAACCACCTCAATAATCTCGATCTGTGTGTAACTTTCTCTATCCAGAAAAACTTACAGTTTTTGCGAAGTGCTGACCATAACCTGAAGGTTTTTGCAGAGTAGTGGCGTAAGTTTAACTGTAGTCAACACACATTGTATATTATAAAATAGATTTATTTTATATAACATAAGAAAATTGAGATTACACCATGACAATTTTTATTAGACAAAGTAAACAAAAAACACTATGACAATTCTCTGTCACATATTTAAATATCTACTTTGTATTCGGTCAGTCGACATTGAACCTCTTTCAATTGCAACCAACCTTCTTTAACAACAATAAGTGAACCTGGCCTGGTTATGTGTAGTGCCTATTATAATTATGACTTACGTCTATCAATAAAGCTGTATGTTCCAAGGAATCCCGTAGCGTTGTTTGGCCTGGAGCTGGTGTGGAACTCCAGCACCATGGAAGGTCCAGGCGAGTAAAGTGCTGGGGGAACGTCCGCTCTGCTGCCACACAGCGCCCGCGCCCACGCCGAGCGCTCGTTGATGGCGCCAGGGGGACCGGGACCTTGGACTTCCCAGTAGACCTTTATGTAGTCACCTCGTATGCAACTGTAACAAAGAACTATAATAAAATAATCGGTATAAAAATATACCTAAATTATTATCCGAACGAGGCGGTAGAGTCTTAACGTTTCGCAAGTGCCTCTAAGTTGGGCCTATGTGAAAGAATAAAATTTTTTAATTTTGAATTTTTTTGAATTTTTGAATTGCGAGAAATAACCATTTTGCTAGTGGCTGAATGAACCCTTGGGAAACCCCTTTCTTTTCCCTTATCTACATCTTAAATATTACCTATATGCAAGGTATACAAGGCTTATTATGTGTAGTAATGAATGAGCCAGGACTTTTTTATGTATGTCTGTTATAGATAGATTGTGTCTAGATATCATCTCAGAAAATGGATCCAAGATTCCGTTTTCAGATTTTAATATCCGAAAATCAAATATTAGATCAGATCGTTTTTGATTCAATGCTATTGTGATGATGACAAAACTCACATTACCTACGCTTAGCTTAGTGTAAGTTCTAAGATCCTGAGCATAAACGCCCTTTTCAGGTCGTCAAATTTTTCTTCATTACAGGCTGCGCTAGGCTATTTGTAGGTATTGTAAGACAGAGTTATTTTGACACGACACTCAGGTAGGTTCTATTCTCGGAGCAGCTATTTACGGCGGTACTCGGAGTAGCTCTCCGTTATTTATTCCACTGTAAAACTGAGCAGGGATCCTATAACTATAACGGAACGTGGCTTACCCCGTAATGGAGATAAGTGATGTTCTGAATTAAAATTTTCGAGTATTAAGTGTATTTAAAAAATAAAAATAAAACAATCAAAACTTATCCAATAAAAAAGGGAACCGCTTTCAAAACTCAACCCCACTGAACAAAACACCAAATTATTTTCTTTTCATATTAAATAATTTTTTTTCTGAAAACCGCATCAAAATTGGTTCAACCAAACGCGAAATAATGGCATAAGTACATACATACAAATATACGGATTGAATACAGAACCTCCTTTTTCGCACCATTACGAAACAGGGATTTTTTTTTATATAGGATTTTACTCTACGATAACTCGATGTTTGTGTATGTTCATGTTTATTACAGCTATTAATGAACCAACTTGGCCGAAATTTGAATGGGAATGAAGAAAGATTATGCATTAGCCACTCCGATGGTTTTACGGTTCATCGAGATTTCCCATAAATATAATCCGATGAAGCCACGGGTTAATAACTGACACGGGAAGCCTGTAGGTAATAACTATTTTTCAATTTTCTTAGCAAGATTGTAATAAAATTTACAATTTTATTGTAATTTAATAAAAATTTGTTTGTAATTCATATTATGAGTAGAGTAGCATTTAAGGCAACTGTGCGCTAGGTGTTTCATGTAAAGTAGTCTGCTGTTAAACTAAGGAATGGCAATCCTATTACAGTTCTGCGGTGTTCCTCTGCTGACCTAATTACTCTGTACAGGGAAATACAGAAATTCCATCAACTTTATAAGTTTAGTCCTGGAAATAGTTAAAAGCTTTTGATGAACTTATCATTAAATCTCCAGTATATGAAATTCCGACCGATTTTTATGTTTTTTTTTCTATACGGTTGGTCTTAATAGGTCGTACACTACTTTTCATAGCCCTAAATGATAAATATGTATAGGTAGGGTAGGTACAGCAAAACAACGTTTGCCGTGTTATCTTTAGTAATATGATTTTGACTGAAAAAAGTGCAGTTTAACAAAAATGTGTTTGGCCAATTACGACAAAAAGTGTTATATCAAGCCGCTTGAATTGAGACATGAATTTTTTACACCACTGTAGATGTAATTTGCTATTAATTTTGAATTGATACCTCTATCTGTAAAATAATGCACAGTGGCAAATGTATACACAGACGGAAAACCAAGTGATCCGTTTTTCGTGTTGAGTTGCGGAACCCTAAAAAGGGCTCAGTGGTCAGCGAGTGGAATCGCACATTGCACGGACATGTCATTTCTGTCCGATTGAGTTGGGTCGGAGCTTTTAATAACGACTTGTCATCACCAGCGAAAGATAGGTGTGTGAGATTACAGTGATGTAGGTGGATTATACCTAGCTAGTATGTAACTAATACTGCTTTCAGCCTTCACTTCTCAGTTTAGGGTTCCGTATCTCAAATGAGAAAACGGTACCCTTAGGCCTTATGTATGGGATCACTTTGTTGTCCGTATAATTCTGTCCGTTTGTCCGTAACTTAGGCCTTTGTTCTCAGCAAGGAGTACAAATCATGTAATGTTCAAATCCCTCCTAGTCTGGTTTCATGAAATATTTATTTAAAATTAAAACTCCATAAAACCCCCTCCATACTGAAACGAGATCTGTGCCCAGCAGGGCGTAAAAAGACTGAAATGAGACGAAAACTTTATGCAAAATATTTTTTTATTAAATAGCCTTCAGTATGAAGTCTGTTCCACTTTTCATCTTATTTAGTGACGATTTGATACTTTCAAATCCTTGTGGGTGAATGAAGTGCTCTAATTACACTAGCTCCATTAATTTTTAAGAGCCATTGTGAAATGGTGGTAACAGAAAACAAAACCCGACTGAGTTTGTTGTGGGCTTCTTCTCAGTGCAGGGCGCGTTTAAACCCTCGTAAACTTAGCTTGTAGTTATCACCATATAGGTACATGGTGACAAATATCATTTTGACGTTTTACTAGAAGATGTACGTTAAGCCTATGTGAAATAAAGATATTTTGAGTTTGAATTGGAGTAAAGTTTCTCTATCCGATGGCCGCTAGTTTCAATTAATTAGTAACCCGTAAGTATTTATAATTTGTATTATATGTAAATTGTAAACATTTCTGCAAACAAGTAAGTACGAAGCAGGCGAAAGCTGCAGGGCAAATGTTCAGTATTCATCTCCAGTGACCTAATTAGCTTGTAACGAGAATTTGGAACACAAATCTTTGATACCAACTCGAATGCCTTGTGATAAGTTGTTGTGAGTTATCCGCACAATTCCGCAGTTTTGAGGGTTTTGAGTAGGACCCTGCTTGACAAACATTTACAAGGTTTTGAATTAAAATGCTAAGAAATAACTGTTTAATCATTAAAATGCTAAGGAATCACTGTTTAAGACAAACGGAAGTTTAGAAGATGTTATTAAGAAGTTCATATACGTATATAAAATCTGTCTCTAATAATTAATAATAATTTATGAATTGAAAACTTCTTCATCTGGCATTATAGTAGATACTATAGGAAAAAACCATTGAAGTCGCGACAGCGTTACCGTAACTAACACCTCGAACTGTTCCTGTAACCGACACCTCACGTAATTTTTCAGGTTTCGCGGACTGAGATTTTTTTTTATTACAATGACGTTGGGCTATTATTATGTACGTGAAATTATACCTTTCAGGTTCAATAGTTTGTGACAGAAAGGTGGTAGCGCGCTGAATATGACATTGAATCCCATACTCCCGCCAGCAGGACCGTCGTGGAAACAGAGAGTTTTTAGTGGGTGCAAGCACCACATAATTCTTTCGTTTCCCCTGACGCGGACAGAAAGGTATGAGACATTTTCTGTTTATAAAAAAAGACAGACGAAGGATGGAAATACTAGACGATACCTACCTTAGAAATGGATAAGTATTATGCAGGCACAGTTTAAAGCTACGTAATGAATATCTAACGCTATAAGTGCTATAGGTTAAGACAAGGTTCAAAGATACACAATACACATGCTCACATATTTATTATTTACGCAGGCGAATGAAACGTATGAATAGAATAAACAGGTCGCCAGTAAAGCGATTTCGTGAGTGTACCTATGTAGGTACAAGGGTCAAGGTGAAGTACTATTGACACTCTTTTGTGTCCGCAGTGAAAAGGTTTTGTCGCAAGTTTTACTGTTTTCCTGGTTTGGAAGCAGTACAAAAGATAACCAATTTATTTATAACTAGATCCAACATAGAAAAATAGGTAAGTACCTAGGTATACATTCTATTCTATTCCGTCACTAATTAGTCTAATGACCTGCATCTCTTTATTACCGGAGAGCAATGATGCAAGACCGACAGCGTAAGGTGCTCTATGTGGCGCAATGGAGAAATGTAAATTCCGGCTTGCATGATGATTGTTTTAAAGGCAAAATTTAGTAATTTTATATTATACTGAGCTGATAATGTTATGTAGCAAAACATAACCCTTATTGTGGGATCTACCGATCAGTATGATAAAACTAAAATTATTATTTTTTGTATGGGTAGAGGGTTTAACCAGAAAAACCTAAGAATACAGTTTATTTTTTTTGTCAAAATTGATATAAATAAAGTCTTTTTTCAGTGAAATGCTCTATCTACAATTTTAAAGACACTTTTTTTCCATTTTTTTCCATCGCTGACCCGACCCGGGCCTCGAACCCATGTCCTCATTCTCATGCAGTCCATTATGCTCATTGCTCAGTGCTCACCATAAGACACGAAAGGAGCAGCTGTTGCAACAAACCTAACATTTATATTATAGTGTATACTACGTTTATAATACGTATATAATACGTCTGTTATTAAATTGGAAAAATAAAAAAAAAACTACGCATTTCGTTAAAATGTAAAAGTTTCCTCTAAAAACACCGTAAATTAAGTGAAATGCATAATGCATTAGCCGTTTAGCTACAGAGAGACCAGATAAGTTCGAAACTATAGCCATTATATTTCGCCTAATACTTTAGTGCGAAATAATCTGCTACAGACCAAGAACGAGCTTTTAATAGCGGCGGCAAATTTGCAATTTACCACTAAGTACAAAATTAATTTTCAATGAGATATCTTTGACAAAAAATATTTATAAGTGGTCCCGGATGAAAGGACTTCGGGAAATGCCGCAATAATTAGTCGTGCATAAATATTTGGGGAATCAGTCCTTGGAGATGATTCCTTGGTCTTGTAGACAAACCCGTTATTAATTTCACGGTTCTGAAAGTCAAAATATCTTTATTTCACATAGGCTATATATTATACGTACAGGCTCTTTCTTTAAATTGTTGTCAGGTTCTTGTATGTGTCAATATGATACCTCGAGTCACTTATTGCGTTTTGAACTAAAGTCAGTTTTACGCTCTATATCAGTAGTTATAAAATTAATTTTTCAGTGTTCTTTAAACATTTTTTGGTGTCAATATCGTTTATATACCTAAATGCCATGACCTTTTAAACATTTCAATTCACATAATACAGCCGCTGCGTTCCGTGAATCACCTACCAGCTGAAAATGTAGTCTCTTCTTATATGCAATTTGAAATGACTGACTCTTACTTCTTAGTCACATAATATTACTAGAAATTCATAATTCTGAGATTGCGTCTGATTAATGTTCGTTATAATTAGTTTGTTAATTGCTGCGTGCGTCCAAAATAAACGGTTTTGATCTTGAAATGTGTGAGAACGCGTTACTATGTTTATTTGGGCCAAATGGTTTGTTGACGTCCAATATGATCAAGCAACATCCGCATTATGATAATTTGCTTTATGACTAGGTACTTAAATAGAATATTTACACAAGTCATTACTTCTTGTAAATATCATTGTAAACAACAAAGGAGGTACAAGGTAGGCTTCAACAGTCAGATTAGGAATGAATTAATATTTCGACACTATTTATAAATTTTTACAAGGTTTTATTTGTGTTGCAGATATCTTTAACAGATTGAGCTGAAATTATATATTATGTTTGTGTTTAATTTGGCCAAATTATATTAAAATACTCCGGAGTACATTAGGCCTAGAATACATTTAAGTTTATATCCTGGAAAAACATTGCAAAAAAAAAACCTGTGGAACTGGGCGGGTAAAATCAGAAGCGGACAGCGTCCAAATGGAGAGGCCTTAGTTCAGCAGACAACTGAAATGGGCTAATGATGACGATGATCATCCCGGATAGATCCACGATTCTTATGGGATTTGTAAAAAAAAGAAAATTTCAGCTATGTGTGTAGTTATAATCTGTATAACTTTAAAACCAAGGACACTTTTTATTTTATTAAAGATTGGCTTGCGCTTGACTATACAATCATGTCTGATTAGAGTCACCCAGATTATACTTGGTTAGGAATACAGGAGCTGGAAGGGTGTTCTACACCTTAGTAATACATATTATCTGAAACATGGAAGAAAAACGTTTCGTTCGAGTTCGCCGAACATCATCAACCACATAAGGATGCCACTATGTACAATGGAACTTTTTATCCCCAACGACCGAGCGCGCACAATATGAACGAGCCCTTAGCAAACGCTCCAAAGGGTACTTTAGCACGTAATCAACACAAATGTTGCCTCACGTCTGTTTGTTCTTTAGGTTACTAAGCGCGTAATACTCTCTGAATTCCAAATTCAGCGCAAACTGTGTACCTGTATTTTGTTTGTAGGTGCTATAAGATCTTCTGTAGACATTATCTTGGGTAAATACTTCACACAAACAAATCTTTTTGAACTTGAGGATGCCAGAAAATGGGCTACATTTGCGTCACTCTGCGTCTCAAGCACGTATGCATGAAGAATCTTTTTTAAAATTTTAATATTGCATATATTTATGTTAGTGAAATGTGAAAAGGGGTTCAAAAGTATTATAAAAAAAAGTAATTAAACGTTTCGAAACATGTGGAACCGTCATGCCACTTATAAAACTTAGAAAATTAACCACTTAGAAAATCAGATTATTTCAATTTCCCTGTTAATATCTTACTAATCTTTTTTTACATAATATTGAGAATATTTATAATGTTTTACCGATGATTTGGTTAAGACGCAAGGTATAGCCCAATTTTCATACAAAAATTGGCATACCTTATGGAAAAAATTGTCGAGTCAAATTCTAGTAATGTACACAATAGAGTGCCGGTGTCAATACTGATTCAAGTTAACCGCGCTGTGCAAGCGAGTGTTTCGCAAGCTTACGTTCGCTTGTTCCCACATAGCTATTGACATAGCACGGACAGGGGTGTCAGTTACCACCGAACAATGAAACGATATATCCATTCGATATATCTAACAGCACTACCTTAGTAGCTTCGCATACTTCTAGAATATTAGGTTATAGTTTATAGTTGTTAATACCCATTGAAAATATTTGTACTGCATTTATGATTATATTGAGCAGCTACAGTGTTTTGAAACTAGACAAAAGTTAACTTCATTAATTATCGAATAGAATCGAATTTATTTCGCTACAGACTACAAATAAGCCATGTAATTCAAAATCATCATCACGTCTGCTTAGGACTGGATCCATTTAGACATGATTTAGACTTACAAAACTAAGCTTCATTGGTAAAAAAAAGTTTAATAGCAGCCTTTATTACTACAGCGATAGGTTTCAAAATGTTCTTGTAGCATGGAAGCAAATTCAATAGAGCTAAATAATTTCTTTCGCTTTCGGCATTGTTTTTATTGCATGGATCTAACTCACGTCAGCTGGCTATGCCATTTTTATTAGATCGGCTATATGAATCCCTTTTATTTCTTTACTCTTGCTCTTTATTGCTATTTGAGACTTAAATTTGATTTTAAAAATTTAATGAAAAAATCTCTATTTAGCTACGTGTTTTCAATTATGTTTTATATAGTGTACGTAATTTTGATGTTTTACAAAAATAACTGAAACCTCAGTAGTCTGCTCCGATGCTTTGGTGGAAACTGGGCCTAATAGTACGTTACGGTACAGAAGATTCGCTCCGAAAAATGATTTAAATAAATAGCGACTCTATCGCTCAAACAATAAAGTGCAATTCTGTCCTCAACAAATGTTAACAACATTCCTACGTCGTCGTTGTTAACATTAACGTTGTGCTCTCTTTCTATCGTGTTACTTTATCTCCCACAGAACAAAGAATTATTCCTTGGTCTGTGTTATCTCCTCTTCTATCTCTTTTCGGCTTGTTACAAACAACTACTTTACAACTAATTGTAATACTTTACTTGTAATAATTAGTAATTACTCCTTATTAAGCCCGTTGAGCGGTCGGCGCTATATAATACTTGAACATTTTTTCCAGTAGAGCGATGAAACCGAAACCATCAAATGATGAAAATGAAACCAGAAAATGAAACCCCCCCCCCCCTGCAGTACGAAACTATTACGGATACAAAGTAACTACAGTCCCTTTTTGTATATGTGCAAAAAGATCATAAATATTACCATGTCCCCCATTTACACTGGGAGAAAATTGCACCGGAATCCTTATCAACCCTAACCATCTATCAAGAGACCCAATAAGGCCCGCAATTGAGGCAACTTTCAATAAATATCTACCAATGGCATGAATAGCCATAATATTCATCCATGACAATGTGACTTTATCAAGGGTCTATCGAATATTTTCCCCAATTTATGGTGTGCCTTTTGCGACCTCGGGCAGTTATGTTCATATATTGCTTCCAAATAAATGAGGTTAGGGGTTGTCTTGACTCTTGGTTTTGGTAGACCCTGGTTTGAATTTCTTAGAATACAAGTATTAAGTTCTTATGATTCTATTTAGCTAATCTAATTTTAATATTTTGTATATTTTCTTTAAATTAAGTACTAGGTAGGTACAGTACACCACTTCAGATTTATAACCTTTTTATAATTGTTTTTTAACTTCCAATTTGATTTATTCTGGTATTTCACTGGACATAATATCAATATCTATGTCGTAACTTTTTTTAATTGCTAAACTGCTACATTTATTGAAGACATAATATGTCGTAAATAAATACACAATTTATAACTAGTTAAGATCCTAATAGAAAAATCATTAGTGCTCAATAAAATTAATGTAATTGAAACTTGAAATTACAACTTGTTCTTTTCATAAAACTTCTTTTGTTTCACCACAAAGTGTATGCTACATGTGTTAAAGTAAATTGTTGAGCACTTCCTGGAACACTTAAGAACTAAAGTCTCACTGTGATTTGGATTGCTCTAAAGCGCCGGCACGTACACTACTGCACATCTTAGCACTCATATTTCATGGTGTACATGTGCATTTTGTGTATACTATATATAAATATAGAGGAGTTAGTACAGGTTTTTGTACTAATTTCGAGTCGACTCGAATAACACAAACGTATCAAATACCTCCATACATTTACAGCTAGCGCCATCTATGACATGTGGCTGTCAATAGATACAGTCCGACAAGGATCTCTTGGCACTTGAAGGAGGGCGCTGTTGCAAAACAAGGGCAGCCATAAAATAAAATCTCCTCAATTTTACTTCAATTTTAATTTTAAATAGTTAATAGTAAGCAAAAACAACAAAACATACAATAGTGATATATATATGATATATTCGTTTGTGCGATGCGAGTCAACTCGAAATTCGTACAAAAACCTGTAATAACCCTACTCTACATACCAGGAGCCAGCGGTATGTTGGTGTATCTAAATTCGCAAGACGCTTCGAATATTCCGATTGGTTGCATCCATTGACGCGAGTCGCATATCTCGACAGTCGTACAGTCGCGGAGAGATTTGAGATGAATTTTAAATTCAGAATGCAACGCATTGTGGCATGCGCACTCATGGAAACGTATGGATTAGATTTTACAATCGAATGTCGCGCGTTCCTCCTTCTTCCTGTTGTACCGGACTAAACATACTTTAAATATTACCTAATGCCAGGTTGAGTAAACATGAAATAAATTAAAATTGGCAAATATTTTTAAACGATGTTTTAGAAAAGTTATATATATAATGAGTATAAACGGCATTAGATTACAGTTAGGTAAAATACTAATTAAGTATTTGTTGTTACTGTACCTAACTAATTCTAAGCATAGCCTTTAAGTCTTTCAGGATTATAGTTATAGAGATGTGCAGTGGCCATAGTAATTTAAAGAACAATTACATAACTTAAGTGTTCCTAATCACAATATGATTTGTTTCGAATTGTTAAGAGTTTGTATCATGATATTAACATAATTTGATAAAGATGAGGAATCAAAACATTTCCTCCAAAATATCACTTAATTCAAAATCATTATTATTCAATATGGATTTTATGACAAACCTTTATGTCGTCGCAGTAAATTATCCTTCAAATAAAGAATCCGTTATTGGGTATCACATATTAAAAGGGAATAAAATATTTTCGAAGGGAGGCAATCACTTTTGCGATGTGCCTCAAGATACTTATTGAAAATGGGATGAGATAGCCGAGCTGTGGAACAAAGGGGATTCTTCAAATGCTTTGTAGACAGTTTTGGAATGAAGGCGATTTTCAAGACCTCTCATTGGTGTAGAAAATCAAGGATTGCGAGCCACGAGTAATGAATGATCATTTAATTACTTTTTATCGTCCTTTATTTTTCTCTCAGATCTCATTCAAGCTCGATATTTTTTCATCGTCGAATTAAGGCTCAAATTTCTAAAATACAATAACTTTCTAAAATACAAACGTTCTGTTATCTTAATAACAAAAAAAAAAAACAAAAAGCTAAAAGGTAATTAAGTAAATGAGAAACAAAACGAAAACCTCAAACAATTCCGATACTAAAATAAAGAAAAAAAACCGACCAAATTCATTTGCAATTTGTTACTTTTCCGACCCGAGTCTTCAAACATTGATTGATATTAATGACTTCTCCGGGGAACTAATTTGAGTGGATAATAGGAGTTTAAAAAAAAAGTTATACCTACTTATCCCGACCAACCAATTAAAAGGGCGAGAGCGAAACGTTTTTCGATTAATCATCGTGATTAGAATGAACGTAGCTAAAATATTGAGACGTTTCCCCGACGGTCGATATTGAATCACGATCATGATTTGTGATTTTCTTAAACTTTCTTCCCTAATTTATGGACTTGATAAGGTATTTTGTTAAATTGCTTTTCAGGTAGTTTAAAAGTAACCTACTGAAGTAGAGAGAACTTTATATCATTCTTACAGTCATGGCATTGAAACTTTCGTAAACTGGAATTGAAGTACAAATAAAATAAAACGTAGGTATTTAAAATATAAAAGTAAATTTTTCGTGGACACCTTTTTCGTCGCCTGTCCGCTACTTAGAGCTTTTTATTCTCAGGAATAAGAGGAATATATTATATAGGAGAATTTTTTATGGAAGAAAAAATAGAACCGTAATTGAGGTACAAATAAAAACAAAACGTATTTTAAATATAAAAATTGATAACTTTCTTTGATGTGGACTTCAGTTTCAGGAATGGGTAAGGCGTAGAGTAAAAATTTTTATGTAAGAAAAAATTGTATGGTCAGAATATTTTGTACTAAATAATAAAACACGTTTCATCTACATGAGTAAATTTATATTTCTACTCTTTGCTTTACAGCTTTTATTATTATTTTAAAGTGAGAAGCCGTTCGCCGTGGGCGCTTAATCCAAAAAGATCTGCACTAAGTATAAATTGTCACACGTTAGTAAATCAAAGTAAATCCTGTCAGTGAGTAGGGATAACGTCTAAACCTCGCAACGCTCTATCAGACTTTAAAGGACTTAGTGGAAAATAAATACGGATTACTTCCCTAAGGCAGACGGGAAATTACAATTTATGAGCACGATTTTATGAGGCGTGTTGATTTTTTCCTTCTGTGGCTTGGCGATTTGAGGTTAAAAATTGTATTGAATTTCAGACGTATCAATAATATAAATTAGAAATGATGATTATTTGGGTCCTACCCGTCACAGTAAACAAGTAACACGCAGGAAACCTACCGGAAACACACCTACAAACAGACAAAGACTTGCTTGAACAGTTTTAATTGAAATCACTATTAAACTCTTCAATTATTAATATTGGTTGATATTCAATTTTTTTTGGTTTTACACGACCTTTTATATGTTGGCGCGAGAAATGTTTTCCGGATAGTGTTAGCACAGTTTAAATATATATTTATTCTGTAGTATCTTATAACACTGTGGTATTAGTAACGATTTTGTTTTTTTCTATGCATAATAGCGTTGGAGCTTACTGTTTCGGAGGAGATTGGTAACAAAAATTGGCACGAGAATTTAATGTATTAGAAAGATATAAAGCGTAATTACAGATAGATAGAGACATAGAGACTAAATATATTATTTAAAACTAAAATTTTAAATGGGCTTCCTACTAACGAAACCTCTAGTAGGAGTGTTTCATATTAAGGCATAATTAATGCCTGAAAATAATATACTACTAATAACAGGCATGTCATGTACAGTTGAAAGGCGAACTTCTGAGCTAAATGCTAATATGGGATACTCGAAACTTCTGTACTAGTTGAAATTTCTGTTTGGTTCTAGCTTAATAATAGTGGATTAATAGTTGTGCATATAAAGCGAGTTTTGAAGTTGGGTCCGCATTCTATATAGATTAACAAGTTTCAATTGTTCAGCAATCCGTTTTAAATCACTGGTTTAAGAATTTATTATGTTCGCAAATGCTTTGGGATTCAAGTGTTGTAACGACATAGATAGTTCTTGATTAATTTTTGGTAAAATTTTAGATAATAAATTATTTTAACTCCAAAGGTGTCATTGTACCTAGTATTGAGTACAACCACCACACAGGTCTCTGCTATCCCATAATGCCCAGAAATTAGGCACTATTTACATTCTCCATGGTAGTAATAGTAGTATTGAATAAATCAAAATTGTACGCAACAGAACATAAATGATGTATCAAAGACACACCTGCTTGTATAAATTATGTAAATAGAGAAACGTCGCCAGGACCCACTGCAATTATTCAACCGTGTTGAATTTGCGGCAATTCGGATCGTAACTGAGGTTTTGATTTGTACACACATCTCCTGCGTCATCGCCGGTGCTAACACAATTAGCCGAGAATGCATACTGTTATCAGTAATGTAACCCATTCGAACCGCAATTTACTAACAATAACAGAAAGTTACAACACGAAATTTTTAGTAAATATTATGTAGATCCAACAGAATGTCATATAGACAAGCTGTCTCTGTAGAGATAAATCTGATGATGATGGATAATTAAGGTTTATAGTGGAAAAGCTGACGATCCATCCTCATATTTGCAAGTTTTACAGTACAGCAGTTCCTGATCCATCATCGACTATGCAAATATGGTGGAAAATTTGACGATTTATCATAATCAGCTATCTATGCAGGTTCTATATTGAGAAAGATACGTTGACATAAGTTTGCTCTAGAGACTGCAACCATCTGAGCCGCAACCACAGACTTTAAAATTAGCATTCTGAAGGTAATACTTATTCACATTGTTTGATGCTGCAAAGACCTAGCGGCCTTCTGTAACTATGTCATTTGGTAAAGGATCGGTCAATAGTGCGTCTAATGCAGAAGTATGCGATCAGCATATTGCGTAGTGGATACCACAAACCACAGTCATGTTCTATGATCGCTAATGACAACTAATATATTTCCAGTTATTATGCAACGGGTAAGACAAGTCCCGTCGTTTAGGCCAATTATACAGGTTCATAATAATATCATTCCGCGCGTTAATTGCATAAGTTTATACCTGTATGTATGTATACTTTTGCTATTATTTGTTGTATTATATTTTATTGGTTATTATAATGAAGTTCAGAAGTTTGTAAAAGTACCTAAAACAATTTTCTTTAATTCCATTTACATTGCTTATTAATAAATAATTAATTCCGGTCTTTAATGGATACCACTTAGGAGGTTTTTCATAATTAGATATTTCTCTACTTTTGTTCCGTTTTGTTGTTTTCCCCTCTTCTAATTACAAAGTTTAAATGCAAACAGAGCACAACAAATATGGAAATAAAATCGTAGGAATTTTATTAAGAAACTTAAACTAGTGAAAATTTTTGGGTATATTACTAATAAATCCATCCAAATACCAAACCTAATAAAATGTAATAATTCTAACCACGATTAGCAACTATAATTATTTAGGAAAATTCGCTTGAATTATTTCAATGTAATTGTGTGTTAATTTGATTTGCCATCATCGACTGTAATTACATTGTTAGACCAACGTGCAACTACATAATATTATCATTAATTGTGATTCAATATTGCTATTATGATTTGTGATATAAACTTTCTGAGTAGAGACCCAAAATTATCGACCAATTGCTTTTCATTTCTTACCCTTCACCTTAGTAGGTACCTATGACAGTTTTGCTTTTTTACAAATCCCGTGGGCACCATGGGTTTTCCGGTATTTAAAATAGCCTATACCAATGTCAATCTTGGATAGTTTTTCTCCATCCTTCAAACAAATCGGTTTTGTAGTTGGGGCGTGATCGAGTAGCTAAGCACGTCAACTTTCACATTTATAATACTACTAGCTGATGCCCGCGACTTCGTCCACGTGGGATAAAAACTATTCTATCTTTTAAGTTGGACCAAATGACAGATATTCACGAAGTTTGAACTAAATCGGTTCAGTAGTTTAGGAGTCCATTGAGGACAAACATTGTGACACGAGATTTATATATATTAAGACTAGCTGACGTGAAGAACCTTGTTTTGCCAAAAAAATAGCAATATAATATTATAATAATATAAAAAAATTGCTTATAACGTATTCTCAGAACTACCGACAAGATTTAAAAAAAATTACAAAAATAAAATAAAGAAAAACGGTCTAGGCCGTTTCGGATGAGTTTGGTTGAAACCAGAATTTTCTATATCAGAAAATTAGGATAGTTATGTTTAAATACTTTTTAACCTTTCTTATATTTTTGAAACTGGTGTGTTTAATACCGTGTACCTTAACTCGTATATTAAATTACATACTAAGTTTTACAAAACTTGTACGATAGTAAAAGTCGCTCTATGCGTGTCTTCAAGCTTTATGAGCACACTTAGACATGAAACACCGTGGGGACATTAATACTTGCAAACTTCTGTCTTTCGATAAAAATAATTGCTACCAACTTTTTATATCTCTTACTCGTATGTCCTTGTAAAACATAATGCGTCTATATTTATGTTGCTTTTACCATTGTCAAAAATAATAACTTATAGAATATTATGTTGCCAAGCTGGAAATAAGAGAAGTCTTATGAATCACAAAATAACAAAACTTGAAGAATGAGCAGAATATAGACTAGTTATAAGTTAATCCATGAAATGCTGCTATCTGACGCTACACGGTAAACGGTTAAATCATTGTTTTGCTTTTTTTTTACATACTACAGGAAAGCACCTACTTGGCTGTGATCTTACCTGATGGTAAGTGATGATACAGCTGAAGATGTTATCGTACTAGCATAGAAGGAGAAAGTAACTTCTAAAGGTATCAACACAGCACTATTGCTGGTCTTTGTTGGTATATTTCAATCAAGTTTTCTCAATAATGATGTGTACTTGGTAAAAGTAAAATCTACGTAGATACAAGTCATTATTAAGGTTAATAATTTTTAAGTAGGTAGATACTCTTTTGAATACATTTTAAAAGCATGAACGAAATTATTCTTTCATATGAGAATTGCGAGATTTTGTTAGGAAATAATATAACAGTGAAGTGCAATTCGTTATTATGGACCTCGTTAGTTTTGTTGAGTACCTATCTAATTCAAGATGTTATTTTAAATATAAAAAATATTATTAAATGCAAATTTGGTGAAAATAGCATCAGGTTGGCACATGACACTAATTATTGTACAAATGTAAATATCCTCGGAGTGCGACATTGGATACTTTTCGATCCCTGGAAAATCAATTATTCCCACAGGTTTGTGGGCAAACCGAAATTGATGGACCAATAGCTAAAAGTACATATTTTCAACAGATTTATAAACAATCGAATTGCTACCATAGCAAAGTCAGCAATTTCGTCAATCGAAAAAAGTATAAATAATAATAAATCTAAAAGATCGAAAGTTCAAGCGACTTCACCACTTGCTAAGAAAGGGGTTGAGAAACATTGGAAATCATATACATTATATTCATGAGTCGATTTACTTTTCATCCATTTTAAAACGACGCTTTGTACCTAAGCTATCCATTACCAAGTGACCGTCTACGTGGCTCTGAATAGTTACGTGACATACAACATGCTTCGTTGCTACACTTACTCTTATTATACCCAACGCAACGTTACTTATTCTTATTACACTCGTAAGTACGAATAGTACCTACTCAAGCACGAGTACCTAGTATCGGCTTTGAAATGTAGGTAGTAGGTATGCTTTGGATTTCTGTTCCACCGCGGCCGGACTGAATTAATTATTTTCCACACAAATAATAAACTGTACGTTTTGTGTCAGTTTTGTATGATCTGTGTTCTGTATTCTTATATTTTTCACTTAAATATTTGGATTGAAATAAGGAGATAATGTTCTTGTTGACTGTGAAGTTTTTCTAATGAGTGTTTTCTATCACATTTCACATTATATTTTTGGGAATATCGTTGTCTATACACCGTCTATCTCTATCCTCTGTGTGTTTATCCTTCCTTTTGTCCTAACTGCAGTAAGGAAAAAGGTTATGTTGTGTTGTTTGCGAGATAGAAATTTCACACGAATTGTACCCAACTTATATTGTTAAATTTCAAAATCTGGTTAAAATAAGTTGATAACTTCAGCTATAAGTTGTAATTAAGTTATTCCTTTGTATGGCCACACTGATATTATTCAGCAAGGTAAATGCATGTAAATGTCTTTCTGATCAGCTGTGTAGCCAATTAAGAGATGACAGTTCATTGAAAATAAAATGGGCATCCTCCCCACAAGCTCAAAGTCATCACACCGAATTACCCTTACTAATAGCTCTATAAAACATAAAGTACGCGAGCAATCGACTTTTCAGGGTAACGTTAACACAACGTCACGTATCCACGCGGGTTTATCCGCTCGCGGTAGGAGATTGATAGCTTACGTGGAGAACTAATACCTCGGGAAAACGATTTTTTATCGATATTTTTTAAGCTTTAGTAACATGCATAGCTGGAGTTGATGCCCACAATCTATTTAAACAGGAAAATTTAGATTAACTAGAGCACCCGCTCCTGTTTTTCTTAATCTATTACTTATACTTATAATAAAACTGTAAAGGGTCGAATTCTGTACATTGAAGATATTTAGAAAATTTTTGTTGGAGGACACTATTTAGTCGATACTGAAGCCAAAACTGTAATTTGTTTCATTTTTGTCTGTCTGTCTGTCTGTCTGTCTGTCTGTCTGTCTGTCTGTCTGTTTCACGACCGGGCATCACGGCTAATCCGCTGGATGGATTTAAATGAAACTTGACATGATTATAGTTCATACTCCGAGGTAGGACATAGGATACTTTTTGTCCCGGAATTCATCATGGTTTCCCTGGAAAACGGCATCAAAGTCAAAATGTGTATTAGTTATAATTCATTAACCCGCTGTCCGATTTCATTCATTCTTTTTTTGTTAGAAAGAAGGTTCTTTAAAGATCATTCCGTATAAATTTTATCATCATCACTTTTGTAGTTCAGAAATTATAGATATCAGAACCTTTATCGATGAGTTCAAGTAGGTGACTTGAAACTTGGAATGGACAAGCATCTAGGGCTAGAACGTAAGGGCTCAAGTCAGACTGGAGTACCCTTACAGCCGTAAATAAATATGCTTAGCAGAAGATTTTGTATGGTTTAAGATTTTTCACTTTTAGGGTGAACAAAAAACATGAATTTATCACCACGTTATACCGTATCGCGCCATCTCTACAAATTATGTGGAACTTGAATGTAAAACTTGGAGATAGGTACTACCGAATTTTTGTTAATAATAATTAATTGTCATGTAATGTACTGTTCCTTGACTTTATATTAAGATGGCACTGTTGAGACATGAACAGATTAAAGTTTTCACTTTTGTGGGCATTCCCAGAGTGCCACGTCTTTTTTTATCATCCGCAACATGGAAAGAGTAAAATAATGGTTCACAAATATTTTTTACTCTCAGGTCTTAACTGGTCCTAACCGATTGACCGTCATAGGTATTTTTATACGTAAAGGAATATATAGCCATTGCCCATTCTGATACTTGGGATTGTATTGAGATGAAGCAAAAATTTTTAACAGACTCTTATGTTAGGCTGGGGAATATTGTTTGTAGAGTATTTTATCCCAGTGGTACCTACCCGGCCGAACTCTGAAAGAAGATTTCTACCACCAGTACAACTTTTTACATGATTTAATAACTTTTGACATATTTCGTGGTTTCAGAATAAAAATCACAATGAAAAGGACGATTTTAACTGTCGATATTTCGATACATTGGTACAAGTCGTGGTCACGTAGTGACCACGACCTGTGCCATTGGGTCGAAATATCGACAGTTAAAATCGTCCTTTTGATCTTTCAACTACGTATTAATGAAACTTTATATTTTTTATTAAAAAAAGGAGTTTTCAAAATCACCACAAGATAACTCGTGCGAAGTAAGAACAGGTTTCTGTACAACATCACGCCAGAATCCCGCGAAAATGAAGGAATTCTACGGTATATGTAAAAAATATCGTAATTCACGCGGGCGGAGCCGCGGGCAACAGCTAGTGTTATCTAAATTAGGTGCATTTCTATAAAAAAAAAGTTTTTGAAAAAAGGTGCACAACTTTTAAACGATAGAAATATGTATGCTTTCATAAAAAAATAAAGCTAAAACAAATCAATGGCTGAATTGCAGCTATTTCCGTTTTAAGAATTTATTACTTTGGAAAAAAAGAGTACCTAAAGTGAGAGCCAGATATTCTAATATTATTGGATTGAAAAAGTGTAATTAGCGTTATTATAAATGAGGAGACATTATTTTTGATAAAATAGTATAAAATAAAACCTACAAAATACTAAATTGTTCTCAGTGCCTATTCTTTTGATATGTAGGTAAAAGTCAAGCATAATTAGAAATATTAACCGCTGAACACCACTGAATAGCAAGTTCATGAGAATTGGCTAATGATTCATCATTTAATAATTCATCACTGAATTAGACATAAGCGTATATTCTACACGTAACATTTCACTCGAATATTGTTCTTTCATCAATTCCGAATGAGAAGCGTAACTCGGATATGAATACTTTAGCAATTGAATGTAAATGGAATGAAATTGTAATTTGAGTGTCAATTCAAAATTGGCGTAGAGTAGACCTATATCGAGAATCCATTAAATTAATAATTCGAAGAGGTCCTGATAAAATACAATAAAACTTAAATAAAAGTTAAAGCTGTTTGATGACTTGATAAGCAATTTTATGATTCGTGAAGAAATTTCTAAGAATTTTTATTTATAGTCACTTGTAAATAATTTCTCTTTTAGCCATCATCAAGGCAAGCACCAATATTTTAACTAACTTCCGAATAATATTAATCTTTTGTATGAAAAAATTAACCACATGGATTTTCCTGTAAACGTTATTAAACACTGTTTGAAAGTTTATTTTATTCAGAAGTGTTCCCTCATCAAAACTTGAATGATAATATTGTTATGTAATACCTACTTAATGCATCTCATCTACATACTTAGATCAAGACCAGACATAGAGTCCAAGAGACATGTATTTAATATCGAAATCATTTACAAGTTCTGTTCCCTAATTAGTTCTCTAATTTACGACAGCCAATCGGGGGCGGAATTTGCTAACGATTACGATAACAGACCCCAGTTTGAAATTAGTTGAGCATACACCGACCACGAACACGAGTAAAGAGTCAGCTTTTGTTATTATTTGATTCAGATTTTTCAACTTGAAAATACTCTAGTCCTCGGGATGTAGATATCGTACCTATACAGTTATTTCAATTTATTCGACTAGGTACTTAAAACGTCTCTTAACAAGGTACATAACTGTTTAATGCATGACTGCACTCGAGTTTCAGTGCCTCTTTATAGTCCCATAAAAGTGAACAATTCAGCTGAGGTTCTTGTTTGAATGGAAAATAAAGCCGTTCATTCATACAATCTCAGCAATTTCACCGATTTTCTTGTTAAAAAATACAGGAGCGGGTTTTGCAAAGCCATAATTCATTTGTGAAATTTTTTAGAATTGCTCGTCTTAAAATGTACAAAGAGTGCAAAGTGTGTCTCGGACTAATTCCAATATGCAATTATATAAATATGCAATTGAAATCGAATGATGTCACCTAACTTTAATAAATAAATAATCAATATTAATACTCAAGAATAACCTTTTCATATTTGAACTAGCTGACCTGGCACACCTTGTTGAAGAGTTGTTGAATGAGCCTGGATTTCTTTTTACTTTTAGATATACTCGTACGTAATCCCATTAAAAACATTTTCATGTAAAATTTTGCCAAGAAGATTAAGACAAAATTTTGAGTCAGTATTAAGAGAACGTTTTGCAATGCTTCTACGCAGTTTTCTGGAGATGTAATTATAATATCTCATTCAATATAACGTGCATGTCATATTAAGCCCGTAATTTACGATTAACGCAGTTCAAAGCTATGATACTATTTAATTTTATAAGATTTACGCGCAATAGAGGCTAAAGAACAGGTCAATGGTTTTTGAGTTAACATTATTTTGAAAATAAATTTACTATAAAAGTTTTTAATGCTTTGATCTATGCTCAATCATTACTAAACTAATTTTTCAACTTTTCTGTAGGTACTTTCGAGTAACATACCTCACAAAGTAAATATGCATATTTGAGTATTAAAAATTAATAGACTGGTTTATGAATTGAAACTTACAATTAAAGCGGATGTGTTTCAGCAGTTTAAAAAATGTGCAATATCGTTCCTCGAATAAAATCGGAAATGCAAACATGTGACATCTGTTCTCCCAATAGCGGAACAAACAGACAATGAGAACAATAACCTATATTAAAAAAAGAGGGAAGTGCACAAGTCACACCAGACGACTAAATGAGTATTCGACACATATTTGGTAATATGTAATTTATAGGACGTATAATAATTCACTCGATGATAGTCTATCAGGGCTTCTGAACACATACACAATTTTCTGTGTACGTGTAGACATTATATTATGAGGATATATATCTTATGTTTTTTCACGCATTTCTTTTAAACTTAATTGAATTATAATCATCATCTTTTTATAAATGCAACTTAGGGCACTTTCATGAAAAAGGGTTGATTAGTTTTCCTGAGATGTCTAGTGTGTTGAGCTAGCAAGATATAATGAATTTCTACTCCAACACTACAAAATTGGAGTACTTATAGGGCTGAAGTTGACACCAAGATTACCACTTCTAAACAAAATAGTTGGCTCCACAGCAATTGTGATGTAAAAATGTAATTTAATCAAGTTAAAGAAGTACGAATAGACGATCAAAAGTTCACAGAAATAAACAAACATGGTCGCATGGACAGGACAAAAAAAGCGAAGACAGTATAAACCTGCGAGGCTGTTGAAACCCGCGAAGTATTTAACAAGAGAATTTTTTCTCATGTTTACATAAACGCCCTTTTATTTTCCGAACCACTGAGCAAAGGAATATAGGGGAATTAATTTAGCTTACAAAAGTATAGCGTCGCTGAAGCCAAGCCATTTTAGTGAAGGTCGATTTGCAGTCGCTTGGAATGATCTACCTACGTACTATTAGTATAGGAAGGTATATTCAGCTTTTTGGCATATTCCAATTTGCCTGACCTTTTGCATTAAAATTTTATGAACCGCTAGTTTCAGTCCACTTCTTGAATACAGTTGGCCATGATCATTTTCAGGATAAACGTAGCCTCTAAGTTAATCAAAGGTGTAATCTTTTCTATCTTCTAATATTATAAACACGAAAATTTGTATATATGGATGGATGTTTGTTACTCTTTCACGCAAAAACGACTTAACTGATTTGGCTGAAATTTAGAATATCTAAAAGCTTATAACCTGGATTAACACATAGGCTATTCTATATTTCTTAAAAATCTTCCCACGGGATTAGTGAGAACCCGAAATTACAGGTAAACTCTAAATTAGTTCAGTAATTTTTGCGTATAAACGAGGAACAACCCAATGCATAAAACACAAACTTTCGGCTTTAAGTTTTAGCTTCAAAATCAGAATTTCTTCGGGTAAAACGTATGTGTCCTCAAACTCAAAACCGTAATTGTTATTCATATAATATGATACCGGCCCCACTCAGAGGTACTTCTCTATTTCAGTTATCAGATTTAGAGGATTGATTGATTACTAGTGAAAGCCCACGGCTCTGTTGTTCCTAATTTCCTCTCTTTGGAGTTGATTTTTCTTAACCTTATGCGGGTGGTTGCGTCATGATCTCTAATCACACAATCGGTATTCGGCTATTAATAAGTAGCTATCAATAGGTACCTGTTTCAAAATGTTCCTATACAGCCATACATTTGAACAGCTTTAAAGATAAAATATAAATCAAATGAACACCGCCATAGAAGTCAAAAACGGAACAGCTTTAAGGCTAACATAGCCGTTCAAAGAAACTTCAGTTCCTTTCAAGAGGTTCCGTGATTTCTTTTTACTTTTTATTTTTGACTTCAGCTGCAGACTATTCAGACAACTATCTAGAGTTAGACTATTAAAACAATCTCCGGGTTTAGTACCTAATATGCACTTTAATAATATAGGCCCTAAGTATTATACCAACCAGGTATTAGCACCAATTCAGTCAGAATTTTAGATGAATAAAAATCTCTGGTCCTTTCTGACATTTTTCAGCAATAGGCATTAGATTTTTGTCTAATATTTTCGATCAATAGTTTTTTAACGTTGTTTTATCATTACAGAAAAACTAAGGTTTTTCCTTGACGGAAAAACAACGTACGAATGGACCTACCTACACAGAAAATGTCATAACAATCGGTCTAGTCCATTGATAATAATAGTCAAGATAGGCCCATCCGAACATTTTACGTAAACCTTCTTCATACAAGAAAATGTAGCGCCATGTGTCGAAACTCATGCGAAATACTGCGTAGGCTTACATCTTACTACTGACGCCGGAGGGGGTCACAATAGACATTTTTTCTCCCATAAACTGGCGACATTTTTTCGCGCGGTTCGCCCCGTCTAGAGTATGCGTAAATGGTCTAGTTGTATTAGAGGAGTTTGGTAACAAACACTGTGACATAGAC
The DNA here is from genome assembly GCA_963855885.1 of Coenonympha glycerion. Taxonomy (NCBI): domain Eukaryota; kingdom Metazoa; phylum Arthropoda; class Insecta; order Lepidoptera; family Nymphalidae; genus Coenonympha; species Coenonympha glycerion. The sequence continues at coordinate 11,169,071 of OY979637.1, read as the reverse complement.
ATTTTATATATTAGATTTTAATTCCATAGTATTTTCAAGCATCATGAATCTTCTGTATTGGATAAAAAATCCCGGCTTGTCCCACTTTAGGTGATAATAAAAAGTCAATAAATGCTAACCACAAAAAAATAAAAATAAAATTCCCACGTACAAATATCTTAGAGCTTTCCTATTTATTATTGCTTAATCTTATAACAGAGAGATATCATAACGCGCATTGTTGTTATTTACAAAGCTTTTACCCAATTTCATTTCGGCCTCGGCTTTCTTTTTGATACGGAATGGATTATTTTATTATTTGTCCGTGAACTGTTCATTAATCTGTGATCAAAATAATTAAATTAAACATACAAATATTACGCTAATCAAAGATATTTTCCCACAAATCAGATTTTCATTTAGCAAGCATTTTAACTTCAATTTCTTTTTGGCTTTAAATCAATAAATATAAATCTCTCATCGAATTCAGCTGATAGGATGTAATTAATTAACTTATTATCTAAAGAAGAATAAATTCACCACCTATTAATACTATAGGATTTCAAGTACCCGTCCTTTAGAAGAGATTGAAATGAAATGAAATGATACGAATTTTCAGGCGTCTCGCATCGCACAAACGAATACAATCCAATGTCAATAGATGGCGCTGTCTGTAAATATATGGAGGAATTCGATTCGACTCGAAATTAGTACAAAAACCTGTACTAACCCCTCGGGATTCAAACACCATACATTTTTATCTCAGGAAATTAAAAAAATAACCCGTGGAATTTGTAAAAGCCGCGAGTAAAAGAAAATATAATCAAGCATTTAGATCATAATATTATTCCGTCCAATGCAGTGGTACATCACAACCACCAAGCCGAGCAGAATTCTGTCCACAACATAAAGGAAGTTACCCCACGGCCTCGCATTCATGAAAACGAATGCGAAGTATTTAAAAGAGATTTTTTTCGATGTTCTGCACAAACACCGTTTTTTTTATTTTATACCTCTGAACAAAGGATTATTAATTTACCTGCAGTAAATAATAATAATCATGTTAAAACGCGTATAAAAAACGCTTGAAATAAATAAATATATATTGAAGAATAAATAAATATTCCATCCAGTGAATTTTAACTTAATAGCTTTGCTCTAGGATTCCGTCTCATTGGTGATACGGAACCTTAAAACAAAGTTATTATAACTATAGAGAGTTGCCATGTAGTACCTTACGATTATGGTATTCTTGCTATTAAGTGTAGTACTGAAACTCTTATAGTTTTAGTGAAACGGAACACTAAGCGAACGATTCTGACTCACACTTGGCTGGTTTTTTAATTAAGTCTATTTCAATTTGTTCAAATTGAAATAGACTTAATTAAAAAACCAGCCATTCTAACTAATGCAGGTAAAATTAATAATAAAAAAATCTCATTTTACTCGATGCACGTCGTAACTTTTGCTATCAATTCTCCAGGCTGATCCCACGGGAAGAACATTAATCAGTGATTCCAGTGCTTGCCTACAGAAATGTTGCTCCTCGTTTTGTTTTAATATCGTATTCATAGTGTTACCCTTTATAAATAAAGGTGAAATAGCAGTGAATTAGTTAAACCACAGATAATAACAGATACGAGTATAGTTTGTTAAATTCTGCTGCTGCTGCGTAAAGAGTAAATTGCCTGGCATGACAGATAGATGGATGACAGAGTGAGGGCAATAGGGTACTTATTACAGAGTAATACTTTATCATCTGAGTTATTAAACAACTCAAATCATAGGATATATAAAAAAGATCTTGATGAGAAAGGATTTTTGAAAATGCAACAGAAAAGTACTTACAGCAGATCACACGTGCTCTGCTACGTAAATTATATTTAATGATAAGCCAGCACTGGAAGCAGAAGGATTTTGACATTCTCGCATGGTTTCCTTTGAAGTAAACATGCAAGCTTTTCGGAATTATGTCGCTTTTATTTTTAATTGCTACATATTTTGTAAGAGCATTTCGACACATCCCATTCGTTTTGTTTTACAATCTCTGTAATTATGAACACTTCCATATTCTTTCTCGAATGTAAATTTATTAAGAGCTTTCGGATATGAATGAGAAACGCAGAAAAATATTCTTATGTTCTATGTGCTTAATCTTTTGTTTCATTTCACAAACGCATTAATCAGTTAGGGAATTGGTAAAGCCATTTTAATTTAAAACAAATATTGGATTATAAGATAATATGATGTTCTCGTTGACTAGGTAATAGCTTCCGATACATTAGATATTTACGATTCCTGTATGGAATCAATTTACGAGAAGGTATATTATCATTACTCGTATAAAGGTTTCTATGTTAGTGCAGGGTTCTTCTTTCACGTCCTATCTTTGAATCCCGCAGAAGACCATTTCTCCTTCAGGATTCAACAGCCTAGTATTTAATAAATTTTAAGATACATTATTTGTGTTTAAAATATCTCTTTAATAAAATACATCGACAAGTCCAAAAACAATGCTATCTTTCCAAAAAGCTGTTGGTAGAAACAGAGAATACAGAATATAAATATTATTAAGAAATTAATCCTGTCAGTTTTGTTCAGAGATTAAGTCTTACCCGAATATTTACCTTCTCATTAGGATTATTAAAAAAATAATGATCACCTACCACCACGCTATAAGCGGCGTGTTCAATTGGCAAAAGGATTGTTAAATTCGCTCCGATTGGATAATTCCGCGTGTTTTCGTATCGCATATCGCTTGTTACACTCAATCGTTATTCGTTATTATACTTGATCCGTATATTTAATTGTACGGTAATTGGAAATGTTAACTGCGCGTCCTTTATGCCTCTTTTGATTAAATTCTTCGTTATATTTCCTTTATTTAAACGTTTTCACGAGCCGTTTAATTGACGTGGGGAAAATCTTTGTTTTTTGGAGCCGAGCTTTGTATTTTTTGACTTCATTAATTGGAATATTTGTCATATGCGTGAACATAAATAGTAATAATTTCACATACCTATACAAGATTGTTAACGTCATAAACTGTACTTTATAATATTATTTTAGTGTAACCTTTTCAGGCCAATTGGGCATTTTTGAGATGGGAAAAAACGATTGAACTCGCGACGAACATATGTCGTGTTGTCTGCTCTTCACCTTTGTAGGCACTCAAGCAGTGCCATCAACCCTCAACAACGCTAAGATAACGCCTCAATAACTCTTAGCTCTTTCGCACACATGTCGTAAGCGTAGACCTATCGTAAGCGTATCGTTACAACGCTACTCGTACGAGACCTGCAGTATTGCACAATCTAATCTTACTGGTATTCTTTAACCAGTTTAATGAATTTATTTATTTTTACATTCATGCATAAAAACAAAAGTCATAAGAAATTGAAATTCAAAATAAATTCAGGTGTTTTTATAGAAAATAATTTAAAATTTGCTTTTTTCACTTGTATTTTTATATCAGTACACTACGATTACTATCGTAATGTCAGTAAGCAACTCGTATGCGGACTTATTTGAACTTATTCCTGCTCGTATTGCTCTCGTCGTACGCGCGGATTACGACATGCTTACGCTACGACGCCGTGTGCGAACGGGCTTAAATTCTTCGTTTAGCAACTCGCATTTAGCCAGTATCGTGTGCTAAGGCCCTTTAGAGGAGCCAGTATTGGGCATTGCACTTGCATGATACATTTAATTAATTAATAGTGTTACCTCCACTGCAATATGTCCACTGTCAATGGCCCAATACCGGTAAAACTATAAATCTGCACGAGACTGTAGTTCGTTGTTTTAAATGAAATTGACATTTAAATTCTCATAAAAAAAATGTTAAAATTACTAAAGATAATAAAAATAGTAAAACAATATTAACATTTTTACTTTGTTTTATTACCTTTACACTATTTCCAGTTTTCTTAACAGATTTTCTTTACAGGAAATTGTAGTTCTTGTCACAGAGAAGTTCTTAGTGTCTTGTTACGAGAAAGTCTAGATTTACTTGCTCGGCCACAGCATCTTGAAGCCACTCGCAGACATTAGGTCTAATGAGCTTAATTGTAACAACTAAGTCTCGACTCTGAAGCATTTAGTAACAAATTTAAATAGAGACAGAAACGTTGCTAAACAAATATGTGTCTAATGAAATGCTACTAATAAGTTGAACCTTTTTAATGAAATATAAATATTCCATAGTTCGTAAGGGTATCTACCGTAATATTAACCATAAGGTACGTATATAGTGTAATGTATAGGTGCCAGCTTATTTAGGTTACGAATTACCACACGCATGTCTACGGAATTTTTCAGCCAAGCTTTTTGTTAGTTATATTATGAGAGAAAATCCTAGAAAGTAGAAATAATTTACAAATTGTTGTAGTTTCAAATAGCCGTCCGACTCTTAAAATTATCTCAGACATTAGCTGGATGCTATGTTCTAGTAGTCTAGTCTATTCGAAAAAAAATACGATTCATTTTAGATTTTAAAGAACCTTGTACACTCATAATTGCGGTCATCAGGTAGATCGTAGTGTAGGTAACATGTAGGTAATAAATATATTTTAGTAGCCCGGTTGTAATTAATGAAGAGTCTCTCATGTGGAACAGATATGCGTCCGGGATATGACACATCACTGACATACATTCAAATGAATTACTATGTGAAATTAAATGACGTTGTAATGCTTTTAATATGAGTTTCTAACTGCTAATATATTTAAATCATGTTTTTAAAACATGTACCAAATAATTCTAAATGTGTACCGTTCCTACTATAACACCGTAGGTACTGAATATATTTTCTCAGTATTTTCAAAACTTATCGATTTTTGCCCGAATATAGGTGCTTTACATTCAAACAATTAATAATCTAAAAAAGTTTTCATAAAGATGTAAGTGGCAAAATTATATTTCGATAGAAATAACTTCAGTTTTTTTTTTGGGTATCAATTATATAATGTTAATCATATCGTAATTTTTTTATTCAAATACACTGATTTCGTGTGCACCACAGATCACCAAGATACGTTACGTTCATAGTAAATCACATTTGAAATCCGTGCCGAACTACCGACGTTTGATCCAACGGTGTGACTCGTGCTTGCGCTCGACGCAGACTAATCACGAAAGTTACAATTAGAACTTTATTGAGTCTTCAAAACGCGTGCGCTTGTCCCACATCTGCCTCTTTTTTAGAGTTCCATACCGATTTGGTAAAAATGGAACCCTTATGGTGAGACTTTCTCCGTCCGTCCGTCCGTCCGTCCGTCTGTCACACTCGATTATTTCAGTAACTATCGAAGCTATCGACTTGGAATTTAGAACAGTTTTAGGTAATAGTGACCCGACGTCATTGCAATCATAAAATTTTGAAAATCATTTTTATTTTTATTGAAAAGGGGGGGTAAACCGGGTCGTCAAAATTTCAAAATGAGATAACAATATTGAGTGGGGTATCATATGAAAGGGCGTTACTTGTGTATTCTAAAACCGATTTTTATTTATTTTTATGCCTGATAGTGTTCGATTTATTGGGCAAACTGTCGAAAAAAATACCGTTCCCCCCCCCTTATCTCCGAAGTTTACCAATCGAAAAATCTGAAATAATTATGATCAATAGAAATTAACGTATATTTTACAGGAAAAATAAAATCAACTCTCTAACTATTTTACTTTTTTCGATAATAACAATAAACCGGCAAAAACAAAGTTATGTTTGCGGTTTGCCAACAAAAGTACCTATATGTAAATTATACTCGTAAATTCATGAACCAAAGTGATTGTTTTAATGTTTAAGTTCTTTTATGGTATGGAACCCTCGGTGCGCGAGTCCGACTCGCACTTGGCAGGTTTTTTATATTATACCTATCATTGGTGTACACATAATCCAGCTAAATCGTAAAGTGAAAATGCAGAAACCAGCCACCTAAAAATTTAAGAGCAATTTCCGTCCAAAGATTAATTAGTGGACGCAAGCAGTTATCGCAAATCTGCGTGAAGCCAAGCGTAATAAATGATTATCTTCAACCTCTGGAGAATTTCAGCTCCGCGAATTTATTTAGTAAGAACTCCAGCTGGATACAGATCACACGTACCCCGCCCTGTACCCGGTATTACCCAAACAACTAAACATGGAAGACGAACCTGCACAGACTAAACCTAAAGTGAGTTGTTTACTGTTTCTTTAAAGTCAACATTATTAGTTATTGCATTCTTTGGTACCAATTGGTAGGTTTGAGTAACTTTTTTTATAAATTTAATGACTTCTTTGTTTTAATTAATTTTAGTTTTTTTTTTCATAACTAAACATTTCGTTTTAGACAGATTATGTAAATCGAGAGTTTATAGTAGCTCTCTAATAGTATTATCAATTATTATCATAGTGTTATGTTAGAGTATCAGTAAAAAGTGCGCCTGCCTAAGTGGGATAAAATTCAGACTGTAAATAAATAAGAACTATTGTTGTACCTATTTCCATAATGTGTTAGTACCTAAGTAGTATTTTAGATCTTTTTCAGTAGGTATTTAACGCCACCGCCCACATTAGAGCTGGTTAAGTTAATTAATCTATTATTTTTTAAAGCTTTTGAAATTTTTCTTTTCCTTTAAAGAAAAGCAAAGGCGAGAAAAGCCAGAGAAAAGAGTCGAATTCAGCGCAAGACGAAATAAAGAAGTTCAAGGAAAATCTCTTGCAGTCGGCTCCTGCGGGGGAGTGAGTATCAATTTAGTGAGTAAAATACAAACCCGGGAAATTCCGCGTTGTCTTATCGTCCATCATCCAGTGCCTGAACACTCTGAACACTGTTCGAACAGTGTGTTTTGTCAGTGATGACTTACGGATCCGAGACATGGTCGCCGACTATGGGCCTCATAAGAAGCTCAAGGTCACTCAGCGAGCGATGCGAGCTCGGAGCATCTTTGCACGATCGAATCAGGAATGAGGAGATCCGCAAAAGAACCAAAGTGATCGACATAGCTGAACATATCGCTAAACTGAAGTAGCTATAGGTGAGACACATAACTCGTAGGACCAATGGACGTTGGACTGATGGTGCCAAGGGGCTCAAATGGCGGCCACGCACTGTGAAGCGTAGTGTCAACAGACCCCTGACCAGGACGACATAAAGAAAGTCGCGAGGAGTCGCTGGCGCTAGTTAGCGCAAGATCGTGGTGTTGGGCGGTCATTTCAGGAGGCCTATGTCCAGTAAAGGACGTCTATCGGCTAAAACAACGACAACGACGACAGACTCGTATAGATGGTGTTGACATAGATATTTTGTATTTTGAGCCACTGTTTCGACGACAACCAAGTTTGAGCCCAACCAATATTGTGAAGGCAGCGAATATGCAATTTTTCTTCTTTCATATCCTCATATACGCTTATCATTATTTATTGTATACGTATTAAAAGTAAGGGCACTGTGACTTCCTCTCACTTGCCATACGAACATTTGATCTAACTGTAAATCTGACTTCACATTACCTAAGCTATAGTGTTAAATTAAGCAATTCAGATAGTAGATACAGGGATTTAAAATATTTACGGCAATTTTGTAAAAAGCGTCAAAATTTTCAGATCGATTCTATCTGAAAGCAGCGATATTCTCCCGGAGGAACCGAGATCTTATTCCTTATCCAAAGCTCGGCAATCTCTCTCCGTACCAGCCAATGTATTAGCGGAGCTCGACGAGAACAAAATATTCGAGCTGAAAGAGGTATGTCGACTTTTATGTTTGCCGCTACCGTACATTTTACACGTTTATTTATACGAATTCCTTTGCTTTTTCCTTTGTAGAATTGTGGCACAAACGTAGCCTAGTCGAGTGTGTGTGTGTAAACATTATTGTATTTTACTTGCATTTAAGTAGCTTTGGTACCTAAATATTTGGTGAAGAATTGTTACGTTTAGAATTTTGATTGTTGGTTTATACTATCTTAACTAATACCTTTTTCACGAAAATCCCTTAAGTTTAGCAGATCTAGCCTGAAAGCTAATTAGTAACTAAATTTTAACTTAAACTAATTTAAACCTATATCTAAGAATCAGTCAAGTGACCTATCTTAGCCAGTATTGTTGTATTGTAGGCACTTTAATCTGTGTCCTTGATGATGCACTAGCACTAAGCACAGTACTTCACTTTCACGAAAACTTGCATTAACTCAAAAGGCTGAGTTCTTTTGAATCTTCTTATAAGATCTGTAGTCCTAACCTAACCTAACATAAATTAAATTCTTTAAATGTTCAAAACTTAAAACAGGCATTCCTACTTTTCGACTTGGATGGCGACGGTTGTATCGACCACAACGACCTAAGGGGAACGCTGGTTAGCCTTGGAGAGAATATCGATGAGCAACTCATTAAAACTATGCTCTCTGAGGTTAGTATTTTATCTTTCTTCTTCCATTCAAATGCTAATGCGGACTTCTTAGTATTTTTGTGTTAAAAATTCTGATAGCATTTGTATTGAGTCAATTTCTTAGTAGATAAGTGAAAATGTACCTAATAATCTTTATTCGGTTTTCCATCAATCACGCAGTGATGGATGGAGGATTTGGAATGAAAGTAGTTCAAATAGTGAAGATACGCTGAATTTCGAACCATATCGTAGCACAAAAAATTTGGTCCCATGCAAATATACAGAAACTCATCTTTTTTGGTATAGCTAAAAAAACATCTCTTGAACACAGTCGCAGTGTTAATATTGACGTACTTTGCCCAGTCAACATTCTACTAGGTACTTAACACCATGATTAAATTGTCCTTGGATCGCTAATTTTAAAACTCCACATAATTTTTCTAATGTAAATATTTTCCTCAAAAAGTTGAAAATTAGCTGTGTATGGTTATTATTTATGTCAGACACTAAAATGTTTACAATTACTGAGTTCTGAATAACAAGCTGAAATATCTAATGCTATTTTAGTCTTGGATAATTTATACGTGGCACTCAAAATAAAACTTATTTAGTTTGAAGTTAATGGATTGTATTATTTTGTAATAGGAGTATAGATGAAATGAAATGAAATTTTTAATTTGAAATGAAATTTTAATTTAATTTGTCTACATTTACAAGATAATGTGTGAAACTTTGTATGTTTGTTACACAGTAACAATACAACCAGTGAACCAATTTTGCTAAAAATATTTGGCATATTAAAGTATACTGGTTAAACTTTTAATTTCGAAGCGCGAGAACAAAATCTAGAATAATAACTAAATAGGAGATTGATCGTGCTAGCTTGAGAGTTGAAATGGTTCGCTTACCCGAGTTTATTATGCTACTTTTTATATCGATTGTGAGGACCAATCTAATAGGCAAGTTTTTATTTCGGCATCCATCGTGGAAATTGAAGAATTTGACTATCATAATTGCAGGCATCAAACCCACTAGACTTTGACGCTTTTGTGAATTTGCTGGGCTATAAGACTCTGGAGCTGGACTCTGAAGAAACTCTCATTGCGGCTCTCTCCCGATGGGACACAGACAACACTGGGTTCATTTCTGAAGACAGGTAGAGTACCCTTTAACTAACAATTAAATGTTTTTAGGGTTCCATGCCAAAATGGTAAAAATGGTGAGACTTTCTCCGTCCGTCCGTCTGTCACACTCGATTATTTCAGTAACTATTAAAGCTGTCGACCTGAATCTTTTTTACTTTTACTTAAAAAGGGGGGAAAACTGGGTCCTCGAAATTTCAAAATGAGATAACAATATTGAGTGGGCCATTGAGTGCCATCCATCCATTGAGTGAGTACCATATGAAAAGGCGTTACTTGTGTATTCTAAAACCGATTTTTATTTATTTTTATGCTTGAGTGTTTTTGATTTATTGGTCAAATTGTAGAAAAAAAATACCGCTCCCCCCCTTATCTCCGAAGTTTACCAATCGAAAATTTACAATAATTATGATCAGTAGGAGTTAACGTGCACATGGGTATATCAGCCTTTTTAATACTATTACGAAAAAACAGGTGCATTACTTTTCGAAACTAGTTTTCCCACTAGAGACGTCGCAGTATTAAATGTATGTGTGACCAAAGTTGGGAGCCACAATACCCCAGATATTGGATAACTTAATCGTCTAGCACATAGTTAGCTAACTTGCTTATTACTTACGCGACGACGTCACATTAATAATAGTAACAGGCTCATAACTTTGCTTTTCGGCTACTTTCAGAGTTTTCAAGGAACAAAGTTCTATTTCATGAGGTATGCTATAATAGTCATATTATTTGACTTATTTAAAATGCAAACTCTTGAGAGTACGGTAATGATTAAGTTGGCTTAAATCTCTAAACTACAGTAAATCAACAGTGATCGAATAAATTCTACCTAAGTATAACAAAATTGGCCCCAGCAGCCCTATAAATGGACTGGTAATTTATATGTAATTATAATATTATTTGGTAGATACAAAATGTCTTCAAAAAGATTGTATCCTATTCTTAAACAAAATATTGACTGTTATGTAATCTATTTGTATTGTATTTTTTATATGTAGAAAATAAGGTTAAAAGTAAGAATTATATAGATATTTAGATTAGATTTCAGCAATTGCCAAATACTTTAATAAACTTTTAAAAAGCTCTACCCGTATATTCGTCCAGACAACCGTACTTCCATTAATGACTCGTAAAACAATAATTCAAAGATCTCAATAACAATACTAAGTTCATGTCCAGTGTAAACATCTTGAAGATAAAGGTTAACGTTTTTCTGAAAATCTTCCGACAATATTTTATTTGTCAAGTTATCCCAATAAGCAACGTTTTTATCAAGAAAGATTGTACAATACAACACAGACGCAATTTATCAAAACGTCTACGTCTAGATACAATGCCATTGCTTGTCTATATGAGTATATCGTGATAAGCTTGCCCCGTGGGATGTTCACAACGTGATCATTCCTAAGGGAGTAATGTTTTCTCACAAATGAAGATGACAAATAGGATAAATATATTCAGAGAAAAGTATTTCATGTCTCATGTGAAATACGTTCAGCGAAAGCCACTGGGAGAGGTAAACGTCAAGGGTCTTTTTAAGAAAGAAACCTTTGTGTCGGATGATAAATAAATGATTCTAACCAAATTAAAAAAGCTTTCAAATTGCGTAAATATTAATACGATTAACTATGTCTCGTGACTTTAATATCTATTCTTATCCATCTATATGGACAGCAATAATAATAATTATTCAACAAAAATAATAAAAAATCAGAAACACTGTAAACTAAGTGAGCCATCCATTCCGCTAAGGGTTATTTTGTGTGATAACCAATCTTTAACATTTAAAATACTTTAGGGTGTCTGTAAAATTGATTATTTTACGGGCAGGTGTATTGAAATGAAGAGATAATGCTTACACAGTTTTTCACTCGGTATACTCTAGCTTTAACTTTGTTTGTAAAATAAGTGTCCATTTATCTTATTACTATAAAACAAAGAGAGAGCTTAGTTAGGACCTTTTCTGAGTCAAACTCTCAAGGTTCTTTAATAATAATTAACTATCTAGTTAAACAAAACCAGAATCTTTTTTTTTTATTTAGGAATATTTTAATAGTGCTTCTCACACTAGGAAATTGAAATAGAACGTTTTTTATTTTAAAAACATATATCGCAATCGGTGGTATGCGGTGGCGAATTACATGATTTAATCAGAAACTGCCATAATTAAAAATGCATTATTTTACAGAATACGCCACGACTTGATGACATGGGGTGACCGTTTCACGGAAAAGGAGGCCGACTACGCCTTAGACGAGGCACCTGTTATAAATAAGAACGGATCCAACTTTATTGATTACAAACAATTTTGTGCCACACTCTCAGGACTAAGGAAGCATGATAAGAAAACTTTAGAAGTCTGAGTTAGTCTTCCTTACAATAATCCTATGTACATTTGGTACTGCTACGTGCTTTTGAGTTATTTTGTGAAATAACGTTATGAATAAATTGAATACTTTTATGTTATTATGTTCGTTTTCTGTATTACTCCAGTTAAAGGTAGGCAAGAATGTTTTTAAAGGGCCATCAATTTCCGGCATGCTTGTAAAAAATCATTACAGGGTAATTCGGAGACTCTATTGCTCAACGTATAAGGTCCGGAATAAAACCAATAGGTCGTTGGATCCCCACCGTTTGAAGTATTATTCAGTCTAAGGAGTATAAGAGCACAATCTTAAGCTTATTTGTAGAGTAAAGAAGACCGAGAGTTTTTATGTTTGTTTATGTGAATAAATAAAATAGAAGTCAATTAGCTCAGGAGTCAGGAGTTACAGTACAAAGAAGTAACAAGCATAGAGACATAAATACATACATACAGACTTAAACACACACACAAGACGTTTCGAGAGACTTACTCAAGATCATCTTTAAACACGTCGAAGTCGGTGAACATCAGCTCGACGATCTGGTGTGGGGCCGCGACGAAGGTGTAGAGGAGGCAGATGCCCCGCGGGTATGGCAGCGGGTAGTCGGGGCTGCTGAAGGTGCCCCGCTCTTTGCCGTTAGTCGACGTGAAGCGAACGCAGGAGCAGCCTGTAACAATAATGTAGTTAGTTAACTAATCACAAATTGGAGAGGACCACTAGGAAAGAGAAGTGCAGGAAGGCCAAAGAAAAGATGGTCTGACATTGGTCTGACAACATTATAGAAACGCTGGGCAGTAACTGGGCCCAATTGGCATATGACCGGAAGAAATGGAGGAGACTTTTACCCAGACTATGGGATCTAACTCAGATTAACAGATATACTAATAAAACTAACACAATAGTGTATTTCATAGTTAACTTAAGTTCAAAAACCAGTCAAATGCGAATCGGGTTCGTGCACTGAAAATTTCGTATCAGTTATCACTAAGGATTATGTATCTCATTTTATGGTATGCGCAGACGGTGCAGCAAAAACTTCCCACCACAATTCAAAATTTACATAGAAATAATAAAATTTCTATTTCATTACGATTTAATAGTTGGAAGAAAAATTGGACCATAAGTGACGAACAGCCGGATAGATTTACCATTAAGTAATCCTATAAGGAACACTTAATATGCTCAGGAAGGAAGGTGAGGGGCAAGATACAGAAGTGAATCAAGGCTTAAAACATATTGTATTAGTTTCGTAAAAATTTAAAAGTTCGAGTCTACGAGTAACTCGCGCACCGAAAGTTCTATACCATAAAAGTAGTGAAACTTTAAAATAATCACTTTTGTTCAAACTACAAATAATTGATCATTCAAATTTCTCAATTGATAAACTCCAGATAATTTTTACACAGACGTAGTTCAAGACCCGGAGAGTGGCATAGGCTACTTTTTATCTCGTGAAATCAACATTTCCTGATTGATTTCCATGAACTTTGTGAAAATCGAAATTCACGCGGGCAGAGTCACTGGTGGCAGCTAGTATTTAACTAAAATTAAACTCTCTTCCAAAATCTTTTTTAATACGAATAATTTAAAATCACCCGTTACTTTTTTCTGAAAACGGAATTACAAGAGCATTCATTATTAAAGGAGGTTGCGAATATCCGAGCCTACAATTTTATATTTCCTTTCACAGGCCTGTTTTTTAAAAGTTTCGAACAAAAGAGATTAATTTTAGCCCGCTTTTAAATATTTGACTAACGCCTGTGGTTTAGAGTTACCTTTCACATCTCGAAAATTCGATAGTTGTGACAATATCGATATTATTCTTAATTCGAAATGTTTTCCTTCCTTTCCTTAGTCCATTCCTAGTTTTCCGTACCCAACGGGTAAAAAAGGAACCCTATCACTGAGACTTCGCTGTCCGTCCATCTGTCACCAGGTTGTATCTCTTGAAGCGTGATAGCTACAGACTTGAAATTTTCACAAGTGATGTATTTCTGTAGCCGCTATAACAACAAATACTAGTAACATACTTACTGTAGAAATAAATAGTTTAATTAAAATAAAATGACAAATTAAGGGGGGCTCCCATACAATAAACGTGATTTTTATGCTCGTTTTTGATTTAGTGGGCAGGGGAGTTTAGTATGCTAGAGAATGAGTCTTGATGGTATGGAACCCTAAATGCGTGAGCCCAATTCGCACTTGACCATTTCTTTTTAATGACGCGCAACTTGCGAACGACTTTCACCTGTTACTCGTATGCGTACGTCAATGCCTGATAAACTGAGTCCCAAAAATTTATTTGTTAATTGTTAAAGTGACACTTCAGTTTTCAGTAATTTTACCAGTATTTACTGCTTCATGACTTTTTATCATGCCGTGACACTGTAGGCACTCAAAACACGAACCAACCAATAAACCAACAAACCAAACAGTATCCAGAAAAAATGAATCATTTTAATAAATCTTCAATATTTCGATAGTATTTAGTATATAATATATACTATTAGTATATATCGTATGCTATAGTACGTAGCTGTTAACCTTCCATAATATTAGCGATTTTTCAATCAATATTGCTGTAAGAAGTATAATAGAAGAGCTGTCTCTAACGAATTGGTTTTGAAAACTACCTATAAACTCCTAAATTCATGCTAAGAGTAAACCAGTCCGGAAAAGAGCCGTGGGTGCCTTTTTGAGAAGTGTTGTATAATCGGCAGTGAGGGCAGAGTCCGGAAATTGAGCCGGCTTGACCACGCCATCCGGAGCTCGGAGCCACGCGAACTGATATGGCATTGAGGTCAAATATGTTATAAGCTGTAGATATCGCTTAAATTATTTTGCCATGGTACATTGTACTTGGACCTACCCACGTCTACATGGACCTGCGTTATACCACCGACGGTAAAGTAAGTCGCGTAGTGTTTTGTTTCCTGAGCCCATAGACCATTTAAACAATGTCCATTTAACCAATAGTATGTCGATGTTTTGTTTACCTGTTTGAACTACCATAGCTCTAGTGTTGTGTTTATGAGTAAAACACCGGCCAAATGCGAGTCAGAATCGTACACCGAGAGCAAGCAGAAAATGCTAAACTGTCAGAATCCCTTTTATTATAAAATATTTTTTGTCCAGGTTTATTTACTGTTGCTAAAATGTACTTAAACCTCTATTGATCTTCACTATTTAAGATTTTTCGATCGTTAAACCTTGGAATAATATTTTGCATGATATTTTTTTTTTTTTCATAGAAAGTTTACACCTTATTTTAGCTACAGACCAATTATCTTGTCAGCTACAGTGCTCTTCAACCGAAACAGCCGTATAACATACGAAATTCGCAAAAAGAGCACTACAACGACTAGTACATTCTTCTGGAATATAGGCTCACGTATTGTAATACATACTCCAAATTGTAATTAAAACAAGACAATGCAAACCATCTAGTGTTGCAGTTTACCTCAAATTACTTAGCAGCACGCATATTGTGCTTATCCACATATTCAAACTTGCAGCTGCTAGATCACGAACGCCGGAATTTGAGGTCGAGGCCCAATTTGAGAGCAATTACCAAATTTTGGGCTCAATAAATACGGAGCTAAATTTAGATGGATGGCACAATAAATTTGCTCGAAATTTATTGCGGGTGAACCGAATGGTAGCATAAAGTAACCGTGAAAATGGGAAGGAAAAAATCGGGAATTGAAAGTTACGTGTCCTGCTAATTACTGCGCTTGATGTATTCCTTTTTGCAAGCTTTTATTTAACAAGCAATGTATGTTTGTTCAGATAGTTGAAATGTTGTATACACGTTTCTTTTGGAAGACTTTTATGGTTGTGACATATTTCTGAATCTGACATGGCTGAAGTTCGTTTTAATTCAGAATGAGTTAAAATTACCATAGCCACAGTATCAAATGTGCTTTGGAAGGCTTCACAAATCTTTGAGAACATTATAGACGCCTTTCAGACATGTAGATTTCTTTACGCTCTTTCATCATTTAGTTTCATACGAGAATTTCTGGGTTGTGACACATGACAAGCGGTGTCTGGTGCGTCCGTCATTTGAGCTATAATCAATTTTGGTGCACAAGGTGGTCAGCCCTTCAGGCATGGTCTTAGTAGGTACATACGTGTAAAGAGAAAAAAAACAACCTTGGGTTGTCACTTAAGCGTTACAAATATTGGTTTTTAGGTATATACCTATTATATTGTATATAATATTTAATGAAGCTAAAAGGTTACAAGTTTGGCAAAATTCGGAACTAACCTCAACATCCGGAATCGGTAAGCAGTGAAGAACATACCTAGTGCAAAGTTGTAAACTACTTTAAAATAAACTTTAACAAGCCACATCTGCAATTTACAGGTTAAAGTTCCAAAAACATATTATATACGAGCTATAGAACTAGGAACTTATGTTTCCCCTAAATAAAGTATCGTACCTTAATAATTTGATGTTTTTATTAAGACAAATAGTTTTGTTAAATTAAACATATAAATGCACATTCTGAATTGATTTCTTTCCATTCCCAGAAGAATTTGGCAACGAAACATTTTAATAAGAGAAATTTTAAAAATCTCAATAGTAATACCTGAATAGGTTTTAAAAGCATTTGTTATTAACTATAAACACTTGGAATTAGTGTCAAGCTATACAATTTTGATAAGATTTACGTATACATAGATCTAATATTAGGAGGAAAGAACGCGTAGTTGCCATAAATAATGTCTAAAGTCTAGGTAAAATTATATACTAGAACATAAAGTATTATCGTAAAAGATGATTAATGTTTTCTTTCAAAAGTACCACTCTGATTTCTTTAATCTGAATGTGATAAGCATTTGCTGATTGCATATTTTCCAGATTTTCTTTCAACTCTTAAGTAGTCGTTTGGCGCAGAACAGCATCTTAAGGGCCTTTTTACGTTAGCTGCCAACAAAGTTCATCGCATAATATATTAAAATAGCTCCAAAGAAAAGCTGCTTCTATTGAATTAAACGGGTCGGTGGAGACATTGACAAAGTTGCACGTTTATGTCTTTTACATTTTAACCGGCATTTTTATTATCCTATCAAATTAGCCATTACTTTTTCAATTATATCGATGGAATATTGGTTAAAAACTTGAAGCAATCGCTTTGCATTAAAAGTTGGATTGGCTGTCCGTTTTTGGTTCAAATATTACGTTTGTAGCATATTTTAAACTATATTGGAGAAAATACATGTTTAAATCTCCATAATATTGGCTTAGGGTTAGTTTTATCTTAATTCCAGTTAACTTTACCCAGCGACCTCATCTCAGGACAAGCACTTAGATCTTAATCTTACGCTCTGAGAGACCGTGACGCACAAATTGTGGTTAATTGAAACTATTTCACAAATGAACTCGGGCTCCACTTTGATCTCTGGAGGAATTCGGAGCAAAGGCTTTACATTTAAGGACAACGCTTCTGATCCTAAGTTATTTCATTTTTGGAATGAGAAGAATTTCTCTGCTGAAATCATGAGTAACAATTAAATTAATAATTCGAAGCTTACTATCACTTTGCGAAATTAGTGTGAGAAGAAATTTTATCTACAGAATAACCACAGTAACTTCAACGACTTAATTGTTTTACATTCAAAATGTTTTAAACGAGTAGTGCAGTGTATTTAAGTACGAACAGAAATACTTACACAAAGTGCGGAAACAAATATCGACGAAAAGTTGGTTGAAATAGTTTTTAACAGCTTTTAAAACTAAAATAATTTGAACTGAACTATGTCGACTAAACCATCCAGATAAAATAAAATATAGAGAGGACAAATGGAAAACCTCCAAATAGATGATTTTTATACAAATTGGTGCAATCTCGATAAAATAAAAAGTGTGAAATTTTAAAAATATCACTGTCAGTTTCATAAATTCAAATTCAAATTCAAATTCAAATATCTTTATTGCGAATTCGATTTTACATCTTATTCTACCTTTCGGCATGCAATATTATTAACTAATAACTTAAACAAATATATTCAACGAAGTCAGTTACATATTTCACTTAAACAGAACAATTATACTTTAGCCTTTATTATATCACATTAAAACCTGAGAACCTTTATGATTTAATCATAAAAAACCCTATGATGTCATGCAACAATACATTTGACAAATTAACTTCTATGCTACAAAACACATATACCAGCTATCCGTGAATTACCTATTCGTACTAATTTTATCATTAAGATACTCATTAATGGAATAATATGCTTTATTAATTAAGAATGTCTTCAGTGTATGCTTAAATGCTTTAAAATTATTTATTTCTTTAATGTCACTGGGTAATTTATTATATATATTTATTGACATACACACAATACTTTTTTGCATTTTAGCTGTCCTCGAGGGTCGCATTTGTAACCTTAGGGGATGTCTCTTATTGTTCAGTCTATTAAACAACGTCAGATTGCCATGTACAAAAACAGCTGTTTCATAAATAAACAGAGATGGGAATGTCAGTATTTTAAGTTCTTTAAAGTGTGGTTTACATGTGTCAGTCCAATGTAGGTTCCTCATCGCCCTTATGCACCTTTTTTGTGCTTTAAAAACTTTGTCCTTGTCAGTGGCATTCCCCCAAAATATTACACCGTATCTAAGTGTGGATTCCACGTAACCAAAGTATGATATGCGCAGCGCTTGCTCGTTAGCTCTTTTATGTAATTGATAAAGTGCATAAGAAAATTTGGATAACTTATTACATACATTTTCGATTTGGGCTTCCCAGCTTAAACGATCATCAACAATTATACCTAAAAATTTTGTTTGTTCAGTTTGGCTTATTTGAGAACCCATGTAATTAATGTCATATTTCGGCAGATTTAGACGATCCCAGTTAAAGTTCATAATTTTAGTTTTATCTAAATTTATTTGTAAATTATTATTATTTAGCCACGTTATTATTGAACCTATTGACTCATTAATGTCATCTTCATAATTAGCTATGTCTTTTCCTTCATATATTACAGTGCAGTCATCTGCAAAGAGAACCATAGATTGCTTAGTTGCCGATGGAAGGTCATTAATGTATATCAGAAATAGGAGTGGTCCTAGAACACTTCCCTGCGGAACGCCGTACTCAACACATTTAGCTGTTGAACGATAGACATGTTCTGTTCGGGTCTTAGGACATATTTTTCGTATTTCAGTCATCTGTTGTCTGTCAGTAAGGTATGATTGAAAAAGGTCAAGTACCGTTCCTCTCACTCCATACTGGCTTAATTTAGTTAACAGTATTTTGTGATCCACAAAATCAAACGCTTTTGTCATATCCATATACAATGTGGCCACAGGTATCTTTCTATCTATACACGTTATTACTTGATTTACGAGATCATATATTGCCTGATTAATTGATTTGCCTTTCCTAAATCCTCTTTGCTGGACTGCAAGTACTGAGTTTAATTCTAGATATTCATTTAATCGTTTATAGATGACTTTTTCAAACACCTTAGCAAATATAGTTGCTAGGGCAACAGGACGGTAGCAGCCTACATCACTCCTATCTTTTTTAAATAAAGGTTTTACAATAGACAACTTCAAAGCTTTGGGAAATTTTCCAGACTCCAGACTTAAGTTTACTATATGACATAAAATCGCAGAAATTATTAGAGAAGTCGCTTTAACTATATTTGTGGTTATTTCATCGTGTCCCGTGCTACGAGTGTTCCTCAGTGATTTTATTATCTCATATATTTCAACTGGTGTAACCGGCGACATAAACATTGACGAACTCTTATTAAAATTTATACGATGGCTACTACTATGCGACAGATTTACATTTTGCGTAACGTTAATAAAGTGATCGTTAAAAGTTTGAGCTATTTCTTGCGGGTTAGTGATTTCTCTGTTTTTATATATAAGTTTCTCAATTTGAGTTACTGGAGTACTTTTGTTCCCTTTAATCACCTTCCATGTCGCTAAGCACTTATTTCGCGAATTTGCTATGAAATAATTATTTTGTGATCGCTTTGTCAATTTAATTATTGATTTTAGTCTATTACTAAGTATCTTGAGTTTATTTTTTGTTTCCTTACTAGGACATAGCCGAAACTTCCAAAGCAGCTTCCTTTTTTTAAGGCTACACAATCGAATACCTTTTGATATCCACCTTGGTTTAGTTTTAGAAGAAACTTTTATTTTTATTACAGGAAAGCACAAGTCATAGAATAATTTAAAAATGTCAAAAAATGAATTAAACGCGTCATTTACATCATTTGTAAGGAAAACTTCATTAAATTTTAAAGCATTTAAACACTCCTCAAATTTTTTTACATTTTCGGAACAATAATCCCGTTTAAAAATGTACCAGTGAGTCATTGAACAATGTTTATGTATCGGAATTTTTAATAACTGAGCCGTGTGATCAGAAAGCGCAAATTCCCGTATTTCATTTGCCACTTTGTCAAAATTGTGGAATGCATTATCAATGCAGGTACCACTGGAGAGTCTTGTTGGCTCATTAAATGCTATATTTAGACCATAGCTCATAAGAATTTGTTTTAGATTATTCGTCATATTATTCGATTTTAAAATATCAATATTAAAGTCACCAGTTATAATAACCTTTTTAGATTTAAAACAGAATTTATGAAGAATATTTTGAAGAACATTCCAAAATTTACCGATCTCTTGATTCAAGTTGTTTGGAATTCGGTACATACATATTACAATTATGTTATGATTGATAAGCTCAATTGCACAACATTCAACAATATTACTAATGGAAAGATGCTCAACTTCGTGAATTATCTTATACTTAATACCCATGTCTGTTAATATACATGTACCTCCTTTTCTATTATTTCGAGCAAAATATGCTGCAACCTTAAAATTTGGTATGGATAGCTGATCTATGTCATCTTTAACCATGTTATGCTCAGTTATACATATGATATTAACAGGTTTATTTTCATTTTTAAGTTCTACTAAACTGACAGTCAGCAGATCTGATTTGCTGACTAATCCGTTTATATTCTGATGTAGTAAATATAGGCTATTGTTCACGAAAAAAGGTCTGCGAATTGTTGAGATTATTTGTTTCTTCTACTTGTTCTACATTACTATTCAAACTATCAAAATCTGTTTGTGACGTTGCATCAGTTCTTAAAATTCTTTTTCCATTTATACAATCATTATTGGTAACATCTGTTTGAGATGCTTTATCACATTTAAAAATTTCATTGCTCAAAGAACACGCAATATTGTTTATATATCTTAGATAGTTATGCTTATAGCTAATACACAAAATTTCTTTTAATAATGACCTTGACAAATTCAAAGCAAAATATTGCTTACGCGGAATAAATCTGCTATAGCCCATATCTACGTACGTCATTTGCTTATATTTACTACAAATAAATTTCAGTTCGTAATTTAATTTGACTAAGTTAAGATAATCATTTCGGGGCACCTCTGATATAATTACATTTGTATTCTGACATGTAGCAGCCCAGTTCAGCAAATTACTTCTAAAATTAAACGGATTACGATCGTTCGATCCTAATATTACTACTACACAATCATTAAAATTTAGTGAAGATACTTCCTCTTTCCAATTTTTAAAAACTTCATTTGATTCACCACCAGGCTTTAAAAACGAATTTACTTGATACTCAGGACCCAGAAGATTTCCCAATATCTCTCTTATATGTTTTCCATACTGATCGCCAATAATTATTATCTTTTTTCTTGTAGTTATATTATTTGTTATTGTAGCTTCCTTGTTTACATTGGCTGCAGCGATGATGTCCTGAGCGCGCTTCTCTTTAATACCACTTGGCTTAAAATGATTAACACTGCTCGTTGGTCTGATTTCCTTATGATTTCGTTGAGAAGTATTATTATTTGTGCAATTAGTTTTATCTATAGATACACTATTCTGCATGTCTGTATTTAAGCTAATATTTGTTCTATCATCACGAGTTACATTGTACTCTTCTAATTTATTTTCCTCAGTATTAATATTTGTTGCACCAATTATTGATTGCGTAGTGGTTTCATTTACTTTATCTTCCGTAATAGGAGTTTTCCTTAAATTATTTAGAAGAGGTGATAAAATATCCTGAACAGGTTTGAATTTTACAGATTTGGTACTCGTTTTTCTCCTAGGTGTTGAGTTATTAGACCTTGGCTCACAATTATCAGTCAAAGATAACTGCTTCAATGTTTTAACTAGCATTTGACATTTTTTTAGCTCTGTTTTTAGCTCGTAATTTTCAGATAACAAATTTTCTATTTCCGTATGAGCAGATTCTAATTTTACTGTTAAGTCTTCATTTTTTTGTTTTAACTCAATAATGTTCGTATTTTCTAAAGAAGACATAATTGGCAAACTTTCCAAAGTCTGTTCAAATAACATGATTGAATTAGATGTGTTATCAAATTCTAGTCGAGTTAAGTCATTTTCGGAATTACAGCGATTCGGTCGCCTAGTTGTAACGTTGTCTTCGTTGAATGAGTTCATTTTCTATGGTACTGTCTCTCAGTTAAACAGGTAATCCTTTCTAATGTTCAGTCCAAGTGTTAATACATTGCACGTCGGAATTTCAGTATTAGACAGTGTGTACTATCCTTATTTTATTATTTATCTATGGTTTAGACTAATGTCATGATCATATACAATCTGCCAATTGTCAATGTTATTGTCATTTTTATACGTCAAGCTATTATAATACGTCAACTTGAAGTGAAAATGTGTCAAATGTCAAGATCAATTCATCAAATGTCATGCGATGTTGTTGGTTTCAAACGGTATCTAAATCTATTTCTATTATTATTCCAGATTTAAAAAACCTTTACAAGTGTGCGTGCAGTATGTAGTTTAAATTATTATAACTGTCTTTTTCTTATAAATTTACTTTTAACAATCAATCATGTGCAAACTCTCACCCAAGTGATCCAAATATGCTTGTTCTTTGTGAAACACGCTGGTAAATAGTACAATTCCTTAATTATTTTTCGGAATTTTGAATCAAAACAACTCTGCAGACACAATTTTTAAGTCATATTTACGTATAAATCCTGCACTTACAACTTAACCCACATTTGTAGGACACTATTACTTGTTTATGTATCGATTCAGACTATTATTTTAAC
Source organism: Coenonympha glycerion (assembly GCA_963855885.1). Classification (NCBI taxonomy): domain Eukaryota; kingdom Metazoa; phylum Arthropoda; class Insecta; order Lepidoptera; family Nymphalidae; genus Coenonympha; species Coenonympha glycerion. The sequence continues at coordinate 11,146,078 of OY979637.1, read as the reverse complement.
GAGATTTTGTAATTATGATATTTAAAAACTTTATTAAATATCGAACCGATGTTAACTAGGCGACACTAACGCCCTCTCATATCACCTCTCATTTCATATGGGAAGTGGAGACTTAAAAAAAATATAAAACGTAAATGAATGGATTTCGTCGAATAAATCTGATAAGGACGCGGCTGTAAAAATACATTCGTGACAGAACGTTTGATCAGCCCGAATCCTTTGTTGACAATTCAGCTCAATACGGAATTATGACTATATAATATACATTAATTAATTAACAAAGAACCTACTTCATGTCTCATCAAACTACTGTTGAATACATCATATGCTATAAAAACTTTAAGATTTATATAGTTTTCTCGTGGATGCCATTATCAGAACTAAACTAAATTGAAATGACACCACACGGGAAGCGTCAGCTTTCTAACAAAAAAAGAATCATCAAAATCGAATCACCCAGTCAGAAGTTATGAGGTAACAAACATGAAAAAAAAACATACAGTCGAATTGATAACTTCCTCTTTTTTTGAAGTAGGTTGAAAATGAATATACAACCAATACCAACCAATGAATAAGATTATTTACACTTCTAATACGCTAATTCTTACAAACAAAAATCTTCAGCTATATATTTAGTGACCTGTAGTTTTAAAATTAAAAAGACTTACTTTAATTATAATTATTTCAAATTAAAACGACATGTGTTTTGGGTCTTTAGTCTACTCGTAACACTGCTCCGAAACAGAAACACGATTGAATAAAAATTTGTTATTAGAAAGTTCTCCCAAAAGATACAATTGTAAGTTTCGTTTTAATGTGTCGGTATTCGATAAGAATAATATCCAAAAACACTGAGTAAAGGATTTTTTTTATAACTGACTTAGTTTTTTTTTAGTAATATGTTATATGGTAAAACATTGTTTTTGGGTTCCGTACCCAAAGGTTAAAAACGGGTCTCTATTACTGAGACTTCGCTGTCCATCCGTCCGTCTGTCACCAGGCTGTATCTCTTGAACCGTGATAGTTACTTGCAATTACAGATGATGCCTATTTCCGTTGCCGCTATAACAACAAATACTTAAGAATTTAATAAAATGAAGATTAAAGGAGGCTACAACAAACCTGATTTTTGCTCGTTTTTGGTCAATGGTCTAGAACTCTCAATTTTACTCTACTTGAATTCTATACAAGTAGAGTAGAATTGAGAGTTCTGGACCAGACTACTAGTAGTAGTAGAGTATTATTGAGAGTACTGGCTTCTGCGTTATCATTTCGCTACGTTATACAGATGAATGGTACGGAACCCTTCGTGCGCGAGTCCTACTCGCACATGGCCGATTTTTCTGTTATATTCTTCAGCAACGCGTACAATTCGCAGCAACGTATTCGTAAGAGTTAGAAGGACAAATAATAAATCCAGTATATTATCCTCTTAAAATAATGTTGATTAACTTAAATTATAAACTTACTTTGAGATTACTAAATGACACAAACATAACCAGGAAAACAAAACTTCATGGGATTAATAAATAATGCTTCTACGGTTGACAAGTTAAGCTTAGATAAACGAATGTTATAAAAAGTATCCACCAAATGTTTTATCTTGTATATTTAATACATAATTTAATCCATCAGTTAGCTTTTATACGAATGTGATATGGGTAACATTTGAAACGTGACAAAAATAATATTATGGTAATACTAAAATGTGTATTTATAACGTATTTTTAACATGCTATGTTTTTGGGTAAAATTCAAAATTTAATTCAATAACGAGCTCTTTTTGACTTGTGTGGCAGTTGACAAATTATGAAACAAATGGGGTATACGATAAAATAGTTCAGCTTTTATCTCGTATCTTTTAACTAATAGGTGGTTGAGGTAGTAGTTAAATTAATACACACTAAACAATTTAAGTGCATATAAGCACTCTGAGCAGACAGTGATTATAGCTCATTGGATAAGAGTTTTAAACCTCTGACTCTTATCAGAGGGGCGTTTATTTAGTTTTTCACCAATAGTGGGCTAATGATGCATCGTAGGCTTATGACATTGATTTTTGCGGGCACAAAATGTAAGCATCTACATTTTTTAAATAAAACCTCTGCTCAACAATACTCGTTAACTTCATATTGCTCATTTAATTCATATATACAAAACCCGGCTGAGTTTTTTGTGGGCTTCTTCTCAGTTCAGGGCGCGTTGGAACCCTCGTCAACTTAGTTGTCGTTAAATAGTTATCACTATTAATAAGTATATGTACCTACTTAATTATTCTTACTGACTTTTCATAAGTGCTAACAAGTAATGGCCTATATGAAATAAAGGATTTGATTTAATTTGATTGGTTCCCGATAGCTCGAAATCTGGAAAACTGCAAAAAAATATCTTTCGGAAACCAATAATGGGGTTAGTGGAAATTTTCAAGCAAAGAGTAGATGCATAAATATTGCATAGTTAGTCTAATAATTTTTGAAAAACTAAATAAAATTTAAATTTCGCGGACTGGTATAAAATGAGGTAGTTTCTATATCAATTTTGAAAAAGTAATGCATAATGTGTTGAAATTTTGCGTGCTTACTAATAAAATACTTGGTCCATGCATTTCCATCGTAAAGTTATGTAACTTTGTGCAATTTTGCTTTGCTACAACTTTGAAAGGCGATGTGAGAAACATTATTATTTGTTGTGCAAATTTTTTGTAGCGACGGAAAGTAGCTGCGAGTTTTTAGTTTCTCGTAGATCATAGATTTTTATATAATGAGAGAACTTTGTCATTATTCTTTACAACAGATAGCCTTGCTTCATCTGAATGGGCATCTCTACGTTACTCATAGCAACAAAAAAAGAAAAAAAAAACGAATAAAATACTTTCAGTAAGTTATGTAAATCTATTCAATAGTGGTTCGCAAGTGGTTTTACCAACGTAGGTATACCGTATAGATAACGATGATGTTAAACGGGAGTTATTTGTTTTACAATAAAGTGCTAGAAATTAAGGTCAAATGCCCTCATTTGACCTTTATTTCTAGCACTTTATATTACACACTTAGGTTGTTAAGTTATAATTTCACAGAATAACTAATAGTAACTAATATGACTAAGGATGTACCTATAAACTTTGATATCAATAATTCGTCCAAACCTAATAAAACCATAAAGTTATAAACAATCAGTGCTCTTGTGGTTGGATACTCTCCATTTAGATTTTATGGACCATATTTTCGTTAGTAGAACTAATTAGTAGTATATAACAATAATTAGTATATAACAATATAAAGTAATGCATGCGTCATATGTAAAATTACTATTTAAGAAACAAAATTGTATTCTCTTTTAAGTGAACTGTTGTTCTTTTTGAGAAAATAAAGCTCTTTAAACCGAGTAGGTATTAGTAGTTATGACTAACCAAGCCAGCTTTTCGACATCATTTGAAACACCGAAGGCAGTTTACTTACATGCGTTTTAATAGGATTAATTTATTAATGCCCACGTCTCATGTACCTCGTGATACGGTTATACTCAATTAAGACGACGTCCCACACTGCTCGGTTAAGTAATACGAGCAGGTTCACCGTACAATCTTAAATTGAGCACGTTTGCAATTAATTTGTACGGTGTTGTTCTTGTATAGGCGGTGTTATTGTTGAGTTTGGGCCTTAATTACGATTGTATGGCGGTAAGGGGAAACTTCGGAACTTTGACCGTAACGAAGACGCGTATGACACAAGAAGGTTATTGAATTTTGTCAGACAGGCACTGCTATTAGTACGTAATTCAGTCGCTATATTCAAAGGGAAAGAGGAAGGGAGTTATTAAGGAATACGACGGCGAAAGCGGCTTGGCTTGTTAGTAAAGAGGTAATGGAAGACCAGTCCAAGTTTGATAAAGTTTTGTTATATAGTTTGAAAGTTAGGAAGGTACCTACTATTAACTATCTTAGTTTTAACGTAAAGAAATATAATTAAAAAAAAAAAACAATAAAAGTTAAATGAAGATATCTGATAAGAGATCGCTTCAAAGCGAGTGCGTTAAAAAGTTTACGTTGCTTTAATGATCTGTAGCACTTAGCTACGTGTAAGTACTGCAAATAAAAGCACCACAAAAATACTATAGGACTGAGGCGCCTGGAATATGAATAAATGATAACTTTCATGAATGAAGCATAATTTTATTATTACATTTTATTTTAATAATAAAAAGTACCACATAACATGATAATCGAAGGATATATCACGATAAGGAATAAAAAAAAGGATTTTAAAAACATAATTATTTTATACCTTTAATAAATAAAATCTAAAATTGCATCTAAACTTGGTGTGGTAACTTACTTTCATTTCCGAACACGTGATAAAGTGTTAATTAGGTAAGAAGTGAAGTTGAAGCTTTTTAATGGAAAAACTCCGTCGCAAGGTACCGCCGAGTTGATTTAGTTCGAAACTTTCGTCACTCGCTAATTTTCTCCTATCACGGTTATCTGCGAGGCTCAAAATTTATTACGGTTAGGATCTGAGATTAATTCATCATTCGTCAACGAACTTTGATTCGTTGACGAGTTTGAACAATTATAAAATATTTACTCTAATTTTGGTACATTCCTGAATTGATATAAGAAAAGGTTGTTATCATTAGTAGTGTATTGTTTCTGTAACATAAAACTAAATTAAGAATTTTAATTACAATGCTTTTGTTAGTTTTGCAGTTATATAATAATGTTAGTCATTGGCAAGAGGCTTCGGCGAAGGCTCTCACTACCCTGTACCGGAAAGCGATTAAGCATTCCGGTGCTATTTCGTTTTGTAACCGTTAATGGCTATTTTACATTTTCAAGGTAGTACATTAATTTTTTCGGCTGTATGGTCAGTTTGTGATTCAGATAAAGTAACCGTTTTTTTTTTAGGGTAGAAGTATAAGTTTCAAAGTCAAACTCAAATGACCTTTATATCATATAAGCTTAAATTTACAGGCTTAATTTTTATTTATTACAAATTTTATTTAAGCATTTGTAATAAATAAAAACAAAAGCTCAAATTTTATTTATTACAGTGATGAGTCATTTCATTTTGCAATATTTATAGTGTTGTTAACTATGTAACTAAGTTAACGAGGGTTCTAATGCGCTATGCCACTGAGTAGAAGCCCACAACATACTCAGCTGAGTATCCTTTTATTTTACCACCAGTTAATAAAAATATGGATTGATAGGCTAGTAAAACCAGAGAATTTCACTATCACTCCCAAAGGCTTGTGTCCATTGTAACTACCTATTTAATGTAACTCTTCATGTAATGTAATTAATCCCAGTAATGAATAATGAGCCACGCTATTGCCCCGTTGTTCGTGTACTGAGTAGATCGTTAAAAGGTTTTTGGTACTTCCATTGCACGCAATCTGCTAAAAATCTAAAATGCGGCTGGCGCAGTGTTATAAAGAATTCATTGCAGCCCCACTGAGACTTAAAAAGTATGGAAAACCGCAGTTATAAAACCGACTATAAAATGGTATTAATAATGTCATCGTTGCCGGTTTCATTTCGGAAGATGTACTTTTTAATTTAAGATTGATTGTCGAAATATTTACTAGTTCTTTAACGTTTTATGCTAGTAGTTTTAATCAAGATACTGCTTTTAGTTTTTTGTTGGTTTCTCTTTCTCTTCGTTTTTTCTTTCTTTCTAAAAAAATTCAATCGGACAAATTTAGATCGCTCGCGCTCTGATTTGATAGAGCTATAACAACGACAGCGTGAGTGTGGCAACTTTTTTTGTAGTGTGAGTGTGTAGATGGTTAAAAAAGAATTATACTCACTAGGGTTTACTGCCTGCCCTTCATCCACAACGTGCATTGATAAGTGAAGCAACACGAGCAATGTGGCCGATAACTGGAACAAGATACATAAGTTTAATATAAAACGCAGGAATAATAATTTGGAATTGGAAAAAGGATTTTTGAAAATTCAACCGTGGAGATAATATAATTATGTGGACGAAATCGTTTAAAATACTAATTTATAATACCTATTATAATAATATATCCAATTCTAGGAAAGACCATAAGGGCTAGTTACTGGTATTTAAAAATCCTAAACCTTTGCTTTACACACGCTATTTTAAATAAAATAAACTAAATTTTTAAAGACATTATTTAAAATAGTTAGCCTGTAGTCAGCAGTTAAATTTAAGATAGCAATTCCGACTGATCGCTTTGTCTGTGTTCCTAGGTTTCTTTGTAAGAGAGTGTTACTAGACGTAGTAATGTTCGTGCAAGTTGTTATAGTCTTTCGCCCTTGAAGGCTTGGAATATGAACATATTTTTACGCAACACACTCAGAAATTATCGGCATTGCTCCTTGGAACCCGCATATCTGCAGCATCGATGGACGTCGCCAAAGTTTAATGGAGATGAAAACGACGGCTCGCCTCATTTCTGGGTCGAGCACTAAATCCAAAACTACTTGATCCCGAACTTTAATCGGAAAACTGTTTTGACTTGTTCAAATCCCAATTGCATTTAATTAATTCTGGTAAATATAAGCGATTGGCCCGGAAAATTGGCTTAGTCAAACTTTTGTTCTGTTTTGCACATTGATGAGAATTTTAGACGTAAACGAAGTAAAGTCATACTCAAACGACTTTCTATGGCTTTTATGAGGATGAAATGAGTTCGCGAATCGAGGGATGAAGGTCAATTATCCTTAGCTTTTATGAATGGAAAATTAATTAATTATTTGAAGCACCAAAAGCTCCGAGTTTATATAGCAGACTGAAGCCCCATGTTACCGGCATGGCTGCTGTGAAAAGAAAAAATAATGGATAAGTAATTGAAAAGAAATATTACCATCATAGGATTAAAATTTAATACGATTAAAAGTTGAGAACCTCAAGTGTGAATAGATGGAATCATACAGCTCGCTCATGATATAGAGACTGCTAAGTCAAAACATGAAATAAAAAAATCTATATCTAAAAACTCTTCCATGCAGTAATTTTGTTTGGGGATTGAAATATTTATGTATCAATGTAGATAAAATTGTTTGAAATTACTAACATCTTGCTATTAATAAATATGCCTAGCGCTGATTTTCTAAGCTGGGAAATATGCGATAATTGCATAAAAAACTATATCTTTCAATATTCTATTTTATCGAAAATATACCGATGTATCAGGTTAATGTCAGTATTATATTCCCACATCTCAACAACTAATATCCGGTATCCTCGAGACACATTACTTACAAACAAAGGCCGATGACAAAATGGCTCCGAGACAAAAAGAGCATAAAGACGAAGAGTGTAGCGTCTTAATGCGTCGTCACATTTAAAGAACAATGGGAAGGGCTTTTGTATTTTCCCTAACTTCTTAGCCCTTTTGATACATTGTCTTTATTTGAGAGATATCAATGTAACTGAATTAGCGAATGGAAAGATATACAAGCCGCCGTTTCTTACAATTTGTTTTCGAGAATGGTGCCAATGTCACAAGAATTGGCCACCATCAAACTCGTGGATGATACAGTATGCCTTGCCTTGCCTTGCCACCCAATCATTCCAACTGATGTGCTCGTGAAGTACTGTATGACAGCTCATAGCAGCAAAAAAACACTAATATGCTTTATTTGTGCATTGATCAATCTGCATTAATTGCTATAATTATTTCTGTGTGTGTGTGTTTTTCACAATGTGAATCGGCAGTCCACATTTTATTAGCTCGGAAGCTTTTCAGAAATCTAGTATTCATGATGATAATATAGAGATAACGCCTATGAAGCCTTGACCTACACATGTTTAATTGCGATTTTTTGCAGAACGCTTTCAGTGTTGGCTTAGGTGTTACATTTTTTATAGAAGAGAAAAACGGATCGAGTTATTCGAGTTATCGAAAGTTATTCACCTTATGTTGTTATACCTCCTGCTCTTGTCGAATATTATGCTTCCCAGGACTTTGCAATATTGCCTGCAATAAGCGGTCTCGTCATCCTAAGATATAGTCTTATTATGCCCAACAATTAATAACAATGTTGCCGGCTACAGTGTATTTCAAACCAAACACACTAGACACACACTGCAGTGGCACTAAAAAAAACTTACGAATAAAAATAGAATTACAAATTTTTGACTTCTTAATAAAACAAACACCCCAGTAACCCAGTTTTCGGGGAAAATGTAATGACCATTGATTTTGACAAAAATAATTACACCTGTATCGAACTACGCTTCGCCATCGTATTCAAGTGCTTGTCTCAATATTTTGAAATATAATCACTATTCGCTAATAGACGGTCTATTCGTTGATCTTGTTTGCATTTATTTTAGAGTTTTAAACCGTATGTAGTCCATACTAATTATAAAGTCGGTTATGATTTATAGAAGTAACACAGGCAGCTCGTCAGAGTATCTCTTGTCGCCACACGCTCTGAATTAGCATGTCGAACATGTCAGTTGCTGACGCAACTTTCTGCATCTACCAAATATCGCTCAACACGATTTAAGCAACGTCCACACTCCACAGTACTATGTCAGTTGTGCGAAATAAAAAAATATATAATAAAAATATCAGGACATTACACACGTTGCAAAATTTAACAATTTAATTAATGTTTTCGTAAATTACTGTAAACCCTCATTATTTAAAATAAATTGTAATATTATGTTGTATGATTGCTTTGCCCTAATATTCCCTTTGTCATTTTGCTACCCCTACTTTGGCTATCATCCATCCAGGGTATTTCTGGGTGAGACAGCAATGAGATAAGTGCAGCTATTGTAGTTTCTTTGTTTTAAGCTACTGTGGTTTCCATTGTATTTGTTTCATAAAATTTAACAATTTAACATGATGACCGTAAAACTACTTAGTTCTCTAACATCGACGACAAAAAAAGGATAATTTTCTATTCTGTTGATTTAGTTAAATTATTATAAGCATTAGGAATATAAACTACGTTTCAGTACGTCCTTAAATGGAGGACGACATCTGATAACCGCTGAATTCTACATATTACAGTAGAAATATTATCATTCAAGAGGTAGGTTAGAGATTCAGCGAAATATTTCCTACCAAATGATAGAAATTCATCAGTGTCTAATATGTGTATTTAGGTTTAAGAGTATCTACTAAAGCGGAGATATCTCAGCATGAAATGAGACTTGATGCATGGATGTTATATGTTTTTATGGTTGTGAATCCAAAATCCTGGGACGAATTATATCTGAAATATTTGCCTGCCTAGACAAATCACTTACATTAGATGAGACCAAATAAAAATAAAATTGTAACTTAAATTAAATGATTGCTATGAAAAAACAACTATACACAACTCTGTGGAATCATAAACCGGTGTTTTCAGAAAAATTATTGACGTGAAATCTGTACAAAGAACACTGAGTATTATTGCCGTCGATTTCGACTAAACGAACGAATGTAGGTAATGCCAACGAATGTAGGTATTTGCGAGGTTTCCCACTAAACAATAAATTGATTCCACACAATCATTGTTTTGATTAATTTTTGAAGCATGGTTTGGATTCAAGGTTCAGAACACTGAACATGAGATTATTACGAGGAATGGTGACGCAAGTTAGATAGATAGATAATAGGTTGTAGAGCACAGTAATCTTCTCTCTGAATGAGAGGGGTTTGCTGATTTGCTAATCACTATTCTGATCAAGTGGGTTGGCAGAATTTTATAAAAATAAACTCGTATATTTTTTATTATTATTAGGTTTGCGTTTGACTACAATCAAATCTGATGGACAGAAATGAAGAGGTCTAAGAATGGAGCGCGCGAGCGAATAAGTGCCTATCGAAGGCACTCAGGTTACACTTGGCTGGGGGCACAGAAGCTGGAAGGCTTTATTTTTTTCAACACATAACTAACTATCCAATTATTTTTAGTATTATAATTTTTTTGTGTTAAATATTTTATACTGTACAAAGTAAGTACATTGTGTCATTATAACTATTAACTACTACTTCTAAAGAAAAATACATATACAAGATCAAAACAAGAAAAACCTCATATCACTGAGTTATCTGTGAGAAAAACAGATTATCTACATTTCAATAAAAGTTGAAGAGAAGGTTCAAAATAGAGTAGATGTTTCTTAGGCATATTCCAGAATTAAACTCTCAGATTTTATTAAAATTAAAGGTAAGTATGTTTATACTTCTATTCTACGTAACCTTTAAAGCTACTCGTATAAAGTAAACGTTTAACATATCACATATTTTACTACGACTACCGATTTTTCCAGCGCAGTGGAATTTTACCTGCACCTTGGCCACACATTTTTATTTATTTCAAGTAGAATTAAGAGGAAGGAAAAACGAGCAAGATAAATTGTATCCCGTTTCTAGATACTTAGTGCGCTCTTTAGCTCGCACCGCTCTTGACCAGTAATTTACTGTGGCAATTCTAATGGCAGCTAAATTATCATCCTACTTAGAAAATACCAGGTTTAAAAAAATAATAGTTAATATTGAACTAGATGTTAGAATGGTACAAATAAATAATAGACAAAAAGGGAAATGCGCTGCCCAAGTTTCAGTGGCAGTCAATATTTTTAACACACTATTAACTCATTTAAAATATTGTTTATAGATATTTCAATCGCGAAAAAAAAGACGCGCCCCACTCTAATAAAATCGGTTATGTTACATTCGATTCGTGTGGAGTTTGACAGAGTGGGGGGCGAAAAAATATATAACCGCCAATTTTCTTACTAAGACCTTAACTTACTAAGACCTACCATGTACCACATAGCCATTGATGAAACACTTACTGACGTCACGCATACATTTTTAGGCTCCGCCCTGAAGCCGGATTTTTAATTTGTCAAAACTGTAAAATGGCGCTAATGTATGTGCCCGATAGCAGTTTGTGCTGTCAGCAGTATCGAAATGTACGACGCGCGACGCCATATTTGAGATTGTTTTTTGGCTTCATCGTACGTCACATATTTCCCGTCCTCTTAACTCATTGTATGCAGCCAACTCAATAAAACACGAAACCGCAAAAGTGTGCAGTGGAAAAAGACGAAGAGCAAATTAGTTTCTTTCCCTTTCAAGTCTGTGAAAGATTTCCATTGAAGCTGGGACAGGAGATGAGCAAATAAACGGCGGTTTTTCATCGCGCTATCAATTTGCGGCAATAGAGAGGTTGTTTGGATAAACAAGCCTTGATGTCCGGCCTTTGTGGGATATCCGATCTTGTTATTGCATTTGAGATAAATCAGTGACGATTCACTGAGAAATTCTTCGTTTATCTCAATAGTGTATATCGTAGTACTTACTGGTATCTACATTTTCTTTGGCACCAGTTAAACCAAACCTAAAGTTAAATAAAATAGGCAAAGTCTACAATGCATACATCTCTTATGCTTGCTGTTACCTTGTTTTATGAAAATTATGCCCTAATAGGTAACGACACTGTGCCTAAGTGGCCATTTACAAGAGTATTAGTAATTATTATTCTAAACTAGCAAACCCGGCGATTTCCGTTTCGCCACCAGATGGCTGCCTTTTATGTAATTTTTTTTTAATTTTTCCTGAATTTTCTTTGCTATAAATCTTACGGAGCCCGAGACCTTTCCAACGAATACAAAACCGTGGAAATCGGTTCGTGCGTTCTGGAGTTATAGCGTCAGGAATATCATATAAACGAATCTCCTCATGATGTGCATAAGTATGGAGATAACTCCAAGATTAATGCTATAAATTAATATCAGCATATTATAAGTAATGTAAGTAGAGCGAAAAAGCCGTGGTTAATTTTAAGTAGATTGAATAAAACCTTTGCACTGTTTTTCCTCTTCATGCGAGCAAACAAGTAAAATTTACGATCAGAATTTGCTAGTTCCACATGACTAGAATAAGGGTTATATTTCTAATAAACAAATCATGAGTTTTTTATATTCTGCTTGCCAAATTTTTTATAATTTAGATATTTTTTGATACACCAACAGGTGATATTTGATTGAAAATCATATTATTTGCCTCAAATTTCTATATTGCGGTGCTTTTGAGAATAAAAAATCGTAAGCTCGCCAAATAAATAAATAAAATAGAAATGTTTCCTGAAAAGCTCTCAAAAGGGGAAGGAAGAGTTTTCTGGAACCTCAGTACCTAACGAGATCGGATATCTAGCAGTGGTCGGATATCTGTGCTTGTTTGTTCAAAAACCGCACTATTTCCTTAAATTGATTGCACGGTGGAAATGCCGTCTGTTTGCCAAAGTGAGCTTCAATGGCGACATTTTAAAAGCCTTAAAACGATGAAGATTTTGATTTGTTTTTAGACTTCCCGTAGTGAATTCCGTATTTTTTTGAAATAAAGTTCCTTTTCGGACGGTACATCAATTTAGATTATTTACGTCACGAAAATTCTGACACGTAGAAAATCCACGAAAGTAGAATGCCAGAAAATGGGCTTGATTTGCGTCACTCTGCGTCTCAAGCATGTATGCATGAAGAATCTTCTTTCATATTTTAATATTGCATATATTTATGTTAGTGAAATGTGAAAAGGGGTTCAAAAGTATTATAAAAAAGAAGTAATTTAACGTTTCGAAACATGTGGAACCGCCATACCTTAGAAAATTAATCACATAGAAAATCAGATTATTACAATTTCCCTGTTAATATCTTACTTATCTTTTTTTTACATAATATTGAGAATATATTTCTAATGTTTTGCCGATGATTTGGTTAAGACGCAAGGTATATCCCAATTTTCATACAAGAATCGGCATTCTCCTTTATTAATTTATTTCATTCTTTTCTGTGTAACCAACGACTACAGGGAAGCTACACATTTTACAATCTATATAACCGTCATTATAGAATCCTTAATTACAATCTGTACATAGCAATCCAACCCAATATGAAGACTGTAGAGATTTTTTTAAATATTTTATTCCAACAGCAAACTCGCGTCACTGTGCGAAACGAGATTGTGTCAAAAAGCATTACTATAGCAATCTGTTAAAATTAAAAAACCTGCAGTCGTCGTTTCCATAACGTTGCACAAGTGTATTATAGGTAGGTACATCTTCCTACTTAATATTTTTAATCGTCAGCTTTAAATCACCCAAAATCAGATTAAAAGTAAACACGTCGAACGTAAATTACACATAAAATATTTCCTTCAAGTATTTTAACAGTGCAATAAGTTAATTAAATTCAGTTGAGTTTTATTCCGGTAGAATTCCGAGCTACGTTGAATTTTGACTGCACTTCGGTGCATGTTTTCTCATGTAGAGCAAATAACGCGAGTAAATAAAATAGAATACAAAATAAGACGTTCTCTTTTCCTACTACCTCAATGCGATAGGTACACGTATATTGTTACCTTATGACTTTCTTTATTTCTGACTACCGAATGGCCGCGTATTCGTTATTTTTCACCTTAAGTATTGATTATTAATTTTTTAATCATTCTTAGCGGATGTTTGATCTCACATGCCACTCGAGCCGACCATTGGTAAGAGTTTCTGTTAATACATCTCTCAAAGTGTCTTTCAGTATGTTCTGTGAGTCAGTCACATTCTCCTTTTATACAAACAGATTTAATCCTTTGTATTATTTCAAACCAGAGAAGAGCTCTCAGTGCATGGCGCGTTGTAACTCTCAAAAACGTTAAAAAGTTAAAAATAGATAATAGATTAATAGTTATCACCAAAATATATTACACGAATATCGTAGTGACCTGCATATTAAGTAGGTACCTGTCAGTTATGCCTTTGTGAAATAAATAATTTTTATCTTATTTGAGAGAATCCTATACTCTAATCTTACTTCCACCATCTTAGCCTACCATCTAACAACTTAATTTAAGTACCTACACAACGAGAAAATATACATAGTCGTACCTACTCGTAAGTAAAATAAAGAAAACAAGACTACGTGTGTGGGCCATTTAAAGTTAAGAATGCAGATACATGCATACAAAATGGATATCAAAAAAATCTTCATGTCACAATGTAACTTTCAGTATGAGGTGTAGGTAAGCTCATAAAACTCTATAGGCGATTCCAGTTAGCCAAGTTCGGCAATAAAAGAAGGCAATATGGCACTCCGTAAATATCCGATGATTGCACATAAACGAGTTTGGCTGTGGTCTTCAGATCCTTTTAAACAAAAGACGAATTTGTTCTGATTTCTTTTAGTTCATTTTCTTGATTCAAAGGCTCTTTTCATTTGTAATATAATACAATTAAGATAATTTAAAATAAAATGTGAACAGAATTTCCTAACCCGCGCTTTTAAATAAATCATAAAAAGTGGTTACGCGTTTTCCCAAATTCATGGTATAGCTATTACCAAACAAAAACATTATTAAATTAAGAATCAACTCGACAAAGTTCAACTACCATCAATTAATATAAAACCAAATTAAAGTAAAAGTTATTTGAATGTAATTAAAGCTGAAACCATAAGTACCTCTTGAATAATAAAAAAAACTTTCCGAACATCGTAATATTGCGTTTTACAACGTTAATAATACGCAATATCAATCACTGGAAATTTAATTTCACTTCCATCTACGTTCAAAACAATAACTGATAACATTTCGTGTAACATATCTACGGCTATTAATGCAATATGTTCCCATCACACATGTATTATGAATCTAGCGAGCCGCCACAGGACGTGGGTCGAAACCATATGCCGGGCTCGCTTAACGAAGATTTAGTGACTTGGTAATGCCGGCTATCCGTGCTAGCTCATGTTACGCCGCTGTCATCTGAAGATAGGTTTAAAAGACAAATAGCTGACTGAATCATAGACAAATTTACGAATAATCAGCATCTCCCGATTTAGAGTGAAAAACAATGGGTTAGTTGTTATAAGGTAATTAGGGCAGACTCAAAAAACTACTCAAGTGCAAGTAGAGCTCATGCTACCAAGCCCAATTCTTAAATAGCAGAATATAATTAATTGCGTGAGTTTTTGAATTTTCAAAAACGACATGAACTTTTAATTGGGTTGATTTAGAGGTTTGAACACTCTATAAGTAAACCTGAAGGATAATGAAATATTATTTGTTACGAATTTTGTTTTAATAGGCTTCTTAGCCCACCCAAACGAAAAAGGGCGGTAAGTGGCGAACAGACGGACAACAAAGTGATCCCATAAAGGAGCTCATTTGCAATACGAATCAAAATCAAAAAACTTAAAATCTAATATTTTTACATAATTATAGGATTTATATTTTAATGTAAACATCAAACTGTTGAAAAATTGAGAAATTCACATTCACTGTTGCACTAAGCTACCATTTTTAAATCGATTTAAAGTTTCTTAAAGTAAAAGTAATAGTTATAAGGATTTCCATTTCCACTTTACGGAATAGACTGCATAGAGCACTAGAAACTGACTGAACTAGCTCAGTAATCAATTATTGAGTAGCTTTGCCATGACGAAAAAAACTCCGCAGTCCATTCCCAACGACGTATTTCAGTAGCTAGTTACTTACTTCGTACGTTATACGGACATGAATTTATGCTTTTTAATTGGGAAGCAAAAGATACTCGTAGTCAGTTCTTTTCAAACTAAGGATGTCCTGCTAGGTTTCAAAATACTTTACCAGTACACTTTGAGATAATGAAATGCCATGCCTAAGACACGCCTCTTTTATCATAGGAATGTCTAAAAACGCCATGGAGCATTCCCTCAATAATTGAATAAAAAGGGGCTGTTGTCATTATTTATATTCCTGTCCTCATAGAGCCAACAGAACTTAGTCGTAATAATGGCAAGAAACCTGAAGAATTGTCGCTGTTTCCCTGGTGTTGAGTAGATGTGGGACGACGCAAAATGCGTTGACCAATTGGCCTCGATTCATATCAGGTAGAAGGAATCAAGATCGGGAGCCGCAGCTTATATAGATGAATCCGGTAAAAATACGCAAATGTGGGTCTCTACTACAGTGTAAGATATTTGCCTTGTTTGGTGTGGTAATTCAGAGGCCACGGAATCATAGCGCCGAAAAAATCATTCGAGATATTTACCTGTATTTTCTGGCCAAAGGGCTGTCTCATTTTTTCCACTACAAATCCGCCATGCTATTTATTGTGGTTTTGTAGCTAATTTTTTTGCACTAATCTACGTGGGCATGACTTATAAAGTAATCTGTAATACTTTAGCAACATTTGATCCCCTTTCTTAAGGATTATGTCCTGCTTGTAGAGATTTCTGAAATCTTTCTTTCTTGTGGTGAGTGGAGTAACCTCATCAGCTTTATGTCGAGAGAGTACGATGACAAACATCAAAACAAATGAGATACCATTGGGTATGAGATAATGAGCGGAATCGCGATCTCTGCGAAGGGTGACTGCGTGAACAATTATCACGCCCTGCCAAACAAAGAGCCTGTTAGCATTGTTTACACTTTACACTAAAAGGGAATGATGACGCTTACGTAAAATAACTCAAAGATTATGTTGTCACAGATTTGTTTATCATCATTTTAGCAAATTCAGTGTGACAACTTAGAGCTTTATTATGCGTGAATTATTAAATACTAGCTGTTGCCCGCGGCTCCGCCCGCGTGAATTACGAATACATATACCGGAGATGGAATTCCTTGATTTTTCGCGGGATTCTGGTGTGATGTTATACAGAAACCTGTTCTTACTTCGCACGGATTATCTTGTGGTGATTTTGAAAACTTCTTTTTCTTAATCATAATATAAAGTTTCATTAATACGTAGTTGAAAGATCAAGAGGACGATTTTAACTGTCGATATTTCGACACATTGGTACAAGTCGTGGTCACGTAGTGACCACGACCTGTGCCATTGGGTCGAAATCCCTTTTCCTTGTGATTTTTATACTGAAACCACGAAATATGTCAAAAATCATTAAATCATGTGAAAATTTGTACTGGTGGTAGAGCTCTTCTTTCAGGGTTCGGCCGGGTATGTACCACTGGGATAAAAATTAATACTCTACTAACAATATTCCCCGGCCCAACATAAGAGTCATTTAAAAATCTTTGCTTCATCTCAATACAATCCAAGATATCCGAATGGGCAATGGCTATATATTTGTTTACATATAAAAAGACCTATGAAATTCAGTCAGTTACGATTTGTGAACCATTATTTTACCCTTTCCATATTGCGGATGATAAAAAAAGACGCGGCACTCCGGGAATGTCGACAGAAGTGAAAACTTTAATCTGTTCATGTAATGGTTAATGTCTTAACAGTGCCATCTTAATGTAAACTCATGAAACAGTAAATTACATGACAGTTAATTATTATTAAAATAAAATCGGTAGTACGTACCTATCTCAGAGTTTTACATTCAAGTTCCACATAAATTGTAGAGATGGCGCATAACGGTATAATGTAGCGAGTTTCATGATTTTTGTTCGCTCTAAAAGTGAAAATCTTAAACCATACAAAATCTACTGCTAAGACTATTTATTTACGGCTGTAAGGATAGTCCAGTCTAACTTTAGCTCTACTTCTTAGCCCTAGGTCCTTTATCCATTCCGAGTTTCAAGTCACCTACTTGAACTTATCGCTAAAGGTTCATTGGCCTGTAATTTCTGATCTACAAAAGTGATGATGATAAAATTTGTATGGAATAATCTTTAAAGAACCTCCTTTCTAATAAAGAAAGAATAAATCAAATCGGACAACGCGTTAATGAATTATAAGTAAATACACATTTTGACTTTGATGCCATCTTCCAGGGAAACCATGATGAATTTCGGGACAAAAAGTATCCTATGTCCTACCTCGGGGTATGAGCTATAATCATGTCAAGTTTCATTTAAATCCATCCAGCGGATTAGCCGTGATGCGCGGTCGTGAAACAGACAGACAGACAGACAGACAGACAGACAGACAGACAAAAATTAAAAAAATTACAGTTTTGGCTTCAGTATCGACTAAATAATGTCCTCCAATAAAAAATTTCAAAATATCTTCAATGTACAGAATTCGACCCTTTACAGTTTTATTATAAGTATAGATAGATTACATCAGTGTCGATGGAAGGGACGTAAAATCAAAAAAAAATTTAACCGACTTAAAGAAAACAAAAGACGGGGGAATTTCTCATTTCTTTGTGAATATTTTTTTGTTTGCTTCAATGTATGTCTACCGATTTGTCGGAGATATTTTATCCGTTGGAGATACTAAGCGGATTGTGATTAACTTAAATTCTATAATTTAAACTGTGACTTCAACAGTGACTGTTTGTTTTAGTTGAATGAATATGACTGTTAGAAAATATTTACGAAAGTTTCATACAAATATTTCCAACAATTGGAATATTTTATGAGCGGTGCAAATTATTTGTACTCCGAAATAATAAATAATGAATCCGCAGAAAGACAATCGCTCCGATGAAAATATGAATGGATATTTTTAATTGTCATGTGAACTGTCAGTAAGCCTTTCATCGTACGGCTTCGGTAAGCGGATTTCAATGGAAAAATAATTAATACTCTACAAATAATATATTGCTGAAAAAGCACAAACTGCAACTGCAAATAGATACTATTGGATTAAACTAACTTTATGACCAATTTTGTATGAAGTTTATCCAATCTTTGGAAATTGTAACATACTAATATAGGTATTTTATACCTATGCAATTCTGTAAATAACGTAAATAAAAGATGTTTCAAATTAAGGCCATCTTTTTTTAAAATATGAACAACGTATTATTTTGATATTGTAAAGTGGCTATAATTTTAGGGTTTTCAGAAATTCCTATAGCCTCTAAAAGGCTAGAAAGTTCTGAAGACTAAAAAAACATAGTAATTAAGTATTTCAAAACGCCAAGTGCCATTTACTCTGAATGACGATGGCACCAGTCAGATGTGTATTTAATATTTGATTTTCTATAACATCCTTTTCTACCGAACTGTATATTTTGACTCTCACTTATAACTTACCTCACTAATTACAGTTTTTACTTTTTAATCACAAATCTACTTATCAATGTTGTTCACACCAAGGTCGAACGGTATTTGAATACTATTTAAGTATGATGTTGTCATAGGTCAAGTCTGACTTCACGTTTATAGGCTACTTTATATCTGGCTTATTTATCACCCCCAATAATTCTCAAAGTTCAGCTAGTCAAGAAATAACAGTCGTTATTTCTCTACTACGAGAAGGTATTATACCGATCGTAAAGACGTTTATGGTGGCCGTAAAGGCAGCGTTTATCTCATACTGTTCAGTGTTCATATGAGGAACATTTGTTAGAACAATTTCCCAAGGCGCACAAGAGATATTATACATTTACACGGGGTGAATTTAATACGTGGCACTTGGTATTTGTTTAGAAGTTAGATTCTATGAATGTATCTTGTTTCGAAATGCGGTGCTCGTATTCCTTGACTTGCTGTCTGGTTGATGGATTAAATAATCTGTTTTGTATTGTGGAAAAATCTTTATTTTTTTCTATTCTCGAGACAGGCAATGTGATTTCGTAGAGTTCGAATTCAACAAAGTTATTACGTTTTCCCAGCAATTTAATTATTGGTTAGGAAATGAATCCTTAAGGGTGATGGATAAAGTCCGGGTAATGTCGCAAAAACAACCAAGTTAGTCCAAAATTTGAGAAAAAATCATTAAAATTTGAATTTTGCGGGCTACTTTGCGCCAATACACCTTAAGCCCCGCAAAAAATCTCGCCTTATATTTTTTCTGGGATGCACGCTTTCTTTACCCCCTTTAACCCTAGAAAGATAACCATATTTTACCATACACTAAAGATAACCATACGTCGTTTCGACGTATATATTTCGATGCGCATAATACTACTATATATATTATAATATATATATTGTTGGGTTTGTAGCTTTAATGTATTCTATTATCTTTATGATAAATATAAAAGTAATTAGTTTTAGCCTAGTTTTATTAGCAAAACTTTGAATAACAAAACATGTCTCTTCTAACTCTCAAAAATTTAAATATTGTGGATTCTCTTCATCAATCTTATGATTATGTATTTAACTTCTCGTAATCAACTTTTTTTTACTTTGGATAAAATAATTTGACTTAGCTTTTACATTTTTTTTTATTTTAGCCTCAAAGGCACTTAGTTCAAGCGCTCGACTTGTGCTCTCCAAAAAAATAGGATTTGAGCAGCTATCGCACATTGACTTCGCCAGTTTTCTTATTTTTGAGGGGCAAAAAGCACAATACCTTCTTTTTTTTTGACCGACATATTCTCTGAAAACTTCAGCTTAGCATTTTAGCAATGTAATACCAAATTTTTTCTTTTATATTCGTCGGCAAAGTGGGCAATTGCTGCTTTTCTCCATCCATGGGGCCATCAAGCTATTGCTCGTATAATGTACATCTATGAGTTTTTTTTCTTTCTTGGATGATATTATAGGATCACAGTAAATAATGTACACGTTTATAAATGCCATAGTAAAACATGGCCATGGGCCATCATGGCCAACATAGGCGATCACATTTGATCGAATGTGTCGACTCTAATTTCCGGGGTTTCATTATCCATGGGGTTTTCTGGAGGTTGTGAACTCACTTCGCAGTTCTCAAAATTAAATCGAACTTTAGCCCTGATACTTTGCATCACTTTGTTCTTGTAATAATCATTTATTATTATTATTTATTAGAATTTCTTGTATTTATAATCTTGCAATAATCATCATTATGGTGTTTTGTTATGGGCTAACTGATAAGAAAATAAACAGATAAAAAATATGCACGAAATATCCCAATAAACAGGAAAATACATTTTCACAATGGTAACAAAAAACGCACACTTAAGATAACCATGCGTGTGCGTGAAGTTAGCAGATCATGTTCCAGCAGATCAAAATTAAAACGGAGTTCTCTTCGCATGCAGCTGAGTTCTAGAGTTCCTGATAGTTTTTAAAGATAGTTCTAGCCATTTTGCCCAAAAAAATGCTATTGAAAAAATGATCTGCTAACTTCCCGTAGCAGATCATTTTCCAGAAAAACAGTATTTAAAGAGTGTTCTCAACGCATACAGCTTAGTTCTATAGTTCCTGATACATTTTAAGAATAGTTCTAGTGATTTAGCCTAAAAAAAGCTAGACTGAAAATAATGGTCTGCTACGGGAAGTAAGCAGATCATTTCTCAATAAAATTAATAAAAACAAAACCTTAACTACGAAAGGAATAAATTCTTCAGATTATCTTATAACAGTGTTAGAACTATACTTAGAATCTAGATCTAGACCCAGAACTCACATAAAAATACCAGCAGAGCATAGCTGAATATAGAAAAGTATGAATTTCGATCATTATGATTTCCTCCTGAATAATAAAAAAAATAATATCCCAGGGGGCTGGAACTCTTTTGATTTAATAAGACAAGTACTAAGACTATACTAAAAATCTAGATCTAGACCCAGAACTCTCATAAAAATACCAGCAGAGCATAGCCGAATGTAAAAAAGTATGAATTTCGATCATTATTATTTCCTCCTGAATAATAAAAAAAATAATATCCCAGGGGGCTGGAACTCTTTTGATTTAATAAGACAAGTACTAAGACTATACTAAAAATCTAGATCTAGACCCAGAACTCTCATAAAAATACCAGCAGAGCATAGCCGAATGTAGAAAAGTATGAATTTCGATCATTATTTATTCCTTCTGATCGATAAAAAAAACTAATGTCCCAGGGGGCTGGAACTCTTTTGATTTGATAAGAAAAGTACTAAGACTATACTAAAAATCTAGATCTAGACCCAGAACTCTCATAAAAATACCAGCAGAGCATAGCCGAACGTAGAAACGTATGAATTTCGATCATTATTTTTCCTCCTGAATAATTAAAAAAAATAATATCCCAGGGGGCTGGAACTCTTTTGATTTAATAAGACAAGTACTAAGACTATACTAAAAATCTAGATCTAGACCCAGAACTCTCATAAAAATACCAGCAGAGCATAGCCGAATGTAAAGAAGTATGAATTTCGATCATTATTATTTCCTCCTGATTAATAAAAAAAATAATATCCCAGGGGGCTGGAACTCTTTTGATTCAATAAGACAAGTACTAAGACTATACTAAAAATCTAGATCTAGACCCAGAACTCTCATAAAAATACCAGCAGAGCATAGCCGAACGTAGAAAAGTATGAATTTCGATCATTATTTTTTCCTCCTGAATAATTAAAAAAAATAATATCCCAGGGGGCTGGAACTCTTTTGATTTAATAAGACAAGTACTAAGACTATACTAAAAATCTAGATCTAGACCCAGAACTCTCATAAAAATACCAGCAGAGCATAGCCGATTGTAGAAAAGTATGAATTTCGATCATTATTTATTCCTTCTGATCGTTAAAAAAAACTAATGTCCCAGGGGGCTAGAACTCTTTTGATTTGATAAGACAAGTACTAAGACTATACTAAAAATCTAGATCTAGACCCAGAACTCTCATAAAAATACCAGCAGAGCATAGCCGAATGTAAAAAAGTATGAATTTCGATAATTATCATTTCCTCCTGAATAATAAAAAAAATAATATCCCAGGGGGCTGGAACTCTTTTGATTTGATAAGACAAGTACTAAGACTATACTAAAAATCTAGATCTAGACCCAGAACTCTCATAAAAATACCAGCAGAGCATAGCTGAATGTAGAAAAGTATGAATTTTGATCATTATTTTTTCCTTCCGATCGAAATTATTTAATTATTTCCTCCTGAATAATAAAAAAAAATAATAACCCAGGGGGCGGGAACTCTTTTGATTCAATAAGACAAGTACTAAGACTGATTACGCACCGCGCCTGTGCCAATGAATCAGCGGGCAACTGCCGGGCCCATCAGAGCAGGCCAGCGGATCCCCACAGGCAACGGTGGGGTGGGTCGAAAAGGACCCACCAAAAAATTTTATGGGCGATTTGCACTGGGTTTTATCCCGCGGCACAGAGCGACTTACTACTAGGTACTTACCGGCGCAGGAGACAGCAAGCACGTGGTATCCGGGGAGTGAGTTCGTGTATGGTGGAATGTGGTGTGTGATGCCTGCTGTGTTAAATGCAAAGGAACACACTCGCCCTTCTTTGAGAGGTCCTTCGCGGCGGCGGCACTAGACCACGAGTAGCGAGTCAGCGGCGGCGGCGATATCCGAAGGCGCGGGAGCACAAGGAACAGTGTTCCGGATAGTCAAATGGGCCCGCAGCCTTAGAAGGAAGCGGCGAGCCAAGGAGCGCAAAATTAGGGCTCCTAAACTAATACGACACGGCGTTGACCGGCAGACTTCAAGCGGGCCACGCGGATTCCAAAATTCTCGGCTGAACAGAACTTTTCGGCGACCGCTTACGGCAAGTGACGGCGTGGCCGGCAAACAGCACGCGGGCTACGCGGCACAAATGGTACGCGATAAATAGCTCCTCATAAATAATAAGACGGCACTAGGCGGCGTGGCAGGCGATTTCACGCGGCGACGCGGCAACTAACAGTCGACCGACTCCGTCGGGGTTTTACGAAGAACTCCCAAAACGGCGAGCGACCGCCGGGCGACGCGGCGTGGGCGGCGGTTCGCTAAGCGCGGGAGTGGACATTGAGTCCCGTCTCGCGCGACCAGTAGACCTTACGCTAATATACTTAAAGACGATTCGCGCAGCAAATAGGCCCCGCCGCACGAACCCGTTAACGAATGTACATACTCGACTGCCTACGCGGGGGGCTGCCTCGCTGC
Source organism: Coenonympha glycerion (assembly GCA_963855885.1). Classification (NCBI taxonomy): domain Eukaryota; kingdom Metazoa; phylum Arthropoda; class Insecta; order Lepidoptera; family Nymphalidae; genus Coenonympha; species Coenonympha glycerion. The sequence goes on along the minus strand of OY979637.1, from coordinate 11,122,395 downwards.
CCCCGGAGCCGCGCGCCCCATCTCCCTCTCCAGCCGCAGGCGGGAGCGAGAAAGCGGAGTTTGGCCAATTTTAGCCAAAACAAAGACTATACTAAAAATCTAGATCTAGACCCAGAACTCTCATAAAAATACCAGCAGAGCATAGCCGAATGTAAAAAAGTATGAATTTCGATCATTAATATTTCCTCCTGAATAATAAAAAAAATAATATCCCAGGGGGCTGGAACTCTTTTGATTCAATAAGACAAGTACTGAGACTATACTAAAAATCTAGATCTAGACCCAGAACTCTCATAAAAATACCAGCAGAGCATAGCCGAACGTAGAAAAGTATGAATTTCGATCATTATTATTTCCTCCTGAATAATAAAAAAAATAATATCCCAGGGGGCTGGAACTCTTTTGATTCAATAAGACAAGTACAAAGACTCTACTAAAAATCTAGATCTAGACCCAGAACTCTCATAAAAATACCAGCAGAGCATAGCCGAATGTAAAAAAGTATGAATTTCGATCATTATTATTTCCTCCTGAATAATAAAAAAAATAATATCCCAGGGGGCTGGAACTCTTTTGATTTAATAAGACAAGTACTAAGACTATACTAAAAATCTAGATTTAGACCCAGAACTCTCATAAAAATACCAGCAGAGCATATCTGAATGTAGGAAAGTATGAATTTCGATCATTATTATTTCCTCCTGAATAATAAAAAAAATTATAATCCAGGGGGCTGGAACTCTTTTTATTTAATAAGACAAGTACTAAGACTATACTAAAAATCTAGATCTAGACCCAGAACTCTCATAAAAATACCAGCAGAGCATAGCCGAATGTATAAAAGTATGAATTTCGATCATTATTATTTCCTCCTGAATCATAAAAAAATAATATCCCAGGGGGCTGGAAGTCTTTTGATTAAATAAGACAAGTACTAAGACTTTACTAAAAATCTAGATCTAGATCCAGAACTCTCAAGAAAATACCAGCAGAGCATAGCCGAATGTAGGAAAGTATGAATTTCGATCATGATATGTTGCTCCTCATTTAAAAAAAAAACATTTTTCCCAGGGGGCTGGAACTCTTTTGATTTAATAAGACAAGTACTAAGACTATACTAAAAATCTAGATCTAGACCCAGAACTCTCATAAAAATACCAGCAGAGCATAGCCGAATGTAAAAAAGTATGAATTTCGATCATTATTATTTCCTCCTGAATAATAAAAAAAATAATATCCCAGGGGGCTGGAACTCTTTTGATTCAGTAAGACCAGTACTAAGACTATACTAAAAATCTAGATCTAGACCCAGAACTCTCATAAAAATACCAGCAGAGCATAGCCGAACGTAGAAAAGTATGAATTTCGATCATTATTTTTTCCTCCTGAATAATTAAAAAAAATAATATCCCAGGGGGCTGGAACTCTTTTGATTTAATAAGACAAGTACTAAGACTATACTAAAAATCTAGATCTAGACCCAGAACTCTCATAAAAATACCAGCAGAGCATAGCCGAATGTAGAAAAGTATGAATTTCGATCATTATTTATTCCTTCTGATCGATAAAAAAAACTAATGTCCCAGGGGGCTGGAACTCTTTTGATTTCATAAGACAAGTACTAAGACTATACTTAAAATCTAGATCTAGACCCAGAACTCGCATAATAATACCAGCAGAGCATAGCCGAATGTACAAAAGTATGAATTTCGATCATTATTATTTCCTCCTGAATAATAAAAAAAATAATATACCAGGAGGCTGGAACTCTTTTGATTTAATAAGACAAGTACTAAGACTTTACTAAAAATCTAGATATAGACCCAGAACTCTCAAAAAAATACCAGCAGAGCATAGCCGAATGTAGGAATGTATGAATTTCGATCATGATATTTTACTCCTGATTTAAAAAAAACTATTTTCCCAGGACGCTGGTACTCTTTGGCTTCTGTAAGAATAGTACTAAGACTATACGAAAAATCTAGATCTAGACCCAGAACTTTCATAAAAATACAAGCAAAGCATAGCTGAATGTAGAAAAGTATGAATTTTGATCCTTATTTTTTCCTCCCGATCGATAAAAAAAACTAATATCCCAAGGGGCTAGAACTCTTTTGATTTAATAAGACAAGTACTAAGACTATACTAAAAATCTAGATCTAGACCCAGAACTCTCATAAAAATACCAGCAGAGCATAGCCGAATGTATAAAAGTATGAATTTCGATCATTATTATTTCCTCCTGAATCATAAAAAAATAATATCCCAGGGGGCTGGAAGTCTTTTGATTAAATAAGACAAGTACTAAGACTTTACTAAAAATCTAGATCTAGATCCAGAACTCTCAAGAAAATACCAGCAGAGCATAGCCGAATGTAGGAAAGTATGAATTTCGATCATGATATGTTGCTCCTCATTTAAAAAAAAAACTATTTTCCCAGGGGGCTGGAACTCTTTTGATTTAATAAGACAAGTACTAAGACTATACTAAAAATCTAGATCTTGACCCAGAACTCTCATAAAAATAGCAGCAGAGCATAGCCGAATGTAAAAAAGTATGAATTTCGATCATTATTATTTCCTCCTGAATAATAAAAAAAATAATATCCCAGGGGGCTGGAACTCTTTTGATTCAGTAAGACCAGTACTAAGACTATACTAAAAATCTAGATCTAGACCCAGAACTCTCATAAAAATACCAGCAGAGCATAGCCGAATGTACAAAAGTATGAATTTCGATCATTATTATTTCCTCCTGAATAATAAAAAAAATAATATACCAGGAGGCTGGAACTCTTTTGATTTAATAAGACAAGTACTAAGACTTTACTAAAAATCTAGATCTAGACCCAGAACTCTCAAAAAAATACCAGCAGAGCATAGCCGAATGTAGGAGAGTATGAATTTCGATCATTATTTTTTCCTCCCGATCGATAAAAAAAACTAATAACCCAAGGGGCTAGAACTCTTTTGATTTCATAAGACAAGTACTAAGACTATACTTAAAATCTAGATCTAGACCCAGAACTCGCATAATAATACCAGCAGAGCATAGCCGAATGTACAAAAGTATGAATTTCGATCATTATTATTTCCTCCTGAATAATAAAAAAAATAATATACCAGGAGGCTGGAACTCTTTTGATTTAATAAGACAAGTACTAAGACTTTACTAAAAATCTAGATCTAGACCCAGAACTCTCAAAAAAATACCAGCAGAGCATAGCCGAATGTAGGAATGTATGAATTTCGATCATGATATTTTACTCCTGATTTAAAAAAAACTATTTTCCCAGGACGCTGGTACTCTTTGGCTTCTGTAAGAATAGTACTAAGACTATACGAAAAATCTAGATCTAGACCCAGAACTTTCATAAAAATACAAGCAAAGCATAGCTGAATGTAGAAAAGTATGAATTTTGATCCTTATTTTTTCCTCCCGATCGATAAAAAAAACTAATATCCCAAGGGGCTAGAACTCTTTTGATTTAATAAGACAAGTACTAAGACTATACTAAAAATCTAGATCTAGACCCAGAACTCTCATAAAAATACCAGCAGAGCATAGCCGAATGTACAAAAGTATGAATGTCGATCAGGAGTAAATTATCATGATCGAAATTCATACTTTCCTACATTCGGCTATGCACTGCTGGTATTTTTTTGAGAGTTCTGCATCTAGATCTAGATTTTTAGTAAAGTCTTAGTACTTGTCTTATTAAATCGAAAGAGTTGCAGCCCCCTGGGATATTTTTTTTTTATGATTCAGGAGGAAATAATAATGATCGAAATTCATACTTTTGTACATTCGGCTATGCTCTGCTGGTATTTTTATGAGAGTTCTGGATCTAGATCTAGATTTTTAGTATAGTCTTAGTACTTGTCTTATTAAATCAAAAGAGTTCCAGCCCCCTGGGATATTACTTTTTTTATTATTCAGGAGGAAATAATAATGATCGACATTCATACTTTTGTACATTCGGCTATGCTCTGCTGGTATTTTTTTTAGAGTTCTGGGTCTAGATCTAGATTTTTAGTAAAGTCTTAGTACTTGTCTTATTAAATCAAAAGAGTTCCAGCCACCTGGGTTATTATTTTTTTATTATTTAGGAGGAAATAATAATGATCGAAATTCATACTTTGTTACATTCGGCTATGCTCTGCTGGTATTTTTATGAGAGTTCTGGGTCTAGATCTAGATTTTTAGTATAGTCTTAGTACTTGTCTTATTAAATCAAAAGAGTTCCAGCCCCCTGGGATATTACTTTTTTTATTATTCAGGAGGAAATAATAATGATCGACATTCATACATTTGTACATTCGGCTATGCTCTGCTGGTATTTTTTTGAGAGTTCTGGGTCTAGATCAAGATTTTTAGTAAAGTCTTAGTACTTGTCTTATTAAATCAAAAGAGTTCCAGCCCCCTGGGTTATTATTTTATTTATTATTCAAGAGGAAATAATAATGATCGAAATTCATGCTTTTGTACATTCGGCTATGCTCTGCTGGCATTTTTATGAGAGTTCTGGGTCTAGATCTAGATTTTTAGTATAGTCTTAGTACTTGTCTTATTAAATCAAAAGAGTTCCAGCCCCTGGGATATTATTTTTTTTATTAATCAGGACGAAATAACAATGATCGAAATTCATACTTTTTTACATTCGGCTATGCTCTGCTGGTATTTTTATGAGAGTTCTGGGTCTAGATCTAGATTTTTAGTATAGTCTTAGTACTTGTCTTATTGAATCAAAAGAGTTCCAGCCCCCTGGGATATTATTTTTTTTATTATTCAGGAGGAAATAATAATGATCGAAATTCATACTGTTGTACATTCGGCTATGCTCTGCTGGTATTTTTATGAGAGTTCTGGGTCTAGATCTAGATTTTTAGTATAGTCTTAGTACTTGTCTTATTAAATCAAAAGAGTTCCAGCCCCCTGGGATATTACTTTTTTTATTATTCAGGAGGAAATAATAATGATCGACATTCATACATTTGTACATTCGGCTATGCTCTGCTGGTATTTTTTTGAGAGTTCTGGGTCTAGATCTAGATTTTTAGTATAGTCTTAGTACTTGTCTTATTAAATCAAAAGAGTTCCAGCCCCCTGGGATATTATTTTTTTTATTATTCAGGAGGAAATAATAATGATCGAAATTCATACTTTGTTACATTCGGCTATGTTCTGCTGGTATTTTTATGAGAGTTCTTGGTCTAGATCTAGATTTTTAGTATAGTCTTAGTACTTGTTCTATTGAATCAAAAGAGTTCCAGCCCCCTGGGATATTATTTTTTTTATTATTCAGGAGGAAATAATAATGATCGAAATTCATACTTTCCTACATTCGGCTATGCACTGCTGGTATTTTTTTGAGAGTTCTGCATCTAGATCTAGATTTTTAGTAAAGTCTTAGTACTTGTCTTATTAAATCGAAAGAGTTGCAGCCCCCTGGGATATTTTTTTTTTATGATTCAGGAGGAAATAATAATGATCGAAATTCATACTTTTGTACATTCGGCTATGCTCTGCTGGTATTTTTATGAGAGTTCTGGATCTAGATCTAGATTTTTAGTATAGTCTTAGTACTTGTCTTATTAAATCAAAAGAGTTCCAGCCCCCTGGGATATTACTTTTTTTATTATTCAGGAGGAAATAATAATGATCGACATTCATACTTTTGTACATTCGGCTATGCTCTGCTGGTATTTTTTTTAGAGTTCTGGGTCTAGATCTAGATTTTTAGTAAAGTCTTAGTACTTGTCTTATTAAATCAAAAGAGTTCCAGCCACCTGGGTTATTATTTTTTTATTATTTAGGAGGAAATAATAATGATCGAAATTCATACTGTTGTACATTCGGCTATGCTCTGCTGGTATTTTTATGAGAGTTCTGGGTCTAGATCTAGATTTTTAGTATAGTCTTAGTACTTGTCTTATTAAATCAAAAGAGTTCCAGCCCCCTGGGATATTACTTTTTTTATTATTCAGGAGGAAATAATAATGATCGACATTCATACATTTGTACATTCGGCTATGCTCTGCTGGTATTTTTTTGAGAGTTCTGGGTCTAGATCTAGATTTTTAGTATAGTCTTAGTACTTGTCTTATTAAATCAAAAGAGTTCCAGCCCCCTGGGATATTATTTTTTTTATTATTCAGGAGGAAATAATAATGATCGAAATTCATACTTTTTTACATTCGGCTTTGCTCTGCTGGTATTTGTATGAGAGTTCTGGTTCTAGATCTAGATTTTTAGTATAGTCTTAGTACTTGTCTTATTAAATCTAAAGAGTTCCAGCCCCTGGGATATTATTTTTTTTATTAATCAGGACGAAATAACAATGATCGAAATTCATACTTTTTTACATTCGGCTATGCTCTGCTGGTATTTTTATGAGAGTTCTGGGTCTAGATCTAGATTTTTAGTATAGTCTTAGTACTTGTCTTATTGAATCAAAAGAGTTCCAGCCCCCTGGGATATTATTTTTTTTATTATTCAGGAGGAAATAATAATGATCGAAATTCATACTTTTTTACATTCGGCTATGCTCTGCTGGTATTTTTATGAGAGTTCTGGGTCTAGATCTAGATTTTTAGTATAGTCTTAGTACTTGTCTTATTAAATCAAAAGAGTTCCAGCCCCCTGGGATATTATTTTTTTTATTATTCAGGAGGAAAAAATAATGATCAAAATTCATACTTTTCTACATTCAGCTATGCTCTGCTGGTATTTTTATGAGAGTTCTGGGTCTTAATCTAGATTTTTAGTATAGTCTTAGTACTTGTCTTATTAAATCAAAAACTTTCCAGCCCCCTGGGATATTATTTTTTTTATTATTCAGGAGGAAATAATAATGATCGAAATTCATACTTTGTTACATTCGGCTATGTTCTGCTGGTATTTTTATGAGAGTTCTTGGTCTAGATCTAGATTTTTAGTATAGTCTTAGTACTTGTTCTATTGAATCAAAAGAGTTCCAGCCCCCTGGGATATTATTTTTTTTATTATTCAGGAGGAAATAATAATGATCGAAATTCATACTTTTTTACATTCGGCTATGCTCTGCTGGTATTTGAATGAGAGTTCTGGGTCTAGATCTAGATTTTTAGTATAGTCTTAGTACTTGTCTTATTGAATCAAAAGAGTTCCAGCCCCCTGGGATATTATTTTTTTTAATATTCAGGAGGAAATAATAATGATCGAAATTCATACTTTGTTACATTCGGCTATGCTCTGCTGGTATTTTAATGAGAGTTCTGGGTCTAGATCTAGATTTTTAGTATAGTCTTAGTACTTGTCTTATTAAATCAAAAGAGTTCCAGCCCCCTGGGATATTTTTTTTTTAATTATTCAGGAGGAAAAAAATAATGATCGAAATTCATACTTTTCTACGTTCGGCTATGCTCTGCTGGTATTTTTATGAGAGTTCTGGGTCTAGATCTAGATTTTTAGTATAGTCTTAGTACTTGTCTTATTAAATCAAAAGAGTTCCAGCCCCCTGGGATATTATTTTTTTTATTATTCAGGAGGAAAAAATAATGATCAAAATTCATACTTTTCTACATTCAGCTATGCTCTGCTGGTATTTTTATGAAAGTTCTGGGTCTTAATCTAGATTTTTAGTATAGTCTTAGTACTTGTCTTATTAAATCAAAAGAGTTCCAGCCCCCTGGGATATTATTTTTTTTATTATTCAGGAGGAAATAATAATGATCGAAATTCATACTTTGTTACATTCGGCTATGCTCTGCTGGTATTTTTATGAGAGTTCTTGGTCTAGATCTAGATTTTTAGTATAGTCTTAGTACTTGTTCTATTGAATCAAAAGAGTTCCAGCCCCCTGGGATATTATTTTTTTTATTAATCAGGACGAAATAACAATGATCGAAATTCATACTTTTTTACATTCGGCTATGCTCTGCTGGTATTTTTATGAGAGTTCTGGGTCTAGATCTAGATTTTTAGTATAGTCTTAGTACTTGTCTTATTGAATCAAAAGAGTTCCAGCCCCCTGGGATATTATTTTTTTTATTAATCAGGACGAAATAACAATGATCGAAATTCATACTTTTTTACATTCGGCTATGCTCTGCTGGTATTTTTATGAGAGTTCTGGGTCTAGATCTAGATTTTTAGTATAGTCTTAGTACTTGTCTTATTGAATCAAAAGAGTTCCAGCCCCCTGGGATATTATTTTTTTTATTATTCAGGAGGAAATAATAATGATCGAAATTCATACTTTTTTACATTCGGCTATGCTCTGCTGGTATTTTTATGAGAGTTCTGGGTCTAGATCTAGATTTTTAGTATAGTCTTAGTACTTGTCTTATTGAATCAAAAGAGTTCCAGCCCCCTGGGATATTATTTTTTTTATTATTCAGGAGGAAATAATAATGATCGAAATTCATACTTTTTTACATTCGGCTAGCTCTGCTGGTATTTTTATGAGAGTTCTGGGTCTAGATCTAGATTTTTAGTATAGTCTTAGTACTTGTCTTATCAAATCAAAAGAGTTCCAGCCCCTTGGGACATTAGTTTTTTTTAACGATCAGAAGGAATAAATAATGATCGAAATTCATACTTTTCTACGTTCGGCTATGCTCTGCTGGTATTTTTATGAGAGTTCTGGGTCTAGATCTAGATTTTTAGTATAGTCTTAGTACTTGTCTTATTGAATCAAAAGAGTTCCAGCCCCCTGGGATATTATTTTTTTTAATTATTCAGGAGGAAAAAATAATGATCGAAATTCATACTTCTTTACATTCGGCTATGCTCTGCTGGTATTTTTATGAGAGTTCTGGGTCTAGGTCTAGATTTTTAGTATAGTCTTAGTACTTTTCTTATCAAATCAAAAGAGTTCCAGCCCCCTGGGACATTAGTTTTTTTTATCGATCAGAAGGAATAAATAATGATCGAAATTCATACTTTTCTACATTCGGCTATGCTCTGCTGCTATTTTTATGAGAGTTCTGGGTCTAGATCTAGATTTTTAGTATACTCTTAGTACTTGTCTTATTAAATCAAAAGAGTTCCAGCCCCCGCGGATATTATTTTTTTTAATTATTCAGGAGGAAAAAATAATGATCGAAATTCATACTTTTCTACGTTCGGCTATGCTCTGCTGGTATTTTTATGAGAGTTCTGGGTCTAGATCTAGATTTTTAGTATAGTCTTTGTACTGGTCTTACTGAATCAAAAGAGTTCCAGCCCCCTGGGATATTATTTTTTTTATTATTCAGGAGGAAATAATAATGATCGAAATTCATAATTTGTTACATTCGGCTATGCTCTGCTGGTATTTTTATGAGAGTTCTTGGTCTAGATCTAGATTTTTAGTATAGTCTTAGTACTTGTTCTATTGAATCAAAAGAGTTCCAGCCCCCTGGGATATTATTTTTTTATTAATCAGGACGAAATAACAATGATCGAAATTCATACTTTTTTACATTCGGCTATGCTCTGCTGGTATTTTTATGAGAGTTCTGGGTCTAAATCTAGATTTTTAGTATAGTCTTAGTACTTGTCTTATTGAATCAAAAGAGTTCCAGCCCCCTGGGATATTATTTTTTTTATTAATCAGGACGAAATAACAATGATCGAAATTCATACTTTTTTACATTCGGCTATGCTCTGCTGGTATTTTTATGAGAGTTCTGGGTCTAGATCTAGATTTTTAGTATAGTCTTAGTACTTGTCTTATTGAATCAAAAGAGTTCCAGCCCCCTGGGATATTATTTTTTTTATTATTCAGGAGGAAATAATAATGATCGAAATTCATACTTTTTTACATTCGGCTATGCTCTGCTGGTATTTTTATGAGAGTTCTGGGTCTAGATCTAGATTTTTAGTATAGTCTTAGTACTTGTCTTATTGAATCAAATGAGTTCCAGCCCCCTGGGATATTATTTTTTTTATTATTCAGGAGGAAATAATAATGATCGAAATTCATACTTTTTTACATTCGGCTATGCTCTGCTGGTATTTTTATGAGAGTTCTGGGTCTAGATCTAGATTTTTAGTATAGTCTTAGTACTTGTCTTATTAAATCAAAAGAGTTCCAGCCCCCTGGGATATTATTTTTTTTAATTATTCAGGAGGAAAAATAATGATCGAAATTCATACGTTTCTACGTTCGGCTATGCTCTGCTGGTATTTTTATGAGAGTTCTGGGTCTAGATCTAGATTTTTAGTATAGTCTTAGTACTTTTCTTATCAAATCAAAAGAGTTCCAGCCCCCTGGGACATTAGTTTTTTTTATCGATCAGAAGGAATAAATAATGATCGAAATTCATACTTTTCTACATTCGGCTATGCTCTGCTGGTATTTTTATGAGAGTTCTGGGTCTAGATCTAGATTTTTAGTATAGTCTTAGTACTTGTCTTATTAAATCAAAAGAGTTCCAGCCCCCTGGGATATTATTTTTTTTATTATTCAGGAGGAAATAATAATGATCGAAATTCATACTTTTTTACATTCGGCTATGCTCTGCTGGTATTTTTATGAGAGTTCTGGGTCTAGATCTAGATTTTTAGTATAGTCTTAGTACTTGTCTTATTAAATCAAAAGAGTTCCAGCCCCCTGGGATATTATTTTTTTTATTATTCAGGAGGAAATAATAATGATCGAAATTCATACTTTTCTATATTCAGCTATGCTCTGCTGGTATTTTTATGTGAGTTCTGGGTCTAGATCTAGATTCTAAGTATAGTTCTAACACTGTTATAAGATAATCTGAAGAATTTATTCCTTTCGTAGTTAAGGTTTTGTTTTTATTAATTTTATTGAGAAATGATCTGCTTACTTCCCGTAGCAGACCATTATTTTCAGTCTAGCTTTTTTTAGGCTAAATCACTAGAACTATTCTTAAAATGTATCAGGAACTATAGAACTAAGCTGTATGCGTTGAGAACACTCTTTAAATACTGTTTTTCTGGAAAATGATCTGCTACGGGAAGTTAGCAGATCATTTTTTCAATAGAATTTTTTTGGGCAAAATGGCTAGAACTATCTTTAAAAACTATCAGGAACTCTAGAACTCAGCTGCATGCGAAGAGAACTCCGTTTTAATTTTGATCTGCTGGAACATGATCTGCTAACTTCACGAACATTAACCATGCGTCACTTTGACGTACGGTAGGTAGATATTGAAGAAACTATTGCACGAATGTGAGAGCCACTGATGTCTTCTGCAAGCGCCGAGGATCAACTGAGTTGGTGAGAAGAGCCAGTGACATTGCGTGAAATAGTAAAGAGTTACATCGATTTTTCAAAATTGAATACGTCGATTCGACGTAGGTTATCTTTCTAGGGTTAATGATAAATGCACAGTGGATATGGCTCGGAAACGTTGGCCATGGCCTAGCTATGTGCATTATAAATTATCTCAGTGACAATTTTAATCAATATCGATTCAACTATTTTAACGTGTAGGTATAAGGTTAAGCAAACAACCACATTTTCTTATTTACATCGTAATGAATAAATAAATATTGCAATAACCTTTTTCGCAAAGGAAGTACGTTGGAATTATTGTTGGCGTTGGTTTAATAGAATTCCCATATTAAAACTGAGGCATAGTTAGTCTCAATGCTGAGTTTAAATAAGAAGTAATAGAATTAATTTCTCTCGTGTGCATGTACTGGAGAATTGCCAATTATTCTGATGTCTTTAAATCTACGTTTTAATTAACTAAAGCATATTATTATGTATTATAGGCTTTTTAATAAATTCGTGTGAATATATGTGTTTTTCACGATACTGTTAACAGCAGTTACATTAAATATCAAAATTCTTAGCGTACGGACAGTAGTATAAATTGAAAATTATTCAACTAAAGTGATTTACATAATAAATCTTATGTATTAAATTTTAAATGACTCAGGAAGTAGGACGATAGGTATTGCACTCAAAAGTCCAAGAAATAGAAACCAAATCTTACAGCCCTTCATAAATAAATATAAAATAAAGAGAACTTTGAACTTAATTGAATGGTTTTATTCTGAATTTGCTGCATCACGTCTTTATTATACTCATCGTTTATATTAAAAATGATGCGTATTGGTTATTAACTGATTATTTTTTCATATTAAAAAGCTTAGAAAATGCAAGTAAACATTTTGAACAGCATTTAATTAATAAAAAAATCATTGCTATTAAAATTATTTAGGCGCATTTTGTTGCAAGTTGTTATGCTGATATTATGTCTCTCGCATGTTTTCAGATCATAAAAATAAAACGATTGTAAAGACATAATTATAAGCTTTAAGGTGTTGCGGCCCTACCAGCCCGCGAAATTCAAATTTTATTTAGTTTTTCGCAGATATTAGACTAACTACACATTGTAGATTTATGGCAATGCATTTTGCGGGCCTACTTTTTATGCACCTACATGTTTTTAATAGAAACTTTGCTCGAAAGTTCCCACTCATCTCATATTGGTTCCCGAAAGATAATTTTTTGCAGTTTCCCAGATTTCGAGCTATCGGGAACCAATATGAAATAAATGAGTATTGTTGAGTAGAGTTTTTATTAAAAACATGTAGATGCATAAATGTTGTGCCCGCAAAACGCATTGCCATTACCTTTTGATGTATAATTAGCCCACTATGAGCGAAAAACTAAATAAAATTTGAAATTTCGCGCCCGGATGGTACCCATCGCCCTTAATATAACGTACTGTTTGTCAATGGCCATGAATATTTTTTTTCGAGGGCAGAATCCGGCCATGTCAGTTGGGTTAAATTTTCAATAATGTTACAATTCAGTAAAGCCATCCAAAGATCGGCAGCCAGATTGTATTGATAGTTGGGAAAGTCGGTAAGTCACCTTTTCTTTTGATTATTATTTGTATTAACAATGTATTTAATTTAACTTACTAATATAGAAAAGTAATAGTTTTCAAAATCTCAGGAGCGTTTTTGTCGGTGAGGAAAGTAAACTCAAACAATCCTCTTTTCAAATTGCTTTTAGTTTGATTCCGGTGGGAGAAGTCGGTTAACCTAACTTAATTTGTAGCTTGATATTCATGTATTGGCTGCACGTTTATTAAATGTTTTTCTTTTTTTAAGTTAGTTCGCTAGTTACGGTTCGCCGTGAGTTTTCGCAACGGAACAAAAGGAAAGTTATTTGCATTTTTGTTACACTACGTAACTTTTCCCTAGCTGTGACGCGGTAACAACTCCCACAAAAATCATGCGATGGAATTAATAGGGGCATTTTTTTAAAACTCTACTGAGCTCCACGCTGCATTGTTGTGTTTGTGAACTGAGTTTAGCGTTGTTGGCACCAAGTAAGTTTTTTTAACTATAACAGCTATATAGTAGCTAACAGGGCAACAGTTGCTTTACCATTTAGGGGTATGAAAAATAGCATATGACCTTTCCTCAGACCTACGGAATGTAGACATTTTTTTATTAAAATCGAAGTGTACGGTGTCAGACTTTGGCCGTAATTTGTACCATCCTACCTGCAAAGACGCACCGCCAAGCGATTTAGCGTTTTGGCGTGATGCTGTGTAGAAACCGTTAGGGATGACATTATTTATATCTACCAAGTTAGTATGATAAACTCTTGGGTCAAGATTTAACTTGTAGAGTATAGAAAATCCCTCGCTCGTATTATATAACTATTACTTAGATATTTTGTTATTATTTAGTGAAATATATTATGAACGGAAAAGCATAGAAGTAATTTGAATCTAGCGGAATGTAAGTTAAACACTTGAATTCGATTGACTCCGATTGGTTGGTTGGCGCGGCTGACATACTGCGTGTCATCAGCAAATACAGACGTGACCACTGATTACTAACCTCATGATATGGGCATCCGAACGATTTACGTAAACCTTTTTCATACAAGCAAACAGTACGCCAACTATCAAAATACTATAGGTGGCCGCTGAGCAAACTACCGCGTGGCCTTATATTGTTGGTACTAATGACACCGATAAACTGGTGACATTTTTTCGCGCGGTTCGCCCTGCCTAGAGTAGATGTCAATTGACGTGACGCACAAAATCGTTTTGCGTTTAAGGTAACAATATGGTACCATCCTTTAAATATAATTTGTACGCATCGGCGACATTAATATTTTTCCCATCACTTTTTGTCAATGAATTAATAATTTATAATCTGAAACGAAATTGTATTTATTGTTATACCTTCATAATAAAATAATATAAATTCAGATAAAAAAGGTTAACGATAAAAAGAAAGCGAGATATAACTGGCAGAAATGGAACTGTCCCCGTGAAACAACCCTAAACCCTCCTAATGGCCGCAATATTTGGCAATACCTTCGGAGTCGTCGTTAAATTTCCGGTTTACAGCGCGATAAACGTCGCTTCTTCGCGCTGTAGGCTTTTAACTTTGAAACTAAACTAACTGGAAGGACTTGTTCTTACAAAGTAGGACAACACTTGAACCCTTTTTACTAACGGATGCGTCGTTTATGTGTTTAAAATACTGAGATTCCAGTTAATTGGGGTCAGTAATAATAATGTATCTGTTCATGTACAGACTTAATGCACATACTAAAGACAGGGCGAACAGCGCGAAAAAATGTCGCCAGTTTATGGAAGCAAGAATTACTATTTTGCACCCTCCCCCGTCAGTAGTCAGTAGGTAGATAGGTAAAGACCTATTTCTATTTTTTTTTTAATTAAAAATAATATTGCCGGCAAGGTGACCACAGACACATAGATAAAAAAAATAAAAAATAAATAAACATGTATTTCGCAGGAGTTTCGACAGATGGCGCTACATTTTCTTGTATGAAGAACGTTTACGTAAAATGTTCGGATGGGCCTATCTTGACTATTTTTATTTATTTGTTCATGTCATATTTGCAGCAAGGAAGGTAAAGTTGGCGCAAATCTTTATGGCCCTCTAAACTTAGAAACCGTGTGCCGTTGTCCTTACAGTACCTACGTTGGCCTCGAAACCGACATTTTTGACGCTAATAATATTGTCTATTAGTAAATATAATAAATGTCTATTGTTAGCGCAGAACCCTAGTTTTATAACCAACAGTAAGCACAACAGACATTTTTGACACCAGTAATATTGTCTATTGGTAATTGTAATAAATGTGTATTGGTAGCGCAGTCTCTATTTTTATTAAAACTAAATGGTAGAACTTTTATCGCGGAATCGGTTTGGATAGGTATAGGTATAACCACAGTATTAGCAGTGTTAAAAAAACCACAGTTTAAACATAGAATACCTATCTTTAAACTGTGGTATCAATTATTCTACTGAAAAGATCTATATATTAGGTATCTATATATTAGGTACTGTATTTCGGTTTCTAAGGCCACTGTATAACAATGCGATTCTTGGGCTTAAATGATACGTACTGCATCTGGTATAGGCATTGAACAGGCATTTAACATAAGATCAATCCCAGTTTGGTAACGATGTATCTTTTTCTCAATTTGATCCAACTCTACTTTCTGTATAAACACTGATATGTATTCCTAGATTCGTGATTCCATACGTTTGACAGTTCATTTTTTGTGCCGATTTGAAGCGCCTCCCCCGAGCGTCCACGGTACTAAATTGACATTTGTTGGAAGTGGACCATAGAGTCGACCGTCGTTTGCGTTTTGAATGTCATTCGATTTTAGTTCCATAGACGCTCACGCCAGGTTACGCAACAATCAGCGCCAAAATGGCGAAAATCAAGCGTCCTCATTTTTACTTTGACAGTCAGCTATCCAGAGTATATTCTATATTCTCTATGGAGATCAGAGTGTATAAAAGATATCATAATTTTCAAAAAAGGGTTGACTATTATCATTACATTAAATTGTACCATTACTAGTGAATAGCTGAGACCGGGTGGCAGCTATGTTGGGGCGATACTATTATAGTTAACTTTTAACATTTAACAAACTGTTTCACATCTCCCTAAGTTTAAATTCTTAAATAAAATATAACATTACCATCACATAAATGTAAAACAGGCAAAAGCTCTATAATTATAAAAGAACTTCATTATTGATAGTTTTTCCGTCGTAAAAATTGAGATCTTAAGATTGCGCTGACCTACGATTTCTCCATACATTCGTAATACGAAAATCATTTGTAATTCGTGCATATTTAGATCATGTTGTGACATTATTCGGGTCCATATAGTCTATGCTCCTGGCCATATTTGGTTCGGAAATACTTCTCCAAAACGAAATATAAATGGAGTCCCACCCTTCCTGTTTGTAATTTACCACTCAAGAATAAATGACCGCGGTATACCAATAAAAAACACAACATTTTTTAGCTTTGGTAATAGCAGAGTATCAAAATAATATCTTTAAAGCGTAGTAGTAGTACCGGACCTCTGTATGGCAGGAGTCCGATTTGCATTTGAGGAGTTTTCTTATTATCGTCCGATAACGCTTTCTTGAAATCTAACCTGAAATATTTCGACAATTCTCTTAAAAGCGTTTAATTGTACAAAACCTGAAATATAACATTTTTCACTTCGGAAAGTAATAAAGCGTTAACTCGCGGTTATGTCGAAAAATAAAACCAAGTGCAAAGGGATTTAATTTATTTTATATAATAAATTCTTATATTTTCTTAATTGCTAAATTTAATTTTTAATGTTATGATGTTAAGTAATAAGTAATTTTATAGACTAAAGAATTTATTGTGTAATTTTTATTTTTAATGTGATGACTGAATATTGTTTAATTTAATGAATGTGTGACCCAGGGAAACGTATTGGATTTTTCTGTAATGTGTTCCTGGTTATGTAATACAAAATAAATAAATAAATAAATAAATAAAATAAAAAATTTTTGAAAATTCGCCGAGCGTGGTCTGTCAGCCGGGATTGTAACAACTATTTTCAGCAACATGCAAGTGTATGCTAACAATGATTGCTTTTTTGCGTGGCTGCATTTTGAAATATCCACGGTAGTATTACAAAGCGAAAACGTATCTCACTACTTTTAGGATTCCATATCAAAATGGCAAACGTGGACCCTATATTGTGCGAAATTTCAGTGATTTTTAAAGCTATCGACCTAAAATAATCAAAGATTATTCGGTACAATAAGTTGAAATTAGTCATCTATAACTACTAATATTATAAGCTAAAGAGTGTTAGTATGTTTGAACGCGCTAATCTCAGGAACTACCGGTCGAAATTAATAAAATAGTTTTGTGTTGGAAACTCTATATATCGAGACACGCTGGGTACATAACATCGTAGAGGAGTATCAATGCAAAATGTTACAAAAATGGACAAAAAATTCCTTTTCGAGAGCTGCTGTTGTCTGCGTAAATGGTTGAAATAAAATCATGTATGAGAGAATTGTTCTTCTTTAAAAGTTCTAAAAAAACTTGTGACTCTATCTTTTAAGATTGACTCATTATAACGGGATTTAAATGAATTGAAATTCACGCGGGCGGAGCCGCTGGCTACAGCTAGTATATTATGAAGTTACTCGCAATAAAACATTTATACAGATAAGTTATAAAGTATGTAAGAAAACATATCAGGCCGCGAAATAATGTAGAAATTATTTCATAAGCACGTGTTCGCACTTACAAAGTGATATGGGAGTTCATGAAATTAAATAATGCAAGGTGTCAACATAAAGCCGTACATTAAAGTATTTTTAGCGCTACACGCGCACATAAAGTGAATTTTTAAAAGTGTGATTACTAATTTCAACGGGCAGGTACTCGTTCGTATAAAATCATAATTTCATCTTATACTCTAGCAACATCGCTTTGTAAAGATGTTTTATAAGTCCTATAAATCGTTTTTTAACAACTTAAGGATTATTAGTACTTATCTCAAGGTAAATATTGACGAAATAAAGTGGAGACAACGATGAACAAATATAATGTGGGTTGTGGAAGTTTTCCAATCTACTACAATGTAGGTAGCATATTTTTGATTCCAGAAAATCTATGCATCAGGAACGGAATTAAATGAATGAATGAATGAAAAAGTACAAGTAAAGTAATAATAAATACATCTGCAGAGTCGATCTTACGTTCTTATAATAATTTAAAACAGACTAAAAATGATCTCACCCTTCAATCCAAACGTACGAGTATCTTTACAATTTTAAAGGAACTGTAAAGTTTGATTTCTATGCGGTAAATAAATAATTACGCTCAATTCGCTGAATTTGTGAACGACAAAAACCACAATGAGCACTCACCCTTAAATTACGGAAAACTATTTCACAAAGGAAGACTGTAATGCATTTATTCTTGGCGCACATTTAATCGGATTACCATATAGCTGTGGCATTGTTACTTGTGCTGTTATTTGAAAAAAGCGAAATAATAGAAATTATATCACTTTAGTGTATTCTGGAAAAGTGCCAGTTACTAGTTAACTTAAATACCATGACGGGATTGGGACTTAAATGAGGAAGTCGGGATTTGCTGTTACGACGGTTTAATTATATATTTTTCTTTTATTTTAACTTAAGTGTATATTATTTGCTTTTATAAAACAGAGTTGTAGACAACTTTATTTGTGTTACAGATGTTACTGAACAAGAAACAGAAACTATATAAATAAAATTATGTCCTTACTCTTCAATGTTTCCTTAGTCTGTTCTTTCGTAAAGGTTTTGACTGGCTTACCTATATGTTTTTATTGAAAAAAACAAACAAATACCTACGTTAGCAGTTTAGTTCAGTATCAGCTGTTAGAAGAATAATTGAGCGATTCGGCCCGTGAATTAGAAGCAGCCTATTTTATATAAAAAAGGTTAAACAAAATTTTTGAGTTCATTGTTTTTGTAAGGAATTTAAAATGATTGGTTGATTATTCGAGCATGTATGAATTACATATTACTGTTAACTATACACAATATACACACCTGCATTGCACTACCACTTTGTCCCATAGCGACTTTTGATCGCCATAATCTCACAATATCTGAAACAAATAAAAAACCAGCGATCAGTTTCTACTTATAAAGCAAAGTAAAGAATCAAAAAACATAGTTCAAGAAAATCCTCTTCGCAACAAGTAGAATAAAAAGATTTTTATTATAATCGTACCAAGCACGTAAATGGTCTCAGAAACAGTCATGTGTTATCATATGTTTTGTCTGCATTAGTAATAAAATACAGTCGATTGCTCATTCAATATGCAATCCCCAATTGTTTCCCCCAATCTCCAATTCATTGCAATTTGCAATCCCCAATTTATTGTTTGTAAATGGAACAAAATTAAAAATAAATTATTTTTTAAAAAAATTGAACCGACTTCAACACCACAAATAGACACTCAAAAGCGAAAAATAAATTAATATAATTATTATAACCGCTACTACCCACTCATCTATTTTGAAGTCGGTGCCAGCCAATTCAAATAGATAAGTAAATCTTTATAATAGTGCAAAACTACATCCATAGTATGTAGTAGTAGTAAGCTTCGCTGGCACCGACTTCAAAATAGATGAGTGGGTAGTAGCGGTTATAATAATTATAATAATTATATTAATTTATTTTTCGCTTTTGAGTGCCTATTTGTGGTGTTGAAGTCGGTTCAATTTTTTTAAAAAATAATTTATTTTACCCTTTTTAGTGCAAAAAAGTTTTTAAAGACAAGCTTTTATGATCTAGTTGCCACGTTTTAACCAAATTTAAAACGGACTATCACAATAAAATGCATGTACTTACAATAATCACGGAAAATCCTAAATACCGATATAGGGATTAAACAGAGAACCTCTTTTTTTGACGTCGTTCAATTAAAACATATATTTCAGTCAACTTGAGAATCTCCTTCTCTTTTGAAGTCCGATAAAATCTACACTGTACACTATTATACCGATCGCAAGCGATTTACTATTTTCCGTTGAGGAGTTCCGCTCTCCATCTCTCCATATATTCATTAAATCTCGACGAAATTAAAACGACTCTACCTGTGATGTATGGCCTATCTAACAAAAAAATAATCATCTAAATCCGTTTAGCCGAACTCGAGATAATCGCGAACAAACTTAAATACAAATATGTCGATCAAACTAAGAACCTCTTATTTTTTTAAGTCGGTTAATATACTAAAACCTTCTCCAGAATGTAACAAATACTTTCCTGAAAACCGCATCAAAATCGGTTCAGCCAAACGTGAAATAATCGCGGACAAACATACATACATACATACACACCCACATACATACATACATACATACATACATACGGGTCGAATACAGAACCTCTTTCTTTTTTTGAAGTCGGTTAAAAATGTATGGGAATGACATATCGGACTAACAAATTGAACACGTGACTTATCGTAGATGATTGTCATTCTAATACATTTTCTCAATTTCTTTCCATTTAGTTATGGAACGACCGATTCCCTAACGTTGTTGGGATCTATTCCACATCTGGGCGTTTACAAGTGAGAATCGAGTTTATTCCAGAACTTTAGTCACCTTTCAGACGCTGAAGACTTTTATAGTTCTTAAGGGGCTAAGATAAGCTTTGCGCTGGTCGAATACCCTACTGCACCTATTCGTAATTATAAGCCGAAATTAATAACCCAGATTTAATATTATAATGTAATATTAATACCAACTCATAAAAAATTAATTTCGCAAATTGACAAAAGCTATAACATTTAAACGACATAGTAATTGAATATTTGCCTGGTAATGACGGATTTTAATTTTGATTACTGTAGCAGTATTTAATATGCAAATCAAATTATTTATTGGACACATACAGTTTCCATATTGCTTTTCAGGTTGATTGGACATGTATTTACATAAAGATGTTACTATACCTACCTAACACAAACGTGATTTTCAGGTTTCCATATTTTAAATTCTTCCGAAATGAATTTCATCTTTCGCATCAACTTTAGGTTTCAAATTATTTTTAAGACGTAGTAGTAGAAGTATTTCAAATTTTATTTATACCCTTTTTAACAGCTTTATGTAGCGTTTTGGCACGGCTGCGTTTGGTTCCCCTCTCAGAATTAAAAGGGTCATATCCCACAACGCTGGTCAAGTGTTGGTTAATAGGCTATCACCACATCCTTGGGTTATTGTGAGGAAATATTAGTTACATAGGTTTCCAGACAGTGTTTTACTTCATAAGCGAGTGATATTTACATGTAAATCTTACCTTATTTTCGAAAATCGGGCTTAAATCCCAGAAGCCAGAACATAAGAAGTCGAAATCTATGTGTAAACGGCTGGAACCCCGGTTAGCAAAAAAGTTATATACATATAGCCAATAGATCCTGAACAGGGTAGAAGACGCGAAAGAATGTCTCCAGTTTTGTTGTGCCTAAAATGATTGTTCTGCCACCAACACTAAGGCCACCGCCGCGCTGAAGTTCGCTCATCAGCTACTTAGAGACTTTTGTCTGTCAAAATTCTCTTTCAAATTTTCTTTCTTTTCTTTTCTATGAAAGATGAAGCAATTGAGTAAGATACTCAATTGCTATTAAACATTATTATCAAAGCAGAGACATGTATAGATATTTCAATCCACGAAGACGCGCCCCACTCTCTGTCAAAATTGCTTATGTTTCATTCGATTCGTATAGAGTTCGACAGTGGATTGAAATACTAGTACTACCCTAAACCGAGCGAACGGCACGAAAAAGTGTCACCAGTTTATTGGAGCCAAAAATGCTTGTTTTGCCATCAACACTAAGGCCACCGCCGCGCTGTAGTTCGCTCAGCAGCCACTTATAGAATTTTGACAGTTGGCGCTACTGTTTGCTTGTATGAAAAAGGTTTACGTAAATTGTTCGGATACCCCTAAGTTTTTTTATCAGTGATAGAGGATTTTATTTTAGTTCCATGGACGCTAACGCTAGATTGCGCAACAATCAGCGCCTAAATGGCGAACATTCTTTCAAAATTCTTCATTTCATCTTCATCAAGTGTCTTCATTTTTACGTTGACAGACTGCGATCCATGTAGTTTTTTATCATAGTAATTCTTACCATTACTCAAGTCAAAACATATTTTATTAATACTGAAGTGTGATTCATTCGAAAAATATAAAGAGCGCATCAAACCGCGTCAGTCAGCAAGCTAACTTTATTCCCCTGAGATTTATTTATCGAGTAGACACAAATGCCACATCATAGAGAATGCATCGAGCGCTATTTTCTAGTGTTCCACCGTCGGCAAGCATTATGTGGAAAAATGGGTCAGGCGACACGTTGTACCCGGTCAGGCAAATTTTAAACTCGAGTTACTCTTTGCTCACAGATTAGATATTTGCAGTATCTGCAATATTCCGCTAGGCTGTGGCAGATTTTTTACTTCATAAAGTTCAACCTTTGAAGTTCAATGGGAGTACGGCTACACCCTTTCAGCTAAGTCCAAGAAAATGAGCTGTTCTATGAAAACCTCAATGAGTGATTGAGTCAGGACTTTTCTTGTAATATATAACATTGTTTTCATATTGTGTATTATTATATAACATGCTCAGCTAACTAAATTAAATATAATATAAAAAAAACATAATACGAAAAAATTCAAAAAGAAACCCTTTGGCAATACAGCTGTATGGCAGGGGTTTTTGTGGTTTTCTTGTTATAGTAGGTATTACTAACTTTTATTATATTTTTAATAACTACTCCCACTTATAAAAAATATTATAGAGAATGGAAACTATTCATTAACCTCGCATAGTTCGTATCCAATACAATAATTAACAAGCACTTGGAAAAATGTTTGCGTGACTAGCTCAAATGAAAGAAACGCCGTATTACCTACATTAGCTTTCATGTATATGATTTTTATTAGATTGCCCATTGTACTCATACTATCGTCCACGTGCCCACTTGACATAAAAGGGAAAATATCGAGGCTATACCTTATTTAATTAAAATTTATAATAAGTATACAGGTACCACGGTGGGCTAGACTAGAACGACACACTTTGCGATTTTTACTCGTAGTAACGAAGGTTGAAAACTATAAAGACTTGTATATTTATTATTTATCTACAATTTTGAGTCATCAATCCATGTTCATCTTGAGATAGAACCATCCGATAATAGTTATTTGTTATGCAAGGGCGCAAAGTGGATTTTTGGGCCGAGTGTCAAATTTGAATGTTGAGCGGCGAAGGATTCTAGGGTTGAACCCTGAGCGCAGCGAGGGGTTCAAAGAATAGAATCCTGAGCATAGCGAGGCATTCGAAGACACGAGACCCAAAAAAATTTGCGCCCGTACGTAACACAAAATTTTTCATCTCACCACAGCGAGGAAAATCACCAGAAGAACACTTTAGATCGACATTGCGAGTTATGCTAAATGTTGTTTTTAGTAACTCTGAATAATTTCACTTACTGAAACCACCTTCAATCATCATCATTTTAAAGTTAAAACAAAAAATAACGAATAAACCCAAAAATAGTACCTAGTACTAGGTATTATCATTTAATCACGATTGAAAACATAGACAACTAACACTAGATCAGAAAAAAAAATTGAAAACTTTTTTTCTGTACTTTTATTTTGAATGCGTTCTGAAATAACAATTTCTAAGAACCGTAGATAATATAAAATTTTATAAATAAATTAACAATAAATACATAAACAATGAGGAAAAATGAAGGGTTTAATTAGATTTATTTTATAATTAATAAAACTAAATAAGAGTTATTATTTTAATTGATATTATAAGAAAAGGTAAAATTAAAAAACTAATTTACCTATACAAACTTTAACGAACGAACTTCGTTATTGAACGTATGTGTTATTAAAAAAAAAAAAGTCTTCAGCTTTGACATTTGATATTGACATGACACGTTATACGAGTTTGACCACAGATAACTCAAACAAATTTCACTTTGGAAATGCTTTCGAGCCTAGGGCCGAAAAGGATTTTCATACTACTTTGTCTCCCTTGGGAAAAATGAAAATGCTTTGGCAGCCTAGGGAATATGATAGCATTTCCCGCCCGCATTTCGGGCATTAAAGATCGCTTTTTCGAGCGGGTGAGATGAAAAATAATTTTCCCAAACATCGCTCCCACAATCTCCATTTAAAATTTTTATGGCGAACCCCCTTTATACCTATAGAAATGATAGTATAAATATTAGCTCAATATTAATTACTATATATATAGCTGCTTGTGCTGATTCATTCACTCATTGATCACCTCTCCTGAACAATTTTGTATGAAAAATTTTTTTTTCAATTACCAATTCGTATAGAGGAGAAAAATTCATTCGGAGGAAAAATACGGAGAGACCTGATGATTGAGGATTTCGGAGACGGATGAAGAGCACAGCCAAGGGTATTGGAGATAGGTGGGAGGTGCTCGACCAAATGTCATTTGAAACGTCATCCAATTGGCAGTGAGCTGAAAAATTTTTCAAAATGGCGGATTCAAAATGGCCGCCATTCGAATTTCGCCCATATCACGGAAAGTATAAAAGATGGAAGAATGGTTTCTTGACAAGAACTGATCAGGACTCGAAGGTCCATTTGATGGATAGAAAAAAAATTCAAAATGGCGGAATTTATTTTTTCCATAGAAAATGTATGGGAAAAGATGACTGAGGGTTGCGATACCTTTATAGGCGGGAAGACAGCATGCGGGCCACATGTGGCCCGCGCCTCCACGCGCCCTACTAGTATATATATATAGCTACTCGTGCTGATTGGCCACTGACTGACTGACTCATTGATCACCTCTCCTGAACAATTTTGTATGAAAAATATTTTTTTTAAGAATAGGGTCGTGTAGAGGGGAAAAATTCATGAGGAGGAAAAATACGGAGAGAGCTGATGATTGAGGATTTCAGAGACGGGTGAAGAGCACGGGGAGGGTATTGAAGATAGGTGGGGGGTGCTCGACCAAATGTCATTTGAAATGACATTCAATTGGCAGTTAGCTGAAAAAAAATTCAAAATGGCGGATTCAAAATGGCCGCCATTCGAATTTCGTCGATATCTCGGAAAGTATAAATATATAAATATAAAATCCAATATGGCGGAATTTTTTTTCCATAGAAAATGTATGGGAAAAGATGACTGAGGGTTGCGATACCTTTATAGGCGGGAAGACAGCCCGCGGGCCACATGTGGCCCGCGCCCTCACGCACCCTACTAGTTATTAATATATATATAGCTGCTTGTGCTGATTGACTGATTGATCACCTCTCCTGAACAATTTTGTATGGAAAAATTTTTTTTCACTGATCGTTTTGTATAGAAAAGAAAAATTCATGAGGAAGAAAAATATAGCGAGAGCTGATGATTGAGGATTTCGAAGACGGGTGAAGAGCACAGCCAAGGGTATTGCAGATAGGTGGGGTGTGCTCGACCAAATGTCATTCGAAATGTCACCCAACTGCCATTGAGCTGAAAAAAAATTCAAAATGGCGGAATCAAAATGGCCACCATACGTGTTTCGCCGATATCTCGGAAAGTAAAAAAGATGGAAGAATGGTTTCTTGACAAGAAGTGATCAGGACCCGAAGGTCTATTTGATGGATAGAAAAAAAAATTCAAAATGGCGGAATTTATTTTTCCATAGAAAATGTATGGGGAATGTTGAAGAGACTAACAGTTGGTAATTATGCAAGGTTGTGATGCGGTTTTTCGGAGAGTTACTAGAGAAAAATATGGAGAGAGCTGATGATTGAGGATTTCGGAGACGGGTGAAGAGCACAACCAAAGGTATCGAGTATAGGTAGGGGGTGCTCGACCAAATGTAACTCGAAACGTCATCCAATGGGCAGTTAGCTGAAAAAAAATTCAAAATGGCGGATTCAAGATGGCCGCCATACAAATTTCGTGTTGCTCTATCTCGGAAAGTATAAAAGATAAGAGAGTGGTTTCTTTGCAAGACGTGATTAGAATCTCAAGGTCTACGGGATGAATGAAAAACATTCAAAGTAGTTGAATTTATTTTTCCATTGAAAATGTGAATGGTACACAACAAGGCCTATGAAAAACTATGAAAAGTGTGAGCAGAGATGGTGGTCTAAGATTTGGATGATGATTGAGGAGCACGGTCATGGATTTAAAGATAGTTAAGGGCTGTTTGAATAAAAAATACACTGAACCTCATCCGATGAGGTTCAGCGTATTTTTTATTCAAACAGCCCTTAACTATTTTTAAATCCATGACCGTGCTCCGAGGTAATTCTTTTAGCCCACTTCCAATCGGATTCCAATCGGCGATGGAGATGACGGCGATTCTTTTATAGGTGAGAAGACAGCCCGCGGGCCACATGTGGCCCGCGCTCCCACGCGCCCTACTAGTTTATACCTATACCAGACCCAGCAAACGTTGTAATGCTATCATCTCAACCCCTTTTTATGTCCCACTGCTGGGCACGGGTCTCCTCACAGACTGAGAGGGATTTGGCTATAACCCACCACGCTGGCCAAGTGCGGGTTGGCGTGCATCACATACCTTCAAGAACATTTTTGTGAACTCTCAGGCGTGCAGATTTCCTCACGATGTTTTCCTTCACCGCTAAGCAAGTGATATTTAATTTCATAAAAACGCTATGCAATAACGGATATAAAAAATAGCTAAGGACCTACTCTCACACCTACCGAACATACACAGAAAATTTCATAACAATCGGTCGAGCCGTTTTGGAGGAGTTTGGTAACATAGATTGGCGAAAAATGAGAAATAATTTTCTTCTGCTCAACGCGATATAAGTAAATTAACTTAATGATATGATATAATTTAGTTTTTTTAGTAATTAGATAAACGTCGTATTGTTTTACGATTTTGGTGTACTAACCCAAAATTATTTAGTTTAACTCTCTATTGAAGTTTATTTTTAAACTGTTATCGTAGCTGAATAAAACTGAAAGTAATAAACATAAACAGTATTTCGCTCACCTTAAACTGTTTTCAATTTGCGTTTAAACGTTTAATGGGTATGCCATTTTGTGATAATAGCTCCGCAACCTGTCGTAATTTCTACGTCGTAACAAAGAACATTGTACATCCATATTTGATTTTATGATATAAAGGAGAAGGTTCACCTTCGGTGTACTCTTTGTACGCTCTACCATGAATAGAGGAAAATACATAGATTATATTAAAAATATAATAATTTAGAATATTAAAGCAAATAACTAGAAATAAAATAAAATGTATTTCAAGTTTTCGATACGTTTTCAAGATGGCAACCTTTAGCCATAGAGGCGCGAAATGTATCAAATGTCATTTCTGACAGCCAAGTGCATTATTCAATGAACTCTATGGTGTTTCTGTTTTCTTTTCATTCCGAGTTTGCCGCGGTGTTGTGAAGTGCTCGTGAATGCTATCTCTTGTGTTTTTTTGTGGATTTTCTGGCGATTTGGCATTCATTATATTATTTGGTCTATAATATTAACTAATCAATCAAGTAAATAACCTATGTGACACATCAACGACCTCCCATTATTTGACACTTGACAGAAAACGTCAAAAAATATGAATCCGCCATTGTTACCCACTCGTGTTTAGTGTTGCTTAACGTGGAAAGATTAAATAATCACACCGCCGAAATTACGACAAATTCGCAGATTTGAATGATCAAAACTGGTTTAGTATTTTTTTTGTTTCATTTCTCTACTTGTACAAGG
This sequence comes from Coenonympha glycerion, assembly GCA_963855885.1. Taxonomy (NCBI): domain Eukaryota; kingdom Metazoa; phylum Arthropoda; class Insecta; order Lepidoptera; family Nymphalidae; genus Coenonympha; species Coenonympha glycerion. Next base: position 11,094,834 of record OY979637.1, on the reverse strand, counting down.
ACCGGACCGACGCTCCATACAAATCTGAACCATCTCCTTTTATTATATTTCTTTATTAGCTTATTTATTTTCTACTATTGGTCACAGCCCTAATTTTTCATAGCAAAGAAAGATGTAAATTTTAGAGACAAATTGCATTCTACATTCACACTACAAACTTTCAACATTCAGCCGAAGTATTAATAAGGCCAATAGCATTTTCTTACCTGAATCATATTATTATTTGTAGAAGTATAGGTAACTTCATAGCAAAGTATGCTATGAAGTACGAGGGCCAACTTAACTTAATGGGATTTTTTAAATGCAAAGTAGTTTCATTCCAGCACCTAGATCCGATGAACAAAAAGCATTTATTAGATAAAAAGACGTCGTCATTCACTCAATTTCTTAGCTGTAATGTAATCACTAGATCCAGTGACAGCGAAATTTCTAATTTCTATCCACTCACAAGTTAAACAGACCTTAAACTAAATAAGATTGGCAAAACCTTTGACCGCGTGTTTACGGCCTACTAACTCTCTATCCGATTAAATGCTGGGCTTACCTGCAAGAAAATGGGTACTTGCTCAAGTGAGCGAGAGATCAAAGGGTCAGCGAGAGTAAGCAGTAAAAAAATGTGGACATAACACGACGGATTTTCGAGTACATCCTTGTTTGAAGTTTACTAACAATAATATGAGGTATTGCTAAAGGAAAACAACAAATAAGTCTCATTTTCGTATTATTTTTTTCGCAGTTCAGTACTTATAATGTACTAATTATTTATCTTTCAGGAATATTATTGTCGTTAGCAATGAGTTACTTGCTGCTCTCTTTCTACCTTCTGTGAACACTGAACAATGTTCTCAATCTTGGGGAACTGTTCTCTTATTTTTATTTTCTCGGTAGAAAGCTCTCCCAAAAGTTGCTCAAAAATCTCATTTTTCTAATTTTTATCGTAAACTACTATGTATGTAATTGTTGATTTTATGTGTCGGTAATAATATCTTTTAACCATAAAAGTTGCTCAATTGGTAGAGCACCCATCCGCGATAGCTGGGGATACGGGTTCAAGTTCCGTTGGCAGCGATAATTTTGATACACTTATAATTTATAATAATTATGATATTATTCGTTAACAGTGGCTAGATCTATGATGGCTAACTATGTAATCTGGTGTACAAAAGCAAGAATACAATTAAGTAAGTATTTCGAGCGTAACTCCTTTATCGTAGCGTTAAAGACCTACAGATTTAATAACGCATTTCAGTAATGGCGCTCCCTGAAAAGTGAGAATTTGAGCTATGCACAAAGTATACGTAAATGAAAATCCGTAGCACCGAGCCTTGTATTCGTGAAACATTTTCCCAGTTAAACGGGACTGTTGCGTTTATTGAGCGTGTGAGAGAGATTAATCACCAAACGTTTTATAATATGAAGGAAAAATATTGGCAAAACACTATATTGTTTCAATCAGTAGAACAGTCTATATGTCACAGCCAAAGCGATTAATCCGGATATTATACATATCATCTGGCCATTATTAATAATATCAACTCAATTTGGTTAAAGTGATAATTGATATAGAATTAATCACATTAACCAGCTATTTTTATACCATCTTCGAAGACTTGGATAATGTAATAAAGCAAGTATGGATAAAGATTAGTTACGTGTTTACTAACTTATTTATGAATGTTTTTATGTAATTCCCTTCACAATGTCACTAGCTTTCGTAAATAACTCAAATTAACGAGAAGTAATAAGAAAAATTATTATTAAAAATCATAATTTGTTAGGTTATTTCAGACGACATTTAACGTATTTCTTTGCCAGTTTGCTAATATTTTAATGAAATAATAGTATTAATACAGGGTCTAGGAGCGAGCGAAGCGAGCTCGGGACTTGAGGGCACCCCGACTCGGTTGGGTTAGGTGACGAAGAGGATGGCGGGGCCTGCAAGGCCCCGCCATCCTTCTGAGTGGTTATTTTCTTTTATGACCACCCAGAAATAGGAGCCCCGCGAAGCGGGGCTCCGTCGAACGAGCCTTGAAAAGTGTAAGGGAAAACTAAATTATTAACATTAAAATTTAAAAATTTAAAAAATTATTTCACGAAAACTATTACTTTAATTAGTATTTTAAGAATTTTAATTATTTTAAGAATCAACGTAACAACAATTTAGTCAGCCACGGATCACGCCACGCGGCAGCGGGATGAAGAACGGGGGGGGTTTTACAAGCCAAATAGACCGTATTATCACTTTCGCCAACTGTGACCAGCGCCTATGAATAATATCCAGATAAAGTGATTAATTTATCAAATTGTCTAGTCAATTTGGCTATTATCCATAGTAACCAGTCATTATTAATAATAGCTGTTTAATCACTATGACTGTAACATATACAATATTTAACCGACTTCAAAAAAAGGAGGAGGTTCTCAATTCGTCGGAATCTTTTTTTTTATTTTTATCTATGTATGTTCACCGATTACTCGAAGACGCGTGGACCGATTTGAAAAATTCTTTTTTTGTTTAAGAGGGTTTTGTTTCCAGATGGTCCCATTTTAATCAAGTCAGGATCTGATGATGGGATCCTGGAGAAATCGAGGGAACTCTTCAAATTTTATATGGACACATGAAACTATTTCAGTATTATTAGAAAGAGTAATATTTTCCAAGTTGTCCTATGGTCATCAGGTCAGGATCTGATCATGGGATCATGGTGAAATCGAGGGAACTCTTCAAATTTTGCTAGTATACTTAAAGCGAGTTGGGCATTTTTTATAGTTACTGGTGTATATGCTTGCGGGTACTGATTTGATTACTAAAGTCATCAAGTCAGGGTCTGATGATGGGATCTTGGTGAAATCGAGGGAACTCTTCAAATTTTGCTAGTATACTTGAAGCGAGTTGGGTATTTTTTATAGTTACTAGTGCATTTGCTAGCAGATACTGATTTTATGACTAAAATCATCAAGTCAGGGTCTGATGATGGGATCTTGGTAAATTTTAGGTATCTCTTCAGAGTTTATGAACACACCTCAAGCGATTTGGGTATTTTTACAACGCCTTGTGCATTTTATTGTTTTCCACTAAAAAGTATAAAATAAAAATGGGAAATGCTTTCCACAAAACCAACTTCAAATGCCACTACAAAGAGTGAAATAATTTTGATTTAAATTTTAGGTACCTACACCAATTCGAAGTCGGGCAATTGCCTATGACTTCGTCATTTCTTCGCACATCAAGTAAGTTAGGGATTGTATGAAACATTGCCTGACTTCGAATTGGTGTAGGTACCAAAAATTTAAATCAAAATTATTTCACTCTTTGTAGTGACATTTGAAGTTGGTTTTTTGGAAAGCATTTCCCATTTTTTTAGATTACGGTTCTTCTTTTTTACTCTCTACAAGTTAGTATTTGTTTTCGATCTCACCAGATGGTAAGTGACAATGCAACGGGAGATGTTATCGTAATAACGTGGAAGGGATAAGTAAAATCACACATGTTTCTACACAGCATCGCGCCGGAACGCTGAATTGATTTGCAGTGCGTATCTGATGGTAGGGTGATAACTACTCGTAGATACGGCCAGCGTGCCTATTCTGTAAATTGACCCACTAGCATATTATTATATTTTGGATCCATTGAAGTTTTACTACGAAAATGGTAATGTTATTTCATAGCAAAATTTCAGTGCATAAAAAACATATACCATATTGTCTATCTGCATTCTTTGACGTTCCATTTCAAAGTTCCTGTGACATACGGACGGACAGACAGACAGACATGACGAATCTATTAGGGTTTCGTTTTTTGCCATTTGGCTACGAAACCCTAATTATAAAAAATTAAAAGAGTCCCCTGGCGGGAATCTAATCCACGACATCCCACTCGAATAAGAGCGCACGCAACAGCACCAGGGATGAAAAAGTAAATCATAATATTAGAACAAAAAAAATCTATCAATAACTATGTAAAAAGTTTAAAGGAATTTTAATTTTTCTTTAGCGTCTTTGTTTTTTACACTTAACTTACTAATTTTAGTATTAACTTCAGTTTTTCATTTCAGGCAGTGGCATAGGGTTGGGGGTTCAACAGAAAAAAAAATCATGCGATAGGCTGTGTTCAAACCTATGTTCGAACCCTTATATTTTATCAATCTGTGGGGAGACCCGTGCCAAAAAATTCATTGAGATAAAATAAGGTCTACAATTTTACAGTATACTATCTTTTACTTCAGCTAAAATGAATCCCGTGTTGATTTTCCTGTTAGCCACCGACACTGAATTATCGACCTCATTAACCCTGTGTCACACTTACAAACAATTGCCACAGCATTCGCCGTGGTTAATATCCCCAACTTGATTGTAATAATGGAACCAATAATTCAGTCCAATGAAACAACAGGAAGCTATTTTATCGTTGTAACTTTTTTATGGATTGGAATGTAATTAAGTGAACTATATGGGAAAATAACGTAGATGCCCAATATAAAAATTTCGTTGGAGAACAAATAATGATTTTGGGGAATCAACTGAGAAATAAAAGAGATGAGAAACAATATTGGAGGTATACATAATATTCCAAAACGAGAACCATCGTTATCACATAAAATTTGAAAGAATAAATGATCAGAGAAATGGTTTTTTCATGCGCAAAAGTTTACGCCTTCCACAAACTGAGTCTGACTATCTTTGGTGCGATGTCATTTTAAGCGGCATGGTTTTTTTTATTTATACCACCAAAGAGATACTGTCAGATGGGTAGTGGGTAGGTGGAACATACTGGCTTGTGAAGGAACTTACTAACATCCAACTCCGTGTTAACATACTCGTAGAACACCACAGGATCGCTATTTACATGCTACTAAATACGATCCACTCACGGATCACATCATACTCATCACAATCATCATGAGGGATAAGGTACGCTTGATTCTTACTCCCCGCTATGTCTACGATTCGAAGCGCTATTTTCCGTTCTGCTTCTACCTTGAGTACAATGACGCTCACATCAAAAGAGGCCATAGCAATCCAAACCTCGCTGCTGATCATTCCGCGTATAATGTGGCAAGACCCTAATATTAAAACATCCAAGCAGAGGCTGAATTCTACTACTCATTCTAATACTCATTTGCTTAAAATTATACCTATGTTTATTTCCACACTTGCGTGCGAACATGCGTGCACAATATCAGAATTTAATTCCATTATTTTTAAAACCATGATGAGAGTATTCCTCTACCGCCGCAACAGAGACGGCGTTATAATTTTACGAGTAGAGCGAATAAAATTATATTAGCTTCGCACTAATTGGATGCAAAGGTAAATATTTTAAAAGGCAAGGAAAACGTACAGCTTTGTGTTCCAAATTACTGCAATTAAGAGCGGAAGGCGGAGGTTTGTTAAAATAACCTTTTTGACCAATTAAGGTTAAGCTTCAGGGAGGATAATGTTTTTTATTCTTTGTTACTCCGCTAGTGGTAACGTAATTAATGCAAATGATCATAATTGTAGACTTGATTATCGTTGTTTATAAGCAAATCTTCTTTTTCTCTAGCCTGGGATTAAATTTTTCCCTTTTCATGGCTCTTCCTGCTTACGTGCCCTTCTATTATTCTAAAAATATATAAATTTTAGTGTTATGCTTCCTCATATTACGTTATTTTGAAAACGAGAATATTTTCTTGAACATAATAATTGTTTTGATCATTAAGTTTGCTGTCAATCATCTCAAAAGATTTGAATAATTGTAAGGTGAAAATCATTGGTGAAATTTTATATTTTATTTCATTTATTTCAATGTAATAAACAGTGTTACAACATATAAAATACGGTTTACGTCAGAGCCAAATATTCTTACAAACAAATATAATTATAGTTTAATTAATATATTTATATTCTTATAAACAAAAATGAGGCCAAATATTCTTTTTACTTTTTATATTATTACCTTTGAACACCTCTGTGACAAGTAATGGATGCGATTTTACAGGAGAATGTGAAACATTACCATAGCTTTTTATGCAAGGTACTTTAACCTCTTACGATCGCGGCAGGCCAATTTGCTACTTTCTAACTAACTTTGTAATTAACACGCACTTACAACGATCGCGTGCAGCACTCCCATAAATCCTAACATTGTTGTAATGTCCAAAAGCACTTGATAATCATCTTAATAACGAAAAGTTTGGAAAAAGTTTAATTGCATTCCAATTACCTAAACACATTACCCTTACAAGTACCTTTATTCGAACACCGTTGGAACAATCTACTTGCCTTATTTTGACTCTTTAATAATGGACTTTCGATTGACTATTTTTTTTAATAATTTAGTAGCTTCGTAACATCATAAAATAACCAATAATGAGTTCTTGACGTCACAAACAAACTTCCATACATACAAAATACTTTTAACATTTTTTGTCTTTCTTCATTTTTTTGCTATTTTCTTTTATTTGCAGCTATAACCAGCAGCTACTATTCCATTTCTAGGACTGCGAACGACGGCACATCCGATTGACAAATTAATCACGACTAGTCGATGACAACTGTCATTTCTTTCCATTAGCAAACGAAAAAATGGAATAGACAAGTCATATGGCTAAAATTTCTGGTTTTCATTATAAAACCAATCATCTCGAGGACAATAATAATAATTCATGCGCTCATTAAAGCTAAGATCAATTTGAGACAAGAAACTGGAAATTCAGTCGAGTGCCATTTTAATCAAGATTAGCTTTGAGCATATTCATAAGAGCAAAGATTCCGACATTGTGCTTGATTTCAACATGCGAGATTTCTATTCATTGGCCAATGAACGCCTCGTGCCAATCCGGCTGGTGCCAACTCCTCTTCCTCACATATTGAGAATATTAAATGTGGCTGCATTCCAAGTTTCGGAGGTGTACCATATTAGTGTTATCAACTAACAACTTACTAGACATAATATCAAACTCAATATATCTTTATTTCACATAGGCCTAACGTACAGGCTCTTGTAAAACGTCAATATGAGATTTGTCTCATATATACGGATTCCTTCTCGTATATGGTGATTACGAGGGTTCGAACGCCTTGTACTGAGACGAAGCCCGCAACAAACTCAGCCATCATGTCCATAATTTATCAAACCAACGACATAATTATCAGTTGTATAGGTAGTTAATAAAAGTGGAAAATATGAGAAATTCTCATGATAAAACAAACGCTGTGGACACTGAATAAAAATTAATAATACTATAGGAAAATTATAACAGAAATGCACTGATCTTAGCCTAAAAATATCCCATTGTTTATGGCTCAAACCTCATCTCTTAAAGGAGAAAGTTGTTTAGCTTTTGCATCACTCTGCTAAAATAGAAAGCTTTAAAATAAATTAAGGCAAAACAGCTACATTTCCGAATTCCGGGCACCAACTGAGAATTTGAAAAACCTAAAAACAAACTAAGTTTTGCTTATCCCAGAGTCATTTCTACTTTTAACCAAGTATATATATAGAAAACTTCAAAATAAAACCTAGGTATAATACCAAATTAAGGTCAGGAAAAATAAAACACGATTATGAAAATTAATTTGTGCGTAGTTTATCATTAGCTTAAAATCACAATGGCTGTAACGACAATGCGTCTGGTTTAATGTCGTTTAAACATTCAATTAAAACCTTGTCAGGTAAGTACATTTACATGGACCGTGGTCACGAAACATGTAGCCCGCCAAAGTATCGACAAATCAAAACAACCACCGCGGTGTTATAACATCGTTACACGTTATATTAATATCACGTTTCGATACAATTTTGACCACATATACTAGCTTTATAACTGTGGCCGAAATTTTTATACTAAATTCCAATACGAAAAGAGTTTATGATTATGCAAATCCTTAGCGATAATGTTGTGTACGAACTTTCTCAACTTTTCTCAAACAAACTTTTTCACACTCCACGAACAAGTCTTATTTATTAACTAGCTGTTGCCCGCGGCTCCGCCCGCGTGAATTACGATTTTTTACATAATATACCTTCCTACTGGAATTCCTTGATTTTTCGCGGGATTCTGGTGTGATGTTGTACAGAAACCTGTTCTTACTTTGCACGGGTTATCTTGTGGTGATTTTGAAAACTCCTTTTTCTTAATAATAATATAAAGTTTCATTAATACGTAGTTGAAAGATAAAAAGGACGATTTTAACTGTCGATATTTCGACCCAGTGGCACAGGTCGTGGTCACTACGTGACCACGACTTGTACCAATGTATCGAAATATCGACAGTTAAAATCGTCCTTTTCATTGTGATCTTTATTCTGAAACCACGAAATATGTCAAAAATTATTAAACCATGTGAAAAGTTGTACTGGTGGTAGAACTCTTCTTTCAGAGTTCGGCCGGGTAGGTACCACTGGGATAAATTACTCTACTAACAATATTCCCCAGCCCAACATAATATAAGAGTCTTTTAAAAATCTTTGCTTCATCTCAATACAATCCAAAACATCAGAATGGACAATGGCTATATATTTCTTTACGTATAAAAAGACCTTAGATGACAGTCAGTCGGTTAGGATCGATAAGACCTAAGAGTTAAAAATATTTGTGAACCATTATCTTACCCTTTCCATATTGCGGATGATAAAGTTTAAATCTGTTCATGTGTTAACAGTGCCATCTTAATATAAAGTCAGGAAACAGTAAATAACATGACAGTTAATTCTTATTTAAAAAAATTCGGTAGTACCTATCTCAGAGTTTTACATTCAAGTTCCACATAAATTGTAGAGATGGCGCTATACGGTATAACGTAGCGATGACGCCAGTTACATGATTTTTGTTCACCCTAAAAGTGAAAAATTTTAAACCATACAAAATCTCCTGCTAAGCCTATTTATTTACGGCTGTAAGGGTACTCCAGTCTTACTTGAGCCCTACGTCCTAGCCCTAGGTTCTTTGTGCAATCCGAGTTTCAAGTCACCTACCTACTTGAACTTAAAGGTTCTGATGTCTGTAATTTCTGAACTACAAAAGTGATGATGATAAGATTTGTATGGAATAATCTTTAAAGAACCTCCTTTCTAACAAAAAAAGAATGAATGGAATCGGACAACGCGTTAATGAATTATAACTAAAAAACGTTTGGACTTTGATGCCGTCTTCCAGGGAAACCATGATGAATTTCGGGACAAAAAGTATCCTATGTCCTACCTTGGGGTATGAACTATAATCATGTCAAGTTTCATTTAAATCCATCCAGCGGATTAGCCGTGATGCCCGGTCGTGAAACAGACAGACAGACAGACAGACAGACAGACAGACAGACAGACAAAAATTAAACAAATTACAGTTTTGGCTTCAGTATCGACTAAATAGTGTCCTCCAACAAAAATTTTCAAAATATCTTCAATGTACAGAATTCGACCCTTTACAGTTTTATTATAAGTACTAGCTGTTGCCCGCGGCTCCGCCCGCGTGAATTACAATTTTTTTACATATACCGTGGAATTCCTTGATTTTTCGCGGGATTCTGGTGTGATGTTATACAAAAACCTGTTCTTACTTCGCACGGGTTATCTGGTGGTGATTTTGAAAACTCCTTTTTCTTAATCCTAATATAAAGTTTCATCAATACGTAGTTGAAAGATCAAGAGGACGATTTTAACTGTCGATATTTCGACCCAGTGGCACAGGTCGTGGTCACTACGTGACCACGACTTGTACCAATGTATCGAAATATCGACAGTTAAAATCGTCTTTTTCAATGTGATTTTTATTCTGAAACCACGAAATATGTCAAAAATCATTAAATCATGTGAAAATTTGTACTGGTGGTAGAGCTCTTCTCTCAGGGTTCGGCCGGGTATGTACCACAGGGATAAAATACTCTACTAACAATATTCCCCGGCCCAACATAAGGGTCATTTAAAAATCTTTGCTTCATCTCAATACAATCCAAAATATCCGAATGGGCAATGGCTATATATTTGTTAACGTATAAAAAGCCCTATGAAATTTAGTCAGTTAGGATTTGTGAACCATTATTTTACCCTTTCCAAATTGCGGATCATAAAAAAAGACGCGGCACTCCGGGAATGTCGACAAAAGTGAAAACTTTAATCTGTTCATGTAATGGTTCATGTCTTAACAGTGCCATCTTAATTTAAAGTCATGAAACAGTAAATTACATGACAGTTAATTATTATTTAAAAAATTCGGTAGTACGTACCTTTCTCAGAGTTTTACATTCAAGTTCCACATAAATTGTAGAGATGGCGCTATACGGTATAACGTAGCGAGATTCATGATTTTTGTTCACTCTAAAAGTGAAAATCTTAAACCATACAAAATCTTCTGATAAGACTATTTATTTACGGCTGTAAAGATAGTCCAGTCTAACTTTAGCTCTACGTCTTAGCCCTAGGTTCTTTATCCATTCAGAGTTTCAAGTCACCTACTTGAACTTATCGCTAAAGGTTCTGATGCATGTAATTTCCGAACTACAAAAGTGATGATGATAAAATTTATATGGAATAATCTTTAAAGAACCTCCTTTCTAACAAAGAAAGAATAAATCAAATCGGACATCGCGTTAATGAATTATAAGTAAATACACATTTTGACTTTGATGCCGTCTTCCAGGGAAACTATGATGAATTTCGGGACGAAAAGTATCCTATGTCCTACCTCGGGGTATGAGCTATAATCATGTCAAGTTTCATTTAAATCCATCCAGCGGATTAGCCGTGATGCGCGGTCGTGAAACAGACAGACAGACAGACAGACAGACAGACAGACAGACAGACAGACAAAAATTAAAAAAATTACAGTTTTGGCTTCAGTATCGACTAAATAGTGTCCTCCAACAAAAATTTTCAAAATATCTTCAATGTACAGAATTCGACCCTTTACAGTTTTATTATAAGTATAGATATATAGATATAAGTATAATTCTATATATATTATAAGTAATAATAATATATTATAAGTATAATTCTGACATATGGATCACAGACCTGGGCTTTAAACAGAAATGAAATTAAAAAATTAAAAATTACACAAAGGAAAATGGAACGAAGTATGTTAGGAGTGAGGCTTGCTGATAGAATAAAGAAAAAAGACATAAGAGACAAATCAAAAACAATTGATGTTTTGAGAATGGCGCGAAAATTAAAATGGACATGGGCCGGCCACATCATGCGACTGACAGATGACCGATGGACAAAGGAAACCACAACATGGTGCCCACGATTCATCGCGCGACGTCGAGGCAGGCCGCACACACGTTGGCGGACAGATATAGAGGATTTTGACGGGCTTGGAGTGCTTTGGACCCGCCTGGCCAGAGAAAAAACCGCGTGGAAGAAAAGGGGGGAGGCCTTTGCCCGCTTATGGGATGACCTCTAAAAAAAAAAAAAAAAAAAACATTGACATGAAAATTAAAAAGACATAAAAGAAAAAAAAAAGACATGAAAATGAAAAATAAATTGAAAAAAAAAAAAATTGACAAAAAAAAAAAAAAAAAAAAAATATACATGAAATTTAAAAAGACATTGAGAAAAAAAAAAAAAAAAAAAAAAAATGACATGAAAATGAAAAATATATTGAGAAAAAAAAAAAAAGAAAAAAAAAAAAAAAATTTTTAGAGGAAGGCATATAATAATAATAATAATAATATATAGATAAAGTTTAAATCTGTTCATGTGTTAACAGTGCCATCTTAATATAAAGTCAGGAAACAGTAAATAACATGACAGTTAATTCTTATTTAAAAAAATTCGGTAGTACCTATCTCAGAGTTTTACATTCAAGTTCCACATAAATTGTAGAGATGGCGCTATACGGTATAACGTAGCGATGACGCCAGTTACATGATTTTTGTTCACCCTAAAAGTGAAAAATTTTAAACCATACAAAATCTCCTGCTAAGCCTATTTATTTACGGCTGTAAGGGTACTCCAGTCTTACTTGAGCCCTACGTCCTAGCCCTAGGTTCTTTGTGCATTCCGAGTTTCAAGTCACCTACCTACTTGAACTTAAAGGTTCTGATGTCTGTAATTTCTGAACTACAAAAGTGATAATGATAAGATTTGTATGGAATAATCTTTAAAGAACCTCCTTTCTAACAAAAAAAGAATGAATGGAATCGGACAACGCGTTAATGAATTATAACTAAAAAACGTTTGGACTTTGATGCCGTCTTCCAGGGAAACCATGATGAATTTCGGGACAAAAAGTATCCTATGTCCTACCTCGGGGTATGAACTATAATCATGTCAAGTTTCATTTAAATCCATCCAGCGGATTAGCCGTGATGCCCGGTCGTGAAACAGACAGACAGACAGACAGACAGACAGACAGACAGACAGACAGACAAAAATTAAACAAATTACAGTTTTGGCTTCAGTATCGACTAAATAGTGTCCTCCAACAAAAATTTTCAAAATATCTTCAATGTACAGAATTCGACCCTTTACAGTTTTATTATAAGTATATATAGATTGTGTTACATAGAAAACTACATTTTATTTCTAGTTTTAGATATTTTAGGTTTCTTGTCAGATATTAATTATGAAGAACATTACAAAGACTTTAGTAGAAAGTCCGGAGTATCGTGATTCGTGAATAATATAGGTCATCAAGCCGCGAGAACAATCTCAATTTTATCCACTGGCACACTATGAATTGATCTGACTAATGATATCATCCATTGATACAAATAAATAAATATTATAGTTAAAAATAGACTGATCTTAAAAACAAACTCTACATTTAAATAGAAAACTCAACACGTGCAGATTAAAATCAAACAAAAAGCAAACAGGTTAAGAACGCTCTAAAGAAGGTGCGTAAGCTAAGAGGAGAAGAGCTTCTTAGAAAAAAAACTAGCTCAGTAGTTTATATGCAGCGCCAATTGAGAAAAATGTGTTAGTAATTCTAATGTCGTTTATTTAATTTTTTATTTATGTATTAATTGCCGTAACGTTCCGGAAGCGAATCATAAAGTAGTATGAAACAACCTAAATTCTTTTGTCACCAGGTTATCGGTGCCAAAAATGCCACCGATAACCTGGTTTGTTACCATCAACAGAGATAACAGAACTTTGGAGGTACACAATTCATTCATTCTAGCCGAGGCTTTAGATGAGCGCCAAGATATGTGATCAAATATTCGTGTACTGAGTTACTACCCTAGGTGACGCCATCTTATGCGCCACTTTACAGATTAAAAATAGTCACGCTAATTTTGTGGACGGGACCCTTATTGTTTCCTAGGTCTGTGATAAGACTACCCTGTAGTTCGCTCAGCTTGTTTGCTTGTACGAAAAAGGTTTACGAAAATCGTTTGGATGCCCCATATCCTACGGTTTCTTATCGTTGCACTAGGTTCAAATATAGAGCGTATCCTATACCTTTAAACGAGCAATTCTTGTATATATATATATTTCTATATAATCTGGATCTCGGCAACGGCTTCAACGATTTTCATGAAATTTAGTATACCGGGGGTTTTGGGGGCGATAAATCGATCTAGCTAGGATTCATTTTTAGAAAATGTCGAATTTACCAAAAAAAAATAATAAAAATATGACTTCTGCTGCCATCTATTAGCCAGTAGTTAAACTACCGAGCGAAGCACTTCTGCTGCCATCTATTATCCAGTAGTTAAACTACCGAGCGAAGCTCGGTCAACCAGATATTAAGAAGTAATTCTCCAAAGTGGGATGTCCTAGACTCCTTACTAGATATTTTTTTACTATACTTTTCTGATACTTTTGTGATATTTTTTACTAGACTTTTGTGATCACTCCTCTCACTCTACGAGTATGTCGCGTCCCGGCCATTTAACAAAGTCGTATTTACTGTCCTCGTGCTAACGAGAGTGATAATTCAATTGCACTCGAGCGACAAAACCAGTTATTTGGCTCAGTGTGTCTTTTTAATGCATGAATATGTAATGTAGTCCACTCATTACTTTCATTACTTTCATTACCCTCATTATGAAACTATGTATTCAATTTTACTTCCTATCTGTATTTTGTTCTGAATAATGTATATTTTTCTCAACTTTTGTCGCTCTCTTTGCTCTGTCTGTCAATATGGATCAGGAAAAAAAATTGAGCATAGAATATAGAGTGACATGCCTCTACACACGCGTGCCAGCCCTGTAGGTTAAGTAAGAATCCTTATTCATAACTAATAACATCGATTTTACTCATTCAAAAAATTGATTGAAGAAGCTCTTCTTAAATCCTGAAAATGTAGTGCCACTGCAGTTGATTACAACAAATTTACAGTAATAACTGGAAAAAATGCAAGATGCACGCTGTATTAATGACCACGATAATTATTCGCTTAATTGGGCACGATTAAATGCAACCCGGATGCGATTAATTATTAACGTTAAATGATTGCGATTTTTTTAAATTATTATATTTTAGTGAGACGTACACTCATGATTGAACAATAGAGAATAGACCACCAAACAATGTATAAAGAAGACAAAACTCGTACAGTACTTAAAATTTTGCCCCATTAAAAAATTAAATTGTAAATAATGTTCGTCGATGTCTCTTAAACTAACCTCCCCTTCGGATATTCTAAAATAATAGTTAATGATCACTTGCATTAACGAATTGGAGCTCCAAAAATGTCATTAATACTTGATATTATGTACATTATAACTCAATCAATAATTTTGAAACCATTCTTTAATACGAAAAATTAGCTAAATTAGCTATTTAGTACGCTAAACATCTGAGATTAATCTTAATCTTATGGGTTAGGTTACCCTATCGGTTTTTTAAGAGATATAAGGCTACCATCTCTTGATAAACTGCGAAGTTCTTTCATAACAAACACCGTTATTTTAACGTTATTTATAAACGATAAATGAATACAAGGAAAATGTCCATGTTTCCTCTATGAATATAAAAATTAAAATGAAATGAATGACTACAAAATTTTCGCATTTTCATAGTTTACATTTTTTTTTTCAATTTAAACTCCGATTTGCATTTGAATTGCTTTGCAATTTGCCTGATTAGAGTTAGCGCTTTGGAATATTTGAAAAAAGGTTTTTTTACCGTTCTTTGCTAACGATACCGCTATGAAAACTTGAAAAAAAAACTGCACTTAGCCACGAAATACAATGATTAAGCAAACAAAATATAAATTTGTTAATCAAAACTCGCCAAGAATTTATTTAATCCAGTGTTTCTTCTTTTACTATTTTATGCAGTCAAACTAATATTATAAAGGCATAAACTTACTACCGAACTGATTTGGTTGTTTCGAGTAAAGATAAATTTACCTTAAATAAATTAAACTGCAAAATTTTAACTAGGAAAAATAACTGTTCCCGAACTGAAGTTGCAAGCAGGCCAAACCATGGGCTAAAGCCATAAAGGATAAAAGTATGAAAATGTAGAGCTATAACCATCACACGAACAAAACGACTTAGGTAAAGCTTTGTTTTATTGACAGTAAGTTCTTTGAATTCTCCGATGTCACAATTCGACACGTACCAAGAAATTGACAAACGATAGATCCTCGACAGAGTCACGTTTTTCTTTACTTAGGTACTTCTCACTTTTATTCGCGAAATAAACGACGTATTTACACTGGAAGAACTCTGTAACTATAACTTTAACGATAAAAAATGTTATTACTCTATCGAAGTTGTTGTTTACTTACTTGAAAATTACTGGGAAATTGCATTTTCAAGAGAATAAAAACTAAGTTAAGTACTTGTAACATGAAGAAAAATACGTCTCAATCATTATGGTTTATTGAATTGTGACATCGTTGTTGTCCGATAAATTGCTATAAGGAAATGATCGCAACTATAAAAACTGCCACGAATTTGCGCTGCCTACCGAATCTCTTAAAATTGACAGTCTACGAGTTTGACTATTGTTCAGGTTCGTGGCACCCAAAGATTTCCAGCAGTTTGAGTTGTCAACGTCCATCGATATTACGAGTTATTTTTTCGGATTACCAATTTAAATATAGTTGAATGAACAAAGGTACGATGAAATTGTGTACCTACAGATACTTTTTTTATAATGATCGCGAGCAAACGAGCGGGTGGGTCACCTGGTGTAATTTTATTGGGCAATCGAGATACAATTGTTATAGCAGAGCCCTGAAGTTTAGCGATTACCGCTCTTCAATGGACATATGCAGCACCAGAGGAGCACTGCTGCTGGTAGCTGGTTCCATAGTTTGCACGTAAGTGGACAAAAGGATTTGGCATATCGGGTGGTAGTGGATTGCCAGCTATCCAGGAGGTATGGATGGAACATGTTTCAATGCCGGAGTGTACTTGTGTATGTATGTATATACACTCCTCCATAACAGTCCTTTAGAGCACTCTACATACTGAACAACCGATAAAACTAACATCCCTACGGCGTTCCAAGAGTTCCATTTTGCTACTGAGACTGGGCTTGTCAACAAGTCGAACTGCCCGCTTTTGGACCCAGTCAAATTATATATTTTAACTTGGTTTAATTTGGCAAATGTTCTCACATTTCCCGCTAAAACACTATGTGATATTCGGAATTATTACCGTTTCTACCTTCGCGTGCCGCATGTTCATTAAAAGCATCTGTGAAACGTGTTCGTTCTTTATTTGTCGCAAGATCTCGGGAACACTCCAAGCTGAGTGTAAAACTCGTAAAGGTAACTGAAATCCCTCTTACCATTACTCATGTTGCGGCATGCGAAACAAATTTTAGTTAAAATGAATCTCCTCATATATTACCGCAATAGAACATTCCTTATTCTCACCGCATGAACGCCAGCTTTTCAAATATTATAAGTGTGTCTTACGCTCTTTTACAGTTGCAAATCGTTGCGGAGTGCTAAGTTTGTGAATCGAACTTTTACCGAGGCTTCTGCAACACTTTGGATATTTACATTTTATTGGTTGCAAACTTCTTCAGCTCTAGAGAGGCTGTTTGTAATATTGTACAGCTGGATTTAGAGGGATATAGGTTTCGGTTCCGGCTGTTGCTCGTTCAAATAACCTCTGGAAACTGAATAAAATAAAGTTATCACCTACTGGATTTGGCTACTAGTTTTGCGGTATGGAATTTTTAGAGCAGATAGTCGTGTAAAAAAGAGTGTTTGAAGAGACGATTTATATAGAGGGAAACTGTATACAAAATAATAAAAATTGTATGAAAATGGGAAGGGGCCAGTGGAAAAGATAAGCTGGGTGAAACATTAATGTTAGGTTAGTATAACTATTATTAGCTGGGCCCTACTGAAGAATCTTTCTAATTGCTCAAAATTGACCTTTGTCTAAAAAAGCATTCAACGTACTATTTTTCTTACCAGTCACCACAACTAACTGTGGTCACTAGATACTAATTGCATCCTTGCACGTACTCATATAGCTACGTACACACCTGCCTTACCTATTTTTAAATATCTTTTTTATATTGTATTAAAGAAATAAATAAGGTCGACTCTATCCCAAAAAAGTCTTCAAGTCTTGCAAGGTTGAAATAAACCTAAAATAAACCTTCTTGTAGCATAAGTTCATTTTCAAAATAGTAAGATGCAATATTTACTAAACTGATCGAATAATTTGGAAATAATTGTGGCTATATACAAATAAAATAATATTTATATACATCGGTTTGCATTAATAAAGGCGTAATATCGCTACTGATTATAATATTAATTAAATGCGATATTATAATTCTCATTACCATAACAGTACTCAATATGCAAATCGAATTACTGACAACATGTGCGTGTATGTAAGTTGTTCGGATGGATTAACCCGTGGTATATACCTTCCCTAGACATAAATTATGCAAATAATGCTAATGTGTGATAAAGGTCTGTAACCCGCTCTTAATATTATTACAAAATCCTTTTTTTAGATTTATGCATAAAGAGAAAAAAAGGTTCGTGAGTCGTGACGTGTTCGTGACAGAGCATTTAAGCATGACTAATGCAAGATAAGGTATGAGAAGAACGAGTATATTATTTGTAATAAATTAGGAAGCGTAATTCACACGATGGATTCTTCCGGAATAAAGTAGCTTATGTGTTAATCCGCGTTATATAAGCTATCTATGTTCCAAATTTCAGATTTGGCTGAGCAGCGCTAAAGAGTAACAAAGATCCATACTTACAATTTTTTGCGTTTATAATATTAAGTAGGAAGTAGGATACACAAATTATAAATTTGTTGGGTAAAAAAATCTTCAGAATAAATTAGAATAAGGTATTATCCATCTTGACCAGGTGAGAAAATTAACGTCTTAAAATCTTAAAATAAGATCACAAACTGAATTTTGAATTCAAAACCACATTGTATTGCATAGTCAAATATTGTAATAACAAAATATTGCAATAATAATAATAAAAAAAATTGTAATAACACTTAAAGTATGTTGATAATTTTGGTACTTTTGCAAAATTCTCAATACAAACAGCTATGCAGCGCCCACGTATTTCAGCAGTGCTTGAAACAACAACACACACACACACACACAGGTGCAGGCAAATATTTCAGCAAAAATAATTTCTTTTTCGTAGGTGGATTTACTGGCAAAAATCTAGAGTTTTATATAAGAAATCGATCACTCAAGCCCCGACTCGCGATGCCAATACGCAACGCCGTGGTGTTAAATGAAACAAACAAAATAAATTGAGTTTCCTTCCAACGACTATCGCGTCTACTGAACGGGAAAACAATGTAATTTTGTTGAATAATTTAACTTCCCGATCCCATTTGTGGTGGGTAATAATAACGTTGTAACCCATTTGTAATCGAACAAAATTGTTATAGGTACAGATCAATAACAATATTTCTTGGAGGGTTGTCTTAATATTATTAGAATTAATTACCAATACCAAAATATTTTCAAAGAGGCTTAACACAAGTATATATTATATAATTGTTAACACAACAGCAAGATGAATTAAATTATAAAACTGTGAATTTAATATTTGAACACCTCTCTCTATTGATTCTAATCTCGATAAAATATTCATTCTAAAGTAAAGCTTGAGACGAAATCTTTATTCTTAAATCAAACTAATTAGGCTCAAGCTAAGAGAAATGCAAATGAATGTAAGAATTCAGCCTCAACTTCACATTTATTAAGAGAAACGTTAAGGATCCTTGGATTTAATTAATACCACATTCTTTAAATTGCGGTGCCGCGAAAGTGAGGAATTTAAAGAATCTTCTTTTACATCAGAACAAAGAACTACGAATACTTTATTCTATTTGAAATTTTCAGAATTTAAATGTCCTAAGCACTTTCATATTATGAAAATAGTGTTATGTATCTAAACATTTTTTGTCATAATATACAGGTGCCAAACCCAATAGGTCTTGACTTTCTGATTCAAATTAGGTACATTTTGAAAATACCATAATTTACAAAAATACGATCAATAAACTATTACGTAAATAGTTATTTAGTATGTCCTCATACAATTCTAGCGGAAAAATCATTATTGTACCTTTTTAATTGAAACTATTGATTACATCTGAATTCTATTAAATCGAATGGCCCGTTTCTTTGATAGCAATACAATTTTTATAGAACGTTTTGTAACAGGTTATTGTGCTTCTTTTCTATTTTCATCTGAACTTTTTTGCTGACTGGAAAATGTTCAGCTTTGTTTTGTTATTTTTATTAACTTTGTCATTGATTGTGCTATATTTCAACTCAGCAATTATTATTTATGTCCAAATAATTACAATTAGAGTTAATTAAAGAGACCCGTAAGAAACCGGATATAAGGATCCCTTTTTGAGATATCTTTGTCCAAAGTAGATGATAATCTGATATTTTTTCTTACGCAAAATTTTCCTTTGCTTTAAATTACAATATTCTGATGACAATGTTTAAAACTATTAACTGCTCTACCGAGAAAACCCCAAAAAAGACTAGATACTTCGAACACTCTAAACTTGCCTTTTAAAGTTAAGCTATTCAGTGAAGTGATCTTCAAACAAGTTGAAGTACATACTCGGAGACAGAGGATCTCAAGTCGAGAGGTCAACGGAATCTGCGCTGTTGAAATAAGTAGCTAAGTAACTTTTTAACAATCATTCTAAATTTAATTTTTATTATAAGTTTTTTAATCCTGCTACGTCTTGGAATATTCTCTCCCACCTTCAATATAAAGGGGTTCAAGTTATAAGAGGCCGTACTTTAGAATGTGTCATTTCAGTCAGTACTCGACATTAAAATAAAATAAAAAAAATTAAAGAATTATCTTTAAAATGTAATCTCGGATTCTGAATTAAAACATTGTAGGTATGTTTTTGTTTTCTATTAACCTAAGAAGTAGTTGTGTATAGTAGAAGATTACATATTTATTTCTGAAAGTAGCTTTTCATCAAGACCTGTGTAATATTCCGTATACATTTTACTTACAATTTAATATACTGTCTAGATCCAAGCATAGTTTAAATTTTCAATGTGATAAGTGAATTCCTAGAACAATGTTGAATCCATTTTAAAAATTAAATTGCATAGAGTCTCGGGACTACTCGTTGTTATCAAATTACCGTCTCTACGTGACACTTGTATCGGCTCATAAACTCTACTGTGTAATCAATAAATACCTCTTTAATGCTTGATGAACTCCTTTTTTATTCGTCTTTAGTTGCAAACCACGCAATCTTAATAAAATTATTTTATAATAAAATTGATTTAAATAATAAAATTAAATTAAATTAAAATTCTTTAAAATAATTTAGTTAAGTCTGACTAGTATGTATGTATAAAGAGGTACTTATGTTAAAAGTTTATCACTACAACTTAAACTTTTGAACGGTAAGTATTTTCTTGAATTCATGGTAGTAATACAATAAAAAAATAAATTGAATGGAAATAGGCGTTATTTTGCGGAAATCCAAATTTACTAGGACCGTTTAATTTGTTATGCTATAATCCGCTACTTGAAAAGACTGCGTATGGTGCAATATGCAGGTACACTTCCTACATCAAACACCACACACAATTTCCAATACTTTCTTCGACACGTTTTGTCCCAACACCAGAATGGGAAATTGTAGAGATCTCTACGATTTCGCATTGTGAATTCAATATCTCCTGAGGATGTCCGGGTGTCGGGGTTACTTGAAAATTAAAATTACCAAAGATTATGTTTGAAATTTTAATTTTAAAGTAATGTAATATCTCTACAGTATTAATTATTATTAATGGTTACATAAAACCTGTTTTAAATGTGAAAGAAGCTATTTGCATAACATCTTTCTATGATAATAAATATTTTAAAACAATTCTTTAAAATTAATGGCGTAAACAAATAGATTTATTTCTAGATAATGATAATATTTTGTCAGAGAATTTATACTCCAATTAGCTATTTAATTAAATATAGTTCTGACAAAATGAAACCATTTTATGTAATGGAAATATTTAATTCACGTTACCGCAACTATTAATTATCATTAGGTACATTACAATCTACAAGCATAATATAAATCACAGGCGTAGCGACATGATTCAAAAATTAGCAGTCTATTGGTCTAAATTCACATGAAATTCACTTCGAAGGAGACATCGTCTGTCACAATGTTAGTGCAGTGAACATTACTCCCTCTCAGAACATACCACCAACGTTTGTGTCATATTTCACAGATTTGCTGACAATTCACGCCTCTCGTTGAACTGAGCTACAGTATAAATTCCGTCACTATATTCCATTATTGTGGTCTATATCGTTCTATAAGCAACGAGCTTAAAATTTTTGATTTGAATATGACCCTATTTTTAATGTAACAGATTGTGTGTTTGCTACTTAATTAACAACATTAGTACGGATATGGCTGAAATTTGTTATGTAGCTTATATCCTGGATGAACACACAGGCTATTGTATACACACAGATATGTATCCCACTAAAATTCACGGTTCCTGCAAGGTTTAGAAAAAAGGACATTTACTTTAGCAAACTTTCTTGAAAGTGGGTTGGAAAACGGAAAAGGTATTGGAAAAAATGGGATAATCAATCCTGCGGGATTTGTATAAACTGAATTTTACACAGGTGAAGTCACGAACAAAAATTTATACTAATATACTTAATTAAATATATAAGCGGCGGCAATTACACTACTAAGCCTGTTTTAAATGTGAAAGAAGCTATTTGAAACCAAATAAATAAATATATATTTGCATAACGTCTTTCTATAATAACTACTATTTTAAAACTATTCTTTAAAATTAATGGCGTAAACAAATAGATTTATTTCTAGATAATTTGCATGATAGATGATATTTTGTTGGAGAATTTATACTCCAATTAGCTATTTAATTAAATCTAGAACAAAAGCATTTGAAATAATTGAATTATTATTCGTATTATACCGAGAGTAGTATGAATGAATGTATAATAATTTATGGTTTATACATTAACTATTCGAACGAGATAGATTTGTTTTAAACATCGTTCATATAATGTTATTTGAGCACCTCAATTAGAAGTCTGACTACTGACTTAATGAAATATTATAATTATGTATGAGACAGACTTATCAATTAATCATAGACTAGGTATTTTAAATGTTTGACTTGGTACCTACCAATTAAAAAAAAAATAATCTTATGAAAAATATACCTTCCAAGTACAATATTTTAGTTTAGTATGAGAACAAATTTTGAATCAAGATTAAAAATAATAAAATTTGTGATGATGACCAAAAATGACGATGATCATGAAAAATATTATGAGAAAAATCATTCTTATCCCTATAAATATTAAGGGAAAACGTGCTATTTCCCTACAATATTGTTTCCAAGAAATAATGATTATTTCTAAAATGGAACATTGAAAAGCTGAGTTATATGCGATCATATAAGTTTGCAAATTGCTGGCTGGCTGTCGATACTTATGACTACCTAACTCCCTTAGATGCTAAATGATTTAAGGCCACCATAAATACTGTAATGACTTGATTTTAATTTAAGTTAATATTTTAACAACAGGCAACATCAACGTTGCTTTCTTAAATTCTTATGCGAAAACTAATCTAGAATCCCATACCTTTAAACGAGCAATTCAAACATATGTCACAGCCAAAGCGATTAATCCGGATATTATACATATCATCTGGCCATTATTAATAATGTCAACTCAATTTGGATAAAGTGATTATTGACATAGAATTAATCACATTAACCAGCTATGTTTTATACCATCTTCGAAGAATTGGATAATGTAATAAAACAAGTATGCATAAAGATTATTTACCTGTTTACTATATCTTATTTATGAATGTTTTTTATGTAATTCACTTCACAATGTCACTAGCTTTCGTAAATAACTCAAATTAACGAGAAATAACAATAAAAATTATTATTGAAAATTTTTCTTATTTTTTTAATTTTTTTTGTTAGGTTATTTCAGACGACATTTTACGTATTTCTCGGTTGGGTTAGGTGACGAAGAGGATGCAGGCCCCGCCATCCTTCTGAGTGGTTATTTTCTTTTATGACCACCCAGAAATAGGAGCCCCGCGAAGCGGGCCTCCGTCGAACGAGCCTTGAAAAGTGTAAGGGAAAACTAAATTATTAACCTTAAAATTTTAAAACTTTAAAAAATTATTTCAAGAAAACTATTACTTTAATTATTATTTTAAGAATTTTAATTATTTTAAGAATCAACGTAACAACAATTTAGTCAGCCACGGATCACGCCACGCGGCAGCGGGATGAAGAACGGGAGGGGTAACAAGCCAAATAGACCGTATTTATCACTTTCGCCAACTTTGACCCGCTACTATGAATAATATCCGGATAAAGTGATTAATTTATCACATTGTCCAGTCAATTTGGCTATTATCCATAATAACCAGTCATTATGTATAATATCTGTTTAATCACTATGACTGTAACATATATATATATTTATATTATAATCTGAATCTCGGAAACGGCTCGAACATTTTTTATGAAATTTAGGATACAGGGAGTTTTGGGGGAGATAAAACGATCTAGCTGGGATTCGCTTTTAGAAAATGTCAAATTTACAAAATAAAATATGACTCCTGCTGCTATCTATTGGTGGATAGTAATACTACCGAGCAAATCTCGATCACCCAGATATTAATAATTAATACATTACTGCAGCGGCCAGCATAAGAGGCAAAAGAGGATTAAAAACGTGAAAATGTTGGCCGAGGCGGAGCCGAGGCACACAATCAATGCCTAATAAGTCCTATGTAAGTCCATCAATGCCTAGTAGTGGCCAAGGCTTTAGGTTTAGGTCTAGTATAGCGCTTTTCTCAAATAATGCGAGGGAATTTAAAATAAGTAATACCAAAGCAGAAATTTAGTTTTAGAATTATAGATCAGCAAGTCGAAGAAGGTCAAAAAATGCTCAAATTTCCAAGCATGTTTGAGAAAAGGTAGGTTGGTGTGTTCGTTGTTCATTCAAGTGTAATATTAAAACTATACGCAAAATAAAAGAGGCGATCAAGAAAATGGCAGCGTTGACACGGGGCGTCACCGGAAGTTTTATAGAAGGGCAATTTCAAATCCATTAATAACATCCCCGACACGCGACGGTCATACGAGGGATCGATTTCAATATTCAGATTCACACGTAAGATGTCTTCTAAAAATATTACTCGAGTATTATAAGGGCAGCGCACACATGATCACTGATAGGTCAATGGTTCAGATGTTTGCCTTTTTAATTTAGGGTCCTAGGTACCAAATACCAACGTAGGTACTAGTAATTCAGTAAAATCAAAATATTATCATAATGGAAAATATTTAATACTAACCGAAGAACGTACCCCTGGAATAAATTAATGAGTAATTATGACTTTTGGTCTCAAAAAGTTAAAATTTTTGCAGAAAGATTACATTTATGATGTAGAAAAGGGACAAGTAAGGATCTTCAAAGCTTCTACGGGATCACGTGAGCAGAACGTCGGAAGTCAGTACATGCAAAGTAAGTAAGCTCATTGTTGAATAAAGCTAGTCCGTATTCCGGAACAATAAATATCCGTAACATGTACAAAGCTTAATATTATATCAACCGCTCAGTACACTATGAGTTTCAGGGTTATACTAAAATGCAGTCACGTAATAGCTTACTTCGCTTAGATCTTATCACTTGCTAGCACGATACGTGCTCAATATTTACTGCGCTGCGTACAAAGTAAATGATATGGGTAGTGAGCTGTCAAAATTACGGCTTCATTTTATAACATAAAAGGAAAAGGAATAGTAAGGAACATTCCAGATGATTTGCCACCATGCAATGTTCAGCCAAATCAAATTAATGTCCAATGTGTGACCAAAATCCCGCTACAGCTACACTTTAAATGCCGCTCCAGCTAATATTCCACGCGATGTAATATCGAGTGTCCACGAGTACTTTTCATGTGATTTCGGTCTGGAGGACTATTCACGTAACGTTTCATACACTGAGTGATGTGAATCAAGGAATAAAATAAAAAACTAACACTGAAAAATTAACCTTATGTCTATTGATTTAGACTATGTATTTAAATAAATACAATCTCTCAAACTTATCGCGGAAATTAAAATTAATTTAAAGATTGTCGACCATGTTGCATTTTGAAATACTTTCAATTTTACGCTCGGATTTGAGTGGAAGGTCGCGGGTTCGATTCCCGCCACGGGCCTCTTTGGAATTTTATAATTTCTAAACTGGCTCAGGTCTGGTCTGGTGGGAGGCTTCGGCCGTAGCTAGTTACCCTACCAGCAAAGACGTGCCGCCAAACGATTTAGCGTTCCGGTACGATGCTGTGTAGAAACCGTTGGAGTGACTTTATTTACCCCTTCCAAGTTAGTACGTTACCATCTTCGGCTGCTCATCACTTACCATCAGGTGAGATTGCAGTCAAGTACTAGCTTGTATGGTGTAAAAAAATACCATGATCTTTATTGCACTTCACGAAATGTAGTCGACGCGTTACGTGAATAGCTCCCTTGGTTCATATTATATTAACACGCAGATTAGTGTAGGTGTTTTTTAAAAACCTGTATCCATCCTTTTATCGATATAGTCTAGCGCTTGACTATCACACCTGCCGGGCTAGACAATGTAACATTTAAAGCGTTGACGACTGTAGAAAAACCACGTGACCACCAGTAATAAACTTATGAAAACAGAATGTACTCTATGCGTAGCGTTGTTCACTGGCTGCTGCTACCGCTGTCGCTCGCACGCGCAGTACGCTAAAGTTATCTACAAGTCTGCGCGAACGACAGGGAGCGTTCAAATTGTCGTATTCGATTTTCAAAAACGGCGTGTTTCCCTCTATTCGTTCACGTGGTTTTTCTACAGTGACGTGGTTTGTCCATACATTTTTGTCTACTGCCGTCAACGCTAAACGACTGTTACTTTGTCTAGCCCTGCTGATGATGCAAAATGATTATAGATTCTAAGGTCTACATAATACTAATCATATGAGGTACTTAAGAACTACAGTCTCACTAGTGGGAAAGGTGTTCGACCACATACCACAACGTTGGCCATGTGACGGTTGGCAGGTTGCTTTTAATTAAGAATATACAATAATATCTGGTTGACCGAGCTTCGCTCGGTAGTTTAACTACTGGATAATAGATGGCAGCAGAAGTGCTTCGCTCGGTAGTTTAACTACTGGTAGTTTAACTACTGGCTAATAGATGGCAGCAGAAGTCATATTTTTATTATTTTTTTATTGGTAAATTCGACATTTTATAAAAATGAATCCTAGCTAGATCGATTTATGGCCCCCAAAACCCCCTGTATACTAAATTTCATGAAAATCGTTGGAGCCGTTGCCGAGATCCAGATTATATAGAAATATATATACAAGAATTGCTCGTTTAAAGGTATAGGATTTAATCACTAAGCTTTTAAATTGCAATATCGTGCTTTTAACATAAACCTTTCAATGGATTGGATTAAAGAGTACTCAGTGCACTTAATAGGGATCTGCATAAAGCACTCAGTTACATTGCAAGAACAAGCTAACGCTACAACCAAGTTGTCAGTTGCGACGTCTTAAGTGCTTGCATCTAGCAATCCAGTAAAATAGTTAGTTGTTTGAGTTCTTTAGAGTAAAATGTTATAAATGCAGAAGACCCTTGAATCTAAAAGTATAAACAAATTCACACTTTCATTCGACATCAATATTGAATATCCAATATAAATAATATGTAAATGTTTATCCCGCACAAAAAATTTAATCAACAGTAAAAGCTTTAAGAAATGTATTTTTTGCTCACCAGAAAATAATTTTGTACTCACCTAAATTTAATTTAGAAATGAACGCCAGAGCCACACAATTCTATACAAACATTCAATTTACTTAATCACTAGATACACTTTATTACTAACGCACTCAATCAATAAAATTTAATTTCCCCACAAATTCATTCAAACCGGCCACGTTTGAATTATTTACCGAAACGACTCACGATTTAGTACGAAACAAAGTTGTGTCGTAGCGCGTCGTAGCGGGTCTCCGCGTAGACGCTCGCTCGGTTTCGTAGAGCGCGTGCTACTGAAATATGAAGCTCGGTTTTCGATATCCACCCTGAAGGCATCGGTCAGACCTTACCACCCAACCAAAGGTCGCTTGGATTACCCACTGTCAGCGAGCGAAGCTTACATATTATTCATACAGAACATTATGTGGGAGTGAATAACGGCGAAAATAAATATTGTTTTAGTCCGCCGTACAGGTTTTATTTTTTATTTTTAAAAGGGGTCCTATGACGATAGAGCAGGGACTGACAATAAGTTGCCATAATATACTCGTAATATAATATTTTATACTTTCTAATTTTCTTTCTTGGCTCGTTGACATAAAACTATATTATTTAAATTTAAGAATACACCATTAAGAGACCATAAACTGGTAAAATTAAGCATGACTGGTACAATTAAATTGCATCTTTAACTGTTGTTATTTAAAATTTTATTCGACTAAATTAACGATTCTGATTCTGATTTCAATTCTGAATAATAATATGATCGAACGCGTATTTAACTATTCATTATTATTCACGTTTTCATCTATCCACTATCGTAGTTTGTAAGTATGGATGAAAGGATCTTTGTTACTCTCTCTCGGCGCAACTGCTGAACAGATTTCGCTGAAATTTTGATCAAACCAAATTTCACCAAAATTCACGCGGGCAATTGTTAGTCTTGTATAAAGTCAGGCTAATGCTAGGAACCCCGGCGTGCTAATTTTATATTTATTAGTAATAGGTCTTATACTCGTAAACCGCGTGACCTCTTTACTGAACTAGTTCATGTGACATTTCACCTTCTTATACCTCTTATTAAATTATTCATTACTCATAACATTATAAGCTATTATAAAAGAACCTTTGGAAAAGGTTATGACTATTTTGGATTTTTTACATTTTCAGAAGTAGGACAGAAGGTTTTGTATTGTGAAGACTAGCTTTAGTTAGTGCAGCGTTAAGTTGACATGGGGTTACATTATTTTGTAATTAATTTAAGTTTATACACCCCAAATATGAGGTCATTTATAACAATTATTGTGATACTAAAGGCTTTCAGGAAAGCGACCACTTCAGTTTTTAAGTACTTTGAACTAGATCCACTATGTTCCATTAATAGAATATGAGTAATGACCAAAGATTTAAATCGCTAGATGGGCCCTGAACCTCCAAAAATGTAGACGTTTTTGTATTGTGTGCGTCACATTGTCACTCTCTCTGTCACAAGTGAAACTATAGCATTTTGAGAGCACACTCACTCAACATGTTTGTGGAGGTTTTTGATGAGCGCAATGTAGGCTTAGGGCCCATCTTGCGATTTAAATCTTTGGTAATGACAAGGTTTTGATAATTCATGAGTCTTTAATACGTACTTATACTTTTGAATTCAGTAACTTAAATTAGTTAATTGCCGATATTTGCTATTTTATTATATCAGCTTACGAATGAGAGATGTATTTGATTTGACTATCTGAAAGCAACTGCAGGTTAACGCAAAAGGTTACGTTATATCATAGGTATCTTCCACACAATATCTCAATGCCCTAATCACTGCATCGGACTACATAATATTATCATGCGTATATCCATATTCCATTCTACACCTTGCATTAATTATCTCTATCTTCTATACATACTGAGATATGAGTACTTTGCAGGTGCCAATGTAATTTATTGCAGACCGCTGAATGAGCCGCATGCGTCTAGCAACGCATTTTGCACTTCTCATTTATATGCGAAAAAAGATCAGTTTCTTTGATAACTAAAACCATTTTGAATTAATGATGGTAATCAAGAATATTTTATTGTGTTTATTAAAAAAAACTAACGCAACAACAAGAAATATTATTTTTTTTAAAAACCTACCAATTAAAAGTAGTAACGGTTGAGAAATGAAAAATTATATTTTTTAGAAAAGTAACTATATCAATCTTGTGGTAAGCTGAGGACTTATTCATTACTAAATCCATAAAAATGATGGCTAACTTGCTCGTACTTAACTCGGAAAATACAGAGATTTTTATTTTAAATACTGTCTACATAGAGATCAGTGTGTCTATATCATTAAGGAAATTTGTGTACTGAATTCCAGCTTTCTAGAAAAAGGCGTTAGGTTGGGTGATTATGAATCAGTGAATGAATGAGTCAGGACCATAATAGTATTATCGTACGTAGATAAAATCGATAAATATTCACTCTGTTCTTTGACTACTTCATTCCCGACGATTCGTTTTTCTGGCATTACGCATTATGTAAAATTTTGGAGATAGTCTTCCATTTCCCGCAGGTCTTGCGGCAGTGTGCTAATATCTTACATATAATAACGATAGATATATACAAAATTATGGATATATAATATGGGCATTGTCAATATACAGTCAGTCATTTGGAATTAGTCGGGCAGTCCGTATTTTGCGTCATTGCAGTGGTTTGATCACCTAGTTTCGTGAACCGCATTAATTAATACAAGAACATTACATTACGGTACCTGTCTGCATCTACATTAGTATGCCTAAACCAAGCTCCAAAGCATACTGAATGCTGGTACTCAAATATCTCATGTCTATCAAGCCTCATCTGATATTAGCTTTTTTCCTGTAAACATCATGACTTATTTTATAGAATTAGCCAGAGCAAATATTTGCAAAAATACTACAGTGTAGAGTGTAGACTTGTCTTGAGGAAGTAAGCTTGACGCATATTAAGAGCCTTAGATAATAAGATTATCACGATGAAACTTTATAATATAACTTGTACAACTGGTATCTAGGATTGAGAAGATGAAGGCTGCTACTAATTTTTTGGAACAGGATCATAAAAGAATATTCGTTAGATTTTATTGTGGTCTATTCTCAATGCAGTGCGCGCTAAATCCCCCGTAAACTTAAATTTTAGCCACGAATTTATCATAATATCAAATGATTATAAATCAAACATGAAAAGTACCTGCAAGGTCTAATTAGAGAGTAAAGAAATTCGCCTACATGATCTTTATTGAATTGATGTTTTTTGTATGTAGATACAGCATAGTAATATAATAATAATAATCAGTCTCAATAAAAAATTATGATAATTTAAATAAATTGCTGTGTATAAATCGACTGAGTTATCGCAACAATGTCGTACATAATAACCTTCATTATAATTTCTACGTGATTAATAAATAATGAGGTCCAAAATCTGGTTGTCCTGCGTGACTTCAGTTTTGAGTTGTTCATAAAATATGTGTGATAGCGTTCGATAGTATACAATTACTAGTCGCAAAGATAACTTGATACTTACCTCCAAATAACTTCACGTTAATATTATGTATATTAGTTACGACAGACCAGAATATTTACATAACAGAGATTTAAACTTTTACAGAGAAAATAATATAAACAAAAAGGATATAGGTTCATACATCGGAGATGAATAATAACTAAAGGATGTACTTGTATAATTAAAGAATGTACTCGTAATCGTAAGCTCCTTGTTTTGGAATATTCTACTTGAGCGTCGTAATTCGTACTGACATTGCAGTCAGTCTTGCAACTTTATCCATAACAACCGAATCGAATAGAGGAAAACACGCTGTTTTTGAAAATCGAGTACAACAATTTGAACGCTCTCTTTCTCTTTCTTTGGCGTTCTCGCAGATCTTGTAGATAACTATAGCTTACTTCGCATGACAATCGACAGCAACAGCAGCAGCAGTGAACAACGCTACGCATAGAGTAGATTCTGCTTTCATTTGTTTTCATTCGGTCACGTGGTTTTTCTACTGTCATCAATACTTAACGACAAGTCACTTTGCCCGCAGATTACTGAAATAAACGAAGAAAAGATAATAGTAGATTGTTACAAAAGGGACGTAAGTAAGCTATTACAGAACAAGATCCAATTTGGCGCACGTGCGAGCGCAGCTCGCATAGGGCGCTAATGGATCGCGTGCACCCGAGATATTTAGTGATATAGTTATAGGTGAATATAGTTCGAGGGTGTAATAGCTACTTGCAACCAAGGTAAGCATTCTACTTTATATCATTCTTGCGAGGTAAATAAAACATTGGTAATGCAAAATGAAATTTTAATTAGAATAATTAGCAAATTTAGAGAAAAAAAAAAGAAATTAAAAATAATAATAAAAAAATAATAAAAAAAATAATAAAAAAAAATAAAAAAATTATAAAAAAATAATAAAAAATAAAAATTATAAAAAAAATAAAAAAGTAATAAAAAAAATAATAAAAAATATAAAAAAATATAAAAAAATAAAATAAAAAAAAATAATAAAAAAATAATACTTAATAAAAAAATAAAAAAAATAAAAAAAAATAATAATAATAATAATAAATAAAAGCCGTGTGGCAACGGCAGAGTAGAATATTGCCACCCCATCTCTTACCCGTGGGTGTCGTAAGAGGCGACTAAGGGATGGGAGAACCATTTAAGGTCTTTAAGCCGGGGGTACACGGAGTTACTGCTCTGTGAACACTTGACTTATGGTTCTCCCAAGAGCTAGCTGGCTCGTCTAAAACAGCCTCCCCGGGGACCTGAGTGGACCCCGGGTGATGTAAATGCCACTCACTCACCCCCCCCTTTTTAAGATGATGGATACAAATATAAGGAATGCGCACATAGGGTCGCTGCCTGGGGGGCGCCAGGGCGCGTCTGGGGCTGGCGCTGGACGTGGCAGCATGCGGTCCGCCAGCCACACCAACAGCCAGCCGGCACTACCATCTAGCCGGCCGGCAATTCCATCATCCCCACCAGAGGGCTTGGCTCCGACAGGGTCCTCTAGGATCCAATCCTCGGAGCCCGCCGCTGGTGGTGTACGCCGCATGCGATGGACGTCTTTAATGAATGAAAACGTCATGCGAGCGTATTTCAGGGCTACAGGGGGGGAAACCGGACGGACTGGCTACCGAGCGGCAATGTACCGTCAGTTTCTGCTGCTTGAGCCGCAACTAGCTGTCACGGAACAAAACCTGGCAGATCGGGCTCGGTTCATTATGCGCTCTAACATCTTCAGCGCTGCCGAGCTCGAACGATTGCGACGTGAGGCTGTTCCCGACGTACCAACCTCAACCACAGCGCAAATCGTGTCTCCTGCGGCCCCTGTCCGCGAAGAGACCGAGACTGTGCCTCAAGATTTGCCTGTGGAGGAGGACACTGAGGGAACAGTTGACCTGGATTTAGAGCGGATGAGGAGGATTTTAGAAGAGACGATTGCTGAAATCCGAATTGCTCCTCTAGAGAATCGTCCGCGGCTCTCCCGGCTCTCGCTAAATGTAGCGACGCGGGATGTCATTGAGGCCATTAACCAAATGCTGCCACAACATCTCGAGAGCAGCACTGGTTTGGATGATACGGCTTCTATTCTTTTCGGCGCTGCCTTAGCCGTCCATCGTTTCATTGGCGTCAAAGCCAAGAAACCTGGACGGTGTGCCGCTAGATCCAGTGCAGAGCCTGCCTGGAAGAAGAGAATAGAACGACGTATCACCCTTGCCAGAGGCCTCATTGGCAGACTGCAAAGCTTCAGGTCGGGCAACACGAGGCCAAGGATTGTGCGCACCGTTAGGATAGCTTTTAACGGGCTGGGGGTTCGCCTAGACCAGCCCGATATAGCTCAAAAGCTAACGGAGCGCATCGACGACCTGAAGCAGAAAATCGCTGCATGGGGGAACCGCATTCGGCGGTACTCGGAAAGAGTTGAGCGATTTCAGCAAAATCGCCTCTTCGTGAGTGATCAGAAGAGGTTTTACAAAAAGTTGGAGTGCCCAGCGGTCTGCTCCTCCTCTCAGCGACCAGACACGGCTGACCTTATCGCTTTCTGGCGCAGTGTTTGGTCGACAGAGGTGGAGCACGAAGAGGGCCCTTGGATTGCGGCGGTAGAGGAAGCATGTGCCTCAATTGAGCCGATGAACCCGGTCGCCATCTCTACGGAGGATGTAGCTGATGCGGTAAGGCGGGCCCCGAACTGGAAAAGTCCGGGGCCTGACGGACTGCATCACTACTGGCTAAAGGGTTTCTCGGCTTGCCATGCGACCTTGGCTCGACAATTCCAAGACGCCCTTGAGCAAAGGGCGCTCCCAAACCTTTTCACCACCGGGATCACTCATTTAGCTCCAAAGACCACGGATACCGCTGACCCGGCTAAGTACCGCCCCATTACGTGTCTTACTACCATCTATAAGACACTTACATCCGTTCTGAGCTCCAAAATCACCCATCATGTAAACAACCACGGGATCATGTCTGGGGCTCAGAACGGGTGTAGGGGTGGTAGTCGCGGTACTAAGGAGCTCCTTCTCATCGACTCCGTCGCTGGCCATTTGGTCAAACGCAGCCGTCGGAATTTTTCCGCTGCCTGGATTGACTATAAAAAGGCGTTCGACTCGGTGCCTCATTCATGGCTCCTGAGGGTCCTCGAGCTGTATAAAGTTGACAGTGCAGTTCGAGACTTCCTCGGAGAATGTATGGGGCAATGGAGCACGATCCTTTGTCTCCATGGCGAGCGGCTGGCGGCTGCGGATGACCGAATCAGGATACGGCGGGGTATCTTTCAGGGCGATTGTTTGAGTCCGCTTTGGTTTTGCCTGGCTCTGAACCCCCTTAGCACGTTGCTGGAGGGTTCCGGGACAGGCTTTCAGTTTCGGAGAGGAGGGCCGAAGTTACCTCACCTTCTCTACATGGATGACCTCAAACTGATGGCACCCAGCGCTTCCCGTCTGCAGGAATTGTTGAACATCACCACTGAGTTCAGCAGTTCCATCAGAATGGAACTCGGGGTAGACAAGTGTGCGGTCCTGCATGTGGAGCGGGGACGGGTCGCTCGCTCGGCCGAGATCAATCTCGAGCCGTCGAGCATCAAGACCCTCTCCGAGGCTGAGTCATACCGGTATCTGGGCATGTCACAATCAATAGGGGTTCAGGAGGCGGATGTGAAACAGTCTGTTTGCGAGGTCTTTTTTCGGCGCCTGGCAAAGATCTGTAAAAGTTATTTGTCGGGTGCCAATAAGGTCCGAGCCTATAACAGCTGGGTCATGCCCGTCCTCATGTACACCTTTGGCGTGCTCAGATGGACTCAAACCGAACTAGACGCCCTGGATAGAAAGGTCCGCACAACTATGACTGCCCATCGCATGCACCACCCAAAGTCGTCTGTCATGAGGCTGTATATCCCCCGAAAGTGTGGTGGTCGAGGCATGCTCAACGTCAAGACCATGCACAATCGGGAGATATCCAGTCTCAGAGCATACTTTGAGACGAAAAGGGAGTCTCCGGTGCATCGGGAAGTCATAGAATGTGATAAAGGACTTACTCCCCTATCTTTGGCCAACACCGAGTGGCAGGGACCGGCTGTGCTTAGCACCTCTGACCGGGAGTCCGTATGGAAGGGGAAGGAGCTGCACGGACGCTTTTTTAAGGCTCTTTATGAGCCCCACGTGGATAGAAAAGCGTCCGTGCAGTGGCTGCGTTTCGGTGACCTTTTTGGGGAAACCGAGGGTTTTGTCTGTGCAATACAAGATCAGGTGGTTAAGACGCGGAACTACCGAAAGTACATTCTGAAGGATGGCACTCACGACATTTGTCGAGCCTGTCGCCATCCCGGTGAGTCACTCAGACATGTGCTTTCGGGGTGTTCGGCGCTTGCCAACACTGAGTATTTGCACAGGCACAACCAAGCAGCCAAAATCCTCCACCAAGAGCTTGCTCTGAAGTACGGACTCCTGGATGAGAGGGTGCCCTATTATAGGTACACACCGCTTCCTGTCCTCGAGCGCGGCGGCGTCCGGCTCTATTGGGACCGGTCAATCATCACGGACAGGACTATCTTGGCTAACAAGCCTGATATCGTGGTGATGGACCGGGCACAGTCGCGGGTGTTTTTGGTGGACATCACGATCCCGTATGACGAGAACCTCGTGAGAGCTGAGACGGAGGAAAAACGAAAGTATCTGGATCTGGCTCACGAGGTTTCCGCCATGTGGCACGTGGAGTCCACTGAAACCATTCCAATCGTGATATCTGCTAATGGTTTAATCCCAGTCAGCCTCGCTCACCATCTGCGGCGACTGGGTTTCCGTGGCAGTTCACTTGCGGCCAAGATGCAGAAGGCGGTGGTGCTCGACTCGGCTAGGATAGTCCGTCGGTTTCTTAGCCTGTCGCCCTGACCCCCGGCCGTTTGGTCTCCCCTGCCGGGGTGTAGTCCTCCGCCCGGTACATATATGTATGTGTGTAACGTTTATGTATGTTTATTTAATCTATGTGTATGTAAGTAAGTTTATCATACGTCTTTGGTTTTTATATATATTTATCATGTGCCGGGTGTGAGAGTTAAATTAAATATGAAAATAATAATAAAAAAAGTACTTAATTAAAAAATAAAAAAATAATAATAATAAAAAAAAATTGACACCTGCCAAAAATGGCCATATTTTTTCGTTTATATTTTTTCATTTTTATTATAAATAATAAAGAAAAGAAGAAGAAAATCTAAGATCGCGACCAAAATATTGAATATGGAGCACAATATTTTATTATAACCAACAATGTGAACAACTATATGGAAGGTGTCAGTCAAACATCCTGCGCACGTAAAACATCCGTGTCGCCTCCACCGTCGTCATCGGAAAGTGATTATAGGACCCCACCGTCATCTGCGGGGTCCGAAACAGAAGAGGTGTCCGCTTCGGCACGGAGGGCATGCCGGAACGCCGCTGCTAAAAGACACCGACTCGCGGACGACGGCCAACACCTGGACGGCGAGCCACCGCTGGATTGCTTGGGGCAACAGGGGCTTCGAGCCCCCGCCAGTGCCCCCGCTACCGGTGGTGTAGTGCGCCGCATGAGATGGTCTCAACAGTTAAATGAGAGTGTCATGCGAGCGTACTATGGGGCGACAGATGGAGGAACTAACCTCGCTGGATACCGCTCCAGGATGCTGTCAATGTTTCAGGCACTTGAACCGACAGTGACCGTTACTGCACAGCGGC
Organism: Coenonympha glycerion; assembly: GCA_963855885.1. Classification (NCBI taxonomy): domain Eukaryota; kingdom Metazoa; phylum Arthropoda; class Insecta; order Lepidoptera; family Nymphalidae; genus Coenonympha; species Coenonympha glycerion. The sequence goes on along the minus strand of OY979637.1, from coordinate 11,058,366 downwards.
TGGCAGATCAAGCTCGAGCTATTCAGCGTCGCGGAATGCTGGATGAGGCTCGACTTGAACGGCTGCGCTCAGACTTACCACAGATGCCAACCATCAGTAGCTTACCTCAGCAACTATTGCCCATTACCAACCAAGAGGAGTTACGAGATGGTTTAGATTTGTCGGTAAGTGACCAGGATAATGAGCCATTGAGGAGAGCTTTGGAGGATGCGATTTTGACGTATAGATACATGCCACTCAATTTAAGACCAAAATTACCTCGTTTGCCAGTGCATAGACGAAATATGGCACTGGTGGGAGTACTAGATCAAATGTTAGGTCGATACTTAGAAACATCTTCTGACCTAAGTGATACGCATTCGATACTATATTGTGGAGCCATTGCAGCGTGCCGTTTTGCAAAAATAAAATTTCCGGAAAATCGCACGGCTCCGCAGAGGCCTAATGAAATTCCAGCATGGCGGACTAGAATCGAAATGCGTATCACGTTGACTAGAACTCTCATTGCTAAGCTAATCTGTTTTAAAGAGGGCAACAATCGCCCTAAGGTCATGCGGTTTGTGAACCGGGCTTTTGCTGGGACAGGTATACGACCTCCTCAGTACTTGGCCTGTGTCACAGATCGCATTGATATCTTGAAACAGAAAGTCTATGCATTGGCAAAACGCATAAGACGATAAAAAGAGCGCATAGATCGATACCGTCAGAATCGCATATTCCAAAGTGACCAACGGAAAGTGTACAGGAACTGGGAACGATCTGGTAACTGTGTGGTAGATGGTGAGTTTCCGAGACCAGATACTATGTCAGAGTTTTGGCGTAACATCTGGTCGGCTCCTATACATCACACCAATGGGGAATGGATGAATGTTGTTAAGCGGGAGTGCGCTATGGTGGAACAAATGATTCCAATAACCATTGATGCTATGAATGTAGGTTGTGCAATTCGGCCGGCTCCAAACTGGAAGTGTCCGGGACCGGATGGATTGCACAACTTTTGGCTGAAATGGTTCCGTAGCGCGCATCATGTCTTGGCAACACAATTTCAAAACGCCATTGATACAAGGTCGCTGCCGACATTCATGACAACTGGTATCACTTTCCTCTTACACAAGTCCGGCAGTACCGCAGATCCTAAAAATTACAGACCGATAACATGCTTGCCTACCATCTATAAGCTACTTACGTCCATTCTGACTTCAAAAATAACTTCACATTTAAATGCAAATAATATTTTGGCCCAGTCTCAGAATGGATGTAAGTCTCGGTCCCGCGGTACAAAGGAACTTCTCCTCATTGACACTGCTATTTGCCAGCAGGTTCGGCGAAATAAGAAAAACCTCACGGCTGCTTGGATTGATTATAAGAAGGCCTATGATTCGGTGCCTCACACGTGGCTCATGGAGATCATGAGGTTGTATAAGGTCGATACAACCCTATGCTCATTTCTTGATACATGTATGAGACAGTGGATGACAGTTCTTCGTCATCCAGGGACTGTTGATTTTTCTGATTTGACTGAACCGGTAAGGATTCAGCGGGGTATATTCCAGGGCGACAGTTTAAGTCCTTTATGGTTTTGCTTGGCCCTTAACCCTCTCAGTACGTTACTGAGGGATTCAGGGTTGGGCTTTCGCCTTTGCAGAAGGGGTGAGGTCATATCTCACTTACTCTATATGGATGACCTAAAATTGTATGCATCGAAACGTTCAGACCTAATGAAATTGCTAAAGATCACTCAAAGCTTTAGCAATGACATTGGGATGGAGTTTGGTGTTGACAAGTGTGCGGTTATCAATGTAGAGCGAGGTAGGGTTGTGAGCTCTGAGAATCTAGTACTTTCAGATACTATTATTCTCAAATCTCTCTGTGAAGGTGAAACCTATAAATACCTAGGAATGTCAGAGGCACTTGGTATTGAGGCAGGAACTATGAAACAACTGGTGCAGGAGCGCTTTTTTGGCCGCCTGAAAAAAGTCCTTAAAAGCCTTTTGTAAACTGTTGACGGCATATCGTATGCATCACCCCCGTTCGTCAGTAATGAGATTGTACATCCCACGCAAGTGTGGTGGACGTGGTTTTTTAAATATCAAGAACCTCCATAATCGTGAGGTGTGCAATCTTAGAGATTATTTTCTTAAGATAAGCGGTGGTATGCATAGGGATGTGGTTGCAGTGGATAAAGGTCTTACTCCACTCTCCTTAGGCAAAACGAATTGGCGCAAGCCAATAGTGCTGAGTACCTCGGAGCGCATGGCGATATGGAAGAGCAAAGAGTTGCATGGCAGATTCTACAGGGCCCTGATGGGGCCGGATGTAGATCCCATTGCTTCTGTATCTTGGTTACAGTTCGGAGACCTCTTTGGGGAAACCGAAGGTTTTGTCTGTGCAATTATGGATGAAGTTATCAAGACGAGGAATTATCGGAAACATATTATGAAAGATGGCACTATTGACATATGTCGAGCGTGCCATCGTCCTGGGGAGTCCCTCAGGCATATTGTTTCCGGTTGTTCCCATCTTGCTAATGGCGAGTACTTGCACAGACACAATCAAGTAGCCAAGATCATCCATCAACAACTTGCTCTTCAGTATGGCCTCGTAGATGTTGAGATACCGTACTATAGGTACGACCCTGCGTCAGTTCTGGAGAATAGTAGTGCATTGCTCTACTGGGATCGGTCGATTATAACTGACAGGTATATTGCTGCCAATAGACCTGACATAGTAATAGTCGACCGTTCGGCGCGCCGTGCAATAATTGTGGATATCACCATTCCACATGATGAGAATCTCATGAAAGCAGAGAAGGAAAAATTATCAAAGTACTTAGACCTTGCTCATGAGATTACCGCCATGTGGAGTGTGAACTCGACGATTATTGTTCCGATAGTCGTTTCAGTTAACGGTCTTATAGCGAAAAACTTCGACCAACATCTTAAGAAGCTTTCGCTCAACTGTTGGATCAAGGGCCGTATACAGAAAGCAGTGGTCCTGGAAACGGCACGCATAGTGAGGAGGTTCCTCACTCTTGAACCCTGACCACTGGTAGCTTGGGTCGTTAAGGCTCCGCGACTAGTGGTGGACTCAATTTTTTAATATTTTTAAACGTGTTTTTTAATTTTTTAGGAACATTGTTAAAAATATTATTTAATTGTAATGAAAATAAATGATAGATAAAAAAATAATAAAAAATAAAAAAATCAAGCAAAGTGCGACGTAATGTTTCCCTTGAACTGTAATGTGAACATTACAATTCGAGCATGTTGCCTTGAATTGTAATGTGAACATTACAATTCAAGCATGTTGCCTTGAATTGCAAACACCAACTTACAACGAGACTTTCCACCATAGTAATCCATATTTACTGAGCAAGTATGATATAAATAAACATTTGCATTGCGTGCGTTATGTTAGGTAACGTTTATATTTCAGCTGTACTGTTCTTATTTCAGTAAATTATAATGTAGAGTAATAGAACATTGATGTAGATACTAGTTAGAGTATAATTAATATACTCGTACACTTACCTACTCTACACAGTTTAAAGTGTGCGTCAAGATATTAGCGTAATTAACACACGATCTTAGTTTACTCAATAAGGGTTATGCAACTAAATAGGAAGCTCTTACATTTAAGTGGAAACTCGTGTCAATTTACGTTTAAGCCGGGCTTATGAATTGCGGTTAGTACGATCTTCAGCAATTTATTTATCGTGTTGACAGACTGTAGTGTTTAGTTTCTACAGAAACCTTTGCGTGTATCATCATCTGCAGTAGTGAAGGGCGCATATTTTAAAAAGGAAAGCCGAAAAAGTATGTTAAGATTTTTTTAAACACCGGTAGTTTATGTTTTTTGAACATTAGCCACTTTGGAGTTTTTTCTAAATATATGGATAAATGACATTTAGAACAATACGTACGCCGAAAAAGTTAAAATTTTGTAAAAAGCTGTGTAGCAAGCCTGTGAAAGGTTAAAAAATAGAGTTTAGTGTTTATTCTCGAAAATAATGTAAGCACTCTTGCACGCTAGTTGTCTCCAAGGGGCCATTCACAAGTCCCTCGACATAATTAAATTTCCGCACTTTAAAATATAGCCGCCAACGCCCGGTTACTTGCAAAAAACAAAATAAAGGAATGTAAAATCCTTTAAAAATTGTTTTGCATAGACTGTTAAATGATTTTTAACACACTTTAACACAAATAAATTCATCAACAATTTTTAACCTTGTCATATACTTAAACCGACATTTACATTATCTTCAAAGTTCTTATAACTTGGTCATTGAATACTTAATATTTATTTTCATCGATTTATAAATCTCATTGAAGCACCAAATTATGGTGGACGTCCAATGTCCATCTCTTGAACCGCGGTGTTGGCAAGTTACTATTTTATGGTTTAAACAAGGAAAAAATTCTAAACGTTACTAATTCTTCAACTCTCGGACATACTCCTCTGCATTATTTTCTTAATTCATTATTATCGCACAATATACAGGGTTATATAAAAAATACCAAATCGCTCTCGACCTGTATTTGTTTACATCAAAACTAACAAATTTGTTCTACGACATTTTTTTCCTAGATAGTTTGAGAAATATCAAATATACAATATTTTACAGATACTCTACTTGTTCCTACTCTGTATTGTAACATTGTAACATCGGCAAGTCGCAACGGCGCGAAACCGTTACAGTGTAATGTCACTTTATGTAAATAACATTTTTTGTATGAAATAAATTAATACTGAATTTTGAAAAGTTTTTAGTATTAATGTAAACAACTACAGGCCGAGAGCTATTTGGTATTTTTTATATAATCCTGTATAATAGGTACCTAGAATAGGAATCTAAGCACAGCTCGGGTATAGCAAGTGAGCAAACAACAAAGTCGACATGAAATTGCTGCTAAATCCGCTTCATCCGTTACCTCGCTAGTTTAGTACACTGTACACTGCACTATTATAATCTCAGTGAATAAGTTTCACGCTAGAAAGCTGAAAATTTTACGTGTTTCTAACACGTTCCGTTTGCGCGCTCGGAACCATGAAATTTGTTTGCCCAGGGGCACGAAAGAGACAAAGAATATGATATTACAAAGGGTAGAAAGGAATGTTGGCAATTGAATGGGACAATTTACTAAACTGCAGTATTTTGTTCTTGTTTCTGCTAAAAGCTATGATGAGCGAGGGAGTCGTTATCAAACCCTCGAATGGAAAGTTTTAAATGCCAATTTTATGTTTGGCAGCTTACGGTGCCTCGGCCTGAAAATTTTGCAAAACTTTGTAATAAAAATTGAAGTAACTCGTAAATCAAAATATGATTGTTCGGAACATAATAAATGTCTCGTTTATAAGACTTGCTAAGAACTTCAGAGAAAAGAACAATGGTGCGGGCCCATACATCGCTTTCGCTCACGTTACGCTATTGCAACTATAAATGAAAAAATATTTTTTTGATTGGGCCTGCAAGCCTGAACTTAATGCTAAAAGATTTTTCTACAAAAAAGTGGAGAAAAATTAATATTTATTTTCAAAACATTGTATCCGAGTATTATAACAACAACGGCCTCCGCCATGAAGCATCCGAGAGCATAGACAATACACTAAATACTCTTTGATAAATACTTTTCACTTGTTCAAGAATTTGTCACTGTTGACAGTTGGTAGCCATGTAGCTGACGGACAGTGTTGCGAAATGCCGGAATTAAAAAACTCGACTGAAAGAAAATTCTAATTGGGTTAATAAATCAATATTGAATTACAAGGGTGTTTCGGAAACGCTAAACAACCAAGACAAAATAATCTATGCTCAAAATAATCGGTTGTAATCGATTTCAGTATTATTAAAAAGTGTAGTGTTCTGTCAAATAATCTCAAATCTTCAAGCAGTTTATTTAAGTGACTTGACTAGCTCACGCGGAATAATAATATTCAGATTTACTCCAATGCAGTGGAAAACCCTAAACTAATGTAATCTTTTTATGTAAATAATATATTCGAGTAAAATAAAATGCAAAAAAGGAACAATTGAAATCGATACAGTTATTGTCTTGTATTCTACATTCTGATCTAAGAATTAACGTAGTACCTGAAAGTAAGTTTTTCTTTAGTATCTGTTACATGTTGCTCTCGTACAAAAGTGGACCGATCGTCAAAAAGATGGAGTATAAAAGTGGAAAAGTTTGTCATCCGGCAACACTAGCTGTCAGGAGTGTGGAAACGGAACCTATCAGTAATCAATTGAATTTCTTTAAATATTTTATTTTTTGACCCGTCCTTTACAATAACTGGTGATACCTTGAAAAAATTCAGTTATTTACTAGAATCGTCTTGTAATAAATGTTACATCTAGACGCTAAACTTTGTTTATGTACATTTTTGCCACTGTTCTTTGCTAAGAACACCTTACCTTAGAGACAATTTCATTGCTTATGTTTAATTACGTTTATATTACAAAAAAATATATATTCTACACTAATTTCTCTTAGAAGCGACGCTGTAAATTGGAAATTTGAATTTTAGTACAGACTGTAAATATTGCAATTTGCATTTTCATGAAATATTATTACACAGAGTATTTTCTGCAGTCAAAACAAAATGTAACAAATTACGAGTGAAAGTCTAGAGTACGTAAAATATTATGTCCACACCCAAATGGGTTTTGAATTCTAATGGAATACTTATACATATCATACTGACCTGTCACTTGTACCAGACTGAGAAAAAAGTTGCTTTTAATTTTATTTTTTATTTAATAACAAACATACATCTTTACATGTTATCTAGTACAAAGTCATTAAATCATTGGAAAATTCCGGTTTACATAATTGAAGTCCTTATCAACAGAAACCAGTGCTGTATGTTATGTGTCACGTCATATTTTCGTAGCGTAGCTATATCACATCTGGTCGAAAGGCATCCTTAATTATAGATCAAGGAATATATGTATTTTTACAGACGCCCATATTCATGCAAGCCTTGATATGTCTGAACAAACCCTCGAAGGGAGGTGCAGTGTCACGTAAACGTTATGAGAGCATTTGGCTGCTAACCAGAGAACAAACAATGCAACTGGGAAATCTGCTTACAACTGAATTTCGATGCAAACTTAAGAATCTTACGCTGCGCCACACAAATCTGAATAATTTATTCTGAAGCACTTACGAAGTGAAGTTTTAAACTAGCTTCACTCAACCGATTGGCGTATTAATTGTGTTCTTTAGCAATGCTAAGTAATCCCATCGATTTGATGGTCTGATAATGAGGACGGAAATTACAAAAGTGATAACTAATTGATAAACTTGAGGTGCACAAGCTCCGATCTTGAAACTGATGTACGGTCATAGGAATTATTTATTTACGTTACATTATTTATGTTCATTTGTAACATGTATCATTCAGGTAAATATGTAGTTTGAGATCACATTTTTTATGTTTATGCTTGCACGGACACAGAATATAGTAACTTAGTTTATGATTTTACTAATTACGAGTAAACTCTGTAAAAATCATGACCTATCCAGCAGTGGACATTCAATTAAAACACTATAGCATTTTAGGGTGTAACTACTTCATGTTATGATATGATTAGGAGAGCGAAGATGCGTACGATTTACGATTGGTAAAGTTTGAAAAAGAAATCCTTATACCACTTAATACAAACATAAAATTTCTAAACATATGAAAAAAAACTGAGGTACTTTCTATGTATGTGCAAAACGCTATAATTGTATTTCGATTCGAACTATGAACTTTACAAGCACTTGAATTGTACAAAACTAGTAAAACGGAGAAAACTAATACGAAACTGGGAACTAAGAGATCGAAATAAAATCCCGAAAATTGGGATCAGAGGCATTTACGGCTAATGTTTGTTGTTCAAAGCGAGGTTTCCGTTCGTGTTGAAAAGATGAAACTGCAAAACGAATAATATCAAGATGCAAGAGCATATATCAGATTGGTTTTGTTAAATTATGGAATTTCGTTCATAGCATCAATTACAATTTCAAGTAAAAAATAAGTAACAAATTTCATAATTTAATTCGAACAAATTTTAGAGCTACATAAAGGAATCCATTAGAGGCAACACGCGTAGATTTTATAAATATGTATAATTGTAATATCTAGACGTGTTTTTGTGTCTTAAGTTTTATGAGTTTTTTATTGAATGAATGAGAGTAGGTACTCACTTAATACTAAAACAGCATGGAATTAAATAATCATACGAATATTTTTCTTTGAATCAAATTACAGAGTTGTTGGGCAGGGGCACTCGATAAATCTTGTAGTGGACTAAGTGAAGCGTGTAATTCCTTATATTGCTATCGCTTTGTTGAAACGTGAGTCCGCGCCAAGTGCACATGTTGTGTTGTAAGGATATTGGCCGAGCTTTACAGTTCTAGAAAAATTCTATTACAGTGCGTTCTCATTATTATACTCCAGTTGTGTCACGGGCTATCCAAGAGCAATAAAACCATCTCTCAACTTCGTTCTTCAACTCATCAACTTTGTCTCCGACAACTTCCTTGGAATTCTGTTTATTACCTTTTACCTACCTGCGACGTTTAAAATTTAATATTTTCCTTCATTGATATATCATATATCTTCATTTATTCAGTCTGCCTCCTAAACGACTGTTGAAGTTTCGAATCCAGATACGTCAGGGTTTTCGAAGTTAAAATTCTATGTGGCATTATTATCACTTAGCGGTAAGGAAAACATAGTGAATAGACCTGCATACCTGAGTTTGAGCCATAACGATCTGAAAGATTTGTGATCCCTTTTTTTTTACCACAGGAAATGCCTGACGCATACCCCTCCGTCAGGGGAAACGGAGGGGTTATGTGGGGCTTGCACCCACTAAAACCTGTACTTTGCCACGACGGGCCACGTTGGCGGGAGTACGGGATTCACTTGCGTATTCACCGCGCTCCCGCCAGGCCTCGAACCGCCACCAGAGCGGCAGGTCCCATCACTGCTGCCTACAGCCTGGCCGCTGCCGACCCTTCTGGGAGGCGCGTCCCGAACAGGTCGCGCCACCTCCTCGGCCTGTTGGTGGAATTCGGGTGACGGTCGCCAGAGCAAGGTTTGTGATCCCTGCTAACCTGTGCTTAACCACTTTGTAGTGGGCTCTGGGTACTTACCACCACCTCTTAAAATAACATTATTTTAAAACTATTTTAATTCGTTATACTACATCCATAGGCTAATAAATCTATGGACGATGTGTGTAATATAAAATTCACGAAAAAGTGTCCCGAGAAAACCTATATAAACGAGAGTACATGAGTATTTTTGTAAACAAATTAAAAAATTGTAATTTAAGTCTTAAATCAATACTATACAGCCTAATTTTCAAACACGAGACTAAAGTGCGATTGTAGAACTTATGTCTTTTCGCGTTTTGTATGTCATTTGGTTCGGACACTTTTTAGCGCTGACCCCAAATCCTTAGTTTATAAATCAACATCGGTATTAAAGTATTAAAGCAATATTATAATATTACTACTTCGAGAGGTGGTGGCGAGGCCCCTGATCATCCTTACCTACCCGAACTTACCTGGTAACCATCCTTGGACTCATGCTCAACGATGAGCCATGAAAACGTTAAACGCATAAATAGGTACCTACCGAGTTCCTTGCCAGTTCTTATCGGTGCAAACTTACCTTCTGAACTTCGCGGCAGAGTTTTGGCTTTTCATAAGAGCCTATATGAAAAAACCTATGTGAAAAATAAAGATTTTCATTTTCATTTTCAGAAAAGTTGTTGCGACTTTTATATTTATTTATTTATTTATTTATTTAACACTTTATTTGTGCACCACAAAACAATATTACAACTAAGAAGTAAAAATTAATTAGTACAAAAGGCGGCCTTATCGCTAAGTAGCGATCTCTGCCAGGCAACTTACAGATAAGGAAAATACAGAGGAACCACGGACTGCAGGTGGTGCAAAACTATAACAAATATTATTATTATTCTTTATATTCATATTAATTCATATTTTCTACATTTTTAAATATTTCATTACAAAACTAAAAAAAAAAACATTTAAAAATATAAAAAATAGCGGTCCACCGGCTTCGGGAACAGGGTCCAAGCAACCGGCGGTCAGGGCCCCAGAGAGAGGAACCTCCTGACGATGCGAGCCGTATCTAGGAGTACAGCCTTCTGGATCTGGCCCTTGACCCAGCTACCCAACGAGAGCCTCGAAAGATGTTGGTCGAGGCTCTTGGCTATAAGACCATTAGCCGTAATGACTATCGGTACAATGATTGCTGAGTCTACATTCCACATAGCGACAACCTCGTGCGCCAAGTCGAGATACTTGGTGAGTTTCTCTTTCTCAGCTTTCACGAGGTTCTCGTCATGCGGAACAGCAACATCAACAATCATTGCACGGCGCTCTGATCGATCTATCACCACTATGTCAGGCTTATTGGCTACAATAGTCCTGTCTGTAATGATAGACCGATCCCAGTATAGTGTGATATGACCATTTTCAAGAACTGGGTCGGGCACATACTTGTAGTACGGTACCTCCGATTCCACAAGATTGTATTTCAAGGCAAGTTGCTGGTGGATAATCCTGGCCACTTGGTTATGTCTGTGTAAGTATTCGCCGTTAGCTAGATGAGAACAACCAGAAACAATGTGACGGATAGTTTCTCCAGGACGGCGACATGCCCGACATATCTCTACCGTTCCATCCTTCACAATGTATTTTCTGTAATTGTTCGTCATCATGACCTCGTCCATAATTGCACAAACAAACCCTTCGGTTTCCCCAAAGAGGTCACCAAAGCGCAGCCAGGCCACGGACGCTTCAAAGTCAACATCAGGCCCGTGGAGGGCCCGATAAAAGCGTCCAAAGCGTTTTATTATTATTATTATTAGCCCAGTTGTAGGATGGCATAACTACAACTCGTCCCATTTTCGGGCAAAGGCCTCCCCTAGTCTCTTCCAAGTTTTGATATTGTTGGTATTTCTGTGCCACAAAGGGCCTGCGAACTCTACAATGTCGTCTCTCCACCTGTAGACTGGTCTTCCTCTCTTTCTGATATTGTAGTTCGGGCACCAAGTGGTTATTTCTGTGGTCCATCTGTTGTCTTTTCTTCTCATAACATGACCAGCCCAGTTCCATTTGTTGGTCATGGCCATCGTTACTGCATCTGTTGTATGGAGTTTTTGTTTTATTTCTTGTTTTGAGCATTTGTCAATCAAACGTATGTTCAGAATTGATCGTTCCATTTTCCTTTGCGCGATTTTTATTCTAAGTGCAGCTTTCTTTGTTAATGCCCAAGTTTGAGACCCATAGGTTAGTATTGGTATAATACATGAGTTGAACATTTTTCCTTTCCATTCTAATCCAATTTTTTTATTTTTAAAAATGTATTTTAATGACCAAAATCTCCTCCAAGCGTTTTCTATTCTTTTATCTATTTCTTGTTGCATATTACTATTACTTCCTAGGGTAAGTATTTGTCCTAAGTATGTAAAGCTTTGTACAGTTTCTATTTTTTTTTATTGTTGACCGTTATGTTAATGTCTCTACCTTTACTTGACATAACTTTCGTTTTTATTTCATTAATTTCTAGCCCAACTATACTGCACTGTTTGTTTAGGTCATTAACCATTTGTTGTAACTGTGTTTCAGATGAAGTAATTAAGATGATGTCGTCTGCAAATCTGAGATTTGTTAGATATCTACCGTTAATTTTGATGCCGTAATTTTCCCAGTCAATATGCTTAAAAACTTCTTCCAAAATGCAGTTGAACAGCTTGGGCGATGCGGGATCGCCTTGTTTTATACCTCTACATATGTTGAAATATTCTCCTGGTTTTTCCAATACTACTCTGGCTTTAGAGCTTTTATAGATGGTCTGTAATAGTTTTACGTATTTTGGTTGCACGCCTTGATTCAAAAGAGCCTCCCATAAGAAATGAAATTCAATAGAATCAAATGCTTTGTTAAAATCTATAAATGCTAGGTAGATTGGTATATTATATTCTTTTGTTTTCTCTATTAATTGATTCATAGTATGAAGATGGTCCGTTGTTGTAAAGCCTGTTCTAAAACCTGCTTGCTCTATGGATTGCTGTTCCTCTAGGACATTAGAAATTCTTTTCAGTATTATTTTTGAGAAAACTTTGTATATGTTTGAAATAATACTTATTGGTCTATAGTTATTTATATGTGAAGGATCACCTTTTTTATGTAAAAGAATTATGTCCGTGTGTTTCCATTGATTCGGTATCGTTTCTGAGATTAATATGTCATTAAGGATATTTTGAAAAGGTTTTATGATTTCTTCGACTCCTATTTTCAGAAGTTCCGCATTGACATAGTCTGGTCCTGGACACTTACCATTATTCAAAGACATTATTGCCTCAAATATTTCATCTCTTTGGATTTCGGGGACCATTTCTCTCTGAATAATCAAGCCCGATTGAGATTCTGAGCAATTTGGTGCACATTTTGAACTATATAGTAACTTATAGAAATTGGTAGCCGTATTGAGGATGTAGAGTCTATTTGTATGCAGTTTACTCGATTGGCTTTTTATATTTGGCATCCAACTCTTACTGTCAGTAAATAGAAGTCGCTCTATTTTCCGAATTGAACCCGTCTCCTTCAATTGTAAGGCGATATTCTCATTCTGGAATTCATTTATATCTTTTCTGATTGCTTTCTTGGTTTGTTTATTTAGGGTTGTCAAATCCATAATTTGTGAACCTGTTCTTAGTTTTTTATTGAGAATATTTCTTTGCTCTATCAAGCTTTTTGTATGATCAGAAAGCTTCATTTCTTTTTTAATTTTTTCCGGTAGAGTTGTTTGTGCGCTGTTTGTAATAATTTCAATAAAGCTGTTATATTTTATACTTAAATAACAAATATACTTAAATTCAAATAAGTACACACTACTACATACACTAGATTACACAAATAAAAATAATAAAATAAATATTATAAAAAAACTAATAAATATACTCAATACCCAATTATAATATATTTTGTATATATTCCGTTATATTACAAATAAACAAATAATTACAATATATATAGCTGCTTGTGCTGACTGACTCACTGATTGATCACCTCTCCTGAACAATTTTGTATGAAAAAAATTTTTTTTACTAATCATTTCGTAAAGAGGGGAAAAAATCATTAAGAACAAAAATATGGAGAGAGCTGATGATTGAGGATTTCGAAGACGGGTGAAGAGCACTGGGAGGGTATTGAAGAAAGGTGGGGGGTGCTCAACCAAATGTCATTCGAAAGGTCATCCAATTGCCAGTGAGCTGAAAAAAAATTCAAAATGGCGGATTCAAAATGGCCGCCATTCGAATTTCGTCGATATCTCGGAAAGTATAAAAGATGGAAGAACGGTTTCTTAAGCAGAGTTGATCAGGACCCAAAGGTCTACACGATGAATAGAAAAAAAAATCCAATATGGCGGAAAATTTTTTTTTTCACAGAAAACGTAAGGCGAATTTTGAAGGGAATTTTTATGGGCGGGAAGACAGCACGCGGGCCACATGTGGCCCGCGCCCACACGCGCCCTACTAGTAATATATATACTTAGAAACTTAGATTTTGCCGCTCAAATACTAGAATGGGCACGTTGCGTCGGAAAATACAGTGTCACACCCTTCACTAGGTTAGCAGGAGTGATTGCAAAGCTCGTAGACTGTCTCGTGGACAATAATCGGACGAGATTTATCCAATGTTCATCATTTTAAGGCACAATATATTCTTTACAGATAAGTTATTAATATTGTGTTTACCGCACGCCTGGTCCGTGGTTCACACAACATGCTCCGAAGTCCAGACTTAACGAAGATTTACGGACTTAAACCGGGCTTACATTCTATTACAACTGGGTTTGTTTGTTAGGTATGGTACACTGCAATATCTGCATCACAGTCTTTATTTCGTGCAAAAGGAATAGAAAGGAAATAAAACTATACAGGTTGCGGGTTGCTATTTACAATGTCTGCCAAAAGAGATTATTTGTGAAAAGGAGTTTTAGTAACATCAATTCAAGTCTTTTGTTTTTGTTAAAACTCCCAATAAATTAAATTGTATTTATTTTGAAATATCTTAAAAAAGAAAATATTTTCCTAAAACACACAAGTATTTTTAAGTGAATATAAATTCATTCATACTAACGTTAACAGGTGGAAATCGTATTTAGTTAATCTTCCATAACGCTACGACGGAAAGTATATGATTGAGCGAATATTCTTTAATTTCTAAGTAGTAAGTTCAGTTTAATATAAATGTTTCATTATAGAATATGCTAGTAGGTATATGGAGAGGAATATCGGAAAACTATCCATTAATCTGAAAACGTTTATTTTCCTAAAAGCAGTCGAAAAAATTCTCCATACATTTTGGTTAACAGACGAGAAAATACGTTTTACATTCCGGTTAAAACGTTTTAAAGAACATGTGAAAAAGTTTTAAAAGCGTCAGTTCAATCAAGCTTAGATTGCACTTGAAGAAGTAGAGATCGTTTCACTCCGGTTTAATTCCATTGCATTTGCCGGTAATACGCCAGCCGCGGCTCTCACTTGATTAAAAAAACACTTTTCTCGCCTCGAATGAGTGTATTGAGATCGGATGACTGTTTTCAATCTTGCATCTGGATATGAGTCCTCTATCGCTCTTAAAGAGGCGGAAACCGATTACGTTGGCAGTTCGATTCCCGCTCGGTATTTTCGTTCCCACTCCTTGCGCTTACTTCTAGCGGAAAGGGCCATTTCAAGACGGGCTAGTACTTAAAGGAATCTAAAACAGGATTTTTTGGAATCTATAGCCGCGTTCTGACTGTCATCATCTTCTATTTTTCCCACTCTTCCTTCCACCTCCACGCACACAGGTGGTTACGTCATAACACCAAGTATCTGTATATCTTTCATACTGTACTGTTTAGTAGTTTGAGTTAGAAATTGATAGATCAGAGAGTGGCATCACACACTTATACGTGGCATCTTCTTTTTGTTTTTTGCGTACGATAATCATTACAGATAACTTGGAACTCAATAATAATGGAGCTTGTTTTCGCGTTGTATTACACTGTAGATAAAAAATGTGTCACGTTTTAATTCAGACTGTAAAGATTTCTCCAAATAAACAGTATCACGAAGTACCCTTTCACGAAGTACCTAAGTAACAGCAGACAACTCCATTACAATTAAAGCGGAAGTCAGGAATGTTCTAGAAAGTAAAACGAAGACAGCCTCCGCATTTAGATTCCCCAGTTAACTTTGTCTCGGCATAAATCCTTGGATTAATGGAGCGACACTATGTTGGTAGACGCAACTCTTTTAATCTTTTTAATCTGATTTAAGCTTTAAAGACCGAAATTGAATCATGTCAGGAAACTAGTCTCGTTGAAATGCTGAAGGACACTAAACCTGAAGGTTATTAAGATAATGTGCATTGAAAGGAAAGTAACTTTTTGTATGCAAAATTTAATTCCGGATATAAAAAAGACGTATGCCACTCGGAGACTGCCGCGGTAAATCTATTGTATAGCATTTTTTATCAACTTCTAACAGTCCACCCCACTCCGTGGGGTGTGTTAGGTTATCTTGGATTCGGTCTCCACGCTCAAGGCCCGCGATAGAAGCTATGCAATAGCTTAAAAAAATGGTTGGTTCAAAAAAAACACCATTTTATTTTCCTAGAAAATTTTGTTTTTAGTTTATGAGAAAATTTGGTAAGAACTGATAAAACTAAGAAACTAAAAAGGAACTAAAAAACTGTTCAGTTTTTTGTCTTTTCAATGTAGATAATACAAGTTGCATGAGTACATACATAATTTAAAGCATTTTACGTAGCCTTTTATGTGGTTTCAAAGTAATTTAGTAGTGGAAGATTCTCGAGAGCGTGTCACTCGGTATTTTAACCTGGACACAGCGTCCGTCGTACATAACGTGCCACAACAGAAAAGGTACCTTAAAAGATATTTCCTTGAGTTTTTCGATAAAATCCACTTTGAGAGAGCAAGCTACAAAAGGAATATAAAAACGATGACGCTCTTTTATGTGGATAATATGACAAGGATATCCTGTCGGAAATGTAGGTACTGAGAGAGACGTGACCTCAAAATGTGGACTTTGGGTAGCTAAAGTAAAGTTTAATCCAAGGTAATGGAATTCAAAGATTCGTATGTACTCGTACCTACCTACTCGTATTTTAAAATAAGACAAAATGCGCCCGTTGCGAGCCGACCTCTGGGGCTTTCCTACAGTTAGTAGGTAGAAGTATATTTTAACCGAAAATACTATTAGCATTCTATGCTGTTTTTATTCAAACCCATTTTTGAATAAAATTATTTTTAATTTTTACAGTGGGAATATTTTTCAGGATTATCAACGCAATTGAAAAGCTACAATGAGACCGAGAATAGAAATTTGTTTTATCAATCCAAAAAATACAATTATGAAAATAACCTTAATAGTAAAACTATCCTAACTTCGGGAGCTGCTTTTAAAGAACCTATAAAGTAGACACGAAAAAAGCCAATTATGCGTGAAGTATCGCTACATTTAACATCACTTCAGGTAAACCTAAATATAAAAATGTTAAACTGGTGTGAAAGAGTTTCCTTTCAAACTCGCTTGTCGGCTCATATTATGTAAGTGTATAGGTATAGTTTTACCACAAATCCCC
The DNA here is from genome assembly GCA_963855885.1 of Coenonympha glycerion. NCBI lineage: Eukaryota > Metazoa > Arthropoda > Insecta > Lepidoptera > Nymphalidae > Coenonympha > Coenonympha glycerion. The sequence continues at coordinate 11,041,678 of OY979637.1, read as the reverse complement.
AAACACGTTAGCGCCTTCTCAATTTAGCGCGTATGTGGCGACGAATATTTGGGTCACGCATCAGTAGTTTTGCCCTAGCCTCCTTACGTCTATCAAGGGGTTCGGCTTATGGCATACTCAAGTGGAAGTATGCGGGAAAACTCTTTTTGATATCGGACCATAAAATATGGAAGGGCCTCCAGTTTCCTTTTCGAGCACTCTCTAGAAGAAAGTAAGTTCTTAACTACACTAATTACTTACTTTTATTTTTACCATAAAATGGAATAATATAATCAAGTGCAATGCAAATTCTAACTAAATTAATAGACTTATCTATAGATAAATAATGCTAAGGATTTTTTTATAAAAAAAAACTCTTTAAAATGAAAATCAATTAACGTCCATTAGTACGAGTCTCCCAATACCTTTACCAAATTTAATTAAACTATAGGTTACATTGTTGGGACACACAGATGATGTAGGCGATTAAATATTACAATTATTAATTATGCCATACTAGTTAGAGTAATATCATATTTTTTTTTTTTTTTTTTATACTTTATAGGTTTACGCTTGACCACAATCTCACCTGATGGAAAGTGTCGATGTGGTCGAAGATGGAGCTATTCCCGATGTTCAATAGAGAGAGAGATGGATACCTAATGGTCGATGCTAAGCCCAATTGACAGCCCATTATGTAACGCGAGTTAATTGTTCAATATATCCATAGTTAGTGCTTATAACATCATGGTCTAATCTGCTATTATGTGGCTAGATTATGTACCCTCGAAAGATATTCCCAAGTTTATGTGTTAGATTATTTTTTTCTAAATTTAATACGAGTTAGTACAAACTCATCTTCTTTCAACTATCGGTCAAGTACGGACTCGTGCTCAAAAGGTTCCGTACAATTATGTATGAAAAAAACTATAAAAATTATCTTAATCAATATCGAGCAAAATAATTAATGTTGATTCAGGCTTCTGCATCACACGAACGTAGCGAGATGATGATATAGAAGCCTCAATATTACTCTACCATTAGTATGGTAATATTAGGACTTCTGCATCATCGACTCAAAACGAGCGGATCCCTAAATACGGCTTTACTCCGGGAGTAACAATGTGAAAATCAACAGACTACACAAACTTACACTTACTATGAGGTGTCAATAACGGTAACAGTGTCGCGTGTTCAATGGTTTTTTCTTACAAAAAATGCACCATGTACCTAAAGAAGTTTTTACCTCTTAAAAAACCTTTCAGACGTGGTTTCCCTATTTCAGGTAAAGCTATGAAAGATACGTTAGATAAAAATTAAATTATCTTGGTAGGTACATATATTGAGTTGGGTTTAAAGACAGCAGTCGTACATCAGAGATGATAGTCTGTCTAGACAGACGTTATGTTGGGAAATAGGTCGAGTGATCGAGGCCGGTCAAGAATTGTATACATTCAAAAAACGACCTCAGCTCTATAAATCTTTCGGTATTACTGTGTAGTTCTCCATTCCTTAATATTTCTATAGATTAGTACAGTTACAGTTGTCAATTAACAATTGAGTTATAAATAAACTACTTATGACTTGATAAAAAATGTTAACTTTTATCTATACGAGTATAACGTAGCGAGATCATGGTGCAGAAGCCAGAACTCTCAACTATATTTAAGTATTGTACCCACTATTATACACAATAATAAAATACCTGCTTTTTACCAAAAATCTATTAGAATGAAAATTAAATTATAACTTCTTGTGACTTCGTCGAGTCGTGGCGCCACTGCCGTCATAACAACATCAGCTCCGTGTAAAAAAATACAAAATAAATTGATAATAGTGCTTTTTAACCAAACAAAAGTCTCGATAAGGAAGATAATAGTGTAAATGTGACTTGGAAGTATTTTCTTTACTGAAATAGTGCAAAAACAGAAATAATCTCGGATATAGTTTTTGTAAGTGTCAAGTATATAGTCGCTTTAAATTCATAATTTCCGCACAGTAAATAGTATCGGCGCATCTGCAAAAGCATTACACATTTAAGAAAAGTGCAAATCTCAATCCACATAGTGAAATCAAGAAAGAAGAAAAGCATCAAAACAAAAATTTTACTTTTAAACATCAACGGTTGTTTTGGAGTAGTGTCGTGACAGTGACATAATAGTTGACACCTATCCAAGATCCGTAAACACAAACCCTGCATGACAGCAGAAAAAGCGCCATCTATGAACTAGATTTAGAACTAACAAGCAAACTTGCCAATATCGTATCATTGAAGAAGAATGCCACATTGTTGATATTGCATCATACTATTTAGCGTCGAAGTAACCTTAAGTACCAAGAGGTGGCGTTTGATTGCTAATCAAATCTGACAGTTACAAATTGAGTTTGACACATAAATACCTAACAGAAAAAAGACACATAAGTACACGAATAATATGGCTTCAGATCTAAGCAAATTGATACATGAGCTTCGACTACAAATTAAAAGCGATATAAACATCTCCCTCAGCGAGCAAGAAGACAGAATTACAGCAAAAATTAACAAAAACATTGATCAAAAATTCACCCACATCCAAAACAAAATAGAAAAAATCATCCAAACTAACGAAATTCAGGAAAAAAGGATATCTTTACTCGAAAAACAAATAAGGGTAAGGAACCTGATATTCTTTGGAGTAGAAGAAGGGGAAACGTCTTATAGAGGTTTAGAAGAGAAAATGCTTAGCATCATCAACGAAATGGGAGTAGAATGCACAAACAACGAACTAGAAATGGTAAGAAGGATTGGAAGGGCACAAGAACGTAAGATAAGACCAATAAGTGTCACACTTACAACTTACGGAAAGAAAGTATCAATTTTAAAGAATAAAAATGAAATTAAAAACAATAAAATATATATTAAGGAAGACTATCCACCACAGGTACTGGAAACACGTAAATCACTACAGGAGCAATTGAAAAAGGAGAGAAGTGAGGGCAAAGTAGCATACCTGAAGTACGATAAATTAATTGTCATCAAAGGGCGTAACGATGCCAAGAAAGGGAAGAGCTCTACACAGAACCCAAATTCAAAAAAGCGAGAGCTTGAAAATTCACCACCACAGGCGGAAGGGAACCCCTCTTCAAAGAATGATCATACCATCAAGCATCAAACTGCCAAGAAAAATAAAATTACTCGCAGCGGCCAGGGTTCGATTATTAAATACGTACAAACGAAACAAAAAGATTCACCAGGCCCATTTTTGATCGCCTCGGAAGAGGACATCGAAGATTAACGACTAACAGAACCTCCTTTAACCATATCACCCACGACCCTACCACAAATGTTACAAATCTCTAGATACTGACGAACATAAAACAATCTTCCCCAGTATGGCTGGCCCCCACGGGGATAGTATGGCTAAAACCCTCTCAGAAGATCTCTACAAAGGGCTGAGAGGAGGCTTTCACCGCAAAAAAGCGGTCCTTCTACTAAAAGGAAACAACATAAGTAGGAACACTGTATATATATTGGACTTTAAAATAAACTAGGAATCAAAACGAAAAACAAAACAATTTTGTTTACAGAAATAACAATTTTACATAATAATAAATGTAGATAAGTCAAGAAATAATGAAAAACTAACCTACTCATAACTAGAAATAATACGTTAATAAGTTACAAGTCATTACGTAAATTGTTACCTAGATTAAGAAAACACTTGTAGAAGGAAATTAAAGCTATTTTTATTTTTATTTTATTTTATTTTTCTTGTGACTTGACCACAACTATGTGACCTCTCCCCGCCACCAAATCTGGATCCGCCATTGAACAGAAATACATCATCTGTGAAAATTTCAAATGTGTAACTGTCATGGTTCAAGAGATACGTTAAAGCTGTTTTTAGGTACAGCTTTAACTCTCAAAAAATTAATACTAGAAGAATATAATTTTTTTTTCTGTAAAGAATTCAAGCGAAAAAAACGAGGTTCCCTTTTGCGCCTTAACTTTTACGGCAAACACAACAAAACAAATACGCGCATTTTTTCCGTTAGCGTTCTTTGTACCGCAGTCATTTTAGATAATCTTGTATTTTCCTTTGAAACGGTCGGCACTTTCCTAGCGCCGCGTGAAATTATTTAATGAACTCGGTTTTATGGGACGCTGCAGGCTCTCGCGAAAAATTTCACCCTCTACAGAATATCTGCAACGCTTTTTGATTACGTACCTAAGCAAAAAAACGCTATTTTAAATTACACCACTCTTTTATCTCTCTTATACACAAAAATAGTTATTTGTTATGCAAGGGCGCAAAGTGGATTTTTGGGTCGAGTGTCAAATTTGAATGCTGAGCGGCGAAGGATTCTAGGGTTGAACCCTGAGCGCAGCGAGGGGTTCAAAGAATAGAATCCTGAGCATAGCGAGGCATTCAAAGACACGAGACCCAAAAAATTTGCGCCCGTCCATAACACAAAATTTTTCATCTCACCACAGCGAGGAAAATCACCAGAAGAACACTTTAGATCGGCATTGCGATTTATGTTAAATGTTGTTTTTGGTACTTAACTCTGAATAATTCACTTACTGAAACCACCTTCAATCATCACTCACCTTATTTCAAAGTTAAAACAAAAAAATAATGAATAAAGTAATAAAAATATTAGGTATTTTCATTTAATCACGATTGGAAACATAGACAACTATCACTAGACCAGAAAAAAAATTGAGAAACTTTTTTTTTACTTTTTTTTTGAATGCGTTCTAAAATAGGAATTTCTAAGAACCAAAGATAATATAAAATTTTATAAATATTTTAACAATAATTACATAAACAACGAGGAAAAATCATGGATTTAATTAGATTTCTTTTATAATTAATAAAACTAAATAGGAGTTATTATATTTATTGATATTCTAAGAAAAAGTAAAAATAAAAAAACTAATATACCTATACAAACTCTAAGGTCGAACTTTTTTACTGAACGTATGTTATTAGAAAAAAAAGGAAGTCTTCAGCTTTGACATTGACATGACACGTAATTCGAGTTTGACGTTGGAAATGCTTTTCGGCCCAAGGGCCGGAAGGGATTTTCACACTACTTTGTCTCCCTTGGGAAAAATGAAAATGCTTTGGCGGCCTAGGAAATATAATAGCATTTTCCGCCCGCATTTCGGGCTTTAAAAATCGCTTTTCCGAGCGGGTGAGATGAAAATATACATAAAAGCCTCAAGTAAGTACCAACAAGCCATCATTCAATATATCTGTGCATAAGGTGGACTTATAACACAGAAAACATAATGGACATAGATTTATGGTTTATAAGAGTACGTCGCTCGCGCTCTGGAACTTATGTTCTTTCAGTTTACTAAAGTAAGTGGATAAAGAGCTCCCAATGATTAAACTCTATGAGAAATAGATTGCACTTAGCTCCAGTTGCCCGATATTTCATACAAGGAATTTTTAAGTGGTTTTTTAATCAATAGAGTATTTCGTCATTGATCAAATCCATGTATGACAATGCAACAGAATCAAGTGACTAAAGAAACCTAAAGAAAGAAACTAACGTGTGAATGACTGCGTCAGACATATCAAAACCAACTTTTTTTTGTTGTCAATTGTATAATCACTTTGCCCCAAATGCATCTTTGCCCCTACTTTGTTATCCATTAGCAAAGACATTAGCCAAGAACCTTGAAACTAAATTCAACGAAATATTACAATAAGAAAGCTTACCATTATAATTAGTTGCTTTTGCCTTAGGTACCGACATACCCTTTTTTTATTATAGATAGGCTTGCGCTTGACTACAATCATATCTGATGGACAGAAATGATGAGGTCTAGGATGGAGCGCGCTTGCCTAGAAAATGCCTATTCACTCTTCTCTTGAAGGCACCCAGGTTGTACTTGGCTGGGAACACAGAAGCTGGAAGGGTGTTCCACACCTTAGCGGTTCATATCAGAAACGTGGAAGAAAATCGTTTCGTTCGAGCTAAAATTCGTATTATACTCGTATCTTGCGTTTGTTGTAGTACAATGGATATGTACAAGAATGTTACTTGACCTTTAAATAAATCGTGGCTACTGTGTCTAGCCGTAAATAATTGATTATTATTGATTAACTGCCATTATATTGGCCTTCTAATAATACCTGTCTGTAATATAAACTATATCAGAATGTGACTCCGAGGGCAACTTGCCCCTTTTGGGGTAGGTACAAACCTCGACGTGTACCTGTTTCTTTGGCTCGATATTTTCTGGAAAGGGGCTAAGGAAAGCTTCTTTTTCTGGTGGGAGGCTTCGGGCGCGGCTAGTTACCACCCTACCAGCAAAGACGTGACGTCAAGAGATTTAGCCCTCCGGTGCGATGCTGTGTAGAAACCGTTGGGGTGACTTTACTTACCCCTTCCAAGTTAGTACGTTAACATCTTCGGTTGCATCATCACTTACCATCAGGTGAGATCGCAGTCAAGTACTAACTTGTATAGTGTAGAAAAAAAGCTTTTGTAAAATGTCTCAGATTTTGGTCAGTTGGTTGGCTGTATATAACAGCCCACGCTGTCAGTAACAACGTCACTGTCCAGTTCCAGGTGACTGTACTCTTTGAACTTCGCGTCGTTTTTCTCCGTCGCAGCCCGTGCGCAACCGCACAGAGAGGACCGTCAGAGCTCACTGGTAACACACACCCTTATGGTGGTCGATCAACTAGAGGCGCCAAGTAGAGGTTAGCATGAGGACTTCATGTGAGCAAAAAGATGTTAAGCAAGGTCACGAAAATTTCTCGACGTTTTAAACTGCCGTGCTATTCTGCAAAACAGCGATGAGCGTGCATCTCTGCATCTATGAATTTGTGAGTTGTAATAGAGTACAATTTTGCTTGCCATATTCGGCTTGGCAGCTGTCTGGCAGCAGTTTCATTTTGTAGAATAGCATTCCAGGTCTTGAAACTTATTGTACTTCTCATTTAACTTAAGGACGCTTTTAAATTTTTAACTATTCATGACTGAGTAAATGGATTCAGCTCTATAAATCAAGCAAGGAATTCGCTTAACATAAATCTGTGGATAATATCGCAGGTATTAATAACGCTCAAGCTCGCCGCGTAATATTACACTCTCTGGAGATTTCACGGATTTGTAACTTACACTGTCTGTAAAGTTTATGTTGCCTATCAAAATTTTACAATTATAGTATCTCTTTTTTGTTAATAAATTACTACTACGAGTTAGCTGTTAAAACAAATTATATTAATTTTTATTAATATCAGACCTAGCCTACAACTGAGCTTTCGAGTGACGGGTTGATAAATGGTCTATGCCATTAAAAATAGTTTTGCCCTAAGCTAGAGGCACCCGGACAATAGTTCAGAGCCTCCAGAGCACTATTGGCGGCGATAATTTTGATGTATCTTAAATAATTCTTAATATATATAAATCTCGTGTCACAATGTTTGTCCTCAATGGACTCCTAAACTACTGAACCGATTTAGTTCAAACTTCGTGAATATCTGTCATTTGGTCCAACTTAAAAGATAGAATAGTTTTTATCCCACGTGGACGAAGTCGCGGGCATCAGCTAGTAATTTATAAAAACCACAGATTTTAGACAGTGTTGAGACCGATAGATGAGTGTGTGCACGCACACATACTTAAATACCGAGCGTCACTTGTTGCTTCCGAAATGTTTATTTGTAAAATCTGTGTTAAAAAAGTGTGTAAAACACAATGACGAAATACGCCATGGTGAAACACTAGAACAAAAGCCAGTTTGAATTAGAACTGACGACTTTTGAATTAAAGTAGGAATACAAGAAATGAGCCATTGAGAATTCAAGACTGAAAAACCACAAATGTTATTTTGTAATAATACTACCTATTTACTTTCAAGTTACAATAATCCATGTATAGAAACCACAAACTAGATGAAGCGATTCAGCATGTATGAAATAATAACATCGAATATAATCTAGTAATATCATCTTCGTGTGTGTTAATTAAAATTGGAGGCATTGTTACGGAAAACGGCTGAACAGGGACCACGGATGTGCTGCTGGTTACCCTAATTTATCTTTCTCATATGAAAATGTCCCTTGTATGATGTGTGTTTACCATGATTTATTTTTGAAAGTAATTTTCGAGTTATTTTTAAGTTGAACGAGCTCCTGCCCATTGAAAAGATTTTCTGAAGAAGTTGACCGGTGGTGGATGGATGATGAAACTGAATGACTTGATGTTTGATGATGTTTAATCAATGATGTAAAACGACAAGTCGTGCTCACATGATAGATTCATAAATCTCATGAGTAGACGTTTCACAGTTCACTTAACATTAAATGAACATCTTGCTCCTCTCGTCATATTTATTAGGTATGCAATAAAAACGTTATAGTAAATTAGCACGTTTTCTGAACAATAATAAAGACATAAAAAGCACTATTTCCCACAACTGAGCATGGTTTCAAAAGGAAGGGAGTATGGCTATAGCCCACACGCAATAATTATGGGTTAGCAATTACAAAATAACATACTACAAAAAATTGTATAAGGCAGCTCTTTCAAAACAGATAAAGAACACAGCTTAGTTCGAGCATTTTCTGAAGAGCTTGTTAAGCTTTATTTCAACCTGGACACAGCAGCCGTAATATAAAACGTGTCACAAGTTCACGCTTTATTTCAACCTGGACACAGCAGCCGTAATATAAAACGTGTCACAAGTTCACAAATACGGGACACCATTAAGAGATACTCCACCGAGCTACCTTTAAAAACATACTCCTAAAAAATTGTATAAGGCAGCTCTTTCAAAACAAATAAAGTCTTAAACACAGCTTAGTTCGAGCATTTTCTCAAGAGCGTGTTAAGTTTTATTTCAACCTGGACACGGCGGCCGTGATATAAAACGTGTCACATGGTAACAACACGGGACACTATTTAAAAGATACTCTACCTTGGAAACCTTTTTAAGCGAACAAAGGGTGGGCAAAGTAGTTTTTGCTATCTATGTTAAAAATCGTATAAATATGCCTAAAACATTTTATAAAGAAGGCGACTCAGTATAATATGAACAGGTCGCGACTAATATTATACGTATTTTGCTTGATGAAGTGAATACTAGGACGGCCAAGAGGGGGATTTTGGTAGTTACTTGAGCGTCGTGGGGATCTATTGGATTTTAAATATTAGATGCTAAAATAAATGAGGATGTATGACGTATGCTATTTCAGTGGCAGGGGAAGCTAATACAAGTTTTCAAAAAATCTGTCTATGGATGTATTCTCGAACGCGTCAGATTTTTATACAGACGCTTCATCTTGATGTGCTTGTCGTCCTGACTCCAAATCTGACAATTATGTCGAGGAGTTTTCTTAATCTGACGGTTTCAAAATTAAACTTTTGGGCTCTTGGGCTCCCTTACTACAAGCAATTTTTTGACTACAATGCAGTGAATAAAGTCAAATCACCTCATTTGACGGACTCCAAAATTATTTTCAAATGTTTTTTCCTTTCTTATTTAGTTTTTACTAGCTTTTGCCCGCGGCTTCGCCCGCGTGAATTTCGGTGTTTTACACCCGTGGGAGTCCTGGATTTTCTGGGAAAAAAAGCATATGTGTTAACCTAACTTCAGAAACACGATAGGATAAAAATTTCTCACCAAAAAGTTCTCCCAAAAATTGCTCCAAAATCTCCATTTTTCTAATTTCCATCGAAAGCTACGATGGACATAATTGTAATTTTTGTTTTAATTTATCGGTAAAAAACAATTCCCAAAAACGCTCAGAACGACATTTAAATAACTAGCTTAGTTTTTGAAGTAATTAGGTAAAACAACGTTTTTCTGTTATATTCCGCAACGCTGCATACTAACCTAACCTAACCCACCAACGTATTCATAAGAGTGAAAAGGATGTAAATAAAATCAACGTATCCGCTTAAGAGTGAAATAATTTCAGAACCTTTACCTTATAGGTATCCATTTTCGCATTTATAGCATAATTACTATCACATATTCTATTGCTTAACTAAAACACATATTTTTAATAGCGAAACAGTTCTAATATCAGAAGCTATACAGGAACACCTTTTTAGCATTATTAACCTGTAGCCCATTGCTTAACCAAAACACACATTATAAATAGCGAAACAATTGTACTTTCAGAACCTTTATGGATAGGTACACATTTCCACATTTATAGCATTACTAATTACTATACCATATCCCATAGCTCAACAAAAACATACATTGTCAGTAACGAAACAGATGTTAGTTCAGAACCTATATCATATACTTAGTTACCCATTTTCATAGTTATAATATTATTAACCTGTATCTCATTGCTCAACTAAAACACAAAATGCTAATAGCGAAACAGTTGTAATGTCGGAACCTATAATACAGGTACCCATTTTCACATTTATAGCATTATGCATTATTTATAGCATTATAGCATTATTATTTATAGCATTATTATCCCATATCCCCTTGTTCAACTAAAACACACTTATTAAATGCATACAGTGCTATGTTCAGAACCTACATAGTGGCCATTTTCACATTTATAGTGATAATAGATTCAGTTTTTGCCCGCGACCCCGCCCGCGTCAAATTCGCTTTTTCATGAATCCTAAGGGAAATTTCATTTTCCCGTTATCGTTCCCTATTCCAACCTTTAAACATGCTTTCAAGCAAGTTCGCTTGAACAATCTATCTATAGATGTAGCTATAGATTGCTCAAGAAAATTTGGTATTTTGAGTATCCCACGGGAACTATGGATTTTTTCGGGATAAAAAGTAGCCTATGTGTTAATCCAGGTTATAAGCTAGGTAGCTTATGTTCAAAATTTCAGCCAAATCGGTTCAGTAGATGCGACGGGAAAGAGTAACAAACAAACAAACTCACTTTCCCATTTATAATAGTAAGGAAGGATAGTTCCGTACCTCAAAGAAAATAAGGAACCCTTATAAGATCACTTTGTTGTTCACCTGTCTGTCTGTGTGTCACAACCCTTTATTTTGAATTCATTTCCCAACTGTATGCAGAAGTAATAAAAGTGTCGTTGAAAGTATCTAAGTGTGGAATTGTTATCTTCTCACTTGTATCGAATTGTACTAATATCAGACCAAGATTCAACCAGATATTGTGCTATTGTTCCTTACACTTTAGAGATCCAACACTAGCATTTATGTTCAAAATCATTTCTCAGAGTACTAGATATACTTGTATATAAAATAATGTAGAATATTCTACACTGATTAGAATTTTGGGTTAAATTAAACTAAAGCAACGACACTACGAAAATAAAAGTAGTAGGTAGCAATAAAAGAAGCAGTTTTAAATTACCCAAAGCCTTTCGAGATTCAACTTTCCCGCAGGATAAAGTTTATTCCCCGGCATAAGGGAAACTACGATTCCAGTGAAAAGTCGAACTGGTTTTATTGAAGCTTAGGGACAAGGTACCTATGTAGATACCCCAAGATTACTTCTTGTTTTATTGAGTTTGTATTAAAACTACCTGTACGACATGATTTCACCAAAATAGAATTACGTTTTATAGTTTTGAATCTCTTAGATGATAAAACAAGTTAAATCGCTAATGTAGGCATGAAAATCATATTCTGTTTAACTTGTTAATCTATACTAGCTTGGTAATGCTAGCTGAGAGTTGTTTCAGTTTTTTGTTAATTTAAACCGAGATTACCTAAAGACTTCCTATCTGCAAAGGAACAAACACCGAGACATTTTGTATCTATCTATACTAGCCTTCCTAGTGCAAAGACCGCTAGAATAAAATAAAATAATTTTTACAATAAAACATATCTTAATATTATGTATAGCCGTATAGATACTTTTAAAAAACTACAATGGCTTCATATGAAGTTCCTCGGAGCTCGTTTTAAAAGTATTGTATAATATGGACAAAGACCAAATAGTGCGGAAAACTAAAACCATAAATACTAATTGGCATTATTTTGGCCATGTAGAGTAGGTAGTAATAAGCAATAGGTGCTTACATAAGTAATTTCTGTTTACACCACAGATTTTAGCTTACATTAACGTTTAGCAAATAAGTACTAACATGATGGAGAAAAGAATTCCGAAATAAACGCTTACGTATTTATTTTTATTTAATTTACAATTTATACAAAAGCACATAATTGCGTTGCATATATTAAGCATTCTGAATATAAGCAAGAAGTGAACAATACGAGAACGGAAAGCTCCAAAACTGCAAAATAAAGGAACATTGCGAGAACGCGCGGTTGTCGGTGAATCCTCCAGACTAGTTGTGAAACAGCACCACGCGAAAGTTTTAATGCATTTCTCCTTATAAATGAATTGAATATAACGAACTATGTTTATGAATGTAGGCATAATTTTTTTGACTCGATAAAAATCTATTACTAGCTAAAGAGACCGTTATTATTTTTTTAGTAGGCATACGTACAATATTTACAATAAATAATAATCAAATCATTATTTTAACACTCGTAAACTGGATTTTTTGATACACTTTACAGGAATAGTTATTGTCAATCTATGGAAGTGCAACTTCTTTAGGCGCGTTGCGCATTTTTGCAATGGGAAAAATTAATTGAACTCGCGACATCGTTACCGTTAACAGCAACAGATTTGTACTATACCTATAGTCAAATATGATTTTATAGAGTTACTCGTAGGTAGTATCAATGTTACAAGTTTTCATTTCTGTTGGCACTCCCGCAGTGCCAGTTTTTAAGGGTTTTGTACCTCAAAAGAAAAAAAAAAGGAACCCTTATTAGATCACTTTGTTTTCCGTCTGTCTGTGTGTCACGATCCCTTATTTCTATTTCATATCAAATGGTCATCCTGTTTCTAAACAAAAACTCGACTTAACCTGAAGTTCGTTTAAACTTGATTAATGTGCCAGCGTGTACCTGTAGCCTATACGTGTATCCCTGGAGTAGGGTACAATATTATATTACAAAAGTTAATCATACTTGTTATAAATCTTACAGTGTAGGTACCAGGTGTAAAATTATAAAATTTCAGAAAGAAAATATTAACAGACTATACAACACCTGCGTTATTTCTACTTGTCTTCGCTCTAACCATTCTAGAGCTTTCCTTCTATCTGTCTACTGTTATTTTTAACCTCCTATTCAATACTCCTAGCAGACTTTGTTGAATGCATTATGGTATATTAACATCCTATCCAATATTCCTAGCAGACTTAGTCGAATTCATTATGGTGTATCTATAGGAGTCATAGTGTTATTTACTGGGATTAGTCGAAAAGCAATGAAACGGTTTCGGAGATACCTCTGCAACTAAATAGTAAACAAAAAGTACACATTTTTGCATATTCAGGGTTAGTATGATAAACGTTTAAAAATTTCAACGGAGCCGGCAAGCCGAAAAGGTAAATTAATTAAACCTGAAAACAAGGTTTTACCTGAACACAAAGTTTACTTTAGTCCCTTTTTTGGTGAAAGGTTTGAACAAACGAAGCTTTTATCCTATCACGTCACGCTTTATGTTGGAGTAAAATTTTGTGTGTAGGTAAATTGATTTTAATTGAGTAGGCATTGGAAACATTAGCGTGATTAAAATGTTTGTGATACAGCCATTCCAATACAAACAACAACACAAAGGCAAAGCTTTCTCTTATTATTAACAAGAAGTCAAATCAATAATAATGGACTCTCACAGACCCAGGCCGCGGTAGTAGGTATAAAGTGGGAGGGAGGTCATCGGCAAAGCTTCTGTAAACAAGTTATATTATTTTATTCTTAAATCTTCACGAATGCTGAATTTTCATCACGAAGATAACACAGTGCAACAATACACAACAGTGTAAGATGAACTCGAACCCTACATTTGATTGTTCCGTGTCTCCCCACAAATTACTACACCCAAAGATAGCTGTCGTGGCAAACAAACAAGAATCCAATCACGCCGAGGAAAGAATTCTCTTACTTTATGGCCAATTTTCGTTGCCACAAGTTTCTCCGTTGCGGAAATTAGCCCTGATTCTGACGATAAAAGAGCAAGGTAAGTATCATAAATTTTGTATGGCCGGACTAGCCGACCGGCCGTGTGAGCCGACCACTTGTTTTTATTTGCCCTACCCTCGTCATAAAAAGCTCGTATCGCTACGAAACACTTGGTAATGACCTAGAGCTAGTTTAAGAATCAATGCCTAGAGCCTAATTATTTATTTTTGGAGTAAAAACTGCTTTAGGCGCGTTGGGCAGTTTTGAGATGGGTAGAAACCATTAAACTCGTTACCGTAACCGACACCCCACACCGTTACTGTAACCGACACCTATGTATGTAAGTGTCAGTAGGGTCTGACGATTTAAAAATACGCATTTTTTTTTACATTACTTTCAACGTTCAACTTTTGACTTTTGTTAGCACTCTCGAAATGCCTCTGTTTTTTAACCGACTTCAAAAAAAGGAGGAGGTTCTCAATTCGTCGGAATCTTTTTTTTTTTTTTTTCTATGTATGTTCACCGATTACTCGAAGACGCGTGGACCGATTTGAAAAATTCTTTTTTTGTTTAAGAGGGTTTTGTTTCCAGATGGTCCCATTTTAATCAGGTCAGGATCTGATGATGGGATCCTGAAGAAATCGGAGGAACTCTTCAAATTTTATATGGACATATGAAATTATTTGAGTATTGTTAGAAAGAGTAATATTTTCCAAGTTGTCCTATGGTCATCAGGTCAGGATCTGATCATGGGATCTTGGTGAAATCGAGGGAACTCTTCAAATTTTGCTAGTATACTTAAAGCGAGTTGGGTATTTTTTATAGTTACTGGTGCATATGCTAGCAGATACTGATTTGATGACTAAAGTCATCAAGTCAGGGTCTGATGATGGGATCTTGGTAAAATCGAGGGAACTCTTCAAATTTTGCTAGTATACTTGAAGCGAGTTGGGTATTTTTTATAGTTACTGGTGCATTTGCTAGCAGATACTGATTTGATGACTAAAGTTATCAAGTCAGGGTCTGATGATGGGATCTTGGTGAATTTGAGGTATCTCTTCAGATTTTATGAAAACACCTCAAGCAATTTGGGTATTTTTACAACGCCTTGTGCATTTTATTGTTTTCCACTAAAAAGTATAAAATAAAATCGGGAAATGCTTTCCAAAAAACCAACTTCAAATGCCACTACAAAGAGTAAAATAATTTTTATTTAAATTTTAGGTACCTACACCAATTCGAAGTCGGGCGATTGTCTATGACTTCGTCATTTCTTCGCAAATCAAGTAAGAAGGACTATTAGGGATTGTATGAAACATTGCCCGACTTCGAATTGGTGTAGGTACCTAAAATTTAAATAAAAATTATTTTACTCTTTGTAGTGGCATTTGAAGTTGGTTTTTTGGAAAGCATTTCCCGATTTTTTGTGTTATGAATTTTGGAGGGGCCTTAGTTGTGGCAGTTAAATATATATTTAATGAGGTAAGCAACGTAATGCAAGTTCGTAACAGTTGGCTGAGGTAACAACTTTGGATTTTGCAATGTATAACGTTTAGAGACATTATTATCATGTGAGATGATGAGACACTCTCAAAATGAAATAAGTTCAGCTGCTCCAAAGATTATCCCCTAAAAACTTCGTATATTGTATCCGAATTTATGCTAGACCTACTATTTGCTTCCGCGTTAAGGTGGAAAAATTAATATGAATCTTATAGCATTAATTCATTAGGTAGTATAAAAGTGAGGCTTGCAAAGGGCATATTGCGCTACTCTTCAAACAGTTACAAAGTGAGCTAGAACACCTGCGTGCAGTGAAGTTAAAATGCAAGTTTTCACACTGATGCTGCACAACAAAGTAACAGAGTACACTAACTGTCTCTCTACCGTCTACACGTTTTAACTACTTGCACCGCCGAAAGCGTATTGCAGAGAATTTCAAAGAACAAAGAGAGAAGAATAATAGTTGCAAGCAGTCTCAAAGGATTTTCGGAATGAGTGTAAATGCGATGCATTGTCTGTTCATCTGCACATATTAACTGTCTTTGAAGTTTTATGCAATATTATGTTCTAGCTAGCGGTTGTCCAGATCTTCAGTCGCGTTTGTTGGGTTACTGACATCCTACTAATAGATGGATGGATGCATGGATGGATCCTTGTCACTCTTTCAAGCCTACAGAACCGATTTGACTGAAATTTGGACCATAAATAGCTTATAACCCGGATTAACACATACGCTACTTTTTATCTCGGAAAAATCCATCGTTCGCTCGGCATTAGCAAAAAAAACGGAAATTCAAGCGGGTGGAGCCGCGGGCAACAGCTAGTATAAAAAAAAGATTCCGACGAATTGAGAACCTCCTCCTTTAAAATAAAAATATACAACACTGGCCAGTAGCTGTAGTTCGATTTTAAAAAATTACTTACGCAACACTTTCGAATTAAATCCAAATGAATGGTCATATGTGAAATCGGATCCATCGGATCATACTTCTGTTTTCGGATACACAGACAAAGAGAATCAAGCACACGTAACGTTATGAAAATGAAAGTTTCCCGCAGGATTTATAGTAATTTAAAATTAAATTATTAATTAATAACTGTAATACGCTAATTCTGTGGAACTAATTATACTAATTGTTGTCATACAACAATTAAATTGATAAAATTTAAGCGGCATGCATATTTAATAATAATTAATTAATCGATTATAAAATGTAGGTATAATAAAGTAGATAGAGTAGAGTAAGGTAGGTATGTGCAAATTAACGCAAAAAGGCAGAACAGTATAATTCATCAAAACATATACCATAGTCAATTTTTTTACCCGAAAAAAACTCCGTTTTGTAATTTTTTCCGCGGGATTGGTAAAAATCGAATAATTTTAAGCGGGTGGAGTTCTGGGGAAAAACTAGTAAAGAAACAGAGGCAAAACATTTTTTTGTAATTTCGTGTCTGCCTGGCATGCATCCTCCATCTTGCTGTAACTCCGCTTAAAGGGTTTGACCGAAATGAACTTATCTATACTAATAAAAGCTAAAGAGATGTTTGTTTGAACGCACTAATTTCAGGAACGTCTGAGTATAAATATATATTAATTCAAACTTACGTTCAAACAAACATCCCTTTAGCTTTTATTAGTATAGATAAGTTCATTTCCAGCATTGTCATACAGAAAGGTGTTCTTTTTGTGGCAAAACTATATTATATTCTTCTATAGATTCTTCGGGATATGGAATGAAAGTTTGTAGCCTTGTTTTACAAGGCGCAGAGCTTTGAACAGTAAAGCTGCGGCCAAACCTGCGCGACCAAAGCGACTGCGAAGCGGGAGCGTCTACCGCGCGGCGGACGCTACCCATGTATTCTTATGGCGCCTTGCACACCTACGCGACCGCGATGCGGGACGTACGCGTCGGCAGAGCGGGACGTACGCGTCCAGTGGTCAGACGTGTGTTTTGTAAAAGCGAATATAACAACACACAATTAATTGTTACCTATTTTATTCCACAATGGCTACACCAGGAGATACTCGTAATACATTTGTTTATAGAACGAGTGCGAGAGTATCCTATTTATACGACTGTCCAAAAAAAGGAGTGTAATGTGTTTAGGGTTCATGTATGTATGTATGTGTGTGATGTTTCTTTATTTCCAAAAGTTATGAACAGCTGAACCGATTTGAACATATGTGGGGTATCGTTAGAATCCTTAGATCCTTCCGAGTAACATAGGCTATAATTTTTTCGGAAAAATCAATATGGCGGATGTTAGGCGCCACTTTCAAATGTGTAAAACAAATTCTTCAACTATCACAATATGTGTATCAAAATGAAGGTATTAGAGAGTAGTTATAAAAAATATATATATTTAATATATAATTTTACATATGTAGGATGTACACCCAAAAAAAAACCTTTTATATGACTGTCCAAAAAAGATTGTGTAGGTAAATTTATTTCCATTTACCATAACTTTTGAATGACTAATGACGTTTGGACGTATTATTATGGGTTATTGTTGAATTCTTGCTTCACCTAACTGCTGACCATCACTAAAAGATATAAAATAAAAATAAGTAATTAAAAAATTAAAAAACACAACTGCCCTGTTATAAAACGAACTAAAAAGTAAGGAACAAGTTATTTTAGTTGAACAGATAAATTCATATGGCAGTCGGAGGGCTGTTCTGACGGATACCTTCTATTCTAAGAGGTATCTATGTTAGGTACGAGGATGTCATTAGCACTACTATTTAGTAGTTACACCAGATAAAGTCGCGCGTCTTCAGTGACTGTTCATTAAGAAATGAAGTTCACGGTTCGCGCCGTAGTCGCGCAGGTGTGCACGCGAGTTTCGCGTTGCAGACGCTCCCGCTTCGCGTCCCGCGTCCCGCGCTACTGACGCGCAGGTTTGGCCGCAGCTTTAGGTAAGAGCCACACACACTCCAGGCCTGAACTTATTGACTTACAACTGTAAAGTGGAGTATATAGACTATAGAACCTTCAATAACAAACATAACAAACTACTTGAAACATTGCCTGAGTAATGTGCTGTGTTTGCATATAATATTGAAGAATTTAGACCTTATGTATATCGATATAAGAGCTTAATTAGGACGGCTTACTGATATGTAAGTTCAGGAGCTTCTCTTTGCTACATTGCAAGTCGTACACAACGTCAAATAGATAGATGATAAGGGTTGCTTACAATTTTGCTATCATACAGTTCAGAAAATAGAAAACATAGTAGTCATATACATATTATAGCAGGCTCTGACACCCGGAGGTTCGTCTTGGCTCAATCAACAGAAAATTTATGCATGAAGAATCAATCAATCAAGGGAGCGACTCTCAAATTCCCTTATGTTAATCAACTGGCTTCAGACGTCTTCATTGGTATCTGCAATTTTCTGATTTTATTCGACAGCTGAAATATTGTGAAGTGAATAAAATTTGATTTAAAATGCTCGCCATAACAGCATACTTATTAAACATTCGACTATAATTAGCACTAATGTTTATTAACCTTTCACGCTTTACTACTGAACCGATTTGGCTGAAGTTTATAGATAAATAGATGATACCCTGGATTATTACATACCTACTGCGGGATTTGTCGAAAGATAAAATACCTATTATATAGTCCTTGCCCTTGCTTGCGTACATTTCAGGTTATATTTGGTTTCTTGCAAATTTAATATCATGTTTATAGACACAAGTTAGGCAGTTCTGACCGAAATTATTATGGGTTGCTAAACAATTCCAAAAATTCACCTGAACCTCATTTAAAAAAAGGCGCGAGTTTTGTGGAACACTGGATAGATAGCACTGTCCTCAGTTAGTTCCCGCAAACGAGTTTATTGCAAAATTTATATACGTGATTGCATGCGTGCCCATTCAGTTTTTCGTCACGCATAAAAACACTACTTTCGCCTAGTCCCCTACGCGATACCCTCGGAAAAGAAAATTTGTTTCAAAACGCCCGCCCCTCCACTACATTTTTTCACCGTGTTGGCATAAACACAGTGGAGGGACGTTCATTTTTGGATTAGACGATCTATACCTACTTATAAAGCGTACGCGGTAACATCGTACAGGCGAATGTACCGCCACTTTGTATTCAGTGACGGAGGCGTAGGACGAGACAGGTGCGCGGTGATGTACGACTATTACATGTTCTTTGTTCCCGCTACTGAAATTCTCAATTCAATTTTTTATCCTGAAAACGAGGCCGCATACGAATACAAAGAGCACTGAGCTATTCCATGAGGATGATATTGAACCTGCTTTGTCGACGATTTTGTGCCTATCCTATGCCTATCCCACTTCTGATTCAAAAATATCTGTCAAGCTTTTACTAAAAGCGAAAGTCTGCATGCGTGTACATGATAATATATTGTGTGTATGTATAACAAAACTTTCTAAGCCCCACATGTTTAAAGAAGCTCTTAAAACAATGGAAAACACCTTGCCCCTCACTATTTACATGTCGGTTGAAAGCAATGACGAAGTACACTACGCTAAGAGGACGAGAAATATGTGACGTATGTTGAAGCCAAACATTTCTCAAACATGGCGTTGTTACCGCCCATAACAGTACTGTACCTACTGCTGACAGCACATAATGTTGTCGCTTACATAAGCGCCATTTTACAGTTTTACAAATTAAAAAGGATTCTTCAGGGCGTAGTCTAAAAATACATGCGTGACGTTAGTAAGTGGTGATCCTTTATATATTTAATCCATAATAAAACAATTAAAAGCATGATGAAATCGCCCATATTTGACAGAAAACGTGTTTTGAATATCGGGTTAAGTTTCATATAAAACAAGGTTTTTCTGTGACTATTAAATACTGTAGTCCATAGTATTAAGTAGAGTAGGGGTGTGACCTAAGTTCGGTATAAGCTCAATATCCCAATGTTATCACGTTATGCGCCAGATGTTCGGGTCTCTACTAGACAGTACACACGGCTACATCTGGAACATTGCCACAGAATATGTTTGTAGCTGCTCGTGTACGCGTCGAGGATACACCGTGTATGACTCGGGCAAACTTCTATTGGAAAATGGGTGATTTTGCACGAAATATCAAATCTGTACCAGATAATACTTACACATCTGTTGTTGCATCCGTTGTTTTTACATCTGATGTCATCCAAAAGCTACTACAATGCAATTGCTTTCATCTCCTATGCTCATCGCGTACCTCTCAAATAAAACTTTAATTCCCTTCACAACCATTTTTAAATTGGTTCATTATACTTTAAATATTTTAACGGACGACCTCCGTGGTTGAGTGGTCAGCGTGCCGGTTTTCAAGGCGCCGCCATCTCTGAGGTTCCGGGTTCGATCCCCGATCGGGGCAATGTAGAAAATAAGTTTTCTACTTTGTCTCGGGTCTGGGTGTTGTGGTACCTTCGTTGTTTCTGATTTCCTTAACACAAGTGCATAAGTTACTTACTAAGGGATCGGAGCAACGATGTGATGTTTTCCACTATTTATTTATTTATTTAATAAAATTAGAAAAATTAATAAGGTGGAAATGTGAATGTCTCCTCAACAAAGCTTTTTTGTAAATCGAGAGTAGCTAAATCACTAAAACCGATTAAATTAAGTTGTTGTATGCGTAACAAACCTCAAAACATAAAATAAATTTACAATTTCCTATATTTATTTTTTAAATATTTATAGGATCGGATTGAATTAATTCCAAATTTAAATAATACAGTATTTACCTTTACCTAGATTATTAAAATATCCCGCATTAAACACTTTTGTCTCGGTTACTGTCCCATGTTTTATTTTGTTTCATTTGGCCGTACATCACAGAGCTCGGTTTATATGGTTTTATAACTACCAATGTTTTAACTGCATTCGTTTGTTTCGAATGGAGATTAAAACCCCTGTAATTAATATTGTTGAAATTCAGAAACTTTTTACCTCAGTAAGGTTTAATCTCCACTGCAATATAATTACACTTTATTCTAGGAATGTCTTATAATATTCTATTATAATCTCACATTTACAGTATAAGCCACTTACCGAAGCAGTGGCGTACAGAAGTCAATGTTAATCGTCCGCAAATGATTTTACTGCTTCATAGAGACCCCTTACTTCTTTGATAGGCACTATTATGCTCTCGCCTGTATGGGCTTTTAAAATAATGGTGGCAGTATTGTGCTAACTAGGTTAGCAGCTTTTACTCGCTCTTTGTTGAGTGTTTAGTATACTTGACGCTACATTACTATTACTGTACACACTACAGCGTCTAAAGAGAGTAAGCTTTTAAGTATTTAGGGAAATTTATGCTCGTTTTCACCAAAATTTTAAGAAACACCTAAGTCCTTAAATGACAGTTGTAGTAAGGGAAAACTGTCACCTATCGGCTTAAGCGTTACTTAAAGTGTTGCTAAAAACGGTAGTAAGTGTTCTTTATAGTAATTTAGGTTTTTTATCTCTCAACCTCTTTTTAGTTAGCCGCACAATAAAAGAGAGGTTTGGCCACAGGCTGTACTACACAGCGTCACGCCGGAACCTTTATCTTCTCGTGCTGGTAGGGTGGTAACTAGTCACGGCCGATTAAATCCAATAAAATACGTTAGAAATACTGTAACAATAATAATAACTTTGTGAACATACGAATTGATTGAATTCCTCGTTCCTGATACGAGGAGGCAAGGGTCTGGAATACCCTTCCAGTCACTGTCTTTACCAACACCTATAACCCTTCAAATCAAGAGTGAATGAGCATCTCCCACTTTACTTAAACTGTATTGTCACTTTCCATCAGATGTGATCACAGTCAGGCGCTAGCTCATATACATATTTCAATCAACGAAGCCGCGCCCCACTCTGTCAAAATCGCTGATGTTTCATTCGAATCGTATGGAGTTTGACAGAATAGGGCGCGTCATCGTTGATTGAAATATATACAAAAATATAATGTTTCGTCGTGGTGAGACAGTCTCGCGTAGCTCAGAGGAAGAGCTCCTAGCCGCGATAGCTAGGGGTCGTGGATTCGAGTCCCACCGCGAGTGAAATTTTGATGCATATTTAAATTTATAGGAATAATTTCCTAAGTGTGTGAAAACACTATAATATAAAATATAAGTAGTAGGTATATACAAAAAAGCTGTCCGTTAATAATTTATACGTAAACATTATGAACGTTAGTATTTTGTGTAAGTATTCAGTTCCTAAAATCAAGTGAGCGAAGCCGCCGCTAATTTCTAGTGTGAAACAATAAGAGAATAGCAACTTCTGGAATCATAAACGGTTCCGTAGAGTGCTCACCTGTATAAGTGGTAAGGCTGAGCGGTTCGGAGTTTCAGTTATACAGTTCTGCATGCACGGCCAACTTCATTGATAAACTGCTGTGACCCAGTTTCTTGACGTGCTTTTATTTCAGCATAGCTTTGTTATTAGAACGTACCTATCTATGATACCTATCCTTGTTATGGTTCCGTACCTCAAAAGAAAAAAAACGGAACCCTAATAAGATCATTTTGTTGTCTGTCTGTCCCGACCCTTTATTTCATAGTAAAGGCGCCGGACCTACGTCGACCTTCACCGAGCTGAAAATGTAATAAAACCTTAAAATATAGTCTATTAAAAATATTAAAAATGGGTTTTCTGAAAAGATCCTACGACCTACACAGAATATAATCAATATAAAATAATATCTACAACAATTCCTCATGTTGATATCTTTAATAGTTACTGTAATTAAGGGTCGTGACACACAGACAGACAGACGGAGAGACGGACAACAAAGTGAACTTATGAGGGTTCCTTTTTTCCTTTTGAGCTACGGAACCCTAAAAAATAATAAATGCAGTAATCTTTACCGAGAGAAAAAGTGTTCTATATGTTTGCTCCAAATGCTACTTTACTAGGTACTTAGCTAGTTGTTAATTTTATCGAGTAGATCTAGTCTCTGCAACATTGTCGAAGCAGTTGTATCGCGGAGTGTTTAAAAGACAAAGTAGGTATCGCTACTTCAAGTTGCGTGAACGCGCAACAACTTCATCCGTAAATCAGTTTCGCGGTCTAGTTTATTCAGCAACAATTAAAGTTTGTTACAATGGACTTCATGACTACATTATCACAAATTCGAAACTAAATATAAGTTCTCTTTTGAAAGAGTCTTCACACTATCTCCTTTGTTTTTGATCCAAAATTGTCCTCAAGAAAAACAGTGGCATTCCGACAAATGTGAAAAGGTTCCTTATGTTTTTCGAAATATGGGTTAGATCGCCATATTTAACTATAACTTTTCGGTTAAAGTCAAGTCAAGCAACGGGGCCTTAGTGAGAAATAATTTGTATAGCAAAACAATTTGCCGGGTCATCAAGTTATAATATACTGGTAGTATGCACTAAATTGAACGTTCTCTATTATGCAATTATTTCATAGGCTCCACAATTACCAAGCAGCTCAATTACCACAGATTAGATTAGGCTTACGTACTTTGTCGTTATTGTGCGGTGTAATGAAGTCAGTCCGTAGTTAAGTCGTTTTAGTAACTCTTCACGTCGGCTTAAGAACTTTTATCCCCGAAGATTAAGGGGAAAGCTCGGTTTTAGTTGACTTACTTTTGATTCTTCATTAGAAAAGTTTGTTGCTGCTTTCACTTCGTGTTTGGAACGTGGTCAATCCAAGATTTCTTGACTTCCCTGGGTAGCATTACAATGTGTACACTTTAGATTGAGATTCTACTTAGCTACCATCTACTTCCATATGCAGTTGTGAACATCACATAATATTAAATCAATGATCAAATAAACTAATTTTTTTTTGTAGTGAAAGGGTAAAGTTTTAAATTATCTACATAAAATAAAGTTAAAATAAAGGTAAAATTTAGGTATAAAGTAAAGGTAAAGGAGAATGCCAGAAAATGGGCTATATTTGCGTCACTTTATAGACGCAAGGTATAGCCCAATTTTCATACAAGAATCGGCGTTATTGTTTAGAAATTTGAAAAGCTCTCTTTATTTACAACTTGTACACGATTTTTAGTAGTAAAGTGCATTATCGGCTATCTAATCTAATTAATAAACCAAAAATAGTTAATGAATCTTCAATGGCAAAAAAATATGTTGTGCTGATGATAAACATGTAAGGCACCATTCAGTACCTACCACAGAAATCTTTTTTAACTTTTAAACAAAACATCATAAGGAGATGTTTACTTCACACAATTTTGACACGTGCAATAAAAGGTATGTAGATTTTTTGAAGATTTATGTGTGTAGTACACAAAAATCCACCGATCTCTTACCAAAACTTCCACATAACTTGCTTCTACTGTATGGCAACGTAAAATTATTTTATTTTATATTTTTTTTTCTATTAATTCGTTGTACTCGATGCGAAAAATTTTGGACTTATGCAATGTGTATGTCATACCTACATGTACACAACATGAGTCTTTTAGTGACCAAAAAACTTCTTACGAAAAATTATAACCATAACATTTAATAACTTCTCGTTTAACCATAAACTTTGTCAAAAATATTGTTTACAACAAAATAGAAGTAGTTTCGGCCGGCAGCTGTGTTGAGTTTAAACCGAAGTCCGGCCGAACATTTTAGAAGTTTGTTGAGAACTACCGCGCTGCAACCGGCTACGAGAGGGTGAAATATACGCCGCAGCTTGAAGCTTAATGGAGTGTTTTCCCAAATGACCCAAAGTTTTTTATTAAACTTCTGGTTTTTGGACGCTTGCACGGTTCTTATTTGATAAAAACAACAGCATCCTCAATTTTGTTATATGTTTTAATTACTTACATTCAAAAAAGAAAAATGGCGATGGACTGGTCACATCATCCGCGAAAACAAAAATAAATGGACTAAAACAATAACAGAATGGATTTTCAAAGATGGCTGCCGCACAAAAGGAAGGCAGAGAAAGCGTTAGTTACACGATCTACGACAACTAGCTGGAGCACTGTGGACAAGACTGGCACAGAACCGTGACGTGTTTGTCACAGCTGGAGGAGACCTATGTATCAGAAGACGCGCTGATTGGAAGCCAAAATGCTAATATTACCTAATTCCTTACATTCAAAAAAGAAAAATGGCGATGCACTGGTCACATGATCCGCGAAAACAATAATAAATGGACAAAACAATAACAGAATGGATTGTCAAAGATGACTGCCGCACAAAAGGAAGGCAGAGAAAGCGTTGGTTACACGATCTACGACAACTAGCTGGAGCACTGTGGACAAGACTGGCACAGAACCGTGACGTGTTTGTCACAGCTGGAGGAGATCTATGTATCAGAAGACGCGCTGATTGGAAGCCAAAATGCTAATATTACCTAATTCCTTACATTCAAAAAAGGAAAATGGCGATGGACTGGTCACATGATCCGCAAAAACAATAATAAATAGACAAAACAATAACAGAATGGATTGTCAAAGATGACTGCCGCACAAAAGGAAGGCAGAGAAAGCGTTAGTTACACGATCTACGACAACTAGCTGGAGCACTGTGGACAAGACTGGCACAGAACCGTGACGTATTTGTCACAGCTGGAGGAGACCTATGTATCAGAAGACGCGCTGATTGGAAGCCAAAATGCTAATATTACCTAATTCCTTACATTCAAAAAAGGAAAATGGCGATGGACTTGTCAAATGATCCGCGAAAACAAAAATAAATGGATAAAAACAATAACAGAATGGATTGTCAAAGATGGCTGCCGCACAAAAGGAAGGCA
Source organism: Coenonympha glycerion (assembly GCA_963855885.1). NCBI lineage: Eukaryota > Metazoa > Arthropoda > Insecta > Lepidoptera > Nymphalidae > Coenonympha > Coenonympha glycerion. Next base: position 11,015,521 of record OY979637.1, on the reverse strand, counting down.
GAGAAAGCGTTGGTTACACGTTCTACGACAACTAGCTGGAGCACTGTGGACAAGACTGGCACAGAACCGTGACGTGTTTGTCACAGCTGGAGGAGACCTATGTATCAGAAGACGCGCTGATTGGAAGCCAAAATGCTAATATTACCTAATTCCTTACATTCAAAAAAGAAAAATGGCGATGGACTTGTCAAATGATCCGCGAAAACAAAAATAAATGGATAAAAACAATAACAGAATGGATTGTCAAAGATGGCTGCCGCACAAAAGGAAGGCAGAGAAAGCTTTAGTTACACGATCTACGACAACTAGCTGGAGCACTGTGGACAAGACTGGCACAGAACCGTGACGTGTTTGTCACAGCTGGAGGAGACCTATGTATCAGAAGACGCGCTGATTGGAAGCCAAAATGCTAATATTACCTAATTCCTTACATTCAAAAAAGAAAAATGGCGATGGACTGGTCACATGATCCGCGAAAACAATAATAAATGGACAAAACAATAACAGAATGGATTGTCAAAGATGACTGCCGCACAAAAGGAAGGCAGAGAAAGCGTTAGTTACACGATCTACGACAACTAGCTGGAGCACTGTGGACAAGACTGGCACAGAACCGTGACGTGTTTGTCACAGCTGGAGGAGACCTATGTATCAGAAGACGCGCTGATTGGAAGCCAAAATGCTAATAATATTACCTCAAATTTATTCTTCTTATCATTATCATTTAAATGTTTGAAAGCATCAAATACAGGCTTATTTTAATACGAGTTCAAATGCAAACAAGCTGCAAGCCTTAGGTATTGACGTCAGTTTGCACTTTACAGCCAATTGGTTATGCTAATTTATCCAGTCAACAAAGCTTTGTTCCAACATGTTTGCCAATAAGGTTCGGTTTGCCATCACAACCGCCTGAGACCAATCAACGAGACCAAACCATGCGGTCTTAAAGCTAGAAAATACACGACTGGACGCTAGGTTGTCAACTTTCATGTTGCTACCTTGTAGGTTTTGTATAGGTTGGTCAATTTGAGTACCTTCTTCAGTATTAAATGAACACAGGAGTTACATCGTCCATAGTTAGGATAATCGACAAAAGTTTACGATTCATGTAAAGCCAACATCTCATAAGGATGCTGTCGAGTGAGTGAAAAACTTTTGTGCGGTGTTACATGTTAGCTTTATTGTTTAGTTAGAAATGGTATATAGCTTTTCTTGGTATATGTTATACCATACAGATTAATTATTTTTTTGTATTTATGGAATGAACAACATATTAGCTTGTTATTGTAGAAAACATCCAGGGTACACACGTATATTTAAATGTCCAAACGTGGGACTAAGTTGACGGAAAATCCAGAAATAAATAAAAGTATGAACCACACTTATCTAAGCAAAAAAGTAGATAAGTAATCAATTACCTTCGCCAACTACATTGAAGAATTCTAAAATAAAATCTAGGCAGGTTTCTTGTCTAGCAAACACAATAAAGTATGATTCACAGGGCAGGGAAAGGATTCACACTCGTACCACCTTACACCTTAAGTATATATGTAAACACCATTTTTATTTTCAAAAAGGTGCTTACACGATAAGAACCCTTTAATGGACATCTGCAGAGATCCATCTGCGCAGTCATTTAAGTGAGTTAGATTGCATTAATCGTACCCAAGTTGCTAACGATTCACCCTGTTAGCAGTAACGACTTGGATTGGATGGGCTATTAAAGCTCGCGCAGATTTAGATTCCAATGCATTACGTAACAAAAACTCTTTTTTTCGCCACTTATGAGGTAAAATCTGTGTTATGAGGTACCAGGCTGAGAAATTAATATTTGGTTATTTAGCTTGGATTTTTTATTCATAACGAGTTCAGACCTACTTGACTGAATCAACATCTAATATTATAGTTAGTCAATACCTATGCATCCTAGCCTATTATATCTAACTGACGTGAAAAAACGGACGTGTGGGTATAAATCGTACTAACTTTGAAAACTATTGGTTGAAAACTGGAATATACAGAACGTTTGTATGGTTTTTATGTAGAATACCCCAGGCATTCCAGAAGCGAAGAGAGATGTATACAACGTATAAAACTTAGCAAAAAGTGAAGATCACGTAGAGCGTAGACTCGTAGCTGTGACCGTAGCATAACTTACGTAGCAAAGAAACTATTTTTAGACTTTAGAATTTTTACAGTCCTATTACTGTTATTATAATATAGCAATACAAATTAAATACTCTTGTACCAAAGTAACAATGTTAATTTAATAAAAATCTATATCAAAACCCTTACCAGATACGATTTGAGAATTAAATGTTATAAAACTCACCTTTTTGTTCACTGATTTACTTTCAAGGTTTGTCGACTCTGCGAAAAATACATCCATTTAAGTCCGTGTAAAAGGGAACACGATTATAATGACTATGGTACTCGTGGGAGCGAGCTTGAAATAGAATCGTACTAATTGGGTTCAAAGGGAGATATTTTAAAATTGAAAGGGAAGTATTTCAAAATATAAATGTGAATTGTTATGAGATTTAGTATCTGAAATGAAAAGGGTATTTGAGAAATGATACAGAAGTCTGCCGAGCTGTTTTTGTTCATACTTTGTAACCTACCAAAACTTATAGTAGTTACTTGTTATGAGAGTTATACTGGCAGAAAGTGAACCGAGTCCTCCTGAGATATTTTCTACAGAAATAGATGTAAAGTTAGTTACAGAAAGTTTCTCTTCTAGATCTTAACTAATATGTAAAGTACCTAATCTTAGGATGATTAGCGCACTGCAGTACAATGTGATTGAATTCAGTCAGATTTCGTTATTTCATCTCCTCTCCCCTCAGTTTCGGAGACGTCGAAATGACGAAATCTGATTGGTTATACTCAAACACAGCTCCTCTCTGCTTCGCTTTGGTGGAAACCGGGCCTTAAACAATTGATGAACTCTCATGAATCGCTGCCACACCGCTTCGTCTGCGGATATGTTTGAAAATGTTCGTGCTCGTACTGTTCTCGTCGTACGCGAGGATAACGCTACGCTTACGCTTACGAGCCGTGTGCGAAGGGGCTTTAAGTGATCAGTGCCACCCATGGACATGAACTCATGATGACAATGCGTTACCATGAACATTTATGGCTTTTGAAGCGTTACCATGGACATTTATGGCTTTTGAAGCGTTTGCGAGGGGTTTATCGGCCCCCCGAATATTATAATTACCACTCCTGCAGCTAGTTACATTGTTTACAGATGGAGGTATTATGGTATGATAAGAAAGAAGTACATCGGGTGGTCAAGCCAGCCATCAAGGGAGGAAAATGATAGGATATGTTTTTACGTCAGTTAGTAGTGACGTTTAAATAATACCGTACTTATGAGTTTATACGTAACACGAACAAAAACCGGGTCAGCTGCAAACATCAAAACTGTGTTAGCGGGCGGCCGCAAACTATTTTAACTATGAGCACTCCCTCGTCTGAATAATAAAAAATTAAAGCACAAAAGTCACTGGAGCGTGAATTACCTGACTGAGTACGCTAACACAGATTAGCAATCATTTCGTGGGCTTCAGGCACAGACTTGTATACTAAGGACAGGGTGAACAGCACGAAAAAATGTCGACAGTTTATGGGTGTCATTAGTACCGACAGTATAAGGCCACGCGGTAGTTCGGTCAGCGGCGGCGGCGGTATTTTGACAGATGACGCTACTGTTTGCTTGTATGACGAAGGTTTACGTAAAATATTCGGATCGGCCTATCTTAACTATTTTTATCTATAGCTTCAGGATAAAATCATTATCGATAAGGTGCAATTGGCATATAGATCGCTAGCATAATATGAATAAAAACATCTTGACCGATAATACGCTATAAGCACAGCTTCTACATTAAATAATTATTATTGTTTAGTACAACTAGCTTCCTTATCAAAAGCAATGGTTATTGTTTATTCAAGGGGCTTCTACTTTTTAAGATAGCTTTCTTCATCTTCAAAAGTCAGAGCCAAAATACATTTCATATAACTATTACTAAATTACAGACACTTATAAAAGTTCAATATGATGGTAATAATCGATGTCGACTTGAAAATAAAGTTAAGGAAGGTTCTAACGCCCTGCACTAAGAAGACCACAACACGCTCAGCCGGGTTTCATTTTTTGTTATCACCATATTACAATAGCGGCACTACTCACTAACAAGCTACACTACACACTAACTTGACGACTGAATGACGTAGCGGTAGCGAACCTGCTGTCTTCGTCGAAGGTCGTGGGTTTGATTCCCACTACTGGTAAATGTTTATGTGATAAGCATAAACGTTTTCCAGTATCTGGGTGTTTTTCAATATATTCATTATATCTAGATTGCAATCTGTGTAAACTGTAAATGTCCTGATATTTATTTGTATTAAAAAAAAAAACTTACCAAATCTTATGAAAGGACAATACTATGTTTGTGATAATATGTTTTTATTGATAGTCTACTAGTTGACTTAAAGGATTTACGAGGGTTCTAACTTAACGTGAGAAGAAACCCACAACAAAGTCACACGGGTTCCCTTTTTTTGTTATCACCATTTTACAATAGCTTTTAAAAACTAATTGAGTTAGTTACAGCAGTTCACTATCAATTCCAAGAATGTGATTCATCTAAATAAATCTTATTCAAATGCGTTCGAATAGCCAACTGCATAATTGGCACACTGTGGCGGTACGTTTGACCTATTTTCCAGCATTATGACGCCTAGACGATGACCAGATAAAGCACAATCAACGTGCCTTTTCCATGATTAAATTCCTGAGCACAACTTACGTCATATAAGCATAAATCATCACGTCGGTATAACTCGAGAGAATCTACTGTCACAATATTAGATGTTCTAATTTAAATTAGCTTTTGAAAATAGGAATAAATAATTAACATAGTTTCAATAACATCCATTATCACACGGATTCAATGGATACGTGATTATTTGCTGAAGTGCTACAAAATCCATAATAATAAAATTAAGTAAGTAAATTTTAATTTTAATTGCGAGAAAGTTCGGCGCTAAAAATCTGATTTACATTTACATACAAAACGTTTAACTCGTGATAACTTTACTCTACCGGCGTTTATTACACACGCAATGGTCCGTGAAAATCTGACTGTAGCATTATTATGCCACTTTTATTGTTAACTTTTTATGAACTCTTTAAATTCATAGTTTTATTGCTTACTAGTTAACCCGGCCATGCTTGAATGAACCTCTGTGGAAATTTCATATAATCCGTTCTTATGTCTTGTTCCTATTGCAAACGGAACCTTTGCTCAAAATGTGAGCTTTCTAGGTTCAAGAACATTAAACTGGGTAATCATGGTCAGTTAGTCAATGATTATTTATCACTCATTCCCATACCACCGAACGGGCGTCCACTACCTCGTAAGCTCCTGCGATCGCCTTCGCCATCACGGCAACCCATAGGCGAAGACAGTGGCGAGGTCATGGCCGGTATTTACAACACCCCTGCTCTCGGTGATGAGCCGATCTGATGTATGGGGGACCCAGACCATACATCACAACAAGACCCCGAGGCCCTAAGCCCAGACGGCAGGCCTTAGCCACGTACGGCTTTATATGTAACATCGCACCGGCGCCGGGAAGTGATCTTTCCTGCGCCTATTCCCGGGCAAGGAGGCCAAGACTCGAAGCCCGTACCACTTTTAGGCCAAGGCCTATCAGAAAAGAAGTTGCTGAGTCAAAGAACGAGTAGTTTTATTTTTATACCTACAAGTTGCGGTTGTGTTGAAAGGTGTATGAATAAAAGATTATCCAGAACTTAGAAAGACGCCTGAGACTCGAAATGATCAGAAGTAAAGCTTTTTAGAGCCTTCTATTTTCAGACACGGAAATCCTTGGAGTTCTGACAACGGATACCTGAGAACTATCGTCAAAGGTGACCTGATAATACTCATAAGTCAAGCTCGGTGCTTCCAAAACCAAATGTCTGCTTGACGAATTAAATTGGGGACCTCGTTTTCGAAAACGAAGACACGGTACAGAAATTGCACCTCTATGGTTTCATCGTGCTCTCGATTTATCATGCCCAATATCAATTAATCATAAATACCTATTTATTACACCACAAAAGATGAATGGATTGATACGGAGGAGATCTGAAAAATACTACAGTAGATAAGACAGTTAACGTCACGGAAGACTGTGATAAAAGTGATAAAAAGACAACACAGAAAGAGAGAAACATGTATACAGTATAGGAAGAGAGTAGAGGAGGTTAAGATCCACCAAAGAAATTAAGTAGGTACCTATTACGAGTATCACAATGTTAAAAAACATTACGAGTATTACAGTGTTAAAATATCAGTGTTTAAAGATCGTAAGACAGAATATCTTAAAACTGTGCTATTATTATCAGAGGTTTAGTATGAGTGATGGGACAACGTATGCGAGTACCTAATTATTATCGTTACGAGTGACACCTCTATTACCTGCATTTTACGACAGGGTACTGTACTGAGGTTTAATTATTGTTAAACGTTAACACGTCTCTTAACACGTCACAGCCACGGGCCGCGGTTCGTTAACGCAGTTTAACAACTTTCTTGCTTACAACTCGAGACTGTTTACCGACTTCTAGTTAAGTTGCGTTCAAGCTTAGCACAATCTATTGTTTCAAGCGCCTACTGCAAATTGTTCATAATTAATTCTTTGCTGTATTATCGCAGAAGTAAATTCCTTCCCGTATTTTCCTTTTTCTTCAAAATCCAGGGAAAATCGTGGATTTTGCCGGAAGTGTCCTACCCTTTAAGCCTCTTAAGAATAAGATAGTTTGTTATACCAATCCACCTATAGTTAAAGCTGCAGTTTACTATAGCAATAGTTTTCTTCTTTCAAAATCCTTGAGATCCATGTCACTCTCCAGGACACAAAAGATAAGTTATTCCAGACAATAAGCTGATATCTAAACTAGTACTTTCCTAGTCAAATCCGGTCAGCAGTTAAAAAGCGATTGAGGAACAAACAACCAAATAAACAAATTAAAAGCTTTCGAATTTATCATATTATCTAATAGGAATTGGGATACCTAAAAAATTAGACTCAATTTTAAAAATTCTTTTACGTAAATAAACTAGGAATTTAATAATTTATTTAACGACTCGTGACTCTACTAGGTGTTAGGTACTTAACTGAGTGCCTAGGTTATTCCCAGGCCTCAGTACGTGACTTTTTTAAAACCTTGTAATATTTTAAGCAGGAAAATATATCCCTAGAAGTAAACATCAGACAGCAAATACTTTTTTTTATTAAAATAATAACATCAGAGAGTTAGACAATTTTCGATAAAATAACTGTAGCCATTTCCGATCGCAAAATAGAGCATGTGACTTCCGCAGAGTCATTTGTCGTTCTCATACATTTTTAGAATTTTGTTCCACAAGTGTGTCAAAAGCCATATTAGAAGTTATAAAGATACCTAAGTCATATGATGGTGGTGTGATTATAATCGAGTCAAAGCCAAAGACAGGTACGAAGCGGTTTGATTCCTCGTTGCACACGCACTACAATTGTCTGGAATACACTCCCAGGTACTGTCTCTCCTCCTACAACTTGGGCGTCTTCAAATCTAAAGTGAATAGGTGTTTCCTAGGCAAGCCCGTGCCACCTGGACTGTATTATCACTTTCCATCATGTGTGATCACTGCCAAACGCTAGCCTATTTTATTAAAAAAAGAGTTGTTGCATGCTATCATTTTAAGCACAGTGGTTTAACATCTGCTATTAGCCTACATACGCAGCGAAGGTTCGGATCATATCAGCTCTTCTGACTATTCGGAGTTATCTATTAAGCTCATATTTAAATACATGACGTATTATCTTCGCTCTATCTATATCTCTGGAGTGCTGACTATCAACGTAAAAATGAAGACATTTAATTTTCGCCATTTTGGCGCTGATTGTTGCGTAAACTGGCGTGAGCGTCCATGGAACTAAAATATATTGACATTCAAAATGGCGGTCATTACCAACAAATGTCAGTTAAGTACCGTGGACGTTCGGGGGTGACGCTTCAAATCGTCACAAAAAATGAACTGTCAGATGTATGGAGTAAGCTATCCAGAGTATATTCTAAATACTCTATGGAGATCAGTGCATATTATGCGCTCTTATAGCAACTTCAATCCATGTACACATCAGTTTGTGTAGCGATGGAGGAAGGTTCTATAATATGTGTGAAAGGTCTCCCTAACCCACACTCATTAAGGGCCGTAATTATAGATTAAGATAGCAGTCTTGTCTCATGTTTGGGTCAGCCTCAGCTAGCATTCATATTTTAGGTTTGATACACTCTCGCTTATTACTTAAGTATCTGCGTGTACATGCAAAGCCGAGTCGAGAATATAAAAACAAAGCCACCACGCGAGTGGAGAGGTACCTGAAACTCGCTAAGGTAATAATTTATAAATGAGAAGAGCCCGCGTGTCACTATAATATGACCGTCCTCATAAAATGTTACTTCTGTGCTCGTAAAGATGCGTGAAAAAATGGTCGGGAGAGTACTTACGGTAATAAAAGAAAGTCACCTCGCCCCAAACTCACCTTAGATGTCGACCTTCACGAGATGATGTATTTTATACGGGGATATATTTTTTCGCAGGGTTAATGCCAAAATAGATTTTTCTCACTCATTACGATGATAAGGAAGATACAGCCAAGTATGCAATCAAACTAACTTTGAAGCGGTAGATAACATCTAGGTATAATTTGCTACACAGCATCGCACCGGAACGTTTAACCAGTTACACTCAGCGGGCGTCTTTGCCAGTAGGAGCGGCGATCAAAGCCACCATATAAGAACTAAGTTGATTAAGAAATTATGGAATTCGAAACAGCCTAATTGGCATTAAAAAAGGCAGAGATATATTGAAATTAATGCCTTTTTTTATGAAATTACTAATTAGGGAGATAAAAATAGTTTAAATAGTTTACGTCCTATTCTCAGATCTACCGAATATACAAAGAAATATAAAATCTATCTAGCCGTTTCGGAGGTACTTTATTACATTTACTACGAGCATGACACGAGAAATTTAATATTAATTCGATAATAATAGTAGTTAATGGTACAAGTGAGTAAAGTTGGTGATTACCGCTGAGGCGCCATTGAGACCCAAGCCGTTAGGTGAGGGTCTTAAGATAGCCGAGGACGGTAATCATCAATACTCACGTGTATCATACGACGTTTTTCAACACAATATCACTTTTGACTAATTTGAGATGTTATACACTCGTAGGTGCCTACGCTACGAGGATAGTAGGTATATTTAATCTATATAGAACCTATTATTATGCATGAACCGCGGTCGGTCACATACTCTTAGGATTGCTCGATCATTCATTCGATTAAATCGTGAGTAAGCAAAAACTTTAATAGCAGCACTTGTATCAGCAAAGAGAAGTGGGTATTTTAAATGTGATTTACTTCTACGAATCCGCAAACGGCAAACACAGGTATACATAAATAACGTTACCGCTTATCACATTAAAAGCATTCAGTTCATTTAAAATCGTTTATTTAACGAAATAATAAAACAAATGTTACGAACAGTTCCCGGGGGACTTAAAATTTGCCACGAAAGCTATGAAAGTTCATTGAATAATTTCACGAACCAGATGCCAGAATGTAGTTAATAATAAATATTATTATATCTTTGTTAGTGGCAATCTAGCACAATTAATTCAATCACTTCCGATTTTTAACCGACTTCAAAAAAAGGAGGAAGTTGTCAATTCGTCGGAATCTTTTTTTATTTTTTTTTTATGTATATTCACCGATTACTCGAAGACGCGTAAACCGATTTGGAAAATTATTTTTTTGTTTGAAAGGGTATACTTTCTAGAAGGTCCCATCTTTTTTTGGTCAGGATCTGATGATGGAATCCTGGAGAAGTCGAGGGAACTCTTCAAATTTTATATGGATACTAGAAACAATTTGGGTACTGTTTGAAAGAGTAATATTTTCCAGGTTTTCCTATGGTCATCAGGTCAGGATCTGATCATGGGATCTTGGTGAAATCGAGTGAACTCTTCAAATTTTGCTAATATACTTGAAGAGATTTGGGTATTTTTTATAGTTACTAGTGCATTTGCTTGCAGATGCTGACTTCATGACTTTAGTCATCAAGTCGGGTTCTGATGATAGGATCTCGGAAAAATTGAGGGCCAATTCAATTGACTTGTACCAATTCGAAGTCGGGCAATTCGGACAATCATAGTCCTTCGTATTAATTGCCCAACTTCGAATTGGTGTACCTGCATTGTAAAATTATTTCACTCTTTGTAGTGGCATTTGAAGTCGGTTTTTTGAAAAGAATTTTATTGTTACCTAAAAAAAGAGTTGGCGGACCACAATGGCAGGAGTACGGGATTCACTTGCGTTCAATTTTTTGCCATAGTTAGTCCTGAAAAATCTTTTTTACCTACAGTAAAAAATAATGTGGGCAAATGCAGCTATGAAACTGTGGCCATAATTCAAGCTTATTAATCTAAAAGAAGAATTTAAAAACAAAAATAAACTGTCAAACAATTTAATAAATACGGAGCAATTTCTAACCCTTTTATTATAATTCTGAAAGAGTCGCTCGCTATCTTTCAGGGGATTACAAATTGATAACGTAAAATCTTCATTGTTTCGTTTAAAATTTTGAAATTTTCTCATTAATTTTGGGAGATGGGAAAACAACGTTGAGGGCTTGTAATTTAAATTGTTTTGACTTTTGGGTAATCGGTTCCCTGCCAATAAATAAAACTGAGCAGCATGAATGACTACATACATAATAAATACAGTTTGTACAAGTTGTAAAGTTCATAAGTTTGTCACTGGTTTATCAGTTTGGCGGGACAATAATTTTTTGTAACATTACTGTGCATCTTCTGGAAATAAATTAAAAAAATAACTTCTGTATACGTTCTATTAACCTCCTTCTAAGCCACTTACGTACAGCATCTCCTGCAATTTATTTGTTGTCGTCTGTCCACCTTTCATGAAGGTGTAAGTATCAATACCCACTGCATTTTCCAATATGCATTGGGATTCTTAAGCCTTATACTTATATGTTTTAACAACTAACTTATGGAGTTCATTGTCCAGTTAAGTATTTTTTAAGAAGAGCTGTACTATTTTGAAAAGAGCAAGTACCGAGTTTCTTGCCAGTTCTTTTCGGTGCAAACCTGCGTTCCGAACCTGGCGGTAGAGTTTTGACATTTCATGAGAGCTTATATCTAAGCCTATGTGAAAAAAATAAAGAATTTCAAAGAATTATTTTCCTCCTATTTTGATGTTTGAAATGCTTGGTTAGTGATATCCTGCTCTTCATCTATTCACTATCCTGTCAAGTGCCATCAAAAGCGTGCAAGCGAGAGCACGGAACAAAGAGGCACGATCGGCCTAAGCGTTCAGCTTGTGACGCATCTATCTCTCTTCCGCTCCATCGTTTCTCATGACGCTATCACGTATCGTCCGAAAACCAACTTTTTAGGCAATCAATTTTATTCTTTGGCAGTAAAACAAAATATTAAAACTCGGAAATTGAATCGGAACTAGTAAATGTTGACAATCATTAAAATGCTACACAGATAAACCAACAATCAACGCTCGTGTATTTAAACTCGTCGGTACATGCGGCACTGCACGTGGCGCGGTTCGCTATTTGTTAAAACAATATCAAACAGTGCAATTACTGTACCGTGCCAGTTGCCACTGCGAAGTGCAAAGCTGTTCTCAACATAATGACGTGATTTTTGAAGAGCTAAATACACGTTGTTACTATTAATCATAAAATCTTAATTGAATGTTACTTTACGAAAGGGACTATTCATTTATCGTTTGAGACTTGAAAAAGATCTACATCCCCTGAAGATGTCTATAGAGACGTATCGTACGTCGAAGAACTTGTTGGAAAAATTGTGTGTGGTGTTCCTGCATATTGGACCACACATATTTGATATTCTTTTCAAGTAGCGGATTATAGCAAATCAAATTAATCTGTCCTGCTAATTTTATGGTTTTCCACAAAATAACGTCTGCTTCCTTTCAAGATATCTCGCATGATTACACCATTTATTCAATATTATTTTTATGCCAGTCAGAACAACCTGCAACCTTTCTGTCTAGATATAAGTAACCATCATCAAAATAAAATTAGATTATACACCTTATACCTGGATTTAATATTCTAACTAGCCACCTTATTTATTTAACTGCTATTATGCTTTTTCACAGAGCAAAAGACCAGATGTTGGCGGTCAGTTGGTAGTTTTTGTAAAAACCAACAATACAAAGCGCCTTCTAAAATCATTATTTTCCGGCGTTTACTCGTGTCTTCACTATGTATCCGGATCCGGTTTGTAGTCCGGAAATGCGCGTATCCGTATAACTTAGGCCCGGATAATCGGATTTCTACCGTAATTGTAATTCAGTGAATGGCAAGGTACATTTCGTAAACAAACACGGTCGTGGTTTGGGAATCGCGACGTGTTGGCACACGGACGAGTCAACAGACGCTGTGGCATTGATCACGTCGGCCCGCCCTCGCCCGCGCCGCTTGCCACGGATGCATACTAATGAGACTCCAATACCCACCCTGGCCGGTGCCTATAATGCCCAGTGCCCCGGTGCCCTACCCCGACAAAAACAAACGAATGGGATATTATAATTATATAATATCATGTTTCTGATGACAACCGCCAAAATGTGAAACGCCATTCCAGACTACAATCTGGGTGCCTTCAAGAGAAGAGTGAATTGGCATTTTCTAGACAAGCGCGTATTTCATCATCAGTGCTGTGCTTAGTGCTAGTGCTAGTTCATCATCAAGGACAAAGTGCCTACAATAGAGACTAAGATAAGTCAATGAACAGATTCTTAGATATAGGTTTTAATATTAGTTTAAGTTAAAATTGAGTTACTAAATAGCTTTTAGGCTAGATCGTAGCTATACTAAAGTACCCATAGGGACTTTTGTGATAAAATCATTTAATAAGTTCTCCCTTTGTATATTTTTATCTTATAACTAGCGGACGCCCGCGATTCCGTCGGCGTAAATATTGGTTTTTCACAAATATCGCGGGAAATAGGGATTTCTAATATAGGTAATCCAGCGTATAATCTATCTACATTCCCAGCCAAATCGGTTCAGTAGTTATAGGTATGATTTGATGGAGTAACAAACAAACACACTTACACATATACAAACTTTCTCCTTATATAATAATAGTGTGATTATTTAGTAACCTCTTGAGGGCTAAGTGATTCTTAAAATAACTTTTGTAGTAATTAGTACCCAATTGATTTTGATCTATATGCAGGAAAGTGAGACTCTCCTAGCGTGAAGAGTATAATCGTTATAACTCCCCTTGATTTGATTACATTTAACTTTACGCCGTGGATTAAGGAACGGATTATATAATTAAATTACACGGAGTCAGAACTGATAACAAGGGATTTATTACAGGAAAATTGTATAATCAACATGATTAGGAAGTTTTGACGTGAGCCGTCCGAAGTCGAGCGGGGCGGATGTTTCCGTACCGTATGTACATGTATCATAATTTCTTTTTCTACACCCATTAATATCTTCCTCTCTACATCTACATGTACTCAATGTCTCTGAAACTACGAACTCTTGATAACAGACTCTTAAAGTTGGAACCCACTTTAGTTTCATGTCGACGATTTATCACCATCAAATCAATTTTTTTTTGAAGATTACTATTTAGTATCGTTTAATATGTGATTTAAAATAGGTTGGTTATGAGTTGACCATATTGTGACCATTTATATCGATGATTGTGACTGTTACAGTGAAGCCAAGCCACACAGGGTCACACACATAATATGACATAGGTCTATGACTTTACTGTAAAGTCCCACATATAAAAATGGCGTAGAGTCAGAACCAAATATTTCAAATCTCATTCTATAATAAGTAAATTGAACCCTAACTTTATAATAACTGGTGCCAAGAATGAAAAGAAAACCATCAAAGAGGTCTCACAAGTGCACTTCCTATTCTGACCCTAATATCTAAGGTACGCAATATTATCGTTCATTTAACATGTTATTCTGAGCGTATTATTTTGAGCATAAAATATTCTAATTTAATGATTCACACTGCAGTTCGGAGAGTGGTATAATATAACAAATCAAAGTCGTGGGATGCACTGCATCTGAAATGGGCATACGTATAATAATTAATTAACATTAGGAGAACATCGACTATCTGTAGGTAAACATTTTGCTCGTCTCGTCATACGGCTTTGTTTAAAAAATATAAAAAAAAAACATTCTCGTAACTAAATTCGCAAGAACTCATCGCTTGGTTTGCGTGACAGAAATATTCACCTACTCCTGTCAACAGTAGGGTTACTGGTTAGTGCAGGTTTTTGTATGACTTTCAAGTCGACTCGCATCGCACAAACGAGTCGATTTTTTTTACACTATACAAGTTAGTACCTACTCGACTGCGATCTCACCTGATGATATGTCATGATGCAGCCGAAGATGTTATCGTACTAACTTGGAAGCGGTAAGTAAACACACTCTAATGGTTTCTACACAGCATCGCGCCAGAACGCTAAATCGCTTGGCGGTGCGTCTTTTTCTTCCACCAGACCAGACCTGAGTCAATTTAGAAATTATAAAATTCCAAAGTGGCGGGAACCGAACCGGCGACCTCCCACTCGAATAAGAGCACGCACCACTGCATCAGGGAGGTCGTCAAACCGCCGCATGTCAACGACTGTCCATAGATGGCGCTGGCTGTAAATGTATGGAATAATTCGATTCGTTTGTGCGATGTGAGTCGACTCGAAATTCGTACAAAAACCTATACTAACCCCTCAGATAAGTAGCGTAGAAAATTCGTTTCGTGTTCTCAGAAAGATTATCCTCAGATTATTTTTTTATTTAGAGGCCATGTCACGTAGCCTGCGATGGTCAGCCGCTCTAATTCGATAAGTTACTTTCCTGAAATATACAAGAGAGCACGCTATTTTTGTTATACGAAAAGAAAACACTTCATCACCAACTGAATTCTATTGCAGGTGCATAAAATATTTCAAACTATAAAAGAAGACTAAATAAATAAATCACAACTACAGCCTTGTAGGGTATCCATTCATTTTATTCCATAAATCCGATACGAAATAGTGAAAATGTTCGTACAAAGTTTTTCACTTTGTCAAACACACAGGGAACAGAGAAAATGCATTTCTTTCGCACATTTAAAAATTTTCTTCAGAACAATCCTTGTTGGAAACTGGAAATAATTTTCTTAACAACGCTTATGTTTCGTTAAAAATGCTAAGTTGTATAATGAACGCTCGAAAAGTACTACACCTCGAAACTGCTGGTTCTTTCAAAGTTTCCCTCAAGTTTACGTCACAAAAACTTTGGACTTTTGAAATAAGTTATCTAAGAATCAGTTGAACCCTTCAGTATTTCTTCTGCATGTCTTATTAGTAACTATTCATAAAATATATATATTGGATGCAATTCAAGGAAAGATAATAAATACTTGATTAAAATAAAACTCGGTAAGTATTAGAAACTATATTATAGTATCCTTATGGGATGTACCTAAGTCATTGATGAGTATTTTGGCCATGAGCAACCACACTTGTCAAACGAGCGCTCGGGCATACTTTCTGCGATATTTAGTCGCCTGAAATGCATGCATAACTCAGAAAAAGTAAGCAATGCGTTAGACTCAAACCCTATCTTAGAAATCAAAACTATCCTGCTTCCAAACCCTATCTTTAAGTAACACACCAGTTCAAACTTGGAAGACTAAATCGAATAATCAACAAATCCTTTCGTTGCCATTTCCTCCTCCCAAAATGTATTCAATTCGCCGTTGTTCCATAAATATCTACGAGTATTTGTCTTGAAAGTTGTAGCACTCGAACCCAGGCGACAACAGTGCGAATTTAAATTGTATAGATAAGCGCACGGATCATTTCAGATCGCGCTGGCAAACTTTGAAAGGGGACTTGGCACTCGGCCGAATACATCTGAATATAACCTCCAGAGTGACGGGAGTGCCGCTTACTGTACTATGATAGCATACTTATGAAATAGTATCGATTTATAAGTTATATTAATGCTCAGTGACGACTGGTATTGGACGAGGAATAAAGATAGCGTTCGCCTCAATAAGTCGACATAAAAACCTTGACCAAATAAAGTCAAAGTCAAAGTCAAAATATCTTTATTTCACATAGGCCTAACATACAGGCTCTTGCGAACGTCGGCATGTCATTTCTTACTACTACATTATATTTTCGTTGCTACTACTCTACTAGGTGGGCGTATAGCCTCAAACAATTGGTAGAATAATGACAACTCAACTATATATGACTAGAAAAAACCTACGAATAATAAATAACGATAACAATAAGATAGTAAAGATAATTATCACAGACAGATACAGACAGATACGACAGATTTTTTTTCTATAATCCATCAAAATATAAAAATCTGCACAAAACAAGATTTTTACATAATACCCTTGCTTCTCCAGTTTTCCCTGCAGACGAGCAAGACAATCAAGCTATCAAGCACCCTCTCCACGCACTGTTTCGCTCCAACACCGGTAGATCCTTAGAAAAATTTCACTTTACACAATTAACTACAAGTTTAGTCGTACCACCATAATCCATATTGACTTTATTATTTTAGTGCATTATAGTAAATAAATTTCTATAAATTGGGTATATTCCAAGTATGAGAAGCATTATAATACAAAAGGGTACCTGAATAGTTGGTTTGTAAATGGCAAGGTATCTTCTTACGTACAAATAGCTCTGTTCAACCGTTAGTAATATTATATATTCGGTGGTTCAACATTGGCCTTTTGAAAAGGTTTAAACTAAAAGGACATCAATATATTTTATTTAACAATACATTAATAAATAATTTTCGTATTTTCGTGAATGCTCGTGGACCGTGATCAAGTGGTACTATGTTTCAGCTGCGATAGCTTTACGGGTTCAAATATGTGAGAGAGTGTTTAATAAATATTAAAAAAAAACTCTCACTTTTCATCACTACAATGTGGTAGATTTTCCGACAACGGAGTTACGCCGTCGTCGTCGCGTCATAATATTGGGTATACAAAACACTCGACAAAGAGCGAGTAAAAGCTGCTAACCTAGTTAGCACAATACTGCCTCCATTATTTTAAAAGCCCTGCCCACACTGGCGAGAGCATAATAGTGCCTATCAAAGAAACAACGGCCGTTCGCTATGTAGTCGTTAAATCTTTGCGCCCATTAAAAGCACTGACGTTGGTGAACTGTGAACCAAGATCGCGAGTGTGTGAATGACTTTATTGCATGATAGAAATATATTAAATCTATCCCTATGGTTGTTGTATCTCGTATAGTCTACATACAGGATGGATTTTAAGGACACTAGCTTGCCATTGTAAATAGGGGACAACGGTATAAGAAGACTATCACTGATTTCATGATGCCCATGTTTTTGCTCACAATTACATTCTAAATCTGTGAATGCATGCAGTCACAGATTTAGAAAGTAATGGTGACCAAAAACATGGGTAATTTTTCCAAAAAACCTTTATGATGTAAATTATGATGTCAATTGATCCATTTTCTCTTATCTCAAAAATTGTATGTATGAATCGCAAAAAAAATCCCATACAGAATCCATATGAAATCACTTTAGGTTTGAAAACAACAATTTGTAGAATTCCATAATTATTCTAACTGTAGTAGGTTTAACCTCACACAAGGAATACAGTGCCTAGTTTAAATTTAAGAATCAGGTTGACCTAACATGACCTAACTCTCGTGTTTACTTTGCAGAGTAGATATCCCGTTTCGACCCAGTCACAAGTAATCACGTCTAAGAGAACATAACACAGAAATTATACAGACGCAAGTCTGTTCCTCTTTACACGGAACGAGGCTTCCCGGTTAGTTTAACACAACAAATGGCCGACATTTTTCCACAGCACTACCAATTTGTTGAAATAGAACGGAGAATATAACCTACAAACAAATCCAAACATTTGCTTATACATACCGAAAATATCTTGCATTAATCCCGTTTTATACCAACCACCAACCACCAAGCGTCTGCATGTGCCTCTTTTATATAGGTGCCATAATTATTGTCTATTAGCCATTATTGAATTAATCTTCTTGAATTCGCATTACAAAGTCAAGATAATAATATGATCCTTATGCAGAAACATGAGCATCAAGGCATATTATATCGAAATCAAAATATTTATTCTTTCATAAAATCCTTACAGTAACCTATGACAATACGTTGCCTTTTAAATGTTGGTCCAACAAACGCTATATGTATAGAAATGCGTTGTTTATGAGAAAGATGTTATTTCCGAATAACTTCTAATGATATTCATGAAACTTTTAGGAGAAATCCTAAGCCACTTTATCATACTAATTGTCCTTTACTTTACTTTCTTAAACAAAATTGCATTAGTAATCCGTACATATAAAAAGTAATTTACGTAGGTAGGTACTTTCTCGTATTGTGTCACTCAATCTTCACCTCATTTTAACACAACTCATTCATTTTACTTACCTAATTAGAATAAGTAATAAGTATACCTCAATGACGGCCGCATTTGCTAATTAAAAATGTTAGTCATAATCATGCAGAGGAATTTTTAAAAGTAATTTATATTTTTTAGTCTCAGTATTTTGAATGTGTAAATTTTTATATCAAAATTAATTATCGGCAACTGCGTAGCATTCTTTCTCAAAGCTAGACAAATTTAAGAAGCTAATTACTGTTAAGTACCTAGTTCTTTTTAATTAATTTCGTTACGCTCCCTAGACGCTCCATTAAGTCTGTTTGATTGAATTTTTCATGATACTATCCAAACAATATACCTTATATTATATTAGTTATGGGAACAGAGGCCTTTGCCGTAATTTTTTTTAGAAAAACGAGTTTCAGTGGAATATTACAATAATCAAATTCCAAGAGTGCACTTAAAGTGTACGTCTTAGAAATACTCGTAAATACTGGCAGGTAGCTAATAGATACTCTCCATTCCCAAGAGCACTCCTCCGTCTTATAAAGCGATTCGAATTTGCGAGAGATTAAAGCGATCTTGAGGTAAGAATTTATTTCTGTAATCGACGAGACGATTGATCTCTTAGCCACCTTAGACCACAGTATTTTCTAGTAAGTATTTAATAATTCTAGAGGTCAGGAAGTCAACTATTGTGATCGTTATAATTACAAGATTCTTGAACTGCCTTCCGCAACGGTTGTAGTGTCACTAATTACAAAATTAATTTGCAGAGCTTTGACTTTTAAGACAAGTATTTCCATGCTGAAAATAAAATGAGTTACCTTTACCCAACCTAGAACAGGGGTCTAATTAAAATTTGAGTACATTTCAGTTTCAGGAATTCACGATAGATTTATTGTATTTTTCATGTGAGTTCACCTTGCATTCTACTTGTTTATCAGATAATATTTGCAGTAAAAAGTCGTAGGTATCCCACTTTAAAATTGCACGAGGACTCAAATCTAGATACATTTGTAACGCACTCGTGTCGACCTGTATTACTGTTACAGCAGAGTCTAGAATTCTGTAAAGCTCCTTCTGTTATACTGTTACCTGAATTTGAACCATGGAAATATGTAAATAAAGTTTGAATTGGTATAAAAGCATCTCAGTTTATTGTTGCTTGGTGGGAGGCAAGTCAACACTACGAGGGCGCCCACGAGCCACGGTTATTAATACTCGCGCGTTGGTGACTTGATTTATACTCTATGAAAAGCGCCTCAGATTTACGACGGGAAATCCATTTGTATAGTCCATAATCCTGTGTGTGCGTTTCGGGAGTTAGAGGACTGCTAATGTGAATGCCTAAAGACAATTTGGCACATAATCTATAACGTTAGATGCAAAGAAATTACGAGACAATTTCAAATTATGATGAATTGTTTAATAAGTACGTCTTTCTCTGGCACAGTTATAAAGCACCAAAACTATAGAGTGAACAGACCTCTAAGATGATAGATAAGTCATTTAGGTATGTCGTCTACTAAAAAGGATCAAAAACATTTATCGAGCTTTTAGTTTTCCGTAACATACCCGGATTTAGCGTGTAAAGAAAAAGGACCTTAGTAGTGTTTTTTTTTTATTTTTATAGATAAAAAAAGATTCTTTATGACTCCCTTGGAAACAGTTTTACAACCCCTTATAAAACTACAGCAAGGGAAAGTAAAGAAACCTTGGTACATACGAGTATTGAATAGCCCAAACCTCATTTGTAAATTCATACTATAGCTCCTGGATGCGGTTAAGTCTTGGCAGCGGAGGAAATTGAATAGTGATTTTCCATGATTCGTGAACAAAGAGCTCGTAATGGTCATATATCATGGAACACCTGTCATCAAATCCTCCACTTACCTCTGCAATCACTAGGAAGTCTGAATACAAAGTGCTTTTGCTACGAAATTTTATTAGTATTCCATACCAAAATGGTAAAAATGAACCCTTATGGGGAGACTTCCTCCGGCCGTCCGTCTATCTGTCACACTCGATAATTTAGCAGTATTGCCAAATTTACCAGCTTCTATACATATTTTGATATAAAATATATAGGTATTTATAAAATAATTTGAGAGCTGGAATTTGGAAACACTAGTTGATAAGTAATTGCGCATTATCGTTGGTGTGGATTCCGAATGCCATTCTTAGTGTGGTAATGCTACTGCAACATTTTTGATCATAATAGGTATAACTGTGCTATAAAACTGCTATCTAGAAAAATCTAGTAGAGCAAAGTTCGCTGATCTAGAGACACTATTCAGACATTTGGTATTATAAGCGATATCATACCGAAAATCGAATGTACTTTTCATTGCATAATTAACCGCACTCCCTGAAATCGGAACAACGTGCAGTGCATGGCTGGGAAAGTGAGTAGGCGCTGATTTTCCCCGATTTGGGAACAAAGAGCGTGCACCGCTCATACATCAGCGCGCACCTGTCTTTTCTCCCCAAACACACAATCAATCTGAATACGAGTCAGCTGAAAATTTCCACGTATTGGTAACAGGTTATCACAAGTTATACCCGCTTCGAATCAAATCAGGAACGAAACATGTTTTTCACACCACACGCTCGACAGAGCCTACTTATGCCCGTTTTCACTAACCCTTTAAGAAACGCCTAAGCCAATAGGGGACAGTTTTCACATACAAAAACTGTCACCTAATGGCTTAGGTGTCTCTTAAAATGTTGGTGAAAACGAGCATTAAAGTTGAAGTAGGTACGTCATTATATTCATAAAGCTTAACGGGATTATAATTTAGATTCCGATTATTCTTTGGCTTTATTATTCTTTAGGTTGTAACGAGAGAAACCGAAATTCAGGAGGGTAGACTCACGGTCAAAACCTAGTCAATTTATAATTTCAGAAACATTAATTTTAATTAAATAATTATATCAACGGCTATGGACACTGTATGAAGCTCAAGTTCGATCCGGCTTGGAGTAGGTACTGCAGTCACCTAAATAGGATATGCTAAATATCAGCTTGATGCATTGGACTCGGATGATGGCCGCGTACGCCGAATAATCGGCAAGAAGTCGCTTACGGGTAAAATCGCTCTGTTTAAAACACCGACGCAACGTTACATGTTTAGCGGTTTTTTACAGGATACACTTTGGCCAGTGTTATACCTACTCAGAAACTCTACAATCTAATACCTTCTTCACCTTTCTACCACATGCAGAACCGTAAAGACGCGGAGTAAAGTTTCATCCTTAAGTGGTTGATGTCCAGCTAACTCGAACTAAACGTCTGCTAAGTCGTACTGCTAAGGTGTGGAGCATCCTTCTAGCTTCTGTGTTCCCGGCCAGTATAATCTGGGTGCTTTCAAGAGAAGAGTGTGTAGGCATTTTCTAAGCTAGCGCGCTTCATCCTAAACTTCATCATTTCTATCCATCAAACATGATCGTAGACAAGCGCAAGTGTATTAACGGCGTAGAAGCTGTATTTACGCGATCTTTAGTGAAGTTTTGTTTAAAAACTATAAAGACAATGACTTTTAAATTTACACGTCATGTATTTTGGGTCTTTAATCTAAAATCGTTGAGAAGCAGAAACACGATTGGATAAAATTTCCTCGATAGAAAGTTTTCCCAAAAGTTGCTCGACAATCTCAGTTTTTCTGGTTTTTATCAGAAACTGAAATGGATATAGTTGTAATTTTTGTTTTAATTTGTCGGTAATAATTATATCTAAAAACGTTGAGAAACAGATTTTTGATAACTGGCTTAGTTTTTGATTAATTGGGTAAAAGGTCGTATTTCTGACATATTCTTCCGCGACGCTGCATGTCGCACCCATCAACGTATCCGTGAGAGTGACAAAGACAAAAATAAATTCAATAAATCACCTTAATAATAATAAAAGAAATGTAAGTAGGTAGGTACTGCCCGCCAATAGCGATGAATAGTTGCGTGTTAGGTTTCATTATATCCAGATACGTGAAAATTCACCTTTCCGCGCCCACTCCATGTAGTAATCACGCACTACATAATAGTGACGTACACGCTTCAGTTTACATGCTAAACTAGGCTTTATTGGTCTGTTCATAAGATCTACCTTTCGAGCTTACACTTCAGTGTTAGTGAGAAAATCGCGTGTGGTACACGTGAATTAAGCCTATTAGTATTATTACGCAAACCACCGACAATATTTATCATAAAAAGCGTAATTAAACCTCCTTAATTATACTGCCTTTTATATACTAACAATGCAATGTAATTCGATACCCAAACGCCACCACTTTGCTTCTCAATGCCTCGTATTGTGTACCAATTGCTTATTTCAAGGAGAAAAGAAAATGTAGGAAGTAGCCTTTTGTTTTATTAAAAACTGCACGTCATCTATTCGATTGGAAAGAAAAATGTTATTTTTTCGTATCTCGTAGAACAAATGGAAGTCTTAATTTATTGCGATATCATTTCAGCTTTCTATTAGTCTACTTATAAATACGTATTGTATTGGATGTTAAGAAACACAAAACATTGCTTATTAGGGTTAAAATTCTAATTGAGGAAATCCATATCAAAACAAAAGACTTCTTTAAAAACCTGCCACTCTATGAGCTATAAAAAAAGATTCCGACGAATTGAGAACCTCCTCCTTTTTGAAGTCAGTTAAAAAAGGACAAAGTTAGACAAACAACAACAAAAAACTTCCCGATTTTTTTTTATTTTGTGTACATATTTTCCGTAAGCAAAAATTCAAGTTCCCAGTTCTATCGCCAACTATCGCTTAGGATTATTCTACTCAGTCCGTTTAAAAGTAAAGCTGATTAAAAGTGTCAAGACTACCGCTAGTGAGCCATTAATCCACGGACTTATGCCGCGACTACCTTAAATAGGGGATTTAAATGCGAACAATTTGTACTTATTAATCCTCTTAGACCACTGTGAATTTCACTTTTACGATATATATATACCTACTTATATTTTTTTTTAGTAGAAAAAACATAAAAAGAAGATCAAGCCGTTTATCCGAATTCTAGGATTTTCTATGGTAACGTCATACTCACAACACTACACTCGTTATCCTAAGACATCATTTTGTCGGTTACAATGGCTTTCTTACAGCTGCAACCATTCTACAAAAATACTTATAGCATCGACGAAGTTACATCCTGGGCATTGATTGGTTATTCTTTGTATCGGTTATGTAGCCAAGGCACCGATTGGTTAGTGATAGTTGCGTTGTTATACTGGATATGTTTGGGCGATACTTAAAAAAAATTATTTTCGAGAATTACACGCAGAGATTGCAGAGTAATGCTTACGGCAGAATAATTGAAAGCTGCGGAAAGCATCCGGGTGGACCCCCCCAAAAAATATTCTACCACCTTTATTTCTCAATATAGGTATATTTTATACCAGCTATCCATGCAACAGAATGGTTATATTAACCAATCATAGCTTAGGTAGTGGCAATGCGTGACGTACCATATTTCTTGAACCATTACCAGTTTATGACGCTTTCCGTGAAAATAAGCCTTCATTTATTTTAATGAATTAAGTAACGTGACAACCCTTCGTGTTGAGAGAATGATCCCTGTAGGGCCTGACGTTACAAACCTTCCATTCCAAGCAGGAAAAGCATTAAAGTCAGCACAGACATTAGACAGAAAATATTTGGCCAATCAAAACTTAAAGATTATTTCACGATCGTTGAGAGTTGAGACAGCTATTGTACGACTGAGTTCCATTGTCCAACTTGAATATCTTTCACTCGTTACTCACCAATATATTAGATTTAATAATAACTATATTTATAAAATAAATGGCCCAGTGTGAGAAGGATTCTCACACGAAGAGTTGTGCACGAAGCCTAGTAACAGATGGACAGACACAGACACACGGAAGGCTTCGCTATTTGTATTTACAGTTTTACAAATCCAATGAGACCGGAATTTTTTAGCATAAAGATGCATTAGATGTTTACCTGAGTCTGCCTAATGATAGGTATCAACAAACAAGTATTGTTATTTCCGGAAAATTCACAGGACAGTCGTGTGAAAAATCCAATTACTTTACGGGCTAAGCTGCAGATAACTGAATATAAGTAAGTAGGTAGATACCTACTGAAGTAAAACTGTGTCTGAAGTCGACGCTCGTTGCCACCTGACATCAATATTGTAGGTTTCATACACTCACTCTTATTACACGCAAAGCTGCGTCGTGTATAAAAACAGACTCACCGTGAAACTTATTATTTATTAAAGTACGGAAAAATAACGCATCGTCCGTCTGTACATTACGAGAATAATAGGGTAGGGATAGAGTTTGTACAAGGAAAATAACTACATACTCGTAACTAATTGCTTTTAGCTTTTTAGGACCAAAGTGATATTATATTAGCGATATCGTTAAAACAATGACATAAATGTATGGGATTGACATTAGCCAAAGGCTATGTCATAGCGAAATCGTAGATTTGCATTATGAAGTCAACATCTCCTGAGGATGTCCCGGTGTCGGGACGAAACGGGCGTCGGTAGAAATTGTGTGTGGTATTTCATCTGGGCGGTGTTCCTGCAAATTGGGCCGTACAGATTCTTTTCAAGTACCTAACGGATTCTAGCAAAACAAATTAATGTCCTGCTAAATACAGGATTTACAAGTTTTTATTTAGTTTCACCTATAGCAAACGAGCGGGCGGGTCACCTGATGGTAAGTGATAACCGCCGCTCATGTACATTTGCAGCACTAGAGGAACTCTTACGAAATTTGTTTATCTGCTCCTTGAATAACAGCTTATGTTATAGTTTTCAGGGAACACTATTGCTGGTAGCTGGTTCCATAGTTTGCATGTGCGTGGAAAAAGGATGTTTATTTACCATTTATCTACAAAGATGGGCAAGCCACAGAAATGCATGAAAGCTCTGTTTTATTCTTATTTTTATCAAAAAGCTTAGGCAATAAAAGTGAATTAATTATTCAGAATTCGGCAGAAAGAAATTCTTATGCTTCGCTTTGGATTTCAGCAGTGAGCAAATTTCCCAGTTGGACCGTTTGTTTTCTGGTTAGGAGCCAAATGCACTAATAACGCTTATATGCGACATGGAGCCCCCTTTTAGAATTCAGGGCCCTGTTTGTGAAGGCACAAAATATTATGCACTCTGAGTACGCCGTGTTGAACGAATATTATGTACGTAGTATGAACGTCTGGTTCATTTTAATTTCTGCAAATTGGATGCAGTTCTGCAAACCGTATCGTCTGCACGTGTATTCCATTTTCGGAAGTTATTAAAAATCCAATCTTAATTTTTTTCGAATAATAAATAGTTTAGTTCGAATAACCAAATTGTAATTTCTTTTGAGTATTCCCATCGTATTTTTTATATTAATAAACCTATTATAAAATAATTGTTGTAATTAAAATTACATAAAATTCAATTGAAAGTAGAAAGAAATATTATAAACCTTCACGGTCATATGCACACGCACTTATAGACTTTACGGCAAGCCCTCCAGGCAACAGGAGCTATTTCCAGGAATAGTAGCGAGACATTGCAAGTAGTATAGTTGAAAATAATGCGTTATTTCCGGAAAACAGACGCAACCGTGATAGGTTGCGTCTGTTCTTCCATGAAAATATCGCTATTATACATCCCTATATCATTTTTCTTTCACATTTTTCTCTTCTACCATTGTCCTATGATTGATGGCATTTCACACCTTCCGCGCTCATCCTTTAGCATAATATGCCATCGTTTACAATATGATACAGGCATTATGGATCATAAGTCTAACATGCCTAAATCTTTTCCGTATTTTCCAAAAGTAACTAAGCCTTTGAATCAGCTTATTCAATTCCGAATATAAAGACATGAGGATGTCGTCAGTCAGAAGATAAGCAGATAACTACCTGTACTTCTAAGTCCCAATTATAGGAAAGGTCGTTGATTAAAAGGCTTCGAATGAAAGCCTGCGAATTTGAATGCGATTATGTGTTTTATAACGCTCCCGGATTTAGAAGGCTTCTTCACTTTGCAAATTAGACACATCTTGCTAATCTCAGGTTCAGGTTATCGTTTGCGTCAGGCAAAAATGGTAAATCTCTGAAATTGTGTTTAGTTTTTTTTTTGGAATGATAGGGATATATTTCCATCTCCTCATGAGATATCCTAAAAGTTATGTTATAATTTTTCATAATATATAAGAAGAATGCTACAATAAAACTTATTATTAGCTTATTCTAAATCATGAAACTCGCTACGTTATACCGTATAGCGCCATCTCTACAATTTATGTGAAACTTGAATGTAAAACTCAGGTACAACCGAATTTTTTTTAATAATAATTAACTATCATGTAATTTACTGTTTCATTACTTTATATTAAGATGGCACTGTTAAGACGTGAACAGATTAAAGTTTTCACTTCTGTCGACATTCCCAGAGTGCCGCGTCTTTTTTTATCATCCGCAATATGGAAAGGGTAATAATGGTTCACAAATACTTTTAACTCTTAGGTCTTATCGATCCTAAACGACTGACTGTCATAGGTCTTTTTATACGTAAAGAAATATATAGCCATTGCCCATTCGGATATTTTGGATTGTATTGAGATAAAGCAAAGATTTTTAAATGACTCTTATGTTGGGCTGGGGAATATTGTTAGTAGAGTATTTTATCTCAGTGGTACCTACCCGGCCGAACCCTGAAAGAAGAGCTCTACCACCAGTACAAATTTTCACATGATTTTATGATTTTTGACATATTTCGTGGTTTCAGAACAAAAATCACATTGAAAAGGACGATTTTAACTGTCGATATTTCGATACATTGGTACAAGTCGTGTTTCTGTTTCACGCGGGCAGAGCCGCGGGCAACAGCTAGTTACTATACAAATCTTGCCCGCGTGGAATGGTGCCAAGAATACTGGCTGCATTTCCGCGTTGAACAGCTAGGCTGATACGTTGCGCAAAAAATGAGCCAGCCCTTCTGTCACCAGTTGAGGCTATTAACGGGGAAAGCTCTCGTAGTGTGTTTAGTAGTAATTGTGAGGGGGGTTTCACTCGTACAAGTACATAGTGCTGACCGCTCAGGGGTTTTATCAAGACCTCTGTAGCGAGTCGGAAAGTGATAGAGTGGACTAAGTAACAGAAAGGGAGTACAACTTAATTAAGTACTCGAAACTCAGTATAATATGGGCTATAGTTGGGTGGTAAAAGAAAAGGGTCAAACAAAACAAAACTTCGTCGTGTACAAACAAAACTTTAGTCCGTTAAGTCCGTAAGTAGATAATAGAGCAATTTTTTAATTAAAATAACGAGGAGACGAGCAAAGCATTTACCTGATGTTAAGGAATAGGAATAGCATACCTATTCTTTGACACCGCAGAAAATTCCTAATGCTCAGAAAATAAACGAAACCATAATTAAGTATGTAGGTTAAACTAAACTAACCTAACCTATCTACTAAAAAGTTAAAGTATTAGTAGGCGAAAAATAAGCAAATGTCGGGTATGGTTTATAATACTTTATACGGTATAGCATAGATACCCGGAAAATGGGAGGTTGTCGAAAAAATGTAGATTTCAGCTAAACGCAAAGCTCTTTGATCTTTTACACTGTCCCACTTTGTCGGGATTTTGCACAGCAACCAGAATATGATATTAATTAATATTTTTCGAATATAAGCCCCTGCCTAACACATAATTATGAAGAGAATAGAAGGAAAATTCGTTGTAATTTTTAAGAAAAAGGAATCGTTTAATTTTTTAAACCTACCTGTATTTATAAGATTTTTGACACTGGGGATGACATCAATTTGTAAAATGTAAAATAAAGTGACATTTTACCAAATCACAAAAAAAAAAGCTTTCGTAAAAATGAAGACACTTGATTTTTGCCATTTTGGCGCTGATTGTTGCGTAACCTAGAATGAGCGTCTATGGAACTAAAATAAAATGACATTCAAAACGACGGTCCACTACCAACAATAATGTCAATTTAGTATCGTGGACGTTTGGGGGTTGCGCTTCAATTCGGCACAAAAAAAGGAAGTGTCAAATGTATAGAATGATTAATCCAGAGATAGAGATCAGTGGCGTAGGTAGTTTTATGCATGGACCGCGGATGCACCTGCGTAAATTATGACTTTTCACAAATCCCATTGGAATCAGAAATTTTGTCAAAAGAACCTACCACTCGTAAGTCGTATGAGTAACATTTAGTAATTTTTGTTACCAGGAATAAAAAGTTATATTATTTAGTGAGTAGGTATCTAAAGTCTTAAAAGCATGTAGGTATTGCCCGAACAAAAGATTATTTACTTACCTACGAAAATCATAAACATGATTATATGAAGTTCCGACACGAAGCATCCAAACTCGTGCCAGAGGAGGCCAAAAGTTACAAAGCTTTAACTTTTGCCTCCCAAATAAATCTTCATTTCTTCCCTTTCTTTCTTCAAAGTGCCGATTCATGCGTGAGTGATGGAAGCTTATTGAATTTTTTGTAAAAAAATAGATAATATTATACGAAGTTATTGAATATAGGATACCTAGGCTAGTTGACTTCTTGTGTATGTGCTTAGACACCTGCAATTACCTACTTGCTATTAATACGAATAGGTACAGATTTTAGTTTTTTTTACACTATATAAGTTAGTACCTACTTGACTGCGATCTCACCTGATGGTAAGTGATGATGCAGCCGAAAATGTTATCGTACTAACTTGGACGGGGTAAGTAAACTCATCCCAACGGCTTCTACACAGCATCGCACCGGAACGATAAAGCACTTGGCGGTGCGTCTTTGCTGGGAGGGTGGTAATTAGCCACGGCCGAAGCCTCCCACCAGACCAGATCTGAGCCAATTTAGAAATTACAAAATTCCAAAGTGGCCCGTGGCGGGAATCGAACACGCGACCTCCCACTCGAATGCGAGCGCGTGCGACTGCGCCCGGGAAGTCGTCACTGAATTTTAGCATAGTTTTAACTGTAGTAGATTCTGTCGGTAATTTCCTACCGGAAACGAAAAGCAATTCCTCTGGCGGGTAGGCTTTGTACTGTTATGTGCCCGAAACAATTTTTCTTTCTGTAGTAATAAATTTAATCTAGTCGCAATCATGGTCGCCGGGCCTCTATGAAAACGTGGCTACAAAGCAATAACAAAGCAATTAAATTCACAAAATGAATTATTTCCATGTTAATAGTGGTTTTGGGTTGTCCGTGGACGATTAATATTGCGGCTTTTAGATTAGTTACCGCATAATTATCGTCACAGGGGATTCGCATAATTTATTTCAGTTCTGTTTGTACGTAGTTACTAAGTACTTAGGTACTAATTAATACATTTATGTTTTAAGAACCTTCGTTCGTTTCAGTCAATGGACGTCCACGACTGAAGCTGAACTAAGAACTCCCGCAATGATTTCCAGCCCTCACGGTCCTGCGCCATTTGTATGCAGCGACTTTTCGTGACTTTTTTATGTCGTCAGTAATCAATAATTCGCAGACCTCCGACAAGATGGACTGCATCTGGTCGGTAGTCTGCGAACACTGATTAGTTTACCTATTTCAAATACTAAATAGGAAGATAGTACCAAACATCGTAACCTTGGTTTTGTGTCCCATTGCTGGGCACGGGTTTCCTCTCAGAGTAAAAGGGGTTTTACCCAAATTCTCACATTTACTAAAACCGTGTTGGCAGGCTTCGCAAACCATTCGCATTGTGGTGAACATACAACTAGGTACAAGCTTTCTCGCGATATAGAAAGCTAAAAAGTATTTAATATAAAGAGAGCTGAATAGATATGATGAGAATAGAAGAAACAGCAACAGCCCTGTTAAAGAAAAAACTGAAAAAAAAATAGATTTCTCTTGCAGCCACATTGGCTTTTTTCTAATTATGTAAGATGAGTAGAGACTTGATACTCATATTATAATTTTTTCTCGAATCCCAAATGACAATAGCATGTTTTTTAAAGGATTCTATCATTCATGACTTAAGGGTGGAAAAAAGACACTCGCACACATTGAGGTATAAATACTTAAGTTTTCGCATAATTATTGTACCTAGGTACCTATATCTACGAAGTACCATACGTGAACCCTAAAAACACTAGAACACGGGTTGTGTTTTAGCAATTTTAGGGTAGGCTTTTTAGACAGACGTGCTACAAAATCACAATCATAACAAGTGTAAACTTCTTCACTTTAGCATGATATCACAGATAGTGTGACCCAGAACTGTCTGTGGAATTCATTAAGGAGATTAACTACCACCGCACATGTGTCGCCGCCCGTGACACTTATTGCACGTTACACCGAACACACAAACAGTGCTGTATTGGAACGGCACTCTGATGACTCTATATTTTATAGGTAAATAGGTACAGTGTACAGCTGTTGTACGCCAGTGTAATTAAATAAATAAATATATTAATATATATTATATAATAAAATAGTGGACAACATCACATGCACTTATGTTAAAAAAATGAGAAACAACGAAGGTACCACAACACCCAGACCGGAGACAATGTAGAAAACTTATTTTCGTACATTGCCCCGACCGGGGATCGAACCCGGAACCTCAGAGATGGCGGCTCCTTGAAAACCGGCACGCTAACCACTCAACCACGGAGGTCGTCTAATTGTTTGTTTTACTCCATATACAAACATTCAATACAATTGACAGTTCATTTTTGGGCTGATTATTAGCGCCTCCCCCCCTCTCGAAGGTCCACGGTACAAAAATTAACATTTGTTGCTAGTGAGCGTCGTTTTGATTGTCATTTAATATTAATTCCATGGACGCTCACGCCAGGTTACGTGACAGTCTTAGGATCTATCCATTAGTGATTAGATCCTAAGACTAAGTAAGTTTAGTTTCTCTAAGATTAGATCCATATAATAGACATCAGTGTTCATATTATAACGAATACAAAATATGCATGAAGAAGGTTAATAAACAAAAAGTTCCCTACAGACCTTTTTTTAACGGCTTGTTTAAATAAGTACCTTACAATTTATTTGCATGATTTATTTTTTCCGCAAATGTATCCAAAAACGTCGTTTAACGCACGTACCGAATTTTTAATACTTGTCATTATTGTTGACTTCGGCTTAAAACTATTATACAGTAGTTTTTGAGTCCCCCATATTTGAGGCACCCTGAACACTAAACAGACTCTAGGGGGAACTGTAATTTAATCTTGTGACGTCACAATCACTCCGGCATCTCTAGCCATAACGTCATGGTATTAGCGATAGGTATGCTAAAAGGATAGAAATGGAACGAAATTGAAAAATGTATGAAAATAATGGCTGACTACGTCACGTGAACGACTTCTGCGCATTGTTATTTTGAATTTCGATTGAAAGCGTATTTAATAGTAATCTTAAAGATCACCAGATCTGTACCGAACGATAAAAAACCTTTGTCTGTAGACTGCACCTAAAGGATGTCGTTGTTAATACCGGTACAAAATTTATTTTAGTTAAAAAAAAACTTTTTATATATTATCTATAGAGACATATTATCTCGAAAAAAAGCAAAAATATTTTTATTAAATTCGTACTCAGACTCATCTACATCTAGTAGAATATCTCATTACCTACTTAAAAAATTACAACAGCTATAATAAGTAGTTCAACTAGTTATACTAGTTATCAAAACTAGGAAAACGTGTAAAAAGCTTAGTCAGCAAGTCAATTTAACAATCGAATTGCAGCCGCCAGCCGCGAACGGTGAAAGTTGTTCATTAATTCATTTAGAGTTCCGCAACTGGAGACAACAATTAGGAAACCGCCTTCGTTGCAATTTTATTCCCATCGGACATTTGCATAATACCTACTCCAATGCTAATTGGGGAAGCGTTTATGGAAATAGGAATTCGTTTTTAATTCGTCTGTTTACATCATCATCTGAATTAAGCACTGTCTCGCTAAAAGCAGGCATAGGTAGCCCATTGGTTCAAATCTCTACCCGCAGAAACGCGCGCTCAGATTCGAGTGGGAGGTCGCGGGTCCGAATCCCGCCACGGGGCCCACTTTGGAATTTTATAATTTCTAAATTGGCTCAGGTCTAATCTGATGGGAGGCTTCAGCCCTAGTTAGTTAGCACCCTACCAACAAAGACGCACCGCCTAGCGATTATAAGCGTTCCGGTGCGATGCTGTGTAGAAACCTTTGGGGTGAATTTACTTACTCTTGCAAGTTAGTACGATAACATCTTCGGCTGCATCATCATTCATCACTTACCAACAGGTGAGATCGCAGTCGTGAGTCAAGTACCTACTAACTTGTTTTATGTATGTAATGAAATGAGTGACATTTCATTCATTTGAATTTGCCGCGCTTCGCGTATCAGCTGTCGCGTATCTATGATATTGATCTGTGTCGATGATTTAAAATGGCGAGGGACGCTGAAATTGTTGTGTGCATTTTTGTCGTAATAAAAACTCATAGAAAGAATGTGATTGAGGACTCGAGATATAGTGAACTTTAAATGTCGTTTCTTTGTTATTTCAGGGAAACAATTTGTGTTTAATTTTGGAGATCCTCAATGTCTTATAAAACGACATTTTTGTGAACTAAAAGAAGATGGACCGGCTTCAATTTGAGTTTACAATAATAGCCTCAAATGATGGCAAATCAAATGTATTAGCTATAACCTCAATATCTACTGAAGAAGGAAAATGTTATGTTTTACCCGAGGAACTGAAGCCGGTGAGTCATCATACATATATTGTTAAAACGAACACTTTCACAAAAGTAAAAAATAGCATTAAAAAAAGACACCAGAGTAGAAAAGTATGGATAAAGTTGGATGAAAATCTAAAGAAGACATATGTAGATGAGGAAGGTAATATGCAATTTTTAGATCAATATTTAGATGAAGTGAGCACAACACAAGCAAAGGACAAAAATGACACTTTGCAACAAATCTTGGAACAATTAATAGAAACTACAACTAAGAAAGAAAGTCAACATAACTTAAAACATATCTCAGAAAAATTTATTATTGAAAAATTCACAAGCAAAAATCCTAATGCGATGCAATGGATAGAAATTTTTGAAAAAGAGTGTGCGCGCTTTAATATAACAAAAGATGAGACAAAAATAGATATTTTGAGGTTATTTTTAGATAAACCTTGTTTGGATTGGTATAGCTCGATGATCATAAAACTAACAATAAATTCTGAATGGAGTGAATGGAAAGACAAGTTTTTAGAAACTTTTAAAAACCAAGGATGGGACATAGTCACATATGCTCTCGCATTTAGGTATAAAGAAGGACAGTTAATTGATTATGCCATAAAAAAAGAACGGCTTTTATTAGATATAAACAAATCTATAGATTCCAAAACAATGATAGATCTTATTGCAACTGGTTTACCTGGATTTATCTTAAATAAGTTAAACAGGGATGAACTCAACAACACTACTGACTTGTTCAACGAGATAAGAAAATATGAAGGCACGATGTATAAGAAAAACTCAACTAACATAAAGAGCAGTACATTTTATAATAAAAATAAAACTTATGAGAAGAAGTCATGTAAGACTTGTGAGTCTTTGGACAAAGGGATTAGATATCATCCGGAGGAGTCATGTTGGTTCAAGAAAAATAAAAATGAACCTGAAAAAGATCTTAAAACTAAAAATGTAAACAATAACTCCATAATTGAAGTAGACATAAATACTGAGAAAAAAACTAGTAAGCACACCATTAATCAAAATCAAGCTTTTATTAGAAAATAAACTAGAAGTGAGTGGTATTTATGATTCAGGCTCACAGATTTCTATAATAAATTCAAGATTAATAAAAGTAAAAGAAAAAAAAGATGATGTGAACATAGCATACATGAGAACGGTTAATGGTGTGAAGAAGATGGATGGCTTGATAACAATAAAAATTAAAATATTTGATTTAGAAGAAGAGGTGGATGTATACATAGTAGAAAATGAAGATTTTGATGATTTCATAATCGGATTAGATATGATAAAGAAATTCAGATTAACCCAAAATGAGAACTTGCAGATAGAACAAAAGAAAATAACAAATAAAATAGACAGGATGTCTAAAGATAACAGAAATGAAGATAATAATATAAAAAAATATACAGTAAATTTCAATGAACACATACAAACAGAGGAATTTATAAGTATGACAGACCATTTAGATAATCAAAAGAAAATTGAGATAGAGAAAATTATAAAGGAATATAAAACAATATTTGCTAAGGACAAGTATGATATAGGTTCAGTTAAAGATTATGAAGCTCGCATAGATTTACAAGTAAATAAATATTGTAGTAAAAGACCATACAGATGTACAATACAAGATAGATTAGAAATTGAAGAGCAAATATCGATGTTACTAAAGAACAATTTAATAGAAGAATCATACAGTCCTTTCGCTGCTCCAGTGACATTGGCGTTTAAAAAAGGTGAAAATAGAAAATCCCGTTTATGTGTAGATTTCAGAGAGTTAAACAAAATAGTTATACCACAAGCTCAACCATTTCCTTTGATAGATGATCTAATTATTAAAACTAGAAATTGCAAGTATTTTACTACACTAGATATAAACTCAGCATTTTGGGCAATACCATTACGGGTGGAAGACAGAAGTAAAACAGGATTTGTCACACAAGATGGCCACTTCCAGTGGACCTGCCTCCCTTTTGGCTTGAAAACATCACCAGCAATTTTCCAGAGAATCTTAAGCAATATTCTAAGAAAACACAATCTCACAGGATACTCTGTTAACTATATCGATGATATTTTGATATACTCGTCTACCTTTGAAGAACATATAAGGCACATTAGAAATGTATTAGAGGCAATAATTAAAGAAGGCTTTAGACTGAAGTTTAAGAAATGTACCTTTGCTTCAGACTCAGTAAAATACCTCGGCCATATAATTCAGAACAATTCAGTAAGACCACTAAAAGACAATTTGATTTCAATAAGGAACTTTCCAACTCCTAAGACGCAAAAGAACATCAGACAATTTTTGGGAAAAATAAACTTCTACCATGACTATATACCAAGAAGTGCAATTATTTTAGATCCATTACACAATTTATTACGAAAAAACGAGAAATTTGTATGGTCAGAGAAATGTGAAGAAGCATTCAATCTGATAAAAAGATATTTATGTTCGCAACCGGTCTTGGAAATATTCGACAAAGACTTACCAATCAAAATCTTTACCGATGCATCTTTGGAGGGCATTGGAGCAATATTAAAACAGACACAACTAGATGGTAAAGACAAACCGGTGGCATATTTCTCAAAAAAATTGAATGAACATCAAAAACGGAAAAAGGCTATATATTTAGAATGTCTTGCTATGAAAGAAGCTGTTAAATATTGGCAGCACTGGCTCATCGGAAAACAATTCACCATTTACTCAGATCACAAACCTCTAGAGAACATGAACATTAAATGCAGGACAGATGAAGAATTGGGTGATCTCACATACTACCTATCTCAGTATGACTTTACCGTAAAATATATACCTGGTAAAGAAAATGTAGAAGCAGACTGTTTGAGCCGAAACCCTGTATACTGTTACCCTGTACCAGAAGATAACAGAGAGGAAACATTGAGAATAGTTAATTTAATACAAATAAAAGATATAGTTGGAGACCAAGAGAAAAATGAAACAATAAGAGAAAAGAAACAAAATTTAATACTAAAAAATAATATCTATTATAAAAAAATAAAGAAACAGGAAAAGATTATCCTCTCAGAAGAATTTAGTAAAAAACTTATAAAAAAGGTGCATGAAGATTTATGCCATATTGGGATCAGACAACTGCAGAAAAAAATAAGTTCAATATATACGGCTATAAACCTAACAAAAAATATCATAAATATTTGTAAAACATGTGAAATATGCATAAAAAATAAATCAAGATGTCAAAAAAAAATTGGATTAATGTCACAACTGGGACCAGCTACCAAACCATTTGAAATAATGTCAATGGATACTATTGGTGGATTTGGAGGATCTAGGTCTACAAAGAAATATCTACACCTTTTAGTAGATCACTACACAAGATATGCATTTATTGCGACTTCGAAAACCCAGAATGCATGTGACTTTATAAATTTAACAAAGAAAGTACTAGAGACAGATGAGATTGGAATTATCCTGACAGATCAATATCCGGGCATAAATTCAAGAGAATTTAAACAATTTTTGCAGGAAAATAATATTAAACTAATTTTTACAGCCGTGAATACACCATTCTCGAACGGCTTGAATGAAAGATTAAACCAAACAATAGTAAATAAAATAAGGTGTAAAATGAATGAGAAAAATAATAAGAGAACATGGACAACACTGGCAAGAGAATGTATACAAAAATATAATGAAACAGAACACTCCGTTACAGGTTTTGCACCAAAATATTTACTGGATGGTACAAATGTCAGTATTCTACCAAATGAATTCAAAACGATGGAAAAGGAAGACAAGTGGATTGCTGATAGAAGATTGGCATTAGAGAATACAATAAAATCTCATGAGTATAACAAGAAAATATTTGATAGAAATAGAAAAATGCAAGAATTTAATGTAGGAGACAGTGTACATGTAGAAAATGGAAATAGACTGAATAGAAAGAAATTAGACGAATTAAAAATAGGCCCTTTCAAAATAATAGAGAAAATATCGAATTCCATTTATAGGATTGATACAGGCAACAGAAAAACAGAATCAACATTATTTCATATAACAAAATTGCAACCTGTCATAACAGAGGCTGAAGAAGATGAAGGAGATGATAATGAATATGAAGATGACTTATAAGTACATTTTACAGATATATTGCTTAGAATTTTCGCTCTTAGGGGGGGAGATGTAATGAAATGAGTGACATTTCATTCATTTGAATTTGCCGCGCTTCGCGTATCAGCTGTCGCGTATCTATGATATTGATCTGTGTCGATGATTTAAAATGGCGAGGGACGCTGAAATTGTTGTGTGCATTTTTGTCGTAATAAAAACTCATAGAAAGAATGTGATTGAGGACTCGAGATATAGTGAACTTTAAATGTCGTTTCTTTGTTATTTCAGGGAAACAATTTGTGTTTAATTTTGGAGATCCTCAATGTCTTATATGTATACCTAGCGTAAAAAAACTTGCTTAACGATAAGGGAAAACATCGTGAAAAAGCCTATACATTGCTTATCTTCGTCCTAATTTAATAATTAGCATAATAATGTATTAACATTAAAAGCGCCGCTCTGGATGGATCTTAATATGAAATAACAAAACAAAGGATTTAGCGCTTTCCAGGAAAATTCTGTTATAAACATGATTAAGAAGTTTTGACATGAGCCGCCTTAAGCCGTGCAGAGCAGAAGTTTCAAAGCTCCAGAGCCGTATATCTTAATTTCACTCCTGTAACCCAAAGCTGCTCGTGTAATAGAAAACAAAAATAGAATACTCTCTTATAAGATTGTACGAGGAATTTATTTAAGCAAGTAATCCTTTACGTAGGACGTGTAGGCTGTAGCAAATAATAATTACTCTGTGGCTGTAGATAGATCAGAAGATTGTTTAAGAAAAACGAATTCATCGCTTTCGTAATCGTAAAAAAATGTCTCCTAACTTAGGTATGAATAAACAAGTGCCTACTACGTATAAGTAGGTTCCTTTACTACTATTAATTCTTTATTGTGACAGCTCGTGATTTCGCTAATATACGATGAAGCGTAAGGCCAAAGATTGGCTTGTTTGAATTCCTTAAAGCAAAACCACATTAGGCGATAGGAAATGTGTAAAAGACGAGAATGGAGAGTCCAAATCAAATCTTATTACAGCTCTTAAATAACAAACAAATAGCAACCAATTCGGATCTGTGACTTCTCCGGCGCTCCAACGTCACAGTTCCAATTTGGTCCCTATTTTAGAGCAGTCATATATCGACAGGGCCTTGGAAGTACTTAATGAATATTTTTTATTTAAAAAAAAAATATTTCTTGAAAACTATAACGCGTCGTACAGTTTGGCTTGGGGGGTAGAGCTTCCTGACTCTCTCCCCCTACTCCCCTTCCACCCCCTCCGCCACGGATCAGGTGCTAAAGAACAAGTGAAAAGTCTACTATTTGAGCAAATGTAGGTATTAAAAACATAATTTATGCGAAACCGTGGCTCATCCTCGACCTAACATCATAATTTTAAGATGGCGTCCCTCATACACTTGAACAATTATGGTAATACATTATTAACGTATTTACCATGTGGCAGTAAAATTATTTCCAATCGGATGCCCCATTAACACACTCAAAAGCACACGGCCTATGAATATTAATGAATCATTGTATAAAAGCTGCTGAAATCACAGATTTCAGCACATTACCTCTCAAACCTTCAGTTCTGACACAGCACCCACCAGCCATGAAGATCCACTCGGTATTAGTACTCCTCGCCTGCTTGGGTAAGCACTTGAATTCTTAGCATTGTTGTTTTTAATTTTAACCCCCGAGCGTTATAACGTCGACTTTATTATTGCTCGTTCCTTGTACATAGTCTTTTGGTTCATAAAAGTTAAATTACTCGTAAATAGTCGTAGTATTTATACATTCGGTACTTACAACGGATGCGGATTCGATGTATGCTGTATACTAGTTGAATATATTTTATTTTCCTATAATTTCGCGTCGAGACTCAAGAACACTAAGGTAGGTAATAAGCTCCCTTCTCGTGCCTATACGCACTTCAAAATACCCACAACGCTGTCCTATTGTGGGCTGATGAGCTTGGACACCATCCTTGATCCATTACAAACACCGATATGAACCCGAGGATGAGCTCATTGGAACTTTTGACGTCAACTTTCTTCATACATTTTCCAACATTTCCGCTAACGCCGCAACACAGGTATAGTAATCTGTAGGCGCAACATGGCAGAAATATTCCCTGTGGAAACTCAAGTGCTGACTGATAACAAGTATAGTGACATGTGGCGTGGACCGCGGACTATAGACAATTATGTGGCATACAACTGACGTTGTTGGTGTCAATACAAAAGTTTTTGGCGACATGGTCCTGTGTATACGTCTATTACAACAACCGACTCTTTTGTTCTAGGGCTGGTGACGTCCCAAGCTTCGTACTACTGCGGGAGACGCCTCGCCACGGCTCTGGACATCGTGTGCGACGGTCACCTCATCAAGAGATCCGAGCCGCATCACGACGTTTTGGAGACGAACTGGCCGTGGATCGATGCGAGCAGGGCCCGCGGGCTCACGTCCAGAGCGAAGAGAGGGGTCGTGGACGAGTGCTGCCTCAAGCCTTGCACCGTCGAAGTGCTAATGACGTACTGTCACTAAACTACTCGAGCTGTCTCCGGAATGTTAACTAATCTTACTCCTACTGTACTTGTATTGTACATTATATAATGGCACTATAAATTTTGTCCGTCTTTTAAATCCATGACCCACTAAGCGAATTTTTATAACATTAGCATTTTTTTGTTGCGAAGATAAAAGATAATACAGGGTAGAGGATTATTTATTTTATAATTCCTAGGCTTGCGCTTGACTATCTTCTACTTACAATCATGTATGATGCACGGAAATGATATGGTGTAGGATGGAGCACGCTTGCTTAGAAAATGCCTATTAACTATACCAAAGCACTTCTACCAAGGTACTGCTATTAAAAATACATTTTTAACCGACTTCAAAAAAAGAAAGAGGTTCTGTATTCGACCCGTATGTATGTATGTATGTAAGTGTGTGTGTATGTATGTATGTATGTTTGTCCGCGATTATTTCACGTTTGGCTGAACCGATTTTGATGCGGTTTTCAGGAAAGTATTTGTTACATTCTGGAGAAGGTTTTAGTATATTAACCGACTTAAAAAAATAAGAGGTTCTTAGTTTGATCGACATATTTGTATTTAAGTTTGTTCGCGATTATCTCGAGTTCGGCAAAACGGATTTAGATGATTATTTTTTTGTTAGATAGGCCATACATCACAGGTAGACTCGTTTTAATTTCGTCGAGATTTAATGAATATCTTCGGAGATGGAGAGCGGAACTCCTCAACGGAAAATAGTAAATCGCTTGCGATCGGTATAATAGTGTACAGTGTAGATTTTATCGGACTTCAAAAGAGAAGGAGATTCTCAAGTTGACTGAAATATATGTTTTAATTGACCGACGTCAAAAAAAGAGGTTCTCTGTTTAATCCCTATATCGGTATTTAGGATTTTCCGTGATTATTGTACATGCATTTTATTGTGATAGTCCGTTTTAAATTTGGTTAAAACGTGATCTCGCAACTAGATCATAAAAGCTTGTCTTTAAAAACTTTTTTGCACTAAAAAGGGTAAAATAAATTATTTTTTAAAAAAATTGAACCGACTTCAAAACCACAAATAGGCACTCAAAAGCGAAAAATAAATTAATATAATTATTATAACCGCTACTACCCACTCATTTATTTTGAAGTCGGTGCCAGCGAAGCTTACTACTACTACATACTATGGATGTAGTTTTGCACTATTATAAAGATTTACTTATCTATTTGAATTGGTAGAAATCGCTATGTAGCGATAAGGCCGCCAAATTGTACTCCTAAGTTTGTTCGTATTTAATTTATTTCTTTTTTTTTCTATATTTTTATTCTGTGGTGTGCAATAAAGAGTTTTATCTATCTATCTATCTATCTACTTACGGTACATATTATACCTACAAAACTTATGAGAGTTCCAACGCGCCTTGTACTGAGAATAACTCCACAAAAAACTTAACCTACCTATGAGGTGTTACTATAGAAGTCAGTCAGTTATAGGCGCATACAACTGATGGATATCTCTTTGTACCTGCCTGCAATCTCAGTAACAGTAACATTAAGTGGCGATGTACCGTTTTAACGTTCCTGACAGCTAAGTAGTGTTGCCGGATGCCAGTACTCCATCTTTTTGACGAGTACAACATAATACGAAAGACTTTACAGTCTGTATAGAAAAAGAAACTCATAAGGCTACCTACTACAGTTTACTCATTGCTGAAAATTTTTGCAGACTTACATAAAATCAAAATAAAATCTCTTATCTTTTTAAATTACAGTAGTAAACTCCAAGATATATTCACAAATAAATACGAAGATTTTACAACTTTACAAAAATAATAAATAAGACAACTTCTGTACAACTACGAACCTGTAGTACCCGTACCTGATGGTTTCCTGAAAGTAAATATAATCAACATTTTACAAATATCGACAGTTTCATGTTTACTCAATCACAGTACATAACTGCCATAATATTCTATTGACATGATTTTTAACCACACATAGCCGACTTTGGGGTTACTTATGCATAAAGGAATTTTATGACCAAGAAAAGCAAGATCTTCATCAATTACATTCCTGGTTGGCAAAAGAAATACGTATTTGCTCTTGTAAACGGAAATGCTCACTCATTGGTCGAATCCGCTGTTTACATTTTTCCAGCCAATCGGCGGGTAGATTTTGTTTACGTTTACGATAGTAATGAATACGCTTTTCTTACACTATTGCCGCTACGTGGTTGCTCATAATTAAATCGCCGGTGCAGATTCGCAGATTCGGGATTGCAATCCGGAAAACCGGATCCGGTAATCCGGCGGATCCGGCGACATTTCTCGTCTACCGGATCCGGTTTGATTTTGCCGGATCCGGCACCGGATCCGGTATGATAACAATTTTCGGCAAAATGAATTTGCTTTGGCATGGTTAGGTACTTCGATTCGAACGCATGGAGCGTGTAAATTGTATATGGGCGTGCATTTGTACCTACATGAATAAATATTTGTAGAAGTATTAGAAGTCAATAGGTAAGTATTAGAGGTCAATATTGAAACCATTAGTTCCATTTGTTTTTTACGCTCGTATTTCCACCTAAAGTGGAATGGAAATTTTTTTTTATTAAAAATATTGAAAATCATCTAAAGACGATTTGCAGCCATTGTTTCCCCCATATATCGTAGAATTTTTAATACAGACGCAGATAGGTACACCGTTTCTTGAACTTACAGTAACGGAACAGAAAGTTCATCGTACCAGAAGTGTTAAACACATTAATTGCCGAAAGTGTAGGTAATACCTTGCATGACGTGTCGCTTGCTGTGGAAAATGCATTGAATTCGGGGGTAAAATATTTAATATATCGATATGACATAGGTTACTTGATTGCCAGTGTACCTATATGAAGCCGAACTTTTGGTAAGGTAAATCACGCAGGTGTGTCCCGACATTTAGGCATTATATAAAATCATCATCTAAACTATTAATACTAACATGATGCCTTTATACGCTTCTTCCACTGATTTTATTTTGATTTCCGGCGGTTTGGGATATTTGTAATACTTCGGCAAATGCGAAGGGTACTCGAGGCTGTAC
The DNA here is from genome assembly GCA_963855885.1 of Coenonympha glycerion. NCBI lineage: Eukaryota > Metazoa > Arthropoda > Insecta > Lepidoptera > Nymphalidae > Coenonympha > Coenonympha glycerion. The sequence goes on along the minus strand of OY979637.1, from coordinate 10,972,526 downwards.
AAACGGGATTGAATGTAACTTTTTATGTCCCTCGGCTTGGGATACATTGTTGCGAGTTCTGAAGAGATAAAAGTGTGAGATTAGAGATTGAGAAAATTGAGCTGAAAATCTTGTTACACTCACGGTGCTGTCACTTTTAGGGATCCGTTTATTTCAAAGTACAATACTTTTAGTTTCAAAATCAAACGTTAATTTGCTCTTTACATCTATTTCTGCCAGTCGATTCATTTTATTGTACTCAAAGATTTAAATCGTTAGATGAGTCCTAAACCTCCAAAAACGTCCACGTTTTTGTCTTGTGTGACACGTTGTCACTCTCTTTGACGCAAGTGAAACTATAGCATGTTGAGAGCACTCACTCGACATGTTTGTGGACGTTTTTGATGTGCGCAATGTAGGCTTAGGGCCCATCTAGCGATTTTAATCTTTGATTGTACTTACATATTATTATATCTTAGAAACGAGTAGGGGTATACGATTTGTCTGGTTTGTCTGGTAGGAGGTTACGGCCGTAACTAGTTACCACTATACCAGCAAATCCGTAGCGCCATAAGGTTAGCAGTTAACTGCTGGATACCTAGAGAAAATTACAAGCTACCAAAACTTCTAATTTTAATTTCAAACAAATTCTTATGATCATAAGCAGTCAAAACCTGAAAAATTTATTAAACACTCGTATGAATAACTCGTATAAATGGTAATCCTTCAACGGGTGCTATACATGTAGTGCCGAACCCTGAGTGCGCGAATCTGGCTCGCACTTGGCCGGTTTTTTTCGATACTATAAAAAATTATGATAAGCAATCACGAGCTCCTACTGAGTGAGCTAGATACGAAACAGATCTTCTACCTTCGTCGTAGGCGTAATTTGCGATCTCCACAGCAATGTTCAGAGATACTTTAGTAGCATCGTTGAGCGGTGGATATATTCGGCCTATGTTCAAGTCAGATTCACTCACGAACTTTGCCAGTGTCTGAAATTACAGAATTGTTTGCGATATGTACCTAGTTCACACGAACGTTTAAAAGCACCCATTTTTTTACCATTTTACTCAGATTTAAATTTAGCGATGAGCCCTAAACCTCCAAAAACGTCCACGTTTTTGTCTTGTGTGCGACACCCGCTCTGTCACAAGTGAAACTATAGCATTCTGAGAGCACTTACCCAACATGTTGGACGCTTTTGATGCGCGCTATGTAGGCTTAGGGCCCATCTTGCGATTTAAATCTTTGTTTTTACTACTTGATCTCAACTGATGGTAAATTATGCAGCCAATGATGTTATTGTAATAACTTGGAATACCCCTAACGGTTTCCATACAGCATAAACGCTAACTTGCTTGGCGGTGCATCTTTGCTGGTAGTGTAACTAACCACGGCTGAAGCCGCTCACAGGACCAGAACCAATTTAGAAATTATAAAGCCCGACCCCTGATTGCAAGAAAATTGCAATAGACGGCTTATAAGTTGAACGCGCAGGGTTCATTTACGGGTCTCAACTGAGGTGCAGTATGCCGCGAGGGACAAGCTCAAAGCGAGGCGAAGTGAGGTGTACTTGCGCAGATTGGTCGCAATTTTTGGTCAACTTAACTGCCGCATACGCGCTGCCGCTTAACCCACTTACCCGAGCGGCAATCAGAAACATCATTTCCGGGATATGCCGCGCTCTAGACTCGATCACGCCGAGGGCTATCCCGGGGAAGATGTAGGCGTTATTTCCCTGGCCGGTGCGAAATTCCTGGCCGCCGTACTGCACCGGTGGGAAAGGTGACCCGGATGCGAAGATGCATTTTCCCTATAATTCAAAAGACAAATACCGTATAATTTCCCAATAGGCAAAGATAGTTGCACGCTCACACGCTTGGTTTGACCAGAATAAAATCTTTAAATATCAAATACAAACATGTACCCCCGTGTGATCATACGCGGCTTGGGCAGTACACTCTGCCCTGCTGGTCGGGTTGGAGAGAGCGAATATTATGGGCCTCTCTGCATTCTGCGCCATTTTCTTCAGAATAGTTTCGTTGAAAGCTCCACTAACCGTCGAGCAGCCTGGAATAAATATACCAATAACTCGATAAATTTCTCACGGTCTATGTATGGGCTCATATGTATAGTCTTGATTTTGAGTCCGCAAGACGGAGCAACTAACTATACAGAATTTACTTCAATATTTACCATACCATTCGATAATGTTGCAACATTTAAGAAAAATCATAATAACCTATTAAACAAGTGGGTTTAATTGTGGCCACACACTTCTCAAAATTCTTCTCGGGTTCCACGTCTTTCCCGTAGTCTTTCGCATGAGCTGGTACCCCTCCCTGACGGCGGCTCGACAACAGCCCGTCAACGTCAAACATGTATATCAGCTTATCAGCATCCTCCTTCTTCATCCCCTCGTCTACCATATGCGCAACTAACAGTTTAGCGATGCCTGTTGCGGCCTGATGGAGGAAAACTTTTTGTATTTTATTAACATGCTCTCAATTAGTAACCGGAGAAACCAAAGCAACCGCCGTGTTTTACAAAGTTTTTTTTTTTACTTTATTATTTAGACTAGCGCATGACTGTAATCGCACCTGATGGAAAGCGATGATACAGTCTCAGATGGAGCGCGCTTGCCTAGGAAATGCCTATTCAGTCTTGGATTGAAGATGTCCAGGTTGTAGGTGGTAAGAAAGCCACCAATCTTGGATTGAAGATGTTCAGGTTATAGGTGGTGGCTTTCCCAGTTGGGAGACCTTTGTAGCAGGTACGTACTACAGGAACGAGAAATCAAACCACTTCGAATTGAACCGCAAACTGCTTCGAAAAAATTGTCTGTGTGACACAAAGTCACGCATAGCTTTAACCACAAAAGCTTTACGTTGGATTTGTAGTAGCGACTCATGCAGTGTGTAAATCTCGTCAACGAACCAACCAACCAACCGGATTCAGGCTAGTAAAGCCACCCCACGGTGCGAATTTCACATGTGAGTTGAAGAAAATTAGGCATCTATGCCGTTTACCTTTACTATGCCTTTAAACCCCAGATATAGGTTCAAACCGTATATTTACGTAAAGCAATAAATAATTCCGCTTACTGATCCGGCGCCAAGGAACATGTACACGTTTTCCCGGACCCTCTTTTTAGTGATTCTCGTGGCGGCGAACAGTCCCGCGACGGCCACGCTGGCCGTGCCCTGAATGTCGTCGTTGAAAGTGCAATATTCATTGATGTACTTCTCGAGCAGTCGGGTCGCGTTCACAAGCGCGAAGTCTTCGAACTGCGATGAAATAAATCTTTATAAAAAAGTACATGAAAAACATTCCAACACACTCGTATCCATCAGAATTTTAACCCTTACCTAAAGCACATTTACATTGGGTCAGTTACTGACTTCATATTCAATGTATGACTGTACTACCATCGTGTAAATTAATTTGGTGCCGTAACCTATCGCGTCAGGCTGGCTTGAATTTTCCCGATTTTATATTTTGGAATTCAAAGTATTTTGGAAGTCGTGGGCACCGGGCACGCCAGCCGCATCAACGATACTGACTTAAACGACGTAGTCAGCGTAAGTAAATCACTGATTCTGTTTTGCAGTGTGACCATCGTGTCAGAAAAAGTGAAAATGTCGTGAACTCATCCCTCTATTCCCTACTGACTGGAATTTAAATGAATTACACCATAAATAAATAACCATGACTACTGTCAGCTGACTGCATGTAAATAATGTGAATCTGTTCTTGGCGACAGTGCTGACGCCGAGAACTGAACCAATGTTGATCTGCCTTAATAGTACCTAATAGGAATTACTAGCAGATACCCGCGGCTTCGCATGCGTAAATTTTAGTTTTAACTATTCTACGGGAACCATCCATTTTCCGGAATAAAAAGTACCCTTTGTGTTAATTTACATGAAATCTATCTTCATTTCAACTTTAAACCAAAAATTTTCAGTAGTCGTGCGTGAAGGAATAAATTTTCTCCCGGCATGAATATCTGTTTTCCGTATTATCACGAAAACAATAGATTTTCCCGAGAAAAAAGTAGTTGATTGTAGGATATAATCTATCTCCATTCCAAATTTCAGCCCAATCGGTTCAGAAGTGACGGCACGATGGAGTGTTTCTCCCGCATGAATATCTGCTATTTAACTATAATTTTCTTAGAATCCATGGATTTTCCCGGGATAAAAATATGCCTATGTATTAGTCTAGGATAAAACCTATCCTCTTTTTGAATTTCAGTCATATCAGTTCAATAATTACAGCGTGAAGTAGTATTTTTCCCGCGTGCATATCTGTTTTTAAGTTTCCCCGCTGAAACCATGGATTTTTTTGGGATAAAAAGTAGCCTTTGTATTAATCCTCGATAAAATCGAACTTCATTCCGCATTTCAGCCACATCAGTTTAGTAAGTAACGTGTGAAGGAATATTTTTCCCGCGTAGATATCTGTTTTTCACATCTATCAAAGAAATCATGAATTTTTCCAGGATAAAAAGTAGCCTAGGCATTAATTCAGGATTTAAACTATCTCCATTCCAAATTTCAGGCAAATCGATTCAGTAGTTGCGGCGTGAACAATTTTTTGCGTGTAAACCTGTCTTTAACTAATCCTATATAAAATGTAGCTTATGTGTTAATCCAGGATATAATTTATCTCCATTCCAAATTTGATCTAAATCGGTTCAGTAGTTGCGGCGTGAACGAATATTTTTCCCGCGTGGATTTCTGTTTTTCACTATGATCATACTCGTAGAAGTCATGAAATTTTCCGAGATGAAAAGTAGCCCTAGCCTACGTATTCAATCCAGGATAAAATTTCAGTCATATTAGTTCAGTCATTACAGCGTGAAGTAAGTAGTATTTTTACCGCGTGAATATCAGTTTTTCAGTTGTCCCGCGGACATCATAGATTTTTCCGGGATGAAAAGTAGCTTTTGTATTAATCCAGGATATAATCTATCTCGATTCTAAATTTCAGCCAAATCAGTTCAGTCATTACGGCATGAAGGGAATATTTTCCCCGCGTGGATTTCAGTTTTTCACTGTTATCATAGAAACCATGAAATTTTCCTAGATGAAAAGTAGGCTTTGTAATAATCCGGGATAAAATCTATCTCTTTTCCGATTTTCAGTCATATTTATTCAGTAATTACAGTGTAAAGTAGTATTTCTCGCGTGTGAACATCAATGTTTCAGGTTTCCCGCGGAAACCACGGATTTTTCCGGGATGAAAAGTAGCCTTTATATTAATGCAGGATACAATCTATCTTTATTCATAATTTCAGCCATATCAGTACAGTAATTACGGCGGGAAGTAGTAATTTTCCCGCGTGAATATCTGTTTTTCCCTTCTCCTGAAAAACGCATGGATTTTTCCGGGATGAAAAGTACCCTATTTTTTAACCCAGGATATAATCTATCTCCATTCCAAATTTCATCCAAATCCGTTGTGTACTTGCGGCGTGAGATTTTTTTTCCGCGTGGATTTCGGTTTTTAACTTATCCCACGGGAACCATGAATTTTTTCGGGATGAAAAGTAGCCTATGTGGTAATGCAAGATATATTATACCTCCATTCCAAATTTTAGCCAAATCGGTATAGTAGTTGCGGCGTGAAGACGTATTTTAACTTGATAAAATCCAAACTTCGGACCCCCGTTTCACCCCCTTAGAGGGTGAATTTTGAAAAATCCTTTCTTAGTGCTCCCCTAGACCTCATAAGGTATCTGTGTGCCAAATTTGGAGTCTCTAGACCCAGCGGTTTGGGCTGTGCGTTGATATGTCAGTGAGTCAGTCAGTCAGTCAGTCAGTCAGTCAGTCAGTCAGTCAGTCAGTCAGTCAGTTTCTTCTTTTATATATATAGATGATCCCTTACCTGCAAAAGTGTATTAGGTCCAAAACGTTCAATACAAGCAATCATAAACTCGTCGATAAAATCATCATATTCTTTTCCGCGAACCCTTTTTTGGCGTAGTCCTAAATACAATGGATCTTCTAGAAGTGTCTGTAAATTATGAATTTATAAATAAAAAGTAGGTATACGAAGCTGTGAGCTATGGCCAAACCCCTCTCATTCTGGCAGAGAAGCATGCTCATGTGGGCCTTAGAAAGGAAATGCTGATGTTGACGATTTCTTTGATCGTTTCCCGGAAAATACCTATGTGACCTATAATTTCAAGTAAGACTATTTAAGGTACCTACTACGTACTTATGTGTCCCTAATTTTGCAAACAGCAATTCATTAAATTGCCTCCCATATTGGTAGCAAAAAAGACGTCTTTGTAGAAAAAATGTAATCACAGATGAATAGTTTGAACCTCGTTATCAGTCCCACAATCCAGGGTGATGGGCAAACATTGATGCGGATGGATGTGCGCGAGCGCCGTGTACAGCGCCAGCTTGCCCACGGGAATGCCCATACCATACGCCCCTAAATCTCCCAAACCCAGGATCCGTTCTCCGTCTGTGAACACTATAGCTCTGACGTCTGGTTCTGGCCTAGAACAAAGAGTTACTGAGTCATTGAAGACTTGAAGAGTTTTTATCATAGATATCATTCATAGAGGTAGGTAGTGGCGTGTATTCACCTTCAAACAGTACAATTTTTTTTCTGACTGGAAAGTGACTTATTTGTCCTAGAACTCTAGACAATGATTCAATAAAGTTTCTTTCTTGATCTTGGTGTGAGCAATTTTACGTTTGAGTTTTTAGGTTTGATTCACTTGTATACTTAGGTACCTACCACAATTACTAGTACCTACTTCAAAGGCATTTGATATAACTTCCTTCCTGGAATCAGTAAGATTCCGACTTCATGCAGAAGTGTACCTACCTATTTGGTCTTATCGGAGTAATCATTTTGAAAAGTCACTTAATTTTTGGTGAATAATAAAAAACTACTCTTTCGTATAGACTGAGAAAAGGTGCTAATACTAAGTAGAACTTACCAGTTCCGGATTACGTCCAAAACATGTCCTTTGTCAGCAATAGTCACAAAGAGGCCTCTTGGCCTCCTGTACGTGAGGCCAAACTTCTGACAAGCCAGCCCCACGGTTGGAGTGTACACGATGGGCAGATATCGTTCGATATCCGTTGAGAGCAGAGAGTAGAAAAGCCTTTCGTTACTTTCCTAAAACAACACAATATTTAATCACCCTATCAAGTATCTATGTATCCGGAAAGTTATCTCACCCATCACACTAGTATTACGAGTAGGTTTACCGTTAAAGGTAGAAGTTTATAATTGATGATTAAACGAACTTACCTTAAGTGAAGTTCTATCATAATTTTGTGAATTCCTGTATGAAGATATTAACATGAACACTTATTAGGTATTTACGCCAAGTGATAGCCATTCAGACACTAAAGTTGAGAGAAAAAATAAAAAATTTCAACATTTTTCATTACGATATCTCACGCTAGCAACACTGTGTCTGTCCTTTCATTTAGTTCAGAGTAATTATTATAAGAGTGCCTTTGTGCTTCGATAAGCTCGGCTTGGTAGGAGCACTACATAGCACCCAAATATGTATCATATACCTAATATATACATAACTACACAATATTATACATAACCACACAATATTATATATGTAAATATAATAATATATATACATATATATATGTGGGTTAATTTGTCTTCAATAAATATTTATTATTATTGTAATATGTACATTTTTTATTTACAAATTCATACATGGGTTTTTCCACAAAACAGGGGCGGGAGGGTGTTAATATCTTCATACAGGAATTCACAAAATTATGATAGAACTTCACTTAAGGTAAGTTCGTTTAATCATCAATTTTGATTCATTCCTGTATTCGATATTAACATGAACACTTATTAGGTAGATGTTTAGAGCCATGACATTTGTAAATAAGAAATGCTTTTAAATTAATAGAATAATAAGCATAATCGCTTAATATTGAGCAAAAAAATAAAAATAACAACTTAAGTTGATATTCAAAGCAAATTAATAATTAATGGCATAATTTTGTAGAAATATTAAAACTGTAATAGATAGTAAATCAATATTATTAGTATAATATATTAATAATAATATATGTACGAAAACATATATTTTTATATGTGCGAATACCAAAGGTATATTAAGACTATATTCTAGCAGTACTGCTCGTATGTAGTCTTGACGATTAAAAGAGGTTTTAAACCTCTTTCAACAAGCTTGAAAATATTTGTATCAGTTAAAACTTTTAAATGCAACACTTGATTAATCGTAATAAATTGAGCTGTTAATATGCAACCATGAAATATATATTTTAAACAGTAAATTGATCACGAATATATTTTTATAAACTTGAGTAGAATAAATATTATCGAGACATATTTTTGGAAAGAAAAAAATAAGATCAATTTATTAATATATAAGATTAATAAATCTATGGGTTGCAGAGAACTAGTTCGTAAATTTTTGTTCATCTTGACTTCACTTTACGAAAATACAGGAGTAGGCATTAGTATTTTCGTAAAGTGTTGTTTAATTTTATTCATAGCTTTTTAGAGTTATTTCTATTAAAGGAGTTAACAATGATATTTTTATGTAATTTCCATAATAATATTGTTATTTGGGTTTTGGTGTAGGTACAGCTTTAATAAGGTCATTAAGATTTAAAGTGACCTTAAATTATATTTTTAACTGAATAGGGTGAAGTAAGAATATTCTCAAGAGATTTTAAAAAAAGCCATAGAGAAATCATCTTATAAGCCTATTTTAAAGTTGATTCTGATACAAAGGCTGATGAAGTAACTGTATCTACTGTTTATTCCTGAGTTCTAATAAAGTGATAACAATAGAAACTTAAGATAGTCTGAAAAAAGCATGTTTTCTAATATTGTCAGACAGTAAACATCTTATACAATATTATTGTATGTAAAACCGTGTTGAGTTTCTCATTTCACATAATACCTATTAAAATTTTAACTGAAGGAATAATTGTTATTCTTATTCATGTTATAATAATGTTGTTTAATATCATTAATTGTTATTTTAACAGTCACCCCAACACTACTATCGCTGTTGTACTGGTTAGTTGTAAACAAAAAACCACATATACAATTGGAATACAAATATTAGACAATACTTTTTAAGTTCTTCAGTTTCTGCATCAAGACCATTTTTTAATTTAGCAGTCTTTCAGTTTAAAAATGTGATCTGATTTTTCCAAGTTGATAATCGCAAAAATCAACGAGCAAATATAACATGTAAATAGGTAGACATGTCGAAATGTTATTCGCGATTGTTCGCGATTAATGCTTTGTTGACTTGTTGCGACGATGAAAAAAAAAAATTTTTTTTTTTTTTGTCACTTACCCAATAATTCCACTGTCATCACAGGAGATAAAAGTCTCTAATCTTCGTTTAATACTAATCAGTTAATTACATACCACAGCTGAAGTACTACTGTACTGGTATTCAAGTTGCTAGTGAAGCAGTGATGACCCAATTTTCAATTATCATTTGACCTTGGTCAGTCATCATCGAGAGCTAGATCCTTGCAGCGGCGTCATCCATCGACATGAAAGTTAAACAAAATATAAGACTTATTTAATAATGATTAAATACAGAAAACATAAAATGTAGGCTATGTATCAACTCTAAAAGAACAAAAAAAAATTATGATACATGCAAGCCAAAATTATGAACCATCATTGTTCATATTATCATAAATCCAATGAAGTATTTAATGATTCTATGATCTTATATATATATTGGTAATTTCCAAATCCTTTAACATTTTTGATGCATAGATAACCATTAGTTAATTAGCGGCGCGATCGCCTGAAAATAAAAATATTTGGTCTTTAAATATATTTTCCATTGCGTTACGTTATTCCTAGGTATGGATACCGATATTCCTGTAGATACAGGTACAAGGATACCTAAAATAAATTTAAATAAACATATCATCGATTGTTTTATAAGGACTCTACATTTTTCATATTTAATATTCATTTACGAAATTTAAGAAATAGTCAATTATAGCAACTATAAATAACTTTGATATTCAAAAATATTGCATTCTTTTAAAAGCATGCATCCTAACTCAGTTAAAGCATTGATAAATTTGATGTAATATCTAATACATCGAGTTACGATGAAAGAATGGTTGTATTAAAAACATGTATTTGTAATGGAATAACAAAAAAAAAATTATGTATGTTATCGAATAGGTTGTCTCATATTCAATTGTATGTGAACAGAATATAATAGCCGAGTTTTTTGCCAGACCTTCTCAGCGCAAACCCGTTTTTCAGATTCAAGCTTTCATAAAAGCCTGTAAATCAAGCCCATTTGAAAAAAAATCATTTTCATTTTTAATTACTTAAACATGAAAACTAACTGTAATGTTAGTGGTTCAATAGTTTATAAATCTTCATAATATAAAACCTTTTGTATAAAAGTAAATTATTATGAATGAAACTAGGATAGTACCTAGATATCTAAAGTGTCATTGCACTACATGCGAACTAAAGAAGAGAAAAAAAAATACACATTAAATTCTGTTCATAGTTTTGAGAACATAAAGAGAGAAAAAAATAAATTTTCCACTCATATTTAAGCACGATAAAATAATATCATCAGGCTCGAATATTTTATGAATGCGGTTATTCTATAAGCTAAGCGGCAAACGTACGAGTAAGTAGGTGTCGTTTATTGCCCGTGGTACCCCCGATGGTCCCCCCGGGGTACCACGGGTTGCCTTCTTACCCCGACCCGACTATATGCGAACATGCGCGAGTCCGCACGAGGTTCGAAACAGCGCAACGCTCCGCCAGCACTCCGATCGGCGGCCGCGCAGCGCCTGACATGACAGGTCGACGGAAATGTCAAAAGAGGACATCGATAAGTACTTGCAAGGCTGTTTTGCTCCTGGTGGTGTTTTTGTGGGGAAATCAAGACTCTTCTGTCCTGGGTAAATCTTCGAGAAAAGTCGTCGCAAGAGACGAGTGCTGTCCTGCGATTTGGCCCGTGGGTCCACCATGGACCGACAGGTGGATTGCTCAGATATTCCTCCAGTGCCAGTTAATATTGGATCTTGATTAACTGTATTTCATATTATTGATAAAAGACAATATACACAGAAGTTATTAAAATATTATATTATCAAATAAAATTTTTGTGTCTCACTCGTACATTTCAAATTTTGAGTAGTATTACTAGTTGATTTTGTAAGACGTTGTCAATGGACTTTTTATTGATGTATCTATAAATAATGACCACAACAAGAAACGATTCGTGCGGAAGACTAAAATAATTGTAAATAGTGCATTTGATTGCGGGTACTTTTCAGACTTGGTCTAGTAAAGTAACCTTGGTTCATTTAAATTAGCAGACAGTAAAAGAAAATATTGATATGAGGGTATATCGAAATAGTTTCTAAAGGTAATCGTTTTGATCCTTTATATCATTCCAATACAGTTGGTGATAAAAAAAAAAACAGCATCGCGTGGTGTTCCCAGGTGGTCACCCATCCAAGTATTAACTGCGCCCGATGTTGCTTGATTTCGGTGATCGGACGAGAACCGTCAACCGGTGTTTTCAACATGGTATGGGGGCGTTTAAGCACCAATTTGCTATTTTGGAAGTTGCTTACAAGATAATCTTGTCATTTTTGGGAATGATTAATCCATAGGCGTTGTCCCAATAACCATCCTCAATGTATATTGTCGTGAAGGTCACACTCTCTAATGAAGTGTACCCAACACTGAAGCATAGACTGCAGAATATATTATGTTGATTGACTTTTTTGCAATTATTACCTAATATAGAGACGATAATCTTATTAACTCACCCTCATATGTATGTCGTCGTGATGATCACATCCTTTTATGCAGTGTCCTCAACATAGATGCTTTGCAATTATTTTTTGCAATTATTAATACAAAGGCGATAGTCCTCAGGTTTTTCACCTACCAACTACCCTCAATGTATGTTGTCGTGAAGGTCACACCCTCTTAATGAAGTGTACCCATCACCGAAGAATGCATCTTGATTAGCTCCTCTTGCAGTAATTAAAACAAAGGCGATAGTCCTTCCAACTACCCTCAATGTATACTGCTGTGAACGTAACACCCTCTAAGTCCTAAGAGGTGTACCCAACACTGGAGCAATATGGATTTTCTGAACTAATAATAACAATTCCGTAGATTTCACAATTCGTTTTGACGATGAATCCGATTATTTTGAATATTTATTTTCGGATACTTTGATTTCCGCAAGAATTACTTATAATCACTCACTTTTTTTATACGAGTTTAATAATGTTGTGTTGAACGGCCGAGCACTAGAACGCTAATGGAAGGACAGACACAGTGTTGCTAGCGTGAGATATCGTAATGAAAAATGTTGAAATTTTTTATTTTTTCTCTCAACTTTAGTGTCTGAATGGCTATCACTTGGCGTAAATACCTAATAAGTGTTCATGTTAATATCGAATACAGGAATGAATCAAAATATTACTCGTAGGTATGTACGTGGGTACATTAATCCTAACCATAACAATAAAGTTAAAGTTTATTGTTAATTTAATTAATTTTTATACTGTTCGGCGATTATGTTTTGGATGTGTATTGATTGTTTTTGATTTTTAATTGATTTATTTTATTTGTCTCACAACGGCAAGCGATAGGATCTTTGTCAATGAATGAACAGACAGATTGAACAGATTCGGAAATATTTATACCTACCTACTTAATGGCAGATTCTACAGGGCCCTGATGGGACGGGATGTAGATCCCATTGCTTCTGTATCTTGGTTACAGTTCGGAGACCTCTTTGGGGAAACCGAAGGTTTTGTCTGTGCAATTATGGATGAAGTTATCAAGACGAGGAATTATCGGAAACATATTATGAAAGATGGCACTATTGACATATGTCGAGCGTGCCATCGTCCTGGGGAGTCCCTCAGGCATATTGTTTCCGGTTGTTCCCTTTTAATGGCGAGTACTTGCACAGACACAATCAAGTAGCCAAGATCATCTATCAACAACTTGCTCTTCAGTATGGCCTCGTAGATGTTGAGATACCGTAATATAGGTACGACCCTGCGTCAGTTCTGGAGAATAGTAGTGCATTGCTCTACTGGGATCGGTCGATTATAACTGACAGGTATATTGCTGCCAATAGACCTGACATAGTAATAGTCGACCGTTCGGCGCGCCGTGCAATAATTGTGGATATCACCATTCCACATGATGAGAATCTCATGAAAGCGGAGAAGGAAAAATTATCAAAGTACCTACTTAGACCTTGTTCATGAGATTACCGCCATGTGGAGTGTAAACTCGACGATTATTGTTCCGATAGTCGTTTCAGTTAACGGTCTTATAGCGAAAAACTTCGACCAACATCTTAAGAAGCTTTCGCTCAACTGTTGGATCAAGGGCCGTAAGTATACAGAAAGCAGTGGTCCTGGAAACGGCACGCATTGTGAGGAGGTTCCTCACTCTTGAACCCTGACCACTGGTAGCTTGGGTCGTTAAGGCTCCGCGACCAGTGGTGGACTCAATTTTTTAATATTTTTAAACGTGTTTTTTAATTTTTTTAGGAACATTGTTAAAAATATTATTTAATTGTAATGAAAATAAATGATAGAAAAAAAAATAGGTAAAACTAATGAACCGATTTGTAACCGGATAAATTCTTATGTAGGCTGTCTATCCCAAAAAAAAAACATGGTTCCCGCTGGATTATTGACACATCGAATTTTACGCGAGATGAGCCACTGCAGCCATACGCTAATTGTCTCATTAATTTTAGTGTTTTTTTTTATGCTATATTTACGTGTTATTGGAATTGCCCCAACTTACCAAAAAAATTCTTAAGACGGTGGTCTAATAGTCGAGTAAATAAGTACCTGCAACTCGACCAAATAGATGTATTTATTCAAAGGATCCTTATATCTCTCCACGGACACTCGACAAATGCTCACTTGTTCCTCTTGGCTCTTGTAATCGGCCGGTATCAGGCCCGTTATACCCAGTGCTTGCCTCTCTTCCATTGTAAATCCTAAATTCTAAAAATGAGCACACTTGTTACCATCCGGGCACGAATATTCCAATTTTATTTAGTTTTTCGTCATACATCGTAGGCTAAAGGACATGAGTTTTACAAGTTTCATATATTTTATTCCGGATCGGGAAAATTGCAAAAAAAAAATATCTTTCGGGAACCAATAAGGTGTACTTATGGGAATTATTAAGCAAAATTTTTATTTAAAAACATGTAGATGCATTATGCTTGCTAAATTCATTAACATAAACCTACAATGCATAGTTTGTCATATATTTGCGAAATTGGAATTTCGCGGGCTAGTAGGACCGAAACACCTTTATAATAATCACCTTATTCAGCCGCGGGTCTCGTATATAGTCTATTCCTCGTAACATATTCGGGCTCCTCAAATCCACCGAAGTAATTCTACGCACTTGATCATTTTGAATTTCCAGAAGGACCAAATATTTTTTTAGGGCAAAACCAATGCTGCGGTTTTGCCCTATCGCATTTCTACAGCTGCAAAAGAATATATTATTGCTTTTGCATACTAAAGAAAAAGTTATCACTTGAAACAACCCCATACTTGAAGTTCTATACCTACTAAGTAAAAACAAAGTAGGTATTTGTGTAGGAAAAGTTTACTTACAGAATTTCCTTGTGAAATATGGAAAACATTGCAATATTTAAAAACCTACATTTGTCGAAATTTATTTACATTTTAGTAACTTGACAAACACTCTGCCAAAATTCTGCACTATCTTCTGTTGGATTTTTGTCACAATGTCAATTTTATTTCATCGAAATATAAAGTGCCTGGGTGAAAAGTTTGTAGGCATTATGAATTTAGACAAAAATAAAACAACATTCACTTGGCTTTGAACATTTTTATTCAATAACATACATTCGTTATTACAATTATTATAATTGAACAATGTTTATTCTAATACACAAACGCAACATCTTGCATTCCTATTTCCTTAACGGTATTCTATAATAATTATTATTATGATAGAAAATGAATAGACCATTTTACTAGTTATGGCGGTTCCCAATATTCTATCTTCTATTTGCCCTACTAAAGATATCAATGTGACATAAGCTCCATACAAGTTATGTCAAATTTCTATCTATATTATGGTAAACCATACACCCTTAGGTAAACCATGGATTAGATAGATTGAATATTGGGAACCGCCATGAGAGAATGCGTTGCGAATAAGAAACCTTCTTACGTAAGAAACCCTGAATACATAATGGCAGAAGTAAAAAGAACGGTGGTTACTTTTAAGGTAACTATATATTTGTATTTCCTAAATAAGTCTGACACACTCATCTGCAGTATTAAAAGTAATTGAAAAATATATTATTATGATAATAAACACCTTTATATTGCCACATTTATATAATTTCATTTGTTAACCTAGCATATTTTATTTTATTAATTTGATTAAGGAGCACACCACAGGTGTGCCCGCGAAATTCAAATTTTTTGTGTTTTTTGCGATTTTTAAGCTGATTAGACGTAATAGGCTTATGGCAGTCAAACTGCGATAATCCCAAGATCATCTTCACGTATTAATATACAAATCTCTGCTTGAATGTGTCGAGTAAAAGTAATTAATCCGAGATTTGTCGGACTAATTTCCTAGGATAGACATTTTTATGCAAAAATTTTGATATAAACATGTAAAGAAGTAACTGACATTCTCGCAAAATGAGTGCCATAAGCCTATTATGTGTAATTAGCGTAAAATTGCAAAAAAACACGAAAACCTGTTGAGTTCGCCTTAAATATCATATCATAACTACTGTGAATGAGTGTGCATTCAATTATTATCAACAAAACATCGTTCACACATTGACGTAATGAAACAAGCGATGATTGAAAATGTACAAGTAGTGCGTTAAAATAAAAAGTAATACTAGTCGATAAATAGTAATACTAGTCGAGAAATAACAGAAGGAAGCTATAAACATGAAAAACAGATTAATTTTAACACAGGTATAGAAATGTAACACGACAGTAATGTGCGCATGAGTTGTTCGACAATCACGCACACAAATTTGATGTAAAAGCGAAAGCACTTAAAGTGCGACGCACACATAATATACACACCGTTCATTTTTGTATAAGTACACTATATACTATACACTGTAAACTCAATATAGCCACATTCAAGGGACCATGTCTTTTGTCATGAATTCAAGATAATAAAGACTAACGTTATGTAAAGTTTACTGTTATAATACATAGGAGACCTACATCAGTAACCCAGGAAGAATAAAAAAATCCTTCCCTACAGAGAGGAAGTGCACTGTGTACTATTGTAAATTCAACTAGCCACATTCAAGGAACCGTGTCTTTTGTCATGATATAGGCACTAACTTTGTTATATAATGGTAATAAAGAAATCCTTCCTTACAGAGAGGTTTTCTTCATGATCAAAGCACCAAGATAATGTCTGTCCAAAATTTTAAGGTTTCCAGTCAGTTTACAACAGTTTATATGTTTACTATATGGAGTTTACATTGTATCTAGAATTTTTGAGTCCTTCTCTCGCACATTATTAGTGGTGGTAGTTATTGTGAACGGTTTGTAAATTAAACTAGTAAGGGCAGTTAGTTCAAAACCATAATTCCCTATACGTCACAGCAACAAAATCACATAGTATCTATAGATACACGCAGGTATATAACATAAACAAAGACACGAGGCTCGATTCAACTCAACATACTGTTTTCGCTCAGCGAAATTTGTTTCACTATCTAAAAAAATACTGAACTTGAAACGTAAAATTAATACCAAATAGGTGATAATATTAAATAAACATATTTTTTATTTTATAAATGAGATTGTAAATATCTCAGCTAAGTGTTTTTTATTGATTTTTAGTTATTCTATTCACTAGTCAAAATGAACAAATAAAACAGCGATTAATTATACCATTTAAATCGTCACTTTTTAAACCATGGTTAGTTTTAATAGTCCTTGGCCGTAACTAGACTGATTTATTTGTAACGTATGATAATTTTAATTTAGAATTCATAATGCTAAAAGTGACTTCATATGTTCAGTTACGGCCTCAATAAAATATAATCATGCAAATATACACAAACAATAATAAAAACATATTTATTTTGAGAATAACCAATTGGTGGGTGTATAATATTAGTGGTTTCATTTTCTACTAGTAATTTTTCACGTTGTCATTAATGATTTTTTATGATAATAATGCTGCGGTGACTAGACGTTTGACAAAAAATACTAATATTAAATAAAATTGCGATATAATATAATACTCGTTGATTTATAAAATAAATAAGGAATTTCACAAAAAATGTAAATGGTCGTACATACCGAAGGTTTAGGTATTAATTATTCGTATTATATAATATTTACACAAAGATTTTAACAAAACATTACCACTTTTGATATTATTCGATAACAGTACACATTCCTAATAATGTTTCGACACGAATTTTAGCTCCAGGGTCACTAAGACCGCAAATGCCCATATTTAGTTACAACACCTACTTACACATACATATTTTCATAAATATTACATAAATATGTTACTAATAACTACTACATAATATATAAATAATAATTAGCACAGATTTTACTAATTAGTATCTCATAGTCATTTACTATTAATTTGGGACCCATCAAAAATTATACTGCATCGGGTACATTCTACTGTATAATAATTATTTAAAACGTTTTAGGGTTAAATATCAATATTTTGTATTGCAAAAAATTAAGATCAAAACATTAATTGTAGGAATTTAATTTAAGTTGTAATGTAAAAAGGCCTTTCTTAAATTGAAGATTAATATACAAGGTTGAAATATTCTATTTCTAACTGAACACTTTAAAGTAGGAATTCCTTTAACATCTACCTGTAAAAAATATTTATTGAAACCGATAAAATTTAATGACTACTAAACTAAGTAACAACAGATTTTAAATGTTGAATGTATCTGATAAGACTGGGAAAAATCTCACTCATTATTTCTTTAAATGCTTTTTAATATGCCACTTAGCAATAATAATTTATTAATCTTGTGCAAGCAAACAGCCTTAAAACTGATTTTTTGAACATTTCCACCATTATAATATTTTTTAATATTGATAAATAACATTATTTTTCCTATCAATATTATTGAAACATTTTGAACTTTGCAATACATGACATTGCCCTTTCAACATACAATTTTAAAAAAAGGTTATACTTTGAATATTTTTTAAAACAATCTATCATAAGGTAGATTCGATCTATCATAAGATAGAACTAATTTTATTTTTTTTGTATGGATTAACTATCAACAAACTTATATTAAGGATTTCTAAATAAACACATAGTGAAATAGCCAAATAATACTTACTTTGACGTGATTTGAAAAGTACATTAAAGTTTTTCTTAACATATCGTCGGTTTACTGTGAAAACATAATAAATGCAGTTTACATCATTTCGAGTAAATCGCATTTTAAAGTTTGAGGTAAGATTTGGGATACTTAAAACTTAATAAGCTAGAAATAAGTAAGTTCAAATGATGCAATAAGTATCCATCTTATTGATATATATTGATATTGTTTTATATTGATAAAGAAATACTATAAAAACTTCATTATAATTCAGAGGGTCATGCATTTATTTGGTTTTACCTGTAACTTGCAAATGTACCCCATTTTCTGTTTAACCTACCCTAAAATGCTAATTTTAGTACCCAGGTAATTGTTTTCTGTATGTTTGTATTGTTTTATGTTTTTTTGTGTTAATGTTTATCTCAGAAATTGTATTTTTTTGGAAATTGACTTCAAGAACCCCTGTTTTGTTTTATTTATCTGGTTTTAACTGAAGGCTTTTTAAAAAATTAAAGACATTTATTACGATCACTACTATACAAAATTATGCATGAATTAAAATAAACTTAAATTTGGGTGTAATCCATTTTACTGTTAGTAAATAATACGAATTACGAGTTATTGGGCATGAAGGAATTTATTTAAGTGCATTAAACTTTATTTAGTATGACTTTTAAGAAAGAATGAAAAACAAAATAGTAGGTGAATGAACTTTATCTTGGAGGTCTTCAGCTTATGACTGTTTGTCTACGCTAGGGCTGGATAACCAATCGGCTCCAGAACGAGTTGTCCGATACGAGTACCAGCCATGGTATTCTTTAGGAATCATTTTTTTGTTACATAAACTGAGAAGATCCTGTTTTGATTTCATTGATGGGTAAAGGTTTATTATAAAGTCGTTTCCATTGTAAAATAGGGCTTGACTGAGGTACCTCAACGTCTTGAGGGTCTTCGAGGGTTTACGTTGTCCGAAATGTCATAATTGTAATTCTTTGAACGTTCTTTTGACTCAAGAAAGTTGTGTTAGATTTTTATTAAGTGAGCAATGTTATGAACTGGAAACAGTAATAATGCAGCCACATATTGGTTTCTGTTCTGTTTTCTGCCCGTATCTGAATACAGAGAAACTTTCGTCATGTGGTAAGGCTCATACGTGGACAGAACTCCCTCTTTTCTATTCCTTATAATAAACCATCAGCCATCAGAGAAGAGTTTTAATGAAGATGTAACAAATTAATTATTCCTGAAGAAATACCATGGCTGCTACTCGTCTCTGCAAACTCATTTTGAAGCCGATCGGTTAAACAGCCCTAGCTTAGATCTTATTCTAAGCTAGGGCTGGTCATCAGGTAAATACGTTCAAGTTTTAGGTTTTTTCATCAACTATTTTGTTTGCTAACCTTTTTAAAAGTCATAATAAATAAAGCTTCATGCACTTTAATAAATCCCTTAATTGTAAATTACTCGTAATTAATAAATTTTTTACGCGATCGCCCTGCCGTTCAAATCGCTTGAATGGATTTATTACGTTTTTACTGTACAATTTTAGAATTTAAAATAACATCACAAGTAACAATACAAGGAGTAAAATAAGGTGAATGCCTTTATAATGTTTTAACTGTACAAGTGAGAATTCGGAATTTGGATTTATGCTTTTAAATGCGTTTAATACTTTATATCTGACGATTATTTCATTGCTTTCTAAGAGACTTATTACATGTAAAAAGGTATAATCATATTTATACTATTTTACTCGAATAATCTTGATTGAGTTAATGCATTAAAGATGATTATGCTCAATTACTAGTATAGATTTAATTTTTTTAGGGCATTTGTGACTTATTCAAACTGGCTATCTCCGAAACTATCGGTCGTAGCATTTATTCGGTTTTACCTATCGATAGAGCGGAAAAAAATAAGTATAACTGCATTTTTAACTCAATTCAGCCAAAAAGTGCATTTATAATGTTTTACCCGTAAACCGACGATATGCCATGCATAAAATATAAAAGCACTTGTAAAACATGTAAATGTAAATATAAATAATAATTTATTTACGATAATAATGACTATTGATTTAGAAACCCGCGATTGAATAATAATCATGATATACTTTTGTATAAACGTTGAATCTGTTTTTGATTTATATCAAAAAGGTTAGTGTTTTTATGAAGAGCTAGTTAGTTATCTTGGCCAAAAGACAAGTTTAAGACAAGGCAATACTGCTGGCATCTTGTATACAATACTTCTTATTATAGTTTAAAATTTAAACTGTCTAACCTTTTCCATCTAAAATGGTGCTATCCCTCTTATAATAGTAGCTGTGGATAGGGACAACGCTACTTGTAGAACAAGTGCTATCCCTTTTTACAGAGACCGTTGAGAAAGGGATAGTACTAGGGACATAACATAGCTTAGCAACGTAGCACATCTCCGGTAGAGAAGTACCTCTACCCAAGCAAAATTCAGAGCATCTAAAACCGAATATCCACTAACGGCCAAGATTAACTTATCCTATCTCATTACTTGTGCTCGTATGGAGCTTATGTCAAATATCTGTCAATCTCTGAGAGGACAAATTTGGATAATTTCGACCATATTAGAATTTACGTTGCCTTCAATAAGGCTTTAGTTTAACTATTTTTAGCTTTATTCAAGTATTCTCGTGAAATTAAACGTGTAAAATAAATAAACGATTGGGGAATAGTTTAAATTCTTTGTCAACAAATTGTTTTAATTTAAGTAGCGACACGAATGCGTAGTAGCGGTGACCTTTATTGCGCGGGAGTCGAAAATAAAGTGTCATAGGGGTAAGCGGATCGCGAGGCGGGCGTGCGTATATGCACGTGCATACATGCATATGTACGTGCGTGCACGCACGGATTGGATTGTAAAACGTTACTTACCACGTGATCGTACAAACTACAGGTAGCCGTCTCGACGTACTAATTTCAGACGGCCGCCGCGCCCCGGCGGGTTCAACGCGTTATTTCTTGTACGGTTTATTACACGCGCTTCGTACGCCGGATTATGAGGCAACCTAATCACCTAGGAGGGTTCTGCCTGAAAATCAGCGCTGCAGCCCACCGGCTGCAGCATTAAGCTGAGGCGGCGCTCTGTTTAGACAAATAATTAGATTTAAGTAGTAGGTTCCCGGATCTCGGGAATCAAGGGGACTTATTATTGATATTTTGCTTCTTGGTTCCCTGAGGTCTAAGGCCCACCTTGTGTATTGAGCTTTTTTTAAATATATTATTTAGTTACAACTTAAGTTTTTTGGCTGAATAAATACTATTTTTTTAATTTATTTATAACCTTAGTACGTCGAAAGAGATAAAGGTACGCGATGGAAAGAGACCACATCAGCTTTAGATGAGCAGCGGGTGCGGAGCCAGGTTATTGTTTATTTATTAGCCAGGTATTGCGAACTGAATTGCACTTTTTTGTGTCATCGCTAGAGTCGCTATTTCTTTAACACATCGTGCGGAGTAAGCCCTCTGTACCGTTAGGTACTATTATGTATTCCGTGGTCAAGCGCAGCTATCCCCTCCACGTTTCGTTCAGCGCTAGACTTACTTGCCGCGACTTGTAACCCGGCCTCTACACTACTCGCGATGTTGACCGAAGCCCACTTCGGTCAACATCGCGAGTAGAGGAAGTTGAACGAAGCGAGCAGTGTGGAGAGGCACTTCGTCTAACTTCGCCTCACTTCGGACTCACTTCGGGCAACTTCCATTTGTTGGCGGTTTTTGCGCCCGAGTCAAAGGACGTCAAAGCGTTCTCGCGAAGTTCACCGAGTAGTGTGGTGACTTACTTCGACTTCGGTAAACTTTTCCGAGTACTTCGCCGAGGAACTTCGCGAGCAGTGTGGACGGGGTATAACAGTCTAGATGTTCTTGGGCACGGGCTGTATGGGCCGCACGTTGAACTTCTCCTCGGGCTTCCAGTCCCACACGACGGGCATCGCGCTCTCGTAGTGGAAACAGTACTGCTGGTTCTCGATGTGCTTCGCTATGTCCTTCGGCTCGGGGTACACTGACGCGAGACCTGGAAATGACGGTTTGAAACGTTTGAAAACAAGGTCAATGGAACTACAACTAAACTAATTAGTGTACAAAATGGACTGGCGACGGGTCAAATTAGCGCTACCAATAGAAGTGGGGCTCAATGGGACTTAAAATTAATGCGTTTTTAGCAAAACTAAGTTTTATCATCAAGTTGGGTAAGGCTAAAATTTTAGACCCAATCATTAAAAAAAAGTTCTTAATAATACTTTTTAAATAAACTTTAGATCTTCATCATAATATTAGCCTACGGACGTCCACAATTGAACATAAGTTCGCAAGCAGTAGCACCTTGTAAATATTTAAACAAATTCTCTGATCTCTGCCAACTACCACACTCAATCCTCAGATTTGTCCAAATAGTCAATATTCTTGCCCTAGGTAATTTAATTAAAAGCCTACAAATATTATAATTTTTTTGTGACACCTACAATTTGCGAATTGCATTTGATTACTTTGAATTTGATGGTTGTTATTTTCATAGGAGTGTTAGAATTAATTAAATTATTACTATATATCAACTTTAATGATTTCTTATAATAATTTTTCAGATAATTCCAATTTGTTCATTGAAGTGACCGCTAAAGAAAAAAATATGATATGAACAATTTCATTAGTGTACGATATTAATGTTTCTATCAGCCAAACTATCTACAAGTACTTCAAATCGATAATAATCTAACAAATAGAACTACTTAGATGGTCTACCATAGTACTTGTTTACTCTACACTTCTCACTTCCATAATTTCTAGCATACAGCTCGAATACCTTTCAAATAAACTTCGACTCTTGATTGAAACTAATACCTCTTGAAAATGAAATTAATGTACCACAGGCCGAGATCTCTCTCGAAGGAGTTTGTAATTGACCGGCGGATATTCTGGCCAGGTGTAACTATCTGGCAGTTGGGATTCGTAACAAAAATTGTATTGACACTTCCTTATGTGTTTTTCGAAATCCTTCGGCTTCGGGTACACTGAACCACAACCTATCGAGGAAAATATATTAAATACTAGCCAAACCCTCAAACATTGTTTTGCTATTACTCATTTATTTCTCATATCGGGATATGAAAAATAGTTAACGTCCTCATACTATTAATATTAGGTCTCATAATTTCGGTGAAACCTCTGTATACTCAACAAAATTTCTTTTCCATTAACCAACTTTGTATTAAAAAATATAATTATAGTCGGTGCAATGTAGCCGTGCAAGCGATGCAATAAAATAGGAAAACATGACGACGTCTGACTGCCTAGCAGGCCTGCTCGTAAACTTAGTTTTTAAGTCGTAAAATAGTTATCACTACTACTACAAGTATACTTAATTATATTTTATGGACTGTTCATAAGAGCCAACAAGTAAGGCCTATATGAAATAAATAAATCATTTGAGTTTCATTTGAGCCTGCCGTAAAGCCCAGAGAGCGATATAGAGCGCAACAGATAAGAATTTTTCACCATTTTATTGCACGACGGGCAGCGCAGTTTCTTTTGAGAGGAAAGCGAGTAGAATGTCAGTCCTATTCCTGTCCAGCTACATCCATATGGCATAATATTTCAACGAATCCATTCGCTCCCATGGAACGTAAATGTATGAGGATGACATAATTATTATATCATCACTAATTTGATCACGTGACTTCCGCGAAGACAACTGTCTTACTCATACATAGAACATTTTTAATGGCGTTTCATTTGAGCGAATCAATTCGAAATATGTCTTATGGCTACGGCTTCAGGCTCAGATAATATATGGACTTTCGGATAATAATTCTTATAGAAATGGATCAATACCTTCGTCATATGCCATTTTAGCGACCTCGATGGCGATAGCGAGTGACGCCTCCTTCACGCAGGCTAGCGGGGGGTAAATGCGCCCGTTGTTCAGGTCGTCCTCACTCACGAAGTTGGCGAGACACTGGAAATGTATTCATATAATTTTACTTTAATTAGCCATATGCAGTGATTAGTACGGTGCAATTAGCTCAAAAACCGACGGAACCCGCACATCCAAAGTGAAAGTATTATCCAATGCCAGATTGTTCTATGCAATCTATTCTATATAACAGAACTTTCCCCCCCACCCACCCTAAACCCGACGCTGCTACTAACCAAACAATATATGCACTGTATAGAATAATCTGGCATTGCAATAATATTTTCAATTTGAAATGTTTGAATGTCCGCTTTTAGGTCTAATTGCACCGTAGGTACTATATGTAGCGAAATTTTTGTTAATTGGTAATTAGACTAACTCAGAAACGCAGTATCCGCTGTTCTAGGCGTTATAATGTTATAGCGTTTACACTATAATTTCTCAGCTAAAACAAATTATGATGCGAGTATTATGTAAGATCGAGATATATAAACAACCGCGCCAGATGGCTGAATGGGAAGTTACCGTGAATTCGGCCGGATAAGAACACCTATGTAAATAAGTCAGAGTATAATCTACGTGTAATTTCATACTTTCTTTACCATCGCATTCCCCTTTTTATAAACCGCCCTATAAACTGGCGTATAAACTTCTTAATTTCTATGGAATTGGTACAGTAAGGGTCAAAAATACATACATACATAGCTTAAAGGCTAAAACGGGAAGCAAGCACATTAACGTTAATAGACTATCGACCCTAAAACAACAGCATTAGGTTCAAAATATTTCTGTGTAATATTACGCTATGAATACCTACTGACTGGCCGAGTAGATGCAAGGGATTCTGTTTGCAACTTCTATAATATGCAATTTTGACAAAGACTATATATAAAAATTGTAAAGTAAAAAATTGCGCTCAGTATGGAATATGGTGATTGGTGTCCCATTTCCTAAGGCCAAGCCACCGGGTGTCGTGTTGTATGATAATATCAGTAGTCGTGGTGTCAAGTAGTAACAAACGTAGGAGAATAATACTCGTAATGTTGGCATTGTGATCATTTCATTCACAATACTTTGTGTACAAACATGCTCACTCATACATAACGCTAAATATTTGGCAGCAACGCATTATGCCAATGCCAAATAAATTAAAAATTAGATCACATAAACAAACATTTCCCGTCGGAGGTTCAGCGCATTTAAAACATTAGTGCGTTTGTTATAATAGTAGTTTATGAAACGGATGCATAATGGGGGGTATTAAAACATGAGTGTGAGTTTAAAAAACGAGCCGCAGGCGAGTTTTTTAATAGTATCACACGAGTGTTTTAATACCTAATTATGTAGAGTTTCATACACTACTTTATCTACGCTCAAATTATCATAAATCCAAACCATAAAATCTTGCTAACGTTTGTCGTAAATCCTTCACTTTGTTGGTAAAAGTTTGTGGGTCATTTTTGTTGCAATTACTACAATGTCAGGTGGAGTTAAATTTTCTTTAGTAGGTACGTTTCACTGCTAGACATTTTTCCGCGCTAAGTTTTGACTAAGTAACAAAAATAACACATTGAAATGTTAAAAGTTAGGTATGGCGCCAAAATACAGTTGCAAACTGCGTATAGTCTGTTAAAAAAGTCATGAAACAAAAAAGAGTAGAAAAATATTTATACAAGTCAGATAAACTATATTTTTAGTGGATAATTAAATAATCAAAAATTATACATAATTCTTTTTAATATTCTGTATGAACACACTTTTTAATCAGTCATATAAGGCAGGGAAAAATTATTGTTTCCGTGAATTAATTGTTGTCTATGGTCGATCATGACTACCAACTAAATGTTGTCTGTGGACTCCATATATAAAAAAAAAAAAACAAAATTGAGGATTGGCTCTACACTCTCTTTTGGCTATGACGACCACAGAGAAAAGAAAGTTATTCCCTGGTCTGTGATGACGACACACAAAAATACAGGAACCCAGAGCCGCGTATCGTAATAGAAATTATTCAACAATCTAGAGATATTTCCATAGTACAGCTATGTTATAATGAATAACTTTTTAATAATTATAGAAGTCTGTGCATAAAGTAGGTCAATATGTGACACATTTTGATTTCATAATTCGAACTTTAAGCAATGAGCGTAGATAAACACTATTATTTAATGCACGTCAATCGTGTTATGTATAAAATGTCTGTATCGTATTTATTAAAGTTATTCCCTGGTCTATGGTCTGACGTCTCCCAGATGAGAGAGGGCGTACATTGTCATCGTATTGAGTAGGTCGCTAAAATTTTCCTTTATTTAAGTGCACTTTCAGATATTTTATTAAGAGGAAACTCTAATAAAAGTATTATCTTGAAAATTTATCGTGAAGAAGTCAATTGAAGAATTTATTTATTTTTAAATTTTGTTTAGTGATAAGTAAAGTGAACGATACTGATACGAGTATGATACTAAAATATAATATTTTGCGTGGATACAATTCTAAATCAGATTATTATTTATCATTATAACTGAGCATATTCGCCAAACAGCCTAATTTGTTTTAGAGTGAAACTGGTTCTAGAAAAGTAGTGGCGGACAGATTAAAAATTATCCTTTAAGGCCGCTGGTCCAACGCAAACGTAACTGTTCGTCCGTTTCAGCCGACGGACGTCCACTGCTGGACATAGGCCTCCTGCAATGATTTCCAGCCCGCACGGTCCTGCGCCACTTGTATCCAGCGCCTACCCGCGACTCTAAAAAAAAGACTCTTACTTCCGCGAAAGAGTCGCGGGACGTAACTGAGAACAATATTATTACTTGAGATTAATATGAAGTGATGGCTCGTTGTGGCTCGTGGTGGACACACGGACTATTGACGGCCATAGACTGTTCGATCTTGGTAACGTCCCGCTGTCCGCACCAGTGGACAAACGGCCTTACGACGTCTTAGATAATTAGATGCGACGTAAAACAGCCCATAAAGATGCCTCATTAAATATCAATTTATGACGATTTCTAAACTACTTGTTTAGAACTGATTTGGGAAAAGATAAACATGGATATTAATCAGCTAGTATCACGACTTTTCCCGTAGTCTGGTATAAAATTTGGTGCAACATACCCTGGCAGCGGTCAAGAACATGGTCTCAGGGATGTGATGCGTGGCCGTGGCGATGACTCCCAGGGCCACCCCGGGGAATATGTACGCGTTGTTGCCTTGTCCCGGGTGGTACTCCTTCCCGCCGTACTGCACCGCCGGGAACGGGGATCCCGACGCGAATATGCAGCGACCCTGTCGATAGACGTTACGAGATAGCTTTCATCACATTACCTCCCTGGTGCAGGGGACGCGCACTCGGATTCGAGTGGGAGGTCGCGGGTTCGATTCCCGCCACGGGCCACTTCTGAATTTTATAATTTCAAAGTTGGCTCAGGTCTGGTCTGGTGGGAGGCCTCGGCCGCATGGCTAGTTACCACCCTACCAACAAAGTCGCACCACCAAGCAATTAAGAGTTCCGGTGCGATGCTGTGTAGAAACTGTTGGGGTGAGTGTACTTATCCCTTCGAAGTTAGTACGTTAACATCTTCGACTGCATCATCACTTACTATCAGATCGCAGTCAAATACTAACTTATATAGTGTAAAAAAAAACCGTTTTTTTGCAGCTGGCTAAATCCACTACTCGCGAAGTTGACCGAAGTGGGACCAAAGTTGAACGGGGCGAGCAGTGTGGAGGGCACTTCGTCTAACTTCGCCAACTTCGACCCACTTCGGACTCACTTCGGACACTTCCATTTGTTGTCGGTTTTTGCGCCAGAGTCAAAGGACGACAAAGCGTTCTCGCGAAGTTCACCGAGTAGTGTGGTGACCTACTGCGACTTCGGTAAACTTTGCTGAGTACTTCGCCGAGGAACTTCGCGAGCAGTGTGGACGGGCGGTCAGGTTCGAGTCGAGTCGAGGTCGTGGCCAAAACCGTTAACCTGGTTGTAACGTGGATACGACACTCGCCTCTGTGTTGTCGTAGGCGGCCTGCGCCGTGCACTCCGCCTTGCTGGTGGGGTTGGAGAGCGCGAATATGACGGGCCTCTCGATGTTCTTCGCCATTTGCTGCAGCACTGCGGGCGTGAACGCGCCCCCGACGGTCGAACACCCTGGTCAAAACAATAGTACATTTCAATGTAAGTGCGGAAAGTTTGTCATTTCTTTACGATTCCCGGTTTGTTGACCCAAGCCGAAGGCGCGTGTCAACTATAGGAACAAGTGGAAACGACGAACGTACGTGCATTGAACGACGTTTATTATTAATACATGTGCGAAAAAATTGGGTTTGCGTGCCGGCTCCGGGGCCCGTTATGCTACGCCCGCTCCGCGTAGGAGGAGGTGCCGCGCAGGAGGAAAACAAAAGAGCGGAAAAGAATAACTTTCCGCACGCAAAATACACGTGGAAATGTCTACTTTTTGAGCAAATGTTTTAAAAAAATTGTTGTATGTTAGGTATTGATATTGTAAAGGACTTCAATCTTGGAATCCAGAGTATAATCCAGACCACAGAAGATAAGAAAATGAACACGAAAAGAAATATCTCGATTATTTGTGGCCATATAGGAAAGGAAAAAAGATGGCGGATTGGCGGGAACTGAAAAATCATGAAGAGTGTTGTACTTTTCTACTTCTGTGGGCTGATTCTGTTTCGTTAGTTAACTCACGTCTTTGTGCCACGGCGCTGCCTTGCCCCACATTTACACGTTCATCCATCAATGCCTCTTTTGCTGCCCGCTGCAGTAATTTACTATTTATGTAAACTCACCAATAAGGCAGCTCGGTCGAATCTTCGCAACGCACTTTTCGAAATCCTTCTCCGGTTCAATGTCCTTTCCGAAGGCTACCGCGTGGGGGGGAACACCGCCCTCCCTCCTGGTGGAGAGAAGGCCGTCCACGTCGAACATGTACACCCGCTCTTGAGCCTGCTTCTCTGTTAGCCCCTCTGCGACCATAGCGGCTACCGTTAGGTTGGCAATACCGTTGGATGCCTGTGAAACGAAGCACGAGAATTAAACCAGTGTTGCCAATTTTAAAATCGTTTTAAGAGCATTACAAAATCTAATAGTATTTATGACACGGATATCGGAAATAATACTGGTGGTAGGACTCTTCCTCTTAGAATCAATCGGATTGTGACCACTCTTATTTATCGGCTTACATTTACATCAACTTAAGGAACAGTGTAAGTTTCATCAGAATCAGTTTAGTAGTTTTCAAGATAAAGAGTACCTACTTGACTACTGAAGTCGGTTTAACTTTAAATGTTCCACATTATCACAAAGAATCGGTAGCACTTCACTTCAAAGCTAAGATCTAATAACCAATATTAGATTATGATATGATACTAGTTTTATCGCAGTCTATTTCAGTTTATTCTTGACAGATAATAATTAATCTGTTGCTAATTTTAATACGGATGATAGAACTTTGTTATTGGCAGGTAAGGCATATTATAAGTTTATAATGAGAATACTAGAGGTATTTTTAGACCGCGCATTTCAAATAAAAACCCACGTAGTACGTCAACGAGCGTGTTGACTCGACAATATTCGTTATCTAATCTTGTACCTTATCCATCAACGAAATGAATAAAATTAACTGCTTTATTAAAACCTTAGACGAAACACTAAGTTGATAAAATATATGGAACAGTAGTTTTTACTTAACAAGTATATTTAATAAATATCTTGCGTGAATTTTATTCAAAGAAATTCTATTTTTCCTATCTCGTCATATAAATTGATTAGAACCATTGTTCCAAAAAGTAGTCCATGCACGCGAAACCGTCTTAGTCAATCCTAGCAACAATTATTTAATCTGTGGTCATCCTTTAATCGAGCCTGCCTCATTTAAAAAGATCGCCGCTAGTTGTGTCTATACTCTATAGTCTATAGGTACTTTGGAACTGTGATATTTCGACACGAATTCGTTGAAATAGTTGTCAAGGAGCTAAAGTGAACTTTTCTCGACGGCGTTATATTGAATTTAATACGACGCAAAGGATTCTAGCATAAAATGCAGAGCGTATCGAGGAACAAAATACTGCCCGAGTAACACATACTATTTTATGTATCATCAATAGGTACAAAAAAAAGATGTATGACACAAACTGGAACCAATCAAAAAAGAATAACAAGATTTTTTCCTGGTACAGTAAGCCAATTTACGCTTTTCCATTAGGTGTGATATAGGTAGGCTATGATGAAACTCAGCCTTGCAGTAACTAATGTGACGTTCACAAAGGTACATACCGATCCTGCTCCGAGGAACAAATAGATGTTTTCACTGAGCTTCCTCTTCGTGACCCTGACGGCGGCCATGAGCCCGGCGACGGCCACGCTGGCCGTGCCCTGGATGTCATCGTTGAACGTGCAGTACTTGTAGCGGTACTTCGCGAGCAGACGCCCGGCGTTCAGCAACGCGAAGTCCTCGAACTGCGGGGGAGTATATATTTATGGAACTGTAGCGATCTTCGATAGCTGACGATAGATGGCGTAAGCAGCGCAATAGCACACGCTGCCGGAGCTTGCGACGAGCGTTCTATAGATAGAAATTCTGACGTCATACGCTCGGATCACAAGCGGTTCCCAGGCATAACACCCGCCTTAAGGGAAATTTCCCTATTGCCTCAGAACCGCCAAAGAACCGATGAATGGTCTGACGTCGTTCAATCGAGTTATAGATACGCCCGGCACATATGATACTGTATCGAAATTATCGTTTTGCGGATGTGCTCACTTAGTAAAGTGGCAGAGCTCCCAGCCGCGATAACTGGGTGGCGCGGATTCAAATTCCGCCGCGATCGATTTTAATACATATTAAATAATTTATGGTATAATACGGCCGTTCAGAGAATGCGTTCCTGACACATCGCGATTGAACTGACGACGTAACTTTGTAATGGCGTTGCAGTTACGATAAAATATTATTGCTGGTTGTTTACAGTTTTAACAATTGATGAGCATTAAAACAACATTATTATATCAATAATCAATTAATGTTATAAATTTGTGCCAAACTGAGTGTCAAATAACTTGGTAAATTTTTTTTTCAATTGTTTGTCAAATATTTTTCTAAATCTAAACTGCGCTATTACAAGGTTATGTCAACGTTTTATATTGGTAGTGACAGGCTAACAATAGGTGTCAGGAACGCATTCTCTGAACGGCCGAATTATAATCATTTAGATTTACAATATCAAAAAGACAATTAGAGATCGACATCCATTCCAAATCAGTCAAATCGGTTTAGTAGCGGCGTGCCGCGTGATCAATCAATGACGTCGAGATAATATACAGATGAGTATAATGAATTCAATCCACGAAGACGCGCTCAACTCCTTCCCAGCCACGTCACAACAATAATGCTATACTGCTTACTCCTGCAAAAACGCATGAAACAAAAAATAATTGTAAAGGAGTAGGGCGCGTCTTCGTAGATTGAAGTACATCGACGTCTTGTCGTATCGATTTTCGTTCGTCACTATGTACTTACATAAACGTTATACATAGTCACACTTAGAATCGACTATAACAACAATACACTATCATGAATCGTCATAGAAACTACAACAGTGGAATGTCACTTTACAGAATTAACATTTTTTTGTATGAAATAAATTAATACTGAATTTTGAAGAATCGTAGAACTAAATTTGTTAGTTTTAATGTAAACAAATACAGGCTGAGAGCGATTTGGTATTTCTTTTATAACCCTGTATAAATTACAAGATGATCATCTATACTTTCAAGGCTCAAGCTCTATGTATTTTCCATCGTAGACTCTAGTCTTATAGAAAAGTGAGAGGGGTTTTGTCATTTCCCGCCATTATTATCGCACAAAGCATTATATACCTAAGCTGATATGCTACTTCACATTGTGATAAGGGGTTTAACTGCTGTATCTATGTCTCTGTGTTGTAAAGTCTGAATTTAGCTAGTCTAAAAATAGTACTAGGTAATAAAATGTGACCGTCGGCAGTTTCCGTTATATGGTTCCCTTCCATGCAATTAAACTTTTATCATCACAAAAGCGTTTACTGTACCTACTATACAATAATGTATTTTCGTAGCTACAGCGTCAGTATTAGATTTAAATCTTGATTGTAAACGATAGCCAATAAAATAACAAATTATGATATCACTGATACGATACATTATTGCTGTCTCGGCGATACACGCGTGGCATTGCAATCCGATAACATGCCATCAACCGAAAGATAAACCTTTTTCCGTATTGGATGAGGTAATTTTTTGGGTTCCGTACTCAAAGAGTTAAAACAAGGGGGGTTAATGATATTATTAAGTCTTCGCCGTCTGTCCGTCTGTCACCAGACTGTATCTCTTGAATCATGATAGTTACGAGTACGTCAGTTAACATTTTACAGATGATGTACTTCTGTTGCCACTAAACCACAAAAAAGAAAAAAATATTTAATAGGGCTCACATACAACGAATGTGATTTTTTTATCCTATAGAATAGATAATATCTGGGTGACCGAGCTTCGCTCGGTAGTTTAACTACTGGCTAATAGATAGCAGCAGAAGTCATATTTTTATTATTTTTTGGTAAATTCGACATTTTCTAAAAATGAATCCTAAGCTAGATCGATCGCTAGAAGAATTGCTCGTTTAAACGTATAGGATTGGCACGGAACCCTTCGTGCGCAAGTACGACTTGTCCGGTTTTTTACCAACCCCATCAACAACCTTGTACTTTACATTGCATACTTTCGTTGTAGTCGTTTTAGTTTAAAGTATAAAACGTTTGTATACGACTTTGAACTAATGCTGCTTGTTATAAATCTTGTCTTCCATGATTGAATGAACTTAACGAATTATCAATCAGATATTTCAATCCACAATGACGCGCCCCACTCTGGCAACTCCATACGAATCGAATGTAACATACGGGATTTTGACGGAGTGGGGCGCGTCTTCGTGAATTGAAATATCTATAAACACGCACAAGTTTGTGACTTTGAATGTTTGATGTTTGGATGAACCGACTACTGAACCGACTCGACTGTAAGAAACGTACATCTACATAGCTAGTAATTCTGATTAACTACTTTTTAACCCGGAAAATTTTCAAACAAAAAATCAATAGCTACAGCTAAAGATGGAGTGCTATGATAAACTTCATTAAAAGTAAGCTTCCTCCAAAAAACAAGTGTGTTCTCGAAATCGTTTGTTCTATTGGAAGAACGCTGCACTCCAGTGGAAAAGAATTCTTCCAGAGGAAGATGTCATCTAGCATCCTCAAATGGCTGGATGTAGTAAAACTAGAAACTTTTACCTGCAGAAGTGTATTTTGTCCATATCTCTGCACACACGCCTCCATGAATTCGTCCATAAACTCGTCATACTCCTTGCCTCTCACTCGTTTTTGACGTAGACCAATATAAAGTGGGTCTTCCAGCAAATCCTGCGAAATCACAACTCAAGAAAATAACAATTTCCTCACCTCTCTGTGGACTTTGTGGAGCAGCATTTAGAAACATTAAAAGTTAACTAACCAAAGTAAATTATTAACAACACTATTTGTATAAGCCTTAAAATGCTACCAAAATAATCTTTTTTCACCCATTTACGTCATGCGAACGTTACAAGTACATTTATCAATAAAAAAACTCCAAATGCAATTATTTTTGGATAAATAATTTAAACAATTGAAACTGGAACGATCATTAAATAAAAATTAACACAAATTCTCCGAAATAACAAAGTCGACCGTATTCCATAATCCAAATTCTTCGAGACATCGTAAACTGTACGTCAGCATAATATAAAAAGGTCGTTTCAAATTCATTTTCACGCCA
Source organism: Coenonympha glycerion (assembly GCA_963855885.1). Taxonomy (NCBI): domain Eukaryota; kingdom Metazoa; phylum Arthropoda; class Insecta; order Lepidoptera; family Nymphalidae; genus Coenonympha; species Coenonympha glycerion. The sequence continues at coordinate 10,938,342 of OY979637.1, read as the reverse complement.
ATTTTCTTTATGCGCAATATTTCAAACTTAATCTGGTTAAGAGTTTATATTTTCACACAGTTCTAGAAGTATATAAAACACTCTTTAAAAAAATTCCATTAACAAAATAACTCTGAACAAAATCTTGCATTCATTTGGACATGCATTTCTGTGCTATTTAATTATTTATTAGGTTTATAAAGCACGTTTTTTTTTATGTTTTAGACTATTTCTGAGGGCGCACCAACCTACAGAAAGGTGTGTTCAGTATTTGATACCAATATCTTTGTAAAAGAGACGTTTTTGTAAAAACAAATATTCTTCACATCTAATCCGTAAGGGTAGAAAAAGGCTCAAATCCTACTAAGCACTATGAGACATTACAACAGTGTAAAATACATTATTATTTTAATAAAAACTAGCAATCCTTGTTTTGCTACATAAATTATTCCTCAAATAAAGGTATTAAAAATAGTTTTAAAAACGTCCTATTCTCAGACCTACTGAATATACACAAAAAATCATAAAAACCGTTTCAGAGGAGTTTTGCTATCACATTGTGACACGATAATTTAATTTAAAGAAATACTAAACAATACCTGATTATCGGTCCCAACGTCCAAAGTGATGGGCAAACACTGATGTGGTTTTATACCCGCCAGTGCGGTGTACAGGGACAGCTTTCCCACAGGTATGCCCATCCCGTACGCGCCGAGGTCTCCCAGGCCCAGGATCCGTTCACCGTCCGTGAAAACTATCGCTCGGACGTCTGGTTCGGGCCTAAAAGCATTCTATGTTTGTATGACCATAGGTAGAGAGTTTTTTCTTTACAATGGTAGCGCGTCGGCTTTTCAGTTATGGGCTTGGCAAGGAGATGCCTATGCACTCTTGATTTGAAGGCAGCCATGTTGTAGGTGTTGGAAAAGACGGAGGTATTACAGACCTTTGCGATGCATCTCAGGAACGAGGAATCAAAGCACTTAGGTACGTATCTTTGATTGTAAACCTTTACGATGCCTTGCTTGAGAGTCTCTTAATTTAGCGAGTCTTAAATAAGTAGTTTCCCTTATATTAGACACGCTAAATTTAGAGACACTGAAACCTAATCGCTACCTATTTTAAGCAATAATTAGTTCATGTTGCTTTAACCTCAAATCTTTTAAAGAAGGTATAAAATAGAGGTGATGTAAATGATTCTCTCGTGACAGAACATAACTCACCAATTTTTGAGAATGTTGAATATGTGTCCTTTATCATTGATGGTGATAAAGAGACCTCTGGGCCTTCTGTATATGAGACCGAATCTTTGGCACGCCAGGCCAACGGTGGGTGTGTAAACGATTGGCAAATACTTCTCCACATTCTCTGATAACAGACGGAAGAACAACTTCTCATTTCTGTCCTGCAAGTAAACGAATCAGCTATAGATAAAATCGAATATCTGTATATACTCAGTGAAAATTAAAAAAATAACACAACAATGAATATAAAACAGGAAACAGTAAAATTGTATGTGCGCGTAACATCCCGTATGTGTATGAGCAATATGCATCTTGTGTAAAATTAGAACTGTAACTGACCGTTATTATAACACACAAATATACACAATTACACACAAACCTTACACGCACATTTACTAAACTCGCCGGCATATTTAGCGGAACATAAAAAAAGGTTTGATATCAGTATCATATAAAGTTGCTGGCTGGTTTATACGTTATTTAATTTAAAAAGAAATATTTTCAAATTAAGAAAACAACTGAACATCACATTTTATGCAATTGTTTTAATTTTATTCAAATACACCTTATCTGGAGCGAACTTCGAGTATTTCTTCCTTCTGAGTTTGATTTAAAATTTCATTGAAATACTGTTTTTTGTTAGTTTTTTTTAATCGCGTATCTTTCTGGAGTTGATGACTGAATTATGCCTGACTTAGCCTCAACGGAGATTGCCAGGGCACTCGAAATGCGAAGAAATGGACAAACCTACAGAGTGATATCCAGAGATCTTCGTCGACCAGTTTCAACGATCCATCGCAGTATCCAACGGTTCAGGGAGACCGGTACTTATGTGAGAAGAGCAGGACAAGGCAGAAAAAGACGCACTTCGAGTAGGGATAATCGTTTCATTCGGCTTCGTGTACGTAGGAACCCCCGTTTGACGGCCGTCCAAGCCCGACATGAGTTAGAAGCAGTGCGGGGTGTAACCGTAAGTGAGCGTACGGTACGAAGAAGGCTCGAAGAAGCTGGTTTGGGTTCATTTGTGCCCGCCAAGGCTCCAAGGCTCGAGGTAAATCATCGTAGAAACAGGTTAACTTTTGCTCAGGAACATCGACTTTGGAACGCGGACCAATGGAGTAAGGTATTGTTTAGTGATGAGTGCAGAATTATCTTAAATCAAATTGACGGCAGGCAAAGAATATACAGATGCAAAGGAGAACGATACATTCAGACAAATTTTGAAACTACAGTTGCATACGGTGGTGGATCAATAATGGTTTGGGCGGGCATTTGTTTAGGAGCTCGCACAGACTTGGTAGTGATTGACAGAGGGAGTCTGACTGCAGACCGCTATATCAGAGAAGTTTTAGAAGAAAATGTCGTACCGTTTGCCCCATATATCGGTGACGATTTTGTTTTTATGCAGGATAATGCTCTGCCGCATACCGCTCGGGTAACTCAAGCTTAACTTAATGATATGAATATCACTGTTATGGAGGGGCCGGCGAGATCACCGAATATGAACCCAATAGAGCACGTTTGGGACTTGCTGAAAAGAAAAGTTAAGTCCAGAATTCCAGCTCCTGCCAACGTGGGAGAACTGCGAATCGCCGTAGTTGAGGAATAGGTCTCCTGGGATAGTCTCCGCTATCCCAGGAGACCATCGATAACATCTTTCTCAGTATGCCTAGACGGGTAGAAACTTTAATAAGAGCACGTGGAGGAAATACGCGATATTAATCACCATTTTTCTAATTTAATTAATTGTAATTTAAATATTAAATTTCACTTTTCCAGGTTACATGAAAAGTTCAAAAATGTACCATTTTTCACAAATACCCTTTACTCGCAAAATCTGTTCTTAATGTGATCTCATTTTAAGTAAAAACAAATGAAACTTTAAATAACAAAAGAAGTGTAGTAAGTAGATTTTAAAATAAAACCATATTTTTTTAATTATGGACCTTTTTTTTATGTTCCGCTAAATATGCCGGCGAGTTTAGTTTATATGGATAAAATTGGCAACATATTCTTTAACACGACATTTCTCAAATGAAAAATTTAAAGCGAAAAGACAAAGCAAATAAATAAATGAACTGAGACTTAAATAAAATTGTATTAACTTAAATACTTGCAACATCGTACACAGCATTTTCATTCCCAATATAAATTATTATCAGTTTTCATGCAAAGACATGCGGCTAACACCTGAACGGATTAACTAAATATACCACATGCGTCACATATAACCGGACGGAGGGTCACGATTGTAATATAGAGCAGGTTAACAAAGGAGGATAAGACATATTAGTATCTCCCAAGCATAAAAATGAAAGAATAACTGGCCACTGCATGCACCCGATATCGGCTGCCCCATCAAACTCGAGCGCCGATAGAGTAAACTTAGTAAATTCATTAAATCAAATGGTACCTTTATGCTGGTTAGTCACCTGTAACTCGACGAGGTATAGATACTTGTTGAGATTCTCCTCGTATCTATCTATTGATATTCTGCAAATATCCAACTGCTCTTCTTGAGTTTTGAACTTGGCCGCTAACAGGCCGTGAATGCCGAGCGCTTGTCGTTCCTCTAATGTAAATGCAAGACCCTAAAAGCAATTAGAAAATCTTAACAGGGTCTTCTCCCTATTTCAGCTACTTTCTAATAAATTTTTACTAAGGATGTTTTATTTTTTCATCGAAAAAATATAATATACTGTAGATAAATTCCTTATCTAATGCTTTTAATTCTTTAAATAAAGCCTTTTCAACAGAAACACATTACACAATAATTAAGTTAGCTCGTTTGAGTATCTGACTGTCCCTGGACTCTCCTCCAGGGCATTTGGCATGACACCTGCATTTGAGAGGCCTGCGAACTCGGCCAGGCAGTACCTACCTAACCCAGTCTTTCTTTTGGACCCAAGTCAACCAAGAATTTAATCCCTCTTTGTTGAACGCCCCTTCCTAGGAGATGGCGTTACTTATACGATTTTCAAAAAAGATATCTTTTCTTTTTGAAAATTAAACACAGAATCTTTGTAACTAAACATCGTCCATTGTTCGGCGAACTCAAAATCGATGTATTTTCTCCTCCGTTATCTTCTTATTAAATTTTTTACTATTTATTACTGACGTAATTTAAAATATTAGTATGTTCCCAAATCCCTTGTGAAATTTTAGATTTCACGTTCTATTTTAGGACGTCGCGTCGTTGAGCGTTAAATCGTTCACATTTTCAATTGGCAACCAATTCAAAACAATAAGTTATTCATTGAATTCATAATTACGCAATAAAATTAACACTCGTAAGTAAATTAGCTTCACAATTAGGATAGGTAATTCCCCTGACTTTTATACCCACTCTACTCTAGTTAGGTATACTTAAAATAAATGAACATAATCATGGTTTTTCTGCAATTGGCTTGAAATGCTTACAGGTAAAATTCACAAGTATTTTCTTACAGGCTTCTGCGTGACATGGGTCATAAAATTGGTTCTACTACATCAGAAACGTGTAAGGGACTTATTTTATACGAGGTAAAATGTCTTCCAGATATGATTGCCACAGGCCAAAATCTTCAGTGTCTCGCTCCAAAAAAGATTGTTGAATTTTCTGATCTCACTTTCCCCTAGAATTTCACGAGTTACCTTGTTAAGACGCGGGTCTCTGAGATGATCGATACCCCTCACGGTGTTGGGGCATATGATGTTCCCGGTCACTTCGTGGTAGTTCCGACATTGCGACGAAGGCTCTAGGAGCGCGGGGTATTTCGTCAATGCATACGCTAGCGACCGATTAGGTGCTATAGCGTTCGAACATCTGTAACAACAAAGGATATAGGTAAGCTCAATTAAAGCGTTTTAACACCAATATGGTTCTCGCCTCTTTTAGTCACGGAACATCTCCGCAGAATTTTCTTGAGAAACACGAAATAATTAAGTATGTGAAAATTCTCTGTTACAACCTATTGGTGGCGAAGGGTGGATATTTTGGAAAAAAAAACAGTTTTTTTTTTACCAATTCAGCATTTGTTTCGGACATTTATGGAAAAATTTAAAAATGTTAAATAACAAATGAGGCGTGACGCGTGATTTAGTATAGGATAAGGTGTCCCATTGCCTAAGGTAAGCCATTAACGGAAATCGTGCTATATGGACCCTACAGCACTACACAAGTACTAATGGTAAATTACCACTAGTAGATACTTGTGGAGATTTAACTTTTTACTAATTAGGCACTTTAGTGGCATCAAAATATGCGTGCGTATTCTCAATCATATACGCTCAGAATACATTTTTCCATCTATTTCAATTACTTTTGTAACCGAATTCTTGGAGTTTCCTTGCTCTCAATTGACGGAGTAAGATGAAAAACAGATTCTCTTTTACTAGAGCGAATAGGCGACAGGGTTAGGGACTAAGGGTGCGCCTCGTCATCGATAATAAATAATCAATACCTACTGAGAGAACGTTCTAAGGAACAGTATTTTTAACGCAGAATACAATTTCTTTTAATAGATATAAGGACACCAAAAGGCAACAAAAAATTCAAAATGATAATATTTATTTTCCTTTAGAAAGATTATAAGAAACAAGTAACTTTAGCAAGCGTGAAATATTTTTTTTGTACTTACCTAGTTCGACAAAGCAGTCCAAACCGGAATCGCAATTAGCAAGTAGCGTTTGACCTTGACTATTACCTACCTCAAAAGTTGTCTAGCCTAGCTCTAGCATCCATGTTACATAAATATTTTTGACACATTTTCATTGGATTTCTAAATAGGTTACTACGATACGAGTAAGGTTTTTACGAAAAGAATCAGCCTGTAGACAAAGTGGTATTCTAATTTAGCGATGTTGCGAATACAAAAGTCCAAAATGAAAGGAATTAACGCTATGCTTCAGCGTTAGGTAATGTCAATTCCATACATTTTGGACTTTTCTATTCGTAACATCGCTAAAGAATGCCAGTTTGTGTATACAGGCTTTGTTATTGTTATTGTACAGAATGTCGTTACGTTTCCGTATTACCTCAAATGAGAAAACAAAAACCATTTATAGGACTACTTTTGTATGTATAGGTACTTATGGCTCTTTCACTCAGGAACAGTTATAGAACTATGGAAATGAAATCGATACCATAAAATCAAGGGCTCTTGGAGGTCACGGCCAGAGAGAGATTCAGCGGGTTCAAATCCCACCGAGAGCGATTAAAAACTATATTGTGGGAAGCACTATCGAGAAGCACCTAAAATTAACTCATCAAATTTTTTCAAACATCAAGGTCAATGCCCTCCAGAAAATTATTATTGTTCGCGCGTTATGTACTCGTACGTAACGCGCACACTGGCAACCACCCAAATACTGTCACACGTTGATGCTAAGGTATCTTGATAAAAGAGATAAAATTATTAAAATTATAGTAGGTATAAAGACATTCGGTTCTTCCACTAATGTAAGTTCAGAGAAATTTTAATACATACTGTAATAAAATTCAAAACGTACAGGAAAGAACCTCACCAAAGTTAGGTTAAATACGAGTAGCTACCGCCAAGCCAGATATCGATTGTCGATACTCTTATAATTTAGTGCAATCTCGGAAGCCATTTGGCAGTTCAGCTATACAGTATACACCTAGGATAGATGTTATGATTATTATCAAGACAATCGGTTATGAGAACATGAGGTATTTATAGTTAACAACTGGAAAGAACTGGGGTTAGGGGGTTTTGTAGACAGTGCTCGATTTATTTTGTAGATGTCACTTTTTGAATAGAATTGTAAAATATCATTTCAATCTTTTTACAGCCGAAATTAATAACTTATCCTATCCGGAGTTGCAATATACTATGTATAGTAATTTAACATTACGAATTGTATGAAACTAATGACAAATATCTAACTCGGATAGGGCAAATCAGGATAATTTTGGGCGTTAGTATCTCAAACATTATTTACAGCCGATTTTGTGGCATAAGTTTTCTCTCAGAATGAAAACTATTTCACCATAACCGGGCTACTATGCCGCTATTATGCTAGCTTAGAGCGAGTTGGCAGAGTTCAGGAGCCTTTGAGGCATTTAGCTAGGTTTCCTCACTATATTTTCCTTTGCAGCAAGTGATATTTATCTTGTAACAAACGTACCTATATAGCTTTGTCTAATAAAGTACTGGGGCCTATGGTTCGAACTTTGAAAGACTATAAAATTATTGCATTGATGAATTGTATAAGTGGACAACAATAGGAAATTTAATATAAAATTTAAGCGTCAAACTTCTGATGTTTTTTTTATTATTTATACAGATGCATACATATGGCGCACTAGCAAGAGCACACAAAATATAAAAAGATAATTTTAAAATAATTTTAATCGCATCAACATTATTAAAGATTATATATATAGTAAATGGACTACCAGAAATAGTAGAAATTTTTGATTTTTAAATTTTTGCCTAAAATGTAACAATTGATTGCCTTCATAGTCATTAGTATAATCTTCAGTAGGTATGAACATGATAAAACATGATAACATTACACACATTAATTTACATTTCCTCAACTGGGTGTTTGTTTAAACTGTAGCATACTTTCATTACCTTGATCGATAGTTTCAGCTCACTATAAACTGTAGCTGATGTATTAAAAAATGACATTGATACGAGTATAATCAAATGAAAATTACAATACAGAATTTAAATAAATTCCTGTTTATTGAATGGAAGCAGGCGTTATTTTGCAGAAATCCATAATTAGTAGGACAGATTTATTTGTTTTGCTAGGCATTCTCCGCTACTTGAAAAGATTCTGTATGGTACAATATGCAGGAACACTACCCACATGATACACCACACACAATTTTTAACACTTTCTTCGATGCATGTTTTGTCCTGACACCAGGATATCCTCAGGAGATGTTAACTTCACAATGAGAAATTTTAGAGTGACTCTTGTGTCAGCAACACGTTCTTATAATCCCTTTTTACTGACTCACACTACCGCGGCTGGATTTGTACCCGTTTGTTCATAAAAAAAAGTGGTTTAATTTGGATTTATATATTTTATCAAATAGTACTTACTACATCTTAATTTCTTTTACTAATCATGAAATTACTCCCATTTGTCTGCTGCCAAGTAAATGTGTAAGTAGTAATTGGGTCACTTGTATAAGTGGGTCATTGCCAATTGGTCACACCTATATGTATTTGCTAGCACATATATTACCTCCTTTCTTGAGGTTTACATTTAGGTATTGTACTGGACCAAATTCTAAATTCTTACTGAATCAAAATATGTGAACTAAGCAACTTCATTTTCATGATATTAAGTTCTCGACTCCAGTATCTAAAATAAATAGTCCATTTGTTATGTACAGCCTTTCATGAAAGTAAATGGGGATTTGCCATATAAAATAATTTCACTGCTTTTTTATCCTCTCACCTCTGGTATTAATAAAGCTGACCAATTTTTAATAAAATATATTATATTGATTCATAAATTAATTTTAGCATGCAATTATAATAACTTACATGAATATTGAATTTTATTAAGTTATTTAAAGTTTTAATTAAAAACTGATTTACCTCAAAAGTTGTAACTTACCTAGTTTGGCTGCCAAATAAACTAAATTGGGTCATTCAAAAAGTAGGTCATTCAAGCAGAAGTCAATATAGCTATTCAAAAGCCTAATAAGTTTATTTTAAAACTTATATCCACACCCACCAACCAAATAATCTTAATTTTTTTTTCATATTCAAAGTAACTTCTTGTCTTATAAATCATACTTACTTTGAATGTTATTTTTTAAGTAATACTTAAATTAAATTATTAGATATTATAATTTAGTATCTATTCAAGTTGAAATGTAAGATGTGGTTTAATACTATAATTAGGTACCTAAGTATATGGTGTTGAGGAGTGCAAAAAGCTAAATAATATTAATGAATTAAGGTAGAGTTCTAATCAATAAGGGCAGCGCACTATGTTTTTAATGCATTTTAAATAAACTATCTAGCTTAAAGCAATAGTTATTCGTATCGCGGAAATATATCAATTGAGTATGAAGCTTCAATTTCTCTGGAAACATGATTAATCCACGTTTGAGATCAATAGAATAGGCCGACACTTGTCCAGTTTTTCTGATCTGAGTAAGAGATTACGAGAATTTACGCTTCCTAGACACCTTAACTTAACCTTGAAATACTTTCGCTAATGTATACAAGCATTTATTTTACGCATTTTTATTTAGAAAAGCGAGAAAAGTAACGTAGATGTCGTAGGTACCTAAACTAAATAAGTATGTTAACGCCGCCTAAAGAACAGTAAGTACCACATTATCTTTAAAATTATAGAATTAAGTCCCAAAAACAAGGCGTATGCAAGCAACAGCATACAAATTTCTTTTTAAATCGAATAAAACATAGGTGACACGTTATGTAAACTCCAAAAATAAACGAAACGCTACTTACATCAATGACCTGGGGATACTGGAAAACATCTCAATTCTTTTTCATCTACGAAATCACGAGCCGAAAGATAAACAATTCACTGGCGAAAACTTTTTTATAACGCTTTAACGTTCTCCATGTGTATTTGTTAGCACTAAAACGTGAGCTTCCCAGCCACAATTTATCTGACTGAAGCACCAGCACAGAGGGCTGCCAGAAATTTGCCAATTGAATTCGCCCAATTTGCCTGCTGAGTAGCCTATATTCGCCCAATTTTTTTTTTGCAAAAGTAGCCTAATTTGCCTAAAACTGAACTATCAGACCTATATTTTAGACCCCAATAAAGAAGACACGTAAAAAAACCAACGTGAAGCGAAAAGTAATATATTTATTTATTGTAGGTAGGTACCAATTACCAAACTATAACTTATGGTGGGCCGTAGGGTCATATTCTTTATTTAAACTTGCAGTGATGATAACTGTTTTCTATAATTCGTTATACATTGCTACTTTTATTTATCATTCAAATAAAATTTTGTGGAAAATCTTACAATGGGTAAAAAAAAGACGTGTGGCACTCGGAGACTGCCGCGGTAAAGCTATTGCATAGCATTTTTTAGCAACTTCTAACACCCCCAACTTCGTGGGGGATGTTAGGTTATTTTCATTACGGAATTTCTGGATTCGGTCTCCACGCTCAAGACCCGCAATAGAGCGGGCCGGTCGGAGTGGGGGGGTGTTAGGTTATTTTTGTTACGGAATTTCTGGATTCGGTCTCCACCCTCAAGGCGATAGAAGCTATGCAATAGCTTAAAAGCTTGATGAAGATCATTGAGATACAGAATACCATATTAAACATCCCGGCGCAAAAATTCAAATTTTATTTAAATTTACTACCCATATGAATGAAATTGATATAGATACGTGACGTAACTTTCCGTCGCATGCCGTCGCTCAGGGCAACTGCGTCTTATCGAAGTGTGACTTGATTTGTCCGGCTAATATAAAGTATAGTAAAACATTATTGTGTCAAACGCACTTATGTATCTCATTTCTACAAATAGTAATAATTGCAAGACGTATGTGAAAACAAATAGCATGGAAAGACAAAGAACCTGATATTTGACGACCTCCGTGGTTGAGTGGTTAGCGTGCCGGTTTTCAAGGCGCTGCCACCTCTGAGGTTCCGGGTTCGATCCCCGGTCGGGGCAATGTAGAAAAATAAGTTTTCTACATTGTCTCGGGTCTGAGTGTTGTGGTAGGTACCTTCGTTTTTTCTGATTTCCATAACACAAGTGCATAAGCTACTTACTTTGGGATCGGAGCAATGTATGTGATGTTGTCCTGTATTTATAATTATATTTATATTTATGATATTACATAACGTTTGCAACAAACTTTCGTTACAAACGTATGTAAGAGAAATTATTGGATAATTTTTGGTCAGGTAGCCTAAAATCGCCCGTTTCTATTTTCCAGGTAGCCAATGGCTACTAATAGCCAATCGGGATTATCGGTCGCCGATTGACCCCCCGAGGTAGCCTAAATAGCGATAATTCGCCTAATCTGGCACCACTGGCACAGAGTCACACTCTTTCGGTTCCTGGTCTGTGGTCACATTCACAGTCACAGACCACGAAACTAGAGAACTGAAGTCAGCAATACGTAGGTATTTATCCGTAGACAGAGAAAAGCTATAGACGCTGGTAAAGCGTGTCGCAAAAAGAGACAAAAACTAACCTTTAACACTACACCGCACCATGACTTTTTTGTTTTGAATCGTTGTAATAATATGTGTAAGTTTATAAAAGTGTTCAAAACCTAATTTAACTTGAATCGGACATAACATAATCGTAAAAACTGAATTATAAAGTAATACGATAGCTAACTGTTGGTCCGCTGTCAAACTTTGTTTAGCAAAGTAGTGTGACTAAAACATAAAAAACGTGACACGCTACGTGAAACAAAAGATCTTATCGTTCTATTTCTTTTCTTTACACGACATCGGCGTAAGTTGCTCTTTGTCTTGTGTGAATGAAACATAAGATAACAATTTGTCTATAGCTTTTCTCTGTCTACGTATTTATCTATGGAAGTCAGATTTGGTCCACAGAGTACTTTTTATATAGGGTCAGATTCTATGGTCAGATTTCAGGAATTTGGTTGGTTCCTAGTTGGTTCGGTTGGTTCATGGGTTGGTTAGACTATGACTAAAGAAGTAATGGACACAAAGTAGTGAGTCTTTTCGGCTGGGTATTTCCGCCATCTTCTGGCGCATCAAAAATAGCCAATCACAGCTATCAGCCAATCACAGATAGGCACCAGTCAGCTGATCAGAAGGGCTGCTCTAGCTATCTATCGATATGGAAATATTATCGATGTAGTTTGTGCTTAGTAATTAAATATTTAAGAACAAAATGAATGAATTATTACTATTAAAAATTAATTTATACTAAAACTAGGTTTTGCCAGCGGTGCATATTCCGGATTAGGATTTTTAACTTATGCCGCGAGACCAAACTACATTTGATACGAGTGATTGTACCTATAGTAATTAATGTTCGCATCCGCGGCCCGTTTTCTTAAAGCGGAAATAACTACGAGAAGTCAGAGGTGTAAAACCTCGAGGTCCAAATAGAAGGTAGTGATATTAGCCCTACTCATCTATCAACATTTAACTTTACATATATATGAATTTTATCGATATCGGTATAACAGCGGTCGCATCATTAGTACTTAGTTTTTGTTTTGTTAACATAACAACAAAAACTAAATCGAATTTATTTCAATCCTAAAGAAATATTTCTTCTTTTACACATTATATAAGTGCATGTAATATGATCATAACACATAATAACACATAATTTTTAACGATTTAACGATATAATTAATGAAATCGAATACTGACCTATGAAATGTTAAATGTGGCCTATTTTGTCTTTCCGCGATCTGCACTGCACAACACAACACTGAGTAGGCATTTTCACACCTGAATACTAATTATAATCCGCACGTAAATTTCAAAAAACATGATACTCATTAACTTTGTATACATGTTTCGACATGTTCGAATCTACAAAATGCGACAAATTATGGAGAAATTGGCCACCCGGCTATTTTTTCGTGACGTCACAACTTCAGTGTTGCCGAAATCAGAAAAAACAAATATGTTGCTATCTTGTTTAACGTAAACAATTTTGAATTAGTTAGAAAGAGACAATGTAATGTTTGTTTGTAATGTGTGTGTAGAAAACTACAGCTGCTCCACTTGTAGTTTCCTTCCTCGTAGATTACAGAGCAAAGGAATATACTACTCTCGTTAGAGAGTAGGTACCTAGTACAATGTGTTCTGTGGACACTAGCTTGACACTTTAGAAATATATAAAAGTACTCTGTGCTTTAGAAGAAAAAAAAACTAAAAAACTAAGTACCTAAAAAACATATGATCGCGAAAAATGCAAAGGTGATTTGTGATTGTATTTGGGATCCTCTTCCTTATTTTATACTCGTTTCAGCTTCTTGTTGAAAACATTAATTAATTTAAATGCCATGATTCGAGAAGACGACCCTCAGTTTAGAATAACGCCGTTCCAGCAGATGGCATCGGCCTGTTCGGGCGCTCTGATAACCTCCTTGTTTAGTAAGTTTTCCGGTCTTTATATCATGTTTAAAAGAGTCATTTTTATATTGTACTGCCTCCAACATAGTACTCTACAAAGTATTTATCATTTAACGCGTAATTTCCTGTGTATACCATCGGTTGATACCTTATTGAGATCGCTTTAGTTTTAGATGAAAAAGAGAAAAATAATTAAAGTTACATGCCTCACATGCCTATGCATGTAGTTAATTTCCCTAAAAAAGTACTCTGTGCCCAATACTATGGTATACTGTGCAGAAACTAAGGAATAAGGCTGCCTATTCTCATCTCTCCTAACAAATGTGTTAATAAACTATAAAAAGCCATTCAGTTGTGTTGTTATTTGCAGTGACACCACTTGACGTTGTAAAAATTAGATTACAAGCGCAACAGAAGGCTCTTCTGTCAAACAAATGTTATTTGTACTGCAATGGCTTGATGGAACACCTGTGTCCTTGTGGAGAGTCTGCGTGGATACCTAAACGAGTACATTTCCATGGCACAATAGTAAGTTCATTTAATTTAAATAAGTCCTAAAAGAACTAAAATAATTTAAGATTTATTATCTACTTATTCATTTTATTTGAATGACCTTATAATAATTATCATAGTAATAATTATTATGTTAAACATTTATTATTGTTATTATTATTTGTCTATTGCTTTTTTATTAAAGAAAGCTATAATAAAAAAAGCTAGCAAAAGCTATTATAAGCTATATAAAATTTCAGTTTTTAAATATTTTTTTTTTCCTTTGTTTTGGTGAGTGGTCCTTTGCAGATAAAACCTTGATAGACCCTAAAAATTTAAATATTTTTTGATAAACTCTAACCTTCCCGAAGGTTAGCAACCAGGGTGTGCCCAAGAAACTATCAAAGTTTATTGCAATAAGAATAACAGAATATAAATAGTATAATGGTGTTTCATTACAGGATGCATTCTACAAGATAGCAAAATTAGAAGGAATCCCAGCTCTTTGGTCTGGTCTAAGTCCCACTCTTGTATTAGCTCTGCCATGCACTGTTATTTACTTTGTGTCTTATGAACAACTGAGGTACAGAATGAAAACAAATTACAACAATATGACTGGCAATTGTGAGTATGCTAACAATATAATAATTAATATTATGTATATAAGAAATCTTAGCTTATAAGTTTTAATGAATGATGTAATCAATATTATGATATAACTAGATCACTGGGCAAATGTTGTGTTGCAATTTAGGGGTATGAAACATAGCTTACAACCGATGCTCAGACCTTTTGGTAGACAAAAATTTTCATAAAAATTGGTGAAGGCTTTTCGAGGACTTTGGTTAAAAACACTGTGACAGAAGAATTTAATATAATAAGTATTAGATATTAATATAATTCAATATATTTTATTTTGTAGAGAAATAACAATAATCTTCTACTTCTATGTTTCTTTTCATTTTTTATTTAAATTAAAACTGCTTATATGTTTACTCTGGCATTTATTTGTAATACTTGAATGGCGTCAGTGAAGTACTTCATGAGGGCAGTATTACATAATAATGTATTTGCTATTAAAGTAACAATAGCGTTATTGTTATCCAATTAACCTTGTATCCAAGGTTATCAATGTGTTAATCATGGGATTCTAATATATAATTATAATGTAATGTTATGAGTATCATGTATAATTTTTAGGGTTTTTTTTGTAAAATAATTATTCTTTAAACAGGATATTATACACATAGTCATCATATTGTGTATTATATTACTGGTAATAATGTACTCTGTAGAGAGAACTTTAACAATATAATACCATCGTACACACAGTACTGAGTTACTCACCCATTTCACAGATTAATAATACAATAGTTACCATAATAATTGTATAATGTAACCCAAAGTCTAGAAACAAACCTGCTTTCCAAATGTTGAGTTTTGAGTTGTCAAAGACCCTGTAAGTTAGACATTAGAACTAAGTGAAAAATAAAATTATTATTTTTGAAAAAACTAAACTAGACAATAAATAACTGTTTAATATTTTATTCTTTGTTTCAGTGGATCAGCCAATGTGGATACCCTTAACAGCTGGCGCCACTGCTAGAACAATAGCTGTTACTATAGTTAGCCCTTTAGAATTAATTAGAACAAAGATGCAATCTAAGAAGCTGACATATTCAGGTAATTAATTATTTAAATTTCAAGCTCAGTTTGTTTTTACAATTTTAATTAACTGTGCCACAAGCTAGATGTTCACATCATCTAAAGGTAAAGGATATGCATGCATCTGCATCAAGACATTGTATTGTAATGTTATGTTGCACTGCAATGCTAAGACATAGGATCTTATCTCTTTATGTACAGTAATGTATCCCTCACCTTCAAATTGGGACAATAATTTTCGTTATTGCTGCGTCACTGCAGAATATCTTGTCCAGAGTCCAGACTAACTCTGCAAGAAGAAACAGTTGTGTTTTACTTTAGATCTGTATTCATAATTTATCATTTTTTTAAAAATATTCAGTTTTCTATGTTCTACTGTTCTTAGCATTGATTATTAAATTTTTATTCATAATTTTTTTTTAAACTTCCTCTATTTTTTTTATTCCCAGAAATAGATTTCGCGTTACGACGAGTGCTTAAATATGAAGGATATAGAGGATTATTTAGAGGATTAGGATCAACATTGCTAAGAGATGTACCATTCTCAGGTAAACTACTGTTATTTGTTGAGAAATGTACATATCTATGTGACTATTATGTACGAGTATTAGGCTCTTATTTTTTAGCACATTTTTAATTCCATTTAAATGTATATAATACCTGCTTGCTTTAAAATAGTTATATATATGGTTAGTAATTGCGTGATTTAACATTACAGGAATATATTGGACAACATTTGAATCAACAAAAAGGTTTTTCGATAAACCAGATTCAGAAAAGAATTCGTTCTTATTTAATTTTTTCTGTGGATCTGTTGCAGGCAGTGTAAGCATTTTTCTTTCGCCATTTAAATAGAATCTTGAACACACTTTAAAGAATTAAATTTTCATTATTAACTTAAGTGCATACCCAAACAATTTTTTTTTAATTTTAGATTGCAGCATTTATAACTCTACCTTTTGACGTTGTTAAAACTCATCAACAAATAGAATTAGGTGAAAAGGAAATCTACACAGGTATGTAATTTTAATTTAAAATTCCTTAGTTTTAACTTATGTGGCATTTCAGGATGTTGTTGAAATAACAATCTTGTAGTTAAAATAGCTTTTGTATTTCCGCATTATATGCGCATAGTCTATTCTATACCATAGTTTCTAATTTCTCATTTTTCTGTCACAAATGCCAGTTTGAAAATTCCCTTTCTTCATACCTAAGCTAGTCTTCCTTGGTATATAATTCTTTTAATCAGTATTTTTCTGTTTACAGATGGCAAAGTTCGCCAGAGGGCGTCAAATATGAAGGAGATAGCGAGGAACATTTACAGTAATCACGGCATAAGAGGCATGTTCACGGGCTTGCTGCCACGAATATTCAAAGTTGCGCCGGCATGCGCAATAATGATTGCTACTTTCGAATACGGAAAACAGTTCTTCCGGCAATATAATACTCAGAAATATAAGGAAAAGATGCAAAGGTAATTTCTATTTTATGGCTTTGGTTGAATACAAAATAAATAAATAGTGAATTTGAGCTGTTATTTTTTAATTTGCTTACATTGCTTGCATATTTTTGCTGTGTGATATAATAACGATGTAATTAATGAACACAGATTTTATTGAACATAATAATATAATTTGTGACATAAAAACATAACTAATTGATAGAAATTATAATACATTCAACAAAATTTGTGTTAATTAATTAAGTGCATCATTATTACATTCAGCATTATTAATAGTTATTTTAATTTCAGCCATGGTATTGACATTGAAATAATGAAAAGTGATTAACAATTTTTAGCTTCAGACTGTTAACACACTTTTCCTAGGTATATTTTTCTTTTAACGATATAAATGTAATTTTGTATACGAAATAATTATGTAGAAACAAATTATGTTGTATAAATATGAAATTAACAATAAATTGGTATTAAACTACTTTTGAATTTGCTAAAAACAGTTAGTAAAATGTAATTATACTTATTTATTATTGTAAACTACTTAAATATTTTTTTGAGTATTCAAAATATCTTTATTTCATATAGGCCTAATATACAGGCTCTTGCAAAGTATTTCATTGATTCTATTTAAATATAACTCAGGCGGTCATACAGAGTTTTTTACATAGTGGCATAGTAGTTATGTGGTAGCAGGGTAGTTTGCTGCAATGTTATATTTATTTACTACTGATGAAATTGTTAATAAAATCTTATTGTTGTAGGCATCAAGACATACTTCTTGTGGGCCAGACGTCAAGTAACGCAGAATATACATCAATGTAGCAAAGAATTACTTCTTCCTGATATCAATTTAAGCCCTGGGTTTTAAACATTTTCAACACGTAGTTATTAGGACTTGACGTTTCAAAATTTTTTTTAAATGTCCACTACATACCATCAAAATAATTTTTATTATGTGTGAGATTAGTCAGTTTTGTTAAAATTCTTACCAGACCATTTCATGAACTAGCATGATGAATTAGACTTTTTTAGTCTAAAAATAGTGCAATACTTTTTAAAATATTCCCCTTGTAAAAGGATAACACTATTTTTAGTTGGGTCAAATTAGTTAAAAGACAAATAGGATAGGCACCAGTTTACATAATCAAATTTTTAGGTATTATTGTCTTGTATGTTTTCCTGATACATCTAGATCTTCTAACTAGACTAGATTTTAACAGAAAAAGTGGACATTTTTATTGGCTTATTATAAATTAACTAAAATACTTATGTATTTGGTATTGGAATAGTGATTTCTCAATGGCTGTCTTTAGTATATTTAGGTTTTTGTAAATAATATACAATTCATTATTATTTGAATGTTAGCTTGTAAATAATTCTTAATAATAATATTATAAATTTCAAATATTTGAATTTTATTAAATATTTCATTGTTCACCATTTCATTTGAATTTTATTAAATATTTCAAATCACCATCTCCATTATTCTTATATCTGAGTGACCAAGCTTTGCTCGGTAGTTTATCTATCCACCAATAGATGGCAGCAGGAGTCATTTTTTTTTTGGTAATTTCTACATTTTCTAAAAGCGAAATTTTTTAGATCGATTTATCACCCCCAAAACCCCCTGTATATTAAATTTCATGAAAATCGTTCGAGTCGTTTCTGAGATTCGGATTATATAGAAAAATATATATATTAAAGAATTGCTCGTTTAAGGGTATAGAATTAATCCAAGAATGTGGATATTATTGCTGTTAAATAGTACAATATGATACGTGAAAAAAAAATGTAAAGTGTCAAATGACTTTCAAGAATGGTAAAAATATCACACTTGTATAATGCTTGTATAGGTCCCTGCGCAAAAACCCTATACCTAATATGGATTATGTGAGGACTTTTTATGCTGTTCATTTTGTTTGTAAAAATTCTGATGTGAATAATAAATAAAACTTTTATCTCAAAATTTCATAACTGGTTTGTAGTAGTGCCTCATAATTAAGCAGTGCATCAGCTGCTTGGATCAACCAAAAAACTTGCCCACGTTATATTTTTAATGGGTTCCTAAAAAAGGTTGTAGAAATACTTATACGATTTAATATAAAATCTGTGGCTACAAGTTTCATGAGCATAAAGTAGGCATTTGCAAAACTGAGTCACAGATTTTATATATTATACAGAAAGAATATTTACGATACAAGCACAATTATGAGATACATAAGTGGTCTTAAACTGCTGAAGCTGGAATTTTAATTTAGGTAAGCCTGTTTAGATAAAGTTATACTGTGTTCCTCTAGAATAGAATGGAAAATACTTTATCTCATGTAGGCCTAACGTACAGAGGCTCTTATGACAAGTTATTTTATTTCATTTTACACTGTCTCTTTAATGGTGATAACTATTTCTGGGGCCGTACCACCATCCCTTAGCAGTATTATTGTAATATTGTATTGAAATTCTCATACAGACATTGTATGAAAATGTCAAAACAATATTACTATAATATTGCTATAAGTAAGCAATGACGGAGTTAGCTATAAGAGATGGTGGTATGGCCCCTGGACTTAAAACTAAGTTTACTAGGGTTCTACTAATAGTAATTTATATAGATTACATGGTATCAACTGAAGAATCACAAGGTAAATGAAAAAGCTTTATTATTTTATAAAATTTATTAACAGCTATCCTTATATTAATGTACAATCGGTCCTAATGGTTCTGCTCTGATGTTACCCAAGTCTAACCTGCTGTCTATGGATTCGTCTATTTGTCCCACTATTGCTATATTGTCTCCTCGAATTATATGAAGTCCAAGAACCACTTGAGCCACTCCTGTAGACGATGAGAACACTCGTTCGTGGGATTCATCTAAAATTATGTTTATAGTTTGGTCAAACCCCTTCAAGGTACCGATAAAATTTCTGCCATCTGAAGTTATCACTGACACAGTTTGATTTATGTAGTTTTCCAGTCCGGATGCCATCGTATTAAAAAATACCACTTGTGTTTATATTTATAATGAAGAAAACTGCGCTTTAGAATTATTTTCTAATTTCTAAATAAACTATAAAGCGGTAGCCGGCACCACAGACCAGGAACCGAAAGTAGAGGTGTGTAACTCCGGACTAAGTGACTAAAAGGAATAAGATCCGCAGCCGGAGCCGAAATTCTTAACGACTCCGAGCTCACACTAACGATTCCAACTCCGCTTAATTATTCCCTACTCCTGGACTCGTTTGCGGTTCGAGTTAGTGCGATCTGTTTCGCGGCACGTCGTGTCACGAGTATGACTCCGTTTGTTTTCGGTACCATCGGGCGAACGAGACAGCTACAAGCTGTCTCGTTCGCACTTCTGTATTGCGAGTGGATAATGGATATTAGCCTTTATGAGAACCTAACAAAATTTAAAATCGTTTAACTTTACTCGTACATAATTATTGTGTTATTATAGTTTATTGTTTATTTTTACGAAGAATTTAAAATTACGTACCTAAGTAATTATGCAACTTATATTAAAAGTTAGGTCCATTTTTAGAAAAAATACAAGTTCAAAAACAGACATTATAATTTTAATAACTAATAGGTACTTAAAATAAAGTCCTATCTAAAAACTTTGTCATTTAATTTAAAGATATTATAAGGCAGTTTAACTTAAGTATAAATTTTGTAGAAGTATTTTCAGTGTAGGAATTATTCGGAAGCAATAGTTAAGTAGTTCAGTAAGTGTTTTTAAAGTCGTCTCTCGCGATTCGACACAACGTTCCTCCGAGAGTCTAAAAGGTTCGGTGAATAAAGGTATCGTTAGGACTAATTCAGTCTTTGGACTAAAGGAGCCGCACGGGAGTTGGAATCATTAGGAGGATTCGGAATCAATAGGACTAATTCAGTCTTTGGACTAAAGGAGTCGCACGGGAGCTGGAATCATTAAGAGGAGTCGGAATCGATAAGAGGAATCAGATTCGAAAGTGGATTCGGACTAAGTGAGCTGGATCTTTTAGAGGACTACATAGTACCCACGACTAACCGAAAGCCGGCACCACAGACCAGGAACCGAAAGCCGGCACCACAGATCACTATATTGCCGAATGCCGGCACCCCGCACCATAGAGTATAATAGGTATATTGATGGTATATTATATTGAATCATAGACATAAAACACTATAGGGATAGGGCACAGATCACTATATTAAACTCGGCGCGGCGAACTTTGATCCCTATGACACTGACAGCTAATGTCACCATATAACATTGTAGTGGCGTCACCATTAAATTGGGATCATATTGGGGGCGTCTAAAAATGCCATTTATTAATTTTACGTAGCTATATAGATTAGTAATGATATTCCGTTGATATTTTTAACAATTCTTAACATTTACAAGAAGTTATCTCAATCTGAATTTATGTTTACGTCCTGCAAAAGTTACGTCGTGTGACGTTTATCGACTAGGGCGGCAAGTATCGATAAAAAAATGTCGGTAATGGAAACGAGTGCACAATTTTTTTCGGGAAACGGTAGCCTTGCAGGCAATCCCTAGAGCATCAGCAACACGGTGACGTTACGTTGTCAAGTGGCAACAAAGGGCCGCCATTTTGTTGTTCACGAGCAAAGTAATCTCGCAAACGCACAACAAACTCCAACTCCAACTTCAGACAAAATAAATAAATAGGGAACATTCATTTTCATGATAAAATATATACTTATATAGCAAAAACGTTTACAGGGTTAAACATTATTAGAAAATAACAAGGTTGGAAAC
Source organism: Coenonympha glycerion (assembly GCA_963855885.1). Lineage (NCBI taxonomy): Eukaryota > Metazoa > Arthropoda > Insecta > Lepidoptera > Nymphalidae > Coenonympha > Coenonympha glycerion. Next base: position 10,916,699 of record OY979637.1, on the reverse strand, counting down.
TTTCGTTTTACTTGCCTACTTAAACTATGCCAAAAATCTTAAATTAATACAACAACAACATAATGGACATTAAAAATTCACATTATAATATTTTTTAAAACATGTTTACCAACGTGGCTGAATGCAAGCCACGCAAGCAGAAAAAAAAATTATCGACACGACCCATCACTAACACGAACTGTCATAGGGATCAAGGTTCTAATATTTTGTACGCTTGACACAATGAGAAATAATCTAGAAATAATGAATGTGACCATAGAGATATGACAACAAAATATCGATGAAAGGTAGTGGGCCCGACATTACTCTGAGGCGCAAATGGGTGGTAGCAGCGCCAAAACGGTACCTTTGGGAACTACAGTGACATATCCCCTATGAGGTACCGCTGAGTAATAATGTTCTGTGGAGGTACCTAACGGAGGTAACCGTAGAATTTGGATTTTGACTTCGTAGTTCGTAGTGATTATATACTCCTTGTTTGACTTTTGATTTGAGCACAAAACGTAGGTAGTGATTATATACTCTTTGTTGAGCACCTTTTGAGGTTATAATTAAAAGTTAAAACGTAAAATAATACAAAACTTATTTTTCTAAAAGAAGTCGATTAATTTGCCCAAGTAAAATTAAATTCAATAATAATGCGAAGTTCGTTTTTAGGAATTGTTAAAAATAGCATAGGAACAAAAACCTATCAGAAAGAAAAATTATGAGTAACTCCATCGTTCAATATGTTCTTCTGCGAAGCGACTTACTGAAAGAATTGGGGTGGTCCATAGGAGCTTTGGTGGCCCAAGCGTGCCATGCATCCACTGCAGTGTTACACTTGTATAGAGAGGATGAAAATACAATAAAGTATCTGAACGATTTGGATAACATGCATAAAGTTGTATTAGAGGTACAAGATTTTTATTTAAATTTTTTTTGAAATGCTTAGATACTTGATAAATAATTTTATAATGCATAGACGCATTTATATATAAATTTATACTTTTTTTTTAAATCACCTAAGATGTTGAGTGTTATGTCTGCCCATGTCATATGCAGTGTCGCCGATAATTTTGCATTGCACTGCACTCATCACCGTTGGCTACCATAGTGCCCTTCAACACAGTAATACATTACTGCTTCATGGTAGAATAACTGACACTGCAGTTATCTTTGATACCAGCTATCTGGATGGATTCAGCAAGAAGTGCACCAATATGCTGAACACTGCTAGAATTTGTACTACTGAGATATTATGTTTAAATAATGATTTGCATACATAATAAAAAATTACTTATCAATTATGTCATGATAAATACCTGTTAGAAGTTTAAACCATCCAGTAGGTAGTTTGTAGCAATAAAAATATCCTTGTGCCTTTCCTCTCTATTTTTGTGTGTTTTGTAATTCTCTATGTCCAAAATAAGATATCTATCAGTTGGCACATTATTATCCTTTTTACATACAGATGATAATAATAAAATGCTGTACCTACTATTCACAGGTCCCCAATGAAGAATCATTAAAAAAGATAGCAGAAAAATTAAAAGAAAATTCAATACATCACAAACTATGGATCGAGCAGCCTGAAAATATACCAACTTGTTTAGCACTGAAGCCCTACCCAAAAGATCAAGTGAAAAAATATGTAGGAAAATTTAAATTATATAAAGAAACTATGCATACCTAAATGCCATTTGTTTATTATTATAATAATTATGTCTATTTTATGTTCAAATCACTTCTATTAAAGGTTACATTCTTTACAAGTTGAGATTTATCTATTTTCTTGTTGTTGTTGTTGTTCTTGGAAGAAGGTAGATGGTTACAAAAATAAAATACTTCGAACACTTTAATATTAAAAGTCTTCAAAATATTCCTTTTACTAATGACCTACACAAAAGATGACTGTGGTAGCAACCAGCAAGTCAGGCAAGTACTCGTAAGTAGGTATGACGTGCATCACCAAGGCAGAAAGTGGAAGATTTAGTTACTTATATTCTGTTAGATATTCATAATACAACAATTCTAACATGCTCCTTTCAGGTACTCCATCAGACTACAAAACTCCTGAAGCCTGTAGGGCTGGTGGAGATAATACTTTATCGGTCTAACACATTTAAGACATACGAGTTCAGAGTATCTACATGGGCAAGGCTCATTACAAATGCTCAAAGCAGTTCATATTATTATCTACATTTTATTTTTAATGTTGAAATAGCTGATGCGGCGATCCGATTCACATATCAATATTATCTAATACTTTATACTTAATAGTTTGCATAATAGTCGATGAATCAAGAAACTCATTTATCAACTTATAGCCACAGATTTTAATTGTAGCAGTTTCAAAACTTGCGGCTTTTTTCTTATTTTAAGCCGGAAGTACTTTTGCCTCGTAAATTGTTTATGGTTAGTGGTAGCAATAATGTACTCTGCGGTTACATTCGCGCCTAGCGTCTCGCGCGAGCCGTCGCGAGAATACTACTCTATGTCGCGAGACGAGTTTGTACCTATTTCGATTTCGGTAAACTTTTCCGAGTACTTCGCCGAAGAACTTCGCGAGCATTGTGTACGGGTGATAAGCTTTTTGTACCTATCTGTTTTTTTCACAAAGATATTCACGATATTCACCATAGATAATACACACTAACCCGGGGGGTTATTACCGATCTTGCCACAGGTTTGCCACAGGCATAAATCGCGTACTATCCGCTGTCAAACGGCATTTTTGTATTATGTAAACACCGATTAACAGCTGACAGCGGGCGATCAATCTGTGGTACAATCTGTGTTGTAAAAAGTTATGTCGTCTGTGGTTAAAAGTGCATTCAATCCATTGTCGTGCTAACAAGCTGGTATTATGTATGCTAAATTTGACAGCGGCTCGACAGCGACAGCCGACAAAAAAGCGACCATAAAGCGACAGCCTAAATACCTGTCGCTAAACGAATTATTGCTATTTTGTCTGGTGGAGTTATAATATAATTATGAGAAAAAATGAGATATTTAATAAAAGAAAGGAAGTTTAAAATATGTAAGTATATTATATTGTCTCTATTAACGTGAAAAGGTATAATTTTACCTATTTATATAAAAAATAAGGAATTTAGAGCCCAATGTACAATGTTCATGTTTGTTTTATAAGTTTATAAGGGAACACTTTTTTTCTTTTAGAGGAAGCGCTTAATGAAGAAGAGAGGGTGGCCCAATTCTTGGAGAAGGCTCGTTTACGGTGAAATTACATTTGAGAGATCAAGCAAATCCACTAACCAGCAAGCATCGCCTGACGCAGAGTTAAAATTCATTATAGGCTCACGAAAGAACTATTTCAAAAACTGTGTAAATACTGTCGAAAGTGAAGAGCAACAAAAGCGGCCTTGGAATGCTGATATATGGCTTCCATAGGTGTTTATGAAATGAATATTTAAGATTTAATTATTATTACAGGTTATGTCACTGGTTCATATCAAAACCCAGTTGGCATGAATTTTCTTCATGGATTGAGCCAATCTAGTGTATCAAATGCTGTCAAAGAAGCCACTAAGGCACTCAACAGCATTGATATTTAGCAAATATAGACTTCCAGAGGTGCAAGAGAACAGACAAATTATTAAATTAAACAGGTGATTATTTTATAGCTATTAAATTTTATTGAAAATAATAAAAATGTGAATATTTACGAATTATACTAATTAACCGTGTTTCAAATCTTGCTAACCTGTGGCCATTAAGTATCTAAAGATGACCAAAGGTGATGTATAACTATAAAACTGCATGAGGATTAACAGCGAGATAATACCAAGCACAACAGAAATAAAAATAAATAAATAAAAAATACAACTGCCCTGTTAAAAACGAACTAAGAATAAGAAGTAAAAAACAAGTAATTTTAGTTGATTTGAATATTAACAAAGAGAAAAGTGTTAAAATTTATTACTGAACGAACGCCATATGAACAGATAACTATAAAACTGCATGAGGATTAACAGCGAGATAATACCAAGCACAACAGAAATAAAAATAAATAAATAAAAAATACAACTGCCCTGTTAAAAACGAACTAAGAATAAGAAGTAAAAAACAAGTAATTTTAGTTGATTTGAATATTAACAAAGAGAAAAGTGTTAAAATTTATTACTGAACGAACGCCATATGAACAGATAAATTCATACCGTGTCTATTCTGTGGAACACCTTTTATTCTTAGAGGCCATACCAATATGTATTATCTATGGGCCATACCAATGCCATATGAATTTATCTGTTAATCAATGAGAAATTTTATTACTTACTAACCTAACTAACAAACAGCTATTTATTTCTCTATTTTCTATACTGTTATATGATTTGTTAATATTTTAGAGATTTGTGACAGTGATTTAATCAATTTTAATGTCGTAAACAATAAATTATTTGCACATTTCAGATATTGAGATAACAATGAAGGCAGAGCAGCCGTTGTGAAAATGCAAATGAACTTCAAAATTCCCTCAAGGCACTGAAGGACTCGAGGGAGCACTGCCACCACTTGATGAGGAAATGTTCAAGTGGAAGACCAGACATATCCGATAAGGGAGTGCATGAAGTAGCATTAAGGTTACTTGAGGTACCCACAACGTAACCTAACCTTAAAATATGAAAACCAGTTGACAGACAGACAGACCAGTCACCAGACTGAGTTTGCTGTGGGTTTCTTTTTAGGTCAGGGCATCTTAGAACCCTCATTAGTTTTAAGTTATTAAATAGTAATAACTATTGCTTCCCCAGTGGTTGTGGAGGAACAGAATAGAAAATAAAAAATTACACAAAAAATGATAAAAATGAGTTTTATTTCAAGACTTAATTAACTTCCATTCAATAATAAAATTTCAAGCAAAAAACTCTGCACTTGCTTTTTTTTAAAAAATGTATTTATATATACAACTTTTCTTACATAATTAAATTAACTTTTATACTATCTTGTGAGGAGCCGGAAGCATATTCTATCCATTCCAAGAATCCTACTGTTAAGGAGTTCTTTAAAGCTGTAACTTGACAAATTACTAATATTATATAATAATTTCTCTCATTTATTTTTACAACAAATAAATTAATATTTTTTAATTGTTAAAATATTTTACACAATAAGTCAAAAAGCTTATTCAAGGCCTTTGCCAGCATGCATTCGCTGTAATAGAAGCAGCTTCAGCCAGTCTGCTCTCTGCGCCCACCCTTTGTCTCTCCTGTTCGAAAACCGTTGTCTCTCCATGATGGCTCAAACCTTTGGTCTGTGAAATATAAAACATCTATTAAACACTAATTCTATCATCGATGTTACCAAGAGGCTGATTCAACAGGCAGGAGTTGTATTCTATGCTTACATTTTGTGATAGTTATGTAGTGCTAAACTATTAAAAGTTTAAGAATTAGTTACTAAATCTAAACAAAAAAGGCTTACCATTTGTACTCATTCTGGTAACGGTAGAGCTGCTGCTCAGTGTGGGCTGCTGAAACCGTCTTTGAGAAACTGGACTTTCTGAAAAGTCTCCAGCTCGACAACATCTTCGTCTCTCCATGATGGCTCAACCCTTTGGTCTGTAAAATATAAAACATCTATTAAACACTAATTCTATCATCAATGTTAGATGCAGGCAGGAGTTGTATTCCTATGCTTAAATTTTGTGATAGTTATATAGTGTTAAAAGCTTTTGAAAGTTTAATAAGTAGTAAAGTATTAATATTACTAAATCTAAACAGAAAAGACTTACCATTTGTACTCTTTCTGGTAACGGTGGAGCTGCTGCTCAGTGTGGGCTGCTGAAACCGTCTTTGAGAAACTGGACTTTCTGTAAAGGAAAAAAATATATGAATTAGTTTGAGAAAAAGAGTACATTGTAATATGTTCTATATAATTTAGTCTGAATCCTTGTTTCTATAATACTACTATTCGGCACTGGTTTCCTTTCCTATAAAGCCTGCCGACCTTTTCACCATAATGTTTTCTTATGGTGTAAACATTACGGTGACCTCTAAGACATGCAGGTTTTCTTACTACACAAACCTTCAACACTAGCCACTTTCCACAACTGTACACCACTCAAACGAGAGAGAGGTGCATGCTGGGAAGTGGTATTCAAACCCCAACCCATCATTATATACCCCTAAAGTAAACCAGCTATAACCCTCTAAGGTCCACTTGCGCGAATCGGAGGTTAACTATTTTCTTTTTAACCCTTGAGTCAACGGTTAATCTGTCATTGGACAATTTTGAAAACTTACTCTGGGTGAGCGTGTTAACCCTGAGTTAACACACTAACCGTTGACGCAAGTGGACCTAAGATAGGCAACAGAGGTTGATGTGTTGGTCGTTTAAGCTACGGGCTATCAGTGTCGCAATTAATATAGTCGCAGAAAGCTCTGGAAATGGCCTGCTTGGAATGGCTGCAGTGGCCTCAGAATAAACTGAAAATTGTATACATTTATGCTGTTGTAAGAGGTCGACCTACCGCAGTGGCCTCAGCAGTATCAAAAAATTGTATGCATCTATTCACAGCAGTATAATGCAGCTGACCACCAGCCGGTTTCATATAAGAAATGAAGTTACATAACTCTTTCATTTTGAAATCGAGAGCATAAAAGAAGGATATTCATAGGTACTCACTTCCTCCGCTGGCCTGACTGGTTGCAATCCCTGCTGGAGGCATTGAATCTGGAACCAATACTATTGTTACATTCTCGATCGATGGCCTCCTTCACTCTCACTCCCAAACCAACTCCTTTAGCTAGAATTGGGTGCGCCATTAGGTGCTCCAGCAACTCGTTCAGCTGGCTGAGACACTCGATGATCCTATTGATGCTATAATAACTATAAGAACATGTTAGCAAATAGCAACAGGAAAAAAGTAGGTATGTTTACGTAGTAAAATAACAAAGAAGTATTTTAAACTTACTGGCAGATGATAATTTCATAAAATTCACACCTAACCTAACAAAACAAAAAAGTACTCTGTGGCTCAAACTATACCGCAGAATCACAGACATAATCACAGAATGACCGCAGATTTATTCGATGTACCACAGAATGACCATGGAATAACCACAGATGACAATAAAAACTGTATTTTGTTTACATCTTTTGCCGTCTGATCGCAAGTGGCGCTAGTGATCGATTGCTAAAAGTGCATTCCACAGACCACAAAAGTGCACTTTGCGACAGGGGAGCAGACGACGCGCGATCGGCTTAGGTAATGCGAATAAACAATGACATTTAGCGACCGGTCGCTGTGGCTCTGCGTCTGCTGTCGCTACTGCTATGTTATACGTAATCAGGCGGCCGGATATTCACTGGCGTTTTTAAAAATACGCCAGTGATCACAGACCATGAATGCCAGTGATAAGGAGATAGTGTTTTATGTCTATGATAAAGAGTAGCTATAGCTCTATGCTATAGCTGGTAAGTGGTAAGTGGTAATCTGTGATTAAAATTATGTTTTATGTTGGCAGCAATGATGATGTTGTCATTCGTTGAAAATAATGTCAACTCTAAAATTATAATAATAATTTGATTTCCAATTTATCTAAAACGACATAATTCCATCTCTTTAAAATCATTTCGGTTAATCTATTTTGTGTTCTTGAAAGGTAAGTGTTAATTCATTCTTCTAAACACTACCCGTTTGTAGTTCAATCACGCATTTTCTTCGTCAAGTCGAACTCGATGGTCATACATTAGGTACCTACTTGTTTCTCAATATAATCATGAAATGCTACAAAAAATATAATGTACAATTGTTCTATTCATTATTTTGTGTATTGCGTATAATCTGTTTATTATTTAGGTTGATACTATACGAAGTAATTTTGTACATTTTATAATTTGACACAACTTCTACATAGGGCAGTGCCCAAGCAATGACTAATTCACCGATTTGCCTATAAAACTACTAACGAATTCAAGTCGTGTATTACGTTAATGTTATGACATTAATTTATATACATTCAGTAACACATCCATCTTCCTTATTACAGATAATCTTAAGTCAGGATGGCTTCATCTAACACCTTACAGAAAGCTATCGATCTTGTAACTAAAGCTACTGAGGAAGACAAAAACAAAAATTATGAAGAAGCTCTAAGACTTTATGAGCATGGTGTAGAGTATTTCTTACATGCAGTGAAATACGAGGCACAGGGCGAAAGGGCCAAAGAGAGTATAAGAGCCAAATGCTTGCAGTACTTGGACAGAGCGGAAAAGCTCAAGGAATATCTCAAAAAAGATCGTAAGAAAAAACCAGTTAAGGATGGTGAATCTAACTCGAAGAATGAAGACAAGAAGAGTGATAATAGTGACAGTGATTCAGATGATCCAGAGAAGAAAAAGTTGCAAGGAAAACTAGAAGGAGCTATAGTGGTTGAAAAACCACACGTCAAATGGAGTGACGTGGCTGGACTCGAACAAGCCAAGGAGGCCTTAAAAGAGGCTGTGATCTTACCAATAAAATTCCCACACCTGTTTACTGGTAAAAGAATTCCCTGGAAAGGTATTCTGCTCTTTGGCCCCCCTGGTACTGGTAAATCTTACCTAGCCAAAGCAGTAGCTACCGAAGCTAACAACTCCACTTTCTTTTCTGTGTCATCATCTGATCTTGTGTCCAAGTGGTTGGGTGAGTCTGAGAAACTGGTGAGAAACTTGTTTGAACTTGCTCGTCAGCACAAGCCGAGCATTATATTTATTGATGAAATAGACTCCCTATGCTCATCACGTTCGGATAATGAGTCTGAGTCCGCCCGCAGGATTAAAACAGAGTTCCTTGTACAAATGCAAGGTGTGGGAAATGACATGGATGGCATTTTAGTGCTGGGAGCTACAAATATCCCATGGGTACTGGATGCAGCTATACGAAGGCGATTTGAGAAGCGTATCTACATAGCTTTGCCTGAGGAGCATGCTCGTCTGGTTATGTTTAAACTGCATCTCGGTAACACCAGACATCAGCTAAGCGAGCAAGACCTTAAAGACTTGGCAGCAAAAACTGAAGGATATTCTGGAGCTGATATCAGTATTGTCGTCCGTGATGCCTTGATGCAACCTGTGAGAAAGGTCCAGTCTGCTACACACTTCAAGAAAGTTTCTGGCCCAAGTCCCACTAACCCGGATGTGATTGTTAATGATTTGTTAACGCCGTGTTCACCAGGCGAGCCTGGTGCAATGGAGATGACTTGGATGGAAGTACCAAGTGATAAACTAGGTGAGCCTCCAGTAACTATGTCTGATATGCTAAGATCTTTGGCCACATCCAAACCGACGGTTAATGATGATGACATGATAAAACTGAAGAAGTTTATGGAGGATTTCGGTCAGGAAGGTTAATTTTTACCATGCCGCTTACCTCTTCTCGTAAAAATTATAGAAGCACAGTGCCTACATGTTTTCAGAGAGCTTATTGTAATTATGTTATTTTATAAATGTAATTATCTTTTTAATTGCTTTTTCCATTTCAATATTGTCATTATAATGATCATACAAATGATGCACTTGATATAAGATAATGAAAGCTAAATCCTAAGTAAAAGTCATGGAACTGAATAGAAAATTAAATGTTTGTTGAAATATAAGCTGCATGGTTATTAAATGCGAAATAAAATGTAACCATACAATATTGTGTAACATTTTATCATACTTTATTGTAAACAAAAATGTATTATTGGTAATTGTGTTAGGGGTTAACTTCAATACTAACATCAATGCAATATTCTGTTATTCTTACTTATACTAGTCTGTTTAAGACAGATATAATATGGAGATAATGGATATATTTTGGAAACCTGTCGGATTTCTTAATACAAAATGGCTGATGGAAAAATCTAGTTATTTATAAACAGATTTAATTTCCAAACCAACAGGGTTTTTATATTTCATTTTTATGTAACACTTTTAAAAATTGAGATTGGATTTGTTTTAGTTAAGTTCTAATGTAAATATGAAATAATTACTTATAATGTTTGAAAATTAAACTGCAACCCAAATCAAATTAAGTTGTAAAGAAAACAATGTTATTTTACCAGAATAATTTTAATATTATAAACTCTTTGATTTTTAATCATTTCAGATTATTTTGAATATTGTCTCAATTAAAGAATAATAATATGTTGGAAATTAGGTAAACTTAAAATATATTTTTCATTTTGTATTGTTGTCTTAAGTGATGATTAAAATAAATACTTATTAACAATGTACCAGTATTTTCACCTATTTTTATATATTTTGTTGGGTACCCAATAATCTAAATAAGTAACTATCATAATATAGGAAGGTAATTATGGCAGTTCAAACTTCAAAATATGTGTATGCTTACTGGTTATTTTTGTAATAAAACACAGTATGAAAACAATAATTTATTTACAGTCAAGAATATCACGATGACGTTCCATAATTTATCATCATAATACAGCTAACTAAAGCTAAAGTTAGATTAATACTTGTTTTTCTTCGATTTGCGGAACTTGTCTCTGAAACAACAAGTCGTGGTTACTTCATATCCAGTTTCTTACTTATTTATTAATATCTGGATGTTGTTTAACTACTGGCTAATAGATGGCAGCAGTCATATTTTTATTTTTTTGGTAAATTCAACATTTTCTAAAAATGAATCCTGGCTAGATCGATTTATCGCCCCCAAAACCACCTGTATACTAAATTTCATGAAAATCGTTCGAGCCGTTTCCGAGATCCAGATTATATAGAAATATATACAAGAATTGCTCGTTTAAAGGTATAGGATTAACCTATATATTTCAAAAATGTACATTGTACCTACAGTCTACAGTAAATTTTAATTTAATCAATACATTTACTGCACTTTTCAACCAAAGTGTAACCAAAGTGTGACTTTGGTTGAAAAGTGTATAATACACTTTGTAATAGTAAATGTAGTATATTCTAATACACTACACCTAACAAAGTTTACTATCTATAGAGCCTCTTGTCTGCTTATTTACAGGCATTTTTTTTTAAATTGTAAATAGGCTTGCGCTTGACGACATTCACGCCTGATGGAAACCAATGATGAAGTCTAGGTTGGCTTGGGTTCTGCCCATGCCTATTCAGTCTGCACTTTGGTATAAATTGGTTTGGATATTCAATTGGTGGCACTGTAGTGCTGGTCAGACTATAATTTTAATAACGTTGCTTGTTTTTACCTTGTTGACATCAGTTTATTGAGTAAATCAAAAATAAAATAGAACACTCTTATTCTATATTACAAATTAATATCTTCATAAACACTTGTTTGCAGCCAGTACAAGTTACTTCTCTAACACTCCTCCTTAACTTGTACACTCACAACCAAGTCCTCTCATACAAAGCTCATGCTTCATCCTCGCAAGTCCTTTTGTCATAACATCGGCCATCATTTCTTCTGTAGGTACATACTCCAATAACACTACTTTCGATCTTACCATATCACGAATATAATGATGTCTTACATCAATATGTTTCGTTCTGTTATGACACATAGGATTTTCTGCAATTCTTAAAGCAGATTGACTGTCACATAACAGCCTGATACTGACCATCTCTCCACCGGTCAACTGACCATACAAGTTTTTTAGAAATATCGCTTCACGACATGCCTCAGATAAAGCTTGATATTCCGCCTCAGCACTCGACAGTGCGACTGTTCTTTGTTTTCTGCTTTCCCAGGACACCGGCCCTCCCGCAAAAACAAACACAAAGCCACTGTATGACCTCCTGTCAGTCACGTCGCCAGCGTGATCAGCATCCACAAAACCGAATAAAGGTTTACCAGTTCTTTTAAAATTCAATTCAAACGCTTTACTTCCACGTAAATACCTCAGTACTCTCTTTGCTGCTTTCCAATGTGATTGGTCATAACAGCTGTTGAATTGACTTAAATAACTTACTGCATAAGCAATATCTGGTCTTGAGCAAACGGCTAAATACATCAGAGATCCAATTAATTCTCTATATGGAATATCTGCACTTAAAACTTCCTTTGATTTGACCAACTTAAGTTTCGGATCTAATGGCGTTTTAATTGGTTTGCAATTAGCCATACCAAACTTCTCTAAAGTTTTTTCTACATATTCCAATTGGTTAACTCTGATCTTACCATTCTCTTGCTTAATGTTGATTCCTAGAAAAGTGCTTACTTTCCCTAGATCTTTCATTTCAAATTTGGTTTGTAACTCAGATTTGATACGATTTCTCTCTTCAATATTATCCCAAAAAATTAAAAGATCATCAACATAAACAGCTACTATCATAAAACTGTTTTTTCTTCTTTTCATGTAAACACAAGGCTCATTGTCTGTTCGCTTGAATCCTAAATCTAACAGAACTTTATTAAGTTTGTCGTTCCACGCACGAGGTGCTTGTTTTAAGCCATAAATTGCTTTTTTCAATAGACAAACATGATTCTCATAGCCTTCCACTTCAAAACCTTTAGGTTGCTTCATGTAAACTCTTTCAGTTAAATCACCGTTCAAGAATGCAGTTACTACATCCATATGATCTATCTGAAGATTATACTCTGCTGCTATAGCTAGAAGAAACCTCAGTGTACTGTGGCGTACCACTGGTGAAAAAGTTTCATTGTAGTCTACTCCTTTTACTTGTGTGAAGCCACGAGCTACTAATCTAGCTTTATATCTAACCTTCTCCCCAGGTTCTTTTTTGATTTTAAATATCCATTTAGAATCAACAAAATTACCTTCAGTATTCTCTACTAACTCCCAAGTCTTATTTTTCTTTAAAGCCTTCAACTCCTCCTGAATTGCAGCTCTCCACATATGACCATCTTCTCTGGACAATGCTTCTTCCACCGACGAGGGATCTTCGTTATCTTTTGTTGCTTGATAGGTAATAAAATCAGGATATTCTTTGCGAACTCTATTCCTCAAAGGATATCTTCTCTCTCGTTCTGTTGATAATTCAGAATCTTGTGTATTTACCTCTTGTTCTGTATCAGATATAGATACGAAACTCTCATTATCATCCTCAGCCTCTGCTTCAGACAATCCTTCATTATTCATCTCTGTTACCCTTGGTTCAGATTCTTCACTTCTTTCTATATCATTCTGTATTTGGACAGTGTCTTGCAAAGTAACTGGTGTTTCCAATATAGTAGGTGAATTCTGTACAGCTGATTCATTTATGTTTCCTAGAGGTATAATTACTTCCTCATCATCTGTCACTGTGTCAACCTTAGGAATATCGTTTTCTCTTTGATTCTCGAAGAAAACTACATCTCTAGCTTTATAGAGCTTATGACTTTTTCTATCTATTAAACGATAACCTTTTGTTGTCTCACAGTAACCTACGAAAATTAACTCCAAACTCTTAGGATCAAATTTTCTCCTCTTTTCATCTGGAACACGCATGAACGCCTTACACCCAAAAATACGAAGAAAACTCAAGTTTACCTTTCTACCAGTCCATGCTTCTTCTGGTGTCATTCCTTTTACAGCTAATGTAGGAGATCTGTTTTTCAGAAAAACAGACGTTTGCACAGCTTCTGCCCAATATACTTTTGGTAAGTTTGCCTCTGCAAGCATACTTCTTGCTCGTTCTACAATTGTTCTGTTGGCTCTTTCACTTACGCCGTTTTGAGCTGGTGTATAGTCAACTGTCCGTTGATGAACAATTCCATTTTCTTTTAAAAACTCACTAACCTTTTTGTTTACGTACTCAGTTCCATTGTCAGTTCTAATAATTCTCATCTTTTTGCCAGTTTGAGTTTCGGCTAGAGTTTTGAACTCAACTAACACGGAAAAGACTTCACTCTTTTCTTTTAAGAAATAAACAAAGGTCTTTCTTGTTTTGTCATCTATGAAGGTTATAAAATAACGCTTGCCTGAAAACGATGGGATCTCGATCGGTCCACAAACGTCGCTGTGTATTAGCTCAAGAATTTCAGTAGCTCGATTTGCCTTCTGCTTTGGAAAAGGTAGTTTCGTTTGTTTACCTTTCAAACATGAACTGCATTGTACTGCCTCAGGATCCTTGAAGTTAATACCTACTGCCATTTTGTCCCTCAGTATTTTCATATTCTTGATGCCAAGATGACCAAGCCTCTGATGCCAGATTGTATAACTGTTTTTATCAGCGACAGAACTCAAAGTTGCTGAAACAGAAGAGTTGTATGTACAAGGTTTTGATTTTAATCTATAAATTCCGCTCTCCTCCTTGCACATTCCTAATACAGACCCTTTTATTTCACAATCGTTCTCAGCATACATCTCACAACCTCTCTTAGAAAATACTACCACAAAATCTCTTTTAACTAATGTACTCACACTTAACAAGTTCGCTGCTAAATTTGGTACATACATCGCTCCATTTACTCTAAAATCTAACTCTTTCGTCGAACATACATCACCACGCCCTTCTCCATTTATTCTACTACCATTCGCACAGGTAACTTGTACAGGCTTCTCTAGCTTGACATAGTCCTGCAACCAGTCCTTCCGAAATGTCATGTGAGATGACGCTCCCGAGTCCAGGATCCAGTCTCCATTGCGTGAATTCTCCGTAGTAGATAGCGCGGTGTAATTGACTTCATTGCAATTATTGTTCGTCTTCTTCTTTGTAGGATTTGATGGGCAATCTATTGCTTTGTGGTTCCCTTTGCAAATAAAACACTTAATGGTTTTCTTTATTAGTTTACCCTTGCTCTGTCCTGCTTTCTGAAAATTGTTTTTCTTAGACACAAAAGCACTCGTGGACGGAACCTCTGCAACTCCTTGCTTTGTTTCTAGCTGTAATATCTTGTTTTTAACATAATCAGTTGTTAAAACTATATTGCTGTTCTCTATGGCCATTCTCATAGGTATGTATTCCTCTCCAAGCCCTTGTAGCATGAGAGCAGCGAGTAACTCATCATCTACTTCTTTTCCAATATCGTCTAGTTTTTGGGCAATGCTCATTACCTCAGTGACATAGAGGCGTGGAGATGCGAACATATCTAGTCTCTGACTTATTAGTCTACCAAGTAACACACACCGATTATTTACGCCTTTATCCTCAAAAGTGGAGCGTAATGCCTCCCAGCTCTCTTTTGCTGTTTTTGCTTTTCTTGCGTGTATTAATACGTGCGGCTTTACCTGTAGTAATATCTTCGCTCTCGCCTTATCATCGTTCTTTAGACCTGCTTTGTCCGTTTCTGAAGGCGTCTTAAGAACGTACTGCCACAAATCTTCCGATATGAGAAGCAACTCCATTTGAATTTTCCATGTGGAATAATTTGATTGGCCGTCCAGTTTCTCAAAACTAATTTGATGTGGTAACATCATGAAAATTTTCTCTGTTTTTCAAGAAAAATTTGAAAAATAAAAATTTTCCTAATTCAGCGCTCTGCTGCCATGTTGACATCAGTTTATTGAGTAAATCAAAAATAAAATAGAACACTCTTATTCTATATTACAAATTAATATCTTCATAAACACTTGTTTGCAGCCAGTACAAGTTACTTCTCTAACATACCTATTAAAACAGTTTTTTCACGTGTGTGCGTCCCGATTGTAGCAATGCACCGGATTTTCATGCGAGGTTTGGCCGGGGCTCGCAGCCCCAGCGTGGAGATCATAAGTCCTTGCGCAGCCGGCTTAGCGTCGAAGTTTATCAACCACGATTTTTCCGTAACCTGTGGATTTAAAATTGAATGCTTAGCTTGTACTTTGGTAAACAACCAATTAATTTTGGAGTATACCTAAAAATACCTCTACCGTCCATTTAGATATCTACGTACAACAGTCTTTTTAGGGTTCCATACCAAAATGGTAAAAATAGAACACTTATGGTGAGACTTTCTCCGTCCGTCCGTCCGTCCGTCCGTCCGTCCGTCCGTCTGTCACACTCGATTTTTGAATTTCGTTTCAATTTGGTTCGTATGCCGCGTCCGCACGCTTGCCAAACAGTCGTTTGTGTAGGTTTGCAAGCGCTTGCGGGCAATCCGTGGAGTGTCGGTTGTTTGTCACAAACCAAAGGGATTTCACCATAAGCGCTTCCTGACTTGCGACATTCCACACGTTTGCGCCTAACTCAGTCTTATTCGTGCAGGGGCGGCGAATGGCTTTTATGATTTTTAACACCCGCCATCTTTATCGTAATTATTTATCGTTTTCTTTCTCTTGTTTTCTTGTATTTATAATAAAAAATTAATTCAACCGAATCTAATGGCCGATATTAACTCGATTTCCGTCATGCTGTTCAGAATAAAGTTCAGAGTGCGTTAGCTCCCAAACGTGTGAATGGCAGAGTTTGATTCCCAAAATTAAGCCAAACGTTTGCAGAGTAGGAGGTTGCGGCAGGTGACAAGCGTATGGGCGCGGCATACAGTTTCTTTTCACCTTTTGTCCATTTATTTGCCACTGCAGTTCTGGCGGAGGGAACGCCTTAGCCGAGGAGCAATTGACGTCGAGCGGTTCATGCAGCGCGTACGGGCGCTCGTGTCCGACTATATGAGGATTTTCACGTGGAAAATCTGAAACATATGATAGGTAATTATTATTGTACCTATACCAAAAGCCAGTAGGGTTAAATTTTTGCGCTTTTCAGTCGAATCGCTTCGAATAAACGAATCGGATTCCTCAATACATTTGTAGTCAGCGCCCCAAGCGGACGCTCCGAAAGCTTTATTCACGTGAATGTGTTCGCTTGGCGCGCTGGCTCTAGGTGCACCTCTAGGCAAAAGGTAAACTAGATACATCTCGACTCGAGCGAGTCAATTTGTTTGTACAAAACATTTATTAGCAGGACAGATAAATTTGTTTTGCTATTATCCGCTACTTGATAAAGGATTCTGTATGGTGCAATATGCAGGAACACTACCCACATGAAACACCACACACAATTTTCTATCACTTTCTTCGACGCACGTTTCGTCCCGACACCGGGACATCCTCAAGAGATGTTGACTTCACAATGCTCCTTTCAAGTAGCGGATAATAACAAAACAAATTAATCTGTCCTGCTAATTATGGATTTCCGCAAAATGCTTCCATTCAATAAACATTTACATAGGTACAAGTAAAGAGAGTGTTTTGTTAAGCCTCTCTAGAGCTACTTAATAAAGTGATCATGATCAGAGTCATGTCAGACGACGGGAGTTCGTTATAGGATGACAGAAATAGGCTTATTTATCCGTTTTTCTGTTCCTCGAAGAAAACGTTAAGCCTCCAGTCCTAATTACTTCACTATAGGAGCTTATACCTATTATCGTTCAATTCATGAGACTAAGTAACTATGGTCAAAGATGCGCCCTCAGACTGTTTGTGTGATCTGAGGTCATCGCAGTTTCCTCATGAAAAAAAAACCGTGTTAAAACATCGAGCTAGCGAAAGTGAAATTAATTAGGCTGGGAAGCTGCAATGTTTATAGGCACTCGCGAAAAAGTTTTCAAATAAGCTCTGAAATTGGTGAAAACTGTCCCCGTTCAGTCGAAAAACTGCCCTCGTCACGAAATCCCTAACGGTAGGTAACTTCTGTCTTTTTATATCGTACCAACCCAGTGTAATTTGTACCTACCCAACTACCTGCAAGCGTAATGTCTGCACTCTGCAGCTAAACCACGCTTAACTTCAAAGTGGCACAAGTTTAGGTCGTTACAAAACGAGTGCCTACTACTAATTAGGGACGGTTAGCCATGTGATCTAAGTTTACTTATTTAAGTACGAGTAGTTACTAGTTCATGCACACGGCTTCGCCCTCGAGTATTTTGGTTTTATACAAATCCACAATGAACCGAATATTGTATTGTCTTTAATTCCAGGCAAATAATAGCAGTACGTACAACCTGGACCGATCGAGGTCTAATTGAATGTAAGCCCCTTCGCACACGGCTCGTAAGCGTAAGTATAGCGTAAGCGTATCGTTATGATGCTACGCAAAATAAAATGACAATTACGTCTCCTATGATTTGCTACCACCGCTCTGCGGACATGTTTGAAAATGTTCGTGTTCACTGCACTTACTGCTCTCATCGTACGCGAGCTACGCTACGCTTACGCTTACGAGCCGTGTGCAAAGGGCCTAACTCACACATTTATTGGGATTGTGCCGCGTATTCTATCTCGCATCTCTATTATGTCCCACAGCTGGGCAAGGGTCCTTTCAGAATGGCGGGCTCCGTATACCTTTGTTGAAATCAGGCATGCCGGTTTCCATAAACAAATTTTCTATAAGGCAAGTGAAATTTTCCACAAAATTTAGGCAAGCCCAAAATCGAAGAGTTGGAATGGGAACCGATAGGTACTTTCCATGCAAACATCGAGTAAAAAATACACCTAAATGATTGGAACTTACAATAGATCTCCATGTAAGTTTCAGCCTGCGCGGAATGAAAGGACGGCGCCTCCTCGGACACCTCGCAGCGGTACATCCCTCGCGACCTGAGGGTCAGCTCGCGCAGGTGAACTCGGCGAGCGCTCGATTTCTCCAGCTTTAATAAAAAATAAAGAATTTCATTCCTTTTTCTAACCCCTATCAATAAATAGCCCCAACGTAAAAAGACGGGTGTTATAAGTTTGACGTCGATGTATGTCTGTTTGTTGCATCATAGCACCCAAACGGATGGACCGACATCGATGCGGGTTTTGTTCATTTGAAAGCCACCTAATACCTGGGGGAAATACCAATTTAATGGACTGTTTGCCTTGGTTTATTGTAATCAAATACTCTTTATCATATTTTTTTTACATTTATGACGCAATCGATGCCTTGTGTTGACTATTCGGGAGGTCTTGGGTTCAATACCCGGCACGTGCAAGCCTGGGACTTTATACTAGTAATTTCTATTAAGAGCATTTTAAAATGATGGTAGGTACTGCCTTTTCCAGTTTGATGCTGTGTAGAAACTATAAACGTGTTTATAGTAATAAGCCAGGCCAAATTTTTGATGTGATCATCACTGATATACAAAATAAAGGCCCTGAGCCAAATAAGAAACAAAATTCCAAAGTGGGCCCGTGGCAGGAAATAAATCAGCGACTCCTTCGTCAACTACTAACATTTTTAGAAATAGGTAAATCGCGTTGCTGGTGTCATACTTTGAATTTTTAGTCTCGTTCATGTCACTCAATTAACACATAAAACACTCGTACTATCTCAATGAGGTTTACTCACATCGACCTTCACCCCATCCAGTTTGTGCGCGTGCTGCGGCGGTCTCAGCCGCGGCATGTACCGGTAGAACTCCTCGTTGTCGCGGTACCATTTCACCGAGTACAGTTTACCTCCTTCGAGGTCGTAATCACACGTCAGTGTCACCGACTCGCCTCGTTGCTTGAGGCTTGGCACTGATATCCCCATCACGCGCAGGCAAATTGACACTAAAACCACACCAAACTTTTTGAAAATTCAATATTTGAACTTAAAAATGAAACAGGTAGTCGTCGTTGTCATTTCAGCCGAAGGACGTCCGCTGCTGGTCATAGGCCTCCTGAAATGACCGCCAAACACCACGATCTTGCGCCCCCTGGCGTCAGCGACTCCCCGCGATTTTATTTTTGTCGTCCATCCACCCATTGGGGGGTTTGCCGCCACAGCGCTTCCCGGTGCCCGGCTGCCATTCCAGCACCTTGGGTCCCCAACATTCATCGGTTCTACGAGCTATGTGCCCCGCCTGTTGCCACTTTAGTTTTGCGACACGTTAATTTCGGTCACTTTAGTTCTTTTGTGGATCTCCTCATTTCACAGGTAAGGGTATTAACATTAAAGTTCTTTTGCGGATCGAATCGCAAGATCCGCAGAGGAACCAAAGTAACCGTCATTGCTCAAAGTGACGTAAAGTTGAAGTGGCAATGGTCTGGGGGCACAGTTCATTTGGCCTGATGAACGTTGGGGACCCAAGATGCTGGCATAACGGCTACGCACCCGAAAGTGCAGAAATGGTGATGGACTTGGTGAACGGACGACGTCCAATATAATTTGAATTTGGCTGGCAGACGGAAGACCTTTGCCTTAAATTTTACTAAGATTCACAGTATACGCTACAAAAATTGAAACGCCATAGGTTCAAAAATGGTCTTAGAAATGGTTGGAATTATTAACCCTAAAGTTTGGTGTTGCCGGTGAAGAATTATAATAATTAAATGAGTTAACTCAAAACCTATATTCTAAATTCCAAAAAGCAGATATTATGGATCTAAATATGATTTAGGAAATGTTTATTTTAAACAACGTAACAATACCAGATAGGTACAAGTAATCACAAAAAATTACCTTTAGGAGACACGAAAAAAATGTAACAAAGACCAATTATAAAAGTCTTCATTTTTTATTTCAGTCACATAATATTGTTTCGTATAGCTAACAACAAAGAAACATAATTATTTCAGCTAATTTCCAACATACAAGTCACTTCTACGTTTCATAACATTCACTACGATGTTTGCGATATTCCTTAGTCATTTTCAATATAATATTCTGTTAATTTTCATCACAGCATATTTTTCCCGCGATGAAACATAACTTTACAATTTAGCGCCAATGAAATACGGGAAGGCGAGTGAGCCGTAGCGCGCTACGCAGTCAACTAACTGTTGCTACTCGTAGACTGTAGCGTAGCTGCTGCTTCTACGCGATTCAAATCTACGTTGCTATATTTTGAAGTTTGGCCTGAATATTTTATAACTTTCATGGCGTTCTAGTTTTTAAAAAATAATATACCTATATTAGTTTTTCAATTACTGGAAAATATAGTAACGGCGCTTTTGTATTTAAGTAATTTTGAAAATTTAAAGCAGCAATTCTAAAAATATATTTACGATTTCCACAATAATAACGCTATTATGAACATAAGAAAAACTGAATGTAACCTATTAAAAAAAATAAAAAAGTTTAGCTTCAAGGAGTTTTTGCTAAACTATAAGATGTATGTGCGTAAGCTTACTTTCATTGCTGCTGTGCTATTCTACAAAATGAAATAGCTGCCAGACAGCTGCCAACCCGAATATGGCATGCAAAATTGTACTCTATTACAACTGACAAATTCATAGATGCAGACATTGATATAATATGTTACACAGAGATGTACGCTCGTCGCTGTTTTGCAGAATAGCACGGCTGATTCTATTATGAAACCAGTGCAATATAATAATAAAAAAATGTTGCTATAGCGTTGGATGCATCATCATATTAAAAATCAATACTGTAAAACGATTTCTCTACGTACATTTCGCTCTGACACCGAAGCATTATGCTTGTTACGAATGGGTATAAAAAGATCAAAGTTAAAATAAATACGTTTTCTAGGTTAATTGCCCACGTTTAGGTAAGCACCTAAATGTGTAATTTATATTTCTGCGTTTTGCTGTGATACCTACGAGTATATTTTTTGGGGTTCCGGAGTCCAATGCAAAAAAATTCTTTTTTACATTTGACAAACGCTGTTAAAAATTGTTGGAATGTGACTTTTTTAGCTGTAGAACCCCTATGCCAGGTGCCAACTATTGCTACGCTGTCGAGAAATTCATAAATTCAGTTAAAAACATACTGCAGTTAAATAACAAAACCTTGGCCTTCTAGGTTTTGTAATTTTGTAATTATTATACTGATACATTCTTGCATTCGTTTATTTTTGGGACGTTTAAAAAAATATTTTTATGAATATATCGTCGTGCGTAATTTCAACATTTTAAATTTTGCATTTCATATTTTTTACTCATAGTCCAAAGTATATTAGACCTATATTGATTTTGAGAATACACTAATACGCCTTTAATGTCGATGAAGCTATATTAGGACCATTTAAATAATAATTTTACTATTTAATAAATAGTTGTTATTATTATTGTGATGTGGGGTAAGTAATTCGTTTTTCTTACACAATATCGGGGCTGTTTGCATTCAAAGTCGTTCCTACAAAGTGTGCTAATAATACTTAGTAAGATTAAAATATATAATTCGAAAGGATACGACGATATATGTAATTGGACGAAATTGTAGTTAACTTACAAGAAATCAAGTTCTGGATAGAGTATAGGACAGACTATCTTTAAACTGTGGTATTTTAGACCACGTGTTTTGTTGGTTTTGTTTTTCGATTACATTAGCTATATATATATTATTATCGCGGTACAGAACCCTCAATGAGATGGATTTTATTATCCTCTGCGCCTACTTATTATTATAACATGAAATGAAAATAAATATGCGGTATTAGGCAGACTCATTTGGGGTCGCATTAGCTGCGATGGATGTAGGATGCTGGGTGCTGGCGTATCAAAGTGTTGGCTCCGAGGATTAGTGGGAGACTTTATAAATAGGTAATTTGCTAATGGCGAGCGGCACACGGGCACAGACACGTGCCTGGTATTACTTCAGTAATTAAGTTTTACAAATACACATCCATTTTATTTTATTTTAAAATATTTTATTTATTACTTTTTTCAAGCTAGAAAGAATAAAGAAGCAAAACAATTTAACGGCGACAATGTAATGGTTGACATGGTAATAATACTTAAATATTACCAGTGGAACAAAATAAAAGCATTAGTTTGCAGACATGAAAAAATATATTTCGGTTACCATGCTTATTGACCAATGATGTTCTACTTCAAACTTAAATATTTAAAAAAGAAAAACATCACACCAAAGACACATATCAGCCTATAATGAAAAGGTTTCATATCGCTACTTCAACACCTTCTCTCGATGTGTAAACCTAGCTGTACTTGTAGGCTGATAAGCCTCGGCCTAGCCAGTGGCTTTGTGAAGAGATCTGCCAGCTGCTTCTCAGTGCTGATCCTATTCACCTTCAGATCTCCAGTAGTCACCAGTTCTCGCACAAAGAAGTGGCGTATTCGAATGTGCTTTGTTCTTCTATGGAACTCAGGATTCTCAGCTAATCTCACAGCCGCTTCGTTATCCACATAGAGAACAGGTGAAGCCGCCAACTTCGTCATGCCTTGCATAAGACGAGCTAGCCAAATGCCTTCTTTCGCTGCCTCACTAGCTGCGACAATCTCGGCTTCTGTAGTGGAAATAGCCACACTGGGTTGTCTCTGGCTCAACCATGACACGGCGCCTCCAGCATAAATGCATACAACTCCAGTAGTTGATCTCCCCGTTGTCAGATCTCCACCGTGATCTGCATCACTGTAACATTCCAGAATACCTTTCCTGTAATCCTTCTTATACAGAATTCCCATATCTGGAGTGTACTGTAGATATCTTAGCATGCGCTTCAACCGAACACAATCCGTGTGAGTCGGATTTTCCAAGCTTCTGGATACTACACTGACAGGATATGCTATGTCAGGCCTTGTGCACACCATCAGATAAGCAAGTGCACCTACTACTTGTCTATAATTCTTCAGAAAGTAGTCATCAACCTTCTCTGTTTCCTGTGGTACAGGGTCCTTTACCATAGGAGTGCTTACTGGTTTACAGTTTTCCATACCAAATCTCTTCAAGATTTTTTTAACATAAGAAGTCTGGTGGATTTTAATATCACCGCCTTCTCTGACTTCAACCTCCATACCCAAGTAATACGATACAGGTTTATTAGTCATCGCAAACTTCTCTTTCAATTCCTTAATGAATTCATCAATCAGTCCTTCATTTGAACCGGCTATAAGACCGTCGTCGACATATAGAGCAACTAATAACTTCCCATTAGATCTCTCTCTCTTAAACAGGCAGGGGTCAGCTTCACTAACTCCAAAGCCAATTTCCTTGAAATAGTTTATGATCGTCGTGTTCCAACATCGTGGAGCCTGTTTTAATCCATACAAGCTTTTCTTAAGCAAGCATACTCGTCCGCTGCCATCATCATATCCTTCTGGTTGCTGCATGAATATCTCTTCCTCAGTCAACGAACCATATAAAAAGGCTGTACAGATGTCAAACTGACGTAGTGCCATCCCTTCATTAGCTGCTAAACTCAGCACCGCTCTAATAGTTGCCATCTTAGCTACGGGGCTAAAGGTCTGATCATAATCTTCCCCTTTCTTCTGTCTAAAACCTTTTACGACAAGACGTGCCTTAAATTTATCTACTGAACCATCTGGGTTTAACTTCACTTTATAGATCCATTTACAAGGTATTGCTTTCCGATTCTTAGGCAATTTCTCAAGAACCCACGTTCCATTTGCTTTTAAGGATCCAATCTCGCAATCCATAGCTTTGCGCCAAAGGTCTTTATCTGGGCAATCTGTAGCTTCCTTGTAAGTTCCTGGTTCGTAGTAACAATCATCGCTGGTATTGACAAGAGAAACGTAATCATTGAATTTTGATGGTCGCTGCAGGAGTGATCGATCTCTGAGCTGCATACCTTGCCTGCCCAATTCAATAGATTCGTCTTCCGACTCTTCTACACGCGCATCTTCAAATTCTTCTTCATCACCGCTAGTAACAGGACCCTCAATAACTTCCGTGTCCTCCGAGAGTTCAACTTCGTTACTTATCTCAATAGGTCTTCCTCTGTATTCTTCAGCTGTGACTGGTTTCGGTTTCTCATTTTCATGTTGTTCCTTCCTTACATATATTGGAACTTTTATAACAGCTGTCTCTGTTACTTGTGAATGTTCAGTATCCCCAGGTTCTCCACTTCCTAAATTAGTATCCAGTGGTCTCTCATCAAATGTGACATCTCTGGATCTAATTATAGTGTCCGACTCTCTATGCCAGAGTCTATAACCGTCATCATTATCATAGCCAACCAAGTAACACTTCTTTGCTTTCTTCTGCATCTTCTTCCTTTTCTGTTTCGGAATATGCGCGTAGCAAGTCGAGCCAATGATCCTCAAATGTTTGATTTGCGGCTTTTTCCCAAACCACAACTCGTACGGAGACTTGTGTTTCACAGTAGTTGGTCCTGTTCTATTCAGAATATACGTCGCTGTATTTACCAACTCTGCCCACAGTTTTTGAGGAAGCTCTTCATGAGCATGCATCATTGCTCTGGCCATTTCGACAATCGTACGGTTTTCTCTTTCACTGCACCCGTTCTGGTTTGGAGTATAAGGCATAACTAACCGTTGATGTATTCCGTACTTCTGTAATTCTTCTTTGACTTCCACATTATCGAACTCCCCTCCATTGTCACTTAGAAACTCCTTAATCGTGTGTCCAACTGCCTTTGCTTCAGCTAACATCAGTCGCAACTTTGCAGGGACTTCTGACTTCTGTTTCATAAAATAGACATATCGATAGCGAGTGTATTCGTCTTTAAAGAGTACAAAGTATCTGCACTTAGAGCCTGAAAGTGGGAACGGACCACAAACGTCCGAATGTATGCGTTCTCCTGGACTACTTGCTTTTTCTCTAACACCAAACTTCTTTCTATGTGTTTTCCCAAAAATGCATCCTTCGCATAACGTCCCATCATTCTTAGTTTTTACATTCAACTCTTGCTCTATTACATCCTTAACATGACGTTTATCCTGGTGACCCATACGTTCGTGGTAAAGCTGCAGCGTGTCAACAGTATTTACAACAACGCTTCTATTTGGTTGTATCGCCTTGCAGTTTAACTTGAATAGTCCACCATATCTCCGTCTATCTCCAGTAACGGTTACTGTCTTATTTACTTTCAATGAGCAGGTAATCATACGTGACTGAAACACGCTCTTCGGGTTCATGTCCTGCGCTGCTAGTACTGAAAACAGGTTTGTAGTAATCTGAGGAACATACCAAACATTTCTCAAATAAAACCATACCTCATTCTTGGTTTTCATCAAAATGCTTCCTTTACCCAAGGCATCAACTTGCTTTCCATTAGCTGTTGTCACTGTACATGGTTCCGTAAAGCGTTCAAATTCCTCAAACAGGTCGCCTCGCATTGTAATATGGTGTGTTGCTCCGTTGTCAACATACCAATCATCACGATCTTGAGCGCAATCTGTCGCATTAACCTTTACTGCCATCATACTTGTAGGACCTTTCTCTGAAATCTGTTCTTTCTTAGGACAGTCCTTCATAAAGTGCCCGACTTCCTTACAAATGTGACACCTGAAAACCTTTTTTTTTCCTTTACTACCTTTCTTGGTACCTTTCGCAACTAACACATTCTCAGACGTAGACTCATACATGTTCTCCTTAGTCGACAATGCCTTCTCGTGAGTACATAACTGACTAGTAAGGTTCTCTACGGTTCTATCCTTCTTAGACATGAGTAACCAGCTCGATTTAAAATTGAAATAGCTTTCTGGCAGGGTCTCCATAATCTTGCATATCAATAACAATTCTGGTAATTCTTTACCTTCGTCTTTGATAAGCTCCTGATTTAAACTGTGCCATAAGTTTTTCATCTTTGAAATATGAACTTTCATATCATTTCCTGAAGTAAATTCCCATTTGTATTGAAAGAATTCCATACATTTTCTGTATAAATGGTCTTCACATACACCATCGTACAATCTATGTAGTTCATCCCATACTTCCTTAGGATTCGTGAACCTTATTACTTTGTCGAGAGTTTCGTCTAATAAATTGTTCGTAATCAATAAGAGAGCTGTACTTTCCAACTTGTAGTACTCGGCTAAGTTCCTTTGATATGTAACCATCGCTGCTTCAAAAACTGTACCTTCCATAGTATCACTCTTTGCAGGCTTCTGTGGTTTACTTATCTTTCCTTGAACAATATCCAAAAGACCGTCCATGCCACGTAACATCGCCAACATGCGGTACTTCCATGATACCCAATTTTCGCCGTCAAGTTTCGAAATTTTAATTTTTGATAGCTCCATTATTTACAACAATAATTATTTTTGTGCAGGGCGCATAACCACTTAAATATTACCAGTGGAACAAAATAAAAGCATTAGTTTGCAGACATGAAAAAATATATTTCGGTTACCATGCTTATTGACCAATGATGTTCTACTTCAAACTTAAATATTTAAAAAAGAAAAACATCACACCAAAGACACATATCAGCCTATAATGAAAAGGTTTCATATCGCTACTTCAACAATAATATGGATTTCGAATTTGGGTATTTGTTTAACATACCATGCTATATACTATGACTTGGGTGCAACCAACGATACATAAATCTTTGGGTGCAACTACAGAATCCTGCGATCACTATAGGATCACTCACTCCTAATTTTGTGAACGTTTTCGATGTGCGCAATGTATGCTAATGGCAAATCCAGATTTAAATCTTTGACTATGACAAATTCCCTGACTTGTAATGTAGGAAACGCGATATTTTCAATTTCTAATAGAAACTCTATGGCTTTATTAAACAACGAAAGTGCCTCATCGCTGAAAATGTTATTGGAAAATGACGGCTTTATGAAATGATTCTTTCTCTCTAGTTTATAAAAATAACGTGTCACACTGTTTGTAAACAAACTTCTACGTAACGGCTTGACCGATTTTTATGATTTTTTCTGTCTAAGTTCTGTAGGTCTGAGAATAGGTCGTAAATGGTCGTAAGTTATTTTTCATATCCAGAAATGGCAAAACAACGTTTTCCTGGCCAGCTAGTAATAAATAAAGGTACATGTACCTACTTGCACCCTCGTCCACGAGTTAACATGATTGGGGCGTTCATTTATTGTTAAACAGGATTCGGTCCATATTTTTTAGGTTCATGATTATTTATGGCTGGGTGTTTCTTCCATTCTACATTCAAAAGAATCTTGTGATACGCGATTCTAAATTAAGTACCTACTCAAGTATCTGGCTGCAATATACCCAGCTATTAGGACATTTGAGTGCTAGAGTTAAACGCCCCATTTTTCTCATTAAGCGTAAAATAGCTATCTGCCATAGGTGGCAATTAAATAGCCACAGTTCAATTTGGGGCTGTAATGACCGTACGGAAATTGCATCGAAACCAGAACCAATTAAAATGATACCTTCCCGTTATAAAACAGTCAGAAGCCGGTCGAACTTTATGTTTTACTGCTCCCCGTTTTCCGTTAAAAGTGCTAAATAAGCGTAAATTTTTGATTAATGATCTACAGACATTTTTTTATGTTCGTTTGCATGTAGAGAAAAAAGAGCACTTTATATCGTTTTTTCCTTTTTTTTTACTAAAAACTGTGCGTTTGTTGGCAATGGATAAGTAAAAAAATATTACCTATTGAAAGATAGACGTAAGTACAATTTATTGTAAACAATAATTATGATCAAAGCGACTTTGTTAATTATATGTATATTATATCAAAGTACGAAGTATTGTATATACAATGGCATGATAATAATTTAAGAAACAAAAAATAATTATTTCTTTCTTTTCAATACTATTTTATTTTTAGCCGGTCTTTTTTAAATCGGTGGGAGGTTCCTGGCAAGTTTGTACTTTGGACGCGATTGCGGTGAAATTATGTTTAATGGAAGGGACATATAAGGAACATTAAAAATAATTGTATCCGTCAGCAACCCTATATCAAACACAAACGTAATATATAAATTCATGCAAAAAGCAAGATATTTCAGCCTTAAATTATTGACATCACATGTGTATATTTTTTTCTATTCCGCGTAACCGGAGCCCAAATTTCGTACAATGTTTCACCTTTTTATATAAAAAAATATCGCTGTCTACATTAATAATATTCCTCGTCGTCGCCATTGGGAAAAGTCATACACTTTCATTTTGAATTTATTGGCACTGAGAATTTCCTTTGAACCCGGTGATAACGACTTCTGCGGATATCTTTTCGCATATCCTCCTTTTCCTTTTTATTATAAAACAAAATTAATCGAAGTTGATTGAAGGGGAAAATATGTATAGGTACGGCTTAGGCTATTTATGTGCCAAATGCAATTTTAAATGAAATTATTTATTTTATCTAGATTTTTTTCACACTGTACAAGTTAGTACTTGACTGGGATCTCACCTGATCGTAAGTAATGATGCAGCCGAAGATGTTAACGTACTAACTTGGATGGGGTAAGTGAAGTCACCCCAACGGTTTCTACACAGCAGTTTCAGCCATTATAATTATCAAAGACTTTTTTTGGTCTTCTCTCTTATAGAGATTTTAGGAGGAGTGAGCGTAAGAAATTTACAAGAGCTGTAAGGCTATCTCACGTATCTAGGTCGTATGTATGGTGTGTTGGTTATGTAACGAAAAACTAGCTCTGGACTCAGACTTTGTTGTAAAATAGCTATTATCCGATAAGGGATCAAGTGACCATTAGAGGTATCTTGAAAGGGTAAACAAACTTCAAAAGATAATATATTTTCAAATTTGTTACAACCTACTTACCCGTACTAAAAAATATAATCTTTTATTCTAAAATGTATTATGAGAATTCGTAACTTGAGGAGATAAAAGTTAGATAAAGAAGGTAAAGTATACTAACAATTACTAAAATAT
The DNA here is from genome assembly GCA_963855885.1 of Coenonympha glycerion. Lineage (NCBI taxonomy): Eukaryota > Metazoa > Arthropoda > Insecta > Lepidoptera > Nymphalidae > Coenonympha > Coenonympha glycerion. Next base: position 10,887,432 of record OY979637.1, on the reverse strand, counting down.
AGGTGAATACTTATTATCAATATCACTTTTGTAACTGTTATTTATTTAATGTAACTATGTACTTATGTTACAAAATGTTAGTACTAACATCATACTTTCACATTCATACTTCATACTTTTTTATCTGTAGAAAAATAGGCAAATGCTACTGCAGCGTTAGCACAGTTGAACTGGTCTAAGTATAAGGTTTGATTATTTTTTATTTTCTTTGAATCAATGATCCATAAGGAATCCCGACATCTTATTTCCCTCTTTACAATTATTATTTATGTTTAATTATATTGTGGGCAAACGGCGAGCACTGCTGCTGGCATTTTTAATTATGTTACGCTATTTTACAGGAAAATTAATGCTTAGTGAAAATAATATTATCAATTATATTAGCAGTGTTTTCATGAACACTCCTTGTGTTATTTTTCTTTTCCACAAATGAAATTTCGATAATTCATGCTCAAAATTGCCACTCAAGAACTCATTGTTTGAGGCAACCGTAAAAATATAATATTAGTATCTAAATATAAACAATTAGTATCAAACGTAAAGCCAGGGTCACATAATATAGCGGGGTGGCTGATTACATTACACATTCATCGGAAGCCGGATTTGTGTGGCTTATTATGCGCTGCCTCGGAGTGCATCACATTTGTCCAACGGAAACTTTTGACGCACCTTTCTAAAACACTATTTTGATCACAGACCATGGAAATAAGTATTTATATTGACTAATTTTGATATAAAAACGCTTAGATGTTACGTTATTAGTCTTGTCACGTTTTGAAAGACAAGATGTGACAAGACGTCTAAACAAACCAAAGTTTGTAAATTTTAATTTATTATTTTACAGTAACAACAAAAAGGCTCGAATTTAAACAAAATTAACAGAGAACAATTAAATTCAACAAGGCAATTGTTTCAACATCGCGTGCTGGTCTCCTCGGCACCAGGGAAGCTTTTGGTCTACGACACTAACAGCTTCAAGCCGGTCTGCAGAGAGTACAGCGTTCAACGGGACTCCTACCACATGGAGAAAGAGAAGTCCGGCCAAGCGGTGTATCCACACAACCCTGAACATAACACGCAACAGCTGTTTATACTGTGCCTGCTCACCTGGCGCAGCGCGTTCTGTCCGCCTCTTCGATTTTATGGAAAACATTTGCAGCTTTTATTGTGGCAAGAAGGCAAGTTGCGGCTGTGTCCTGCTGTGCTATTCTACAAAATGAAATAGCTGCCAGACAGCTGCCAACCCGAATATGGCATGCAAAATTGTACTCTATAACAACTGACAAATTCATAGATGCAGAGATGTACGCTCGTCGCTGTTTTGCAGAATATCACGGCTGTGTGCTTGACCATTTTCGTCAAAGTTTATTTCGGCACTCAGGCAGTTTTTTGTGACTTTGATTGTGAATATTTATTTTGTTAGTTTTAGATGGTATCTGTTACTTTTTTTTTAATTTTATATAATTGTTAAGGTCATTTTAATATTTTTAGATAAATATATTTTCTTATTTTACCGGACCTATTGCCTCCCATGGAATGCTGTGTGTGCAGTAAACATTTTTCATCTACAAGGGGCCTACATATTCACCAGGCAGAGGCACGGATTCATCAGGTTCGCATCATTCAAAATAATGTATCCCCACCAGATCCCATACACATTAGTAATCGTTCACCTTCATCCAGCACCACAACCCGACTCCATTCTCTCCTCGGCCGACTCAAACAGACAATACCAATAGTAAAACGTGTGCCAAGTGGAGCCAGACCCGCAGTAGCCGAAGCACTTACTGATGCTATTAATAAGTGCGTTCGGCACAATAACGAAGAGGTATGGCACGATTTTTTGACCTTTTCATACAAAATTCTTTACGTTTCTGATGAAAATAATTACCAAAATTCTTTGACGCAAAGGATTAAAAATAATATTATAAAAAATTCTCCGATCCCTAACCTATCACCTAAATCAGCGCACAGTGTGCAGTTTGATCTAACACTTAAAAGATAGGATAGCTTAAATCTCAATCAATCTATTTTTTATTAGGATAATAATATATGATGGTAACATCTTAAAAATTAAAATAATTAAAATTAAGAATTATTAAAATACTACAAATTTAAATAAAGCAATGCATATACATACGGCCCATAATAAAACAACTTATAACGCATCAATAGTGGCGCATACACATGACTGCCTTCATGGCAACATAAAGACGTGTATCTGCCCGCCAATTGAACAGGTCAATGAACATATGTATATTGGTCTTAAAATTGATCATAGATTTAACTGGCAACCTCATATCGATTACATTTGTGACAAATTACGAGCTATCCTGAGTAGATTATATGTTCTTAAATTTAAACTTCCCTACGGTACGCTGAGATTACTATACTTGGCACTGGCAGACTCAATTATTGATTACGGCCTTAGCAGTTATGGAAGAACTTTTAAAAGCTACCTTGCACGGATATTCAACTTACAACTAAGACTACTTAAAACCATAGTACCTAAAAAAATTAAATGTAAATTCTCAAATGATTATACCGAATTATTCAAATACTGTAAACTGCTGCCAGTGCACAGTAAAGTTCAGCTGGCAGTTCTGAGGGAAGAGTACGATAATATCAAAGATCTTATAAGTATAGAAAGAAACAAGAACTTACGTAAACTATTAAATTACAAAAAATATTATGTACCTAGAACTAACAATATCCACGGCAAAAGAAACTATAAATACGCATTACCTAAAATATTAAACAAACTTCCACACTCCCTTCTAATTATAAAACATAAAAAACACTTATTTTTAAGGCAATGTAAGAGGCACTTCCTGGACATAGGTGCCTATTCCTATGAAAGCATTGTCTAGGAAGTGACAGTTGCATAATTTACGTAGAATTTAGATTTCTTTATTTATATTCATGTATCTATGTGAACTCGCCATCCTCACATAAACTCTTTGAGTTTAAGAGGATAGCAAGATGTATGCATATTGATTGTTGTATTTGGTTTTGTACAATAAATTAAAAAAAAAAAAAAAAAAAAAAAAGGGCACAAGCCCTAGGAATGGTACCCATTATGCAGGCAGCATTCCCGCGCTGAATAGCGATTGAAATTCGTTGCGCGAGAAAGCTGCCTGCTCGAGGGTCGCCTGTTGCCTCCCTAAGGCGTTTACTGAGTTGTTTATGGAGCCCACGGGCACCCTTGCCCCACGGACCTAGTGTCTCGACGCCAAACGGGACAAATTCGTAATTGGCGCCGAGACAACTGTATTTGTTTAATTTTTGGCGCTCTCGCGCGTCCGCCGCTGCCCCGGCCCGGGGCAGCGGCGGACCCGGGGCCCCCGGGTCGTGCGCTGGTCGATTGAATGAGGCGCTGCCAATGTATCGGCACACGTATTTTGAAACACGAGACTGAAGTGCGATTGTAGGTATGTCATTTTGCGTTTTGTATGTCATTCGGTTTGGATACTTTTTAGCGCTGACCCACAATCCTTAGTTTATAAATCAATGTAGATATATAATATTTTTTTAATATATTTTTATTAGTGTGTTATATGTTTTCAGTATTGTTTTCTGTAAATCAGTATAGTGATTGTACCGAAATAGCAATCATTGCCCATGGGTATTTTAGGCTTGAAGAACGAACTAATTTATCTTAGGCATTGTGCGGTATACCGCTAATTTAAATGAAACGCGTCTGCGTTAGTTTGGAGTACCTATTTTAGTAGCTGCTAGCTACTGATATTGTCTCATTAATTAAAAAAGTTAAAGGATTTGAAAAACTAAAACCTGATACCTGCTAACTAACTATGTAGAACCAAAGAACTAATCTAAATGTTAATAATTTTCTTTCAAAGTCCGCGTCGTTCGATAACAGACGTTTATCTTGTTTCAATAAGCTCCTTTGTATCGGCGACAAAGGAGGAAAAGTAAAAAAGTAAAAGCGTCTCTTGCAGTTTGCTAGGTATATAAAAGAACAATTAGTACCCAATAGTACGAACTAAATAGGTGTACTTCGTACTGTAAGGGTTTAGAGTTATATTATGGAAAAAATTAAAATAATCATTCTTTCATGTTGTATCCTCAACGTTAGTGGCGGAGGTTCATAAAAATCACTCTCGGCCTGTATTTGTTAAAATTAAAACTAACAACTCTTCATCTATGACTTTTTTTACTCGATATTTTGAGAAATATCAAATACTCAATACTTTACAGAGATACTCTACTTATTCCTACTCTGTAACGTAACATCGGCAAGTGGCAACGGCGCGAACCGCGGCGTGGCGGCGCGCGAAGTCGCGGCGCGAAACCGCAACAGTGTAATATCACTTTACAGAATATTTTTTACCATGTAATATAATACAATATAATACAATACCATGAAAGGGTTTCATCGTTCGTTTTTCGAAGACTTGGATAAAATAATAATTGATAATAATCAAGGCCACACGTAACTTCACGATTGGTTTGTAGTGCCACTATGTTACTATATTATGCCACTATACTATACTATATTATGCCATTATACTATGTTATGCCACTGGTTGGCCGACTCAAACACTGTGTCAGCCTCGCAGACGAAACGAACAAACTAAAACCAAGCGAGCAGACGTCGCATGTGAAACAGTTTACATCACAGACCAGGGAATAACTATATATTGGTTTAGGTACATCTTATAGTTTGCCATTACTATATAACATTTTCAGCAGAAGAATTACTTCACACACACTAAATTAAAATAATCATTCTTTCATGTTGTATCCTCAACGTTAGTGGCGGAGGTTCATAAAAATCACTCTCGGCCTGTATTTGTTAAAATTAAAACTAACAACTCTTCATCTATGACTTTTTTTACTCGATATTTTGAGAAATATCAAATACTCAATACTTTACAGAGATACTCTACTTATTCCTACTCTGTAACGTAACATCGGCAAGTGGCAACGGCGCGAACCGCGGCGTGGCGGCGCGCGAAGTCGCGGCGCGAAACCGCAACAGTGTAATATCACTTTACAGAATATTTTTTACCATGTAATATAATACAATATAATACAATACCATGAAAGGGTTTCATCGTTCGTTTTTCGAAGACTTGGATAAAATAATAATTGATAATAATCAAGGCCACACGTAACTTCACGATTGGTTTGTAGTGCCACTATGTTACTATATTATGCCACTACACTATACTATATTATGCCATTATACTATGTTATGCCACTGGTTGGCCGACTCAAACACTGTGTCAGCCTCGCAGACGAAACGAACAAACTAAAACCAAGCGAGCAGACGTCGCATGTGAAACAGTTTACATCACAGACCAGGGAATAACTATATATTGGTTTAGGTACATCTTATAGTTTGCCATTACTATATAACATTTTCAGCAGAAGAATTACTTCACACACACTACACACAAGTTTTCTTATATCTTTTTTTTGTTAAAGGGTTAAGGTTGATATGCTAAAGAAGTGATATGTAGTTTGCTGTACTCTAAAGTCGGAGGTTCGAATATTAGCTATATCCATAATTACAAAAAGTTCAGTCTATGCCTCTGAGTTTTCGGAATAATGTAGGTTGGAGGCAATTAAGCAGTTCCTCGTCTTAGCGATGGAAATTTTCATCAAAATCATGCAGTATTTTATAACATGAGCAATTTTCGAAGCCACAAATAGCGGCTTCCAATATTACGTTACACGAAAATATACGAACTTGTCTATTTTAGAAATAAACATAAAACCTGCAATAATTTCCGATAACATTATATCCATGGCTTCATACAATATCAAAATTTATTTGGCTCGTATTTCGTACAACGAAATACCAATGTTTGATCTGTTTTACCTAGCTTCATCGGCAGTTGATTGGGATGTAAACTCTCCAATATGTTAATCCATGATTCCAGAATTTTCGGCCAATAACAAATCCGCTACAATAAATTCGAAGCCACGGTTTTTGTTATATTGTTTAGCACTGAGAGTATTGTTGCGTTGCTCCTAGTTTTACTAGTTACGGGTATGCATTTCCAAAAGTAAAAATGAGATTTGCCTTACAAACTTGAAATTACTTTTAGTATCAAAATAATAGGTACAGTGTATTTGCTGTGTAGTTTTAAACACAAATCTTTATTTTCTGATAACTGTTTTAAAAAAGGGGAAAAATGTGTGACAGAGATAAAAAAAGAAAATTAAGAAAAATCATTATTACTTTAATCTTATTTTATTACCTACAAGGATTTAATTTTTCGTGTATTTGTAAAAAATAATATATAGAATTTTTTTTCTTCTTATGGATTTAATTGCCTAGATTTTTTACTCTATTTTCTTTATCCTACAATTTTTCTTCCCCCTTTTTCTTAAACCTGGAGTTCTTTAAGTTAAAAACACAAAATTATTCTTTTACTTCCTGTAACAAATAACTGTACAATTTACGTTGGTTGTAGTTTATGGACAGCAGGCTCATTGGGTGCAATGCAGTTAAATAAGTCGTTCTTGAAGTCGGTTAGTCGGCGGCGAAGTAAACAAGGACCACTGGATTGGTTCACCCTACTTGTTAGTTGCAAAGCAGTAAGCCTGATTTCATATTGCGACGAAAGTAAGGTAATTTTTGTTGCGACGAAAGTAAGGTAATTGTTGTCTCGACGAAACTCAATGAATAATATCTATGATATCTATTAGGATCGTAGATTTGTTTAGTAAATATTACATATTAATATTCCCTACTAGCTTATTCGCCTCTGCTTTAAAATTGCTCGAGCGATCTCAAAAAGTAGAGATATCGCAAAATCCTCTCCTTTACCTTGTTTCCATAGTAAAAGGAACCTCTGTGTAAGGTTTCAGCTTTCTGGATACAAGGGTTTGGGAACGTTGAAGAATTTGTGAGGGGGTTGTAGAACGTTGAAGAATTTGTGAAATGGGATTTTTTTTTATAGATAGGTTTGTTCTTTTATAAGATGTCAAGACAGTGATCGGCCTGATGATATGAATACAAACAGAGCTTTTGCACATATTTCATCGACATCTAAAAAGAAGATTGCAGTATGAACGCACCTCTTTCAACAAAGGTAGAATCAGCGGCGGACTTCAATTAAACTTGGCCCATTCACCGCGGCGTCACGTGCATAACACAGCACAGCACTATTGCATTACTTAGCAACTAGTTTACATTATACAAATAGCATTGTCGAGTTATCGATATGCAAACTTCCAACGCCTGTACGAGGATGTTAGCTAAGACTTAGATTCTAGACGCTATTGGATTTTAGTTATCAAGTTTGATTATTGTGGTTCCGAATACGTATTTTGAATTCTCACTATATCTATTTTACAAAAATTTGCGCTTGCATTCGAAACTTTAGGTCCATGGTCATCAGACACAAAATGTTTCAATATAATGGGGAGTCTAAAAAAGTTGCTACACGCGTCAGGTGACCAAAGACCTGGCGCTTCCTTCGCCCAACTACTAAGCCTGGCTATACAGCGAGACAATTGCGCCAGTGTTTTGGGCACCATGCCATTAAGCGAGCATTTGGACGGTGTATACTTTTTGTAAATATTTTTCAGCTACTCTAAACTATCTACTCTACACTTACCTTCGTCTATATAGACGGGTAGCGTATAACGTAAACGTGTCCAATGAATCGGGAATGTGAAGTGCTCCATTTGTCCGGATTATGCCGTCCAAACTTTTGTGCCTATATATTCGTTGCCGACACTTTATTTGCATTAGCGAGAATTTCAATAACAAACATTTTGATTTTAAACCATTTTACACCATAACCCTGCATTTTATCCATGTCACAGAATTATTTTATTAATGCACAAGTACATACTCTTATTTACGTTAGTAATCCACTGAAAATAATTTATTATCATGTTGATTTGATGATTTTGTTTCGTGAAAAATTCAAAAGAAAAGAAAAATCAAAAGGTTAGTTTAAACGTCAAACGAAAATCAATTTTTCCTTTAGAGGCATTGAGCTCTTTGTTTAGAGGTGATAAAATAGTCCCGAGGGAAGCGACGTTGGTGTTGCTCTATAATTTTGGGTAGAAGAAGCTGGTGCAATGTGACAGTTCCTCAGTGACGAGCTCAATGGTTTCTTCAATAGCGGACTCCGGTTCGTATGAGATCCCAGAGCCTTCTAATAGTTGCCGAGGATGGAGATACCCATATCTTAAAACATTTCTTTCCGAAAGAAAAAATTGGAGAAAATTATACAAAGAGAAGTTATAACCTTAGAAGAAAATTCACTGTCAAGAAGATTCCTTTTTCTGAAAATCAACGAAATAAATTAACATCAAGTACGTTTTTGAATCTATGCAGGAAATCGATTTTACGCATAGATCTCTTTTTTACCGGCATTTTTGAATATTGGCATTTGATACATTAACTTAAAAGAAAATTCAAAAATCATTTCAAACACTAAAGTAGGTACTCACTTATGCACAAAAGACAGTAGTTTCATAACTTCACTAACAGACATTCATAATTTATCATAAACCGACTCCATGTCCCCGGCGATATTATAAAGTTGAATGTGTCTTGCTAGTTCACCAAAATACTGAATAAGTTAGAATCAAGTTGAGGAGTGCTTAACAGAGTTCGGTATCTCGACACACGACGTGCATGACTTTACTTACTTTTGGTTTTCGGATGATTGAGTCAGGACTCAGGAATGTTTGTTGGAGCCATTTGAATTTCGAAGTACATATTTTACAATTATAGGTTCATGCTTCACTTTGTGATTTTATTGGCCCTTTTCTTTCTATACTTTTTTCATTATTTTGACCTCCTTACTTTTGCAGTTTTGCTGTTTTCTTTAAATAAACTCTCAAAGGCAGCTATAGTAATTCGTAGTCAACTGCTTGTTAGTAATAAATGCGTTTGTAAAGGGAAATAGATTGCCTCTATTAGTTTCGTCAGAGGTGAAATTCCCTTTGTAAAGTCAGTGCATAATTCAAAGGCTTTCTTCGATTTACCATTGGCTCACATGGCGTTGGCAGTTTAACACATGTGGGTAGCCTATAAATATGTTATGTTATGAAGGGCACTACCGGCCCTTTCATATTATTATGAAGGATTCGCTGCCCACATAATAGCAACTTTGAATACTTAACTCTAAGGTTTGTAAATAATTATTGTATCTGATATTTCCAGCATAATTATGATCGATCGGATGAATGTCATCAATGAAAATAATATCGTTAGATGTGGTTATTTTGCTCTTAGAGGCGTTACTAAGAAGAAACAGGTTTTGGGATTTAAAATAGAGCTAATTGATGCTACTTTGTATGATAATATTTTTTCGGTTCACACCAAGTTCAAAGTTACCAAAAAAACACGTGGCATTCTCAAAGTTCTTGTAATTTGGCAATAGGCATATTTTGCTCCACGATAACATCAATCACCATATAGAGATCGAAGTACACTTTTAAATAAAAGATTCATTTTATAAAAACAAAAACAATTTTATACGTATTGCCGTAGAAGGATAAAACTAAGACGCACATTTACTCTTCACGCCGAAAAATACAATACTCAATACGTACGAGGACAAAATTGAAACAGAAGCTATAAAAACTCCTGTCTACATACATTGAGCGAAGTTAAAGCTAAAGTTTCAGTATGAATACGCATCAAAAAAGATAGACTATATACACAAATTGTATTAGCATGCAAAATGGCAAAAGCCCGGCGCGTCATCGCAGCACTGGCGTCGGATTTGCGGAAACTTTTGATATCACATCCTACACCGAAATTGTTTCATAAAGGTGTATTTCTACACATCAGTCATGTCATCCAATAGCTTAAATTGATGAAAAAGTAATTAAATCGATCAAAATATAACAAAACAATTATTACTAGCATTTAAATATTTCTGTCTCAACAGAGATAGATTAAACCTTAGTAGCTTTGTGCAGTTTCATACTTTTCGTTTGGCGAGAAAGGGATCTAGAAGATCCTCCCATTCAAAATGCCTTTAACTTTATAAATTTTTAGTGTACGTCATTCCCTTGCTTATTATATTTTAACCTTGTTTATAATAAAGTAATAATAAATATTTTTAATGTTAAATATAGTGTAATACCCAATTCTCTTCATCGTCAGTCAAGCAAAAGATTTGCAACGCTATGAACTGATTTAATTAACTGGTGGTAGGGGTTTCCATCAGGTGGCACGGGCACCATAAGTGCCGTGAGATTGCGGTCAAGATGAAAAATAGGTAACTGATATATGTGACAAAACCTTAAATCGGCTTTATATGAAAAGCCACAGATTATACTTGTTTTTCTGTTTGCTTTTTGACATAATAATATTTTGGGTGTGTGATTCTTTAGGTATCATTTTGAACAGTTCATAATATGGGAGCAACAATTGTTTTCATTTATAACAATGCGATGGATTGATCTTTCACGCTAAATCGTTTGAGGGTACCAGCTTTGCCAATGATGACGTAACTATGTACAGGTATGTACGATGTAACTGTGCAGCATGTCAGACAGCTTAACAAGAGTTTATCCACACTAATTGGACATACACGCAATGCACAATATTGAGTAGAGACATTCGTAGTTGACTTACAAGTGCAGCCTAAAATTTTAAACCCGGATTGGAGCAACGTGGAAGGTTTAAAGGCCTTAATCCCTCTTTCCTTTGAGAGTCTGTACCCAGCTGTAAGAAATTAAAAAAATATGTAATTTACTTCTAAAAAACTTTAAGAGAACACCTATTTGTTTATCCCTTTTTCTTCTCTCTCTTTCTTTAATCCTTATGAGCCCAATAATTTTCTTAGTGTTCGTTTATAATGTTTAGTATGTGCAATGTTAACGAAATTGCCATATAGTATGTTTGAAATAGCTTAAACATACCATGCATGACAAATACCCTTCTTTTTATCCCAAAAGAATACTTGGTTTTCACGAGATTTGTAAAAAACCGAAACGCATCGAGCTAGCCAGGCTACAGACTAAAAGACATACCTGCTCGTAGAATTGAAGAAGAAGTAATATTTGTCTTAGTTAGTGAAGTTTAATATAATTTTTTTTATATTCAAGTCGTAACAAACAAGAAGTACATGTTTGTAACAATATACGATATGATAATAATGCGATGGGGAGAGTTTACCTGCATTTATAGGGAGGGTAAGACTCCGTATAGTATACTAAACGTAAAACAAAGAAATGGTCATTCTACTAGTATAGGTACGGCACAGTCGTTACCCATTGCACTTTCCCACGTCTCTTATTTTTATAAAATATAGACTCATAAACTAAGACGTAAACCAACGATATTTTATTGATTCTCATCGGCTACTGCGCCATAAACGGGATATCTGTTCGGAGAATTTATGAGAATTGCTAGTAGCTGTTTAACGTTTTCTCCATACAGTATTTCGTATTATTTATTAATGAGCCTTGGATACAAATTCCAAATATACATGGACATTGGACATGCACTACAATCAGACAATTTTAAATAATATTCACGAAAGACTTGGAGCGTGGACAGCTCTTAAAAATATTTCCAATTTCAAAAATTTGTAGATCTAGGAAAATTGTTGATTTCAGTTCAATTGAGTTAGGTAAAGGTTTTCCTCATTTCTTGTAATGGTCATTCAGCATGACATACCTAATCTTTTTAATTTAATTTTTTATGTCGGTTCAAATAATACATTACATACAAAGTAGGTATTTTAATAGGCTCTTTCTTAATAATATTCTCTATAGATCAAAATCCCACAAACCATAATAAATATAAACTCTAAGTACAATGTTCGCAGTATAAAAGCGTTGTTAGAACAAATGGAGGGTACTTCGCATTCGGGCTCTATAGTCGATGGTCGATGTAGCGGTTTATTCAGCGATAGTATTACTCGTGCACTATGTTATCCGATATTAGCTTACATTTTAGCCTTTGCATGCTGTTATTAAAATCAAATTTGGTTAGAATTTGTCTTTCTATTAATAAATAGTCAAAAAAAAAAATATTTTACCTTTGTCTTGTTGATAATAATAATTTCAATAAGGTGTCATTGATTCAAGTTTATTTTTTACAATTCATGAATTAATAGAGAGTTTTAACTACCAATAAAACTTACCTATTATTTTTTCAAAACAATATCCGGAATCCATCTTGAGTCAAGCCCCGCGTTTTCTTGCCGGAAACCAGCTTATATCTTACCCCTCCGTGCATAGCGCCCTCTGATGCATCCTGTGTAACTTGTATAAGCACCGTGTAATCTTTCGTCATTATAGAACTCGAGATGCACCAGGTAGACCTTACCTGGATTCCGGATATTGTTTTGAAAAAATAATAGGTAAGTTTTATTGGTAGTTAAAACTCTCTATTATTTGTTTCGTCACAATAACCGGAATCCATCTTGAGTGATGTGTTTGTTATCACCTGGTGCTGCGAAGCGGGCGCTATAATGTGTGTTACTTAGAATGAAGTAATGATGATCAGTATAATCTAATTTAGCATTAATAATAATATTACTTATTGTTTAGATATAACTTTATAATACAGCATTGAAAACTATGAGAAGAACAAAATATTACGATTAAAAATGGGAAATGCTTTCCAAAAAACCAACTTCAAATGCCACTACAAAGAGTGAAATAATTTTTATTTAAATTTTAGGTACCTACACCAATTCGAAGTCGGGCAATGTTTCATACAATCCCTAATAGTCCTTCTTACTTACTTGATGTGCGAAGAAATGACGAAGTCATAGACAATCGCCCGACTTCGAATTGGTGTAGGTACCTAAAATTTAAATAAAAATTATTTCACTCTTTGTAGTGGCATTTGAAGTTGTTTTTTTGGAAAGCATTTCCCATTTTTATTTTATACTTTTTAGTGGAAAACAATAAAATGCACAAGGCGTTGTAAAAATACCCAAATTGCTTGAGGTGTGTTCATAAAATCTGAAGAGATACCTCAAATTCACCAAGATCCCATCATCAGACCCTGACTTGATGACTTTAGTCATCAAATCAGTATCTGCTAGCAAATGCACCATTAACTATAAAAAATACCCAACTCGCTTCAAGTATACTAGCAATTTGAAGAGTTCCCTCGATTTCACCAAGATCCCATCATCAGACCCTGACTTAATGTTTTTAGTCATCAAATCAGTATCTGCTAGCATATGCACCAGTAACTATAAAAAATACCCAACTCGCTTTAAGTATACTAGCAAAATTTGAAGAGTTCCCTCGATTTCACCAAGATCACATGATCAAATCCTGACTTGATGACCATAGAACAACTTGGAAAATATTACTCTTTTTAATAATACTCAAATAGTTTCATGTGTCCATATAAAATTTGAAGAGTTCCCTCGATTTCTCCAGGATCCCATCATCAGATCCTGACCTGATTAAAATGGGACCATCTGGAAACAAAACCCTCTTAAACAAAAAAAGAATTTTTCAAATCGGTCCACGCGTCTTCGAGTAATCGGTGAACATACATAGATAAAAAAAAAAAAAAGATTCCGACGAATTGAGAACCTCCTCCTTTTTTTGAAGTCGGTTAAAAATAGTTATTATTTTCATTAGCTTAGGGAGTATTGAATTGATTCCCAAAACGAATAATTTTAGGCGAAACCAATAAATAAGGTTGTCAAATTATTAATAGACTATTTAGAGTGTGGTGTAAGAGGTATGATCAGTTTATGGTATGAATAATCCTTCGGCATCTGTAGGTTGTAATATTGCATTGAAAACATGTTGAAAACCGACTAAAGCTACTAATTTTCAAGCTACTAATTTCGCAAAGTTTAGTGTCCCAATTAGAAAATGATATTGCTTGTGAGACCATTTGCGATGTTGAAGCTGACGCTGCGACAGCATTTAGCACATTAGCTCCGACAAGGACGTCCCATACTATGCCGAGAAACTCGAGGCATTGCGGCGGGTCCTGCACAGATGTTTCGAAGATTTGATTTGAAGTTGTGCAATGCTGTAGCTGTTGCTGAACTGCCTTGCATAATGCATGGCACTAAAGTTCCAAGAATGACTTGTGTAGCGTTTCGCGTCTCATCTTATTCTAATGAGTTTGGACTCACGTTGCGTCGGAGTTAGAAAGATGTCTTGAAGTCGACATTCTAGCCCAATCTTTGATGAAATTATCAGATGCAGACCCATTAACTGTATATAAATTATTATTTTTAAATGATCAGTTGTAAAATAATACGGACTAAAATTAAAAACTGACGTGATTAAGAACTAATAATCTGCATGCAAAGGTACTATACTCTTGTAATATAATCTTGTAACAGTTTAAGATCGATAAATGAATATGAATATGAGGTCATCAATGACCTGAAGTTAACAGTAAAAACCGACAGCGAAGCCTACTTCTTCAAGTTACGAACGTCGCAAAGCTTTGTCTCACCGTTAGAGATTGAAGTTGCTTGAGAGACCCCTGTTGCGATGCGTAGCTGTATAAGTATTGTAATGTATATGTCAGTCATTGTCTAAGAAAGAAATTGTTTTTAATAGAATATGGTTAGATAAAAAATTTTGATGATGAATCAGCGTTACTTTGTCAAATAGATAGATTTTGAATATTGACATTTTATATACGGAAACGATGATTTTTTGTAGTAATTTGATTGTAGTCTTCGCTAGTTTGACAATAACAGCTCCTGCTCCTATTCGGTTCCATGTGTGAGGGATTCACAATCGTGTACAGGGGCTGTAAGGCTCTGTTTTGATCATCTGCTTTCCTAAACACTGTCCCATTTCGGAGCAATTACTATGTAACTTCCGCTGCTCAAGTAGCTGAGCATTAGCATGCAGCGCTACTGGTGGTAAAATGCGTTATGGTGTTGAACGTCCTGATCATCCATTGAGACGTACCTTTGTACCTCATAACTTAAGCTATTTTCGGCGCAAAGAGGTCTATCTCTGGCTTGCCCCTGATCTGAAATATGACTGCTGTAGGTGCTGTAGTTTCAGATGCCACGCTGTGTAAACCTTCTGCTGAGACAGAACGTCCACTTCCGCTTCGTTTCTGTGCTTGGAAGTATTTGAGCTATAAGATGCACGTTATTTTAACCAGAAATGATAAAAGTCGATGCATTTGCTGGAGAAACTTAGGCGAAGACTGTGCGGATGCCTGCTTGAAGGAGTATCTGGGCTTTCTGCAGCTGATGTTCCAAGTGTAGTATCGCTGCGTACTGTCCGGGATCCAGTAATTTTTACGTCACCGAACTGCTCTGCTCGGACAGTATTGTAAGCCTTCGTCGTTCTCCTATGGGCTAGAGCTACTACTCAAATTCTGAGCTCACTAGTAGGGTAATGAATAGTCTGCCAATGACTGGAATGTAGTAATGGTTAATCGACAGATGTCGGCTGTAGTTTTGAAGTGCTCGACAATGAAGCCTACCTCTTCAAGTTATGAATGTCGCAAAGTTTAGTCTCAGCATGAGAGATTGATGTTGCTTTAGAGACCACTGATGCGATGCGTAGCTGTTGTTGAAATGCCTTGCGATAGCGTTTAGGCACTTCGGCTCCGACAGTGCGTTGCGTTTTGAGTCCCAGGCAAATACCGAGGAACTCGAGGCATTGCGCCGGAGCCAGCACAGACTTGAGATTGTTCAGCCCAATAATCGCAGTCTTGATAGGTGAAAGTAATCTCGACTCGTAATAGATTGCTATTGAGCGATTGCGTTGGAATGTAGTAGTGATCATTCGTCAGCTGTCGGCTATAGTATTGCAGTGTGCGACAGCGAAGCCTAACTCTTCAAGTTACGAACGTCGCAAAGTTTAGTCTCACCATTAGAGATTGATATTGCTTGAGAGACCACTGTTGCGATGCGTTGATGCTGCTGAAATGCCTTGCGATAGCGTTATGGCACTTCGGCTCCAACAGGGATTGCGTTTGCGTTTTGTGTCCCAGGCAATACCGAGAAACTCGAGGCATTGCGTCGGAGCCAGCGCAGACTTATGATTGTTCAGTCCAGGAACCACGACGTAGAAGATATGCTCTACCTGAATTGATAATGACGCAATCGTCTTGGGTGCTGGTGCAAGATCGAACGGTTAAACAAGTCCTCCAAAGTAGGCGATGTTTGTGCGAACTTCGATGTTAATTGATTGAAATCAGCGATGCGGAGCTATGTCATGTACGCGAAAATAGGTTTGACTCAAATCTGTATTCGCCATCTAGTAGTCTTAAGGAAAGCTCAGTACATGAAAGCGACTAAAGAAACTAAACAGCTTTACTAGTTTGTTAAATTGCCTCAGGTTTACGATTGGGCAAGATGTCTGGTCTGGTTTGAGCACCAGAGAGAATGTTGAGAGTAAGTGGGGGTGCTCCTGCTCCCGTACTGTTGCCTCCAATATCTTGTTCAATTTGTACAGACACATCGCGAGTAGTTTTAGTGTCTATCACAATATTAACGAATTGGAAAAAGGACCAGTGATAATATCAGCGGCGGCTGTAGAATAAATGGAATGCGCGCGTAGTTAACGGTGATACGTTTTTAACTCTGCACTAGAATTAGTCAAAACATTTGATTTTGTTTATAAAGCAGCCTCCGTAAAATGATCGTTAGCCATTGCTTTCAAGTAAAAATTTTTTGACGTAAGGGATCTTTTACTAGTATAGTAGTAGCAGTTTAGGATTAGAGTAGGTTTGGTTACGTGTCTTAGGAGTTGGGCGCAAAGAAAAAGTTACTTTGACTGCCCCCTCCCCCTCTTTTCACAAAAGCTTCGGACTGGACTAATGCTTACATATAGATTGCAAAGTATTACGAAAATTAACTTCGATGAAAATTCTTAGCAGTATGATTTAAAATAAGTTTACGGCGTTAAATGATAAGATCAGTTTTCATGCCGCATACCAGTTACAACTAGGTACTTGTTAATTATTTTAATGTAGGTACACAAAGAAATAGCGTTTGAACCTTGTCAATCAAGAAATACGGACTCAAGGATTCTTAGGAATCACTGTCCAAATATACTAAAATAATATGCTAAGATTTTTGACGAAGCACCGATTTCTTTTTAGAGTCGCGGCCACAGACCTTTAATTATTTTACTTCAAGTTATCCGAATCCGGGGTAGTACAATATTTTAGGAAAACGAAACGATTTGGTACCCATAATGAAACATGTTTATCATTTTGTAAAGTACCCTCCAGTTGGCCGCTAAGCCAGAACGTATCCATTACGTAAATTTTAATTTATATGTACAGCTTTCTCTATGTTTTTTGATACTGGTTAAACACAATGCCGGTTTTCGAATAGATTTTGAAATATACGTAACTCACGGTTCGCGAATCCCTCGGTGTCTTCCACTCCAACACTTACCTCCGCCACTGGAACTCGGTTATGGAGAACGCACACGTATTTTTAGGATTCACTTCCTGACATACACTTTGGTTCTCCATTTACGGAGAGGTTAAATATACAAATTTAAAACATTTAAATAAGTAATTAAAATAATAATTATTAAATTATTAATTATTAATTAAATTAAAATAAATTTAAGTTTTTCGCAAAGAAATATTAAAACTGCTGGCATATGAACGGCGCGAAAAACGACGCTATAATGACGAAAGATTACACGGTGCTTATACAAGTTACACAGGATGCATCAGAGGGCGCTATGCACGGAGGGGTAAGATATAAGCTGGTTTCCGGCAAGAAAACGCGGGGCTTGACTTAAGATGGATTCCGGATATTGTGACGAAACAAATAATATTATTTTCATAGTCTCCTTTCACTTTGTGAAGTAGAAAATGAATACGAAATAAATATTTAATCAGAATATTTGATCAGTTGAAGCACAAAGCAAAGTTGTTGGCTTACGATTTGTGAACAAAGAGCTTCACAGCAACTCGCTCTCCTTTCAAATATTTCACTTCCACTCGAGACATACCGTGTGTTTCAACTAACAGAATAGGTATGTTGTGGTGTTACGCTCTACGGGAAGATGATCTTTGTAGTTAATTTAGGTTTACAATCGGTTATGATAGCATTGATTACAAAACACATTGTTAACGTTATATTGCCAAAAATATTTTACAGGTACACTACTACCTACCTATTACTTTTGACGACCTCTCTGTGGGAGGACTCGATTCGAGTGGGAGGTCGCGGGTTCGATTCCGCGATTCTAAATTGGTCAGGTCAGGTCAGGTCTGGTCTGGTGGGAGGCTTCGGCCGTGGCTAGTTACCGCCCTACCAGCAAAGACGTGCCGCCAAGCGATTTAGCGTTCCGGTGCGATGCTGTGTAGAAACCGTTGGGGTGACTTTACTTACCCCTTCCAAGTTAGTATGTTATTACCTTCGGCTGCATCATCACTTACCATCAGGCGAGATCGCAGTCAAGTACTAACTCGTATTTTGTAAAAAAAAATATTAGTACTAGTCCTACCAGTAGACTAGTAGTAGTCCTAGAAGTAATTGTAGTAGAAGTAGTAATAATAGCACTCGTTGTAGTAGTAGTGTAAGTGGTAGGCATTGCTCGCGGATCCACTCGCATGAAATTAGGTTTCGTACAAAACCAGAGGGGATCATTGATTTAGGTTGCATATTAGTCAATATACTAATTGCTTACTAGTGGCAGGACTCTTCTTGCGGAGTTCATCCTTGTAGGTACTACAGCAGTGTACTACATATATATAATACATATGTGTAATATTCTACATGATTATTGGGCTAAATGAGACCTAAGAACCGATGTTCCAAGATGATGAGCGCAGTAAGTACATGAAATGCAAATTATGGAACGCACTATAAAATGGGCAGGAGTTTTACTTAATATCAAGCGAACGTCTTTTGTCTTATCATTCTTTGTTATAAAAAAAAACCTTTATAGTGTACAGCAAGTTTAGGCTCCTTTCACCGTTTTCCCGCAAGAAATTATTACTACAAGTTTTTTTCTTCCTTCATACTGAAAGCGAAACATTGAGGCACTGTGTTCCCGCCAATTTGTTACAGCCTCACAAAGCAACCTCTTTTAATATTATTTCACAGACAGGCCCTCTTAAATTAAACGCCACAATATACAATTTTGTGGTGCAATATGAAAAGGAAGATTAATTAGAATAGCCACCCATTTTTTAGGATTCTTTTGTTTAATTTTTGTTTTACTAAACTACGAGTAAGAACAATTATTATGAAAATATTAAAATAAGAGTATTAAGCTCTTGTTATATATTCTTAACTGAAAATTGAGGTACACCACAAGTGTGCGAAAAATGTAATTTTTACTTCAACCGCCATATAATTTTTGTGTTAATGTCTTTATGGAATAACTTGAATAGATGACTATGAAAATTGTTGGAAATCACCATCAAGAGCGACCTTTGCATTTTGTTAAAATTATTATCTAAAAAGCATCGTCTTTATTTCGAACTTATAAATCTCTATGTACATTACAAAATAAAAAGGCAAAGCTTCTGTTTCTAGCGAAAAAGAACAAACTTGACCACAATGTCAAGTGTAATGTTACAAAGCATTTACCTCCTTAGCTGAGGCATGGCGTACAAAAAGGCCCTTACAGCCAGAGAAATTTATAAGAACAGACCCTTTGTTTTCACCTAACCTTTTTAGTTTTTTTGGTGAAGAAAATTTTACAAAAAACTTTATTTCTTAAATTTTTCTTGTTTATTTAATTTATAACCATATAATACATTAGAAACCAATACAGAAATTCAAAACGATGAAACTTGCTTTTGCTTTTAGTATGTAATAATGTAAGCTATAAGTTATGTAATCAATTTTCCCACATGTTAAATCTATCTGGTTACAAATGGAGCTTCAGGAAAATCTGCTTCAATATGCATATACGAGTACGTATGATTTAGATATTTATGTACGAGAGGTCAGTTCGAACTTTTTAGTAAAGTTTAGTAGTTTCCTCTTATGTTAATCTAAGTCCTAAGGGGGAGAGAGAGAGAACCCATAAAATTGCTGGAATTGAAATATGAACGTAGATTCGTTATGATCTAAGAAATAAGTATTTTAATGCTTGGATGTGCTTGTCAATTTGCCAGCATTAGGTTAATTTATATTGGAAACCTTGGAATATATCCAATTTTCTTTTTTGTGGTGTACCTACGATATGAATTTTACATAGAAAAGTTTTTCATACATTCATAAACCGATTTCAAGGGTTATCGCATCGGCCAGTACTGGATTGTTTAGGATAAATGTATTTAGTGTGCGCATTAACTCATAATTACGACCACAGTTTGAACTGGGCTTTCGGCTTTCACAACCTGTACAGTTGTATACTACAGAATTTTGGTGTAATATCTGGCTTCAATAACACTTGCTCCATTAACCCTACCATGTACCCGCAATAGACATTTAGACAAGTACGTAATGCGTTAAACTTACTACACATCAATTTGAACTTTAATCTGTACACAAATAAAGTTTGAATTGGAATATATTTAATTCGAAGTAGCTTACACTGTTACTTGTGTAATGTTACAAAGTAAATGCAAAAAGGCACTAATTTCAAATGTATTATGCGCGAAATAGGGTATAGTTTGCATTGTACACTATCAGCAATGTGCAGGACTGATTTATCCTATTTCACGGGAGTCCAAATTGCGGATAGTTAGGTTAACTGTGCTTTCTGTCTATGCTATTGTGTTGTATACTGATATATAACTATAGTTGAGTGGATTTCACGAAAACTTATGCATGAAACTTGTTAAAAGTAGAAAATGTATTTATTCAATCTTGAATAGTGTTAGCAATTGCGTAAGGTGATTGGTTCAGACCAAAGCATGCAAGAATGTTAGTTCTTAATTTTTTTTGTTCGTACCATATGTTCTGGACCTATGAAACTGTTTTCGGTTTATTATGAGGAATCTGAACTATCCATGTTAAGTATATAGTTTGTCTGTTTGATGGATACAATATTTTATTCTGGAAAAATAAACGGTTTTTATGGGATACAGACACTGGAAAAATATTTACTGATAAGAGATTTAACGTTCCGGTGTGATGTGTTGTAGCAACCCTGGACTTATTAACCCCTTTTAAGTTAAGTACCATGATAACGTCTTCGGTTGCATCTTCACTTACCATCATAATAAATCATCTTCATTAATAGTTTCATAAATTTATTTTCGTGACTAAGCTTAGGTCGTTTTACATGTCTTTAGTGGCAGATTGTTGGCTCGAAACAATTGTAAAAATTATAATAACTGTAATCAGAAAATAATAATGATTTTGATTTCATTTCATCAATACGATTCCAGTCTACTTTTTTTTGGAAAACCTTATTGTACTTATTGTATTGCGATTATATAGAAACTTTCACAAAACTAACCTTTGAAACTACTGTTCATAAAACAATATTATGAATATAACAGAAAATATATTCAGAAGAATAATGAAGTCCGAAACCGACGCAACATGTGAGCGTTTCTCTTCTGGTGCCCCGAGTTGTAAGGCTGTCGTAAAAAAATCTCAATAAGTTGTAACATCAATCAAAGTCTCAACAAATGAAAATTGCGAACACCACAATAATTCTATCGCACGCGACGTCTGCCAGTAATTAGAGCACTTAGCTGGCATCAATCATTTGCTAAATTTTTTATTCACTTTTCAATCTGACAAAATAATTGCCTTTATCGAACTTAGAAACAGTCTGAATATTGTACGATATTCTATATTTTTTGTTGCTGGCTTGCCTATTTTTACCTTTGGAATGGACTAGCTAGTTATGTAGACCACCGACGAAGCTCAGTTTCCATTATTATTAAGCTCTAATAAAACCTTTTCCATAAAACTCTATAAAAATGTGTCGTTTCTCACTTTTGAAACTATTCTGAACCTAACCTTAAATGCATCTTTGTTAGCAAGTTTGCACTAAGCCATATACTTAAAATACATTATGAGGGATCCTTTGAAGATTGGACAGGTACCTCCTTAAAAGGACATCTATTCAATGGAGTAAGTTTTATCGACAAGTGTAGTGTGAAAAAATTGCCTGAGTGTTTCATATTTTTTTTCGTACCTAGTCAAAAATTTTCCTGATAATTAAAACCACAAAAATCAAATAATGTATATTAGCAAAATGGGCCCAGCCGTTATGAACTGATGAGACTACATACGCTAATTATATGCATTGATTGATTTTTATTTAACATCATTGTAGGTACGCGTAATTTTACGTTCTATTCTCGAAACCACTGTACAGGATGCCATTATTTGCATGCAATTTAGTATTAAAGAGAATGTCTCATAACATTTTTGATGCTATGCTTATGAATATAAAGAGGAGAAACGAAGTTTAATAAACCTAAACCTTTGACAGTGGAAATAATCATAAGGACTTTTACGGGCTTTCCACATTTTCATTCCGCGTCACCATATACTTATATTGAGCGCATTTTTATTATGGTTTTCATAAAGAAACTCCTGTGGAAGGTTGTGTAAAATATTATTCAGAATCTAAGTTAGTTAGGTACTGGCAACCAAAAGTCACACATAATTATTTGTGAACTTTGTCAGAACTGCTTACTTCTGAAAATTGCATTGAATTGTGTATCATCATTAATATCTAAAGATATAGTCAATTTAAGAAATAATTAATAGTAATTTATCTACTTCCAGCTACCTTTTCGTACACAGTAGTTTTTATTTATCCATAAATTTGCATCAACGTTGCAATAAAATCACACAAGTTGTCCCTATATCATTATTTTAAGCATTTGCATTATTATGTTAAAGTGTTTAAACTGTTAATAAAACTTTAACTACGGGTCCGCAGTAGTACTTGGTAAACTTTGTTAACTTTCATAATTTAACAAAGTTTACCAACTACCTCCTGTAACACTACCCAATTTTATTATTAGTTTACGGTAGCTACAGTTTTTGACTAGGAAGGTTCAATGTTTGAATTTTTGAAATACATTTTTTTAAAATAGGGAATCTAACTATTTCTAAAACTAGATTTATCCCATTCCACAGGGATCGCTGTGAGAATACTATAGGGTAGTACTATTTTTAGAGTCGCGAAAGGTAGACTCCCTAAAAGTCTCTCTATATAAGTCTGTTACTATAGACTGACCAACCGACTGACATGCTCGTCCCGCATGAATGTCAATCGGTGGTACTTACATAAACAACACGTGTCATAAATTCAGCGGCGGTGAACGAACTAACCTATTTCAAAGAAAGAAAGCTATAGATTTAAAGAAGGTGTAAATTGAACAACAGAGAAAAGACACGTTTTCGAATAGATTTCCACACATTATCTTAACCTCTAGAAGTACCAAGGATTTGTCGAAGCCAAGTATGAAAGAGGAATCGTAAAAGGCTTTCGGACTGAGAAACGCTGAATCATCGCACTGGAGTGCCGGGGCGTCACAAGTTACACTAGTGATGACGTGCAATAACGAGCTAGGGATGTGAATTTGCTTGATTAATAACTTGATCGATATAACTTTTTGTAATTACTATGTACAATGTACATAATATTGATTTAATTCGTTTTATATTTCTGCTAAGAACTTACGCTGTTATTTACTGAGCTCTTAAACAAAATGTTACAATAGGTTATGTTGTATCCGCCGTTTACTTCAAGATTAAAGATAATTATTAAAATTCGTGATTGATCGTTAATTATTATTATCATCATTTACAATAAATTAAAAGAATCACACAAATACAAATATTCACATTACTTCTAATAATTTATATTACTAATTTACATATACTCACAAAAAAATAAACTTGAAAATTGAAATCAGAACTTTGGATCAGTCGGAAAAGTTTTTTGTGGTTGTTCCCACGTACTCTGATAGTAAATAAATACCAAATCCATAATATGTTTTAAAAAATCAAAACTAGCTATAAATTTAAACTATATCTAAATTAAAATGTACAAACAAAACTAAAATGTTAAAATAAATGGAGTAGACCGCTGTCAGAGAGAATTGTTTCCCAATTGCTGATCCCATTGCCTCGTCGTACCGTAATACTAATTTATAATTTCGATAAAATTATTCTAAATTCCACAAGAATACTCTTAATCGTACGGAATTCCTAAATCAAAGCTCACATCACTACGGTCACACCGTAAGAACTAGTGCCTAATCTTCCGCGGGATCTCAAAAGGTGGGTATGAAAGAGGCGTTCCTACGGTGTCTGGCCTGATGAAAACCCTCGCTCGAGTGTCGCCACCTTTAGTATTCACCCTCGGCTTTGTTTCGTGCGATTGACGAAAATCGTCGCTTGCCGCCAGCTACTTCTAGTCTATGCAATTTGTTTGCTCGAACCGTGGAGACCGGAATATATGAACATGGTAGTTGAAAATTGAGAGGTAGACATTTGGCTTACTTTTGGACTTTGCAAATGGATTATTAAAAGTAATACCCTATTATCTTATTAATGTTATTATGTGAAAGCTGTATGTTTGATGCTCAAGAACGCTATATCGAAGTACTGAACCAAAAATCGATACAGCTAAAGTTTAGAGCGCAGATGGTATCTATAAAGAGGATAATCATAATATAAGCTACCTTTATATCATATTATACAAAAAATAAATAATATTGAAAATTATTAAAAAAAAAAAACAAGTTCAAATGCGACGAGAAAGAGTGAAATAATTTTAATGTACACCGATTTGCAGTTGGACGATTGTCTAATGTCTATCTTTCAATCAAGAGAATCAATCAATCTAGATTTTCGTAATGCAAAAATTCAGTTTCTTTCGCCTAACCGTCAGAAAAGAAATTTTGTTTTTATAAAAAGTACCACTGTTAGTTTATTTTTTTTTCATTGGAATTTGTCGAAAATTTAATAGAATTAATTTTTGAATAGCCTTTGAAATTACGCCATGTTTAACAATTATATTAAAACGTCGTGTTATACAGGGTTATTGCAAACTCGTGAAAGCTCGTTCACAATTACCTACTTTTCACCCATGTATTATTACCCGGCCTAATCCATGGTTCTCGCAGGGTTGGTGGAAAAGTTTTTTAATAAGCTTTTAGTCATAAATCATAGGGAAATTTTGTAACAAAGTTATGCATATACGAGTACCTAATAATAGTTTCCCCATAGCTTCTACAACAACATCGCGGTATCATAATTGAGTCGTATAAAATTCCCACGGTCACAAACCAATCTGCAGCGCAATCAAAGTTGCATCTGAATTGCCAACCCGTTCCGTAGACGCATCAACTAGCTTTTGTTGATCTCAAGCAGTCTTTCTCAAAGTGGGCGATAACGCCCCCTTGTGTGCGTTGGACACCTAGAAGGGGGCGTTAAGGAGCCCAGAAAAAAATGGGGGGGCATTGGCGCAGTTTAGGGGGGCGATGGCGAGCAGTATCACCCCAATTGCCAATTGGAAGAAGAACTTTAGAACTGACAACGAACGGGGAAATATAATTGTAAATTTAAAAATGGCTACCAAGAATTTTGGCTGCAAATGTCAATCCCGCAGTTGTACCCTGGATTCAACAATTTTTGACAGCATTACCATCGTCATATTTATGTGAACGTTTACTAAGCGTTGTGGCTACGCTGCTTACTAATAACAGAAATCGTTTGCATGTTACCGAACGCGGCGACTTAAGACTGTTTTTGAGTATAATCATACATGATATCAACAAACTTGTTAAAAATCATCTAATTCATCTCTCACTGGTGATAATGTCTAGTTTAGAATGTAAGTTTAAAAACTAACGACTTATACCTATAGCACACCATGATTAAATTAATTAAAGTAATGAAATTGTGCTTTTCAGGGGCTTTTGTGTGTTCAGGGGGCGCTGAAAAACAATTGATTTTCAAAGGGGGCGGTAAAAGAAATAAGTTTGAGAATCTCTGATCTCAAGTGATGCCTGTGTTATTGAAGACTGCTTAGGTACTAACTCAATTCCAATAATTGTATGCAGATACTACGTTCTAACTTAACATTGCTCGCTTTACTCGGTTACATATTGTTAGATATTTCTCCCGTTCAACATTATAATTATAATTGAGTATTTAGTCGCTACTTTATGTGGCATGATCTCTTGACTAAGAGCCTAATTTTATTATCTTTAATATACCAAAATATTACTAAGCACATCGGAACTTTTATTACAAAGTATTTTTTTAAATGCATAGAGGTGCTCTTAGGCCGCCCTGGACTTCAAAAGTGCGGCAAAAATACTTTGCCCAAATTTTTCAACCCGAGCCGTCGCTACACAATTTTCATGCACTCTAACATCCGCGCACCATACAAATTCAAATTGCCACACTCACACTACAATAAAAAATTGCCGCACTCACGGAGTTGCCGTTGTTAGGAAGGGCTCTATCTAGTCAGAGCGCGAGCGACGACCTTTTATAAATCTATGAAAAAATGAAAAGGTTGGGTGTTTGACTCCTTGGTACTAAAATAGGCGAACTTTAGTGTCAAGCAATGACGAAATACGCTACGCTAAGAGGACAGGAAGTGTGTGATGTATGTAGAAACCAAAAATTTCTCAGATATTGCGTCCCGCGTCATACATTTCGGTACCGCTGACAGCACATACCGCTGTTGGTCGCATACATTAGCGCCATTTTACAGATTCTTCAGGGCGGAGCCTAAAAATATATGCATGACGTCACTAAGGGCTCATTCTTTATGTTACATCCATGGTGTCAAGGTTTAAATTAAATCAGAATAGCGGAATAGAGATACCTAGCTAATAACTCTGTTTTGAAGTAAATTATTTATAAAAATAATTTACGTAGCCGGTCGATCCAAATGAATGAGCTAAACATGGTTTTGCTTTCTAAAACTTCGATTGCTTCTATACCTAAGCTATCTTGGTACACTAGTTTATTGAACTCTACTGAAGGTTTGGCAACTTTTGCTTGCCTCGTTGATACGAGTACAAATTAAAGTAGGGAAATGTATAGTTTCTTAAAAAAATATCACGAGAAGTGAAGCTCACATCCTGAAGGAACAATAGGGAGGTCATCCATAAAAACAGCTGGTTCAATATCAAATATCAATGAACTGGGAATAATGAAAATCATATTATGAGGTGTGTCGATATCAGTTAGGGTTGCTAAATTTTATTATTCTAAATGAAATAATATTTTTTTTCTGAAAATAAAATAAAATAAATAGGACTTCTTATCATGTAAATGTGTTTTTAGAATCAAGTTAAAAGGTCAGCTGCGGGTACACTATACGAATTAACCCACAGCTTGTTTAAAAAGAAGGCGTTTGAATTGAAAACGTTCTATTTTAAAATTACATCTAGACTTACTCGTAGTAAAACGTATAAAGAAGATTAGATAAGACCGGCTCACAAAGCTCTTGATTTATCAAAGACACGTACCAAGAATAGCGTCAGCTGTGCAGGCACGGCAAACATAATGCCCCGTCGTCGTTCGATTTAACTTGAAAATTCTTGCAAGTCTGCTACCGAATGTCTTGATACACTATGTTACCCCTTACCAGGTATTTTCTTCTCTATGCCCTTACTAACTTCAGCTGTTACTAAGTTATAGGTACTCAGCACAAATATGTAATAATTGATGATTAAACGAACTTACCTGTAAGTGAAGTTCTATCACAATTATGTGAATACATTTTATTCGAAAATAATAATAAACACAATCAGGTACACTTTCATTGTACTGGCAATTTCGCACTTTTATTTATTTTGTTTTTTAAAACTGACCACCCTGATGGACACGCTCTCCCAGCCTACGTCCGCGCCATGCTTCATTCTTTAGAGAATATTTAACAAAATTTTCGTATTATACTCATGGGTTTTGGGTATGGGAGGGACCTTATATTATTATTTTCGAATAAAATGTATTCACATAATTGTGATAGAACTTCACTTACAGGTAAGTTCGTTTAATCATCAATTATATTTCATACATTTTATTCTTCAATAATAATAAACACAATCAGGTAGATGTTTAGAGATGAAAATTTTTGTTAAATTATGGACATTAACAGATAGTAAATTGTTTCCTATTATAATAGGAAATAGGTCCTCTTTATACCACAGAAGTATTTAATTAACACAATCTTTTCGTTCAATTCCTGGATCAATAAACCAGTCACATTACAAATAGGTTTAATTTATATTTAGATAGATTATAATGATTAATGATTAGAGAGCAAAAGAGCTATTGCGACAGAAGCATCATCGCTCAATAAGAGGTTATAAAACTTAGGTAACGTCCGTAATGGTTGTTACCAGCAGACTGCTTTTCTGATGAGGTCAAGCAACAAACTACGTGCTCGCCGAGGAAGTGTTGCGTACTTGGTGCTGAGTACGCTGAAACGCAGACCTCTCTCGTGAGAGATTATATTCCTCGGCAGACACGTTCTCACGGTGGTCTGCCTGCAGGCGACCTTATGAGGTCGCTTCAACATTATCAGGAGGTTGTCTATTATATATCTTGGTCTAAGATTTTGTAAACGACATATCGATTTGTTTTTCAAAGCTGTGGCAAATTTTTATACTTTCTCTTCAGTTTTGATTATGGTATAATTAAAACTGGTTCGCCCTGAGTAGTAGCTGGCGTTGTATAAACTCAATAATTCCCTTGAATTATATAAAAACAATAATACTAACTTTAACTAATGCTAATGTTTTCATTCTGTGCTGTGTCTACTGCCTAAAGCTAAAAAAGTTACAAGATCAGCAAAGCAAAGTTACGGAATGAATAAACTCTTATTAAGGCCCATTGAGCAATGTGTTAGCATACTATATTGTGTGCTACTATGTGGTGTTTGATGTTAATTTATCTATTCATTTTCGCAATATAATATATTTTTTTTTTTTTTTTTATTTGACCCAAAATCATCAGCAGAAATTAAACTCAATGCCGAATGATAACCATTAGTAATCGTACCATATGCTACGTCGTTAACAAGTTGTTCTGTTGGAAATTACGAGGTTGACTTATAATGTACGGATTGTACGGATCTCAGTCGTTATTAAAGCAGTATTGCCACAAAACTTTGTAAATAACACAAAATTTTTGAAACATATAGATTATTAAAAATTCCAACAAAATGTCTTTTTTTTTTTTTTTTTTTTTTTTTTTTTTTTTTTTTTTTAATGCCTTCAGAGAACTTCCTCCAGTAATTCCTATGAATTGTGGTTCTCTAGGGAAAGACCATATTTATTTATTTATCATCAATAAATGTACTATAAGAAGTAAGTCTTTTGACACCTTATGTAAAAGAAGGAAATCCAAAGTTGTAGAGGTCCTTAGACGATGTATGTCTAAAGCATTGTCTATAATAGTATTTTTAAGCATTCTACCTCTAGAAGAATGTATAGAAGAGCAAAGGTAAACTTGGTGTTCCAAAATGTTCAGAATGCGTCTGTTTCTAAGACGTCTGGGTTCATATTGATTACATTTCGCATTATTGCAAGAAGCGATAAATTCAATAACTGGATTGAACTCTTTGAATAACTTTGAAGTATATAATTTTACAGCGATAGCTTAATTCCATTAACTGGATGTAACTCTTGGTCAGCTTTTGATTATCTTTAATTTCCATATAAGAAACAATTAACCCAATCGTTTAAATGAGGATATTTGATATCCTCTATGCAACTGATGTAAATCATGTGTATCAAAATAGATGTATCGAAAAATATGGCCATCAACTCTGTAAAGAGGTATTTCGATTCATCTTAACGTTAATTATTACAAAAACAAAAATCCCTCTAATGAAAAGAATTAGTCTTCATCTAGACCGGGAAATCGTGTGAATCACTAGTTCAACCTTTTAGGTTTAAGGGAGTTAGATGACTTAAAAAATGTTTTGTAACCACTGGCCATCTGATAGGATAACCGATGGTGGACGAACAGCTGCGTCTAAAGTCTAATTTTTCTTACGGGCTACATTTTTTGTTTCTACAGACGTTCTGTGTAACCCCATCCATACCTAATAGCTGGAGAAGTGGACTTTAGGACTTTTAATCGGAATTAAGCTTAACTCTTAGATGATACAACGAGTTAAGCGTATAAATTTTTTTACAGAATTTGAATTGTTACATAATTCACGTCATAGTTTGCGGTTGGGTAACGATACTGCCATATCGTCAGAAATTAAAATAAAACCAGGAAACTGAGCATGTTTTGAGGGTAGTAAATAACTTTAACACTCTAACACCTAACAAATCTTCATGAAAAAACCGCGGTAAGTATCTGAGATGAGTCACAACTTCTTTATGTATTTTACCAAGGATGAATCGGTACTTTAAAATAAGATTCTTCAGTTCATAGGCATAAAACCCTTTTTAAGTATTCGCTTGTAAGCTGTTCTATGAACTATCAATTTCAAAGGATTTTGAACTACAAATTCATTCAACGCCTTTAAATTTAGAATGTATCTTTTACCACGTAAGATTTTGAGGTTAGACACATCTTAACTATAATCGAACATGCAGTGACTCACTCCCACATTATCTCACCCAAAAAAGAAATGTCGATTGTCAAAGACATTTGTCGCTTTTTCTTTGTTGTGAACGTGTAAGGCGGTACACTGTGTTAGTGTACGATTTTTAAAATGGTATTATGTAATAATAATTTTTTGGAGCTAGTTCCTTAATTTGTTCAATTCATTAAAATATTTTATTGAATGTACGTACATTTGTACACCTAGTGAAAGTCAAAAAATAGTCTTCACTTATTATAACTCCCGAAATTCTAGATCATGTTATAGATCGTGACGGATTCCTTGTCAGTGATATGTAACCAATAAACTTCAAAATGTTGAAGACAACTGGCATATAGGTACCTTAATGTCTAGCGTCGTCGATGAACCTGTTCCTTGTTGTGGCTGATGCTGAAGACTCGCTGCCACGTCGCATCTTCCTCGCGGCTGATCGCCAATACTCAAGTGTGTCACGCCCCCCTGCTGGCCGAGCCGTAACGAGAGGGGGCCAGCTAGTTTCTCGAGAAACGAGATTGCGCTGTCCCAGCGGTGGGTGTCGATAGCAAAGTCGCCCGCCGCGCCCTGCTGGTTTCTTTATTTACAACACCTGACGATCAGTAACCATTGAAACTAGTATAATGCCCGAAACTATTTCTCCGAAAAAACATCTGGTCCCGTTCGTGAACTTTAATTACTTGTCATTTGTCGAAACAAAATGTCATTTGTCAATACTTAAGCTTCTTCTCAGTTCAGGACGCGTTGTGGTTTAAGATTTTTATTAGTTTCAGAAAGAATTTAACAATTCACTTCAATGAAAATTTCAGACTAATGGTACATTATACATAATATTGTTAACTTATTGAGTTTTGAGCTAATAGTTAAATTATCATCCCATTACACAATCTGAACATTAATTTTCGAAAGTAAGTAAAATTATTTTCCACCACAAAATCTAAACATTATTGTGTAAGTTCGACGCGTTGGTACCCTCGTGGAATTAGTTTTTAAGTCGTGAAATAGTTATCACTGATAAAAGGCTATAACGTTTAACTGGCTATTCATAAGCCAGGCAAGTATATCAAATAAACTATTTGATTCTTTGCAATGAAGGTCGGCTAGAATTTTACAACTGTCGGGACTAACCATTAATATAGTTCTTGTGACTGAGCGCCGATAGCAATTCGGGATCAAAGTCCGGGAGGTCATGCGGAGCCACTTGTAGTGAAGCCGAGAACAGCGCCACACCGACATCGTCCCCCGTTGGTATCCGCAAAGTCCTTTGAGGTTTTTTTAAAATCCTTCGTGTTGACCCGCAGTCAACCTCCAGGAGCATTGACGCATCATGCTATGCTTTCGTGGTATCCTCAACGTGATACCCTCCAAGCTAGCTTAGAGATGCCTGGACTATTTCGCGCATCATGCTATACTTTCGTGATAACCTCAATGTGATACCCTCCAAGTTAGCTTAGAGATGCCTTAGGATTTCAATTTTTGGACACACTTTCGTCAGCATTGATATTTGAGTTGATGTGATATCTGGGAAAAAAGGTTAATTTTCACTTACCCTCTTTCCTCGGAGTCTGACGAAGATGAATGCACAATTATATGATTTGATTTGATTTTATTTTTGTTATAATAATAAATTTTACTAGCGTCTAAGCATTATCAGTATAGAAAATTAAGCAAGTTTTAACACTGAACACTTAATTTTTTTTACTTTGAACCTAAATTAACAAAAACGAGACGTGTTTTTGTAGTCGAGTGCTCATTGCCGCGCACAATAAAAGAATGGAGCATGGCGCGGACGTAGGCTGGGAGAGCGTGTCCATCAGGGTGGTCAGTTTTAAAAAACAAAATAAATAAAAGTGCGAAATTGCCAGTACAATGAAAGTGTACCTGATTGTGTTTATTATTATTGAAGAATAAAATGTATGAAATATAACTAAAAATAATTAACTCAATATTTTGTTAGGAAGAACAACCAAATATATTTAAAGAAAAATTGGCATTAGGGATTTGTTTTTCATATCTGGAATAAAATTTTGCGTGATATAAAAGTTACTTTGTTTTCAATAAAATTGAGAAGTATAGACATTTCAATCCATGATGACGCGCCCCACTCTGTCAAACTCCATATGAATCGAATGAAACATAAGCGATTTTGTCAGAGTGGGGCGCGTCTTCAAGGATTGAAATATATACAAGTTGTTTATGGGCCTGTAAGTTTGGTGAAAAAAAATTGTAAGAGTTAATTTGGAGACCACATTCTATACAAGTGGAATATAAACAAAAAATTAAAAACCTACGAAATTTGTAGTCTTAAAATTGAAAAAGGATTATTTTTTTATTTAAACTCCCCGGCTAAAGGAAAGTAAGAACTAAGAACCTATTGGTTTAATTATAAATCCAAGAAAATCGGCCGTAGTTTTATTAGTAAGATATAGAAATTCGAACTTAAATTATAGTCAATCCATTTATGTAGGGTCTAGGGTCGAAGTTACTTACTAGAATCAATTATGAATATCTAATGCAAATGCCAAGTCCTCCACTTGACTCTATTTGAGAATTTGAGGTTTCCTTGATTCAGATTCTTTTATTTTTTTACTTTAAATCAAAAACTTCATAAACTGAAACCAATTTTATCAGTAACGCCATCTCTAGGGCTGTTAAATTTTCAACTTACTACTTGTTTGCACGGTTCATTTCATAAAGGTTTGTCACGCATTTCACAGGTGACCCAGACTGAAAACTCGTAATTTCCTCAATAGTAACGCCCTCTGCAAGTCTATGAAATTTTAACTTTACTTCACACATGACCGCATGGTTTAATGTCACAGAGGGTTGTTTTGAATTGCGTCATGAATTTCCTCCAGCTTAACGCCCTCTATAGGCCATAAAATCATCACTTCATATAGGTTTGTTTTGAGTTTCACGTGGTTTGTTTCACAGTCACACAGTGTTGTTACGAGATGGAAATACGACATCTAGTGATGAAAGCTGGACGAGCTTTGTAAGTTTAAGGTTCTTTTCATGGAAGTAACTGTAGTAAAGTTCGTGCTGTGGTTAGCGTTCAGGTTTTGGTTTCAGATGTGTATCTTTGTTGGAAAGTTCAGCTTTCTTTGTATAGATGGCGAGCACGGTATAAATGTGAAGCTTTTGAGTGAGGTGGATAGGTGTTTTGAGACTGCTGTCTTCAAAAATATTTCCTGCTCTGGGGTTATCCAACGATGTTCATGAAACAAGATTATGAAGAGATGACTAAATCAAAAAGTGGTTTTCTAGCTTGGATGAAGTCAGTGATACTTAAGCGTGAAACAGTTGGTAAACAATATTTAGTAGATATTTTATTTATTATACGAGTTCATTCATGCGTCATCAATAAATTAAATTAATTAAGGTAGCTTTTTATGTTGATCGAAATGAGAAATTATGCGTATACTCAGACCAACTCTAAATCAAACTCTCGGTTAAAAATAATAACATAACGTACTGAGAAAATAAAATAATTAACTAATTCATAATAAACGGCCATCA
The DNA here is from genome assembly GCA_963855885.1 of Coenonympha glycerion. NCBI lineage: Eukaryota > Metazoa > Arthropoda > Insecta > Lepidoptera > Nymphalidae > Coenonympha > Coenonympha glycerion. The sequence goes on along the minus strand of OY979637.1, from coordinate 10,853,502 downwards.
AATTAAGTATGATTATGATATATGATTAAATAATATTTTAGCAAAAAATTACAAAACAACGCAACGATTTCTCGGCTGAGCAGAGCAATGCGCCCACAGATTTTAAATGCGCCGCTCGGGTCCGGGTTAAACTGATAAAACGTACATTAATAAACGTTAACTCTGGAAAAAAAAATATATTAAAGAAAGAAAACTAGTCTTTTGTTCGACGTGAAGATAAAACCTAGATTTTTTTTAGGACAAGACTATCAAAGTCAAACTCAAACATTAAGCCACTACGCAAAAGTTTTAAGACCATTAATTACAGCTGAAGAACAACAAGGGTCTAAAAATAATTAGCGCCAAATTAATGACTTTTTTCTGCGACGATAATAAGGAACTCTTAATGAGACTGTAGAGATGTGCTTAGCTTTCTAAAAAGAGATGGGATTCCTTCGGGAATAAGAGCTATATTATCAATCATTCTTATTAACTCACTAGAACAAGATTAAAATTTTTAAATGAAATTGTGAGATGGTGAAAAATAAAAGTAAGTTGTAATAATAGTTAGAGAACATCATTTATTGTCAACAAATTATTGTGTTTATCTTCGCATTTGTACGGGTTATAGCACTTTACTTATATCTTTGCTGCTAGTTTGATAGATTTTGCCATGTGTTAGGTCTCTGTTCCTTCTGTTTAAATCGAAAACGTGTAATATTATACTAGTAGCATCTAAAATTATTTACGGTGAATTCAGGAGAGAAATAAGGATAAAGTAAGTAGTGATTATAATGCTCATTTGTGTCAATCCGAAACTGCCAAGCCTGTTTGAAATTACGAAGGCTATTATTTTACCTCTCCAATATTTTATTTCAACTGACGGATCCTTCGAGGGGTCGAGACAAAAGGAAATAATAAAAAAACATTACAGTCAGTCACAAAAGGCTCTTAGCGTTCTTTTGGCAATGAAGGTCGTCATGGGAGTTTCGGCTGTTACGCATTAATATAATTTTTCCTTTTGTCCTACAAATTTATTTCGACTCTCCCAATCGTAAATTCTCTTTTGTTGCGAAGCCTCTTTGTGCTTTATTAGTTCTGGACTGTAAGTTTTAATTTGCCTTTTAGGTTGAATAAACGATGGCGTAATGGATTGAAAAAGGCTTTTCTTAGAGAAACATAATATTAGCATAACAACTTGCAACAAAATGCGCCTAAATATTTTTAATAGTAATAATTTTTTTATTAAAACATTGCTATTCAAAGTGTTTACTCTGATTTTATAAGCTTGTAATATGAAATATTAATTAGTTCATAACCAATACGCATCATTTTTTTATAAAAATCATTGCTATTAAAAATATTTAGGCGCATTTTGTTTAAAGTTGTTATGCTGATATTATGTCTCTCGCCTGTTTTCTGATCATAAAACTTAAACGATTGTAAAGAAATAATTATAAGTTTTAATATGACGTACTGTTTGTCGATGGCCATGAATACTTTTTTCCAGGGCACAGCTCCATTCAAGTTTCGGCCATGTCCTTTTCGTGCAATTACCTACCTCAAGTTAATTAAGCTTTAACACTTTTAGTAATTTAGCATCTAGTTTACGAGATTTATACCTTGAAACAAGGTGTAAAATATTAAGTTCCGTTTACCGTATACCTGTGTATGCATGCCCCTTCTCTGCAATTGCACATGCGCGTCTGCAACACAAGTTCTCACTCAATCAAGAGGTATAGGTCAACAGCATTAATTGGCATCAGGAACCGATGAGCTTGAGTTAAGTGTTGGCGAACTTTTTATTGTTTGATTTTAATTTGGATTCTGATTACGTGAGCGGTTACTAAGAATTTATAAAAATAAAGGAAGTTAACTAAAAAAATTAAATCCAATTTTTAAATCTACGCAAAAAAAAATCTACATTCTGGCGTGGAAAAGTTTTACGAAAATTATTATTTTTTTGTATTTTAGAGTCTCTGTATTCAGCGATTTTAACGGTTGGAAATGAATAGCCTTAAAACATTCGGGTGCTCCTAAATTAAACCATACATGTGGTTACGAAAGAACAATTTATAGACGCACAAAACTTAGAAACGTTCACTGGTACCTACTACTGTTTATTTAAAACTATTCTTTATAAAAATAGGTATACGTAACATTAAATATAAAAAAGCGGCCAAGTGCGAGTCGGACTCGCCCATGAAGGGTTCCGTAGCAGCAAGTAACATAATAATATAAAAGTTCTTGTAATTAGTGGGAAAATCCCTTAGATGTATGATTTTTACCTTTTGAAATGTGAATTTTGGAAATCCCGTTCTTAGTGCATCTTCATGACCTAGGTACCAAATTTCAGATCTCTACGACTTTTAGTTTTTCCGGAGTATCTTGTATTTTGTATCTTCCATTCGGCGGTAGAAGTGGTTGTTACTTTGACCGTCCTCGATCTATTGTGACGCCGCCAATTATAGCTCCCAGCCAATACTATTTGCCGCCAGGAACAGCAGCAGCTTCTTGGCTGAAAGAAGTTAAGCATCATTAGAGTTTAGTATGTGCTTTTCTGGAGTAGCTGGAACAACGAAGAAAATTTATCTTTTGTACGGGAAAATCCCTTAAATGTATGATTTTTACCATTTAAAATGTGAATTTTCGAAATGCCGTTCTTAGTGCACCTTCATGACCTTATATCAACCTAGTTACAAAATTTCAGATCTCTACGACTTTTAGTTTTTCCGGAGTAGCTGGAACAATGAAGAAAATTTTAATTTTATATGGGAAAATCCCTTAAATGTTTTATCACATTTACCAGTTCGAAAGTGTCTTTCGCGCAATCTATTTACTTTAGAAAAAAATGATAAAAGAAAGATCAATTTCGTTTTTGAATACCTATGGGTTTGATGAAAAAAAAAATGAGTTTTTGTTCTCAGTATGGGGAACCCTAAAAATTTTTATTTTTTTTATTTTTGTGTGAAAATCTTAACGCGGTTCACGGAATACATCTACTTACCAAGTTTCAACAGTATAGTTCTTATAGTTTCGATAAAAACTGGATATGACATACGGACGGACAGACAGACAGACACGACGAATCTATAAGGGTTTCGTTTTTTGTCATTTGGCTACGGAACCCTAAAAATGGTCGTAACTCGGACGGACGCTTGTCTGTTACATCAAAACACACAATGCCCTTGATGAACATAACAACGGACGCATAACAATAACCCTTAAATCAAGATATGAATACAATTTCGGACTAATGAAGGTTGCCTACCCGGTCCCTCACAAAGCCCTCTCTGTATTCCTCCTCATAATACAAGCGTCTACCGCGTATAGACTATAGATATAGGCATAGATAAAGGGATAAGCCTCTTCTTATCTCGATAAGTGGCTGGAAACAATAGCCCTTCGTATGGCTTTAAGTTAATCGAAACTTCGGTTACTTCGCGAAAAGGGATAATCAAAATTGTGTCTACGTAAACGAATCTTCTTTCTTGTGTTATTCGGCTAAGTTTGGTCCAAACAGAATAATTGCTACGTCTTCATTATATGTTGTCTTTTAATTTGTTTGGTAATGTTATTATAGTAATAAAGCGTTTTTCATTAAGAACATATTATATTTGATTTTAAAATCACATTTAATAGTTTGTGGATTTCAGTTCGCTACAATTTGTTTTTCACTCGTAAATCTCACGGGAACCGTTAGTTTTAGAGAATTAACTATACATTTATTCTGGAAAAGTAAAATGACGTAAACTATATTTACTATAACTTTTCTGGCCCTCAACAAATATAAATAAATCATCTACCCAACTTATAGCTTATTTGCTTTGGGAAAACGATAATTACCTATAATTATATTTCATACATTTTATTCTTCATATAATAAACACAATCAGGTACACTTTCATTGTACTGGCAATTTCGCACTTTTATTTATTTTGTTTTTTTTTAAAACTGACCACCCTGATGGACACGCGGTCCCCAGCCTACCTCCGCGCCATGCTTCATTCTTTTATTGTGCGCGGCAATGAGCACTCGACTACAAAAACACGTCTCGTTTTTGTTAATTTAGGTTCAAAGTAAAAAAAATTAAGTGTTCAGTGTTAAAACTTGCTTAATTTTCTATACTGATAATGCTTAGACGCTAGTAAAATTTATTATTATAACAAAAATAAAATCAAATCAAATCATATAATTGTGCATTCATCTTCGTCAGACTCCGAGGAAAGAGGGTAAGTGAAAATTAACCTTTTTCCCAGATATCACATCAACTCAAATATCAATGCTGACGAAAGTGTGTCCAAAAATTGAAATCCTAAGGCATCTCTAAGCTAACTTGGAGGGTATCACATTGAGGTTATCACGAAAGTATAGCATGATGCGCGAAATAGTCCAGGCATCTCTAAGCTAGCTTGGAGGGTATCACGTTGAGGGTACCACGAAAGCATAGCATGATGCGCCAATGCTCCTGGAGGTTGACTGCGGGTCAACACGAAGGATTTTAAAAAAAAAACACCTCAAGGGACTTTGCGGATACCAACGGGGGACGATGTCGGTGTGGCGCTGTTCTCGGCTTCACTACAAGCGGCTCCGCATGACCTCCCGGACTTTGATCCCGAATTGCTATCGGCGCTCAGTCACAAGAACTATATTAATGGTTAGTCCCGACAGTTATAAAATTCTAGCCGACCTTCATTGCAAAGAATCAAATAGTTTATTTGATATACTTGCCTGGCTTATGAATAGCCAGTTAAATGTTATAGCCTTTTATCAGTGATAACTATTTCACGACTTAAAAACTAATTCCACGAGGGTACCAACGCGTCGAACTTTTCTAACTATGTACCTACAACAATAATGTTTAGATTTTGTGGTGGAAAATAATTTTACTTACTTTCGAAAATTAATGTTCAGATTGTGTAATGGGATGATAATTTAACTGTTAGCTCAACAATATTATGTATAATGTACCATTAGTCTGAAAGTTTCATTGAAGTGAATTGTTAAATTCTTTCTGAAACTAATAAAAATCTTAAACCACAACGCGTCCTGAACTGAGAAGAAGCTTAAGTATTGACAAATGACATTTTGTTTCGACAAATGACAAGTAATTAAAGTTCACGAACGGGACCAGATGTTTTTTCGGAGAAATAGTTTCGGGCATTATACTAGTTTCAATGGTTACTGATCGTCAGGTGTTGTAAATAAAGAAACCAGCAGGGCGCGGCGGGCGACTTTGCTATCGACACCCACCGCTGGGACAGCGCAATCTCGTTTCTCGAGAAACTAGCTGGCCCCCTCTCGTTACGGCTCGGCCAGCAGGGGGGGGCGTGACACGCTTGAGTATTGGCGATCAGCCGCGAGGAAGATGCGACGTGACAGCAAGCCACATCAGCCAGCATCAGCCAGCATCAGCCACAACAAGGACCAGGTTCATCGACGACGCTAGACATTAAGGTACCTATATGCCAGTTGTCTCCAACATTTTGAAGTTTATTGGTTACATATCACTGACAAGGAATCCGTCACGATCTATAACATGATCTAGAATTTCGGGAGTTATAATAAGTGAAGACTATTTTTTGACTTTCACTAGGTGTACAAATGTACGTACATTCAATAAAATATTTTAATGAATTGAACAAATTAAGGAACTAGCTCCAAAAAATTATTATTACATAATACCATTTTAAAAATCGTACACTAACACAGTGTATCGCCTTACACGTTCACAACAAAGAAAAAGCGACAAATGTCTTTGACAATCGACATTTCTTTTTTGGGTGAGATAATGTGGGAGTGAGTCACTGCATGTTCGATTATAGTTAAGATGTGTCTAACCTCAAAATCTTACGTGGTAAAAGATACATTCTAAATTTAAAGGCGTTGAATGAATTTGTAGTTCAAAATCTTTTGAAATTGATAGTTCATAGAACAGCTTACAAGCGAATACCTAAAAAGGGTTTTATGCCTATGAACTGAAGAATCTTATTTTAAAGTACCGATTCATCCTTGGTAAAATACATAAAGAAGTTGTGACTCATCTCAGATACTTACCGCGGTTTTTTCATGAAGATTTGTTAGGTGTTAGAGTGTTAAAGTTATTTACTACCCTCAAAACATGCTCAGTTTCCTGGTTTTATTTTAATTTCTGACGATATGGCAGTATCGTTACCCAACCGCAAACTATGACGTGAATTATGTAACAATTCAAATTCTGTAAAGAATTTTATACGCTTAACTCGTTGTATCATCTAAGAGTTAAGCTTAATTCCGATTAAAAGTCCTAAAGTCCACTTCTCCAGCTATTAGGTATGGATGGGGTTACACAGAACGTCTGTAGAAACAAAAAATGTAGTCCGTAAGAAAAATTAGACTTTAGACGCAGCTGTTCGTCCATCATCGGTTATCCTATCAGATGGCCAGTGGTTACAAAACATTTTTTAAGTCATCTAACTCCCTTAAACCTAAAAGGTTGAACTAGTGATTCACACGATTTCCCGGTCTAGATGAAGACTAATTCTTTTCATTAGAGGGATTTTTGTTTTTGTAATAATTAACGTTAAGATGAATCGAAATACCTCTTTACAGAGTTGATGGCCATATTTTTCGATACATCTATTTTGATACACATGATTTACATCAGTTGCATAGAGGATATCAAATATCCTCATTTAAACGATTGGGTTAATTGTTTCTTATATGGAAATTGAAGATAATCAAAAGCTGACCAAGAGTTACATCCAGTTAATGGGATTAAGCTATCGCGGTAAAATTATATACTTCAAAGTTATTCAAAGAGTTCAATCCAGTTATTGAATTTATCGCTTCTTGCAATAATGCGAAATGTAATCAATACGAACCCAGACGTCTTAGAAACAGACGCATTCTGAACATTTTGGAACACCAAGTTTACCTTTGCTCTTCTATACATTCTTCTAGAGGAAGAATGCTTAAAAATACTATTATAGACAATGCTTTAGACATACATCGTCTAAGGACCTTTACAACTTTGGATTTTCTTCTTTTACATAAGGTGTCAAAAGACTTACTTCTTATAGTACATTTATTGATGATAAATAAATAATTATGGTCTTTCCCTAGAGAACCACAATTCATAGGAATTACTGGAGGAAGTTCTCTGAAGGCATTAAAAAAAAAAAAAAAATATATATATATATATATATATATATATATATATATATATATAAAAAAAAGGACATTTTGTTGGAATTTTTAATAATTTATATGTTTCAAAAATTTTGTGTTATTTACAAAGTTTTGTGGCAATACTGCTTAATTAACGACTGAGATCCGTACAATCCGTACCTACATTATAAGTCAACCTCGTAATTTCCAACTTGTTAACGACGTAGCATATGGTACGATTACTTGTTATCATTCGGCATTGAGTTTAATTTCTGCTGATGATTTTGGGTCAAATAAAAAAAATAAAATAAAATATATATATATATATATATATATATTATATTGCGAAAATGAATAGATAAATTAACATCAAACACCACATAGTAGCACACAATATAGTATGCTAACACATTGCTCAATGGGCCTTAATAAGAGTTTATTCATTCCGTAACTTTGCTTTGCTGATCTTGTAACTTTTTTAGCTCTAGGCAGTAGACACAGCACAGAATGAGAACATTAGCATTAGTTAAAGTTAGTATTATTGTTTTTATATAATTCAAGGGAATTATTGAGTTTATACAACGCCAGCTACTACTCAGGGCGAACCAGTTTTAATTATACCATAATTAAAACTGAAGAGAAAGTATAAAAATTTGCCACAGCTTTGAAAAACAAATCGATATGTCGTTTACAAAATCTTAGACCAAGATATATAATAGACAACCTCCTGATAATGTTGAAGCGACCTCATAAGGTCGCCTGCAGGCAGACCACCGTGAGAACGTGTCTGCCGAGGAATATAATCTCTCACGAGAGAGGTCTGCGTTTCAGTGCACTCAGCAACACTTCCTCGGCGAGCACGTAGTTTGTTGCTTGACCTCATCAGAAAAGCAGTCTGCTGGTAACAACCATTACGGACGTTACCTAAGTTTTATAACCTCTTATTGAGCGATGATGCTTCTGTCGCAATAGCTCTTTTGCTCTCTAATCATTATTCATTATAATCTATCTAAATATAAATTAAACCTATTTATAATGTGACTGGGTTATTGATCCAGGAATTGAACGAAAAGATTGTGTTAATTAAATACTTTTGTGGTATAAAGAGGACCTATTTCCTATTATAATAGGAAACAATTTACTATCTGTTAATGTCCATAATTTAACAAAAATTTTCATCTCTAAACATCTACCTGATTGTGTTTATTATATGAAGAATAAAATGTATGAAATATAATTGATGATTAAACGAACTTACCTGTAAGTGAAGTTCTATCACAATTATGTGAATACATTTTATTCGAATATAATAATATAAGGTCCCTCCCATACCCAAAACCCATGAGTATAATACGAAAATTTTGTTAAATATTCTCTAAAGAATGAAGCATGGCGCGGAGGTAGGCTGGGGACCGCGTGTCCATCAGGGTGGTCAGTTTAAAAAAAAAACAAAATAAATAAAAGTGCGAAATTGCCAGTACAATGAAAGTGTACCTGATTGTGTTTATTATATTCGAATAAAATGTATTCACATAATTGTGATAGAACTTCACTTACAGGTAAGTTCGTTTAATCATCAAATACTAAGCATTAATCACGTCTTACTGTAATGGATTTGAGTGTAGGTATTATTTTTAACAAAAAAAATGCTTGTATGAAAAATAAAGCAACAGCGAATAGTATTTGGGGTTCTAAGTGTAGTTTGTTTTTCAATACTGCTTCAATTTCATTTATTTTCTTCCAACCTTTTATTACAGTATTAGGTACCTATTTTTTTCCCCAGTCACCTCTCTCAATAGCTATATCTCAATAGGTCACTGGCAGAGATCTTCTACACTCTGTATAAGTGTAATAAATGTATAAGGTACTCCATAAATAGTAATCAAAAATAAAAAAAATATTTGATATGCCAACTTTATTACTTTGGAACGTTGGTAACGTTGTTTGTAGGTATTCCATTTTCACGCATACGTGGTCCAAAAGCCATCAAGTGACCTAATCAAGTAGGAAATTGGTTACCCGAAGTCCCTTTTACCCAAAGCTGTTTCTAGAGATAACCTTCTTATAGTGAGGCACAAATGTCCAGTCTTGTGTGAAATTTATAAGACTGCCTAAAATATTAAAGAACTTCGGGCCTACGGCGTAGCACAAAGCTTGTGATTAAAATTAAAATTTTAAGTTTATCAGTGCGTTATTTTTACAGGTAAATAATAACTAAACATGATTTAAATTGACCTAGCCCGCGAAATTCAAATTTTATTTAGTTTTTCGGAATTATTAGACTATAACTATACATTGTAGGTTTATGGCAATGAATTTTGCGGGCTTTGCTCAAAAATTACTACTCACCACATATTGGTTCCCGAAAGATATTTTTTTTACAGATTCCCAGATTTCGAGCTATCCGGAACCACTATGGAGTAAATGAGTATTGTTGAGCAGAGTTTTTATTGAAAACATGCAGATGCATAATTGTTGTGCCAGCAAAACTCATTGCCTTAAGCCTACGTTGCCCACTATTAGCGAAAAAATAAATAAAATTTGAATTTTCGCGCCCGGATGGTACCCATCCTCCATAAAGGTATTTTAATAACTTAATTTAATCTATATTTGTGCTAATATGAAAGACGGCTAAATTATTACGATCTTAGTTATACGGTCTTAGTTCTAAAAGATGGGCATTTTTTGCCCTAATAAAACTCTGGTGGCGCAAGGCGACCAATTATAATTACGCGGCTGTCGTCGCCTTGCTCCTATCCTTTAATTATATAACTCCGTAGACACGATTAATTAGAGATCTAGTTTTATTACTACTTCATTGTTCGCTGGGTTGTAGTTTCGACTCGCCTGGTACGTAATTAGTATCTATGGTTTGCAGCGTCCCTTTTTCTACCTTTTGTTTTCGCTTCAAATTAACATTTACGTTGACTTTTCTATTCATTGATAGAATAATAATGTTAACAGAAAATAATAATTAGTTATAATAATATTAAACTACAAAGAATAAAATAGTAGATTGATACAGTAAAATGTTGGACTTTACCTACAGATTGTTTTCAGCGATTTTCAGGATTTAGCGGATAGCAAGATAATTTTAATCTTTGTAGCTAAATATGGAATTTCACAAAGTAACGCCTGCTTCTGTTCAATAGTAATATTAACATTAAATAAGATTATTGTAGCATAGACTCATAACATCTTGTACTATGCATCATGACGTCAATTCAACTATTGTACAACGAAAACGTTTATGTAAATATGAATTCATGTTTTGTTAAAAATAATTTTATGTTAACTATATGTAAAGTCAGTGTAAATTACTTGGCCCTGTCTCTCTCTATCTATAAAAAAAAAAAACTTTTTTACGTAGTTCCTTCCATTTGTATGGACAAATTACAAAGGTGGTTTAAAATGCTAAAGCATTCTTTTCCAAGCAACCCATACACAGAAGAAGTTTAAAAAATATGTAAAAAGGCTAGTGTATTGCACCAAAACGATGTACTGAACCGAAACCGATTCTAAATAGAAAGAAAAGTCGTTATTTCATTTCTTAATCAATTATTTCTATCAAAGAACACGTCGTTATTAAAAGAAGGATCTAAATTAAAACTTCCGTATGACTGAGCAAAAGTGCTGCCAGACTGCCCATTGCCGCCACCGTACACTTTGTTTAATGACGTGTTTCCATTGTTAGCTAACGTCACGTTACCTTATCGTCACGGCCGTCTGAGCCAATGGGCATTTCTAGCTAGACCTTTTTATTAGTGACAGCATGACAGGAGTTGCCCAACGCATACCCCTCCATCAGGGGATACAAAGGGGTTATGTGGAGCTTGCACTCAATAAAACCTGTCGCTTAGAACGGCGAACCATGTTGGTTGTAGTACGGGATTCACTTGCATCGTTCACGTGCCGTCTGCAGCTAACCACCATACCATAATCTATCATTTCAGTGACCTGTAATTACATTATAAAGTACGGTAAGACTTGATCTCATCCTGTCCTGTCCAGTGTGTTCCGTTTGCGGTTTTTGGACTGCTGTTGTAGTATCATGGATTGGTATCAATTTGATTATTACTATTAAAGTAACGTGACGTTGTTGAATTCCTACTAGGTACACCGAATCGTATCGGATACAAATGGAACCCAATCTTATCGGAACTGGGTTTTGTGTCTCGATTTTCTTTTAGTCCTTTGTTCGGAAAGCCATCAGGCGGCCAAATCAAGTAAGAAATTGCTGATCCCGGGCTTTGGTCTTTTTGCGAAATGCACCAATATCGTGATGAAAGCGCTTTCTCGATTGGAAAACTACAATATGACTTCGCCTCGCTTGAATCTCTTAAGATTATGCAGGACCAAAACGATTGCTTCATTTTCAGAGTTTGTGGAAACAGCCCTTATTTTCCGGCCTAGCTTGTTATAATTCCTTGTTATGAGGATTTAAATAAGTAGCTAAATTTATAATTTTTTAGGCAATGGTAAAATCTCAGCACACCCTCAACACGAACTTTAGAGTCGCTTTCTCTTACAAAAATATCAGCAAAACTGACACGTTTTTGTAATTTCTTCGTGTACTATGCAAAATATTATACATATAAACTAGGTAGTTTGTGTAAAAATGTAGCTCAGTGAACGTAAAGCTCCTGTTTTCACGGGGCTTTTATCTCTAGGCCCATTTAGTTACCCGCCGGAATTTCCAACACGTAAAGAGTGATTCATATTCGCAGTTCTAGACCAAATACCTTGCATATTATGGCTAAATGCTTAGTGTAATGTAGTGAAGGGTTCATATAACACCATTTTTCATCTTTTTTTAATCAACGCGAGCAAACGAGCAGGCGGGTCACCTGATGGCTAGCGATCACCGCCGCCCAAGGACATTTGCAGCAGCAGAAGAACTGCAAACGCGTTGCCGGCTCTTTAGTTTTGAGGGAACACTGTTGCTGGTAACTGGTTCTGGCATACCTAGCTGTTGTGGATTGCCAACCATCCAGGTAGCACACAGAAAGTGGAAGGAGGAATCACTTCAAACAGCTCTTCAGAACACTCCCCATTGAACAACCGATTGAACACATAATATAGAGAGCTAAAGTCTAACGGTGTTCTAAAGGTTCCAGCTTGATACTGAGACTGGGGTCTGCAACAAGTCGTACTGTCAGTCTCTGGATCCGGTCAAATTGAAGTAATTGGTAACCAGGTGCTCCAGCTTGATTGATCGATGACTCAACATTTTTTGTCATAAAGGGCCAGCTGCAGAGAGATATTAAAGTCACATAAATAGTGTTTCATAATAGAAACGTTTTAACAATGCTAACAACAAACTACAAAGAACCTGAGCTACAAAACATAATGATGATGGAATATCTACGAAAGGTTGCGCCTAATGTAATGAAACAGACATCGGTTATATTGAAGCTCTTTGATCACCGAGTTCAATAATATTATGTCTCTATTTTGGAATATCCCCTTTTCTTGGGAAGTAATAACCTTACTGCTTTGATCCTACTTTATTATTAGGATGATTGGTACCAGGAGTTTTAACGAGAATATAAATATTTTTATTAAAAAACTGCCAAATGGCTCGGCAAACGTTGTTTTGCTGTTAAGGATTTAAAAAAATTGCTTACGACCTACTCTCAGGCTACCTAACATTCATAGAAAATTTCATAACAATCGATCGAGCCGTTTTAGAGGAGTTTGGTGGTACATAACAAAAATTGGCACAAGAATTTTAAATATTAGACATAAAACTGAGCAAAGGAACAATAAACTCAAAAAGATTGAAATAAAAAGTATTCGTATAGGTACAACGTGCAGATTAATTACCCTTATTAGCCGAAAGCCTAAAGTAGGGAACGATGTATAGATGAAAAAATGTCACAAGAAGTGTAGCTCATATCCTGAGAGAAATGTAGGGAGTTCAAAAATGTACCATAAATTTTAAGTGACATCCCTGAAAACAGCTAGTTCAATATCAATGAACTGGGAATAATGAAAATAATATGGAGTTTGTTGATGTCACAGTAATTAGGGTTGCTATTTTTTTTGTATTGAAAATAAAATAAAATAATTGGGACTTCTTATCACGTTAATGTATTTCTTATAGGATCAAGTTAAAAAGTTAACTGCGGGCACACTATGCGAATGAACCCACACCTTGTATGCTACAGTAACGGTATTGGTAAATTAATGTAGTTAGCTTATACCTAGAGCAAAGATAAACACTATGAATATTCAATGTCGCCACCGTAGCAGGTTAGGTCTCCTGTGGCCGCAGTGTGCTAGGTCGATAATAATAGATGGGCTAATGTAATAATAATTTAGCTTTGATGGCATTCATATTAATGCTATTGAATATACTGGCCTAATTATTGCCTAATATTACTACTATATATATACTATCAGCCTCGACGACCTCCGTGGCGCAGGGGACGCACGCTCGGATTCGAGTGGGAGGTTGCGGGTTCGATTTCCGCCACGGGCCACTTTGGAATTTTATAATTTCTAAATTGGCTCAGGTCTGGTCTGGTGGGAGGCCTTGGCCGTGGCTAGTAACCACCCTACCAGCAAAGACGTACCGCCAAGCGATTTAGCGTTCCGGTACGATGCTGTGTAGAAACCGTTGGGGTGACTTAACTTACCCCTTCCAAGTTAGTACGCTAACATCTTCGACTGCATCATCACTTACCATCAGGTGAGATCGCAGTCAAGTACTAACTTGTATAGTGTAAAAAAAAAAAGCCCATGGACGTCCATAGCTGGAGCCCTTTCCGACACACGGTCCTCCGCCTTCCTCATCCACCCGGTATCAGCGACCAGAGGTCATCCTGCGCTGCGCTTGACGGTACGCGGTCTCCACTCCAGAACATCTTGGATTTGGAAGTGAGTGATATAAGATATTTTGATATTCGGTGAAATCCGATTGCATAATTCTTCTGGAGCTACTGCGATCACTAGCTGAGGTTTAGAGGCCGTGCACCGACTTTATTCTTGTTCTCTTCACTCTAATGTATACGTTGGTAGGTGCGTAAGCCATCATTGCGTAACAATAACGACGTTTGACGTTTTAATTACTGAAAACTAAGAAATGTTATGAAAAAATTTATTTTTGTAAATCATTCATTTTTTGTCATTCATACATTTTTTATGTTTTTTGAAATTATTATTATAAAAATAGAAATTTTGGAGCAATCTTTGGGAAAATTCAGATGTGTCAATTTAACCAAGATATATGAAACGTTTTTGAAAGTTCGTCTTTGTCTTTAACCTACTAGTCACTAAAACTCGCATATAGACAATCGCTTTAGCCCGTTAATCGATTGATTATTATAACTGCCTTAATTAATTATTTACTCGCTTTATAAAGAAGTATCTTCTTAAAAGAAAAATAAATCGAAGGACTTAATTTGTACACTTTTCTTCCTTATACCTAGTTCATTCTTTAATTTCCCATGAGGAAACCCATATCAATTCTTGTTAAAGAGAACCACTTCTTCATTTGTACTCCTGTGAAATAAATAATAGACGAGCAAATACTTCCTTAATTTTTACCGACCTAGCAGTGCCTACTTTGGCGACCCCCTTGGGCTGGGTTGGGATAGTTATACATACTTTTCATGTAATTTTAGCACTATACAAGTGTGGAAAGTATGTAATTTCTTCACGAGTCTTAGTTTTATAACCAAACCGGTCAACAATAAGGACAGTGGAAATGACAAATCCGCCCGTTCATTGAACGTTGTTTTTTAGGGTTCCGTACTCAAAACGTAAAAAAAGGAATTATTATTATTACTATTAGGGAGACTTCGCTATCCATCCGTCTTGAACCGATACACAGGATAGCTACAGACTTGAAATTTTCACAGATGATGTATTTCTGTTGACGCTATCACAAATAATACTAAAAACTAGAATAAAATAAATATTTAAGGGGGCTCCTATACAACAAACGTGATTTTTTTGCTTTTTATTGGCATATATTGATAACGGTGTTACCGTTAGGGTACATGTATTCAGTAGGTACGTACATTGTAAGTTTACTCTGTACTTCCATCCAGCAAAGGGAAACTATAAAGGAATATATGACTGCTTTTGAAAATCCTCGGACATTTGTAGAACTCAATGTGAAAACAGGGACTCACGTTTGTTTTTTTTTATCAAAAAAATCCATGGTAGGTTGTTGCTGCAACGAGTCTCACTGTGTTATAAGAATATTTTATTTATTTATTTTCAGGAGTTGTAACAGTAGGCATAATAATATGCCATACGAGTATAATATACATGCAATTTTTGGTGATATCTCACTACTCACTATATAACTCCAAGAGTCATTTATTATCTTCAACTTTTACTTAAAGTTACTGAACATATCAAAAGAACATTACACTTTGTGCAAGAAAGTCCTTGTAAATACTCGTATCATGAATTCATGACAATAAAATTATTCTTAATGTTTTCAATTGCAAATAAAATTTTGGGTTTATTTAACAATTTTTCTGAAAAGGGCTCTGAAAGTGGGATCTGAAACTCGTTACGCAAACAAACGAATACCGTATACAATACTTAACATTACAAAATAAATAGCATTGCAGTTTATGGCATAATAACTGCCACTGAGGTGGTATCAACCCACACTATCCAAAATAAGGGCCCTGCCACAATTCCAAAATGAACAGTTGAAGAGCTTTCATTCCAGGATTAAAAATAAAAACGTTCGATCACAATGGACTCATTGTCTGCGGCCGGTTGATAGCAAAAATCTACTTCAAAAGGGTTTAAAGCCGTTAGTCCACTTCGCCGGACCATTAGCTCGATAGTTGAGCGGTGAGACGGCGAGAAGGGATTAAACCGTGCACACTCGTCGTTTTTCTTTGCTGCTGTTTCCTTTTTTTTCCGACGGATTAGCGCGATTAAATGCTCTACTGTTCTTATTAAAATAAGGACGCAATTCGCCGAGAGAAGTGGCATCTTTATGTGGTTGATATTCAGCGAACCCGAACGGAACGGAGCTTTCCACATCTCTGATACGAACCGCAGCTGAGTGTGGTACGTTTTTCATCTTCCGTGTTCCCGGTCAAGTATAATCAGTTAGACGTCATGATTGCTTTCTATCAGATATGATAGATAGAAAGATAGATAAACTCTTTATTGCACACCATAGAATAAAAATATAAAACAAAAAGAAATACAAACATAGCGATTTCTACCAGGCAATTAATAACCTGAAGGAATAAAACTGGAAACTGGATACGCGGTTGGTGGTGCCAGAATAAATAATACAATAAAATACTTTCAATAAATTACTTATACATAATATAAACTTTATAAACACACTATTACAACTAAATTATATTATATTTACTTGTACATATCTACATAATATATGATTGTAGTCAAGCGCAAGCCTATCAATATCAATACATAGAGGCACGACTTTTCTTTATATCACCTAAAGCTGGTGATATAAATCTCTCGGCTCAAATCTCCCACCAGACTAGACAGGTCTGTCCGAGAATCGAACCTGAGCAAGCCCATAGCCTAATTAGTGTGCTAGGCAGGTAAGTGAAATATTATAATGAGTATGGACAAAAGCAAGTCGGTATAATTAAGTAACTTAATATTTTTTTTCCTGGAGATAACTTATTTCATTGTTCTTAAGAGTTTCCCCCAAATACTCGACAAACATAGGATTTGTATCTGAGATGAATCTTCATTTCGAAACCCTAATTCAACTGAGACTGCGTCGCACTTTACGACAGGCAGCCCCCTGGGAAATATAAAAGTGAATGCGAACGTTCCAGTTGGATTAGTTGTACAAAATTGCGATTATAACTGATATGTGGCAATCACTACTCTATCTTTGTTTTAGTGGCCCCGTCAAAACTTTCAAAAAAAATCTTTATATCTGTGGTAGAATTTGGTTAGGCGACATTAAAGTGACGAGTGATATTACATGATAAACAAATACTTATAAAATCGAAGATGTGACAAAAATTCGAGTCTTATTTTGATTCCAATATTCTGCTTTTAAGCTCTCAAAGTCTCTACGTGTTTGTACCATCATCAGCTGAAACAACATTATTGTTTCAAACTGATAAGCAATGATAGAATTTATTTCTGAAGTAAAGCGAAAATTCATTGCAATTTTCGCATTATGTGTTCAGAAAGTATGTTATTAGTGTGCTTCGCTAAGCGAGAAAATTCCTTGCGACATTCGCTCGCAGAACTTGATTCACATTTTTATGAAGGTCATGCAAGTATTTTACTTATTATGTAGTTATTGTATGCAGTGACTGGAGCTTCAAGTAAAGCATTTCACTAACAAAGCTCTCAATAACTTTGAACTGAATTGAAATGTTAATAATCTTCGTACAACATGAAGTACAGTTAAATCAAAATGACGTACACGGTACACCTAACCTACTAGAATATAAGTGAATTTGGAATTTTAGAGGATTTTTGCAGTTCGGTGCTTAGTTAGTTACATGTTATTTAGTCCAGTGTAAAGCTCGGAAAGTTTTACCGGAGAAGAATAAGCATTCGTGCACTAAAAGATAAGATGCCACTCACAAAGTTTACGTATACTCTACTCAATACATATAACCAGGACAATACACCCATCTTGAAAACGCTGTCACCGTAGCAAAGTGTTATTTTATATACTTAAATAAAAATGAGTGGGTGACACAAATATATATATATCACTCTAGGGTATTTTCATAAGGAGAAAATTCCGTGGAAGTATACTACGAGTAACAAACAAAACATCAAAGATGAGAAAAACAGCGGCGTAGGTAGCAGGTATCGTGTTTTTCTTCACTTTGTGAGAGCACACTTCAATGGAATCTACTCCGTGAACTTGTTATTCGTGTCATACACAACATTATTGAACCTCCCCCGATCCTTGCTCCCCTAATAATAATAATTGCCTTGAGCGGATTTATGTTCGAAAAGGAAAATGACGAGTTCAGTTAACATTAGACGCTTTCACTTTATTAATTAATCTTAATCGTATTAGTAGAATTGAGGAGACGTTCTCCAAATCTTTTTTTTAATAAGTCAAAAGAAAGTTCCGATTGCGACAGAGAAGAAAGACATTACAACAAACGAGTCATGCTTATTTTCTTAGAAACTTTCCACCCCTATTTAACTGTGTTAGGGGTAGAGTTTCCAAAAATACCTGTCCGTTTCTTTTTATCCGAAAGTATAATTATAAATTTTCGTGAAAAAACATGAAAAATGATGGACTTTCATGCAAATTTAAATCCCTGATTTAATCACATCAGGGGCAGAATTAAAAAAATCCTATTTACCAACATTCCACGGCACATAAATTTCCTTAAAATTTCAAGTTTGTACGTTCAGCCGTTTTGGCTGTAAGTTGTCTGCCAGTTACTCAGGACAAAGCCTTTTTTATTCATGACTGCAAAGTTAATAAAATACCTCGTAGGCAGGAACATTGGCTGATTGGCATACTTAAAAAGAAACTTTTCCACCGACTTCAAAAAAGGAGAAGATTCGTGGGAATCTATGTTAATTTTATTAATCTAAATTACGATAGGGATATATTTTGTAACATTAAATGTCTAAACCAGTTTCTCAGTTAATATTTATTTTGAATAATAGCAAAAACCATTTACCTAAACCTTTTATTGTGTTGATACAAGTATACCTTTGTGGGTTTGGCAATTCAATATGCCTAGAAATAAAACAAAAATTTATGTACACTGCATATGTACTTACACACAAAGGATTAAATTTTTGTTTCTGACATTTCAAACATTTATTAACAAGTATGCCTTTCAATTTTTTACATAAATATATTGCTTGGCTTGCCGCTTGGCTGTTATAACACTTGTTGGAAATAATAATATAATTAATGTTAATTAACTACTTCCAGAATGTTCCTGTTTTGTTAACGGATTCTTTAAAGTCCTCACCAACAACAGCTCAAAAACTTTTAAGGGACAACGTGAAAGAGTGCTCTATCGTATTTAAATTTGAACATATCACTGCAGCAGACATAAAGAAAACCTCCCGGTCGATAAAAATTAAAAGAACTGGCGACCTTTGGGGAATGTCTGTGCAAGTGGTTTTCAACATAATCGACACTATTGCCCCATGTTTGGCTATAATATTTAACCAATGTGTTGATTTAGGTATTTTTCCAAATTTAATGAAACATAGTAAATTGATACCGCTATTTAAATCTGGGGATAAACAAGATCTTAATAACTATAGACCAATTTCAATCTTACCAACACTTAGCAAGATATTTGAAAAAATCATACTGGACCAACTCCTAAGTCATTTTAACTCAAATAAAATTCTTCATTCCGAGCAGTATGGTTTTACTAAAGGCAGGAACACCACTGATGCAGGTGCCAAGTTATTAAGTCATATCTATGATGCCTGGGGACAGTCTCAGAATGCTATCGGAGTCTTCTGTGACCTGTCCAAGGCTTTTGATTGCGTTGAACATCAAACGCTACTATGTAAACTAAGCCATTACGGTATCAAAGACAGAGCTCTTGATTTCGTTGCCTCTTATTTAAGTGATCGAACACAAAGGGTATGCATAAATGACACAAAATCACAGGGTTGTTCCCCCATTATGGGTGTGCCACAAGGTTCAATATTAGGCCCTTTTCTATTTTTAGTGTATATAAATGATTTGCCACACCATGTAAATGGTATTTGCGAGATAGTATTGTTTGCTGATGACACTTCCCTAGTTTTTAAAATAGATAAAAGTAAAGATAAAGAAAATTATGACGATGTAAATTGTGCTATCGCGCACCTATCGCACTGGTTCACAGTTAACAATTTGGTTTTAAATTCAAAAAAGACTAAGTGCATTGAGTTCGCACTTCCAAACGTAAAAAAATTAGTTAGCAACAAAAAGGTGATTGTGAATGGAGAAACACTAAAAATGGAGAACTCTACAGTATTTCTGGGGGTAACCTTAGATGATAAACTACAATGGGGCGCTCATATTGAGACTCTGGCAGGTAAACTTAGTTCAGCTGCCTATGCTGTGAGAAAAATTAGACAATTTACAGACATTGATACAGCCAAGCTTGTTTACTACGCCTACTTCCACAGTGTTATGTCCTATGGTATTCTATTATGGGGCAAAGCTGCTGATATTCAAACTATATTTGTATTGCAAAAGAGAGCTATTAGATCCATATACAAAATGAAGCCACGCGAATCTCTTCGCCAAAAATTTAAAGAAATAGGCATTCTTACAGTGGCGTGTCAATACATTTATAATTGTCTACTGTTTGTACGTCAAAATATTAATAATTACAATAAACGGATAGATATAAGTAACCGTCCAATTAGAAGTGGAGCACATAAGTTAGTTGTAGTGCCACACCGTTTGCGTAAGGTACAAAAGTCCTTTGTGGGGTTGAGTGTACGCTTCTACAATATGATCCCGAAGTCTGTCTTGGACTTACCTTTGCACCGGTTTAAAGATACTGTCAAAAAACATCTAATAAATCAGGGTTACTACACCATTGAAGAATTTTTAAATAACAAAGATTCTTGGAACGATAGTGATATGCTTCTATCTCCTCACGAGATATCTTAAAAATATTGTTTCATACTAAGTACTAAAAATTGTATATTGAGACATTTTTTTTTAAAAGAGCAAGTACCGAGTTTCTTGCCAGTTCTTCTCGGTGCAATCCTGCTTTCCGAACCTGGCGGTAGAGTCTCGACATTTTCATGAGAGCTTATATCTAAGCCTATGTGAAATAAAGAATTTCATTTCATTTCATTTCATTTCAATGATCATACATTTGTATGACACGAGTTAGGGCAAATAATATCACAATGGTAGGTATATAACAATCCGACATCGCAGAGTTTTTGTTTTATTTCAACGTACAGCCTGGAGTAGTTATTCATACGAACAATAGAGAAACGTAAAACTATGGTGCTGAAAGAAAATGAAAAGTACATTTGGAAAAAAAGTCGTATATTTACGCAAACAAGGATATTCCAGTCGACAAAAACCCCCGGGGCCACGGACACCGAACAAAAAATACATCAAATTACATTTTATAACTCTCTTCGAAATGTTAGGTGTCCCTAGGCTCAGCCATTGTTTCATGAAAATATATTCCTTTTATTTGTCACGCATTTTATATACACCATAATGTTACCTTTTGGATTATGTATTCAAATTTCACAGGAAATTGGTTTTTAAGCGGATTACTTCACAAATATGTAATACCCTTGGTGAACTTTTTTCAATTTTGTAATTTTAAAAAGACAATATTAAAAGAAATATTCGTAAATATAGTCGTGGTGCCAACCCGATCTAATCTCGGCTAAAAAAGCAATAAGTACGTATGATCTCTAGTTATCGACGAAAAAAAATCATGTGAACCTTAAAAATAAATGGGCTGAATTACGACAGTAGTTGTCGTAATTAGGAAAGCATGTATTAAAATAATGACATTTTACGATTATGTTTGATTATAGGCTGTCGAATAAGGCATGGTATCTAGTAGATACCATACTATCTACAAGCTCGAACAATTTCAGTTAAGTAAGTTAATATATTTATGGCACAAACGAAGATAACCATATTGATTGAGACGACTTACAGTTACGCGTAAGCCAAGGGAACTGAAAATACCTTCCACATTAATTCTTCTGGTAATAATTCTTGATAAGTTACTGGCCGTTTGCATAATAAGTCTATAAGAAACTCGGTTCGCATCTGAGAGTCTTCATTGGAGCCACACAGAAATCGACGGCTAAAACAATTTGTACACTTTCGCCATGGACATTTTTATGACTATTGACTGTTATCTGGTTTTTCTGAACCGCTTCTTCCATATAATATGCTATTTGGACACAAGTTTAGTAAAGCTGCCGTAAGCATAAACATGAGATAAACGAACAAAAATTACAAAAAAAATCCTAACAAGTTTCACCTTGCGTTATTGATCTCATCAGTAAAATCAATCACTGGAATAGATGGATAGGAAATGAGAGTAATCCAATAAATTATAAATAATTCCAATTTACGCACTTAATATTACACTTATTGATCATTTCTAAGAAATTATTATGAAGAATGGATGATATAATTTTGTGTACAGAGGTCAGAGTTCTAACTCACAGAGTTCTAAGAATAATATTATTGACTGCCTGACATTAGAGTAGTTTTACGCATAATGCTTATCTGACGCCGAAATTCACAGTTCGAATGATGAACTTCGTTTATCTCAGCAATACTGAATCCGGATTGTTTGCTGAACATTTGATGAAACATTCAGAGGGCAACCGCTCATTGTTCTCGTCCAAACAGGGCCACAATAGGATTTGCTATATCCTTATCCAAACACGGCCCCAGCGCATGTAAATTGGCCATATGTTTGCTATAAGCAAACAGGTATTGTGAGCTACATACTAGAGTGGGGGATTATCTGAATTGAATGTATTGTAAATTGTTGACTGTATAATTCGCCCTCATGCCAGAGATGATGTCTGCATGAATAGATCCCAGCATGCCATGTTTGTATACTTTATCACGTCACATGTGAAAAATTAATTCCATCGAATACTACCTTCCATATTACCTGGATGAAAAAAGGCGCTAATCAGCTTCGATGAGTTCAACTTCAAAAAATACTTTAAACATTAAAAAATAGTAATTATTCAAGTTTAATAAAAAGGGAGAAAGCTTTTTCATTTCTTAAGCTGACAATTTCTTTTTAGACGACTACCAAAAAATGAGTTGTAGTGTATATACTCGTATGTATAATATATGCGGGTCTCATTATTCCACCACGACTTCTGAACTACTGAAGAGATTTGGACATATGGGGTATAGTTACAATCCTTACATGATTCCGAGTAACATGGTTGTATATTGGAGTATATTTTTTGGAAAAAGTAGTTTTATCACAGGGTAATTATTTACTTGTTTCTAATTTATTATTTATTTCATATCTATGAACACTTATCAACTATAACAACTAAAACATATACGTAATAATTTAAATCCTCATCAGTGAAATGAGATTTACACTTATTTAAACTCGAATGAAATTTCAATCAGAGTCCATCAAAATGTTCTCCGGAGTTGTTTTCGTACATCAAAGTGTTCATCTAACTGGATTTGCTCCAAGATGAAAGTGAAATTTTAATGAAGAGACACCTCATACGGAATCTAATAACCACTTCACACTGACTCCTTATTACGTTCATCTCTAAATTGTGATTAGCATTTAATGAAATTTTGTTTGTTCCCTCAGGCAGGGGTTTTACGCACCTTGATCAATTTATTCGTGTTATCTCCTTTGTGATTCTAACTCTTCATTTTCCGTGATGACACACTCCGTGCTCTCAGACGTTTAAAGATAATCATAAATTAAATGATATTTCGTAATTAATTATTATTGTAATTATTGTAATTTTGACATTTTTAATCATTTAAGTTATAAGTAATTAATTAATTAATTATCATGTAATTTGTTTAGAAACCATAGTTGTCACCAATAAATAAAATAAAAAAATGTGATTGGTATATTTGGACTTGTCTAGTATACGGGTTCATTTGGCGACTGGCTGGAAATACTGCAACGTAACTATACTGTACGGATGATCATTTTAGAAGAGCCAGTACGCTAGACCTATGTAAAATAAAGATATTTTGAGTTTAACTTTGATCGACGTTCAAAATTCGAACATATCGCCATGTCTTCGTCAGCCCTTTTGAGCCCAAAATCAAATATTCTGGTGCGAGCTCCAGCCTGCCACCATACTTTATTTAAAGATGTTGATATATTTTCTAGTGGTGTTCAACCAATATCTGCGATCTGCCCTAGGGATCTGCACTTTTTAGATGCAAGTGTCATGAAGACATCAATCTTCAAATACGCAAAGCGTAAGAGTGAAAAGGACAGCTATTTGTATCACGAATAGTTCACTGCGCCCTAAAACACGCTGAAGCCTGAAGTTGCTTGTTGCTTGCCCTAAGGTCGTACTGGACAATTCTCTTAGTTATAAAGCTACACTTTCGGTCCGCGTATACCCGATCTACTTCTTTTTTTCTCTTGTTATATCATAGCTTGTAGCTTATTTTTTTTCAATGACATGGCAATATCTTGGTTGTTTTATTTTTGATATAGTGAATACCTACTTTTTTGTTTAAATATTATTTGGGGAAAAAATCCAAATGATCAGATTTTTGAATTGAATTAAATTCTCTCTAAGGCAATTGAAAGCCTTTTTTTAAACGGTATTTATTTATAACAGAGGTTAATTTTAAAATAGTTCCTTTTATTTTAATTTCCTTTTATATCGCAATATTCAAATGAATCTCACTTTTTTGTTAGAAATGAGTAATATAAGTTCAAAAGAGCGAGGTGTGACTCAACAGCGTTCCACCAGTTTTCGACACCGTAGAGATTTTAATATTTCACGTCGTTAGTAGATTAATCCACATAGCAGCTGAAATTGCTTGTAGTAAAATTTTCGTGGCGTCACTGCAATTTCACTTTAACCACAAATTAGCTCAATTATTCCAAACGAGCCAATTTCGTGCAAATTATATTAGTTTTATTGAAATTGTGGAGCGAAACATTTCAACGGCTCGTGCTTGAAACCACAACCACAGACGCAGCAGTCTGCTGACGAGGTTGCAGTCAAAACAAAACTATAACTAAATCAAATCAAAATCTACTATATAAAAATAAGTCGGGTTTTCCTTCCTGACGCTATAACTCCAGAACGCACGAACCGATTTCCACGGTTTTGCATTCGTTGGAAAGGTCTCGGGCTCCGTGAGGTTTATAGCAAAGAAAATTCAGGAAAAAATTCAACAGAAAAGCGGGAAAATCTTTTTTCACATACAGCGCCATCTCTGATACATAGCATGTACTACAAACCAATATTTTAATTGCGTCGCGTTCAGGCGCTGTGGGGGAAGGGACTGTGGGTAACACGGGACAAACGGGCCGGGACAAAAATATTTCTAACGCGGTACGCAGTCCGCGGGCACTGCTAGTTATTTAAAAAATAATCAAAAATATCTATTTTTTTATTGAAATAAATACTGCCGGGTGTTTTGTCAACTGCGTTGTATTTTTATAGCGATTTTTTTTTAATAAAAACAAAGATTTCAAAAACGTTTTTGCGACGTTATTGACATCCAAAAATTACTGAAACAAATTAATTACAAACTTAGTAACTTTATCACTGCATCTGTTAATTTTTATATATATAGGGTCGAGTAATCAGCCAATTAACAGATCCTACATGCGAATACTAATTTACCGTTGATGTTACAGCAATTTGTGTCCAGTATTGTAAGTATTGTGGGAAATTGAGTTTGTTTTATTGGATTCCATACAACTTTCTCGCAAAACAACTCTCGGCACGTTCTGAACAAACAAGAGATATAAGCGGTCGAAAATTGCTTCGCTTTATTACCAGGGTAACGGAATTCTGTCGAAAGTTTCTTTTATATTACATGATCTTCGGAGCGCCGACGTAATTTGGATAAAATATCCGTAATCGTCCCCATGCTAATATTATTTATACACGTACCTACATCGTAAGCTTTACGAAGTGTGAATTGGTGTTTGCATAATGTTTGTAATTTATTCAAAATACAAGTAACTTTGATAATGATAATAAATATTAAGGTGAATTCGTATCATGGGTACAGAGATTTAATCGTAAAAGTTATGCGCTATAAAACACACTTTACATTTTTTTGACTGGAGGATTGTAATTTGTAAGTGAGACACAGTTGAAATCAAATTTCACCCAGAGTTTGCCACCTTCCTATAAAAAGGGCAGATATTTTTAATGCCATGTGATTAAAATTTCAACACTTTTAAGAACCTATTAGTATTACCTTAGCTATACAAAGCATGACCCAGTTCCTCCATTGTTGCCAATATAATATATACGAGAGACAATTTGTATTTAAAAATTCAGATATTCGAAAACTCAGATGCAGATCAACATTTCTCAGAAAATTTACAACATCCCCTTTGGACTCCAATGATATCCACAACACAGAGGATACTAGTGTGTAGTTAATAAATAAATAGATAAATAAGAGCATTTCTTGTAACCAACGATAAAGTAGGCAAGGATATCTATTTTGCATTTCAAACATACACGTTTTGAAAGGTATTGTATAGTGTTAGTGACTGACTCGCTATATTTTAATTGACATTTACAACGTTCGACGACTACGAGTACATCAGGTGGAGTGGCTAACTGACGAAAGGCTGACCTAACTGGATGACCCAATAACAAATATTATTCTTTCTGAAACTCTTGAAGACTATGCCCTTCAACCTCTTGGGGTAGAAGGTGAGGGTAGGAAACTTGATTTTCTTATAAATTGATGTAATGAAATCGTGCTTTATCTTTTATCTTAAAAAAATATCAAAAAATGAAGTTCAGATAAAATTTCTTGAAAACCAAATTAATGAGTAATATAACAAAAAAGAGAATAAATTGTATTCGGTAGGTTGTTTTAAACAAAATTTAACAAAATACTCGTTGCATTTTTTACGAGTATTTATTATGCTCATCAGAATTAACTATGATTGAACAATAATAATACGTAATAATAGGCCTGCAGGCATTGCAAGTAGATTTATAAGCCAATGCCTGCAGGTCAGAATTCTATAACTCTCCCATATAATAAGGGTTATGCTCATGGTCGCGCTCTGTATAAATATAATCGCATGATAATGAAGTTTTCATTGGTTTTGGAGTGTAAATGAACCAGATTAATTTACAAACAAACATAATAAACACGGACTCGTCAAATGTTAACTGGCGTAGTTTATATATCAATGGGCGTAGTCGAAATTGATATTTTGATGGGTGCGTTAAATAAATCTTCATGGTGGCGATGAACAAACAACAACATCGCTGTTTATGTTATGGAGTGACCGGATAGCTTGTTTTCTATCATGGCGACCAAATAAACAACTGAACGGGAGGAATAAATTGCTCGAGTCAGTTTAATTTCCGGGTAAACTCGCCTTTCCCGTATTGAGGCTGCGTGTCCACCAGGAAGACATACGAGAGTTCGTAGCAAATCTAGAATTGTGTGACTTTCCATTACAGAGAGCGAGGAAGTTGAGCGGTACGAGGATGCGTGAAGTAAAACTGGCTCTTTCCAAGTCCAATAGTTCTAGCTCGCTTCACTGCCTCGTAAATATTCCTAGTACACATTCCTTGCCAATGTAATACATTAGAGCTAAGAACACTGAGCTAGATTATAAATATAAGCCATAACATTTCTGGCGTAATCGGATACTTGGCTGCTATTCACAATAGATGTGAATAGCAGTGTCTCCTTCTGTGAGCTCGTAGAAGGAGACACCGGGAAGGCGACTACCACCGCCGCCCTCGGTTACATAGTCCCGACAAAGGGTAAGGAGACGAGCCCTGTGGGTGTTCGTCAGAGATTCCGGTGCCTCTCAAAATGCGCAGAGGTTGGCCATCGAGGGGTTTTCAGTGTGTTAAAATCCCACATAGTTCGTGCCTTCACCAGGCGAGGATATCAAATCTTATCTTAAATAAAAGAGAATGACCAAAGGTGGTATTAAGGTCTCTCATGAACCGAAACCAAAATATTCTAGGAATATAAAATAGTTAGGTTTTATTTTGCATACAAAAAGTTACTTTGTTTTCCATGCACCTTTTCTGTTATACAGATTTCAGAAGAATAACTTTTTTATTAGCGTGTAACTTTGAAATCCGGATGTTAATAAACAAAAATGATAAAAAATAAAGTCTGGATTTGATTTAGCGTCAAAAGGGTTTTCATACACTCATGGTCATTGTCCTTTAAAATTTAATTTTGTAGTTTACACAACCCTGGTGGAAAAGCGGCCTTATAATATTTTTGTGTAGATTATTATTTCTTGTTATTTGAGCGCTCGAACCGGGTATAATTTAGCAATGTTGTGCCGATATTTGTGTTTTGCACTTCATGATAGAGCGGTACTTAAGATATCAGCATATCGATTGAAAGCAAACGATTTTTAATTTTTTTATAATTGCACTGGCGGCGGGCCATCATTATCTACAACTATTCCAAATTTCATGTCGATATCTTTAATAGTTACTGAAATTAAGGATCGTGATCCGTTTTTTTTCTTTGAGGTACGGAACCCTGAAAAAAGACGTGTGGCACTCGGAGACTGTCATGGTAAAGCTATTGCATAGCATTTTTTATCAACTTATTTTTTATCAACTTCTCTTTTCCCACTCCTTGGGGGGTGTTAGGTTATTTTCGTTACGGAATTTCTGGATTCGGTTTCCACGCTCATCGCCCGCAATAGAGCGGGCCGGTCGGAGTGGGGGGTGTTAGGTTATTTTCGTAACGGAATTTCTGGGTTCGGTCTCCACGCTCAAGGCCCGCGATAGAAGCTATGGAATAGCTTAATAATTTCATGTTGGTCGGTAATTCTGTGTTCTCTATCTACATTACGTCCACTTGCGTCAATCCGGATTAGTGCGTTAACTCAGTGTGTTAAGTTGTCAAACTTGTCCAAGAGACGTTGACACTAGGGTTAAAAAAGTAGATATTTAACCTCCGTTTCGCGCTAGTGGACCTTACACACTTTACGTTTAGTGGTAGGTTGCTCAATTGACAAGTATTTAGTTGTGAATGATCTAAATTTTATGCTTATTAGTAATAAGCATAAAATTTAGATCATTCATTAGGTAGGTACTCTTCTTCTTAGTAATAAGTTATTACTAAGAAGAAGAGTACCTACCTAATACCAACAAGTAGGTACAGGTACATATTCTATAAGAAAATATGTAAACTTAGGGTGTTTCAGTAGGTAATAAAAGCCTTATTTGATGATTTGCCGATGACTTCCCTTCCCACTTCATACTACCGCGACCCGCGCCTCTTTATCAGACGAATTCGGGCCGCGGGTTATAAATTACGCGTCAAGTTGTTTGTCCGCGATTCACTCCTGAACTACGTACATATCCGATTTTAATCAAATTTGCACACCGTGTGCAGTTTGATCTAACTTAAAAGATGGGATAAAGATAAGAAATTAAATCTTATTTTTTTTTTATTCATAAGGGCAAAACAATGTTGGCCAGGTCAGCTAGTATAATATAATTTAATGAATGCCTAAGGCTAAATTATCTATAAAATAGAAAATCATAATAATGTGACCTCATAAACTTCTATCAGAAGGCTTTGTTTTTCCAGCTGGGAATTAGGCCCAGTGTTCAACCGTTCGGGTGGAGGGTGATTTTGTCTCTTGTTTCAGCAATCCTCACTGCCGCATTAGCCTAAATCCCCATGGGTCAACGGAGCTTGCAAATGGACTCGTAAAATAGAAATCCATTCAGGTATTATACGCGCTAAGAATTAAACATGATTTGCCAAAGAAAATGACTATTAGGGATTTCTACGTAATTTATACGGTATCATTTAAATTTGCCGAATATGTTTGGCAGACTATTCATTAGATAAATAATAAACTAGAGTGTACTGTAACTACTGTATTCGTATAATGTCACCGATTTTAATTGCACCTCAAGATAAAAAAGTTTACTCTTGAGATACTCAAGTAAGGATTTTATTTAAGTATCATTTGGTAAATAATATCCCAGCAAAAACATTTTCAAGTAAAATGTTGCCAAGACGAGAACATGTGGCTCACACTATCAAAAAGTTATCAGATCTCATGTAGAGCAAGACTTTTAACTCTACACGCCCTAACTCTATACATCCTAACTTTATAAACTCTACACTTTAGTCAAAATATATTATGTCTTGGCTGTTTCGGTACCGTCACATGGGCGTAAAGTGAAGAATTTATTCACTGTTCAGTACTTTTCTAATAGAGTTTTGCAAGTGGCATAATGGACCATGCAAAATTCAAGAAATTTTACATTAAAATTAAATGGTATCACCATTGTTATGGGAAAAAACTTCCATTTATTAAAAATATCCTCTAAAGCAAAGGAACACACTTTTGCAAAGTGTGATGAAGTATTTGAAATCAATGCAGTTAGTAAAACCTAAGTGCAGTTTCTGAGGAGACTCAATACCTATCTAATAAATAATCGTTACTACAGAAACTAGGTATTGTATATCAGAAAAGTACAAAGTCAGTGAATAATATTTTTACTTTACACCCATGTGACAGTAACGAAACAGCCAAGACATAATATATTTTGACTAAAGTGTAGAGTTTATAAAGTTAGGATGTATAGAGTTAGGGCGTGTAGAGTTAAAAGTCTTGCTCTACATGAGATCTGATAACTTTTTGATAGTGTGAGCCACATGTTCTCGTCTTGGCAACATTTTACTTGAAAATGTTTTGCTGGGATTTCACTTCTTTTTGTAAGTTGTTTACGACTATATTTTTTATTTGGTTAATTTCCTTTTCTTTGGTGTATTTCTTGAATATCATTGCAAGGTGGATATTTGTCCGAATCAAGTATCCCCCCTCTATCATTTAAATGAGGGAACCCTCCTTGGTTCACCTAGTTTATTTTTTTCCTTATTTGTAGTTTATTACAAAGAGTCCCTATATCAATTTTGAGACCTCTAGCATCAATATTTGCGGTAATTTCATACAAACTTCCATCCCCTATTTTAAGG
The DNA here is from genome assembly GCA_963855885.1 of Coenonympha glycerion. Classification (NCBI taxonomy): domain Eukaryota; kingdom Metazoa; phylum Arthropoda; class Insecta; order Lepidoptera; family Nymphalidae; genus Coenonympha; species Coenonympha glycerion. The sequence goes on along the minus strand of OY979637.1, from coordinate 10,822,730 downwards.
GGTTGGGGGGTTAAATTTCCAACTTTTGGAATTTTTTTGTTGGTTGTGTGCTAATACTAGCTTATATACCAAATTTCAGAAATTAAGTTTTTATTATACCTATATACTTATGGGAAACCCCATACGAACTTCCAACCCCCTAATTTTATGGATGTGGGGTGATTAACTAAAAATTTTGAAACACGTATTTAATTGTTTATTACAAAGAGTCCCTATATCAATTTTGAGACCTCTAGCATCAATATTTGCGGTAATTTCATACAAACTTCCATCCCCTATTTTAAGGGGTTGGGGGGTTAAATTTCCAACTTTTGGAATTTTTTTGTTGGTTGTGTGCTAATACTAGCTTATATACCAAATTTCAGAAATTAAGTTTTTATTATACCTATATACTTATGGGAAACCCCATACGAACTTCCAACCCCCTAATTTTATGGATGTGGGGTGATTAACTAAAAATCCTGAAACACGTATTTAATTGTTTATTACAAAGAGTCCCTATATCAATTTTGAGACCTCTAGCATCAATATTTGCGGTAATTTCATACAAACTTCCATCCCCTATTTTAAGGGGTTGGGGGATTAAATTTCCAACTTTTGGAATTTTTTTGTTGGTTGTGTGCTAATACTAGCTTATATACCAAATTTCAGAAATTAAGTTTTTATTATACCTATATACTTATGGGAAACCCCATACGAACTTCCAACCCCCTAATTTTATGGATGTGGGGTGATTAACTAAAAATCCTGAAACACGTATTTAATTGTTTATTACAAAGAGTCCCTATATCAATTTTGAGACCTCTAGCATCAATATTTGCGGTAATTTCATACAAACTTCCATCCCCTATTTTAAGGGGTTGGGGGGTTAAATTTCCAACTTTTGGAATTTTTTTGTTGGTTGTGTGCTAATACTAGCTTATATACCAAATTTCAGCTTTCTAGGTCTTCAGGAAGTACCTAGGAATTTTGATGATCATCAGTGAGTCAGTCAGTCAGTCAGTCAGTCAGTCAGTCAGTGACGAAATTTGGGTTTTTTAGACGTCAATAAAATCTAAAGTATAAGACCTATAAAATTGAAACTTTATAGGTTTAATAAGTTCACTGGCGACATCATTTTCCGAGAATTTTGATTATCTGAAATAATTCAGGCCTAAGTTATAAGGGTTTAAAAATACGGCGAAACACTTCGAGAAAAGATAGGTAGTGCCCTCGCGCTTCGCTTGGCTCGTCTTGGCGGGGACACTACCGTGTCCCCAGATTTCGAATGAATTGGAACAGAAAGTAAAACGACACAACATTCGCCATTCAAAAAGTTGTCCAATGATAATTTCCTTTAATAATAAATTGTTTGTCAAATTAACATTTGGTTAAATAATAATGGTAATGACGTATTTACTGCGTAAACTGGGTATATTTAAATCCCCTAACCCGATTGGGTTAGGGGCTGATTAGTTAGCTAATCTTTAAGCGGTGCCAACTAATTGGATGCAAGTGCTCTCAAAGGAAGACCACTGTATCGGAAAGACTCGATCCTCTCGGTTATAAAGCCGGGCTCAATCAAGCAGAATGTCAATTAGGGTTCTAAAGTTACGCTTGCTATTGGCTTGCTACGAGTAGTTGCAAGGTTGCGGCTTGTTTTTAGAAGGAAAAGCGTTTTAACGTTGTTAATAACTTATAGTGGGTAAAACCTTGCTTACACCTAAAACAATGATTTACAGTGTCTTTTGACGTACTTGACACTGTAGCGGTCTTTCGATAGCTGACGACAGATGGCGTAACTCGTGCAATAGCACACGCTGACGGAGCATTCGACGAGCGTTCTATAAATACAACTTCTGACGTCACACGCTTGGATCACAAGCGGTCCCCAGGCACAACACCTGCCTGGAGGGAAATTTCCCTATTGCCCTCTTCACCGCCAAAGTGGTGCCGCCCGACGTGATTTCACCATTCACCACCAGAGGGCACACATCAACTGAAGAACACGCAACATAAACAACGAAACCGCAACTGCAACAACCGCAACCGCAAGAACCACAGCAACCGCTACAACATCGAAGAAGCAACCGCAAACCTCATTCCTCGCATCAGACTCCCAGTCTTCGCCGACCGACTCACTGGTCGCCGCGACACGTCTCACCGCCGATCGACTCACTGATCGCGCGCCGCTGCATCATCAACGGACTCCCGGTTCGAAGGTCACTCACACCTCGCCGGCACGCAGTCCACCCAAGTCAACCCGGTATCGCTGACGCACTTCCACGATGCTGCACGCTGTTGACACGCACCAGATGCACCACGACGACACACGACTTAACAGTCTCAGAGGGGAGTGATTGTAGCGGTCTTTCGATAGCTGACGACAGATGGCGTAACTCGTGCAATAGCACACGCTGACGGAGCATTCGACGAGCGTTCTATAAATACAACTTCTGACGTCACACGCTTGGATCACAAGCGGTCCCCAGGCACAACACCTGCCTGGAGGGAAATTTCCCTATTGCCCTCTGCACCGCTAAAACACCATGCACTAACAGTAACCTGGATTGTATTGACCTTTATTGTACTACTAAGCTGTTGCCAGCGGCTTCGCCCATATAAATTTCGGTTTTTAATGAGAGGAACTTAAACGATTAGTGATGTCGCGGACTTTTTTTAAAATATTTAAAGGAAACACAATTCCGCCATACCAGATATAATAATAGATATCCATCATCTTTGGCCATACATAATTTTTGCGTAACTTTAATAGTTTATGCAGCGCACGCACCAGAAGTTCCCCAAAATAATCAATTTCTCCCATTTTTGCACTATTTTTCATTAATGCTCCGCTGCTATCATAGCGTGGTCATAGCGTGATATTAGGTAGCCTATAGTCTTTCTCGATAAATTAAGCTATTTAACACAAAAATATTTTTTAATTCGGAACATACCCTGAGATTCGCGTATTCAAACAAACAAGCAAACAAACAAGTGTTATGGCAATTAAGTAAAACGATGTGAGATTGTTGTAAAGACGACCTCGAACGAAGAAAGGCTAACTTTACAGAATATATAAAACCTTTTAGAAAAGCTGTGGAAGCTGATATGACGGCGAATTTCTTGTCTTCTGTTATGTTGTCGTCGTTTAAATAGACCACGAACCTCAACCATACCGAGAGCAAGAAGTGGAATAAAGTACCTACTTTTTGTAAATGCAAAATCTGGCCCTTAATAATTGTGTTTAACTGCTACACCTTCTCAAACTCTAATTGTTTCATGGTATATTAAAAATATTATTTGGAGTCTAAGCAGAACTTTTCATTGATATTATAATTATTTATCAAACAGAATGCTATAATCAAAACGATGATTTCTAAGTCGGAAATTCAGACATTTTTTATTTACTTTTTCAGTTGTTTTATATAAGTTCCACGCTTTTGCGTTCTTTTGTACGTTTTTTTCATCCAGTTCGGTAGCAATTACAAATGTTGAAAGACTCGTCTTGTTTGTAGCTACAACCATTGAGAGGGCCTAAATTGATAGCTGATAGCTCGTAGTAAAAATTTAATTCAAACACATATTCGGAATCTGTTAACAAGTTGAAAACATTTAAGAATTGAATGGCTTGTGGAAACTTAATCTTAAAAAAAATAATGTTTTAAGACTTTTGATAGGCCGCATTGCTAAAATGTTAACTTTATAACTTAGACAGTTTGTAATGAAAACTTAATTTCTTTCCATTTCAGCGAATCGCAATATATAATATTACTCGTAAGTCGTAACCTCGAGCAATCCTAACACTTTCGTAGTTTTACAGTAAAAGTAGGTTGTATAGTATATTTATTTTGGATTGAAACATCGTATCTAAATTCTACGTACATAGAATGGTTATTTATCAAGCATATATCGTTATTTAACAACCATGTTTCTTGGGTACACATTTTATCAGACATGTTTCAAGTAAGCAAACGTCGCGTCCTCGCCAACGTCGAGTAGTTTGTCAATAGTTCAATACAACTTTCAAGATGCATTCACTTACTCAAGACTTCTTGTAATGTAACGAAGCCGTGAGACTTTGATATTCGAAACCCTAGATGTCGATCGACTATTACTAGCTGTTATGGTGTTTGAAGTTATAAGGTGCAGTAGTCACACGGAAAATCATTAATGTATTATGATATAACCCCTGTTATATTATTAAGAGAGCATAATTTTGGGAATTTTCTCATAAAAAATTGAGATCCTTTCATCATTGGACGTTACCATTTCAATCTTGATAAGAGTGTTTACGTGATAAGACGCTAACTCGATTGACGCAGGTTCCATAGAGAAAAATTATAAAAGACGCATGTTTTTCGTAGAAAATTAACGAAAATGGTCAAGTGTAAGGAAAAGAGCATTCAGGTTAACACAATACACGGTGAATCAAAACGGTGTTCCCACAATTCCAGGGAACATCCCGGCTCAGGGGTATCCGGCGCTAACAAAGAAACAACCGGATGGGCGTTGATAAGGAAACCGGATCTGGCAGCCTAACGAACGACTAGATACTAGCGAGTCGCTCGATGCCACAGACGCAGTGCACTTATCGAAGTTTCCAATAGCTCTATAGCGCGGCGCGCGTTGATTATAAAGAGCGCTTCTACATCACCTAACTAAACAAATAAGTGCAACACTATTTATTATTACAGGACAAAAAGTTTGTGTAATTTGTGTATTTATGTTTAGTACTTCATCATGCCACAAGTAAATGGATTTGGCTGAGGAATATAGATAGAAAAGCTGTTGCCCGTAGCTCCGCCCGCGTGAATTTCGGGTTTTCGCTAATTCCGTGGAAACGATGGATTTTTCGGCATAAAATGAAAAGCTATGTGTTTATCTAGGTTTTAAGCTATCCATGTTCTAAATTTCAACCAAATCGGTTCAGTAGTTGCGGCGTGAAAGAGTAACAAAGATCCATTCATACATCCATGCTCAACTTTCGCGTTTATAATATTAACAATGAGATAGTAAATAAGAGCAAATCCACCCAGGTTAACTCTAAGTTCCGTCCGTCAATAAAATTAACATTTAAAATTAGCCTGACTTATTGAAGTTAATTTAATTGACCTATTTCCTTGAGATTTTGTAACCAAATTTCTATAAGTCCATTATAATCAGAGTGCATTGATTAATGTCAGATATTGTATGACCCTACCTATATCTATAGCCGCATTATATTGGTTGAGACTAATATACATGTAGACTCTACATGTATGTTAGTCTCAACCAAATATTGTATGACCCTACCTATATCTATAGCCGCATTATATTGGTTGAGACTAATATACATGTAGACTCTACATGTATGTTAGTCTCAACCAATATAATGCGGCTATAGATATAGGTAGGGTCATACAATATCTGACATTAGTCCCCTAGCCTAGCTACATTGTAGACCGTCGGGCTAGGAGACTCATAGGCGAAGATTCGCCGTTTGTAGCGAAGCTTCATAGTCTTGAGCATCGTCGCAAGGTGGCAAGCCTGTCGGTATTTTATAGAATATATTTCAGAGAGTGTGCACAAGAGCTGTTCGATCTGGTTCTTCCCTCTCCATATTACCACCGCACCGCAAGACACCGGGTGGGCTTTCATCCCTATGTCGTTGATATACCACCTGTGCGTACAAAGCGGTTTGCTTCGTCCTTTCTCATACGCATGGCGAGGGTTTGGAATGGTCTCCCGAAATCTGTGTTTCCGGTATCTTACAACCCGGGTACCTTTAAGAAAAGAGTAAATAGGCATCTTGTAGGTAAGCGCGCTCCATCTTCGACCACATCGTCACTTTCCATCAGGTGAGATTGTGGTCAAGCGTAAGCCTATATTGATTAAAAAAAAATACACAAGCTGAATTGGTCTATAAAGAGATAGAGACGATTACTTACAAGAGATGCTAATTGTACCCAGTTATCATCGCATTGAACATAGAGGTCCAAGAGGCCGCCGGTGACTTCGAAAGTGCGGCAATAAATACTTCGTCTAAGTTGACAAACCCGAGCCGTCACTACACAATTTTTAACGCACACTATAGCATCCGCGTTGACACACTCAACTACAAGAAAAAGTTGGCGCACTCACAGAGCTTTGGCTGTCGTTGTTAAATAGGGCTCTATCTAGTCGGAGTGCGAGCGACCTAATAATAGATAAATCTATAGCATTGAGGGTATATTTGACTGCCGAAAGCCATTTCTCACGCTAACTACCGAAATTGCGAATACGTAGCGAAAACACTGTTCCAGTATTGGCGGCAAAAGAAAAAAATCATGTCCACTTGCTTGCACAAACAGGCCATTACGGTTTTTTTGCAGTAAATATTTTTTTGCCTTTTTTTGACATGAGTAAAATCGGGCCAAAGTTCTAATGACCAATGAAGCGGAATTAATCAAGATGCGGGTCCAAGCTCATTGGCAGAAAATTACACATCAAAGCCGGAGAGAAAAAAAACAAAATGTCCACTGATTAAATGTGCCTTTACCCGCATTTCTGTATCATTGAGTTGGTTAATTGAGCGGAAATACAAAGCGCTGTTTTTTTTACATAAGTACTCATAAGCTCGCTGGATTCTATATATTTTTTAATTTAACACACAATATTTTTGATTTAAAAACCCAGTAATTAAATTCTTTGTAGGAAAATATCTGTTTGGAAATACCTTTATTACATATTGATGTTTTTAAAAAAGTTGGAAACGCCTAGGTATTTGGATTTTAATTAGTCTCAAAAGAAATGTGATTTTTTTTTCAGAAACTTTTGTTTCCCTATTTTATTTCCCAGCGTGCAGCAAAATACTGTGGCGAGTGTAGAATTCTGATAGTTATGTAATTAAATTGTCTACAAACCCTTAATATTCCCGTAACGTTGCACCAGATAATTCAAATTTATGACGAAAAATATTTTAGCAACAATGGAGGCTAGTGTACGAAACGAGATCCTAACGAGGTCATAAATATTGAGTGTGCCTCTCATTCCCTCAAACATCATAACAACAACATTCCGCGTGTTGTCGGTTCGTTTAACATGTGACTTATCTCCCCCGTGGATTCTAACGGAATTAATAACATACATGAGAATATTATATTATTCTGTCTAAGTTATATCTTCATGGAACTTCATAATAAACCGACATTGTTTCCAAGATACATTATACGAGTACCTACTGTTATTGTTTACACAAATAAAATATTTTCCGGCGACCTTTTATTACACTGATTTTCTTTTATAACAAAGTAGTTATGATCTTACGGATGTTATATTTAATGTAATCAATAATGAAATTTAATTTATCCCGATCAGTGTCGTACGATGTTTAGAAAGCTTTTCTAGACCGTATAGGTTGGAGTGTGGGGTGAGACAAGGTGACTTGAGCTCGCCCAAGCTCTTCAACCTGTACATCAATGGACTTTTCGACGAGCTCAGCAGCACACGTGTCAGTTGTCACGTCGACAGAGCTTTTTTTTAAAGATGTGCTGTTTAGTGCTTTTGTCTGTGATTTACTATGAATCAGAAATTGATTAAATGAAATTAATGTCACTAATGGAGGCCCAAAGCAAGTAATCCACATCTAAAATTTATGAAGTTAACGTATTAGAACGTCTTAGATATATTGTAATCTATTTGCGATTTAATCCTCTGTAGTAGAGATAGAGACCTACGATAAATTATTCACAAAATGTCTACAATGTTCACGTAATGTCTCATTAAATTATGGTTTTATTATAAAGAATCAAATAATACTCCGAATTACTAACCTCTTTACGTAAGGCTAAAGTGTAAAGTTTTGAATGATTAATGTATCAATTTTCATATCTATTCAATCTAGTTGCTGAAATATTGGTGTTTCTTTTAACAACAAAAACTCTAATCCTTAATTCATTTTAGGTTCTATGAGGCGGGGTAGCAACTCATTAGGTAGGTATAACATGCGCTCCCATCTTAGGCTCCTTGTCAAAAATTCTAAATTTCAAAATAATTATCTTTATTACACGTAGGCCTAACGTAGAGGTTCTTAAATTTGAAAGGTATGTAAGGAAGAAAATACGATATTTGTGATTACTGATCATGTATTTGATGACTAATACTTACTAATCGGCTTAAACTAAGTCATTTACCGAAAAGGTACCGAAAAGCGCAGTAAATAGTATAAATTAGTTGATTAAATTTTAAAAACACTTTACAATCAAATATTTAATTTAATTGGTACTAAGTGAAGAATAGTGGTCTTCTCTTTAAAATATTCAGTCTGTAAGCACTATACGGCGTGGGTACAATAACATGCTTGCGAGTTAGTGATTGAAGGTAAAACATTTTGAAAATAAAACATATTTCTTACCAAAAATACCTACCAAATATATTATATCTACGATAGTCATGAACAACAAAAAAGATAAGGCCGCTGATGAATAAATAAACAGTCCATTAGAGCCTTCTGAGTCCGATACACCTTTATAAATATTTTACTGAGAAACATACGAAAATAGATCGAATATTGCAAATCCCTTTTCTCCTTAAAAAGGATGTGATCAAAGAAAATAATCAAAATGGTTCCTACGTAACATACTATTTTTAATTTCACTTGTAACATTTTGACAATAATGTTTATGTGGGATTTATTAGAAAAAAATGAAACTATCTGGAGAAGTTAAAAGAATTGTTATAAAAATTTGAAATCCTTTTTAAGGACGTTTAATTAAAATTCGCATTTTCAGGGAACTGAGAAAAAACTGCGATTACAATATGTTTTTGTGGAACTGTGGAAAAATGAAACATTTCGGGTTTCAAAGTTTGATACAACGTTTTTCACCAGGTTGTATTGATTAGAGACTACAACGTAAACAAAGCAGTGTTTTTTCCCCTTTGTGGAGGGCCGTTAACTCTCATTCCCGATACATTTCCCATATCCATGACATAGAGAGTTGAACATTCGTTATTGTGCTCGTATTTCATATTCGAGCTCAGTCTACAGATACACAATAGGAAAATAGTTTACGGTACAAATCCTGTGTACTCGTATTGCGCATTATATCCAATCAAACATAGGTACTAGTGTATCGGTTTCACGTTAAACTTCATTGGCTATTATTAGTTATATTTTATACAAGTGTTCACTGTTCAGTACAAGAAGGATTTCAGTTTTGACAACTTCCGAGGGAACTATGAATTATTCTGGATAAAAAGTAGTCTACGTGTTAATCCAGGGTAAATCTATGTAAACCAGTTCTGTATAGCTTTTGTGGTGAAAGAACCTTCCAAACATAATTTACTGATACTACGATCTTCCTTTCATCTAAATTAAGCTACAGTCATGGTATTTGTGCATCATGGTGTACCGAAGTGAGATCAAAGTAGTGCATGGTAATTTTGTATGGATCATACCAATCTCACACTTTTAATCGTATCGGAAGTTAGAGGATTAACATTTAATACGTACTATACTGTACAGAAGCAATCGATTACTTGCTCCCTTTACATGACCTGGACAACTTTTTCTTTTCTGTGGCCTGTTTTATCTTTCGACCTTTTGCGTATAAGCTTCTTTAATCTTTATACGCTACTTATCGTATTTCCTCGCTATACCTATGAGACAAGTGCTACAATGTTTCCACGAATTTTTTTACCAAACGTAAGAAAATACTAGTCAGCATACTCGTAAATATTAGTTTACAGCTCGGTTGCGGCAGTGTACCCGTTCAACTCTGTGACTGGTACTCGATCCATTTATTATTTTTATTTCGCCTATGTATCCATGTAAAAAAATAATGATACAGCAATTTCAGACTGTACGTTATTATTGGCTTTCGGTTTCGATTGGTTGGTTGGTGGTAAGTTTTTTGTGTGTAAAATAATATATTGTAAAAATAATAAAAATGTGACCGTATAGATATCACTGACGTGTAATATATTCCGATATCACTAATGTGTGTTACTAAGTAATTTCGATGTGAAGGCCACTGTAGTTGGCGGAATTGTTGGACTAATATCTCGATGGCGAATGCAACATATGACATGCAAATACTGTTTGCAAAGTAAATTGCATTTGACACGGATAAGCGTATTAGAAATAAAAGCATTAAAATGCGTATTAGAAATTAAGAAAGAAGAGAATATAAATATATTCATTAACAAGTTAAAAGACTTCCTGCATAAAAAAGCGTATTATCATATTAATGAATTTTTAGATAAAAAATGATTGTTATTTGACACATCGTTGTTTGACACAATAAGGCCCGGTTGCTTGACTTGACTTTAACCGAAACGTTATAGTTAAATATGGCGGACTGACCCTTATTTCGAAAGTGATAAGAGTCAGGCCGCCATTATTTAACTATAACGTTTCGGTTAAAGTCAAGTCAAGCAACCGAGCCTAAGTCCGCCTCCCTAGTTACAGCGCCCTTACAGGGTTATTTTAATGTAACTGAATAAATAAATAAATAAATAAATAAATTACATCGGGTGAATGTGGCCCTTATCTCGATATTTTTACGGTATTCTTAGAATGTCCTAATCCGATAAACACTTCGTGCGTTACTAGTAGATAAGGCTGCAAAGGGGTGAAATCAGAGCGCGTGAGAGAGCACCAAAATGGAGTTCACTTATGTTAGGTATATATGCGACTACGTCTCATAATTACGCCTACCATAAAGGCGTACGTGAATGCCGGCTGACGAGCGATGATGACTGCGGAGCGTACGCTGTGGATTTGATAGACCATGATTACACCCACACAAATGCTTTTACTGTATGTGTATTACAAGGTGGATTTGTATGGGCGATATAATGGTTCACCCTCACATTCAGAGTTCATCGCTAAGTTTTTGGAGTTATGTGTATTTATTTATGGCAACCAAATAATATAAACTGTTTCATGACTCTATTTCTAGCTAACTAATGTCAAAATTAGACCGGAGAGTCTAGAGAGCAAATGGGGTTTTCCTAAGAATCTATGACTACCTACGTCACATAATTCCGCCCATCGAACGGATAACTGAGAACTAACGTATTATTTTTATCTCGATTGAGAGTTGGATTAAGACAACATCTTACTAACAACTTGCAGGTCACCTAATTTTCCATGTTGTCAAATTCAAGTGATAAACCATTATTTAATCCGAATTAAATACGCTTCCTTATTTTTGGGTGGGTAGACTCTTATGAAACCCTGATATTATTGTACGGCTTTGACTTATTCTTTTAAACATTCTCAAATAAGGCAAGACACATGTTAAGCAGTAAATTTGTAACGGTTATAGCAGGTCCTAAAGCGGAGGGCCGTTTCTCTGGAGAGTTGTATCTTTGAGTTCACATAATGTGACAAGGGTTCGTCGTTTGAGCCTTTGGGATGTATAATACGTTAATATGTTTAAATATTTATGGAAATGTATACCGTTTTCTTGATTTCTTAATATATTTTTCGTTATTATTTAGTCTCAATCTCTAGAGATTCATGATACAAACAAAATATTTGATTTTAAAACGCTGTTCTTATTGTCTAACCTTTATTATTGAGCCTCCTTAATATTTTTTGCGATTTTCTCTTAATATTAAACTACTTACTTTTCGGATGTTAAAAAATCATCAATCAGTTTGGTTTAGGTATACTTAAAAAGGAAACATACATAATTCATATGCCGTATGCACAATATGTATGCTCAAAAAATTAAACCTCTTCCATGAGCAAGCAAAAATCTTGATGAAAGTTAATTAAAAAGACTAAAATACTAGACGGTTAAAGTTCCTTGAAATCTCTAAGAGATTATTATCTGAAAATTAAATTTTCCATTTACTCCCGACAAATGCATTCTGTAATTTTGTCCAGCTAAATACAAGACCTCTTCGCAAAAATTTATGTTCCGCATAGGAGACATTACATCCGTCAGATTCTGGCGCTTTTCCAAAAAGCTAATATCTTGGTCACGAAGATGTTCCAAACTCAAGAAAACGTGTTTTGCTGAAATATTGCTTGCACTCGCGTTAAACTATGGGATTTATCGCTGATTTAAATTTAGATGGAAACAAGTTAGCAACTTGTCACGGTAATTTTTAATTACAAGATGCGAAACGATGCTTTTCTAGGTATATACTGCATTATTTCTCGCAATACCCTCGTTCATATATATACAGTCAAACCTGGGTAAGTAAGAGCTCAAGGGACCGACATATCTTTTTGTCTAATAGAGGTTTCTCAGTAACCCGAGTTTCAGAGGAAGAAGGGCAAAATGAAGGGGTCTGGCAAATACTCTCACTAATAGAGTTTTCTCGCTTACCTAGTTGTCACTTACTCCGGTTCGACTGTATCGCACTTTACCGAAAACTTAAAGTCAAGTTGAAACTAAGGTGTGATAACTTGACAGCTCTGCTTTGAACGTTTTCATATTTGGGATACTATCTCTCTCTCTCTCTCTCTCTCGGATGAATTTCAGCGATGGTGGTAAATTTGGATAGTATAATGAAACACGTGTTTTGGTGTATTTAGCTCATTTTCATGACGCTACAAGGAACAGGCGTAGCACCTTTTAGCGGGTTTTAGCATTGACTGATAAAGTTTATCTATACTTTATCAGTCCATATTCAAACTTCGCACATGTTCCAGTACTTTTCGAATTAAATTAAATTCAGTATTTACGAATGCAGTATTTACGAAATTAAATTATACGAGTATATTACGGTGCGGTTGTTCGTTCAGTGTGCGATTAACTTTTCTCAGGAAACGTGTGAAAACACGGATTGCATTGACGTTGTACGGTACTTAGCGTGAGCGTCTGCAGCAGTGCCAATAAATAAAAATTAACGCTTGCGACTTTCATCGGTAATAACAGATATGGTTGGAAAATACGTACCAAAATATTTTATATTCGCCACTATTGGTGCCTCTTTAATTAAAAGCCTTTAAATCAGAGGAAACGAAGAATTTTATTGACGGGAAAACCTGACTCTTGACAATTTCACTGTGTTTCAGTAAAGTTTGTTTGGTGAGTCAAGGCTTGGTTGTAAGACTAAGGTAATTGAATAACAATTGCTTACTTAAACACCGACTGCGCGCAACGGTAGCCCTATAGGGGCAAGATTGGCCACAGATTGTAGTATATCAAATATTCAGCTGCATAACTTTACCGAATTGGACCAACTTTGTCGTAATCCGGAATTATGCCCGAATAGTTATAAGCTGAAACTTTGTTGGAATTGGGAATTAACTATGATATTGTAGAGGTTTGGTCCAATTTCGGGTCGAACGTTCGTTTCGGTTAAACAATGAAGCCGTAGGTCGGTGAGTAAACTGAATTTAGAATTTAGATGGAGGGTCTAATCAATTGGTATGTGGAAGCCTTATTAAATTCTAAAACACATTAAATCGGTTGGGGTTTACATGTAACGTCCAATTTAGGCACATAAAACTTGAAAGGCCGATCGACCAACAGGCAGACAACATTTTGAAAGCAGCACTTTAGAGTCGTCATAAAACAGCATATAATGGTATAATGCAACATTGAATCCATTTTATTGTATGTCAATAAAATATCTGAGTCTAATGTTTAGCAAAAAAGAGTAGAAAAGATAGTACTGCCACGATTTATACATAGCCAATAACTTATTGGTACAATTAAATACAGAAAAAATAATATTTAACAATGCAATATATCTATGGAAAAATGAAAAAATATATAATAGAAACATACTATTGAATGCAACTCCAATCAGAAATAACGAATTAACTCCGTAATTGACATACTCTATTAGAATAAATTATTATATTCTTTAAATTAAATCTTTAATTATTTATTGATTACTTTAAATTCCCCGAGTTGGATTGTTGTTAATTTATAAATAAATGTTGTGAGAATTGGGAAACCACATTTTTCAATCAACTCAAATTACGTAATACTGAACAAAAGTAATTCAATCCGTAAAATTCTTCGAAATAGCCTTTCAAATTGCTTTATTCATAAACAAATTTATTGCGTTTTATGTTGTACTCTGAACTAAATTTCATTATTTTTCCATTAAGTATACGAGATAAAACTGAATGAAAATACATTCTCTTAATTCACATAGGTAGTTGGACGAATTATAATTAAAATGAATTTTATTTTGGAACATATTCGTACCTTATCATTTTTTAAAATACTTTCACTTAAATCACTTTGACGACTTCCCTGGCGCAGGGGACGCGCGCTCGGATTCAAGTCGCGGAGGTCGCGGGTTCAATTCCCGCCACGGGCCACTTTGGAATTTTATAACTTTTGAATTGGCTCAGGGGGCCTACCACCGTGACTTAAAGTAATATTATTGTAATATTGTTTTGACATTTTCATACAATGTCAGTATGGAAATTTTAAAACAATATTACCATAATATTACTTTGAGTAATGGTGGTAGGCACCCAGGTCTGGTCTGGTAGGAGGCTTTGGCCGTGGCTAGTTACCCTACCAGAAAAGACGCACCGCCAAGCGATTTAGCGTTCCGGTGCGATGCTGTGTAGAAACCGTTGGAGTGAGTTTACTTCCCCCTTCCAAGTTAATACGATAACATCTTCGCCTGCATCATCACTTACCATCAGGTGAGATCGCAGTCAAATACTAACTTGTATAGTGTATCAAAAATAACGTAGAAAATACATAGTGTATTAACCCCAATAAACTTTACTTTGCTTAACCATAAAGCGACTGAAGCTATTAACTCCGGAAAGGGTGGTCCATTAGGCCTACATTCAAAGTTTTAACATATAAATCAGATTAGTAGTTAGGTATAAGCCCTAACATATTATATGATTAAACCCGGCCAAAGTGTTAGTAAACCTACAATATTATGGTTAGGACTTTACTATGTGCGCTCCTAATATTATATGCACAGCTGTGTAAGCGGATTTCATAGTTGGTTTGTGTTGGTTCTACTGTCAATAATATATTAATAATTTATTTCACGTAGGTTTAAATGAGGATGTTATGTTAATGATACTTAATTCCAACTTCAGCGAAAGGTATAGTCGAATTTATCTCAGAAATGCGATTTGAATCTTTGTAGAAAAGTGACCAAAAAAGATATACCGTAGAACTCAATTATCCGGTCCTCAGTCTTACGGATTTGCGTTTAACCGCACTACCAACCGCAACCAAATTAAATAACTTTTAGAAGACTTTGTATTGTTGATTTTTACAAAAATTATTGACTAGGCAACCGATATTATTATGTATTTTTGTTTATATCCTGTGAAATGATGCCTTACCACAACAATTAATCCGATTAATCGAGTTTCTACTGTATAATATTTTTTAAGACTGCCACAAAAAGACAGGACATTACATCAATGCATGTAAAAAATACATGTGTACCTACCATTTATACCTATTACCATGTATACCTATTTGAAATTGAAAATTACTTTTCTGGGTATTTTTACAAATAAATAGATTATTGCAATTGGCTTTTCAGCTAAACGTAATTCAGAGATGGGTTAGGGATATATCGCGTTCATTGTCTGGTGTAAACGGGGATGATGGATGGCGCTCGTGAGGGGCATACAGCGAAAAGATAAATTGGCGGCTTTGTAACTCTTCATCTGTATCTCCTATGTCCCTCGCATGTACCATATATATATCCTAAAGGAAAAAATACCAACTTTAATTGTGAATTATTTATTCTTTTGGGATCAATTCTTTTTTTTATATTTTTCGTTTTATTCTTAGTATTCCTAACTGGGTTATTAAGTAAAAAAAAAGGCAAAAAGCCTATTTTTGCACACTAACCTAGATCATCATATCATGTCAACTTACCATGTTAGTTGCTAACTTGTGCAAAACGAATACGATTTTTCTCTCCGCTTTCTTAGTTAATAACCCAGTGCCCAATGAGGGTTACTAGCTAACAAACTGAACGATACAGAATCAGCCCATTAGTCGACTACTAGGCATGCATGTATCACCTGTGACGTCCCGCTTAGGGCGTGTTTGTCCCGCTTTCAGGTTTTCTGTCTTGCTGTCTGAAAGCAAATAAGTCCCTCTTATCCAAATTTTGCCTCAAAAAAAGTCCCGTTATATATGAACAAGTTATAACAATTTGAGAGGATAAAGATCTGTTTCTGTATTATAATGAGATAACATGATATAAATTATGAATATTTTATATATGTAAACGTGTGCATTTAAAAACACCATCCTCCAAACCTAGCTACTTTACCAACGTGAAAGTAGAGTTTTGACTTCCATAAGAGCTTGTAAGTTAGGCCTCTGTGAAAAATTTCCCTTTTGAACTATTGTATAATATTATTGCTTGGGTATACACCCAGTTCCTCATACATGCAATTGATATACAAGTCACGTTTTAAAGGAACAGCAGACGGGCGTTGGGTTTCAAATCGTCAAAACGTGCTTTCCGATACCGTAAGCTGGAGTAATATTAAACAATTCTTTTCATTACCATTTTATGATTCGTGATTCGTACTGAAATATTTCATGTGTCATAGAATGTTTCAGGAAAAGCCGGAACGCAAGTATTTTCTCTGAAAAATCAGCAAACCGGACTAAATTTTGTATGACTTTCCCTTGAAGGATGAGGATTATCGTAGGATGTCAAAGATTTAAATCTTTGGAGGATGTCGAGTTTTGACTTCCAAATATGTTGAGATGACGAACCAGAAATACATCTTTGAGATCCAAAAAAGAAAGAAGGAAAAAAATTCTTTATATTGATTAATTACTATGTGAGTAAGGCCATTTAACTAGGTAAAATCTGTATAACAAAATATATTACATATTTTATTTGTGTTGAACTAGGCATAAGGCAAAAGGCCTCATTCAGTTTTGAACATTCTCTTTTCAAGAAACACCTAAACCTCCTAAATACATCTTTGATCTCTTCAAGATCTCTTCTTCTGGTCAAGCTATTTCTGATGGGGGGCTGGCCAAGCAACCTCCAAAGGTGCCCAAGTGCTACGGTGCCCCTCTGTAGCGCACGGGCCGGTGCTCCCTGGTAACGTCGGTTGATAACCGACGGCTAATAGCTTGGCACGGTGGACAGGTGGCGTTTCTTCGCGAGTCCCTCTGAGTCCCAGCAGAACACAGTGTCGAAGCGTTCACACCTACACCGGAGGAGGAAGAAAACCTCATAAAAAAATTACAGGCGAGGGTGGAAACGCCCACAAGTCCTTTCGGGGCACTACGAGGAAGACAACCCCGTAAAAAAATCACTGAAGTGGGCGGGAACCCCCGTCGAGAGGGAGAGACCGAGGTAGTAGCGTGTCTTGTTTAGGACGCGCCTCCCATGAGGAGTCAGCAGCGGCCAAGCTGCCTGCAGTAGCGACGTAACCTACACTCAGGTCGGGGCCTAGCGATAGCGCGGTGAATACGTAAGTGAATCACGTGCTCCCGCCAACGAAGTCCGTCGTGGCAAGCGGCAGGTTTTAGTGGGTGCAAGCCCCACATAACCCCTGCGTTTCCCCTGACGGAGGGGTATGCGTTAGGCATTTCCTGTCATTATAAAAAAAGCTGTTTCTGATGCTATGTTATCTAAAAAAGATAATTCTGATTAAGTGATCTGTGTGACATTTGTAAGTACACGTAAAAATACTCTATTTAAGGTACTTTCCCTCCTTGCATTGCCGTGCTATTACTGACGCCCTGTATATTATATTTAACAACTTATAACGTTAAAATATGTTAAGTTCATGTTGATATCCACTATTTCAGCAGGTGACTCCATACAGCGTTTAGGGAATAATATTAAAGTTGAAATATTATAGAAATAATAAAATAATAGGTATTTTCCCAGTTTTCTTGCTATATAAGTCTCTGTGGGCAATTCAATCACTCGGACATAATATAAGCAGACGTTCGCAGTCGTACTTGTATTCTGCCATTTTATTACACAGGTGTTGTGAGCCCAGGAACACATACGTTTCAATTAGCATGGCAGGATCGGACGTGCATTTAAATCACGTCCGACGACCGTTGTCGCGTAGTAGGTATTTGTAGCATGTACAGTTACGCTACTTGGATGTACGAGTATCATCCGTGTTTATACAGCGATATTGGGTACGTGGTTTTTTATAGAAAAACATTTTTTAATTACGTTAGCTCTCTAAAACTTTAGGCTCAAACATAATACTAACAACTTGCCAGCAGCGCCTTGGCCTAATTTTTTTTTGTAATAAGGTCTACTTTTCGTGGAAAATGCTCTTTTCCAGTATCAGATGAAGTAAGTAGCCTTGCAGTCTTCGCCCGGACTATTATCAGGATAGAAAATACTTTTGAGTACATTAAATTTTAAGTAGAGCAGACAAATAGGCAGGCAGAATTTAGAGAGATAGGCAGTAATTATGTTTATTTTCACACGATAGAGCAGTAAATTTTTAAAGAAGACTTAGACCTAGACCATCGATTAGTGGAGTGTACTAAATCATAATAATTGCTTTTGTAATTTTTAAAAATTACTATAGATGCGAACGCAGATATCGTGGGATTGGAAAATATTTTACTCGTATATATACTTAATTGAAGTTTATGTGAAGGAGAGTTAGCAGTTATACCAGATTGTTTTAATTACAGGTGCAGTTTGCAATTTCAATCCATTAATTAAAAGTTCTTTTAATTTTTCAGCGTTTATACGCCGTTTCAGGCTGGCACTGTTCGGTAAAAAAACATACCGTAAATTAATTAACAGTGAGTGTTGACTGGTATTTTCAGTATTGCTATTTTAAAAAGCAAGTAGTATATTTTTGTTTTTTTTTTGTACAGTGATATCAAATAAGAAGTATTTGTTTGGCTGCCGGATCACAAAATAAAGACTGTGGTTGGATCCAGGACAGCTTACAAAAGGCAGTAAGTATTACTTGAGATAGCAATTTTTAGGGTTCCGTATTCAAAGGGTAAAAAACGGGACGTCCGTCTGTCACCAGGCTGTATTTTTGGAACCATGATAGTTACACACTTGAAATTTACACAGATTATGTATTTTTGTTGCCGCTGTTTCTGGTAATAGTAAGACGCTTAAAATTTTCACAGAATATAAAATAAAAATTAAGGGGGGCTTCCATACAACAAACGTGATTCTTATGCTCGACGTTGGGCAGGGGTGTTTAGTTTACTTTAATACTATAGAGATTGGGCCTTGATGGTACGGAACCCTCAGTACGCGAGTTCGACTCGCACTTGATCAATTATTTACAGCTTGGTGACAGACGGACGCACGGACGGACGGACAGCGAAGTCTCAGTAAAAGGGTTCCTTTTTTACCCTTGGGTACGGAACCCTAAAAAAGTTGCGGGGAGTCGATGGCGCCAGGCGGCGCTAGATCGAGGTGTTCGGTGGTCACTTTAGGAGGTCTATGTCCAGCAGTGGACGTCCATCAACTGAAACGATGACGATGACGAATAGAATTATGTACTTTTTTGTTTACACTGATCGGAAGTCGGTCGTGATATTAGGTCCTTACATATGAAATTGGCGTTATGTACCTACTGGCCACTTTGAAGTGTTATATGACTAGTGCCCGTTTTCACTTACACTTTAAGAAACGCCTAAGCCTATAGATGACAGTTTTCACTTACAACAACTGTCACCTGAGGGCTTAGGTGTCTCTTAAAGTGTTGGTGAAAACGAGCATTAAGGGCTTAGAAGCCGTATTTAAGCGATCTTTAGTGAAGTTTAGTTTAAAAACTATTGAGACAATTACTTTTAAATTTATACGTCATGTATTTTGGGTCTTTAATCTAAAATCGTTGAGAAGCAGAAACACGATTAGATAAAATTTTCTCGATAGAAAGTTCTCCCAAAAGTTGCTCCAAAATCTCAGTTTTTCTTCTTTTTTTCCGAAACTACAATGGATGTAATTGTAATTTTTGTTTTAATGTGTCGGTAATAATAATATCTAAAAACGTTGAGAAACAGATTTTAAACAACTGGCTTAGTTTTAGAGAAATTAGGTAAAAGGTCGTTTTTCTGTTATATTCTTCCGCGACGCTGCATGTCGCTCCCATCAACGCATTCGTGAGAGTGACAAAGACAAAAATAAATTCAATAAATCACCTTAATAGTCTAATATCTGGGTGACCGAGCTTCGCTCGGTAGTTTAACTACTGCCTAATAGATGGCAGCAGGAGTCATATTTTTATTATTTTTGGTAAATTCGACATTTTATAAAAATGAATCCTAGCCAGATCGATTTATCGCCCCCAAAACCCCCGGTATACTAAATTTCATGAAAATCGTTCGAACCGTTTCTGAGATCCAGATTATATAGAAATATATATACAAGAATTGCTCGTTTAAAGGTATAGGATAATAAGCCGTTGCCTCTCTCGGTCCAGTCGTAATGAGACATGCCCGCGAACAATAACGCAGAATGTAATAAAAGCGCACATGTGCTGAACGGATGTCATTACGTATTCATGGTCGTGTCCGGTGGCGGCGTCGCGGAATTGTCCCATTGTTGGCGCTGAACGTACTCAAATATACATATATAAAAAAAGCCATTTCAATTATTATTACTTGATATTTTATTACACTCAAAAGCACTCGCTTAACCACATGCAACCACATGCTATGAAAAACTGACTTTTCTATCTTCAAAATTTCTATCTTCCGCAAAATTCGACCGTATAGCCTTGATGCTTGTTATGCTTATGCGCTTGGCTTGGTTGCGGGAGATAGATTTTTATGTTTTTAAGTATATTATATAACTTAAATCAGTGTACTGTATATAAGTAATAAACACAGAGTTTTATGAACTTAAAGGTGACTTAATTTAAGGTATATAGGTAAATTAAAGGTGTATTAAAAATAAGTTTCATTAATGTAACTAATTGTACTTATTCTAAGCAAGTGTGACAATAAATTTTATTTCATTTCATAAATTGCAAGAAAGTTAAAAAAATATATATTCAAGTTAAACATTAGTCTTTCTGCGGACAGATAATAATGTTTGGCGCAAATTAAAATATATTTTCCCAGATTGTTTTTCTAGGCGTATAGCCTCCAGGGCTTTGTCGCCTGAAATGTTATTGTTCCACGAGCTAAATAAAAGCTTTTATTTTCAATTTAGCTTTTTTTTAGTTGAGCCCCTTTTCCCGGTTTAATTCCCGCTTAAGTGTGGGGGACTCTTTTAATAATTTTCACTTTAAAACTATGCCCAGCGGTGAAGCTACGTCCGGCCTAGTTTATTTTGAACTAGCTTTTGCCCGCGGCTTCGCCCGCGTGAATTTCGGGGTTTTACAAATCCCGTGGGAGTCCTGGATTTTCTGGAAAAAAAACAGCATATGTGTTAACCTAACTTCAGAAACACGATTGGATAAAAATTTCTCGCCAAAAAGTTTTCCCAAAAATTGCTCCAAAATCTCAATTTTTCTAATTTCCATCGAAAACTACGATGGACATAATTGTAATTTTTGTTTTAATGTATCGGTAAATAATTCCCAAAAACGCTCAGAACGACATTTACATAACTGGCTTAGTTTTTGAAGTAATTAGGTAAAACAACCTTTTTCTGTTATATTCTTCCGCAACGCTGCATACTAACCTAACCTAACCTAACCCACCAACGTATTCATAAGAGTGAGAAGGACGAAAATAAAATCAACGTATCCGCTTAAGAGTGAAATAATTTCAGAACCTTTACCTTATAGGTATCCATTTTCGCATTTATAGCATAATTACTATGACATAATCTATTGCTCAACTAAAACACATATTTTTAATAGCGAAACAGTTCTAATATCAGAAACTATACAGGAACACCTTTTTAGCATTATTAACCTGTATCCCATTGCTTAACCAAAACACACATTATAAATAGCGAAACAATTGTACTTTCAGAACCTTTATGGGTAGGTACCCATTTCCACATTTATAGCATTACTAATTACTTTACCATATCCCATAGCTCAACTAAAACATACATTGTCAGTAACGAAACAGTATATCATATAGGTACCCACTACCCGTTTTCATAGTTATAATATTATTAAACTGTATCTCATTGCTCAACTAAAACACAAAATGCTAATAGCGAAACAGTTGTAATGTCGGAACCTATAATACGGGTACCCATTTTCACATTTATAGCATTATGCATTATTTATAGCATTATATCATTATTATTTATAGCATTATTATCCCTCCGCTTCTTCAACTAAAACACACTTGTTAAATGCGTACAGTGCTATGTTCAGAACCTACATAGTGGCCATTTTCACATTTACAGTGATAATAGATTCAGTTTTTGCCCGCGGCCCGGCCCCGTCAAATTCGCTTTTTCATGAATCCTAAGGGAAACGTCATTTTCCCGTTATCGTTCCCTATTCCAACCTTTAAACATGCTTTCAAGCAAGTTCGCTTGAACAATCTATCTATAGATGTAGCTATAGATTGCTCTAGAAAAGTTGGTATTTTGAGTATCCCACGGGAACTACGGATTTTTCCGGGATAAAAAGTAGCCTATGTTTTAATCCGGGTTATAAGCTACCTATGTTCCAAATTTCAGCTAAATCGGTTCAGTAGTTGAGCCGTGAAGGAGTAACAAACACACACACAAACTTTCGCCTTTATAATATTATAATTAGGATTAGGATAAGGATTAAAATGTTTAGAGAGAAACTTATGTAATTACGTAAAAGAATCATAGCACTCCCACGTGGTCACCCCCATTCTAGCCACAAATGTTTTTCAGCATGAAAAGTACCTATCTACTTATCTAAAAAGGGAAATTCATTCAAAGGAGGAATGGCCAACGGATGTGTAAACCATTCCATTTAGTTTTCTTTTAGGTTTCTTTTATGTGTTGATAATGATTACTGAGACCCGTTCTAAGCGCGGCATTGAAAAGGCTACCAACCATAAGGCCGCCTCTACCAAGTTGCAATCCGCGTTGAACTCCGCTCTCTGCCGTGTCCGTGGGAGTAGCCTGAGGCCTCAGGTTTATAGATCATTAAACACAGTAAAAACGGAAACTAGGCAAGCGGCAAATATAAAATAGAGAAAAAAATACATCAATCACTTGTAAAAAAAGTGTCGCAACGATTATACTATTATACGAGAAGTTACCAGTTTTATTGCTATTCCTACGAACCATGTTTTGAGCGGAATATATGAAAAACAAATATTACATTAATCACCTATGTGTGAGTGAACAAACAAACGGAGTGTGGCGCTCGGAATGATCGGAAAGCCATTAGGGGTAGTGGAATAAGAAAGTTCTGCTGACTCATTCACTTGTGTGAATACCCCACAAATACTCCAAGTCATTGACTTTACATTCGCGCTGCTCGTTGCGAAGGCTTCTGGATTTGATGGATTGAGTATTCCTTTGGTGAATTTATTGTGCCGTGTGTTCCTTTGGCCTCTTGTTTACACTGGCGTTATATCAACAACTGTAGAAATGCCTAAAAATTATAATAATATTGAGCACGAGAAGATAAACAATAATATTAATTCTGACTTACGAGTAGGTATTGTTAAGTCTGACTTCCAAATTCTATAAGTCACTAGGTGATCCAGCAAACGTTGTTAAAAAATAGTTAAATAACAGCTAGTGCAATTTAACGTTTTAAGGCGAAATTAACGACTCTGCCCGCGAAATTCAAAATTTTCATAGTTTTTTACTGTGTTTATACAGCGATATTGGGTACGTGGTTTTTTATAGAAAAACATTTTTTAATTACGTTAGCTCTCTAAAACTTTAGGCTCAAACATAATACTAACAACTTGCCAGCAGCGCCTTGGCCTAATTTTTTTTTGTAATAAGGTCTACTTTTCGTGGAAAATGCTCTTTTCCAGTATCAGATGAAGTAAGTAGCCTTGCAGTCTTCGCCCGGACTATTATCAGGATAGAAAATACTTTTGAGTACATTAAATTTTAAGTAGAGCAGACAAATAGGCAGGCAGAATTTAGAGAGATAGGCAGTAATTATGTTTATTTTCACACGATAGAGCAGTAAATTTTTAAAGAAGACTTAGACCTAGACCATCGATTAGTGGAGTGTACTAAATCATAATAATTGCTTTTGTAATTTTTAAAAATTACTATAGATGCGAACGCAGATATCGTGGGATTGGAAAATATTTTACTCGTATATATACTTAATTGAAGTTTATGTGAAGGAGAGTTAGCAGTTATACCAGATTGTTTTAATTACAGGTGCAGTTTGCAATTTCAATCCATTAATTAAAAGTTCTTTTAATTTTTCAGCGTTTATACGCCGTTTCAGGCTGGCACTGTTCGGTAAAAAAACATACCGTAAATTAATTAACAGTGAGTGTTGACTGGTATTTTCAGTATTGCTATTTTAAAAAGCAAGTAGTATATTTTTGTTTTTTTTTTGTACAGTGATATCAAATAAGAAGTATTTGTTTGGCTGCCGGATCACAAAATAAAGACTGTGGTTGGATCCAGGACAGCTTACAAAAGGCAGTAAGTATTACTTGAGATAGCAATTTTTAGGGTTCCGTATTCAAAGGGTAAAAAACGGGACGTCCGTCTGTCACCAGGCTGTATTTTTGGAACCATGATAGTTACACACTTGAAATTTACACAGATTATGTATTTTTGTTGCCGCTGTTTCTGGTAATAGTAAGACGCTTAAAATTTTCACAGAATATAAAATAAAAATTAAGGGGGGCTTCCATACAACAAACGTGATTCTTATGCTCGACGTTGGGCAGGGGTGTTTAGTTTACTTTAATACTATAGAGATTGGGCCTTGATGGTACGGAACCCTCAGTACGCGAGTTCGACTCGCACTTGATCAATTATTTACAGCTTGGTGACAGACGGACGCACGGACGGACGGACAGCGAAGTCTCAGTAAAAGGGTTCCTTTTTTACCCTTGGGTACGGAACCCTAAAAAAGTTGCGGGGAGTCGATGGCGCCAGGCGGCGCTAGATCGAGGTGTTCGGTGGTCACTTTAGGAGGTCTATGTCCAGCAGTGGACGTCCATCGACTGAAACGATGACGATGACGAATAGAATTTTGTACTTTTTTGTTTACACTGATCGGAAGTCGGCGGTGATATTAGGTCCTTACATATGAAAGTGGCGTTATGTACTGGCCACTTTGAAGTGTTATTTGACTGGTGCCCGTTTTCACTTACACTTTAAGAAACGCCTAAGCCTATAGGTGACAGTTTTCACTTACAACAACTGTCACCTAAGGGCTTAGGTGTCTCTTAAAGTGTTGGTGAAAACGACCATTAATCTTCTTTTTTTTACTATATAAAAATAAGTCGGGTTTTCCTTCCTGACGCTATAACTCTAGAACGCACGAACCGATTTCCACGGCTTTGCATTCGTTGGAAAGGTCTCAGGCTCCGTGAGGTTTGTAGCAAAGAAAATTCAGGAAAAATTAAAAGAAAAATGTTACATAACAGGAAGCCATCTGGTGGCGAAACGGAGTTCGCCGGGTTTGCTAATAGTCTATAATAAGCCGTTGCCTCGTTCATCGGTCCAGTCGTAATGAGACATGCCCGCGAACAATAACGCAGAATGTAATAAAAGCGCACATGTGCTGAACGGATGTCATTACGTATTCATGGTCGTGTCCGGTGGCGGCGTCGCGGAATTGTCCCATTGTTGGCGCTGAACGTACTCAAATATACATATATAAAAAAAGCCATTTCAATTATTATTACTTGATATTTTATTACACTCAAAAGCACTCGCTTAACCACATGCAACCACATGCTATGAAAAACTGACTTTTCTATCTTCAAAATTTCTATCTTCCGCAAAATTCGACCGTATAGCCTTGATGCTTGTTATGCTTATGCGCTTGGCTTGGTTGCGGGAGATAGATTTTTATGTTTTTAAGTATATTATATAACTTAAATCAGTGTACTGTATATAAGTAATAAACACAGAGTTTTATGAACTTAAAGGTGACTTAATTTAAGGTATATAGGTAAAGTATTAAAAATAAGTTTCATTAATGTAACTAATTGTACTTATTCTAAGCAAGTGTGACAATAAATTTTATTTCATTTCATAAATTGCAAGAAAGTTAAAAAAATATATATTCAAGTTAAACATTAGTCTTTCTGCGGACAGATAATAATGTTTGGCGCAAATTAAAATATATTTTCCCAGATTGTTTTTCTAGGCGTATAGCCTCCAGGGCTTTGTCGCCTGAAATGTTATTGTTCCACGAGCTAAATAAAAGCTTTTATTTTCAATTTAGCTTTTTTTTAGTTGAGCCCCTTTTCCCGGTTTAATTCCCGCTTAAGTGTGGGGGACTCTTTTAATAATTTTCACTTTAAAACTATGCCCAGCGGTGAAGCTACGTCCGGCCTAGTTTATTTTGAACTAGCTTTTGCCCGCGGCTTCGCCCGCGTGAATTTCGGGGTTTTACAAATCCCGTGGGAGTCCTGGATTTTCTGGGAAAAAAACAGCATATGTGTTAACCTAACTTCAGAAACACGATTGGATAAAAATTTCTCGCCAAAAAGTTTTCCCAAAAATTGCTCCAAAATCTCAATTTTTCTAATTTCCATCGAAAACTACGATGGACATAATTGTAATTTTTGTTTTAATGTATCGGTAAATAATTCCCAAAAACGCTCAGAACGACATTTACATAACTGGCTTAGTTTTTGAAGTAATTAGGTAAAACAACCTTTTTCTGTTATATTCTTCCGCAACGCTGCATACTAACCTAACCTAACCTAACCCACCAACGTATTCATAAGAGTGAGAAGGACGAAAATAAAATCAACGTATCCGCTTAAGAGTGAAATAATTTCAGAACCTTTACCTTATAGGTATCCATTTTCGCATTTATAGCATAATTACTATGACATAATCTATTGCTCAACTAAAACACATATTTTTAATAGCGAAACAGTTCTAATATCAGAAACTATACAGGAACACCTTTTTAGCATTATTAACCTGTATCCCATTGCTTAACCAAAACACACATTATAAATAGCGAAACAATTGTACTTTCAGAACCTTTATGGGTAGGTACCCATTTCCACATTTATAGCATTACTAATTACTTTACCATATCCCATAGCTCAACTAAAACATACATTGTCAGTAACGAAACAGTATATCATATAGGTACCCACTACCCGTTTTCATAGTTATAATATTATTAAACTGTATCTCATTGCTCAACTAAAACACAAAATGCTAATAGCGAAACAGTTGTAATGTCGGAACCTATAATACGGGTACCCATTTTCACATTTATAGCATTATGCATTATTTATAGCATTATATCATTATTATTTATAGCATTATTATCCCTCCGCTTCTTCAACTAAAACACACTTGTTAAATGCGTACAGTGCTATGTTCAGAACCTACATAGTGGCCATTTTCACATTTACAGTGATAATAGATTCAGTTTTTGCCCGCGGCCCGGCCCCGTCAAATTCGCTTTTTCATGAATCCTAAGGGAAACGTCATTTTCCCGTTATCGTTCCCTATTCCAACCTTTAAACATGCTTTCAAGCAAGTTCGCTTGAACAATCTATCTATAGATGTAGCTATAGATTGCTCTAGAAAAGTTGGTATTTTGAGTATCCCACGGGAACTACGGATTTGCGTCGCTACTGCCTGCAGTAGCGACGTAACCTACACTCAGGTCGGGGCCTAGCGATAGCGCGGTGAATACGTAAGTGAATCACGTGCTCCCGCCAACGAAGTCCGTCGTGGCAAGCGGCAGGTTTTAGTGGGTGCAAGCCCCACATAACCCCTGCGTTTCCCCTGACGGAGGGGTATGCGTTAGGCATTTCCTGTCATTATAAAAAAAGCTGTTTCTGATGCTATGTTATCTAAAAAAGATAATTCTGATTAAGTGATCTGTGTGACATTTGTAAGTACACGTAAAAATACTCTATTTAAGGTACTTTCCCTCCTTGCATTGCCGTGCTATTACTGACGCCCTGTATATTATATTTAACAACTTATAACGTTAAAATATGTTAAGTTCATGTTGATATCCACTATTTCAGCAGGTGACTCCATACAGCGTTTAGGGAATAATATTAAAGTTGAAATATTATAGAAATAATAAAATAATAGGTATTTTCCCAGTTTTCTTGCTATATAAGTCTCTGTGGGCAATTCAATCACTCGGACATAATATAAGCAGACGTTCGCAGTCGTACTTGTATTCTGCCATTTTATTACACAGGTGTTGTGAGCCCAGGAACACATACGTTTCAATTAGCATGGCAGGATCGGACGTGCATTTAAATCACGTCCGACGACCGTTGTCGCGTAGTAGGTATTTGTAGCATGTACAGTTACGCTACTTGGATGTACGAGTATCATCCGTGTTTATACAGCGATATTGGGTACGTGGTTTTTTATAGAAAAACATTTTTTAATTACGTTAGCTCTCTAAAACTTTAGGCTCAAACATAATACTAACAACTTGCCAGCAGCGCCTTGGCCTAATTTTTTTTTGTAATAAGGTCTACTTTTCGTGGAAAATGCTCTTTTCCAGTATCAGATGAAGTAAGTAGCCTTGCAGTCTTCGCCCGGACTATTATCAGGATAGAAAATACTTTTGAGTACATTAAATTTTAAGTAGAGCAGACAAATAGGCAGGCAGAATTTAGAGAGATAGGCAGTAATTATGTTTATTTTCACACGATAGAGCAGTAAATTTTTAAAGAAGACTTAGACCTAGACCATCGATTAGTGGAGTGTACTAAATCATAATAATTGCTTTTGTAATTTTTAAAAATTACTATAGATGCGAACGCAGATATCGTGGGATTGGAAAATATTTTACTCGTATATATACTTAATTGAAGTTTATGTGAAGGAGAGTTAGCAGTTATACCAGATTGTTTTAATTACAGGTGCAGTTTGCAATTTCAATCCATTAATTAAAAGTTCTTTTAATTTTTCAGCGTTTATACGCCGTTTCAGGCTGGCACTGTTCGGTAAAAAAACATACCGTAAATTAATTAACAGTGAGTGTTGACTGGTATTTTCAGTATTGCTATTTTAAAAAGCAAGTAGTATATTTTTGTTTTTTTTTTGTACAGTGATATCAAATAAGAAGTATTTGTTTGGCTGCCGGATCACAAAATAAAGACTGTGGTTGGATCCAGGACAGCTTACAAAAGGCAGTAAGTATTACTTGAGATAGCAATTTTTAGGGTTCCGTATTCAAAGGGTAAAAAACGGGACGTCCGTCTGTCACCAGGCTGTATTTTTGGAACCATGATAGTTACACACTTGAAATTTACACAGATTATGTATTTTTGTTGCCGCTGTTTCTGGTAATAGTAAGACGCTTAAAATTTTCACAGAATATAAAATAAAAATTAAGGGGGGCTTCCATACAACAAACGTGATTCTTATGCTCGACGTTGGGCAGGGGTGTTTAGTTTACTTTAATACTATAGAGATTGGGCCTTGATGGTACGGAACCCTCAGTACGCGAGTTCGACTCGCACTTGATCAATTATTTACAGCTTGGTGACAGACGGACGCACGGACGGACGGACAGCGAAGTCTCAGTAAAAGGGTTCCTTTTTTACCCTTGGGTACGGAACCCTAAAAAAGTTGCGGGGAGTCGATGGCGCCAGGCGGCGCTAGATCGAGGTGTTCGGTGGTCACTTTAGGAGGTCTATGTCCAGCAGTGGACGTCCATCAACTGAAACGATGACGATGACGAATAGAATTATGTACTTTTTTGTTTACACTGATCGGAAGTCGGTCGTGATATTAGGTCCTTACATATGAAATTGGCGTTATGTACCTACTGGCCACTTTGAAGTGTTATATGACTAGTGCCCGTTTTCACTTACACTTTAAGAAACGCCTAAGCCTATAGATGACAGTTTTCACTTACAACAACTGTCACCTGAGGGCTTAGGTGTCTCTTAAAGTGTTGGTGAAAACGAGCATTAAGGGCTTAGAAGCCGTATTTAAGCGATCTTTAGTGAAGTTTAGTTTAAAAACTATTGAGACAATTACTTTTAAATTTATACGTCATGTATTTTGGGTCTTTAATCTAAAATCGTTGAGAAGCAGAAACACGATTAGATAAAATTTTCTCGATAGAAAGTTCTCCCAAAAGTTGCTCCAAAATCTCAGTTTTTCTTCTTTTTTTCCGAAACTACAATGGATGTAATTGTAATTTTTGTTTTAATGTGTCGGTAATAATAATATCTAAAAACGTTGAGAAACAGATTTTAAACAACTGGCTTAGTTTTAGAGAAATTAGGTAAAAGGTCGTTTTTCTGTTATATTCTTCCGCGACGCTGCATGTCGCTCCCATCAACGCATTCGTGAGAGTGACAAAGACAAAAATAAATTCAATAAATCACCTTAATAGTCTAATATCTGGGTGACCGAGCTTCGCTCGGTAGTTTAACTACTGCCTAATAGATGGCAGCAGGAGTCATATTTTTATTATTTTTGGTAAATTCGACATTTTATAAAAATGAATCCTAGCCAGATCGATTTATCGCCCCCAAAACCCCCGGTATACTAAATTTCATGAAAATCGTTCGAACCGTTTCTGAGATCCAGATTATATAGAAATATATATACAAGAATTGCTCGTTTAAAGGTATAGGATAATAAGCCGTTGCCTCTCTCGGTCCAGTCGTAATGAGACATGCCCGCGAACAATAACGCAGAATGTAATAAAAGCGCACATGTGCTGAACGGATGTCATTACGTATTCATGGTCGTGTCCGGTGGCGGCGTCGCGGAATTGTCCCATTGTTGGCGCTGAACGTACTCAAATATACATATATAAAAAAAGCCATTTCAATTATTATTACTTGATATTTTATTACACTCAAAAGCACTCGCTTAACCACATGCAACCACATGCTATGAAAAACTGACTTTTCTATCTTCAAAATTTCTATCTTCCGCAAAATTCGACCGTATAGCCTTGATGCTTGTTATGCTTATGCGCTTGGCTTGGTTGCGGGAGATAGATTTTTATGTTTTTAAGTATATTATATAACTTAAATCAGTGTACTGTATATAAGTAATAAACACAGAGTTTTATGAACTTAAAGGTGACTTAATTTAAGGTATATAGGTAAAGTATTAAAAATAAGTTTCATTAATGTAACTAATTGTACTTATTCTAAGCAAGTGTGACAATAAATTTTATTTCATTTCATAAATTGCAAGAAAGTTAAAAAAATATATATTCAAGTTAAACATTAGTCTTTCTGCGGACAGATAATAATGTTTGGCGCAAATTAAAATATATTTTCCCAGATTGTTTTTCTAGGCGTATAGCCTCCAGGGCTTTGTCGCCTGAAATGTTATTGTTCCACGAGCTAAATAAAAGCTTTTATTTTCAATTTAGCTTTTTTTTAGTTGAGCCCCTTTTCCCGGTTTAATTCCCGCTTAAGTGTGGGGGACTCTTTTAATAATTTTCACTTTAAAACTATGCCCAGCGGTGAAGCTACGTCCGGCCTAGTTTATTTTGAACTAGCTTTTGCCCGCGGCTTCGCCCGCGTGAATTTCGGGGTTTTACAAATCCCGTGGGAGTCCTGGATTTTCTGGGAAAAAAACAGCATATGTGTTAACCTAACTTCAGAAACACGATTGGATAAAAATTTCTCGCCAAAAAGTTTTCCCAAAAATTGCTCCAAAATCTCAATTTTTCTAATTTCCATCGAAAACTACGATGGACATAATTGTAATTTTTGTTTTAATGTATCGGTAAATAATTCCCAAAAACGCTCAGAACGACATTTACATAACTGGCTTAGTTTTTGAAGTAATTAGGTAAAACAACCTTTTTCTGTTATATTCTTCCGCAACGCTGCATACTAACCTAACCTAACCTAACCCACCAACGTATTCATAAGAGTGAGAAGGACGAAAATAAAATCAACGTATCCGCTTAAGAGTGAAATAATTTCAGAACCTTTACCTTATAGGTATCCATTTTCGCATTTATAGCATAATTACTATGACATAATCTATTGCTCAACTAAAACACATATTTTTAATAGCGAAACAGTTCTAATATCAGAAACTATACAGGAACACCTTTTTAGCATTATTAACCTGTATCCCATTGCTTAACCAAAACACACATTATAAATAGCGAAACAATTGTACTTTCAGAACCTTTATGGGTAGGTACCCATTTCCACATTTATAGCATTACTAATTACTTTACCATATCCCATAGCTCAACTAAAACATACATTGTCAGTAACGAAACAGTATATCATATAGGTACCCACTACCCGTTTTCATAGTTATAATATTATTAAACTGTATCTCATTGCTCAACTAAAACACAAAATGCTAATAGCGAAACAGTTGTAATGTCGGAACCTATAATACGGGTACCCATTTTCACATTTATAGCATTATGCATTATTTATAGCATTATATCATTATTATTTATAGCATTATTATCCCTCCGCTTCTTCAACTAAAACACACTTGTTAAATGCGTACAGTGCTATGTTCAGAACCTACATAGTGGCCATTTTCACATTTACAGTGATAATAGATTCAGTTTTTGCCCGCGGCCCGGCCCCGTCAAATTCGCTTTTTCATGAATCCTAAGGGAAACGTCATTTTCCCGTTATCGTTCCCTATTCCAACCTTTAAACATGCTTTCAAGCAAGTTCGCTTGAACAATCTATCTATAGATGTAGCTATAGATTGCTCTAGAAAAGTTGGTATTTTGAGTATCCCACGGGAACTACGGATTTGCGTCGCTACTGCCTGCAGTAGCGACGTAACCTACACTCAGGTCGGGGCCTAGCGATAGCGCGGTGAATACGTAAGTGAATCACGTGCTCCCGCCAACGAAGTCCGTCGTGGCAAGCGGCAGGTTTTAGTGGGTGCAAGCCCCACATAACCCCTGCGTTTCCCCTGACGGAGGGGTATGCGTTAGGCATTTCCTGTCATTATAAAAAAAGCTGTTTCTGATGCTATGTTATCTAAAAAAGATAATTCTGATTAAGTGATCTGTGTGACATTTGTAAGTACACGTAAAAATACTCTATTTAAGGTACTTTCCCTCCTTGCATTGCCGTGCTATTACTGACGCCCTGTATATTATATTTAACAACTTATAACGTTAAAATATGTTAAGTTCATGTTGATATCCACTATTTCAGCAGGTGACTCCATACAGCGTTTAGGGAATAATATTAAAGTTGAAATATTATAGAAATAATAAAATAATAGGTATTTTCCCAGTTTTCTTGCTATATAAGTCTCTGTGGGCAATTCAATCACTCGGACATAATATAAGCAGACGTTCGCAGTCGTACTTGTATTCTGCCATTTTATTACACAGGTGTTGTGAGCCCAGGAACACATACGTTTCAATTAGCATGGCAGGATCGGACGTGCATTTAAATCACGTCCGACGACCGTTGTCGCGTAGTAGGTATTTGTAGCATGTACAGTTACGCTACTTGGATGTACGAGTATCATCCGTGTTTATACAGCGATATTGGGTACGTGGTTTTTTATAGAAAAACATTTTTTAATTACGTTAGCTCTCTAAAACTTTAGGCTCAAACATAATACTAACAACTTGCCAGCAGCGCCTTGGCCTAATTTTTTTTTGTAATAAGGTCTACTTTTCGTGGAAAATGCTCTTTTCCAGTATCAGATGAAGTAAGTAGCCTTGCAGTCTTCGCCCGGACTATTATCAGGATAGAAAATACTTTTGAGTACATTAAATTTTAAGTAGAGCAGACAAATAGGCAGGCAGAATTTAGAGAGATAGGCAGTAATTATGTTTATTTTCACACGATAGAGCAGTAAATTTTTAAAGAAGACTTAGACCTAGACCATCGATTAGTGGAGTGTACTAAATCATAATAATTGCTTTTGTAATTTTTAAAAATTACTATAGATGCGAACGCAGATATCGTGGGATTGGAAAATATTTTACTCGTATATATACTTAATTGAAGTTTATGTGAAGGAGAGTTAGCAGTTATACCAGATTGTTTTAATTACAGGTGCAGTTTGCAATTTCAATCCATTAATTAAAAGTTCTTTTAATTTTTCAGCGTTTATACGCCGTTTCAGGCTGGCACTGTTCGGTAAAAAAACATACCGTAAATTAATTAACAGTGAGTGTTGACTGGTATTTTCAGTATTGCTATTTTAAAAAGCAAGTAGTATATTTTTGTTTTTTTTTTGTACAGTGATATCAAATAAGAAGTATTTGTTTGGCTGCCGGATCACAAAATAAAGACTGTGGTTGGATCCAGGACAGCTTACAAAAGGCAGTAAGTATTACTTGAGATAGCAATTTTTAGGGTTCCGTATTCAAAGGGTAAAAAACGGGACGTCCGTCTGTCACCAGGCTGTATTTTTGGAACCATGATAGTTACACACTTGAAATTTACACAGATTATGTATTTTTGTTGCCGCTGTTTCTGGTAATAGTAAGACGCTTAAAATTTTCACAGAATATAAAATAAAAATTAAGGGGGGCTTCCATACAACAAACGTGATTCTTATGCTCGACGTTGGGCAGGGGTGTTTAGTTTACTTTAATACTATAGAGATTGGGCCTTGATGGTACGGAACCCTCAGTACGCGAGTTCGACTCGCACTTGATCAATTATTTACAGCTTGGTGACAGACGGACGCACGGACGGACGGACAGCGAAGTCTCAGTAAAAGGGTTCCTTTTTTACCCTTGGGTACGGAACCCTAAAAAAGTTGCGGGGAGTCGATGGCGCCAGGCGGCGCTAGATCGAGGTGTTCGGTGGTCACTTTAGGAGGTCTATGTCCAGCAGTGGACGTCCATCAACTGAAACGATGACGATGACGAATAGAATTATGTACTTTTTTGTTTACACTGATCGGAAGTCGGTCGTGATATTAGGTCCTTACATATGAAATTGGCGTTATGTACCTACTGGCCACTTTGAAGTGTTATATGACTAGTGCCCGTTTTCACTTACACTTTAAGAAACGCCTAAGCCTATAGATGACAGTTTTCACTTACAACAACTGTCACCTGAGGGCTTAGGTGTCTCTTAAAGTGTTGGTGAAAACGAGCATTAAGGGCTTAGAAGCCGTATTTAAGCGATCTTTAGTGAAGTTTAGTTTAAAAACTATTGAGACAATTACTTTTAAATTTATACGTCATGTATTTTGGGTCTTTAATCTAAAATCGTTGAGAAGCAGAAACACGATTAGATAAAATTTTCTCGATAGAAAGTTCTCCCAAAAGTTGCTCCAAAATCTCAGTTTTTCTTCTTTTTTTCCGAAACTACAATGGATGTAATTGTAATTTTTGTTTTAATGTGTCGGTAATAATAATATCTAAAAACGTTGAGAAACAGATTTTAAACAACTGGCTTAGTTTTAGAGAAATTAGGTAAAAGGTCGTTTTTCTGTTATATTCTTCCGCGACGCTGCATGTCGCTCCCATCAACGCATTCGTGAGAGTGACAAAGACAAAAATAAATTCAATAAATCACCTTAATAGTCTAATATCTGGGTGACCGAGCTTCGCTCGGTAGTTTAACTACTGCCTAATAGATGGCAGCAGGAGTCATATTTTTATTATTTTTGGTAAATTCGACATTTTATAAAAATGAATCCTAGCCAGATCGATTTATCGCCCCCAAAACCCCCGGTATACTAAATTTCATGAAAATCGTTCGAACCGTTTCTGAGATCCAGATTATATAGAAATATATATACAAGAATTGCTCGTTTAAAGGTATAGGATAATAAGCCGTTGCCTCTCTCGGTCCAGTCGTAATGAGACATGCCCGCGAACAATAACGCAGAATGTAATAAAAGCGCACATGTGCTGAACGGATGTCATTACGTATTCATGGTCGTGTCCGGTGGCGGCGTCGCGGAATTGTCCCATTGTTGGCGCTGAACGTACTCAAATATACATATATAAAAAAAGCCATTTCAATTATTATTACTTGATATTTTATTACACTCAAAAGCACTCGCTTAACCACATGCAACCACATGCTATGAAAAACTGACTTTTCTATCTTCAAAATTTCTATCTTCCGCAAAATTCGACCGTATAGCCTTGATGCTTGTTATGCTTATGCGCTTGGCTTGGTTGCGGGAGATAGATTTTTATGTTTTTAAGTATATTATATAACTTAAATCAGTGTACTGTATATAAGTAATAAACACAGAGTTTTATGAACTTAAAGGTGACTTAATTTAAGGTATATAGGTAAAGTATTAAAAATAAGTTTCATTAATGTAACTAATTGTACTTATTCTAAGCAAGTGTGACAATAAATTTTATTTCATTTCATAAATTGCAAGAAAGTTAAAAAAATATATATTCAAGTTAAACATTAGTCTTTCTGCGGACAGATAATAATGTTTGGCGCAAATTAAAATATATTTTCCCAGATTGTTTTTCTAGGCGTATAGCCTCCAGGGCTTTGTCGCCTGAAATGTTATTGTTCCACGAGCTAAATAAAAGCTTTTATTTTCAATTTAGCTTTTTTTTAGTTGAGCCCCTTTTCCCGGTTTAATTCCCGCTTAAGTGTGGGGGACTCTTTTAATAATTTTCACTTTAAAACTATGCCCAGCGGTGAAGCTACGTCCGGCCTAGTTTATTTTGAACTAGCTTTTGCCCGCGGCTTCGCCCGCGTGAATTTCGGGGTTTTACAAATCCCGTGGGAGTCCTGGATTTTCTGGGAAAAAAACAGCATATGTGTTAACCTAACTTCAGAAACACGATTGGATAAAAATTTCTCGCCAAAAAGTTTTCCCAAAAATTGCTCCAAAATCTCAATTTTTCTAATTTCCATCGAAAACTACGATGGACATAATTGTAATTTTTGTTTTAATGTATCGGTAAATAATTCCCAAAAACGCTCAGAACGACATTTACATAACTGGCTTAGTTTTTGAAGTAATTAGGTAAAACAACCTTTTTCTGTTATATTCTTCCGCAACGCTGCATACTAACCTAACCTAACCTAACCCACCAACGTATTCATAAGAGTGAGAAGGACGAAAATAAAATCAACGTATCCGCTTAAGAGTGAAATAATTTCAGAACCTTTACCTTATAGGTATCCATTTTCGCATTTATAGCATAATTACTATGACATAATCTATTGCTCAACTAAAACACATATTTTTAATAGCGAAACAGTTCTAATATCAGAAACTATACAGGAACACCTTTTTAGCATTATTAACCTGTATCCCATTGCTTAACCAAAACACACATTATAAATAGCGAAACAATTGTACTTTCAGAACCTTTATGGGTAGGTACCCATTTCCACATTTATAGCATTACTAATTACTTTACCATATCCCATAGCTCAACTAAAACATACATTGTCAGTAACGAAACAGTATATCATATAGGTACCCACTACCCGTTTTCATAGTTATAATATTATTAAACTGTATCTCATTGCTCAACTAAAACACAAAATGCTAATAGCGAAACAGTTGTAATGTCGGAACCTATAATACGGGTACCCATTTTCACATTTATAGCATTATGCATTATTTATAGCATTATATCATTATTATTTATAGCATTATTATCCCTCCGCTTCTTCAACTAAAACACACTTGTTAAATGCGTACAGTGCTATGTTCAGAACCTACATAGTGGCCATTTTCACATTTACAGTGATAATAGATTCAGTTTTTGCCCGCGGCCCGGCCCCGTCAAATTCGCTTTTTCATGAATCCTAAGGGAAACGTCATTTTCCCGTTATCGTTCCCTATTCCAACCTTTAAACATGCTTTCAAGCAAGTTCGCTTGAACAATCTATCTATAGATGTAGCTATAGATTGCTCTAGAAAAGTTGGTATTTTGAGTATCCCACGGGAACTACGGATTTTTCCGGGATAAAAAGTAGCCTATGTTTTAATCCGGGTTATAAGCTACCTATGTTCCAAATTTCAGCTAAATCGGTTCAGTAGTTGAGCCGTGAAGGAGTAACAAACACACACACAAACTTTCGCCTTTATAATATTATATAATTAGGATTAGGATAAGGATTAAAATGTTTAGAGAGAAACTTATGTAATTACGTAAAAGAATCATAGCACTCCCACGTGGTCACCCCCATTCTAGCCACAAATGTTTTTCAGCATGAAAAGTACCTATCTACTTATCTAAAAAGGGAAATTCATTCAAAGGAGGAATGGCCAACGGATGTGTAAACCATTCCATTTAGTTTTCTTTTAGGTTTCTTTTATGTGTTGATAATGATTACTGAGACCCGTTCTAAGCGCGGCATTGAAAAGGCTACCAACCATAAGGCCGCCTCTACCAAGTTGCAATCCGCGTTGAACTCCGCTCTCTGCCGTGTCCGTGGGAGTAGCCTGAGGCCTCAGGTTTATAGATCATTAAACACAGTAAAAACGGAAACTAGGCAAGCGGCAAATATAAAATAGAGAAAAAAAATACATCAATCACTTGTAAAAAAAGTGTCGCAACGATTATACTATTATACGAGAAGTTACCAGTTTTATTGCTATTCCTACGAACCATGTTTTGAGCGGAATATATGAAAAACAAATATTACATTAATCACCTATGTGTGAGTGAACAAACAAACGGAGTGTGGCGCTCGGAATGATCGGAAAGCCATTAGGGGTAGTGGAATAAGAAAGTTCTGCTGACTCATTCACTTGTGTGAATACCCCACAAATACTCCAAGTCATTGACTTTACATTCGCGCTGCTCGTTGCGAAGGCTTCTGGATTTGATGGATTGAGTATTCCTTTGGTGAATTTATTGTGCCGTGTGTTCCTTTGGCCTCTTGTTTACACTGGCGTTATATCAACAACTGTAGAAATGCCTAAAAATTATAATAATATTGAGCACGAGAAGATAAACAATAATATTAATTCTGACTTACGAGTAGGTATTGTTAAGTCTGACTTCCAAATTCTATAAGTCACTAGGTGATCCAGCAAACGTTGTTAAAAAATAGTTAAATAACAGCTAGTGCAATTTAACGTTTTAAGGCGAAATTAACGACTCTGCCCGCGAAATTCAAAATTTTCATAGTTTTTTACTGTGTTTATACAGCGATATTGGGTACGTGGTTTTTTATAGAAAAACATTTTTTAATTACGTTAGCTCTCTAAAACTTTAGGCTCAAACATAATACTAACAACTTGCCAGCAGCGCCTTGGCCTAATTTTTTTTTGTAATAAGGTCTACTTTTCGTGGAAAATGCTCTTTTCCAGTATCAGATGAAGTAAGTAGCCTTGCAGTCTTCGCCCGGACTATTATCAGGATAGAAAATACTTTTGAGTACATTAAATTTTAAGTAGAGCAGACAAATAGGCAGGCAGAATTTAGAGAGATAGGCAGTAATTATGTTTATTTTCACACGATAGAGCAGTAAATTTTTAAAGAAGACTTAGACCTAGACCATCGATTAGTGGAGTGTACTAAATCATAATAATTGCTTTTGTAATTTTTAAAAATTACTATAGATGCGAACGCAGATATCGTGGGATTGGAAAATATTTTACTCGTATATATACTTAATTGAAGTTTATGTGAAGGAGAGTTAGCAGTTATACCAGATTGTTTTAATTACAGGTGCAGTTTGCAATTTCAATCCATTAATTAAAAGTTCTTTTAATTTTTCAGCGTTTATACGCCGTTTCAGGCTGGCACTGTTCGGTAAAAAAACATACCGTAAATTAATTAACAGTGAGTGTTGACTGGTATTTTCAGTATTGCTATTTTAAAAAGCAAGTAGTATATTTTTGTTTTTTTTTTGTACAGTGATATCAAATAAGAAGTATTTGTTTGGCTGCCGGATCACAAAATAAAGACTGTGGTTGGATCCAGGACAGCTTACAAAAGGCAGTAAGTATTACTTGAGATAGCAATTTTTAGGGTTCCGTATTCAAAGGGTAAAAAACGGGACGTCCGTCTGTCACCAGGCTGTATTTTTGGAACCATGATAGTTACACACTTGAAATTTACACAGATTATGTATTTTTGTTGCCGCTGTTTCTGGTAATAGTAAGACGCTTAAAATTTTCACAGAATATAAAATAAAAATTAAGGGGGGCTTCCATACAACAAACGTGATTCTTATGCTCGACGTTGGGCAGGGGTGTTTAGTTTACTTTAATACTATAGAGATTGGGCCTTGATGGTACGGAACCCTCAGTACGCGAGTTCGACTCGCACTTGATCAATTATTTACAGCTTGGTGACAGACGGACGCACGGACGGACGGACAGCGAAGTCTCAGTAAAAGGGTTCCTTTTTTACCCTTGGGTACGGAACCCTAAAAAAGTTGCGGGGAGTCGATGGCGCCAGGCGGCGCTAGATCGAGGTGTTCGGTGGTCACTTTAGGAGGTCTATGTCCAGCAGTGGACGTCCATCGACTGAAACGATGACGATGACGAATAGAATTTTGTACTTTTTTGTTTACACTGATCGGAAGTCGGCGGTGATATTAGGTCCTTACATATGAAAGTGGCGTTATGTACTGGCCACTTTGAAGTGTTATTTGACTGGTGCCCGTTTTCACTTACACTTTAAGAAACGCCTAAGCCTATAGGTGACAGTTTTCACTTACAACAACTGTCACCTAAGGGCTTAGGTGTCTCTTAAAGTGTTGGTGAAAACGACCATTAATCTTCTTTTTTTTACTATATAAAAATAAGTCGGGTTTTCCTTCCTGACGCTATAACTCTAGAACGCACGAACCGATTTCCACGGCTTTGCATTCGTTGGAAAGGTCTCAGGCTCCGTGAGGTTTGTAGCAAAGAAAATTCAGGAAAAATTAAAAGAAAAATGTTACATAACAGGAAGCCATCTGGTGGCGAAACGGAGTTCGCCGGGTTTGCTAATAGTCTATAATAAGCCGTTGCCTCGTTCATCGGTCCAGTCGTAATGAGACATGCCCGCGAACAATAACGCAGAATGTAATAAAAGCGCACATGTGCTGAACGGATGTCATTACGTATTCATGGTCGTGTCCGATGGCGGCGTCGCGGAATTGTCCCATTGTTGGCGCTGAACGTACTCAAATATACATATATAAAAAAAGCCATTTCAATTATTATTACTTGATATTTTATTACACTCAAAAGCACTCGCTTAACCACATGCAACCACATGCTATGAAAAACTGACTTTTCTATCTTCAAAATTTCTATCTTCCGCAAAATTCGACCGTATAGCCTTGATGCTTGTTATGCTTATGCGCTTGGCTTGGTTGCGGGAGATAGATTTTTATGTTTTTAAGTATATTATATAACTTAAATCAGTGTACTGTATATAAGTAATAAACACAGAGTTTTATGAACTTAAAGGTGACTTAATTTAAGGTATATAGGTAAAGTATTAAAAATAAGTTTCATTAATGTAACTAATTGTACTTATTCTAAGCAAGTGTGACAATAAATTTTATTTCATTTCATAAATTGCAAGAAAGTTAAAAAAATATATATTCAAGTTAAACATTAGTCTTTCTGCGGACAGATAATAATGTTTGGCGCAAATTAAAATATATTTTCCCAGATTGTTTTTCTAGGCGTATAGCCTCCAGGGCTTTGTCGCCTGAAATGTTATTGTTCCACGAGCTAAATAAAAGCTTTTATTTTCAATTTAGCTTTTTTTTAGTTGAGCCCCTTTTCCCGGTTTAATTCCCGCTTAAGTGTGGGGGACTCTTTTAATAATTTTCACTTTAAAACTATGCCCAGCGGTGAAGCTACGTCCGGCCTAGTTTATTTTGAACTAGCTTTTGCCCGCGGCTTCGCCCGCGTGAATTTCGGGGTTTTACAAATCCCGTGGGAGTCCTGGATTTTCTGGGAAAAAAACAGCATATGTGTTAACCTAACTTCAGAAACACGATTGGATAAAAATTTCTCGCCAAAAAGTTTTCCCAAAAATTGCTCCAAAATCTCAATTTTTCTAATTTCCATCGAAAACTACGATGGACATAATTGTAATTTTTGTTTTAATGTATCGGTAAATAATTCCCAAAAACGCTCAGAACGACATTTACATAACTGGCTTAGTTTTTGAAGTAATTAGGTAAAACAACCTTTTTCTGTTATATTCTTCCGCAACGCTGCATACTAACCTAACCTAACCTAACCCACCAACGTATTCATAAGAGTGAGAAGGACGAAAATAAAATCAACGTATCCGCTTAAGAGTGAAATAATTTCAGAACCTTTACCTTATAGGTATCCATTTTCGCATTTATAGCATAATTACTATGACATAATCTATTGCTCAACTAAAACACATATTTTTAATAGCGAAACAGTTCTAATATCAGAAACTATACAGGAACACCTTTTTAGCATTATTAACCTGTATCCCATTGCTTAACCAAAACACACATTATAAATAGCGAAACAATTGTACTTTCAGAACCTTTATGGGTAGGTACCCATTTCCACATTTATAGCATTACTAATTACTTTACCATATCCCATAGCTCAACTAAAACATACATTGTCAGTAACGAAACAGTATATCATATAGGTACCCACTACCCGTTTTCATAGTTATAATATTATTAAACTGTATCTCATTGCTCAACTAAAACACAAAATGCTAATAGCGAAACAGTTGTAATGTCGGAACCTATAATACGGGTACCCATTTTCACATTTATAGCATTATGCATTATTTATAGCATTATATCATTATTATTTATAGCATTATTATCCCTCCGCTTCTTCAACTAAAACACACTTGTTAAATGCGTACAGTGCTATGTTCAGAACCTACATAGTGGCCATTTTCACATTTACAGTGATAATAGATTCAGTTTTTGCCCGCGGCCCGGCCCCGTCAAATTCGCTTTTTCATGAATCCTAAGGGAAACGTCATTTTCCCGTTATCGTTCCCTATTCCAACCTTTAAACATGCTTTCAAGCAAGTTCGCTTGAACAATATATCTATAGATGTAGCTATAGATTGCTCTAGAAAAGTTGGTATTTTGAGTATCCCACGGGAACTACGGATTTTTCCGGGATAAAAAGTAGCCTATGTTTTAATCCGGGTTATAAGCTACCTATGTTCCAAATTTCAGCTAAATCGGTTCAGTAGTTGAGCCGTGAAGGAGTAACAAACACACACACAAACTTTCGCCTTTATAATATTACTAGCAGATACCCGCGGCTTCGCACGCGTAAATTTTAGTTTTAACTATTGTACGGGAACTATCCATTATCCGGAATAAAAAGTACCCTTTGTGTTAATTTACATGAAATCTATCTTCATTTCAACTTTAAACCAAAAATTTTCAGTAGTTGTGCGTGAAAGAATAAAATATTTTCTCCCGCATGAATATCTGTTTTTCCCTATTATAACGAAAACAATGGATTTTCCCGAGAAAAAAGTAAATCTAACTTCATTCCGCATTTCAGCCAAATCAGTTCAGTAAGTAAGGCGTGAAGGAATATTTTTCCCGCGTAGATATCTGCTTTTCACTTCTATCATAGAAACCATGAATTTTTCCAGGTTGAAAAGTAGCCTAGGCATTAATTCAGGATATAAACTATCTCCATTCCAAATTTCAGCCAAATCGATTCTGTAGTTGTGGCGTGAATAATTTTTGCGCGTGAATTTCGGTCTTTAACTAATCCCACGGGAACCTTGAATTTTTTCGGGATAAAATGTAGCTTATGTGTTAATCCAGGATATAATTTATCTCCATTCCAAATTTGAGCAAGATCGGTTCAGTAGTTGCGGCGTGAAAGAATATTTTCCCGCGTGGATTTCTGTTTTTCACTATGATCATACTCGTAGAAATCATGAAATTTTCCGAGATGGAAAGTAGCCTACGTATTAATCCAGGATAAAATCTATCTTTTTTCCGAATTTCAGTCATATCAGTTCAGTAATTACAGCGTGAAGTAGTATTTTTACCGCGTGAATATCAGTTTTTCAGTTTTTCCGCGGACACCATAGATTTTTCCGGGATGAAAAGTAGCTTGTATATTAATCCAGGATATATAATCTATCTCGATTCCAAATTTCAGCCAAATCAGTTCAGTAATTACGGCATGAAGGAATATTTTTTCACGCGTGAATTTCTGTTTTTCACTATTATCATAGAAACCATGGAATTTTCCGGGATGAAAAGTAGGCTTTGTAATAATGCGGGATAAAATCTATCTCCTTTCCGAATTTCAGTCATATCAGTTCAGTAATTACAGCGTAAAGTAGTATTTTTCGCGTGTGAACATCAATGTTTCAGATTTCCCGCGGAAACCATGGATTTTTTCGGGATGAAAAGTAGCCTTAATATTAATCCAGGATATAATCTATCTGTATTCTGAATTTCAGCCAAATCAGTTCAGTAATTACGGCGTGAAGTAGTATTTTTCGCGTATGAATATCTGTTTTTCTTTTTTCCTGCAAAAACCATGTTTTTTTCCGGGATAAAAAGTAGTCTATTAATTAACCCAGGATATATCACAAAATCTATCTCCATTCCAAATTCCAGCCAAATCGGTTGTGTACTTGCGGCATGAAGATTATTTTTCCGTGTGAATTTCGGTTTTTTACTAATCCCACAGGAACCATGATTTTTTCGGGATGAAAAGTAGCCTTCGTATTAATCCAAGATATAATCTATCTTTATTCATAATTTCAGCTATATCAGTTCAGTAATTACGGCGTGAAGTAGCATTTTTGAAGATTTTTGAAGAATGGCAGAACATGGGACGAAACTCGTATGGCAGCTGAAAAGGGTCTAAGCATAGTTACGAAAACTCTAGAAAATAACCTTCTAACTATAAACGCCCAAAAAACAAAGTATGTTTGCTTCAGTGTCTCGCGTGTAACCCAACCTATGCCTAACTTCTCGCTAAAACTCCACACCTTTCCATGTAATAAATCAGACAAACTGCCAAGCGATTGCACTTGCGAAGTCC
The DNA here is from genome assembly GCA_963855885.1 of Coenonympha glycerion. Taxonomy (NCBI): domain Eukaryota; kingdom Metazoa; phylum Arthropoda; class Insecta; order Lepidoptera; family Nymphalidae; genus Coenonympha; species Coenonympha glycerion. The sequence continues at coordinate 10,777,886 of OY979637.1, read as the reverse complement.
TCGATAAGGTGGAAACTATGAGATACCTAGGAGTCATCATTGACGGAAACCTAACGTGGCACCCACACATCACAACACTTGCCAATAAAGTCAGAAGGCTTATACCAATACTAGCAGAAACCCGCAGCTTCGCCCGCGCAAATTTTAGTTTTCCCTACACACGGGAACCATCTATTTTCCGGAATAAAAAGTAGCCTTTGTACTAATTTGGGACGAAATCTGTCTTCATTCCAATTTTCAGCCAAAAAAATTCAGCAGTTGCGCCGTAAAGGAGTAGGTATATCTCCCGCATAAATATTTGTTTTCACTATTTTCGCAGTAATTGTGGATTCCCAGTACCATATCTATTAATCTAGGATATAATCTATCTCCATTTCAAATTTCAGGCAAATCTGTTCAGTAATTACGGCGTGAAGGAATGTTTTCCCGCGTGGATATCTATTTTTCACTATTATCAAAGAAACCATGGATTTTCCCGGGATAAAAAGTAGTAAATGTATTAATCCAGGATATAATCTATATCTTCCAAATTTCAGCTAAATTAATTCAGTAATTATGGCATGAAGGAATATTTTTGCCTCGTGAATATCAGCTTTTCACTCGTATTATATCAACCATGGAATTTTCCGGGATGAATGGTAGCCTATGTAATAATCCGGGATAAAATCTATCTCCTTACCGAATTTTAGTCATTTCAGTTCAGTAATTACAGCGTAAAGTAATACTTTTCGCGCGTGAACATCAATTTTTCAGTTTTCCCGCGGAAACCATGGATTTTTCTGGGATGAAAAGTAGCCTTCGTATTAATGCAGGATATAATCTATCTTTATTGCGAATTTCAGCCATATCAGTTCAGTAAATACGGCGTGAAGTAGTATTTTTCGCGTATGAATATCTGTTTGTCTTTTTTCCTGCAAAAACCATGGATTTTTCCGGGATAAAAAGTAGCCTAGGCATTAATTCAGGATATAGACTATCTCTATTTCAAATTTCAGCCAAATCGATTCAGTAGTTGCGGCGTGAATATTTTTTTGCGCGTGAATTTCGGTTTTTAACTAATCCCACGGGAAACTTGATTTTTTTTAGAATAAAATGTAGCTTATGGTTAATCCAGGATATAATTTATCTCCATTCCAAATTTGAGCTAAATCGGTTCAGTAATTGCGGCGTGAACGAATATTTTTCCCGCGTGGATTTCTGTTTTTCACTATGATCATACTCGTAGAAGTCATGAAATTTTCCGAGATGAAAAGTAGCCTACGTATTAATTCTGGATAAAATCTATCTTTTTTCCGAATTTCAGTCATATCAGTTCAGTAATTACAGCGTGTAGTAGTATTTTTACCGCGTAAATATCAGTTTTTCAGTTTTCCCGCGGAAACCATAGATTTTTCCGAGATGAAAAGTAGCTTTTGTATTAATCCAGGATATCATCTATCTTTATTCCGAAATTTAGCCATATCAGTTCAGTAATTACGGCATGATGGAATATTTTTCACACGTGAATTTCTGTTTTTCATTATTATCATAGAAACCATGGAATTTCCCGGTATGAAAAGTGGGCTTAGTAATAATCCGGGATAAAATCTATCTCCTTTCCGAATTTCAGTCATATCAGTTCAGTAATTACAGCGTAAAGTAGTATTTTTCGCGTGTGAACATCAATGTTTCAGGTTTCCCGTGGAAACCATGGATTTTTCCGGGATGAAAAGTAGCCTTTATATTAATCCAGGATATAATCTACCTTTATTCCGAATTTCAGCCATATCAGTTCAGTAATTACGGCGTGAAGTAGTATTTTCGCGTATGAATATCTGTTTTTCTTTTTTCCTGCAAAAACCATGGATTTTTCCGGAATAAAAAGTAGCCTATTTATTAACCCAGGATATAATCTATCACCATTCTAAATTCCAGCGAAATCGGATGTGCACTTGCGGCATGAAGATTTTTTTCCGCGTTGATTTCGGTTTTTTACTAATCCCACGGGAACCTTGAATTTTTTCGCGATGAAAAGTAGCCTTCGTATTAATCCAAGATATAATCTATCTTTATTCATAATTTCAGCCATATCAGTTCAGTAATTACGGCGGGAAGTAGTATTTTTCCCGCGCGAATATATGTTTTTCCCTTCTCCTGCAAAACCCATGGATTTTTCCGGGATGAAAAGTACCCTATTTATTAAATCAGGATTTAGTCTATCTCCATTCCAAATTTCATCCAAATCGGTTGTGTACTTGCGGCGTGAGATTTTTTTTCCGCGTGAATTTCGGTTTTTAACTTATCCCACGGGAACCATGAATTTTTTCGGGATGAAAAGTAGCTTATGTGGTAATGCAAGATATAATATACCTCTATTCCAAATTTTAGCCAAATCGGTACAGTAGTTGCGGCGTGAAGACGTATTTTAACTTGATAAAATCCAAACTTTGGACCCCCGTTTCACCCCCTTAGAGGGTGAATTTTGAAAAATCCTTTCTTAGTGCTCCCCTAGACCTCACAAGGAACATGTGTGCCAAATTTGGAGTCTCTAGACCCAGCGGTTTGGGCTGTGCGTTGATATGTCAGTGAGTCAGTTTCTTCTTTTATATATTTAGATAATTAGGATTAGGATAAGGATTAAAATGTTTAGAGAGAAACTTATGTAATTACGTAAAAGAATCATAGCACTCCCACGTGGTCACCCCCATTCTAGCCACAAATGTTTTTCAGCATGAAAAGTACCTATCTACTTATCTAAAAAGGGAAATTCATTCAAAGGAGGAATGGCCAACGGATGTGTAAACCATTCCATTTAGTTTTCTTTTAGGTTTCTTTTATGTGTTGATAATGATTACTGAGACCCGTTCTAAGCGCGGCATTGAAAAGGCTACCAACCATAAGGCCGCCTCTACCAAGTTGCAATCCGCGTTGAACTCCGCTCTCTGCCGTGTCCGTGGGAGTAGCCTGAGGCCTCAGGTTTATAGATCATTAAACACAGTAAAAACGGAAACTAGGCAAGCGGCAAATATAAAATAGAGAAAAAAAATACATCAATCACTTGTAAAAAAAGTGTCGCAACGATTATACTATTATACGAGAAGTTACCAGTTTTATTGCTATTCCTACGAACCATGTTTTGAGCGGAATATATGAAAAACAAATATTACATTAATCACCTATGTGTGAGTGAACAAACAAACGGAGTGTGGCGCTCGGAATGATCGGAAAGCCATTAGGGGTAGTGGAATAAGAAAGTTCTGCTGACTCATTCACTTGTGTGAATACCCCACAAATACTCCAAGTCATTGACTTTACATTCGCGCTGCTCGTTGCGAAGGCTTCTGGATTTGATGGATTGAGTATTCCTTTGGTGAATTTATTGTGCCGTGTGTTCCTTTGGCCTCTTGTTTACACTGGCGTTATATCAACAACTGTAGAAATGCCTAAAAATTATAATAATATTGAGCACGAGAAGATAAACAATAATATTAATTCTGACTTACGAGTAGGTATTGTTAAGTCTGACTTCCAAATTCTATAAGTCACTAGGTGATCCAGCAAACGTTGTTAAAAAATAGTTAAAGAACAGCTAGTGCAATTTAACGTTTTAAGGCGAAATTAACGACTCTGCCCGCGAAATTCAAAATTTTCATAGTTTTTTGCAATTTGTTCGCTAATTACACATCAGAGGTTTATGGCAGTCAATTTGCGAGAATGGCAGTATCATCTTTACATGATTATATCAAAATCTTTGCATAAAATATACAGTATCCTAGGAAATTAGTCCGAATATCGAGTTTTATGTGAGTAACTCTCGAAGTGGTGACAGAAGGGCTGGCTCATTTTTTGCGCAACGTATCAGCCTAGCTGTTCAACGCGGAAATGCAGCCAGTATTCTTGGCACCATTCCACGCGGGCAAGATTTGTATAGTAATTAGAAAAATAATAATAAGTTTTATTGTAAATCTTGGGAGTAACTCTCAAACCTCGGACTAATTTCTTTAACTCGACACTTTCGAGCAGAGATTTTTTATATAAACACGTGAAGAAGATATCGGGATTATCGCAATTTGACTGCCATAAGCCTATTGTGTCTTATTAGCTTAAAAATCGAGAAATACCACAAAAAATTTGAATTTCGCGGGCACACCCGTGGTGTGCTCCTTAATGTTAAATCTGGATGCGAGAAAAGTTCAAAAACAAAGTAAAATTAAATGCAGGAAGAACGTTATGAAGAAAGTATAAGTAGATTTATATGCCATCACAGAGTAAGAACACACCGAGCGCCGTGCAGTAATAACGTAGGAAAGTATGAAAACTTTTCCTTGAACTGAAAGTTTATCTTTCTACATTTTCCTCGGTTTCGTGCGTGCACTATTGTTTCTGGTCGGACGGTTAAGTTTGAATAAGGCAAGTTTCGCGTAGACTTGTGTATGCACGGTCGCCTCTATTTGTGCAGTGCATGAATGAAACTTACTTGTACGCCTGCAGTGCACTCGGAGAATATAAATGTGTTATGAACTCTTCCTAGAGGTAATAGAGCAAAGTATGTAAAGTTTTTTGGACTCTTAAGAGCATTACTGCAAAGCGAGACGCGTCGCGTTCCGGCCCATACTATTATTATTTTCTGTGGCGCTGACGCAATTTTGCGCCGATTAATAGTATTACAAAATAATTAAGTTATAGTAAAATGAGAATACACAACTTACTAAAAATAAATGGCCAGTGACTTTGAATATTAATTAAATTGATTAAACCTGAGAAATAACAAAATATCTCGGAGTTTATCCTAAAATAACCCGTTTAATATCCCGAAAAAATACAAAAATTATTGTCATACTGTCATTTTGGTTATACTGTCTTTGAATGAAAATTTAAGTAAATCGTATTTTTTTTTGACACTTTTAATAAATGTTATGAATTTTCTAAATATGACATTTTTAGAGGTTTGGGCTATATATTTCCAATCTATCAATTTAAAATTCATAAATTTTAAATCTACGCTTTAACATGGGTAAAGTTCTTTTAAATCTATTATGTTGAAAATTTAAATGGACACAAATAAGTGTTATATTTCCCTTGGGCATATCAAATTTCTAAGTGTCTATGTCGTTTAAAAAAATCAAAACACGGCTTTTTGCTGTCCAAAAATCATATTATTAGGTGAGGAATAGTGAAGGAAAAATCTTAAAGTAGTTAAAAAAGTTAGGGGTTTTTTTTTGTGTAAATCAAGGGATTTGCATCAGTAATACGTCAAGCGAATTACGGCGAAGTAGTTAACCGTCACAGTCGTATTACACTCTTCAAAGTTTAGGGAGAGTCAGTTAGCTTTTATTTGTTTGCTATACTTTGCCCACGGTTATGCTTGTTTGTAACTTAAGTAATATGGAGCAATAAATCAGACAGCGGTTCAGTTTGCACAGAAAACTTTTCGCGCGCGCTCCATAAATAAAGGTATCGGTAAAACAAAATTAAAAAAACGGTCGGGTAAAATTATATAACAAAAACATGAAAAACCACTATTATATTCAAATAAGTTTATAATTTTTTATAAAAAATACTGTTGTGAATTAAAATATAAGTTAATGAAATAGTGTTGTGCGTTTAAGTAGTACTACGTTAAACTTAGGGGTTCAAAGTTTCTAATTTAACATCCAATACTTTATTTTGCTACTTGTTTACTAGAGTCATTAGTATTATAAAGGTAAATAAAATACCTATACATTGACCAGTCGCGCTTTCTGAAATTTAAAAATATACGTTTTATTCAGTATATAATTAGGAGTCAAAACTAATTATATCGGACTTTAAGCCCAATCATCGATCCCCAGTCAGCTTGCTCATAACGCACGTATTTCCAATAAAATTAACGTGGTTTTATTAGCTTTACTCGTTTTATAGAATAAATATTGAAACCCACTCAAATCAACGAGGTTAATTGGATCTCGATTCATGAAAAACACCATCAAGTACCTTCCTTCGCCTAGCTTTGACGCAATAAAATGCCTGCCTATACATTTCCAATCTATAAATTTAATTTTTCACTGAATTTCATTGAAGGCAAATTGCCTATTATGCATTTTTGTATGAAAATACATTTTAAAGTTATTACGTTTCATAAAATTTATTATTAAGAGTTCTTGTGCTTTCTAAAATATAGAGAAGATATTGTGCTCCTTCTCAATATGCTTATAGTGCAAACTCTTTTCTTCCAGTTTAACTTGTGTGAACTTCATTGGCTACTGAAATATCACGCAAGTGAAATTGCGGGCAATGTCTAGCTATAAATAAATCAAATTAAATATCGGTCCAGGTCGAAATGTTTACGCTGATTCGAGTATAAATCTTTAAAGCAATCCAAACTCAATTACTACGGTTTACTTTGGCCTAATGGGAAAAAGCTTGCCTTTGTCACGACAAGTTGATTTAATTCATTCGTTCGTTTGGTCATTCGAAAGTATACCTACTCGTAAAAAGAGGGGTTTTAATTGAATGTTGGATGATCAATGAATCATATAGTTACTTTGTAATACAATTACATACCTACTTTGCTGTCTGTAATGACATGGTTGCAGTTATCGTGTTAGAGGTATTAAATTCTAAATTGGCCACTACGAAAATCATTTGTTTGCAATTTTTTACAATTATCTAGTTAAAAAAAAACACGCTGTTATATCATTTAGTGCGGCGACCACGCATCGGTAAGCGCAGTGTTAGCACGCCCTCCGCTAGGCGGACCAATAACATGAAGAGAGTTGCAAGGAGTCGTTTCAGCCGACACAAAATAGTGGAATTTCAGGATACAGCTCTAATTCCTTCTCTATGCTTGTTGTGATAGTCAGATATCGAATTTCAAAGCATTCGGCCCAGTAACAAAAAAAATCAGAATACGTCCACTGGCCGATCAGTCCATTATTATGTCAATTATTAATATTGTGATGGACGTGTTTCCATAAAATCGATGATAAAACCTCTAACCCCGGAAGAATGTAAATAATTTCGTAACTTATGTTAGTTTTGTTACATGAAAACTTATACCCGTTCCCAAAATACCGCACATTCATTTATTAAACGCTTTATTATCTACATACAATTTATTTATTTATAATCAAAACGGGGAATTAAATTAAAATATTATATAGTAAACGGGAGCCAAGTGTATTAATATTTACATTTGTGGCAATTATTGCTGTATTCCATAGCCTACTATTGTGTGATATTTCTAAAATTAAAATGAAACCTATATATAAAATTATTATTATTATCATAATGATAAAGATAAGTCTGTTCGAATTCATAAAATTTTACATTAATAAATTAAAACACTATTTCTTTGATACGAGTTGCTAAAAGTAAGATATTTTTAAAGGCATAAGCCGTACCCACGCGCTGGAAACTTCTTAATTGTGTTTACAAAGTATACGTAAGAATAAGCTTTTCACGGAATTTTATTATCAGATTTATGCAACTAAGTGGAAATTAAATTTCCTTATACAAATTTAGTTTTTCACTCGCTGAAGGAGAACCTAGATAATTCTTCTGACGTAATCCTTTAGGTAGGTATATCATGTTCAAGTTAAATTCTTTCTTCATTATAGTAGTCTAAAAAAACTTCGCTAAAGTACCTAACATGCCCTACTTCGCTAAAATGGTTCTTTTTTCCGAGTAAATTTTAAATCCTAATAATTGTAACTGCCTTGTAAAAGTTTGGCATAATAGATGCGAAGATCTTTGATGAATTAGTTTATGAGGAAGACAGGGCTTTCTTTCTATGTCATATACGTATAGATCAACAATGTATTGATATCTCGTCTTAAACATACAATTTTTAAGAATCGCAGTTGTTCTATTAGCCACATGCCCTGCCTATGTTTGTGGACCTTTCAAGGATAAATTTCCCGCATTGAATACAATCCCTGCAAGCCGTAAATATGAGTAGGCTAGTAAATACACTTGTGCATCCCATACTGTTCCATACAAGGGTTCCTCGGATAAACACAATTTTTCTACAATCTCTCCATTTCCTCTGATAGGAGGGTTTCCGTAAAACCTTTCTGTGTACTAATCAGCCGGTTATGTAATTTCATCTTTGTCTATTGTAATAATATATCGAAATATCTGTGTTACAACACAATAAGGAAAAAGAAAGTGATATGTATCTGTATGTAAATTACGACAAGATTTTGACAAGACCATACCTAATACATCTATCATCCATTCGTATTCCCCGTATACATTTCCCACATTGAACCTCATTACAAATGTATAGAGTTACTAAACTTTGTCCGCAGTACAAAAACAGAATTCAGATAACAGTGGAGTAGTTGCCAACTTTTACCTTTGACGAAAGCTATTCGCCAAAATTGGGAAACTAACGTTACTTCTACCCTTTACTCGATGTAGATATTTTTGACTGCAGATATGTTCGGCTACTGCGTAAATAATCTCGTGTTAACTAGTTATGATGGAACATAGAACTAGAAAAGGGATGGTTTGTAATGATCATCATAATTATTTCTGCTGATCAAGCCGCTAGTATGGTCTTAGAAATATATAAAGTGATGAATGTTCATATGATAATTAAATTATGTATTCGAATATATCATAAATACTGATTTATAATAGCTGAATCCGCCAGTTTGAAGGTTTTCATATAACTGTTAATTAGATGACTTTTTTAGTGACATTTGTTCAAGCACACTTTTCGGTAGGTAGTTGTGACGTGAATGAGTATCAAAACTCCATCCATCCATACTTACAAACTTTCGCGTTTCTTACATTTATTATTTCATCAATTTCTAGTAAATGCAAGGGTGAACTCCATACTCGTAAACAATTTATTCCATGTTTATATAACAGTTTATTCAGTTAGCTGTGTATTTGAGCGTGTGGGTAATGTGGATACATTTGGAGATATCGCAGTTTACGCTCCATAAAGCAAACACATCCAACTCACACACACACAACAACTTAATAGAAAACAAATATAGAAGGTAGCGATAGATTCAAGCAAACTTAACATAACACGATTCAATGTTTGGCTTAATTCTGAAGTTGTTTGGTTTTCAAATATAGATTCTCTCGTACACCTATTATTTCTACGAGTATACTATATTGATCGGAGCAACGAGCAAATACAATTCACCAGAAATAACTATGGTATGTTTATACAACATCTATAGAAAATTCTACATCATTTATTGTTCTATTTTTTATTACTTTACATGAAAAAGTGAGAAATAATTGTGCGAGTTGCTCCCATTGTAAGCTAAAAGCCAGCAGCTCTCTTTCCTACAATGCCCTGTGGAAATGTTAAAAGCCTTCATTGTTGTGGGCAGCGTTAGCAATGAGAAAGAAATATTTTTCCAACTTGCGCGCTCTAATTTAAATGTTGGTAAGTAATATTATTTTTGATTTAGTGAAAGCGAGTGCAGGAAAAAATAAATCTACATCTATTCTGACTTAAGAATTTTATATCCTACCCATGACAACTGCTCTATCAAGACGAATAAAATGACGTGACGTATCATTCATCAAAATCGGTTTAGCTGTTGAGGAGGTACGAGCAGACAATATAGGGACGGATATTTCTATATTTAAATAATATTATGTATACATGTATGCAGAGGTATACGGTCAAATATACAACATTTCATTTAGGCTTCTTCGCAGTCAGGTAAAAAGTGACTCAATTATAATATAGCTAAAGTCTAAAAAAAGCATACAAAACAGATTATTTCCAGCGAATAAAAATATTTGATAGTTATTTAGTATCACAACAAAACATAATTTGAAGAGTAATATTATTGTGGTACCACTGATCTATATTCTATGGATTAAGCATTCTATACAATTGACAGTTCATTACGCTCCCCTTAAAGGTCCACGGTATTCTCCCTAAAGGTCAATTTAGACATTTGTTAGTAGAGCCAATAGACATAGACAAAGTGGGGACATTTTTAAAAATGTCGCCACTTTAACGGTGTCAAAAATGCTTGTTTTGCCACCAACAGTAAGGCCCCGATGTACTTCGCTCCACAGCCACCTATAGAATTTTGACCGAGTGCGCTACTGTTTGCTTGTACGAAAAAAAACGTTTACGTAAATTGTTCGGATGCCCGTATCCTGAGTTTTCTTATCAGTGGTAGAGACCGTATGATACGAAGCCAAAAGCTTAGTCTTCAAGACGTCAAGTGGTTTGTCAATACTTCAATACCGCTTCGGGAAAGCTTTTACTTACGTAAAGTCCTTTGTTAAGTTCCTCTCAAATCAGATAGGTGGGTGCTTAAGTACTTGTTAACGTCTCCCTTAGAACAATATCTTGAGTTTTTTGTAATAAATTTTGAACTTTGTCAAATATCATGAATTTCTATCATGAGAAATTTAGGATAATTTTCAGAACAGACGAATTAGATTATTTAGAAAGAATTTATTTATTTAGAAAAACCTTTCAATAAAAACAAGTTATAAATTAATTATTAATGTTATATTACAAAATATTAATTTACAAGTAAAATTGTGATTATGTTTTGTCAAAGGCCTTAGTAATAATAAGGAAAAATATGCTGTATTACCCTATTTTTTTCGAAAAACTATAACTAACAATAAAATTAAAATTTCTCCATAATATCGCGAGGTACTATGGCCGATCCTCATTAATCACATAATACGCTAAATCTCTACTCTTTCTCTATAAGAATACTTTTATGTCTCTTTTGTACATCAATTGGAAATGGGCAATATTTTTCACGGCGTCACATTTCAATAATATTTATCTTTGCTTCATATCTCCGGTCGACCCCATTTTAGTGATACTCACTTTGCCGGCACCAAAGAGCCAAAGACAAGCTTCACTTCAATAACACTAATACTTGCTAATACGTTGTGTAGTATATGTAAAGTTTGTACACCATTAAAGAATTTTTAAATAACAAGGATTCTTGGGACACTAGTGATATGCTTCCATCTCCTCACAGGATATCTTAAAAATATTGTTTCATACTATGTACTAAAAATTGTATATTGAGACATTTTTGAAAAGAGGAAGTACCGAGTTTCTTGACAGTTCTTGTCAGTGCAAACCTGCTTTCTGAACCTGGCGGTAGAGTCTTGACATTTCATGAGAGCTTATATCTAAGCCTATGTGAAATAAAGAATTTCATTTCATTTCACTCCTACTTCGGCGCATAAACATCTGCAAACAAACTGTGTACCTACCTATTTGCTTGCGTGTCTGGCGCCAGCATTAGAAGTAGGATATAGATTGTAAGCAGTACCTATGCTAATATTATATGTTTATCACTACAATACATGCGGTGGTCATATTATATATTAGTTATATTTATTACCTTTTTGATAATTATTAATTAGCTTCTACCTTAACGTTATTACATTGCACCGGAGCTCCAAATTGGTTGGTGGTCTTTGTTTGGTAGGGCAGGTTGGTTGGTTGGTAGTAAGCTGGCTGCAGCCGAAGCATCCCACTAGTTGACTAGACCTCACCCAAGAAAAATAAATCAGAAAATCTCAAATTTTGCTATGCCAGTTGCATGAGTGTAAAGCTTCCATAGCCTAGCACCTATTCCTTGCACCTTAACCTGAATGTATGCTTTAACGATCTAAAAATTTATGTTTGACATGGTCTGTACAGTGCGAGTAACTTAATACATTAGGTAGAATATAAGTTTAAGAGTCCTGTGAACTACGATGTCTCCCATACATTCGTAATACCAAAATCATTTGTAATTCGTGCAAATTTCGATCATGTTGTGGTGTTATTCGGGTTCATATAGTAATAATCTATGCTCCTGGCCATATTATCTGGTTCGAATATACTTTTGTTAAACGAGTTGTAAACGAATTTAGTTTTGCTTATTTTTATGTCAAAGAGGACATGTTTTCTGCTTATTTGTTTTGTATTAAAAACAACACTATCTCACGTCGCATTAGTTCAGGAGCACAGTTTTTATTGTCCAGCTGAAGAAAAATACCAGTTAATAAAGAAAGTTACAAGTTTTCATTCATAATTTTTCATATTACGGAACTCGACCAAAGTTATAAAAATTTTGACCAAAATTGATATTACTATCATTTATTTTTATTACAACTTAATAATATTTTTAAAAATGTCCCTAATAATAAATAAAAAAAAACACGTTTAAAAATATTAAAAAATTGAGTCCAGCACTGGTCGCGGAGCCTTAACGGCCCAAGCTACCGGTGGTCAGGGTTCAAGAGTGAGGAACCTCCTCACAATGCGTGCCGTTTCCAGGACCACTGCTTTCTGTATACGGCCCTTGATCCAACAGTTGAGCGAAAGCTTCTTAAGATGTTGGTCGAAGTTTTTCGCTATAAGACCGTTAACTGAAACGACTATCGGAACAATAATCGTCGAGTTCACACTCCACATGGCGGTAATCTCATGAGCAAGGTCTAAGTACTTTGATAATTTTTCCTTCTCTGCTTTCATGAGATTCTCATCATGAGGAATGGTGATATCCACAATTATTGCACGGCGCGCCGAACGATCGACTATTACTATGTCAGGTCTATTGGCAGCAATATGACCAAAATTGATTATTATTTCGTTTTAAAGAAGTATTACCGAACCAAATATGGCCAGGAGCATAGATTATTATTACTATATGAATCCGAATAACACCACAACAAGATCGAAATATGCACGATTTACAAATGATTTGGTATTTTGAATGAATGGAGACATCGTAGTTCACAGGACTCTTAATATATAATGTTATAAAAATGTCCCAATTAGTGACCACAAAGATCCTACAAAACGTGAAGTACGTATCAAATCCAAAAAAAAGACATTCGTACTAAACGAGCAGCGACATGAAAAACAGCGATCAAAGTTGAGCAGTTACCAGACTTATCGCTTTTACCACTTTCAAACAATAGTTCAATAAAACACGGGGAAACTGGACTTGGATGTACGCGACGAATCGAACTTCCTAAGTTTTACGATGCACAATGTCGTGTTAAACCTGGACTGGAGAAAACTCCTCAGATTGAGTGTCTAGTCCAATAGGTAAGTAATATGTTATTGTGGCTTTACTAACAAGATCATATATTAAAAAAATATAAAAATAAAATCAATGTTCGGTTTTGTCGCAGCTTGTTACCGGGTTCCATATTATTTCCCTGATGAAATTGTTCCAAATGTGTATTGTAAATAAAAAAACAAAATGCTCTAGCATACTTAGAAGGTTGAATAAAACAAAGTTTTTCTGCTTTATTTTAAAAACGTATTGTAATAGTAGAATGAACATCGTTTTGTGTTGATGATTCAATTTTAGTCAATTTTAGTGCCATAACTTCGAATAGTGACGGGCGGTGTCTACCCTGTTTTTGATGAAGCCTATGGTTTAAATGATCTTCCATGTTCCTGTTCTATAAATTTCTTTCGAGTGTGAAATAAATTTAAGATTTCAGTCAATTTGGGTCGGGAACCGAAATAACTCGAACCTGTTTTAGGACCATTAATGTTCACGAACACGTCCGCGGCAGACGGTGACTGGTACTCGATTAATTTGTTACTTTTATAGCTTTTTCCATAACGGAAAATCGTTTTAAGGTTTTATAGCTAATTTATTCTTTGAATGTCGTTTATATATCTACCGGAATGTCGCAAACGATAAAACTCGCTTCGAAAGCATTTTTATATAAAATATTCGTACATTCGATTTCTATTTTTGATTTGTCATATTATGAAATCCTAAAATATAATCTACGAATGTGAAAGTTAGTACGTTATGTATACATAATCAAAGGTTAGCAGGAAAGATTCATTTGTTTTGCTTTTCTTCTGCACATACAACACTTTCGACGCACGGTTCGTCCTGAGTCCCGACACCGGACATGTTGGCCGGACCTCTGGAGATGTTGACTTCACACCTAAAATTTGGTTTGTAAGATGGAGTGACATAATACGTAGGTTTATATTTATTTTGGAAAATTTTACACATTTTGTAGGAATTTGATAAGATCGTGCAATAGCAATCTATATTATTGATATAGGGAGATTCCTTGCAACTTTTTTAAAAGTTGGTATTAATTTTGATAAAGAGATGGGGAACGGGAACATTTTTCAACCTGGAAAAACTCACCAATCACTTGGGATTTGTGACAAACCGAATTTCGCCTTTATTTATAATAGAGACGCGGTTTGTTTAATCGTATACTGACCAAAATAAGTGTAAATTTCAATAAGGAGGACTCGCAATATGTTGTCTGTCCAGACACGACGGTGCAGCTCGGGTGCGTTTAATTTAATACACAGGGGCGTGTGCCAACGCAGATTAAACGGAATTTCCTGAAGCTGTTCTGCGAAACAAGTTTAATTGGCGTGAAATTTTTGTGGCAATAATTTTTAATTGTAACACTGGAAACTGTGTATTCGACTTTTGAATGTTTGTATTTTCTTCTTCAGCGTTTATCAGTTTGTTTTTTTTATTTAAACCAGCTTAAAATTGCAACTGGTGTTGGTTTATTGATCTTTTTAATTGCTATTAGTATCCATTAAATTTTTCAACTTTATCTTTCACAACGTAAACTCACAAGAGTTAATAAAAAAACAATTGTTGAGGTAATTGAAAAATGAGACAAATAAAACTCTAATTACAATATTATTATTATTTGGGTGTATTTTTATTTCTGTCTTTATTGTGCTCTAATTTGGCCATGAGCAAGTTAATTATTATCGAACTTTTTTTAGCTAAGGCATTATTTTTGCTGAAGACCAACGTAGGTGTATAGATACTTGTGTCCTGGAGTATGCGACAGGCGTCCAACCACAGAAAACATAATAACTAGGTTCCAACTTACGAGTAGATCGGCTTTCTTAAATTTATGTTCTGGATAAGGATACAACTACATCCTGCATCCTGGCTTAAATCCAAAGAACTGGCACGACATGCCAGTCACTCAAGACTTGAGTCACTTTATGGAACTCGAAAAAATATATTTCCTACACTAGAAACGATCACTGTTTATATATTGTTATATACTGATATACAGTAGAATTCAAAATCACTTCCAATCGTTGCTTATGATTGAATCTGGAGCTGATATAGTATTCTAATGAAGTTAAATTAGTGAAGGTACTTAAAATTATATTTACCTTTTAAATAAAATAAAGTTGCTATACTCTTGGAAGTTAGTGTATCAGATTCCGTCTGGTAAAAAGATGCTAATAAAATGTCATGTATTATGAAAAAATTGCGAGTTGCGGGTGGATCACCTGATTGTAAGCGATCACCGCCGCTCATGGACATTTGCAGCACCAGAGGAAATGCAATTGCGTTGCCAGTGCTTAAGAAATTTGTTTTTCCGCCCCTTAGATAAACCCATGTAGATTTTACATGATCATTTGTGGATATTTATTTCTTCAAAAATTTCTCAGTGCAGCCCGTGAAAAGTTCCTGTAGCGAAGATGTGGTAGATAAGGGCAAATGGTTATTTGCACTTTAATTTATGATTTGAACACGACGCAGCATTCTGCAGACGTTGGCACTAGTCCAGGAGGGTAGTATCCCCAGTCGTTGTTTGAATTGCTTTTTTGACGCTTGGAAAAAATAACTTTTTCGGCATCATTAACGACAACCATGTTATTCATGCCAGAAGCGTGAAATAGTTAACATTTTGGCAGACTTTGTAAGCAATCACTGAGGCATGAGCGGAGTGTTATGCAAGCTCGGTGGACATAATTAAAATATACGGAACTCATCGCAGTACAAAATTTCAAAATACTGCTGCGATGCAAGAACTTTTACAGAACATAAATAAATAGTGAAAACTTTGACGTGTGCACTTAAAATGATTGATGCATATGATACGAGCTTTTATTAATACCTTTTAATATATGCATGAAATAACTAATGCAGATAAAAGATTACCTCAAACTTACCATAGTGTGACAAGAGGATAACTTATTTTTATAAATTGTGAACATAAAATTGTATTAATTAAATCCGAGCTTTAGGCACGGTTTCCACCAAAGTGGAGCTGAGTCTCAGTAACCAATCAGATTTCGCCATTACGACATCCCCGAAACTGAAGGGAGAGGAGATGTCATAATGGCGAAATCTGAAACCGGGTGCTTTGGCCCGGTTTCTACTTTACTTTTTAGTAGATAAAATAAAATAGAACCTAACATAATATTATCTTGACGGAAGAAATTAAAAACGCATTCTTCCACACGGAAAGTCCCGTTATAATATAGCAGAACAAAGCCATTTACTTGCGGTTGGCTGATATCCCATATAAACGGTTTTGCGGTGTGCCATGATTGAATAAGCTGGTAACTCCGCTAAGGCTACCTTTCTATTTATAGGACTTCACTCATATTTACTCGGGTTGTAAAACCGATAACATTGGGAAATAGGAGTGTTCTAAATTGGAAAGGGGCGTGGCTTTGTAGTAGACACGGTTGTGTGTTTTTAACCGACTTCAAAAAAAAGGAGGAGGTTCTCAATTCGTCGGAATCTTATTTTTTTATTTTTTCTATGTATGTTCACCGATTACTCGAAGACGCGTGGACCGATTTGAAAAATTCTATTTTTGTTTAAGAGGGTTTTGTTTCCAGATGGTCCCATTTTAATCAGGTCAGGATCTGATGATGGGATCCTGGAGAAATCGAGGGAACTCTTCAAATTTTATATGAACACATGAAACTATTTGAATATTATTAGAAAGAGTAATATTTTCCAAGTTGTTCTATGGTCATCAAGTCAGGATTTGATCATGGAATCTTGGTGAAATCGAGGGAACTCTTCAAATTTTGCTAGTATACTTAAAGCGATTTGGGTATTTTTTATAGTTACTGGTGCATATGCTAGCAGATACGGATTTGATGACTAAAGTCATCAAGTCAGGGTCTGATGATGGGATCTTGGTGAAATCGAGGGAACTCTTCAAATTTTGCTAGTATACTTGAAGCGAGTTGGGTATTTTTTATAATTACTGGTGCATTTGCTAGCAGATACTGATTTGATGACTAAAGTCATCAAGTCAGGGTCTGATGATGGGATCTTGGTGAATTTGAGGTATCTCTTCAGATTTTATGAACACATCTCAAGCAATTTGGGTATTTTTACAACGCCTTGTGCATTTTATTGTTTTCCACTAAAAAGTATAAAATAAAAATGGGAAATGCTTTCCAAAAAACCAACTTCAAATGCCACTACAAAGAGTGAAATAATTTTTATTTAAATTTTTGGTACCTACACCAATTCGAAGTCGGGCGATTGTCTATGACTTCGTCATTTCTTCGCACATCAAGTAAGAAGGACTATTAGGGATTGTATGATACATTGCCCGACTTCGAATTGGTGTAGGTACCAAAAATTTAAATAAAAATTATTTCACTCTTTGTAGTGGCATTTGAAGTTGGTTTTTTGGAAAGCATTTCCCATTTTGTTGAATACATGTTATATTAGCTGCTTACTAGTTAGCTGTTGCAGTATTACGAATCATCATTCATCCAACGTTATCATAAAATGTTGTTCGGTATTACGAACGAACGTTAGTATATTTCCATTTAAAACTGGTATATTAAGTTACTTTATCATGATTTCAGTAAATTATTGTTTTAACTGTTTCCGTAATATTTCTCAAAAATACAAGCTGAAGAAGCTGCTTGAAGTATTATCAAATCTTTTATTCTCACAGAAAGGCATTTGAAGTTGCTTTTTGAATAATATCTAGCAATAGTTTCCGGGTACTTTCCTGTAATCTCGAGGCCGGAAATCCGGTTCTCTGAACAAAAGAATCTCCGCTGAACCATGAGCGCTAAATTACTTCCTTTCGGATATTATAGACAGGCGATCGCTCTTTATTATTCGAGTGGAGTATATTCTTAAAAAATCTAAAAGTATCTCATAACAATATTTACCATATTTTGTAAAATAATATCGATAAATGTCTACAATAAATATAATCAATCAACAGTCAGTCTTATAAAACTCAAAAATAGCTTGAACTATTTTGATAAAAATTATTATTTATGTGATTTGAGTGATGACTTTGAGAGGGCAGGAGAACGTCTGACGGGGCAGCTTGTACATGAATATGAATATAAAGTAGTTATATTATTTTTTATACCTATATACGAGTAAAGGAGACCGGCGAACTACCATACATTTCCTGGCATAGACTTAAATCAACGTTCAGACAACGTTCAGTTATGAAACTTCTGATACTTGAATTACTCAAGCAGACTTACAAAACTGTCATACAAAGTCAATCAAATAAAGTAGGGAGAAAGAAGATATTCACATTTCTGTTAAAAGTGAGGTTAGGTTTAGATATATATCAATATTTCCGAGTGAATAATTTACTGCATATTATCTGAATAAGCCAGAAAAATCCATTATCCGCGTCTAGTAGTGGGTCGGTGATGAGTTGATAGTGATGATGATGATGATGATGATAATTATGACGACGATTATAATGATAAACATTATGGGTAAGTCTAAAATAATAGTGAGATAAGATGAGAATCAACGTAGGGTAGTAATTACCCACGTTTTGTTGCCATTTAAAAAAAAATTGCCATTCCACCGGTTTTTTAATAGTATTTTATTTTTAACCGACTTCAAAAAAAGGAGGAGGTTCTCAATTCGTCGGAATCTTTTTTTTTTTTTTTTTTCTATGTATGTTCACCAATTACTCGAAGACGCGTGAACCGATTTGAAAAATTCTTTTTTTGTTTAAGAAGGTTTTGTTTCCAGATGGTCCCATTTTAATCAGGTCAGGATCTGATGATGGGATCCTCGAGAAATCGAGGGAACTCTTCAAATTTTATATGGACACATGAAACTATTTGAGTATTATTAGAAAGAGTAATATTTTTCAAGTTGTCCTATGGTCATCAGGTCAGGATCTGATCATGGGATCTAGGTGAAATCGAGGGAACTCTTCAAATTTTGCTAGTATACTTAGAGCGAGTTGGGTATTTTTTATAGTTACTGGTGCATATGCTAGCAGATACTGATTTGATGACTAAAGTCATCAAGTCAGGGTCTGATGATGGGATCTTGGTGAAATCGAGGGAACTCTTCAAATTTTTCTAGTATACTTGAAGCGACTTGGGTATTTTTTATAGTTACTGGTGCATTTGCTAGCAGATACTGATTTGATGACTAAAGTCAGGGTCTGATGATGGGATCTTGGTGAAATCGAAGGAACTCTTCAAATTTTTCTAGTATACTTGAAGCGACTTGGGTATTTTTTATAGTTACTGGTGCATTTGCTAGCAGATACTGATTTGATGACTAAAGTCATCTAGCCAGGGTCTAATGATGGGATCTTGGTGAAATCGAGGGAACTCTTCAAATTTTGCTAGTATACTTGAAGCGACTTGGGTATTTTTAATAGTTACTTGTGCATTTGCTAGCAGATACTGATTTGATGACTAAAGTCATCAAGTCAGGGTCTGATGATGGGATCTTGGTGAATTTGAGGTATCTCTTCAGATTTTATGAACACACCTCAAGCGATTTGGGTATTTTTACAACGCCTTGTGCATTTTATTGTTTTCCACTAAAAAGTATAAAATAAAAATGGGAAATGCTTTCCAAAAAACCAACTTCAAATGCCACTACAAAGAGTGAAATAATTTTTATTTAAATTTTAGGTACCTACACCAATTCGAAGTCGGGCGATTGTCTATGACTTCGTCATTTCTTCGCACATCAAGTAAGTAAGAAGGACTATTAGGGATTGTATGAAACATTGCCCGACTTCGAATTGGTGTAGGTACCTAAAATTTAAATAAAAATTATTTCACTCTTTGTAGTGGCATTTGAAGTTGGTTTTTTGGAAAGCATTTCCCATTTTTTTGATTCCCCACTTCTAAAAATGTGGTATTTACACAAAAAAAATCTATGAAAAATATCAATCTAAAATATATGATTCCAGAATCTGAACGGTCTCTAGGTTATTTTTGTTAGAGCTGGGCCAATTTTCGCCATTCTTCTTTGTATCAATTACATGTATTACATACTCCAAAGAACCGCCAAACTTCTAAAAAAGAGTAAAATTATGAGCGTGTGATTTTCAAATTTTTATGATATTACTTTATAGTATTTATATGTGTTTTTAATTTTACCTTTTTTAATTTTCACAGTGCCCTGTGCCTTGTTTTTTTATCCAGCACTGCGTTACTAGAGCTCCCGCATTTAAAAATGACTATCAAATTCATCCAAAAACTTGCCTGTTACGAACACGCGTTGAATTTTCAATTAATTTTCCACTCGCCAGCGTTTCCGCCATTTTCAGGGCATCACAGGGGATTAAGAGTTTCACATGAAGAGCTACAAAGCCGACGATTTATCTCTCCGTGTAGCCTGTCAGGACTACTATCCATCACCATGTTCACAACAGGTAGCTACAGTGTACACACACCTCTATATTTAATGTGTATCACGTTTGATACTACACAGGTTAATATATCAAATCAGAAAAAATGTTTAGCATAGATATTTCAATCCACGATGACGCGCCTCACTCTGGCAAACTTTAAACGAATCGAATGAAACATAAGCGATTTTGACAGGGTGGGGCGGGTGTTCGTGATTTGAAATATATCTATACAGTACGCAAATTAAGGTTACAGCTTCGTTTTCTAAAACAAAGAACTACAGTCGTTTTATGCTACTTAACGTGTTGTATAAATTCTATCTAATATTGAAATTCGCTATTTTACAAACTAGGCCTCCTAATTTCTTTTTCATAGCAGAGAATATCACGCTGCTCCAGTATTGGTTAGCAGGCTTAACAACCTTTTCAGATGTCACAAACACAAAATTCTAAGGCAGAGGTGGGATGGAGCTTGAGAACTTTAGATCTCGTTTATAAAGTAGCTTACGACTTACTCACATACATATCTACCGAACATAGTTTAATTTCATAACAATCGGTCTAGCTTTGTAGGTGGAATTTGGTAACAAAAATTGGCGCGAGAATAGGAATATACATTAGGAGAGAAAGAAGAGATAGAGAGACAACATCCCAAACTATTATAATAATAAATCATGGTTTCTTATGTACTTACTTCAGAACTTCTAATCTAAAATAAACTTCCCCTCTGTTTCCTCTTATTCGAATATATGAAAATATTATTTTCTTGCGTAAATAAAAATGGAACATACTGAGCTCCATTGCTATTTCTGTTTCGAATATCAATAATGCAGAGTATATTTTCGGCTGTCACTCTCATGGATACGTTGATGGATGCGACATGAAGCGACGCGATAGAATGCAATCGCAATTCGCAAGATTTAAAGGCATGTCCCATAAAAAAGTGATTTTTTTCGTTGTTCCAGAAATTCCTGAAAAACTAAAAGTCGTAGAGATCTGAAATTTGGTACCTAGGTAGATATTGGGTCATGAGTTCGTACTTAGACAGGGATTCCAGAAATTCAAGTTTCAAGGTGTAAAAATCGTGCATTTAAAAATTTTTCTCATACAAAAGTACCATTTTTTCGTTGTTTCAGGAATGACGATTACCACTTTTTGAATCGTTATATCTCAAAAACGGTGGCTCGTAGGAAAAAAGTATTAAAGTAGGGATTTTCGTAGATAATTTTATTGTCTACAATTTTTGTTTGAAGTATTTTTATGAAAAAACTTGCCGTTATGCTGAAAATTTCATTTATTTTTACATTTTACCTTGAATAAAAAATTCCATACAGGGTAAGACTAGGGAACTTTCAAATTTTACTTTTAATCATATTTTAAACAATTTTACCGATTTTCAGCTTGGTGGGAATTTATGTAGCTTCGAATGTCTAAATTGACCGGACTAATAGGCCTATGATAAATACATGTCAGCTAACCTATGTTCATTTCAATTTCAGCCGAATTGGTAGATTCTCAGAGTCAATGCTCAGAGTAGAGAGTATTATCATGAAAAACGACAGCTTGGGAGTAACATATACATTCGAAAATTCAAACAAACCTCAATGTGAAAAGCATTTATTATATTATGATGGATATTAATAATTATTATTAGCTTATAATAATACACCCATGCTCTTTTAGGGTTACGTACCCAAAGGGAAAAACGGGACCTTATCACCTAACATACTCGTAATATATTCGGTGCAATTACTTGAATCCATTCATCCATTCGTCCGTCTGTCACCAGGCTGTATCTCTTGAACCGTGATAGTTAAACAGCTGAAATTTTCACAGATTATGTATTTCTATTGCCGCTATATCAAAAAATACTAAAAAAAGAATAAAATATATGTGAATATAAAAAGGGGGGCCTCCAATACATCAAACTTATTTTGTTTGCTTGTTTTTGCTTGATGTTGAAAATGGCAATAGGTAATACGCTTGAAATAGTCACAGAAAATTTGATTACATATTCACTTTAAAAATAAATAATAAAATTAATATAAAAAAATACTTAAGGGGAGTTCCCATGTAGAAAATTTAATTTTTTGCCGTTTTTATAAAACAGAACTCTTCTTGCACGAGTTCGACCGACTTAGCCGACTATTATATTCGCTTTAAATTTTAATCTCATTTCTTTGCAGATTTTCCTTTCGATGCTTCGATGCTTCCCTTGATTTACTTGCATAAAAGTTTCAAAAAATAAATGTTTCGAAACATTTGTTTAAGTACATCATACAAAATTCTTATATTATATGAAACAAGGTGAAATTACTTTTCATACGAGTGGTTTAGTCATGTAACAATGGTTTTAAGTTTCTATCACATTCTGATTTTTCTAAAAAGGATTTTTCTATATTTTGAATAGTTTTGTCTTTTGTTTCAGGTAAAATCTTATAAAGAATGAAAATAAATATTGAGGAGAGTACAGCAAAAACAAAAAAAGATCCATGCGAGCCAAAACATTTAAACATATATGGAAAAACTTTCAAGGCTGTACCCGCGATTACATTATTTGACAATATGAAGATGCATACAAATAAGCTTCTACCTTTAAATGGCGTTAATTCTGCACAAAAACACATAGACATTATCATGGGTCCGCAGCTAATTGTTACTGAAAATACCATTAAAAGAAATAAGGTTACATAATTGTTCTCTGCTACGGTATTGAAACGAACTAAATACAAATATATTGATAACGCGAACAAAAACGTAACCCCTATACTTGATGCACCTAATAACAGTGTGCGTCGTTTTAAAATTTTGTTAAGGAAAACACCTATATACGTCCCAAACACAGTAACACCGTCCAATATAAGCATTCCATGGTATGCTGTTGATTCATTTCCAGTAATTTTCTTAAAAATATCAATCGCATAACCCGTGCAAGCCAGTTTCCCCGTAACATGGTAAAGGCTCATTGTAAGTACTGAATATAATAATGGCATATAAAAACTTTTAGTTCTCATAGTATCAAATAATATTCTAAAAACGCTATTCCTTTTGTTTACGTATTGAATTTCTTGATTTTGTTTTATTATCTCTTTTTGTGAACTTATAAGTACCCGAAGTTCTTCTTCAGAATCATTGTCTTCTCCTTTCAGCCAGCGGTGAAACTTAGTACATTCTTCAAATCTGCCTTTTGATGCAAGCCAATATGGAGATTCAGGCCAAAGTAGTATACTTGTATTGTAGATACAGCATATAAAGATCACTATGCCAATGTTCTTCCAGTGAAAATAAGTACCGATTGCATTAGACACCCAAATGCCCCAATAAAAGGTAGCTCCTTTAAAAGTGATAAATATTCCCCTATATCAAAATCGACATGATCAGTAGTATTGCAGGAAATACTCCCTGTAGAAAACCACTCACTAAAAGTTCAGTAACGCTAGTACTAAATTAAAACAACATAACGCAAATTATTGAATTTACCCATACTATAATGAGTGGGAGTTTTCTACCAAATCGTTCAGCAATAATGGGAATAATTATCGTCCATATCACTGCTCCGTAATTAGAGATGGACACTGTAAAAAAAAATCTCATCAAGTTATGAATTCATTACCTAACTAATAAATATAAATTTTAAATTTAAATTTTATAAATTAATATGCTCAGTATTGCGTCATTTCATAATATTTTGAAATTGTAAATATTTGCAAGTTTACAAATTACGTGAATTTCAATCGACAGTGGTGCCTCTATTTTGTTTTACTCTTTTTTTCCAAACTATACACATAATGAGCACTAAAGATTTTAAATTAATAAGGGAACAGATTTGTATGCTTCCTGAAATGAAGAAAGAAAACTCAACTATCAACTTACTTAACCAAGACACTGTTTCCATGCTTATAATTTCGGTGGAATTTGCCTCCTTCCGTATTTGTGGTACGTAAACTGTTGGGGCACCAAAAAATAATCCAAACAGGAAATAATATGATGTTATACCGCTGCATATAAAAATCTGAGAAAAACAACGAAATTACCTTTACTATTGTAATTTTTATGGCCAATATGTTCAATGTGAAGATGCATACTAAAAAAAAGCAGTGATAGCTCATTGGTTCTGACCTCTGCCTCTCATAAGGAGGTCGCGGGTTCAAATCCTTGCACGCATCTCTGACTTTTCCAAGTGTGTGCGGTTCACTTGCTTAGCGGTGAAGGAAAATATCGTGAGGAAACCTGCATGCCTGAGGGTTCTCAAAAATTTTCTCATAGGTGTGTGAAGCCCGCCAACAAGCACATGGCCAGCGTGGTGGGCTATGGCCAAACCCCTCTCAGTCTGAGAGGAGACCCTTGTGGACCCTTGACCCAGTGGGACATAAAAAGGGTTAAGATGATGATGATGAGAAGGTTTTCTTGCCGTTCCATATGCGTCAATTTCGACTTTTTATAATTCCCGACGATTCTCATTTTCAACCTTTCTTTCATCAAAAATTTATAGTTATAGCTAAAGATAGTTATAGCCAATCAAGGTTTTTCAAAATCTCAAAAAAAATGTGAATTTGTCTGTCACCCAAAAGTAGCCTATATAATCTCAGCCAAATTGGTTCAGTAGTTGGGCCTGATTGAGGAGCAAACTTATTGCTTGAAAAATAAACACAATAATTTTAAACTGTCGTTGAAAGAATTTTTTCACCACTATCCAGTATATTATTTTAGAATTTCTCGTTGTTGGAAGGTTAGAGACAAGAAACGTGGAATCTGTACTTAGCTGCTCCTAATTACAAAAAGCTAATACAATAAACTATCAGACTTTTTAAACAGTGATTACTCTACACAATCTGCTCAATAGGTTTCAAATTATTTTGGTCGGGCGTGTGAATCTTACAAACAAAATATGTAAGTCTCACCTGTCGAAACAAATAAATCAACCATTTTCTTGAATTAATTGCACTTGTTTTATTTTCATCGCAAATTACTTCCATTTTCAATGAAAACGATTCCTTACAAGGTATTTAAACATTTAATAATCTTACATCAACTTTATTTTAGTTTAAACACGAACCTTATCAACGTATTAAGTTTAATTAGTCTAATCAATACTTGGCATACTGTTGGTAGAAAAATACCACGGAATTTCGATTGTTGGCTCGATATCTAAAGTTTGGGTTCCTTACCTAAAAAAACACTTTTCGAGAATACTAACACCATTTGACTTATAAAAAAATTTAAAAAACACCAAATTTTGTAAAACTTTTGTAAAAAAATGGGCAAGAAATTAAGAAGAACGAAAATATTTCCACTGCCATATATGGAAAAAATCGATAAAATTTAAGGTTTTACCATTTAAATTGTGAATTTCGAAAATCCTTAGCATTCATGACCTGATTCAAGCCTGATTCAATCAATTACTCAGGTACCAATTTTCGGATCGCTTATATTTTTGGTGAAATCCCTGGAACCCCGTAAAGTTACATACTTATAATAATAATAGATATAAATTTTTATTCGATAGCTTGAATAGTTATTAATAATGGAGTGTCACAGATAAACACATTAAGGGACGGAGAAAGTAGCACCATTAGTAATATTATTTTTTAATTTTAGTGTGGTACTCTAAGAGGTCCCCAAAATGGCGCGTTACGTATTGTAAAAAAGTTTCCAACATTACTACTTGTGACTCGAGACAGGCTTGTGTGATAATATGCAAATCATAACTCGTTTAGGTTTAAATGAAAAATAATAATTTAAAATTGCCTAATTTAAGTGTTTCTTTTTTAATACATCTGCCCAAAAAAAGGACATTTCTATGTGTGTTTAGCGTACGGAAAGTTATTGTTTTCCGTACTACCGCTTATATACTTAAACAACATTTTTAATGAGTATAACGATGAAACTTTTCAATTCATATTTCTTCAACATTCATCAGTTTGATTTCTTTTTCTGGTACTAAATCGTCATCAGAAAATAATTTCTCTATTTCTAGAATAGTTTTATCTTTAGTTTCAGGCAAAACTTTGTAAAGGATATAAATAAACATTGACGACATCACAGCGAAGAATAAAAACGCTCCATGTGGGTCTAAATATTTGAAAATATACGGAAAAGATTTCAAAATGGTACCCATCACGGTGTTACTTAAAAATGTGAAAAGACATAAAAATAAACATCTAAACTTTATTGGTGTTATTTCACTAGACAGACACATGGACATTATCATAGGACCACAACTGATTGTTACTGAGAACCCCGTTAAAAGGAGTAAAGTAACATATTTGTTTTCTGATACAGCATTGAAGTGGACCAGATATAAATATATTGATAAACTGTACAAAAAGGCAACTCCTACAGATGAGGCACCTAATAATAAAGTACGTCGTTTTAGAACTTTGTTAAGAAATACTCCAATGTACATTCCAAAGACAGTTACACCATCTAAAACTAACATTCCTTGGTATGCGGTTGACTCACTTTCAGTAATTTTTTTCACAATATCTATTATATACCCAGTACAAGCCAACTTTCCTGTAAAATGATATAGAAATACTGTCAGTGAAGATAATATAAATGGTTTGTAAAACCCTTTAGCTTTTATCGCTTTATAAAATATAATAAACCATTTCTCTTGTTTGATATTCTGACGTTTCTGGTTCCATCTTAAATTCTGTTTTTCAGAAAGTATGAGCTGCTTTAGTTCTTCTTCTGAATCTTTGTCTTCTCCTTTCAACCAGCGATGACTTTCTGCGCACTCTTCGAATCGTCCTTTAGTCGCCAACCATACAGGTGACTCTGGCCAAAAAAATATACTCATATTATAGATACAGAAAATGAAGATCAATATACCAATATTTTTCCAATGAAAAAAGGTTCCAATAGCGTTAGAGATCCAAATACCCCAGTAAAATGTTGCAGCTTTAAAAGTTATCAGCATCCCTCTATATTTGGGTGAGGTGTATTCCGTAAGGACCATGACGGACACCGCAATTTGTACCGTTGGGAGCATTCCTTGTAAAAACCCACTTATAAAAAGTTCAGTGACGCTTGAACTGAAGTAAAACAAAAGCACGCACGCCATTGTATTTATCCATAAAACAAGATATGGTACTTTCCTCCCAAACCTTTCTGCAATCATAGGACAGATGATTGCCCACGGCAGGGATCCATAGCTGGATATTGAATCTGAAATTGAATTTTAAAACACTGATATGACTGATACAGATAATGTTAAAAACGTTAACATGAAAAACGAAATTAAATTGAGTCCAAAAAACTTAACTTTCTTAAATATTTTTTTCTAAAGGCGATCCCATGGTTATAAACTCAAACTACTCGAAATATCTTTATTTCACTTAGGCCTAATATATAGGCTATTATAAAACGTCAGTATGATATTCGTCACAATATGTGTATAACGATAACTCCAAGTCGACTTAAAACTAAGTTTACGAAGGTTCCAACGCGCCCTGCACTGAGAAGAAGCCCACAACAAACTCAACCGGGTTTTGTTTACTAATCTTAAATCTGGTTCTAATTTGGTCTGATTTCAATAATTTTCTAATAACTAACGACAAAATCTTTGTTATAAAAATCTTTATGAGTTAACAATTAAAACTTGTATGAATCCGGCAGAGCTAGTACTAGACACAGAAATGATGCTAATAAATCGATATACGATAAGTCATTCGTTTTCAGTTACTCCCCGCATGCAGATTGTATCAGGAAATATTCAAGCTTCGAAAATGCCACAACTTGTACTAATCCCATAGTTTTCTTCCAGACAAAAACTCCGTTAAAGTGGATATATATTTGAAATAACCATATAATGGACTAGTTGTCCAAAATATATTTGTAATATGTGTGTATTTATTTATTTATTTATTATAACATAAACAATACAATTGTCTTACAAGCTAAGTCTCAGCTAGTGCAACAAAAACCACAGGCGGTTTTTCTGTGCACTGCAGTACACTCATACTAGACGCGAGACAACGCTGCCGGCGAAACCAGTTTGTGAATCCGATAAGAGCGATCTGCTATACAGGCTGATCCAGAAAGTATTTTTTTAGCTTATGCTTGTAGTTATTTTTATTTTTAGTTGTAGAACTGTAGGTTGTACTCACATCTTTCAGTTCAGAGAGGGTTTTATGAATAAATACAATGAATAGTTACTTACACAACCAAGACACCGTTTCCATGCTAATAGCTTCAGTTGAATTAGCTTCTCTCTGTATTTGCGGCACAAAAACCGTCGGGGCACCAAAAAATAATCCATATATTAAAAAGTATGATGTCACTCCACTACATACAAACATCTGTAAGGAAAAAAATATTTTTTTCTATTTCAGGTCCTAATTGATGACCATAATATATACCAGAACGTTAAATTATTATATACTCAATAGTTATTTGTTATGCAAGGGCGCAAAGTGGATTTTTGGGCCGAGTGTCAGATTTGAATGCTGAGCGCGAAGGATTCTAGGGTTGAACCCTGAGCGCAGCGAGGGGTTCTAAGAATAAAATCCTGAGCATAGCGAGGCATTCAAAGACACGAGACCCAAAAAAAATTTTGTTTTTAGTAACTCT
This sequence comes from Coenonympha glycerion, assembly GCA_963855885.1. Taxonomy (NCBI): domain Eukaryota; kingdom Metazoa; phylum Arthropoda; class Insecta; order Lepidoptera; family Nymphalidae; genus Coenonympha; species Coenonympha glycerion. The sequence goes on along the minus strand of OY979637.1, from coordinate 10,748,954 downwards.
AAAATCTGAATAATTTCACTTCACTTTCACCTTCAATCATCACTCACCTTATTTTAAAGTTGAAACAAAAAAATAATCAATAAAGCAAAAAAAGTATTTGGTATTATCATTTAATCACGGTTGGAAACATAGACAACTAACACTAGATCAGAAAAAAAAAATTGAGAAACTTTTTTTCTACTTCTATTTTGAATTCGTTCTGAAATAATAATTTCTAAGAACCAAAGATAATATAAAATTTTATAAATATATTAACAATAAATACATAAACAATGAATAAAAATCATGGATTTAATAAGATTTCTTTTATAATTAACAAAACTAAATAGGAGTTTTTATTTTAATTGATATTCTAATAAATTCAGATGTACATTTGTTTATACTCCTGATGGTACTCGTAAATGATGATACAGCCGAAGATGTTATCTGACCTACATTGATAGGGTAAGTAAACTTCACCTCTAACGGTTACTACACAGCATCGCACCGGAACGCGAAATTGCTTGGCAATGCTTTGCTGTTAAGGTACAGCCGAAGTATCCTGACGTAAGCCAATTTAGAAATTATAAAATTCTCTTCTCTTTAGAGTCCCGTAGCAAGAATCGACCGGGCAACGTACCTATACGTCATCCGTATGTAATCCGTGTATTATTTTTTATGAACTGATGATAAAAAAAATTCAACGCATTGAGACCCTTTTTTGAAGTCAGTGAAAAAGAAAACACTACAACAGCTGTGATCCACGTGTACTATGTTTTCTATCTTATTAAAGACTAGCTGATATACTCACCTGCCTGAGTAAAGGAGTCCACGAAGATTTAGTAGTATATCTATTGGTTAAACTATCTTCTTCGCAAGGATCCTCCATTTTAACGTATTATTTTTAGCTAGTAAGTAATAAATAAGTGCACATCGAGCCTGTTATTCGTTCGCATGACGCGATACCTGCACGAAAGTAAACTATGCATTACTATAAAATATATTAATACCTGTTTGTCGATAACAATTCACTGCCACGTTAAAATTGTTCAAAATCGGCGGCTTCACCTGAGTAAACGTAAAAAACAAGATCTACGAGCTGACAGACTTACGACTTTACTTACCTACTTACTTTATCAGCCTATAGTATACTATATCCTTAGTATTATATTATTGCCTCGCACATGGCCGGTTTTTTAATTAAAAATTAAGGGTTCATGCAGTGTTAGTTTTATCTTTGACGTCTGTGTGTCTGTCTCAAACGGATGGACCGATTCCGACGCGGTCTTTTTCATTTGATAGCCAGTTTTCTTGTTTTTTAATTCTTTGATTTTTCCCTAGATGAGTGAGGCCAGTAATGGAGTCTTCTTCCATTCTCACCTGTCTGTTCCATTCTCAGCTGTTATGGTGCAATCCTTTTCACACAATCCATCCATCTTTTGCTTGGTCTTCCTCTAAGTACTTACTAACCAAACCCCTCTTATTCTGAAACGAAACCTACGCACAGTTGTAGGGTTGAGATGAACTTAAATTATGTCTGATCCAGTTAGAGGCTCTGGCCGTGGCTAGTTAAATGTTAACAGAAGTGAAACCTTCAGATGTGTGTGTGTGTGTAGATAAAAAAAGTAAAGATACTTCATGACATAACTAAAATTTGGTAGATAGGTCCACAGATATTGACAAGTACCATATAAATTATTGTAGAGATAACGCTATACGGTATAACGTGGCGTAACGTGGCTATACGATTTGCATTTACACTGAGTATTTGGATGTCTGTAATTTCTGAACTACAAACATGAACTTTAAATATTTCAGAGACGATGTACCTTCTTTCGAAAAAAAAAAAGAATTAATAAAATCAGACAGCGCGTTAATGATGCCGTCTTTCAGGGAAACAATGCTGAATTTCGGGATAAAAAGTATCTTATATCCTAACTCAGAATATGAACTCAATTCATGCCAAGTTTCATTTTAATCCATCCAGCGGATTAGCCGTGATACGCGGCCATGAAACAGACAGACAGACAGACAGACAAAAATTAAACATATTAGAGTTTTGGCTTCAGTATCTAGTGCCTTCCAACAAAAAGTTTCAAAATATCTTCCATGTAAATAATGCGTTATACACTTTTATTATAAGTATAAAGTAGTATATAGATAGGTACCTATTGACTATTGAATTATTCAATGTAAACATACTATTTTTAATATGTATAGTATTTTATTTATTAATAATTAAAATGAATGAACAATGCATACGGAAATTTTAAAGGATTTAAATACTTAAGCATTTACAATACACGTGTCTTACTATAGAAAAGTACATGAGTAGTATAGGACAATACAGACGGTTTCCTATTTAATATTTTAGGTCTGATTTTTCAATGGCCAGCTAATACAATATCTGTCAAAACGCCATATTTATTCTTATGTTAACGTTTATCTGGCGATCAAAAAATCGGTCCGCAATATAATAATATACTACGTTGATATAATATAGCATTCATGGGCAAGCTGAGGTTTCTACGGCCCGGTTTCCACCAAAACAGAGCAGAGCGGAGCTGTGTTTGAGTAACCAATCAGATTTCTTCATTTCGACATCTCCAATTTGGAGATGACAAAATGTCGAAATCTAATTATGTGATACGAGTAAGTTTTATTGAGTCGTTAACGAAACGTTCAGTCCTTCAAAGGAAAATTTTAAAGACTTGCTAGTGAATATGAAGAGTCAGTGTAATAACCAAAATTTACGAGCAAATAGGTAGGTACGTATCTTACGGCTTTAAACTAAGTTTACGACGACAACATACTCAGTATGTACTGAAAAATTCACAACAAACTCACCATTTCAATATAATACAATTTTATTTTATTTGAATGTAATCAACAGCATTACAAAATATAAAAATACAGTTTTAGTCTAAGCTAGAAATAAGGCCAAACATGATTACAACAATACGTCATAGACATGAATAGCCCAGAGGAACGAACAACCTGTGCCTCTTACTGTGCATCTGAGTTCAAACCTCACCGTGTTTTCGTACCTTTTTGTTTTTTTTTTAACTTAACTTTTTAAAATTTTTAACTATTTATTTTTAAAGTAGTTATGTAATTAAATATTATGTGAACATTTGAAGCGTCTACCTTTTACATTTATTAACATGGAGCAAAAACAAGCAAAGAAATGACGTTTGTTGTATGGAAGCCCCCTTAAATATTTATTTTATGCTACTTTTCAGTATTGTTTGTTATAGCGGCAACATCATCTGTGAAAATTTGTCTGTAGCTATCACGGTTCCAGAGATACAGCCTGGTGACAGACGGACGGACAGACGCCGAAGTCTCACTAATAGGGTTCCTTTTTTACCCTTTAGGTACGGAACCCTAAAAAGATTCCGACGAATTGAGAACCTCCTTCTTTTTTTGAAGTCGGCTAATGACAGTGTTGTGGTTTAGATGCAGACGTAAAACATTTAGATAGAGTAATATCACGAATATCTTTAAGTTGTGGTAATATTGAGTAGAAAAATTCTTAAGGGTGTGTGAAGTCTGCCCATTGCAGAAGGATTGCGTGGTAGAGCCTTAGATACCTTTCGTTTCTAGTAGCTATGGCAACTATTTCAAATGTACGTACGATATGTTTCGCCTTCGAAACCTTATCATTTTTATCCAGTCGTAATTAATTACTAAAGAGTTTGTATCACGAAAAATTTAAATAAGAAATCAAATCAGATTTCGCGATTTTGTGGAAACTTATGGTGGCTGTTCAGTGGTGATTTTAGAAATTATTAAAATATAATGAAGACTTCAGAAATAAACAAAACAAAAACAACATATTTAACTGAGATGGAGTTTTCATAAGTAAGAACATATTATATCAAATGCTATAAAATAGGCATTAAAAATTAAAATAAGTATTTATTAATTAAACGCATAGTGGAAAATGGTCATGAAAGTATCTCAAGGTAAGGTTAGGAAAATCATGAATTTGAAGAAACTTTCACAATTTGTGTGATCCGTCGACCCTCGAGTTAAAATTCAAAGGAAACCGCTACCGCTCGGCGGTCACGATGTTAATTCATGTACCTTTGAAGCCATCCCAAGATTTATTCAACCATAAGTTGTGACTGTTTAATGATGACTTTGTACATCTTACTTTATGAATTTAAAATTTTAGTAGAAATACTGGCATGATGGTAAAAAGATTTTAAATCGGTAAAATAGCAAATAAAGTTCTAAAATAAAGGAACGCACAGAAAATTAAAATAAAGTTATCATTTAATATTGAGTTAAAACAAATCAGAGGTCATCTTTTTATTTATAAATTTTTATTTATAACGTAAAATTAATTGACAAAAATACTAGTAAGTATAAAAGTTTTATTTTCTTAACCATAATATCATCTAAGATATTTTATTATTGAAGATAATTTCTTCCTAATTCTGAGCAAAGGCGGCACAGTTATTTACAGAGGGTGTGCAGAAAGATTCTTATGAATAATGGGCGCAAATAATAGTTAGTATAAATACTTAATTATCTATCTCTAGCTTGCTGTGGATTCATTAATTCTTCTTCTTCTGCAACATTGTCATCGTCTGAGAAATATTTTTCTATTTCTTGAATTGTTTTGTCTTTAGTCTCAGGTAATACCTTGTAAAGTATTAAAATAAATATTGATGACATTACAGCGTAGAACAAAAATGCTCCGTGCGTTGAGAAATATTTAAAGATATATGGAGAAATTTTCAAAATTGAGCCCATAATGGAACAAGTTGCTAACGTAAAAATGCATACAAATATACTTCTTCCCTTCAACGGTGTCAATTCGCTGGAGAAACACATGGACAGAATCATAGGACCACAACTAATAGTCACTGAGAAACCCATTAACAGAAATAAGCTTAAATACTTATTTTCTGAAATAACATTCAGATGTATCAAAAATAAATACAATGATAAAACAAACAAAAATAGAACTCCAATACAGGCAGAGATTAGTAACAGTGGACGACGTTTGAAAAACTTTGTAAGGTAAACACCTGCATACATTCCTAGTACTGTAATTCCGTCTAATACAAGCATTCCTTCATACGCTGTTGATTCACTTACAGTGATTGTCTTGATGATATCTATTACATATCCAGTACAAGCCAACTTTCCCGAGAAGTGGTAAAGGCATATGGTGAGAATTGCAAGGAGCAATGGCTTGTAGAATCTCTTGGCTTTAACGGTGTTAAAAAATTTGATAATTACATACTTCTGGTTAGTTTTTCGATTTTCTTGTCTTCGTTTCAAATTCTCCTTTGATGACAATATAAGTTGATTGAGCTCTTCTTCAGAATCTTTATCTTTGCCTTTCAACCATCGATGACATTTTGCACATTCTTCAAATCTTCCCTTAGATGCTAACCAATATGGTGATTCAGGCCAAAACAATATGCTAAAGTTATATAAACAGCATGTAAAAATCAATATGCCAATATTTTTCCAGTGAAAAAATGTTCCGATGGCATTCGAGATCCATATACCCCAATAAAAGGTTGCAGACTTGAAAGTAATAAACATTCCTCTGTATTTGGGCGAAATATATTCCGTTAAGACCATAATGGATACTCCAATCTGTATTGTTTGGAGCATTCCTTGTAAAAATCCACTTATGATAAGTTCGGTGACACTTGTACTAAAATAAAATAGCAACACGCTCGCCATTGTGCTCACCCACAAAATTATATATGGCATTTTTCGTCCATACCTTTCTGCAATAATAGGAAATATTATCGCCCATGGTAGAGATCCATAACTGGAGATTGAAACTGTAAATGAAAATAAAATAATCTTTCAAAATAAAATTATAATGATTGAAGACCCATAATAACTTTGATGTTCTGATATATTTATTATTTAAGACCGGGCAAATGTTGTTCTGCCATATAAATTATTATTTAAGCTTTCCTATCTTTTAAGTTATAGGTGTGCAAATTTTGATTAAAATCGGTTAAGTAGTTTAGGAGTCCATCGCGGGCAAACAACGTGACGCGTAATTTTTTACGCTATACAAGTTAGTACTTGACTGCGATCTCACCTGATAGTAAGTGATGATACAGCCGAAGATGTTAGAGTACTAAATTGGAAGGGGTAAGTAAGTCACCCCAACGGTTTCTACACAGCATCGTACCGGAACGCTAAATCGCTTGGCGGTACGTCTTTGCTGGTAGGGTGGTAACTAGCCACGGCCAAAGCCTCCCACCAGACCAGACCTGAGCCAATTTAGAAATGATAAAATTCCAAAGTGGCCCGTGGCGGGAATCGAACCCGCGACCTCCCACTCGAATCCGAGCGTGAAGAAGCCCAGCAGACTTTGTCCTGCCCTGTTCAAATTATAGGTTATTGTCGTAGATCACAACATACAAACAATGTTAGAACGTATTAACGTTGTATTTAGATTTAAACCATCGTGGATTTTTTATATAGAAGAACAGGTTGAATGCTAATATCTGTTTTTAGTTTACCGTACCAAACTGTTTTTTTGCAGTTTTATCTCTCTGGCCATTCTAAAGTTCATTTGTCTGTCACAGGCGATTATTGCAATCTATATATATAAAAGAATGAGGAATTTTTGATTGTTCCACGGATTTCGCCTAAACTATAGGTCGTAGAGATCTGAAATTTGGTGTCTAGGTAGATATTAGGTCATGAATTCGTACTAAGACGGGGATTCCAGAAATTCAAATGTTAAGGGGTAAAAATCTTACATTAAAGGGATTTCTCCATACAAAAGTGATTTTTTTTCGTTGTTCCAGGAATTCCCGAAAAACTAAAAGTCGTAGAGATCTGAAATTTGGTGCCTAGGTAGATATTAGGTCATGAATTCGTACTAAGATGGGGATTCCAGAAATTCGAATGTTAAGGGGTAAAAATCATACATTAAAGAGATTTTCCCATACAAAAGCGAATTTTTTTCGTTGTTCCAGGAATTCCCGAAAAACTAAAAGTCGTAGAGATCTGAAATTTTGTGCCTAGGTAGATATTAGGTCATGAATTCGTACTAAGACGGGGATTCCAGAAATTCAAATTGTAAGGGGTAAAAATCGTACATTTAAGGGATTTTCCCATACAAAACTGATTTTTTTTTCGTTGTTCCAGGAATTCCCGAAGAACTAAAAGTCGTAGAGATCTGATTTTTGGTGCCTAGGTAGATATTAGGTCATGAATTCGTACTAAGACGGGGATTCCAGAAATTCAAATTGTAAGGGGTAAAAATCGTACATTTAAAGGATTTTCCCATACAAAACTGATTTTTTTTCGTTGTTCCAGGAATTCCCGAACAACTAAAAGTCGTAGAGATCTGAAATTTGGTACCTAGGTTGATATTAGATCGTGAATTCGTACTAAGGCGGGGATTTTCGAAATTCAAATTTTAATGGGAAAAAAACCGTTCACCTAAGGGATTTTCCCATACAAAAATGTAACTTTTTGAGTTTCCACGGATTCCGACAAAACTTTGATTCGTATTTATTAGGCTTCCACAGAGAAAAAAATTTTAGTCAAAATTTAAAAACGTGGCGGCCATTTTGAAATTTTTTGTTTGTTTTGAAATTGGACCGAATTCTTTCAAAATTGATATTTGACCATTGCAGCAAGCGTAGAAAAATAATCTATGGTCAAAATTCATAAAACTGGCCGCCATTTTGAACTTTTTTGTTATTGGACCGAATTCTTTTAAAATTGTTATTTGACAATTGCAGCAAGCGTAGAAAAATAATCCATGGTCAAAATTCGTAAAATTGGCCGCCATTTTGAACTTTTTTGTAATTGGACCGAATTCTTTCAAAATTGATATTTGACCATTGCAGCAAGCGTAGAAAAATAATCTATGGTCAAAATTCATAAAACTGGCCGCCATTTTGAACTTTTTTGTTATTGGACCGAATTCTTTTAAAATTGTTATTTGACAATTGCAGCAAGCGTAGAAAAATAATCTATGGTCAAAATTCATAAAATTGGCCGCCATTTTGAACTTTTTTGTTATTGGACCGAATTCTTTCAAAATTGATATTTGACCATTGCAGCAAGCGTAGTAAAATAATCTATGGTCAAAATTCATAAAATTGGCCGCCATTTTGAACTTTTTTGTTATTGGACCGAATTCTTTCAAAATTGATATTTGACCATTGCAGCAAGCCTAGAAAAAGAATCTATGGTCAAAATTTATGAAATTGGCCGCCATTTTGAACTTTTTTGTTATTGGACCGAATTGTTTCAAAATTGATATTTGACCATTGCAGCAAGCGTAGACAAATAATCTATGGTCAAAATTCATAAAACTGGCCGCCATTTCGAACTTTTTTGTTATTGGACCGAATTCTTTTAAAATTGATATTTGACCATTGCAGCAAGCGTAGAAAAATAATCTATGGTCAAAATTCATAAAATTGGCCGCCATTTTGAACTTTTTTGCTATTGGACCGAATTCTTTCAAAATTGATATTTGACCATTGCAGCAAGCCTAGAAAAAGAATCTATGGTCAAAATTTATGAAATTGGCCGCCATTTTGAACTTTTTTGTTATTGGACCGAATTCTTTCAAAATTGATATTTGACCACTGCAGCAAGCGTAGACAAATAATCTATGGTCAAAATTCATAAAACTGGCCACCATTTTGAACTTTTTTGTTACTGGGCCTATTGTTTTGAAAATCGATATTTGAGTATCGAAGCAAGCAAAGAGAACGAATTTATGGTCATTTTTAAAAAAGTGGCCGCCATTTTGAACTTTTTTTTACTGGGCCGATTGCTCTGAAAATCGATATTTGAGCATCGAAGCAAGCATAGAGAACAAATTTATGGTCAGAATTAAAAAAAAGTGGCCGCCATTTTGATTTTATTTGTTACTAGGCCGATTGCTCTGAAAATCGATATTTGAGTATCGCAACAAGCATGGAGAAGGAATTTTTGGTCAAAATGAAAAAAGTGGCCGCTATTTTAAACTTTTTAGATACTGGGCCGATTACTTTGAAAATCGATATCTGAGCATCGCAGCAAGCTCAGAGAACGAATTTATGGTCAAAATTTAAAAAAAATAGCCGCCGTTTTTAACTTTTTTGTTACTGGGCCGATTGCTTTGGAAATCGGTATCCGACCATAGTAGCAAGTAAGCATGGACGGACATACGGGCAGACAGCGTAGTCTTAGTTTCCGCGTTTTACCCTTTAGGTACGGAACCCTAATTGAACTATACTAAACTTTTTGTGACAACCTCATATTTCAAAATCGATAAGTGACTTTAGCAGCAAGTACAAATAAATAATTTGTCGTCAAAATTATTAAAATCAATGGCAGTTTTAACAGGAATTTTGATAATTAAACGCCTGAGGTTGTAAAGCAGAGGTTAACCGTGAGCGAAGCCGCGGGCGTCCGCTAGTAACTAATAAAAGCTATCGAAAGTACTTGATGTAAATATTTGGGTACATTTTTCAAATTTATTCATAGGTCATGTTTGATAAAAATTGGCATTTTTGCAAATAAAAAAACTTACACAACCAAGACATCGTTTCCATACTAATAGCATCTGTCGAATTTGCTTCTTTCCGCATTTGTGGTACGTAAACTGTAGGGGCTCCAAAAAATAATCCATAAATAAAAAAGTATGACGTAACTCCACTGCATACGAACATCTGTAAAATGAGAAATACACGGTCAAAAGAAAATATAATAAGATGTTTTTCATTTTATTAATCCTATACCTTTAAACGAGCAATTCTTGTATATATATTTCTATATAATCTGGATCTCGGCAACGGCTCCAACGATTTTCATGAAATTTAGTATACAGGGGGTTTTGGGGGCGATAAATCGATCTAGCTAGGATTCATTTTTATGAAATGTCGAATTTACCAATAAAAAAATAATAAAAATATGACTTCCGCTGCCATCTATTAGCCAGTAGTTAAACTACCGAGCGAAGCATTTCAGCTGCCATCTATTATCCAGTAGTTAAACTACCGAGCGAAGCTCGGTCAACCAGATATTTATAGTTATGACAGGTATTGATGAATTAACAAAATATATTAGTAACCATTGGATTGAAACAAGGGTTATTTTGCAGAATTGAAATCGAAAGTTTATAAAATTATTTTGCTCTACCTATTTGAATATCTATCTGTACACAATTCTTCCAAAAACTATTTCATAGATTTAAATCGCTAGACGAGCCCTTACCCCCAAAAACGTCCACGTGTTTGACTTTTGATGCGACACGTTGTCGCTCTCTCTGACACAAGTGCAACTACAGCATGCTGAGAGCACTCAGCATGTTTGTGGACGTTTTTGATGTGCGCCATGTAGGCTAAGGGCTTATCTAGCGATTAAAATCTTTCGTTCTAGGCTCATAATATTATCACCCCGACACCGGAGCATCATCAGATGTTCACTTGCCAAGACTCGCTTGCTTTATAATCAAACAAATTGCAGGCTGGAGTCATTTGTGCTATATGAGGACGTTATTTTGAACATAGAGAGAAAGTAGCAAAGGTTTTGAAAACAGAATCCTGGGTTGCGTTTAGTAACAATAAATATGGCCCTGAGTGATACACACTATATTTTATCACTATGTGTGTATAAAGGTGTATAAAGTGAAGAGAACTAAAAGTACCTACCCACTCAATATTAGTATGTACTCGTATACACATTATTAGAAGAATAGCCTGAAAATTTTGAGGAAAACAAATGAAAAATAATCGAGTGTAACAGGCGGACGTACGGACGGCCGGACGGATGGAGAAAGTCTCTCCATAAGGGTTCCATTTTTAGCATTTTGGTATAGGACCAATAATATGGGACCCTAATAAAAAAGGATTCCAACGAATTGAGAACCTCCTCCTTTTTTTGAAGTCGGTTAAAAAGATGAACGACACGAACGAACGCTTTGACAGTTAGGAGAGAGAAAGCGCTTTTCGCTATCTTCGGAAGCTAATTTTCGTTTTCCAAATACGTATGTATTCGGATCATAACAATGAAGCCACCAAAAGAATTTGGTGGTTCATCAATCAAACGTGCAAAGTATTTTAATTTTTCGTACAAGTTTACTAGTAAAATTTTTGCATATGCAAATAATATAAGAATACCTTAAACACCTCATTATAAACTTGGACAATATTCAAATGAGAACTTGATCTGGTTAAACAAGTTTGGGGACGAATAACGTAATCGTATTTTTTATCTTTTGATACTCGATTCTGATTTATATTTCTAAGCTTATACATTTTTGACAGAAATTTGCAAACGCATCATCATCTGCTCTGGGAGTGTAAGAATAATGTACTCATTGGTATCGAGTCGAAACTCGAAAATAAATTCTGTCCGCTGATTGGTCGAATCAGCTTTTTAGAGCCAATTGGCGGGCAGAATTTGCTTACGAACACAATAGTGACGAATAATCGTATGTTCGTTTCACATAATCGCCTAGGTGGTCAACTCTAATATACATTTTAATTTCTCCTTTATAATAACTAATACAATACCTGATTAATTAGGTACATAGACACAAAGAAATAAATATGAAAGATTTTTACAACCCACATAAGTTTTGTTACTTCAATATAATCTTTATAGAAAAATAATAGACATTGTTTTTTTTTAAATATGTATTTAACGTGTGCTTAAAACCTGCTAAATGTTATATATAAAATTTATTCATCCAATTTTACTAACGATAGTAAATGCTTATTTAATATTAAATCTCTAAGGCCACTCTATATTTACTGTTTAACTAATAATAATAATCTACATTGAATCTCTATATTTTATGATTTCCATATAACCTACTTAAAATTATTACCTGTCTAAGTAGGGGCTTCCATGAAGATTTTTCATCTACGCTGCAGACACTCATATATTTGTTTTCTTCCACAGAACGTTCCATTTTCATTCACAATTTTTTTTTTAATTTTTGAGAATCCAATTAACGTTCTAACACAAGCATAATTACTGCGCAAACGTCACGTCTCGAAGGAATCATAGTTTCTATCCATTTGTGATTTAATTTGAATTTATTTAGCATAAACTAAGACTGGATTTTTCAACGAATTTTATGAATCCAGTCGCTAAAGATGTTTGAATGTAATAAACAAATTGTCAGGTATGAAGTTGGCAACAATCAAACCGGTGTGGGTGTTGTATTGCAACTATGTTCTCAGTATACCCAGTATGTCACCGACCGCAATCTTGTTTTTTCCACAAGCGTCGCAATTCGCATGCCTGGATATACCTAATGTTTAGGTCAAGTCTTGCGAGCCAAATTTTCCATTCATCCATGAGCCACCGAGTTGATATTTTGTAGACCTGAATATATGAAAGTGAATTAATATGGTGGTCAAGGCTCTAGCTCATCTGAAAGTGAGAAGCATTAATCAACATAATATGAAATCTCCTTTTTGTGACGATTGAGATGCAGTAATATGTTGTATAATATCTATGTATAATCGACTGAGTATTATTTATGCTATTTTAACCTACTTAAATGTTTTTTTAAGTTCGAGGTTTTCTAGTTTAAGAATAGTGCTGTAAATACCTATGTCAAAATAATTGAAACTGTGCTAATATGTATGGATATTACAATATATATAGCTGCTTGTGCTGACTGACTCACTGATTGATCACCTCTCCTGAACAATTTTGTATGAAAAAATTTTTTTTCATGGATAGTATCGTATAGAGGGGAAAAAATCATTAAGAACAAAAATATGGAGAGAGCTGATGATTGAGGATTTCGGAGACAAGTGAAGAGCACAGCCAAGGGTATCTAAGATAGGTGGGGGGTGCTCGACCAAATGTCATTTGAAATGTCATCCAATTGGCAGTTATCTGAAAAAAAATTCAAAATGGCGGATTCAAAATGGCCGCCATTTGAATTTCGTCGATATCTCGAAAAGTATAAAAGATGGAAGAACGGTTTCTTGACAAGAATTGATCAGGACCCAAAGGTCTATTCGGTGAATAGAAAAAAAATCAAATATGGCGGAAAAAATTTTCCCATAGAAAATGTATGGGGAATTTTGAAGGGATTTTTTATAGGCGGGAAGACAGCACGCGGGCCACATGTGGCCCGCGCACCCACGCACCCTACTAGTTATTAATATACAACCGGCTTTCACATACAGAGTATCGCCCTCGGGAAATTATACGTGAAATGAAATAGATATTCAGCCCGCACTACTTTGGGGTATCAATTTCATCCGCATAACATATTTGTTGCGAATAAACATGAATATCCTATTACAAGTTATTTCTGTTTCTTTAATAATTAAGAAGGACGAGACGAGGAAAATGTTCTGATGTTAACGGCGTAGACGGCAATTTAAGCGATTTGCAGTTTGAAAACTATAAAGAAATTACTTTTAAGTTTAAACTCATAATAAAGTTTGGGCCCTTAATTTAATATCGCTGTAAACCCACCCGTGAAACACAAACACGATTGGATACTATTTTCTCCATAGAAAGCTCTCGCAAAAGTTGCTCTAAAATCTTAATTTTTCTAATTTTTATCTGAAACTACATGGATTTAATTATAATTTTTGTTATAATATGTTGATAATAATAAAAATCGTTGAGTCCATATTCCACATGGCGGTAATTTCATGAGAAAAATCTAACTGAGTACTTTGTCAATTTTTCCTTCTTCGCTTTCACGAGATTCTCATCATGTGAAATAGTGAAAACAATTATTTAACGGCGCACCGATCGTTCGACTAGCACTATATCAGCCCCCTGATTGCGAAAGAAAAACGTATTCATCGTTATCGTAAACGCTAGCGAATTCTGCGCCGCGATTGGCTGACGCAGATCACTGCTGAACCCAATCAGCGGGCAGAATTCGCTAGCGTTTACGATAACGATGAATACCGCAATCAGAGGGCTGGTCTGTTATTATTAACCCCGCAATACTAGGTGATGAAACATTGTGCTAGGGGTCGGAAGTCTTGTAATACTGATGCATCCGACGAAGTAATAAATTTTAATCGTTTCGCTGTTGTAGCATCTTTTTAAACTCATATTTATAGCAGCTTAAATTAAGCTTTTGCCCACTTTATCTTCATTAAAAAGTTTGTTTTCATCGTTAGCGAAAAGCCAAATGAAGTGGTCAGCGGGAGCGAGCGGAAAAATTATATTGCTGCGAAATGAGTTTAGTTTTGTAAGATTTATTCTTATTATAACTTCTCATTACACCTAATCAACCGCCTGAGGTTATCAACAACAATCAATATAATATTGATGTAAGATTTAAGTATAAAATCATTCGGATTTGCGATGATTTTTTCGGAAATGCTTTTTTGCTTCTTTTCTATACTTTTGAGTAATAGTATCTACACATAGTAAATATAAATTACTTCTATTAAGAATCTGCAATGAATAACTACTCCAAAACACCAGGTTTTGAGGTACATTATAAAAAATCTCGCAAGTTGTATCACAGAATATTTGTACGTACCTAAGTCCGACGTAAGTATGACAAATAACTTTACAAACTGAAACATCCAATTTGGAATTCAGAAGCATACAGCTAAGAGAATAATTTAACCAGACGCAACCCCTTCGCGGAACATGGAACACGAGTCACTACAATACATCATTAAAGTCATTCAAGACTGTTCACGACCCACTAACGAACAGCATTGTGCTGACGCAGCACCGGTATTACGTTTCAGACAAAATACAATGTAGACGTCGTTCATAATTAATTAATAACCTCTTCATTATCCGCTCCTTTCAGTTGGAGACAGAGTAAGTAATGTCGTGAAAAAGATTTCCTGCATTTTTCCGAGAATCTGCTAAATTCATGTTATAGAAGAAAGTCTGAGTATTTAGCTCTACTTTATTAATATATATATAGCTACTCGTGCTGATTCACTGACTGACTCATTGATCACCTCTCCTGAACAATTTTGTATGAAAAAATTTTTTTTTAATGATCACTTCGTATATAAGAAAAAAATTCATTCGGAGGAAAAATACGGAGAGAGCTGATGATTGAGGATTTCGAAGACGGGTGAAGAGCACAGCCAAGGGCATTGCAGATAGGTGGGGGGTGTTCGACCAAATGTCATTTGAAATGTCATCCAACTGCCAGTGAGCTGAAAAAAAATTCAAAATGGCGGATTCAAAATGGCCGCCATACGAATTTCGCCGATATCTTGGAAAGTATAAAAGACGGAAGAATGGTTTCTTGACAAGAAGTGATCTGGACCCGAAGGTCTATTTGATGGATAGAAAAAAAATTCAAAATGGCGGAATATATTTTTCCATAGAAAATGTATGGGGAATGTTGAAGAGACTAACAGTTGGTAATTATGCAAGGTTGTGATGCGGTTTTTCGGAGATTTACTAGAGAAAAATATGGAGAGAGCTGATGATTGAGGATTTCGGAGACGGGTGAAGAGCACAGCCAGGGTATCGAAAATAGGTGGGGGGTGCTCGACCAAATGTAACTCGAAACGTCATCCAATTGGCAGTTAGCTGAAAAAAAATTCAAAATGGCGGATTCAAGATGGCCGCCATACAAATTTCCTGTTTTTCTATCTCGGAAAGTATAAAAGATAAGAGAGTGGTTTCTTTGCAAGACGTGATTAGAATCTCAAGATCTACGGGATGAATGAAAAAAATTCAAAGTGGTTGAATTTATTTTTCCATGGAAAATGTGAATGCTACAATTAACAAGGCCTATGAAAAACTATGAAAAGTATGAGAAGAGATGATGTCATCATTTGGATGATGATTGAGGAGCACGGTCATGGATTTAAAGATAGTTAAGGGCTGTTTCAATAAAAAATACACTGAACCTCATCGGATGAGGTTCAGTGTATTTTTTTATTCAAACAGCCCTTAACTATCTTTAAATCCATGACCGTGCTCCGAGGTAATTCTTTTAGCCAACTGCCAATCGGATTCCAATTGGCGATGGAGATGACGGCGATTCTTTTATAGGAGAGAAGACAGCCCGCGGGCCACATGTGGCCCGCGCTCCCACGCGCCCTACTAGTTGTTTAATATATTTATATCTGGGTGACCGAGCTTCGCTCGGTGGCCAATAGATGGCAGCAGTAGTCATATTTTTATTTTTATTGGTAAATTCGACATTTTCTAAAAATGAATCCTAGCTGGATCGATTTATCGCTCCCAAAACCCCCTGTATACTAAATTTCATGAAAATCGTTCGAGCCGTTTCCGAGATCCAGATTATATAGAAATATAATAAAAGAATTGCTCGTTTAAAGGTATAAGAAAGATTACTATATTTAGTTTACCACTGAGACCCTACAGCCATAGAGTCATAGAGTAGTAGAAGTAGATTTCCAAAAATATCTATTAGTAATGGGTAAAGGCTCGATTTTATTGTGAAAATGCCCCGCTGTTTTAAATGTATTTTTGGTTTCTTCATAATAATATGTTCCCACACATATTTATTATAATGAAGTAAACATATTAAGTTTTTTTTTATATGTACTTAATAAAGATATTAAGTAAATGATTGTTATTATATTTATACTTCAGTTTTATTTTCATTACAGTTAAACATTATGCCTTATATATTTCTTTCTCACGCGGAAGTCACTTCATAATACTTTTACAAAAAAAATTACATTTTCTGTTAAGAAAGTAAAGAAAGTCCAATTTTATTAATATTTGCCTGCCTCTAATGAAGTTGAAATGTCTTTTATTTAAGTTCCTCTTTTAAGGAGCTGCGCAGCAGATTAAGAAATTATTTAAATACAGTAAGATATTTTATCTACTAGGTACTAGCTGCCTGTCGTTGCCTGCGACATCATTTTCATACCACGGAAGAGAATTTAATGTTTTGTAGAGTTACAAATAATTGTGCTTCATACAAATCTGATAAATCTGAATAAACACAACTAAAAACGAATTAGCTAAATATATATTTTTTGCAACTTTTCTGAAGTGTTGCACCTGGCTATATTAGGTATATACCTATAAACGTTAAGCGAAAACTCATTTTTATGCATATTTAATGAAGTAGGAGTACGTATCAATAAACGGGCGCAACTAAAATTTTTTTTAGAAATTAAATGATTTTTAATAAATTGAATAATATTATAAAGTTTTTGTCACACACAATTCGATTTTAAACAGCTTGAATTTTCTCGTAAATTTTTCTTGTTTATATTTTTACACTGATTTCTTATCCGCGCTAATGATTGTTTGTCTACTTGGCTTTTTCTCTTTTGCACCAAGTTTATTAGTCGAGATAATTAATAAACAATCAACAAAATTCTATTTTTTTATTATTATCATAAAAGTAATTATAAAGAGTATTTATTTAATATAAATACACATAAAACATTAGAACCGCCAGAACAGTGAATTAGCGTTTGAAACAAACAAGCCCCGGTGGATTTCACTCTGACAATAATCATTATTTTCGCTGAACAATAGATGTTTCAACAGGGAATTTCAATCAAAAAGTGCCGAGTTCAATTATCGGAACGAGGGAAGTTTCGCCGGTTAGAATTGTATCCGATCCGCTGTATTTAATAACTTCTTTATTTATTTTATTGGTTTTGCACGTTGTTTATTTCTTAATTATTATTGTCTACCCCTATTACTTTTCTTCATTCATTATTAATTTTAAATCGATTATTTCCTTGTCAATCTGGGTCAGAGTCATTAATTCCGTAAGGTGTAAGTGGACAATGATGTCTAGGCTAAGCGTTTAAAAGGCTGTGAATCTCTCTGAGGAATGTTATTTATTATTGATTAGAACGCCAATTATTTAAGTATAAGAACTTCGTTTATAATCCCTTTTAATATATTCTTTAGATCTTTCTTAAAAATGTTTTAATATTTTTATCGAAAACTCAAAGTGAAAATCAATCACTATAATAATATAATACCTATCCTAATTCTTTATAAACTTTTTTACCAATGAACATCCAAGAAGAATGTTCATTGAAAAAAAAAACGAAAAGTATTAATCACCACAGAGCTATAAGTTCGGTCTCAACTATCTTCTCTAGTATCTAGGTAATAAAGTACCTACATATTATTACCTATCTTACTTGATTTGGAGCATAATTTTCGTACAGGCATCAGCGCTCACTTGAATTTAACTGCCGCTGTCCAGGTGGCACGGAGGGGAGAGAGTATTAGATGTATGTTCAGCGTAATTCAAGCCACCTGCTTCGGCCAACCGCTTTATATCAACGTTATGCGACAGTTATTTCAGGCGAGTGAGATCTGAATGGTCCTCCAGTGAATATACGCGCCACCGAAATAATATTTTGAGAAACGTGCGCTCGCTTCTGGAGTTTATGACTCTTACCGTACTGACCATTTACTTCCATATTTTATTTCTAACATTTCCTACTCGTCTGCCCGAATCGAAA
The DNA here is from genome assembly GCA_963855885.1 of Coenonympha glycerion. Classification (NCBI taxonomy): domain Eukaryota; kingdom Metazoa; phylum Arthropoda; class Insecta; order Lepidoptera; family Nymphalidae; genus Coenonympha; species Coenonympha glycerion. The sequence goes on along the minus strand of OY979637.1, from coordinate 10,730,574 downwards.
TCGAACTGCGATGTAAGTGGAATAACACAATTGCTTTATATGCTTTTTAACAAGATTAGTGTTCGGATTGCATTGAGTTTTTGTACAATACAATCACTCACTATGACTATTAATTATTATGAGAGTAAATCATATATAAACACATGTCACGTGCCACCTAGCCTGGCTGAACTCCTATAGGTAAAGTATACTATCTGGGTGACCGAGCTTTACTCTCTATTTTTTTTGTTTATCATGTGAAGATGATACTTGTGTTATTCAATTACAAACTGCGAAAACCCCAATAAAATTTCAATTTCGTGGGCAGACCTTTAAGTGAGCCTTTACAATAGTATTACTATAATTCACCAATAGATGGCAGCGGGAGACATATTTCTTTTTTTGGTAAATTTGACATTTTCTTTATCGCCCCCAAAACTCCCTGTATATTTAATTTCATGAAAATCGTTCGAGCCGTTTCCGAAATTCAGATTATATAGAAATATTTATATACAAGAATTGCTCGTTTAAAGGTATGGAATCATACGATGTATTAAATAGGTATGTTATAGGAATATTACGTACTTATAAATTACTTCCTAATTATTCAATTTTTTACTAACTAGCAATTATTGTGATAGACAAGCATGTAGCTATATGACGTCATTCTAAATCCATCATGGCGGATCACGCATGATGATGTGTTTGTTATTTATTAAATGCACTCTTCACAACGGTATTAAAAGCATTATTTAAAAAAAAATTGAAAGATCCTTTTAAGTAAACTTTACTTCCATGAAACATTGTCGACTGTCGGGTGTTATTATCAACAAAGGTTGGATTGTATCATGGAGCATGTCGTAACGTAGATTTTCATTGGAAAAGTTTCTGGCTTCAGTGTTCAATGTTACGGTGAGCATGGCGTTATTTAAAAAATTTAATGATTTTTTTAATAGTGCTCGATACAGAGAACTAACGAGCTCTTTCTTGTTTGTCAATTACGTATGCATTCGCTGCATACTCAGAGATGACACAAATTTTAATTAAATTGCTGACTATAGCTTGACCGCTATAAACTTGGCCCTCCGATGGTCTGCGGGACGCGGGGCGGGTGTGCGATTGGCTATACACGATACGATGTAATGACTCGCATCTTGAGAATTTGCCTATGGTATTTTCTTGAGTATCATTTTATCAACGTCGCAAGATAATATCATCGGTGTAGCGTAATTCACGTCAGTCTCTGACAGCTGATCAGAAGAGTCCCTATTCTATGGATCCACAGTGAACCTAGCCTGAATTGTATAGAATATTTAATCCATAGAATAGAGATCAGTGGTTGAGTAACTCCCGCCCCGCGTCCCGCAGACCATGGGAGGGCCAAGTTTATAGCGGTCTAGCTATAATATTTAGACTAATATTGAAACATAAAGCTGAGTTATTAATTAACTCTGATAAATAATCTTTAGTTTACAATAACTGTTTAAGATACTTCGAAACTTTTTAATATTTGCTCTTGACCGCAGTTAACGGTGTTACGCAAATCTCGTAGGAATGAATATAAAACAGCCTGGGTATTAATCCGAAGCTAATCTATATCCACATTCCAAATTTCAGCCAAATTGCTTCTATAATTTAATAGGAAGGAGTAGCATACGAGTATAAAACGTACAAGCGAATGCCCGCGGCTCCGATCGCGAGTATTAAGGTTTTTAAGAATTCCGCGGTAACAGTGAATTTTTCCGGGATAAAAAGTAGCTTATGTTTTCCAGGGTATATTCTATTTCCATTCCAAATTTCAGCCAAATTGATTCAGTAGTTGTGGCGTGAAGGAGTAATAAACATACACTCCCACACAAATTTTCCCCTTTTTAATATCAGTGTGATTTGCAACATTAAGATTCATTAGTAGCCGCTGCAAAATAATTTTCCCATTTACGTTACTTAGTCGCTGAAATCTATCTCGGTTTGTCTGTGCCGCTAACTTTGTACCTAAACTCGGTTAAAATTGAAATGCATTTTCGTCTCTACCAAAAAAGCCCGAAAAAGTGCCCGGAATGTTGTATAACCACAGGTAACGCATTAACAAAATGCTTCGTTAAAAGAACATTCTATGTGCTCCGGAATACAATAATTGTTTACATTTGTGTGTTTAATGGGCTAGGTTAGAAATTGCCGACTACAAGCACAATGTTAAGATCCTAATGACTATTATTTTATAGAAGAAATACACAAACTTTTTTGAATCTTTACTATTATCATCACAATTTTGAAATTTATTGAAAAAAATATAAATGGCTTAAAACTCATGCAAGAGTAAGGTTTGCTCGACTAGTTCCTGCAGTATTCAGTATCTTCTTCTTGCCCCTTTCCCACGTTATGTGGGGTCGGCACAACATGTCTTCTTCCATTCGCTCCTATCAGCCGTCAACTCGCAGTCCACTCCTTTAACACGCATATCTTCTTTCACGCAATCCATCCATCTCTTTCTTCCTCTGCATCGTTCTTTTAGTAACATGATTTCCATCCCTCCGCATAACCACGTTAACCTTTTACTCCTCATCTTTTCTGTTACGGACGCAACTATCAAACATCCCCTTATGTACTCGTTCCTTATCCTATCTATTCTCGTCACCCCAGACATGTCATGTCAACATTCGCGTTTCGGTTGCATGCACTCTTCTTTATCTGTCCTTTTTAGTGCCCAACACTCTGATCCGTACAACACTACAGGTCTGATGACCGTCTTATAAATTTTCCCCTTAAGTTTAAGGGGCATTCCTGGATCACATATAACATCTGAGATCTGTCGCCATTACATTCATCCCGCACTCAGTATCCAGTAATTTATTTATAAAATTATGTTTTGTTATCAGCTAGAGAGTAAGATCAAAGTTGATGTTTCTTTTTCCCGGTATTTTGATTTACGGGTCATCTACAGGATTTAATCGAGATCCACCTACCAGTATAAGTAGTAGCAGTATTTCCTTTAATGTGGAGATTATTCAAGAGGCGGATTATACAACAAAATATTTATAATTCAAATATTTGAATATCGCGATTCGCAGTGGTAACAGCTATTTTACTACTGGAGCTGGTATCATGGGCAATAAAGGCATGGGACTGTAAAAAGAAACAAATTTTTTCTATACTAAAGCGGTCATTAAAGCGTAAATTCACTAAAAAACGACTCAGCTATACCACATACTGCTGCAGACTAGTAATTGCGACTACCACCGCAGTCCAGTCTGAATGCCGGCTGACGAGCGTTGATGACTGAGTGGTGCACTTATTGTGAAGCTTTTGACGAGGCCAGGATTACGCACCGTATACGTACTTTAGGGCTCACGAGGAAATGTCGACGGTGATTAAATTTGAAACATGAAACTAAAAATTAAAATGATGTTATTAAGATGAATAAATTAATAACTAACCAAAACCAAAAATTAAGGATAAAGTTACACGAAATTAGGGATAGAATTAAACATACATTCCACCTGGATGGCTGGTAATCCACGACCACCAGGTATGCCAGAGCTATCTTTTCACGCACATGGAAACTATGGATCCATTTACCAGAAATCGTAATCCCTCAACACTATAACATGGGTTATTCAAGGGGATAAACAAATTTCTAAAGTGCCGGAAACGCATTTGCACTTCATTTGTAAATAATGACAATATTGGAACAATTGAGATGTAATTGTCATAGCAGACTTGAGGCCCTGGTGCTGCAAATGTTTATGGGCGGCGGTGATCGCTTACCAACATCCGATCGGTGACCCATCCGTTCATTTGCTCGCGTTTAAGAAATGAGCACTATAGATAATTATAACCAATACTTATGTATGAAGTTTCATTTTTTAAATAAAAATAAATGGTTTAGAAAATACAAAACTCGTCATTGTTTTTTTTATTAAGTAGAAAAGTGGCGAGGATAGCACCGATAAATCATAACATCCAGAAGTTTGACCTTATGCAAGGAAAGGTGGAAGATAGGAGGAGGTCTAACCGCAGAAATATAACTTACACCAATGGTTTAGGAAAAGAGCGGTGGTGTTCAAATTACAAATTAATATGTTGCTTGCCAACCTTCAAAAGAAGACGGCATTCTAGAGAGAAACTAGTAAAAAGCATTCATCTTCACCAAACTAAGCCTGGTATTTGTATTAAATGTACAAAATTATGTAAGAACAAAAGTTTGAAAAGAAGCTACAAAAACACACCTTATTTTAAAAAGAAAAATTCATTACGAAACCATTGAGAGCAATATATTCAAATTTAAAAAGGGCCAGAATTTTAACGAAATTACGAACAAAGGAATTCTGGGAAACTCCGTAAACTCATTAAAACTTATCATAACATTGTATCTGTCCTTTTGTTCGGCGAAAGTTATGAAAATTAAACGACTGTTTTTTGTAACCCTCTCTCATACCACTGGCGTAACAATGGCCGCGGTGATGTTATTATCTGGTTGGAAGTTTGATTGTGCAGTTTTTATGTAATGTTTTATGAGCACTTTTTCCTAACTGAGGAAGAAAACTTTTTAAAGCCATGCACTGTTTTGAATATGAGGATGAGCATCTGAAGATTTTACGTAAACTTTCTTCATACAAGAAAAAAATAGCGCCTTCTTCAAAATTCCCACTAACACTCCATAACATGGCGGAAACCATTCCTGTGAAAACGTGCGTGCGGACTAATGACAAGAGAACCGATTCGGCTGAGGAATGGATAAATGGATAAATCATATTTTGGATTTACATACACTCTTAGGCTACTTTTTATCACGGAAAATATTCCCAGTTTCTCAACAATCCTGAGAGATCTTAGCTAATTATAAATATACGGTATTAAATATTTTATACGCGAAAAAAGTTTATTAAATATAGGCTGAAACGTTTCTCAGAAAAGTATTTTATCAATATTTCTAAAGACGTTACGACGGAGGTCGCGGAATTACTCAATTAGTAGGTACTAACTAACAGGGCTCGAAGAATTTGTTTTAAATGAGGGATATTAATTATATTTGCTAATGAAAGCAATTTGCAAGTTACGCCATCAATCTGCGTCGACAGAATGATGTATGACCCCCAGTTTGGCAGAAGGGCGTATTTTGAAGATATACTTACCTACCACACCGAGGTAAATAATAATAAAACAAAACAAAATTACTTCATATTTGACAAAATAAAATTAATTAATTATTAATAACTAATTAGTTATTAATGTTTACACTTAAGGCGAACTACACCCTACCAACGAAATTTAAATTTCATTTGGTTTTTCGCAATTTGTAAGCTAATAAAACATAAAAGGCTTATAGTAGTAAATTTGCGGGAATAGCAGCATCCTGTCCACGTTTATATGAAAATCTGCTTGCTTGGAAGTGTCCAATTTAAGATATGAGTCGGAGTAATAGTAAGTTGGAAGAGACACAATTTTAGGACTAATTTTCTTTACTGAACAATTGATGAAGTAAAAATTTTAAAATTATAAATATGTGAAAATAATCCTGCCATTCCTGCAACTTTACTGTCGTAAACCAACTACGAAACACTAATGCATACAAACTACGAAAAATCGAATAAACCATGCGTTGAGACTTAATATTATATTCAATTACCTTGTATGAAATTTTGCACTTAATTTATTCTTATGTAACTTTGGACTGACAAACTCTCGGAAGAAAGCTTATATGTAAATATATTATGAAAGTTTCCCAACATTTTATCCATCTCACATCAGATGTCTACGTAGTTAAGCTAAACGAACGTAACACAAAAGTGAGCATTCACAAACGACTCTAATTAGAAACATAAGACCGCTTTTCTTGCTTCCGCACAGACGGTGGTAATTTCTCTCGAGATGCTACTTTAAGTAACACAAATAGAAGCTAAGGGACCATTACGATTTTTTTTCTCATGTAATTTGTTTCAGGAAAACTATTTTTATACTATACTGAAGACAGACGTGGTTTAAAAACCAGCGGTTTAAAAAAGAAGGGGATACTAATGTTCTATCTTTGTTATTTTCGATATTTACGAGATCGGGGGTAGTGCAAGAACATTCGTACACGACTCGTAAGCGTAAGCGTAGCGTAATCCTCGCGTACGACGAGAACAGTACGAGCACGAACATTCTCAAACATGTTCGCTGACGAAGCGGTGTTGCAGCGAATCGTAGGAGGCGTAATTGTCATATTGTTTTGCGTAGAGTCTAATAATAACACTACGCTTACGCCTACGAGCCGTGTGCGAAGGAGCTAAATTTTCTTTGTATCCAAGTTTTATCACTTTCCAATATGAAGGTTCTATTAACGCCTGGAGGCTACTAGAGTTTGGGTGCTTGAAGATTGAACGCTACTTCAATGCACTTTATTTGTTACACGAGTTTGGAATATAAAGTTCGTACAAGTGTGCCAACATAATTTTATTTACATTTTTTTGATTTGCATTCTATTCATTTTTGGTATGAACACATCAAACAAATCGTTTAAAAATCAAAGATTCAAATCGCAAGATGGGCCCTAAGCCTTCATTGCGCACATCAAAAGCGTTCCCAAACATGCTGAGTGAGTGCTCTCAAAATGCTGCAGTTGCACTTGTGACATCGAGTGTCAACGTGTCGCACGCAAGACAAAAACGTGGACTTTTTTGAAATTTAGGGCACATCTAGCGATTTCAATGTTTGTTAAAAATATAAAAAAATTGAGTCCATCACTAATCGCGGAGCTCGGCCCAAACCACCAATGGTCAGGGCTCCTAAGTTAGGAACCTCTACACAATACATAACTTCTCTAGACCACTTCCTTCCGCCTTGATGCAATAGCTAAGCGAAAGTTTCTCGAGATGTTGGTCGAAGAATTTTGCTGTAAGATCGTAGACTGAAACTGAAGAAACAACTATGGGAATGAATTGTACTATTATATTGTATTTTTGATTCTAATATGGTTACATTGAATACATTTTCATCTAGTAAAATCCTTAACAGTAGTGCATAAATAAACTCGTCGCTCTGAAACACTGGTAAACCGTAAATCAAAACGGCATTTCCTCGCCCCCACACCGTCATCCGGTCCGCAGGTATCCGGACTCGATCCGACGTGAACTAATATAGAGCGGGTGAGCGTTGATAAGGAAACTGGGTCTGTAGTCTAACCAATAACTACGACTAGCTGCAAATTAACCACTTGCGGCAATCGACGTTTCCAAGTACATAATAATATCGAATATTCACAACATGACGGCATAAGAACTTTACATTATTATGAGGTAGGTACTGACTATCGCCAGCGGCTAGTTTTTACTTATCCCATACAATGAGTTAACCCATGTGATGCTGCGTATATGATTTTTGAGCAAGTTTAATGGAAGCTCTTCAAAAGAACAACTTTTCTCGTTTTTGCAACATTTTTCATTGATGTCTCCGCTCCTGTTGATCATAGCGTGTGAGTTACTATAATCTATGGCTTTATTCGATAAATGGACTATCCAAATCCGTAGCTCCTGAGATAAGCGCATTCAAACAAATAAACAAACAAACTCTTCAGATTTATAATAATATTAAGTATGGAGTAAGTATACATTTTCAGTATAAATTTTAATCGGGCTTCATGTGAAATAATAGTTTTTTTGGTGAACTCGTAGATGGTTATCGCAGACTACCGCAAGCCTTGCAAGATGTTAGTTAGTATGAGAATTGTAAATATGACGGTTTGTGGGTTCGATATGTATTTAGACATATTGCATTATACATTTCAAGGACCAATCCAACTTGAAAAAGATTAAACAAAAACCGTAACTACTCACAACGATGTCGATGGCTTTACACTTTATTTCATTAAATAAAATTGCTTCTTTACGGTAAACTTAATTAAGAGTAACTTGAGAAATTAAATATCAAAGAAAATTCTATTTTATTACTCTTTTCGAATTAAAACTCTTCATTTAAGAAGATTATTGTTTAGCAGAGCTGTAAAAAGATGAGAGTGAGATGAGACATATGCATAATTAATTCATACAAGGCAGCATATATAGCATTAGGGGTATGTGATAGGAATTTAATTGAAAGATTTTTATTTCTGAGTAAAAAATTTTAGGCTTTCTGCTAAAGCTGATTATTACAGTAACTATTATTATTTAAAACCATCGAAGTAAAGTTGGAAATTATATAAGAGTGGCCTTACATAACTGGAATAAGAATTTTTAGGGCAAGATAATACGCTAAAGGCTTCATTTACTTTAACATTCCAAAACACATCTTATTTATTTTTATCATTTCGATTTTTGGTGAAAAATACCAAAAAAATACTACTCTCCGTTTATCACCGAAGTTCAAAAATCGAAGAAAGAAAATTTAAAAATCAGAAATAAAAGTCAACCAAGTCAAGTAACAGGAAAACTTAACAATTATTCAATTTATTTACTTTCATCTTTTGACTTTATAAGACAGTCTAGTACTATAATTATAATTAAAAGTTTGTACTGAATAGACACGGCACTCGACATGGCCAATTTGCGTCACTACTAACTTTTTCAACAGAAACGTGAAAAGCACAAAGAAAAAGCGGCATAATGACTCTATTAGGGCTTTCTTCATCGTTCAAAGCAACATCTTGAGAGGAAATGGTTCCCGACTGAGGGTAGGCAAAGAAACGTCAGTTCTACGTTTTTAATTAGATTCTCTTATGAATGCTTACTTTTGTTTTATGCTCGTTAAGCTTAATTATCTAGATGGAGATTCTTTGGAGTTAAAAGCAAGGGAATTTCTGAAACAAAAATGAAGTCACATGGGTGAAACACACAGCAGATTTTCAAGATGTTTGCATAAAAATGTCACAATATTTACAATGAAATAGACAAAAATAATTTAGTTGCTAAAATTGTTTTCTTACGTTTCTTCGTTCTAAAGCTCTTATCTAGTTAATATCTGCATCTGAGTTGCAGGTACAAAATATTTAATAGGTTGAACACGTGCCAATATTGTTATTTTTTTTCTAATAATATATATCTACTTCTTTCTAAATAATGATTAGACTTATTCTAGAAGTAAAAACACCATAATGCTCCATTTAATTGGCGATGTAAACAGAGTACGCCAATTAATGGCTAAAACAGCATATCAGGGATATGTATCATCATTAATTCGTTATGGTATTATTCTGTGGGGAAATTCTGTGCACAGCAATAGTGTTTTTGTCTGCCAGAAGGCCTGTTTAAGAGCAGTGTATGGACTTGCAACATTAGACACATGTAAGCCGGTTTTCAAGAAACATGGTATTCTTCCACTACCATGTTTATATCTATATGAAATAACTAGTAGGGCGCGTGGGAGCGCGGGCCACATGTGGCCCGCGGGCTGTCCTCTCACCTATAAAAGAATCGCCCTCATCTCCATCGCCAATTGGTATCCGATTGGCAATGGGCTAAAAGAATTACCTCGGAGCACGGTCATGGATTTAAAGATAGTTAAGGGCTGTTTGAATAAAAAATACACTGAACCTCATCCGATGAGGTTCAGTGTATTTTTTATTCAAACAGCCCTTAACTATCTTTAAATCCATGACCGTGCTCCTCAATCATCATCCAAATCGTAGACCATCATCTCTTCTCATACTTTTCATAGTTTTTCATAGGTCTTGTTTATTGTAGCATTCACATTTTCCATGGAAAAATAAATTCAACCACTTTGATTTTTTTTCATTCATCCCGTAGACCTTGAGATTCTAATTACGTCTTGCAAAGAAATCACTCTCTTATCTTTTATACTTTCCGAGATAGAACAACACGAAATTTGTATGGCAGCCATCTTGAATCTGCCATTTTGATTTTTTTTTCAGCTAACTGCCAATCGGATGACGTTTCGAGTTACATTTGGTCGAGCACCCCCCACCTATCTTCGATACCCTGGCTGTGCTCTTCACCCGTCTCCGAAATCCTCAATCATCAGCTCTCTCCATATTTTTCTCTAGTAACTCTCCGAAAAACCGCATCACAACCTTGCATAATTACCAACTGTTAGTATCTTTAACATTCCCCATACATTTTCTATGGAAAAATAAATTCCGCCATTTTGATTTTTTTTTCTATCCATCAAATAGATCTTCAGGTCCTGATCACTTCTTGTCAAGAAACCATTCTTCCATCTTTTATACTTTCCGAGATATCGGCAAAATTCGTATGGCGGCCATTTTGAATCCGCCATTTTGAATTTTTTTTCAGCTCACTGGCAGTTGGATGACATTTCAAATGACATTTGGTCGAACACCCCCCACCTATCTGCAATACCCTTGGCTGTGCTCTTCACCCGTCTTCGAAATCCTCAATCATCAGCTCTCGCTATATTTTTCTTCCTCATGAATTTTTCTTTTCTATACAAAACGATCAGTGAAAAAAAAAAATTCCATACAAAATTGTTCAGGAGAGGTGATCAATCAGTCAATCAGCACAAGCAGCTATATATATATTAACTAGTAGGGCGCGTGGGAGCGCGGGCCACATGTGGCCCGCGGGCTGTCTTCTCACCTATAAAAGAATCGCCGTCATCTCCATCGCCAATTAGCATCCGATTGGCAATGGGCTAAAAGAATTACCTCGGAGCACGGTCATGGATTTAAAGATAGTTAAGGGCTGTTTGAATAAAAAATACACTGAACCTCATCCGATGAGGGTCAGTGTATTTTTTATTCAAACAACCCTTAACTATCTTTAAATCCATGACCGTGCTCCTCAATCATCATCCAAATCGTAGATCATCATCTCTTCTCATACTTTTCATAGTTTTTCATAGGCCTTGTTTATTGTAGCATTCACATTTTTCACGGAAAAATAAATTCAACTACTTTGATTTTTTTCATTCATCCCGTAGACCTTGAGATTCTAATTACGTCTTGCAAAGAAATCACTCTCTTATCTTTTATACTTTCCGAGATAGAACAACACGAAATTTGTATGGCGGCCATCTTGAATCCGCCATTTTGTTTTTTTTTTTTCAGCTAACTGCCAATTGGATGACGTTTCGAGTTACATTTGGTCGAGCACCCCCCACCTATCTTCGATACCCTGGCTGTGCTCTTCACTCGTCTCCAAAATCCTCAATCATCAGCTCTCTCCATATTTTTCTCTAGTAACTCTCCGAAAAACTGCATCACAACCTTGCATTATTGCCAACTGTTAGTCTCTTCAGCATTCCCCATACATTTTCTATGGAAAAATAAATTCCGCCATTTTGAATATTTTTTCTATCCATCAAATAGACCTTCGGGTCCTAATCACTTCTTGTCAAGAAACCATTCTTCCATCTTTTATACTTTCCGAGATATCGGTGAAATTCGTATGGCGGCCATTTTGAATCCGCCATTTTGAATTTTTTTTCGGCTAACTGCCAATTGGATGACATTTCAAATGACATTTGGTCGAGCACCCCCCACCTATCTTAGATACCCTGGCTGTGCTCTTTACCCGTCTCCGAAATCCTCAATCACCAGCTCTCTCCGTATTTTTCCTCCTCATGAATTTTTCCTTTCTATACAAAACGATCAGTGAAAAAAAAATTTTTCATACAAAATTGTTCAGGAGAGGTGATCAATCAGTGAGTCAGTCAGCACGAACAGCTATATATATATTAATTATATTTGTTAAACAAAATCCTAGCTTTTTCAAAGGTTACAATGATTTGGAGCAAAAGAGAGTACGACGACAAAATAAATTACTAGTGGTTCCCCGACGGCTGGACATGTGTGCAAAGAGTTGCCATTGCATGGCTATTAAAATCTACAATAAGCTGCCTGATTCGTATAAGGACTGTAATTGCATTAAAGTATTTAAAAAACGGGTGTTTGACATGTTGTTAAGCAAATGCTACTATACTGTATCAGAGTATTTAGCAGATAATGTTAAATAATAATGTGTGACTACGGATATATTGTAAATGAATTTTTAAATGAAACACATTTTTGACTTTATAAACTATGTTATGTACTTTCAATAATTATTGACATCCTGAATTATAATAGACAATAATATTATGAAAAATTGTTATTACAAATTGACATTCTGAATTACTAATTTTTGATTTTATAAATTATGAATTTACAATTATTGACATCCTGAATTATAATAGACAATAATATAATGAAAAATGGTTATTACAAATTGACATTATGAATTATTAATTTTTGACTTGATAAATTATGAATTTTCAATTATTGACATCTTGAATTTTAATAGACAATATTATGAAAAATTATTCAATTGACATTCTGAATTACTAATTTTTGACTTGATAAATTATTAATTTACAAACATTGACATCCTGACCTTTATCTATTGTAATATTATGAAAAATGATAATTTCAAATTCAATTAAACAAATATTAACACTTTTTTTATATTCATACGCCATAAGGCAGAATGTATAAGGATAATAATTGTTATTGCTGACCACCTAATGTACCTGCATTCTTATGAATAAATGACATTTTATTTTTATTTTATTTTTATTTTTTTAAAATATTTTCCAATCTATTATTCTTAGTCCCTAGGTATCACCTAAACTTCTACCACGACCACTTTCACCAACTTCTTCCACCTAACTTCCATTACCTTTGTTAACTAATTTCTTCTTTCTATCTTTTGCCTATACCCATCTGTGAAAACTTTTCATTAGCTTTAAGATAATTAGATGTAAGACTAGTCACTAAGTGTTACTTATAAGTTTTCCTTGGATAAATAAAATAACATCCATGCCCGCAGTGTGACAGTAAGGGTTTAAACAACAACTAAACTGTGAGCTACACTTTGACCAGACCTTTACCTTTTGGTTTCTCTGCATTCGTTTACCGTTAGAGTATAAAGGTTTGGATAAAATGCCTATATCTGGGAGCTCGCATGGCAAGTGTTCGTGTTAACGGGTGTAGTAATATTCAAGCGGCACCGATATTATCACATTACAGTTTATGCATGCAATATTCTTTGCCGTTGCCACTTTAATATCGGAAAGGCTGTGACCTGTGAGTGTATGCATATAACGTGTTAGGTAGGTCGGAGTTTTAGATGGTACTCAATTAGATTGTGGATTATAACATATGTGAATAAATATACCCTTTTTATCGATGACAAGTTTACGTTCGATCGCAATTCTCGTTATACTCTCTCAGACACCCGCGACTTCGCCCGCGTGAATTTTAGTTTTACACAAATTCCGAAAAAAAAATGGTTTTTTCCGCGACAAAAGGTAGCCTATAAAATTCAGGTTAAAATAATCTAAATTTTGAGCCAATGGTTCAATGATTGCGCTGTGAAGGAGTATCGCGGAAAAACTGAAATTTTCCGGGATTAAAACTAGGCTAGATGTGTTAATCCATGATATTGTTAACATCCATTCCAAATTTCAGTTGAATCGGTTCTGAAGTTGCGGCAGGAAGGAGTATTTCGCCCGCGTGAATTTCCGTTTTTCACATTGTCCGCGGGAGCCGGGATATAAAGTATTCCATGTGTTATTCCAGAATAATTTATCTCCGTGCCAAATATTAACAAAATCAAATTAAAAGTTGCGGCGTGAAGGGGTTTTTCCTTATACAAGTTTTGGATCCCCATTTCACCACCTTAGGAATAGTTTCAGTAGTAGCAGTGGATGTTTCTACATTCTGCTGTCTAGTTGCAACACATTTTCAACCCTGTTTTTAGAAAGTTATGGGTGAAATTTCCAAAATTGTTGGTACACTCAGCTAAATGTCGTGCTTTTCAATAATATATTTCCATTTAAAAAAATGTTTGAATCCAGCATCAGCATAATTATTCAGATTAATTTTTTTTAAATAAAAACTCCACAAACTTATTTATTATTTACATTGCTAGGCCATGCACTACATTTTTAGCATAAAGAGGTCGTTCAGCATAATATTTTGATTTTACTCCTCCATAAAACTATGGTAAAGCATAGGACAATCAATTTGTATGAAGTAAGCTCCAATAAACTCTTAAAGTCTCTACTAAACGCTGAGTTTTAATGCTAATATCTAGTAATTATCGTTTTTAATTTATACATGAGCATTTTTAAAAACCGGTAAATTCAAATTGTTGTAAAAGATCATCGCCCAAATTCCGATAGACGCATATTAAAGTAGTAAAGATTCCAATAGTGGTAGCCTCGAAGGTTTTATAATCAAGGTCACTAAAATATTCAAATACGTGAATGAATTAAGATTTTTAATATTCATCAAGGCAAGCCAGGTTTGTCTGGGTTTTAAGAAACAACATAAAGATAATCTGCTTTATAAATGTTTCCACGAAAACTACTCAATTCAAGCAAACATTTCTTCGATATCATGTATGCAAACCTCAGGTAATAAAAGGTGAGTATAGTGCTTAAATGCCTATAAGTATTAACAAAGATTGGCGATAGGCATTAATATGGAAAAGTATCTTGTTTCCCAAGTTTCTCAACCAGTTATAAAGGATCGTTGTGTCATACATTGCAAATCTAATAAAACTGCGGTTTAACTACAAGCAGCAGGTGTGCCGTGCAGCTTTAATCTCCTAATGGCTCAGTCGCGGTCTTTGCCCTTTCATACACTTTATGCTGATAGGAGAAACTACAGAGCGTCGCTTTACCTTTTTTATATAGATTTGAAAGCCTCCATCGTTGTCTTCTTATGAAAGTGATTGCGTATCACACTATTTTGTATGGCGACATTTTGTATGTGCGTATGTGTGAGTAAGTTTGCTACTTTTTAATGCTGATTAACTAACTTTTTTGAATGGACGTAGATTTTATACGCTGGATTCATTATATTTTGGAAAAATCCGTGTTTTCCATCAATCTAAGATTTGCGAAAAATCTAATTTCAAGCAGCGGTTGCCTACGGCTGCGCTCTACATTATTTTTTATTTGCTTTACTTTAAAGGTTAAGAGCCAAGACAGTTTGTATTTTTGTCCTCCTCGCTCTAGAATACGTTGGTGGGTGTATATCTCAGAAAAATGACGTCCTACCTAATTACTAAAGAACTAAGCCAGTAAGTAAGAAAAAAAATCTGAGTGTTTTTAGAAGTTATTACTGCCGACAGAAATAAAAATATATATAATTATGCATTCAATGTAGTGTCCCTTTAAAAAATAAGGGTTCCATTTTTACCATTTTGGTATGGAACCCTAAAAACAAGCGTGTTTCTGCTTTCAAGCAGAATTAAATAAACGTTTAATCGTCTGTATAGTTTTTCTATTCTATTTTTATTTTTGTTAAAAATCGCTTAAATAACCGTTTATTAAGTTAATTAAATAAACAGTTCTTTCTGAGCGGATGGTCACTCATGACCATTACGCTAATATTTGTAAGCCCAGCTTGATGTGACCAAATATCCAAACTATTGATAGAACTGTCTTCAATCTTCACGTAAATTTTAATAGAAAAGAACTGCACCTGTACTGATGTACAAGTTGTATAACGAGTATCTTACACTGTAATTCTTTGTAATCTTCTGGATTCGTTACCCAAAAATAATTTTTCCAAAATGGTCAGGAACACTAAAGCGGCTGATGCAAGAGTGTCCGTTTCTCAAAATATCACATTTTAGTAACAGGTATATTCACCTGAGAACCATTCGGGATCTTACTCGGCTGAAATAACTGTCACATAACGTTGATATAAAGCGGTTGACTGAAACAGGTGCCTTGAATTACGTTGAAAATAGATCCAATTTTCTTGGCCACCGCCCTGCCACTTGGAATAGCTTTAATTTAAAATACTGCGATAACCCGCCAGTTTTTGCATTATTCATTAGCAATTTTGAACTGAATCTGACCCCGTATTTTAGTTAGAGAAAAAGTAAAATACCGCTCATTAAGTTAGATGTAAAAACCTTGAATAAATGAATTTTGTGTTTAGCCAAGGTATAATTAATTAGTGTAGAGTAATAAAGATCTATTGAAAAATAAAAACATTGGAAGGACTTTTAAAACATTTTCATACGAGTTAATGTTTGTGAGTTTGTATTCGTATGTTTAGAATCTTTACTCATTGTGATACGATAGCTGTTGAACAGATTTGACTGTTTGAAATCGAGATAACTTAAACAATGTTTTGGCTCTCTCTTTTTTAGTTTACTTTTTATCTCAGAGAAATATACGAAGATAATTTTTTTTCCAAGGTCCTTAATCTCCCCTATTTCTCTCTATTTCTAATATGAAACCTGAGATAAAATCACTGTCATTTGTAATAATAGGCAAATCATTTAACAAGACATGTAAGACGATAACACTATCAAGTTTTGCTTAGGGTAAAAATATTTTGCTGTTGATGCTATATACAACTAAAGTTTCATCTAGATCACAGTGCAAATTAGTTGCCACTGACTGCTTCAAATGAACTAAACGTGCTACAAAGCATTATAGGTTTATTTAACCAGGGATTACCGATTGAAGCTAAATCGGCCGGGATTTAAATCATTGAACGCTATTTCCCATATACAGTGCATTTTACTGCATTTGAAATTTTGAATTGAATAGCAAACGAACATTTCAATTTGAACACAAAAGCAGCCATAGCTACCTTACCCACCTAGCGAAATTAAATGTTCCATTTAGTTTTCCGGGAACTGCAATTTTCGAAAGTAATACTTTAATTGAAATTGAAATGTAGATGCAATCACTGTGGTTAGTCGGTATGGTTCGTATTATGTAATAAATTAATAATTTATACTCAGAGCCTGTTTCACAATCGCCAGATAAACTTTATCTATTCAATAACAAAATAAACAAAATCATTTTGACTTTCCAATACAAAAATTGTCACAACATCAAATGTATTCGATAAGGTGGTATCTGGTGATTGTGAAACAGGCCCTAAGAATATTTAATATTTAACTTGGGTTTGTTACATTTTTATTTATCATAAAAGACGGTAGTAAAACACTGAAATGAAATCACTTCCAGGGATAAGGATGACAAATTCTCAAGCAATTCATAAATACGTCTAATACCTAAGTTGGAAAATGCCTCTCGTTTTTCTCACTCAAATCTGAGCTCTTACGGAAAGTGAGGAAACATTAATCCGTTGAGGCATGATTCATCTTATTCTGATATAGATGGAACTGAATAAATTGCTTTTCCTTTCACATGCTGTGAGTAACTGAATAGTAAATGAGTGTGTTCCTTTAGCTAAGAGGAATGTAGAAATGATTACTCTCTATGTGGAATACCGTCATAACTTAATCTAGTAGGTAATAATTACCAGCTGTATCGCCATACTTGTGTTGGTTACTTTCAACTTTATCGCATCTTGAAAGTTGGAAGCAAGATAGGAATGAATACTTAATTACTGTGCCCCGTAAATATAATACTTACATGGTACCACATTATGGTTTTCGAGTGGATGTTTATATGAACGGGTCAAACTTTGGATCTACTAAAATCCGTTATTTTAAGACATATTTACCGTTATTCATAATATCGTTGTGCTACTTTTTATTCTATAAAAATCTTGCGGGATGGTTTGAAAGTATTTTTGATCTGTAAAATCTAACGTCAACAATATACTAAATCTAAAAGTTTTAATTATTTTAATGTTTATAACTCAATCACACTACGATTACTGACTGAAGAAATGAGGTAGAAAATAAATAAATTATCAGTTGAAAATATTAAGATTTTGTAAATATATTAAGATTGATAATTTTAGTTTTTTCATTTCTTGTTCATTTATTTTAATGGTCAATATGAAATAATGTATATTTTATCAGTAGAAATAGTATCTATAATTAAAATGTAGATAGCTTAACATAAATACCCCCTGGATTAACATAAAATACGCACGGTTTATTCCGGAAAGAACTACAGTTAGAAATATTAAAGTGAATTCTTGGACGAAGCCGCGAGCAAATTATGGTACATAAATGTTTCAATCAGAGTTACAAAATACGGTTATATGATACGTTTGTTATTATCAAAAAATACAAGTCAGCAGTTACTTGCGAAATACAAGTCAGACGCTACTTGGTAATATTACACTAAACTGCATTTTAGCTTTACTCATGGAACTCGTGACCGTTAGCATTATTTTTTGCAGATTCTGCTAAATCTGAAGACATGGGACACAATTATTTCCTTCAAGCGGAATGACGTATTGGCATTTTATTTTGTAAAATTGGAAATAAGAATGGCAAAAAAGCGGTTTTAGGCCGTCTGAGACTGAGAAATTAGCTTTATTAGTGCTACTCGCTGCTACTTAGATTGACTAACTAAAACTTATATTTGTGGATGCATTTAATTTACGAGATAATATTGGTGATATACAGGGTTATAGAAAAAATATCGGAAACCTCTCGGCACCTTAATGATATCATTATAACTAAAAACTTTTGTTCTATAACTTTCCAAAATTTCATTTGATATGTAAAAATAGCTAGCCGGTTACAACTTTTTTAATGTGTGTCCAGGTGTAGTTGCCACAGAATACAACAATTTATTTAATAGAATAAGCTAGTGATAAGTTTTATTGTAACTTGTTATTTATCACATAATTGTACCTACCTATTCATGAGATTTTTTTAAATAAAGTAGATAACGTTATCAATTAGGAATACCTACCTATATTTTTAAATTACTTCATAGTGTGTCAGTATTCCTACCTGTGACTTACTTTCATCAGGGAACAGAATAAGCATAGAAGTATTTCTTCTGCTTAAATATGCCTCAATGAAAGTCTCTATATTGTGGTGAAAACTGTTCCATATTATTACGTTGATTGTGTATATTAGGCCTATGTGAAATAAAGATATTTTGAAATTTTTGAATTTGTATTGATCCGCGCGGTCACTACGTGATTCGGCCAGTCACGGCTTGCACAATACTCTACTATGAGAACTAACCATTCATGATTTTTTTCAAATGAAAACTTCTTTAGTATACATGTAGTAAAGTGTTATATTATAAATTAAATATTATTAACTTTTTAATAACAATTTCACCTCTGTCTGCATTTCCAACGCACTAAGTCTAATTTCTTTTTTTACGTGTCACTTTAATACCATTCTCGCAAGACAATTTGTAATAAACGGAGGCTTATTTAATTATATTTATTTTTTCAACACTTTATTTGTACACCACAAAACATGATACTATAACTAAGGAGTTAAAATTAATTATTACAAAAGGCGGCCTTATCGCTAAATAGCGATCTCTGCCAGGCAACCTTCGGATAAGGATATTACACAGGAACCACGGATTGCGGTTGGTGCAAAACTATATTTATATTTTATACCTAAATTCAAATAAGTACCTACATACTACTTCATACACTAGACTACTATGCTTTTATGCTTCTTCCATTAACTGCTTCAGACTCAATCGATGAAGGAGAATTAGAACTCGTAACGTGGCTCCCCGAGCAATACCATTTAGCTCCAATTTTCTCCTCGCAAATACCTCACAATTAGTGTCGGTAATTCGACACGTGATTTGCTTTCCGAACCGATTTCCGCTGTTAGAGCCATTCCGCATCACTTACCGATTAATTGGAAAGGAAGCAAGGCATGTGACGTAAGGAATGTATGGTTTCTTTGACTATTAATCACTACTTCTTTTATTGAACATTTTCTTTTGTATCCGTTGGAGGTAGCCGTAGTCGTAACCTTTTCAACAACACGGATATTTTGTTAATGCTTATGTTTAATCTATTTTTCACATCCTAGGTTTTTATTTTCTTTATCTTTTCTTAAAGTTAAAGTTAAGTTCTTTACTTTAAGCGAGTTAATTGGGATTTGCTCTGTGGTGGTTGCCTGCGAGAGCTTCTTTTATTGCGTACTATCAATCATAGTAGTGTTTTTGGTTTTTGTTGAACCGCTTAACGCTCGGAATAAAACGAAATATACAATTTCTAGGTATATAATGTAACATTCTAGTAGTAAATGAAATTTAAAAGTCGGTCTAGTACGAGTAGTTTACGAGTAGGCTAGAGAATATAAAAATATAACTAAATATTTTTATCTCTACTAGCGGACCCGACAGACTTCGTCCTGTCAAAAAAAAATTATTGTGGCAGATTTTTGCTTCTACATATTTTATAGTCGGGGCAAAAAAATCTCCTGAACTCACCCTGTGCTCCAACGCACACTGTTTTGATAGATTTGATTGAGTTTCAACTTTGTAAAGCGGTAATTAAGTGCAAATTTACTCTACGTTTTTGTTAGAAAACGTTTGTATGGGAAAAAGAAAAGGGCTATTTTTAAGGGTTTTCCGCAATTATTCGAATGTTTCTCGCCGAAAAAAACCATCTTTGAACTTTAACAAACATTTTATATACAGAATTGGTCAAATCGGTCCAGACGTTGTTGCGCTTACCAACACATTTTGCGATTCATTTTTGGACATTCATGTTTTGGTGTTTTGAGAGTAATAATAGGTAATAGGCTTAAAATGTCCGTGCGTTGCCTCTTGTAAGTGCAACGTCATAGCCGTAAACTGCCCGGGAAACACGGGGGCGGGGCGCTTGGCGTTAATCCTATAAAGAGCTTAGCACGACGGGAGAGGAAACGAAAGCGCGCAACTCTAAAAATAAAGCTAGCACTATGTTCAGTGGAAATCATGCGTTTATAAGCTTCTTGGCTTATATTCGCTTTATGTTCCGAGGCTTTATGATCTTTATTTCAACCCTTTACTAAACGATTATTATTGTTTAGTTGACCTGCAATATTTTGACATTTCATTATGACAATCTATCAGGGTTATCAAACTTATGTGTAAAATTTTATGTGTGTGTATTTTTGTTTATGTCTGTCCACACATTTCACCCAAACTATTAATTGGAACGTGACATTCTCTTTTATTAACCGACTTAAAAAAAGTAGGTTCTGTATTCGACCCGTATGTTTGTATCTATGGATGTACGTATGTGTGTTTGTCTGCAATTATTTTGCGTTTGGCTGAACCGATTATAATGCGGTTTTTAGGAAAGTATTTGTTACATTCTGCAGAAGGTTTTAGTATATTCAAAAACGAAGTATACCCAGATTTTTTTTTTTTCCTTATTATAAAGTACCATTGCCAAATGGATACTGTACAATATTATACTACAATCTAGCTTATGAGCTAATTAGTAATATTATTCTAACTTAAATTTCCTATTATTGATTATTTTCTTAGATCTAAGTTGCAGTCCAATAACTGTCCCTAGTTTTTTCTATTTTACTTAGAGTCCGCTATTTCTATTGTGACTCAAAAAGTATGTAACTACACACAATACTATTTTGCACTGCACTGCATTTTTGAGGTTCACATTGCTCTTGTGACCTACTTAAGTTGCACACGCACTGTAAAACTGACACACACTGCAAGGCACTATTACACTAAATCGAACGGTTTCGTTCGTTTAAGTCTTCTTTTGATGGCCGTGTAATCGAGAAGCTTAACAGCCTCCGGATTTACATGGTGACGAAGTCGAAGATGATGAGCTTCTGCGTATTTTTGAATTATTTTATTTACGAGCTCCATATTCAGGTCCCTGTGGAGGTCGTCGTTTCTAACATACCAGGGTGCATTAACTATTTCCCTGAGTACTTTGTTCTGGAATCTCTGAATGACTTGCATATTGCTCGGTTTGGTACACCCCCAGAGCTGTATACCGTAGGTCCACACGGGCATCAGAACTTGCTTATATAGCAATAGTTTATTATGTATTGACAGTTTTGAGTGCCTTCCAATAAGCCAATACATTTTTTTGTAGCGAAATTCTAGCTCCTCGCGTTTCTTTTTTACATGAGCTTTCCAACGGAGCTTTGCATCTAGCGTCATACCTAGGTACTTGGCTGTATTTGAGTGGGGTATAAGTTGCCGATTTAGGTAAATCGGATGATATTTTGGTAATTTGTTGGTAAAGTCTACATGCATCGATTTAGATTCATTGAGCTTAATTCGCCACTTTGTAGTCCATTCATTAAATTTGTGTATGGCATTTTGAACTTTTTCCACTGCTTCCTCGTGACTCTGCCCAGTTCCTATTATGGCGGTGTCATCAGCGAAGGTAGCGATGGTGTTGTTTTCTAATGATGGAATATCACAGGTGTATAAAAGGTATAGGACTGGGCCTAATACACTTCCCTGGGGCACTCCAGCTTTAATTTCTTTCAGTTCAGAGTAGGCATCTTCTTGGCGGACTCTAAAGAATCTTTTCAGAATATATGACTCAAGGATATCCGCGAACGGCTTTGGCAGCATGGCTCTGAGTTTATAGATAAGCCCTTCGTGCGACTCTTTATCAAAAGCTTGAGCTACGTCAAGAAAAACAGTTGTGCATACTTTCTTATCTTCTAGAGCTTTTTCAATTATGTCAGTGATTCTATGGACTTGATCTATGGTCGAATGTTTCTCTCGGAATCCAAACTGGTGATCTGGAATTAATTTTCTGGCTTCTAGTAATAGGACCTAGGAAACCTAGGGCTAGGACATAGGGCTCAAGTAAGACTGGAGTACCCTTACAGCCTTAAATAAATAGGCTTAGCAGGAGATTTTGTATGGTTTAAAATTTTTCACTTTTAGGGTGAACAAAAATCATGTAATTGGCGTTATCGCTACGTTATACCGTATAGCGCCATCTCTACAATTTATGTGGAACTTGAATGTAAAACTCAAGATAATGTAAGATGTAAGATAGGTACTACCGAATTTTTTTAATAAAAATTAACTGTCATGTTATTTACTGTTTCCTGACTTTATATTAAGATGGCATCACTGTTAAGACATGAACAGATTTAAACTTTATCATCCGCAATATGGAAAGGGTAAGATAATGGTTCACAAATTATTTTTTAGACAATCACAATAGATTTTTAACTCTTAGGTCTTATCGATCCTAACCGACTGACTGTCATCTTAGATCTTTTTATACATAAGGAAATATATAGCCATTGCCCATTCTGATGTTTTGGATTGTATTGAGTTGAAGCAAAGATTTTTAAAAGACTCTTATATTATGTTGGGCTGGGGAATATTGTTAATAGAGTAATTTATCCCAGTGGTACCTACTCGGCCGAACTCTGAAGAGTTCTACCACCAGTACCTACAACTTTTCACATGGTTTAATAATTTTTGACATATTTCGTGGTTTCAGAATAGAAATCATGATGAAAAGGACGATTTTAACTGTCGATATTTCGATACATTGGTACAAGGTTTCAGTCTTGTTAATAACAGTTTTTCAAATAATTTTGATATCACTGGTAACAACGATATTGGTCTATATGATGCTGCATCATGGGGTGGTTTTCCAGGCTTAGCAATCATAATAACTTCAGCGACTTTCCATAACTCAGGTACATGCCTCAGTCTAAATGCTGCGTTTATGAGATGGGTAAGTTTTACTAAAGCTTTTCGAGGGAGATTATTCAGTATTTCCCCAGTAATAAAGTCATAACCCGGAGATTTTTTTTTACTTAAGCTAGACTTTATTTCTTTGGATACTTCTTTCGGAGTTGTGAGTCTTATATTTTGCATATCTTCTAATGGTTCTTTTAAGGGTTCATCGAAATCTATTAGATAGCCCTCATTTGGCTGGAATATATTTTCTAAGTGTTGTGCGAATCTATTAGCTTTTTGAGTGTTGTTAATAGCCCATTTTTCATTTAATTCTCTAATAGGCGGTATGTGAGTGATTGGTTTTTTTAAATTCCCTGTAGCTTTCCAAAGAGAATAATCTGTTTCTCGGTCATTGGATAGGCTTAGTAGGTAGTTATTCAATTTATTTTCATTGTAACTTTTGATAGCGTTCTTGACTGATTTAGTGAGTGAATTAAGTACCTTTTCGTCTTGTGGTGATCTAGAAGCGTGCCAGATTTTTCTTTGTTTCCTCTTCTTTTTAATTAGTTCTATAATTTCCTTAGGATAAGTAGCACCAATGGTCCTTTTTTTATTGGTGGCGTATTATTCCAGGCCGACCTTTGTATGTCAGTTATAAACTTTGCTAGCTCCATGTTAAGCTGATCTGCATTTTTTAGAGGAACCTTCAGATCTATAACACTATCTAGCTCTAATTTAAAGCTCTCCCAGTCTGTATTCTTATTTACTAGTGTGAGCTTAGATTCTTTGAATGCAATATTATATTCATTTATTGTTAATAGTATCGGCGAGTGATCTGAACTCAAATCATATCTTCCTTCAATATTTAAGTATTTAGGTGAGATATTCTTCGATATAAAAAAATCTATCAGATCTGGAGTTTTTTGAGGGTCGGTAGGCCAGTAGGTCGGCATTCCGGTACCAGATTTATTAAAAAAATATTTTGGGCTTATTTTTTAAAGGCAGTTTTTTTCAAAAAAGTTTTTTTTGACTGGGATTGTTTTTTTTTTTTTTTTTATTGTCTTACACCGTCTAGGTATAATATTGAGTGGCACATCATTACTCCAATCGGATTTCATGTGAAGTACCTTACAAAACAAAGCTATCAAAATTATGTTTGCGGAGATTCATATTTCATAGCTCCCGGTTTATCAAAAATCATATTCGATATTTTGATTCCCCGTTATTTTCTTTATGAAAAAAGTGTCGCGAATTTCATGACGTTATATTTTAAATCGGATCACGTCACGTTTTATGACTTACAGGGGAAACCTTTTGGGATTTACGTTCAGATTTCGTATTTTATTGATATTTTAAAACTTTTATTTGCCGTCTCTGGAAACGTTTTACAGGAAGACGGCGGCGTAAATCATGGTAAGATATCCTATTAATATGAAAAGCGTATCTTAAATCCGGAATTTTGATGTTAATATATAGAATTGTTATGACAATACTTTCACACTTTTCTTTTACTTTAGAATATTGGCATATAAATCTATGGACCTAGAGTGTAATACAAAATTCACGAAAAAAGTGTCCCGAGAAAACCTATAGAAACGAGGGTAGTACATGTGTATTTTTATAAAAAACTAAAACATTGTAATTTATGTCTTAAACCATTATTAGACACTATACAGCCCATTGGAACTCTTTTCGCGTTTTGGATCTCAACTTTTTTAGCGCTTACCCAAAATCCTTAGTTTATATATCAATGCTTTAGAATCAAAATTTTACTTACTAAAGTAATTTTCATTATTTTTTTTTATTTTCTATGAGCTTATTTAAATAATAATTATCATGGATTTCATTAAAAAAGCTCCACTTGTTGTACCGATATAAAACCAAGTAATAAAATTTATTTAAAAATTGAAGGGCTTCATGCAAAGAGTGATTTTCCGTATTTTTTTATCGGACTTACGAGTAAGGTCGCTAAAGTATGGATTCTTTTGGGAGTGTGTCTGAGTCACATTTTATTTTTTAAACCTGAGTGAGTCAGTAAAATCTTTTCAAATATTGAGTTAATCATTCAAATATTTTTTTAACTTGTAATATTATATTAGCAGTAATTCGTTGCAGATGTCAGTGATAGATAAGGTAGGTTACTCGTAGCTCGTCGTCTTATTTTTCTAAAGAGACGCACAAAGGAAAGGTCGGGCAACAAACTTATTATGAAGATCTTATTAAGTTTTAGTTCCATATTATCACTTTGTACACTGGTATAAATCTTCAAAATTACTATTTTTATTTTATTTTATTTTATTTTATTCGGAAGCCAACGTGTACACAACGAACTTAATAAATAATCACATTTAAATATTCTTTACAATGTTGTGCACTCCACTTATAGGCTAACTCAACATGCACTGTATAAGAGGACATTCTTTGTTAGTAAGTATTTAATAACTTAAAGCTAACGTTAAATATGAAATTAAAAAAGAACGAGAAGTAATTACAAAAAATGAAAAATAAATTATTAGTAACAGATAGGTACAAAATACAAAAAAAAAAAAAATTATATAAAGAAGATAATAATAACCACAAAAAAAAAATACAAAATATCATGCAGTACCTACTTTTAAAAGATTTTTAACCTCCCTCTTAAAACGCGCAGCGGAATGTTGAAAAATATCTATCCCAGCATCCTTGATCAAATTATTATAGGTGATAACTATTCTGCACATAGGGGCGGATCTGCCTATTTAGCAAAGGATGATCTATTTAGCAAAGGAGATCTGAAGGGTGAACTTATTAAGAGTTTACTGACTGGCGAGGTCTGAGTTTCCACTTGAAATATTATACTTGTATTTCTTGTAAAACAGAGATTAGGTATACAAAAAATACCGAGCCATGTTCACTCAGTAGTATTAGATTAGACACATTTTTGACTGTTTGAATGTATCATTATAATTTAAATTAGTGGTCACATATATTGGTAAAGTCCGCGAGGCGTAAGCTGAGCTTTGCATTAGTGTGAGTGTACATAGATAGTGTAGGTGTAACATTGGCCTAAAGCGCGGCGCGTCCCTTGCTTGGTATAAACCGGATTTTACTGCTTTTTGACAATCGGCCTGAGGCGCGGTGCGTCCATCGCATGACGCAACTTCTCCGCGCACCTTCCGCACTTCACCTCTTGTACTGGTAGCAGCGTGATGTGTTTCCTAGTATTTTATTTTGTGCTAGACTAGATTCGTTAGTGAAAAATGGCGGCTAACACAAGTAAACAAAGAATAAGAAAACCTTTAAATAGCCAAGTGAAAGAAATTTTGTGCAATCTAAATAAGTATTTTAAAGACGTGAACGATAAAGACATGTCAAGTGTCACTACATCTGCCCAATTGGTAGCGACATCGACCGGGATTCCTCTGTCTACTGTCAAACGCGTTTTAGTGGAAGGTAAACGTGTTTTGGAAGATGGGAGCAAATTTACATCTCAGAAGAAGACCAGATGTAGAAAAAATATTATCAATATTGACGATTTTGATAAAGCGGTAATCCGAAGAACTATTCACAATTTTCACATTAGCGATAAAGAAGTACCAACTATGAAGCGAATACATGAAAAGTTGAAGGCGGATATAAATTATCCCGGTTCAATTTGGTCATTACGTAAAGAAGTGTCTCTTTTAGGGTTTAAGTGGAAAAGGACAGAGGATAATAGGCAAATTCTTATGGAAAAACATGAGATTCGTTATCTTCGTATAAATTTTTTGATTAAAATAGCCGAATATCGCACTCAAGGACGGCCAATCGTTTACACCGACGAAACATATATAGATACGACTCACACTTCTTCGAAATCTTATTCAGATGGCAGCACTGCTGGTTTGAAGAAACCAATTTCCAAAGGAAATCGTTTAATTATAGTCCATGCCGGCGGAGAGGACGGTTTCATACCAAATGCCCTTCTCATGTTCAAAGCAAACCAAAAAAGTGGTGATTACCATAATAATATGAACGCAGAGAACTACGCGAGATGGTTAAGAATGCAACTAATTCCAAATCTAAAGCCCAATAGTATTTTGGTGGTAGACAATGCATCTTATCATAATTCATTAGAAAATCCCGCTCCCAACTCAAATAGTCGTAAACAAGACATGATTGACTGGCTCAAGAATCACAATATTGATCATTCTACATCGATGCTTAAACCACAACTGTATCAATTGATACTGCAAAACAAACATAGATTTATTGAATATAAAATTGATACATTACTCAGAGATCATGGACACAGCGTTCTTCGTCTGCCACCCTATCACCCGGATTTCAACCCAATCGAAAACATTTGGGCAATGATAAAAGGCTACGTTGCGAAAAAAAACGTGTCAATGAATATGGATGTAATAATGAGGTTAGTGACAGAAAAAGTTGGCAGTATCAATGCACGAGAATGGAAAAATGTATGCGATCACGCAGTAAAAGAAGAAAATAAGTTTAAAGGCCACGACGCTGTTCTTGATGATTTATCGGAACGATTCATTATTAACACAGACGACACATCAGACGAGAGTGAAAATGATGATAAGGAAAATGATGTAGATGCAATGTCCGATGTAGAAGAATTTTAATATTTTTTCATATTTGAATTGTATTTATCTTTTACGAATAAAATTTATTTTTAAAAGTTTTTTGTCTGACTCTACTTTTAGTGATCACTCACACAAATGCAAAGCTCAGCTTACGCCTCGCGGACTGTACGAGTAATTCGTCTGATTAATTGATTATAGCTTTAACTATAATACTCCTTCTCCACATATACCTACCATTTAATATTTGACGCACCTCCCTCCACGAATTATCGTTTTAAAATGAGTTCAAAAATGAATCTACTGACACCGGGACAACATCAGGACATGTTGACTTCACAATGCGAAATTGTAGTCATTGATTTTTTTTGAGATTTCCACAAAATAACGCCTGCTTCAATTCAATAAATACGAATCTTATGTACCTTATAAATTTGATTGCAACCTAGGCATAAGGGACATGAAAGAGTATGTACATAGCCTAAGTAATAAAGATTTATCACGTCGATAAAAAACTTCGTAACGGTGAGTCGAGCACAAATATTCCAGGCATACCTGTGAATGCTGAATTGACATGGGTTTGGGTCAGAAATGGTCAGCGCCGGCTAAGTTGGAGCTCGAATATTTCATATTGCCTGACCTCGATTACAAGTCTAAACCACAGCGAGAATTGAATTTCCTTCGCAGCCATCGTAAATCTTACTTTTGTAATAATTCCGCCCGAGTTTTTTTTGAGATATACGAGCGAGAACAACAAAGTGGAAAAAATATGCAAAGTCTCATTCATTTAATGTTGCATTGTGGTTTTTTCGAGGCGTTCAAGGCATATAATGGCAAAATTGTTAAAATTGTTAAAATTAAGTAATTAAAACAGATCAAGGAATAAAAACCTTAAATGAACTAGCCACGGAAATCATTACAATTTTTTTGGGCAGTCATTTAAATACGATACCAGTTTTACCCAGTTATTAAAATTATAATAGCATTTAGGCTTACACCAAAACCAACGATGCATTTTTAATGATATCTGCACTGCATAAAAGGTAATAAGGTTTAAAGTACAAAGGTTACGGACTAAACTAATTCAAGCAAACAAAAACCACATTAGGTCGTTTTGTCGCCCGACCATTATTCCGCCAGTGTGGCTAACCCACGGATATCTAAACCATTAACTACGGAATAGGTGTCTTATAAATTGTGACCTCGCACGTATAAATCAGGCTTGTGAATTCACCGAGTTCGCCAAGTACACAGTGTAAACAAACTTGTTGGTAGTTGATACCACAAATACCTACTTTTCCTTTCAAGTAAGTATAATACGGGGTGTAAGGAGACCGCGTCTGATAACAAATAAATATAAATCAGGATATTCCACACATCGAAATCTAGCTCCAAAGTAAGCGACAGCTTGTGTTATGGGTACTAGATAACTCATAAATATACATACAATATACATAATATTAAAAAACATAAATGTAATATTATTTTAAAAAAGATCGGTGGTAAAACTCATTGTCACTATAGTAAGATGCCATGCACGAAAACGCAAAAATAAAATCGGACTTTACGAGTAGGTAGATGCCGCCACGATCAGCGGAGTGCTGCGTTTGCGGCAGACGGACGTTGACCTGTATCATCAGATATTAAACAGTATTTTGCTGTTTTATGTGGTGTGATATTTGTATGGTATCTTACCAGTAGTCACAAGTACCTATCTTTGTTTTCTGAAGCGGTCTCCTTGCATACGGTACGTACCTAACTTATGCAAAGTTTTGCGGCAGAACTATAAACCGTTTAGAAGTTCCCTTGTGAGTAAACGATCCTAACTGCTGCTGCAGGTTATGAATGGTCTATTCTCAAGAGAAATGACCAAGTGCTCTGTAATTTCAAACCACATTTCCCAACACACTCCATCAAAGAAATATTATGTTTTATCACTACTGCCTGGATGGTCGGCTTGTGTAACGGCCACATTCACTTCATTTGACGCACCTGCTAATTGCTATGCACTAGTTCGCAAATAAAAAATTGGTTCTCACATTATGTGTTATAAATTTTGCTCCGTATTAAAACGTTTTTCCCGGTTCTGCCCCGTTGCAAAACGTTAGGTTTTTCCTCCCCGGGTGGTTGGTGCGCTGTGAAGAGGACTCCAGAAGTCAAGCGGTCTGGCGAGACGCCAAACAAGGCTCATAGTTTTTAGGCCGGTCTGTCACAAACGTATTCCACGCTAGATTTACTGTGAACGAAATTAAAAGATGATTTCAAAAATTATTTTTATTTTGAGTGTGATGTGATTGAAAGACGACATTTTCTTGATGCAGGACATATTGGAAAATATATCCTCTTAATGCGTTGACTACGTGATTGAATTCTCTTTTTCTTAAGCTTCTTTTTGCTCGTAATCAATCGCAGTTTCCAAATTGTGAGATCACCGACTATAAAGTCTTCCTAAATGAAAACTCATCACAGAACATTTCATGTGGTGATAAGGCATTTTAGGACGTTTAGTTGAAAGATGGAAATTGTTTAAAATCATACCTAATGAGTAAGCTTTTGGCACTCTTTTAAAGTGGTATAGTGAGTATAATCCACGCAGACGTACCCCACTACTTCCTATCTCCTTACTAATGAAATCACGTGAAGTGGGGCGCGTTATCGTGGATTTTACTACATATAATTGCATAAAATACGAAATATGATTAAGAATCTTTTGTGTAAAGTAAGCCTATCAAAAAGACCAAATACTGACGTAATAAAGATGTAAGAAAACATGAAAATTTTGTATTCTGGTTTTGCGTAAATGGTTGGAATACATCACACAAATTTCCGAGTCCTATACCTATGAATATTTCATGTGTTGTCCGATAAGACGATCATTTCATCTGGTACCAGATGAGCAACTCATGGTCGCTTATCCTGACTAAACCTGGCATATGAATATGTATAGAGCCCTATACAGATAGAGAATAATACTTTATCAATACATAGGATATTATGAATTTTAGATGATTAAATGTAGAGGGTTGTTCAGAGGGTGCTAACTCCAAATGTATGGGCGGAGGAGACATATTAATAGTTAGTTATACACATTAGCAACAATGTACCTAATTAATTAGCAACAATACAGAATTAATGTATGTACAATTTGTAAATAGTTTACTGGTTTTGTAAACAGTGTATTAAGAGCTACATACTGTATTCATACATCATAATATATTATTAGCTACATTATAGCTATAACCCAAAAGTTCAAAAATTATGCGATTATTTTTAATGACAAGATTCTCCAAAAGATTGACATCCAGAGGTTAGAGTTAGAGTTCGTTCGTCGTTCATCAATTTGCTTACCCGAGTTGTCGATTCTAGGGAGTAAAGTCGAATTGTAGGTTTTAAAAATAGAATCCCTAGGGGAGGGATATTTTAGTTTTACTTAGTACACGAAGTTGTAACTAAAAGCTAAAGAATATTGGAAAAGGTCACGAAATACACATTTTTACCGAGTGTCATAAGACAGTTTCAAGCAACGCTGCGAGCGGGACGTAAGCCTGGATCGTTGCCAGGCTCCGCAGGAAGCAATGTTGTCCCTTGTTCGCTCGGGACATTAATTTTTAAGAGGCGGATCTAGTTCGAACAAGTTTGACGTTATTGTGGGATATATTTGCTGAAAACATCGATAGGATGAAACTTTAATAGTTTAAAGTGATTTTTATAGCAAAATGGGTGAACTAAGATGTAAGGTCTGTTATTTCGATGTTCTATAGCCTATTTCTGCTTCTGAAAAAAATTAAATCTCCATTATTATCAATGAACTTATAAACTGTTTTAATCTGCTGTCATTTGTTTGATATAATTAACTCATTAAATCCACCAAGTCTGCAAATCATTTTTGTAGACTACGTCCGGATGTGGACTACCTTGGTATTTGGCATGGTCTGGCGTATCGCTTAACTTTGAGTGAACTGAATGTCTTGCTAGATGCATAACTTTAGCTATAAACTGCTATAACTGATAAATATAAAAATTAATAAGTATACATAAATATATAATAATATATTAAACACTAGAAAACATTGATGCTCATCTCACAAACATTTTTCAACTGTGGGAATCGAACTCACATCCTCCTTCGCAGACAGCAGCAGGGCTAGACAAAGTAACAGTCGTTTAGCGTTGACGACAGTAGACAAAAATGTATGGACAAACCACGTGACTGTAGACAAACCACATCATCGAATAGAGTTCTGTTTTTGAAAATCGAGTACGACTATTTGACGCTCCCTGGCGTTCTCGCAGACTTGTAGATAACTTTAGCGTATTGCGCGTGACAAGCGATACCGGCAGCTGCAGCAGCAACAACGCAGCGTACAGAGTACATTCTGCTTAATGTGTTGTGTATACAACATATGAAAGCCAAACCACGTGTACAGTCGACAACGCTTAACGCTTATGTTACATTGTCTAGCCCTGCAGGATCGCTTCTGCTGGCGACAACGTCTTATAAAGGTTCACGATGCCAATATAAACAAGACACTATTTATGACAATTGAATCATTTACCGAAACCTAAGGTGTGGGTACGTTTTCCACTAATGAAGCATTCGTCAGACGAGCCGTAATCATGGATTTAGACAGGTGAATGACACGAGTGCACATTCTAAGATATTGTCGTACTAATGTAAGTACTAATGGATGCGGCGGCGTCTGTGTAAATACTTCGGATTTGTAATGGAACACGCTTAACGAAGCGTGTTCCATTACAAATGCCCAAAAAAAATGCTCACTCGAATTGTGTAGTCTTTACTTTTACTACGCAGGGAATAACGCATAATGTATTTAGATTATTTAATACATTGTATGTATGAAATAGAAGCGATAAAAGCGTTCTTTGCAGAAATCCATAATATGCAAGAAATATTGAATTATTTAGCAAGTAATGTTTACTTTAAAATAAGTTTACACTTTACATAACCCTGAGAATGTATTGTCAATAATTTTGTATGTATTTATTTTAAGAATCAAGAAAACCCCTATAGTAAACCCAAATAAATAAAACCACAGTAGGTGGTGAGTAAAACCGCTAGTTATGGAATACAATTAATCTTCAAGAAGCTTAGCCGTTTTAACTATAAACTATCATGATCCTACTGGATTACGTTATCAATGGGGTAACAAAATATGGCCTCCGAATAAAGTGGCCGTTAAGAGCTTTAAGCCGGCACTCTCCTTTTCTAATCCACTCCTGAAAAGATTTAAGAGCCCATTAAGTTGCCAATGTGGTTTTTACGGATATCTGAATAAAGATCGATGACAAAACTTAAAAATAATGATATATTATATGGCTAAAATTAAATAGAAACTAGCATTTGCCCGTAACTACTCTACGTAAGTACTCTTTCCATTACTGTCCCATCCCACTTAGGTATGACCAGATAGCATACCTAGTGATTACACAAAATAGGTACGTTTTATTAAATTAAAGCCGCATTGAAATTCACTAAACATATAGCCGTAACTAATTGATACCAATGCATCATTTAGTCGTTCACATCGATTACACATTAGTTGATATGAAATAGATTATCCAGAGTCCGGAGGGGGTCACACGAGGAATTTCACGCTCACCTGAATTGATCACGCGTGTGTTATCGCCTTAGTAACCCCTACCGCGGGCTGGGGTGCGTTTCATTTCATTAATTCAACCCATTAATACGAACTGTGTGACACAGAAATGTCGGTCTCCTCAAATGATTTGCGGGAGGATTTTCTTGGGTTCAGCGATTATTTGCGAAATGGGATTTCATGGTTACCACAATATTGGGCGATTTAACGTGCAATGCGATGATCGGATTCCTCGTCTTTTAGTAGTTCATTGGCAAGGGTACTTTGAAGGAATTTCTTTGATTAATATTCATACCAATTTTGATTATGATTCATTAATGCCTCATATTTTTTTAATTTGAATAAAAATGATCATTTTATTATAATCTAAAAAATATGAGACATGTCTACAGGTTGATTGGTAACCTCGTAAACTTGGTAAGTTTAATAAATCGATAGGCGAAAATTAATAAATCAACAGTTTCAAAAATCTTCTTTCTATCGCTTTCAGCTTTTATTTATTAGACACCAGGCGCTTTTTTGTTTAAACGACTTTAATGGTTAAAGACATAAAGTATAAAAACCATGCATTAGGCTCATCTAGACTATCCCTAAGGTAAGCCGGCGTTAATCCTGATATTTTGGACCCTTTGCCAGATTAATACAATCGTTCTATACTTGTATAATCCTTCTCTCAAAAGCGAGAGAACATGCACTGTCTAGCACTGAGTCATACATAAAATTTACCTAAATGGAGATGATAATATTATTGATAAAAAAATACGATAGTAGGTTTTATGAGAGTGCATAATATAAATAACCACTGTCAACAATGTCTCGTTTCGAAATACTGCACAAAAAGATAGCTATACAGCCGCATCAAGAGATTTAGTGGTTGTCGGGATGTTTCGCTGACGACTACCTATTCAGCCCACACTGTGGCGCTCTTTTGATGAGACCATCATAACGCCGTACATGCATATTCGCGCTGAATATTAAACGTATAGAGTGCCTAGATGCGAATAAAAAATTTACTTAAATTCCAATTTTCTTTTAGTTAAAACATATCGCTACCTTGGTCCTGCCATGTCTGTTGCTTATTACAGATTTACTTGTGTTTTCACACAAGTAAATCTGTAATACGGATCCTCTTTTTCATAAACACATGCAGTTCTCTGCAACTACGTCTCGTGCGAATAAGATTTTTTTTAATCATTAAGTCTATTTGTGGAAAGTATGGTCACAGTTTAATGATATTCTAGTTGTATGTTTTAACACTGTGGTATGATTATGTAAGATTTTATGACTTCGTGTTTAAACTATAATAATTTATAGTGTTAAATGAGCACAATATGTTACGATAACAATAACAATTATGGTTATAGTAACTAAATATACTAGTTTCTAGGTTAAAACTTAGGTTGCATCTTCCCTTCCAGAGACCTCTGCTAACACAAGGCTTGATAAACCTTTATTGAGTTATTGATTATTATAATTTTTAACACAAAGTTTTTCTCCACACTAAT
Source organism: Coenonympha glycerion (assembly GCA_963855885.1). Classification (NCBI taxonomy): domain Eukaryota; kingdom Metazoa; phylum Arthropoda; class Insecta; order Lepidoptera; family Nymphalidae; genus Coenonympha; species Coenonympha glycerion. The sequence goes on along the minus strand of OY979637.1, from coordinate 10,695,621 downwards.
GTGCCTAATAAGAAGAAGTACTCTTATATAAAAATTGATCGCAATCGCTATAATGTAAATCTCATTATTTGTCTCTTCCATCTGTATTTATAGTTGCGGTAGTTTACATATATTATAGTGAGTTGACATGGCTTTGTATTGCAGGATTCAGGGTGAATAAAAACGACTGCATCATATGAAACTGCGTCATAGTAATGAATGCTATATTCAGGGGCCGTACTGTTTAGTTATATTCAATCTTGCAGTTTAGTGGCACACATGTACAAGGTTGCTAATCCGCCAATTTTTAGTAGACCATTCGTACCTAAAAGCACCTTTGACGTTGAATATTGACCACAAGTTAAGATTTCCTAAAATACACTAAAATTTATAACTGCACTTCAGATCTAGACTCCGGCGTGGGTGCTCGCTCAAAGCTGGCCCTCCCCAGGGCCCAGCCTCTCTGTATCTCTGTATACTAGTTCTCATTAAAAGTATAATTCTAATTCGTCTATCCTGTATATTCCCTGAAACCCACTTACCTGTTATATTAGTAGTATTGCAATATTGTTTCAAAATTTTCATCACTAACAATACTGCTATAAGAGATGGTGGCACGGCCCCAGTTATTTGAATCACGACTGCTGCATTAATTTTTGAGGTTGAAATATTTCACCTTAAAAATTTTTTAACCTAGGACCTAATGAACTTAGAAATATTATGGTTCTCGTAGAATGGTTCTGGTGTTGTTTTTTCAACCGTAAAATATTTTCGTCACAGTAAATTTCCGTATACTGAGGACAATAAAATAGCTAACTGCCAGGAACATTAAACTTCATTAAAGGCCTCGATTAGGTACTCGCAATTCTACCAAGCAACAACTAACAACAGTTGTTACTGTAGCAGATTTTCATCGAAGTATGATGGAGTCATTACCTTAATGCCGCACTGCACGAAGCTAACGACTACCTATTCTGTAAATTTAACCTCTAGCAAAAGCTATTTCAGTTTATTTCTTTAAGCTTTTATAACGTACCAAAGAGGAAAGTGGCCCCAATTTAAAGCTATTATTCTTACTAAGTGCAAACTAAGGCGGTAGCAACCTCGTTCCGTTGACACTAATCCTTTGATCCATCATCCTTTCTGTAAGTTGCTTAAGAATATAATCCAAAATGAGGGCTTTAAAATAAGGTTTTACATAGTTTTGGTAAAATTATATTCTAACTATTGCGTGATGTTAGTGTAAACAAACGTCGAACAACAGAATAAACCAATAATGGAAAAATTGTATTCCTGGGATGCGAACTGCGATGAAGGCAATCTCCGCACAATTCAAAACAATAATGCAGACGAAGTAATTTCTTTTTGAACATTCAACGAAGAATGGAATAGACTTTCAGCTGCAGGCTTCTTATAGATACGACTGATATCGACCTTTCAATTCCAGAGCCGTCATTAAAATGAGCCATTTCGTACATCCGTAGAAACTTTGGATCATTAAGTCTGTACCGGTTCAGAATATTTGAGTGATCATTAAAGGCGAGTGACGAGACAAATTCAATATGGCGGGCACACAAAAATGGTGAATTACATTTATTTCATCCGCAGTTTTTTGTCCCGCTTTCAAGACTTCGGTCAAGGGCGAGGAAAAAGGCAGAACATTTGGAATTTTTGGAATTGATCGATTAGTATTAATTTACAGAAATGGGACGAGAAAAATGATATCAAGTTACCAAGTACTATTATAGAATTCTAGTCCTATTAATTTACTACCCTTTCAACCTTTTCAAAATGTTTCAGTTATATTTTAGGCTAGAATATTAAGGATGTGGTAAAACGAAATGCTGCTTACTGCACTGGGCAGTTATATAGAATCACCACCATACAATAAAGTTGCAAACAGACATTGCTTGAACTCTTATTACCAAGTCAGCAATGATGAGAACTCGAGGAATTTTCTGAATAAGCGTGGTCTTTTTCTTCGGGAACTGTTGTCTCTACGAAGCACGGAACTCAAGGCTTGCCTCGCTATTTGCATGATATGTCGCGGACACAACGCGCTTAGGGTATTGGTCATCTAGCCCTGGTAATGGGCTAAGGCCTTGCTTTCTTGGCTTGAAGCCTGCTGATGAAGTAATGGCCCGTACTTTTGGCAATAAGGTCACCGTCGTGTGCGGGGTTGCTTGGTTCCAGTAACGAATAAATTATAATAGTTCCAGTTCTGTGGTCTTTGCGTCTTCGCCTCAGTCGCTTCCATGTCGTGTCCGCGATCAGTGACGATTTATCACACAACCTATCGCCAGATGGCGTTTTATACGAATACGCCACAAGTAGGTTACTACTACCTACTCTTAATTATTATGGTAGCAGGACATAATATTTTATGATGTAAGTCATAAAATTGATATAGGCCATGAAATCATATTATCTGAAAAGCGTGAGAAAGTAACTGCTTGCCACCGAGATATAAAATAGTAAATTGGATATTAATAATAAAATTTTTCCTGTGGCTTTTCCTATGTGTAAGTATATATTTGTTATCATATATTTTGATAATCCCCGGGATTGGGAATAACGCCATAGGTATGCCATTCCTGTTTGCGTTCCGGGTTTTTGTGCGCTTTTAGTAGCATAATCTACAACATACGGTTTTGATCTCAATAACATCAAAAATGTTACAATTGTTTGGTGCCAATCTTTTCGCCTTTTTAAGGTATTAATCTTGATGGATCAGCAAAAGGTCGTTAGAATATATAATTTAACTGAATGTATTTTCACAAAAAATATTGTGTTAAAGCTAATTAAATTCCATTCAGATATGTCACTATTCTGAAGATAGGATCAAAGGCTTAATTAGTGCGCTATGTGGTGGCATACAAGTATCTACTTTATCCTCTTTGTACATCGATAACGAAGCACGGCTCTAATCAGTTCCTGTAATCTATCGCTAATTAACGCCTACGGGCGGCGTAAGTAAATCAGAGTGTGTATTCAATCATTCATGATACTAACAGGAATTCTGGCATGCGGTTACATTTTGCTATACACGGTTGAAAAAGTTTTAAAATTCTATTTTCGTTTATCTCCATTTATAGAAAAGCATTAGCTCTCACCTATTTTTGTAAGTGAAAATTAAAGAAAAACCGCAGCAGTTAACCCAAGACGGGTTATTACATTTTTTTATACTTTACAAGTACTTGATTGCGATCTCAACTGATAAGTGATGATGTAGCCGAAGATGATATCAAACTATGAATTATCTGGGATTTGTCGTTTGATACAACATCGCCCCGTAGAGCTCAATTGATTGGCGGTGCGTCTTTGTTTGTAGGGTGGTAACTAGTGACAGCTGAAGTCCCCCCTACCAGACAAGACTTGGTTATTTACAAATTATAAATGTTTTATGTGGCCGTGGAATCAAACCCGCGATCTCCCACTCGGATCCAAGTGTGCAAATGTGGTAGGGCTGTAGCGTAAGTACAGTCGGGGTAAAAAATGTAGACATAGCTTTAAGGCCAAAACGGTATGAAACTTACCGTATATTACCGTAAATAGACTATCAACCTTAAGACAACAGCGTTACGTTCAAAATATTACCATGTAATATTACACTATGTATAGTGTATACCTACTGACTGGCTGAGTTTCTATATGCTTTTTTACCACTGCTGTGTCAGTTATTCTACTGGGAATTAGTAATAATATATCTATTTGTATCAATTAAAAGGCCCAGGATACTGAGCGCAGTACAGTTTTTCGTATGATATTGAAACTCAAAGCTGTGGGATGCACTGCTTCCTGAAATGGAAAGGCGTATCACTTACCATAAGATGAACGTCTTGCTCATTTCATCGTCCAGATGAAAGTTAAAAGTTATATAATATGGTGGGTAAATCGTATAATTTGGTGGGGTAGACGTCTTTTAAGACACTGACTTTGTTAGGCACAGGCTATGGGTACAGGTATTGATATTGTTAGGTAGAGGCATTTTTGCAGCATTAAAGCTACTTCACAATCTAAACTTAAATCATTAAATAGCAGTAGCACAACGGGGCACGAGAATATTACTCCAATATATCATCGCAGTGGCGGGAACATAAGATAACTAGTAGCATTTTTCATACTTTGTGAGAGACGACTTTAAAATCTTTTACCCCTTATCTTTCTCTGCAACATTATCGCCTTTGGAGCTTACATTTCACTAGCTACGAAAAATATAAGATTAAAACTAGGCATGAGGACTGAAAAGCCAAATAATCCAAGTATTTTCTTGTGGTGAAGAGTCCTAAAATAATACAATACGAAATTATTTATCCACTAAAACCGAGACCTAACTTCACTGAAGTCTAAATATCTATTGGAAGAGCTATTTGGAATTACCGCACTTAACGCCACTGATTTCAGGACAAATTATTCGAGAAGGGGTAAAACATTTCCGTTTTCGGAACACCGTGCGAGTGCAAGCTACAGCCAGTTTCCCAATTTGAACGAATAGCCTTCGGCGAAGGTAAAAGTTTATAACTACTCTTCACTTTATCTGGACTGCTATTGTTCTGTGGATAAAGTTTAGTCGCGCTCTGGTTGTTTTTGTTTATGCCCACGAATAGGTAGGTACTTGTTCCCTTCGCTATAGTACCTAGAGTATGATTAGTTTTAGCATGATTTTCATAACCGCTCTAGTTCACTGTTGTGCAGGCGTTAATTTTAGTTACCCGTCGAACTGCTAAGAGAATTACTTTCAATTTTTAACGTCATGTATGATATTCGCTCTAAAATTTTTTCGATAGAAGTTTCTCCTAAAAGTTGCTCTGTAATCTTCATTTTTTTCTAATTTTTATCTGAAACTGCAATGGATGTAATTGTAATTATTGCTTTAATATGTCGGTAAAATCCAAAAACCTCTGCAAGAGATTTTTGATTTATTTCTTAAGGGGCCCTTGACTTGACTGTATTACTCAATCAGTAGTATATGTATATCGTATAGGCCTTCTCATAAGCTTGTTCCTATATTATCCGGCAAACTTGAAATATACTCATTCATGATTTTTCGAGCAGTTTGTTAATATCACAATAAAGATGCAATAAAGTTATTCCTTGGTCTATGGTTAATATCCGACCTCTGTGTATACTGTAGAAATACTGTATATTGTCTGAAAAAAAAAAGAAAAATTATCTGTCAACATTCGTAATGAATCCAACGTTATAGACTTGTACCTGTACGCGTACAGTGCATAACCATTTCAGTCCAAGCAGTGATATTTGAACAAGACTAGTTCGACTACATTCTGTGTATTCAAGGGAGCGGTAGCCAAACAATTTTACTAACTTACTGGTATACATACTAAGGTGGTTCAAATGCTCGAGGAACACGTAAAGCTTCAATGCTGCTGATTTTAGTTGATAGCAAATAATTGCATTGAGCTTAAAAGCCACACGAAATGCATTTCGATGCGATTTTCGTTTATAACCAGCCAGGTAATTAGTATAATATGTGCAGCTGCATGACGCAGTTAAAAGTAGAAAGAAGCACACTTTATTTGTAAAATACTAAAGGATGCCGCGCCTCCGTCGTCTTAAATGTGAACAAATCTCAAGGGAACTATGGATTTTTTCCGAGATTAAACGTAGCCTATAGCTTTTTGGACGACCGAATGGCCTAGCGGTAACGATCCTACCGTCTGCGTCGGAGGTCGTGGGTTCGATTCTCACAGTTGGAAATTTTGTGTGTTGAGTATGAATGTTTTCAAATGTCTACGGGTGTGTTTTTAAAAATATATTGTATTTTTGTATATTAAATATTATGTATAGGTATGTATCAGTTGTCTAGTATCCATAACACAAGCTATCGCTTACATTGGGGTGTTTCGATATGTGTAATGTCCTGATACATTTTAATCCATCTCCATTGCAAACAGCCAAATTATTTCAATCGAAGCCGCGTCAAGAAATAACAAACAAATACGTACTCATAAACCTTTAAACTTTCGTGTTTATAATATTAAGATACTTCTAATATTTTCTGGCTCAAAAAGTCAAAACCTTATACCACTTATTCAAGCCCCATATTTTTATTAGCAGGCTTTCTAAACCTCTGGGCTGCGTATCACCGCTTGCTAGTAAATTAATTAAGTGGTAAAATTCAGGGAGATTCTTGAAACTCAGCAGTTCAAATTAAAATTTACTTTTGCGTATATTTGCTTTCAAAGTAAACATTATTGCTGTAGCTCGTGTAACGGTAAAAAAGCTCGTTACGCTGCGCCGATCGAACGGGGATCTAAATAAATTTCTCGCAATCTCCACTTTGCCCTCACCGTAAATTTCTGTACAAGAAAATGGGACTTCGTTTAAGTACGTAATCGGAAACATTACGCGACCTTAAATTGGGGCTAACATTATTTTATCCTCGCCTTTTTCGGCACATACTTAGTCCATTTTGTAGCATTACTTGGAGTAATAACAGGTTCAATTACCGAGCATGAGGAAAACAACTTTCGTATAAAATATGACATGTAGGTAGGTACAATAGGTATACCAATTTTAAGTGGCTCGAACCAAACAAAACATAAAAATAATAGAAAAAAATTAAGAATGTGTATCCAAAAAAAATATTCAATTAGTTATTTAATGATAGTGGGGATGTAATAAAATATCCTGAAATAATATTACATTTGCAGATATTTTAGTACAAAATGTCAGAATTTTCCTTTTAGCAAACTTCGTAAAATGAAAAAGGCAATTATAAGAGCGTTGTGTATTGCGAATTGTTTGGTAAATTTTATAGATGTCGTCGACTTGGGCGCAATTTTTTATTTCGGTCACGCAAAGAACATCAAATTGAAAAGTTTTGAACAAAGGAAGTTACGGCGAGCGATATAGACGATGGAGAGTGGTGAAATAATTTCAGACTAAAAACAAAACATTTCAGAAACTACGCAGTTTAATTTCAATTTATTTTTATGAATTTTTCCCCCTTAAATATTTATTTTAATTTATTTTTCTAGTATTTGTAGTTATAGCGGCAACAGAAATGACGCCATCTGTAAATCGTATGCAACAAAATAAAAATACAAATCGTATACAACAAGGCGTGAATAGCTAGCTAAAAATTTAATGTAGAATCTAAAATAAACAAAACAAATAACAAAAGATTATAACGCTATAAGTCCCGGAACAACGCTATCCAGGTGACAAACGCCCTGAAGGCCGCCTTGTCTAGAAAACAATCTGCTCGAAAAATATTTTTAATCCGCTTCAAAGCCTTAAGTATCCCTGGAGGGCATCCATTGTTCGTCTTAAATATTATTTTAGAAAATAATATTCTCCCATTATTCTCAGAGATTCTGAAGGAAAAATTCGTTTTCAACGTTTTTTTGGTATCAAATATTTTTTGAGTGATCACGATCTCATTCAAGGTGCCATAAAATCTATACCTCGATAAATTATATAGAGTTTTCTGTTTGCTGAGACAGCTAATTTAAAAGACTGCGTCATATATATTTGTTTCAGATTCATCGTTTTAATAAGGTCCATTTATGAACTTGCTTCGCGTTGCTTGCAATTTTGGGCTGCAGTAATCCAATAAAAAATAGTGCCTAGTTATCAAGTTATCAATTTATTACAATACAAAATTTTGTAAAAAAAAATGAGTGTCGCGGAACACAAACGGTACAAACAAAGTTTGGAGTAACACCTAAAACAATAGTCCATTTTATATTTTCATCCATCGCTCAATAGATGGCGCTGATTTTGTGATTGCATGCGTGACTAGAAAGAGTTATGCTGACTAGAGAGAGAAAGTATTCTAGATTTTGGAAGATTTTCTTCGTGACGGGATTTTTGCCACTCATAAAATTCATTTTGCTTCGCCCCGTGCGCGATACCGTCGGAAATAGTATGTTTCATTACAAGTGCGGAAAGGCTGTTATTGCAAAGAGTTCCGACAAATGTCTACCCGAGCCGAGGCGCAGCCGAAAGCGAGGGTTGACAGTCGGAACAAGTTGCAATGACGGTTCCGCACGTGTACTGAACGATTATTTTTAATACAGTTGCGAAAAAATGAAGCAATTTAATAAAATAATTAAAACACAATAAACTCAACTAACTTAACATTTTCTGAAAAACTATTTGCTTTTTTCTCTTCTCTCCACGCAATAAATTCGTCGTATGTAGATATGTAGCGACTTTTTGACTCCGGTAAAATGTTCTCCGAAGGATTTTGTGCAACAAACAACTAAACTCGCAAAGAAAATTTCTGAAAAATGGCGCCAACCGTAGAATATAAGCAGTTTTTTTTTCTTCACCCATTATGGTGATTTAAAAAAAAAAAAAAAAATTGGTCATAGACTAAATAATATTCTGGTACGCAAAGGGAACTATGTCCATACAACCAAGTCTTCAGTAGAATTTTTTTTATTGATATGAAATGAAAATGAAATTTAATGAGATGAAATGAAACCTAACCAAACTCATTCAATCAAATCTGATATTGAAACAAATTAGTAGCTTCTTTTTAGAAATATACGTATTTGCATGAATCATGAAAACTTCTATGAATTTTTTTAGTAAAAACTTCATGGTTGATTTTTCTTTTTAATAGACATTATTTTGACAGTTGGGAAAGATAACGCACGAGTTCGGGAAAGGTAAAAAAAAAGCACGAGTATGTAATAGCCCACATCCCGAACGCTATACGTCCCTGCAATACGCCACTTTTTGAGCAACTGTATTAAAAAAAACTTTTTTTCAATAGTGAAATTACATTTTGTGTACCTATCATGCGACGTGAACCGAAATCACATAGCATGAATATGCATAAAGACACTCGACAATACTTACGCGCAGTATCATTATACTGTGGAAACATTGGCAATAGTGATCAAAAATGTCGACAATAACATCGACATAGCGGACTCGTCGTCGGATATGTAATCATTGTATGTAATGTATTTACTTCCTTCATAACTTACATTTTTATACAAGGTTATATAAGAAAATACCATGTCGCTCTCGGTTTGTAGTTGTTTACATTAAAACAAACAACATTTGCTTTACAACTTTTTTTAACTCGATATTTTGAGAAACATCAATATCCGCCAAGAAGAGCTTTCAATAATTTACAGAGATAATCTAATGGTTACTCTGTAATGTAACATCGGCAATGGCGGCAGAGCGTAAACTCGCGATTGGTTTCACAGTTTAATGTCACGTCACAGAAATAACATGATTTATTATTTTTTTGTATAAAATAAATTAATATTGGATTTTGAAAAGTCGCAGAACGAAAGACGCTAGTTTTAATTTAAACAACTACGGGCTGAGAGCGATTTGGTATTTTTTATATGACAGTGTATAACAACAGTCACTCTATTTTTCTATCGGTAGTATCAATGGCGGTCAAATATTTTAATCTAAAGGTCTCAACTGTGAAAACTAAATATGTTCGCTTTTGTTAAATTACTAATTTTCTCTTTTAAAAGAGCAAAAGAAGGTTCTGCAGTTAAGCCGTTCAATTTTGAATGTAACTAGCGAAAAAGACTGAAAGAAAGAAGTCACAAAGAGCTATATTTAATTATTGGCTGCGGAAAACGTAAAGAGCTGAAAGAAAAAGCGATGACTGTGCACGGCTTAATCTCTTTTTGCAGTCTCACTGCCCAGCGATCGAACTAATGGACGTCAAAATTGCCTAGCGCTAGCTAAAGTTTTTTGACGAAACTTTTACGATTGTTTTCGATTCTGAACAGCAAAACTCTCACTATCAATATTCTAATAACTTTAAAGAGTTTTTATTCGTCATAAGAATCGTCATATAAGCCAAGAAGTATTTTATTTTTACCGATGCAGCCAGAAATCTACGAGTACGATCTAGTTGTTAAAAACAAGTACTAATTATTGTATGTCTATCAGCCTTAATTTGTAAGAATGTCTAGGTACTTTAAATAACGTATAAAATTTTTTTTGGTTTTACCTCTGAAAATTGAAATCTCAAGCATATTGGTTTTGTAGTTATTTGGCTACTTTTAATACATGCTAGCAAAACATAAAATGATGGCATAACTTTATGTTATCGATCAGAATTATTACATTATTAACGTTGAAAGAATATCTCCTATATCTTTCAAGTTTCAACTGAATAAAAATAATAACAAACAATTTAATACGAGATTTAAAGTAGCTCCCCATTTATCTGAGCCGTTAAATCCTTTTATAAAAAGGCGTAACTTTGGTAAAGTCCGCTTTTGTGTTTAAGCCCTTTGATTTGCATATTCGTACACCGACAATCATAAAAGAGTTTCTACAAAATCAGATTATGTAGGTTATGCGCAACGAAACCAGCTTTATGTTTGAAATAAGGCTTATTTTTAACCGACTTCATTGTATCCCATGTATCCCATATTAGTTTGCTTCTTTATGGATTATTTTACGTGCATCTTTGTTTTGAAGCGATATGGTCTTAGTATCTCTTTTTATCGGTACTTATGAATAGGGATAGCAATAGACTTTAAAAGAAGAGCTATCTCATTCCACACTCAGCCTTATAATATGTACTACTATTTTAGATGCGCTAGGTTTAGAAACGCCAAAGCTGACTTGCTACCCTTAGCTAATGACAGGTCAGTTACACTATGGAGCACTTTCAGTGACATCAAAGACATGGTACTTCCAGCAGAGACTATTCGAATGGATATACAGCTGTGTCAAATATTCAGCCTTAAAATTTGTATTAAAAATGGGTATTACACTTTATTAATTATCTTTGAGATTTTTAAACTTTATTATAAACTAGGATAAAAGTAATGACGTACACTGAAAAACATATTTAAATCCAAAAAAAATTTACAAAGGTACAGTAGGGATAGTACAGGGTTTTGTACAAATTTCGAGTCGACTCGCTCGATAGTTCAGTAGCACTGTCTACAGTAAACTCGCGCTAACGAGTTTGTGATTTGTCATACCAAATATCTATACGTGATTGCATGCGTGCCCATTCTGTTGACTAGTTAAGAGAAACTTTCATTCTAGATTCTCTATGATTTTTGTGATTGTGGTCAAGTAAAACACCCATTTTCTTTCCCGAAAGAAAAGAGACTTTCTTTCAAAAAGTCTGTTTTCTTCAAAAATTTACTTTCGACACATTAGGTATTAAATATAAATAATTGTTCCATCATAAATGGAAACAAAGCGCGTAAATCACATTTGAATAAAACATATTTCGAGTTTGAATGTTATAATTATGCAAAATGAATATTATTCTTGTAACATTCCGAGACGGAAACTTGAAGAGGATTGAATTACGCCAAAGCTGCTTACGGAGTCGTAGTCTCATTAAATTCATCAAAGTTTCGCATTATAACGAGGAAGTTGCGGGCACTTGACTCGGCAAACATCTTTAATATAAATATTCGGGATTTCAGCTTGGAGTTTCAGTTTGAGCACTAAAAGTTATACAGTGCTATATGTATATTCCAATTGTGTAACTTACTACAAGTACCATAATACAATACAGTAAAACTGAGTGTATCTGGAATCTCAAGAGCTCTAGCAATTTTTATCAGTTATGAGGACTAATCATTTGCCCAGTTTCCCAAATAGATAAGTTTGAATAAGCAGTTATTTTAATTTGTAGGGTACTGCTGGAGATCGAGATATTGCAGTTATCGTTAATAATATAGGTCCATGAGTTGTACTTAAAACTAAAGCAAGTAGGTACGGAAGAAACACGAGTGTTTCTTGTAAAAAAAAAAAACTGGTCACAAATACAGGTGATTGGGATAGAAATTCTCAATTACAAAGGTGAATATGAAAAAAGTTTTATGAAGTCAAATCCCAATTAATAGTCTTTACTTTTTTGCTTTATTTTTCTCAATGATGTATGAAACAACTCCAGTCTGAACTAATATTTACAATTGACAAAAACTACTCTTGTACTTTCCAGATATTTATTGCAATTTTGTTTTTTAAGAGTCGCGGTAAGGCGCTGGATACAATAGCGCAGAACCTTGTGGGCCGGAAATCATTGCAGGAGACCTTTAAAACGAACGATTTAAATGTTACTAATTGAACCATGTATTGCATCTAATAACTTTGGAGAACTGCAGGATATGAATCGAATGAAAATTCTGAAGTAGGTATGTGCTCGCCCATACCTACAATAAATATTGGTTCTGGTCTGTCCGCATCGAATTGTGTGCTACCAGTTAGTCTTTTTTTGTTAGTCATTTTTGTGGACGATATATCCATGTTTTATCGTAACTTCAGATTTCAGAACAAAAAAATGGTCGTCCAATAAAAAAGATATTTTATATGACCGCTTTGGAAAGTTCAGAAATATGAAAAAGTTGTGGAATCGTTTAAACTTTTGTTGAACTGAATATTGCAGGACGGAGCGGTCACGTCCGTTTCGCTTCACAAAATATTTAATTCACTGTGCGACTTATTTTCAACGAAATTTTTTGTGTAACATATTGCTATTTAAATTTCTAATGAAACATTTGTTGTGGACTCGTTTTCAGAATCCGTAGTCAAAGACGCTATTCTTAAGCCTGTCGATCGACATTTATAGGTATAGCATCTATCGACTATCCATCTACCATCTACCTGTGACTGACTGATCGATTGACGCAGAACTCAAATCGTTTGACGGATTGGGACGGAATTGGCAAACAGATAGCTGTTATGACGTTGGCAATCAATAAGAAAGGTTTTTTTTTATTTTACCCTTAAGAATCGGAATTTTGAAAAGAAACGACTATGTTTAGAGATTTGGATATTGCGCCAGTGACAGCAAAGATGAGGAGTAAAAAGTTAACGTGCATACGGTGAAGTAGAAAAATACTAAAGAAGAGATGAATGTATTTTGTGAAAGAGGATAGAATGCAATATTATTATGCTTGAAAAATTGTCTATAGTGTGAAAGAGTAATAAAGGTCCATTCATCCATACTTATAGACTTTCGCGTTAATAATATTGGTAGAATAGGATTTTAGTATAAAATATGACATGTCTGATGTCTTATATACAATTTTTTATTATAACTTGACAATTTCGAATTTTACATATTTACATAATGTTATTTGTTATTTATGACTTAATCTGACACAAATAAGTATGCAATTATACCTACCTTGAATAAAATATTGGAATTTTAAATTTTTGTTTCATTTATTTTACTAAGTATTAAGACCACCTAAGACCTAGCTACATTGATGCCTCCCAGTTTTATGACAAAGTTGTGAGGCTGCGAGCTACTACGAGTCGTAGCGCCTTCGTAGAGCTCATAAATCGGTACACATGTTACAGTGTTATTCACGCCTCACAATGTACTCGTACTTTGTGACGCTTCTAAAACACTAAGGCACACTGTCCACGGAGGCGTAGCTTCATAGACGCGTATTCGTCATTATACGCTTGGTGTACGCTTGCTTGCAGCTTACATACAAAACAATGTAACTCTGTCGACGGAGCGGCAACGTCGCGCTCGCGTCGCTGCACGCAAGCTTCATGACGCCTGCCGTACTTGCTGTCATACGCCGGGGCGTACATGGAGTGAACGCACGTGTTTTTTATTGTAAAAAATGGCGGGAACGGCTGCCAAATTTGTTCAGATAATAGAAAAATATCCGTGTTTGTATAACAATAATCTTGCTGAATATGCTAGAAAAGATTTAACTGAAAAGGCTTGGAGTGAGGTGGCGAAAGAAATACAATGGACGGGTGAGCATTCGTTTTTATTTATTTTATAGTAAAATACATAACATTTATTCAAAAATGCAATTATTCCACTGCCATGGCAGAGCAACATTAGGCTGCAAAAAGTAATTTGCTAAATAATTACGTAAACCGTTAGGCGTGTTTACAAATGTCATGTTTGGTATCAAAATTGGTGCATGTCGAATATTGGACACATTAAAACTGTCTGTAGTCGTTGTGTATTGCACACCATCATATCTTCATATGTAATTATGCAAAATACATACGCACTGTATTATTGAAATTATTGTTGAGTATTTACGACATCATATAGCTTTCAGTAGTACTTGAAACTTTTGTGTCAACATACCAAAAGTGCATTCAATACTTTTTCGTCCGCGACTTAACCTATAATTGTAAATTCTTTTCACATTATCCAGATTTCTTACTGAATAGGGTCTCAATAAATTTCTCCTTAAAGGGAATGCATTATCTCCCACAAAGTAATAAGGAAAACGATTGCCTGTGGCATCATTTGGCAATGCTGTTGATTCATTTGGAATGTTCAAACCTTCCCTTTCCAACCAATGCCCAAGCGCTGATACTTGAAACACACCACCATCACTATTCCGTCCGGCAAATCCACATTCTATGCTGGTAAAATATCCATCTGCATCACAGCATCCAAGCAAAATAATAGAGTGAAAGCCTTTATAATTGTAGTTGGCTGACCCTGTGTTTGGAAATTTCTGTATCCTGATATGCTTACCGTCGATCGAACCCAAGCAATTGGGTAGATTCCAAAGTTCATAATACCTTTTCGCAATTTCTTTCCATTCATCAGTAGTTGGTACAGGCATGTATGTATCCTTCAATGCATTCCATATTATTTTAGTTGTTTCTGATATCACACGCGACACGGTACATTCTCCTCGGGCAAAGTAAAGTCCCAATGCTCGAAACGAACAGCCTGTAGCTAAATACCTGAAAAAAATATGTTATTAGTTCATTTATATTAAATAATAAAAATCTGTTTGTTGCAGTTAACGATTGTAAGGAAAAATGGAAAAATATTAGAAATGGTTTTGTTAGAAGTTTAAAACCGAAGGCTAGTGGATCGGCAACTACAAAAAAAATACTATTTACATGATGAGATGCAGTTTATATTACCATACGTCAAACCAGTAATTCACATGAATGAAATAGGAAATTTACCAAATCCTGAACAATCAACTCTAAATCAGGAGACCCCTGCGTGCCCCGAAGAACAGGCATATGTTGGTCCTAACAGGAATATTACAGAAGACACTGAATCGGAAAATCATTCCCATGTTGAGAGGTCGTCATTTCAAAAACCAAAAAAAAGGATTAAACCTGTTAACAACGAAGCTGATAAAGCTTTTGTAGACTGGGTAAAAACAAAAGAAAATAAAACAGATGACCCACGAAAAATGTTTCTGCTGAGCTTGCTACCCGACATACAAAGTCTTACAGATGAACAAATGAGTGTATTTAGAATTAAAATGTTGATGCTTTTGGAAGAAATTAAAAAACCAACGTGTTCAGTTATCCAGCCACAGATAAACCAATTCAGAGACTATTCGCCGATTTCTCCCGGTAACTCCCACAGTTCACAAACACTAGCATCCACACCTTCTCCAATAAATTGTTCTAACGACACACAAGTTTTCTCTGACTATTCGCAAACACAAATTACCACATTAAACCCTATTAATTATTCACAAAATATTAATGATTTGGAAGATTTTACAATACAATAAAAGTTCACGGATACATAATAAAAAAATACATGTTTTTTTTTTTTAATTGATATTTTGGATGGAAAATATAAACCATTTTGATTAAAATATTGTTTTACTTACCGCAACGTGATTAATATCCTTTCATCTGGGCTAACACATTCTCGCATATTGGTATTCTGTTTTTGTAATAATGGTCCTACGATCTGAAGTAAATTTTGATAAGTTGTTTTACTCATTCTATAGAATGAGTGAAATACACTGTCATCTTCTAATAAATCTCTTGCCGCTATGAACAATCTACAGTTGATATTTCTTTCTATATATGGATGGGTCCAATATAATCGTCGTTTTCGTCGACTTCGAATGTAGTGATTAGCCAAAATAACGTCTTCGTCGTCCGACTGCATTCTCACAAATGATTGAGAATGTACGCTTGCAATACGCCTCATGGATAGAGATCAGTACGCTGGGCTGCTTAAGCTGCACGGCGTATTTTGAAGCGTCTATGAAGCTACGCCTCCGTGGACAGTGTGCCTAAGCTGAATTTGCTCGCTACTATAACGGAAGGTATTGTACATGTCGTATATCTCACAGCACCTAACAGGTCTAAAACCATTAGTGGTACCAAAATAAACTGTTGTTGTTACTTTTTAGTATATTATGTTAGCCGCAGAGTCTAATAAAAAATATGCGCCGTTTGTTAAAAAAAATAGAATTGAGTAATTCGCCGAAAAACTTCTTGAGGTAAAAAACCGGCCAAGTACAAGTAAACTCACGCACCGAGTTTTCCATACTACAAAGAAGTGAAACTTGGAAAGAAATCCAATAGGAACTATCCAGCTAGATACGATAGCCGCTAAACGATAAAAAAAAATTGACGATAAACAATCGTATTAATGGGAACGGCTAGAGACGACAGTCGTCCAACGATAAATTAATCGTTACGACATGGTGGTAATGCACACTTATAGTTATATAATGGTTCCATGTTTACCATTTTGGTATGGAACCCTAAAAACAAATCAATACGTACGATTCTCGGCACTGAATTAAAACCAAAAAACTGCAGAGTAGTACAGCATTAACAAAACTTCGTGTTTATCCGAACTCTACACTGAGCAATTAGTATTCTGTTTGAGGCCGGAGTTAATTGAGTTGTTAGGCAAATCGAGAAACAACAAACAAATATAGCTACCAGCATTGCGGGATTTACTCTTCAACAAGTTCTGTTTTTTTCCGGATAGGAAATACACCCGCCAGCTACCTTGCCTGGGGCTCTAATACAGTTTCAGTATGAACTTACTCGTACTGACTACTGCGCAAATTAAAATAGCGCTATTTGTATCTGCGAATAATATCAGCCCGTATCATAACGTCCATGTGACTTCCTGAGTTTTTTTCAAAATCCTGAAACCATTTTGTACCGTGTTTGTATCGTCTATAGAATTTTTATTGTAATTTTTGCATGCATTAGCACCTATGAGATAGTTACTAATAAAAATTGGATTTGCATCAGCTATAACGTTGAGTACATAATATAAATTATGGTAGTTAAGATAAAATAAAAAGTAATGCTCATAATAAAGTACTAAGTTTCAACGCGTATAGGTAGTTATTAGTATAATCCTAACAAACAAGGGCGTACAATTTTATAAGTCGACATTAGAGAAAAGTACAGTCGTCAACATTTACGAGGCTGCCAGCATCGTTAGACGCACGTACAGTTTGCAGACAATAGCTGCTTGAATCGTCTGAAAATCCGTAAAAGTTTTTCTCCCGTATTTACTTTAATATGCTGTGGTTATTGAACTTCTTGGAAATGTTACAATGAAACTTACTGCTTTATATTATCACTCATGATCACGCAGACTGGAGCTGAGAATACTGGCTGCATTTCCAAGAAAAGTTGTCAGCCTTATTCGTTTCTTTATAGAATGAGATTAGCCTACCCTTACTATAAATAATCATCATCATCAACGATGGTACAGCCCTTTGTGGGCCCAAATCTGGCTCTCAAAATATTCCTCCATCGGTCTCTGTCCATTGCGTTCGCTTCCCAATATTTTTTTCTACAGTCATTGCATCCTGTTCGCTCATCGATCAGCTTTGTAGCCGATCAACATTTTTACGTGCGTCTGGTTGTAAGGTCAGCAGTTTTTTTGTTGGCCTCTGATCATATCTCCAGTCCACTAAAATCATGCAACTAAACAAAGATATTATTAAGTTCATGGTAATATCTGCTACGCAACAGACCGTCCACATCCACCACACCAGAAGAGATCCTAACTCAATATAAAATGTTCCGGAGATTTTTCGGCACTATAACTCCATGGCCCCATTGCCCCAGAGTCCCTATGGCAAACAATATCCAAGTATTTAATTTAAAGTCAACATTTCAATTTTATACTAGCTGTTGCTTGCATTTCACCTGCATAATTTACGTAATTTTTTTTCCCGTAAAAGTTTAGCCAACGTATGAGAAAAAAGAAAAATTGGCCGTTCTCTACTTATGGCGTCATTAGGTTATGAAAGAATAATTAAGAGTTCCGTTTTTTATTCTAGATTATCATTGCTTTCCTACAGCTATTTACACGGCCAAGTTAAGGCATACGACATATACCACTTTTTTCTGTATGAGTATTGGACTTTGTTGAGCCAGCCTTATTTTAATTTTAAATACTCGTTATCGCAACAGGTATTATTCGTGCGCAGTACATACATGTACCATAATTTACTTCACTCGCACAAGTACCTATCGTGACATTTGAAAGATAGCAAGCTAATGTTCACATATTGCTAGCTACTAATAAACAATTTACATGGAAGAGCCTTGTGAAGAAGAAATTGTAGCTATTAGTCATGCTAAGTCCTCATGGACACCCCTATTAAGACAGGTGAGTATATTTAATCTCTGATTCAATATTAAATATGGGAACATGTGGGTCACCAGCTGTTACTTTGTCTTATTCAGACGATCATTTAAAAAAAACTGTTGTATACTGTTATTGTCAAAAACATTGACAAAATTAAGACAAAAATTAAAGATTTTTTAGGAAAAGGAATTCTAATATCAGAGCTTAAGATATAATTATGTCTCATCCCCTTCCTAAGGCTTGCTGGGCTCGGGTTTTTTTTACAAAATATGAAGGGTTTGGCTGCTGCCGTAGTGGAAATCTATGTGGCTAAAAATTTCTTTTTACAGATATTTGTTTGTAGTGGAGTAACATCATACTTTTTCATATATGGATTATTTTTTGGTGCAACGACGGTCTTAGTGCCACAATTACAGAGAGAAGCTAATTCAACTGAAGCTATGAGCATTCAAACGTTGTCTTGGTTGTGTAAGTTTTTTTTTCATACCCCCTAAGGGTAAAGCCAGACTCTATTATAATTAGACTCCGTCGTCCGTTTGTCTGTACGTTTATCACCAGACTGTACTTGTATCTCTTGAACTGCAATAGTAAGATAGTTTAAATTTTCACAAAATAATATGATGTATTTTTATTGCCACTATAACAACGAATACTAAAAACAGAATAAAATAAACATTTAAACCTTAACTGGTACTTAAGAAAGGGCAACGTAACTGGAATCAAAGTCAATTTGGAATACGAATAAAATTAATTTTTAGTTAGGAAATAGAACTTATCTAATATGATTTTAAATTATATTTCAGATTCAATCTCTAGCTACGGATCCCTGCCTTGGGCAATAATTTGTCCTATAATTGCAGAACGGTTTGGAAGAAAGGTACCATATTTTGTTTTATGGATAAACACAATGGTATGCGTTTTACTATTTTACTTCAGTTCAAGTGTCACTGAACTTTTTATAAGTGGGTTTTTACAAGGAATGCTCCCAACGGTACAAATTGCGGTGTCCATCATGGTTCTTACAGAATACACCTCACCCAAATATAGAGGCATACTTATAACTTTTAAAACTGCAACATTTTTCTGGGGTATTTGGATCTCTAATGCTATCGGAACCTTTTTCCATTGGAAGAACATTGGAATATTGATATTTATAGTATGTATTTATAATATCAGTGTACTTTTTTGGCCCGAGTCACCTGTATGGTTGGCGACTAAAGGAAGATTTGAAGAGTGCGCAAAGAGTCATCGCTGGTTAAAAGGAGAAGATAAAGATTCAGAGGAAGAACTGAAGCAGCTTATACTTTCTGAAAAAGAGAATTTAAGGCGGAAGAACGTACGTCAGAATATCAAACACCAGAATTGGTTGAATACATTGTATAAAGCGATAACAGCTAAAAGGTTCTACAAACCATTTATATTTTCATTACTTATGACATTTCTATACCACTTTTCGGGAAAGTTGGCTTGTACTGGGTATATAATTGATATTGTGAAAAATATAACTGAAAGTGAGTCGACAGCATATCAAGGAATGCTTGTTTTAGACGGAGTTACTGTATTTGGAATGTATATCGGCGTATTTCTCAACAAAGTTCTTAAACGACGTACATTGTTGTTAGGTGCTTCCTGTATAGGAGTCATATTTTTGTATATTTTGTCAACATATTTGATTTTAGTTCATTTTAATTTTATATCTGAAAACAAATATGTGACCTTACTCCTCTTAACGGGTTTCTCATTAACAATCAGCTGTGGTCCTATTTTGATGACCATGTGTTTGTCTAGTGAAATAACACCAATAAAGTTTAGAAGCTTATTCTTAGGTATTTTCGCATTTTTTAATAACACCGTAATGGGCACTATTTTAAAATTGTTTCCGTATATTTTTAAATATTTTAACTCACATGGAGGGTTTTTATTCTTCGCCGTATCGACGTCAGTATTTATTTATATTCTATACAAAGTTTTACCTGAAACGAAAGATAAAACCATTCTAGAAATAGAAAAAATATTTTCTGATGATGTTATAGTCACAGAAAAAGAAACAGCGTTAATGAACGTTGAAAAAGTAGGTCTTAGAGAAATCCCATTATTATAGTTATTGAGAATGATTGTGTTATAAATGTATTTTATGAGATCTTCTTAAAAAATGGCAAATAAAATTACGATTTGAAAAATAAAGTTTGTGCAAAAATCTGTCTAATACGTCTGAACTCTGACTTCAAACTATTACTTACCCCATATTATTACGAGTAGCTACAGTGTTACATTGAAACTTGTATATAGCTTATATGATTTTTTTAAATATAATAACCGGTTAAGGGCGTATAGCACTCGCACAGAAAAGAAACAGAATAATTGTAAATTTATTGACCCATTTGTACTGAAATTGAGATCCTAAACTCCTGACTCCGACTAATTACATTCTTCAAGCCAGACTTTAGTATAAAATACCTACTTAAAGTATCAATTTCAACACTAATGTTATACTTATCAAGATTAATGAAGTTATACTTAATTTGCATATCACACACGCGACTTAATATAAGCCTACCTATACAAAGTCAAAGGTAATGATGTAGGAGACATTTATTATTATTTATGTATAGCAGGTACCTCGAACTATATTTATATTGTTTGTAAAAGATAACTTAATCTCTTATAGATATCTTAAAATCTAAGAATAATTTAAAGAACTTAGATTTTCTTTTTATATTATACGTCGTGGAGTGTCAGAATGTTTTTTCTGTAAAAATAATAGATAAGAGAACTAAATGTGCATAAGCTACAAATATCCCAAAATTAAACTGCGAATAATGCTTTCGCAACATCATTGTTACATTGGCGATATATTTTTTGTTGTAATACTAATATTTTTGGATGACTAAACGGGTTTACAGATGAAAAAGTTTGATGAATTCTCGCCCAAAACAAACATTTCGAATGTGCAATGAAATAACCGTAATTTATGCCCGCGGCACATGCATCATTGTCATGTTTTTATGCATATTTTACAAAAAAAAACACATTTACGTAAAATCTAGTTACAATTTGGTTAAACTATTTGCTATACTTTTGATTGCATGTCTTTTTTCCGCCAAAAAGAACTAGCTATTGACCGTGTTTTACTGTGACTTAGATCTCGTTGCTTCAACTAACGAACAAACAGGTGGATGTTAAATACGGCGGTCTGTTTTAAGACTTTAGACATAAAGATTGAATTTTCCAAAATTCCCTCGAACTCACTCCAAAGACCTCCATGGGTCCCGAGAAAAGAATTAATGACATATGACTCAGATCCGTTGCTAGTTGAAGCTACGTACAAACACGTAGTTGTAAATATGGCGGTATTTTCATGACTTTTGCATTTTAAAAATTTCTTTGTATTCATACTAAGGACCTCTATGGTAAAAAAAGATATTACGATTTGAAAACTTTTTTGTTTTCGTTGGTTGTCGTGAGCGATTAGTCCTGACCACGGGTACTCCAAATTGTATCTGAATTGCATAAAACGATGGCCCTTGTGTAGCAACAGAGACTTGGATCTTGCAACAGTCGATATCGTCTATCGTGGCTCTTGTTTCCTACTCAATTTACATAAGACACTTGATAAAAAGTACCTCTATTGTTCCCTGGAGTTTTAAACTGCGCTTTTTTCTCGTTCGGTATGTTTATCTTTTGGTACTTGTGCATGTTATAAAAAAGTGGCTGTGACATACGGACAGACGGACAGACAGACATGACGAATCTATAAGGGTTCCGTTTTTTGCCCATTGGTTACGGAACCCTAAAAAGGCTTGTTTTAGAATTAGGAGGTGGATAAAGTTTTCCTTAAATTTCACGGAGGAGATTCTCAATTCGTCGGAATCTTTTTTTGGTGTCAAAAAAGTTATTAGAGGCACTTACGAAATGCCTCTACCACTAAGTTCAGAAAGCTTTATGCATTGAGAAGAACGGTCATGAAACTCGACTCTTGCTCTTTTTATTACTCATCATACGACAAATTTTATTTATGTTACCCACTATTATTTGAATATTCTGAAAGAACCACAATGCTTGTTATTTTCGAAAGTTTAAATTTTATAGTATCCGCAAACTTCCATGAGAGCACTTTTAGGAAGTTTTGCTTAATGCAAAGAGGATTATCGTGTCTTTCCAATTCTGGCAGTGGTCCAGACAAAAGAGAAACACCGACTCAAGATTCTGTTTCTGTCCATATAAAAACTCTGTACAGATTTTTTCAATACGTAATTTTTCTTAAAAGGAAAAAGTATGATAATATTATGTAAAACATAAAATTTAGCGATAATTTATGATAAATTGTATAAATATTATATTCCTTATTATAATCGCAGTAATTGTCAACAATTTTAAATTTTTTTAATTAGTTCAATATAAATTGATTTAGTTCCCAGTTTAACATAGTTTAAAAAAAATTCTAGTTACAAGTCGCAATTTTTAATAATTTTATATTTGCAGTGCATCGTCTATATCACTAAGCGCCTCGATATGTAATAAATCTGCAGCGTTAATATCAGTGGCGTTTGGAACAAGATACGACAATTTGGAACACACTGTTGAGTTCCCCGTACGTGACTTGTACCCTGAATTGTTGTGTTTGAAGGCCAACCACGTTCCAACAACAATACATGGAGCAGACGATTGTACAACGAGGAAATTAAATCGTGCTGAGTGCGAATTTCATCCGAATAAATTCGCGCTCTAATCCCATGTGGATTTAATTTTATACTCTCACAAAATAAAACAATGTTATTTATTGTCGTTTACAAAGAGCTACACGTATAATACTTATATGATATTACGTGTAAAAGGAAAAACAATTTCTTTGGAAAAAAAAATTTCGAAACTACTGGACCTATTCTAACAATACTTTCAATATAATTATTATTATTATATTTAGGCCTACATTATATCTGAGTAAGTAAATGGTACTTTTTAATCAACTCATCTCAAGATCATTATAAATTACAGCTAAATAGTGTTGAGTAGGACATACAAGAGGTAGTACATTTGTCCCGTACATGCCATCAAAATGTAAGAGCGGCTCAACATTAAAAAGTGTACTGCTTCAAATTTTGTGTCGCGGCTATCGCGTTCTCGCTCACTCTCCGTAATTCGACTTTGAGGTGACAGAGAGGAGAGTGAGTGACACGCTACAAATTACAATAGTAGAGTAATACGTCTAATCACAGAACACTATTAATAGTAGAGTAGTACGTGACCGCGTCGCGAGTGAGACTTGAGAGAGAAAATGTCCATGTTATGCTATAATATTGTGAGTCTGAGGTCAATGAGTTGCTGTGACGACTTGACGAGTGTGAAGAGTAATGAGTATAATACCTATTGTTTTATATTACTAAGGGCCAATTTTTCAATCCTGAGATAAATCAACATAATTAATCAAATAATAACTATCGAGATAATAAAATTAACTAACTGTATAACTAACTTTAAAAATGCAAAAAATAGTTATGTTATGACAGAGAAAGGATGTATGTTTTTTTTGTATCTGCCTGTTGAAAAATCCGAAATTGCGCTATCCGTCGAATTGCGCCTATCTAGTTGCACTGAGGATTGAAACTTCGGCCCTAAATAAAGTTTAGTCAAACGATAAAATCAAACGTGATATATTTTCTTGTTACGTCAAACGTATCGACCGCGACATCGTAGAGACGACGCGAGCTTCAGTACGCCTCGTACACCTCGTCAAGACTTCAATACATACGTCAAATGTCATGTTTCTACTCTTTACTTCAAACATGGCAAACTTATCGCTTAACGTCAGTACCAGTAGGACTTTTTTGTACTGAGCCAGGACATTGTACTGGCTCAGTACAAAAAAGAGGCTACTCTTACAAACTCTTTTTTAAGTCATGTCCTACCCAACACTACAGCTAAATATAAAAGAGTTTTATTTGCGTTTCTTGCTTTTTTTACCCACGACGGAACGGAGTACGGGTATATGCGTTTAGGGTGAGAGACCGTTTGTACATTAGTTGGTTGATGAAATTTTTTGATTGTTTGTGTGTTAAATTGTTCACAGAAAACGAATCTCCAATAAAAAAAATGTTTGTTTGTTTGTTTGTTTGTGCACATCCAATGTTCCCATTTATTGCCACAACGGCTGAACCGATTTAGATTCAGTTTTCTGTATAATGTTTGGTATTCATTGGCGATGGTTCGTAGATAGTTGTTACGAACATCGATCACCAGGGGGCGCCATAAAAAACATTTATAGTGCAAACGAATGTTCCCATTTATTTCAAAAACGGCTAAACTGATTTCGATACAGTTTTTAATAAAATATAAGTGACTTATTGGCGATGGTTCGTAGATAGTAGTTACGAACATAGCTCACCAGGGGGCGCCATAAATACATTTAGAATGCAAACGAATGTTCCCAATTTAAACTTTTGGAATAAAAACTACTGAATCGATTTGGATACATTAATAGATAGTTGTTACGGAAATCACTCACCAGGGGGCGCTACTTGTTTGATATGTTCTAACGAGGCTCACACATTATATTTGGTGACGAGGACATTATATCTGGTGATGCAACTTGGGATTGAGTGTTACTCAACAATCGTAACTATTAAAATACTTCGAGCTTGGGACCCATTAGGTTTCGTTTAACTATTCATTATAACACATTTGATCTGATAACGAGGGTCAATGATGCCTTCCGACGCTGCATAGAGGAGGTAGTAGGTAGTTTAAAATTAATTTTTATTTTGTAATAATATTATAGGTATAATAATTGAAAAAGTATAAAACAAGTGGAAAATTAAAAAAATTTAAACACCCACGACTCTTATAGACTTGAAATTGAAAAAGGATTAAATAATATTTTTAAAACTCCCCGACTAAAGGAAAGTAAGAACTAAGAACCTATCAGTATAATTACAAATCCAAGAAAATCCGTCGGAGCTGCCATTGACATTTCTGTTTCCAATATCAATTAATTCAGTTAGTACCTATAGGTAAGCTTACCGGTAGCTTATTATAAGAAGTATCAAGAAATTGAACTAGTTACCAAATGAATAAAGTAAACACACACACTGGTAAACAGCAACATCTTGCACCATCAACACCGGCACAGGCAGAACATAGCAGCTCCGGCGGATTTTCTTGGATTTGTAATTATACTGATAGGTTCTTAGTTCTTACTTTCCTTTAGTCGGGGAGTTTTAAAAATATTATTTAATCCTTTTTCAATTTCAAGTCTATAAGAGTCGTGGGTGTTTAAATTTTTTTAATTTTCCACTTGTCAAATCCAATGCTTTAAGCTTTCATCAGCCTAAGGTACATCGTCTCTACCTTATGGTTTCTATTTATTTGTTAAGTCCTTTAAGAGTACTTTTATATTATAGTTAGGTAATCTTAATAGAATTAGGTATACTAAGGTAGGTACCTACATCTTGAGAAGTCCGCGGTGAAAGTAAGACTTCCTTACCACAGGATAACTAGTTAGGAGTCTGATAGTCACCACAATATGGCACTTAGCTTAATGTCACTTCTAACATGGCAATTTAATTATTATATTTCCATATTGTGTAACGTAACATATATTGTGAACACAATAAATAAATAAATAAAATAAATAAAAATCATATCCTGAACCGAATAAGTAGCGTAATTTTCACTGAAATAAATTACCTTTTGTTACCTGTCCATTGATTTAGATATTATAGTCTTTATTGTTATA
Source organism: Coenonympha glycerion (assembly GCA_963855885.1). Lineage (NCBI taxonomy): Eukaryota > Metazoa > Arthropoda > Insecta > Lepidoptera > Nymphalidae > Coenonympha > Coenonympha glycerion. The sequence continues at coordinate 10,669,588 of OY979637.1, read as the reverse complement.
ATCTAGGTACATTCCTTGATGTTGCAGTTCTAGGTTATAATACAGGATTGAGAACAAAATATAGTGATGTTCTTTAAAAGATAAATGTAACTTGAAGAATTTGTTGTTCAAAGAATCCGATTCCAGATATCGAGCACAGAGAATCTTTGATACAACCGGATATTTATCCTGAATACGCGGGGAAATGCTTTTGGATGGATCGAGTTAGCGTAAAGAGAATTATAAGATTTTTTTATGAAACTATAATGATTATGTTATGCAATTTTTATGTCGTTATTCATTCAGGATTTAGCTGATACTCATAGATAAAATTACAGACTGTAACTCGTGGCTACAGCTTATCAAACTATATCCCCCATTTCTGTTGTCAGGGTTCGGAACCATTACGAAAATTTATGGAAAACAACGTTAAAAGTTATTTAACCACTATGGAAAGAACAGAGACTTAATTCATTTGTAACTTCCAGGTATCAGTAGAAAAAGACTCATAAATTGTTTGTGCAATAATGTGAAATCAGAAATAGAAAATTCTTGATAAAAAAAGTTCCACTTTCCTAACAACAGAACAAATTTCTCTAAGATAACAATTCCAAATATTTTCTTACGGAAAAAATTCTCCGTAATGAGTTTTCCTATATCAAATGTCCAGTAACTTTATATTAAACTAGTAGGTCGCGTGAGGGCGCGGGCCACATGTGGCCCGCGTGCCGTCTTCCCCCCTATTTGCCTTCCAACTTTTAGTCTCTTCAATATTCCCCATACATTTTCTATGGAAAAAAAATTCCGCCATATTGGATTTTTTTTTCTATTCATCACCTAGACCTTCGAGTCCTAATTAAATCTTGTCAAGAAACCGTTCTTCCATCTCTTATACTTTCCGAGATATCGACGAAATTCGAATGGCGGCCATTTTGAATCCGCCATTTTGATTTTTTTTTCAGCTAACTGTCAATTGGGTGACGTTTCGAGTGACATTTGGTCGAGCACCCCCCACCTATCTCCAATACCCTTGGCTGTGCTCTTCATCCGTCTTCGAAATCCTCAATCATCAGCTCTCTCCGTATTTTTCCTCCGAATGAATTTTTCCCTTCTATACGAAATGGTCATTGAAAAAAAAATTTTTCATACAAAATTGTTCAAGAGAGGTGATCAATCAGTGAGTGAGTGAGTGAATCAGCACGAGTAGCTATATATATAGTAACTAGTAGGGCGCGTGTGTGCGCGGGCCACATGTGGCCCGCGTGCAGTCTTCCCGCCTATAAAGGTATCGCCGTCATCTCCATCGCCCATTGAAATCCGATTGGCAGTGAGCTGAAAAAATTACCAAGGAGCACTGTCATGGTTTTAAAGATAGTTAAGGTCAGTTCGAGCAAAAAAATACGCTGAACCTCATCGGATGAGGTTCAGCGTATTTTTTGTTCGAACACCCCTTAACTATCTTTAAAACCATGACAGTGCTCCTCAATCATCATCCAAATCCTAGATCATTGTCTCTTCTCATAGTATGTATATTTTCCATGGAAAGATAAATTCCGCCACAGTGAATTATTAGGATGCATCCCGTAGAACTTGAGATCCTGATCACCTCTTGCTAAGAAACCACTCTCTTATCTTTTATACTTTCCGAGATAGAACAACACGAAATTTGTATGGCGGCCATTTTGGTTTTTTTTCAGCTCACTGACAATTGCCTGAAGTTCCGAGTATTTTTTGTTTCAGCAGTCCCCACCTAACAATAATACCTTGTCCATGCTCCTTGACTGTCTTTAAAATCCTCAATCATCACCTCATTCCATATTTTTCTCTGGTAGTCATCCAAAAATCCGCATCAAAGCACTTCATGTTTTACAACTCGTAGTCTCTTCAATATTCCCCATACATTTTCTATGGAAAACTAAATTCCGCCATTTTGATTTTTTTTTCTATCCATCGAATAGACTTTCGGGTCCTGATCATTTCTCTCCAAGAAACCACTCTTCCAACTTTTATACTTTTCGAGATGAACGCCGATGAAGTTTGTATGGCGGCCATCTTTTTTCCGCCATTTTGAAATTTTTTTCTGCTAACTGCCAATTGGATGACGTTTCGAGTGACATTTGGTCGAGCACCCCCCACCTATCTCCAATACCCTTGGCTGTGCTCTTCATCCGTCTCCGAAATCCTCAATCATCAGCTCTCTCCGTATTTTTCCTCCGAATGAATTTTTCTCTTTTATACGAAAAGATTAGTAAAAAAAAATTTTTCCATACAAAATTGTTCAGGAGAGGTGATCAATGAGTCAGTGGCCAATCAGCACGAGCAGCTATATATATATTAACTAGTAGGGCGCGTGTGTGCGCGGGCCACATGTGGCCCGCGTGCAGTCTTCCCGCCCGTAAAGGTATCGCCCTCATCTCCATCGCCGAGTGGAATCCGATTGGCAGTGAGCTGAATAAATTACCAAGGAGCACTGTCATGGTTTTAAAGATAGTTACGGGCAGTTCGAACAAAAAAATACGCTGAACCTCATCGGATGAGGTTCAGCGTATTTTTTGTTCGAACAGCCCTTAACTATCTTTAAAACCATGACCGTGCTCCTCAATCATCATCCAAATCCTAGATCATTGTCTCTTTTTATAGTATATACATTTTCCATGGAAAAATAAATTCCGCCACAGTGAATTATTTTCCATGCATCCCGTAGAACTTGAGCTCCTGATCACCTCTTGCTAAGAAACCTCTCTCTTATCTTTTATACTTTCCGAGATAGAACAACACGAAATTTGTATGGCGGCCATCTTGAATCCGTCATTTTGATTTTATTTTCAGCTCACTGCAAATTGCGTGAATTTCCGAGTATTTTTTGTTTCAGCAGTCCCCACCTAACTATAATACCTTGCCCATGCTCCTTGACTATCTTTAAAATCCTCAATCATCACCTCATTGAATATTTTACTCTGGTAGTCTTCCAAAAAACCGCATCACAACCTTGCATAATTACCAACTGTTAGTCTCCAACATTCCCCATACATTTTCTATGGAAAAATAAATTCCGCCATTTTGTTTTTTTTTTCTTTCCATCAAATAGACCTTCGTGTCCTGATCACTTCTTGTCAAGAAACCATTCTTCCATCTTTTATACTTTCCGAGATATCGGCGAAATTCGTATGGCGGCCATTTTGAATCCGCCATTTTGAATTTTTTTTCAGCTCACTGGCAGTTGGATGACATTTCGAATGACATTTGGTCGAGCACCCCCCACCTATCTTCAATACCTTCGCCGTGCTCTTTACCCGTCTCCGAAATCCTCAATCATCAGCTCTCTCCGTATTTTTCCTCCTCATGAATTTTGCCCTTCTATACGAAATCGTCATTGAAAAAAAAATTTTTCATACAAAATTGTTCAGGAGAGGTGATCAATCAGTGAGTGAGTGAATCAGCACGAGTAGCTATATATATAGTAAAGGAGGGTAAGTATTATTTCATGTTCCCTATGCAAAGAGAGCATTTTAATAACGAAGGTAATTACAAAAACACCGCCGACATTTCTTTTTGTTTATACTAAGACTGAAGCTATTTTGTTCAGAGCTCAAGATGTTACTTTGAACAAAAAATAGGAAGGCAATTATGGATTCATTAAGAGAGTCTTTCCTATTTTCTTACCCCTTAGTTGCGAGTTGAATACTTATAAGTTTGGATGTGTATGGTCTTGTTTTATTAAGTACCTAAGTAGTGTTAACTAAGAGTATGTTCCCTATAACTTAAATTGTTATCTTTTCGCTTTCCTGTAGAAGAAGCCACTTAGTGGCATGGTGCTTGACCATAAACACTTTAAACTTAACAATTAAGTAACATAATTATATAAGTGTGAGTCGATCCCGCCCACTAAGTTTTCCGTTTTACGTATATTATATTTGTACACGCCGGGTCTGTGACACAAGGAGACGGCGTGGACGTTCGGGCCCATGGAAAACGTCCCGCGGAATCTCACAGACCGTCGGCGGTGGTGAATTGCTCTAATCTTGGGTCCGCGGTAATAAACTTAAATCTAGGGTACTTACCCGCTCCGGAGACTGACGAGCACCCGACGTGGGACGGAGGGGGTATGGAGGCGTATGGCTATTGTAGCCAAAACAATATTTTTTTTTATAACCTAATGTACACACTTGTACATGTACTTCAGTTTACAGATTTTTGCCTGTAAGTACTTGTAGTTAAAGACGATACTATCTACCCTGAAAATTTTAATTCCCTTGAGAATGTTGAAATACACTTTCTTTGAGGCCTAAACAGCCATAATATTTTTATGCTGATAACTTCGAATTTAGATTTTTCACTCCTTCAAGGGACTGTAGAGTATATGGTTTTATTTTCCACTCCATATCCCGACGCGTTCTGCAGATAAATAGTCACGATAAACAGAAAGACTATTGATTGTATTCGGATTTTTCCTTTTTACGAACGGAACCCTAAAAATCATCTCCGCAGTTTTTTAAAAAGCTAAATTGTTTTGTCCTCATCTCTAGACAACTGAAAGCGGGCAAATGAGCAATCGCGTCTCATACATTTTGCACTATTTTCAAGCAAATTACTTTGACTTTGCGCTGAAAATGACGCGACGTGCCGGCACGTTTCATATACGGCGGAGTATGTAGGGTGTAATCACGGTTACATCAAAAGCTACACATTGTGCGCCTTGATAGTAATCAACGCTCCTCGAAATGGCATTCACGTAGCCTTGATGATGCTCGCCATTATCATGTGTGTAGACGTAGAGTTTTTGGATTTTCTTAACTTTATCTTTGCATGTTCGGGTATGTCCTCAGAGGTTTTTGGTGCTTTATGAAGACCATTTTAACAAATTAATATATTAAGTACATGATCAAACCCTTATGACTCTATGGGCCTGTTTCACAAAAATATATTTGAAGTTGTGACAGATTCGCAATGCAAAAATTGTCACAACATCGAATATATTCAGCAGATATTATCTGGTGATTGTGAAACTATGATGGAGGTGGAATGGTATTTTTTTCGACAGTTTGCCCAATAAATCAAAAACTATAAACGATACCCCACTCAATATTGTTATCTCGTTTTGAAATTTGACGACCCGGTCTATCCCCTTGTCAAATAAAAATAAAAAATATTTTTTATGATTGCAATGATAGCGCGCCGCAATTGCCTACAACTATTCCAAATTTCAGGTTGATAGCTTTAATAGTTACAGAAATAATCGAGTGTGACAGACGGACGGACGGATGGACGGAGAAAGTCTCACCATGAGGGTTCCATTTTTACCATTTTGGTATGGAACCTTAAAAACAATTTGAAATTTCTAGACCAACCGGCCCCTAAAGATGCATTCAATCTGGTGATATCATCCCCTTATTTTGTAATGGTTACAATTTCTTCAAAATATTCTGTCGTCTTGGATGTTATATTCTCATAAACTTACAAATAATATAAATAATGCCACCAGCGTACACTCGATAAATCCTCAAACATTTCCTCAATACTGCAAATCTCTTGTAGGATTTCCAATTTCGAGATCGAACAAGGCCGTGCGTCATAAAACTTTGGAACCAGTTAGCTCCGTCGTGTTTTATCGAACTTTTGTTTCTGAAGTGGCGAAACCGATAAGTCTCTGTACCAACTAACTGCTGAACTAGGATTTTTGTCCCTGTTCCTGTACAAAAAATTTTGCGAATTTTGTAGTGCAAGAACTCTGCTATTTTATTTTTTCTTTTGGTATTTACTTATAAGGGTTCCATACCAAAATGGTAAAAATGGAACCCTTATAGTGAGACTTTCTCCGTCCGTCCGTCCGTCCGTCCGTCCGTCCGTAAGTCTGTCACACTCGATTATTTCAGTAACTAGCAAAGCTATCGACTGGAAATTTGAAATAGTTTTAGGTACTAGTGACCCAACGTCATAGCAATCATAAAATTTTGAAAATCATTTTTATTTCTATTTAAAAAGGGGGGTAAACCGGGTTGTTGAAATTTCAAAATGAGATAACAATATTGAGTGGGGTATCATATGAAAGGGCGTAACTTGTGTATTCTAAAACCAATTTTTATTTATTTTTATGCCTGATAGTTTTTGATTTATTGAGCAAACTGTCAAAAAAAATACCGTTCCCCCCCTTATCTCCGAAGTTTACCAATCGAAAAATCTGAAATAAATATGATCAATAGAAGTTAACGTATATTTTACAGGAAAAATAAAATGAACTCGCTAACTTATATACTTTTTGTGATATTAACAATAAACCGCCAAAAACAAAGTTACGTTTGCGGTTCGCCAACAAAAGTACCTATATGTAAATTATACTCGTAAATTCATGAAAAAAAGAGATTATTTTAATGTTTTACTTCTTTTATAGTATGGAATCCTCGGTGCACGAGTCTGACTCGCACTTGGCCGGTTTTTTTTTATTTGCTTTTATTCAATAACAAAACAATATATTATAATCCACTACGATCTCATAATATTATAATAAGAATCACTCATTCAAGTTAAAGATATATTTTCACTAATTTTGAAGTATAATTTACTGGAGCACTGAATCATTTGCATCAATCAATCAGTATTTTTAGTGGCATTATATTGCCAAATTCGTTAATAACTCAATCATTTTTAGCAGGTTTATTTGTGCGTTGCTGTGAAATTTGATTAATGTATCCAAAAAAATACAAAAAATCCGAGACGCTTTATCTATTGCTTTATTCCTAATGCTTTATTTATTCAGAGGCCATCTGTTTTGATGGGACCTGCGATACCGCAACGTGCTAGGGTAACATCAAGGTGCCCAGAGAGAGATTTAAATAAAGAAGCTTTTAAGGTGTATCTGTATAAATTGAAATATAGAAAGGAAAATAACATTTTGAGGGCTTAACTTTCTTTTTTTGGAAGTTAAACAGTAAACACATAAGGTGTAGTTATGTTGGTGGGTTAGCTACACTAATATTGGTAATGCTTCCATTTATTGCGTCATTGGATAAATTGGATGTGTCAAGGGATTCAGTACTTTTCATTATTAAAAATTCGTACTTGGTTGCAATCTCAATTCTCGCCTGATGGTAAGTGATGCTGCAGCCAAAAGTGACTAAATTTGGTGAATAGCGACTAACGGTTAGTACACAGCGCTGTACTTTCGGTGGTTGTAGAAAACTAAAAAGAATTATATTAAGTCTGGTATGGAATCTTACTTAGGACATCCCGCTGCTAAGAGTTTTCACCAACTCTCCAGGTTCGTCGTCAATAATAAGATTTATATTTGACGATTTACGATTTTCCATCACATCATATTTGTCATCAAGCAAAATCGCAATTAAGCATTACTCTATAATTGTTTTAAAACATGATAATTTAGGTAACAAAATATTTTTTGAAGAAATATAGCAATGAAATTGTCACAAGCTGTAGGTATTTCGTGACGAGACGTGGAAATGTTGAGTAAAAAAGTATAAAACATTTTAATAATGTACGCAAATGTTGCCGGTAAGCCGGCTGAGTATATAGCTACGTTATTTAGGCTTCACAGTGTTATAACTTGAACGTCAAGGGGCTTAGTGGAAGCCGGTTCTGACGGTTCACTCTGATGACTGTGAAGCGCGCACCCGGTATAGCTCTTTTGATGAAACCATGATTACGCTGTATGTACTCATACGCGTCAAATATTGGAGTGAGCGGCTGTAGAGCGGTGCTGGATAGGGCAATAATAGATGGTAGCAGGAGTCATATTTTTATTTTTTTTGGTAAATTCGACATTTTCTAAAAATGAATCCTAGCTAGATCGATTTATCGCCTCCAAAACCCTCTGTATACTAAATTTCATGAAAATCATTAGAGCCGTTACTGAGATCCAGATTATATAGAAATATATATACAAGAATTGCTCGTTTAAAGGTATAGGATACAGTCTGTGTTTAAATAAATCACAGAATCGTGAATGAATCGTGAAATAAATTCTTTAATCACGTGTAAGAAAATAATGCTTTGGCCCTGGCCACAGACACGTTTACCATACCTAAATATTATAACCCTGTTATATCCTTCTACAATAATCATAACACTAATGTGAACTTGTTGACGTAATAGTGGGTTTTGGGATTAGGAACTTTAATTCCTGAGTTATAGAATTCTTCCATCGTCAACTGTTTTGCATTTTACAATCCAGTGAGATTTGTTTGGTGATTTAGAAATATTGTGGTCTATTTTTTGTAGGTACGGCGAGTTGAAGCATCGTCAAGATTTTAAGTAATTTCTCATTGGTCTTACTTACAAGCACTTATTTTTTACTTTTGAAGTGACACTGGAACAAAAAATTATATAAACCTTGGATATAACCGCTATAGAAAAAAATATTGAGCTTCAAAAGCCTTGTAGACTTCTTCTTTGAAAAAGTTTGATGGAATTATTTACTGGAATTTGACCTTATAGAAGTTACGGGCGTTTATTCTGCTTATATAAAGATGTGTCTTGTTCTTCAAAGATGTGAAACATACCAGTAGATATCCATTTTACCCGTGCGTAATGATTAACTGCCAAGCCTTTCAAATTTGAGAAGATACAAAGAATTGCCAGCACTGAGCTGGCAAGAAATAAATTTTAAAAGATATCGGTATTATTCCTGTAGTCGCTGCCTGTGGGGCACTAAAAAAGAGAAAAGACATCTCCTGTTTTGCGATCTCAAAAGGCGTTCATGGCAGGCCTGTCGAGCCAAAATGATACTCTCTTGTATCGCTATTTATTGCCCTCTGGGCAGCGATTGTTTGCTATAGGTGTGATACATATTATACGACTTGATTTGAGGCGAAAGTTATCCTTTCGCTATCTCTTCTAGATTTGTTTTTATTCAGTGTTTTGCAAATAAAGTTGACGCGTTTGTACTGCGCGCATTCAAGCTGAATAAAAGCGACGCGACGGGGCGACGACGTGCTATGAAATCGAGCTATTCGTGGAAAGGGTTTTTTCATGTAGTTTCAGAGACATTCCAATTAGTTGTGGTTACGGTATGTGACTGAAGCGTACGGAAAATCCATAGGTTGAAATTTGCGAGTCAGTTACCTAAACATTCAACCAGTCCCATTCGGCTTACGAGTCATTTACGATTAAATTGACGTAAGGAATTGTTATGAAAAGCAAATTTTGTGCAGTGGTGCGTTCTTCATAGTAATATCAATGTTCCGCGTCATAGGCCATATCTGGTAGTGCCTGGTATTAATGTTGCTCTTTTTAATCATCCGTAAAACGTATTCCTATTTGCATTAATGTATCTAAACAAATTATAGAAAAATAGGTGTTGAATTCAAAATATCTTTATCATAGGCCTAAGTTACAGGCACTTAATAGAGGTCAAAAAAGTAATAAAGTATAGGGAAGCTCGTATGAAGAGCAACCTTAAAAGGCGATATACCCATACGTTGAGACAATACTTAAATAACACTATAGATTAAATTCAAATAAAAGGTCTTAATTTTTTTTTACCAAAGTGTGAAATGGGTACCTCTGCGTCGTATTTTTTCATTTACTTAAAGACTTCTGCTTGTTTTTCATTCCAGTTTTTGAAGTTTCATTCCAGTTGTTTACTGGAATGAAACTTCAAAAACTGGAACTTCAAAAACTATGTAACTAATTGTAATAAGTATTATGAACGATTTATCTCTATTAAATGTTTTCGCACATATACATGAACGAGCGAAACATTAACGTTTGCATGCAATAAATAATTCTGAATTGAAGTTAATTGAATCCAAAAAGACCCTTCAGCGTCTGCGCTTCATGATAGGTAATCCACGGGTTATAACGTCATAATATTTAGGTTTATGGAGCCTTATAAAGTATTATTACTCTACCGCCCAGTAGGTATACCAATTCCAACACTTTGTTTATTAAATTATACGTTATTACTAGGTTATCACGAACATTATACAGCACGCACCTTGTAATAAAGAAGAGTGTGCACGGGGGCTACTCAGAACAATATAGTATAATTTAATAAGTGTAGGTACTCGCGGCACTTTATTAAAATGAACAGCCGAGGGATGCTGGTAGAGACCCGAGTGTGTTATAAAATAAATATTTTTTCTGTCCCTTTGTTTGTACAGAACTTGGGTAGATTGGATGAGGTTTTTATAAGTATTTTTTTTGTTAACGTTATATTTCCAGCGCTCGGTTGACCCTGTCGCGTGGTTGCTTATTTGATGAGAATTTTATTATTTTAACAAATAACCACAAAAATATGATATAATATTAACTGACATCAGGAACTTAATTGAAATCACATTTATTTTGCGACATAAAAAGATTGGAAATATATTTTTTACCCACAACGCAAGGGGGTATTTGAGGTTAATGCCATTCGTACTAAGACGAAAGGAATGATAAAAATGAATAAGAAAGCATGCATTATAAATCTGAGAATCTTGTTAACTTTTTAAATAATAATGAAAAGTATATATAACCGCAAACACTTTTTGAATTGGTTCATGATTTTGAAGTGCACGTGACATGCCCACGGATTTTAGTGAGAGGTCGTGAGATCGATTCCCCCTACGAACTTCTTTGGATTTTATTCTTAAATTGACTCAGGTCTAGTCTGGTGAGAGGCTTCGGCTGTGATTAGTTACCACTCTACCAGCAAAGACGCACTTCCAAGTGATTTAGCGTTCCGGCACATTATTGTGTAGAAACCGTTAGGGGCTACCCATTTAAAATTACTTCAATAACATCTTTGGCTGCATTGTCACCATGTAGGCGAGATCGCAGTTAATTGTAGTGTAAACAAAACTTTCGCTAACAATACTCGGCATTTTAAAATACATTTATTTTGCAGCCATAGAGGATAGGAGGCAAGGATATCGTTCTCCTGATTACTAAAAGAAAAAAATGTAGGAAGCAATATCCTTGCAAAATCGAATTAACTCCAAGATGATTCTGCGCTGCGCTGGTCACACATCGGTCGAGTAATTATAGTAAAAAATCCAACACTCTCATCTAAACGTGGTCTTTAAGATTCAAGTGATAAAGTTCATTTTATATTGGAACCGCAAATGCAATTTTATTTTCTGATATTAATCCCGTAAGCGGCAGCTTCCGGGGTTAAGTCACGTACCAAACGAACCGACAATATGCGGTATGTTGTTGTTACGATATTACGAGACCTACAGGCAGTTTGTGAGGTTTCTTTACAGACATTATTGAGATGTCTCGTGACTTCTTGAGATTTAGTTCCTTAAATATTTATCAATTTGTAATGTTATAGGAAAAGTGGAGCAAACATAATATTACACTTTGGCAACCACGTATAGGTAAAAGAAAGCAAGGACGACAAAGAAACAGGTGGGATAACGAAATTGTACAGATAGCAGGAAGTGCGTGGGCGAGGTTGGCAAGGGAAAGAGATCTGTGGAAAGGTTTAGCGGAGGCCTTTGCCACACATGCACACACGTTCTATGCGCCACTTGTATCCAGAGACAAAAAGTAACCAATGTGTTTTCCAGGTAATAAGCCTACATTCCTAGCCAAATCGGGTCAGTTGTTGCGGCGATTGATTAACAATCATGAATCATCCTTTGCAAACGTTAACATTAAGGGTCTGTTTCACAATCACCAGATAAACTTCATCTAGCCAATATATTTGATGTTGTGACAATTTTTGTATTGGGAATCTGTCGAAATGTCAAGTTTATTCGTTTGATAAAGTTTATCTGGCGATTGTGAAACAGGTTCTTCAAATGGATGATGTTGTTGTAGATCTCAATCCAGATGTGGATTTATTTTTAACATGTATAAAAGAGAACGATGTGAAAGCACTTAAGCGTAAAGCTGCCTCACTTAGTATAGTATTACAAAGATTAAAGACTTTAATTCAGCTTAGATAGGATCTAAAAATACTAAATGGATCAGTGGGTAGAATTCCAACATATACGATAATGTCAACATAGAATTTTAATATAAGTAACTTAGGAATTTGCTCGAGAATGTTTACTTTTAAATTTATATAACGGTTTGTCTTAAAACCTTGTTAACTTGCAAAGCAATAATGTCTAGGCAAAGTCGATTTAGTTTAGCTCAGGTGCCTCGAAGTACCTACTTGTATTGTTTCACTCACACCTTTAGCTTAGTTTACTAGTGTACTCGGATCAGACTAAGTTCACTCCATAAAAGCATTACAATCTCAGCTGAAGGTACCGTATTAATGGTAGGTATAAAAGTTAACTTGATAACATGAGAATTTTTGAAATTAAATAGAGAGACACAATCCTGACAAATCTTTAGGGTTCCTAAGAGTTAATCCAGCCTATACCTATCTCCATATTAAACCTCAGAATATATATATTCTGTTGATGTGTATGAAATCACAGACAACTGCTGGTTTGATTATAATAAAAGTAAATGCAAAGGAAATACATCCTTGCTTTATCTCTTACTTCCATGGCAGTATAGATAGTTCAATCTCTTATGATTTATGCGTGCGTTTTTGTAAGGAATTAGGAAGGAGTGGGGAGCATCTTCGTGGATTGAACAACCTACCTATATACCGGGGTGGTTTCTGCGAAGTCAACACACTTCAAAGTATCGAACTTGTATAGTTACCAGTAGGAAATCAACTCAACAAGGATGCTCGAGTGAGTAAAAGCCTTACCGAGCTTGTATTGAACTATTTACAAACCACTTCAACTTGATGTCGAGCCGAAGCACTTCCTTTTAGTGGGATGACAAATAAAGTGTGTATTACATTTTCAACTAGGAACTGTTACAAAAAGAGTTTATATCTCCATTAATCTCATTTAATAAAATTGTGTGTGTTTATAGATTTTGTTGGTTTGTCCTTCATTAACGCTGTAACACAGTAAAAGAAAGTGACAGTTTAATTCAGGTGTGACTTTTTTACACACTAAAAAATTAGTAACTGAATGCAATCTCACCTGATGGTAGGTGATGATGCATCCAAAGATGTAATCGTACTAATGGTAGAGATAAGTAAACTCACCGTAACGGTTTCTACTCAGCATCGAACTGGCGCTTGTCGGCATGCGTCTTTACTGGTAGGGTTTAACTAGCCACGGCCGAAGCCTGCCACCAGACTAGAGCCAATTTAGAAGTTATCAAATTCTAAAGAGTCCCGTGGCGGGAATCGAACTCGCGCCCTCGCATTTAACCAACCGAGCGCGTGCCACTGCGCTACCGAGGTATTCCGACAAGACAAACAGAGCGTAGTATGTTCAACATGTTTATATAGTATTCATATAAAAGTCTTAATTTTATTTATGCCTTCTCATTACTCTTTTTCGTTGAAAAACAAGATCAAAAGAAATTAATCTAAATAATTTTTCGAAGTTTTTCGTCAGCAAATGAAGAGACATCTTAATCTAAATTTATGTCAACTGACCATATTATTTGTCCGTAAGTACGCCAAAGGGAAGATCTGAATTTCGATAAACATATTTAAATCAATGTTTTATCTATAGAGGTTCAAATTAAATAACAATTTTTCATTTCACATAAATATAAAATGAATGAAATATGTGTTTAAACAGATGAAAAATATTCATTGTAAAAATATTTTTTTTAATTCTATTCTATCTGCAGCCGTAGCCATATTTTGACATTGATTCGATTCGTGGCATTCGAATTGAAACAAGTCATATTATTATGGCTACGTCTGTTTATTTTTATTATTCGGAAAATCATATATAATGGTTGTTTTTTAAATTAAAATTCATAAATAATGACTATTGAAGTTTAATGTATGAATATTTTATTACAGTGTACAGTTACTGGGCGCCAGTTTTACATTTGTATACTAATACAATTTATTATTATATTATGTATGTAATTACTAATTCCCAATGTTACAGGCACAAATAACTACGCACAAACTCAGGTCAAGCGTTACAAATAGTGCTGGCGCCGGCTCCCACAGCGGCTCCCGCGACGCCGTATATTGAAGATCCAATAGCGCATCCCACCCATCCCAGAACTGGAATATACGCTCCACCAGCCAACAAACAGGCTCCGAGCGCCGTCAGCCCACCTGCGATTGCTCCACCCACGACTGTAAGCTCAGTATTACACTGGTGGGGTGGAGTGCTATGAACAATGTCCAATTCATTCCCATTAACAGCCAGTACCTTGTGTTTAACCAGCTCTCGAAGGACGTTCAAACTGTTGACGCAAAAACGATCGTACTTCGCACCGTCGTCGTCTCGAAGCAGACAGCTTTTATGTATGCTTCTACGCTGGCGGCTTTGACGAGGCACCACGGTAAATTCCGGAGGATCACCATCAAATCTGTGTGCGCCAGATTCATTACAAAAATCAGTGGCTTGTATTTCACGGTATGAAGAATCATTAATTATGTCTGGTGTGGCTATAGCGTACTGAGTTCTAGTAATGTGAACGCGCCACTGGTCGCGGCTGAACGAGTATGGCAATGGTGTACTTCTTACCAATTCCGCCATCGTATTTATTATGTTGGTAGGATCATCTCCAGTCACAAATTGGGCCATGGCATTGTTCAACTCTCGTAGTTGATCGAGTCGCTGTCGCCCAACTATGACATATGCGTTTTCTTCAAATGAATTGCTTCTGTCGTCGCTTCTCGCTTGTGGATTCGGTCCTATGAAAATATTAAACGGCAACCACGTATACACCTCTTGAGTTGTACTTACTTGAATTTCGTTGGAAAAGTGGTTGAACACTGTTGTCGATAAGCCCTCCAAACGTCGGGTAAAGTCTAGATGTAAAGTATTGAACGGATATAAGAGCAATCCACCATTTCTCGCCGCCACTGAAATCACTTCCTGGTACAAACGTTGAAAATTTGGTCCATCCGTTATCACTCTGTTGTAGAAGATTCTTAAAGTTTCGTATGGAATTATATGATGTCGAGCCAATGCAGTGCTGCTATATCGATTCGCGCCCCCTAAGGACAACGCAAGCTCTGGTGAGGGTCGCACTCGTGGTTGAAGTTCGTACGATCGATAACAATTTATGTTCGTATTGTTTACGGTAAGTTTATTAGGATCCACACATAGAGTACTTATGAATGTCAAAAGTAAAAAGAAAAATGATATTAAGAACTTCATTATGCACACTATCACGCGACGAGAGTCGCGAACGGTACTATGACGATACTTCGAATCAACTCTATATGTACCCTGAAACTATCTTATTATTTTTATGTGATCTTTAACCCCGGCCGTCACAACAGGAAAATTCAACTGTTGGGCGTAAAAACCATTTCTAGACGCTGCTGAGCTGAAATAACTACCCTTTACGCATTGATTATGTGTTGCTACATACTTAAAAAATGTTTTTGAACTTGTATTGCCTTAAAATTGTGACGAGAGTCTAAGTTAATTACTCATAGTATGTACAGGCCCACATCATAATATGGCGGAATTTCAGTCCCAAAGTATTTTTAATCACATCGTATGCTCACATATTTCGACTCCGTTCCTTGCTCTTAGTAATTAAGTAATGAAAGCTGTAATTTTCAATGAGTAAGTAATATTAATCATATCGGCAAAATCTTTTTCTTGGGAAGTGTAAATTTCTTACATAAATAGTACCCACAATAAAGAAAATAGTCATTTTACATTAGACACATCTTAATATAGCCCCAAAGTACCTAAACGATAGCTTATGCTGTGTGTTTTAGATAAATGATATAATAATATATACATAATAATATTTAATATAAATATTATATAGCAAACCCTACACCCAGACACTGGAAAACATTCATACTCATCACGCAAATATTTTCCAACAGTAGGAATCGAACCCACGAACTCCGACGCAGAGGGCGAAATCACTATCTCTGCGCTTTCAGTCATCTGTTATTTAAAACTTGGCTTTTCCCCACTGATTATTTCTGTTGTTGCTGGTTTACCCCTATAGGTGCACGATAACTTTGTAATCTATTTGCACTTGGCGTCTACGAAACCCTTAATTCCGAGTGACTTGATCCGTTTTTGGGACTCCATACCAAAATAGTAAAAATGGAACCCTTATGGTGAGACTTTCTCCGTCCGTCCGTCTGTCACACTCGATTCGATTTGAAATTTGGAATTCACTGGCCTGCAAAAGTAAGTATCACACTTTTAAAAATTTTAATTTGAAAAGTGTGATACTTACTTTTGCAGGCCAGTTTAGTTTTAGGTCATAGTGGCCCAACGTCATTGCAATCATAATAATTTGAAAATCATTTTTACTTTCAAATAAAAGGGGGGTAAACCGGGTTGTTGAAAATCCAAAATGAGATAACAATATTGAAAGGGCGTTACTTGCGTGTTCCAAAACCGACTTTCATTAATTCTGTGCCCAATAGTTTTTGAGTTATTGGGAAAACTGTCGAAAAAATACCGTTCCCCCTTATCTCCCAAGTTTATCGTTTGATAAATCTGAAATAATTATGATCATAAGGAATAAACGTGTATTTTACAGGAAAAATAAAATCTCCTCTAACTATTAATTTTTTTTTTTGATAATAAGAATAAACCGCCAAAAAAAAGTTAAGTTTGCGGTTCGCCAACAAAAGTAAATTATACTCGTATATTCATGAACAAGAGTTCTTCGTTCAATGTTTTACTTCTTTTATAGTATGGAACCCTCGGTGCGCGAGTCCGACTCGCACTTGGCCGGTTTTTTATTATTAATCTCAAATGAATGTGAAATTCATAACTGTATCTCTAACTCAGGGTCAAAGATTAGAATGATACCGAGTCTAGCCTAACAATCAAAGGTCATCGATGATAGTTTGAATGAACATTTCCCAACTTCTAAATTAAAAATGTTTTTATTTAACTTTTTCCTCATTATTACGTCTTAAGGTATCACCAAGATTAAGTACCTCGTATTACAAAGTACAGAATTACTAAATAAATCTATATCTATTTACACATCTTAATATATATAAATCTCGTGTCACAATGTTTGTCCTCAATGGACTCCTAAACTACTGAACCGATTTAGTTCAAACTTCGTGAATATCTGTCATTTGGTCCAACTTAAAAGATAGAATAGTTTTTATCCCACGTGGACGAAGTCGCGGGCGTCAGCTAGTATATCTATACTTCTATACTCATAATAAAACTGTAAAGGGTCGAATTCTGTACATTGAAGATATTTTGAAAAATTTTGTTAGAGGACACTATTTAGTCGATACTGAAGCTAAAACTGTAATTTGTTTCATTTTTGTCTGTCTGTCTGTCTGTTTCAAGGCCGTGCGTCACGGCTAATCCGATGGATTTAAATGAAACTTGACATGATTATAGTTCATACTCCGAGGTAGGACATAGGATACTTTG
The DNA here is from genome assembly GCA_963855885.1 of Coenonympha glycerion. NCBI lineage: Eukaryota > Metazoa > Arthropoda > Insecta > Lepidoptera > Nymphalidae > Coenonympha > Coenonympha glycerion. Next base: position 10,652,282 of record OY979637.1, on the reverse strand, counting down.
TAAGACGGCATCAAAGTCAAAATGTGTATTTAGCATGGTATTTAGTTATAATTCATTAACGCGTTGTCCGATTTCATTCATTCTTTTTTGTTAGAAAGAAGGTTCTTTAAAGATTAAAACTTTACATTATTATTAAGGAAAAGCAGTTTTCTAAATCACCACAAGATAACCCGTGCGAATTAAAAAAAGGTTTCTGTACAACATCACACCAGAATCCTGTGAAAAACAAAGGAATTCCACGGTATATGTAAAAAGAATCGTAATTCACGCGGGCGGAGCCGCGGGCAACAGCTAGTAAATAAATAAAAGCATTTATTCGTTTGCTTCAAACATGTTAATAAAATTGACGTTATAATTAATAATAGAGTCCGGACATGTTTTACCCCAACATGGGTGTGCAAAAAAGAAAACTGATATAAAAGTTACCATAAAAATAATAATAGTTTGGTCTCCCCTGCCGGGGTGTAGTCCTCCGCCCGGTACATATATGTATGTATGTAACGTTTACGTATGTTTATTTAATCTATGCGTATGTAAGGAAGTTTATTATACGTCTTTGGTTTTTATATATATTTATCATGTGCCGGGTGTGAGAGTTAATTTAAATATGGTGATAATAATAATAATATTCTGTCAAAAATGAACCCAGTATCTCATATCATGTCATTATTATTGTATAAAAAATATTATTTCATTATGTAATTAATAGAGGTCAGTTAAAATTTGTCATTTAAAATCTCATCAACGGAAATAATATATCGTAATTAATTATCAAGTAAGAAATAGAATAAACACCGTCTAATAAAAAAAGATTCCGACGAATTGAGAACCTCCTCCTTTTTTTGAAGTCGGTTAAAAAGAGCGTATCGCTGTACAGACGCTGTACTCAGTATTTTATGTACTAAATTAGTTTAGAAGCGTTAAGAGCCAACTTATTAGCCCTATATACATACACCGAGTTTCAATGTTAATTCAATGTTTATTTCGGATACCTATACATTCTGTATGTGTCGACAATATTAAATAACTGTATATATTGGAAGATATCTCTGTTCATACTTCATAAAGCAAACCCATTCAGTCACTGACACAAATAAAATATTCACAGACAAACATTTTACTAAGAATATACTCGTACATACTTTGTTTGGCGGAATTTATGAAAATTACTTAGGTCTCGTTATTTTGTTATGGATCATTTGATTAATTATAGTATTTTACTGGTGTTAGAATTTTGTCAAAGTTGATCAAGGTCAATAACTGAATGGGCCGTCTTTGGAATATAAACTTAATCTTTGAATTTATTATTTATAGGTTTACATCTGTCTCGTCTAATCATGTTTTCGGTAGAAAACCTTTAGCTGCCCTTCCCAATTATCGGGAACCATAAACATTTTTATGATTAGGTATGAAAACTAGAATTCTGTTACTTATGGTACATTTTAACAACTTATTTTAGGGATGTAAAAACCGGTCAAGTGCTCGTCGGCCTCTGTACCAATCTATAAAAACGGCAAAAAATGTTTGATGTTTGGGGGCCCCTTAAATATATTATATTGTTTCTATTGTAGACCTCTCTAGTCAGAAATACATCATGTCGAAAGTTTTCAACTTTCTGAGTTCTGACTATCATGGTTCAAAAGTTCCTGGTGACAGGTGGACAGACAGACAGATGCAGGATGCCGGAGTCTTAGTAATAGCAAAGGGTCTCGTTTTTATAACCTTTAGGTACCCCTATAAAAATAAAAAGCCAATATTAATTGAATAGTATCTAACTTACTAGTGAGAGACTAAAAACCTACAACAAACCTACAACAATTATTATGTACCGACGCCTTAACGAAGTAGATAACTCATACAGTTAAGTTTAAGTTCAACTTAAGCTCCAAATAAGACCAACTTACATCTCCAAGTAGGCGCCCGATCGTTCGCTCTACGAAGTTTTAGTACTTAGCCTACAAACTGGGTCTCGGGAAGTCTTAAGTTGTCTTATGCCTTAATGCGAGGCATAAAGCATCCTAAAGATCCTCAAACCAGTTTGCAATTTAATTGGGAAGCCAATCGTTATTAATTGCTCTATTTTATGGAACGTTTCGTTATGGGCCATTAAGATAACAGACTTTCCTGACAGTATTGTGGTAACAAAAGTAGTATTTGTTTTACTACTTCCTTTAATTCTTCTAATTATCTTATAATGAAACATTATTAAATCGCGCAAATTAATACAATTTATTTCTCTCTAATTATATCTGGCTATAGTATAGGCCAGTCTTTGGCCTCAATAAGTATAACAAACATCAGTGAATGCAGTGATTGCCTTAAGTATTCCAGTTACGTAATTTTAAATAACAAATTGCGTTAAAACCATGTTTTCGTTTAACGAATCAAGTCATTTCATTATTTATATAATTTTTGCAACTATATCCATTGTTTGTTTTGGTCTGTACATAAATTACGAAGGTGGCATCAAATTATTGGAACAGTTCAATAATATAATCATTTTAATGGGCCCGTTGTTTGCGTTATCTGTGGTATCGAATGGTGTGTAATTTAATAACATGCTTAATAATTGATATTATAGCTTATCGATTTATCTCGAATTAAATAAATGAAGTGAGCAAAATCGTTTAACCACAGGAGCAGGTTACATGTATAAATGATGATTAAAACGCAAATGATAAATAAACATTGATGATGTGGGCGGTGTTCCTGCATTTGGACCATACAGATACCACACAGATATACCATACAGACTTTTCAAGTAGCGGGTTATAGCAAAACAAATTAATCTGTCCTGCAGATAATAAATGAACAAACTAAATACAACACTGGCTGACCCGACGATCGTTGTTTTGCCATATAAATTATATCTCTTAGGGGTATGAAAAAAAGTTCTACATTCAGACCTACCGAATATACACAAAATATTCCGAATATACATAAATCATAAAAATCTATTCACTCCCTACCATAACACATATTTATATTAGAGATATCGTCAATATTCAAATTTTCAAATTTTAATTAAGATATTTTATGATCTATGCCCTACAATAATTACGGTTGGCACGTGTCCACTTTCTTTCACTGTTTATACTCGATCTCTTTTCTTGATCTCTGCTCAGCCATGATTACTTGTTTGTGTGACACCCATTTTTCTATAATTTATAAAATATATGTGACAGTATTCAATAGTGTTCAATCCAATAATTAAAAAAAGAACCATTTGCCATTTGAATTTTGCTTTCTGCACCTCATTTATTCCTTGAAGGCACTCGCCGACCCCCGTAGCCTAAGTCGTATGGTAGATCCACGGCAGATCCAATCGAATAATTTGTCACGTGACTTATCAAAGGCAACTGTTATTCTCATAGTTTTTTTAAATTATTTTCAATAAAGATATAGAATGAGTGATCGACGAGTTTTTGTGCGAACGTAGATAAGTTGTATACAGATCTAAGATATCTAGCACGGTGGACAGCTTGCTACAAACGATAGATTAGCGAGTACTGTAACGAGAGAGGCTAACACCCATATTCTTAGACGTTTCCTTCAACATCCCTTCACTCAAACTCAATCGAGGAAGCTTCAAAACTCCCTCAGTGTCAACCTCGAAATCGGTATTCTTAATTGGCCTTCAAATCTGTTTTGTCCTCCACTCGAGTGAGGTAAACTCTGTCAAGTCAAGTCGAGTGGAGGTGTGTCGTCACACGTGACGTCATTGTTTTGAGGTAATTTTATTGTTATAATGTTGGCCACTACAAATTAATGTCACATTAACTGCCAAAACTTGTTGTTTAGGTACATAAATTCTACGCATCGTTTTGTCTCATTGTTTCTAATATTACGCATTTACTAGGAAATATTAGAGCCCAAATAATTCAAGAGAAGATCTCGCTAAGGGAGGAGTCTTATAAAAGAGCTCAAGAACGCGAAGAAGAATAACGTAAATTAAAAGTACCCAAGAGGGAGTGGCTGGTGAAAGAAGCTGAGGAAAGTTATAAAAAAGCTTTCCTAGAAAGGGAATCTGCTGAATTAATTTTAGAGAATTTAAAAAATAAATTATTGTTCCATTAAAAAATGTTTTTATTACGCTGAGCTATGTTTATAGTGATTATACTATTATTATTTTACTAGATTCATACAAAATAGATAGCAAAATTAGCAGCCCTTGCGGGTCCTCGCAAGGTCACTACAGCCCGCCGAGCTCACTCCAGAATGCGAACAGGATATCTTGAGGTGTTGCTGATGGTCTCGTGTTAATTCGATACTACGAGTGCACCGTAGTAGTACGTGTGCTGGTGTTTCATCTTCCTTTATGCAGGTTTTGCAGGGTTATCCATTATGTGTTTCTTCCTTGTTTTATCACAGATCAAATCTATGTAAGGGCTTTTTTATTTCATGTAGTATTTTGGTGTGGCCTCTGTGAGTTTCTTTCCACAGTCCGCATGTTCTCAGCCTGAGTGCTGTGAGTCCACGTTCCCTAGCTGGATTTTAGATGGGCACGTGTGTGCATCCCACAACACCAGCAATCTGGTAGAAGTCCATCGTAATTGCATTCATCTCTGCACTCGAAGGAAAGTTTATATATTGTGGCGCTATCATAGCCAATTGTTTGGATAACTTTGCCAGTTTTTTAGAAACCGTGCCCTGGCGCAGTTTGTGGAGGTCTCCACAGTCAATCTGTTTTGGCCAAACGCCCCTTTCTCGCTCCCGCCTGCGGCTGGAGAGGGAGATGGGGCGCGCGGCTCCGGGGGCAGCGCGGTAGCCCCCCGTGTACGCAGTTCGAGTGTACATTCGTTAACAGGTCCGTGCGGCGGAGATTTTTTGCTGCGCGGATCGTCTTTAAGTATATTAGCGTAAGGTCCACTCACGCGCTTAGCGAACCGCCGCCCACGCCGCGGCGCCCGGCGGTCGGACGCGCCGTTTAGGAGTCCTTGGTAAAACCTCGACGGAGTCGGTCGATTGTTAGTGCCGCGTCGCCCGCGTGAAGTCGCCTGCCACGCCGCATCGTGCCGTCTTATTATTTATGAGGAGCTATTTATCGCGTCCGCGTAGCCGCGTGCTGTTTTGCCGGCCACGCCGTGTCGTTTAGTTTTTACGAGCCCTAGTTATTGCGCTCCTTCGTGTGTCGTGTTGTCCGCCGCGTCCTTCTAACGCCGCGGGCCCATTTGACTGTCCGGAGCACGGTTTTTTGTGCTCACGCGCCATCTTGATACCACGCCGCCGCGGACTCGCTTCGCTACCCGCGAATTCGTGCCGCCGCCGCGAAAGACCCTTCAGAGGAGGGCGAGTGTGTTCCTTTTCATTTAACACCGCAGACACCACACACTACATTCATCATACACGAACACACTCCCCGGATTCCACGTGCTGGCTGTCTCTTGCGCCGGTAAGTACCTAGTAGTAAGTCACTCTGTGCCGCGGGATAAAACCCAGTGCAAATCGCCCATAAAATTTTTTGGCGGGCCTTTTTCGACCCGCCACCGCCGCTGCCTGTGGGAATCCGCTGGCCTGCTCTGATGGGCCCGGCAGTTGCCCGCTGATTCATCGTGCACAGGCGCGGTGCGTATTCATTCTTGGTAGCAGAGCGTGGTTTGTCTACACCTCACTTTGCGTTTTGCGCTGGTTTTGCCCGCCGCGCCGTTCATTTTCCGCGCCGCTGGCATAAATCCCGCTTTCCGCCACGCGCCGTGTCGTTCGCCGCGCTGTTAGCGGAAATTCCGCAATCGCCGCCAGTTCCGCTGCGTCAACGCCGCGTTTCGGCCGCGTTCCGCTTATTATAATTATAAGTTTAATTTTTATTTTAAGTTTTGCTTGCGTGCCGGTACCGCCCGCTCGCCGTAATTTAACACGCGTACCTACTACGGTCGCGCCGCTTTGTTCATTGCGACTACGGTACGACCGCGACCGCGATACGACTTGTTTACTATTGCTTTAATTTTATTATTGCTTGCACTCGCGCCGCCCGCCGACTTGCCGGCCGCCTTTTCAATTTATTATTACTTTATTTTTGCATTTTGTTTACATTTAATTTGTTAGAATGTCCGCGAACATTAAAAGGCTAGCTGTACAGATACAGTCTGAGCTGCGCTGGGCGACGTCCGCCGCGGGTTTGATAGGCCGCGAAGATAGAACCGCCGCCCTATTACACCGAGCGGACCAGGTGCGGACTCGGCAGGCCTCCGTGGAGCAGGCCTTTCAAGACCTGCTCACCCTCGGTCCCGAACAGGAGGTACTGAGGACGGCTCAGGCCGATTACGACCAGTTCTTCGAACTGATGGACTCGGTGGTGGAGGCCGCCCATGGGATCCGGACCGCCGCTGATGAAAGGCGTCGAAGTGACGCTTTTAGAGACTCCCCCAGCCGACCGCCCACACAGCCGGCATTACTCGGGAAACTGCCCACGATCGAGCTGCCCAAATTCGGTGGGCAGCTTCAAGAGTGGATGGGCTTCCTGGCGTTATTCGACAGTCTGGTCCACGCCAGGAAGGACCTGTCCCCCACCCAGAAGCTGACATACTTACTGTCCTCGCTACAGGGCGAGGCCCTGGACGTGGTGCGACACCTCGACCTCTCGGAGGAGAGCTACCACACGGCTCGGGAATTGCTGGCCAGGCGCTATGAAAATGTGCGCCGGTTGGCCGACGCACATGTAGCCCAGCTACTCGCCTTGCCCGCCGTCACCGGGGTGGCCGGCCTCAGAGAGGCCTTGCTAAACCCTTGCATTGTGGCCACCAATGCTCTCCGTCGATTGGATCTCCCCGTCGACCAGTGGTCCTTCTTGTTGTTGCACATAGTGCTCTCCCGCCTGCCGTCGGAGCTTAAGCTCCGCTTCGAGCAGCGCTTCGGAGGGGACGGTGCAACCTACCTGCCCCCTTTCTCCGACCTCCTGAAGTTTTTGGAGCAGGAGTGCCTCCAGGCCGATAACTCTGGAGTTACCGGCCCTCGAGTGGCCCCTGGGAGGTCCGAGCATGTCCGAGGGGGTGGGGCAAGGACTGGCCCTTCGGCGGGGACCGGCCCCAACCGGCGAGGCCGTGGAGCCGACGCCAGAGAAGGTCGCCGGGTGTCACAGTACAGCGGGGCCGTGGCAACGAAGCTCCCCCCTGTGCCTATTGTCGGCACCCCGGCCACCAGGTCTCCTCGTGTCCGCACTTCCTGGCCAAACCGGTTGCGGCCCGGAGAGAATACGTGTCGACACGCCAGTGGTGCTTCTCGTGCCTGGGCCAGCATCTCGTAAGAGACTGCCCGCGCCAGCGGCCCTGCCCACATTGCGGCGGTGCCCATTCGGCCCTCTTGTGCGCTAACCGGAGTGGTTCCGGTCGCCAGGACATTGGGTCGCGCACCCCCCCCATGGGCGGGGGCGCTCGATCGCGCACCCCCCCCATGGGCGGGGGCGCTAGTCCTGGCCACCCGACCAGTCCCGTTAGGCGTTCTCCGGTGGACCACCAACCTCCTAGTGGAGGTAGGGGTTCCACCCCCCGGAGGAGGGCTTCACCCCCCCACGGTATGGTCACATACCCCTCGCGTCATTACGACGGGGATATCGCGTCCGCCCCATTGGGCGTCGTCCCGCGTCGGTTCTCGCCGCCACTACACGAGTGGCCGCGACTGGAGCGCCATCCACCCACCATAGGTCGAGGCGATCCCTACCGGGTGCCGGACGTTAGCCGCATAGTGCGGCCCCAAATGGGTGAACGGTCCCCTGCTGATTACCAGCGCCCTAGGGGCGGTGGGGCTTCACCCCCCCAGGGGGGGTCACACCCCCCCCAGGGGAGGGTCACACCCCCCTCGCATTTTTATGACGGGTGTCTGACGGCCGCTCAAATGAGCGTCGAACCGTCTAGATTTTTGCCTCCCCTCCATGTGTGGACGCAACTGGAGCGCCATCCACCCGTGCTAGGTCGAGGCGCTCCCTACCACGCCCCGGATGCTAGCCGCATGGTGCGACCCCGGGTTGGTTATGCCGGATGGTCCCCACGTTGGGTACCCTCCCCCTCTCTAGCAGCGCCCCAGCCGGAGTACCCCCGTCAGTGGGCTCCCGCTGGTGAAGGCGCGTCGCGCTAGGTGTCCGCCACCCTAGCTGCCACCTAGCCACCTCCCCTGAGACTTTGGATCTACAGCAGTCAGTATGCCAGACCATACTTTTGTCGACTGCCTCAGGGAGGTTAGGGTCTCAGGCTACTGGAGTGGCTCTCCCTTGTGGCCTCACTTCCGAATGTTAATCGGATTTCGATGCCTCGTTGCTTCCTACCGCCCGGAAGGTGCCACGCCAGTCTCCACGGCTTTTGTGATGCGTCCGAAAAAGGGTACGCAGCCGTGGTCTATTTGCGAACTGTCAGTGACACCGGCGAGGTCGCAACCCACCTTGTCTTGGCGAAAAGTAAAGTGGCCCCAATTCGGTCACGCTTGACGATACCCAAATTGGAGTTGTCTGGAGCCGCTCTTTTGGTGCGCCTTCTCAACCATGTGCGTACGTCCCTCCTATCGATTGTTGACCTGACGGAAGTGTACGCCTGGTCGGACAGCGAAATTGTCCTTTGTTGGTTGCGAGCCGCTCCCCACAACTTGGAAGTCTTTGTTGCCAACCGGGTTTCCCAAATCCAGAATTCGGAAACCCCGTTGACCTGGAGACATGTGCCAGGGGACCTGAACCCTGCAGATTGTGCTTCCCGCGGATGTGAGGCTTCCGACCTTGTCAACCACTCTCTTTGGTGGGGCCCTGACTGGCTGACTCGGAATGAGTCCGCCTGGCCTCAGAGTAGGTTCTCCGAGCCCGATGTGTTACCTGGCTTGCGAGTCGGAGTTGTTGAAGATAAGCCAGCCAATTCGCTGAGCTATCTTCAGGAACGCTACAGTTCCCTTGATAAATTGATTGGGGTGACGGCTTGGATTCTGCGCTTCACCCACAACGCTCGGAACCCACGCGACAAAATGTCGAACCCGGTCTTGTCGCCCCTGGAGAGACAGGAGGCCCGGACCTTTTGGATACGTTTGGTTCAACTGGAGCATTTTGAGTCCGCTATTGAGACACTGAAGTGAGGTTTACCTTTGAAGGGCTCGCTCGCCCGCTTAAACCTCTTCCTGGATGACACCGGATTGATACGCGTTGGTGGACGCCTCCGGAATTCTGACTTACCCTATGGGGCACGTCATCCCCTGCTGCTTCCGAACAATAGCGCTTTTGTAAAATTGTTGGTGACGCATTACCACGTCAAAAATGCCCACGCTGGCTGCAACGCCCTTTCGGCCATATTGCAGCGCGAATTTTGGATTTTATCGGGACGACGCTCCATCCGAAGCGTCATTTTTAAGTGCATTCCGTGCTACCGCCTGAAGGCCAGCACCATGCAGCCCATTATGGGGGACCTCCCCACCGACCGTGTCGTGGCCTCGCGCCCTTTTTCGGCGGTCGGGACGGATTTTGCGGGGCCGTTCTTCGTCAAGAGCTCCAGCCTCCGCAATGCTCGTTCCCTCAAGACCTACCTTTGCGTTTTTGTTTGCCTGGCTACCAAGGCCGTACACTTAGAACTGGTGAGTGCCCTCAGCACCGAAGCCTTTGTAGCCACGCTAGGCCGCTTCGTTTCACGCCGAGGTTATCCGCACCTGATCCGATCGGACTGTGGGACCAACTATAAGGGTGCCGATAGGTATTTGAAGGAAGTCGCCCAATTTTTGAATGAAAATAAGGTAGGCATCGGCACGGCAATGTCCAAGATGGGGATAACTTGGACCTTTGACCCGCCAGCTTGTCCCCACTGGGGCGGGATCTTTGAAGCCGTCGTTAAGGTCTCAAAGACGCATCTCCGACGCGTGATAGGTGAAACCATTTTGACTTTTGAAGAGCTCGCTACCGTTTTTTGTAAGATTGAGGCTGTCCTCAATTCTCGGCCACTCTGCCCCTTATCGTCCGATCCCAATGACCTGGAAGTTTTAACCCCCGGTCATTTCCTAATTGGTGAACCCCTTAACGCCCTGCCCGAGTACCCCTTCAGGGACGTGAAGGTCTCACGGTTGTCTCGCTTCGAATTGCTACAGCAGATGACCCAAAATTTCTGGCATCGTTGGTATTTAGAATATTTGCATCTCTTGCAGCAGCGCGTTAAGTGGTCAGACAAGACCGACCCACCTAAGGTTGGTGATCTTGTCCTAGTTAAGGAGCCTAATTTGTTGCCTTTGTGCTGGCGTCGTGGACGCATTCTTAAATTGATATATGGATCCGATGGGGTTCCCAGAGTTGCCGAGGTAATGGTCGGAGATTCGGTTTTGCAGCGAGCCGTCTCTTCCTTATCCCGCTTGCCCATTGGTTAGTGGACCCCAAATCCTTGGGCCCACGGGCGGGGGGATTGTTTTGGCCAAACGCCCCTTTCTCGCTCCCGCCTGCGGCTGGAGAGGGAGATGGGGCGCGCGGCTCCGGGGGCAGCGCGGTAGCCCCCCGTGTACGCAGTTCGAGTGTACATTCGTTAACAGGTCCGTGCGGCGGAGATTTTTTGCTGCGCGGATCGTCTTTAAGTATATTAGCGTAAGGTCCACTCGCGCGCTTAGCGAACCGCCGCCCACGCCGCGGCGCCCGGCGGTCGGACGCGCCGTTTAGGAGTCCTTGGTAAAACCTCGACGGAGTCGGTCGATTGTTAGTGCCGCGTCGCCCGCGTGAAGTCGCCTGCCACGCCGCATCGTGCCGTCTTATTATTTATGAGGAGCTATTTATCGCGTCCGCGTAGCCGCGTGCTGTTTTGCCGGCCACGCCGTGTCGTTTAGTTTTTACGAGCCCTAGTTATTGCGCTCCTTCGTGTGTCGTGTTGTCCGCCGCGTCCTTCTAACGCCGCGGGCCCATTTGACTGTCCGGAGCACGGTTTTTTGTGCTCACGCGCCATCTTGATACCACGCCGCCGCGGACTCGCTTCGCTACCCGCGAATTCGTGCCGCCGCCGCGAAAGACCCTTCAGAGGAGGGCGAGTGTGTTCCTTTTCATTTAACACCGCAGACACCACACACTACATTCATCATACACGAACACACTCCCCGGATTCCACGTGCTGGCTGTCTCTTGCGCCGGTAAGTACCTAGTAGTAAGTCACTCTGTGCCGCGGGATAAAACCCAGTGCAAATCGCCCATAAAATTTTTTGGCGGGCCTTTTTCGACCCGCCACCGCCGCTGCCTGTGGGAATCCGCTGGCCTGCTCTGATGGGCCCGGCAGTTGCCCGCTGATTCATCGTGCACAGGCGCGGTGCGTATTCACAATCTATGAACAAAAATAGTTTATTTATTAGCGAAGACATAAGCATCATTGTGAAAGAATACTTAAGAAACATCAGTTGAGTATGCTATAGATTTATAGAAATCATCACATAATGATAGGTACCTACATACTACCCGCTCACAGAAGATTTGCCGATGACTTTCCTTCCCACTTCATCATACGACCGCCACCCGCGTCCGTTATCAGACGATTGCGGGTGACGGTGGTATGAAATGGGAGGGGAAGTCATCGGCAAAGCTTCTGCCAACGGGTTATATTTATCTACGTACATAGATAGGCTGTAGGCAAGTAAGTAATAGAATTTTACCTGGAACATCCCTGAAGCGTAAAACTTGAGGGCTACAAATAATTGCATCATTGGCGGCACAGGGATTCCTCTATTTATATCACATACATAATTAATCATCATATACATAATTAATAAACTGCTTGAAATCCATTTTATTCGTTAAAAAATCTATTAAACACGGGTTTTGGCAGCTGTAAGGTTGATGGCGACGTACCTTACGTTTGACAGTTCATTTCTCAATTCTCTCTCGACTCGAATGAGTGAATACTCAAGTGGAGGAGGTTTTTTAACATTTAAGAATACAAATATTGCTCAAGGCAGGTTGAGTGGAGGTGAGGTGAGTTGGAGGAAACGACTAAGAATATGGGTGTAATGCTCTCGACGGTAACATCACCACTGACACCAAGTTTGCACATACTTGTGCGATAGACAAAGTTGCCTTAAGGTATTTCGGCCCCACCAGCCCGCGGAATTCAAATTTGATGTAGTTTTTTGCTAATATTAGACTAACTACACATTGTAGGTTTATGGCTATGAATTTTGTGGGCTTTATATTTGTGTACTATATGTTTTTAATATAAACTTTGCTCGAAAATTCCCACTCACCTCATATTAATTCCTAAAAGATAATTTTCTGCAGTTTCCCAGATTTCGAACTATCGTTAACCAATATGAAGTAAATAAGTATTTTTGAGTAGAGTTTTTATTAAAAGCATGTAGATGCTTAAATGTTGTGCTCGCAAAACTCATTGCCATAAGCCTACGATGTATAATTAGCCCATTATTAGCGAAAAACTAAATAAAATTTAAATTTTCGCGCCCGGGTGGTACCCATCCCCCTTAAACTAGCTATTTGCAGCCACACTAAAGGCGTTGTTTGGTCAGGGCGTGTCGCGTGTGTAAAGCGGAGTGTTCTATGTAGCGCTGGCGAGAGCCGGCTAAGCTCTAATTACTTGTATAACGGACACCGTGCACCTGACAACGCTATGTAATTTGTGCTTTTCGAAACTTTACGTCGCTCTCAATTTGTGGTTATGTTTGAACGGTCTTTAGACGCTATTTCTGCTACTACTACTACTACATTGTGCATAAAGTTACACAAAGTAATGTATAATGCAAAGTATCTATAACCTCCCTAGCGCTGTGGCGCGCTCTCGGATTCTCGAGTGGGAGGTCGCCGGTTCGATTCCCGCCACGGGTCACTTTGGAATTTTATAATTTCTAATTTGGCTCAGGTCTGGTCTGGTAGGTGGCTTCGGCCGTGGCTAGTTACCATCCTACCAACACAGACGCACCGCCAAGCGATTTAGCGTTCCGGCGCGATGCTGTGTAGAAACCATTAAGGGTGAGTTTACTAACCCCTTCCAAGTTAGTACGATAACATCTTCGGCGCCATCATCACTTACCATCAAGTGAGAGGGCAGTCAAGTAGGTACTAACTTGTATAGTTTATAAAATAGTTATACGCTACATGCGTAAAGTTTTTCTTAACCCCTTCGCACACGGCTCATAAGCGTAAGCGTGTCGTTATAACGCTATAGGCATAAATACAATTACGCCTCCTACGATTCGCTAATCGCTGCAACACCGCTCGTCTGCGGAAATGTTTAAAAATGTTCGTGCTTGAACTGCTCTCATCGTACGACCTTATCTTTTTGACAAGCATGTTATAGTTACGCTTCCCTCTCATTTTGAGAAGAGTATCCGCGCAATGGAACATAAAAAAATTACATAGAGCAGAGTAGGTACTAGGTACCTGCCTAACTTAATAATCCATGGTATTGTATGCAAAATTAGAAAGGCTTGCCGTTCCTTGATTGCTTCAGGGATTTAACTCCCAATGTCATTTGCCTACTGCCTTTCGTAACAGACACTTTATTCCGCGTAATAGAATTTTAAAAAAATGAAAAGTTTATTCCATGAACTTTATTTTTTTTAATCCTACGGGAAATCTGAATTTTTGCAGAATAAAAAGTATGTGTTAATCTTACGTCATATAGTACAATCTCCATTAGTCAATCTAGATAGGTATCCAATCCAATTAGTTTAGCTATTTTGGCATAAAGTTTTATAATCAAATACAAATAAATCACATTAATTATGATATTAATATGTTTTCCTTGCCCTTTTTCATTAGATTATATAAAACCGCAAATTCACTAACTTCATCTCTTATTCATTTACCTTTTCCATTATTATGTTTTTCTTCAACTGTACAGTTATTCATAAACAAGAAGCTCATTAATTAATACATACAAAGGTTATTTTATCGCATAATGAAGGGAATATAACCACTACCAAATACAATATAATTATATTAACACACATAAAGCCTACAGGTTAACTGCGTCGTATGCGTGAGGCGGCGGATATAAGCTCGTAAAGGATAGTTAGGGCGGCTTCATGGCATACTCGTACATGTTACAAGAAGCCCCCAGCTTACGGAGAATAACCATATTATGTCGCTGAAACGTGAGCTGGCGTTACAATACCATGGCTCATGTATCCTACCTATTATGATTATGCCTAATATATATATATACATATTAATTTTATAGCGCATTGTACTGTTTTTTATTAAAGCAAGGAACATAATACAAAACAATGTACAAAATATTTAAAAATTTAAAGAATTACATTTGTTTCTTCTCTCTAAAATAATATTAAATTAGTTACAGTGTTTTCAAAAAAACTCCTCTGAAACAATTTGACTGATTTTTATAATTTTTTTGTGTATATTCGGTACATCTGCGAATAGTAAACTATTTTTCATAACCCTTATTGAGAAATAAAATTTATAAAGCAAAACAACGATTTTGGTTTCAGCTGGTTTTTAAATAATAAGGATAAGCTATGCATTCACAGCATCTGATGTGCAGTGATTACTCGTTTCAATGTGAAGCCGCCAATACATTTGGACTGTGTGATAGTCGATAGTTCACTTGAATTATCAGATAACATGAACACGTTTGAATGCGCGCCACACCTCGTCTATCAGACCGCGGCCATCGTAAAATGTGATCATTGATCCTTGATTTATGAATTAATGTATTATGTGTGTCCACTTACCATGAAAAGAATATAATAGAATATTCTTTATTGCATATAGGTCTAGAATACAGAGACAAATCATTTAATTTTAATGTCTCTCTCTTTAATACATAGTGATAATAGTGATAACCATTTCACGACTTAAAACTAAGTTTACGAGGTTCACAAACGCGCCCTGCCGCTGAGAAAAACCATGTATGCGAACCACAGTTCTGCGTTTTCGTAATTCTAAGCTATCTTCTCTTCTTAGCTCTTATGCCGACATATGCCAGGGTCATAATAAGAATAACGCCGTCTCAACACTTTTTATAAGAAGAAAGCTTCGATCCAGGATTCCAGTCATCAACCTCCTGTCTTGACGAGAGGGAGAAGTGTGAAGAAAAGGACTATTGCTATTGCTTAAACTTTGAGTATACCTGTGCATATATCCTTGCCTGAATTAGATCTTAAAATCAAGGGGTTGCAGCGATCCTAAATAAATGCCTTAACATTTCTCAGCGCGGGCAGAGGATAAAGGAACTAACGGGCTATGCGAGTAACAAGCCAGCAGAAAGCGTTATTAAAAAAAGTCTCTGGCGCAGGGGACGCGCGCTCAGATTCGAGTGGGAGGTCGCGGGTTCGATTTCCGCCACGGGCCACTTTGGAATTTTATAATTTCTAAATTGGCTTAGGTCTGGTCTGGTGGGAGACTTCGGCTGTGGCTAGTTATCAGCAAAGACATACCGCCAAACGATTTAGCGTTCTGGTGCGATGCTGTGTAGAAACCGTTGGGGTGAGTTTACTTACCCCTTCCAAGCTAGTATGTTAACATCTTCGGCTGCCATCAGTTGAGATCGCAGTCAAGTACTAACTTGTATAGTTTTAAAAAAAAGTTATTCCAAAAAAATATTTAGGGTTACAGCGACCATGTTTTTTACTAAACACTTACATTATGAGTTACAGAATATTTAAATGCTAACGTGAATTTAAATATTCTGTAACTCATTAAGTGTTAACAAAGTGTTGTGTCAAGCCTCCTCGACGTGTTCCCTGCATGCGATGGTGAAAAGCTAGAACTCGTTAGTGGCCTCTGTAAAACAAATTTCACGCACAAAATTAAGGTCATTAAAACGTTTTTTATTAAGCTTCCGCGAATTTGTACAAACTACGGAACTATTTAACTTTTTTTAATTAAAAATATAATTTGCCTCGACGTTATACATATTGATTACTTTTTTTTTAATTTAGAGAACTTTTTAAACATTTTTTCTGTTGCTCAATTACCCTTAATTTTATATGACTATGCATAAAATTTGCATCATAATAATTATTTTGTTTCCAAAGTAATTTTATTCCCGGGCATATCGAAACAATGCGAAACTGTTGTTAATTACTAATTACGTTTAATTATAAATTCACACTGAAATTGCTTTTGTTACTGAGTTTACAAGACCCAGATAATAAACACCACAGATTACGAAATACAATTAATACTTTTGGTAAATAGTTTTTGGATTCCTATCCCTGATTCACTCACTCACTCACTGAAAAGGGATTCTTATATGGTTGTACATCGTCTGCAATAGTGCTGAATCGTCGCCATTTTTTTTTAGACGAAGGTCTTAAATAATTTGACAAATTAACTAGGTAAATTGTGAAAAATAAATATTGAAAAATGATAGAAAAATGTATTTCTTGTTTTGAATTAAATCTGGGTTATTTTGACAAAATGTTGCGTAAAATTAATTCAAGCAATAAATAAGCAAATATCTTCAACAATTTAATGCACAAACTTTTTAACAAAACACATTTTTGAGGGCGATCGCAACAAACAAGGGATATAAAGCGGTTGAAAATTACTTCGCGTTGTTACCAAAATAACGAGATCCTGTCAAAAGTTTTTTTTATATTATTAAGGGTATTACGAACATCTTTTCCTCGTTTTCGTCATTTGAATAATAATCAAAAATAATATGAAAAATTTACTTGTTTTACGAATTACGATATACAAAGACATTATTAAGATACTATTAAGATACTATTATTAGATACTATATTAAGATATACTATTATTATTAGACGACTACCATACAAATATTAAACATTAGATAGAATATCTTAATATATATAAATCTCGTGTCACAATGTTTGTCCTCAATGGACTCCTAAACCACTTAACCGATTATAATAAATATCGCACACCATGTGCAGTTCGATCCAACTTGAGAGATAGGATAGTTTAAATCTCAATTTATCTATTTTTTACTACCCCTAAGGGCAAAACAACGTTTGCCAGGTCAGCTAGTATTATTATAATTCGACGACCGAATGGCGTAGCGGTAGTGAACCTGACGTCTACGTCGGAGGTCTTGGGTTCGATTCCCACTACTGGAAAATATTTGTGTGATGAGCATGAATGTTTTCTAGGGTTTGGATATTTTTTAATAATATATTATATTTATGTTTATTTATATGCATCTATAGTTATCAGTTATCTAGTACCCATAACACAAGGTATCGCTTATTTTAGGGCTAGATTACGATGTGTGTAATGTCCTGATATATATTTATATTAAAATCTGTGATATAAATTTATTACTTCTGTCTGCGAATTCGTTTGCGTGTATCTGATTGTCAAAATATTTTAGGTATGTGGCGGTAAAAAGACTTATCCACGAGCCCAACTCACTCTTGACTGCTTTATTACTTGGTGATACACCTATTAGTGTAAATACACAAATATACTGTATACGTTGTCTGTTATCGCTGTTCGTTAGGCGTCAATTAAAAGTAACTTTGACTGGTGGTAGGACCACAGTTTCAGTTATTCTACCGTGAGGCAGTACCTAGTGAGCAAAATGAGACCTAAGAACTAATGTATTAGGATAATGAACAGCCGTGCTATTCTGCAAAAATACTTAAAGCAGCGACGAGCGTACATCTATGCATCTATGAATTTGTCAGTTGTAATAGAGTACAATTTTGCATGCCATCTTCGGCTTGGCAGCTGACTGGCAGCTGTTGATGGACATTTTGTAGAATAGCACTACAGTGCAGTGTGATGTATGGATAATGGATATTGCAATGCAAAATTAAGGTATGTTTGGCATCTGACAATGAGCGTGCGTATCGACTCATCAATCTTTTTTTTATAAAATGAACTTGTGATAGACGTAGAGAAGAATAGTATAAGTATCGTTCAGATTCACCCCAGGGTTATGGAATCCTACTAGAGTTGAACGTGATTACGTTACAATTTAAACCACAAGCCTCATTTTGATGATATCGTTAATCCTATGGATATTGGTAATATTAAAGTTTGAATGATTGTATTGTAACTAAATCTTACTCGATCACGTCACAACTTCTGCCGTGCTATTCTACAAAATGAAATAGCTGCCAGACAGCTGCTGCCAACCCGAATATGGCATGCAAAATTGTACTCTATTACAACTGACAAATTCATAGATGCAGAGATGTACGCTCGTCGCTGTTTTGCAGAATAGCACGGCTGAACCGATTTGGAATGGCAATTTTTTGATGAATGAAGATTTCGATAACTACGTGTAATTTTGCCCCATATGTTGCAGGATTTGTTAAAAAAAAATACAAAAAGTGGCGCTCAGAATATAATTATTTTAAAGTATAAAGTTGTAAAGTTTTTGTTGGTTGACATTATAGGTAATTAAGGAGTTGCGGGAGAGTTACCAAAGTTTTGTGGACCATAATTACTTTGGAACTCGATTTAGCTAAAAAATGGAAAAAGTTTACCAAATTGATTACTCATTAGCTATAATGACACTTAAGGCCTGTTTCACAATGACCAAATAAACTTTATCTAGCGAATATATTTGATGTTGTGACAAGTTTTCTATTGGTAATCCCGAATCCGTCAAAATGTCAAGTTTATTCGTTAGATAAAGTTACCTGGCGATTGTATAGCTCTTACTCTATTACACTATGGCTCTTACTATAGCTATTAATACTTAGTTCGTATCATTGTTCAAATGGCATATATGGTTTTAGAATTCGCGCCTGTTGCGTTACTTAAATGCTACCACGAGCTGCTATTATTACCCAGTCTGCTAGCAATATCTTTATTCTTCATTCTCCAATTTACATTCCTTAAAAACTGTCCCAGTACCTACCTACATTTCACTCTCACTATCGAATAATGCTACGCTACAAATTCCACGGCTCTACACTTAATAGAGTAAACAAAAATGTTTATTCTATTAAATGTAGATACCTACAATTAATACCTAGATTAAACATATTTTTTACACAAACTGCCCCCTGATTGCGTAAGAAAAACGTATTCATCGTTATCGTAAACGCTAGCGAATTCTGCGCCGTAATTGGCTGACGCAAATCAAGAACCCAATCAGCGGGCAGAATTCACTAGCGTTTACGATAACGATGAATACATTTTTCTTACGTAATCAGGGGACAGTTTCAGTTTTACAATATTATTAGGTATGTGCATGTAGGTATGTTAAATTATTACTCCTTTATATCGCAATACTGATCGATTCAGCTGAAATTAGGAATAGACTTAGATTAACACAAAGTAACATGTAGATATATTATAATATGACTTTTTAATAATTCAATTGGCCCTGCTTTTACCATCCGCTAATGATCAATTCGTGCTCGCAGTGAATGTCCAATAGGAATGAATATATTTGTGGTTTTAGTCACATTACCTATACGCTACGACAGATTCATCCAATTATTATTCACCATTTTCACTGAAATTAACAACCAACGCGCAAACTGCATAGATTTTAGTTAATTGCGATAATTTGCGGTTTAGTATGAAAGTGCGCATTAATTGCACCGTTCAGCAAAACTTAATGTGTAAATGCTAACGCAGCTCTTCTGAATTTTTATCAGATTTTTTTTTATAAATGAAAAGTGTATCAAAATACGCTGCCAACGGGATTCGTAATATGGGCCTTTGAGTTGGTGAAACCGTATTTTCCCAATAGATGGCTCCGCGGTCGGCCAATGAATGGAAAACAATGTGTATCAAAATTATCGTATCAGCGGTATTCGCTACCATAGCTCAGTTGGAAGACCGTCCACTCGCGACAGGTGGTGGTCACGGGTTCGTATCCCGTTAGCAGCGTTAATTTTGATACACTTTTCATTTATAATTATACCTAGTGTGTGAAGCACTAAAACAAAAAAGATTTTTTTTATTAAAATTTCAAAATTTCAATCAGGTTGATTGCACCGTACGGTATGATATCTAAGCATAGACATATACCCTGGATAACCGCCAGTTTATCGGTGCCAAAAATGCTTGTTTTGTCACCAGCAGTAAATTCGCTCAGCACATTTTGACAGATGGTGCTGCTTTTTACCTACTTGTACGAAAAGGGTTTACGTAAATCGTCTTCAGGTGTCTTATCAGTGTATGTAAGTATTCTAAAGTCTGAGTAATTTTGTAAGATTATGAAGATACTTGTTTTGTTCTTGGTTTTAATAATTATTTAATCGTAGGTGTTTAGTTGTTGATGTAGTAGCTCAATATGATTTAATCAGTACCCATATCATATTTGAAAGTTTATTTTCTTAATAATATAAGGTTGTATTTCAAAAGTGGAACTTAAATTCCAATACAAATAGCGACACGGGTGTGCGGAGACGATGGATGATAAATGTGTCTCCGATGTCACTTTATCTTCTTTCCCAACAAATTGTATGGAATTTTTATAATGTGAAAATGCATGGAAACTAGGGGAGTAGTGATTAGTTGAGTATCGGATTTAGTCATCTACTGAGATGTGGCCGTTTATGACAGATTTGATTAATTTACTATGCTATTACAAAGACATTATCTTTCTACTAGCCAACCCAGCAAACGTTGATAAATTGACATATATCGAAGATATTGCGACATTGCGACCTAGCACGCACGTAGCACGTTCGCGTATAATTTCCCGAGGGCAACTCCGCAATGTATCTACCTACATATTTTGTAAACTAAAAGTAAAAAAGAATATATCAACTTTTAAAAAAGAATATTACTTATTTAGCCATTATTATTTATCATTTTATTGCTATTTGCCTCTGAGCTATGTACGAGGCACCTTATCTGATAGTTATCAAAGAACGGTTTTATGCGCCAGGTGATATGAACCCAATAGAAAGAATGGTTTTATGCGCGAGATGATATGAACGTAATAATGTTTAAGGGCTCTTTCCGTTTTTCGGCGTAGAACGTAGTGTTGGTTCTATATTCGGGAGTAAGACACGTACTTACAAACATTCGACTCAGGGCTAATTATCTCGTCAACGTTTCAAGGCGCGTGTGAGGTGGTAATTACATCTCGTTTGATGTTATGCTTCGTTAAAATTTCACCTTAGCCCAACTCAAGACTCATTACAAGGGCGCTTTGATGTATGTTAATTGAAATTTCATCTATCCTTAGGAGATTTTGTGCTATTAATGAATGACTGGCACTTCTCTTCGGCTTTATATAGATGTAATTATTGTATGCTATGACCAAGCCAAAGCCTTTTTATTCTTAGAGACTCTTAGGGACTATCAGTTTGTAGAGCCCTTTAAAAACACTATTCCTATGTTTTACTATTATATAATACACAGGACCCGGCAAACCGCACAAAAAATTGTCGCTAGTTTACTGGTGTCAAATTTTTTTGTTTTGACACCAACGGCGTCAGTAGTAAGCCAACCGCCTTATTGTTTATAAGCTGCGGACTACACCACAGCACTATACTTGCGCGTTTCCACAGGGACAGTTTCCGCCATATTGTGGCGTAATTAGCGGGAAATTTGACAGATGCGCTACTTTTTTCGTATGAAGAAGGTTCGTAGGAAGGAAGGAAAATGTTCAGATGAGCTCATCCTCAGATTCATATCGGTGGTTTTACTATATCCACTACGTGAAAAGAATCTGTATGGTCCAACATGCAGGGACAAGCCAAGCACCACCTCCTCCTCAAGCACGAAAGCAAAGTTCCCAAGCAAGCAACGCCGCACACAATTATTTACACACAACATTTTCAACACACGTTTCTTCCCCACACCGTGACATCATCAGGAAATGTTGAGTTCACAAAGCGAGATTGTAAAGTAGTCAACATTTTCATTACACGTAGCGAATTATAGCAAAACAAAAATTGATCTTTCCTTCTAATTATGGAATTCCAAAAAATAACGCCTGCTTCTATTCGACACCTTAAAAACAATAAATACCTACTTAAAAACAATGGTACCTAACAGAAAAAAGACTCTACCTACACGACAAACATTTTTAGGTCATAATCATACATTGGGAAACATAATATTACCAAATTCAAGTTTGTCGAAACGTTTGAGTGGTTTTGAAATACAGGCATTGGTTACTTGCAGCTGTACACGTAAATAATAATATTTTTCCTCGTATTCAAAAACAATATTTTTTTATTAATTGGATCGCGATATTTTTTTCAAACAAACAAATAAAGCCAATAAAGCTGTGAAATATGACAGACCTCTGGTCATTTCCGAACGCTTTTCAATTTGTCACAGTTTTATTACACAGTTCGATTTATTTTCACCTTAATTAAATTTTAAAAGTTCGCTCATAAATTCATCTTGTTTGCAATTTAGGTCCGGTGTTAATAATAATAATTTATATTTATGTTACTGTCTTGTGCCTTCAATTATTTTAGTATCACGAGATTATCTATGAGAATGTTTTTTTTTATTTCAGTTTAGTTAATTATATACGTTCTTAAAAATAACATCTAGAGATCTATCTAGATGCTGATGAAAATTTAAAGTAAAAACTTACATCCCTTATTTTTTGTCTACATTTTTTTTTATATGAAAATCGGACTATATACGAGTACTTACTAAGCTTTTTCGCTTTTATTTATTTATGTATGTAAGAAAATTTACGGTTGACAATGATTTTTTCACTATTTACTAATTCATACAATGTAATATTTTATACTTATTTGTACAAGAAGTGCAGAATTTCGTAAGTGATATTAGCTTTCGTGGAGTCCAGTCACATGGTGCCTCGTAACAAGGCTATCGGCATCCAGCCAAGTGCGGACGCATAGCACCCGTGACTACCATTTATTATGGTTCTTGGTAAACTTACACAATTTTTTTAAATAAAAATAAACTGAGAGATACCACAGTCTAAAGTAGCAGACCCCGACAACTGTCGCATGGTTACATATAATATCCTAACCTTTAAACGAGCAATTCTTATATATATATATTTCTATATAATCTGGATCTCGGAAACGGCTCGAACGATTTTCATGAAATTTAGTATACAGGGGGTTTTGGGGGCGATAAACCGATCTAGCTAGGATTAATTTTTAGAAAATGTCGAATTAAAAAAAAACAAAAATATGACTACTGCTGTCACCCAGATATTACGTTAATTAATTAAAAATGAATCATCAAAATTTATTTCCCCAGTCAAAAGTTATGAGGTAACAAACGAAAAAAAACATACAGTCGAAGCCTTTTTTGAAGTCGTTTAGAAAGTTGTTCATTACGTCAAATAAGATGTCACTCGTATGATGTATTCAGCGATGCTGTTGAAGGCGATGGGACTGCGATTCATGTAGTTGAACCAAGACCTGGGAATACAAACTGAAAACCGTATTCCCAACAAGTGGGTCCTTCGAGACACGTGGGACAAGGTAATTTTTAGTGGGTGAAAACACGACGCAACTCCCTTTGTTTCTCCCGAAGGAGATGATACTTACACATTAGATATTTTCTATGTATAAAAAATTTCAAAGAATACTGCTGTCTCTCTGAAGATCGAGAGAACATACATCTTATCTGAATGTAAACAAAGGTGAAAATCGTAAGGTAAATTCTACAATACACAAGGCTCTTAATAATACCAATCAGGTAGGCGATTCAAGTAACGCGACGGCTACATTAAGTGAAGTGAAATGTTTAAAAAGGTCATGGCATTTACGTATATAAGCAGACGAAATTAAATCCAAAACATTTGTTGCAAACTCTGAAAAATAAATTTTACGACTATTGACATAGAGCGTAAAACTTTATGTAGTTCAAAGCGCAACATGATCGAGAATCGTGGAATTATATTTACTTTGCGCGATAAAAAAAGAAAGATTGTATTTTAATGTTGAAATGATTCAATTTTACACTCTAAAGTCTAAAGCAATAGGGGTACAGTTATTTTTTTATTTTATTTCTTGATTCTAATTACTCAGTGTGCGAAAACCTTACGTAAATCGCCCCCCTGTAACATAAAAAGGCCCCTTCTTTTTTACAATTAAATTGTACAGCAACGGCAACAATGGGGCAATCGAGCCACACAGCGCCGCCCGCCGGACATGTACGTGCATACGTAGGGTAACTCACGGATAGATGCCGCAGTCGGATAGACGCCGCGATTTCAAAAACTCATATTAGCGAAATGTCGTTGAACCCCAATTGCACGTCATTAGCTAGCGCTGACCCCGCCCCTGCTCAGTGCGTCGCGCAGTATCATCTGGGACGTGCGTGAGCGACATTGACCCGCGGTCAAGAAATTTTCGCGCCAAATTTTTGCTCGGAATAATAAAACCGTGTTTTCAAAAGGCTGTATTTTTTTTCCTGGTAAGTGCTTTGGCTTTATTTTGAATAGTCAGAAAGGTAGACATTTAAAATTGATTTCAATTGTGTTTTGAACTATTTTGATTCATGTGATTTTGGAGTAATTTCGAAGGCATCTATCCTTCACTAATCGGATAGATGCCTCGTTTTTCGTCGGGATAGGTGCCCTTAGGGGCATGTATCCTCATGCCAAGGCATCTATCCCCTTCTTAAAAATAGTAGAACTAATTTAATAATGTATGTTTCAGTATCAAATGCCCCGAAAATACAAACGAAAACCGGGGGTCAACCCACGTGAGCGAAAATGGACAAAAAATGATTTAGAAGCTGCTTTGGTAGACTTAGACAGAAATATCTCGGGAATAAACGAGATATCGAGGATATTTAATATACCTCCGAGAACTCTCAGAAGAAGACAAAAATCAAGAAACACAGACATGGTCTCTTTAGGCAAAAATCCAGTATTGGGATTCAAAAATGAAAAGCGCTTGGTAGCTCACATTAAGAAACTAGAAGAGTCTGGATTCCCACCTGAAAGAGAAACTATACGAAGCTTAGCCTTTCAGTTTGCAGAGAAATTGCATCTTAAACATTCCTTCAATCAAGAAACTCAAATGGCTGGACATCAATGGTTACAAAGTTTTTTGGAGAGAAACGATGAAATATCTATTAGAGTTGCTGAAGGCTTATCACTGGCAAGAGCGCAGGGTTTAAATAAAAATGAAGTCAACCAATTTTATGAACTCCTTTTAAAAGTTTTGACGGAAAATGATTTGTTAGACAAACCTGAACGCGTTTATAACATGGATGAGACAGGCATCCAGCTTAACAACAAGCCTGGAAAAGTTTTGGCAACGAAAGGTTCACGATCGGTAAAAATGGTAACTTCAGGTGAGAAGGGAGAGACCATGACTCTTATTGGCTGCTGCAACGCTGTTGGAAACTTTCTTCCACCTGTGATGATCATCAAAGGCGTGAATAAAAAACTTGAATTTAGCGAAGGTTTACCACAGGGCTCTAAAGTATACATGAACAAAAAGTCCGCTTATATCAACACGGAGCTTTTTAGGAAGTGGCTGCTGGAGCATTTTATTGCCAATAAGCCCGAAGGAAAAGTTTTACTGATACTGGATGGTCATACATCTCATTCAAGCGCGATTGATATGCTAGAAGAGGCCGAAAAACATGGAGTTATTCTACTGTGCCTCCCAAGTCACACGACATCCGTGTTACAACCACTTGACCGTGCGGTTTACAAACCTTTCAAGTCATTCTTTAACCAAGAGACTAATAAATTTATGCGAACAAATCGACAAAAGAAGATATCACGATACAACGTCGCCACATTGATAGGAAGAGCTTGGCTTAGAGCTGCCACTCCTGCAAATGCTCTAGCAGGATTTCGAGGAAGCGGAATTTCTCCGTTCGATCCTAAAGCCATCCCAGACTATGAATTCAATATCGCTGACAGAAGACTCACGTCTCGCGAAACTGAAGGAGAAGCAGGGCCCAGTAATATAAATGATAGGGACTCTCCGAACTTGATATGTGCAATGGGTCACTCAGATGAGGAACATTTGAATAATGGAACATCCCCAGCTCCTATTCGAGAGAATGTGGTATTAAATGATATGGATGAAGACAAAACAGACTGTGAAGATGAATTTGAGACACAAGCGATGCAAATGCACATTCGTGATTACGCTACACCCAGTAAATCTAATGATATGATGCAACATCCTCAAGAAATAGCTGATGGGCTTACACCATCCAAAGTTCCAGCTGAAGTTGCACCTGGTCCAAAATTGCCCACACCTTTTTCACAAAGAGACAAACAATCAACGACTTTTCATAAGGGAGATAATTTTGAGACACAGGGGAAGCATACGCACGTTCTTGATTATGCTTCTACAAGTCAATCAGTCAGTCAAGATATGCAACAAAATCCAAAACAAGCTGATAAATTTACACCATCTAAATTCCTTACAGAGGTTGCACCTATTCCAGTTATACCCACGCATTTTTTTAAAAAAGGCAAACAGTCAGCGGAAGTTATAAATTCAAAGACAAAAATCGAGGAATTAAAAGAACTTAAAGGGAAAAAAACTAAAGGCATACCGATAAAGAGGCCCAAGAATAGAGAAAAAGAAAACAATCCAGAAAATGATACAGTAAAGAAAGACAGCAAAATAAAGGGCAGAACTAAGAAATATGAGACACTAGAAGCGAAATCTACAGAGAAGAAAAACCAGTCTACACTTAGAAAGATGGAAAAAAAATACAGCAGCAGTGACGACGAAGAAAACTGTCAGCCGAATGCACAGGACAACAATCCGGAATATGATATGAAAAAGGAACAGTACAAATTGAAGAGTCAAACGAAGAAAAATAAGACACAGACAAAAAAGTCTACAGAGAAGAAATGCCATTCTAATCAAAGGAAGATAGAAAAAAATTACAGTAGCAGTGACGATGAAGAAAACGATTCTTTGAATGTGATATTAAAGAAGAAGGAAGCTATGAAAAGACGCTCTGAAGAGGCAAAACGAGATCTTAGACGCAAAAAAATAGCCAGGATATACAGTAGCAGTGAAGACGAAGCAAGGGATAATATTTGCTGCGTTTGCTTTGAAGATTATTTCCTTACTTCGTCAAAGGCCGATTGGATTCAATGCACTATATGTAAGAAATGGCTACATGATACCTGTACTGCTTTTAAAAATTACTGCAAGGTGTGTGGAATATCGACTATTGTCATGATATAGTGTATTGAACAATAGGAGGTCATTAGAAGACTTTCTTGAGCAACAATAAGACTGATTATCTAAGTACCATATTTTTTATTATGTTTGTTTTTACTTTTTTTATTACTTAATAAGATAAGGAGATCTCAATAGGTAGCTAGTAGCTACTGAATTTCAATCTTTATTGTTGAATCTAGACTCAAGACTGAAAAATAGGTCTAATTTAAAGCAATATTAGTTTTGTTTTGTTATAACTTTGAAAGACTAAGTTAGATGATAAAATGAAAAATTTTAATGTTCCTAACGTTAGAATGAGAGATCGTAAACTTTTGTTCCATTTTACTAATTAAGACTGAAAAATAGCTCATATACCTAGTTGCTTTAAAAAGAAATTAAGGTTATTGTTGTATATAATTTTGAAAGACAAAGTTAGTAAGTTAAAATGTTTAATGTTCCTAAAGTTAGATTTAGCTTTGCGAAACGATAGATTGAAAAATAACTGTAATAGGTAATTTACTTTAAGAAATAAACCCTATTTTTTATTATCACTTTGAAAGACTTATTGTGTGTTAAAAACAAAAATGTTTAATGTTACTTTTAGGTACTTAACTAAATACAATAGGTAAAAATACATTTTTTGTTTATTGGGAGTTATATTTTTAGTTTTTTTAGAGATCAACATCTCTTTAATAGTTATTGATTTTTGATCTCCAACGATGAAAAAGACTTAATTAAGTCTTATCTATAATATTATTAGGTATAAAAAAACATTAATTTTAATGATTGGTAAAAATATACCATTGTTTCATTTAACTTTTTAGTGGGAGTTGATTTTTTTTAATTTGTTGGTGACAATTCAAGTTAATTTTATGGCACATTGTATTTTTAATAAATGAATGTGATCGAGAAACTGCCATCTTTTCTTTACCATTTCACTAAGAGGCATCTATCCTCGTAAAAGACTAGACTCACACCAATGGCCGAACGGATAGACGCCTCACTTAAAATAAAAAAATAACAATAATTTTAAATTGAAACAATAAATTTAAGGTGTTAAAAACTTAAGTTAGAGCATATTTCTAGCTAGCTTTAATAAAAGACACAAAAAACACGAGAAATATAAGTTTTTGCTCAGAAGCATCTATCCTCTACCCATGCACACAGAAAGTAGTTCTTCCACCATTATTTTAAGTAACTGAGGTCAAGTCAGAATATGTAACCGATCACGTATAAGTAGAAATAATTATTATTTTGTAGATATTTCTCATAACGGCACCTATCCCTCGGTTCAATTTGACATACGCGGCGACTATCCGGGGTGGCGCATGTATCCGCGATATTTTAGAGGTTTGCAAAATGTTTTATAATTCCTAAATGTTTGGCTTTGACTTTTGACCTACCACAGGAAACTGTAGTCAAAAGGCCGTACTTAATGAAATACTAAACAGTTTTTAAATCTTTAAATCCCCAATGAAATTATAAAGCGATTTCAAAAAGTGCGGCATCTATCCGTGAGTTACCCTAATGGACCCCAATTACCCGCCGTACGTGGACACCCGCGTAATTACGTTTTAAATAATTATTCGAGGGTAATAAATACCTACTTGCTGTCAGCAAACAATTTCAAATTCAATTAGAAATGTGTACAGTGTACAAGGTACAGGATATTTATTTGATTATGTTATTAATTTCGCTATTCATTTATCGTAATAGCACCGGCCTTTTCAAGAATATGCCATGACATTTCTCTCCGATCTAATTGACCAGACTAGCGACTATTGGGTCGTCACGTCTGTCCAGCAAGCAACGAGCGGTATAGATGGGCAAAATCATGATATCATCGGCCATTTTATGAACATGCCATGACATAATTCCCTCCAATCTAATTGACCAGACTAGCGACATTAGGTCGTCACGTCCGTCCAGCGAGCAGGGAGCAGTTTAGATGGACAAAATCATGATATCACCGGCCATTTTAAGAATATGCCATGACATATTTCGCTCTGATCTTATTGAAAAGACTAGCGAATATTGGGTCGTCACGTCTGTCCAGCGAGTTGAGAGCGGTATAGATGGGCAAAATCATGATATAATCGGCCATTTTAAGAATATGCTATGACATATTTCCCTCTGATCTAATTGAGCAGACTAGTGAATATTGGGTCGTCACGTCGCGTCTGTCCAGCAAGCAGCGAGCTGTATGACATAATAACACCGGCCTTTTCAAGAATATGCCATGACATATTTCCCTTCGATCTAATTGACCAGACTATAGCGACTACATATATTTATGGTCGTTGCTAGGTCCAGCGAGCAGGGAGCGGTTTTTAGAAAAGATGGGAAAAATGATATATTATTAATATATTAAATAATAAATTATATACGTACCAAGATTATATTAATTAAGGATTCAGGTTGCAATCGGAATCGTTAATCATTCATTAATCATGGTTATTTTTTGCCCCTCATTGGTCATCGGCATGCGGGCGTGAATTGAACCTCAACTGACGTTGGTCCACCAGTTTCAATAATCCGTTCAGCTATGTCAATCTCTTTTTAGGGTTCAAAAGAAAAAAGTCCAAAAAATCTTCTTTCATATTTAGTTATTTATTAAGTGTAAATTGTTTAAATGGACAGTAAATTTTTTTAAATTGGTAATGAATCTGTTTTAGACCGTAAAAACACAAGTTTTTTAATACTAACACTCAGTAAATAAAGGAAAATCTAATTTGCTTCTCATTTAACATTCTGAATAATAATATTATGTTCCCTTTTTATTACTCACAGAGTTTTGCGTTATACCGGAAAATAAACTTACGAGAATAAATCTCTGTTAATGCATTCGCTCACATGAATAACTTAAAGTGAAAACGCGTATTAAAATATATGAATTTCGTCACCAGAACTATTTGCAAACATATTATGCATATTGCATATTATTAAAATATTATGGCAAAACGCCAAAAGCTCTTAAAACTAACAAAACATGGAACGAATTTTCACATGTATGTTTATACAATGCTTTTTGTTACGCCTAAGCACAATATATTTTATGAAAAAAAAACTATAGAAAAATGATACAAGCATAAGAAGGTAGTACGAGTATTATCCTCAAAGAGCGAGCTCTTCCATAAATCTTCAAATCCTACAACTGAGTGAGATCTAAATAAATGAAAAACAAAACACCATACCTAAATAAGATATCTTCTGCATAACTCAGAAAGAAACGCTAAGATATGCTTTCAATCAGTTCCATAATTACTAACCTTTAAGAAAATTCACCTCAGGAAGGGAAAACGTCGAATTCAGGGAACATTAAACGCTTCCACGTCATTAAGCCGGGGCAAGAAGTCACTTTCGGAGCACAAATTACATCAATCCTAGAACCGTAAAAAGAAATCGTTTTCGAAATCCTAAAGTGGCGTATTATTCCCGTCGGAATCAAGATACGAGGTGAGAGTAAGCCGCATTTTGTGAAAGTAATTTTCGTTAGCCAATTTCAGCTAAGGTAAAAAGAAAGAAAGAAAGCATGAACAATATTTTTATTTCATTAAAATATGCCACACATCAAAACAATGTATACACTTATGTAGGTACTAAAACGCTGACTGAATCTTCCACTACCTAGGCAACAAATACCAGATTACTGCCCAAGCGACGGAAGCACCATAGATACCGCTTGTCATATTGTGTGGCACAATCCAAAAATGGGCACACAATCATGCTCTATGTCGCATGTAAGCATGGAAGCACACACACAGCGCTGATCTTCAGTTGGACTTGCAGCCCTTACCGAGTGACGTTACGAACTAAAAATAAAATAAGACGAGTGCAAAAAGTAAAAACAAAAAACTTAATAGTGTTAAATTAACACCAACTGCTCTGTTAAATTATAAATTGTATTCGTACTCATACCCGTGGTTTCTTCTATCTAAATATATAAAAGAAGAAACTGACTCACTGACATATCAACGCACAGCCCAAACCGCTGGGTCTAGAGACTCCAAATTTGGCACACATGTTCCTTGTGAGGTCTAGGGGAGCACTAAGAAAGGATTTTTCAAAATTCACCCTCTAAGGGGGTGAAACGGGGGTCCAAAGTTTGGATTTTATCAAGTTAAAATACGTCTTCACGCCGCAACTACTGTACCGATTTGGCTAAAATTTGGAATAGAGGTATATTATATCTTGCATTACCACATAAGCTACTTTTCATCCCGAAAAAATTCATGGTTCCCGTGGGATAAGTTAAAAACCGAAATTCACGCGGAAAAAAATCTCACGCTGCAAGTACACAACCGATTTGGATGAAATTTGGAATGGAGATAGACTAAATCCTGATTTAATAAATAGGGTACTTTTCATCCCGGAAAAATCCATGGGTTTTGCAGGAGAAGGGAAAAACATATATTCGCGCGGGAAAAATACTACTTCCCGCCGTAATTACTGAACTGATATGGCTGAAATTATGAATAAAGATAGATTATATCTTGGATTAATACGAAGGCTACTTTTCATCGCGAAAAAATTCAAGGTTCCCGTGGGATTAGTAAAAAACCGAAATCAACGCGGAAAAAAAATCTTCATGCCGCAAGTGCACATCCGATTTCGCTGGAATTTAGAATGGTGATAGATTATATCCTGGGTTAATAAATAGGCTACTTTTTATTCCGGAAAAATCCATGGTTTTTGCAGGAAAAAAGAAAAACAGATATTCATACGCGAAAATACTACTTCACGCCGTAATTACTGAACTGATATGGCTGAAATTCGGAACAAACTTAGACTATATCCTGAATTAATACGGAGGCTACTTTTCGTCCCGAAAAAATTCATAGTTCCCGTGGGATTAGTAAAAAAACCGAAATTCAGGCGGAAAAAAATCTTCATGCCGCAAGTGCACAACCGATTTGGCTGTAATTTGGAATGATGATAGATTATATCCTGGGTTAATAAATAGGCTTCTTTTTATCCCGGAAAAATCCATGGTTTTTGCAGGAAAAAAGAAAAACAGATATTCATAAGCGAAAAATACTACTTCACGCCGTATTTACTGAACTGATATGGCTGAAATTCACAATAAAGTTAGATTATATCCTGGATTAATACGAAGGCTACTTTTCATCCCAGAAAAATCCATGGTTTCCGCGGGAAAACTGAAAAATTGATGTTCACGCGCAAAAAGTATTACCTTACGCTGTAATTACTGAACTGAAATGACTAAAATTCGGTAAGGAGATTCGGATTATTACATAGGCTACCATTCATCCCGGAAAATTCCATGGTTGATATAATACGAGTGAAAAGCTGATATTCACGAGGCAAAAATATTCCTTCACGCCGTAATTACTGAACAGATTTGCCTGAAATTTGAAACGGAGATAGATTATATCCTAGATTAATAGATATTGTACTGGGAATCCACAATTACTGCGGAAATAGTGAAAACAAATATTTATGCGGGAGATATACCTACTCCTTTACGGCGCAACTGCTGAATTTTTTTGGCTGAAAATTGGAATGAAGCGTTTATTGCCCGTGGTACCCCCGATGGTCCCCCCGGGGTACCACGGGTAATTGTTTTGCCCGTGGTACCCCTGGAGCTCCTAGGGGTACCACGGGTAAAAAAAAATTACCCGTGGTACCTCTGCAAATAAAAAAATACAAAAAAAGGAAAACGCAATTATAAACCGTTTAAAGACTATCCTTTATGCCTAAATTGAAATAATTGATTAAAGTGACAAAAGAAGACACGAAACTTAAACTAAAATCAAAGTTTCTTTTATAGTTCTTTAAACTTAAATATTCATTATGTACTCCTTTTTATCTTAAAATTAAGACAACTTATATTTTTTTCAATTACTTTCACACTAAAATATTTGTAACGCACGAGCATTTTTATTTAAAATAAACTGACTAAACAAACAATTTAACGTAAAACAAAACAACTTACATAATTTCAGTCAGTTCCTGAAACTAATTTATTTTATTTTTATATAAAACATAAGATTAGTACTATAATTATAGTAGAACTGTTGTGAATGTGGGAGTACGAAGCACAAGTAGGTTAAACAACTAGAATTAAATAACAAAATAATAATTATACCAAAAAGGGCATAGACCCGGAGTCTGTGGTTTGTAAATTTATACTAATAAAAAAAAACAATTTTTTAAGTAGATATTGTGTGTATTGTGTGCGGAAAATTATACTTTTCTGCATAAGTGATTTTTATTTTCCACTAAATTTTATTTTAAACTGGGACTCACAAAGAAATGACAAACTTTCCGCACTTGTATTGAAATGTATTATTATAAAGGTACTTTTTTATATTAAATAAACTGACAAAATAAACCATAAAACTTAAAACAAAAACAACATACTTTATTTTAGTTCCGTAATATTTATTATTTATCCCTTAAATATATAAAAAACCGGCCAAGTGCGAGTCGGACTCGCGCACCGAGGGTTCCACGGAACGGTATTTTTTTCGACAGTTTGCTCAATAAATCCAAAACTATCAGGCATAAAAATAAATAAAAATCTGTTTTAGAATACACAAGTAACGCCCTTTCATATGATACCCCACTCAATAATGTTATTTCATTTTGAAAATTCGAAGCCGCGGTTTTCCCCTCTTTTTAAATAAAAAAAAAACAATTTTCAATGTTTTATGATTGCAATGGCGTTGGGTCGCTATTAACTAAAACTGTTCTAAATTTCAAGTCGATAGCTTCGATAATTACTGAAATAATCGAGTGTGACAGACGGACGGACGGACGGACGGAGAAAGTCTCACCATAAGGGTTCCATTATTACCAAATTGGTTTGGAACCCTAAAAATAGCAGCTTTCCTGTGGCTTTTCCCGCGTACATGGAAATGTCTTCTTTTTGAGCAAATGTATTAAAAATATTTTAGTTTCAGAGACTGAAATAATGTAAGTTGTTTTGTTTAGTTAGTTTATTTTAAATAAAAAGGCTCGTACGTAACAAATATTTTAGTGCGAAAGGAATTGAAAAAATATAAGTTTTCTTAATTTTAAGATAAAAAGGAGTACATAATGAATATTTAAGCTTAAAGAACTATAAAAAAAACTTTGATTTTAGTTTAAGTTTCGTGTCTTCTTTTGTCACTTTAATCAATTATTTCAATTTAGGCATAAAGGATAGTCTTTAAACGGTTTATAATTGCGTTTGCTTTTTTTTGTATTTTTTGATTTGCAGAGGTACCACGGGTAATTTTTTTTTACCCGTGGTACCCCTAGGAGCTCCAGGGGTACCACGGGCAAAACAATTACCCGTGGTACCCCGGGGGGACCATCGGGGGTACCACGGGCAATAAACGATTAAAATTTATGACAATTCAAGGTTTATTCTATTACTTTTACAGAAACTAGATTTTGATGCTGCTGTAATAAGTATAGGGTATTATAATGCACATTTTCAAAATTATTTCACAAGTAAATCAAAGACATTTTGTTTCGTATAAGCCTAACGTACAAACCTCAGATTACGGTTGATTCCGTGATTACAGACAGGCAGAATCAGTAAATTATATAAAGGTCTCGTAGTTATGTATGGCAATAATTAATTAATGTAAAACTACACTATCCCTGTGTTATATACCTAGACTAGGCTAGGCTACTTTTTGTCGGAATACGGTCTTAGTCTTGAGCAACAGCTAGTCTGACATAATCCGATCGAAGCAATAGGACCTGGGTAAGCAGACACAATGTTATTCTGATACCAAAGGCTAAATCTGTATAGTATAAACAAAGATTGACTGACGGATCTATCAAAGCACAGCCTCATCTACGATAGCAACGATAGTTATCTAAACCTAACCTAACTTAACCATTCGCTATGTAAAGGTTTTTGGAAATTAAGCCCTAAATTTAGCTTAGATATTACTAGCAGAAACCCGCAGCTTCGCCCGCGCAAATTTTAGTTTTCCCTACACACGGGAACCATCTATTTTCCGGAATAAAAAGTAGCCTTTGTGCTAATTTGGGACGAAATCTGTCTTCATTCCGTTTATTGCCCGTGGTACCCCCGATGGTCCCCCCGGGGTACCACGGGTAATTGTTTTGCCCGTGGTACCCCTGGAGCTCCTAGGGGTACCACGGGTAAAAAAAAATTACCCGTGGTACCTCTGCAAATCAAAAAATACAAAAAAAAGCAAACGCAATTATAAACCGTTTAAAGACTATCCTTTATGCCTAAATTGAAATAATTGATTAAAGTGACAAAAGAAGACACGAAACTTAAACTAAAATCAAAGTTTTTTTTATAGTTCTTTAAGCTTAAATATTCATTATGTACTCCTTTTTATCTTAAAATTAAGAAAACTTATATTTTTTCAATTCCTTTCGCACTAAAATATTTGTTACGTACGAGCCTTTTTATTTAAAATAAACTAACTAAACAAAACAACTTACATTATTTCAGTCTCTGAAACTAAAATATTTTTAATACATTTGCTCAAAAAGAAGACATTTCCATGTACGCGGGAAAAGCCACAGGAAAGCTGCTATTTTTAGGGTTCCAAACCAATTTGGTAATAATGGAACCCTTATGGTGAGACTTTCTCCGTCCGTCCGTCCGTCCGTCTGTCACACTCGATTATTTCAGTAATTATCGAAGCTATCGACTTGAAATTTAGAACAGTTTTAGTTAATAGCGACCCAACGCCATTGCAATCATAAAACATTGAAAATTGTTTTTTTTTTATTTAAAAAGAGGGGAAAACCGCGGCTTCGAATTTTCAAAATGAAATAACATTATTGAGTGGGGTATCATATGAAAGGGCGTTACTTGTGTATTCTAAAACAGATTTTTATTTATTTTTATGCCTGATAGTTTTGGATTTATTGAGCAAACTGTCGAAAAAAATACCGTTCCGTGGAACCCTCGGTGCGCGAGTCCGACTCGCACTTGGCCGGTTTTTTATATATTTAAGGGATAAATAATAAATATTACGGAACTAAAATAAAGTATGTTGTTTTTGTTTTAAGTTTTATGGTTTATTTTGTCAGTTTATTTAATATAAAAAAGTACCTTTATAATAATACATTTCAATACAAGTGCGGAAAGTTTGTCATTTCTTTGTGAGTCCCAGTTTAAAATAAAATTTAGTGGAAAATAAAAATCACTTATGCAGAAAAGTATAATTTTCCGCACACAATACACACAATATCTACTTAAAAAATTGTTTTTTTTTATTAGTATAAATTTACAAACCACAGACTCCGGGTCTATGCCCTTTTTGGTATAATTATTATTTTGTTATTTAATTCTAGTTGTTTAACCTACTTGTGCTTCGTACTCCCACATTCACAACAGTTCTACTATAATTATAGTACTAATCTTATGTTTTATATAAAAATAAAATAAATTAGTTTCAGGAACTGACTGAAATTATGTAAGTTGTTTTGTTTTACGTTAAATTGTTTGTTTAGTCAGTTTATTTTAAATAAAAATGCTCGTGCGTTACAAATATTTTAGTGTGAAAGTAATTGAAAAAAATATAAGTTGTCTTAATTTTAAGATAAAAAGGAGTACATAATGAATATTTAAGTTTAAAGAACTATAAAAGAAACTTTGATTTTAGTTTAAGTTTCGTGTCTTCTTTTGTCACTTTAATCAATTATTTCAATTTAGGCATAAAGGATAGTCTTTAAACGGTTTATAATTGCGTTTTCCTTTTTTTGTATTTTTTTATTTGCAGAGGTACCACGGGTAATTTTTTTTTACCCGTGGTACCCCTAGGAGCTCCAGGGGTACCACGGGCAAAACAATTACCCGTGGTACCCCGGGGGGACCATCGGGGGTACCACGGGCAATAAACGAAAAAGAATCATAAAAATCGATTCAACAAATATAAAAAAATAATTAAAAAAAAAACAAATAGTCGAACTGAGAACCTCCTCCTTTTTTGAAGTCGGTTGAAAATCAGTTCAGTATTGAACATAAATCTTCTTTACTTTTAAAGTCAATTTTTGTTTACTACTACACCCATTAGTAATTCTGTTACGATTGAGTTTCATAAAACTGAAATTGCAATTTGCAACAATGCTACAGCCGGAAGCCTGACAGTGCTAATAAAAACTATACTATACTATACTTCTACACGGCATCGCGCCGGAACGCTAAAACGCAGATGCCACTCACCAGACCAGTCGTCGGCTGGCTAGTCTGGCCAATGAAATCAGTCCGTCTTGACGGCTACCTGTAGCTTTCTCGGTTACGTGACAAGTGAACATGGCCAGCCTTAGTCTGGTCAGTATTTTGATTTTATACTGAGAATAAGTTCAGTATTGAACAAAAATCATCTTTACCTTCAAAGTCAGTCTTTATTTGCTCCAACACCCCACAGTAATTCTGTTCTGATTGTCGGTTCAGAATTTCATAAAATTTGAACAATATTTCACTCGTGCTTTCTATTTGAAAACTGAAATTGCAATTTGCAACAATGCTACAGCGCTAATAAAAACTTGGCACCGAGCACCTTAACTTTTACTTTGAATATTCATAACGCAAATTCACTCGGAAGTTTTTGGTAAGAAATTATGATAATAATTTTGTAGTAACTTAACGCAACTTCGAACCGCGTTCGAGATTTTAAAACTGCAGAAGTTTCTAGTGTGCGGGCACGGGGTAAGTTTGCGATAATAAAAACTGAATTTAGTGTTATCTCGAGGAAGTATACATAATCATTATAATGTAAACAACCATTTTTATTGGAATTCAGTGGGGTTTCTACAAATTTTTGGATAAATTTCGTACTGAATCTCGATTCGGTTTGGACAGCAATATACACCGAGAAGAACTAGTAAGAAACTAGGCCTATTGAAATTAGCTCGTATACCTTAATATGACTAAAACAAATTATCGTTTCAAATATAAAGCTTTATCATATTATGATATAGCAATACCATAAAATATTCTCGAAGCTATTTTCTGACGCTGCGTAAAACCTTTTCATTATTACTATCATTGTTTGATCACAATGGAATATTACTCGCAACTTGGTAGGAGCGCCGTAAATAAGCGCAATATATTTTGTATTGTTAGGAAATTGAGTGCCGCTACGCAAATAGAATGCAGGACTCCAAACAGGATGTTTACGATACGTTATTATCAAAAATTTGCAGCGTTTGCTGCAAGATCTACGCTGCTCTGTTATAAAAGCTAACTTTATTTTGCCCACATATTTTTAATTCAGTTTTTCAAAAACCCAGTGCAACTATATCAACACAAATATATGTTTCGGCATACTTAGGCCGATCCCTGATAAGTTATTTTCATCACAAAGGTTAAACAGAAGTTATGCGTGTCCAATCGTACTAACCTTGTCATTAACAGGATCATAGGTAGCTTCGATTGATCTAATTTATTCTTATACATATAAAAAAAAAATTACAACCTATGTTCAAAAGGGGACAAACTTTGCTCTTCATAGTATCATACTTTAACCATGCTTTAACCCCCTTATTCATAAACGTGAAAAAGCTGTGTGGAGTAGTAGTTATAACTCTGTTTTATCTAGGTTTGGCAACAATATTTAAATATTTGAACGAAAAATACAAAACGGAGAATAACTATTCCACTGCTTTTTCACCTTTATGAATAATTGGGTAAAGGGGTATGCAGATGTTCATACAAAACTAAAGTTTCACACATAATGTAAGTTTCCTCATAATGTTTTTCTTCACAACTAAGCAAAGAAATATTTAGTTGCCACACACAATTAATATATATTATCTGAAAAAATCAGAAATTCGCGCCTGGGATACGAACCATTTACATCTATTTAGGAGACAGACATCTAAAGCCCGGGCTATCACTACTTTTCCAACACCATTCACGTAAAAATAGCCAAAAGTATGAAAAGTTTCCCGAATAGACTTCATATATCATTGTGTTGCAAAGTGTCGCTAAGTCTTTCTGCAAACCACCTATTGTTTGGTCATTTGAATATTTTGAGTCGTTATTTCCAAACTGAGTTCATTTTTCAGTTTGAATAAAATAGAATTTTAAGAAGTTCGTGAAGTTAATTTTGTAGCTTGCAGATTATATATCAATCAAAATTCACACGATACTTTCTGTAAAACCAAATTCAAAAGCGACAAGCAATATTTATTGGTACAAAAGTAAGAAAACATCCAAAAGATAAAGAGTGTGAAGATATTTGACGTACAAAATATTTCTGGAGGTCGGATGGTTCAGAGCACTACTTGTAATTCCGCAAATTGATCTCGCACTTAGTTGCTTGTTACTTCATAAATAGAGAAGTTTTTTTATGTAATTTAATTTATGGTAATTTTCCAACTTTGTCAGTTGATAAATTGAGTTACACACCATACAATTTGCTTTTATGGTAACTACTTATACAAAATTAACTTGAAGGTTAATCGTATGTTATCAAAGGCTGTATTGTGCCTTGTAAGGTTAACGGGACCCTTTTAGGAGAGTGTTTGGGCAGCTCGTCCAGAGAGCAGCCGAGGACGAACTAATGGGCAAACAACTAAAAGCGGCTTGCGGCACCTAAATAATTTTATTCAATTTATTATGTGGATTAATTTAATTCGGTATTCGCCTGAGGGGTGCCGTCACTTAGTTTCGGGTAATTTAATGGAAAAGTGCTTTAAACATTCGTCCGGATTTCAACACTTTTGTTTACGCAACAATAATAGTTTTCCTATGTTGAGTGGTACGTGGTTTTGTACAACTTATAATAATTAATGTTTAAAATATATAACTTTCTGTATTTTCCGTCAAGCGCAGTTTTGGTTTGGCAAATCTGCAATTTGTCTTGCCTGTGATGAAAAACGTAATTTACCTTTATGAGCACATAATTATCTTTATCCTCGACAGATATCCTGTCTTGTTTTTATGAATCTGTACCAGTTCAAAAGCAAGTTATATCCACCAAAATTCAAAGTTTTTTTTATCAAAATCGATCCAGCAGTTATCGAATTTTAGAAAGTATAATGTGTAGAGATCTTTTTCTGATACAAAACAGACTTTTTAGGATTCAAATTATGGACCTGAAATTACTAAACAGAACTTCTCTTTTAAAGTTCTTTTAAAGTTTCACTTCTTTTGTTTGTAGTATGGAACCCTCGCTACGCTAGTTTGACTCTTGACGCTTGAAGTTGTTGAAATCTTCTTAATATATATAAATCTCGTGTCACAATGTTTGTCCTCAATGGACTCCTAAACTACTGAACCGATTTAGTTCAAACTTCGTGAATATCTGTCATTTGGTCCAACTTAAAAGATAGAATAGTTTTTATCCCACGTGGACGAAGTCGCGGGCATCAGCTAGTAATAATATAATATTAGCAAGAGAAAGCTCAAACGCTTTGGTTCAATTAAGTTGAGACATACGATGCGCTGTACGCGAGTAGGTAAGAGTAAACCTTTGTGCCCACAACAAAGGAGAAACCGAATCTTACGTAGGAATCTCCTCTTTTATCCGACGTATTTGAATTCAACTTTCGTAACAAAGACAGGATTACTGCTCTTGAAACACAACATCTTTTGTATATTTGCATAAGTTATTTGTGAACGCGCACTCGGCGTATTGCCGTGAATGTTTAATGCCTACGTTGCTTGCGCCACAGAAATCGTTTCTTTGTGGCGTTTAGGGCAACTATTCGGTAAAAGTAAGTTGAATGGTGAATAAAGTTTAACCTATTTCAAGAATATTTTTTGTTGTTAGGTCATTTATACTGTCGTAACTCTTATATTATGATCTACTCTTGGGCATGAGTCTCCTCGCAGATTAAAAGCGGTTTGGGATAGCTCGGCTAGCTCGGCAAGTAGCATGCTAGTCTATGTGAGTATGCAGAACTTATATCCTACCTTTAAAAACGTGTTTTTAAGGTATAATTAAAAAAATTCAGGCATCATCGCTAAGCAAGTGTTATTTATTTGCCAGAAGCGCAAGTATCACTAGTATAATATCAATGTGTGTAAATATTATTTGAATCAGGTTGACTCGATGAGTTCATTTTTAAGTTAAGTGAACTATGGTATTCACTTATTTAAAAAAACGTTTTAATATTATAAGCTTTTAGTAGAATCACGTTCTCGCGTGCTTTTACGTAATAGAACGTGGTAAAGCATTTTGAAATAAATGTAGACATAGGTATTTGCAAGTCATCTTTTCGTAAAGGTTGATGGAAAACTGCTAGGATAATCGTCAGAATTGCCACAGGTGCTATTATAATATAGGCGAGACGTGCGCTAAGAACTTTGATGTAGAAAAATTAATCGAATTACTCGATAGTGATTCGTTAATTCGCTGAGGTGATTTCAATGACGCTACCTCTAGGAACTTCTATGCAGAGTACCAATGTTTTTACCTGAGCTGTGACAAATTAGTAACTGAATAAATTGGTGATGACGTTTTTATAAAATTCCCACAATATCATAATATTACGTGATTTCTTTGTCGCGTACAGAAAAAAGATGATACATGGCATAGTTAAAATTTAAATTTAGAAAGTCCGAATAACCATGTAGTGGTTTTTGATAGATGCTGATAGATGGCATAACTAGCGCAACGGCACACACTGACGAAATTTTCGACTTTCTATATAAATACAATATCTGACGTCATACGTTCTGGTCTAAGATCCCGCCATACAACGACCTTCACCGAGCTGCTTATTGGATGAAAACTATTTTATATCCAATTAAATATGTCAATAAATATATCGCAAGTGGGTTGCCTAAAAAATTTCAGTCCAGGGTATGATTAATTAAGAATTAAAAAAAAAACCATTGTAACATGGACTCCTATTTGTTACAGTTTAGTTGACATCGTAGTTCAAATTAGATTGGATGTTATAAATAGTGCTTTTTGCCAGAAATAATTTCCTGGCTGAGGAAAGTATTTCTGCTCTATATTTTTTGGCAAAAGAAAGTTAACGGATAATAAAATCATAGGTAAATAAGCACAATTGCAATTTGCGACCTGAATCGCTCATCCAATCTAATTTGAACTAAGATGTCAACGGAACTCTAACAAAGCGGAGTTCATGTTACGATGGATTTTTTAAAATTCTTAATTAATCATACCCTGGACTGAAATTTTGTAGGCAACCCACTTGCGATATATTTATTAACATATTTAAGTGGATATAAAATAGTTTTCATCCAATAAGCAGCTCGGTGAAGGTCGACCTTACTTGGGATCCCCTACTATTCAGACCACCAGCGGTCCCCAAGCGTAACACTAATTGCCTGGAGGGAAATTTCCTTATTGCCTCACAACTTGCAAATCCAAATGACTACCACTAGTCTTCAGTTGGATTTGCCACCTTGATCGTTGCAATGTGTTTCAATAACAAATCGGGATAGGTAATAAAACGTGCTCTTCGAACCCATCGATAATGTATTTTGATTCTCCCGGGAATTGAACCCAGTACCTCGAGAAATAAAGTCAAACTCAACCAGAGACCAACAAGGTAATATTCTGTTTAGCGCTCGTAAAGTCCCGTCGTTTATAGTTGTTGTTTTTCAGTCCAAAACTTTGGCAAGTTAGCTTGTAAATCATAACACTAAAACCGGCCCCACTGGTAAATCCTAAATCGAAACAAGATAAACTGGTCCGTCGCGTAAATCCGTATAAAACCGTAAAACGTTCGAAAATGATTTATAGTTGGACGGATCTGAGCCTTCGTACAAAAACAGATTATTGGAATCCCTGTTATTCCAGCAATCGATTTAGCGCATGGATTTACGATCCTATAACTGGGATGATAATAATATATTAAGTTGTTTTGTTGTCTTAACAGTTGATGTGAACACGCACTTTAAACTAGCTTAAGATGCTATTCAAAAAGAGAAGAGGCTTGAAAAGAATCTGTATGGTCCAATATGCAGGAACACCAGCCACATGAAACACAATTCTTCCAACTTCGACGCACGTTTCGTCCCACCACCGACATTCTCAAGAGATGTTGACTTCACAATGCGAGTCGTAGATGCTGTATCGTGTTTGTCGTCTCTAATATTGCGCATAATCTGGCCTGCTAAATTAAAATAAATTTTAAATAAATGTACCTTTGTTCATTTC
Source organism: Coenonympha glycerion (assembly GCA_963855885.1). Taxonomy (NCBI): domain Eukaryota; kingdom Metazoa; phylum Arthropoda; class Insecta; order Lepidoptera; family Nymphalidae; genus Coenonympha; species Coenonympha glycerion. The sequence goes on along the minus strand of OY979637.1, from coordinate 10,609,257 downwards.
TAGTCTACTTTTCCCGGGTTTAGTTATTTAGAGAACATCCAAATGCGGTTTTACGTTTAGTCAAAGGAATTTCATACACAAACAACTCCATATTTTGAAAATGTTTCATCCCTCACGGGAATTTGAGTGTGAATTTCATTTCTAAACCTGCGTATTACGGGTGCCGCCGGAAATATCACTGTCATAAAATATAAACATTGGCAAAAAATCCGTCCAAAAATATTGGTATAGCCGATTTGCTTAATTCTTTCATTCACTGTTAGAATATTTTATGAAATTGTTTTATTAGAATCGTGGAAATTTCTACAGATCAAAGCTGCAATTTAAAAAAAATTGAATGATTAAATGTGAAATTATATCACACTGGAGACTATAATGCATCCATGGTAATATTTTGCAAGAAATATACTTTCGGATTCACAAAATATGCTATTCGACACTAATAATAATTCAAATTGTAGTTCAAACATTTACGACTATCATGGTGCTTCTTAGGCCTACTTGCACTAACCCACGTAAGTGTGTTAACCCAGAGTTAAGAGTCCTGTTACCTACGATGTCTCCATACATTCGAAATAACAAATTATTTTTAATTCGCGCATATTTCGATCATGTTGTGGTGTTATTCGGGTTAATCTATACTCCTGGCCATATTTGGTTCGGAAATACGAGTACTCGTACTTCTCTAAAATGAAATATAAATAAATTTTGATTTGCTTATTCATTCAATTCAATTAAATCAATTTTCATCAAAATTGTTATAACTTCGGTCGAGTTCCGTAATACCAAAAATTATGAATGAAAACTTGTAACTTTCTTTATTAACTGGTGTTATCTTTAGCTGGACAGTAAAATCTGTGCTCCTGAACAATTGCGACGTGAGATAGTGTTGTTTTTATTACAAAATAAATAAGCAGAAAACATGTCCTTTTTGACGCAAAAATAAGCAAATCGACATTCATTTATATTTCGTTTTAGAGAAGTATTTCCGAACCAAATATAGCCAGGAGCATAGCATAGATTATTACTATATGAACCCGAATAACATCACAACATGATCGAAATATGCACGAATGCCAACGGGTCCGTCATGGAAGCGGTGTTAGTGGGTGCAAGTCCCACATGACCCCTCAATTTCCCCTGAAAGGATTGGAATCCCAGTACTAATTTCAAAAGCTTGTTTCAACTTGAAAAAAATGAAATGAAAATCGTGTTCTACTCGAGGCCTCAAGGCAACACGGCCAAGTAAAGTTCCTCCAGGCGCGGTTGTCTGGTACAATCTGTTACAGCTTCTTTTGAATTTCAACATAAAGAGTTTTATAAAAAATAATATTTAAGTTGAATTCTACGAAAACAAAGTTCAAGCACAATCTGAATTTCTTTAAAGTTTGTATGAACTGGAAATATACTTTAAGGGTAAAATTAAAAAAAATCACAGTAACCACTTAGGCCCTTCAAGAATTATTACAGTAGAATTTTAAGTATCTAATCAAACATTCGGGTTTTTAGTGTTCCTTTCTAAAATGGTGGCCAATATGCTAATCATCCGCTGACCGACTGTCCGCTAATGAATGTAGTTTTTTAACTTTTTTAAATTTAATTGTTAATTATTCACGCAGTTATTTATTCTTGTAGCAATTATAATACTTATAACAAATGATAATATTAAAAATTAATACTGTAAAAAATGGATATTTCCGAAATTTTCACTATACCTCAACAAAAAGCGTGAAGGTTGAGTAATTTACCCCTTCCACGTTAGTACGATAACTTCTTCGGCACCATAACTTATCAAACTTATTATAAAACAGGTAATTTTGCAGTCAATTAGTAACTTGTAGAGTGTAAAAATTTGCCTCTTTAACAAGTTATGAAAATAAAATTAGTTATGGAGACCTTATGGTCTTTATTTGTTCGATAATTAGAAACTGCATGAGACTTATACTAGGCCAGTTTTCTTATAAACGAATCATTGCTACACTGTTGCCTATAGATTACTAGCGCCCGTAGCTTCACCCGCATGAATTTTGTTTTTTCACAATTCCCGTGGAAACCATGGATTTTTTCTGGTTACCAAGTAGCCTATGTCTTAATTCAGGGTATAATCTATATCCGCTTCAAATAACAGCCAAATTGGTTCATAAATTGTGACGAGAAGGAGAAACAATCATCACACACACAAAATAACACACAAACTTTCGTTTTTATGATATTATATAGAATATAGTAGACATAGATTATTGTAGATTACAAAATATGACAGATAAAGTAACACAGTTACGGTGAATATGAGGAAAAAGTCCTTCTTCATTATCGTGAAGGGTTGGAACCCCGGCGTAGTGCCACGTCATCTCGCTTATTAGATATCCGAGACCTTCTGTCATGTTTTCCTTTGTTACACGATATGCGATCGAATAACCACTTTATTATTATACTGCACAGTACGAGAGAATTTCATTTATATTATTATTGTATAGTACACTAACCCAAATAATTAAATAAATAAAGGGTTCTATGTTTGTTACTGCGTCATAAGGCTTACGCGTTTCTTGAATTAACGCCAAGGCTTTTTTACCGAAAACTTCTAAAGCAGCAATAAGTATTCAGTAGCCTCGTCACATTTAACCATGAATTCAGAAATTGGGGTCTGATTGCGTAAGAAAAACGTATTCATCGTTATCGTAATCACTAGCGAATACTGCCAACTAACCCAACCAGCGGACAGAATAAGTAAACGATTTCGATAACGATGAATAAGTTTTTCTTAGACAATGTAGAGGCTGTATGGTGTATACTACCTAAGGTTATTGCCCCATTAAATTAACCTTTCATACAGATTAATATCAATTTCCTTAATAGCGATATTAATGTCCGTAATTCCGTAAACAATTCGAATTTTTTCGATGACTCTACTATTGAAATTCATTAAATTGTAAATAAATTAACCCGTGAGCTCTCTAGTAATTTAGTAAGTAAAATATTTGTCACGTAGGTACAGGCCGACAATCGTGACTGGTTTATTTCGCAATTATTCCGCAAAAAATTCGCGATAGCAGCATTATTTATGACTAATTCACTTTGCTTTCCAAAGCGAGGAATAGATACAATGGTTGTAATCGGACCTGCAATCTTTCAATGTTAGTGTGTTCTGGCTTATATTTGGTTTGGGATCCCTAAAATAGAGATACTGTATGGAACTATATTTCACACACAAAATGTTTATATCAAATTATGCACACTCTACGCAGCGATAAACAACTTGACTCGGCAATTTCCGTAGCCGGCCGAACGCGAGCGAATATCTTTATTTCGTGACGAAGCGAAACGATCGCGTAGCGCGTAGCAGTTCAGTCGCATCGTAGCCGTTGTAGTGGCTACGCGTCTACGTGATGTTACGGAAAATATTAGAAACATCCAAAAGACTATAAATACCAAATTTTCACATCCCAACGTGACGTATTTTATGAACTGTGTGTTGATTTTTATGAATATAGTCTCGGATATGTAATTTGTGCACTTGGATATCTATATTATAAGGTAAGTTTAGTCATTAGAAAATATGTTTTTGAACTGAAATGAGGTTGAACATTAATGTTTATAACTTTCAGGTTTATTCTTGAAATTCAATATCTAATTAGGTTATCTCAAATTCTTCATATTAATTTAGTTTAAATGTTCGTGTTTTAAGTAAATCGATAAAAGAATTCCTATGATTTTAAAAATGTACGAAGTAGGCACTTAGTCAATATTATTATGCCATTGTCTCCGATTTAAGTTCAGGTGACCCGATTACAATCGAGCTCAGATATTTATAGGTTGCCTTTAAGCTAATTGAACTAGCTTCATTAGCGGCGTGTCCTTTAGCCAGTGGGTGGTTTTATAGAGTAAACAATTATTGAATTAAAACCAGACCTCATTAATTAAATTTAAATTGTTCTAACTGATAGCTTTCTGATCCTTAGATAAAGGACCATAAGTAGACGGATGCACGGAAAGATAAAAGTAATTATATTAAAAGGGTTGTATTATTCTTTTTACCATTTCTTACTACATAAAATACCCACGCATTTTATTTTTAGTAGTGGCCTTCGAGATAAGCTTTTTGGTACCGATAATTTTAATAACATCATCGGATATTTTGTTTTTTTTTTTACTATAAAGATTCAGCTAGTAGTAAAAGCAGTAATGTGATGAGAGTTAAATTAATGTCAGGTTCGTAGTATTACCACTAAATACATAATTATTATTGTCGGGACCCACGATTATCTTTTAATTGATAGGTAATATTTAACTGTCACATAGGTCTAATTCATGAAATTGCCAATTTATTTAGAGAAGGAGTGCAAAAAGCTAATCAAAGGTCAAATGTTTAATTTTGACGCATTGGCGTAACCATAGTCTGTAAGTGGTTCAATAAATTCGAGCGTTTAGATGGCTGTAATAAGTGTTAATACTTCAGAGACATTTGATCCATTTTTTGTTTTTGTTTGTTGTAACGAAAACGAAAATGATGATAATGATTGAAATGAAGGTGATGTTGCGTCAAAGAACATGAACGTCCAATCTAGTAATTCGATTAGAACACATAATTGAGTGAGTACCTTCCTACAAATTGGAGTGATTCTGATAATAAGAAACGGAGAAAGGTTATAGAGGGTCCCAAATTGTATAGTAATGGGGGACAGGGACTAATTAATTACACGTCTGCTTCAGATGGGGTATAACTTGGAGGGAAACATTTTGTTTCGGCGATTGCTGTTATTGTTATTTCGTTACCTTTATATTATTTTACCGTTACTAAATAGTTGCTACATGTAACTTCGTCCGCGATGATATTAATTTTAAGGAGATTCCTTATGAAAGTACCTAATGTTATAAAGGCAAAAGTATATTTAGACTAGATTTGAGGGAATTAATTAAGTTGACTATTGAAATGAGTCGATGACTCTCTATTTAAGATTAAATGTATGATTTCGGGTTGAAAAACACTTTCATATCCCAATTATACTAACGTGTAAGTGTTGGTTACTAATTCACGCTGTAACTACCTACTGAACCAATTTGAGTGTTTGGAATGAATACTATATATATTGTGTAATGTATTCCAGTTCTTATGTAAATTTAGTGAAAATCTGAAATTCATCTGGGTAAATATATTAAATCTCCAATTCCAATAAAAAATCTACTTAAAAATAATTAAAATACTTCGTGAAATAATTACAAAATCTAATTGATTTTCATAAAATATCTCGATGTGTTGCATCAAAAATTGCTGCAGTACCTACTAACTGCTTCATTTCATGAACTGTTATGTTATATTATAGATGTTCATTGTTCGAGTACCTCTCAACTAAACCTTGAGTTCACTGAGGAGTGAGGAAGCAGCACTGGTATTGATAAACAATACCATGAGGTCTCATATTGCTTTCGAATGCGTAAAATATTGTCACGTTAGCTTTTAATGATATGTTTGATACTACACTAAGTTCAACATATTTTTATTCTCTGCAGACCCCGTGTTAGTAATATCATATATTATAAGAAAAATATTGAACTTCAATATATTAGAAAATGTAAAATCCTGCGTATTCAGCGCTTCTAGGGGCCAATTGAACTTCCACTCATACTTTTTTTATCTTGTTCCACATGCACAAAACTAAATTGCACCTTTTGCAATGAAAAATACATTTTATCAAATCGACAGGCGAGTAAAAATTGCGAAGCCGCGTGAATCAAAACCGCAGCAGTGCAGTGAGCGCGAATGTATCGATTCACTCGTTATTTACATAACAAAACCCTCATAAAGGGGAGCATTAATTCCGGCCGTCGGGCGCACGTGATGATAGGGTGCGGGAACACCTACTGCAATTTTTTATGCACAGACTTAGGGTTCATTTGCACAGTTGTAAGCTTTTGAAGGGTTTTTGAAAATTTACCAAGCTCGTCGCTATGATTTTTTATTTCAGGCGTAAATAGCCGTGGCTTCATTATTTTGTCAACGTTACGAATGAAAATGGAATGAATTTCATTATATTCATGTATAAATGCGTAAGTTTCTACGTATGGATTGATGGAGAATGGATCTTTGTTAACCTATATAAAATTCTGTTTACATACTGACGCTGACTTCAAATTCGATTCCCTTTCGGTATTTGAACTTCGTAATTTCCAACGATCAGCAATTCCATATAAGTGAAATACTCTTCAATTTTCACGTGAAAGCCTTTAACAGAGTTAAATAAAGACTCGGCGCCAAAAACGTACGTGCCAATAGCGCGGGCGGGAGGCTTTTATTTTTTCATAAAATATAATGGGCGGGCGGGATTAAATAAAAAATTATATTGCTCTCGTGACTTGTAAAAGCTTACGTTTGATGGTTTTAGGGTTCCGTATTACACAAGAAACTTGTAGCAATGCTTGTTTATCCGTCCTAAGTTTAGATCGACTCAAGTGTCCCTCCTTCCTTTCAGCTGGTTGGCTACAAATGGTTTCTTTTGGATAAAGTAATCACGGCTAAAGTTGGCTTTACAAATTATCTAGTGATATTCGTCTAATTAATAAATTTATGTAGGTACTCGGAAAAATAAAATTTCGTAATAATTCCTTTGATTTTTTTTTATGCTTTATTACTATAACGAATTGGATTGCTCTGTAATGTTTCCCTGATTATGTAATTTAATAACAAATAAATAAATAAATAAATATGCAATGCATAAAAGTATCAATTAATATTGATGTGTAATGTGACATGCCATTACGGAACCTTACACTGCACGTGACCCGATACTCACTTGGCCGGTTATACTCTTTCGTGCTTGTGTCGTATTATTTTTGACCTATCAATGAATTAGGGGTTTTAATAATTAAAAGTTAGTCCACTCTACTAAGCCTGAGGGAATCCTGAATTACGTTTCTACATATCTAGGGTACCTAATTTATATAATAAAACTATAGTCTATTTCCATTCCAAATTTTAGCAATTACAGTTAATATTTATATTGTGGCCTGAAGGAGTATATGAGTATTTCAACTCAATCTTAACATTAATTTTCTTAGGCATGAGTATAATCTAAGTCAAACAGTTCATCTCACAAAACCCTAACTTCTAGCACTTATGGGTCAATAAATGGAAGTTAAACGAGTTTCTCAGCCAGAAGGCATATCTTAAACTTCACAAGTACATAGATAGAGGCATCGACTAATCGATTATTCTAGACCAATGAAGTTTTAATTGCCTATTATCTAGATCAGATAGACAGAAACATCAATTAGAGAACTTCTTTACTGCTTCTGACCCCTAGTTTTTTTTAATTTTTAAAAAGTAGTATTATTGTATGTAATATTATTTTCGGCAAAAGGAACCGTCTGTTTTCAAAATTAAATGAACAACTTTGTAAGGAAGTCGCGGCTAAGATTTCCATCCAGATAAGGGAATGCGTTCCTTAACTTCCAAAGGTCGTACAGGCTAATTGCAAAAGTTTAATTATTACCGTTAATCCTGTTACTTTTTCACATAGTAAAATACTTATATTAAGATGTAACACGTTTCTCCAAATATTTGAGTTAATATTCTAAAATATAAGGTCTAAAGTTCTTGAATGATCACGAATATAAAAGCGTGCATGTTCTTAAGTTAAAGCGAAGTTTATTGAAACAAAGTTTCTTTTCGGATGGTATCGCATCGCGCAATGGATTAGATGAAAGAAAGTGATGAAAATCCCATAACAAAGAAAATCTACGAAAATCTAGAATGAACATTTCTCTTACTAGGCAACTATTTAGTATGACAACAACTCATTGAAGACAAAACCATGTATCGAGTGATGGAATGGAAATCACACATAAAAATATAAAATGGAGTCTGGTTTTTAGTGTTATTCCATTTGTACCGAGTGTTTTACGACACGTCACGTCTTTTTTGAAAATCAATAACTGAGTATCAATAAAGAATAGTATTTTATACAATTAGATTTCCCCTCCATCACGACATAGTATGCAAATCTGTTGTTATAATAATGTGAAGTTCTGTAGTTAAATATCGTGCTCTTTCAGCAAAATATCCGTAACAATCAAACATCAGATTTACAGATACACTAGGTATTTTGCAATGTAAACACATAGTGATTGTTTGAATGTGTTTGAAATTCCTCGGTCGACGAGTATTTCCACTTTATTGCAGACCACGTTCTATATCGTAAATACCAATTCGCAAAATTGGTTTTTAATTGGAACGAAACTTCGTGAAATATGTGTGATGCATTGCTTCCATAGTTTGATTTGTTTTTCAACACTTCACGAGTTTGCTGCAGTGACCATGTACAAATTTTGTAGTATTTCTTTTTTTCACTAAAACACGTTTCATGTTTCTGTTTGAATGCAACGAAATATCAACGGCTAGATGACTTGTCTACTGTTTTTATAGTTGGAATCCAAGTAATCACAAGTAAAAATCACATTTTGTAAACTTAAGCACGAACTTACATCTCTGATTTTATCTCATTTAGTATGTACTGCTTCTCAGAAGATACCTCAAAACCTTAGTGGCCTTCCTGCGCCATAATTCAGTATAAGAGGCTCAGGTTCACTCAGCGAGCGATGGAGAAAAAGGAGATCTGCAAAAGAACCAAAGTAAAACAGCTCAACGTGGCGCAAAACTGAAGTGACTATGGGCGTGGCACATAGCTCGTAGAACCGATGAACGTTGAGGGCTCAAGGTGCTAGAAGCTAGAACCACCTAAAACGGCGGCCATGCATCGGTCAGCTCGTGGCGGTCATTTTAGTAGCCCTATTCTATTTCCAGCAATGGACCTCCATTGGTTGAAGCAACGACGATGCCAACCGAAATTCATTGGTCCTACCCTACTCATTGCCACTTCAGTTTTACGCCACGTCAGCTATATTCACTTGTCACGTGATCAACCACCCTACAGGTAGCCGTTAAGACAGACTAATTTCAGAAGGCTGCCGCGTGCCGGCTAGGTTGTACGCGTTAGTTCTTTTATGGTCTATTTCACGCGCTGCGTGCGCTCGATTACGAGGTAGCCCTAGTACGTCGAAAGAGATAGTTACGCGATAGAAAGAGAGCACAACTTTAGGTGAGTAGCGGAGGCGGTGCAGCCAGGCTCTATTGGGAAATGAATTGCACTTTTTTGTGTCAGGGTCTAGGGTCGCTATTTCTTTAAATCATTTTGCCGAGTGAGCCTTCCGTACCGTTAGGTACTATTATTTTATTCCGTGGCCACGTACGAACTGTGAGTTCACTATAATATTGCTAGTGGTCTAATGGTAAATATGGGGAAGTGCAAACAGGATGGAAGTACCGTGGCGCATAAATTCAAATAGGTGGTAGTTAAGCACGTGCCGCTGGCGTGGCGAGATAAATGACCGCCGCATTACGTGCGTTTTTTATCATTAAAACTTTCCAACTAACTACGCAACTGAACATGCCCGGTTTAATTTGAATTTATGCTCACAAACATTTCAACTTTTATGTTTTTAATTAATTCGTACGGCGTACCATGTTCTAATAGTATTGCTTTCGTTTTGAGCCCTAGGCTAAATTGCGAGCTTCAATACGTTTATGTTATGTAAGGACAAAATTAAAAATAAATAACATAAATAAATATCAGGACATTACACACATAGCGATCTTGCCCTAAAGTAAGCGATAGCTTGTGTTATGGGTACTGGATAACTGATAAATCTTAATATATATAAATCTCGTGTCACAATGTTTGTCCTCAATGGACTCCTAAACTACTGAACCGATTTAGTTCAAACTTCGTGAATATCTGTTATTTGGTCCAACTTAAAAGATAGAATAGTTTTTATCCCACGTGGAAGAAGTCGCGGGCATCAGCTAGTATACAATATATATTAATATACTTACATAAATTTAACATATTAAAAACACCCAGACAATTGAAAACAGGCATACTCATCATCACACAAACATTTCCCAAATTTGGGAATCGAACCCACGACGCAGACGGCAGGATGGTAGTGATCAACTCCGTTACTCCATTCGGTCACCACATGGATATTGGAAAATAATGGACATGGATAGGGATGAAAAGCATGATGTACATTCACAAAAGCATCCCTATTATCCTTAGTTTTGGAAAACATGAAGTACTCGTGTAGAAGACAATCGCTCATATTTTTTTTTTACTTTGTCCTTTGAACTATGGATGTGACCTCAAAATTTGAAGTCTTACAAAGAAAAGTGGACTTTTTTCAGTTAGATAGCTTCGGATGTTCTTGTTTTTCCTTAGTGACTACTAGGAATATTAATTAACAAGTTAACAACGTACTTTACGCGACAGTCCCACTTCTAGAATTTAAACCGCGATAACAGACATTATTATTCCTGCAAACTTGTTCATAGAAATGAAACAATAGGGTATTAAATCAAGTTGCTATCTGATTGTGGCTGCTACTGTGCAATGCTGTCTGGATGTCAAACTGTCCTTCATTATAACTGTTGCTAACCCGCAACTGTAGCTTGTTTCGCACTTAATTACTTTACTATCTGTAGCTGCTAATTTCACTGTATTTAAATAGCATATAAGTTTCACAGCTAACAGCAAATAGCGTATTGCTAATACTACATCAGTCATGTATTAGTTACCACACCTAATTAACGAATCATAATAATAAAAATAAAAAATAACGCTACTTCTAATTCTTCTTCGTAATGGCTTTATCTTTTAATAAAAAAAACCGACTTTAACTCTCATAAACTATCCTTGAAGTACAATAAAAAGAATCATTGAAATTGAGAATCATTGAAATCGTCGACGGCGACGTGTAATTGAGTTATTTGTTCATATGTCACGAAATACTTAATACAAGTTTAATATGGTTTTCTAATCTCGCACACTAGGTAATTTTAAAAAGGATTTATGTAACACGGCTTTCACTTTAATACAGGCTGCTGTTTAAGCAAATAAAATAATCGCTTGCAGAATCAATTGCAGTGAATTTGTTTGGTTGGCAATGCCAACAATGGAATTGATTCCGCCATTCGCGGATTGTGAGCAATCGCGAATAAAAATCGCGTTTTAAATTGCTCTCGCGGTCAAAATATGTACGGTTTTATTGGCAATCACAGACTACTACAGGGTTTTGATTGTGCTATATATAAATCTAGCTGACCTGGCAAACGTTGTTTTGCCCTTAAGGATATAAAAAAATAGATAAATTGAGATTTAAGCTATCCTATCTTTTAAGTTAGAGCAAACTGCACCCTGTGTGCGAATTTTATTAAAATCGGTTAAGTGGTTTAGGAGTCCATTGAGGACAAACATTGTGACACGAGATTTATATATATTAAGATTTGCTTCATAACAACCCATATTTATTTTATAAATCTTTTATACATAAGACCTAAAGCTATAGGTTATCAAAATATGAGCAGGGGGATGTGATATCAGATCGCTTTTGGTAGCCAGCGAAACCTACCAATTTCGTCACGGTTTAATAGCATAAATTGAAGGCATTATAGTTGATATCTTTATTTGTGCATTTCATTCAGTTTGGTAACTTATAGAATATCGTTTTATATTTAGCAGAAATAAATCTAAAATATATTTTTCTTTCATTGTTACAGTATCCGTGAACGAAGATGCACAACAATTCAATTCGAGTCTATCTCCAGAGGCTTCGTAAAACTTCTAGATAAAAAGACAAATGTGAAACCGCCATGATGGAGCGGAAGTTCACACGTGTGCTAATAGCGGCGCTCGCTGTGCATTTAATTAGTGCTAGAATGATGTGCCCCAGTCACCCTAACTGCGTTTGCGGTGGCACGTTCGCTATCGAACTGAATTGCAACATCGATGGTAAGTGCTCTTAAATACCTACATCGAGTGTCATGACATTTCAGTTTTCACCTCACGTACAGCAAGTTATCTGCATTTCAGTCTCTTCAAAGGTCAAAGCTTTCAGACAATGAAGGTTACGAAAGCTGATCTTATCTATGATCTTATTACGTCATCTGATTATAATAATCTTTATAGACATTTCAATCCACGATGACGCGCCCCACTGTATCAATTTCTATACGAATTTAATGAAATATAAGCGATTTTTACAGAGTGGGGCGTATCTTTACATTTATTCTATATCATTCTTAAACATTGTTTTATGATATTATAATTGTTGACTTTTGTTGAATCAAACATTTGTTTCAGGGCGGATAGTGAAAATAAATCTACTACCAAGTACATACGTAAATATTAAATGCGAAAACACAACAACTCTAGATTATAGCCAGCTACCAAAATGTGCCAACGAAACGAGTTCTTTTAAATCAGTCAGCTTCAAAGACTGTCCATTACCGAACAATTCATTCAAGGACATCTTAATGCAGATTGGAGTTTCAAAGACAAAGTCCCTGATATTTCAAAACGCAAAAGAGCTCAAGGGATTCTTTAATAGAAAACATTTCGCAGGTTTGCATGATTTAACAAAGCTCCTTCTATCGGTGAACGGTATGACCCATTTGCCGGACAACTTATTTGTGGATATTAATAACTTAACTTGGCTTAATATACGGTGCAACAATATAAGGCTATCTGAAGAGTTATTTAAACCACTTGAAAAATTGGAAACCTTAGAAATAAGTCATAACCACATGACAAATATGTCGTCGAATCTTTTTTCTCATTTATCTTTATTAAGGAAGTTGTCTTTATGGCAAAGCAATGTGACGAGGTTTTCAAAAGATTTTTTCTCCGGTGTCGACGTTCTTGAAGAGTTGGATCTAAGTTCTAATGGACTCAACGAACTTCCAACTTCAATTTTTAAGCCATTAAGAAAATTAAAGAAACTTACGTTATTCTCCAACAAGTTTTCAACGTTACCGCAGAACCTGTTTTCAACCAATAACAAGTTGGAAACTGTAATAGTTCTGAACAACGACGTAAAAATGAAGGAACTGCCGAAGAGTTTATTTGGAAATTTACCGAACTTAAAACAGGTTTATATCCAGAGAAGCGGAATAGAAATAGTACCCTATGACATATTCACCAACTCATCTCGCATAACAAACATATCCTTAGCGTTTAATGACATAGCAGTAATACCGGAATCAACTTTTAACGATCAAATAAACTTGTTGGAGTTGGATTTAAGTCACAATAACTTGAGGAGCTTAGAGTCCAAATTGTTCTCATCGTTAGTACGCCTGGAGAAATTGAATTTATGTTATAATTCAATTGAAGAAGTTTCAGGGTGAGTTTGAAGTTAATTCCTTCGTCTGATGAATTAAGAACATACTTTGTTCATACATTTTAATCGTCTTCTTTTCTTCTTTACAGTTCCACATTTTCTTCCCTCTTCAGTCTGATAGAATTAAACATGGAGCATAACAACTTGAAAACAATATCGTCATACCTATTTAGCAACAACAAACAGCGTATGTCAATCTCACTAGCGTATAATGAGCTCGATTTTCAAAATAAGGAATTGGATAAGAATTCCTGGACAATCAAACATGTTTCTCCGTTTGCTCACACGTATAATCTGAGATTGCTCAATTTAAGTCACAATAAATTTGGATCAGCTTTTGAAGACTGGTGGATTAACGGACATGAAATAGTGGATGTCAGTAGTAATCGTTTGGAGTTTTTGTGGGTATGTAATAGCAACTATAACTATTATAATATTATTATGTACTAAATAATAATTATTGTGAATAAAAGTAAAGAAAGTCATCATATTTCAGGGCAACGGAAGCTTATTGCTAGATGAAGGGGGTTCACCAACGTATGAGAAACTCCTCAGCAAGCCAATACGAGAAATATGGATGGCAGACAACCCATTACATTGCACATGCATTAACTTTCATTTCGTTGACTTTGTCAAAGATGTTTTTCACACCAAGGTATGTTTAACTTTACTTGAGCAATAAAATTCCTTGAACATCGAAAGGGGTTATTAATATATTTAACATTTTACAGATCGTTGAAGATACTCTTAATCATTGCTCTATCATGCAGAAAGAACTTTGTTATTCAAGATTCATAATCTTCATGTCAGTATTGATGACGTCGTTGACTTTCACCAGCATTTTATTAATGATTTACTGCAGATACCAGGAGCAAGTTAATCATTTCATTAAAAAGACTCTGTATCATAACTTTTTTAATCAAAATACAACAATTTCGGAACAAGATAAAAATATAATTATAAAGTATTCCGAAAACGACGAAGAGTTCATCTTGAAAGAAATCCTACCAGAATTGAAAGAGCACAAAAATTATAATGTTCATTTGAAATGTATAAACAGTACAAGAAATAGAGAGAACTTTATAAAACAGTTTAAAGGCACGAAGGAATCAAACATTATACTGGTCATATTTTCACCGAATTATTTAACCTCAGTGTATAGCCATGTGAATATAAAGAAAATTCGGGGTGAAATGTTGAAGAGCAAAAACACCGTTTATGTTTTTACCGATATCGGTCCGGAGAACTCGATATACGCTTTTCTGAAGGAGCAGCGAGATTTAAGATCAACAATTTTGTGGAGTGACCCGAATTTCTGGAGCGTCCTAATCTACATGCTGTCAAACGGTACATACAAGAGAAAAGTAAGAATTGCACCCGAAAATGAATGGATGACAACCAATCCTTTCTTAAGCCCGGATAGTTCAGGTATCTACTCATCAAGTACATTCGCATACAACCAGGTTTAAATTAATTCCATTTTTATTTGGTGAGGTAAAGACTGAATTCTTCGCTACAATCAATATGAGTCTCACATTACGTAGTTTCAGATCACCATTATAGTTATGTTGTAATATAGGTAATTGTAAAGAAACGGTGTTAAATTATAGGATAATGTACAACGTATATTATGTACAATTTTTACGAAGGTAATTTAGTATGTATAAATTTGTGTAAGTTGTTGTTGATTTCATTACTTTATTGATTACTTGAAAATAATGATATTAGTGATATCTTCATAGGAGATTCCGATTTCCGATGTCAGTGTTTCTTTTACGGTGGTTACATCTTTAGCGTATATTCAATATCAAAGAGGTGTTGCCATTGCTATGTAATCGTTACATTTATGGCCATTAATTTCTATTGCCTACTTGTAAATATATCTTAAGAATGTATTACTTAAACCCATCTAAGTTTCAAGGAAACTGCATATTGTTAATGAGTTATAAGCTACAGCTTAAATAAAACATATACTTTACCTAACTTATGTTTCATTTTATACTATGATGTTTTAGGTTCTATGGCGAAATAATTCTTACGGAAGTTTTATTTAGCATTCTTTCTAACGTCTCATTGAAACCATTTCAGTCATCTCATTGAAGTTATTTATTTTTTTTATGTATGAAATAAGTCGGTTTAAATATATCGCTTATT
Organism: Coenonympha glycerion; assembly: GCA_963855885.1. Taxonomy (NCBI): domain Eukaryota; kingdom Metazoa; phylum Arthropoda; class Insecta; order Lepidoptera; family Nymphalidae; genus Coenonympha; species Coenonympha glycerion. The sequence continues at coordinate 10,593,870 of OY979637.1, read as the reverse complement.
ATTACCACGAAAATCTTTACAATCATCATTACAATATTATCTATTACACATTATTAGGTAACAATTTCAATATTTTTATTGTAATGCTGTGGGAAATGTACAGGTGCGTTCAACCAACGAGCTCCAATATGGGGGACGCTGAAATTGTGATCATTTTATTTGATTAAAAACCAATGAAGCGTGAAGTGATATAAGCTCACATTCTATGTACTATTTTCTGTTTGATTCAATTTATATATTATTTAAGTAACTCTTAATGAAATAAAAAAAAGGTCTGAAAGTTACATACACACGTAGAAAGCATTAGAAATGGAAGAAGATACATTTCTTTTCTTTGGCGTTAGTTATAGTACGTTAGTAATATTATATATTCGTTGTTTACAGTGAGATCTTTCTAGTATGAGCAGGTAACATTAAGTACCTACTACCATACCAATCATACGAGGTAAAGCCAACTTCAAAAATCCATAAAATACCTTAAAGGCTAAAACGGTGTACAACCCGCATGTTATATAAATATAACATGCGAGTTTAAATAAACAAAAACTTTAAAACTAGGCGCTATGTAATATTCGTCTGCATTGACTGTCTGAGTGCGGACAAGATATCTTGTTTACAAATTAGATTTAGAATTTGACGTTGATTGTACTGCGTAGATAAAATACGAATAAATATGTATATTTGTTTTCTTATACACTCATAATAGAAGTGGATGTTTACGTATATAACATGGGGTCGACCTTACACCACCCACCACCCTCTGTCCACTAGCTTCCCGGACCGTCGCTTATATGCAATTTCCGGCACTTCTGGAACGAAGTCCTTTGGCTGCCAAGTGCCAACGCATGCTGGTTAAATAAACTGTGATAGATATTTGCTTGGTAACACATAGGTACCACTTATCTGAAGCTTACTAACTTCAATGACCTCTTTGTTGAAGCTTTTTGGAGTTAAGCAGATTGGTATAGTTATTTCTCACGAACCAAGGAATAACTTTATTATTCCTAAATTAGCCCTTTGACGACTTCCCTGGCGCATAGGACGCGCGCGCTTGGATTCGAGTGGGAGGTCGCGGGTTACCACCCTACCAGCAAAGACGTGCCACCAAGCGATTTAGCGTTCCGGTGCGATGCTCTGTAGATACCCTTAGGGTGACTTTACTTACCCCTTCCATGTTAGTACGTTAACATCTTCGGCTGTATCATCACTTACCATCAGGTGAGATCGAGGTCAAGTAGGTACTAACTTGTATAGTGTAAACATAATATTGGTCAGGTGCGAGTCGGGCACGCGCACTGAGGGTTCTGTACTATATTAGAAAAAGTTAAACCATAAGGCCCGGTTGCCACCAAAGCGGAGCGGAGCGGAGCTGTATTTGAGTAACCAATCAGATTTCGTCATTTCAACATCTCTCCGTTTTGGAGATGTCAAAATGACGAAATCTGATTGATTACTCAAACACAGCTTCGCTCCGCTCTGCTTTGGTGGAAACCGGGCCTAAGAATCACTTTTTTACCGAACCGCAGACTTAACTTTGTTTTATGAGGTTAATTACTAATAACAAAAAGGATAATAGAAACAGAGAGTTCATTTTCTTTTTCTTCCCGTAACATATACATTGATCACTATTAATCATCATTATTCTTAACTTAACTTCGGAGATAACGGGGGGGGGGACGGTATTTTTTTCTTCAGTTCGCTCAATAAATCTAAAACTATCGGGCATAAAAATAAATAAAAATCAGTTTTAGAATACACTAGTAACGCCCTTTCATATGATACCCCACTCAATATTGTTATCTTATTTTGAAATTTTGACGACCCGGTGCCCCCCCCCGATTTAAATTTTTTTATAATTGCACTGGCGGCGGGCCATCATTACCTACAACTATTCCAAATTTCATGTCGTTAATATTTAGTGAAATAAAGGGTCGTGACACAGGCAGACAGACAGACGGACAACAAAGTGATCTTATAAGAGTTCCGTTGTTTTTCTTTGAAATACTTAGATGGGTGATAATATATGGTGCAACGATGGACGTCTAGACAAAATCAGGTAGGTAATTAGACAAAATCACAGTCGCAAACTGATTATTCGTCTTTTGGTTAAGGTTAAACTTTTTATGAAACGGAGTCCGAGACTACTATTTACTAGTACAATTGAGAACAGCAAAACTACTAAATGATCGTTGTATAAAGTTGTATACGAGCAATATATTTCCAGCGTATCTCTTCGGTGCAGTGTAATATAAATCTAGCTTTATTTATGTCCCCAACGAATTCCGGCTGTGGCCACACAGATACTATTACCTATTACCTACCCTTACTATTAGAAAGGTTTTTACTGCACATTTGACCGCAGAAGTTTTAATATGATATTAAGTTCTTGTAATTTCGATTTTAGCAAATTATCTTTGATTCAGATTTATAGCCTTTAGCTATGACTAAAATCTACTATCCCAATCACAATGGTACGGTTGGAAAGGGATGGCGCTATTTCTAATGACATCAAAGAACTAGGAAACAATATGGATATGCCCGTTTACAAAATGAGCGTTACAATTTTTAATCTGTCAAGTGGCGCTTAAGATAGGTAGGTATGATAGGTAGTAACTCAGTGCATGAACATTTGACAATACTCGTAAATCTTGGCGCTCATCATGGCACCGCATGTCACGCAAGTCATGCATCATGCATGTGTCAGGCTAGAATGGACTCCATAGTTTTGCTATCTCTGTGAGACATGAGCTATCTCATTATACACTAAATACTTCTGTAGACTTGTGCTACTTCACAGACAGTTGTGAACATGTTGGTACCTACTTGACTGCGATTTCACCTAATGGTGAGTAACGATGCAGGCGAAAATCGAAGTAAAAGATGTTATCGTACTAGGTAACTTGGAAGGATTAAGTAACCCCCAACGAATTCTACGCAGCTGCACGTCGTAACTCTAAATCACTTGGCGATGGCAGTTTGCTAGTAGGCTGGTAACTAACCATGGCTAAAGAAGAATTGGCCAGACCTGAGCCAAAATAACCTAGTGGCCTGTGGCAAGAACCGAACCTACGACCTTTCGCTCGAATTCGATATCCTTCCAATCGTATCGAAGATCGCAGTTGATAAAAAATTTAAATACACACTGGATTGATTACAGTATAAAGAAATTTTGGGAAGTACTCGAGTACTCAGATGTAAACCGGCCTGAAAGTGTAGACTGTCAGTGTGAGTACTCAATAAAGTTTTCCTTTACCGTTACGGAAGTGATATACAAGGTGTAGGTTAATTTGCAGGTAGCAAGGTGTAGGTTAATTTGCAGGTAGCAGCTAACCTTTAGCTAAACTTGATCTTAGAAACACATTAACGTGATAAGAAGGCATTTTATTTTATTTTCAATACAAAAAAGAATTTAGCAATCCTAACTGTGATATCAACAAACCTCTTATCATTTTAAATATTTCAGTTCATTGATATTGAATACGCTATTTTGAGGGATGTCACTTAAAATGTATGGTACATTTTTGAACTCCTTAGGTCCCTCAGGATATGAGCTATACACTTCTTGTGATATTTTTTCATGCATGTATACATTGTTCCCGATTTTTAAGGCTTTCGGCTAACGTTGTATTTAGTTACCATAGGCATAACTGCGAAATTCAGATATTGATTAATTGAGAATTGTACTCGAATATTGCAGAACACATATTCGTACATTAGGATATCAGATAGAGTTTGATACGTTAACGATCAATACAAAACTGCGCCAAAATGTTCGGTTTACAAAAAGCAGGCCCCGATTCAGTATAGCCGTGATCTGGCTCATGAAATATGCATAAGTGAGGGCGAACTCCGCTTTTATATTTAATTTTGACCGCATCATAGTCCGCAGAGCCGAAAACTTCGTCCCATGTTTAGAACTCGCCTGCAAATGAAAGATTAATGTGTAAACGATGTATCAAAAACGGTTCATGTTAGTCATCCAAATAATTACTTATGACTCTACAATTTCTCGTTCTAAAGCCAATATCTCCTGAGAATGTCCCCGTGTCGGGATAAACGTTGTTTATTTATTTAATTAGTTAGTTCTAACTTCGCAATATCACCTTAATGATAAGTAGAGATACAGAAAATGTAATTGGTTATTGGACTAAACCCACTAAGTAACTAGACTCGGTTGAATCAGTACAGTAGATTTATTCAAAATTTCCGTACTCGCATGCGGGACTTTACGCTTAAAACAACACTTAAAATAATATATATATACCCCAAATTACCTTCCTAATTGAAATACACGTGCAAGTTTAAATTATCTTGATCGCATATATCTAATTCTAGTTTCAGTACTACTACTTTAAAATTAGTCAAACGTACGTAACGTTGGTAAATAATAATAATATAATAATCGTGAGTAATTACTGCAATAAACAAATACGTTATATATTATTCATGACTACGTAATGCTCGTCATTTGTTTCTGTTTCAAAACTATTTTGTGTTACAAATTAAATCGAAACACGTTTTATTTAATTTAATATTAAAATGTTCCAGTTAAATTTATTCACGGCTATTAAATTAAAGCCACACTCTAAAATTAAATAAAAAACAATTTATATAATGAATTTATAGACTAAAATATATAATATTAATTTTTTAGATACTTATGCTGTTGACGACATATTTAAATCTGATTTTAAATATTAAAAAAATAAGGTCTTAAAATATATAGTTAAATAAAATTTATATTTCCGCTTTCGTCTGCAAACGAGCTTTAATCGTTTTTATTTAAATGTATGATAAAATGTAAATCTCGATATTTTGAAAGAGCTAATTTTTTACCAGTTCTTCTTGGTGCAAACCCGCTTGCCTAACTTAGCGGTATTTTTATGAGTGTTATGAACTGGTCATAAGAGCCTATAAGTAAAGCGTGTGTGAAAAACGGAATTTTCATTTTTATTTTTAATGTTTATTTAGGTTCTTCACTTAAATTAGAATTCATTACTTTTCATTATCAGGACCTCATTAAGTACTATTGTTGGCTGACCTCTTACCAGATGGATTGACGACATTAAGGAAGCCGCTAGCTATCAAATGGCACAGCACCGTGTACTTCAGAAATAATTTTTGTCCAGCGGTGGACGTCCATCGACTGAAAAGAATAAACGTTATTCTTGACTTAATCCAACTAGTCAGTAAACAAGTAACAGCGAGGGAGTTACACTCGTACATAATATAAGTAGCGATCAATAATGTCGCAACGCACTTGTGGACTCTCTTGCAAAGATTAAGTTACTGTGAGCATTTTATTTGAACAAATTTTTATCTAGGTATATAAAGAAAAAACTTGTTATATTAAGAACGATTTAATTCAACGATTCAAACGACAAATCAGCTATTCTTAATGTATCCAAATGTAATACAATGATAACTTTGTTGTATTCTGTTCAGTTATATATTTATCTTAGTTCTCGAAAGTCTAAAAAACAAACCAGTTACTTAAATGGTTAAAATATCTCCTGCTTTCTATATTTAAACAAAATACGGTATCCTATCAAAATCGTCTCAGTTCGATACTATCTAACAACTTGTAATGATCGTGATTACACTTTTGCACTTACCTACTCTACATTTGGAAATTAAAGTTTTTAATTACTCATTTTGCGAAAAAAGACGAAGACTCCTACTTCAAAAGTTTCAATACATGTAACTTTATTTTTATTTGATTGATATTTATTTTATTTCTGCGTAAGTCATTATTCTTATCTAAGTTTATAAAATGGTTATAAAAAATATGTGAACGTTCTTATTTTTTCTTAGTTTATAAGAAGCAATGAAAAATTGAGTCAACTACTCAATTTTAGTCACAATATCTATATTTTCACTACAGTACATAGGTATGTCTATCTCTATACGAGTATCTTCACTATACTTGAGCAGTAAAATGAGACACAAACTTAATTCAAATTTACTTAGCCTTGAAACGGAATAAATTAGACACAACGCACGAGTAGGTGGATACATACTCGTAGTTTCTGCAAAGATTTTCTATCCAAGTTCATAAGGAGCAAAATTCATGTTCAGAAATGCTTTGAAAACTTTGTACGCCACTCCAAGGACATTTTAGCTCATGTTAACTTCAGCTAGGTTTAGATACATATTTGGTCGGAAGTCGACATCGCACAAAACTCTAATATCAATAGGTATTTAATGAATACATTATTATGTTAGAGCCTCCTTCTTCTGTTGTTTTTTGAAGTCGATTAAAAATATTGTCTAGCAACTTCGTCATCCTTTAGGTAAAGCAAAAAATAATTTAAATATATTTGTAAAATATAGAAGAAATGGTTAAAAATCATTGATCGAATTCGAAGTATCTTTTTCATCAACAGTATTTGTATAGCTGTATTATCATCTTTCAATTATTTAAGCTTGTAAATTTTAAAATACACATCTTGCAAACTTCTGAACCTAGCCTTAGTACGTCATGTAAGGCCTCAGAATAAGCTCGACTTGCTCTTTTCATGTCGCGAAGACAATATTTTAGTTGACTTGTACTTGGTCGTGGTCTTGTACAAAGATTTAATGCACTTAGAAAATCATTCACAAGATTTTTTTTCATTTTAGTTCATTAAATATCAAGCTCTCTTAAGTGCAATAACTGATCATCTATTAACAGCTAAGTGTAAGCATAATTTTGTAAATTTAAGTAAAATAATGAATATTTGATTAAGTGAAAAGAGAGTACGCGATGATTTTAAATACTAAAAATCGTTAATGAGATCCCTCATGCATAGACGATCCCAAAACAACATTTAATATTTCTTTTCATAATATGTTTTGTAATGACGTGCGTTAATATTTAACGAATATGCAAGTTTTTATACCGAATATAATAAAATTGAAAATTAAAATAATGTTATTAAAAATGCAGATTGCAATATTATACCAAAATATGCTAGATTTAGACAACAGTTAAATGTATTAAAACGTTTTATCATTATGTTGCTGATCCCTTCTGACAAATTATTACCCTCGAGTCCAGGCAAAGCGGTCAATTTATATCCTTATTATTTCGCTTGAATAAATTGGTAGTAATATTTCAGTATGAAATATTTACGATTTCATTCGCTGTGAGTACTCAGAAATTTTTCTCATCAACCAGTACTAATAATAAACATCGAGCTTATGATAAGAGTTTTGAAAAAAAATACATAAACGTGATAAAAAAATCTCCATGATAAGTATGAAAGTGAAGCTTTATAGATGAGTTTGAATTTATGTTACACCCCCCGAAATATTTAAACAATTTGGCTACAAAGAACTTACGGCTAAGGTTTATTCTGAAAGGTTTTATTCGGATTTCTAAAAAACAAGAATCCAGCACACAAAGAAGCGGGCGAAACATAAATCCTGCTTTTATTAATATCTGAAATAGACTCCTAAACACAAAAAACTCTTCATACAGTATAGTCGAAAATCAAGTTGAGAAAGTACAAAGGGACACAGAACGTTATGTTCAAAGGCTTACCAGATAATATAAGACACGTTGAAATGTAATTTATCACACTATCCAGTATTCACACCATTACCTCAGGAGACTAAAGCCGCGTGCAGGGTATGCTTCACGGCACTCGATTGTGGGAGAATTTTAAAATAATTGCCATTACCACCGTATTTATGTGCTCATGGGAGCTTTAATATAAAGAAAATCCTTTTGGAAAATGCGATATTTCTGATCGTTGTAAAGACACAACCAAAGAATTTACTTGTTTGCCTACTTACTCGCTAATAGTGCGAATCTTAAAAATATGAGTTTGGGGAGGATTTTTTGGTTATTTATATGATATTCTTGATAAATATTCCCAAGAGAATGCAGTCAAAGGCAAAGATAAATATCCTAAGTGATACTACTGACTCTAATAAAATAACTAACGTAATGTAAATAATGAAAATAACAAAATAACACTTCACAAGGAAGTTGTAAAGATAAAGAGATGGATAAACTTTTTATGGTATTACCAAAAATTTAAATCAAATCTTTGAAATTAAAAAGTAAAACGTAACATCACATCGGCATACATCTCCGCACACCTACCAATAAATAGGTCAAAATGTACCAATATCACGAACCGTTCGTGGTAAACGATAATTTTATTCACAATATCGAATAAGGCGGCTTAAGCGAAATGATTTTTTTAAATTTGTTTGGAGAACGGAGGAAAAAGGTTTTGTCAGAAATTCGGAGACTCCCCAATTTCTGCATGATTAACTTATAAAAGATACTTTGTTTGTGTACGAATTATTATGAATAAAAGATGTTCATACGAATAACAACCTCAATATTTTGCGACATAATGAGGGAACAAAATTAAATTAGGAATATTTAATTTAAATTTAGGTTTATATATATATATATATATATATATTTTTTATTATAACATTGTCCCCTTTCATAGAGAGGGAATTTATCTATCTAATATGAATTATCTATAGCTGTATTATATATTGAGGGAATTTATCTATAGCTGTACATTACTTATTATTTTCAATTTAAAATGTCGAACATGACGCAAAGCCTGAAGTACACAGAACAGCCGAATATTCTGGCTTTTGTGAGGGACAGAACAATTCGATTTTTATACGAGTGATTCTGTGTATTCTTATAATACAAGATACACTACGTATCTATACCGATTGTTCTGTTCCTCTCAATAGCAATTTTAGCTATTCTGGTCGCGTATTTGATGAGTGCATCTCGTCCAGAGGCCCCGCCCAGAATGGTGGGCACGGACCCCCTGCACAGTCTCATCTGCAGTTGTTGCTGTAGGTCTTCCCGAGCGGCGCCGTGCTGAGGACAATCCATCAGAAGATGAATAATCGATTCTGATACATTGTCGTCGCAGACGCAGCCCGAGTTGTCCTTGCATTTGAACCTGTGCAGGTACTCCGCGAACCCACCATGACCCGTCAGTACTTGGGTCAGCACCATATTTAGGTTCAATTTTTTGACCACAGTATGTGCAAAGCGCACATCCGGCAGAAAGATCTTGGTCGTGCCTGCAGTTTCTTCGGAGGTATACCTCCGGTTCCATTCGTCATGCGACTCCTCGCGAAGTAGTCGCTTCACGAATGAAACCGGCCATCGGTCATAGTCCGGCTTCCTCCTTAGGTGTAAAGCCGCCTCTCTCGCGAGTTCGTCGGCTCTTTCATTTCCCTCCAACACCGCGTGCGCCTTCACCCAGAACAAGGAAACGTCCTTATTCTGGGTGGAACAAATTCTCAAATTGTTCTTGATGTTTACCACTAAGGGGTGGAGGGAATTGAACCCGACTACCGACTCAAGAGAAGATCTTGAGTCGGTGTATATGCCAATAGATGTTTCTGGGCGCTTTGTCGCAAGAGAGGCAGCTCTATCCAAGGCAAGAAGCTCAGCCTGGTAGACCGAGCAGTGCGCATCCAACCTTAGCTTGACGGCTTTGGTTTCAGTCTCGCTGTCCCATAAGGACAGCGCGGCACCAACCTTGCCGTCAATTTTGCTGCCATCGGTAAAGATGCGCACCGCTTGTTTGTTATGAGCCTCAAGGTCGTCTCGGTCCACCAGGCTAGTAAACCGCAGGCAAATCTGTTCCGCCGGATGGGGTTGTGTGGTAAATGGCACTTTCCCTTCCATCTCCCTGTCTCCGAGTACTCGCTGGGATATCCCCCTCTTAGACTCGTACAAGGCGGCTGCCTCACGGATACGAAGATCCAAGGGGAGTATTCCAGCCAATATCATTGCCGAGTTCAGGGAGACGGTTCGGTATGACTTAGTCATTTTCAAGGCGAAGCCCCTTTGGAGTGAACCCAAAGGCTTCCGTACTCCAAGCTTTGAGGCGGCTGGCGCCCAGGCACTGGCAGCGTACAGGACTACCGGCTTCACTACCGCAGTATAAATCGTTTTTATGACCTGGACGCTAATGTTTTCTGTAGACTGTAAATCATCTGTCATGATTTGCAATATCTCGAGTATTTTTTCTGTAAATAATTGATATCAATGGATTTTTTTTTTCAGAGAAGGATAGAAAACTACCAAATCATGATATACAATGGTATTTTCATCATGGTCAGTCAATAACTTACGTACACTTATATACTGCTTGATATCTATTTCTTTAATTTTGCAGGCCTTTTATCAGAACAACAATATAAGCTTAATTCACATAGTAATCTGTGGCTAAACTTAGCTACGCTTATAAAGACAAGTCTTCAAGATTTATATCAATATCAAGTTACTAAAGCTTGAAGTAGATTAGATAAGCAATTAAAGACTTTAACGACTTAGGTTAACTAGATGCTCGTGTCCTGTCTCTAAATTTATTCTGTCTCAAGATTACACAAGATTGAAATTGGATTCCTTTATTAATAAACCGTACCCGTGCTCTTGTCTTACAAGATCTATGTTTTGAAAACATCGTGCTCTTCTCAAGGGATTTTAGTAGAACTACCTTGTTGACAGTTTTCTTGTCATTGACCATTGTGCAAGTTGTAATAATAAGAACCTATTTATGAAAAAAATAATAACTTCTGGACCTGTCTTTCTATGCAAATAGAGTTACAAAAACTACTTCTAGTAGGATACATAGAAGTCATTATACAAAAATTACAAAAGGGTATGATTCATTTCCAAAATCTGTTATGGTTGTTATCAAAATACGTTTCAATCCCTTATTAATCTAGGTATTTGGCATAAGGATATTGATATAACTAGTAATTAGGTATTAACAATCATTAAAAATTATCAATTTAGAAAGTAAACAAGTAAAGAACTATAAATAAATAACCTACTCTAAATATATAATTTTTATTATTAAAGTGTTTAATATTACTGGCGTTAAAACATAAATAAGATTAAAATGATCGGCTCACTTCCAACTCAATATTTCACCTGAACTCATGTTACCAGTTTTAATATGGAGTAATTAATTTCCTGCAATCGGTTCTCCTTTTGATATTGAAAATTTACCAAAATCCAATTACTGAAACAAATTGTACTCGTTGCGGATTCATTAAAAGTAAAGCCGATTTATTTGGAATATAGAAAAACGTCCAAACGTTTACTGTATTTGAAATATTTGAAGAAGTTTTGGCTATTTTAATAATACCCACCTAACATCTGATTAGACGAATACTATGAAAGTCTCCGAGATGTTTGACTTACGCGAAAAGAAGTAAAGAAAACTACAACTGATGCTGAAGATGTAAAATTGTTGATCATTATACTTAGTTGTTAGAGATATAATATCTATAATGGCGAAAACAAAAAAAAACAACAACGGGAGTGATTTTCTGCTTTCTTGAGGAGGATTTTAAGAATATTAATTAATACATAATATGACTTTCCAATAAATCCAGCCTGCACGACGATAACTCTGCAGAGATTATGATCATCCTTCTACGCGAGAGAAGTCGTGCACAAGAGAGTATTATGATGCACTCTATACTCCCTCACTTTCATAATCCAATAGGACAACAGCTTGGACACTGGTGAAAGATTGGACGGCTTAATGTGTTTCAAGCAACTGGAGTGAAACATGGCCAATTTCCAAACTCAGGGCTGCTACTGAGCTTTTTCTGATAAGAAATCCCAATACTATATATGTTGGCCCAACCAGGGAATTGAGCCCAAAACCTCGTGAACCACTAGACCATCGAGGCAGTTATTGGCAATCAATACGATATCGTATCAGAATATGATCCGACATGAACACAATCTTCTTTTCCTTCACTCATTGAGTTTTTTTTTTACGTTATACAAGTACTTGACTGCGATCTCACCTGATGGTAAGTGATGATGCAGTCGAAGATGTTAGCGTACTAACTTGGAAGGGGTAAGTGAACTCACCCCAACGGTTTCTACACAGCATCAAACCGGAACGCTAAATCGCTTGGCGGTACGCCTTTGCTGGTAGGGTGGTAACTAGCCACGGCTTAAGCCTGCCACCAGACCCAGATCTGAGCCAATTTAGAAATTATAAAATTCCAAAGTGGCCCGTGGCGGGAATCGAACCCGCGACCTCCCACTCGAATCCGAGCGTGCGTCCCCTGCGCCACGGAGGTCGTCAGAAAATTCAAGTTGCAATAAATTCAAGTTGTTTACCATTTCAAGATGCATAGTGAAGCGTCGGTATAATTCGGTCGTTTGTCAACGTCGCGGCAAAGGAGAGGAATGATTCAGGAATCTGTCGGGTTCACGTCGCACGGTTAATTGAAACAAATTACACAGGCGGAATCGACGATTTCATCTCCTAATGAATATTACAACCTCCTTACTTTGTTTGCATTGCTTTGCATGAATTGGGAAAGAATGAATATTTGCTTTATTGAAACAAGCTGCTTTCTGAAGTGATAGAGACGAAAATATAAGCGGCTATTTTAGTGCTAAAATAACAACTATTTATCTGAAAGTTCAGCCAGCGTGGTATGGTGTCAAAATACTTAACTGAATTTCCATGCTTAACAGTCAGGCTGATTGATGCGAAAAAAAGGCTAATCTTTATCTCAACGCGGTAAATATTTTGAGACTATTTCGAGTTTCAGGATTCTCACACCTTTTTTTTATACTGAGTTAAATCTCTGGGCAACTCGTGACAAAATAAGAGCAGCCTTCGTAGTTGGTAGGTTAATTCGAGGCCAAGGTTGATAAACAAATTAAAATTCAATTGTATTCCAGAGAAGAGCGCTGAAAGAAACTGAAACTTTGCATAATGTAGAACCTCACTAATCGAGTCAATATACTCAATATAGTTATATTAGTATAGTATAGCACACTATTATGTATAAGAAAGAGTAAGGGTATAACTATAAGGGTACGTCTTTATACCCTTATCATAACATGGTATGATAATAACTATTTTTTTCCATTTTTAAGTACTTCTTTATTTATTATGTACATAAGTTGCCTCTTTTCTGTAAATATTTTTTGGATTCTTTCACCTCACTTTCTTCGGGAATAAAAAGCACTCAGCGTATGAACACTTTTCATGCTCATAAACATTGATGGCAGAAATAATGTCTGAAATTTCTCACAATTGAGACGCGTGAAGCATATTATTATCACGAACGCGGTTTTTCAATATCCGTGTTTAATGTAGCAGAACCCTGATATATAACGTACTAAAACGGCTTTCTCTTGTAAGCCATTGAATCTAAGTCGACAAAGAAAGGACTATAAGGCAAAGTGTAGTAAACAACCCAGATGGATTATCTGTATAATATGTTTATAAACTTAGTTTTTTAAATTAAATGATACTTTTTAAACGAAAAATTTTGAAGGTATTTTCCAGACATAATATTTTCCGGAATTATTTACATCCTTAATCCTAGTTAAGGCCGAATAATAAGATAATTTGAAAAAATTATATATAATAAGTACAGTTTTTGCAATACTTTGAGAAATATAACACCATAGATGTGGATGCCCATATCTGTGTATAACACACTTCGGTTAAATTTATTTATTTATTTATTTAAATATTCGGTTATTGAAAATACTTTTGCAATTTGTGCACTAATTCAGTTCGAGATAATTAATACCTTTGAGACGCTTATGTCATTTTCCAATTAATAGACACCCAAACACTTATTTTTATTAATCTCTGTTTACAAGTACGCCATTGCATTAAATACTAACTATGTATAAACGAAATTAAGGTTCTTGTCACAAAAAAAGTAAATACTCTTCTAAGAATCAACGGAGTTTTATTAAAGTGGCGATCAATAATGTCGCAAAGCTGCAAAGGGATCTCTCTCTAAACATCTTAAGGGTGCAGTTACAAGGGCAACTTTAAGGGTAATAAAATGCCTGGGTACAACAACAAAGTAACAGAGCATTCGGCATGAAACTATGAAAATTGTTTTATTGCTTCCTGAATCTTCTAATCTAAAATCTCTATAAGTAATGCGAAACGTAGTCTTAATTCTATTTTTTATATTAATCTGTGGTATCAGGCAATTAGGTGGTGAACAAAAGCAAGCATTTATTAAAAATTTAATAATTAAAAGCCGTTAGAAAGTGGTGGGTTATTTCATTTTATTCATGTTGTTACTAACGACATTTGTCTAAGTTCAATCTACCTGTGTAACTCCAGCTTTACAGCCAAGTTTCTTTGAATACTCGAGTAAGTCCAGTTTAGTTTGACCTTTCAATCTACTGGAAAGGATTTGGGGAAACCATTTTCGTAGAGAGTCGTAGCAGCTGTTATATTTTGCAGAGTGGACCCTTCTATTCTGACGGCCTCTGAGTACTCTCCTGAAGTATTATTATTTGTAAATATAAAATTAAAGCATTGTTGGAAAGCTCTTATGGACTCGTTTGTTGTAGTCTGTCTACTTAGTTTTCACTTATCACAATCAGCTTTCTAAGAGACCTTGATAAAGTAAAAAACAATTTTAACTGAAAAACTTTGAACTTCAATCAGTCCTGATTATACTTTAATCGATTTACAGAACTATATTAATGACTTTAGAGACTATTTCTTCTATTGTACAAATTAAATATTAAACGAGTTACTATTATTTCAAATACGACTCTCGAGTAGCTCAAAACACTCGTAGAAATATTAGAAAAACAACAGCAGAGAAATTCCAATCAAAATGTTACTGTTATTCTGTTGTTAGATTTCGCGTCGGCCTGTGATTGATAGGAACAAATCGTGCGTGTCAAAAAATCGTACCATGTTCTAACTCAGTGACATTTTTCCACATTTCTCTGACTAAATTGTATTTCATAGTATATTGTGTTAGATGTACATGTTACACGAAGCAAGATAAAAATATGGTTACTTTCAGACGTGGCTGTGTGGGTCCATTACTTTTTCGTTTTCGTTTTGCTTAATAATAGGCAATGGAAATACGGGAAGATATGGGATACATTTGTCTAGACATGTACTTTTGTGATTAACAGCTATAGGTTAAACGACCGACATTTAACCACCATTAATTTTTAGTAAAATGTGAATAAATTAAATGTATTCACAAGACATCACAAGTATACATGCATGTTTATTGTACAATGTTCATAACGATGGCTCATCAGCCTTCATTAGAGCCTTCCAATCAACAGTACTTACGTTTTTCGTATTTACTCATGATCGTGGTTGTTATTTATGATTAAATAAAATGACAATAATATATATATTTTTTTTATTATGGATAGGCTTGCGCTTGACTACAATCACATCTGATGAACAGAAATGATGAGGTCTAGGATGGAGCGCGCTTGCCTAGAAAATGCCTATTCACTCTTCTCTTGAAGGCACTCAGGTTGTACTTGGCTGGGAACACAGAAGCTGGAAGGGTGTTCCACACCTTAGCGGTACGTATCAGAAACGTGAATGAAAATCGTTTCGTTCGAGCTTGCTGGACATCAACCACATAAGGATGCCACTTCTCCCGGCGTCTTGCGGTTCTATGGTAGAAAGGTGAAGGAGTTATGCAGTTTAAATATGTTTTCCAACATTCAACTTCTTATTGAAACTAGGCCTAAGTGAAAAACCAACACTTTGTTACAACTGTAAAACTCTATTAAGTATAGTATAAGAAATTCTGCCAAACACATCAAATAATTTGTTGATTTCAACCATATAATTTATTCCGATTAACAAAGAACGAGGTGAGCAGTCTGAACGACAGACTGGGTTAAATAATTTCCAGCCTGCGAACAGAAGACGTTGACAAATTACTGAATTATACGATTACTTCACAACGCATTAGGATAAGTAATCGTTGTTACCACTTATTTACTTAAGCCGCTTTAAGAAATTACCAGTGTAACAGAACGTGCAGTACCTTTTTAGGTAAATTTTTCGACAATAATAGAGGAATCTAAAACGAAATGCTAGGAGGATTGACCCTGGGCGCTTGAGGTATTTTTATACTTTTTTTACACTTTACAAGTAAGTACTTGACTGCTATCTCACCTGATGGTACCTAAGTACTTACTCCTATCTATATTTTTTTTATACTCCAGTCATCGTGGTTTTTCGGAGTCAATATAATTATTATGATAATGTCAGCTGTTACTTCTGTTATACTAAGCCAAGTATAATTTAATTTTTGTTAATTCTTACGATAATAGTGATTCTGTTTTGAATGTTTCTGCAGCTTGTCAACTGAATAAACATCAGCATTGTTGTTGGTTCAATAAATTTTGTTATGTTACTGTTTCATTTTATTATGACTGGAAGGCGATGTGTCAAAGATATTTCGTCTCGGCATTCTTTTGAGTACTATCTAAGTTAAACTTAAGTTGAGAGAATCCGCTCCCAAAAGGCGTTGTTTTTTATGTGAATAACAAACCACCGTTTACATGTTCACGTTCGTGCCTCAACTCGCACTCTGCCTCGCTTTACTCACGCAAATGTATGCGATAGATATAATATGACATACGCATAATAAGATAACTTTTTAGTGAGTTGTCACATCAGAATATTCACCAATTTATAACATTTTATACGGCCTTTCTCATAAAACATTTTGACAAATCGAACTCAACGTGTTTATCCAAAAATAGAAAATTATAAAGAGAGCTCAAATCTTTCTCGAAGAATTTCTCCCACGCATACCTGTTAAATACTCAATATGCTTCCTTACAAAGTATTACAGTCCTTTAAGGACTTAACGTTACTCGAAATAGCAACTTTTATTAAATTCCATCATAGAGAACATCATTATATTCCCTAGAGGTGGGTGGATTGAGACATGCCAGAACGTTATTTTTCAGACATTTTCATGATAGACATTCATGTTTGAACGTTAGTTACTACTTTGACGCTACTACGAATATATCTAATTTGAAATGCAGCTAGGTACTTGTAGATTATCACAGAGATTACTTTTCATTCCGGGAAAACGACCCTTCCCTCGGGATTTGTATGAAACCAATTCCACAATTTATACTCCACGATCGAAGCCTCGGAAAAATCTAGTACAAAAATAACGTTAGCAATTACAGCGATACTGTTTTTGATTCTTTAAATTTAGCGTATCTGAAAAACTTCTATCCCTTTCTTAACGTTGCATTACGAAATGGATATATAAAATATAGACACGCTAAACTTAGAGACTCTAAAAGAGATTCGCTACCAATGTGTAAAATTAACGTTGCTATCCCCTACTGTTAACATAAAAGACTAGTGGCGGAGGCTATCGGCAGCGGCGGCGCGGGAGGCACGATTGGATAATTTGGAACCGTCTCGCCGCCGCAACTGCTGCACCCTCCGAAACGTGACCCGTATCGCAATTTACATTGCGTTCGTGATGTGTCCTTACATTTACATTAGTGATGTGATGAATATTCGCTACATTCTTTTTTTTTTTTCAATACAGTTGTATGGTATGGCGCACTTTCAGAGGCTGTCATTAGTATTCGAACGTTAAATCTTACGCTGCCTGTGCGTAAGATTTAACTTTCGAATACTACGACTTTCTTTTTCGTGGTCGTAACTTCCACCCTTGTATCACAATGTACTATTATTTGTGGCAACTATGGCCCAATTACATATTTATAAACAATAGAATAAATTAATATGAAATAAAATACAAACCTACCGTGTATCCTTATTAATTAATTTAAATAGTCTGAAATATAAAAGTGAAAAATATTTACCTACCTTGTGCCCACCTTAGTTCATTACTAGAGGTATGAATAGTAGAGTGTGTGAAGTGTGTAATTTAAATTCATACGAAGTACTTTAATGAAGCTCAACTAAAATAATTACCTTCATTTATATCGATAATTTTGAGGATTGAAAACTTACAATCTGGTGTATAGGGTATTTGTGAGTTTAGATTATTTTGTTGTGTAGTACCTATCCGTAGTAATTCTGGGACCCAGAATCATAAAATGTGACCAGGAATGATTTTTCACAACACAAAAATGGCAAAATTTGAAATAATTTGGACATCAGCAGTGCTATTCTACAAAATGTCCATCTCTGAAACAGCTGCCAGACAGCTGCCAAGCCGAAGATGGCATGCAAAATTGTACTCTATTACAACTGACAAATTCATAGATACATAGATGTACGCACGATTTTTGCAGAATAGCACGGCACCAAATTCTTAATTCACTATTCAGCGTTCGTTCTATCTAAACGTTTGCACATGTCCTGTATTATACGGTTTCCAGTTTACGCATACATCAGTATTGTAGAGTAGTATAAATGTAAATAAGACCGCAGATTTGGAAGCTAACTGGCTATTCGAGAATGTTTATTCAGTATATTATGTACTCGCAACTTGAGATACATCTGTGAGATGTTTGCAGGCGGTAGATTATATTCAAAATGTATGCTAACTCTATCTCTATGAATAATTTATCCGCTTATTAAAGTTCTTCGACCTTACTTGTTCTTGATACGATATTATGCTAAGAAGTAATCAGTGGAATAAATTAATGTTGCAAAAACTTAATGTTTACTATCAGCCGCCAACAGCTTTGTTTATCATGTTTTCCTCTAACTTAGGGGTTTCATTTTTAAAAATCCTTTCTTCGCCCTTATTAATTATTTAATAGCTATGCAAGAGCTATTCCGTTCTTTGTATATTTTGTTTTCTTTTAATATTAGTCTGAGATTTGTGGTTATTGATCGGTAAGTGAGTCAGTCTCACCTTATATACCTAGAGATGGACAAACTGAAAACAGTAAAAATGAATACAATATTTTCGATAAGTTGTCATAAATGTAAAAAGTCTTCACTCGTTCACGCCACTACCACTAAACCGATTTGACTATATAATAATCAAGATGGCATATACCTTGGATTAACACATCTTCTTATTTAGTTACAGATAGATTTTTAAAACACTCGAAAAGACCAAAATCCATTGGCAAAATCTATGCTGTAATAAGAATCGTATCGGATCGTTCCGGTATACAAAACTAACATTTTGTATATCATATGACGACCATATCCTGGGTCCACTCTGAAAAATGAGAATCCGACAACTGGAAAAGCGGTCAATTTTTATCTGTAACGTTTCGCTTGAATAAATCGACAGTTATATTTCTGTCTGAAATATTAGAGGGTTCAACCGCCATATCTCTGGGGTCACACGTACCGATACTGTTAATAATCTCTATTTCTCATCCCCTAAAATCGAAAGGGTATAGTTTTCAACTCGTACGTTGAAATGATTCCATATTCGTTTCATGTATGGAAGAATGAGAAAGTGTTATCTCCGTTTAGAGCGTTTTGAGTGTTACTGTCGGACTGTCGTTTCACATTTCGGTTGAAATAGAAATGTTTTGTATCCTGACGATGGGATGCAGAGATTTCTTTCAGCTTTTGAAACAAAGATAAAATTTGTGAAATCGAAGAATAGCTATCGCTATCGACTCTTTGTACCTACCCCTTTTAACCCTTTTAATCGTCTAACCGTTTTCAGCGCGTGATTACAATTCTAGCATCGTTTATGCAGTTAATGAGAATACCTTTACTGTAAAAAGATTTTCCCTTGTCAACCTACATTGCTAGTGCGAGCGGGCACTCAAACAATTCGGTCAGGTACCTTTCAACCTCAATAGAATATTCAGGGGTCGGCACGTGAAAATATGGTACCATTCCAGTTACGATACGCGCGGGGCTCGCGCTTTAATATTCGGCTATGAAAAATATTCCCCGTCATAAAAAAGTGGACCATATGAGATTTGGGAAGCAAGCTGAAAATTGGAGTTTATTGTCTTACACGTGTACTTGTAAGTACCTATAGGCTGAAGTTTTAGTGTATTTTCGTTTATTTCCAGCAAATTGCTATTTTATGCACGATCGATAAATAAAAACAAATCAGAAAGGCTTTAAGCTATCTAATTTTCTAGGTGCAGGATACAAGTAGGACGCATTTGATTCACAGATCGGAGAAGTAAGTTTCTATGTGTGAACTTTGAACCCCAATAAACTTAGTTGATCTTGACCTGAATAGTGATGTCGAAGTCAAAAATTATTGAACTACAAAGATACATAAGCAGATCCCTTAACTCTTTTAAAGTGTAGCTGACATTGATCTTAATCTGATGTAGGAATTAATATCAAGGACTGACAGCTGTAGACGCTTACTCGTTGAGGTTTATAATCTTGATACCATAAAGAGGTTGAAAGAAATGAAATAAAAAATATAGATTAAGTCTTATATTAGCTAGGTATAAGGTTTTCACAGGAAGGATTCAATGGAGTCCTATTCTGAGAAACAATATTATTACAACATTCAATGAATTATTTACACCCACGCACTCAATTTTTATATGTTACTAATATAATTTCGTCATAACATACGGCCAATGTTTCCGATATTAGCTAGACTAGGGGGAAAGTACGTAATACCTGAATGGGCTATAACCCTTTTATGTTCAGACGCAGCAGCCATAAAAGTATTCATATACATAGTATAACGTCGTAAAGTATACCCAACAATAAAACAGCTAATCGACGTTGTAAATGTAAATATTGGACGACGTATAAAAGTTTAAATTGCTGTAATGTAACTGATAACATTTTGCTCTAAAATGCCATAGTTACCATGTGATAAGTAAATATGCAGGATTTTATCCTTTGCCTTTTAGGATGCCCGTTTTTACCGGTTGGGTACGGAACCCTAAAAAAAACTAATATAAACAGGAATTCGCGTGCTCTCAGTATAAGTAATATTAAATATTCGTTGGTATAATCTTAGCGGTGTCATAGAGTCGCTGCTCCTCCGATTCGTTTAATTTAATACACTATACAACGTGCGCCAACAGAGATTAAACCGACTTCCTTGTCCCGGGGAATTCTAAGCCTGGTGTTGATTGTTGGAATTCATATTATTGTACTGTATGCTACGGGTACACATTTTATCTGTTTATAATAAAGAACTTGATATTCATTTTTTACGAGCGTCCAGAGGAATTAGTACATGTTTTTGTACTAATTTCGAGTCAACTCGCATCGCACAAACGAATCGAATTCCTTTTTAAAAGAATTTCATTATGTATATTAAGTTTTTCCAAGTATTATAGATTTCCCTCCCCTCCAGCATGTATTTTCCCTCCAGCCAAAGATTCTTGGTAAATACCTATTACGCTGAGTTGCTCGAGACAATTAGAATTTGTATACTTCTTTTGTTATAAATGTAAAAGTAATTCTATTTTGTCACTGATACTCGACCGATTCTGCTGAAATTTTGTTCGAAGATATCTAATATCCTAAAATCCTTACTTCGATATGTTTTTGTTATTGCAAGAAAATTCACGATATATTGGTAAATTACCGAACATTCCGAAAATTCTGGAAAAAATTATAATGTTTTTCACGTACAAGAACGGTACAGAAAAGGCAAAGTAATAATCCTTTTATTTGTGGGACAAAGTGGCTATAAAAGTATTTAATGTCGTAAAGTTTATAGGTATTACTAATAAAACGTCAGACAGGGGATGGACGATACAAAGGATAGTAAAAAATGTGTTATTTCAATTCTCAAGGTTCCGTAGGAAAACAATTTGACATTGTGTGAAAAGAGGCCGTGAAATATTTATATAATGTCAGTTTAACCTGCGTTATTTTCATGTGAATTTTATTCGTTGCTCTAGTTACAGAGATAATAATAAAACTATGGAGATGCCCTATCGTTCATTCTATCCTGGACTTGAGTGGCATGCGGTGCCATGATGAGCTAGCAGTTGACAAATGCTCATGTTTCGACTTAATACCCTAGGAGACGCCATCTTATATGCCACTTGACAGTTTAAAAATGTATTACTACACACGCTACTTTTTAAGATGGCGCCAGTCCACAAATTGTTTCTTAGGTCTGCGTTGCGAGCATATTATTCTTCACTCATACATTCAAACCCTGAATTTCACTCACACACACAAATACGCGTTTCCATAAATTATTATATAACATCATTTCTCATTTCTCAGAACTCTCTCGTAGCATCTAGACTCCCAATGGAAATACAAGCAAACTAAATTGCCTTATTTTTATTATTCCTACCAATGGCTCTGTGATGATGGCTCTAACAAAGTTTTAAAATGTATTTTTGTCCTTACAGTTATGAAAAATTGTCTTATATTTTGCTAGTTGCTAGGAAATCAGTAGTATAGATAACATGGAAGCTTTCACAAAAAAGTCTAGTTAATAGCCTCAACTGGTGACAGAAGGGCTGGCTCATTTTTTGCGCAACGTATCAGCCTAGCTGTTCAACGCGGAAATGCAGCCAGTATTCTTGGCACCATTCCACGCGGGCAAGATTTGTATAGTAATTAGAATAAGCTAATAATAAGTTTTATTGTAAAATTTAGAATAATTTAAATTTGATGAAAAAAAAAGTCTTAAATATACATATATTTTTTATTTCGATTATGATAAAAATATAGTCAAAGTCAAAATCAACGTCAAAAAATATCTTTATTTCACATAGGCCTAACGAACAGGCTCTTGTAAAACTAATTGAGATAGTATAATTATTACAGCTGTTCATTTACTCTCAAGGATTTAATTTATGTAAATAATGCCTAATACTATAGTAAGCCTTATTAATGACCGTTCGTTTTACCACTTTGAACTTATTGAGGGATAAATTAAATATTTCATTAGGGAGTTTTTTGTAGCATATGAAAATATAAAAATACAACTTGTAGATATAATTAATATTTCTACGGAAGAATATCCTGCTCTCAGCAAATACACGCGCTCGTAATAACAAGTTTAAAGACACAGGAGTTCATCACGAAACAAAACACATAACCCAAGATAATTAGCGTAAAACATATTTCCTCCTTTCCACCATAACTTGCATAAAAGTAAAATAACCTGAGTTCCCACCTCAGCGCATGATAGCTTTTTGTTTGGAATTTTTTTATAGTCTTCACATATTTTAAGTTACAATGAATCTATTTTAAAGTCTAAGATCATTAACCAAACATGATCATTTATCCAAGGCTTTTACCTGAATCTGAATTCAACATTTTTCCACTTTTATTTTTTAGTAGCAAGGAGACGAGTAAAATTTAACCTGCTGTAGATTGCGTCTGCCTCTATCAAAAGCAGGGTATCCGAGCACCCCTCTAGTTTGTTTTCCCAAGCATATCTATTTTCAATCAATACTAATATTATATAATAACTCTTCAGCTGTAATATCAGTTAGTTTTTTTCGTTTGTTTGAACGCGCTTGTCTCTAGAACTATACTTACGTCCAAATTGAAAAATTATTTTTGTGTTTGATAGTCCATTTATCTAAGAAGGCTAATATAATATCACGCTATGATCAATAAGAGCGGAGTATCATTGAAAATATTGGGAGTGAAAAACGGGAAAAATTGTAAGATCTTTTGTAGATCTTTCGTTGCGTGCGCTACTTAGATGGTTAAAGTTACATAAAAACCATGTAAAACGGAATTGTTCTCAATTAAAAGTTCTAAAAACAGTCCACGACACCATTTGTCTATCTTTTAAGGTTGATTCATTGTAACGAAATATGTAGAACCTGAAATTCATGCGGGCGAAGCGGCGCGAAACAGCTAGTCACCAAAAAATTAATTGGTTAGTATCTAGGTATATAGAACTGTCACTGTTGTTCTAATTCCCTTTTGCAACGGGAGACTATTTCACGATCCACTGGAGTTATTGAAGTTAGATAGACAATTTGAATTATTATACAGCTCAGATACTCTCCTACGTTATAATATTATAGTGATCCCTACAGTTGTCCCGTGAGAATTCTATGAAATAACTCACGCTGATATGTTTTGACACAAAACCGGATAGATTCTCAGATTACAATGGACAAGATATAAAGGCGACGGGGATTAAAAAGGTGGAAAATAATACTCTTCTTGTAATATCCATAGGGATTGACATCATTGCAGTTACAGATATTCTGCCGTGAATATTTGAATAGCATTATTGTTACGGCTAAGATCTTGAGACTCAGGATGACCAATATTTTTCACTGCAGTGTATTTTATTGCAATGCAATGTCCTGGTATGCAATGCATCTAAAACGTGTTATTTAAAATCAGCCAACGTCTTATTCTAGACGATATTAGATGTATATTGTCCTGATAAAACAATAGTATCGCACCTTATGGAAAGTGATAAATATAGCCTGAGATGCTTGCCTAGAAAATACCCGTTCACTGATTGAAGGTACCCCACATTGTTGGTAAGGGAAACTGAGATTAGAAGATTATTCTAAACCTCAGCCTTGCGTTGAAACGTATGTAATTCGTACACTGAGTATTTGTTTCCATTCTCATATCAAATATTCGGTTATGATAAGTAAGATTATGTAAAGATATGCTTGTCCTAGCGGTAGCTTCGCCAGATATTATCACTGTAAAGTTTGAAACACAAAATTGTGTTCTAAGTGTTAAACAATAAAGGCGAATGTCGGTTTTAGAACATGTAACACACATTATTACATGAGGATAGTGGCATACTATAAATGTAAATAAGGCCGCAAATTCGAAAGCCTTGACTATTTGCTTTTGTTTGTTTGGTATAATTTTAGATTAATCTACGCGTCTTTGTTAGAAGGACGAGAGATGTATTGCGCAAATAGTAACCCAATTTCTATGATTATTACATACTCCGATTGTATCAAGGTAAGTGAAAGCTTCAGATATCAAAATATTACATGAATTCACACTGAACCACCTGTAATAATTAATATAATACTGCGAAAGTGTGCTTTCATTGCACGTTTTGCTTTGGAAATATCTATGGGATCTTTTTTCTTGTAAAATAAGCTATACCAGTACGAGCTTTCCAGTATGAGCCTTTTAATTTCATTTCACAAAAAATCTAAACAAGCCTAAACATTCCCTTTTCTGGTGATCATTCTACTGTTACTAACCGCTCGTAGATTATATACCCTAACACTGTAACTAACGTAAAGTTAAAAAAAGCATGTGGAAAACGCTAAAATTGACATAATGGGATTTATATCGAGAATCTAGGACCACTCCTGCTAGCGCGCTCGTATACACACAAAATGTAAATACGGCCCGGATTTGGAATCCAATCGACTATTAAGCGGCGTTTGCTCGGTGTAAGATAAGAAACATCTGCATGTGCGGGGCTCATAGTACACGTATACAGAACTAATTGTCGTCCCGCTGTTCATGAATATTTCATGCTTTGACCGTACACGCCTTATCCGCGTAGCTTTTCGGGATTCTGTTGTCAGACTGAGGCTGTTTTATCTTGATGAAAACATACTGCTCCGGCATCTTAATTGACTGGCTTCTCTTAACATTTGTAGACCATGTTTTCATTATATTATAAATATTTCACATAAAGGTATCTTCTGCTAGCAGGACTGCTTCGTGAGCGATTCGTGTAAACTTTTGACATCTTTCATCTCCCTATAGGATCAATTTTTCTGCAGTCTACATCGGGCTTTCCCAACCTCTTTTTTTAGATAAGAAATTCCTAAGACCAGAAACGCGACATATTATGGGCATGCACCCACAAAAAATAATAATAATTGTAATTAAATAAGGCAACAGTAAAACCTTTCTAATTAATAACCCGCTACCTATTAAACAGACACTTGGTACAAAATTTATAAAATAACAATTTTCACAGTGTTCTCATAAAATAATTTAACATTCATCTTCTTGACACTTGAATTCACCCAAAAGTCGCAACGACCCCATTAGCCTTTGAACTAAACAATGGCCGCCGATGATGGACGCCTTTATTTAGAAAGATCTATTTTGCGTTTTAATTAATTCTGTATGGCTTTTCGTTTCAATAGACGAGACGGCATGATGGAGAAATAATAAAAGGGCTGATCGTTAGACGGGGTGACTGGAGAAATTAATGGCTACGTAGTTTTTCTGAAGCAATTTCCTTTGCACTTCATAAAATAGGTACACAATAGGTTTTACACGCCAGTAATGCTTTGGAATTGCTTTTTTTAAAGAAAGATTTTTGGTTGAAACAATTTACAGAATTATAGACTTTAAAGCGTTTCACAGGGCGAACAGCGCGAAAAACTGTCGCCAGTTTATGGGTGTCATTAGTACCAACAGTATAAGGCCACGCGGTGGTTTGGTCAGCGGCGGCGGTGGTAATTTAACAAATGTTTGCTTATATGAAGAAGGTTTACATAAAATGTTCGGATCGGCCTATCTTTGCTACCGTTATCTATTCATTTGGCACTATGAATAATAATAGACAAATATAAATGGATTATAGATGGATGGATTATAGATATTATGTCGTTCACTTTATATTTTCGACTGAAATTAAAGTAGGCTTACCTATTTGTGTTTTCATAGATCTTTGTATAGATGAAATACATTTATGCGAAAGTAAAATAAGACAAAATACATTTCGAAAGAGCTTGTGCAATTTGTTTCGCAATTTCTCGCAACCGATGATATATACGCAAAAGATTGCTCGTATTCACTCTAGGCTTATACAAAATGTACGAAAAAACCACATGTAATTTATTTCGTGTATTTTCGTAGTTTCTGAGTTTGGCATACGTGAAAGGTTGAATCTGATTATGCGATTATGCTAAGTAGATATTTCATATTCATGATAACCCCCCAAGTCAATTATATAATATTTTGATTTTTACTGAGTATATTACTGTTATTCTTCACCGAAAATTAGTTACTCGAAGTTCCTTGACTTACCAGGGCTAGGATCGAAAGAAAAGCGACTTTGGAAATGACAATCTCAAATGCACGCAATGCTTTTGAGACTTTTTAACAAACGAACGAACGAACGTTTCTTTATGGGTTCAGACTCTACTCAAAAGATACATAATTTATTAATGAAAACTTGAGTACAGGATTAATGCAGCAAAATATTTTATTAGTAAAGCTACGCAGTTGGCGTGTGTTTTCAGATAAATTGCGAAATATATGCAATCTCGTTGGCCAACTATATACTAAAAGCATGGCCGATGCAGCCACCGACTGAATAATCTATGAGAATGGAACCGTTGCTACATATTTTCAGTAGAACCAACTGAACTGCAATACGCTTGATTTGATTAATACGCTGCGACGCGCACCGACGTTATACGAAACCGAGTTTCCTGTCATGAGCAATATTAATTAAATTTACAGTTTAAAATGAAAGTCCTTTAAATAAATTGATAGAACCAAAAATTTCACTATTTTAATAACTTCTTTTATAAGGAGAATGTTATGGCTAAAAAAACACTACTTCTGATCTGAATTAAAAAAAATAACCTGTAATTTTTTATGAAGCTGATGTATCGAAAAGCCTCATGTTTCTTGAAAACTACCTAACTTCAGACAGTTAAATTCTTTAGCTAAGAGGTTCTTTAGCAAATAGGGTTACTCGCGCTTTACCACAGTTTACCACATCCTTTTTAACAGCAATAAACATTTTTCGGATTCTAAAGGGATTTAGGTAACCCAGGTCATTCGTTAATGCTTATTCAGATTAATTACCTATCAGATTAATAAAATGTACCGTATGTGTACACTGTGTCTATCTGAATTACTTTATTAGTAGTACAATGTTCATAATATTTTGTAAACGTGTACAGTGTTTTATTCGATAAAAAGTTAGTTGAAACATAATGATAGCAATGGAAATACTCTGGAACTTTTGGAACTAGGCACATTAAAAGTCCCAATAGCGGAACTGGGACAGATATTCAGTACCTACGGAAATTGTGGAGGTCTAATAAATTAAGAAGTTTAACGATTTCGCTCGGGTGCACTATGTCTGAATTAACACAACCTAATAAAGATTAGCCGCCCGACCCTAAGGGAGTCATAATGATCAGCCGAAGTGCGGGTTTCGGTATTTATACAACTTTAGAAATTAGGCGAGTACATTCAAAATAAGAGATGATAGAATCAGAGCGTATTTTTTCATAAAGAGATTTTACATAATATTTTCTGTTACAAGTTGTACCTGCGTTACACGTTTTATGTTACATGTTACAGGTTACGGTTAGGTCACCACAATCTCATACAGCAGCAGCGTGGAGGATTAATTTTTAAGGGTAATATTTTCCACCAATTTTGCAATTGCAAATTTGGCATTGTATATTTGCTTGGGTCCAGTCTGGTCTGTTAGCGTTCTGGTCCGATGCTGTGTAGCAACCATTAGGGGGTAACAAACGGCTTCCAGATTAGTATGATAAGAAATAAAAAGTCTTTGGCTATCGTTAATTACTTACCTACCATCTGGTGAGATTGCAGACAAGTAAGTATTAACTGGACAAATATTCTTATGTAAACTGTAAAATTATTCCTATCTCCTTCAAGAAACTAATATTTTACGGCTTTTAAAAAAGCTCAGATTTAGCATCTCAGCTCAAAACCTAAATAATTATTATCAATTACTAGTATAAGAAAAGTCATCATATTATTCATCAAATGGCGTAGCAGTGCAGAAGTAAAGAATGAGTAGGTACATATTATGTAATTATTTCTTTCATTATCGTTCCAAGTTACATTCTATGGTCAGTTTCAAACGCCAAAACGGGATTATTGTATTTGTTCAAGTATACAGACAGGTACAGGTCTGAAAACATGGATTAGGTCAGTATAATTTTAAAATTTAAGCATCTATCCTCCCTACTTAATCATAAACAGGAAATTACATTTTGTGTTGTGATTCTCTGAAAGAATTCTATAAAGCTCTCATTTTCAAAATAAATCTTCCTTTCCAGGGACCATTGTGTTGAACCGGAA
The DNA here is from genome assembly GCA_963855885.1 of Coenonympha glycerion. Taxonomy (NCBI): domain Eukaryota; kingdom Metazoa; phylum Arthropoda; class Insecta; order Lepidoptera; family Nymphalidae; genus Coenonympha; species Coenonympha glycerion. The sequence continues at coordinate 10,565,161 of OY979637.1, read as the reverse complement.
TGAAATATTAGTATTGCGATCATGATTTGTATTCGTAGCTTCCGACGTACGAATGCACGGACTTAAGGAAAGTGATATGGCCAAAGGGAAATAGTTCTTATTTATTTTTGTGTGATTATCATAAGGGTTTTTCGGGAGACAACCTCGTTAAAATTTACATATGACTGGGTGGCAACTTTCTCATGTCTCTTTAGATTATAATTTTTACTATTCTTACATCAAAATGTTTTATATAGGCCTTCCATATTAAGATTTCGACAAAGATTGAAAAACTGCTTTCTTTTTTCTATTGATCCTAGTATGCAACAGAAAATATTTTATAGGTACACACGAGTACCATAATATAAAGGAAAATTGGAAGAATATTATGTTTTTGAAACACGAAATCTGAGAAATTCAAAATCACTCAGCTATCTTGTTTTGGATTATTGCAGTTTTATGAAGATTTAGAAGAATTAACACACCAGCTCGTAATTAGTTTTATTATGTACTCGTACTTTATATAAACGGAAATAAGCATACTGAACTAAATGACTAGTACAAGATACAATAATGCTCATAAATCGATATGGTTATTGGTTTTCGGTTACTCCCCTGTACTCCCTGCCTAAGATACATTGTTTAGTAAAACCGAATCGATCCAACAATTTCTACTACAGGCATAGGCGTATAAATCTATGGACAACGGATGTAATACAAAATTCACGAAAAAAGTGTCCCGAGAAAACCTATATAAACGAGGGTACATGAGTATTTTATAAACAAACCAAAACATTGTAATTTATGTCTTAAACCGAACACTAAACAGTCACTATACCTACAGTCTAATTTTCAAACACGAGACTGAAGTGCGATTGTATGTCTTTTCACGTTTTGTATTGGTTTTCATTCGGTTCGGACACTTTTTAGCGCTGACCCCAAATCCTTAGTTTATAAATCAATGACTACAGGTGTTACTTTGCAGAAGGTCATGTTAGCTTATGAACCACAAAGCTATACTGCTATAATCCGTAATGTCGTATAAATAATGTAAGACACTCCCAGTGTCACAAAAAGATTGGAAGATTGGCATTTTGGGTATGAATGTATGCTTTTATTGACAAGAAGATAACTTCTCCTGATGATGCTCCAGTGTTGGGGTAAAGCGCACATTATACTGACTCGTCCTATATTACAAACAATAGTAAAATAATTGTGTGGTTCATCGATTTCATATAAACAATAATCTACTTGCATTAAAAAATGAACATTTAAAAATGAAATATTATCGTGCCCTCATTTTCGCAAAGCAAAAGCCAGCATGAAAATCCATTTTTTCTACGCGAGCTCATAAATAACGTAGCATTTATCTTCTTGACACTTGAATAACATACCCAAACTGAATCCCATTAGTCTTTGAACAAAACAAAGGCTGTGAATGGACTTGACGCCTCCATACATGAGGCTGAGAGCCGCTATGTTTTATTAATGCTAAAAATATTAACATTTGGTATTAGGAATGTGATTATAAAAATATCCTTCTGTAGTTCTTCTTCTCTTCCCTTCAAATTTAGTTGAAAGTCTGTAATGCATCGATCGACTGTTCAGGAACTTATGCACACATGAAGTTTATTAATGCAAGTTACCCATGAAGAGCCATACATGCGTTTTTAACCGACTTCAAAAAAAGGAGGAGGTTCTCAATTCGTCGGAATCTTTTTTTTTTTTTATCTATGTATGTTCACCGATTACTCGAAGACGCGTGGACCGATTTGAAAAATTATTTTTTTGTTTAAGAGGGTTTTGTTTCCAGATGGTCCCATTTTAATCAGGTCAGGATCTGATGATGGGATCCTGGAGAAATCGAGGGAACTCTTCAAATTTTATATGGACACATGAAACTATTTGAGTATTATTAGAAAGAGTAATATTTTCCAAGTTGTTCTATGGTCATCAGGTCAGGATCTGATCATGGGATCTTGGTGAAATCGAGAGAACTCTTCAAATTTTGCTAGTATACTTAAAGCGAGTTGGGTATTTTTTATAGTTACTGGTGCATATGCTAGCAGATACGGATTTGATGACTAAAGTCATCAAGTCAGGGTCTGATGATGGGATCTTGGTGAAATCGAGGGAACTCTTCAAATTTTGCTAGTATACTTGAAGCGAGTTGGGTATTTTTTATAGTTACTGGTGCATTTGCTAGCAGATACTGATTTGATGACTTAAGTCATCAAGTCAGGGTCTGATGATGGGATCTTGGTGAATTTGAGGTATCTCTTCAGATTTTATGAACACACCTCAAGCAAATTGGATATTTTACAACGCCTTGTGCATTTTATTGTTTTCCACTAAAAAGTATAAAATAAAAATGGGAAATGCTTTCCAAAAAACCAACTTCAAATGCCACTACAAAGAGTGAAATAATTTTTATTTAAATTTTAGGTACCTACACCAATTCGAAGTCGGGCAATGTTTCATACAATCCCTAACTTACTTGATGTGCGAAGAAATGACGAAGTCATAGGCAATCGCCCGACTTCGAATTGGTGTAGGTACCTAAAATTTAAATAAAAGTTATTTCACTCTTTGTAGTGGCATTTGAAGTTGGTTTTTTGGAAAGCATTTCCCATTTTTTAACATTGCTATTGCATCGCTTTCGAAAGAAATTTAGAAAATGTATAACAATACGCGAAGGTCATGTGACCAATTTATCAAGTAGGTACCAAGCGATCATTTTTATACATTTTCTAATATATCGTTCCATGTCTATATTTTGAACGTACAACAAAATGCCATAATATGGCTAGAGGTGCTGAAACTTTTCTGCCTCCTCTTTTATTTTTGATTGCAGAATTCGTGCTTTGCTTTTAATTTTTAGAAGCTTGTGTTTAAATGAAAAACAACTGTTGAATTATTTAAATTATATTCGCAGCTCAATTACCCTCACTTGTTAGTTTTTCATGCTATTTTTGCAATTTACACATAACAATGGATTGTGCTGCACCTAAAGAAATATTTTATACGAAAGTTGATCCTGCCGCGGAAGTATTTTGGCAAATATAACCGAGTGTAAACTTCATTACAGGGCACACCTACCTATCTACGATTTAAATCTTTGCCCGTAGGTAAGGGATTATCCTAGCGCACAGCGAGCGCGGTAGCACGCCACTATAAATCACTGTCCGACCGAACTGCAATATCATCAGTGAACATTTGTGGCAATGCTATTCTGCTGTCTCATGTTTTCATGAATGATGATAGCTACTTTCGCAATGTCTGACGTTTAAATTATCGATTCCGGCTGCGAAGAGATTGGTTCAAAACGAAATCAATGTTTCAATACAAAATCTGACAGGTTAACGCCGACAAGGCACGATTTAGTTCTTTTTTAATATCTAAGTATCTAACTATTATAGAAGGACTTTATTGTAGTAACATACCAGAAACAGACGATAGTAGTAGCAACTAATATATAATGGTAGTAGTATCAGACGGTTGAAATAGCTTCTTAACTTAAGCGTTATACTAAAAACATACCTTCTTTATTGTATAATGTTTAATTTTTTAAACGTTTTGCATTTGAAAATGTATATAGAGGTAATTTAGGTGATCAGTTGAAGATTTCAAGATTGAACTACCGAGGAGCTACATTTACTTAGTAAGGATAAAAGGCTCACTTGTTATAAAGAACGATAATAACATATATGCATTTTATTTTATAAAAGGCTGACCCAACAAACGTTGTTTTGCCATATAAATTACTTCACTTCAATTACTTCAAAAATATTTTACGTCCTATTCTCGGACCTGCCGAATTAACACTTTTTTTATAAAAATTGGTAATACCGTTTCGAAAGAGTTTTTCAAACACGGGAATTTTATATATTAGAAGTTATTTAGTAATATATACAATATAGTCTAATGGGATATTATTCTTCAATGTGTGGACTGTGGATATACACAAATACCTACACTCTCACTAGTAGTCATCGGTGAACAGTTTTGATCTATCTGCAAAGTTACGAACCCCATTGCCCCGTTACACACCTCAACACGGGTTGTGGGGCATTACTACCTAATTTGGCCGAAGTTTCAGCTAATAACTATTCAGGCATAATTCCGGAGTCCGCAGTATGTAGGAGTTAGTTTAGCGTTCCGGAAAGTTACGCAAAGGGATACTTGGAGTAATATGGCCAATGCTCAGTTATGCTTCGAGTCGGAGGCCATAACGCTCAATTGCTATTGGACATGCCGTTTATTATGCAATAACCAATCTAATTTGCAATGCAAACGATAATTATTATTATCTACGCATACACGAGTAGGTGCATCACGTACATAAATAAATGAATAAATAAATAAATTGAGGACAACATCATAATATACATTGCTCCGATCCCATAGTAAGTAGCTTATGCACTTGTGTTTTGTAAATCAGAAACAACGAAGGGACCACAATACTCAGACCCGAGACAATGTAGAAAACTTATTTTTCTACATTGCCCCGACAGGGGATCGAACCCGGAACCTCAGAGATGGCGGCGCCTCGAAAACCGGCACGCTAACCACTCAACCACGGAGGTCGTCAAAATACCTGAATTGAAAATCTTTATTTTTCACTTAGGCCTAACTTACAGGTACATATAAAAAGTCAAGACTACAACAGGTACACCAAGAGAAACTGTCAAGAAACTCGGCACTTTCGAAAATACCATTAGGTATAAACAATTCTTCTTACATGATATTAGGAAAGTAAATTACATGATTTTTAATTTTTATGATATCTCGTGAAAACGGAAGCCTATCTCTATCGTTCTAAGAATCCTTGTTAATATAAGGAATTTTTCAATCGTGTATAGTAACCCTGATTTACTAGATTTTTTTGACAGTTACTTTAATCCTTTGCAAATTGAGTGGGTTTATAAGGGTACATATTGTAGAAGCGCGCACTTATACCCGCAAAGGACTTTTGTCTACGTAAACGTTCTGGTACTATAAGTAACTTGACCTAGATATGAAAAACAGTGCGTGAGTCGGCCAATTATGGTTATTAAGACAAACAGTACTAACAATTTGTGAAAATTGGCAATTTAAGTAATTTGTGGCTAAAACCAATCCCGACAGACGAAGGAAGACACGGCGGTATAAAATATGATTTTACTCCTCACTAACTACTAAAATAAATGGCCATTTCCACCGAGGGTTTTGTTACATAACAAGTAACGATAAATACATAAATCAATTCTTTATTAAATTTAATTGTTACAAGCCAATACCCATTCATCTTTCTTAGCTTGCCTATTGCTCTCTCGAAAGTGATTTGCAAATAAATCACGCAGCTTATTACGTATTTATGCCCAAAATTTGTAATGATTTACCGTCTGAAATTATACTTCATGAATAAATGGGGAAACCATCCAGTAACAGCAACAAGCGATGAATTTGATTTATTAATTTGCATATAATTTTCCGCCATTTAGTCTTAGAGACTTCCAGCCAAATTGCTTGTAACGATAGAGTTAAAGTTCCAGTCTTTCCCAAAGTGGGCGATAACGCCCCCTTGTGGGCGCTGCAGGTCTCAAGGGGGGCGGTAAGAGACCCAGAAAGAAAATGGGGGCGTTGTGTCGAGGCGGGGGGGTGATTTGTAATTTTATTTAGCTAGTAGGCCTCTTAAACAACCTCTTAACTGCAAGAGCTCTCGACTCTCAACAACAACTTGTGAACATCAACTAATATGAATTAAAAGATTGCTCAAACTCGATTCTATATTTCTCTCCGCGTAGTTCATATATCTGTCATATTTTATTGAATATAGAAAAAACTAGTAGGGCGCGTGGGAGCGCGGGCCACATGTGGCCCGCGGGCTGTCTTCTCACCTATAAAAGAATCGCCGTCATCTCCATCGCCAATTGGAATCCGATTGGCAATGGGCTAAAAGAATTACCTCGGAGCACGGTCATGGATTTAAAGATAGTTCAGGGCTGTTTGAATAAAAAATACACTGAACCTCATGATGAGGTTCAGTGTATTTTTTATTCAAACAGCCCTTACCTATCTTTAAATCCATGACCGTGCTCCTCAATCATCATCTAAATCGTAGACCATCATCTCTTCTCATACTTTTCATAGTTTTTCATAGGCCTTGTTTAAATTCAACCACTTTGATTTTTTTTCATTCATCCCGTAGTCCTTGAGATTCTAATTACGTCTTGCAAAGAAATCACTCTCTAATCTTTTATACTTTCCGAGGTAGAACAACACGAAATTTGTATGGCGGCCATCTTGAATCCGCCATTTTGATTTTTTTTACAGCTTACTGCCAATTGGATGACGTTTCGAGTTACATTTGGTCGAGCACCCCACACCTATCTTCGATACCCTGGCTGTGCTCTTCACCCGTCTCCGAAATCCTCAATCATCAGCTCTCTCCATATTTTTCTCTAGTAACTCTCCGAAAAACCGCATCACAACCTTGCATAATTACCAACTGTTAGTCTCTTCAACATTCCCCATACATTTTCTATGGAAAAATAAATTCCGCCATTTTGAATTTTTTTTCTATCCATCAAATAGACCTTTCGGTCCTGATCAGTTCTTGTCAAGAAACCGTTCTTCCATCTTTTATACTTTCCGAGAAATCGACGAAATTCGTATGGCGGCCATTTTGAATCCGCCATTTTGATTTTTTTTTCCGCTAACTGCCAATTGGATGACGTTTCGAGTGACATTTGGTCGAGCACCCCCCACCTATCTCCAATACCTTGGCTGTGCTCTTCACCCGTCTCCGAAATCCTCAGTCATCAGCTCTCTCCGTATTTTTCCTCCGAATGAATTTTTCTCTTTTATACGAAATGATAATTGAAAAAAAAAATTTTCATACGAAATTGTTCAGGAGAGGTGATCAATCAGTGAGTCAGTGAATCAGCACGAGCAGCTATATATATAGTAACTAGTAGGGCGCGTGTGTGCGCGGGCCACATGTGGCCCGCGTGCTGTCTTCCCGCCCATTAAGGTATCGCTGACATCTCCATCGCCCATTGAAATCCGATTGGCAGTGAGCTGAAAAAATTACCAAGGAGCACTGTCATGGTTTTAAAGATAGTTAAGGGCAGTTCGATCAAAATAATACGCTGAACCTCATCAGATGAGGTTCAGCGTATTTTTTTGTTCGAACAGCCCTTAACTATCTTTAAAACCATGACTGTGCTTCTCAATCATCATCCAAATCCTAGATCACTATCTCTTCTCATAGTATGTACATTTTCCATGGAAAGATAAATTCCGCCACAGTGAATTTATCTCCATGCATCCCGTAGAACTTGAGATCCTGATCACCTCTTGCTAAGAAACCACTCTCTTATCTTTTAAACTTTCCGAGATAGAACAACACGAAATTTGTATGGTGGCCATCTTGAATCCGCCATTTTGTTTTTCTTTCAGCTTACTGCCAATTGCGTGAAGTTCCGAGTATTTTTTGTTTCAGCAGTCCCTACCTAACTATAATACCTTGCCCATGCTCCTTGACTGTCTTTAAAATCCTCAATCATCACCTCATTCCATATTTTCTCTGGTAGTCTTCCAAAAAACCGCATCAAAGCACTTCATGTTTTACAACTCTTGGTCTCTTCAATATTCCCCATACATTTTCTATGGAAAAATAAATTCCGCCATTTTGAATTTTTTTTCTATCCATCGAATAGACCTTCGAGTCCTGATCAGCTCTTGTCAAGAAACCATTCTTCCATCTTTTTTACTTTCCGAGATATCGGCAAAATTCGAATGGCGGCCATTTTGAATCCGCCATTTTGAACTTTTTTTCAGCTCACTGCCAATTGCATGACGTTTCAAATGACATTTGGTCGAGCACCCCCCACCTATCTACGATACCCTTCCCGTGCTCTACACCCGTCTCCGAAATCCTCAATCATCAGCTCTCTCCGTATTTTTCCTCCGAATGAATTTTTCCCTTCTATACGAAATGATCATTGAAAAAAAATTTTTTCATACAAAATTGTTCAGGAGAGGTGATCAATCAGTGAGTCAGTGAATCAGCACGAGTAGCTATATATATAGTAACTAGTAGGGCGCGTGCGGGCGCGGGCCACATGTGGCCCGCGTGCTGTCTTCCCGCCAATAAAAAATCCCTTCAAAATTCCCCATATATTTTCTATGGTAAAAAAAAAATCCGCCATATTGGATTTTTTTTTTCTAGCCATCACATAGAGCTTTTTGTCCTGATCAACTCTTGTCAAGAAACCGTTCTTCCATCTTTTATACTTTCCGAGATATCGACGAAATTCGAATGGCGGCCATTTTGAATCCGCCATTTTGAATTTTTTTTCAGCTCACTGGCAATTGGACGACATTTCGAATGACATTTGGTCGAGCGACCCCCACCTATCTTCAATACCCTCCCCGTGCTCTTCACCCGTCTTCGAAATCCTCAATCATCAGCTCTCTCCATATTTTTGTTCTTAATGATTTTTTCACCTCTTTACGAAATGATTAGTAAAAAATTTTTTTTTCATACAAAATTGTTCAGGAGAGGTGATCAATCAGTGAGTCAGTCAGCACAAGCAGCTATATATATTGTAATGAATCATCATGTCAATCGGTCGCTCCGTTTCGTAATGAAAGTAGACACAAATAAAAAGGCAACAGACACACTTTCGCATTTTAATAGTTATTAGTACTCGTAGATATCTATCATGTTTTAACAAGTTTTTGTTAAATAACCCGAATTGTGCATTCCTGTAGCAGTCGGATGATTCATTGAATACTTGTTCGGACTTGTTGAGTACGATTGAGCGTCGAATGAGATTAACGAGTTTATGCATGTTTGTTTTATTCCTGTCGGTGCGTGCTGCTTAAGCATTTCTATATAAACAATGTAATATTTATTTTATTTTCATTTGTGGTCTCGCGCGTAATAGATGAGCACTACTTACACCTCCTCTACACTACTCGCGAAGTTGAACGTATTTCTCATTGCAAAACAATGTCGGAAGTAAAAAAGAAGAGACGGCAATACTGTGCGGAATATATTAAACTAGTAGGGCGCGTGCGTGCGCGGGCCACATGTGGCCCGCGTGCAGTCTTCCCGCCCATAAAAGTATCGCCGTCATATCCATCGCCAATTAGAATCCGATTGGCAGTGGACTGAAAAAATACCTAGGGGTACAGTCATGATTTTAAAGATAGTAAAGGGCTGTTCGAACAAAAATTATGCTGAACCTCATCGGATGAGGTTCAGCATATTTTTGTTCGATCAGCCCTTAACTATCTTTAAAACCATGACCGTGCTGCTCAATCATCATCCAAATCCTAGATCATTGTCTCTTCTCATAGTATGTACATTTTCCATGGAAAGATAAATTCCGCCACAGTGAATTATTTTCCATGCATCCCGTAGAACTTGAGATCCTGATCACCTCTTGCTAAGAAACCACTCTCTTATCTTTTATACTTTCCGAGATAGAACAACACGAAATTTGTATGGCGGCCATCTTAAATCCGCCATTTTGTTTTTTTTTCGAGCCAACTGCCAATTGCGTGAAGTTCCGAGTATTTTTTGTTTCAGCAGTCCCCACCTAACTATAATACCTTGCCCATGCTCCTTGACTGTCTTTAAAATCCTCAATCATCACCTCATTCCATATTTTTCTTTTGTAGTCTTCCAAAAAACCGCATCAAAGCACTTCATGTTTTACAACTCGTGGTCTCTTCAGTATTCCCCATACATTTTCTATGGAAAAATGAATTTCGCCATTTTGATTTTTTTTTCTATCCATCAAATAGATCTTCGGGTTCCGATCAACTCTTGTCAAGAAACCACTCTTCCATCTTTTATACTTTTCGAGATGGACGCCGATGAAATTTGTATGGTGGCCATCTTTTTTCCGCCATTTTGAATTTTTTGTCAGCTCACTGCCAATTGGATGACGTTTCGAATGACATTTGGTCGAGCACCCCCCACTTATCTTCGATACCCTTGGCTGTGCTCTTCACCCGTCTCCGAAATCCTCAATCATCAGCTCTCTCCATATTTTTGTTCTTAATGATTTTTTCCTTTCTATACGACATGATCCTTGAAAAAAAAATTTTTCATACAAAATTGTTCAGGAGAGGTGATCAATCAGTCAGTGGCCAATCAGCACAAGCAGCTATATATATATTAATTCGGATTTATTGAAAATCCCACAAACCCATCGTCGCCTTTGTGTCTTCTATGTCTAAAAACATTTTCGAATGAAGCAATGAAGCCTTCAAGGCTGCAAGATCATTTGAATAAAATGCATCCAGATAAGAAAGACAAGAATGTAGCATATTTTCAAGACCTAGAGAAGAAGCATAATACACAGCCAAGTGTAGCAAAACTATTTTCGGCGGCTGCTAAGCAAGATGACGACGGACTTCGAGCTTCGTACAATATCTCTTTGTTAATTGCTCAAAAAGGCAAACCACATAACATCGGAGAAGAGTTAATATTGCCAGCAATAAATGAAGTAATAACTACTGTGCTTCATAAACCGGCCGCAGATATTATCCGAAAAATTCCTTTGGATAATAATTCTGTGCAAAGACGAATTGATGAAATGGCTGAAAACATTGAAGAATCATTGTGCGATCACCTGAGGACAAGTCAATTCTCAATTCAGCTCGATGAGTCCACTTTACCAACTAATGAAGCATTGTTGTTGTCTTACGTGAGGTTTATTAAAGATGAGAAAATATGTGAAGAACTATTATTTGCTAGAAATTTAGAGACCGATACAAAAGGTGAAACCATATTCAATACATTGGAAAAGTTTTGCGATGAGAAAGAGATTCCTTTGAAAAATATTATTTCAGTTGCTACGGATGGCGCTCCGGCTATGACAGGGTGCCATAAAGGCTTCATAGCGTACTTAAAAAATAAAATTCCAGATGTCCTTGGTGTACATTGCGTTATTCATAGACAACATTTAGTTGCTAGAAACTTAAGTGAAAAACTATTTCAATCACTGCAATATGTCATCAAAGCAGTCAATAAAATCCGCAACAGCTCTTTGAATGATAGATTATTTCATCAGCTTTGTGTTACTAATGACGAGGATTTCAACCGTTTGTTGTATCATACTGAAGTTCGTTGGCTATCAAGAGGCAATTGTCTGACTCGATTTTACAACCTGTTTGACTCTGTTATAGAGTTCTTGGAAACTAAAGATACAGAATTGCACGACAAGCTCATAACATCAAAAAATGATATAGCTTACATGACAGACCTGTATAAATTATTCAACGACATGAATCTCCAAATGCAAGGCGATAAACTAAATTTAATTAAAACAAAAAACGTCGTTGCTGCTTTCGCAGCCAAACTGCTTCTACACAAAAAGAATCTGGGCAGACGTGAGTTTCACAATTTTCCAAATTTATCAGTATCATGCAGTAACGACGAATTGTTTGCCTACTGCCAACATTTGGAAAACCTCCACATTGACTTCACCGAACGATACCAGGACATTTTGAACTTGGAAATACCAGACTGGGTGTTGGATCCGTTTTCAAATGTCAACACAGCAATGTCACCTCAGCTGGAAGAAGAACTTATAGAATTGACAACAAACGAGGAAATAAAAATCAAGTTCAAAAATGGTTACCAAGAATTTTGGCTACAAAAACCGATCCCGCAATTGTACCCTGGATTGTGGTCAATCGTTCAACGATTCTTGATAGCATTCCCATCGTCATATTTGTGTGAACGTGGATTTAGTGCTGTGACAACATTGCTTACTAAAAAGCGAAATCGTTTGCTTGTTACCGAACGTGGCGACTTGCGACTGTTCTTGAGTAAATTGGAACCTGATATCAACAAACTTATTAAACAGCATCAGATTCATCCTTCACATTAGTTTTTATATAAGGATTGATTATTTTAGTTATATTTTTAATAAAAGATACTCTGTTTTAATACTATAAAGTTGCGTTTCAATAATCATTCTTATTGGCAGGTGGAGCCCGTAAGAGTTAACTTGAGACCTTAAGCGCCGTTGTATGTTACCTACTGCGCTCAGGTTTCAAGTTGCGGGTTATAGTAAAAGTTTCGTTTAGAATTCTCCGTTAATATACATATATAGGTCACAATAATTAATTAATTCAATTTGAAGTTATAGTGGTTTTTAAATAGGTGAAAAAATGGGGGCGCTAAAAAAATATTTATTCTCAAAGTGGGCAGTAGACAAAATAAGTTTGGGAACCACTGAGTTAAACCAACAACAACAAAAAAACAGTTAGTATATGGCTGGATGAAGAAATAAGTTATGCATGTCGAATTTGAACGGGAATTCTCGGGTTCAAATCCGGGCATAAGTAGTTCGGGATTTTAACAAACTTCCACAGAAATAAAAGACGCAGTCGTGAGCAACAACGACAATAACAATATTAATTACCTAAATTCCTGATTTAGCACTGTAAGACAATAATGATACTGATTCCACTACGAGTTTCTAAATTCTGTGCGTCTAAAAATTTAATAACCCTTTCACTACAGTACGGTTGGAAAGGGATAAAACTATTTCTAAAGACTAGTGCTACAGTATCGTATTAGAAAATAGTGGATTTTTAGATACGTTTAGAGAAATTTAGAGACCCTGAAATAGAATCATAATATTAAGTTTCGGAAAATGCCTTAAGTAGGTACCTTTATCATAAGGTAGGTATTATTACACCTTTTTCTACTCTAATATTATAATTAAAAAAAATGTGCAATTCACATAGTACTCACTACTCGTACAATATACTGAATACCCTTCATGCAATATTTTCTGTCCCGCTTGCCCGCATAATTCAAAGTGGGATTGGTTTTACGGTCTTCGACATTTTTACAGCTGTTACGCCTTAAACGAAAAAGGGTTGGGTGGGAAAAGTTATGGCTACCGTACTAGCCCTCGCAATAAAATAATGTTAAAAAAACGTTTAACTCTTCTTGTACTGAAACATCTTGACGTGATATAAAATGTAAGATCAAGTGGGTTTTTTTTTTCATTTCTGATTAATCAAAATCAGTAACATATTTAATTAATATAGGACTACTAATTGACTCACACATTGGTAGAGTGTAATATAGCTTTATTTTTTTTTGACGAAGCACATTCCCGAACGGCTGTTTTACTGAAAGAGAGTTTTAAACAACAAAAACGAACTTTATTGATTTAGTAAGAGGTACAACGTCATGCTGCTAATATTATTCAATTAATCACCTTTTAGTATAGAAGAGAAGATATTCGAAACAATAACACATACACGGAATAAGTAGCTGTGGTGTTCCCACACAATGCACAATATACACTTACGTGGAAACACTTCATAACCTAACACTATATGGTTATACTAAGTACCACTCACGGCGGTTGCCCGTACTGTAATGCCCGACCGTGTGTCGATTGTCACTGTCAAGTTAAGTGTCAACAAACAAAAATGTCTATAATATACAAGACAATGCGCCAACATCAAAGATCTATACACTATAGTAGCATAAATCATTACATAACAAAATAGATGTCTCCTTATAAGCTAGAAAACACTCATAAATTGACTCAGTTAGCTGGTTATACCATAAAGATAGCTGCCGTCTTTTTGGATCACAAATAGTAGTATTTAGCAGCAATCACATAGGTGTGCACAGTGCACACACATTATGTTTCAAGAAATAAACATTAGAAAAAACTGAATAATAAAAGAGAAGTGACGCAGAAAAATACAGAGAAACACACCTAGCACGTATAAACTTATTATCTTACTTACACGTATAGACTAGAACAGAACAGACTAAAAAATAGAAGATAAGTTACGAGAACTTGTTTCGCAAGACCGAAAGTCTAATGCATTGCATTTCACGTACTTCTCGTTAGTGTCTAGTGTCTATCTTCGATCCAATGTAGTTAGTGCCGCTGCGGGAAAACGCAGCTAAATAGAGCCTTCGTACAACTTGGAGCCTAGCAATGAATACAGTTTGTCATAACCGCAATCGTTTGAACTTTGCAGACGGTGCGCTTTGATATTGAAGAATTGAGAATTTATTAACTACCGGTGGTTGTAGTATTTAATTAATATATTATTACTTTTCAAGTTCTACTAGTTTTTTTAGTAACTATCCGTTTTATCATATTGGAGTTTAGGGTTCCGTACTAAAATGATAAAAATGAAACCCTTATACAAGTACGCGAATTTCTTAGTCCGAGTGTCCGTCATACTCGACTGTTTCAAATGATCCTAAGAAAACCGAACTAAAATGCGTGAATGTTGGATAAAAATATAAGTCCAAGTCCTTGTCTCAGCTTACAGGTGATGCGAGTCCTCATGTCTAGTATCCTGAATATCCATAGATCCTACAAGTCATGCCATAAAATAGAAATGTATATAATATAAGTAATATATTTAGTCGATTCTTCTAGCTATCTTGAAAGAAAGCAACATAAATGCATTTTCCTGTTTCATAAAACTATATAAAAGTGACAAAGTTGTGATAACACGGACTGGGTGTGAGCCAAGCTCAGCGGGATGCGTCGTTAACCTCACTTTGAAAGGCTGCTTTAATCTAAGTTCGGTACTATCGTAAAAAAATATTAAAATGACGTGATCAGTGCCAGAATGTATCTGTTAAACGGATTTTCAAATAACGCTTATTGTGTGTATGACACGATTGGTTATTCTTTTACTATTGGTTGTTGTATAAAATATACCAATGGGGCGTCGGCTTAAATTCAAGGCTTACTCCTTGGACTACTGGAGTTGCGTTTCTGTTCAGCTATGAAAAAACACCATGAAGAAGCTAGCATAGTTGAGACTTAAAAGTCTTTTATAACATTCCCTAAGGTATGTCAACCCTATCTCTGATAATTTTGACTTTGTGGCGGGCAATGGATAAACTCTCGTTCATTTTGAGAGCAGACCCCATTCCCAGTGGTCACTGGTTAGTCATCACTCGTCAAAACTGAAAATGCTACGAAACTATTTGAGTAAAGGTAGTTAGTGACCTTTTATAATTCGACTCGTCTTGGTACTCGTTGGGGGTACTCTTGTGTTCCCCCGATAGGATATTAATTGGAAGCTCTGTGATATTACTGTGTCTTTAATTTTGAAATAGAGAATTTAATAGATTTTAGAAACTTGGAATTGTTTCGGAAACTGCCAGCGAAGATAGTAGAGCGAAGATTGAAGATAGTATATAGAAGACAAGAAGAGACTAGAAGTTTATACTTTTTAAAATATATTATGAGTAATTAGTTAGGTAATTGCCTTAAGAAGGAGTCTATCGACCGTTTTCACCAACACTTTAAGAAACGCCTAAGCCGATAGATGACAGTTTTCACTTACAACAACTGTCACCTAAGGGCTTAGGTGTCTCTTAAAATGTTGGCGAAAACAAGCATATATCATTCGTAAGTGTCATTAAATTAAATGTACGAGTATTTAGTTGAAGTCATTAGAATTCCGTACAGGGCGAGCACTACCAACCACAATAGGTACCTCGTAATTAATTATAAATTCCTTTAAGATACTTTTGTAGCTGTTTTGTAATATTGTGAAGTGTAAAGTGGACTGTGGTGCTTGTGTGAAAAATCGTTGCCTTTAAGAAAAATACTCGTATCTGCGAGCTTCACACGGGAATTTATATTGAAACTTTTGCTTTTGCTTTAAATGTTACTGTCTGTTATACAAAGAAAGGAACGTTATATTGTTTTGTTGTCAGTAATAAGGCTTATTTTTAAATTGTATTTTTGTACAATGGATATTTATACAGGCCGGCAAAAAGAACATGTTTGGGCTTTTGAATGAGCTCGTTTTATAGAACATCAGTTGTTCCAAAGCATTGCAGGATCTAAATAATAAACAATTTATAATTTCGTCAATTTGTAAAGTTTATATTTTATTTCGTTATATCAAAATTCGTTACGACAATTAGGTGCCTTTTCTATTCGAAAAGATGGAAATAAACTCCGATTATTTGGCTTATTTTCGGGCTGTTCAAGAAATATGTCTAACTAGCAGATACCCGCAGCTTCGCACGCGTAAATTTTAGTTTTCCCTATTCTACGGGCACCATCCATTTTCCGGAATAAAAGTACCCTTTGTGTTAATTTACATGAAATCTATCTTCATTTCTACTTTAAACCAAAAATTTTCAGTAGTTGTGCGTGAAGGAATAAATTTTCTCCCGCATGAATATCTGTTTTTCCCTATTATCACGAAAACAATGGATTTTCCCGAGAAAAAAGTAGTTGATTCTAGGATATAATCTATCTCCTCTATCTCCAATCGGTTCAGAAGTGACCGCACGATGGAGTATTTCTCCCGCCTGAATGTCTGCCGGATTTTCCCGGGATAAAAATTTGCCTATGTATTAATCCCGGATAAAACCTATCCCCTTTTTGAATTTCAGTCATATCCGTTCAGTAATTACAGCGTGAAGTAGTATTTTTCCCGCGTGCATATCTGTTTTTAAGTTTTCCCGCAGAAACCATGGATTTTTTTGGGATAAAAAGTAGCCTTTGTATTAATCCAGGATAAAATCTAACTTCATTTCGCATTTCAGCCACATCAGTTCAGTAAGTAAGGCGTGAAGGAATATTTTTCCCGCGTAGATATCTGTTTTTCTCTTCTATCATAGAAAACATGAATTTTTCCGGGATAATAAGTAGCCTAGGCATTATTTCAGGATATATGAAATGAAATGAAATGAAATGAAATGAAATGAAATGAAATTCTTTATTTATTTCACATAGGCTTAGATATAAGCTCTCATGAAAATGTCGAGACTCTACCGCCAGGTTCGGAAAGCAGGATTGCACCGAGAAGAACTGGCAAGAAACTCGGTACTTGCTCTTTTAAAAAAAAATGTCTCAATATACAATTTTTAGTACTTAGTATGAAACAATATTTTTAAGATATCTCGTGAGGAGATGGAAGCATATCACTATCGTTCCAAGAATCTTTGTTATTTAAAAATTCTTCAATGGTGTAGTAACCCTGATTTATTAGATGTTTTTTGACAGTATCTTTAAACCGGTGCAAAGGTAAGTCCAAGACAGACTTCGGGATCATATTGTAGAAGCGTACACTCAACCCCACAAAGGACTTTTGTACCTTACGCAAACGGTGTGGCACTACAACTAACTTATGTGCACCACTTCTAATTGGACGGTTACTTATATCTATCCGTTTATTGTAATTATTAATATTTTGACGTACAAACAGTAGACAATTATAAATGTATTGACACGCCACTGTAAGAATGCCTATTTCTTTAAATTTTTGGCGAAGAGATTCGCGTGGCTTCATTTTGTATATGGATCTAATAGCTCTCTTTTGCAATACAAATATAGTTTGAATATCAGCAGCTTTGCCCCATAATAGAATACCATAGGACATAACACTGTGGAAGTAGGCGTAGTAAACAAGCTTGGCTGTATCAATGTCTGTAAATTGTCTAATTTTTCTCACAGCATAGGCAGCTGAACTAAGTTTACCTGCCAGAGTCTCAATATGAGCGCCCCATTGTAGTTTATCATCTAAGGTTACCCCCAGAAATACTGTAGAGTTCTCCATTTTTAGTGTTTCTCCATTCACAATCACCTTTTTGTTGCTAACTAATTTTTTTACGTTTGGAAGTGCGATCTCAATGCACTTAGTCTTTTTTGAATTTAAAACCAAATTGTTAACTGTGAACCAGTGCGATACGTGCGCGATAGCACAATTTACATCGTCATAATTTTCTTTACTTTTATCTATTTTAAAAACTAGGGAAGTGTCATCAGCAAACAATACTATCTCGCAAATACCATTTACATGGTGTGGCAAATCATTTATATACACTAAAAATAGAAAAGGGCCTAATATTGAACCTTGTGGCACACCCATAATGGGGGAACAACCCTGTGATTTTGTGTCATTTATGCATACCCTTTGTGTTCGATCACTTAAATAAGAGGCAACGAAATCAAGAGCTCTGTCTTTGATACCGTAATGGCTTAGTTTACATAGTAGCGTTTGATGTTCAACGCAATCAAAAGCCTTGGACAGGTCACAGAAGACTCCGATAGCATTCTGAGACTGTCCCCAGGCATCATAGATATGACTTAATAACTTGGCACCTGCATCAGTGGTGTTCCTGCCTTTAGTAAAACCATACTGCTCGGAATGAAGAATTTTATTTGAGTTAAAATGACTTAGGAGTTGGTCCAGTATGATTTTTTCAAATATCTTGCTAAGTGTTGGTAAGATTGAAATTGGTCTATAGTTATTAAGATCTTGTTTATCCACAGATTTAAATAGCGGTATCAATTTACTATGTTTCATTAAATTTGGAAAAATACCTAAATCAACACATTGGTTAAATATTATAGCCAAACATGGGGCAATAGTGTCGATTATGTTGAAAACCACTTGCACAGACATTCCCCAAAGGTCGCCAGTTCTTTTAATTTTTATCGACCGGGAGGTTTTCTTTATGTCTGCTGCAGTGATATGTTCAAATTTAAATACGATAGAGCACTCTTTCACGTTGTCCCTTAAAAGTTTTTGAGCTGTTGTTGGTGAGGACTTTAAAGAATCCGTTAACAAAACAGGAACATTCTGGAAGTAGTTTTCAAAGGTATTCGCGACCTCTATGTCTGATGTTAATTTATTACCATTAGAAACTATTTCGATCTTGGAGTTGCGAGATTTGGTTTTTCCTGCTTCTCTATTAACTACATTCCATGTTGTTTTTATCTTGTTATCGGATTGAGTTATTTTTTCTTTAAAATGCAGAGATTTCGCTTGCATACAAACATTTTTAAAGATTTTTGAATAAGTTTTAACCCGATCTCGGAAAATTGCAGATTGATTAAACTGTCTTTCCTCATAAAGCTCATACAATTTTTTTCTACTTTTATGAATCCCGGGAGTTGCCCAATCGCTGAACTTTAATTTATTATTCATAACATCTATATTTTTCAATTTAAATATATTATTAAACTCCGTATCTAGAGCTTTGAATAAGGTTCCATAAATGCTATCAGGATGCTCATGTTCAAAGACTAGGGCAGGAACTGTAGTAGATATTTTATCTTTAAACCGCATTAGCTTATTTTTTGTTATGGGTCTGCATTTAACTATATGCTTCAGTTTGACGACACTATTTAAGACATAAATTTGTTGACCACAGTGATCAGACCTAAGCTTATTTATTATAGCCTTATCCAAAATCTCACAGTTGCAAAATATAAACTATCTCCATTCCAAATTTCAGCCAAATCGATTCAGTAGTTGCGGCGTGAATATTTTTTTGCGCGTGAATTTCGGTTTTTAACTAATCCCACGGGAACCTTGATATTTTTCGGAATAAAATGTAGCTTATGTGTTAATCCAGGATATAATTTATCTCAACTCCAAATTTGAGCTAAATCGGTTCAGTAAATGCGGCGTGAATAAATATTTTTCCCGCGTGGATTTCTGTTTTTCACTATGATCATACTCGTAGAAGTCATGAAATTTTCCGAGATGAAAAGTAGCCTACGTATTAATCCAGGATAAAATCTATCTTTTTCCGAATTTCAGTCATATCAGTTCAGTAATTACGGCATGAAGACATATTTATCACGCGTGGATTTCTGTTTTTCACTATTATCATTGAAACCATGGAATTTTCCGGGATGAAAAGTAGGCTTTATAATAATCCGGGATAAAATCTATCTCGATTACAAATTTCAGTCATATCAGTTCAGTAATTACGGCATGAAGACATATTTATCACGCGTGGATTTCTGTTTTTTACTATTATCATAGAAACCATGGAATTTTCCGGGATGAAAAGTAGGCTTTATAATAATCCGGGATAAAATCTATCTTTTTTCCGAATTTCAGTCATATCAGTTCAGTGATTACAGCGTAAAGTAGTATTTTTCGCGCGTGAACATAAATTTTTCAGTTTTCCCGCGGAAACCATGGATTTTTTCCGGGATGAAAAGTAGCCTTCGTATTAATCCAGGATATAGTCTATCTTAATTCCGAAATTGAGCCATATCAGTTCAGTAATTACGGCGTGAAGTAGTATTTTTGGCGTATGGATATCTGTTTTTCTTTTTTCCTGCAAAAAACATGGATTTTTCCGGGATGAAAAGTAGCCTATTTATTAACCCAGGATATAATCTATCTCCATTCCAAATTTCAGCCAAATCGGTTGTGCACTTGCGGCATGTGGATTTTTTTTCTGCGTGAATTTCGGTTTTTAACTTATCCCACGGGAACCATGAATTTTTTCGGGATGAAAAGTAGCCTATGTGTTAATCCAAGATACTATCTACCTTCATTCCAAATATTAGCCAAATCGGTTCAGTAGTTGCTTCGTAAAGACGTATTTTAACTTGATAAAATCCAAACTTCGGACCCCCGTTTCACCCCCTTAGAGGGTGAATTTTTAAAAATCCTTTCTTAGTGCACCCCTAGACCTCACAAGGAACATGTGTGCCAAATTTGGAGTCACTAGACCCAGCGGTTTGGGCTGTGCGTTGATATGTCAGTCAGTCAGTCAGTCAGTCAGTTTCTTCTTTTATATATTTAGATAATAACTAAGCTACAACTAAATATATATGTCACAGCCAAAGCGATTAATCCGGATATTATACATATCATCTGGCTATTATTAATAATGTCAACTCAATTTGGATAAAGTGATAATTGACATCGAATTAATCACATTAACTAGCTATTTTTTTTTATACCATCTTCGAAGACTTGGATAATGTAATAAAACAAGTAAGTATGGATAAAGATTATTTACCTGTTTACTAACTTATTTATGAATGTTTTTATGTAATTCCCTTCACAATGTCACTAGCTTTCGTAAATAACTCAAATTAACGAGAAGTAATAAGAAAAATTATTATTAAAAATCATAATTTGTTAGGTTATTTCAGACGACATTTAACGTATTTCTTTGCCAGTTTGCTAATATTTTAATGAAATTATAGTATTAATACAGGGCCTAGGAGCGAGCGAAGCGAGCTCGGGACTTGAGGGCACCCCGACTCGGTTGGGTTAGGTGACGAAGAGGATGGCCTTGCAGACCCCGCCATCCTTCTGAGTGGTTATTTTCTTTTATGACCACCCAGAAATAGGAGCCCCGCGAAGCGGGGCTCCGTCGAACGAGCCTTGAAAAGTGTAAGGGAAAACTAAATTATTAACCTTAAATTTTAAAACTTAAAAAAATTATTTTACGAAAACTATTACTTTAATTAGTATTTTAAGAATTTTAATTATTTTAAGAATCAACGTAACAACAATTTAGTCAGCCACGGATCACGCCACGCGGCAGCGGGATGAAGAACGGGGGGGGGGGTTTTACAAGCCAAATAGACCGTATTATCACTTTCGCCAACTGTGACCAGCGCCTTTGAATAATATCCAGATAAAGTGATTAATTTATCAAATTGTCTAGTCAATTTGGCTATTATCCATAGTAACCAGTCATTATTAATAATAGCTGTTTAATCACTATGACTGTAACATATATACTAACCTACGAGTAACACGAGAATTTCTCGATCCAATTAAAGTTAATAGTTTCTTATGATATAGCTTATAGAGCGTAACAATTAACACAATACTAATTAATACACTACCTTCGTACTAATTACCAAAAACAAAATAAGGTGGCTATGAACTATGTTGTGTTTTTATTAGTTACTGTTTCCACGGCATTCGTTATTTTTCATAAACTGAAAACTTAACCATGTTGTTTGTAACAAATAATTACAATAAGGTACATAAGCCCCAAGGTGTGCCGGAATCCTGTAGGTATAACAACTTTCCACATCGTAAAAGTGTTCCAAAATTCAACGTATACAATATTAAACCTTCCTGACCTGACCTTCCTTACCTTACTAAGGACAAGCATGAGATAGTACTGTTTGCTGATGATACATCACTTTTGTTTAAAATTAATCGACAGAAAAAAAAATTTGACGATGTAAACAGTTGTCTCAAAGAAGTAGTACATTGGTTTGAAGCTAATAATTTGCTTCTCAATAGCAAAAAAACAAAATGTATTAAATTCACCTTACCTAATGTTAGGCAAATTCAAACGAATGTAAAACTAGGTGTAGAGGAATTGGATCTTGTAGACACAACTTTATTTCTAGGAATAACGTTAGATGCTAAACTGCAGTGGGACCCTCATATAAATAATTTATCGAACAGGCTTAGTTCTGCTGCGTACGCGGTAAAAAAAATTAGGCAGCTGACAGACGTCCAGACTGCTCGACTGGTATATTTTAGTTATTTTCACAGCATTATGTCCTATGGTCTTTTGCTATGGGGTAATGCTGCTAACATTGATACTATTTTCGTGCTGCAGAAGAAGGCTGTTCGTGCCATTTATAAAATGGGCCCAAGAGAGTCTTTAAGAGAAAAATTCAAAGAATTTAATATAATGACGGTACATGCACAGTATATAATCGATTAATTGATATATGTGCATAAAAATATTAATAACTTTGTTAAGAAAAGCGATCTCCATGCTATCAACCTTAGAAGTAAAAATAAACTTATAGTTCATAAAACAAGACTAGAGAAAATAAATAAATCATTTAAAGGCAATGGGATACGCTTTTATAACAAACTCCCTAATGAAATATTAAACTTATCCCTCAATAAGTTCAAAGTCGCAGTAAAACGAAAGCTCATTAATAAAGCTTACTATAGTATTAAGGATTACTTACAAGAATCAAATCCTTGGGGATGAATGAACTGCTGTAATAATACTAGCTCAATTAGTTTTAAAAGCTTTTGTGAAGTGGTGATAACAGAAAACAAAACCCGGCTGAGTTTGTTGTGGGCTTCTTCTCAGTGCAGGGCGCGTTGGAACCCTCGTAAACTTAGTTTTAAGTCGACTTGGAGTTATCGCCATACAAATGTGACAAATATCATAAGGACCATTTACAAGCGCCTTTATATTAGGCCTATGTGAAATAAAGATATTTCATTTCATTTCATTTCAAAAAAACTGTAAGTATTCATTACACGAATGCATCGTAATATGAAGAGTGGTTCGTCAATAGCTGAATAACCTCACGAAAGCTTTTAGCAACTTAAATATCATTTTGAACATGCACCATTCAAGTTTCAATAGCGTTCTCGGAAATTCCGAAACATTCAAGTGCGCTCTCGTTAAAAGATGGATCCGTGGTTTGCACTTTTGCAGTGTGATTTTATGTTAGTTTATACATGTTCACAATTTTGTAACTCGTTGAGCTATGTTAGTTACCCTTGCCTTAACACGAATTAATTGAAATGAATTAATAATTTTAAAAAGTTCGATGAAGTAGGTTAGAGCGAGGCCTAAAGAACTCCAAATCTCCAAAATCAAATCAAATATCTGATGAAGATATCAAGGGTTACTAATGATATTGGTAAGAGTCATTGGTATTTATAAATCTTTTCCGAAATTCTTATAGCTCAGCAGTGATAAAGCAAGAATATTATAAAATAATATAAATTGGAAAATTTAATAAGACTGACAAATAATAACATTTTGACTACCTCCGTGGCGCAGGGGACGCACGCTCGGATTCGAGTGGGAGGTCGCGGGTTCGATTCCCGACACGGGCCACTTTGGAATTTTATAATTTCTAAATTGGCTCAGGTCTGGTCTGGTGGGAGGCTTTGGCCGTGGCTAGTTACCACCCTACCAGCAAAGACGTACCGCCAAGCGATTTAGCGTTCCGGTACGATGGTACGATGTTGGGTAGAAAACGTTGGGGTGACATAGCTTACCCCTTCTAAGTTAGTACGCTAAGAACTTCGGCTGCATCATCGCTTACCATCAGGTGAGATCGCAGTCAAGTACTAACTTGCATAGCGTAAAAAAAAAAAAACATTATCAATTCTTGATTTATTGTAGTATAACTTAAAGTATGTTAACAGTGGCATATGAAGTTTTATCGATTATAACAACAGTAAAAGGCTGTCTGGTGCAGTTAAAATACACATGCGCTTAAACCAAAGTTCCCCTTTACATAATTTTGGAATTGCCCATGAGTAATTCTTCAGGTTTTCCCCAATAAACTAATTTCGAAATGGAGCGTTTTTTGGATACATACTAAACACCAGAAGTATTTATAGTCTGATTTATAAACAACGATAAAGCTAAACGTAGTTTTGTCTTATTTTTGAATTATGGTGAAGGTTCAAGGTACCCATGTAACTAAATCTATACGCTCTATGTCAGCTCACCGTTGCTAGTGGGCTTTGTACGTGGGTAACCTAATAAAGAGCTTCCGTCCGTGTTTTATTCATGAGCCCTTACGGAACCCGATTACAGAACACAAGTACCTAACCGAGTGTGGGTTTTTTCGTAAATAAAACCCCCACGAATTTGACTTGGACAAGAAGGTACTTTTGAAGCGGCTGAATCGTTTAAGTTTACAGCTTCTTACTATGTTGAATGATGGCATTAACAGCAGGACAGATTAATTTGTTTTGCTATAATACGCTACTTGAAAAGAATCTGTATGGTCCAATATGTAGGAACACCGTCCCACAAGAAATACCACACACAATTCTTCCATCCCGGTGTCGGGACAAAACGTGCGACAAAGAAGTCGCACGTTTTGCCCCGACACCTTGATATCCTCAGATGTTGACTTCACAATGCGAAATCGTGGAGTCGCATTGTGAAATCAACATCTTCAGTAATAGACATACCTCATCTGTGAAAATTTCAACGGTTCAAGAGATGACGATATGGTGACAGACAGAGGATAAACGCTAACTACGTAAAAACGTTGTTTGCCATATAAATTATTTCTGACTTAGAGGGTATGAAAATAGTTTACATCCTATTCTCAGACCTACAGAATGAAGACAAATTTTTTTGTCAAAATAAGTAAGGCTTTCAGGAAAAACGTTGATATTTCAATCCCCGACGACGCGCCCCACTCTACCAATCTCCATACGAATCGAATAAAACATAAGCGATTTTGACAGAGTGGG
This sequence comes from Coenonympha glycerion, assembly GCA_963855885.1. NCBI lineage: Eukaryota > Metazoa > Arthropoda > Insecta > Lepidoptera > Nymphalidae > Coenonympha > Coenonympha glycerion. The sequence goes on along the minus strand of OY979637.1, from coordinate 10,540,165 downwards.
GCGCGTCTTCGTGGATTCTATACCAGTGAAATATCTATACCAACACTGCGACACGAAAACTTTACTTCACATAAATTGCTCTAACTCATATCATTATAACAATAGACATGTATAATCACACACGTAATAATATTATGTACCTCCCTAAGCAATTTCGACGAAAATGATATCGCTAAGGCGATTACACACATGCTACTGGCTCAGGTGGGCTTAGAAATTGTCGCCCATTACATTCGCTCTGCCGGACCATTTCATACCAACTGATGTGCAATCGTTAGGAACGCGCAACGCTTCAATATTCATGTCTCGCCCGTAAATATTCTGACAGGTGCCTTTTTCCGCCTCTGTAATAATATGTAGATGGGACTTCGTGTATTAGATTTTATCATGGCATTGTAATTTTGTCTCTTATATTAAAAAACCTCTACCGAAAGGGGTTTCTCAGAATTTAATATAAATAGTCTCAATATTAAGGGTAAGGTATATTGTAAATACGGCTAACATTCCCCTTTTATTTTTTGAGTACCTACCTATAGCATACCTATAACGTGCATGCATGCGTGCGTGCGTGCTTTCTTGCGTGCATGCGTGCATGGGTGCGCGCAAGCGTGTGTGCGTGTGAGTGTATGTAAATTGTAGATGTACCATCAGCTGCAATAAAATACTGTATCTTCGACTTTTTTTTAAATCATCAGTTTCTTAAATCAACTCCCAATACTCCTCTTCTTCCCGTCAAAATACGGGAAAAAGTTAGTCGAACATTTCGAAATGCAAGTGTTTTTAGAGTATTTCTTTTATGCGAATAGTAAACACGGTTACGTATTCCCTTACGTGTAACTGAAACGGGAAACAACATTTGGAATGACGCAAAACGGAATGAAAACGGTATGTATTGTCTTTTTACGGTAAATTGAACTAAAAGGCTTTCAGGAGCAGTCACTACCGGCGGATGCGGCGGACGCCAGCTTTCCGGCTTTAGAAGTTTCGCGCTTTGCACTCCGCAGTTTTTTACAATGTTCGCTTGTTTATGGATCATATAATTGAACATTATCATTTTTGTGTTACACCAACCTGAATTTGGTGTAGGTTTATATTTTTGTGTTATATTGCGGAATACTGGAAAACGAAACAAAACTTTTCATACTTAAAAATACAGGAAGAACAGTTTTGAATCTTAAAAAAAAAACTTTTTTATTAAATGTTATGAGTAACAGTGAAATGTAAACCTTTTCTAAAAGATATTGAGCATTAATTATTAGTATAAAAGGAATCTCCGTACTTTTATCAAATAACTAAGATACAGAACTACTAATTAGTACCTTTTACAATGAGTTGTAATCAAGCGCTAAGGTTTAAGAGGTTAATCCAGCCATACAACATAATAATATTATAACGAGTAAAACTGATGATGGAACAGGTAATGAAGCAAAAGTGGAGAAAGAGAACAAGAGAGAAAAGAAAAGGAAGAGAAATTACACTATAGTAACGACACCGATAAAATTTGACTTATCAACTTAAACGTGCTACATCTAAGAATATATTATAGGTACATGTTTAGTATTCATTTCTGAATTTGCTCTACAACTTGATTTAAATTAACGTTACGTTTCTTGAAAATCATTTAGTACCTTAAGTTCAATAATACAATTAGAAAAGTTCACAAATAATACAATATTTGCCATGGTGATCCCCATTAGCAATGCAAATGATACTGAGGATAAAAGAGACCTTTTCCTCAAGTTACAGTCCGTTGACCGAAGAATGTAAAGGGATACAATACAGGGAACAACTTTTGTAGAGATTACAATAATAAAATTGATGACTTATAATATTATGCTTTTTCACGTAACAAGTCCTTTTGAATTCCTTGAAAACATTATCTACCTACTGATAATGGGTGCTTAATTTCTACTTAAAGGCTTTATTTCAAAAATAGCTAAAAGGATAAATATCTTACTCTATGTAAATATGGAAATTAAAAAAGATGTAAACTAAACAAAGAATGATTGATACTAAAGACATGTTGTATGAAAATATTGAAAAGAAAGCGTGTTCGTTGGCGTAGGTACTGGCTTACATTTTATCTGACAGCTTACCATCGAGAACGTTCGCTATTCTTGCCAGTTGTGGCATCGACTTCGACAATAGTTTTGTAATACCCTGAAAAGCCTTTTGCTTGAGCCGCATTTAAAAACCCTAGCAGAAACACTAAGCAAGATATATATATTTTTAAGGATGTGCCAACTACTTTAACTAAACTCTAATTTCCTTTATCTTAAACGTACGTTTCTCTTAACACACTTTAATTACTCAAAACTGTGATATTTTGCATGGAGTTCTTATAACGAGAGAAAACACTTTTGATAAAATATAGTCTAATATTTTCAAAAAAAAAAAGATATTACAAAATTTTAACTCATCAATAGCATTTGCTTTACATGTTAATACAATGTTTACAAATAATTTGGTACTGATTTTTAATTAAAACAGTAAGTCTTTACATACCGTATTCTTTAAATTGCAATATTTTGCGAACACCACATTCATGTAACATCATTATGTCGGTATTAAGTATATCTAATTTTTTTTAATAACATGTTACTATAGTTAATACACTTGCCCTAAACGGGAGTTAAATATTTACATTTTTAACCCTAGAGTCAACGTCTCTCATTGGACAATTTTGACAACTTACTCTGGTTAGCGTGCTAACTCTGAGTTAATACACTAACCCAGGTCGGCGCAAGTCAATAGCAGTAAATCGTTAAACTTCTAATTTATTTGCTACAGCTAGCAAAGTTCGTAGCATCAGCGTTTCAAATCGAGAACTTATGACAAAACCATCTGTCGCGACATGGTATCAAACAAGTATATTCCTTTGAACATTCCGTTAGGTATTTGCTTCTGTGATTCACTTAATTAAGATGCACCGAATAGTTTTGAACTACGCTAATTGGCATCACACATCCATTGGTTCGAACTGCAGTCTGCGAGTTGGTAAACTTGTAGCGGTACACTCAGCTTAAATGTTGACGATAAGAACTTTCGAGAACTAAGTTTGTTTCGTGGTTCCTCTGGAACCAGAGCGCGTTTAGAAGTACAAAAATCGCAGCTTTAGTTTTTAAGTTGGAGAATTTTAATTTCCCGTGTCAACTCAAAGTGATCTCTATATTTTTATCATATTACATTGGTAATTATAATAAGTTTTTTATCGTTCTTTGACTAGGTTCTTGGTTTTAGGTCCTTTTGATAGAAAAAAAATTGTATATTACTTTATAAATGCCTCTTTAGTATACATAAACTAGTTAAGAATAATTCTATTTCTATTTGAAAATTGAAGAAGTTATTATGTTATCCTAAGGGCTAGGTTCAAATAATTTAAGTATAGAGGGCCAAGAGGGAGCCCTTGACTTCAAAAGTGCGGCAAAAAATACTTTGCCCAAATTGGCAAACCCGAGCCGTTGCTACACAATTTTTACCAACATCACCATATAAATTTCAAATTGACATACTCACACTACAAGGAAAAATTGCCGCACTCACGGAGCTGTCGTTGTAAGGAAGGGCTCTATCTTGTCGGAGCGCGAGCAACGATTATAAATCTAAAGTTACAATTTTATGCAATATGTTCTAGTTCTCATCTAGTAAAACTAGATCTCTAATATCTCTTCATTCCTTGCATCAAAACTGCTCTTAACTTATGCGATGTAATGTTTTGTAGATAATCCAAAAATTCATATTTCTCGGTTGATAATAAAAAGTTACTTACTCATGAAACCCTTACCGAGGTGGGTTTATAAATTCAAAATAAACGTCCGCAACGTTGGGCATCTGTTACTCCGGTATAAGCTGCTTAGGTTAAAATTTTACATACCGTTCACTAATCGGATCTAGAAGGGCTCATGAATAAAACATGAATGGACGCTGAAACGCTTTATTAGGTTACACGCCGCCCGCCTTAAATCTTACCGCCTACGCTAAGCCAGTTGAGAAGTGAAACATCATATAATATGTTATTATTAAACAAAGAAAAACATTGTAAATAGACGACTGTTTTGTGCTTCCAAACAAATACATTGCCATTACTTTCATGATTGTGTTTCAAGGGGCTAAAGAAGTTTTGTTTTTCGAGGGCATTCTTTTGAATTCTGAGCGAAGCAAAGGAATCTTAAGTAGAATCATGACCGTAGCAATGAATTTAATGTACGACTCCCGAGAACAAAATATTTTTACCCCGAGTGACACACACACAGGACTATTCGAGATTTGTACGACATTTTTTGAGACACAAAATTGAAAAAAAAGGTGAATTACACGAACGTGGACCAAACAAAACTTAATACAATTATCTACAGTGGCTAGAAGAACACAAACATATTCTGAAATATGCTAGTGTTTTATGTGTAAATGCCTAATATTAAATATAAAAGTTACGATGTTATAACATAATTATTATAGGGAACCAAAATTTTATTGTAAATTGTAGTACATAGTTTGTATGTTACAACATATTTTAGAAAATAATAGTCATTAGCGTTAAGTTTTACTTTTAACGACTTTAGGGTGAAGTTAACAACGCAATTTGCCCTGCACTAGCAATTAAAACGTAAATTAATAGCCATTATGCAATTTAATGCAAGTTACAAACGTATAAATATCAATTTGTTTGAAAAACTACTCCACGAAGAACGTAATCTCTTCTGAAATTTCTTCTTTTTTTCTTTAAATTCCTATAACGAACTACAACTTCGTACAAAACAAATTCCTAAATTGAAAATCTCATTTTCATCCCAACAGAAAAAGAACAAGTACCTGTAGAGAAGTGAAATTTTCATAAAAGCGGGAGCAGATAGAACAACCCGAGCGACAGAACCGACGCGGAAAGAATTTAATATCCACCACGCTGGTACGCGGGGGCTTGTAACGATTTGTTTCCTTTCCAACAGCAATACCTTTTCAGGCCAACTACACGGTCTGCAAAAATATTAATTACTAGCAAAACGTTCGAGCTCGTCGGCAATGAAAAGGAAACAAAATTGCAGTTCCTGAATCCAATTTCTCGTTTCGCTAGACCCTACTACTCGTAAAGTAATAAACACTATAGACACGGACTTCATCTGCTTAAGGTACTGTCGGTTAGCCGTGTCTCCCTATAACCTAAAGCTAGAACCGTTAACACAAAACTCAAAACACTGGACGGATATATCCTTATTATTCAACAATGGATCCGAATGTTGACATCTGTAAACAAGACTGGAATGGGCTGGCATACAACTGGCATGAAATAATAATTCAATTCATTAATTCTAAATTCAATTCAATTCAATGAAAGCTTGTGTTCAATGAAAGTGGCGCAGGACCGTGCGGGCTGGAAATCATTACAGGAGGCCTATATCCAGCAGTGGACGTACGTCGGCTGAAACGAACGAACGAACGATGTATGAATATTCTTGAAATATCAAATTCAAGAATTGACTTTTTTATGTGTAAGTATACCATATAGAACTGAGAACTCAAGCAATGGCCAAGTTTAATAAAAGATTTTAATATAAATACGTGAAGATGATATTCCCGCAATTATACTGCCATAATCCTACAATGTGTTCTTGTCTCATAAAAGACGAAAAACTAAATAAAAATATGGAGAATTGTATTGAATCTTAAACACCGTGTGGTCGACTAAAACAATCGACCAAACGCATTTTAGTCTATTAAAAAACTACTGAGAGAATTAAACACAACACTATACACACTAACAATTTTAAAGTGCATCATTTAAGCTCTATTTCAGCAAGTTCAAACCACAAGTATTAATTTACTGAAAATTACTTATTAAAAAGGAATATTTTTATCGATGTGATTGGACAATATCTCAAGGATGTGACTCTCAAGTATAATTAATTGAGTAAACAATAAAATGTATTCGGAAAAAATGTAACAGGTAAAAGTTCTACTTAATGAGATATTGATTTCACCACCTCACTAGCTGCTCTTTGATCCTCAGAATCCAATATGTTACTAATACTATTACGGGTCCGTCTTTCTAATAGAGCGATGTGTCCCACTCCTTCGATCCGAGATCTGCCAACAATGGATCGGAAATAATACTGTCGACATCTGTGAATCAAATTGTGTTCCAACCTCGGAGATAAGTTTATGTATATAGAGTTTTGAGCTCACATACTTGCTGAATAATGGAGCAAGCATGGCTGACTTCTAGCTCTGATGCAGATATAAAACGTTCATAAGAAGTTGTAAAAGCCTTATATTACTTTCTAAACTTTATCAGACTTTGTGTCACATTTTATATTCTCGCTAACAGTGGAATCTGATTTCTCGAAACATTTTGCATAACAGGTATTGTATGTGCGTATCTGTAAATAGTAGGTATTCTATTACGCATATTACCTTTATAAGGTAACTAGCTGACACGGAAAACGTTGTTTTGCCATTATAGATATAAAAAATAGATAACAGCCTGCTCTCAGACCCAGTGATCATATATACTCATAACAATCGGTCAAGCCTTTTCGGAGGATTTGGTAAAAAAGATCGGCGAGAAAATTTTATATATTAGACTAGCTGACATGACAGACGTTGTTTTTGCCATAATCTTAATATATATAAATCTCTTGTCACAATGTTTGTCCTCAATGGACTCCTAAACCACTTAACCGATTATAATAAAATTCGCACACCATGTGCAGTTCGATCCAACTTGAGAGATAGGATAGTTTAAATCTCAATTCAACTATTTTTTTAATCCCCAAGGGCAAAACAACGTTTGCCAGGTCAGCTAGTAGGGATATAAAAAATAAATTACTACCTGCTCTCAGACCTACCTATCATACACCGAAAATTTCATAGCAATCGGTCAAGCGTTTTCGGAGTAGTTCGGTAACAAAGATTGGCGAGAGAATTTTATATACCTATTAGAAAAAAAGAAGATTACAGAATAATAAAATCAATTAGTCATAAGAGCTGTTGTAATAAATATTTTGAATACGTACATTCCATAATTTTCATCTCCTTGGCAGAGTAAAGATTACTTTAGCTATTGATCACATAAATTATATTTTTTGTTAAAGACGTTGGCAATTTCGGAAAGCCCGACGGAAAACAAATAGCGTGGATATAAAAGCCCCGTAAAAATGTAAAGGTTTGCTTTCTTTCGTTGCTCTTAATCTTTTTGAGCCGCTTTTGTGTTTACCTAATGTTTAATGTATTACTCCCGTAATATTTTAGTAGCTTGTTTTACAAATAAATTTTATAATAAAAAGTTCTGCCCAGGTATGTACTACTTAGTTTTAATTTCCGCGCATTAATTGAGAAGATTTCCATGGACGCCGCCCTTGGCCACAACTAGGCATTTCGTATTGTTGAGCCGAGGCGAAATATCATCTGCTGTAGCATAGCTTTTATTAGTCCATGCTTACAGTGAAACATCATTTGTATTCTTAATAATTTGAGGAAAGTAGCAAGAATGAGTTAGACTATAAACGTGACCAGCTTAAGAGTAGGCGACCCTTTAAGGAGGGCACAAACGTTTCGCTTGTCGACAGTTTTATTCGGTCGGTATTTGTAGCAAGCACACGTTCGCACGGCACACTCACACATGGGTATCGCAATTATGCAAATTTTAATGGTATTGTAGTGCGACCAACACTACAAAGCATTTATTTAAAAGAAGTATTTTAATTTTTGCTTAAAATAAAGTATGTGATAAGTAATTAAAGACACGACTGCCCTGTTATAAAACGAACTAAAAAGTAAGAAACAAGTTATTTTAGTTGAACATATAGCATTCAGGGGGCTGTTTTTTGTGATACTTTCAAGTTTCAATACAAGCATTCGATACGATAACTTGTCCGCACTGCGCTCGCACTTTCAGTGCAAAGATAGGTTACATAAGCTATATAAGGGCGCACCAACGAAGCCCTTTAAGCACTGCTTCATAAACTCAGTCACCGTAGCCGAAATCGGCAAGGAATACATGAATCGCACTGTGATCTCTTAAACCCTATCTTAGTAATTATTGAATTAAATTTCTCATTCCAGCTTTTAGGTGATTTTTTAAGCCCATATAACGACTTATTTAGTTTAACAATGTTTTTATCTCCACTAAAAGCCCCATCAGGTAATTTTATAAACACTTTTTCATCAATTTCCCCATACAGAAAAGCTCCTGTAACATCCATTTGGTAAATAGGTAACCTGCACTGAGTTGCCACTGCAGTAAATAACCTGAAAGTTGACAATTTTGCCACAGGCGCATAAATATCACTCAAATCCATTAAATCAGTTTGCTCAAAGCCTCTAGCTACAAGCCTGGCTTTATACTGGATAGAACTACCTGATGTCTTTGTTCTGAAAACCCACTTACTACTTATTGCGTTAGCATGTTCAGGTAAATCACAAAATTCCCAAGTGTTGTTATTTTTTAATGTCTCTAACTCCCTATCAATAGCTTTTTGCCAACTACTAGCATCCTGCCTAGACATAGCCTCTCTGTAATTAGTAGGTACCTCATCTAAAGAAGAAACATTATTACACCTGAAAAAGGAGGTTTTCTTACGGATACGTTTGGGTTTTTCTGGTGTAGTAAACACTGCCTCATTTTCACTACTGCTACTCTGATTTTCAACCTCATTATCACTTTCATCACACAAGTTTTCCTCACATGGAGTACTAGGCTTTGATTCTGAGTTATCACTACTGATTATGTTTTCACTAGAGATATTTTTGACAAATACAGTCTCTTCATATGAATTTGAAGACTGTTCTTGTTCAGATAAACTATTTTTTAAGAACACAACATCTCGTCTAATCTCAACTGTGTTTTTGAATAAAAAATGTATCCTATAACCCTTAACATTCTCACTGTAACCCACTAATATACCTTTTTCACCCTTTGGGTCCCATTTCTTTCTTTTCTCTTTAGGAATATGAGCATAAACAGGTGTGCCAAAGATTTTTAAAGAATTTATATCAAATTTCTTGTTAGACCACAACTCATAAGGAGTTTTATCTTTAATAGTACTTTTACCCGTCCTATTTAACACATATGCAGCAGTATTAACTGCCTCTGCCCACAAATATTTAGGTAACTTCTTAGCACATAACATAGTCCTAGCCGCTTCAACTAACGTCCTATTTTCCCTTTCGGCCTTCCCATTCTGTTCAGGAGTGTATGGTACTGTTTGTTGGTGAATAATTCCACGGTTATGAAACAATTTTGCTACATCTTTGTTCAAAAACTCTAACCCGTTGTCACTTCTAAAATATTTAACTTTATTACCTGTTTCATTTTCAGATTTATTTAAAAAATTCTCAATACAAGTCTTTACCTCATCCTTCCCTTTTAAAAAATACACACTTCGGTAGTTGGAATAATCATCCTTGAAAACAACAAAGTACCTTGCACCTGCAAGTGATTTCTGTTCCATAGGCCCCGCAGTGTCTGCATGAATTAATTCGCAAGTTTTAGTTGTTTTTATTTCACTACTTGGAAAGGGTAACCGATGGATTTTACCTTCTAAGCAACTTTCACATTGTTCACCACTAGTTGCACCCTTATAGCTAATATTATTATTTTTCAACACCTCTTTAACATAGGACATGTTTTGGTGAGCAAGTTTTTGATGCCACTCATTTAAATCTGTATTACTTTGCACTACATTTGTTTCACTACATTTATAACGAAAATCTAAGTAATAAAGATTATTAATTCTTTTAGCAATAGCGCACATATTGTTTTTCTTATAGAATTTACATGAATTTTCATCTGTCACCATGACATAACCCTTAGATGTGACACATTTCACAGAAAACAAATTAGTTTTTAAGTCAGGGACATACAATACATTATCCATGGTTGTGTCGACCCATGTCTTGCCGTTATATACCTGTAACTTTAAACTACCTGACCCTAACACTTTAATAGGTGTGCCATCTCCTAACATCACAAATTTATTTGCCTTATCAATAAAGGAAGTGAATAACTCTCTGTCTTTACACATATGATCACTCGAACCTGTATCAACTAAGAATGTAGACTGGTTATAATCTTTCAGAGAATCTGAGACTACAAATGCATTACTAGAGCTAGTACCTTGCTTACTTAATCTAAATCTACACTGATTTTTCGTGTGTCCGGGCTTTTTACAAAAAAAGCAACGAAGTTCTGACTTCTTGTTACCATACGCATAATTTGGCCTATTCACTGCACTGCCCGTCTTCACTTTATTCTCAAACTGAGAATTATTATGATTTTTACACTGATTACACTGAAACTTTTTATCACTATTCTTCTTGACTGTAAATGCAGATCCTGGCATTGAACTCGAAGCCTCCTTCAACCTCTCCTCTTCAATGAGTAGTCGGGCCACCAAATTATCATATGTTTGTTTGTCGTCCGGAGCGGACTCCCATGCAGAAACGAAATGTTTGTATTTGTCAGGCAATGACATAAGTACCTTTGTTATGACGAACTTTTCAGATATGTCTTCTCCCATTTGTTTGAGGTTATTTTTCATCTCCTGGATTTTAGACAAAAAAACTGACATTTCCGTACCTTCTTCGAATTTGAATTGGAAAAAACGCTGTTGAACAATGTGTATACTCGTCTCACTTTTCTGTTCATACACACTCTGTAGCTTTCTCCACATGTCAGCCGCAGAACTGCAGGTTATTATATGCAGCATGACATCCTCGGACATCCTAGTGACTAGCAAAGATTGCGCTTTTGCATCCTTGCCTTCCCACGCGGTCTTTTGTGTAGAATCTTCGGGTTTGACGCTCTTGCCCTCGACGATTTCATACAGACCTTGACCTTTTAGTAGGACTGTTGTTTGAAATTTCCAAATATTCCAATTTTTGGAACCCTCAAGTTTACATACCGTTCCTTGAGCCACTGGTATAAACGTTGTACTTTCCATCTTGTTGCTCCAACCAACTTGTTTTAAATAGATAACTTCCTACCTCGCTTAGGTAGTATTTGCCGAGATAATCTCCGTACCTCGCCGACCACGCCGCCGCCACGCCGACGCGTATTTCCAAGTTGTAATTCTTTGCAATATCAACTGAATCAAAGAAAATCCAAATAGATTACGTGCCTGGGCCCATAACCTATTAGGATATAAATGAAAACAGTTGATATTGAATTGCAAGATGTATTTTTAATTATAACTTATTTTAGCAAAAGATTTTATGTGTGGCTTCCATGATGATAGGTGGGCGAAGAGACCACAGACCATAGAACACAAAACAGTCTTAACTTGATCTATGTCTCTGAAGTACCAATGACTTACATAGACTATTAAATAAAGTATGCATTGTATTAGTATAACTATTTATATTCTGTAACAGGATGATTATTTTTATCACCCCTAAACTGTGGACTAATAATTAAAACAGGTAACAATCATAAACTTACATAGGATGACTGTAATTGTGTAATTAATTATTGCACAACTTTATAGGTAAACTCTAGAGCCTATCATAATTTAATTAATTTAATATTAGTCATGAATATACTATGAATTATCATTTCTCTTTCCACAGTAAAGAAAAGTTCCATGTAAAGAATAAATAGTGCATTATTAGTAGAATGAAATTTTCAACACAAACTTTTGGCACGTTACTAGTCGATTCCTTTCCTTTCTGCTTTGTTCTGAGTTCTGCGCCGTTGAGTTTCAATCGGGAAAGTTGTTAACTCGTGTATGCACCCCGGTCTTCTGAACTGCTCGTTCAATTGAAAGAAGATAAAACTGCAGAATAATAATAATAATATTTAATATCCTATTGAGACATGTAAATGAATAAGTTTAGTAAATGCTCTGACAAGTCACGTAAAATCAGCAACTCGCTAAGATCAATCACGATAATTATACATATCTGTGATAATTATTTACAAGGCACCACTCACCTTAATACTCTATCGATTTAATACTGATTTCGACTAATCTATAACCAATACCAAGAAATAGACCTCTTTAAAGAAGACCGATCTCTCACTTCAATATTAAAAATTAAAACCAATTACTATAAATTAACGTATGCTTTTATGAAGTGGCCTTATAAAACTGGAAATTTAACGACTATTTTTTATGTAAATAAGAAGAACAACGTATTATTATTGAATAAAAGCTTAGTGGACCATTACGTTGAATTAGAATAAATTATCTTATGCAAATTGCTAATTTCACGGGCCAAGTAACAGTAATGTTTTCATTAAGATGGTATTGGGTGGAAATTGCCTTTAGATACCTAGTACCTACTATTGAATATTAATTTGATTAGATAACCGTATTGCAAATTTAGTGCAAATAAATAAATAATTATCATAATTAATCTTATTTAAAGTTATTTCGTTACTACACGACTGCGTAAAAAAGAAGTTTTAAAGGTTCATGTATGTATGTATGTGATTTTCTTTATTCCACCATAATAACTGAACGTCTGAAGAAATTTGGAAATATGAACTGAAGACCACAATGAAGACGTCATTAAGAATCCTAATTCCTAACATCATTCCAAGTAACATAGGCTATATTTTTTTTTAAAAGTCGTTTTACCACTTAATCATATTCTTTTTTTTTAATTTTTTAATTATTTCAATATTTTAACTGATACTACCATAATTTCAAAAACAAACCAGTCAAAACATATTGAACCTGCCAGCTCTACCGGTCCATTAGTGTAATGGCCGGGCAGTGAGATGGCAAAAGGAGATTAAGCTATGCACAGTCATCGGGTTTTCTCTCATGATTAGCAATCTTTCGTAATTACTTTCCATATTTCAATGATTTTTAATAAAATCTTTTCACCTAAAAATATGATCGGATCTATCGGAAATTTTGCTTAATATCTTTACCAATTTTCTCTGCTAACATTTTGATAAATATCTTTCGTCTTGACTACATTCTTGCAAATGTTTTTTCTTGTATAAGCATTATAAGTATCTTAGTAATTTTACCGTAATTCATGAATGGGCTTTATTTTGCAGAAATCCATAATTAGCAGCACTGATTAACTTGTCTTGCTATAATCCGCCACTTGAAAATAATCTGTTTACACTACATTGGTACAACATGCAGGAACACCGCCTTTGACTTCACAATGCAAAATTATAGACGACTCTACGATTTCACATTGTGAAGTCAACATCTCCTGAGGAGGTCCCGGTGTCGGGACGAAACGTGCGTCGTAGAAAGTGCTGGAAGTTTGTGTGTCTCATATGGGCAGTGTTCCTGCATATAGACCATACAGATTCTTTTAAAGGTGCGGATTATAGCAAAACAAATTAATCTGTCCTGTTTACCGTAATTGATTTACCTACTTCTTGTGATAGCATATACTTATTTTCGCACAGTTTATTTATTGTTTGTGATGACATTTATCACGTTCCGAAGTTATGTATGTTTGTAGCAACTAAACACCACTTGTGTAACGATAAGAAAAATGTCGTATGGAAATCTGTATCTGTGTGTTTAGTGCAATGTTTTAAAAGTCTGTAAAGCTAATAACAGTGTGTGGACTACGTAAGCAGCCATCGTAATACTTTACTTTCTATTTTATTATTTATATCTCATACATATGTTTTGTGATGACTATGAACTGTTGGACCCACTTGTTTTGTGATGACTATGAACTGTTGGACTTACCTTCCACCCCTCCACCCACTGCAGGCTTGAATCTGGTGCGTGAGAGCTCAAATGCTCAATCTTTGAATAATAGTAAAATTCTATTCAGTAGCCGTAAAAAGTTAAAAAGATATATTAAACTAAAAAGACATATTCGTAAAGCTCAAAAATTGGTTAAAAACCAGAAAAAATATAGAATTCAACGCCGTCACTTACTAAATAAAATGAGTAAATATCACTCACAAAACCATGAAAACAAGGTTAAATATGAGAAATATGTGGAATTTCTCAACTCAGAAATTTCTAAATTAGAAAAATCATTACAGTATATCTCAAAGCAGTATGAGCTCTCACAAAATCAGGTTCAGGATCATATACAGGCTGCGGAGGAGTTACTCACCATTGGTAACTATAATATGGCCCGATTAGACTCATTAGTAGACCGATGTCAGTGCTCAGATCTTACTCCGGAGGTTGATCCTATAGTATATAAATGCAAGGAAGCGGCCTCAGAGATAGGAAAAACCAATACAAGTCTTTCATATACTGAACAGAGGAAAACTTTTGTAGTCTCAGATAGCATGGGCAGAGGATTTGGTGACTTACTCCGTAAAAAGCTGAATCAAAATGTAATCAATTTATGTTTCCCTGGTGCCTCATATGAATACATAATAGAAAACATTAGAGAAGACCTATTGGACTCCTTTTCTACTGTTATATTGTTAATTGGAAATAGTCTCTATGTAAATAAAAAACATATCTTAAAAAGCTTTGACCACTTGCTTGGCATACAAAAAAAGACTGGGTGTAAGTTTATCTTTTGTTCATTTCCATATTCAGAATTTTTCACCCAAGTACAAAATAAGCACATACATAATCTAAATGAAACATTATTTAATATAACTTTTACACATAGAGATTATTTTCATATATTCGATACAAATAGATTTGTTAAAAAGTTTAGATTGACAGATGGTACAATGTACCTACCTTTATTTTATAGGAAAAAAATAGCTACTCTAGTAGCCTGTAATATAAATGACTCAGCTATATTTAGCACAAAGTCAATGAGTACATGTTGTACTAATAGTAGTGACGAAGTTAGTAATTTTACTAATCAGCCTATTTTTACATTAACAAATAGTAATAATACTATGAAAGATTGTAATAAAAATTTAAACTAAATTATAAGACAACGGATAAGCTCTGTAAAATCTGTCTTGTACATCAAAATATTCAGGGCTTACCCGGCAAGGAACACGAAATAGAGATGTTTTTAAATCAATTCAAAATCGACATTCTCTGTCTTACGGAACATTGGCTAAACCAAAGTCAATTGTTGTTGAACCTAAATAATTACTCATTGTCAAGTGCGTTCTCAAGAAGGACAGCAATCAGAGGTGGTTCCTTGATAATAACACGAGACAACTTAAATTGTAAGGAACGAAAAGATATTGTCAGTCTTTCCAGTGAACGCACTGCAGAACTGTCTTGTGTTGAGATGGAAAGATATATTGTAGTTTGTGTTTACCGACCCCCCTCAGGTGACCTTAAACAATTTCAGGATATAATGGAGGAAGTACTTAAACGACTGTCAGTTTCGACTAAAAAAACTACAATGGGGCGCTCATATTGAGACTCTGGCAGGTAAACTTAGTTCAGCTGCCTATGCTGTGAGAAAAATTAGACAATTTACAGACATTGATACAGCCAAGCTTGTTTACTACGCCTACTTCCACAGTGTTATGTCCTATGGTATTCTATTATGGGGCAAAGCTGCTGATATTCAAACTATATTTGTATTGCAAAAGAGAGCTATTAGATCCATATACAAAATGAAGCCACGCGAATCTCTTCGCCAAAAATTTAAAGAAATAGGCATTCTTACAGTGGCGTGTCAATACATTTATAATTGTCTACTGTTTGTACGTCAAAATATTAATAATTACAATAAACGGATAGATATAAGTAACCGTCCAATTAGAAGTGGAGCACATAAGTTAGTTGTAGTGCCACACCGTTTGCGTAAGGTACAAAAGTCCTTTGTGGGGTTGAGTGTACGCTTCTACAATATGATCCCGAAGTCTGTCTTGGACTTACCTTTGCACCGGTTTAAAGATACTGTCAAAAAACATCTAATAAATCAGGGTTACTACACCATTGAAGAATTTTTAAATAACAAAGATTCTTGGAACGATAGTGATATGCTTCCATCTCCTCACGAGATATCTTAAAAATATTGTTTCATACTAAGTACTAAAAATTGTATATTGAGACATTTTTTTTTTAAAAAGAGCAAGTACCGAGTTTCTTGCCAGTTCTTCTCGGTGCAATCCTGCTTTCCGAACCTGGCGGTAGAGTCTCGACATTTTCATGAGAGCTTATATCTAAGCCTATGTGAAATAAATAAAGAATTTCATTTCATTTCATTTCATTTCATTTCATTTCATTTCATTTCATATACGAGTACGAGTAGTATATAAGAGAACTTTGAAACATAGTTTGCGTTTAACTTCAATATAATCGCAACTAATAAATCATAGCCCAGTTTCGTCTCAGTAGTTTTCCCCAGTCGCCTTTCTGATGCAAATAATTTCCGAAACGCAAAACTTTCCCGCGTGTATCCTTTGTGAATAATAAAATGTTTTTCTGTCATTGTAATAAGAGTTTCACAAGTGACAGGCACACTCTATTCCGGTCACGCAATGAACATACAATTGAATAAAAGTTTTGGATCAACTAAGTTAAAACAAGTGTCGAAGCGGGGTGGTTTTTCGAACGTGCTTTGTTTGTATATGAGTACCTATTCGTCCTACATGAACGTTGTAAATATATCGTCAATCATTAATTATAACTAAGTTCACAGAATCTACAGCTTTGCTCGCATCCCTAGTTCACCTACTACTATATTCATATTGTATAGTTTGCCGCACTGAGGGCCATAGGGAAATTTCCCTCCAGGCTTCTGGGAACCGCTGGTGGTCCGAGCGTATGATGAGTTATTATTATAGAACGCCAGTCGTAAACTCTATAAGTGCATGCTAAGGGACTGGTTACGCCATCTATCATCACCTAGCGAAGACTTCTACAACAGTATCTGATAAATCATTTTAAATAAGCCGTGATCGCCTAGTTTTAAAGACTTTGTGCGTCTTCAAAAATGAATTATTACTATTGAAAATGACCCTTACCGGAAATTGAATCCGGGATCTCCCGCTGAAACTTACAATCTGAACACTGTTCAGGGAGATCATGTACCTACCTACTGGATTATAGCCAGCTTCTTCTCTGATTACGAATAAAACATTTGATAAGGCTTCTTTAAAAATATAAAGGTAAAATATAGAAGGAACGTGGTAAGTTCAGTATTTTTATTCAGCCTTACATCTTAAAGGATGAGCGTCATTTATAAGCTCGTTACTAGACTGATCGAGCGACCTACAAGAAAAATTACTTGCAGACTCAATTTTCCTCCAATCGTAAATTTCTATATAGGAATAAATTGCCTCTCTTTAAGAATTCTGAGGCGATACTCAGCCCCGAAGTTAAGACTGATGTAATTTGTGTGGAATGGCTTCTCTTCAGAGTGACTGTCGCAAATGGCTGCGTTTTACCTGCTGACAGCCATTGTGAGGTAAGATTGTGGAGACCAATTTTACTGTCAAAGTTTGTAGACAAAACTTTGCTTGCGAAAATATACAGAGACTGGGCAAAAATTGATTTTTTTTTAATAATTTAGTATACAACATGATCCGTGCAGGGACCATCTTAGGAAATCTATATACCTGACTGTTCACTACAATGTTCTCAAAGGTGTACGAAACTATTATTATTACGATTAAGGAGCGGGTACACATTAGGGGTAACATAATTGGAGTTGTTAACATAATAATTAAAACATAATTGGAGCTAATAATATACCTTACCTATGAATATAGACACGATTAGGAAAAATCCTTTTACACCGTAGTTAAAATTTTCAGCATTAATACACTTTTACGGAGAACTCTTTCAACGTGGCTTATTAAATGTTTGAAAAGGCAATTAGTTGTCTTTGAGGAAGCGAGTGGCTAAAATTGTCGCTTAAATTTTAATTAAAAGAGAAAAGAGATATTCGTATTTTCAACGATATACGGAAAGGTAAATTCTTTTCGGTGATATTAATCTTCTAACTCTTTTTAGCTAAGGTTTAAAAATAAGCGGCTGACAAATTTTATTTTAAGTATTAATACGTACCAAATAAAACTAGGTATCAATTCTTCACTACTGCTATAACTCTCTATACCAAAATTATGAGGTTATGTAAGAAAAATCCCCGTCAGAAAATTTAAGGACATTGCTTGCTTGAGAGCTAGGCACAAAATGCATGAGTGCCTAGCTCCCAAGCAATGCAATGTTTGCCTTGTTACTGCATCTTTGACCATACCGATTCTTCTCAAGTAAGTAGCGGATTATATAAAAATAATTTAATCTGGCTTATCATAGATTACGCAAAGTAACGCTTGCTTCAATTCAATATTGTAAAGCTGACTCTTCTTGGCACGTGACATACTACGTGGTTTTAAAAAGTTTATATTCAAAAATGTTTCGCGAATCTGAAACAACTAAAAGTAATGACCCATTTCTTTTTTTGGGACACGCAACCCATTCCCAAAGTAAGCGATAGCTTGTGTTATGGATATAAGATATGTATATTTAATATAGGTAGTACAGAAATACAATATATTGAAAGATACTTGAAAGCATTCATACTCATCGCACAAACATTTTCCAGTTGTGAGAATCGAACTCACGACCTCCGTTACAGACTGCAGGATTGATACCGCTACGCCATTCGGTCCTCGTTTTGAACAGCCATTGATACTTATGAATAAAACTGCGGTGAAGGCCCACTGCGTTCAATGTTTTGTGATATCCGGAAATGAGCCCATTCTCAGCTACAAAGCGTAAATGGGATTAACGCTAAACTACCCGCTCGCCGTTTCCGCACACTTTACGATTATGACGTTGCACTTACCACTACACTAGACTTGCCATGAATGCTGCATTCCAGACTAGATATTTCTGACAGAATCTAGCTTAGCACTAAACGCGGTTTTGTAGTACGAGTGTTTGCGCTAAATCATCATAAAAATGCCACTACGCCGTAGTTTGTAGATCCTAGCCACGTAGCAGAGATGTCAATTTTTATCGAAATACGAGTATTATCTGCTAATAGTAATCGGAACGTTCTTTTTGGTGTGAATCGATTTTCATGATTATATTTTTATTAGAAAGCTGACGCTTTCCGTGTAAACCACACTTTTCAATTTACTCTAGCTCTGATAATAAATCTTATCCATGAGAAAACCATATACGTCTTAAATTTTTAATTGGAAAGGATGTATTCAACAGTAGTTTGATGGTAGTTGAAGTCAGTTTTTTGATAATAAATTATTGCATTATCAGCATTAAATAACAATACTGATTAGACTCACTCTGGTCTGGTGAGAGAGGCACCTAAGCGAATAAGCGTTCCGGCGCGATGCTGTGTAGAAACCGTAAGGATTTACCCCTTACAAATAAGTATGAGAATATTTTCGGCTGCATCGTCACTCACTATCAGGTGAGATCGCACTGACTTGTAAAAAGTAAAAAAGGTTCCCGTTAGCGTCATTTGGATACTCTGAAACTTGGTAATGCATGAAAAATGTTTTGTTTTTTAATCCGACTAAAATAAAGCATTCTCGAACAATCAACGATTTACGACCAGCGAGTGAGGATAAAGGCAGAAAAAGACCGAAAAAACATATTCCGAGCTGAGGTCCTTGACTCGATTAGTTGATTAGTTCTCTGAACTGTGAGTGCACGAACTCGTATTTCCACTACACTGGGAAAGTACTCCCTGGGTACGTTAGACCTATAAATTAGAAGGAATGGCGCCGCTCTGCTGTGAGTTTTATTGTGATTTATGCATCCTATTATAGGGCGGACGACTAAACTGAAATTCGTTTTTCCATTCGGATGGTGTGATGTCACTATACGATACAATACAGAGGCGCGAAATTGTGTCAATAATACAACCGTTTTTGAGTTGAATTAAAAATAAGTCGGCTATAAAATTTATAATGGAATATTATATTTAAAATTATAGCTTCGCATGTGGGGTAGTGACTAGCCACGGCCGAAACAGACCAGACCTGAGCCAATTTAAAAATTATAAAATTTAAAAATTGGTGTTTGGCCAGTGTGTCAAAATTTTTGAGAAATTAATAATGAACGATCGGAAATTAATATTAACTTTCGGAACATGAGAAATCTCATACTCCTCCGTTTTTTGTAACAAACATACCTATAATATGAAATTAATCTATTAAACCGCAATTTATTTAAGTAAGCTTTTTGCATTTCTCCTCTATGTCAAATATCAATATTTCCTGTGTGAAATATAACATTCCTTCGTTCTTGAAATATGCTTGAAAATTGGTACAAAATTGGTACTCTTTCCCTAAAGATATAAGAATTTATCTAATTACTACATGAAAAGAAACCAAGTCATGTGCGCTGACTTGTTCAAATAAACACGATGCTTTGTGTTTCATTTCATTCAAAATGTGCAAAAAGCGCCTGAATACAAGCCGTGGTAAAAATCGAACGTAAAAACGCGATTTCAATACGTCGCAGGTGCGGCAAATACAATTTTTTTTGATACTATGCTTTCCAAATTTATTTTAAGAAATAAATAATTTAAACCTTCCTTTACTTATCCTGATTTAATTTAAAAATTTATTTCGTTTTGGCAAGATAATGAAGTAGGTAAACTAGCTGTTTTTCGCGAATGTTGTATGGAGATATTTTTTAAATCCATTGAGTTCCTAAGCACACGCGGATAGCGCTTTAAAATAACCCATCCTGTTCAATCCCTGCACAATGCGCATCCCTATCCTTATTCCCTATTCCCTATCCTTACTACTATTATAAATGCGGAAGTAACTCAGTCTGTCTGTCTGTTACGCTTTCATGCTTAAACCACTAATATAGAGCTTGGGAAAGGAAGTAAAAAAGTACCATGGTTGCCGTGGTTTTTCGAAAAATCCAAAACTCGCTATAAAAATATATTATACCTAACTCAAAGATATAGGTACCTACAATACTAAAGCAAATTTCTTTGAAAATAGGTATAAATGCTAGAAAAGAGAGAAAGGGAAACGAGTACACTATTAATCCTGGGTAAATCCACGATTCCCACGAGATTTGTAAAAACCAAAATTCACGCGGGTGGAGCCGCGGACAACAGTTAGTGCTACCATAATTGTCGCTTCAACATTAAACGAATACAAAATAAAATCAATAGCTCAATAATGAATCTACGATAGAGAATGTTAATTGCAGCGGGTAATAAAGCTCAAAGTGAAAGATCTACGTGTACAAAGGGTATCTTCTCAGGAGAAGGCATTCCTAAGTCGCTGCTTCTGACAGTCAAAGAGTAATGCATCCGGGTCTTATACACTTTGATCTATGCCGATGCTTTGGCGACAAAGTATCCCTTTACTTTCTTTTACCTCCCACTTGAGAGCGGAGGTGAAAACTTCTAACAATATCTATTGATACTATATATTTTACCTGAAAACATAGCAAAGAGGATTTATACAAAAAATAGTTATGTAAAATTTATATTTTTGCAGATATATAATATCGGTAATTCGGTGCATAAATAAAAAAATACATAAAAATCGTTCACTTTTAATAAATTCTGTGCACGTCCATCCATCCAATTTACTGACTTCATTTTCCTGCTGAACAGCCGGGCTAATCCGTTGCGCAAAAATAGATTAATAAATATCTCATTTTTTAATTACAAAAGCTCAATTATCTTTTAGTAAAATTCTAAAATATATACTGACACACATTCTTTCTACCTAGAAATGTTTTCATACCTACAAAGTACTAGTATTTCTCTTTTATTTCTACTAGTACAAAGTACTAGTAGAAATAAAGCAATAATTTTCATCATTGAAA
Organism: Coenonympha glycerion; assembly: GCA_963855885.1. Taxonomy (NCBI): domain Eukaryota; kingdom Metazoa; phylum Arthropoda; class Insecta; order Lepidoptera; family Nymphalidae; genus Coenonympha; species Coenonympha glycerion. The sequence continues at coordinate 10,518,524 of OY979637.1, read as the reverse complement.
TAAATAATAATTTTATAATATTTGGATTGTAATTTAGCGTTAATATTAACACCTAATGACTTCATTAATAACCAAGTCAATATACGTTACTTCGAGCAAGTTGTTGCGTGATAAAGGCTTTTAAGTTTTCCGTTGTACGCCATTATTTTCAAGCATGACTAATTTCCTGAAACTTAGTTATTAGTTTCACTCGGAATTAATGCCTATTTGATGAATTTTAGTTGCGATTATATGCGTAAAGCAACACAATTGCTCACGAATAACATGTAAAGCCTACCAAACGTGGCCTGCGTGGTAAGCTATGACCAAATCCGTGCCCATTGGAAAAGCTTAAATTAGGTTTCAAACACTAGTTCTTATCACGTTTACTACTAGATACTTAATTTATCTAGAGTGTGCAGAGGAGTTTGCTAGGTTCTTTCATTCCGTATATAGTCCGGCGAAGCGTTCGGTAGGGCCGGATGGAATACCTCCGTTCATCGTTAAGGATTGCCGTAGAGTGTTAATGGGACCTCTGCTGCACATATATAACACCTGTATTGCAGCCGGAAAATTCCCTGATCGATGGAAGCTGACCAGAGTCGTGCCGGTGCCGAAAGGTGGAGGAGGTCCAGAGCCTAGTGACTACAGGCCCGTGGCGGTCCTGTGCACTCCAGCGAAGGTCTTCGGACTTAAATTTTCGGAACCACGTTGTCGGGGTTTGTAAAAGAGCCTATCGTAATTTGGGATTCGTCCTGCGACAGGCTAACTCTTTTACAAACATCGCAGCATTACGTGCTTTATACGAGGCCCACGTGAAAAGTCACCTGGAGTGCAACGCCATGATCTGGTCACCCAATGAAGGTAAGTATAGGATAATGCTGGAACGCATCCAAAACAAGTTCTTGCGGTTCCTGTATAGCAAACTGTACGGCGTATACCCGGGATATCCGCTGATGTATCCCACGATGTTCGTCATGGGCATGGTGGGATATAGCACACTGGAGGTGCGAAGGGAACTCGCCTTGGCATCTTATTTACTTAAAGTACTAAGAGGAGTGGTGCACAACCCTGCCGTCCTGCAAGAGCTGCGACTGTGCGTGCCGGACGGGAGCGTGGCGCGCAGGCGCAGACCGCCGCTGCTGGCGCTGCCGCGCGCGCGTACGTGCCTGCTGGAGCGAGCGCCGCTCACGCGCGCGACGCGCACGCTCATCGCCATGAGTAAGCGAGTTGACGTATTCAGTTGCAATAAGTAGGTTAAGATTAATTAAAGTGTGACTTATTCTATCGTATTGGGGTAACCTGTAAGATAGTTTTAAGGTGTACGAATAAATAAATAAATAAATAAATAAATAAATTTTTGAAGCAAACATTTCATTCGCTTATTTTATGATTTTTAATAATAGAAAACAAACACCGATAACATGCGCGATATTTTAATTTAGTTTGTTGTGACTTGGTCATGTATAAGCCTATAAACTTACTAAAGTTATAAAAATTAAGTTATTTTAAACTTGAAAATCAACTTTCTCAATAATATCTTTCTTTCAAGATCTCACCTTTGTTCATTTCTATTACTGCCGCCTACACTTTTTGTTAAGATTTATCTGAAAGGCACTTATAATCTCATGTACATCCACGAGTATATCGACATTATTCACGAACCCATTTCGTTTTAGGCGAAATGCACAGATAAAAACCAGAGCGTTGGGAATTATTAATCCGAACAAAGCTGCCATTAAACGCAGGTGTCTCAAATAGGAAATTTATTGGACTATAAACAAAAGACGATTTTTAGCATTTCAGAGGTGCGTAAAGAGAGAATAGAAACATTTTTATACGGGATTTATTATAGCATAAAATGCAGATCGTATCTTTTATTTCAATATCTTTTACTTTTACTGCTTTAATATTTATAAAAAAGTTAAATGAAAAATTATAGCACTAGGCACTCTATAATTTACATATTTTACCAAAAACTTCTATACCTAACTTAATCTTTCTATGACTTCTTATCTTGAACACGTATCAAAATTATCGCACTTTGCGGGATTTGAACTCGGGTCTTCAAATTATCGTGGTTGTGTGCTCTCCCAATTGAGCCATAGGCACCCACCGCTATTTATTTATCTTTCATTAACTTTTCAATACTACAAAAACAGTGAAAGAAACTTCGGACTCTGCTAGTCTGGTAGACTATATGGTCATTGGTTAAACACTCGTACATTCTAACAAGTGAGCCGTGCTCCCAGTAGTAGTGGGTTCAGCCAGACCTAACATGAAAACCGCTAATAAGGACGCCGTACCGAAGTGGCATTCAACGCTTCGAGCAATGGTTAAACTTCAGCAGGAATAAAGTTTTCATTCTGTACCCCTAGATTAATACGTGAACTTCGAAAAGGGCGATCAAGTTTCAGCCGCGCTGTTCTTAATTGCTCGAGATGTAGCTACGTTAATCAGTTAGAGACTTTTGTTGTACTATGACGTAAGCGTTGGTTTATTAAAAACCCGGTGCCGAAATTATTTTTTTTACTTACTCTCAAATTAGTATACTTGACTATGGTAAGTGGTGATATAATGGTGATAATATAGGTGTAGTTGTTATCGTACTTACTTGGAAGGGGTATATTGCTCATTTCTTACGGTTTCTACACAGTATCGCGACGGAACGTTTAATCGCTTAGCAGTGAGTCTTTGTTGATATGGTGGTCAGACAAGGCCTAAGCCAATTTGGAAATTATAAAATTCTAAAGGGGTCCGCGGTGGGAATCGAACTCGCGACCTTCGACTAACTTCTGAGCGTACGCCTCTGCTTCAGGAAGATCGTGATAAAAACGAGTTGAAATTGATTGCCTGTCTGCGCCATCTAAGGTTTAAAACGAATGCATTATTTTTCGAAGCCCAATTGACAAGAGATTAATTTGGTGTCACGACCATCGAATATTTTTCAAGGTACAAGTGTAAAAACCCAATCTCAGAAAATACAGTTTTGAATTTTTTGTTATCCAATATAAGTAGGTAATTTTAATGACATTTTTATTTGAATTTGTATGTACCTAAGAATAATAAAATACACAATTTCAATCATTTTACAATGTCAAGTAACACTGCCTCGCTAGGTATTTTATACAAGGGCATAGTGTAATTACATTTTAATTGCACTTCAGAATCACAAATTAACTTTTTACATTGCATTGCACATTTTACATTTTAAATAGTGCTTAATTACACTGTACCTATAATGTATACATGGACCTATAATGTGTACATAATTACCCTGAAAAACAACTAGTTTTGTAGTATATTTTTATAATGAAATTATAAGTAGGTAGGTACGAGTACATTTTGATAGTATGATGTCAACAATATGGAAGCTTAGCAGCCTAAAATGTTGATTACAACCCCACGATATTTCCCAAAATACAAAATCATGGGCAAAAATATCTTATTTGAAGATCTAACTTATATTTCTAATCATCATCATCAATAACTTATCGCTAAACCAGTTTTAGGCAAAAGATCATCTTTGACACTTGCTTACCTTATTATTTTATTGACTGTACGATCTTTGTATGCGTTGAATCGTTTTGAATGAAAATGTATTAAAATCTTTATTTTTTCACACAGGCCTAACATAGACAGAAACTGGCAAGAAACTTAGTCTTTTCAAAATGTCATTACATAATTTTTTCTTACATAATACAAAAATAGATTAAATGTTTTGTGTGATATCTCGTGGGCAGATAGAAACGTATCCCTATCCATACTTTTCTGAGATATTTATATGGTTTAGAAAACTGATACAAATAAATAATCTCTTATACGTTGAGTCGGTAAGACCCTTTGAAGTAACAAATTACACAAACCGCTGTAGAAAATTATTTCGTACAAAGAAACTTTCTAACACTGATTAGTTGCAGCGTGGAGCGTCAATTTAAACTTTTGGAGTCATTACGAATTCGTAAACTGAGAATGCACGACTCACGAACACCGTCACGGGTTTGTGATTTTCAAAATGTTTGAAATAAACATTCACTTTGTCTTTAAATGGATTTAAGTTGGTCACGAAACTGTTACTGACTGAGCAACAAAATATACATATGTACACACAACAAAATTCGTAACGTTTTATTTTTATTGAAAATGTTTCAAGAATCCTTGATCTGCATTGAAATTTTTAAAACTGACAAAAGCTTTAATTAAAACTATTGGATACAATAAAATGAGAAATACCAATAAATTAATTAGTTACATACTTGTATTCTTGACAATAGTGGATTTTAGTACTCGAGGCATATTATTTTAATTTTAACTACCGATCCATATACGAGGTTTGTGTCCACCATGAGGTATTTATGGTATTCTGTGCCATTATGTGCGAGGACGTAGGTATTGTAAACAACGTTTTTCAGTACTTATACGGGAGTAAAAAATATGTATGTAAAGATGTTGTATAAAAATCAAATCATAACAGCCACAAATCGTATACCTAAAATCTTTATTATTTAGTAACTGCGTCCCCACTGAACATTACCAAAATAGCTTTGTTTACGTGTAATTTATCTAAATCGATCATTACTAAAATAGCTTTGTCGACTACTAAAGTCGCTTTCGGCAATATGGGTACCATCCGGGCGCGAAAATTCAAATTTTATTTAGTTTTTTGCTCATAGTAGGCTAATCAAAGACTAGTGGCAATGAGTGTTGCGGGCACAACATTTATGCATCTACATGTTTTTAATAAAAATTCTGCTCAACAATACTCATTTACTTCATATTGGTTCCCGATAGCTCGAAATCTGGGAAACTCCAAAAAAATATCTTTCGGGAACCAATATGAGATAAGTGGGAACTTTCGAGCAAAGTTTCTATTAAAAACATGTAGATGCATAAAAAGTAGGCCCGCAAAATGCATTGCCATAAATCTACAATGTATAGTTAGTCTAATATTTGCGAAAAACTAAATAAAATTTGAATTTCGCGGGCTGGTAGGGCCGCAACACCTTAAGTAAAACTCATAAGCGGGATAGAGTTTACTTTGTAATGCAGTTTTTCAGTGTACCTACTAAAAGAGGCTTTTTACAAGAATTTGCGGAAACGCTGATGCTATAGTCACTTTTTGCAAATGTTTTCTACATGTTTAAAAATCCTATATTCTTAGTGTAACATATTATTATATTATACTAAATTAGAAATCCAAGAAATTATTATATCTTTGATATTTGTTAAAATCGTTTAACTAGGTGTCATTTCAACTGCTGTTAAGAGTAGGTAAGTAACCTCAAAATCACTTTCAAAGTTGGTACTTCAATGCTTCTTAAGTTACGTCGCAATTTTTATGAAGATAATTTTTTTATTTTAAACTTTGTAGTTAGTGATGACAAGATAACTTAGCTTTACCAAAAATTAATTTAATTTCATCTTTAATTGAAGAGATTAAAGATGAATATAATAATTATTTCATTTTAAAGGTGAATTTTAATTAATTTGATCTCTAATTGACTCTTCTTAAATTTAGTTTAGTCTGATATAATTTTGAAACAAAATTTCTTTCGGAAGGTATCGTGCAGGGGATTAAGAGAAAGACAATGAATTTTTTGCGTGACGAAAATCCCGTCACGATAAAAATAGACGAAAATCTAGAATTAGATTTTCTCTTTCTAGTCAACAGAATGGGCACGCGTGCAATCATTTATATAGATTTAGTACTGAATTCGTTAGCGTGAGCTAACTGAAAACAGCGCCATCTAGCGAGCGATGGGTGAAATCACACATGAAAATATAAAATATAGTTTTGTTTTAGACGTTATGCCAAACTTTGTATGTACCGAGTTAGGCTAAACTTTGTATGAACCAACACTTAAATCAACTCTGTATCTGTTATCCTTTTTTTGATATAAACATTTAACCTCAAAAAAGTTAAGTCTGCAGTTCGGTAAGAAAAGTGATCCTTATGGTTTTACATTTTCTAAAGTACTACGAAACCCTCGGTGCGCAATTCCGACTCGCACTTGGCCGTTTTATTTTACTTTATCTTAAATCATAGAACTCATTGTAAGCAAGATATGAAAGGATATATTAATTTGTTGAGTTGATAAGCCAGTTAGGGTATTTCGTTCGCATTATAAATTATTTCTTTGCGTGTACATTTTCACGCCGCACTAATAAACCTAACATTGAAGAAATGGCTCGTAGGTAATTCCTAGTAGTTCAAAGTACCTACAATGTGAATTGGTTTGAACATGCAGGAAAGTTGGTAAAATTTAATTGTCACGATTTGTTTTATTATTTTAATTTCGATGAATACCTAAATGTGAATATACTTCATAGTAGCAGGCATTACTTTGCTAAATGTGAATAATTTATGTTAAATGTTACCTCACATAACTTTTTACATGTCTATAAAATAGATCTATAAAATTGTAAGAGCCAATCTTGTGTAGTAGTGAAATATATGCGTTGAAAAGTTAGTATAATTTTACCTGTCATTGATTTAATAATTGCCAAGACACGTCCTTAGTATATCTATCTATATGTGAATATATATTTTTGTATTTTTATGTATATTTATGTAAATTATGTTTTTAGTGAGTTTTTTTTTATTTTGTTTATGTTTATGTATATGTTTTTATACTTATTATGTATTGTTTTATGTAGTATTACTGTATCTTCTTCTTCTTCTTCTTAGCTTTTATCCCGGCATATGCCAGGGTCAGCTCAGTAGTATTACTGTATCATCTTAGTTTTTTTTTCTTTTTCTTTTTTGCTTTTCTTACCCTCAGCCCTATCCCACTTTTCACTCTTAATTTCCCTTTGCCAAAAAAGGTTGCCTGGCAGAGATCGCTCGCAGCGATAAGGCCGCCTTTGCATACCATCACTATTATCTTTTTTCTTTGTTCTGTGTTTCTTTTTCTATGTTTTGTGTTTGTATGCAATAAAGTGTTTCTTCTTCTTCTTCTTCTATATTTTTTTTAAATTACAATAAGTTACACGTACGTTGGTACGACCTGCTTTCGTGTATTTTGCAAAAAAAAAAGTTTTCTATGTAAAAAAATGCCATGCAGTCAACTACGCCACCTGAATAAAATTCCTCCTATAGAAAACACATGTTATATTTCTTTATAAAAATGCCTTTCTATCGAGGAAAGCTTTTAGTGGAATCACGGTGTTGCGTGCTCGGCATAATAAACGCGGCGATGTTGCTTAATAATTTACATAGGTGTTCGGAAATATAAGTCATTTTTCCGTAGCGAAAAATCGCTTTTAGCGAAATTTTCATGTATTTTTACAATCTTTGGCACCATCATGTTTCCCTTGCATGTGTAGTTTAGCAATCCTAAACTAGGCAGCAGTCAGTGTAACTAAGTAAACATTACTAAGTAATCGTAAAGACATAAAGTTATACTCCGAAGATAGCCTTGTAGGGTTTTTGAAATGATGAAAAATTGGCACAATATTTATTCTTTGATTTAACACAAAAAATCTCGGTTTCGTGTACACAAGTATAGTCTAATTTGTTTCCAATACAAAAATACTCTTATGGTATGTCAGTAATAGACTCATGGACGTCTATTACTGACATACGAGTAGGTCCATAAATCTTTAAAGTTATAATTTAACCATTTCTGTACAGCTCTGTAGAATAGTAGTTTATGGTTCAAGTGAGTAAAGTTGGTGATTACCGCTGAGGCGCCATTGAGACCCGAGCCGTTAGGTGAGGGTCTTAAGATAGCCGATTACGGTAATCATCAATACTCACGTGTATCATACGACGTTTTTCAACACACTTGTGAATAAAATAATACAAAAAATAAATTTTATTTAGTAGATAAAATTAAAAAAAAAAAACAGTTTTAACTCACTAGTGAATAATAGTAATGAAAAATTCACAGTTTGCGATAAGCAATTGTGTTGAAAAAACGTCTAACTCACAAGTGAATAATAGTAATGAAAAAGTCACAGTTTGCGATTAAAGGTGTCATTATATGCCTAATTACGGTGAAATTAAAGCCACTTTATGAGCAAGTGTTTTGAAAACAATATTACGTACACATGGTACAATAAATTCACACTGCCATGTTTTAAAAAAAATGTTTAATTTTTTCACGATGCATCAACTACAAAGTAAAAGTGAGCCACAGTTTCGTCCTAGAAATTCTCACGAGATATGCAAGTTTCGCCACGATGTAATCCTTCACTTAAGAACGAGCGTCAACACGGACGAAATGTAAGCACTTAAGATTAGAGGACTTTAGAGGAAGATTAAGAACAACATAGCTAATTCCAAATTACAATGTAGCCAACCATTCCCGAGTAACTATTGTATAGTTTTTTATAGACAGAAAATGCCTGACCTTAGCCTTTTAGTGTCAGCACAGGTTTTTGTACAAATTTTGAGTCGATTCGCTGTCTGAAGATGTATGGAGAAATTCGACAAAAACAAAATAAATGTTAATTTCAGCATAATGATAAAAATTTGATTAATGTTGACGATGAACAAACTTAATAAACAGGCTTTTTAGGTAATTTTTGTTTATTACATTATGAGACGTATCCAATTCTTAAAATGTTTTCGGCACGGAAAAGCTCTTTAATTATATGTTTTCCAATATTAATAGTATAAAAAAACATTTGGCAAAAGAAAGCCACGTTTCGAAATTTCTATCCAATTACTTGTAAAATATGCCATTAGTCGCTAAGAGAAAAACTCTATTCGTAGTCTTCCACCATTAATTTGGGCAAAGCTTTTCAAATATTTTTGTAAGCTTAAATTATCGCGAAAATATTTTGTAACTAAAATGTTTTGGGAAGTAAATTTAAGTCCAATGATCAAAGTAAAAATGTAATAATTTAATTGAAAAAAATGTTTTGTGACAAATAAAAATATTTCTTGATTTCGGAGTAACAGCTTTAGTAGAATATATTAATTTGTAGAGTGACTCTACGATTTCGCATTGTGAAGTCAATATCTCCTGAGGATGACTCGGTGTCGGGACGAAATGAGTGTCGAAGAAAGTGTTGGAAAATTGTGTGTGGTGTTTCATGTGGGCAGTCATGTTCCTGCATATTGTACCATACATAATCATTTCAAGTGGCGGTTTATAGCTAAACACATTATTAAGGCGCTAATGTTAAATGTATGTGACCGACAGCGGTATGTATTGTCAGCGGTACCACATGTATGAAGCGCGACGCCATATTTGAGAATTTTTAGGCTTCAACATACCGTCCATCTTCCGTTTTCTTTCCCGTCCTTTTAGCGTAGCGTATTTTGCGTAGTAAAAGCTTAATAAATTAAGAGTCAATTTGGAAATATATTACGATTGAACAGCACTATTTTACAAAGCTAAGTTAAATTAGGTATATTCAAAAATATGAAATTAAGTGATGAAGTTCATCTCAAATATACAAAGCGCTCGAGATGTGCGCAGCGCTTGATAAAGTAATTATATTCCCATCAAGTATCGTGGAGTGGTAGGTGATTAACATCAAAGCGAAGCGACCCATTGATTAAACTAAATCTCAAGTGGTAATACGTTAGCAATTAGCATATTACATATTATTAATCTTTTATAACTCGGATTATATATCTCGGAGGATTTCCCTAATGCCCTGACGTAGATGATGTAATTTGTCACTATGCATATATTTCTTAAGAGTAATAAGTCAAATTTGTAATTTGAATAATTAATTATTTGGGAAGAATAGACATATACTATAGACAGGGCGGACGGCGTGAAAAAAATTTTGCCAGTTTACCGGTGCCAAAAATGTTGGTTTTGTCACCAGCAGTAAGGCCACTATGTAGTTCGCTTAGCAGCCATCTATAGAATTTTTATAGATGGTTTTTGTCTGCTTGTACGAAAGGATTTACGTGAATCTTTCGGATGCCCATATCCTCAGGATTCTAAGTGATGGGAAGATACTTTCATTAAACTTAAGTTTCGTCAAAATTAATTTTATTTCATCAAAAAGAAATAACTTAAGAGTCTACTGACCCACGATGTCTCCATTCATACAAAATACCAAATCATTTGTAATTCGTGCATATTTCGATCACGTTGTGGTGTTATTCGGATTCATTTAGTAATAATCTATGCTCCTGGCCATATTTGGTTCAGAAATACTTCTTTAAAACGAAATAATAATCAATTTTGGTCAAAATTTTCATAACTTTGGTCGAGTTCCGTAATACCAAAAATTATAAATGAATACTTGTAACTTTATTTATTTACTGTTGTCTTTCTTTAGCTGGACAATAAAAACTGTGCTCCTGAACTAATGTGACGTGGGATAGGGTTGTTTTTATTACAAAACAAATAAGCAAAAAACATGTCCTCTTTGACATAAAAATAAGCAAAACTAAATTCGTTTACAATTTCATTTAAGAAAGGTATTTCGGAACCAGATATGGCCAGGAGCATAGATTATTACTATGTGAACCCTAATAACACCACAACATGGTCGAAATTTGCACGAATTACAAATGATTTTAGTATTACGAATGTATGGGAGACACCGTGGGTCAGAGACTCTTAAAAGGTTATATTGTAAACTTTCGAGTGTGTATTTATCACTTGCTACATCGTACAAATACTAATCCAAGTAATATCACTATTTATCAAAGTAAAAAAATGATGTTGGAATTACAGCTTATAGACAATGTTTTCACAAATTTCTTTAATTTCAATATTTTTATCGGTTCTCTCGGCCGTCAGCAATATGCTAATGAGAAACTTTAAATGTAGAGTATTAGAATTCACGCTAAGTATATTAACGGCGCAATTAATCACATCACAGTAGGTACAATTTGTTTTTTACTAATGAATTGAAATTATGGTCGTTGAATTCAAAAACAATTAGAATTTGATAATGAGTTAGTATTGCCTAGTTGTTAGTACATAATAATTAGGGCACTTATTTTGTAAAATTGTTTAACAATGGTACAATCTAAAGGTCGATAGTATTTTCGTATTTTTTTATAAAATCTTATACAAGTAAATAAGGCATGTAATTTTTGATACTTTCCACACAATCGTGGACGACTATTAGCTGTACCTTTTTACCTTACTTATACCTAAATAAATAAATTATGCCTATTGCAGGCATAATTTAAACATTTAAAGTATTTTTTTTTTGTTATTTTTTTCGCTAGTACGCCATTCTGGAACAATATTTCTAAGCTTTATTTCTACAGTACCCAATTCTCATAGCAGTTAGTAGCTATCCGAATATACCCGCAGTCGTATAACTAAGTGGATACTCGTGTATGCAGGCTAGGTGCAAAGTTTTGTATTAGAATATAGATCTTAAAACACAGATTTTTAGAAATAAAAACCGGTTTTAATAGAAGCTAATAAAGTTTTCTTTTCTTCGTTTAAAAATAAGAATTAGGTGAATTTTTAGATAATTCTATTCTGTGGATGCAGCGTTACTGTTCAGTAGATGCACTTTATGTAGTGGATACGCTGAAGTGTCTACTGCACTTCAGAAGTTGTATGCAAAAAATTTTACTTGTATTTCATTAAGGTAAGTTTTTCAATACATTGTTATATGGAAACATACTAAATTATTTCAACGATACTTTGGAAAAAAGGAATTACGTTTTTGAGTTACAGAGCGTGTTAGGGTCATTGTAATCCTATGAATTATAATTTTCATTTAATCTATAAAATTCTCGTGTTCAAATGGTGTTCAATAATAATTTTACTAACCACACAAATATAATATTCAGCGAGGCAATAGCGCCAGTGTTTTGGGCACCATGCCATTAAGCGAGCATTTGGACGGTGTATACTTTTTGTAAATATTTTTCACTTTAGAATTTAGTTGTGCTTTTTAGATTTAATTATTCTGGTGTTACAATGTTTGTTACAAAACTGTTGCGAAATGGCTTGACTTACGTTATTATGTATATGTCGGGGCAAGCCTATTTACCTTGGTTAGTAGAGTTTATTAGACCGAAATCTAAATTAAAATAATTAATTAGTTTCAGTGTTATTGGTAAGAAAGTTTGTCTATGGTAACATTATGTTGTTATAACAAGTCTTTGACTCGCGCGTTCGTAGATAATCACCGATATAGCTCACGTTCCGAAAACCAACGAGCGTACACGGCACTAGCCGGAGTCCTGATATATTTTTAGATCACTTTTCTGGTCGAGCTCCGACAGAGCGGTTGGTAAGAAAAACTATTGTAATTCCTTGTAAATCTAAACTTAGGTATTTTAGTGCAAAGTGATCAATTTGCCTTAGGCTTTGAAAAGTGATAAAGTTAAAACAGTGTTACGTAATAAATTAGAAACGGCTTTGCAATTAGTTGTTTTCGGGTTTAAGAGTGTCCGATTCAAAGTAATGAAAGTAGACCGCCGTTAATTGACTTAGAATGGATGTTACAACGCGTAGTATTTAAATCAAAGCTTATTCGGTACAAATCTAGTGCAAGCGGGTAGGCTAAATTATTTATTAGTCTAAAGTCGTGCGTAAATACGTGGCAAACATTAATAGTGAAGTGAGGGGGTTATCTTATTTTACGTATTAAAGAATATTGCAATTATAATCTCAAATGATCTCGTAACAATTACGTTTGTGTAGTGGATTTGCATTTAAGCGGAAAGACCACGTGTTTTACTCGACTTTAACTAAAAGCATTCGTGTTTAAATAATCATCATTAATTATTATCATTATAATGTCCCTACGGAGTGACGACGCGTAATTACCTGTGACTACCCGCCTTGCCGTTTAGAAATAACTCTTGCCGCAATTGTTACTTAATTACCTCTTATCGTAATTAAGCCCACGTTTTATCCACCGAGCTAACATTGAATAAATCGATAACTATTCCTTGTGCTTTCATGACGGTTTAACTTCTCAATGCGTTTGAGTCAGATTATTTAGTTCCTGAATATCTTGCGTGTCTCTTAGCATTTCATAAATAAATGTTGATATTACATTGAGAGAACCTCGTAAATAAGTTTATAATTTAATCTGTTGTTATTGACTTCCATGTTTTATGCAAGTAAATGATTTATTCTGATGATAAATGTGTTTGTCTTCTTACCTACCCTCAAACTTCTGTTGTGGTATTCACTGTTGATGCGACATATATATTATGTTCGGTGTTCTACGGGTGAAATAGTTTATAAAGCAAAACAACGTTTGCCGGTTCAGTTAGTGTAGTAATAGAAATATCTTTCATAAATTTTACTGAAAACTAAATAATTCTAATTAATTGTATTTTTCTTAAATTAAGTCCACTAGAAAACATAATACTGCACGACCTAACGCGCACTAAAGTAAAGAAAAATCCGTATATTTTTGTTTCTACTAAAGTATAAAATATTTTAAAATTTAACAGCCATGAAAATATCGTTCAACGTTTTTAATATTACTTTGATTGTTTATATAACAACGGATTCCTTATTGCCTAAAGAAACGTTGCCAAGTTTTTTAACAAAACGCAATGCGTAAAGCTAGTTGTGTCTAGATATGGTAAGGTTATTATTTTTATTATCTGAGAGTGACTCGTACTATTTATGTTCATAGTTTTTACGAGACGAAAAAATTATATTCATTTTTTCCCCTAGCAGATCAAAATAAGGATGCCTTTTGCTTAACTAATATTTTAAAACTAACATTGGATAATTTACTGCAAATTAACGCCCACGAAATAAGGACACTGACACCGAATATATTAGTTTTAAACAAATTTTTAATGAAAAAAATTAAACTGTTCAAAGTAAAAACCTGTTGGTAAAGGATCCCACTATACATTTATACAACGACCTTTACCGAGCTGTTTAATGGATGAAAACTATTTTATGTCCAACTAGCTGTTGCCCGCGGCTCCGCCCGCGTGAATTACGAATTTTTTACATATACCGTGGGAATCCTTGATTTTTCGCGGGATTCTGGTGTGATGTTATACAGAAACCTGATCTTACTTCGCACGGGTTATCTTGTGGTGATTTTGAAAACTCCTTTTTCTTAATCATAAAATAAAGTTTCATTAATACGTAGTTGAAAGATCAAAAAGACGATTTTAACTGTCGATATTTCGTCGAAATATTAACAGTTAAAATCGTCCTTTTCAATGTGATTTTTATTCTGAAACCACGAAATATGTCAAAAATCATTAAATCATGTGAAAATTTGTACTGGTGGTAGAGCTCTTCTTTCGGGGTTCGGCCGGGTAGGTACCACTGAGATAAAATACTCTACTAACAATATTCCCCAGCCCAACATAAGAGTCATTTAAAACTCTTTGCTTTATCTCAATACAATCCAAAATATCCGAATGGGCAATGGCTATATATTTCTTTACGTATAAAAAGACCTATGATAGTCAGTCGGTTAGGATCGATAAGACCTAAGAGTTAAAAATATTTGTGAACCATTATTACCCTTTCCATATTGCGGATGATAAAAAAAGACTCTGTTCATGTTTTAACTGTGCCATCTTAATATAAAGTCAGGAAACAGTAAATTACATGACAGTTAATTATTATAAAAAAATTCGGTAGTACCTATCTCAGTTACATTCAAGTTCAACATAAATTGTAGAGATGGCGCTATACGGTATAACGTAGCGAGTTTCATGATTTTTGTTCACCCTAAAAGTGAAAAATCTTAAACCATACAAAATCTTCTGCTAAGCCTATACGGCTGTATATATTTACGGCTGTAGGGGTAGTCCAGTCTAGCTTTAGCTCTACATCTTAGCCCTAGGTTCTTTGTCCATTCCGAGTTTCAAGTCATCTACTTGAACTTATCGCTATAGGTTCTGATGCCTGTAATTTCTGGGGGCCGATTCTCGTGCAGTAGAAAAATAATTCACATTCGTAAAAAATCCGAAACTCGAATTTTTTTCGAAGGGGTGCATTCTCAGAACTTCACAATCGAAATAGTTCGATCGAACGTCACTCGAACGCATCGAGTGATACCGGCCAGTAGAACTCTCAGTTCGTATACGATCTATGCGATTGTCACAAATGAATTTGTCAAACAGAAGTTAGGTTAGCCTCACATTTTTGGTTAGTGACTACCCAAAGAGTATTAAATCACTACGTTTCCTGTTTAAAATCTAAGATTTAGTATTTAAATTGAAAATTGACGAGAAAGAGTTCATTGTAAACTTTTTCGGTAATTTCCCACTTCTAAGCTGTGGGTCAGCCTCAACTAATTGCACTAGGCGGCACTTTTACTCCGCACAAGCAAATCTTTTAGGTGTTTTTTCTTCCATCGTGATTTATTTAAAGTTTTATTGAATTTATCTGCATCGAAAGTTTTATTTATAAACACTAGAAACAACACAAACATGTATGACAATGACAGTTGACACTTGACACGGCGGCCTTGGTACGTTCCGTTTCATAGAACGCGCGTTACGTAATATTTAAAATTGACTCAAAGAACACTTCTACTTACTACTATACTAACGCGTATTAGTTTTAGTTTAATTATTAATGTATCACATATTAAGAATGAGCCTTATTATCAAAATTTAGAAAAATAAACAATAACTAGGTGGGTCCACAAAGTTTGCAACAGCGTTTTAAAAACTCCTAAATGGAACGTAAGATCCGTATCTATAGTCATGATCACGTTATGATCGAATTTATAGTACGAATGGTAAATTATTCTATGAGTGCTCCAGAATACGAGTCATACGAAACATTCGAACTTTTCATTCGAACGGACAATCCGCATACGAATTTACCACACGAAAAAAATTCTACTGCACGAGAATCGGCCCCCTGAACTATAAAAGTGATGATGATAAAATTTGTATGGAATAAATTTTAAAGAACCTCCTTTCTAACAAAGAAAGAATGAATGAAATCGGACAACGCGTTACTGAATTATAACTAAATGCACATTTTGACTTTGATGCCGTCTTCCAGGGAAACCATGATGAATTTCGGGACAAAAAGTATCCTATGTCCTACCTCGGAGTATGAGCTATAATCATGTCAAGTTTCATTTAAATCCATCCAGCGGATTAGCCGTGATGCGCGGTCTTGAAACAGACAGACAGACAGACAGACAGACAGACAAAAATTAAACATAATATTACAGTTTTGGCTTCAGTATCGACTAAATAGTGTCCTCCAACAAAAATTTTCAATATATCTTCAATGTACAGAATTAGACCCTTTACAGTTTTATTATAAGTAAGTATATATAGATTAAGAATGTCAATAGATATTATTATTGAGAATTGGTTATCTAAAAAATTTCAGTTCAGAATCATCAGAATTGAAATTAGATTGAATGAGCGATTCAGGTCGCAAATCGCAATTTCGCTTATTGTTACTTACGATTTTATTATCCTAGAACTTTCTTCTGCCTAAAAATATTTAGCAAAAATACTTTCCTCAGCCAGAAAAGCATTTTTGACAAAAAGTACAATTTATAACATCCAATTTAATTTGAACTACGAAACTCTAACATATTTCATTGGATGTACAATAGATTTCATCCATTAAACAGCTCGGTGAAGGACGTTGTATACCGGGATCCTAAACCATGTGGGTAAGCACAGTAGGTATACACATTTTAATGGTATAAAGATTGATGCGTCAAAGTCTATTGAGGTACTTAGTCTTTGATAAAATCAAGACTTACCATACCATACCATATAATATGTATACAACAGGTAATTCTTCATAAGTCTGCTCTATATTACTTGCCTCGTGTTCTTTGGCACCGCATATTTAACAAGTCTATTATGTTCATTACAATGACGAAGTATTTTTTTGCGTGTTTGTTTTCACACCACTTCGTTTCCAAAACAATTAGTTCAGCAGTGTTTTAATTAGTATCCGACATTTACTACTTTCTCATTAATAAGTATGCTCTTCTCTCTAAAGTTACTATAAGTAAAATGAAAGATAATATAAGACTTTTTAAAGAAAAATAGGTGTAAAAAATTAATGCCTATACGCCCAGGCGAAGACTAGGACTATGTATAATATGACGAAATATTTTAATAATATACCGAAATACTTTATCGTCCAAACAATTATTTACGTCGAAATAGTTGTTTACATCTAAGTCATTTTCGAACCTATGTAGTACAACTTGAAGTCACTATGATATGAAAAAAGATTTTATCTACGCTCATTGCTTAAAGTTCGAATTATGAAATCAAAATGTGTCACATATTGACCTACTTTATTCACAGACTTTTATAATTATTAAAAAGTTATTCATTTTAACATCGCTGTACTATGGAAATATCTCTAGATAGTTGAATAATTTCCATTACGATACGCGGCTCTGGGTACCTTTATTTTTGTGTGTCGTCATCACAGACCAGGGAATAACTTTCTTTTCTCTGTGGTCGTCATAGCCAAAAGAGAGTGTAGAGCCAATCCTCAGTTTTGTTTTTTTTTATATAAGGAGTCCAAAGACAACATTTAGTTGGTAGTCATGATCGACCATAGACAACAATTAATTCACGGAAACAATAATTTTCCCTGCCTTATATGACTGATCAAAAAGTGTGTTCATACAGAATATTGAAAAGAATTATGTATAATTTTTGATTATTTAATTATCCACTAAAAATATAGTTTATCTGACTTGTATAAATATTTTTCTACTCTTTTTTGTTTCATGACTTTTTTAACAGACTATACGCAGTTTGCAACTGAATTTTGGCGCCATACCTAACTTTTAACATTTCAATGTATTATTTTTGTTACTTAGTCAAAACTTAGCGCGGAAAATGTCTAGCAGTGAAACCTACTAAAGAAAATTTAACTCCACCTGACATTTTAGTAATTGCAACAAAAATGACCCACAATCTTTTACCAACAAAGTGAAGGATTTACGACAAACGTTAGCAAGATTTTATGGTTTGGATTTATGATAATTTGAGCGTAGATAAAGTAGTGTGTGTGAAACTCTACATAATTAGGTATTAAAACACTCGTGTGATACTATTAAAAAACTCGCCTGCGGCTCGTTTTTTAAACTCACACTCATGTTTTAATACCGTCCATTATGCATCCGTTTCATAAACTACTATTACAGCACAATTTAATAAGAGTTTCATAAAAAAACGTTTGATGAGGTTTATTTCTTCTAACATATAAAATTATCTTGTCAGTGTTTGTAACAAGTTTGTAACCAAACTCCTCCGAAGCGGCTTGTCAGATTATTATGATTTTTTGTCTACATTTGATAGATCTGAAAATAGGTCGTAAGCTATTTTTACCCTTAGTGGCAAAACAACATTTGCCCGGTCAGCTATTTATTATATAAATTTTAAATTGTTTGACAAATTGAATGCTTAGTTTTTAAGACTAACTGAAAATGTAGGTACAATTTTCTTGAGATATAGCATCTATATGTCTTCATTTGAAAATGCAGCAGAAGTTCATATATATCCAGTTAAAACAATATTCCGCATCGCAAAATTACCTCGCGTGATCTGCCCAAAGTAATCACTGCGCAAAACTTCATATTGCAAGTAAAAGCTAGAAAAGTGATTTACACCATTACAGAACGTTTTCTTCACTAAGGAATGAATGAAATATCTAACACTCAAATAAATAATATTCCAAATGATTATTATCTTATCTTATACCTTTAAACGAGCAATTCTTGTATATATATTTCTATATAATCTGGATCTCGGAAACGGCTCGAACGATTTTCATGAAATTTAGTATACAGGGGGTTTTGGGGGCGATAAATCGATCTAGCTAGGATTAATTTTAGAAAATGTCGAATTTACCAAAAAAAATAAAAATATGACTACTGCTGCCATCTATTGGCCACCGAGCAAAGCTCGTTCACTCAGATATTTATTATATTGAAGTATAATACTTTTACAAAACGCTCAAATATCTTATTAATACATAATACTTATCATGAAAGTTTATAAGCTTCAAACAAAAACAACAATTGTACCGATTTGGTTGTTTAAAATGAAAATAAATTATACTCTGTATTAACAAAGTAATTATAAACTACTTTGGGATTGGTGAAAAACATCACAGGTAAATCTGTGTTATCTATATTTCAGTCACTCGTTAGTGATAATGTTGAAACTAAGTATTGATATTATGAAAATAAACTTTTGAATATTATGAAGATTTTACAAGCAGTACCTTTTCTCTTAATAAGAAAATTCCGTGACTGCCTCATAATGCCCGAGATGCATAGCAATTCCAGCCCGGAGCAATCTGTCAGGTATGTTGGTATTTTCCGATGAATACAAATGCTCTGTCCGACTAGAATGCTGGAATTTAGATGAGAATAGGAATGTCTTGTATTGTTTTATTTTACTCGCAGTCATACTAACTGTATTCTTGTTAATAGCCTAACAAATAAGTTCCAAGTACAATTTTATAATACTTCATTCAAATAACCTTGCTCGCACAAGAAGAGTTCTGTACCATTATCCATAAGTATAACATAGAAAGATGATGATGCAGAAGCCAGAAGGCTTATACCATACTACTACTAGTACTGCTATACAAGTAGAGAAATATTGAGTGTTCTGGATAATCGACCAAAAACGACCAAAAAATCTCGTTTGTTGCATGGAAGCCGCCCCCTTTTATCTTTATTTTAATCTATTATTTAATATTTGTTGTTATAGTAGTAACGGAAATACATCATCTGTGAAAATTTCAAGTGTGTATCTATCACGGTTCAAGAGATACAGCCTGGTGATAAACGGACGGACGACGAGGTCTCAGTAATAGGTCCCGTTTAATTACCCTTTTGGGTACGGAACTCTAAAAATTACTACGTCCCTTGCATTCATAGAGTAATCCTGCTACAGGACGAAAAACATACTTGTACCACCGAATACAAAATATTACTAACGTATTCGTGCTGTGCTATGTACACCACTAATCAGAGATTTATATTGGTGTACAGTTTTGCACTAGTAGCCGAGAAATAAGCAAACCCGCTCTAGCATTAATAACATTACTGCCAGTGAAACAAACAAAATCTTTATAAAACGTGTTAAAGAAAACTAAGTCAGTTAATCAAAATGTCTCAGCTAAAGGAGCTGTGAACAAAATCAAATTCTAAAAGCAAGCAGCGGAAAATATTAAATTGCGACGTTTCGTAGTGCAAAAAATCTACTAAAAAGTACGAAACTGGGTTCGTTAAGTTTCGAAATTCAGTATCTTGCATAGCGGTACATCATAGTTGATGCTTGAGACACCGCTATTTGATATATAGATAAAAATTTCATTTTCATAACTTTGAGATTTCATTACACAAAAGAACGTTTTTATTGAAAAGGTATCTAGAAATTTTCTTTTCGAACAACTATAAAAATAAATTGGGGGTAGCTTTCAATAGGAGGGGTTTTCTCTCAGTTTTCCCAAAAACTTCAAAGTCACAGATGAAAATGCATACTGAAACATTGAGTAGATTATTACACAGATCTGAAGCACAGATCAGAGAAGTGAGTATATATATCTGTCTTTTCTATGGATCGGTACATAGAGTTTACTAAAGTTAAGCGTCCACAGCTCCGCACTGTCCGGGACGGATTGCATCGAAATAATATAAAAATATTTCTTGGTCTGTGGAAATAATCCTGTTGTCAATGGGATATGCCATGCCAATCATTGAAGGCAGTTGAATATGTTTGTAACTAGAAATAAAACCTTAAATTATTTGCATGCAATGCGTTCAATGCGTGTGAAAAGGAACTATGGACGTGTACATTTAGAAACCAATTAATCGTAATCTTATCAGCTCGACAACAGTCCGATCTTACTCAACGTGACGTTATCCATTAGTTGCGGCCTCGGATAAATTCGAGCGCTTCTGGCTGAGATCTCAATCACAATAATTCTAATTTTGTTAATTGAACTGCGGATTCAGGAGCTGTAGAGCTATTAATTAAAAAAAAAAAATTGAAATCTTTCTGAATGTTCCCTTTTTCAATATTTTAAATTTAAAATTTAAATGAATTAGAAACGTAATTCATTTAGTATTTTTGTAAGTTGATGAGTTTTGCAATAGTGTTTGAGTGTACCGCAAAAGTTAAATAACGTTACTTATAACCATAGAGGTCCAAGAGGCAGCCCTTAACTTCAAAAGCAAACTCGAGCCGTCGCTACACTAGCATCCGCGTACCATACACATTTCAATTTGATACACGCACATTAGAAGAAAAAGTTGCCGCACTCACGGAGCTGTCGTTGTTAGGAAGGGCTCTATCTAGTCGGAGCGCGAGCGAAGACTGATTAAAAATCTATGCTAATAACAATAAACATATTAAATACGTAAATATTCTTATTTCAAATGTATTTCTTTTTGTTTATTAGAAATACTCCTTAGCACCTTCAAAATTCACTCAAATAAAATCAGTCACCAGGGATCAATCTCTACATTTTTCAGGAAAAGAAAAAGAAAAGAAAATTCATGATAAAAATCCTATATGTATTTTTGGCGCGAACGTTTCCGAAGAGGGCACGTCCAACAGTTCCGTCACAAAGCTCCGCTGCACCATTGCCTGCGCATTCTAATGCAAATCTCATTGAAATGCTCTGCCATTGTTGTCACTTCCACTCTTTGGGTAGGCACTCTGAATTCTTGGTACGTCTTTAATATTCCTCCAACATTATAAAGCGTTCGACTTACGAAGGAAAAGCGATCCCAGTGTGGCTGTGACGTGGACACAGCAGATTGTTTTTAGGTGAATATGTGTATTTTTTTTTAACGTGGAGTGGTGCAATGTCGATGTTATCACTACTTTTCAATTTACTTTCAAAAGTCTTTGTTACACCGATAAGAAACCTCAGGATAATATGGACATCCGAACGAATTACGTAAACCTTTTTCGTATAAGCAAACAGTAAAGTCTGTCAAAATTCTTTAGCTGGCTGCTGAGCGAATTACCGCGTTTACTGTTGGTGGCAAATCAAGCATTTTTGGAACCGATAAACTGACACTTAATATTTTTCGCCATGTCCAGGGTACATGTCTATTCTTTGATAACAATTATCTTACTCAATTGCTTCATCTTTTATACGAAAAGAAAAGAAGGAAAATTCTAAAGAGATCGCAGCTTCAGCTTTAGGCGAAAGAAAACGCAACAGGCGGTCTGTTTCCTCCTTTTTATCGCCCCACAGGCAGCGACTGTTTGCTACATGCATAGTGCCTTTATTAGCTGAGCGTCTTAGTCTACCTAATTGGCAAAATTTGTAAGGCAAACAAGAACTTCTATCAATATCAGTGAATATAGCTAATAATGAAAAAACCGGCCAAGTGCGAGTCGGACTCGCGCACCGAGGGTTCCATACAATAAAAGAAGTAAAACAATGAAAGAATCACTTTTTTTCATATAATTCATTTTTCGAGTATAATTTACATGTTTATAATATACATATAGGTACTTTTGTTGGCAAACCGCAAACGTAACTTTGTTTTTGGCGGATTATTGTTATTATCAAAAAAGTATATTAGTCAGTGAGTTCATTTTATTTTTCCTGTAAAATATACATTAACTTCTATTGATCATAATTATTTCAGATTTTTCGATTGGTATTTTTTTCGACAGTTTGCCCAGTAAATCAAAAACTATCAGGCATAAAAATAAATAAAAAATTGTTTTAGAATACACAAGTTACGCCCTTTCATATGATACCCCACTCAATATTATTATCTCATTTTGAAAATTTGTCAACCCGGTTTTCCCCCCTTTTTAAATAAAAATAAAAACAATTTTCAAATTTTTACGATTGTTATGACGTCGCGTCACTATTATCTATAACTATTCTAAATTTCAAGTCGATAGCTTGAATAGTTACTGAAATAATCGAGTGTGACAGACGGACGGACGGACGGAGAAAGTCTCACCATAAGGGTTCCATTTTTACCAAATTGGTATGGAACCCTAAAAATTAATCACACGAGTTATAGGACTTTTGTACTCTTCTGCAAAATAAATGTTTTAAACTTTTTTTGAGAACGATCCCTTTCATTAGATACAAATAAGAGATCCATTTGAATAAAGTTTCCATTATGTTCCCTTCGGATTTATGGGAAAGGGTGAGTCAAGTTTTAGCGACGTTGCTATTAATTACAGAAGTTTGGACCGATATTAATTAATTAGGAAGTTCTGTTGTTTGTGACCTCTTCAAAGAAGAGTCTCTAAGCTACGTTCAGGTTAAACGCGAATATCAACTTTTTTCTAAATTGAGATCTTTGTAATTTTGCAATTATGAAAAGACAAAACTACCAGCACTTTCATAAGGTAGGATTTTACACTGAGAAGAACGGACAATAAACGATAGTACTTGTGCTTTAAAAAAATATAATATTAATACATATTATAACTTATGAGCAATCAGCATTTACATTGACCCTGCACAAAATACAAACTGTCTAAATAAAAAAAATCTAATAATAATAATTTCATTCCTTATATTATTAGGATTCTAATTTCCGCTTTTAATTATTTTACATTAATTCAAACCTGTTTATTCGCATCTTTCTTTAACACTCCTAGAACAATTGATGTTGTGAGAAATAATAGAAAGGGAAAAATGTTATTATAAGAAAAATCTTTGCGAAATAACAGCGGGTTGTAAAATGATCAGTGTACCGATCGATATCAATAGGTATAAGAGAATAATACCAATCACAGTAGATGGTGTTCTAAGGATTCTATTCAATTAATTTCTAAAACAGGCTCCGGCGGCAGCGCTTGCTCTGAAGGGCATTAATTAATGCCCCATTCAGCGAAACAAGATGGCATATAGTAGGGATTCCCTCTTTTTGTTCATGAAACTGGGACACGACTTCAGTTACAAAAATCACGTTAACTATTCCATTCGAAGTTCAGATAAAGTCCACCTTCTTCAGATTTGAGAAAATAACATCCCAGCAAAAACATTTTCATGTAAAATGTTGCCAAGACGAGAACATGTGGCTCACACTATCAAAAAGTTATCAGATCTCATGTAGAGCAAGACTTCTAACTCTACACGCCCTAACTCTATAAATCCTAACTTTATAAACTCTACACTTTAGTCAAAATATATTATGTCTTGGCTGTTTCGGTACCGTCACATGGGCGTAAAGTGAAGAATTTATTCACTGTTCAGTACTTTTCTAATAGAGTTTTGCAAGTGGCATAATGGACCATGCAAAATTCAAGAAATTTCACATTAAAATTAAATGGTATCACCATTGTTATGGGAAAAAACTTCCATTTATTAAAAATATCCTCTAAAGCAAAGGAACACACTTTTGCAAAGTGTGATGAAGTATTTGAAACCAATGCAGTTAGTAAAACCTAAGTGCAGTTTCTGAGGAGACTCAATACCTATCTAATAAATAATCGTTACTACAGAAACTAGGTATTGTATATCAGAAAAGTAAAAAGTCAGTGAATAATATTTTTACTTTACACCCAGTTCGTGACAGTAACGAAACAGCCAAGACATAATATATTTTGACTAAAGTGTAGAGTTTATAAAGTTAGGATTTATAGAGTTAGGGCGTGTAGAGTTAGAAGTCTTGCTCTACATGAGATCTGATAACTTTTTGATAGTGTGAGCCACATGTTCTCGTCTTGGCAACATTTTACATGAAAATGTTTTTGCTGGGATTTCACTTCTTTTTGTAAGTTGTTTACGACTATATTTTTATTTGGTTAATTTCCTTTTCTTTGGTGTATTTCTTGAATATCATTGCAAGGTGGATATTTGTCCGAATCAAGTATCCCCCCCTCTATCATTTAAATGAGGGAACCCTCCTTGGTTCACCTAGTTTATTTTTTTCCTCATTTGTAGTTTATTACAAAGAGTCCCTATATCAATTTTGAGACCTCTAGCATCAATATTTGCGGTAATTTCATACTAACTTCCATCCCCTATTTTAAGGGGTTGGGGGGTTAAATTTCCAACTTTTGGATTTTTTTTGTTGGTTGTGTGCTAATACTAGCTTATATACCAAATTTCAGAAATTAAGTTTTTATTATACCTATATACTTATGGGAAACCCCATACAAACTTCCAACCCCCTTATTTTATGGATGTGGGGTGATTAACTTAAAATCCTGAAACACGTATTTAATTGTTTATTACAAAGAGTCCCTATATCAATTTTGAGACCTCTAGCATCAATATTTGCGGTAATTTCATACAAACTTCCATCCCCTATTTTAAGGGGTTGGGGGGTTAAATTTCCAACTTTTGGAATTTTTTTGTTGGCTGTGTGCTAATACTAGCTTATATACCAAATTTCAGCTTTCTAGGTCTTCAGGAAGTACCTAGGAATTTTGATGATCATCAGTGAGTCAGTCAGTCAGTCAGTCAGTCAGTGACGAAATTTGGGTTTTTTAGACGTCAATAAAATCTAAAGTATAAGACCTATAAAATTGAAACTTTATAGGTTTAATAAGTTCACTGGCGACATCCTTTTCCGAGAATTTTGACTATCTGAAATAATTTAGGCCTAAGTTATAAGGGTTTAAAAATACGGCGAAACACTTCGAGAAAAGATAGGTAGTGCCCTCGCGCTTCGCTTGGCTCGTCTTGGCGGGGACACTACCGTGTCCCCAGATCTTGTAGAAATTTTCTTTGTATTTCAAACACTTATTTTTTAATCTTAATATATATAAATCTCGTGTCACAATGTTTGTCTTCAATGGACTCCTAAACCACTTAACCGATTATAATAAAATTCGCACACCATGTGCAGTTCGATCCAACTTGAGAGATAGGATAGTTTAAATCTCAATTTATCTATTTTTTATTACCCCTAAGGGCAAAACAACGTTTGCCAGGTCAGCTAGTAATAATATAATTTTAAAGGATATAATTCTTAGAATGACGTACGACTTTTTCGCAAAAAAAACTCTGAATACTTCTTCCATTTTAAGGGCTAAATAAAATAAAATAAATATACAAAAATACTGTTGCAGGCATATGCAGAGATCGAGACTACTTGGTACCTTCAAGCTATAAAGAGATTTATGAACAAGTCACGTGCATTTAATTATATGCCATTGAAATGATCCTGAAATTGAGCGTACGAGCTAATTGTGTAGCTATTGATATTGTCATCTGTATGTTTAAGTATGCAAAAATAATCATGAAATTAACTTTATTTGACCGAATGGCGTGGCGGTTGCAAACCTGCCGTCTGCATCGGAGGTCGTGGGTTCGATTCCCCACTATGTTTACTAACATTTAGTGAATGTTTGTGTGATGTGCATGAATGTTTTCCAGTGTTTTGGTGTTTTTCCATATATTATATTTATGTATATTAATAAGTATGTATATTTATCAGTTATCCCAAGATATAACACAAGCTATTGCTTACTTTAGGGCTAGATTACGATGTGTGCTATGTCCTGATATACATATATTTATTATTATTATTTATTTTAAATGAAGACCGGTTAAGTTAAGTTATTAAAAACGAACTAAAAGTATACCTTTCAGTGATATTAAGTCTATAGATGAATTAAACAATTCTTTCAACTAAACAGGGCTACAGTCACCATTTCCGTCTAACAAAGGCTGTTTTTATTTTATCACAAAATAAAACTGTTCTTGCATCCTAAGTAAGCAGAATTTGGAAGGAAACGGTATAAAAAACGAAACAGTAAAACACCTTTAGATATTTGATAATTTAACCACCAGATTCCTTTTTTTTTTTAATTTATGCTTATAAGAAGGAAATCTAAATATAACGATGCTATTTTATTGTAAGATAAAATCAAGCCTGCAGTGTAGTAAACTTTTAAGCAAACAATTTTAGTATTAATTCTTATGATTACAAGACTCATATTTTTCTGAATACTTTTCTAATTGAGTAATTTTAACAGCAGCCTTTTTTTCTTTATTTTTTTAGCGTGCGTTACACAAATAAAAAAAAAATATTAATAAAAACACGTCTAAAGAGTAAATTCAGTCTTCACTGTATCGTTAATAAGGCTACTCGTATAAGTTTTATTGAATAATGGAGAACGCCAAAATTTTCCGCGCAATATTTTTATTCATAATGGCTGTTCAATTATCGGAAGCGCGTAAGTTTTTTTAAGTTTTCGATTATTTTTAAGCTTTAAGTCGACTCTTTTTTTTACACTATACAAGTTAGTACTTGACTGCGATCTCACCTGATGGTAAGTGATAATGCAGCCGAAGATGTTAACGTACTAACTTAGAAGGGGTAAGTAAACATCTCAACGGTTTAATGGCCGAAGCCTCCCACCAGACCAGACCTGAGCCAACTTAGAAATAATAAAATTCCAAAGTGGCCCGTGGTGGGAATCGAACCCGCGACCTCCCACTCGGATTTAAGCGTGCGTCCCCTGCGCCAGGGAGGTCGTCAATATGTACTTGTAAATTATAAATTAAGCTGGTATATAATTACAGCAGTTCATTATCACTCCTATGGATTTGAGTTATGTAAAAAATACTATAGCACGTTTTATTAATGAGGTTACGTTGATGAACTTCTGGAATATTCCATTATTTGAGCCACTTGTAAAGTTTTAAGTAAGTTTTCAATTATTTTTTTAGAATATCCGCAGACAAGATGTTCGTTCGACGATTCCGCCTGTTTGACCTCACAGACTCAGAAGATTTTAAAGGCATTCGTTGACGGGATCCCAGAACTCGGTGTCCATAAATTGGACAAATTGCCCATAGACCCCTTAATAGTGGCGGCTGATAACTTTTTCTTCAATTGGACTGACATAAAAGCGGGAGGGCTAAAAGATGCAGTTATTGATGAAGTCTCGTAATAATGATTTTTACTCACTTTTAGTATGGATTTTTTGATTTAAGTTAGGACTTCTTTGGCATATTTCTGGTGCTTTCAGAAAAAAGTGGTCCGGGTGTCTACTGACACGAATAGCATTTTTAGGGTTCCATACCAAAATGGTAAAAAGGGATCCTTATGGTGAGACTTTCTCCGTCCGTCCAACATCTGTTTGTATTTAGGTATAAGTACCTACTAATAATAATAATCTAAAGACGGTGATATTATTCTTGCAATTTAATTTACAGCATTAATATGGAAGTGAAAACTATGCGAGTGTTATTCCACACGGATATCCTTCTGGAATTCTATTCCACGTTGGATGGAGTTTTGCTATCCGTTCTGCCAGTATATGGAAGTGGAAAAGGAGACCTGACTTTAAGTGTGTACCAAGATTTTTTTCCTCAAAATCAGTATCCTATTTTAATCTAGTGAATAAGTGCCTTTCTGGACAAATTTTTCAACAGTCTCTGATAATCTAAATTTATGATTGAGGTGTCATTCGTTTTGGAACGGCATCTAGATGATTTTCGAAAAAGTGAAGTTCCACTTGCGAAAATTGCGAAAATTTAACGATCAACTTAAAATAATTTGTCGAAAATATCTCATAACTAATAATAAATCTGTGTTATATTTCAGAAACAATGCAAATGGAGATATTATTCGTATTCGATATAATAAAGGATAACAATGGAAAAGACGTTATGGATCTCAAAACCTATTATTACGGATATGACACAGCCGGCGGCGTTATTTCTCGATTAGAAAATTTGTACGATGGAGATAAGAAAAAGAGTGAGTTATCATTTTTATTCTGATAGTCTATTTGGACACAAAAAGGTCTACCTATCAGAGTCTAAGTATAAAAATACGTACCTATAATTATTATTATCATCCGTAATGAAAAACAATCATACGTAGAAAGATATATTTATGATCGATAAAATTTTAATCGAGATATTTAGGAAAATAGATTCACTCAATAAATCAGGTAGATATAATAAAAAAAAATTATTTTACAGGTGACCAACTTCACAAGTTAGTTAATGAAAGTTGGAGAATCATGGTCAATAACTTCGGTTCCTTTTTCCAAAGAAAAATCACGAGCAAAATCTTCGATGCAGTAAAGCTTTATTTGCGCTCGCGACCTTTGGAAGAACTGGCTCTATATAAAGGCAATTAACACTTATTCCAGTGGACTGTTATGATTAGAATCCTAAAATTAACAATTATGAAAATAGCCGCAGCAAAAAATTACATTATTTTATTAAATTTAATTTTGTGTTAAAATCGTCTACAAAATTAACAACGATCCTTGATACTGCATCAGCTAAATAATTTGCCTAATTTGAATAACAAATTAAATTATGTGAATAAAAAATGTAATTTACGCCAAACAGTGCTAAAATTGTTTAATTATATTTTTAATACTCATCTTGAGAATTAATTTTACTTGAGTACTTTTTTACACTTTAGCATAATAATAAATAATTGACCTCTGTGCATATGTTTTTTAATTTAAACTTTATAAATTATCGAACTTAGTTTCGTTAAAAATTAAAAGTCTGTTGAATGTTATTGATGATATTAACGTACTACATACTTTTTTAGATACGATATTATGTCTTACATTAAATATAATATAGAAGAAAATGATTCCGATTCCAAAACGTATTATAATAACCTGACTTTTTTCATTTCATTCCGTGTACTACGGCACTCATTACAACTCCTATTTGTATTCACCAAAGGGAACACCTGAGGCGCATTGAAATCATTCTTTTATCCCACTTTGATTTCGGCTTTAGCTGTAAAGTCGGGATTAAATCTCGTGAATCACAAAGCCTTGTATTTATTTGCATAAAGTATTATTTTACGGAAACCGCAAGATGTTTTGCAGTTAAGGTAAGACTTAAGAAGATGTGGTCGTTTTAAAGAAGTATTTCCGAACTAAATATGGCCAGGAGCATAGATTATTACTATATGAACCCGAATAACACCACAACATGATCGAAATATGCACGAATTACAAATGATTTTGGTATTACGTTTGTATGGGAGACACCGTGGGTCAGTTGACTCTTAAGAACTAGGGATAGAGTCTCAACGTGCCTTATTATGTCAAATGATAACAGTAGACAGTATTGTTTTGTATCATAGATTTATGATAGGTCGTTGTTCGCGCTCCGTTTTGTATATTCAACCATTTTCAAGCAGTTTTCAATAAATTTATAAGAGGATTAATATATCGCGAACTTTGTGACGTGCCCACAAGTTTGCGACTTTGTGTCACTACTCTGAGTGTAGGTTTAGCTAGAGCGAGATGAATACTAATAAATTGCAAACTTTAGTTTGCTGTTCGTTGGCGCTTTTAGTTTCTACATGAACAAGTTAATTCATATCGTGCCCACAGATCGCGCCATCGAAACCTTTCAATTTAATCAAGTATTCAAGCTCAAACACATGTTATTGGCAGTATGTTCGGAAATTAAAAAAAAATAAGCCAGCAGTTCTTAATTATAATAAATAAAATAAAAGGTAACAAAATAAAGGTAAAAGATTATGGAGACAACGTCTCCTGCTGATGTTCTGATGTTGAGACAAAACGTAGATGGGTACATACGGAACTAAATATATTTTTTTAAATTAATGTTGTACTGTGACCTGTATCGATATAGCCAGTTTATATGATAGTAGCGGACGCCCATTTGGTGATCGATTTGATGAGATTTTGTACGCGATTGCACCTTTATTCCACGTTTATTTGTTAGGAAATAAGAATTTATTTTTGTGTCATAAAGAAAAAGATCTGTAAGTGTCTGAGACGCGGGAAAACGCAAAGTCTGAAAACAAAGCGACCCTATGCCAGTTATTTTCAGTACGAAACCCTAAAATGCAATATTGTTCTTTGTTTACGGCGCAATAAATTCTTCGCTTAAGCACCTGCCGAAATAAAATAAATAATAACGCAGCCGTGCGAGAACAGTGTGTGCTTGCAATAAATTTTCTCTTAGCAACATTTTTAAATTTTATTATATTTAAACATAAGACTATTTGAAAAAATCTCTAGAATTGAATATATTGATATATTAATTTTTCACAAAGGGCGAACTTACAGTCGTTTATAAAAAAAAAAAAAACTACCAATACGTTGAGAAAGCAAATGATGTGACAAAAAAGAATGCTTGCATCGAAGAGGTAAGGTACTTAGGTAAATTAATAGATCATTTGTTTGTTATCTCGTGAGCAGACGAAAGTGGATTTTATTTACTTTCTTGTTAAAATTTACCCAAATTATCAAGAAGAGGTATTTGTCATTCACAAAACGTTTTTCCTCCACGTTTTTGATTCGGACCGCCATGGTTCTGTCCAGCTAAATATGGCCTGCCTTCAAGAAAGGTATTATTATAAGCTATTATGTATTTTTAGGCATGCGCCCTCATGCCTCATCTCATCATTGCTTTCCATCAGGAACGATTGTAAAACAATCGCAAATCTATTAATAATAATAAAAAATGTTGTAAATAGGTACTTTGTGTTTTGTAAGTCTATAATTTAATTATTTTTAAGTCTAGCAATGAAGCAATTTCAGTCACATTGCCTCTTTATTCCCAGTATTCCGTGTATTATACTTGACTTATACTTTATATAATCAAAAAATTGCACGCCGAAGTCAAACAAATTAAAACAAACACAGAAAGGACATGTACAAGGACATCTTATCACTACATAAGAGGATCTCTTCCAGATGCCCCTAGATGCTTATATTACTAGTAAGAACTTTGTATACTTACAACTTTTACTCCACAGTGCAATCGCCATCAGAAATACAAAAGTGAGACCATAAAAAAACTTTTTATCGCTGCGACATAGATACCGCTATCCGCCAAGTTAAGGAAGGCATAATGTCCTCGTATCGTATTAATGACATCGTTAGAGCGACAAAACGCTTTCCAGTTTAGTCGTTCGCTCGGTAATCGAATACATAAATCACAATAAAACTCCCAACGGGGAAAGCCGCTGCTCTTAATTTGTACATCTGAAAAATACAGGTGTAGGATTGTTCTTGACCTTGAATTACATGATTGGGTTGTTGGGTACATCGAATCAATAAAATATTAAAATTAAGGGGTTATATTCATTTTTTTATGAGAACCTCCCAATTTTCCCAACTATCTTTAACACAGTTGGTACGGGTTTGGATTAGGATGGGAGGTCGTGGCGAGCGACAGGTTTTAGTGGGTGCAAGTCCCACATAACTCTTCCGTGAAAAAAAGAGTCTTTTGGAATTTTATTATTTCTAAATTTGTTGTCTTCAGCCGCGACTAATTCTATCAACCTGGCAGCAAAGATTGCCCGCTATGCGATTTATCGTTCCGGTTTGATGCTGTGTAGAAATTAGATACCAAACCTAGGGGTTGCCTACCCCCTCCCATGCTAGCACCATAATATATTGGCTCCATAAATTAAAGTTACTTACTTGTGTTTATAACTTACTTGTGTTTTGAAGAAAAAAAACCGGCCAAGTGCGAGTTGGACTCGCGCACCGAGGGTTCCATACCATAAAAGAAGTAAAACATTAAAAGAATCACTTTTGTTCATGAATTTACGAGTATAATTTACATATAGGTACTTTTGTTGGCAAACCGCAAACCTAACTTTGTTTTCGGCGAATTATTGTTATTAGCAAAAAAAGTTTTATAGTTAGAGGGTTGATTTTATTTTTCCTGTAAAATATACGTTAGATTCTTTTGATCATATTTATTTCAGATTTTTCAAATGGTAAACTTCGGAGATAAGGGGGGGGGACGGTATTTTTTTCGACAGTTTGCCCAATAAATCAAAAACTATCAGGCATAAAAATAAATAAAAATTGGTTTTAGAATAGACAAGTAACGCATTCAATTCAATATTGTTATCCATTCAATATTGTTATCTCATTTTGAAATTTTGGCGACCCGGTTTTCCCCCCTTTTTAAATAAAAATAAAAACAATTTTCAAATTTTTACGATTGCTATAACGTCGCGTCACTATTATCTATAACTATTCTAAATTTCAGGTCGATAGCTTGAATAGTTACTGAAATAATCGAGTGTGACAGACGGACGGACGGACGGACGGACGGACGGACGGACGGAGAAAGTCTCACCATAAGGGTTCCATTTTTACCAAATTGGTATGGAACCCTAAAAATGTTAGTATTTTTGTTACCTCCAAACACTATAACACAAAAATATGCTTATTTTCCGCGCTTTTTATTTTGTTCCGCATAGCTTAAGATTGATTAAAACTTTACAAAAGTGCAATGCAAAGTGTTTATGAAATGATGGGAAAATGCTTTTAGTACAATCACAATATCGCGTGCCCTGAACAGTTAAGAGGCCAAAACATCAAAGTAATACACGTGGGCTTTGGTGAATTAATGCATTTCGCGTGAAGATAAATTCAATTAGATTTTTAATTTTTTTTATAAATACTCAACTTTTGCTCATGCTCGTAATATACTTTCAAATTTCTTTTTAAATATTCCTTATCACAGCATTGGCATAGAATTACTAAACAGGGCGGCTTCGTTTCTTACAAAGTCTAGTAATACAGTAACCTGAAACCTGAAGTATTGTTCGATATCGGTTCGTTGTATAGAACGAGAATCTTCTTGCTTTCAAACAATTGTGCTCAAATTTTAACCAGGTAGGAAGGATTTCAGTCATTCTGTAACAATAAAAAGCATAGATTTATACCGAAAAGGGCCGGATCTGCATTTTGTCTGAATTGCACGAGTGCGAGGCTCTATTCAATTTGAGAGGCGGACCCAGTTCGCACTTGTGTTTGAGGATTATTCATAGGAGGAACAAAAGGTGCGACGTCGGATGATTTACGGAGATTTTACAACGACGATATTCCATCTACCTTTTGTTTGTTCCACTTTCAAGTGTGCTTTCATGTTTTCAGAGTCCTATTCATATGGGAGGGTTATGACATCATTGTGTCATTCTTTGTACTAATACTGTTATAGTGGATCATCAGCAAAATATTTCGTAATTGGTTAAAGTGACGTTTTTTCAGTAAAATATTCATTCATCGCGAAAAATGAAGATACAGTGCGAATGGTTTTACTTACATTAAAACATAACGGAGAAATTATTCATACAGTAATATTAGAAGCACTATTATTAGTTTGTCAGTAATTATAAGGCCAACATTTTCCCCCGTATTTAAGTCAATAGCGCAATTATTTTAATAGAAGACTAAACGTTCGAGTGATCCAAAGAAGTCTCAATATTTTATGTACTTGCACAGAGAGGAATTGCCCCGGCCCAACAACAATTATTAGTGATATTGTGATGATACTTATTAGTTAAAATTATACAATTTTTTGTCTCTACACCTTAGTTTACGTCCTTATTTGTACAGATATATGAACGATAGTCAATTTGAAAACGATTAATAGCTACATTATTCCCGCAGCTCCACTCGAATAAATTTAAATTTTTCATAAATGCCCAAAGAATTACGCCTTTCCTCTTTTCGCTACATCCCTTTTTCTCAACCTTTATACCTACTTCATATAGTTGTAGCTATAGATTGCTTTAGATTTTTTTTCTAAATACTAGGCGTATTTGCCTGAGTTAATTAAAGTTTTTTTTAATGCGTTCCATAGTTTTGGTTTTGTTGTTATAGCGTCAAGAATATCTAAAGATTTCAAGGATACTATTTCCCCTAAAAATAGTAATTTTCAAAATTAACCTGCTGAGATATCAATACTTATTTGAAAACAGAAATAAGTTTGTAAGGTTACTTGAAAAGTACTCAATGGTAAAGTTTACATCTTTTGTTATCTCTATTTATATTTCAAATAGCTTCAGTGACTCGAGTTTTAGAAAAGTTTATTCTAAGTTCCCTTATTCGATTTCTAGATACCGTCTGATTATTTTATGGACACCAATTGATAAATTTAGCTGGAACTTTGGATGGTTAATCACAAAAGGTATGAAATAAATAAGTTTCAAAGAAGCCCAATTTAGGGATCGCAAACATTTGAATATTTAGATAATTATTTTAGATCCCAACAAATTCGTAATTATAAGAATTCTTCTTGTTAATTAAATTGTTGTTGTTGTTAAATTTTTATGTTGATTGTACAGGATTTAGAAGAAGTTTGCCCGTCATAATTGTATTGCCGACTATCTAACTCGCCCATGCTTTGCTTGGGTCTTACCGTTGGGTGCCTTTGACTCTTTCTACCATCTCATTCATATTTTACCCCTCTCGTTATGTTTACATGTATCGAATACATTAAACTCTTTTCCCCTTATATGACGGAATACCTACCTGTACCTGACAGTATAGAAGGCTCACTCGGAAAGATGATTTTAAAAAATAGCGACTCTAGCGCTGACACAAAAAGTGCAATCAATTTGCAATAGCGCCTGGCCACACCTCCTAAAAGAACTTCTCCTTCTAGCGCGTAACTTAATCGCTTTCGACGTACTAGGGCTACCTCGTCATCGGGCGCACGCAGCGCGAGAAATAAACCGTACCCGGACTAACACGAGCAAAGTATCTGGCGCGTGGCGGCCGTCTGAAATTAGGACGTCGAGACGCCTACCTGTAATTTCGCAATCACGAGACAAGTGGACCTGGCCTGCTTTTGTCTAGCTTAAGATTTAGCCAGCGGAGGAGATAATTTCATCCCCTGTCAGAAGACAAAATTAGGGACTCGATTTTTAACTCTTTCCCAGGCTACAATCCCAGTTTAAAGAACTGTAGGCAAATGAAATTACACTAACGATACACCCGGCTAAGCAGCTTCACCGCCCCAGGTCGAGACACTAAGTAAACTTTACCCATGAATTATTCAAGGTGTAAAGTCACCCGGACGTTTTTGGCAAGGAATTATGTTAATAACTTTGTACTATCCCCATTTGTCTTCTCGTGGTTTCAGAAATAATGTGCTGCGATCCGCAACAGATGCTTTCTTCATGCAACAATAAAGCTTAACTTTAATTAAAATTATTACGTATATTTTATCGTTTTCGTTTGTTTTTCTTTCAATTACTTTTTGCAGTACACTGTAGACACTGGTCTTTGAAAAGGTTTTAAATAGACCATTACACTAGGCCAATTGCGCGTTGATAGGCTTTATACGCCTTTACGATTTAAGAGATCGTTGAACGAAAATGTTTTTCCTTCACCGTTAGCAATCGATATATTATACGCTCATAAATCTGAAAAGTCAGAGGTCTCGACTCTCTGCTAGGAATCTACATTAGAGCTATCACAAACAATTCGCCGTATCTATGAATAATATAATGATAAATTGTACTATTAAAACATACAACTGGCTGTGACAACATAGGATCTATCGCAATATAAATTAAAAAGAAAAAACTACGAGTTCTTTAGATTGCGGTTCTTCCGTAGTAACTCGTAGTTTTTTCTTAGTAAGTAGGCATTAAATTAAAGAAATGAAACATTCTTATTCGAAACTTTACAAACAGATTTAATTAAACTTTAAGAAATTCAGTATCTCAAGTCGCGAGGAGGGATGACGGCGTCGCCTCAACGCCTCCTTAATAAAATTATGATAAAAACTTAATTTCCATTCATTGCAGCGAAAAGCGAGCTTTCCGCGAAACATCGCCTCTGAATGTGACAGAATTTAAATCAAGACACGAATTCATGTAAAACTCTATTAAGGCCCTTCGCACACGGCTCGTAATCGTAAGCGTATCGTAATCAGCGCGTACGTTGAGAGCAGTACGAGCACAAACATGTCCGCAGACGTAGCGATTTTGCAGCGAATCGTAGGATGCGTAATGTTCATTATACGATACGCTTACGTTTACGAGCCGTTCACGGCTTATTCACAACCTATATTACAACCAAGATAATTACGTACTGTTATTTTTTTACTAAATACTTAAGCTTTTATTTAACTTTAATGTGTAACTATATATTCGACTCAATTTTGAAGCAAATATTAGCTTCAAACAATTGAACTGATTTATCACAAGTTTTTGTTTGACATGTTCAGCTGAGTGACGTCATTCTTAATTCAAAATGGCGGAACACACAAGATGGCGGACTAGTTATTTATAATGCACTCCTGCAATACGAAAGGGTTTGCTGAGAATAATACGGATAGATTATCGTATGAAAACTTGCTTTTAAAAATATTTTTTGAATGATTACTTCTTTAAAATGAAAGCCAAAACTCAATTTTAGCCTAATCGCTGTGAGAATCATCGTACCGAATAACGAAATAAAAAAACAGGACGGAGATTTGTGTTAAATTCATATCCCGAATGATATGTGCCGGCAATTCAAAATTCTTTGCAATAGGCACCGCGCTATTTCAAACGATGTTTGTGAATTGAGCTTTGAAGCACAATAATATTTTGGAGAACTTAAATTAATTCGTAAGCCCGCGTATATGTGTCCTAGTTGGTCCTATTGTATTCCGAATATGTAACAGTGTACGACACATTTATCATGTAATTGATCGTGGTAAGCGGCGTAAATAATCCATAATCCCATAAATATTATTATATTTCCGTTAAAATGTTGCCGGTGGGTTTGTGCACCTGGATTTCAGTTATTAATATGAAGATGGATTGTCCGGGTCTCAATATAAGCTATTTCTAATCTTAGTAACCCAAACATACATACAAACTACAACACTTTTACATTTACAATATTAATAGGATAAATGCAAATTTTCGGGGATAATGTAGGACGTAAACACGTGAAGGGGTAAATATTTAGATAAGACGATCTTTACCTATGTGTGTAATGTGTGTATATGTTGCTACTCATGCTCCTCTGATTATTATACTGATTTGGCTGAAATTTCCAATGAAGAAATCTATCGTCGTGGCAATATTGATAAAAAAACGAATGAGATACCAGTATAAGTAGATAATAAAGCCGAATTAAGTCAATAATATAAAATCTTCTTATGTAAAAATCGACGCTGGTATTTGCTTCCCCCCATCTACCCCCCGTCTACCGGTAGTAGATTGTTTTCGCAAGTATTCCGGACAGTATGGCTGCTCAAACACCGAGATAAAAGGGTATTGTTCAACTTGACGCCAGGAAATGCCTTAGGTGATAGTTGGATTGTCTGCAAGAGGTGCTAGTTCCCTTTTATTTGTCGAAAAAAAGTTTTTCTTGATTTAATTCTGCAAAAATTTTCATTTGTTTGTGCTAATGTAATTCAGAACACCTTGATAGAACATCTTTCAGTTTCTTTTTTAGTGTCTATTTCGATTTTTTACAATCCCAAACTCTCATTTTACTGGGAACTCTCATTTTTCTGGGGTATAATGTAGCCTACGGTAAAAATTATCTCTACTTTTAAAATTTAAATAAAAAATATTAAAGGATGCAAGAAACGTGATTATTTGCTCGGTTTTGAATTTGGTGGGCAGCTGTGTTCAGTTTAATAATATCTGGGTGACCGAGTCTCACTCGGTAGTTTAACTACTGGCCAATAGACGCCAGCAGGAGCCATATTTAATTTTTTGGTGAATTCGACATTTTCTAAAAATGATTCCAAGCTAGATCGATTTATCGCCCCCAATGCCCCCCGTATACTAAATTTCATGAAAATCGTTCAAGCCGTTTCCGAGATCCAGATTATATAGAAATATATATATATATATACAAGAATTGCTCGTTTCAATGTATAGGATTATTAACGGGTTTTGATAGAACTGAACCCTCACCGCACGAGCCCGATTCGCACTTGACCGATTCTTAGAATACCGATCGAAACGGATCAAACGCGTGGTATAGAAATGGAAACAAGATAAAAGAGGTCCTGTCCCAAGAGGTGCGCTTGACAGAGAGTAATGCGTCCGGGACACTTGCACTGTGATCTATGGCAGTTCTTCCCCGACGAAGTGTTCACGCGTCTTTTGTTACCGATGCCACCGGTGTGAGGCTTTATTTATTATGAAAGTGGACTTGAAGATTTTCCTGCATGTTTACCTATGACGTTCGAAAGCAGGGAATGAAGGGCTGAAAAGATGATGACCATGGATGTATGGAATCCCTTACTAAGCTTATTCAAATTCAAAATATCTGGGTGACCGAGCTTTGCTCGGTAGTATTACAGCTACTCACCAACAGATGGCAGCAGGAGTTTACTGTAATAGTTTTACTTTTCGCCAATAGATGTCAGGTATAGAGTTATATTTTTTTTAATAAATACGAAATTTTCTAAAAATGAATCCTAGCTAGATCAATTTATCGCCCCCAAAACCCCATACCTTGTAATTTCATGAAAATCGTTCGAGACGTTTCCGAGATTCAGATTATATAGAAATATATATATATACAAGAATTGCTTGTATATATATATTTCTATATAGGATAGGAGGGTATAGGATTTTATGTGATAGAGACTACGGTCTCCACATTAACTCCTACAATTATTATAATTATTATTTTAAGAAACATTCGTATTCCAAAGTTATAGGCATGTAAAGAAGTTGCACTATTTATTAAAGTCTGTATGACACATACAGAAATGTGCATTGAAAAGAAAGTAAATCTTTATACTTATGCAAAATTAAATTCCGGATATGAAAAACAAATTAATAGTGCCAATGGGTCTTAAAAAACACGTATTTTTTTTCTAGAAAATTTTAGTTTTGGTTCATGAGAAAACTTGACACCACCTTTGGTCATTAGGGTTCCATACTGTAATGGTCCGTGGCGGATCGTCTAGCTATATTTGATTCGTAATTGAGTACCCTAGAGAAAGAGCCTATTTTTATTTACTTACTTACAATCCTTACCTTATACATTCCAGGAACTAGTTTATTATCTCCCGGCTGCCACTTTCGTGCTGTGTCGTTTCCTCGAAAGCACCACTCAATCTCGGTGATTGCAGTTTAAATATAAAACTAGCCAGAAACTGTAGCCTGCTAATTTTGACTAGGTTCTTTTAATACAATTTAAGACTCTGACTTTACTGCTATGCAAATTCAATTCAATATTATTTAACGTCCAGGCTTTATTGAGGTCCGGTCTGGTTCTGAAGGAACACCTGGCCTGGCTGGCATTCAATTGTTAAGCTATATTTCTGAATTTAAATAAATGCTGTCAGATCTAGGTTCTGTACTTCAAAGCATGTTAGGCACACTCAAATGTAAATATGAATCGTGATTTAGATATAGTTACATAAAGACATTCGATATTGGAGAGTTTTGATCTAGTTAATCACATGAACTTGTAATAGAATTGAAAATTACATTTTATTATTATTTAACTAGAGTCTGGATTCTTAACGAGGCTCCATTAGCGAATACCCTTGAACGTGAGGGAATTATATAAATGAAATGAACATATTAGAGCTTTAAATCATCTGTATTTAGTGAAATAAATTTATTGATATGAGAGAAAGAAACTTTATAATTATTTAGAATTTAGATTCGATGGATCACATCGATATCTAAATTCAAGCGTTCTGTTCCTATCCTAGCCAATCCAGAGAAAACCAACGCTTAAAGGAAAAACTCTGTAGGCATCATGTAAGTATATCTTAATATAATATTACATACACACATGAGTACAAAATGAAATGGTACATTATAATATACAACGACATCGGTAGAGACAAAACACATACTCTATTGTATACAACTCTAGCCTAAAGGTAGGTATTTACATTATTCAAGCTAACCTCACAGCTGGTTTATTCCAAGTTTAATAATATAATTTATATTGCCCATCATTATCTTAAAGCAACCGATAACACGTGTAATATCGCACGTGGTGCGTGCGATATTTAATAAGGTGCATTTTTGCCTAACCTTTCAATATAAAATCGATAAAAGGCACAAAATTATTAAAACTGGCACGCCCGTGAAACCTTACTTAGCCCAGACCTTGGCTGTCTTCCGCTCCTTCGTTCCTGCTAATGAATGACCTGGAATCCCGTGCCAGGATCCATTATGTTTAACTCACAATTTGTCTTACGACTCTAGCATCAAAGTTCTAAATTTCAGCTGTGAAATTATCTCAAGTAATAATTTAGTAAAATGATTGGAGTACATTACCAAAATCTCCGACACTCGTCTCGCCTGCTTTGTCACTAACACAACCCTAATTTAATTTTAGTCAAAGTAAAATATTACAAAGTGTTTAGACTTAGAATAACGAATTTAATTTATACAAGTTGCAAAAGGGTTAACACTGACTCTATATAATATAACGTACAATAATTAGGTACGAGTAACTTGTTAGTGGTCGTAGTATGACCAGCGTAGGCGCCCGAATGAATCTCTCCCGGCGCGGGCGCCGTGCGTCCCCGCTCTCGTCATCCCTTCCTGTAAGCAAGAAACAATACGCCCCGAAATCACTCTGTCTTTATTGTAATTGGTC
This sequence comes from Coenonympha glycerion, assembly GCA_963855885.1. Lineage (NCBI taxonomy): Eukaryota > Metazoa > Arthropoda > Insecta > Lepidoptera > Nymphalidae > Coenonympha > Coenonympha glycerion. The sequence continues at coordinate 10,477,384 of OY979637.1, read as the reverse complement.
ACCGATGGCTCGGTGACACGTGATAGGTTTAGTTCATTGCCCCGCCTCTGAGTTAACTTCTAATTTTGTGTTAGGGCGAGACAGCGAAGTATTTCTGTCTCTATATTTTATACGGTTAGCAACGCTTTCTTAAATTTTTTTATACAAACTTCACCTTATCGGGAAAACATCTGGATTGCATTCAGCGCATGATATTTTAACGAACGTCCGTTTTAAAAAAGGATTTATGGGTTTCGGTCTTTCTGCTAAAATTTAAGAACATTTGCCTCTTTTGTTTTATAGTTTTAAAATGTGCATTTAGACCCTCATAAATTTTATTCTAACGCTTTGAATCGCTTTGGATTTCATATTTCTATTTTTTGTTTATTTTTCGAAAGTTTTACAAGTTTAAGTTTTAAATAGCGTTCCGTCGACAGAATTTTATCTACTTTCAAATTTATGATTATTGCGGATGCTTTTTTTGTTAAAATTTTTAGGGCTTTATATTATTTTATCCGTGAGAAATATTGAGGACCATCTCAATACCAAAATGGAAAAAATGTAACCCTTATGGTGATACCTTCTCCGTCTGTCTGTCCATCTGTCACTCTCGATTATTTCAGTTATTAAATTATCCGGTTCTCATATAAATTACTCTCATAACGCTATAATTTACTCCTATTCCGAAACAAGTGAAACACGGCTCTGCGAAATTGATAAATGTTGTCAATCTCACCTCGAATTTCAGTAAAGATCTACATCAAACTTGTGTCGTAAATTAGTTGAATATGTTACTTTGTTTCTTTATCAAAACAGGACGAATTTATAGTAAAATGAAACTATCACCGTTACATGAGTAAAAAACATAGATAATTTTATTTATTTACACTGTGTAATAAAAAATTAAACACTTTCAGAGAAAATTAGATAAAACAGCTACAACATAATTTTTGGTGATTTCAGTATACACAGAACGCAGTAGGTACTTTACGTGAATCACGTCATTTATATCTATTTTTCCAAGTGTAGTGTGCTCTATTATAAATCTTGAAAAACTTATCAATAACGCAATCTACATGTTAGTTTCAGCCGCTATCGAAGTAGCTGTATGAAAGTTACATGAAAATTAGCAATTTAATCTGACTTCGCAATACAAACACGAAGGCTTCGCGTGACCTGTCTGGTGCAATCAACTCGCCTAACTTTATCGGAAAGCGGATGGTAGGCAATTGATTCACAAAGAAAAGGAGCCCTTTCGAATTATCGTTTACAAGTATACTTAAGTTGTTTTCAAACTTATCGAAACTTTTCCTCGAAACCTTAATTAAAATATTATATATTATGAAAGTTAAGGATGAAGATTTTATTAAAGTTTGCATAGAGTTTTTATGTCGATATTATAATAACAACAGGCTAATTTAATAAAACACACACATAATTTACCATTTTTTCTTGGCGGCCATTTTTTATTTGAATTTTGTATGGTTGTTTTCTACTATAGCCCAGTCATATTAGGTAAAAAAAGGGGTCAACCTCGGAATGAAAGATAATAAGCTGCAAATTGGTATGAACCTTTGTTTTGTCATTCTAAATGTTGTCTCAAAAGTCACAATCGTTATCGTGTCCGCGTCTCAAGATATTCAAGGTCAAAGGTCACAAAAATCGGTTTTTCGCGAATATCTGGCTTCCTATCGGTTAAATGAGATTTGCATTTATTATAAAAGTTGTAGGCTATAAAATTCCCTACAACTTTTGTTTAAACTTTTTTTCATACGACCAACCGTTTTGAAGGTAGAGCGCGAAGTGCACATCGTACAGTCATATACGGCCTAATGCAAGGTAAGCGTGAGTTATGGTTATCAGTACGTTATAAAGTCAATTATTTACTTGGAAATTATAATTATTAAACAATGCCTATTATTTATGTACTAACTATTAATTATTTATATTTAATTAAAGTAAGTAACTTGATTATTTATATATAATTATTCATATTTAACTATTTAAGTATAAAATATTATTAATTCTGGATTATATATTTTAGTTTTATTTTAAGTTAACACGACATTATATATCTTTTCTTTTAAACGCGTAAATTTCTCAATACTTATATACCTGGAAATACTTGTCCCTACCCTGTATCCAAGTAATCCCGATGAAGAAAATACATATGATCCCGATATTCTGGAAGGTTTGGAGATGAACATGACAGATAATGAGGATGATGACAATGAATCGAACATTTTTGAGCGACAAGAAGAAGAAGACGACGAAGAAGAAGAAGATAATTAGCTTCCATTTCCAATTTCATTACAATTAAAATCAACAAAGATACTTTTGATATTTGAAGTCACATTTTGATAAATGTATATTATGCCGTATTTAATAATAAATAAAAATATGTGTAAAATATATACTCTTACTATCATTTTAACTTAAAATAAAACTTAAATATATAATCCAGAATTAATAATATTTTATACTTAAATAGTTAAATATGAATAATTATATATAAATAATCAAGTTACTTACTTTAATTAAATATAAATAATTAATAGTTAGTACATAAATAATAGGCATTGTTTAATAATTATAATTTCCAAGTAAATAATTGACTTTATAACGTACTGATAACCATAACTCACGCTTGACCTTGCATTAGGCCGTATATGACTGTACGATGTGCACTTTGCGCTCTACCTTCAAAACGGTTGGTCGTATGAAAAAAAGTTTAAACAAAAGTTGTAGGGAATTTTATAGCCTACAACTTTTATAATAAATGCAAATCTCATTTAACCGATAGGAAGCCAGATATTCGCGAAAAACCGATTTTTGTGACCTTTGACCTTGAATATCTTGAGACGCGGACACGATAACGATTGTGACTTTTGAGACAACATTTAGAATGACAAAACAAAGGTTCATACCAATTTGCAGCTTATTATCTTTCATTCCGAGGTGAAAGCCCTAATATGACTGGGCTAAGTCGATTTCTTTTATTTGATAGCCTACTCAATAGGTAAAGATGTCATTCATCATTTTGCAGTAGCAGCGGCCATCTTGGACCAATTTTTTATCAAACATAACTAAGAACACCCGACTAATTCTTTCAATAATTCTAATTAATTAATTAATAAACTGATAATTTAATTCGACACTTTTCAAACAAATCCGGTTTATCCGTTTGGGAGTTACGATACTAGACAGACACACACAGACACGTCAATAACACCCCGTCATTTTTGCATCATCGGTTAAAAAGCAATTACGCCTACAATTTTGCTATAAAGTGAGGCAAATTTAGACGCCAATGTTGAAGCATTTGTAATGATTCAAGGAAACCATGCAAAAGCTAAACGGAGGAACTTCAAGAATATCTTTCATTTTAAAAAAATAGGTAGAGTTTAAATAGAAAATAAAAATTTAAAAACTTCAGTATTAACCTATAAATATTGCTTATTCTTTCATAGGAGGGATATTAATATGGAGAAGCTTCAACCTTCCACGCTTATGCAATGGGAATTTTTGTGTAGTGGGCCTGTTGGTATTTCCATTATTTCTGATACGTAGGTATTGCTAAGGTAGTCCCCATCAGATTCAATAAAGGAAAAGATCAGATTCAATATAAAAACGCCTTCAGTCATCTTGAAGGCTTCCTATGTAGTAGCTTCTCTCTGCGATATCTGCGATAGAGGCTTCTACATACAGCAAATATCTATTCTGCGAAAATTTTAAATACTGTTAATTTTTTATTCGACTGACTTGGAACTTCTATAGCTGTTGTACTTAATATCAATTTTAATTTAATAGTATTACCCGTTCCGTTAATTTAATAGTATTCCTGACGAAGAGCAATTTAACTGGCATTCTGGTCAATAGAATGACAACAATAATGCTTTGCACAATTAAACTACAGAACTCAAAAAAAAAACATTATTTCAATCAAGACCAACGCTTCCTGTTCAGCTTGTATTATTTCTTTACAAAGTGCAACGATTCAGTTCTTTATTTGTTTAATACTGCAGCAAAGTTCCGTACACGTGATTCGAAAAGTTCCACCCACCTAAACGAACTTTCCAAGGAACAGTTTAATTGTACCTGCTAAGCATTATAGCAAGGCTAGCATAAAGATTAAAAAAAAAACATGATGGTAAGGTTAGTTTAACAATTTGCTAATAATTAATACCACTACTACTGAAAACTTTCTTACAGATTCTACTTAAAACAATGTCACTAATTACATTCAATTTCAAAATAAAGCATAAAGCAATGACTCTCAAAAATTTATACCAATTACATCAATACATCATAATAATAATAATATCTTTAATTTCGATTTTTGCAGCGCTGTGTTGATAGTTAACTGTTAAGGCTATTGTTTTCTGCACATTTTTCGTAAAGTTCGTTCATTTTACTCGGCAAGTTAAGTCATTGACAGCATGGTGCATTATTCGTCTGTAAATTACTGTATTTTTATCCTTACCTGTAAAGTAGGTACTATTTTTATGCAAAATTGATACGGTCCGTGATACAGCGAATTCGCTCGTTATGCTAGCCTTTTTGTATAGTGCGGGATGCAAGACTGCACGTATCCAATGAACAATCTAAATCAGTGTTTGGAGCGTGTAATCCCTCGCCTCTACTTTAACGAAGCATTAAGAAACTTTTTTGGACTTCGTTAGGGAATTGAGATAAATAAAAATATACTTTGACCTAAAGCCATAAAGTCTATTTCGCATCGCCTTCATTTTCTATCAGTATGATACAGTTTACACTTTTTTGTTTAACCCACGCATTTTAATTTAGTTTTAACCCAGGGAGTAGGGTTATGTTTTCAAAGGATGAGAATAATTCGTTGCACGCTTTGTAACTATTCGAATAGTTATTGGGGGATAATTCAAACATCTTGATCTATCACACAAGTGCACATAAGTGGCTTTTATGAAATCATAGCAATAAATTCCCGTGCCATATCGGCAGTTGTTTGCAGCTTACAAATAGTAGAACTATAATTAAATTATTACCAATGACTTAATAGCAGTACGAAAAAAACGACTACTTCAACTTTACGTAAGGTTTTGAACCAGTGTAAGAAAAACGTGTTCATCGCTATCTTAATCGTTTACCAATTCTGCCCGCTGATTGGTTTCCTGTTTTACGTCAGCCAATGAACGCACGATGAATACGTTTGTCTTACGCAAACAGGCTTCTGGTAGGTTAAGCGCTAATTCAGTGATAATAATCAAATAGAAGCCACCGAGCCATCTTGTCCATGTTAAATAAATTCCTGCCTTAATAAATAAATAATACAAATATAAGATTTTGTAGCAAGCCTTACTTGTTAAAGCCACGAAATTAGCTTCTAGGCTCTAGCCCAACAGAATGTTTACCTTCAACCATGACTAACTTTACCAACAATTTATTTATTAGATGTCCGTTAGTAAAAGCACCAGCCCCACGATACGAAAGTTCCTACGGCTGCGGAAAGTTCAATAAAACATCATCCAGTTCGCGAACTGTCACTCAAGCACGGCAATAATGTCGTGAAATCCGAAGCGTCTGTAAATACTAACTACAACTGTTCAAAAGTCGATCCTATATCTTTTATTATAAAGGCTATAATGGCAGCAAAATCAAACTTGTCCAAGCGTACCTGTGTTCGGTGTTGGACAGTTTGACAGTAACGTGGCGAAGTACGATGTGATGTGGGTCGGTTGATGTTTGTTTGTATTTTACGGTGTTGTGAATTTATTAGTTATTTTCAATAATGTCTCTCGATAGGTGGTTTTAAGAATGGAATCAACCTATTGCTACTAGGCAGCGTTATAATGAATCAACCCTAAAGATAGACTGAATAGATAGAGTATGTGGTTTTTTTAAAGAACATCAATTCCGTCATGCATGATTTTGCGTAACTTTAACCGTTTACACAGCACACGCAACGAAAACTCTCGAAAAGAAACAATGTGTTCCGGTTTTGCAACATTTTTCGTTGATACTCCGCTCATATATGTTATTGCGTAATAGTATGTACCCCATAGGCCATAGCCTTCCTCAATAAATGGACTAGCAAACGTAAAAAGAAATTTTCAATTCGTACCAGTATTTTCTCAGAATATATTGATGATGATCATAACTTTGCAGATAGAAGTCATTCACACGTTTCCACATATAATTTCTATAAACTTCTCAATGTTTATAAGACATGTATAGCCGCAATTGAAACTTTGAATTCATTAGAAGTTTCTAAACAGTGAACGCATGAATTACGGCTGTGGAGCCTGGAGGTACAATTTTAAACCAGTTAGAAACACAAGCTTCGACTTAACTAAACTTACAGCCTAGGTTTAGCAGTTCTGTTTAAATACTAACAAAAATTTAAAATTTCATTTAACATTCATATAATTTGGAACATTCAATTTTGCATTGGGTATAAAAAATCGGTCAAGTGCGAGTCGGACTCGCGCACGAGGAGTTCCGTATCATTTTTCTATATAACGTAGCGAGATGATTATGCAGAAGCCAGAAGGCCCAATTATACTCTTCTACTACAACTACAAGTAGAGTTGCTACCTAATAAGTATTGAGTCTTTTGGTTCATCGACCAAAGACGAGCAAAAAGTCACGTTTGTTAAATCTTTAGTAACTATTTGTTGTTGTTATAGCAGCCGAAATACATCATTTATAAAAATTTCAAGTGCGTAACTATCACGGTTCAAGAGATACAGCTTGGTGAAAGACGGGCCGACGAACGCCGAAGTTTCAGTAATAGGGTCTTATTTTTTACACTTTTTGGGTACGGAACCCTACATACAAAACGAATGCTCATCGTTTGCTACAGATCAGCCAGCTACCTAAGCCAAATCACTTCAACCATCGTAGCAATGTATCGATCTCGCACTCCATATTTAAATGGAACGAAATAAAAATTATTGGAATGATAAATATTCGAACGACTAACTAATCACGTGACTAATCGAAAACTGCTGTCATTCACTACATTTTCTGAATTTCATTCCACACGGTTATGGAATAATATTTCGACAGGTTTCTATGACGAGCGTGGATAAGTGATAGCCGAAGTCCGTAGGAATTATAATGATGAAGAATTGATTTCGTAATCTCACATTACGAGTCTCCATCGTGAATTATCATGATGGAACGGTTAGTATGCAATAAACTCTGTGTTTCAGGCGCTAGGCCGTAAACTACGGTTGGTTTTGTCCCATGAATAATTTAGATAGCTCGGCTCTAATCTTCGTGATACGAAAAAAGAGATATTCCTAGTCGTTGAAGTCAAAGAATTAATAAACATCGTCATATTATATCTTTCGATTTGTATAAAACCTTTTGAGGGCTGTGAACATAGACTTGAGTTATCTGTGGCTGTGAAACATTTTTTGACAAAAGATTTTTGAAACAATTTTTTTCCTTAACCGTGTAGAATATGTATTCACATGATAGAAGCCACATGGTCTGCAAGTACGAGTAAAATTTTATCTTTTAATATATAAAATTCACGTGTCGCAATTGTTTGAAAAAAAATATCCCCCGAAAGAGCTTGATCGATTATTAAGAATTTTTTGTATAGCGAATACGCTAGGTCTGAGAAAAAGTTAAAACAAAGTTTGCCGGGTCATCTAGTCCTCTTAATAGAATAACAGATAAATGCAATAGTTTTGTACTCCTAAAATGCCAACATTATGTACGAAACATAATTGTGAAATCCGCGTAATACGCATTAACTCTGGTTGAAAATCAATCGCCCGGATTGACCGGAGGCTAAAGCGCACGCCGGCCACTTTTACTCAATTATTGGCACAAAGGCTGCATTATTGCACGTACAATTATAGCAACCGCAGTTCCGATAGATCGTGAATTTAAACTGCGTTGGACAAGAATCCTCTATATTTTCGACAATCGACAATCGTTTTTATTAGGACAGATTCATTTGTTTTAATCGTATCTTTGTATTCATCGTAAAGACTACGATTTCGCATCGTGAAGTAAACATCTCCTGAGGATGTACCGGTGTCGGGACGAAACATACGTCGAAGAAAGTATTGGAAAATTATAAATGTGGTTTCATGTGGGCAGTATTCTTGCATATTGTACCATACAGAATCTTTTCAAGTATCAAAATAAATTAATCTGTCCTAATAAATTTTATGGATTTTCGCAAAATAACGCTAGCCTCCTATTCAATTGTTTACTTACTAAACTTTTTAAACTTACTGTACTTGTTAAACTGCAGGTCAATAAAAATTGCCTACACCTAAGATCATGACCTAGAACTAATTTTACGTGGGTTTCAATACATCCTGCTACCGTGAAGAAGCCCAAAACAAACTCAGATGAGTGTAATCTTTTTTTCGGTGGAAAGTGAGTTTATCCTGCCTGCCTGAAATTATTTTGGAAAACTTCCAAGCTCGTCCGACCGACCGACCGACCGACTGACTTTACATCCGTCATTTTATACTTATAATTTTATTACATAATGTTACGCAAGGGTGTTTTTTTTGCTTCTTTGTGCCCATGCTAAGCGGGATAAATAAAAACGTGGAAGAGGATAAAATGTTTCCTTTCGCAGCGGCCAAAATAGTTCCCTTCGCAGTGCTCATGCTAGCTAGCATGCTAGCAGTGCAGAGGCAGGCGGCTGAGTTGAGTTTCAAACCTTGGACCCCCGAATAAGATACCAAACTGTGCCAAACCCCTAATCACTTCCAGGTTCCGATTTCGCGTATATTTAGTATAATTTACGTTGTTATTACATGTATACGGGTCGCGCTAGAAACCGTCATTTCCGTGTATAATCACCAATTTAATCACGGCACTGTACATTAGGAATGTCTTGATGGAACTGAAATTGCGTTGAGCAATAACGCGAGATACAGCCCGAACATCGCTCTCGAGACGGCCTCTATGCCAAATTACTCCGTAATTCCAAATGGAATCCTAATTACTACGCAACGTTTCTATATTGCCTATCACGAGAAATTACGCTAGGCCTTGGACGTATTAATTATGTAATAGGGACAGAAAAATTCTGATAAATAACTATTTATTTTCACCCTGTCTAACATCGATAAATCTTTGCTGTCTAACAGATATTATTAAACAGTCTTGTAACTGCCATATTTCAATCACTTCAAAAATGTAGCTAAAACCTACATACTATGTTGTAAATTTTTCTACTGCTATTATAATCTATCGTATTTATTATTTCTCTTCTATTCTTCTTTTCCTGAAAAAAACATTGTATAGCAACAAAGCCGCCAATTCCTAAGTTTATTTTAAATCGTTTGTGTTTTTTTCTTTCATAATTGTGTGGTGCACCTACAATAAAGAGCTTTATCCATTTATCCATCTTAAATATTTTTTCCTTAATTGTAATAATTATTCTTTTCACATTTTGATATTGTTTGAGCAGAACCTTTTATAGAGATTCTTCTTTTTATATTGTTTATCAAAAGAGATTGCTCTTTACTGATTAGATTATTATCTATTGTATCCTCCGCATTTATATATATTTTATATCCGGAGGTGGACAATAAGAGCCATTGTATCTACAACAATAAAAATCATTTTAAAAGCTCTTTCTTTTCCATTGTATTGATGGATTCAATAGGATTGAGACTAAAAGCAACATTTTACAAAACGTTGATTTATAGTATTTATGCATGTCTCAATTCCTTTTACGACCCACTTTTGAGGTCGAGTCTCTACTCTTAAAATGAGAGGGCTTATACTTAAATCTCAATGCATTCTTTAGACATCTGTATAATTATTTAACCTATAATATGTGTTTGTGAAGGACAAAGGCATGAATGTTATTTGTTACAAATTTATATTTGTTAATTACTTATAGCATGTAATATTTTCATAGTTATAAGAGAACTATCAAATGACTCGCAAATATCATGATTCCAGACACTAGAATGTTTCTCGTCAAAGGTAATAGTGATGTAGTTAGTTATCTGAAAAGATTTCACCCACAAAAAGTAATTCTAAAGTTATCGTTTTAGATGATAATTTCTGCGATGATACAACATCATACATTTAGAAAATTTTGTGTAAGTATTTGTCATATAATGCAAATATAACATACATTTTTGGCTAAAGTTGTATTTTATAGACTGACGTATTTTTCTAGTTAGTAAAAAATACGATCTGAGTCCTTTCTGCATCTATACGTCCATTAAATAAAGATTCGACTCAAGGTACGTTGAGAGGTATCGCCTGTTGTTCGTTATTCCAGTCTAGTAAAACTTATTCGCTTTTACACCTTGAAGTACCTCTAGAAGTAGCTCTGGTTCTACAGGAAAGTCTTTAGAAAGTCTGCCGCGATTTAAGTTTTAAGCTACCAATAGCAAGCCAAGAGCAGTTGGTCATTTTATACCCGTCTTTACCAATATAGGTACAAATACCCTGGACAGGGTGGACGATGCGAGAAAATGTCGCCAGATCGGTGCCAATAATTCTTGTTTAGCCACCAACAGTAAGGCCACGCTGTAGTTCGCTCAGCAGCCATCTATAGAATTTTGACAGATGTTTGCTTGAACGAAAAAGGTTCATGTAAAACGTTCGGATGCCCATATCCTGAGTTTTCTTATCAGTGTCTTTACCTCAGAAAACCCAAATTAAAATGGAAGAAGAAATTCAATTCATGAAGATAAACGACGCGACGCGACGCTTGCAGCAATGATCTTACATGCGGAACTTTTAAGCGTGAACGTTTTTGAAGAGGGCACGTTCTATAGTTTCGTCGCAATGCCCCGCAGCGCCCTGCGCCATTGCCAGCAAATCCTAATGCAAAATCTCGTTGAAAATCTCTACCATTGCCGTCACTTCTATAGTATAGACCGTTTTCATTTTAAAATTTTTACGTTGACCGTTGTCCTTTCAAAATTCTTACGTTGACCGTTGTCCTTTCAAAATTCTTGCGTTGACCCTTGTCCTTTCAAAATGTTTGCGTTAACCGTAGTCAACAACATAATTTACACAACAACATAATACACAAAGCTTGCACAATACACATAGTTGTATATTTCGTTGTGTCATTGTGTGCCTATTGGGTAAAGTGAAATAAACTACATAAAATATTATTGTAAATTAAACTCTATTTCTGACATGTAAGAGTTGTTTTCAAATATTTTTTTATAGGCTTTTTCCATTCTCGTGTTACTACGAACAAAAGAGGGGCTTGGCTCAAAACGTGTAAAAACTAGTTAGCCTAGTTAGACAACTAACCCACATAGTAACTGAGTGCAGAGTTTGAAATAAATGACAATGGTTTTTAGAACATACCTTCTCGTAACTCGCAGGTGACAATGATTTTTAGAACTTGCTTCTACGCCGTAGAGGTTTCTAGAACAACCTCTACAGCGTAGAAGCCATATTTAAGCGATCTTTAGTGAAGACTATTACTTTTAAATCGAAACGTCATGTATTAGAAACACAATTCGATCAATTTTTCTCGAAATTAAGTTCTCCCAAAAGTTGCTGCAAAATCTCAGTTTTTCTCACTTTTATCGGAAACTACAATAGATGTAATTGTAATTTTGTTTTAATGTGTCGGTAATAATAATATATAAAAACGTTGATTAACAGATTTTTGATTAGTGGCTTCGTTTTTGAGTAATAAGTTAAAATATCGTTTTTCTGTTATATTCTTCCGCGACGCTGCATGTCGCACCCATCAACGTTTCCGTGAGAGTGAAAAAGACAAAAATAAATTTAATAAATGTTTATAGTGCAAAAATTGGTCGTTGCAATTTCGGCAGTTGAGGGGTTAACTCGTAACTTTCAAGAAAAAGAATGTATGCATTAGTTACTTACCTACAAATAGGACTTTGAAATAAAACTCCTTGTCTCAATAGGGATAACTTTTAAGTTCGCTAAACAACTACAGGAAAATTATTTTGTTTACTACATTTTCCTTCATTTTTATTCAAATAACAATGTAAAAGTAAACTGGAGCGTAAACAAGAATAGTTACGTACTAACAACCATCAACTTTTCATCTTGAAGATAATACAGGTCGTTGCAAACATATCTACGTAAGGAATAAACTAAAAATTACTGCCATAATAAAATTATAATCTTTATTTTCCTTAATCAATTAACACTGGGTTCTTAAAAGATCCATCGAAGTTGTTTTGTAATATATTAAGAACCAATTAGAATTTACAAAATCCCAAATGCCACGTGATCAATTTGTCGATCGGACATGTCATTCCCATACATTTCTTTAATTTGGTTCTGAAAGTGCAACAATAGCAATCGTAAAGATTGCGTAGTTAAGTGTAGAACTCGGCTAATTTAAAAAAAATTAAGTCCTAAACTGGGCCCTGTCCGGTAACTTAACTTAGAAAATAAGATGAGATGATAATTTCTGTTAAATACTTTTTGAGCTCAGGTAAAAGATCAAATATTTTTTTAAAGGCGATATTTTACAGAAATTCACTCACGAGTTGAACTGTTCACTTCACACGGATCTCGTGAAATTCAGACGCTGATTTGAATGTACCTTAAAGTTTGGTAAAGTAAGAAAATCTACGTCGTATTTGTTAAATAAAAGTGCCTGCCCGCTCGCAGCGGAGGCAAGAGGCAAGACTGCGAGCTCCAACTCAGTCAATATTGACTCTACGTGGAAAGAACTCGCAGTTAATCTCATAAGAGTTTTCACAATCTATAGATTTTAATATCAAAATAGAAAGTTCGGCGTTATTTCAACCGATGAAAGGAGGGGTATGAAAAGCTCGTTTTTAGGTATTTCACAAATTAATTTAAATTGATGTAAGTTGTAAACATTAACATAATATATGAATGGTAATAAGTAATATGGTATTAGGTACTGTAACGAGATTAACCTTTGAACCAATCATATTTAATATGCTGCCAATTAAAGTTAGGTATGGCTTTAGCCTTTAAGTACCTACAGCGTGTTACGTGTAACCAAATAATGTACATTTTGAAAGAACTTCACCTTTATTTAAATGATCAACATTTAAAAACGAAGAGACTGTATAAATTTATCCGCAATTAGACACACTGAACCGAAAGCTTTATTTTAAAGCACTTGAAACACTCCAACCGGCTGTCATATAACTGCACAGTTAACCATATAATATTTAAGTGGCAATTACTTTTGAATGCATTATACGAGAAACGTTATTATATCACTGTTATAATAACGTTACCGCCACCCGATGTGACTACACAATGTAGATTTTAACGTAGTCTGGGAGATATTATAGTGTGGTGATAACCTCCTACATACATACTTGTAGATATTAAAGCACTGAGTTGGGAGCGTTCCATAGATAACTTATACTGCTGGCAATAAAAGACGTTTATTGCATCAACGACAAATAATAAAGCACTGAACATAGAGAAGACATAGCAAAGTCTTTTTTGCATAGATTTTCGAATCATGTCAGAAAACTAAAGCAATGCCAGTTTGGATCGGTATATATTTTAGACATATCCTAACAAAATCAATGAAGGTATATCACTTTTCTATAGGTAATAATAAGAGGAATTTTCTTTAATTATGTGACCTCCTATATTAATTTCGGGTTATTCCAATCTTGTCTCCCGCAACACATTCCTGGAGGCAGACCTAATGACCTTAAGACCTAACATGCAGTTAGGAAGCTTAAGGAACGTTTAATCTATTCGGTAAACATGTTTTAGTGTAGATACGTATTTACTTACGTAAGGACTGGCTCAGGCACCAAGGAAAGACAAGCAAAAGGAAAGAGCAAGATCATCGTACAGAGCTGTTTGATGATTCACTTCCAAGAAGCTGTTGACCATTGTGCTAGTTTAACGATTAATTTTTACCCGACTGTAGGAAGAATGTATGCATGTAATATTGGCTGAATGGATTTTGACAATTAAGGTATCGTGTTTAGTTTGTCTCAGAAACAGAAGTGTTCTTAGATAGGTATTTTGGCGCATTTTTATTAAAAAATTAACCAAATCTATTACAATTATTTTTAAACGTAATTATACCTACGACTTAATATTATTATATAACTTTATAAACTTTCATTTTTGCAGTTGGGTGTTTTCTTAATCATTTTAATTCAGTTATTTAAAATTTCATGTAGATTCAGCTCATAAAAGTTACACCACGTATCTCTCTTCTCAAAGTGTCTTTCGAGCTATTATATTTAAAAAGCTTCAAGCAGATGTCACGTTAGAATCGAGTCCCTCGTGCCTCACTTTATGTTATGCCATCATCCGAAGTAATCTAAAGTTGGAACTGGATAAAAAGCTCACGTAGTGGAATCGGCATTGCAGTCTCCTTTTTTAAATTGATATTTTGTGTATTAATTAACATTTTTAATAAATGTTCGAACGTTCATCACTCTTTTCTCTCCTTTCACATCTCCTCCATGCAGGCTCTGCACTGCATATATATATATATGCAGTGCAGAGCCTGCATGGAGGATATATATATATATATATATATATATATATATATATATCTAGATGGTTCAGAAACAACTAGGTGAAATCTAGTAACACAATAGCTTCTTCGTGCTGCTACCTCCAAGTAGACCCGTAGAAGAGCACGTCGGGAATGAGTTTGTACTATATACACAGCAAAATATTCAGTAGCTTATTACTGGGTTGTCTCCAATGACGAAGTAGTTATACAGACATACGGAAAACAAGCTATTATTGTATACGGAAATCGGGTCGTACTAATGAGTGCTTGACACGCTTTTTATTGATTTATGGAACAACGTGCTATTAAAAGTAACTTATATCGAAATGAATTGTTATCAGAAATAGAAATTAACCATTAAGGTGACGATGTTAATGTACGATAAGGTAGCAATAATATTATATTAATGATGGGTTACTTAATGGAAATTGAAAAGAGAAAAAACTGGAATAAAAAATAGATACCACAATAAAGCTTAATGTATAATTATGCATAACAATCGTCCCCAAAATATTTTCCAATAAAATTAAGCTTAGGTTAGGTTCCATAATAATTAACCAACTTAAATTCATAAAATACAAGCTGACCCGGCAGACGTTGTTTTGCCATTATATAAACTAATTTTTCACTTACGGTTATGAAAAATAGTCCTATTCTCCTAATCTAACCTAACAGAATATATATAGGCGAACAAAATTATCGGTCAACAAAATAATCGGTCGAGTCATTTCAGAGAGTTCTATTACAAACACTTTAACACGATAATTTGATATATTAGAATTATTTAAAAGTTTGAATTGCGGTATTACTTGTTTGGAAATTTGTTACCTTATTACGGTGCAAATATTGAAGCGATTTAAGTAATTAAAATTTGACTTGGAGATAGCTAATATCCTGGACCACAAAATTTGGCAATTTTGGTACGAGTATTATGATGATTTCATTCCATGATTCTGGCATGGTTTTTACTATGGGTACAATTATTGCGAATAGATCAATTAGGAGCATCAACCTACCTATACTCGTACGAGTATATACCTACGCCTATAAGTTCCGCTGATAGGTTGCACCGTATATCGGCACTTATTCTATTTGAAACTGATATTGCAGCGTACCGGATGCATCTCTACAGAAGCTTTCGCGTCTTGGCTTTGACTAAAGGTATTTTTCTGTTCTTTGTCAATTTCTTCGAATTTGGAATACCGAAAATGAAAGTAACGCTTGCAATATAAAATGAAACACTTCTTTGCTGTATTAAGGTTAACGGGCTAAACGGATTTTTAAGCGATTAAAAACTATAAAGATAATGACTTTCAAATTTAAACGTCATGCATTTTGGGTATTGAATCTAAATTCACTCAGCAGTAGAAACACGATTAGAAGAAATTTTCTCGATAATTATAAAATTATCCCAAAAATTGCTTCTACACAATCTCAATTTTCTATCGGAAAATACAATATAATACCTATGTTGTATATTTTACTAATTTTTGTCGGCAGTTTTTAGTAAATATGTAAAACATGGGTTTTCTGTCATATTTTTCTGCAACGCTGCCTGACGCACCCATCGACGTATTCGTAAGAGCAAGGAGGACAAAAATAAAAAAATGCCTTGACTTTCACAAAGTATTGCAGATTGCAAGACTCACATTCACAAATATGCCAAGAATGACATTTTTTTACTGTTCTTTTAAATCGTCTGGTGTAATGTGCAGTATTTTTAAGTAATTATCACGCGTAATTTTGATACATCCCTCAGAAGCCAATTTCTATGGGATGGATCAAAATTGCGCGTCTGTGTGGTCTAGTTTTTCTTTGCTCTGTGGCGTAGACCAATATTTTACCAGGACGTCAGGAACGATGCAACGCCAAACGTTTTATTTGAAATTCGATCTTTTCCTTTTACAATACTCACGAAGAAATTGCATGTGGGATGCGCTGGTTAAATTTCTTTAGATTTATTGTAACCGCCACTGTGATTTGGTAGTTGTAGATTAAGCTGAAGTAAAATAATATCGCAATTTATGAACGCTTTGATGAAAAATGACGAAAACCTATATCGATATTATGAGAAATTATATTTCCCACTCCATTCTTTTTATCGTTTTTGAAGTGACAATTACTGACTAAAGTAATGAAACACCTCGCTAATATTTTTTCAAAGGATGATTTCGCAAATATTTTATAACTGTTCATAAAACAACCATGAAAACCATAAAGATATTATTATAAAGATTGGCTTGCCAATGAGTCAGTTTTTATAGTAATGTACCTAATACCTTTCGGTAGGTACCAAATAAATTAAGTATTTGATTCATTTTTCTAAGTAGTTTTACCACTTTTAAAGACCAATCAAAAGTAAAAATATCTAGATGTTTGTGAATAACTCTTTTTCTAACTTTTTAACCGTTTTCCACCATAATGATTCAGCCATAAAACAAATCTGGAAGATCTCACCCAGCATTATACATGCGAAGAGCGTGAAATAAACTAAGCGGCGCCGTCTGCAATCTCGGTATCAGTGATTTATGAATTTCATTCCACTAGAAACAACTGCTTCCTTTGCAGCCTTTTATTTTCCCAGTTAAATGCGGGTAACGAGCATCTTGCCTTAATAATGAAACACCGGGGAATTACAGACTGCATAGTGAATGGCCACCGGAACATTGAAACCGCAAACTTTTTCATTTAGAGAATCGCTCAAGCGGCCATTTTCTACTGGTGAAAACTGTTAAATAATGGGTAAGATAAAGTAATAGTTTTTGTAGTTCACTTTTGCTCGCGTACGGTAACATATATAATTCAACAACTTTTGAAGCCATTGTGTACTCTACTATTTTTTACGTAAACTCAAAATATTATAACTTTTTACAACTGTAAATACTGTTGGAGGTAGCCTCTGCACTATTTAGTAAGAGTCTATTCTCAGAAGGATCTGTAAACGTTACACTTTTTTGTAGAACTGTCAGGTACGTAGATTACCTCGCGATGATTTTCTTCACTGTTAAGAATGTGACCTTTGCGAATAACGCATGTAACTCCAAAAATTCATATGTGGAATTCCAGACCCCTATTACCGGATATCTATTAAGCAGATGTTTTAACAACTACGTTCGTACGTGTCACTGTTCGTAGTTTGGGACTTCAGTAAAAGACACTGCGAAATATTGTAGGCTTACTGTAGGAGGGCCTTTTACTACCACAAAAGTGCTAATGGTTCCGTTTTCCGATGTCCTTTTCTAATTAATCGTTATAACTTACTTATTTCCTATAATATGTTGTGATAAAAAATATGGAAATGTATTAAAATAACAGCCAAAACTAACCATACCGTGAAATTAATATGCCATTAGAAGTTCTCGTCATGAAAGCGTTATGAGCCTTTCAGTCTATTCGAATATTTTCACGTTACTGTCAACACGGTTGCCTCTAAATGGAATTTGTTTAGGAGTTTACATATAAAAAGGCAATAACTGTCGGGGGTGCGATACGATAGCGCCGCCTCCGTATATCTTGTAGACTATAACTTCGGCAATATTTATGTCGCCATTGTGGGTATATTGAGCTCAATAACGCATATGAACGGGAAACTTCACAGTTTTTACTCGCTCTGTACATGCAAATATTACTATAACATATCATCGTTTTTAGGGTTCCATACCAAAATTGGCGTGCGTCTGTTAAAGCTAACGTCATGTAAAAAAAGTGGTATAAATAGTAGCTCTAGTAGTGGTATAAATCAGTACAATAAAAGTAATTTTTTTAGAAGTAATTTTTTTTATTATAAATGGGGGAGGGGGGCATCGGAGACTTGAAATTTCAAAGTGTGATAATGATAGTGTGATAAATATAGTTCTTCCTTTACCTACCTCCTAATAATTAAACTAGACAAATAATATAAAGAGTCCAATCCACGTTTCCTGCGATTCGTAAAAATTAGGAAAAAGTGGGGCGAATCTTCGTAGATTGAACGCAATGAACAATAATTGTTATGTATATGCGACTGGACTGGAATTAGTGCTGGACTGCAAAGGTGATTAATTTAGATACTTCCATAAGATGTCCATAATATTGAGTAGAAAACTATCTTTATCAATACTGAAATAGTTTTACATGACGAGAAAGTAAATATAAATCAGCCCTCGCGATTTTGCCGCAGACGGATAACGAAGCATCACTTGTATACAACTTGACTTCACGGCCTTTCATTAAAAAATTGGTCGTAATAAAAATATAATGTTAAAGAAATATATCTACTATACAGATAGTAATAAAGTTGAGAATTCAGTGAACGAAATAACCAGACTTTTATATAAATGTTATTCTGTGGATGCAGCGTTTCGCCCACTCGACTGTAGTGGATACAGTGAAGTAGCCACCGCACTTCAGATTTTGTATGAGGAAATTTTTCTTTTATGTTTTCAAAACTAGATAGATGCACGGAGTAGAAATAAAGGAGATAAGAGTGGATGATACTATTTTTATAATAAACAAGAAGATTCGTCTAATAGAGCTGATTTTCCACCAGATTGGTAGGCAGTTAGGTGTGAGGAGGTCAACATCTACCGTTTTGTTTAATCTTTATTATTAAAATGACTTTTACCTTAGTTATGACAGTCCTATCGAAAATACACCTACACTTGCTAAGCGATACATCAAGGTAGAAAGAGCTCGAGACGCTATGGCGCTCGCGCTTTCGTATCTCCCATCCGTAGCATTCATCCGTAGCACTCATCCGTGGCACTCAACCGTAGAACTAATCCGTAGCTTCCATCCGCAGCTCCTAAATGATCGCTAAAGGACATGGCCGAAACTTGTATGGAGCTGTGCCCTGGAAAAAAAATATTCATGGCCATCGACAAATAGTACGTCATATTAAAGCTTATAATTATGTCTTTACAATCGTTTAGTTTTTATGATCAGAAAACTAGCGAGAGACATAATATCAGCATAACAACTTGCAACAAAATGCGCATATATATTTTTAATAGCAATGATTTTTTATTAAATAAAAATGGGAAATGCTTTCCAAAAAACCAACTTCAAATGCCACTACAAAGAGTGAAATAATTTTTATTTAAATTTTAGGTACCTACACCAATTCGAAGTCGGGCAATGTTTCATACAATCCCTAATAGTCCTTCTTACTTGATGTGCGAAGAAATGACGAAGGCATAAACAATCGCCCGACTTCGAATTGGTGTAGGTACCTAAAATTTAAATAAAAATTATTTCACTCTTTGTAGTGGCATTTGAAGTTGGTTTTTTGGAAAGCATTTCCCATTTTTATTTTATACTTTTTAGTGGAAAACAATAAAATGCACAAGGCGTTGTAAAATACCCAAATTGCTTGAGGTGTGTTCATAAAATCTGAAGAGATACCTCAAATTCACCAAGATCCCATCATCAGACCCTGACTTGATGACTTTAGTCATCAAATCAGTATCTGCTAGCAAATGCACCAGTAACTATAAAAAATACCCAACTCGCTTCAAGTATACTAGCAAAATTTGAAGATTTCCCTCGATTTCACCAAGATCCCATCATCAGACCCTGACTTGATGACTTTAGTCATCAAATCAGTATCTGGTAGCATATGCACCAGTAACTATAAAAAATACCCAACTCGCTTTAAGTATACTAGCAAAATATGAAGAGTTCCCTCGATTTCACCAAGATCCCATGATCAGATCCTGACCTGATGACCATAGGACAACTTGGAAAATATTACTCTTTCTAATAATACTCAAATAGTTTCATGTGTCCATACAAAATTTGAAGAGTTCCCTCGATTTCTCCAGGATCCCATCATCAGATCGTGACCTGATTAAAATGGGACCATCTGGAAACAAAACCCTCTTAAACAAAAAAAGAATTTTTCAAATCGGTCCACGCGTCTTCGAGTAATCGGTGAACATACATAGATAAAAAAAAAATAAAAAAAAAAAAAAAGATTCCGACGAATTGAGAACCTCCTCCTTTTTTTGAAGTCGGTTAAAAATGATGCGTATTGGTTATGAACTTATTAATTTTTCATATTACAAAGCTTAGAAAATGCGAGTAAACATTTTGAAAAACAATTTTTTAATAAAACATCATTGCTATTAAAAATATATAGGCGCATTTTGTTGCAAGTTGTTATGCTGATATTATGTCTCTCGCTAGTTTTCTGATCATAAAAACTAAACGATTGTAAAGACATAATTATAAGCTTTAATATGACGTACTGTTTGTCAATGGCCATGAATATTTTTTTTTGAGGGCAGAATCCGGCCATGTCATATTTTGTCACGGCGGAGTCGCATGCATATAATTTTTTCAAAATGCTATGCAATAGCAATCCTTAAAAACGCATTGATGGACGTATGGTTAGATCCAAAAACATCCTTCGGTCATTACCTAAGTGCGAGTACAAATAAACCTTCGTATTTATAATAATACTGTACATTATAATAAATAGAATAAGGGCGAACATTCAGCAGCCATAAAGGAAAACTTTGGTTACAAATATCTACCTCAAAAATATACGCTTGGATCGATCAAAGATCTAGAATCAGGTAGACGGCTCACGTATCCAAGAAATTGGTTTTATTGTAGAAACTGCACTGCGAGTAACTTGTTTACCGACAGTACGTGCGGCTAAATTGCTCAACGGAAGAACTGTTGAGTTTATACATTGCTATGAAAAATTACGGTTCTGTGAAGAAAATTAACCACCGTTCTCCTACAGCCTAAGTATGAAGAACTTTTGATTTATGTCTTCAAGCAACGTTATACCTATTTATTTATCGAAAAATAAGATCTAAGCAGACTACACCTTATTTACGTCTTTAATAATATTTTCATGTTTATTAGCTTTTGATTAACTGCGCGAGATATTAATGAGTTTGTTTTTTTTTGTTTACTTTATTTGACAACTCATAAATAAGCCCGTTACAAATCAGATCAACCTAAAAGTATGAAATAGTTTAATAATGTTTCAGTTACTACTTTCCGAAAAAGTGTCACTATTTGTTCTAATGATACTTAATAAATTAATTCCATTGTAAACATATTGTTTTTAATATGTTGAAAAATTCCACCATTTTGCTCTGTTTCAAACCAGCAGAATAGAACAAAATATCTGTATTGGTTTAATAGAGCGCCAGCAACGACGTTTATTAATCTATGGTTCAAAAAGTTTATATTCACAGCCAAACACTATTGTGTTATTTGAAAATATCAGTAACAATAGTTAATGTGATAAAGTATTACGTAAATATGCGATGCAGTATTCAGTACTCTTAAACTACTCTGTAAAGGTGTCTGCGATAGACGCAACTCAAAACTTATCAAATATCCAGGTCAAAGTTTAAACGAGACGCGAGCTGTGGTATATACGGTGTACCTTACCTTGTTCCTCGTTGAAATTCGATCTCTCATCTCTCCTTTGATAAAACTCGCAATGAGATTGCTTCCTTGCAGCATGTTCTCAGCTTCCGAGATTTGTCAAACTGATATGGCGATATATCTTGCCACAACGTTTTTCTAATAATAAAATATTATTTCGCAAACACCTTAAGGATGCTCTGAACCTACGTTTTCTCCATACATTCGTTATACCGAAATCATTAACTGTAATTCGTGCATATTTCGATCATGTTGTGATGTTATTCGGGTTAATATAGTAATAATCTATGCTCCTGGTCATATTTGGTTAGGAAATACTTCTCTAAAATGAAATATAAATGAATTTATATTTGCATATTTTTGCGTCAAAAAGGATACGTTTTCTGCTTCTTTGTTTTGTTCGTTCAGGAGCACAGTTTTTATTGCCCAGCTAAAATAAAACACTAGTTCATAAAGAAAGTTACAAGGTTTTCATTTATAATTTTTGGTATTACGAAACTCGACCGAAGTTAAAACAATTTCTATCAAAATTGATTTATGTTTCATTTTAGATAAGTATTTCCGAACCAAATATGGCCAGGAGCATAGATTATTACTTTATGAACCCGAATAACACCACAACATGATCGAAATGTGCATGAATCACAAATGATTTGTTATTTCGAATGGATTTCATGGGACTCTTAATGACATATTTTTGAAAAATCAAGACGTATAGAATTAATATTTCCATAGAAAAATTGTTTAATTTCCTGAAATGCAGGCACAATAATTAAAAATCGCAAAAAATATACAAAATACCATATGCGTAGTTTTTCATTAACAATTGTTACTTATTGAGAGAACCTTTAATTTTTCACGTCTATTGCATCTTACAGAATTTTTTTAAACTCCTTAAAGTTAGAGCTGTTGGTAGAAGTTTTGAAATGACATTTATCCTAGTAATTTCCTGAGTTTGAAACTTTGGACGCTTCTTAAAAAGTTAAAAGTGCTTGCAAGCGATTTCTATCTTGTAGGAAAGTTTTATGTTTGCGATCACATGCAATGAAAGAGATGACTTAGATTAACGAGTACTTCCTAAGTTTAGTATCTACTTACGAGTAGACCCTGCTCATGACCGCGTATGTATAGCACCTAGGTGAAAAACCTTTGGGAAGGTGATGTTTGTTTTATAATATAATTCGGTACTAAATTATATTCGGTACAATTCTACGATCTTTATGTCCATGTTATTGCTAGAATTTCCCTAGAATTTGGTTAAGGTTCAGCATTTTTTTTAATGGACCACATAATTGGAAGTAAATTGTTCTACCTACGATTGAATCCATTGTGAATATTTTTTAACTTGTAATGTGGTGACAAGTGGCAACATGTCTTCCTTCAATTTATAAACTCAAACTCAAACTCAAAATATCTTTTTTAATACAGTTGCTCAAAAAGTGGCGTATTGCAGGGACGTATAGCGTTCGGGATGTGGGCTATTACATACTCGTGCTTTTTTTTTACCTTTCCCGAACTCGTGCGTTATCTTTCCCAACTGTCAAAATAATGTCTATTAAAAAGAAAAACCAACCATGAAGTTTTTACTAAAAAATTCATAGAAGTTTTTATGATTCATGCAAATACGTATATTTCTAAAAAGAAGCTACTAATTTGTTTCAATATCAGATTTGATTGAATGAGTTTGGTTAGGTTTCATTTCATCTCATTAAATTTCATTTTCATTTCATATCAATAAAAAAATTCTATTGAAGACTTGGCTGTATGGGCATAGTTCCCTTTGCGTACCAGAATATTATTTAGTCTATGACCAAATTTTTTTTTTTTAAATCACTAGAATGGGTGAAGAAAAAAAACTGCTTATATTCTACGGTTGGCGCCATTTTTCAGAAATTTTCTTTGCGAGTTTAGTTGTTTGTTGCACAAAATGCTTCGGAGAACATTTTACCGGAAAAGTCAAATAGTCGCTACATATCTACATACGATGAATTTATTGCGTGGAGAGAAGAGAAAAAAGCAAATAGTTTTTCAGAAAATGTTAAGTTAGTTGAGTTTATTGTGTTTTTATAATTTTATTAAATTGCTTCATTTTTTCGCAACTGTATTAAAAATAATTGTTCAGTACACGTGCGGAACCGTCATTGCAACTTGTTCCGACTGTCAACCCTCGCTTTCGGCTGCGCCTCGGCTCGGGTAGACATATTTTGTCGGAACTCTTTGCAATAACAGCCTTTCCGCACTTGTAATGAAACATACTATATTTCACATAGCCCCATATTTAGGCACATATTTATTTAACATACAGGCTCTTGCGAAGCGTCGGTAAGATGTTTGTTGCATAAGAATGGCGATAACTACAAGTCCACTTAAAACTAAGTTTACGAGGGTTCCAAACGCGCCCTGCCACTGAGAAGAAGCCCACAACAAACTCAGCTGTGTATTTTTTTATGTTATCACCATTTAACAATAAGTGATGATGGAGCCGAATGTTAAGGAAGGAACGCAACACGGTTAGATGTGCATCTTTGCTGGTATAGTGGTAACCCTCAAAGCCTCGGAACAGATCACACTAAGCCAATTTAGAAATTATAAAATTATAAAGTGGACTCTGTGTTGAGAATCGAACCCGCAACTTCCTACTCGAATTCGAGAACGCGCTATTGACCCATGAAGGTCGTCGTTATTTGTAAATCGAATCAACGTAAGTACTTTAAATTCAAACTTCGTTTTAATGCGATCAATAGAAATCATTTCTGATGAAAAGTAATGAGGTCTATTAGTTGAAGCGTGCATTATAGCTATAGGTCTATTCACTATTGAAGCGTAACTACAAGTCGAATTATCTAAATAAATCAAATCTGTCACTCTTTATCTTGGCTGCCTCTGGTCGGTGTTTTGGGGGAACACTCACCGCCGCAATATATCTACGTCTGTGACCGCACTCTAAAGTTTATGGAGGCAAAGGTGGAAAGGAGTTTTCTATGTAAATATAGGGTGACATTTCCATTTTACATCCAACTCAATTTATGGAAGCTGTCATTTTGTTGTAAAATTAAATAATTTTAATAAATAATTGGGTAGTTGATATCGCTAACAATATCGGATAAAATAGTCAGATTAATAATTTATTAAAACGACCTATACAATACCTATCACTCATAGCTTATGATAACCACTTTCTTAATTACTATTTGACTTTTTCACTTAGCTATCGCTGCTTGCATTGCTCCATCAAGATTCCTCCATAGTCCGCAAGAGTAGCGGCTACGTCCACTTCGCCGCCGCCATCTTTTTTTCATGCAATCCTACCACACGTAGACAGAAAACAGCGCGCAAGTGGCGCCGCCAGCCCAATGCTGCCATCTGCGCGACCGCAGACTAAGCACGCCAGTCAAGGACGACAACAAATTGTAAAGTAAAACTTGTATGAGTGAATATTACGTTAGTCCTTCACACCACAACTTCTGGATCGAATTGCGTTATTAGAATGAGAATATGTTTTTTATACAGCTGTACGTAAAATCAATTCATCAGTTCATCAGTAGGGATTAATAAACTTGTATATTATGACATTTTTGAAAAGAGCAAGTATCGAGATTTCTTGCCAGTTCTTCTCGGTGCAAACTTGCCTTCCGAACCTGGCGGTATAATTTAAATTTTTCATAATTTATTGTACTTAGAGAGAGACTATTTAAAAGCATATGTAAAAAATTAAGATTTTCATTTTCATTAATTACAAATACTTCCTGAGGCATAAAATTCAATATTTATTGGTATGGACTTGAAAGTTTCAACAATTATTGTAATAAATTACACAATATGTTTGGTATTAAGAGGAAAGTGTCATTTCTCAAACCGCTCCATTAATTTGTAATGGGTTGGTGGTAATATTTCATTTGTGTGTCGGCTTTGCCGCTAACTCTCTTCGGCGTCAATGAAAATTTATAACTTTCAGAAGGAAGGAAGGGTACACTGAATCGAAGTGATGATATGGATATTGGATAATTAATTTATGTGCATCACGGTACATTAATGGTCACCTGAACTAGTCATTTTCTATACCTAAATTATATTTTATTTAGACAAAATTGTGTCAGTATAATCATGGCTAAGAATAAGGCTACCGATTTCTGGATAGGAATTTCAGGCAAACAACTTTTGAGCCAATAATTGAAGAATCTTCGGCCATTATTTAAGCAGGCCCATGTTCATCCATTGAGATGATAATGACGACAGTAATTAGGTAGCCATCTTTGTTAAGTCGGCTGAATAGTAAGTTCATCAAAGTTGAAAAAATACTGTAAACATTCACAATACAGGTCTTACCTGCTCTTCAAATGAAAAAGTCTCATTCCACAAATTAAAGAATCCGCAGTCTCTATGAAAAATCTTCATTATGCGAATTTTCATAAGAAAAATACTCAGAGAATTGTCTGAACAAATTCTTAAATTTCTCTTTCAATAAATTTTTACATTTCTTTTGTAAGAATTATTTTTACTTCCCTTTTGGGATTTATTGAGTTTCATAAAAGCACTTTACGACGAATGATTTTATAAATATTATTTTTCATGAATATTGAATAGAGTAGCCGTTTTTTAAAACAGTCTTTCAAAAAAAAAAGAAGAGCTTTATCCTACCGCTATTTTGTATCCATGTCATTAGCCATAAAGTAGTAATTCCAAAGATTTAAATCACTAGATGAGCCCTAAACCTCTAAAAACGCTCACTTTTTTTCTTGTGTTCGACACGTTGTCATCTTACACACACAGCGACATAAGATATGGTGATATAGCGAGGTTTCATTTACTTTTAAACGAAATTAGCACTTGCGTTCTCTGTCACACTATAGCACACTACAGCATGCTGAGAGCACTCACTCAGCATGTTTGTTTTACGTAGGACGTATTCGATGTGCGCATTGTATGTTTAGGGCGTATCCAGAAATTGCGATTATTACCGACTGTGTTCCGGTTTGAAGGGCATTGTACTGTAACTAGCTAGATTAATGTGTTTAATAAGACCTAAAAGCGAATATTAACTAGAAGACAAGCGCAGTTCTGCGCATCAATGACAGTGCAATGTTGTGGGAAGCACTGTTTCTGGCACTCGCAAACGTAGGTATCATTCTAGTCTAAGTGAATATCTCACTCGTTTTATCATTCATTAGTATGAGCACCGAATATCTAATATTACTAGGACGAGTATAAAATGAAGTGTAGATCGTCTTATCTAAGAATGATGCCCCTTTATATTTCAACGCTTAGCCATTGAAAGCATTATAAATTACACGGTGAGACTTAGTTTTTTTTTTTGGAAAATTTAGTTTTGAAAATTGTAGGCTGGATGTGGATGGAACTCCGTGCGGTCAGTGGTCACGTGGTCGCCCTGCGCGGAAATGCTAGGATCTTGTCCGATACTTCGGAAACTCCTGAGGCGGACGCCCTTCTGATGAACCAATTGATGTGTGATGGGATCCTTCTATTGGAAGCAATATTATGGGACAATTGACATCTACTCTAGACAGGGCGAATAGATAAAATATTAAAAATATCCAAACTGAAACTGATATAAAAACCTTTAATTTCATTATTAAAAGTGTATTTCCTATGACTCAAGGGCGTCAGGCGTGTGAAAAAGTGAGGTGTAACAATTGACATCTACTCTAGACAGGGCGAACCTCGCGAAAAAATGTCGCCAGTTTATGGGTGTCATTAGTACCAACAGTATAAGGCCGCGCGGTAGTTCGCTCAACGGCCACCTATAGTATTTTGACAGTTGGCACCACTGTTTGCTTGTATGAAAAAGGTTTACGTAAATCGTTCGGATGCCCATATCTTGAGGTTAGTAATCAGTGTGTGGAACGCACTATTTCTCGCACTGGCAAAGCTAACTCTACACTGGGTGAAATGTCTTGCTCGTTAAGTCATTCTTTAGTACGAGTATAAAAGCAAGGAGTAATTAATTAACCTGGTTCACATCCCTATGCGGTATGCTATAACGTACCTACCTGTCAACAAGTTAGGCTTTTAACGTAATTTTATTTAGGAGTTCGCATATAAAAAGGCAATAACTGTCGGTAAGGGCGAAACGATAGCACCACCCCGTATATCTTCGAGGCTATAACTCAAGCAATATTTATGCCAACCATTGTGAGTTTATCGCGTTCAATAACGGTTATGAAAGGAGAACTCCCTGGTGTGACCTCATACGTTATGTCGATACGTCGCTCGTTCTATACAATGTATAAACTCTATTTAAACTTGGTCGATTCATTTTAGTTCACCATTACAGGGAAATGAAGTGAGCTTTTTCGCAAAAATGTATACGTCCAATAAATTGGTTACGACTGCAATACGGTTAATTTGTATATTCTCATTTGTTTAGTGTCTTAGTTAGGTACCGAAAAATATTATACTTAAAATCAAAATTGCATTTTAATAACAGGGAATAATACAACCAATATAATATATCTTCTGCAATATCGGGTGTATATTATGTTGTGTAATAACTAGCCGACAGCCGTGACTCTGCTTGTATGAAATCCCGCAGGAACCATGGATTTTTTTTTGGAATAAAGAGTAGTATTTGTATTACTACAGGAACTAATTCTATCTTCAGTCCAAACCGCGAAATCGATTCAGTAGTTGCAGCGTGAACGAGCATTTCTTCATGTAGTCTTTGGACCCCCGTTTAATACGCAAAGGGGGTGAGTTTTAAAAAAATCCTTCTTAGTGCACCCCTACACCTCATAAGGAACCTATGTGCCTTTGGAGTCTCTAGGCTCATCGGTATGACCTATGTGTTGATATGTCAGCCACGAATCAGTCAGTCAGTATCTTCCTTTATGAATTTTAGATTTACACATACATCTCAGAACATTCACTCATCGTCCGATTAAAAGAAGCAATTTTATTTGTATGTAGAATAAGCCGGAAAATAAAATTCATTTATAGTACGTTAGGTACCTGACCGTTAATACGTAGCTTTGCACAAATGCTGGAAGTGACAACAATAGAGGGGCATTTCATTTGAATCTGCATTTGAATACGTAGAGGAAAGCTGCAGCGTATCTTTTGTGAGCGGAATTTTAAAACTTGACCTCTTCCGCTTTACATTTGCAACAATCCCGTTTAGACCCTAGTCTGGATTAAAAAAAAACGTATACAACCGTAACAATAGAGCGGTGCGGTGGATTTTCTATTTTAATTTTGGAAGTCATGAAATGGTAAGTGTTGATATCCATTTCTTGTATGAAATCTTCTTACTCGGCTAAGTTACTTAGTACTTACTAGTTGTCACTCAAGTGGTTTAAGCAAAGATTATTTTGATAATTTAAATGCTTAAAATTTAATCTGAAAACCAAAAAAAAACATTCTTTAATATTGTAAAATATAGGATTGACTCCAATTACTGATATTATAGGGCTATGGGGATGTATAATTATGTCGTGGCCAGATCTTAGAATTGATTATTTATTTTAAGATGACGTGATCGACACTTTTGTAAAACGGTTGTTTTTCTTGGCCCAATTTAAATATAGTTTTGTAGAACATTTTCGAATTATATTTGATATTGTATGTTTTGCAGCATTAAAGTTGACTATTTCATAAAACACAACAATTTCTTGAAATGATGATACATTAAAGTCATTGTTAATTTTGATTTTATTAATTATTATTATCAAGTATTTTTACAGGGATAAAAAACATTCTTATGTAACATCCTGTTTGATTTCTGAATCGAACTGAAAAACTCTTAAACTATCTGCTATGACTCAGAGATACATTACGCTTTTACCTTAATGTATTACTAGTAAAAGAAACATTTTTGCCATAAATCTCAAGGGTCGGTCCTCCGTTTTCGATATTTTTACTCGGGATTTAGGTAAATTCACACCGCCACAAATTGCTCTCATTGGAAGAAAAATGGTCCACCTTCGCTGGAAATATGCTTGCGACATCCGCACCCGAGACCCTCCTTATAAGTAAAGGTGGAAAAAACTAAGATTCCAATGTAAATAGGGCCATACACGCTTTGAATATGTAACCAGGCCCACAATAGGGCCCTGCCTTTATTCCCTTTTCAGCCGTAAGAAAGGTCATTGTCGAAAAGCTTCATGAATAAGAGTCTGTTTATGTAAAAAAGGCCAAATCGCATGGGTACAATTTTCGCTGGTAAGGCTTGAAAGTATTTTCCATGTAAATGGTACCTTTGTGGAGAGAATATCACGACAAATTTGATAACATATACATCCAGAATTGTGCCAATGCCTATATCTTAAATATCCTAAGAAAGTATTTTTGAAATCTTTCAAACAACATCATCTAATTTAACATAAGTTTAACCGTGCCTCAGAGAGCACGTTAAACCGTCGGTATTGCGCCTCTTTCCAATCGCGTTGAAGCTGTCGTCGCATCGGATTATTATGAAAGAGAGGGAAAAGAAAGTGTATCCCGCACTGATGGAAAATCTCGTCAGAGACTGACACCCGCGCCGTTTCGCGAATCGGTCTGGAGGTCTTTACTATGATTTTTAAATATAATCTTCTTCCAAATAATTCACACTTACGTACATACACTGGCTGCAGATACTAATTTCAGAGCCAAGCTCCATTAGTTTCCTATTTTCCTAGAATTCCGGTAACATTTCACGTATTCCGGCACCAACAGGGACAATTTTCGGTGGACCTGAAAATTTATATCTATGAGTATCATCTAAATCTTTGGATAGCGTAAAGTGGAATTTATGGTATAAAACGATATGGTCCATTTGTTGGCTGTGGTGAGCGCGGGCTGTTTCGTATGTTTTCCCTTTAGCATAGCATGCCAGTTGCCAAATGCATTAAAACTTTTTAACTTATGGAATGCCGAATCGGAGCGAGTTTTCTGCGGTTGCTTAAAATACAAATAGATAGGTTTTACGAGGGAAATTTGTTACATAATATAGAAACTAAGTTTACATTGTTGTGAATCGGTGGATCCAATTTGTTGAAGTCCGCAAATAATCGATCACACGAGTAGACTTGGTGAGTATTTCCTCTAGTGGTAAACTTTCTAATTAGCACTGTGATATTCCCTCACTGCACACTGTACACTTACGTGGAAACACCGTAATTATTACCTCACACTATATCGTTATACTAAGTACCACTCACGGCGGTTGCCCGTACGATAATGCCCGACCGTCTGTCGGCGCGCTGTATTTATAGAACATAACGATCACTTAAGTCAAGTGTCAACAAACACAAATGTCAATATACAAGACAATGCGTCAACATCAAAGATCTATACACTACATCCCTTCCTTTCTATAAAATTTTTGAAATAAAGGTCTCATTATCCACATCATATTGCTTTCTCCATTTTTTAGAGGGTTTACAGATTCACACATTTAAACTGGTCACCCTGGGACAAGCTCGACATACAGGCAACAATATTTCGGTGAATTGTAAGTAATCTATACCCAACGGTGAAAAGTAGGTATTCCACGGCTCACCATCAAGTCCACGAGGCCACCATCAGCCACAGACAATAAACTCAACCGGGCATTCCTTCCCCTTTTTCTGTCAATAAAATTTATTTCTGTTAATGAAATTCAACCAATTACGCTCAAAAATAACAGACTAGTTACTAGGTATAATCAAAATAATTCGCCATCATTGTCGCTTACATACGAAGATAAGCGACAGGACGATGTCGAAAATAGCATTAAAAATTGGCAACAAATAAAATTACCACACTGTATAAACCTAGAAAAACGGATCAAGCCATTTTGTGGAAAATAATCGTAAATATTTAATATTAACTACATAGTGTAATATTAACATTTTCAAAAAGACCAACTTTGGACCGGGACTTGCCTATTTAACCTGCCTATTAAATAACCCAGATTCGCAAATAAAGTCCAATTGAAACGAAATCATTTTTCAGTTAGTTCAGAACGCAGTTTTCTTTAATAAGAAGTAATGCTTAAGAAACTATAAAACCACACCTCATCTACTACCTACCAAGGACAATGATATCTCATAAGTTCTGCACTTGTACTTGGGAACTCTTATATTATAATATGCCGTCAATTTAGTCTCTTTTTTTTTTTTTTTTTTAAATACCCACATATAACATTATTATCACTCACAACTTTTACTAAAATCAAAATTTATAATTAATAAAGTTGTCTGACAATGCTTACTTGAGTAACCGTTTGGATGACTAAGGAGTGCTTTCTGAATATGGTAGTATTTTACGAACTATCAAAATTTCATAAATTAGCATTGTTACCGAACTCAATTGTGACAGCCGTTACTGCCACTGAAAGATGAATTTATGGATTCGCAGTTTAACATTTAGACACACTGTATCATAGGTCATTTTCTCTCTTAAGATTCTTTTAAAGACTTCAGTTTGGTTTTAACATCAAAATATTTTAATTCAACTTTTCATCCCAATGGAATTGCTTGGGATATGTCACTGTTTACCATTTGCAAATTGATTGTATTTAGAAGCTTAATTTCTATTATGAGTAAAATCAAGTAAGTACCTAAAAGAACGTTTACTTGTTTCACATTAAATCCACTTAGTAACGTTTCATAATATGGTTGCTCATTATCATGTCCGATACGTTTGAAACTGGCTAAATTGAAAATAACTGCAGTAAAAAGTACCTTAGTTCTAAACTAATGAAGTAACTATAATATCAAACGAATTATAAATTAATTGTTTTGTGACATGACTATGAATTTTTGACTAAAAACTAATTAAAAATTTAAAATAACAATACCAATAATCAAGAATTAAATAGGTATTGTAAATAGTAATGATTCCCAGCTCCTCAAGCTTGCAAGTTAGGAATAATGCTTCAACAATGAAATCGCGATCACGACCGGCAGACTGACGTTTTTCCACTGCAACCCTTGGACAATATCTATAATTTAGTAGTCGACTTTACATGATAAAACAACAGAAGACCCTTACTTCCTACAATGGTAATCCTGTGACTATTTATTAAACTTTATTACAGATAATATGTAATAATATATTTTTTTATTTTTTTATTTACTGAAGTCTAACGTTCGTAGTATGGTATACTTATTGGCAAAACCAATTTATTGAAGCCAAATATCTAGGCAACTAATGTAGGTAAATCAAGTTTGAGTATTTTGCTAAATAACGATGAGTATTAATATTGTTTAAATCTTGCACAAATTATATAAAAGGTTACATCGTAATCTTTGCCCATTACTTACACATTTACGACTTGATTTGGAAATATTTACTATAATCATGTCGTTGGTTTAATTTGCAAACAATACTCAAACCGAATCTCATACTTATACTTACATAAAAGGTTGGTAATTTCATATCAATACCTAATAAATAGTACTATTGGATGTTTGACGAAGTAAATTCCATCATGCTCATGATATGATATATAACGCTAACTATTAGCGTACCCTAGTCGCAGTAACTAAATAGATTTGAACTCACCCGAACGTTGTCAGTATTGAAGACATAGACGTGTCCTTGACTTAACTCATATTACTGTTGCCGTCGCATGTCGCAGCTCCACACTGATTGTCAAGTCGTCATATGCAGCAGTGATAGATGAAAATGTACGCCCATACCGCTGCCGTTGAAAACTTAGAACCAATTTGCAACCCCGTGCATAACCCATTTTTGATTTCTTTATGGTTTTGAGGAAGCTAGTACCTTCTGAAAGAACCCCTGTCATACTAAAAGTGATATTGTACGACTGCATTGACATTCCCTATTTTTTCATATTTGTTTGAAATATATTGAATAATTTACCCATTTTGATGCCGTGAAAATGTAAAAGCAACAAAACGAGTTGCGAGTCAAGTTTAATAGAGCAAGTTAAAAATATTACATGTTTTGTGTGAGTTTTGGTGGAAACTTGGGGGAATAGTATTAGTATGGTAATAGTTTATTGCATAACTGGGTGTAATGCCTTTCAATAAAGAATATTGTTATTATTGTTAAAAAATTCTCCCATACAAGAGGTAATGCAACCCGCTTTCCAGGCATTCTGCTTCGCCACAGTTGTATTGAGGATGGTTAATTCTATTTTTTAATCTTTACATTAAATAATTTGTAATAACACTCACTGTTATGAAAATTTGTTATTAACCATTGTTTGACTCAATGTTATTAACAGTAATAATTAATTTAATTAATTTTCTTAGCCATAACAATTTTAAAACAAAAACAGTACGCTTGTCTGCCTGCTAAAACTTTACTTTTCCTTTTGAACATTATTGCAAAATCATACCTTTGATGGGATAACTAATCCCAAAATATTTGTGCCTATATAAAATGTTTGTACCTATTCTCAAAAATGTCTATATTGACCACACAGCCTACCTAAACGGTAGCGGAATTTTATTGCTGTAGTGTTACGTGAACATGACTATTCGGGCGAATTTGTCTAAAGCAATTAAAACATTACTTATCAAAATTAAAGCATTACTTATCAAAAAATATGTGTAGACTTACCTTCTGTCTACTGAACTGACGAACCGTCAACTGAGCGAGTCTTGTAGGTATAATTGGTTAATTTACCCAGCATTTCTGTAGCAGTAGTAGTGGTGTTAGGGTGGCCTTAGTACTTCCAGCAATTATAGTGGATGCATCTATATGTACTCGTAGCAATGCAACCATCCTCCCATCGGGACTCGAACCCGAAACCCCCTCGTAATCTATGTTCTTACCATAATTTAATCGTCGAGCTATTGGGCCTATTTGATATTATTATTAAGACTTATTAACACCGGAAGCGAAATAGCTAATAAATAATAGTAACTATGAAAATCAGAAACGATGGATATAAAAACTATAATGCCAGGATACACGGTAACTAATAGTAGGTAGTTTTAACCTCTTTAACCGAAAGCTATCAAAAATAGTATCCAGTATAAGTAAAATTAACACCAATCTCAACTCTTAGATCAGGTATTGAATAATCTCAGTACCCAATCCACCCAGGACTTTAACCTAGAACGGACTACTTTAATAATTAAAATACTACCTAAATATTTTATCTTCTCTGTTATTCAAATACGGAAATAATGTAAAATGTGACGTAAAAGAATTATATACAGATATCTGTAGTAGCTATAATGCATACATTTAAATGACAATGGTCGTAATATAACATTATGGACACTATCGTCCAACTCCAACATCCGTGTAGCATAGGTGTGTAAACTTCATTCAACTAGTCGATACTTTAACACAGAACTCCTGTGGTCAATCGTACACAACTTATCTGAACTCCATACGAGACCATTTGAACTCAACTTTTCTGGACTCCATACCAGACAGTCTCCTGGGCTCTATACCAGACTTATCACACAACTTTCTGGACTCCATACCAGACAAAGTATTCTGGACTCCATACCAGACTTATTGTACATAACTTTTCTGGACTCCATACCAGACAAGGTCTTCTGGACTCTATACCAGACTCATTACACAACTTTTCTGGACTCCATACCAGATAAAGTCTTCTGGA
The DNA here is from genome assembly GCA_963855885.1 of Coenonympha glycerion. Classification (NCBI taxonomy): domain Eukaryota; kingdom Metazoa; phylum Arthropoda; class Insecta; order Lepidoptera; family Nymphalidae; genus Coenonympha; species Coenonympha glycerion. Next base: position 10,442,027 of record OY979637.1, on the reverse strand, counting down.
CTCCATACCAGACTCATTACACAACTTTTCTGGACTCCATACCAGACAAAGTCTTCTGGACTCCATACCAGACTCATTACACAACTTTTCTGGACTCCATACCAGACAAAGTCTTCTGGACTCCATACCAGACTTATTAAACAACTTTTCTGGACTCCATACCAGACAAAGCACAACTTTTCTGGACTCCATACCAGACAAAGTCTTCTGAACTTCATAACAGACTTTTTGCACATAACTTTTCTGGACTCCATACCAGACAAAGTTTTCTGGACTTCATACCAGACTTATATTAAAATCATTTCATTTAATTTCATCATTTCATTTCATTTCCAATTAACTTTTCTGGACTCCATACCAGACAAAGTTTTCTGGACTTCTTACCAGACTTATATATTAAAATAATTTCATTTCATTTCATTTCATTTCATTTCATCATTTAATTTCCAATTGCCAACAAAATATACAAAAATTGGACTCCATACCAATTTTGTTATTACACTTAAATTTATTTTTACACACATATGCTCAACAGAATTATTAATACCTGTAGCCAATTGATTATATTATTATACCATTTCATTTTATTATTATCTATTGTCCCATATTAACTTAAGCATTTGATCAACTAATAAAATCTTTAAATTCCATTTGGAAGTGAATTGCAATAAAAATTTTACACTACATATGTTAGACTATTCGTGAAAGCAAAAGCTAGAAAATATGAGGATTGTTGTTGACCCCTGTCTCAATCACATTAACGTGAAATATCATTGTGCTAATCGTTTTATGTACACGATGGATCACGCGATAATTTTCTCTAAAAACTAACGCTTTATAATTTTCTCTAAAAACTAACGCTACACTATCCCTTGATCTCGATCAAAACCAGAAGCAACTCACACTATCGGTACTGCATTTATTTATTTTATGTCGTAAGACGTATTCTGGTTTGAAATAAAGGGTTGACTCGATAGTTAAGCAATATGCAAGCATTCCCGAATAGTTTTATAACCGAAATGAATTAATACGGTCAGGATGAAAACAGATTTAAAACACATTTATGATATCCTACTTCGAAATAAATGTTTGCTTCGATAGTTAAGCTATATGCAGGCGTTCCCGAATGATTTTATAACGAAAATTAATTAACATAGTCAAGATTGAAAAAGATTTGAAACCACACTCCCCTATTTTCTTTTACATTTGCAATTTTAGTATTATTCAACTACCCGCAGGTTTTTAATTGGAGAACATTTTCAATTGCAAAGTAAAAACTAAAAGACCACTTTTGGTAATAATTCGAAACATTATCATGCATGATAAACTAACACTGTTTCCTCCTTTTCTTTAAAAGTTTAAATGACTTACAGTTTATCCTCGTCGCCACTGTGATATTCCCTCACTGCACACTGTACACTTACGTGGAAACACCGTAATTATTACCTCACACTATATCGTTATACTAAGTACCACTCACGGCGGTTGCCCGTACGATAATGCCCGACCGTCTGTCGGCGCGCTGTATTTATAGAACATAACGATCACTTAAGTCAAGTGTCAACAAACACAAATGTCAATATACAAGACAATGCGTCAACATCAAAGATCTATACACTACAAGCACTTTAGATTATTCAGGCAGAGATCGGTTCTAATATGACAAACATAAAGTCTGCAAAAAGTACAAGTATTCAATACTTGTTTTGCTATAATCCGCTACCTGAATAGAAACTGTATGGTCCAACCAACATACAAGAATATACAGGAATTGTACAATCTCGAATTGTAAGGTCAACATCTCCTGAGGAAGTCCCGGTGTCGGGATAAAACATGCGTTAAAAGTGTTATGTGTGGTGATAGTGGTGGCATTGCTCGTTTGACAACAATTTTTTTTCGTGCATGAGTGGGAGGGCGGGTAATTATTAGTAATTGGCTTATTTCTGCATGTTGGACGTTATGACGAATTATTATGGACGAATGTTATATATTAAGGATTCTTTTCAGTTAGCGGATTATGGCAAATCAAATTAATATTTCTTGCTAATTAAGGATTTCGCAAAATAACGCTTGCTTCAATTCAATATAGAAAAATGGCTCATAAAGAAGAATAATAAAAAGCCTATACATACATATTATAATGCACATAGATAATAATAATTTAGAATAATATTATGAGCATGCATGGGTTTCTATCAAAGTCGCTTCTTATTTCTTTCGAGTGCAGTCAACGTCGCAGACATAGTAATCTTATAAGCCCCAAGGCGGGTAACATTCCTTCGTTCGCATTATACAATGTCGTCGGAATCTAAAATATAGGTATGATATTTGTGAGATACCACACTCATCTTTCTGAAAGTGCAGCAGTCACGTCTTTTGCATAAAGCGCTTCTGTATGCATATTTTATCTTGCTTTTGTCTAGACTTTCCTTAAAAGGTTCTCTAAAAATAGGAAAGTTTTCTCCTTTGTTCGTCGTTCCCAAGACGCTATTTCGTGACGGATGGCACCGAAGCACGCCACTTAGCGCACAAGTTCGAAAAATAATGAATGTACGAGTACATCACAAGAGTATTGAAACTATGTGCATATGTATCAAAGGTATATATTTCAGTGCTTTTTACTCCTTAAAGCCAAAATTTTTACCCAGATCCGACTCATTCGAATTTAGATAGAAATAGAATGGCCTACATGGGCCGCCAAAATCTGCCCACTCTAATCGAAAAACCCTTTATTTTAACATAGGTATAGGCTACTTTTATCCAGGAAAAATTCACGACTCTCGCGGTATTCGTACAAATTCGAAATAACATGACAAAACTTAGTAAATAAATAATATTATTAAATGGATTGCTATATATGAAAAAATATATTTGCCCTTATTATTTACTCGAGATCGTTATTTGCTGTAGGAGGAAATTATTAGCTTTATTCGAAGAAGTTAGGTAGCATCCATGTTTTTCTCTATTAAAACTTTTAATATTGCATTAAAACTTTTCAAATAACATTACAGGTACGCGATAAAACGTGTAGTAAACACAAATACTTTGGTAATGGGATTATAAGGTTATTTAAGGTGGTTTGGCGGAGTTAGCCCGTTAAATTTAAGTTTCATTTATTTTTTCGCCAACGGCAGACCAATTACACAATGTAGGCTCATGGAAATGATAGTTGCGGTAATATAAGTAATAAATTTCACCTAAATTAATAATAATAAAATAAAAAACTTTTCTCAATACTCTACCTTCATCTCATTAAGTTCTCGAACAATCATTTTTACGTTGTTACCCAGATTTGGAACACATAGAATTTGCGTAATTATCATTTTTACGTGCCATAAATGTGTATTATGTTGTGGAAAACTGAATAAGACTTGTATTTGGCGGGCTAATATTATCCATGTACCTTAAGCAAGTTGAAAACAAAACACTTAGCAAAGTTCTGTTATAATAGTTTGATTAGTTTTCTTGCAAACAAAATGTTATAGTTTAGGTACACGCGGTTGTTAAAACTTTGGCTTTCTACACATAGGTATAAGATTTGTTTAGTTCGACGTACAAAACTCAATAATGCATCTCGTTGATTGACCATTGCACTAACAATATTAATCATTATATATAAAAAGCAAACGTTGTTTTGCCATTAGGGATATAAACATACGACCTACTCTCAAATCTAACGAACATACGCAGAAAATTTCAAACCAATCGGTTGTTCCGTTTCGGAGCAGTTTGGTTACAAACACAAAACACGAGAATTTTATATATTAGAAAATATATATCAGAACATACAATTATCAAGTTGTAGGATTCAACCCACGACCTTCGACGCAGCCAGCAGGATCGCTACCTCTACGCCATTCGGTCGTCAATTGAGAATGAAAACCTAAAAGTTTCATGGCACATTTTGATTTCTGAGTGAAAGTTTTTCGCGTGATACTGAAAAGGAAGTATAAGGGTGGAAAAATATTTTCAAATTGCAATTGTAAATTTTAATTTATCAGTTTCTTAGACTACAAAGTATAAAATAACCTAATTGACGGCTAATAAATTTCAACAGCGCACTGAATTTAACACAACAGTTAAACAGTCTTCGCTATTAAGGATGTCGCACTCAGTATATAACACAAAAGCCAAACACAAAGGGCGGGTCGCTTCAACACTCCACACAAAAGTGGGGGAGAGGAATAAATGGGACGTGTCCCGGAACTCTTACTTGTAAAGCTATTATCTTTGCCCTCTTAAATCTTATCATAATGCACTCTGGTTAACATCCTTACTAAATTTTACCGTATAAAGCATATTTTATTCAGTGTAATACTAAGCTATTAAATGCCAGTAGCCGTTTACCGTGCTTTAGCGGCGAAGGAAAATGTCGTCAGGATTCTTCGTGCTTGGGAGATCCGATTCTCAGGTTTATAAAAGATTAAATAAACCGTAATGATAAAAAATATCATATAGATGGTTCAATATGTCTTGTCCCTTGCCATAATATTGGTTAGCACTGCTTTGTTTACCGTATTCCTTAAAGTGATATGGTTGATGTTAAAAAAAATATGAAAACCATTCACCACCACTGCGTGAAAAATTTGGCCGCAAACGTGTAGATATGTCGCAAGTCGGCAACCACGTATGGCAAACTCCTTTTGGATTGTGACAAAAACTGACACTTGTCGGATTGCTCGCAAGCGCAAACCTACACAAACCTAGACAAACTCTGTGTCCATAAGTTTGAATTTGTGCTGGTTTGTTGAGGTTCACCAAACGTGCGGACGCGAAAGTGCTAAGGGCTTACGGTCATGTAATTAGCAGTGGTAACACCACTAAGTCAGTGGGCAAGGTATAGTGACTGACTATAAGAGAAGATCCATACCTACTTAGTAGTAAACTAGCATTAAGATGGAATATTATTTATTCTCTGGACATAGGAGTGAAAAGCACGCTTGTAATATGAATTTCAGCACTTGGCACAGCCTTTAGTCACTATTAATATAAAACATTATTTATAAAGATAGGAAATTTGTATTTGTACTCTGTTTTCCCTCCCTTTCTTGACTTGAATGTTTCTTATAATAATTATAATGTAGTTCGTAGTGATACGCGTTTGAACCTCGCCATTTTCTGAGCTATGTTTAATGCCTAAAATTATTTCGCTAATTTCCAGTCAAGACCAAATAGCTCACCGCTTAACAGACTGTAAAGCTTAGTTATGCTTTAGTTAAATGATGCGACTTTAGAACCATGATTGTGCACTAGTCCAATCAGACTCGAAGACATTATCGATCATGAGAAGTCAGATCTGATGTTAAAAAAATTGGAGAATGTTAATAGGTAAATAGAAATGTACGTACAGTTAACAAATTAAAAAAGGGGTTTCAGCCCTAAATAATACTAAATAATCTTGACGAAAAATCTTGCGTTTAGATTAAAATGCAAAACATTAAAGATTTTTATAAAATAATGTTTTATATTATTATCTTACATAAATTAAAATATCTGGGTGACCGAGTTTCACTCGGTGGCCAATAGATGGCAGCAGTAGTCATATTTTTATTTTTTTGGTAAATTCGACATTTTATAGAAATGAATCCTAGCTAGATCGATTTATCGCCCCCAAAACCCCCTGTATGCTAAATTTCATGAAAATCGTTAAAGCCGTTCCCGAGATCCAGATTATATAGAAATATATATACAAGAATTGCTCGTTTAAAGGTATAAGATAAGATAGACTATAATTTTAGACATAATACGATCCAGCAAGCATTTATTTTGAGGTAGCGTTATTTAACATTCAGCATGCAATCGATTTGCGACTAGATATTTTTTTACCATGGATTAGGCATTTTGTAAAGATTTGTATTCGAATCAGATGAGTGCACAAGTGGTCTTACTTTGCTTAGTAAGCCAATTGTAAACGTTATCGGATTAGGCACAGCGCGGAGCAATTTCCGGTTATTGCCTTATCCGCAGGAAATGGTCAACATAGCTAATCCAGCTGAGTGTGTAATAGTCTGTTGGCTAGTAAGGTCATATTTATATCTATGTAGGTGGCTAAGGCTATGAATATCGTAACAATTTTTGACTTAATCCTTTAATTCTTTGTAATTAATTATCAACAGTGAGATCTAATTCGTGATTAAAATTTTACATAAATCGGTTAGTATTTCGGAGTTACGAAATAAAAACGAAAACAATTTGAAAAAGAAACATTTTATATTTTCACAAGGTACCAATTTCCTGCGAATGAGGAATATAATTTCTTTTTTTTTTCGAATAATTCGAAGTGTTATTTTTATTGTTGTTGATAAAATACAGTTTATCATAAATGAGCACTGAAATTGAAGTGTTTTTAATACGCGGAAAGCGAGAGATATAATATAAATCCTCTTTAAACCAAACGGTGCCATCTGCTCCGTTGGCATCGGAAAATTATGCATTTTCATTTCAATTGAAACAACTGCTTACTTCCCAGGCTTTGACTGGAAGAAAGAAAAATGTTTTCTATCTTTCGTTACTAATAATTTGAATACTCATTTCATTTGCAGGCTATTTTATTTGATAAATCGACACTTACACGGGTCTAGATTTAAAATAATTCAGTGAAATGGTTCTAAGTATACAAGTATTTACAGAAAACAAACAGTCATGCACTAAAATAAATTTGTCTATTACTAAATTATATTAACTTAAAATTGGTAAAGTGCGAGTCGGGCTCTCGCACTGAGGGTTCCGTACCGTCAAGAATATATTCCCATTATAGTATTAAACTAAACACCCCTATCTAGCTATCACGGTTCAAGAGATAAAGCCTGGTGACAGACGGACGGACGGACAGCGAAGTCTTAGTAATAGGGTCCCGTATTCACCCTTTTGGTGCGAAACCCTATAAAAACGTAGTTTTGTCGCACCCTCACAGCGTATTCGTAATACTGAGAAGAGTAACAATATTATACAGTACAGAGAAAATCTCGTATGTGACTTGACCCGGAAACCGTCGTCCTATGTCTGGTCCTTGAGTGAAATGCCAGGTTGTAAGCTTGAACAATACTGAAGGAGGTGCCGCAATCCACATCCTCTACACAATACCATAAGTCCATAACAGTACAATACAATGATCTACAGCGCGTCCGACCTATTGTGGACGTAATTAGATCGCCCTGTCAACACCATCCTATTGTGCTACTGTCCACGCCTATAAATCCTTTGGAATCCTTTATCATGACGTCATTATTACAAAAAATATACCTTATATTATAATCTAGCAGCTAAAAATTTCAATTTAAGCGTGAACCCACCAAAATCAAAAATTTAATTGGTTTTCGTATCTTGTACCCCAAAAAAACATTGTAAAGTTGATAATAATAGGTGGTGGAATTGCGATCTTGACAATATCATTATCTTCATATCTCTCTTATATAATATTTTCGTGTCTCGTGTTTGTTGTACTACAGAATGAAATGACAAAGATTCTTGGAATGATGGGGATATGCTTCCACCTCCTCACGAGGTATCTTAAAAATATGTAACAATTTTCCATCCTTTATAAAAAAAGAGTCTATTAATAAGGCTTATGTGAAAAAAATTAATTTAATGTTACCATGTTTATGTTACAAACAACGTTTGTCGGGTCTGCAAGTGTTTATTTAAAAATCTTTGTTTGAGTGTTCACTTTAGAAAATTGGTCCGAAAATCGACTATTTTGTGAGTTACTCATATTATGCAACTCGACACTCGATTTTATTTCTTAATACGTACATACAAGTAAATGTATTTCAATATATGAAGTGAAGTACCTTTCCCGCAATTTAACTGCCACGATTGCTATGTCTAATTAGCGGACAAATTGCGAAAAACCTCATAAAATTTGGATTTACGAGCAGATCCATTCAGTTCCCCTAAAACTAACTTTCTTCAAATAAACACAATGTTCATTATAATTTATCTCTACAAATAATAGTACGATAAAATTTGTTCCCGTAAAACTGAGTAGCAATTTTGTGGCTTGTTTGCTATTCGACGGCGCGATATGGAAAAATAAATATGAGAGAGTATTCCTTTTGTGCCAATACTATTTACTTGTTATCGCTGTGCCTATTCTAGCGAAAGGCGCGAAAACTCGAAAGGAAAATATTAACTTGATATATAGCAATTTCATTTTGGTATTTTTCATCACTCTCAGCGCTTTTCGATACTATAGCAAGATTCCCGGTATAAAAGATAGTTCTATCGGTTCTTGAGCTGGATTTATCCACGTTATACCTACTTGATTAACTAGAACGCATCTTAAAATTTTATTTTCAATTTGGATTAGCTTTGTAATAATTTATTTTTCGTTTGTGTAGATGATGATTTATGCTGTGTAAACAGCAACCATTAAAAGCTACTGCATCGTTTTAAGTTTTTAAAACAGTTGGCCACATAGTCACTTAGATAACTTTTGAGATTGTGTACAAAACAAAACCATTAAAAACCATTAAAATTATATCAATCTATCAAATTGTAAATGATTATAATGTCAGGAAGTAGAAGTACATTAGTAGATTGTTACACAAGGGACGTAAGTAAGCTATTACAGAACAAGATCCAATCTGGCGCCAGTGCGAGCGCAGCTCGCATAGGGCGCTAATGGATCGCGTGCACCCGAGATATTTAGTCACACGAGCGAGCGCAGCGAGCGAGGGTGAATATAGTTCGAGGGTGTAATAGCTACTTGCAACCGAGGTAAGCATTCTACTTTATATCATTCTTGCGAGGTAAATAAAACTGGTAATGCAAAATGAAATTTTAATTAGAATAATTAGCAAATTTAGAAAAAAATAATAAAAAAATATATAAAAAAATAATAATAAAAAAATAATAAAAAAAGTAATAAAAAAAGATAAAAAAAATAAAAAAAAAATAAAAAAAATAAAAAAAAAAAATGAAAAAATAAATAAAAAAATTAAAAAAAATGAAAAAATAATAAAAAATAATAATAAAATAAAAATAAAAGAAAAAAAAAATAAAAAAAAAAATAAAAAAAAATTAAAAAATAAAAAAATTAAATAAAAAATAATAATAAAAAAAATAAAGAGAAAATAAAACAATTAAAAATAAAAAAAATCAAGCATAGTGCGACCTAATGTTGCCCTTGAACTGTAATGTGAACATTACAATTCAAGCATAGTGCGATGTAATGTTGCCTTGAATTGCAAACACCAACTTACAAGGAGACTTTCCACCATAGTAATCCATATTTACTGAGCAAGTATGATATAAACACAGATTACTTGAGTACATACCTACCCACCGATTTCGAAGCCATAAATTATAATTATTTCAGCAAGCAGTAAAAGTAGACATAATATGTGACAATGCATTACATTATGTCTACTTTTATAATATAAAACAGTAGCCATACTTAATTTTATTAAAGTATTTTTGTGTTAATGATAATTCAAATAGCTGACATGTCTACAATTTTTCATTTTAACTCGATAGTTAATTATACATTTTAAACGTAAGGGTTAGTTAAACTATTTTAACTAAGGCAATAACACCATACATCTGCTTCACGTATTACCATTTCCCACAACATTTCAGCTATTAATCGCCTCCTTAGGTTATGGGAGGTACGGTTCCCATGATTTATGGGGGTCGAATGATGTGTACAGAGTGAATGGTGTTGACATGCAAGCCTAATTAAACCAAACAACCACACAATGCGACCGCCGAGCCATCTGTCACTGTCTCATTACTGTCCACGATATTGTACGAGCTTATTTCAATGAAATGATGATGTTAATTTGAAAGAAGAAGGCAATTAGTCCGTCTTTGCGCAATATTTTGCTTAGTTCTGTGTCCAATAAAAAAATATCTAACTTTCTGAACAAAACAATTTATTTATTTATTGTAATGAAGACAAGTATAAACGTTGTTTTAAGACAATAAAAATGTAATGACAATTTTTTTTAAAGTAAAACGATATTTATTTTGTGGCAAAACTGTGGAGTCTACTGTTGAGAACATTTGTATGGTTTGTTTATTATTACGATAGGGAGATATGGAAAAATAAATATAATGCTTTTCTTGTGCCAACACGGCTTACATGTTACGATATTTCGGTAAATGTTATGTAAAAGCTTTGGCTCGGAGCAGAAACTAAAGATCTCGTTCAGACATACAATATAATAATATTTTCTTGATAGCACTGATGGAGTGACAGCTCATCGTGTCGCAAAGCTGAAGTGGCAATATGTACAAGCGCATACCAAATGAGGGCTTAAACATACAGCGCGGTTACAAAAAAATGGTAAAGTACGAGTCGGGCTCGCACACTTAGGGTTCCGTACCATCATGACCAATCCAAATAAAACACCACAAATAAAAAAAATCACGTTTGTTGTATGGGAGCCCCACTTAAATATTTTTTATTCATATAATTCAGGACAAAGTCTTCAAATATCATTAATATTTGAGATTTACAATTAATTATCAGAAATAAGTTTTGCGATTTTACGTTTAACTTCACCACGGGACTTAACTGAAAGTTCAAGTAAGACACAGTTGTAATTTTCAGCAGATACGAAACAAGATAAATACAAAGATAGGTAACGGAGTTGCCAAAGTAAGGTTTTGGCAACTCCGTGCTCCAAGTTTGTTTCCCGCTGTGTACAGAAGTCAGACGTACTCGACAATATTTTCTCATGGATACAATTTTAGCGACAGAGTTTGGCCTCTAAATCTCTTTCAAGGAATTATTAAATAATCTTAGGCAATAGTACTATACTACCTTACTTCCAAGGATGGATTATGTATTTTGCGCGTATTATGTACTTATGTTTCTGTTTGTTTGTTTTAAATTTATTTATTACTTCTTAGCTTCCAAGCGGCTGGATGAATTTTAACATTTTAGATATCGTTAGGTTTATCTCAAATATCCCAGCGTTTTTAGGTATTCAAAAAAAACATGGTAGTTTTTTGGCGCATAAATATGAGTATTTCGTAGTAACTGTCAAGTAAGCATATTAAATGAAGGAAATAAAAAAAAGACAAAAATATATATTAGTCATAATTTGTTCTTTTCATCAAAGGAATCATCTAATAAATTGGTCAATCAATGCATTCAAATGCAAATGCATTGATCGGTAGTACACATTTAAACTCAAAGTCAAAATCTCAGGCACTTAGGAAATCTGTCACCGTTGCTGAAAAGGTTAAAGAAAGATTTATACATAAGTATTTATTTGACTTAGCCATTTAATAATATTTTAAAAGCTTTAACAGCAAAATATTTCGTTTCAAATTCAGCTTTTAGTAGTTTTCAATCCTCTACCGCGCAGTTTTCCAACCTATTCATAAACCTTTTAGTTTGAGAAGAGTTAGTAGAGAAAGCGAGCAACGCAACCAGGGTGAGCCGTAAATGTGGAAAAGCGTCGATATATGGAAGGTGAGCGCTCCATTTGTGGAATTGACACTGCAGACATCAATGCAGTGGGTACAATACTGGTATAGATTCATTCGCTGCTATTTTTACACGACTGCAAAAAAAGGAGTGTAATGTATTTAGGGTTCATGAATGTATGTATGTAAGTGTCATTATTCCACCATAACTTCTGAACGGCTGAACAGATTTGGACATATAGGGTATCTTTACAATCCTCCAGAAGTAACATAGGCTATATTTTTTTGGAAAAAGTCGTTTTACCACAGGACATATGTGTTTTTAATTTTTAAACAACTACTACAAAGTATTTTTAGGCTGCTAATATAATGTAGATTTGATAACTTCTTCTTTCTTTTGTAAAACTTACATAACAAGGTAATACTTACAAGGAAATTAATTAATTTTCATACTCACTGTCTTTACAGGATATTCTGACATTTGAATTAAATTTCAAAACATGCATTTAGCTCAAATAACAAAGTAATTATTAATTAACTAATTGATTATAATTAATTAATGTTTGTTCCATTGTATTATCAATATCACTCAAGATCTAATTAGTTATTGATATTATGATCATAGATAGGCATTATTAATCAATAGGTACACTTGAATAATAATTGTTCCCAAGAGTCCAGTAGAAAAATAACAATTTTAAGTCGCCTTTTAGTGAAAGTATATTTTTTGAAAGTGGTAATATTAATTTTAATTAATTATTATAAATTAAAAAATCCTATCCCAAAAACTTTCAGAGTATCTTGTTGTATTTCAGTGTACAGAATTCAACCCGTTACAGTTTAATTACTAGAAAAAATATGCAGGTGAGTGAAATCTTGTTTCAAATGTTGTAACAAAACTCAAGTTTTGCTTCTATACATAATGAAAGAGTGAAATTCCTACTGCAATGCGTCATCTCTTATTTCAACGTAATTAATGCCTTTGCTCTTAGGCGCTAATTAATCTAATGCAGGGGTTGTTATCTCTTTATGATGCTTATTCTCCTACTCAAGTATAGAATTTTATTTGATGCAGAGATTTGCTGCAATTGCAAGTTTCACTTGAAATAATTATATTTAGATATTTTTCTTTTTTGTGTATTTATAATAAATTTTGTTACGACTTACCCACGGAGTTTCGTGTTTCGAGGTGATCTACGTAATTAACTTAAAACTTTATCGCGAAGGTTAGGTACAAGATGGTTATCTTGTTAAGCAGACCTGGTAAATAAAATTAGAATATTCAAAGAGTTTGTTGTCCCTCCACAAAATTTTAATTCAATTTGCTTAGTAGTAGGTAGGTACTGTGGTATTTTGGCGAATGGTACGAAGTTTGTATATATTGTGTTTAAAGTATCTTGGGTATTGAAATATACAAAGAATTAATTTTATAAAAGGTTCCGATTTTGTATCAAGAATATTATTCATATTAGGAATAAACTGAAATTATCAAAATAGTACTCTATGAAATTACTATACTATATCAAACACGGGGTTTATGCCCTGATTATTATCAATCTAAGATCAGTTGGTATGTCTACCATTTAACCATTTTTTTGGCCCACTACTAAACATGGGTTTCCTTTCAAAATGGGAATAAATCGACAATTGATTATATTTTATGCAAATTTTCTTAAGCCTCTGATAGATGTTGAATTTACATGAGTCGTTGGTACTCTGAAAAGTCAGAATCTTAAACACTTGCTTGCTTGTTACTGTATTATAAAGATAGGCTTGTCTCGTAAACAGTGCCGCCATCGATCTCCAAAGGTGTCCCTATACCTTGAGTATGTAGGAATGGAAGCTATTGTGTATATCCCGATGGAACTGCACCGATATGTCACCGAATCGATCACTCCGCGAAATTGATATTGCAGTATTTAGTGTATTTTAGACTGACGGTTTTCCAACAAAGACGTTGTTTTAGCAATAACTCGTGTCTCTGTAAAATACTTGGTAAGATGATTGAGTAAAGTGATTGAAAGCAGCATTGCTGGAATGCTAAATCGGTTGACGGTGCGTGTTTGTAAGTATGGTTTTAAAGGTAATAATAAGTCATAACTGAAGTCTCCTAGTAGACCACAACTGAGACAAATTGAGAAAATATAAAATTCTAAAGTGGCCCGCTTTGGGAATCGAATCAGTAACCTCCCACGCGAATCCGAACGCGTGCCACTGCGTTAAGGAGGTCGTTCATATTCTACTACTTATTACTCTACTCTCGCTTTCTCTACTAACTATAATAGAAGGGACTTCTAATAGAAGAGAGTATTACTCATACATTTTAGGTTCAATAACCATACCTGATGATTGATGAAAGTAACGGAAATTTTACTTTACTAACAGCCTATTTCTTCATTGATAGTAACAGCTAAAGTAATAGTTAAATATGGTGGTCTGACCCTTATCACGAAAGACATAAGGATCAGACCGCCATATATTTAACTATTACTTTAGCTGTTACTATCAATGAAGAAACTGGCCATTAGTGATGAAAGGTACAGTAAAGCATAATGGACCAGCTATGTCATCCTCCCAGTTAACAGACAAATGACAAATTTGTACCTTGGTATCTTGTCATCGTTAAGGTATAACGTAATAGCAAAAGTTTTAATGCAATTGCTTGGCTTTCAAAGAAAAACAAAAATATAAGGCGATGTTGGTGAAAGGATAAAGGGCAATCTTATTATTCAAAGATATTTTGTATAATTTTGTAAAGATATTTCGAAACCCAAGGAAAGGTTTAAAAGAGTTGCTCCCGATTTTGTAACAAAAATCTTAATTCCAGTAATTTTAATATCTGAGAATGCTGAAAATATTTCTAAAGAGACGTTCCTTTGAAACTATTTTCAGTTTATTTTCATTAAATTGCAAAGTTCAGTGTACCCTTACGAGCAACGTCTTTGAGATAATTTTATTAAAACCTTTCATGATTTTCAGTTTAGATACAAACTTTCAAAACCTTTGAATAAGTTTTGATTTTATAAAAATCTTGAATGTTCTTGATGGACATTGCAGACTAATTTTAGGTATTATAAAGAGGTAAAACCTAGAAAAAAAAACAATATCCATACAAAACTTTCTGATTTGCTCGAGGTCAATTATGTAATACTTAACTGTCTATTAGGGGTTTCATTTTCTCATTGAAATCTAGTCCTAGTTTTCGACCACGTCTCATGATTCATGACAGTTCAAAAATCGAAAATATTTAGGCATAGTAACTTAAAGAATTATTATCAGAATTTTTAAGTAAGTCCTTATCATTTAAAGTAATTACACACTTACAACCCAATAAACTAGGTACATGCTTGAAAATCAGTATAAATTTGGGTAGGTACCTCATTAAAATGAAATGAAATGAAATTATTTATTTCACATAGGATTAGATATAAGCTCTCATGAAATGTCAAGACTCTACCGCCAGGTTCGGAAAGCAGGTTTGCACCCAACTGTTGATATTTCTTGTTAATTTGTTGTTTGTTTATATTTATTCTGTGAAGTAATTAAAATACAAATTGAAACGACAGCGGTGGCATATAAAATGAAAAATATCAGGAGGGTTGTAGAGAGTAGCTGACTTCAGGCATAATGTGATCGTTGTGGTTTCGGTCCAGACGTGGGCGATTATTATTATGATTAAGCTGTTATTGCTGATATATTTCATATTTTTTTGTAACAGTGGCGTCTTTACATGGTCTATATAAATGTAGACGATTTCAAAATTGTAATACAGAAAATAATATTAACAACTTTTTAAATTTCTAAGCATAAAACATAACACTTTCATTGATTTGTGGGAGAGTGTGCTCAGGAACTATTTAACTGGGTTCCTTTTTACCATAAAACGGCAAGGCATCGAAAAAGCTTCCACCCATACATAGTCGACGTACCAAAGACGCGTACGAAGCGGTTTGATTCCTCGTTCCTGTTACGCAAAAGCCTGGAATACCCTCCCAGGCACTGTCTTTCCTGCCACTTACAACCTGGCCATCAAATCAAGAGTGAATAGAATAGATAAAAATAGTCAAGATAGGCCCATCCGAACATTTTACGTAAACGTTCTTCATACAAGAAAATGTGGCGCCATCTGTCGAAACTCCTGCGAAATACATGTTTATTTTTTTATATTTTTTTTATCTATGTGTCTGTCACCTTGCCTGCAAAATTATTACTAATTCAAAAAAAAAAAAGAAATAGGTATTTGTTAGGGATAGCTTGCCTAGGGTTATCGATCTCACCCCAACAATGAGATTAAATAATGTCCGATCAATAAAAACCACTAATGTACACTTTTCCACTATTTATTGTCCTCATTTACAACTGTACTTACGAACAAATAATTCACGGGACTTTACACGTAACTTTTACAGAATCACTACGTATCACTTTTAACTATTTTTCCACTGATTTTCACTGATTTCACTACACTCTCACTTTTCGCACTATACACTTATTTTCGAAATGAACTTGAACTAAAGTCAACTGAGTACTTGAAGTGAACTCAACTGAAGTCAACTGGTATGAACTGACTGCGCTAGCCAATCAGCCGCTTTTATACTAAATTTTTACGCCATTAGAGTTTTCTAGAAAGTACACGATTGGTGCATTTGGGTAACGCAAAAACATAAAACTTTCTAGTGCAATAAAAAAAGGGTCAGGATGTTTTGAGACAATGGAACGCCATTAAAAATATGGTCATCCTGTTCTTTCCATAACTTTTTGTTAGCAAAAAAGGGCGTGATTCTAGAATATTCCTATTTATGAGCGCGCTGATTGGTTAGCTATTATTTGAAGTGCACGTGTAGCGGACCCGCGCACTTAAGGCGAATATCTTCGTAATTTCCTTAAGGGGAATATCGTCGTGCATATTTCTCCCCGCCAGTTGCAGAGTGCAACTAATCTACCGGTAACACGACGATCTTCTTGCTCGGTCTCTTCAGCACTTGTCCATTGCTTGTCGTTACATCCACGACGCGTACTTCGTTGTCCGGCCCTGGATACACGCGGGATACCCGTCCTCGTGGCCATACGTTTCTTTCTATGATGCGTTCTGTTTCATTTGCACAGGATTGTGCTTGCACTGCCTGTACCCATAGTTTTTCAGCTTTTAGAATATAGTCTGATTCCAAATACACGAATTTCGTTTTTCCTATTTTCTTTACAGTCTTATTAGAATCCTTTTCGAATTTTCGGCCCCTTATCCAATTAGGATCTTCTTTAGGGTTCGGTTTCGTACGTTTCCTTTTCGCTGCAGCCGTCACATGTTTTCCGGGTCTACACAGATCGAGAAATTGTAGCACACGTGCAGTTGCTCTCACTAGTGTTTGCCACTTCGAAATATTTTCGATCTTCGGTAAGTAAGTTGCAATTGTGGCTTGACGCGCTACACAGCATCGCTCTTCGCCAGTTTTCTCCGGTATAATTTTTTCTTCGCACGGCCATTTTTCTTCAGATTTTCTGAGGAATGTGGGTCCATGAAACCACCTGTGATCCGCGTTGAAGTTGCTCGGTGTTTCTCTCGTCGCGTCGTCAGCTACATTTTCTTTAGTCGGAACCCACCGCCACTGACTCACTTTTGTTAATTCTTCTATCTCTGCCAAGCGGTGTGCTACGAATGTCTTGAAAGCGCGCGGTTCTGATCTTATCCATGCGAGTACAGTGCGTGAATCCGTCCAAAAGATTTTCTTTGAAAATTCAAATTCGTGCTCTTCTTCGGTTCGTTTGGCTAGGCGCGCCCCTAGCAACGCAGCTTGTAGCTCTAGGCGGGGTATAGAGGTGGGTTTCAGTGGTGCCACACGACTCTTCGCGGCAGCTAGAGCGACATGAGTCGTTCCGTCTGCTCTTTCCATACGTATATAAATCGCGGTCGAGTAAGCTTCTTGACTTGCGTCGACGAACACGTGTAGCTGCCTCTCGACGACCGGTGATCCAACATTGTAACACCGCGGGATGTGTAGACTCTCTATTGCTCGTAGATCGTTCAGCCATGACGACCATCGCGGTTGCAGTTCTTCGGGGATCGGTTCATCCCACCCGGTTCCATATCTCCATGTTTCTTGCATAAGCCTCTTCGCCGGAGTGGTGAGCGGTGAAACCAAACCTAACGGGTCGAAGAGTGACATAATAACACTTCTCGTTTCGTTGGCGGTCGCACCTGTTCGAGAACTTCGCGTGGTGTTTTCTCTATGTTCAGCCGGAAGCCGATGCAATCCTTTTCCACCTCCCATAGCAGGCCGAGTCTTCTCTGTCAAACCTCCTATAGGTACGGTTTCGGCCCCGGAGTCTGTGTTAAAGTGACGCAACACAGACGGCTCGTTCGACACCCATCCTCGTAGCACGAACCCAGCTTGTCGATGTACAAAGTCGACGTCTATTGATACTTGGATTGCTTCTTCTTTACTCGGGAAGCTTGATATGAAGTCATCCATATAGTGATTCTTCTTTATTTCCTTGGCGGCTCTGGGGTAGGTCGCTTCAAAGTCTTCTGCATTTCTATTTTTTATGTACAGCGCTGTGCATGGTGATGATGTAGCTCCGAAGATTAACGATGTCATCTGGTACTCCTTGGGTCTTACGTCCCCTCTGCTATCTCCCCGCCATAGAAATCTCAGCGCGTCTCTGTCTTCTTCACGTATTTTAATCTGCATAAACATTTCCTTTATATCGGCTGAGATCGCGTAGGCATGCTGTCGGAACCGCATGATGACTCCCGGCAGCGATTGCAGCAGGTCAGGTCCTGAGAGCAGCATATCGTTCAGACTCCATCCGTGTGACCTCGCAGCTGCATCGTGTACTAATCGTATCTTCGGTTTCGATGGGTTACACACAGCAAAGTGCGGTAAGTACCACGTTTTTCCCGGTTTCGGAGGTGCGGGTGCCTCGACAGCGTATCCTGATGTTAGTAGATTTTTTACTCTTTCTTCATATTTTTCCTTGAGACCCGGATCGCGGTCTAATTTCTTTTCTAGAGTTTTCAATCTTTTGAAGGCGTCATCGTAGTTATTGGGTATAACAAAGTCATCTTGTTTCCATAATAACGAAGTCTCGAAGCGGCCATCGGTTAACCTTTTACTATTTTCATTTAGAATTTTCATAGCGCGTTCTTCAGGGTCATTTTTCCGCTTTTTAGGTTCGACACCGAGAGCCTCCAAGTTAAAAAACTCTTTCATCATATTTTCCATATTGCTATCTCGGTCCTTGAGTATAGTGTGGCCACAGAATGCGACATTGTCGTGATATGACGTGCGACATCCGTGAAGCACCCATCCCAATCGTGTATTCGACGCTACCGGTTGGTCTCGACGACCGGTAAGAATCTCGAATGCCACTAATAGCTCCCAGTTGTCTTGACCGATGAGTATCTTGGGATTCGCATTCTTATATATCAGTTTATCCTCGATTTCGCGTAGATGGACACAATCCCGTAGATCTCTTCTTTCGATATTTTGTTTCGTAAACATAAGGCGTTGTACTGTGCGGGCGTTTCGTAAAGTGAATTCTTTGTCACTGAATCTTCCGCGTATCCTGACGTCTATACGCCGGCTTTTCTCGTACCTCGCTGTTTCATTAATTCCCTGCACCCACATAGGGTCTTGTGGCCCGTCGAGGTCCAATATTTCTGCTAAGTTTTCGTCGATCAGTGTAACAGTGCTCCCGTCGTCCAAAAGAGCATAAGTATCGATGCGCGCTCCGTTTGGTCCCGTCAATGTGACAGGTGCAATTTTCAAGTAAGCTTGTTGACTTCTATTCTCGACGTTTTTCACGATTTCCACTGATGACGTGACTTCGGCGACGACCGGTGGTGAAGGTGGTGGTGACGGTGGCGATGACGTCTCTTTTCTTTTATGATGTAAAAGTCGGTGATGTGCCATATAACAGCCGTCTTGACCGCACTTCTTGGCTCTACACGTAGACCGTCGATGTGTACTTCTGAGGCACTGGAAACACACACGATGTTTTTTCACAATTTCCCAGCGTTCGTTCGTGTCGACGTCACGGAAGCGTTTACACTCGGGTAACCGATGATCGAGTTTACACACAGGACATTGTTCTTTACTCGTATTATTATCATTTTTCGTTGAGTAAGTATATACGATTTTCTTTTTCACATTTTTCTCCTTATACTCTGAGAAGTCTTCGGGTTGTGCGTACGCCCCACACTTATCCGCTTCTTCATTTAAAAATTTTGCAAGGCGCTTCAAATCCGGAATGTCCTCCTTTTCTCTTGCGGAATAGTCATACCACGCTTTTCTCAAAATAGGTGTCAATTTTTCTATTGTGGCTTTCACTAACTCTGGATTATACAGGTATTGAATTTTCTTCAAAGCTTCCAGTGTAGCTACAATATTCGATACTTTGTTCGCGAATATACACAAGTCACGAGGATTGTCACTTAATTTTCCGAGCGATTTCATTTTCTGTATTTCATTTATCGCCAGTGCATCAGGTCTTCCAAAGCTTCTTTCCAGAGCTTCCATGATAGTCTTCGGATCTGGAGAACTGATGAGTAAGCTACTGATAGCCTCGTGCGCTGCGCCTTTGACACTACGGCGCAATCTTGATACATTTTCCGTTTTCGAAAATAATCCTTCGGTTTCTTCATATGCAGCGCGAAACGTTAGCCAGTTGCTGGAATTCCCGTTGAATACCGGCAGCTTTTGGAGGTACTTGGGTGCGTCTCTCGCCGTCCGTACTGCCTGAGTGAGAGCCGCTGCCAGTGAGGTGACGTCCACGCTAGGTGGCTGACGCGCAGGCCGGGATTCCTCTTCCCGGTGCTCGCATTTCCCGCCGTCACAACTGCGAGCCCCGTCATCTTTTTCCTGGGGTTCACATTTCCCGTTGTCACGACTACGAGCGCCCTGTCCTCGTCCTTCATTTTCCGCCTCACCTGGTTTTTCATTTTCTTTTTCCGGTTGTCCCTCCAGCCATTCATATACGTGGCTAGAACGTTCCTCTTCATATTCATTTTCATTTACATTTTCCGACGCCGACGCT
The DNA here is from genome assembly GCA_963855885.1 of Coenonympha glycerion. NCBI lineage: Eukaryota > Metazoa > Arthropoda > Insecta > Lepidoptera > Nymphalidae > Coenonympha > Coenonympha glycerion. The sequence continues at coordinate 10,421,615 of OY979637.1, read as the reverse complement.
AAGTCCTCTTCGTCTGTAGCGGCAGCACGATGTTTTTCCAACTGTGCTCGAGTGAGAGCGATAGATGCTCGGATCTCTTCTAACTTCAAGGCGGCCAGTTTTTCCTTTAATTCAGCTACTTTCAGTTTTCCCAATTTTCCTGACTCAGAGCGACGTGACTTCGCCGGCCTCGCCTGCCCGGAGTCCCCTGATGGCTTAGCCGTGACGTTAGAAGGCGTCGTATTTTCCGTAGTATTTTCCGCGGACGTAGTTGTCCCGCATGTCGTAGTACAGTCTGTACCCTCGGGAGTGGCCGCTATCGCGTCGCGGCTAGGTGCAGCAGTAGGTCTTAAGACGGAGTCCCTCACACCGCTGTCTTGAGAAGCAGCTGGTCTTGAGGCGCTGAGCGCACCTCTCACGCCGCTGGTGGCAGTAGGTCTTGAAGTAGTACTTCTCACACCGCCAGAGTGGTGTTCAATGACCGGGACATCATTATCCACAAGGTCGGCTTGAGACCGTGTTATCGGCATTTTCTTGTTTCTCGATAACCCGCGCTTAGTTCTTCTTCACAGGACCATACAATATTAGTGACAGTCCTTGCAAATTTTTGAATATCCGGCTTCTCGAAGGACCATAAAATGTTAGGGATAGCTTGCCTAGGGTTATCGATCTCACCCCAACAATGAGATTAAATAATGTCCGATCAATAAAAACCACTAATGTACACTTTTCCACTATTTATTGTCCTCATTTACAACTGTACTTACGAACAAATAATTCACGGGACTTTACACGTAACTTTTACAGAATCACTACGTATCACTTTTAACTATTTTTCCACTGATTTTCACTGATTTCACTACACTCTCACTTTTCGCACTATACACTTATTTTCGAAATGAACTTGAACTAAAGTCAACTGAGTACTTGAAGTGAACTCAACTGAAGTCAACTGGTATGAACTGACTGCGCTAGCCAATCAGCCGCTTTTATACTAAATTTTTACGCCATTAGAGTTTTCTAGAAAGTACACGATTGGTGCATTTGGGTAACGCAAAAACATAAAACTTTCTAGTGCAATAAAAAAAGGGTCAGGATGTTTTGAGACAATGGAACGCCATTAAAAATATGGTCATCCTGTTCTTTCCATAACTTTTTGTTAGCAAAAAAGGGCGTGATTCTAGAATATTCCTATTTATGAGCGCGCTGATTGGTTAGCTATTATTTGAAGTGCACGTGTAGCGGACCCGCGCACTTAAGGCGAATATCTTCGTAATTTCCTTAAGGGGAATATCGTCGTGCATAGTATTTACCTATCTACCTATACTGACTACTGACGGGGGAGGGTGCAAAATAGTCATTTTTGCTCCCATAAACTGGCGACATTTTTCGCACTGTTAGCCCTGTCTTTAGTATACGAGTCTGTGGTGAATAGGCATCTTTTAGGCAACCGGGTTCCACCTTAGACTACGAGTATATCATCACTTTTATTTATTTAGTTATTTACTAGCCTATTTAGTAAAAAAAGAATGTAACTTGTATTAGTATAGCAAAAAAGTGTAGCAGTTTAGTTTCAAGAAGTTTATACCAAGCTAAACACAACTATAAATCTTCAAGTTCAGGAGTTTCAATCGTTGAAAATATCGCCGAGGGTGGTTACAACAAACAGATGAAATGTTGCCGCCGTTCCATTAGGAATTAATGGGGCGATTAGAGAAATGTCGCCTTTCCGTATACATTGACTATTTATAACAGTAAGTATGTTCCCTGCTACATGGCTTACGCTATTGGCGCTCTGTCAAATAAGGACTGCGCTAACCGTCCATTAAGAATTAATGGAATGAAGCTATTTCCTGAATACCGCCTATTATTCATTTGATGACGGCATACAAAGGTTTATGAGGCTTTCTTACAAACGATTCATGGTTACTGCTAAGAATTGGTACATATAACAACGCGATTTATTAAATACATCCTTTCTACAAAGCGATTAATAAGAAAATAATTAATCTATGAGTTCTATGACAATGAAATGCGAGAAACGAGAATGAATGAATAATGAGATGGCAATAAAGTGGAAAATACTTAACAAGGGTTCACCAACCCTTCATAATAAAAACATAGAATATATTATTTCAAAATTCTTTCCTCTCAATAGCAATTCCTTTTGTCTTTAAAATGCATACAATGTAGAGAAGAGACAAGATCTTGAAATGTAGGAATCACGAAGCGACGTACCCAGCAAAGATTGTAAGAATGCAATCTCAATGAGACTTTTATAAAAAGAAAAATCCTATCTATCTATACTTATAATAAAAATGTAAAGGGTCGAATTCTGTACATTGATGATATTTTGAAAATTTTTGTTGGAGGACACTATTTAGTCGATACTGAAGCCAAAACTGTAATTTGTTTCATTTTTGTCTGTCTGTCTGTTTCACGACCGCGCATCACGGCTAATCCGCTGGATGGATTTAAATGAAACTTTACATGATTATAGTTCATACTCCGAGGTAGGACATAGGATACTTTTTGTCCCGGAATTCATTATGGTTTCCCTGGAAGACGGCATCAAAGTCAAAATGTGTATTTAGTTATAATTCATTAACCCGTTGTCCGATTTCATTCATTTTTTTTTGTTAGAAAGGAGGTTATTTAAAGATTATTCCGTATAAATTTTATCATCATCACTTTTGTAGTTCAGAAATTATAGACATCAGAACCTTTATCGATGAGTTCAAGTAGGTGGTGACTTGAAACTCGGAATGGACAAGCACCTAGGGCTAGGACGTAAGGGCTCAAGTCAGACTGGAGTACCCTTACAGCCGTAAATAAATATGCTTAGCTGAAGATTTTGTATGGTTTAAGATTTTTCACTTTTAGGGTGAAAAAAAATCATGAATTTATCACCACGTTATACCGTATCGCGCCATCTCTACAAATTATGTGGAACTTGAATATAAAACTTAAAGATAGGTACTACCGAATTTTTATTAACAATAATTAATTGTCATGTAATGTACTGTTCCTTGACTTTATATTAAGATGGCACTGTTGAGACACGAACAGATTAAAGTTTTCACTTTTGTGGACATTCCCAGAGTGCCACGTCTTTTTTTATCATCCGCAACATGGAAATAGTAAAATAATGGTTCACAAATATTTTTACCTCTCAGGTCTTAACTGGTCCTAACCGATTGACCGTCATAGGTATTTTTATACGTAAAGAAATATATAGACATTGCCCATTCTGATACTTAGGATTGTATTGAGATGAAGCAAAGATTTTTAACAGACTCTTATGTTGGGCTGGGGAATATTATTAGTAAAGTATTTTATCCAAGTGGTACCTACCCGGCCGAACTCTGAAACAAGATTTCTACCACCAGTACAACTTTTCACATTATTTAATAATTTTTGACATATTTCGTGGTTTCAGAATAAAAATCACAATGAAAAGGACTCGTCCTTTTGATCTTTCAACTACGTATTAATAAAACTTTATATTTTTTATTAAAAAAAGGAGTTTTCAAAATCACCACAAGATAATTCGTGCGAAGTAAGAACAGGTTTCTGTACAACATCACACCAGAATCCCGCGAAAATTAAGGAATTCTACGGTATATGTAAAAAAATCGTAATTCACGCGGGCGGAGCCGCGGGCAACAGCTAGTTTCAAATAAGAATAAGTACGACTGTGGCCTATACGTCGTGTCGGTTCGCTGCTCGCATACGTGTCACAGTCATACGTAAGATACGCGTATTATATAGACAGGGATACAAAACGAATCCAATACATTGCAATATCAGTTTATAAATTGGTTCATCGATTACCATGGATTTCCACGGAGTATCTCCTGCTTCAAAGCAAATTTTATGCGATCTTTTCTTTTCTAAGGCTCATTTTTGAGAAGATTCAGAGAACACTTAAAAATTAACAAACTGAAAAACGAGAAGGCTTCTTCGTACTCATATACCTTCTGACTTTTGATTGGCAAAGCGAATGCGAAACTTCACAATCTTGTTTTGTTTGATATTAAATTCGCAACAGACGCGTCTGATGTGGTACTGCTAGAGATATAATTTAAGGCCTGGTTTCCACCAAATGTGTGTTTGAGTAATCACATTTCGTCATTTTGACATCTCCGAAACTGAGGGGAGAGATGTCGAAATGACAAAATCTGATTGGTTGCGTTTCATTCATCGTTTCTCGTAAACTAAATTAGTACGTGTTTATGATCACGCATCAAAATTTTCCATCCGATAGGCAATTAATTATAGCCACCATTCAGTATTCATTCATCCGTTAATGAGCACCTGCCAAAACTCGAGCTCTTTTGAACAATGTGGCTTAAATTATATCTACCTAGTACATAATACAACACATATAAATTACAGACGGGTTAGTACAGTTTTTTGTACAAATTACTGATATGTGGTTGTCAATAGATGGCGCTGGCTGTAAATGTATGGAGAATTCGATTCGTTTGTGCGATGCGAGTCGACTCGAAACTCGTACAAAAACATGTACTTACCCCACTAATATTACAAAAGATTTTCTACGAGCTCACAAGATTTCGTATAGGTATAAGAACTCCTATTATTATAAATATCCGGGTGACCGAGCTTCGCTCGGTAATTTAACTACTGGCTAATAGATGGCAGCAGATGTGCTTCGCTCGGTAGTTTAACTACTGGCTAATAGATGGCAGCAGAAGTCATATTTTAATTTTTTTTTTTTTGGTAAATTCGACATTTTCTAAAAATGAATCCTAGCTAGATCGATTTATCGCCCCCAAAACCCCCTGTATACTAAATTTCATGAAAATCGTTGGGCCCGTTGCCGAGATCCAGATTATATAGAAATATAACATATACAAGAATTGCTCGTTTAAAGGTATAGGATTTCAATCACTGGGTCGAATTATCATAAAGCCATACTTAACTTAAATTGCTCAAGATGTTTAATTAAGTGATATTTTCCACTTTTGTCTTCATCTCACTCACAATCAGCCAGAGTTGCTGGAAAAAGTAATAAGGATAAGCTTTCCTCTTTTACGTTTCCATTTTTTCATTTCTTTGAATATTCATAAACAATAAACAACTGTTACTGTTAACAACAACAATAAATTTAAATTTAATTTTATCTTAGAAGTATCATTTTAGTGTTTACTAATAAACTTTTATTGCTTTGTGCTATATATTTATATTATTTTCGCTTTTATAAAGTAGTATGGACGATATTATATGTATTATTATGGTAAAGTGCAAAGGTTTGTACGCCCGTTTGTTTGGAAATTTTAAACGACATTCAAAGACCAAAAGTCACATTCCAGTGAAAACATTAGAGTGTAGCGATTTAAATCTTTGGAGTGTAGGTAAAAGAAAAATGGTTCTAAAATATTTGCATAAAATGTAGATACTAGATTCATGTTGAGCCTAAAAATCCGTCTTCAACCTGACTGTACGGAAACAAATGTTGCTATGTTTTATACGGGGTCTCGACCCTTGGACAAACTTAATAAAAATAAATAAGATCCGGCAAGAGTCGGCGACATCTTTGCTCGGCAATTTCCGACCTATATAAGAGTCAGGGATACGTGAAATTAAGAATTAACCGGCTTTATCTGTACGAGACGACAGCTTGATTTAGTTTTATCGACGCTACGACTGCTTTATTATCTTGAAAGTATACTGACGCTAAGGTATCGGTTAGTTGATGGACTCTGTGGCTAATGAATTCTCAAGAAAAGGCTCTATTTATTTTATTGTTGTTCTGCCTTCTTCGGCTTGTTCATAGACTGAGCATAAAAATCTGAAGTCACAATGACCGTGTTTCTGATGCACACTATGTCGGGCATTTTATGGATCTTGGAAGTCGGAACGTCTTGCAGCAGCTTTCAAGTATAAAATAAATAAAAATCATTCATTTCGATCTTTCATAAAAAATCATTCATAACTTTTGGATCATATGTTGTTAGTAATACATATAAACACTAACCTAATGTGAGTAAACTTTTTTTTTATTATAGATAGGCTTGCGCTTGACTAAAATTAAGTCTGATGGACAAAAATGATGAGATCTAGGATGGAGCGCGCTAGCCTAGATAATGCCTATTCACTCTTCTCTTGAAGGCACCCAGGTTGTACTTGACTGGGAAGACAAAAGCTGGAAGGGTGTTCCACACCTTAGCGGTATTTAAACCTTATATCTAAGACTTCTCAGCACGTGAACCATATGACAATGGTTCAAGTACCTACTGACAATCAAGTCAAGCCAAGGCCCTCAGGAAGCCACTGGAACTACCGCTGAACCTCCTCACCAGGGAAGAGCCTAGGACCATGTTCGTGTGAAAACAATCAACATAAGTACGCGAGCATACTCGATGACTCGATTATCGTACTGTAAACTTAGGGCATAAGACGTAAAAACATCTAGAATGCGTACTGCTAAGAATCCATCAAAATAAAATTACTGCATTTTATTAATTAACGGATATTAATGTGGGAAAAAGCTTGAAAGGGCAGATTTAAGATTAGCTCGATCTTGCCAGCTGTCGCCGTAGGAAATAAGACTTTATTTTCGCTCTTGTGCTAGACCGGTATCCATCACTTCCTTGTAAATGGATTTTAAAGTAATTAACCCGGAGTCGGGTTCAAAGATTAAACGAAGCTTACACCAGCCGGTGTTACCTCCTTAAAGCATAAAACACGATGTTATCTTATTTCTGCTACAACTGTATTTAAGGGGCGGGCCCAGGTGGGAATTTAAAGTTCAGCGTAGGGTACAGGTGGAGGGCGGGCCACGAGGCCGTATATCAGGGAAAATGCCCTGATAAACAACAATGGGCTGCTAAAGGAAACTCTATCGAAGTTTCCACGGCAGGTTTACAGTGAACCGCTTTTCTACTTGGTACAATGAATGAACGATTTGCTTACGTTTAAATTAAACAAAGTACAATACTGTGATTTATTGATAAGCAGCATTAATACCTAGCCTGCATTCAGATGACTAAATATGACTTATCGGAGGCTTGGGCAATGGGCATATGTTGAAAAATGATAAAAGATAACATCGTGACAAAACTTGTATGTCTGTAACTTGCAAGTCTTGTATTACTTTCTTAAAGCTGTGTGAACCCCTTGAATAGCTATGACCGAATCTTTATACAAATAACAAAATACTGAATATCTATACAAAGCAGCTTCGTGGCAGCTAACATGAAACTTTTGTAGTTTCGTTTGACTTCAACATGCTTTTAAAAATATGTACTTAAGTTAAATTTTCTTTTAAATGTTTTTATTGTACCACCTACCTCATATTTTTCCAATAGCCGCTTCTTATCCCGATTTTTGCCTGGAAGGGATCGCTGTATAGCGATAAGGCCGCCATATTGTACATTTGTTTTTCTGGTTATTTTATTTGTTTTTTATTTCTTTCTGTAATTGGTGTACAAATGTATTTTTTATTTATCTATCTATCTAAGTTAATCAGTACTGAGCATTTCAACTGCATTATCATAACTGCTAATATTGAAGCTTAAATATTCGGGACAGCTACAGGCTATTTCAAAACTTTCCTTTGACTAAAAATAGTTGTACAGAAAAGTCAAACCGTCCATTCGTCCCTTCGACTTATCTTTGTAGACAGATAAAGTGTTTTAAAACTTTTACTTACTCGAAACTTTTTGACTTGTCTTTGAACCGTTGAGACTTTCGCGAGTCAGTTTCATCGTTTATTTTCTTTATAGTAACTCGATAAGAGATAATAGGACAGTTGACGGTTGACGGTAAGGAAAATACTTAACTCAGTAGGATTTATTTGCTTTTTCGGTGTTGAGGAACTTGTAACTTAGTTGGGACTACTTTTGCATTTTAATGTTATTATTTTTAAAGTGAAACTTTTATTGTATCATCCCAAGCATATTGAATGTCGCATAACAGTCGGGCCGGGGCTGGGTATGTGTCAATTATTGCTTATTAATTTAACGCCATCTCTAAATTTGATATGGTACTTGCTCGTTAATTTTTATCTTACAAACTTTTACTTTCCAACTAAAGGTAGGTACTCGTACTAGCTTCTTTGCGGATTCGATATTCGACGGATAAAATAAAAAAATACTAAGGGCCTTCATAAATTATTAAAAAACAATTAAGGTTCTTTTGTATAAACGGAAGCCCCCTTTTACCGAGCAATAGCTTCCATCTTTAAAACCAGAGTTTAAAAGAAGTTTTTTCTTATGTACCTATGTGTGAATGTGTTTTTACCTTGTCTGTCCTTGTCTCTATCTGTCACAGTATGAATGAAGGTATTTTATTTTAATTTTGGTATTTATGCTTTTGTCTAAAAAAGCTTAGAGTAATGATTGTAATAACTTTCTAGCAAGTAGTTTTAAGAAGCTTTGTTACAAAATTAAATTAAATTCGTATCTTAGCTCAACAGCTGTAGTCTGCAAATCTTTGCCACAAGAGTTTCTCTAGAATTTCAAGATTACTCCATTATCACCAGACTTGGCAAGTTTGAGTGAGTTTGTAAAGTTTCAAGTCTGCTTAAGTATGACTACACTTGTAACAGCTACGAGAAGACTAAATAGACTATATTATAGGAATTCACTTTAGTAATTATTAATAATAATATTTATTACTATTTAAATTGGTTCAACAAAAAAATAATGAAAAAAATATTTTGTGGTTTTGTGGTTTCATGAAACCACCATGCCATGCGCGATGCAAGTGAAACTAGGACGGACAAAAGTAGTTATAACAGCGCCATCTCTTGACGCAACAGTTTATTACTTAATGACAAGTATTAAGAATAGAAGTATAAAAGTTTGTAAGACCAAAATTAACATTCAAGTATCGTATAAAATTACTGTGTAACTGACATGACACCTGGGCCCAGCCCAGCTGTAACGCGACATTCGACATGCTAAGGACAACAATACAATAAAAGTTTCACCAGCCAACTCAAGCTTAGAATCGCAAATGTAAGTAATTATTATAAGAAAACGACGTTCAATGCGCGGCATTGTCATTCCACTCGTCTCTACTGACATTTCTACACATATGTCAAATTGCGTAATGCGTTACTATAGATGGAATGGAAATGGAACGACATTCAAATTTATGAAAATGATGATCGCTAAATTGATCATGGCCTCCCGCATATTTTTTTTACACGACTAGACTGCCCAAAAAAGGAGTGTAAAGTTTTTAGGGTTCTTGTATGTATGTATGTATGTATGTATGTATGTATGTTAATATAAATATAACTATATCAGGACATTATACATATCGCAATCTAGCCCCAAAGTAAGCTATAGCTTGTGTTATGGGTACTAGATGACTGATAAATATACATACATATAAAAAATAAATATGATATACTGAAAAACACCCAGACACTGGAAAACATTCATACTCATCACACAAACATTCTCCAGTAGTGGGAATCGAACACACGACCTCTGAAGCAGGAGCAGGTTCGCTACCGCTACGCCATTCTTAACTTCTGAACGACTGACGAGATTTGGACATAACATGGGGTATCGTTAGAATCCGAGTAACATATGCTATATTTTTTTCTGGAAAAAGTGTTTTTACCACAGGTCAGTCGTGTTTTTTATTTTTTTTAATTTAATTATTTACTTGTTTAATTTCTGCCATTTCCATTTCATCTATCAGATCACAGTGTTACATGGCTAGGGCTCCGGGACTCGTAAAGAAATAACATAGTTTCTACACTTACCTTTATCTACTTGTATAATTACTATCGGAATATTAATTATGAACATATTAGTATACTATATTTTGCAGAAATCTTGCGCATGGGTATGTTCCTATATCAAATTATGATCCGTAGTAAACATTATTCATATTTATTAAAGCCCGCCTGCACAGTGTTTGTAAGCACAATATCCTTTAACGAGCACAGTTGGGATCCGGTGCCTCGTAAATAATACCTGCTAGTACATTCATGCGAGCTTAGGCCTACATACAATAAGCCACTTGTAAATTACATCTAACTCTTAACACAAAGGTTGTAGAGTCCAAAATCGGAGAAATTCGTTGAATTGTTCTGAGTTCTGACCCATAGGTATAACAATGCAGCAATGAAAATACATAATAAGTATAAATACGCTTGCACTGGTATAGAAGTGCCATTTAAACGCCTGTATAAATAATTATTCTAACTGACTAATAAATAAATATTATAGTGGCATTATAGTAAAATCAATTAAAGAAGTTTGACATCAAAATCAAAAATCTAAGGGAACCTACCTAGCCATAGGTAAGGGGACAGATAGTTATTATTTATCATAGTGCTAAAAATTTACAATAAAAATATATAAGACATTGAAGATCTCCAAAATTAAACACAAATTGTTTCCCTGAAATAACAAAGAAACGACACTTAAAGTTCACTATATCTCGAGTCCTCAATCACATTCTTTCTATGAGTTTTTATTACGACAAAAATGCACACAACAATTTCAGCGTCCCTCGCCATTTTAAATCATCGACACAGATCAATATCATAGATACGCGACAGCTGATACGCGAAGCGCGGCAAATTCAAATGAATGAAATGTCACTCATTTCATTACATCTCCCCCCTAAGAGCGAAAATTCTAAGCAATATATCTGTAAAATGTACTTATAAGTCATCTTCATATTCATTATCATCTCCTTCATCTTCTTCAGCCTCTGTTATGACAGGTTGCAATTTTGTTATATGAAATAATGTTGATTCTGTTTTTCTGTTGCCTGTATCAATCCTATAAATGGAATTCGATATTTTCTCTATTATTTTGAAAGGGCCTATTTTTAATTCGTCTAATTTCTTTCTATTCAGTCTATTTCCATTTTCTACATATACACTGTCTCCTACATTAAATTCTTGCATTTTTCTATTTCTATCAAATATTTTCTTGTTATACTCATGAGATTTTATTGTATTCTCTAATGCCAATCTTCTATCAGCAATCCACTTGTCTTCCTTTTCCATCGTTTTGAATTCATTTGGTAGAATACTGACATTTGTACCATCCAGTAAATATTTTGGTGCAAAACCTGTAACGGAGTGTTCTGTTTCATTATATTTTTGTATACATTCTCTTGCCAGTGTTGTCCATGTTCTCTTATTATTTTTCTCATTCATTTTACACCTTATTTTATGTACTATTGTTTGGTTTAATCTTTCATTCAAGCCGTTCGAGAATGGTGTATTCACGGCTGTAAAAATTAGTTTAATATTATTTTCCTGCAAAAATTGTTTAAATTCTCTTGAATTTATGCCCGGATATTGATCTGTCAGGATAATTCCAATCTCATCTGTCTCTAGTACTTTCTTTGTTAAATTTATAAAGTCACATGCATTCTGGGTTTTCGAAGTCGCAATAAATGCATATCTTGTGTAGTGATCTACTAAAAGGTGTAGATATTTCTTTGTAGACCTAGATCCTCCAAATCCACCAATAGTATCCATTGACATTATTTCAAATGGTTTGGTAGCTGGTCCCAGTTGTGACATTAATCCAATTTTTTTTTGACATCTTGATTTATTTTTTATGCATATTTCACATGTTTTACAAATATTTATGATATTTTTTGTTAGGTTTATAGCCGTATATATTGAACTTATTTTTTTCTGCAGTTGTCTGATCCCAATATGGCATAAATCTTCATGCACCTTTTTTATAAGTTTTTTACTAAATTCTTCTGAGAGGATAATCTTTTCCTGTTTCTTTATTTTTTTATAATAGATATTATTTTTTAGTATTAAATTTTGTTTCTTTTCTCGTATTGTTTCATTTTTCTCTTGGTCTTCAACTATATCTTTCATTTGTATTAAATTAACTATTCTCAATGTTTCCTCTCTGTTATCTTCTGGTTCTAATACAGGGTTTCGGCTCAAACAGTCTGCTTCTACATTTTCTTTACCAGGTATATATTTTACGGTAAAGTCATACTGAGATAGGTAGTATGTGAGATCACCCAATTCTTCATCTGTCCTGCATTTAATGTTCATGTTCTCTAGAGGTTTGTGATCTGAGTAAATGGTGAATTGTTTTCCGATGAGCCAGTGCTGCCAATATTTAACAGCTTCTTTCATAGCAAGACATTCTAAATATATAGCCTTTTTCCGTTTTTGATGTTCATTCAATTTTTTTGAGAAATATGCCACCGGTTTGTCTTTACCATCTAGTTGTGTCTGTTTTAATATTGCTCCAATGCCCTCCAAAGATGCATCGGTAAAGATTTTGATTGGTAAGTCTTTGTCGAATATTTCCAAGACCGGTTGCGAACATAAATATCTTTTTATCAGATTGAATGCTTCTTCACATTTCTCTGACCATACAAATTTCTCGTTTTTTCGTAATAAATTGTGTAATGGATCTAAAATAATTGCACTTCTTGGTATATAGTCATGGTAGAAGTTTATTTTTCCCAAAAATTGTCTGATGTTCTTTTGCGTCTTAGGAGTTGGAAAGTTCCTTATTGAAATCAAATTGTCTTTTAGTGGTCTTACTGAATTGTTCTGAATTATATGGCCGAGGTATTTTACTGAGTCTGAAGCAAAGGTACATTTCTTAAACTTCAGTCTAAAGCCTTCTTTAATTATTGCCTCTAATACATTTCTAATGTGCCTTATATGTTCTTCAAAGGTAGACGAGTATATCAAAATATCATCGATATAGTTAACAGAGTATCCTGTGAGATTGTGTTTTCTTAGAATATTGCTTAAGATTCTCTGGAAAATTGCTGGTGATGTTTTCAAGCCAAAAGGGAGGCAGGTCCACTGGAAGTGGCCATCTTGTGTGACAAATCCTGTTTTACTTCTGTCTTCCACCCGTAATGGTATTGCCCAAAATGCTGAGTTTATATCTAGTGTAGTAAAATACTTGCAATTTCTAGTTTTAATAATTAGATCATCTATCAAAGGAAATGGTTGAGCTTGTGGTATAACTATTTTGTTTAACTCTCTGAAATCTACACATAAACGGGATTTTCTATTTTCACCTTTTTTAAACGCCAATGTCACTGGAGCAGCGAAAGGACTGTATGATTCTTCTATTAAATTGTTCTTTAGTAACATCGATATTTGCTCTTCAATTTCTAATCTATCTTGTATTGTACATCTGTATGGTCTTTTACTACAATATTTATTTACTTGTAAATCTATGCGAGCTTCATAATCTTTAACTGAACCTATATCATACTTGTCCTTAGCAAATATTGTTTTATATTCCTTTATAATTTTCTCTATCTCAATTTTCTTTTGATTATCTAAATGGTCTGTCATACTTATAAATTCCTCTGTTTGTATGTGTTCATTGAAATTTACTGTATATTTTTTTATATTATTATCTTCATTTCTGTTATCTTTAGACATCCTGTCTATTTTATTTGTTATTTTCTTTTGTTCTATCTGCAAGTTCTCATTTTGGGTTAATCTGAATTTCTTTATCATATCTAATCCGATTATGAAATCATCAAAATCTTCATTTTCTACTATGTATACATCCACCTCTTCTTCTAAATCAAATATTTTAATTTTTATTGTTATCAAGCCATCCATCTTCTTCACACCATTAACCGTTCTCATGTATGCTATGTTCACATCATCTTTTTTTTCTTTTACTTTTATTAATCTTGAATTTATTATAGAAATCTGTGAGCCTGAATCATAAATACCACTCACTTCTAGTTTATTTTCTAATAAAAGCTTGATTTTGATTAATGGTGTGCTTACTAGTTTTTTTCTCAGTATTTATGTCTACTTCAATTATGGAGTTATTGTTTACATTTTTGGTTTTAAGATCTTTTTCAGGTTCATTTTTATTTTTCTTGAACCAACATGACTCCTCCGGATGATATCTAATCCCTTTGTCCAAAGACTCACAAGTCTTACATGACTTCTTCTCATAAGTTTTATTTTTATTATAAAATGTACTGCTCTTTATGTTAGTTGAGTTTTTCTTATACATCGTGCCTTCATATTTTCTTATCTCGTTGAACAAGTCAGTAGTGTTGTTGAGTTCATCCCTGTTTAACTTATTTAAGATAAATCCAGGTAAACCAGTTGCAATAAGATCTATCATTGTTTTGGAATCTATAGATTTGTTTATATCTAATAAAAGCCGTTCTTTTTTTATGGCATAATCAATTAACTGTCCTTCTTTATACCTAAATGCGAGAGCATATGTGACTATGTCCCATCCTTGGTTTTTAAAAGTTTCTAAAAACTTGTCTTTCCATTCACTCCATTCAGAATTTATTGTTAGTTTTATGATCATCGAGCTATACCAATCCAAACAAGGTTTATCTAAAAATAACCTCAAAATATCTATTTTTGTCTCATCTTTTGTTATATTAAAGCGCGCACACTCTTTTTCAAAAATTTCTATCCATTGCATCGCATTAGGATTTTTGCTTGTGAATTTTTCAATAATAAATTTTTCTGAGATATGTTTTAAGTTATGTTGACTTTCTTTCTTAGTTGTAGTTTCTATTAATTGTTCCAAGATTTGTTGCAAAGTGTCGTTTTTGTCCTTTGCTTGTGTTGTGCTCACTTCATCTAAATATTGATCTAAAAATTGCATATTACCTTCCTCATCTACATATGTCTTCTTTAGATTTTCATCCAACTTTATCCATACTTTTCTACTCTGGTGTCTTTTTTTAATGCTATTTTTTACTTTTGTGAAAGTGTTCGTTTTAACAATATATGTATGATGACTCACCGGCTTCAGTTCCTCGGGTAAAACATAACATTTTCCTTCTTCAGTAGATATTGAGGTTATAGCTAATACATTTGATTTGCCATCATTTGAGGCTATTATTGTAAACTCAAATTGAAGCCGGTCCATCTTCTTTTAGTTCACAAAAATGTCGTTTTATAAGACATTGAAGATCTCCAAAATTAAACACAAATTGTTTCCCTGAAATAACAAAGAAACGACACTTAAAGTTCACTATATCTCGAGTCCTCAATCACATTCTTTCTATGAGTTTTTATTACGACAAAAATGCACACAACAATTTCAGCGTCCCTCGCCATTTTAAATCATCGACACAGATCAATATCATAGATACGCGACAGCTGATACGCGAAGCGCGGCAAATTCAAATGAATGAAATGTCACTCATTTCATTACAAATATTCGAGACATTTCGCGGTTAATTGCCACATTTGATAATATTTTGCGCAACGAATCAGCCTGGCTTTTAATTATAGAAGCATAGACAGCAGTTTTGCAACCGTTCCTCGTGGAAAGGATTTTCGTAGACATTGGTATAAGAACATAATAGTAGCGTTTTACCTGAAAATAAAACGTTTATTAAAATACTTACCTCACTGGAAGCTTATATTGAGAGAAGCGTATCCGTTTCCGTCCGTTTCATGACGGTATCATGTCTCCTTATCGTACTTTTTATGACGTCAGAACCGGCTCTGTGGCGACACCTAGCGGCGTCGCGCGCCTTTTGGTTTATATAATGGTTCGGCGCGCTTCTTAGCTCATTGGCTCTATAATATCACCAGGCAGGAATTACTGGAAGCTTCCAGTGAGGTAAGTATTTTAATAAACGTTTTATTTTCAGGTAAAACGCTACTATTAAAACACTTGACCGTCACTGGAAGCTTATATTGAGAGCCTGTTTGTTTTCGCCTGGTGTCGCCACATATTAGACGTCTTACGCCAATGTGATGTAGTAGAATAATTTGTATACGAGAAATATATAATGTTTCTCTAACAATTATTTTTAAAAATAATAATTTTTACTATTATTCCTTAACAATATATTGTACATGAATATAATATTAATAACAAATCGAATTGAAAAGTTGAGTGAATTATTATAATTGTCAATCACTTCACGTTTACAAGTATTGGTTGATTGCCAATTTGCACGATTTGCAATATCATATCAAGGGAGTGAATCTTTCCATCAGCTGTTGGAAGCTACAGCTACAGACCTAACACTACCAGGAGTAGCAGATATGCCAGCTTCTTTGAACAAACTTGCAATAACTGTGCGCGAGTTTTAGCGACTTTAATTGAATAGATTAAATGAATAGATTATTATAAATTGAAATATTTCGTTAAACATTTAATAATGAAATATTTATCAATAATAATCAAATAGGGTTGTTAATTAGGGATTATCTACATTCAGAGCAACATCCAACCTGACTGCCGTTAAACACTGGTATAAGTTTTTGATCCGAGTTACGGCCAGAATACAACATACTGTAAAGTAGGTAAAGTATGTATAATTCTTTCTGAATAAGGAAGTAATAACATCGCAGTATGACGAGATGTTTTAAAAAAGGCTTTTAACATCTCCCTGTATGATATAAATAGATAAGTAAGAGTTTAACTTATTTAGATAACAGATCGATGGATTTTGAAACCTTTGCTATCATAATATGTTTTACGTTTTGCATGGCTACTAACTTGATTTTTCGGCACTACATACGTCCAAACCTGGTTTGTGTAAAAAATTTGCATTGAAGATAATTAATTTATTATTCATATATATAAATTAAATGGTACTATTTGTGAGCCGGTGGGGTTATTAGTGTCAATTTAGAAACTTTTGTTGGTTTTTCAGATTTAACGGGGTAGCGAGCGTTCAGACTCTGAATTAAAAAATATATTTCCGTTGGCTTATTTAGATGAATCAAGCTTTGGTATACATAGTTGTGTACTACGTGTGTATTCTTCGAAGCAAATAGATCGACTACTGGGATTCCCAACTTTGCATTACTATTTTCATATCGGGAAATAAGTGCCACTGTGGAGGTTGGCGATACTTGACAGAAGGTACGCAACACGTATAACTGTTGAACCTGCCTGGGATTTACTTGTATGTTGTAGTATGATTGATGTCAATCTAGCAATTTCGGGACATGTAAGTTATTTTCAATCTGGGTGAAAATCTCGTCCCACTTGTCTTTTTAAATAAGTCACTGCAGACTTGCTGTCGCCTTGAATAAAATTAAACTTTGACGCCCGGTGTGAGTACGTCTTAGAAAAGCAAATAGTAGGGCCAACACTTCCTTTTGATTGGAAGTAGTATTTGTTCCTATCATGTACAATACTACGATAAATCCAGTAATGCTCCCAAACTAGGTGCGAGACACGTGTTTACCAAAAACCAAAACTGGCGGAAGATAAAGTTTTGAGGTTAGTAGCTGACAATTCTTCTCCTTTCACTTAACAAGTTCGTTTAATGCATTCACCAAAATTGGCGGATTTGGATAAGGCACTCATCATCCAAGATAGGTCCGGCAGAATCATGTGTTTGAAAAGCTACAAGTGCCGATAATTCAGTCGTCCTCGTTGAACAACAAATCTGGCAAAATTCGAAAGTCCTATATTCATTGTAAATCCTTTAGACTTAGACTTGACTTTAGACTAGACTTTCATTTAAAATCCTAATTACATTATTGAATAAGTACCTCATTTGACTATTCCTAAATAAACTATGATCTAATGCCACAAAAGAACGGATTTATCGAAATTTATTTGCTGACCTAGGAAAGGCGTGGAAGAAAGCGCCTTTATGGGAGTAGGCTTGTGTTAAGTATATCCACTTTGCTCAAGAAGTCTTGGGGTTGCCGGAAACCCGGAATGCGGTACATTTTATCAGTGAAATGATTCTTGTCAAAAACAATCGTTTAGTGCCTTGAGGTCGAATATCGGTTGAGACTGAAATAACCCGTCTGGTCAAATAGTGGAAGGAAAGCTTGGTGTGTAAGACGCCATGCTTTTCATTTTGTGTGCCATTGCATATATTATTTTTCTTGAAAAAGGAGTGTGAAATATTTTTCCCGTCATGTTGGGAAATACAGACGTGATTTTTGATTAAAGGTACGCGATACCCTCATACTGACTTTTATATTATTACCTCGAGACACCGCTATTTCTTTCAATTTTGAAAGATGTTTATAACTACCCGCTTTGAGAGAATGGTAAGAGTCAAATTCTCTAATTTCATTCTGTCGGATGTGGACATACTTATTCGTCACTAGTCGTGTCCTCTCGGACCGCGAGCTCCTTGCGAAATATACAGCGCAAAGATAATCTTTCCTATACTGCTGTGCACCTTGCGAGGGTGGTTTATTCTGGATCATGCTGGAAAGACATCGTGTACCATCCAGGCCGAGTAACTGCAATGTTTACAATACTTTGCCCCCGCGAGGAGTGACGATCTGACTGATTAGCATATGACTGAGAAAAGATTGTGTGAATTATTTATAAGATGGTGTCCACTTCGCTAGCGTGGGCTATAATGATCGCGCAGGCAACACTGCGAGAACTGTGTCCAGGCTAAGAAGTTCTGGAATGGAACGGCAATGGAACGGCAATGTTTCTATAACCCCTTGCCCCCGCAAAGGGGCGACGGTCTGATTGCTTTGCATACGACTGAGAAGAGGTTGGCCTTAGTGAGAGTTATTATTTATATATTGGTGTCCACTATGCAAAGGTGGACTGTAATGATCGTGTTAGCAACACTGCGAGGCTGTCCAGGACAAAAAAGTTCCATGCGATGGAACGGCAATGCTTGTATATTACCTTGCCCCCGCGACGGGCGTCGGTCCGTTTGATTTGCATATGACTGAGGAAAGATTGACCTTTGTGTGAATTATACGATGACACCACTCCATGAGGTTGGCTGTAATGATCGTACTGAACACACAATGCTGCACTGTCCACTGTGAACAATGTCCCAGCCAAGAAGTTCCACACGATGGAACGGCAATGCTTCTAATATCTTGCCCCCGCGAGGGGCGACTGTCTGTTTGATTCGCATATGACTGAGAAAAGATATTGACCTTCCTTTGGTCAAATTGTACGTTGGCACCACCCTGCGAGGGTGGGATGTAATGGACATGCTGAACACGCTGCGAGCACAGTTTCGGCCAAGAAGTTCCACGCGATGGAACGGCAATGCTTGTATAATACCTTGCCCCCGCGAGGGGCGTCGGTCCGTTTGATTAGCATAATATGACTTAGAAAAAGATTGACCTTCCTTTGTTCAAATTGTACGTTGGCACCACCCCGCGAGGGTGGGATGTAATGGACATGCTGGACACGCTGCGAGCACTGTCTCGGTCAAGAAGTTCCACGCGATGGAACGGCAATGCTTGTGTAATACCTTGCCCCCGCGAGAGGCGTCGGTCTGTTTGATTTGCATAATATGACTTGGAAAAAGATTGATCTTCCTTTGTTCAATTTGTACGTTGGCACCACCCCGCGAGGGTGGGATGTGATGGACGTGCAGGACACACTGCGAGCACTGTCCAGGCCAAGAAGTTCCACGCGATGGAACAACAATGCTAGAAATACCTTGCCTGCGAGGGGCGTCGGTCTGTTTGATTCGCATAATATGACTGAGGAAAAGATTGACCTTTTTGCGAATTATACGTAGGCGCCACTCCATGAGGGTGGGCTGTAATGATCGTGCCGGCAATACTTCAAGCAATGTCCAGGCCAAGTAGTTCCACGCGATGGAACGGTAATGCTTCTAATACTTCTACCCATTGTGGGAGTGATTCTGCTGCCGAAAAAAAATTTTCAAACTAGACGTAAAACTGAATTGAAGTACTCGAAGGTAGTATTTTATTTAGCGAAGCTTAAAATAAAGAATCACGAGCCTGGCTCACGATTCTTTTTGGCGCATCTCATACTTTCTGATCGCTTGCCGCACGCTAGTGCAATAAATCCGAAAATTTAAATTTTTCCAGTTAATAGTTCAATTTATTACTATTTTCTCTGATCCAAGAAAGCGATACTTTTATAGCCTCCTGACAGGCTGTTTTTATTTTAATTTTAAAATGCAGTATGTGATACTACAGTAGCTGCGTACGGCTTACTTGAATTAACTAGCGGTGTATGCGTGTACGCGCGAGGCGTAATGGAGTAAAGTATCATGCATTTTTACCTTCTCGTTTGTTTCTAGGTGTATCAACCTGGAGTATGATTACTTTATAAGTTTCTTGTGTTATGCCACTAATTCGGGTCAACGCTTATCATATAATGTCATTATTGTGAAGTATTGTTTGCATACATTTTTGATGAGCATAAGCAATGAGAAAGGCTGCATGACCTTTTGCGAGTCTGCCCGCTTGGGCCAGCCATTTCTTTCATTGCTTTACCTGTTACTGAAATGAAATTAACACACAGAGACACAAACACATGCACACAAACAAGTTAAAACGAGTAATTTTACATTACATCATCATAAGTACGAACAATTTAACAAAATAAATATTCATATAGTGATCCGAACGGAAAAACCGTTAAAAATAATGATCACTGTTCGCGCCAATTCAAATTTGGCGCCTGGTGTAGGCACGTAAGCACGTTTCGTAGCGCACACATGCACGGGCGTCGACGCGAGTCTAGTGCGTCACGCAAACATGCGCAGGCTCGACGGGCCACTTAGCAACAGCTACGATTTGTTAGTGCGTTCCCTTTCTCTCGCGCGTCCTGTCCCTTTCGCGCGTCTGTCGACCGGATTTTGTGGGCGAAAACGCTCGTCGGTTCGACACAGTTACTGTACGGTCTTGACCTTGAGTAAGCGCGCGTGTTCTTTTGAGGCGCTTATTTCGCTTTTTTGGATTCTCTCGTGAATCACCGCGGCGTGGAAGCCTTTTTTGTAGCGGTATTTGATGGCGATTTGTGGTTTCGATGGAAAATCGCCGATTTGAGTGACGAGTACTGTTCTGACCTTGAACAAGCGCGCGTGTTCTTTTGAGGCGCTTATATTGCCTTTTGGATTTTCTTTAATTTTAGTCCTCGTGTTTTTTGAATCCCGATCTCGGTACGCGAGTGATTGCTACCGCCCTTGAAATTTGGTGCGAATTCGTTTGATTAACGGTGGACGGTTTTGAAGCCACGTGTTGGTGTGCCCGTGTGATCTTACAGTGATCTTCGAACTTTTCCCTTTTGTGTCGCCGAATTCGCGTACGAGCTATTTGATCCCGTACTTACTGTCGCCGCGTTTGAATATTCACGTGGGTGTATTCGCGGAGCGAAACTTTGTGGAGGCGAACCAACTGTTGGTGTTGCACGTGTCCGAGGGCTGATCGAAGCAGAGGCCATACGGTTTGTCAGCCCGGTACACACACATACAGACAAGTTACACTTTCTCTTCCCTGACTTTCCACATTCACTACCTACATCGGGCTGAAACTGAGTGTCGTCGCACACTTCAACAAGGTTAGTAATTATCCGGTACTAGTATGATACGCCGGAAGTAGTATAATCCGCCGGTGTAAGTGATTAGCCGATTTTACTGTAATGCTAGTCGTGTAATAGCCGCATAGTTTTCCACTGATCGGCTGGTAGTCTCGGATATTATTATCCGATCCGAGTCCCTGACCGGTACCGTGACCGGTATCCCACCGGTCGCTTGTATCTTACTAGCCGATCCCCCCTCGACCTGTCCGGGCTCGTTCCTCTATGGGCCCGGGAACTTGGCCCTCGTCGGGACAGGCAAGGGGCCGTAACATTTGGTAGCAGAGCGTGGTTTTTCGCCTTTGGTTATGCGGCTTTTACACGCTCGGCGCATCGATATCGATTTTTTTTGCTGCGCTTATTTGATTCGCCGCGTATCTCTGTAGGTCACACGTTTGTAGGCGCGGTACGCCACGTGTCGGACCGATACGCCGCGTTAACGGTCACAGATTATTTAGCGTCTACACCACGCGTTTTGTAGCAGCGCCGCGTTTAATTACCGCGTGCCGCGCGTTTCTTAACCGCGACCCTTTGATTAGCGTTCTGCACGTGTTTGGTGTTTGCATCTGTGCTTGTTCTATTTCTTTGTTGCTTTTTGTTTTTTGGTTTTCGTGCTTCCTTGTGATTATCCTCGCGCGGTCTCGCCATGCCTCCGCATAAGTCTACTCCGGTGAGCCGTATGCAGGCGGAGCTTCGGTGGGCGGCTAGCGCGCATGCGCTTATTACTCGCCCAGACAGGGCGGCTAGCTTGCTTCACCGCGTTGAACAGCTCCCGGCCAGACGAGCCAATTTTGAGGAAGCCTACTCGGAATTCCTAGACACCGTGGAGGACGACGAGGCACGCGAATCGGCCCAGAAAGATTTTGAGCAGTTCTTCGAACTCACAGATGATGTGTTCGAGGCTGGGGCCAAAATAAAGCGCGAGGCTCGACTTAGCATGCAGTGCGAGTCGCCTCGCCCGCAGCCGCAGCCTGCCCTATTGGGTCGGCTGCCCACTTTGGACCTTCCACACTTTGGTGGGCGGCTTCGGGACTGGATGGGGTTCATCTCCATCTTTGACAGCCTAGTACATGCCCGCCGTGACCTATCCCCAGGCCAAAAAATGGCCTATTTACTGTCTTCTCTTGAAGGGGAGGCGCTTGGGGTAGTCAGCCATTTGGATTTGTCTGACAGCAGCTACCCCACGGCCAGGGAGCTCCTTGAAAGGCGCTACGCCAATGTGCGCCGCCTTGCGGACGCACATTTGGCAGAGTTGATGTCCCTCCCGGCTTTGAAGGACCGAGCACGTCTCCGGGAGGTGATCATTGACCCAGTCGTGGTTGCTTGCAACGCCCTTCGACGGCTCGACTTGCCGGTGGATCAGTGGTCCTTCTGGCTTCTTCACCTGGTGCTGTCCCGCCTGCCTCTCGATCTGCGGATCCGATTTGAGGAGAGGTACGGCGGGGACGGGGCTAACTATATACCCCCGTTCAGGGACCTCTTAAAGTTCCTTGAGGAACAGAGCCGCCAGGTGGAGAACGCCGTGGGCTCGGGAACACCGGAAAACCCTCCGGCACGACCGACGCCCCCGTCTAAACCCACGACTTCCACCAGGGGTTCCAAGCAGCCAGGAGTGGCGCAGGAGACTGGGCGCCGCCCAATTCCAAACTTCAGTGGTCTTGCTGCGACCGAGGTGACCCCCTGCCACTATTGCCGTGCTCTTACACATGTTACGACTGCCTGTCCAAAATTTTTGGATAAACCTCCCAAGTTCCGTAGGGCCATAGCTAGGGAGCGCCGTTGGTGCTACTCTTGCTTAGGTCGGCATTTGCAACGCAATTGCCAGCACCAACGGCCTTGCCCACATTGTCAGGGCAACCACCTCCTTATTCTTTGCCTCGACCGCAATGGTGTCGGTAGGCAGGAGGTGGTTGGTGGAGGCTCCTCACCGGTCACGGGCCCAGCCGATAGACGGCGTGCGAACACTGTCAGTCTGGCCCCTGGTTTTGATAGGGCTTCACCCCCCCCTCGGGCGGGGGTGCAGCCCTCCAGGGGCGGGTGCGTTCCGCCCTCTGTCAACCCTGAGGGAGGTTTTGCCGTCGCTCAGCCTGATCCAAGGAGGTACTCACCTCCCCTGGCTGAATACCCCAGGCTGGAGCGACACCCCCCTCGACATCCTCTTGTTGAAAATTCATTGGCTTATCATTTTAATGTGGACACTCCGCGTGGACGTCCCTCTGGCGGCGTGTTTCGATCGCCTGTTGTAAAGAGGGTTCCAGCCCCTCTCGAGGTGACGGTTCCCTCGTGCAGGGGCGGGGGGGTTTCACCCCCCTCACGCGATATTGTGAGGAGTGTACCGGTCCGTTGGGAGGAGAAATCACCCCTCCACGGGCGGGGGGGTTCTAACCCCCCTCGCAAAATTGATGGTAGCTTTATATCTTTGCAAGGACCTTCACGTCCTTTATCACCTCCAATTGCGGAGAGGCCTCGATTAGGGCACCGTCCCCCTCAGCATGGTTACCAGCGGCACGGCTCGGTTCCGGATGCTGTTTGTTCCACAGGACCCGCAGCTTCGTATTGGGATGCCGCCTGGGGGTTGTTGGATGGGGGTCCAGCTCCTTTGGTCTTTCGAGCCTCTCCTGAATCCCGACTTGGGGACGATCGGTTTACGAACCGGCTTCTGGGAGGCGCTCTTTGTTAGGCGTTTGTCACCCTAGTTCCCACCACAGCCACTCTCTCGGAGAACCTTGACTCTCCACAGTCTGATTGTTTGACTGCTCCCTTTGCTGACTGCCTCCGGGAGAGTGACTAACCCGAAGGGCGAACATTTGTTTGTCCATGCCTTGTTGTTTTGGGTCCATTGTGCTGTGTTTCTTCATTTGTTA
Organism: Coenonympha glycerion; assembly: GCA_963855885.1. Taxonomy (NCBI): domain Eukaryota; kingdom Metazoa; phylum Arthropoda; class Insecta; order Lepidoptera; family Nymphalidae; genus Coenonympha; species Coenonympha glycerion. Next base: position 10,397,518 of record OY979637.1, on the reverse strand, counting down.
AGTGGGAATACTAGGGCTCTCATGTAGTTCCTGGGAGTGGCCTTTGATTTGTTTGGTTTCGCCAAGTGCTTAACTCCCAGTCGACACGCGAACTTGTAGTGTGGTCTTATTAATTATTGTTGACCTTCGCGTTTTGGTTCAGATGAACACTGAACATGTTTGATAAATTGTTCTTTCTCTCCCGCACGTCCGCTTCCTTTTGAATCTTTGTTGACATCGGACACTTGTGCTGTCGGTTGTCGGGTAGAGAGATTCCTTTATTGGCTTTGAGCCTCTTGAGTCTTGAAGATTGATGCGAACGACTATCGCAACTTCTAATATTTGTAAATTTGAATTTGGAACACACCCCAGAGGCGTTGAACTTGCAGACTGCACATAAAGCCTCGGAGAAACTTCCATGATATTTAATCACCCTTTGCAACGAAGTTTATTTGTTGGGCTGTGTCTCCTTTCTTGAATGACCATTGTGTCATGCACTTCGGTGAATATTTGGTAAATTCACTTACTGCCCTATGTGCTGATAACTTGTTGCTCACTGCAGAGCACACCTTTGTTGAAGGTTCGTTAAGACGAATCGTTTATGTAGTTGTAACGACCTCTCGGTCCCGTCTCCTCCGACCCAAATGATTTGGAGGCTTTAACGCCGGGTCACTTTTGATTGGCCAGCCCCTTAACGCGCTGCCCGAGTAGCCCTATCGGGAGGTCAAGACCTCACGGTTATCTCGGTTTGAGATGTTGCAGCAAATGACTCAGAATTTTTGGCACCGTTGGTCTCTTGAGTATTTGCACTTGCTGCAGCAGCGCGTCAAGTGGACGGACAAAACTTGCCCCCCCAAGGTGGGAGACCTTGTTCTACTCAAAGAATCTAACTTACTTCCTCTCTATTGGCGTCGTGGACGCATTGTTAAACTTCTATTTGGATCGGATGGCGTTCCCCGGGTGGCCGAGGTATTTGTGGGGGACTCAGTCTTGCAACGTGCCGTGGCCACGTTGTCCCGGCTACCCATTGATTAGCGAATCTACATTCTTAGATTCGGAGCGGGGGATTGTTCGCGCCAATTCAAATTTGGCGCCTGGTGTAGGCACGTAAGCACGTTTCGTAGCGCACACATGCACGGGCGTCGACGCGAGTCTAGTGCGTCACGCAAACATGCGCAGGCTCGACGGGCCACTTAGCAACAGCTACGATTTGTTAGTGCGTTCCCTTTCTCTCGCGCGTCCTGTCCCTTTCGCGCGTCTGTCGACCGGATTTTGTGGGCGAAAACGCTCGTCGGTTCGACACAGTTACTGTACGGTCTTGACCTTGAGTAAGCGCGCGTGTTCTTTTGAGGCGCTTATTTCGCTTTTTTGGATTCTCTCGTGAATCACCGCGGCGTGGAAGCCTTTTTTGTAGCGGTATTTGATGGCGATTTGTGGTTTCGATGGAAAATCGCCGATTTGAGTGACGAGTACTGTTCTGACCTTGAACAAGCGCGCGTGTTCTTTTGAGGCGCTTATATTGCCTTTTGGATTTTCTTTAATTTTAGTCCTCGTGTTTTTTGAATCCCGATCTCGGTACGCGAGTGATTGCTACCGCCCTTGAAATTTGGTGCGAATTCGTTTGATTAACGGTGGACGGTTTTGAAGCCACGTGTTGGTGTGCCCGTGTGATCTTACAGTGATCTTCGAACTTTTCCCTTTTGTGTCGCCGAATTCGCGTACGAGCTATTTGATCCCGTACTTACTGTCGCCGCGTTTGAATATTCACGTGGGTGTATTCGCGGAGCGAAACTTTGTGGAGGCGAACCAACTGTTGGTGTTGCACGTGTCCGAGGGCTGATCGAAGCAGAGGCCATACGGTTTGTCAGCCCGGTACACACACATACAGACAAGTTACACTTTCTCTTCCCTGACTTTCCACATTCACTACCTACATCGGGCTGAAACTGAGTGTCGTCGCACACTTCAACAAGGTTAGTAATTATCCGGTACTAGTATGATACGCCGGAAGTAGTATAATCCGCCGGTGTAAGTGATTAGCCGATTTTACTGTAATGCTAGTCGTGTAATAGCCGCATAGTTTTCCACTGATCGGCTGGTAGTCTCGGATATTATTATCCGATCCGAGTCCCTGACCGGTACCGTGACCGGTATCCCACCGGTCGCTTGTATCTTACTAGCCGATCCCCCCTCGACCTGTCCGGGCTCGTTCCTCTATGGGCCCGGGAACTTGGCCCTCGTCGGGACAGGCAAGGGGCCGTAACAATCACTTATACTTATTTAACTCTCAGGTGGGGAATCGAACCCCGGTCTCCCGCGTGACAGGCGGAGATACTGATTATATTAAAACAAGGAGACTACTTACTGCGAATTCACGACGAACACAATTCACTTTATAATAATTTTAGTTTGCACTTTACACTTTAGTATTCAAATGCAATGTTCTATGTGGAACGATTGCAAGTTACTTCGACGGAAACTAAAACGCCAATGAGCTAAGAAGCGCGCCGAACCATTATATAAACCAAAAGGCGCGCGACGCCGCTAGGTGTCGCCACAGAGCCGGTTCTGACGTCATAAAAAGTACGATAAGGAGACATGATACCGTCATGAAACGGACGGAAACGGATACGCTTCTCTCAATATAAGCTTCCAGTGACGGTCAAGTGTTTTAATATAATATTTCATGGACATAATTCGTCCATCTAGTTTAATTTGATCTTGCTACGTTGCGTTTCCTTCCATTCACGTGGGAAGAATCAAAAAATAGGAAAATTTTTGGTGTCATGTTGGTATTAAAAAAGCTAAAGTAAAAGGCGAAAAGGGCATTAATATCAAAAACTGCCTATCAAATAACATAATATAACTTCCTATCAGTTGAAGCCCACATAACTGTTAAATCAGTCCGAGCCGGCAGTAAACTCTGGATTGTTAATCGAAAAATGGAGCAATAATTTACCGCCGACCACATAAAGAAGCTCTAGACCGCGTTACTCGATCATACATTATTATGAGCAGCTCAGAGGTAAAAGGACACAAGTCAGATTTTATAAATAAACTAGTTGACGCGACAAACGTTGTTTTGCCATATAGGGGTAGACAAAATAGCTTACAACCTATACCAGACCTACCGAACGTAGACAAATAAAAACATATATCCTAATCTTTCAAACCGTTTCTGTTATGGGCATTCAAACGTATTGGTAAAGAAATACGACATAAATTGCTGCTTCAAAATTAGTATATTGATTAGTTGTGAGGCTACTATACTCGTAGCCTCACAACTAATCAATATAAGTATGTATAACAGTTTAACCAAAATAATGTTGAGTATATTGTGTTTACAAAAAGTTGAGGAAGACCAAAGAGGTGAATGGATTGGCATGAAAATAAATGAACCATGTCCACACGGTGTGGACAAAAGCGCGTAGAGGAAAAGAAGTAAGAAACAAGAATCTATATCAATTAGCTTACACTACAGGAAAACAAACTCGGAGTCGGACAAGGAATATTGATAGGGTTAGTACAGGTATTTGCAGGAATTCCAAGTCTACTCGCATCGCACAAACGAATCGAATTCCTCCACACATACAGCCAGCGCCATCTATTGACAGCTGAATGTGAGGGAATGTCCATAGATGGCGCTAGCTATAAATGTATGGAGGAATTCGATTCGTTTGTGCGATGCGAATCAACTCGAAATTCGTAAAAAACTTTAATATCCCCTCAGTATTTTCGAAATGTGACTTGTGCCCCTTTAACTATGAGCTACATTTATTTAACATCGGAACATAGCTGCGTGCGGGCGATAAGTTTTAACGGCCCACCAAAAAGCTCGTTTGCCAAAAAGCGTAAATGTTTATTATGCATTGATACGGAACGAAATTACGATGCCGACTCTTTATTAAAAATCGAGATAAGAAGGCTTTTGTTCTTGTTACGTGAATTTTTATATTTGAAATTCGTAGACTTTGTAATAGTGACAGTGAACTTCTCGTTTTTCGTATACAATTTTATTATCGATTAAATATAATTATTATATATTTTTTGTGGTAATTCATAGAGCAAACGTAAATAATATTTACTTTCATTTACAAGTAGAAGTATAAAGCTTTTTACTTCTTAGCATTTCATATTCATATTAAGTAATTAATATTCCTGACATATTAATTACTTAATATAAATACAACTATATACAATTACTGTATACTCATATAAGATATTAGCCTGGAAATATAAATAAATAAAAAGAAGTTCCTAACATCATTAAAAATAAGTAAATCTCGGAAGTCGGAAGTTTATGAAAGAAATATTTGCTAAGAAATTTAAAGAACAAGATCCACCTACTCCTTGCATTTCAGTTGAGAGATTTATGAAATTATGAAGATTTTAATTAATTCGTGAAATGTTTGAGGGACTCGAATATCCTGCGAATACGGTAAAATAAATATTAGTCAGAAATTTTGAAATACTTTTGGAATTATTTCCCGCAAACGATATTACTGTGCTCCTATGATGAAAGCAAATAAGGTGTAATTAAACTTTCACTTACTCCAAGCAGTAATGAGAATATCGTGATAAAATTCAGCTACATTCATATTTACTCGTATTTGTATCAAATATTTATATACCCTGGGCAATGAAATGAGATTTTAGTCCTTCGGGAAAAAATATATTTTAAGTTATTTAACACATACCTACATACATAAGTACGTTATTGAGACTTCATGTCATTGTAATGGCACTGAGAGCTCACTAATTCGCAAATAGCATCCACCAATATACCTATTATACCCCGAACAGGGCAGACGGCGAAAAAAAATGTCGCCAGTTTATCGGTGCCAAAAATGCTTGTTTTCTCACCAATTACAGTAATTAGCAGAATTTAGACACATTAAAACACGCTACTGTTTGCTTGTATGAAGAATGTTTACGTAAATTTTTCAGATGCCTGAGTTTTTCTATCGGTGCATGCACCTCAGAATACCTCTCCGGAATTAGGTCCAAAGCAAAGTACAACCACATTTTAAAATAATCTGTGGTACAACTAAACATGTTATTTACTTCAGCAGTGAAAGAAACATTAGACTTTTCAAATTAATGTACTTAAAGGTTTCATGAAGCCTGCCAATCCGCACTGTAGTCTGCTGTAGCTGCGTTGTGGGTGCTCTAACCTAATCTGCTATGATATTCAACCTGTTAGTTATTTGCCATAACAGGGGACGATGTATAATGCCTGGTGGCAGGGATGTTGTGATTTTCACGCCTTGTCTGGTATGAAAATTTTGATGACGATGAAATGGTATGAAAAAATGCGCTATTTTTTTCTCAATCATTTTCTCAAGCTATTTGTGGCTCCGAAGCAACAGTTATATGCCTGCAGTCAGCTGTTAAACCTGTTTGAGATTCATTTTTATAGCAGCTATTATAAACAATTTCAATGTGTCCAATGTCCATACTTTAATACCTTACAAGTAGATATATCAAATACCATTTGAGATGCAGCTCAGTATTTGCGGTATCAATATGTGACGGAATGTAAAATCTAATCATAAGAATTTGCATACAAAGAGGGTTGCATTCGTTCAATATTTCTCTGCCTCCGATGCCGGTCGCGAATCGCGATGATGCGACGAATATTCAAATATTGCTATTAATATTCATCGACGGGATCACCAGTTCTGATTCACCACTAATTATTGAGTCTTGCTTTCTACCCAAACCCTTTGAAAATCCTAACAGAGGGGCAAAGAAACGCGTATTCATTGCTATCGCGGTCGTAAACAAATTCTGCCCGCTGATTGACGAAATCCGCTGTTTCCCCTTTTAGCGGTGCAGAGGGCAATAGGGAAATTTCCCTCCAGGCAGGTGTTGTGCGTGTGCCTGGGGACCGCTTGTGATCCGAGCGTGCGACTTCAGAAGTTGTATTTATAGAACGCTCGTCGAATGCTCTGTCAGCGTGTGCTATTGCGCGGGTTACGCCATCTGTCGTCAGCTATCAAAGACCGCTAAAATCACTCCCCTCTGAGACTGTTAAGTCGTGTGTCGTCGTGGTGCATCTGGTGCGTGTCAACAACGTGCAGCATCGTGGAAGTGCGTCAGCGATACCGGGTTGACTTGGGTGGACTGCGTGCCGGCGAGGTGTGAGTGACTAGCAGACTTGGGCCCCGGGAGTCCGTTGATGATGCGGCGGCGCGCGATCAGTGAGTCGATCGGCGGTGAATGACGTGTCGCGGCGACCAGTGAGTCGGTCGGCGAAGACTGGGAGTCTGGTGAGGAATGAGGTTTGCGGTTGCTTCTTCGATATTGTAGCGGTTGATGTGGTTCTTGCGGTTGCGGTTGCTGCGGTTGTTGCAGTTGCGGTTTCGTTGTTTTTATTGTGTGTTCTTCAGTTGATGTGTGCCCTCTGGTGGTGAATGGTGAGATCACGTCGGGGTCACCAGTTTGGCGGTTCAGAGGGCAATAGGGAAATTTCCCTCCAGGCAAGTGACTGTTGTGCCTGGGGACCGCTTGTGATCCGAGCGTGTGACGTCAGAAGTTGTATTTATAGAACGCTCGTCGAATGCTCTGTCAGCGTGTGCTATTGCGCGGGTTACGCCATCTGTCGTCAGCTATCAAAGACCGCTACACCCTTTTTCCAGCCAATGAGCGGGCATAATTTGTTTACGATTACGATATACGTTTTCTTTACACAATTGCATAGCGTAGACAAATTACTACCACCAAGACAATTTATTTCATTAAGAACCGTAAAGAATCGTTTCAAGAATGTTAACTCCGAACGCACTAATTATAATACTTTAATTTTCAAAATATTTATGACAATATCATTATTTATTTACTTCAATTATTTTTAATAAACAGGTATAACTACGTACATATCCATTAATTAATCCAGTAGGTACATTTAAATATTATTGAAACAATAATTGTTTATTTAATTAATCCCATATGTATAATCCGATTTCATTGCGACAAACTAATTGCTATTATCCAAAACTCATTTTGAGATTATACGAGCACTCTATTGGGTGGTAACATAATAATAATAATAATGTATCTATTTACTGCCTACAAAATGCTGCTACGTCTTCTACGCCAAACAAAGCATTCAGAAATTAACCGTACGAATTTCATTGTTTGTTCTACGTGTTTATAGTTATTATTGATAGATTATTGTAGTTTATGAAGTAAAGCTGTATTTGCGCAAACTCTTTTTTTTCAACTTAAATATAAATAATAGTCTGACTTGATAAAAAATCGGTCAATCTTCTTAATTATGGGGCCCAAAGTGATCTGGAGTACAAGAAACAAACAGTAAAACCGTATAGGAAGGTAAATACTGTAACATTGTACAGGTTGTAATTCTAGACCTTTTTCATAGGTATAGGTATGAAGATGGCCTCGGTAGTTTACGGTCTCCAAACATGCAAATGTCTCAATCAATATTCATAGGTTGCGTGGTCGGTAATTGAGCCCTGTATCAAAACTAGGCCGACTGTGTGACTCGCCTCTCTGCTGGATATGGATTTCGACTCAGAGGAAATCTGATCTGCCTGATTGCTTGTTGCCTTGTGCCTGACAAAGAACTCAAAACTGGGGATTTGGTCACTTGGTTCTCTACATTCTATGATTTTTAACAGTATGAACCCATTGCTTCATAAGTGTATTACATACTTGGCACAAAATATGTACCTAATGCTACATACTAATTGCATCCAAGTCCTAAAAGTCACTTTACTGACAGGTTTTAGAACCATATTTTGGTCCTCATATTTAGTCAAAATGTTATTGACAATGAGCACTAAAATCAGGTACAAATACTTATAGCAAAATTGGGTATATGTATTTTACGTTAAAAGTCGTCTATAACATACAATGACGGGATACCTAAGTTAAACGGATGTTGCTTTATTTTACCCGGGACCAAGAAAGGCCCTTGGACAAACTTAATAAAAATAAATAAGATCCGGCAATACTGGACAACATGGCATCGCTCTTGGCAATTTCCGTCTAATATAGAAAGGCACGGATACATGAAATTGAAAATACTACAATATGTGAAACTGATTTTGTTTTATGGGACCGAAATAATATCGCCTTAGGTCACGTATTATTTCATTATACAAATGTTATCCAGTCAATTTATTCGATCTAAGTAGATTTTTTCTTTGGACGGCATGTTTCAAAGCAATAATTCTTGTAAGTACTTAATTAAATTGTTGGTTCGCATAATAGTTTTTATACAAACTATTTTTAAGTAATGTATCCATAACCAATTATAGAACAATTAAGACTTACTTATAAGCCGAAAAAACTGTGTGAGTAGTAGTCGTACTACTTTCATTTGACCGGATCCAAAGGCGGGCAGTTCTACTTGTTGGCGACCACAATCTTAGTAACAAACTGGAACGATAGTACACCGTAGAGACGTCAGCTCTCTATGTGGCTTCTAAGTTACACCTGGATGGCTGGCAATCCACGACCACCCAGTATGCCAGATCTTTCTTTCCACACACATGCGAACTATCGAACCAACTACCAGCAATAGTGTTCCCTCAAAACTATAACATGGGGTTATTCAAGGGGCAAATACACACGCATTTGCCGTTCCTCTGGAGTTCCTCTGGTGCTGCAAATGTCCAAGGGCGGCGGTGATTGCTTACTTTCAGGTGACTAGCCAGATATTTCGTTACTTTGGGTCCCTATCGGTACATTACCACTTCAACTTCGCGAAACGTTGAGCTATGTCGTTCGTGTGTCGTTCACTCTGGTTCTTTTGCATATCTCCTCGACATTGAGCTGTCGTTCACTCTGGTTCTTTTGCGTATTTCCTCATTCCTGATCATTTCAAAAACTAAATTGTTTTATTGTTTCATATTCCTTTCTATTATTCAGACAAACGCCTCTGATCTTGCTTTGTTCCAGAAATATGACACCGAATAGACAGAAGTCTATCCTGTGTCAAATTTGCGCGCACAATAAGCGGAAATTTCGACAAAATAAATTACAATTTGCGCGCACCCAATGCCCATCAATCTTTAGAAGCAACGAAGAAGACCTTTGTGTCAGGGGAAATTGTTTTCTTTTCAGAAATGTAACGGTAAATGCGAGAAAATTATGAGTTATTACGAACTTAATGGGATATCATTAAATGTGAGAGAATTTGTTATTATTTAATTTATACCTTCTGTATAAAAAAATCAATCACCCTATTGTATTAGAACTAAAAATTTACTACGTTAAGTAAAATTATGTAGTTGTTTATAATTTTAAAATAATATTTTGTAAAAATTACAATACAAAATCAGAGAGTTAGTTTTATTATTGTACATTCCAATTAAACAAAAAATCCAGTAGTCATAACCTAAGAGTAACAGGACAACAACTAATAATCCTTAGCTTAACTACTTTATAATATAGTTCTTTTGTTTAACTATAAAGTATTTGACTAAATTAACATAATAGCTCGGTCAAAGTTAAATGGTTAACATTATTTGCGGTGCCCAAGTTAACTGAGTAATATTTCTTATGCCACCAAGCACCTTGCCAGACCATTAATATCCTAAACATCATCAGCAATTAAACTCTATTAAAATTAGAGTAATTACTAAGGGTTCTAAGTTACTAACAACAAAAGTAAGTGCTCCTATCATTAATTTTTGCGCAACGGGTTGTTTTATTATAACAAATTTTTTATGTAAAAACTAGAGGTTATAACAAATTATAGTGTGAAACTTGCCAGGAAACTTTTGTCGCAAAACCCTGTACCAAATTTAAAATTTCGCAGTAAATTTCGAAGGGATTTCTAGTCAGAAAATAGATCTTTAATTTATTATTACAAACAGCTACTACCATGTTTGCCATTGTATGCAGTAAACACAGTGTACACGGTAGGCCATCAGCATCACGTATCCTCAATTAGTAAAAAATTGATAACATAGAAAACGATAATAAATTAAACTTGTTCGGTTTGCGGTGATACTCGAATCGCAATGTACAGACGAGAAAGTACTCTGCCAGTGGGAGGGGAAAATATGATCTTATCTTGTTTTCAAAATAAGACTGGCAATCTCATTCAAATTATAAAATGCACTGGAATTGCATTTTTTGTGATAAAAACTGCTTGTGCTCTCCAATGTTATATTAATCCAAGGTAAAATGTTATGTCCATTAAAAATTTCAGCCATATCAACTCAGTAAGAGTTGTAGCGTGATTAAAAAACAACTATACGAACTCACAAACTTTCACGTTTATAAAATTAAGGTCCACTTGCGTGGGCTAATTATATTGTACTTGGCTTGACACGCTACCGCGTGTCTAGATGCATTTTGTAAACAGAGTCTCTCATTGGATATTTTTGACAACTACGCTCTGGGTTATCGTATCAACTCTGATTGAGTTAACACACAAATCCGGGTTGGTATAAGTGGGTCTAAAAAATAAGAATTTGCTGCGCTTGCCGCGCTATCGATAAAAACCTTCCAAAAAGTCCACCACATTTTCGCAAGCAAATGAGTGCTCGAATCCACTTTTGTCATGTGAGTACTAAATAGAACCGAGGCCTGTGGCGAGACGCTATCGATTCAGGGAGCTGGAGACAAATGCCGCATTGGTTGTGGATTTACAGCGTGCCGAGCGCCATCTGGCGACTGTATTTATGAGTTTAATCTCACTCAGACTATATAGCACTCCTGATTTAGTCCAGTCTAGACCAGTCTATATGGACTGTCCATACATGACTTTGGTAGTGTACGAGTATGTGCTGCAGAACTGGGGCCGTACCACCATCTCTTAAAGCAATATATTCAAAAAAATACTGCAGCAACACTGCTTTAAGAGATGGTGGTACCGTTCCTGGATCCTTTAGCTCAGCCCCGTCTACAAATAATGATCATTTTGTCTTCATTATATATTCATTGAGGAAAATCACAGAAGCTCTTGCTTAACTGATTGATTCAGAGAGTTTGGCTAAATAAGAGGATTTCTGACTCAGTTCATAATATTATGAGTTCCAAAGAGAAAGATAAAGAGTTTAGAGTCAAGACGACCGGACCATCTATGTCTACTGATTTTTTTTCTTTTATTCCATTAAAAGAATACCATTGTGGTTCGTGCTCGAATAGCTGTTGCCTCGTAATCATAAGGTTCATAGGAATCTAAAAGACTTTCGGTGTTTTACAGTACCATCGAATACATTATTAAACCTTATTTTTGTCCAAACTGTATTATTATCACCGATATTCGAACCTAAGGATGAGCCCATCTGAACATTTTACCGTAAAACTTCTACATACAAGAAACAAGTAGCGCTATCTGACGAAATTCCCGTTAATACGCCACAAGGAAGAATGCGCACGCGCGCGAAGAGTGGAGCACGCACGTTTCCTTTACAAAATCTGCTCTGCTCTACCCTGCGTGGACCTGCGTCGCCTGCGTCTCAGTATACGCCTAGCCAGGGATAGTCCCTGAGGAAACGCGCGTGCGGTCTAATAATATAGTTAAGTGATCTGTGGCATGGACCGCGGTCCGTAGACGATACTGTGGTCGGCTTAGTACTGACGCCGTTGGTGTCAACTGTCAGAGCAAACATTTTTGACTCCAATAAACTGGCGATATTCTTTCGCACGGTCCGCCGGGTCTATATTATGTCTATCATTTTTATGTAAAAAGCTTAGCAATTCTATAAGGACTTTCAAATTCGTTTCGTTTTCCTTTACTATACCAGAAAGATCGTTTCAGTATAGTGTTGTCTCAGCTATCTCAGTTATCATTAATTGTGGATAGCTCTTCTCAGATCGGATCGTATAAGATCATCGCGTAAGGCGATTAAACATCGACCAAACGATATTCCCGTATCCATTACTGAAATGGAGTCATCAGTGCAGGCAAAATGTACCACCTTATTACAGTATGGCCTTTGGGCGCCTAATAATATAAGCAACCGCGTTAAAATGAGCCAACATTTGCATTTCATTACCGCAGTGGCTTTTTGATTACGGTCCAATACAAACACTTGTTTAAAATGCGGCAGTAATTTTGCCTATACCTGAAATTTGAATTTTGTAACCGTACTCCGGTAACCTTTGCTTGCCGGCCTTCTAAGGGAAAAAGTTTACCTGCAATTTACCATTACTGAAACTCCTCTTTAATATTATATCTGGCTTCCTCACGACCATGTTATCTTCTTATTTTTTACACATCGTCAAATTATTACTTATGAGCTTTCCTCTGAAAACCAATATCGTCTTTTCTAAGTTGTGAAGTTTTTTGAAAAGTCCATCCGCCGATTGTGTACCCACTAACGCAAGAATAGATATTCTGATGTAAATCCATCCATAGACTATCCATTCCATCGTCCAATCGGCATGATTACAAGCTTAATCCAATCTGCAATAGCATGCGTGCCTATTTTATTGACTAGTAAGAGAATCTATCCTTCTAGAATTTCGAAGACTTAACTAAATTTTATTAGTGACGGGATTTTCAACACGCAAAATATCCATTTTCTTTTACCTAGCCCCCTGCGAGATACCGTTTGACGACCTCCGTGGCGCAGGGGACGCACGCTCGGTTTCGAGTGGGAGGTCGCGGGTTCGATTCCCGCCACGGGCCACTTTGGAATTTTATAATTTCTAAATTGGCTCAGGTCTGGTCTGGTGGGAGGCTTTGGCCGTGGCTAGTTACCACCCTACCAGCAAAGACGTACCGCCAAGCGATTTAGCGTTCCGGTACGATGCTGTGTAGAAACCGTTGGGGTGACATAACTTACCCCTTCCAAGTTAGTACGCTAACATCTTCGACTGCATCATCACTTACCATCAGGTGAGATCGCAGTCAAGTACTAACTTGTATAGAGTAAAAAAAAAAAACCTTCCAAAAATAAACTTTGTTTCAAGACTATTACGGATTAATTTCGTATTTCAAAATAATCGGCAAACTATATAATATCGAACCACGTTTCTGCATTATTTACGAACAGCAAAATGCAATAACCGCATGCCAGCTGTGCGCATCCGCGGATCCAATAACCTGGAAGAATAATAAATAATGTATGCCGCATATTAAAATATTATAACGGGCCAATATACATTTAAAATTTTAGAGGTGTTTAGGTCGATAATTTTCAAATTAGTGTATTTTCTAAGATGTGATTTATCTATCTACCTACTTATTGTAACTATTTAATTAAACTTGACTAAACTTAAAGTGGTTACTGCATGATATTTTGCATTTTTTGTGATTATTACTATTTTTGTAATTTTAATACGTGTTGTTTTTGGTATTAATCTGGTATGATACTAAACTGCCTGATTGAACCTATCAACTTGCGATAGAAATTAACCGTTTGAGATTAAATGTGAAACAGAACCTTTGAATGGATTATTCAAGTTGCAATGCTACTCCCGACTCTGTATACAGCTTTGTATGCGATCGGCAGATGTCTCTTGAATTCATACTCAATGCATTTGTGTCTATTGCCTAGATCGATAGCGGCCGGATTTACAGCTGGATTCCCCAAACACTGACATCTCGCTGTACCCGGACGATAGACCGAGCAGATTATGGCCCGGTTGCTTCAACAAATTTCAACAGACACGTAATGCTTCATCATGACGCTACAGAACAGAATGGCATGGATACGCCATCTTCCAACAATTTGAATGATACTCGTCTAGGGTGTAGTATTATTATACTACCCAAGTGTATTAAATCCTAAAGAGAAGGCCACCTCATGAGACTGAAACCTCACATTGCGAATTGCGATTGACAAAATAACAATTTACGTGTTTTATACTCTCCATATTAATGCAATTAAGACATCCTCAGCTAGTTAATACTTTTAAGGTTAATTACAAGTTCAATTTACTAGAAAACGAAATATAAAAATTCAATCTTACGAAATTCCCCCTATCATATGTACGTGGGGTAAATCAAAGAATTTACTAACAAGCGAAATCTAAGAATCTCAATCTTACAAAATTACATATATGTAATATAATATTATATTTACCTGGTGGTAAGTCGGCTAAATTGCACTTGTTGTTTATTATTTTATCTCTGTACACATGAACTAGATAAACAAGTAGCGAGAGTAAGAAGCACAAACAAACTCAACTTGAAGTTTATTTGCCTATAACTGTACCTACACGAAAGATTAACTGCGCGGCGGTCCAACTGATAGCGTGTTTGAGCTACGACATCAGAGCAAAGTTTGTGAACCAGGTTCTAGTAAGCACAATATACTCGCTCGTAATTAAAAATCAAAGACGAACTACACAATAACCATAAATGTGCAAAAGATAGAGGACCGCAGATATCATCTGATAATATTTTGGGTCCGTTTGCTAACTGCAGCTTACACCTATCCTTGGGAAACTACCAAAAAATTTACAAATATAGACTCTATCTATCCCTTGGAGTTTTTATTTTTGTATCGCACTCATGTGTTCTCTGCTATAGGCAGAGACCTTATTCATGCGAGCTTTGCTCTGAAGAAGTGCCAACTCACGATGGTCGTGACTTGGATTCTAACATTTTTTTTTTTTATATATCTGCTGTTCCTGCTGTATTATGAGTGACACTCATCCAGAGCATCTGAGTGCTCCGTCAAAATTTAAAATAATTATTTGTAATTAAAATAAGTAATAAATTATTGGATTTTATATTTATAAGTCAATTAATCATGCAGTAATTTAATTAGTTAGTTATAATGTCAAAAAATAGCTAATATGAAATATCGTTAGTAGTGTAAGATATTAAGTGAATGATAAGCTTGTAATGATAATAATAATTGTAATGTCATTAAATAGTGTTTTAAATGTCAATATTGTTAAACAAAACCTCCACCTGAGTTACTGTCAGTGCGTTTAATAATTGTTAAAATTTGTTAAAATTTGTTAAAATTATTTATATTATAATTTGTTCTGCAAACAGCAGCATTGCAAGTTTCATTATTATATATTGTTAGTGTCTTATTTCGCTACCAGCGTCGGTTGCCATTTTGCAGTGCTGCCATTTGATTTAACAACTGCTTTTATGACAGTCTCGCAAAAATTTATAAACTTCTTTCTGTATTTATCATTTAAAATAAGAATACTTAAATTACTTTTCGTGATATCTATTCCTAATTCAGCCTCAATATCGTGCCTCTGTGATCCAAAACGAGGGCATTCGGTAATTGTATGCACCACGTCTTCAATCACATTCGGCTCGCACGCGCACCAGGGATTATCCCGTAACTTAAAGCGGTGTAGGTATTGCCCAAAGCCACCGTGACCTGTGAGGACTTGAGTTAAAAGTCCTCCTGCTCTGATCTGCTTGAATAGCTGATATGCCGAGGTAGCATCGGGAAGAAATAGTTCCATCGGTTTGTTTTTTGTTTTTTCAGAGTATAATGTATTCCACTTTCCTATCGATTGCTCCCTGATGACACTCTTCGCATACGATACCGGGTAGAGGTCGTAATCGGGCGCAGTTCTTTTAAATTTAGCAGCTCGCTTGGCCAGTTCGTCAGCTCGCTCATTACCTTTGGTGCCTACGTGGGCCTGCAGCCAGTGGAGACGCACATCCACGCCTTTATTTGTGAGTTTATCGATCTGTGCGCTAGTCCTAAAAGCGATCGGATGAAGAGAGGTGACATCTTTTATTGTTTCAAGAGCTGATCTGCTGTCTGAGAAAATGTTTATTACAGTTGCTTTTAAGCTCTCTGCTACTTCGGTCGCTTTACAGATTGCTAGTAGTTCGGCTTGATAAACGGAACAATAGGAGTGTAGCTTGAGAGTTCGATATTTAATCTCTTTACCATCTCTCCAAATGGATAAGGCTGCACCCACCCTTCCGTCTATCTTGCTTCCGTCAGTGTAGATGTGAGTTCCGTCAATGTTATCTACATCCTCTGCTCCCACCATGTCAAAATCCTTCGGGCACAATGTAGCGGGGTGTGGCAACTCATTATAAGGAATACAGCATTCGACTTCTCTGTCTGGATAACAATCCAGAGGTCTTATTCCTTTTTTAATTTCATACAAGTGAGCTGTCTCTGTTATACGTATGTCAAGTGGCAATACTCCAGCTATCGCTAACGCTGATGTAAGAGAGACCGTTCTGTAGGCCTTAGCTATTTTTTGGACAAATCCTCGTTGAGTCGCTAACAGTTTCCTTCTAATAGATTTGACTTGCAGTGCTGGTGCCCACACACTAGAAGCATACAGTGCAATCGGTTCGATGACCGATACATATATTAGTCTAATTATGTCCGGATTCAGTCCCCATGTACATCTCGCGGCTCGTTCTAAGTTCTTATATAGCTCAGTAAGCTTCACGCACATTGTGTCAATGTGTGGTCCAAATTTTAGTTTATTGTCAATAATTACGCCTAACATTTTGATTTGGTTAGTGATGTTTATCTTTACCCCGTCCATTTCCACATCTATTGCACCGAAACTTCTCTTCCGTGTTATAATCATAGCCTGAGTCTTTTGCGGACCAAATCTCAACTTATTCTTCTGACCCCAACGAGTTATTGTTTTTAAAGCAACATTTGCTCTGTCCTGTATTTCTTCTGGTGTGTTTCCCGAAACGGCTAGAACGACATCATCAGCGAATGCTTGGCAATGGATTCCTAATGAGGCAATTTCAACTAAAAGCGAATTTATGCATATGTTCCAAAGGGTTGGTCCCGCTATCGAACCCTGTACACATCCTCGGTTTGTGGATTTTAAGAAGTCTTCCCCAGAATATGATATCTTCACACTTCTGTCGCTTAAGTATGAGCACATAATTTTATAGATATTTTTGGGACAGTTTGCATTTAACAGTCCGGCTTTGATAGCTGGCCACCATGCATTGTCAAAGGCGCCCTCTATGTCCAATGATATCATCAGCGTTGTGGTATTCTTAGTTCTTTTTCCTTTAATATGTGCAATCAGATCATAGAGGGCGTCTTCGGTGCTCTTCTGAGGCATGAAACCATACTGCTTAGGGCTGATTCTCCTGTTGACATGCCACCTTAATCTCCATGCTATCATTTTCTCCATTATCTTGCCCAAAATTGAAAGGAGTCCAATAGGACGATACGATTTCGGATTAGCAACATCTTCTTTCTTAGGTTTAGGGATTATGACTACGATTGCCTTTTTCCATGCCATCGGAAAGTATCCTAATTTCAAGCATGCATTGGCTAACCCCAGGAATACCTCACCATCACCGAGCACAGCGTGTTCGCAAATATCAGCGGTCAGGTGGTCTTCTCCAGGCGCTTTTTTTGCAGAGAAACTCTTTACAGACAGCTGTAATTCTGTATTCGTAAAAAATGGATCATCTGGTTCAGAAGGAAGCGTCTCTTCTACCATTTCTCGAATTTTTCTGTGTTCAGGATCTTCGGTAGATGAGTCATCATCAGGAAACAATGTTGATGCCAACAATTCTACAGATTCTTTAGCTGAACAGGTGCATCCCTCTGAATTCCGTAGCAAGACATCTGGTCGAGGCTTTGCTGTACGCCGGAGTACCCTATATGCACCATTCCAGATACCACCTTTATCGGATTTTGTGCAGTATTCCTTCCAAGAGTTTGTTTGTGCTGCTCGCGCTGCTAAGACATATTCTTCCTTAGCTTTTAAGTATTCTTGAACAACAAATTCTCGCCTTCGTGCTGCAGCGCATCTAATTCTGCGTTTTTTAGTGTTCATCTCCCTTCTTTTCTTGTCTAGTTCGATTGACCACCAGGGTGGGTGTTGTTTTGTTCTTGCTTGTTTTAATTGGGCTATAGAGCTATCACAGGCAACCATTACAGCAGTGGTGTATTCCCTGACTGCGATTTCTATTTCTTCTTTATCAGTGAACTCTGCTGTCCTGATCTTCGTAAGGTGGTTTTTTTCCAACTCTACTTTTAAAACTCTTTGGAATTCAGTCCAATTTGCTCGGTTGGTGTTGTATTTCCGAGTACCATTTTTTACCGGTGGCAGAGACTGTGTTTCCGAGGTTGTTGAAATCTTAAATGATATAGTGTTGTGGTCAGATGATGTAACTTCTCGATCCACGTGCCATTCACTTACCTTATTAAGTAGTGGGGTATCACAAACCGTTATGTCAACATGACTTATGTACGGTCGACCCTGCCTGTATACTTCAAACGTAGGCGTGGTTCCTTCATTCAGTACATATAATTCCTCTTCTGTAAGCCAGGAGGCCAGTTCTTCTCCTCTTTTATCCTGTTTTGTGCTTCCCCACCACATACTCCATGCATTGACATCTCCCCCAATTATAATTTGTGCTGTTGCTATTTTTTCTTTGATTTCCTTTAAAGTTTTTAAGTCATTCTCAATTTCTTTTTCCTTTTCGAGATACACAGAGATGAGGGTTATCTGCATATTTTCATGTTTTAGTGTGGCGACTGCTATGTTAGGTCTTTGCAATTGAGCATCAATAATTAATGTCGCGGACTGGTTTAGGATAGCTATTGCTGCTTTATTGGGTCCTGGCTTAGTGAGATTTTGTACAATGCGTATCGGATGTGGTGCATTTAGTTGGCCTGTAGATCCGATATATGGCTCTGATAATAAAAGTGCAGTTGCTTTGCGTTTTACCCCCACAGTTAGAATTTCTGTGGTGGCCAGTTTGCCTCTGGCTAAGTTTGCTTGAAGGATAAGCATGTGTGCCTGTGTGACAACTTTAGCAGTATCTTATCTTCGAGCGTGCTATCGAATCCCATTTGGATCTTACAGGGCATATGTCGCTGAAAGCTGAATGACCGCATTCTTCCTCAGGACGGCATTCGCGGGTGCAATTAATGCATTTAGGCGTGGTGCCACTTTTGTTGTGAATACAGTTACCACGCGTATGCTCGTCTCCACAATGTGCACAGACGTCTTTTTCGGTTGTGCATGCTTTCCGCGCGTGGCCGTATCCAAGGCATTTTGAGCATTGTGTTAGTGGAGAGCGGTCGCGTGCACTGACCCGTTGTAGACCAATGTAAACTGTTTTCTGTTCAATAAATCGTTTCCATAGCGGCGGTGACACTTCAATCGTAATGTGTGCTTCGTGAGGATTTCGGGCGCGTCTGCGATACCGAACACGCATTGTTTCTGTTTCCATATTCATGCCTTGGATAATGCGGGGGTTCTGCTTTTTAAGCGATTCGATAATTTCATCATCATTGTTGTATGAGAGGACATTGCATATCTCAATAAGTGGATTCTTATTTTGAGCTTCCTCCACAGTAAATTCCATGGTGCGCAAGGACTTTGTGATTTTTTCCGCGTCTTCCTTCACATTGCATCCAATTACTACTTTTCCATTGCGTACTTTTCTGCATCTTTCTATGCGTAAACCCTCCTGTCGCGGGTTTACTGCATTTTCAATGCTTTTTAGGACCTGATCGGATGTGTGACGAGGATCTTTTGATGCAACTATAATTGTGTGCGTCGGATTGCTAAGGGCTTCTGCGTAGGATTTTTCCTTAGTTTCCACTTGTTTTATAATCCTGGTTTCTTCTCGCAGAGCTGCCACTTCTCTTGAAAGTTGTTTTAGAGGTTCTTCAAATTCTGTTTTTGAACAATCTTGTCCACGCATTAAGTTTTGCTGCTTATTTTGCAGCTTTTGTATTTCTCGCTTTATATCGTCAATTGGTCCAGTCAGTTCGCTGCCTACTATTAGGCGAACTGCCTTGATTTCACTTTGCGTAGAGTCTATCTTGCTGTCCAGCTTTTGGTAATCCTCAATGATAGATTTAAGCTTGTGGGCATGTCGTCTTGTTGCTATATCATAGTTTTTAGCTTCCCGCGTTTTAGTACGCTCTAGCTCTATTGCTAATCTAGCTCGCGAGTCAGCTAGTCGATATACCAGCTCCTGCAATAGGTGCAATCTGTCTACAATGAGTTCTCGAAGTTCTTTTGGAATTTTGTCGGCAGAGTGTTCTTCTAGAGCCGTTTTTGCTTCCTGGACAGCTCGTGAAGCTTGTTGTCCCGCTTCAGCTATACCACCTCCTCCTAAGGACGGTCTAGAGACCAAGCTAGAAGGAGCAGGCGATTGGGTCTCCCTGAGCTGGTCTGCTTGCGTATAGTTTTGGCTGTGATCTGGTTCAATGCCTAAGTCCTTCAATTCTTCAGCGAGAGAGTGCAGTCCTGTATAAGTGTTGGATGTTTCGCTAGCTAGATCCTCTTTATTTGTTGGATTTTCATGCTCCTGCACATTTTTTTGCGGCAATTTATCGTCAGTGACTATTATTTCGACTTCGTTTGATGTGTGCGAAGTCTGCTGATCATTTACATCATGGGCCGCTGTGTCTCGAGTTGGTTGCTGTTTTTTTAGATATGACGTAATACGTGCTACCTTTTCCAGGCTCTCGTCCGTTTGATAAGGGCGAACCTTCCTTTTGGATCGCGTTGATAATCCAGATTGTGTAGACTTTCCACTCTTTATTGATGAGGCAGACATTTTTTTTTTTTTTTTAGTGATATTATTATTACTGTGTAATATAACTGTTATATATTTATTTCTATTATTATTATTTTCTTTTTTTTAATTTTTTTTTTTTATATATGTATATTTTTATTTTATCCTTTTTTTTTCTTTTAATATGTTTCTCTGAGTCCGATTCAATCGTGGAGTAATTGATAAGAGAGAAGAGGAAAAAAAAAAAAAAAAAACTCATATGTTAAAATACCGGGGTAAGATTCGACCCTGGCGTACTTCACACTTCATACTTCATACGTGAAAGCGCCGCGCCGTGACCACTAGGCCAGCGAACAGTTGAACGATGAGACGAAAATTTCAATCTGATGCTACTATGATTGAAATGGTTCCAACATTAACTGAGGGTAACTTGATAATAAAGATTTGTCACGTTTTAACACATTTTTTAACTTTAATTTCCAATATTCCAAATTTCATTTAAACTTTAAAAACTTTAAAATTCTTGTAAACACCGAATATAAAATTATTGCACTAGGTTTATACGATGTAATTCTACACTATTAATTCGTTATGACGGATTCGTTATGAGTCGATATGACGGAAATGCTTTGCACTGTATTCTAGAGGTCAATGTTCAATTACGCTGTTTAAGTTGTTAGGATCACTGTTATTATTATGGCACTTTATTAACACAACACATTTAAGTTGTCTTTAAACCGATATAGTCGGAAATACACCAGGGATTTTTTTTTTGCCGGAGCTCACGAGATAGTTGTTAACGCGGCGATGACAGCTCTTCCCTTGATCCCTTGGAGTTAAACCACATTTCCTCTTTTTCATCTTCTGAGGAATATAATACATGGCAATGTAGGTAGCCTTATTGTGCCGTCCTTGATCATCTGATTTTAGGAGTGCATTGGGATTTGAGACTCAAAGTGTTACTATACCATATATTTAGCTATCCGATTTTAGGAGTGCATTGGGATTTGGGACTCAAATTGTTACTATGCCACATATTAAGCTATTAACTCAAATTGTTACTATGCCACATATTTTAGGAGTGAATTGGGATGCTATCACGGGTGGGTACGAATTCAGAGATAGTGATGTTTTTAAGGCATGTGTTGCAGATTTTGTAAAGGTATTTTGAGGTAACCTCTACCCGCTCTCAGCTGGACCGCACGCATACCTAGGCTTATTCGAATACGTATAGGTTACTCGTATACCCGTGTAACACGGTGAAGTTAAATGAAAGCAATTTAAACTTTAAGCCCGTGAGTTTTATCCCCCTTAATAAAGTCAATAATTTACGTGCTACGCACTTGTTATTTCACTTAGCTACTGATTAAAACAACCCCTGCGGCGTCAGGTGGATTTCTGTTAGTTTTACGTTGTATAGGTTCTGTGAAACCACTTTTATTTCTGAGGCGGAAAGAAGCTTACTATTATCACGTAGACTTTACACGTAAGTTATTAATATTATAATAATTAAATCGAAATCGAAAAAAGTTTAATTGAAAATGTACCTACAAATGTATCATCATTTTCTTTCAAGTAAATATGATACTTAGTCTATAACACATTAAAAAAAAAACATTTTAAAATCATGTTTGGACGTAATACTTGAAACTGAAATTTACAATGGATATTGGATAAATACAATTAAATGTTACATTTTTTCGATATAATTTTTCCGGGAAAATCTCATGGTTTCGAAGGGTTTGTAAAAAAGAAATCCATCAAAGTAAAGCCGTTGGATAAAATTTAAGAAGTAAAAAAGCTACAGAAAAATTATACGTTTTATACGTTTGGAAAAAGTCTAACAAAATAACAGGAAAATAAGAGTAAACGCCATAAGTAGTCTCCGGCGGGTGCTTGCATTTTAAGTGAATGTTTATCTAGTTAATCAAGTGCTGGCAGCGTTAATGAAAAACAAATGTTGGCTTATCATACGCTTCCGTAAACATTATTAACTCTGCTTCTGTTCTCACATTTTTTATTTCGCGTACGTGAAATAAATTCTTTACCCAAAAACGAGACTGCGGTTATCATTTGAATAAATGGACTATAATTACAGCCAGCTCCATCTATGGACAGTCGCTGACATGCGGCTGTCAAAAGATGGCGCTGGAAGTAAAAGTATGGAGGAATTCGATTCGTTTGTGCGATGCGAGTCAACTCGAAATTCGTAAAAAACCTGTACTAACTCCTGTGTTAAAATTGGTCCAAACTTAAATGTAGTACTTGCGTATATTTCTACCGAATACAGCTCGCAGGCTGGACGTTAGCATAAATTAAACGCTAGTTTATAAAACTAAAGTAGAAGAAGTGGAAAAGTGCCGACAGATTGTTCACGTAAAACAAAAACAAAATGGAACATAGTAAAACAAAATTGAGTCAAAATATCAAGATTAGAAACAAAGTTGCATTCAAATGTGAGCTATTTTATATGCAGCAAGGATAAAAGAATCCTCACTCGACGAACAATCTCGGCTTGGCTGATTTATGAATTTCATTCTAGCTTCAACACTCAGTTTCCTTTTTACAACTAAATTTATAATGAACTTTACACTCTGCATAAAACTTGGTTTGTACTTTAGCTTCACAAGTAGTTGGCTCTATTTTAATTTTAATAATGTTGTAATTCTTCGCCATTTGAATGATATTTGTATTGTAATGACTTTTTATTAGAAATAAATGAGCGTTAGTATTATTTCGCTGTAAAAAATATTTTGGACATCCAAGAAATATGCTTTTCATCCAGAATTTTTACCTGGTTCAGAAATAATAACTAGGACTTTGAAAAACAAACTTGGTAATTCTTAGTTTATATTTGTATATAAACAAGTTTGTTCTTAGGTTTTACTGAACTCCTTATTTTTACAATAACCGCGCTAATTATTTTTAAGGTACTAAGCACAAGATAACAAAATCAAGGAAGAAAGATGATAGCATAACGTATCTTACAGATCTTACAGCAAAATCCTAAACGCAACAATATTCATGCAACATATTATGAAAAACACTGTATGAAGTATAGCACTTTCTTTAACAGAGCCTTTACAATATTTTTCTTTGAAAAGAGTATTCAGAATTGTTATTCTGGGATTGTAACAACAGAAGAAAATACCCCACTCGTAATGTAATGTTTTTACATAGAACATTGCATTTATAATGAAGGTTTCCCGCGGCACAAAAGATTCGTGGCTACGGTAATGAGAAGTAAATGTTAGCTTGTCATACAAAACCATAAACATCATGCCATGCCATAAGTTACATGGCAAGATACAAACTGAAATTTTAATTTTCTTCAGCGGTAACAGAACGAAGGTGATTCATGTAAATGTAACGTTTTTACAGACTGTGTGAAGTGAATCAAGAAGATATACTTTACGTCTCTTGGTATGAATTACCTTATAAAATAAATAAAAATAAAAAGAGCCAGACTTGATAAACACATTACTTAACACTCGATTGATAATTTAATAGTCTTTTTGAAGCTCTTTATTGTTCAGGTTCTTATTTTGTCAGACAACTTCTTCCCCATCTGGTTTCTATCTGGCAAGTTTCTTCTTACTTTGAGCTTTGGCCAGAGACCAAGTTCGGCAACCTTAAGTGAGCACTGGTTCAATGCAGGTATCGAATAGCTTTCTCTTTATGGCCATGTTTAATTATACCTTAAAGTTCAACATATATTTAATTTCACGACTCTCGAACATATTGCATATATTATATTGAACTACATTCAATTTAATAAAAAATAGTTATAAAATAGTTGTAAAATTAATTTATCGATGTTCTGAAATTCTATTTTGGTTTTTATATCGTCTGTTTATTATACGTAAATGCCATGACCTTTTTAAACATTTCACATCACGACATGTAAGTAGCCGACGCGTTATGTGAATCGCCTAAAGTCTGTCAAAAAAGTCATGAAACAAAAAAGAGTAGAAAAATAAATATAAAAGTCAGAATAAAGTGTATTTTTACGTCTGAAATTAATAACCTATCTATCTTCCATTTGCCCTACTAGAGATATCAATGTGACATAAGCTCCATACAAGTTATGTCAAATTTCTATCTCTAGTAAGGAAAACCATGGATAGATAGGATATTGGGAATGGCCGTTAGTAGATAATTAAATAATCAAAAATTATACATGACTCTTTTCAATTTTCTGTGTAAACACATTTTGTAGTCAGTCCTATAAAGCAGGAAAAAATTATTGCTTCCGTGAATTAATTTCGTGACTTTTTTGACGGCCTGTACCTAATGAATTTTTGAGAATTATAAAGGGGAGTGATTTTCATTTCTGGGATTAAGTTTGTAATATTAGCATCGATTCCTTATCTTTTGGAAACGCGTTCATCAATTTAATGCCGACGGCGGTATTGTTTTCACTGTATTTACTTATGTTGGTACAAAATACAAGTTTCCTTCAAAGGAATGAAAGTCATACTCGTACTATCATGAAAATTGATTTTTTTTATAAAGGAATACTAATAATATATCTAATCCTATTGTCCCCGGTTCTACCCGCGAGAAATTTAGGTTTTAACTAATCAGGTGGGGATTATTTATACAAGTTAGTTGGCTAATTTAATAGATACAATTTACGTTAATCAGATCTAACAATGATCATGCAACGAGCCATTTCACTTATCCATTTAATTTCTACAATCGCTATGGGAATGAATTATGAAAATAATCGCTTTAGAGAGACAACTGCAACAACACTGTAGAGAGTCGATTGGAGCAACTTTTCGAACGCATACGTCATATCTATACATTTCTCATTTCTTGAAGCGAAAGCTGTCTGAATGAGAATCGTTAAAGTAACGTGGCTTAGCAATTAGTATGGTGGTTCATTAGCGAGCTGAGTAACTACTGAGTGCATACCATCCCACTTCCCAGTTCCCACTCTCCGAATGATGAGGTATGCTGTTCGTTTACAATATAACAAACAAACAGTAAGTATAACAAAAAGTATCAACAAAGTCATTTTTCCATTAATCAGATAGGTACATAATATTATCATTTAATTGATAATAAAAACCCGTTATTAATACTCATTATTCGTAGTATTCATAGTAAAAACGATGACTCAAATGATAACGGACAGATTTTGATAGCTGAGTAAAGTGCACAGTAACAGTTGTTTTTGATCCACCGAGTCAATAGTTAATATTCAATTCTCGTTGTCAGCGATATTCAATTGCTTACCGCAGCTGAACCAGTTAACTATCGCATTTGAGACATGTTGCATGACAAAAGTCTTTTTGAACTTATCTATATTTACAATAAGTTACTTAGTACTGTAAAACAGTCCAAAAATGAATACGATTTGGTATACAAAAAGTACAATTTTAAAAACATAATAACGAATGAATTTCGACGAATTGACACGACTAGCAAGGATCTGTATTCTTTATGAATCAGGGAAGCACAGCTCTAGCTAAGCACTTCGTACGTAGCTCAATAAAACACGTAACTCTTAGATAATAATCATAGTATATTTTATTTATATTTAATGACTATTTATTGCTATATTATACTACTACTGAGTTCTATATTATATTGATTTGAATATAAGATAAAAATTATATTCAAATCAATATAATATAGCACTGTGCCGCGCATTGTAATGTATTATTTATTTGGAATCAAAGTCACGATAAAAAGTCGCAAGACGTCTCTAGTCTGGTCCAGCTCTCATTCCCCTGCAGTAACTTACTATATGCAAATAAAATTTGCATTGTAGAAACTTTCGAAAGCCTCCAATCCTTTACTGGCAAAGGCAAACAGTGGCTATTTGACTGATTTTTATTTGTCTAAATGAAATAATATTTATTGTATTGAATAATATTTGTTGTATGAGTTTTTGGCAAGCAGTATAAGTTTCCGGCAAGTGTTTCATCTCTGATATTGAATTGGGATTAAATAGTTACTCCTAAAAGCTCGATATTATCTAATCGTTAGTACAGATGAACTTCGATGTCGAAGTCAGGTGGCACAGACTCCTTTTGGTGATGAATTACCACGATTTCGTCTAGGTAGCATTCAATTTGATTAGATTGTCGTCACTTTGATCAAACACCTTGCTCAATATCCGAAATAAAGGCAGGAATAGGTTTCAACCACACTTAGTGTTCAGAAAAGATGCTTTTTTGAAGAGTAACTAAATACTGAGTAGGTTTAGTAAGATCCATAAGAGTCATACAATATTAGGGAAATTCAAAAACTTGATCAATACTTTACTTAATTAGTAATATTATAACACCAAAGTCCGAGTGTTGTGCAAACAACAGGGATGTTATTATAGACTCGGGTTTCTTAAAACATTATTTTGGATTGATATTTTTAAGAAAATATATTGGATTTTCCAACATTGTGATTATATTAGGTTGGTGCAGATTAAAGCTCTTGGTGTTTCTGAAATCAGTTGTTTTTTAAGATAATTATGATAAATTAAAGTAGCAATATTATTGGGAATCTATTTTATAAAGATCTCATCCTCTAGTTTCATTTATACTAAAGGCTTAGAATATTGGGTAAATACCTACTCGTGATATTAAAATCGTTATCAAAGGAATATTACGAGTATATTATTCTCCATGAAATGCGGCGATGCAATATAACTGGCTTGCCGTATTTGACGCAAATTTCAATTTGAATATTTGATATTTTCTCGAAAAGCGTATTTTGCTGTAGAAACTTTGCAGAGCAAGAATTTGCTGTAAACAATTCTCTTTACTGTAAAATACGGTACGATGTTACAACTTTTCAACCGCCTGTGCGAGTCTGGTCACAACTTAGATACCGATGCCAGAAATGTACCTGGGTATTTATTAATCTCCTATGCAATAGGTTCACAGGGAAAAATTGGGATTTTCGAAAGAAGCTTAGGATACTTTTTTTACAAGCTTTCATTTGACTTGCAAGCAGATGTGTAGCAGACATCTTTAACTGATTGAGCTGCAATTTTGTCCCTTAGTTTGGATGACAGTGCATGGTTTGCTTTGATAGTGTCATTATATTATATCAAGAACTTTCAAGATAGCGGACGTATCAAATGAATAGGTTTGCTGAAAAGAATACACATGAATCGCCGTGTCAAAGCTGGTTTTAAAAAAAAATTTTGAATGATAACTTATTAAGAGTATTAGGTACGGGAAAGGTTGGTAAGTCCACTTATTGCCATGACTGAGTTGAGAATGACTCCCATTATAACTGTGTCCCTAGTCTCCGTTACATCAAACAACAGTACCAGAGGGTCACGAAGAGGTAGGAGGTTAATGAGTCTACTTACGGCTTAACTGAGTTGAGAACTCCGGTCTAACAGTGCCCCTTGTCTCCGTTACATCGAACAATATTAGGTACCAGAGGGTCACGAAGTGGTAGGGGGATGATGAATCCAGTTAGGTACTACTATGACTGAGTAGAGCAACTCCCAGTCTAACTGTGCCCCTAATCTCCGTTACATTGACCAACATTATCAGAGTACTCAAGTCAAATGGTCTTTACGTCAAATGGTGATTTATTTCTTGTAGGACTAACTTACAGGCATTTATAAATAATAGTTAGTAAATAAATAATTACAATTAGGTATTCAAGGGTGAACTATTTCATAATTAGTTTACATGCAACCAAACTTTTTGATGTCCACCACAATTGCGCTTTGAATTGTATAGCGTTTGCTGTACCTCTGATTTCCTCCTTGACTGCTACAACGCGACGCCCAAAGGAAATTGTCCTCAGAGGCGCAAGCTCCTATAAAGTGCTATGAACTTAAGCCGAGCTCCACAGGATTTGATTTAATTAAACCGTTGTGTTGTGGGTAAGGTTAGTGAATAATTTGTTTCTCTTATCTCTTCAGTCACAAAGCAAACAAATAATTATTAGGAGCTTCTTTCACGGATATCTAAATGTCATTTACTTAAGAGGGGGTACCAAGTGATAATGCCAAGGCAAGATTTGATTTTTACAGTAGTAGATCAAGTCTCAACGACCTGAAATAAAACACACGAATATTACATCATATTGTCGAGAAACTGTACAAGTATAAACATAAAAGGATAAATTTTTGTCGATAAAAAAAAATCTCGAAGTTGCATCCGATTTTTTACAATTTTCAATTTATTTCCAATGTTATACGCACTAAAGCGCCAAGATTTAGGATTTTAATTCAAATAAATATTACAAAGTACATTTACTATTGATTCCTTTTTAAATTGTGTATTTTAAAAGTTATTACTGTAAATTATAAATGGCGTTTATTACGTTCTTATTTCGCGTAATACGCTATGCCGTTTTGTACCAAAATGATGTTTTGCGCATGACAATCAGTCATAATCGCTCCATTGAGACGTGAAGACTGTATTTCTGTGCTCCAGGCCGAAAAAATAGTTCTTTGTATGTTTAATATATAAATTATGAATTATAAATTATTGTATGCGTATCGATAAATTATTTGGAGGTGTTAATATTATAATTGTAAGCATGGCGAACAAAAACAATGAGTTACAAGTATATTAAAGCATAAACCTTTCTTTCAAATATCGACTTTCACTCTTTATTTTTAAAGCACATAATTAACTAGCACTGCATTCCTTCAAGCAGTGACGGCAAGAGGAAGTATATGCAAAAAAAGACGATCCCGATGAATTATGAGATGAGGGAATAGAGAGTGCAACATGTTCACTATTTTGACACTTTAGTGTGCAAATATCTAAATATAGCAACATAAACTACTTATTAATGATAGTATGTTGATTATTTATCAATACATATAATAAATCTGTAGAGGTCGAATTTCTGTACAAATAAAAAAAATGCTAAAAACGGAGTCAGGGGGATGTAAGAAGTGAAATAGAACTAATTTAAATTTTTTTCAAATTTTTTGTTTCTCTGTTTGTCTGTTTGTTTGTTTGTCTGTCTGTTTGTACGGGCTAATCTTTGGAACGGCTGGACCGATTCCAATGAAATTTTGTGTGGTGGTAGCTTATTATATTATTTGCTATCGACTTTGGAATAGTTTTAGGTAATAGTGACCCAAAGTCATTGCAATCATAAAAATTTGAAAATCATTTTCATTTTTATTTAAAAGGGGGTTAAACTGGGCTCTTGAAATTTTAAAATAAGATAATAATATTGAGTGGGGTATCATATGAAAGGGCGTCACTTGTGTATTCTAATACCGATTTTTATTTATTTTTGTGCCCGATAGTTTTTTATTTATAATGCAAACTGACTGAATACCAAAAAATCTAAAATAATTATCATCAATAGAAATAAACGTACATTTTACAGAAAAAATAAAATCAACTCTCTAACTTTTATACTTTTTTTGATAATAACAATAAACCACCAAAAACAAAGTTATGTTTGTGGTTTGCCAACAAAAGTACCTAAATGTAAATTATACTCGTAAATTCATGAACTAAAGTGATAATTTTAATGTTTTACTTCTTTCATAGTATGGAACCCTCAGTGCGCGAGTCCGACTCGCACTTGGCCGGTTTTTATGTATATTCATCGATTACTCGAAGACACGTAAACCGATTTGGAAAAATCCTTTTTTGTTTTATAGGTTGTACTTCCCAGAAGGTCCCATGGTCATCAGGTCCTAATAATGGGACCTATAATAATGGGATCCTGAAGAAGTCGAAGGAACT
The DNA here is from genome assembly GCA_963855885.1 of Coenonympha glycerion. Lineage (NCBI taxonomy): Eukaryota > Metazoa > Arthropoda > Insecta > Lepidoptera > Nymphalidae > Coenonympha > Coenonympha glycerion. The sequence goes on along the minus strand of OY979637.1, from coordinate 10,367,446 downwards.
CTTCAAATTTTATTACATTTCAAGCGATTTGGACATTTGTTGTTTTCCATTTAAAAAGTAGAAAATAAACTGAAAAATGTTTTCCAAAAACCGACTTCAAATGCCACTACAAAGAGTGAAACAATTTTAATGTACTCCAATTCAAAGTCAGGTGAGGTTTTGGACAATCATAGTCCTTCGTATTATACTACGCGATGTGCAATAAAACGACGATCTTATTGACAATCGTCCAATTTCGAATTGGAGTACATTAAAACACACTTTGTAGTGGCATTAAAAGTCGGTTTTTTTAAAACAATTTTTCATTTTTTAAAAAGGTCGCCCCTGGCTGTACCCAGCCAAAAATACCCATCAGACCAGCGGCATTGCTCCGCTGTATTGGGCCAGGAAGGTCCCAAATTGCGGACTGAGATTGAGAATTCATTTTTATAGTAAGGAGCCCTCAGTGCTCGAGTCCGCAAGTACTTGACCAATTATTTATTTATTATTTAAAAATTCATACAATCTGTTATAATTTTGAATGTATGAAGCATTAAACAGGGTCGTCGTGTTTTTTAATTTTTTCGTTTTTCATGCAATTTTTTAAATTTATATTAACAAATAAATTGTCCTAACCAGTCAACTCTTTTTGTCAAAGATTTGTTGACTTCAGATTATATTGACTGCTAATTTTCGCATGGGATAGTTACTGTCGTATCATCGATGAAAAGAATAGACGGGTGTTTTATGGATACGATACGTTTGCAAGGAGGATTTCAATATACAATTAACGTTAGACGTTAATGCCAAGAAGACCTAAAAGGCTTATCTGAGGAATACTGTAGCTATTAGATTCATGATCGGATTCAAACATCCCCAATGTCTTTTTTAATTTGTTATTGTCATTTTTTAAAATACATACCAAAAAATAAAGTTTAATCGATTTTTTTATTCGCATTAAAAATGTTTGAAAAAAAAAGGTATTTAAATTTTTGTATAAAATGTCAAGAATCATTTTTCCAACAACTAGATGATCTGCAATGCACCCAAATTTATCTGATTATCTTACCTATAATGATCGCGGTTTTGTTGAGTTTTGTTGACAGTATTTGACAGTACACGACTTTTTTTTTGCTTTCCGCCTTAATAAAAAGAGGGGTAAATCTGCACGCTTGAATATGTAATAGTTAGTTATACTTTCTCAAAGATTCGTATAACATGCCAAATTAAACCTGGCCATAATGGTAGGCTATTCAATTTCGAAAAGAAACCGGTGCCACTGGGGTCTGTATCGTTCAAACCACAGAGAAAAGATATAAAACTCATTCGCTGGTCTGTGGTTCAAACCTAGGCATAAATCCTATTTTTCAGCTAAAACCGTTAAGTGGTTGTGATGTTGAATAACAAACACATTTCACGCTACAAGTTAGTAGATATTTGACTGCGATCTCCTGATGGTGAGTGACAATACAACTAACTTGGAAGCCGGTATAAGCAACGGCTTCTACAAATCATCGCGCTTGAACGCTATATTTGATTGACGGTGCGTCTTTGCTGGTAAGGTGGGTAACTAGCCACGGCCGAAGCCTCCCACCAAATTGCCATCTCCCACCACCAGATCTGAGTCAATTTAGAAATTATAGTATCCTAAGTTGGCCTGTGGGGCTAGGAGCGGGAAGTCATCAAACTCATATACACATTTTTTTAAATGTGATGTAATAAGTTTTCAGAAATTGTGCATTGTATAACTACGAGCACCAGTTTACCCACTCCTGATGGAAATCTAAGTGGATACTAACACTGTTTTGTCTGGAGAGAAGTTTACTGTCCAAGTTGTTTGAGACAAATCGCAGCCTTCAAGTTGCGACTGTCAAAGCAAGTTGCCGTCAACCGCCATCTTAATTAAATCACTCCATGCGCTCTGTAACGAATTTATTAAAACTTTCTGCGGAATTGCCACCAGCATCTGATCAACATAATAATTACAGTGAACTTTTGGAATATAGTCTGGCGAATGATGAACCCACGTTTAAAATTATAGTTACTTCCTAAATTAACTTACCAGGGGTCGAGATTATTAGCACAGTCCGCCCAGATTGGTATGACTGGAAGAAATCCTACCGGTGAAACAGTTGTTTTGAGGAATTTGAGAATTTTACTCAAAAATTATTTATACAGTAGTGCCATCATCTATCAAAATTGCCACTAATACGCAATAATATTGCGGAAACTGTCCCTGTGTGAACCCGCGTGCAGAGTAATAATATAAATTATCTGTAGCGTGGACCACGGTCCATAGACAATACCGCGGCTAGTTACCTACTGACGCCTTTGGTGTCAAAAATAGACACCAGTAAACTAACGACATTTTGCCATGTGACCCGCGGGTCCTATTCTATACGCTGGGTATTTTAAAAGCTCAGATGCAGATTGGAATATTGCATTTACACTAAGTGGTATTGATTTCCAAACCTGGCGCAAGTCTAACATTTCATAAGTGCCTATAAGATGGTAAGGAATAAATATTTAGATTTTTTGCAAAAATTACGAAAACAGTCAAGTTTCTTCATAACGCTTTTTCTGCCATACCTCAATACCTATTCGCTAATCTACTACTGCTAACTTTATGAACTATCATCGAATGCTTCCAACTAATTCAACCAATCTGTGTGTCACTCGGAAACGTGTCTGTGCATTTCATTCCGCTAGATCTAAGCCGCACTTTGTTTGACTAGTTACTTTACTGTCCAACTTGTGAAGATAAACGGCAAACTACACAAGTTAAGCCTCCCGGAGGAGATACGACCGATATCTCCTATAGCAGTTCAAACTCTACAAGTAAAACTGACATTAAGCGTTATACATCTAATAGATACTCTAATCTCTAGAAATAGTAGACACTAGACAATTAGATTAAAGATACTCCTTTACCTTCTAGTAAGTTTCTCTTTTCCATGCGGTTAGCTACCTATGTGTAGGTATTCCATCGGATTTGAGTTCAATATAATAGACATTAAGAAGGCAGTGTAGAAAGTTGTTTGTCTATTATGTGTGTACAGTGTATGTTCGTTACTCCTTTACGTTGCATCTACTGCACCGATTTGTATGTTTGGAATGCAATTATATTTTATACTGGATTAACACAGTGGCTTCTTTTTATCTTGGAAATTCAAGGATTCCGCGTGATAAGTTAAAATCCTCAATATAATATGTCTCGGTGTGCACAAGTTTCCAGTTCCAATGGCCTCTGTATTTAATTAAAGCTACCATTTAGATCAATTTTAAGTTTTCCTCTTCAAATTGAAAGTTTGAAAAGTAGTTATTGCTTAAGAACACTTAATATAACTTAGGCAGTTAATTAACAAGCGAACTCGGTGCGCCGGTGCTCTCCAATTCTCTGAACCTGCGTTAATATACTAGTAAGTAGTAAGAAATACATTTAATAAAATCATAGAGATACTATGTAAATATTTTTAAGTAGGTGATATTTAAGTAAAAACAATATTTTTTAGTTTTTACGAGTATCTTTGCAAAAATCACAAACTTTGGTGCTTGGTACAATAGCTCCTTTTGTCTGATCTCGAGTATCTGACTGACTTTTTGAGTGTATAATATTGTTAAATACAGTACCTGCCAAACAGATGTGTTAGCTTATGACTATTAAACATATCATATTTATACGAGACATTTTTTTACTATGTATTTATTTTAAGGCCGACATCAACGAAATGATTACTTATACAAGATATAAACTCCAAATTATCAGAACATTTAAAATATATGCCGGTACATTGTTTACATGCTCTATCATATTTATAAGGAAATATCTTAATTCTATAAAAAATATTATCCAATACTAGTGTCGATAGGTAGATTACGTCTGTAGTTAAATACTTGAGGAATATAATACTCATTGTTCAAAAGTTAAGTGTCAAGATTACTATTTTTATCTGAATACTAGCTGTTGCCCGCGGCTCCGCCCGCGTGAATTACGATTTTTTTTTACATATACCGTAGAATTCCTTGATTTTCGCGAGATTCTGTTGTGAACAGGTTTCTGTACAACAACAGAAACCTGTTCTTCCTGTTCAGAAACGGGTTATCTTGTGGTGATTTTGAAAACTCCTTTTTTTAATAAAAATATAAAGTTTCATTAATACGTAGTTGAAAGATCAAAAGGACGATTTTAACTGTCCATATTTCGACCCAATGGCACAGGTCCTGGTCACTACGTGACCACGACTTGTACCAATGTATCGAAATATCGACAGTTTAAATTGTCTGTTTAAGTGATTTTTATTCTGAAACCACGAAATATGTCAAAAATTATTAAATCATGTGAAAAGTTGTACTGGTGGTAGAAATCTTCTTTCAGAGTTCGGCCGGGTAGGTACCACTGGGATAAAATACTCTGCTTACAATATTCCCCAGCCCAACATAAGAGTCTGTTAAAAATCTTTGCTTCATCTCAATACAATCCCAAGTATCAGAATGGGCAATGGCTATATATTTCTTTACGTATAAAAAGACCTATGACGGTCAATCGGTTAGGGTCAGTTAAGACCTGAGAGTTGAAAATATTTGTGAACCATTATTTTACTCTTTTCATATGTTGCGGATGATAAATAAAAAAAGACGTGGCACTCTGGGAATGTCCACAAAAGTGAAAACTTTAATCTGTTCTTTGCTTCATCTCAATACAATCCAAAATATCCGAATGGGCAAAGGCTATGTATTTCTTTACGTATAAAAAAAACTATGACATTCAATCGGTTAGGATTTGTGAACCATTATTTTACCATTTCCATATTGCGGATGATAAAAAAAGACTCTGCACTCCGGGAATGTCGACCGAAGTGAAAACTTTAATCTGGTTATGTAATGGTTCATGTCTCAACAGTGCCATCTTAATATAAAGTCAAGGAACAGTACATTACATGACAATTAATTATTATTAACAAAAATTCGGTACATAGTACCTATCTCCAAGTTTTACATTCAAGTTCCACATAATTTGTAGAGATGGCGCGATACGGTATAACGTGGTGATAAATTCATGATTTTTGTTCACCCTAAAAGTGAAAAATCTTAAACCATACAAAATCTTCTGCTAAGCATATTTATTTACGGCTGTAAGGGTACTCCAGTCTGACTTGAGCCCTTACGTCCTAGCTCTAGGTGCTTGTCCATTCCGAGTTTCAAGTCACCTACTTGAACTTATCGATAAAGGTTCTGATGTCTATAATTTCTGAACTACAAAAGTGATCATGATAAAATTTATACGGAATAATCTTTAATGAACCTCCTTTCTAAAAAAAAAAAAGAATGAATGAAATCGGACAACGGGTTAATGAATTATAAAATACACATTTTGACTTTGATGCCGTCTTCCAGGGAAACCATGATGAATTCCGGGACAAAAAGTATCCTATGTCCTACCTCGGAGTATGAACTATAATCATGTCAAGTTTCATTTAAATCCATCCAGCGGATTAGTCGTGATGCGCGGTCGTGAAACAGACAGACAGACAGACAGACAGACAGATAGACAGACAGACAAAAATGAAACAAATTACAGTTTTGGCTTCAGTATCGACTAAATAGTGTCCTCCAACAAAAATTTTCAAAATATATTCAATGTACAGAATTCGACCCTTTACAGTTTTATTATAAGTAATAGATTTTAACTTCAAGCAAATAAATTAAAGTTCATCCAAATGGATTAAGGAATTCGAAATGAAAATAAGCACGAGTTTTTCCGTATCTTTTGTAGATGTGTTCATTAATTTTGCGTTCCCTCTAAGCTCGCTCCTCCTTCGGATGAAAAATGAGGGTATAATTGGGACAGATGTTCTTTGACGTTCAGTGAAGCAGAGTTTGCTCGTGAAGAAAACCATGTAATTGTTAGTATCGCGGTACCATAAGAGCTCATTATTTAATTAATATTAGGTACACTACGATTACTTTTCCTCATTACTATAGTATGTAACTGCAGATACAAACTGTTTAAAATTAACTTATTTAGCTCAACGGCTAAGTTTTGCCATACAAAGAGGTAATATCGCCAGTCTCTTGGGCACCATAACTATTTAAGAGTCCTGTGAACTACGATGTCTCCATTCATTCAAAATACCAAATCGTTTGTAATTCGTGCATATTTCGATTATGTTGTGGTGTTATTCGGATTCATATAGTAATAATCTATGCTCCTGACCATATTTGGTTCAGAATTAATACTTCTTTAAAACGAAATAATAATCAATTTTGATCAAATTTTTTATAACTTTGGTCGAGTTCCGTAATACCAAAAATTATGAATGAAAACTTGTAACTTTATTAACTGGTGTTTTTCTTTAGCTAGACAATAAACACTGTGCTCCTGAACTAATGCGACGTAAGATAGTGTCGGTTACATTTCGTGTGTAAGTGAAATGTTTAAAAGATTATGGCGTTTACGTATACGTGAGACGATACTGAAACTAAAACATTTTTTTCCTTAAAAATTAATTTTACGACTATTGATATAGAGCATAAAATTTAATGTAGTTCGAAAGGCAACTTGGTAGAAAATCGTGAAATTAAATTTACTTTGCGCGATAAGTCTGAAGGGTGGTATTCCTTATGTTTTAGTACATTCAATTTTACAATATTTTTTTTAATTAATTTTAAAGCGCAGTTACCGCTCACAAGTTATCTTCTTACGTAGCGTTTTTTATAGACAAATGAAAGAAAAGTCTTCATTTAATTCTAGTTTAATTAAATCACAAATGTCTTATATGTCGCAATAACAAGAGTCCTTTCAGGTTCAGGTACCTATACTTGCAAATGTTAATTAAGTAGCAAAGTTTTATTAACGGCACTTCAGCTATAACTACTCTTATAACTTTTAATTTAAGGAAGAAATCTTAAAGTTGGGTTTGAACGTAGCTGGAATGAAATAAAGGAACTTTTACAGAAGTTAAGGACGTAATATTTCCGTTCTCTTTTAAATATTACTGGACGAGAGAATTTTAAGTTCTCGCAATATGTTGTTTTCACTTCGAAATTCGAATGAATTAATTGTTATTGATATTTTTATCTTGAACATTGTTAAAATGAGAATTTTAACATAATATAATATATATCATTTAAAGCTACCTAGATACTTACATATTAAAAATACCTTAGTTCTATTTCATACTGTTTTCAGTTACCAATTCGATGAATAAATAAAATCATGAATTATTATTAAATATCAGGTCTACCATAAAGCGTTATCAAGCTCCACTGAGGTGTACGTTAGAATTGCAAAAATAAATCTCAATTAATCCGTTCAATTTCCGTAATACAAAAATCTCTGTCCACGGATGCAAATGGACGTATAAACAAAGATTGAAACCGCTCCGTGACAAGCTCTGATCCAGCCGCATCAACGTCGGGTCCATATTCAAAACCGGCTCAGGCCTAAGCCGAGAAAATTGTTCGTTGAATATTCTGCTACCCACTCGCAGTTCTAGCATAAACAACACGATGATTTTGTCGCCCTGTCTCAATAAAGCTTTATCACGCGGCGAATCAAACAAAACAAATAACTTCCATTATGCTTTTTCCCTAACAACTTCATAATTTCATAGTATACCTATAATATAGGTATAATATAGGCCGCCTATATATTACGTACCTATTATTACATTCGACCTATCACCTGTTCCATTTTTTTATTAATTTTAAAATCAGTTTCCACGGACTTTTTAGCCTATTTTTAATAATTGTTTTATTTGTTTGTATTGTAAAATTATAATTTATATTTTCATTAATATATTGTACATATTGAATTTCAGAACATCAATGTCGGTATCATCTTAGTCAAGGCTACTTCATCTCTGTCCACTATTGTTGAAAATGAAGAGTACGTAAGTGCTAGATCGGCATAATTTTATTGACACACATTGACAAGCATTTTGTCTCGATTATGCTAGGAGGTAGGGTTTTACCTGGGGGTTTTAAAACACTGCTGGCACATATCCCCATGATCACGTTTATAATTCACTGGCGACGCAAATCTTTTGAAAAAATATGGTATATAATGGATTTTGGGAATCAATGTTCAGAATGTTTATTTTGTGCTATTAAAGAGGTTCCTTTAAATCTAGATGATAAAATGTCGTCCACTTGTGTTAAACTGAAACACTTCGACCATGACGTGTGAAAAACTACTTATTTTCCAGTAAAGCCTGCAGTCATCCGATTTCCAAATATGAGTACCTAAAAAAAGAGAGTCCATGTAAAGTAAATGATAAACTGTCATCCAACTGTGTTAAAATGTCACACGAATACACGTGAAAAACAACTTATTGACCAGTACAACCAGCAGACACCTGGTTTCCATGGATAGAGTATCTAATCTATTCGTAATGCCTAAAAAAGAGAGTCCATTGCATTGATCTATAATATATACCTAGTCCATTGAATCTAAATGATAAACTGACGTCCACCTGTGTTAAATGACACACTTTGACAATATATGTGAAAAACAACTTACTGTCCAGTACAACCAGCAAGCATCTGGTTTCGATTGGTTTCGATAGATGAGTACCTATTAGTAAGTGTCTAAAAAAGAGAGTCCATTAAATGTAAATGATGAACTGTCATCCACCTTTTTTAAAAAGGCTCACTTCGAATAGAACAAGTAAAAAACCACTAATTGACCATACAGTCTGCAGTAATCCGATTTCCATGGATAAATTCGTATTCTACTCGTAAGTGTCTAAAAAGAGAGTCCATTGAATCTAAATAATAAACTATAGTCCATCTGTGTTAAAATGACACACGTTACGACCATGACAAATTAAATAAATAATTTATTGTTCAGGTATTCCATCATCAGTAGATGAATAAGTACCTAACGATTCCAAGTAGGTATACAGAGTAGGTATTAAGACTCTGCACTTCAAGTTTGAGTTTGAATTGCAAGTTTCGCAACCAAACTGTCTTCAGCAAATATTAATTGGAGAGGTTTCTGCTCCCATCCAAAGACAAATACTTAGGACTTAGTTTGTGAAGTAGGTATTTAGACACTACACACTTAAGTAGAACTGTAGTTAGTTTACGTCGTTTCATCTCATAGGTACCTACCAGTAGGGCGATCGACTAAAAATGTATCAATCATTAAAGAACTGTATCTTAGTAGTTCTTTAAGGATTGATACTTTTTTAGTCGACTGCCCTGCTGGTTCCATTTTTCCTGGCACTATGGCTAACTGCGGATTAGTATATATAACTATATATAAAACTGCGGATTAGTAGGCTTTACACACTTTTATAATTTTTAATTTTCTTTACCTTAAAATTAATTAATAATTACCTATTGTATATTAGGTATGCCTCAAACGCACATAATTCGGAAAGTAAAAGGCAAATCTGAAGTTTGAACTAAGAAGTTCTGAGAGAAGTCTAAGCTACTTAGTTATCAGGGCTAGTGCACAATACGTACTTGGTAACTATCGGAAAATTGGTCACGTGACTTATCGATGACCACTTTCACTCCCATCCTTTTTTAAATTTCATTTAAAAAGCGCACAAATTTTCGAAGAAATAGAATAGATAAGTAGCACGGCTACGGCTGCAGGTAATTTAACGAAAAGTAGCAGAAATTCTATTTCAATTCCCCTCAAAACTTTTCGCAAGAGAGTAATATTATAAGTATTTGTTCGAAATTCTCAAACTGGATTGCAATCAAGAACAGTTCGATGGTGCAAGTTCAAGTTTCCCGGTTTCCGTCTGCGAAGTGAACTTGCGACCGGCCGGGCCCCGGGCGCTCCCCTCGCCTCGTTCCGTGCCGTGATGAAATTTTAAAACTTTTCCGAGGGAGATTGATTTCGAAATACTTACTCGGGGGATTTGTTGAACTTTCAATATCACGATTTGGAGTTTGGTCAATTGTATCTTATATCTATACGTGAAGTGTCGGTTTTAGTGGAATTATAATGCAACTGAAATGAGCCCGTGAGAAATAAAAATCAAAAATGAAAGCCAAAGACAAATTCAAAGCCAGGAGCCGCAGCTGAAACTGCCGAATCCGGTAAGCGTCGCAAATATGCCTCTCTATACATAGTATGCCTCCCTAGACAATTACATATTTGTCCCGTTTGCCATGGAGACCCTGGGGACCCTGGAGTCATAGTGCCAAAAAATTCCTTCGAGAGCTTTCCCCGCGGTTAATAGCCTCAACTTCTGACAGAAAGGCTGGCTCATTTTTGCGCAACGTACCAGCCTAGCTGTTCAATGCGGAAAGCAGCCAGTATTCTTGGCACCATCCCACGCGGGCAAGATTTAAGAATAAGTTAGTTATAAGTTTTATTGTCAAATTTCAATTAAAAAACGGTTCGGATTGATATAGTTCACTAGTGAAATTACAACAGATTTGAGCGACATACCTGTATGTCAAATTATTATTGCTGCGTTTGAAATTAATGGGTATGATGACTCTAAAAACGTTTTTTTAATATTCTACAAGTTAGTACCTGACGAACAATCTCAATCAATCAATCTGAAGAAATAGTAAGTGATGATGCAGCTGAAGATGTCATCATACAAATTTGGAAAGGGATTCCTTATCCTTGGTTTCTGCGCAAAATGCTTAATCGCTTAACGGTGCGATAGGGTGGTATATAGCCTCCCACCAGTCTGGTCCTGAAACATGACGGGAATTAAACCCAAGACTTTCCACTCGAATCCAAGCGCATTCTAACTGCACCAGACTGTGCTCACAGGTCTTTAAACCTATATAAGTCGGAAGAGAGTTAAAATAGTTGTGCATTTTATTTGTTCCATAGGGGTTTTTCTCAACAATTAAATTAATTTGATCAGATGGACTCTCAAAATTAAATTTTCTGAAAATGCCGTCATCTTACCATTCGCAGCAACCGGTAAACGTTTCGCTGCGATAAGATATCACGTCCCGGCGGCGCAATGCACAGGTGCATTTGACTTAACACAATTGAGTTCCTTGTTCAGAATCACTATTGTTCGGCGTGGGGTGACCAAATCTTAAGTAAGCAACGCCTACTAATATTATAAGCGCGCAAGTTTGTAAGTATGGATGGATGGATGGATCTTCATTACTCTTTCACGCCGCAACTACTGTACCGATTTGGCTAAAATTTGGAACATAGATAGCTTAATATAACCCGGATTAAGACATAGGCTTCTTCTTATCCTGGAAAAATTCATCGTTTCCACGGAATTAGTGAAAAACCGAAATTCACGTGAGCGAAGCCGCGGGCAACAGCTAGTAATTAAATAAAAATACGAGAGGTGTTGTTAAACACCCGCGCGGTTAGAACGAGGCTTGATTGGTATTTTATAGGATTCACTAATAAAATAACTATCAATATTTTGAACTTAATAGGGAGTTTGTACGTTGCAGTCAACGGACGTCTACTGCTGGATAAAGGCAATGTTCAATGACTCTCTTTTTTAGATAGAAAAGTCAAAAAAAGATAGCATTTTGTTAGGTACCTTTAACAGCTAAAAATACCATCTGTTACTTTTAGTGTTGTTCACTGTATTACTATGTGGTGTGATATAAAAATATACTCAATTCACTCATACACTCTTTCATATCATTAGACACAATGTATACAAATTGAACCATACAGTAATCCTACTGAACGCCTAAGCGTCCGGGCGTCGATCGCAATCACCCTTGATTTATAGACTCGGGAAAGCGACCGATGCACTCGATCCCGTTTAAAATTGCTCCGAAGACTTTCAATTTGTAACCAACTCGAAGACCAGGTCAGCCCGTAAAGAAACTTTTCTTACTCGTTTTATTGCAAGAGAAAAGAAAAATGGAAGCGAGCTCCAGCTTCAATACTGTTTTCTCTAAAACTACTCCTAGGATTAATATTAAAAACAGTGGTCAAAAAGGATGTTTGCCAAGCATGTCACATTAGGCCCAGTTTCCACCAAAGCGGAGCGGAGTGGATCTGTGTTTGAGCTGAGTGTTTGAGTAAGCAATCTGAATTCGTCATTTTGACATCTCCGAAACTGAAGGAGAACCGAATGTCGAAATGACGAAATCTGATTGTTTACTCAAACACAAATCCGCTCCGCTCCGCTCCGCTCCGCTCCGCTTTGGTGGAAACCGGGCCTTATCGTATCACGTATCGTGATTTCATAAAACCACACATTTCCAGTTTTTTTTAAGCTACATTAATCAACAGTTTAGGTAATTGATCTAATAACCGTTCTTGTGTTGAAACTACAGTAAAATTTTCTTGCTAATTTCTGTAAACTCTGTCTGTGATCTAAATCAATCAGTAGACGGATTGTGATCTATACTAATATTATAAAAAAGGAACGTGACGATGTTTGTGAGTCTGTGACGTTGTAAGGGGTAATCTTATTATATACGTAGGACAAAGTCATGTTTCTGTTTTTTCTAACATCTAATTGAATGTAGAGCCACTCGTATTCCACACATTTTCCGACGTTCAGACAGGAAGTCAGATCGAAATCGCGTCGGTCGGAGGAAATTGCTCATTCTCACGCGATCCTCCGGGGAACGCGCCGCTCTGATGGAAAAACTTAAAAAAACTCAACTTTTTTATTACAATGTCGACAGTTTCATCGCGAATGTAGTTCTCTTATTCTGTACAGCGAGATCGGGTAGGCTTAAGTTTACAGAGATATGTAAAAATGCCTTGATGGAATAAAATTTGTGCTATTTTCGTGCGTTGGAACCTCACTGTAAAGTTTTTGTTTCAATTTTCGGTGAAAACTTATAAAGGTGTAAATCTGTATGAGAAAAAGATCTTCCCTTTTATCATTCCCTATTTTTCTTACCTACATTAAAATGTTTACCTAGCTGTCTTATTCCCATCACTTATAAAAAAAACAACTTTGTTTTATCAGTTGAAAGGAATTCAGGATAGGCAAGATAAAAATTAATTATTTCCTTCTCATATAATATCAGTGGTATAGTCAATGAACTAAAACATCCTCATTCGCAAAATATTGGATATATGCTAAGTCTTATGCTAAGTTTTTCAATAATTATGAAAACTATCTTTTGCCACTCGCTCGCATTCAAGCCACATTTATTTGAGCCCGTGGATTTAATTACCTTTCTCTGTTTACACTCCACACACTGTTCGCAGTTCACACCCACATTAGAAATTAAAAAAGCAGAGCAATTATGTATCTATTATTATTTTTACGATGCCGTAAATCTTTTCCATCTAGTAAAACTATAGCAAGGTTAAAATATTAACGCCGTTTATGTGTATTTTCATGGATTCGGACACTATTTTCAGCTGCTAGCTAATTAAACTCACGTCAGTTTGTGCGTGCCGTGTACCTACGAGAATACGTGTGTATTATTTCTAGTTTAATGTTCCATTTATTTTTAGGGTTCCATACCTCAAAAGATGAAGAGGCCGGTCAAAACCTTAATCTTCTTCATGTTCCTCTATGGCTCCGAGGCATGGACGATCCAGGCAGCTGATAGGAAAAGGATAGATGCCTTTAAGATGTGGTGTTGGAGGAGGATGCTTCGCAAACCGTGGACAGCTAAAAGAACGAACATCCCGATACTCACGCAACTGCTCGTTAGCACTAGGCTCTCGACTATCATGACAGCCTAGTCTACCTAACCTACCAACCGAACCTAACCTAGCCTAGAAAAAAAAGAGAATTCTTAGTTATTTTGGTCATATTGCCCGCCACCTTCCAGATAACTTAGAGAAACTCAGTAGTGGGCAAAGTGGAGGGGGAAAGGACCATGCAACAGCCATCAGAAAAGCCGAAGGTCGAAGTGTATGAAGGGACATGGTTAAGAATATAACGAAGGAGCTGTAGTGCGGACACGACCTTCATTAGAAGATGGACAACCGAGGAGGGACCTCAAAAGAAAAAAAAATCAAAAAGTCATTTAAAAGTTCTGCTGTTTTTTGATAGATGGCAAACTAAAAAGTTGTGAAGTTCTAGCCTAGTAAGTAGTACCAAAAGCTCTACTTTAGGAGTGCCAGGTTATTTCGTTACGAAATTTCTGGATTAGGTCTGCACCGTCAAAGCCCGCGATAGAAGCTATGCAATAGCTTAAAAACGGAATCCTTATTTTTTAAATCTCAAAATGAGATGACGTTATTGAGAGGGGTCGGTATTATACGACTGTTTGTTTTATTTTTATGCCCGATAGTTTTTGATTTATTGGGAAAAATGTACATGAAAAAATGCAACTCAACGTTATTTTTGAAATAAATGTACAGTTTAATTGGTTTTTTATTTCTATTTACATAATAGGTAATCATGATCATACAGATAACTCAACGCCCACTGGCCGTGACCAAACCACTACCTATCAAATCGAATTATATATATATATATATATATTTAAACGCATCTATCATAAAGTTTTCGGACTATCACACGTAACGTATGTCTAAATCGATTTTGTGTGATAAGTTTGGGTGTATCACGGACATTGTTATCAAGCCAATCCTAAACAGAACGTACATTTAAAATACGCGCCCAAACACTTTAGTCTATCGTGAGTAGTTAACCTGTTAGCACGTCACTCTATACTTCACGATGTGGTAAGTTGATCCAATTTAATTATTACCTATTACCAACAAAATTTTATTTGTTTACAAACACTCGACACAAAGTGTAAAGTTAAGCAGCTATATTGCTACAATGTTATCACATTTTTATGTTCAAGAAATACTTCAAAAACACTATCAGTAATATCTTTATGCACATCTTGCATCGTTGTTCTCTTTCTCTCGTATTGCAAATTGTTACCTGCGTTGCCGTGACTTGAAAACGTGACCTCAGAGTAAACCAGTTGTTTCTACAATGAAACAACGTCACTTGTTGATGCATTTTCTCACGAGAATGTTAATTAAAATACAATCCTAAATTATTTATTCAGAGAAGTAGGTATTATGATGAGTTCCTTTTACGATATCTCTTTTCAAGACCGTGGACTAATTTGATCACAAGAAATGTCAAAAAATGTATTCGAATGACAGTTATCTTGCGCTTAAATTTTTTAAAAGCAGAATATAAGATTTTTTTTAAATTCCATTTTTTCTTCCACCAACTCAGGATGAAGTACTTTTAACCTTTTAAAAATACTTTTTGTTATCTTGTTATTGCAAATCTGTGATTCAATAGGTAAGCCCGAGGACAAACACTCTTGTTATCAAAATGATTCACACTATCAATAATATATTTGTCATTCTCAGATAGTCAATATTTATAAGGTGTGTAGGCACGCATATCACAAGATATGCTAAGAATTCGATATCGTTATACGTTTTCGTTTTGCTCCATATACATTTTATGGTGGAACCCAATCGAGGAGAGTCGAATCGAAATTTGTACTAAGCTCACAGCTTCTTCGACATAATAATCATATTAATATTTGACAAGTATCTTTATTGTTTATCCGTTTATTGCACAGGTTAAAAAGTAGCCTGTTCCTCGCTGACAGTAGGTATAGATTTTTAAATCAATTAAGAGTCCTGTGAACTACAATGTCTCCATTCATTCAAAATATTAAATAATTTGTAATTCGTGCACATTTCGATCATGTTGTTGTGTTATTCGGATTCATATAGTAATAATCTATGCTCCTGGCCTCTTTTGGCATCTACGCGTGATTGTTATGCTCGCGAGTCGCGAAACTCATTGTCACAAGCCTACGATGTAATACGTAGCCTGCTGTTATTGAAAAACTAATTATAATTTATGTTTTTTATACATTTTGTTACACTTAGTACTTTTTACAATCTCACCTTATAGTAAGTAGTGAGAGCCAAATATGATGTGGAAGGAGAAAGGAAACTTACTCCTAACGGTTTTTGCACAGCATCGCGCCAGAATGAATCTTTTTTTTGTAGTTTTTTTACGCAACCATAAGTTTTGAGAATATGCGTCTTTGCTGGTGGGGTGGTATAGATATTTCAATCAACGAAAACACGCCTCACTCTGTCAAAATCGCTTATGTTTCATTCGATTCGTAAGGAGTTTGACAGAGTGGGGCGCGTCGTCGTGGATTGAAATATCTATAACTAGCTACGGCCGAAGCCTCGCATCAGATCAACCCTTCCCTATCTATCTACCTATTTACGTCAACCGTGCAGTTAATTATTTCAAGTGTATTTGTAATAGAGACTTAATAAATTTAGCTGGAAGTAGGGCAGACCGATATCAGAACAAATAGAGCAATTGCCGCACGAACGCTAAAAATCGTTACTTTATGTGTCACCAAGGTGTGCTACCTCTAACTGTGACGTGTCGTTTAACATCCATTTGTTTGATTAACGAGCTTTTACTAATGACTAATAATAATTAATCTACTATTCATCATGTTCACCAATTTTGTGCCCATTAGGCACGAGCCTCCTCTCTTACTGAGTATGTTACGACGTTCGCGATAAGCCTACGACGTAGGTATAAGTGGCCTACTATTTTCCAGAAACTTTTTAAGCTATTGCATAGCTTCTATCGCGGGCTTTGACGGTGCAGACCGAATCCAGAAATTCCGTAACGAAAATAACCTGGCACTCCTAAAGTAGAGCTTTTGGTACTAGGCTACCACGAAAGCAGGGAGCGCAACTCCACAACTTTTTAGTTTTTAGTTTGCCATCTATCGAAAAATAGCAGAACTTTTTAATGAATTTTTGAAATGTCACGCATGTGATATATTACTTAAAATTCTATGCAATAGCTTTACCGCGGCAGTCTCCGAGTGCCGCACGCCTTTTTTTTAAATGTTACAATAAATCTTATTATTAGCTTATTCTAATAACTATACAAATCTTGCCCGCGTGGAATGGTGCCAAGAACACTGGCTGCCTTTCCGCGTTGAACAGCTAGGCTGATACGTTGCGCAAAAAATGAGCCAGCCCTTCTGTCACCAGTTGAGGCTATTAGCCGCGGGGAAAGAAACTAAATAAAATTTGAATTGATGCGAGTACATAAATTGAACCACCATATTATAAATTCTTGTGACACTGTATGTCTAAGAAAACTCTGAAATGGCTTCACTTAATTTTAAGTAGTTTTTTTGGGTATATTCGGTAGGTATGTAAATGCAACTTAATACCCCAAAGTGAGAAATAATTAATAGATATAACAACATTTACCTCCTATAACTTAATACACATACTAATCAAGTAACGTTATTGTTATCGTATAGTCACGTTTATTGATTTTCCTCAATAACGTACAGTCAACGATAACAGCTGATTTTGTCCGGATTGATAAGATAAGATAAGATATGAAAGAAAAATTCCAAATGAATTTTAGCTTGCGTATAAATAAAAAAAAATGTAAAAAAATAGACAGAGATAATAATTTTATTCGGGTTTTACCCATATAACATTAATTTTCAACCATATAAGTACATTTTAAACCAACTAACGATTTCAATAAAAAAAAAACATTAAAATTTTCCATACTCCAAGTTATACCTACGTAATATTATCATAATAAAACTAGCAAAAATTCATAGCATCATTTGCTAGCAGTTTTCAAGTTTAAGATACTTCGTCTAATATTTAATTTACCAATTAACGTAAAACGCCTAAATTGGGCTCTTCCCATCCACTCCATGGTGTCTTAGATACGATTGCTATCACTTTAGTTATTAAGTAAATAATACCATCCAGCTACCTACTTACCATCTGTATTGTTATGAATCAGTAAAGGTATGTTTTGTAGGCCATATCCCACTACTTAGTATGAGAAATTCAGTTTAAAAATCGCTTGCCTTTTTCAGGCATAAGAAGTAACTTATTGCGTTGATGAAACATAAACTTGAAACATGTTAAAATTTCTCCGAAAATAGTGTTTTTGACATGTTTCATATTTATGTTTCATAACTAGAACCCTAAAAAATCAAACATATTTTATGAATCAGTTTCTCTTTTTTCGCCTTATTTGAAGGGCGAACATAAGCTACTTTCACATTTGAACTTACTTACACTTACTAAAAATCTAATGTTACGAATTTAATACAGGTAATTCTGTTATTTTCAGTATATCCTGCGTATGCGGCTTGCTGTGCAAGATTCTCAGCTTCATCGTATCCCTACTGTTCATAGTAGGATTAGTTCTACTAATATTATGGCTCACTGGAATTATCTTCAAAACGGTAAATAACACAACATTAATACGAGTAGTATTTCATTCAACAGTCTCTTTCAAATAGTCTAGATTGCCTCAAGAAACCTGAATCTGACTTTATTAGACGACTGCCTAATAAAGGAGTGTAATGTTTTAGCGTTCTTTTATGTACTCGTAAATATGTATGTGAGTTTCTTTATTCCACCATAACTTCTGAACGGCTGAATAGATTTGGATATATGGGGTATCGTAAGAATCCTTACATCATTCCTAGTAACATAGACTATATTTTTTTTTGAAAAAGTAGTTTTACCACAGGGCAGTCGTGTTTTTTAATTTTTTAAATTGTCAACTTGTTTGTCCACCTATATCCGTGTGTCCGATCCGATAGAAGCACGTTATTTTCAGAAACGGGTAAAGGTGTCAAGCTTTAATCGATATCAAATGCTAACTTATATAGTTCCTTGTACGGAAAGATTACGGACATCTATTACGGCCATGTTGTTGTTTTACAGCTGAAATTCTTTGGACCAGAGGCGCTAGTACAGGTTTTTGTACGAAATTCGAGTCGACTCGCTACGCACAAACGAATTGTACGCCTTCATACATTTACAGCCAGCGTCATCTATGGACAGCATTTCAATGACCGTCCATAGATGGCGTTGGCTGTAAATGTATGGAGGAATTCGATTCGTTTGTACGAAGCGACTTGACTCGAAATGCCTGTACTAACCCCACTGACTTGAAAACTCGAAACCTATGGAACTCTTCCCGTTGTCATGTATGCTTCCCGTATGTTTGGAAAGAAAGGTCTTATAGCACAGGAAAAACTCGATTTTTATGGATTGGGTGGTACGGGGCGCTTAATGCAAAGGCCTGACTCGCATTAAACCTTTTTATTTTACTTTACAGGGAGACGGCGATCAACCCGTTACCGCAAACTACGAGACGATACGTGGCATGTTGGCGGGGGGAGGGGGAGGTCACTGACCCTACACTAGAAAATAGTACAAGATCTTGAAGCCAATTTTATGGTGATTAATTAAAATTGAAGTTCTGGGACCCACTAGCGGCATTTTAATACTACAAAAAGAAAATATAACCAAACACTTTGAATACTTATTACTATATATATAGCTGCTTGTGCTGATTCATTCATTCACTCATTGATCACCTCTCCTGAACAATTTTGTATGAAAAAAATTTTTTTCAATGACCATTTCGTATAGAAGGGCAAAATTCATTCGGAGGAAAAATACGGAGAGAGCTGATGATTGAGGATTTCGGAGACGGGTGAAGGGCACAGCCAAGGGTATTGAAGATAGGTGGGGGTGCTCGACCAAATGTCATTTGAAATGTCGTCCAATTGGCAGTTAGCTGAAAAAAAATTCAAAATGGCGGATTCAAAATGGCCGCCATACGAATTTCGTCGATTTCTCGGAAAGTATAAAAGATGGAAGAATGGTTTCTTGACAAGAACTGATCAGGACTCGAAGGTCTATTCGATGGATAGAAAAAAAATTCAAAATGGCGGAATTTATTTTATCCATAGAAAATGTATGGGGAATGTTGAAGAGACTAACAGTTGGTAATTATGCAAGGTTGTGATGCTGTTTTTCGAAGAGTTACTAGAGAAAAATATGGAGAGAGCTGATGATTGAGGATTTCGGAGACGGGTGAAGAGCACAGCCAGGGTATCGAAGATAGGTGGGGGGTGCTCGACCAAATAT
Organism: Coenonympha glycerion; assembly: GCA_963855885.1. NCBI lineage: Eukaryota > Metazoa > Arthropoda > Insecta > Lepidoptera > Nymphalidae > Coenonympha > Coenonympha glycerion. The sequence continues at coordinate 10,347,618 of OY979637.1, read as the reverse complement.
AACTCGAAACGTCATCCAATTGGCAGTTAGCTAAAAAAAATCAAAATGGCGGATTCAAGATGGCCGCCATACAAATTTCGTGTTGTTATATCTCGGAAAGTATAAAAGATAAGAGAGTGATTTCTTTGCAAGACGTAATTAGAATCTCAAGGTCTACGGGATGAATGAAAAAGATCATAGTGGTTGAATTTATTTTTCCATGGAAAATGTGAATGCTACAATAAACAAGGCCTATGAAAAACTATGAAAAGTATGAGAAGAGATGATGGTCTACGATTTAGATGATGATTGAGGAGCACGGTCATGGATTTAAAGATAGATAAGGGCAGTTTGAATAAAAAATACACTGAACCTCATCATGAGGTTCAGTGTATTTTTTATTCAAACAGCCCTGAACTATCTTTAAATCCATGACCGTGCTCCGAGGTAATTCTTTTAGCCCATTGCCAATCGGATTCCAATTGGCGATGGAGATGACGGCGATTCTTCTAAAGGTGAGAAGACAGCCCGCGGGCCACATGTGGCCCGCGCTCCCACGCGCCCTACTAGTATAATATAAAGTTGCAGGTAACTGACTGACTGACTGATTGATCTTGGTCGATCCATCAGTCAGACGTCGATTGAGGTGGTTTTATTCTCGCCATCGACAAGCTACACTTGCGACTTTGCTACTTAGAAATAGAAAAGTACTCGTATGTGCAAAGACGTGAAGAGTGTTGCCCTACCGCGTTCCTCAATTGCTGCCTTAATAAATATTATATTAAGTATACCTAATTTATTGACCTATTTATTGCGATGTGTGTGAATGTCCTGGTATATATTTATTTATTTTTAATATATAGCTTTTTATGTAATACGGAAAGCGGTTTTGTCCAATGCTAAATTGTTATATTAATGTATAAATATAATAATTTAAAGACCACAATCCAGATGATGTTGTTTCTGAAATCTATTTTCTATTAATTTAGGCTCAGTATGTATTAATTGTACGAGACCAATTCCATGAAATTTTATGTTAGAAATAACATCTTGTTACAATATAACATTGTAGGTACATCAGAATAACAAAATTAGATATATTTGATTACAAACATGATTGATTTGTAGCGTTCCCGTCCTATTTTTAGAACTAGTCGTCACTACCAGATTATAAGGTAATTTAGAGATTAATTTAAATATTTCGTAGAGGGCACCTATATTTAATAATAATTAATATTATGTACATTTCATAATAATTCCTAATAATAAAACCTATTGTTATTACTAAAGTACTAGTTTTGGCTTAACGGTAAAAAAAGCTTATTTACGAATAAATACAAGGCTGTGTTGTTTATAGCACTTTACTCCAAGAGGACCAATGAAATTATATTTAAATAAAAAAATAACAGTCTTCAAGCGAACTTATTTGTAAAATTAAATAATGCCACCAAGTATTATGTAAAACATTATCAATCAAAGTTATGTTATCGTCATAATAGTAATTAGGTAATTTTTAATTACACTTTATCTACATATTGATAATAATAAATAATCGTCCACGTAAACTGCTAATTTACTTTTGTTATCTTTTATCTCTTTCGATATCCAATGAACTTAATATTTTTGAATAAATTAAAATGCAAATGTATTGTAAATATTTTGAATAAATTGGTTTGTAATATACCTGTTGTTTTAAACTGAAATATTCCATTTTCTCTGGAGATATTAATTTAGTTTAATTCAGTTCAACAGACTCTGCATTGAATATATAAACTACCAACGTGCACGGTGAAAAAATCTTCGTTCTCCGATGGATATAACAAGATCGCTTGTGTATAAAACTTTTTCGTGAAAATAATGATTAGAACTTTGAAACTTCAAAATCATTCACATCATACATATTTGGACTACATTTGACAAGAATTTGATCGTTGATTTCCTTGTAGATCAATGTTGGTTTCATACATAAAGTTGGTCAATTTCGCAATAAAGAATTACCTTATTCTTCAAAAGACTATTACAATTATGTAAAAGAAAACAATTTTGGATTTGGATCATTGATTAATAAAGTTAATTTGGGCCATTAATAATAATCATGTGGTAAGTAGTTATTAAAACTATTTAATAACCTAATTTACTCAAAGATTTTGAATTTACTTATAAATATTGTGAATAGACAGACCGACATAGGGTGGACATAGGTATTTGCCTAGGGAATGCCAATAAGTGCTGGGAAAGTCGTTGCCTGGGAGGGTTTTCCACACCTTTGCAGGTTTGATATGACTTTATTTCAATAACTGCTGCTTTTACCCCCTTTGTGATTGTGATGAATCATGAAATAAAAAACTCGTGAAAAATATGATTTGTCATTTTTTTTTCTTTTCAGTTGTATATGTAGTCTAATGTGCCAACTGCTATATCTTGCGGTCTTTTTAGCCATTTGTGGTATAATTATTGTGATAGTCATGTTCTGTGTGGACTAGCTAAATATATTTGGTATGTAAATTAATATAATTAGTTATACCATTGTCATATTGCTACACATCTTCGTAGAAAATTAATAAGCAAATAAAAAATTTAAAAAAAAATTATAACTTTTTATAAGCTTTTCAGTATTTTTTTGTTAAATTATCTTCGGTACAGTCAACTGCTTGCGATATTTTTCTTATTCACTACAGATGACAAGTTCTACAACAGCAATCTCACCTGATGGTAAGTGTCAGTGATAATTTCGTGAACCTTTTGCCCGCCGATTGGTTTTTTTCAGATAGGTATTTTAGGAACAATATTTAAATAACCTGCAAAAATCCATCAAAACTGATTTGGACTGGATGATACAACGATTTTTGGCAGTTATTATATAGTAAGTAGTATCGCTTTGAAACATTGAAAGATTTAGTAATGAAATAATATGTATATTGTATGTATTAATATTGTTTATGTATTTTTCTATATATATATATATATATATGTTATTATTATAGTGTGTATGTATTAGTTTGTAAATCTATGTATTTAATTTTTTTTTATTTTTATTGTGATTCCCCGTCGTTTTTCAGATCAAAGATCCGTAATTGTGGGTTACCTGGTAGAGATCACTTTAGTGATAAGGTCGCCCTTTGAGTTTCTCTGTTTTCCTTTCGTTGTAATTTTATGTACTCATTTTAAGCAATAAAGATATTTAAATAAAATAAATAAATAAGTTTGTATGATTACTATAATATTACTAGCTGACCTGGCAAACGTTGTTTTGCCCTTAAGGATATAAAAAAATAGATAAATTGAGATTTAAGCTATCCTATCTTTTAAGTTAGAGCAAACTGCACCCTGTGTGCGAATTTTATTAAAATCGGTTAAGTGGTTTAGGAGTCCATTGAGGACAAACATTGTGACACGAGATTTATATATATTAAGATTACAGTAACTTTTGCCGCAGAGAAGAGGCGGTCTCCTTCTCTCGCGTGACATTCATCCTAATAATATTATAGTGCTCATGATTACTATACAACTATTTTAGCTACAATAAATAGCAAGTAATATTTTAAACAAGAATCAGAACTAACACTGAAAGTTATGACTCTATAGTATTAATAGTCTATCAAAAGAATCCTATCCTACTATCCTACTAATATTTTAAACGCGAAAGTTTGAAATAATGTGTGTGTGGATGTATGTTTGTTACTCTTTCACGAAAAAACTTTACAACAATATAGCTTACACATCAGAATAACACATAGGCTATTATTTATAAAGATATAGTGTGAATTATCCAAAATATATAACGATAAGTGTCACATAAATAGGAAAAAATTGCAATCTGCGACCTTTACTGACGTACGCCGCGAAAACCGTTGGAGTTACACGTATATAATGCATGATGGAAATGTTTATCTTAAATAGTTCTACAAAAAAACCTGCGATAGCATATATCCAACTCTTATGTGTAAGCCATTATCGCCAAAATAGTGAACCCCGAGTGCCCGATACTAGGCGTTCCGGCGCGGTCGGGCGACTGCGGGCGGGACGGGGAAGAGGTATTTATGAGTGCGCAAAAAAAAAATACTTACTACCATCATTATTACAATTTTCCATCACCATCGTCATTTTTTGAAATCGCGACGCGGCAATATAGCCTAAAGATAGATAGATAGACATGACACTCTGATGACATAACATCCACTAAAAAGGATTTTTAAAAATCTCGAAATTCACGCGGGTGAAGCCGCGGGCAATTTAATTATAATTATTATTTAATTATAATTTAATTAAATTTAATTATAATTATATTATTATTTAATTATAATTATAATTACCAAGTCATATTTAGAAGTAATATACGATACGTCATATAATAATTACTAGTATTTGTAGATAAATGGCAAAAAGTTTCCATTTCATTTCCTTAGCTGCCATGTAACTTTGACAATAATCATATCTATGAAGGAAATAAACCACAATTTTTAATGAATTTTCCCGATAACTATCCTATAATTACATCGAAATTATTAACAAGAGCCTATAATTTAGTTACTTAATCAATTTTTAATTGAAGTTGGAACATGCATATAAACTCGAAAGATTGTAATGCTATGAATCGGTACAGACTGTTTATTATAAATTCGTTAAATGAATTTAATATTTTTCTGGAATTCTCTAACTCTGGACGCATATTTAGAAAAATGTTGTACAAAAGTGATTTTGCTTCTCGATCATCTAAAGTTGAACCCTCACCTCTTGATAAACACACCTTTAGTGTTATCATACAAAATGAAAAAGAAACGAAAAAAAAAAAACAATTCGATAGCACTTGCTTACAAACCACTTCTATACATTTCAGCACTTTTATCTATGAACATTTTCACATTTTCTGGGAAATGTGGTATAACCAAAAACAGTACTTGCAACAAACTGTATTTCTTTGTTGTAATAGCAATTTATTTGGGTATGGCTGCATATGTTAAACCCATTTTTTGGAAGATGGGTCAAGTGGATTTACCATTGACTATTACAGCACAAATATACAGTGGGGCGTTGAGCTTTGAGTTACTTTACAGCGTTTATACAATCACGTTTGGGAACAGTGCCCTTTATATATCTTTGGTGGAGGTTTTTGAAAATATTGATGAGCATTTTGGAATTTCAAATCAGATTTATGTCAAGCGACGGGTGCTAGCTGTTATGCTGAGTACAGTTCCCTTTATATTTATTGGCCTATCTGGTTTTTTTGAAAGTTTTAGAATAATAAATATTTTTAAATATTATTCATCAATGATTATACTGCTACAAGGTATGACCATTATATACTTTATCACGCTCATTTATGGTCAAGTGGTTTTTTATAATACACTGCTGTTATCAAAAATTAGTAAAATTTCTTCATCAAAAAGGCATATTTTTAAAAATGATCGGATAAAGAAAATCCTTTTAAATGTAAGCATCTAGGTACTTCATTTGAGATTCATTTTTACAGTTTATAGATAAATCATGGTACCAATACTGTTTTGCAAAATCTCTAAACTAGTTTGACACTTAAATAAAACGGGCCAAGTGTGAGTCGGACTCGCGCATCGAGGGTTCCGTACTACATTACAGAAAGTACATTAAGATCACTTTTTTTACTGAAACGCAAACTTAACTTTGTTTTTTTAAGGTTAATTGATAATAGCAAAAAAAGTATAATAGATACAGAGCTGATTTTATTTTTACCGTAAAATATACATTAATCCCTATTATTCATAATTATTAGATACAGATTTTCTATTGGTAAACTACGGAGATAAGGGGAGGGGGGGGGGGGGCAGTATTTTTTCGACAATTTGACCAATAATCAAAACAATCAAAAAGTAAATAAATAAAAATTGGTTTTACGAGATACACCCTTTTATGTGATACCAAATTCAATATAGTTATCTTGTTACGACCCGGTTGCCCCCCTTTTTTAAAATAAAAACGATTTTCAAATTTTAATGATTACAATGACGGCGGGCCATCATTACATACAGCTATTCCAAATCAATAATGAATCGATAATATCAATATCTTTAATAGTTATTGAAATAAAGGACAGACAGAAAAACAGACAACAAAGTGATCTTATAAGGGTTCCGTTTTTTTCTTTTGAGGTACGTAACCTTAAAAATACCACTATTTTTAGACACCTTAAATAAGTATAAATTGGAGATGTTGCACAACAGAATTGGCACCATTATTCAATTCATATTTTTAAAATATTTTCAGATTTTGATTCCCAAGGTTCCCTTGCCTATGCTAAATGGTGAAAATAGTTTGGTCATTACAGATAAGTATTGTTGGTTTGAACTTATGCAAATATATGATAGAATATCCGACAGTGTTTTTATTTTCAACAAAATATATGCAGCACAGGTTGGTAAAAGCTAGTTTTTCATGCGTAGATATAACTGACCCACTTCGCTCAGTTCCTCTCTCCTCCTGACCTCCAGCCTCCATGAGTTGCCGGCCTGCAGGTGACGGGCGTTAGGTGCCGTCCGCCGCCCAAAACATAGACAGGCCAGGAGTTGAGGTGAGGCCAGATACAGGCGCACCTTTGAGATGGTTTCGGCAGCGGCCAGGCTGCCGACGATGATGTGACTCGCTGCTGCGGTGGCTGGTCGAGACCTGGCGGAAGCGCGGTGAATCCCGCACTTCCGCTAGCGAGTCCGTCGTGGAAACAGACAGGTTTTAGTGGGTGCAAGCCCCACATAACCCTTACGTTTCCCCTGACGGTCATGCGTTAGGCATTTTCTGTCTATAAAAAAAAGGCTGTCTAGGAGGAGTTTGAAGAAATCCTTCCGTTGTGTTATGAAGGGATACTCTGTGCAGATTTGCAGCTTTCTAACCAACCAACCAACTCACGTTGTCTTGAGGGAGTTTGGAGATATCCTTTCTCATCTCTTTGCATTATGAAGGAAAACTGTGCAGAATTGCAGCTTTCTAGGGCTTGAAGAGGGCTATGATGAATTCAGTGATGGAATGCATGAATGGAGTAGTCAGGACTGTTCTTTATATCTATTAAGCTAGATTCTCTTATACATTTACAGATAATATTAATGTTCAACGGGAGTCTTCAATCTACAATACTTTTAATCTGTCGTACGCTGTCCCCGGCATTAAAGGTTGGTATTTATTTATAACTGTAATCTGTTTGTCCGGAGAAATAGATACCCCACAAATGGGTAGGTATAGATACCCCCACACCTGCGGGTTTGATGAAAAAAAATTGTGTTTCAGTTCTAAGTATGGGGAACCCCAAAAATTTATTGTTTTTAGGGTTCCATACCAAAATGGTAAAAATGGAACCCTTAAAGTGAGACTTTCTCCATCCATCCGTCCGTCCGTCTGTCACACTCGATTATTTCAGTAACCTCAGACTACATTAACTATTAAAGCCATCGACCTGAAATTTGGAATAGTTGTATGTAATTGCAGCGCGCCGTCATTGCAATCATAAAAAATTGAAAATCATTTTTATTTAAAAATGGGGGAAAACCGGGTCGTCGAAATTTTGAAATGAGATAAAAATATTGAGTGGGGTATCATGTGAAAGGGCGTTACTTGTGTGTTCTAAAACCGATTTTTATTTATTTTTATTTCTCATAGTTTTTGATGTATTGCGCAAACTGTCGAATAAAATACCGTCCGTCCCCCCCCCTATCTCCGAAGTTTACACATCGAAAAATTCGAAATAATTATGATCAATTTTACAGTATATTTTACAGGAATAATAAAATCAACTCTCTAACTATTATACTTTTTTTTGATAATAACAATAAACCGCCAAAAACTAAGTTAGGTTTGCGGTTCGCCAACAAAAAGTACCTATATGAAAATTATACTCTTAAATTCATGAGCAAAAGTGATTATTTTAATGTTTTAGTTCTTTTATAGTATGGAACCCTCGGTGCGCGAGTCTGACTCGCACTTGCCCGTTTTTTTTTCTAGTTTTTGGTGACAATCTTAATGCGGTTCAAGGAATACACCTACTTACCAAGTTTCAACAGCATAGTCCTTATAGTTTCGGAAAAAAGTGGCTGTGACATACGGACGGACAAACAGACAGACAGACAGACATGACGAATCTATAAGGGTTCATTTTTTTAGGGTTCCGTACCCGAAGGGTAAAAAAAGGAACCCTATTAGCGAGACATCGCTGTCCGTCTGTCCGTCTGTCCGTCCGTCCGTCGGTCTGTCACCAGGCTGTATCTCCGGAACCGTTATAGCTACAGACTTGAAATTTTCACAGATGATTTATTTCTGTTGCCACTATAACAACAAATACTAAAAAATAGAATAAAATAAATATTTAAGGGGGCTCTTATACATACAACAAACGTAATTTTTTGCTTGTTTTTGCTCGATATTGATAACGGTGACAAGTACGAGTAGATGCTTCAAATTTTCACAGAATATTTACTTATATACTTACTATAGAAATAAATAGTTAAATTAAAATAAAATAAAAATATAAGGGGGACTCCCATACAATAAACGTGATGTTTATGCACGGCTTTTGATTTAGTGGGCAGGGAGAAAGCGAATATACTCTTGATGGTACGGAACCCTCAGTGCAAGCCCGACTTGCACTTGACCAAGTTTTGCCATTAGGCTACGGAACCCTAAAATGTACCGCCCGCGATGACTTCTGTCATCGATACTAGTGTATAGAAAAAGTGTAATGTATAGACTTGTCCGGGATAAAAAGTAGCATATGTGTGTATCTGGGTATGAGCTATCTCTGTGCCAAATTTCAGCCAAATCGGTTTGGCATCTGCGGCGTGAAAGAGCAAGAAACATCGAAACTAAGAAATATTCACATTTATAATATTTATTACATTTACGATTTTCTACTTATTATATTATGTATTAATCTCTCATTTCCAGAATGATCTATTGCTCATGATATCAGATTTGTATTTTTACTTATTCGCTATAAACATTCGAGTATTCGTCGTTACCAAAATGAGCGAGTATTTGACCCAAGAATGGCGAAAAACTTTATCTATTCTGCATCACATTTTAATTTATGGAGACTCGAGTAAGTATACCTATATCTTTAATCAAAACAAAAATATGTTTAATCTTGTACATTGAAGTCGCATAAGACTCGCGATTTAATCTAAAAGGGTATGTCCGGTTTACCTAAAATCGTAAAAAAACAGAAGCAATGTGTTACAACACAAGTGAAGAAAATCTGAAAATTGTTTTTTTTAAGGCATGAAGCTCCACTAAATTTGATAATAATTGAAATGCGACGGCATGGTGCAATAAACGGAGCAAGTAGCAACTAACGGTCAATTTACACCGCGGCGGAATGGAATGGAAGTGACTTTCTTTAACATAGCATAATGTTTGTTAACTTTACGTCTATTTACGATACAAACTAAATAGGAGCCAAAAATGTCGTGCGTCTTTCGGGGAATCCTCGCGCATTCTCAAGAATTATTTATTTTGTATGTTATACATAAAGTTCATTATGCTATGTAAAAAAAATTCGCTTCTATTCCATTCCGCCGCGGTGTGAATTGATCCTAAGCTGACGCGAAACCTTTTGTTACAGACCCAGAATACTACAGCCAGATCAAAACACTAATGCAATTAGTGGAAACTAGAAAGCTGCAGCTGTCAATGACTGTATGCCCCGTCACAACGAAAATAGTCGCAGAATTCGCAAGTCGCATCATCTCCTTCACCATTTTCGTAGTTCAGTACTTTTATCTTCAACACTAAATATAAGCATCAAAATATTAATAAATACCTAAAGCCTCTTGTAATTTTTTTTTGTTTAAAAAAATGGAAGGTTGGTTATTCAAACACAGCTCCGATCCGCTTTGGTGGAAACCGGGCCTTACGCGGGAAAAACGGGCCGGAAAAAATATTTATAACGCAGAACGGAGTCCGCGGGCACTACTAGTAGTGCGAATAAACAGATATTCATATGGGAGGACTACTCCTTCCCGCCGTAATTACTGAAAAGATTTCACTGACATTTGGATTGGAGATAGATTATATCCTAGATTAATACAAGCTACTTTTATCCCGTGAAAATCCATGATTTCTATTATAAAAGTGAATGCACCTGTTCAAAATTTTGTTCTTCTCAATTTGATATCGTTTTACGCTTAATTTTGTTAAAAAATTATTCAAGGTTCGAGATGTAGCTTTTATCGATTGATTGTTTTGTCCTATACATACGTTTTGTAATTAAATTTTATTTTCTTTAACATAGATAAACTCATGTATGCAAACTGTTCGTAATTAGTCATTTAATTTATCTTACTGTCCTGTTTTGAGACTCGGCAAACCTCGTATCAAAAATCAGCACTCGAATTAAAATTATCCTCCTTACGAGTCGTCTGACCCACGGTGTCTCCCATACAAACGTAATACCAAAATCATTTGTAATTCGTGCAATTTTCGATCATGTTGTGGTGTTATTCGGGTTCATATAGTAATAATCTATGCTCCTGGCCATATTTGGCTCCGAAATACTTTTGTTAAACGAAAATGTAAACAAATTTAGTTTTGCTTATTTTTATGTCAAAGAGGACATGTTTTCTATTTATTTGTTTTGTAATAAAAATAGTTAAATAAATAGTTCACAGGCCCCTTACGGTGCAGTTGCATAAATAACTATTGCCAAAGGCATGCTTGAATTTCGTGGTTTTACCAGTATTCCCAAGTCTGGTCTGGTTTCGTGGGTAGGTTACCGTTTATAATTTCAAATGGGAACTTAACTTTCTTTTTGTATTTAACTGGGGATTTTTTTATTTTAATTTATTTTATTGTTCATCATAATTTTTATTCTATTGGATTGTATAATTATGATATACTTTTGTAGTCTCGTTTGATTTACGCTTGACATTCATATTATTAACTAGCTGTTGCCCGCGCGTTTTTTTTTACATAAGTACCGTGGAATTCCTTGATTTTTCGCGGGATTCTGGTGTACAGAAACCTGATCCTATACTGCGCACAGATAACCTGTGGTGATTTTGAAAACTCTTTTTTCTTAATAATAATATAAAATTTCATAAATACATAGTTGAGAGACCAAAAGGACGATTTTAACTGTCGATATTTCGATCCAGTGGCCCAGGTCCACTTGTACCAATGGATTGAAATATCGACAGTTAAAATCGTCCTTTTGATTGTTTTGTAAAGTAGACGTGAAATGTTATATCCATTAATTTTATTCTGAAACCACGAAATATCTCAAAAATCATTAAATTATGTGAAAAGTTGTACTGGTGGTAGAACTCTTCTTTCAGGGTTCGGCCGGGTAGGTACCACTGGGATAAAATACTCTACTAACAAAATTCCCCAGCCCAACATAAGAGACTTTTAAAAATCTTTGCTTCATCTCAATACAATCTAAAATATCAGAATGGGCAATGGCTATATCTTACGTATCTTATTCTTTACGTATAAAAAGACATTTAACGGTCAGTTGGTTAGGATCGTTAAGACCTAAGAGTTAAAAATATTTGTGAACCATTATTTTACTCTTTCCATGTTGCGGATGATAAAAAAAGACATGGCACTCCGGGAATGTCGACAGAAGTCTGTTCATTTCTTAACAGGGCCATCTTAATATCAAGTCAGGCAACAGTAAGTTAGATGACAATAAATTATTATTTAGCAAAAATTCGGTAGTACCTGTCTCAGAGTTTTACATTCAAGTTCCACATAAATTGTAGAGATGGCGCTATACGGTGTAACGTGGCGATAACGCCAGTTTCATGATTTTTGTTCACCTAAAATCGAAAAATTTTAAGCCATACAAAATCTTCTCCTAAGCCTATTTATTCACGGCTGTAAGGGTACTCCAGTCTAACTTAAGCCCTAGGTTGTTTGTCCATTCCGAGTTTCAAGTCACCTACTTGAACTTATCGCTAAAGGTTCTGATGTTTGTAATTTCTGAACTACAAAAGTGATGATGTTAAAATTTGTATGAAATAATCTTTACCGCGATATAAATCTTTGCTTTAACGACTCCTTTCTAACAAAGAAAGAATGAATGAAATCGGACAACATTTTGACTTTGATGCCGTCCTCCAGAGAAACCATGATGAATTTCGGGACAAAAAGTATCCTATGTCCTACCTCGGAGTATGAAATATTGAGGCGTTTTGGATCGGATTACATATTATTAAATAAAACACGACCACTTCGTACAGCTAACCGCCATTTAATGCTTCCCTTACCCCTCTACAGTCAATACAATATGCTTACATAGACTAAAGTCCTCTTACACACACTACACCACGGGGGTGCGAGAAAAAAAAAATGATGGTTACATTATTTTTTTTTTGAAATAAAAGAAAACTAACTCAAAACTTAAAATAATGAAATCTTAAGGATTAATTAACTAACAAAGAGTTTTGTCCTATTCTTATGAACTATTTCGCGTTTTCCGTCTTTTAATATCACTACATTTGGTTCTATATCTTCTAACACTGTATATGGTCCATTATATAAAGTGTCTAGTTTTCCACCAGTTTCATTCTTCACTAGCAATAAGTCATCTTTGTTATACGTCACTGAGTTCACTTTTTCATCGTACTTCACTTTTCTATTTTGTTTTGCTTTACATAAATTTTCTCGCGCATCCTTATGAGCTAATTGTAACCTATGTCTTAATTCTAAGCTATAATTTTCTATGTTATATAAAGGTTCTACTTTACTAGTTATTCTACAAGGAATTTCACACGTTTTTCCGAATACTAATTCGTAAGGTGTATATTTAGTAACGGTATGTACCGTATTGTTGTATGAAAAACACCAAAAGGGAATCCATTGACTCCAAGTCTCTGGATGTTTTTCACATTGGATTCTGAGAAAAGAGCCTAAGTTTTTATGAGAGTTCTCCAAGGAACCTATTGTTTGATGATGGTACGCGGTAGAATTGATTTTTTGAATTTCTAGCAATTTGCAGACTTCTGACATAGTATTCGACAAAAACTCAGTTCCACGGTCAGTAATTATGACCTTGGGAATAGAAAATCTTAAAATAAAATTATTAACTAAAGCTCTAGCTACTGTAATAGTATCTTTACTCTTTAATGGATAAGCTTCTACGAATTTACTTAAATCACACTGTATGGTAAGTATATAGATATTACCTTCTGTGTCTTTATTTAAGGGACCCATTATGTCCAAATAAATTTTTTCAAAAGCAGAGTTGGCAGTTGTCGTCACAACCATAGGCTCAACTGTATGTTTTGAATGTTTCATTCGTTGACATTGCGCGCATTTGCTAATAAAATCACGTACGTCTTTTTCCATATTTGGCCAATAAAATCGTCTTTTTATGTTATTTATCATTCTGCGTACCCCCGCATGTCCGCTAGTGGGTAACAGATGATAGTCACTAATAATAAAGTTCTTATCGTTATCGTTGTCAATTCTTTTAACTCCTCTTAAAATACAAATCCTAGGACCTTGATAATTATCATTACTTTTTATTTCTTTAATTAAATCTTTTATAAACACTTCGTTTGTTTCATTTTTTATAATGCATATTTCGTCGACTTTAATTTTTTTACAAAACTTGCTCAATTTGACTACAAATACGTCTCGCGTGAATTGTAATTTATAATTGAGATTTATATATATTTCTTTTTTTGTATCATTGTATGTAAAGCATTCACTCTTTATATTTATTTGTCTATCTTTCGCTAACTTTTCTAACTTTTCACCCTCTATTAACTTCATCTCTACTGAATTATTTGGTATCCTTAATATTTCTACGATTCGCGGTTGATCAGGCCGTTTATCGATAGATACACTAGGGATAACACTTTCATCCTTATTAATTTCATTCATCACTTTCTTTTCTTCCGCTCTTCTCTTCTGTGCTCTCGTCATTACTGTCATAATTTTACTATTCATTTCCTTTAATTCATCTGATGTAATACTTATCCGAGATAATGCATCCGCTATTACGTTATCTTTGCCTTTTATATAAACTATTTTGAAATCATATTCTTCAAGTGTTAAACGGAACTTTAATAATCTACTACTAGGGTCCTTTATGCCAAATAAATATACTAATGGTTTGTGATCCGTCATTATAGTAAATTTTCTACCAAACAAATATGGTCGGAAGTATTTAATTCCCCAAACAACAGCGAGCATTTCTTTTTGGATAGTCGGGTAATTTTTTTCTGAATTATTTAAAGGTCTACTAGTATACGCTACAGGTCGTAAATTATTATTCAAAAGCACTGCTGAAATCGACATATTTGAAGCATCGGTTTGTAAGATAAATTCTGATGAGAAATTCGGATATTGAAGTATAGGTGGTGACATTAACGCTTCTCTTAATGCATTAAATGATTTTCCACATTCCTCTGACCATTTAAATGGCACATTCTTCCTACAAAGTTTATTTAATGGTAATGTTAATTCAGCAAAGTTTTTTATGAATTTTCGATAGTAATTACTGAAAGCAACAAATCGTCTAACATCATCTGCATTTTTTGGCGTTGGGTAATTTTTTATCACTGCTATTTTATTAGGATCGGGTAAAATTCCATCTTTCGTAACCGTGTGTCCCAAATATAATAATTCTGTTTTTAAAAATTGACATTTGTTTGGGTTAAGTTTTAAATTTACTTTTCTTAATCTTTCGAACACATCTAAAAGATTTTTATTATGTTGCTGTAAGTTCCTTCCAAAAATTATAAGATCGTCTAAATATATGAAACATTTTTCGTATGTGAGTCCTGACATAGCTACTGTCATTACTCGTGAAAAAGCACTAGGGCTAATTTTTAAACCCATTGGTAATCTTTTCATACGATATTGACCCGTGTTTGTCGTAAAAGCCGTGATGTTGCGACTATCTGGAGTCAAGGTAACTTGATAGTAAGATTGGCTAAGATCTAGATGCGAAAAATATATGGCTCCTGATAAAGAATCGAGTATCTCATTAATATTTGGTAACGGAAACTTATCGTCTTGTATTATGTCATTTAATTTCCGATAATCCACTACTAATCTCCAATTTTTGCTACACCCGGTTTTTTTTGGAACTAATAATATAGGACTAGACCATTCACTGCACGTTTCCTCTATAATGTCGTCATTTAACATTTTATTTATTTGACTATCGACTTCCGATTTTAAACTGTTAGGAATACGGTATGGTTTCGTATAAACGGGTTTTGAATGCGGTTTTAAAATAATAGATTGTTCGTACACGTTTGTCGTTGTAAGCTTATCGCCCGGTAATTGAAAGATGTCAGCATATTTTGCACAAATGGACTCGACTGTTTGCCTTTCGTCAGAATGCAAGTGATCTAATTTCAACAGCGATAACAATGTTCGTGCCCGGTGCGAGTTTGATTCGCACTTATTAAATGAAAGAGTTTGATAATTTTCTAATGATTCTAAATCGGGTTTGAAAATAGGTAGTAAAATATTTTTATCGTATGTATTAAGTATTCTAATTGGGATAATATTATTTTTTGGTTTTACTATCGAACCTGCCAAAAATATATTTTCTTGAATTTGTTTTGGGCATATTACGCAGTCATGGTTTATGTTACTATCCAATGGTATATAATGTATAGATTCACATCTAGGCGGAATATTTAAAAATGTTTTGCTGATTTCCGGTTTCCTATATAAGTTTAGACTGTGACTGTTTTTCCGATCTTTTAAAGTTAATAAAGAGTTTTCTAAATCAAATTGCACCGAACTAAATTTATCGAAAAAATCTTGACCGAGTATACCATCTGATTGACAAGGCAGTTTCTCGAACAAATAAAATTTATGTGTGAAAAACGAACCGTTATAAGTTTTCATAGTTAAATAAACATAGCCTTTAGAAATAGTTTTACCTCCAATACCGTTTATAATTATATTATCGTTATAAACTTGCACACCTTTAGGTACGTTACATGCATTTAACGCTGACAAAGATGCCCCGGTATCGAGTAACATGATACAGCGGGCGTTGGTCACGTACTCGTACAACGTGACATAGTTCGCATTACTTATGTCGCATGTTAAAATATTATATTCTTTAGGTACGAAAAAACTGATGCGTATTATTTTGTACTTCGGAATTAGGATTTTCTCCCTCATGAGTCTCTTGCGCAAGATGTATGTTAGCGCGGTTATATCCACGACAATAACCTCTACCTTGGGTCATTCGACCTCGCCCGCGATTTGACTGCGAGGCGGGTCCGCGCGGTGGTCTCCCGCGGAAATTATTGTTATTGTGGTATCCCCTGGAAAATGAGCTATTATTTCCCCAGTGATTGAAATTAGGTTTTCCTCTGTGACCCCTAAAATTATAATTGACTCGACCATAATTATTGTAATTGTACGGCTTACCTCTTCCACGGTGGGAAAACTGCATGACTTCAGCTTTTGACGATGATGCTGTATTCAGCTCTTCGTCTTTCGCAGCCTGGATAGCATCCTTTAGATGGTCGTAATTGCGTGCCGCTATTATAGTGCTTAATCGTGTGTTTCTTAATCCGTCCGAAAAACGCTTGACGGCAAGCTTCTCGTTGATGGGTTTGAGTACTGTATAATTTTCGGGATTTCCATCTGCCTGTGCTATAGTGAGGTCTGAAAATAGTTTTTCGATTTCGCTTCCGTACTGCTCTATCGAGCGATGACCTTGATAAATATTTTGTAATTTTGATTGTACGGCCGTAGCCGATTTTTTTGTAAGTAGATTAGTTTTTAAATCTTTAATTAAGTCATTCATAGAGTTGTAATCGGATAGCATGCGTATTTTCGCGCTTTGTGTTAACCTACTTTTTAAGATGAATTTAATAAGCAATTTTTGACCGGATGGTGACAACATGTCCGAATACATTTCGATAGAGTCAATAATACTAATAATGGTTTGTTGATCACCCTCTAGTACTTTTATTAGGTTACATGCGGTCTTTAAATCGAACTCCATTTTGATACTAATTGAATGGCTACTGGATTCGCTATCGCTATTACTATCACTATTATATTTCGTACATAGGTTCAAAATTTCCTTATAAGTAGCATTTATACTTTCTATAACAGAACTTAAAGAATCCGAAAATTTTATGTCTTTACTTTTATAAGGAAAATTCAGTATTTCATCTTTCCTCTTAATAATATTTTCGCATTCACATAACTTATTTCTAATTACGTTTCCCTTATACCTTAATTTCCCTTTTTTTAATTAAGTATTTTTTTAATATTAATTAATTCCTCTAGAATACTTATAAGGTCCTCTTCCATAACTCTAATAAGAAATTATTGTAAAAATACATACCTCCATAACTATCGAGCTTAAAACATAACTTAATATAATTATAGTCACTTAATTACCAATAAGTCCATACTTTATTCACTCATACTTAGTTCATTTGTTCGAAACCGGTGCAGGCCAGGGTATACGCTTACACTTGACGCGATGTTTGATTTTCCGGACTCTCTTGATTTCGGCCGGACAGCCTCAGTCGGAACCTTTTCATAGCGTCTTCCCTAATTTCTCTCCTTATAATGTTCGTGTGGCAGTTTCGGTATTGTTTATACATGAAGAATAACGTTGCCAGCAGGCATATCGCTATCAGCGTTGAAATCAGTATGTTGTTGGTCCAGATATGTGTAGATGAATCGGCTCCCGCTTCGTTTGCTCCTCCACCATATTGCGATAGAACTGTCTCTTTGTTTTCACATATGCATTTTGCACATTTGTTGCCCATTTTATTTAATTTTACTTTGTCCGTCGACACTCGACACGTTTTCGTCGCGCGCAATAATGTTTTGCATTCGCGGAAAAATAAATTCTTACGGAGTATTATCGCGAAAACCGCTTGCGCTGTAACATCGTCGCAGGCAGGGTCGCCATGAGGCGTTTTGGATCGGATTACATATTATTAAATAAAACACGACCACTTCGTACAGCTAACCGCCATTTAATGCTTCCCTTACCCCTCTACAGTCAATACAATATGCTTACATAGACTAAAGTCCTCTTACACACACTACAATATAATCATGTCAAGTTTCATTGAAATCCATCCAGCGGATTAGCCGTGATGCACGGTCTTGAAACAGACAGACAGACAAAAATTAAACAAATTACAGTTTTAGCTTCAGTATCAAATAAATAGTCCAACAAAAATTTTCAAAATATCTTCAATGTACAGAATTCGACCCTTTACAGTTTTATTATAAGTATAGATATTATAGTGCTCTCGATTACCATATAAGGGACAATAATTTTAGCTACCTACATTAACCATTATGGTCGCATTAGCGAGTAATGCCACCACTTTTTTGGTCAAGAATCAGAAGTATCACGAGAAGTTTTGACTCTATAGTATCAATAGTCTATCAAAAAAATCAACGTATAATTGAGCCAAATATTACCACCCGTGAAAAGCCTGGATAGTACTTAAATCAATACCGAATACCTAATTTAATTATTATTATTATATTACCAAGTCCTATTCAAAAGTTTCAATGAAAAATAAATATTAACCCTCTTTTTTTTTTATTACGGGGGGGAAATCTCCATAGAGATATCCAATCTGAAAGTAGATTGGATTATGTGGGATTTTTACCCACTAAAACCCTCTCGGACATCCTCAGCGCTCATGTTGGAAGCCTCCGGGATCTCTTACGAACGCACCGGAAGCTCCCTTGCGCAACGCCCATAGGGCTCATCTCTGGCTGACCCTTAACATTAGCCACAATCAGCGAAGGTCAGGGTCAGCCCCAAGGTCCCAGGCTATTAAGGGGTCTGGGATTGTTATCTACGGCGTCTGCGAGAGGGATCAGATTTCTCTCGATCCCTTTCCGCAGCCTCCTTCTTCGTCATAACAACCTCGCAAAAGGTGGATGTTGCTTTCCATGCCTCTTCCCCTGTTAGCATAGCCGATACTACAGCTGGCAAGCTTAAATCAGCACCAATACTGTTAGTCAGAACGAACCGTTCCTGGTCCCAGGCAGGACATTCCTCTAAGGTATGCTGCGCGGTATCGCACAATCCATCACAATGATGGCAATTGGAATTTAGTTCACGTCCAATCCGACACAGGTACTCTCCGAAGCAACCGTGTCCGGTGAGAACCTGTGTCAGTCTGAACGTGATATTACCACTTTTTCTTTTAATCCATTTTGTAAAATTGGGCAGGATTGCACCAACAGCACGTTGGCGTGCGTTTCTTTCCTCTTGGAGACGCTCTTCCCACATAATTTTGGCCTGTTGGTGCGCTACCCTTCGTAGCTCTAGGGGCAATGCTAAGGTACCTACGGCGTGAATCTGGGTATATACCCTGGCGTCCATGTCTGCCAATATGTCTAATGTCTAAAATATTAACTACCTACCTACCCTATACATGGTACTTGTAAACAGATGGTATGACAAAAGACAAAATAAATTCACCATTTTATTACCTTAGCTTTAACTGTGACAATAATTAGATAATATATTAATAATTTTATAATGATGGGTAGGTATTTAGGAATATATGAATCACAATTTTTAATGAAAACTCTTGATAACTCCTATAATGACTTCGAAATTATTCACTAGATAGAGCCTACAATTTACCCACAAACTTAATCCATATTTAATTGTGGACGTTGAACAGGCATTAATATACTCGAAAGATTGTGATAATTAATAATCAATAGAAACTGTTTATTTTATATTCATTATTTAAATGAATTTAATTTTATTCTGGAATTGTTTAGCTCTAGACGCATATTTAGAAAAAATGTTGTACAAAAGTGATTTTGCTTCTCGATCATCTAAAGTTGAACCCTCACCTCTTGATGGACACACCTTTAGTGTTATCATACAAAATGAAAAGGAAACGAAACATAAAACCAATTCGATAGCACTTGCTTACACACCACTTCTATACATGTCAGCACTTTTATCAATGAACATTTTCACATTTTCTGGGAAATGTGGTATAACCAAAAACAGTACTTGCAACAAACTGTATTTCTTTGTTGTAATAGCAATTTATTTGGGTATGGCTGCATATGTTAAACCCATTTTTTGGAAGAAAGTTCAAGTGGATTTACCATTGACTATTACATCACAAATATACAGTGGCGTGTTAAGCTTTGAGCTACTATACAGCGTTTATATAATCACGTTTGGGAACAGTGCTCTTTATATATCATTGGTGGAGGTTCTTGAAAATATTGATGAGCATTTTGGAATTTCAAATCAGATTTATGTCAAGAGACGGATGCTAGCTATTATACTGAGTACAGTTCCCTTTATAGTTATTGGCCTATCTGGTTTTTTTGAAAGTTTTAGGATTGTAAATATTTTTAACTATTATTCGGCATTGATCATTTTGCTTCAAGGTATGACCATTATATATTTTATCACACTCATTTATGGCCAAGTTGTTGTTTATAATACACTGCTTCTATCAAAAATTAGTAAAATATCTTCATCAAAAAGGCATATTTTTGAAAATGATAGGATAAAAAAAATTCTTTTAAAAGTAAGCATCAACGTAGCTTGTGAATCAATTTATAACTTTACAAATTAACAGTAGATACTATTCGATGAATTATTACATTCATATTTTTAAAACATTTTCAGATTTTGATTCCCAAGGTTCCTATGCCTGTGCCAAAGGGTGAAAATAATTTGAACATAACAGATACCTATTGTTGGTTTGAACTTATGCAAATATATGATAGAATATCGGACGGTATTTATATTTTCAACAAAATCTACGCAGCACAGGTTGGTTAAAGCTAGTTTTTCATGCGCATAACAGACTAACCAACTCACGTTGTCTCGAGGGAGTTTGGAGATATCCTTTCTCATCTCTTTGCATTATGAAGGAAAACTGTGCAGAATTGCAGCTTTCTAGGGCTTGTACTGGGCTATGATGAATTCAGTGATGGTATGCATGAATGGAGTACTCAGGACTGTTCTTTATATTTAAAGCTAGATTTTAATTTACAGATAATATTAATATTCAACTGTAGTCTTCAATCTACGATACTAGTAATCTGTCGTGCGCTGTCCCCGGCATTTCAGGTTGGTATTTATCAATAACTGTAAAAGAAAGTGTACGGAAAAAATTACTGATAGACAACGTAGGTATATTGCTGAATACAGAAATAAAACCAAAGGTGAATTCAGATTCAAAATGAATCTATATTAATATTTATATAATACTAGCCTTAACACATAAATTCCCGTTCCCGCTCCCCATTCCAACCTTTACATTCAAGGATTTCTGCTTAAGCAATCTACCTGATTACTGTAGAATATTTGGGTTCTTTAATGTATGGACTTTTCCGGGATACAAAGTAGCCTATGTGTTAATCAGAGCTATGAGCTATCTCTGTGCCATATTTCAGCCAAATCGGTTTGGCAGTTGCGGCGTGAGAGAGTACATCCAAACTTTTGCATTTATAATATTTAACAAACTTTCAAGTTTTACATTTATAATATTTATTATTTATATGATATATCTCATTTCCAGAGTGATCTATACGTCATGATATCAGATTTGTATTTTTACATATTCGCTATAAACATTCGAGCATTCGTCGTTACCAAAATGAGCGAGTATTTGACCCAAGAATGGCGAAAAACTTTATCAATTCTGAATCACATTCTAATCTATGGAGACTCGAGTAAGTATCTATCTAATCATATAGGTAACATCAAAACAAATGTGTAAATTTGAATATTAAATATGTACATTGAAGTCGCTAAAATTATAAGACTAGCGATTTTATCTAAGAGAGCCTCCAGAGTATGTCCGATTTACCTAAAATCGTGAAAAACCAGAAGTAATGTCTTATAATATAACACAAGTGAAGAAAATATGAAAATTGTTTCTTTTGAGGCATAAAACCCCACTAAAATTGGCGAAAATGCGACGGCATGATGCAAGAAATGAAGCAACTAAGGGTCAATTTACACCGCGGCGGAATGAAATAAAAGCGACTTTTTTTACACGACTGCTCAAAAAAAGGAGTGTAATGTTTTTAGGGTTCATGTATGTATGTGATGTTTCTTCATTCCACCGTAACTTCTGAACGGCTGATTTGGACATATGCCCCCTTATTAATAAACGTGGAGTAACGATGGAGTAGTTACTCCACTGTTATCTCACGTTTATTAATAAGGGGGCAAGGGGGGCATATCAATTAGGAGGCAAAATTTTGTTTTCCACTTTTGAGAATGGTGCCTCAAATCCGCCATATTGATTAAAAAAAAATAAAGCCTATCTAGTTACTCGGAAGGCTCTAAGGATTCTAATACCCCATATGTCCAAATCTGTTCAGCGGCTTCAGCCATTCAGAAGTTATGGTGGAATAAAGAAACTCACATACATACAATATGAACCCTAAAAGCATTACACTCCTGTTTTGGGCAGTCGTGTAAAAAGTCGCTTCCATTCCATTCCGCCGCGGTGTAAATTGATCCTAAGCTGACGCGAAACCTTTTGTTATAGATCCAGAATACTACAGCCAGATCAAAACACTAATACAATAAGTGGAAGCTAGAAAGCTGCAGCTGTCATTGACCGTGTGCCCCGTTACAACGAAAATAGTCGCAGAGTATGCAAGTCGCATCATCTCCTTCACCATTATCGTAGTTCAGTACTTTTATCTTCAACACTAAATATTGTAAGCATTAAAATATTAATAAATACCTAAAGCCTGCTCTTGTCTTTTTATTTTCTTTGTTCCGTTTTTAAAAAATGAAGTAAGCAAAGATTTTTAAGGTGGATAAGATGAAAGTCTCACCATAAGGGTTCCATTTTTACCATTTTGGTATGGAACCCTAAAAACGAGCAAAATGGGAGTTGTATGGCAGACCCTCTTAAATATTGTTTTAAGTGAACTATATTTTATTTTTTAACTATATTAAGCAAAAACAAACAAAAAAATCACGTTTGTTGTATGGGAGCCCTTAAATATTTTACTTATTATATTTTTTAGTATTTGTTGTTATAGCGGCAATAGAAATACATCATCTGTTAAACCCTTTGGGTACAGAGCCCTAAAAAAAGGATTCCGACGAATTGAGAACCTCCTCCTTTTTTTGAAGTCGGTTAAAAAATGAACAACCATAAGGCCTAATGGTCATGTTGCACGCATGCTTAGAGTAAGGATCGTTGAGAACGCAAACGACAATACGATTAGATAGTAAGGTCCATGGTGCAATACAAGAAACAGATAAAAAGTTGAATCCAGATGCAGCAGCAGCAGTATTTAGTGTTCATTTCAGGACCATGTCCAACGGTGGACTTCCATCGGATGAGAGAAGACGTCAATTTATGTATCAAAAGCTAATTTAATCTTCAATCATGAAAGTCAAATCACAAAACTAGCCAACCAACATACAACATCCGACTGTGGTCATAATAGAGCCTAAATATTGAATGGAAGCAGGCGTTATTTTGCGGAAATCTATAATTAGCAGGACAGAATTAATCTGTCCTGCTAATAATAGAGCGTGTTTTCGCAACAATATAAATCTAGAGAAGTAAGATAAAATAAATACGTGACGTCCTCGCAAGCGTGATGAAAAAAGTCGCATGATACTCGTATGCAATTTAGTCACTACACATTTAGCTCCCTTATTTCACTTGCCTGTGGAAAAAAATCCAAAAAGTTTTTCGATACTTAAAACCTAATTTTTTTTATAAAATTGGCGTTACATTAAATACATAATATTTATGACTCTGTGCCGGGCGAGGGCATAAAAGCTGTTTTTATAAATTAAACTACAAACTATGATAATAACATCAAGATGAGCCCATCCGAACATTTTACGTAAACCTTCTTCATACAAGAAAATTTAGAGCCATGTGTCGAAACTCCTACTACGTTGTTGTTTATGTACGAAATACTGCGTAGGCTTACAGCTTACTACTGACGCCGGTTTTGCTCCCATAAACTGGCGACATTTTTTCGCGCGATCCGCCGGGTCTATAGTATAGGTGTCTTTGACTACAAATTATTTTCAAATATATATCTATTATTTTCAGTAGATACATATAAGATTATCAATAATTCAAATATGAGTCACAGATATTAGTAATTAGATTTTAATTACAAAGTAAACGAATAAGTTTACACATACTTTAAAAAACTTTAGACTGCTCGTGAAACTCTAACGACTCTAAACGCGCGGTCTACCTGTATTTAAAAATGTTTAACAATAGTAATTTTGTTATTCAATCTTATAAAGTGGAGCCAACTCCTGTTAACAGAAATGCTTTTAGTGTTATCTTGCAAAACGATAAGGAAAAGAAAATAAAGAATAACTATTCAATAGCATACGCTTACAAGCCGCTGCTATACCTTTCTGGACTCTTTGCTATGAACATTTTCACATTTTCTAGAAAACGTGGTATAAAAAAAATAAGTACAATGAACAAATTGTATGCCTTGGTTATAATAGCAATTTATCTGGCTATGGCGTCGATCATAAGACCCATATCTTGGCGGCAAACAGAAGCTGACTTACCACTAACAATTTTATCAAAAATATTTGCTGTGGTGCTAGGCTCCGAAATCATCTACGGTGCTTTTATCATTTCGTTTGGAAAGAGTGTTCATTACATAACTTTATTGGGGGCTCTAGAGAATATTGATGATCATCTCGGGAATTCAAAGAATCTCTATCTCAAACGACGTAAATTAGCTACTATACTGTCTGTTTTGCCCCCAATCCATATCGGTATAACATTTCTTTTCGAAAGTTACCGTATTTTAACTATTTTAAAATACTATAGGTACGTCATTAATTTTGCTGGTGCAAGGGGTGATCATTGTATATTTTATCATCCTCATTTATGGACAAACTGTGCTTTTTAATAAACTGTTGTTATCGAAAGTGCGTAAAATGTCTTCGTCGAAAAGGCATGTTTTTGAAAATGATTGCATCCAAAAGTGTCTACTAAAAGTAAGCATTTCAATAAGTTTGTAGTTCAAGTTCAAATAATAAGTACGTTCCGATTCAAGAGATTTTCTCATGGACATATAGATCTACTAGCTTTTGCCCGCGGCTTCGCCCGCGTGAATTTCGGGGTTTTAATAACCCCGTGGGAGTCCTAGATTTTCTGGGGAAAAACAGCATATGTGTTAACCTAACTTCAGAAACACGATTGGATAAAAAATTCTCGGCAAAAAGTTCTCCCAAAAATTGCTCCAAAATCTCCATTTTTCTAATTTCCATCGTAAACTACGATGGACATACTTGTAATTTTTGTTTTAATGTATCGGTAAAAAATAATTCCCAAAAACGCTCAGAACGACATTTACATAACTGGCTTAGTTTTTGAAGTAATTAGGTAAAACAACTTCTGTTATATTCTTCCGCAACGCTGCATACTAACCTAACCTAACGCACCAACGTATTCATAAGAGTGAGAAGGACGAAAATAAAATCAACGTATCCGCTTAAGAGTGAAATAATTTCAGAACCTTTACCTTATAGGTATCCATTTTCGCATTTATAGCATAATAATTACTATCACATATTCTATTGCTCAACTAAAACACATATTTTTAATAGCGAAACAGTTCTAATATCAGAAACTATACAGGAACACCTTTTTAGCATTATTAACCTGTATCCCATTGCTTAACCAAAACACACATTATAAATAGCGAAACAATTGTACTTTCAGAACCTTTATGGGTAGGTACCCATTTCCACATTTATAGCAATATCCCATAGCTCAACTAAAACATACATTGTCAGTAACGAAACAGATGTTTGTTCAGAACCTATATCATATAGGTACCCGTTTTCATAGTTATAATATTATTAACCTGTATCTCATTGCTCAACTAAAACACAAAATGCTTATAGCGAAACAGTTGTTGTTTATAGAATAATTACTATCACATATCCCCTTGTTCAACTAAAACACACTTGTTAAATGCGCACAGTGCTATGTTCAGAACCTACATAGTGGCTATTTTCACATTTATAGTGATAATAGATTTAGTTTTTGCCCGGGGCCCCGCCCGCGTCAAATTCGCGTTTTCATGAATCCTAAGGGAAACGTCATTTTCCCGTTATCGTTCCCTATTCCAACCTTTAAACATGCTTTCAAGCAAGTTCGCTTGAACAATCTATCTATAGATGTAGCTATAGACTGCTCTAGAAAATTTGGTATTTTGAGTACCCCACGGGAGCTACGGATTTTTCCGGGATAAAAAGTAGCCTATGTTTTAATCCGGGTTATAAGCTACCTATGTTCCAAATTTCAGCTAAATCGGTTCAGTAGTTGAGCCGTGAAGGAGTAACAAACACACACACAAACTTTCGCCTTTATAATATTATATTAGGATTTTAGTAAATCTTTTTTTGTAAGTAAATCTTTGAAAATTAAGTTATTTTAAATTGTATTCATGTATTAGGTAATTTAACAGGAAACTTTTTGATAAAAAAACCCCTGCATGCTTTTGGATGTTATATGCAGGAGGAAAATAAAAAGCACTATTACGGAAAAGAATAACTTTCCCTACGCTAAACGAAAAATCTACTTTTGAGCAAATATATTTAATCTTTTTATATTAATAAAAATTGTTTATATTAATAAAAATTGATTTGTTTAATGATTACCTATCTATTATAATTAACATTTACCTAACTTTTCAGATTGCGATTCCTATGTCACACAAAAGAGTGAATAACTCGATGGACCTTACAGCATATACTTATTGTTGGTTCGAACTAATGCAAATTTATGATAAAATATGCGACTGTATTTATATTTTCAACGAAATCTACGCTACCCAGGTTTGTGTAATATATACCGTGTGTCCGGGATCGAACTAGCGATAAATTAAGAGAGTGTTCTATTGCTCATTAAAAGCTCACCCGTGGGTTGGTCCCATTTCCCCCGGTGCGTCTACCCGGTACCGGGCTGGATGGCACAAAAATTCCCATCTGGCCCGGTAACATTTAGTTATGAAAAAGAAGCCTTTAAATGAAATAAGGATAGTGTAACTTATTTGTATTAATTAATTATTTACCATTCAAAAGTAAAGTTACCGAAAACGAATTTCGACAAATGAAAAGATTGTATAATTATCATAAAAAAAAAACAATGTATAACATATTAAAATTAATTTTAGGCTCCGCCTTGAAGCGTGATTTTTAATTTGTCAAAACTGTAAAATGGCGCTAATGTATGCGACCGACGGTGGTATGTGCTGTCAGCGGTACTGAAATGTACGACGCGGGACGCCATTTTTGAGAATTTTTTAGCTTCAATATACGTCACATATTTCCCGTCTTCTTATTTTTCTATTGACGCATTCCCACGCCGCTGTTCCGTTTTTATATTGTTCTTTCAATGTATATTGGTGACCAGCATGTAAGAGGATAGTGCCGCCGCCTCTTTTTATAAACGTTAAAGATAGTGGTCCTTTGGAAGACTCTCCGCCATTTCCGTCAGCCATAGTTCTTGGAATACTAGGCTATACTACACTGGAACTAACCACGCGGAAGCCATAGATTTTCAGAGGATAAAGTGTTGCCCGGCAAATGATTGCACGTTGCGCAACGGGCAGGATGGGAATTTTTTGTGCCATCCTGCCCGGCACCGGGCAGACGCACCGGGCGAAATGGGACCAAGCTCATTATCTCTGGCTGGCTCTCATTAATAGTAATAGCTATCTACATAGAATACCGTACTGCATTATTTTTTTACTTTCTTTTTTGTCAAACTGTACTATTTTCAACTAGATGAGTACCTAATTGTTTTTGTTCCCAGATTCTATTCATGTTCACCACCTGGCTTCAGACTACGATAGTTTTAATTTGTCGAAGGCTCTCCCCGACGTTAATAGTTCGTACAACTTACATAAACATAGTATAATTCTTGTATATATATATATGTATATATATTTCTATATAATCTGAATCTCGGAAACGGCTCGAGCGATTTTCATGAAATTTAGTATACAGGGGGTTTTGGGGGCGATAAATCGATCTAGCTAGGATTCATTTTTAGAAAATGTCGAAATTACCAAAAAAATATGACCTCTGCTGCCATCTATTGGTGGGTAGATATACTACCGAGCAAAGCTCGGTCACCCAGATATTTATTAATTCAAGTGTGGAAATGGCAATTACGCACGTGCATTGAACAGCGTTTCTAATACACATGCGAATTATTACACTAGCTGTTGGCGGCGTCTCTGTTCACGTGGCACGAAGGTTTTTAAAAATCGAGTGGGAAGTCTTTGAATTTCTGGTATAAAAAGTTAAAATTATCCTATCTCCATAGCAAAATTACAGCCAAATCCGTCCAGTATTTTTTGCATAAAATAGTAACAAACACATCCAAAAATTTCCCATACAAACTTTCATCCACTCAATACTTAATTGGGGACATTCCAAAACTTATACAGGTCTTTATTATTTATAGCTGATAACCGAAATGCAATTTCACATCGCTTAGGTACTTCAAATCCCACTACTTTTCTTACACCCTGGTGGTAAAATAAGGGATGAAAGCATACTTATTCCGCATGCAAATTATTTTGAGAATGATCAAATAGCGCTTTTTATAACCATACCGTAATAGTTTTTTCTGTATAATAAGAGTTTTTTTATCTCTTTTCCAGAACGATGAATCCCTGGCATCAGACTTGTATTATTATTTTTTTATTTTTTTATCTCGTCCATTTATTGTTACCAAAATGAGCGAATATTTGACCCAAGAATGGAAGAAAACTTTAACAATTCTGAATCACATTTTAATTTATGGAGACTCCAGTAAGTAATCATTTCAGAAATGCCGACAAGCACTAATTAAATATACTTAATGATTAATGAATATTAGACCTTTCTTGAAATTACTTAAATGATTAAATAGCCCTTTTACGTAGGTAGGTACATAGTAGGTACTACATACTAGGTACATCTGCATCCATTTAATAAATGGACAGATAATTATAAAATTTTACTAGAGCTACCAACAAAAGCAAAAGCTTTGTTTCAGATCCGGAATACTGCGGTCAGATCGAATCCCTAATAAAATTAGTGGAAACTAGAAAGCTACAACTCTCATCGAGTTTGAGTCCCATCACAACAACAGCAGTCGCTGACTTCTCGCGCCGTATAATATCCTACACCATTGTTGTGATTCAACATTTTTATATTCATCACTAATTTGTTTTTATTAATATTTTGTTCAATATTTTCAATAACTTATGAACTAATTAATACGGAAATTATTCATCTCTTAAAACTTTTATTTTCAACTATTTTTTACGATCTTCAAAATACGTTACATAATATTGTAATTTAGCGGGGTGGACAAGTAGGACCTACTAACGGTGGTCAGATCGAAACCCTAATAAAATTAGTGGAAACTAGAAAGCTACAACTCTCATCGAGTTTGAGTCCCATCACAACAACAGCAGTCGCTGACTTCTCGCGCCGTATAATATCCTACACCATTGTTGTGATTCAACATTTTTATATTCATCACTAATTTGTTTTTATTAATATTTTGTTCAATATTTTCAATAACTTATGAACTAATTAATATGGAAATTATTTATCTCTTAAAACTTTTATTTTCAACTATTTTTTACGATCTTCGAAATACGTTACATAATATTGTAATTTAGCGGGGTGGACAAGTAGGACCTACTAACGGTGGCGGCGAACTCAACAGGTCTGCCCTCGAAATTCAAAATTTTCGTGGTTTTTTGCAATTTGTACGCTAATTACACATAATAGGCTTATGGCAGTCATTTTGCGAGAATGGCAGTTACTTCTTTCCATGTTTATATCAAAATTTTTGCATAAAATATCTATCCTAGGAAATTAGTCCGAGTAAAGAGTTTTACGTGAGCAACTCGCAAATCTCGGATTAATTTCTTTAACTCGACACTTTCAAGCAGAGATTTTTATATAAATACGTGAAGATGATTTTGGGATTATAGCAATTTGACTGCCATAAGCCTATTACGTCTTATCAGCTTAAAAATCGCGAAAAACCACAATAAATTTAAATTTCGCGGGCACACCTGTGGTGTGCTCCCCACTTACCTACTCTGTGGTTTAAAACTATTACTTTTCAGTGTGACCGTTTGTGGCAAATTTCTGCCATTTGGAAAGATTTTGCTCCTAAATTTTGACTCTGGCACTTGGGAGAATAAGTTTACGATTTAAGAAAGTGGCAGACTGCAGAATGTGATAGATTTCAAGTAAATCCTTATTTACTTTGAAATAAAATGAAAAAACGCATGATTTCATGTCTACTTACTTATTTTTGTATGGCTTAGTTCGATGGAAATGTTAATTTAACTAAGCTGGCATTTTCGTCTTGTGTTGAAGGGAAGAGGATTTTCCGATTTCAAAGCTACTAAGCTATCACTGCTTGTTCAATAACTGCAACTGTAACTAAAGTACGTCTTAAAAAGTTCAGAATGGAGTTGGCAGATTTTTATGCCAGTGTTTGGCAGATTTGCCAATTTTGAAATGGTCACACTGATATATTTTATGTTATCTATCCCTATTGTGTTAGTAGTCTATGATGTAAGTTACCTCTAAAGTTCTATTCCATAGAGTGCCATAGAGTACCAGCTATATATTGTTCTAGGTTCTATTCTGTGATCAGCGTTGCCGGTTGCGTTGTGTTATAGTGTAAAATTTAAGTTTTAAAGATTTTTATTTAGTTTTTGTGAACAGTTCGCTGTTCAGTAGGCTTAGTGAGTCTCGTATCTAACCTATAAACTGAAAGCCTGGTTGATAACAGCGGTCCAACGTCCAATATCTACAAAACATGTCTGGATGTAAGTATGATCTATTCATCTAGCCTCTGAAACGGTTACCTAAGTGACTAACTGTAATTTAGTCATTTTACAATGACAATGTTGCTTACTCCGTTATTTGCGATTGTAACCTTAAAATTATATTAATTGTATGCATAAAACATCTTTAATATGTAAATTATCTATATTTTACAGAATAATAGTTGGTAGGTATTGCATAAGTGGGAGTATAAATTTGATGTATGGGGAGAGGGGGCGGAAACAATAAGATAATAATAATATATCAAGGTAATAACTAATTGACCCGGCAAACGTTGTCTTGCCCTATAGGGGTATGAAAAATACCTTGCGACATCCTCAGACCTACCAAATGTAGACAAAAAATTTCATAGGAATCGGTCAAACTGTTTGGATGGAGTTTAGTTACTTATTAGATGTAAAAAATACATACTTAGCTTTCAAAGAGAAATACATAATTCAAATCTGATGAGTTTTTTATCCTTACATCAATCAATCAATCAATCAATCAAGTTTATTTGCTAAAAACATGTCAAATACAGATGTTATTACAATAATAGCGTTTCAGTGTTTCTACCATTTTCAGGCATGCAAAAGTTACAAGTGAGTAGAAAGTAATCCATACAAATATAAACATAATTAATTTACATTAAGAGATCCAGTGCATAATTTCATTTTTATGAAGTTTATCGTTTATGTTGGTTAGGTTGATTTGTTATGGGCAAATTTAATAACCCGTCCCATCCAGTTTGCCCCATCCAAGATAGAAATTTGACATAAATTTAAGCCACATACTAACTAATGTCAAATTTCTATATGTGGTCGGACAAATCTGGATATTATAGGTTATTGGTAAGCTATTGCAGAATTTCTTAATTACAAGGATGAGGGAATGATAGGTACAATATATTTTCGTCTCCTCAAGAGATACCATTAATATCAACTTTTTACTTTGATACTATGTTTAAAAGTTTTATATAATGACATTTTTAAAAGAGTAAGTGCCTAGTTTCTTGCCAGTTTTTCGTGGCGACAACCTGAGTTCCGAACTTGGTGGTACTAACTACTAACATTCCATAAAAGCCTATAAGCTATAAGCCTATGTGAAAAATAAAGATTTTGATTGATATTCAGTGATATATACTGATTAATTTTATTAGTGAGTCAGTATTAGATTTGGTTCATTCTAAATTGGAATACACTAACTTAGATCTACAGAAAAACCGGAGTGTATACCTCATTTACCACATTCCTTTTTCTAATGATCTCTATATGAGCATTACATCATAGAGAACTCTTATTATTTTTAGGGTTTCCATAGCCAAATGGAAAATCCTTATAGATTTGTCATGTCTCTCTGTCTTACCTACCATGTGTGAATTGTTTGGGAGACACATCCAAAGTGGTATAATGAGTGCTCCCCCTCTCTAACTTCTAAAATAAGAAAACAAAAAAAATATGATGAACATTACCATACCAAACTGAAGATTGGTGGAACAAGATCTAGTTTTGGTATTTGGTATTCTATTCTAGTTTTGGTATTAACAGATAACCTCAAAAAACAAAGTTTAGTTTGCGGTTGAGTAAGCAAAGTGATTCTTATAGATTTCTTTAGTAGTACGGAACTCTTTGTGAGCGAGTCTAATTCACGTTTGGCCAGTTTTTTCCAATTCCATTAAAACGTGAAATTGAAGAGGCCAATAATACAATCATGCACTGGGCTATCACTATTAACTCATGCTCAGATATACCTGTACAGAAATAAACTTATCATTGAACAAGTAATACACTCTAATACTGGATATCTTTAGAGTCTAGATAGATAGCATGCTACAATAATTTCATTCTGCTCTGTGAGCTTGTTGCGTGCACAGCCACATACATTTGAAAGGTATCATTATTGTCATAATTTATTTTTATATGAGTTTTATGAATTAATAAACTACCAAAATGGTATACCAAAATATTATTCTTTGCTTGCATATTATTTTAAACACTTTAATTGTAAAAAGATACCCCCCCCCCCTTAAATCAACTTGCACCAAAAACAAATATTGTTGTTTACTACACCAAGGCATGGTGCAGTGCCAGTAGTGGTCTGGCTTTCTGTATCAGAGGTTGAGGGTTCAATTCACACAACTTGAAAAATATTTGTGTCATGAGTATGAATGTTTTCCAGTGTCTGGATGTTTTGCTATTTATTTATATTATTGTGTTCATGTATATTTATTAGTTATCTGATTTCCATAATTGTATGCTATTGCTTATTTGTGGCTATATTACAAAGTGTGTTATTTTCTGATATATTTAAATGTTAATGCAGTATGTAACTCAGATACTCTTATATATAAATTCTCATGTCTTGTGTCTGACTAACCTCGTCCGAAATGGCTCGACTGATGGTTTTCAAATTTTTCTGATCATGTGTGTTATATCCATATTGGCAAAACAACGATGGCCAGGTCAGCTAGTATGTATGTAAAAGAATTGACAAAAGCAAATAACATAGTATATTAAATTATAAATATATAACAATTAAAAATTCATTTCATTAATGTTTCCTGCTAACCAACAGTTATTAGGTAATGTTCATGGTGAGTCATACTTTTTGTCCATTATTTATAGATCTTAGTCACCACAATACAATATGTGATAAACCAGTTTTGGCAGAGTTGAATAATAAATTGTACTTGCACAGTACAAAAATGGCAAATGGCTATTCACTATTCTTTTCCTACTGATAAATACAAACAGAACAATCTAGTTTTGTTATAATTGTTTTAGGCATATCTCACCCATGTATAGACTTTTCACCAATGATTTTGGAACCATGGAATTTTCCAGAATAAAAGTAGCTTTTGTGTTAATCCAGGAGCAATTATATTCTGTTTTCATTCATATTTTTAAAAAGTCAATGGCTTGTAGTAAATTCCATGAGTGCCTAGAACTCATCTGGTTATTTTAATGAGTTAACACAACACACTGAAAGTAAATTTAATTTTTTTTTTTTTTTATTTAATATTTATTTTATAATCTAGTCCACAACTTTCTTTTATGGGTTTAGGATTTTTGTGCCCATCATTTTAGGAATAACTACCTACCTGTCCATCACTTTCTATGAAAAGTAAGCCATAACAACTTTGGAAAGTAGGGCAAGACGTTACCTACTTGTATGTAACAATTTGTATCTACAAGGGTTTCTCAAATTTATAGCTACAGCTGTACTATTGACGACCTTCCTGGTGCAGTGACGCGCACTCGGATGCGAGTGGGAGGTCGCGGGTTCGATTCCCGCCACGGGTCACTTTGGAATTTTATAATTTCTAAATTGGCTCCGGTCTGGTCTGGTGGGAGGCTTCGACGGTGGCTAGTTACCACCCTACGAGCAATGACGCACCGCCAAGCAATCCGGTACGATGCTGTGTAAAAACCGTTGGGATAAGTTTACTTACCCCTTCCAAGTTAGTACAATAACATCTTCGGCTGCATCAATTGAGATTGCAGTCAAGTACTAACTTGTATTAAGTGTGAAACAAAAGACTTACTACCAAATACTGTGAATTAATAATCATAGGAAATTTAAGTTAGAATAATATTACTAATCATAAGCTAGATTGTAGTCCATAGTTAAGTAACCATTTAGCAATGGTACTTTTATAATAAGGGGGAAAAAAATACTGTGCAGGTTTTGAAAGCTTTAACCTCCATTATTTCAGATCCGTACGGCGGTAACCCACCCCAATACCCTCCGCCCCAGGGCCAGATCTACCCGCAGATCTATAACCCGGCGAACG
The DNA here is from genome assembly GCA_963855885.1 of Coenonympha glycerion. Classification (NCBI taxonomy): domain Eukaryota; kingdom Metazoa; phylum Arthropoda; class Insecta; order Lepidoptera; family Nymphalidae; genus Coenonympha; species Coenonympha glycerion. The sequence continues at coordinate 10,313,044 of OY979637.1, read as the reverse complement.
CCCCGCCGCCTGGCCAGAACGCGTACCCAGGGTTTCCCCAGGGTTATCCGAGCCAGCCTGCCACCGCGCCGCACCCCGCCTCCATGTCTTATCCCGGAGGACCGCCGCCGCCTTCCTATGGATACCCAGGATTCGGGCGTAAGTACAAACTTAAGCCTCCATGACTTACCCTAGAGGACCGCCGCCGCCTTCCTATGAATACCCAGGATTCGGGCGTAAGTACAAACTTAAGCCTCCATGACTTACCCTAGAGGACCGCCGCCGCCTTCCTATGAATACCCAGGATTCGGGCGTAAGTACAAACTTAAGCCTTCATGTCTTATCCCGGAGGGCCGCCGCCGCCTTCCTATGGATACCCAGGATTCGGGCGTAAGTACAAACTTAAGCCTTCATGTCTTATCCCGGAGGACCGCCGCCGCCTTCCTATGGATACCCAGGATTCGGGCGTAAGTACAAACTTAAGCCTTCATGTCTTATCCCGGAGGACCGCCGCCGCCTTCCTATGGATACCCAGGATTCGGGCGTAAGTACAAACTTAAGCCTCCATGTCTTATCCCGGAGGACCGCCGCCTTCCTATGGATACCCAGGATTCGGGCGTAAGACAGACTTAACAAAAAAAAATACAAAAACAGCAACAACTAAAAAGGGAAAAAAGTTTTAAAACAGCAACAACTAAAAAGGGAGAAAGTTCTAATTCAAAATGCCACAGACCTAGGAAACAATATGGACTGTCCCTGGCTACAGCCTGGCTGGATTAGAGTGACTATTTTTAATCTGTCAAGTGGTGTATAAGGTACTCGTAGTACTCAGACATGAACATTGGACAACAAATCTTGGCACTCATCATGGCGTGCATGTCATGCAAGGCTAGTCTAGATTGAATGAATGGGGCATCTCCATTGTTTTGTTATTTCTGTGCAAAATGCACTGCTTCAACAACAAACAATGTGGCAATAACAAACCATGGGTAAAGCTGGAGGCTTTGAGGAGACCAAGCAAGGCAAGATTCTTTAGGTGCATTAAAACAAGCCTATTACTGTACTTCTATGCTAATACATATAATAAAGCTGAAGAGTTTCTTTATTTGTTTGAATGCGATAATCTCAGAAACTACTAGTCTGAATTGAAAAATTGTTTTTGTGTTGGATATTTCATTTATGAAAGAAAGAAAAAAGATAGGAACACCTTTTTAACGACCTCCCTGGCGCAGGGGACGCGCGCTCAGTTTCGAGTCGGCCGTGGGTTCGATTCCCGCCGCGGGCCACTGTGGAATTTTATAATTTCTAAAATTGGCTCAGGTCTGGTCTGATCGGCTTCGGCCGTGGCTAGTTACTATCCTACCAGCAAAGACGTACCGCCAAGCGATTTAACGTTCCGATGCGATGTTGTGTAGAAACCGTTGGGGGTGTGTTTACTACCAAGTTAGTATGTTAGCATCTTCGGCTGCATCATCACTTACCATGAGGTGAGATCGCAGTCAAGTACTAACTTGTATAATGTAATAAAAAGGCATCATAAATAGGAAAAATTGTTCATTTTGGAGAGCTTCCTTAATCTTCAAAAGTACTTTTGAAGAAAACATCATCTCAGATAGGGTTCCCACGGGAATTATGAAAACGCAGCCGACGGCTGGTATAAAAATTAAAATTATTGGTGGTCCAATCTATATATATAAAAGAATGAGGAATTTTGGTTTGTTCCACGGATTCCGCCTAAACTATAGGTCGTAGAGATCTGAAATTTGGTGCCTAGGTAGATATTAGGTCATGAATTCGTACTAAGACGGGGATTCCAGAAATTCAAATTGTAAGGGGTAAAAATCGTACATTAAAGGGATTTTCCCATACAAAAGTGAATTTTTTTCGTTGTTCCAGGAATTCCCGAAAAACTAAAAGTCGTAGAGATCTGTAATTTGGTGCCTAGATAGATATTAAGTCATGAATTCGTACTAAGACGGGGATTCCAGAAATTCAAATCCTAAGGGGTAAAAGGCGTACATTAAAGAGATTTTCCCATACAAAAGTGATTATTTTTCGTTGTTCCAGGAATTCCCGAAAAACTAAAAGTCGTAGAGCTCTGAAATTTGGTGCCTAGATAGATATTAGGTCATGAATTCGTACTAAGACGGGGATTCCAGAAATTCAAATCCTAAGGGGTATAAATCGTACATTAAAGGGATTTTTCCATACAAAAGTGATTTTTTTTTCGTTGTTCCAGGAATTCCCGAAAAACTAAAAGTCGTAGAGATCTGAAATTTGGTACCTAGGTTGATATTAGGTCATGAATTCGTACTAAGACGGGGATTTCAGAAATTCAAATTTTAAGGGGTAAAAATCGTACATTTAAGGGATTTTCCCATACAAAAGTGATTTTTTTTCGTTGTTCCAGGAATTCCCGAAGAACTGAAAGTAGTTCAGATCTGAAAATTGGTACCTAGGTTTTTATCAGGTAATAAAATCAATTCGTACTCAGGTTTTTCGGGGATTTTTGAAATCCAAATTTTGAAGTGGCCGCCATTTTGAACTTTTTTGTTACTGGGCCGATTGCTTTGAAAATCGGTATTTGAGTATCGCAACAAGCATGGAGAAGGAATTTGTGGTCAAAATTTAAAAAAAGTGGCCGCCATTTTGAACTTTTTTGTTACTGGGCCGATTGCTTTGAAAATCGGTATTTGAGTATCGCAGCAAGCATAGAGAACGAATTTATGGTCAGAATTAAAAAAGTGGCCGCGATTTTGAACTTTTTTGTTACTGGGCCGATTGCTCTGACAATCGATATTTGAGTATCGCAACAAGCATGGAGAAGGAATTTGTGGTCAAAATTTAATAAAAGTGGCCGCCATTTTGAACTTTTTTGTTACTGGGCCGATTGCTCTGAAAATCGATATTTGAGTATCGCAACAAGCATGGAGAAGGAATTTGTGGTCAAAATTTAATAAAAGTGGCCGCCATTTTGAACTTTTTTGTTACTGGGCCGATTGCTTTGATAATAGATATTTGAATACCGCAGCAAGCATGGAGTAGGAATTTATGGTCAGAATTAAATAAAATGGCCGCCATTTTGAACTTTTTTGTTTCTGGGCCGATTGCTTTGAAAATCGATATTTGAGTATCGCAGCAAGCATGGAGAAGGAATTCGTGGTCAAAATTTAATAAAAGTGGCCGCCATTTTGAACTTTTTTGTTACTGGGCCAATTGCTTTGAAAATCGATATTTGAGTATCGCAGCAAGCATGGAGAAGGAATTCGTGGTCAAAATTAAAAAAAAGTGGCCGCCATTTTGAACTTTTTTGTTACTGGGCCGATTGCTCTGAAAATCGATATTTGAGTATCGCAACAAGCATGGAGAAGGAATTCGTGGTCAAAATTAAAAAAAAGTGGCCGCCATTTTGAACTTTTTTGTTACTGGGCCGATTGCTCTGAAAATCGATATTTGAGTATCGCAACAAGCATGGAGAAGGAATTTGTGGTCAAAATTTAATAAAAGTGGCCGCCATTTTGAACTTTTTTGTTACTGGGCCGATTGCTTTGAAAATAGATATTTGAGTACCGCAGCAAGCATAGAGAACGAATTTATGGTCAGAATTAAAAAACGTGGCCGCCATTTATTATGGACAGACAGCGTAGTCTCAGTAATAAGGTTCCCGCCTTTTTACCCTATAGGTACGATACCCTAATTGAACTATATGAAACTTTTTGTAACGACCTCATATTTTCAAAACCGATAAGTGACTATAGCAGCAAGCACAAAGGAAGAATTTGTTGTCTTTTATTAAAATAAATGGCAGTTAAGACAGGAATTTTGGTAATTAAACGCCTGAGGATGTAAAGCAGAGGTTCAACGCGAGCGAAGCCGCGGGCGTCCGCTAGTACAATATGAAGCAGTGTTATCTTACATACGTTCTTTACTATTTTTAACACAAGGCCGGATTCTTTGCGCAAAAATATTGCACGTGTCAGTGGTACAAATGAAAGAAATTGTTTGAAATAGCTAATGTTTATTTTGAATATCTAGCCCAAGATAATTCGGCCGGCAGATTTCGTCGATTAATATTTGAATTGAATGCATATAACTATCACAAAATGTAAAAAGTAATTTGTTTAGTAATCGTTTTCTTAAGTACTTATTAATTATCTTTATTGGTGATAATGATAAGGCTCTCAAAACAACTTCTACATTATAAGCCAATTGAAAACCTGTTATTATGATGAACTAAATGCCTCTGCCTACTGATGGCTTATGATATTACAATTGTGTGATTTTTAAGGTAAATAGGTGGCTGATCTTTATTGGTATTGTCTTTCTAGGGGGTATTTTTTGTTGGTCCCACTGTAGGTTATAAGAGTACTGAGCCCTGTCATGCATGCCTTACCACACTTCCATATTACAGCCATTGTCATTATCCTTTGTTGACAGAACTGCTGACCACTGCTGTTATAGGTGTATGTGGGTTTTGGCCTAGTTTTCCGGTCCTGACGCTTAGCGTCGAGATAGCACTGTAGGTACAAAGGCTACAAGAATATATACCTCCAACCGCCCAGTGGTTTTTTAAACACCCCTGTAGTCTGAAAGAGATCAAGATATTTTTTTAAATAATATAATTATTTATATAATAATCAACGACACAGAAAGAGGTTATAATAAAGTCGAAGTATAAGGCGCTGTTGCGAACTGAATTGCACTTAAGTGCCAGCGCAAGAGTCGCTATGGAATAAATGATTTTGTAGAGTAAATCTTCTGTACCTTGACGTACTAAAGCTTGTGGTATAGATTTTCAACCTTTTTCTACTTTATAAAATTATCCTCCATTCATTTGAATGTTAAATTAACGTTTCCAGCACTGGTGGAGTGGATCCCGACCACGCCGGCCGAGGCCTTCCGCCTGGGAGACCGGGCGGTCGTCGCCGGGTACGAGGGCTACGACCAGAGCCCTCTGTGGGTGATCCGCGGCCGCTACGAGGGCGACATGATCCCCGGCAAGCTGGCCGTCGCCCACAAGGCCGCGTATGTCCCGTGGGGCGGGAAGGAGAATCAGCTGCATAACATTGAGGTGAGCGCTCTTTGTGGGAACTGCAATTCGATAAAAAATCGTTCTAAGATAAAAAAAACTCAGATACATATGAGATTAAAACTCCATGTTTCAAATCCTAACTCTTGAACTACATCATATTTCTATAACTCAAATACACCAAACGAGGGCTTTCATCTATGAGGGCGTGGACTACAAGCTGCCATGCAAGGTATTCGAAGCAGTGTATATTCATAAATACACCAGCCTCAGAAGTTGACTACTCCGGTGTAAATTAGATGACACAGACCTATGAGAGATGCGCTAGGATGTATATTGACATATTTTACACATGTGACGTTTAACGCGTTTAGGCATCTATCTCCTAAACATCATAACTCGTAACGACATGTAACAGGTGCTGTGCGCGCGGCCGGACCGCATTCGCTGGGTGGAGACGCGCGACGGCGTGGTGCCGCCCAACGCGGTGGTGGGCGGCAACACCGCCGCGGGCGAGCCGCTGTACATCGGCAGGGCGCGGGAGCAGGGCTCGCTCACTCCGGGGAAGGTGAGCCTACAACATTTAACAGGTGCTGTGCGCGCGGCCGGACCGCGTCCGCTGGGTGGAGACGCGCGACGGCGTGGTGCCGCCCAACGCGGTGGTGGGCGGCAACACCGCCGCGGGCGAGCCGCTGTACATCGGCAGGGCGCGGGAGCAGGGCTCGCTCACTCCGGGGAAGGTGAGCCTACAACATTTAACAGGTGCTGTGCGCGCGGCCGGACCGCGTCCGCTGGGTGGAGACGCGCGACGGCGTGGTGCCGCCCAACGCGGTGGTGGGTGGTACCTAGTGAACTTTTTTTCGGAAAACTCGTTGGATGCATTGTTTAAACAAACTAATTTTGGACTGGACCTGTCATTCATTGGATGTTCGTTAAAATTAGAACCAAAACCTAGATTTAGTTCTTAAAACGACCAGTGGTCTCAGTGCTGCCACCTAGTGAACGTTCATTTAGAAATCTCATTTAAGAAACTGTTTATTTTTCCAGGTGCACCCGAGCCACGGCGCCATGTACATCTCCTTCGCGGGCAAGGAGATTGCCCACAAGCACTACGAGATACTGTGCAGCGTTTAATGACGAGCTTCTACTTACGCTCGCCAGGTGTCGCCACTTTGGGCTGAGGTATTGTGGTGTAAAGGTAACATCGAAATAACAAAGCATAGAAGTTTCATAAATTTTCTTTTAAAAATGAAAGCCACTAGAGTTTCGTATTGTTACCACAATATCACGAAAAAGTATACCACATAATATGATTATACTTTAGGGTCATATTTGGGTGGAAGAAAATCTTCTATGCTTTAGTACTTCGATTATGTATATTATATGAAATAAGCTAAATGGAAAATGAAATACAATGTAGGAACCAGAAAAATGAGCAAGTTATGGCTGCTCCAACCTTGACCGCAATATTGCTTTTTGAGAGGCATTAAAATAAAGAGCCATTAACTAATATTTTCTGACTAAAAAAATTTTTACAAATTTTATCTTTATAACCTTGTCACCTCAGTCGAAAGTGGTGCCGCCCTGGTGTCAAATAATGGAAGCCCTCATTCCAAACGTATTTTGATTGCATATTATTATTTTGTTATCTGTAATATTCTAACGGGTCTATAATATTTGTGTGGGAAAATCCTTTAAGACCTATTGAATTTTTTATTATATTATAATTATAACGTTCATTATAATAATATTATGTATTTTAAGTATTTTAGATAAGTGTGCCAATGAACAGTACAATTTAAAATAGCACATAATCCCTCTCCCTCTGATTTATAATGAGCAAGCGAGAGAAGAGAAATAAGTGTGTTTTGGAATGATTTCTTTGTTGGTAATGAATATTGTTTGTACTTTAAAAGCCGTTAGATCTAAGAGGTTATGTGCCTGTTTATAAAGCCTCATCCACACGAAGGAAATCTATGTTAAGAAGACAGGAAACTTCGTGTATTTAAGGCCTAACATAATATTGTTGTAAAATTATTGTAAAAGCAGACGACTTAAGAGAAATATCTGCATTTAATATTTTAAGCGCAAAAAGGTGCAATGCTATATTTTACTTATATATTATACTTATACATTTTTTAAATATGTTTATGAAAAATAAAAGTTACGTTGTAATAACTCGAGTTTTTATTTTTAAAGTGAAAATTTTATGACATTGTCTCAAACTTTTCGTCTTTGTGTTGCATGTCGCGTGACGCGCGAGGAGTAGGGATAAAGTGAAAGGCGCTCGTCAGAGCAGCCAAGGCCACAAAAGTTTTATTTTTACCGTGGTTTCATAAAGCCATACAATCCTTTTTTTATCAAAACTGTTAACTTATGGTAAATTATAAAATAAAACGAGAACATAAAGTTAAATAATTTATTTTTATTTATCTTCTGTCGTAAGTACTCTATGTTCATAAAAATAAGTTTCAAGTATCTACTTAAATTGTCACTCAAATTAATTTATAAGGAAAAACATAAGGACAGGTACAGGTAGATAAATATACAACAAATGCAAACATGTTTAGGTGATTTTAAGTACCTAATAAAATATTTACACAGTAGGTAAAATACTGTCAGAATGCGTCAACTAATAGTTTTTTGAGTAAATAATATTACTCTAGTAAAAATTCTTATTATTATTCGAAGGTTTAGTTGAATATATGCATAATGTATTACGCTAATTTCGACCTTTAACATTTTATATGAAAATCTGTTAAAAACACATGAGATTTTCCTTTATACTTAAGAATTTTTGTAATGCAATTTTTTATACGAAAGTCTTTTTCGAAGGTATTGCTTAGTCAATAATTTTTTGCTATATATTTGTCGTAAATAATGTCATTATCATCATGAATATCACAGACTGGTTTCTGGTCGTCTTTATAAAATAATATTATAATAATTATTATTACTGAAAGACAATAGTTTCTAGGTACATAAACTCATAAAATTATTCTAAAATTATAGCTAATTAACTGCCGTATACTTACTAAGTTTAACATAAGGTGTACGCCACGATTCGGCTCGCCAAATTCCTCTACTATTTATGTTTCTATTAATGTACAAAATGGGGATCTCTACTGCCATAATATCACGCCAGAAGGAGCATCGTCACCATGGCCCACTGACTTCGTTCGAATTAAATTAGTACGCTGGACTATTCTATACAATTGACAGTTCCTTTTTTGTGCCGATATGAAACGCCCCCGTCGAAGGTTCACGATACTCGTAGATACTAAAACTGATATTTACCGTAGTTTTCAATGTCATAATATTTTAGTTACATGGATTTTCCATGGACACTCCAGCTTACGCAAAAATCAGTGTCAATGGCGAAAATCAAGTGTCTTCATTTTTGCCAACGGAGATCTTGAGTCAAAGCTAAGCTCTGAAATGAGCTTTGACACAAGATGTCCGTTGCGAAAGAACAAAATTTGAATTTGGCAGAGCGTGCATTCAACGGTCAACCCCATGATTTAACCTTACTATTGGGATTGTAAAAATTAAATTGGAACTTCACGACATTTACATATTATTTATATTACTTTAATTATTTCTTAATACTAATAAAATCAGGAATATATTTTGTCATATAGTTTAGTTGACGGCCTTACTGGAATATTCATTAAAAGTGAAATTTTACTAATAATACTCAAAGAAACAGCCGTAAGAAGAGACGAGTATTTCTACTATAACACAATAGGATCTGTTAAAACCAGTAAACGGAAAGAAGAATAGAAGCCGTCCTCGGCCCTTTGTAACAATTTCTATAAGATTCTATTGTAGATTTATAATTCAAAAATGGTACCAAAGTCACAAGTAACGTCAACCGCTAATGTTCACGAATGTGTGTCAGTGCACAGTAAACAGTTTAAAGATGTGTCAGTACACAGTAAACAGATTAAAGATGTGTCAGTGCACAGTAAACAGTTTAAAGATGTGTCAGTGCACAGTAAACAATTTAAAGATGTGTCAGTGCACAGTAAACAGTTTAAAGATGTGTCAGTGCACAGTAAACAGTTTAAAGATATTTTATCCTACTTATAACACTGTAGGATCTTTTAACTATGTGGTCAGTGTGTCAGCCTTTGCGTGGTTGGGTTTCACATGTATATTTTCAATTACGCTGTATTTTATCGTGATCAATCCTTCTTTGCTTCTCCATTCCCTGGTTAATTAAATAGCTGGCTGGACTCAGTATTTCAAACATTTCAGATACAATTCTGTTGCCATTAGATCTTCCATCAAAGCGAAAAGATCTGGATTACTATAGTTTACAATTTACTAGAAGACACCATACTTTCTGTAAAACCCATTTCTATCTGTGAAGGATTAGCAGTAGGGGTTTCTTCAGGCAAGTTGCCGTCTGCCGTCGGCTTGGTTTTTTCCTCAGCCTCATAAGCTTTGTTGTCGATACCACTTTTTTCTAGGTTTTCCTCTGTTTTCGCTCTGTCGTTGGCTTCTTGCTGTGCGGCTGCATGCTTTTTGTTTGCCAAATACAACCATCTGAAAGAAAAATAAAATTGCTGTATTTAACTTAATTTCGTTGTATTTAACTTTGTCTACAACTTAGTTTCTTAGTTATGACTGCTGCTTTTCTGCATAGCAATAATAATGTAAACAGCCTTTAAAAACGAAGGTTTGGAATTCGCTAGTTATGTTGTATGTTATAATTACGTTATTGAAACTGGGTTGTAAGTATGCATGAATGGATCTTTGTTACTCTTTCACGCCGCAACTACTGAACCGATTTGGCTGGAATATAGATAGTTTATAGCCCGGATTAACACGTAGACCTGAAAAAATCCATCGTCATCATCCTCGCTTCAGACACGCCGAAGTACATAATACACTTACAAGAATATAAGTACAGCGGGCACAGTGAGTCCGCCGCCGAGCAGGAAGAAGGCGCCGGGGAAGGACTTGATGGTGGCGGTGTACACGCTGGTGTACATGGGCGCGTACACCAGCGGCATCATCGCTTTAGACACGCCGAAGTACATAATACACTTACAAGAATATAAGTACAGCGGGCACAGTGAGTCCGCCGCCGAGCAGGAAGAAGGCGCCGGGGAAGGACTTGATGGTGGCGGTGTACACGCTGGTGTACATGGGCGCGTACACCAGCGGCATCATCGCTTCAGACACGCCGAAGTACATAATACACTTACAAGAATATAAGTACAGCGGGCACAGTGAGTCCGCCGCCGAGCAGGAAGAAGGCGCCGGGGAAGGACTTGACGGTGGCGGTGTACACGCTGGTGTACATGGGCGCGTACACCAGCGGCATCATCGCTTCAGACACGCCGATGTACATAATACACTTACAAGAATATAAGTACAGCGGGCACAGTGAGTCCGCCGCCGAGCAGGAAGAAGGCGCCGGGGAAGGACTTGATGGTGGCGGTGTACACGCTGGTGTACATGGGCGCGTACACCAGCGGCATCATCGCTTCAGACACGCCGATGTACATAATACACTTACAAGAATATAAGTACAGCGGGCACAGTGAGTCCGCCGCCGAGCAGGAAGAAGGCGCCGGGGAAGGACTTGATGGTGGCGGTGTACACGCTGGTGTACATGGGCGCGTACACCAGCGGCATCATCGCTTCAGACACGCCGAAGTCCATAATACACTTACAAGAATATAAGTACAGCGGGCACAGTGAGTCCGCCGCCGAGCAGGAAGAAGGCGCCGGGGAAGGACTTGATGGTGGCGGTGTACACGCTGGTGTACATGGGCGCGTACACCAGCGGCATCATCGCTTCAGACACGCCGAAGAACGAGTTCACCTTGCCTGGAACACGAGCAGTTTAAATAATGCCAATCTTCGCAGAGGCTTTCCATCTGCGCGGGAGATATTAGGTAAGTATACCTAACGTGCACAATACTTGTGTAGGTACAGTCACGGAATGAAAAGGTTCGTCAATTTTCAAATTGATTCGGTTATTATGGTTTGTTGACATAATGGACTATTGCAGTACTAGTGCAAGCGAAAATCGACTCTAAGGTGACGAACCTTTTTATTTCGCGACTAGGTATATCTACACTCGATAGAAAAGCAGCTCCGGGCGGTAGCTTAATGTGCTCAAAAGCTCTCAAAGTGTTAAAACATCGTCAATTTCAGAACTTTAAGCTGGTTTAGGTACTAAGAACTTACTGATACAAACACCCAGGACCTCGTTATATGCATTCAAATAGGTATGTATATTGTATATGCTACAACGACGACCCAATAAACGAAGAAGGCGACATCATTTTGACACCTCCCTGGCGCATTTGCGCGCGCTCGGATTCTCGAGTAGGAGGTCGCGGGTTCGACTCCCGCCACGGGCCACTTTGGAATTTTATAATTTCTAAAATGGCTCAGGTCTGGTCTGGTGGGAGACTTCGGCTATGGCTTGTTACCACTCTACCAGCAAAGACGCACCGCCAAGCGATTTAGCGTTCCGGTGCGATGCTGTGTAGAAACCGTTAGGGGTGAGTTTACTTACCCCTTCCAAGTTAGTACGTTAACATCTTCGGCTGTATCATCACTTACCATGAGGTGAGATCGCAGTCAAGTACTAACTTGTGTCTTGTATAGTGTAAAAAAGGCAGTTAACTTGCTGTATTGGAGTGTGTCTTTCACTTTCTTAAGGAATACCGATAACCTTGACTAGCTGGTAGGCAATTTAGCATACAAAAAAATACAGCCATGAGCCATGACCAGATTCGAACCTAAAAGACTTAATTTGTATTCATAACACAAAAGCAACGGTACTAGGTCGTTACTTTCGGTATGCAAAGCGCAAACCATCGAGTATTGGTCATCGAGTCCATAAAAATTGCAAAAAACAGATGCAGAATTTTCAGAATCAAACGTATGTTAAGGCCTATATACTATGTGATTCTAGAAAGTATAATATTAGAAGAAAACCTTCTACGCTTGTCACTAATTAGGTAACTATTATAATATTGACACGCACTTAATCGAGTAATCATACGCTAAAAATGCCTTATATTATTTTGAAAAAGAGCTGATAGTTAGGTATTCTTATTTCTTATATTGCAGGACGTGTTTTTACCGTATGTTATAGGGATACTAGCTGACCTTGCAAACCTTGTTTTGGCATTTAAATTATAATTTTCACTTATGAGTATGAAAAATAGTATAGGTACCTACCTATCTACGTGAACACAAAAAATTTCATTAAAAATCGCTCAAGGAGTTTTGTTACAAAAACTTTCATTTTATAATTTATTTGTATAAGTAAGTATTGGAATAATTTCTGAGAGGGATACAAAATTACAAACGTACCTAGTTCATCCTTCGCCACGAGCTTGGACACCATTGACCTCATCGCGATAAACGAAGTGCCGTTGAAGATTTCAATTAGAGGCGCTGAAAGGAAAACATGCATTATATTTGATAAATTAAAACCAATTAACCCACACACTGCAGTGCGACCAGGGGACTATTTTGTCCCCGGGGAAATGACATATCCCTTTCCACATTTTTGTTTATCCCCTTGCATGGGCACAGAGGTGGGGAAAATACTTCCTTGATTAGTCTCGGGGGGCTTATGTCTTAGTTGTGAAATTTCAACTCCCTTTCCCTTATTGGCCATGCTAAGGCGACTATTTTCTCCTTACTTAGGACAACTCTCCTTACTTACTTCTGCTACAGAGGACAAAATCGGGGAAATACGATTTTATCCACTGCCCGTGCTAGGGGGGCTGATGAAGTTATCTATACAACTTCTGACGTCATCATTTTGGAGATTTCCCTAATAGCCTCAACTATTGGTAAAGTATGAAGTCACAAACCTATGTATATCTGCCAGGTCTCGGTGGCGAAGGCGTACATGAAGCCCGACAGGATCTTGCTGGTGCAGGAGATCACCCCGATGATGGCGTCGTCGAACTTCAGCAGGTGGCTGAACACGCCCACGGAGAACAGCGTGCCTGCCAACGCCACAATCATGGTTAGTCATCATATCACGAGGTATCTCAATCAAAGCCCAGCAGGGCTAGACAAAGTAACAGACGTTTACCGTTGACGACTGTAGATAAAAATGTATGGACAAACCACGTGACTGTAGACAACACGCGCTGTTTTTGAAAATCGAGTACGACAGTTTGAACGCTCCCTGGCGTTCGCGCATACTTGTTGATAACTTTAGCGTAAGTACTGCGAGTGACAAGCGACAGCAGCAGCAGCACAGAGAACAACGCTACGCATGGAGTAGATTATGCTTTCATATGTTTTGTACTAGTGGTCACGTGGTTTTTCTACTGTCGTCAACGCTTGACAACAAGTCACTTTGTCTAGGTCAGCTGTGGTTTCCAATACCTACCTAATGTTCTTAATGTGCGAATTGTGCCAATTGAATAGACGTAATACACTGGACCCGGCGAACCGCGCAAAAAAAGTGTCGCCAGTTTACTGGTGTAAAAATGTTTGTTTTTATAACTCTCTAATTTTTTCTTGTATGAAGAAGGTTAACATGAAATGTTTAGATGGGCTCATCTTTATAGGTGTTCTAGCCAAAATTGGAGCACGATCTCCTGGATAATGTCATTTGGCTGGAGCACGAAATATCTCCTAGGGCCCTAAGAGCATAATTGCGCCTAAAGAGTTTGTTTTAATATTAAAACAAAGTCTTTATTTACGAAACAGAATATTTTTTTTGTCGAGATCGAGAAATATGTCCATGTAGGTACTTAATTGTACCTACATTTTGCCAAGATTATCTTTGTCAACAATGATATATAATATATAAAAAGGAGTAGATATGTGACAAGCGCGCGCGTTGTGAAGACTCAAAAATCCTACAATTGTAAGTTTCGTAGTTAAGTAGTCTGCGTCGAGCGCAAGCATTATTGATGTCTCTTTCGTTTGCGTGCTGTTTCGTATCTTTTGTTCTAATTATCAGTGAGTGGCAGTTCGGCACAGATTTAAAACGCAATTTACTATGAACGTAACGTATCTTGGTGATCTATGTTTGTCAAAATAAGGTCAAAAGGTGTATAATTTAAGGTTGTTGATTGTTCGGCCAAAGTAGCCTGCGAAATTTAGTTTTTCGCAAATACTTAGTAGGTAGGTACCTAGTACCTATTCTTTTTGCAGCTTCCCACATTTGGAGAACCAGAAAACTGGAAACCAATATCAAATGAATGAGTATTTTTAGCAAAGTTTTTATGAACATCTTGTAAATTATAGGTAGATGTATAAATATTTTGCTCGTGAAATTCTTTGAAATAAGCCTACTTACGATGTAGGTATTTTACAGCTCTTATTACATTACATTTGCTTACATTTTTTCGAAAAACTAAAAAACTAGAATTTGCGTGGCCGGATGTTCCATGCCCCTTAAGTCAACTTAAATAAATCGTATGTACATTGTACCTCCTTCTTTCCTTGCGTATTATTTTTTCCTTTATCACATAAAAATGATATTTAACTGCTCCAAACCCACATAACTTCGCAACATTGTAAGGAACAGATATGCAAATGATATTTTGGAATACATTATTATACTCTTTCATTTGTACAGTTGTGTATCATGTAACAGGAAAGCTTTAGAATGTTGACTAACCTTTAAAATATTAGGTAAGGTAGGTATACCGTACAGTCCGACAAGGCTCTCTTGGCACTTGAATGACATTGTCAGGAGGGCGCTGTTACAGAACCGCAACCAGAAAATAAAATATCCTCAATGTCACTTAAATTTTACTTCAATTTTAGTAAATATTAAGCAAAAATTACACAACATACAATAGCAATATACCGATAGTATCACAAGATATCGGCGTTAGTTTCAATTTTGGCCACCCGCCAAGATAGCCTTGTCGCACTGTATACTTGTTCATTATAGTACAGTGGATCGTCGATTATCCAAAAGTCAATCAACCGAAGCTCTTATCCGACCTATCTTGGTCTCCCTTTGGTATATAATTCTATGGACTCCGGGTGTAATACCAAATTCACGAAAAAAGTGTCCCGAGAAAACCTATATAAACGAGGGTACATTTATTTTCATTAACAAACTTAAACATTGTAATTTATGTCTTAAACCAGTATTATGCAGCCTAATTTTGCTTAAGTTCGATTGGAACTCTTTTCGCGTTTTGGTTTTCATTAGGTTCGGACACTTTTTAGCGCTGACCCGAAATCCTTAGTTTATATATCAATGTGGTCTCCGATTAAAGCGTTTATGAGAGCAAGGTGAAAGCGACCAGTATTAAATAGCTGCCCTTAAAAAATATGTGATCTTGGTATTGCCCGTAAACGGGTTGGCTTGCTTCGGTACGATTTTTTAAAAGTTAATTGTACCTATACTATAGCATACGTATACCTACATTTTTGATACAAGACTGCACGTTTCCTTTTATAATTAATATTGAATACGAATTCACCGTGGATATATGTATAAGCATGGCATGAATCAGTCCCCCACCTATTAACCGGAAAACCGAAAAAATACATATACCAATACTTCAATATAATATTGTGATATATGTAACCACCACACTCCATTTCAAAGATAAGTACCCAGCACAAACATAAAACATTACTGATAAGTACAGGTGTGGCCGTGAATGACGCCCTTTGCACACAATAAGTCTTTATGCTAGCCACAATAGATCAATAAGTACTTACCCACTAGGGAAGTGCACATGGCATATGTGGAGAACATACTGAAATCCACCTCGTTCCAGTTGAACCGGTACCGCGTGAACAGGTACATCACTGACATCTCGCCTGAAAACATTGTACGGATATTAGAATTGGTACCAAGACTTTTTTTTACGCTATACAAGTTAGTACTTGACTGCGATCTCACCTGATGGTAAGTGATGATGCAGTCTAAGGTGTTAGCGTACTAACTTGGAAGGGGTAAGTTACGAGTATGTCACCCCAACGGTTTCTACACAGCATCGTACCGGAACGCTAAATCGCTTGGCGGTACGTCTTTGCTGGTAGGGTGGTAATTATCCACGGCCGAAGCCTCCCACCAGACCAGACCTGAGCCAATTTAGAAATTATAAAATTCCAAAGTGACCCGTGGCGGGAATCGAACCCGCGACCTCCCACTCGAATCCGAGCGTGCGTCCCCTGCGCCACGGAGGTCGTCAGAACAGACTGCGAATTTTTCAATGATTGGGAAGGGATAAATAAACTCACTTTTACGGGTTATGTGCGTTTTCAGGAAACTAAATAATATCACTTTCGCAACAAAAACATCGAGTTATGATTTCCCATAACTCGATGTTTTTGTGTTGAATTTGAGAAAGACCCTATTCTCGCTGTCTATCTGTGACAACCGAGTGGCGCAGCAGAAGTCGTCCATCCCTATTCCCTCTGCTTCGGAGGTCGTGGGTTCGATTCCCACAACTGGAAAATGTTTAGAGCGTGAATGTTTTCCAGTGTCTTTTTATATACAGTGTGTCCGACATACAGTGTTGTTGTATAGCTTAACTCAAAAGCTATTGATTTAGTACAAACAAAATTGGCCTTAACGACCTCGTTTTTGCAAATATTACCAATAACTTCAATAACGGCAATTTTTTTCGAAATCGAGGCATTTTAATTGATTTATTTTAATGTTTTACATTATTATTTGGTATCCAGCGATGGAAAATATTGTACCCAGTCGAATGAGACAATTTGAGAACATGTGAAGCAAGACTTTCAAGTTATTACTGATTTTGTGTGCATATATCCAAAAAAACGCAACCAAAATTGAAATGGCTCTCACGGGGAGGGGGTGAGGAGGCGCCCCCCCTTTATAGGAAATTTTTTGCTTGTAATGAGTTATAGAACACTCCCTTAAATTATCGCTAGTTCGATTCCGGACACACTGTATAGGCGTTTTTCTGAATATCGTTATTATTTGTATATTAACTATTAATTATAATTCTCTACACAAGCTATCCCTCGCACACGATTACATTGTATAGTGCGAGCGAGAGACGAATAATATAATGTCAGTCCTAAAGTATTTGAAATCGCATAGGTAATGTACAATTTAATTCATGTAGCACGTACCATCTGCCAAATTCGAAACTTCTTGAACAATGGATCATCAATACCTACGTCAGGTACCTACGTATAATATCTTTCTTCATACCTACTGATCGTGCATTCGAAATATACTTACCAATCTCAGACTACACTGTGTTACCAATTTGTAAATGTATACTAAACATCACAAACATATACTAAAAATTGATCAAATGCGAGTCGGTCTCGCACACTGAGTGTTCCGCGCTATCAATACTAATTTTATTAGGTATTCTCAGTAGCATTAAGGTGATTTATTGAATTTATTTTTGTCTTTGTCACTCTCACGGATACGTTGATGGGTGCGACATGCAGCGTCGCGGAAGAATATGTCAGAAATACGACCTTTTACCTAATTACTCAAAAACTAAGCCAGTTATCAAAAATCTGTTTCTCAACGTTTTTAGATATAATTATTACCGACACATTAAAACTAAAATTACAATTACATCCATTTCAGTTTCCGATAAAAACGAGAAGAACTGAGATTGTCGAGCAACTTTTGGGAGAACTTTCTATCGAGGAAATTTTATCCAATCGTGTTTCTGCTTCTCAACGATTTTAGATTAAAGACCCAAAATACATGACGTGTAAATTTAAAAGGCATTGTCTTTATAGTTTTTATACAAAACTTCACTAAAGATCGTGTAAATACGGCTTCTACGCCGTTAATAAAATTGGTCAAGTGCGAGTCGGGCTCGCGCACTGAGGGTTCCGTAACATCAAGAGTATATTAGCTTTCTCTATAGTATTACTAGCTGACCTGGCAAACGTTGTTTTGCCCTTGGGGATTTAAAAAATAGTTGAATTGAGATTTAAACTATCCTATCTCTCAAGTTAGATCGAACTGCACATGGTGTGCGAATTTTATTATAATCGGTTAAGTGGTTTAGGAGTCCATTGAGGACAAACATTGTGACACGAGATTTATATATATTAAGATAGTAAACTAAACACCCCTACCCACTAAATCAAAAGCCGTGCATAAAAATCACGTTTATTGTATGGGAGGGAGCCCCACTTAATTTTTTATTTTATTTTAATTTTACAATTTATTTTCTTGTCCTTATTAGTGGACATTATATTATTATAGTGTATATATTAGTTTATAGTTTGATGATTATGTATTGAATATCTTTGTTTATTTGTTTAACCTAGTTTATGTATTAGTTTGTAGTTATTTGTATGTATATAGTTTATAAATCTTCACCACCTGCAAAATCTAGTTCCTTTGTTTTCCTTTTCTCAAGGTTGCCTGGCAGAGATCGCTGCTAAGCGATAAGGCCGCCTTTTGTGCCTAAAATTAGTTTATTATGTATTTCTGTTTTGTACAATTTCTTGTGTGGTGCAAATAAAGTGTATTTATTATTATTATCATATTTATTTTTACTCTCACACCCGGCACATAATAAATATATATAAAAGCCAAAGAGACATAATAAACTTACTTAAATACGAAAAATATAAATAAACATACATAAACGTTACACACATACATATATGTGCCGGGCGGAGGACTACACCCCGGCAGGGGAGACCAAACGGCCGGGGGTCAGGGCGACAGGCTAAGAAACCGACGGACTATCCTAGCCGAGTCGAGCACCACCGCCTTCTGCATCTTGGCCGCAAGTGAACTGCCACGGAAACCCAGTCGCCGCAGATGGTGAGCGAGGCTGACTGGGATTAAACCATTGGCAGATATCACGATTGGAATGGTTTCAGTGGACTCCACGTGCCACATGGCGGAAACCTCGTGAGCCAGATCCAGATACTTTCGCTTTTTCTCCGTCTCAGCTCTCACGAGGTTCTCGTCATACGGGATCGTGATGTCCACCAAAAACACCCGCGACTGTGCCCGGTCCATCACCACGATATCAGGCTTGTTAGCCAAGATCGTCCTGTCCGTGATGATTGATCGGTCCCAATAGAGCCGGACGCCGCCGCGCTCGATGACAGGAACCGGGGTGTACCTATAATAAGGCACCCTCTCATCCAGGAGTCCGTACTTCAGAGCAAGCTCTTGGTGGAGGATTTTGGCTGCTTGGTTGTGCCTGTGCAAATACTCAGTGTTGGCAAGCGCCGAACACCCCGAAAGCACATGTCTGAGTGACTCACCGGGATGGCGACAGGCTCGGCAGATGTCGTGAGTGCCATCCTTCAGAATGTACTTTCGGTAGTTCCGCGTCTTAACCACCTGATCTTGTATTGCACAGACAAAACCCTCGGTTTCCCCAAAGAGGTCACCGAAACGCAGCCACTGCACGGACGCTTTTCTATCCACGTGGGGCTCATGAAGAGCCTTAAAAAAGCGTCCGTGCAGCTCCTTCCCTTTCCATACGGACTCCCGGTCAGAGGTACTAAGCACACCCGGTCCCTGCCACTCGACGTTAGCCAAAGATAGGGGGGTCAGCCCTTTATCACATTCTATGACTTCCCGATGCATTGGAGACTCCCGCTTCGCCTCGAAGTAAGTTCTGAGGCTGGATATCTCCCGGTTGTGCATGGTCTTGACGTTGAGCATGCCTCGACCACCACACTTCCGAGGGATATACAGCCTCATGACAGACGACTTCGGGTGGTGCATGCGATGGGTAGTCATAGTTGTGCGGACCTTTCTATCCAGGGCGTCAAGCTCGGTCTGAGTCCATCTGAGCACGCCAAAGGTATACATGAGGACGGGCATGACCCAGCCGTTATAGGCTCGGACTTTATTGGCACCTGACAAATAACTTTTACAGATCTTTGCCAGGCGCCGAAAAAAGACCTCGCAAACTGACTGTTTTACATCCGCCTCCTGAACCCCTAAAGACTGTGACATGCCAAGATACCGGTATGACTCAGCCTCGGAAAGGGTCTTGATGCTCGACGGCTCGAGATTGATCTCGGCCGAGCGAGCGACCCGTCCCCGCTCCACATGCAGGACCGCGCACTTGTCCACCCCGAGTTCCATTCTGATGGAATTGCTGAACTCAGTGGTGATGTTCAACAATTCCTGCAGACGGGAAGCGCTGGGCGCCATCAGTTTGAGGTCATCCATGTAGAGAAGGTGAGGTACCTTCGGCCCCCCTCTCCGAAACTGAAAGCCTGTCCCGGAACCCTCCAGCAAAGTGCTAAGGGGGTTCAGAGCCAGGCAAAACCAAAGTGGACTCAAACAGTCGCCCTGAAAGATACCCCGCCGTATCCTAATTCGGTCACCCGCAGCCGCTAGCCGCTCGCCATGGAGACAAAGGATCGTGCTCCATTGCCCCATACATACTCCGAGGAAGTCTCGAACTGCGCTATCAACTTTATACAGCTCGAGGACCCTCAGGAGCCATGAATGAGGCACCGAGTCGAACGCCTTTTTATAGTCAATCCAGGCGGCGGAAAAATTCCGGCGGCTGCGTTTGACCAAATGGCCCGCGACGGAGTCGATGAGAAGGAGCTCCTTAGTACCGCGACCACCACCCCTACACCCGTTCTGAGCCCCAGACATGATCTCGTGGTTGTCAACATGACAGGTGACTTTGGAGCTCAGAACGGATGTAAGTGTCTTATAGATGGTAGTAAGACACGTAATGGGGCGGTACTTAGCCGGGTCAGCGGTATCCGTGGTTTTTGGAGCTAAATGAGTGATCCCAGTGGTGAAAAGGCTTGGGAGTGCCCTTTGCTTAAGAGCGTCCTGGAACTGTCGAGCCAAGGTCGCATGGCAAGCCGAGAAACCCTTAAGCCAGTAGTGATGCAGTCCGTCAGGCCCCGGACTTTTCCAGTTCGGGGCCCGCCTTACTGCACCAGCTACATCCTCAGCGGAGATGGCGACCGGGTTCATCGGCTCAATTGAGGCACATGCTTCCTCTACCGCCGCAATCCAAGGACCCTCTTCGTGCTCCACCTCCGTCGACCAAACACTGCGCCAGAAAGAGACTAGGTCAGCCGTGTCTGGTCGCTGAGAGGAGGAGCAGACCGCTGGGCACTCCAGCTTTTTGTAGAACCTTTTCTGATCACTCACGAAGAGGCGATTTTGCTGAAATCGCTCAACTCTTTCCGAGTACCGCCGAATGCGGTTTCCCCATGCAGCGATTTTCTGCTTCAGGTCGTCGATGCGCTCCGTTAGTTTTTGTGCTATATCGGGTTGGTCTAGGCGAACCCCCATCCCATTAAAAGCTATCCTAACGGAGCGCACAATCCTTGGCCTTGTATTGCCCGACCTGAAGCTCTGCAGTCTGCCAATGAGGCCTCTGGCAAGGGTGATACGTCGTTCTATTCTCTTCTTCCAGGCAGGCTCTGCACTGGATCTAGCGGCACACCGTCCAAGTTTCTTGGCTTTGACGCCAATGAAACGATGGACGGCTAGGGCAGCGCCGAAGAGAATAGAAGCCGTATCATCCAAACCAGTGCTGCTCTCCAGATGTTGTGGCAGCATTTGGTTAATGGCCTCAATGACATCCCGCGTCGCCACATTTAACGAGAGCCGGGAAAGCCGCGGACGATCCTCTAGAGGAGCAACTCGGATTTCAGCAATCGTCTCTTCTAAAATCCTTCTCATCCGCTCTATATCAAGGGCGACTGTTCCCTCGGTGTCCTCCTCCACAGGCAAATCTTGAGACAGATTCACGGTCTCTTCGCGGGCAGGGGCCGCAGGAGACTCGATTTGCGCTGTGGTTGAGGTTGGTACGTCGGGAACAGCCTCACGTCGCAATCGTTCGAGCTCGGCAGCGCTGAAGATGTTAGAGCGCATTATGAACCGAGCCCGATCTGCCAGGTTTTGCTCCGTGACAGCTAGTTGCGGCTCAAGTAGCTGAAACTCGCGGTACATAGCTGCCCGGTAGCCAGTCCGTCCGGTTTCCCCCCCTGTGGCCCTGAAATACGCCCGCATGACGTTCTCATTCATTGGAACTGTCCACTTCATGCGGCGTACACCACCAGCGGCGGGCTCCGATGATTGGGCCCTAGAGGACCCTGCCGGAGCCAAGCCATCTGGTGGGGATGATGGAATTGCCGGCCGGCTAGGTGGTAGTGCCGGCCGGCTGCTGATGTGGCTGGCGGACCGCATGCTGCCACGTCCAGCGCCAGCCCCAGACGCGCCCTGGCGCCCCCCAGGCAGCGACCCTATAAGCGCATTCTCTGTGTTCGTATCCATCATTTTTTACAAAAGGGGGGGAGGGTGAGTGGCAATTACATCACCCGGGGTCCACTCAAGTCCCCGGGGAGGCTGTTTTATTATAGAAAGCCAGCTCGCTCATTTGGGAGAACCATAAGCCAGGTGTACACAGAGCAGCAACTCCGCATACGCCCAGCTTAAAGACTTTGAATGGTTCTCCCATCCCTTAGTCGCCTCTTACGACACCCACGGGTAAGAGATGGGGTGGCAATATTCTACTCTGCCGTTGCCACACGGCTTATTATTATTAATTTATTTCTATAGTAAGTAGAAACCGGATACAGGAAAATTTTGCAAGGACTATCCCTAACATTGTATGGTCCTTCGAGAAAGCCGGATATAGGAAAATTTTGCAAGGACTATCCCTAACATTGTGTATAAGTAAATATTCTGTGAAAATTTGAAGCGTCTACCTGTCACCGTTATCAATATCGAGCAAAAACAAGGAAAAAAATCACGTTTGTTGTATAGGAGCCCCCTTAAATATTTACTTCTTTCTATTTTTTAGTATTTGTTGTTATAGCGGCAACAGAAATACATCATCTATGAAAATTTCAAGTCTATCATGTCTATCTATAGTAGCTATCACGGTTCCGGAGATACAGCCTGGTGACAGACGGACGGACGGACAGACAGACGGACAGCGAAGTCTCGCTAATAGGGTTCCTTTTTTTACCCTTCGGGAACCCTAAAAAGTAAACTAATCACCTCTGCCCGCCAAATTAAAAAATGAGCAAAAAATCACGTGTTTTATGCGAACGTTCGCGTTAAATATCTATTTTATCCTGTTTTTACATATTTTATGCTTGCACCTAATGTACGAACAGGTGATACAAAGTATAGAATAGATAGAATACTTATAGGTAGGTATACCTACCTAATGAGTTATTGACGCAAGTTTGGAATATCAACAAGGTATCAGTATAATTGATAGCAGGATGTGGTATTCTTTGTTGACGAAAGCAGTAGGTACGGCTGAGTGTTTGCTAAAACTAAAATAATTGGTCAGGTACGAGTCGGGCTCGCGCACTGAGGTTTCCGTACTATATTAGGAAAAGTTAAACCATAAGGCCCGGTTACCGCCAAAGCGGAGCGGAGAGGAGCTGTGTTTGGGTAACCAATCAGATTTCGTTATTTCGACATCTCCTCTCCGTTCCGGACTCACACTTACCATAAATAGGTCCAGTAACAACACAGAGCACGATGACCAGCATGATGACCCGCAGCCGGCGGTTGTTGGGGCCGCTCTTTAACGCGCCCATCAGCATGTCCTTCACGTACCGCGTGTAGAAGAAGTCATGAATCAAATACTCACCATAAATAGGTCCAATAACAACACAGAGCACGATGACCAGCATGATGACCAGCAGCCGGCGGGTGTTGGGGCCGCTCTTGAATACGACCATCACCGTGTCCCTCACGTACCTACCGCATGTAGAAGCCATGAATCAAATACTCACCATAAATAGGTCCAATAACAACACAGAGCACGATGACCAGCATGATGACCCGCAGGCGGCGGTTGTTGGGGCCGCTCTTGAACGCGACCATCAGCGTGTCCCTCACGTACCGCGTGTAGAAGAAGTCATGAAACAAATACTCACCATAAATAGGTCCAATAACAGCACAGAGCACGATGACCAGCATAATGACCCGCAGGCGGCGGTTGTTGGGGCCGCTCTTGAACGCGACCAGCAGCGTGTCCTTCGCGTATCGAATAAGTCACGAATCAAACACTCACCATAAATAGGTCCAATAACAGCACAGAGCACGATGACCAGCATGATGACCCGCAGCCGGCGGTTGTTGGGGCCGCTCTTTAACGCGCCCATCAGCATGTCCTTCACGTACCGCGTGTAGAAGAAGTCATGAATCAAATACTCACCATAAATAGGTCCAATAACAACACAGAGCACGATGACAAGCATGATGACCCGCAGCCGGCGGTTGTTGGGGCCGCTCTTTAACGCGCCCATCAGCATGTCCTTCACGTACCGTGTGTAGAAGAAGTCATGAATCAAATACTCACCATAAATAGGTCCAATAACAACACAGAGCACGATGACCAGCATGATGACCAGCAGCCGGCGGATGTTGGGGCCGCTCTTGAATACGACCATCACCGTGTCCCTCACGTACCTACCGCATGTAGAAGCCATGAATCAAATACTCACCATAAATAGGTCCAATAACAACACAGAGCACGATGACCAGCATGATGACCCGCAGGCGGCGGTTGTTGGGGCCGCTCTTGAACGCGACCATCAGCGTGTCCCTCACGTACCGCGTGTAGAAGAAGTCATGAAACAAATACTCACCATAAATAGGTCCAATAACAGCACAGAGCACGATGACCAGCATAATGACCCGCAGGCGGCGGTTGTTGGGGCCGCTCTTGAACGCGACCAGCAGCGTGTCCCTCACGTACCGCGTGTAGAAGAAGTCATGAAACAAATACTCACCATAAATAGGTCCAATAACAACACAGAGCACGATGACCAGCATAATGACCCGCAAGCGGCGGTTGTTGGGGCCGCTCTTGAACGCGACCAGCAGCGTGTCCTTCGCGTATCGAATAAGTCACGAATCAAACACTCACCATAAATAGGTCCAATAACAGCACAGAGCACGATGACCAGCATGATGACCCGCAGGCGGCGGTTGTTGGGGCCGCTCTTGAACGCGACCAGCAGCGTGTCCTTCGCGTATCGAAGAAGTCACCAATCAAACACTCACCATAAATAGGTCCAATAACAGCACAGAGCACGATGACCAGCATGATGACCCGCAGGCGGCGGTTGTTGGGGCCGCTCTTGAACGCGACCAGCAGCGTGTCCTTCACGTACCGCGTGTCGAAGAAGTCACGCAGCCACTCGCAACAGTTGTTGGTTTTCTTCTGGAAAAAATACCATGGATGTTGAGAACACGATCCCCTACATTTTTGAAGTAAAAACTTCTTAAGGCGCCTTGGGCTTTTTGGAGATGGGTAAAATCTTTGATCTCGTTACGATTGTGCAACCTACGATCCGAAACACAGTGGAGAACGCAGCATAATATAATGCTGGTACGCAAGCATTTGACGTAAATACCACGAAAATTGTCTGCATTATTGCAGACAATTAAACCAGAGGTTTAACTTCAATCACATCCTCGTTACTTAAGAGATCAATAGACATTTTACTAAGGCTATGCAAATGGAAGGGATCACTTATTTACACAGGAAAGTACCAGTGTTGTTTCAACCACTTTTGACTGTTATGGTATTCTGTGGTCTTATCTCATAATCTAATAGCTATCGCATACTGGTGAGTGGTGACGGCATGGCAAGGGATTTTGGACATTCAAACGTGTCGTAATAGTTAAAGGTATGAGTTATGACATAATTTTCTGTTCTTCAAAATTATGCCGCGGAGTTAATTTCGATGCCGCGGCATAATTTTGAATTATTGCTATTTATGTCGTATTTCTATGCTTGAACGTCCATTGGTTCACCAAACTCTTCCGAAACGGCTCTACCCATTTTGATGTTTTTTTTTTTGTCTTCATTCTGTAAACTTTGGGAATTAGCTAGTCGTAAGCACAGATTTTAGTCGTAAGCTAGTATTTTTCATACCCCTAGGGCCTAAGTATATGGTAAAACAACGTCATATAAGCTTTAGATGTGCACGCCTGGACTTCAAACCACAGACCCTGATTAGAAAACAAACATCTGCACCACTGAACTATCACCGCTTGCCACGGCTTCGCAGAATTCATATTCCTAAGAACACAATAGAAAAAGGTCAGCGCCAATTATGCAACTGTCGTAATCTCAAGAGGATCTCAAGCGATATAAATTATAATTACCTACATTAATATCCTTATGAAGCTGGTTGTTACCTACTTTTTACGAGTAATTAAATCTATATGTGATTATCGCTTTAAGTACCTACCTACCTATCTACTCGTAAGAGCTATTGAGTGATGGTGGGTTTTTATAGACCAGGACATTGAAGAGTGAGAATTCCGAAATCATTCAATTCATAATCGACATAATCATACATAAGTCGACAGAATCCAAGACCGTCGGCTTCCCGAAATGATTGATGCCTAATAGGTTCTAAAACCTATTAGACATTAATTTAATTAATTAAAAGAGCTCTAGGTCTATCGCATTAAATTTAAAGAAGTTTTTATTTACAGAGTCTAAAAATGTCGTATATCTTTTGTAGAAACTACTTAAGTAAGTTCTGAATAATGGTTTCAAGGCCAACCAAGGCCGTAAAGGGGTTATAACAAAACTAGTCTAAAGTACGTCTAGTCTATTTTTTAGTCTTTTACAATTTACAGTAATATCAATTATATAATAATGATTTAAAACTAGCATTTCGCAGCGTCCTTCCTTTCAAGCGGTAGTTAAAATATAGGGTTACCAACAGAACAATTTGTTGCCTCAAAATAATTTGTTTGCTCAAAAAATAAAATCCGGAATATTCAAATCAATACTGACGCGATAGCGCTGTACTGACTTCAAATTTATTTACACGTTGGCAGTACAGCACTGACTTACATCGAATTTGAAGTCAGTAACTGAGCTAATGTGAATCTGCCACTTGTTGCAAAATAGTTGTAAATTACAAGCACTGCACGTACATTAGGTAGGTATACCTACTGACCATACAGGAAAAGCTACGAGGAGTGTAGCCATATATTTTTTTCTTTTCCTAAATGTTTGAACATTCCCGCTTGAACGCCGCATACATTATATAAGTTTTCTTGGAGAAAAAAATATTGCCAGCCCTACCAACAGTGATCAAAGTGGGTCAAGTTGATGGACTTTTTTATTGTTACGCTCGATGATCCCATTTAGTCGTTGAACTCGGGCCCTATTATGTAACTAAAGATGATGCAGTCTGTGGAATCTCTTGTTTTTTTTTTTATCACAGATTAACAAAGCAGCATTAAGGTGACGAGAGGACAAGTAGAAGTAGATACGAAGTACCTAACTGCTTACTCTTAATTAGGCAAGGAGCAACAATCCTAAACCTGTAAAGTTTTTTATAACCTAACTGCTTACTCTTAATTAGGCAAGGAGCAACAATCCTAAGCCTGTAAAGTTTTTTATAACCTAACTGCTTACTCTTAATTAGGCAAGGAGCAACAATCCTAAACCTGTAAAGTTTTTTATGGGGCCTGTAAACTACAATGTCTCCAAAACACTGTTCGTTTTTGTGCATACTTGGATCATGTTGTAGTGTTATTCGGATTATTATAGTAATAATCTATGCTCCTGGCCATATTTTGTTTGGAAATACTTCTTTAAAACGAAATAATAATCAATTTTGATCACACGAATTACAAATGATTTTGGTATTACGTTTGACCCACGATGTCTCCCAAGACATCGTGGGTAATACCTAATCTCTTAATGCAGAATCTGGAGTTTTTGATGACCTTATTGGAAAGGATATTGGAAAGGAAGGTTCTTGATTGGATTCAAACAAGCCCATAGTAACTCAATGCAGGCCACTTCGAAATTTTGTATTTCAAACCTATAACGGCTAGGGTATCGATGCAATGCTCTATCTATAGCAACCGAGTTGAACGTCTCTACTGTTATTCCTTTTCACTGATAACGTTTTAGCAGCATCGTCACCCATCAGGCGCGATTGCGATTACTAAAGTAGTTACTAACGTGAAATTAATAAAAAAATAAAGCCCAATAATTATTATTATTGACTTAGGTCAGACCAACAAGTCATGTAATCGATTTACTCGTGCAATGTCGTAACCACCGAGATGAAATAACAAAGATTACTACATTGATCTTTGTTTGTTAGTACCATACAAAGCGCCTTTTGCACGACTTGTACGATGAAGTAATCCTCACAATGGCAGCTGTCATTGGTATTATCTAACAATTTAATTGGATCTAAGTAATTAAATTGATAACTTACTCGTGTTAAAATAAATACTTATTAAAATAGGGATTAAATAGAAGGTAACCTACATCTATTATACCTACATCTAGTATACCTACATCGCAATAAATGTTGCAAATTGACATCACATTAGATCGATGATTGAAGAATAAATAAAATTATTGCTTTAGATGACGTAGA
Organism: Coenonympha glycerion; assembly: GCA_963855885.1. Taxonomy (NCBI): domain Eukaryota; kingdom Metazoa; phylum Arthropoda; class Insecta; order Lepidoptera; family Nymphalidae; genus Coenonympha; species Coenonympha glycerion. The sequence continues at coordinate 10,284,699 of OY979637.1, read as the reverse complement.
CTAAGTTTGTTTGTATTTAATTTATTTCTTTTTTTTTCTATATTTTTATTCTGTGGTGTGCAATAAAGAGTTTATCTATCTATCTATCTATCTATCTAGATGTAAATCAATGACCGAGGAAACAATTTAACTGACCCCGTCTACAAAATTAGCTTAACTATTTCTAATCAGTCAAGTGGCGTATAAAATGGCTTAACCTAGGGTGGTAACTCAGTGCATTAACTTTTGACAACAAATCTTGGAGCTCATAATAAATGGGGCGCGTCCATAGTTTTATTAAGGACGCACCATCGTCATTAATGATAACTTAAATAGATAAAGTACAAGAAAGATTAATTAACAAAATAGGTATACGTACCACATTGATATCAGTCCTCTTAACTTCCTTTATCCTATAGTATCCGTAGAAGAAACTCAAAATGTACAACGTGGCACTCAACGAGAAGACACCGTACAAGCCAATCTTTCGCACTAATATACCACTAAGAGCTGCACCCACTGGCACTCCTACCGAATAGAATAGATTCACAATTCCTATTCTTAACGTCCTCTGTTCCTCCGTGGTCACGTCCGCTATGTAACTGAACACACCCATGAACATCGTGAACCATCCACCCGTTATCGCTGGGAATATAGCTTCGGTCACAGCCGCTGCCTCTACAGGCAGTTCGTAGAAGAAATATGTATTCACTATAAGTCCAATGCTCGTCAGGAACTCTCCAATAATCGGTATAAGCATACAAAACTTTCTCTGCCCGACTCTATCGCTGTACGCGCCAAGAAATATTAAAATGAAACACGGGAGAAACGATTGCAACACTGTTTTCCAGCCAGCTACAGACGCCACTAAAGTCTGTACCGCTTCTTCTTCAAAAGTATAGTTCGCTGTTTCTCTTTTAGTCAGAGCATCACATACATGATCTCCAAATCTCAAATTAACTCTACAAGCCTTCTCTAAATATAAATTTTGTGTGGCCAGAGCAGATAGTACGGACGGCATAACATAACACGCTAATATTGGTTCAACGGTTATCAAGGACACCATTCTTCGCGCCTTCTGGAATATATTTAGTCCTTTCATGCTGTTATCGTCGACAATCTCGTCTTTTAAGTTTGCCTTTTCATTGTTGATTTTGCCTTTAATTATACTATTCCTAATAGCGTCATTAATGATTAAGTTACTGCCTCCATTAGCCTTTTGTGATTTTTCGGTGTCATCATTACAGTCTTGAGCGGATTTTTTGTCGTCAAGCGTCATGATTCTGGATTTTGATTCTGAAACAAAAAAAATATTCATGAGTAATTCTGTTGCCTTACTAATTTTTATTTAAGTTTCGAGTACGAATAGATATTGTCACGGTTTTTAACACGATAAATGTAAAATTTGATAATATTCGATAATTCAGCTACTTTTCTGTCCATGGACCAACTTTTGTACCTCTGATTGATAAATGCTCTAATGCAGCAAATACCGGACGCCTCTAATCATGAGATGATTACTGCGTACTTGTTGTAATCGTCTGAATGGACAGAATTAACTTTACCTAGTCGTAATGTTTTTATTTTACTCGTGTCTGTAATATCTTTGTTTCCAACTTAGTCACGGATTAAGATGCCACCTTCTGTGCACTTATCTGCCTTCATTAAAAGCAGTACCTAGGCACATCTACTGAACTAGATACGACACGGATGCCTGTTTTGTGTAACGTTTGCTTGAATAGGATTTAATTTAATGGTTCACTAGGCACTATCCATGTAAAATTTCCGGTAAAATCTGTCAGCGTTTGCAAAAGTTTATAGCGATTGAAATTTATTTGGGCAATTCATTTGTAGCGAATTTAAAAATAATGGGTTTTATACGTAAGTAATCTAGTTTTGCTATTATGGGTAGGTAACTATATTTAGGTATGAAAAGATTTAATTGGTTCAAATTAAACACTAAGGCATTATAACAAATCAACAAAAATAAATTGAATATTCGCAGTATACTTAGTTATGAAACTGTAGGTAGGTACTACATCGTTTAATGGATTTAGACCCAAGTGAATAAATTCAGGTAATTCATAGGAACCTCTAAATCTATTAGTGCCTCTGATCTGAAGAGCACTATGTGGATTGTGCACTGGGGTTGCTCTCATTTTGCCCGGTGCGTCTGCCCGGTACCGGGCAGGATGGCACAAAAAATTCCCATCCTGCCCGTTGCGCACCGTGCAATCGTTTGCCGGGCAAGATGGGAACGGGTGGAGTGAAACCTAAATTCCCTGTCAGTCCGCCATAATGTTCTGGTCTTAAACCTGCCATTCCTGTCAACCTGCATTTGGTCAACGTGGTGGGCACTGACCTCTATAATATAAATAAATGGTTTATGCATAAATGTTATGTTCGCAAAACTCATTGCCATAGGCATGCGAAAATTTGAATTTTTGCACCCGCCTGTTATAGTCTAGTCTATTCGCTTAGAATTTGTCGTTACAAGTACCTACATGCGTACGGTCAGCGTCGTTTGATGTCCTTTGGGAATACCGACGCCGCAACCGGCCGGCCGCGCGACAAAATGAAAGCGAACGAACTAGGTATACCATCCACCTTAGTTTATTAATATTGTGAACTACGTATGTTATATCACCCCAACCCATTGCATGGGTTGCTCCCATTTCGCCCGGTGCGTCTGCCCGGTACCGGGCAGGATGGCACAAAAAATTCCCATCCTGCCCGTTGCGCACCGTGCAATCGTTTGCCGGGCAGGATAGGAATCTTTTCTGAAAAAATTTTCCCATTTCGCCCGGTACAATTTGTGAGGATGTCTAATGAGAAAATTAAAATAAATCAATAAAAACCCATGTTAGAACGCGGATACGCAAGTACGAAGCTATTGTGATTGGTGATGAGCCTTGAGGACGTCTCCGGAGTGCGGCCACAAAAACTACGAATACAAGAGGCATCGAGCCGCGGCCTCGCCCCGAAGCGATTCCGTATTCCTTATCAAGGCAACATCGATACGTGAAACGTTCAATAAAATGTTACGTGATAATATAATTTAACATTAGTATCGCTAATGTCGCCGGGATATCGTTTAACCGTGATATTATAATTTCACTAGTGAACTTATTTAATTACACGTAACATTTTTTTTAATAATAAAATTTATTTATTTCAAAAACAAAGTTACAAAAGTTTACATAAATATATAAAAGTAAAGATAGATAGAGGCCCTGATAATTAAACTGAGTTTAGAAAACTCGTGATATAGCTATCAGTGCCTAACAGTATGAATTATAATGTCACTAAAATGAGCATCTGAATAGAACCACTGATCTCTATCTCTGGATTGCAGCTGACTGTCACCGTAATGAAAACACTTTATTTTCGCTATTTTGGCGCTGATCGCTGCGTAACCTGGTGTGAGCGTCTATGGAACTATTAACAAATGTCAATTTAGCACCGTGGACATTCGGTAATGGCGCTTCAAATCGGGAGAAATAAGGAACTGTCAGATGTATAGAATGATTAAGAAATGAGGACGATTGGAAAAGTTTCGTGTGAAAATTGGATAAGTCCACTACACAGTTCACTAGTGAAATTTCAGGGGTTTAACGATATCCCGGTAAAATATTCTTTAATATAGAGATAACAATTGACAACAATAAAAAGAAGGTAAGTACCTACCTAAGTAAAACATATTTAATTTAGGTAGGTACTACCTAAATAAAATATGTTCACTTAGGTTTAGCTATTAAAGTCAACTCAGCAAGGAATTAATGATCTTTTAAATGTTAAAGACTAAAAGTAATAACTGCAAGCAAAAAATACACGTTTCGAATAGACAAAAAAAAGGTATAATAATAAAATAAAATTTATAAACAGGTGATAATGAAAATGTAATATCATGCTGGATTATTAGGGTTCCGTACGTCTACCTAAACATAAACCGATTTCAATAGCTGCTATAAAAAAAATAACTGCTAAAAACAGAATGAGATAAATATTCAAGGGTGCTCCCAAATCATAAACGTGATTTTTTTGCCGTCTTCATGGTACGAAACCTATCGTGTGCGAGTCTGGCTCGTACTTTGCTGGTTTTATTACTACTTATACTTATTTATTTATTTTTAGTTTTATTGTACTTATTTGTTGGTTTATTTGGTTCTGGTTTTATACTTTGCACTAAGAGTAATTTATTTAGTTATTATATAGGTACAATTCTTATCTTTGTTTAAAAAGTTTGTAATACGTACTTTTAGAGCAGAAGCCGCAGCCATGCTACCTTATCTACTTTATTTCTACGATGTAAGAGAACGACGGGTTTTATCGATAAGTCACGTGACCAATTATTCAATCGGATGTTTCACTCCGATACATTATTTTAATTTCGTTCCAACTTCGGAGGGAATTCCGTAACAAGGAAACACTATTTACTAGTTGGCTGCAGGTGCTACAGTGCACAAAAATTGTAACCACTAGTACAATAGACAGGACCTGGTAGACACCGTGGCAAAATACGGATATCCTGGCGGCAACTGGACTTGTAGTGTAGGGGAACTAAAGGCAGTGGCGAGCACAAAAGATCGGTGACGGTCATCGTGCTACCGGGAACGAAGAAAGCCCCATAGCCGCGTCAACAAGAAGAAAAAGCATATTTGACAGTTGGTAGTTTGGTACTACTTTTTGTATAAAGAAGGCTTGATTTAAATGTTTGATGGGCTCATCTTAAGTTCATATCGGTGACTAGTATCTATATTAATATTTACATTACTCGCTGTTTACACAAGTGAAGTCACAGACAACAGCTGTCAATATAATATAGCTACTTAGGTATCTATAAAATAAGACAAACGAAATAACATCAGTCGACGACCTATTAAAAATCTATATGATCAGTAGCAATATTTAGCCTCGAATGTCTTTCTATAATAATAGCTACGTTTGGCATTTAGGAAATCCAAAATAATAGATGTTGGTTGCGAATAATTTATGAATGCAAAATCATTGCATCGATCAATTCACACCATTCACTTTGCTGGTGAAGTGTAGGACGTAACCCAAGAGTCACTGTGACCTTGTCACAAATATTTGATTACCACTGTAAGATATCATTATAAAGATTAGCAGAAACATTACATGCCCAAGCGCATGCAACGAACTTAACAGCTTCACTGGTCAGACTAAAAATAAATTTTAATTAAGAAACGACGTCCAAATAAAAAGATTCATCAAAAATCTGATAAGGATGAATGAAGGATGAGGATCAAAATGTCCACTTTCGGATATATTTTTTACCTTTATAATGATCAGTGCGTTCAGTACGGCTGCCTTCTGCTCTTACTTCTACAAAGTGCTGTATAGGGTTTATTAGGCCCGAAGTTAAACTTTGTATAAGGGCGTTGCTTGTGTATTCTTAAAAGGATTTTCAATTTTCATTTAGTTTTATGCCTGATAGTTTTTGATTTATTAAGTACCTACATTATCGAAAAAATACCTTCCCCCACCCCTTATTTCTGAAGTGTACCACTCAAAATTAATATATATATTTTAAGGAAAAAATAGAATCAACCCTTTATCTATTACACTTCTTTTGGTATCAACAATTAACCTCAAAAAATAAAGTTAAGTTTGCGGTTCGGTAAAAAAAAAGATTTAATGGTTTTACTTTTTCTATCTAAGTTCTACGGAATCCTTGGTGCTAGAGTCCGACTCGCACTTGGCCGGTTTTTATAATTGCTGTCCTCACACTCTTAAGAATATGTCGATTGGTGGGAAGACTGTTTAAGCACCTATTCACATTTAGTGTTGCGGTTTGTACCTAAATATGTACTTAAGTTGGGAAACGAAGTCAAACAATACAGCAAAAAGGCTTCATGTTTATAAACTCAATCAGTAATTGTTTTCATAATACTAAGTTCATTTTATATTCATTCCTGTATTTCTATAATAACAAGCATACTATTTAGGTATTCACGCCAAGTGATAGCCATTCAGACACTAAAGTTGAGAGAAAAAATAAAAATTTCAACATTTTTCATTACGATATCTCACGCTAGCAACACTGTGTCTGTCATTCCATTAGCGTTCTAGTGCTCGGCCGTTCAACACAACATTATTAAACTCGTATAAAAAAAGTGAGTGATTATAAGTATTTCTTGCGGAAATCAAAGTATCCGAAAAGAAATATTCAAAATTATCGGATTCATCGTCAAAACGAATTGTGAAATCTACGGATTTGTTATTATTGGTTCAGAAAATCCATATTGCTCCAGTGTTGGGTACACCTCTTAGAGGGTGTTACGTTCACAGCAGTATACATTGAGGGTAGTTGGAAGGACTATCGCCTTTGTTTTAATTACTGCAAGAGGAGCTAATCAAGATGCATTCTTCGGTGATGGGTACACTTCACTTAGAGGGTGTGACCTTCACGACAACATACATTGAGGGTAGTTGGTAGGTGAAAAACCTGAGGACTATCGCCTTTGTATTAATAATTGCAAAAAATAATTGCAAAGCATCTATGTTGAGGACACTGCATAAGAGGATGTGATCATCACGACGACATACATGAGGGTGAGTTAATAAGATTATCGTCTCTATATTAATAATTGCAAAAAAGTCAATCAACATAATATATTCTGCAGTCTATGCTTCAGTGTTGGGTACACTTCATTAGAGAGTGTGACCTTCACGACAATATACATTGAGGATGGTTATTGGGACAACGCCTTTGGATTAATCATTCCCAAAAATGACAAGATTATCTTGTAAGCAACTTCCAAAATAGCAAATTGGTGCTTAAACGCCCCCATACCATGTTGAAAACACCGGTTGACGGTTCTCGTCCGATCACCGAAGTTAAGCAACATCGGGCGCAGTTAATACTTGGATGGGTGACCACCTGGGAACACCGCGCGATGCTGTTTTTTTATCACCAACTGTATTGGAATGATATAAAGGATCGAAACGATTACCTTTAGAAACTATTTCGATATACCCTCATATCAATATTTTCTTTTACTGTCTGCTAATTTAAATGAACCAAGATTACTTTACTAGACCAGGTCTGAAAAGTACCCGCAATCAAATGCACTATTTACAATTATTTTAGTCTTCCACACGAATCGTTTCTTGTTGTGGTCATTATTTATAGATACATCAATAAAAAGTCCATTGACAACGTCTTACAAAATCAACTAGTAATACTACTCAAAATTTTAAATGTACGAGTGAGACACAAAAATTTTATTTGATAATATAATATTCTAATAACTTCTGTGTATATTATATGTCTTTTATCAATAATATGAAATACAGTTAATCAAGATCCAATATTAACTGGTACTGGAGGAATATCTGAGCAATCCACCTGTCGGTCCATGGTGGACCCACGGGCCAAATCGCAGGACAGCACTCGTCTCTTGCGACGACTTTTCTCGAAGATTTACCCAGGACAGAAGAGTCTTAATTTCCCCACAAGAACAGCACCAGGAGCAAAACAGCCTTGCAAGTACTTATCGATGTCCTCTTTTGACATTTCTGTCGACCTGTCATGTCAGGCGCCGCGCGGCCGCCGATCGGAGTGCTGGCGGAGTGCTGCGCTGTTTCGAACCTCGTGCGGACTCGCGCATGTTCGCCTATAGTTGGTTCGGGATAAGAAGGCACACCTACTTACTCGTACGTTTGCCGCTTATAGAATAACCACTTTCATAAAATATTCGAGCCTGATGATTTTATTTTATCGTGCTTAAATATGAGTTAAAAATATATTTCTTTCTCTCTTCATGTTCTCAAAACTATGAACAGAATTTAATGTGTAATTTTTTTTTCTCTTCTTTAGTTCACATGTAGTGCAATGACACTAGGTATCTAGGTATCTAGGTACTATCCTAGTTTCTTTCATCATAATTTACTTTTATACAAAAAGGTTTTATATTATGAAGATTTATAAACTATTGAACCACTAACATTATAATTAATTTTCATGTTTAAGTAATTAAAAATGAAAATGATGATCTTTATTAATTTCACATGGACTTGATTTACAGGCTTTTATGAAAGCTTGAATCTGAAAAGCGGGTTGCACTGCGAAGGTCGGGCAAAAAACTCGGCTATTATATTCTGTTCACATACAATTGAATATGAGACAACCTATTCGATAACATACTTAATTTTTTTTTGTTATTCCATTACAAATACATGTATTTAATACAACCATTCTTTCATCGTAACTCGATATGTTAGATATTACATCAAATTTATCAATGCTTTAACTGAGTTATGATGCATGCTTTTAAAAGAATGCAATATTTTTGAATATCAAAGTTATTTTTAGTTTCTATAATTGACTATTTCTTAAATTTCTTAAATGAATAATAAATATGGAAAAAGTAGAAAACAATCGATGATATGTTTATTTAAATTTATTTTTAGGTATCCTTGTACCTATATCTACAGGAATATCGGTATCCATACCTAGGAATAACGTTACGCAATAGAAATTAATATATTTAAAGACCAAATTAATTTTTGCGAGATCAAATATTTTTATTTTCAGGCTATCGCGCCGCTAATTATTAACTAATGGTTATCTATGCATCAAAAATGTTAAAGGATTTGGAAATTACCAATAGATATATAAGATCATAGAATCATTAAATACTTCATTGGATTTATGATAATATGAACAATGATGGTTCATAATTTTGGCTTGCATGTATCATAATATTTTTTTTTTGTTCTTTTAGAGTTGATACATAGCCTACATTTTATATTTTCTGTATTTAATCATTATTAAATAAGTCTAATATTTTGTTTAACTTTCATGCCGATGGATGACGCCGCTGCAAGGATTTAGCTCTCGATGATGAATGACCAAGGTCAAATGATAATTGTTAAATGATAAATTAGTTCATCACAGCGTCACTAGGAACTTGAATACCAGTACAGTAGTACTTCAGCAGTCAGCTGTGGTATGTAATTACCTAATTATTATTAAACGAAGATTAGAGACTTTTATCTTCTGTGATGACATTGGAATTATTGGGTAAGTGACAAAAAAAAAAAAAAAAAAAAAAAAAAAAAAAAAAAAAAAAAAAAAAAAAAATTTTTTCATCGTCGCAACAAGTCAACAAAGCATTAATCGCGAACAATCGCGAATAACATTTCGACATGTCTACCTATTGACATGTTACATTTGCTCGTTGTTTTTTGCGATTATCAACTTGGAAAAATCAGATCACATTTTTTAACTGAAAGACTGCTAAATTGAAAAATGGTCTTGATGCAGAAATTCAAGAACTTTAAAAGTATTGTCTAATATTTGTATTCCAATTGTATATGTGGTTTTTTTGTTTACAACTAACCAGGACAACAGCGATATTAGTGTTGGGGTGACTGTTAAAATAACAATTAATGATATTAAACAATATTATAACATGAATAACTGTTAAGAATAACAATTATGCCTTCAGTTAAAATTTTATTATTATGTGAAATGAGAAACTCAACACGGTTATACATACATATACTATAATATTGTATAAGATGTTTACTGTCTGTCTGACAATATTAGAAAACATGTTTTTTCAGACTATCAGTTTCTATTGTTATCACTTTATTAGAAGACAGGAATAAACAGTAGATACAGTTACTTCATCAGCCTTTGTCTCAGAATCAACTTTAAAATAGGCTTATAAAATGATTTCTCTATAGTTTTTTTTTTTTTAAATATCTCTTGAGAATATTCTTACTATGCAGTTAAAAATATAATTTAAGGTCAATTTAAATCTTAATGACCTTATTAAAGAGCTGTTCCAACACCAAAACCCAAATAACAATATTATTATGCAAATTAAATAAAAATATCATTGTTAACTCCTTTAAAAGAAATAACTCTAAAGAGCTATGAATAAAAGTAAAGGACACTTTACGAAAATACTAATGCCTACAGTCAAGATAAAAAAAAAAAAAAAAATTTACGAACTAGTTCTCTGTAACCCATAGATTTATTAATCTTTTATATTAATAAATTGATTTTATTTTTTTTTTTCTGTCCAAAAATATGTCTCGGTAATATTTATTCTACTCAAGTTTATAAAATATATTCGTGATCAATTTACTGTTTAAATATATATTTCATGGTTGCATATTAACAGCCCAATTTATTACGATTAATCAAGAGTTTTAACTGATACAAATATTTTAAAGCTTGTTGAAAGAGGTTTAAAACCTCTTTTAATCGTCAAGACTACATACAAGCAGTACTGCTAGAAAGTCTTAATATACCCTCGGTATTCGCACATATAAAATATATGTATTTGTACATATATTATTATTAATATATTATACTAATAATAGTATTTGTACATATATTATTATTAATATATTATACTAATAATATTGATTTACTATAGCTAACTATAGTACAGTTTTAGTATTTCTACAAAATTATGCCATTATTTATTAATTTGCTTTGAATATCAACTTAAGTTGTTATTTTTATTTTTTTGGTCAATGTTAAGCGATTATGCTTATTATTCTATTAATTTAAAAGCATTTCTTATTTACAAATGTCATGGCTCTAAACATCTACCTAAATAGTATGCTTGTTATTATAGAAATACAGGAATGAATATAAAATTGATGATTAAACGAACTTACCTTAAGTGAAGTTCTATCATAATTTTATGAATTCCTGTATGAAGATAATAACACCCTCCCGCCCCTGTTTTGTGGAAAAACCCATGTATGAATTTGTAAATAAAAAATGTACATATTATAATAAATATTTATTGAAGACTATATAACCCATTTATATATATATATTATTATATTTACATATATAATATTGTGTGGTTATGTATAATATTGTGTAGTTATGTATATATTATATGATACATATTTGGGTGCTCTGTAGTGCTCCTACCAAGACGAGCTTATCGAAGCACAAAGGCACTCTTATAATAATTACTCTGAACTAAATGAAATGACAGACACAGTGTTGCTAGCGTGAGATATCGTAATGAAAAATGTTGAAATTTTTATTTTTTCTCTCAACTTTAGTGTCTGAATGGCTATCACTTGGCGTGAATACCTAAATAGTATGCTTGTTATTATCTTCATACAGGAATTCATAAAATTATGATAGAACTTCACTTAAGGTAAGTTCGTTTAATCATCAATCTTTTGTGTTTCCTATGACAGAGAATCGTATTGCCAACTCTATGTAAAATACGGACTCTATTATGTAATTATTTTTTAATGAAAATAATTACATAATAATAAAATAAAAATGAAAATAATAAAATGAAAATAATAAAATAAAAATGTCAGTCTTGCAAGTTGCAATATCTCACCGCTCGGCACAAGAGTCACAAGGGAGAAGCTATTGCTCACTTATCAAGGACGCATGACAATACAAAAGTACCTACTTATTATAAATAAAAAAAAATGTTAGTTTTGTATGTTTGGATGTTTGGATTCTGTTTCACTGTCATTGGAATCCAAGCGCACGCCGGGTTAACGTCGATTTAACCGTTAAATTAAATCGACAAATCGGGTTTTAGTAACTGGACTGTATCTTTTAACTTAGGGAACAGTGTAAGTTTCATCAAAATCGGTTCAAAACTTGCAAGATCCTCTCTGCGAACTCCGCTCCGCTCTGCTTTGGTGGAAACTGGCCCTCACAGAGAAGGAACAAGATAGTAGAGTATCTATGTAAAATATTGAATATTTGCTTTTTCTCAAAATATCGAGTAAAAAAAGTCGTATATCAAAAGTTGATAGTTTTAATGTACCTACCTACTAAAACAAAAAGGTAACTTCATGCCGAGAGCTATTTGGTATATTTTATATAATCCTGTAGATACTTATGCTTAATTCATATGCCACAAGACATATCGAATACGGCATGTGCAATACGCATTGGCTCCATTGTCATATGCCTTTCACATTTTTTGTTATGCTAATTCGCTTACGTAGGTGAAATCTGAAATCTCTATTCTCAAATATCATCATCTCTATTATAATAACAATAGTCAATATTACCTATGTTTTAATACTTCTAACTTTAATTGTGTAGCGCCAGCATCCTTATAGCAGTAACTTTTTAGGGTTCCGTACCAAAAGGGTAAAAAAGGAACCCTATTACTGAGACTTTTTTAATTAGGCTCTGTAATCACGAACCCAAGGGTCGGCCCAAGTAGCCCTCGAAATTCAAATTTTATTTTGATTTTCGCTAATAGTAGGCTAATTATAATATACCCTAGGCTTATGGCAATGAATTTTGTGACCATAACATTTATGCAAGTACATGTTTTTAATAAAATCTTTGCTCATAAACTCCCATTCACCCCATATTGGTTCCCGAAAGATTTTATTTACTGCAGTTTTTATGAAAAACATGTAGATACCACCACATAAAAGTCCACTGTTAAAGCACAGATCGCAATGATGTTACACGACGATTTTAATTGAGAAATGATTAGTAGGTGCGAACTACAGAACCCTTAGCGAGTAAGTCCAAATCGCACTTGACATAATATTATTATTTGCAGAAGTCGCGGAAAACAGACGATCGCTCTCATTGAACGAAATTCACAGACAGACGGTTGTCTGCACTGAAGTCACGTGATTAGTTTACCGATCCGATACGTCATATTCATTTGGTTTCTGCTACGATTGCAAAATGTCATATGACTACGGATGCAGTTGCACGCTTGGCGAGTAACTCGCACCAACATAAAACCAGTCCATGCATACGAGTACAAATACAACACTATTCTATCGTACTTTTCGAAGTGGTTTTTATTATCAAATATACTAACACACTTATTTCAGTAAATTACTTTTTACTGGTCGATATTTATAAAAACTTAGCCTACCGAGAATTCACTTCAAGCTTCACCCGTACCTAATGTTATAACTTATTAGTTCTTTAATTCTATTGAAAATGATTTCCTGTATCTAAATTGCACCGCCTGGGTCTGTATTACTCGGTAGTTGTTATTTCCTATTGATGCAGTATTAAACTACACTATTATATAAAATTGGAATACTTAAGTACTAACATATTATAAAAATCTCACTTGGCGAGAAAAGTGGGTGCAACGATTTTTTTTTTAACTATCGCGGCCGGAGCGTCTACCACTAGAGCCCAGACGTTCTAAATTCTAATGCTATTTAATTAATTATATTATACTAGAGTGAGAAGCATTATTAAAAAAGTACCTGTTTTTTTTTTTAATCGACACTATTACTAGTAAAATGACCAATTATCTCATTAAAAAATTAAAAAGATGCCCGGCTTTTGTAGCGTCTCTAGATCCCTCCTAAATTTGTTATAATTTTTGTTATTACAATACACTGTAGTCTGAGTTACAATACTCCGTACTCGTGTAAGATATCACGTTTTTATCATAAAAATTAAATTTGCAATTAAATAACGTCAGCAATTTTGTATGGGTAGGCTAAAGTTCAATGACAAAAAAATAATCTTCCTCAAAAATCCAATTTGGAATTGCAAAAAATAACAGTTAAGTAAGTATGTTTATAAAAATAATCACCGAGGCCGATGTCGCAATAAAATGACTGAAACATGCAAGGTAAACAATATAAGGTGCTTTTCGAATCATCTAACAAAATATAATAATACGTCTACACTCTAGATAGATATAATAGCGCTTCTTAAAATATTGTCAAACAAATCACCTATGTATAGCACCTGAAAGCAGCGAATCCCCGACTCCTATCCGAGTTTGAGCTTTATAGTATAAAATCTATGCCATTTAAATTATTTATTTTACCTTTATTTTTAGGCCTATTTACCAAATAACAACTTAGAATTTTATCTTGCACCATCCCGCACTTCGTTCAACAAATTTCAAAGGTTGCCTGGAGATTGATTTAGAAATAAGGCCGCCTTTGTGCCTGTTGTATTCTGTTATTTTGTGTCTCTAGGTATATCTGTATATTCTATGAATCCATATGTGTGTTACATAAATAATAATAAATAATAAATATTTCGTCAAGTCAAGCTGTTTCGGAAAAGTTTTGTTACAAACAATGTGACACTAGAATTTATACAATAAATGAAGATGCATGAAAAAGTAATGAATGAATGAATAATATTTTATTCATCAAAATATAACTACGCAGTTGATGAAAATGTAGCGATATCAAAATTATGAACTCCAACCCATACACTCTAAAAAATAAAAGCCAACTAAGACTGATTTTCTCTTAGTTGAAGATAAATTAATTATTACAATTATGATAGTAAACTTAATAACAAAAGCTGATTAGTTATATCAGCAAGTTCATTATTGATTAAGCTAACAATGTAGGTATGTCTATTGACCCTAACAAATAAATACGTTGTTTCTATTATTATTTACTTCTTTGTATGATACGATCATTTTTTATTATTTAGCTTAAACATGTACGTAAATTGAATCAATGTAGAATATACTCATTCACATAATTAATATAAATAATTGTTTCGATTGATTTTCATTATTAAACTAATCAATTTTTCTTATTTAAATCAACTATAAATTAAAATCTTCAAGATAACAAAGTTATAATGGTATTTTTTATTACTTGACATTGTTGGATTATTAATTAAAAATGTTAAATTCAACTAAGACCCGCGCGGGAGTGTAAGGGGGTACAGAGGCGGGGTCCGGGGAGCGGCGACGCAGGACTCGATAGTTTTTTAATGTTTCCTTCAAAATCAAAATCAGTGACAATCATGTTACAATTCTAACGGTGTCAGTGTAACTCGTCGCAGCCGTACTCGAACTTCAGCGCGTTTTTTTTCATCTTGGTACTATTATATACGTTTTATCTACTCGTATGGTGGATGGAGGATGGAGGATGTAAAGGAACTTCTCAAGACCTGGGAATTGGAGGAGCTCATACCAGTATTCAATCGTAAGTATCTCGATCGGTTATTTTGTTTGAAGTGAAGACGTTATACTAAACAATTTTAATAAGGTATTTTTTACTTTCTGTTTAAAATCGGCGATGCCTTACTGTGTAAAAAATAATCTCGTTTATTTATAATATAAAACTATGCTCGCGTCCCGACTCGAGCTCTAAGGCCTCTTTTTATAAATCTTTTTGGTATTTTGGTAAACGACTGTAGTACAAACTCAGTATAGCCCAATGATATTACATATATATTATATAAATCTATGGTATAGTCCAGTAGTAGATACATAGGTACACGTGAGGTACACTACATATTTAAATGGCAAAAAATGTTATTTTCAGAACAACAAATTACGATACAAGCGCTATCAGCTTTGAATAGTGACGACATCAAAGAAATTTACCCCTTTTACGGGTCCCAGGTCGCTTTTCATGCGATGCTGGAGGGCCTGGAAAGCAGAGTTTTCATCTAAATATATTCCCAACATTAGAGTTTGACAACCATTTCTGTTGTTATGAAGTTAAAGAGTCAAATACAGCACAGAAGGTTGTCAAGTTCTACAATTCATTAGTATCTCCGATACCATGTAATATTAATATTTTAAGCAATGGTAAAAAATGCGTAACGTTGCGCTGTACTATTTAATAATAAATTAATAAATAACTTGTTGCAATTTATTTTGTTTTATTTTATCTCAAATATATCACTTACACTAATATGTTAATTTCAATAATTAATGAGACTCATTTTAAATTTAATTATGATATAAATTTAATATTTAGTTAAATCTACAGTAAATAAGATAATATCTAATTCACTTTGATTAACTGAGGGTCATATTAATAAATTAATCTTAACACAGAGAGCGCTTTTGAGATCACACTTTTAAGAATTTAAAGTGTGAACTTAAAAGTGCTCTGTGGGTTGAGAGTGATTTTGTGACAAATTCCCGTTTGCACTAACATTTTAAGTGACACCTAAGTCCTTAGGTGACAGTTGTTGTATATGAAAACTGTCACCTAAGGGCTTAGGTGTCACTTAAAAAGTTAGTGCAAACGGGCAAAAGTGTCTTAGTGCATATGAACAAGAGTAGTTGTCATAATAATGTTACCTAATAGAATTGAACAAGTTTCATAGTTGTTTCAAAATATTTATGAGGCTCAAATTAAACAAGATCTTAGTTAGTTTGACTAAAATGAATAAGTCATTTTAGTTGTTTTAATAGTAATATTGAACAAGGTCTTAGTTAATTTGACTAAGATAAATTAGTCATTTCAGTCATTATCATATTAATATTGACCAAGGTATTAGGTGATTTTACTAAGATAAATTAATAATTTTAGTAATTTACATATTACTATTGACCAAGGTCTTAGTTGATTGTAATAAGATAAATTAGTGATTTTAGACATTTTCATATTAATATTGACCAAGGTCTTAGTTAAATATATTAGAAGACATAGTTAGTATAGTAATTTAACGTGTTAATATTGAATAAGGTCTTAACTGCCTTAGTCATGTAACAATAATAGGAGCAATACAGTTGCCTAGTCTATTGAATTATGATAAACAATCAAAATCATCTTGTTTGATGTACCTGTGTTCTTGTTAGGCTCGTATGGAATCAAGATGTTTGATCACAATAATCACTACCTTGTTAGGAATAACTAATTTTTTTTTAGAGTGTAGGTAATTATGAAAGCTGATCACTGAATTATTTTATCAACAGATTTGCGGCGCGAAATTCAGTTATTGAATTTTGCTTATACGCCGCATTTATATGACCATTATGAAATTAGAGTTTCATTATTTGCATATCTACCTACTATCATAAAAGTTCCGGCCCCATCTTTTGTTTGTTTCAAATTTTAACTCAAACATCGAAATTATAAATCTTCTCCATGTTATTTGGTTGACAATTTTTGCCCATTACAGTGAATGTACCAGAACGACCACAGAACGACAATTATCTCTTTAGCTTACAAAGTGTAGTGCAATTACGCTGAATGTGAAGTTAGGCAACAATGGAATGACATGCTTCGGAAGGTCGCAGGGAACCATTAAACCTAGATATGATCATTTATACGGCGTTTTATATTGTTTGTTACCCAACCTTTTCCGTTCATACAAAAGCTTCTGAGGAGACAAATATTCATCTTCAAAATATGATAAATAAGCCCATTATAGGATTTTGTGAATGTGGAAGTTTGTATGTTGGAATGTTTGTTACTCAACACTCCACCACTTATATAGCTCAAGGAGGGTGCAATATAGAGCAACTTTGCTATATGATTTCGTTAGTTCATTAATAATTTGTAACTAAATAGCGGATGCACAGGCATAGGCAGGCAGGATCCGAAATTTCGCAGAATTTCACAAATCCCGCGGGAACCATGAATTTTTCCGTGGGAAATAGTAGCCTATGTAATAATTTGTCTGTATTCCAAATAGGTTTAGTAGTTGGGGTGTGAAGGAGTATTTCTCGATACTAACTTTGTACCCTCGTTCCACCGTTGGATAGGCGTTTTGCTGTTTGCACCATACACCTAATATTATAAGAACAAAGCATAGCATAGACCTAATAAGGAACCTATGTGCTTCATTTGGAGTCTCTTGACCCAGCGCAGCGGTGCGTGGATATGTCAGTCAGTCAGTTTCTTATTTTTACCCACGACGGAACGGAGTACGGGTATAAGTATGCGTTTAGGGTGAGAGACCGTTTGTACATTAGTATGTTGATGAGATTTTTTGTTTGTTTGTATGTTAAATTGTACACACAAAACGAATATCCAATAATATTTTTGTTTGTTTGTTTATTTGTTTGTTCGTTTGTGCACATCCAATTAAAAAAAATTTAACTATCCACTTGTAAATGTACTTATTATATACCTACGCAGTGGCAATCATTTAAGTTTTTGCTAAAATTTGGGATAAGACAGGTACTGGGTCTCAGATTATTGCGTAAGTTCATAACAACCATCATGACCGAAACCTTTGCAAAACGAAACCTGAATTTAAAAATTTTGAAACACTTAGAGTTGTTATGTAAAAAAGACCCAACGAACGGACTAACTCAAGACCTCTTGTGCAAGACAAGGCAATTAATTTAACAGCTTCGCAAATGAACACGCAAGATTAAACATGAGTTTGA
Source organism: Coenonympha glycerion (assembly GCA_963855885.1). Classification (NCBI taxonomy): domain Eukaryota; kingdom Metazoa; phylum Arthropoda; class Insecta; order Lepidoptera; family Nymphalidae; genus Coenonympha; species Coenonympha glycerion. The sequence goes on along the minus strand of OY979637.1, from coordinate 10,266,631 downwards.
AAGTTAAAAAACTTTGACACAAATAAATAAGTAAACAGATTTTCATGAAACTTGCACTGATTCATAAGCATTCCTAAGTTGATTTGAAGGATACATATTAAATAATGCAATTCGGATGCTAGCATATTTTCTGCGACGAACTTAAAGAAAATCATAGTACTTAAAATACTTCCGTAGAGTAATAAATAACATAAGGATTGCCAACAATAACAGAGTATTTGATTGCACCAAATTATACATACAAGTCAATTTCAGTAAATTTTGTCTCATCTATACATAGGCCTGTTTGTATACATTATACAAGTCAATTTCAGAAGATTTTGTCTCATCTATACATAATCCTGTTTGTATACAATATACATTTTACAAGTCAATTTCAGAAGATTGTGTCTCATCTCTATACATAGGCCTGTTTGTATACAATATACATTTTACAAGTCAATTTCAGAAGATTGTGTCTCATCTCTATACAAAGGCCTGTTTGTGTCCAAATTACAACTGCAATTTGTTATCACATAGGCAATAGCCTCACGTTTTAATCTAGGCAACTAGATAGGTACTGACATATATATGAACAAACAATTTACAACCCCTTCTTTTAACATCTACATTCTACGACTATATATATACGAGAAAATCCTACACTTCTTAGCACGTCTGCGTTAATCAAAACTGTAACTATCGCAAATCCGGCTTCATGTGATATAAAAACGGGAAATCCTTCAACATGGAAAACCCGCCTACACTCTGGTATAATGTTTATATCGAAATCTCTGAAAACCTAAAAAAAGGCAATTAGCATTAGGGTACAATACCGAAAATGAAAATAATAATAGAACATTTTGACGACCTCCGTGGCGCAGAGGACGCGCCCTCGGATTCGAGTGGGAGGTCGCGGGTTCGATTCCCGCCACGGGAGCCCACTTTTGAATTTTATAATTTCTAAATTGACTCAGGTCTGGTCTCGTGGGAGGCTTCGCCTGTTTAGTTACCACCCTACCAGCAAAGACGTGCCGAAAAGCGATTTAGCGTTCTGGTGCGATGCTGTGTAGAAACTGTTGGGGTAACTTTACTTACCCCTTCAAAGTTAGTACGTTAACATCTTCGGCTGCATCATCACTTACCATCAGGTGAGATCGTTTAAATACAATGTGGGCTCTATCTAACCCATGGACGAATATTTAGAGTGACTAATTATTATTGTTCTCTAATGCTATACCAAAGCCCCTAATTTGACGGGACTGCATAATACATATTATGAATGGGTATTTGCGCTTTCTTTATAATATTTACACCTTTGCTTCAGCTTAATCTTATTGGAGGATCCTGGACGAAATGATCTGTCCAAAGTCCAAATTAAAAAAGTGTTAAAATATCGTGGCACACTGATCTCCATAGAGTATATAGAATATATACTCTGGATAGCTGACTGTCAAAGTAAAAATTAAGACACTTGATTTTCGCCATTTTGGCGCTGATTGTTGCGTAACCTGGCGTGAGCGTCTATGGAACTAAAATCAAATGACATTCAAAACGACGGTCCACTTCCAACAAATGTCAATTTAGTACCGTGGACGCTCGGGGGAGGCGCTTCAAATCGACACAAAAAATGTACTGTCAAACGTATGGAATCATGAATCCAGAGATACATATCAGTGTCGTGGCACCACAATTGAAAACCTAAATCATTATGACGTGTAGTTTCGTTTACTGTAACAGTCTACACTCTTCGGTGTCGATAGTGACGAGTTCAATGGATTTTTCCAAGTTTTCACTCCAAATAAGTATGTATATAGGGAACCTAATAATGAATAAAAAATAATTTTGCTCATATTTTTTACTGAAATGCCCAGCTAGGGTTTTTTTCAAACAAAATAGCCATACTATAGTCATAATCACTGAGCGTCATGCCCGGCTGCGCATAATTAATTTGAGATTAAAATCCACATAGTTGTGAGCTGCAGCAAAACCCAAAACGATATGACCAATGACCAAGTACGAGTAGGTACTCACTCGTACTCTGTTCGTATTATAAACGCGAAAGATTGCAAGTATGGATGGATAGATTTTTGTTACTCTTTCAACTTCGCTACTACTGAACCGATTTGGCTGAAATTTGGAACATAGACAGCTTATAACTCGGATTAACACTTGACTCGCACTTGGCCAAGTGCGAGTCGGACTCGCTCACGAAAGGTTCCGTACAATCAATAACAACGGCAACAAAAACTATGTAACTTGTTGTACTATATTCAATATACTCTATGACTTGTTGTATGGAAGCCCCCATAAATAATAATTATTACATTTTAGTATGATTTGTTGTTATAGCGACAATAGAAATACATACTATTTACCTAAAGAGTATATAATACGTGAACATAAACTGCCTACCTATCATGGTTTATGAGATACTGAACCTTATCACGGTTGGACATATGCGGTATCGTTAGAATCCTTAGATCCTCCCGAGTAACATAGGCTATAATTTTCTTGAAAAAAATCAATATGGCGGATGTGAGGCGCTATTTTCAAAAGTGGAAAACTAAATTTTTTACCCTTTTGGGTACCCTAACTTTTTGGCCCTTTTTACTTTTTGCATTGAAGTACATAATAAAGATAATATAATGAGAGAGACTCGTGTTATATTTAAAGACGTAGGACCTTTCCAGCGATATATGTTTATCCACTGATTACAATCCCTTTTTATCAAAAATTAATATTTTTTGTTTATGTCGCTAGTAATAAGATACAAAAACCCTCCAACCATCCAAAGATTTTTAACTGGCTTAGTTTTTTTAGTAGATAATTGAGTAAAAAGTAAAGTAAGTATATTTTTTCTGCCATAGTCTACCGCAATGCTGCCTGTCGCACCCACCAACGAAAGTAAAACAAGGAAAATAAAACTAAAAACAGTTTACGGATGGCTCATAATTATTATTGCATCGAAGTATCGGACAGACAGACAGCAGACTGAGAGCAATAGACTCCGTTATGCTCTTCGACACAGAATCATAAAAAACTCTTTACCAATAAAATATATAAAAAGTTTTGATTCACAACCGGTTCTACTCCGGTCGATAACCGTTAGAATAATGATTATATGCTAATTAAATACCAACTTACTACCTGGTACATACAATGCATAAAAAACTTTATCTACCTATGTAATTTAATCCTGATGTAAATCAATTAGTCTCCATGGATTTCCTACTTTGATTAAAAGATGAGACTGTATTCTCCTACAAGTAATGAATGTTTTATCCCTTTGAGAAACTTTGACATACGTTCACAAATTCTGAAAAAATGACCTAGTCTACCATTTAAAGATAAAAGCCGGCCAAGTGCAAGTCTATCTCGCACATGATGAGTTCTTTAGTATTTGTTTTTATACCGGCAACATAAATACCTACATCATCTGTGAAAATATCAACCGTCTAAGTATCACGGTTCAAGAGATAAACTCGGTTCAACCTGGTGACGAACAGACAGACGGCGCGGCGGAAGCTAGGCTCTCGTTTCCCCTTTCCTTACCTTAAAAATCGCCGCTTTTATGCTCGTTTTCAGTTTTCACCAACATATTAAGAGACACCTAAGCCCTTAGGTGACAATTGTTGTCAGTGAAAACCGTCACCTATCGGCTTAGGCGTATCTTAGTGTTGGTGAAAACGAGCATTACTGTCCCGGCTCAAAATTTGTCTGTAGGACACCGTCAAACTTTATAGATAAAAACAATTATAATAAGTTTCAATGAAAATAGGTAGTTGGAGGCAATTATTGTTTTGGTTTGTCATATAATTTAAAAAGATTTTAACTGAAGGTAAAAACACCTCGTTTCACGGTTAAGGAGTATATAATGAGTGGGTAGGTACTTGACTATTGTACTTGTTTCAATAAGAAATAAAACTATAGTAAACATGACGGTTTCGTTACGCGGTTAAAATAGTAACCAAATGGGTCCTTTAAAAACCGTCTATAAAAAGTTCAGCAGCAACTGACATTATTGTCTCTTTAATTTTTTTTTCGGTAATGTTAAAGGTAGATTGATTTTTATTCAATGCTAAATTTGGATTTAATTGAAGTATCTACGAGTGTACATACTTACCTGCCTAGGCTTACATTAATATTGCGATACTTTACTTTATTACCTACCTGTTTTAACTTGGTGCTCCTATAGCGTGAAATGTTATTTTTATTTACCAACATAATATTCCTACACTATTTATACTTATACAATTTGAGTTTCCAGGTACAAAATTAATATTAAGAAAATCTGGTATGATTTTCACCAGAATGATTTTTCTATGGCTACTTTAGATTAGATTTAGGTAAATCTATCTAATATCTATACCTAAATAATTATCTATTAGAAAATATAAAACGTTAAATTACTTACCAAAAATTAATTCAGTTCACAACAAACTTTCATCACTGTAAGCCTAATAATTTATTGATAATTTCAAAATGCAAATTTTAGTATAATTAATCCTTTTAGAATTAATATAAAAATACGTCCACCAATCCAGAATTCAGTAAACTTCGTATTTTATTTAAATCTTCGTTAAAAAATTTTCTCCGCGCAAGCGTTCGAAATTCGAATTGCAATTCGCGCGCGAAGCCAGATTCGCAGGTCGCGTAGCAATGTCCGTGTGCGTTAGCCACAAGTGGTAAGTAACTGTTGGATGATTGCAACTCCGTACAATCCCAAACATTTCGTCAACTCGACGTTCAGTTGTCCATACTGATGCCTTGTCGTCACCGACGGCGGTTCAGTGTGAGTTACATCTTTGTTTACAAATAAATGCAAATAATTCGTACTTACCACAGCCTTGTCTCACATTTTTGGTAACACTCTATTTAGTTGGTATGTATCAGTGGTTGCTATGTATCAGAAATAGAATCCCTCCGGGATACAAGATTCTGCCCTGAAGCAGTAATTTATAGAACTGCTGTTTTTCGAAATTCGTACCTATCACAGCATTTTCTCACATTTTTGGTAACACTCTTTTTAGTTGGTATCATATTGTATCAGTGCAGTCATATGCGAAATAGAGCCGACTCGGGATACAAGATTAGCCGTAGCCCTGAAGCAGTAATTTATAGAATTGCTGTTTTTCGTAATTCTTACCTACCACAGCCTTTTCTCACATTATTGGTAACACTCTTTTTAGTTGCTATCATATTGTATCATTGGTTACATCAGAAATAGAGTCCACCCGGGTTACAAGATTCTGCCCTGAAGCAGTAATTACCTAATAGAATTGCTGTTTTTCGTAATTCGTACCTACCACAGCCTTTTCTGACATTTTTGGTAACAGTATTTTAGTTGATATCATAATATTGTATCAGGGGTCACATCAGAAATAGAGTTCACACGGGATACAAGTACTGTTTTTTAGTTTCAAGGGTTCTGGGTCCGGACAAAATTACTAGGCATTATGAGAATTGACTGATATCTCAGGATAATGAGCTCAGTGCAACGCGTCGTAAGACAATGTTTACATATATTATAATATACACAGGCTCATAAAAGCATGCTGTTAGAGCATACTCAAATAGATTTGCTTGCCAATAAGCACGCTTATTAGGTAGGTACCTACTAGCAGACACTTCGTACGCAGATGCTATTTGCTTGAAACTAGCATGCTTTCGTGCTACTGCATAGCACGTGTATCTGTCCTGAGATGCACTGCATGTGCATCTGAAATAGGTAACTGTAACTTGTGTCACTTAAAATCAGGTGAACGATGTCGTACCGTCATTCTTCGCTATAAAAATGTGATCACTCGTGAATTCAGTTATGATACAGGATGCAACCCACAGTCTCTACAGCAGCTCTAGGCTCTACCCAATTTTCAATAATAATTAATAAAGTATATTTTCTCATTTAAATGAATTATATAGATTTATATGAAGCATATTATTATATATATCTAAGCGTAACGTCTAAAACTTAAGAGCACTATCCCAACGTGGTGATACCCGGTAGTTAACAGAAATCAAGAGAGTAGTAAAGATATATTCTTACGTACCACTGAAAATCTTTGTTTATTTCCAAAACCTTTGTTAGTTTGTCATGAAACGTAAAGTGAACTGAATTTCAAGGTCTCCATAATATTACCAAAGGTACAAAGACTACAAAGAATAATCTGCATACTGTATAAATTAATCCTCTAACTCTCCATCACCCGGTCCAAGCCCTTGTGCCTAGTAAACTGAATGTTGCACAAATAGGTTAAAAAAAAAAGTTTCTCCAATTTAAAATATGACGTTTACTTAAACAATGTTCATCCAATCGATTTATTTAATACAAAAACTCAACATCAATCAAAAACCTTTTCACAATTCATATGATTGAAAACAATTACATAACAATCTTAAAAAATAGACTTAATAAAAATAACTACACAATATAATGACACACTATAAGCATAAGATACTACCTAATCAAAAACACCAGCACTAGCCATAATATGACATAATATTGCGATACGATATAGAATGGAATGGAAATGTCATAATCACAGATTTTAGTTATAATATTATGGTTAAAGCTTCTGAAATTGTATTACGTACAAGGTACAAGTCTATCATACTTTAGCTTCACTCACACCTTCTACGTCATTAGATTTTCTTTGAGATAGTTCACTAGCAACAATATCTAGAGACCCATTCTTACTTAAGCCACAATAAGAAAGGATTTTAAGAGCAATATCTCTGTTCTTAACACAGTAAAGTATGAACATTAATAAAACTAGAACAACTACTACTATTCCTATTATAATTGGTGCATTTGTATTCATTTCACCGGTCTGTCTTTCTAATTTTGCGGTTTCTTCTTTAAGAAAATCTTTGAGGACATCGAAGTATTCTAAGATTCCTTTGGTAGACAATTCAGTTTCACCCGTCATAGTTTGTAGAACAGTCCTCCAGTCTTCACTGGCGCCAAGGGACATTCCGTCGCTGTAAAGAAAATTCCATCTATTAGCAAATATGTGTGAAAAATATCTAATAACATAATATATAGAGTTCGTGCATGGAAACGGCTCACTAAAGTCTCTATATTATTTTAAATTTAGTAATCCTTTGAGTCTTTGAATACAATTAAAATTATTTATTTCACATAATATAATATATGTTCTCACGATATTGAATATTAATTGACAGCTTTAAACTAAGTTAACAAGGGTGGAGCAATAGGTATATGACAATAATTAGTATCAAAATTTCATTGGCAAAATCTGTGTTCATTGGTATATCAGATAAGAACAAATCACTATCACTTGCAACGGTTTTCTATATATAAATTATAAAAAATCACTAAGTTATATTATACCTACTAAAATTATATTATCTATTTAAATCTGTATCGTTGTGACTGAGACTATAAAGAAATAAATGCCCATGGACACTTCTTTGAACCTTAAGGTTAACTATAAATAAGTGATAAGAAACATTAAATATTCAGCACATGACAGCAACGAGATATCATCTCATAAAGCACCGGACAGAGGATTTACCTTAGCAGTTTTCCTGCTTCCTTCACGCCATAAATGGAGCATTCGTGCAAAGGTCCCGTGTGATTTGCTTTCCTGCATAGTGACAACAGGATTTGGAACTCCAGTATGTGTGATATCAAATATCTGTTTAGAAACAAACAATGATTTCTTTATTATAATTTAAACATTGACTCTAGTTGTGGGCTGATTCTGTCGTTTGTTAATTAGTAACTCTCACTGGGAAAACGGAAGCAAAAATCCAATTTTTTTTATATTCTTTTTGCACAAGTTACCTTACCAACGTAGGTTGGTACCTATAGTATCATCTAAACATACCATGCTAGTTGCCAACTTGTGCAAAAAGAATACAAAAATAGGATTTTTTTACCGTTTTCTTAGTAAATAATCCAGGTGAGGAACTAACAAACTGAACGAATGTGTAACAACGGTAAGGGGACTTATTTAGTACGATAAGACCTTCGATGGCTTCTTCACTTGTCATCAGGTGAGGATAGCCAAGTCATGTACTAACTTGTATTAAAAAAAAAAAAGTGTTACGCACAAACACCCTTTGGCTAGAACATCGTCATTCGTCAGAACTTAGACCATTAAAAGAGCGTTTTCGGCTTTATTACTGGACGTTAATCTCTGATGAGAATTTCCAAATTCTAAGTGAGTTTGCAGTGGCTTAGAATAGTCTCGTGGTAATTTAGACTTGTGTGGAAATTTCCGATGAGGCAACTTAGGAAATTGTATATCTTAATTATATTACTGCCTTTAGAAACCTTGAGTTAAACCGTAGTTTTTGCGAAAGCCCCAAACTAAACTACTTCGGCCGATTAATACACTTTTCGACTCTAGACAGAACTTTCAATTAATATCAGATTTTATTACCAACTAGCGGACCCGACAGACTTCGTCTTGTCAAAATGATTTTTATAGTGGCAGTTTTTACCTATTATAGTCGGGGCAAAAAATTCTGAACAGAACCTTCACCCTGCTGATAGGAACACACCTACATTGCTTAGACAACGTTGAGTTCTTGTAATTTAATATGAACTTTATGCAATAGCAATAAGGCTCAAATTGACTCTACGTTTTAGTTAGAAAACGTTTGTATGGGAAAAAGAAAAGGGCTGTTTTTAGGGTTTTTCTGGCAATTATTTGAATTTTTCTCGTCTAAAAACCATCCTTGAACATCAACAAACATTGTAAAAAAAAAGAATTGGCCAAATTGGTCCAGGCGTTGTTGAGTTATCGCTTACCAACACATTTTGCGATTCATTTTTATATATTAGATCATTCTCAAATCTAGACAAGTTTTTTAAATCGGTCAAAATATTTCCTCAAACAAACAAAAATAGTATTTTCCGATTTTTTTTATCGTTAACTAATACCATCAACAAAAACAATTCGATGTTTTCATTAGGAAATCAATTACTACCGAAACACCATCAGAATGCAAACACAATTCGTCACGCGCACCATGCTCGGGCAAGCGTTAACTTGTCGTTAGAATTTACACCATCATCAGACTTTTTTGCCGACGGAAGGTTAAATTGCACGCGGATTTTCCCGGAAAATGCATCGTGTAATCTAAAACGAATTCATCAGAATGCATTAGAATATTTTGGACTTCATATTAATACAAGTATAAAGTGGAAAAGTTAACATGTCCTAGTTGTTAAATATCATTTTAGATAGATAGATAAATTAACTCTTTATTGCACACCACAGAATAAAAAAAAAGAAATAAACAAAACACAAATACAAGGAATACAATTTGGCGGCCTTATTGCTACATAGCGATTTTTACCAGGCGACCAATGGTAATAACAATCCGAGGGTTTTGTTATACCAATACCTGCAAAAGTTGCTATTTTCATGTAACCGTTGTTAGTTACAGAAGTTAATAAATGTTTCTTTGAGCAGAATGTCCTTCGCTAAGATAATACCAGATTATTATAATTTGTAGTATACTAAAATGATGACAATTAAAATAGAATATTTTACTAATATAATGTTTAATTTATAAAAAATTCTAACCACCATAATTATGTACCTGTAATGCAGAGCTTTAACTGACTTACATTTTTTAACCAACTTTAAATCTTGTTAATATAGCTTGGACATTTATAAAGTTGCAGGTACTCATACCTAAAGGTCTTACACCTGACATTCAAACCTTTTTTGTGCACGACAATAAAAAGACTCGTCACAAAGGACGAATATTTTTGTACCTACTAATTATTTGAATTTTGAAAGTAGTTCTGAATAATTGCAGAGCTAGTGTAATAAATAAAGCTAAAAATTTTCGTTCACTCCCCGTAGAAACCGAATAGACATTCGAATCGAAACCCCAACGACTTGTACCAACTCCCCTGGATGCTTTATTGAACACTGAAGGGTACCACTTTTTGTAGAGGTCCAGTTACCAGAAATTTAGTTCTTTGTTCGTTTCACTGCAATAGGCAAAGCAAGACAGGCTTAATAACTGCCTGCTTAATTAACTCTCACATTCGAGATACAATTTCCTGTGACATGTACGGGATTTCTATTATTTTTAGTACCTACTCAATAATCAGATGCTATAACTTCTGATAGGTATGCGATCTATCGACTTATTGGTTAATGCTAGCATCGGTCGAGTCGCGTAGTAATTGGTTAATGTTTGCATCGATTATTGCAGCCAAGGCGCCAATTGGCTAGTGATGATGCGTTGCAATGATTACGGGCGATGGTTGGCCGATTTTATTTTCAAGAATCACACCCCTCATCGTTGTAAGAAATAGAAAAAAGGCCTATTTTTTTTTTTTGTGAAAAAAATTTCGTTCATCGTTTTCCTGTTAGATTTTCTTTGCCCTTCATCTCCTCTCAAAAATCCATCCTGTATAATTTTCATTAGGTAAGTTGATATATGTAACATTCATAAAACAATTTAATAGTTAATATTATTTGTAACCGAAGTGTTATTTTAGAGCATAATAATTATTTCCATAAATGCTTTGAACTTTAATAATCTTAAATGATTAATGGTTATTAACACCGTTATAAATTCAACTTACGTAATATATTGGACATGCGAAACTACGTGATATTTGGAGGCTGGGTCTAAGTCACTTTCATTTCTAGGTACAGGAGGTGATACGCCAGTTTCTTTTATTCTGAAACAAATAGAATTTTATCAGTTTTATACATTGTTAAATTAACTAAGGATTTTGGGTCAGCGCTTCTCGGGCATAGATGTAAGTGTATTTCGTCATTGTTCTCGCATGGATGTAACATAAAGGATGAGCCCTTAGTGACGTCACGCATATATTTTTAAGCTCCGCCCTGAAGCCGGATTTTTAAGTTGTCAAATCTGTAAAATGGCGCTAATGTATGCGACCAACAGCGGTATGTGCTGTCAGCGGTACTGAAATGTATGACGCGCGATGCCATATTTGAGAAGTTTTTGGTTTCAACATACGTCACATAGTTCCCGTCCTTTTGGCGTAGCGTATTTCGTCATTGTTCTCGGACAATTTTTTCGTGAATTTTGTATTACACCCGGGGTCCATATAGATTTATATGCCATTATCCTATACCTTTAAACGAGCAATTCTTGTATATATATATATTTCTATATAATCTGGATCTCGGCAACGGCTCCAACGATTTTCATGAAATTTAGTATACAGGGGGTTTTGGGGGCGATAAATCGATCTAGCTAGGATTCATTTTTATAAAATGTCGAATTTACCAAAAAAAAATAATAAAAATATGACTTCTGCTGCCATCTATTATAGCCAGTAGTTAAACTACCGAGCGAAGCACTTCTGCTGCCATCTATTATCCAGTAGTTAAACTACCGAGCGAAGCTCGGTCAACCAGATATATTATGTTTAATAAAGGTAAAGCGCATAGTCCCATACGAAATAAGTGGAAATGAATTCATAAACCAGACATTATTACCAATTAAACTTATATTGAGTTATAATGTCTGAAGCATGTCTGAAGCCTTTTTTCGCCTTTCGACATCGAGATCTTTCAGTTAAATTTTGTGTGGGTTTGCTTGTCTATTGTTATTTGTTACCTACTCGAAAATCCTTTTCTAGCAAAATAATCATCAATTAAGTATAAAATACACAACATTGATGATGACGGATCCTTACATGAAGTAACAACGTGTAAGCTATTTAAATTCTTGTTCACAAAGCGTGAAGAAGCATTTGAAAAACGACAAATAAGTACCTTACATACTAAAACTATTTTTATTGTTTGTTGCATAAATGTGACGTCAACACGTCTTAAAAACTACTTTTTGTCCGTGTCTCCCACCACATAAAATTCGGGTTTCCAACTCCACCAGAACCATAGATTTTCCCAGGATAAAAAGTAGCCTTTTCTTTAATTCGGAGTAAACGTTTGTGTAATACTACTGGCGTAAATTAATTTATATACGAAAGGAACTGTTCAGCATGCATAATATTAGGTTACGCTACTTTCCTGAATTAGCGGCATCGATCCTCCTTTATTGATACAACTGCACTGACCTAAGCAAGATCATAAATAGGCAATCTATAAAAATGGAAAATTCTTTAAAAAAACAGACTTCAAATGCCACAACTAAGAGTGAAATATTTTTTAATGTTGGTACTTTAATGTTGGACCATCTGGAAAGTTTACATTTCAAACAAAAAAATAATTTTCCAAATCAGTTTACGCGTCTTTGAATAATCGGTGAACGTACATTAAAAAACCGGCCAAGTGCGAGTCGGACTCGCGCACCGAGGGTTCCATACCATAAAAGAAGTAAAACATTGAAAGAATCACTTTTGTTCATGAATTTACGAGTATAATTTACATGTAGGTAGTTTTGTTGGCGAACCGCAAACGTAACTTTGTTTGTGGTAGTTTATTGTTATTATCAAAAAAAGTATAATAGTCAGGGAGTTGATTTTATTTTTCCTGTAAAATATACATTAATGTCTATTGATCATGATTATTTCAGATTTTTGGATTGATAAACTTCGGAGATAAGGGGGGGGGGAACGGTATTTTTTTCGACAGTTTGCTCAATAAATCCAAAACTATCAGGCATAAAAATAAATAAAAATCGGTTTTAGAATACACAAGTAACGCCCTTTCATATGATACCCCACTCAATATTGTTATTTCATTTTGAAAATTCTAAGTCCCGGTTTTCCCCTCTTTTTAAATAAAAATAAAAACAATTTTCAATGTTTTATGATTGCAATGGCGATGGGTCACTATTACCTAAAACTATTCTAAATTTCAAGAATAGCTTCGGCAGTTACTGAAATAATCGAGTGTGACAGACGGACGGACGGACGGACGGACGGACGGAGAAAGTCTCACCATAAGGGTTCCATTTTTACCAAATTGGTATGGAACCCTAAAATATGATTCCGACGAATTGAGAACCTCCTCCTTTTTTAAAGTCGGTTAGAAATTAGATATTATTAATCTTATGTTGAGGATTATACAGTGTTTCTCTGCAAGTTGATCGACAACTACTTGGCATCTTCAATTAAATGTGATTATCATCATTCAAGTGGACACCGTTTTAAAAAAGTTGTTTACCTTAATTCCCACCAATAGTGGTTCCAAGGATCCATTGTACTGTTGGCAAAGACATCCCATCTCCATTTGTCAAGAACATAAGCGTAGCCCATGAGTGGAAACTTCTCAAGTGCCAACCAGAGTAAATGGTTCAGCGTGGATTCTGCAGAAGTGTCCACCTTCACAAAGTTCAAGGTTTGAAGGTATTTTGGCGAGGTCAGTTGAATCGCTGCGATGTCTGAGATCGCATCGTGGAAGGCTGCAATGAAAAGTTAGGGTTAGTACTGGTTTTTGTACTAATTTCGAGTCGACTCGCTTGAAACAAATTAACGGACGAAGCAGGAAAATTGTTAATTAAGCTTTCGGTGCTTATGCGCTTGGGGCGCTGGCTGTAGATTTATGAAGAAATCCGTTCCGTTTATTCGAAGCGAGTCGAGTCGAAAGTTGTACAAAAACCTGCACTAACCCTACAGAATATAATATTACGTTCGTTCATCCAATAACTTTGGATTGGTATGATTAATGATTTTGAATCTTAATAAAAATGTAAATTTTATATTCTCAATTTTAGGAATCAATGTAGTTGATGTTATTGCAATAGTGCGTTGCGTAAATCCTAAAGATCAGCCTAACAAATTAGATTTTGAAAGGTTTCCCATCAATAACGAAAATTATTTTAAACGTACGAAATTCGCTTGCTTGTTTGTCATGCCTTTATAAAATTGTATTTAGAGTACCTAGTTACTATATATATAGCTGCTTGTGCTGATTCATTCATTCACTCATTGATCACCTCTCCTGAACAATTTTGTATGAAAAAAATTTTTTTAAAGGATCATGTCGTATAGAAGGAAAAAATTCATTAAGAACAAAAATATGGAGAGAGCTGATGATTGAGGATATCGAAGACGGATGAAAAGCACAGCCAAGGGTATTGAAGATAGGTGGGGGGTGCTCGACCAAATGTCATTCGAAATGTCATCCAATTGCCAGTGAGCTGAAAAAAAATTCAAAATGGCGGATTCAAAATGGCGGCCATTCGAATTTCGTCAATATCTCGGAAAGTATAAAAGGTGGAAGACCGGTTTCTTGATAAGAGATGATCAGGACCCGAAGGTCTATTTGATGAATAGAAAAAAAATTCAAAATGGCGGAATTTATTTTTCCATAGAAAATGTATGGGGAATGTTGAAGAGACTAACAGTTGGTAATTATGCAAGGTTGTGATGCGGTTTTTCGGAGAGTTACTAGAGAAAAATATGGAGAGAGCTGATGATTGAGAATTTCGGAGACGGGTGAAGAGCACAGCCAGGGTATCGAAGATAGGTGGGGGGTGCTCGACCAAATGTAACTCGAAACGACATCCAATTGGCAGTTAGCTGAAAAAAAATCAAAATGGCGGATTCAAGATGGCCGCCATACAAATTTCGTGTTGTTCTATCTCGGAAAGTATAAAAGATAAGAGAGTGATTTCTTTGCAAGACATAATTAGAATCTCAAGGTCTACGGGATGAATGAAAAAAATCAAAGAGGTTGAATTTATTTTTCCATGGAAAATGTGAATGCTACAATAAACAAGGCCTATGAAAAACTATAAAAAGTATGAGAAGAGATGATGGTCTACGATTTGGATGATGATTGAGGAGCACGGTCATGGATTTAAAGATAGTTAAGGGCTGTTTGAATAAAAAATACACTGAACCTCATCCGATGAGGTTCAGTGTATTTTTTATTCAAACAGCCCTTAACTATCTTTAAATCCATGACCGTGCTCCGAGGTAGTTCTTTTAGCCCATTGCCAATCGGATTCCAATTGGCGATGGAGATGACGGCGATTCTTTTATAGGTGAGAAGACAGCCCGCGGGCCACATGTGGCCCGCGCTCCCACGCGCCCTACTAGTCTAAGTATATAATTAACAAATTAAAAAAAAAAAATGGTAATACCAAAATTTTCAACTTCAGCTGTTTCATTACATGCTACCTATTAAAATTTAAACTAAGCAGTAAAATAGTAATGTACCTTTTTAAATCTTTTCTAAAATGGTGCGTTAAAAAATTTATTCAATAACGTTTTTTTGTCTTCTATAATTATGTACCTAGATTCGTTTTAGATTTTGTTGGTTTACAATCAACATTACGTTGTGCTTTATTACCAATTACGAAAAACGACAAAAAAGTTCATCAGTTGTCTAGTTTTATTATTTAGGTAACTTTATAATATCCGTTTGGTATTTTTGAATTGCTATTCCTGTTATTTTAATTACTACTTATTCCTGTTATTTTTTTAAACTTTACCCAACTACAGGAATAGAATCTTCTTACTAGTACTGTACCTACGTCTTCATTAGTACCTACTGTACTTAAGTAAAAACATTAATATCTCATAATGAGGAAAGCTACACTAGAAACCAGCAGGTTTAGAAGTATACTGATTTAACAACGAGAGACGATTGTGTTTATTCAATTTAATCTTTTAATCATTGTTTACGAAAATATTAATTAAACATTGTAAAACATTAATTCAGAAAGATCGTTCGATACTTATGTCTAGGAAATTATAAGGCATTTACCCAAAACATCATGGTAAAGACACAAAAAATTATTTAGAAGTTTATCATGTGAATTACTACCTAGTGAATGTTTGGTTTGTCGCAGTTTTGCATACAACCTTCATTGAGACAATAAAATGCACACTTGACCGCATTTGTTAGGATTTAGGCACTGGAACTAATTCTTAAGGTTTTTGTTAAATCAATATATTTTTTTTGATACTCATTGGTAACATTTTATTAAGATATCTCAAATCTAAACTTCTTCCTCGGATTCCGTTAAATATTTAGATAGATTCAATTAGTTTTAATTTTTATTTAAATTGCCCAAAATAAAAAATAAAAATTGGAAAGAAGAATTCAATTCTGCGCAATCAAACGGCCACTTCATCAACAAGAACCAATAGAAAAATCTAATTTCTTTGAGGCTCATCCTCATCAACAACTAAACGAATAGATCTTCAAATGCAGACTAGCGTCTCGATATTAAGATTTCACTCAGGTTAGAAACTGTAGACAGTCTGGATATAAAGAAAAGATACACACAGACAGATGAATTCGACACTAACGCTGGAAAGTTACAAAAGCAACCTTACAAAAGAGCTCTACAGATTAAGAAAGAAAAGTTTTCACTATACCTGGATTGGGCCCGTCTCGATACAGTGGTTGGAGATCGCGATAGTGTTTAAAGTATTGTACGTGACCTAACAGTCGAGCTGCTCTGGACAATCCAACTGTTACGTCCGACACTTTCTCACCACACCATTTAATTCTGCAACGATGTTATGGTGTTAATTACCCGACCACATAACAAAACATTACAAAACAATATTCGAAAACCCATTGGGGTTTTGAATAATGTTTTGTGTGTGGAACTAAATGTCTATTTATTTGGCACTGTCTGTAGCCTTTTTGGTCAATTTTAAACTGTCGAGTCATTTGATTACTTAGAACTCCCATACAAGTGGTTTAAATACAAACATGTCATAGAACGAATAATAATAAGCTAAGCGATTGTCAAATAAATCGACTTCCTCTCGCTTAACAGTCCATCTCAAGCAAAGTATGGAACCGACGTTGATAACACTATTCCCTAAATTGGCCACTTCTGTATCTATAAGATATTATGATAATGGCGGTTCCCAATATTCAATCTATCCATGGCTAGCCTTACTAGAGATAGATATTTTACATAACTTGTATGGAGCTTATGTCATATTTATATCTCTTAGGGCAAATCGAAGATAGATAAAATATTAGGAACTGACGGTCTATAAGTACTATGTAAACATTCAGTTGTACGAAAAGTTTCTACTTACTTGTAATTAACACCATCGCACATATCATGGCTAGAAGGTAAACAATTTACTGTAGTCATTGTTTCTGTAACATCTTGAAATGTGTCTTTGGCACTTTCGAACCCAAGTGATCGATGAAAATCATCAACCGCATTAAAGAGGTCTTTGGAATGAATGCTTTCGTTTTGGAAAACTGTTGCTCTTTCAACATTCGGATATGCTGCAACTTTGTGGTATATCGCCTGCCATTCTTGAGCCCACAAGTTACCTAGAAGCAAAATACTGAATTGCCGCTACTTTTTATCACAGGCGTTAAAAACATTGAATATATTACACTGCTGACTCCGTAGCAAAGATGCAGATTGAACATTACTATAAAATTGGAATCTAGGGACACGGTAGTGTCCCCGCCAAGACGAGCCAAGCGAAGCGCGAGGGCACTACCTATCTTTTCTCGAAGTGTTTCGCCGTATTTTTAAACCCTTATAACTTTGGCCTGAATTATTTCAGATAATCAAAATTCTCGGAAAATGATGTCGCCAGTGAACTTATTAAACCTATAAAGTTTCAATTTTATAGGTCTTATACTTTAGATTTTATTGACGTCTAAAAAACCCATATTTCGTCACTGACTGACTGACTGACTGACTCACTGATGATCATCAAAATTCCTAGGTACTTCCTGAAGACCTAGAAAGCTGAAATTTGGTATATAAGCTAGTATTAGCACACAACCAACAAAAAAAATCCAAAAGTTGGAAATTTAACCCCCCAACCCCTTAAAATAGGGGATGGAAGTTTGTATGAAATTACCGCAAATATTGATGCTAGAGGTCTCAAAATTGATATAGGGACTCTTTGTAATAAACAATTAAATATGTGTTTCAGGATTTTTAGTTAATCACCCCACATCCATAAAATTAGGGGGTTGGAAGTTCGTATGGGGTTTCCCATAAGTATATAGGTATAATAAAAACTTAATTGCTGAAATTTGGTATATAAGCTAGTATTAGCACACAACCAACAAAAAAAAATCCAAAAGTTGGAAATTTAAGCCCCCAACCCCTTAAAATAGGGGATGGAAGTTTGTATGAAATTACCGCAAATATTGATGCTAGAGGTCTCAAAATTGATATAGGGACTCTTTGTAATAAAATAAGGAAAAAAATAAACTAGGTGAACCAAGGAGGGTTCCCTCATTTAAATGATAGAGGGGGGGATACTTGATTCGGACAAATATCCACCTTGCAATGATATTCAAGAAATACACCAAAGAAAAGGAAATTAACCAATTAAAAAATATATTCGTAAACAACTTACAAAAAGAAGTGAAATCCCAGCAAAAACATTTTCATGTAAAATGTTGCCAAGAAGAGAACATGTGGCTCACACTATCAAAAAGTTATCAGATCTCATGTACAGCAAGACTTCTAACTCTACACGCCCTTACTCTATAAATCCTAACTTTATAAACTCTACACTTTAGTCAAAATATATTATGTCTTGGCTGTTTTGTTACTGTCACATGGGTGTAAAGTAAAAATATTATTCACTGACTTTGTACTTTTCTGATATACAATACCTAGTTTCTGTAGTAACGATTATTTATTAGATAGGTATTGAGTCTCCTCAGAACCTGCACTTAGGTTTTACTAACTGCATTGGTTTCAAATACTTCATCACACTTTGCAAAAGTGTGTTCCTTTGCTTTAGAGGATATTTTTAATAAATGGAATTTTTCCCAAAACAATGGTGATACCATTTAATTTTAATGTGAAATTCCTTGAATTTTGCATGGTCCATTATGCCACTTGCAAAACTCTATTAGAAAAGTACTGAACAGTGAATAAATTCTTCACTTTACGCCCATGTGACGGTACCGAAACAGCCAAGACATAATATATTTTGACTAAAGTGTAGAGTTTATAAAGTTAGGATTTATAGAGTAAGGGCGTGTAGAGTTAGAAGTCTTGCTCTACATGAGATCTGATAACTTTTTGATAGTGTGAGCCACATGTTCTCGTCTTGGCAACATTTTACATGAAAATATTTTTGCTGGGTCTAGGTATTACTAATAAAAACTACCAATGAATTTTAGCCATACCCAATATATGTGCGGGTATTAATTTATCGTCATTCTGTAATTCTTTTTCATAATAAGCCCTCAGTTTAGCTCTTACGTAACCATGTAGAAGACTGTAGAAAGGTTTGATTTCATTCCAGAGTCGGTTTACAGTTTTCAAAAAATCATCATCTTCAAAAGTGTATCGCCACATCTCTCCGGCATCACTAAAGTTTTCCAATACGGCGACATTATTCATTCTCACAACATAATCTTTGAAGATAGGTCGAATCTTGTTCCCAGTTGCATCTCTGTAAGCCTTCCAATAATAAGCAAGTTCTTCGGTGTCGTTGCTCATCTTAAAAATTGTTATAATATCTGTAATTTTGGAATGGAATTAAGGTTTTGTTTAAATTAGATGCACATTAATAGAATTATAAAGGTACTCAAATAATGTAGGGATGTTAATTTTTAATGTGAAGTTATGAATAAGTTGTAGCCTTAACCATTTGTTCGTAAGGAGTGCATAATGATATTGTTATTTATATAGACTCCTGTACAGGGTGGATGGCGCGAAAAAGTGTCGCCAGTTTATTGGTGCTAAAAATGCTTGTTTTGTAAGGCCAAGCGTTGACTCACAGCAGCCACTTATAGAATTTTGGCAGATGGCGCTACTGTTTGTTTGTACGAAAAAGGTTTACGTGAATCGTTCGGATACCCAAATCCTGTTATTCCATACCCATTCTTATCAGTTTTTTTGTGACAAATCAATACGAATGAACTACGTCCAGTAAATTGAAGAAGAATGAATTTGTCAATGTCACATAGTATCGTTACTGACCATTCATTGTTCGTTGCGAATCCTCATTATTGCAATCAGTCGTATTGTAGGCGCACACAGATACTCGACTCCATATACGTTGCATCGTGTCTATTTCTTCACATTGCTGGAAATGCAAAAAGAACTTTTTATTTCTGGGATTTCTTACACTTAAAATACCGCGAACTTTGAGAAACAATTTTTAATTATGGAATTAATTTCAATAGGCAATTGTTTACCATTATTACATTAACAACATCAAAAATATCAAATAGGTACAGGTACTAGATGAGACATTGAATTTATGAACTACTTATAAAGATAAAGGACGATGCTACTATACCTACCTAAGCTTTATTATAACAAATCCCGTCCTACCTAATATGGATATTGGATACACATGGACATGAAAGAAAATCTAGTATTGAGAGAAATTACGTACTTTTAAGCCATCAAGTAAATTCTAAGAAAAAAGAAAAGAGATTTTATATTCTCAAGTTATGAATGCTTTGTTTTGTGATGGGCACCGAGACCAAACATAATAATGTATGTTTTGGTTATAGGAATAATGACAATAATTAAAAACTTTTACTTCTTGCTAATCAATCTTTTCACACGGATTTTGTTTTTGCAAAATTGACCCATTTTCTTGCTGCCCGTACTTTATTCCGAAAACTGTCGAAGCCAGTCAAAATTTCTCAAAAAGTTCTTCAAAAGTTTTTGAAAAATTTTGTTACTTTTGATATTTCCTGTCCTTGCTATCCAGTCTCAAAATCTCGTATAATTGTTAAGAAACGAACCTGAAGTATGCATGTTTTTTTTTTACTTTTCAGAGCTCTATACATTTGAGGCATCTAAAAATAACAAAATACATCGCGAAAACCTGCACGACTGTGCTCTATAAATAATATGTCCTCAAAGGTGGGTGTATATTACAAATGGATAAAGGTTTAGCCTACTTGTCTGTCAGTCTTAATTCAGTATTTTTTACTTAGTGACTTACTTTACTGTGAGGCATTTGGACATTGGTTCCTCGCTCTTTAATTATCCTGATTTTCCTCTTTAATTTCAAGTCTAGTAAAGGTTCTTGATCATTTATGTATTTTTTCTTTAAAATTGTCCAATACTGCTTCTTTATTTCATCCTCTTCAGCGGCTATTCGGACCTGAAAATTACGCAAAATTTTATGGCATTTAATTAAATACATTGGTTAAATATTTATACCTGTAGCTCCTGACCACAACTTCTATTGTATTGCTTATGTTCTATTAAAGAAGGTGTTCCGTGTCACTCTGCGGAACTTGATAAATATACGAGTGCATTAATAATTAACCGCAAACTTTACGATTTTATTATACGCTAAGCCGATGCTAGGGCAAAAAGTAGCGATAAACGATATGATATAACTCGAATACTTGTCTAGTTCTGTAAAGAGTCAAGGAAGAGTCATTACCATTCCTTTTTCTTCGCATCGCTGTTAATATCCGTCACGTAGTTCCAAAGTGCTTCTTGCGAACTTTTACATATTTCTAAGCTTAATTTATCCATTTCCTCCATAAACAACTCTAGAGTACTGTTTTCTTTATCTACTTCTTCGAGCTGTATTTTGAATGTTTCAACAACATCGTCATTTTTGGCAATTGTAATTGCAGGATCTAAAACGTCCTTTAAGGCATCGTCTAGAAACTTCTTTTCTTCTGCTTCCGTTTCCACTTCATGTCCGCTCTCGTCTGATTGGTCCCCCGTTTTGGTATTGTTTACAATACTTTTTTCATCCATAGACATTTCTGATGTTGGATTGCTCGGGTCCTGAACGGCTCTTATCGCAGTAATCAGTATCGTGATACATATTAGGTTCTGAAACACGCGAGTGTTTTCATTATGTTTGATAAATCACTGCATGCACTGTTGGTGGTTTAGGTAAATATATTATATTTTACATGCTGGTCTAAACAACATTATACAATACTACACTTTATATTTAATGTCTGGTCAATTGTTACACGTATTAGGAGTACCAACAGAAGTATTATTTTTTAAAACACTAGCATGGACCCGGCAGTTTGTGGATTGA
Source organism: Coenonympha glycerion (assembly GCA_963855885.1). Lineage (NCBI taxonomy): Eukaryota > Metazoa > Arthropoda > Insecta > Lepidoptera > Nymphalidae > Coenonympha > Coenonympha glycerion. The sequence goes on along the minus strand of OY979637.1, from coordinate 10,244,763 downwards.
CCTTTTGTCCTGCCTTGTGGTCGCAGCGCTGATTAGTGGATCAACTTAACGTGAAATCAACGGGTCTGCCCGCGAAATTCAAAATTTTCGTGGTTTTTTGCAATTTGTACGCTAATTAGACATAGGCTTATGGATATCAATTTGCGAGAATGGCAGTATCATCTTTACATGATTATATCAAAATCTTTGCATAAAAATGTGTATCCTAGGAAATTAATCCTAGTATCGAGTTTTATGTGAGTAACTCGCAAATCTTGGACTAATTTCTTTAACTCGACACTTTCGAGCAGAGATTTTTATATAAACACGTGAAGAAGATATTGGGATTATCGCAATTTGACGGCCATAAGCCTATTATGTCTTATTAGCTTAAAAATCGCGAAAAACCACGAAAAATTTGAATTTCGCGGGCACACCCGTGGTGTGCTCCTTAAACAGTCACAACAAAAAATCACGAAACTGTATTTGATATAGCAAAACTAACGAACATCTCGACGGAAGAAGGAAAAGATATCAAAATATTTTTCGAAACACAATTTTTTTAAATTGATACAATGGCATGCAGAATCCATTTCAATATCTTTCTTATTTTATAGGCTGACTTATTTTATCGAAGGCTACGTCATTGCCTTGCCAACAAATGAATTTGTGGATAATAAAGGATGAGGCCATTTGTAACTCGTTCACAATTCAACGAATTGAAAGATTTCAGAGAAGACAAGAGAAGAGAAGACAAGGAATTTATCCGTGAAATAATAGCTACGGACATTATGCTATTACTTTGTGCGGGTATTAAGTCTAATTATGCTATGTGATATCGCATGTGCCATATTACACTGGGCATAAAAGATTTTAATGTGTGCTATAACAATACAACAATAGTCCAGGCGTAGTGATTAATTAATGATTACATCCGTTATTCAGTTACTGCGTTGAAGGCTTTCAGTTTCTTCATTGCCTTCTATTGATTAAATATTATACCTTTTTTTATAACGTTTTTTCTTTCATATCGTTGGGCTTTTCAGTTCTATGTTATTGATTTTTTAATTGATTAGTTTATATATTATGTAGGTATAATATTATGTGTGTTATTTATACGTTAGTTTGTAACAATGTAACGTTTCTTTCAGCAATAAAGTGCTAATCAGTATTTAATTTTTATTTTATTGCTTTACGTGTTTGTAAATACAATTATCTGTTCATGTACCGTATTTATATACCTGCATAGTACCTATGTATTTATTTTATATTTCTCTATCACACAATTTGTTTCAGAAGACCTTTGATGAAATCCTACCTATTAGAGGTTGGAATTGGGATAGAAAACATTCACAGGTACTCTTGGATACTACTGATATGAAATTAGGATTTCTGTATCAATCTCTTCAGGAGAATTATTTTAAATCGATAAAGGAACGTATCACCAAGTTACGAGTATCTCTACTTAGCACTCTACTCTTTTGCACAAATTTTGCTTTCAGTATCTTAATTTGTAAAGGTATACTTCCTAAATCAATGTAAAGGACTTTTGGAATTCCTAAGGGATCATAGTAACCTTCATTAGACCTTGTTTATATTGATTCACATCAATTACATTTACAAAAAATACCTACTTCAATCAGCATCTTGGTTCGAAATTAATCCGGGGATCACTTTTCACAACACTAAACTACATTTTCCAAATAACATCTTCCTTTGCAATTAGGTACTATCGTATTGGTCCGAACGAGCGTATTCAAACGAATAGTTCACCGTGGTTTCACCTCTGCTGTTGTAATGTTTGTGAATTCTAGGTACTATATGTTTTGTCCGTTTTGATTCTTTTTTTTCAAATCTTTACAATCGACGGTGGGTTATGTTTGTAAACGTGCGTTGGTATGTGCTCGGTATGTGCGAGGTGTAACTCTGCGCTGGCGCACCCGACCGCTAGCGCCGACGCATTGTTCTGTGTTGTGATATAGAAATGCCCACCACAATTCAAACTGTCAGGATGTTCACATGAGACCGGAAGCCGTATAATAGTAACATCTTTGTCATCCTTCGTTGTATTGGGGAGAGGTTAAGCTAATAACCAATTTATTGTTCGATTATATCGTATAGATGCCAACATATTCGCTCTATCGGGTAAGAAAAAGTTTCAGATTTTGTTTCATTGGCATATGCCACAAAGGATGTTTCGTGGTTCAGCAGATACCCATTAGAGACTCTTAATTAGAAGGTTTCATAGTAATGCCGTTCAGCCTACCCTGAGACTATAGAGCCATAGTACCAACTTCGATACAAATATCTAATCAAATTTAAATTCGTGAAAGAAGACCTGACTCAGTTATGTTCTAACTATTACCAGCCTAGAAGCAGTACAGCATCGAAAGGCAGCCAGCACTCTTGGCTCAATTCAAGTGCCTACCTTATTCATTCTCAATCAAGTAATATTTAGTTTCTCAAACTCAAACAGTGGTCCTGAATCATATGTCCAAAAAATAAGAAGCCTAAAATCAGGTTAAACTGTTTTAACCCCTAGCATTGAAAGCCGTATTTTTAAGCAATAGGCAATGATTAGATATTTATATGTGTAGGAAGTACATAAATTGATTTCTATTAATTTAATATCAGCTGAAGTAGTCTAGAAATATATTTTCTTTTAAGTGAACCAGTTTAACGTCTTATAACCGACTTCCGTGTAACTTTACCTTATGGTAATACAATAGGGATCAAGATATAAAAGTGAAAATTGAAATTAAGTATAGAATGAAATTTAGCTCGTTAAGTCGTTACACAGGACCGACTTGATAAGAAGAATAATAAACCGCAGCAGGTGGTAAACTTTTATTGCATTCATAATACTTATTCTTATAGTGAAACAAACAATGATTAATTGTGGTTTTATTCCTTCTTCATGAACGATGCGAGCATCTCTGCACCAGTTTTGTCGATTTCTTCGTATCCATACGGTTCTAGAGCCTTTTTCGTTCTTTCGAACCATTTAGCTACGTTTTCATGTGCACTAAAGTCGAATCCGAAAGCCTGTAACAAATTGAAAATGGAACGCTGTCAGAATGATTTTCTGGGGATACTTTTTGAGGATTTTGACTGTGACTTTCTTGACAAAACTTGTTACAACTTATTCTTGTACTGTCTATTGGTGATGATTTAATATTAGGCACCCGTAGCCCTGTTAAATATTTCCTCGATTGGTAGGCCCTACAAAAACAAACTGTTATACCTATCAAGTGACTAGGTTGATCATGTGACTTTTCAATGACAAATATCATATTTTCTATCTATTACCTATTCTATCTATCATGACCGGCAATTTTCCGATCTATATTTCGTATGTCTTCATAAGAAATATAAAACTCAGAATTTTACACAAATCAATAAAAGTTAATCGATGTTGATATTTTTTTGTGTGTGAAATAATAATGAAATCAACTTTTTCATTTGGATAATTATTGCCAAATAAATTTTTTAGGAACAGTTGACAGAGAGATCAACACACATTGATTTGTCTGTTATTATTTGCGTCTGTTTGACAATATAATTGAAAGCAAATTCAAAAATATTCCGAGTTATCAAAAAAAAATTTACACTACGCGACGTCGGGTCTGCAAAGTAAAGTTTACCTACCTCGAAATTACTAAAAACTACGACGATAGAGATATCAGCAATGGTGAGATTGTCCCCTGCAACGAACACTCTCCCCTCCAGCATGGTGTTCAACCAGCCGATAGCTTCGTATAGCTTCTCAGCCGCCTCATCACTGTATTCTGCACCTTGGAACAGCATAGGAGCCTGAAAATAGTTTTATTGATGTTAATGTCTCTGTAGTCTGTAGCTACTCTACAACGGATATATACGGAATAGGATTTGAGCGGCAGTCACGGGTTCTGTACCCGGCATGGGCCAGTGTGGAAAGTCATAATTTTCCGATTATTTTCTAATTGGCTCAAGTCCGGTCGTACCTCTAGGAGGCTTCGGCCGCGGCTTTATGCTATCCCTACCATGTAATTATTTTTCATTCTGATAATGTCGGGCTTCTAATATAATTCTACCATTATTCTATTATTCTAAATATCATGTTGATAGATTTGATAGCTACTAAAATAATCGAGTTTGTTGGCCTAACTCGTAAACTAACATTGGGTAAGGATTTTCCCACCATTTAGTATGGAATCTTAAAAATGGAGAAGTTGTACATTTTTTTAACCACATATAATGCACTGAGCGTGTAGGATTTTAGTTCTATCTATATTATTGACTTGTTCTATATTTATCTTCTCTTTTTCCACTGATTTTTCTAATCCTATTGAAAGTTAAGTTTGAGGTACATGGCTTTTATTAAAAGTCTTAAAACAGTACATACATAGAGATCTATATAGCGCTTGTACAATGTGCCAAGGTCGAAGTTGAGCCGCTGGTCAACCAACGCCCGCTGTCGAGGATTCTTCGGGTACAGGGAGTCATTGCGACCATAGGCGTTCACCAGGTATGCCTGGATAGCGCGACTGCGATATAAACACAATAATATAGTATGTAAATTAGCCGAAAATCGAATCTAAGTACGAGTAGATATTTCGACATCGACTGCAAAATTATATATGTACAATAATTCAGGTGAAATCTTGCTCCCAAACTATGTACAAAATAAGAGCTAACATCCAAACCAAATTCAATTTTATATAGTTTTCTATATATATATATATAGAAGCCGATATCTTCAAAGATAAAGGAAGGAAGATACGTCAAAAGTTTTGTGGATATATATAGTTCTTACCTTTCCCATAAAATGAAACCGCTATCATCCATAGTTGGTATCGTATGCTGTGGATTCATCTAAAGGAAAACAAAAGAGGAAAATGGAAATTAGAAAATGGCAGAGAATATAATTTGTATTAGGTATCTTATCTAGGCTAAAATATACAAAACCTTTATACAAATGGGTAAGGACGTCATTGATTTTGATAATAATAGGCGGTATCATTTATGTGTACACACAAATAACAACCAAGGGGATTCCAATGTCACGATGGAAGAATCAGAAGATGAAAGCGAATGAATGTGGGAAATATTATGCAACGTATAGATTAGTTACCCTAATTAGCCGAAACACTAAAGTAGGGAACGATGTATAGATGCAAGAAAAAATATCACAAGATGTGTAGCTCATATCCTGAGGGAACTAGGGAGTTCAAAAATGTACCATAAATTTTAAGTGACTTCCCTAAAAACAACTGGTTCAATATCAATGAACTGGGAATAATGAAAATGATATGAGGTTTGTTGATGTCACAGTTAAGGTTGCTAAATTTTATTTTTCTAAATAAGCTAATATTTTTTGTATTGAAAATAAAATAAAATCATTGGGACTTCTTATCACGTTAATGTGTTTCTAGGATTAAGTTAAAAGGTTATCTGTGCGCAAACTATACGAATTAACTAACACCTTGTATAATATTGCAATTGCAAGTTTTGGATTTTTCAGAATCCCACGGAACCTATGGCATTTTTTTTGCGTTAAAAAATAGCCTATGTCCTTTCCCAAGCTCTATTGTATCTATATTCCAAATTTCATCAAGATCGGTTCAGTGGTCTAGGCGTGAAAGCGGAACAGACAGACAGAGTTACTTTCACATTTATAATATTAGTAGGGATAGGGATAGTAGAGGTTTGATTTATAGATTTAACATCTGGGTGACCGAGCTTTGCTCGGTAGTATTACAATTCACCAATAGATGGCAGCAGAAGTCATTTTTTTTTAAATTCCACATTTTCTAAAAATGATAGCTATATATCGCTCGATATATCGCTCCCAAAACCCCCTGTATACTAAATTTCATGAAAATCAAGTTTGCTAGATTCAGATTATATAGAAGAATTGTTCGTTTAAAGGTATGGGATATGCCAATGGGATAGGGATATAACCCTGTATAAGTACCTTCAAATATTCCGGCGTCTTGTGCTGCCCCTCCAAGATGTTGGTGAGCACGAGGTCCAGGTCGAGGCCCAGCGCGCGCGCCGTCATCATCACCGAGCGGCACGGCGGCGACGGCGGCAGGTAATACAGCTTGATGGGCTGACTCGGCATCTTACCGCCCTTCGATCTGGCGGCTGCGTTGCTGTGAACACACAAAGCTAACTTAGCTGATTAAAAACTAACTACAAGTATTCTATACTAATATTATGAACCTGAAAAGTTTGTTTGTTTGAAATTGAACGCGCTTGAATCTAAGAAAAAAAATTATGTTTATAACAAACATAATCTTCAAACATTCCATACATTTACAGCCAGCGCTATCAATAGATAAAGTCAATAGTAAGTCAATAGTAAATGTATGGAGGATTTCGATTCGTTTTTGCGATGCGAGTCGACTCGGAATTCGTACAAAAACCTGGACTAACCCATAGACCAATAGGAGCGGAGCATCGTCGAAAAATGCTGAAAAATCGGGAACATTTGCTCTTTTTAGAGAGTTTCCGTTGCGTAATAATAATGTGCGCTGCGTAAACGTTTAAAGTTTCGCGAAAATCATGTATCAAGGAATTCATTCTCTTTTTCTCACACTCAATTCTACACCAGAACATCAATTCGTTTATATATTGTTCATGGAAATAGGCATAATTATGGAAAAGCGAGCAAACATTACAATAATACAGGTAGACGATCAAGGAGGTCTTAGCTAAAATTTATCAGAAGTGGGATAGAAGACCATTGGACGATTGGACCATTGGAAGATTCATGTCCTTTCAAGTAGGCCATATTTTGGAAAACGTTCCTGCGTGTTTCATACCCATAAGATATGACTAAAACCGTAAATATAAAATTAAACAGTGTTAAAAATTAGGGTACCTACAAAATAGGTACTCGCACAGACTGATTGTACAGTTAAAGTCAAGGTTAAAGTACAAATACGTTAGGTAAGTGCATTTACGTGCGTGCTAAATATTTAATATAGGCTATAATACGAGGCACTAATTTTCAAAGTCACCCACTCTTGTAATTACGTGAAGTGGCGTGCCGAAGATTAAATCAGGTTCGACAAAGCAGGCGAGGTTATGAGGCTTTTATTTTAAATGCAGAATACCTAAGGGTAGGACCTCAGTAATGAATTGAAATAGAGAAAAACTGATAGAAATGGCAACAATTCAAAACTTCATAGTATGAACCTACCTAAAAACTTGAACACAATAATGTAATTAATATGAATAATACAATGTACTAAATACAGAACAACTGGTCATATAAAAACAGAAACACCAAGATCAAGAAACTACCAAATATTGCAAGTATGCACACACCTGTTATAAATGATAATGAGGTTAATCAAATCGAAACTCATTGTATAGGTACCTTAATCTAAATAGTTAGGTACTTATTACAAAAAAGTTAAACTATACAAACCAAGAATCGACTTAAGAGTACAAGTAGTTAATAAATTATTACTAGTGAAATACATTAAAGTGAAAATCAATTACCATTAAATAAGTACCATAATAATTTGATAACATGCATTGTTTACTTACCATTTGATAGTAGTAGCAAGAACTATCACTGTTATTGCGATTGGAAGCAGATTCATTCTTGCGATAAGCTGTTATGGTTTAAAATAATGTCGATGATAAGAAGCTTTATCACGAATCAATAAAATAATGTTAACTTCTTATTCACAGTACCTACTAAGAAAAACATATTAAAACGTTTTAAAATAAGAAAAATATTAAATAAGCCAATGATATTTTTCGCCATGCAGTTGCTACTTGAAGCTTCGGTGTTAGGTGAGTATGATAAAAGATTTTAAAAAATCTTAGAATTAGATCTTTTAGAAAAAAATATATTTCGTATATATTTTAATAAAACTAATAACAAAACAAAAATAAATGTACTCTATCACATTCAGTTCTGAATGCTGATTCAGGTAATATAATAAATAATAATAATCATTTTTTATCAGAAGCGCATAAACATGGTAAAAACAAAACAGCACAATAACTTTTAATAGCATCAAATAATAATTTTTAAAACACCCATGCCAAATTACTGTCTCAAATATTTTCTTTTCCTTTAAACTCACTTTGCGACATGTATTTTTTCCACAACCGTTTTGTCCATACATTGCCCCAGTTTGATAATCCTACTAAAACCTTATTTATTAAAAATCCTTGAATAAAGTAGACCATATAGTATTTATAGAGAAAAATGTATTTACAACTTTAACTAAAAAGCTATCGTGGGTTAATTAAGAAAATGTTACGTCCTCTACCTAAAATAGAGTTAAAAGTCACCTTTGAATTTATCTTCAAATGGAAATATTTTGAGTAAAAGTACCTACACTTTTGTATATAAAAGTTTACAGTTGGGAAATGTAGCTACCGCGTTCACGTTCAGGTTAGTTGTGAGAAGAAGAAGATTTATACCATGGTTATTGTACCTAGTTGTACTCGTATGTTATGGTCGAGAGCACTATGGTAACGAATGGGAGGTCCCATGAATGACCAGTCAGAATGACGACGCAAATAATTCATATTATACACCTGTTTATTACTCAATGTATATCCGTCTATTTTCTAGTTGGTTTTCCAAAAAAAAAATCCTATATGAATGTTTACGATACATCAATAACCGTTCTTAAATAGGTAAGACAGCTGTTGTTATAGCCAGGCTAGGTATTTCATTTATTTTTAACCAGATGTATATTGTAGCTACTCGCCTTGCAAAACAAAATATTATTCAAAAATATAAATGATAAATGGACTATTAAAATATTTATTATTGCGGTAACTAAAGAAACATTAGTTAACCAAATAATGAAATTGTTCACAGCGATCCAAATCGTGGAATAAATAAAGTTTGTTAGAGATACTTAAATCCTATTTTACAGAGTAAATTGGCTAAAAGGACACCAGGGTGTTTATAGGCTTTTCATGAACGTGTTATAATCATGGTAAATGGCCACTTTGTGGCATTGTGCTTATATGCTATGGTTATTGAAATTGCTTGTAAACAGGGAAAATTAACTAACTCTTGATATACCTAATGACGCTACTGGTGTTTGTTCCAAGGCTCTGTTTTGCAGTAAAATGACATAGTTTCATAATGCCATTGGTCAATATTTCTTGTGCTACCTTCTCCCAGTATAGGCCTGAAGAACTGTGGGCACGAATTGTACCTATTCTTCTAAGTGCAGGGCACCTTATAGGACCATCGTAAAGTTAGTAGGTAGTAATAACCATTTGATTAATATACTTAACTCGAATACTTTATCGGCTTTTCATAATTGCGTGCCTGTTAGTTAGGCCTTTTGAAATAATGAGTTAAAAGTTCGAAGCTTATACTCCACAATAACAGGTATTTAGCAATCTGTGTACTTACTCGTAATCACAAAAACACAAATGTAACACAAATTTGTATTTCATGTTTGATGATGTTCTAGAGTCAGTTATAGAGAAAAGTTTTCGGAAGTTATCTTACAGATCTTGATCTATCCCATTTTGGGAAGTGTACCTGCTTGTACCGAAATAATTTTGTAGTTTATTAGCTTAATCCCAATAAGTTCAATGCTAAATGGCAATCTTGTTATTAAAACCTTTATGATGCTTACAACTACTTATCCGTCCCCTTGTTGCTATGAGTTGTTGTAGTTATGACTCACTTGTTTTTGACTAGCGAGGGATCTATTCGAATGGCGTATCTGATGTTGCCAAAACAAAAACATTAGATAAGCGCACTACAGTAGGCACATCCTTATCAATCGTATAAGCGTGACTCATTTTCATTGTTGATTTCTGTCGCCGTCAATCCCAAACTAAAAAGAAAGGGACCACCATGGCTTTTTAATGGCAACAATTTTAAGCCACGAAGATTGCACGACTCTTTTCAAACTAGGAAATCAAAGGTATCAGGGGAAAATTTAAACCAACATCAATAGGACGAATTAAGCTGAAAGTATTAATTATTTTTCACAACAAAAATAAACAATTTAACCGAAGTCATCCTACAAATTATTTTATTTATGAATTCAAAATATAAAATTGCAAAGTACTTTATTCGTAATTTTAGAAATCAAAACAAACAGAAACTATTGTAAAAGAAACTATTATAAAACAGTATAGTAGGTACCACAGAGGTCGATAGAAAGTCGGCTGTGCTGATAAGTATGTTTATCAATAGGTGATACTAGAATATGTTACATGTAGGTACTTAAAATAACTCGAAAGTTAGCTCTTTTACCAAAACACAAGGTTACTTTGTAATATTATGTTTACTAATTCAGTAAAACTTTATAGCTACAATAGCTCTTCTCTCTCTCTTTGTACAGCGCATGAGTGACGAGAGGCCACCAAAAAAACTATTGACCTCACACCCAGATGGCCGTAGAAATGTTGGTCGGCCAAAGCTCCGTTGGCTGGATGGAGTGAAGCAGGATGCAAAAGTGATTGGAATTAATAATTGGGAAGCGAAAGCAATAGACAGAGACCGATGGAGGAATCTTTTGGAGCAGCTCCGGGCCCACAAAGGGCTGTAGCGCCGTTGATGATGATGGTGACAATAGCTCTTCATAAACAAAACAAATTTATCTCCTTTCAGATTAAGTTAAGACCTAAACATTTTCTAAATAATGTTAAAAATATCGGCATGTATATTTAGTTCCTTTAGTTTTCATATAAGATTGAAGTAAATCTTAATTTTCTAATAAAACAATCTCATAATTACAAATGAGTATATTTCAAAACACCATTATAATTACCGAAAATAAAATTATAAAATAAACTATCCAGAGATTTCACTGACTTGAAATAGCAACTATATGTACTACTTAGTGTTCGGTCGTCGTTTGTCACAAAATTTCACTTTTCATCCAAAACTTCAACCGTGGATGCACTGCTTGCATTGTCGTTGCTTTTTTCTTCAGTTTGTTCCGTTGCCTTTTCTATTTCCGCACTTTTATTCACAACATTCACATCAGGGCTCTCAGTCTTGATAGAGTTAATTCGTTCTCGATTGACTTCTGTTGTTTGCCCATCGCTCTGGGTGATTTTCATTTTTTTGCTCTTCGAATTTCCCATTTTACTAAAATGTCCCAACTGTGGGTGCTCTCATGTATGACTGGTACTGATTGTTGATAGTTTTTCTGCTCCAAAAGATAAAGCACTGATAACAAATGTTTGTAATTAAACAACGTTCTATGGCGTTGATAAGTGATAAGAGCACAGAGCACCGAGAGCGTACAATGTGAAATTGCAACTGCTGTAAATATTTAGTTAAATATGTGGTTATCACGTTCAAGAGATAAGGCGACAATGACACATAGCCCGTATAAGCGTTGCATTGACCGCGTGTCTGTATTGTTTTACATTGACCTCGAATAAATCAGTTATTTTAAAGCTATCCTCTTAGTGCAGTGCTTCACTCAATATTCGATCTACGGCTCACACACTCAGTACATGAAAAGCTATTCGTGTAACTTCACTTGTCAATCCGTTCTTTCACTTCTGTGCAGTGACTTGTTTACTGTACGTCTGTACATACTAAACTGAACCTAACTACTGGTACCAATTAGTCATTTTTACAACTGTGGAATTAATTAAGCCATTAATTCCTCGTATCCGTTATTTCTCGAATAATACTGAAGTGACACAGACATGATTCAGTGTTTGAGTGTGATACACTTGTTCAAGCTGTTTTGTCGATGTATCTCAGTTCATTTGTTGTCTCGTGAGTCATCAGGACGAAAATAATGTCGAGTGACATCACGAGCTGCCTTACATGCACGAGGTTATCGGCTGCACTTATACCAGTATCATTAAATGAAATGAAAAAGTTTATTGGTAATGCACATTAGATACATATGAACAGGAGAGAAAAAAAGAACAAGAAGAATAATGTGCACTCCCAAATGGGCATTTAAATGGTAAACAACATTGCTATCTGATACCTAATCTGTATCAAACACGAAAGGTTAACTATCTCATTTCACTTGTTCAGGTTTCTTCAGGTAATTTTTAAAAATATAAGGTATCTAACTATGTGAAAATTTTTGTACTCGTTCCAGTACCCAAAATCTATCTTCTGGAGTACGATAATATGTTTCTTCAAAGTTGTTACTTATGATTTTTGACGTTAAACTTATGCTAGTTGAGTTTTGTTTAGACTTAAAAGTTAGGTTTCCTTTGATAAAAATCATTTCAACATTATGAAAGCAATAATGGAGAAAATTTTATAATTTATAGTATAATATAAGTAGTATAGTTAATTTTGAATATTATTATGTATATTTTTCCCACGCATGTAACACGTTAAAAAAGAAATAGCGCCACATTCAACCCAAAAGTACAGTAAAGGAAAAAAAACCTTTGGTATTTATCTAATTTATTTATCACTAAAAATAAATAGGTTCTTACTTTACACAATAATTAATACGCTTATACTCTAAGAGTTTTGAAGTTCTCTGTACTTGTTGATGGCTGTTTGTACGAACTCAGCCGCCCTCTTCAATCGCTCAGGACCAACAAATGAAGACATCTCACTCAAGTAAGAGATAGGGTCGATGTTGAAGAACTTGCAGATGGCAGAAAGGTTAGAGCCGAAAATTAAAGCTGGTATAGAGGTGATGACGTACGAGATCACTCTTTTTATGAGGCCAAGGAATTTCTGAAAAAGAAAAAAATTCGCTATTGTATTATCACAAAAAAAAAATATATATATATATATATAAACATTTGAAAACATGAGAAATTTATCAACAGTTTTGTATAATTTTCATCTAAGTATCCCTGGAACAAACATAGTCCCTAGATTCGTTGTAATAGTTTAGCAGTAGTCTTTAACTTGTTCAAGGTTTTATCAAAGCACTAGTTAAATGAAACCTACAATTAAATAAGACATGTTTTGTCAACCTCGCTGGGAAAGATTTTATTTTAGCGTGATTTGTTTGGGGTTTCATTGTGGATACTTTTGATCAATAATGAAATTATGAAAATGTCTTTATTGATCTTGTAAGTCTTAGCCCTGGCTGCATTTACTTACGACTCTATCAGCAAAAGCGATTATGAGCGCGGTTGTGCCCTACAACGCTGTGTACAACTATAATTCTAACTACAATCTAATACAAACTACAAAGTCTTTTCATATTTAGGACCAATCCATATTATGCAAATAATATTATGATGGGCTACGAATAGTACATACCGTTGTCAAAGCGCAGATGAGTCTGAATGGAGCCAGGATCAATTGCAATGCAGTGGTACCGAAACATGACAGTATCGATGTTGCTGCAGGCAAGATTGCAGATTGGTCTACAATATTATTGGTGGCTGCGAGTTGAAGTTCCGCCGTTGGCTGTACTTTGACTACTTTCTGCTCTTGTGAGGGTGCGTAGGGGTAAGGGAAGGAAATAGCCTGAAAGATTAAACAAAGCTAATAAGCAAAGTAAATAATACACAAAGAATAATGATGATAATTAATGATCGCAGTTTGCCCTACTCTCCATGTGCTACCCCCTTTAAATATACGGATTTTAAAGGGTTCAGAGAAATTTGAGATGTATTTAAATAAATAAAGAGATCTATTTTAAATGGCCATATTGTAATTTGTAATAAATTACAAATCGTATTCTATATCTATATCAAAGCAGACGAAATGTCAAAAATTCTCTATAGTCAACATCTATGAATCAACAAGAATTAGTTGAAACATAGTCATTAAATATCAGTCTTGTCCATGCCAAAGTACTTTGTAATAGTAACATCGTTGTTATCTTAATGACATTTTTTAGGATGCTCGTTACATTCATACTTTTACTCCGTAAGTATAAGCAGAAAATGATCTTGATACCAAAGAGTTTAAAAGGCTGATACCAACGATCTGATACCTACTCATTGCATCTGCTTCCTACACTTAACTTCAACTTTGAAATAGTCATACTAGATAAAACAACGCCATAATAATATCTAAGTAAATTATTGTAACAGTATGAGTATTTAATGACCATTGATTCTAGATCCTTGAATGCACCTTGAATGATTATATCGAAGTAGGTAAAAGGTCAATTAGTCAGCAATTTTCGTGGGTAACGAGTGGAAATAATCAACATTGTTGTTTGTATACCTATCATTCTTCATACTCGTTAGATCTCTACAGTTATAGTTGTTATAGTTGAAATTACAGATTACTTGTTTGAGTTATCTGTGGATGAAATGTACCTACTTTTAAGTTTGATTTAAAGAGGCTCAATTAGAACTAACAGTTGCCTATGTAAACATAGATAGATGAATTTAAGACGACAAATAATCGATAAAATGAAACTAATCTTGCGACGTTCAAGAAGAAACTACAAAGAAGAAATTAAATAAAAAATACAAAAAATAATAATTAGAATTTTACAAAATTATACTTACGGGTGCTGGGGGATCCTCGAATTCCACAAGATTGTTATCAAAATAGGCATACTGGGTGCCGCAGGCCATGGTTACAAAACACGCAATGATGACTATTTTGAACATCTGTAAATAATGTTAAAGGTTTCAGATTAAAAAAAAACCTTTTAAAAGACCTTATGCATTTCCAACCCCATTAACTCTAACATAATCCCTTAGGAATTTGACAAATTCTTTTCTAATACTTTACAAACCTTTTCTAATTCTTTGCAAACCTTTGTTTGAAATCCAAGCTTTGTTAGGTCTAAGGATTTTAGCAGAATGAAATTAGAATAAAAGTTTCATATTGGTCAAGTGGTCGTAGGAAACAATGCCTTAGTTTTTGAATAAGTCATTGGAAGTGGGTATACCTACCGATGTAGAAACTTATATAAATTAAATTATAAAGGACAAGCTTACCTTGACAATAAATATTCTGCTTCTTCTTCTAGATTGAAATCACAAACTCCTTTCAACGCCTGCTACGATGTGATTGAAAAGGTAAGTTACCCATTCTTAAATACGAAAATTTTAAATCAGGTAATTATATCAATTAATAATTACACTTCGTATGATTAGCGAATCATTAAAAAAGTTACATAGAAATTGGGCTAAATACGTAAGCTTTGTTTCATTTACTAATGGTTTTCAATTATTGAGAAAAAACTAAAGATGATTCATTCCCATGGCAAAATCTGACATCAATTAGGTATTATCACCTACTCGTACTCTAACTTGAAATATTTTTGAAAACATGTGGATAAAAATACGAAATACTAAGTTACAATATAACTTACTTTTCTTACTCTGCATTATATTATCTACTTAACGAAATAAATAAATATAAATAAATATAAATACACAAATATATAAATAGTGGACAACATCACATGCATTGCTCCAATCCCTCAGTAAGTAGCTTATGCACTTGTGTTAAGGAAATCAGAAACAACGAAGGTACCACAACACCTAGACCCGAGACAATGTAGAAAACTTATTTTTCTACATTGCCCCGACCGGGGATCGAACCCGGAACCTCAGAGATGGCAGCGCCTTGAAAACCGGCACACTAATCACGGAGGTCGTCAAAAGTACTTGTAGTTACGAGACATCGATAGTAAACCTATGCAGGTAGGTATAAGACTTCTGTAAGGGCACGTTACACATAACCCTTCATCTACCTTTCACACGATCAGGAATTAAACCCGAGACCTGAGTTACCTTACCAGAGCCATGAAATCTTAAGTTTTATATTCTAAAGGTAATCAATAACAGTAGGTAATCATAAGCAGTACTTAAACACTTTTTAGTTGAAACTCATCAATTTGCTACATATTTCCATCAATTATTATCCATTAATGTTACAAGTATTTTACAAGGCCAACTTTATAACTTAGAAGACCTTGAAAATATAGTCTTTTTAAAACAAAGAATTGCCTACGATCAATATCAAATGGCTTCAAGTTGATGACGTGTCTTTCTAGTGAATATTTTACTTACTTAAATTACACCCTCACAATACATCTGAACTCTGCAGTCCAGAAATTGAACAATTTTACGAAATTAGACAGAAAGAAAATTAAACTTTCTGAAAATTTCAACTGCTTATAGGATTTATGCTGCAAACTCTGAAAGTCAGACAGATGGACACAAAACGGGGGCTTAGCCAGTAACATGAAAATAAAAATTTTTATAATATATTATTTCACACAGGCCCAATTTACAGAATTCGAAGAAATGTCAAAACTCTACCGCTTGCATCAAGAAGAACTGGCAAGAATCTCGGCGCTTGCTTTTTTTCGAAAATCTTTGTAAGTACTTATACAACTTTTCTTACATAGTATGAAAGTTTATTGCATATTGCCACCCTATCATTCCAAAAATCCTTATCATTAAAAAAATCCTCAATGGTATACTTACTTAGTAACCCTGATTTATTCGATGTTTTTTGACAGTTACTTTAAACTTGGGCAAAGTTAAGTTCGAAACCGACTTCGGGATGATTATTGTAAAGCGGTCCCGTTGCCGTTTACACTCTTTGGTTACGGAACCCTAAAAACATATTATTTACCTAAGTACTTGTTATACTTATCAAAATACTCAATTACGTATGTTAGTATAATTTCTAGAAATGCTAGTGAACAGGTAAACAGTTATTTGAATGATATTATTACTGGTATGAAACTATCAAATCATCGTACCTAGGGAAGCTGCATCAAATTGAGCGTTGCAGTGTGATGGGTGGGTATTACCACTCGCCAGTCTTAAAATATCTACTAAATCTAAGTATCTAGTAGATGGTAGTAGTAGTAGATATTACTCGCATCTACTACGAGTGATGCATCAGTATTTGTCATCATTATCAAAAGTCATTGAAATAAACAGTTAAGTAAAAGACGTGATTACTGGGTAACCGAGAGTCGAGACCTACAAACAACTGATATAACAACTGATAGACCTACCAACAACTGATAGACCTACAAAAAACTGATATAACAACTGATAGACCTACAAACAACTGATATAACAACTGATATATCAGGATGATGAGCGCAGTGCAGCGTGTCGAATGATATTGCAATACAAAGTTATGGAACGCACTGCATTTAACCTGAGCAGGCATATCACTTAACATCGGGTGAACGTCTTGTTCGATTTTCGTTCGTAAAAATTTGTTTGACCCGTTATGATACACACCTTCGATAGGTAGGTACCTATTTTGACTTCCAGGTCTTTGTAGAGCATTCATAGTGTACCATAATGAGGGCATTACGATCATTTTTAAATTACTCAATCATTATTAGTTTTTAAATCGTTAATATTATCGATAGTTCAATCCACGAAGACGCGCCCTTCTCGTTCACAATCGCTTATGTTTCATGCGATTCTTAAGGAGTAGAGTACATAATATTATGTATCTGTTATGAATTTTAGACAAAATATATCCTGGACAGGGCGAAAAAAATTTCGCCAGTTTACCGGTGCCAAAAATGATCGTTTTGTCACCAGCAGTAATGCCACGCTGTAGTTCGCTAAGCAGCCACAAATAAAATTTTGACAGATGGCTACTGTTTGCTTGTACGAAAAAGGTTTACGTACATCATTAGGTTTCATAACGGTACGAAAGATGATTACCACAAGGTGTATTAATTACTCTATGTCGGTACTATTATGTTTAAAAATAAATAAATGAAATAACATAATAATTTTAAAGTTCTATTTATTTATAATCGAAGTTGTAATTTTTTTCAAAACAAAATCGATCTACGTTTCCTCGTTCCAGGCTCGGCGACTTTTTGTATCTTTTGATATCTATCTATGGCCGTCTTCACGAAGTCAGCAGCTTTGCCTATCCTCTCCAAACGGTCAGGTGAGATCAACGACCTCATCTCTTCGTGGATGGGCCCGACGCCGTTGAAAGTGATGCTGCAGAGATCCGTATAGGAGCATACTCCTACGGTGATGAGCGATCCTAGCATCAGGACGAAAATGCTGCTGAAAATCCAACTGATTGTCCTCCCAGCGTAGCTTACAAGCGTCTGAAACATAGAATAATGTTCTATTAGCAAATATTATCCTTATTTCATTTTAAGGCTTCTTTTTCATTACTAAATGTTACCGGGCCAGATGGGAAATTTATTTCAGAAAAGATTCCCATCCTCCCCGGCAAACGATTGCACGGTGCGCAACGGGCAGGATGGGATTTTTTTGTGCCATCCTGCCCGGTACCGGGCCGACACACCGGGCGAAATGGGAGCAATCCATATCTCTGCAAACTCATAATGGTAAATCTGGAAATGGTACGAGACCCTTCGTGCGCGAGTCCGACTTGCACATCGCAGGAGTGATAAGACATACCTAAACTTACTAATTAGAAAAAAACAGGAGAAATGTATACATATTATCATATAAGTTAACACGAAAACATAACACGAAATATTATAGCGTAGATAGTTAGACAGGTGCATACCCTGGAATATGGCATTTGGCTCCACAGCAGTCCAACTGCTGATGTGTCCGGCTCCATGTATTCTTCACTGGGGTTGTACAACTCATAACTGGAAACGTAAACCACAGATTAGGTATAGATATTTCAAAAATCCACTAGGACGTGCCCCACTCTGTCAAACTCCTTACAAATCGAATGAAATAAGCATTTTTGAAACAGTGGGGCGAGTCTTCGTGGAATAAAATAACTTAAGAAGAAATTATAAACAACTATTAACAGTCACTGAAAGGTGAACTTCGGTTAAAGTCTTACCCATTGGGTCCTGTAAATCCATTGCCATAACCGTATCCAGGTGCGTACGGGATATCGGGATAAGCCACTTCTACTGGATTTGAGTAGCCATAATTATTATCCTGAAACATAAAAAAAAAATTATTATATCAAGTTAGCGCCTAATTAGAAATGAACAGTAACAAAATTGGTTTTACAGATTAATATAGGTACCCAATAATATTATTATAGTAACATAACATATGCAGTAATCCTTAGACCTTAACCTTGGCCTTAACATAGATCGCACGCGGCATAAGTTATCATAGCCGATTTCAAGTGCGTAAACTCGCCTTGCCTATTTCGGTTTTTGACAAATCCCGGGATGAAATCAGGTATAGCTGATAGCTATGCCCAGCCTAATTAACTATGTTATCCAATTATACTGAAATACGAACACCACAGATAAATAAAATCGTTCAAATTTTAATACATTAATTGGATAACAGCATCGATATACCATAGGATTCTAATTGGTATATCGATGGATAACAGAATTATCGGGACACCTAAATTAGGCAGCAAATACCGATGTTGACTTCAAACTTATACAATATCTCGTAGTGAAATCAACATCTACTAAGGATGTCCCGGTGTCGGGACGAAACGTACACTGAGATTTGTGTGATATTACGTTCACGAACTTGGCTTTCGTGCTTGGAGATCGAGTGTTTTTAGCTTTTACTGCATGTTGGACTCTACAAATTATTTTCAGTAGCATAAAAGAGATGTCAAAAGATAAAAGTATAACTCACGGCTTTCTCCAGATCGTCCCCAGCAGCTGACGTCGGTTCATCAGCTAGCATGTCATGTTTAACGACCGGCCCGTGAGCTCTGACTGGCTCAATCCTCGCACGACCCTGGTTCTTGAGCTCCTCAGCTCTGTACACTGGGTGGTGGTCCAGCTCTGGTTTCAATGGCTTTTTGTACACCGCATGGGTTTCTATGCCTTCAGCGATTTCTGGCTTCAAGTCGGCTTGTTTGTCCAGTGTGACACGTGACGGTATTTCAGCGGATAGTACTGACACTATCGCAAAGGAGAATGCTATGATTTTATACATCTGAAAGACAAGTTTGATTTTATTACTAAGCATACCATTACCTAGATCATTTAAACTTGTGTTAAAAATAAAGTTTCATAAACCGATTTCACCGCCGTCAAAAAGAAAATTAGTAGACAATTGGACACGTAGGTATGCAATATTATTAAATCTACATTTTTCACATGATTATGATATTATAATAGGTACTATTAGGGCTTTCGAAAAAGTACCTACCTATAGTAATTTCCTAATAACTATAGGTTTGTCCATGCCTTTTAAATTATGAATCGAATTGACTACTTATGTTTTATTAACTTGCATTAATTACTTCAACTAAGGGAATTGTGAGAGTTTCAACAAAATTGGATACGTAGTTTTTAAGATAGGTAAGTTAATTAAACAAACTGTAAGTTTATCCCTCGTGGTTGAGCGATTCAACGGATCGGTTGCAATGAGTCGGAAATTAATCAACATCACGTCTGTATCAATCCAATAAATCCTGAGCGGACTTAGCCTAGATACTACTTGGGAAACGGTAGACCGATCAAAATTGAGAGAAGTAAAAGCTTTCGTTCCTTACCTTGAGCTATCCCTTTCTTCACCACACTGACTTCTAAGCAGGACTGATGCAGTATCCCAATCCTGGACACTATTTATAACAAGAACTGTAGGGGACATAATATTTCCGTGAACGGTTATCTAAAGGACATTGTTTCGCAATAATAGAACGTGCCCGGTGCCATCCCGAACGATAAGAAATTCGTCAAAAGTTTGGAATGTACTTACCGAAAGC
The DNA here is from genome assembly GCA_963855885.1 of Coenonympha glycerion. Classification (NCBI taxonomy): domain Eukaryota; kingdom Metazoa; phylum Arthropoda; class Insecta; order Lepidoptera; family Nymphalidae; genus Coenonympha; species Coenonympha glycerion. Next base: position 10,224,239 of record OY979637.1, on the reverse strand, counting down.
ACTTCACTTTTCTTTAAAGCTTATTTAAAAATGTTTATCACACTAATTATAATTATGAAAGTGAGATTGGTGAAAAATCTAACTTCATGCGGACGGACATGGGGGCGTCCGCTAGTGATAAATAAAAATAATTATGTAGGGCTGTTTGGTACCTATATATGTAGTTACACAGTGATACACTGGATTTACACAGTTACATTTTATTTGGAAAATTAAGTCCACGGTTCCGCGGTATTAATGAAAACCCGACTTTCAGCTGGTGGAGGCTTTAGTCACCCAACTATTTTGGGTATTCTCGCGAAACTCCATTGTAAAGACTAACGGTATTTTTTTTGCACCGTGGTGCATTAGATTGAAAGAACTTCCTAGCAAAAACAAATTAGTCCTTACTTACTACCTACTCAAAACTCTACCGCCAGGTTCGGAAGGCAGGTTTGCACCGATAAAACCGGCAAAAAACTCAGTACTTGTTCTTTTTAAAAATGTCATAATATACAAGTTTTCTTACATAGTATGAAAAATTATAACGTATTTTTAAGATAACTTGTTAGGAGATCAAAGCATATCCCCTAACATTCCAAGAACCCTTGTCATTCAAAAATTCTCCAATGGCGACGGCGATAAAATAGGCGATCTTCGTGGGACAAACCAGTCTCCGCAAAGTCACTTTGGAATTTTATAATTTCTGGATTGGCTCATGTCTATAGTCTTGTGGGAGGCTTTGGTTAGTGTTCCGGTGCGATGGTGTGTAGCTACTAGCTACCGTTTGGCGTAACTCCTCCCATTAGTAAGTTAATATCTTCAATATCTTCGGGTAGGTATATCAGGTGAAAGTGCAGTCTGAAGGTGCATACTTGTGATAAGTAAAAATTAAAAGAATCAAAACATCTGAAAATGTAGAGTGCCTGGTGACCGGAATTCACAGGTCATGAATCCCGCGGAAATTGTAGAAAATTCTTCGTAATAAGAATTAAGTAGGTACCTATCTAATAAACTTTTACTTAATCCAAGCTATGTACCTATACACAAGATTTCGACTAAATCCGTTTAATTATAATAAAAAATAAACAAGAACAAAACAGTCAATCACAAAATTTCCGCAGTAGATCTTTTGAAATTTTCACAACGGTGCAAGTGCATTTGTATTCACACACAAAACTCTGTGACGCGCACACGACAAAATTTCTTACCGTTTCACGTATTCCCAAAACAATTTTATTTCCTCTTCTAAACTAACATTCGTCATTGTTACCACCATAATTATGCACCTAATTTTAAAAAGACGCGCATTTTATGAAATTACAATCTTATCCAATCAACGTAACATGGTCAAATATTAATTTCGTTCGACCCATTCTATCGATGCTTCAATAAAAATTAATAACTACGAGTTACATTTTCACGTACCTATTTGACGTAATAATAAGAACGTTCAATACGTAGTTATGTTACATACGATAACTATTGAATGTCCAGCTGAGTCAACACCACGGCCCAGGGTAAGTTCAGGGCTGAAAAACCAATCGATGACTTCTACGTGAACTTTTAACGGACGTGGGTATTTCGAACTAGTTAAAATCCCGTGGCTTTAAGTTTTTACTTAATTTTGTATGATTGTCTGGCGGGCTTTGTCCTTGGCTAGTACCACCAAAGACGCAAAGCCAAGCGATTTAGTGTTCCAGTGCGATGCTGTGTAGAAACCGTTTAGGGTGAGTTAACTTATCACTTCCAAATTAGTACGATAACATCTGCGGCTGCAGATTGCGATCTCACTTGATGATAAATGATAATATGGGCGTAGCCAAGTCAAGTGGGAGGGTTTAGGGGGTTCAAACCCACAGAACACAGCATATCTACACAGCATCACACAGAACGCTAAATCGCTTGGCAGTGCGTAAATTTCAAGCAAAGCAAAATTATTTAAATCAAAATTATTGAATGCATGAACCCCGGTTGTTAGGGTTCCATACCAAAATGGTAAAAATGGAACCCTTATGGTGAGACTTTCTCCGTCCGTCCGTCCGTCCGTCCGTCCGTCCGTCTGTCACACTCGATTATTTCAGTAACTATGAAATTTGGAATAGTTGTAGGTGATTGCGGCGCGACGTTATTGCAATCATAAAAATTAAAAATCTTTTTTATTTTTATTTAAAAAGGGGGGAAAACCGGGTCGTAAAATTTTCAAAATGAGATAACAATATTGACTAGGGTATCATATGAAAGGGCGTTACTTTTTTCCTAAAACCAATTTTTTTTATTTTTATGCCTGATAGTTTTCGATTTATTGGGCAAACTGTCGAAAAAATACCGTTCCCCCCCTTATCTCCGAAGATTACCAATCGAAAAATCTGAAATAATTATGATCAATAGAAATAAACGTATATTTTACAGGAAAAATAAAATCAAGTCTCTAACTATTATACTTTTTTTTGATAATAACAATAAACCGGCAAAAACAAAGTTATGTTTGCGGTTTGCCAACAAAAGTTCCTACATGTAAATTATACTCGTAAATTCATGAGCCAAAGTGATTCTTTTAATGTTTAACTTCTTTTATGGTATGGAACCCTCGGTGCGCGAGTCCGACTCGCACTTGGCCGGTTTTTTTTAAATTAAAACAAAACTTTATTGTCTACGATTCTTTGTGACATGGGTAGGTATCCAGATCCACTATCCAGTGTCACAAAATCAATGACGAAATACGCTATACGGTAATTTAATCGTTCCTCATAGTAGGTAATTTAATCAATGCACAAATTATAAGGAAGCCACGTTTTGTCTATGCTCTAAAAATAATGTGTAGATATCTGTCAAAGTTTTTTTTTAAATAGTTTCGTTGAGTGTATAATCTATGGTTTCATTTAAAATTTGAATATGAGCCGTTCTTACTCTCATTTTGTTTCTAAAGTAAAAATAAAATCCAAAAAATTGATAAGATATAAATAAAATTATTCAGATTTGTCGTATTACTATTGAATATTTTGTGTGACTTTTATTATTATTATTTTAAATAGAAATAACGTATGTATGAGGTAGGTACGTCACGTGACACGTCAGCGGTTTGAAGTCTCAATTTTTTAATGTGCAAATCTAATATAAACAAAAGATAATCAGTTATGCAATTATATTTTATTTAGTAACATGCCAAGCCAATAGTCATTTGTAGGTTTTCAAAATGGCTATGAAAAAAATTCCGTCAGGGGAACAAAGTTTATTGTGTGCCTCTGTGTTTGTTAACAATTTCAAAAGAGTTATTGAAGAACTGGTATTTATCTAACAATTATTTAGCTTTTAGGAATAAAAATCATTAAGTAGAGTTGAATAAAAATCATGTTTTATACTTACCTATTTCAGGTGTACAATTCTCTTGACGCCGGGTCTTCTTCGATCGCGATAAGAGTTTCTTTGCAAGATCATTTCATTCAAGTGTTGGATAATGGTAATGGCATTTCGAAAGATAACTTCGGCTTGCTTGGACAAAAGTATGCAACAAGCAAATATGTTGATACCATTACCTTAAAATCAGCACCAGATAAGTATGGGTTTAGGGGCTTGTCTCTGGCGAGCATTATTGATGTCTCACAAAGTGTTAAAATATCTTCACGTCATGAAAATTCAGATACTACATGGCAGAAAACATTCTACAAAGGCAAGGAGAAAGAAATTAGTGAAACTCTCTCAAGACCCTCTAAAGGCACAACGGTAAGAATAAGTTGTGGTTATTCTCACACGAATATTATAAAGGTGAAAGTTTGTTACTCCTTTACGCTAAAACTACTAAAACTAAACTGATCGCTAAAATTTAAAATAGGTAGGCATATATTACACCTGAATATTATACCTGACTTTACTAGTCTATGTTTAACCTCGGAAAATTTTTAAGGTATACCTATTAGTCCGAAAATCTGAATCTCTATGGGCGCAGTCACAGTATATATTGCGATAATTATTAAAAAATTCAATTATTATTTTCATTTATACAAAATTCACAATAATGTATAGCGCTTGCAGCTTGTACCTATGTACTTTAGTTAATTAATAATAAGGGAAAGAACTCGATTCATAGATAACCCAAAGCGCCAAGCCCATGTCCCATTTCTCTCATTATTTACTTATTTTTTAAAAAAGAAGGTTTTCAAATTGATTTTATTTTTTTAAATATTTGTTACCTCGGAACTTTCGACTGGATGAACCGATTTTGATGATTCTTATTTATTTGAAAGCTGGTACTTCCCTGTGATCCTATTAACTACGATTTGAATCTAGTTCTTACGATGGCATCAATGAGAAACCCATATTATAATAATATTTCTTAAATTTGCATTATGTTATATGAGTGACCATTGGATGAAAAAACTTAATATCACGCTAACCGATTTCGATGATTCTTTTTTATTGGTAGAGTCTGTTTCTTTTTTTTTTGTTAAAATTTTGTATTAATATTATAATCATTTTGTTAATTTTTAGGTAGAAATAAAAGGATTTTTATACAATTTGAATATGCAACGTAAGCTAATTGACCCACATACGGAACTGAATAACATTAAAACAGCAATGAAACAGCTATCCCTTGTCCATTACAATGTATCTTTTAGCTTAAGGGATGATTCTAAGAATGATATTATTCTTCAATTTCATAAAAATAGAACTGTTTGTGATACCATGAAGTCTGTATTTCAAATTAATGAAACAGATGTTCAAGAATTTCAAGTAGAAAAGAATGAATATAAAGTCAAAGCTTTCATTGGCAAAACCACTGTAGAATCAAACAATTACTATCAATGGATTTATATAAATGGAAAATTTACTAACAAGTCTATTTTACACGACAAACTGAATAGTCATTTATCTAAATATAGTTCAAAAAGTTATAGGATAAATAAAAAAACGGTAATTTCTTTATTTTTCATATTTATTTTCAACTTATTAATATACTGAGTGTAATTATTTTTTTACAATTGTAGCATGCACAGGAGGATGAAAATATTTTGTACGATTCAAATGTCCCATTTTATTTCATTTTTATAACATGTCCAAATTATGATTTCGATATGATTTACGACTCAGAAAAATCTTTAATTGAATTTAAAGACTGGAAAGAACTTGATAAGCTAATTGAAAAACTCGTTCAGTTTTATAGTGGTGGTTTAGCTTCTAAGATAAAAGTGACACACAAAATAGACGGCAATGAAAAGAAATCTGAGACAAAATTACAATTGAAAGAAATCGTGGATAAAATATTGAATAATAAAAACAAGATGTCAAAAATGGAACTTCAAAATGGTATTAATGGTAAAATACTGAAAAGAAATGTAAAGAAAAAGAAGAAACTTTCAACAAAGAAGATATTGAAGAATACAACTGAAACTAATAATCTTTTTCAGGTTACTGATTATTCTAAACCATCTAATGTAAATATATCATCTAAAGAGCACTTGAAGTTACAGTCAGTTAAGTCAAAGACACCAAAAGATTCAAGGTTGATGCCAATTTATATAAAAAACAAAATGGCTTGTCCAAAAGCTCCTAAAATAAACAAATGTAGGAAACAAGTACACATATCAAAGAAAGAACCTAATAAATTAAAGAAAAAAAATAAAGTTAAGAATGATCCTACAAAGAAGTTTCAGCCCTCACCCGAAACTATTGCAAAACAGTGTAAACGCATATTTCGACGAGCACGTAATTTACTAAATAATAAGGTTATAAAACAGTATAGTCCTTATGAGGAAGCAGTGAATTATGAAAAACTATCACTGATTGAAAAGTCTTATAAAAAGTTGCAGGAGGACAACAAAATTAAAAATTATCAATTGGTCAAGAAGTCATATGATCTTCTTAAAGCTATAGTTAGCAGCCAATATGATATGACAGAAAATAACAGAATATTAAATAACTTTAACAACCAAATGGTCAAAAGGTCATATGATCTTCTGAAAGCTGTAGTACTGAGCAGCCAGTGCAACATGATGGAAAATAAAAACAATAATTTAAATTATTCTACACATATATGTATGAACAGAATTTAATTCAATTATGTACCCACCAAATTATTCGTTTGGTAATAATGATATAATTTTTTACAGATAAAAGAAAATCTTACGAGGATCATACTTACCAATGTAATATAACAAATATTCCTATGAACACTTATAACAGCCATATTAATTATAACTATGAAATAAGAAGAATGGGTTGCTTTAGAACTGAAAGTTCGCGGAACAATTTCTTTTTAAAAGAGCAAGAACCTCAGGATATGAATAAAAACAAATATCTTAAAAGTACCGAACAAATCAAGAAAACGAATTTATTGAACAAAATTTACGATCAGGTTCAACAAGAGAGTTCATATACAATTGAAATTACAGAGAACCACAAAGTAATTAGTTCTACTATACAACCTAATGATTGTAATAATTTGTTAAAAGATAGCAACCATACTAAGTCTATCCATCTAGAAAATACGTTCACTCTTGAAGGCTTTGTGAGATCATTACGAAATAATGATAATATCAATCTAAATGAGACTTATTTATCAAAATTGTGCAACTCATTACGAGCATGTCATTTAGGAGAATTGCAATCAATGATTGTTCAGGATACTGCTGATAACGAAATCGAGAAATCTAATTTTATTGTACCAGAATCTGATAGTTATAGTGTGGAAACGATGCAGAATATCGTAGCACCTTTTAATTATCATGAAGCTATCTTACAAAGTCAAAGTACAGAACTACGAGAGTTAGAGAAAGAATTTGAACAAAGTTTTTTCAATAAAAAAAGTGAACAACAGTGCAGTAACAATATTGTTCGAAATGAGGACATTTATAATGGAGATGAATTGAATAATATAAATTCACATTCATGTGAGAATCTACTAAACCAAAATCAACATTTAAATATTAGGGGCAATTGTCACAGATTGAGTTTGAATCACAATCGTTACAAACAAAATATAAACAATTGTGTTGAAGTAATGTATGGCCATGAATTAGATAAAAATCCGGGATATATTAGTTTGTCAAAAAGTCAAGAAGTACTACCATTTTGGACAGATAACCATGTAATCAATAATGACCCAATACACGATTTCCATTTAAAAAGCCGTTATCGATTTATGCCTAAAGGTAAGGTCACAAAACTTGTCAAGGAATACCTCTCTGTAACTATTCATAATACATTAATAAACCATTTTTGCAGGAATGTCTCCAATAATGAATAATGCTTATGAATTTGAAAATGCATACACATTAAACCGTGACGAAGAATGTTACAAAGATGTAAGAAGTACATCAACTAACTACTAAAAAAAATTATTTGTTAATAATGCCACTCAACACAACGATTGATTTCAGATGCTTTACGAAAATTTCGCCAACGATGTTTTAATAAATACAGAAATATTTGAGCCGACAGTACAGAAAGCGAAACATCTATTTTCCAAACACGTGGACAAAGTTAATAATGAACTGCAAAAACATAACGCTGATCTTATATTCGATTCTGTATCGTTAATACAATCTAAAGTTGTTTTCTTTGTTAATTTTAGTGATTGCAAGTATTTTCAGTTTTTTAAGTAGAATGAATAATGTCGTAACTTTTGCGTTGCAGATTTTAGGACAAGTGGATCGTAAATTCATAGTCAGTACTTTAAATGGTAGGTCTGTACTGACTGGTAAATCTTCTGAATTCCTTGTGCTGTTTGATCAACATGCTGTACATGAAAGAATCAGACTCGAAAATAATTTATCTGGTAATACAACACGACTCAATATTATATCACATTACACTTCGATATTAGGTTCTGTTTTGCAAATTACTTTATTTAATATATTGTTTTAGCTTATATGGAAGACGGTAACTGGAAAAGTACTGCCATTGATCCTGTATCAATAGTACTAAATAAAGATGATTATCTGTATTTCATCAACCAAAAGGATAAATTAGCCAGTTTTGGATTGCAATGGGCGTTTGCATCGGATTATAAAATGGTTTTAACTGCTATACCAACGGCAATCATTGGAAAAAATCAAAGACAGGTATAATATTCACAACAAACCAATGAATCCGGTAGGTACTATGGAAAGCAGTCTGTTATGTTTTATTTTTATATTACAGGTTGAAATAGTTATGAGAGCAGTGAAGAAATTGATTTCGGAACAAATTCAAGCAATAAGGTCACTGAGAGGTAATATCCCGTTGTATCCAAAGTCGATTATGGAACTTGTTTTTAGCGAGGTAAGTTAACTCAGCTTCTGTTGAAGAATGTGTCATTATTGGTGTACCTCAGGGTGATTGCCTTGATCCTGTTTTCTTCCTATGATATACTCATGATTATTTTATTGCATTATCAATTTTTAGGCCTGCAGATATGCAATTAAGTTCGGGGATAAACTGTCGAAAACTGAATGCACAAATATGATCAATTCACTAGCAACTTGCAAAACTCCATTTCAATGCGCCCATGGACGACCTGTCATGGCAGTTTTAATGGAGCTAAAGAATAAGAGTTCGAATTATGAGGTAGAATACATATTTATTAGGGGAATTTTATTATTCACAGATCTTATAAATAATTTAAAAGATTTATTCATTCATTGATTAATTGCAGGTAAACTTATCGAAAGTTAAGAAGTTTATGAAGATGCCGTCCTAGATAAGGGGTAATTAATGATAATGCATGTACTTATTTTATTGTTAGAAGATTTTATTTCCATTATTAAATAAAGGTGCGTTAAACCAAAAAAAAAATGATTTTGTTATTCCACTGATTTTTTGTTCGCTTTAACATTCATTGCACTTTTGAGCGTTTCTTGACGACAACTTTTCTGTCTATTATGCTACGTTTGACTATAATTAATGAGATGATTTAGATTTTATGTGAAATTTGGATATATACTTAGGACACTAATGCAACATCCCCTAAAAACTGTGGTCAAAGGTCAAAATATTATATTACGAGAACTTAGTCAAAATTATTAGTTACCTACATGACTGATGATAGCCGCCTTGGATAACCCTCCTTGCCGAACATGGTATCGAAACTTCTCTTGTATACCTATCGTATCACAAATCGACAGGTCCCCTGGCTAAAGACTGAGTATTAAGTTTTTTTTTCGACTGGGGATAGCCCATGAGGCTGTGAAGTGTGAATAATCGCAGAATTTAAACTAAATATGTATGGTTTTTTTAGGGTTCCATACCAAAATGGTAAAAATGGAACCCTTATGGTGAGACTTTCTCCGTCCGTCCGTTCGTCCGTCTGTCACACTCGATTATTTCTGAAGAATTGGTTCAACCTCTGTCTGTGGGGCGTGTTAGGAGCTCTGTTCGTTTTAGGAACCTACTTATATACCTCGCTTCATTGTGAAAACATCGTCAGCTTTACAGCCTCAGATGACCACCGTTGGTCGAGCATATAATTCAATAATATATCCGAAACTAGATTTAAATTTCATCTTAAATCTAAATATATAAAAGAAGAAACTGACTCACTGACATATCAACGCACAGCCCAAACCGCTGGGTCTAGAGACTCCAAATTTGGCACACATGTTCCTTGTGAGGTCTAGGGGAGCACTAAGAAAGGATTATTCAAAATTCACCCTCTAAGGGGGTGAAACGGGGGTCCGAAGTTTGGATTTTATCAAGTTAAAATACGTCTTTACGCCGCAACTACTGTAGTGATTTGGCTCAAATTTGGAATGGAGGTATATTATATCTTGCATTATTACATAGGCTACTTTTCATCCCGAAAAAATTCATGGTTCCCGTGGGATAAGTTAAAAACCGAAATTCACGCGGAAAAAAAATCTCACGCCGCAAGTACACAACCGATTTGGATGAAATTTGGAATGGAGATAGATTATATCCTGGATTAATAAATAGGGTACTTTTTATCCCAAAAAAATCCATGAGTTTTGGAGGAGAAGGGAAAAACATATTCACGCGGAAAAAATACTACTTCCCGCCGTAATTACTGAATTGATATGGCTGAAATTATGAATAAAGATAGATTATATATTGGATTAATACGAATGCTACTTTTCATCGCGAAAAAATTCATGGTTCCCGTGGGATTAGTAAAAAACCGAAATTAACGCGGAAAAAAATCTTCATGCCGCAAGTGCATAACCGATTTGGCTGGAATTTGGAACGGAGACAGATTATATCCTGAGTTAATATATCGGCTACTTTTTATCCCGGAAAAATTCATGGTTATTGCGGGAAAAGTGAAAAACAGATATTCAAGCGGGAAAAATACTACTTCGCGCCGTAATTACGGAACTGATATGGCTGAAATTCGGAATAAAGATAGATCATATCCTGGATTAATACGAAGGCTACTTTTCACCCCGGAAAAATCCATGGTTTCCGCGGGAAAACTGAAAAATTGATGTTCACGCTGTAATTACTGAATTGATATGACTGAAATTCGGAAAGGAGATACATTTTACCCCGGATTATTACATAGGCTACTTTTCATGCCGGAAAATTCCATGGTTTCTATGATAATAGTGAAAAACAGAAATCCACGCGGGAAAAATATTCCTTCATGTCGTAATTACTGAACTGGTTTGGCTGAAATTTGGAATCGAGATAGATTATATCAAGGATTAATACGAAGGCTATTTTTTCTCCCGGAGAAATCCATGGTTTCCGCGGGAGAACTGAAAAATTGCTTTTCACGCACGAAAAACACTACTTTACGCTGTAATTACTGAACTGATATGACTACTTGGAAAGGAGATAGACTTTATCCCGGATTATTTACATAGGTTATTTTTCATGCCGGAAAATTCGATGATTTCTATAATAATAGTGGAAAAACTGATATCCACGTTGAAAAATATTTCTTCATGCCATAATTTCTGAACTGATTTTGTTGAAATTTGGAATAGAGATCCTATCCTGGATTAATACATTGACTACATTTATCCCGGGAAAATCCATGGTTTCTATGATAATCATGAAAAATAGATATTCACGCGGGAAAAATATTCCTTCACGCCGTAATTACTGAATAGATTTGCTTGAAATTTGGAATGGAGATAGATTATATCCTAGATTAACTGCGGGAATAGTGAAAAAAATTAATACGGTATATACACCTACTCCTTCACGGCGCAACTGCTGAAATTTTTTGGCTGAAAATCGGAATTCGTCCTAAATTAGCATAAAGGCTACTTTTTATTCCGGAAAATAGATGGTTCCCGTGTGTAAGGAAAACTAAATTTTCGCGGGCAAAGCCGCGGGTTTCTGCTAGTGAAAAATAAAGGGATCAACATAATAGGAGCGGTCCTAAACGGCTCAAACAAACTCGTAAGGGTTCGAAACTCGTAAACGTTGGGGACCGTAGGTAAAGCCACAAGTCAAAGAGTATAATAATAATATGATCACTATTCACTACGTTCTACCACAAGTGACGTAAAGCGCTGGCAACAAGCTGGATTGATTATGCGGGATGGTCGCCCGCAGTCCGCACTTTGTGAATCGTCGGAAAAGGAAACACATTTTAAATTGCCTCCTTTTTCAAAAATGGAATATGGAAACTACAGATAGGAGAATAAAGATTACGGAATGAAAACTATTTATTATACGTCTATGGTCGAGAGTCGAGACGGTCGCACATGGGTCTCGACTAGTGTTGTTATGGATAACCATATCCGTAACCGAAACTATCGGATATCCGAAATAATTTTATATCCATAACCGTAACCGAAACCGATATTATTTTTTACCAATATCCATATCCATATCCGGATCCGAGTTCAATAGTATATAACACTTCAAAATAAGTAGCTGTGAGAAATAATTAATTGTATGACAGATTGCGTAACCTACAAGGTACAATTAAAGTCGAATATAATCTTATTTGTATTTCATTTTTCAGTTCCTTAAAAAATTAATATCCGTAACCGAAACTATCGGATAATCCGAAATAATTTAATATCCATAACCGTAACCGAAACCGATATTATTTTTTACCAATATCCATATCCATATCCGGATCCGAAATTATATATCCATAACATCCCTAGTCTCGACCATGGTCTCGACCATGATGCGACGTTTGGATGCGACCATGTCTCGACCATGATGCGACCACAAGTGTGACTCATCGCTTTCGTCATTCAAGAATCACAGACCTAGGAAACGTAGGACGTATTATACACAGACCTAGGAAACAATACGTGTACAAAATTTGCGTGACTATTTTTAATCTGCAAAGTGGTGCATAAGATGGCATCGCCGATAATAACTCCAAACTCCAAAGACAGTTAGTGTAATACTTTGGTGTAATAATATATTTGAATAACTCAGTACCTACCAATGGTACTTACACATAAACCTACACGAACATCTGACCATCATCTGACAACCAATCTTGGCAGGCAAGCCATCATGGCGCTGCATGTCACGCTTGACGCTAGGCTAGAATGAATGAACAGGGTGCCTCCATAGTTCTTTAATCTTTATGGTATTAGGTATATTTTAATATTACAAGTTCCGTGCTAAATAAAAACAGCACTGGCTGCTGTGCACTGATATGTATCTCTGGATTTATGATTCCATACGTTTGAGAGTTCATTTTTTGTGCCGTTTTGAAGCGCCTCCCCCGAGCGTCCACGGTACTAAATTAACATTTGTTGGAAGTGGACCGTGGTTTTGAATGACATTTGATTTTAGTTCCATAGACGCTCACGCCAGGTTAGGTACGCTATAGGTTACGCAACAATCAGCGCCAAAATGGCGAGAATCATGTCTTCATTTTTACGTTGACTGCCAACGCTATCCAGAGTCAATATAGATTAATGTCCAGAGTATATTCTATATACTCTATGGAGATCAGTGCTGCTATGGCTTTTCGTCTGTGGTCTGAGCTTAGACTTAAGGTCTGAGTCATAGACTACTTTTAGTTCTATATTCTTTGGTAGGTACTAAACCTCTTCAGCATCCCTATAGTGTTTTATGTCTATGCTCTTCAGTGAGTCATTGCCCATGGTCATTGCTTGAGTCTTGTCTAATGTCTTGTCTGTGATGTTGTCCAATGTTGTCTGTCATCTGTGGCTAGTGGCTGTTGTTTTTTACCTACCTTTGTAGGTATACACAGATTAAAGATATTGTATCTTACGATACAGATAGGAAACAGACGAAGAAGAGCGTGTACCCATAAGACTGACGTTTCGCCCACCCCAACTGACAGGTGTCACCAAAGAACGAGGGGCTTTCATTTGACAGATAGTGTTGTGCTATTGGATATCGACTAACTAGTGATGTGCTTTCTATCGACTTATTATCGATTAGAAATATTATTTATTGTATTTTCATCTCTTGAAAGAATAAAAATACCAAACATGATTTAAAAATAATTTATTTAAAGACAAATTTTTAATAATAATAATAAGAATGAATAATAATTAATTTAACACTTCTAGTCTAAATTACAACTTAACAAAGTTACTTGTGGTTTTTTCTTTGTTTTTCATATTCCAGCCAACATCTTAATTCTTCATAAATTGTGTAATAGTAGGTAGTTACATTTTCTCAGCACATTATTATGAGGACAAGATTCTAATTGCAGACAGTTAATGATTTCTACAAACCTCTTTTATAACAAACTAAACAATTCTGGGTGATGGATACGTTAAACAATTTCCTTTCAATAAAATATATTCCTATCTTCTTAGAGTGCTGTCTCTTATCGAAGTAATAGCAATTTGAATCTTGGATACCGCTGCTCTGCTTAGACTATGGGTGCTCTTGCCAAACCATTGGCGTAAGTTTTGATGCCAAGATATTATACTGCGGCCAGGCCTCCTCCTGCCTGCCACCTTCCCTTGCATTATTAATTGAAGGAGCTCATATTTCTTGGGGTTGCGCATATTCATATTAAATAATTCATATGAATAAATCTTCTTGTATTGTATACAAAATACTTTTTTATTACTTTGTTGCATATGTTCTGAATTGCACAGCTAATCTTGTCTTTATTTCACTTGAAATTAAATATATCACTAGAACCTGGTACAACTGGATGATCAGCATTTTTTTGGGTTTCAGAATCACTTTCACTGGTTTTATCCTCTCCCATTTTAGCATTTTTGATAGCAGTTAACTGTGTAAATAATGCTTCAAAACTGACAATTGTTTATCCCGGGTCCTTTAGGTCTCAGGTACCTTATCTTCCTCGCAGTTTGAATGCAGTCCAGCTTACTTACTTCTTAATTAATACTTCTTTACGAAGTGCACATCACAGACATTCCGAAAATAAGGCGGCGGCTCAACTTGGACACTGGACCCGTAACGCATTTTCGGCCACTTAACTTATATTTTCACGAAAGTTTTTTATGTAATACACTTCACAATGTCACTAGCTTTCGTAAATAACTCAAATTAACGAGAAATAATATGAAAAATTATTATTATAAATCACATTTTTTTAGGTTATGTTTACGTATTTTTTGCCAGTTTGCTAATATTTTTACGAAAGATTTGTATCACACTGTCACTAACTTTCGTAAATCACTGCACAAACGACTTAGGGTCCAGGAGCGAGCGAAGCGAGCTCGGGACTTGAGGGCACCCCGACTCGGCTGGGTTAGGTGACGAAGAGGATGGCGGGGCCTGCAAGGCCCCGCCATCCTTCTGAGTGGTTATTTTCTTTTATGACCACCCAGAAATAGGAGCCCCGCGAAGCGGGGCTCCGTCGACTTGCCTTTAAGAAGATTAAAGACATAAGAAATGAGAAGAGGTGAAGATTTTTTAATTTCAAAAAAATATTTCTCACAAAGTATTAGGCCTCGTACGATTTGGCTTGGGGGGTAGACTCCCCCTACCCCTCCCCTCCCCCTCACCCCCCTCCCATCCCCCCCCGCAACGGGTCCCGTGTCCTAGACCTACCAAGGCGGCCATGGATGTAACATCGTATTTCGTCATTGAAGCCGGCGAGCTTGCGGAAATTCACATTTCTCGACTCTCGGAAAAAAACGTATGCCTTCTCACGAAGAATCTCGGCAGCTAGAAATCAAACAATTTTGCGAGGCATATTGATACAAGCGCTCACAAAAATGATAATAAACTTAATTTCACTGGTAAATCAGTATAAATTATCGGTCTTCTTTAATTTTTTTGGTCTATCCAACGAAAATAACAAAAAGATTTCAGTTTAGAACTTTTAAAAATCATCTGACAAATTTTGTTTTCATTTACACAAATTCTCTAGTCTATGAATAGTCTTTGTTTCTTAGGTATTTTTAATCAATTTATTAAAATCTGAAATAGAAAACAAACCCATTTTAGGTTGATGTGTTGTACAGCTGAGGTAAGAATTGTCAACTGGGATGGGAGTATGCACCCACCATAGTAGGCGAGTGTCAGGGGCCTGTAGGTATATTTTTTGAATAGATCATGAAATATTTTTACTAAATTTTCACCAGATATATACGTAATAACTATTCTAAATGGATATTCTCAAAGCAGAAATAGCGAGAAAACGAAAACTACTTGAGGAGAAAAATATTCTGGTACGTATAACGAGATATTCGTGAGCAGGATGCTCTTTTGTATCAACAATTTGTTATTATTTCTTTATAACATGTTGATGTTGTCACTACCAATTCCTATATTTTATTGGCGGGTCCTAGTCTCAGTATCAAGCTAGAACCTTTAGGACACCGTTAGGACATCAGCACTCTATGTGTGTTGTTCTCTATGAGCTGTTTGAAGTGATTCCTCCATCCATATTCTCTGTGCATACATTCCGGCGTAGAGACATGTTCCATCCATACCATCTAAATGGTTGACAATCCACGACCAACCCGTATGCCAGATCCTTCTTTCCACACACATTCAAAGTATGGAACCAGATACCAGCAACAGTGTTCCCTCAAAACTATAACTTGGGGTTATTCAAGGATAGACAAATTTCTTAAGAGCTAGCAACCCATTTGCAGTTCCTCTGGTGCTGCAAATGTCCATGGACGGTGATCGCTTACCATCAGGATGATTTATTATAGTTGACTATAATAAAAAAAACTCAAACTATTCTAATTTTGTATGAATACTAAAAGTAATTGATAACTGATATTACCATCAGCTGTTATCACTGCAGAGTTGTTAGTTTTCTCTATGATGATTTATTTATTTTCTCAATTTTCTCATGATTCATTTACAATAGGTAAATGGTAGGAAAATACACAAAACTTGCTGTTTACAGAATCCATCAAAAAAGTATTTCAAGAGGGGTGAACTACTAGCTAAGGAACAAGAAGAATATTTACAAAAGTATGGACCGAAGCATCAACAAGACAATATTATTGAAAATAAACAGGCAGAAGACACCGAAAAAGGTTTGTATATACCTTAAATGTAATACAGCCATTATTATTCCGTTCAAACAATAAGAAAATTTAGAAGTTGTCTGATTGCCCTTTAAATAAAATTTACTTTTCAATACAGTTGTATGGTATGGCGCACTTTCAGAGGCTGTCATTAGTATTCGAAAGTTAAATCTTACGCACAGGCATCCTTCTTTTTCTTTTACAAGCTCGATCATTATTTTATATACTATACAAAAAGTTTGATAGCAAGGAGTTTTTAGTTTACGTTTTCTTTTATCTTTTTTTTTTTTTTTTTTTTTTGTTTTCCCTGGTATCTGCGATCAGTCTTACGACTTTTATCAGATCTGTTGCGTTTCCTATGGCGATTACAGACGGGGGAGCCATCGCTCGACCGTCCGTCAAGTATCGAGCACGTGAGCTCGTTTCAGACGTTTAATTTGTGGGGCTTGTAGTAACGAGCTAGCAAGGTGGTTGGGATGATTTGCAAGACGATCCTTGTGTTTTTTGCAATATTTGCTAATTTCCTCACTGATAGTTGGCAGTTCGAGGTATTTATGAATTTCGTCGTTGCGTGTATACCAGGGCGCGTTGGTAATTGTCCTCAGTATGTTGTTTTGGACCCTTTGGATGCGCAGCATGTTCGATTTACTGCAAGTACCCCACAGCTCAGTTTTATCTTTTTGTTTTATCTTTTTTATTTTATCTTTTATCAATTTTTTTTTTATCTTTTTCAGTTTTTTTTCATACCTTTTTTAACTTTTTCATTTTTTTTTATCTTTTTTATCTTTTTTATTTTATCTTTTTTTTATCTTTTTTATCTTTTTCAGTTTTTTTTATCTTTTTATTTTTTATCTTTTATCTTTTTATCTTTTTATCTTTTAATCTTTTTATCTTTTATTTTTTCGATTGCGAATTCGAAGTCGCCTTCGATTTCGATCTTCGATATTTTATTTAAGGTAAAAACCAAACAATATGGAAATTGGCTCCCAAAATCTTGAGCAAACATATCTCTTTGATTTTTTTTTACTAATTCTCACAACTGTATTGAAAAACGTCGTGTGATACACGGGTGTATAGGTTTTTGCAAACTCGTGACATTAAGAACCCTCGCCTTCGGCTCGGGCTTGTTAATGACAGCTCGTTTGCAAAAACCTACTTTCCACCCTTGTATCACAATGTACTATTATAGTTGCTTCTATTTAATAGGCAATCAGATGGTTACAGCTAAAAAACAAGAAGCCGAAAAGATTGCCATTAAAATAAATAGAATTTACTTTATGGTTGCTTCTATTTAATAGGCAATCAGACTTAACTTTATGGTTACAGCCAAAAAACAAGAAGCCGAAAATGATCAATCGGAAAGTGTATCCCTGCCGAGAGCTGAAGTCATCAAGAGGTTGAGAGAACGAGCACATCCTATCATATTATTTGGAGAAAGTGAACTGCAGTCTTTCAAACGGTTACGAAGGATTGAAATACAGGAACCAGAAGCCAATAGAGTAAGTTGATTTTTGTCGATGCTCCCATTGGTCATAGAGTGATGTTACCTCGATAAATGTGCCTTCCTCGATAAATGGACCTATCTAACTCAAAAAGATTTTCACAGTTCAGACCCACAATTTTTTTGGGGAAAAGTAGGTTATGTTTTTCTATTCCAAACAGCCAAATGGGTTCAGTTGTTGTGTGAAGGAGTAACAAACATGCATGTAAAGCCACTGTTTTATTTTATAATGATGTGTATTATTTCAGGGTTTAAGAAATGATTTTCAAGAAGCTATGGACAAAGTTGATCAGGCATACCTGAATGAAATATTGGCTTTAGGAACTCAGGTATGTATTGAGATTGATTTTGCTATGAATTTTGAAATAATTTCTGTACTTATAAAATCCTTAGAAAACTGTATAGAAAAATACCAAAGCTTGGGCCAGTTTAACGCCTTTGGGATAAGCTACATGTAGTTTTGACATTTTCTTATTTTACGTCAAGTGCCATAGACAAAACTTTTGAATTAGCTATCCAACCAATGATGAAGTACGCTGTGATCAGAAGATAGTAAAATAGGCTTTTAAAAAAATGTATATGACATGTTCTATTTATGTTGTAAATAATGTTTAATATTGTGTTTGTATAATATTGCAGAATGAAAGTGAAAAACCCCAAAATGAAGACGATTTGGATGATTCAGTTACTTACGAGTTCATACAAGAAATGGCCAAGACAATGGGCCAAGGAGACAGAAACCATGATATGAATGTCATTATGATTTTATTACAGGTAACTATGTTCACTATATTAATTTGCGTTCAAGGAAGTTTGCTATGCCAAAACAATATCTATATTTTTTTTTATTCTAATTTATGCCTAGCATTACATTATAAGTTACAATTATCCTAATTCACATGACTCCCAAATATAATACTGCCAATCCTTGATATTTAATTTTACTGCCATAAGACCTTGTTTCATAAGTTTACCAATTGCAAAAGCAAAAAAAAAATAATTTGGCTGGCAGAAACCATTAAGTTCACCCGAATAGGATAGTAAAGATTTATTATGATACTGTGCTTATTTCAATTCGACTATTCAAATTGTTTCGACGACCGAATGGCATAGCAATAGAAAACCTGCCATTTGCGTCGGAGGTCGTGCATTCGATTCCCACACTTAAGAAACATTTGTGTGACGAGCATGAATGTTTTCTTTAGCTTGGCAACTTCGTGCTTCACCCTCCTGCGGGTTGACAGACGGCCGGGGGACGCGGTAACGCATAAATGCAGTTGTACTCTAAGTTCCTTGCCTCTCCCACCGTCTTCACGAAGTTGCCAAGCTGTAGTGTCTGGGTGTTTTTCGACATATTATATTTAGGTATGTATATTCAATATCAGTTATCTAGTACTCATAACACAAGCTATCTCTTATTTTGGGGTTAGATTGTATCGTGTGTAATGTAATGTCCTGATAAAAGAAATCAATGTTGGACAATTCCAGTTCCTCCTGAAGCTGTGGGGCCAGCAGCTGAACTCTGCGACGGCGGCCGAGAAGACCGCCATCAAGCACAAGATGACGCGCGCCACCTACACGCAGACGCAGGTGTACCTCAAGCCGCTCATGAGGAAGCTCAAGAAGAAGACCCTGCCAGAGGACATCTGCGACAGCCTCATGGAGATCACCAAGCATTTGTTGGAGAGGAATTATATTATGGTAATTAAGGAGCACGCCACAGGTGTGCCCGCGTAATTTAAATTTTTTGTGGTTTTTCGCGATTTTTAAGCTGATAAGACGTAATAGGCTTTTGGCAGTCAAATTGCGATAATCCCAAGACCATCTTCACGTATTTATATAAAAATCTCTGCTTGAAATTATCTAGTTAAAGAAATTAATCCGAGATTTGCGAGTTGCTCACTTAAAACTATTTACTTGGACTAATTTCCTAGGATAGACATTTTTATGCAAAAATTTGATATAAACATGTAAAGAAGTAACTGCCATTCTCGCAAAATGACTGCCATAAGCCTATTATGTGTAATTAGCGTACAAATTGCAAAAAACCACGAAAATTTTGAATTTCGCGGGCAGACCTGTTGAGTTCGTCCCCCTACTGCTAATATTATAGTCATTTTGGGGTGTTGTGACATGATAAATCATTTTTCTCAAACATGCTTGGAAATATGAACATTATTTTGACAACCTTTTTGGTAATAAATCGAAATTGCTGTACTATGTTCTACTAATAAAGTGAGCCGTAAAAATATATTATATTGCATGAGTAAGGTATAGGTAGTTAGGGGCCAAAAAGAGACACGCGTAAAGTGGTACCTTGCAATTACCATATTATTTTCCTCACGTGTGAAAAAGACAATAAACGAATGGATTGGGTATAGCTGACTCGTCACACGTTGTTTTGCCATTAGGGATATAAAAAATATGTAACACCTGCTCTGCAACAGGTCTAGTGATCATACTCTGAAAATTTCATAACAATCGGTCGAGCCGTTTCGGAGGAGTTCGGCAAAAAAGATTGGCGAGAGAATTTTATATATCAGACTAGCTCGTTGCAAAGGTGGAGAGGGGTATAAAAAATAGCTTACAACCTACTCACAGACTAGCGAACGTACTCAGAAAAATTCATTACAATCGCGCTCGAGCCGCTTCGGAGGAGTTTGGTAACAAACACGAGACGAGAATTTTATATATTAGAGATATATATTTTCTAATGTGTTTTACTTTGCATGTACCGTACAGGCAAGCGACGCGTATCTACAGATGGCGATAGGAAACGCCCCGTGGCCCATCGGAGTGACCATGGTGGGCATCCACGCGCGAACCGGCCGCGAGAAGATCTTCTCCAAGAACGTGGCCCACGTCATGAACGACGAGACGCAGAGGAAGTACATCCAGGCTCTGAAGAGGCTGATGACGAAGTGTCAAGAGTACTTCCCGACAGACCCCTCGCGCTGCGTGGAGTACAGCACCGCTAGATGAATAATAATTAAAGTAGTTTTATTTAAAAGGTTTTTCTTTGTTTTATTTTTTATAGTATCTCTAAAATTTAAAGGCTTTTTTTCGTAAAAAGTCGTAGGACCGGCGCCTTCAGAATCATACCGCGGTTTTCATCGTGACCTGACGAGTTTCGTTCCTCGTAGCCTTACGGTAGTCAGTAAAGTACCTACCGTAAAACGGGGTAAATAGGAATAAATTTCTGATTTTCTAAACTGTCCTGATAATGTCATTCTGTGTTTTTATTTTCTAATGAAGCCTATGATTTTTGCTACTGCCAGGACTAATCAGTTTTTAACTAGCCAATCAGATTCCACTAAAAAACCGCGTTCAAAGTGAGGTCGTCATGGACACTTGAAAATTGCACTTTTTTATTTTAAGTTTTCTATATTGTGTTTATTTATGAAAGTGTTTAAATTGAAGTAATTCTTACAATAATAGTGGATTGTAGATTAAAGAAACGTTAAGAGGTAAGTAAATATAAGCGTAATTTCACCGTAAATCCTAATTTTAGTCGAAGCCCGAAGGCTCGTTTTTTGGTTATTTTGGGGTTAAAAGGAACGTGAAGGGGGAAATTGGCACATGAACAGGTATAAATAGAACAGCATGGGGGTTATTTGGTTCGAATAAGAGGTAAATAGGAATCATCAAATAGGGCTGTCAAAAACTAAAACTTAATTAGTAAATACTGACAAAATTAGTCAGTACATACTAATAACTAAACTTTAATTAATTTAATTTTGCTATTGCGGGCTGCTTTTACGCCGTAAACCATTATTTAAATTTACCTACCTAGGCAATAAGAAAAGGTTGCCTAAGATTCAGATATTAATTATTCAGTACTTAAATCTATTCTGAATTATGATTGATCTAATCTGAATTATGATTAATATTATTCTTAATTCATTGAAGCATCATATTTTGTTAAAAATACGGCTTGGCACACGTACGTAACTACGTACGTGTCACGTGTGCCAAGCCAGGCTAAGAGAAATTCTAAGACAAAGAAGAGATGTGAGATGTCTGAAGACATTGAAGAACTTTTGAATTGACAGAAGGACCGACAGCGGTATGTGCTGTCAGCGGTACCGGAAAAGCGAAATGTACGACTCGCGACACCATATTTGAGATATTTTTTGCTTCAACATCTTCTCGTCACATCTTTCCCGTCCTCTTAGAGTAGCATATTTCGTCATTGTTTGCAACTTGCAAGAGGAATACTGAATCGTTTACATCATTGTTTGCTGTTAACTGTCAAAGAAAAGATGAACATAAAGGATGAGTAGGTAGTTAGTGACGTCACGCATATATTTTTAGGCTCCGCCCTAAAGCCGGATTTTTGAGTTGTCGAATCTGTAAAATGGCGCTAATGTATGCGACCAACAGCCGTATTATAAATACAGTGCGACAAGGCTATTTTGGCGCGTGGCCAAAGTCCGAACTAACGCTGCTATCTTGTGCTATACTGTTTGATAGTTCGCTCTGTCAGTATAATATCACTATGTATGTATTGTTGTTTTTGCTTACTATTAACCATTTTAAACTGAAATTGAAGTAAAATTGAGGAGATTTTATTTTATGGCTGCCTTTGTTTTGCAACAGCGCCCTCCTTCTAGTGCCAAGAGAGCCTTGTCGGACTGTATGTGCTGTCAGCGGTACCTACCGAAATGTATGACGCGCGACGCCATATTTGAGAAATTTTTGTTTTCAACATACGTCACATAGTTCCCGTCCTCTTAGTTGTAGCGTATTTCGTTATTGAGTATATACGACATTTTGATCATTATGTCATTGTCATTGGATATGTCATAGTAAATTGTAATCTGTGGTAAATTGTATTATGTCATTTTGAAATTTGAATTTGAAAGATTTTGATTTTTGATTGCTCGATTTATGTTGTGAAACTGAAAAATAATTATAAAGTTTCTATAAAAATGAACGCCCTAAGGAGAAGTGGGCAATTACCGCGCTATTTATACCGTGTAATGTGCAAAGAAATTAGACCCCTAACCTCACATAATATCAGCTGCAGTATTCTAGGAACAAAAACAGAAGTAAAGAGTTTAAAACCATTGAATTTATCTTACAGTGCTATTCGTCATAAATCAAAAAAGGTAAATAAGTAAGTACGTAAGGAGACAGACTATTTAAGTCATAAGTTCTGATGTTCTAATGTTTGTTGATTGATCATTAACACTTCCAGAATAAGGATGAAGACTCTGACGATGAAGACGCAGACTTCCTTGATGATGATGTATCCCTGACGAAGGATTCAAAAGTTGTCAAACTCAACACCACCTCCTTGAGAATGGATGCAATACTAAAATCCACCTTAGGTATAGCAAGAAAGTATGTTTGATGACTTTTAAAATGTAATGGTTACTTTGTATTGATTCATTGTTCTAATACAGTTGGATTGTTTTACTTCCAGCAAAATAGAAAAGTTATTTTATGAGAGCAAAATAAGAGTCAATGGGAAAAAGATTTTAAAGAAAAGTATTCCAGTAAGTTCCTATAGTATTAGTATCCTGTATCATAAGACAAAGAATAAACTGTGACAATAAACTGTGTGTGTGAAACAACTGTTCAATTCACACCTTCCTGGTACAGTTGCAAGTGAAAGTCCTAAACAATTGTGTTATTATCATAACGGGTAACAAATTCTGCTTGCTGAATCTGGTTTACATTTTTTCAGACAATGGGGCACAATTTTTTTACAAATAAACCAATGCATCTATAATCCTACTTATGGTTTGAACCTGCATGTGATAGCCTACATATTATTTTTTTTTAACTATATAGCACTTGACTGTGATCACACCTGAAAGTGATGATACAGTCTAAGGTGGAGTGTGCCTGCCGGGAGATGCCTATTCACTCTTGATTTAAAGGCGATGCTTCACATTGCAAAGGTCTGGTAGGGTATTCCAGACCTTTGCAATGTGTATAAGTAACGAGGAATCAAACCACTTGGTACATCCACTATGTAGAGGTGAAAGCCTTTTGCAGTTATATGGTAAAAAGGTGACAGGGGAACCAAATTAAATAGTTCTTGAACACACTCTGAAATATATTCATTTTCATTGTTCAAGGCTTTGAAGTTTATTGTTGAACAGTCGGGTTACCGATGAGTCTTCTAGCATGGTGATCCACCTGATCCAAAGCATCAAGTTGGTACTTGGCATTATGGCTCATAATATTAAATGGGCCTACACATATTATGGCTCTCATAATTTAAAAACACAGCTTCATACACTGGTTTCTGGTTGCATCAACTGGCTTTTTTAGAATTTAATAATTTCTAATAAAAAAAATATGCATCAAAAAGACAAAAATAAATATGCATCATCAATTTAATGCCAACTGTAAAACTTACAGGTCAGGGTTGACTATGAAATAGATGTAATAAAAAGTGTCAGCCCAAAAAATCCTGACCATCTGTACGTAGCAAGAGTGGAAATACTAAGTATAGCTGCCAAAGAAGATAGCATAGCAATAACAGCAAGACGATTCAAGAACTTACTCATAGAGAACTATGATACAGATCCATATAAACCTTCAACAGCTGATGAAGATAAATGAAAAGCATAATTAGTAATAAATTTTTATTTGCGTGTTGCAACAATAGATTAAGAATTAAATATAACCTAAGAAAAGTTTAACTTTTTTCATTTATTTATCCCACACAAACTTCAATTCCATGATCATAAATCAATAGTTCTCATTTATTGTCTTCATGATTTTATATATCAAAGTCTATATTATCACAGTCTGAACTTTCAAACATGGAGATTTGTGAACTGGAAGCAGATATCTTTGCTCTTTCAAAAGAATTTGCAGTGTTTAGTAATGGAACTTCTGATACTGCGGTTCTAGTTAAATTTTTATTACTCTCGATATTTTCGTCGTAAAATTTACTCAGATCGCGTTTTCCCGCAAATTCGAATTGCTTTAATTTGCTGAGTGATGTGTTTAATAAATTTTTAGTGCTTTTACTGTTTTCAATATTATCTATTTGTATTGCATTGGTCATATCATTGTTTTCCTTATTTGTTGAAATTTCTCTATTATCTGCTTCTTTATTTGTGTCACTATTTTGAATAGAATTATTTTGAGAATCATTTTCACAAAGTTTGAAATCAATACCAAAGTCTTTAAAAACATCATTAACACTTGGAACTGCATTCAACATTTTCTGAACATCAAATTCATCATCACTATCTGATGTGTCAACTTTCATCTGCTTCTTTTGAACCTTTTTCTTTTTACTCCCGAATTCGCTGGTATCAATAACAATTTCTTTTCTTTTCCGTTTTGTAGTTTTCTTTTTCTCTACTGGTGGATTTTTAACTATTTTATTGAGTGTTGCATGTTTTTTGAGAGTAGCTGCTAATTTTTCATTCATTACCTTAACATTTATATTTTTAGTGTTTTCCGATTCTTTGTTATTAATTTCATTGGGTTTATCGCCATGTTTTTTATTGTTAAAATACGAGCTTGTTACAAGGGAAGCTGACAGCGGGATATTTTCATCAGAAACATCATCATATTTTGCAAATAGCTTATGATTTCCTCTTTCAATATCGTATTCTAATGTTTTATGGTCTACTTGTAGTAATTTGCCATAGTACAACAGTTCTTCTTTCCATATGTCGTTCAGATTTAGTTTGGTTAATAGTTTTTTAGCTGTACAGAGGTATTCAAAGTCTGGATGTTTCAAGAACGTCGAGTGTAGAGCATCAACCGTGTCTTCTAACGTGCAATCCTGCATGGATAGATCAACTAGCGATATAGCGAATATGGCGTCGATTGGTAATATTGTCGTTCGATACATCAGACGGCAGTGTGCTTGGGACAATCTGAAATAAGAAAAAGTTTTGGAATGAAAGAGAAGAGACAAGACAACAACAAGAG
Organism: Coenonympha glycerion; assembly: GCA_963855885.1. Taxonomy (NCBI): domain Eukaryota; kingdom Metazoa; phylum Arthropoda; class Insecta; order Lepidoptera; family Nymphalidae; genus Coenonympha; species Coenonympha glycerion. The sequence continues at coordinate 10,198,484 of OY979637.1, read as the reverse complement.
AAAGAAATTGGGGAGTTGGCCCAAATTTTTTTATTTGGGATAAAAAAATGACGTCCTCATACATATAATTAAGATCAAACAAAGAAAGGCAAAGTAATATTTTTACTATTTTATTTTATAAATCATATTTTCACGACCTCCCTGGCGCAGTGAAGTGCGCTCGGATTCTCTAGTGGGAGGTCGCGGGTTCGATTCCCGCCACGGGCCACTGCATTTTTATAATTTCTAAATTGGCTCAGGTCTGGTCTGGTGGGTGGCTTCGGCCGTGGCTAATTACCACCCTGCCAGCAAAGATGCACCGCTAAGCGATTTGGCGATCTGGCGCGATGCTGTGTAGAAAGCATTCGGGGTGTGTTTACTTAGTAGTTAGTAAGTTAGTACAGATAACATCTAAGGCTGCATCATCACTTACCATCCGGTGAGATCGCAGTCAAGTACTAACTGAAGTAGGAATCTTCGGTACCTTTCTCGCAAAACCAAACTTCGTATAGAGCTATTTTGGCATTACTGAACAGTGACGTCACAGTTCACTTTAGCTATATCTTTCTAGTATTTATTATAGTTACCTGATCAAGCTGTCAAGCATTCTAACCGTGGTCCTGGAGGGGTCTCTGGACTCCGACTTGCGTTGGTTCATGTAGTAGCACTGCAATATCGTGTTCGCCGATTTCGTCATCTGTGTACGTCGCGGGCCCACCAAGCCTATGTACATCTGCAACGTGCTTACAATGTAAATAAATAAATAAATATATATCAGGGCATTACACACATCGCAATCTAGCCCCGAAGTAAGCGATAGTTATGGGTACTAGATAACTGATGTATATACATATTGATATACATAAATATAATATATTGAAAAACACCCAGACGCTGGAAAGCATTCATGCTCATCACACAAACATTTACCAGTAGTGGTAATCGAGCCCATGACCTCTGACGCAGACGGCAGGTTCGCTACCGCTACGCCATTCGGTCGTCAGAAGTTTTATTTCCTTATTGTTCTAGGCTACACTTCCAAGTTCTTTTTTCAAAAGCCTTCCTTGTCCCTTCTCTACATTAATGAAGGCAACCTCTGTGAAAAATTTCAGCTATCTAGATTCAAGGGCTCGGGTCTGGGCGACGATGAATCACAGAGTAAATTAATAAATGAGCAAGGATTTTTCTTTTAGCAAGGATTTATATAGAAAATCTATTACTCAGTGTTATACCGCAAGGTAGCGGGTTCAATTCCCGCCTAGGGCTATTTTGGAATTATACTTTCTAAAATGGGTCAGGTCTGGCCTGTTCTGGTAGAACGCTTCGACCGCGGCTCTTTACCAATCTACCGGCAAGAGAGTACCACCACGCGATATAGCGTACCGGTGCGATTTTGGGTAGAAATATTAGGGGTTACTTGCGCCAACCAAGTTACTATGATAACATCATCGTCACATAACTTGTAATATGGAATGAATTCCTTATAGTAAAATATCTCACTTGTAGCTTTTCAAGTGTCCATTTCTTTTTAGACTCCACTGGATTGTTGTCTCCAAACAATATGTATGAAGACACAAGTTTATCCCACGATCTATTCTTCGAGTCTAGCAAAATGAATATCAGATCGAATCTGAAAAAATTAACAAAACTTTATTAAACTATCACAGCCATTACAGCTATAATGAGTTGCTTAATTTTATAGACATACTAGGTGTGAAAATGAGTGTATTCAACGCAGAGAGAAAGAGAGCGAAACTTTAGGCGCATAGCGGAGGCGTCGCCAGGCGCTATTGCGAACTGACTTGCACTTTTTTGTGTTAGCACTAGGGTCGTTATTTCTTTAAATCATCTTGCGGAGTGAACATTCCGTTCCGTAGGTTAAGGTACTATTACTGTATTCCACGCGTATTATAACACATTTAGGGATTGCAATCCGGTGTCTTTTTCAATCCGGCCGGATCCGGACCGGATTCCACCAACCGGATCCGGTCGGATTGGTTTAAGATTATTATAGGTAACATTTTCAATAAAAATTCACATACACACTGCATCCAAACTCTATCCACGCGTTTAAAGTACTTAAACCGTGTTAAAAGCAATTATTTTGCTGGAAATTGTTATCATACCGGATCCGGTGCCGGATCCAGCAAATTCAAGCCGGATCCGGTAGATGTGAAATGACACCGGATCCGTCGGATTACCGGATCCGGTTTTGCGGATTGTATTCCCTAAACACATTGCATTACTGTACTGTTTAATGATCTAGTACAGAGTAAAACATCAGACTAATATTGCAAAGGCGAAATTTTTATGTGTGTAATGAAATAGTTTTACCTACTTAACAAGGGCGTGCCCAGCGAGACGTTGACGCTCAGCGGCTGGTCGGTCTGGTAGTGGCCCTTGGGGTTGCACGCCGCGACCACGGCGCAGCGCGTGTTCAGCTTGCACACGATCCCCGCCTGCGACGACACACCAGCGATCAGCCTTAACAAACCCTCTGTGTTTTTAACAACAATCAATAGATCAGACGGAGGTACAGTCTGACAAGGCTCTCTTGGCACTTGAAGGAGGGCGCTGTTGCAAAACAAAGGCAGCCATAAAATAAAATCTCCTCAATTTTACTTCAATTTTAGTTTAAAATAGTTAATAGTAAGCAAAAACAACATAACACACAATAGTGATATAGTGACAGAGCGAACTATCAAACAGTAGCACAAGATAGCGGCGTTAGTTCAGACTTTGGCCACGCGCCAAAATAACCTTGTCGCACTGTACGGGCCTCGAAGCTTGCCTTCCTCTTCTAGCCCCGGTAAGGGGCTAAGGCCTCGCTTCCATGGCTTATGGCCCGATGGTGCCTTGGGTCTGGTGGCCCCGCAAGTGGGATACAGCAAGGACATCCCGTGTAGACGCCGTACAGTTTACTGTTCCAGAAATATTACTAAAGAAAAATAGAATTGTATATTTTATAATATGATACATTTCGAATTATCGTTTGGGATGAGGGGCTCCCGTAGCTCTAGGGCACAGCACCCAGCCGCGATAGTAGGGAGACGCGGATTCAAATCCCGTCCGGTGCGATAATTTTGATACTTATTCTTATACTATTATGTTCTTTCTGAATACATCAGTTTAATCGTCTATTAATCGTGGTGGAAAGTGACCTTAGCGACGGATATGGTCTGCTGCTCCATGGCCTCGTGTATGGCGGCGCGGTCGTGCTCCCGCAGGTGGGATATCTCGTCGATGCAGCACACGCCGCCGTCCGACAGCACCAGCGCGCCCGCTTCCAGCTGCCACTCGCCGTCTTCCTGATCACCAAATCAAATATTATATCTGGGTGACCGAGCTTCGCTCGGTAGTTTAACTACTGGCCAATAGATGGCAGCAGGAGTCATATTTTTATCTTTTTTTGGTAAATTCGAAATTTTCTAAAAATTAATCCTAGCTAGATTGATTTATCGCCGCCAAAACCCCCTGCATACAAAATTTCATGAAAATCGTTCGAGCCGTTTCCGAGACCAGATTATATAGAAATATATTATATATATACAAGAATTGCTCGTTCGTTTAAAGGTATAGGATTATAAATAAATAAATAAATAATAGTGGACAACATCACATACATTGCTGCAATCCCTTAGTAAGTAGCTTATGCACTTGTGTTAAGGAAATCAGAAACACCGAAAGTACCACAACACCCAGACCCGAGACAATGTAGAAAACTTATTTTTCTACATTGCCCCGACCGGGGATCGAGACCGGAACCACAGAAATGGCGGCGCCTTGAAAACCGGCACGCTAACCACTCAACTACGGAGGTCATCAAATTAGGAAGAAGTATTAAATAATATTATTTATCTTACCCATAAATAAATATCGTTACGTAAATAAAGGCATGAAAAGACAGCTTTATTGTTACTATAAGCAATGTCTTCGCGGGATAGTGCAATGAAAATGTAAGTGTTGCCATAAAAAAAATTCTAATATTATGTAAAATTCTTGTGCCAAATTTTGTAAACAAACTCCTCCGAAACGGCTCGACTGATTGTTATGAAATTTTCAGTGTATGATCACTGGGTCTGAGAGCAGGTTGTTATTTATTTTTCCTATAACCCTAAACGGCAAAAAAACGTTTGCTGGGTCAGGTTGTCAAATATATAAAATTCCCTCGCCAATCTTTGTTATCAAACCCCTCCGTAACGGCTCAACCTATTTTTATGGAACTTTCAGGGTATGGATCACTGGGTCTGAGAGCAGGTTGTTAGCTATTTTTTATATCCTAATGACAAAATCGGATCAGCTAGTAATGTATAAGATTCTCCTGCCAAATATTGCTATCAAACTCCTCCATAACGGCTCGATTGATTGTTATTAAATTTTCAGTGTATGGTAGGTAGGTTTGAAAGTAGGTCGTAAGCCATTTATTTATATCCCTAATGGCAAAACAAAGTTCGCCGGGCCAGATAGCAAGTGTATCACCCCTCACCCTGAGCGCAGCGCACGTGAGGCCGGCGCGCGTGCTGCCGGCGCCCGACGTGAACACGGAGCGCGGCGTCAGCTCTGCGCCCGCCTTGAGGAGCTGCGATTTTCCCGTACCTGCATTACACACATTTACCTCATTTTTTATTTACACACATTGATAATAATAGTCAAGAAAATGTAGCGCCATGTGTCCAAACTCCTGTGAAATACTGCGTAGACTTACAGCTTACTACTGACGCCGGAGAGGGTGACAATAGACATTTTTGCTCCCATAAACTGGCGACATTTTTCATGTTGCATCTCTGCATCCTTGCCATTGATAGTAACCAGAAGTAACCAAAACCCCTGTCGGACCCAGACCTAACCTAACTGTCGGAGATCAGAAGGCTAATGGCAATGAGTTTTGCGGGCACAACATTTATACATCTACATGTTTTTAATAAAAACTCAACAATACTCATTGACTTCATATTGGTTCCTGATAGCTCGAAATCTGGGAAACTGCAAAAAATTATCTTTCGGGAACCAATATGAGATGAGTGGGAACTTTCGAGCAAAGTTTCTATTAAAAACATGTAGATGCATGAAAAGTAGGCCCGCAAAATCCACAATGTGTAGTTAGTCTAATATTTGCGAGAAACTAAATAAAATTTGAATTTCGCGGGCTGATAGGATAGGGCCACAACACTTTAAAAGAGATTTACCTGGGTCTCCAACGAGCAGCAAGTGGCACTGGCCGCGCACGTGCGCCGCGTGCTTGTCGTGCGTCGAGGCGTGCTCGCGCTCCGCGATGTGGTTGGAGCCGGTGATCACTGTCAGCAGAACCGCCAGCTTCACTAGATACAGGCCGTACACCTGGAAAAGTTGACAAGAAATATACGGCTGTGAATATAATTCATTCTGAATAAGAAATAAATAAATAAATAATAAATATAAATGAATAGAGGACAACATCATATATACATTGCTCCGATCCCATAGTAAGTAGCTTATGCACTTGTGTTATGGAAATCAGAAACAACGAAGGTACCACAACACCCAGACCCGAGACAATGTAGAAAACTTATTTTCTACATTGCCCCGACCGGGGATCGAACCTGGAAACTCAAGAGATGGCGGCGCCTTGAATACCGGCACGCTAACGACTCAACCACGGAGGTCGTCAACCTTAACTATAGTCTGATATACAAAATTTTCGTGCCAATTTTTGTTACTTACCAAACTCTTCTGAAACAGCTACACCGATTTTTATGATTTTTTTGTCTACGTTCGGTAGGCCTGAGAATAGGTGGTAATATATTTTTCATACCGTTTGATGCGTCAGCTAGTCTAATATATATAAAATTCCTGTGCCACAGTATTTGTAATAAGCGTCTCCGAATTTTTTATGTACCTATTGTTAAGTCTGAGAAATAGGGTGTAAACAATTTTTCATTGCCCTAAAAAATCTAAATTAATTTAGCTATGTGTAGTATATTAATTTTTATAATAAGTTATTACTACTTTGTAATTTCTCATTGCGTATGCTATTAATTAAAACTTTGAGAGACGTCTCCAAATTACTATATGCTCATTCAACGTACCTGCGGACACACAGATGCCAGAATCTGATCCCTCCCCTTCAACGGACACTGTTCGTACTTGGTCCAGAACTCGTTGAAGCAATCCTTGACGTCGGGAGCCATGGCGATCACCTCGGACCTCTGTGCGTTGATGACTTCCACGTAATTGGCTTGCAACACCAGTTCCACTTCAGACTTCTTGGCTTGCACTGACGGACGCCACCGGCGACGCACTGTGCCACTGGACAAGCATAATATATTTAAGGCGTGACCAAACATAGCGCGGCAATCGTGAGCGGCACGCCGCGCGCGATTTCCGCGCTGTGTTTGGACGGCCGCCCCGCACGTATGCCGCGTGTTGCTGCCGCGCGCGAACGATGTTGCCACGCGCGCAGTGTTGGTTCGTCAGAGTGGAAAAGTGGTCGTATCCACCATTGCCTTGTTTTTTTCTGTCTGTTCCTTCTTCTTAATTTTCGAATAATAAGTAGAGCTACCACAAACGCGGCCAATTTCATTCTGATCAAAGGCAAACTGACTAAAGAGCACAGTGTCTAGGACTGCCATGCCGCGCAGTATTGCCGCGCACACATTTCTGCGATATCTGAGGGCTGTGTCTCGCGATTGCCGCGTGTTGCTGCACGTTTGGACACGCCTAAAGCTCACAAGACGCAGAGAGAAGTGGCATCCCTATATGATTGGTATAATTATTAAAAGTATCCCAAGTTGCTGAGAGAAGCTGCATCCTTCTGTGGTTGATATAATCATTAAAACTACAGCAAGACACCATGAGAAGTGCAGCATTCGGCATTTCTGGTATGAACAGCTAAGGTGTGAAATGCCCTTCCAGCTTCCCAGCCAAGTATATCTGGGTGCCTTTAAGGAAGAGTGAATAGACACTAGGTAGGTGCTTCAACCTAGATCTCATCATTGTTTGCTATCAGGCATGGTGGTAAGGAATTGCAAGACTTTCTACACTTAATAAATCCGACAAGTGGGAGTCAGACTCGCGCTCCGAGGGGTTCGTACTACAAATGTGATACTTTAGGAATCACTTTTGTTAACAGACTGTAAAACTAACTTTGTGTGTAGAAGTTTATTTTACATACCAAATAATGACATCATCCCCAGGTTTGCAGGCGTCCACCAAATCATTTTCTAGTACAACCCACATTGATCCTGGTATTGTACCGATACTGAGCTTGTTTACTTGCTCCTGAAAAGTATTTGCAATTTAAGTGTATCAAAAAAAAAATATGCAATTTTTGTTATGGGAAGGCACAAGTTCAATGTTAGAGTGATAGCCAATGTGTGCCCATCAGTAGCAGATTTCTTTTGGATTGCTTATGGAATGAAATACAAAAACTATATGGGACTGACAATATCTACTAGACGATTGTGTAATAAAAGACAAATATGAATTCTGCCCACTGATTTGTTCCCTGATTTACGTCAGCCAATCTGGGGGCAGAATGCGGATGAGGCTTTGAATCGAGTCGCTTTCATTCAAAGCTGAGCTTTTAGGAGGGTTAAAGAAAAAGAGTGAACACTAAAGAGTCAACCTCAATCTATCACAAGGCTGAGGCCCTTATACCCGTTCGCTAGTCTATTGTCATAAATAACTTAGAATACAAGAACGAATGAAGCAAGATCGGAACTTGAGGGCACCCCGACTCGGATAATTTAGGTGACCATCCTTCTGAGTTGTTATTTTCTTTTATAAGCACCCAGAAATAGGACCCCACTTTGCGGGGCTCCGTCAACCCGTCTTTTAAGAGGATTTTTAAAGATATAAGAAATATTCAAGGTGACCGATTTCAAATCCCTTACCGAATTTGCTTTCAATTACGATAACGATAAATATGTTTTTCTTACGCACTCAAGACCCCTTATCACTAAATAGGTCTTAAAACTTTCATAAGCATACTGAATATCATAAGCAATCTTAGACTGTAGTTCTGACTAAGACTTACTTGTATTTTTATTTCTTGATAATCCTTACAATGTTCTCTTGATACAAGATTGACTTGTGTGAATGTTGAACATTTGCATGTTAATGTGGTGTTCCAACATTTAGTGGGCGCTTTCAATATATATCGATTCTCAAAATCTGCTTCTACCGAATTTTCAAAATTGCATTTTGTACATACATACTTTCTTTGATATTCCAACATTTTTGCTTGTGTCACGCGAACTACAGTGCCTTAAATTACAATAATGTACAAAATTACTTAATTTGACTATAAAAAAACTAGCCGGTTTTTTTAATGGATTATTATTATTGTGGTTTAATCTTAGGCATTCTCTTCAGAGCCTATGAATACAATTATGGCCAAATATATGTTAGCCTAATTCATGGTTTGGTAAAGTTCTTGGCACAGACCAGTGTGTGATGGCAAAACCCTTCACATTCTAAAAGGACTCATGCCCTGTAGTGCATGTAGTGTATCCTATAAAAGGCTTATAACAGTAAAGGAAAGAGCATAAAGAATTTCTTCTACTCAAAATGTGAGTCCCATTACAGCTGGCATTAATACTGTAACTATACTAACAAAAATGTGTGAGACAGTTGTGATTCAATTAACTTTTGTTACAAAGTAATTGTTAGTGTTGTCTTGGGTTTGGAAAAAAAACTGTAGTTTCTATGCTTTGTCCATTCACTGGGATGATACAAAAGCAATTCTCAACCTTTAAAATCATAGAGACATAATTACCTGTCACTTTTAAAAAGCATCCGAGATCAACATTTTTAGGAAAAATAGTTCTATGTAATTCTGGGCAAACAGGTAGGCCAAAGAATCTAGCGTGTACATTTCGCTTCAAGTACTTAAAGCTAAGTTTTTCCACCAACGGTTTATATTCATGTTTCTCTAATATGTTCTGTTGGACTTTAATAATATCGTCATTGCATGATTTAAGAGTTGAGATGGGGCTGCATAAAACTTTGTCACCAACATCTGGATATGCTTCAAATAGTTTCAGGAAACTGAAATTATAAAGAAATGTATGTGTATAGATAATACCAAATCTTTCTTTATCCTATACAAGCCTATCTTACAGGCATAATCATCTACAGCTCGCAGGCATATACAAAGAAGACATACAACTCAAAACTAAGTTAACAGTGGCTCCACATTATTGTCAGGGTTAGTAAGAACACCATGACTAACTCAACCAGTTAGTTCTACATAACTATGATATTAAATTAGTTCTAAATAATGTAATGCCTGCCAATCCATACTTGGCCAGCATGTGGGAGCTTGGCCTTCCTCATTGTAAGTTAACTAAGAACAGGTTTTAGTAGCTGGTTGTAGGATAAAAATAGGTCAAGTGCGAGTCGGGCTCACTGAGGGTTCCGTACTATCAAGACCCATTGGCTCAACTTGGACACTGGACCCGTAACGCATTTTCGGCCACTTAACTTATATTTTCACGAAAGTTTTTTATGTAATACACTTCACAATGTCACTAGCTTTCGTAAATAACTCAAATTAACGAGAAATAATAAGTTTTTTTTTTATTATGAATCACATTTTGTTAGGTTATGTTTACGTATTTTTTGACAATTTGCTTATATTTTTACGAAATATTAGTATTAATACACTTCACACTGTCACTAACTTTCGTAAATCACTGCACAAACGACTTTTGGTCCAGGAGCGAGCGAAGCGAGCTCGGGACTTGAGGGCACCCCGACTCGGTTGGGTTAGGTGACGAAGAGGATGGCGGGGCCTGCAAGGCCCCGCCATCCTTCTGAGTGGTTATTTTCTTTTATGACCACCCAGAAATAGGAGCCCCGCGAAGCGGGGCTCCGTCGACTGGCCTTTAAGAAGATTAAAGACATAAGAAATGAGAAGAGGTGAAGATTTTTTAATTTCAAAAAATTATTTCTCGAAAAGTATTAGGCCTCGTACGATTTGGCTTGGGGGGTAGACCCCCCTACCCCTCCCCTCCCCCTCACCCCCCTCCCATCCCCCCCCGCAACGGGTCCCGTGTCCTAGACCTACCGACCCATTCTCAATAGTATTCAAGTAAACTAAAGAACCCTTTCCACCACATTCAAATACAAGCAAAAAATCACGTTTGTTGTATGGGACAACCCCATTATTTGTTGTTAGGATTATATTTGGTTATTTTTAATGAAATACTTACTACTATACCTACTTATTTTTAAAGTGAATATTTACGATATGGCGGACTGACGAACGGACGGCAGGATGGACGGACAGCGAAGAGCACCTATTTCTTTTGTTGTCTTTTGGGCATGATAGAAATATGACAAAGTTAACTTACTCAATTTTAATGCTGTAATATCCGAGAATATCCTGTTCTGATAAAATATTTAGACAATCTTCCAAATGAAACTTGGTAACATATTCCAATATCATTGTTTCATCTCTTAATTACTTTCTTTTGATTTCTGATAGAGGCGATATCCAAAACGATAGGAAGGCAATAAAATAAAACCAAAAGTTAGTAGGTAAAAAACTGTAAAAAGTAAAAACAAACCTATCGCTATATTCCATTGATCTATAATATCACAGATCACTATATACAGGCCCCTGACACTCGCCTACTATGGTGGGTGCTCTTTAAATTCTCCATACTCCCATCCCAGTTGACAGTTCTTACCTCAGATATACAACACATCAACCTAAAATGGGTTTGTTTTCTATTTCAGATTTTAATAAATTGATTAAAAATACCTAAGAAACAAAGACTATTCATAGACTAGAGAATTTGTGTAAATGAAAACAAAATTTGTCAGATGATTTTTAAAAGTTCTAAACTGAAATCTTTTTGTTATTTTCGTTGGATAAACCAAAAAAATTAAAGAAGACCGATAATTTATACTGATTTACCAGTGAAATTAAGTTTATTATCATTTTTGTGACCGCTTGTATCAATATGCCTCGCAAAATTGTTTGATTTCTAGCTGCCGAGATTCTTCGTGAGAAGGCATACGTTTTTTTCCGAGAGTCAAGAATGAAGAAATGTGAATTTTCGCAAGCTCGCCGGCTTCAATGACGAAATACGATGTTACACTTACATCCATGGCCGCCTGATTTTCGGAATGTCTGTGATGTGCACTTCGTAAAGAAGTATTAATCAAGAAGTAAGTAAGCTGGACTTCATTCAGACTGCGAGGAAGATAAGGTACCTGAGACCTAAAGGACCCGGGATAAACAATTGTCAGTTTTGAAGCATTATTTACACAGTTAACTCTAGCAAAAATGCTAAAATGGAAGAGGATAAAACCAGTGAAAGTGATTCTGAAACCCAAAAAAATGCTGATCATCCAGTTGTTTCAGGTTCTAGTGATATATTTAATTTCAAGTGAAATAAAGAAAAGATTAGCTGTGCAATTCAGAACATATGCAAGAAAGTAATAAAGAAGTATTTTGTATACAATACACGAAGATTTATTAATATGAATTATTTCATATGAATATAACACCAAGAAATATGAGCTCCTTCAATTAATAATGCAAGGGAAGGTGGCAGGCAGGAGGAGGCCTGGCTGCAGTATAATATCTTGGCATCAAAACTTACGCCAATGGTTTGGCAAGAGCACCCATAGTCTAAGCAGAGCAGCGGTATCCAAAATTCAAATTGCTATTACTTCGATAAGAGACAGCACTCTAAGAAGATAGGAATATATTTTATTGAAAGAAAATTGTTTAACGTATCCGTCAACCAACACCCAGAATTGTTTTGTTTGTTATAAAAGAGGTTTGTAGAAATCATTTGTCTGCAATTAGAATCTTGTCCTCATAATAATGTGCTGAGAAAATGTACCTACCTACTATTACACAATTTATGAAGAATGAAGAAGTTAGTTGGCTGGAATATGAAAAACATAAAGAAAAAACCACAAGAAACTTTGTGAAGTTGTAATTCAGACTAGAAGTGTTAAATTAATTATTATTCATTCCTATTATTATTGTCTTCTTTGTATTAGTGTGTTCTTATTATTATTTATCTTTAAATAAATTATTTTTAAATCATGTTTGGTATTATTACTTTTTATAAGAGATGAAAATACAATAAATAATATTTCTTATCGATAATAAGTCGATAGAAAGCACATCACTAGTTAGTCGATATCAAATAGTACAACACTATCTGTCAAATGAAAGCCCTCGTTCTTTGGTGACACCTGTCAGTTGGGGTGGGCGAAACGTCAGTCTTATGGGTACACGCTCTTCTTCGTCTGTGTCCTATCTGTATCGTAAGATACAATATCTTTAATCTGTGACTATATATAATATATTAGTCTAATATATTCATTACCTACCTATTTCAATATTATACCTACTCTCTCTATGACCTCTATGACACAGAACATAAATACTCCTAGCTCTATGACCTCTACACGCAAATACAATAGGTAGGTACCTACCTAAGATCAAAAAAACCATGGACCTAACATTTACCATAGATAATACACAATTTATGGTTTAACCCATAGATCAATATGTTTAACCATAGAGGTATACACTACGAGGAACGAAACTAATGGAGCAGCTGTAGTTTTCTACACACACATATGCATTTATATGTTGCGTGAAATCGACATAGCTATAACAAACATCACATTGTCTCTTTCTAACTAATTCAGAATTGTTTACGTTATACGAGATTGCAATATTTGTTTTTTCTGATTTCGGCAACACTGAAGTTGTGACGTCACGAAAAAATAGCCGGGTGGCCAATAGCCGGGGTGTGAAAATGCCTACTCAGTGTTGTGTTGTGCAGATCGCGGAAAGACAAAAATAGGCCATATTTAACATTTCATAGGTCAGTATTCGATTTCATTATTTATATCGTTAAGTCGTTAAAATTATGTGTTATGATCATATTACATGCATTTATATAACGTGTAAAAGAAGAACTATTTCTTTAGTATGGTCTCGCGGGATAAGTTAAAAATCCTAATCCGGAAACATAATATGCACCGCTGGCAACACCTAGTTTTACTATAAATCAATTTTTAATAGTAATAATTCATTCATTTTTGCTCTTAAATATTTAAGGAGCACACCACGGGTGTGCCCGCGAAATTCAAATTTTTCGTGGTTTTTCGCGATTTTTAAGCTAATAAGACATAATAGGCTTATGGCCGTCAAATTGCGATAATCCCAATATCTTCTTCACGTGTTTATATAAAAATTTCTGCTCGAAAGTGTCGAGGTAAAGAAATTAGTCCGAGATTTGCGAGTTACTCACATAAAACTCGATACTCGGACTAATATCCTAGGATACACATTTTTATGCAAAGATTTTGATATAATCATGTAAAGATGATACTGCCATTCTCGCAAATTGATTGCCATAAGCCTATCATGTCTAATTAGCGTACAAATTGCAAAAAACCACGAAAATTTTGAATTTCTCGGGCAGACCCGTTGATTTCTCGTTAATTACTAACCACAAAATACATCGATAATATTTGCATATCGATAGATAGCTAGAGCACCCCTTCTGATCAGCTGACTGTTGCCTATCTGTGATTGGCTGATAGCTGTGATTGGCTATTTTTGATTCGACACAAGATGGCGGGAATTCCCAGCCAAAACTCGCTACTTTGTATCCATTACTTCTTTAGTCATCGGGTAGGTATCATCAAAGTCACAAAGTGACACGAAGTGAATCCGTCACGGCCAGGGTACCAATAATATTGTGTGGTTTTATTTATGTCTATTGTCTATCACAGACGGAGCAGGAACCAAAGAGTATATAATCACTACGTTTTGCAGGAACCGAAAGCACGAAAGAGTCTATGATCCGTGGCTACAATATCTTTAATCTGTGATCCGTGGATATACTCTTTGATCCGTGGGAAAAGCACGGAAACACAGAACACTATTACTCCTGGCGGAGTAATGCACGGAAAAGGGAAAAACCATTGAAAACCCTCAAATATAGTCAAATATTGAAAAATCGACATCGAGGAAAATTGTTAGGATTATATTTGGTTAGTTTGAATTAGAATATTTAATATATAATTACTTTAGTTCAAGGTAAGGAAAAGTGGTGTAGGTTTAGCAAATTGCAGGTTTTTGAAAGGTTTAAAATAATTATGTACTCGTGTACTTTTTATATAAAAAGTGTTTTTTGATACTATGCTTACATAATTTTGAAAGCGTTACTTTACTGAGGAAGTTGTGCTATAAACATATAAGTAAAATTTACTTAGATTTTTGAACAAAATATGAAAAAATGTTATGTAACCATTGTGAACTTTAATTAACCACGAGCTTTGGCCTGTGCAGTACGGCAAAGGGGGTAAATTTCACCCATTGCCAGATTAGTCTGTTACTTATTTATTATTACAGACAAGGCTGATGGTTTTTTGCGCTCAATTTTGTTTTGAAAAGGTCCCTTATTACTGACATAATAGTCTAGGTACAGTAAACAGATGAATAGAATTAGTGACCTAAAAGTTATAACAGTATCACATTCATCAGACATGTTGAATACCTACTCACATTTAAAATTACATAGGTTACCTATGTATGAACCCTGAAAACAATATAATTGAGGGTTGCAATAAGTGAGGTAAGCTTACTATACTAATGGTATTTTCTTTTCCTTGTTACAGATTAATGGCAATTGGACATTTCCTTCGCAGGAACTTGGTTAGCATAGCTTTTCCAACCTTAGCCTTAACGTTTATTTGGCTCGATTGGAATCACACCAGGAAGTGGAAACAGTCCCAGCAGCAACTGAAATGGCAATCTTTGGAATAACTGCTCGTTATGTTTGGTTTGGAGTGCCCTTGACTGGATATTTTATTGGGAAATTCCTCGATGATCAGGAGACTCTGAGGATGACAAACTTTAGAGACAAGTCTGCGCTATATTCGGGGAGAGTGAAGGAAGGCGACCCACCATCCTGGCCTTGAATCACAATGTAGAAAAATTACAATCCTATTGGTTTTAAATAAATTTAGGAAGAAAACAGCTGCTTTATTTATTTTATATCCATCTCGCGGAATCACCGCTCAACATTCTGTGAAGTTAGTTACGTTACTAATCTACTTCGAGGTTCCGATAAGATCCGATAGATGTCGCTGTGTTAGAATTTATAAAATAATATCCCAAGATTAAAAAGGAAATGGTATAATTATTATCAGTGATGTTTATATTGACGAAGAGCGCATTACGATTATGGCAAAGAGAAGGTATAAAATCAGTTATTTTTCTCAATCTCTATTTCAGTGTTTGGTTCTTTGAAGTGGCAGCTACGGTCCTAAGGTCCTACAGTCCGGTAAGTTCCTTTTTGGAGGGAACTTTGTTTCAAAACTTTATCGCGCAGGAGGCTAGGCGCAAAAAAGTCCTGACGGAAGTTCACGTAAACCTCATTCTTTTTAGCCCGCCAAATTCAAAATTTAGTTTTTCGCAATTTCTAAGAAGGACTTTGATTTTAATTAAATTGTTAGCGTCCGCTACACAGCATCTCATTGGAACTCTGAAACGGTTATTCTATTTTGATGGTAAGTAAGGGACGGTCTTAAATATTATCACTTGAATTTGTATTGTCTATTACATAGCATCGCATTGAAATGCTGAATCTGCTTTAAAGACGGTAAGTATGTGTAACGTGATGGTAACTGAAGTGACTGCCTCTTTTACGATACATTTAAGTAGGTACCTGTGACATTTACATAAGTACGTTCAATACGGGCTGGAACATTTTTGTTTTGTGCCGAGTTCTTTCAAAATCGATATTTGACCATAGCAAGCATAAAGAACCTGGGGACTGATTGCGTAAGAAAACGTATTCGTCGTTATCGTAATCCTACCTATAGGTACTTCTACTATCAGTTAGTTAGTTAGTTGTTTCCAAATATTCTATCTATGTATTTTTTTTACACTATACTAGTTAGTACTTGACTGCGATCTCACCCGATGGAAAGTGAGGATGCAGTCGAATGGATGAGCAGCTCTTGATGGTTTCTACTTTATATTATAATATTTTTATACAACATCTCGCCGGAACGCTAAATCGCTGGGCAGTGCGTCCTTACTGGTAGGGTTATAGGGAAGTCACAAAGAATTCTATGTAGGATACATAGAAGTCATTGGGAAGTCACGAGAAATTTTAAAGTTCTAAAGTGGCCCATAGCGGAATCAAACCCGGGAACTCCCACTCAAATCCGATCGCTGGGGAGGTCGTCAAAAAGCATCTCTCGTCTCATCTCTCGAAAAACAAAGGTTCCCGTTTTAAATCAAGATGCATAAATTAAAAAAGCTCTTCTTTATAGGAATCTGTTACTTTGCGAAGTGTAGAGGCGTAGGCGGTAGGCGTCACTGACCTTTTACAAGTGTGTCTGAAAGCCGCCGCTGCATTCATGACTACGGTATAAGAATTACGTTTACAAAAGAAAAAATGCAGTGTTACAATATTTAAAAATCAAATCTGCATCAAATTCATTTATTTTCATAAAAATAATGAAGCAGGACGTAGTTGAGTAAAATCTTTGCTGTAAACAAAAACAGAGTAGACAGCAAACTGAACAAATCATTCCAGTTTTGGCCACAAGTTTGTGTCTTACGTACCTTAAACACAATTTATGATGCGGGCCTTGAGTCTTGGATTAGTAGAACCTACGACTTTCTATTAGGAGGCAGAGAAAATGGAATTGTCGGTAGCACCTAACTGTGATCGACTATCTGCGTTGATATATCTTTGTCAGTAAATTAATATCTACCATCCACTTGCGTGATGGCTTTCCCATCCTAAGCCATCAAACAGCGAGACAAAGCCATAAACTGTGTCAAATTTAAAAACCCTTTGAACTCGCCGAGAACATCGTATACCAAAATAAAAAGATCGTTACGAATTCGAGACATATGTCCACATGTTACTGAGATACTAACCGTGTATAATGTGATAAACTACGGGCCCGTAGCGTCCCGACAGCTTTTAATTACCTACTGCCTTTTAAGACGTTCTTACTTTTATTTATACACCGTATAGTGGCTTGGGTGTTGACTGTTGACTCCAGAGTAGGGTGCTTCAAGCTTCAAATGCTGCGGTCGTGATTGTTTTTAAATACCGTCTGTTCTTTTATCCCTTGAATTAAAAACAACACTATTAAAGAAATGCAATAATGTGCCTTTGATATTGATATGTGTATGGTAGCCGTGTTTGCAGTAAATACTTTTCTCTGCGGAAACCACTTAGGCATGTAGGTACTTCATGATTGGCCATACCGATACAATATACATGCGTTTGAGTAATCTAATCTCTTTACTGATTAGGTATTATTAGAGAGAGGCTCATGGAGAAAAAAGAAGGAAAGACGCCACGGGAATGCAAGCCGAGAGATTAGACGAACTTTGATGAAGAAGCACACGATTCTTCTCTAGATACTTACCAGAAGACAACTTACCAGAGAAAAGGAGGAGGGCCATTACCGAACGCTTCATGTCATTGACGACGGAAGTTATGAATACATCGGGCCGCTCACCTTGTTATGATGTTAGCAGCTAACCTAAACAGGCAAACGTAAACACTTGTCAGCTTGTCAGTCGATTTTAAATTAAAACCAAACCCTCGACTTTCTTGTACCTATAGCAAGGTCTGTAAATTATAGAAGCATTTTAAGATTGGCGGAATACCTATCAGCATGCAGAATTCGTTTTTGAAGTGAATTAAAGTAGGTCAGTAATTAAGACCTATAAAACTATGCGTTCAATAGGTTTTTAAAACAGTGTCTCAATAAAATATGAAAATGGTACCTAGGTACATAATATTGCACAGATGAAATACCTTTTTTTTAATGACAGGAAATGCCTAACGCATACTTACCTACCCCTCCGTCAGGGGAAACGGAGGGGTTATGTGGGGCTTGCACCCACTAAAACCTGTCGCTTGCCACGGCGGACCTCGGCGGCGGGAGTACGGGATTCACTTGCGTATTCACCGCGCTCCAGGTACACGCAAAGCCTGCTCCCACCCTTCTCCCATACAATAATTTCGTTTAAAAGTTTTAAATCCACCGGATTTTTAGAACTTTGAAAAAGTTCTCAGAATCTGGTGGATTCACTTACCAGAAATCAACAGATAAGGTGGTAGTAGGTGTAAACTCTATTATGTTTTCAAAATCAAACATCATCACAAGCTTCAAGGAAAACATTTTACTAAATCTCTAAAAAGCAAAGATGCGTATCGCGAGATGGCGTATCGTTTATCATCGCCGGTGACAGCTCATCTTGTCACGGTGCCCGGCCTCTTTGTGCAGCTGCTGGAGTGGAAAACGGCCGACAGCCAAGAAGTCACGTGTGACACCCAAGACACCTCGAAAAATACGTCCATTTACGAGTGACGGCTATCGAGTGTCGATGTAAATTAGCATCAAATCGATTTTTCAATTATTGGCGTGGTTGTTGCGGCGGTTCTTTTTAGTTGTGATTTGATTGGTCCAACACGTTATTCTAGCAGGTTTTTTTTTAAATAATGAGTTTCAAATTTATGACGTCTGTTAACAACAGCTTTCATCGAGATTATTGTAAAGTGTAATTAAATGTCTCGGTACCTACATAAAATTATGTAAACGTGAAGTAAATAAATTAAAATTCTCATCCGGGCGAAATCGTAGTCAAAATATGCTAGTATAGTATATTATCATTGAATGCAGTCGGTTAATTATGTAAGGAAATATGGTTCATAAAATTTTATATTATTTAGTACCGTGTAATTTTGTGTAAATTGTGGCGCGGCTGACATAATTTGCCGTTCAAGATCAAGAAATCAGTGATCAGAAATATCAGAGAGACTACCCACTGCAACCCTATCCAATTAAGACTCAAAAGTTACCGTGTACCGTCACGCTATAATCAGCCAATTAAAATCGAAAATGACACTTAAAAGATATAAAAAAATTACGGAACAGGATTGTCAACTTTGAATAACTAAAATTGTATTCCAGGAAAAATAGACTTATCGGTTCGTCTTGGCGCGGGCGCAACGGTGCTCCTAAATAATTGACACGTTTTTTGCACCTTATACATTTTTTGGATGCAATTTTTGGTTAAAGTAGGATATAAATAATGACACCCACACAAAATAGATTACAATCAAAGAAATAAATACAAAGTTATAGGCATTTTAACTTTTGAAGTAGTCTTCTGGGGCCGTACCACCATCTCCTATAGCAGTATCAAAGATTATTCACAGTAAGTATTACTTATTGAAACTGCCAGTATGAAACTTTTAAAACAATATTACAATAATACTGCTGTAAGAGATGGTGGTACGGCCCCTGACCCTTTTTCGCGAAACGAAAATTTTCATAGAGCTACTATGGCTTGATCACACTTTGGGGTCATAATTTAATACAGTGGTCTCTGTCTAATCAGAAAAATTAAAATGCTTATAACTTTTTTTTATTTGATTGATTAATTCAATTTTTTATTCGTTAATAATTCCAGTTTCAATGATAAAGAAAAGAAATATTATTTTTATTTAGTCAACTACCCAATTTGAGTATGTATCTAGAATTTAATTAATAATTGGAAAAGTTGACAACCCTGCTAGTTACGAGTTACGACTAACAAGTTTCAGAGGTACACGCTGGGTACTTTGTTTACAATTAATTAATTGATTGCCAACATAAGTTTTACCATGTGCTCTCCAAAATGACCGTCAACGTCGTGAGACGCGGTAAAGTCGAAATCGTTAAATTAATTACAATAATAATAAGCGGGCAGCGCAACGTTATTAATAACCCCACTTTGGGTTTTATGACACGGAGGTGATGGGTGTCGTTATATCTTTTTTGAGGCTCGGTTCGAAGAAACGATGGGAACAGTAAATCAAGACTATTTTCTTTACGTACTTACTAAGTTTAGCTTATTTTAGGTAGGGAGTTCATTTCATACATGTGAACATGCCCTGTTCACTATTATAATTCCAACTTTGTTTGTTTAAACTATAAAACTGTTGACGCAATTTATTTATTTGTTCACTAATAGAATATGTTTCAATCAATGAGAAACAGAAATATTGGGCTGAGGGCTCTAGATACACATAATATTATAGGTACCTCCTAAGGTAAAAATATTTCCAGTCGTACGCTAAATCAGATAGGATTTGTTCTTATTATTTCTTTTTATATAAAACACAAAGACCCAAACACAAAACACATAACTATCGAAAATGAAATTATACGAAATAAGAATTAATTGTTGAATTAATTTAAGAAAAAAATGAGAGAATAATAACAATATTAGTTAATGAGTGATAATCTGTAGGACCTCAGTAGATATAGGACATGTAATGTTGGATACAAAAAATTTACGAGTCAACCACATGCGCTTGAGGACTTTTATAAAATGCCACACTAATGTAAGTTTTACGAGTAATTTCATGGTCATTCATTCGCCCGGCAGGGGGCGATCTTAGGGTGCTAACGAAATTCGTCACACCCTGTGTTTTCGCTTTCGGTCTTAATTCTATATTTAGAGATGATCCCGTATTGACCCCTCTTTGTGTCAATGCACCCGTAAAAGATCTTAATCATCCGTTATTATAGGCACACTTCAATAAAACTTTATGTGTAAGTGAATAAAAATGCTCCCATTTTCAAAAAGAACCAGCTGATCAAGCAAACGTTTTTTTTTAACCGACTTCAAAAAAGAAAGAGGTTCTGTATTCGACCCGTATGTATGTATGTATGTATGTATGTGTGTGTGTATGTATGTATGTATGTTTGTCCGCGATTATTTCACGTTTGGCTGAACCGATTTTGATGCGGTTTTCAGGAAAGTATTTGTTACATTCTGGAGAAGGTTTTAGTATATTAACCGACTTAAAAAAATAAGAGGTTCTTAGTTTGATCGACATATTTGTATTTAAGTTTGTTCGCGATTATCTCGAGTTCGGCAAAACGGATTTAGATGATTCTTTTTTTGTAAGATAGGCCATACATCACAGGTAGACTCGTTTTAATTTCGTCGAGATTTAATGAATATCTTCGGAGATGGAGAGCGGAACTCCTCAACGGAAAATAGTAAATCGCTTGCGATCGGTATAATAGTGTACAGTGTAGATTTTATCGGACTTCAAAAGAGAAGGAGATTCTCAAGTTGACTGAAATATATGTTTTAATTGACCGACGTCAAAAAAAGAGGTTCTCTGTTTAATCCCTATATCGGTATTTAGGATTTTCCGTGATTATTGTACATGCATTTTATTGTGATAGTCCGTTTTAAATTTTGTTAAAACGTGGCAACTAGATCATAAAAGCTTGTCTTTAAAAACTTTTTTGCACTAAAAAGGGTAAAATAAATTATTTTTTAAAAAAATTGAACCGACTTCAAAACCACAAATAGGCACTCAAAAGCGAAAAATAAATTAATATACATAATTATTATAACCGCTACTACCCACTCATCTATTTTGAAGTCGGTGCCAGCGAAGCTTACTACTACTACATACTATGGATGTAGTTTTGCACTATTATAAAGATTTACTTATCTATTTGAATTGGCTGGCACCGACTTCAAAATAGATGAGTGGGTAGTAGCGGTTATAATAATTATATTAATTTATTTTTCGCTTTTGAGTGCCTATTTGTGGTTTTGAAGTCGGTTCAATTTTTTTAAAAAATAATTCATTTGTTGAGTAATTATTTATTAAAAATAAGTAATTAATAAAATTAAAAAACAAGACTGCCCTGTTATAAAACGAACTAAAAAGTAAGAAACAAGTTATTTTAGTTGAACAGATTAATTCATATGGCAGTCGGGGACCTCTTAGAATAGAAGGTGTTCCTCAGAACATCCCTCCGAATTTTAGTACAGGAAGAAATTATCTATGCTAGTTTTTAGACTTGCGTTTAGCAGGACATATTAATTGAAATGAAATGAAATGAAATGAAATTCTTTATTTCACATAGGCCTAAATAATAGGCGCCCATGAAATGTCAAAAACTCTACCGCCAAGTTCGGAATGCAGGTTTGCACCGAGAAGAACTGGCAAGAAACTCGGCACTTGCTCTTTTCAAAATGTCATGATATACAATTATTCTTATATATTATGAAAAGTAATTACGTAACTTTAATTTGTTTACTTTAATTTGGTTTTGCTATAAATAATCAGCTACTTGAATCTGTATGGTCCAATATGCAGGAAAACCGCTTTTATTAAAAGTCATACACAATTTTTCCAACAATTTTTTCGACGCACGTTTCGTTCCGACACCAGGACATCCTCAGGAGAAGTTGACTTCACAATGCGAAATCGTAGAACGTTTATATGTTTTTATACGTTGTCTTGTTACTATTTACTCGTTGAAGATATGCCAATGCACTCTTGCAAGTGCTTTTATAATTATCCCTTGTTAATTATTGAGGCCGTAGGTAATTACAAAATGTCACGTAAGGAATAAAATTATATGGGTTCTTTTTCTCATAAGCGGTCACTTAAAATGGTCGGCAATTGCTCAAGTAAATTGTGGGTTATTTGCAGTTTGCACTTACTCTTGCTGTTAAAAGTTTATGTAGCTTATGGTCTAACTGTCGTGAATTTCTAAAGTGATTTTCACTTCTTACTAATAAAGGTATGGTAGGTAATATTATGTTGATACTTTAGAAGTTGCGCGCTAGAATTAATTATAATTATTTAGGTATTTAATTTTAAAACGAGCAATAGGCTCATGCTTTTTTGATTTGTGATATCAATCATCAAGTAAAAATAAGTTAAGTTGATTGGTTTGCTTCATTTATAGAAGGTGTTGTGTAAAATTATGTAAGGTGTTATATCGTTGTGTAAGACTTATTGGGTAATCCAACTGAACTTTTAGTTCAGATCAAAAATATTATGTTCCGGCCGCTTGAACTTCTGTTTAATAAAATCCCGCGGGTATCGTGGAATTTCCCGGGATAAAAAGTGTTCCCATTCCTACCCATTTTTTTAATGTAAAGGTAGGTATACCTATTATGCAAGGAAGATTGTTCACATAACAAATTACCCATAGCTATAGATAGCTAGAGAAAATTTCTCGATTATCAAATTCCTGCGGCGACCATCGATTTTTGTGATAAAAAAAAGCTAGCCTATTTGTATAATATCCATTCTGATTTCAGTCAAATCGGTTGAGTTCGTTTGAAGGACTACTAACTAATAGACATACACATACATGAATTTTAATATTAGTGTGATACTGTAATCGTCTCTTCCATCAATATCCAAGATATATAACTACCTATAGGTGGTGCCTTGTATATGTACTCGTATTTGCCATTATAAGCTCATTTTGTCGACTAACAGGGTGATGTGAGCTTAATTAAAATTCTGCATCATCCATCATCGGATTATTGATTTTGCGTCGTGCCCATTTGGCGCGGTCTCCGTTATCAATTAGTTGTGAACGGTTGACACTGGTATCATACGGTTGCCGCCAAAATTAATTGGAAGGAATACCGAAATTGATTGATACGGTAGAACTTTTTACGACCGGCAATAAATATTTCATGTGGCGCAATTTTGTTGATTTTACGTAGGGTACATAATTTAAAATTTTCACGCGGTACATTGATGCGCTTGTTTAAATCCTACATCAAGTTTTGCTCGCGGCTTCATCATTCTAAGCCGATGCGATGGGGAGCACTATAACATTGTTTACATCGCTAGATGAGCCCTAAACCTCTAAAAACGTACACGTCTTGTGTGCGACACGTTGTCACTTTCTCTGTCACAAGTGAAATTATCGCATTCTGAGAGCACTCAACATGTTTGTGGACGTTTGTGATGCGCGCAATGTGATGCCCGCTTAGGACCCATCTTGCGATTAAAATCTTTGGTTTACGTTGACGAAAACATCTACGTGAAGTTTCAGAAACTGTGTATCTGAAACATTGCATATCAGTGCATACGTGGCTTTAATACTTACGGAAAAGAATGTCATAGTAACAAACTACAAATCGAGTGACTTAACACGATAAACGGTGTAAAGGCAATATAAATCCTATCCTATTCCTATACCTTTAAACGAGCAATTGCATTTTGTATATTTAATTCTCAATATAAGTATAACACACTTGTAGTACTTTCATTGTATACAGCAAGTTCGCACTTTCAGATATTCAGTTTATTATCTATTTTTAAAACTTACCGCTCGACACACCCACGTTGGAACACGTCCGAGCGAGCCTCATTCTTTTATTGTGCGCGGCAACGAGCACTCGACTACAAAAACACGTCTCGTTTTTGTTAATTTAGGTTCAAAGTGAAAAAAAAATTAAGTGTTCAGTGTTAAAACTTGCTTAATTTTCTATACTGATAATGCTTAGACGCTAGTAAAAATTATTATTTTAACAAAACTAAAATAAAATCAAATCATATAATTGTGCATTCATCTTCGTCAGACTCCGAGGAAAGAGGGTAAGTGAAAATTAACCTTTTTTCCCAGATATCACATCAACTCAAATATCAATGCTGACGAAAGTGTGTCCAAAAATTGAAATCCTAAGGCATCTCTAAGCTAACTTGGAGGGTATCACATTGAGGTTATCACGAAAGTATAGCATGATGCGCGAAATAGTCCAGGCATCTCTAAGCTAGCTTGGAGGGTATCACGTTGAGGGTACCACGAAAGCATAGCATGATGCGTCAATGCTCCTGGAGGTTGACTGCGGGTCAACACGAAGGATTTTAAAAAAAACTCAAAGGACTTTGCGGATACCAACGGGGGACGATGTCGGTGTGGCGCTGTTCTCGGCTTCACTACAAGTGGCTCCGCATGACCTCCAGGACTTTGATCCCGAATTGCTATCGGCGCTCAGTCACAAGAACTATATAAATGGTTAGTCCCGACAGTTGTAAAATTCTAGCCGACCTTCATTGCAAAGAATCAAATAGTTTATTTGATATACTTGCCTGGCTTATGAATAGCCAGTTAAATGTTATAGCCTTTTATCAGTGATAACTATTTCACGACTTAAAAACTAATTCCACGAGGGTACCAACGCGTCGAACTTTTTTAACTATGTACCTACAACAATAATGTTTAGATTTTGTGGTGGAAAATAATTTTACTTACTTTCGAAAATTAATGTTCAGATTGTGTAATGGGATGATAATTTAACTGTTAGCTCAAAACTCAATAAGTTAACAATATTATGTATAATGTACCATTAGTCTGGAAGTTTCATTGAAGTGAATTGTTAAATTCTTTCTGAAACTAATAAAAATCTTAAACCACAACGCGTCCTGAACTGAGAAGAAGCTTAAGTATTGACAAATGACATTTTGTTTCGACAAATGATAAGTAATTAAAGTTCACGAACGGGACCAGATGTTTTTTCGGAGAAATAGTTTCGGGCATTATACTAGTTTCAATGGTTACTGATCGTCAGGTGTTGTAAATAAAGAAACCAGCAGGGCGCGGCGGGCGACTTTGCTATCGACACCCACCGCTGGGACAGCGCAATCTCGTTTCTCGAGAAACTAGCTGGCCCCCTCTCGTTACGGCTCGACCAGCAGGGGGGGGGCGTGACACACTTGAGTATTGGCGATCAGCCGCGAGGAAGATGCGACGTGACAGCGAGTTTCCAACATCAGCCACAACAACGACCAGGTTCATCGACGACGCTAGACATTAAGGTACCTATATGCCAGTTGTCTTCAACATTTTGAAGTTTATTGGTTACATATCACTGACAAGGAATCCGTCACGATCTATAATCTAGAATTTCGGGAGTTATAATAAGTGAAGACTATTTTTTGACTTTCACTAGGTGTACAAATGTACGTACATTCAATAAAATATTTTAATGAATTGAACAAATTAAGGAACTAGCTCCAAAAAATTATTAATACATAATACCATTTTAAAAATCGTACACTAACACAGTGTACCGCCTTTACACGTTCACAGCAAAGGAAAAGCGACAAATGTCTTTGACAATCGACATTTCATTTTTGGGTGAGATAATGTGAGAGTGAGTCACTGCATGTTCGATTATAGTTAAGATGTGTCTAACCTCAAAATCTTACGTAGTAAAAGATACATTCTAAATTTAAAGGCGTTGAATGAATTTGTAGTTCAAAATCTTTTGAAATTGATAGTTCATAGAACAGCTTACAAGCGAATACCTAAAAAGGGTTTTATGCCTATGAACTGAAGAATCTTATTTTAAAGTACCGATTCATCCTTGGCAAAATACACAAAGAAGTTGTGACTCATCTCAGATACTTACCGCGGTTTTTTCATGAAGATTTGTTAGGTGTTAGAGTGTTAAAGTTATTTACTACCCTCAAAACAAGCTCAGTTTCCTGGTTTTATTTTAATTTCTGACGATATGGCAGTATCGTTACCGCAAACTATGACGTGAATGATGTAACAATTCAAATTCTGTAAAGAATTTTATACGCTTAACGCGTTGTATCACCTAAGAGTTAAGCTTAATTCCGATTAAAAGTCCTAGTCCGTATGAAAAATTAGACTTTAGACGCAGCTGTTAGTCCATCATCGGTTATTCTATCAGATGGCCAGTGGTTACAAAACATTTTTTTTTAAGTCATCTAACTCCCTTAAACCTAAAAGGTTGAATTAGTGATTCACACGATTTCCCGGTCTAGATGAAAAGTAATTCTTTTAATTAGAGAGATTTTTGTTTTTGTAATAATTAACGTTAAGATGAATCGAAATACCTCTTTACAGAGTTGATGGCCATATTTTTCGATACATTTATTTTGATACACATGATTTACATCAGTTGCTTAGGGGATATCAAATATCCTCATTTAAACGATTGGGTTAATTGTTTCTTATATTGAAATTAAAGATAATCAAAAAGCTGACCAAGAGTTACATCCAGTTAATGGGATTAAGCTATCGCTGTAAAATTATATACTTCAAAGTTATTCAAAGAATTTATTCCAATTCACTTTAAAGTTATTCAAAGAGTTCAATCCAGTTATTGAATTTATCGCTTCTTGCAAAAATGCGAAATGTTATCAATACGAATGATGTCTGAACCCAGACGTCTTAGAAACAGACGCATTCTGAACATTTTGGAACACCAAGTTTACCTTTGCTTTTCTATCCCTTCTTCTAGAGTTAGAATGCTTAAAGATATTATTATAGACAATGCTTAAGGCATACATCGTCTAAGGGCCTTTACAACTTAGGGTCTTCTCCTTTTACATAAAGTGTCAAAAGACTTACTTCTTATAGTATATTTATTGATAATAAATAAATAAATATGGTCTTTTCGTAGAGAACCACAATTCATAGGAATTACTGTGGGAAGTTCTCTGAAGGCATTAAAGAAAAAAGAAGGACATTTTGTTGGAATTTTTAATAATTTATATGTTTCAAAACTTTTGTGTTATTTACAAAGTTTTGTGGCAATACTGCTTTAATAACGACAGAGACCCGTACAATCCGTAAATTATAAGTCAACCTCGTAATTTCCAACAGAACAACTTGTTAACGACGTAGCATTGTGACGTCGGCATTGAGTTTAATTTTTTGCTGATGATTTTGGGTCAAATTAACAAATTAAAACAATGCTAAAAGGAATAAATAAATTAACGTCAAATACTACATAGGATCCTAAGATCGTATGCTAACACATTGCTCAATGGGTCTTAATAAGAGTTAATTGATCCTGTAACTTTATTAGCCTTAGGCAGTATGCACATCACATATAATGAAAACATTAATATCAGTAAAAGTTAGCATTATTGTATAAATCAAGAAAATTATTGAATTTATACAACGTCGGCTACCACTCGTGGCCAACCAGTTTTGCTCATACCATAAATAAATAATACAAAAAGCCTTTTTTATTCTTTGATTAAATTTCTTAATATTAATTAAAAGCAAGATGAACAATAACATATGCAATCAATAATATAAAACGTAACTAAATTAATATTTTTTTAATTATAAATTTAGTGTAACTCATGACATACTTTAACGAAATTATAAAAATATGCCACAGCTTTGAAAAACAAATCGATATGTTGGTTATAAAATCTTAGACTAAAACATACGATAGACAACCTCCTGATAACGTTTAAGCGACGTCATAAGGTCGCCTGCAAACAGACCACCACGGAACAGGTGCTGGCGGCGGTCAGTATAAGAACGTGTCTGCCGAGGAATATGCTCTCTCACGAGAGGGGTCTGCGTTTCAGTTCACTCAGAACCAGGTACGCAACACTTTCGAGGTGAGCACGTAGTTTGTTGCTTGACCTCATCAGAAAGACAGTCGGTAGGTCACAATTATTGCAGACTTTTGCTAAGTTTTATAACCGCCCAGTGAGCGATGATGCTTCATTCACAAAAGCTATTTTTTTTTTCTAATCATTAATCATTAACATTATTTAAATAATGTGACTGTTTTATTAATCCAGTGAATTAAACGTAAAGATTGGTTAATTAAATTCTTCTGTGGTATAAAGAGGACATATTATAATAGAAAACAATTTACAATCTATTTATGTCCACAATTTAACAAAAATTTTCATCTCTAAACATCTACAAGTGTGTTATACTTATATTGAGAATTAAATATACAAAATGCAATTGATGATTAAACGAACTTACCTGTAAGTGAAGTTCTATCACAATTGTATGAGTATATTTAATTCGAAGATATAAGGTCCCTCCCATACCCAAAGCCCATAAGTATTACGAAAATTTTGTTAAATGTACTCTAAAGAATGAGGCTCGCTCGGACGTGTTCCAACGTGGGTGTGTCGAGCGGTAAGTTTTAAAAATAGATAATAAACTGAATATCTGAAAGTGCGAACTTGCTGTATACAATGAAAGTACTACAAGTGTGTTATACTTATATCTTCGAATTAAATATACTCATACAATTGTGATAGAACTTCACTTACAGGTAAGTTCGTTTAATCATCAATTCTTGTATATATATTTCTATATAATCTGGATCTCGGCAACGGCTTCAACGATTTTCATGAAATTTAGTATACAGGGGGTTTTGGGGCCGATAAATCGATCTAGCTAGGATTCATTTTTAGAAAATGTCGAATTTACCAAAAAAAAAAAAATATGACTTCTGCTGCCATCTATTAGCCAGTAGTTAAACTACCGAGCGAAGCTCGGTCAACCAGATATAAACAAGTTAAACGATAAGCCAATAAACCACTGACTCTGAATCGTTCCAGTGATGTTTGAGGTACTTCCTTCAATTTCATGACGAAAGACAAATTGGGTATATTATGAATGAGTGGCCTGTTGTGGAGTTAAGATGTACTGTATTTACTTCTGACTTATAAATGATTTGCTGTCCAATGACAATGTGGGTGAGTGATGATAAAAATTAGGTACTTACCTTTCGCTGATTTTTAGAATTCCGTAGCCAAAGAGTAAAAATTGGTCAAGAGCTAATCGGCTTCGCACACTGAGGGTTCCGGTACTATCAAGAGTCAAGATCAATTCTCAATAGTTCGCATTTGTATTGAAATTTACTATTATTCCTTTTATTTTAGCAAACATGGGTTGCATGATCGCCGTACAAGGGGTCGTATTTATAAAATTTTATATGTTTGCTTTAACAATTCGAAGTAATAGCAAAATTTTATATTCCAATTTGAATTTTTAAAGCTTGGTACACCACTGCGACCGTTTCTTAATACGAGTTTTATACCTATAAGACCGGGATCCTATGACACCAGACTTTCATTGAACCATCCATCATAATTTTTTTTGTATGGTTATTGGTAGAGTTCTGGTGTTCCGATTGATGAATTCGTTTTAGACAATTGTCATGTACCTGAATTTATATTTGTTAAAATCTGTTAGATGTATGTTGGCATAAAACCAGTTATTAACAGAAGAAATAACTATTATAATATATTGATTTTGATTTGTATCAAAATACTGAGTAGAGGGGTTATTTTCCGCAACTATTTTGCATGAATAATTGGCAATATACCTAATGGCATACAATGGCATCTTAAACACACCCTTCATTCATTTCACCTACTCTTTTCGTATAAAATTATCATGAAATAATGGAATGGATATTTATAGCACCCTCTGAAGGTGTAAGTCTGGCGGTCGCGGAAACAGATTCCATACACTTTTCTTCGCGATTCCATTTAAAGGATTCCAGGAGAGGTTGTATAATTTTCCATACAATCCCGATTCTGGAGAGGGGCCAGCGCATAACAACTGCATTGCGGGCGGCACAGCACTTAAAATTGACTTTATGGAAAATGCATTTCAAATTTGCTTAATCATTGAACGCGACTCGCAATTCAAGTGCATGAATTCGTGTTTTTGCTGATGCTCCAATGCAAAATGTTACTTGAGGTAGAATGCCAAGTATTAGGTCCTTTTGTGTGCATATAATTATAATAATTGTGATCTGGCAGGATTTTAGTTTAGTGGTGTAGGTACCCCTACCATGAAAACTAATACTTTATATACATATCTCATAGTTTTGCCATATACTTATATTTGGAGTGCTAATAGTTTTGACTTTTGTCATTATACATTTATCACATATCAACTGGAGTACGAACCAATACTCAGAATAAAATCTTAGGGGTTTGAAGGAACCTCTTTAAATTCGAATAGGTCCAAGGGCCGAAGGCTCTCTAATGTGTATGTGTTTTATGTATTATCGATGCGCTGTAGAGCACGTTATGCCGTCGTCTAATGACTAATCCTGCACCTGAAATTCCTACGTTATTGTAATCTATTACTATATATATAGCTACTCGTGCTGATTCACTGACTGATTGACTGACTGACTGACTGATTATCACCTCTCCTGAACAATTTTGTATGAAAAATTTTTTTTTCACGGATGGGGTCTTATAGAAGAAAATAAATCAATCCGAGGAAAAATACGGAGAGAGCTGATGATTGAGGATTTCGAAGACGGGTGAAGAGCACGGGGAGGGTATTTAAGATAGGTGGGGGGTGCTCGACCAAATGTCATTCGAAACGTCATGCAATTGGCAGTGAGCTGAGATAAAGTTCAAAATGGCGGATTCAAAATGGCCGCCATTCGAATTTCGTCGATATCTCGGAAAGTATAAAAGATGGAAGAACGGTTTCTTGACAAGAGTTGATCAGGAAAAAAAGCTCTATTTGATGGCTAGAAAAAAAATCCAAAATGGCGGAAAAAAAAATCCATAGAAAATGTATGGGGAATGTTGATAAGGGACTAAAAGTTGGAAGGCAAGTAGGGGGAAGACGGCACGCGGGCCACATGTGGCCCGCGCCCTCACGCGACCTACTAGTTATTTTATAGACGTCCTTGGGTACTGTGGCGCGGGTTCGGATCTGCGTGGGAGGTTACGGGTTCGATTTCCGCCACGGGTTTTTTTAGAATTTTAAATGAAGAATCACCTAAGGTGGTATTAAGTTATCTCATGAACCAAAACCAAAATATTCTAACAAAGAATTCTGTGGTAGAAATTCGAAATCACAACCGTAAATATTAAAGCCCTTGCATAATAAAAATATCCAGGATGATGACAATAACGAATACAGTTTATGGGTTAATTTTATAGATTAGATACGATTTACAGGTTTTTATTTATAGGTCCGATTATATAAGTGTTTATTGTAAAAGCTCCGTGGATAGCAATAAAGTGTGGGATAGAGGGCGGAGGTCGGGACGTCGCAAGTGTTATGTCGTAGGCGGGAGTAACACTTGCGTTGGACACTTAAGCCGGCTCTGAATGTCTTTCGAGTCATTGTTGAGTGCGTCTTCTTTATAGACGGACCTGCTTAACTGTTTAACGTTTACTGTTATTGACAGGGTGCTAGGAGATGCGTGCGAATCTTTTTTCTTTATTTTTATATTCACAGTACATTTGATTCGCTTATTATATTGATCCTGTTACATGCGCATCTCAAATAAATAAATAAAGTTTTATGTCTGAGCTTTTACGAAGACAGCTGCCTTCGTAGCAAATAACAAGAGCTAAGTTAGAAAAAAACTACGGACTACGGATGTTATTACATATTTTAATATTACGAAACTAATAACATCGACTACTCGTAATAGACACCCAAGAAAGTTCTTAGCTAGTAGGTATAAAGTATAAAAAGTGTACATTGAGTACCTATTTTGTCAGCTACAGGATCAGGACTTGTTATGGTACCTATTAGGGTTCCGTACCAAAAAGGTAAAATGGAACCCTTGTGGTGAGATTTTTTACGTCTGCCATACTCGATTTTATTTTATAGTCATCATGAGCAAACGAGCGAGCGGGCCTGATGGTAAGCGATCACCGCCGCCCATGGACACTTGCAGTACCAGAGGAACTGTAGGTAAATGCGTTTATCCGCCTCTAGAATAACCCCATGTTATAGTGTACAGTTGGGAACCCAACACTCTTTTAGCTAAGTTCTTCTAATACTTATCTCATCGTATCCATACGACTCAAAAAGGCGACAGTGATGACAAAATTTTTACGTCTTAATTAAGTACTGAATACATTTGTGACTCTACATTTTCAAGTGACCTCACAAACGATTAGCCTTAACCCTCATCTTTTTAATTTATCATCTCAAATGACTCGTTACTCTGGATAATTTAATAAAAACCAAGTTAAACTAAAACTCATCGTGACATTTCTCGCTTCTTGTTTAATGGCCGAGTTAATTCAATTTTTGCCTTCGAGTCTATTCTGAGTGGCGTTTATTTTGCCATTGTCGTTATAACTTATGAGGGGACAAATCTGCGGGTAGACGGGCAAAACGATGCTTATCACCGACTATAATTTATTCTCTAGGGATCGGGTATTTTTCGTATGATATTTTCATACAATAGCCGTCATTACTATGGTAACAATAAGGACTATAGAAGCGTTTGGTGTCACACCTATATCAATGTCATAAAATGAAATAGTGCATTGTTTTTTCAAAGGTGTCAGTCACTCGGCGACGGTTTTGTCACTAGACACCTTTTAATGTCTTTTGAGATTGAAAATATTTTGTAGAGGTGTTAAAAAACTAACAATGGCTTTATAGCTATTGATATTTCTCTTTTGTACAGTATTTTTGTCAGTTTGATCTGTTTGAATCTTACTATTAGATAGTTAATAAATAATTGCGTTTTATTAAATTATTACTTTATGAAGCGAACATCAATTTCTTGATTAGGATTAAGTATTACTTTTAACAATCTTTTAATCAACATTTTACTAGTTTTAGGAATTTAGCAAGCTGCATACATAACTATTTAATATTAGGTATGTTTAATATTGGACGAGACGTCAATGTAGGTAATAAAGATATACATCATGCATTGTTTTCCTTGCATTAAATACATTGTGAGCTATTAAGCCGTCAAGCGTGAAATCCGACTAATTACTATATCAAATATGCAGGCGATTAGTTCATCAAGCATACCATTATCATCGAGCACATAATATTACTAATCATTAAAGTGGGTTTTAGGGTCCCCATAAACCAGATACTTCATTTTAATCGACCTATAATTACATTTGACATTCTAATGAAACATAATATTCAGGTTCATTACCATTTCTGTATCATGCTAAATCATTGTTTCTGTTTGACTTTGTCTCAAATCATAACCCCTATCGGTCTTCCTTTCTCAGGAGAGGAGGAGAGAGATTATTGTTTAAGTCGACGAATCATTTTTGACTAATTAGACTAGTCTTATATCTAATACCTTTGTGCAAACACTAGATAAAGTAAAATAAACTACGAGTATAAGCTTTCGTTTTACGTGAAATCTTTCGACGTATAAAATGCATTAGATATGCGTGGAGAACTGGGAATGCAATCTTTACTTAATTAACAAGTGAATAATTTAAAAATCAAAAAAAAAACAACAACGTGGTAAAATTACTTTTTGCAAAAAAAAATTAAGCTCTTGTTACTCGTAATAATGAAAGGATTCTAACAATAGATAAAAAGAGTCAAGATAGGTCCATCCGAACATTTTAAGTAAATGTTCTTCATACAAGAAAATGTAGCTACATCTGTCTAAACTCCTGTGAAATACATGTTTATTTTTTTATATTTTTTTTTATCTATGTGTCTGTGATCACCTTGCCTGCAATATTATTAATAATTCAAAAAAAAAGAAATAGGTCTCTACCTATCTACATATACTGACTACTGCCGGAGGGGGTGCAAAATAGTCATTCTTGCTCCCCGACATTTTTTCGCGCTGTTCGCCCTGTCTTTAGTATACAAGTCTGTGATTCTAACGATTCATCGATTGATAAATCATAATAATATGTCCAAATCTATTCAGCCGTTCAGAAGTTATGGTGTTTTTTTTTCTTTCAATTGCGTTCTTGTTTATGGCCGGTCATACGTTAGTCTGTAGTTTGGGAGAAACCTTATAGTGGCGTTCGTAGGTTGGTTGGCACCTCAGTGGTAAGAACAAAAGCGCCGTGGGCAGGCCGCGGCGATAATTACCACTCGCACCGCCCGCATCGCGCGTAAATTCGTTACAAATTATAATGGATTGCTATTTCTGTGGTTCGTTCATTTTCTGTTATTGATGACGCTTTCATGTGGGCTCTAAGAATGGTCGTTATTATCACATGACTTTGATGTTAGGTTCATTTGTTACGATGATTTGTTTAACCGGGATGGAATGGTTCTCTAGTGAAGTAAAGCCATTCACAAAGCACATACTTGCTTATCGAATATCGAGTATACTGGCTGATGTGGAAGTGGCTCACTTTTCTGCTCGCTTCAATAGTTTTGGGCCAAAAATTTAAAATTGATTGATTGAATATTTTGGTAATGATTAGTGTATTTTGGAATAAGCTGTTCCTGTAATTAGAATACACTCGGCGCTGGCTAGCCAGTTCCTTTGCTTGAACTTGGCTTGACACGCTGCCGCGTGTCTAGATCTACCGAAATTTAATAATATTATGATGAATTTTAAGTAAATATCGCTTTGCTCGTTTTTTCTCTATTTGCCAATAGATGGCAGCAGGAGTCATATTTTTATTTGGTAAATTCGACATTTTCTAAAAATGAATCTTAGCTAGATCGATTTATCGCCCCCAAAACCCCCTGTGTACTAAATTTCATGAAAATCGTTCGAGCCGTTTCCGAGATTCAGATTATATAGAAATATATATACTTACATGTATATATACAAGAATTGCTCGTTTAAAGGTATAGGATTTCTTATGTGTTACGATTATTATCTTTTATAATTTGCCTGGTGGGAGGCTTCGGCCGTGGCTAGTAAGGTACCACTCTACCAGCACCACCAAGCGATTTAACGTTCCGGCGCATAAGTAGTGTGTACAAATTGTGGTAACATTTTTGGCTGCAACATCACTTAAATACCATCAGGTGATAACGCAGTCAAGAAGGTACTAAAAAGCGTTAAAATTATGGTGACATACCTATGAATCATTGAATTTTAATTTATTTCATAGCTAGAATACCAGATGTATGTCATGTAAGTAAATTTAAAAAACCATTTTCAACAAAAGGCATTCAATTACCTACTTACATTATTACGTAGAGTAAGTACAGAAAGAACTTCATTACCTACGGGGAAATGCAATAAGGCTTTATTTTATTCTATGGTTCTGTCAATCAATACAATTTGTTCCTACTTAATTGCGCACGTTCGCTCTATGGTTAGATTTTTTGTGCGATAAGAAATCTAATCTTTTTACTCCCCTCGTGGCGGAGTCCATTAAACGAGGCCCTTGGTTTTCGCTAAATAATACACCGCCGGTTGCCGGGGGCTAAACAAAAAGTACCGGAACCAAACATAGTAATGTACCATAGGGAGTAGGTGATCAGGCGGTGTGGTATGTAGCTGTTACTGGACTTTTAATTCGTTGCTAGTTTCAAAGTTTTCTTATCAAAATACGCATGTTCAGAAACTTTAGCAATAAAGACTATATCATCAATTTTATCGCCATAAGCACTAATAATACCATCCTACTATTGTGATAAGAGTTCAATAAAACATCTTAACTTCACCTTTACCTTAAAATCTCACCTGACGCTAAATTACGTAATACGTTGCAGTAGAAGATGATACGGTAATAGCCTGGAGGAGGTAAGTAACCATAACGTTTGCTACCCAGTATACCCAGCATCGGAACGCTAAAACTCTTGGCGGTGAGTCTTTGCCTAGATGTGAAAGTAGATTATTCAACGCTGGGGTAGTGTAATCTTGGGTGCCTACTTCGCTTCGCTCGGTAGATACTCTAGAATCCATCTTTCCGCTTGGGATTAAATATACGCAAATTGTCTTTCGGTACAATGTTTGACTTTTAACAGAAGTATAATTATGCGTATAATTACCATGCGCATTGCATACCACACTGCGCCCCAGCAGTGCGTTACGCAGCAGATGTGCCCGAGCCCCGAGTGACTCACGACGACTCAATTACACATTCGATAGTTTCGTGGTGCCCTTGTCGATTTGAAAACTATTACGCCTCATGAGGACGTTGAACTGTGAACTGATCTTCGGCTCATTTACCATGATATGACACTTCAATCGCGATGTATGGTCTATTCTAATTTTAAAATCCCGAATACATAATACTTGCATTAGAATACGATCGTCTTGATGACCATTAATTATCCTGTGGCGTTACAGCCCCTTGTGGACTCTGGCCTCCTCCAGAATATTCCTCCACTTGTCACGGTCCTCCCTGCCCCAGTTGGTGTATTTCCTCATTCTACTTAAGTCTTCCTCCACGCCATCGGCCCAACGCTCGTATTGATGACCATGAAGTTAAACGTGTTATTTCAACTATAATATAATCTGCATCTTGTGCATGCATAACAAGTATGTTTTTTTGCCCAAATGGTTAGTCACAACGATCAGAGAATAAGTTCAGTTTTTCATTGAACGCTAACTTACCAAACGCAATTGTTCATCTTATACCGAAAGTATAATCTTCACAATTATTTTAAACCTGTAGACATCTACTGTTCATTATTTTACCTTGTATAGAGTGTTAATATTTCCGGTTCGTTCTTAGTTGCCTTTCCCATTCAGTATTATCCCGATATCAAAGCCTATCAAAGACTTTATGGAAAGGCAGTATCCATAAGGTCAGATTGTCTTTGATGAATCAGGATTGTAGAATGTAGAGCATGGGCAAAAATTTGATACTAGAATCATCTGGAATATTGAATTAGATGGCTGCTTTATTCTAGTTAAACAATAATTTACCTATAATAAAAGATCTTACATACTCATCTTATTAATATCTAAGTAAACGTTATGAACTCATAATAAAACAGTAGTTAGCCACGGGTGTCTTCAAGAAAAATTGTGTTCCGAGAACAATATTAAGTCACAAGTCTTCATTGAATAAAATGAGACAAGCGTGGAAGCGGCGACGGTATATTCTAATTCAGTCTATCCTGCTCGAGCTCGCAGCCGTCCTGACCTTCCGCCCCGACCTGGAGTTATTACCATATCCACCACCATCACTTGCATCCCGAAGGAATAACACTTATCTGAAAGTTCCTTGTTTTGTCTTTACACGGCGTCGTCGCTAAAAGGAAATGCTTGTACAAATAAATAAACCGAGCTCTTAAACGCTTGTCATTGTCAATCCCGGCGCTGATCCGTCGAGTCTTTTTTTAGACGCGATGGTATGCATTGCGAGTTCTGGAAATTGACCCTTATCTCTGTCGATTTTTTGTTGCACATGTTACGGATTAGGCTCACTGCATATGATCGACATTATTTTGTTCCGATAAATGTTGCCAAGTTTTTTTGCCACTTTTTTATTTTCCTACATTCAACAATTTATATGTTAGTACTTAGTAGGATGATCTCACCTATGTTGATGACGTCTTTAATCTTAACAAGCTAGTTCTTGCCTGCGATCTCATTGGATGGTAAGAGATGTTGTAGCCGAAGATGTCATTGCTAGTTCTGGAAATTGACCCTTATCTCTGTCGATTTTTTGTTGCACACGTTACAGATTAGGCTCACTGCAGATGATCGACATTATTTTGTTCCGATAAATGTTGTCAAGTTTTTTTTGCCACTTTTTTATTTTCCTACATTCTACAATCTAATTGCTAGTACCTACTCTACCACGATCTCAAGTTTAATGCCGTCTTTTATCTTTGCAAGTTAGTTCTTGACTGCGATCTTATTTCATAGTAAGTGATGATGTAGCCGAAGATCTACTAACTTGGAAGTAATAAGTAAATTACCCTAGTTTCCACGAACACAGTTTCGTGCCAGAACGCTAAATCATTTGACGGAGTTGCTGGTAGGTAGTAACTAGCCTTGGTCCAAGCCTCTCGCCAAACCAAACCAAAGTCACAAGAACATCAACAGCAACCACAGAAATTGGAATCAATTACACTGGCCTTTATATATTTAGGGAATGATTAAATAAAATGATTTTCTTAAAACTTAGTCAATGTCAATTTAACAATGACACAAAATAATAAAAACCAATATCAGTTCATATTTTGAGAGCCAAACTATTCACACCAAAATAGACCGACTTCACATGAATCTTAAAATATGTTGCATGAAAAATAACTTGTACTTACCGTAAACAATGCCAAAAACAGTTAAGCATAAAGATTGATACACCGTTAAACTTCTATACTTACATACGAAATGAAGAGAAAGAAGTAAAATTTAATAAATTACTAAAGGATTACCTTATTTCAAAAGCGTATTATAACATTGATGACTATTTCAAAGACGAAAACAATAAAATCGGTCCCCCTATCCTATCCCAGTAAACTACAAGATTGCTACGCCCATGCTGGGTATCACAATATATAGTAAATTGACTTCACATTATTATAATATTAAGTATATTGTAAATTGTGATATCATGACAATGTAAAATGGCAAATAAAGAAATTTAAACTGAAATTGAACTTAATAACACCTCAGTTAGTACCTATCGATTTAACGTCCGACAATACAGTGGCGAAGCTTGAACCACAGTCCACAGATTTTACTCAAGACGCCAAGCAATCAAACAGCACCATCGCTGTCAGATGAAATTCGGTCTCAGAGACAGACGTAAAGCAGCCGTCTACGATTGCCTTTATCTTTGTACATTTTTTGTCGCACATGTTCCGGATTAGAGCTTCAGGGAACGACCTACCGCAGGACTGTGTTATAACTTTAAGCTTAATCCCATGTAATTCATTCCCCGTGAAGTTTCACAGAAATGGACGCTATTTTAGAATCGAGCCGCGCGGGGATGCTAAAGGAGAAAATTTGCCAGCAGCTCCGGAGTTTTCAAGTTAAAATGAACTCTGGAATAGAATTTCAAGTAGGGAAAATTGTAAGTTTAAATAGATATGAAATCATTGAATTTACATAGTGAAATGCAACATGCGACACTGAAAAGTTCGAACGATGTATTTTCTTCGTAAAATCGAAAATACGAGTACCTACCTGCTTATTTTTTTGCAATCTACATGAATGTTTTTGCTCTGCCGTATCTCGTAATCGACAGATTTTCTGCTGTAGTTCACGTTGACAAGTCGATGTTTTGTTTCTTGCCCATTCTTCTCTGCTTCTAAACGAAGCGGTAAAGTCTGTAAGTGCCTACAGGTGAAGTAGATCTACAACACAGATGATGTTTATTTGCATATCGCTCACATACATCCCCGGTAAAAAGTGTTGAAGCCCTATTAAAACGGTGTTTTTATTAGCTCCGCCAGCTACAATTATTTTGATTACCTGTAACTTTAGATCTTCGAGTATAATACTAATGAAGAAAAAAGAAGACCACAACGCACTAAACTTTCGCATATAGGTTGTGTACAATGCCTACAGCGTTATGTTGATTCACCAAAATGTACACCATGTAATTCATGTAAGTACCCACCTCATGAAACGCTACATACCAACATTAGCACTCGACACCGTTGATGGACAGGTGTGCTGTTTGTTAGCTCAGTCAACAATGTTTCCCAAATTCCAAGCGTTTACAAGTTACAACGAGCAGTTAGGACAAGTCCCATTAACTGTAGTTTTAACTGTGTTTGCCCTGCCAGTTATTTCGTTGGTGTTTGCTCGTTTTATAGGCGGTACAGTCTGCAAAGACATAGCCTACTAGCATATATGATTAATAAAAATCCTGCACACCCATGTATTATTAAATTCTTCACTTCCACCAGCTGTGATTTTATAGGAAAAAATACACATGAGGAACGTTATTTAATTCATGGGTGAGTTTCTTTGATATATTAGCCTACCAAAAAACATAAACAAATTATAAGCTATCCTGACTAACAAACCGCAACGATTGTTTGAAAAGGCATAACGAATTTTTTTGGTCCCGTCCCATCCAAACATTACTGCTGAAACCACAGAATAGCAATCATGTAGTTTGGTAGTTAGGCACCGTAAGTTTAAGATTATGTAATAAGTACGAGTAGGCTCTTTCTTTTAAGCTGCTTATAAAAATTTTTTTCCGCCCGTGCACAGAAGCTTGGCCGATGACATCCCCTCAAACTTTGTACACTGTGACCTTTTGTCGGAGTCATTTATATCGTCAGTAAACTATAAGTTGTCCTATCATATTCATATATGTACCATAATATAGATCTGTGTAATTTAAATATCGCTAAGAAATTATTCATAATTCGTCATATGTCAAAAATCAGCTTAAAACCCCCTGCGACATTTAAGGGTTATCAGAAGTATGCATTCGCTATAGTAGCGCCATAGAGTATCGTAATAGTAAGAAATTCTGCCAGTTGATTGGCCGAATCCGCTGTTTACATTTTTTCAGCCAGTCAGCGAGCAGGATTTGTTTACGATTACAATAGCGATGAATGCGTTTTACTTACACAAGTGAGTAACCAACTGTAGGTACTCACTTGTGTAAGTGTGCTGCTAACCAGGCCATCATGGCGACATTTGTTTGCACAATGGTCTTGTGTATTTGTTTTCAATGTGTGACAAGGTGCAGCTGTATTCGAGCGAGACTCAACGATTAATTTAAGTAGTAAATTAGCGTTGCATCTCCCTCGAGCAGAGCCCAAGAAGATTTGCGTGTACTTTACTGTTGTGGGCTGCAACAGCTGCGGCTGAGAGCCCTCAAGACTCTCGAGTCAAGTACTACATTATTGAAGCAATGCTTCGCTCTTCAAGTTGGAATTTCTCGCCGTTTAGGGCTTTGACGCACAAATTGTTGCCTTGTTCATGTAGCGGAGGACTTAATTGAAGTTGGGCATTCTGAATGGAATGTTTTATATTATTCTTCAGTTGAATGCAGAGGTATTTCTTTTGTCGTGTGTTGTTTTAAAATTAATTCAAACTTCAAGCGCCTACTTGTACGATTTTCTTAAAGTTGTATGTATGTAAATTATTATTATAGTACTTGTAACTTGTAGCAGTAGTAAGTACTCAGTCATTGGTTTCTTTTTTATTTGAATAATAGTTTCTTTGTAATAATTTGGTATATAACCTTTTGATACGGCTGCAAATTTCAGCATGATCTGTAGAACTAATAACAAATGAAATAAAATTCTATGAGTATTAAAGTTTTTAATTGAAATTGCAATAAATAAGCTTTCCTCATGCAAGCTTACACTTGTAGGTACATAAAACTGCTTCATTAAACGTAAATACTATAATACCAGCAGTTTTACAGCCAGACTATTTTACAGAAAGTCAATACGATTGAAACGCTGGCTTCATGAAGCAAACGAACCATTCACGGCACGTCGATTGACTGGCTACGTGCATACATTTACGACGTCTGCTTTACCTTTGTGCTCTGTCCACGCTATTTTACAGTGTATTTTGTAAGGTATAAGACCCTAAATAGCGTGAAGTTTAATTATGCGCGTATCACGCTACGCCTAATTATGTTTACCAATAATATGAGATTGCTGGTGCTAGGATACAATAGGGTTTGTCTACTCGATTAATTTTCACATTTCCGAATACGTACTTGTTTGTAAATTGGATTAGCCAGCTGCAGTCTGCAACGTGTCTACGTAAATAAGTTGAAAATCAATACGTTATAAAATAAACTTAGGTAGGTATAAATTCTTTTCAAATTTGGATTGGAGCTATATAAAGTTGTATGGAGCTGGGATTCATTATAAACAAATATTTTGTCGTACACAGCCACATACACAGCCATCATAAAGCAACTTTTATGAATCAAGATAATATGATTCAAAACTTACTACTTGCCTAAGTGAAATGCGAATGATTCGTAATTCAATGCAATGTGCGAATGCATAGTTCAACTATCCATTCAACTGGTCCCATTATTAGATAGCTCGGTTGTCATCTTAATATATATAAATCTCGTGTCACAATGTTTGTCCTCAATGGACTCCTAAACTACTGAACCGAATTAGTTCAAACTTCGTGAATATCTGTCATTTGGTCCAACTTAAAAGATAGAATAGTTTTTATCCCACGTGGACGAAGTCGCGGGCATCAGCTAGTATTATATAGGTAGCCTAGAACTTACATTAGCCGAAATGGATCCAACACCACACGATTTAGCATAGCAAAGTCAACATCCCATCCCATCATTGGACCATATTAACGACTAGCTGTTGCCCGCGGCTCCGCCCGCGTGCAGTTCGTTTTTTTTTTACAAAAATGTTTCCCGTGGAATTTCTTAATTTTTCCCAAGATAAATGAGTGGTCCCTGGGTTCAATGGACCCGTAAAGGAGTCTTCTTCCAATCTCTCCTGTCAACGTGCTATCTTCTTTCACACAATTTACCTATATCTTCTTTGGTCTTCCTCTACTTATACACTCTGTCGAAATCGCTTAAATGTTACTCAATTCGCATGGAGTAAGACAGAGTGGGGCGTGTCATCGTGGATTGTAATATCTATACTAACCAAACTATCATATTCTGAGATGATACCAACGCCCAGATATTGTAATTAAGCATTCTGATGCGCTGCTGTGTACGTAGCAACCCGTTCCTGCTACGTACGGGTTATCTTGTTATAGGACGATTTAAACTGTCGATATTTCGACCCCGTTTTG
Organism: Coenonympha glycerion; assembly: GCA_963855885.1. Taxonomy (NCBI): domain Eukaryota; kingdom Metazoa; phylum Arthropoda; class Insecta; order Lepidoptera; family Nymphalidae; genus Coenonympha; species Coenonympha glycerion. The sequence continues at coordinate 10,155,502 of OY979637.1, read as the reverse complement.
ATTGTGCTACGTAGATAAGTAGCTATAGGTTTTTTTAAACATCCCACGGGTGCTCTCAAATTTTTCAGGATGAAAAGTATCTTAAATGTTGACCGGGCATATATATAAAGTAAGATCATAAAATTTCATTGAAAGACGCCTGCTAACTGTTTTTGTAATGTTTTCTTTCCCGCGGGAACTCGATTGGATTAATAAGTTTTACTATATATATATATATATATATATATATATATATATATATTGTTAAAGAGGCAACATAAGGTATCAGCATAACAAATTTTACTAAATTAAGTTCATTAGTTGTTGTTTACAAAGCTGTTAAATTAATTGCAGTTTTTTAACTATCCCACGGGAACTCTTTATTTTACCGGGATGAAAAGTATCCTATATGTTGACCAAGGACAGCTACCACCACACAAAATTTCATTGGAATCGGTCCAGCCGTTCCAAAGATTAGCCCGTACAAACAGACAGACAAACAGACAAACAGACAAACAGAGAAACAAAAAATTTGAAAAAAATTTAAATTAGTTCTATTTCACTTCTTACATCCCCCTGACTCCGTTTTTAGCATTTTTTTATTTGTACAGAAATTCGACCTCTACAGATTTATTATATGTATTGATGATTGATGATAAAAGTGTACCATATTAACAGAATAAGGTAATAAATAATAATGGATTTCGCAAACGGTTTGGCTATTTGGCCGAAGTCCTAACGTCAGCACTCGCTCAAATCAATCGATTAATTTTGAACGCAAAGTCCTCATCGCAAGTGGCATTGGCATCGACATATCAATAACAATCGAGTTGATCTACTCCACTCGTAGTATCCGAGTACCGGACAGTAATTTCGAGTACTTTCCGTCCGCTACGCTATGCCACGGACACATCAGGTGATTTTATACAAACAGAGAAAGTAAACAGATAGGTACCTACTACATTCTTACTCAGGCCTCAGATATAAATCAATAGAAAAAGTAAGTTCATATACCTAGCAATAAAAAAAGTAAGTAAATTCCACCAGGTAGTTCTCCAGATAAGTCAATATAATGACTATTACAATCTCAATAGTGATTTTTACTTAGGCAATGTACCATTTAAATATGAAACTGTGTTATATTTATTGTACCTACATCATGTAAATGCTTCAATTGATACCATACCAACGCACAATGCTATAAAACTATTAGGTACACGTCATAGGTATAAGGAGCATAATATAATCATGACATTATTTTGATTTTACTGTCCTCATTTTAAGAATAATCTTCAAATTATATAAATCGTAAGTAACTCGTGCGATTATGTTCTTACCTTTGCTCGCATTCTCTCGTCACGTAAGAGCGAAGCTTATGAATGTGGCGGCATGGTCCATGAAGTTTAACGAGCAATTACCGACCCCAGTTCCTATGCTACTTTAATCTTACTGTGTCCCTAATGATAGCGATGCTTAGCTCGTGTGTGAAGATTAAGAGCTTCTCACAAAGTGGAAATGGCGTTATTGTGAATGATACGTATGGGACCTAATATGATTACAACATTTTTTGCTCTTGTTTAGGTAATATATTCAAGTAAATGTTTTATTAGCTTAGATGTAATATTTTTGCCTTTTCGATCTGTCTCGAGATAATAGCTAATAAGTAGAGTTCTTCTTTAAAAAGATATTCAGGATTCTTGTAGAGATTAAGTTTTTTGGTCATCTCATGTTCAGTATTATCAACATTATATCATCATTATATCAACAAATAAATATTATTTTTTATTTTCTAACTTTAATTACTATATAATATTATGTTATCTCAAATATCCATACAAACCTAGTACATGGCAGGTGCAGACTGGAAATAGCCTACAGCTCATAGAATGCAAGTTTTTGACACAAAATGAAACTACTAAATGTGTAAAAGTATTAACTAATGCCCTTTCTATATGTTCTTACTTAATTCTTAAATGGAATGTGTAGAAGAAACGGTAAGTTATCTTGATGAAATCAATTTATTTAACTCTCTAAAATGCACTCCAGAGGATTGCCTCTTGCACATAAAATCTAATAATAAAACCGTTAACATCGCCATTCAAAATATACGCAGTATATCACACAATATAGCGGGATTTCAGGCGCTTTTAGAGAGAATGAGTTTAGAACCCGATATTATTGTTTTCACTGAATGCTGGTTATCTTGTAACAGGGTAATTCCACACCTCGACAACTATACGCATAATTTTACAGAAAATTGTAAGAAACAAAACGATGGTGTAGTTATTTACACGAAGGACTATATATGCTGTAATACATACGAGCCACATTTTCCCGAGGCAAACTGTCTCGTTACCACCTTAAATAACCATATTACACTAATTTCGATATATAGATCTCCCTCAAATAGAGATACCAGTATATTCTTACAATCGTTAACTTCCCTTCTAAACTCAATTAAAACTAAACATATATTTATCGTTGGAGACATAAATATAGACATTAAAACAAACAACTCAGACTCACGCGCCCCCACCTATCTTGATCTAATGTCATCTTTTGGTCTACTTCCAGTACACACACTGGCTACTAGGCTCGATAACTGTCTGGATCACGTTTTTGCTAGGACAACCTATACATCTACCGCCTTAATTATCGAAAATTCATTAACAGACCACGACACGGTACTGCTCTCTTTAGAAATTAAAAAAGCACCTTCATTATCGGGTCCTACCTACATAACAAAATACAACTTTATAAACATCCAAAACGAAATAAAAGATCATGACTTTCGAAGTATAATTAACTGTAAAAATACAGATGAGGCAGTAGAACGTTTTGTCAACGAGTTAAAAACCATAATAAATAATAACTGTTCACAAATAAAGCTCTCACGCCGTAAAACTCCGCTTAAGCCCTGGATAACCCCGGGCCTTCTACGCTGCCTTAGACATAGGGATAAGCTTCACGCTAAAGCAAAAAAGGACCCAGAAAATTCAACTGTAAATACAATATTCAAAAGGTATAGAAATTTTTGTTCTAAAATTCTCAAAAAATTAAAAAATCAACACTTTAGAGATGAATTGAAAAATGCAAATAGTATTAAAAGAACATGGGATGTAATAAACTCTGTTACATATTTTAAAAATAAAAAAGTTACTTCACACAATCTACTTAGCATATCAAATTCTCCGATTGCATCAGTAAATCAGATAAATGATTATTTTGTTAATACAGGCCAAATGTTAGCGGATAAATTTGCTATTAATGTGGAAAATAATTCCCAAATAAACTGCAACTACCACGCATCACACTCCCCTCTAAATTCATTTGTACTGTTAGACACCGATATAAAAGAAGTAATATCAATCATTAACTCTCTCAAAAATACAAACTCAGTTGGGTGGGATGGTATATCAGCTAAAATTCTTAAACAAAATAAAGAATCACTTGCAGGTATTCTGGTTCACATCTGTAATTTATCCTTTGACTCTGGAATTTTTCCGGATGTTTTTAAAAAATCTGTTGTAACACCCATTTTCAAACAAGGTGATAAACACTTAATGTCAAACTACCGTCCGATATCAATACTTCCCACCGTCTCAAAAATATTGGAACGGATTATAAACAAGCAACTGATTAAATATCTTGAAGCAAATAACTTACTTGCAAAAAATCAGTATGGATTTCGGAAGCAAAAGTCAGCGACAGATGCTGTTTATGATCTTGTTGATTGTATCGTTCGTCATGTTGATAATGGTGATAAATGCTTGGCGATCTTCTTAGATCTCGCCAAGGCGTTCGACACCGTTTCGACACCTCTACTTCTACTTAAGCTCGAACAAGTTGGTATAAGAGGAAAGCAGCTCCAACTGCTAAAGAGCTACTTGACAAAAAGATACCAATCAGTCAGGATAGGAAATGTCATCAGTGAGGCTCTTCCAATCACTCACGGTGTTCCGCAAGGAAGCATTCTGGCTCCAACCCTCTTTCTTATATACATAAATCAGCTCTGCAGATTAAAAATGACAAATGGAAAAATTATGAGCTTTGCTGACGATACAGCTTTAATAATTTGGGGAAAAACGTGGGAGGATGTGTTTTCTCAAGCCCAAAAAGATTTTGATAACGTTTCTCATTGGCTGAGACAAAACCGTTTAAGTTTAAATGCAGATAAAACAAAATTTATAACATTCTCGCTGACTGACAAGGGCCAACCACTACCAGACACCTATCAAATATTTGCGCATTCTGGTCTATGCGATGACCAAACATGCCAGTGTCCGAAACTGGAAAGAGCACCTCATGTGAGATATTTAGGTATAACCGTAGATAAAAATCTAAACTTTAAAGAGCATATTAAAACACTTACAACTAGAATAAGAAAATTAATTGCCATTTTTAAAAACATAAGAGAAGTAGCAGATCCTAAACTGATTAAAACTATATACACATCGCTATGTCAATCGTTATTGATGTACGGTATTGATACTTGGGGTGGGGTAGCTAAGACACACATGATCCAGCTCGAAAGAGCACAAAGACTACTACTAAAAGTAAGCCGCTTTCTACCATACCAATACCCTACTGCACAATTGTATAAAGAGACTAAGGTTCTGTCAGTACGAAAATTATTTATTCAGCAACTTATAATGAGATTTCATACTCAAAATAAACGCAAGACTGATAAAACGGATACTAAACGCAACTACAAAGTATTTTCCACAAACAAATTCAAAAAATCGTTCGCACATAATTTTCCGTGCTTTTTAGGCAGCTATCTGTACAATAAGGCTAATAAAAAACTAAATATAAATGGCATAAATAGACACGAGTGCAAAAAGCGTATATTTGATTGGTTAATAGAACTAGACTACGATGAAACGGAGAATCTTATTAAAATACTGAAATAGCATAGGTACATAAAACAGAACACACACACATACAATCTCAAATGGAGATTTATTTTTGTTATTACTTATACACATACTAACCATACATTAACACGCGCCTCATCACACATACATATACATATATACACCCCCATAGACACTCACCCACACAAACACACACACACACACACACACACACACACACACACACACACACACACACACACGCACACGCACACGCACACGCGCACACACACACACATACACACACACACACAAACACACACTTTAACTAAAACAGGGACCAAACTATTTACTTAGTAATCATGAATCCTAATTTGAAATGTTAAATAAATCTATATCATAAAAATTAATAAATAAATATGATAAAATAATAATAATGCATGCAAATAGTCTATACCAATTACTCTACGTAGTGTAAAACCGTATTGTTTTGTATGTGTCAAAATATTCGGGAAAGGGCCTGGTGACTTGAAACACAGGTTTCTCACCTAGCTCAAGCACCAGTTCCCTCACTTTTTACTGTTTTAATATATAATATTAAAATGTAATGTAATTATATGTGATTGGGAAAATAAAATAAATTGATTGATTGATTGATTGATTGAGTATACTGACTTACCTAATTTTTTTACGTGTTCGTGTTACTAAGATAAGTCTTATCTCCAAAAATGAATATCTGCATATAGGTATCTTTTAAATTTCTTCAATCTCGCTATGGTTTGGAACAAAAATAAACGAATCTTTTCATTTCTAAACAAATAAACGACACAATAACGTGAATGTAAAATAATACTGCATATTTTATACGGCAATCACGTACAAATGAAATATAAATTCCTCCATGCATATGAGACATAAAGGTCACAGTAAGTATCGTACAAATATACAAACGATTGCATTAATGTAATAAAATTCATAACCAACGCTTTTAAATAACTTATTTGTATTTAACCATTGCCCTATAGGCATGCAAGCATGTGTGTTCAAATAAAACAACTGTATTATTTTTTATATAATATTTTTCATAAAGCAGATTGCACATCATAAATTGTTATTTGTGATGCAAGGCCGCAGAGTAGATTTTTGGGCCGAGTGTCAAATAGAATGCTGGGCAGCGAAGGATTCCAGGTTTGAACCATCGATGGGCGCAGCGAATAATATCATCTCTGTAATAACTAGGCGGTAACTTCACTAACTTAAATCCACCTTATATCGTCACTCATCTCATTTCATAGTTCAAACAAAACAGAATAGAGTAAAAAAAATATTAACGTGATTAGAAAAGAAAATAGAGAAACTTTTTTTTCACGATGGCTCAAAAAAGGAGTGTAATGTTTTTAGGAGTCATGTATGTATGTATGTATGTACCTAACTTTCTTTATTCTACCATAACTTTTGAACGGCTGAATAGATTTAGATATAAGGAGTATCGTTAGAATCCTTATATCATTCTGAGTAAAATAGGCTATATTTTTTAAAGTTGTTTTGCCACAGTGCAGTCGTGTTGTTTAATTTTTAAAACTTATTAAGGTAACTGTACACTATTCCGGTATAGTACATTATGCCGTGACATTTTGATTTTCGTCGAAAAATAAGAAAACAATCAGTAAAATCGTAATTTTATAGAATGCTACATAAACTATAGTTTGTGTTCAACCAAAAAAACAAGATTTACTTAGATAAACAATAGTCCTAAAAACCATACCGAGCTTCTGAAAGCATTAAGTCGCTATCTTAGTAGTTTCATACGTTTCTGTTCTTAGTGAGCGTAAGGCAACAGTGGAATTTTCATAAGGATATGATGTGATGCCGGTACGTTAAATTTATCGAAATTTATGAAATTATTGCTTAGCAGTTATCAATAGTATGTTTTATAGTAAATTCGAGGTGTTATAAAGTATATTTTTAAAGAATTTGTGAATTTTCTCACTACCGTAATTATGTTCACAGTTCTGAGCCCGTGAATCTAATTGCGTGCGTATCACGCAATAAAGAAAAATCCTTTCGAAATGTTTCCATCTTTTTTTTTAACTACTAATACTAATTACTACTACTAATACTAATACTAATACTACTACTAATACTAATTACTAATTACTACTACTAATACTAATACTAATTACTAATTATTCTTTTTTTTTACTTGGGTTAAATTCATGTATATATTTAATGTAAATAAGCTTAGTAATGACTGCAGATTACTGTGACCTAATTGCGGTATATGAGTTTATATAATTATTATGTTTACTTCTATAATCGAGTCTGAAATGATTACACTTTATGCTATACTTTCGAATTAATAGACTAGGTACGTCAACATAATTACTTGAATATTATTTTCTAAATCATATCATAACCAATTATATCCATATGTAGCATATAAAAACTACATTAGCTTGTAGTTCACTTTATTTTTTTATAAAAAATATGAAATAGAGACCATTTTTTTTTACTACCGCAATAAGGTGCACGTATTTTCTACTTATGTCCCTTATTCTGGTATACCAAAAATATAGCATTCGGAGAGAAAATGAAACGTTTTCTGACTTATCTTTGACTTATAAGTAATAAAACTAAGTTTAGGAGGGGGCCATGCAATATCTTTTTAGGGTTCCGTACCCAAAAGGTAAAAACGGGACCCTATTGCTAAGACTTCGCTGTCCGTCCGTCCGTCCGTCCGTCCATACGTCTGTCCGACTGTCCGTCCGTCTGTCACCAGGCTGTATCTCTTGAACCATGATAGATATGGCGTTTAATGATAATAGATACTTAAAATTTTCACAGATGATGTATTTTTTCTGTTGCCGCTATAACAACAAACACAAAAAAAATTGAGGGGGCTCCCATGCAATTAACGTAATATTTTGCTTGTATTTGCTCGATATTGATAACGGTAACAAGTAGATGCTAAATTTTTCACAGAATATATAATTTTATATTTACTGTAGAAAGTGTACCTAATAGTAAAATAAAAAACGGCCAAGTGCGAGTCGGACTCGCGCACCGAGGGTTCCATACCATAAAAGAAGTAAAACATTAAAATAATCACTTTTGTTAATGATTTAACGAGTATAATTCACATATAAGTACTTTTGTTGGCAAACCGCAAACCTAAATAAAAATTGGTTTTAGATTATTCAAGTAACGCCCTTTCATATGATACCCCACTCAATATTGTTATTTCATTTTGAAATTTTGGCGACCCGGTGTTCCCCCCTTTTTAAATAAAAATAAAAACAATTATCAAATTTTTACGATTGCTATAACGTCGCGTCACTATTATCTATAACTATTCTAAATTTCAGGTCGATAGCTTGAATAGTTACTGAAATAATCGAGTGTGACAGACGGACGGACGGACGGACGGACGGAGAAAGTCTCACCATAAGGGTTCCATTTTTACCAAATTGGTATGGAACCCTAAAAAATAAAAAAATAAAGGGGGTTATTAAATTGACACAAATTAACAAAAGGCCAGTGGTAACCACACTACCATATACCATATCTATAAGGCATAGACGTAAGCCCAAGAAATTTAGCTTTCCGGTACGATGCCGTGTAGGAACCGTTGAGGGTTACTTATCACTTCAAGTTAGTACGTTTGGATTCACGACTGTATTCACACTTACCATCAGGTGAGATGGCAGTCAAATACTTACTTGTGATGCGTTATAAAAATAAAATAAAAATATCACGGAATTATGGACAAAGATTACCGGAAAAATGTCATGAGGCAAATTTTTAGTACGGAATTAGAGACAAACACGAGGTTCCGCAAAATAACGATTATTTATATAATTTAAAGGCTACGGTGCAAAATAATATTCCACATTCATCTGATAAAACTTGTCTACAAAATAAAACAGTTTTCAGTTCTAGCACATTCGTACTTTTTCTTAAAATCACCCTCAAAGTTGAAAATGCCTTAATATACCGTAATATGGTACAGTTACCTTAGCCAAGTTCAAATAAAGAATTAGTGTTACACTAACGTAGGTAATAGATGTATGCCGTATGTTTAAAACTCTTGTGTCGATGTGTTACACGTCTGAATCCAGCTTTACACACGCATACGCAACCGTGTTTGAAATAAAAAATATTTCCACGCGACGCAAAGCCTCCGGGAGACCACATAAAAACAATTGCATCGTCGTACATGGAAAATATTTTAACGGCGCCCGTATGAACGGGCACAAAACAACTTGTATTGAGTTATTTTATTGTTTTAATTCGGATTAAACATCGGCCGGGTGCGGGGGATTTCAGACGAGCCGGGATGCTGGGCTTACCGCAGGGGCGTTGCCATGGCGACGGACTCCGATGCCCAGAGGTACGTTGCAAAACGGCACCCGATACAAAACAATGTGCCTGAAATTTTACTTGAAATTACGTTTAATGTACCCCCGGGAAGCTTCCGTGTCATAATTTTGATGAGGCCGTGTTATGAAAGTGTTCTTTTGTTTTGACATGCGGGGATGCAACATTGAATTGAATCGTAACAGCTGATCAACGAAAATTTTCAGAAATTCCGGTTAGTAGGGGTTAAAATGATGCGTTTGTGTAAAGCCTATGATCGACGGGCGAGTAAGACCGTGGTTTTAAATACCGACGAACCTGGCTCGCGGCTTGTTGGTGCTGATCGATTAGCAAGCAAAACAGTCGCAAACATGTCTTGTTCCGAGTCTGAAGCCTTGTGTTATCTCGCCATAGGATATTACGCAGTTATGAAAAAAAAAGAAAACGCCCTAAAGTTTGGGTTAAAAGTTGGATTGAAAAAAGGCAAGCTTATCATTATCGTAATAAAAAGTTAGCGCTATCGTAATCGCAAACAAAATTCTGCCACCATTGTAGGGAAAAAATGTATGTATAAGATTTTGCCAATAAGCGGCCAGTGTTTGTTTACCATAGCGATGAAAACTTCTTCCATTTTTACTACGTAATTTCGACCGTTCATACAAAAGTGAAAGATGACAGTGATATAATCGTGGTGGTGTAGCTGTATGACACATGTATGACATGACACATGACCTATGTACATACAACTCACTATATGGATCGGACTATACGAATGAACCCGCTAAGGATTTTTTGAAAAATGAAGGTTACGCGAGTGAAGCCGGGAGCGCCCTTTAGTTTATATTTGTTCCCTCAGATACAGTCGGACCCCATCCCCGCACTGGATCAATTAATAATTTTAATCTTTTACACATTGAAAGTCCTCTTGCTAGAAGAGCTGTTGTTAGAAGATAAAGTAGTCGAAGGTAGTCGCTAGAAGGTTGCGTCAAATAAAATAATGATTTTGACGAATTGAGAACCTCCTCCTTTTTTTGAAGTCGGTTAAAAAGTAGGTATACTTATTCATTAAAATAACTTTTTTAGTTTGTTTGTTTGTGCACTACTTAACTAGGTAAGCTATAAGTTTTGCAAACTTTAATCTTGTTGCGTACACCGTTCTTATCAAAAGCACGTAGATAAATTTGTAGCTACAGAGAAACTGATAATAATCAAGTACGAATGCCGGAGTGGCTTGAATAATTATCTTCTAGTGTTTCTAGTAAATTGCCTAGTATTTAAATTACAGGGGATTAAAGCGAATCTTAGATTGCTTTCGAGTTTCATCGGTAAACTGTTTGATTCTTGCACGTATCGTAGCTACTTACTTAATTACGAATAATGATTCGATACAACGGTTCTTCATTTTGTAACGATTACAGGTAGGTATAACTTCTTGTATTGTGATGTAGGAAGGAAAATATCATAAGACTGTGGTATACGGAACGTCTGTCATTTCTACATCAAAATGTTGAGCTGAACCGTACATGGATGCGCTCAATATCCTGCTCATTCCATCAGGATGACCAATAATGGCATATTATTAGCTCGATATGTTTAGCAATATCAAATATATAGTTACAGTCGCAACTATGATGATCTATTAACCTGAGTTCTGACCTCTTCTACAAATCTATCTTGCACGCCTAAAATATAGCTTTGCACGCCACTATATGGCAATACACTGCATCCATAATGTACCTACCATCTTTGTAACGTGTATTTTGCAAATAAACTATTCTATTCTATTCTATTCTTGATTGATCATCATTGTTATTAACAGTGTGATCGTTGTTTAATCTGTGTAAATTAAATTCTCCTCTAACCAATTTGTACTTCGGTAGACGTGTAAGAGAGTGCACTGTAATTATCTGGAAATAGTTTCCCTTTAGAATTGCGCGGTATTTGAAGTGACAAGGAGATTAACGACCCGATTGAAGTTCCCTTAACCTCGATACCTTTGTCGTTTAATTCAAGAGCCGACTGCCGTCAGATATAGCGGACTGAACTATCTCAACAATAATACTCTAGTAAGTAATGATGACAGGTTGCGACGGGGTGGTAGACGCATAATAAGGTAGGTATGTCATGTACCTAATGTGTGTAATAGTCGAAGTATACTTTCCTAAGTTAATTAATTTCAAGCAAAAATTGGAGCATTAGTTTTAGCGTGAAGGAGTAACAAACATACATTGGTGTATACATACAAACTTCTTATTATCTTAATATCTTTCTCTAATACGTATATAAAATTCTCGTGTCATTTTTTGTAACCTAACTCCTCTGAAATTGCTCAACCGATTTCTATGAAATTTTCTACGTTCGGCATGTCTGAGAGTACGTCGTAGGTTTTATATCCCTAATGGCAAAATAAGGTTTGCTGGGTCAGCTAGTAATATCTACATATTATAAGTGCAGTGATTATTTACATATTATTATAAGCGGAATGTTGATTCGTGCATCTTGATTAATTACCTTAGACCAGTCTGCGTTTAGCACTGCAGTGCACACTGCACTTGTATTTACACTGTGCAGTGACAAGACTCGTGACAAGATTAACGGTTCGATTGGAGTTCTCTCGACCTAAATGTCATCGATCCGTGAACGAGCTCGAGCACTCTTAGCCGAGATTGGAGAATTTAATTGATTTCCCATACACATTTAAACGTTGATTAGTGTTAGTATTGATCATTGTTTACAGCACTCGTATGTGAAATTAATCAACGATGTGCGTAACTGGTGATTGATGAGTTTTTGAGTTGGTATGTGTAATTTGATGTTTTCTTTGAATTACAGGAAGTGATGATTGTACTGCGCATTCTTAAGCATCTAAGTACTTGAGACTTCTTCAAATGGTAAAATACTTAATTTAGAACTGCTGTTAAATTTTAGGCAAGCAGTGATTAATTAAGTAGGTTCACATAGGGGGATGTAGTTTTTGTAGAAACTAAATAACGAAAACTGAAAATCTTTATTTTTCAACATAGAAGCTCAAGCTCAAGCTTTTATGAGAAATCGAAACTCTACCGCCAAGTTCGGAAAGCAGGTTTGCACTGAGCCGGACGCAACAGATCTGTCTGCGGTCTGTTTCACCTTTTTAACCGACTACAAAAAAAGGAGGAGGTTCTCAATTCGTCGGAATCTTTATAGTGTCCTGGCAGTAATGGTTTGCTACGGGCACGCTACGGGTATAGTCCACAATGTTTCGAATAAAGGCTTTAGATTGAATTGCATTGAGTGGAGTGCGGAGTTTAAGCAACAAGGGGGTTAACGGTTCGTGTGAAGAGCCCTCAACCTCCGTCCGGTGTTAGACGATAGATTGAGAACGTTTAATTCGAGTAGTCTTGAGATTGGACGCAGCTTGAACAAACTCTTGCTTCGTTAACATTCGCACAATAAATACTTGTCTGTAATGTAGTTTGAAAAAGTTGCACGTTTTCCTTAAAATGTATATGGTAAGAATAATTGTTGGTTATGATATACTTATAACACTTACTCGTATAGCCTACAGTTGACCCGCTTTCCAAATATAATGATCTTTCTTGCGTACTTTGCCTTCCAATTGGCATGGACGCTCATCATCCAGTTTTTAAGTCAGCACTTGTTTCCACTAACGTATTTTATGTGAAGCTAGGCGCTTCCTTGAACGTTTTAAATAATTACTATACGTACCTAACAGTGATTGTAATAATGTAACTTACAAATTAAGTGTAAGGAAGTTTTTCCTACTTCAAGCTTTGATATAACCATTGTTTGTTACGCGTAAATTAAAGTAGTATAATAATTGGCACAAGAATCCTAAGTTTTAATTTAGTTAGTAAGATTTCTTAACAAGCTCCGCTAATTTTCTTGGCAGGACTCCTGAAAGTTTTAATTGCAACAGAGCGGGCAAAACGAATTGAAAGAAAACGTTTGGGTTCAGGTTAAGTTTAGTAAACCGCAGTGTTATAGTAGCATTTTTATTACAAGACTCCAAACTTGTACCTACAAGTCCGAAGCGGCTTATAACGAAACGAAAAAGTTTAAATAGGAAAAAGTGAGTGCAGTGGGGAGATAGTGAAAAAAGGAGCGAATAATTTCAACTTTTACTCAAGTCGAAGGGGGAGCGGACACATTTTATAAGTTACCTACCCTAAAAGGAAGGAAAATCACATGACGCTGCGTCTTCTATATTGGCTGACACCTGCAAAAAAATCGTACATTATACCTACTTAATTTAAATTTTTAGACATAAGTGTAGGTATTTTATGTTTTCCAACAGTTGCGTTTGCGTGATTCCTTGAGAGGATACTCATAGTTCTGCAAAAGTCTAAGAGCCATTGTAAAATTAAATTTAATTGACTCCACTTTGATATTATTAAGAAAATTGTATTGAAAACCTCCATTCATCGTTATAGGTGAATGGTTGTAGGTGACCATAGTCGATAAAAGTCCTAGTGTTGGGAATTTGCAATAGTGTAGAGATGGTGTAGAGGCACTATTATGTCAACATACTAAGACACCATTATCTATATCTATACTTATAATAAAACTGTAAAGGGTCGAATTCTGTACATTGAAGATATTTTGAAAATTTTTGTTGGAGGACACTATTTAGTCGATACTGAAGCCAAAACTGTAATTTGTTTAATTTTTGTCTGTCTGTCTGTCTGTCTGTCTGTCTGTCTGTTTCACGACCGGGCATCACGGCTAATCCGCTGGATGGATTTAAATGAAACTTGCCATGATTATAGTTCATACCCCGAGGTAGGACATAGGATACTTTTTGTCCCGAAATTCATCATGGTTTCCCTGGAAGACGGCATCAAAGTCCAAACGTTTTTTAATTATAATTCATTAACGCGTTGTCCGATTCCATTCATTCTTTTTTTGTTAGAAAGGAGGTTTTTTAAAGATTATTCCAATACGAATCTTATCATCATCACTTTTGTAGTTCAGAAATTACAGACATCAGAACCATTAAGTTCAAGTAGGTAGGTGACTTGAAACTCGGAATGCACAAAGAACCTAGGGCTAGGACGTAGGGCTCAAGTAAGACTGGAGTACCCTTACAGCCGTAAATAAATAGGCTTAGCAGGAAATTTTGTATGGTTTAAAATTTTTCACTTTTAGGGTGAACAAAAATCATGTAACTGGCGTTATCGCTACGTTATACCGTATAGCGCCATCTCTACAATTTATGTGGAACTTGAATGTAAAACTCTGAGATAGGTACTACCGATTTTTTTTTAAATAAAAATTAACTGTCGTGTTATTTACTGTTTCCTGACTTTATATTAAGATGGCACTGTTAAGACAGACATGAACAGATTTAAACTTTATCATCCGCAATATGGAAAGGGTAAGATAATGGTTCACAAATATTTTTAACTCTTAGGTCTTATCGATCCTAACCGACTGACTGTCATTTAAGGTCTTTTTATACGTACGGAAATATATAGCCATTGTCCATTCTGATGTTTTGGATTGTATTGAAATGAAGCAAAGATTTTTATAAGACTCTTATATTATGTTGGGCTGGGGAATATTGTGAGTAGAGTAATTTATCCCAGTGGTACCTACCCGGCCGAACTCTGAAAGAAGAGTTCTACCACCAGTACAACTTTTCACATGGTTTAATAATTTTTGACATATTTCGTGGTTTCAGAATAAAAATCACAATGAAAAGGACGATTTTAACTGTCGATATTTCGATACATTGGTACAAGTCGTGGTCACGTAGTGACCACGACCTGTGCCACTGGGTCAAAATATCGACAGTTAAAATCGTCCTTTTGATCTTTCAACTACGTATTAATGAAACTTTATATTTTTATTAAGAAAAAGGAGTTTTCAAAACACCACAAGATAACCCGTGCAAAGTAAGAACGGTTTCTGTACAACATCACACCAGAATCCCGCGAAAAATCAAGGAATTCCAGTAGGAAGGTATATTATGTAAAAAAATCGTAATTCACGCGGGCGGAGCCGCGGGCAACAGCTAGTAAGGCATAAAATAGAAGACAGAATAAGACTATCTTTTAATTGTTGCTTTTTATGCTTTAAAATTAATTATTATAAATGAACGAAATTATTTATTAATGAACGAAATTGGTTCAAGTGGAAAAAGAAGGAAAGAAAAGGATGAATATTATCTAATCAAAATTGATAATCATTATTCTTTTGAAAATTCAAAAACGAAAGTTCAACGCCACCGTAGCACCGTACGTAGCGTGCGAGTAGACAATGCTGCATTTTAATTTTCTCCTCCCAACAATGGCACTGTATTAGTTCACAGATGAACCCCGCTCATCTGGCGTTAAACAATACCTGCTCCAACTTGCCTCATCACCGACCTAATGGGTTTCGGCTGCCTATATAAAGTTGTTGTTAAACGGTCGAACTTGCTGGTTTAAGATAATATTTTTTCATTTTGATGAAGAAGAAAAAACGCATGAATTAGCAATTTCTGATTGGGTATAATAATGCTTAGTGTTGACATAATTCCGTTTCATGCCAATTTTTCCTGGGTAGTATTAACTTTCTTCCGGCGTCCGGGTAGGTACGTAGGTGCTTACCACTGTGGAGTTAGTTTTTCTACTTTGAAGTAGTGATGAATGTGTGATGTATGTGTGTAAGATTTGACCTTAAAGTGATTAGAGTGCGATGAGCGCAGTACATTGCGGAGTATGATATTGCAATGTAAAGTCATGGAACGCACTGCATCAGACGGGTAGGCGTAGTAATGAGCGTATTACTTGACGTATACTGAAGTGAGGGAAGAGTATGTTTATTACTGAGTGTAATTGTAGAGCAAAGATGATGCATAATATCCTTTTTGGCGTAGAGCAAACAACTAACCCAGGACCCGACAAATGTGCGACAAACAAGTTCGTTAGTGTACAGCCACCTTAAATGGAGAAGATGTGTAGCTGCATGATAAATGCGTGTGTTTTCCCACGTTTTTAATAGGGTGTTTATGGTAATCGTGTATTGTATTGGAAATATTTTGTTGTAGAACACGGCTCGAGAGGACGCGGACACGGTTCCGAGGGTCTACGTAGATGTACATAATTAATGATGCTTGGGTGTAGTGGAGTGTCGATGAATAAAATTTACCCACGGAACATTTGTCCCGTTAAAGTTTCATATAGAAGAACTCGTTATACGTTCGCGTTTCCTTGTACTAGCTGACCCGGCAAATGTTACTTTGCCATTAGGGATATTAAAAAGGACCTTATGATTTAGTGCCCACTCTCAGACCTATCTCCTACCTACCTACCTCTCAGAACATACACACAAAATTTCATAAAAATCAGAGGAGTTTGGTAACAAAAATTGCCATGAGTATTTAATTTAGTAGAGCTTTCTAAAGTATGGGTTCGTGACTTCGTGTTATTTACCTACAGCATCATCTTTCTAATCTACGTTAAGTGAGATATTCCTTCGTGGTTGAAAATCGCTTTAAACGTTTCTCTTATGTTATGTGCCTATTAATTTTAGTTGGACACATAACCTTGTCTATAAAACAGCAACGGTTTTATATTTTTTATATTCTCTTACTCTATAGACGTACTATGATCAAATCAAAAATATTTTACATTGATACACTTAGTGGTCGTTGGTAAAATGCATGTCAATTTGCTATCGGATTGAGTCAACACTCAATGCAAGGCTAGTCTGCCTACGTCAATTCTCAACACTCGTTCAGAGGATTGCTTCGACTTAATGGAATAACAATTTATCACGTTTTGCTTTTAGACTAAGTAACATGGGCAGGTTATCTCCGATTAGGTGAGACTAGGGATGTTACGAGATATTTAATAGTGTTTAAGTCGGAGGTTAGGCGGTTTTATTAAAGTGAAGATTAATGTAAAGTGCACACAAGACAAGTAGGTAAAGAAGTAAGGCAAGTTTAGTGTGTCTTCACGTCGCAACCAACAGGGCAACATGGCGCGACATCGTCCTGAACAAAGTCGTCTTTGGAAGGGGTCACGACCCTCAGAAATGAGAAATACGACGCAGAGAGAGAATGTATGAAAAATTCGCGTAGGTAGTTCAAAATTTAAAAATATTATAGTACGATAATTTATAAGTCAGAAGGTAGTTTTAAACATGACTGTTATATGTGGTAGGTACCTATAGTTCGCTTCAAAAAAGTCACAATGCTGAACATGACTGAATACTTATGATAGAAAATATATACCACTTGATTTGTAGAATTTATTTTATAAGTGGTGAAGTCGACTATTAAAAATCGTAACTTCTCGATTACACTCCATTACATTCTGGTTTTTCAATTTATGTCACATCACTAGTGTTGAAGCAACGTAAACATTATGTGCACCTATTGCGTAAACTTGCGTTTTTCCATTTCGTGCTACGAGTTAAGAAAAACGTTTAGTGACTAAGCGTTATCTGCCCACGCCCATGAAATCGAAATGTTCACGGTATTAGATGACATTAGACCAAGACAAGCGTAGGCGTATTCTAATGGATCTTGATAATCTACACGCGTTAGCACATGTTCTCATCTTGATTCTATGCTGCGAATTAATTAAATTGAAGTGTTTCTTAACTGAATAATAAATAAACTTATACAATTTGTAATAATTTTAATTTAATTTAATTTAATTTTATGTCCTAACACTGATAACAAACTTCAGCATATGAGCATCCGAACGATTTACGTAAACCTTTTTCGTACAAGCAGATAGTAGCGCCATCTGTTAAAATTCTATACTTACGTGGCTGTTAAGCGCACTACATCGTGGCTCACTGGTCTTACTATTGGTGGCAAAACAAGCATTGGCACCGATAAACTGGTGACGTTTTTCCGCGCCGTCTGCCCTGTCCAGGGTATACTGCCCTCGTAATTGAAAACACAGTATCTCCAAAAATTGCGTTTCGAGAAAAACGCGTTTAAAGTTTAATAGATAAATTGATATGTTATGAGCCAACTATATACGTTAGCGTGATAGGGGTTTTTTTAAACTACGAAGAATAAATAAAGCTTTCATTATATGTACATGAAGCTCTTTTATTATTGTTCTTTAATTAATTAACTTAGATAATGTGTTTTAACATAGTAATAAATTTTTTTAAACTAAATTTATTTTACGCTTAAACCCAGTAATTTGATAGTTACTGTGTTCTAACGTACTTTTATTTAATACTGTGTTTTAACCATGTAAAGATACAAACACTCGTGATTTCACAACACAGTAACTATACATATACTGTGTTGTAAGGTAACAATACCTAACATTTATTTACTAGATGGATTTCTAGTAAGTAAGATACTGTGTTTAAGATTAATTTTGCAATATGTCAACTTTTAGTTGCCATTATAGCATCTAAAGAAACTGTGTTTTAAGTTAACCTTTTTTTCATATGTGTAAAAACAACCTGTATGTAGAATTTTGCTTCTCCTCAGATTATTCAGATATTCCAGCTGATAATGAATGTATTTGTGCTGCTGTACTTATAGTTATATTCGTATCCGATTCCAAATTTTTTTTCGTTCCTATTTCGGTGGTCTTTAATTTTTAGGTATGTATAACATATATATCTACTAGCTGATGCCCGCGACTTCGTCCACGTGGGATAAAAACTATCCTATATTTTAAGTTGGACCAAATAACAGATATTCACGTAGTTTGAACTAAATCGGTTCAGTAGTTTAGGAGTCCATTGAGGACAAACATTGTGACACGAGATTTATATATATATTATATAATATATTAGAAAAAATGAGTTATGTCTGTGATTTTTCAATGAATGCTTATAATTTCGTCTGAAGTCCTGATTATAACGTAAGATTAACTAACTTAAATTATTGGATAAGTGAGAGTGAGAGTTGGGTTTATGAAATTTTCATTAAATCTTTTCAGGGGGTAAAGTCGAAAAATTGCCAATATCAGCTTACGTAATTATGCTAGCTCAATTTGTTTTTAGTGTCATTGTGAAATGTGGTGATAACAGGAAACAAAACCCAGCTGTATTTGTAGTGGGCTTCTTCTCAGGGAAGGGCGTGTTGAACCCTCGCGTAAACTCAACTTTAGGTCGACTTGTAGTTATCACCATATGTTTTATGTGACAAATGTCATATTGACGTTTTACAAGAACCCGTACGTTAGGCCTATGTGAAATAAAGATATTTCGAGTTTGAGTTTAGAACTGCTAAATAATAAATTATTAGGACTTATACAGTCTAGTTAGAGATTCTAATCGAGGCTACTTCTTTGTAAAGGGTTATCGCGGGAATTTCAAGTAGGAGAGTGTAACAAAAGATGCTGATGTCTGAAGCTTATGTTGTTGGTAAACTATTATTTCGTAGTTTATTATTATTTATATGTAAAATTATTTTCTGTTTGAATTAATAAATTGCATAGCTTAATGAATGCTTGAAAAGTGCAATTTAGCTAACATTACATAAGTAATTAATATTTTTAAAAAGAAATTTTAGTTACATCTTTTAAATATATAAAAGAAGGAACTGACTGACTGACATATCAATGCACAGTACAAACCGCTAGGTCTAGAGACACCGAATTTGGTACACAGATTCCTTGTGAGGTCTAGGGGTGCACTAAGAAAGGATTTTTCGAGATCCACCCTCTAAGGGGTTAAAACAGGGATCCGAAGTTTGTATTTTACCAAGTTTAAATACTCCTTTACGCAACTACTTAACTGATTCGGCCAAAATTTGGAATGAAGGCAGGTTCTGGCTTACTACATATGCTACTTTTTATCCCGATTCACACGGAAAATTCTTCACACCGCAATTACTGCAGCTATGGAACCGATTTGGCTGAAATTTGGAACGGAGATAATTATATCCTGGATTACTTGATATCCTGGAAATCCATGATTTCTGCGGGAATAGAGTATATCAGATATTTATGCGGGAGATATACTCCTTCACGCCGTAATCATGAAAAATTTTGGCTGAAAATTGGACTGAAAACCGATTCCATCCTAAAAAACACAATAGATACTTTTTATTCCGAAAATTCGATGGTTCTAGTTTGTAGGCAAAACTAAATTTACTTGGGTGATGTCGCGGGTTTCTGCTAGTTAATAATATTTCAGTCATTGATATTGTTTTAACAGAAATATTTCCGTAAAAGCCGCCAAAAACTTCCAGTGCGCATGATTTAGAAGTACCTTCCCCTCTAACCTCGCTCCACGAAAAAAGTTAGTTTAAAACACAGTAAGTCGATAGTTACTGGGTTTAAGCTAAGTATTTACTGAAGTTAATATTAAAACTGCAGACACTTAAATCACAGTAATTCAGATACTGTGTTTAATTTATGTAAAGCATTAAAAGACTCCACGAAATTTTTACAAATAAACACAGTATTTGAAGATGCCGTGTTGTAGCCAAGGAAAATTTATTTATAAAAAATCGATAAACATACATTTAAACACAGTAAACAAAAAATTACTGTGTTCAAACCTAAAAATTTCAAATTACTGTGTTTATTATTAAAAAAGTAATTTTTTTTTTCGAGTTACTGTGTTTTTACTTTTCGTATCTCAGTAATTATACACGCTACAGAAAAATCGAAAAGTTTCCCAGACAGAGCGCAATCGCGCGAATCTAAAAAGCTATCCAAAGCAAAAACACAGTAACTCGACTTACTGTGTTTTCAATTACGAGGGCAGTATATGTCTATTTGTCCTAATCGATTACTATCAATACTATATTACTATCTCTGACAATGTGCGTAATGCAATAGTTAAACCCTTCGCACACGACTCGTAAGCATAAGCGTAGTACGAGTCGAGCAGTACGAGCACGAAGATTTTCAAAAATGTTCGCAGACGAAGCGGTGTTGCAGCGAATCGTAGAAGGCGTAATTGTCATATTATTGTTTTCGTAGAGTCATAAAGATATGCTTACGCTTACGAACCGTGTGCGAAGGGGCTAAATGGCACATTTTTAGTACAATTTTGAGAATAGAAAGCTTAGTTAGCTTCCGCTCATTTCAGATCTCAGAAATCATACTAAAGAAGAAGAATTTTGAAGTACGCACAGCGTATTCGTCACTGCTATTAAAGCAACACACTCGCATACTTAATTCAAGCTCGTAAAGCTGTCTGTGCGTCATCAGAGGCGTGTCTTACAAGTTTTATGGCGCGACTTGAGCTCGGGGAGTTGTGAACTTGCCAGCTGCTATGCATGTATTTTAAACATTGTTTCAGACACACAGATTTACGTTTCAGCGGCATTCCGGGAATGTTTTTACTTCATAAAATACATTCTAACATATACCTAGGTACTGGTGGATTACTGGGTGATTGATAAGAAGTAAGAACCGAAAATGCTGGAGGAGCCGTGGGCAAAACTAGCTTTTGCCCTCGGCTCGTATACGTATCTATATTATTTTATGACGCTCTTCGTAAAAGCGATTAAGCTATAGGTACAAAAGGTGGAAATCAAGCCCGCAACTTTTTGGTTTCATTTTACGAGTAGGTACATCTTCAGCTTAGAGGCTCTTTTGTTTCAAATCCAAAGATACCGGGCATGCCTTGGATTCAAACCCCAGATTCTCTGAAGCATAGACCGTAGCTCTAATACTATTGCGCCTACTAGTTTAATTCAGAGGTACTCACCTACTTAGTTTAAGGTAGAGGCTTTTGAATTTTTACACCTAAGTACGTCAAACGCCAGCATATAAAAGGCCATATTTTTAACCACATTACTATAGGCTCTCTCTATACCTCGATACACTAACTTGATAATGTAGCATCGCTACGAAATGATAGTAGATAAAATCCTGCAGTCTGCAATGATGAAATGTTTCCGTATGCTTTTAATCATTGCTGCACAATATTACCTACCTAGCTATTTGTTTTTTTCACACTGTGAAATTCAATTTTATCAAAAATAGTCACATTTATTTAAGTCTGAAATATTTTATCACTTTTACGTTAAATGGGTATGGGAAAATACATAACACATGTATTTTGACGTATTTACTTTGTAGTTAGGTACAATTTTGAATAACCTTTTTCACAGATTAATTTATTAATAAATTTAATAATAACTAAGTATTTATTTGAAATTCCATTCGCTTAAATTAATTCTGATAACGTAATTTATTATTATTATGCACGTTGACATAAACATACGATACTTACTTAAATTATTATATTCTTATTATTGTAGTTATTACGAGTCTTAATGAGTCGCGATAGATATTTATCGGTTCTAATAAACAAAGAGGCTTATTGAAAAATATCTGACCAGTAATAAATAACGTATGGCTTCCTCTATTCCGCTTATCGTCAGTTAAAAAACTGAGGGCAACGGCCAAACGATAACAGTAATAAATCACTTTAGTAATTGTTTTTTTCTAGTCCCATTAACTGGGAAACTTTATTAATTATGTAACAACGGACGAACGTAATGTTTGTTTGAATAAGGTTTGAATAATAATCATAGAGAACCATTTAGTTTTCGTTACTGTTTAAATAATTACTGTAGTTCCGGAAATATCTAATACCTATCTAACATTCTCGTTTCACAGTGTTTGTGAGGTTTGTAACAATTAACAAAACTTCTCCGAAACGGCTTGATCGGTTTTTTTTTGTCTACATATTATTATATTTGGTAGGTCTGAGAGTAGGGAACTATTTTTCATATCCCTAAGTAAGAATTTATATGGCAAAACAACGTTTGCTTTCGCGCAGACATCAATTACTATAATTCTCGTACAGTTTCTGAATTTCATTACATAAGCGTACCAAAAGCAATCTTAGAAATATAGAGAAGATAAGTTTAGCAATATAGAATAGATAAGTGTTATTTTTTCCTGCAATTGCAGTTTCAATACAATTTAATTCAAAAATCTTTATTGCGAATTTGTTACATAATAGGAGGGATCGTAGTGCATACAAGTTCCACCACAATGCCATGTAAATAAATAATAATTTAAATAGAGGACAACATCACATACATTGCTCCGATCCCATAGTAAGTAGCTTATGCACTTGTGTTATGGAAATCAGAAACAACTAAGGTACAACAACACCCAAACCCGAGACAATGTAAAAAACTTATTTTTCTACGTTGCCCCGACCGGGGATCGAACCCGGAACCTCAGAGATGGCGGCGCCTTGAAAACCGGCACGCTAAACACTCAACCACGGAGGTCGTCAATAAACTTACAGACTAAAGAGATTTATAATAACTGAAAAGATAATAAAAATGGGAAATGCTTTCCAAAAAACCAACTTCAAATGCCACTACAAAGAGTGAAATAATTTTTATTTAAATTTTAGGTACCTACACCAATTCGAAGTCGGGCAATGTTTCATACAATCCCTAATAGTCCTTCTTACTTACTTGATGTGCGAAGAAATGACGAAGTCATAGACAATCGCCTGACTTCGAATTGATGTAGGTACCTAAAATTTAAATAAAAATTATTTCACTCTTTGTAGTGGCATTTGAAGTTGGTTTTTTGGAAAGCATTTCCCATTTTTATTTTATATTTTTTAGTGGAAAACAATAAAATGCACAAGGCGTTGTAAAAATATCCAAATTGCTTGAGGTGTGTTCATTAAATCTGAAGAGATACCTCAAATTCACCAAGATCCCATCATCAGACCCTAACTTGATGACTTTAGTCATCAAATCAGTATCTGCTAGCAAATGCACCAGTAACTATAAAAAATACCCAACTCGCTTCAAGTATACTAGCAAAATTTGAAGAGCTCCCTCGATTTCACCAAGATCCCATCATCAGACCCTGACTTGATGACTTAAGTCATCAAATCCGTATCTGCTAGCATATGCACCAGTAACTATAAAAAATACCCAACTCGCTTTAAGTATACTAGCAACATTTGAAGAGTTCCCTCGATTTCACCAAGATTCCATGATCAGATCCTGAACTGATGACCATAGAACAACTTGGAAAATATAACTCTTTCTAATAATACTCAAATAGTTTCATGTGTCCATATAAAATTTGAAGAGTTCCCTCGATTTCTCCAGGATCCCATCATCAGATCCTGACCTGATTAAAATGGGACCATCTGGAAACAAAACCCTTTTAAACAAAAAAAGAATTTTTCAAATCGGTCCACGCGTCTTCGAGTAATCGGTGAACATACATAGATAAAAAAAAAAAAAAAAAAAAGATTCCGACGAATTGAGAACCTCCTCCTTTTTTTGAAGTCGGTTAAAAAGAAACTTCACGCAGCAAATATATTTTTTGGCGTGTAAGAATTTTATTAATAGTTGTCTCTATGAAAATATTATGTTCAGTTTGACTTGTGGAGCTTTTGCCATTAAAATACATCCAATAAAACATTTTTGAACTATGTATATATACAGTTAGTAATTAGTATGTATGTTCAAAAATGTTAATTAAGTAATATTTTCCCCAACTTTGTTCAGAAGTCTGAACCGCCAAAATGATATTCCATGGCGTGAGGTTTGACGTATACAATTACCATACCAATTTCAGCGTACCTTCAATTTTCCTTTATTTATTCGATAGCGTTAAAGCCTTGCGAGTCCCTTCGTGTAGCTGACGGCTGACCCCTGTACTACGGGTATAATTGGATTTAGATTGGATCGAATTAGGGATTTTCTTCGTGGTTTTTGTTAGAAACGACTTTTTGATGGGAGGTATCAAAATCAAATTTTCGGTACCATCCCGCCCTCTGTTCTCATTTACCACGGATATAAGAACAGCTCAGTGTAATGTAATAGCTGAACTTTCCATTGGAAAAGTTTTTATTTACCTCTCCCACTCTGGTTTTGCTCGGCTAAAATTACCTCTTGCGAGTTTACGTAAATCTTCGATAATGATTGTTTTCCTTTTTAGACTTAAAGGGATTAAGGTAATAACAACAGCATAAATTACATTACAAAGGCTTTTATAACAAAAGGGCGTTATAACAAAGGTTTTAGGGATTAATGGTGTTAAATTACCTACAAAATTAATTAGTTATTCATTGAATGAGGTGGAAAAATTAAGGAAATCAATACCTTTCTTTATAAAGAGATATTGTTAAAAGAAAATATAGATTGGTACTAGGTAGGTACTTTCATATCGAATTTCAATTCTCGTTAAATTTAAGTGAAACTATTGTATAAGATTTCGAAACATAACATAGAAAACTGGATTTTTTAACATTGGTTGACTATTCGGGTTTTGAATAACTATACTTAAATTGGAAATTAAATAAAGTCTAAATTAGTATTTTCAAAAATGGTTCCCTTGAAGGGAAAGGGCTATATGCTAATGAATACACTACTATCAAACCAAATGATTTATTATACAAGTAGGCGGAATATCTCGCTGCATAAGGGGCAATAAAATGGGGAGAAAGCACGGCGCCTTGTTCCCAGCAGGCTTGCCGTGAAGCCTGTAAGTGCGACAAGGAGCGAAACAGACGGTCTATTTCTCTATATTATTGCATAGCAGGCAGCGAAATATTGCACCTACTGACTATACAAACAGTGTTTTCATTTATTAGCTTACAAGTAGAGTATCAAGTATCAACTATAGTATATGCCAATCAGTATCACCTAAACAAATACATTATTGTGTTAGTAAGGAGAAGACTGATTTTACTCAAATATTACATTATAGTAGTTTATGAAACGGATGCATAATGGGGGGTATTAAAACATGAGTGTGAGTTTAAAAAACGAGCCGCAGGCGAGTTTTTTAATAGTATCACACGAGTGTTTTAATACCTAATTATGTAGAGTTTCATACACTACTTTATCTACGCTCAAATTATCATAAATCCAAACCATAAAATCTTGCTAACGTTTGTCGTAAATCCTTCACTTTGTTGGTAAAAGATTGTGGGTCATTTTTGTTGCAATTACTAAAATGTCAGGTGGAGTTAAATTTTCTTTAGTACGTTTCACTGCTAGACATTTTTCCGCGCTAAGTTTTGACTAAGTAACAAAAATAACACATGTTAAAAGTTAGGTATGGCGCCAAAATTCAGTTGCAAGCTGCGTATAGTCTGTTAAAAAAGTCATGAAACAAAAAAGAGTAGAAAAATATTTATACAAGTCAGATAAACTATATTTTAGTGGATAATTAAATAATCAAAAATTATACATAATTCTTTTCAATATTCTGTATGAACACACTTTTTAATCAGTCATATAAGGCAGGGAAAAATTATTGTTTCCGTGAATTAATTGTTGTCTATGGTCGATCATGACTACCAACTAAATGTTGTCTGTGGACTCCTTATATAAAAAAAAAACAAAATTGAGGATTGGCTCTACACTCTTTTGGCTATGACGACCACAGAGAAAAGAAAGTTATTCCCTGGTCTGTGATGACGACACACAAAAATACAGGAACCCAGAGCCGCGTATCGTAATAGAAATTATTCAACAATCTAGAGATATTTCCATAGTACAGCTATGTTATAATGAATAACTTTTTAATAATTATAGAAGTCTGTGAATAAAGTAGGTCAATATGTGACACATTTTGATTTCGAGCGTAGATAAAGTACATAAATTAATATTCAAGCGACTCTGAATTTGCATGCCTTATCATTCAGTGGTAGGTAAGTTTATAACTGGAAAGTTTAAGTTACCTTAGTTCAATGTCTTTCAGCTCTTAGTGTTTCAAACTTGATACTCCACAGTTCGCCCGAAGGCTGATGGCAATATGAAAAGTGCAGTAGGTACTTACTTACTGCAGACTCTACGTGGCGTGTAATAGCGCCGCGGAGGCCACATTTCATACTTATCTATTAGAATAAATTAAATTAATGTCTCAGTACTTTTGCGTTTTAAAAGGCTTTTATTACCTTACGTAAGAAAGTAAGCAAATACCCACCTTGGTTTGGATTTTTTCAAGTAGGTATCTCTAGTAATAGCATTTGTTGAACATTATAGATGAAAAGAAAAGTTCTGATTCATTCGCTCTATCATGAGTGATTTGCATTCACTCATTAATGGCCAGTCCTAGAAATTGCATTAAATTCTGTTAATCCCTACCTAAAGTACCTACACCCGAAATGGCTGGTTTCTGGTTTAAGAAATTTATTGTCTCGTAAAAAGTATACAATAATGCTGGATGAATGTAACTGTGCCTATATAGTATTATTTAATGCAAAATATACATCTTTCTATCTACCTTTATGTGTAATAGCTGACCGGACAAACGTTGTTTTGCCATTTAAAGGTATTAAATATAGTTTACGACCTATTTTCACCTCGTTGCAGTTTCGTTACAAACAGTGTGACGATAGAATTTTATTCTAGAAAGCTGAATTATTGGTAGAGGTTGTCTGCATAATGTAGAACAGGGATAAGGAAGGATTTTTTAAAAAAAACACGAGATCACCCGACTGAAGAAGCATAGAATAACAAATCCATTATACTCACCTAACAATTTCCTATAAATTCTCATAAATTGTACGAGGATTTTCATAACGTTGGTCTGCGGTGTATATCAAAACGACTTGAAAATATGCAGGCGCCTGTAAAGCTGTCACGCCTATAAATTTCATAGAATTGCGTTATGTGCATTTTTATGGCTTCTCTGATATGACTTTCAGGTGGGTATCTAACGGTGAAATATTATCAAAATTGTAGCTTTACGTATTCTGGCGGGGCTGGTATCTTTAGGTTTGCCGTTGTAGGTGTAGTTCATATTTATTAGTTTTTTTAGGTTCATGTTCGGATAACATAACATTATTTGATCAGGGAACTTAACATTGTTTTTATGTTTCGTATCACAATAGTAAAACAGAACGCTTTTGGGCTCACTTTGCTTTGTCCGTCTGTATACAGCTCGGTCATAATCATGAAGAATACCTCCAAAAAAAGCAATTCTGTAATGTCATAACATCCCAAGTGTAGATTGTGTAAAATATTTAAAACATTCCTTGTAATGGTGCCTTTTGTAAGCATAAAATCGTCTCTTAGTGTAAGTATAGATATTTCAATCTACTAAGACGCGCCCCACTCTGTCAAAATCCATTGTGTTTCATTTGTATCCAGTGTTTGATCATAAAATCGTCTCTTAGTGCAAGTATAGATATTCTAATCCACGAATACGCGCCCAACTCTGTCAAAATCCATTGTGTCTGTCAAAATCCATTGTGTTTCATTTGTATCCAGTGTTTGATCATAAAATCGTCTCTTAGTGCAAGTATAGATATTCTAATCCACGAATACGCGCCCAACTCTGTCAAAATCCATTGTGTTTTATTTGTATCCAGTGTTTGATCATAAAATCGTCTCTTAGTGCAAGTATAGATATTCTAATCCACGAATACGCGCCCAACTCTGTCAAAATCCATTGTGTTTCATTTGTATCCAGTGTTTAATCATAAAATCGTCTCTTAGTGCAAGTATAGATATTTTAATCCACGAATACGCGCCCCACTCTGTCAAAAACCATTGTGTTTCATTTGTATCCAGTGTTCGATCATAAAATCGTCTCTTAGTGTAAGTATAGATATTTCAGTCCACGAAGACGCACCCCACTAGGTATATTATTTTGTCAGTTATCTCTCTCTCTTCGTTACTCACTCATTATTCAGTGTTACGGAGTAAATCTGGGCTTTATCGTTTAAATGTCTAATAAAATAACAGTCAATAACTCTGGTTTAAAAATATCTTTAACCCATTTCTTGGCGCAAGTGGGTCTTAATATGTTACATATCGATTAAAGTTTATCTTTAATTTAATTTAAAGATAAACTTTAATCGATATGTAACATTAGATATATCGATTAAAGTTTATCTTTAATTTAATTTAAAGATAAACTTTAATCGATATGTAACATTAGGTTTTAAATTTCTACATAAGGGCTTAAAATTTTGTATTTCGAATCCTTTTGGAATATATTCGCCGTGTAGCTCGGTCTGGATGTAATGTAGGATAAACTTATAAAAAGCTCTTTTGGACTGACACGTAGCGTGCATTACGGAACCGTGTCCGATGACATGCTCATCCTTTATTTATTCCCGTCTGGTCTGGAAGCTGCATTAGTGTCAAATTTTCGCCTGTCAGCCGGAGAGAAAAATATTTTGGTTGCAGTGTACTCATTGTGCTTTCATGCCTGTTTTATTTCAGTGTTGTATGCAAATTTGAATTTTTTCCGAAAATAAATATGATGTTTGTCTTTTATATCGAAATAACTGCCGTTAATGTGCCTTTTAGTCATGAATATTATATTATCACCAATAAAAGGAAAGTTCAATTTTTATAAGATTACGACTGTACCTACGTCATGTAAAAAAGCAAGGTGTTGAAGCTCAGAGGAGTTTATACAAGTAATTTGGTTTTTTTGACCTGTAAAATACGCAGGTTACTGCACCTACGTAGATAGATAGATAGATAGAAAATACTTTATTGTACACCATTACAAGAAAGAAACAAAAAACAAATACAATAACCAAAAAACAAGAAAAACAAATGTACAATATGGCGGCCTTATCGCTAAACAGCGATCTCTTCCAGGCAACCATCGGGGTAAGAAGCGGCTATTGGAAAACATGAGGCAGGTGGTACAATAAAAATATGAAGCATATGTATAAAATAAATTATTAACCTAATAAAATACAACTAACCTATATACATATATAAATATATATATATATATATATATCTATAATGAGAATTATATACATAAATATTGTATATACAAACATACATAAATACTTACATACATACCATAATACAAACATACATAATAATATAATACGTATAATAAAATACTAATAAATAAATATAAACATACTTACTACGGTAGTTAATGAAAAAAAATGAAAAATGAAAAATATTTATTATCAAAAAACAACATACATAGTTCGAAATACGTACATACTTACTACGGTAGTTAATGAAAAAAAATGAAAAATGAAAAATATTTATTATCAAAAAACAACATACATAGTTCGAAATATCCGCTGGCACCCACACTAGGAGTTCCTGTATCGTGGGTGCCTGTTTTCCGGTTTACAAAAATACGGTTATGTTGTCGCTCGGTTAACAATTCATGAGTTACATTTGACAATATAACACAATATCTTAGCAATATATCGAAAAACAATTAAGTAAAGTACGATTTTACAGCTTATTACAGTTAGAAGTTATGCTAGGTGTAAAAAAAGTTTTTCTGTTGAGTCATAGTTTAAGGAGGCGAGCCAAGAAATGATTTTTGATTTGGCTTGGTTAACGGAGCAATGTTTAATATCGTCACAAGCACTGATAACTTTATTATAAATGAAGGAATCTATGTAGGGGCTGAAACGTCTGGCAAAAGAAGACTTAATTTTTGGTAGGGAAATCTTAAAGACCCGACGATTGAGTAGACTTTGATAATCTTTAGAAGAAATAATTGACTTATGAACCTTAAGTACCATTTTCAGAATATATAATTGACGCACCGAGAGGACTTTGCATTCCTGGTATAGCTTGACTGTTGGATATCTATAGGGCTTTTGTAACATCGTTTTAAGTACTGACCTTTGAGCTCGTTCCAGCTGTATTAGATATGATTTCGAAGCATTACCCCAGGATGTTATGCAATAGGTGATTATTGACTGACAAAAGGCAAAGTAAACAGATCGTAATGTTTCTATTGAAGTCGAATTCCGAAGTAATTTGATAATGTTAATAATTTTGCGCAAGCGAGCAGAAAGACATTTTATGTGAGATTTAAAGTTTAGATTTTGATCTATAAGGATTCCTAGATATTTTACCACATCTGTTTTTGCCAACGTTACACAATTACATAAATTTTGATGTGCACAGGTGTGCAGTTTCAGTTGTAATGTCGACTTAGGTGCAGAACTCGCAGTCTTGTGAAAGCAGATGTAGTTGGTTTTTAATTTATTAAGTGTAAGTAGATTGTGAGATAGCCATATAGCTACTTGTCTCATTCCCACTTCGGCCTTTTCAAACACCTCTTTCCATGTGGCACCTTCATAGATAACTACTGTGTCATCCGCATAGCACACAATTTCACCACCAACATTAGCGTGTATGTCATTTATGTACATAATAAATAGCGTGGGGCCAAGTATGCTTCCTTGTGGCACTCCAAAATTGGCTGTCTCCACATCGCTTTCACAAGTACCGACTCTAATACAGTGTTTCCTTTCCGTCAAGTAACTTCGGAACCAATCCAGTGCCACCCCTCTTATACCAAATTGGGTTTCTAGCTTTTCTAGGAGTATTGGGATCGAGACAGTATCGAATGCCTTGGATAGGTCTAAGAATACAGCAATGCTAGTTTTGTTATCATCCAAGGAAGTGGTTATTTTAGATATGAACAAGTTAACTGCATCTTCAGTTGCCTTACCACTTCTAAAGCCAAATTGCCTCGAAGAAATTAAGTTATTGGCTGCAATGAACTTGTTAAGTCTCATACTAACCACTTTCTCGAGGAGTTTGGAAAAAGCTGTCAGTAAGGAGATGGGTCGGTAGTTTTGCGGAGAATCTCTAGTTCCGGCTTTGTAAATTGGTTTAATACATGCAACTTTCCAATTCTCAGGAAATATACCAGTCTGCAGACTTTGATTAAATATGATTGTCAGGGGCAAAATCACGGCGTCTTTAATTTCTTTTAGAAGGGCGTTGCTGATGCCATCGATTCCTGGAGCTTTATCGTTTTGGAGTGACATAATAAGATTTCCCAATTCGTGTTCGTCAGTCGGTTCCATGAAAAAGGAGTTCAGCATTAGATGCTTTGGTTTAACTTTCATTGCCAGTTTTTTCTCATCAATTTGAAGTTCTCGTAAAATATTACTAGCTAGGGTATGCCCCACTGTAGAGAAGTATTTATTGCATTTGTCTAAGGAATCTTTAGCATCAACCGCACCCTCAATCTTTAGAAGTTCATAAGGGTCTTCTTTATTAGTAGGAAAATGACATATGTCTTTAATGGATCTCCACATTTTTTTGGGATTATTTACATTATTGGATAAGCTAGTGTTGTCATATTGTAGTTTAAGTTTACGCAGCAGATCATTACAAAAGTTGCGATAACGAGTGTAAATTATACGTTTTAGGATGTCATCAGGATATTTCCGCGATTGCATGTGCAGCCGGTCTCTATGTCGCATACACCGTATTAGTCCGGGAGTGATCCAGGATTTCATAGTTCTTTCACTGCGTTTCAGAGTGATTTGGCTAGTGTGAAGGCTGATAATCTGAGATAGATGAAAACAAAATGTGCTGGATGTTTCATTGGGGTCCCTTGAATCAAGTACTTTATACCAGTCTATTTCGCTTAGGTCTTTTCTGATAGCGTCTATGTCACGTTTAAGTTTAATTCGGTTTATAGCCTTGGATTTTGGCATTGTTAATGATAGACCAAGTATAACAATATCATGATCAGTTATGTCACTGTTACAGATTACTCCTATAGAACCTTCAGCTTTGTTGACGAAGATATGGTCAAGACAATAATAGAAAAGTAAGTGTATTATGTAAAATACAGTCTTGTATAATATAAAATAGTAAATACTTTCTTACCTAACAAATTATGTATTTAACAGGTAGGTACTTTGTATCACAATTTGTAGAGATTTTCAATTTAAATTTAATCCTGTTTTACGGCAAACACGGAAAAACATAAAATTAACTCGGTTCTCTCGCCTGAAAGCTAAATTAATCCGCAGAAAATCTCTGCTAGGTAATATTAAGTTTATATTCTGTTTCGTGTATTAAACTTTAATAGAATCATCGTATATGTTTTAAAATTAATTTATAACATACATGCATGAGTCATGAAGTTTTATTAAAATAATGTAGATACAGTTATTTTTCAGAAGGTACGTAATTTAGTAGATTAAGTAACTTTCCGTGAATATAAAAGATTGGAAAAGAATAAGAAAAGATTTTGTTCGTTCGCTTTTCCTTTGTTAACTGAAATCACCTTTCGGAGCTTTCACGTAAATCTCAGTAATGATGTTGTTTTCCCCAAAGAATGAAAGGGTTTAAGGAAATTGCGACAAAACATTAGAAAGCTTATCAACAAAAAAAGGGTTATAACAAAGCTTTTAAGGTTTAATACTGTTGCTTTACGATGCAAATTAAATAAAAGAGCCGCCCTAATGTTCGTGATTAGGTATCGTTAAGAAATAGGAATTTTATTTTCTTCGCAAATTAAAAGGGTCCAATTAAGGTGATACCAAGATTTCTAAGGTTGGCCCTAATGGTTTTGACCCCGCGATATAACATATTATTACAAATAATTATTTTCTATAAACCGCGAAACGAATTAATTAAGCTGAACCTATAGCCCGCTTTGTTGCGAAACATATTTTATCATGCATCGTGTCTGATTAAACTTATAGATTCTTTTTTTTTGGCAATCTGGAAAGCGCTTTATAATCATGAAAAACATAATGATTAGTTCATGTTGATATTGATATAGCTATGACCTTGCATGCTTGGTTTATGAACCTCACTATTTTTGACGCAAAAATCTTTTGAAATTAGAGATACCTTTAATCTTTAATTAGAGAGACCATCAGATTAAAAAACCTAATTGCTTTTGCCCCTAATGTACCTATTGCTGCCTTTGTTTTTTTTTTTAATAAATGAGTGCAACTTTGTTTTCTTAATTTTTCGGTACATTAAAAGAATACAGAGCCTACTTTTGAGTTTTTCAGAACCAGAAATAGTTTTTCCATCATGGTAAGGGGTACTTAAGCCAATAAAATGCTGCAGCCTCTGTGTACATTCTTTTGCCAGTTTTGGTCTCTTTTAAAGTTACCATGTATTTTATTACTTATATCCGGTAACTTACGGCTATGTAAGTATGTACCAACTACCAACCATCTTAGATTATGTTATTAGCATCAGCAAGCTGTTACTTTAAGCTTGATAATAATGAATTATACAATATGATCGATAGTTCGTAAAATTACTTTCAACATTTATCGGAGTTTTGACACTGTAGCGTTATTAATGGTTTTAGACGATTAATAGTGTTTGCTACGCTCACGCTAGCTTTAAGTCAACAGTGGCTATAAAATAAATTCGAAAACTAATTTACCTTAAATAAACTTCATATTGCGTGTGTATGAACTATGAAATGATCGCTTTCTTCGTTAAGAATGTGATTTTTTGAAAAAGATTTTTTGCACACACGTTTGTGTTCGGACCTTTACTTTTCTTCTATAATCAAAGCTAGACAATACTTACTCTTACTGTTATTATATTTAATTATTAGCTAGAAATATTAAATTGTTTTGCTATAATCCGCTACCTGAAAGTAATCTGTATGTAAACCGTCTGCCGGCCCTCCCACTTAAAAACACACAAGTAAGTTCCCAAGAAAGCAATACAACACATTCACATCCAAAACCACACTTCTCTTACGGCCATCTTACGGCACTTGACGTATGTTTCGTCCCGACACCGGTATATCCTCAGGATATGTTAACTTCCCAATGAATAGACAATCTCGGATTGTATATAATATGGTTCCATTGCTTGCTAAGTAGTACCTAAATAAATTGTTAAACTAATTGTTTCATCAGTTTGCTGGTATTCTGCTGAGACTGTATCATTAATTAATTAGGAACACATAACACATAAAGAAGAAGAAAGGAAGAAAGACGCATACTATCAATATCAATTTTAGTTCCTAACCCCATTTTGAAATATTCCACAATATTTACGAGAATGCTGGTTTTACAGTCGCTTGCATATTTTCAAGACTTTTTAAATTATGATGTTTTGCGACGGTATTTTATGGAGCTATCCCGCTGTTTGTTGGTACAAAGTGTAAATAAATATTACATAAAAACCTAGCTTAACGTCTGTACAGTTGGGCACTACTATCGAACAGTTGGCTGGTACTATCGAACTTACTAAAAACGTTCGTTAATAGCTTTGATTTAAAATTTTGAATTTCGATTATGCGTCACGACCGAAACTTATCCAAATCAGACCTTCAAACGATCCTGACTTAAAATCTACCAGGGAATCGTAACCCAGTATTTGACAGAGAAAACAAGCACCAATGTTTTCTTATTGTAATCAGAGTCATTAGTAATTGGTGTATTTATTCCATTATGTAGCTATGTGGTAATAGCAACACGCATAGTTCACTCATTTTATTCCATCGTCATAGGTCCATACCGCGAATGGCAGACATGGGTTAGTGTGGTTTAACTATGCCAACCAACACTTATATGAATCACATATATATATAAACCTTATATAATCAAATATCAATTAGACACTGCTGACGGTATTCTTCTTCTTCTGTTCCTGGAACTTTTCCGCGTTAGGTGATTGCTTCGCCCATTGCTATTACTAACGGTATTATTGCTATGCCGTGGCAGAAGTGTAGAGCACCGAATATAATAGGAATGCACGCTGCAACCTCTACGGTGCCGTTACACGCTCGGAAGATACTTTGCGGCAGTCGGCAGTGCACTTTTCATATTGTTATCGGTTCAAAGTGTAAAGTTTACACCGAGCAAATAACTAAGCATTGTTACTACCACACTACTTGGTATTAATCTGTACTCTAGGAGTACTTCTGCTCTTCTTTAAAGTACTTACGACTGGGCGCTACTAGTATTTGATTCAATATCTTTAGCCCATTACAGGGAATGGGGTTAGTTAGTACCTATTATACAAGTTTCTGGATTTTCGATTTGAATTTCGATTCGGTTTTACCATGCAATATAAGTTGTATGGTGTTGCGAGAGTTGCGAGACCCAATTGTAGGTATTGCGAGATTTCTTGCAGCATACTCGTATTTAGCACATAAAACCTAGTATCAAATCAAATGTTAATCTGCAGCGACCGACGGTGGTCCCTTTCTTCACCCAGACAGGAGCAAAAATTCAACACTAATGTACACCCACATTTACAGAACTTCGGATAAGATAAAAAAATTACGTGACTCGGCGGGGGATTGCAGTCTGTGATGCAAGTACCGAGTTTCTTGCCAGTTCTTCGCGGTGCAAACCTGCGTTTTCATTTAATTTCACTTCACCTACTCGTAACGATACATACTCGTAATCTATAATATTATGCGGTAGTTTTACTTTTTTAATTAATTTTTTGCCTTTTAGCTGGTTATGATTAAGAAGAACGTAATTAAGGTACCTACTACAATATAGACACGACGCGACGTTTATGCGACCAATGAGGGCGTGAAGAAATCGATCTATTATAGTGGTTATGGACTTTCAATCCACGCTTGTAGGGAAATTCCTATGAAATAATATTAATAAGGTAGACCTATGTCTTATACGTTTAAAGTGCTGAAAGATTGCATTAGATCCTTTGCGCTTAAGATTTTACTAACATAGATTGTAAAAATTGACGATCTTCAACCTCGCAGTCCCATTTCGTACCTGAGGGTCACCCATCTGGAAAAGTCTAGTGGATTTAACTCCTTTATCAAAAATGTTATCTGTTCTGTATTCTCCCATATGAGTTAGGCATCTTCTGAGCTTTTGTTCTAGCCAGTTACCTACGATACTTGGTATGAATGCCCTATTCACTCACTCACAAAATCTCACAAAATTGTCTAGCACTTTATGCATATACTTAATTATCTTTTAAATCACATTTTAATGTACAACACCATTCGTTTTTATTTTACAGGTACCCTTATAGCAGACTTAGCAAAATTACTTACTGAACCGATAAATTTTACTTTTGGTTACCCACCAAAAATTGAGTTGAGTTCAAATAACCGATGGAAAATCTATGCATATTCCATGGATATACGTCAAGCTCTAGTTGGAAATGCTCAGTGCTCTGCAGGGACGTCAGAGTGCACTGTGAATGGACGCTAAAAGCTCAGGCACCTCGTTTAAAGATTTATGTTGGAAAATTGTTGAAAACGCTCGCTCACAGTCACAGACTAACGGACGCGGAAAGTGCATGTTACTGAAATAGTTAGGGAGGGTGGAATATTCTAGGATGTTCCAGTTTAAGCCTATTATAATGTGATGTGCTTTTTTCTTCTTTAAACGAGAAAATTGGAGAAATAAATATTCAGAGTTGAATAAAAAATAACCTCAACCTGTCAGCATCCTAATTTTGTAATGTAAAGATTAATATAATATAACTTTTAAGATTATTGTAATAGTCTTTAAAATAATAATAATAAAAGCTTGGTAGTTATATAATATGGGTAATATCTTAGATCTTGTTGAAATAGCAGCTAAGTATATCACAGTGTTACGCGTTTCTATACTTTACAGCAACATGGGCGAATAAAAATATACTTTTTAAATATGTATATACCTAGTGGATTTCAATGGTTTTGGTTACATGTGGATTCCATGGATATTGGCTAGAATTGGTTTACTTTATTTATATGCATATATTTTTAAAAAGCGGCTTTGCAGTAGGTAGCTACCTGCTTCAAAAGGATTCTAGTACTTACTTCAGTCACATTGCCCAAAGGCTAGTACTATTATGTATTCCGTGCCGTAAAGAGAAGGATGTTGTCACTGACAAAATGAAAGGAAAGGGACCTCAAGGGCGGAGCGGGATGCGTTGGTCGGATCAAATACGCTGCACGTCTCAACTAATAAAGCCGCATGGGCGACATCTTCCGGAAGAAAGTCATCAGTGGAAAGGGTCATGACCCTCAGTAATGAGAAATAACACACAGATAGAGAAAGATTTTGTTTTAATATCTAAGATCTGAGAACAAACTGAAACACTGTCGCATTAATAATGTAATGTAATGAGATAAACAATTACTCTCGGCTTCGCTCCAAGATGTTACAACGTAGTAACACGTCAGACTCGCCGTTTCGCACTGTATTTCAGAGGAAGGTAGACCAAAGAAAAAATTTTCGATGCCACACCAACCGCGGCCCGAACACCCCATTTTTCACAGTTTAGTGCATCGCTGTTTCGTACGTTTTTAATCTTAATATATTTTTTTTTTCTCCAGATAAAAGGAGGTATAAAGTTTCTATCATTCCGAAAAGGAATAATAATATAATAGTGGTGATTGTGATTTTATTGTGATATAGTGAGGAAACTAAGAAAACCCCGAGCCGTGAGTACCTATTCAATTATAAAATGAAAGTACCTAGCATCCGATATGGTCTAGTGGCAAGGATACCTGACTCTCACTCAAGAGGCTCGGGTTCGATTCCCGGTGACGGAAACAGATCACAAACAGGCTGTGTGTTTCTCAACTAGAGGTTGCACAATGCACATACACCTCTACAATAGGGTTGCGTGTTTCTCATACCGGAGTCTCACATACGCCCATACTACACAGGGTTGCGTGTTTCTCATACCGGAGTCTCACATACGCCCATACTACACAGGGTTGCGTGTTTCTCATACCGGAGTCTCACATACGCCCATACTATACAGGGTTGCATGTTTCTCATCTCGGAGTCTCATATACACCCTTACTGACAACCGAAGCATAACTGCTACGCAGACAGCGAACCGATTGCCGCCATTGATGTCGACGTCACGGAGAATGTTTTTTCTGGAGTGAATGTAAGTACCGTCGTTAACACCGGCACCGCTGCAATATCGGCGGTGTTGATCCCCAGCGCGCCTCTTGTCCCAGTTTCCTGTTACTAGTTGCTGTACCGATTGCTGCTGTGAAAGATGCACCTACAGAATATTAGTCCCATACTGAGCATGTTAGAAGATGATCCGAAGGTAATAAGCAAATATTAATTACTTGTGAGCTGCCACGACTACACTACATGCGTAGCTGTTATGTACTTTACTCTTATACTGTAAAGATGCAAATCCATATCTGCTTAAATGGATTCGGCTCGAATCTTATATACCTACATATTATATTTAATATATCGATTCCTCCTGAGGAGACATTTATTCTGATGAATAAAGAGAGCGACAATACGACCACGGCCACAGCTACCAGCTGCAGGCAGCCATATTTTCTCGGCCGTATGAGCGGGAACCGCGCGGCACGCGGTGAGGCGGACGTCGAGTCACGTGACGCTTCGACACAGCTCCTCGAGGAAGTCATCGCCACAGAGTACGCGACACAGAACGGTAAAGCCGGCAGGCCGCTTGGCTTATTTCTACAATGGCTGATTATAATTGATTTAATATTAATCATTATTATTAATATTAATAATCATTTTGTGTTTATGATTCAACATCAATAATTCTACAATTTCATAGTGGTTATCAGATTATATCATGTCATAACCATTGTGATGCTTCGTGATTCTATATATAAAGAAGTAAAATATACTTGGACAGAATATTAAATATTATTTTAAAGAATCTACCTATAGATAATCTTTTGTCTATAGGAGCATTATTTAAACAATTTAATTTCAATGAAAAGAAATTAGATAAACAAACTCGTAAATTTTAACGTAACTAGTTTTTAAACTAGAAAATCATCATGTATCAAATTAAAATTAATTTTTTAAATAAAATATTTTCCTTTTATAGTAAATAATGATTTAGATGACAATTTCAGAAATTTTATGCTTTCAGTGAAATAGCAATCTCTGTGAATTCAATGTGTTACCATTTTCATTGAATACAGCTCCAGTATTTACTAAGATTCTAGATAATTAAGCCCGTCGCAATACTATTGCGACCGATGGATAATTTTTCACCTTTTATTTAGATATACATTTTTATGGGTCTTAAAATAAAGTGACCAGATAGAGAAATTAAAGAATGTTAACTGTAGATTAGACCTACTGCTAGTAATACATAAAAGATTCTGAGAGCTGTAAATGCTTAAATCTAAGCGAAAATTTTAAATATATGCTGGTTAAGCAAAAATATGGATTATACAGCATGTGAAATAAAAGGTGACACTTATGCCATGAAAATATTTACTGATGCCTCAACAACTGGGGATCATGCTTGTGGACCATTGAGTGAATAGGAATGGCAGCTACACGCAAACAGCCTCCAGGACTGAAATAATTTGCTTCGTATTGACATTGCGACTGAAATATCAAAATCTGAAATTGACAAATATTACATTATTATTATAACAATTATGAAAATTGTCTAATATAATGGTCCATGATTCAAAGATTCAAAGATTTATTTCATATAGGCCTGGCTTACGGGCACTAATAAATAATCAATAAAATATTATGATTATTACTTATAGTGGATAATATAATTGCACATGCACTGTGCACATGCTGAATCCTGATTACTTCCGCAGTTCTGACAATAAGATATAAAAAAAAAAAAAAAAAAACACAAATGTAAAACATAATATTATGTTTCATGATATAGGATCCCGATGACTTTACAATCAATCCATATACTATATCGCGGGGAGATTTTATCTTTTCTTATTTTATCTTATTCATCTATAAACAAATAAATAATCATTTATTCTGATTAAACACTTATTACAAAAAAAAAAAAAAATTAAATACAAATTTAATTAACGTTAAGGAACAGGGATTGTGTTGTAACAGTGCCTCAATGGCCTACACAATCGTGTTCTATAAGATACTTACTTGTAACAACAATACTCAACCATTGATTTTAAAATCACAAGATATTTCGACAATTATAATAATTAGTGTAACGAACGCGCAGTACCTACAAATCACCGTAATTGTATAGGGATCTTATCCGGATTTCACTACTCCGAAGAGGAGTCTTATGTATTCATCCACCAATCCGACAATACCTATTCTTAGACAGTATGCCATTTTTTGTTAGATAAAACGGTCTACTTACCACTGCTGAAAGCCATAAATAAGAGATTGAATTAGTTACTGCTGTCAAAATAATGATTTACATATTTTTATAATGAAGTCATTACGAATATTTTAAGTTTTCTATTCTATTGATTCAAATGCATATGGAATATAATAATCACTTGTTGATATTTTATTTTATTATTGTTAGGTCACAGTTTATTATTGCTATTTATGATTGAACTTGTATAATATACATAAAGAGTACTTTGTTTACGGCCTTAAATTGCAAAAATGTCTAATCTAAAATATGTCCGAATTAATGTTGACCAAGTTTCAGAATGTTTATCAGATTAAGTGTACTTTTAAGAAAGTTCAATCTATATTAATTAAATATGGAACCCTAAAAATGGGCACTGGTCGCAGCTCACAGAGTTGAGACGCTGCCTGTGATGTACATACATATAAATAATATATTAATTTCGCAAACACTGAGGTTATAATAAAAATTCCAAACTGAGAAACACCTCACGTCTGCTACTTTTTATAATCACCAAGTTTATATGTATTTATCTTTCATAAAAAAAAAAAAAAAAATAAAATAAAAAAAAAAATCCGGAAATACTTTAAAGTACAATTTCAATTCAATACAATTTATCTTTATTTGTCTTTATATGTATAATACATAGGTGTTACATAATAATTAGTGCTTAAACAAATCCAGCCTTATGGCATGCAATAGGTTATAAAATAGTATTAATGAACTTAAAACAATAATGAATGCATTATTTGCAGATATTACGTCAATTAATCTTTCGTCAAATTAATTTATTTGTGAGATAATCATAAGAATAATATGTCTTTTCATAAAAAACTCTTTCTTATTTTTAAATATTGGAATTAAACTTGTTGATATATATGTTTACATATATACGAGTATATAATATTATTAAAAAAATAAGGACCTTTGAATCTATCTTCATCACTCATTTCATGCAATAAGCCTCATTTTAAAAACTCTTCTTTAACATTGAATAGTTGGTCAAAGGTACCTTATATTTGAATGTAATACCTAAAATCCGTGGTAATGCCAACATCCATAATCACTGCGCACGTTACTAGGCCCGCGTCGATTTCGAAAGCCTTCAGGTTGGGAGTTAACCTACACTTAGTACAGACATTATTAGAAATACTGCAGGATTGAGATCAAATTATTTGGGTTTCACAAAATACTATATTAGTTTAGTATCTCATGAAGTTTAATTAGAGTATCTGCTTAAGATATATTAATACATGTAAAATTTTAAATATATATTAT
Organism: Coenonympha glycerion; assembly: GCA_963855885.1. NCBI lineage: Eukaryota > Metazoa > Arthropoda > Insecta > Lepidoptera > Nymphalidae > Coenonympha > Coenonympha glycerion. Next base: position 10,113,328 of record OY979637.1, on the reverse strand, counting down.
AAAAATTTAGCTATTAATAATAATATTAGAATAGATCATTCGAGGGATTATACTTAATGTAGAGTTGGTTACAACCCATTTCATAACCAATGTTTCAAGTATTAAGTTATTTTGCTATATTTCTCTTATAATGAAAGTAGTGGTTATGTTGAATGTTAATATGTTATTAGGAAAGATTTTGTTTATGACGAAAATATTAATCAATTATTTTGTTTTATATGTCAGAAATTCATGTTTCACGACAATAACTTTCTCTCAACATCTACGTTGTAACATCTTGGAGCGAAGCCGAGAGTAATTAATGATTAAACGAACTTACCTGTACGTGAAGTTCAATCATAATTACTCGAAGAGCTTCGCTCCAAGATGTTAGCAACCCTCCCTCCCAATGGACAGGCCATTTCCCTGGTCGTGAAACATAAGTTAAAAAATAATTAACAAATAATAATCAATTTATTTTAAACACAGATTCTTTGAAGAAAGGATTCTTGTTTCTTCAATTCTGTGTTATTAACAGCTATGCTCTGTGATTTTAACAGCTATGCTCTCTCCAAACTAAATGAGGTGTTCGGGCCGCGGTTGGTGTGGCATCGAAAATTTTTTCTTTGGTCTACCTTCCTCTGAAATACAGTGCGAAACGGCGAGTCTGACGTGTTACTACGTTGTAACATCTTGGAGCGAAGCTCTTCGAGTAATTATGATTGAACTTCACGTACAGGTAAGTTCGTTTAATCATTAATTACTGAAATTCAGAACCAAAATATTATCATCTCAATCTGTATGCAGATTAAAGTTAATTACTGAAGTCTAGCTTGGGAAATTAATTAAATTTTTATAGCGTTTTACTATGAAATAATTTTGTTTTAAACTACGCTGTACTCTGTTAATTAAACACGATATTAAAAATAAATTAATATGTTAGTGGTTGTATCGGTTACATAAAAATGGAGCCGGCTTATTCGAAATAAGACTCATACTATTATTATGGTTCCGGAGTATGCTGCGTAGCATTATAAGAAAATAATATTTTATTTTAAAGTTAAGTCTTGATATTATTAAGTCTTGATAGTGGATTTTCACCATGTAGGCATTTTCGTGACGGAAAAAATCTATTTTATCTCGCCTTAAAAAATTCCCCTCCGGTATACAGTTCGAGAAGTAACTTCGTTTCAGAAGCATAGTTCGTCATAATAAATGAATTTTAAAATGACATGGAGCCCACAAGATGCAAAGTTAATGATTATTCAAAGAAAATTTTATAATATTATGTGGTTTGTAGCATAGAGAATGTGCCGAGTATCCTTTCCGTTCTTCTCGGCGCGAAACTGCTTTCTGAACGTGGTGGTTGGATTTTGACATTTCATAAGTGCAAGAAAAGGGAACATGAGTCATAAAATTTACAGGTCAGTAGGTTCAATGCTTCAAGCTTTTATAATTAATACTGTTTCTTAAGCTTTGACGTAGCCTACATACTCGTATACAGATAGACTGCACTCCACAACTAGAATCCGTTTTACCATTTTACAGCGGAACCCCAAAAAATAAAACAACAGTAGGTACATAAATTACACAATCAATTAGCAAAATAAATTGGATATGTAAAGTAACCACCAACGAGCCGATATTAAATTAGTGGTATTAACGTAATTCGATGGAATCGTAATAAGCGCATGCTTTTTGATCCTCGGATAAATTTGTGAAAGGCGGGTGGCGCCGGACTGGACGCGGTAGAGATGTATAGTATAACTTTACTGGAAGAGATAGGCACAAAAGTGATAAACACATTGTGTAATCTGAGCCTATATTGTGTACCCATTGAGTTGTATACGTATATTATTCTGTGACGTATATATACACATAATTTTTTGCCTCTTATGTAAGTGTGATTTTTCAATTTTATTATTACCATGATTCTCCGGCCGAAGGCCTATCTAAACGAAATCTGCAATAACTTCGTTTACCTTATCTCCCGGTATCGTTTGTCGAGAATTTTCTTTAGGGAGACTTTGGTTGCAGGCGTTTAGCTGTTTCCTACACTCAAAAGACCATCAAAAGGTTAAGCGTTCCGGTGCGATGCTGTGTACACAATAGTTGAGGTTACTCACCTCCTTCGCAGTTAATACTATAACATTTTTGGCTGCATTATCACATACCATCAGGTGAGATTGCAATCAAGATGGGTACCAGGTATATTTTTAGTGCGTAAAAAAAAATGACGTGATACTGTCAGAATTTAAAACTTGAATAATTCGTGAGGTGTCTGTTACGGTAATACTGTGTGGTATCGGTTACGGTATCGCGAGTTCAATTGTTTTTCCCTCATCTCAAATAATACCGAACGCGCCTAAGAACAGGACAGATTAATTTGTTTTGCTTTAATCCGCTACTTAAAATAATCTTTATGGTTCAATATGCACGAAAACCGCCCCATTAAATCACCAAACACAATTCTTCCAACACTTTCTTTGACGCACGTTTCGTCCCAACACCGGGACATCCTTAGGAAATATTGACTTCACAATGCGAAATCGTAGAGTTAAAAAGATGTTTTCATGTCAAAAATTTAAGATGGCTGGCATTTCCAGTGGTTATATGCGGTTAGCCGTCATCTCCGGGGCGCCTGGCCACGGGCTAAACTAATTAGGCCCCCTGCCTGTGTCAATGTTGTGCACGCGGCCCGGTTTAATGCGTGTGTCTCCATTAGCCTCCCTCAGTTTAAACACCCTGGTCGGTCACCCTACGCAGTCACAGTGCACACTGTATCCACACTGTACTGACAATTCGCTGAAATTGATTTGTGCTTGAGGGGAGCGTCGCTGATGGCTATTTGTGAACAGTTGTTGTCTGTTTTCGTTTTGGTATGAATTTTTAGGGTACACATTAGCCTGTGTACCTACTCGTAATATCATCATGTACACAATATGTTATTTTCTCTCTGCTTGTAAATTCCTACTTATTCTGCAATATTAAAACGTATACCTAGTCGTAGATACGTATAATATCTATCTACGTTGAATTGAAAGAGCTTTTTTTAGAATATAATGTGAACGGCAAATAATATCTAGTGTATAACGGACAGATAGACGGCCGGATTAAGTTGCACCATAAGGATTCCTTTTTTACCATATTTTTGCATTGGATGAGAGTTATGGAACCCTAAAAGCTATGGAATGAAGAACTTGCTACGAGCAGGTAAAATTAACACAGCAGGTCCGCTGTGAAAACAGACAGATTTTAGTGGGTGCAAGCCGCACATAAGGCTTTCATTTATCTTAACGGAGGGGTACCTATGCGTTAGGCGTTTTGTAAAATATATCACATAAAAAAGGCGCAATTGGTTATACATATGCATTAAAATAATACAAAAGTCAGTCTCTGTTTCGCTTCTATCACTTGTTATCACTAAATATCAGTATGAGATAGTTGAGTCCGACGCCGCGCTCGCTCCGCAGATGCAGCTTGACAAACGTGCTGCCCACGCCGCCGTCACTCACAGTCACCTCCGCGTCCGTCCGCGAGAGGTCGCGGGCGATGATGGCCTGCAACGGAGTTACACCGATTGAATCCAACTAAATACCTACATGTAAAAAGAGAGCCAAGCTCAGTATAATTTTACAAGGAAAAAAAACCCGGAATCGTCTATAGATGGATTTTAATGCAAGTATTAGGACAATCAACATCTTTAAACTTTTACAGCGAGAACTTGTATAAAAGAGTAGTTCAAAGGTAACATAGGCTCCCATGATATTAGAGGAAAGGATATGAAAACAAAAGAAAAACATCTTCAAACCAATGACGAAATACGCTAATGCTTCAAACCAACTCCAGACTCGCAGCAATGAGTTCGTCCGAGTATCGTTCCACAATAATAGGTATATGTATTTTAAAAAGTAGAAAATAAATGGAAACAAAACGCAGGCATTTAAAAAAAAAATCTGCTCCTAAGGGGGTACCTAAACTGGATGTCACGAGAGTGAAGCCGTAGGCTAAAAATAAAATATATATACATAGTAGTTTCTTGAAGTTTGACTTCATCCGTGTAACCATTGCTGAAACAATTTTAAAGCTAGACTTAATTTTAGACGTAGACCTATATAATGCTGAAAATTATTCATCAAACTGTCACCACCAAACTCTTGATTTCAAAGTCTGAAATTTCAGTTAAACTTTCGAGACAACTCAATCGGTTCAGACCTCAAATCGAATGCAAATAATTTGTAGTAGACAATATACTCTACCTTAATAATACGATTCTTTGGATCAGTGTACGTGTAATCCTTATCTCTTCTTATTAGCGGTATTTTGTTATACACGACTTTCTCAGTTGAGATTAGCAAGTTATTGACTCTCGATCCGAGGACCAAGTCCTTAGCTTCAAGTAAATGTACACACACCACCAAAATTAGCACCAACAAAGTTATCCTCTTCATTTTAATCATTAAATCACATTACAGATTTGTTTATAATTAATGTTAGTACGCTCCAAGCAGACGTGCAAAACTGACTACTGAGTCATATCATTTGTTTAAGGAAAAACGGGTTATCGACGCTAAAAGTGTTAACCTTGTATTGAACGTTTTGTCTTTGCATTGATGACACAAGATTATTACGCAAGCTAATACGTGACAGCTACAATCTCTGCTCTTATTTCTTGAGCATTAATTACGTCATGAGTCATATTTAATAATAGGTAGATATAATTATTACAATGGTACAGAAAACCTAGTGGTCCTACAGTACAATAACATATTCCTAATGGCTTTATTTCGCATAGACCAGATTTCCATATGTTCAGCTGATACCTTCCTAATTTAAAGTATTACCGCCAAGCGATTTAGCTTATCGGCGCGATGCTGTGTTTACTTAACTACGGTACCACTGAACTGATATTGATAAAACTTTAAAGTAAGTATCAATTAGTAGGTAGGTACAGCTATTATATGCGAGTAACATGTATTTGTTAACTTATCAAGTAATTTGACTGTGTATAGGAGATAAAAGTAGCTTCTCGGGTAATGAAATAACTACACGTATTTGACAACCTCCCTGACGCAGGGGACGCATGCTCAAGTGGGAGGTCGCGGGTTCGATTCCCGCCACGGGCCACTGGAATTTTATAATTTCTAAATTGACTCCGGTCTGGTCTGGCGGGAGGCTTAAGTTAGTACGTTAACATCTTCGGCTGCATCATCAGGTGAGATCGCAGTCAAGTACTAACTTGTACTGTGTAAAAAAACCTAGTAAGACGCGGGCAACATCTAGGCAGAATAACTAGTGGCTCGTGGTCAGTGGACAAGGCTCGGGATATGTGTCGGGTAATTTATTTGAAATGCGTCGCGAGGAAGTCGTTGATGAGTGCAGTTAGTTAATCTTCCTGACGTGAGGTGGTTGAGCAAACTGACTAATGACGTGAAGAAACACCAGTATCCTCGTTATAGACTATCATTAGCGTAGGTAGAACTTTCTAGGTTCACTTCATAAACATCAGATTGACAAACAAAAACAAATTTCAACTGATATGTAGTGAAAGGTGTCTTCTTATACGGAGCTCTTTCCGATAGGCTTCAGTTAATCAACTGTGAAAAAGTAATGTATTACTGTGCTTTTATTTGAACCGCAATGTAGCCGAAGGACTAATGGGAACAATGCGGCCCAAAAACTGAGGTGTCAGAGTGATAGGCATAGTACAGTGTGTCGAATGATATTGCAATGCCAAATTGTGGGACGCACTGCATCTGGCATTGGCAAGCGTAGGCGTCAGGTGAACGTCTTGCTTGTCTTATAACTGTTATCAACAATTAAAAAAAAACAATGGATTAAATATTAAAGTTAACCTGGTTTTTTTAATTCACAAGTATAACTAGCTGAGGCATCAGGAATTTAGCTCCTGGCTTGGAATTCCATTGATGCACCTGTAATTTTTCCTGCACCTGCACCTGATAGAGGAGAAAGTCGCACTTTAAAGTATCAAAAAATAACATTGATTATTATACCTACCTCATGTTTTGTTGATAGTGCATTAGGTACTATCTACCTACTCCTTATTATAATAATACCTACTCTTAAACTCGTTTTTGGCTAGATTGGTGCAAATAGATCTCCTCTAATTCTACCTGTGTCACAGTAATGGGTCTAAAAAGAGTGACCCAACAACTCATATTAATTATTGCTTAGAAACGAGTAGCTACTTTATTACTTTATTTTTTTGAAATAAAATTTCCCATTAATCTCTAAAAGTTTAATTAAAACATTTCAGCTAGACCCAGACAAAGTAGCAGGTAGCCCGTTTGAGAGGCAGGCATTAATAATATCGCGCGGCCGCCGGCGACAGACGGACAGGCGCTACCGGGAGCTGGGACCTGCAGGAAGATGGATATTACCTGTAAATGCATATTACTGATATTTATTACTATTCAGATGGAAACATGCCGCAATTGAACCTACCTACGTGTAATGGTACATGCATAGATTTATAATAGGTCGCCCCTCGCTCTCCGACTAGATACAGCTTCGTGAGTTCGGCAACTTTTTTTGTAGTGTGAGTGTGTCAATTTGAAATTTGTAAGGTGCGCGGATGCTAGTGTGCGTGAAAAATTGTGTAGCCACCGAGACGGCTCGGGTTTACCAATTTGGGCAAAGTATTTCTTGCCGCACTTTTGGCAACTTGGTTTATGGTAGTAATTCTAGAAATAGTGTAAACTAAGCTTGAAATATTTTTCAAGCTGCGTATCAACTATCCAAACTTAACACTCCAAAGCGAAGGCAGAAACCCCTAAATCCAACTCCACTTATTTAAAAGAAAGTCTAGTTTAATATTTAATCAATAATAACTATTGATATACCGATTGGTTTTACAGTGTCGATAGTTTTGTTACTCTTGAAATCCGGAAAGTCCGCCTTCCATTTAGCAATACTGTGTATGCAGTCTCTTTATTCATTTGCTGTTCGCTCGAATCACTGACATTTAATAATTGTATTGCTTTTAATAACCATTTGCAAATGTCATCAATAAGTGTTTTCAATTATTTTATTGTATGCTACAATATTAATATCAGCACCATAATCTCGAACGTTTCATTGAATAATGATCGGACGAATTAACACATAAATTTTAAAGTTTTTCTGTTGAGGAGGAGTATTTACTTAAAGAAGTTAAGAAATTAAAATTATTGGATTACCAAAGAATACCATAATATGGATTTACTAGGGTATTCTTTCTTAAGAGACTAGAACTCTATAATATTATTATTCTTTTGAAACATCTGTATGCTATTGGAGCAGATACTGTTTTTTTATTTTTGAATGGTAAATTGGTAAACTTCGGAGATAAGGGGCGGGGGAACGGTATTTTTTTCGACAGTTTGCTCAATAAATCAATTAAACTATCCGGCATAAAAATAAATAAAAATCGGTTTAAGAATACACAAGTAACGCCCTTTCATATGATACCCCACTCTTTATTGTTATCTCATTTTGAAATTCCGACGACCCTTTCCTTACAAAAAAATAAGCATTCTAGAAATTAAAGATTAATAACCTCACTGAGAACTACTTAATATCTTAAAGTTACTGAAGTGTCTTGAATCTATCATACTACCATTCGTTGGTTCTACCATAGGTAGTTCAAAGAGTTTTTGTTTTACTTTTTCATGAAAATTAACAGCTACGCGGAGCATTGTATTTGGAACACATCAGACGGCGTAAATGTCGTAATAAATTCGCAGTTCGCTGTTTGTTCCCCGGTGTACCAAGAAAGGTTAAAATCACACTATCAACTAATATTGCGATTTAAATATTGCAAAAGTGACTGAAATCGAAATTTATTAACATGGCAAGATTATTTTGATTTTTACACTATACAAGTTAGTACGTACTTGACTGTGATCTCACCTGATGGTAAGTGATGATGCAGCCGAAGATGTTAACGTACTAACTTGGAAGGGGTAAGTAAACACACCCCCAACGGTTTTTATACAGCATCGCACCGGAACGCTAAAATTGCTTCGCGGTACGTCCTTGCTGGTTGGGCTAGCCTAGCCATGGCTGAAGCCTCCCGCCAGACCAGACCTGAGCCAATTAGAAATTATAAAATAGCAAAGTGTTCCGTGGCGGGAATCAAATCTTACCTCCAACACATTCGTTCCGAACGCGCGTTCTCTGCGCCAGGGAGGTCGTCGTATAAGATATGATCGTCCGGGCGCCGGCGGTAACGACGCCATATTTGAAAAAATTTTGGCTTCAACATATTATGTCACATATTTCACGTCCTCTTGGCATATAGCCTCCTTCGTCATTGCCTCAAGCGAATTGACCACAGATAAGAAATCAGCGCATATGCTAAGCTTCGGGAGTTAAGCATATCCGCTGATTGGCACCTGAAAGTCATCCTCAATTTAGTAAACTCTCCGTCAAGGCTAGACATAAATAGATGTCAATGCTGTATGAAAAGCAACTAAGGGACAATTAATATACATAAATTGATATTTTATGTTAATGTCTATGCCGACTTTTCCATTACCATGAAAAATATATGGCATAATACAGTCACAGCTTACAGCAGCATACTTGCGCAGCGACTTTTTGCCATGCAACATATTGCTAGTGTGATTTCACGTGTATCTGGTTTCTGGATGTTATTCCAGACGCCACGTCATCCTTTGATCTCCGGCCGACTTTTTGCTGAGCACTTGTTTAATGTGACGACAAATAACTCTAAAAGGAACTTGGTTTTTCTGATTTTATCAACCGAGAACATCGCGTTTTAGCGCTTCAAATGTGTGTACTCCATCATTAGTGCGATCATCTGCAGATTGCGGGATGTTTGTGAGAGATAGGGAATTCTTTTTAACACGTCCGCGTCTGTTTTTGTCATTTGGATTTGCGTTTTTTGTCTGTAAATATACCGTGTAATTTGAACGCTTTACTTTTATAATATCAATTACTCTTTCGCATCGTTTACGGTACACATTTTTAATACAAAACCATTTCAAAAGTCTTTCCTTTAAATTTGACTTAGCGGTAGCTTAGTGACGGCTTTTATTATTTGAGATAGGCATGATAAAATGTCCAAAATACCTGATACATTCTTCTGAATTTAGCGAATCTGTTTATTCAATAAATAAACGACATTAGTTTAGATTGCTAAAAAAAGCAAAATACGATACGAAATATTTACGAATTATTTACTGCCCAGTGCCCATTTGAAGCATTGTGAAAGCAGATCTACGTAATTGAGTCAAGCGCGGGCTCGTCAGCTAAGCCAAACGAATCAAATCAGTCAATTCTCGGTACAACAGACCTCAAATATTCATACGTAAACATCACTCTTATTAAAATGACACTAAGGACTAAAATGAAATAAACAAGTTTACTAACGCGTGTGGTCGTTCATACAGGCGAATTGATATTTCCTCTTTCCGACGAATACATAGTTAATTGCATTTCCGCAGGACCCTTATTGTTTGTGAGACAATCGTTGGAAGAGATGCATTAGCGTTGAATTATCAAATTACTATTGAAATTGATATTTGGAACTTTTGTTTTTAGGGTTCCATACCAAAATGGTAAAAATGGAACCCTTATGGTGAGACTTTCTCCGTCCGTCCGTCCGTCCGTCCGTCCGTCCGTCCGTCCGTCTGTCACACTCGATTATTTCAGTAACTATTCAAGCTATCAACTTGAAATTTAGAATATTTATAAGAAATAGTGACGCGACGTCATAACAATCGTAAAAATTTGAAAATTGTTTTTATTTTTATTTAAAAAGGGGGGAAAACCGAGTCGATAAAATTTCAAAATGAGATAACAATATTGAGTGGGGTATCATATGAAAGGGCGTTACTTGTGTCTTCCAAAACTATTTTTTATTTATTTTTATGCCTGATAGTTTTTGATTTATTGGGCAAACTGTCGAAAAAAATACCGTTTCCCCCCCTTATCTCCGAAGTTTACCAATCGAAAAATCTGAAATAATTCTGATCAATAGAAGTTAACGTATATTTTACAGGAAAAATAAAATCAACTCGCTGACTAATATACTTTTTTTGATAATAACAATAATCCGACAAAAACAAAGTTACGTTTGCGGTTTGCTAACAAAAGTACCTACATGTAAATTATAATACTCGTAAATTCATGAACAAAAGTGATTCTTTCAATGTTTTACTTCTTTTATGGTATGGAACCCTCGGTGCGCGAGTCCGACTCGCACTTGGCCGGTTTTTTTTTATTGGTTGATTGACCAAACAGCTATTAATTAGAGTCAACAAGAGCACATATGTATATTTTTCTACTTTTTGTGTGTGATATAGCGGCAACAGATATTATATATACATCACTTGTAAAAATTTCAAGTTGCTAGCTATCACCACAGTGTTAAGATCCTACTACTATCTTTAAACTGTGTTATTACGGGTCAAGAGATACAGCCTGGTGACAGACGGACGGACGAGCGGACAGCGAAGTCTTAGTAATAGGGGGCTCTTTTTATTCTTTGGGTACCTACGGAGCTCTAAAAGATCTCAACCTATAAATTGCAAATGTAAACGTAATATTTTTTGTGTTGGCTCAGCACAACCACTGCGACTGTACAAGGGTCACTGACATTGAGTGACGAGACTTATCTTCTCGAGTGACAGTGGGACGCGCGGAAAGCTTTGTTTTTCCTCCAGACGGCTTGTGAGCACAGGGTCGAATCTCTATCGGATGAAGGATGTACAGTTCCGATGTAAGTTGGAATCGTTACTACCATGTACCATAACGTATTACCCTATACCCAACTCAAGCTGTTTTGGGTTTAGCTTTATGCTTCAAAAGACGCACGCATTTCTGAGCTCGAATTCAGTTTAAAATTCACGTTGCAGGGATATCCTTACAGAACGCCACGTACGTGTCAGTGTTTGGTAATGTCACTACAATTTGTATTTCACTTGACACTCAGACTAAGGTTATTATTAGATTAGGTATTCTGTTTTTTTTTTCAAAATAATATTTTTCTCACTCACTTTCTATAGAAAAACTGCGTGTTTATTTAGGACTAATAATCATTATTTAGGACTAATGATCATTATTTAGGACTAAGGATTTATTTAGGAATAATGATTACTAATAGTCCTAAATAAACACGGTCTTTTCATGGCATTAAAAGTCATAACAGAATCTTAGGAGTGAATAAAGTCTATTACTTAGGTATGTACAGTCACGAAATGAAAAGGTTCGTCGATTCATATTACTTTTTGAAACTATGACATATTATTCTGTTATTATGTTGGCATAATGGACTTTGCATACTAGTGCAAGCTAAAACTGACACTAAGGTGACGAACCTTTTCATTCCGTGACTGTACTAATGAGTAATGTACGTAAGTAAGGTAGTAATATTATTGAATTATCCTTATTGATCTATTTATTAACTGAAAAAGCATCTCTACGGAAAAGAAGCTTATTTCACTTTTAAGGTACTTTAACTATCTCAGCGGTGTCAAAAGCTCTGAGCGAATATGGGGCATCGCGCAGCTCCGGCATTCCAAGCCTGATATTAAAGTGCAAGGCTTTACAATCTTTTTTGATCACTTTTATGGAGATGCGCCTTAAATAGGTCAGCTTGGGAAAATTGAAATGTACGAGAAAAGACGACTTTTCTGAAATTTCTAATCTCTTTGTTTTCTGTTTTCGTTGCGTTTTTCACTCCTTTTTATTTTATCAAATGCAGTGTTTGTTGAAATTCCTGAAATGGGTCAACCTGGTTAAATTGAAATTGAAACGTTTGTTTTATTTACTTCGTGCTTAACGTTATTTTGAAAGCATCTGCAAAACGGTTTGAATTTTAGATGATTTAAAACACGATAATGCAGAGTAAAAATATTGTTACTAATTTATTTGTTTATAGACTGAATGAAATTTTAAATTCCAAGTTCCTATTGAATTTTATTACTTATACCACCAGTATTTAAATATATAATGCCTCGTATTTTACGACACCATAACAAACATTTAAAACGAAACTTGTCACGTACCTATTCGAAAAGGAAAAACAGAATTTATTCGTCAGTAACAAAAAACTATAAAGCGTTATAAATAACATTTTTGAAGCGCACAATATGTTTTATGTGTTTTTGGGAATAGCAAAGAATTCGGCCCATTTTATAACAGGCCCAAATATATAACATGCTGTAACGCACAACTATAAAGATTATTATTTATTAGGTCGCGTGATGACCGCTCTATGTGGAAAAACTAATTTTATTTTCATTAGAGCAACGTGTTCGCGATACGCGGCTGCGGTAAATTTAGCCTTAATTACATTGATATAAAAAGAACCAAAGATAGGTAACGTATTAAACACGGTGCCTATGGCAAATGTGCCATTCTACATTTGACAAACTAATCTCTTGCTAATCATCGCGTTTGCCAAACACATCACAAATACACAAATATATAAATAGTGGACAACATCACATGCATTGCTCCGATCCCTTAGTAAGTAGCTTATGCACTTGTGTTAAGGAAATCAGAAACAACGAAGGTACCACAACACCCAGACCCGAGACAATGTAGAAAACTTATTTTTCTACATTGCACCGACCGGGGATCGAACCATCAAAAGACACCAAAAGACGAACTTTCATTTCATAGAAAAATATTCCATTTATAAAATCATTTATTGATAACCAAAAGTTTTGAATTGTTAGGCAAATAGATTTTTTACCAAATTAAATTGTCCACTTAATTAAATTGTTTTAATAAGAACTTTTGCTTTTTGACAAAGAATTTAATTGGTGTCTACTTGTAGTAATATTATGAGATCATCTGGTCACGTAAACTAGTAGGCACACTAGTTTTTGCCAACATTTTCAGTAGCTAGAAAACGTCTGTGGCAAATTGCCGCAATATCTCCATTTGCGGCTCTCTTAATAGGTATATTTTTTTCACAGTTGAACAGTACTCTTATATATTCCGTGGTTGAACTCGTATCGTTATACTCTTGCATTCATAAAAGAAAAGGGTAGTGGGGCCTTCCGGGCGCGAAAATTCAAATTTTATTTAGTTTTTTGCTAATATTGAGCTAATACATTAATAAAAACTTTGCTCAAAAGTACGCATTTAGTTCCAAATCTGGGAAACTGAAAAGAATAATCTTCCGGGAACAAATGGAAATAGGAATTACCGTGCAAAGTTTTTATTAAAAACATGTGAATGCATAAATACTATGCTCGCAAAACTCATTGCCATAAACCTATAATGTGTAGTTAGTCTAATATTTGCGAAAAATATTGAATGGAAGCAGGCGTTAAGTATTTTGCGGAAATCCATAATTAGCAGGACTGATTAATTTGTTTTGCTATTCACAATGCGAAATCGTAGAGTATACTCTACGATTTCGCATTGTGAAGTCAACATCTCCTGAGGATGTCCCGGTGTCGGGACGAAACGTGCGTCGAAGAAAGTGATAGAAAATTGTGTGTGGTGTTTATGTGGATGGTGTTCCTGCATATTGCACCATACAGAATCCTTTCAAGTAGCGGATAATAGCAAAACAAATTAATCAGTCCTGCTAATTTTCGAAAAACTAAATACAATTTGAATTTCGCGGACTTGTAGGCCCGAAACACGTTAAGGCATAACTTCAAATCTGTGATAACGTATATCAGTGGTTAATTATAATAACAACAGTGTTTTTATTAACGAGTACGACGAAAGCGGCAATAAAAATCAATAACCGCGTACCGATTCATGTGAAACCACTATTAGAGATAAGAAATATACCTAACTATTAATTTGGGCTCAATTAAAGGTCGGTTCAAACCTAACGTGGCACTATAAAGTTTGATGACCGCTCAAATAAAAATCTTGAAGTGGATTTTTGATCAGATTGTAAATTCAAACTAAGTAAGTACACGAAAGTGATACCTACTACAGGACTTGCCAAAGCGATGGTGTATACAACATTAACTATGTTGATGGTAATTAAATAATGAGCTATACGAAAATATATAATACTCTTGTCCTCTTCCTGATTTGATCTCTATATTATTAAAGTTACGAATCTTTAGGCCTGAAGAAGGTTTTAGGTAGTAGAAGGTAGTAGAGTGGGTGGAGACCAATGACGAAGTATGCTACGCTAAGAGGACGAGAAATATGTGACGTATGTTGAAGCTAAACATTTCTCAAATATGGCGTCGTTACCTCCAACAACAGTACGGTACCGCTGACAGCACATAATATTCTCGCTTAGATCGACATTTTACAGGTTTGACAAATCAAAAAGGATGCTTTAGGGTGGAGCCTAAAAATACATGCGTGACGTCAGTACCTAAGTGTTGAATCAATGGTAGAGACTAACTTGCAAATTGCAAAATATGTATGTCCACAAGTATATGAACGTAAGACAAGAATCAAAGATACATGGAGATTGGATTGGAGGTTTGTTGCTGTGATCTTATGTTGAAAGAACAAAGAACCATACATAGGTGTTATCTAAAACAGTTATAAATAAAACTAATATACTCGTACATATTATGTAAGAGGCATCAACGGTTACTATTTATTATGGACTTTAACAAAATGAGGCAATTAATTTTTTTATTACTAAAAAACTGACGGCTATGTTCCATACATTTATTAAAATTAACTCTATTATCCGTAAATGATACGTGTCAATCGCTACATTAAGTTTCAGTGCAGGCTTTTATCGGCGAATTCACTCGTTATTTTTATAAATAAACCATGTAACTTAATGAGGTGCAAACAAAATGACGTATCGTTCGATATTAAGCCGTTTCGGTTTATATTACAGTTTAATCCGGCATTGTGAAAGGATTAAGGTTTTGTAAATAGACTCGCATTGAGGAACACGCGAAGCATTGATATTAAGTTTGTGTTTGGTAAAGAAAATGTTTTATTTGCTGAATTATTGCATGCCATTCACGTCTCTATTGCATGTGGATTAACGGTTAGTATCGGTAAATGCTTTCTTTTCGGTGTGTATTGATAGATCGTGTACAAACTTCGCGTGTTCGTCAGCTATAGTGACACGAAAACGGGTATTTTCAGTTTAAATATTAATGAGATAGACAGTTTGTTTTAAGCATTTACATTTAGAAGCCATTCAAAGTCCTTATTCTATATTTGGATGGAATAGGTAACAGTATTTCCACAAACATAAATAAGATAATATTTCTTTAGCTTTTGTCCACAACTTCACCTGCGTGAAATTCGGATTCTCATGTGGAAACATGTGAAAACATGAACTTTTAGGGAATTAATTATACTATATATAGCTCAATTACCACTGACTGACTGATTGACATAATTGTTCTCCCAGAAAGAGACAGAAAACGATATAATGATGTACGGGAGATGTGTTCGGGTGCGGGAGTCGACTAGGGAAAAATTATGACATTTCAGAAAAACAAGATGGCGGCCGACGTGACTTTCGTATCTCTTTTGTTTTCCAACCGATTTCGTTCAAAGTTGCAGCACTCGAGGAAATGAGTAAATGGTTTTTAGAAAAATTGGAAAAATTTTGAAAAACAAGATGGCGGCCGAGCTGTGGTGTTTTAAAATTTTTCATTTTTCGACCCCAAACCGCGGCACCACAGATCCTAAACGGGGTGGTTGAGGATGTCAATTTTTTCTTGTTTCGCCCACAATTATCCTGAATTTTGACAAAACGGGAGTAATTTTTCAAAATCCAAGATGGCGGCTGTTCTGGCGGCCAATCAGTGTGAGGTATGAAAAATTGCAATTTTGAAAGTCAAATTTCTCGCAGTTGGCAGCATCGGAGCGTTTCGACTTCTATGGGGCGATTGTGTGTAAAGACTCGAAGTATTGATTGGGGAAGAAAAAATTACCCCATTTCTCGGGAAATTTCGAGATTTTCCCCAAAAAGTAAAAAATCGAAATACGGACTTTTTGCTAAATCCGAGTATAAGCGATCACGTGTCTTACTCATACAAATGACATTTGAGTATTTTTGTCGCCGAGGACTGGCAACACTGGAATCTATCAAAGTAAAAGTGATTTTCGACATGGTCACTTTTCAGGGGCTATTGTGGCGCCTGGGTGCGAGCGAGATGAAAACTTGAAACGTCATCAGGGGCGGTATATCCTGTAGTTACTGGGAAAAATACGAAACTGTGTAAAATATTTACCGCAAATGAGGTGGCGGCCATTTTGTATTTTTTTCTGTTTTTGAAAATTTTGATCGTGTTTTTGAGGCACTTGGCAACATTTCGGAAAGTCGAAATGTATGAACCGATTGTGTAACTCAACGGGTAGTATCGAAATATATAGGCAGTGTTGCCACATTTGGGGTAGTTTTCGAGATTTTCCCCAAAATGTCCTCCTGTAAAATTTTGTATGAACAATATTTTTTTCACTTATGGCTTCATATAGAAGTCAAAAAATGACTCGGTGAAAAATATGGAGAGAGCTGATGATTGAGGATTTCGGAGACGGGTGAAGGGCTCAGCCAGGGTATTGAAGATAGGTGGGGGGTGCAAGACCAAATGTCATTCGAAACCTCGTGCACTTGCCAATGCGCTGAAAAAAATTTCAAAATGGCGAAAAAAAGATGGCCGCCATACAAATTTCGTCTGAGTCTATCTCAGAAAGTATAAAAGTTAGAAAAGTAGTTTCTTAGCAAAAGATAATCAGGACGACAAGGTATATCTATTGAAAGAAAAAAAAATCCAAAATGGCGGAAATTTTTTTTCATACTAAATTGTATGGCGACTTGGATCTATAAGAAAATTGGCATGGTTCTCCTAGAAACAGACATAAAACGATACAATGATGTATGGAGATGTGTTTGAGTGCAGGATTGGAGTAGAGAAAAATTATGACATTTCAGAAAAACAAAATGGCGGCCGACGTGACTTTTGTAACTCTTTTGTTTTCCAACCGATTTCGTTCATTCTCGCAGTACTGGAGGAAATGAGTAAATTGATTATAGAAAAAATGGAAAATCATGTAAAAACAAGATGGCGGCTGAGCAGTGGTGTTTTAAAATTTTTCATTTTTCGACCCCAAAAGGCGGCGCCACAGATCCTAAACGGGGTTCTCAATGATGATAGTTTTTTCTTGGTTCGCTTACAATTGTCCTGAATTTAGACGAAACGGTAGTAATTTTTTAAAATCCAAGATGGCGGCTGTAAAAAAGTAAAAAATCTAATCATTTTGCAAAATCCGAGTATTAGCGATTACGTGTTTTGCTCGTACAAATGACATTTGGGTAGTTTTGTCGCCGAGGACTGGCAGCACTGGAATCTATCATAGTAAAAGTTATTTTCGAAATGGGCACTTTTCAGGGGCAATCGTGTCGTCTGGGTGCGAGCGAGATGAAAAATTGAAACGTCATCGGGAGCGATATATCCTGTAGTTACTGAGAAAAATACAAAACTGTGTAAAATATTTCTGTGAACTGAGATGGCGGCCATTTTGTATTTTTTTCTGTTTTTGAAAATTTTTATCGTGTTTTTGAGGCACTTGGGAACATTTCGGGGAGTCGACATGTATGAACCGAGTGTGTAACTCGAAGGGCAGTAATGAAATATAAAAGCAGTGTAGCCACATTTGGGGAAGTTTTCGAGATTTTCCCCAAAATGTCCTCCTGTAAAATTTTGTGTCTTACTCGTACAAATGACATTTAGGTAGTTTTGTCGCCTGGCGCTGGCAACACTGTAATCTATCAGATTAAAAGTGATTTTCGACATGGCCACTTTTCAGGGGCAATCGTGTCGTCTGGGTGCGAGCGAGATGAAAACTTGAAACGTCATCGGGAGCGGTATATCCTGTAGTTACTGGGAAAAATACGACACTGTGTAAAATATTTCTGGGAAAGGAGGTGGCGGCCATTTTGTAACTTTTTTTCGTTTTTGAGAATTTTGATCGTGTTTTTGAGGCACTTGGCAACATTTCAGAAAGTCGACATGTATGAACCGATTGTGTAACTCGACGGGCAATATTTAAATATATAGAAAGTGTTGCCACATTTCGGGTAGTTTTCGAGATTTTCCCAAAATTTCCTCCTGTAAAATTTTGTATGAACATTTTTTTTCACTTGTGGCTTCGTATAGGAGTCCAGAAATGACTCAGCGAAAAATATGGAGAGAGCTGATAATTGAGGATTACGGAGACGGGTGAGGAGCACAGCCAGAGTATTTAAGATAGGTGGGGGGTGCTCGACCAAATGTCATTCGAAACCTCGTGCAATTGCCAATGAGCTGAAAAATTTTTCAAAATGGCGTACATAAAAAAGATGACCGCCATACAAATTTCGTCTGAGTCTATCTCAGAAAGTATGAAATATAGAAAAGGGGTTTCTTAGCAAAAGATGATCACGAGGAGGAAGTCTATTTATTGAATATAACAAAATTTTCAAAACGGTGGAATATATTTTTGTCCTACTAATTTGTATGGCGATTAGGAGCTTTAATAAAATTGTCATTGTTCTCCTGGAAATAGATAGAAAACTATACGTATGGGAGATATGTTCGAGGGTGAGATATGAAAAGGGAAAAATTATGACATTTCAGAAAAACAAAATGACGACCGACGTGACTTTCGAACATTTTATTTTTTTGTTTTCCAACCGATTTCATTTAAAGTCGCAGTAATTTTGGATACAAGTAAATAGTTTTTAGAAAAAGTAGAAAATTTGGGAAAAACTAGATGGCGGCTGAGCTGTAGTGTTTTTTTAAAATTTTCATTCTTTCTCACCACAGACTCCGATTCCGGGACACCACAGATCCGAAACGGGATAGTCGAGGATGATAATTTTTTAGTATTTCACCTACAACTATTCTGAAATTGACAGAACGGGGATAGATTGGTGAAAAAAAAATTACCCCATTTTTCGGGAAAAATTAAAATACGGACTTTTTGCAAAATCCGAGTATGAGCGACCACGGAAATTGCTCCAAGCAGTTACGCGGTCCGCTTTAGCGGGCCGCGCCCCCACGCGAAAAACTAGTATATATATATAGCTACTTGTGCTGATTCACTGACTGACTGACTCATTGATCACCTCTCCTGAACATTTTTGTATGAAAAAATTTTTTTTTACTGATTGTTTCGTATAGAGGGGAAAAATTCATTAAGAACAAAAATATGGAGAGAGCTGATGATTGAGGATTTCGGAGACGGGTGAAGAGCACGGGAAGGGTATCGTAGATAGGTGGGGGGTGCTCGACCAAATGTCATTCGAAACGTCATGCAATTGGCAGTTAGCTGAAAAAAAATTCAAAATGGCGGAAAAAAGATGGCCGCCATACAAACTTCATCGGCGTTCATCTCGAAAAGTATAAAAGTTGGAAGAGTGGTTTCTTGGCAAGAAATAATCAGGATCCGAAGGTCTATTTGATGGATAGAAAAAAAATCAAAATGGCGGAATTTAGTTTTCCATAGAAAATGTATGGGGAATATTGAAGAGACCACGAGTTGTAAAACATAAAGTGCTTTGATGCGGTTTTTTGGAAGACTACCAGAAAAAAATATGGAATGAGGTGATGATTGAGGATTTTAAAGACAGTCAAAGAGCATGGACAAGGTATTATAGTTAGGTGGAGACTGCTGAAACAAAAAATACTCGGAACTTCACACAATTGGCAGTGAGCTGAAAAAAAACAAAATGGCGGATTCAAGATGGCCGCCATACAAATTTCGTGTTGTTCTATCTCGGAAAGTATGAAAGATAAGAGAGTGGTTTCTTAGCAAGCGGTTATCAGGATCTCAAGTTCTACGGGATGCATGGAAAATAAATCACTGTGGCGGAATTTATCTTTCAATGGAAAATGTACATACTATAAGAAGAGACAATGATCTAGGATTTGGATGATGATTGAGGAGCACTGTCATGGTTTTAAAGATAGTTACGGGCAGTTCGAAGAAAAAAATACGCTGAACCTCATCCGATGAGGTTCAGCGTATTTTTTTCTTCGAACTGCCCGTAACTATCTTTAATACCATGACAGTGCTCCTTGGTAATTTATTTAGCTCACTGCCAATCGGATTCCAAATTCCAATGGGTGATGGAGATGACGGCGATACCTTTATGGGCGGGAAGACTGCACGCGGGCCACATGTGGCCCGCGCACACACGCGCCCTACTAGTTATATTATAAACCTGAAAGTATGTATGCGTGCCTCTTGACGCTAAAACTACAGAACTGATATGACTAAAATACCCAAATTCACGCGTTAGGATACGCGTTCCTTTCTTGGATAGAGTATTTTCTTCTCATTTATTTTTCTTGAAGCTGTAAAACTTCTGCAAGTAGAACAGCCATACCAAACACCTGTTTTTAATTACGTACACGGGAATCCATAAAACCTTTTTTCGCACCACTTATAAATTACCTCTTTTACACGATCGTATTTTGTGTAGGGTACATAATAAAATAGTTATATTGAAACATAAAAATATTTACGTTCTCACAAATCCCCTGGCTTATAAGTCTTCTAACCTCACTACTTATTGATTTAACAAGCAGTACATATGCGCCTATAACTTACCACCCTCTAAGCAAAGAAACACCATTAAAACCCACGTGGGACCACGGACCCCTAATCCCCGAGGTAACGCGTAACGCGTGGTTCCGTTGCATTTTTATTTTACCACTAATTGGTGCATTTGGGGAGTTAGAGCGAAACCCCAGTGGGTCCCGGGGGAATAAAGATACAGAGAGCTTTTTCAAAGTCACTTTATTTGTGCTAAATTAATGGCACGTCATATCAGATAAGTCAATTTAAAGGTAGAACAACAAATTAAGGGTTGCCACTTATATTTTCTCTGTTTAGAATTGCTAACATATTGAAAATTTTACTTGATGGAGAAGAAAGATACCGAAGGTGTAATTATATAATAATATAATAATAATATCTTGGAAATATTTATGGAACGTGTTGTGGAACACTCGGTTGAAACGAAGTTCACCCACCACTTGATAGATGACGTTGGTTCGAGTTAGTTAGCGCTAACTTGTTCCTTATACCAGTTCACTAAACTCATTTCATGCTTGCATCGGTGAATACCTTTAAATTGTGGACACAACGAATTGAGGTTTTCGCGGATTTACATTTTACATCATCTCGGGATTTTCGTGGCGAAAAAAAAAACATTTTCTTTCATCTAACCCCCTCTGCTGTAGCATACGAAAAGAAACTTCGTTTTTAAAATCTCAACCATTTGCAGGGCAAGCAACAAAAGAACCTTATTATTATCGGATCATCCTTTCCACTGCAGCGTAGCTATCTCGCGCTGTGAAGCTATCAAATTTCACGCACCCTTTGTAATGATATGTGCAGAGCCCTTATCTACCCCCCTGCGATCACAACGGAGGCTCCGGAACCGATAAAAGGCTCCACTATATCATATTGGCACTTTGGGATTGCGTAATATTTTCCACTCTTAAAAGGATAACGGATTTTCTTTGGGCGAAAAAGGTACAAATGATGGACGCTGTTAAGACCGCGTCCCCAGTTGGGAGTGATAAAATAGTGAGAAGGGAAAGTAAATAATGCTCTTACAATACGTATTGGATCATTGGATGCCTATGGAACATAGCGCATGCAAATCTTATTTGTGATATTGACGCTCAGTTTTAAAATATACCTAACATGAAACACAACCTATCTACCTGAAAGTTACTTAACAACATGAGAACAAGAATGAAAAAATTAACTTTTGTAACAAGAAATAATGTGGCGACCACATATAGTTATTATTTTTCAGACTAAGACGTCAAGAAACAATTTAGCAACACCTAGATGTTTTTTTTTCATTAAAGATCAGACAGTACTTATTTCCAAACTGGAACTTAATTTCGAATAAGCTAATTAAGGACCGTTATCATTTTATCTACATTTCCCCAATGCATCTTAAGATCGTCTTCGATCAGTCATTACACATAAAGCTTTTTATGCCATTCTTATCACTATCTTTTAGTTAAATCCAGTTGACGGATATGTCAGGAATCATAAAATCCCAGCTGAGCCAGTTATGGCTAACGTGTAAATATAAACAAAACAATGACTCGCTAATTCGCCCCCGCCCTCTGAGGTCACCGAGGTGCGGTTGGGACGCCTCGCCACCCGGAGTCCCGACTCAGTTTGATTATAATGAGACCGCCTTTATTGTCTTTACTTTTTCTTGTTGGCCACGCTTTTTGGAGTTCAGCAGTGGAGTTCATGTTTGAATAATAATAATTAGAAGCGCTACATTTGCCATTAGAATTATGTACCTATATTGTAACCTTTGTCTGCTCTTAAAACTGATAAAATCAATGGTAATTAGAATTAACAAATAAGGAATAAATTAGGAACTAAGTACTGAAGCATCGAAACTTGCATTTCCGAAGAAACTTAGAGAGTGACTCGAAAAATGACGTTGTTCTCATGATCAATCACAATTTAGAAATGCCTCAAGAAGGCAGGATTGCAGTCACCGCTTAGCCACTGCTGGCTACTGAAAAATGATGCATACCAAATAATTAGGTAAATCTGAATAAAACATACCGTAATATGAAATCTTTGGTTTTAATTTTGTAATACTTAGGCGCTTTAGTTTACCTTGCAATCAATTACCTACATAATTAATGCAGTCATAAACAAGTTTTATTAATCGCTTTGTCTCCGAATCGTGTAGCGGCAATGTTTCCGAGTTGATTTAGCGCTTTACACAGCAAACACGATCTTGTAAGTGTTGAGATAAGGAGTGTGTGTGAGATTAATTGCTGTAAGGACAGATTACATTTAATGGTAAAGGTACTTCGACAAATAAACTACTCGTAATAGTGGTATGTCTGTACTCTGTATGTCAATGTATTTCTAAAGGTGCTCTTGGAGTATAATGTCAGCTGCATAGCAACGATTCTAGTTCTCTTTATTTTTTTTGACTCTGTAATTTATATTTTCAAATAAAATGATCGCGTGCCTTCTTATGTCTTTGTTTAAAGGATTTTTTTACTAATAGTCTGAATTATTTTAAACAAATTTGCAAATATACCGTAGGTATACCTACAAAGCCAGCAAGACGTGGTTTTAGATAAAATAGGACAATTTTAACAAATAAGGCTTCTGAAGAATTTGATAAATTGACTTGATAAAGAAAAGATGAAGTCTTTCTTCACTTCATCAAGTTTCTTTATCAAAATAAAGAAACACGATGAATGCATTGATTGTTTTCTTACAACTCTACATAACTAGTTTACTCATTAGTTATCACTTATTAGTTAACTCGACATATTCGTTCCAAAAAGTTTTTTTAATTGTATATTTTCTTATTCTACTGAAATACCTTTTAATGCTGACAAAGTCGGGCGTTTCTGCTAGCAAATACTTAGTCTTAAGTAAATAAATTTCGTATCTATCATTAATCTCATGAATTTATTGGCTAGTTGTTAGTTCGTGGAGCATTTCACGCGGGCGCGGGGGCGTGGGATATTTATAGCCGTCAAGTGAAGATAAAAAGAGCCAAATCTCGAAAGTCTCACTAGTTTTTCAACAGTTTTTTGGGAAAACTTGTGTATGTTGAAAGCCCTTTTTATCACGGACGATGGTGCCGAGAGAAATGGTCGTTACTCTGTCTAGTTGTAATTTATTTAGTGACAAAATAGTTTATGGTCGTCTTAATAGATTACAGTACTGTCCTACGTAGGTACAAGTTTCATTTTTGTACTTGTGTCTTAAATAGGTACAAGTTTTGAATAATTTTGGTAACATGATATGTTCCAAATATTGATTCAAACAGAAAAAGTTAAGAATATAGAATATTCTCAGACTTAATGGATATGTACAAAAACATTAATATAGGTTAAAAGGTTAAAAGTTTTGCTATACACCATGTTATATAACCATGTCAAGAGATTAACAGATTATATAATATGTTAGAAAATACAAAACCAAGTAAGTACCTACAGACTTCCGATCTTCCATTTCATAAGCAAAGCACCTGTAAGTTGTATGTGTAATATTTTGATATTTATTTCTTCGATATTTTTGCCAACTTTCATATTGGACGATACATTCGGCTCTCTCTCACTATTTATGTTTTACACTACATTTTACACTATGCTGTAGTGTGTACGCTACCTCTTATTTAATTAAAAGGGTAGGTTTTTATACAACTAAATCTTCCACAGGTAGGTATCAATATGGTAGATATGCATCTGAAAAACAATGAAATGGCGGATAACGTGTGTTTCATTTATACGTAGAGAACATCAAAGTATCAATGCAGAGTCGCGTAACATCGGACACGGTGTAACAGGGAGGATCAGCGAATTTCCCCCGAGTGCGGTAAAGCTATGGAGCAGACTCGGCGTTGCGTCGCTTCCACTCAGCTTTGATATGCCGGACATCGACTTTGTGAGAATCCACCGCTCGAACATCCCATGTCGCGTGTAAACCAAAGTACGGTCAACGTCAAAAGTCTATATATCCCGGCTGAGTTTATTGTGGGCTTCTTCTCAGTGGTAGGGCTGGCTGTTAGATTATGTTGTAAACTATAGACAACACTTGAAAGGATTAATTATCTATGCTTTGTAAGATGACATTGACGTCATTACTCTTTTTTAACCTGTAAATGTCTATGTCTTTCGCTCTCTGTCTCTGCCCTTACCGATTGTGCCGTGTAAAGTGATAAAGATAAGTAAATCCAGATTAATCACAAAACCGCCGTACTTATTTTCGTTCTGTCCCATCTAGGACACATTTGAACCCTCGGTCTCGCCGTCAAATTAGGTCAAAGCGATAATGAATAATGAAATGACTCGTTCATAAGAACCTGTACGTCAGCTAAGTATATGAAAGAAAGTATATTTGAATTGACTTGACCTGATCTATTTGCAAATAAGATCATTTGCACACACTCAGCCAGCTGGAATACAGGAGTTACATAAGAATATTTTGACCCTAATGCAATCTTCAGTTTAATATTGTTGACAGTTTATGAAAATACAATGTGGGTACTTGTACACCGTTTTAGCATTTTAAAACTTTGTATGGATTTTTGAAGTAAACGGTACTCTTGCATATAAATTGTTTCGGAATGTCACTTTATTTTAGTTGTGTTTGAATTATTGAACTTACACATACACGACTATTTACTACTTACAAAAATGCACACCTCCATAGATTCAAATTTAATGTAGCAACATAATATTGTACCCTGTTACTACAGGTAGGATAGTATTTCTGATATAA
Source organism: Coenonympha glycerion (assembly GCA_963855885.1). Taxonomy (NCBI): domain Eukaryota; kingdom Metazoa; phylum Arthropoda; class Insecta; order Lepidoptera; family Nymphalidae; genus Coenonympha; species Coenonympha glycerion. Next base: position 10,088,125 of record OY979637.1, on the reverse strand, counting down.
GAAGCACAACAAAATTTTGAAGTGTTTTAATTAATATAGATGCAGCCTTCACACAAATCTAGAAGAGGAACATAATATTTGTTTCTTTTGTTTAGAAATATTAAAAACAGAAGAGATACCACGATTTTAAGATCATATGGTTTAGTTTCTAGTGCTGACTAATAGATTTTTCTTGTGATCAGAAAGAAGGGAGATATTTTTTGATTTAGCTGCATTATAGCTAATGAACAGACGTTTGATCAAATGTCTGGTGGGTAATAAAAATGTTATCAAGTAGCAAACGTTAACGTAGGAGTAAAGATGCATTTAACTATCGAAATCTGTATATGTAATAATAATAATTTGTCATCATTGTAATTTTCGTTGACGGGCGCCATAAAAGCCCTTGATGACTGTATAACGGGAATTACTTGAAATACCGTTGTAAGTATAGTTTGAATGTGTAATTTGGCTTATTAGCACGTTGATTAGCATTTTATTAGGTGATTGACTATCGTTTATTGCATTAGAGTCACAAATACCAGCTTTATAAGATTGTAGCTTAAAAAGTGGTACAATGTTGTACTAACGAGATGCAAACTGTGTATGCAAGTAACGAAAGTTTAATGAACGGGTGATGATGAAGTGATTATCCTACTTTCAATACTTAGGTATGTAAAATTTTCCGCTTGAAAGGTGAATCGAATTTTTTCATAAACCGTGTTGTTTCAACCTCTGTTTGAATAATTTCTACATCGAAGGAATGACTATAAATATCACGAAAAGACCTTCTGCCACAGAATACTATAATGGTAACTTCTTCTGTGGGAAATTGTGCATAGTACAGTACATCATCGTTATCATCCTTGTTGAACTTCAAGTTAGTATTTCTGATAAAGCTCGGAGACGTATCAGAGCAGACCAAGTCAAACCTAAGATCTTTTTTGGGTCAGCCTCTGATCGAATGAATATTGACTCACTTACTGACATGGCTAGAGGCTGCTCACCAACCAGATGGCCAGACTAGCTCCAAGTGTAAATTTCACACAATAATGGCAAGACTGGCCTAAGATACGAGTAGAACCCGGTGAAAGAAATTAATCCGTACGAAGAGAATCTTCAGCCATGAAGGATAATGAGTTGGCATGTATTATTATGAATACTGATCATAAAATATGAATAGAGGGCATATAGAGGGCCAAAACTGGTCACTGCTTCATATTATATTATCTTTATCTGTAATAATTTCTTTATAAGAAGCAGTGATTTCGTTACATTTAAATTTCGAAAGTAGTATCCGATATACTCCTACATAAGTCATAAGGTAAACCTACGTTTATATTTGCTTATTATTGTTGTCCAAGACATCCGTATGGCGTACACCAAAATACGGCAAGACACTGTGAACTATAAATAAGTCATGTTCCAAGGCACCCCCTTGTTATTTTTCTGACCCAAGTTTCGTCTGCCCGGCAGGGGTTATCGTGGGTTATTCCATACGTTTCCTGGTCTTATTCAATCTGGCAATGGCTCGTTTTCACCGCATGTGGCTCATCGGTTAAGTGAATTATATGTGTGGAGATGAAAGCGTTTGAATGAGTATCTACGATATTCAATATCTTTTCTGTGTTCATTGACAATGGACTTGGAAAAATATTGAATATTGATTTTCATATAAGATTCCGCTTTATTATCTGCCTCATGTTATACGAGTATCCAGTTCTTTATTGTGAGTTTGTGAGATATTAAGGTTTATTTACACTTATAATACAAATAATAATATTTATAGAAAGAATTATTATACATTTATGGTGTTCATAATAAAGAATAGGATTTCTAATACCATTTTTAAAGCACCCAGTAAAACTTTAAGAGTCAAAACTTTCGACTCTTCACCGAATGGAGAAAAGAATATGCAAAAGAATTTTCACCGTTCCAAACTGCACGTCTTCACTCAACGTGTTATATTCATTTCCTTTGCCGAGTTTTAAATTCGCGTCTATCAAGCATTCAAGTCGCAAACGAGCGGACTTTATGTCGGTTCGTTGGTTCACACTACACTAAAATTTCGAGGATACTGCGATGTTATTACGCGAGGTGCTGGCGTCCTCGAGGCGTCGGGGATGAATTCAACTAGGAAGGCAATTTCCTCTTTATGACGTGCCGCGGGGAGTGGGGCGTTAGACGGGTACAGTGGCCATGAATTTTCTGATTGCGAAATCGAGTTGTGTGGATCGATTACTTCTTAAGGGTGTCTGGGAGAATCTAGTTTTCACGAGTGTAGAGAGTAGGTGGATTGAATATAATCTTTATAAATACGAGTAGGTACCAGTGTTTTCATTGTGGTTTTATTTATTTTTTGTTTATTTAATGTTACATTTCAGTACTCTTTCCTATTGACTACTTGATTCCTATTATCCAAATCTATGATAAAATAAAAAATACCTATGTGTGAAAAATTGCTGTGTAATAGACTCACAATTTTATTGATATTAATTTTACATTTTTTTAATCAAAAGTTCTATGGACTACATAATATTGAAGAAGAAGCAGTCAATATTATAAATAACTATCTTCTGATGCCAAATTAGAAATTATTATTACTATTTGAAACATTGAAATTATTAATTTCTTCATTCATTACACAAAATTAGATCATAAGAACTTTGTGAGCGTGGTCACAAGCCGTGAGATTAAATTTTTCTTTATTCTCCTCAGGTAGTGGGTACGGTACATGAAAGACGCCGTCTGGAGGTGATTGTATTTTCACATGGCCTAAGCAGGTGTTGAGCTTGTTTAATTACAAATATTAATACCGGACTTTAAAACTGAAAATAAACGTTTATTACTTTAAAAATTCTGTACCAACTTCTTTTTCAAATTCTTTACCAATAAAACTATTACGGAATCTTCTTTCATCCCATTAATTTTGTAGATGGAACACTTTACTGAAAGAAGACTTCACTTTGATTAAGTAAACAGTCCTGCTTCATAGACTTAAAATTTTCCCCGTTGAAATGAGACTTGGGTCAATACGAAAAAAAACTAAAAAAAAAATTGCTCTGTACAATAATAACGATGAATTACCGTAAATAAGGCCTTAATGATACTTTAGACATTTTCTTACTTTGTCAATTTGTACGTTTTCTGTTACCTTCTCGACGCATATAGCGAATATTCAACAACGTGTATCTACTAAAACGAAGTAAAAACAATTATTTTCAAATCAATTTTAAGTCTTGAACCACAAAGGTTTCATCAGTTTTCTTTTCCTGTAAGTACAAAATTCAATTGCTATCTAATTCAAACACAGCCTAGGGCTGTATGACATTTCATCCCCCGCATTCTTCCGCGCCACGCCTTTGAATTTTGTTCAAATGTACATTTCACGGAGCCTGTGATCAAATTAAGGAGCCAATTTACCAAACGGATCCTTGCTACTCTTGGTTTGTCAGATTTTACAATTCGGTGGGTCGCTTTATGTTTCGCATTCGCTTTAATCTTGACTGGGGGTGGTATGAAGATTTCATTCAATGATTAAGTGGCATTATATCGTACGGTAAAATATGATTTTATTTAGATTTTTCTCAATTTTTTTGCAGCGCTTAAGTGGATATACTCGTATTATTAAATATATTTTTGTCTTTTTCACTCGTCGCGAAAGAAAAAAAAAATAACAGAAAAACGACGTTTTACCTGATTACTAAAAAACTACGCCGTTATTCAAAAATCTGTTTTGAGCATTTTTCGATATTTTTATTTAACTGAGTCATTAAATCTAAAAATTAACTCTATTGTAGTTAATTAAAAAAAATTACATCTATTGCAGTTTTCGACAAAAATGAGAAACCGATGATTTTGGCGCAACTTTTTGGAGAACTTTCTATTCAGAACATTTTATCCAATCGTGTTTCTGCTAAACAGCAGATTAAAGACGCAAAATACATGTCGTTTAAGTAAAGTAATTGCCTTCGCTTGAATACGCCGTCTAGGCCGTTAATTATTTTGAAAGGTTTAACGTGCGAATTTTCACTATTATTATTTAAATTAGTTGAACCTTTACTAGGAATAATACGGAAGACTTGCGCTTTGCCTGGGTTTACTCTCCGGTCGTAGCAAATGCTGCATGGAGTCCATTTTGGGGTCACAAAACTACATGTCTTACATTATTATTCCTCAGACCGTCTATAATAACTGTACTGTATTGTGGCTTCAAATAAACGCTTTTCCTTTCTTTGTTTCTGCTGTTACATTAGAGAGAATCAATGCATTTAAGAAGCTTTCATAAACAAACCTAAGTAAAATACGAATGTGAGGAAATCTCGCATCTCATAAGATACTTCCTGCAATGATAATACAAATAACATTTAGCCAAAAATATGAGGAAAACATATGAAAAGGGGCAAAGTCACAGCTTCCCTTATTTGGTGATAAATAGGTGAGATAAAGAGACTTCTAAGACGGTCACCTTTGGCGGGAACATAACGTGAAGTTATTTGTTTTCATATTCCGTCCCCTCTGTTATTATTTGCCAGGTGTCTACATCCTTCCCGAATAACTGTGCACTTGTATTAATACCGTAATGCGGGGAAATACCTACCGGCGGTTCTTGGCTTCTTGTATTTATATCGCTTGGTATAGTATTCAATAGCGTGCAGGTGTGGAAAGCTAAAAACGTTAACATCTAGCTTTAAAGTATACAAAGTAGCAAAACTAGGTTAGAGTTTGTAGTTATTTTAATTGTTTTTTCATTCCGTGTATTTTATTTAATACTTTTATTTCAAATAGTAGAATATGCCGTGTACTCGTATCTTTTAGTTAGAGCTATATTCATAGCCTCTTTAAACTGTGATTTTATTCGACGAAAAAACGGAGAAGTTTCTTAAGTCAACGCGTATATTTTTTATACTTAAGTATGACCACGCAGTGGCAGTGGCAGTGGCATAAAAGGGGTAAGCAGTGATAGCACAGTGGTTCTGACCTCTGCCTCTCATAAGGAGGTCGCGGGTTCGAATCCTGGGCACGCATCCGTGACTTTTCCGTTAAGTGCGTTTTTAGGAAACTAAATATGACTTGTTTAACGGTGAAGGAAAACATTGTGAGGAAACCTGCATATCTGAGAGTTCACAAAAATGTTCTCGAAGGTGTGTGAAGCCCGCTAACCCGCACTTGGCCAGCGTGGTGGGCTTTGGCCAAACCCCTCTGAGTCTGAAAGGAGAACCGTGGAGATAATCCTTTCTAATAAAAATAAGTCAATAGAGTACCCGCTAGTAGTAAAATATTGGAAAGTTATAAAAGTTCATCTCCATTTAACTTTATTGCTGTCACGATCCCCGAAATAAATAATTCTGTGAATAAAGCCCACAAAATAAACAAGTTATTGACCTATTGACCCATTTGCTTCTCCTTGTCAATTGGAATATTCCTCCCCTCTGCGCTCTGTCAGCAAAAAATTCGAGTTGGTGAGTATTTTTTTTTTACCTTTTCCTTTATATGTTAACCCTTCGCGGTTTGTAAGATTGTCTGACAAATAAATAAATCGAACCTTTGGGAATAAACAGATATTTACAATACATGCTTCCTAGTTATGTTATAGAGCTTTAAATATACTATAATAGATAAGTAATAAGTGAAAGTTTTAGGAGATTATTTTGTTTGTAGTACAATTTTGAATTAAGGAAAAAAATATCAACGTTTGCTGAGTGTTCTGAACGAAAAAAATATAACATTACATACGCGGTATTAAAATAATGAAGAAATACCTGAATATAAACGAAGCAATAAAGAAAATCCTGTGAAATAACTATTGAATTTTAAATAAATCTCTCCTTTGTAACAATATGAGGTCATTTGAAGTCTAGTTGAGCGCTCGGTGGAGAGCCCCTAGCAGAGTTTTACGGATTTTGAAACCGAGATTCGATTTCGACTACATTATATTATGTTGTTAACAAATCGTCTTCTAACGTATTGCGCGAAGATAAACAGAAATTAATCATTAGGAATTAACAATACGACTTAATTATGTGCTATTCAAATTTTACTTTCTTATTCATGATGAACTTAAGAGCCATAAGAAAACGGCCCATATGCACAATCAACTTTTTAAAAAATCTCTACTACGAGTATATAAAATTGTCGTGGCTCGTGTTTGATATCAAATTGCTCCGACGGACAAACGGCTTGACTGATTGTGATAAAATTTTCCTTGTATGTTTGGGTGTTTGGGAGGTCTTAGGTCGTAAGCTATTTTTTATATTCTTAATGGCAAAACAAAGTTTTTTTGGGTCAGCTAGTATTTTTATAATATTAACGAAACTATCAATGTTACCGAATCGGATAAATTCGTACTAAAGGTACAAAGTGCAGACACGTCTAATACCTCCCCGTCTTTCATTACCCGCACACATTACCTGATATCTCAGTCCTAACAATAAGCGAGGGAAACAAAGAGACGGTAATAATGAGCGGGTGGTAACAAAGGGGGACTTCGTGTGAGTTGTGGTCATCGCAGACCAAAATGCCGTGTGTTAGAGCAAGCTTTGAGAAGTCTTTTCCTGTAATTTCACTTACGTTTCTGTAGGTACATATGTTCCAAAGTTGGTGGAACTTAATTATACTTTTCCATTTGCGTTTTCTTTGAATACAATGGGTTCTGTTTTTGCTAACACACTTTTACTTAAGTTCGTGAATTTGTTGACCCACTGTTGTTGCCTCCTTCAGATCTGTTTGCTTTAAACAAAAAGTGGTAGTGGGTAAAATTATATTGTGTGTGTGTGCGCAAGTGTGCGCGCGCGCGTGTGTGTGTGTGTAAAACGTGGTATCTAGACACGCGGCAGCGTGTCAAGCCAAGTTCAAGCAAAGGAACTGGCTAGCCAGCGCCAAGAGTCTAGACACGCGGCAGCGTGTCAAGCCAAGTTCAAGCAAAGGAACTGGCTAGCCAGCGCCAAGAGTAAGTTTACACGAACCACTTGGTGCCACTTTTGACCCTTCTATAACTCAAAACCTATTTAACGTAAACACATAAAACTACGTGTGTTTAATTATATCCATAAGATCATATAGAAGCCCAATTTTCATGAAGCTAGCTCAAACCGTTATAAAGATATGAAGGTCAAAAAGTCGTTAAAATTCATACTGACTGACATATAGTACAAAAACCTAACCTACTTCCAGATGACCTAGAAGGATGAAATTTGGAATCCAGCTCGGTAACTGTGTGTAAGCGTAGGAAAAAATCAAAAAATAAAGAAAAGTCAAAAAATAAGGGGTGTTCCCATACAAACTGACATATAGTACCTAAATCTAACCTATACTTCCAGATGACCTAGAAAGATGAAATTTGAAATCCAGCTTGGTAAGTGTGTGTAAGCGTAGGAAAAAATTAGAAAATAAAAAAAGTCAAAAAATAAGGGGTGTTCCCATACAAACTAACATATAGTACAAAAACCTAACCTACTTCCAGATGACCTGGAAGGATGAAATTTGGAATCCAGCTCGGTAACTGTGTATAAGCGCAGGAAAAAATCAAAAAATAAATAAAAGTCAAAAAATAAGGGGTGTTCCCATACAAACTGACATATAGTACCTAAATCTAACCTATACTTCCAGATGACCTAGAAAGATAAAATTTTAAATCCAGCTTGGTAAGTGTGTGTAAGCGTAGGAAAAAATTAGAAAATAAAAAAAAGTCAAAAAATAAGGGGTGTTCCCATACAAACTAACATATAGTACAAAAACCTAACCTACTTCCAGATGACCTGGAAGAATGAAATTTGGAATCCAGCTCGGTAACTGTGTGTAAGCGTAGGAAAAAATCAAAAAATAAAGAAAAGTCAAAAAATAAGGGGTGTTCCCATACAAACTGAAATATAGTACCTAAATCTAACCTATACTTCCAGATGACCTAGAAAAATGAAATTTGAAATCCAGCTTGGTAATTGTGTGTAAGCGTAGGAAAAAATCAGAAAATAAAAAAAAGTCAAAAAATTAGGGGTTTCCCCATACAAACTAACAAAAAGTACAAAAACCTAACCTACTTCCAGATGACCTGGAAGGATGAAATTTGGAATCCAGCTCGGTAATTGTGTGTAAACGTAGGAAAAAATCAAAAAATAAAGAAAAGTCAAAAAATAAGGGGTGTTCCCATACAAACTGAAATATAGTACCTAAATCTAACCTACTTCCAGATGACCTAGAAAGATGAAATTTGAAATCCAGCTCGGTAATTGTGTGTAAGCGTAGTAAAAAATCAGAAAATAAAAAAAAGTCAAAAAATAAGGGGTGTCCCCATACAAACTGACACATAGTACCTAAACCTAACCTACTTCCAGATGACCTAGAAAGACGAAATTTGAAATCCAGCACGGTAATTGTGTGTAAACGTAGGAAAAAATCAGAAAATAAAAAAAGTAAAAAAATAAGGGGTGTCCCCATACAAACTGACATATAGTACCTAAACCTAACCTACTTCCAGATGACCTAGAAAGATGAAATTTGAAATCCAGCATGGTAATTGTGTGTTAATGTAGGGAAAAATCAGAAAATAAAAAAAAGTCAAAAAATAAGGGGTGTCCCCATACAAACTGACATATAGTACCTAAACCTAACCTACTTCCAGATGACCTAGAAAAATGAAATTTGAAATCCAGCTTCGTAATTGTGTGTAAGCGTAGGAAAAAATCAGAAAATAAAAAAAAATCAAAAAATAAGGGGTGTCCCCATACAAACTGACATATGAAATGAAATGAAATTCTTTATTTCACATAGGCTTAGATATAAGCTCTCATGAAATGTCGAGAATATAGTACCTAAACCTAACCTACTTCCAGATGACCTAGAAAGATGAAATTTGAAATCCAGCACGGTAATTGTGTGTAAGCGTAGTAAAAAATCAGAAAATAAAAAAAGTCAAAAAATAAGGGGTGTCCCCATACAAACTGACATATAGTACCTAAACTTAACCTACTTCCAGATGACCTAGAAGGATGAAATTTGGAATCCAGCTCGTTAATTGTGTGTAAACGTAGGAAAAAATCAAAAAATAAAAAAGTCAAAAAAATAAAAAATAAGCGGTGTCCTCATACAAAAAACTTGTAATACGCGGTAAAAAACCAGGTTCTTCGTGCCTTAACCAATAATAGTATAAAAGTGAAGTAATATATGAGATTCAATGAATAAATAAATACTTTATGCAACTCGTTCGCTATAAGTTTGCCGCTGTCAACTGTCACGCGTTTAGCGTTGTCTCAGCCACTCATTTCTAGTTCCAGTAAGAAAACGCTATACTGACATCATTTGACAGCAGCAAATTTATGTTGTACTAGCTGACCCGGCGAACTTCGTTCCGTCTAACAGTTGATTCTTTAATTTGGACATTGCAACATTAGGTACTTTATTTTTATATTTTATTTATTATCACTATTATCTCTAACATTCAAGACAGTGTAGAAAATAGTAATAAAAAGAAAACCACGCAGCGGAAACGCAAGAAAAAGCTTTAAACTCAATACCTACCTAGTTTTCTTTACAAAAAGTAATGATATCCCACCAAAAACATAAATGTAAAAAAGGAGAGCCAAGTTCGAGAGCCGCAAAAAGAATGGAGATCAAAATGAGTGCCAAGTTCTATGTAAAATCGAAATTTGTATTTATAGGAACAAAAAAACAATATGAACAATTATTAAACTCTATTTCTTTGCTTTATTGGATACCTATAACAATTGCTGTTATTCAAAAATGTGAGATCTTAAAATAGGTAAAGATTTGACTTGGCGAGTTTTTATCTGAATTAAAATGTTGTATAACTTTATAAAATGACTGATGTAATGAAAACTGGCCAAGTCAAATCTTACCTATTTTAAGATCTCATATTTTTGAATAACAGCAATTGTTATAGGTATCCAATAAAGCAAAGAAATAGAGTTTAATAATTGTACATATTGCTTTTTTTGTTCCTATAAATACAAATTTCGATTTTACATAGAACTTGGCACTCATTTTGATCTCCATTCTTTTTGCGGCTCTCGAACTTGGCTCTCCTTTTTTACATTTATGTTTTTGGTGGGATACATACTTACATAGGCGATAATATTGTCGAAATACTACCGAAATTCTCATTTACACTTTTCGATTCACATGCCATGAATTCATCACTCCCTATGAATATATTTTATTGATTTTGATACGTGTTTATATAGATTGGCTATTAAAAGCTGATTTATTTTTGAAATACCTAAATTGTTTTTACAGTTAAACAGTTGTATTATTTACGTGTCTCTAATTGGTCGTACGAAAGCCTTTCATATAGCTTTTATGTGGCCAAAAATATGTTCTAAATCCAATACTTTGATAATGGTTCATTTTAGCGTAGAGACGTGGTGTATGGGCCGCAATAAAATATAAAATTAGCAATAAATTCGGTCATTCCGTATGCCCCACACCTGCGCCGCGGTCACACGCCGCCGTAACTCAACGGAATTGCACCCTGAGGTCGAATACCTTCCTAACAAAACAAATCCATTGCTTAATGCCGCGAAATCCATTTATTTTATTAATTTTTCTGGGTGTCTACAGATATTCCACGTCTAATGCAGCTTAAGTAGGATTTTGTCTCGTTTATTCAGTTGGGCATTTTCGTTTTCTAGATCAAAAGTAAGGTTTGCTCTATGTGCCTTCAGTTAGTACTTAAATCTAAGTAAAACTGGACTGTTATCAAAATTATTTTTTTAATACAGTTGCTCAAAAAGTGGCGTATTGCAGGTACGTATAGCGTTCGGGATGTGGGCTATTACATACTCGTGCTTTTTTTTACCTTTCCCGAACTCGTGCGTTATCTTTCCCAACTGTCAAAATAATGTCTATTAAAAAGAAAAACCAACCATGAAGTTTTTACTAGAAAAAATTCATAGAAGTTTTTATGATTCATGCAAATACGTATATTTCTAAAAAGAAGCTACTAATTTGTTTCAATATCAGATTTGATTGAATGAGTTTGGTTAGGTTTCATTTCATCTCATTAAATTTCATTTTCATTTCATATCAATAAAAAAATTCTACTGAAGACTTGGCTGTATGGGCATAGTTCCCTTTGCGTACCAGAATATTATTTAGTCTATGACCAAATTTTTTTTTATTTTTTTTTAAATCACCAGAATGGGTGAAGAAAAAAAACTGCTTTTATTCTACGGTTGGCGCCATTTTTCAGAAATTTTCTTTGCGAGTTTAGTTGTTTGTTGCACAAAATGCTTCGGAGAACATTTTACCGGAAAAGTCGCTACATATCTACATACGACGAATTTATTGCGTGGAGAGAAGAGAAAAAAGCAAATAGTTTTTCAGAAAACGTTAAGTTAGGTGAGTTTATTGTGTTTTTATTATTTTATTAAATTGCTTCATTTTTTTCGCAACTGTATTAAAAATAATCGTTCAGTACACGTGCGGAACCGTCATTGCAACTTGTTCCGACTGTCAACCCTCGCTTTCGGCTGCGCCTCGGCTCGGGAAGACATTTGTCGGAACTCTTTGCAATAACAGCCTTTCCGCACTTGTAATGAAACATACTATTACACTTTAGTAAAGCGCGTACCGTATAAGTGATTATTATTCTAAGTTTTTTAAAAACACAACTTTTGGCTGTTCTACTACCTACCACGATAATGTAAGGTTTTTTTGCTACCAAACACGGCTAACATACCGCTGTTATTCTAGATTAAACCATAGCGGTCGGACTGAAGATTTCTAATGAATATTTTTCAGCCTTACTTAAAGAAAACCAATTAGGTAAGCATTCATTAATTCATAAATGTATTAGGTACTTCAAAAAGGATTTTCGAGTTTCGACAAAGCGTCTGGGTGTTTAACACTGAGTATCTGCTGACATATCAACTCTACAGTATATAGGTATAGGTATAAGACGGAACATCGATACGTCTGGGCTTTTCGAGTAAATTATGCAATTACTGAACACAATGGAACACTATCACCGACAAAAATAAATCGTAATAACAATATTATGTACTGAAATATTTTGCGACAAAAAACCTTTGCAACTTTTTAGACATGATATCCGGGGTTTCCATTTTACGTACAGAAGCGTTAGTCTGTCGCGAATTTAGATAGTTTATAGCTTGGAGCCGACGTGAGGAGGTGTTAAAAGTTGTCGTATATTCTTAGCATAGTGTATTCTGAATTATGGCACGTTGTTATGTCTGGGAGAATATGCTTAATATTGTCTAAAAATCACAGTTTACTGTTGAAAACTTACAACGTTGTATATGGTGTTTACGGTGTATTTTACAATCTTGTACAACTAACACTTTTTACTTAGGTAAAATTGCAAATTGTAACTCAAGGAGCTCTTTAACAAGATTATTTTTTTAATACTTTTTTGAATAATCTTATAAACTGAGGCTTGTACTTTTGAGCATTTGCTATACGTAACTATATGATATACCCCGATTAAGGTTCTGCGCTTATAAGCGTTTTGGAAAAACCATATAGATTTTTATGATTACCATAAAACTAAACAGAGGATATAAAAAGTTATAGCTAGTTATCCCTTATGAAGGGTATAGTATCGCGCAAACTCTAAGGAAGAATTGCAGAGTAGAGACTGAATATATTCAAAGCAAACCTATAAACGAAGCAACTTTCAAAAGCCAGTCAAAGTATTAGTATGAAATGTTCAATACAATACTATAAACGGAATGAGGCTGTCACAGAAGGCATTACAGCGACATTATGAGCTGATAAAGTATACAATAAACTATTTATGGAACTGCTTACACCGTATTAAATGCACCTACATAATATCTAGTCCTCAATTAACTTCTCCAAATACATTATAAGCCGTAAAGCACACTTATCAGTGCATACAAGCAGAACTTGGTTCATAAAGGAGATAATCAAGAGCCATTATAAAATGCCGTCTTCCTCTAATTTATGGTGCGGTCGGAAAACCTCGCCCTGCTAATCCATACTTATTAAGGATAATGGAGAACCGAACAACTTCTGGTCCTTTATCTACACCATAAATATCAAGCTATCTGCCCGGGCTGGTAGCCTGAGGTGTCGAAAGTGCGATTTAATGGTACTTTTATAGCGTTCATATAATAAATTTATTTTAATGTGAGACATAAGTATTGGATTAAATTGGTCGGATGCTGACGTTTACATCTTGATAAGGGTTATAATAAAACTAGAATAATTTAGGTTATTCATTTGAAATGGTCATCAAGCTCATGATAGTTATGTGACGGATTTAAAAAAAACACCTGCGTATTCATCGTTACTGTAATCGTTTACAAGTTCTGCCCGCTGCCTGACTCCCTGATTTACGTTGGCCAATCAGGGAGCAAAATTTGCCAACGATTACGATAACGATGAATAGGTTTTTCTTACACAATCAGACCCTTAAATCCAAAATAAAAGCAAAATAGGCTAATCCCATCGATGTCATTGTATCGGTATCTTGATATCGGTTAATTCCATAATTTCCATAATTTTCAACAATTTAGGAGCATGGCAATATAGTCAATACAGCACAGACGCCTTAATTAGTCATAATTGTTCCTAAAGGCATCTAATCATGTTTAGATTAAGGAGATGACTGTAAATGAAAATTGTAGAGACTTGTTATTAAAAGAGATAACTTTAATTACGACTTCACGGACTACGTGTAACTTACTCGAGTTGTAAAGAATTTCTTTGATTAAAGATAAAAGTAACTTTATTCAATTTACTAGCGTTAATATTTATGCTTTTGTGATAAAACTTTCCAACATGCATTTGCATTAAAGTGTTAAATAAAGTAATTATGTGAAGTGACTACTGACTTCTCGTTTTGCTGGAACTTATACAATTGATAGGTTTAGGGACCTCTTTCAAATAAAGTCAAGATTTATTAGCAATTTAGAACTTTTTTGCACTAATTGTATATGTATCAAAGATCTGTTAAAATTTATAAGTACTTGTTAGTAGTTGCTTCATATACATTTTTGTCTTACTTTCACAATTAATGTATCTCAAACATTAAAGTGAGTTCTGCAATTCGCTACATCTATAACACTATTTATTCAATTTCATTCCATATGGGGGATTCTGTTAGAGTCACTTAGGGAGACGAGATTTTCGCAATGCGTCGGGCGCAGGGAAACGTGAAACATCCAAGAACTTCCTAATTCGATCAGGTTGTAATCCAATTTTTCCTCCCAGATGCAAGATGTAGCTGAGATATGAGTCGCATCAATCTTATATCATTCGTATGTGAGTAAGGTTTTGTGTCACGTTCTACAAAAGTATCTTTGATCGAATAAATCTAAATGTTTTATTCCCCTTAAATAAAGAACAAATTCTATTTCTAGTATGTTAGACCACTTCCAAAGCTAAGTACTAGTACAAAATACTAATGCTTAAGAATTACGCCCCAAATACCTATATGAAATGGAGAAATCGAATTTAGATAGATTTGAATCAAAATTTATTCAACAACTTATACTAAACCCATAGAACTTAATGCATGGAGCAAGACAAAACATTTGCATGTATGTAGATTGTGGATTGGTGGATTAACAAAGCCAATGCAAAACCTACCTTCGCTCATCAGGAATTCTCCAAGAAGTCGTGAGCGACATAGGTACTAGATAGATACTTTCAGTGGTGATCACTGCTTTAGAAATTTTCTTATACCTGGTCAATGCTCAACTCGTGATCAAAATGCTGGCCTCTACTTTGCCCAAAGAATTAGTATCGCGATACAACGAAGCAATGGAGCCAGCATTTTGTAAACATCCCTCTAGCGGTCTACTAGATTAATTATTTTGACATTTGAGTTTTATATATATGTAGATTTTATGACTAAAGCTAAAGGATAGTCATACGTCCTAAAATATTTCCCTCAAATTCCTTTCAAGTTCTCCTTTAATGCACATAGACAGGTGCATTCACAAAGCTACAAATAAAGATAAAGGAACGATGACTAATGTATATATAGTTAAAGAAACTGCTTACTCAGCATCATATTCGTAAAAACCAAGGTGGTACAAAAGGCGTAGATTATCAATATTCATTGTTCACCAGATCGATATCGTGCAGCCCCTTGAACTGATTGTCAGTTCTTATTAAGCGTATAAAAATTGATGGTGCACTCAGGGTTACCGCCCCTATTGTTATTGTTCGTACTTGGTACTAGCAAGGTCTCGGCATGCTCTGCCTAATTTCACTAGCTTTTGACAGCAGCACCACCCACGTTTAATGATTAAAATACCGTTACTAATTGCCAAATAGTTACGAGTATATACTAAAGGCATATCTTGAATATGTATCTATATTCTATAGTATTCGTTTTTAGATTTACCGAATTTATTTTTGTCCTTTGCACTCTTACGAATACGTTGGCGTATGACACATGCAGCGTTACCGAAAAATAAACTTAACAGAAAAAGACGTTTTGCCGTATTACTAAAAACTAAGCTAAAATCTGTTCTGAGCATTTTTGAATATTATTATTACCGTCTCATTAAAATAAAAATTACAATAACATCCATAGTACTCTCCGATAAACATTTGAAAAAATTTGATTTTGGAGCAACTTTTGGGAGAAATTTTTATCGAGACAATGGTACTTTTGCTTCATAATGATTTTTAGATTAAAGACCAAAATACATGACGATTAAATTTGAAACTAATTATCTTTAAAATTTTTAAATAACCTGTCACTAAAATCGCTTATCGCTACGCCGTTAACCTTTTGGTTAAATGTTATAATTAAACTTTGAAATTTATTACTAAATAGCAATGCATTAATTATTATTATTATTGCAGTATTTCTAATTAAAAAAACGTTAGAGAATGTGACACTCGAAATCATTTAAACTTTTTTTGAATTCTCGTAGAAAAATAAACTCAACAATGGCAACCCTATTCATACGCCCAATGAGGGGTCGCGAAGTTAGTAAGAAAATTTTCCTCATTCATTTTCTTAATTGGCTCAGTAATAAGCTTTTGCAAAGAAGCTACTTTAATACTTTTGAGAGAAGATATTGCACTGTTAATTGGGTTAAACATTGCATTAGATTTACGATAAGCTAGCGCGATTGCCTTGGCAATGAGGGTTCAGGCGTGTTAATCCACTTATGTGATATTATTATACACGACTATACAAGGCTTGTGGAAGGATTGTATGCAGCATCTTCTGTATATCTATTAAGTATACCTAATAGGTACGCGTAGAGAAAAATTATACCTTTTTACTTTTATTACAAAAAAAGTATAAAAGATATAGACTTGATTTAATTTTTCCCGTAAAATATACATTAATTTGTATTAATTCACTTTCATACTTATTTTAGATTTTTTGATTTTCGAGGAATTTTTTCGACATTATTTTACTGGGCAAAACCAATTAATTAAAAACTATCTGGCATAAAAATAAATGAAAATCGGTTTAAGAATGCAAAAGAAGCGCCCTTTCGTAAGATATTCCTCTCAACATTGTTAACTCATTTTGAAATTTCAACGACCCAGTTTTCCCCTTTTTATAAATATATAAATAAAAACAATTTTAATTTTTTTATGATTGCATTGACGTCGGGCAACGAAAGAAAAATCGTTGACGTCGGGTCATTTTTAGTTACAACTATTCCAAACATTTCGATATCTTTAATAGTTACCGAAATAAAGAGTCGTGATCATGACACACAGACAGACAGACAACAAAGTGATCTTATTTTAAGCTCCGTTTTATTTAAAGGTACGGAGCCTTAAAAAATATAAAACTATGCGTTTTAATATAAATGACATAATATTTTGGAAAACATAATAAAATACAGGATGTTTAATATTTACAATGAAACGGATACTATATTTTATTGTTGAAGAAACTGTTCTGTCACATCACACCCATAGATGGAACAAGGGATCCAAAAGAATAAGAGTATAAAACGATATAAACTGAGTATAGAAAATCCATGATAATAACGACCGAAGCTTCCTGCTAACCCGATATTATGATCCATTGTTGCATTCCATACAGCTCACCTTAACGACAATGTGCCATAGGAAACCAGCCGTCAGAACCAAAGTCCATAGGTAGGTTATAATTTATGACTCCCGCATGTTACCAAACCGCTATCAAAGCAATATGTCAAACGCATCCGCCAGGGAAACCGCGGTACGTCACCTGCAGATATTTGTCAAAACTCTAACAAACAAACTTACACTTGCACTTCAAATGTGTAATTCTACACATCTTCAACCTTATTTTCAAAGTCATAAGAGTACAATGCAGTTTTGCGAAACATGCTGTAAAGGCTTGTTTTGAATATGTCGTCCGAATATTGGCGATATGTACGAGTATTAGGCTGTCAAATATGGTCGCGTGGAGAGACGGAAGCGGTTAGATTTATCGCCAAAGTTTAATGTACAAACAAACCAAGTTATAAAGTTGTCATTTTTACCCGAAAATATTCGTTACGTAAGTACCTATAGTAAAACTAGCTGTTGCCAGCGGCTTCGCCCGCATGCGTTTCGTTTTTAAATGTGGTATCGCAACTCACAACTACGTCCTAATCTAATCTTCCGTCGTAATAATTCCGTCTAACATATTTTTTTACGTAACTTTACAGTTTACGCAGCGAACGTAACGCATGCTCTCCAAAAACAACAATTTCTCCCGTTTTTGCCACACTTTTCATCGATGCTACTCCTTTTAATCATAGTGTGATAAATTTTAAAGCCTTCCTCGACAAATGAAATATCCAAAATGAAATGATTTTTCAAGAAGTAGTTTTTAAGATAAGCGCGTTTAAACAAACAAACAGACAAAAAACAAAGTCTTCAGCTTTATAGTACAGATTCCCTGACTCCTTTTATTTGTTATAGTTCGTTTCAACTGACGGCTAATGATGGATATGGGCTTTCTAAAGATTATAATTGGTAAATAAATTATAATCAGTCTAGCCTAGACGTGACCCGCTATAAACGCACAACCTCAAGGCATCCGATACAACAATTCCCAACTCCTATTAAAAGCGCGAGTTTTATAGCAGCACATAAATCGAATGCATCTAAAACCACAATTGGATCACGCAGCGAGCTCATTTCCTAGTATCCCCGTACAGTTTCGAAGTACCGGCACCTACCTGCCCCCGAGGGTGTCAGGGTTATTTATGACTGGAGATAACGAGGGCTCACAGCCTTATCGTCCTCCCTTACTCTTTTTTTCTACGTCTCTAGTACGTTTTTTACTAGCAAATCGACCATTACCAAGAGTGTTATCGACGTTAGACAATCGCGCACTCCTAGCCGTAGGTTTTTTCTGCTTGCAGCTCATTTAAAGCCTATTTGTATCGAATATTTTTTTTTTCGTATTTCTTGCATGTTGTAGCAAAAGGTTCCAAAAAAAAACTTCAGACGATGACAATTTTGATGCAGGAGAGAAATATACTTTGAAATATTTTCTTTCTTGTATAAAAATGTACAGAAATAACGTTCATGCTTTGTGATTTTTAAGTATTTGGCCGTAAAAATAAGTACTTTAAAAAATATTCATAAAGTTCCTGGCACTTGGATTAAATTTCCCCGAAAGCTTTTTCCTCTTTTATGCAGATATCATATTTTAAAGGCGCGTGTCACGTCTCTAGACATTGAGTACACCTGTCGACGCCAGTTTTATAGCTCTTTCCTGAAATGCAAGCTCCCCGTTTCGAAGCCTGCTTAAGTCTTTTCAAACAGTGAGTTTCTTATGCTACTTTCTCACGGTGCACATCATATTTCAACGACTATAATGCATCGTCAGAAATATAAATTCCTTATGTACTCGTATCTGCTTATTCAATCTTCTTTTTTTTTGTACAACCGCTATCTTTAAGTAAGAGGTAAAGACATCAACAGTGTTGCTAGAAGTCTCTGGCTTCTTATTTTTTAATTCCTCATAACTGAAGCCCGTGACCATTAATAAGATCATCTTTGAGAGACTAGATATCACTACAGCCCATCTACGAGACCAGAATTGAGATTAATCTTCATTATAATCATCCTCCTTAAGCCTTAAGGATCATAATCGTTAACCGTTCGTCGTGGAACCTGACAAACCTTGGCCTACAGGGTCTTGAGCCTTGTAAAGAGAACCTTGGATGTTTACTCCGATGTCACTGAAGATGCTGTCCCATGACTGCAGATGTTTTCTAGCTTTGCAAGATCAAAACATTAATATTAAAACTTTCTCGGGGCCTATTTTTTTTAACTTTCCATCGACTGAGATTTCAACATGGAAAGTTCTGGGTCTGGGTGTTGTAATACCTTTGCTGTTTCTGATTTCCTTAACACAAGTGCATAAGCTACTTACTAAGGGATCGGAGCAATGTATGTGATGTTATCCACTACTTATTACAAAAAAAAGAGATCAGACTAAGATTATGAGCTATGGAGATGGAGATATCTACGATATGAAGAGATCTCCTTGCAATTAAATGGAGGTACATTGTGGTAAGCCACTATTGTATAAAGCATAAACTGGGCTTTAGAACTGCTTACACGTTTTTCCGTATCAAGGAATTTCCAAGCGTATATCTGCAAAACTAAATATAATAAAAAATCTTTACTGTTTCCCATAATAAGATTTATGTAACAGCACAAATAATATTTTATTCTCTTTTCGGAGGCGCCAAACAGTTCTCGCGCGTCTAAGGAATAGCGTCTATTTCCTGAATCCATTTCTTTGCTTCCGCTCGAACATTATTATAACTCACGGCCATTATTTAACTTAACCATTGCTTTTAGCGGTCGCTTTTTAAATTTTGTTCATCATCCAGTTTTAACTCGCGATTTCGTAGAGTTCTGGGAACCCATAATATTTTACCACCCTATCGCGCCGTGTTTTATTTATGACTTTATTTTAGAAACATTTTTATCCCTGTTAAATTAATTTTCAAAATCTTATATTCTTCTATCTATATATATAAAAGAAGAAACTGACTCACTGACATATCAACGCACAGCCCAAACCGCTGGGTCTAGAAACTCCAAATTTGGCACACAGATACCTTATGAGGTCTAGGGGAGCACTAAGAAAGGATTTTTCAAAATTCACCCTCTAAAGGGGTGAAACGGGGGTCCGAAGTTTGGATTTTATCAAGTTAAAATACGTCTTCATGCCGCAACTACTGTACCGATTTGGCTAAAATTTGAAATGCAGGTATAGTGTATCTTGCATTACCACATAGGCTACTTTTCATCCCGAAAAAATTCATGGTTCCCGTGGGATAAGTTAAAAACCGAAATTCACGCGGAAAAAAAATCTCACGCCGCAAGTACACAACCGATTTGGATGAAACTTAGAATGAAGATAGATTTTATCTTGGGTTAATAAATAGGGTACTTTTTATCACGGAAAAATCCATGGGTTTTGCAGGAGAAGGGAAAAACAGATATTCACGCGGGAAAAATACTACTTCCTGCCGTAATTACTGAACTGATATGGCTGAAATTATGAATAAAGATAGATTATATATTGGATTACTACGAAGGCTACTTTTCATGGCGAAAAAATTCATGGTTCCCGTGGGATTAGTAAAAAACCGAAATTAACGCGGAAAAAAAATTTTCATGCCGCAAGTGCACAACCGATTTGGCTGTAATTTGGAACAGAGATAGATAATATCCTGGATTAATAAATAGGCTACTTTTCATGGCGAAAAAATTCATGGTTCCCGTGGGATTAGTAAAAAACCGAAATTAACGCGGAAAAAAAATTTTCATGCCGCAAGTGCACAACCGATTTGGCTGTAATTTGGAACAGAGATAGATTATATCCTGGATTAATAAATAGGCTACTTTTCATCCCGGAAAAATCCATGGTTTCCGCGGGAAACCTGAAACATTGATGTTCACACGCGACTACTTTACGCTGTAATTACTGAACTGATATGACTGAAATTCGGAAAGGAGATAGATTTTATCCCGGATTATTACAAAGACTACTTTTCATCCCGGAAAATTCCATGGTTTCTATGATAATAGTGAAAAACAGAAATCCACGCGTGAAAAATATTCCTTCATGCCGTAATTACTAAACTGATTTGGCTGAAATTTGGAATCGAGATAGATTATATCCTGGATTAATACAAGAGCTACTTTTCATCCCGGAAAAATCTATTGTGTCCGCGGGAAAACTGAAAAACTGATATTCACGCGGTAAAAATACAACTTCACGCTGTAATTACTGAACTGATATGACTGAAATTCGGAAAAAAAATACATTTTATCCTGGATTAATACGTAGGCTACTTTTCATCTCGGAAAATTTCATGACTTTTACGAGTATGATCATAGTGAAAAACAGAAATCCACGCGGGAAAAATATTCGTTCACGCCGCAACTACTGAACCGATTTAGCTCAAATTTGGAATGGAGATAAATTATATCCTGGATTAACACATAAGCTACATTTTATCCCAAAAAAATCAAGGTTCCCGTGGGATTAGTTAAAAACCGAAATTCACGCGCAAAAAATTATTCACGCCGCAACTACTGAATCGATTGGGCTGAAATTTGGAATGGAGATAGATTATATCCTAGAACCAACTACTTTTTTCTTGGGAAAATCCATTGTTTTCGTGATAATAGGGAAAAAGAGGTATTCATGCGGGAGAAAATTTATTCCTTCACGCCGCAATTACTGAAAATTTTTGGTTTAAAGTTGAAATGAAGATAGATTTCATGTAAATTAACACAAAGGGTACTTTTTATTCCGCAAAATGGATGGTTCCCGTAGAACTAAATTTTTTTAAGTTTAAATTAATTTTTTTAAGTTAAAACTAAAATTTACGCGTGCGAAGCCGCGGGTTTCTGCTAGTAATTGTATAAAATTCTCGTGCCAATTTTTGTTACCAAACAACATTTGCCGGGTCAACTAGTTATAGAAAACTATTCGGTGTCTATATATTAAGATTTATCTAGATTCAAGTCCCTATCTTTTGCTTCTTCTGTTTTTTATATTAGCGTACTGAATCTGGACGGCTCGAACGATTTTCATGAAATTTAGTATACAGGGGGTTTTGGAGGCGATAAATCGATCTAGCTAGGATTCATTTTTATTAAATGTCGAATTTACCAAAAAAATAAAAATATGACTCCTGCTGCCATCTATTGGTCATTAGCTAAACTACCGAGCGAAGCTCGGTCACCCAGATATTTAAACTTTATCCGGCATCTAATATTTTGAAGTGAACTAATGGGTCATCATAAACAAAGTCCACAAACACACGTCCCGAACGACACGCTATCAATCAATCAAGCGATAGCTGTAATCAAAAGCATTATTCAATTTACCGCGAGGGCATCAGGCATCAAGCCCAGGTAGACGGATGGCGGAAACTGAGGTGTTTAATCCAATTGAAATTCAAGAGATCGTGTTTTATAGTCGAGATGAGATTTGTCCCCTTAGGACATAATTTAGGATCTTTTGCCGTCAAACGGCAGCTGGCCGGTGGACCGGCGCTCATTATATTTAGATCTGCGAAGAGATTACTGAGAAAAGATGTTTGATAAACAACCCACTTATCAATTTGCCAGAGGCGTGATTGGTTTATACTCCGGGCGTACTGATATAAGTACAAACCACTGAAATATTTAAATTTGGAAAAGTTTTTTCAAAATTAAGGTGAAGCTAAAAATGTGAAACTTATCTCTAACATAATACTAAACTCATCGCTATAGAAGCCCTAAGGAAAAAAAAGCGAAGTTAATTAACATTGAGTTTAAAATTTTTATGTTAAATAAATAGTAAAAGAAAAAAATCTAATGATAGAATGAGAGAACTGGCGAACTAAAACTGGCTGACTTAGCTCCAACGGCTTAGTTTAGAAGAATATAACATAGATTTAGCGCCATCAATCGCACACGTATTGAAATGATCGGTTGGACAGTGTAATTTTTTTCGAAATATGTATTGTAATTATTAATTTTATTATTATTTTTTGTTGTTTGAAATTAATGTACAGAATACTTTCAACCATAACACAATCCAATGATTTCTTACCGTATTTTAATATTTTTTTTTACGTTTAAAGAAAATTAGGTCTTTTGTATATTTAATAAAATACAAAGGTCGTCGAATTTTATTTGTATCAATGGCCAGATAATACGAATTTCGTAATCTTATTGTTCGTCAGTGTAATGTTGTGTTTTACGATTGTTATATTATTCCGACGCTGGAGTTCCAGACAGTACGCGGAATTGAGGCAATAAGTCATTTTCACTTTTTATAAACACAGTATTACGTATTTAATGCCAAGGTATCGTGAATAATGTGAGAAAAGACCCGTAATTTAATGTACCATCCTGTGACATTCGGTTCTAACTAATCCTGTGAGAACCATACACAAAAATTAGGTTTAAAATATAATATATAAAATTATAACAACTAAAATAGTAATATTCTTCAGTAAAAAAAGCAGGCTCAAAACTTTATAATTTATTCATTATTTATTCAGATGAAACGGGAACATTTATAAAGGGGCTTTAGCGGAGTGACGCAAGGCTTTTAGAATTTCAGGTAAAAATTAACGCAGCGTAAAATATCGGTCGCCTCGTATATATATCGCCATAATTTCAAATCCAATTTATGTTGAAAATATCGCTGAATTTCAAAACTTGCACTAAATAAATAGAAATGTTTTGCCAGACAGTTCGAATCGAATTGATGGTCGTTGAATATTGTTTGAAAAACTAATTCATTGCGTGAAATAAATCAACTGCAGGTGCTCTCATAACTTCGAATGCTAATAGGTTGTTGTAAATATCAGAACTTTTAAAGTCCTCAACTATAATAGCTTAAAGTGGTGACAATTTAACTACTATTAGCATTTATATAACGTCTTACGTCTAAGTACATCCGCCATTTGCGAACTCCATCGCACGATAAGATACTCGTTTAGCAACTTCTGTCCGACTTTTCTATCAAAGGATGAGCATTTCGTATAATTTTTCAAAGCGAATTCCTTGCGAGTAAATTCCGCAGCAACTTTTGATAATGCTGACTGTAGTGATTTGCCTGATCGTCAAAAATGTATATTCGCGGATACGGATCCGGATACGGATATTAAGTGTAAAGATCCGCGGATACGGACACGGATACGGATTTTTATTTTCTCACTCAATCGGTGTCGGCACGTGACCTTGAACTAACAAGTGGTATGGTAACTGCCTAGAATAGATGTTCGAAATTGGAGATGCAAAATATTTGGTTAGTTACAAGGATTAAAAATACTCTGAATATATATTCTTTAAAATTATACTGCTTGATCACAAGTTATAAATATGCAGCATTTTATCCAGACAATTGAAAATTAAGATTCGCGTGAAAAGTGACGGATACGGTAACGGAAATATTTTCTTCCGCGGATATCGCCAAGGTAAAAATTGCTCTTATCGTGAGCATATTCCAACTTTGCGAAATCGGGTTTACATCAAATCCCGCGTGAAGGGTCGCCATTTATCATTTGGGCCTCGCGCCAAAAACGCCTTTCATAAAAATATATTAAAACTTCTCGTCTCGCCATCCACGTATTTTTCACGCTTCGTATGTTAATTCTATCCCATAAAACCTTGATATCCGCTTTTTTATGTATCTAGACTAATTTTGTATGTGATCGTAAATAGCTGTATCGTTTGAATTTATACCGACTTTTCGGAGTTTATGAATATAATGTCAGAGTTTAGCCACGATTTTTCTAAGTTTTTGAATTATTTATGATACATACCTTCCTATATTTGTAAATCAAGTGTTTATAAAGTAATAAGGAATAATATCGAAGTTAGTTTTTTTCTTAACGGTTTTAGATTTTTAAGACTGACAACAATAATAAAAACACCCTATATAGATTATTATAAATACTGTCACGTTTAAACTCATAATAGTGAGTGTGAATCTGTCATACTTGACCAAGTACCTACGGACATTCCACTACTCATCTTCAGTAAGTGATGTCAGCAAAAACTTGCAATTATTAGAAAACCCGCTTGAATCGCCTATCCTCGTACACATCTATAGAAGGATTTTAGCAAAGTACATATTGAGTGTTGTTTTTAATTGATCCAGACACGAACGCGTTATTTCTTAATACACAGCAGTGATTAGAAATCTGAATGTAAATTATGTTCTACTGGGTCCAATAAATGCCGATCGAAGCCTCGGGGATGAATCTCGATTCTCGTCCCACTCCTTTTCTGGCGCCTACAAATTGAGGATACGTAATAAAGATATTGTTGGTTAAGATTTTATATGATACTAGCTGCCCCGGCAAATGTTGTTTTGCCATTAAGGATATAAAGAAATACCTTATGACGCACTCTCAGACATACCGATAACCGAACATACACAAAAAATTACGTTATAATCGGCCGAGCCGTTTCGGAGGAATTTGGGAACAAAAATTTTCACGAGAATTTTTTATATTAGTAAGACTAATCAGATATTATGTATGTATTATGCCTTAAAATACAAAAAATAAACTTAGACTTTTTATATTTATTTATCTTTCTCTCTGTCGTTTTAAACCTAATAGCGAGATATAGTCGAAAAGAAACTATAATGCACATAAAAAGAAAAAAAAATCGAAAAGTGAATAATTAAAATAAAACAGTTCAAAGAGAGACAAAAACTAATTGTAATAAATCATCAACCAATAACGAGTTTCATGCTAGGGTTAAAAAATATAAGATAAGAAAAGGATTATTCTCTGCTAAGTAAGGACCTAAATGAGAAACTGGTTCTACAATAAAGTTCGTACTTCTTACTTGGGTCTAACAAATGCCCTTTGCGACTCCGCTCTGAATATATTGGCATCATTAATTCCGACACACGTAAGGCTAAGAGATCCCAGGAGAAAAATCAACCCAGAGCACATATTTCGCCGATTTTTCTGCGTCTCATTTGTTACTTCCTAACTTCGGAGAGACGTGTGGGAAATTCTTATTTTTGTACGTGAAAGTTAGTGAAGCAAATTTTCTGGGATGCGATAAGATTTGAATCACAGTGGTAAATTGCTTGGAATTTTGTCAGAATTTATGGTGGTATTTACTCTCTCTTCCTCCACTTAATCTAGTTGGAAATAAGTGTTTGAAATATTAAATATTAGGTAAATTTATATCAGGGAGACAGAATTAAAGCCGGGAGCCACAGCTAAAACTGCTGAATCCGGTAAGCGTCGCAAGTATGCCTTTCTATTAGACAGTTACATATTTGTCCCGTTTGCCGTGGACCATGAACTAATAGTGCAAAAAAAATCTTTCGAAGGCTTCCCCGCGGTTAATAGCCTCAACTGGTGACAGAAGGGCTGGCTCATTTTTTGCACAACGTATCAGCCTAGCTGTTCAACGTGGAAATGCAGCCAGTATTATTGGCACCATTCCATATGGGCAAGACTTGTTTATTAATTAGATTAAGTTAAGTAGTTAAAAGTATTATTGTAACATTTCATTTATACCTATCTTCTAGTGCTTCTTTTTTGAAATTATCCTTTCTTCTTGAAACTCATTATTAAATTAATATTCATACTAAATTGTTCTTATTGCGTTAGATGAAAAAACGGTTTTTATGTAAGAAAGTTTTATCCGTAATATCCCAGTGTAAGCCGGGCCGGATTTGCAACTCACTCCCCCATCTTCTGACTTTTCTTTTTAATTAAAGTATTTTATAGGGTTTTTTCACTTTTAAACTTCCGGGTCAGTTTAAAAGTGAAATCGAGTTTATAGACTGTCTTCTTAGGATTTTATAAACAGAACAGAACATTTTAAAAAGAAAAAAGAAAATAAGAAACCGGCTCATTAAGCTTGTCGGATAATATTATGAATTGACAACGGGATGTATTTAATTTAATATATGAAAAAAAGAGTATTCTGGAAGAAATAAAGAACAAAGTAACAGAGTAAAGCATGTTCCGTAATTACAGCAGAATTTTATTTTTTAAGTTAAAGAAACCACTATAGGAAACGTGTCTGAAATTGTAATAAAATGTAGAGTTGATAACGCATTACTATAAAAAATGCTAGCTCGGGATATTACCATCTCATTCAATGTAAACTTATCTTAAAATAGATAAAAACACGAGAGCAGTAATAAATGCCCGAACAAAATAACGTAACACTGACACGTATTCATGTAAAAGATGTAAAAGACACTAAATTTTTTATTCATACGGAACAGAGAACACAAAAGGAATTTAACGACTCGGAAGAATCGATTCGTGTTTCGATCGGGGATTCTTATCGCATAACAGAGGTAAGAATCAGTGGATGGGCTGAACGGGCAGCTGAGACAATGAAATGGGCCGCGTGCGTCGTAACTTGGACTAGATAGACCGTATATACGAGTATGTAGAACGCATTTAGAAAATGGTTATATCCTTATGCATGTGGACTATAAATGAGGGTAGAGAAAAATATCTATGGCGCTGACGCAGCTTTTTTATGACTTATAGATGCGAGGACGCTGAACGGCCCGATTGTATCTCGGCATCGTAAAGCGCTGGACATAAGCAAGTGATCAATACAGATTTATTCTGTACATTTATCAGCTATAAAACTTTTTAGTGCGCTTAAAATTTAAATGGAGCGGGGTTACTGAAGACGTGAATTGCTAGTTGCCGCTTAAATTCTGTAGAAGCCTTAACTTGAATTGCGAAAATGTTGGTGGCTATTAAAATTCGTCTCTACCTACGAGTATACCCTTTTTATGCCTCACTGCTGAGTACGGCTCTCCTCTGAGGACGAGAGGGTTCTGGCCATAGCCCACCGTGCTGGCCAAGTGCGGGACGGTGTGACTAAATATCACCAAATACTTACCTATTTACTTTCCTAAAACGTACATAGCTCCGATTTCGGAATAGTCTAAAAAAGTTTAAAAAGTGAGATTCAAACCAGCAATCCCTAATGAAAGAAAAAAAAACACCTAAAAGGCTTGTGCTCGACCAAATTTCACTGCTGAAATAGGTGGTAATAAATTTTATACTAGGAATGGGAATTAAAAAAAATGTAATTCTATTTTTACTCAAAGCTCAATAAATGTAGGTACCTACGGCATAGAATTTACATCCATTTTTAAAAACTTCGAGATGTGCAAAGTCCTTACATACTCGTACAGCTTGCGAAACTAAGTTAGTAGGTAGGTATATTTCACAGTTGTAAGTAGACAACAAAATTAATATACAGTTCAAATACCTTTTAATATGCCTTTGTAAATATAGTAGCGATTTACTGAATCGTGAGAATGACTCTTCACATGAGGCGGGCTCTGACCACCGGGAAATGAGTTGCCTCGAGCTATTCCACCTTCCTCCTGCCTCCCATATCCCGGTTTTGGTTACTGCATATGATACTAAAGCCAAACCATATGTACTAAGTAGGTTCTACCACAGAATACCATAATAGTACACCACGAAATACCTAATAAGAGGTACTTATAAAAGTAGTAAAGGATATTTTTCCAAAAGTAGACGAAAATTCTTGTAGATCTATTGCTATGCAACTAATACCTACTCACGAGATGATTCTTAAAAACTGACAATGTTATACAACCCAGAATCCATTACAAGTGAATGAAAACATCCTTTGTATACCTATACCATTACCAAATTTATATAAATTGCTCAGGACTATCATATTGTATAACTTTTCTCAACTTCTCTACATAATGAGGGTATTGGCGGCCAGGTTTGACTGTCAGTACCTACCTGCGCCATTGCTGTATGATGCACGTGCTGACAAATCCTATTACAGGGGGGGATTTTTTATGATTTTCACTGCAAGTAATAAATAAACTCACCGGCATATTTAGCAGAACATAAAAAAAAGGTCCATAATTAAAAAAATATGGTTTTATTTTAAAATCTACTTACTACACTTCTTTTGTTATTTAAAGTTTCATTTGTTTTTACTTAAAATGAGATCACATTAAGAACAGATTTTGCGAGTAAAGGCTATTTGTGAAAAATGGTACATTTTTGAACTTTTCATGTAACCTGGAAAAGTGAAATTTAATATTAAAATTACAATTAATTAAATTAGAAAAATGGTGATTAATATCGCGTATTTCCTCCACGTGCTCTTATTAAAGTTTCTACCCGTCTAGGCATACTGAGAATGATGTTATCGATGGTCTCCTGGGATAGTCTCCGCCATTCCTCAACTACGGCGATTCGCAGTTCTCCCACGTTGGCAGGAGCTGGAATTCTGGACTTAACTTTTCTTTTCAGCAAGTCCCAAACGTGGTCTATGGGTTCATATCCGGTGATCTCGCCGGCCACTCCATAACAGTGATATTCATATCATTAAGATAAGCTTGAGTTACCCGAGCGGTATGCGGCAGAGCATTATTCTGCATAAAAACGGTACGACATTTTCTTCTAAAACTTCTCTGATATAGCGGTCTGCAGTCAGACTCCCTCTGTCAATCACTACCAAGTCTGTGCGAGCTCCCAAACAAATGCCCGCCCAAACCATTATTAATCCACCATCGTATGCAACTGTAGTTTCAAAATTTGTCTGAATGTATCGTTCTCCTTTGCGTCTGTATATTCTTTGCCTGCCGTCAATTTGATTTAAGAGAATTCTGCACTCATCACTAAACAATACCTTACTCCATTGGTCCGCGTTCCAAAGTCGATGTTCCTGAGCAAAAGTTAACCTGTTTCTACGATGATTTACCTCGAGCCTTGGAGCCTTAGCGGGCACAAATGAACCCAAACCAGCTTCTTCGAGCCTTCTTCGTACCGTACGCTCACTTACGGTTACACCCCGCACTGCTTCTAACTCATGTCGGGCTTGGACGGCCGTCAAACGGGGGTTCCTACGTACACGAAGCCGAATGAAACGATCATCCCTACTCGAAGTGCGTCTTTTTCTGCCTTGTCTTGCTCTTCTCACATAAGTACCGGTCTCCCTTTGGATACTGCGATGGATCGTTGAAACTGGTCGACGGTTTCAAAAAATCTCTGGATATCACTCAACTCTAACTCTCACTCTCTCTAACTGGTAGGTTTGACCATTTCTTCGCATTTCGAGTGCCCTGGCAATCTCCGTTGGGGCTAAGTCAGGCATAATTCAGTCATCAACTCCAGAAAGATACGCGATTAAAAAAAACTAACAAAAAACAGTATTTCAATGAAATTTTAAATCAAACTCAGAAGGAAGAAATACTCGAAGTTCGCTCCAGATAAGCTGTATTTGAATAAAATTAAAACAATTGCATAAAGTGTGATGTTCAGTTGTTTTCTTAATTTTAAAATATTTCTTTTTAAATTAAATAACGTATAAACCAGCCAGCAACTTTATATGATACTGATATCAAACCTTTTTTTTATGTTCCGCTAAATATGCCGGCGAGTGTATTTTACTAACATTAGTTTTAGGTGTGTGTTTACTAACAAGTAATGTATGATCCTAGTTGGTCGAATTAAATGTTTTTTTTTTATAAAAAGAATTCAATGGATGATGCTAAATGTATGAATATCTTTTAAATCAACAAGATTTTAAGCTTGCTAGTCTAGAGTAAAATTCTAAATATATAACCTAGGTATATCTCATTCATACAAATTCCAAAAGTACCTATTTGTGAGCGTGCACTTCACATTCCATATGGTACTAAATAGCCGGCAACGAAGCCTATTGTGTTGTGGTATTTAGCGAACCGTATTGTTCTAAATCGACAATTTATGGACCTTTATTGTCGATTAATTGTGAAATTCGTGTTAAAGCATTTTCAAACGCTTGTTCTATAACCATGCCAATGGTTGATTTTTTGAGTATCATCAAACTAAAATAAAATAAATGAAATATGTAACAGACTACTGTGTACAAATCACTGACATGCATGGAAAATAGTCATAAAGTGGTTGACCTAACCACTTTATGCAAGAGCTGTAGAATAAGTAATTCAACAGTGCTTTATTAGGATGAAATAATCTATTTTTTATCTTGGAAATACAAACAGAAATCGCAAGAACCTAACCTAATCCTAAAGATCTAAGAAAACAAAAACGAAATTCATGGGGAGGATATTCCGGTCGAGACATATTACTATGTTTATTTTTATAATATTACCCAGTCTGAAGCACTTCTAATACTAAAGCCAGAATAAGTACTTGCAGATTGCGTGGATGGATCTTATTAATTTACACTACAATTTATGACCTAATTTTAATACCTTCAATACTGAACTTGAGACCAACTGGTGTAATAAATCGATTCCTCTGCGAACCGATTTAGCATTCATTCCTATTAGTGAGGGGTCAACAGAAATACTCTTAAGGCCCACTTAAGGCTAACGTCGACTTGAGATAAATAACTCCGAGTTAACACGTAGCTCAGCTTGAAATTATCAACATAAATGTCTAACAATAGACGTAGACTCTGGTTAAAAATGTCGTTATTTAACCCTCTGTTTGGTGAAAGTGGGTCTAGGTATCCTAAAAGTCGCATAATTCGTGCAAAGCGACATAATGTAGAACATTAAAATGGACAGAACAGGGGACGCAGCGATGTCCGAATGCCGCTTCGCTATAAAATCTACTTTATTTCCGGCACGTGCGAAGTACGTCCGTTTTTTCTACAACGAGCGGGGAAAATTAAAATAAAGCTTTAAACTT
The DNA here is from genome assembly GCA_963855885.1 of Coenonympha glycerion. Taxonomy (NCBI): domain Eukaryota; kingdom Metazoa; phylum Arthropoda; class Insecta; order Lepidoptera; family Nymphalidae; genus Coenonympha; species Coenonympha glycerion. Next base: position 10,056,506 of record OY979637.1, on the reverse strand, counting down.
AGCTACAAGTTTTAGTGCCGCGAGAGCTCGGGCCTCGTAAAAAGAGCAAGCAACACGAAGTATTGCAAGGCGGTGTATTTCAATGGAATTTCATAAAATGAACAAGAAAACTTTCTGCGTCAGTCTTTCTTTAGGGTCGATATAGACGACAGACTGAAATCCTCGAGAGAAAAGGTTGAGTAGCATACCTACCTATGGAGTCACTTGTTATTGAGAACTACTGACAAGCTTTGGCAGCTTGGATGTACAGGATTACGTACTAAGACTGCAGTGTACGAGTAGGTAAGCGTAGGTAAATCGTAACTACAACATCATTGATAGCTAAATGGACTATGTATTTTTATTTTTTAGCACGGAAAAATTTAGATATTATGTTGAGCTATACATTAATCTAAAAGAGTCATTTATTCATTCATTCGCTAACACGTCATTAGCTCAAACCCTTGGATCTAGAAAATAGATATTTTACGCAGAGATTCCCTTGAAAATTTAGACCAGAGACAAGTTAGATTTTTTTATCACAATCCCACAGAGCCACGAGTAGCAGGAGCCGGTCGGCTAGTTAAATATTTAAATAATAGTAATAATTAATCGTAGGATCTGCACGTCGTTTGCGCCGGCCCTATAAGGACGACAAAACGTACAACACAATACGTTTTTTGAGACAATCGCGAAACGAGGATAACAGCGTCGTTAACTAAATTGCACCATTTATTATACTTTTTTTTCGTTTAAAGCAAGATTACGTGTGTAATTCGCTTTTTCTGCAAAAATAATAATAGGTATTAATTTTATTCTTACTTTGTTTCTTTATCGTAGCAAAGCAATAATTTCATTTTTTAAGGTAACAAAATGCACTTAAAAATGGATATATAAACAAAACTTAAATTGAAAAAAAAAAGTAACAGAAGCCTATTTTATATAAAAATACATATAAAAACTTACCTATATCATATTTTACGAAAATAATTTTACTAATCAGCTGGGTCAAGTTTACATTATTTTGTACATAAAATAACACAAGTGTAATTATTATTAATACATTCACCTACTTTTACGTAATCAAATGAAGATTTCTGATATTTTTTTTATTTTGTCGATAATGTTCTTAACCTATTGCCTAATACAAAGTTAACGTAGGTATTAATTCATAAATCTATCGATTGCTTTGGTACTAGATCTTGTATTGAATGTACTCGTAGTTGGATACTACAACTGCTCGGAACTACGGTGCTATTAAACCGTGGGACGACCCACGCTGGATAAGTGCTTGCTTCAAGATTTAGTTTTAAGCTCGAATAAAAGAAGATAACTTGGGGTTATAAACTGGAATCGGAACCGTTTGTTCAGTCTTAGAACTTCTAGTAGCAATGTTGCAACAGTAGTTTTTTAGCGTATCGAAAACTAAATTCATCTGTTGTTACCCTTGTTTTTAAGCAGTATTTGAAATATTAATTTTATTTTTCAAATGTACGAAAACATTTGCAAAATGCTGATGGAGATATGGAGGCATCGCTGGTTATTTAAGTGCATTTTATTTTATTTAAGTGCAAAAACCGAAAAAATCCAAAGATGATTTTAAGATCGCAAAATGTAGAGATTCTAAAAACGAATTGTCATTTTTAAGGTTCCGTACCCAAGGGGTAAAAAAGGGGGCCTATTACTAAGACTTCGCCGTCTGTCCGTCCGTTTGTCCGTCCGTCTGACACCTTTTGAACCGTGATGGTTTGACACTTGCAATTTTCACGGATGATGTATTTCTGTTGCCACTATACAACAAATGCTAAAAACTAGAATAAAATAAATATTTAAAGGAGCTCCCATACAATTAACGTGATTTTTTGCTTCTTCTTGCTTGATATTGAAAACGGCAACAAGTAAGTAGTAAAATATTCACAAAATATTTAGTTATTTATACCTATTCACTTTGAAAATAAATAGTTAAATAAAAAAAGGCGCGTGGCACTCGGAGACTGCCGCGGTAAAGCTATTGCATAGAATTTAAAGCTATTTTTAGTTTTGCCATCAATAGAAAAGTAGAACTTTTGGTACCAGGCTAGCATGAAGGCAGGGAGTGCAACTCCCTAGGGAGTGTAGTGGGAGGTCCGTAGCTACTAAGTAAGCCGGTACTGGCAAGAGAGCCGGTCTAATTCTCTCCCATCTGATAAGTGAAGCGCTATAATGAGCAAATCATATATGGATAAACTCCACAACTTTTTAGTTTTTAGTTTGCCATCTATCGAAAAATGGCAGAATTTTTTAATTACTTTTTGAAATATCACGTGCGTGATATTGTTTGTTTTTGTATTGCGTAAGGTGTGGAGTTGCGCTCCCTGCTTTCATGCTAGCCTAGTGCCAAAAGCTCTACTTTAGGAGTGCCAGGTTATTTTCGTTACGGAATTTCTGGATTAGGTCTGCACCGTCAAAGCCCGCGATAGAAGCTATGCAATAGCTTAAAAAATATTCAAGGGGCTCTTATACAACAAACGTGATTTTTGCTCGTTTTAGAATTTTGTGGGGAGACTAGGTGTTGGTTGGCATTGATCTCGATATTACGGAATCCTCAGTGCACGAGCCCGACACGCACTTGACCAGTTTTTAATGGGATGCGAACAACATTTCAAGAAAAACGCTTTTCCCGTTTGACTTGCACCTGAGTCCGCACGCTGTTTTCCGAGCTATTAGCGAGCTGCAAATTATCCGCGCCCGAAACGCTACGTGGGCGAGAGCTTATGCGGCACCCTTTAGCATCACCTCCACATAAGTTATTGGAAAGCTATTGTTGTGACATGAAGCAAAGCCCATTTTAGTATTTACATGTAAATGCGGCACCGGCCGTTTGTTTGTTTGTTGAAACAAACATTTTGTGACAAAAAGGTGATTTTTTTGTGGTTTGCTTCGTGTGTGTTGATTTGTTACAGTACCAATTGCCATGTATTGTAGTATTCACCAGGTTCGTTTTGAGATTGAAAAAAAAAACAAGCACTAAGCCTTACCTACTTAGTATTTTGAAGGATTACTTGTTTTTTGTAACAACAAATAATTAATCTTTAAAAAACTTATCTGCTGCCATCATTATGGAGATGGTGAATAGGTACATATTTTTAAGCAAGTATGACCATTATGCATGATACCTAATAATTCAAAACCAATTATTTAGATTGACGTTATGTCCACAAATATTAAAAATTATGATAAACTGAGTATCTTTTGTTCAAAATAAACATGAAATAAGGGACGCGTATAACACGGATATCAGTGCTAAAATGCGCGAGTAAAAATTTAGGACATGTTTTCTCAGCTCACTCTGTCTCAACCTGAATCTGTACTGTAGTGATATGCGCTCCAATTATTTTCTCCTCCATAAATGCTGTTCTTTATCTTAAAACTCTCAATAAAGCTTACAATTGTAGTCTCTTACAAACAATGAAAATTACAGACGTAAGTAGGTAGTAGACCCTTTAAAAAAAGGTAGGTAGTAGACCCTGTGGCCATGAAGTCATAGTGTCAATAAATTCCTTCAAGACAGTTTCCCGCGGTAGACAGATTGCCTCGTTTTTTGTGCAACGAATTAGTCTAGCTGTTCAGCGCGGAAATGCAGCCAGTATTCTTGGCGAATGACACCATTCCACACTGACAGTACATTTGGAAATAAGTTTAGTATAGTTTTGGAAATAAGTAGAGGTTTTTTCGTTTTGTTGTGAAAGTAACAAAGAATGCATAGGTGTCGAGGAGTACTCGGTTGAAATGGAGTTCACCCACCGCTCGATAGATGGTGCTATGTCGAGTTATTTTGCGCAAACGAGTTCTCATACTTAATCATAAAATAGTTATAGCTGATTGCATATTTAAGGTATGTGGCCACAAAAATGAGTCTTTCAACTAGTGTGTGAAGTCGAATTTACGTGGATTTTCTTCACGATGTTTTCATTTTCGTGACGAAAAAAAAACATTTTCTTTCACCCCTGCTGTTCCATCCGAAAAGAAACTGCGTTTCTAAAAATAGAACAAAAATAAATAGTGCATAAATAAATTAAGATACGTACTTAACATTTACCAGTAACAGCAGGATATAGTTCACAGTGAATAGTAATTTGACATGACTTATCCTCACTTCCTTCCACACCCATCGGAGCGTGCGCCCAGCTTCTAATAGGTGGCAATGGTGATCATTAATCACTGGACGGGTTGAGCAAAGGAAATGCCCGTAAATAGCTGAATGCAAAACGCCGCAGTTGTCCGATCCATCAATCAGTGTAGACTTGTAGAGCCACCTACATCGAGAACACACTTATAGAGAGACAGCCGCATTGCTGTTTTAAAAGCGCTAAATAAGTGATTGTGGCTTTTATAGGCACGAAAATAGCTTCGTTTTAGAGGTTTATTCGCTTTTGAAACGAATTAAATAAGTGAAATCGTATTGTTTTAGCTTGTCTGTCTATCAATCCCAGAGCAAAAGATAAATAGTGTTAGCGATTCTGTTTAAGAGTCTCTAAATTTAGTGCATCTTAATATACATATACTATCCATTTCAAATAGATGATAATATTTTAACTTAGATGATAATTTATTAGCGGAAACAAGATAAGATTTGTCTCTTAAAAATATTAATAATACAGTTTTATTACTACAGTCGTGATAGTGATAACTTCTTTGTTTGAACGTTGCGCCTTCTAAATATTCTATGGTCAGTGCGTTTTATGTATTTTCTGGCAGACACTAAAAACGTGGTATGCCGTAACGAGACAACTCCTCTATTGCCGAAGTTACCGTATAAAAGGACTCTGTATTGGCTTGGAACAGAGAAAAATAAGTGGACCAAATCTAAGAAAAGATTGAAGCACTGCAAAGTTAAGTTTAAGAATATATAATATAAAATCTCATTTTAAGGTTGTTTTTCTACATTTTTTGATATCATAAACCTAATTTATAGGGGAAGTGAGGGGGGATGGAAATCATACCACGACCAAGTTTTCTCTGGGTGGTTTAAAAACAAATAACAACTATGGGGAAAATTATAACCCAAATTATCCGAGTCGGAGTACCTCAAGTCCAAACTCCAAGCTCTTAGATTATTATTGATTGATTAATCTATTTACACTGTAAAGATGAAAACAGCAATAGAGAAGGACCGGAATAAGACAGACTGAAATATGTACAAATGGCAGCTGTGACCCGCACCATGGTACGATGGTACAATATAAGTGTAAATACTTTAGGTAAATACTACAGTATTGTCACTTGAATAGTTGTCAAACCTTGGTTGGCAAATGAAAGGAAACTATCCTTACATCATAAAATGGCACAGATTCAAAGCCAACCCATTTCAAATCACATAGTATGTATGCTACCATAAAGTAATCTGTGTAAGCTACACTCTTCACTTATTTATTTAGTGAGTGTTGATCCACTGTTTTTCTATTTCAATGGTTGCAAGCCAAAGTTTCGACGCCGCTTCATTGGGATTGCCAGCACGTAACAAGTAGCACATCCTTGTGACTTCTGGTTTCCAGCCTGATTACAAATACTGAAGTTATTTCCCGCGCTCTTTTACCAAATAAATCACTTCGAATGTCCCCGATTAAGGCTCGCTGCCTTATTTTGTATTGGCTGAAATATTACTCTTTATTTGAAGTTTTAAGTCTAGTCTGTCTTGACTCCTATTATAGCCAATAATAAAAACGCTTTGTTCCATGCAAAGATTTACTTTCATATCATGAATTAGATCGTGTAATATTTTCTTTTGTCTCAAAGAAGATATTACCACAATTTCCGTTTGTTTTAAACGCCCTTCTACTTACCATCTTATTTTATGGATTCGATTTTACTCTAAATTTTTTATTTGGCTTCAATCATGAAGTTCATAATTGTTGCATGTTTTCTACATGTCATTAGAAAAGTAGAATTTAATAAAAAACCCCTTACTTACGAGTATATTGGAAGAATGCATAACATTTTATGAGTGCAATAATGAAAACAAATCCATATCGCAGGAGCCTTCTAATTGAAATACCAACTTAATACATTTTTATTTTTATCCTTTCCCCTACAGAGAACGTAATGAATACAAAGTACGGCTAATCTATGAGGATAAGATAAAATAAAGTATATTCTGTTCCAATTAAAACCTTTGCTGTTATAATTAAGATATCTTCTGCTGAAGCGATTTGCATATCGACGAATAAAGATGCATTAATTTTTTTTTATACTACAAATAATCTTGATAAACGCCGATATTCCAGGACTCGGTACATTAAACTGATACTCTTAATTAAGCAGTGAATGTAAACTCAGTAGAGTATTCCATTATGCTTGTCAATGTTTTTTTAATAATAATGTGGTTTGAGGCAATTATCATTTAATCTCTTTCAGTCCTGGACCGGGGGCGCTTTTAAAATGTAAATTGAATGACCTCATATTACCTTCGCTTCCGTTACGGTTAAATCTGGTTTAAACCTTAGGGTACGACACGTTTAATATTAATTGTGTTACTTGAATGTAGCCACAGTGAAGTTAATAATTTAACTGCTTTTATAAAGTTGTACCAATATGAAAATGGAATACAGTCTACAGACTGCAAGGTGTAATATAACCACAGAGCAGGGCTACAACCATGAGGGAACAAAGTTCAGGCTATATATTATATTCGTTCCCATTCCCTTATTAAGAGTTACAAAGGATCAGACTGAGATACGAGTCGGCATCTTTTCTTTTTATTTACCGGAGTTGTTACAGGACGATGTTAATGCATCTCTCACGTTTTTACTTCAGAGCGAGCATTAGGCCTGTGGTTTATTGCGCCCTTCAAAACAGTATTTATGATTGAAAAAAACCCGACAAGCTAGAGTTGGCTTTGTACATTAATTATTTAGTACCAATGGATGTATTCCATGAATGGGTATGTTTTTATTGACACTGAAAAAACAGAATTCTCAGTTCGCATGTTACTTTTGGTATTCTAAACATAAACAAAAGTTAAATACTTATTTCTGATTAGAAATAAGTATTTAAACAAGTTTTTGGGACTTGTGTAGGTCCGTATTTGGGCATCATGGTTTGATTATGGTTAAATCAAACCTTGTTCATTCTGAAAAATATAATCAATACATATAATAAATCTGTAGAGGTCGAATTTCTGTACAAATAAAAAAAATGCTAAAAACGGAGTCAGGGGGATGTAAGAATTGAAATAGAACTAATTTAAATTTTTTTCAATTTTTTTGTTTCTCTGTTTGTCTGTTTGTCTGTCTGTTTGTACGGGCTAATCTTTGAAACGGCTGGACCGATTCCAATGAAATTTTGTGTAGTGGTAGCTTATGTCCCTGGTCAACATATAGGATACTTTTTATCCCGGTAAAATAAAGAGTTCCCGTGGGATAGTTAAAAAACTGCAATTAATTTAACAGCTTTGTAAACAACAAGTAATGAACTTAATTTAGTAAAATTTGTTATGCTGATACCTTATGTTGCCTCTTTAACAAAATATATATATAGTAAAACTTATTGATCCAATCGAGTTCCCGCGGGAAAGAAAACATTACAAAAACAGGAAAAGCAGGCGTCTTTCAAGTAACGGATTTAAATGAAATTTTATGATCCTACTTTATATATATGCCAACATTTAAGATACTTTTCATCCTGAAAAATTTGAGAGCACCCGTGGGATGTTTAAAAAAACCTATAGCTACTTATCTACGTAGCACAATCAAAACGGGGTTGAAATATCGACAGTTTAAATCGCCCTTTTGATCGTGCAACTAGGTATAACTATACAAGATAACCCGTACGTAGCAGGAACGGGTTGCTACGTACACAGCAGCGCATCAGAATGCTTAATTACAATATCTGGGCGTTGGTATCACCTCAGATTAAGATAAGTTTGGTTAGTATAGATATTACAATCCACGATGACACGCCCCACTCTGTCTTACTCCATGCGAATTGAGTAACATAAGCGATTTCGTCAGAGTGTATAAGTAGAGGAAGACCAAAGAAGATATAGGTAAATTGTGTGAAAGAAGATAGCACGTTGACAGGAGAGATTGGAAGAAGACTCCTTTACGGGTCCATCGAACCCAGGGACCACTCATTTATCTTGGGAAAAATTAAGAAATTCCACGGGAAACATTTTTGTAAAAAAATCGAACTGCACGCGGGCGGAGCCGCGGGAAACAGCTAGTAATTAATAGTTAAGGTGTTGCGGCCCTACCAGCCCGCGAAATTCAAATTTTATTTAGTTTTTCGCAAATATTAGACTAACTACGCATTGTAGATTTATGGCAATGCATTTTGCGGGCCTACTTTTTATGCATCTACACGTTTTTAATAGAAACTTTGCTCGAAAGTCTCCAATCATCTCATATTGGTTCCCGAAAGATAATTTTTTGCTGTTTCCCAGATTTCGAGCTATCGGGAAACAATATGAAGTAAATGTTGTTGAGCAGAGTTTTTGTTAAAAACATGTAGATGCATAAACATTGTGCCCGCAAAACACATTGCCATATTAGCCTTCGATGTATAATTAGCCCACTATGAGCGAAAAACTAAATAAAATTTGAATTTTCGCGCCCGGATGGTACCCATCGCCCTTAAAGGCGGTAAATAGCCCGTTACCTCGGGGCTGTACATATATGATCTCAAACACGGAAACAGGATGGCATAGGTCATTTAAGTATATTCATTTTAATTTGAATGGAAGCAGGTGATATTTTGCGGAAATCCATAAAGAAAGATGTTGAACTTCACAAAGCTAAATCGTAGAATTCTCTACGATTTTTCATTGTGAAATCAACATCCCGGATGTCACAGACTACAGTGTCGAAGAAAGCGTTGGAAGAGTTCCTGTATATTGTACCGTACAGAATTTTTTCAAGTAGCGGATTACATTAAAATAAATTAATCTGTCCTGCTATTGAATAATTATTGATTTCTAAGTAGATTGCAGAAGACTGGATTTATGTTGGATTTACGTATATTATTCACAGAACCCGAGAACTTCCAATGAGGGTTCGGAGCCAGCCTCACCTATTAGCAACTCACGCTGTATGGGCGCTATTGTGCGAACTGTGAATGACCTCTTCAGCATAATAATGGGCGAAGGGATGCGCAGGAGCGCGTGCGGCGGAGGGGCGACCGGTTTGAAATTAGAACGTTTTATTTTTTTGAGCTCAGACTTTGTCGGCGGCCGCCCGGCGCGCATGCGCTAACTCGACAAATACGTCGAATGAAATAAGCCGTATTTTGTTTCCTTTCTCTTTTGAATGGTCTTTTTTGTGGGGGTTACGAAAAGTTTGGGGTTACATACCGGGTCAATAGTTTTTAAAACTCGTACGGAGCTTGCTTGCGTGCAAGAATTGTTGTAAGATTTCCACAATGGCCTCGTTTGGGGAACTTTTTTGGGGATTTAAATTGTTTACCAGTACTTATTGCGTCGTTAAGAAAGGGGTAAAATGAATGTGATTTCCTGTTTTCAAATAAGTTTGATGTTATATAATATTATGAAAAATTTATTTAGAAAGACCTTTACAATTAATTTGCTTTCTTTTTGCAATTAATTAATAACTCTGGGCGTGGCTATGTCTGGGATACGACCTTGTATTTTTAACCTAGGACACACATTACGATTCATTGAAAAACGAGATAATATTTTAGATTATTCAGCTATTGAGTTGTGCATATATTATACAGTAGATGACAGCTGCAACACCACAGCATTAACATCTTTTCTTTTAAATTGCCTTTCAAAAATCACCTTTTTTTGTGAAATGCATCTAAGACCTAAGTAGATTCGAAAAGCTTAAAGTAAAACTATGAGTCTTCCACCCTTTTTTTACATAGGAGGGAAAACCCCCGATGTCACCATAGCGGTAGTACCAGACTCTTATCGGCTAAAATCCCTCAGTGTAGGAAGATTTCCCATCCAACCGTTACCATGTTTGCCTGCCTTTAAAAGCCTGAACACGGAAACATAGTCTTAACCTCATTTCGTCTTCTTTTCTCCTCTTCTTCCTTCTTTTCATATTTTTTTCTATCATTGATTCTTTTTCTGACATTATGTTTATTAAGTTTCCAACGTGTTTTTCTAAACATGCTAGCTGTGGTTCTTAGCGAGGTTGAATACTTACTTATTTTTGATTAAGTGGATATTAGACTGGGCTTATAAAAAAAAGGCTTGTGGCACTCGGAGACTGCCGCGGTAAAGCTATTGCATAGAATTTAAAGTTATTTTTAGTTTTGCCATCAATCGAAAAGTAGAACTAGTGGTACCAGGCTGCCATGAAAGCAGGGAGTGCAACTTCACAAACTTTTTAGTTTTTAGTTTGCCATCTATCCAAAAATAGCAGTACTTTTTAATGACTTTTTGAAATATGACTAGCCTAGTACCAAAAGCTCTACTTTAGGAGTGCCCGGTTATTTTCGTTACGGAATTTCTGGATTGGATCTGCACCTTCAAAGCCCGCGATAGAAGCAATGCAATAAGTAGCTTAAAAATCTCATGAATTCAGTTTCATGGAGTTCTGTTTACTTATACATTTAAGTTTTTGAATTCATTTGTCAAGGTACTTTTTTAAACTTCGTTATATATCAAAAAGTAGAGCTGCTATTGGAAAATGGATTCTTGATTTGTAAATATAATCGGCACGGAAAAATCATGTCGACTCATCTGCGTATCAAACTTCATGAAACAAAAATTCTGTTTTCCAGTAATATCTACGTAATACTCTATATTGTCATCAGTAGTCTTTAGTGCTTATTTACTAAACATATGAATTAAACTAAAACATCGATCTGTTTATTGAATGAAACATCAATAAACATGATTCTAATTGGTATATTGGTTCAAGTAGGAGTGAAACTGATTTATAGATACGAACGCTGTAATTAAGCAATTGCTATGATCTACTGCGTTGCGTCATGGGTTCATGGCTCTCCCAGTTTATTTACAATGGGTCAAACAGTTGTAATATCCCATTAGATCAACGGCACGGCGCCTTTGGATCCCCCCATTTCGAAGAGAGTAAACACAGTCAGATGAGGGAGGGAGGCAATAGTACGACACACGGTTCGAACCGAGTAGGTCGCGTCACGACGCTTATTGGAACGTTCGCCTTTCGCGCGCCATGCTTACATTGCCGCGTTTTTTAACCGAAGTTTTAACGTTCGGATTTTTAAACAAAATGACTTTTTAAAATCACAGACAATAAAACTTATAAGTGGCACATGAAAACTCTTTATTTAAATAGTTGTTACAATCATGTAAAAATCCGAAGGTGTTTTATTAGTGCAATTCGGAGGCAGTATGGTGGATGTCGGTGGTAATGAGTGCCATAACACCATAAGTGGGAGGAACCAATTTGTTTTTCTCGTTTTTGTGCATTTGTTACTAATTGGACTGAATGGAACTAATGGTAAATATTAAATTAAAGTTTATGCCTTTATTGTCTTTCTGATTTTCCGAATTACTGAGCAGTTACCATATTACAAGTTTCTGATAAAGTAATTAGCTTAGCATTAAAATTTAATAAAATATTAAGTAAATTAATTAAAGGTCTAAAACAATACTGTTATTATATTCAGGCCGGTCATTTGTACTTTGCGATAGGTACTTCACATTTACCTATTTAGTCTTTAACTTTTCTTGATATGGTTTGTTACTCTGGTTTTAATGAGAAAAAAATTACACAACTGCGTTTTACCTCATTGTCATAAGAATCAGAAATTTTACTACTTACGAGTATGTACACTACACACACACACACATTAATAAAATTAAAAGGACTTATTTCAGCAATTCATGTCTCCATTTTGTACTTTGCTATGAAAGCGATATCTACCATGTAAAAAATTCTTTATTTTGACTTTTCAAATAGAATATTTATATTGCATTAGGTACCTATACAGTTCGGCTTTCCTATGAAGAAGGTGGGATATGGAAAAGCCGAACATAGAGCAGATTTCTAAGAACATGAATTTTACTTCAATATTACCTACCTATAATAAGTATTATGTTAATATTCTACAAACTCTTACTTTTACTTAGTAGGTAATTGGTGGTCATAATTTTTTAAACTGACACTTCTTACATGAAAGGACGACAGACTCTTGCTTTTTCCGTCTTGACAATTTTATTTTATTTGCTCTGAGTTCTGACCATAGCAAAGGTACACATCAAGGCATTGCATAAATTCTTCAGCAGATTTGTGATTCCGTCAATTAACGGATACTAAGATCTTAACAAACAATATGTCAATACATTCCACATATTTCGTCCAATAACGCAAGACATTATGCTAAAAAAATATTAAAGAAAAGAGAAAAACATGCAAGCCAGGTATTGAGTTCACTTTAGAGAAAACGATGTTAGGGCGTGATGGATGGAAAGAGACCTAAGCTACTTTGTATCCCATAAGTTTCCACAAGGTATTAAATGAACCGATATTCGGGCTGTTAAAGTTACAGAAAACAGTATAAAATATGACAGTATAGACTATACTTTAGGCCGTATAAAATGTTATTGATGTTTCGTTATTTACAATCTGTCAAACGTCAGCCCCCTTCAGTCGTCGTCTGGCGATAACGCAGCTGGTAATGGGTAGCGTGCACTTTAATACGGTTATCGACGCTTGTGAAACCGATCCGTCGTCGATGTAAGCTGGGATACTCGAGACCACCTACTCGTAACTAAAATCCAGCCTTTACGGGAGTTCGGGGTTCGAATCTCTGGCACGCTTCCTTAGATTTTTAGGTAATAATTGTAAAAGAAATGGGGAGTGAATTTTAATTTAAAAAATGATAAATTGTTTTAAAGGATACTTACCACATTCAACTTTCGTTCACTAGTAGGTAGTAAAAAAACTAGATAAAGATTAGAGATTCCATTACCAAAATTGTTAAGAAAAGTATTGTAGGTAACTCAAAAGTCCTTTGTTGTAGAAAATAAAGAGAAAATTCTTATGGTACATGTTGTCAAATACCTAAACCCTATTTAAGTCTACTTGTGTGTAATGTTTATTATTAAACTGTAGCTGGCATTTGCACACTTCTAAAATTCTAAGTTCAGTTGGTAATTTCCACGGTTTAGTCGGGTCAGTTTATTTTTAGTATCATAAAATTGTTTTCAACGATATTTTCTTTTCTGAAAATTTATCTTAAGTGAAACCACCATGGATCTTACTTAGGAGGAAAATACAAAAAATAATAATAACAATATCCAACGATACGTTCTGAGTTAACTTAATCTTCTCAAAACTGTCTTAGTTGTTATGAATAATTATTAATTTGGTCGCAATAATATGTGTTAATTTTGTCTTTCTCAATCAGAAGTACCTGGGTTAAAACTTTGGCTGTACTTACATAATTTGTTAGATAATTAAGTAACTTTATAAACGTTCGTTCTGGTTATTTAATACCTGTAGACGTTTGAGCAAATAACTCTTGCTAGAATTGAGGTATAACAAAGTTCGTTATCTGGTCTGCTGTCTGCGTCACTTATGTTGGTTTTGTGAACCGTCATCTTCATTTTTAATGATAACGCAGTGATGGGTGGTATTTTTATTATGGTCTTATGTATAGATAATTTTATATTTATTTTCTTTTATTTTATCAGACACTTTATAAGTCAATTCATATTTTAGGCATTTCATCTTCCACTTACATTTGCGCACCAAATGACAGTAATATAGCTTTTGGTTCTTCTGTTTCCAGTCAATTAACAAAATGACTGCAAATGCAGATCCTAGCCTGAATTATTTGAATATCATTAATTAAAAAGATGTACCTACCTATGTTTGCTTGGTCAATCTTTTTGTTGATTTTTGGCAATACCTCATACCTTTCAGTTTCCGATAAGATGGCAATGGCATCAACGCCGCTCATATTGTGTAACGGCCACTTGGCTCGAAGCTTTTGTAACTCTACATTACACGAAGCTTAATAAGCGCTTCCTGTTTTATTCTTCTTATTCATTCAAGTGTCCATACTGAAAATTTAATCATTATCATTTCATTCATTATGGACAACCAAAAAAATAATCCTGATGGGACAGATATTAATCCAAATTAATCACAGAACTCGCATTGGAATATCTTCCTTAACTAATGTGACGTAAATTTCAAAATCGAATGCACATATTTTAAAATAACCTTTGGACTTGTACAGTACAGTTGTGTAATTAAAAGTAGTTGGAAGCCAATTAACAAAATGTAGATCGGTAAAAGCATTGTGTTTACGAAACAATGGAGTCCTTTTTTCAAGTCGGGGTTTAATTAGAGTTCGCGGGTAGTTACACAAGTTATTTTTATTTCATTTTTGGCTGTACCTGTTAGCGGTTATCGTTTTATTCCAATTTGCTTTGCACGGTTATTGAGCTTGAAAACCAGTTAGAATCTTATTTCATTTGGTGGTACTTTTATTTTAGTATCATTATGTTAAACCCTAATCAGTTTAAGCTTATTGAGTATCATTGTTTCTCTATTAAAATAGGAAATACTCAATTTTAAAATAATATATTCTATTATGTTAGTGGTTAACTCTATGTTTATAAGAAAAATATGCTTAAAACTGGCACTTGCCCATAAAATAAAAAGAGATAGAAAAGGGGCTGAGACACTAGAAGTAAAGGAAAAAAATTCAAATTTAAAATAGTAACAAATTATAATTATAAGCTTTAGTGAACATAATATCCTGATAAAACTTTCATAACAGAATATATTATTATTTACATCGGCTATTTGTAAATGCACGGGTCGGGCGTAGAGCACAAAAAGACAGAAGTGTCAAGATAATGCGTACATTGTCCGGGTTATCGTGACTGTGACAAGTATTAATAAAGGACAACTACCGCGCTTCACTAGCCCGGCCCGACGTGGGTATGATACAAAAAATAAGGAAGACTACAAGAAATAGACTCCGGCAACGAATAAAATTAAATAAGACAAAAAATATCAATGCACTACCAAAGACATCTGGTTTCGCGTCTAAAAAGATTCTATTTCAATAAACCGCGTGAATTAACAAAAAAAAAACATTTTGTAATTTTTGCCTGTGATGACGATATTATTATAATATACTTTTCTCGTCTAAATTTAATATAAATGTCAAATTTAAATGTTGCTTTCGAAATCTAAGCACAAATATTCTGTGACATTGTAATGTGTAGCAAAAACTTAGAAGATCCTTTTAAAATATCGTATGTATGTATATATGTAATATTGTCGTATGTCCTCCTTTTATACATAGAAAAAGAAGTTCATAATATTTTTAATCCATATAGAGATGCGCAGTAACATAAAACACCTTAATAGGAAATTAATACAAAAGGTTCAACTTGGCTTATCAGATTCCGATCTAAATGCAGTGACATACAAAATGAAGGCTAAGGTCATTGTTACTTACACAGTTTGTTTTTACTTTTATTAAACAGAGCTTTTAAGAGTTCTGTAAAAAACATGCAAATAGCCACACACATGCGATAGTACTATAATTAGAATTTATTGTTATTGCATGTCATAAAATTAAGTGGGCTCTCACATTTATACTGATTTATGATAACTGTTTAAAAATATTTTAATATCATAAGGAAGAACAGTTCCCAGAAATAAAATTACTATAGTTTATTATGGCTTGGGCAAACTTTTACTCAAAATGACGGAAATCAGTGAAATCTTCGGGCGTTTAAAATGTCTTGCGGAAACCGCAACAGGACGGAAGAAGACCTGTTTGGCATCGTCAAAAGATTAAACACAGTTCAAAACTAAAATAACATCGATAGGAATATTTTGCCGTCCATTTAGTGACTTTTATAAATGCCACAAGAATATTATAAACAGAAAATCATAATATTGCACTGTAAAGTTGTCGTTCCTTAGGCCATTTATTTTAAGTGAAGATCTTTGCTAGTTCACTGGAATATACCAATGTCACTTCTTTGTCCAAAATCGAGCGCCACGTATAAAAGGGCAATCACGATTTATGTTAGCCCTGAATTTTTCGAATAAAATTCAAATATTTAATCGCAACACAACTATAATTTTTTGAATTTTCTTGTGATTAAATTAGTCACCACTTAAATTTTGAATTTGTTTCGAACACTTCGGGGAAGTGACACATTTTATTATAAGCTAAGAATTGAAAAGCGATCACAGTTTCTTTTAGCCTGAGTAACTACGTATTTTAAATTAAAAGATGATAAAACTGCAGTCTAAAATCCTTCTGTCGTTCCTTAGCCCAAAATCGAGCACCGCGTATAAAAGAGCACCCATCCACCACGGTTTCCGGCCGCAGCGAGCCCGCGACGCTGAGGTGTGTGGTGGAAGGCAGGCCTAAGCCCACTGTGCAGTGGTTCAAAGATGGTGCGCCTTTACCACCGGCTGAAGATGGCCATAGAGTGTTATTGGAAGATGGTCTATTGTTTTTAAGGTAGGTAACTTTTATCAATTTTAAACTTTACCCTAATTTACTTTATCAAATAATTGACAAATAAATAATTTATTAGATGCGAGGTATATTTGCTTGCCCCTTTTGTTAATGTCGGAGAAATTTGCTTGTTAAAACTACTTAACCCTCTCTCAAAATTTTTATTTTGTTAAGAATTTCTACCCCTAAGCCTAATCTTCCGTCAATCACTAAAAATTACAGTTTAGGTTCATGATTTAGCGATTGGCTGTTTCTACCGTATTCTTGAACATTTAAAGTGTACCTACAAAGTCAGCGGACTTGTAGACTGTGCTTGTTGTACTTTACTGGTTATGCTAAATAAAATATTACTTACCTCGGTAGCCACATCGTATCTCGCACGTTGTACATTCATCACAATCATCATTGTCCATCTACATTATTCTTAAATCCTGTTGTTCTAAAATAAATACACTGTTGAATAAGTAAATGTTGCCAAACAAATTATAATGCTGTACAATACAAGGCACAGTGTGAAAAGAACTTGTGTCTGTATCTTTTCCTACTAACCATAATGCTACATTTCACCTTATAGATGATCCAAATTGATATGATTCTGTAAAAGCATTTCGTGCGATGAGGCAGGTGATTTTTAGGGAAAAAAAAAAGCTGTAAAAATGATCTCTAATTCCCCTGAGTGTGACTAACAATTGCCTCTGTCATCGTAGGGTAAACCGGGGGAAGAAGGAGAGTGATGAAGGGATCTACTGGTGTGTAGCCCGCAATATAGCCGGGGAGGCTGTAAGCCAGAACGCTTCATTAAATGTTGCCGGTAAGATTCGTAACTGTTAGTTTTATTGCCTCTATATCGCTCACATCTAATTTCATTACTGAATGAAATACCTAGTACAAAGGAATGTAGTCTCTTGGCATATTTTCTTGGATTAAATAAGGATAAGACATCCTAAAGTTTAGTTGAGGTTTTACGGTTACTATTATGTAATCTTTGGTTAAGTGAATGGAACCAGACGTTATTTTGCGAAACTCCCAAAACTCCCGAAACCATAATTAATAGGACAGATTAATTTGTTTTGCTATAATTCGCTACTTGAAAAGATTCTGTATGGTACAATATGCAGGAAAATTGGCCACATGTAATACCACACACAATTTTCCAATACTTTCTTCGACGCACGTTTCGGCCCGACATGCGACTCCGGGATATCCTCATGAGATGTTGACTTCACCATTCGAAATCAAGACTCTACGATTTCGAATGGTGGATTATTAAACTGTCCTACCAAGTAATTATTTTTGATCTTTTAGTTTTACGCGATGACTTTCGAGTTGAACCTAGGGATGTTCAAGTAGCTGCGGGTGAACCAGCTTTATTAGAGTGTGTGCCTCCTAGAGGTGTTCCTGATCCATCAGTCCATTGGTTAAAGGATGGACAAATGTATGATATTGAAGTTAATGGAAGGTAAGATAAACGATAAATAAAATAAACAAAATTAATTTAGTTAAACTAGCTAATGAGTCAATTTAATATGTAAATTGTTTCAGGGTAACAATAACAGAAACTGGTAGCTTAAAAATACTAGAAACATTGCCAAATGATAGTGGTCTCTTCAGATGTGTTGCCTCAAATATAGCTGGAGAGAGACAGTCTAGAGCCGCGGCGTTAATTGTTTTAAGGCGGCCTCACTTTGTTGTGAAACCTAGTAATGTAACAGCTTTAGTTGGACAAAACGTAGAATTTAATTGTCAGGTATGATTAACATAAAGTTTTTTTATGAAAGTCATTTAGAATCTATAAAAATTACTCGTATACCTACTCATGTTTTATTTAAACAAATGCACTCAATATGCATGAAAGTAATCAAAGTTTACTCGACCAATAAAAATACTGAAATAAAAAGCACCGTTACATGTTTGTTTACTGCACTCAAAAGATCAATGAAAGCTAAATTCATATCGATTTGTTTGTAGAGCTATGATACAAGCGTAAAAATAACATGGGTCAAGGAAGACGGCGTGTTGCCGTCACATGCAACAATAATCCGGGGACTATTACGGCTGGAGCAGGTGGCAGCATCCGACGCAGGCGTCTATTCCTGCCGGGCCGACAGCCACGCCGGCACGAGCATCGCAAGCGCATCCCTAACGGTTTACTGTGAGCCCCACTTTATAATTCGGTTTGATTTTATTGCGCGTGTATTTTTGATATCTGTTTGGAGCTATTTTAATGCGGCCATCTGTTCCAGCTTTACCGCACTTCACGCAGATACCGTCCAATTTGACCGCATGGGAGGGCGATGTGGTGTCCATTCCCTGTGAAGCTAAAGGCTTACCGACACCGACAACGTTTTGGATCCTAGAAGGCACTGAAGACACTTTGTTGTTTCCTAAATGTACTAAGAGTAACTCGAGTTTGCTGTATCTGGACGGTGCGAAAGTAGAACACGGCGGAAGGGTTATCTGTGTTGCCGTAAATGCGGCCGGCAGTATTATGCAAGAGGCTTATCTAAATGTGTTAAAGAAAACCAATAATCCATTGAGGGAGCGTTCCTCAGACGAAAACTTCGGCAATAATTACGAACACGAGGTTCGTATGACGGAGTACGAGTTTGTTCAAGCGAGGAAGTATTTACAACAGAATGTTTTAGTCCTAAGGAGAGTGGAAACTTTGTCGTCGAGCTCCCTAAAAGTTGTTTGGGACGTGAGTATTTGTGTTAAATTTATGTTATGTAAATCGAATCTGTAATGTACTTTTAAAACTGAAGAGATTTAAACAATTTTAGGTGTTAACAGATTACAATGAATACTTGGAAGGAGTAAAGATTTGGTACAATGGAACTTCTTTGAACTGGCGCAATACTACAGAGGAGATAACAATATTGAACTCATCTCAAGTTGAATCTTGTCCTAATGGATCTCTGACAAATGTAGATAACAGTGGGTCATCGAGCTACATTTTATCTGGGTTGTCGTCTTTTACACAGTACGATGTTTTACTTATGCCTTTCTACAAAATGTTGCTAGGGAAACCTTCTAACTTGATGACCGGGTATACGGATGAGGGTGGTGAGTATTATTTTGCAGTGACTTATAATCAATTTCACTAACAGCTTTCTGCTAAATCATATACTTGTACGTTTATTTCTGAGGTCATCATAATTCGGAAATCAAAATAGAAAATTTCTGTTTTAATTCCAAAAATATTCATTGAAGAAACAAAGTGTTCAACGATTGAGCATCTTATAAAAAAGTTTATTGATTTAACACGATTGTAAGTTAGGAGTAAAATAAATATTGTGATACTAACCAACCATAAATATTTCAATGAGATGAGATAAATACCCTACGGATTTTAGTTTGCATATTTAGTGTAGAGCCACTGAACACTGCAGATTTTTTAGTAATTAGATGTTTCGTGTAGTGGCAATGCATGTTATAATTTCAGTGCCATCCGCCCCGCCCCAGAGCGTGACAGCGGGTGTAATTAACGCAACGTCAGCCTGGATACGATGGGAACCGCCACCTGCGAATACTTGGAACGGGGAACTTACAGGCTATTTGGTGAGCTTACAAATTGTTACGCCCCTTAAATTTTTTATTTAACATATCGACAACGTTTGTTCCTACAATAGAATCCTAAAGCGTTCATTTCGTATGAAAATTTATTCCTGATAATTTACCGTTTCATTTTGTGTTGGAATAACATTTTCGTTTTGTTACTGTACTGTTGCTATCATTATATTCTGCCTTCTATTGTCTCTTTTTATGGGACGTTTAGTATTATTCTCTATATTTTTAGCACTGGATTGAATACTAATGTTTAAATAGGTCTTAATTGACGTTCAATTTTATAGTTCGAAGAATCCTACTCGAAGATACTTTATGTGGATTCGGATATACCATAAAATACAAATTTGGCATCGGAGGATCGTAAAAGACTTGGTCGTACGCAACGTAAAAGGCTATGTCGCTACTGGACTGCCTACAAGAGAATAAATACCTATCTTCAGTTTCCTTGAATAGATATGTTCGATACACTACGCATAACCTTTTTTTTTTTTTTTTTGTTTACGGGGGGGAAATCTCCACTGAGATATCCAATTAAGATTATGTGGGATTTTTACCCACTAAAACCCCCTCGGACATCCTCAGCGCTCATGTTGGAAACCTCCGGGATCTCATACGAACGCACCGCATAACCTAACACTTCTCCATCAGCACTCTACACCAGCGACGTCAAAACCCGTGCCCAAAAGGCTTTCAGGCACTTGGTTCTTAATATCATCGAGACATCACAGGCGGTTGTACGACACGTACTTAAATCAATATTAACAATTATTGTCAATCATTATCAAATAATTGTCTATTTATTAGCTTGTATTAAATCTATCATATAAATCTACTCCCCACAGTTTTTGGTCCTTCGAGCCCGATTCTCAATTTTCGGAAACTCATTTTTACCTTGACCTTCTAGCTTCCTAGCATTCTATCTGGCAGGATTGTCGTCATGTTTTCAAAAAATTCTTTCGGTGATTTTTTTTGATGCCAACACTTTATGATATAGATCGAGATTCGTGTGGGAAACGGTAACAGCGGTCGAGTGGTGGGTCAGATGTCCCTCGGCGCTCGAACCCGTGCTGCAGCGGCCAGCTCTCTGCGCTCAGGAGGCCGATACAGCGCGCGCGCCGCGGCTGTCACGCGCCTTGGCCACGGACCCTTCAGCGCACCCGTGCAGATACACATGCTGCCCATGCAGTCGCAGAGACATTACGTGCAGTGAGTATCAATAGACCCTGTTATTCAAATACCTAGTACTTAAACAATAATTGGTCAAGTGGGTTCCGTATATGAATACCAATTCCAATCAAAGCACCTCTGCCCACCAAAATAAAAAAATCAGGTTTGTTTGCAAAATATTAAGGCGGGCTCCCCGCCTTAATATTTTTTATTTAAATTTAAGTATTTATTTTAAAGTGAATATAATATAATTAAATATCCTGTGAATATTTGAAGCGTCTACCTGTTGCCATTATCAGTATCGAGCAAAAACAAGTTTTTTGTTTTCGAGCAATCACGTGTTTTGTATGGTAGCTCCCTAAAATATTAATTTTATTCTGTTTTTCAGTATTTTTTAATATAGCGACAACATAAATACATCGTCTGTGAAAATCTCAAGTGTCTAAATATCACGATGCATGAAACGTAGCCTGGTGACAGACGTACAGCTAAGTCTTAGAAATAGGGTCCAGTCTTTTACCTTTTACTTACAGAATCTTAAAAAGTGAAGCATAAAATATTAGTACCCATTAAAATAATACATTTTTTTAATGGTTAACTACGTGTTATTATTATTTAACAAAAAAGTCTCTGTAAGTGATTTGTAGTGATCATTAGTTTTATCGATTTCAATAACTTTTTCAGTTTAGCCAGTGAGTTGTTTTATATAATTTTATAGCAAGTATAGTAAGCTTGAAATGGTGTCTACATTTGTGAAACCCTTCCAAATTAAGGCGCTTGGATCGATCCGAAGCTTATAATGTCCAACTCTGACAACCTGTCCCCTTTCTTCCCTATTCCCTTTATTAGATTTCAAACCACGACCCGCACGAGCCAAGAGCGTGACCAATTTATAGGTGTCAAGTTACACGGATAGTAAAAAAAGTGTCCAAAAATGTGTTTTTTAATTGGAAACGACGGTCACACCACCGCGACACTGTCAGGTATGGGCCCGTAAAACAAACAGCTTTTGATGGCAACTAAATACATGGAGTATCAAATAACTTAGTCGCGAATCATTTGAAAAGCATACAAAACTTCTATTATTCGGTAGCGTTGTAGGTAGTATTGTCACTAATTGATAACTTACTTTTAAGATTTCTTGCTCTTACTCTAACATACCTATTTCATTTTAGGACTGAACCGCCAAATGATGCATCAATCCCGCACTTGCTACGAGAGACATGGTTACTCGCCTTAGCGCTTACACTATTCTCCATTATAGTGATAGGCATCGTTAGTATCTATTACATTAAGAGGCGTAACAACATTCAAAGAAAGAAGTCAACTGGTAAGTGAGATATCAATTACATCATATCATCATTTATCAATCTATTAGCCTCGCTATGATGCTTGTTATTTGAAGTATTGATCTCTGTTGTAGGTCAATCTATTGTGACGGCTCAACAGTGTCTATTGAATAAAGATACGATTTGGCTGAGAGACCGGCCGGTGTTTGCGCCTCCTGATTCCGGATTAGATGTTACGAGCTGTCATCAAAGTTTATTGCAAGGTATTGTAATCCTTCTTCCTTGTTCAAATCTTCATTTCCTTAATCCTTTTGCAAATATTTACCCAATTTGATCAAACGATGCGCCGATAAAATATGGTTTAATTATTTTACAATTTTTAGGTGGACAGTCGCCAAATATTATGAATGTCGAGCCAGAGTATTGCCTGCCACAGAACTCGATCCAAGGTTTAGACGCCTCGAGTGTAGACAGAATTAAAAGGGGTCCACCGGAACCTTACGCCTCCAGCGCTATTTACACTGAACTCAATTTCAAGGTACGAGTAAGATAAGCATTATGAGAATTTTGATGTTGACTTAACATGATAAGAAGACGATGTACCTATTTGATTTGCACATTACATTATCAAAGTTCAAACATTACTCCGAAATGATTTATACGTTATGTTATATATTTTCTCATAGGACAATGCTGACATCGGAGATGCCCGAAGTTGTCCAGAAAGACGATCACACAACAATAGTATTGTTAGATCGTGCAACGGCAGCATTCAATATTCCAATGGTGAATGTTCGACATGCTGCCACAGCACATCGAGTAGATCAACAAAGGATTACAGGGAATTGAGACACGAGAACCTACACAATGATGTAAATATAGCCGAGGATGATTGTGGTTCATGTCACACTAATAGATCAGGTTCAAGGAGTAGACAGGACAAAAGTAAAGTGTGTCCGGCTAGTGATTTAGAGTACGACTACCCCCAGTGGCATTGGTTGGGAAGGGAGAATAGTTTTAAAATACCCATTCAGTCAGGACGACATTCGAATATGGCGCGGTCAGAGCAAGGCTGTCAAATAAATCTAAATGATATACTGCCACCACCGCCTTACGAGGTAACTATTTTATTAGTTCAATTACAGCCCTTAATTCTTGTAAAAATCGAATTTTGCCAGGTTTTTTTTGGAAAAGGAAGATTTACAAATATAGCCAAAGATAAAACAAAAACTGTTTACTACTACGCGAAGATTTTTCCTAAAAGAAGTTTCTTTTGTTTCAGAGTCCAGAGAATAAAGGTCATAGAAAATAGTTCATCTTGTTTTGGTAGTTAGTAGTATCTTTATTAGAAACTTAAAAGCAATATTCAATATCATTTTTTCAATGTTAATAGGTTGTAGTACCAGTGATTAAAATATTTAACAGTTTTAGATAAATGTTTATGTCTATATTAGGAACCTAGTTTTCAGTAAAGTCCTTTTAATCGCCTGTCTTATGAACCTCAAGGGTATCTTACTACGAGTCCTTAGATAAAGACTTACAGGAATTATCTATTATCACTTTTTGTGCTAATATATAAATTGTATTTGTTAATATTGAAGAATAAATGTCAAACAAAAAATACCCTTATCGGCAGTTAATATAAGAGAATCAATAATAAAAGTTAAACACATTAACTTTATTTTCAACATTTGTAAGGCTACTGTAATGCAGTATCAAGAGATAATTAGAAAAAGGCAAAAATGGAGTGTGCCAATATAAAATCGGCGAAGTTAATAGAAAATATAAAAGGTAGAAAACTGCATCGTAGTATTAAAATTAAACATTAATTAGTAACTGTAGAGGCATAATTTATTACTAAATCGTAATATATGTAGCTACCAAAACATTGATAGATGTGTATCATATTAAATTATTCCTAATTCTAGTCACAGTATTTAGACTAGCTTCTCAATATGATGATGTTAGAAAACAATAGATATCTCTTTGTAATGTATGTAATAATGTTATTCTTCATAATCATTATTGGGGGACAAGATTTATTTTAACGAATGGATCTTTTTGAGATCTCCAATTGCACTGCCATTTAGAATTAGAGCTTTAGTTGTGTAATATTTGACTGTGATATTTATATTAATTCGTGTATTAGAAATTATTGTATAACTGTACGTTCAAATGTAACAGACTCCACGATTTCGAAAATTTTAACTTTCCTAAACCTAACTTTTTTCTACCTAATTCCTTTTGAAGAAGTTTTTTTTTGCAATCCAAATATTTTCAGAGCCAGTTGTGTTATTTAAAGTTTCAGAATATAGCAATTTTATAATAACAACTATGTGTTTTATTTGACCTATTACATAATGTATTATAACAAAATGGTTAGGATTTTGAAAACGCAATTATATTTAAAGTTCACTAAAATGATCCCTCTTAACCAAGGGATTAACGTAAGGGTTTCAAGTTCTAATAAATTTTAATTAGGCACGTTAGTCCGAAAACTTTTGTGGCCGGTGATTAAGTTAACATTTGTTTGACTGCTTTCATAATTGCCTTACGTTAACTTGGAAAGTGTAAGTTACTGATAAAATATCCATTTGTAAAGCTAGCTGATAAAGAAATACATTAACAAATTGTGCACACATTACTTCACTATCTTTCTTAGTTGCATTCCTATAACTAACTCATGGTTTGCACTTGACTGTGATATCAATTAATTGAGTTACCTCTAAATTTTGTTGATGGTTGATGTACGGTTAATTCGGCAAGTATATCGAATTTCAACTTCTTAGGTCGAAAAGGAATGTTTATCGTTTGTGAGTCATAATTATTGTAGTCGCAGAGCCGTAAAGAAAGTTTAATGTGCACTTATAGCACCGTGTGTCAAGATAAATTGTGCTGGGTATCCTAAGACTAGGTTCAGTTATTTTTAGGATTCCGTCCGCCAAAAGGGAAAAAAACATAAACACTTTAGTTAGTACTTGTGTCTTGACTGCTATCTGAGATGGTAAGTGATAATCCAGCCCACTATGTTTCAATTAAACTTACTTCTCTGGTATCTATAGGAATACAGTGGGTCCAGACTCATGCCAGTTCAGAAAAATATGAAATCCCAAACTTTCCCGTAATCGAACATTGAAGCCAGGACCATTTGCACGAGGAAGGTCGTCAATAAGGCAGTTTACCTGAACCTTTATAAGGGTGTTAAACAAGGGGTTTTATATCGCATTAAACATTCTGGGGCGACATTAATAATACACTACTTAGTAATAAAGCACGTCGTTACCCAGTGGCTTAGAACTCTTTGTGTGGCCGTAAAATGTAAAGCCGCTTTTGGATAGGTACAGCTGCTTTCGTGTTCATTTTCAGTAACAACGTAATATTTTAGTTATGGCCTATGGGTATGCTGGGGTGTACGATTAGATTTAATAAGTTAGTAGATAATATCCTTATCTTATTTTCCAGAGTCTCTACTTGATTTCATACATCAAACCAATATTATAAAAGCGAAAATTGTAATTGTATTTGTGTAACTGTGCAGATACTTTAGCTACTACTGATCCGATAGCATCAAGCCGCAACTTTGAACCGATTTTGCTGAAATTTGGAATTGCGATACCTAGTACCCTTGATTAAGACATAAGCAACTTTTTGTTCCGGATAATTCTATTTTTTCCGTTAGATTAGCGAAAAACTGAAATTCTTGCACTATTTTATATATGAAAACTCATATTTTACCAGCTTAGTAAAATACTCACAAGAATATACCAACCACACAGTAATTTTTTCAAACTAAAACAAAAATCTCTTTCAAGTATGTATACTGATGAATTACCTTAAATCCATCCAGACAGCGGAATCCTTTGATAAAATTTTCAGACTTTAATTAATGACAGTGTCGAATGCAGTAAAGAAAATGAAAATCCCACGAAATCGAGTTGAGAGCACTTCGCAATAAATCCTGAAATCAAATTCATTTCTGTCTTGCTCAACACATTGATTTAAAGTTTGTTCAAAAATAAACCCTTCTGCCATTTCACAAGATGAATTTAATGTACTTCTATAACCGACTACAGGTAAGACTTTTTTGGGTTTTGTAACAAAATGGTAAACATGGATTCCTTTTGGTGTGACTCTATCCGTCTGTCAGTCTATTTATTTCTAAAGGGTCAGATTTTATATTGGTGTTGCCCATATTCGGAAGTATGGACACTAAAGGCCGAAATTAATAAATACCCTATTCAATCCGAATTTGGCCTATCTGAGATAGAAATTTAATATAAGCTCCACACAAGTTATGTCTAATTTCTATCTCTGGTAGGATGAATCCAGATTGGATAGGTTATTGATTTCTCCCTTAAGAGTTAACCTTATTGAGTCAATCACGATCGTAAGTCAAATACTACTGCAACAGAAAATCAAATTTAGCTAACGGTACCGTAGAAATTATGGCAACCCCATTTTGTCAATTACTAACAATTTTTTGTAACAGTTAGTGGTAGACCTCTTCTCTCAAAGGAGCAGCAGAGATGGCTTACAGCAAATATTTCTACGCAGCTCCATTGTGGGTTGGCAAGAAAATACGGGTTGGCATGTTTGACACACCTTAGGAGTTCTTCATGGTTCTTCATGTTTTTAACTTCACTGTTAAGTTAATATTTGACATGGCTGAAACGAACATGGTCGCGAAAAATCAGAGGTGCTTGGCTAGGTTTTCTACCCAGACCTTCTAGTCTTTACCTTCGAGTTATCAGTATCACATTTTTTGTAAGGTATAGTAATGCATTTAGTTATTATAATAAACATTCATAATGTATGAGATACAGCTGCGAGTAGCCTTGTAAGTCCCATCGAAATCAGATAGGGTACGTTGCTATATAGATTCAGAATGTTTCCAGTAATCAGATCGGACTACATAAGTTGCTAAGGTGTTTGTAATATAACCAGAGATATGTGAATTGATAAACATAAATAACACAAAGCACAATATCCTTACAAGTTACAGCGATGCAAAGATAACCTTTATGTCTTTGCGATAAAATCGTATATTACAAAACAACTTATTGCGATAATGTTGCTGTCATTTAAAAAGAACACTGAAGGGCTTCTGCGCAATACTTTAGAGATATATAAAAGAAGATAAAACTAATATGTGTGACTGTTTAAGTTTATTTGGTCTTACGTACGAAATTTAACGAGAAAGTTACACATAGCTACCTAGTCAAAAATGAATTATTGTCTTGAAAAAATAGTTCGCATGGGTAGGTACTGAAAGCATTCTTGCAACTAAAACTACTAGGAACGTTGTAATTACAAGGTACAAACATCTCAATCTATAAACCTTCCTATGCGTTTTAAAAGTCCCGGGTATCCTTTTCTTCTTACAGGTTGGATATTTTAAGGGAGATAATATTTCCAAAACAAAAACTCATCATGCAACTAACCACGATACCCACTATAATTGAAACAATTAAAAACAATAACGAAAAAATTGTCACACAGTAAGTTACATCTATTGAAGTAAACTGATAAAAGTAAGAACATTACGTCATAGTCACGACAGTCAATTTCAGAAATTGTGGTGAAAAACTTTCACTCAGCACTCTTTTTACATGACTCTATGTCACCACCACCTACTGGTAGCTACCACTTATGTAAATGTAGCAAAGATGGTTAGATGTGAACCATCTGTGAGTATAATTCATGCTAATGCTATCGGCTGGACTATTTCCACGGGGGCACTGTTTATCGGGAAAAGTAAGTCTGCTTTGCAAGTTAAAATAGTCAGCTTATTTTTTGTGCAGTAAAAGAAGTACGTATGGTCTAATTATACAAACTCACAGCCTCCACGTATTGTTATAGTTACAAACAGTCCGGGTCCTACAACTTTTTGCACACAACTAACTAACTTACCAACATTTTTGTAACGAAGTATTATCCGAGCTTTTTAGGTTTTATGTGTAAACAGATTCTTATAAATCTGAAATCTGTCTCTTGACAATCTGACAGGTAAGCTGACAGGACTCCGAGAAATTTTGTATTTCAAGTAGAGTATAGGCCTAACGATTTGTAACATTGTGAGCGTAGCGCCAGCGACGACGTTTATAATTCTATGATTGTGAGTGATAACCTTTGACGAGGTTTATTCAAAGGTGATAACAGAAGCAAGCATGACCGACTAGCTGGAAAGCGATGCAAAAAAATACAGGAATCTCCAAAGGTTAGAGGTTTCAATAAGAATAATGCTAACTCACTATCGTTTATCAAATATTTGATTTCGGTTGACCGAAACAATATAATACTAATAACTTGAAAAATATAAAGGCCCACTTATTTGATGACACATTATATCATTAAAAATAGTTTTAACTCAGCCTGTTCCATTTAAAGCTACAGTGCGACAAGGCTATTGTGGCGCTTGAATGACATTGTCATGAGGGCACCACCGTAAGACAAAGGCAGCCAGCAAATAAATTTTCCCCAATTTTAGGGAGTAAGTATATTAAAAATATCAGTGCTGAAAAAATCGAGTGAGTTTTATCTTATATTAACGGATTGAGTACTATATTCTGACTGAATTCTAGTATCAGGAAAGTAGGTGTATGGAAAGGCTGTAATAAAAAAATAATAAAAAAATGAATTTCAGATTATTTTATTATAATCATGGTCACTGCGAATTATATCAAGCGGGTGAGTATCAAAATTTCCTCCATCATCGTCTTCACTACTACCATCATTACTGTCACTTCTTTCTTCTTCTGAACATACTTCTATGATGTTCTATCCAAATATCCATCTTTTAAACGGTACACAGCAACTGTGCCAATCATCTGTAGAATTTTTTTTTTTTTTTTTTTTTTTTTTTCACGAAAGTCCCTTAACGGTACTTTAGTTTTGCTACGATCTAGCCTAAAAGCTAATTAGTAACTTAATTTTAACTTAAACTTATATTAAAACCTATATCTAAGAATCTGTCCATTGACTTATCTTAGTCTCTATTGCAGTATTGAAGGCACTTTGTTCTTGTGACCTTGATGATGCACTAGCACTAGCACTAAGCACAGCACTTCACTTTCACGCACACTTACACTAACTCAAAAGGCTTAGTCCTTTTGAGTCTTCTTATAAGGTCCGTAGTGTCGAGGAGCTGGATTGCCTCCACGTTCACGTGATGATGCAGCCGATGTTCATGTGCTGCAGCGTATCTTTGGATGATGATATCTACGAAGTCCATTCGAAGATCTCGGTGAATGTCTTCGTTTCTTACATACCAGGGTGCATTAACGATGCCCCTGAGTACTTTGTTTTGGAATCGTTGAATTATCTGGATGTTGCTTTTTTTGGTACAACCCCAAAGCTGAATACCATAAGTCCACACTGGCATTAGGACTTGTTTATACAGTAGCAACTTGTTTTCCGTTGACAACGACGATGTTTTTCCAATAAGCCAGTACATGTTTTTGTACCTCAGCTCTAATTCTGCTCTTTTCTTCTTGACATGAGCTTTCCAGCGTAGCTTTGTGTCAAGCGTCATTCCAAGATATTTTGCCGTGTTGGCATAGGGTACCTTTTGTTTGTCAATATAAATAGGATGATATTCTACCTTCTTATTAGTAAAATCTATATGTATAGACTTAGTCTCATTTAGTTTTATTCTCCATTTTTTCGTCCATTTGTGGAGTTTATTCCACTGTAGATCTGTAGAAATGGCCTTAAATTATTTTAATTATTTTATGGTGTAATCATTAAATTATTTTAATTATATATTATATATATATATATATCATTTCTTTCCGTTAGAATCTCTGTTGCATTTCTAAATAGAAAACCAATCTTTTTAATATGCTGTCTAAGAATTTCTCGACTACCTTGAAAACCGATTTCTTCTTTAAGTACACGATGTAAATTCTTTACTGATGGGATTTCTTTCTTCATGGTATAAAATTGATGAATTTTCCGACATAAAACACCGGTATCAAAAGCATCCATCATAAGTTTGTTATTTCTTGTTTTTCTCTTCTTCTATCTATCATAACGCCTGATGTTTTAGCAAAAAAGCTTCCTTCATTTGAAATTCTTACTACAGTGCGTAAAGAAACGCCTGAAGAACTAAGAAACATAATATTGCACATTCTAGAAATAGATAGGTAACGTATTTATTCCGATCGGGTGGGACTTTACGATTCCCGAGTATGGTAACATTTACCTGTGGCAGCGGCAACTCGATCATTAACTCTTTTGAATGGAATTATTGGGGCCCTTAGCTCTTTCTCCTACATAAAAAAACTCTTTAACTTTTAGCACTATTTCTATAACACCACTTTTAAGTGCTTTTGGCATGTTTTTGAACAAATAATAAGCAAAAACAACATGTCGGCTCATCATATTGAACCAAGGATATTCATTTAATTATTGTCTATGTTTAGTCATGGTGTCTTGAATTTGAAGGTCGAGTCTATGGCGCGTGGTGACCAAAGACAAGAATATAGGCTTCGGGAGAGTTGCCGACTCTATGGTTGCAGGATCTTTGACAGGAAAAGGACTTGTCATTGGATCTGGTACCGTGGAAAAGGCGAAACTTCCAATGAAAGCCGATTATCCTCAATTTGTGTAATTTATGCTATTTGTGGTGTTTGAGTTAACTTTATCTCAATAAAAGAACAATTTTGTAATAACATACCAGTCTAGTTTCATTGATTCGCAATAGTGAAGATATATTGTAATTTGTAATGGTGGCATGGATGACAAAGACAATGGCGAATGATATTATCATATTATACTGAGGCCATCCTGTCCCGACATCAGCGCGTGGGATTAAAAAATCCAGCCCACTTCGAGTTCGAATGGAGCATTGAGTTAAGAATGAAGAGTCAAGTGATGAAACCAAGAGGGGTAGTATCTGTACGATTAATTCTGTAAAAATACAAGATGGCGCTTACTCATAGCCTAGTAGCAAAACTAACTTTGCGACTTTGATTGAATTGATAAAAGCCACATAAAAGCAACAAAGATGAGTTGAAGTGTGAGTTTAATGCGGATAAAAACAACGTGGATGCTTGCCTATGAGATACGATATTTGTATCATGTAACACAAATCCAAATTTGTGAGGACACTGGAGGTTCCCTTATCATGTCTTGGCTTTGGGTTATGAAGTATGCACCTAAAGGAATTAGGAAAGGCTTCAGCGTGGCTGTCACAAATAGTATTTCTACAACAGACAAGACAAGACAAGAAGCTTTTGGTAATGTATGATCGTTCCATAGTACAAGAATTGGAGATTACTTCCACTAAAATGTGTCTTTGTGTTATGTTTCATATGCAACTGCTGTGTCATGTGGCCGTGGGTCTGCGTGTTGCTAGTTGTTAAGCATGCAACGCCATACTGTACGTGTGTCTGCACGCTACCTTCCGTGGATCGA
This sequence comes from Coenonympha glycerion, assembly GCA_963855885.1. Classification (NCBI taxonomy): domain Eukaryota; kingdom Metazoa; phylum Arthropoda; class Insecta; order Lepidoptera; family Nymphalidae; genus Coenonympha; species Coenonympha glycerion. Next base: position 10,024,653 of record OY979637.1, on the reverse strand, counting down.
GCATGCAGGGCTCATCATCAGGGCGGTACTTGATGTCATATGTTGTTGTATGTATGATGTCACCAATAAAATGGAGTCCTGGTGAGATGTAGGTATTTGTTCTAATTTGTTCTTCGTTCAGAAAGTGGAAAATAAAATATTGTGTAGGTACAGGCTAAAGCGTCAGGCACTGAGTTTAGTTAAAAGTTGTTTTCAAGTATTATTGAAATATCAAATAATGATATTGTGTGATCAGATAAGTTTTCACTTAGCCTGATAGGTTATTTCTGAAGGTACATGCGTAGTGTTGTACAGTGTTTAACATCCAATAGTTATCAAAAGTTTTGCTTGATAATGGTAGACGTGGAGTACATATTTTATCTTTTATAGTTTGCACAATAAAGAAGCTAGTCAAAAAAAATAGATGATAATTGCAGTTTCTGCAATATATCATGCTCTCAATCAGTTAAATCTCATTTATGTCCTCAATCAGTACTTAAAACTTGAATGTTGATTGTTAAATTTTTGAAAATAATTAGGAAACATGTAAAGTTTGACTAAAGAATTTAATCAAGGTGAATTATCACAATGGAAACCGATGATACATTGTGCATGGATATCAAATTCTCACAACTGAAGTTCAGCACGATTTTTAGTGACTTACTACAGCGACTGGGGCTAGTTGCTATAACATGAGATCATCAGCATTTTATGACAGTTAATCAATAAAAGTAATCGTCATTTATTTGTGTAAAACATGCACAGGATAAGAATCATAGAGAATCAAAATAATGAAATGATTTATTTCATATAGGCCTAGTGTACCGGCTCGTATGAAAAGTCAGTAAAAATATGACTGTACTTTATGATACGAGTAGCTTCTCTTTTGCAACTTAAAGTTGGGTTCACGAGGGTTCTATTGCATCCTGAATTATTGAGGACACTGTTATTAGATTTAGAGCAGAGGAAAGGAGGTTCGGTATTGCAACTCTTATAATGTTGGTACTCATAGTTTGGTTTAAGTGAAAAATGAAAAATTTTATTTTGCCTATTTAAGGATATGCAACTATTATTATTCATAGTAAGGTGGTTGTGCTAGAGGCTAGAGTGAGCTTAACAAAGCATTTTGAATTTCAATGTTTGATGTGAGCTGTTGTCAAAGAAACTTTAAGTAGGTATAGTTTGATGAGTTGGCCTGAGTTTCTGTTGAGTGTGTTATCTCACTTCGGAGTTTTTACTTTGAGTAATAATTATTGTAAGATTGATTTTTAACTTAAGTTAGATCTAAATTTGCATACTAAAAATCATGAGTAAATCTGCCAATAATGAAAGGCTTTATGAGGCACAGTTAAAATGAAGTAGGAGTGCAGAAAGCAAACACTAATGATTAACGTAGTTCCTAGACGGCAAATAAAAGCAATCTCTGGTAAATAGTTACTTTGAGTTTTCAAGTTTTACTGTTTTATTTGGGTTTTAAATTTAAAGTTTTAGTATTGAGGTGAGTTTGAATTTAAGTTTCAGTTTTGAGATACAATTGTGGTCAATATTATAAATTTGGAAATTACTTACTTTGTGATTTAACTGAGACAAAATCTAAATAATTATCTATGAAGATAAAAGCATTGTATGATTAGTTTTGAATTAGTACTGTCAGGTAAGCCGAGGCATTTTGAAAATCGAAAGATTATTTTTAAATATTGAATGGAAGCAGGCGTTATTTTGCTGAAATCCATAATTAGCAGGACAGATGAATTTGTTTTGCTATAATTAATTCGCTACTTGAAAAGTTTCTGTATGGTACAATATGCAGGAACACTACCCACATGAAACACCACAAATAATTTTCTAACACTTTCTTCGACGCACGTCCCAACAGCAGGACATCCTCAGGAGATGTTGGACTTTACAATGCAAAATCGTAGAGTTAAACTGATGACAAATTGCCAAATAGATGAGTCGGTTAATACAGTTTAATTGAAAATAGGAAGAAGCTTGAGTGCCTGTTGAGATGATATGTACAAAAATCTAGATAGCTGTTACCATAGCCTGCTGGAAATCTGTGTCTCCTCTGTGAGTAGTTTGTGGGTGTTAGGTAATTCTGGGTGGTACAGCAGGACGAAGGAGTTAACAGCGTAGGCAGTGTATTTGAGCGATTTTTAAGCGGTGTAAGTGCTATAAAGACTTTCCAATTTGAACATCGTGTGTTTTAGTTCATTGGTGTAAGGTTGTTGTGAAGCAGAAGCGTGGTTGGATGGGATTTACTTGATGGAGGTTTCAATTGGAGTTTGATTTTCTAATTTAATTGGAAATTATAATGGATGTAATTGTAGTTTTTGTTTGGTGCACTCAGAAACGGATTTTTAATAACTGGCTTGGTTTTATGGTAATTGAGTGAAACATTGTTTTTCTGTTACATTCTTAACGACGCTGCGTGTTGCACACACTAATGTGTTTGTAAGAGTGAGAAGGACAATAATAAATTCAGTAGGTATGATATCCTCTTAATGGTTGACTCTGACTTCCCGAGGGAGTATGAAATGAGTGAATGTGACACCTGGTGCTTGCTTAAATTTTTTTTTGGCAATTGGTTTTATGCCATTCTGTTAATGATGCTCAATGGTGTATGGACTGAAAGATCTTCGGCGTGCTTGAAATAATTTTAACTTGGTGTATTTACTGAAGAAGCAAAGAGTAGATTTATTTGTAGTTTGTGATGCTGATGGATAAGTTTAAAGAAGTTAAAGTTAAGTGTTGACTACCTATCGCACGAGGGCGTGCGCAGGTCAGTGATGGCCGGACGGTTACATTGTGAAAAAGATATAGCAGTTGGAGATGAATAGGGATTTCAAGAAGTTCTGTTGCATAAAATTGTGCAGAGAATTGATATGACATTCATCTAAAGTTAGATCCTAATTTAAAAAAGTCTGTTGTCAACATCCATTCATAGTTTCCTTCGGAATAGGTCTGAGCATATGTTGAGGCTTGACAAACAGAGCTACCAACCTGTAAAGGCACAATTATAATTGGTGTTATTTTTATGTTCACAGTTGCTATGCTGTGTGTACATTGTACAGCCCACTTCTGCGTGTGGTTTACTCGTATCTGCGAGGCTTCCTGAGTGTCAGCGTGTACAGCATGCTTCTACGTGTGGCTATCTGTGTGTTGGCGTGTACAGCACGCTTCTCTGCGGGGTTATCTGTGTGTCGGCGTGTACAGCTCGCGTCTGCGAGTGGTATAATTTGGTACAACTACATGTACACCTGTATCTCTACATGTTGGTGTGAGTAAGTAGACGGGAGAGCCAGTGGAGTCTGATCATGTCACTCGTAGAGGTCTGGTTAAGACACACTTGTCACTCGTCCGGTACATATTTGTTTATGTTGTAGTGAGTATGTGGTCGGAGGGCCGGTGTAGCCTGATCATGCCGCTCGGAGAGGGTTGGTTAAGGCACACTGTCACTCGTCCGGTCCATATTTGCAATAGTGAGTTATGCAGGTGGTCAGATGGAGTGTTGTCCGGTCCATGCCGCTCTGAGGAGGGTTGGTCGAAGGGACGCACTTGTCTGATTCGCGCTGGCATGTTGTACAACTGATTGGAGGGTCCGTGTCGTCCGGTCCATGCCGCTTGTGAAGGGTTGGTCGCAGGGACACACGTGTGACTCGTCCAGATCAGGTTGTTGAGATGTTCACTCTGATGTTGTTGAGTAATGTTTTATGTGTGTACGTCAGGTTGGACGAGCGGTCCACAGATAACTAGTGAATTTGACTTTGCCTTGTTACAGATCAATGTTGGCGAGATATGATTACGATAAGCGATTAGCAAGATTCGCCCGTGGACGGTCGAAATGTCAGGATTGGCCGTGTCGGCTCATCATATTGAACCAAGGATATTCATTTAATTATTGTCTATGTTTAGTCATGGTGTCTTGAATTTGAAGGTCGAGTCTATGGCGCGTGGTGACCAAAGACAAGAATATAGGCTTCGGGAGAGTTGCCGACTCTATGGTTGCAGGATCTTTGACAGGAAAAGGACTTGTCATTGGATCTGGTACCGTGGAAAAGGCGAAACTTCCAATGAAAGCCGATTATCCTCAATTTGTGTAATTTATGCTATTTGTGGTGTTTGAGTTAACTTTATCTCAATAAAAGAACAATTTTGTAATAACATACCAGTCTAGTTTCATTGATTCGCAATAGTGAAGATATATTGTAATTTGTAATGGTGGCATGGATGACAAAGACAATGGCGAATGATATTATCATATTATACTGAGGCCATCCTGTCCCGACAAACACAATATTTTGTGTTGTTATGACAGCGATATGTTGACAGAGCGAACTATCAAACACAAGATGACATTAAAGTTTCCGATTTGTGCCGCGCGCCTCAATAGCCTTGTCGCACTGTATCTAGAAACATTTAGCCGTAAAACGTTATATCAGAAAGTTTAGCCGATCTAATTTATGAACGTGGTGGTACCAACATATTCCCTCACGGCCTAGACTGCACTAATCCATTAGCCGAACATGAAAAGTTAATATAAATGCCAATAAAACAGGACAGGTAGGTAGTAACGTACGCTCGACCCTATCTCACTCGTAGGGTGCAGCCCTGCACTTTAACTTTATTCCTTTCGAATAAAATATTTATTATTGCTTCACGTCTTCAGGTATTCCACGCAAGAAGCGAGTAGCATTTAAATGTCATGCCATGTGGAGAGTTATGGGTATTATGGTAAACTTAAAAGTACACCGTGATAGGCCAGGTCCACTTATCACGTGATCGAGAAAAAACAGGTAAACGTCTCGACGTACTAATTTCAGACGGCTGCCACGCGCCCGATACTTTGCTCGCGTTAGTTCAGGTGCGGTCTATTTCACGCGCTGCGTGAGGTAGCCTTAGTACATGGAATGCGATAAGTTACGCGATAGAAAGAGACCACAACCTTGCGTTTGTTGCGTGCTCTTTCCGGAGGCGTGGCCAGGCGCTATTGCGAACGGAATTGCACTTTTTGTGTCAGCGCTAGAGTCGCTATTTTTTAATCCTTCCGAGTAAGCCTTCTGTACTATCAGTACTTCTGTACTTCTGTATATTGTCCAAATGCTCAATGAATCAAACGGGAAAAATCATTCTTGTTTAACAAGACTTGATCTACTATCACTTCAATTTACCTAATGAGTCGCACCGAGTTAAATTCAGGTCTGTCGTATAGATAGCTCACGAATTAGCTTAGCTCGTTCAAAAAGAAAGTTAGCTAGCTACCTTATTATCATAGAAGTTTCACTAGCGCAACTTACTTGAACGTGCCTACTTGTACAGAATTTTTAAAGTAGAGTTTCCAATGTTCCGTTGTAAATTTATCATTATTAACCCAATATACATTATTTTTTTTAATAACCACTATTGATTTACAAGAGAAATTTAAAGATTTAAATTGCCAGATGAGCCTACATAGCGCACATCGAAAACTTCCACAGACATGCTGAGGTTGTGCTCTCAGCATGCTGTAGTAGTGTGATTGTGTGATAGAGAACGTGAGTGCAAATTCGTTTAAGAGTAAATGAGATGTCAATTCTTATGTCGCTGTGTGTATAAGATGATAACGTGTTGCACGCAAGACAAAAACGTGGATGTTTTTGAAGGCTTTGGGCTCATCTAGCGATTTAAATCTTTGCAGACAGTTATATTACACTGCAGATGTCTGCATTGAAACTGGACTAAAATCTCCATAAAAAAGTCACAATTAATTTTTCGGGCAGGTAAGGTTTTAATTGGACTTATCAGATCCGTGAAAAACTGCTTGACAATGAATAAATTATTCATTCCGAGCGTGAAATCGTGCTCCAAATTTAATTATTGTTGACGTTAATACATAAATCTTAGCGAATCTGAACGGAAGCAATTTACATAAATGCTGCCATCGCCGGCTTTACGTCTTCCTGTATTAGGAGAGATTTATTAACGCAGCTTTATGATGTATTTCTTTATGCACCGGCCGATTATGCGATCGGGAATTCTGACACATTTAATGAAGGTATTTCTTGATATGGTTCCAAATGTAAGATGGCTAAAACTTCGGAGTCTCTCTATAAAAGCATAATTAGGATAAATGCAAATGAGTTTTGAACGTCTGCATAATATTTTCGACAAAGGAAAGTCCCCACTAATGCAAGAAACAGAGAAATCCTCAGAGAATTAATACAAATTATGTACATAATACTTACCTTAACGAAAATACCTACGGATCGTTTAAAATACATGTTCATGCAAGTCATTATAGCTTTCCAAAGAAACCAATCTATTAAGCAACGATACTCCAATGAACTTTTTAAATATAGAATGACCGTTCATGCATAAAATTTCCGCAGCAAAGACAGCGAAACATTTTGTTCCAATATAGGTATGCATTTTCGGGCTACGTCTACTCCGATTAGAACCGTACTGGTTTGTCGAGATCGTGGCGAACCTCCTCTTAACGTCGTTCCATTTATCAGAGGTACCAATGTCGCACTAAGAGATTAAAGTGTAACAGAGTGTGAATAAAGGCTCTGACAAGGGAAAGGTCGCAATTACACCAAGCGTTTAATTACGAAATTCGAGGTAACACTGAGGCTTCACGCCCCCTAGTCTTTCATTGGATTCTTGTTAGGACGCGGTCGCATTGTATTGAGCGAAGCGGATATTAAAGTGTCTTGTTTATACTGAACGAATGGAACGAATGACGTGTGCATAAAATTTCGAGTACCTAAATAAATCTTTAAAAGCTTTTTCTTTTCAATTAACGATTTCTTTTAGGATGTCAATAATGACGCCAGCGGAAAATGTTACCGTATTAACTTTGAAGAGTAAGTAACGGTTTCTACACAACTTCGCGCCGGAACGCTGCGACTTTGCTGGTGTGGTGGTAACTAGCCACGGCCATAGTTTCCCAGTCCAGAGCCGAGCCAAATTAGTATCTAATTATAAAATTCTAAAGTGGTCAGTGGCGAAAATCAAATTCGAGAGAAATCCCCTGCGCCAGGGAGGTCGTTTAAACTGCTAACTGGCACTATTTATAGTGCAAAATTGATATTTTTCGTATCCTTATCCTATAACGATTGCAAATGTTTGCTGTTGATTGTTGTTAATAGCAGATCTTTAAGTACAAACATTAAATAGTCCAGACATAATGACTCTAAGTATAACACATTTGAAGATAACACTGGTTCAAACGCTTCCGCTTAATCTAATGTAGTCTCTACAGTCTACATACTTCAAACATCTATCATATTATCTTAGGGTATCCCCGTCACTTGATACTGGTATTATCATCGATCCTAATTGTAAGGGTACAAGAGTTTCAGAAGGTACAGAATTGAGTTTTGTAGGGCTGTAGTGTTAGTTACGTGGAAACATAACACTGCACATTCATGGATAATCCGTTACATATTTTGACAGTAAGTCCCGATAGTTCCCAATCTGGGGAACTACTGAAAATAATCTTTCGGGAACCAACATGGGTTACATGGGAATTTAAAAAATTTTAACAAAATAAAAAGTTCGCGGGCTACTTGGGACGAAACTCCTTAAGCGAAGATTTTTAAATGAACACACGAAGATGGTACTGGCATTTCTACAATTTGCTGCCATAAACTTGCGGAAAACCACAAAAAATTTCGCGGGCACACCCGTCACATGCTCCTTAAGTAATGAGTAACAAATATCCAAACATAAAATGATAGGATTCATTATTTTGTAAAAAAAATTGTTAGTAGATAATTTTACTAAGGGCTTGAACAGCTCGAACTTGAACTGTTAACAAGAAATATTTATTATCTTCTTAATATATATAAATCTCGTGTCACAATGTTTGTCCTCAATGGACTCCTAAACTACTTACTGAACCGATTTAGTTCAAACTTCGGGAATATCTGTCATTTGGTCCAACTTAAAAAATAGAATAGTTTTTATCCCACGTGGACGAAGTCGCGGGCATCAGCTAGTTGTAATATATTAATCTTGATATAAACAATTTTCTCACCACTAACCAATTATGGGTGTAATAAAAATAGCGTAATCTCAACTGGAGCGTACAATATATCAACCAGATATGAAGACTATTAACCGTCTCTATACGGCGATCAAAACAACATCCGCATAAAGTTTTAATACCGACCCAACAATATTTAATACCCACCCGGCCATTTCTAGGTCACATCTATACCAAATCTATACTTCAAAATTTTGATGTCTGTCTTTGCATTTAAAACATTTTTAATGAGTATACAGCTCCTGGTACCTTTTTGTATTTTAGTGTTTCTCACACTTGTGACATACACCTATACTATTTTATGAAAATAACTCTAACAAGACATAATATTAATTTATTTTGCTAAAATGAAATAACATGAAAAGAGTCTGTATGGTCAAATATTCAGGAACACCGATCAAATGAAACTCACAATTTTTTCAACAATTTCTTCGACGCAGTTTTCATCCTGACACAGGGATATCCTCAGAAGATGTTGACGTCACAATGCGAAATCATAGAACTCGAACGTAAAATCATAATTGAGAATTTTCTAAGAGTGATATAGTATGCTACATTTTCACGAGGTAAACTATTTTAACTTCTCGCGGAAATATAAAGTCGATTTGAACGAAGACGTGGGCCATAACTTGTATAAAATCAAATGAAATATGTGCATTATTCGAGTAATTACTAATAATCGTTCCGATAGAGCGATATCTGAAAGCTTCTCTTACATCGAAAAAGCTGTTATATTAATAACGTTAAATTGCTAAACTGATAGAATAAACACAAAATTGCTTTTTAATAAACGCCCTGGTGGCGATGGAACCATACCCTGTTATTACGTATCGCTTTTATTTTTTTATACTCATTTAACTCTGACAACGGTAATATTATAAAAGATTGGCCATAAAGTGTGGCCGTTGTAGCTTCCACAACCTACATGAAGCGTTTTAACAAAATATCGAAAGAATATTCATATATAAGAAAATCCTTACAACAAACCAGCTTTTTCTCAATTATATGTATTTCTACCTCTCTCTACCTTTAGATGGATGTTCATCATAAGAAGGTATAGTTTTTTAAAAATCTTTATTTGTACCACACAAGAAACATAAATTAAAGTAGGTATTGGTTCAAAAGGCGGCCTTATCGCTAAGCAGCGATCTTTACCAGGCAACCTTGAAATCAGGAAAACAGAGGAAATATAAGACAGGTGGTGTGAAATTATTCTACGATTCTTCTTTTCTTCCACAATAAATCAAAATTAATATCATGCATTCATGCTAAATTCACTAACGTTTCAAAATTATCAGTATTTGTTTGGTATGGCTCAACCATTGGACCGATTTTGATGAAATTTTGCTAAATTTTATCATATTATTACCTACCTATTTTGGTGTTTTGGTACATCTAAAAAGTGCAAGATAATATAAAGTCATTGTTGGACACAAGAACAAAGTGTCTATAATAAATAATGATTAATTAATGTACTAATAGAGCCTGAGATAAGTGAACTTACTATAAGTGGTTTGAAAATTGTCTTAATATTGCATTTTAGGTCAAAAAAAAATTGGCTAAAGTCCCTTATGGGATTAAATGCAATATGAGTAAGTAACTCGAAAATTTGAATAAAATGTGGAAAAATGTGTAATAAAATTTAGATTGAGAAGTTGAAGGAGTTAAATTAAATGAAAATTCAGTTGAGTGAAACCACGGTAAGAAGCTAGTTTTTTTTTCAATATATGTTCTTTGATATCATAAAGCACAGAAAATGAGATTCAAATTGAGTTGTGTTACGATTTGACGATATTATTATGATTGCAGTTGTCGGCGTGTATTGCGACCATAATGTGCAATAACATTACATTTTATTATACTCATGCAAGGTAATGCTTCAATGCCTGTTGGGAATATTTTATATGTTTATGCTTATTTCATAAATAATAAATCTATGTACGTTATCAAACCATCGACGAGACATATTTGGATGAATTCGTATTGTACTCGTATATCTACCTGTCGATATGATACTCGGATTCGTCTACCGGTCTCCAAAATTCTCAAATGAACGCGTATAAAACAAAGTCGACTTGAATCAATGCGAGTTGAAGACTGCACAAGGCTCAGACTATTATTATTGATAAGTCTTTTGATAGTCGGAGACCAGATTATTATTAATAAGTCTCCGACTATCTATAGAAGATAGTCGGAGACTTATTAATTATATTAATATAGTACAAGGGTGTTAATCTTTTATTTATTTAGATACTTATAATGGGACAGCAAACAGTCATGCACTACATTGTTTAATTAAAAATATGCACTAATAAAACACTGACCAGTGCATGACCCATTTTTTTTTTATCGTGGGGAAACCTCATGGATACCCAGTCACCCGGGGGAGCGGCTGGGTTATGCCGGACTCTTACCGGCTAAACCCCCGCGACCCCTCCTGGCTGCAGGAGACAGAAAACTCTGTCCCCCGCACCCCTCTTGGACGCATCCAGAGCGGGCCCATCTCCAGGCCCACTCCGAGCGTCCCCTCCTGGATTCCTTTTGGCTTCACCGTGGGGCCCAACCACGGCTACTGAGCCCCCCCATCGCGACAAGATTGGAATCCATCGGGGGGGACCAGTGCATGACCCACACAATCGTCCAAGGTAATTAGAAAAGTACCTAGGTACATGGCGACGGCAATGCTAATTAATTAGTACAATGAAGTATTTATTTTCAATTTGAGGTTGCTTATGACCAACCTCTTGAAACCACCTAATCAAGTTGCAAAAAGGTCTTTATTGCCGAAGTTCGTTCGTCGTAAGCGGAGGTGAGCGCTTTTCTGCATTCGTGCGGCAATTTCGTGGTAGCCAATAGTTAATATTTATGACTAAATTATTGACTTATTATTTAAGAGTGTAGAAGAATGTAGAGCTGCAAATCCGTATAAGTTGGAGATCTGGGTGCTTAGTCAGCACACTGCAGGTAGATGTCCATCAGCTAATAAGAAGATCACACCGACCGTTTATATCCACAAACAGGGACAGAGCCCGGACTGACTTGGTTTGGGTAAGACTCAGCTCTGGTACGAGGGTACTTAGTACCTACCATGAATAGCCCTTTTAAATCCATGATAAATTTATGGCGCCATTAATGTATTCTATTCTCCATCGCACTCCTAGGAAAAAGGGTTTTACAACCCTTAAATTACAACCAATAAAACGAATATTCAATTAATAAATGTCGCGAGCGTTTAACCCGTTTTACTGCCCTATTTTACCACATATATTTCTTTGTGTGAGCGACAATTATTACTAATAATATACAGCGTGTTTTAAATAAATCGAGTACCTACTCAGTGTAGATTTTTCAAACCTTCGCAGTGATACCTTATGCTTATTACATTATGTTTTATTTTGATTGTATCCTTAATTCCTACAGAACACAACTTAAGAAAAAATAATTCACAGAAGATGTTAAAATCAAATACAGAAAAACAGAATTAATATTGATTTAGTAAACTAACGGTGAGGTATTATTGGTGTCACTTAAGTTGTCAACCGTGAAGCCACAAACAAGGGAATTACTTTATATTGACGTGAAACAGTAATTATTTCTCGGTTTGAAAGGCACAGTATGTCGATATGATAACTGGAACATACGATATGGGATAGTAAGAACTAACATCTTAGGATGAGGACTGTGCTCATGAGCAGTGCGTAGTTTAATATTGAAAGCCGTGGGACACACGCATCTGACATGGGCAGCGTTACTTAACATCATGTGGAAATTTTGCTTGTCTCATCTTTCTTTTCTGTAAAAAAGTCTTGTGTGGTATTATTATATCTAGTAGTCTGGGTTTTTAGTTAAATAAATAGACGTATAGACGTAGACCTGGCAGACCGCGTGAAAAAATGTCGCCAGTTTACTGGTGTCAAAAATGTTTGTTTTGCCACCAACAGCGTTAATTGGAAGCCGACCGCAGTATTATCTAAGTACCTATATACCGCCGCACTACAGATACTTGTTATTACTATTTTCACGATGCACAACGTAATATTGACAAATATTGACAAATAGCGCTACGTACTTTTATTTGTATGAAGAAGGTTGACGTAAAAATTGTTCCGATGGGCTCATCCTCTGGTTCATATCAGTGATTAAATAGTACCTATAACTTATAATGTAAAGTGTAAGATAGATAGTTTATGTGACGTTACACGTTGCCTTGAACTTTTCGAGAGAGAGGGTCGTATTTCTCTTTTTATCAGAAGTAAAGACGAGTACCAACAAATTATCGCTTTAAGAGATATCTTTCCAGCCGCCCCTTATCTGTTCCTCGCCCACACGGGACTGAGTTTTATTGCGTGCTTTTATCTCCTCACCACATTGGTGCTGAAAATAAAGCGTCTGACAACCGTTGCTCCACTATCGGTTGTTTGATTTATCTTTGAATCTAGTTTTAATCTTTTTCAACTAATATAACAATCTTCTACTCTTTATCACAGGTGTATTTATCGATTTGTTTGTGTGATCTCAGTGTTCCATTACCTACATACCTATTACATGAGGTTGTTTTTATGCTAGACCTACTGGCATTCGCCAATGCTATGCGGATACGTATTGTAAAATATTTTATTATGGACGTAAAATATTTTATTTAACATCTTAGCATAAACTTTTAGGATTTATTTATTATCAGGATACAAATACAAAATAAATGAAGTTCTTGATTGAATTTTTATGTTTGTGCGTTTAGAAGACGAATTGAGACTAGTGCGTTGGGCCCCGGGGCTCGTTTCGTTTTTCAAGACAGATTTTCAAAAATGGAAATTATGCAAAAAGGTAGTAACCTTGACCAAAAGATAAGTTTGGCAATCTAATGGACCAATGCTGCTAGCATTTTAATAGGTAGGGTACCTATTATGCATCGCTGTCTTGCTTCAGTGAATTTTTTTATTTTCTTAGTTTTGGTGCCCGCTGAGTTGGAGAAAACCCAAATTGCATGCATGTGGAGTCGCGTTTCTAAGCTTAATCATATTAGCATATTATTAGAATCATAGGTACGATTATATCTTTCTACCAGCCGCTAATAAGAAATGGTGGTGATTTCAATACTCTAACAACTATAAAACTAGAATAAGTATTACCTACCTAAGTACCCAGATATTTTATTTTGGCAAACCTGTCCTGAGCTTAGTGAACCGTCCCGGCGTAGACAGCTCTGGAAGCGAGCTGGCGAGTTTATTTCTAAACTGTATCACGTCGCACTCGCCAGTCACCAGTCACCGTCGATGCTTTGATGTTCCTCTTTTTGCGAGCGATATTTCAGTCTCGACAACTAACTGGATACTTTCGGGAACGATCCGCACTACGCCTCCTTATTCGGCGACTGATGCTGTCAGTGGTTTTTGAGCCAACTTTATTAAGCTGGGTCTTCAAAGAGCAATAGAAAAAGAAATGCTTATCAGAAACAGTATACTGTTTTCATGCTCTACATTGTACCGATCATAGATCAATGATCAAACATCAATATATTTATATCTCTATACATTATCATAATCATCTGCTCGACTATCTATACAAACTGCAAAGACTCGATGTATCATGAAGGACATAGGTAAGCATCACGAGATATTACAACAGATCAAACGCTATCAAGACGGCTTGTTTAATCGTCCCAAGTTACGTAACGCATACAATGCTCTGCGGTTGTACTATTGACGCCCTTTTCGAAATAATTACACGTTAGCAGTTCCGAAAATTACGAGTTTCCCCCTAGGTGCGCGTTGTGAGTGGGAATGGCTCGTTAAACTTGATGAGAGTCGCTGCTTCGTCGCCTTATGCAGTTAAGCTTAGGGCAGACTCAGGTATAGGATCTTCGAATAAGGGCCTGTAAAATATAACCCATATGGATTACTTTATTGTCGCCTTCTTAGACTGCAAGGTCCTTAACATTCAATCTTCTGGGAATATTATCTGAATTCGCTATTAGTACAGTCTCTCTGAGTTATGCCTACTGTTTTATTCATACCTTTTATTATTACTTAATTTGTAGTCTTTCAACATCACAGTTTTATACAAAAGAAAGGAGGTGAAAAATGATTTTTTATTTATTTTATAAAAACATACAAACATAGAGAGGGCATGATAAGCAAGGAAATCTTATCGCTACAAATGAAGATCTCTTCCAGATGCCCTAGATGTGGCTAGATGTGACTATTTTAATCCCAAAACTTATTTAATTGATCGAAGCTGTTTTGTTTAGGATATAATATACCTAATTAGACTTCAACACGATGCTCAATGACCTCCGCAGAGTTTCCTAATAGGTGGGCCTTAAAATGAATATGAGCAAGACGAAAATCATGTCTAACTCTCACGTTCCGCTCCACCCTGTAGTAGTTGAGAACTCTGCACTCGAAATTGTAGACGAATACATATACCTGGGACATACAGTCCAGCTTGGTAGGTCCAATTTCGAGAAAGAGGTGAACCGCCGAATCCAAGCTCGGTTGGGCAGCGTTCGGGAAGCTTCGTGATGTCTTCTCGTCCAATATCCCTCAGTGCCTGAAGACTAAGGTCTTCGAAAAGTGCGTGTTGCCAGTGATGACTTACGGATCCGAGACATGGTCTTTATTATGGGTCTCATAAGAAGGCTCAGAGTCACTCAGCGGGCGATGGAAAGAGCTATGCTCGGAGTTTCTCTCAATCAGAAATAAGGAGATTCGTAGACGACCCAGAGTCACCGACATAGCTCAACGTATCGCGAAGCTGAAGTGGCAATGGGCGGGGCACATAGCTCGTAGGACCGACGGACGTTGGGGACCCAAAGTGCTGGAATGGCGACCCCGCACAGGAAAGCACAGTGCTGGCAGACCTCCGACCAGATGGACTGACGATATTAAAAGAGTCGCGGGAAGGCGCTGGATACAATTAGTGGCGCAGGACCGTGCGGGCTGGAAACCATTGCAGGAGGCCTATGTCCAGCAGTGGACGTCCGTCGGCTGAAACGAACGAACGAACGATACCTAATTAGAACAGATTAAAGAGGGTATAAAAAAGAAAGAAACGAATTTTTTACACCTTCTTATTCTTTCACTGATATGTTCTAACCTTTACCCTAACAGGTAAACGTTTTCACCGAATTATGACACTTATTCCAACGAAGTAAGATAGCCAGGGTCGTCAGTTTAAACTGTATGATGCTATATCCTCCGTGCGTCATGAAACAAGTTTGATCCTTGCAAAACGCCGTCGTCAGCGCGTTGCCGCTCCAAATTGCTGTGAAGTCGAAGCACCTTATACTCCCAGTCTAGTGCCCTGAGTATAAAATTGACTACTCTGATATACGGAGCCGGCTAGAGTATAAAATGTTACGGTGTAATGCTGTTGAATCCATTTTCGACGCTTTGGCGTTGCGAGGTTGGGAACTTGCGATGTGAGTGATTTTTAGAAGGTAATAACGAAAAAGGTCTCAATTGAGATTTAACCTGAGGAGAAATTTAGGATGATTCCATCTAGCTGGAAGTTTCTACGAAATCACATACATACCTACGTTAAGTTGCTTAGATACTTCAGTAAAATCTTAAGCAAATAATTATTTTTTGGGAAATTTCAACCTACATATTTTACAGATTTGAGCCTTTGAAATTAGGCTGGTGTTTTTGAGGCAGAGATGTATAATGAAAATGATAATTTTTAATTTTGTACACAAGATTAATTAGACAGTTTTTTTTCTTAGCTACCTTCACCGGTTAAAGAAGCTACCATTTATGCGGTATAAATGGCAGCTTCTTTAAAATTTTATAAATCGATCCTATATTTCACAGACCATAGAAATAGTCATTTCTTAGTACGCCTTACGCTTGCAGTCAACTACCGTATACTAGAGTGGTGAGTAATCCAGGTGCCGTATCTGGTAACTACTAAGAAGCCAAGATTAGCGATAGAGAAAGCCCGCTTCGTCGAAGTCGCTGACATAATAAATGTCAGCATGATCAAAATATCGCAGGCGGCGAGCGCTATGCAAAGCTCCAAGTCGGGCCTAACCGATGCCGCTAATTATATCTAACGGGCTCACTGGCGTTTACACTGAGACATTAAAACTAACTGCACCATTCGTTTGATCTTTCCATTAGAGCACCACTATAAATATCTGAAAAAAGTACAAGGGAACGACGCTGTAACTCCATACCGAAACGATGTAATCAGCTAAAGCTTTTAAGATTCTATCCTTTTGAAGACAATGCAAGTTCGACACGTGATGGTTTGATTCTGTCGTGAATGGGTTTAATCCATTGGCATTTTACCGCTTGAGTAATTTCTCTAGTGGGAAATCTGTAACATTTATCATTTATTGATTGATGATGTAGCATGCAATAGCTCTGTTCACTAGTGCCTTTCAAAAGAGTAGGGTTGGGTACATGTTTGGTGAATTATGTAACTTGAAGAGTTTTATCAGTGTTAAAGTTGGGTTTGATTATCAACATCACATTTTGACTACATAAAGTTTAAATAGAAACATTACGACAGGAATAGTAGCAGTATTGGTATTGGTATTTCATGATATTGATAGAAATAACTTAAAGTAGTGGCCTAATAGGGAAATAACATAAAGTCCACAGGATTCAAAATAACATACCTATTATATTATAAAGGCAAAAAGGCGACACCGTTTAAAAACAAGTTAATCTAAATTGGTCGATACTTTCAATTTTTCGATCACTGACATTACTATATATATAGCTGCTTGTGCTGATTCATTCATTCACTCATTGATCACCTCTCCTGAACAATTTTGTATGAAAAATTTTTTTTTCATGGATGGGGTCGTATAGAAGAAAAAAATTCATTCGGAGGAAAAATACGGAGAGAGCTGATGATTGAGGATATCGAAGACAGATGAAGAGCACAGCCAAGGGTATTGGAGATAGGTGGGGGGTGCTCGACCAAATGTCATTTGAAATGTCATCCAATTGGCAGTGAGCTGAAAAAAAATTCAAAATGGCGGATTCAAAATGGCCGCCATTCGAATTTCGTCGATATCTCGGAAAGTATAAAAGATGGAAGAACGGTTTCTTGACAAGAGTTGATCAGGAAAAAAAGCTCTATTTGATGGCTAGAAAAAAAATCCAAAATGGCGGAAAAAAAAATCCATAGAAAATGTATGGGGAATGTTGATAAGGGACTAAAAGTTGGAAGGCAAGTAGGGGGAAGAAGGCAAGTAGTGAGGGCGCGGGCCACATGTGGCCCGCGCCCTCACGCGACCTACTAGTTACTATATATATAGCTGCTTGTGCTGATTCATTCATTCACTCATTGATCACCTCTCCTGAACAATTTTGTATGAAAATTTTTTTTTTCATGGATGGGGTCGTATAGAAGAAAAAAATTCATTCGGAGGAAAAATACGGAGAGAGCTGATGATTGAGGATATCGAAGACAGATGAAGAGCACAGCCAAGGGTATTGGAGATAGGTGGGGGGTGCTCGACCAAATGTCATTTGATACGTCATCCAATTGGCAGTGAGCTGAAAAAAAATTCAAAATGGCGGATTCAAAATGGCCGCCAAACGAATTTCGTCGATATCTCGGAAAGTATAAGAGATGGAAGAACGGTTTCTTGACAAGAGTTTATCAGGACTCGAAGGTCTAGGTGATGAATAGAAAAAAAAATCCAATATGGCGGAATTTTTTTTCCATAGAAAATGTATGGGGAATATTGAAGAGACTAAAAGTTGGAAGGCAAATAGGGGGGACGACGGCACGCGGGCCACATGTGGCCCGCGCCCTCACGCGACCTACTAGTTTATGAATATTGCTACGAGCAGGTACCCACTTTCGAAACGGTGCGAGCATTTTGAAATACTTTCATGCTTATATAAACAAAGTATTGAGGTATAAAATAAAAATATAAATGGACAATTTCACGATATAAGAAGGACGCGAACGTAGTCTAAAAGTTTCAAGTCTTTAAATTCCAATCGAAAAAAAAATTCGACTTTGTTCGATTCCGTTGGCATTCCACGATTCCACGAACGACTTAAATACGTTTACTTTCGAATCTTGAAAAGTCGAGTAACAAATGGAATAGTCTTTAAAAGATAAAATTGCGGGTGGAACGGAACGGGATGAGCCGCGAGAGAAAACAAAAAGTCGATGAGATGTTTGTTACGAGATAAAAGTCGCGTCGTATTGTTCTACAAATGGTGAGGAAAAACAAAGGATTGGCACTACGGAGTCGTCGGTAGAATTAATTAAAACTCCACAAATATAACAATACTAGTTTTTTTTAGTTTCGTTTCAAATACCTCAAGGGGGCTTTTTCGAGATAAAAAGTAAGAGATGCTTTCAATCTATAGGGGATAATCTATCTTAACCCCGAAGTTAAGCTAAATCGATTCCAAAGTTATCGCATGACTGAGTATAACATAAATAATTCAAACATTAATACAACTGATATAAAACTTAATGAACAAAAAGTTAGTTTCAGAGCAGGTTTTGTTTGAATTGAAAACATGTGAAAACTCAATTTTGAACAGCAATTAGAAAAGTATCAGACATGGTTAAGACAAGATTAATTCAAAAGTGGTTGTTGTAGGAATAGAAAAGGCAATTGTTGTTTGACAGAACACTTATGCAAAAAATCTGGTTGACCGATCCGAGACCAACGTTTAATTTCGTTGTCTGAGACATCATTGGGTAAGTGTGTTCCAATTTCGCAATTTCTATCTCTGATAGGACAAATTTGGACAGTTATTAAATTACTAATTGGGATTTTACAAAAGTAAAAACAGGTAACATAAGACTTGAAGGAAAATGTTATACCAGTAAAACAACATTGTATTATATTTATGATTCACATTTATCAGTAGCTAAAGTAGCAGATGTAATAGAGTCAGTGGCTAAAGGAAACAACATAAAACAATACAGTCAACGTGTCGACTGTCGCGAGATAAAAGAAGCGTAGCATTGTTCTACAGCGGTTCTATAAAACCACTAAAACCACTGATCTCTATTCTATGGATTAAACATTATATTATACAATTGACAGTTAATTTCTTGAGCCAATTTGATGCGCCCCCTCGAAGGTCCACGGTACTGAATTGATATTTGTTAGTAGAGACAACAGACATATACCCTGGACGGACGAACTGCGCTAAGAATGTCACCAGTTTATCGGTGCAAGCATTTTGGCACCGATAAACTGACGATATTTTTTAACAAAGTACGCTACGGTTTGCTTGTACGAAAAAGGTTTACGTAAATCGTTCAGATGCTCATACCCTGAGTTTTCTCATCAGTGGTAGAGACCGTCGTTTTGAATGTCATTTTATTTTAGTTCCATGGACGCTCATCGCGTGTGGTGCCCAGCGCACCACACGCGATGAGCGTATGCAACAATCAGCATCAAAATGGCGAAAATCAAGTGTCTTCATTTTTACGTTGACAGTCTGCTATCCATAGAATAGAGATCAGTGACAAACGCGGAGTGGCGGAGAAAACAAAGGACTGCTTGCACACAGATACATCTGCATAATTAATTACACTGATTCCAAGAATCACTCCGCAAAAGCACCGGCCGCTGAGATGTCATTTTATCACCCGCCGTCGTATTCATAAATAAATTTTAATATCAATAATGTTATTTCGCAGTCACATGACGGAAATGTATTTATTACGCACTAAAGCGACGGAGACTCCGCTAATGTAGGTATAACAGTAAATTTGCATTTGAAAGAGATACTAATTTGATTCGAAAGTGTTAATTTAATTCAGTTTCGCTGATGAGGAAGTCCATAAACAGTTTTACAGTTTATCTTCTGTGTGCGTACGAGTACCTACTTCAGAAGATGGTTACAGCTGGTATTAAAGCTTGGCCATATTATGTTTTTCTTCAGTTAATAAAATGATTATTATTTTTAACTCAAGCTTGACTTTCAATTTGTAGCTCGTCATGTTTAACAATAGTAAATCAAAATTGATTAATTATTTGTTTATGTCGAATTTTTTTATGTCAATGGAAATAGAATCAACTCTATTATAAGATTTTCTGGCTGTTTAATCACAGATTTAAATAAGTAGTATAGTAGAAGGTTTAGTGTTCACAAGATTACCAGATTCGATAGAGATAGAAAGAAGATCGTAAAAGAACCAGAGTCATCGACATACTAAGCTCAACGTGTCGCGAAATTGTGGACAACCTCAAAAGGATAAGTGGGGAATAACTGGCTTTAGGTGATGCTTTGGTGATTATTTCAGAAGACGTAATAGTTCAGCTGTAGATGTCTATCATCAGCTGAAACATTTTTTTTTACAAACGGCATTGTAATCATAAAATTATTTGACCTAATATGACTGAGCATTCGGATAATATTTATGCAAAAGAATCTGCATTTTCAATAATAAATTTTCGCAGTCAATGCTCTCGCTAACATAACTTTATTTCACTACTTGCAGTGTACGCACGGACGTTAGTGGGCACTAAAAGTCGAGCGCTATGCTCTACCAATACAACTAACCACGCCGTTAAGGAGCCTGTTGAATTTCATTGGCTTTGGCACAACGAACCAGCAGTGAGGTTTAACGGCGACCGCTACATAGGTTTTTTAATCGAAATTATTATTCATGGATTTTCCTTTCCGATGTTTTTTGGAAAGGCTTCAAAGTTTGTTGTTCAAATCTGCCAAATAAAAGATAGTTCTACTTTAAAATAATTCTGCCTAAAGACTGAAGATGATACGTATAGCATATTTTCGTAACTACACCGTACTAGGGACTCATTTTCCATTTGGAAGTCTATCTGGGACACGCAACAAAGGTTTTGGGACAAAAGTAGCAATATTTGGGACACGCGGATTTAAATCCCGCGGAGTACTAACATGACTATAATGACTTTATTCTTATTTATAAGCTTTTTATCTCAATCCATTTTTATGTCTCAATGCTGGGCATGGCCACTGTAATACTGTGGCATGGCTCTCCTTTCAGAATGAGAGGGATCTGACTATAGCCGTACTTACGGGCTTTGTTCATTTTTGAGAATATCGTGATAAACCCTCATGTGCAAATTGATAATATTGCGTTTTCAATTACGGTGCATATAATTTTCCAACGTCTGATCTTGTGGTGGTCTTTCTGTTCAGGACCTGAACAGAAGGAGGTAAAAGGTGTAAAGGAACTGTAAAATATACTTTTCACAATGCCAGAACTTCCAGAAACTTGTATCGGTGGTAGGCATCCTAGATGCAAAGTACACAACAATTCCTCTGTCGATCGTTACGTCGTTGCCGTTATTGGCTCAATTACTATGGTGTGACAACCTAAACGACGATCGCTACAACAGAACACTAGCAAGTGATGCTATGGGAAGGAGAATTAGAATTTTATGCTGCAGAGAAGGCAGTTAACTCTTATGAAAGCGATTTCCGACGTCGTACAAATTTTCGAGTCTGTGTATTCTTAATTATCTGATTTGGATCGGGTGTTCATCGTTAAAAGTATTTTTGTACTTATATTATTTTATTGTGAAACTCACGAACTTGTACGAGATACTAATATTATTCTTTTTTATTTAATTTTTCACACACTTATTCCTCTAAAATTAGTTGAAAGGAAACTGAATGACTATGAGATAGTTTTAGAGTTAGATATCTTATATATTATTATTAAATTTATTGAATGATTAGAAAATAAATTGTCTCCATCCCGTCATCTTTCAAGCAAACTTATCTGTGTTTCTGTTTAGATTATTCTCAAATCCTTTTAATCATCCATAATCTTAAATACCTTCTCTATAAGTACTACCATCTAAGCCTCGAGGTATCACGTCGGCAAATCATATTATAAGATAGTTTATTATTTTCACAATTACTTGTTATTTCAGTCTCTACCGGGTTTAGTCGCTTCTTCAAACAAGAGTATAAACTCTCGTTTATAAACAAAATTGTACTATAAATCTCAGAGGTGGTCTTAAACATGTTAAAGTTTATATTAATAATAATAGTGGTTGAAATTTAAGGAACCTTTTGAGGTAATAAAATTCAAAGAACTTTACAGTTTGTAGGTTCACCTCCAACCTTTCGATTTGACTATTAAACAATAATGATACTCGTAGATGTTAAAATATAAATCTATCGCTTTTTAGTTCCTGCAAATTTATAAAAATACTAGCTGTTGCCCGCGGCTCCGCCCGCGTAAATTACGATTTTTTTACATATACCGTGGAATTCCTTGATTTTTCGCGGGATTCTGGTGTGATGTTATACAGAAACCTGTTCTTACTTCGCACGGGTTACGTTGTGGTGATTTTGAAAACTCACATATCAACGCACAGCCCAAACCGCTGGCTCTAGAGACTCCAAATTTGGCACACAGATACTTTATGAGATCTAGGGGAGCAAGGGTAAGAAAGGATTTTTCGAAATTCACCCTCTAAAGGGGTGAAACGGGGGTCCGAAGTTGGTATTTTTCAAAGTTAAAATACTCTTTCACGCCGCAACTACTGAACCGATTTGGCTCAAATTTGGAATGAAGATATATTGTAACTTGGATTTACACATAAGCTACTTTTCATCCCGAAAAAATTCATGGTTCCCGTGGGATTAGCTAAAAACCGAAATTCACGCGGAAAAAAATTATCACGCCGCAAGTACGATACCGATTTGGCTGAAATCTGGAATGGAGATAGATTATATACTGGGTTAACATATAGGCTGCTTTTTATCCCGAAAAAAAACCATGGTTCCTTCGGGAACAGTGAAAAACAGATATTAACCTGAAGAAATATTACTTCACGCCATAACTACTGAACAGATTTGCCTGAAATTTGGCATGGAGATAGATTTTATCCTGGATTAATACGAAGATCACTTTTCATCCTCAAAAAATCCATGGTTTCTATGATAGAAATGAAAAACAGATATCCACGCGGGAAAAATATTCCTTTACGCCGTAATTACTGAACTGATTTGGCTAAAATTTGGAACAGAGATAGATTATATCCTGGACTAATAAGAAGGCTACTTTTTATCCCGGAAAAGTCCATGGTCTCCGCGGGAAAACTGAAAAACTGATATTCACGCGCGAAAAATACTACTTTACGCTGTAATTAATTACTGACCTGATATTACCGAAATTCGGAAAGGAGATAGATTTTATCCTAGATTAATACATAGGCTAATTTTATCCCGGAAAATTTCATGGTTTCTATGATAATAGTGAAAAACAGAAATCCACGTGGGAAAAATAATTCTTCATGTTGCAATCACTGGACTGATGTGGCTGAAATTTGGAACAGAGATAGATTATATCCTGGACTAATACGAAGGCTACTTTTAATCCCGGGAAAAATCATAGTTCCCGTGAGATAAGTTAAAAACCGAAATGCACGCGGAAAAAAATCTCACGCCGCAAGTACACAACCGATTTAGATAAAATTTGAAATGGAGATAGATTATATCCTGGGTTAATAAATAGGGTACTTTTTATCCCGGAAAATCCATGGGTTTCGCAGGAGAAGGGAAAAACAGATATTCACGCGGGTAAAATACTACTTCGCGCCGTAATTACTGAACTGATATGGCTGAAATTATGAATAAAGATAGATTATATATTGGATTAATACAAAGGCTACTTTTCGTAGCGAAAAAATTCATGGTTCCCGTGGGATTAGTAAAAAACCGAAATTAACGCGGAAAAAAAATCTTCATGCCGCAAGTGCACAACCGATTTGGCTGGAATTTGGAACGGAGATAGATAATATTCTGGGTTAATAAATAGGCTAAAAATTAGCCTATTTCCGGAAAAATCCATGGCTTTTGCAGGAAAAAAGAAAAACAGATATTCATACACGAAAAATACTTTTTCACGCCGTAATTACTGAACTGATATGGCTGAAATTCGGAATAAAGATAGATTGTATCCTGGATCAATATAAAGGCTACTTTTCATCCCGGAAAAATCCATGGTTTCCGCGGGAAACCTAAAACATTGATGTTCACACGCGAGAAATACTACTTTACACTGTAATTACTGAACTGATATGACTGAAATTCGGAAAGGAGATAGATTTT
This sequence comes from Coenonympha glycerion, assembly GCA_963855885.1. Taxonomy (NCBI): domain Eukaryota; kingdom Metazoa; phylum Arthropoda; class Insecta; order Lepidoptera; family Nymphalidae; genus Coenonympha; species Coenonympha glycerion. The sequence continues at coordinate 10,000,590 of OY979637.1, read as the reverse complement.
ATCCCGGATTGTTGCAAAGCCTACCTTTCATCCCAGAAAATCCCATGGTTTCTATGATAATAGTGAAAAACTGAAATCCACGCGTGAAAGATATTCCTTCATGCCGTAATTACTGAACTGATTTGGCTGAAATTTGGAATCGAGATAGATTATATTCTGGATTAATACAAAAGCTACTTTTCATCCCGGAAAAATCTATGGTGTCCGCGGGAAAACTGAAAAACTGATATTCACGCGGTAAAAATACTACTTCACGCTGTAATTACTGAACTCTAAACATGTTTTAATTGAGCAGCAGTATGGCTTTAGGCCAAAGTCGAGCACTCTTTCCGCGGCAATGGATATTATTACAAAAATTAAAACTAGCTTAGACCGAAAGCAGATATGTTTAGGCATTTTCATTGATCTAAAAAAGGCATTCGACACCGTCAGTCATTCAAAGCTTTTGCAAAAGTTAGCTAACTTAGGAATCAAAGGGTCAGCGTTGGAAATCTTAAAATCTTACCTCACTAATCGAAGACAGATCGTACAGATGTCAGACTATAAAAGCGACCCTAAAATAGTTACATGCGGTATTCCACAGGGCTCAATTTTAGGACCTTTATTATTTTTAATTTACATTAATAATATCACAAATTTAAATCTGTCGGGACAAATTACACTTTACGCTGATGACACTTGTTTATTTTACTTTGCACATTCAATAAAGGGCGCTATAAATGATGCACAAAAAGATCTTGACATATTAAATGACTGGTTTTTATATAATCTTCTCACAATAAACACAACAAAAACATCTTATATGATATTCAGTGCTAAAAACAAAAAAAATCCATGCTATAGTCCTTTAATAATAAATAATACTAAAATACAAAGATCGCACAAAGAAAAGTACTTAGGGCTTTTATTAGATGACAAATTGATATGGGATTCCCATATTAATCAAGTTATATCAAAATTGTCATCCCTTACAGGTGCGTTACGAAAAACTTCGCATTGCATTCCACATAGGATACGTACAACTATTTACAATGCCTTAGCTAAACCACATGTAGAGTATTTAATAGAAGTCTGGGGATATGCAGCTCAAATTCATTTAAACAAATTACAACGTACTCAAAATAAATTGATCAAGGTATTATTTCATTATAACTACTACACACCAACAAAAGAACTATACATGAAGACAAAAGTGTTTAATCTCAAACAGCTCTTTACATACAATACATGCCTACTTGTAAAAAAAATTATGAATAAGACGATACATTCGAACATTACTCTTGAGCATAGGGCCAACAATCGCAATCTCAGAAATAGGTACAAAATAAATATTTGGCATCCTCGTACGACAAAGTATGGCAATCAAAACTTATTATGTGAGGGTGCACAGTTATATAATAGACTACCTTGTTCAATTAAAGAGTGTAATGGGACGAATGAATTTAAGATTAAGTTAAAATCACACATTATAGAAAAATACATGGATTAATGTTTTGGTTAACGGTAAAGGTGGATGTAATGCTTTGTCTTTTGTATAAAAACAATAATGAGTCTATAACATTATAAAATAATGCATGCGTCATATGTAAAATTACTATTTAAGAAACAAAATTGTATTCTCTTTTAAGTGAACTGTTGTTCTTTTGAGAAATAAAGCTCTTTAAACCGAACTGATATGACTGAAATTCGGAAAAGAGATAGATTTTATCCTGGATTAATATGTAGGCTACTTTTCATCTTGGAAAATTTCATGACTTCTACGAGTATGATCATAGTGAAAGTCAGAAATATTTGTTCACGCCGCAACTACTGAACCGATTTAGCTCAAATTTTGAATGGAGATAAATTATATCCTGGATTCACACCTAAGCTACATTTTATCCCGAAAAAATTCAAGGTTCCCATGGGATTAGTTAAAAACCAAAATTCACGCGCAAAAAATTATTCACGCCGCAACTACTGAATCAATTTGGCTGAAATTGAGATAGTTTGTATCCTGAATTAATGCCTAGGCTAATTTTTATCCTGGAAAAATTCATGGTTTCAATGATAGAAGTGAAAAACAGATATCTACGCGGGAAAAATATTCCTTCACGCCTTACTCACTGAACTGATGTGGCTGAAATACGGAATGAAGTTAGATTTTATCTTGGATAAAATACTTTTTGTCCCAAAAAATCCATGGTTTCCACGGGAAAACTTAAAAACAGATATGCACGCGGGAAAAATACTACTTCACGAAGTAATTACTGAACGGATATGACTCAAATTCAAAAAGGGGATAGGTTTTATCCTGGATTAATACATAGGAAAATTTTTATCCCGGGAAAATCCATAGTTTTTAAGAAAATAGTTAAATAGCAGATATTCATGCGGGAGAAATACTCCATCGTGCCGTCACTTCTGAACCGATTGGGCTGAATTAGATTATACCCTAGAATCAACTACTTTTTTCTCGGGAAAATCCATTGTTTTCGTGATAATAGGGAAAAACAGATATTCATTCATGATGAGAAAATTTTTTCCTTCACGCGGCAACTACTGAAAATTTTTGGTTTAAAGTTGAAATGAAGACAGATTTCATGTAAATTAACACAAAGGGTATTTTTTATTCCGGAAAATGGATGGTTCCCGTAGAATAGTTAACACTAAAATTTACGCGTGCGAAGCCGCGGGTATCTGCTAGTCATAATATAAAGTTTCATTAATACGTAGTTGAAAGATCAAAAGGACGATTTTAACTGTCGATATTTCGACCCAGTGGCACAGGGCCACTGTGGAACAGGTGACCACGACTTGTACCACATCGAAATATCGACAGTTAAAATCGTCCTTTTCAATGTGAAATTTGTACTGGTGGTAGAGCTCTTCTCGCAGGGTTCGGCCGGGAAGGTACCACTGAGATAAAATACTCTACTAACAATATTCCCCAGCCCAATATAAGAGTCATTTAAAAATCTCTGCTTTATCTCAATACAATCCAAAATATCCGAATGGGCAATGGCTATATATTTCTTTACGTATAAAAAGACCTTTGACAGTCATTCGGTTAGGATCGATAAGACCTAAGAGTTAAAAATATTTGTGAACCATTATTACCCTGTCCATATTGCGGATGATAAAAAAAGACGCGGCACTCCGGGAATGTTGACAGAAGTGAAAACTTTAATCTGTCTTACAGTGCCATCTTAATATAAAGTCATGAAACAGTAAATTACATGACAGTTAATTATTATTTTAAAAAATTCGGTAGTACCTATTTCAGAGTTTTACATTCAAGTTCCACATAAATTGTAGAGATGGCGCTATACGGTATAACGTAGCGAGTTTCATGATTTTTGTTCACCCTAAAAGTGAAAAATCTTAAACCATACAAAATATTCTGCTAAGCCTATTTATTTACGGCTGTAAGGGTAGTCCAGTCTAACTTTAGCTCTACGTCATAGCCCTAGGTTCTTTGTCCATTCCGAGTTTCAAGTCACCTACTTGAACTTATCGCTAAAGGTTCTGATGCCTGTAATTTCTGAACTACAAAAGTGATGATGATAAAATTTGTATGGAATAATCTTTAAAGAACTTCCTTTCTAACAAAGAAAGAATGAATGAAATCGGACAACGCGTTAATGAATTATAACTAAATACACATTTTGACTTTGATGCCGTCTTCCAGGGAAACCATGATGAATTTCGGGACAAAAAGTATCCTATGTCCTACCTTGGGGTATGAACTATAATGATGTCAAGTTTCATTGAAATCCATCCAGCGGTTTAGCCGTGATGCGCGGTCTTGAAACAGACAGACAGACAGACAGACAGACAGACAGACAGACAGACAAAAATTAAAAAAATTACAGTTTTGGCTTCAGTATCGACTAAATAGTGTCCTCCAACAAAAATTTTCAAAATATCTTTAATGTACAGAATTCGACCCTTTACAGTTTTATTATAAGTATAGAAGATATAGATACTGAAATAATTTGAATATTAGAACTTAATACAGAGAAATTGTTTATCCCGTTTGTAGGAAGTTCTTTTTCAATACATTTCAGTAACAAACTTTGTGTCCTTATTAATGGGAATAAACTGAAAATTAAAGGGTACCATAGTATGATGAACAGAAAATGATTTGTGATACATCACATATCATACTATGTATTATTTATTACCTACCCATGCACTGTATTACCCATGTATTACGTCGCATTAATCCCTTGCTTGACATTTTTTTCCTGACCCAATTCACGGGAATGTCAGGAAAAATATGTTGCAGGAAAAACCCCGTATCACTAATGCGGCGGTACTATTAATCATATTAGTACAATGCGTGTCAGTAGAGTTTCACGGGGTTACAAAGGCCTGGGCTTATTATAAGCTGGAATTGGATGAAACTAAAAGGCCGTATTTCTAAATGTTGCTGAACGTTCGTTGGCGCTTTCAACACATTTTTAAAAATTAATAGCGCGCTTTTGTATTCGTAATTATGGGTTTGTTTCATGGCTTTTACTTGTACAATTTTGTGTGGTTGAAAATGTTTGTTAAATTCATGTGCTTTTAGGTGTTCTGTGTTCTTTTTACACATTTATACACTGTGCATTGCTCACATATTATATGATTATGAAAACCAACCCAAATTACCCAAAATTTAAAAGTCTAGAACTAGATTATTTATAGTCAGTGGCTTAGAAAAAGGCTATAAAAGTCACTTCTTCGCATGACTTTTTTAAATTGTGTACCAGCTTGAGTAGTTTACAATAGCATTACAAATGCTTAAACATAAATATCTTCGCTGTAAGCGATGATCGGGTAGTGTATACTGTATAGCGCATACCTATAGGCCATGACTGCATGGGAGACTTGCGTCTTTGTCTCCACATCGCAGTGTTGCGTCCTGGAGGTAGGTACTAGGTGGGTAGGATATTATATTTGATAACAAATTATTTGAAAATGAGTATAACAAGTACTATTTTATCAACAATTGAATTTTCATAACTTCCTGATTACCCCTATGTAGCTAAAGTAGTACTTAGTAAGTAGTTACCTAAATTATACAAACGTTTATTGTTTGACAAAATGACGTAGATACAATGTAATATTCGTTTTCAAATTCATGAGAAGAATAACGGTACCAAAAAATGATAGATATTTTTCAAATAATATATTGCCTTTTTCGGAATATCGTCTCGCCAATAAATATAATTGCAAGAACTCGTCAAAACAACAAGTCTCCAGTGTATCATACACGCTAAGCGATGTCAGGGTAAAAGTACAAATGTAAAACAGCGCATTATGCGTGTCACAGCGGGTCGTCGTTCGCTACGCTCGCGACAGCTCAATTATACGAGCCTAAAATAACAGCTTGAGCTTGGGTGGTCGAGGTACCCAGAATAGCGCGCCTTAGAAGGTAAGCACATCTTCGCTTGAAATGATAGAGAGCGATTACTGATCGATTCGGACGTAATTGGACTGGAGTTGGACGGCTGACTCCATCAGTGAGAGGCACCGATTTTAAAACACTTTTAATTATTCTTTAGGTATACCTAACCTACCTACCCTAAAATCACTGGCACCAAACAGCGGGATTGGACACTATTGAAAATTTCAATCCGGTTTAGTGTGTGTTTAAAGTTTACCAAGTTGATGCATGATTTAGATAATCTTTTTTATACAATTATATTAGGTTTAAAAGTTCGTTTAGATCATTAAAAATTCTGGGGGCCTACCACCGTGTCTTAAAGCAATATTATTGTAATATTGTTTTGACATTTTCATACAATGTCAATATGGGAATTTTAAAACAATATTACAATAATATTACTTTAGGTCACGGTGGTAGGCCCCCTGATTATACAATGAGAAAATCCATTATAATCATTGAAAAAACCGGCCAAGTGCGAGTCGGACTCGCGCACCGAAGGTTCGATACTATAAAAGAAGTAAAACATTAATCACTTTGGTTCCTGAATTTACGAGTATAATATATGTTTGTAGGTACTTTTGTTGGCAAACCGCAAACCTGACTTTGTTTTTGGTGGTTTATTTTAATTATCAAAAAAAGTATAATAGTTAGAGAGTTGATTTTATTTTTCCTGTAAAATATACGTTTATTCCTATTGATCATAATTATTACTTCTATCAGATTTTTCTATTGGTAAACTTCGGAGATAAGGGGGGGGGGGGGTATTTTTTTCGACAGTTTGCCCAATAACTCAAAAACTATCAGGCATAAAAAAATAAATAAAAATTGGTTTTAGAATACACAAGTAACGCCCCTTCATATGATACCCCACTCAATATTGTTATCTCATTTTGAAATTTCGACGACCCGGTTTTTCCCCCTTTTTAAATAAAAATAAAATAGATTTTCAATTTTTCATGATTTCAATGGAGGCGCGCCGCAATTACCTACACCTATTCCAAATTTCAGGTCGATAGCTTTAATAGTTACTGAAATAATCGAGTGTGACAGACGGACGGACGGACGGACGGACGGACGGACGGACGGGCGGACGGATGGACGGAGAAAGTCTCACCATAAAGGTTCCATTTTTACCAATTTGGTATGGAAATGAGTGTATAAAGCTTCTGTAAATAATAATAAAAAAAATAAAGGCAATGCTAGTAGGGATGCAAATTAAAACTATTCTCTACTTATTAACATTTAACTTAAACTGCAAAATTGCAGTTTTGTAGGCCCAGAGGCAATATCGTGGCAAATAGAATCCAACAGAAGCGGGGCATTCGCCGAAAATCACAGTTAACTACAATTTAAGCCTAGCACACAGTAGAAAACACACCCGTATGTGTTTGAAATTTATTTGCCATAGCCCCAGTCTACCGTGAAATTGGTAGGCTTGGCCAATTAAACAGTCAGCGATAGGTACTAGGTTTTATTATAATAAATGTAACACATTTAATTCGTGGCAGGAATAGAATAAAATTTATGTTATTTTCACACCCCTTGATTCTGAAAAATTACTTAGGTATGGCAGCGACAAGCTCAAATCTACTAAGCCGAATGGTTGCATCAATCATGCAGCCAAGGCGCCAATTGGCTCGTGATGGCTGCTTTGCTATGGTTACCGGTGATGATTGGCCGATGTAATCGCAATTAGGCACATAATGACACATATAATCGCAAACTGTGACTTTTTCATTACTATTATTCAATAGTGAGTTAGACAGTTTTTTCAACACACTTGCTCGTCGCAAACTTTGACTTTTTCATTACTATTATTCACTAGTGAGTTAGACAGTTTTTTTTTAATTTCATCTACTAAATACTCGTACAATTATTTTAAGTATTATTTTATTCAAAAGGGTGTTGAAAAACGTCGTATGATACAAGTGAGAATTGATGATTACCGTCCTTCACCTAACGGCTCGGGTCTCAATGGCGCCTCAGCGGTAATCACCAACTTTACTCACTTGTACGATAAACTACTATTGTTCCGAAAAAACAATGTCAATTTTATCAATCAGCATCATGTTTGGGAAAACTAATTCAGCCGATGCATATTGCATAATATTCATTTTTAACTGTGGGTTTTCTCTGATTTTTTTTTCTAAATTTTATAACATAACAATTATTATTTTTGTGTCTTTTGCTTACTCCTAAACCATCACTGTCGTATTTTCAATGTGCGATCATTGTAGATATTTAAAAGTTAAGAAGGGCCATCCTGTTTTCGGAAATTAAACAAACACAAAGATTGATCTTTGTGTTTGTTTAATTTCCGAACTGTTTGTTTAGTAAAAAAAGTTTAGTCGTGAACGAAAACCGATGGCAGTCACGCGCATCATGAATTTCTGATCATGTATTTTCACAGTCAATACCACACTCGAAGTCACTTTCGATTTCTAATTCTCGTTCAAGAGTTTTAAGTATGTAGATACCTGCGACTACCAAACTTGTCTGGCTTGTTCAGCTTATCTTCTGCTACAGCAAACAAAACAGTATTTAAATTTTTCTGTATTTACATTTTAATGTCTGTTTGTTCCTGCATATAACGAGAATATAATAGAAGTGCTTCTCAAATTGAGCGGCTGATAGCGAAGCGTCGTAGAAATGCTAATTGGAAATAAAATGCCGATAATATCAATAAATGGCACTTGAATCTCTCCAACGATTTCTAGGAACCTTGTTATGCCGTTGAATGAAGACTTGAAGATTCTTTACTTCTAAGAAAATCTGTTAAAAATGATTCTCATTTGAAATCTTGCTTTTTTTGGGAGTTCGTCTTTTTATGGTACTATATAAAAATGCTAAGATTTTAATTGCTTTATTTTATCCTATTGTATTTATAGGGTGGTATCTGATAACCAGCAGTGGCCCTAACCTGTGCCAATATACTCGTAGATATAACAAAATCACCAATTGTCCCACACAGGAAATCGATACCGGGACCTCCCACTTAAAGCGATTGACGCCTAAGGTGTAATTTTTACATGGCTAATGATAACATTTGCCAGTTTATCATAAGCCTATTCAAATATATATAGATTGTATTTCGATGTTGTACAGAGTTCGATGATTGTCATAAAAATCCAGATTTTACAGCATGCTATGAGCAGAATTACCAATTTCAATCTAAACCGTTCCCAGCACATATCACAATGAACATAATAATTACACATGAAAATCGATTCCGATAAAGCAAAACGAATTAATTAATATTTGAGCAAACATTTCGAATGAATTCGTTCAATACAAAACCGCAGAAACGTTTGGGCACAACTAATTAGCGATTACTCTGCACAATTAATTGAAACTAATAAAATAATTAACCCAAACAAATCGTTTCGTTCAATAACCAATTAAAAGCTGTATTATGTACATAACTCTTACCCGTTAATAAAAATAGTTGGTAAGTTTGTAAACCATATAGGTACATAATATATACTACGAGTCATTATTGTTGTATGTATATCATTGATTGTTATATACATTTATGCATACTTCGGTTTCCTATAAGTGGACATGGATTTAACGTATGTTATAAACCGCTCGAAATGGAACATAAAATTTGGCTTTTATTAGGTACAAAAAATAAGCTGAAAACTTCACCTTAACCTTAACCTATTATCATCCCATTGCTAGGTAAATACTATAGGTTCAGTTGATTTTATTAAACGTAATGATGAAATAACCTTTGCCGAAGTAAAGTCATTTTATTATGAGACAATAATAACATTATGATTTACTGTTATGAAAGCAACAGCAACAGCTGAGTATTTATTGTTACTAAGTGCATTACCAGTACAAAAAACAACTCCGAATGCTCTTCATTTTGTTGTAAACAAATCTAGAGTCTCACATATGGATGTGAGAAGAGCAGTAACAAAACAAAATCAAGCTGGGCGATTTATGCCTGTGATTCATTCGTACAGTTGGAAACAACAACATTTTACTTGCCAACAGATTACATTATTAGGTTGCTATGCTAACTAGTTTATGGAAATTAAAATTTGATTACTTTTGAGAAAACAAAAACAGTGCTATAAGTCAGTGCTAAGTTTTACCATAAAATTTTCAAAAAGACTGGAAAGACACATTGGTGCCTATTCAATATATTAAATTAAAGTAGACTAAACGTAGATAATTCTAAAAATACATACTGTCCTATTCAAAACGATCCTTTCAAAAATGATTAGTAGGTAGATATTTTATTACTAATAATCTGAACATTTTGTGTTTAAATCGAACCTTCAATATTTTTCAAATATGGAAAACCTTAACAAAGCTATCTTCAGTACAGTCAATCTGGACTAGATTTTCGAAGCTGATTATACTAAACTGTAGACCATAAGATGTATTCATGACTATGGTAGGATAAATAGCAAATAAATAATAGTTTATTGTTCTGTTTCTAATAAAAAGGTACAACAATTAAATGTATTATTACAGTTTTTCATGTACATTTCGGCACTTGCAGTAATAAGTAGTTTTAAAGCCAGCGCGTCTCATTTCTCATCATTTACTGATTTTATTATGTAGTTTCTGAAGTTCCCATTAACTAAAAGGATTGTTAGTGCTGAAGTGCTTAGTGTTGAATAAAACTATCAAAAAGTAATAAATACGGAAGAAAAATTCAACCTAAGTTGATAAGAACCAGTACTAAAATCAGTCGCTATTCAGATCACTATCGAAATCGATCGTTATCAATTTTACAATCGTACGCGCAACCATACACTGAAGTGATCCTACAACGCGTAGCGAATATTCTAATTGTTACAAAAGTAGCACAGATAACACGAATTTCGTAATTGCAAGAGCTCGAGAACGACGTACTTGTATTGAACAATCTTATCGACTTTCGTTTGAATAGATACGCTCTGAAGAGGCAGGCTTTGTTAAATGATAGAAATTTTTGGTATTGTTGCTTAGCAAGAAGACTTTATAAATAGCCATTTAGATTATGACAATGAAATTAAAATGAGGCAAGGTAAGTGTTGTTTATTTTACCCAACTCCCGACGCACAACTGGCACAAACTCACAAGAGTTGCAATTACGAACTGTTCGATGGAAGTTTCGAGTTTGTGCCTATTTGGGTTGAGAAATTGGGGTCGTCCGTGGAGCTCGTTCTCTATGTAATGAAATTTCAAAAGCGTTAATTAAATCCATCAGAGATCTGCTGGTGCACCTTAATGAGTATTAGTAGAGTTTTGTGGAGCTACATCAGGCTTTAGTTTAGGTTATGCTGACTTTAAATTATTTTACATGAATTTTAAGTAGTTTGTGTTCAGTATGAGTTCGGACTTTCGGAGAATCCGAATTACCAACTTGGTACAGTTTTATTTTCTTTTAATAAAGAAATTTTAAAGGCTAATCGAAGAAATATATTGGCTTAAGCAACGCAAAGAACTACTAAAAATGATTTAAGAAATAAAAAACGCAAAAAGGCCTATTAAGCAACAAAATAAACTTTTTACTGCAACAGCATAGTAAACATAATTTACAACTGGGCCCCTGTTTTAATATTTATTTTAACTCCGTTTAGTTCTGTGTTAGTTCCATAAAAGTTCCGTAAATTTCTATCGGATCGGACAGTTCTGAGACTGATCGCTCATCGGGTTATATTTATAGCTGTTTGATTTATTTTGTTATCTCTTTATTGCTCGACTAACGACAAGCATTCTCCTCTGGAGATTAATAGTTGCCGTTAGCGTGATTTAGCAGAGCAGCCGATATTTAATGTGCGTTATTTAGATAGAATACGACGGTTAATATTCAGATTTCCACGGCTGAGAGCCCAATCATCGGGGAATTATCGGAATTATCGAACGTACTCGTACAGTGGAGATTGAGTTGTGACCGGCTAATCGAGATCGATGTGAATGTTCTACTTTGCTACAAGTGTAATTTTGTTCCATTCTGTTAAATAACATAGTAAAATCTACTTGTACTGAGTAAAGTGACAGATTTGTAATACACGAGACTATGACAGTTAAGTTATAAGCTCTAGATGACCTCATTTATTTAATCTCGTAATTCACACTTAAAACTCACGTGGTCGCTGGTTGCATGCAGACATAAAGAAAATATAGGTAAGCCCTGAGTCTTTTTATTTTTTTAATTAAATACAGTGGTATTCGTTAGAATCACCTGATATTTACAAAGTTGCAGTATTAAATGAGATTAAAATAGTAAGTAAAATATGAAGCCTATACTAGAAAGCAGGTGACTACTTTATGTGCTAGATCTACGAGTATGTATAAACAGAGTAGATGGAAGGTAAGTTTTACCTCTATCGTTCCATCCTTCCGCCCATTAGATGCACTTATGTTTCAGATCTAAATGTTGTTGGTTATCTTTCCATAACTCTTGATAAGCGCGTGTTGAAAATTAAAAGCCTGAGATATCTTGCCACGCATGAACGACAGGTTCGGGGTTATGTCTAAAGAGACGTAAACATTACTCGTAAAGGCGTGGTCATTCTGTGAGCGGTATAGATTTTTAGTGAAACAAATGAAGTTTACTATAGATATTTCAACATAAGCGATTTTGACAGAGTTGGGCGCGTCTTGGTGGATTGAAATATCTATACTGTAGTGTTAAGCTATGAACTATATGAGCTTAAATACGTATTGATTAACATTTGTAGCCATTCAAGTGTCTAATAAAAGCGATTCTAAAAAGCTCTTACTGTAAAACATATTGTTAGGTTGTGTACGGTTAAACATATCGTTTGTTCAAGCCGCAATGCTCCGTCTGTGATCTCAATAGATGGTAAGATTCTTGTTTATACAAGTACAAGTAATGAAACTAGATACTAATTGGTAAATTTAATGCTCACACGCGTTCTGTTAGCCAATGCTTTTGTTGGAAAGGCTCACGTAGCGGTTGGCGTGGTAATAGGTCTTGCAATCGCGCGCTGAGTCGAGACGCGGCTCGTGGGCGGTGGCGCCAATGCCTACTTTGATAGCGCGAACTTAGTATTAACGTTTTAAACCTATCAGCTACAAATAGTGATTATGGACGTTCGTGTTTCCAGGCCAATAATTACCAGCCCGACTACATTGCTATGTATATTTCTTGAATTGTGGATCACTTGAACAGTTACGAATTTGAATAGCAAGTTGTTTATGGAAATGGTTTGTTTTCAGGCTGTAATTCTTTTTTATTGCCCACAACGTTCGCAGTTAATTTCAGAACAAATAAAATATTGTGCAGGATTTTTTCCTTTTGTTTTACCTGCATATTATGTTTATGGAATAAATCAATACTGAAAATTCTGTGGGAAAAGCGATAAACTTCGTTCCCGTTTTATTTTCTGCTTGTGGTCGCCATAATATGAGAGTAGGATAGATAGGGCATTCTTTGAGAAGAGGTAGATCAAGATCATATTATTATTTCAATCGTCTAATGTAATCAAAAATCTATTTATAGGAGAGCGTCCAATAAACACAAGTAGATACAACATTGTAACGGTCTGAAACTTGGCGCAACTATAAATCCATAAAACAAGCAAGTCCTTTAAAAACACGACAGGCTGTGATGGCACAACCTAATGTTGGATGCAAAGATAATTTTTGGATAAATAACTTACCGAATTTATCATATTTAACATATCGCACAGCGGAATACCATCAAAACATTCATCATCCAACCAATAAAACACGGTCATTACGCCATTTTTATCCACATAAGTGCAAATGTGAATTAATAAAGGCTCGGCTGACTGAGCGTAACAAATCATTCGAACGGCTGTATCTGTCGACAGGCGCATTTGCCACGGCTTTTACCTCTTTTGTTCACTTGTTTATTGAAATGAATATTTAATTCTCACGTCATATCATATCACTGTTACAAGAGTGTGAATTTCGCGATGCGTGTATCAACTTGACGGTGATTGACGGAAAAATAAGAATGGAATGATAAATTGGCTTTTTTTGTTAGTGGCGGTCGAATGTTTTTTCGAACAAGGATTGGACTATAAATCAAAACACTAACAATGATAAACTGTTCCATATAGATAGCCAGTCCTTCTATAATAATACAGCTGCTATATTATATAGAGTACAAATAAATTATAGCAGAGTCTAAAGCTCTGAGTTCCTGAAAGAATGTCTTCAACATTGGATGATACATATAATAAGAGGCTATGAAAAACAGGAGACTCGTATTAATTACTTTAAGTTGTATCTATGCATTACGATCATTACAGTTAGGGAAATTAAGAAGTGTTGTTAAAAATGTTAGGTCATTGCTGGTAGGAGTCTGAATTATTAAAATGCAATTTGAACTATTTTTTTGTATCAAGCAAACAAATTATGTTACAGATTTATCGTTATTGTATCAAGCTATTAGTTACCAATGGCTCCAAATTTGGGTAACTGTACAAAACCGTCGTGTAGGTTAAATTAAGTAAATCTTTGGTCGTCATTATAAATATTGTATAACGTGTAAAATACGTGAACTGTTTGCGAAAAACAAAATATAATTTTAATTCGGAAGACAAATTTTACCAATCCCACCTTTTGAACAAAACAGCAGGTTTATTAAAAATTAACTTATTTTCTTACTGCATGTAGGTAGAATAAAATAATAAACTGTGTTATTACAAGAATAAAAATGCTGCCCTTTTGTTTCGTGTTATATTTCAATTTTATAGTCAATTTACTTCATATTCACGACTTAAAATAAAGCACTCAAAGCACCCCCGTGTTCATTAAAGCGAGCTCCATAAATGCACCACAGTTTATAAAAGCCAATTTGCAATTCTACTGATGTTTAGTAAAAAACTAAAATGTGCAATGTACATGCATTGCGCTTTTTCGACATACACCGGTCACTATGTACTCGTAAATATAGAGCTAAAAATTTCTGCACGATTCTAAACAAACGAATGTATTTTGTATTGTACGAGTATAAAATTCAAATTGTTTAAATTCCCCAGCTTTGTACAGTTTGCTCGGTTCGTTGGATGTAAATATTTTTTACTTTTCTGTATCCACTTTTGTATAATGGGATCCAGTAGCCCTATTCTGTAACTCGGTGCCTATCAAAGAATGATAGCCACTAGCAAATGTTTTTCATCCATTGAAGTTTTGCTAAGGAAATGTTATTTTTATTTCATAGCAAACTTTCAATGGATAAAAAACATATGCCAGTGGCTATCATTCTTTGATAGGCACCGAGATACAGAATACGGGCGCTGGTCTACCTTTACGGATAAACCTTAATTGAAAAAAAAATAACAGTTTAAATTATCACTTTCTTTCATAATGACCAGTATTTTCTAAAAAGAAATTAGTTACAAACAAAATTATAACTCCGTATTACCAGACACATTATATCTTTGCAAATTCAGCTTATGTAATCAACATGTTCTGAATATGCTACGATGTTGGAGCGAAACCTGCGTGGAGAGAGATTTGTAACATTTGTGTGGTGTTATTAAATGTGTGTGTATCCATACTTAGCATTTCCGAAATTATAAAATATCTTGCAATATAATTAATGTTTATCAAGTAAATCGGTCTTATATCGCAAGGTTCTTGTAAATATTCTATCTGCCCACGATTTACCCCAGTAGAGAATAGAGATAAAAATTGGCATAGAGCAAACTCCATAAAGCTATCAAATACCTGTATGTAGTGCTGTACAATCGCATATAAATAAGTTATTGAAAATGACCATTAGTCAACTAGCAAAAGAACATTGTGAAACCATCAAAGCAATTTAGAAGCTCTATCTCAATGCAATCTCCACATTGTGTCGTAATAAACTGCATTCGACTACACAAAATGTTCATTAAAGCGAATTACATCAATCACTCGCACTCTTCCTGGAATCATCAAAGCATTCCAGCTGTCATCGTTTGACAGGAAGAGAGTCTACCCCACCCACTTGATCCCAGGTTAGGCGTAAATATTTATAAGTGCAATAACGCCCTAATACCTATTCATAAGTGAAAATTACTATGCAAATAGTGGAAACAGGGCGGGCCGTAAATCTAAACGTCTGGCGGCGCCTTAATAGCGACGTAAACGTGATGAATATGAAACTGTGACGTAGTGTCGTCATTAATAAAGGAATAATTAAGGCGAACTGGGAAGAGTAATGTTCCCCGTTTAAATTGTATTTCATTAAGGTGGTTTAACATTTTGTTCTCGGGTAACGTGATACACCAAATAGATTAAAATCGCTTCCTTCTTGATTGTCAAGATTTGTAATGATCAGGGGCCTTATTCTGTATCGTTCACTTAGTTAGTTAGTAACCCTAACTGGGTTATTAACTAAGAAAACGAAGGCAAAAATCCTATTTTTGCACAAATTACCAACCTAGGTCGGTATGGTATCATATCAGTATACCATGCTAGTTGCTATCTTGTACAAAAAGAATACAAAAATAGGATTTTTGCCTCCGTTTTCTTAGTTAATAACCCAGTTTGGGTTACTAACTAACTAAGTGAAAGATACAGAATAAGGCCCCAGTTGACTTTACTTTTACATAAGCATGTAAGTTACCTACTTATCTTAGGAGTCATAATGCCAAAAAAAATCTTGAGAACTTTCCCAGCGGTTAATAGCCTCAACTGGTGACAGAAGTGCTGGCTCATTTTATCCGCAACGTATCAGCCTAACTGTTCAACGCGGAAATGCAGCCAGTATTCTTGACACCATTCCACGCAGGCAAAACTTAAATGATTAGAATAAGCTAGTGAAAAGTTTTACTGTAACATGTCAATAAAAAAACTCACAGGTACTGTCAGACTACCTTATAATATGGTATTAGACCTATTAGAAGGACAATGGTTATTTTGAATATTGATCCAATTAGGATTAACATTTATCGGTATTCAAAATGACCTTCTAGGTCAGATGTCGTTACAAATTTGAACCGACACGTATTTCGACCGTCATGGAATTTCCTAATTTTGTACCATTAGCAGCTATCATAAGTTTAATCAATGGTATGTGATTTATCATACCAACCGAATAAGACATCAATTTGTATTGAGTTTGAACCTAATTTAAGGCGTTTGAGGTAGCGTGGGTTGATAGTGTCATAGCGCTTGTGATTTATGGACGCAGCTCGCAAATCTGGACTGATCTTAATAAACTTGTTCCTAACAATAGCAACCGCGTGCCATGTTATTATGAAATATTCATTTAATCTCCGTATTCATTTATTCAAGATGAATATTATAATTTTCTGTGTCCGAGATTGAATGGATCTGAATGGTGTCTGGATAATTTCAAAGGGAGACCTGAATAGAAAAAAATAAGTAGCAGTCAGACAGACAACTAGACAGAGTTATATAGTAGGTAAATAGGTATTTAGTATCTCCCAATACCTGGATGGATTTCTACGGTATATCTTTAGGTTTTTTCAAAACCAAGTGTGTCTTTAAATAGGCGTTTAAAAAAATCGGATTTTTGGCGGTAAATTGTAAGTCGTTATTAATTTATTTTAACCAAGCCTATCAAATAGGGTATTAAATTTAAGGATTTCATAAATATTTGAATTATGTATGAATATTAGATATTCTAACAATTCGAAAATAAATTTATAAATAAAAGAAAATTATAACCCCGATAAAAAAAAAGTCACTTTGACCCAATTTAGATTGAGAAAATGGTAGAAAATAAAACATACATAACTGTTACATGCAAAACTTTTGCAATTTTTGTACTATTATTGGAATAAATTAGACCATACGGTATCTACGAAACGTTTCAATAATTCTACTAGTGGAACTAAGATTTAAATTCTCATAAAAGCTCCTAATTGTGCCTGCGGGTTTCTCTTCTAGATCCATAAATAAATAAATAAATAAACATTAGTAGCCTGCTGTTCCGGAGCGTGACTAATCCACCAGATACACCGTGGGAGTGCACTTGTATGCAGTGCTACAAATAAGAGCAGGTTTAGTTTTGGTTTAGCGCAACCACGACCAGTATGTGGGCTTTGTTCCGTTATTTATAGCCCTTGCTCTGATAGCCTGTCAAACGTTGTTAGCAGAAATTTTCAGTGTCGGCTAGAGCTTACAAGTTATAACTAAGTTATGTTGAATTGTATCTATACTGTTAGTAAGTTGTACTATCCCTTGTATTCATTTCATTTTTTAAGGTTTAGCGTGATCATGACCAGTTCAGGCTTTGTTCAGTTATTTTTTTTTCTCTTAGTTGTTTATACTTTTTACGTTGCTTCGTTGTAGTATGAAGTATCTGTTTTATGAATTTCATTTCTGGAAGTTTGGATTGCTGCATGTTTAAAAAAATAAAAATATTTAAAAAAATACAAATTTCTTAAATCTTATCTAAAACTAAATTTTATCTATAAATAATTATTATTTATTATTAAATAAATACTTATTTTCAATAGTAATAGCAATCACGAAGACAAATAGCTTCTAAATTGAATTTTCCCCGACAAATATTACGAACAACGTAAATAAAATAGGCCTCTTATCGGAAGCCGAATAACCATAAAGATAAAATTTCCATAGTCTCGCAATGAATTGCGAATTGTGCACAAATCTGACCTTGTACGTTACAAGTACTTACTTTGGAAACATCGTCCCAGTGAATAAAGTTAACGGCGAAAGCTCGTAACAATAGAAAGGACATAAAGATATATGACTCCCGGTACTAACATAGTTTCCTTTCAGTAGTTGTCCTTGATGTATGTTATCCAACTAAACAGAACTGTGCGAACTGTGCGAATGACAAGTTATTGCGATATTTGTACATGTGTGAAAAGACGACCTTAGCGCAGTTATGTTTTGCGTCTCGGGTACGGATCCTGATACTGGACAGTTTATGGGTATGGCTTCACCAGACAATCGGTGCCTTGGCTGCAAAACCGATGCAAAGATTAGCCAATCAGGCCCTTGATTCTGCAAAAATACTTATAGCATCAACGAGGTAACATTTATGCAGGTGATTGGCTTCCATCGGTCGAGTCGCGTAGTTATCGATTTGTTAATGTTTGCAGCCAAGGCGCTGATTGGCTGGTAATTGCTACGTTGCTATGGTTACCAACGATGGTTGGCCGATGGACAATTTAATTTTCGAGAATCACACTTCAGCTCCTTCGCGGCTTGAACGATGCAAGCAGTAACCAATCAGTGCCCAGGATGTAACTTCGTAGATACTTTAAGAATCTTACAACAGTGTGGCAAAGTTACGTTTTCAGCTACATTGTTATATAAATAAAACCATGATACGACGTTAAAATATGGCAGGATTTAGCTAAGGATCTATATCGTGTTTCCTTTTGATAGGGAATTTATAGATAGATAGATAGATAAACTCTTTATTCACACCACAGAATAAAATTATGAAAAAGAAAGAAATAAATTAAATACAACCAAACTTAGGAGTACAATTTGGCGGCCTTATCGCTACATAGCGATTTCTACCAGGCAACCAATAACGTGAAGGAATATTTGAAACTGGATACGCGGTTGGTGGTGCCAGAATAAATAAATACAATAAACTACTTTCAATAAATGTTATTGAAAGTAGTTGGGAAAGTATTGGAAATTTATGTTTCCCTATCAAAATGGTCTGGTGACTGGTTTTGCTAAAAGGTCATCAAAACTAGGTTATGTAAAATCTATTCCTATTTAACCAATATTTCAATAGGCAACTTACAGCAATTAACATAGTCTGAACATTAACATACAATGTTATCGACTACGCGGACATATTGAAATTGGAGCTATGGTTAAACAAACATCAAACATGTTTGCTCAAACGTGGGAATTAGGTAAACCGCTCGATCCAAATGAGCCTCTTAAGCCACTATGTCAACATCAATTTATTTAGTCAACATTGGCTGCAACCACTCCTCAGACGGTGCCTTAGTACAGCAGTTTAGCATCGCGCTGGTTTGCTCAACGTGTTTGTTCAGAAGTTGTTTAATGCACGAAAGCGTAGGACTTCGGTACACGTGCAACCGGTGTTTTTGTCGACCTCCATGTCGTAACTTGTAATTATATTTAAGCGGAAGATCTTGGGTTCCTAGATAATTTAAGACTGTTGATTGGCAAAATCTGTTGTTTCATTTTTGCCAGACAATCAAGTGGCAGAATTAGTTCATGATTGCGTTAGCCATGAATATGTTTTTCTTACGAAATTGCCTAGCTGGTCTGGTGCGAAGCTGTGGCTTCGAGCGAGAGACTACGCTCCGTGCAATGCGTAGTGTACTGCCAATAGAAACTCTTAAATTCCAGGATTTTCGTGGCCCTATTTATTATACGCTGGGTAGGTGTCGAAGTTAACCGATTTCATCAATGTTGTTATACATATTTTACTGACTTTGCTGCTACCTTTTGATTTTCATGAAAAATTATGCTATAACTTAATAGCACCAAAAATATTGTAAAAGTTTCTAAATCATTAAGCTTTATAAAATAGAGAGTCACGTTCTAATTTGTGCGAGAATCCATTGAAGTGGGTTCATAATGGAGGGAAAATTAATGAGCGAACTTCGGAGTTTTCGTGAATTTCGATCCCGAATTTCGAGCAGGTATCAGGGCTCGGTGATAAAGTTATAAAATCGCTTTGCGCTGCGTGACCGCACTCACAACGGCTTCCGAGGGTGTTTTATTGAAAAAGTAAGAGTCGTGAGCTGACTGCAGAGGGCCCGTAAAATATGAATAATGATTATCGACTTGGGTGCCGCGCGTCTGGGAAAGATAATCACTGTGGCCAAAGTCGAAGTTTTTGACGTTATTATCTAGTAAGATATTGGAGATCCGTGGTCTGGCGGTTTAAGCGTTTGAGTATCATATTGATTGAAAAGTTTTTTGGATCTAAGATGAACCGATACGATACTAGTAAGTAGTGTCTCTTTGAACGCCTTCAGACGGGTCTACATGTTAGCAATCAATGAATGTAAACTGTAGACTTAGAAATAATGATTGATGATTATATAATGACTAGCTGTTGCCCGCGGCTCCGCCCGCGTGAATTACGATTTTTTTTGCATAATATACCTTCCTATTGGAATTCCTTGATTTTTCGCAGGATTCTGGTGTGATGTTGTACAGAAACCAGTTCTTACTTTGCACGGGTTATCTTGTGGTGATTTTGAAAACTCCTTTTTCTTAATAATATAAAGTTTCATTAATACGTAGTTGAAAGATCAAAAGGACGATTTTAACTGTCGATATTTCGACCCAGTGGCACAGGTGGTAAAAGTCGTGGTCACGTAGTGACCACGACTTTTACCAATGTATCGAAATATCGACATTTAAAATAGTCCTTTTCATTGTGATTTTTATTCTGAAACCACGAAATATGTCAAAAATTATTAAACCATGTGAAAAGTTGTACTGGTGGTAGAACTCTTCTTTCAGATCAGTTCGGCCAGGTAGGTACCACTGGGATAAATTACATACATACTCTACTAACAATATTCCCCAGCCCAACATAATATACGAGTCTTTTAAAAATCTTTGCTTCATCTCAATACAATCCAAAACATCAGAATGGACAATGGCTATATATTTCTTTACGTATAAAAAGACCTTAGATGACAGTCAGTCGGTTAGGATCGATAAGACCTAAGAGTTAAAAATATTTGTGAACCATTATCTTACCCTTTCCATATTGCGGATGATAAAGTTTAAATCTGTTCATGTGTTAACAGTGCCATCTTAATATAATGTCAGGAAACAGTAAATAACATGACAGTTAATTTTTATTTAAAAAAATTCGGTAGTATCTATCTCAGAGTTTTACATTCAAGTTCCAGATAAATTGTAGAGATGGCGCTATACGGTATAACGTAGCGATAACGCCAGTTACATGATTTTTGTTCACCCTAAAAGTGAAAAATTTTAAACCATACAAAATCACCTGCTAAGCCTATTTATTTACGGCTGTAAGGGTACTCCAGTCTTACTTGAGCCCTACGTCCTAGCCCTAGGTTCTTTGTGCATTCCGAGTTTCAAGTCACCTACCTACTTGAACTTAAAGGTTCTGATGTCTGTTATTTCTGAACTACAAAAGTGATGATGATAAGATTTGTAGGGAATAATTTTTAAAGAACCTCCTTTCTAACAAAAAAAGAATGAATGGAATCGGACAACGCGTTAATGAATTATAACTAAAAAACGTTTGGACTTTGATGCCGTCTTCCAGGGAAACCATGATGAATTTCGGGACAAAAAGTATCCTATGTCCTACCTCGGGGTATGAACTAGAATCATGTCAAGTTTCATTTAAATCCATCCAGCGGATTAGCCGTGATGCCCGGTCGTGAAACAGACAGACAGACAGACAGACAGACAGACAAAAATTAAACAAATTACAGTTTTGGCTTCAGTATCGACTAAATAGTGTCCTCCGACAAAAATTTTCAAAATATCTTCAATGTACAGAATTCGCCCCTTTACAGTTTTATTATAAGTATAGATTAGGATTTAAATGGAGCATCTACATACAGGTGCAACTAACATTGAAGATTAATCAAAAACTATAATTATGTTCAGTAATCATCTAATGATTTAAATACTTAGTTTAGACATTGGTTTGAAACCATGGTACAAATACTTTTCTTGATGTATTTTTATTCCGTTAATTTACGTAATTGGAAATTGCATATTGTAATCATAATTTTTATCTTATCATTAAAAGTAGAAAAACCCTTTGACTGTGAAGTCAACTAAGAGGTTAAACTATGAATATTTCCAACTGTATGAATGTAGGGAATGCACATAAACAAATTAACGACCCAGTAACTAGTAATGTATGTCAGTAGTTCTACATTGAATAACCATAATCTGATTACCGGATTTGCGGATACCGTACGTTACACTGGAATAATGCGGATAATAGAATGGCTATACTACGATGTGGAGCACAATTAATGCAACACTGGATACATTTGGAAGCTTAGTTTCATGACCTACAATGCCATTACACAAGTAGGTAATTGCTAATATAAAATTAGAAAGAGAGTCCAAATCCATACACAAGGAAGTCCAAGTCATTGAATCCAAATTCATACACAAGGTTAAAATGGTGACCGATAGGCATATAAGCTAATAAAACCTGTAATTAAAACGGTACCTAAAGAGCTAAGTACAGTAGGGGAACGAAAAGGTTCGTCAATTTTCAGACAGATTCGTTTGCACTAGTCGATTGTTTTGGTATGTTGACTCGCGACTATACATATTGTACCTAGTATAATAGAAACATGCATGTGCTATTTCTCAAGATGTCAGTCTTGTCTCCGACAGAACCGCCGCGCCGTGGGTGTGACAGCTAAACGTTCAACTGTATATCAAGACTCCAAGAGGCTATTTACCAATCTGTCATTAGTCTAAATGAAAGCATAAAAACTCGTGTAATAGATGATGAAGCTCATTAATCACGCATTCATGGGCGCGTCAATCACAGCCAGGCGCTTTGCTTCGGCGAACAGGTTTCCTACTTATAGAGCTATCATTACTTGTATTTTGCTTGTAATTAACGAGAAAAACGTTATTAATTGATCATTCATCGGCTTGAGTTGTTTTACTGGTAGTGAGTAATAGTAGCTTGCTGTGAGATAGTACTCAATGGTATTAAACTGCTCTAGGTCAATATTTTTGTGAGGATACCTCAAACATGCCTGTTTCTACAGTATTCTCAAAAGTTTGTGAATTATTTTTATTGCTATAAGAGTACAGATACAGCCAAGGACAGACAGCGCTGACAGTCTCTGGGGGAGGCCTAGACCCGCAAGGGATTTTCCGACGATTAGTGTTTAAATCTTATTTTTTAACATTCTTTTTATTTTAAATTCTACCTTAATATCTAACACTAGATTATAAGATGTATCAATAATTGTAAGTTTGTTTTCGGAAAAATAAAAGTTTATTTTTTTATTTTTATTTATTTATTAAGAGTACAGATGTGTTTGCAACGCTGTGAAACGTTGAAGTGGTTACTAGAGCTTGAGAGGAAAATGTTCGCAATGGCATGCGCTCGGAAGCGAGTCGAGGTCGCAGATTCGATTCCCGCCACGGGTTACTTTAGGATTTTAATTTTATTATTTCTAAATTAGCTCATGTTTGGTCTGGTGGGAGGCTTCAGTCGTGGCTAGTTACCACCTAAAGCAGCAAAGACGCACCGCCAAGCAATGTAGTGTTCCGGCGCGATGCTTTGTAGAAACCGTTAGGGGTGAGTTTATTTACCTCTTCTTAGTTAGTGCGATAACATCTTCGGCTGCATCATCTCTTATCATCAGGTGAGATCGCAGTCAACTGCTAACTTGTAAAGGGTAAAAAATAGATATAATAATAAGAACTTATCACTGTCACTTACGTTCTGAATAGACAACCTTGGTAGATTTGTGGTCAGGTATTTTTAGAAAGAAGTGATGTTAGAACCTTAGGTTTCGGAGAGCACGATAGAAAATGAATCCTCTACTACAGCCAATGACGATAGTATGTGACGTATGTTGAAGCCAACAATTTCTCAAATATGTCGTTGTTATCACCCACAACAGTACGGTACCGCTGACATCACAAAATGTTGTCGCTTACATTACTTAGCGCCATTTTAGAGTTTTGACAAATTAAAAAAGGATGCTTCAGGGCGGAGCCTAAAAATACATGCGTGACGTCAGTAAGTGCTGATGCTTTATATGTTTAATCAATGACGTCAGCCTATCAACCTGTTTTGGAAAGGAGTGGGTGGTCCAAACTGTAAATTCCTTCCCTCGGAGGCTGGAGGAAGTCTTCGCCCTACAATCGGATATCGGAAATAATTTGAGGTTTTGATTTATCCTTTCATTAAGTACATTGTTATGATATGATTTTTGTATGAAATTTAGTTGTTTCTTTAGCAAAATTTTTATGTTTATAGACAAAAGCAAATAAAATTCTAAAGTCTAAAACAACAACTAACAAAACACTAAATTGTAAATAGGTTACGTGTATTTCGTTTTCAGCATTAATTGTATTTTGTGAGTATGAAACACGAATAACGTTGAGGTATTCATTATAATTTTAAGTTAATTACTGTTGAGTAAACTGTAGCATTTAATTTATAAACAATAGAAATAATTAACTTAAGTAAATAACAATAAATAATGCTTATCTTAAAAGTCCCAAATCTAAAATTCCGTGTTTCAATTTATGACTATTGTATTGTTATTATTGCTTACCATTAAAATAATGTATTTAATTATGGAGTGAAATGAGTCAAACGGTTTTCCTCACGGAATGGTAATTTTTCAGTCTAAATACCTATAGACCAGGAGCCGGGGAGTTCAAGCAGTTAAAAATTTTACCTGCTCGAATATGCCATGCTTAAATATCTGGAAACCCCTAAAAATATTGTTTATTTTTTTCTTTTAACCGATATAACTAATCAATGGTTGAAATTGTAGTCTTAGGCCCGGTTGTTTCAACTGACTTTAACAACCTCATAGCTGTTAAAGTGTTAAACGGTTATATTTAAGAAAATTTTGGTAACCTGCAGGTAAAGGTCGTAGTCGTCGTCGTTCGTCGTTTCAGTCGATGGACTTCCATTGGACATAGGCTCCTGAAATTACGGCCAAACACCACGATTTTGCCCCGCTTGGCGCAAGCGACTCCTCGCGATTTTCTTATACTATAAAGATACTTAACAATTCATTTAAACATTATGTATTTTGGGTCTTGAAACTAAATTCGCCAAGAAACAGAAACACGGTTGAAAGAAAGCTTTTCCAATAGTTGATCTAAAATATAAATGTACATTTTTTATAATTTTATCGTAAACTACAACGGTATAATATTTATTATTTTATTTCAGATTTTTTGTAATAACTGAGGCTTAGTTTTTTAGTAATTAGGTAAACCCTCGTTTTCCTGTCTTCTTCTACCGCAATGCTACTTGTCGCATCCACCTACGTATTTGTTATATCTAGGAGGACAAAAATAAAAACCTTTTGTGACCTTAACAGTCATATTTACCTAAAAGATATACCTAGTGCGTTAGAGTAAGTTGAATCAACTGGGCCCTAAAACAATTATAACGATTATGGTACCACGAGTAATTATAAGTCACTGACTCTTTCCAAGACCATTGTTTGCGTGGTGACGCAGAATAAAAAAAATATCTTAATTGTGGTGGTAGACGGCGTGTTTTGTGATATAAGGGATACAGTATTACTGCGCGATTTAGTTTCAAAGCGTGTTGACTGTAATGAGCGAGATAAGTGAGCTGCTATTATTCTCGGTTTACATTTTGCTTAAACTTCGGGGCGCTAAGGAGAGGAAATTTGTCCCGGATGCTTGTAAGGGAGTGAAAATTTGATACAAATTATGAGTGTCAGTGCTTATGCATATCCATTGCTGTTGGCTGGAGATTGCTGTTTGGAGTTTTAACGTTTTAAAATTCGGAGTGTTGAATGTTGCTTTCAGATTAAATGTATTGTTTAGTCAGATGTTGATAATATAGATCATCTAGATTGTCATCTTAAGTTTTTATAAACCCGCTAAACAAACGCCAGGGATTGCCCTGGCGTTTGTTGTTTGCTTTCTATTAAGTATCGTCTAGACGATACTTAATAGAAAGTAAGTATCGTCGTCATAAGTAAATCAAAAAATAAGTCAATAAAATAAGTCAATTGCAGGTCTATTTTGCGATATCGAATATAACACGTATGTTAAGCCAAACTCAGCTACATCATTGAATAATTGTACAGTCTGCTACAAAAGTTGATATAGAATTTGCCAAAAAGATCTTTTGCATTTGATGTTGTCTAGGGTACTTACGTACCGTTTTGGCTTTGAAGCTAAATTATATGCATATTTTGAACGTAGAATATTATTTGAATTTTACTAGCATGCCTAAGATTTTAAACAGAGTACCTACTCCTTAACAGTAAAATGAGCAAAAACGAAGTGATTATCCCATTCAGCTAACGGAAAAATAATTACCCAGTGTAAAGTGAAATATAATCCAGCAAAATATTATGACAGATATTAAAAATAATTTTGGATGCTGGCCAACTGTTGTAAGGTGGCAACTGTGGCGGACTTAGGTATCCTAGACCATAATGACTATTCTATTGCCTCATATTAATTTTAAAAAATAGATCAAGCTCAAGAATTTTTTTTCATGTACCACAATGTTAATACCTACCTACTAGACTATGATCTTACCTGATGATAATTGACGATTTAGCCAAAGATGTTATCGTACTAACTTGGAAGGAGTAAGTAACCTCTAACGGTTTCTACTTAGCTTCGCGCCAAAAAGTCAAATCACTTGGTGGTACGTCTTTATTAGTAAGGAGGCCACAGCCGAAGTTTCTCACCAGGCCAGACCTGAGCCAAATTAGAAATTATAAAATTCTAAAGTGGCCTACGGTGGGAATCGAACCCGCAATCTTCCACTCGAGTAAGAACGCGCACCACTGGTCAGGGAAGTCGTCAAAAAGTAAGTCCATAAAATGTTATAGGTTAAAGATATTCGGAATATCTTCAAACTGTAGTTACAACTGGGTGTGATCGTGGGGGTTAACAAGGTTTTAAGAGTCTTTTTATTGCTGTCATGTTAAATCATCATCATAATCGTCATCAAGTCCTTTTTATTTCTCAGTTCTCACCTCAACCTCATGGTTTTCTCATAAAGCATAAGATGATTTTGGCCATTGGTAACAACGCACATAAAATGCTAATATTAAAGAGCTCCTTGAGTTCAACTAGCGGTGAAGGCTATGTGTCGACATCCTTTTTTTATTTGTCTATGAAAATTCAAATCATCTGAAACTTACAATGTACATAAAAATTTACAGTAGGTACTTATAAAAAAATCAATATCAGACAAAAGGATTATTACAGCAAAAACTGCAGTTTGGCAGTTCATATAGAGGCAATAATATTTTGAGCCTAGCAAAGTTGCGAGCCTCCATCCGTCGCCTCTTTTATTATGTTTTCGTACTACATCACAGTTTTATTACACGCCAATGCGAGGCTATGAACAAGTTTTTTGGCAAACTTTCGGCTATTGAATTATACTCATCGATGTTCCTAACACAGTTACAAACGAGGTTAGTAAAGTTGTTCTAATTTTATGATAGCTTTGTTCGAAACTATGTGGCTTTTTGTAAGAAAATTTAATATTATTATGAAAATCACTTATCGTTTAGGACTATTCTTAAATTTTTAATTTTCGATTCATGGTTAGTTATGGAGCTCATCAGTGTTTGTATAAGAGTTTTAAAGGGTAAAACGGATCGTATTGCTACGTCCTCGTTGTCCGTCTGTCTATCTGTCTGTCCGTCGGTCATCAGGCTGTATCTATAAATCTTGACGGTTAGACAAAACAGAAAGGGCTCCCTGTATGGGAGACACAGAGACAAACGTGATTTTTGCTCGTGTTAGATTTTGCCGGGTAGAGGTATTTAATTTAATTTAATACTATTGAGAATTGGTCTTGATAGTATTGAACCCTGCTCGACACCAATCCGACTCGCACTTGATCGATTTTTGTAACTTTACCTCAGCAATCTATAAGATATAATATAATATTGTAGATGCTGTACTTATGTACCTATAAGTCGCTACAATAAAAAATCATACCTTTCAGAAGAACTTTCAGAATTTGAACAAGAGCATGAATTGTTCCCACGTGCCAACTTAAATTTCTAAACAAAAAGGTTAGGAAGCAATCAAAATCCAATACGGGACAGTAGACAATCTGGATAAAAGATCTCTATATCTCATCCGAGCCAGAGTAATTCTCTCGAAATATGGCATGCAATAAAATACCAACGGGAAATGGAAAAGCAATCGGCAGAATCCACACAATCATAATACGGCAACAGAATATGAATTTCTGAACCCTTGCGGTAATAACATACGTAGATATATGTAATAAACATTACCAGCGTAAACATTTTATGAGTATCCATCTCATCAATAATATATCGGGAATCGTAAGGTTCGCTTCGCGGGTCCGGAAAAAATATCCTCCATCGTTCGGTTCCTACAACGTTTACCATTTTTCTTCTGTGCGATTTATTTTTGTGATGATTCTAATGTTGTGATTATTAGCTTTTGTATTTATTTAGGTTTTATCTATATTAAGGTAATTTTTAAGGCCAAATGCCAGTCCAACTCATCCACTGAAAGCTCCGTACTACTACAGTTTAAAAATATTGTGTCCTATTACAGACGAGGTAAAATCTCGGACATGAAATGTGAATCCCATGTTTTGCTAACAAATTGCAAAAGTAACTTTGTTGTATGAAGTCTATTGCATATCATAAAATCATCTAGTTTATTAAAGTGAAACTTTTATTACAAACTCTCAAACTTTTTTTCTGTGTGTTGCATGTCGCGTGACTGTCGGCCGCGGAGTAGGGATAAAGTGAAAGGCGCTCGTCAGAGCAGCCAAGGCCACAGAACTTTTACTTTTGCCGTGGTTTCATTAATCCACACAAACCTTTTTTTTGCGAAACTCACCTAAATTTCTATTCAATTCAATATTTATTTCTAAAATAAATATTTATTATAGGTACAAGTACGTGGATAGGTCAAAAACTAAAATGCAAAACAAATGTTTTACAATGGTTACGTCCTTTCATATGATCCTCCACTAGACAAGTTATCTCATTTAATCAGATTCTATATAGAGATTTATATAATTTATTTCATTTGTTTTAATTTTAATAGAAATGTAGGTTGGCCCTCTTTTATGTATGTAGTTACAGAAATAATCAACTGTGGCAGACAGACAGACAGACGGACGACTAAAGTCGCACCTTATGCATCCTACTTTCCTGCTACATTTTGGCACGAAACGTTAAAAATAAGAACCAATATGCAATCGCTACTTTGTTGTACTTCTATGTCAGTCCGCTACTTAATGCATCTTTTCTGAAATGTGTAAATACTCATTTGTGAAAGATTTAACAGTCCTTTTTACGAGCGAAGTCATATACTAACTTCCAATTTAATACTCCTGTATGGTGTCTCTTATACCCAATTAAGGTTAAGGTGTTGCGGCCCTACCAGCCCGCGAAATTCAAATTTTATTTCGTTTTTCGCAAATATTAGACTAACTAAACAATTTAGATTTATGGCAATGCATTTTGCGGGCCTACTTTTTATGCATCTACATGTTTCTAATAGAAACTTTGCTCGAAAGTTCCCACTTAGCTCATATTGGTTCCCGAAAGATAACTTTTTGCAGTTTCCCAGATTTCGAGCTATCGGGAACCAATATGAAGTAAATGAGTATTGTTGAGCAGAGTTTTTATTAAAAACATGTAGATGCATAAATTCTGTGCTCGCAAAACACATTGCCATTAACCTTCGATGTATAATTAGCCCACTATGAGCAAAAAACTAAATAAAATTTGAATTTTCGCGCCCGGATGTTACCCATTGCCCTTAAGTATGGGTCCATACAACTGCCATTGCCCTTCCAAGTTTGCGTGATCTATTTGAGACCAACATCTCTGATCAAGTAAATACGCACCCATAGATTGGGTAACAACTAATAATAATAATAATCCTCCAGACCGATCTGGACACGACAGTCAATCTCTGACGAGATTACCCATCAGTTCAGGACATAATAGTGCACTCTATATTCCTTCTCTCTCATAATACGAAGGGACCGCTTCGACAGGACTGAACAGAATTCAGGCGACAGCTTGTCGTGCTCTCGAAGATACTGTGGGATAGGTACTAAGAATTTCCTATAAAAAAACACATGTATATTGCTTTATTGACTCAATCCGAGGACCGAATCCGGGACCTCGTTATCTGCGCTCTACCATGCTCACCACTAGATCAATGGAAGCAGTAACACAAAGCAGTCGTACTTGCATTACCACATTCTTTACAGCTACACCTACCTCTAAGTACCACCAAAACACGTGACAAATCGTTTCGACGCTTTCGAAACTGGACCACCTAAATCTGATGACTTAAACTGATATCCAATTGGATATGCAATCCCATAACGCGTAATACCATTATGTTCTAATATCCGAATCAATTAATCCACGAATTCATGCGTAGCCCTAATACGATTTGTCGAAGATGCAATGTGGTACGCAATCGAGGCGGATAGCAAAGGCGAGTCGATTTGATCGCTTCATTTGGAGTCTGACTGGAGTTCTCCCGATACATGGTACGACTGGATGAACTCGATTTCGATCGTAAATAGGGGTAAGGGGAGTTATTACGGCAGCAAGAGACAAGAGCTGTACGAAAATATAACGAATGCGGAACGTAAATTTTTAGTTTAGCTGTAGATAAATTTGGCCGATTTTGTGAAAAATTTAATGAGTTTTCTCAAGTAACACAAAACATCAACGTACATGATTGACGCATTTCTGAATTTTGATTTTAGGAAACTAAACTATAATAGAGTGTTACCTAAAGCCAAAGTTTGTACGCTTCTACGCGATTTGCAACATCTCCTGAGGATATCACGGTGTTGGGGTGAAACGTGCATTGAAGAAATTGTTGGAACAATTGTGTGTGTGGTTCCTGCATATTGGACCATACAGATTATTTTTAACCAACTTCAAAAAAAGGAGGAGGTTCTCAATTCGTCAGAATCTTTTTTTTTTAATAGCGGATTATAGTAAAACAAATTAATTTGTCCTGCTAATTATGGATTTCTGCAAAATAACGCCTGATTCCATTTAATATTTGAAATAGAGATGATTTAGGGTTAATACCCTGAAATAAAATAATGTAGTCTACTTTTATTCCGAAAAAATCTATGGTTCCCATGGAATTTGTGAAAACCTTGCTTTAACAATCTATAGCTACAATACAAGCTTATTACAATGGTATGGTAATGCTTCTTTGAAAGTTGATATAAACGGGATTTGCGAAAGATCTAAATTCACGCGTGAACCGCCAGCAGAATTTAGTTTTATATTTTTTCTTAATAACATTTTCCAGTACTTTCTCATATATCGAATGAGTTGAGAATATTCTCGCAGCCCAGCTAGTGAATAGACTACGGGAGGCTGAGTGAAATTGACAGATTTATTTGCGTAAACCGGGATTGCAACGGCTGAATTTTTTACATCTCGGCTGACTCACGGGCCGAGCTGGCTGTGTATCGCGTTGGGAATAATTTCATTCGGGCCCTGACAATTGTTCGCTAGTGCACCATGCTCCGATTTATTATACAATCTTCAGCGAATACATTTCGTTAAAAAATAAATTTATACGACATTTTAAACGAATGTAGAATGTTGGGTATAAAAAAGGATTTCTGTTTTACTATGTTTTTAAAGTGAAACTAGATCTCTCTTAGATAGAGATTTTACTTCCCATAGAATGGACTTTTAGGGCTTGTTTTTGTATTGAAGCCACTTGCATTAGTATTTTTTAATTATCTATGAACCGCAAACGTCTTTAAACTATGACTCTTCATAAATTAAGTACTATTTAATATATGCATAAGTTTAGGTGCATTCTTTTCACTGTCATTTTGCAATTTCACGTCGTTCTGTTTTCTTTATTTAATGAGTCTCAAGTCATCTTGAGTTATCCTGAGAGCTTCTATTTAATTACAAGTTTATATGTAGGTACATTGTTCATTTATGCAAAATTTCAGATTATTTTGACGTGTCATACGAAATTTCCAAATACCTAGTCGGCACAATAGCAATAAAAAATTGTGCTTATAAACTTCTGTCCTTATCGCGAGTACCTATTGTGAAAAGATTAACAGAAGTGCAAACGTTAAGCTCATGCCAATTTTTATATTTTGTACACCAGAATCGGTAGTAATATCATCTACGAGTCAACCTAATATTTTATCCCGAAACTTAGCGAATTTATACCATCCAATGTCAACTGAGACCAGGGCAGGCGTCGAATATCTCCTGGGAAATTATCACTTCCTTACTAGATTCTTCCTGTATCCACTCTAGTATGGCTTGGAATCCCCGCACGCGCCATCAAAAGCAAATTGTGGCGAGCGTATCGATTTTACGAGTGTGTGTCTACGTACATAAAATTCGCCACATCAATGTTGCCGCATACGTTTTTAATGGAATTTCCATTTGATGAAACTGCTCTAGTTGGAAACCACTATACGAGTATGGGTTTGGTTTAGCATCAGACATAGTTTTGGTATGCTTAAATTGATAAACATAATTTTAATAAAACTGTGTTTGCATATGAACGACCTGCAATTTCTTTATACGCATGTCTTATCATTAAGTTAATTACAGTTATGGCAAGCGTCAGCTATTGTAATGATGTGTATACTATTTATTAAGTTTAAGCAAACTCAAGGGGAATATTTTCGTAGTATAAACTTTTTTGAGTCAGAACTTAGATGCACCTATTCGTACCAAAGCATTTTCAATTTTTTTTTTCTCATCTTTGTCTAAGAGTATTCAATAATAGATTAATAAGCCTAGGATTCAATACAATTAAAATATCAAGTGCGTGTCGAGTTCGCTGAGTAAAGGTTCCATTTAATTCCTAATAGTATTAAAGTAGGGATCCACAGGTAGCGCAGGATCGTTTGGGCTGGAAATCATTGCAGGAGCTTTGTCCAGCAGTGGACGTCCGTCGACTGAAACGAGTATTAAAGTAAACTAAATATTATCGCTGCCCGCAAAATTCTCGTCTGGGTGAACGCTGAAATATTTATTTTATTCTGTCTTTTAGTATAATTTGTTGTTATAGTGATAACAGAAATACATCATATTATCATGTGAAAATTTCAACTGTCTAACTTTCACGGTTTATGAGATAAAGCCTGGTGTCAGACGGAAAGACAGATACACCCTTTTTTCCTATGGGTACGGGACTCTAAAAAAATGAAAAATAGGTGAGTAAATATGCCCATAATGATATGCTACAGACCTATATCGACCGTAACATTTTAAAATCATAATAAACGTATCTATGGGGTGGTCCAGCGCATTGTTATAAAATATTTTTATAAGTTACACGGGGTCCTAAACTAACAATGGCATGAGGTTGGGAATGAATAACTGATGCAAGTTATAATATTATTTTTGGTGCGGGCTCTATTTTGTTGAAGCAGATAAACTGAAATAAAACTCACGTGTAACTTTCCAAGGTCTTGCGAAATTTTGGCGGTGTAGTAAAAATTAATCATTTATTTATTTTAATTATTTCAAGAAATACTGTAAGTACTAAAAATATTTTCAATTTGACTATTCTACATTTGATTTTCTTTTATTTTCTAATTACTCACGTGTAACTTTCCAAGGTCTTGCGAAACTAACACAAAATGCAACACTAGACACATCTAATAAATCAAATTCTTATCTAAATGTGTACACATACACACCACAACACATAAACATCACCGAAATGGCTTAACACATTTTTACGAAATGTTTTGTGTAGAATATTCGCTAGGTTTGAGTATATAGAAAGTAGACTATCTTTCGCACTTCTAAATGAGAAACAATAATTTATAGTATGGCAAAATAAAAATTTCCGTGTTATAGCTAGTAATAAGTATCATACATATAAATATGAGTTGCAGATCGCCATACTATGGTAAAATCTCTTTATGCAATTCCATTAGCTCTTTTCAACAGTTCAAAAAACGTGCCAAGCTACTCTAATTTTGAAGAATCCGTTGTCGTGTCGTTTGTTTTCATCTCGGATTAGATTTTCAAGTAATCACACTCTATTTTTCGAGCCTTTTTGAGCAAAGGAATTGGCAAGCCACGAAGCAGATTCTTTTGGCTTGTTACCAAAAAACCTTGTTGTTTCTATTAATCTCGCTAAAAGAATCTGTTTAATGAACTCTTTATTTAAAAAAAATAATTTCTTTGGTTATCCTACAATAATTAGATTAATTTTGTAATTATTTACATTTTAATGTAAAAGAAATTGATAGATGTACCCTAAATAATCTTAGAGATAAAGAAAAAACTAAGTTAAGTTTGGTATGACTACATGAAGATTAAGGTAATGCAGAGAAAGTAAACAACTTTTGCATACAACATTAAAATTTTAATTTATATCACCTCGTAAACATCCACTAGTGCTCTATAAATATTAATATTAGGTTTATATTTTTGAGTCATTTAAATAGTATATTTACGGTTATTGCACGCGGTGTAAATTAAGATTGGAAACGCAGGTTGTAAAGTACAGTAACGACGTTATGATGTTTTCGCAAAGTAGTATCTTTCTGTGCCATAAAGCCGTAAATATTTTATGGGTTTTGTTCAGTTCGCACGTGAAGATGAGTCTAATAACCGCTCAATAACAGGGACTTACTTTGCGAATTAGCATGTTAAAATACTCTATTTTCACCCATACTCGTAACGTATCGTACGAGTATTTATAATCTGTGGTTATAATAACAATAGGTATGCATTTCTTATTAAAATTTAACAAAATATTTTTTTCATTAGAGATATATGTAACTACTGTATGTAAAAAGTCCTGGCTCATTTTCATAATATTATCTACGTCTAGCTCAAACTTCTCCCTTGCGGGTAGTAGGACTCTATACTTGCAGTATTTCTGGTATAGGTACCATCGCGGTGTCAGTTATTCTGCCGTGAAGCAGTGAATTACTGCTGTGTGTTTCAGTTTGAAGAGCACTGTAGCTGACGGCATTACAGGCCAAACAAAGACCTAAAGAGTATCAAAGGCAATAGGCAAGCGTATATCACTTAACATCAGGTGAAAGTTTTGCTAGTAATTCTTTAGGAATAAAAGAAAGCTGCACCAAGGTCCTCTTAAAACGAGGATAAGGCATAAGGAAGAATTTTAAAAATTATCTATGGATCACCTGAGAAAGGTGGGGCGGGTTAGCTAGTAACAAGTAAGAGTACCTATACATATGTTATTCCAGTAGAAGCAAATTTCGCTTATATACTAACTTAATCAAGACCCGGGTTAATCCTTTCTCGTTAGCATAAGACTTACGACATCGGCTTACGTTAGTCATTAGTGGAACTTAGTTAAGCGTATTCATAGTACAAATCGGGCAACACAGGCGGTGTACAAATGTGGAGCAATCATTATTTAAGCCGACAGTGAAATAAACAGTAGTAACTCCACAAATCCCGGTAAGAGGCGGCGTGGGGCAAATTAATGAGTTGCAGGCGGAACATACTACCGTGGTTGTTACTCACGTGGGATTATAATATGGAAGCGTAAACTAACTTTATTAGCCGTGCTCCTTTTGTACCGGACAAGATGTTATTGCACTTGGTATCTCACCTCAGATTATTATGGGGAAGTTAGTTTGTATATAATGTAACTTGTCGATAGACGCGTGCTTACTAATAAAATGAAAAAGTCATCAGAATATGCCTCTTCTTTTTCAACCAACATCAAAAAAGGAGGAGGTTCTCAATTCGACTGTATGTTTTTTTTATGATTGTTACCTCATAACTTTTGACAGGGTGAATCGATTTTGATGATTATTTTTTTATTAGAAACTTGACGCTTCACCTGTGGTCCAGTTCTGATAGTGGTATTCACTGATCTCCATAGAGTATATAGAATATACTCTGGATAGCTTACTCCATACATCTGACAGTTCATTTTTTGTGCCGATTCGAAGCGCCTCCCCCGAGTAAATTGACATTTGTTGGAAGTGGACCGTCTTTTTGATTGTTTTGATGTCATGATTTAAGTTCCATAGATGGTCACGCCGGGTTACGCAACAATCAGCGCCAAAATGGCGAAAATCAAGTGTCTTCATTTTTACGTTGACAGTCAGCACTCCAGAGTCCAGAGATATAGAGCTCAGTGGTGGTATCCATGAGAAAACTTGTCTTAAATTTTTAATTGGAGACGATGTATTCAGTAGTAGTTTGATGAAAGTTGAAGTCGGTTTTTTTCTTTATCCTATCTTTATTATCTTTGTCCTAGGGCCTGTCCCCATTTACATGAGGTTGGCTTTTCTTTTCCCTTTCCTCCATTGAATATGCGCCAATCCAAAGTATTGCCGTATAAATACTAAAATATTTGTAATACTTACTATACGACTGTGACTGAAAATGTTCACTTTATAATAATGAAGAATCAGTCCATCCCATTTAAGATACTATCATTCATAAGCCTGTGGTTTTAATTAAACACATCTGTAACTAATTTAGCTACATTATTATTATTATTTCTTGGTCCTTTTAAATAGTACTTAATAATGACCCTTGCGCGAAATTGTACAATGATTTCTTTCTATTTATCTGGATTCTGGATCTACAAACAAGGCATTGGACAATTTAAGAACACATTCAAGTAATTTTTATTTTCCCGCAGACGTAATTCCCTTACGCCTCATATTTGGTAACAGAAACACGGAAGCATTTTCTCTTAAAAATTATTCCTCATATCTACACAAAGAACTTGCTTATGGGATCAAAATACGGCTCCAGCGTGGAATTTCAAGGAGAATACTCTTTGCCATTGCGATAAAGAGACAGTGTTTGGAAAATGGAAACACTTAGATGGTAACTGTGCCCTTATGGCTTTTAACATAGAGTTGAGAATGTTTTCGAAGTTCCAACAAACGAAATAGTAGCAAGAGAAACTACGTAAGGTGCCTTGCTATTGTGACGCTTACACTAAACAGGTGGATAAATTATTAACACACGTGTAATTTACGCAGTTGCACGAAACTAAATTAAAGGTCCTTACCAAATACAGACTGATTGTACTACTCGTTGTATACTCGTTGCGACTGTGTAGGTGTTTGAATTTAACAATGGGAATAGTTAAGATTTGAATTTCTTGAAAAAGTACTCCTATTGGTGACAATACTTTGTCTTACATTTTTAGATACCCAAATATAATAATTGTGTTAAGAAGTTTAATATTATACTTGCTAACCCAGCAAACTTTTTTTGCCATATAATTATTTCTTAATTAGGGGTATTAAAAATAGTTTACGTCCTATTTTCATAAAAATCGGTCAAGCCGTTTCGTAGGAGTTTTGCCAGCAATAGTGTGTCATGAGAATTTTATAGGTAATTTACTAGCTGACCTCGCAAACGATGTTTTGCCATTAGGGATATAAAAAAATTTCTCACGACCTAAACTCAGAACTACCAAACACACACAAACATTGCTTAACTGTTTCGGAGGAGTTCGGTAACAAATTTTGACACGGGAATTTTATATTAGAAAAAAATAATATTTCGAAAAGATAAATATTATGTAGTCTTTCATGAGTAATGTTCTTCGCTGAGTCTGCTTATTGGCGTTTGTCAACATGAGCTGACGCAGTTCGCCAAAACACTGTCAATAGCTGTGATAAAATTTGATGGCGCTGCTCTTGCCAGCCTTCGCTAGCTGAGGGGCGTTCAGCTTATTCATGTTGCTGTCAACGTAGTTAATGCTGTTTAAAATGCTTCTATTTTTAGAATTATTTGAAAGTAACTACTATTCTGATGACATATCTAAATGAAAGTAGAGAAAATAAAAATAAACTAATTTCCATAAGTGGAGCCAATAAAAATAAAGCCGTATTCCCTTTTATTCCGTAAAGAAGAATATCTAGATTATTGGAATTATGATATTTTTTTATCAATATTCACTGAAGTAAAAAGTTACTTTATTGTTAAAGAACATATAAACCAAACGTGGTTGTAAATTGAACACTGTTTAATTGTGATTCAACAAGTGTCCTATCAGGGGAAATGGAAACAATAGGTTATTTAAAGCAGGATATTAACGCATTAATGCACCGTGAGATCAGAAACAGTAGAAAACAAAAACATACTCAAACCATAATCATATGGATGCAATTTTACTATTCACATTCAGTTTATTAATGTTTTTTTTATCCACTCAAAACCTTTAAAATCTCTGGTTTATTTATCACACATGTCGGCAGATATTTTTTTGGGAATATAAAAATCTAAATCTTTTATGTATATAACTATGAGATGAGGTTTATAAATATGTATATAACTATGGATTGCAAACAGAGCATCGCACTAGAAAGCTAAATCGAGCCTTAGTACACTTGCCGTGGCTGACGCCTCTCAACAGATCAGACCTAAACCAATTTATTAAAAATCCCAAAGTGACTCGTCACGGGAATCAACTCCTGATGACAAATACATTTATTTTAAGTTAAATATATTTTTGTTTAATTTGTTTTTACAGCAGTGTCGAAGTCGAAGACATTAACGTGAGCGATTGAAAATTCTCTTGTTGACGAAGGAGCCGATGTTTGCTTAGATAACTAAGTTTAGTTGTTTAGACTTTGGTTTAGTTTACCCACTTCGCCGCCGAGTATTTAACTTCAGACAATGGGGTCGCTCTAAAAGGATACCTAAGTAATGAAGCGACTTGTTAGGCGGTATTAGTGTAGTCGTTAGCGTTGTCAACTTATGGTTACTGTTGAATAAACTACTAACTTGAAATTAATGAATATAAAATACGGTACGGGCCTCTTGGGTGTCGTTAACAAAAGAGTCATGAGTGACTCCTAAAATAATGTTTTAGTATTCTATTCCAGTATTTCGATTACAGTAAAAAGCTATAGGAATCTGTATGCCCCTAAGCTATTATGCTGATAAAATTTTAAGTAACAAAATATTACAGCTCATAAAACATTACAAATTAAAACACATTTCTAAGAAAATTGATTAGGATGCCTTTTTGTTCTTGGGATTTTCATAGTAGGAGATATTCTCAAAATTATATTTTCCAGAAAGATATTTGATACGTTGAAGTACCTAATTATAACATGCTTCACTGATAGGTATTCCTAAGAGAAACGTTATACAACTGTTGGTACCTAGCAATTTGATAAATGCATTTCTAGAAAGTAACCTCTTGGCAAGTGTCTGAGCTGGGATCGAACCCACGCACCTCATTCGCAACTGGCTCACAGCCGGGCAAGTAGGCGGTGCGGTCCTATCACTCGTTGAATGTTATGGCTATTCCAAAAATGTTCGCAAAAAGTACAAATATAGTTCAAAAATTGTTACAATGTACAATCACTTATTAAAAAAAACAGCCATGAAATCTTTTAATATTTCTACAAATAACAGTTCTCAAATATTTACGTTCAATCAATAATAAAATTTAAGAAAATTTATGCAAAAAATCAATAAAAAGCTATTACTTTTTATGTTTTGTGAATGTCGCGAGAATCTCTTTTATGATTTTTTTTTGGAAAATAACGGGTAAAATTAGTTACTAAGTTGAGGGCAACAGATAGTTTATCACAAGAAAATGGGGAAAATTTAAAATTATGCCTAGGTACGAGATCTATTATTTAATACATTATTTATCAATAAAATAGTTTTGAATAGATTATTTTGAGCATTTGTACGTATAAAATTGCTGCTTTTCAAACTTTATGAATGTCGTTTGAAGTTAAAATATACTTAGAAGTGAGAATTTATTAAAGATAATCGAAGATATTTCTGCAACTTATAAATTAGTAAAGCGTAATGGAATAACCCATCAGTCTGTCAACGTGGGATGATTATGTCAGTTGGTCCAAGATTTCCTCCATTTGTTGTTGTATATCAAATAGACGACATGAATACTTTATTGAGATCCGAATACAATATTTATTACACTTTCGTGTCCGCCTTCAACTTCGTCTGCATTCAAATATTTTGAAGATATCGTACTTCCCTAACTTTTGATTTAGTCATCTCATCTTAGATATATTGTATAACTAAATAAAATAAGAATATTAAAGTTCCTAAAAGTCTAAATTCCTCTACACAAACTCGTAAAATGCGTTCTTAAAATTATTTAAGATAAATATGATCTTGAAATTTTGTAATATTTTATACAATTGCTTATTACTATGGTAGTAACAATAATTCAGTCAGTATGAATCTAACCTAAAGCAAAAGGAATTCGAATGGAAGGAGTTATGAGATCGGAAAATCCTAATCCTATCGACTATACAATACCAACTTGCTGTCAAAAACAAAATAGGTACGGCTCCACAAACAACGCTCGCTTTTCACTTTTAGGACTTAGATTAAGGGTTGTTTATAAAAGGTACAGTTTCGCCCACAAGGTAAGTTATAGTGCTCGAGATAAACAGCCGAAACATAGTCTTTTCTACTTAGAAATAAGGTCGACAGTTAAATGCACTTTGTTTATCTTGGCAGACGTATCTATTAAGATGAGGGTAGCCGCAGACGGTCTACACTACGTACACTAAGCAACACGTGACAAAGATTAATGAAAGGCTCTAAGTAAATGATTATAAAGGCTATTTTGCTGTAAATGCGCTCGTTGCCTACTGCTCACATGCACACATCTCGGTTGCTTGCATTTATCTTTGCACAGCAAGCAATTTCAAGGCCCGGGTAGTAGCATGCTGGTGTATTTACAATTTGCATTGCGGTTCGAGCCGAGGTATATTTGGTCTCCTCTCGAAATCCGTATTATGAGAAAGTCTCGTTAAGCCGCTGAGATGAAGGACACGACTTAGCAATCGTACAGTTGGGTCACTAACCGTAGCAAAATCAGTTTCTTGACAACGTTAATGGAATGAATATGATGTAGAATTTAAAACACTTGATACAACTCCCATGTCATGAGGAAACCTGCAGCATACTTGAAACTTCTTCATAATATTCTCGAAAGTGTGTGAAGCTAGCATGATGGGCGATGGCCTTAGCTTGAGACTCATGCTCAATTGATTACAGATTGAGGTGCTAACAAGTCATTTTTAGGTATGATAAAAATTAAGATGAACAATTGACTGATACTACTGATACCAGTAGGTCATGATAAAAGCAAACGGTACACCGCGTACGAATGACGCGATACTTAGATGTTCGAAAGCTATATTAAACTGTATGATTGCTACTCCGAGCAAAAAGTGGGCCTACGCATGGATATTAATATTGGCGGTACACTGTTTCGGGCTATACGAAGGTATTAAAATTCAGAGCGAGGAATATTGTAACGAAATTCGCCCTATATTCCTGGTGTGGGTGGTTAAAGTAAATGCATGAACTTAGGAACCGTGTCGCGTAATATCTGGATGTGAGAGCATTTCAAGGCTCGCCTCAACCTTATGCGTGTAATTGGACAAATCTTACGTGACTTGAAAATGCAAAATTATCAACTTCAAAGGTCTATTCTCGAACTTACAATCGAGTTTCAATAAAAAAATAGAAAGCCATATAAACGGCGTATTCTAAAAAAACACTAAAAGGTTTCCTTCTGCATTTCAAAAGTTAATCAGTTTCAACAAGCCTCTTCGAAATGGCTTTGATTCATTTGTTAGACAGAAGAATCTTCTTTTTTTGAAAGACGGTTTTTGAAAATTCTGGTGGTATATACAAATTGAAAGCGAGATCGACATCAACTGACGCTTTACATGAGCAAATAGCAAAGCATGCGATTATATGTTAAAAAACTTTAATAAAAATTTTGGAGCTTTGAAACAGACAAATAGTTATGTAGTTTTTATTTTTGGTCAAAACTAAAAAAAAACCTGAATTTCACGGGCACACCCGTGACATGCCCCTTAATAGCAGAGAAGCCCTTTAATAAATTAGATAAAAAATACTCTTTATAATTATGTTAGGTCTACATGAACTAAATAATTCTGAATTTTGAATGATATTGATTTTGTCAAAATTTCAATAGTATCCACTCCAGACTCTTACTTTTAAGGAAAAACAAACTATTTTTAATCATTAAATTCGTACAATAAAAAGCAAAACAAGGCAGGGTATTTTTCCTGGTGCCGTGATTAAAGCCAGGCGGGCCATGTATACTGGTAAGTTACCGCCAGTAGGTACTAAAGAGTCGACAGGGTTGTGCTTGTGAGACAAAGGTATGTTAACAAGCGCCAAATTATATTCGTTTCGTGTTCAGAATATGTACGTGTTGAAAAGCCGCACTAGTTACCAACAGTTTCTACGCGCCCTGTAACTTGTAAGCTTTTGTTACCACACTCTTAATATTTCCGAGTACTTTATTTCAAGTAAAACTGTTTTAAGTCAAAATTTTAACGGTTTGGATCTTGTAGGTTTGCGTTGTGTGGCGTCACAATCAATGACAATCTCACCTAGGTAATAAATTTAAATGCAGCCAATGATGTACTTAATCATATTTAATTAATTAAAATCATACTAACTTAAACATAATGGCGGAGATATTACCTCCAAATATCCATGAAATACAAATAGGTATTTGATGCTAACGAACACAGAATTTTTTCTGATTTCTCACAATTTTGTCGGAGTTTTTCTTAATAAAGTACCTAGTATTTGTAATCTTAATGTAGTGAGATGATTCGCGCATTTTGTAACATTTTGTATGGTTCTTCAGGGAAACTTGAGGTTAGAGCGTTTCTTTTATGTCATGCTGTCCTTTGTAGTGCGACTTCCGTAGTAGTTTGCTTTTGTAGAATTTTAAGGAGTGTCGGGAGACGTCTTTGCAAGTTGCTTGCTGTTAAATTAAAGATTTTTGCAGACAACTAAACAAAAGAAACGAAACAAATTTTGGCAAAAATAGACTGACTGGCATTGTGAAAAAAGTGTATGCACTATCATAAAATTATTACTTGAATGCTGAATAAATAAATCAAAATTGTAATGTATAACTTGATATTTTAGCTATCTATGAATATAATCTTTGTTACTTCCAAGATAAATATACCTGACTATTCATAACTCGAAAACACTGTCTACTACGAAATGCAGTAAGCGATCAGTCTTATCGTAAGTTAATGTAATTCATTTTCCATTTTGTGTAGGCTTAATCTGACTTCCAGGAAATCTTGATTATGATAAATTTCCCATTCCTCTTTGGAAATTTCGAAATTAATTCCACGGGAATTTGTCGCTAAATGTTAGTCCATAAAACATTCGGAGTCAATGAATTGAAAATTTTAATTCATTTAACCTTTCTCGAGTTATTGGTATTTAATCAAAAGCGGAGGTACCTACCATTGAAAGCTATGATTGAAAGGCTTTAATAGGAGCATTAATATGGATTAGGCCCTAAGAGCGTTTGTCCACGTCAGTCGATCGGGATAATTATTTGTAATCCACGTGGACGGAAATTTGGTATTAATATTTATAGGTTGGTGTCAAATGCATAATTTATTAGATGTAGGTAATTCCTGTTAATTAATTAATGAGGCACATTATTAAGTCGTTTAAGGCTGATTTACACGGAAACATTTTCTTGTCCGTTCTATTCAATAAAATTTAAACAATAAAATATTTATAATATGCATCATTTAAACAACACTTACGATCAAAATCGTTGCTTACAATTTTTAAAGTGTCACATGTGTTACATTATCATTTTTACAATGTAATGGCACCGTCTACATGAGCCATATCGTTGACAATAGCCTATTTAAGGTACAAAAAACCGGCCAAGTGCGAGTCGGACTCGCGCACCGAGGGTTCCATACCATAAAAGAAGTAAAACATTAAAATAATCACTTTTGTTCATGAATTTACGAGTATAATTTACATGTAGGTACTTTTGTTGGCGAACCGCAAACGTAACTTGGTTTTTGGTGGTTTATTGTTATTATCAAAAAAAGTATAATATTTAGGGAGTTGATTTTATTTTTCCTGTAAAATATACATTAATGTCTATTGATCATAATTATTTCAGATTTTTCGATTGATAAACTTCGGAGATAAGGGGGGGGAACGGTATTTTTTTCGACAGTTTGCTCAATAAATCAAAAACTATCAAGCGTAAAAATAAATAAAAATCGGTTTTAGAATACACAAGTAACGCCCTTTCATATGATATCCCACTCAATA
The DNA here is from genome assembly GCA_963855885.1 of Coenonympha glycerion. NCBI lineage: Eukaryota > Metazoa > Arthropoda > Insecta > Lepidoptera > Nymphalidae > Coenonympha > Coenonympha glycerion. Next base: position 9,956,415 of record OY979637.1, on the reverse strand, counting down.
TTGTTATTTCATTTTGAAAATTTTTTTTCCCCCTTTTTAAATAAAAATAAAAACAATTTTCAAATTTTTACGATTGCTATGACGTCGGGTCACTAATACCTATAACTATTCTAAATTTCAAGTCGATAACTTCGATAGTTACTGAAATAATCGAGTGTGACAGACGGACGGACGGACGGTCGGACGGACGGAGAAAGTCTCACCATAAGGGTTCCATTTTTACCAAATTGGTATGGAACCCTAAAAATAATATTAATGAAAGAGGGATTATTGATTAAAAAGATTGGAATAGGTCTGCTATCCTAATAAATTGATTATTATAATATGCTCTTAAGTAGTAACTATCCGATATTTATTATTCTTAGCTCACTTACATTATGATTAACTTGATAGTTGAGACAAATAAGCTACTTTTTAGGGTTCCATACCAATTTGGTTAAAATTGAACCCTTATGGTGAGACTTTCTCCGTCCGTCCGTCCGTCCGTCCGTCCGTCCGTCCGTCCGTCCGTCTGTCACACTCGATTATTTCAGTAACTATTCAAGTTATCGACTTGAAATTTAGAATAGTTATAGGTAATAGTGACGCGACGTCATAACAATCGTAAAAGTTTGAAAATTGTTTTTATTTTTATTTAAAAAGGGGGGAAAACCGGGTCAAAAAATTTTCAAAATGAGATAATAATATTGAGTGGGGTATTATATGAAAGGGCGTTACTTGTGTATACTAAAACTAATTTTTATTTATTTTTATGCCTGATAGTTTTTGATTTATTGGGCAAACTGTCGAAAAAAATACCGTTCCCCCTTATCTCCGAAGTTTTCCAATAGAAAAATCTGAAATAATTACGATCAATAGGCATTAACGTATATTTTACAGGAAAAATAAAATCAACTCTCTACCTATTATACTTTTTTAGATAATAACAATAAACCGGCAAAAACAAAGTTATGTTTGCGGTTTGCCAACAAAACTACCTACATGTAAATTATACTCTTAAATTCATGAACCAAAGTGATTCTTCTAATGTTTAACTTCTTTTATGGTATGGAACCCTCGGTGCGCGAGTCCGACTCGCACTTGGCCGGTTTTTATTTCTTATTTTAGACTTGTAAAGAAACCGAAGTTCACGCAGGCGGGGTCAATGACTACAGAGCCAAAATTAATAATACGAGTAATCTATCCAATCCTGATTTGTCCTATCCGAGATAGAAATTCGAAAGAGCTTGACATGAAACTACTCATAATGTCATTTTTCTATATCGGAGAGGTCAAATCCAGAATACAATAATAATTCATGTCCGCCTTACTTAAAAACTCAAGAAATGATTGCTAAAAACAAATACCATGACAGTTTAATGTGCACGAGACACCTCATTTGCGTTAATTGAATTGAGGAGGGAACCAAAAACACGCGTTTGCAGTCACGCACGTAGGAGCGAAGATCACGCTAATTCAAAATTGTAATATCTATATACAATATCATATAGTACACTGTGCAAGCTGCCTCACCTTTGCTTCACTCGGTAATTATCACAAAAATTAAAAAAAAAATACCTCCTTACAGAATTTCATCTTTCTAAGAGCCCTTACGGTGGTTCTACACATTTTTTGTTTTTTTTTATTACCAGAATACCCAAAAATTACGTGGACAAAATTCTATCTCACCCCGACCAAAACATCTATCCGGATTCGCCCTATCCGAAATTGAAATTCGACACAACTTGTATAAAACTAATCACACTAATATTATTAAGGTAAAAGTTTGTGTGTAAGTGTGTGTGTGTATGTTTGTTACTTCTTCACGCCGCAATAACTCAACCGATTTTTCTGAAACTTAGAAAGGAGAAAATATAGGCTACCCTTTATCCCGGAAAAATCCACGGTTTTTGCGGGATTATAGTGAAAAACTGAAAATCATGTGGGTGGAGCCGCGGGCGTCCGCTAGAGTCAAATATAAAATTATCTCGGATAAGGCAAATCCGGATAAGGATATAAATGTTTTGGTCAGGGTAAGTCGAAATTATTACGTAATTTAAAAATGCAGAGCCGAGTCTATTTTGAGTCGTACAGAAATTGACACCTAGGGCCGTACCACCGTCTCCGTGTGTATGAAAATTTCAAAACAATACTGTAGCATTACTGCTATAAGCGATGGTGGTAGAGCCCCAGTACTTCAACTAGTATATAACTTGGAAAACAGGTTTAGATGCTACACTAAAATTCTAAAAATAAAGGGTAAAGACTAGCTAGAGGAGAGGAGACATCTCTATTCTCAGCACAGACCATGCTCGGTGCATTTTTGTATCAGTAACTGCTCCAAACTTTTGGCGCGGTTGGCAACTTTTACCTCCAACAAAAAGGTGGTATCTAAGTTAGTGTCTGCTGAGTTGAGATTTAGTTAGAAAGTAAGTATAAATGCATTGGCAGTTGGCACTGAATTGTGATCGCACAGCTCGCAGAATACTCATATAATTTAAAGTACACGTTTCATTAATTTTATTGTTATCTTTGTATCTAATTGCTTTGGTACCGTCTTATTTAATCTTACCGTAAAATATTATACAGTTTTTGAATTTCGTCAAATTTCAAATCGAAATGACACATGGTTACAGTTCCAGGTCTCTATTCGTGAAGAATTCGGCATGCTTTTTACCAACTATCCTAGTATAGTAGTAGTATAAAAGTACTGCTATCACCAACTCAGCGTAAGAATCATAATCGTACGGTAAGGTTTAGCCTAGACGCCTTTAGCCATCGCCTGTCCCCGCTTCAAGTTTATTAGGGTTCCATACCAAAATGGTAAAAATGGAACCCTTATGTGAGACTTTCTCCGTCCGTCCGTCCGTTCGTCCGTCTGTCACACTCGATTATTTGGTAATGCTTCATCTTTATAACTAGTGAATTTTAGTGCTAAGTATGAAATGACAGAGATGGTTACGGTTACAGATGTCACGGTCGAATTAACAGACACTACGGCGATAGGTATACCTATCTGGACGAACTTCTTAAGAAGAGTTCTACCACCATTAATTACACTGTGTTGTTGTACAAATCGTAACTCCAATTTGTAACTCTAGGAAAAGAAGAGCCTAGGAGACTAGAAGGACCTTTTTGTTGACACGACACATTTAGGATCTACCTGCTCATATCATAAAATTTTTAAAGTTAAGTTTCATAGGTCAAGTTATTTTTAGGTTAAGTATTTCCATATGTGTTGTGTTGACAAATAAAGATTTTCTATTCTATTCTAAGAAGAAAAAAAGGAAAAGAAAATATAGGCAAAACTGTATAGGAACTACAAGATGCATGAAAATATCGTTTCAATTCAAGTTATAAGCACAAAACCTGTCGTGTTCAAAATGTAAACTTCAAATGCCTTAGAAAATATCCATAAGCAATTTTGAATACGTAAAAAACAACAACTGGATTTAGTAGTCGGGAAAGTTTCAAAGCGGTTACCAAGTTCTGTCTTCGCCGATACCGAGTTAGCGTTTGTCGAGTTGCGGCTGAAGTTCGACAGCGCACTATTATTATCAATTCTGAATGCGAGCTGATTTAAGCTTAGCATGTCGTTAAATAATTTTGCTATTTGAGACTATATTATATGTGCTAAGATACGTTACGTTCATAGTAAATTGCGTTTTAAATCTGTGCCGAACTGCCGAGTGATCGCGCTTGCGCTCGACGCAGACGAACTAATCACAAAAATTAATAGCAATTAGAAGTTTTTTGAGTCTTCAAAACGCGCGCGGGACAAACCCATATCTGCATCTTTTTATATAATATATATTATTATATGATATAATATATATAATATATATTATTGTATGTTATAAGTATTATTCATTATGATATATTCGTTACATTGTATGTATAAAGAAATTCTGGATTCAAGATTTTTCTTGAATCCAGAATGTCTTCTCTTCCAGAATTTTAGAGGATGAGAAAAACACAAAACAATTTCTTATAGCAGCCTTCTAAAAACAGCCTCAAACGTTAGCTTTGTTAGAAAAGGAACCAGAAAAAAGATTCAATTATCGAGCGGAATTCGAATTCCGCTCGATAGTAGCAAGGATATTGCAAATTAGTTCCGCATCAGTGACCAGAATGGATTCGGTTGAATGTGGAAGTTTGCGTGCGGTTAGGAGTTGCGCTGAGTAGCGAGTTGCGGCTAAGTTTGAAGATACATTTGTTCCGGCCTGAGAATTGGTAACATCAGCAACTAAAGGACATGAATAAGATATTTTTATATGCATTGCACTCATTTGTTCTCTGCAATAGGCAGAGACCTTCATGCGATCTTTGCTCTGAAGAAGTGCCAATTTACGATGGTCGTGGCTTGGTTTCTAACAATTTTTTTGTTGTTAGCTTTGGCGTTCCTGCTGGATTGTGTTCACACAATATTCTATAGAATAGAGGTAGTTAAATCCACGAAGACGCGCCCAACTCCTTCCTAACTCCTTACGATGAAACATAAGCGATTGTGAAGAAGTGATGCGCGTCTTCTAGGATTAAACTACCTATAACAGTTTTAAATGGCGAGTGGAACTCTAATATAATGCGAAATTTAGAAAAAAATCACAACTCATTTTTGGCAGTTTTTTTTTCAACTAAGAAAAAGCAAGAATTTAAGAAAAAGTAAGAATTTCTCCCTAAGAGAGAAGAATATCGAAACAAAGATGGTTCAGAGTCGGACGGACTCTACAATAGAAGTGTCGTCACCACCTAGTACAATTTGGTTAGTTAATGCTTCTGGGTGGTTTAACGTTTTAGTTGGGTAGGTAAGTTCCAATTACAGCAACTATGGGACTCTCAGCAGTTATGTCATATAACGGTGTAATAACTAGTGGATGGGTAGTAAAACTTTAGGCCCCGTAAATATAATATATCATTGCCCCGTAAACTGTAAATCAAGGATCCTACACTTTTCAAAACTCTTTGACGACCGATAGGCGCAGTTAGTAGGGCCTTCTGCGTTGGAGATCGTGGGTTTTTCAAGGTATTGGGTTTTCCAGTTATGGGAATCGATGCATTAAATGGAAAATGTTTTTGTGATGAGCATGAATGTTTTCTAGTACCTTTTTCATATAATATTTATCACTTCTCTAGTACCAATAACATAAGCAAGGGGTATACATTGTTTAGTATACTGATTATATTATGAAAAATAATTAAAACCCAGTTATTTAAATACCAGGGCTCTATACGTCAACACAAAAATAGGCCCCGTTAAACGATCCGTGCGTTGTCCGATCTGTAATGAACATTCAAAATAAAATGTAAATGACATTAAAAAACGTAGTCTTCAAAATAAAGAGGAGCAATTTGTGCTGGAAATCATAAAAGTCGTCTGGGCTCGACGGAGGCGCCTCTGCGCCTCTCCGCCTATTAAAAAGTTGGGGCGTCTATTTTTGGCTCCGTCGTCACGATCCGTACACGATGAACGCGATAAGTTGTGAAAATAAGTTACATAGTAGAGTTCAGCGCTCGATCTTTGCTCAGCCAGAAAAGCAACATCAGACAAAAAGCCTCGAAGTAAAAAGTTTTATTCAAATATTATGACCTTCGAGCTATCCATCGAGCAATGTGTATATTTTCTGCTCTTGTGTATTCTAATGGAGAAAAAGACTGTGCTGGAAACGAAACAAAGTTAATAGGCTAATGATTTAATTTAATTTATTATGTTGCTTCAGTCCTTAACAGACACAACGCAAAAATATCATTGTATCTATGCGTAATGGAAGCGTGTACGAGACAGAACGAAAAGTCGCAAGACTCTTTTACCCCAGTGTGATCGAGCTTTCAATACAGTAACTTGTAACACATTGGCAACATATCAGGTCCAATTTTAAAGTTGGGCCAACTTTGATTAAACTGGCGCGCAGTTTATTGAGCGAAGAATAGATAAGATAAATTACGGTGAAAAACTTTTAGCAATGAAATAACCCATCTAGCCATAAATCTAATTCCAACCCTCTTTTCTTTAGAAATTGATGTATCAATGAGTGTGTGTGTAGGTACATGCAGAATTAAATAAATTCCATTTTTATTCCGACATGGTAATTTGTGAGCCATGTATGAAACAGACTAAAACTTTTTTTTTAATAGTTAACGCGAGCAAACGAGCCGGTGGGTCGCCTGAAGGTAAACTATCACCGCCGCCCATGGACATTACAGCATCAGAGGAACTGTTGCCGGCTCTTAAGAATTTCGTTTATCCGCCCCTTGAGTAACCTAATGTTATGGTTTTGTGGGAACACTGTTGCTTGTAGCTGCTTCCATAGTTTGCATGTGCTCGGAAAGAAAGATATGGCATACCGGATGATCGTGGACTGCCAGTCATCCAGATGGAATGGATGGAATATGTTTCTACGCCGGAATGTATTCAAAGAGAAAGTGGAAGGTGGAATCACTCCAAACGGCTCTTCAGAGCACTGCCTATTTATTGTTACATTTAATTGAATAAAAAACAAAAAAAGGAAAAGTTTAAATATTTTTACCAAGACACTTGTTTAACATCAATCGAACGATATACAGACCTGCGGAAATTCCTCCAAGAACGCCTAATGACCAGCAGTGGACGTTAATTCTCTGGAACACACCAGCAACACAGTCAGTCCAGGGAATAGCTGACATTTACTTCTACAATAACAATAAAACTAGAGTGTCATGTTCTCTAGGAGTCAGTACATTTCACAGCCGTAAAGCGCGTCAGTAACCGCCGTTTAAATGTAGTGCCAGTGTTACGGCAGCCGTAATAGTAACCTGAATTACATCGCTCGCCTTGTTGATTTCTTTTATACGTCCGTTAAAAAATCTTGTTAGGTCATGAAAATAATTTCCTTAGCAACAATTTCTCATAAGTGCACTGCTCTATAACAAAATTAATAAAATACTACATATTTACCCTCTGACTTCCAGGAAATGTAAAGAAAAATTGACAAGTTGGCTTCTTACCCTCAATTACGATGAGACTGAAGAACTAATTAAATTTTAAAAATTCATCGATACTTATTGCTTAAACACACACGACTGTAACACATCTACATTCTTATACACAACATAATTAACTTTGTAACTTTATAATAACTAACTTTATTGCATAATAAAATTTATTTTTCCGTTCTTTTAGTTTTAAGTTCTCTATGTTTCTATGTGAGAATAAATAAATAAATAAATAAATTTCCTTAGTTTAAAACTCCAACGAAATTGTTCAGCAATACCCCTTTTATTGTAGCTGAAACTAAATATTAGCTGAAACATTGATAAAAAAAATTGTAATCAATTTTGAATTAATCCTAAATGTGCCAGAAATATTCTAGATGATTACGAAAAATCAATAGACTTGAAAAAAACAACGAATGCTAAAATGGAAAGTGCCTCCTAGCCTCAACTTAGTATGTTATAAGAAATAGCTATGAGTATAGTATAGTATTAGTATAGTAAATCAATTGCAGTAAGTAAATCTTGCTGTAACAAAGAAATGAGTGTTGATTGCCCGTTTTTATAGCTAAAAATAACTGGGTTTCTCATTCCGTGTGTGTAAAAATAAAGTAACTATCGTAACCAATCATTATAATCAATATGAACACATGAAGGGAGCGGTGTTAATGGAGACATCCGTGCTATAAGTAGTTTTTAATATTTTTGGGAAGCATACAAAAATAAACTGGGGGTGAATTTTTTGCTTCAGCCAACACCCGCGTTTTTAATGTTGTCACTATTTTCAATAGTTTATTTTGAAATACGTACCCACTCGCTTTAAAATTTAAAGTAAACTCTACTATAACATCATAGCTTTTCTAAATTGATAAAAAAGTTTCCATTTCCTATACATAATAAAGAAAATTTCTTTATCATTATAATGCATTGCAATGTGTGTCCATATATTTAGTAGGTATCTTAGATTTCTCCAAACCGATGGGTTTGCCCATATTTTGAGTATGAACTTTAACCCAAGTAACCAATTATAAAACTTTGGACTTCACTGTTCTAACTATTGTTGCTTTTACGGGAACAAAACGATAGCGCAATATTTAGAAATTATTACGCAGGAAATCGGGATAGACAAATTTGTATATCGTAAAAGATAATATGGGTATGCATAATACATGCTGTTATCTAAATCTCGGCCTCTTTTGGCTTTAATGCGCCATTGTGGTACCGCTACGTACGTGTAGTCTTAGGTATTAGGGAAGTTTTAGTAGTAAATTTCAATAGCGTACAAAAGCCACAAATTTGGCTCTTACCAGTTTAGAACGTTCGAAGTTAGGGCAAGTTGGTTTGAGACGGCACAGGCACATTTTAGTTAGGCAATCTTTAGACAAAGGCTGTTCAGGAAGTACATATTAAGCTCATTTAAACTGAGTACAAAACTATGTTGTAACTAATTTGAATTAAGCAGGTATAACTTTTCAATTTGCAGCAAATTCTGTGTGAAGTATTCACTAAAAATTTACTAAAATATAAAAAGTTTTTTAACAAAATCATGTGTGTTTGTTAAGTTAGATAATTTTTTGTTACTTATCACAAATAGTTACAAGTTATACTTGACGGTGATTGCATCCGATGATAAGTGTTGTTGTCAAAGATGTTGCATTAACTTGGAAGAAGTAGAGCAACTTAATCGTTGACCTTCACGTACCTATTTATTTACCATCCGAAGACTCCAATCATCTTCCTCATCCACTTGTGTCATTTTAAGCATTATAACAAGCAGGTGAGCTAAATCCAGCAGGTATCTACCCTCTGTCCCACAGCGCACCACAGTTTCAAAGTGGTAGGTACTTGCTATGCGATTTAAAATGGCTTAGTTTTGCTGGATTTTTTACTAATCTGCGCCGTATTGTGACGTGAGCCTATGGCTTTACCTACTCACTAAATATATGTTAAGGCCCACATGACAATATTGTGCAGGTTAGAACCAAACTACATTTAACATCGCATAGTGCAACACTTTGTAAGAGTCATAAGAATTTCTACGAGTAAACAACAAACCAATTTATGTGGGACTTGCGATTCCGACACTTATCTCGGGATCCCTCGAGGTGCAATAAATCAAAAACTACTTGTCTTCCAAGCTACGCGTTGGACATAGGCGCCACTGGCACCATTCCTTGTAGGTATAACCAGTTTGAGGTCTAAGTACTAGAGACTGTCAAACAATATAACATAGGCATTGGCTCGATGAAGGTAATAAAATACTATTTATGGACTGGTTTATTCTGTTTAGCATCTAACTTAAATATTTCTCAACTGTAGCCACGACGGAAATATTAATTAGGCAATATTTCGTTTGCAAATTAAATGCTAATCCGGTGACAGAGTAAATAATGATTTATTTGGGTCCATTATGTACTTTGAAATTGGATGTTATATATTTTTAATTATTCCCCTTTGTCGTCAATCTTATAATTTACTAACTTTAGACAAGATACCTATTATTTTAGTTAAACAAAGGAAAAGTGAAGTTTCATATTTTATGAAAGGTACGAGATGATTATGTTAAATCACTTGAATTCCCGAGATAAGTACTAGCATCGAACACTCCTTGCATCCATCGTAAAAAATGACTAAATACGCTAAGTTTAGTTTTTTGCAAAATTATCCAATCTTTCACGAATAGGGTAGGAATGGATGCTATTTTCAAACATTAATTCGGGCGTTTCCATCAGATCCTAATTCGAATGCGCAGTATTCTCTCGCGTACGGTAATAACTTCAATCCCAACGTTTACAATTAACACGTAAACGGGCACGTTTCGAAAACAAGGTGTAGTTAAATCCATATTTATCTTGATAATTAGCGCGCTTATCCGTTGTAGGTTTGATAAAGCTGCGCGAGCTCGCGTGCTGCGGCGGGTATAAATTAAAACATAATTGTGTTATCGTGACCTCACGCTTTAATGCGTTTAGTTCGCGACGGAGGGAAGGATAGGGTTAATAAAAAAATAATTTGTTAAAGAATTATGGTCTTTCGATAGGCGGTCTTTTTTTGGAGTGTAATTTGGTACACGTAATTAGGTGACTATAATATTTTGTTTCTGGGGATTATTCTGATCGCAATTATGGCTCTTAGCCTCTTACTTATTTTTTAATTTTTGTAGGGTTACTCACTTCGGAATTCCAATACAAAAAAATTACTAGAGCCAAAAGATACCTGCACAAGGTACCACCAAAACTTGTGTGCCACCAAAGTCAAAAAAGTATTAATTTTGTGATAAAAAAAAAAAAACACAATTCTGTTTAGTTTACCTTACACGCACAGCCCCAAGCCCTTGATACTAAAAAGCTAAAATTTCCATTTGGGATGTAATTAAGAGATTATGGATCATCCATGATATTGTTATTATTATTATACATTTAAGTATGTAGAGCAGTTGATTAATAACTTCTCAAGTCTCAACCTGATTAAGAGCTATTGTTATTCGCAAAACAGCGAAAGTAGGAACGTATAAACTCACAGGTCCATTTAAAATTTGTTCTCATTAAAATTTAATGGAATGCACCCCTAAACACTGCAATGACGCAATGGAATTAAAACGAACGAAATTTATAGCAAATCAAATTGTTCGGCTGTGGATCGTTTACACAAATAAGGATCCTGCGACCATATAATATGGGGCGAGGGGAACATCCATGGAGCAACAATGTGTCTGTTTTTATAGGACGCCACACAGTGCAAGTTAAAAAGCGGCGCAAGTCATTAGAGGAAAGCGTGCATTACTACTTTTATTTTATCAAATGCTTCCAACGAACGACAAGAAGATCAATCCAACGTTTCCACGGGCATATCCAACGTTTCTTATTCAAAAATGGAAACCGTCACTTGCCAGTATCATAATAATGTTGTTTTTTTTTAATAATGAAGCTCCAAGGATAAGCAAATAATTAAATTAAAAAGTCGAAAATGGGAGTTGTGAAATGTAAAAACAAAACATTCATCATATTATTTTAATGTTGCAATGAAATACTCCTCCTTTTACCTGCAAAGTTATCAATGATTATGTTCACTGTGTGAAGTCATTCTTTGAAGGTGAAATCTTGAAACAATAAATAAGTAACAAATTAAAAAATTCTATTGGCAACGAAAGCTCGCAACTTAACACCTATCAATGCAGTTCTGTTAATGTTTTCTAAGCAATTAGAGCCCCATTTCTGATCTAAGGTTATGCATGCCCATGGCCGTGGGGTTAGTTTATCTATATCTTTATTTACATTGACATGTATAAGTAAGATGTACCCCGTTTTATTTTTAAAATGAGTATAAGTATGCCAAATGTTACCAATCTGCGAAATTCAATCATCAGTATTAAAATAGATTTTTGATACGTCTTTGGTGTTTACGTTCCAGAAAAATAAAGTTTTAATATAAAACTAGGAAATTCTGACAGTGTACATATTTACGAGTAGATATATACCTAAAACCACATACAGGATGATTTATTATTCCATATTTTAATTTAATTTAGTTATAAGTACCCTTCAATGGATACCTGTAATAAAATAAATTGTTAAATTACATAAAAGTTTCCTATTAACTTTTAAATGTACTAGATATCTTATTCCGTGGGAATCGCTAAATAAAATTTTATACAGGGATTTCGAGAATTAACTTACCAAATCCCCACAATAAACGCTTGAGGATTTGCGAGTTAACTCACTTAAGGCCCCCATAATACGCAAAATCCCGATAATCGTTGTCTAATAGCTTTATTGCGTTTAAATTCGCAAGCCCTAAAACGCAACCTCAGATTCATTACAGCCGTAACTAACGCAGCATGCACGCGGCGATATTTAGCGCGAGAGGGGTCAGGACCCACTTCGCCCCTCGCATACTGGACCCCTTTATAGCGATACTTTCTCTGTAGGCTCCAAAAAAATTACTGGTACTAAATAACACGCACGGTAACTAGATCTGCAGCACTGATAAGAAACCTGAGGATATGGACATCCGAACGATTTACGTAAACCTTTTTCTAACAAGCAGACGGTAGCCGCCACGCGTAGTGGTAGGACGCCATCTTTCAAAATACTGTATAGGTGGCTGCTGAGTGAACTAGATACATCGTGGCCTTACTGCTGGTGAAAAAACAAGCATTTTGGTACCGGTAAACTGGCGATATTTTTTCGCCTGTTTGTATCAGTATTTGATCGATTTTATATTGTTTTGTAAAGTGCATTAGATTAAAGTATTTATCATAAAATAAATACATGATAGAACGATACTAAAGCGCAATTTGTCTATTTCTAGATACAATACCATTAACTCAATCAAACATTCACTCAGTCACTTGCCGCTTGGTCAACGACTAACCCATCCTATAGAAATCAGTGTCACCAAGCTCATTCTTTTCAGTAAAGACTCACTACACAATATTCGATTACTATTAAAATCGAATGAAGCTGGTGAAATTCAGTAATGAAGTAAGAGGTTATAACACTAAAATTAAAAAAAAAGACTGAAAACATAACTGGTTTTAAAAACACTTTATGTATACTAAATTATTTTCGTTCCAAGATACATTGTATGGTTTGTCTCAAACGCCAAAACGTTATTATATTTTTCAAGTATGATAATATATCAAAATGATTTTGTGCCACATTGCTGCAAAAATCATTATGCGTCACGTTTACCCTAAAAGCCCAGACTAAAGCTGGCACTTATCTGTCATTCACTCTGCGAATGAACGTTGAGTGAACTGCGAACACGCAATGTGTAGCACATTATACTTGATGCGAGTCATTGATAAATAAACAAAGGATTTTGGGTCAGCGCTAAAAAGTGTCCGAACCTAATGAAATTCAAAACGCGAAAAGAGTTCCAATAGCAGTTAAGATGGTTCATGCGTTAGAATTATGCTTAAGTCAAAATTTACGATTTCCGACGGCTCATAAAACAGTAATGTGTTCAATTATTGATTGGCATTACATTATTTGGCATTTCATAATCTAGTTTTTGTCTTAAAAGTATTTTGAAATATGCACATAACTTTCTCATTAGAGCAGTTCTTGTACAGGCTGTTTACTAAAATAGCGGTTGACGCTCTATGCAAAAACAAGATATTTTCCAAGTTTATAACACAAACTTATAAAAATGTCATATTTAGAGAATTCAATATATTTATTAGAACGTGTCTTAAAAAAATACGATTTACTTTATTTAAATTTTCATTCAAAAACAGTATAACCAAAAGTGACATTTTTAGCATCTTTTCGAGATATTAAACGGGTTATTTAAGGATAAAATCCGAGATATTTTGTTATTTCTTAGTTCTAGTAATTTAATTTAATTAATATTCAAAGTCACTGATCATTTACTTTTTTAATAAGTTACACAGAATACGATAATAGTATGGCGCGAAACACGATGCTCGGCGCTTCGCAGTAATGCTCTTTAGCAAAATTAGAAAGACGTAAATTACAATGCTTTAGTTTGTTTATAAAAATACACATGCACACTCTCGTTTATAAAGGTTTTCTCGGGACACTTTTTTCGTGAATTTTGTATGACAGCCTAGGTCCATAGATTTATATGCCAATGATGCGAGTCATAATTTAGTCGCCCCATTCAAGCCCGCGAGTGTTTTGTAAATTGATATGGAGAAAATGCGACGCTACTTTACGCAAAAGGAATGTTTTGCACATTTGTACTAAGTGATTTGTGTTGACTAATTTGGTACTCGAGTGTTCATTTGTATTTGTACGATTTGGATGGGGTTTTTCTTTCACTCTGATGAACGTAATGATGGTATACAAATGGCTTTCAAGGAAATGAATAAAAACGAAAATTTGTACACGTTCATAACGTTGCTTGGATGCTTATTTCAAATAACCTACCTAATTTTTATCCTTTTTTTTTATCAATAAAATTAGAAGGGACCTTTATGTGCTTCAATTTATTCGTCATTAAGGGAGGTTACGGATGTGTGTTTATGTGTTTACATCAAATATAAGAAAAACGACTTAAATTAAGCAATGCTCAAGCAAGTAACATAAACCAATTTATCGGCTATAGCTTTGAACTGTTTTACAAATGAAAAATAATTTTCAGAAAATACAAAAAAATAATGAAGACGTGTTTAAGTCTCTATTCATATAGGCGTATTAATGTAGACTTCAAAGATAATATCTTGCACCTGCAATATTTCACTTGGGGCGACGATTAATCATCATAATCCAACAATTGCCATTTATAAATCTGTGCCCACAACAGTGTAATAGACGAGGGTTCTTTGAACATCGTAAAGGCAGTCCTTTGAAAGAGAATCCAAAGTAATACCTTCCTGATATTATTATTAAAATTGTGTTGAAACGCTATGCTTTCAATCTACCTAGTATAAGAATGTATACTGATAGTAAGATATCAAAACTTTATAGCTTCCTAAAGTCATAATACACCTACTGGTAATAATTGGAACTGCTTTTTTTATTAATATAATTTAGCAATGCACAGACTCTGGGTCTGTGCCCTTTTTGATCTTGAAATCAAGAAATCAAATTGATAAAAACAAAAAATTACCACTGCTACAGTATACCTACGAGGAACTCAACTTAAAAATTTAAGCTAAACGAGGCATGAAGTCATTGCATTAAGTGAAGAGGGCTACACCAACACTTAATTAAGAATTTCCCCCATTTACCCCTCCCAGAGTTACAACAAAAGATTCCATGCGCAACTGATATCGTCTTCGTTAAAATTAATTCAATTTTTCATTTTAAGATCTTACAGCTGGCGCTGAAAGCAGTTAATTCTTATACACTTGATCTGCTTTTAGATTTAGACCCAATTGAATAAGTACAACACAAAAACTGGGAGAAAAGTCGGCTTAGCAAAAAGTGTAAGCTATAGTAATACTGATAAGATCTCTCTTCGGAGAAGGAGAGGAAAAATTGTTACCGCACTAGGCGACCTTATTTTTGCCCTTCTAACCTCTTCCTATCGAGATTATAGGCCTTTTATAGGCCCACAATTCATGTAGTCAGGTTGATAGGTGTTACTGTGCTGTCAGCGATATACTTATATACAGCCTTCTTTTACTGAGACGCAAACAATACGCTCTGCGCTCTTGTATTTTTTTCGTCATTACCATATTCGTCCATTAATGTCGCTTAGATAAGGGTTGTTCCCTGTTTATAGGAAGCCACCAAGAGTCTCCGAACTATTAATATTAACCAACCTTTCCTTAATGTAAATAATTTAAAGTTTTCCTTAATGTTGCTCCATAATGTGTAGTTTTTTGAATTTTATATGTATTTTCTTTGAATTTTGGTCGGCAGCACTACAAGAAATAAAAAAAAAAAACTCCTTTTAAAATACATTTTCGAAAGTTTAAATATTAAAATTACGCCAGCAGCACATCCCATTATCTGACTGTGACTTTACAGTGTTGTCTGCATGCGAAACACGTTTACTTAATTTGTCGCAACGGAATATTAATTTTAATAATAATAGCGCATACCCGTTTGGTATAATTGTTTTTAATACTGAAGCTTAATTTGACAAATAATAAGCTCTCGATGGTGTTAATGAATACGTGAAGATAATATTACTACAGTCTGGGTTTAATACACTCCAAATTTAATAAAATACATGATTAAATTAAAGTTATGATTGATACTTTTTATTTAGTTCTGGTACCGATGACGAATTTAAATGAAAAAGTACAACGCTTGTCCAGAGTCGTTTGTTATTTTTTCATATTGTTTTTGCTTTACATTTTGTGATTTATCTAAATTCTAAAAGGTACCATAAAACAAATAACGTTTTGTGCTAACGTCCTCGGATGTCACAGTCTATTCCGACAACCCACTGCATTCACAATTCAGTGGATAGATTGTTAGGGTTAAGCGAACTAAAAAATATACCATTGTTTCCTCCCATCCCATAACGATACTAACAATACATCCAACCCGGCTGAAATGTACCAATTCTATCGGAAAATCCATTCGGGATTCAGCCGTGCGCAAAAATTATGACATCAGACCAAATTATTGAAGCGGGGAATCGAATTGTGTCCTGTCCGTACTAGAAATATTGCCCTTACAGGGAGTAATGGATGCAATTAACGCATTTGTGCTGTGCTAAGGTATATACGAGGGCTGGATTTTGATTGCAACGATGCAGTCTGTGTTTTTGTTCAGTGAATACTTAGTTTTATTTTCAGATTCCAATCTTTTTTTAATTTCGCTTAGTTACATTAAGTTTTGAAAAAAAAAGTAATAAAGTCGATTATTATCGTTTTGTTTTAATACGGCTTTATTGCATACTTAATGTCTTTTTGGTTTAAAGCAAAACTCATTCACTTAAAAAAACATTTGTTTAATTAAAGTCTGTTAAACTCTAACTCAATAATGATTAAAATTCTAAACGAGCTAGTAGTAGTATCATTTGAATGGCACTTATATTATAAACGACGCATCGGTTATCTAATTAGAGAAGCTAAAACATCAAAAAGTGGCCATCAATTTGTAGAAAACTGTCCGCGCTCTCAACAATTCTGTGCGTAGCCTTCGTTATGCTCACCATAATGAAATTTATTTGGCATCAGTGGCCGTAAAACAAGTAGTTTATGATCCATGGGGGCTTATTATGAAAATGAGATCTTTCGGCCTACACCCAATAAAATGTTTAAATGACGTTTATTCTTTCTATATCATCAACGCTATTTTATCTTTCAGGTTGTATTAAAATTCACAAAGAGGTTTCGATAGTTAATGCAAACGACATTCACGATTTTGACGACCTCCGTGGCGCAGGGGACGCACGCTCGGATTCGAGTGGGATGTCGGGGGTTCGATTCCCGCCACGGGCCATTTTTGGAATTTTATAATTTCTAAATTGGCTCAGTGTGCTGATTCTGTATCGTTCACTTAGTTAGTTAGTAACCCAAACTGGGTTATTAACTAAGAAAACGAAGGCAAAAATCCTATTTTTGTATTCTTTTTGTACAAGATACCAACTAGCATGGTATACTGATATGATACCATACCGACCTAGGTTGGTAATTTGTGCAAAAATAGGATTTTTGCCTTTGTTTTCTTAGTTAATAACCCAGTTAGGGTTACTAACTAACTAAGTGAACGATACAGAATAAGGCCCCTGGTCTGGTTTGTTGGGAGGCTTTGGCCGTGGCTAGTTACCACCCTACCAGCAAAGACGTACCGCCAAGCGATTTCAGCATTCCGGTACGATGCTGTGTAGAAACCGTTGGGGTGACATAATTTACCCCTTCCAAGTTAGTACGCTAACATCTTCGGCTGCATCATCACTTACCAATACCATTAGGTGAGATCGCAGTCAAGTACCTACTAACTTGTATAGCGTAAAAAAAATTAGAAGTGCTGAAGCAGTTGAGTCAAATGCTCATGGCTAGGAAATTATATTTAGTTCTACTATCTGGACGTAAACGTTAGTCA
The DNA here is from genome assembly GCA_963855885.1 of Coenonympha glycerion. Taxonomy (NCBI): domain Eukaryota; kingdom Metazoa; phylum Arthropoda; class Insecta; order Lepidoptera; family Nymphalidae; genus Coenonympha; species Coenonympha glycerion. The sequence goes on along the minus strand of OY979637.1, from coordinate 9,938,995 downwards.
GTAGCCATAAAGAGGAACGTAAAATTCGCACTTAATTATCGTCTATCTCAAACTGTCTCGATTGTTGAAGAGGATTTGTTAGTGTAGCAAGAAATATAAGCATGTTTAGTGTGTACTAATAACAATATTGATCTTATAAATTAAAAATTAATTAAAAGTGTATCAAAATTATCGCTGCCAACGGGATTCGAACCCGTGACCACCTCCTGTCGCGAGTGGTGGTGTGGTGGAGTGGAATATTGATCTTTTATAAAATAGATCTAGAAGAGAAATAGAACAATTAGTAAAAATATCTAAATCAGTATCATGTGATTCAGAGAATCCTTTGCAAAATATGCATGAAGTAATATTTTCTATAGGTATCTACTGAAAACCTTAAGAAGGTATGAATTTTTAATAATGCACATGCCAGTGGTGGGGGGCGAAGATAGGTAGAAATTAGAATGAGTACTAACATAGGTTTAAGTGCATGTGTATACTAACAATTATAATTGAGTTTTTATCATCAGGAACTAACATAGGTTTAAGAGCATGTGTATACTAACAATAGAGTTTAGTTTTTTAAGATTAGGAACTAACATAGGTTTAAGATTACTGTTACTAACAAAATTCTATGGAGTTTTACTCTGAAATAAAATTTTATTTATTTATTTTTTATAATAAAAGTCTGCGGACATGTTACTTGTATAAAAAATAGATTTGCGCAAGTTTATTACATATTTGTAAAAGTTTAGGTATTTTATATGACACTTTTACTAAATAAAATTGCCTTACAACAAGCTACAATAACAAGCTACAATATTTTTAAAGCTATAAAACTTAACCAAACAGCTGAATTCGATCTTTAAACAATTCATTTTGCTTTTAAAATCGATGCAAATTTCTTAATCGTATTAGCAACAACGGAATTAATTTGCATTTTATAGCATGTTGTGATATAATAATGTGCCGCGGCTTTGAACGTTGAGCTCACATTTGCAATTATAATTAATAGTGATGTACCTACACTCAGCAATGACACGTTTATTAATCTTTTAATTCATTCAGCGGTAGTGATGTACGAATTTCCATAAAACATGTTCATTATTATGACAGCATTATGAATGGCTTTATTTAAAAGAATATGCTTTAACGTAAAAACGCTTTTTACACCGTTAATTATTATGAAACATATTATAAGTAAATATACTTATTTAATGTTGGTAATATAAAATTCCATATGATACGATACACCTAGGAATAAAAATATTCTAATTTCTAAAGGTTGAAGAGGAATAACTTCTTTTGATGAGCTGTCTGAGTATAGAAACAATTTACTAAATAATGAAGACTTACTAAAGAAAATTATTATAAGGCGAATTTTAATTCAAACCGAAGAATCTCTTTAGTAATCATGATCACAACTACTTAGAACGAACAAAATTTCATATCAAATAATCCACCCTACTTTTATATTCTGTACTGACACTTTTTTTTGGGCAGTAACAATCACATAAAGCCCTAACAACAGCTAATAGTGAGCAACAACGGGAAGCCCATGATTTATATCTGCAGACAGAATAAAAGGAATCAGGGAAAATGTCCCAAAAACATTTCGGGTATCCAAGTTTTTCTGAACATTAGTTTATATTTTAGGATAGTGCTCATTTACATTATAATGTGTTATTTGCATCGAGTAGGTATATCTTTGTGGGAAACAGAAGCACGGTATTTAAAAGAAATATCTCTACAAGTTGAGAAACCATATTACTTACCCCAACTTCGTAATACCCAGTCAAGGCACATTATTCCGAGTCTGATAGAATGTTTATCACAAGTAGACCCATTCCATTGTTAGAAATACTTTTCGACGCAATCAAATCATTCAAATCTCTAACAATAGCCCAACAACTGGGAAAACCCATTATTTATCTCCGCAAACACAATAAAAGAAAACAAGAAAAGTGTCTCGAGGAAAATTCGTAATATGCAAGTTTTTTTGAAAACCCACGATTTTGGGATGTTCCATAAATCAGAATAACGAGCTTGCTTCCCGTAAGGTGCCCGTGGCATTAAGCTGTAATATTTTCTCACTTGCGGCAACATTTTTCTGTCTCCTTATTAACGTTGAGAAGAGTCTTTCTTAAGCAAGCTGTCGCCTCAATCCGAGGTGGAACAGGAAATTAAAGCTTTGTTCGCGCACTGTGAAAAATGTGTGCGGGAAAAAGCTTCTGTTGACGTGTGGAAAGTGCTTGTTGACACGTGCCAGAAAATAGAATGTGTTAAAAGTGTTAGGCATAGATTTATAATAGGTCGTTGCTCGCGCTCCGACTAGATAGAGCCCTAGCCCTACCTAACAACGACAGCTCCGTGAGTGCGGCAACTCCTTTTGTAGCGTGAGTTTGTAAATTTTTAGTGCGCAAATGCTAGTATGCGTGAAAAATTGTGTATCGACGGGTCGGGTTTGCCAATTTGGGTAAAATATTTTTTCCCCATGAGGCTAATAAGAAAATTGGAAGATCCAGTAGATACAACAAATTTGTTTTCAAAATTGAAATTTATGAAGATTAAGTGAACACAGTAGATGCCGACTACTAAACTACCGCTCTTATAACTAAGTATTAGTTGTGACAATCCATTCTTTATTGAAACCTAAAACGACGCAAATTTTATCTAGTTTCATCTGTGTTTTAATTATAACTGTTAAATTCCGTTTTGAAATCGCTTAATTGGTCCAACACTCGTTCTGAAACTGTTTCCAGCACAAAATACCGAAAGTTTCCACTTTGTGTACCTTTCTCCCTACCACTCAAGGTACCACAAAGTTTTTACAGCCAACTCCGCAGCTATCTGACGGTCTTTGTTCGAGCTCATTTAAAATCAATCGCCGCCATTTTGTGCGGGGATGGCCCGGACGAGATTTCCGAGAGAATTCTTAATTAAGCAAAGTCTTTTCAAGTTAATGGAAGCGTCCAAATCCTTAGGAGCGGAGTAAACTCGGTCCGACATCGAATCACGACATTGAAATTGGGATTATCACTTGGGCTAACTTTCTACATTAGTGAGCGCGGAAGAAAGCCTTTTTTTAAATAATTGTGGAAAGTGTTTCTTTTTCTAGTCTCAGTTTTTCTAGTATTTAACAAAATGACAGTATGATTTTGTATACCTATACCCTATATGTAGTTACCTCAATGGGCTTATATTTTTACTAGGATTATAGAGTTAATTAAATCAAGAGTAGGTATATTTTGCACGTATTTCGGATATCTACAAAGGCATCAATCTCCATCTCTGTTATTAACGGTTACTTAAATTTGCTTCAATAATATTAGCCTTTTGTTGTCTGTTACGAGCTTTCTGTTAAAATGTAGCCGTAAATAAAATGGGAAATGCTTTCCAAAAAACCAACTTCAAATGCCACTACAAAGAGTGAAATAATTTTTATTTAAATTTTAGGTACCTACACCAATTCGAAGTCGGGCAATGTTTCATACAATCCCTTACTTACTTGATGTGCGAAGAAATGACGAAGTCATAGGCAATCGCCCGACTTCGAATTGGTGTAGGTACCTAAAATTTAAATAAAAATTATTTCACTCTTTGTAGTGGCATTTGAAGTTGGTTTTTTGGAAAGCATTTCCCATTTTTATTTTATACTTTTTAGTGGAAAACAATAAAATGCACAAGGCGTTGTAAAAATACCCAAATCGCTTGAGAAGTGTTCATAAACTCTGAAGAGATACCTAAAATTCACCAAGATCCCATCATCAGACCCTGACTTGATGACTTTAGCCATCAAATCAGTATCTGCTAGCAAATGCACCATTAACTATAAAAAATACCCAACTCGCTACAAGTATACTAGCAAAATTTGAATAGTTGACTCGATTTCACCAAGATCCCATCATCAGACCCTGACTTGAAGACTTTAGTCATCAAATCAGTATCTGCTAGCATTTGCACCAGTAACTATAAAAAATACCCAACTCTCTTTAAGTATACTAGCAAAGTTTGAAGAGTTCCCTCGATTTCACCATGATCCCATGATCAGATCCTGACCTGATGACCATAGGACAACTTGGAAAATATTACTCTTTCTAATAATACTCAAATAGTTTCATGTCTCCATATAAAATTTGAAGAGTTCCCTCGATTTCTCCAGGATCCCATCATCAGATCCTGACCTGATTAAAATGGGACCACCTAGAAACAAAACCCTCTTAAACAAAAAAAGAATTTTTCAAATCGGTCCACGCGTCTTCGAGTAATCGGTGAACACACATAGAAAAAAAAAAAAAAAAAGATTCCGACGAATTGAGAACCTCCTCCTTTTTTTGAAGTCGGTTAAAAAGTAAATACTTACCTATATTGTTTAGGATAATAATATTACCGCGTTACATTAGCAATGTAGTAATTAAAAGTCTTATTATGGTTTAATTAAAGTAGTTAATGCTTTTAGGGAACAATGGAGCTAATTCCATTGTATACAAAACTAAGTTGGTAAGTACTTAAGTTAACTTTAGTTAAGAGGTTAACAATAATTGAAAAAGTTAGGGTACATTTTTGTTGTAATATTACATAGTCACAAAAAACGTTGCCTTATAAATGAAACATGGTATTACATATGGCACATAATGCCACGAAGCAAGTTTTCTGATATGGGAAGCAAACACACCATTTAGCTATTGAGGCGTGGCGAGACACAGAACCGTTTAAAAAACACAATGAGTCGCTCACAATGCAACTAACACCTTAAAAGATTAACAAAAGTGATTCATTTGTGACTCCCAAAGTTCAAACAGGTGTGCCGGATGTCGCCGCGCGCGCTTCAGTAATGTCCAAATCCTTTCTTCCGTTTCCAAATCAAAGGTTCTTGTTTGTATTTAGGTTTTGTGATGAACGGTATTGTGGTTAAAATCAAAATAGTTGCTATGTAGATTGTCGATATCTCTGTAGAGTACCTATATTATGTAATTTATCGTAATTTTTACGACCTCCGTGGTTGAGTGGTTAGCGGGCCGGTTTTCAAGGCACCGCCATCTCTGAGGTTCCGGATTCGATCCCCGGTCGGGGCAATGTAGAAAAATAAGTTTTCTGCATTGTCTCGGGTCTGGGTCTTGTGGTACCTTCGTTGTTTCTGATTTCCTTAACACAAGTGTATAAGCTATAGGTATTTGACAAGACATCACATACCTCATGAAAGTTATGATAAAATTATAAAACTCTCAGTACATTTTGCTCACTTACTCATATCTATTAAGTTAATAATAATAGTTATGCACGTCTAAATAGCCATATTTACTAATACTAATACAGGCTCGTAAAGTATTATGTTTATGTTCTAAAGCTGCGGTAAAGCTGAGTCTCATAGCTTATTGTTTTACTCCGCAAACACTGTAATGAGCATATCTCTTCCTCGGATACTTACAATGATTGACTAGCAATTCGTCTTCACCGCAATGTTGTTTAAAGCTACCCCGATACAAATGTGCGGTCGACACTGCTAAATGACCACTCTTACTTTAAATAATGCCTGTGCCTTACACAACGTTTGCATTGTACGCGAAACGTCCGTTTACTTAAACGGTAGTATTTACGTAAATATTTTAATGAACTAAAACTATGTTAGTTTAATTTTGAACATTGTTAAATCTATTCTATTTTATAAATACTTAACAACGTTTTAGATTCCTAACAAAATACTTACCGGATTAGAAGTTAAATTAACAGTAATGCTATATCCTGATAGTAATTTGTGGAACGACTATTGAATTTCTGACAAGGTCTCTTCCACTTCTTAATTGATCCATCGGTTTATTTTTATCACATCGTATTTTCTGAAAATACAATGGACACGGACCAAAAGTCTCTCAAACTATGGTAAACAGAATGCCCTAATACCGCATATTTGTCAATTGTTCCCACTCACAGAGATAAGGAAGGCTAACAAATTAGTTTTGTTAACAAACGTTTTATTAATAGCCCGGGTCAGACTTATACAAAGATCTTCCCGACACTAGAGAATAAACTTTAAACGGAAATTGGAATACTTCGAAACTGGTCAGTCTCTTTATTCTTATTTCCCAAACTTTGTATTTTTAAATTATAAATTATGTGTACTTTTAATCGGAAATATCTAGGGATTTAGCTTAATTTAATAAGAGCGAACTTTAGACATTAGAAAACTTTGTTATTGGAATTGGCTATGCATTTGTTAAATTTAATCCTGATTGCAGATTCTGTTTCAGCTAGAAAAAGGAAAATAAAATATGCTGAAATTTCATGATAGCGCCAGAATAAAATAATAGCTTTACTGCACTTTCAGTACGAGCGAAAGTCGATATAAAATTCATAAAGCACTCCCGGGGCCATAATTTACTTGCATAACTAAAAATAATTGCTCAATTTATTAATTAAGTGATAAAAACGAGATCCCTCTCGATAGCTGGAGGGGTAAATGTGGCGTAAATATCAATTACGCGGCTCATATTGGGAAATTTTGGAGCCAGACGGTAATTGTCCGAACTACCCGCTCCCCTGATTGCATTGGCGATATAGCTAATTTATTTTTATATACGATATTAGGGGATATGATCACGTCCAGAGACCAGACTCTATGTGATTGCAACGTTAATAAGGATGGTCCTTTGCGTGAACGCTATTACTATTACTATACGTAATAACTATAATTTTGCATTGCAAGCCAGTATCATTTTGTACGCTGAACTAATCCTACAGTAATAAGTTAGCGCCGATCATACCTACTTTATACACTGTACTTTGATTGTGTTGCTGATTCCAAGTAAAAAAACCGAGTACGAGCCAATAAGCTGGTACCGATATAGTTACCAAGGACAGTCCCAATACTCTCAATTATTCTGGCAGAAGAGTTAAACAGAAAATCTGAGTAATATTGAGCATGGCAAGTAAAGCCGGGGATAATGGCTACCTGCAGTATTTATTATTTTTATCCAAAATTTTTAGAAGCAAAGATATTATAATAGATATCTACATGTAACAGAAAAAAATGAAAAAACGATTTTGAGGAATTCTAAACGCGTAATTAGATTCTCGTGAACTCCTTTTAATATAAATGGAAAGTGCCTAGCAGAATGCCAGCAGCTCCCAGCACCGATATATAATTGATTATTGTATATCACAAAACAACGAATATTTTCGTCCAGACATTTTTATTGAGTAATAGATTTGAATCAAGACAACCAAACATAACAAGTCACTATGTGACAGATTACGAATAATAGCCAGTAACAGTCTACAAGAAGTATCAACCTCCAACACGCACCCTTAATCTGCCACATGTGTACGCACCCTTAAGACTAGCAAGTGTACATCCACACTTAAATCACACCAGGTTACAAATACCAAAACATGGACAAGTGTGTATGCACCTTTGTACACGAGGTACACAAATACATTGTACTTGACTGTCTCCAAATCTACACCTTACATAAAGCCACGAAAAATAAACAAAACAGAGATTAAACCATTATAAAAACCTAAACATATTCGTACTGTACAAAAACAACATATGAAAAACTTAAGTTACACCACTTTCACTACCCGCCCTCTTAATGGGTAATCTCGCTAAAGCTAACTTTATCTTGGGGCCTGACAGAGGCTTTGTCAACATATCTGCCAGCATTTCTTGTGAAGGCACATACTTTACCTCTACCGCCTCATTGGATATCGCTTCGCGAACAAAGTGAAACCTAATATCTATATGTTTCGTCCTATTATGGTTCATCTTGTTTCTCGCAATATGATGTGCAGACTGATTGTCATTATGAATGACTACAGGTTCGTCGCAACTATCATTTACTAAACTTTTTAACAAACTCCTCAAATAAATCGCTTCCTTTGAAGCTTGACTAAGACCTATGTACTCTGCCTCGGTAGAGGACAGAGCAACACACGTTTGCTTGCGACTCTCCCACGTTATTAAACTATCGCCTAACATAAACATCATACCCGTAAAGGATTTCCTATCATATGACCCACCCCAATCAGCATCCACGTAGCCAGTAAGTTTTAATTTACCTGACTTTCGGAAAGTAAGCGCAAAATCAGACGTCCCTTTTAAATATCTTAGCACCCGTTTAGCACACTTAAAATGAATTTCATCGTAACACGAATTAAACTGTGATAGAACACTAACGGCATGCGCGATATCTGGCCTACTATTTTGGGCTAAATAGTTCAGACATCCTACCAGATTCTGATATGGCAACCTACAACCATCATGAGCCTTTTCCAGTGTAAGACCGGCTTCCATGGGGGTAATGACTGATTTACAATCCGTCATATCAAATTCCTGCAACACGTTAATAACATACTGTTCCTGATCAAGGTAAATGGTGTTTTCATCCCTCCTAAGTCTCATGCCTAAAACATGTCTAGCTCGACCTAGATCCTTTACCTTGAACTTTTTCAATAACCCGGTCTTTAACTTTTCCTTTTCATTTTTGTGTAAAGAATTACAAAAAATGAAAATATCATCAAAATAAATAACTACAACTATCCTATCTTTATCCCCTAACAACTTTTGGTATAAGCAAGGCTCTATCTTCGATTGCTTGAAACCTAAGCTAAGCATCTCTCGGTCAAGTTCATGAAACCAAGCATTCGACGCTTGCTTCAGACCATATAACGACCTATTTAACTTGCAGACCTTCGTCTCCTGACCCTTGGCGACAGCGCCTTCAGGTTGCATCATATAAATATCTTCCTTTAGTTTACCGTAAAGGAAAGCAGTCGTTACGTCCCACTGATCTATGTCCCAATCATATTCTACAGCTAATGAGAATAAAAGTCGCAAAGTCGAGCTCCTAACCACCGGAGAATAAGTTTCGTTATAGTCTACGCCACGTACCTGAGTAAATCCCTTCGCTACCAGCCTAGCTTTATACTTTGAGACCTTACCATCGCTATCTCGCTTAATCTTAAAGACCCATTTGCATTGTATCGGCTTTTTGTCACGTGGTAAGTCGACTAGCGTCCACGTCTGGTTCTCCTTCAACGATTGCAGCTCATCGTCCATGGCCTTCTGCCATAGCTCACGATCAGGCCTAGCTAGCGCCTGCTCTACAGTCGTCGGATCGCTGTCAATTGCCGCGAGAGCGTTGATGCACGTACTTGAATAATCCACCGGCTTCCGTGCACGTAGGTTGTATCTTGGCTCGATACTCGTCTCAGCACTCGGCTCAGTACTCGTTCCAACGTTTTCAGTACTCGGCTCAGTACTCACTTCTGAATTCGTAGCGGATTCGTTACTTCCTATATTTGCATCCTGAAAATCATCTTCACTGTTCGAGTGAACATCAGGATCTACATCCGATATCGCAGATTCAGTTCGTTCCTCCTCTATGGACAAAGGAACAACTGCGTTCTTCGTCACATTCGTACCATCACCAGGAAACACGTTTTCCAAGAACTTAACATCTCTAGCAATAGTTATCTTGCCAGTCTGTGGATTCATCAGTCGGTAACCTTTCGTAAGCTCACAGTAGCCAACAAAAATCAAACCTTCAGTCTTCATGTCAAGCTTTTGCCTTTTCTGCTTCGGTTTCAATGCAAACGCCAAACATCCGAAAACTTTTAAATGACTCAAGTTTACTTTCTTACCAGACCAAAGTTCTTCAGGTACTTTATTCGTGACCGCCTTTGTAGGGCTTCGATTCTTTAAATATACCACGGTATGGACTGCCTCAGCCCAAAACTTTTTGCTTAGATTCGCCTCACAAAGCAACGTCCTTGCTTTTTCAATGATCGATCTGTTCGCCCTTTCAGCTACCCCATTTTGTTCGGGTGTATACGGAACCGTTGTTTGGTGCTTTATACCAGCTGACTTGAACAATCTATTGAAGGCATGGTTACAAAATTCAGTACCATTGTCAGATCTGAGGCATTTTATCAACTTACCAGTCTCTTTTTCTACTTCCGCCTTATACTGACGAAACGTGTCGAAAGTCTGACTCTTATTTCTTAAGAAATAAACATGCGTCTTGCGCGTGTAATCGTCGATAAACAGCAACATGTATACAGAACCAACAAACGATGGCTCTTCCATTGGACCGCAGATATCCGAGTGTACCAATTCAAGGATCTGTTCTGCTCGTGTACCTTTGTTTTTGAACGGGCTTTTACATGTCTTACCTTTTATGCATGGAATACATGGCTCAATGCTTTGTTTACTGTCGAATTTCATACCAGTTACCAAATCTCTCAATATCAGCATGTTATTTTGTCCTAAATGCGCCAATCTTCTATGCCATAACTTTGACAGAGGTTCATTTGACAATGTAGCGTTGACATAGTTTACGTTTTCATTCAATTTGAAAATTCCGTCAACTTCATTGCACGTCGCAACTATTTGTTCGTTTTTATTCTTGATAGTGCAACCTCCTTTGCCAAAATTAACCGCGAAATCATTCTTAACAAGATCGCTTACTGATATCAAGTTCAAAGATAAACGAGGAACATGTAGAACATTTTTCAATGTGAAATCTGTACTTTCGCTAACTTTTGGCTTAGCATTTCCTCTACCTTCTACTGGTATTTCATCTCCATTGGCCACTTTAATTGTCAAGTTACCCTTAACTTTCTGATAGTTACATAACTTTTTCGCATCGTAAGTCATATGAGTCGAGCATCCACTATCTACATACCAATCACTTTTAACCTTGGTATCCATCGTACTCATGCACACACCGACAATACCGGCATTCAGCTTCTTACACTCAGCTGCCTTGTGTCCTTCTTTGTGACATTTAAAGCACTTGCGCACTGGTTTACGAGCATTGTTTTTGGGTGCCTTTTCCTGTTTAGAGGCGAGGGCTTGCTCTCCAGCTCCAGCTCCAGCTGTTTCAGCTTGTCTATTAGCCTCCTGCAGCAATTTAGTTTTAATCTGTTCTAAGCTAATATCCTTTCCACTATTATCAACTGCCATTATCATCGGGTTGTAGTCTGATGTTAATCCGGCAAGCAAAATGGAAATGATCCAGTCGTCTGAGACTTTCGCGTCTATTGCAGCCAATTGTTGTGCTATGGATAGTACCTTTGAGATGTATTTCTCCATACTCGAAAAGTTTTCCAACTTACATGACCATAATTGACGCTGCAGTGATATACGTCTACCCCAGCCTTTATCTTCGTATGCTTCACACAGCTTGTGCCATACCTCATGCGCGGTCTTCGAATTGTAGACATTCGAAAAACATGAAGGCTCCAACAGTAGACACATGGTAGTACGCGCCTGTCGATCCGCATCTTTGAGTTCTGCAGTGACTTCCTTGGCTTCTACAGCCACCCACCAGTTTTTACATTCCAAGTAGTTTTGGACTTGAAACTTCCAAACCTCAAAGCCATCTGCACCCCCAAGCTTCTTTATTCCAAAAATGGAACCTGACGAACTCTGGTCATCCGTCATCATCGAAAGTGCGTATTTCCCAATTTCACAATTTACGATATCGGAAATTATTTGGGTCCTGGGCCCATAACCAAATGGAAAGTGCCTAGCAGAATGCCAGCAGCTCCCAGCACCGATATATAATTGATTATTGTATATCACAAAACAACGAATATTTTCGTCCAGACATTTTTATTGAGTAATAGATTTGAATCAAGACAACCAAACATAACAAGTCACTATGTGACAGATTACGAATAATAGCCAGTAACAGTCTACAAGAAGTATCAACCTCCAACAAATATCAATGAAAAAGCACTTAGAAGTGAGAAAATATTTAAATTTATGTCGACAGTTTTCGACGTGACTTTTTACTTAATGGCGTCTTTGTCCTTCCAATAACGCTTATTAGAGTTAAATGGAAAACGATCAAAAATATTCAAAAAATTAGACCTATCCTAACCTACCCAAATGTATTACTAAAATAAATTGTTTTTCAAATATGGGTATGAAAAATATTTAGTTAACTTCTTATTACTTACCGAATATACACAAGAAAATTCATAATAAAAATCGGTCTAACCGCTTTGTTACAAACTCTGTGATATGAGAGTTAAGTTTAGTTCAGGTATTTGTTAGATCTTAGTTACTATAGAAAAAATGCTATAAGGTAGATTTTTATCAAAAATAAAAAGAATACAACAATAATTACATATTTTTTATTTAAATTTCATTTTTTTTAATGTGCAGTATAATTAAATTTAGCTATAAGTATTTTATATTATAGAATTTTAAATTGTAAAAAAAAAATATATTCCTCAAAGCAAAGGTTACCTTTAAATTATGAGCAGTCGTTTGGAACTTGCTATCCCGACGTCAAAATAAGGGTATTCACCGTTAAGTCTTCAATTGATGATGCACATGAAACACAGCACTTTTTCACACAACGACGGAAGTTTTCCTCACCCACTTGTGATTTTCGTTTTATTCCACCATTATACAGGAAACTGGCCCCCTCAAGCCAAGCGACGCCGCTTGACATGCATTGTATTTGTGATTAATGATACAAGTAACAACGCAATTTTCTGCCTAAAATATACGTGTACTATACCTATGTTATTAAAAACGCCAACCTGTATTGTGAAATTGTCTTCATAAAGACCCTTGCACAAACATCTAAGATAAGCTTCTTCCGTGTCGCAGTATCACATTCCTAGTTAGAAATGTTTGGAGTTTTGGGATACTTTCATTAGATTTCCACATTGCTCTATAATCTCAGTTGAAGAAAGTATAATGCGAGTACTAAACTATCACATTGTGTACAACGACCGCATTTATGTCACAACTCAAAAATTGTAATCATTCGTAATGTTTCAATTATACTCAAAATTTTTCGTGAATGTAACAAATCAAGGGGCAGTTGTTTGGAAACCTTTAACACATCTAGATGGTTAAAATGTACAAAAACAGAAAAAATATACAAAATAATCAAAATTGGGGGCAAGACGCATGCTCGTAAGTCAAATAAAAATATTAGACACAAATTATTGCTATGACAAAATATTATTCTGTTCATAATCCTTAGGTACTTGATTTTGGATATAGTTAGTTGTGATCTACATTGTGGTTATGATAAAAAACTCGATCGTAGCCCAGCGAAGATAGGTTATTTGAAATTTTACCGGGCTGTTTTCATAACTTGTGCACTCTCCTTTAACTCTTAATTAATCCCGTCATCCGTGTGTATGCATATAGAGCTTTAATAGAGGCTCGTCGCTTTAAGGCCTTGTGGGACCTACTTACCTAAATACGATAATTATAATGTTCAGTGACATAGACAAATGGGTTGGAAACCTATTATTTGTTTAACCGCCTATAAACTTTGATAAGACGATGAAATAGGTGTTTAGTGGTCGTCAGCATTATACTACAGCTGTAGTTCTAATTAAATTGATTGTATGATACTTTTGCACGTTTCATAGTGTCTGTGCGTGAATGTAAATAGATAATAAAATTAAATTCGTACTAAATGTTTAGATACTGTGTTATTGTCTAGCGAGCTTTTTACAAAACTACTGATTCAGAAAAATCGTTTTTATGTAGTGAAATAAAATTATACTTGAACAACAAACATATGTAACAGCAATAACGCTTGATCTTGATGCAACTCATCCAGCCGTGACTTTATTCAACGAAGAAAATTGTGTGTATGTTTATTATACTACAAGTTACACATGCTACAAGTACTTGCTTACACATACTTGATTATGGTACGTGTTGATGCAGCCAAAGATGTTATTGTATCTACTAAGTAACCTTAATCTGCACTGGAACGCTTAATCGTTTTGGTCTTTTGGTGTCATTGTGGTAAGTAGTCGTGGCCGAAGCTTCTTACCATACCACCATAGCCAATTGCGAAATACAAAATTCAAAGAATTGAACATGGGGTCTCCCGCTAGAATCCGAGTACGCTCTTTATAAACTGTGCCGGGGAGGTCATTGAACCATTCCTCAATATTCGCTCTTATTTAAGACGTAAGTTTTACTACTGAATTCTAAATCCTAATATGCAAGAGTTAAGCCCAAGCAAACTAATAATGAAACAGCGGTAATCCTTACCCAGTGTTGCCAGCAGACAGTCGAACAGACGCGCCTAGTTGGCAGCATCAAAGCCGAGATAATGGAGACAAAACACGCCGCCTAATGCGCCGTATTCGGTTACAGGACAAACAGACAACTCGCCGGGGTCGCGTTACCGACATGCTGCCAAAAAGATCATGAATACATTTGTTTGTTCAGCCACACGCTACACAGTCACAACTCCCGAAGACTCCAGATAATTACGTTTGGTTATTTTTCTGTTAGAAGAAAAATAAAAACTTTTAAGCTCGATGTTCTCGACAGATTTTTGACTCTGTAATTGCAGTTCCATCCCTTTTCACTCAGAATTTGTTACCAAATATTTTATGGGTAACTTCTCGAGCTAACGCTGAATTTCATTTAAAAAACACAATATCTTAATCGGACACAATAGAACTGAGAAATAAATTAGGTAAATAAAAACTTTATATGAAACTAAAAATTACCCTAAGAAGCCACTACCTGTGGTATATGATACAATGGCGACGGCGTTGAATACCTTGACAACCTCCGATAGATGAGCGTGGAAGGTAGCAGGTTCGATTTCCGCCACTTTAGAATTTTAGAATTAAGAAATTCTTATCTTATCTTAGTTTTAGTCTAGCGGGAGGCTTCCGTGGTGACTAGTTATTATCAGCAACTAATTATACCACCCTCAAGTGTTTTAGCGTTCCGCCTAGTTGGTGTCTAGAGACTTTTAGCGGTTACCAGATTTCTTTTTCACAACACCTTCGGCTGCATCATTATTACCATCTCAGTCCTCAGATCAGAGGAAAATTCTTACTTGTACAGTCTAAAAAATGGCAATGCTGTTGCATTTGCTGATTGATTAACTAACTATACCAAAAGTTTTTTTAATGACATTAATGTAATTAAAGATTCATTGCCTATTAGATACACTTACTCGTTATAATGAATACTTTCCTGAAGACAAGGGTACCGTCATCGATCTACTGTATAGTTACCTCGTTCCTATATTATTACGTGATTGCAGCACAATCGCGTGACTCGGTAACTGTCCTATCGGAAGCCGGAAGCGCTATCGTTACGTTATTCCCGCAGAGCCTTCGAATTTTCTGCCTATTGTCTCTGCTTGAAATTCTTAGGAAGACAGAGATAAGGAAGTGTTTCGTATTAGCGAAATGCTGAGTAGAAAATGTTTTTGTTTACGCAGAAAATAAAACCTTCGGAACTTTGTTTTTTCTCACGTAAATTTATTCCTTTTTATTTGTTATTCGCTTTTGTATAGCCTATTTTATTAATAAGAGCACAGTCGAGTAGCGAATGAAACTATCCTTGTTTAAGCATGCATAATGATACTATTCTGTCTTTGAAAGCAAGTTCGAGATTCAATTAAACCACTATTGTGCTGTCCATTACCTCGCTGCTATGAACTATGCTGCACCTATAGTATCTGTTTGCTCTGCCTACATACAATATTTTATCGATTTAATTTTATACGCAAACCGTAAAATGTTTTTAAATTAAATCTTCATGTCTACAATTATTGTCTCATTATACAAAAACAATCATTATATTAAGATACTTAAGGTTTACAATAATAAACTAAACTGAATCATATCGTACATTTTAAAGCTGATGCTATTTTGAATTAATTTAAGGGGAGCAGTTCATTAGTTAGTACGTAATAAAAAAGCTAACCCATTTTCAGTTCCGCATATCGGGAAAAGCAGAGTAGCGTTGAAAATATCCTGACAAATCGTTTTTGAACTCGGCTCTGACTGCAAGATAACTCCACATTGCACAAAGCCTGCATCTACATAATCGATGGCTTATTGGCATTCCCCCTTTACTTCTAAATTGCAAATTTTCCGCACGATTTCCCTTCAAGGAATAAATTTACAATTTGCGAACTGAAACGTAAATATTTTCCGCATTCGTTTTGTTTTGCGCTGTTCGTGTTTGGTAGAACTACATTTGGAACTATAGTTCTGTTCTTGTCTTGTTTTCATACAAAAAAATCAATGAGTATAAGTTTGTCTTATTCCTGGTAGGTACGAGTATATATGTAACTTTGTTTTTAAATCTGTATTAGTGCCAAAAATACAGATACAAAACTTAAGTGACCGTTAGTTAGGATACGATACTCGAAATTCGAATGTTTAATACCAGACCCTTCTTGTAACTTGCAGCTACGAAACCGGAATATATGTAGGTACGTACGAGTGTAGTAGCGCTCTCTCAAAATTTCTATATGGGGCTACTCAAGGGATATACAAACACCTCCAGAACCAACTACATAAACAGTTGCCCTAGTTCTTGGGATCTTGGGTTCTTGTATCCATTCGCGGCATCTGGTGCTCTGTCTGCTTGTTTCCAAATATTAAAAAATTTTAACTGCCTACTATCACAGTTCCAGACATTTTGGTGACAGACGGATCACGGACGGACGGGCAGACAGACGGCGAAGTCTTAGTGACAGTGGCCCGTTTTTTATCCTTTGGGTACGGAATCTTAAGAACACAGTTATTTAATACATTTGCCTAAATATTATAAGACTTTTTCATGTAAGTCCAGGAATTGTCCTTTCCACTCATTTCTATTGTTGACAAGCGCCTTCGGCTTGGGTCAAAAAACCGAAACTCATAAAGAAATGTCATACTTTCCGCACTTATATTGATATGTGCTATCGTCATCCTAAACTATACGGCAAGCTGAAACGCCCCGTGCTTTCGGGCAATTTAATCCTTAAGTTAATAACTATCGGAAAAGGGAAGCGAAACACTAAACAAAAGGCACGATTATTGCCCATAAACCTGATATCTACCAGGGAAACCATTTATTACTATTATCTTATCATATAATAAACAAAAGTAATTGCCCAATTCTTTAGGGTCGGCCCAGGCTGCGTAGAAGGCCATAAATTAAAGGTTCTTTTCTGTTGTAAATCCCAACTAAGGGATGGCGAGGTAAATTATGTTCCTTTTAATTATGTACGCGTGCATTTTCCTCAGAAGTTTGTCTTCTCCCATGACGTGGACCCCCATTTACATTTTACGCGGCCATCATAAATTAGACAGCATCACATTTTTGTCCAAATTTTCCACGAGTTGTTTTTAGGTACTTTCCTTAAGGACTTTGATAGACTAATAAGCAATAAGCAAAGTAAACCAAGAAATACAGTTTCATATATTTTTTTCAAAAAATATGATATATTTATTAATAATGGCATTTGTGACAATAAGCACGATCAGCTGATTATAGATCGTTTAATCTGAAAATGGACGCCCCTCCATATGTTTTAGATTTCACGTTGATGTAGTGGACGGCCGTTAATTTTTCAATTAAACGATCTCTACCTAATTAAGGTAGACGTTACAGACACCGAATAGTTTTATATAAGGCAGAGAAGTAATATTGACAATAAGCAATGAGCCCATTTTTATACTATACAAATTAGTACTTGTCTGCGATCTCACCTGACGGTAAGTGATGATGCAGCCGAAGATGTTTTCGTAATAACGTGGAAGGGGTAAGTAAACTTACCCTTAGCGGTTTGTACACAGATTTGCAACGGAACGCTAAATAGCTTGGCTGCGAATAGCGTGCGTCTTTGCTGGGAAGTATACATAGAATTTTTAATGTATGGCCATGAGCTGACCATACTTTAAAAATATGCGGTTATATTCAAATGCATGTATGACACATACCCGCAGTAAATCATAGACATCAATTTATAGCCACAAGTAAAAATGTTTGTAAGGCAATAGCTGTAAATATTTACATCGGGTTTCGTTTCAGTTGTGGGGTCACGTGCCTCTGTCTTCGTGTTTTATTGCAGATAGATTTATTGTCTCCCATTTTAAATACATAGTATCTCACGTACTTAGTGATGTCACCATGCGATACCATAAGCAACTTTTGAATTAGAGTTATAAACAGTTTCATTATAAATATCTTTGTTTTGGATGACTTATGTAAACAGAGAAAAATTAGTCGTTTATTTCATTAGATAGACTTCCAAAGAAATAATTCCAACAAAAAGGTATGATTATGATTTCTACCAATTTTAAATTGTTACACGCCATACTGAATTTTTGGTTCTAAATATCTGTATACATTTTTTTTTTCTTTGTGTGAGTGCAAAAAGTAGATACCCTTTTCTTCTTCGATTACTTAAAAAAAGGTTGTTGCTTTAAAATAAATTTACGAAGAGTTATGATATTCACAAAACTACCCACGTTCCGAAACAGTAAAACGAGTGATACACCTCTGCAAAGCACAGGACATCACTACGTAAATATATCTCTATATTTGACTCAATCCCGTAAAGTGTCCTAGCGTTTCATCTGTCCAAGAAGTTACTTTGTAAATCTTAACTCTGCGAGGAATGTACAATTTTTCTTTTCTGTGAAAAGTTATGACTGAAAAAGTGTCGATGTTACATTACGTTGTTGAGTAACTTTTTTATTCCCAAAAAAATAATACTTTTATCAGAATTTTTATCGGATACTGCTTTATCTTTTTAATTCACGTCTATGGCTATTTCATAAACAAAGCCCTTTCTACAACATGTTTTACGAATAGCGTATCTATATTCGTATTTCACAATCAGATCTTATGAATATTTATAAACTGCTCTTAACAAAGATTGTGTATCCCATATTGTAATCTTAAAACACGAAGAATTATTTCTGATATTTGTTTTTCGTATTATTTATAGTCTTGACGCGACTTAACTCAGCAAGTAAAAGTTGTTTTGTGGTTAAAGCTGTTATTTGTGATAGATTGATCGTCGTGTTTAGATTACGTAATGTGTTTTAAGCGATATCTTATATATTTAACGGTTATGGTGTTGGGAATTTGTTTTAGTTTCGCCACACTTTATTGTGGATACGTGACGAGGCTATAACTATAGCAGGCTAACATTATTGGTTGCCTGGTAGAAATCGCTATGTAGCGATAAGGCCGCCAAATTGTACTCCTAAGTTTGTTTGTATTTAATTTATTTCTTTCTTTTTTATATTTTTATTCTGTGGTGTGCAATAAAGAGTTTATCTATCTATCTATCTATCTATAT
The DNA here is from genome assembly GCA_963855885.1 of Coenonympha glycerion. Classification (NCBI taxonomy): domain Eukaryota; kingdom Metazoa; phylum Arthropoda; class Insecta; order Lepidoptera; family Nymphalidae; genus Coenonympha; species Coenonympha glycerion. The sequence continues at coordinate 9,919,910 of OY979637.1, read as the reverse complement.
GCGATAGTTTGGACTTCGGAATAAAGAATCCACTCGAACGCTACCAAACGAACAAAGCTTTACTAGGTATCCATTTTCCTGGGTAGCTTAATTATCTATCGCATATTTCAGTTTTAATTAAAATCCACTCGTTTATAGTAATTGGCATTATCAAAAATATCCTCGCCTCTGCCGAGCGAAACGTATACAATTGACATTAATTAAAATAGGCCGCTTTTAGCTCTAATAGCCTGAATCCCGACAATGTTGAAGCAGACCCTTTTAGTCCATTGACGCCGGAGCTCGCTTTGTATGCAAATTAGAGGATCCCAAATTTGACGCGTCTGGTAAAATGTCACATCTTCGCTCGGGGATATCAAAATTTGCAGCCTCTTTAATATTGACCTTTTGCGCGTAAAATTTTGTAGAGCGTATATTAAATTCAGATTTTGATGTCTTGTTAATGTTTCATTTAGGTATTAGTTTAAGAAACTTAAGAATAAACAGTTTCAGATATAGGTGTTTGTAACTTTTAGGTTCAGTATCTTTATTTAATTGTATATTTAGTGGATTTCTGTTGCCTCTTTGTATGACCTGACTGCATTTATGTTAGGCGAAGATATTTTAAGCCCATGGAATCGTAGAATGGCGCCTTTTCACGAACCTAAGGTCTCAGTAATTAAATATTATGGTACAATTATTAAACTACTCCTATTGCTTCACCCTTGACATTTTATGTTTTAGTTGCTGCTGTCCTCTCCGTCATGTAAGATGGAATTCACCTGAAGATTGTTAGCGTAGTTTTACATCACAAAAGATTTCCGCGGAACGAGTTTGGTTTTCGCTATCATCACTATAATATTACTTTTTGCTGTGGTTTCTATTCCCTAACTTATTTTTATAAGTAAAAATTATTTATTCTGTGAATGAGTTTCTTTAGTATAATTTTATGAATCAATACCTACGCATCTAACTGCTTCAACTAATTAGATCCAGTTAAACGTTTCGATAAGCTAGTTTTAAAAGGATTTCCTTTTTTTAAATTGCTTTATTTTACGGCCACCGTGCAGTGAAGTCGATTTCAATTTTTCTTTAATTATACCTTTCTGCTGTACCGTACAAGCTTTTAATTTAAATAAATTATTGTTTCGCGTGCAATTTTCTGTGGTTTGTTCAAATGGTACTTAGAGGTACTGTTGTTTTTTTATATTTAAATTATGGAAATATGCAAATGGAATACGTTTGTATAATTTAATGTGTTTGTTTACTACAGCAGAATATCGAATATTTTATTTATCTTGCAAACATCCAACTTTTTAAAGTTACGTAAGTGTTAGGTAGAATAATTGGGTAGACTTGCACCAAACAAATAAGTTAAACGATTAAAAAGTTGTATTACGGCTCTTCAAGGTTTGTGCAATTTTTGTAACCCACAAACAGTGGTCTAAAGTCACTATAAAATATATTTGTGTTTTTAAAATTGTCTATTTTATAATTTTTCTAAATAATTTATAACATAAATAGACTTTTCTTGAATATGTTACTCCCCACCAACAAAGTTAAAGTTGCAGAACGTGTATAATACAAAGGTAACAAGAGCACAGAAAAATTCACTCGCATGGTATATCAACGTCCCTAAAAGATGCATTCAGCAAAACTTGAGCTGCATAAAAATGTCACGTCAAGCTTCTATACAAGCACAGACTATAGAAAATAACAGATGTACTTTTTTAACAGTCGTATAAAAGACTAGCTGTTGCCCGCGGCTCCGACCGCGTGAATTACGATTTTTTTTTACATAATATACCTTCCTACTAGAATTCCTTGATTTTTCGCGGGATTCTGGTGTGATGTTGTACAGAAACCTGTTCTTACTTTGCACGGGTTATCTTGTGGTAATTTTGAAAACTCCTTTTTCTTAATAATAATATAAAGTTTCATTAATACGTAGTTGAAAGATCAAAAGGACGATTTTAACTGTCGATATTTCGACCCAGTGGCACAGGTCGTGGTCACGTAGTGACTTGTACCAATGTATCGAAATATCGACAGTTAAAATCGTCCTTTTCATTGTGATTTTTCCACGAAATATGTCAAAAATTAATAAACCATGTGAAAAGTTGTACTGGTGGTAGAACTCTTCTTTCAGAGTTCGGCCGGGTAGGTACCACTGGGATAAAACACTCTACTAACAATATTCCCCAGCCCAACATAATATAAGAGTCTTTTAAAAATCATTGCTTCATCTCAATACAATCCAAAACATCAGAATGGACATTGGTTATATATTTCTTTACGTATAAAAAGACCTTAGATGACAGTCAGTCGGTTAGGATCGATAAGACCTAAGAGTTAAAAATATTTGTGAACCCTCTTACCCTTTCCATATTGCGGATGATAAAGTTTAAATCTGTTCATGTGTTAACAGTGCCATCTTAATAAGTCAGGAAACAGTAAATAACATGACAGTAAATTTTTATTAAAAAAAATTCGGTAGTACCTATCTCAGAGTTTTACATTCAAGTTCCACATAAATTGTAGAGATGGCGCTATACGGTATAACGTAGCGATAACGCCAGTTACATGATAAGATTTGTATGGAATAATCGTTAAAGAACCTCCTTTCTAACAAAAAAAATGAATGGAATCGGACAACGCGTTAATGAATTATAACTAAAAAACGTTTGGACTTTGATGCCGTCTTCCAGGGAAACCATGATGAATTTCGGGACAAAAAGTATCCTATGTCCTACCTCGGGGTATGAACTATAATCATGTCAAGTTTCATTTAAATCCATCCAGCGGATTAGCCGTGATGCCCGGTCGTGAAACAGACAGACAGACAGACAGACAGACAGACAGACAAACAGACAAAAATTAAACAAATTACAGTTTTGGCTTCAGTATCGACTAAATAGTGTCCTCCAACAAAAAATTTCAAAATATCTTCAATGTACAGAATTCGACCCTTTACAGTTTTATTATAAGTATATATATAGATAAGTAAAGGTCAACATAGATATCTCTGGAGGTGAGAATGAAGATCCTAAGGAATCAGTTTTTTAAGGAATCTGTTACATCAAATAGGTTAAAAACTTTGTCGGACAATTCAAAAATAGCATTGCTGACGTATGCAGGGTTTAGTTTTTACGGTCAATACACATTTTATTGCATTAATATCATTGATTCAACATATTAAAGGATTAGCACTTACTGACGTCACGCATACAATTTTAGGCTCCGCAATGACGCCGGATTTTTAATTTATCAAAACTGTAAAATGCAGATCCAATGCAAACCTTTTCGGACTAAAAGACTCGAATACCTGACAGAGGCGAAGCGTGAAAGAGTGTGCAGAGGGTCACGCGGCTTTCGTGGATAAGCACACCTATGCCTACTTATTTCACTAGTCTGAGGCTCCAAGTAGGAGCGGAATAAAATATTTCTAGTGCAGCGGTAGCGGTATGCATGTCCTGAGCTCGTTAGATGGATGGCTGTGCAAATATCCCGGGTCTTCAGGACACGTGACCGGGATTGGCATACGAGAAGTAACGCGTGTCGTGCATTGGAAATTCTATGAATTTGTAGTTAAAAAACGGAGTGAGTTACTCTATCAACACATTTCAGTTATCGCACTGTTTGTGCATTAATGATACAAATCCGGGAATATATTTTATAGGGGTATAGACTAGAGCGCACTATGCGGTACCCAATTCACAGCAGCAAAGCAACTCTACCAAATATTCTTTATATGAACTTGAGAAATTGAGAGACAGAACGCACTATACGCGAAAAAAAACAAAAAAATATAATTACTCCATGAAAAGCACAAAAAATGGCATGAGAAAAACAAAGCAAAAACTGTGTAAATAATACAGTTAACATCATTGTTCACCGGTGAATTACTTTGGTGGAAAACATTAAAATAAATACAACAAAAGGCGTGCGGCCGGAACAAAACATGAACCACGTTGAATTATAGCACAGAATACACAATGGCTCACTCGTTTTACAGTCTATTGAAAGAGCAATGAAACTCGTCGACGCTGCCGGAATCCCGCGGAAACGGCGAGTTTTCTTGCCGACAAGGAGCGTGAATTCAAAACGTCGTAAAATATGAAAAATACGTCGCGCCTGAACGAGAGCTGTAAAAGATGCTGCGTCGCACGGATTACTTCAAAGCTGCTAGCAAGTCCTAACATCAAACGATGCACGGACGGCTGAGAATTAGTTTTTCTAACTAGGTGCTTTATCACTTCTGCTGGTGTAAATTATGTTCTCTTGATCGAATTCCGTCCACTGTGGCCTATATATTTAACTCGTTTTCACCGACATTTTAAGAGTCACCTAAGCCCTTAGGTTTGACAGTTGTTGTAAGTGAAACCTGTCACATATGACTTAGGTGTTCCTTAAAATGTTGGTGAAAACGAGCATTAGTGTGGTACCTCAGGGTTCACGCTAACCAAGAGTGAGATTTTAACCCGCTGTTTCATCCATCTTATATGTTTAAATAAAATTTTCCTTAGGATAGTGTATAACACAAACATAAGACAAAAAACAAGAAGATGCAAATTGAAAATAACAAACGAAATTTCTTTCATTTGTTTAAAATCTAATCACTAAGAACTATTTGCATTTGACATTTTTCCGTCCCATTGGATAAGAAAGATACTTCCCAAAGTCATGAATTAAAGTCCATCGACCGGTTGGAACAAATAAATCTTAATATATATAAATCTCGTGTCACAATGTTTGTCCTCAATGGACTCCTAAACCACTTAACCGATTATAATAAAATTCGTACACCATGTGCAGTTCGATCCAACTTGAGAGATAGGATAGTTTAAATCTCAATTCAACTATTTTTTAAATCCCCAAAGGGCAAAACAACGTTTGCCAGGTCAGCTAGTAATGATATAAGGAAATAATGAGACCGCCTGACTTTTGTCTTAGATACAGGAACATACCTAAATTAATAAATTTTAAAGTTTCATGATTAAACTTTTAGAACATTCAAAACACATGGCTCGCGCAGCGCTCTAACGAACGATATTTCATGTTGGAGTTCCAAAAGAGATCATTTATAAGTGTTGACGCGAACTTGCGACATTACTTGGCTAGGCACCATAAAATTCAGTTCCACTAACTTATACTCGGCTTCTGTACAATTTCCTATGCAAATTTAATTGTGCCCGAGGTTCCACGTAAATCTCTGTTCTCTTTGCTGCAAAGTTAATTACGGAGCCGGGGCCACTCTTAGCGATTAACGGGCCAGCTTGCTTTTATTGTGTCTACACTCTTCGACAATGGAGAGAAAAACATGGAAAATGATATTACTCGAAATGCAAACTGAACTATCCACTGCCCTTTGTTACAACTTACAAGTACCAGCTTAAATAAATAACATCACCTGCAAAGAATTAACATCGTAACTCAGTTCTATTTTTCATTATCTTTTGCCTCGTTTATTGCGAAGCGAATTCGCTTCGCGTGAATTTATTTTTCACATGCATATTTTTTTGTCCGTGGTTTTATCTTGCTGTTTTGAAAATAATGTTGGGGTATTTCGTATAATTACTCTCATATTGTCAAAGAACAATGGTGCGGGCCCATATATCGCTTTCGCTCACGTTACGCTATTGCAACTATAAATGAAAAAATATTTTTTTGGTTGGGCCTGCAAGCCTGAACTCAATGCTAAAAGATTTTTCTTACAAAAAAGTGGAGAAAAATTAATATTTATTTTCAAAATATTGTATCTGAGTATTATAACAACAGCGACCTCCGCCATGAAGCATCCGAGAGCATAGACAATACACTAAATACTCTTTGATAAATACTTTTCAATTGTCCCAGAATTTGTCACTGTTGACAGTTGGTAGTCATGTAGCTGTCGGACAGTGTTGCGAGATGTCGGAATTAAAAAAACTCCAATCGACTGAAAGAAAAATCTAATTGGGTTAATAAATCAATATTGAATTACAAGGGTGTTTCGGAAACGCTCAACAACCAAGACAAAATAATCTATGCCCAAAATAATCGGTTGTAATAGATTTCAGTATTATTAATAGGTGTAGTCTTCTGCCAAATAATCTCAAATCTTCAAGCAGATTATTTAAGTGAGACTAGCTCACACGGAAAAATAATATTCAGTTTTACTCCAATGCAGTGGAAAACCCTAAACTAATTTAATCTTTTTATGTAAATAATATATTCGAGTAAAATAAAATGCAAAAAAGGAACAATTGAAATCGATACAGTTATTGTCTCGTATTCTACATTCTGATCTAAGAATTAACGTAGTACCTGAAAGTATGTTTTTCTTTAGTATCTGTTACATGTTAAAATAAATACAACAAAAGGCGTGCGGCCGGAACAAAACATGAACCACGTTGAATTATAGCACAGAATACACAATGGCTCACTCGTTTTACAGTCTATTGAAAGAGCAATGAAACTCGTCGACGCTGCCGGAATCCCGCGGAAACGGCGAGTTTTCTTGCCGACAAGGAGCGTGAATTCAAAACGTCGTAAAATATGAAAAATACGTCGCGCCTGAACGAGAGCTGTAAAAGATGCTGCGTCGCACGGATTACTTCAAAGCTGCTAGCAAGTCCTAACATCAAACGATGCACGGACGGCTGAGAATTAGTTTTTCTAACTAGGTGCTTTATCACTTCTGCTGGTGTAAATTATGTTCTCTTGATCGAATTCCGTCCACTGTGGCCTATATATTTAACTCGTTTTCACCGACATTTTAAGAGTCACCTAAGCCCTTAGGTTTGACAGTTGTTGTAAGTGAAACCTGTCACATATGACTTAGGTGTTCCTTAAAATGTTGGTGAAAACGAGCATTAGTGTGGTACCTCAGGGTTCACGCTAACCAAGAGTGAGATTTTAACCCGCTGTTTCATCCATCTTATATGTTTAAATAAAATTTTCCTTAGGATAGTGTATAACACAAACATAAGACAAAAAACAAGAAGATGCAAATTGAAAATAACAAACGAAATTTCTTTCATTTGTTTAAAATCTAATCACTAAGAACTATTTGCATTTGACATTTTTCCGTCCCATTGGATAAGAAAGATACTTCCCAAAGTCATGAATTAAAGTCCATCGACCGGTTGGAACAAATAAATCTTAATATATATAAATCTCGTGTCACAATGTTTGTCCTCAATGGACTCCTAAACCACTTAACCGATTATAATAAAATTCGTACACCATGTGCAGTTCGATCCAACTTGAGAGATAGGATAGTTTAAATCTCAATTCAACTATTTTTTAAATCCCCAAAGGGCAAAACAACGTTTGCCAGGTCAGCTAGTAATGATATAAGGAAATAATGAGACCGCCTGACTTTTGTCTTAGATACAGGAACATACCTAAATTAATAAATTTTAAAGTTTCATGATTAAACTTTTAGAACATTCAAAACACATGGCTCGCGCAGCGCTCTAACGAACGATATTTCATGTTGGAGTTCCAAAAGAGATCATTTATAAGTGTTGACGCGAACTTGCGACATTACTTGGCTAGGCACCATAAAATTCAGTTCCACTAACTTATACTCGGCTTCTGTACAATTTCCTATGCAAATTTAATTGTGCCCGAGGTTCCACGTAAATCTCTGTTCTCTTTGCTGCAAAGTTAATTACGGAGCCGGGGCCACTCTTAGCGATTAACGGGCCAGCTTGCTTTTATTGTGTCTACACTCTTCGACAATGGAGAGAAAAACATGGAAAATGATATTACTCGAAATGCAAACTGAACTATCCACTGCCCTTTGTTACAACTTACAAGTACCAGCTTAAATAAATAACATCACCTGCAAAGAATTAACATCGTAACTCAGTTCTATTTTTCATTATCTTTTGCCTCGTTTATTGCGAAGCGAATTCGCTTCGCGTGAATTTATTTTTCACATGCATATTTTTTTGTCCGTGGTTTTATCTTGCTGTTTTGAAAATAATGTTGGGGTATTTCGTATAATTACTCTCATATTGTCAAAGAACAATGGTGCGGGCCCATATATCGCTTTCGCTCACGTTACGCTATTGCAACTATAAATGAAAAAATATTTTTTTGGTTGGGCCTGCAAGCCTGAACTCAATGCTAAAAGATTTTTCTTACAAAAAAGTGGAGAAAAATTAATATTTATTTTCAAAATATTGTATCTGAGTATTATAACAACAGCGACCTCCGCCATGAAGCATCCGAGAGCATAGACAATACACTAAATACTCTTTGATAAATACTTTTCAATTGTCCCAGAATTTGTCACTGTTGACAGTTGGTAGTCATGTAGCTGTCGGACAGTGTTGCGAGATGTCGGAATTAAAAAAACTCCAATCGACTGAAAGAAAAATCTAATTGGGTTAATAAATCAATATTGAATTACAAGGGTGTTTCGGAAACGCTCAACAACCAAGACAAAATAATCTATGCCCAAAATAATCGGTTGTAATAGATTTCAGTATTATTAATAGGTGTAGTCTTCTGCCAAATAATCTCAAATCTTCAAGCAGATTATTTAAGTGAGACTAGCTCACACGGAAAAATAATATTCAGTTTTACTCCAATGCAGTGGAAAACCCTAAACTAATTTAATCTTTTTATGTAAATAATATATTCGAGTAAAATAAAATGCAAAAAAGGAACAATTGAAATCGATACAGTTATTGTCTCGTATTCTACATTCTGATCTAAGAATTAACGTAGTACCTGAAAGTATGTTTTTCTTTAGTATCTGTTACATGTTGTTCTCGTACTAATAAGTGGACCGATCGTCAAAAAGATGGAGTCGAAAAGTGGAAAATTTTGTCATCCGGCAACACTAGCTGTCAGGAGTGTGGAAACGGAACCTATCAGTAATCAATTGAATTTCTTTAAATATTTTATTTTTTGACCCGTCCTTTACAATAACTAGTGATACCTTGAAAAAATTCAGTTATTTACTAGAATCGTCTTGGAATAAATGTTAATCTAGACGCTAAACTTTATTTGTGTACATTTCTGCCACTGTTCTTTAACTGTTCCATACAAAGTATTGATTGTTAATTTTGCGCGTATGTATTAATTCCCATTGTCCATTTAATCACGTCCACTGATGTCCTGATGTCTCAGTGTTTTGTGATCGGATTTAGATGATTATTTTTTTAACATAAAAGTAGAGTTGGATATTTTGGTCGTAGTTTTACAATACAGTGTTTTTACAGTTTTCGCAAAGTCTATATAATTAACAAATTAGTATCTATAAAATGTAACTGCGTTAAAATATAATAGAGGCCTTATCAATGCAAATCTATATTGTCATGGTATACAAATACTAAACTGGTAACAGCTGAAGTTTCCGCTTTCAATTGATTTATCTTGCGAATGGTCTTAACTCTAAAACATATATTATAACGATAGTCTTGTAACTCCACACAAAATTAAAGCTGTAGTTTGAAAAGCGCAGTGCTCAAGTATGATTTCCTTTATCTTTTAAATAGTCCAAGTAACTGTTGTCTTCAGCAAAGGAGCGATAATAGGGAAAATTAAAAGCCCGAGGGAAATTAACTACGAGCGGAATTAAATTCCTTTTCGTTCTTTATTTAGAGCGTGCGTCCGGCGTGCCATTAAATAGAATAATCTAATAAAATCAAGAATTTGAGGGTTTAATTTTGGAATTGCATAAAAATTTGCGTTCCAAAGCGTAACACATAGAATATCTCGTTTTTCCCCTTTGTGTCCGGCATGGCACCCTATAAATGGAGTTTTGGAGTGGTATACGACTTTCTTGTCCTTTCTTACTCAATCACACCACAACTACTGCATTGATTTGGCTGAAATTTGAAACATAGATAGCTTATAACCTAGATTAACAATAAGGCTACGTTTTTTATTTAGGTCTAAAAAACAACATACTATAAGATAGTACAAAGACAAGCTTTTTACCACAGTTAGTGAATTGATGTCGCTATAATAATATGAGGCCCAGGTGCGATCTGGCATGGAGTACTGCAGTCACCTATGGGGTGGCTCTGTCAAGTACGTGTCTGATACGAACCGCTAAGGTGTAGAACGCCCTTCCAACCTTCGCGTTCACTGCCAAGTACAATCTTGGTGCCTTCAAGAGCACTAGCACTAGAGAATAGGAATTTTCTAGGCAAGCGCGCTTCAATTAAAACTTCATCATTGCTTTCCATCAGGCATGATCGTCAACCACAAGCCTATATACAATAAATAAAATAAAAATGTATTAAGTACTTACTTTTTTGTGTACGGCACATGAAAGGCATGCATAAAGCTAAAATTAAGGAATTAATAGTCACAGCTTTGAGATCATCTACCCGTAGAACATAAGGCTTTATCCTATAGCATAACATTTAAAGGAAAGATTTTATTAATTGGCTGCAGATTGCTAGTGTTAAAAACCGTGAAACGCAATTCAAAAATTGAAAAAAAAAATACAAATAGAATAGTAAAAGGAGCCGAAGAGCACTAGTTCAACCATAAATTAGCATCCACACGTAACCGTCCAATCAGCCCACCGGCCGTAAAACAGAATAAGATTAAAACTACGCATAGTACAAATGAGGCGAGTAAAATTATTTTTACGATTCTCTCTCTCAATTAGAGTGAGCACCGACATAAAGTGTCAGTGTTATTTAAATTTACAGTTCCAATTAGACGCGCCGTCTTCACTGATGAAACCGTGCCGTGTCGTGTGTAGCGCGCCTTATTAAGCGTTCGGTAATTAAAATTTATAGCATCCGATCAGAAGAATACTATATTAAGGTGCATTAACGGGTCTTTTCCCAATTTGTAACATAATAAGACATAATGTAACGTAATAGGTTTATGGCAGAAAATTGCGGGAATGGTCATACATTCACACATTTTAAACCACCGACGCAAAAAGAGGCGTGTTTAAAGTTTGACATCGAAGTACCTATGTCTATCTGTGTGTACAGAGACACCTCTGTTTGTGGCATCGTAGCTTTCAAATAGATGGACCGATTTCGATGCGGTATTTTCATTTGAAAGCCAATTTTCTTGCGGTGTTTATTAGTTACTCGAATGTTTGGTTAAGGTCGGCCCAGCAGTGTAAGAGTATCGGGTCTTTTCCAAAATGATGTAAGAATCTTTGGCGTATTACTCGATTATGTGCTTCATCCTACTTGCTTAGTATATGTAATCGTAAAATGACAAGATTTTTTTAATAAGTAAAATCTCTAAATCTCCCGGCTCGGGCTCTCATGTTAAACGGGTCTTCTTGATACGATCTTTATTTTACTATATTTTATAATACCAATATATGTATACTAGTAGGGTGCGTGAGGGCGCGGGCCACATGTGGCCCGCGGGCTGTCTTCCCGCCTATAAAGGTATCGCAATCCTCAGTCATCTTTTCCCATACATTTTCTATGGAAAAAAAAAATTCCGCCATATTGGTTTTTTTTTCTATTCATCGCGTAGACCTTCTGATCCTGATCATCTCTTGTCAAGAAACCACTCTTCCATCTTTTATACTCTTCAAGATATTGGCGATATTCATTTGGCCGCCATTTTGAATCCGCCATTTTGAATTTTTTTTCAGCTCACTGCCAATTGGATGACATTTCAAATGACATTTGGTCGAGCACCCCCCACCTATCTCTACTATCCTTGGCTGTGCTCTTCATCCGTCTTCGAAATCCTCAATCATCAGCTCTCTCCGTATTTTTCCTCGGATTTATTTATTTTCTTTTATAAGACCCCATCCGTGAAAAAAAAATTTTTCATACAAAATTGTTCAGGAGAGGTGATAATCAGTCAGTGAATCAGCACGAGTAGCTATATATATATTAACTAGTTTTTCGCGTGGGGGCGCGGCCCGCTAAAGCGGACCGCGTAACTGCTTGGAGAAATTTACGTGGTCGCGCATACTCGGATTTTGCAAAAAGTCTGTATTTCAAATTTTCCCTAAAAATGGGGTAATTTTTTAAACCACCCAAGATCTGTAAAAATTCAGGATCGTTAAAGGCAAAACACAAAAATTATCAGCCTCCACTTCTCGTTTCGGATCTGTGGCGTCCCGGGTTGAGGAAGAAAAATGAAAAATTTGAAAACACCACTGCTCGGCCGCCATCTTGTTTTTCCTAATTTTTCCATTTTTTATAAAAACCGTTTTCTCATTTCCTCGAGTTCTGCGAGTTTGAACGAAATCGGTTGGAAAACAAAAGAGTTACGAAAGTCACGTCGGCCGCCATCTTGTTTTTTTGAAATGTGATAATTTTTCCTTACTCGACTCCCACGCCCTATCACATTTCCCCTACATCATTGTATCGTTTTCTGTTTGTTTCTGGAAGAAAAATGACAAATTTTTATAGTTCATAATTGCCATACAATTTAGTATGAAAAAAAATATTCCGCCATTTTGAATTTTTTTTCTTTTTGCTAAATAGACCTCCTCATTCTGATCTTCTTTTGCTACGAAACCACTTTTCTATCTTTCATACTTTCTGAGATAGACACCGACGAAATTTGTATGGCGGCCATCTTTTTTCCGCCATTTTGAAAATTTTTTCAGCGCATTGGCAATTGCACGCGGTTTCGAATGACATTTGGTCGAGCACCCCCCACCTATCTTCAATACCCTGGCTGAAACCTTCACCCGTCTCCGAAATCCTCAATCATCAGCTCTCTCCATATTTTTCACCGAGTCATTTCTTGACTTCTATACGAAACCACAAGTGAAAAAAAAAATGTTCATACAAAATTTTACAAGAGGACATTTTGGGGAAAATCTCGAAAACTACCTCGAATGTGGCAACACTGCTTATACACCACTATTCTGCCAGTCGAGTTACACAATCGGTTCATACATGTCGACTTTCCGAAATGTTGCCAAGTGCCTCAAAAACACGATCAAAATATTCAAAAAAATTAAATAAAAACAAAATGGCCGCCACCATATTCCACATAAATATTTTACATAGTTTCGTATTCTTCCTAGTAACTACAGGACTAACCGCTCCTGATGACGTTACAATTTTTCATCTCGCTAGCACCCAGGCGACATGATGGCCCCTGAAAAGTGACCATGTCGAAAATCACTTTTACTTTGATAGATTCAAGTGTTGCCAGTGCTCGATCACAAAAATACCCAAATTTCATTTGTACAAGTAAGACACGTGGTCGCTCATACTCGGATTTCGCAAAAAGTCCGTATTTAGATTTTTTACGTTTTGGGGAAAATCTCGAAATTTCCCGAGAAATGGGGTAATTTTTTCTTCCCCAATCAATACTTCGAGTCTTTACACACAATCGCCCCATAGAAGTCGAAACGCTCCAATGCTGCCAACTGCGAGAAATTTGACTTTCAAAATTGCGATTTTTCATACCTCACACTGATTGGCCGCCAGAACAGCCGCCATCTTGGATTTTGAAAAATTACTCCCGTTTTGTCAAAATTCAGGATAATTGTGGGCGAAACAAGAAAAAATTATCTCCCTCGAGTACCCCGTTTAGGATCTGTGGCGCCGCGGTTTGGGGTCGAAAAATGAATAATTTTAAAACGCCACAGCTCGGCCGCCATCTTGTTTTTCAAAATTTTTCCAATTTATCTAAAAACCATTTACTCATTTCCTCGAATACTGCAAGTTTGAACGAAATCGGTTGGAAAACAAAAGAGATACGAAAGTGACGTCGGCCGCCATCTTGTTTTTCTGAAATGTCATAATTTTTCCCTAGTCGACTCCCGCACCCGAACACATCTCCCATACATCATTATATCATTTTCCGTCTCCTTCTGGGAGAACAATTATGTCAATGAGTCAGTGAGTCAGTCAGTCAGTGAGTGGTAATCGAGCTATATATATTATAATAGAGATACATGTCTATAGTAAAATCTTTGCCTTAAAAGATCAATTTCAAGAAATTAAGTTCCCAGAATGGTTTTTGAAAAACAAATAAAATTTGACTTTGGCGGACTGACCCTTGCGTTGTACCTTAATTTATTGGAAACCCTTGGTTAACACTTTTAAGACTTACAAATAGGGGGATATGTGAATTATTTGATTGAAGTTTTGAATACATTTTGAATGTTAAAACTTCATATCATCAAATTAACAGCAGTACTGGCTAACGTGTCTGATTGGAGCATTGTAACAATAATTGCTATGTGTTAATGCAGCAGCGAGAATTAAGCTATTAATTTTAACTGTTAATGCTGTCGAATGCATATTAATTGTAATGTTAATTGGTTGGAATGTTGAATGTGTTTAGTTAAATTTTTACTTTGTTATACTTTGTTAGTTGATGACGTGACTCTTAAAAATGAATTCCTACTAAAATGTAAAGCGGGATATATTACAGTTCATTTCTTAATTTTAGAAGTGTTTCTCCCACTCAACAAGACTCCTTTAAAACCTAAGTAGACGTGGTATACCTTTATTGTAATCAGATTTTGCAAAAATACAGCAGCGATGAGCTTACATATCTATGCAGCTGATCGGTTAATGCTTGCATCAAATCATACGCAGCCAAGGCGCCAATTGGCTGGTGATAGCTACGTTGCCATGGTTACTGGTGATGGCTGGCCGATTTACAATTTTATATTTTCGAGAATCACACCCAAGTTAGTCGATTGACTCTGGAAAGAGAGAAGGTGTTGAAATCTTGTATTCCTCATGATACTAAGCCGGGAAAAAAGATACCGTGCAAATTATAAAGATGAAGGTGGTAGATGAAAGAAAAGAGCTAGATAAGACAAGCGGCAGTGGTGGTAGGCCTAACGGCGGACATCACTGCTAAGAGCCAGGAAGGGCGTTTAGTAGATATGGAAGAAAAAGTTAGTTAATCCGTGCAGCTGGCACACTGCGTCAATAGGCCAATCATGGCTGACATAACATAATATGTAACATGACATAAAACTTACGAGACACGAGCTGACTTCTGAAAGACAATTTTTACAAAACGACGAAAAAAGTACACGTATATCCAATAAAAAATACATACAAATTAATTAAATTGTGTACCTAATCTGTACTTCCGTTAATTATAATATTAATAATAATTATTATTATACCCTGCCAGCGATGATCCATGACTTTGAAGAATTTAAATTCTTAATTGCGGATTTTACACAGCGAAGAAGTACCAGTATATTGCCAAACATAAAAGCAATATTTTACAGTATAGTGCATTACGCCATAAAAGGTAATAAACAATAATTTAAGACGGCAAACACCGTGACATAAAAGCACAATGTATTAAATACATCTCTCATAAAGTAACTTGGAACAGCGCGGCGTCTGTACAATGTGGCAGATTGTGGAATTGGATTGGAAAATAACTCTTGAAAATAGAGCATTTTTTATGTGGATGTGTCGCGGTTATTGTGTCTTCACCCTCATCATCAGCTCAGTAATTTTCAGGTTCATATCTCAGAACAGACATGCAGAATTTCTATTTCCTGTGGTAATTCCGTTTCATGTTTCCTGATGTGGCATCGTTATGTGGTTGATATTCAGCAAACTCGAACGAAACATTCTTCCAAGATTCTGATACAAACCGCTGAGGTGTGAAACTTTCTTCCAGCTTCTGTGTTCCCAGACAAGAATGCAGCCAAGTACAAGTAGTGCCTTCGAGATTTTCTACGCAAGCGCGATCCACATTAGACCCATCATTGCTTTTCATCGCATGAATGTAGTCAAGCACGAGCCTATCAATATATATTTAAAAAAAATCTTTTAACTCGGCTGAAGCACGAACTTGGCCTGCGGGGTGGGCTATGGCCGTATCCCACCAATTTTGTGAGAAGACCCGTGCCCATCTGTGGGACACAAAAGTTGTTAATACTTTGCAGAAATAGAAAATAAAGAAGAAAATATTTGCAATAAAACTTTTTTGTATCGCTAAGATTGATAGCGATTAGTCTCTAAAATTAGCATTTCTAAAAAGTAGTAACCCTTTTATTACGGCATCTCTTTATACATAGACTCAAATACAGAATCGTACCAATTTCACTCTGTTGGTAGGTATGTACTTCTAAATGTAGTCTAAAATAATTGCTTCTAAAAGTAAAACGGAACCGATCGCTTGATAATGCCCGTTTACTTCAAACAGAATATCGCAAGCCAAGTTCTGGTTGAAAAGTTGTAACAACTTGCTGTTTGACTCAGTGACTGTATCAGTGTTGGACAAGCTCCAAATCTAGTCGCACTGCGGAGGGAATACCAATCACTGCACGAATGCACTATTTGTTTTGTTATCTGATCAAATCACGCTTGAGATTTTGAATTTACAGCTATATTATTCTAGAGCTTTTTGCGTATATCCATCAGTTAAGGAATGTCCAGATTTAAGACTCAAATATTTTATTTCATACACCTAGGCTTAATCTATACTATAGGCACTTTGATGACGAGTAATTTAAATTTCAGTACCTCTGTAATGGTGATAACTTTTTCACGACTTAAAACTTAGTTTACTAGTTTACAACTATAGTAAACTTAGTTGCCACTCACAAGACACGGTTAAAGTCAGCCGGGTTTTATTTTTGCCAACGTTAATTTGGATTTTCTTTTTCTGGGATATAAGTAGTCCATAGCGGCAGGGCGCGTTTGGAACCCTCGTAAACTTAGTTTTAAGTCGACTTGTAGATATCACCATTCTTATGCAACAAATATCTTAACGACGCTTCGCAAGAGCCTGTATGTTAGGCCTATGTGAAATAAAGATATTTTGATTTGATTTCATTTATGCTAATCCGGAGTCAATCTCAAGTACGAATTTCAGATTCGTTCAAATCGGTTCAGTGGTTGCGGCGATAGTAACAGACAAACACGCATCCAAAATCCCGCTAATCGCCAGTAAAGTAACATCAATAACTTATATCACAGAAAAGAGATAAACTTATTCTCTGATCCGTGATTCACGCACGTCGATAAACGGACTTAAATAAGAAAGTCTGTTGGCTAACTCATATCTACAGCTTTTTGGAGTTCGACTAATTTCTATACTTTACTATCATACTCCTAATGACCACTGCATACCTACTGGTTACGGTATGGCAAGGGATTTCATATTTTTAGCAATGGACATTCAAATGGCGGTTTCCCTAAATAACCAAATATTTTTGTTACTGAAAAGATAGGCCAACTTTAAAAATATTTTTTCTGTAAAATGAATAGTAAAGAAAATCTTACTAAAAAAACTATTTTATTTTTAACACAAGCCTTTTTTCGCAATAAACAGTTTTACTGTAAAATATAAGGAGAAGAAAACAATAACGTGTTGTTTTGAATTACGGGCCAGACCCACCCTCCGGATATAATGGACCGATTTTTCACAGCGAAAGGGCCTCTAATAAATTGTTGGTTGGCTCTGGGATTAGGGTTTTTTCCTTCGGAAATTTAATTATTTACGTTGCCGCGATGGTTCAACTCTTGACGGAGATTGTCTGTCTTCAGAGGTCTTCAGGATGCGAAACTTTCGGGTAAATTGAGTTGCGATTGATTGCCTTCGTTTCTCTTGGTTTTCTTGAGGGTATTTTGATACTTTCTAAAACGAAAGCATTTGACTCCTGTGTTTTACTTTAAAAATGGTTGGTTTTGTTACCACAGTGTTTTATTTATATCCGTAATAAAACGAAGTTCACTGTTCAACCTGCAAATATACCTACACAATTAGCTTTTATGAAATATTTCCGATTTCTGGGAGTTAGTACAAGTTGTTTGGAAAATTCGATTCGCATGTCGATTCGGTTTCGCCCATTAGCATAATTATAAATTTCAATTTTATTTGCGGGAACCAATCGAAAACGTATAAGGAATCAAATTCTTAGCATTATTAGTAGCCGTGCTGCATTTTAAGCTTTTAGCACCCCTTTTCCATTAATCTCATACATAATCTGTGGAGTTAGTACAGATTTTTGTACGAATTTCGAGTCGACTCGCATCTCACAAACGAATCGAATTCTTCCACACATTTACAGCAAGCGCCATCTATGGATAGTCATTGACATACGGCTGTCAATAGATGGCGCTGGCTGTAAATGTATGGAGGAATTCGATTCGTTTCTGCGATACGAGTCGACTCGAAATTCGTACAAAACCTATACTAACCCCTCTGCCTCCGCGCAAGGGATACGAAGTTATCATAATATTATTTATTATCATAGTAAAATATTCGACGCGAGAGTCGCTCCCGTGACCTCGTCGCGGGGTCAACATCTAAGAAGCTTTCATTACGTCATCCGGTCGCCAGATGCGACAGAGTAATTGTATCCTCGTTATCATTGAATATAACTCATTAATTACTGCTATAATTATAATTGGGGCCCGCTGTTAGTTGTTCACTAGCTGGATACTTTGTACTGTGTTGGTATAGTTTGGTACCCTATGTGTCTGAGGAATATCGTTTTAATTTTGTGTGCTTTGTGTCGACTGTCGAGTGATCACGAGTCTGTAAGTTAAATTAAAGAAAAAATAAGGTGATGCAACGTTTCTTTCTAAGAGTCTCTAGCAGTCTAAAAATGGTAGTACCATTTCCCCTTCCTTTTCAGCACAACTGCTACAGTTGTGCTGAAAAGGAAGGGGAAATGGTTGTATGTGGTAGATTCAGTTGGAATTTTTGGATACTACTACTAAAAACCAGTCTTATCCGTGTCTATATACTCGTAGATACCACTGTGAAAAGTATAGTTTAGGATTCTCTAAATTTAAAGCATCTCAAAATCTACTCGTAAACGCCATGATTCTCAAAATTAATGCGTCCCTTTTAAACTATATAGCATGCATGATGCAGGTACGAGTGTTTAGTTCTGGCATTGTTGTTTATACGGAGAAGGAACGCAGAAAGCTAAATTAATATTTCACGTAGTCTTAAATTTTCATTAATAATTAATTTCGTGTTTACTTACTAAATCAATAGAATAATACAATCTATTTGAAAAGAGGTCCATGCCCAGATATACCTACCATAAGAAGACCTAAGAGGACTCTCATTGTTTTTTTTTTACTGTGGATTGCGATCAAAATCCAAGAGAAGGTAAATTTTTAGAAGCTGTTCCTCTAATTATATTATTGCGGGTGTGGTGTAACTTTATTCAATTGCAAGTACAATGCAGAAAGATGTAAAATATAGATCTCAATTCTCAATCTATTCATCACACATCTTTTGAGCAAGTCACAATACCTTTATCTAATCCAAATTAAGTCGAACTACGACCTACATTTAATACGTAAGCTACGAAAGAGAATCCCGTACCTATATACATAGACTCTATTGTCTATTACCACTAACTCGTACATAACAAAGGCGTTAATTGGGGGACCCTAACTGCCTACAACTCCCATTAGGGCTAAGACCGTTTCCCTTATTCCATAATTCCCGAATCCCCGGGGCCAATACGCCTGTAATTTTACTTTAATTAACGAAACTTCCGCCTTCAGTCCCTAGTCTGATAAGAAGGCTTGGCTGATTACAAAAAAATATTGAAGCTTTTTAATTTGTAGGTATAATTCTAGATTAAGTATCTACTTAGTTATTAGTGGATTCTGTCAAAATTGAGGGTGGTGTTTTGGAAGAGAAAAAGAGGGTATATTCCCGAATTTACTCTTTATGGAACTCTAATAAAGTCAAATATATTAAAACTTTCAACAGTAGGTACTTTTAGGGTTCCATATCAAAAATAATAGTTAAAAATGAACTCTTATGGCGAGACTTTCTTCGTCCATCTGTCTGTTCGTCTGTCATACTCGATTATTTCAGTCGTAAAATACAGGCCCCGCCCCCCTTAACTCCAAAGTTTAGTAGTGAAAAAAACTGAAATTACTATTAATAGCGATTAACGTATATTTTACAGGAAAAAATTAATCAACTCGCTATCTAGTATAGTTTTTTGATAATAACTATTAACCTCCAAAAACAATGTTTGCGGATCGTTAGCAAAACGATACATATTTTATTGTAGGTACCTATGCTAAGTTGCCTAAGTAGCATAGGTTACTACTAAATGGAACCCTCAGTTGCGCGAGTCTGACTCACACTTGACCGGTTTTTCTCCTTCATTAGATTAGTGTAGCCATCAAAACATGGTTACAGCATTTTCACTAAATACACAAATGTTAAGGTGCTCATCAGTTCCATCTACTAGAATTGGAATAATATAAATTACTTATAGACATAGCTAGTCTAGCCACGGATTTTAATGAAAAACGTTCAAGCTCGCTGACGCTACCTTAAGTGGTCCCAAGACTTGCCGATTTCTTTAAAACTGTGGAAGAGAAATCGCTTTTCGATCCTCGTTAATAGCCATCCTTTCCGGGAAATTTTAATTAACTTCGACGGGAGAGCTTTTTTTAGTATTGCGATGAATTATTGATATGAAAAACGCGCTGAAGTTTACGCTTAAATTTGAGAAATTAAGCTCCTTTTATGTGCAAAGTGCAAGCGCCACGTTTTATTAATTAGGAAACGAATATTTCAGGCCAATTACTATTTATCTTTGAGAATATAAAAATTAGTTACTTATAGACTGGACATAATCTTTGGCGAAGTGATGATTATTATAATTTATCTTATAAACAATAGTTAAGCTAAAACCATCCCGAATTAAAACTGAGTGTGCTTACACCTAAACCATATTATTTAGTAAGCTATTTAAAAGCATAAAGAATTCCCACAGTACATGTCTAAGTACGCCATAAAAGATTCCTGATTCACATAGGTATCTCCAAAGTATAGATTGGAAAATAGAAACCTTTCTTTGCATAATATGGTGTAATCGTGTATGGTAGATGCTTACAAAAAGAAGTTATTAGAGATAAGCTGTTTGTCTTACTACATTAGCTACTAAGATGTAAAGTATGTCACCGTCATCACTTCTGACGATAAAGCCTTTGTTCACGCTACGAAGGACACAGTGTAGCGTCGACAGCCTTATTTGTGCCTTTTTTGCGATATAATAAAATGTAACGCTCATGGGGATGGTGTTTGTATCCTTTTGTTGATTCTTTTTTCAAAGACATAATATGTTAAGAGAAACAATGTATTGCTATTATGTAGATAGGCAGGAACTTTTAAAGAGTCTTAAGGATAATAATTTTCGTGAGCAGAAAGTATCAAAAGTCGTACACAAAAGTGTAAACTATTATATTATACTAGCTGTTGCCCGCGGCTCCGCCCGCGAGAATTACGATTTTTTTTTGCATATACCGAGGAATTACTTGATTTTTCGCGGGATTCTGGTATTATGTTATACAGAAACCTGTTCTTACTTCGCACGGGTTATCTTGTGGTGATTTTGAAAACTCCTTTTTCTTAATCATAATATAAAGGTTCATTAATACGTAGTTGAAAAATCAAAAGGACGATTTTAACTGTCGATATTTCGACCCAGTGGCACAGGTCGTGGTCACTACGTGACCACGACTTGTACCAATGTATCGAAATATCGACTGTTAAAATCGTCCTTTTCAATGTGATTTTTATTCTGAAACCACGAAATATGTCAAAAATGAATGAAACGAAATGAATGAAATCATGTGAAAATTTGTACTGGTGGTAGAGCTCTTCTTTCAGGGTTCGGCCGGGTAGGTACCACTGGGATAAAATACTCTATTAACAATATTCCCCAGCCCAACATAAGAGTCATTTAAAAACCTTTGCTTCATCTCAATACAATCCAAAATATCCGAATGGGCAATCGCTATATATTTCTTTACGAATAAAAATACTTATGACAGTCAGTCGGTTAGGATCGATAAGACCTAAGAGTTTAAAATATTTGTGAACCATTATTTACCCTTTCCATATTGCGGATGATAAAAAAAGACGCGGCACTCCGGGAATGTCGACAGAAGTGAAAACTTTAATCTGTTGATGATTTAACAGTGCCATCTTAATATAAAGTCATGAAACAGTAAATTACATGACAGTTAATTATTATTTAAAAAAACTCGGTAGTACCTATCTCAGAGGTATACATTCAAGTTCCACATAAATTGTAGAGATGGCGCTATACGGTATAACGTATCAAGTTTCATGATTTTGTTCACCCTAAAAGTGAAAAATCTTAAACCATACAAAATCTTCTGCTAAGCCTATTTATTTACGGCTGTAAGGGTAGTCCCGTCTTACTTTAGCTCTACGTCTTCTTTAGCCACTGTTTCAAGTTTTTCAAGAGTTTCAAGTCACTGAACTTATCGCTAAAGGTTCTGATGTCTATAATTTCTGAACTACAAAAGTGATAATGATAAAATTTATACAAAATAATCTTTAAAGAACCTCCTTTCTAACAAAATAAGAATGAATGAAATCGGACAGCGGGTTTAAGAATTATAACTAAATACACATTTTGACTTTGATGCCGTCTTCCAGGGAAACCATGATGAATTCCGGGACAAATAGTATCCTATATCCTACCTCGGAGTATGAACTATAATCATGTCAAGTTTCATTTAAATCCATCCAGCGGATTAGCCGTGATGCGCGGTCGTGAAACAGACAGACAGACAGACAGACAGACAAAAATGAAACAAATTACAGTTTTGGCTTCAGTATCGACTAAATAGTGTCCTCCAACAAAAATTTTCAAAATATCTTCAATGTACAGAATTCGACCCTTTACAGTTTTATTATAAGTAGTAGATAGATTTGTAGCGAAAATTACCACGTACCTAATTAAAAAAATTCAGCACCGAAGTGTTAATTGTTTGTTCTTGGGGAGCAAGAGACCCGCCAACACTTTCAAGACCCATGTCAACTTTACCTGTCCGCGGAACATGTAGCTACCCCACAAACAAGGCGTCGCCGTTAGGAGTTTTTCCTTATTAAGAATTTCCCAGGTAAAAAAAATAAAGGCAGCTAGTACCTACGTAGTACCTAAATAAAGGCAGCTAGTACCTACCTAGTGTATTAACAGTATGTTAATAATTGTAGGTACTAGCTGCAGTCGTATCTTCTAATTAGTTAAAGATTTTGATGAATGGTGATGCATCATAATATCTTCATATTCATAGACTATAGTCGTAAATCTGTTAATAACGAACAGCATCCTCATATGAATATCCTATCACTAGAATATTTGGTAAAGTGTTTTGTAGAAAATGGGTAAAAATCACTGTTCATTTATAGGAAGCAACTGTTTTTAAGAGCACTTAACTTCCTTTTAACTAGCCATCAATGTTAGCACGAAGTGGAGGAGACTATAACATCAAAAGCTGTGCCCTTCCCCGTTCCTCATAATCACAACATCGCAGCGGGATCAAACTTTTTATGACGTCTTTAACCTTTATACCGGTTTGAATTTTAAATGAGTTAATACATCAATACATCATCTTATCACAGACTAACAGAAAAATATAAACGAATCTTATTTTAAAAGTAAAACTGTAAAATTACAGGGTTTTTCGTGAAAATAAAATAGAGGAAATTATGGTTAGATCCTAATAATTGCCAAATATTTTGAAAAGTTTTGGGCAACTATGTATTTCTCTTTTTTATGATCACTACGTGTACTTTTGACGACCTCCCTGGCGCACCGGACGCGCGCTCGGATTCGAGTTGGAGGTCGCGGGTTCGATTCCCGCCACGGGCCCACTTTGGAATTTTATAATTTCTAAGTTGGCTCAGGTCTGGCCTGGTGGTAAGCTTCGGCCGTGGCTAGTTACCACCCTACCAGCAAAGACGTACCGCCAAGCGATTTAGCGTTCCGGTGCGATGCTGTGTAGAAACCGTTGGGGTGACTTTACTTACTCCTTCCAAGTTAGTACGTTAACATCTTCGGCTGCATCATCACTTACCATCAGGTGAGATCGCAGTCAAGTACTAACTTGTATAGTGTAAAAAAAAAAACTTATAAATGTTCACGAGAACAATCGGCATAATAATTAGTTGCTGTAAGTTTTAAGTGTAAATATTTTCAATCACCACATAGAATCCCACTGATTTGACACCCGGCTATACTGTAAACCTTATTGATGCGTCTCAGACTAGGAATCAGATAATATTATTAATTTAGACTTGATTAAGTTTTGAGATTGAGATTTGTTCAAATCGGCATCATTTACCGGCATCATTAATCGGCATCATTTACCGGCTCATGTCTATCTAATTCCCTTGATCTTAGCATGTAATAGTGTTGCGTTAAAGAGTTATCGACAATCGAGTTTTCGCTTCACGCACGCAGCGGGGCGCCTCCGTGTCTGAAGGCCCGACAGACCCCTGTGGAAACACCTGCCCCCTCGTTGCATGCGACATGACACGATTAACTTACAACCTCGCACGATAATGAACTATAGCCTACAAATTATGTACGCTTTGGAATATCTTTTTAAGCGATGGGCTAACATGAACTGTATATGTATATCTTACTTTAAGGTGTTGCGGCCCTACCAGCCCGCGAAATTCAAAATTTTATTTAGTTTTTTGCAAATATTAGACTAACTACACATTGTAGATTTATGACAATGCATTTTGCGGGCCTACCTTTTATGCATCTACATGTTTTTAATAGAAACATTGCTCGAAAGTTCCCACTCATCTCATATTGGTTCCCGGAAGATAATTTTTTGCAGTTTCCCAGATTTCTAGCTATCGGGAACCAATATGAAGTAAATGAGTGTTGTTGAGCAGAGTTTTTGTTAAAAACATGTAGATACATAAACGTTGTTCCCGCAAAACACATTGCCATTAGCCTTCGATGTATAATTAGCCCACTATGAGCGAAAAACTAAATAAAATTTGAATTTTCTCGCCCGGATGGTACCCATAGCCCTTAAGTAGTTAGCATTGCAATGACGTTCGAAGATGATATATATTTTTTTGTAAAATACCAATACCATGCATATTAATTATGCGTCATGATTTTAACAAAATATAGATAATTATCTTAGCACACCTACATAGGTATCTAGAAGAAGAATGCAGTGACTAGATATAAATTACGGTTAGCTTAAACAAAAGATTTTCGACTCAGTGGCACAGGTCGTACTTGTACCAATGTATCGAAATAGAATATGATGACAGAATGACAAAACGACGGAATGACAGATAAGCAACCCTCTTTATTGCTGAAGAGTTATCAGGACCATGTCTCTTGCGTATATAACCTTTGCTATAGTTGATCGTACATCATGTATTTTACATTTTGACATGACGATTAAGAAATATGAAATGCGCAGGTTATGCTTACGCTATAGATCGGATGATATTTCTCAAGAATCGTGCACACAATTCATCCCGCATGTCATCGTGCAATAAAACAGTGCCTTTTAAAAACTTGTTACAATATAATGCTTTCATGCTTTATAAATATTAAGTAAGTACATCATGTGCGAGTAAAATATTTAAATTTGTAATGATTTTTTAAAAGACCCCTGGAATACATATATTTATTATCCAACTTATTATTTTTTAAAGTTTTAGCTCTTTTTCTGTGTAGGTATGTTTGATAGGTTTCAGAATACTGAGACCTACCGAACATGCACAGATATTTATACCAATCGTAACAATCGTATTCGTAACAAACACGAGACACGAAAATTTAAAAGACTCGTATGTTAAAAAATATATAGTACTCGTATTAACCCAAATACTGATAAAATTACATTATGATCGAATCGGTAAAATGAAAGCTTAAAATTTTGGACGTATTCGTTATTTGATACCTAACTTAGATCTGGCTCAAGCAAACACCATTATTGGAGTACTGCTAGCCAAATACTTAAGGCTCTGTTTAATCATATTCCATCTTGCCATAAAAAATAGCCAAACACCATGCATGCGCCATTACTAACGAAGTGTATGTAAAGTGTAAAATAACCACTGCACACTGCACAGCCATGTTATGATATAAATATTTATCAGAATGTCGTTATGTGTGTAATTTATTTGATTTGATGCGTCCGCAATTTATTCAATATTCATTGCTTGATTGGCTGTCGTTGACTTCAAAGTGAAACGAAATCGTTTTACAATGACCCAATCCGGTACTGTTGGAATTAGATACAATAATAATATATATTTGTATTTATGTACAAGTATATATAATATAGTTTAGTTTATAGTATAAGTAATTTATTGTAAGTAGTTAATTGTATTTATTTATTCCGGCACCCCGCACCACCAACCGCGTATCCAGTTTTAAATATTCCTTCACATTATTGGTTGCCTGGTAGAAATCGCTATGTAGCGATAAGGCCGCCAAATTGTACTCCTAAGTTTGTTTGTATTTAATTTATTTCTTTCTTTTCTATATTTTTATTCTGTGGTGTGCAATAAAGAGTTTATCTATCTATCTATCTATCTAATATTTTTATATTACCTATTGGTTTAGGCAGTAAAACTCTTCCGGATTCCCTCTTCCCTTTCTTAAAACCTAACCTCCAAGGATGAATTATTAATATAATAATTCTGTGTCGGGTATAAATAATTACATTCAAGTGCTATGGTCTATAAATTTTAGCTATATTAGGTACATACAAAAAAAAATTGGAAAGTTCAACTCTCAAGGTCTGTTCGAATTAATCATGTCTAATTTTATTACTTGTAGCGAACAAGAAAATCTACAAATACTATGATGTCTGACCACTCGATTTTATTTCTTCTCTTGACCTATAACGATGAGCACTCAGTATTAACTGCATATTTATTTAGGTACTTTTACAGTTTTTATAAAGTCTTTCGATAGCCGATACGATATCGATGTCTGTTAGACATCGATATCGTATCGGGTATTGTAAAAACATTCAGTGGAGCGCAATAAAATCATTAATATTACGGGTTTCTCACTTCGTTCTGACCTAACGACTTCTGACTGTGCGAGATAAAAGTGTCCGCAATAACTCTGAAATACTGCTCCGACGACGGACGTCTGCTATAAAACAACAATGTCTGAATTGAATGTTTTAACTATCAGGTCTTACTTGGTTTTGTCCAACTGAAGTAATTGTGACAACCTCCTTAGCGAAAATGTCCCTCAGGACAATGATCTCTATCATAATATATTATATTATTATATCATAATAAATAATAATATATTATCTAGGTATCATAATATATCATAATACATATCCTTTGCATTTATTTTTCTTTAAGTCTGTTTTCTTATGTATAGTGTTGGTGCATAATAAAAATAAATAAAAATATAAAATAAATAAATAATATTATGTGGGTTTGTAGTGATTATCATGATACCAGAATTTAAATACTGAAAAGAGACTCATATTAATGGACCTCTGTAAAATACCAAAATTGTATGTTTTATAATAAATAATGTTTTTTGATTTTCCGCGAAAGATAAAACGCTGTACTTACTCTTCTACGTAGTTTAATCATAAGAGCACTCATTCGCTGAAACCATTACGGCGTCTCAAGTACGTAGATGAATAAAAAAATCAAAATGAAAGGCGAATACCATCCCAAACAATAAAAAATAGAAAAAAGAAAAAAAATACAAGCTTTTCCATTATCCATATCCCAACAGACTGGAGTCGGTGGGCGAATAAAACTTAACGCATGGATTCCGTTCGGGATTTGTTTCCTCAATGGCTACGTTGTTGATTTTGTATTTTAGCATTATATTGTTTTGTGGTGAAGTTTGTGTACATTAAATGATAAAGACCACCCGGCGTGCTTGTATAAGCATATGCATCGACTGAAGGCTGCAAGCATACTAGGCGTTTATCGAATTGCTTTCGTAACGGTTTTACCGCGGTTTTTTTGTTACTCAAATTAAGCGACTCGTGTTTGAATAATTTTGCTGATCCTTGAAAGATATTTTTTCCACTTCATGGGTATGCTAAAGACAGAACAATAATATCACCCATTTCTGGAGAGATCATTTAACTAACATTATTTTGTTCGACTATCTGCAACTAATGCAGTCATCCAGTCGAAAATTAAGCTTCCAGAAGCAAAGCCCCTCTAAGAACTTTTGGGTAAGCAACTCTTTCAAGCTAAAAAGCTAAGCATCTTAGTGTTTAAGACTAATTTTACTGTCATTATCTGAGGTTTGATACCGCGGTTAGTCTAGTTTGTATACTCGTCTACCACTTGCGTGAAACGAGGGTTATAAAAAAATTTACACTTTTAACCCTAGAGTCAACTCCCATTGGACAAATTTGACAACTTACTCTGAGTTAGCGAGTTAACTCTGAGTTAACACACTAACCCGGGTTGGCACAAGTGGGCCTTATTATAAAAACTGATACTGACTAGATACTAATCACTGTACTGATTGGAATGTTAGACTCCTGTTGTTTAACATCCCAGTAAGCATCAGGCATTGAAATATGGGCGGAGAAAAGATTCGACGATAATGTGTAAATTGCAACCCAGTTTAGCTTGCCTATAATACAAAAGGTTACTTATAAAGTGCTGGTATTTATCTATAGAAACTCAACATTTAGCACCTATACATGAAAATCCAGTGGTATCCGTAAATTTACTCAAAGCATTAAAATGCTTTTACACGCTGGATAAACGCTTAGGAAACGCTAGTACGATCAAAACCTTATGCCAACAACAGTTGGATTGCCTCATAGCACACCGACACAGCAAACAAACAGGGTCGAGAAAAGTGCTCGCATTTGATTTTATTTCGTGATCCCACAAAGAAAACTGCTAGCTCTCAATACACGAACTCTCCACGGTTGCTTGGATTTTCCTCGGAAAACACTTCAATAAATTGTGTCCGTTGGAATTGTTAAAAGTGAACATTTACTTATTTGATGTACAAACAGTGGTTGTGCACAACGTGTGCACACGTAGTGTCTATTTGAATATACAAAGCTACCAGGAAAATAAACAGACACACGTTTTATGGCTTTACTATAATTTTCTTTTCTAGCATTTCAATTTTTAACTTAGAAGCATACCTACGATTACAAACGTATTTAACAAAGGCGACAAGTTTATAATAATAAATTGGTGAGTTCATTAGCTTTCCTAACTGTAGTTTTTACTATTTAACTTGAATAATTTAGGTAGGTATATTAAAAATACTATCGCAAAAGTAGATAATCTCCAAAGATACATTCAGTAGATATTTTCAGTATAGTTCGCCCCGTTTCCCCTAAAACTATCAGACCCAGAAAATAACTTTTCAATTATATTTTCGACTTTCTAGAATGTCTGCACATCAAACTATCGCGTTGTTAACGACACTCCAAAAGGCTCTAAAGACATTATCACCATCAAAGGGAAAATCGTCGGCCAGGAATTTCAGTAAATGCGACGGGGAGACTAGACGAAAAAATTTGTTTCCGACGCCGCCTCGTACACATTGGGCGACGCAATAAATATCCACTCGTCTACTTCCACAGCCTACAAAACGGAATTTTAGTTATTTCTTATTTCTTTTTCTCAAACATTACTTGAATTTTCCATATATACCTTCTCTTACTACATGAGGTCCTACATAATTTTATTGTCCGGTTAATTACTGTGCGCAAGCATTAAAATAGATACGTATTTATAAAATTAATTTTGTATGTGTAGACTGTCTGAAAGTCTAAAAATCTCTATAAAAATCTAGACATATTTTCATTTAATGTTAAGTCTAAGACGCCTCAAAGGTCAAAGGCCATATAATAAAAAAGGCGCTAGAATGACACCCACATGTGTACCGAAAACCACAGTGTTGACAGACCACCCAAGAGATGGACGGACAACATGAAAAAAACCAAAAGAATCACTGGTTTTATGCAGCATGAGATTATTATCATTGGCGACCCTTCACAAGAGGCTTGTGACAAGAGGCTTTTAGCTGAGAAGAAGAATATAAAACTATGAAAGAAAATGTTAAGTAAGTCAACCAGTTTAAATAATAATCGATCACACCTCAGACTAAAATACTTACAATTTTTCACGACTTCCTTGGTAAAGTAGCGTGCGTCCGGTTTCGAGTGGGAGGGACGCTGTTTCGACTTTTTCCACGGTCCACTTTACAATTATTTTATAATAATTTATAAATCGACTCAGGTCTGGTCTGGTGTGAGGCTTCGGCCGTGGCTAGTTACCACCCTAGTAAAAAAAACGCACCTTTAAGCGATTTAGCGTTCCAGCGCGATGCTGTGTAGAAAAAATCAATTAATACAATGGCATCTTTGGTTGCATCACCAAATACCATTAGTTTAAATCGCAGACAAGGACTAACTTATTGAGGATATTTTTTTAAATATTGCAACAGTTGTCATACTGAATGTACTCTTTATCTTCGTAGTCTGTGGCAGGTTTCAAGTTTCAAGTCATCCAACTCTGTGTGTACACGGAGCGTATTCGCGATCCCCCTGTCGCGATAACACGCACGGCAACTGATGGTACTACCCCGTACCTATTTGTAATTTACTTAAAAATATGGCGGCAGATAAGTGGGGGGGTGTTGCTGTTGCGATTCGCACTGCGGCTAATTCTGGACTTTCACGGTGAATTCTTGATGTGATTGCGATGAATGACGCAGATAGCAACTACTTTAAAGGGACGACACTGCTGTTCCATTTTTGAATTTAATCAATTTTACGTATATATTATTGGTAGGCGTACCTACTTGAATGAAAGCTTCTATAGTGGTTTGGAAATCAAGTACTCATATATTTATTATGGGGTAATATTAAAGTCCTTAATTTTAATTTAGTAATACAGAAAAGTGCTTGCCAGTTTCACAACAGTAATAATATACAGCTCGGGAAACAAATACTTTAGAGCAAGTAGTTCTAGGTAGGTTCATGTTGTCTTAACTGACTAGGTCATTAATTCGATAGCAGTCTTTGTGATTGTGTCATTAAAATTGATACAAATATATATAGCAGGTAGAAGCTTCTCAGCAAAAATATTATAGCCCGAGTTCTGTAGGTACCTTAATTTGGTACCTACGAAGATAAAAAGATGATTATTGATGAGAAAATACTAAAAAGTATAAACTAAGTTATACACACCCACATACTTAAACACACGCACACACACACACACTCACACACACACACACACTCACACATAAGACACACATACACGCACACTCATATACCTACCACACATATAAATTAGAAATACCTGTGTAATTTCTATTTTTATTTCTTATTATTTTTCATTTCTTGCTTTTATCTAAGATCACCCGAAGTGTATGCAGCCTTCTGCAATACAAGTTTAATCTTAGTGCAGAGATATCAAATACAAGCTATTGCGATCTTACTTTGTGACCTTAGACCTTAGCCACATTTGTAAGTTTTGTCTACGTAATAAATTATTCTTATTCTTATCTATTAGATACTACCTACTTACTCTACAAGTCAGTAAGTGATGATGCAGCCGAAGATGATATCGTACTAACTTGGTAAACTTACCTGTCACCGTTTCTACACAGTTTCTACGCTTCGCGATTTGTCTTTGCTGGTAGGGTGGTAAGCTACGGCCGCAGCCGGACCATGAGCCACCGATATG
Source organism: Coenonympha glycerion (assembly GCA_963855885.1). Taxonomy (NCBI): domain Eukaryota; kingdom Metazoa; phylum Arthropoda; class Insecta; order Lepidoptera; family Nymphalidae; genus Coenonympha; species Coenonympha glycerion. The sequence continues at coordinate 9,888,515 of OY979637.1, read as the reverse complement.
AACCTCAAGATGTATAATACAAACCTTTTTCATACAAGAAAAAAGTAGGTAGTGCCATCTGTAAAAATTCCTACTGTACGTTAGTAATATTATTTATTCGGTGCTAATAGGTACCTACGCCTGTGGAAACTGTCCCTGTGGAAATCCGAGTGTACTGTTGTACTTACAGAACAAATTCTTTGGGACTAAGTAATAGTATAAATAGTGATCGGAAGCGTGGACCGCAGCTCATAAACAATACTGCGGTTGGCTACCTACCTACTGATCAATTGATATCAAGACAAACATTTTTGACACCAGTAAACTGGCGACATTTTGTCACATGGTCCGCCAGCTCCTGTGTATCAAGGGAAGTTATTGTCATCATTAAAAAAAATATATTTATATTTTCTAATTAATAATGACCAATTTACAGTAAGTTTTAATATGTTTTGATGCTAAGAAAATCGATATTCAATTGTGATTTATTTAGCAGATATACCTAGTTAAGAGATCACTACGAAACACGTCACGTTTTTGATGCAAATGCAAAAGAAATGGTACAACGCAACGTCAGAGTTGATAGCATACTAATATTATACATTTAAGCGATGTGATCGTGAATAAAATACTGATTAATCACGCATTTTTGTAGCACTGACATAGTCATACACTCCTATTTATTTATTTGGCTTTTGGTTTTAGGTATTTTAGGTAGAGGGTATAATTTAATTGCTTTAAAGACGGGGTGCAATATGCATAATTTATATTCAAGGTTAGTTAGTTCAAGTACACTGGCATAGTTGTCTCAAGCAATATAGTTTTGCTGTAGAAATTAATGTGTAATGTGTACACCACACAATATTTACTGGTACTATGCGAATATTATTTGCAAAACTCAAGTTTATTGCTGCCAAGCGTTTAAGAGTTCTGAAACGATGAGGCTTGATGAGTAGCTTAGAAAAAAAGTTTCACTTAGTCAACCAATTAGGATTAATAGGTATCACCCATAGATATCTATGGGTTTATATCCCTTGCAAGTTTATTAGTACCTATGCAATATATCCATAACTGTATCTCTCATCAGTTTTCGTTATATACCATCAGGTAACATCCTACATAATTATACTTAGGTCGGATATGTAAAGCCGACGTCCAGTATTTTTCTATGACCTCGAAATGTCTACGGTAAGTTGGATAAATAACTATGGTTACTCACTTTCTAGTTTAGTCATTAGTCAAGTAGTTTAGTCTGATGGCATTTGCAGTTTCAACTGCTTAAATCTATGACACTAATATTAGGTAGAAAAGTTTGTCTATGTGTATGTATGTTTGATACTCCTTTACGCCACACCTACTGATTTGGCTGAAATTTATAACAAAGATCCAGGGTATACCCCTGGATTAAAACATAGAGAACACCGCTTAAGTTTTCGTTGAAAGTTCATTTTAATTAAACAACCTCTACCTAAGTATATGTTGATTGACAACCTGTTATTTAGTTATTATTAAAGGACGTAGACTAGTTATTATTAAAGGACGTAGACTCACAAAACAAAGGTTAAATCCACAACACAAACTAATGACAATTTATTAGTAGTATTAGTCATTGTTTATACCTACTAGTCAATAAATCACCGAAAACACCGCCGTATTGCGTGACCCCCACCGAGTTTCGTTCACCGGTGTCACAGGTCCGTGTTGATTTCCTTCAGCCCGTGACTAATGCAAGGCCATCTGTGATGTCTTCTAACCTTACTTTTTATTTAAATTGGCATATTTTATGAAGGATACGGATTTGACTGCGAACTCACCTGATGGTAAGTGATGATGCAGCCGAAGATGTTAACGTACTAACTTGGAAGGGGTAAGTAATGTCACCCCAATGGTTTCTACACAGCATCACATCGGAACGCTAAATCGCTTGGCGGTACGTCTTTGCTAGAAGGGGGGTAACTAGACGCTGTCGATGTCGAAGCCTCCCACCAGACCAGGCTTTTTGCAAAAAATCAATGGTAAATAAATAATAAAAATGAGGGAGTACTTCAGGGTTGTGTATTGTCTCCCGTACTCTTCTTAACTGCCATAAATCCGTTACCGTTTCTGCTTTTTTTAATATCTCTATGAATTCTGTAGTAATTTTCTTAAACAACTAAGAAGGACCAAAATAAAAGATTCTTAATTAAATAAAAACGTACAGTTGTAAATTAGATAACAGAGTGTAACATAAAAAGGGTAAAATAGGTAACATTTAATATTACCCCAAAAGTTTTCTTACACAGTCCATTGTACAAAGTCCATACAGGGAGGGAATCAATTCAAGTCAAAGGAATATTCATCAAACAAGTATGCTGTCGATATTTCAAGAATTCGCTAGAGACACCGCCTACCTGAAGTGTAGAACTGGAAATTGGAAACCATAACTCAACGTGTATTAGGGGAAGGAAAACTCCACGCCATCTGTAGGCCTTATCTACGTCTATAAATATCATACGGAACCCCGGGTCGAAGGAGTACGAATTATAGCTACGAAAGTACTTTCAGTAGCTGTGTTATGGGTAATTCATGCACCCTCGCACTCTAATTTTACGGGAATTTTAGGTAATTATTTTCCAAAATTCGTGACTTCCATCAGTAAAGTCGATTTAGTTAGATTATTTGATAGCTGAGTTACTCACCTTTAAGTCCGCCAACCTGAATTTGGGCAGAGTGAAGGAACATGTCTCTATATTCCTCCCTACATATTAATATACGATAGGCAGGCTAGGGTTATGCTAAAGTGCATGTATGTTTGTGAATGTTAATAGTGACAAAGTATGGGGTATAATTAGGATTAGGCACTTGATAAGGATTAATTTGAGAATTCGGCCTATAGTTAATATTGTAAAATAATAACAGATACTGACATCAGTAGGAATTGTGAGCTTGTAATTTTACTTAAAAAATAGAAGGCGTTCTAAAAATAATGAACTAAGGGAAAGGCACTGAGTGTTCACTGCAAATATATCCCTACTTGACTTCGAGACGCGACGGAGAGATCTCTTTGAAATTGCACAGGGGTGATGTGATTGATAAAGTAAATAAAAAGTCAGAGAAAATTGAGTTTGGAGTCACTCTGGTCCTAGTTTTTTAGAGATATTTTGTAGGAAATACCTAAAAGCAAGACCAGATAAACAAAGGATTTGTAGGTTTGATTTTCACGGCTGAGTGAAGCAGACTGATCAAATGCAAATTCAGCAGACAGGAAACCTGAGACACCATCTATAAGTGAAAGCCATTTATAGTTACAGATCGATAAAGTGAATCAACCATGCTGGGAAAGGACATGACTACGTCATCAATATTCGATAAGATGAATTTATGGTGACGGCTCAAACTGTTAACGCTGCTAACGGAATCGACCTACCAAAATGATTTTGTCTATATTAGCTTTATATAATTGCTCTTCAAAATATCACTGGAACTGACAGGGGGTAGCGCCGTCTATTTTCTGACAAGAGCCATCATCCAACACCTGGTGTGAAATGCAATCAAGTTTAATTATTACGGATATTAATAACAAGGGCGTGCTGGGGACCGGTTGGCATGGAAACACCCCAAGTAGAGACGCAGGCTGCGAATCTACCACACAAACGTTAGATATTTATGAGGCAAGCTGATTAAGGGCTGTAATTGTCATGAAACTTTTGCTCTCAAGTGGAACTAAATGCAAAATTTAAGACAAAATAAAAGCTATAAATAGTAACTATAATTCCAGAAACAATCCAAATATTTGCATATCCAGTATAAATTATGATCAGCGTAAGTAAAACGTATTCATCGTTATCGTAGTCTGTACTGTGCGCCGATCGGTTCCCTGATTTACATCAGCCAATCGACGGACATTATTAGTAAACGTTTTTCTTATGCAATCAGACCCCAGATTAATTTCATGAATCAGATAAATTCTAGAAAATATAGCAAGAATCCATCTGAATTAAAGCAGCTTTTAAGTAAAAAAAGATTCATAAATAAAGTTACGAAAATCTATTTTCAATGCACATACCTACCTACTTCAATTTCATATTTCTAGTCTTCGAACAAATACTACGGCAACAACCCTGTGTGCAATTTAAGGTCCATTAGTATGTGATGTACATGATTAACAAGCAATTTGCCAGTTTAATGCTGCTTGAAGTGTTTTGATTATACTTGCGAACGACTATTTTATTGGGTACCTTATTATTCAGAGCCGTGTCATTTACTTGTTATAGCTTGATGTAAAATTTTACACCAAAGGCTCTTAGTTCTTCTATTCAATTGCTAATAGTCCTCACTGTTGAAGAAAAAATTAAAACAATTTCGAGTAAAAATTTAGTACTTTAATCCGGTTTTCGAGTCATCAAAATATACAAAGAGATTTTTTTAGGTCTAGATACTATCCGGGTTGTACAAAATTCTACAATGATCCTATTAATGATAACAGTAAAGTTAGAGTCCGACCTGAGTAAATCGTTAAACTACACACAATAAATATTATAGTAAAGATAAAATTGTATAAGGTTATCAAATATTTTTAAATTATGTACACAACTAAAATCAATCAAAATTATACTATATCACAGTCACTAGAGAAAGTTAAACTATGTAATGACTACATTACGTTATATGGCAGTCTATTACGTAAACACGTCCACAAAGCTACAACCCATAAGACGACCCTTCCCTAACACCGCTTTTTAAACGAAATTATTGTATAAAACATTAGGTATATAGAGCAATCATAAATGAACATTTTCTTCCAGTATTTATTAGATTTTAAAAATATTAGTGTCAATCTTTGAATTTCAGCAAAGTAATTGTTGGAAGCGGTGTACCTTACAACCTTTCAATTTCGTTATCCTTAAATTTGACAACCTTTTTACATTGTTTATGTACAGTATCCCTAAATTTAGTATTGCTTTTATTACATTCTAATGATATTTTTTAAATGAGCTAAATTAACTGCGGTATGTATGACCTGAACAACCCGAGGCTCCAGAGTTAGTAGTAAATGCGTGCATTTCTCTGTAGGGCGATTCTCTGTAACAAATTCATATAATTCAAGAAGAAAATCTATTTGATTTATCATGTGCATACAAATCTTAAATTCTTCAGACGTACCTTTCATATGGTGGAGGTGGAAGAATATCACATAAATTCATCCTACAGTTTTGTTCACTTCTCCGCCCTTGACTGGAATGTTTTGAATCTTGAGTCATTTGTCTAAAACTATTTTCTCTACCCAACCATTGCCATTGAGGATAGTCATACTCCACATCAGCAATTGCTGTCCATTCTTTAATACCATCATGATGACTAGACGAGCGAGACTGAGTTGTTTTACAAGATGGGCATTCATCTAGTGATAACTCTTGGATATCGTCTCCATCATTCCCACATTTTGTCATTTCACTATAGTCTTTTGTTAAAGTTGAACTGCTACTCCGACAGCAAGTAGAACATTCTTCATTGGAATATTGATTACTATCAGCAAAGGACCTCACCATACTATTATCACACGATTCGGGACTAACTGCACATTTTATACAAGAATCTTCTGCATCTGTATGATCCTGCAACTATATTTCGCTTATTAGTTCTACTCGATCAGTAACCTAATGTGTAACTTTACTGAGTAAGGATCTGCAAAATACCTGATAATTTAGTTCAGTGTAAATAGCGCTAGAAGCATAAGGTTCCGGAGGGTGCCTTCTGTTATCTTCGTGAGACATCATATTAACGGTACTGGTATGTTGTGGAAGACTATATTCGGCTTCCATAGCCATAGTTCCTATAGTATGACCACCTAAAACGTTTGTAAAGCGATCAGTTTCTAATGATAACATCTTAGAAAAAGCAGTACAATTTCTACTTACTATGGAGTAAACTTTGGTGACAGTTTAATATTTCTATTCTTGGTTCATTTGATCCTTCATACATAGGTCTTTCGCGAAGCCATACAGCTTCTTTACCCAACAAACATTGAGTATTTGTTATTGGAGTACCTAAAATTAATAACATTAAATTATCTTCAAAATAAAAACCATGATTTGCAGTTCTTCTAATTTCATCAATACATAAAGATTCCTCTATCTTGTAGCTTTATTCGGCAAAATACGCTAAGCGATCCGCAAAGCAAATATTAATGCCAATAACAGAACTTGTAACGTGTTTCGAACTTACTAGCAGTGTTGTGACTCTTTCGGTGTTTAGTCTGTCTTCGGCGTAAGTAAACAATAACAACTGTCCCTGCCACTATAACTGTTAATAGAAACAAAGTTAGCACTAGCAGCCAAGTCTCTTGGAACATTGACAATATCGCCTTATCAGTCGCGGGTTCCGTTCTGAAACAATGTAGCCGCTATTTAACTGTTATTTTTAGAGTGAAAGAGAAATTAAGCTGCAAATGTTAATAATACTCTTAGGAATTATACAAATAATGATTGATATAATTATAAATACAAAGAAATTTAATTTTAAAAAGCCATACTAAACTGGGTAAAAAATACGAGTACCTAACTAAAAGATTCTCGTAAATTATGTTGAAAGACAAAATCTATACTCGTATTTAACCAATTCTTAAACCTAGTATTCATCAAAGTCAAAATAATAATTTTTTACACTCAACAAGTCATTACAGTCGAACCTGAGTAATTGAGAACTGGGTAAGCGAGAAAACTCTATTAATGAAAGTCATTTTGTCGTCCTAACTCTGAAACCCGACTTAGTGAGAAACCTCTACGAGGGCAAAAGAGTTCTCGATTCCTTGAGCTCTCACTTAATTTTGACTATAATATGTACTTAGTTGCAGTCTCGACTGATTGTAAGTGATGATGCAGCTGAAGATGTTACCGTAGGTATTAACTTGAAAGGTAAATCACCTAACATAACATAACGGTTTCTACACAGGATCGCGGCGGAAAACTAAATCGCGTCGCGGTGCGTCTTTGCTGGGTTGTTACTAATCACAGCCGAAGCTGTGATTAGTAACTGTGATTGATAAAATTTAATTGATGACTGTACTATTTGTTACTCCTGTTAGCTATGAGTGTAGTGATCTGGCTGAAGTACTCACTGCACGTAGTGCCTCTGCGACTGTGTTGGTAGCATGTGTATCTGCGTGGGCGCGCTAAAGGGTCCGTGTCCGCGGCGCGTGACGGCAGCTGCGCGCGCGCTGTAGCGTCCACCAGCACGCAGGGAGCTGGCGGCCGCGGCGCGCGTCCGGGCGCCGAGCGACATCTGACCTACCACCCGACCGTTGGTGCTTCCACCGACGCGTACCTCAATCTGTAAGGTTAGTACAGGTTTTTGTATAAATTTGGAGTCGACACGCTTCGAATGGACGGAACGGATTAAACGGTCGTTAACTTACTAAATAACCGGCAAGTTCGCCATTCCATGTATGTACAGGCGGTGGTTCCCATCGGATCCAAGCTGATGTTGCATTAATAACCCCTGCTGAAACATTTTGAGGAGCAGCAGAAGGAACTAGAACAATAACAGAACTAAAGTTAGAAACTAGGTTTACATTGAGAAGAAATAGTTTCTGTATAAAGTACTTACTGTCTTCATCTGTAAGACCATTTTTCATGTTGGATGGTTTGCCTAGCAGCAATTTGTAAAACGGCATCAAAAATATATTATACTTAGCATACGGCATTAACCCTGTAAGTAAATGGCTGGAAGACCCACTGTTATGAACCGTCGTCATTGTAAAATTATCATATTTTGTTAATTCGATAAAACTTTCTAGAGAATTATTTGTTTGGTGCATATTCTGGAAGTCAATAGCGTGATGGCGGTTCAAAGAGGTACCGTTGAACCATATTTTGACACCTTCTAAATATTCATTGTAGTCTGTTAATACCTGCAAAAAGAGAGACACCTATACATTTGTGTTTTATATTTATTTGTTTAAAAATAAACAGTCCAAAGATATTTGAAATGAAGAAATTTATTTCCACTTACGTCCCATACAATTTTCAAAGTCGTCGAAGAAATTCCCTCTACCCTTCTCAAAGCTAAGACATCTTGTTGAAGATATCGACGTGCCTGAACAAGCTCATATTGCGTCATTGGCGGGTGGTTTTGGGGTTTATCACCATATTCTGGATTTGGTGACGATGTCTCAGAATGACCATTGAATGAGTTTGCTTCTCTTCTTAAGACCTACGATAAATAATTATATAATTGGTTGGATAATTGGTTCAAAGCCTGAATTAGAAGGTAAAGACTTAAAAATTGTTATTTCAGGAGTCGTTGCTTAAATAGCAAACGTCAATTTTTTGTTCCAAACAGAGCCAAAACACTGATGTTTCATTGTACTTGTTTAGTTAAACAAGAGCTGAGCAACGTTTAAATAAGTAAAGGATCCATAAAACATACTATAGACCAAAAAAAGAACCGTTACCAACTAAATGTAAGTAAATAGAAATATTACAAAATATGTACCTACCTGTAAAGTCGCCGTATGCAAAGCACTTCCTGCAGCACTAACCGCTACACAAGTCAGTCTCCCAGCATGTTGTGTCACCACTCGATCCAAATATAGTGACCCAGTTCCATGGCCCGTATTTGGAAAGACAAGTTCCTATCGTAAAAGAAATCAATCGTATAGACACTAAATTGACTGAATTAATAAACAAATGATGGGCCCGAAACAAACCTGTGAACCTTCCATCGTCCAAAACACAATAGGCTTGGGAGTACCATCGGCTTCGCATGGAAAAGATACGGATTCTCCTTCCCATGCCGTTTGATCTGATGGAACTCGGGTGAAATGTGGTAGTGCTAAAATTATTAAAAATGTACTATAAAATCCGACAAGTAAAAAAATAATTTACGTAGAAATCAAGGCACGTTTAAGGCACGTAAAGTGTGAAAAATCCCAAGGAAAATTCTACAAAAGATGTTTACAAATTTTAGTGCTATACTGAAAAAGTTTATTCAAGAACTAGCTGTTGCCCGCGGCTCCGCCCGCGTGCAGTTCGTTTATTTACAAAAATGCTTCCCGTGGAATTTCTTAATTTTTCCCAAGATAAATGAGTGGTCCCTGGGTTCGATGGACCCGTAAAGGAGTCTTCTTCCAATCTCTCCTGTCAACGTGCTATCTTCTTTCACACAATTTACCTATATCTTCTTTGGTCTTCCTCTACTTATACACTCTGTCGAAATCGCTTATGTTACTCAATTCGCATGGAGTAAGACAGAGTGGGGCGTGACATCGTGGATTGTAATATCTATACTAACCAAACTTATCTTATTCTGAGATGATACCAACGCCCAGATATTGTAATTAAGCATTCTGATGCGCTGCTGTGTACGTAGCAACCCGTTCCTGCTACGTACGGGTTATCTTGTATAGTTATACCTAGTTGCACGTTCAAAAGGACGATTTAAACTGTCGATATTTCGACCCCGTTTTAATTGTGCTACGTAGATAAGTAGCTATAGGTTTTTTTAAACATCCCACGGGTGCTCTCAAAATTTTTCAGGATGAAAAGTATCTTAAACGTTGACCTGGCATATATATAAAGTAGGATCATAAAATTTCATTTAAATCCGTTACTTGAAAGACGCCTGCTAACTGTTTTTGTAATGTTTTCTTTCCCGCGGGAACTCGATTGGATTAATAAGTTTTACTACTTATATATATATTTTGTTAAAGAGGCAACTTATGGTATCAGCATAACAAATTTTACTAAATTAAGTTCATTAGTTGTTGTTTACAAAGCTGTTAAATTAATTGCAGTTTTTTAACTATCCCACGGGAACCCTTTATTTTACCGGGATGAAAAGTATCCTATATATTGACCAGGGACATAAGCTACCACCACACAAAATTTCATTGTAATCGGTCCAGCCGTTCCAAAGATTAGCCCGTACAAACAGACAGACAAACAGATAAACAGACAAACAGACAAACAGAGAAACAAAAAATTTGAAAAAAATTTAAATTAGTTCTATTTCACTTCTTACATCCCCCTGACTCCATTTTTAGCATTTTTTTTATTTGTACAGAAATTCGACCTCTACAGATTTATTATATGTATATTGATTGATGATGATAGTTGATGATACTAAATGCCTAATGGTTGCGTCAACTGCTAAAAAATCAGCTGTAGGTCATTTATTACTTCTGTACTTTCCATTAGACATTATTTAGGTACAATAGTATGAATAGTACTAACAATGAACCGTTAATGTGGCACTGGCGACGCTATATCCAGCCTGACTCTCAGCTCTGCACGTGTACGTCCCTCCGTCCGACTGCACGACCCTGTCTATCCTCAGGGAGCCGCGACGTATTACTGCATACGGTGATAACGACCCTTTATCTCTCGACCACGTCACCGACACATCTGTTTCTGGTGATGCCTTAAAGAGAAATACTACATTTATACCTAAAGACATTATTGTTTCAACACAATAATAATATGTTTATTTACATATTATGAACACAAAAAAGAACATAAAAAAGAATCATCTAGGTAAGATTTTAGTTTATATTTTAATACGTTTTATTTAACTTCACTTGTGTGGTGTGTGTAAACGTTTGGGTCAACTCTGGCAAAGTGGCAACTGAGTTTGAACCAAAATAAGTACATATTATATTAATTATAGTAAAACTAGCAAAATTTGAAGAGTTCCCTCGATTTCACCAAGATCCCATGATCAGATCCTGACCTGATGACCATAGGACAACTTGGAAAATATTACTCTTTCTAATAATACCCAAATAGTTTCATGTGTCCATATAAAATTTGAAGAGTTCCCTCGATTTCTTCAGGATCCCATCATCAGATCCTGACCTGATTAAAATGGGACCATCTGGAAACAAAACCCTCTTATACAAAAAAAGAATTTTTCAAATCGGTCCACGCGTCTTCGAGTAATCGGGGAACATACATAGAAAAAAAAAAAAAAAAAAAAAGATTCCGACGAATTGAGAACCTCCTCCTTTTTTTGAAGTCGGTTAAAAATAAAAACGAAGTACTATTTATTAACCACAAACAAATTACGCTTGCGCGTATAAGTAGTAAATTTTATTATTATTAATACCCAAAATAATGAAATACCTAAAAACTAATTAAATCCTGCTAACAATTAACTGTTAACCACGAAACCCTTGATTAATAAAAAATGCTAGATGTTATAAATCGCCTGAAAATTCACTTTACGGAACGACGTACAGCGAAGTCTGCCCTTGCGCGTCTGCCCACCGTCTGCAAGTGCCGCGTTCGACAAAGAGTATATAATCACTTCGAGAATCGAGTCGCGCACTCTGCCTCTTCCCCGTCCCGCACGCAGTCGCCCGCCCGCTGTCGCCCGCGGCTGCGCGGGAACGCCTATAATCGGGCACTCGGGGTTCACTATTTTGGCGATAATGGCTTACACATAAGAGTTGGATATATGCTTTTTTTTTTTTTTTTTTTTTTTTTTTTATTAATTTTATTTTGTTCCACAAGAAATATTATATCAGTTACTTCACAACATGAATCTTTGTGTCGCCGCATTACTTCCGCTATTTGATACGTCAGTAATGTGGCGAAAGGCTTCACAATTTTGCACTTATTCTCTATACTTAATTTGCTACACATTTCTAATTGTAGATTAATTAATACTAAAAATTAAAAACTCCTATTTAAAATCGCGGGCTTTTTTGTAGAACTATTTAAGACAAACATTTCCATCATACATTATATACGTGTAACTCCAACGGTTTTCGCGGCGTACGTCAGTAAAGGTCGCAGATTGCAATTTTTTCCTATTTACGTGACACTTATCGTAATATATTTTGAATAATTCACACTATATCTTTATAAATAATAGCCTATGTGTTATTCTGATGTGTAAGCTATATTGATGTAAAGTTTCATCAAAATCCATTCAGTAGTTTTTTCGTGAAAGAGTAACAAACATACATCCACACTTACAAACTTTCGCGTTTATAATATTATATATATATATATATATATATATATATAATAATATATAATATATTATAGTAGGATGATCTCCATACAAGGAAACTAGATATATTATGCTTAACACGTTAAATATATTATAATTGAGTGTAACATACATTGGATACCCATTTAACATATTGTACTAATGTCCAATAAGCTAAATTTAAACAATAGCTTTAGTCGGTCACTCAAATGATTAAAATTCTGTAGTAAGTCGCGACGTTGAACAATGAATAACAAAGTGCTTAATTTACATTAATGTTTAATGAAATCTTTCACCAACGTTTAAGTACCGTTCCTAAACAAAATAATCGGCTATTAAATTTTGCAGCCATTTTATTTCTGATTCATATTTTCTGAGTAAGCTAAATTCTCTCTGATTAATACTACTGGTTCGTATGCAGTAGCATACGAACGAGTAGTATTAATCAGAACATTCTAAGTAATTACTAACCTGGCAATGAAACTCGATGTTCTGGCCTATTAGCGCCGTTATGTTATTGGGTTTCACTAGAAAATGCGGTCTGCGTAACACGAGTAACGTAGCAGGACGCGATTGTCTTTCCCCTGCCACGTTTGACGCCACACATCTATATACGCCGCTGTCTGTTGGTAGACTTTCTACAATCTTCAAGTTACCACCATCTATTATTGTTATCCTATAAAATAAACGATTGTTGAAATGATGACACTATACTTACGTTATGTCAAATTGGGATACTAGTCTACATTTTAAAATACCTTTATTATTACAAAACAGAGTTTGGCTTTTTGGGCGAGACATATTTGTATTAAATAAAATATTGGAGTTGTTTTTCACTTCTTTTCAATAGCAGCTCGAGTCCAAAGAAACTTTCGATGAATGTCTGATTATATGTATATTACAGACAATAGAGTGATTAAAACTTCGTACCTTCCATTAACTTCGACATCTAAAGTATGACCGTCTTTTGTCCAATGTACCGAAGGATCGGGAACTCCTCTTGGGGCAGAGCATTCAAGTAGAGCCGGCTCACCGCTAGCTACTTTAATATCTCTAGGTTCATTTCTAAAATCGTCTCGTAACACTGAAACAATATATGCTGTTAAAGCTAGACTTATCCCTGATAGTGTTTTTACTGAGGATAATATTATTTTCTGTAAAATTATGATTGGCATTATTGAAATATGTATTAACATCAATAATGTTCTGAGGATAAACATATAATTTAACAGCTATAGCTTTAGCATAGTTCTCTATCATTCACGATTTTCAGTACTTGAGAAAAACAAAGACAATACAAGTAGAATGTTAAATAGACCATCTCTTGTAGGAAATCCCTTCATGTTATTGGAAACGGCCGTAAAGGACAATCTGTGTAGATCGTTACCTGAATTTGGCCAAAATGGTAGCAGCTACGTGCAGAGAGATTTATGAGATTGCCATGTGTTTACTGGGAGTTACGACAATTAATATGATGATCAAGGTATTACGCATGTTTGTATCCCATTCAAATATAGTAATGATTTGTGTGCATTATTGCGAACTATTCAAAGGTTCTCAGATTTACTTTTAGGTAATATTTTTAATATTACGTGATGTTTTAACAATTATGTTATACCCATCTAGTGACTACACCTTCTTAAATCCCTTTGGACAGGGCATTACTAAAACTCTAAGGAAGTTTTTAAGCGATAAAGTGCAGTATTTCAAAGTGTTTAAAATGTCCCCGGGGTGCTTTTAGCAGTTTCAGCGCACATGTACTTTTTGCAGTCCTGAATACTAAAAGTCTAAGTTTTCTAATTATACCTATTAATTCTGTTATAATTTGAGAACCCTTCTTCAATAAAAATCTACAACAGGAACTGCTTAGGTGATTGTCATTCAAATTGTGTAGGTACAAATAAATCATTACCAAACTAAGGAAACTACACTTCGTCTTTACAATCATTATAATATTACGTGATCGATGGAGCGGTGGTTATTCCGCAGAACTTTCGCTATTAGTTATTCATACCTGAAATGGTGAGGGTGGCGTTCTTGCTAACCGCTTCCCCGACTGTGTTGCGAGCGACGCACCAGTATACGCCCTCGTCGCTCTCCTTTTTACTGCGCATAACCCTACAACCAAAGTGACGTTCAGGACAGGTGAAGTGGGTTTCAGGATTTTCCTTCTCTGACAGAGAAAAGTATAAAAGTATGACAAACAGCATCATCCTTATAAATAAGCGTGGAAGACTGCATAACCATACAACCAAAGTGACGTTCAGGACGGGTGAAGTAGGTTTCAGGGTTTTTCCTTCTCTGACAGAGAAAAGTATAAAAGTATGACAAACAGCATCATCCTTATAAATAAGCGTGGAGTACTGCATAACCCTACAACCAAAGTGACGTTCAGGACGGGTGAAGTGGGTTTCAGGGTTTTTCCTTCTCTGACAGAGAAAAGTATAAAAGTATGACAAACAACATCATCCTTATAAATAAGCGTGGAATACTGCATAAACATCTAACCAAAGTGACGTTCAGGACGGGTGAAGTGGGTTTCAGGGTTTTTCCTTCTCTGACAGAGAAAAGTATAAAAGTATGACAAACAACATTATCCTTATAAATAAGCGTGGAATAGTGCATAACCATACAACCAAAGTGACGTTCAGGACAAGTGAAGTGGGTTTCAGGGTTTTCCTTCTCTGACAGAGAAAAGTATAAAAGTATGACAAACAGCATCATCCTAATAAATAAGCGTGGAATAGTGCATAACCCTACAACCAAAGTGACGTTCAGGACAGGTGAAGTGGGTTTCATGTACTTAGACAATTCATAACACACATAATATTTTGCATGTCAATTGACGAAACATACTGGAAATTATTAATTTTATGTGAACATCTTATGTACAATGTTTCTTGCAAATAAAATTCATTTCATTTCATTTTTCATTTCATTTCATTTCATTTCATTTCAAGGTTTTCCTTCTCTGACAGAGAAAAGTATAAAAGTATGACAAACAGCATCATCCTTATAAATAAGCGTGGAATAGTGCAAAAACCTACAACCAAAGTGACGTTCAGGACAGGTGAAGTGGGTTTCAGGGTTTTTCCTTCTCTGACAGAGAAAAGTATAAACTGACAGAGAAAAGTATAAAAAAGTATAAAAGTATGACAAACAACATCATCCTTATTAATAAGCGTGGAATATTGCATAACCCTACAACCAAAGTGACCTTCAGGACAAGTGAAGTGGGTTTCAGGGTTTTCCTTCTCTGACAGAGAAAAGTATAAAAGTATGACAAACAGCATCATCCTTATAAATAAGCGTGGAATAGTGCATAACCCTACAACCAAAGTGACGTTCAGGACAGGTGAAGTCGGTTCCAATTCAGGGTTTTGCTATACCTCTGACAGAGGAAAAGATACGAGTGTGACAAACAGCATCCTCCTTACAAATAAGCGAGGAATATTTAAATTTTGTTTTTTTTTTCTAGTCAAAGATTATTGCGTAAGGACGATGGCGAAATAAAATGGATTTTTGCGTGACGAAACGAAGAAAATCTATCAAAATCTTGAAGGTAGTTTCTCTTATTTATGTCAGGGTGAAATCATACATGAAAATATAGAATGGAGTTTTGTTTTAGGTGTTCCAAACTACGTTTCTACCGAGTGTCCCACGAGCCTCTTCTTTTCTTTTTCCTCGAATGTCAACTTTTTGAAAAGAGATAAGAATTTATTTATAATACGTGAGCAGTAAAGGTAAAATTGTGAAAATGGTTGCTACTCGGGGTGCATTTTTCAAAGCTTACAATTTATAACCGTGTAACGAGTAACGCGTCAGTAGTACTCTCCCTTTGCTACGCACAGCCCTAAAACCGAAATTACGTCTAAAAGGGGAGATAAGCTACACTCCTGGAGGTAAAATCCCGTAAAATATGATTAGTTGCCGTCGTAAACCATCATGCATTGCACAACACATCACATGAATGCAAGATATATCTATAATATATCATATCACAATTATTTACCCACAACTATTCCCAATCTTTAATAGTTACTGAAATAAAGGGTCGTGACAATCAGACAGACAGACGGACAACAAAGTGATCTAATAAGGGTTCCGTTTTTGTTTCTTTTGAGGTACTATACCCTAAAAATTATGGGAGTGACAGGTGTTTGCATGACTTCGATAAATCACGTGATTAATTTATTTGCGATGTCTAGCTACAGACTCTACTCCTTCCAGACTATTGCGTAAAATTTACAGACTAGAAAGGCCACTTGTCTACTGCAGCATCGGGACGTCACCATTCCGTATGAGATTATGATTACGTAACAGGCACGCGTGGACAGAGCATAGTAAATGTATTACCGCTATTTTGGCGCCGTCCGCTCATTCTTAGTTTCGTCACGGTATACCTAATAGTACCTGACGGTACAGAAAGCTCACTCGACAAGATGATTTACGGCGGTTTTCAATATCCTATCTATCCATGGTTTATCTTACTAGAGATGGAAATTTGACATAACTTGTATGGAGCTTATGTCAAATTTCTATCTCTAGTAAGGGAAACCATGGATAGATAGGATATTGAAAACCGCCGTTAAAAGAAACGACTAGCGCTGACACAAACAGTGCAATTCAGTTCGCAATAGCGCCTGGCCACGCCTCCGGAAAGAACACGCAACGAACGCAAAGTTGTGGTCTCTTTTTATCGCATTCGACGTACTAGGGCTACCTTGTCATCGGGCGCATGCAGCGCGTAAAATAGACTTACAAGAACTAACGCGAGCAAAGCATCCGTCGCGTGGCGGACATCTGAAATAAGTACGTCGAGACGCCTACCTGTAGTTTCTCGATCACGTGATAAGTGGACCTGGTTACGTCCCGCTGCAGTGAACAAACGGTCTAAGGGGAAAAAGTTAACTTACCTAAGAAATAACAGTCCATCTTCTAGCAGGACCCTGTGCGGGTGGTCCACGGGGGCGAGCGGCACGCCGTCCTTGTACCACTGGACGGTTGGCTTGGGCTTGCCCTCGGCCACGCAGCGCAGAGTGGCGGGGTCGCTCCGCCCGACTATCGTGTCAGCTGGGTGCTCCTTGATCCGCGGCGCCCGACTTTGGGCTTATGAGGAAAAGGAAACGTTTCATCAATGTATGAGCCCTGGGCCAGGTCTATGTACGGTATACTTGGGTGTAGCCCAGATCGCTAAAAACAGTTTTTACCTAGTATATAATATATTTTCGTTAAAAGTGTCATTTTCGGTTGTACAAAATAAGTATTTCTGCTTATAATCGCAGCACTTAACAAAGATTCATCATGGCAGTAATATGTTTTTATTGTGAATCGACATTTGACTTTGACAGCAATGTCAACTATTGACAGACTGAGTTGTGGTTTACGATAGGGTTTACGTCAAATCGTATTTATTAATTTGACGTAACGACGTTTGACGACGCCATATTGAAAATAGATCATATAAATAATGAAAAAAAATATATTTGTACACCAAAAGTATTCGTTTTAACTAAATAATTTTATTTTTCCCGTGAACAACAGATTTTTCTTGATTTTTTAAGATACCGTACAAGACCTAGCCCAATTTAAAATATCTCCTTTCACTAATATTATAAAGACAGAGGTTTGTATGTGTGTGTGTATGTTGCTACTCCTTCACGCCGAAACTACTGAACCAACTTGGCTAAAATTTTGAATGAAGATAGATAATAATTAATAACCTAGAAGATATTGGCTTCTTTTCATCCCGAAACAAATCTATGGTTCCCGATATCGTCACTAAATTCAAATTTTTATAAATTATTGATACCTATATATTATTAAGAAATAATAAATATGAAGGAGGCTGTCAGTGTAATGAGATAGCGCAGAGACATCCAACTTAGTGTTGATCATAGCACCTACCTATCTACCTACTTCGATTGAAATTAATCGAAATCAGAATAGGTTAATCTTTTTATTTGTATCGTTTCTCATTCGAATTTTTAGTAAAATATGAAATGTCATAGATATTAAGAGTAGGTACCTAGGTATGTTGCGATCTGAATTCCGTTATTGCCTCAAATAATAATTTTAAAATTACCTAGGTGTTGCAGTATTGGTTTCTAACAACCAACGCTCAGTTTACAGAATGTATCATATACTTAACTAGGTAGGTACCTATTAATATTATGTAGGTATGATAGATTACGCATGCGCGTTGCGCAAGCAAGGACATAGGTTCGATTCTCGACTCTACTTCTACAAAAAAGCACTAGCTTAAGCTACAAGCTCCGGTGAAAATTGTTTCGTTGTCCATTCGTGTTTTAAAAACTTAAAAAGCTATTCTAGCTCATCAATATAGCGTAAACACGCGTATTCAAAATTTGTTTTATATTGTTTTTTATATTGTTTTTACTATTAATAAGTACTTATGCCACTAGTTATTCACGTAAAAGTGAATGTATAATTTCCCAGAAAAGTTTCACAAAAGCAGCCAATTAAAAAATAAAAGTCCTATATTAAAGAACAATAAATTAAATGAAACGAAACACCTAATTAAGTCCATAACTTAAACCTTAAAATCTGCTTCTTAATCTTATTCTCCGAATTTCGCAATTAAAGCGAATCGTGCTCTCTTATCAGTTTCGTGTAAATCCTCGGAGACTTTTAAGAGCAACTTAATTGGCTCAATGCTACACAGAAGCGAAGCGGTTGGTTTCACTCACCTTTTATCGCGTGAAAAGTTAACAAAAGATGCAATAGCACCAAAGACTTGAGCTGGTTCCATACACGTTTGTCTCCATAAACAATCACACTCGCGACCATACTTGACACTAATGATTAGTGACTATTAACACTTCGCACATCACTAAATCACATTCAGTCTCCACTAAAAAATATTACCAATTTTTCAAACCATTATAATTTTTTTTTTTGGTTATTTATTGTCGTGTAAGTTGTTTACGTAAATAATTTCGACAGTTTATCCAGACATTGCGATGTATTTGGACGCAGAAGTGACACAGCCACCCCGTCTGGCGTATGAAAGGTGACTGCCCCCCACTCCCGATGTCATTTTACGCCGACTCAGTACGGGAGCTTTCGCAAAGTTGAGCTTTATGGGGGGATGTAGCGGATAAATAAATAAACACGCGGTAGATTTGTGAATTTTGATTGATCCGTAAATTGTTTATAGCTGGCAATTTGCGTGCGGTGGTATCACTTAATTTATTTTCTTTTGAGGTGTGCGGTGTTTTAACGAAGGCCCGATTCGTTGGAGCACTGATAGAGATAATGTTATCTATAATGGTAGCTGTAAGTTTTATGGGATAACTTAATTATGAACTCGAAAATAATTTAAGTAGCGGCGTTTGATCTTTTTATTATTACTAAGGGAAAACGATAACTTTATATTCATTACTTATTCCAAGTAAATAATAATAAACGAGTAATTTGATTTTGAACCCCTTTGCTTCATAACTTATCTTAATTTATAATAATAAATTAAGATAAGCTCGTGAAACATTAAATATCCATCAAATCTACAAAAAAGCTAGTAGGTATATATTATACTAGTAGGGCGCGTGTGTGCGCGGGCCACATGTGGCCCGCGTGCTGTCTTCCCGCCCATAAAGGTATCGCCGACATCTCCATCGCCCATTGAAATCCGATTGGCAGTGAGCTGAAAAAATTACCAAGGAGCACTGTCATGGTTTTAAAGATAGTTAAGGGCTGTGCGAACAAAAAATACGCTAACCTCATCAGATGAGGTTCAGCGTATTTTTTGTTCGCACAGCCCTTAACTATCTTTAAAACCATGACAGTGCTCCTCAATCATCATCCAAATCCTAGATCATTGTCTCTTCTCATAGTATGTACATTTTCCATGGAAAAATAAATTCTGCCACTGTGAATTATTTTCCATGCATCCCGTAGAACTTGAGATCCTGATCACCTCTTGCTACGAAACTATTCTCTTATCTTTTATACTTTCCGAGATAGAATAACACGAAATTTGTATGGCGGCCATCTTGAATCCGCCATTTTGGTTTTTTTTCAGCTCACTGCCAATTGCCTGAAGTTCCGAGTATTTTTTGTTTCAGCAGTCCCCATCTAACTATAATACCTTGCCCATGCTCCTGACTGTCTTTAAAATCCTCAATCATCACCTCATTCCATATTTTTCTCTTGTAGTCTTCCAAAAAACCGCATCAAAGCACTTCATGTTTTACAACTCGTAGTCTCTTCAATATTCCCCATACATTTTCTATGAAAAAAATTCCGCCATTTTGAATTTTTTTTGCTATCCATTGAATAGACCTTCGAATCCTGATCAGCTCTTGTCAAGAAACCGTTCTTCCATCTTTTATACTTTCCGAGATATCAGCGAAATTCGAATGGCGGCCATTTTGAATCCGCCATTTTGAACTTTTTTTCAGCTCACTGCCAATTGCATGACATTTCGAATGACATTTGGTCGAGCACCCCCCACCTATCTTTAATACCCTCCCCGTGCTCTTCACTCGTCTCCGAAATCCTCAATCATCAGCTCTCTCCGTATTTTTCCTCCTCATGATTTTTTCCCCTCTATACGACCCGATCCTTGAAAAAAAAATTTTTCATACAAAATTGTTCAGGAGAGGTGATCAATGAGTCAGTGAATGAATGAATCAGTACGAGCAGCTATATATATAGTAACTAGTAGGTTGCGTGGGAGCGCGGGCCACATGTGGCCCGCGGGCTGTCTTTTCACCTATAAAAGAATCGCCGTCATCTCCATCGCCAATTGGAATCCGATTGGCAATGGGCTAAAAGAATTATGTACCTCGGAGCACGGTCATGGATTTAAAGATAGTTAAGGGCTGTTTGAATAAAAAATACACTGAACCTCATCGGATGAGGTGAATCCATGACCGTGCTCCTCAATCATCATCCAAATCGTAGACCATCATCTCTTCTCATACTTTTCATAGTTTTTCATATGCCTTGTTTATTGTAGCATTCACATTTTCCATGAAAAAATAAATTCAACCACTTCCGCCATTTTGAAAAATTTTTCAGCTCACTGGCAGTTGGATGACATTTGGAATGACATTTGGTCGAACACCCCCCACCTATCTTCAATACCCTTGGCTGTGCTCTTCATCCGTCTCCGAAATCCTCAATCATCAGCTCTCTCCGTATTTTTCCTCCGAATGAATTTTTCTCCTCTATACGAAATGGTAATTGAAAAAAAAATTTTTCATACAAAATTGTTCAGGAGAGGTGATCAATGAGTGAATGAATCAGCACAAGCAGCTATATATATAGTAACTAGTAGGGCGCGTGGGGGCGCGGGCCACATGTGGCCCGCGTGCTGTCTTCCCGCCTATAAAGGTATCGCAACCCTCAGTCATCTTTTCCCATACATTTTCTATGGAAAAATAAATTCCGCCATTTTAATTTTTTTTTTGTATCCATCGAATAGACCTTCGAGTCCTGATCAACTCTTGTCAAGAAACCGTTCTTCCATCTTTTATATTTCCCGAGATATTGGCGAAATTCGTTTGGCCGCCATTTTGAATCCGCCATTTTGAATTTTTTTTCAGCTCACTGCCAATCGCATGACGTTTCGAATGACATTTGGTCGAGCACCTCCCACCTATCTGCAATACTTTTGGCTGTGCTCTTGACCCGTCTCCGAAATCCTCAATCATCAGCTCTCTCCATATTTTTGTTCTTAATGATTTTTTCCCTTCTATACGGAATGGTCATTGAAAAAAAAAATTTTCATACAAAATTGTTCAGGAGAGGTGATCAATGAGTGAATGAATCAGCACAAGCAGCTATATATATAGTAATTATTTTCGATTGTCTTAATTGTAATAATAGAACAATGTATTAATAGCTCCACTTACAATCCACTTTATAGTTATTTTCTACTCTAAATATAATATAAAATGTGTTTATTGATTTGTTCATGATGTAACATTATTATCCAATCAATACACTCACAGAATCGTAATGAAACGACGACAGTTTAATGTAACATACGAGTACGTTAAGGTCCCCAGACTCCATTAGGTATCTGCCAATTATACTCCTTAACCTTGCAAGTCACGTAGATATTTAGGTGGGTTATACTGACTAGACCTTAATTATCCAGAGCCTGTTAGCCACCGGAAAGCAATTTAGTGTTACTTGATATAGCTCAAAAGCTAAAGAGTGGACTGAAACCAAAAGTTTGCAAGTTTAATCACTACTTGTTGGGGTATTTTCGTTTCTACTCACTAAACAAGCTTAACACTTATTTAGACATAAAAACGGAATAGTTGTAATAGTTATAAAATAATATGGACAAATTATTTACAAAAACAAAATCATGTCCTTTAGATTCGGATGTTTTAAGATAAAATCCCAAAAGAATCTTCTTTTATTATTAAATGGAAGCAGGCGTTATTTTGCGGAAATCCATAATAATCAGCAGGATAGATTAATTTGTTTTGCTATAATCCGCTACTTGAAAAGATTCTGTATGGTACAATATGCAGGAACACTACCCACATGAAACACGACACACAATTTTGTAACACTTACTTTGACGCACGTTTCGCCCCGACACCGGGATATCTTCAGGATAAGTTGATTTCGCAATACGAAATCGTAGAGTTTCTACGATTTCTCTGCGGGTTTTTCCTCTACCGTACCGTAAACGTGCGTCGAAGAAAGTGTTAGAAAATTGTGTGTAGTGTTTCATGTGGGTAGTGTTCCTGCATATTTTACCATACGAGTACATATAATCTTTTCAAGAAGCGAATTATAGCAAAACAAATTAATCTGTCCTGCTCTTCTTTTATTGTTGTGGCTTCGGTCGTGGTGAGTAATCTACCTTATTACCTGTATTAATATACCAAGCTGTGTGGAATCAGTTATAAAAAAAAATCTGCTTATCGCAAATATTAGGTACGTTCAGCTTTAAAGTATTGTAATGCGATCTCAATATTTACACTAAGTAGGTAACTACCTACCTATATCTGTTTAGATTAATTTGAATAAAACAATGGCAATTTGCAACGTACGAAAACGTACCTATAGCATTAACGCAAACGCAGAAAAAAACCATAATGAAATGAGGTCGGCAAAATGCCTTATCGAGCAATGGGAGCGGCACGTGTTCCTGATTTCCTGGACCCAGGGATGTGTCAATTGTGATCCTAAAGCACTCCGGTCACGTATTTCGTTACCTACCTAACATTGCCGCGCTGTGGCTGGTCTAAATTAGGTGCTCCGTGCTGGCTAAGAATTTTCATTACCTACCTTTGTATAATGAGGTAAGTGTTATTGAAGGTATATGGATACATTTGACACTGACAGTTTAACATACTTAAGATATAGGTACACTCTACCAGGTACAGGCATACAACTCCAAAAGTCAAGACTTTAAGATCCGTTTTTGTAGTGAAAATTAAAGTTAGGTATAAGTATATGGGCAGATTCAAGCTCCAAAAACTTTATTTCACAAAGGCCTAACTTACAGGCACTATACAAAATAAAAAATATACAGATAAGTATATATTTCCTTTAATTTATGTCTCATACAACTATAACTACTTAGGTACTCACCAAAATTTTCGAGAAACCCTAAAAAACGTTTTTTAAGGAATTGTTTTTCATACTCATCAAGACATCACAAAAAAAATTTCTCTATGTATCCTAAATGCATAATACACTACAACGATTTTTGATACGGTAGGTACTAACGTACGTAACGTACGTATAGGGTAGGTAATACGTGTATGTTTAAAACTGAGCAAACATTCACCCAAAAGAAATTAATTGAAACAAGTTTAAACTAAACATCGCAGTCTTGATTGTTGTCCATTTAATTCGTCCTATCTCAAGGCGCATCCAGTAAATGAAGTCAAAGTGAATTTGGTCCGATCCCGTAATTAACCCATCACTTCGGGACAAAGGAGCTTCCTTTATTAAGTTCCCGCTGCTGAAATATTCATGAACTCGTGTAACACTTTGGACTATATTTTGGGTTGAGGTGCTGCCCAAAATAATAATGCACAGTTCAATTTACCACGTCATATTGGCGCCGGCTTCACTTCTTATTTGCATAAGCTTTCTATTGCAGGTTCTACTTCACACAACAGTACTACTACAGTACAGTACATAGCAGTAGATAGTAGTAGATACTAGTAAGTACATGATGTGTAACAACTATAAAGCTTTCTATAAACATTTCTAGTGCTATTTTAGTAGCGCAGGTAGGTAGGTACTGCCTACCATGAGTGTACCTGCAAATTCGTCTATGTCGACTTCAGAAGTGGGATATTTAAGGAGATGAGATGTTAGTGAGTAAATATATTGTAGGTGTTAAGTCGTTAAGTCTTAACAAGCTTTCTAGTTAATTTAAATATCGAACGGGATATATTAGTAGGTAATGTATTATGTATTATGTTGTCACTATTGTAGTAAGAGTACAGCTTTTGCTGAGATAATAATATCAAAGACAAATCTTGGCTTTGGTTATGTCCCAGACGCGAATTTGAATTCACCTAGAATCATGAATAATAATTATTATCTATCTTTTCCATGACTTCTATCTTCTTTTTGGACAGTGGGTCTGATTGCGTAAGAAAAACGTATTCATCGTTATCGTAATCATTAGCTCGTAGAAAAAATCTGCCTCGCGATTGGCTGACGCAAATCAGGAACCCAATCAGCGGGCTGAATTAATAACCGATTACGATAACGATGAACACGTTTTTCTTAGACAATCTAGGGGCTGGTCCAATAATGATGAAAGAGAAATGGAATGTTTTTACAACACAGCACGGGACATTTTCCCTGGATATTCCACGCAGAGCACGTTTGACCCGCTGTCGCAGGTGAGTCTTACGACGATACAAATCACCCGAGCGTGTGCAGTTAGTGTGTATGACTGATATTAATAATATATTATGTTTAGATTACATAAATTTATACACCACAAAAGGGTTATACTGTGTACATAGTAATAGTTTCATAATACACTTTGATCAGTCATTTACATATTGCAGATTTTTTCGAAGAGTTTTGAATTTTTTTTTCTAATAAATAAGTACACTAAACTTCTGTGATTTAAGTAGAGTGGGTAAAATTAGCCCCCTAATACAAATTTTATTAAGTTTTTCGCAAATAGTAGACTAATTACCTACACCTTGTACGTATATGGCGGCCATAGTTTGGTGAATAATAGTTACACACCTTCATTATTCTTATAAACTCTTGGATCAGAAATCTTTATTCACGTCATATGAGATACCTCCAATTCCGGGTAACTGTCCAGAATGGTCGTTTGGGAACTAAAATGACGTGAAACAAAAACAAATATGACTATGATACTGTTATTTGCCATAATATTATGTATCTATCATAAATAAGCATATAAAGTGTAATTCTTTTACTATAATCTTATGTGGAAAATTTAATTTCAATTCTAATGGATAATTTTACTAAATTTAACTATTTAGTTTAAAATTGCTCCAAATGCTTATTGCCAATTTTTCCAACCATTTTTAAAGCCATTTTTTTCACATGCAATGTTAAGAGAATTTAAATTTATTTCAAAGTAGCATGGAAGCCACGAACAGTCAGAGGGGTTATACAAAATGCAATTTTATTTTCAGATAGTAAACCTCCTCTGGCGCTGCGCAGTGCTGGATGCAGAGCACGTAACGTTCGGACTTCTGTCAGGTGAGCCTTGCCATGCCTTAATCGCATACACGTGCCGGGTATATTGTCTGCAAGGCTTGTAGGGATACACTACAAGATATATTGGAAGCGAGACGGTTACAGAGTCTCGTAGAGAAATAGAAATGAAAACGAAAAGCTTAATCAAGTCACATACGCTCTTAAGAACCGTCAAAAATCTACCGCCAGGTTAGGAAAGCAGGTTTGCAGCGAGAAAAACTGGCAAGAAACTCAGCACTTGCTCTTTTCAAAAACACATTTTATAGAAGGAACTAGCAGATACCCGCGGCTTCGCACGCGTAAATTTTAGTTTTAACTATTCTACGGGAACCATCCATTTTCCGGAATAAAAAGTACCCTTTGTGTCTATCTTCATTTAATTCATCAATTTTCAGTAATTGTGCGTGAAGGAATAAATTTTCTCCCGCATGAATATCTGTTTTTCCCTATTATCACGAAAACAATGGATTTTCCCGAGAACAAAGTAGTTGATTCTAGGATATAATCTATCTCTATTCCAAATTTCAGCCCAATCGGTTCAGAAGTGACGGCACGATGGAGTATTTCTCCCGCGTGAGTCAGTTCAGTAATTACAGCGTGAAGTAATATTTTTACCGCTTGAATATCAGTTTTTCAGTTTTCCCGCGGACACCATAGATTTTTCCGGGATGAAAAGTAGCTTTTATATTAATCCAGGATATAATCTATCTCGATTCCAAATTTCAGCCAAATCAGTTCAGTAATTACGGCATGAAGGAATATTTTTCACGCGTGGATTTCTGTTTTTCACTATTATCATAGAAACCATGAAATTTTCCGGGATGAAAAGTAGGCTTTGTAATAATCCGGGATAAAATCTATCTCCTTTCCGAATTTCAGTCATATCAGTTCAGTAATTACAGTGTAAAGTAGTATTTCTCGCGTGTGAACATCAATGTTTCAGATTTCCCGCGGAAACCATGGATTTTTCCGGGATGAAAAGTAGCCTATTTATTAACCCAAGATATAATCTATCTTCTTTCCAAATTCCAG
Organism: Coenonympha glycerion; assembly: GCA_963855885.1. Lineage (NCBI taxonomy): Eukaryota > Metazoa > Arthropoda > Insecta > Lepidoptera > Nymphalidae > Coenonympha > Coenonympha glycerion. The sequence goes on along the minus strand of OY979637.1, from coordinate 9,861,827 downwards.
CCAAATCGGTTGTGCACTTGCGGCATTAAGATTTTTTTTCCGCGTTAATTTCGGTTTTTTACTAATCCCACGGGGACCATGATTTTTTTCGCGATGAAAAGTAGCCTCCGTATTAATCCAATATATAATCTATCTTTATTCATAATTTCAGCCATATCAGTTCAGTAATTATGGCGGGAAGTAGTATTTTTCCCGCGTGAATATCTGTTTTTCCCTTCTCCTGCAAAATCCATGGATTTTTCTGGGATAAAAAGTACCCTATTTATTAACCTAGGATATAATCTATCTCCATTCCAAATTTCATCCAAATCGGTTGTGTACTTGCGGCGTGAGATTTTTTTTCCGCGAGAATTTTAGTTTTTAACTTATCCTACGGGAACAATGAATTTTTTCGGGATGTAAAGTAGCCTATGTGGTAATGCAAGATATCATATACCTCCATTCCAAATTTTAGCCAAATCGGTACAGTAGTTGCGGCGTGAAGACGTATTTTAACTTGATAAAATCCAAACTTCGGACCCCCGTTTCACCCCCTTAGAGGGTGAATTTTGAAAAATTCTTTCTTAGTGCACCCCTAGGCCTCACAAGGAACATGTGTGCCAAATTTGGAGTCTCTAGACCCAGTGGTTTGGGCTGTGCGTTGATATGTCAGTCAGTCAGTCAGTCAGTCAGTTTCTTCTTTTATATATTTAGATTACAGAATTTAATGATATCTCGTAAAGACCTGGAAATTGGAAGCATATCCCTATCATTTCAAGAATACTTGTGATTAAAAATTGATTATTAGATGTACATAATCCTGATTTATTTGAAGTTTTTAGAAAGTAAGTGTTAAACCTGTGTGTATAGATAAATGTAAGTCCATAATAGACTTCGGGATTACACTATAGAAATCAAATGTTTTTCAAAAAGTTTGAAAGCCTTGTACTACTTCTAGAGACTGTGTCATTTTCTACAGATAAAGACATACAATCTTTTTAAACGCGCTAGTTTTGTCATTTTCAAAATAAAACCAACACAGCCAATTAAACAGCCACAGTATTTCAATGTCAACGATAATGAAACCATGAGATACGTTCGGAATAATGGACGTGACTTTCATAGTGCGTTGTTTTTTACTCGAGTGCACTGGAAATAGTAGCGGGCGATCGGCGCCTATGAAATAAATTCCCCTTCTATATAAAGCGTGTCCAGTGCCGCCTCAAGGTCCACTAATTCAATCAATTGGCTGACCATAAATAAAACGGAAGGCACTCGCGATACCGACCGCACCGCTCTTAATTGAGGAGCATTGATACTGCTTCCACGACGAATCAATTAGTGTATGAGAAGGATAAAATAAACGGTAATGAAGAATCTACAACCCTATCTATATATATAAAAGAAGAAACTGACTGACTGACTGACTGACTGACTGACTGACTGACTGACTGACTCACTGACATATCAACGCAGAGCCTAAACCGCTGGGTCTAGAGACTCCAAATTTGGCACACATGTTCCTTGTGAGGTCTAGGGGTGCACTAAGAAAGGATTTTTCAAAATTCACCCTTTAAGGGGGTGAAACGGGGGTCCAAAGTTGGGATGGAGGTAGATTGTATCTTGGAGTAGCACATGGATGAAAAGTAATCCAGAAAAAATTCATGGTTCCCGTGGGATTAGTTAAAAACCGAAATTCACGCGCAAAAAAAATCTCACGCCGCAAGTACACAACCGATTTGGATGAAATTTGGAATGGAGATAGATTATATCCTAGGTTAATAAATAGGGTACTTTTCATCCCGGAAAAATCCATGGTTTCCGCGGGAAACCTGAAACATTGATGTTCACACGCGAAAACTACTACTTCACGCCGTAATTACTGAACAGATTTGGCTGAAATTTGGCATGGAGATAGATTTTATCCTGGATTAATACAAAGATTACTTTTCATCCCGAAAAAATCCATGGTTTCTATGATAGAAATGAAAAACAGATATCCACCCGGGCAAAATATTCCTTCACGCCGTAATTACTGAACTGATTTGCCTAAAATTTGGAACAGAGATAGATTATATCCTGGACTAATACTAAAGTTACTTTTTATCCCGGAAAAGTCTATGGTTTCCGCGGGAAAACTGAAAAACTTAAATTCACGCGCGAAAAATACCACTTTACGCTGTAATTACTGACCTGATATTACCGAAATTCATAAAAAGAGATAGATTTTATTCTGGATTAATATATAGGCTACTTTTCATCCCGGAAAATTTCATGAATTCTATGATAATAGTGAGAAACAGAAATCCACGCGGGAAAAATATTCCTTCACGCCGTAATTACTGAACCGATATGACTGATATTAAGAATAAAGATAGATTGCATCCTGGATTAATATAAAGGCTACTTTTCATCCCGGAAAAATCCATGGTTTTCGCGGGAATCTTGAAACATTGATGTTCACACGCGAGAAATACTACTTTACGCTGTAATTAATGAACTGATATGACTGAAATTCGGAAAGGAGATAGATTTTATCCCGGATTATTACAAAGCCTACTTTTCATCCCGGAATATTCCATGGTTTCTATGATAATAGTGAAAAACAGAAATTCACGCGTGAAAAATATTCCTTCATGCCGTAATTACTGAACTGATTTGGCTGAAATTTAGAATCGAGATAGATTACATCCTGGATTAATATAAAAGCTACTTTTCATCCCGGAAAAATCTATGGTGTCCGCGGGAAAACTGAAAAACTGATATTCACGCGGTAAAAATACTACTTCACGCTGTAATTACTGAACTGATATGACTGAAATTTGGAAAAGGGATAGATTTTATCATGGATTAATACGTAGGCTACTTTTCATCTCGGAAAATTTCATGACTTCTACGAGTATGATCATAGTGAAAAACAGAAATCCACGTGGGAAAAATATTCGTTCACGCCGCAACTAGTGAACCAATTTAGCTCAAATTTGGAATGGAGATAAATTATATCCTGGATTAACACATAAGCTACATTTTATCCCGAAAAATTCAAGGTTCCCGTGGGATTAGTTAAAAACCGTAATTCACGCGCAAAAAATTATTCACGCCGCAACTACTGAATCGATTTGGCTGAAATTTGGAATGAAGTTAGATTTTATCCTGGATTAATACAAAGGCTACTTTTTATCCCAAAAAAAATCTGTGGTTTCCGCGGGAAAACTTAAAAACAGATACGCACGCGGGAAAAATACTACTTCACGCTGTAAATCCTGAATGAATATGACTGAAATTCAAAAAAGGGATAGGTTTTATCCTGGATTAATACATATGCAAATTTTTATCCCGGGAAAATCCGTGTTTTCTGAGAAAATAGTTAAATAGCAGATATTCATGCGGGAGAAATACTCCATCGCGCCTTCACTTCTGAACCGATTGGGCTGAAATTTATAATGGAGATAGATTATATTCTAGAATCAACTACTTTTTTCTCAGGAAAATCCATTGTTTTCGTGATAATAGGGAAAAACAGATATTCATGCGGGAGAAAATTTATTCCTTCATGCACAACTACTGAATTTTTTTGGTTTAAAGTTGAAATGAAGATAGATTTCATGTAAATTAACACAAAGGGTACTTTTTATTCCGGAAAATGGATGGTTCCCGTAGAATAGTTAAAACTAAAATTTACGCGTGCGAAGCCGCGGGTATCTGCTAGTCTCCTATAATAATAGAGGTAGTAAATGAGAATGTTTGCATGTTTAGATGTTTTTTATTCAACCCCGCCACTAGTTTTGAACCGATTTGACAGTTTAAATATGTAGATTATACTAAGGCCATTTGGCTAAAATGTTAACAGCTTTAGTCCTGGATTAACAAAAAGGTTACTTTTAATCCTGGAAAATACTTATGACGTAAATTTATACATGTAAAGAGTGGAAACGGCAACAGGATTTTTTTCCCACACAATTTGATAAAGACGCAAAATGTCTAGATTGGACGTAGCAGATAATCTCCGAAACCATTTATCCAATTAAAAGAAATAACCTTTTTTAACAAAAATGCCTAATTGGGAGAGAAGAGGCAAATAATTTTAGGAATTTTAACATTTTCAATAATTGATAAAACAATAAGTATTAACTGCGACAATTTCCTGAATGCAATTTAATTTAGGTGACAAACAGAAAATCAGCCTTAAGCTGTACGGCGATTTATAACTCCACAATGGAGAGAACTGTTCCCGGTACGAGTATAATATCTTATGGACGTTAATCCATAACAACAACAAACAACTCACAACACGGGGTACTCTAATCCCGGTATTTGTCAAGGGTGTCTGCGCAAATGGAATTGACAGGCTGCAGTAGGAAAATTAATCGTGAAAAACCTTTCGGAACGAGAGCCGACTGCGATGCCGGGGATAAGCGGAGCTGCTAAATCTTGCCACGTGCCCTGTCTATTAACAGTTGACGCTGTTGGGATACAGCCAAATGGATGATGCAGTTTAACCAGAGGTTTTCAAACTCGATATAGCGACCCCCAATTCCTAAAACATTTTGGTAACATACCTGAACTACGGAAAACGTTTTTAGTAAAACTTTACAGTCTTTGCATGATTAGGTTTTTGTTTTTTATAAAATCCATAAAGCCAATAAAAAACAGAAATGTACAAATAATCTCAATAAAAATCGCTAGGTTAAATTTTACTACACGTTAAAAGGATATTATGATAAGAATATAAATAACATAACAACATAATAAGAATATTATGAAGATAATGTCCAATCCTGATGGCACCTGCTGCAGAGCGTTAATTCTGTTTATATCTACATATTTAACAGATATCCTACTATTCAATGGTACTTAGGTACCTACGTTCTGTATTCTAATTATGGGGTCGTCGCAAACAACTCTTTGAAAACCAATGAGCTGAGCTATCAAATTCTGATTCTAAGAAGCCAGCGTTAGCTTAGCAGTCACGGATTGATGACTGATGTAGTCATGTTATAAGAATGTTTACAGTCTTGCACTCAATCTTAAATGGTACAAGTAACGTACAAGCTTATGATAATGTTGGTAAAGAATGACTAAAAGAGGTGTTTGTTTTAATACAGTCTAAGATAAAGACCACACGCTTGCCAAAGAGTGATTTTTTTATTAAAATTCTAATATTTATTATTATTCACTGCATTATAATAATATAATACAAACACTTATCAATACAAAGGCTTCTATTAATAACACATAATAATATTAATTCACTTAACAATGTAAAGGCAAGTGAACGGGGACAAAAGGGGACGATATTTCTTACAGTTTATCGGAGCTTTTACAATAATATTACTTATCGCGGTAATAAGAGATGGCAATGGGTTACAAATTATATCGGGCCGGTTATCTTCAGAGTAAAACGTCGGAGCTTGGTGGTCCCGATGGATTCCATATTGTGTGAGAAGGATCAACTGTGTATATCTTTACATTTATTACTTATATATTACGTATGTATAGATACAGTGTAAGTGCTTTATAAATACTCGTAGCTTGTTAAAATGTGCATTTTATTTTTATCGTCTGTGACGGTGATCTTTTTTCATTTAAATGGCATTATTAAAATCAATATTTACCGTTGTACTTACGTCTTATTTTACACATAAATCTCGACATTCTGCTTAAATTGTATTTAATTAATCATGTTATTATTACTTAGCCTAAAATAAATAAAAGATTAGTGTGAAATACCTGTTTATCAATAATTCTATCCGTCTTTATCGTCAAAATAAGCCTAAAAAGTAGAAATACTAAAAAACTTTTGACCACATGCTTAAACAATCTCCCAATATACTCACCACAGTCCACACAAGGCTCTCTATTTGCTAGTTTGGTTCATTTTGTATCGAAAACGTATTCGCAGGAGAGACGTTATGCCCACTTTTATCAGGGGCTAACAGCTTTTAGCCAGTAGATGCTCTGCTTCAAAAAGTTTCATATCAATTTGTAAGAAGCCATTGCATTTTCGATGTTCTCAAATATGGTATCGATTTTCTAAAAATGCACATACACTACAAAAACATTATGGAAAAAATCATGTATAAATTAGGATATAAGAACTAAATTCCCGAAAGAATAATGACCATAGAAGTGTGGGATCCCGTACCAAGCTGATTCAAATCCAGACTTTAATTTTCATAGTCTCCACCTTTGGATTATCATTAACATATTGATTCTTAAGCAAATAAACAAGAATTTACTGAGAAAAAAAAGAAAGAAAGAAGATTTTACTAAGAAGTACAACTACTTCTTAGTAAAATCTGTATGACAGGCAATGTGTGTTGAAAAGAAAGTAAATTTTTGTATGCAAAATGAAATTCCTAATATGTAAAACCAATCCTTAAAAAATATTTCATAAAAATTCCTGACAAATTCTTAAAAAGGGTTCTTAAAAAAGATTATTTAATTTTCCTATAATATTTTAATTTTGGTTCATGAGAAAACTTAACCACCTTTGGCCATTCTTGTTTATATAAATTACTTTAAAAATTTAGATAGCAGTGAAATGTTGGTATTCATATGTTTTCAGTTGAGAAATATAAACAAAATATGTGTAGAGGCCTTTATTGGATAGTCCAATGAGGCATAACAACTTTATCCATCTTCTGTTTCAATGGATCCAATTTTTTGTATACGCTTACACCTTTTTAAATCGGTTAAAACTTTCCTCAATTCTTTAGCAAACGGCACACAGCCGACTGCACCTAAGCTCTGACACCCTCCCATAAAATACGCTAGTGAATTGTTTCCAACATTTCGCCGGAAGACACAGAATGGATTCGGACTAATACACGAACCCTTCCTCACCCTCGCGCCAAATGGATAATGCCTTCGGTTGCGATTTCCGGCGGACCATTGTCTGCTCCGCTGGATGCAACCCTTCTGTTTTGAAATTAAAACCTGCTTTGTAATGGTATCAAATACAACAAGTAACAAAAATGGTTACCCACCGGTATAAATAAATTGTTAAGAGTTTTTTATACAACACCAGATATATTTTTCAAATAAGATTTGAAAAACTTAAAACTTATAACCTAAGTTATTAAAAAACTTAAAACTTATAACCTAGGCTTGAGCGTGTAACATTTGAATTTTTCTTCACTTATTCTGAAACTTTTCTTAAAATTAAATAATTTAATTTACTTAACGAAGCTTCATTTTAATAAAGTTTGATGAGTGTGACTTCAGAGGCAATCATCATTAAAAGGGACTTTTGAAGCAATACTAAGTTATGTCATCACTTTAATCTCATTATACATACAACATAATTCAAAGGATTGCAATTATAAAGTACTGGAATATAGATAACACACGTTCGTTTGCTCTGAATCACTTTAAAGCAAATTGTTATTAACTTGATATAGCTAATCTTAACTATAGTCATCTTGATTCTCGACCTTTCCCGACTCAGTCCAATCTTATATCATACAAACAGCGACTCATATACTCGTATCTCTATGAGGGTCAGTTACTCAATCAACTAAGTTGATTCAGTCGTATTCTCGTTGCTCAAACGCAGCATCCAGTCACGTCCAGAAAATTGTTTGAATAAACAAACAAGAACGTGAACAACATTCCAACTTCAAACAATGAACACTCAAACAATTCTATTTTTGTTGGTTGCGAGTCTGTTGATGGTGAAATGCGAACATTTGATACTCGGAGATGCGAACAAGAAACAGCTGATTTATCACACCAAAGCCGAGTATGCGGCGGTTCCTTTTATGAAAAGGGTCAAAGAAGTCTTCTACTCCAGCCCAGAGCAAAGGATTATAAGTGTGAGTAGGTTTATAATTAAGGCATCAAAATCTAAAATGATCATTTATATACATCTATCTATCTATATATATAAAAGAATGAGGTATTTTTGGTTGTTCCACGGATTCCGCCTAAACTATAGGTCGTAGAGATCTGAAATTTGGTGTCTAGGTAGATATTAGGTCATGAATTCGTACTAAGACGGGGATTCCAGAAATTCAAATGTTAAGGGGTAAAAATCTTACATTAAAGGGATTTCTCCATACAAAAGTGATTTTTTTCGTTGTTCCAGGAATTCCCGAAAAACTAAAAGTCCTAGAGATCTGAAATTTGGTGCCTAGGTAGATATTAGGTCATGAATTCGTACTAAGACGGGGATTCCAGAAATTCAAATGTTAAGGGGTAAAAATCATACGTTAAAGGGATTTTCCCATACAAAAGTGATTTTTTTTCGTTGTTCCAGGAATTCCCGAAAAACTAAAAGTCGTAGAGATCTGAAATTTGGTGCCTAGGTAAATATTAGGTCATGAATTCGTACTAAGACGGGGATTCCAGAAATTCAAATGTTAAGGGGTAAAAATCATACATTAAAGGGATTTTCCCATACAAAAGTGAATTTTTTTCGTTGTTCCAGGAATTCCCGAAAAACTAAAAGTCGTAGAGATCTGAAATTTGGTGTCTAGGTAGGTATTAGGTCATGGATTCGTACTAAGACGGGGATTCCAGAAATTCAAATTGTAAGGGGTAAAAATCGTACATTTAAGGGATTTTCCCATACAAAAGTGATTTTTTCTTTTATTCCAGGAATTCCCGAAGAACTTAAAGTCGTAGAGATCTGAAATTTGTTAGCTAGGTTTTTATTAGGTAACTAAATCGCAGCAAGTATGGACAAGGAATTTGTGGTCGAATTTAAAAAGTGGCCTCCATTTTGAACTTTTTTGTTACTGGGTCGATTGCTCTGAAAATCGATATTTGAGTATCGCAACAATCATGGAGTAGGAATTTGTGGTCAAAATTTAGAAAAGTGGCCGCCATTTTGAACTTTTTTGTTACTGGGCCGATTGCTTTGAAAAACGATATTTGAGTATTGCAGCAAGCATAGAGAACGAATTTATGGTCAGAATTAAAAAAAGTGGCCGCCATTTTGAAATTTTTTGTTACTGGCCCGATTGCTCTGAAAATCGATATTTGAGTATCGCAACTAGCATGGAGTACGATTTACGAATTTGTGGTCAAAAAAAAAATGGCCGCCATTTTGAACTTTTTTGTTACTGGGATGATTCAAAATTCAAAAAAATTCAAAAATTTTATTCTTTCACATAGGCCTAACTTAGAGGCACTTGCGAAACGTTAAGACTCTACCGCCTCGTTCGGAAAGTAGCACTGCACCGAGAAGAACGGGCAAGAAACTCGGCACTTGCTTTTTTTAAAAATAATATTTTTTACAATTTTGTTTTAAACAATAATCACATTACAATAAGCCTCTTGTGAGCAGACGGAATATACACTTAGATCCAAGGGTCTTTGTCATTTAAAAATTCATTTATTGTATAGTAACCCTTACTTAGAAGATGATTTTTGACAGTTTGTTTGAACCTATGTATAGGTAGGTCCGAAACTGCCTTCGGGATCACGTTATAAAAGCGTATACTCAACCCCACAAAGGATTTTTGTACTCTGCGCAAGCGGTGTGATAATTCAACCAGTTTATGCCCTACGTGTCTGATTGGTCTATGACTTATGTCAATTCTTCGCTTATAAGTATTAATATTTTGATGAACAAATATAACATTACTGTATATGTACTGTGAAGCTACTGTAAGGATACCAATCTCCTTAAATTTGTCACGGAGAGATTCTCTAGACTTTAGTTTGTATATAGCCCTGACAGCCCTTTTCTGCAAAACGAAGATCGATTGAATGTCAGCAGCATTTCCCCATAGTAAGATCCCATAGGACATGATACTGTGGAAATATGCGAAATAAACAAGCCTAGCTGTTTCTACATCGGTAAACTGCCTGATTTTTCTGACTGCATACGCAGCAGAGCTAAGTTTATCTGCCAGTGTCTTTATTTGAGCGCCCCACTGGAGTTTACAATCAAGGGTAACTCCTAGAAAAACTGTGGAGTTTTCTATTTTTAGTGTTTCACCATTTACTACGATATTTTTATCAACGACTTTCTTTACATTTGGTAACGAAAAATCTATACATTTGGTTTTTTTTGCATTTAAAAGCAGGTTGTTTACCGTGAACCAGTGTGATACCTGCGAGATAGCTCTATTCACATCGTCAAAGTCATTCTTATGTTTGTCAGTTTTAAAAATCAGAGAGGTGTCGTCAGCAAACAGTACTATGTCGCAAGTGCCACTTACATGGAATGGTAAGTCATTTATATACACTAAGAAAAGAAAAGGACCCAGAATTGAACCCTGAGGAACACCCATTATGGTAGTGGAGCTCTGTGACTTTACATCATTTATGCAGACCATTTGACTTCTATCACTCAGATAAGAGGCAATGAGATCAAGTGCTCTGTCTTTGATACCATAGTGATCAAGCTTGAGTAATAGTGTCTTATGCTCAACGCAATCAAAAGCTTTAGATAAGTCACAAAATACACCTATGGCATTCTGAGATTTACCCCAAGCATCATAAATATGCTTAAGGAGTTTTGCACCGGCATCTGTTGTATTTCTACCTTTAGTGAAACCATACTGTTCGGAATGGAGTAATTTATTTGAGTTAAAATGATCCAAAAGTTGGTTTAGTATGATTTTTTCAAAAATTTTACTTAAACACGGCAGGATTGAAATCGGTCTAAAGTTATTGAGATCCTGTTTATTTCCGGATTTGAATAGTGGAATTAGTTTGCCATGTTTCATCAAATTTGGAAAAGTTCCTAAATCGACACACTGGTTAAAAATTATTGCCAAATAAGGTCCTATAATGTCGATTATGTTAGACATTACTTGTACAGACATGCCCCATAGATCACCAGTTCTTTTGATTTTTAACGATCTAAAGGCCTTTTTGATGTCCCACGCAGTAATGTGTTTAAAATCAAATAAGACATTGCATTCATTCACACTGCCCCTCAGTAGAATCTGAGCTGATGTGGGTGATGACTTAAGTGAATCTGTCAACAATATAGGAACACTCTGAAAGAAGTTTACGAAAGTATCTGCTACCTCCTTATCTGATGTAATTTTATTGCCATTTGAGATTATTTCAAATTTAGAATCGCGGGGCTTAGATTTACCCACTTCTCTATTGACTATATTCCAGGTTGTTCTTATCTTGTTGTCAGATTTCATAATTTGTTCTTTAATATGAAGCGCTTTCGCTTGAACGCAGACTTTCTTAAATATTTTTGAATATGCTTTTACACGCTCAAGAAAGCTTGGCGCCTGATTAATTTTTTTTCATCATAGAGCTCATATAACCTGTTTCTGCTTTTTCTGATACCAACAGTAGCCCAGTCACTAAATTTAATTGTTTTGTTTAAATCGACACGTTTAAGTTTAAATTTGTTATTAAATTCGTTGTCTATCATTGTAAAGAGAGTACCATAGATGCTGTCAGGATTTTCGTGTTCAAAGACAAGGGCAGGAACCTTAGCAGAAATTTCATCTTTAAATTCCGCCAGTTTCTTTTTGGTTATTTGTCTACAGTGCACAATTTGTTTATTTTCAAAATTATTATTTACAACAGTAACTTTTTGACCGCAGTGATCTGATCTTAACTTATTTATTATCGCCTTGTCTAAAATATTGCCGTTGTAAAAAATGTTATCTAGGCAGGAAGCAGAAGTTAGCGTGATTCTCGTTGGTTCTATAAACGCATTACATAGGTCGAAACATTTGAATAAGTTTAGAAACCTATCCGTTGTTGAGTTTTCTAACAAAATATCCACATTGAAGTCCCCACAAACTATAATTTTTTTATTCGAAGCAGACAACCGCTTGAGTACATCCTCCATTATATCTTCAAAATGTTTAAATTCACCTGAGGGGGGTCGGTAAACACAAACTACATTGTAATTTTCCGTCTCCACACAAGATAACTCGATGGTGCGCTCGATAGAAAGATTAACTATATCTTTACGTTCCTTGCAATTAATATTATTTCGAGTTAATATCATAGATCCACCTCGAATGGCCGTCTTTCTTGAGAACGCACTTGACAATAAAAAATTGTTAAAATTTATGAGCAATTGGCTCTTGTTCAGCCAATGCTCTGTAATACATAAAATATCAACCGTACAATTATTAACAAATAACTCTATTTCATGTTCCTTGCCGGATAGGCCCTGTATATTCTGATGGACTAAACAAATTTTACAGAGCTTACCCTTTGTCGTAATATTTAGTTTAAATTTTTATTTTGGTCACAGTTTACAATAGTAGTATTACTATTAGATGAAGTAAAAATAGGTACATTAGTATTGTTACTAATTTTGTCAATAATATTACTTGTACAACATGTACTGAAGTCGATTGGCTTCGTGCTACATATAGCCGAGCTACATATTGCTCATATTGCTCTGAAAATCGATATTTGAGTATCACAGCAAGCATAGAGAACGAATTTATGGTCAGAATTAGAAAAAAGTAGCCGCCATTTTGAACTTTTTTTGTTAATGGGCCGATTGCTCTGAAAATCGATATTTGAGTATCGCAACAAGCATGGAGAAGGACTTTGTGGTCAAAATTTAAAAAAAGTGGCCGCCATTTTGAACTCTTTCGTTACTGGGCCGATTGCTTTGAAAATCGATATTTGAGTATCGCAGCAAGCATAGAGAACGAATTTATGGTCTGAATTAAAAAAGTGGCCACCATTTTGAAATTTTTTGATACTAGGCCGATTGCTTTGAAAATCGATATCTGAGCATCGCAGCAAGCACAGAGAACGAATTTGTGGTCAGAATTAAAAAAAGTGGCCGCCATTTTGAACTTTTTTGTAACTGGCCCGATTGCTCTGAAAATCGATATTTAAGTATCGCAACTAGCATGGAGTAGGAATTTGTGGTCAAAAAAAATGGCCGCCATTTTGAACTTTTTTGTTACTGGGCCGATTGCTCTGAAAATCGATATTTGAGTATCGCAACAATTATGGAGTAGGAATTTGTGGTCAAAATTTAGAAAAGTGGCCGCCATTTTGAACTTTTTTGTTACTGGGCCGATTGCTTTGAAAAACGATATTTGAGTATTGCAGCAAGCATAGAGAACAAATTTATGGTCAGAATTAAAAAAAGTGGCCGCCATTTTGAACTCTTTTGTTACTGGGCCGATTGCTTTGAAAATCGATATTTGAGTATCGCAGCAAGCATAGAGAACGAATTTATGGTCTGAATTAAAAAAAGTGGCCACCATTTTGAACTTTTTTGATACTAAGCCGATTGCTTTGAAAATCGATATCTGAGCATCGCAGCAAGCACAAAGAACGAATTTGTGGTCAGAATTAAAAAAAGTGGCCGCCATTTTGAACTTTTATGTAACTGGTCCGATTGCACTGAAAATCGATATTTGAGTATCGCAACTAGCATGGAGTAGGAATTTGTGGTAAAAAAAAATGGCCGCCATTTTGAACTTTTTTGTTACTGGGACGATTGCTTTGAAAATCGATATTTGTGTATCGCAGCAAGCATAGAGAACGAATTTATGGTCAGAATTAGAAAAAAGTGGCCGCCATTTTGAACTTTTTTGTTACTGGGCGGATTGCTCTGAAAATCGATATTTGAGTATCGCCGCAAGCATAGAGAACGAATTTATGGTCAGAATTAGAAAAAAGTGGCCGCTATTTTGAACTTTTTTGTTCCTGGGCCGATTGCTCTGAAAATTGATATTTGAGTATCGCAACTAGCATGAAGTAGGAATTTGTGGTCAAAATTAAAAAAAAGTGGCCGCCATTTTGAACTTTTTTGTTACTGGGCCGATTGCTCTGAAAATCGATATTTGAGTATCGCAACAAGCATGGAGAAGGAATTTGTGGTCAAAATTTTAGAAAATGGCCGCCATTTTGAACTTTTTTGTTACTGGGCCGATTGCTTTGAAAATCGATATTTGAGTATCGCAGCAAGCATAGAGAAAGAATTTATGGTCAGAATTAAAAAAGTGCCCGCCATTTTGAAATTTTTTGTTACTGGGCCGATTGCTTTGAAAATCGGTATCTGACCATAGTAGCAAGTAAGCACGGACGGACGGACATACGGGCAGACAGCGTAGTTTTAGTAATAGGGCTTAGGTACGGAACCTATGCGGAACTAATTGAACTATATTAAACTTTTTGAAACGACCTTATATTTTCAAAATCTATAAGTGACTATAGCAACAAGCACAAAGAAATAATAATTTGTCGTCAAAATTATTAAAATAAATGGCAGTTAAAACAGGAATTTTGGTAATTAAACGCCTGAGTTTGTAAAGAAGAGGTTAAACGTGAGCGAAGCCGCGGGCGTCCGCTAGTAGGTATATAAATCTATGGATGAGGGGAGTAATACAAAATTCACGAAAAAGGTGTCCCGAGAAAACCTATATAAACTAGGGTACATGAGTATTTTTATAAACAAACTAAAACATTGTAATTGTCTCAAAACCATTACTATACGGCCTAATTTTCAGACACGAGACTGAAGTGCGATTGTTTAGTCTTTTAGCGTTTTGTATGTCATTCACTTCGGACACTTTTTTAGCGCTGACCCTATAACTCCTTAGTTTATAACTCAATGTTTTTAACCGACTTCAAAAAAAGAAAGAGGTTCTGTATTCGACCCGTATGTATGTATGTATGTGGGTGTGTATGTATGTATGTATGTTTGTCCGCGATTATTTCACGTTTGGCTGAACCGATTTTGATGCGGTTTTCAGGAAAGTATTTGTTACATTCTGGAGAAGGTTTTAGTATATTAACCGACTTAAAAAAATAAGAGGTTCTTAGTTTGATCGACATATTTGTATTTAAGTTTGTTCGCGATTATCTCGAGTTCGGCAAAACGGATTTAGATGATTCTTTTTTTGTTAGATATGCCATACATCACAGGTAGACTCGTTTTAATTTCGTCGAGATTTAATGAATATCTTCGGAGATGGAGAGCGGAACTCCTCAACGGAAAATAGTAAATCGCTTGCGATCGGTATAATAGTGTACAGTGTAGATTTTATCGGACTTCAAAAGAGAAGGAGATTCTCAAGTTGACTGAAATATATGTTTTAATTGACCGACGTCAAAAAAAGAGGTTCTCTGTTTAATCCCTATATCGGTATTTAGGATTTTCCGCTTATTGTACATGCATTTTATTGTGATAGTCCGTTTTAAATTTGGTTAAAACGTGGCAACTAGATCATAAAAGCTTGTCTTTATAAACTTTTTTGCACTAAAAAGGGTAAAATAAATTATTTAAAAAAAAAATTGAACCGACTTCAAAACCACAAATAGGCACTCAAAAGCGAAAAATAAATTAATATAATTATTATAACCGCTACTACCCACTCATCTATTTTGAAGTCGGTGCCAGCGAAGCTTACTACTACTACATACTATGGATGTAGTTTTGCACTATTATAAAGATTTACTTATCTATTTGAATTGGCTGGCACCGACTTCAAAATAGATGAGTGGGTAGTAGCGGTTATAATAATTATATTAATTTATTTTTCGCTTTTGAGTGCCTATTTGTGGTTTTGAAGTCGGTTCAATTTTTTTTAAAAATAATTTTTATATACATTTATAAAACATATTAGTGTGCCAGTATCCTTGTATTCTGTTAAAGCTGTGATGCTGGCATAAGTGTTCTTTAATAAATTCTGTGTTGTGTAAAGTATGCGCCTGTTTTTTTTTGTAAAAATAAATAATGTTGAATGTTTGTAGAGATCATTCACCTATATATATTATCTTGCAATCTCTCATAGAGTCACTTTAGTGTTTCGCTTTAAAGGAGCAAATTACTACATGTAGCTTATAAAATATGTTTCATTCAGAATCTATTTTTATATACATTTATAAAACATATTAGTGTGCCAGTATCCTTGTATTCTGTTAAAGCTGTGATGCTGGCATAAGTGTTCTTTAAAAAATTCTGTGTTGTGTAAAATATGCGCCTGTTTTTTTGTAAAAATATAATGTTGAATGTTTGTAGAGAAATTCTGTAAACATATTTTTATTTTTAAACAATAAATCACAATAGCATGTAAGATTCGATTCGAAATCCTCGACGTCCCGACGTTTGCAATGCTGTAACTAATGCTCCTTTGTAGGTGTTCCATTAGTCATGAGTTACCATGAACTAACTGTCGATTCTATCATCGCATTCGTTGTATTCGTTGTACATACTCTCTACTTCAAAGACCAGAATGAATTAATTTGTATGGTTAACTTAATTTCAATTTGACTGTTTTGAGTAACACTCAATAGGGCAGGTTACAAACAGTCAGTTAAAGTAATGTTACAAGCCAGCGGCCAGCATATTAAATAGTTTGACGAAGTTTTATAGCGCATGGTAAATTTTTAAAGTTTTAAAGTTCTAGTAAACCGCCCTTGGTGGGAAAAATAAAGTCTACCTGTATAAGAAGTTCACCTGATAGTCTTTGTATGGCAGACTCCATTAACCTAGTTAATTCCTAAATAATAAGGCATTATACAAGATATAATAACTTAGCTAATGAATATACATATCATTCTCGGCTTGTGTTTAAGAGAAAGATTAGATTATTATCACTAACGGTTAAGGTAGGTACTGCAATAATAATTAACTGATTCGGAGCTCTATCAAATTACGCAATATAATGTTATTATTTCAAGAAAATAATAACGTGCAATTTGATAGAGCTCTAAGCTGATCTTAAGAAACACTCCAAACAGAACTAGTATCTATTGAATGGAAACAGGTGTTATTTTATGAAAATCCATAGTTAACAGAATAGATTACTTTGTTTTGCTATAATCCGCTTTTTTCAAAAGATTCAGTATTATACAATCACGATACAATAATATGCGGAAACATCGTCCACATGAAACACCACACACAATAATTCTTCCAATACTTTCTTCGACGCACGTTTCGTCCCGACACCGGGACATCGTCAGGAAATATTGACTTGAATGCGAAATCGTAGAGTCTCTACGAAACAAGTTAATCTGTTCTGCTAACTGGTATCTAACTCTCGACGTCCCACTTATCCTAAATACCTACGTCCTGATGTAGCTTCGAGAAGTGTTCAAAGTGTTTATTAAGTTTTATTATCCCCATTTCAGGCAATAATGGCGTACCTACGACAATCTCCATACATCAGCGACGGCGAGCGTCACAGCGGGCGGCATCGGCTACTCCTACGTGAACTAGCGGTTAAAGAGCCAACGCGGTTATGGTCTGGAATACGATATTGGCATTTATTCATAACATTAGGACACCCTTATTTGACGCTGTGATATTAGAGTAGTCCAAGACTGTTTTTATTTTTGGCCTCCTCGTTTTATGAATGCGTTTGTGGGAACGGCAGCATTGCAGATAATTACAAAAAACAGCCTTCGTTTTGAGTGTTTTTAGAATTTATGACTGAAGAAAGAAATTAGTATAAAATTTAGTTCTTTCGTTTTGAGTGTTTTTAGAATTTACGACTGAAGAAAGAAATTAGTAAAAAATTTAGTTCTCGATTACAATTTTGAACAATTGATTTCAAAATCATGCTACTGTTTCTGAGCACAATACAGGACGTTTAATTTTAGAAATTGCTGTTTTTTTTTAATTCAGATTTCCGATAAGTATCAGAGTCTGTTTCAAACAATGATAGTACAAATCATGCACATAGTATAATTAAAATAATAATATGACACTTCTTTGACAAAATCATCATAACTCAAAGTGCTTAAATGATCATCGTAACTGTTGCTGGTAGAAATTAATGTACCAAGTCCTAACTGAAATAAATAATTATTAAAATCCCAACATAATAATTTTCATTCTATTCCGAAGCAAATGTACTCACAATCTCTAGACATTGTTTACGACATTGTAAAAATATTCGCAAGCATAAAAATATATGAAAGCAAAATGTGTCACCGGCGACGGGCGAGATGTAACAGAGTGCTGTGTGACGGGGGACGTAAATTGGAGTCGACATGCTTTTAGCGGTGACTCGCAGCCTCTGCGGATAGTGGGAATCGGATCTGCGCTAGGTACTGAGTATGGTACAGAATAGTAATAGATTTGTGGCGGATATTCATCACACTGGCAACTTTGCCATACGATTAACAAAACCTTCCCCACAACTTTCCTCACGCGGGAATTATAAATTTAGGAGCAGGCGTCCCGCTAGAAGCTTGGCGTCTATCCCGGCGCCAAAATCAGTACCATCTCACGTCTCACACGAGACACACTAGCGCGACGCCTCAGCTCCCAATTCTATAGACCGTGTAACTAGCTTTACACTAAGTTATTGGGATTACATATTTGTTCGCGCTAAACAGTATTTTTATTAGGATCAACCAAACCATCCTAAAGATTACTGAAACGTAAAAGAAAACTTTGTACACTTAATTTACTCCTTGTGTATTCAACACAAGGATCGTTTTACAAATCATCCCAACCACCTTGCTAGCTCGTTAATACAAGCCCCACGAATTAAACGCCTCAAACGAGCTCGCGTGCTCGATACTTGACGAACGGTCGAGCGATGGCTCCCCCTTCTGAAATTGCCATAATAAACGCAACAGATCTTTTATTTTTTTTTTTTTTTAAATAAAAGATCTGATAAAAGTTGAAAGACTGATCGCAGATACAAGGAAGAAAAAAACATAATTTACTCGTAACTTCCTTAAGATTTTTCGGCCCTACCAGCCCGCGAAATTCAAATTTCATTTAGTTTTGCGCAAATATTAGACTAAAAACACTTTGAAGGTTTATGGCAATTCATTTTGCGGGCATTTATGCATATCTACATGTTTTTAAAAGAAACTTTGCTTGAAAATTCCCACTCACTTCATATTGGTTCCCGAAAGATAATTGATTTGCAGTTTCCTAGATTTCGAGCTATAAAGTAAATGTTGAGCAGAGTTTTTATTAAAAACGTGTAGATGCATAAGTCATGTGCCCGAATCAAAACCATTGCCATAAGCCTACGATGTATAATTAGCCCAGCGAAAATCTAAGTAATTAAAATTTGAATTTTCAGTTTACAAAATAATGAGGATATTACGTTCAATTATTTCTGGATCCCTGTCCGGTTACTGAAACTAAACTAGCATGAAACAAAAATTTGTCTCGCCTTGTTATTACGGAGAAGTAGGTTTCATCAATAAGACTTATAATTAAAAGATCAGCGTTAAAATTGGCCTGTTTAAATTAAGACCAGTGAATGAATCACTCAATTAATATGGCAATTTAGCAAACAGTAATCCACAATACTGTGAAGATTTCGTCATGACATGAAATGTGGAAAGGAGGAATGGCGTTGACTGGCGTAGACAGTGGAAAGAGAAACTGATTAGTCACTGTCAATACATTGAGTGCTGTGTCGTTATTAATTAAACATATTATTAAAGGACCCAGCACTAAGTGACGTCACGCATATATTTTTAGGCTCCACCCTGAAGCCTGATTTTTAATTTGTCAAAACTGTAATGGCGCTAACTAATGTATGCGACCGACAGCGGTATGTGCTCTCAGTCTGGATGTAACATAAAGGATGAGCCCTTAGTGACGTCACGCATATATTTTTAGGCTCCGCCCTAAAGCCTGATTTTTAATTTGTCGAAACTGTAATGGCGCTAACTAATGTATG
Organism: Coenonympha glycerion; assembly: GCA_963855885.1. Lineage (NCBI taxonomy): Eukaryota > Metazoa > Arthropoda > Insecta > Lepidoptera > Nymphalidae > Coenonympha > Coenonympha glycerion. The sequence continues at coordinate 9,842,274 of OY979637.1, read as the reverse complement.
CGACCGACAGCGGTATGTGCTGTCAGTCTGGATGTTATAACATAAAGGATGAGCCCTTAGTGACGTCACGCATATATTTTTAGGCTCCGCCCTGAAGCCTGATTTTTAAGTTTGTAAAATGGCGCTAATGTATGCGACCAACAGCGGTATGTGCTGCCAGCAGCACTGTAATGTACGACGCGCGAGGCCATATTTGAGAAATTATTGGCTTCAACATACGTCACACAGTTCCCGTTCTCTTAGCGTAGCGTATTTCGTCCTTGAGTGTCGTATGTACGTGACTGTCGTATCTATGGTCAAATTAACGTAAAGCTATTAATAACAGTATTTAGTAATGACCATGATCTACAAATAATTAATTAGTCATCGCAGCGATTAGGTAAACGTATGTAATAAGAATTAATGAGATATTTTGGTTATTACGCCAGACATAGCAATATTTACTATGATATTTACATAAATATCTATTGATAAAATATTTACTACACCAGATAAATCAATATTTATCAACAGTAATCAAATATTAGATAAATTCTAGAAACATAAGAAGTAAGTATCATGCTAGACGCGCGGTGCGGTACCTAATGTAAAAACTTATTAGTTATTTAATACATTATAGTTGCGTTATTATTTTTTTTGTTATTTTCATAAAATTTTATTTTTTAGTTTTGAGACATCATTCTGACATTTTTTAAACTAAAAGACTATAGAAAAATTAACTTACACCATGGCATAAGTAAATTAAATATTTGAAACAATATTGCTTTCACTTCTTATTTAATTATTGAGTTTAATTCCACAAAATAATCCCTACGAAGGAGGTTTCATGCACTTTTTATATCCGTTTTACCGCAGGCAATCTACTTTCCATTAATCTCTCAGTTCAGTAAGGTTAGTACAGGTTTTTTACAAATTTCAAGTCGTCTCGCTTCAAATAAACGGAACGGATTTCTCCATAAACATTTACAGCCAGCTCTCCAAGCGGAAAACTGCCGAAAGCTCAGTTCACAATGTGCTTTACCCAGACCATACATCTCAACAGGACGTTGAGGCCCTAAGCCTAGACGGCAGGCTTTAACCACGAACGACTTAAAGAACATCACCGGGGAAGAGATCTTTAACGCGCCTATTCCCGAGCAAAGAAGCCAAACCTCGAGGCCGGTACCCATATTAGGGCAAGGCCTAACAGACTGCCACTTGGAGCACTGCACTGTTATACTTGGACTTGCACTTATGTTGGAGCAGTGGAGCACTGCTGTGTGTAGATGGATCCATTCCGTTTATTCGAAACGAGTCGACTCGAAATTTGTATAACCTGTACTAACCCTACCATACTGAACACTGTATACGAAACAGTGGAGTGAATTAAGCCTTTTAATTCCGCGCTGCAGGGCGTAAGCCGGCTCTTATTAGTGAGATACCGAAATAATCCGTACCGCTGCGAAGCGCAAGTATAAGTACTTACTATCCATACATTTAGTTCTGAGTCAATGGTCCAGCTGTTACTTTAGAATTTCCATGGTAGGTGCTTTTTTATCTTTATAAACTTAGTAGGATTACATTAAGGAGCACACCACGGCTGTGCCCGCGAAATTCAAATTTTTTGTGGTTTTTCGCGATTTTTAAGCTAATAAGATATAATAGGCTTATGGCCGTCAAATTGCGATAATCCCAATATCTTCTTCACGTGTTTATATAAAAATCTCTGCTCGAAAGTGTCGAGTTAAAGAAATTAGTCCAAGATTTGCGAGTTACTTACATAAAACTCGATACTCGGATTAATTTCCTAGGATACACATTTTTATGCAAAGATTTTGATATAATCATGTAAAGATGATACTGCCATTCTCGCAAATTGATTGCCAGAAGCCTATCATGTCTAATTAGCGTACAAATTGCAAAAAACCACGAAAATTTTGAATTTCGCGGGCAGACCCGTTGAGTTCACGTTAATACGAGGTTATTTAACTATCTGCAGGACAATTAAAACACGAAACTTTTTGCGTCGTGTGAATTTCAAAATTGCAGTCTGTTTAGTAAAAGAAAAAATCTGTTACTATTAGTTCCACACTCAATAATTTATAATTAATATCGATTTGTGTTCTGAATTACAAATTCATATTAAGTATTTTATCAAAGCCTATATTTTTGGCACCTTATCGTAAATTTTAATTTTTCTCATGATTGTCTCATAGAGTAAGCTTGTCTCGTTGAAGAAAATTTTCTGCTAGTGAACACATTAGGTATAACTAAAATCTGTGGGTATAACACTATAGTCAAAGATTATTATTTAGCTATCTTTTGTATGGTGTAAAGTGGTAAAACACTAATGAGAGAGGCCAAAATAATATACCTTTTTCTTGATGGAATGTGATGTATGTGTAAAAAAAAAACACTCTTACAGGTAGGTATTCCCTATCTTATTAAAGCCTATTCCTGTCATTCAGTTCGCGAATGATCTGACAAAGTGACATTCTATCAGCGATATCGCTATATATAGCGACTAGCTGACCTGGCAAACGTTGTTTTGCCCTTAGGGGTAATAAAAAATAGATAAATTTAGATTTAAACTATCCTATGACCTATCTCTCAAGTTGGATCGAACTGCACATGGTGTGCGAATTTTATTATAATCGGTTAAGTGGTTTAGGAGTCCATTGAGGACAAACATTGTGACACGAGATTTATATATATTAAGACACAGCGTTAGCTAATGTCAATCCTATACATTTTGGACGTTTATATTCGCACCATCGCCAATAGAATATCACCATCACTTGGTCTACAGGCTCCCACGATGACGCACCCTAATGTCAAACTCCATGCAAATCGAATGAAACACAAGCAAGCGATTTCGACAGAGTGGGGCGCGTCTTCGACAATGAAATGTCTATAAGCAACCTTTTTTGTACAATTTAATCGCTTTTAGGCGTTGCAAGGTACGATGATATTTTTTAACCTCGAACGTAGACGATGCACAGATGCATGAGATAGTCTATTGAAACGCCAACTTCATTAGTATCATTCCAAAAGCCGAGCCAAAATACAGGCGGCTAATATGGCTGTGTAAACTGAGAGTTGGGCCGGACGGATCAGACCGGGCGAGCACTAATTGCCGCTTCGCAGGATCGAACTGAATTTGCTCTATATCGATTTGCTTAAAGCTTAAAGCGTGTCTGCTTCGGGCATTGAGCTATTTCAGTTTTAGATAATTTTTGGCACGTAATTTGACTATTCGATTCTATGTGTAAACTTTACTTATGTATACCCTCATATAGGTAATTGTCACTTTTGCATATAGGTAATTCTCAAGAGAGCAGCAGTGATAGCTCAGTGGTTCTGACCTCTGCCTCTCATAAGGAGGTCGCGGGTTCGAATCCTGGGCAGGAACCTCTGTCTTTTACGAGTTACCTATGTGCGTTTTCAGGAAACTAAATACTTCACTTGCTTAGCGGTGAAGGAAAACATCGTGAGGAAACCTGCATGCCTGAGAGTTCACAAAAATGTTCTGTGTTCTCGAAGGTGTGTGAAGCCCGATTCAATTAGGTATACTAAGTACTCATACCAATTTCATAATAATATTCCAATCCTCGTGAACCCTCCTAAACTTAGTTTTTAAGTCGACCTACTTGACGTTCATAAGTGCTAACAATTAGTGGCCTATATGAAATAAATGATTTGAATCTTTGAATAAATATGTTACTTTTACGAATTTTTTTTTCCTACTCTACATTATTTCTGAAATACCTGTTGTAAAAGGATATTAGATTAATTTCACGGAGGAAATATTTCTCCATAAAAGTATCATGGATCAAGGGGCAAAGATGTATCACATTATTGTGTTGTTCACGATATGTACAATTTAAACTTTTGAGGCCACATGAGGCTCGTCCGGTTGCCATGGCAACACCCCAACGGCTGAATTTCGGCAAATGCAAGTTGGGAACGCTTTTCCGAGGTGAATATTATTAGTCCATCGAGCCTTCCTTACACCGGGTAGACGTTTAGCCTGATTGAGTGGATGTCTTCGATACTATTATCAGTAAAAGCAATCTCTCGAAAAATGCTATGGTAAAGTAAGTAGCTACATTTTTTGGACTTGTTTGTTCTTTGGTTAAAAAAACGAGATTTTGTGAAGTGAAGAAGGTGAGTGGCATCTTTTAAGATATAATATTGGAAGAAATACCGAAACAAGTACCTTTTCCACCTTATTTCCAAAGTTCATCAAAGAAAATTAAAAAAATATTGAATCTATATGAGTTTATTTATAGGTATTTTACACAAATAAATTAAAACTATGTACCTATTGCTCTGAACAGCATAAAATATTAAATGAAGCAAAGTAGATAAGTGCGGTGGTTAGTTAACAAAAGTATCTAAGTCGTATCTTATTTTCTGTAGTAGGTACGAAACCCCCTTTGTGCGAGTCTTACTCGACATTGACCGAAATTTTGGTAAGTGAAGATACCTAAGGCCGAAGATGTTATTGTACTAACTTGGCGAGGGGTAAAAAAGACCCCGTACGGTTGCTACGCAGCATCGCAACGCGCCAGTAAGATGGTAAACAGCTGCGGCCACCCGCCAGACCACACGTAAGTTTATGAAGAAATTATAAAATCCTGAATTGACGCGAACCGGGAATCCCGAGACCATCGTTTGCAAACTAGCTATAAACTGCGCCAAGCAGTTCGTTTATAAAGACTATTTTATACTAGGAATACGGGACCTTTACGGTACTATAAGACATGGGTAAATTATCCATTATAGTACGAGTACATATGAGTTGTCCGGCCCTTGTCTCAATTTGTGAGTATAATTTTCGTTCCGTAGTAATCTACAGCATCTGAATTATTAATAGGAGTAGGGTCTGATCATTCAGAATCGCTATCCGATACATTCGATTCACTAGGCCGTGATAAACGGATAGAATTGATTTAGATATTGATACTCTTACTTGTGGTAAGTACTTGAATGAGTATTAAACAATAACAATTCGTTCGAAAACAAACAAATAAACAACAGTCCCATTCCTTACATTTTAATATGTATATTGAACACAAATATGTGATCTTGTAAAATGTACTTCATAAATTGCTTAAACGGTACAGCAAAATAGTAGTTTATGAAACGGATGCATAATGGGGGGTATTAAAACATGAGTGTGAGTTTTTTAATAGTATCACACGAGTGTTTTAATACCTAATTATGTAGAGTTTCATACACTACTTTATCTACGCTCAAATTATCATAAATCCAAACCATAAAATCTTGCTAACGTTTGTCGTAAATCCTTCACTTTGTTGGTAAAAGATTGTGGGTCATTTTTGTTGCAATTAAGTACTAAAATGTCAGGTGGAGTTAAATTTTCTTTAGTAGGCTTCACTGCTAGACATTTTTCCGCACAAAGTTTTGACTAAGTAACAACAAGTGGAAAATTAAAAAAATTTTAAACACCCACGACTCTTAGACTTGAAATTGAAAAAGGATTAAATAATATTTTTAAAACTCCCCGACTAAAGGAAAGTAAGAACTAAGAACCTATCAGTATAATTACAAATCCAAGAAAATCCGCCGGAGCTGCTATGTTCTGCCTGTGCCGGTGTTGATGGTGCAAGATGTTGCTGTTTACCAGTGTGTGTGTTTACTTTATTCATTTGGTAACTAATTCAATTTCTTGATACTTCTTATAATAAGCTACCGGTAAGCTTACCTATAGGTACTATCTGCATGAATTGATATTGGAAGCAGAAATGTCAATGGCAGCTTATAAAAATAAAGTCGTTATTTTTATATGACAACTACAAATTATACATTTTGTAGGATTTTTCTCTCAATGTTTTAAAAACAATACGTTAGAATATAATGTAAATACTTATTTGAGTGATAAAAGAGAAAGGTAATAAATGTGAAATGGTTTTCCTCTTCAGTATTTCACAGCTGTAAAAAATACTTCCGAGTAAATCCTTCCCGTAAAAAGAGCGATAAAAAATAACTGCAGGAAACGAATAAGAGGATATTTAAAACGAAAATCCCAGTACTCATTCAGATAAACGGGATATATCACCGAAGAGCAATGAAAAAAGAATCCATCGTGAGTCAATACATTTTATTTACTGCTCTAAAGACGCTTGCAGACTACTGGGTATTTAGATTAAACTTATTACTTTGAGCAGTTCTGGAACAAACATAATATAACACGCACACGTATATTCCTTCAAATAATATAAACTAGTTTTTGGCTGCATCTCCGGCCGTTTATAGAATTTTTAAATATCCCGCGATAACCGTGAATTTTTCCGTGAAGTTATCACAATTTATAGCTTTTTTTAACCGTACGATTAATATTTTTTATTGGTCCCTGACTTCAAATACAATTCGTAGATAAATACTTAATATAGAGCGAGAAGAAGAATACTATAAATGTGCAACCATTCTCACATTATTCTGAAATCTTTTCTAGAAAAACATATTTTCTTCTCAGTCCAGCCTTTCTAACCTGCCTAAATTAGTATCCCATTTATTCACTGGGACCCGAAAATGATAAAGCCAGTGCTAATTTCCGTCCGATCTGATCGAGCTAACCCACTAGACAAATTATATAGATAACGTATTTGAAACATTAGTAGGTTAAACGTATTACTTACTTATACTTAGGTATTTATCTTACTGATTCGGTATGTAAACAGCTTTATTAAGAGTAGGGATTCACTGTTTTTAGTCGAGATCCGGCAGATCTCGTCATCTCCTATCTCAGCGTCGACGTACATATTTTCTTAAGCAAACTCACTTTTGTTCATACTCGACAATATGGGTATGTTTGGATAAAAACAACATTTATTGATATTTATGACAGCGGTTATCTCTTTCGACATAATACGCTCCTATCACAATAAATCATAACAAATGGATACTAAATAAAAAGGAACAATGATTTTATTTTTATATAACAACTACCTGAAATAGGTACCCTTCTGGTACCTATTTCAATACATTTTGTATCTTCTTAAATAAGGAACCTTTCAGTAGAAAAGAGAGAGAGAGGATAGTTACAGAACCCGTCACTACACTGCAATCACGTAAAGTATTACAAAATTAAGTTACTAATTTACTATTATTTTAATCTGTGACAGAATGCAGAAAGCAGCGTGGAGTGTCTGAGCTGTATATCCCAGTTTACAAAAGAGAGGATGCCTGTTCCCCAATATAGGACTAGTGATAACCTGGAGTGCTATTGTACAAAATGAAACAGCTGCCAAGCCGAATATGGCAAGCAAAATTGTACTCTATTACAACTGACAAATTCATAGATGCAGAGATGCACGCTCGTCGCTGTTTTGCAGAATAGCACGGTTGATGATGAGTATGAGGAACGTAACTACAATCTACATTAAATAAATCTTTATTCATCAAATAGATATATTATCTTTTAATACTTTAACCGTTACACATTTTAAGCGAACGTGTAGACAATCAAAACAATAAAAATAGACACACTTTTCCACTCCGATAAACACGCTCTAAGACAATTGTAGATCTTAGAAATAAAAGGAAAATGCAAGCTTGTCGAGTGAATTCCTTTTGTAGAGCGTTCTGTTCTAGGTATATCAGTGTAGCGGGGAATGAACCCGGGTAAGTCCCGGCTTACAGCGCAATCCCACCCAAGCCCCTTCGCTACTTGTATATCTAGCATGTGTATCTATACCCCCAATTGTTTTTCAGTACGATTTTCATAGGTAAGAAAATCAATGCTCGTGTTGAAGTGACAATGAAGGAAAATGTTAGAGTTTGGTTTTGGGTAAACAGTAAGTTTTTCACCTACTTATGAGTTCTACTATTTATAGTATTATGGATTTTTGACAAAGTATAGGTCCCTACCTACTCATTTAAGTCCACTATGTGAGTGATATAATCTAAATTCTTTGTTTTGAATTATTCTTTGTGTTTCAGTTATTAGTGAAGATTTCATTGATAATATTTGATTTTACCTAGTTCTGAGTAAAGTGGCAAAATTAAACAAGAATCTTTTCCGAAAAATAAATGATAATATGAAAAGCGTAAGTACCTTTTCTACCCAAGTTATTCTACCCATACAGTAAATTAATTTAGATTTTCGTTAATATACATTTAAAACGACTGTCCTAAAAGTTTCCAAAGCTCCACATGCTGGTTATTGAAAACGTTTTAGCTCAAGCAAACAACGCTGGGCCACAAAAGGTGCCTACCCAACTTTGTTCCGAACTACACCCACAAGGGCGCGGCCAACAAATGAGTGATTAATCAGAATAAAAGCAATTATCTAACCCTTTTCACTTACAGCTACATGAAGGCACCGAATATTAAACGAAGGTGCGATGCCCCGCTAACAAAATGGCCTTGCCCTTTATTTTGTCAGACAAAATAAGACAAAAAAAAAATTAAAGAACAATGGTGCGGGCCCATACATCGCTTTCGCTCACGTTACGCTATTGCAACTATAAATGAAAAAATATTTTTTTGGTTGGGCCTGCAAGCCTGAACTCAATGCTAAAAGATTTTTCTTACAAAAAAGTGGAGAAAAATTAATATTTATTTTCAAAATATTGTATCTGAGTATTATAACAACAGCGACCTCCGCCATGAAGCATCCGAGAGCATTGACAATACACTAAATACTCTTTGATAAATACTTTTCACTTGTCCCAGAATTTGTCACTGTTGACAGTTGGTAGTCATGTAGCTGTCGGACAGTGTTGCGAGATGTCGGAAATAAAAAAAACTCCAATCGACTGAAAGAAAAATCTAATTGGGTTAATAAATCAATATTGAATTACAAGGGTGTTTCGGAAACGCTAAACAACCAAGACAAAATAATCTATGCTCAAAATAATCGGTTGTAATAGATTTCAGTATTATTAATAGGTGTAGTCTTCTGTCAAATAATCTCAAATCTTCAAGCAGATTATTTAAGTGAAACTAGCTCACACGGAAAAATAATATTCAGTTTTACTCCAATGCAGTGGAAAACCCTAAACTAATTTAATCTTTTTATGTAAATAATATATTCGAGTAAAATAAAATGCAAAAAAGGAACAATTGAAATCGATATAGTTATTGTCTTGTATTCTACATTCTGATCTAAGAATTAACGTAGTACCTGAAAGTAAGTTTTTCTTTAGTATCTGTTACATGTTGTTCTCGTACAAATAAGTGGACCGATCGTCAAAAAGATGGAGTCGAAAAGTGGAAAAGTTTGTCATCCGGCAACACTAGCTGTCAGGAGTGTGGAAACGGAACCTATCAGTAATCAATGGAATTTCTTTAAATATTTTATTTTTTGACCCGTCCTTTACAATAACTAGTGATACCATGAAAAAATTCAGTTATTTACTAGAATCGTCTTGGAATAAATGTTACATCTAGACGCTAAACTTTATTTGTGTACATTTCTGCCACTGTTCTTTGGCGCCGAACTCCTGTATTCGTGACATCCATCTTTTTTCGGTCCATCACATTAATAATACAACCATTTTTAAAAATCTCGAAATAATAGTGGTTGTCCTTGAAATTACACGCAACTAAATTTTTACTATCTTTTACAAACTTAATTAAATTGACACAAATTATTATTTTTAAATTAAATGCATAATAATTTTATCTCATATAAGCTTGAATTTCTAGATTAAGCTTAGCAGAACGAGGTTGCTCTGATGCGAGTATGCAATATTTATTTGTCCTTTTTTTGTTTTTTACTTTTCGTCATAAAACTGTCACAGTTGGTAACTTAAACCACCACCAATGAACGCAACCTAAAAAAGCATTAATGAAGGAGGTATTACTATTTTACAAACTTATAATTTAGTACTTTAAGTAGCAACAGAGTGACAGGGCGACAGGACTTAATTTCCATCAATTATAAATGAAACGTTTAAATAACTTTCGATTTCATTCAATCAAAAATGGCGTCTTTCCGGTTGTTCCCAAAAGTTTGTTAAATTTTCCTGTCAGTATCTGAGAAGTAAGCTATTAATCATTCTGTCAAAAGAAAAAAGTAATAAATAAGATAGGTAGCTACTTGCTAATCCTAATCCTAATAATATTATAAAGGCGAAAGTTTGTGTGTGTGTTTGTTACTCCTTCACGGCTCAACTACTGAACCGATTTAGCTGAAATTTAGAACATAGGTAGCTTATAACCCGGATTAAAACATAGGCTACTTTTTATCCCGGAAAAATCCGTAGTTCCCGTGGGATACTCAAAATACCAAATTTTCTAGAGCAATCTATAGCTACATCTATAGATAGATTGTTCAAGCGAACTTGCTTGAAAGCATGTTTAAAGGTTGGAATAGGGAACGATAACGGGAAAATGACGTTTCCCTTAGGATTCATGAAAAAGCGAATTTGACGGGGCCGGGCCGCGGGCAAAAACTGAATCTATTATCACTGTAAATGTGAAAATGGCCACTATGTAGGTTCTGAACATAGCACTGTACGCATTTAACAAGTGTGTTTTAGTTGAACAAGGGGAGGGATAATAATGCTATAAATAATAATGATATAATGCTATAAATAATGCATAATGCTATAAATGTGAAAATGGGTACCCGTATTATAGGTTCCGACATAACAACTGTTTCGCTATTAGCATTTTGTGTTTTAGTTGAGCAATGAGATACAGTTTAATAATATTATAACTATAAAAACGGGTAGTGGGTACCTATATGATATACTGTTTCGTTACTGACAATGTATGTTTTAGTTGAGCTATGGGATATGGTAAAGTAATTAGTAATGCTATAAATGTGGAAATGGGTACCTACCCATAAAGGTTCTGAAAGTACAATTGTTTCGCTATTTATAATGTGTGTTTTGGTTAAGCAATGGGATACAGGTTAATAATGCTAAAAAGGTGTTCCTGTATAGTTTCTGATATTAGAACTGTTTCGCTATTAAAAATATGTGTTTTAGTTGAGCAATAGATTATGTGATAGTAATTATGCTATAAATGCGAAAATGGATACCTATAAGGTAAAGGTTCTGAAATTATTTCACTCTTAAGCGGATACGTTGATTTTATTTTCGTCCTTCTCACTCTGTTGAATACGTTGGTGGGTTAGGTTAGGTTAGGTTAGTATCCCCCCCGATGGATTCCAATCTTGTCGCGATGGGGGGGCTCAGTAGCCGTGGTTGGGCCGCACGGTGAAGCCAAAAGGAATCCAGGAGGGGACGCTCGGAGTGGGCCTGGAGATGGGCCCGCTCTGGATGCGTCCAAGAGGGGTGCGGGGGACAGAGTTTTCTGTCTCCTGCAGCCAGGAGGGGTCGCGGGAGGAGAGGCGTGTCGGTGTGTCGTTGCCGCTCGCCCTATCTCCCGCGACCAAACGGTGGCGCACCGTTTGATGCGTCGGCGGCGGGGCCGCAGGGGAAGAGGAGTGTCGGTGTGTCGTTGCCGTTCTCCCTGTCCTCTGCGGCCGTTTGGTGGTTTGCGGCGGAGCCAAAGATCAGATCCGCCGCGGGGTATGGGAGGTCGATGCCTGCGAAGTGCAGGAGCAAGCTTCGCAGGTATCGGCTTACCCGTGCCCACGGCCCCTGGGTGGCGGTCCCGGGGGGGTCCGTCGCCTTACGGATGGGCGCCGAGGAGGTAAGGCTGGCTTAGGTGTTTCTGGCCGGCCTTGCTGTTGGAGGGGAGCTCCATGCTCCACCTCGTGGAGGGGCTGCGCAAGCGGCCGGGCACCGGCGGGTTCGCGGAGGTTTGCGGAAGCGTTCCCGTGTTCCCGTCATACGGTGCGAGGAGGAAACACCGTGGGGTTTAGCCGGTAAGAGTCTGGCATAACCCAGCCGCTCCCCCGGGCGACTGGGTATCCATGAGGATTCCCCACGATAATAAAAAAAAAAAAAGTTAGGTTAGTATGCAGCGTTGCGGAAGAATATAACAGAAAAACGTTGTTTTACCTAATTACTTCAAAAACTAAGCCAGTTATTTAAATGTCGTTCTGAGCGTTTTTGGGAATTATTTTTTACCGATACATTAAAATAAAAATAACAATTATGTCCATCGTAGTTTTCGATGGAAATTAGAAAAATGGAGATTTTGGAGCAATTTTTGGGAGAACTTTTTGGCGATAAATTTTTATCCAATCGTGTTTCCGAAGTTAGGTTAACACATATGCTGTTTTTTCCCCAGAAAATCCAGGACTCCCACGGGATTTGTAAAACCCCGAAATTCACGCGGGCGAAGCCGCGGGCAAAAGCTAGTTTAAAATAAAATGCGAAGGAGAATTTCTGATGAAACATTACTTAGGCACTTTGAAAATGTCTCGTCTCGTGTACGATCTGAAAGTTCATTATAATTGAGAGAATAATGAAACGAATTTTTGAAATGATATAATCAGGGTTATTTTTTCATGCAGCTTATACGTAAAGTGATATTCAGTACTTCAATGTCTACTTCTTAATCGGTCCAAAATACGATTCCACGGGCTATTTGCGGTGTGATAAATATAAAACTTACTATCTTATCCCCGTACTGCCCTCGTAATTGAAAACACAGTAAGTCGAGTTACTGTGTTTTTGCTTTGGATAGCTTTTTAGAATCGCGCGATTGCGCTCTGTCTGGGAAACTTTTCGATTTTTCTGTAGCGTGTATAGTTACTGAGATATGAAAAGTAAAAACACAGTAACTCGAAAAAAAAAATTACTTTTTTAATAATAAACACAGTAACTTAGAATTTTTAGGTTTGAACACAGTAATTTTTTGTTTACTGTGTTTAAATGTATGTCTATCGATTTTTTTTAATAAATTTTCCTTGGCTACAACACGGCATCTTCAAATACTGTGTTTATTTGTAAACATTTCGTGGAATCTTTTAATGCTTTACATAAATTAAACACAGTATCTGAATTACCGTGATTTAAGTGTCTGCAGCTTTAATATTAACTTCAGTAAATACTTAGCTTGAACCCAGTAACTATTGACTTACTGTGTTTTAAACTAACTTATCGTGGAGCGAGGTTAGAGGGAAAGGTACTTCTAAATCGTGCGCACTGCGCGCTTGGAAGTTTTTGGCGGCTTTTACGGATATATTTCTGTTAAAACCATATCGATGACTTAAATATAATTAACTAGCAGAAACCCGCGACATCACCCAAGTAAATTTTAGTTTTCCCTACAACCATCGAATTTTTGGAATAAAAATATAATTAATAGGCTACTTGCCTTTGTGTTTTTTAGGATGGAATCTGTTTCCAGTCCAATTTTCAGCCAAAAATTTTCATTAGTTACGGCGTGAAGGAGTATATCTCCCGCATAAATATCTGATATAGATACTCTATTCCCGCAGAAATCATGGATTTCCAGGATATCTAGTAATCCAGGATATAATTATCGCAGTTCCAAATTTCAGCCAAATCGGTTCCATAGCTGCAGTTGTGGTGTGAAGAATTTTCCGTATGAATTGGGAATTTTCTGTGTGAATCGGTATAAAAAGCCTAAATGTTTTAAGCCAGAGCCAGCCTTCATTCCAAATTTTAGCCGAATTAGTTAAGTAGTTGCGTAAAAGAGTATTTAAACTTGGTAAAATACAAACTTCGGATCCCTGTTTTAGCCCCTTAGAGGGTGGATTTCGAAAAATCCTTTCTTAGTGCACCCCTAGACCTCACAAGGCATCTGTGTACCAAATTCGGTGTCTCTAGAACTAGCGGTTTGTGCTGTGCGTTGATATGTCAGTCAGTCAGTTCCTTCTTTTATATATTTAAAGATGTAAGTAAAGTTTCTTTTTAAAATTATTAGCTAAATTGCACTTTTCAAGCATTCATTAAGCTATGCAATTTATTAATTCAAACAGAAAATAATTTTACATATTAATAATAATAAACTACGAAATAATAGTTTACCTACAACAACAGCTTCAGAAATCAGCATCTTTTGTTACACTCTTTTACTTGAAATTCCCGTGATAACCCTTTACAAAGAAGTAGCCTCGATTAGAATCTCTAACTAGACTGTATAAGTCCTAATAATTTATTATTCAGCAGTTCTAAACTCAAACTCGAAATATCTTTATTTCACATAGGCCTAACGTACGGGTTCTTGTAAAACGTCAATATGATATTTGTCACATATAATATATGGTGATAACTACAAGTCGACTTAAAGTTAAGTTTACGCGAGGGTTCAACACGTCCTGTACTGAGAAGAAGCCCACTACAAACACAGCTGGGTTTTGTTTCCTGTTATCACCACATCTCACAATGAAACTTAAAACAAATTGAGCTAGCATAATTACTTAAGCTGATTTTGGCGATTTTTCGACTTTACCCCCTTAAAAGATTTAATGAAAATTTCATAAACCCAACTTTCAGACTCTCAATTATCCGATAATTTAAGTTAGTCAATCTAACGGAATAATCAGGACTTTAGACGAAATTATAAGCATTCATTGAAAAATCACAGACATCACTCATTTCTTCTATTTGTATGGATGTCTTAATGATATCTATGTTATAAATACCTAAAAATTAAAGACTACCGAAATAGGAACGAATAAAAATTCGGAATCAGATACGAATATAAATATAAGTACAGCAGCACAAATAAATTCATTATCAGCTGGGATATCTGAAAAATCTGAGGAGGAGAAGCAAAATTCTACACACAGGGTGTTTTTACACATATGAAAAAAAGGTTAACTTAAAACACAGTTTCTTTAGATGCTATAACGGAAACTAAGAGTTAAAATATTGCAAAATTAATCTTAAACACAGTATCTTACTTACTAGAAATCCATCTAGTAAATAAATGGTAGGTATTGTTACCTTACAACACAGTATATGTATAGTTACTGTGTTGTGTAATCACGAGTGTTTGTATCTTTACATGGTTAAAACACAGTATTAAATAAAAGTACGTTAGAACACAGTAAGTATCAAGTTACTGGGTTTAAGCGTAAAATAAATTTACTTTAAAAAAATATATTACTATGTTAAAACACATTACCTAATTTAATTAATTAAAGAACAATAATAAAAGAGCTTCATGTACATATAATGAAAGCTTTATTTATTCTTCGTAGTTTAAAAAAACCCCTATCACGCTAACGTATATAGTTGGTTCATAACATATCAATTTATCTATTAAACTTTAAACGCGTTTTTCTCGAAACGCAATTTTTGGAGATACTGTGTTTTCAATTACGAGGGCAGCGTAGGAAACCAGCATGCATTCCTGAGAGTTCTTCATATTTTCAAAATTGTGTGAATCCTACCAACGCGCATTTGACCAGCGTGGTGGGCTGTAAGCAAATCAACGGTCAACTATGACCATTCATAAGTTATAGGTAAGTTAGAATTATTTAGAACTATGTGGAAAAATGGTTTGATTTCCATCTTAGTCTGATTCTCTGCTTAGAATAATGTGTTTCAAATCATAACTCAGCAAACCCGCTTAAAGAAGGCATTGTAACTAGTAACATCTGCTTATTTACCTACTTAATTTGTTCCTTATTTAACCTTACCAAACAAACAACAGTGTAGGTATAATCTGTATCAATTAAAAACTCGTGATAAGGAAGCATCGATTACAAATGGATATTATGGTCGCATGAATCTAAACCATATTGTTGTTTTTAATATCGGGGAAATGAACTATTTACTATCGGCGAGCGAGGTTATCGTATGAACATTAGTCACTACTCATTTGACGCCAAGTCGCCAACCAGTCAGTGTTCGTAGCTTTGTACATAACTGCTACACACGAATACGTAAGATGTCAGCTTGTTCTCAGTTTGAATCGCAAGTTACGACATGCGTGTTTTATTCCTTGTGACCTTTATGAGTTTTCTGTGTTTTTGTGGGACTTACGACATGATTATCGGTGACACTGTGCACAGGAAGATGGTCTTCCATCAGAGGGTCAAAGACTTTGCGATACCCTTCAAAAAGAGGATAAAGCTGTTGACGTATAATGATCCAGAGAAGAGAATAATTAAGGTAAATCTTATATATATTTAGTAGATTTTACAGACACGATAAAAAGTATTTCTATTGGGATTTGAATTATAGGCATTAAGGAGAATGGGTAACATCCGTCTACCATGATTCAAATTTTTGGATGTGAGTTTCTTTATTCCACCATAACTTCTGAACGGCTGAGTAGAATTGGATTTGGGGGTATCGTTAGAATCCTTGCATCATTCCGAGCAACGTGGGCAATATTTTTTTGGAAAAAGTAGTTTCTCCACAGGTTAGTCGTGTTTATTAATTTTTTGAATTATTTACAATTTCGCTTCTTTTTTTCTTTTAAGCACTATTAGATGAATAGGAAAGATGCTTTTTAGAACTGATTTTTTGTGTTTACCAACCAAGTAAACCTGGAGAATAATTATGTGGAGAATATAATATTATTGTGACGGAAGATAATCTATATAAGGTATTCTGATGAGTGATGACCCAAATATTTGAATGAGTTAACGACTGTTTGGAATTAAGTAATGAATTATTTATATTATACCTCATTTGAAGAACTTTGGAATTGTTTGGTTCCAAGTGGTGACTAAAACAATACATTGTTGGCTTATAACAAAGCAAATATAGAACAGTTGAAATATCTATAGTTTGTTGATATTTAGCCGTTTTTGATGATAATACGTCACGTGATAAATCTAGTGATTGGAATTCAGCGGTATGTCATTCTAATATATTTTTGAATTTTCTTATAAGGTTGCTGTAACGATCGCAGATATATCATATCCCACCAAAAACATTCTGTAAAAAACTAGCCAAAGTCAAAATGGAGCTGCTTGTTTATCTCTAAAAAGTACTGAAATCTAGACAAAGTCGTGCCAAGTCTAAGGTTCCTTACTGCGATTTCTTTATTATTATAGTTAATGTTGCGTGACTTGGCCGTTGAAGGGTACACAAGGGTTCAAACCAGGTGCTCCGTGACACCATTGCACCAATCTGTCGCCAGAATTCATCGTCAATGAGTAGCGGTTCTTGGTCTTCAACGGCCAAGTCACACAACATTAACTATAATAATAAAGAAATCGCAGTAAGGAACCTTAGACTTTGCACGACTTTGTCTAGATTTCAGTACTTTTTAGAGATAAACAAGCAGCTCCATTTTGACTTTGGCTAGTTTTTTACAGAATGTTTTTGGTGGGATTTCACTTCTTTTTGTAGAAACTTCAAAATATTACAAAATATTTCTGTCCGTGTTTCTAGATACATTAACTGCATAAATAACTTTGTAATCTCATATAATTTATATGGAATTACAAAGTTATTAATGCAGTGATTACCAGGTACTCCAGATCTTCGATTATCCTAGTTTTTATAGTTTTCCCTTTATGTGGCCATTAAACCCTAACTCTGTACCAAATTTCAGCTCTCTGAGTTTATGGGAAGTACTAGTTCTATTTTGATGATCATGAGTCAGTCAGTCAGTCAGTCAGTCAGTGTCGAAAATGCGAAACTTTGCTTTCGCATAACTTCGGAACTATATGACCTACAGACTTGAAATTTTGGGTTTTAAGTATGTGATTATAGCTTACTGGATAGCGAAAATTTCAGCGTTCTGGTCTTATCCAGAGGTTCTCAAATAGGAGCCCGAAAATGCGGCGAAATGGTTCCTGTAAAGATGGTACGGCAGTTTTGCTTCGCGCTTTGACTTTGGCGGGGGCACTGCCGTGCCCCCTGATTGTCATAATTCAAGTAGGTATATTATGGCTGAGGCTGCAGACCTTTCAATTTTAATAACTTAACGGGTTACCCGTCTAATAACTTACTAATACGATTGTATTCGATCCTGATGAGCAAATAAATAATTTAGATTGCACAGTCCACATTTTAGGTAGGTACTCGTACTTTGATTGCAAGTAGAATCGAAAAAACACTCGATTTACTTTCGCTGCTTTATTCCAGCCAAGTTATGAGGGTGGCTCATAATAAAAAATATTGAACACCAAAATAATGGAGTAACTGTAATTAAAATTTTAATGAAAAAACCTACGCACCAATACAATGCATGTAAGAGTACCACAGATTACTTCAGAGTACTCACATGCATGTACGTAATAACTATAACACTTAATTTTACGAGTAAGTATAATATGTGACCTTAGTTTCTGTCATTTCCGTAGTGTTAGATAAATCAGAATTTGCGTGCAAAAATAATGTGCAAATAATGCGAGTATGTTCATCTTGATCTATGTGAATCTCTATGTGAATTATTGTACCTACTTATAATATTATCCATGGTTTTGCGCTGAGCTATACTATGCGTTATTCGCTGCTATGTTATGGGAAAGGCAATGATGAGGTTAGGAGCTTACTTACTTAATACCTACAAAAATGGGAAATTCTTTCCAAAAAACCAACTTCAAATGCCACTACAAAGAGTGAAATAATTTTTATTTAAATTTTAGGTACCTACACCAATTCGAAGTCGGGCAATGTTTCATACAATCCCTAATAGTCCTTCTTACTTACTTGATGTGCGAAGAAATGACGAAGTCATAGACAATCGCCCGACTTCGAATTGGTGTAGGTACCTAAAATTTAAATAAAAATTATTTCACTCTTTGTAGTGGCATTTGAAGTTGGTTTTTTGGAAAGCATTTCCCATTTTTATTTTATACTTTTTAGTGGAAAACAATAAAATGCACAAGGCGTTGTAAAATACCCAAATCGCTTGAGGTGTGTTCATAAAATCTGAAGAGATACCTCAAATTCACCAAGATCCCATCACCAGACCCTAACTTGATGACTTTAGTCATCAAATCAGTATCTGCTAGCAAATGCACCAGTAACTATAAAAAATACCCAACTCGCTTCAAGTATACTAGCAAAATTTGAAGAGTTCCCTCGATTTCACCAAGATCCCATCATCAGACCCTGACTTGATGACTTTAGTCATCAAATCAGTATCTGGTAGCATATGCACCAGTAACTATAAAAAATACCCAACTCGCTTTAAGTATACTAGCAAAATTTTAAGAGTTCCCTCGATTTCACCAAGATCCCATGATCAGATCCTGACCTGATGACCATAGGACAACTTGGAAAATATTACTCTTTCTAATAATACTCAAATAGTTTCATGTGTCCATACAAAATTTGAAGAGTTCCCTCGATTTCTCCAGGATTCCATCATCAGATCCTGACCTGATTAAAATGGGACCATCGGGAAACAAAACCCTCTTAAACAAAAAAAGAATTTTTCAAATCAGTCCACGCGTCTTCGAGTAATCGGTGAACATACATAGATAAAAAATAAAAAAAAAATAAAAAAAAAAGATTCCGACGAATTGAGAACCTCCTCCTTTTTTTGAAGTCGGTTAAAAATGGTAAATCATTGATGCTAGAAAGAAAATTCTACTTCACACTTGCTTATCCTTAGATGCCTTTGGTTGGAAACGTTTCATCACAGTAGATTTGAGCCTTCTGAAATCTTTCCTGAAGTTACTCTAAGATAATTTACATGAATTTACTCGTATTTAAGTATCTTCCTATTATACTCCTAACTTCCCCCGTCTTCTTTCGAGCATTGTAGTGGTAGGTACGCGGCAAAACAGATTGATGACTGTTAAGTTATAAGTAGGTATTACTAATTATTTCCACTTCTATTGGCTCAGTACTTAACGCTGTCAATACTCCATTTTTAGGTGGTCACCCATATTGTGTAAACTGTAAGCAAATGTATTGTGCAATCAAGCCACGCAGGTGCCAGTCGGTGAAAGGATTAAGATTGTAGCTAACTGTTTTTAAAACATTATAATATTATCTGGTTTTGATGCCATTATTATATTGCTCATGCAATCACCAATTTACTGAGTATCGAGATCGTTTGGTTTAATTGTTTTTGTTGAGAAAGATAGTTAACGCAACATTGAGACGTGCTTAAACAATAATACTTACCTTTATACGAACATTTTCCTACATAAGATTATAACAATATCTAATATAATATTATGATTACAAGATGAGAAAACTAACATTTTTTATAATGTTTATAAAAGTAACATTAAATATTGTAAATGATGTGTACTTGATTTGCTTATAAACCATGACCTACGAAACCAGCGGGAAATGTAATGCCAATCGTGTTCCATATTAGTACCTACACGCCATAATCAATAAATCAGTCGTTAAAAGGTATCTTTGCAGATATTATCCTTAAATCTGCCATTTATGGTACCTAATAATGTTTCCGAGAAAAGACATCATTACCTGCAAAAGTGAACACCTACATCTTGTTTTTCTAGACAAATAAGTCGCTTGTACTGTAACAGGGCGATAGGCTAAAAATTTATCAATCATTAAAGAACTGCATCAATGTCAAAAAGTGATTTTCAAGCATTTTTCAAGTGTTATGATTGATGAATAACCATTGTTTTGACATTGGTACAGTTCTTTAATGATTTATAAATTTTTAGCCGATCGCCCTGCGGAACTATCGGGAAGGCACCAAAAGCGAGATTATTTCTGGCTAAGGTTAATATCAAATGACGAGCTCCAGTGTCTTGACAAACGCACCAACGCATGGCCTCCGCCGCGTAGGAGGTTATGTGGAGCTTGTAGGCCCCCAGTAAAAACTGCTTTCATGGCAGGGGTGCGGGATAAACTTTCGTACTTACAGAATTGTGATTACCGAAAAAATTGATCTTTTTCATTGAGTAATCAGAAAAATGCTTTTTTTCAGGGTGTAGCTGCAATAGACAACGACTTTTCACACGCCAGCGCGAATATTACTGCCGGTGGTGTTGGGTTTTCATACGTCACAGTGAGGATGAAGGGTCAGCGTCATCATCCATTGAACTTTGAAGTGGAAATATACGTTTAGAAATTTCTAAATCTCATCTCATAAGATAGCCGTCATAATGGCGGTTCCCAATATTCTATCTATCTATGGGTTGCCTTACTAGAGATAGAAAGACATAACTTGTATTTAACTTATGTCACATTGATATCTCTAGTAGGGCAAATAGAAGATTGATAGAATATTGGGAACCGGCAACCGGTGTTCAAGTCGCGGCATTTACTAAACCTACTATAGGTCTAGCGCTGAACGAATCGTGGAGGGGAGGGGAACAAAAGTGATTCTTTTATAGTAATTTTACTTCTTTTATAGTATGAAACCCTCGGTGCACGAGACCGCCTCGCACTTGGCCGTTTTTTTACCTTCTACACTACCTACAGTTTTAAATGAAAACTCATCCACACTCTCATTGTTTATGAAGCATCCGAAAACAATTTAAAGTGCAATTATGTATTGATGTGATTATTTATTAACTAACGAAATTTTGTAAGAATTATAGTCTACGGATATAAGCTATTAATAGATACAAAAATACACTAGTTACGGGTTTAAATGAAAACTCATCTACATTCTCATTATTTATGAAAAATCCAAAGACAATTAAAAGTGCAATTATGTAATAATTATTAATTAATATGCATCTATTTGCCTCAATCTATTGAAATAGTGGAAATATTCCTTACTTCTAGTTATAAGAAGTGAAATAAGTTTAATAATTGTAACATTTAAAAAAAACTTCAACTGCTAGTAAATAGTATACTAACTGTTTGATGCTATTAGACAAATTGTAGTAATTTGCTTTTAATGTAATTCTGGACACTCATGTTTTTAATGTCACGTTTACGAAACCAATCTTTAATGTAGGTGTAATACCTACGTAGAAAATTGAAAAATACTGTAAACAAATATTGCAACATCAGGCATTTTAAGACAAAGTTGATAATACCTACAGTATTATCTAATGCATAAACCTTTTAAAATAATGATCTAGGCTTGTTCTCTTGTTTTAAAACCTCCCTGGCGCAGGAGACGCGCGCTCGGATTCGAGTGGTAGGTCACGGGTTTGATTCCCGCCACGGGCCACTTTGGAATTTTATTTTTTTTAAATTGGCTCAGGTCTGGTCTGGTGGGAGAATTCAGCCGTGGCTAGTTACCACCCTACCAGCAACCGTTGGGGGTGACCATACTTACCCCTTCCAAGTTACTTAGTACGCTAGCATCTTCGGATGCATCATCACTTACCATCAGGTGAGATCGCAGTCAAGTACTAACTTGTATAGTGTAAAAATAAAAAATAAAATAAAAGCCAAAGTAAATAAAGTCTTCCTTTAGAATATAATTTTGCCTTCCTAAGTTTAAATCCTTTGCATTCATAAGATCTGATTTTTTTAAACTAAAACAAAAAAATATAAAGTAAAAATAAGATCTGAATTCAAATAATTGCTTAGTTCAGTTTACATGTTATAAGAACTCGTAGGTATAAGTTTTATAGTTAAGTAAATATTATTTGCCTGTGTTAGTAATAGTTAAATAATAAAAAATAATTATAATTATAAGTAAGTAGACATGTCATTGTGAATTGTTTTTGATTTTGAAATAAAAATTATAAAAATGTATTGTTTAGTTGGTCAACCCTAAAGACGTAGTTAAAAATCAAACCACAATTATCCTTGTATTTTGTATTTATACAAAAATCCTTACAAAAAAGCCATAAAGAATTATAAATTACATGATTTTTTTGGATTGATAAAGAAAACCTGATGATAAGTAACAACTAACAGCCAACAGCAGTAAAAAAAGCAAAAAGTTCTCAGTATTAACGGATGAAGGTAAATACAATCGGACGTACAAAGCGAGAATGCTCACGTTGCCAGTTTTTGCGGAAGCCCGTAATAAATCAGTCGGACCGACATTGGTCAGATTGTGGAACTAGAAATTTATTGGACAAGACAGTATTGTGTGGACGAGAATATTGGAAAACGAGCTTGAACTGTCGAAAACTTTAATAGAATTTTTGTAATCGTTTCAGACTTTCTGATACTTGGGATATTATAGGATTCGTTTCGTGACCTAACCTAACTTGAGTTCAGGTACTAATTATCATGAATTAAGAAGCTTTATGGAACGAAAACGAATTTTATCTCAGATCTACCGAATTAATATTAAGTAATTAAAAAAATACGAACATTTCATAAAATCGGTCAAGCCGTTTTAGAGGAGTTTTTTCCAATGCTGTGACTCCAGAATTTTACATAACATTAGACCCGGCATCGTTTCAAATTTATACATAAATAACGAATGATTGTTATTAGACAAAAAGTCCTAACTTATTACATGACTAGCTTTTGCCCGCGGCTTCGCCCGCGTGAATTTCGGGGTTTTACAAATCCCGTGGGAGTCCTGGATTTTCTGGGGAAAAAACAGCATATGTGTTAACCTAACTTCGGAAACACGATTGGATAAAAATTTATCGCCAAAAAGTTCTCCCAAAAATTGCTCCAAAATCTCCATTTTTCTAATTTCCATCGAAAACTACGATGGACATAATTGTTATTTTTATTTTAATGTATCGGTAAAAAATAATTCCCAAAAACGCTCAGAACGACATTTAAATAACTGGCTTAGTTTTTGAAGTAATTAGGTAAAACAACGTTTTTCTGTTATATTCTTCCGCAACGCTGCATACTAACCTAACTTTTTTTTTTTTTTTTTTATTATCGTGGGGAATCCTCATGGATACCCAGTCGCCCGGGGGAGCGGCTGGGTTATGCCAGACTCTTACCGGCTAAACCCCACGGTGTTTCCTCCTCGCACCGTATGACGGGAACACGGGAACGCTTCCGCAAACCTCCGCGAACCCGCCGGTGCCCGGCCGCTTGCGCAGCCCCTCCACGAGGTGGAGCATGGAGCTCCCCTCCAACAGCAAGGCCGGCCAGAAACACCTAAGCCAGCCTTACCTCCTCGGCGCCCATCCGTAAGGCGACGGACCCCCCCGGGACCGCCACCCAGGGGCCGTGGGCACGGGTAAGCCGATACCTGCGAAGCTTGCTCCTGCACTTCGCAGGCATCGACCTCCCATACCCCGCGGCGGATCTGATCTTTGGCTCCGCCGCAAACCACCAAACGGCCGCAGAGGACAGGGAGAACGGCAACGACACACCGACACTCCTCTTCCCCTGCGGCCCCGCCGCCGACGCATCAAACGGTGCGCCACCGTTTGGTCGCGGGAGATAGGGCGAGCGGCAACGACACACCGACACGCCTCTCCTCCCGCGACCCCTCCTGGCTGCAGGAGACAGAAAACTCTGTCCCCCGCACCCCTCTTGGACGCATCCAGAGCGGGCCCATCTCCAGGCCCACTCCGAGCGTCCCCTCCTGGATTCCTTTTGGCTTCACCGTGCGGCCCAACCACGGCTACTGAGCCCCCCCATCGCGACAAGATTGGAATCCATCGGGGGGGATACTAACCTAACCTAACCTAACCCACCAACGTATTCAACAGAGTGAGAAGGACGAAAATAAAATCAACGTATCCGCTTAAGAGTGAAATAATTTCAGAACCTTTACCTTATAGGTATCCATTTTCGCATTTATAGCATAATTACTATCACATAATCTATTGCTCAACTAAAACACATATTTTTAATAGCGAAACAGTTCTAATATCAGAAACTATACAGGAACACCTTTTTAGCATTATTAACCTGTATCCCATTGCTTAACCAAAACACACATTATAAATAGCGAAACAATTGTACTTTCAGAACCTTTATGGGTAGGTACCCATTTCCACATTTATAGCATTACTAATTACTTTACCATATCCCATAGCTCAACTAAAACATACATTGTCAGTAACGAAACAGTATATCATATAGGTACCCACTACCCGTTTTTATAGTTATAATATTATTAAACTGTATCTCATTGCTCAACTAAAACACAAAATGCTAATAGCGAAACAGTTGTTATGTCGGAACCTATAATACGGGTACCCATTTTCACATTTATAGCATTATGCATTATTTATAGCATTATATCATTATTATTTATAGCATTATTATCCCTCCCCTTGTTCAACTAAAACACACTTGTTAAATGCGTACAGTGCTATGTTCAGAACCTACATAGTGGCCATTTTCACATTTACAGTGATAATAGATTCAGTTTTTGCCCGCGGCCCGGCCCCGTCAAATTCGCTTTTTCATGAATCCTAAGGGAAACGTCATTTTCCCGTTATCGTTCCCTATTCCAACCTTTAAACATGCTTTCAAGCAAGTTCGCTTGAACAATCTATCTATAGATGTAGCTATAGATTGCTCTAGAAAATTTGGTATTTTGAGTATCCCACGGGAACTACGGATTTTTCCGGGATAAAAAGTAGCCTATGTTTTAATCCGGGTTATAAGCTACCTATGTTCTAAATTTCAGCTAAATCGGTTCAGTAGTTGAGCCGTGAAGGAGTAACAAACACACACACAAACTTTCGCCTTTATAATATTATTAGGATTAAATAGGAAATGAAATGATTTAATTGCAGAATATAGTTAAAATCTTGGTCCTTACATATTCTACTGACATTTCACAACATACACACACACAAGTAGGACAGATACTTTTATTTTTTTTAATAATTTATGCGAAGCATTTCCATAAATTATTAAAAAAATTTCATTCATTCATTCTTTAATGAGAATTTCCAATTCCATCCTAAACCTTTAATTCATACATCCATGCCTCAGCACGGTAGGTAGATGAAAGTTGCAGCTATCCCTCGGGATAAACAAAAAGGGTTGTGTTTTTGCGGTCCCGCGTTATTAATGTAATAACTGACACTTTGTTTTATGAGAGTTCCCACTTTACTAGTTTGTTTTCGCCCTCGCTTATCGGCCGCTGAAAGATGCCTCATGAATTTCGTGAGGCCTTTAATCTTTATTCAGACATCAAGCAAGTTTTAAATTATCCATTAATACATCAAAAACGTTTTCCGCGTACTTATTTTTTAATGGAAGCACTCACCAGTGAGTGCTTCCATTTGCAAATAGTCAAAGTCATAGCTGAAAAAGTTCACACATAATTATGTAAAATATTTTTTTTAAACCAGACAGCAGGTCAGAAGAACACAGCTAGTCTACAAGTCTTTACTATAAGATACGAGTACCTATGCAGAATGCATGCTGGCGGGAGCACGATGCATACGATAGATAATCCCGTACTCCAGCCAGCAGGTGTGTGAAAACCATACAATTTTTAGTTGACCCAACCCCCACGTATCCCCTGACAGAGGGGGCATTTTCAATCTAAAAAAACCGGCCAAGTGCGAGTCAGACTCGCGCACCGAGGGTTCCATACTATAAAAGAAGTAAAACATTCAAAGAATCACTTTTGTTCATGAATTTACGAGTATAATTTACATGTAGGTACTTTTGTTGGCAAACCGCAAACGTAACTTTGTTTTTGGCGGTTTATTGTTATTATCAAAAAAAGTATAATAGTTAGAGAGTTTATTTTATTTTTCCTGTAAAATGTACGTTTATTCCTATTGATCATAATTATTTCAGATTTTTTGATTGGTAAACTTCGGAGATAAGGGGGGGAACGGTATTTTTTTCGACAGTTTGCTCAATAACTCAAAAACTATTAGGCATAAAAATAAATAAAAATTGGTTTTAGAATACACAAGTAACGCCCTTTCATATGATACCCCACTCAATATTGTTATCTCATTTTGAAATTTTGACAACCCGGTTTTCCCCCTTTTTTAAATAAAAATAAAATAGATTTTCAATTTTTTATGATTGCAATGGCGGCGCGCCGCAATTACCTACAAATAAAAATAAAATAAATAAGTCTCACCATAAGGGTTCCATTTTTACCATTTTGGTATGGAACCCTAAAAAGGTTAGAACTCTTTGGTTCCATGTAGATTGTTAGAGTTGTGTCTCAGGCACAATTATATCCAGATAGCAAATACATAAATAATTGCATTAAAAAAAATTACTAGTACTTATGATATAGTTTACTTTAAGACAACATTGAGTCACGTAGGAAGAGGGAAGCTCGCTTGGACTTACTTGATACTGGTAGCAATCGCAACGCAATAGTCGACAAGTGACAACATCCGATATCACAACTCCCCAGACATTCAGGAATTTCCAATAACACAACCAATCCAATACAATTTTATCCCACTTAACATTTCTAAAAAGCAACCTTATCTTCAAGATTAAAGGTACAAATTCCAACAGCCAAACGACTTATGGGCGTGAAAGATAAGTTTGTCAAGTTTCGTTATAAAGGTAGATTCGAAAGAGTTTCTCGTATACTCCTGTTTCGTTAAAAGGTTGAGGAGCGAGTGGAACGGTGTTGCTTCGATAAACGATACTTTTCTGGGAATAGATGAAAGAATTTAGGAAGCAATTTAAAATAAAACGTTTTTCTTTGAATGTGCACATGCTTTGCTGGATTTTTAATCTTACAATGTATAAAATAATGAAAAAACCTAAGTTTTAAGAAAATATTGGGCAAAACAAAAGTGTGTAAACTATATCCCAAAAAAACAAAAGTAGGTCTATCCTACCCCACCTACATATTTAGAATTAAAAAAAAGTACAATATAGGTTATTGCTAATTAGGTACTGTAAAATATCCTGATGGTCATCGTGCTGAACAGCTCGTTGATTCGTAACACAAAAATAAGCCAGAATTCTCAGTTAAGTACTTACAGAACCAGATTCTACTCAATGACTAGTGATGATTTTTCGTTTTCCCTTATTAGACCCACATCATTGGAGAAATCAAGAAAAATTGTTAATAAAATAAGTGCTACGTTTCCAACGTCTGAAATCAACGTTTATAATATTTTTCTTTATCTACTTTTAACAATTTTAACCACTATAGGATACGTTTAAATACCATTGAACTATCAAGACGTGTATTGAGTATTAGGTAATACACGCTTTTTGCTTGCATACACTTTTCCTAGATCGCGCCGACTACGAAGGGTTGATTATGTTGAAAGAAGCGCCATTAACCTACTTTCTGTGTATTTTTAGCAACGTCAGCGCGTCAGTTTGCGCTGTCAGTTCGTTGAACTTTGAGACATAACCGTAATCGCGAGTTTAGGCAGAAAATAGCTAGGACCCTCGTTCATGGGAAAAGGTACTTACTGATGAAGTTTAACTTAGTAGGGATTTCTTGCTACAAGTAATTTATGGAAAATTAACAGTCATGGTCATGCGTGGCACTAAACCAATGGCTTATTATACTTAGCTTTCGCTGGCTATTTAAGTATTAACGCTCTCTTTACTCTCACTTTATTACATCTATGGTAATATAGTCCTTGAAAAGACTAAGGACCACCTACACAAAATCTCCTACGATTTTGTGTAGACTGAGCATTAAATGAAACGTGAACACGATTGATTTCTTACCTGATATATTAGGGCAAATATAGGTTAATCTTAAAAGATCGTGAGGTATTATTTTTGGGGTCGTTTTAATCAGCCAAAATTGTCGGTTCCGTGCGTAACCCGCCAGAAGTTAATTGCGTAAGACTCCGGCAACCATCCATCAATCAGGCCCCGTCAGGCCGAGCAGAGACTAATTTGCTCGTTTGTTTTACCGCTAAACCCCGTGCGGCTTAGCCTGATAGATGTTTGATTAGACGGGCCCTTTGAACGGCACAATATTGGGATTTTGCTGTTCCTCTTTATATTAACCCTCGTCGGGTGGGGTTTGGGATGGCTCAATTTTGACAGTTTAATATTAAATTATATGCACGCCTGTTCTGAGTCGATATATTGAATATGCGGAACGTTCAGACTGTAAGACGCACTCGTTAACAAACGCAAAAAACAAAGAATTTCTAATCTCCTTTATTAGCAGGTTCCCGCAACTTGATACCCGAAGACGTCACAAAGATCCTGAAGAAGGCTTTTTAATAAACGAAAGCTTACATTTTTTTTTCTCACACCTGAATTTTTTCTAAAGTCACAAAAAAATTACAAGTTGCAGATTGCAGGCATTGAGGACAAACTTTTGCGGGTTTTTAGATGCGGGTATTTTTGCAGGTTTTTAGGCTTTTGTACTAACCTTTTTGTTTTGTAAGTATTATTTTTAATTGTAGATAGGCTTGCGCGACGACAATCATGTCTGATGGAAAGCAATGATGAAGTCTAGGTTGGAGCGCGCTTGCCTAGAAAATGCCTATTGCCTATTCACTATTTTCTTGAAGGCACCCAGATTGTACTTGGCTGGAAACACGAAGGCTGGAAGGACGTTCCATACTTTAGCGGTTCGTATCAGGAACGTGAACAAAACGTAAGAAAAACGTTTCGTGGATGTCAACCACATAAGGATGCCACCGCTCTCGGCCTCTTGCAGACCAATGGCAGAAAGTTGAATGTATGTTTTAATTTTAAGGCTAAACTAGTTTGGGCTAGGCTAAACTCGATTTTAGGACAAACTAGTTTGCACTATATCTAGGCTAAGCTTATTCTTCCTATTCCAGAGCTTGCTTGCTTGCTTTTTCTTGCTTCACGCTGTCTAACTCTAAAGCCCGGTCGACGGAGCCCTCCTCATTTCTGGGTGGTCTAAAAAGGAAATAACCATAACCTAAAATTACTAGTCAACAACTAGTATCACAATATTTTTATATTTCAAAATTCTCAAGTAACTTTATCAAGCCTAGGATTCACTCAGTGACATTTACGATTCACTTATATAGGGTTATAGGCCCCATAATGATTTAATCTTAGATTTCCCATAGTTAACATACCGTTTTGAAAATATCTTCACATGGTTACGTTACCAACTCATGAAAGTAATTCAATATTGGTCATAAAAAAATAAACATGTTTATAAAGTAATAATACCACCAATGCTATAAAACGTTACATCTAGATTGAAATGTGAACTTTGATATCGTTTTACATTCGGTATACATTTTCCGTATCTCACTTCTCAATCAAGAGTCATCACTTTTCAATAAAGCATATAAAACTACATTGCATAATAAAATCGATGTCTCTGTCGTACTTACTTATAGAATACGGTCTTTATAGCATGCCTGCCAGGCTACAAGCGTCGTCCTGTTTTTATTTTATTTTATTGCATCGTGGACAGCGAGTTATTGCGACTTATTGTACTAGCTACTACTACTATGGTGCTACTTTTTTGGGAAAATCTACGATTCCCTTGAAAATTAATTCTCTATATAAATACATAAGAAGAACCTACATAAGGAGCTTCGTATTTTTTTATTGCCGTATAAATAACGGGTTAATCCAACAATTTTTAACATCGCTTAAAAACTAAAAAAACAAAATAAGATTTTCTTACTTTTCCAGGTGACTTCGAATGTTGCGTCCATAAAAAAAAACATTAAAAATTTAACGTATTTGTTGAAAAAAAAATACGCCTGAAAACAGTTGAGAGAAGAAAGAAGTATAAAAAGTAATAAAAAGTTTTCGGCAAGCTTCCGTTGGGTGAGAAGTAATGAAACAGTTACAGCTGAATCTTGGGGCGGTCCTATAACATCTGAAGTATTTGTTGTTCGAAAGAAACTCTTTCCCTTTTACTGCAGA
Source organism: Coenonympha glycerion (assembly GCA_963855885.1). NCBI lineage: Eukaryota > Metazoa > Arthropoda > Insecta > Lepidoptera > Nymphalidae > Coenonympha > Coenonympha glycerion. Next base: position 9,811,897 of record OY979637.1, on the reverse strand, counting down.
CGAATGGCCGAGAACAGTGGACTGTAAATCTTATGGGGATTAAGATGTTTACACTAGGCTACTAACTTTCTTTGTGCCCTTCCTGGTAACAATTTTACATGGAATAAAGAAAACGATTTTATTTTTAACCTTTATTACTACGATTCCCTGTCCGCATTACGCTTCTTTGCCGCTTCATACTAATATTCGTATTAGAAAGGCAAAAATTTGCACGTGTGTGTGTGTAAGTAATCCTTCACACTTAAGACTGCTTCAACCGATTTGGCTGAAATTTGAAATAACGAGGATTAACACATAGGCTACTGTTCTGTGGGAAGCTCCACGATTACAAATGGGTTTAAATTTTAAAAGCCGAATATAATAAATAAAGTATCTCTTGAAAATCCTACGACTTCATTGTTATATTTTATATTTAGGTAAATTAAACGAAATATCATATAATTATTAAGTAGCTGCTGCCCGCAATTCCGAAATGTTTATTTTCTCGGCATAAAAAGTCTGTGTCACTCTTTGCGCTTTCTGTGCAAAAAATCATGTTCATCCGTTGCTCCGTTGTGGCGTGACTGAAGGACAAACAAACCAACAACTCACTTTTACATTCATGTTTTTAGTGAGGATAACGATTATTACGAAAGGCTATGAGTAGCTGCTGTATAATATAAAGTACGAGTAAGTATTTCTCTACATGTCCTTTTCCATCCAAATTCACTCGTAATTATAATAATTTACAAAATTCTCCTTTTCCATTTGCAGTAAGATCACGAACCACTCTGTGGAACTTGACGAAGGCTCTCGGTGGGGAAAGCTCCCTAGCAACGAGAGTGTTCCGTACATACAAATGATCGCAAATGGTGGTGGTGTTATGGAAAAAATATTCACAATTACCCGCAACGCCGAAGGCCAAGGAAATTTATGGTGCTTTGTCTATTTAATGCAAAAATGTCTCTACTGCCTGTAACTTTTACAAGAAGATATGATTTCTCTGTGAACTAAATGGAGCCAATATTATTACGATAATAAATATTCAATCGTGGCACCAAATAGACCTTTTGCCATATCTGTGACCTTTTGTAAGATTATGTCGTTTGAATTTTTGATTAAGAAGACTCCCTCTTAGAATAAAAGGTGTTCCACAGAACGGCCCCGCGACTGCCATATGAATTGACCTGTTTTCATTAATGAGAATTATAGGACACTCTTCACATTGTCAATACGCACATTATAATAAAATAGCTTGTTTTTTTACTTTTTAGTTCGTTTTAGTTAAGGCAGTCGTTTTTTTTTTAATTTTGTTAATTATTTATAAATATAAAACTGCTCTTTACGTAACCCCATTTCCTTTGATCGCGTTACATTCATGTGAATAATATCGTATTTCCGCATACTAAACATAATATCTCACGAAATGTTAACATCAAAGATGTTTAACTCCAAAGTAAAGCGGCTATTGGAATTTAAACTTTTTTTTTAAATCTTATGAAATCTTACTTAAACTTGTCAGCAGTCGCGTAGTTTGTCAACGACATCCTAATGAAAAGACTATTACAATTGATTCCTATGATGATAAATAGCTACATGTTAGCTTACCTATTATATTTCTACGATTGACATAATCGATCTCACTTTAAAACTAACTTAACTCATTATATCAAATTGTCGATAAATATTTCCATACATTTTTTTTATAGAAATTGTGTAAATAGAAAAGATAAAGTAATGTGTCTGGGACTGCTACATTCTTCATTTTCAATATCATAGGTACTCTCTAATGTAGTCTGAGCTCTCTAATAGGTATTCTCTCGCAACTTGGCTTTTCACATAGTCGCACGCGCAACAGTGGCTTGAGCTAAAATATCACATCCCCGCAACCTAGGGCGCAGGCGATGTCAGAGATCGGTGGGTCGATCAATATAATCTTTTATAGAATAAAATAACTCATTTAAGTTTTATCTATCGTGATACCAAAAAATTTAAGATTTTTATAAAATCGCTCGTTCGCACGTTGGACATGTAAATTGTAAGGCTTTTAGTCCCTTCGTATAGTGGAACCAACAGTTCATTAAAATATCTATGGTTCTACATATTTCCCTGACCGTGCGGAGCGGTTTTTCTCGGCCATTATAAATCATTGTAAGCGGTTTCTGTGCTCGAACATATTTACACCTTTTTGCGGTTGCTTGAGAAATGGGACGGTGATGTGTAACGCTTCCACTGCTGAAAGAAAGAAAAATGGCAGAACAGTATAAATCGGTAACTAAGGTGGGTGGACCATGGAAGGCCACTCTAACAATTGAACAGTTATTATTCGTTTATTTACTGAATAAATGATACGAACAAATAATAAAGTAATACTTTGTTTTATTACGTAACATATAAACCACTTTTTTAAATTTCAGATTTGATCAATATTGATTAAACTTAAGTTTCATTGAACGCTTCCAAATGGCGTTGCTAGGAACTAGGGCTCCTTAAAAGGCCATTATAATAAAGCAGTCATTTAGCACTAAAAGTTAATAAATAGCGATTAAATCTACAATAAAAAGAATTGGTTTATATGTTACGTAATAAAACAAAGTATTACTTAAATATTTGTTAGTTTCATTTATCCAGTAAATAGATGAATAATAACTAAGTATTTATTTGTTAGAGTGGCCTTCTATGGTACACCCACCTTAGTTTAACATCGTCGATTTCCGATGTCAATGAAGCGAGGGACCGTACTGCCAAAATAGTGGCGCGAGCGATTCGCCGCCGAGTCTGTGATTTCTAGTTCGATGGATGTTTATGTAGATAGAAGGAATTTGTCATCACATGTCAATAACTACGAAATTTTAATAGTTGGCCTTCGAAGGAGCATGGCCTTCCATGGTCCACCCACCTTATATGTCGACAGAATTAAAGTTTACGTATCCTTTTATTGAATTATATCTAACAAATCTTTTTTTATATAATTTATTGAATACTCATTAAAATTAACATCTCGGCGGCTTGAGCTCCGTAACTCAGTGGCAGAGAAGATAATATTAAAATGGTAAACTTTCTTACTTGAGTTAACTTGGTCAGTAAATAATTTCTTCGATTTCTGATGATTGCATTATATATATTTCTACCTATCCTATGACTTAGTGATAGAGCGATTTATATTTTTTAATCATACCATTTCCATAGATGTTTGTTTTAAGCTTACGTTGTTCTTATTTAGGTAACTTTATGCTTTTGTCATTCCGAACAATTTAAAAGAAAGGGTGTGCTCAGTTGAAAAAATCCGGAAAACGCTGCATTTATAATTCAATTCACGAAAGGAAAAAACATTTTCACATCATTCCATGAAACAATTTAATTTGCGGTGATGCATTTTGCATACATAAATTACTCTGTACCGTTGGGACCGTCCATAGTACGTGAATTTGGTGTTTCTTTTTACACTTTTCAGTTTAAATTTAAACCACGTCTAAATGTACCCACCTATCTTTCTTCGTAGACAATGTTGCAATGACAAACTCCTTGGCGGAATTTACGCGCGAGCCCTATATAATGGTCATGGCAGTCGTCATGGCAAGGGATTCCATGTTTTACGAATGCACTTTCAATTATATTGCCTTGGAAACACGACGTGAATTACTATGCTTTGAAATTAAGCCGCGGCAATAACGGTATGCCATACTTAGTATACGGTAGCCAGAGTTTGATACCTGCCACGAGCCACTTTGGAATTTTAAAACTTCTAGACTTCGGCTAGGCTTCGGCTGGTGTTTATCAAAGTTCCACCGCATTTTGGCGAGATGCTTTGTGGAACCAATAAGGGTGACTAACTTCTTGGAGTGTCGAAACAAGGTAAGTCCTCTAGGTAAGTGATCCTTAACCTTCAATGATCAAAAAATTACTTGATGAGCTGATGATGAGCTCGGTAAAGACCATTTAGAAATACAGAATAAGAGCCCAGAACTGCATTTTGTCCATCTCTTTCGATAGTGTCACAAACAAACCGACAAGCACGTTTGAGGCAAGTTTGAGGTAATAAAAATCAAAGCAGATACTTACGAATGTGGAACGTGGCTACAAATGTCAGAAAAACTTTAATTTATGTGGCCTATTTAGAATACGGAAATTTCTTAGATATACGTGTATTCACACCATCATACTTTGATGCTATTAATAAACGCCCACGTATAATTTCACAATTTGTGCCAGGCCGATAAAAATAAAGCTGTCTTTGAATTTACTTTTAATGTCCAACTATTAATTAACGGTAAACATAATGTTATGCATCGTAGGCATAAAATAAAAGTTTAGATCACTAATTTTAAATACTTACATATTATAGACTATTTGCCATATACCTGGTTTCGACTCTATATTTTGTCCGATCTTTTTCAACTAACAAGACAGTTTTCTTGACGATTTTTTTACTGATCAGTTGTGATTTTAAAGAAGTCGAATTTTCAAAAGTTCTTTCTTAGCCTTAGGTTACGATAGATCATGGATGTAGCCGGATGCATCGAGTTATTTGAGCTATGTGTTAATACATCAGTTTATTCAGTCAGTCAGTCAGTCAGTCCTTTTCCTTAGTTGCTAAAATTATGTCCGTGTCGTGGTACGAAAAATAAAAGTATATAAATAAAATAAGTTATAAGAAACTTTATAATTGTTCTTCCTGTTTAACTATGTACAAAACTTACAAAAACACCTGGATAAAGACATTAATATATAACCGCTGCTTCGCGTTGCTAGACTGGTTTAAAAAAAGTATAAAATAATATAGGTACGAAAGAGGAGAATCAAATAACATTGCTAGTCTGTAAAAGAGCTGTGACTTATATACAAGGTAGTTAGTTACCTTAGTAAGTATACAGTCATATTTCAACGTCTGTAACGATCGTTAGTAATTATTGCCTGTTAATTATAGCACAATTAAACGACATAAACTATGATAAATGTATAACTACGTTAGATTACAGTGCTCACGGCAGTGTGTTCGGGATAGCTGTGTAATATTATTATTACAAGCTTTTAATTAGTTTCACCTGTTACGATGTTTGGTTGTTTGTCTGTAATCAAATCTTGCAACATGTTAACCCACTTCCCGGTTAACAATTGAGCTAAAATTTTGCATGCATTTGTAAATCGATTTTTTAAATGTAAAGTTATTATAGTATGGAGCTGATTTGATGATGGAATCGGAACTCGACACAATCCTATCGAGTTTGGGCCCGTTCGATTCGTCTTGAAGAGTACTTTGAGTTTTAGATGGTAACCGGGGTCTGATGATGGAGCTAGAAGATGGTCATAGGACTCATAGGAACTCAGTAATCAAACGACATAAAACCAACGAGTTTTGGCTCATCTGATTTGTTCTATGGTGTTAGATGGTAACGAGGATGTGGTACTTAGAAAAATACGGATTAAACGTAAAAGCTTTTTTATTTTAGTTAAATGATACTTGTTTTAAAGAGTAAGAAGGTAAATATTTACTGGAAATAAATTGATTGATTTGTAAGAAGCTCTTATATTTTTAAATACGAAGTTCATTTTATGCAGATGACAAAGTGACATAAGTTTATGGCTCCGCTTTTATGTACCTACACTCTACAGTACCTACTTGATTACATATAAAATATTAGGTACGTATAAGTATGAGGTAGGTATTGTTATTCGGATTAGACTGAAACAGGAAAACTACAAAAGGTAATAAACTAATAACTTACAAAAAACTCTAAGTCCTATACAAGTATCTATTCTCCTCAGCATCTCATTGAGAAAAATTGAGTACCGACACGTCTTTTAGATGGTAAAGTTTAATTAAAATTCCCGTACCTACCTAATAAAGTTAAATGTAACTAAAAAATCTCTTTTTCCTCGGTCTCCCAGCTGAATGATGCGACGGCGGCCGCTGGGGAAATTTTTCAAATTTTCATTGAAATTAAAGTAGGCGAACTGGGAAGGCGTTTATCATGTCGTAATATTACCTCAGATGAAATTAAAATGACTGAAATGAAATGAAAATGTTTTAAATAGCTAAACTGTACTGTACGATTTTCTTTTACAACGGAGCTAAGTTAATTTTTTATTTTAAAAGCGTAGTTTTTACTATTTAAATCCTACTTTGGAAAGTAGAAAATTTTGGTACAAGTGCCTACAACGTTTTTGAATATATGTAAGTTTATAAATAGGCTTTAATTTTATTTCACAGATCTGTTAGGTGAGTACATGGGTGTTCAGGCGTTCTACATTTTCTACCAACATCTTAAGGGTATGGCTGTTTAGTGGCCATTAACCATGTTATATCAAGCAACGCAGCATTCTGATGATTAGTCATTCATCTGCACTTAGCGATAAATACTTAATTTGAAAATAATTGGAACAAAAAAGCAAAATAGATTGAGCCTACTCATATAGGCCTATACTTAACAATATTTTTAAGTGAAAGGATCGCCGCCGCCCATGGACATTTTGCAGCAGCAGAGAAACTGCAAATGCGTTTCCGGGGAGTTTATTTAAAACAAATTCTTTAAGAGCCGGCATATTATTTTGCTTATCTAAAAACGAATAAAAGTATGTACCTTATAACAAAGGCACGATCCCGCGACCACATTTTAAATCACTGTCGCAATAGAGTTTTCCTTTTGCTTTAGTGCGCTCGCATTGAATTTGAAAACGTGTGTAAACGTAAGAAAGTGAGTGTCGGCGCGCAGTGGCTCCCTCGAGGGGAACTAGTTTACGACCCCGCGCCCTCTACGTTGTTACGTTAGTCCGGGTTGATTCCTTGTCAGCGCAGTATATGGATGTTTTTTGGATAAAATCTCCGTTGCCTCTGTCGTTGTTGATGTATCTTGATGATCAATGATGTTATGATGTTCTTGTGTATAATTACATATAGCACATAATGCGTCCAGGGGCCTTATTCTGTATCGTTCACTTAGTTAGTTAGTAACCCTAACTGGGTTATTAACTAAGAAAACGAAGGCTAAAATCCTATATATTAATCCTATTACTATACTTAAATGGTATCTCATCAGGCTTCAAAACCTCTTAACTAAGTTCCTAAAATAATGTTTAATGGAATACTTAGTAATTTATAAGTTTCAAGATATTTTTGATACTCTTATGATTCTGAAAAAAAATTGAGATTTTGGTACCTATCCACAAAGCAGTTAAATACCCAATTTATTTTAATAAACTGCCACGAAGCTTTATCCCTTAATTTCCAATATTCTGTTCAAATAAGAATGCACGGGCGTCTTGAGACGTCTCCCTCAGGCTCGGTGCAATTTTACGAGCGACTGCCCCTAGCCATCTAGGACTCCCTGCGACCTGCCGCCACATGCGCCCTACGACTGCACGCACGACTTTACGGGAAAAACAATACTGCGATCAATTGCGGGACCCTAGACATATAGCATTTCGATCCAATAATAGATGGTATAGAAATTGAATAAAACTAAAAAAAATTATAATAATGTGCCAGCAGCCTTTAAAAAATAATTGATGCCTAATACTTACATCGATATAACCCGTCGATAGCTCATTCCACATAATTATGAAACGAAATTAAAAAATTGTAGAAGAAAGATATTACATTCGATCGACAAATTGAACACGTGGCTTATCGAAGAAAACTATCAGTCTTATTTTTTTTAATGTTGTTTCATGTATAAGTACTAATGGAATCGAAGTTCCGGGTTCGATTCTTAGCACGGGTCATTTTGGAATTTAACAATTTATAAACAGGCCGTCTAGTCAGGTGGTGGTGGAATTTTTTAGATCAATAATTGTATTTTATTAAGTATCTGCATTCTGCATAACATCTTTATAGAAAACATGTAGGTACTTATTTCTAAATACGGAATCCCATTAATCATTTGGGATTTTATCGTTCACGTGACGAAGATTTATCGTGGGCCGGCCTATAAACGATAAAAATAAAAACGTAGGCCCAATTATGTATCATTTTATAGCTCATGCATATAAATCAAAGTAATCATAGCGTATACCTACCTACGCTGATAATAACAAGGTGGGATACCGACTTATGAGCCTAGCCCGTGACACCTGACAGCCAATCAAGGGACCTACCTGCAGGCAAGCTTTTAATCGAAGTAGGTAAGCGGTATTATTACAGTAGATATTATGATTAAAAATAATCGGCCAAGTGCTCCTTCAACTTCTACTACTATTATTACGAGTAGACCCAATATTATTACAATTGGGTCTACTGGATCAATGACCAAAAACTAACAAAAAATCACGTTTGCTGTATGAAAGCCCCCTTAAATCTTCATTTTATTCTATTATTTTAGTACTAGCTGTTGCCCGCGGCTCCGCCCGCGTGCAGTTCGTTTTTTTTTACAAAAATGTTTCCCGTGGAATTTCTTAATTTTTCCCAAGATAAATGAGTGGTCCCTGGGTTCGATGGACCCGTAAAGGAGTCTTCTTCCACTCTCTCCTGTCAACGTGCTATCTTCTTTCACACTATTTACCTATATCTTCTTTGGTTTTCCTCTACTTATAACACTCTGTCGAAATCGCTTATGTTACTCAATTCGCATGGAGTAAGACAGAGTGGGGCGTGTCATCGTGGAATGTAATATCTATACTAACCAAACATATCTTATTCTGAGATGATACCAACGCCCAGATATTGTAATTAAGCATTCTGATGCGCTGCTGTGTACGTAGCAACCAGTTCCTGCTACGTACGGGTTACTTATCTTGTATAGTTATACCTAGTTGCACGATCAAATGGACGATTTAAAATGTCGATATTTCAACCCCGTTTTGATTGTGCTACGTAGATAAGTAGCTATAGGTTTTTTTTAAACATCCCACTGGTGCTCTCAAATTTTTCAGGATGAAAAGTATCTTAAATGTTGACCGGGCATATATATAAAGTAGGATCATAAAATTTCATTTAAATCCGTTACTTGAAAGACGCCTGCTTTTCCTGTTTTTGTAATGTTTTCTTTCCCGCGGAAACTCGATTGGATTAATAAGTTTTACTATATATATATTTTGTTAAAGAGGCAACAGGTATCAGCATAACAAATTTTACTAAATTAAGTTCATTAGTTGTTGTTTACAAAGCTGTTAAATTAATTGCAGTTTTTTAACTATCCCACGGGAACTCTTTATTTTACCGGGATGAAAAGTATCCTATATGTTGACCAGGGACATAAGCTACTACCACACAAAATTTCATTGGAATCGGTCCAGCCGTTCCAAAGATTAGCCCGTACAAACAGACAGACAAACAGACAAACAGATAAACAGACAAACAGAGAAACAAAAAATTTTTAAAAAATTTTAATTAGTTCTATTTCACTTCTTACATCCCCCTGACTCCGTTTTTAGCATTTTTTTTTATTTGTACAGAAATTCGACCTCTACAGATTTATTATATGTATTGATGATGATTTTAGTATCTGTTGTTTTAACGGCAACGGAAATATACCTACAGCATCTGTGAAAATTTCAAGTGCGTAACTTACCTATTCCTTGGTTAAAAATACAAGTACAGTCCGACAAGGCTCTCTTGGCACTTGAAGGAGGGCGCTGTTGCAAAACAAAGGCAGCTATAAAATAAAATCTCAATTTTACTGCAATTTTAGTTTAAAATAGTTAATAGTAAGCAAAAATAACATAACATACAATAGTGATATACTAACAGAGCGAACTATCAAACAGTAGCACAAGATAGCGGCGTTAGTTCAGACTTTGGCCACGCGCCAAAATAGCCTTGTCGCACTGAAGGTATAATTGTCATGCCTCTTTGATTCTTCAAATAAAATGCCACGACTGTCTTGAATTGAAAGAACAATAGTTCAAACTGTTCAATCTAACTTTTCAAACATAAGTGTTCAGGGACCGGCACCGCTCGAAGTAAAATAAAATTGGAAAGCGTGAATGTGCGAAACATTTTTGTTGGGTAGAAAAGGTTGGGTGAATGCTAAAACGGAATGGGTAAAAACTACTGTTCATTCCCATGCGGGATTTAAGGCCGGGATACTTTCTAAAGTTGCAAATTCTATTCCTATCTACAGCCAGAGGTGCGTGCCCAGGATTCGAACCTGCGACTTCCTTATTAGAGGCAGAGGTCAGAACCACTGAGCTAACACTAATAAAGTTTAAAAAAATTAAAAATCACCAAATAAAGAATTCCTTTACACTACATACGTTTTTTCTTGTATAATTTTGTCGGATAGGTATCCAAAGCCTTTTTGGGATATAAATGATAAAATTCTTAATTCGCCATGGTTAGATATTTCTTTGCATATTAATGTCGTGCACTCAGTATTTTGGTGCACGCCGTTTCGTTTTCCTATTCTCCTCATCTTCATCAAAAAGTATTTGAAATAAAAACATCTCTTCATCTGAGCTATCCATGATGCAAAAACTTGTTGAAAAGTGGCGAAGAATGAACAATTCGATTCGATTTTTCAGAGATGGATGCACTAGGAATAGGTAGGTACATGCGACTAGATTTGATTCGACGCGTTTCTGCTGTAGTCGACGCCAGGCTTTATAAACATATTTTTCAATACAGTTGTATAGTATGGCGCACTTTCAGAGGCTGTCATTAGTATTCGAAAGTTAAATCTTACGCACAGGCATCTTTCTTTTTCGTGGTCGTAACTTACTTTTACAAGCTCGATCATTACTTTTGCAAAACGTTTGATACCAAGGAGTTTTCATTGTACAATAAATGGAATGGACATTGGGATGGGATGGACACAGAAAGATTTTTTTTTCGTTTTCTTTTATCTTTTACCTTTTACCTTTTATCTTTTATCTTTTATCTTTTATCTTTTATCTTTTATCTTTTATCTTTTATCTTTTATCTTTTATCTTTTATCTTTTATCTTTTATCTTTTATCTTTTATCTTTTATATTTTATATTTTATATTTTATATTTTATCTTTTATCTTTTATCTTTTATCTTTTATCTTTTATCTTTTATCTTTTATCTTTTATCTTTTATCTTTTATCTTTTATCTTTTATCTTTTATCTTTTATCTTTTATCTTTTATCTTTTATCTTTTATCTTTTATCTTTTATCTTTTATCTTTTATCTTTTATCTTTTATCTTTTATCTTTTATCTTTTATCTTTTATCTTTTATCTTTTATCTTTTATCTTTTATCTTTTATCTTTTATCTTTTATCTTTTATCTTTTATCTTTTATCTTTTATCTTTTATCTTTTATCTTTTATCTTTTCGATTGCGAATTCGAAGTCGCCTTCGATTTCGATCTTCGATATTTTATTTAAGGTAAAAACCAAACAAGATGGAAATTGGCCCCCAAAATCTTGAGCAAACATATTATCTCTTTGATTTGTTTTTTTACTAATTCTCACAACTGTATTGAAAAACGTCGTGTGATACACGGGTGTATAGGTTTTTGCAAACTCGTGACATTAAAAACCCTCGCCTTCGGCTCGGGCTTGTTAATGACAGCTCGTTTGCAAAAACCTACTTTCCACCCTTGTATCACAATGTACTATTTCAACACACTTTGCTCATAAAATCGCTCTAATTTCACCGCAATTAGGCACATAATGCAGACACCTATAATCACAAACTGTGACTTTTTCATTACTATTATTCACTAGAGTTTTTTTTTAATTTTATCTACTAAATACAATTATTTTTAGTATTACTTTATTCACAAGTGTGATGAAAAAACGTCGTAACATGATACACGTGAGTATTGATGCTCGGGTCTCAATGGCGCCTCGGCGCGGCGGTAATCACCAACTTTACTCACTTGTACCATAAACTACTATTCCAAATAAGTAGGTACTCACCACTGTGAGGAGTGTTCAAAAAAACTTAGATCACCTGTAATAATAAAATTGCATGGTTTTCAAGGTAGGTACCTAGAGCCGCCTTGAAGCCATACCTATAGTGCGCATGAATAGTTATGGTGAAGGAGTGCAGAAGGCCAGTATAATTACCAAATTATTATTTACGTTAGAATGTAATACTAGATCTACGGGTGAGACTAGGGGCGCTGCTAGGGGCATGGTACGTATTAGGATTTTTGTGGCAATGCCTAACCTTTATTACCTACACGCTGGATTGGAATAGGTTCCTACCTAATCCTGACTCCAAACATCAATTAATGATATTCTCACAAAAATTTGTATTCTGTACACATAATGACATGGCCGGATTCTGCCCTCGGAAAAAAATATTAATGGCCATTGACAAACAGTACGTCATATTAAAGCTTATATTTATGTCTTTACAATCGTTTAATTTTTATGATCTGAAAACATGCGAGAGACATAATATCAGCATAACAACTTGCAACAAAATGCACCTAAATATTTTAATAGCAATGATTTTTTTATTAAATAATTGCTGTTCAAAATTTTTTCTCGCATTTTCTAAGCTTTTTAATATGTAAAAATAATGAGTTCATAACCAATGTACGCATCATTTTTTAATAAAAAATCATTGCTATTAAAAATAGTTAGGCGCATTTTGTTGAAAGTTGTTACGCTGATATTATGTCTCTCGCGTGTTTTAAGATCATAAAAATTAAACGATTGTAAAGACATAATTATAAGCTTTAATATGACGTATTGTTTGTCGATGGCCATGATGTTTTTTTCCAGGGCACAGCTCCATACAAGTTTCGGCCATGTCCTTTGTACAGGGACCACGCCATCTACGAGGGATTCACGAAACCATTTAAATAGTTTACCAACCGAAACCTTTCAGCATGTTGCAGCAACGTCAACTCATAACATTACTTATGACGTGAAATGGTTCCATCAAATTCTCGCTTCTTGGTGATGTAGTCTGTTGAACTGTCACCAGGTGACACCACCTTATGCACTCTCAAAATTGGGGTCACAACCTTATTGGTTACTCTATTTGTCAAATTAATGAACTGGCGAAATCAACGAGTCTGCCCGCGAAATTCAAAATTTTCATGGTTTTTTGTAATTTGTACGCTAAATACACATCAAAGGTTTATGGCAGTCAATTTGCGGGAATGGCGGTAACATCATTATATGATTATATCAAAATTTTTGCATAAAAATGTGTATCCTAGGAAACTAGTCCGAGTATCGAGTTTTGTGTGGAAACTCTCAAATCTCGGACTAATTTCTTTAACTTTCGAGCAGAGATTTTTATATAGACACGTGAAGATGATATTGGGATTATCGCATTATCGCAATTTGATTGCCATAAGCCTATTATGTCTTATCAGCAATAGCGAAAAACCACAAAAAAATTGAATTTCGCGGGCACACCCGTGGCGTGCTCCTTAATAGCCAAAACTATGATGATTTTTTAGCCTAGCTAGGTAGGTACTAATACAGCACAAATCTTTTAGTACATTGTAAGCTTGCGACGATAAAAATCTCTTTTAGGATTGTCTAGCTGAAGGTAAGCTTTCATACAATGAAGTCGGTTAAAAAGCGATAACGTTTTCCTTTCCGTAAATGTAGTCCAATTTTCATATTTTTTAGAAATTTTGCAGATAAGTATAATGAAGAACTGACCTCGTACGTAACTTTTTAAGGAAACTTCAGGTTGTTTCAGACAATCAACTATTTTCTAAGTTATGTCACTTCAAACTCGATACTCGAACTAAATTCTTTACCTATCTCTATAGAAATAAAAGAGTGTTTTACATTTTCTAAATAATATATTTACTAATGCCAAATCCATCTTAAACACACATCAAAACAGACATAAGTAATATGCACAATCTCACTTAACTAAATTATAAAAGTAGATAATATACTCTATTTTGTTTTTGGAAAACAATTTTAAGAGTTCATTCTCCTTTATAATACTTTAAAAAATGATAATAATATCTTATAAAATATTTACAAAATTAATTTTAAGGCACTTAGCGTGATTTGCCATTGTTTAGGTATAAGTACAAATAAAAAAAAATATGAAAGTCCGCCTGATGATGGCACAAAAATGTTTCAAACATAAACAATATAAAGGAACTGCGTTGTGATAATATAATTAACTTCAAAAAAGGTCTTATTGGTTTTAATTTAATTTACATTTGTGTATATTTTCGAAATATTTCAAACTTACATCTCACTTTACTTCCAAAATTTGCTTTTAATTGAAAGATCTCTAATCTATCTATTTATTTTTGCAAAAAGCTGCTTATTTGAAATTTATATAACAGTTCGCAATTATTTGCTTATGGTTCCACGAAACGCTTAGTATTCGTTTTGAAACAGCATAATATATAATAACTATTAAGATAGCAGACTTTCACAATCTTTGTACGACGTTAGCTTTTGTAATTACTTACAATAGATATGTCATTAGGAGATTGTAAATACCTACCGTTAGATTACAATTGTCTATCTCGCGAATTTGTAAACTGACGAAAGATTGTGAACCGTAACATACTGCTTAAAATTTAACGCATTAACGAACGTCAGACGTTTGTCCAATCAGCGCGCGAGGAGGAACAGTCATTAGTTTAAAATCTCGCGAGATAGATTTTATAATCTAACCATATCTATTTACAATTTTCCGGTGAATACTATTGTGCACATAATATTGTTGAGGTTATATAATTATGTAACGCACCTGTTGAATATAAAATTAGTAAAGATTTGATTTCAACACTAGAAATAAAGGAGCCGCAATTAGTTTGTTATATAGTCTAGGTATTAACTTAGAATTTGTCCTTACAATTACAAGAGTTCCTACGGTAGTTTGATGTCATCGATGTTCTCAAAGGACATCAAACGATGCCGACCGTGCGCATGTACTTACTTGACACGACGAATTTCAAGCAAATAGAATATAAGTATAAGAAACCAATACCTACTTCCAATCCAAATAATCTAGAACTTTAGAAGGGCATTTGGATTAAGTGTGCGTTGCACAATTATTTACCCCGTGGCTCTATTCTTGAATTTCCATTCAAAACTATGGCCCCGAGTTATTTTGTAAATGCTTTTTTTTTGTTATCTGTTTTGTACAATATACAGCTAAGAAATACAAAGAAACGAACTTAAAAATAATCTTTTTTTTTGGATTTTATATTTTTCTATAATTAATAAAAATTAATAGCCATTTTAGTCGGGTTTATTATTTTTGACCCCCTTTGATATTCAAATCTATAATATTTAATTCATATAATATTTTCTCTAGCACCACAAAGCATGGTGGTAAAAGAACATATTCAGATCATAAATAAAAAAATGTATACACGGTTTTTTACAACCATTGAAATTATTAAAGATACGTATTCGGACAGAGAAAAAAATGTCATTTGCCAAAAACACAATGTGAAATATGTGTGAGCATTATATTTTTGTGATGTCCGTAACATACAGACATCGTATATCGATGCATACAGAAGTTTGAATTATTTGAAACTATAACTAATCCGCCCCTGGTCCGTGTGATTCCAAATTTACAAACAGGGCAATAAGTTTTTATTTTATTGTATGAGAATATAATAGAAGATCTGCAGTTAGCTTTTCTACGACCAAGAGCGTTGATGAGTCAGACTTCTACTACTGATGTCACAATGAACTATTGGACCCACTTGCGCCAACCCGGGTTAGCGTGCTGACTCTGAGATATAAGTTGTCGAAATTGTCCAGTGAGAGACGTTGACTCTAGGGTTGAAAATTTAAATATTTAACCCCCCTTTCGCGCAAGTGGACCTTAGATATTAGACAAAGGGTTGTGCGTAGGTATTAAAAGCGAAAGTTAAATAAGAACGAAATGTTAACACAATTAATGTAGATATAATTACATTGATATTTACGGTCATACGAAAGAGACCATCATATTAAGTACTTAAATAATGAAGTAATTATGGACGGAGTGTGTTAACAACTTCAAGAAATACGAAATTTAAATATAAAAGCATCTAATCTGTAGGTAATATATTAAGTATTTCCGTTTAAACCTTATTGAGTGCCAATTTTATATGTATATAATGCAATTAGGACGATAAATGGGCATTTTTACGTGTGTTTTTTTTGTTTTTTTTTGTTTTTGTAAAGGGGCAATACAAGCCTTAAATAAAATATTTTTCTTTCGCCTAAATTTTGCTTAAATACCTAAATAAACTCTAATGTTAACATTTCTTGTTGTAAATGTAATGTTAAAAAACGTTTCTTATAATTCATTAATCTCAACGTCAGATCTCGCTAAACAAAACTTTTATTTTTCACTCAAACGTAAGTATAGATAAATTGAGAATTCTCTATAAAATATTAATTTTAAATAACATCTATTGCACTAGCTTTAAAATAATATAGTTTTATTATTGACGTATTATTATTATTGCTTTTAACAGTAGGTACTCTACAAAATATTATGATAGCTATGTACATAACATGTTACTACATTTAAGAAAATAATTGCCACATTTGCGATTGCAATGTTAAGAGATTAATTTTTAATTTACCAAAGTATAGGTGTGTATCTACGAAATAGACACAACTGAGTAATAAAAAAATATTCATTTATGATTACTTTTTTTTTAGTTAGCAAACATTTCATTATTATTCGATTTGCATTTATACAAGAGATTCTCTCGCGAGATTGCAACAAAGGCTTAAAGTTATTAAATATAATATGTAAAATATAATAAACTTACAGAAATTAAATTACAGATCATTTGCGTTGAGATAAGGCTTTTTTAGCTAAAAACGTGCTTTCTCTGTCTGTCATCAGTGACTTGTGAAATAAGAAAAGACTATAGTAACTCTAGCATTTAATTTTAGAGTAACTAATAAATATCAAGTTACATCGATTTATATAGGATTTATTAGTAAAACTCTTCAACGCACATAAACTGTAATTGACAATAGGTATATACTAAAGAAATTTCATGAAATAGTAAGTATAAACATTAACATAGCAAAGTTAACAATAATTTAATCTCTTCTTACTTTACCATTAAACATAATCAATATTAACAGTTTCTATAGAACCACAAAAGTGAAAAACATTTACATTATTAAGGCACTTGGGATGCGCAATATTCGATTTGTAATGTATAAAATATTAAGCACTACAATTAATAATAGAATATAATAATTGATTACTTTCAAACATTTAAGATAATGTTAACTAAATATAAACAAAGTTCATACTGACATCATTTACTCATCAATAGTAAATAATATTGTAAATGGGCGTCAATAGTTAAAAAAAATCTGTATTTTTGTATGTAACCATAATATGACCAAAATATTGATACACATTTTGTTTTTGAAAAAATACCCTACGGAAGACGTTTGCAGCTTTCATTAGCAATAAGCTTAATAACTACGATAAAAATATCGAGTTATATTTATAACTCTTTGGCATAATAAATTAACGTGTAGCCAAACTTAAGTGTTGATGAGTAAATGAAAATACATCATATAATAATAAAACTAGGTATAACTAGATCATTATGATTTCATTCGAAAGAAAATAATATGATGAGTTAACTAATCTATTTTGTTTTTGAAAATATATTTCATTGATATTTATACTTACATTTAGTTACCGCTATCCTGGAGGCTGCTTCACATCTCACGACACGATATACAGAGATGCGATGTTTTCTCTCACCTCCCGCGTCAGATAGTTGATGTATTTTGTACTATACTCATTATACATTTCATGTACAAACTATGTTATTAAAAAAACTTACCCACATTCTTGTGCAATGAACAATAATAATAAATCATGCATCCAGATAGCAGTCAGCTAACTATACTTATAAGATTCATTTAATCTACCAATTTGAGTCAATATCGTAGAGAATTTAGACTATTGAAAAATCAAACAATATCTTAAAAAGTGTGAATTAACGGCGCCAAATTTCATTAACGATGACAAAAGTCTAACATTAATAATAATTGATATTTTTAAATGTTTCGAGATATTTAAATCTAATAAATAACTAATCACTAAAGACGTTTGAAATAAATTTAGCGCCGCGACAGGTAGGGTAACCTAACAACACTCGTGCTAACAACAACACGGTCAAGCGACAACAGAAATACAATGTTACAATACAGTAAATATAGTCGATGGCGTGTGCCACTATAAAAAAATAATATAAAAAATGTTAATAAAGATCATCTTGTTATAAACATAACAGGCATATAAATGTTAATAGTTAGACTATTAAAATACATAGTACATGTTAACGTGAAAGGCCCAACAGCTATAGCTACATGGTGGTCGAAGTTCCGATGATAATGTTACGCGGCGAATAGGGCCCGACGCCGGCCGGCCGCGTCCTCAGTTAATGCGGCGGCGTAGCCGTGGCACGCACCTAGCCGGGTTAACGGAAGAGAGAAAACAGAGGTTAGTATCGGTCCATGTAATGCCGACCACGGAGCCACGACCGCGAGCTCGCCGGCTTCAACGCTTTACGCTGCCCGCGCCGCGCCGACTACCCACAACGGTGTTATACCCGCACCAAACAGGCGCTGCCCGGCAGGCCGAAGCCCGTAAATGCCACAATAGGGTTAGTACAGGTTTAAAAACGACTTTCAAGTCGACTCGTTTCGAAAAAACGGAACGGATTTCTTCATACATCTACAGACATCGTCCCAAGCGAAGAACCTCCGAAAGCTTTGTTCAAAATTTTACGCTTGTGACGCTGGCTGTAGATATAATGGAGAAATTAGTTCCGTTTATTCGAAGTAAATCGACCTGAAAGTACAACGACTTGTACTAACCCTACAAAGGTCGCAAGAGGTCTGCTTCCTCATTTTTAATACCCCACAGGCAGCGGCTGTTTGATACAGACATAGTCTCGATCAACCACTAAATTATTTTGCTGTACCTACTCCGCCACATCGGATGAGTCTGTACTTCTTAAATTACTACGCAATGCATCCACAAACTTTTGATCTAAGTATATTTCATCGTACGTATAGACTCATCTGATAATGCAGACTACAGCACAATGAAGCGGTTCATCGAAAACCATGAATTTTGCAAATTAACACCTGCTTCAATAATTCAGTATAAGGTGTTAGGAATTATTGTGATGCCGGAATCACAGTTACAAACTCTTAGTGAAGGAAAGTCGGCTCCAATGATAACCACGAGGGACCGGCACGACACGACATGCAGCTAAAAGCGATCAAACTGGATCTCGGATCGATGTCTATGGACGGATATTATAAAAATAAAAGAGTTCGATAAAATCATATCGGAGGGGGCTATCAGGCATTCGTGCCGCGACATTACACTTGGCTATGGTCCTGTTAATAAATTATTTATAACTTATAGTTAAATTAGTTTATTCAGTTAATGGTTTGAAAATGTTAAAATAATTTAGTATGATAATGATAATCTACAGTATATTATTAAATGCCCAATAGTTCCCAAAGAGCAGTGCTCGATACCGGATCGCCGGAATTGCACCCGTATCGAACACTGTCCACGACAAACAAGCATAGGTAATAAATTTATCACTTATGTATAACCATTACACCCCGATGCAAGTATGTAAGTAATTTAATTAACACATCGCCGCAAATTCAATAATAATTGTATATGATAGCATTCGTTTAAAAGTTGTTAATAAGTTTGTGATACGTAATCCATAATGTCGTTACATATTTGCATGTTAGTGACTCATATTATAATATAAATACATAGCTACAAATAAACTGCAGTGACAGTAGCTGTTATGACAGTGCAATTTGTAATTATTATGTAAATATACGGGGGACTTGGCCTTGTGGAGTTGCGTGTTAGTTGTGTGAGGCTACAATTCACCAAATCGACTGCACGTCATCAACTTTATCAACTCATTGTTCATTTCAATATTCAAAAAATTTCAATAAATAAAATCTTTTACTTGAACAAACGCGATCCTATCCCAGCTACAAATAAAAACACGCACGTTAAAATTTCAGACAGTTTATTGCATGTACATCCTCGGAAAATGCATTTAATATTTATAATTAACAATCGAAAAAATACTTTACACAGAACATCATCTTTATAAATCTTTTTTTTTTTAAATAATATGGATATCAATCGTATCCAAATTTCATTGCGTATAAAGCGTGATAATACGTAACAGGCTATCGAATGCCTTTAAAAATCCACAAGGACACAAGTGCAAAAATCTTACAATAAAAGACTTTCAAATAAGAAAGTAGATACAACTAAGGCAAATATAGAATCAACTAGCTTAAAAATTTCATATAAAAATCTTACATTGACTAAGAAAACTTGTGATGAATATATTAAAAAAAATGTCACATAAGTCAAAGGATGGGGCATTTTGATTAATACTGGAGTGATGGCACAAATTCAGAAAATGCTCTTTCCTTTGACTAATACTGGGCGAAATTTAGGAAAGAAGGATTTCACAACCCGAATCTAGCACCGGTGTTGAATTGTTGCTAAGTAGAACACGACAGTTGGGTTAAATCTGCATTTAAAACTTGAGCTAAGAATAAGAACACTTCATTATCACTCGAATAACAATCCTTCTTCCCTCGAATATATTTCTAAAAACTAGAAAGAACGCTATTCGTTTAGACAATGCGTACGTGACTCTAAGGAAGGCACATGTTGTGATATTAAATTACAACAGCAGCATTAAAGGGAATAAAATAATCAAATTTGGTAACGCTGGCGCTCAACTTGGAAATAATATAAAACATCTTAAAACAACGCCGTTATAATGCCTCGCATCACAACATGTAACAGGTTTAAAAATCTAAAACAAAAGAAATATAAAAATCACAGTTACAATTATGCAGTGTCACCTCAAATCCGGTATGAAATACTCGTAGCGATGGGCATAATATCGTTCCTCGTACTAACTATTCGGAAACTTAACTAATAAGTACACGATAAAAATAGATAAAGGACATATAGAGACGACGAAGCAAAACTCACGCATTCTTACCGACGAATATGATTGCTAGCTACATCTGCGTGTCGCGCTGGGAAGTACAAGCTGCGAAACGGTCGAGTGACGTAATGCGCGGGTAATACTTAACACATTGAGATTCATTGGCTGATACGTCACTCGTCCGTCCCGACAACACCGACGGGTGTGCACTATGCAAGCGTATTCATGGTAAGGCATGCGTGCGTGCGCGCATCTCACCTTCTGAACAAAATGGCGGCGTGAGAGCGTTTTCGCGCGAATTAAGGCGCCGGTAAGGCAGTGCGCTGGTAAGGGTGTTCCCTCACCTGCGCCAGTCGACTCGCCCTCCGCACCATACCTAGCGGCATAGGACATTTATCATCTGTGTCTGAATAGGCATTATGAACTTTCAAACAATAGGCGTCGAATGGCATGCCCAGGCTTTAGTGAATTAAAGTGTACATTAAAAATATAAGTAACGCATTCAAGGAATGAAAAGAGTTCGATAAAAAGTTTTAATAGGTATAACCTGGGTAGCCCGTAAAATAAATGCTGTAAAGAAATTTAATTTCATTAGATCTCTTATCGTCGTTCGATTTGCATACATACAAAAAAAAAATAAAGAACTTATTATATAAAAAAAATACTGCCAACATGTTTCATAGATATTTCGATATTTTCGCGACGATTAGATACTTTTGGCAGTATGACTAATTTCTATTATGCTTAGCTAAGTATGCCTACAATTTATCTATATTTTTATTTATTGTTATTGCTTTGGAAAAACTGAATAATATCTCAGGTATTTGTATGGTTTATTACAGTAAAACCTGTTCAAGGAACAAGTGAAAGATTATTTTAAACATTATCTGATTCGTGGAAAGTAATTATATGTGAACAATATCTATACTGAACGTCTGTTCACTTCTTCATAAAGCTCACTCTTTCTAAACTAACTAAAAATCTTTAAAAGATAAAAAAATAATACTTATCCTATGGTATGTTTATAAATATAATATATGGCTAATAAATTAATAAATAATGACATAAATAATATTTTAGCAATAATATAACATTTTTCCTCTAATACATTTTTTGTTTACTTGTAAATGTTACCTTATTGCAATAAGATGGAAAATTTTAATTCTCTAGAATGTTTTTTATTCATGTCCACCATTTATAAATGTTTGTAATATTTTTAGTTTTGTTAATAGTTAAAACGTGGTGTTGTTTATTTTATATATCAAAATTATATTTGGTCCCTTATGCTTGTAATAATTGGATTGTTTGTCTGAGTTATACTGACTATGATTTTAGTGTTAACGTAAAAAATAACACTTTATGTTAATCACATACGTGGAAATCTAAAAAGGATTCGATTTCATTACATGCACAATATTTAGTGTGTAGATTGCTACTGTTAATTTATATTATGATGAGACAGTGTTGTGTGTTGACACACATTTATTTGTTGTTAATGGATTAGTGATATTACAAGCGAGGGTTATCACAAAAAAGGTGTTTTTGTATAATGCAACTTTAGAGTGTAGTGTACGTAATATATATCATAATTATTGTAAAATAATATTGTATTCTAAAATTTCTAATTGTATACGAAGTTTCGGTAACTAGAGAAAACTACTGGCAGTTGCTAAAATATTAAACTAGAGTCCCTATTCACAACTGCCGTTCTATAAAAAAATACACTATTACAACAACGGTAGAATAAAATTTGCAATAAATATATAAATTAAAAAAAACCTGGTAAATAATTAATAAATAATCTTTGTTTGTTCGGAAACAAAATATACTTTGTATGACTGTACAAAACGGCTAAAGAGAAAAACAGATTTGTTTCAAATTAAAAACGTTACGTAGGTACAATAATGTTCGAGTTACTAAACTAATCGTTCTTAATTTAATACTTAAGCTACGTTAATGGCCCTTAAAAAAGACTTAAGAAGAGTCGTTTGAAAATCTGTCTAGGACGGAAGACTCGACGTGGGGAAAAATAACCTTGACCAAATCTTCCAAGTTATTCGTTATTTTAACATCTGATTTTTGAAGTGTTTATTTAAGGTATTTGATTTAAGTGCAACATGCGCAATTATCCCTCAAAATTTTAGAAAATTTTCATATTTATAGAACAATTGCACATACTACTAAAAATGAAGGACAGTTGTAAAGTTCGTAAATTGCAAGGTTATTTTTGCCTCAACGCTTGGTCCTAAAAATGATGCGATGACCGTAACGATGAAGTTGGGAGCCTGCCGTATCTTATTGTGGTCTGCAATTGTGGCCAATGTCAAAAGCCAGCAAGTAGATATCTCGATGCTGCAACCCCATTAAAACATTCCTTTTAATACAAAAAGAAAACTAAAGTGTACAAGAGTTAGTCTGTTAGTTTTAGTAGCCACTTCTATCGAGTTAATCTTCCATTTATGTTCACTACGACTATTAAGGTGTTATTAATGAATTACTGCTGTAAAACTACTAAACCTGATTTTTATGAGGTATCACGTGATTCCTCTTTCGACTAATTCATTCAAGTCATTGTATTTTTAATAATTAATAATGAACTAACAATAGTCATAATGGGGTTTGTAGGCAGGTGTTAGACAGGCAAGACAAGCTAAGCTTAAAAACAAATTTGAACACTGAAAAGGCATGCTCTCTAAATGACTTGATCTGTAACGTACTCTTTGATACCTACAGGTACTAAAAACTAACACTCGTGTGGAGAATCCTAAAACTCATATTTCAATTTGTCTTAGCGCAATATACACGTACCTAAAGAAGTAATGACTAAGTTTGGAGTCTACAGGACGTTTGAAGGCAACCCGATACCTTTAGCGTTAGTGTTTTAGTGACATTCGATAACATCTTAAGAACTTTTTGTTGAAATATTATGTCCCCTTAGTAATTAAATACAACCATTTTTTTAAATAAAAGTCTGGTTTCAATTCAGTGCAGACTTGTGCGTACATAAATGATTCGCATAAATAAATTTAGTGATACCAATAGGAATATACATTATACAAAGAAGAACGTGGTAATTTCGAAGCTAAGAGCTTTTTCTACGTCCTCTACATATGTTTTAATTATGTATACCATGCAGTCAAATTTATCCCAGGAGCCAACATAAAGGGATTAGAGCGCCTCATTTATGACTAAGAGGACACACTTAATTTATTTTTGCCCTTCTGACTCTTACGAATATCTTGATGCGTTGCGAAAGAATATATAACAGAAAATTTTATTACTAAAAACTAAGCCAAAAGTTATCAAGAATCCGTTTCAGAGCGTTTTTGGATATTGCTATAACCGACACATTAAAATAGAAATTACAATAACATCAGTTGTAGTTTCTAACAACAATCAGAAAAATTGTGATTTCGGAACGACTTTATCCCAGCACTTTCTATAGAGATAATTAAAACAACCGCTTACGCCGCTAAGAATTGGACATCTGCTACTTGTCCCAACATGGGTTAGGAGATATAGAGCTCGACAAATGTTCCTGTTAAATAATCATCCGTTTTAGGTGCTTAACAACTTGAATTTCTTTTAAGGATGACGAATGATCGGGCTTATTAGACTTGCGAGATCCACGAAAAATCTATGTCTGGGACCAGGTTAAACTCTAAAAATGTCCCCGCCATGTTTAATCTATACAAAAAGATCAAGATGTTATCAAACGTCGGCATCATAGAATCATAAAAATATCAGCGGGCGAACAACCCACCCGTATGGTCGGCGGCGGCGTACGCTTCAGTGAGAAGCGGGTTGGCCGTCAGCGCCGCGTAGTTCGCGTAGTCCGCGTACGGAGACGCGTAGATGAGCTGGTGGCCGGGCTCGCCGGGGGACAGCAGCCCCGCTGCGGCGCCCGCCCCGCTGCCGTTCAGCAGCCCCGCCTGCGCGCCGGGGCCGGCCGACATGCGCGGCGACAGGATCAGCGGCGCGCCCAGCGGCGCGGGCGTGCGCAGCGCCACGCTGCCCACGCCGCCCCCTGGCGCCAGGAGCCGCTGCGTCTCCGCCGCCACGCGTCTCCATTCTTCATCAGCTGTGGAGTCGCCTTCATTATCAAATGCTAGCAATAATGGATATATTAGTTATCGATAATTAATTAATGACACTATTGCAATCTGCATTGAAGGCTATTATTAAAATTGACGAGGAATTGCAATTGGTATGGATTAATCCAGTTGCGTAGAATTAGGTAAGTTTGGTTGCCTAAAATATATATATGACTACTACTGTGGCGCAAAAAGGAGCGGCTCTTTTATTCAGAACTCTACAGTTAGAGAGTAGTCAGTAGTTCGAATCAGAGACACGCGTCGTCTGTGTCTTTAATTGTACATTAATTGTGGAAACTACATCAAATACTAATCAGGGAAGGAAAACATTTCGATAAAACCTGCATCAATGACAGTCAAAAAGAACATCCGTATCACGTAATGTTGTACTCTTGTCGAATGGCACTTTTCAGGATTAAGTAAGCATTAAACTTTAATTTCATGGTCTTTGCGATTGGAAAAGCGTCGCTGAAGCTTACAGAAATAAAGTACCCTTAATGCCGTGCAGTTCGCCGTCGCAATGAAGTCACCCACGTTAATGGTTAACAACCGTAACATGCCACAAATCAATTAAGTTAGTCAGTCAGTTAGTCATCCTAAACGTATGACTCATACTAAGGTATTGACAAAGGACAAAATAATCAATAGACATTAATTAATTATACCAAGAAGTCAGATACCCTATTATTTATTTACATGAATGGAAATACAATAGGTACTATTAATAGCAAACTGTAACATATATGAATGTATATTATTATTTACAGACCCATTTGTTAGTTACTTTACAGGCTATAACGTTTATGAACACTGGGGGTGGGGCTTACATGAGCCGCCATCTTGGAAAACGAGGTTTTGTATAAATCTTTAAAATGGCTGCTGGTAAAAAGAAAATTAAAAATCCCACATACAAACAGTTAATTCTTATTCAATTCAATTCACTACTAAAACAGACAGAAATTATGGATTATACTGTAATCAAATAATAATAATAATGATTGATAATCAAATTAATGAATATATTTCAATCGATTTGATGATTTTGATAAAATCTGAGCGTAGTTGAACTCATCAGAACGAGCAGTCCTTGACCTAATATTGCTTTATATGTGATTTAAAAGCAGTGAGGAAACTTGTGAGGGATTCTGCAATCTGTGAGTTCTCCAGTCTGAAATCTGGCAAGTACCGCGCTCTCATTCGACGAACGACGGTAGGCTAACTATGGTCAAATGCTTCTCATTTGAGAAGAGACTCATGCCGTATAGTTGAAAAATCAGCAATTAGTGTAACATTTGTTAAGTAATTTCTTAATATAGGTAAGTTAGTAACAAAACATGAATGCGACCATACTTATTAGGCACTGACCGTTGACGGGCACGACGGCTTTCGCGCTGGAGTCGCGGTATGTGCCGTTTATGATCGCCAGTTCCATCAGCTGACGTTTCTTGAGCTCATCCTCGCCGTCTGCTTGCTGTAATTAATACAAAACGTAAAATTAAAAAAAATGGTGTTTTATGAGATGAATACAAGTCGTGAATTCTTTTGATCCATAGAGGTCCAAGAGGCCGCCCTCGACTTCAATAGTGCGGCAACAAATACTCTGACCAAATATGCCAAATTTGCCACACTACAAGAAAAAAGTTGCCGCACTCACGGAGCTGTCTATTTTTTTACACTATACAAGCACAGATTTTATATGCAAGTTAGTACTTGACTGCGATCTCACCTGATTGTAAGTGATGATGCAGCCGAAGATGTTAACGTACTAACTTGGAAGGGGTCAATTGAAAGTAAAGTCACCCCAACGGTTTCTACACTGCATCGCATCGGAACGCTAAATCGCTTGGCAGTACGTCTTTTCTGGTAGGGTGGTAACTATCCATGGCCAAAGCTTCTTACCAGACTAGACCTGAGCCAGTTTAGAAATTATGAATTCCAAAGTGGCCCGTGGCGGTAATCGAACCCGCGACCTCCCACTCGAACCAGGGAGGTCGTCGAAAATCGTCGTGGCAGAATAATTTTTAGTAACTGAATTTGCGTGACGGTAATCTTGCTTAATATGTTATGTATGTCAGAAATTCTCAAAAAGTCATCGAATAATGTAATCATAATATTTTTATGGACACATAAAAGCTTATGATCCTATAAATTTTTCTTTTCAGGTTACAATGAAAGAAATCTTTGCAATCACATAAAATGAGCTGCGATGATATTAATCGCCTATTAGTTATGACAAATATAAAATAGAATGTAGGGTGAAACTAGATCAAAAACAATAATATTATAAGAACACTTTATATATAATGTGTAAAGGAATTTTTGTGTTACTTCTTCACGCCGCTGTAGATTTATTTATACCCTAAATTAGAACAAAATGTCACTTTATCACAGAAAAATCCGTGGTTCCTGAGGGACTGGTAAAACTAAATGTAACGCAGGCAAAGCTACGGCAAAGGCAGTTTTGGTCGTGGCTTTATCAATGTGGATTTCAGTTTTAGAACCACTGCGTGAACCAAGAAATTTACAAATGATATGTTTGTCATCGTTCAATGCATTTCACCGAAATCCAATTCAGGAATCATAGTATGATGGAGTAAAAAATATCATCATATTACAAACTGTATTTTATAACAGTTATAAGATTAAAGTGTAACAAATGTTATAAATTAGGACGTTAGGAGACAACATTCTCATTTTTAAGTTGATACAAAACAAACATTTTAAAAGTCTGCTAAAAAAAAATTTGATCGTAGACATAATTTATAAGAAACTACGAGACGATTTCTATTTTAATATCTGATAAACAAAGTTTTCTAATTTTGTGAAATTCAGAGCAAAACATCTATATTATCAACCAGTGACTAAGATTAGTTATGTAATACATAAGTTTCAAATTGAATATATTTGGTTCGTCTAATTTATTTTTCTAGTTAGCTATGTCCTTACCATTGTCCTTTTTACTTCATTACGTTGACGATTTGGTTACTTAGAATGGAGATAGATTATACCTTGGATTAACACAAATAGGTTTCTTTTGGTAGGTTAGGTAGAGAACCAAATTTCAACAAGAATAAGAAGTAAATAGAATCTTCTATTGTTATATATATGATAAACTCACAGGTATAAGAAGACGTTTGACTTCTTCAACGGCTCTGGCTAACTTGATCTTTGCCCGATTCTCGGTGTCTTCTACTGTGAGCAGTACATGCAAGTCGTCGGCCAGGTGCTCCCAGTTTGGCTTCCCCCTGTTAGCATCCTCCTGGAATACGCCCAAACAATCAATCATTGGACACGTAATTTCGTACGTATAGAGACGTTTTATCCCAATTTACTATGAACGAAATTACTCCGCTAGAAAAAGGAGCATCCGTGCCAAGAATGCCTGGTGCTTCAAAAACGCTCGTAAACTTGAATTAAGTCAAAATATAACAGGGCTTAGGATGACTAAACGTAAGACAATCCAGATAATATAATATTATTAAACGCAAATATGTCGCGCAAAATTATTATGAAATACAGACATGATAAAGCCTTTCAAAGGATTCTACACTTCACGGAATTTACTTGACTCATGACGTTATAAGAAATCTCTTAGAAAAATATTAAACCTGAGTTGCATTCCAATTGACGCTGCATGAAATAAAAAGACAATTTAATAAGATATAAGTAATAAATAGATATTGTTAGTTTTGAAAATTTTTTAAATGTCAATTGTACATTAATTTAGTAAATCAAATTACCTTTTTCTTATCTCTCATAGATCCTTTGCCCCGGACCATTATTTTGCATCCCGTTTCTTGTTCCAACTGCTTTGCAGTCATACCTCTGGGTCCGAGAATCCTTCCCACAAAGTTGAACTGTAAAAGAAGAAAGACAAACATAATTATTAAATAAAAGTACCCTGGCATCATAATATACGGTAGGATATTAGTTATAGTGTTTAAGAAAGACTCGTAAACATATGCCGGGAAATACACGAATGATTACAAAACGCTGGATTGTATTTGGGCATTAACTGCGTAACAGCTGGTTTAACTGCCGGCGTGGCGTTAATACTGGAACCTAGCTAGCAGTCATTTATACTCGGGAGCGTTACCAACACAGAGCATTAGACCACAACCTCATTCCAGCATCAAAGCCGTGGTCAGTTCGACGCATACGATCCGTGAACGGCTATCATTCTCCCGTCTACAAAGTCAGAAATGGAGCAGCTGGAATAGAGCCAAAGAACACACAATATCATAGCAGTTGTTTTTCCATCCGTTCTGCATTCGAAGTTTCGGGTAAAACTCGTAGTAAATGGTGGATAAAATTAAGCCTAAAGATTTGTCACGCGTGTCACGTCGGAATCTTTCCAGTTACCGTGGCGTATAAATTGTTCGCATTTATTAGTTTTTGTTGAAACTATCATACAGTGTTGCGGTAATAATATATAATGTTTTTATTACTGCAACTGAGAACATTTTACGTGTTTAGGTACAGGAATTCAATTAACGCTATGGTTGTCGGTAATTTCACGATACAAATATATAATTAGCCTTTTTCGCTACTCTCTATACCTACCATAACTAAAGGATCTAAATCTTATACGTAATACAGTAGGTAGGTACACAATATTTATGGTAAACAAAAATATACTGGAATATTTTGCAAGGCGTTTGCTATGATTTTAATCTGTTTACGTTCTTATTTAAACGTTAGATGTGTATTCAGAAAATTGCACAACAAAAATATCTTGAAGTGTGTCTCTATTTAACGGTTATGAGATTATGGCGAAATGCGTTGGGAAACTTCTCTTTCATGTTACATTTTATACACCCCATAAAATATATCTCGGCTTACTCAGTGTAACCTAACATTTTATAATGTTCGCTCATTCCATCTCTTTCCCCGTAATATTAAGGTATACTGTGTGTATTTCCACGAAATAATTTCGTTATGACTACGACTAGAGAGTGTTTTTAAGTTTTCTTTTTTAACACTACAAATTTGTACTTGCCTACGATCTCACCTAATGGTAAATGATGTAGCGGAAGATATTATCGCACTAATAACTTGGCCCCCTAACGGTTTCAACAAAACATCGCGTCGGAACTTTCAATCAATTGGCGGTGAATCCTGAGCTACTTTTAAGGTGGTAACAAGCTTGGATCAAAGTTTTCAACAGACAAGACATGAGCCAGGTCAGAAATTCTAAAATTCTAAAATGGCCTTTTTCTAGAATACGCACACCAACTGCGTCAGGGAGTTGTTGTAATCTTATATTGCTAGCAAAGACTCTAACCTTGTGTGGTACTTAATCACAAGCCTCCGTATATTTATTTACATTTCTTGTAATTAAGTTACTTTAAGTATCACCTACATTTTGAAATACTTTTAGAACAACTGGCATGGATGGAACTTAGTTTTCTACTAATGTTAAAAAAAATTCTTATCGCTAAACTGAAAAAAAAAACTGTCTGTCACCTGTCAATACCTACCAACGCTGTCTTTATTTCCACCAAGTGCGAACAAAGCTCAGCCGACGTGTGGCCATGTTGAAATAGCGTCGCTTCTCGCACTACTTGGCCACTCGCCCACATGTTTTCTCACAACCAGTTGATATTTTCATGACTAAAGTGATTACTGTATTTTAGAAAACTCACACCGTAATGTTGAACGGTATTTAGCTACCGACACCCAAATAATTTAACGAATGATAACTACTACTCTTATGCATGGGTACAAAATCACGAGAGTACTTTGTATGTAAGTATTTTAAGTTTTAATATACAACTAGGGGGCGGCCCCAATTTCACTCGAATATGACCTGAATTAATGTTGTAACCCATTAGAATTTTCAAAAGAACCTACTATATTAGCGGATGCCTACATCATAATTTATAATAACATTGCCCAATTTCAGACAGATCTGTACAGTATTTTTGGTTTTTACATATTAAAAGATATAGACGTGGTGCCGAGACTTTTTTTGGAACTTCTAAAGTTCAAATAACAAACTCTTCAGCTTTATAATAATAGTATTGCCTACAGTATAATTCTAAATTGAAATAATTGTACGAGTACTTTATGAATCTAATGATCTTAATTTCAATCAACTAGTGAAGACAAATACGTTGTAAGGCAAAAACGATTGAGTGCTTCTAAATAGATGACTGATAGAGAATAAATCCTTGCAAAGGGGTCGCCACGGTCATAGTTGAGTGCGCAGTACCAATTAACACGGTGGTCGCAACAGAATGTAGGTTAGGCATTCTAAATGCTTCCCAGTTGATCATAATTCAATTTGAATTAGTGCTACAGCTGGTACAGAGATAATATATCCTTTATGCTCCAACAGTTAAGATTTGTTGAGCGGAAACACTTCCTAAAAATTTATAACCCGAGGATTATTCAACTGAGATCTGTAAAATTCATGCCCCGTTTATACTTATGTTTACTCGAATAACGGACGTCTGTTGATTCTGAAATAACATTTCGATTATTTAGATTTAACTCGCTATCGGATGCAAGTTATATGTTGTGTAGTGAGTAATCGATTTGCCTAAACAAGCTAATGCATAAAGTGTTTCTAGTCTAGCAAAAACCAATAGTGTTTTCGTATGTTATAGTTATGTTTAGTTTTTGAAGGGACCAACACCTTCCGAAAACTAAATACAAACTAAGACCAATCAGCTTCACCCTATGCACACTTAAGACATTAACTAAGGGCGTAGAAAACCTTAAAGAACATGAAATAGCCCTAACTGACCTAAAGTGAGACGGGCTAGGTATGTTTGAAATAAGAAGAGCAAAAGAAGGAATAGGCAAAGGAAAGGAGGAAGGAAGAGAGAGACAGCTATATCCTATACCACAAAGCTTCAGACAGAGCTGATAGGAAGGAATTAGAGGAAGCGTTAGCCGAAAGGCACTCTGAAATTAGGGACACTAAATATTTTTATACATCAATGTTGTTTCCGCATTGACTCTAATTTAGGAATTAATAAAAAGTTAACTTTTTCTTTTAATTACATGTTTATACGTTGTGATTAATATCGATCCTCTAAAGAAATTACTTGATTTATAAATGTACGTAAGTAATCATTTCTACATTGGTAACGCCTTCGCCTTCGGCGCATCTAATCGTTAAACATCTATTGCATTCAGCCTAAGCCTATATTATTAGCTGGTCTTATAGGTTCAAGTTTATTCTGCCATGGGAATATGGACACCTTCAATCTTATTACATCCATTTTCCAAATAGTATATAATATATTTACTTAATTTACGAAAACTACTAGTCTTAATATCGGAAACTTGATTGAGTATATTGCATTTCTAATCTTAGGAGTTCTCCAAAATATTCAGAAGGTGTGAGAAGCATGCCTCGTGTCTTTTAATGGGTTGTAAAAGGAGTTGAGATATTCTTGACATGATATTTAATTTTCAGTTTATCATAAGATTACGGATGGATATTAAATTAACAAGCATCATTTACCCTTATGTGGTTCATGGTATTATCAACGATGTGAGTGTTGTGATGTGTTTAGAGATACGTAGCCTTTAAAAGCTCTTGTGTTTTTTCAGCTATTCTCGACTTCATAAAATCATGTGCGATGCACTTACTCAGACTGTTTTGATTTCTCAGATTGGATCTTCTGATAAGTTATACTCTTGGATATATACCTATACGTTTTGAAAAGAAAACATCTTAGGATTTACGGTCTGATTTATTGGGTGTTATAATTTTACCTACCGCAGATTCACGCATTAAAATGTGATCGTGATCCAGGTTAGGTTTATCCATAAAATTAATGTGAAATCCTACACTAACCTGCCTACACCTGCTAAAGTAATAATATTTTAGTAAGGAAATTTTACTATTAACCATCCAATTTGCAACAGATTGATGGGTTAATTTCTAAGTAATTTTCCTACAGTCTGCGACACATACAATATTTTGCATTTCATTTTGATTGTAGTAGGTACTGCATTGTAATAAGGTATACTTTTCTTGTAGCTTTTGAATAGTAGTTTTGCTGTGGAGATGTGTACAGGTCACGACGTGCTTTACCGATATGTGCCGTGGGCGATAGTAGGTACCATTATTGGGAATACGTACATAAATGGGGGTCTTATGTCATAATGATATAATTAATTAAACTCGGCTGTCATAAAAGCAAATGATGCCATCAAGATGGCTTTCGAAGTAAGTAGGTATTAGAATATTTGACTGTTAGGAAAACAGCTACGTTATAGAAATAAGAATTATTAATGTGCCTAACATTAAATAATAAAACACATATTTTTAAACTAATCTTTGACACATGAAATATTATGTTATTGTTGTTGTGTTAATGTGTATTTTCAAATATGTCTAGATACTTGGATATCAATTATATGAATGCTGTAATATATTATATGTGAGACTTGCTACAAAGCTTTATTTTAATTTTAATTATCAATATTTTCTTAAGATGACATTGCCTTAAATAGACTCTCATCGACCTCTGTCGACCAATCCGTAACAAAGTTGACATCAGGCACTAGTAGATCGTTCAGTATTTCTGAGCATTAATCTTACAGATGAAAATGAAAATTGAAAAGAAAAAATAAAAATTAGCAAAATGACGTAATATACGTAGGCTTGAGGCACGTAACTCACTAGGACATCCACAGAAGTAGCGAAAACAAATAAATAGTAACTATACAAACTCCACGAGCTGTAAACAACTCACGAGTAGGTACAGAAAAAAAAATCTGACGCACCATCCACAATTTTTTTTTGTTTTGGCACAAATATTGTTCATTCACTGCGGATGCTTGAGACGTAATGTGCTATGTCCGGCTCCCAAATTTACTAACCTAATTACTGGTTTGGCTAGGAGACAAAATACCGGGGACAGAAAAAAGAGCACAGAGAATATTGCAATAGATGATTTTGTGAAGCCACTATTCATAAAATGCCGTAAAATTTTGGAGCCACTTTTGGGAGATCTTCAGAAACAAACAACAAAGACCCAAAATAAGTACATGAGGTTTAAACCTAAAAGTAATCGTCGTTATAATTTTCAACCTGTAGGTCACTAAAAATTGCTTAAAAAACCTCTTTATGCCGGTAATTAGTAAGAACTCCTTAACTAAAAGTATGCT
The DNA here is from genome assembly GCA_963855885.1 of Coenonympha glycerion. NCBI lineage: Eukaryota > Metazoa > Arthropoda > Insecta > Lepidoptera > Nymphalidae > Coenonympha > Coenonympha glycerion. The sequence continues at coordinate 9,777,830 of OY979637.1, read as the reverse complement.
AGGTACGTTGCTTTCTCGATTGTTTGTGCATTTTTTAATCAGCTTTTATCGGCATTCAATGGGAATTCGACAACGTTAAAAGAGCTTTAAGGTGGTAATGGTAAATAAATATTTGATGAGTATTTGTACCTAGTGATGACATCGACAGAATTATCATAATGTAAAAATAATCATAGAGATGCTCACGCCCAATCGTATGTTAATATTATTTTTATCAACACTTTGAAAAAGTTTGGGTTTTCAGTTGGGTTGCAAGTATGTGTTATGTTTTATTCATAAAGGTCAAAGTCCCAGAGACTTATGGGTTTTTAATACCTCAGAAGCGGTTTTATCGCTACATACTCGTAGATTGACGACATATGAACTATTTATCTATAGATAAATAATCATCAGGTGGTTTGATCGAAGAAACTAGTATGGTGTTGCCAGTTGTGCAAAGTTTTTTCGAAAGTCGAAACCGAGACTCTGGTAGAGATGGGAATAAAAAAGATTCCGACGAATTGAGAACCTCCTCCTTTTTTTGAAGTCGGTTAAAAAAGAAGTGCAGAGTGATGCTCTAATGATCGCGGCTCGCGTCTTTCTTCGGTGACCTCAGACCTGCCGCCAGACAATGCATATTTAGGTTATTTACTATAGATGACTTATGTTCTAAATATTTTCTCCATATTCCTGCTATATACGAGCTGCTAAAGTGCTGAGTATGGCTCAAGTCAGTAGCAAAAATGCTTTCTACAAGAAAAAGTGCTCCAACGTTTTCCTCATGATTACTCCCCGATTCCGATCACCCATTGTTGTAAGCGCAAGCTCATTTTGCACAAAATAAACTCGAAAACTAAAAAAAACAACATAGTCCTGTGCTTATCAATCATAAAAAAAATATGGAGACAGCAAACGCGCAATATCTAATGATCGAATTTAATTGTAATAAAACAGCCTACAATAACATAACATAAAAGGTACAAAGGGGCTATCATACAACAAAACTCTAAGAAATGCATGAGAATTACGGAGAAATAGATGACCCAAGATTGCTCAAGATACATCATACGTTTGACCTTTGGCCGTTGACACCGACAAACAGATACTAGATAATAATATTTACAGTGTTCCTGTATAATGTTGAAAAGGTAAAACGACGATTGGTATGTTAGATAGCATTTTTTTTAATGTATTCTTATTCAAATGATTTAAAATTGTATATCTATGAACTTCGAAGATTTTATAAGGGCAGAGCTCCAAAGTGCTTTGTGTATAGTGTATACTGTAATATTCGTAGATCCAACCGATGAGCGTTGAGATGTTTGTCAAAACTTTATTTGTAAGAGTTCTAAATATGAAGCGTTGAAGTGGTAGGTGTTTGGTAGGTACTGTCAGCCTGGGGTGCATCACAAATACGAATTTGTTGGTCGATTTGAACTACTGCGACAGTTATGGCAAATAACAATTCTGTGGCAAATACGGGAATGTTAGTACAGCTTGGCTAAACTTCTTGTTACGGGACCAATGTTTGGTTATCTGATACAAGTTACACTTAAACTATTGTTTCTAAACTCAGCTTATTGAATAGAGGGTGGCCTCTTCATTTACTCTTTTTTGCCAAACTATATGACCCACTGAACTAATATTAGGTATTCTTTTTGTAAACAGAAAAAATTTTCCATTTTTAATGAAAATGGAAGAATTTTTAGACCTCTATAGAGGTCCAACGACTTTTTATAAATTTCTGTGAAAATGTTTATTGAGTCAAAAACTTTCAGTTCTACTTTTCCGCCAGATAAGTATTAGGTTTATAGGTACGGATGTAAATAATGTATTTAATTTTCACGTGGCGTTTAACGGGGTCTTTTCCCTGTTTCTAGCAATTTCTCTTCTTTTCCAAACCGGTTTAAATCATGAATAAGTATATTTTTGCATCGAAAAAAATATATGTTGTAGATACATTCTCTATCTAGTACTCAAAGTTAAAATAAATGCTTAAAGCTAAACTTTTCTCGATCATAAAAAAAAATGAAAAAATATCGATTTTGACTATTTATTTCACTTTGTGCCTAAAGTTTTTAACTAAATTTAAAAATATATATATGAAAATAAAGCTGAGTGAATTTATCAGCGGTTCGTGTAAAAAAAAAATTTTTTTTCAATCAAGCATAGCTCAAGCCTGTTTTCCAACGAATACGGTCACGCGCATCCTCTAGCGGGGGTGCGCCAGTCGTCCGACGGACTCTATCGAGGTAGGACGTACGCCAGTTTTGCCAGGCCACGCTGTCCCGCGGTTAAATTTTCAACTTTATATTTTTTTTTGAAAAATATTATTTTGTAGTCACTAAAATTTATAATTAGCTGTAAGTTAATAAGCATAGTACCTACTTACTTTTAAATAGTTCTTCGTACAGGGGTCTGATTGCCCAAGAAAATGTATTCAACGTTATCGTAATCGTTTGCTAATTCTGCCCACCTATTGGCTGACGTAAATCAGGGAACCAATCAGCGGGCAGAGTTTCTAAATGATTACGATAACGATGAATACGTTACAAGGGGCAGATTTTAGCTTTTTTAATATTATCTCGATTAGAATATACTAATATTTGGATTAGATTTGTTTACAATAGCCATAAATAAATTTTGAACAAGAAAAATAATAATTATTATTTTAGGTTTATTTGTAGTAGTAACAATGTGAACACAGTTTAACAACACACAGTAAGGCGAAGTAGTTGCTGTTTGTGGCTTTAGTGAGACTTGAGCCTCGATACTTATAAACTTCATCAAGTCCATTTCATAACGTTGACGTAAGACAGGTAATCAACTAATCAACCGAGTTATAAACCCATTCATGGTTTTTCACCTGGGTTCTCTAGTTCCCCATCTCTAAACAGGTTTTATTTAGATACATTTTGTAATCCAATGGACAAACCTGATAATTACACATCTATTTATTTATATGGAAAACCTTTTTAAAGAAACTACGAAATAATATTAAAGGATAAGCGTATTTGCTAAGGGATCACACTGTTAATATTATCAATTAGTTATTAGATATTTCATAGCTATTTCACCTAACATTGTATGGGAAGCATCGGCGGATCCAGGGGGGGGTGGTTTTGTCATGGGGGGTCATATAATATTTAATTGATTTATGGTTGATTCTATTTTATATTTTAGTATCAAACGCATTATTAGGTAACGAAAATATTGCAAATTTGAATTTCACCTCGCCACCGCGACCTTTTAACTGTTGAGCTCCTGATTTCCCAGGAAATTTCCTGATTTATCAACAATTCTCCTCATTTACTGATTTTATTAATTAATCTCAAGTTATATTTGTATCTAAGTGTCCTCCACGGTGGATTTTCACGAAATGACCTTGATTGCACGGACGTATACAAGGTCATTTCAGGTCGCCAATTTGAGCTCGCTTCACTCGCATATCTAGTTATCAAGATATGTATGCCCCCAGAACCTTTATTATGTTGTGACTTTTTCAGTAAAAAAAAAAAAAAAGAAAATTTCGTGCTCGCTTCGCTCGCATATCCAGTTATTAGAATAAAGTTCGTGTTCGCCTCATTCAGGACTATTTGCAATTTCAAGACGTTATTCCGCCTAAAAATTATTTTATTATTTAAATTAAAGACTAAAGATGGACCACACTATTAAAAGAAGTAAAAAAACCTAAAAAATTTGAGCTCGCTTCGCTCGCATATCTGGTTATCAAAATATATATAAAGTTCGCGTTCACTTCATTCGGGCATATTGCGATTTTAAGAAGTTATATGTCGTCAAAAAAATATGATTATATTATTTTTATTAAAGATGGATCTCACTGTCAAACCATGTTAAATTCAAGACTGTAATAAATAGTGATTTATCCTGCGAAATAGTAAAAAAATTGAGCTCGCTTCACTCGCTTATCCAGTTGTCAGGATACATAAAGTTTGTGTTCGCTTCATTCAGGACTATTTGCGATTTCAAGACGTTATTTCACCGAAAAATTATTACATTAATTAAATTAAAGATGAAAGATGGATCACATAATAAAACAAAATAAAAAACGTAAAAGATTTGAGCTCCCTTCGCTCGCATATCCAGTTACCTAAATATATAATAATTATAAAGTTCGCTCGGGCATATTTGTGATTTTAAGACGTTACTACGCCTAAAAATGATTATATTATTTTTATTAAAGGCGTATCTCACTGTCAAGCCATGTTAAGTTCAAGACTGGAATAAATAGTGATTTATCCTGCAAAATCGTAAAAATTTTGAGCTCGCTTCGCTCGCGTTCATTCTAACCTGTTACGAAAAATCTAATCGTGGCTAAGAGCTATAATAGTTAAAAACATCTTAATCATACTGGTTAAGACGTCACCACGTCCGAAAAATGCACCCATTGAAGTAGATGAAGTTATAATGCGTTTCGGAAATAATTTATACAAGTACAACGTGATTTGTGAATCTGTACTCGTACTCGTATATAAGTAACGTGTTTACAAGTATCAATTTCAATGTCTTAAAAACTTAAAAGCGCTAAATAATACGTAGACATAACTATATAAGTATGTATAATTTGTTATATTGAAATTGTAAACAACATCCGTCAACTTAAACTAAGTCCTACTGTATGTAATTATGCCGTGTTCCGGGACAGCGGATGGGGTCACTGCGCTCAAGCGGCGCTCGATGTCCATTTACTTTCGTACGCGAGAATTTTGGGGGGCGGGAGGTAGCCCGCAAATACCTATAGTTCCGGGAAAACCTAGCCTTAATCTAACTTAGCAAAAATCACAATATGTAACCTATACCTAAAGCTACTGATAAAACAAAATACCTACCCAATTAAATATTATTTTTAAACATTATGTGAATTTTGGCGATAAAAGATTATAGTGTTAACAATGTAACGAATGTTACAGTCTTCGACCCTACAAGTGTTTATGTAATCAATTCATCAAATTATTCTGTATGCACACTTTATCGGAACAAACATGCAGGTGATAAACATTAAATATATTGTGAGGACAAACGCATAAATACTACGGGTCAGTAGTAATTTTATTGCAACTTCTGCGAATTCAGCAGCTGTAGCCATTCCATCTACTATAATTAACTCATCTATTTTAAATCACATTATTCGCTCATATTCCCATACATTTCTTGAATTTCATTCCAGAAGCGTATCAAAAGCGGTTTTAGAAATGGAATAAATACGTCATTATGGCTACAAATTCCTGATAAATTTAATTAAAGCAGATTACATAAGAAATTACATGCAACGTGCTTTGGAAAAAATACATCGTCCTGAATACCCGATGAAAGCAGATTAAAGGAAAGTACTTCAAAATTCTAGATAAATCGAGAATCTCTAATTCATCAGGTACCACGATATTCGAATATTCGACTTTCCATTACACCTTATAAACCCTTTCTGTCTGTGACTGTAACAGAGTGTATGAATGAATGAATGAATGAATGAATGAATGAATGAATGAATGAATGAATTTATTTATTTGTCCACATTACTTTACATAAGTACTTACAGGTAATTTACTATTATACTATGATATATTAATGTGGGGTCTGGTGCTTGAGCTAAGCAAATGCCTGTGTTTCAAGTCACCAGGCCCTATCCCCGTAATACAAATATTGTAATACATGTATTTAAGACGACTTTTAAAGTAACGTTAACTAAATTATTTTACATTAAACTTTTATATGGTAACATTATCGATCGATATTATTATTATAATAGACGTAAGTTACATTTGTTTCTTTATAATGCATAAATTATTACTTAGATCCTATGTGATAATTTAATACCTATATGTATATATAATAAGTGTTAGTGTGTTTGTAAGTTTAAGTGTAGTGTAGTTGTGTGTATGTATATATATATATATATATATATATATATATATATATATGTATATGTATATGTTTAATACTAATATATTCAGTGTTTGCATTTTTAAGGTTTGGTTTACTTTAAGATTTTAATCAAGTTCTCCGTTTCTTCGTAGTTTAGCTTAGCTTAGATAGCCAATCAAATAGTCGTATTATATATTATCGTAGAGTGTAGACTGTAGATAGGGTTATTCAATATCAGATATTATGATTTTCAATCATGTCAGATGTTTCTATAGCACTATTTTTGAATACTCAATGAGAAATTTCAATCTGGGGACACGGTAGTGTCCCCGCCAAGACGAGCCAAGCGAAGCGCGAGGGCACTACCTATCTTTTCTCGAAGTGTTTCGCCGTATTTTTAAACCCTTATAACTTAGGCCTGAATTATTTCAGATAATCAAAATTCTCGGATAATGATGTCGCCAGTGAACTTATTAAACCTATAAAGTTTCAATTTTATAGGTCTTATACTTTAGATTTTATTGACGTCTAAAAAACCCAAATTTCGTCACTGACTGACTGACTGACTGACTGACTGACTGACTGACTGACTGACTGACTGACTGACTGACTCACTGATGATCATCAAAATTCCTAGGTACTTCCTGAAGACCTAGAAAGCTGAAATTTGGTATATAAGCTAGTATTAGCACACAACCAACAAAAAAATTCCAAAAGTTGGAAATTTAACCCCCCAACCCCTTAAAATAGGGGATGGAAGTTTGTATGAAATTACCGCAAATGTTGATGCTAGAGGTCTCAAAATTGATATAGGGACTCTTTGTAATAAACAATTAAATACGTGTTTGAGGATTTTTAGTTAATCACCCCACATCCATTAAATTAGGGGGTTGGAAGTTCGTATGGGGTTTCCCATAAGTATATAGGTATAATAAAAACTTGATTTCTGAAATTTGGTATATAAGCTAGTATTAGCACACAACCAACAAAAAAATTCCAAAAGTTGGAAATTTAACCCCCCAACCCCTTAAAATAGGGGATGGAAGTTTGTATGAAATTACCGCAAATATTGATGCTAGAGGTCTCAAAATTGATATAGGGACTCTTTGTAATAAACAATTAAATACGTGTTTCAGGATTTTTAGTTAATCACCCCACATCCATTAAATTAGGGGGTTGGAAGTTCGTATGGGGTTTCCCATAAGTATATAGGTATAATAAAAACTTAATTTCTGAAATTTGGTATATAAGCTAGTATTAGCACACAACCAACAAAAAATTCCAAAAGTTGGAAATTTAACCCCCCAACCCCTTAAAATAGGGGATGGAAGTTTGTATGAAATTACCGCAAATATTGATGCTAGAGGTCTCAAAATTGATATAGGGACTCTTTGTAATAAACTACAAATAAGGAAAAAAATAAACTAGGTGAACCAAGGAGGGTTCCCTCATTTAAATGATAGAGGGGGAGGATACTTGATTCGGACAAATATCCACCTTGCAATGATATTCAAGAAATACACCAAAGAAAAGGAAATTAACCAAATAAAAAATATAGTCGTAAACAACTTATAAAAAGAAGTGAAATCCCAGCAAAAACATTTTCATGTAAAATGTTGCCAAGACGAGAACATGTGGCTCACACTATCAAAAAGTTATCAGATCTCATGTAGAGCAAGACTTCTAACTCTACACGCCCTAACTCTATACATCCTAACTTTATAAACTCTACACTTTAGTCAAAATATATTATGTCTTGGCTGTTTCGTTACTGTCACATGGGTGTAAAGTAAAAATATTATTCACTGACTTTGTACTTTTCTGATATACAATACCTAGTTTCTGTAGTAACGATTATTTATTAGATAGTTATTGAGTCTCCTCAGAAACTGCACTTAGGTTTTACTAACTGCATTGGTTTCAAATACTTCATCACACTTTGCAAAAGTGTGTTCCTTTGCTTTAGAGGATATTTTTAATAAATGGAAGTTTTTTCCCATAACAATGGTGATACCATTTAATTTTAATGTGAAATTTCTTGAATTTTGCATGGTCCATTATGCCACTTGCAAAACTCTATTAGAAAAGTACTGAACAGTGAATAAATTCTTCACTTTACGCCCATGTGACGGTACCGAAACAGCCAAGACATAATATATTTTGACTAAAGTGTAGAGTTTATAAAGTTAGGATGTATAGAGTTAGGGCGTGTAGAGTTAGAAGTCTTGCTCTACATGAGATCTGATAACTTTTTGATAGTGTGAGCCACATGTTCTCGTCTTGGCAACATTTTACATGAAAATGTTTTTGCTGGGATTATATATTATCAATGATATTATGTTGTAGGTAATTTATAAGGTTCGCAATATTCATTCGTTTATTTTCTTTTTGACACATGAGACAAATAGGTACAGTCTCTCTCTGGTCTCTCGCTGTCTCATGTGTCAAAAAATAAAATAAAAGAATGGTAAGATATAGCAACAGTATCGTGACAGCTGGACAAATCTAAAATAAATATCAGAGGTTTGCATCGTTTTGGATTTTAGCATTTAACGCAAGTGATGTAATAAAACGGGTATTTAAATCTAGAAATACAGTCGAGTGCTTTGAAAATAGGCGCTTATGATTCACCATTTGCCATTTCGTGCAGCTATTCGCGATGTGTGTGATAAATGTTACGGAAATTAGCGGATTACCTACGCGGTGCGTTTACTGCTCAAGTTAATGGCTTAATACCTAGGAACGGTTTGACCTCATTTCTGAGAAACTTTTTAGTACTAACCCTGATTGGGCGGCAGCGTAATCAGGATAAGTAATAAAAGCCCGCAGAAATGGTCACTGTATGTTCAGAATCGCATAATGAGCGATACAATAGTACATTGTGATACAAGGGTGGAAAGTAGGTTTTTGCAAACGAGCTGTCATTAACAAGCCCGAGCCGAAGGCGAGCGTTTTTAATGTCACGAGTTTGCAATAACCTACACACCCGTGTATCACACGACGTTTTTCAATACAGTTGTGAGAATTAGTAAAAAACAAATCAAAGAATAATATGTTTTCTCATGAATTTGGGGGCCATATTCCATCTTGAGCAGTACTTACCTTAGATATCAATATCACTGTCGCTATCGAAGTCGAAGTCGAAATCAAAGTTGATGTCGAAATCGATAAAAAAGAAAAAAGATAAAAAAGATAAAAAAATCTGAAAAAGATAAAAAAGATAAAAAAATCTGAAAAAGATAAAAAAAGATAAAACAAAAAGATAAAAGAAAACGTAAATTGAAAACTCCTTGCTATCAAACTTTTTATATAGTTTATAAAATAATGATCGAGCTTGAAAAAGTAAGTTACGACCACGAAAAAAAAAGATTCCTGTGCGTAAGATTTAACTTTCGAGTACTAATGACAGCCTCTGAAAGTGCGCCATACCATACAGATACAACTGTATTGAAAAAAAAAATATAACAAAAACTAGCAAACCCGGCGAACTCCGTTTCGCCACCAGATGGCTTTCCCGCTAAAGAGATTTTCCCGCTTTTCTGTTGAAATTTTTTCTTAATTTTCTTTGCTATAAACCTCACGGAGCCCGAGACCTTTCCAACGAATGCAAAACCGTGGAAATCGGTTAGTGCGTTCTGGAGTTATAGCGTCAGGAAGGAAAACCCGACTTATTTTTATATAGTAGAAGATATTCACTTGACGCCTGCTGTGCAGAGCGTTTTTGTATACTTCTTCTTCTCCCTGCCCTTTTCTCACATAATGTGGGGTCGGCACAACATGTCTTCTGCTTCCATTCGCTCCTGTCAGCTGTCAGCTCGCAATCCACTCCTTTCACACGCATATCTTCTTTCACGCAATCCATCCACCTCTTTTTCGGTCTTCCTTTACTTTGTATACTGTGTATAATGTCAATACATTAATATTAATGTATAATTATTATTCATATTTATTAATATGTGTATTCTGAGGAAACACCAGTAAATTTGTAAAATCAGCATTACTTTGGAACGTGACCTATAAATCATAAATCAAAATGAATTTCAGAATGAGGAGGATATTCATTTAGCTTTAACACGAATTCTATCTAAGTACTTTATATTTAAATTTTAGACAATTCACCATTCAAACAACAGCCCAAACCACGATGTACGAATAGATGCAGCAAAAAGGAACTGTGCTTTGGCAATAGATTACATCTGTTTATTTATACACATTTGTTTACAGTGAAATGTTATTGCATGTTTCTAGATTTCCTTCGCGGCCTAACTGTTTTATCTTCGTACGCTTTAACTGACGTCCGCTCTTGTGAATGATAACGCGCACACCGCTTGGAGAATATTAGGTAGGTATTTCAAATTGCACATTTGCTTTTTTGGCAATAAATACGTAAGCACCAAAAATATAAATAGTCAAGATAAGCCCATCCGAACATTTAACGTAAACGTTCTTCATACAAGAAAATGTAGCGCCATCTGTCGAAACTCCTGCGAAATACATGTTTATTTTTTACTAGCTTTTGCCCGCGGCTTCGCCCGCGTGAATTTCGAGATTTTTAAAAATCCTTTTTAGTGGATGTTATGTCATCTATCCATCTATCTTTAGGCTATATTGCCGCGCCGCGGTTTCATAAATTGATGATGGTGATGGAAAATTGTAATAATGATGGTAGTATTTTTTTTCGCGCACTCATAAATGCCGCTTCCCCGTCCCGCCCGCAGTCGCCCAGCCGCGCTGGAACGCCTAGTATCGGGCACTCGGGGTTCACTATTTTGGCGATAATGGCTTACACATAAGAGTTGGATATATGCTATCGCGGGCTTTTTTGTAGAACTATTTAAGATAAACATTTCCATCATACATTATATACGTGTAACTCCAACGGTTTTCGCGGCGTACGTGAGGAAAGGTCGCAGATTGCAATTTTTTCCTATTTACGTGACACTTATCGTTATATATTTTGGATAATTCACACTATATCTTTATAAATAATAGCCTATGTGTTATTCTGATGTGTAAGCTATATTGTTGTAAAGTTTCATCAAAATCCATTCAGTAGTTTTTTCGTGAAAGAGTAACAAACATACATCCACACATTATTACAAACTTTCGCGTTTATAATATTAGTAGGATATATTTTTTTATCTATGTGTCTGTGGTCACCTTGCCTGCAATATTATTATTAATTAAAAAAAAAAAAAGAAATAGATCTTCACCTATCTACCTATACTGACTACTGCCTGGGCGGTGCAAAATAGTCATTCTTGCTCCCTTAAACTGGCGACATTTTTTCGCGGTGTTCGCCCTGTCTTAGTATACAAGTTTGTGGTAAGCACACTCTTCAGTTTTAAGATTCATCAATATCAGTCATCAGGCAAATTAAATCATCCCATTACTAAAATACTTACCTTAGATTGATATAAATTACATTTTTAGGATGGTTCTGTTATGTATTTAAGCCAGTTTTATGGTGTCAGTAAAATACATTCAAAATCCCAATGCAACCAACAAATCTATCTAACGCTGACTGTATTGTACCTTATACCTGTCGCGTAGGTACAATATACGTCGGTACTGTCTAAAGATCGTGATTTTTATCGAAAGACTAATCTGCACTAATAAGTTGGGATTAAATTTATAGGTACAAGGTACTTCTACCTAGATCAATAACTAAAGAAATATTATAATATGCCAATCATCATTTCAAATTACGTTACCGATTATTATTATTTTATTCAGGTTTGTTAAAATTTTCATTTTCCAATTTGATTTATTGTTATTGATTTAATTACTGTATTATATAATATGAGAAAATTTCTTGATTTACTAGAAATAGCTGTGATAAACACTCATGAATATGAATGTGGATTTTTCATTGTAATATCTGCAAACAATAATGAGGGCATCTATTCTTACAAATTGAATTGATGCGTTTTTTGTAATGAAAAAATAAAATAATCAGGAAAATATTAATTATTATACTCAATGAATTATTATTTCTGATTTTAATTATTGCTTCGTGAAGGTACGAAGAGTAGGTGCATTATATTTGTCGTTCAAACGAGCAGAACCAACCAGTGTAACCAGTGAGACGAGTTCACAAGTTGCAACAAACTCTCATCTAGTTGATACTGCTATGATTGAACCTGATTTCTATGCGGTTGCGACTCTATACACTTATGTATTTGCTGCACAGGGCGATGTAACGCTAATTTGAAACTTTTCACTAGCCTGTGACAATTCAAACGGCGAATTATTTAATAACAGGTGTCTGAATGAGTATGCACACCTCGAATCAATTATTAACACCCAGCACAACCATCTCAAACAACTACTTTCATAATTTCATCTGCTAACTTTTGCTTCTTTACTTTTTTTTACAAGTTTTACTTTCTTATCATCTACTAGTTTTTTTCTTCTTAACTTTTTTTAAATTAGATATTTCCTTTGGTATCGTTGACTAGTTTTTTTTATTATCTACTAGGTTTTGCCCGCGGCTACTCATGACATCGGTATCCCGTTATATCATTGGTATTTTATTCATCTCATCTAATTCTAAATAACTACACAATGCCACATTAATATTACAAAGAACACACCCTGTACATTGAATGCGTTACAGCTATGCGGCATTGTGCGCTACATTTGGCCCACGTTTGCGTCTATTAAGGGAAATATATCACTTGCTGTAATCTAAACAGCACCATTTTTACCGTCATGATGATGGATTGCACTTGAATGAAGACCATGCATTAAAACTTGAGATAGACAATGAATGAGACACAGTTTCATTCATAATTATTATGATGCAAAAGTGAATGGTTATTTATGTTTATTGACGCCAAATAAACACTTGAATAATTTAAAGTATGCGTGCCAACTTTGTGAACCCTCGATATTATTGCGAGTGTAAATGAAACAAAATTGTCTATATGCCTTAATCAATACTATAGAGTAATACTCTACCAATGGCCGAGAAACAACTCTTTTACTATGGTTATCTTTCTAGTTGACAATCTGTGGAACGAAAATGCGCCTGTGTTCTCAGACTCTGCATGTTATCAAACTTGCGAGAAGTCCACTAAACCGCACTTGGCTAGCGGAGTGGAATATGGCCAAACTCCTCTTTTTCTAAGAAGGGAGCGTGTAAGTGGTATATAAAAAAAGTGTTGGGAGTTTGAGATATATCGGTGGGAAAAATGTAGATATTTGCACTTGCACAACTACATCAGAAATCTAGTAACATGAGAATAATTATCAACATCTCTCAAGTTTAATTTTCATATCGTGGGATTGCTTGCAATTCGCAAACACCTCGGGTTCTTGCTGCAACGTTAATGGTTGTGCCGTTGTGCTAAATTGATTTTGGTTCTATTTCAACACTGCGCGCTCATAAATAAAATATATTGGGCGGAAGAGCGAACATTAGAAGTCGGAATATACTCGAGAACGAGAAGCCACGAGTACAAACAAGTCATTAAGACGAAATTAGGATGGCCTACATCCTGAACGAACGCTATAAAAGCGTCCATCGTAAACTAATATTCAGAACTATAATATCTAATGTTATGATAAATGGTGGGTCAAATCACGATTTGACAAGTGCTCAAGCAAGTGGTTTGCATCTAGTATGAACCGTTACACTTAAATATGATTAAGATGAATCATTATTCCGCATTCCAAAGGAGTGGACAGAACATACATTATAGTTTGAATTAATTAAAGTATAGGACTATATAGGCCTATTGAGATGACGATTTTTATCAAAGTGGGATGCATTATTGTATGCTTTGGTTAAATTTAATAGGAAATTTCAACAGTCTTTTGAGTTAAAGATAGTAGAAACCGCAATTTAAAAGAAATTTTTAACATAATATTTATTTTAATTTATAACAGAGAAAGCGGAGACATGAGAGCATGCACGCAGAATGTTTTACTAATAAATAATAAATAGTTAATCTGAGAATGATCAACAAAGCGTCAAGACATATCTTTACAATGTCAATAAAACGTAAACAGAGTGTAAAAATTACACTATAACTACAGTGAAACATATTTTGGTAGCATTAGTCACGGCCTCCAGTACGCGAGGCCTTTCCATTGTTGCCGCAGTATGTTCGACATACGAATATCACTCGCTGTTAGTTCTATTTCTGTTTCTATTTGAGTTACCATTTGTTTATCGACTGGGTTTTTGCAAATTGCAGAATTTTCATAAGTAACAAGCGATGTTCATTTTTGGTGTAGGTATATAATTTTTTAGTTATGCTTATGACAGACCATAATCATGTACCTACTTCGTTAAAACTCTCATCACAAGTGATTGTGATGAGATAATATGTGCATGGCGCGCATTTCAGCCTAGTACCTGGGCTAAAAGCGCGCCACGAAAGAATTTTGACGAACTCTGTACTGTATCTAATCCATATTTATGGATTCGATGGACAATGTAAGAAGATCAACAAAATTAAACATAATTTTTTCTTGGGGAAGTTTGGCATCTTAGGGAAAATAAAATTCCCAGAAATATTTTTTTACTGACGTTGTTTTTGTTCTCCTCGTTAGATACTTTTTATATTTCAATCATACATATAATTCTCTTTCTTCGGAAAATAAACACTATAGCGTTCAAAAACTTTAAGAACAGCTGTTCTTATGAATAAATAACCTCATCAAAGGATACTTCTACTTATATTTTTAGTTGAAGGATATTAAGTATGCATTTCTTGGAACGGTAGTTCTGATCTGCAGTCAATATCATTCAAGTTTCAATTCATCTTGAGATTTATGACCGTATCATTGATCTCACAGTTATCTATTAACCCACTTGTTACTATCGTTCCATAAAAAGAACGGTGCACAAAAAAAAATATTGTGGCACTTAAGGGTTGTTGGAAAAAACAGTTTTAGTATTAGTTGATAGGTTACAAGTGTACGGACTGGTGTGTTAAGTAGTTGTGTGTAAATTGAAACAAACTGATTTTTTTGAGATTTTTAAAAAACGTTCTTTGTTTTATCTATAATGTAAGGTAAGTGTAAAAATAGTAAAATACAACAAAAAAATTAGCATTTTCAGAATTAAGCAATTTGTCTTGTCTATTATTTGTTACAATGTCTACTAATTTTGAATTCCTATTATAAATGTGCAATTTTTACGATTTAAATTGCCGTTCCTTTAATCAAACGATAGTAATATGCACTACTATAACGAGTTCATTTTTTTAGAGCAATGAAGCGATGGTCTCGACCTTTGACGCTGCATGAAATAATAAGTGAGCTCGAAAAAGATGATGAAGAGTTAGTTCCTGAATCAATTGCCATATTACCACCCGAAAACTGCAATGCGGATATAACTGACGAAGATTCGGATGACGAATATTTGATGACTTTGAATAATTTACCTGGATCGCAATTACGAGCACAAGCAGAGTTATGTGTTCCATCAGCTGACGACAGCGATGAAGACGATAATGTGCCACTTATTCAGGTATCGAAACGCAGGCGAGTACTTTCCCAAGAGTCAAACTATGCGTCTCCATCAACTTCAAGTGGTACTTCAACACGTAGTTCGGCGAATGAGCAAATTACTGTTTCAAAAAGTAAAACTTACAAGTGGGTCACTCGGGATATTGATCCCACATTTGATTTATGGAAGGACATGCAGCGCGCTTCTGCATATCAGAGTACATTAGAATATTTCTAAATGATGTGGAACTATACGGGAAAATCGAGTATCTAAATGTCCACTTCCAACAAACCAAGAGATACAGAAGACAGCCCCAAGTACATTCAAGCACCAGTCAACCAGAGCTGAACAAATCTTGGTTTGCAAATGGCACGATAACAGTGTCGTAACTGTTGCATCAAACGCTTGTACGATTCAGCTTGCAGCAAAAGTAAAACGATACTTACAGCAAAACAAGAAATTCATACTTGTGGATCAACCTGGTGTAGTTAAAAAATAATATAACGAAAATATGGGAGGGGTTGATAGATCTGACCAAAATATCGGAAATATAGAAAGAACTTCAATCCGGAGAAAGAAATGGTACTTTTCTTTGATCTGTCATGGACTAGACATGGCATTACATAATGCATGGCAATCATACAGGAAAAATGGAGGTCAATATGATTTTCTACAGTTCCGCAGAAGTGTTGCCACATAAACACTTCATCGTATAAGAAAACTGAACGCCAAGCCACTCGTGGATCCAGCGCATTCCGTGAAAATTCACGTTATGATGGAAGATACCATATGATTCGGTACCGAGAAACCCAACTCAGATGCTCCGTGTGTCACAAAAATGCAAAATTTTACTGTGTAAAGTGTAACAAAACTCTGCATCCAAAAAACTGTTTCGAAAATTTTCATATTCGTATATAAATACACCTAAAACTTAAACGGTGTGTGGATTACCTATCCCTACTTGATAGTAGTACATTGTACTATCGTTCCTTTAAAGGAACGCCATTTTCCGAGCTTTCCAAGCAACGAAAATTTTTTTTTGTATTTTTTATGTTAAATCTAGCACATTATTAGCCTAAACTGAAAATTTCAAAAGAATCACAGAAAAAAAATTGGTTCAGGAACAAGTGGGTTAACCTATAGAAAATGCGCATGACTTGTTTATTTATTACATTAAAATTAAATGTCATTTGCATATCCTTTTAATTGTGGGTATTACTTTGACAAAAGCTTGCAGTTCTACACGTCGTTTCATTAAATTAATCAATCCTACAAATCCTTTATTGAATCTCTCACACTTCATTTATTTGATCTGTCATCAGATAATTTAGAAATATTAGTTTATATTTCACTCTATGGCCATATCAGTAAAATTTCAAACATATAAAACCTTATAAGGAAGTACACTTTGAGTCGGGTGGCGCCGACCGCTCGCCGCTAACAAGAATGCCGACCACACGATCCTGAATAGCTAGTAGTTAGTGAATAGTGATACTAGCATTCATTGATAGCATCAATCTCTTGTTGTTTTCCTTTCTCGGGAAGTGAATCGCAACAATGTACTAACGAACCGCGTAAGAATTTAATTAAAACCTACCTATCTGTAAAACAGGAAGCCATTGGCCAAGCCATTGCAATTAAGTTGCAGCAGGACATAGGTGTATTTTAAAAACTAATAAATTGACATTACAAAGAACATGGAGTGGATATGGGATATACTGGACCGGATTGATGAGATTGTTTTATGGAGCCTTGAAGGCGATTGTAATGGTATACTTACCGCACAGATATGGACACAGATATGGTGTATCCACATCTATGGTGTACCGTGTAACCAATCTTTAGGTCGGTGACTTCATATCCAAATAGAGAACACTTCAAAACACATCTCGCTTTTAGAAGATATACAGTTACTAAACGATTACAAGAATGATTGATTCACATCCAAATATATCGTACTAGTACAAGGGCTCAATCTTAATGTTACAGAATAATTTCGATAGGCTATTCAATAGCTTGAAGATGTTATTTTGAAAATATCTAACAAACAAAAGGGAGAGATAATATAGCAGCTGGTGAACATAGAAAAAAAATTGTAAAAAGAAATGAATAAATTATAAGAAAAATTAGTTGTTATCCGAAATTTCAAAGTTCGTTTAGTTCAATGACCTGAATCTATTTCGTAGTTGTATACGTAGAGGATGCAAGATTTGCAATTCCAATTTTCAACATTTGGTTGCAAAGAATGGGTGAGTCAATCAAGGTGCAAGCCTCACCCCAGACTCGAGAGATCTTATAGGTACACCAATCGCAACACGAGATCGCCCTGACATAATAAGTCACCAAATGCAGCAAGCCGCCAACCTTGTCTTTCTATTTATATGACTTACACTAGTTTATTCTGTCCCCTAATGCGATAAAACTTACAACCTGTGTCACTTATCTTAATCTAAGTCGTAATGGACCAAAAACCCTTCAAAAACAGCTGGAGAATGTCGAACCAAGATAGCTTTACTTGGACTGGGTGTGACAAGACAAGCTACCATTGACAAGGTGCACTCCCTTTTTGTCGTGTGGACTATAAAATCTGGCTTACTTCATCCGTGAGTGTTAACATTGTTTGACTTTATTACAAAAACTGACTTCGCTTCGTTCATTAAAGTTCATTCATTATTATATGATTTAAAAAACATTGTTTTGTGTACATTCCTTACGGGTTTTCTTACAGTCATTAATCGTTATAATATTGTTCACTGGTCTCTCATTACTACCTATATTTAATATATTTAAATGAAGGGATCCGAGAATACGAGATTTACCTAGCTGGTTGTTTAAAATATTCCGTCGAGATTCCGTCTTACGAAATCCCGGAAAGGCGAGTCCAATTTGCACTTGGCCAATACATATTGGACACAGAAACGCTTTCTCAATTAAGTTGGAATGCTACTTTGTTTTGAGTCAAATTACGCAGTTTAGAAAGACATTCCTATTGTTAAACAAAATAAGTAAAAACACTTACATCTGGATGTTCTTTGACTGGTACGTATACTTTTTCTGTGAGTGTGGTGACCATGCCTTCTGCTTCTGGTAGAATTAAAGGTTCTTTCTTGACCCCATTTATTTGGAATAAACTTGCTCGCACTTTTGCTATTTCTGTAAACAAAGAGAACATTTCGTTAGTTAAAACGCATCTGCCGCTATAAATCTACAAGACTGTCGTGTCATATTAGTGACGATATTTTAGATGTCCGCCCAAATGTTTACTGGTAAAGATAAAAGTTAATGCGCTGTCCAGAATTAACATTTTATGAGTAGTTTCATATGAGTTCGGAAAACTACCAAAACAACGAAGAAACGTTCCAGAATTTGATTTACATTATGGGCTATTTGCGACAATTGATTTGTTTCCCACACATATTATCTGTGGTTTGCTACGAGTATATAATAAATTCCAGCTATACTAAAGTAATTGTCAAAAAGCTCTTAAAAATACACAGCAAAAAGAGGAGTAGATCAGTTTTATACAGCTCTACATATTATTATAAACGTCAAGACAATTTGCTAAGAAATTTTCGAAAAATTATTTCGTAGTATCTATCTCTCGTATTATTGCCACGGATAAAATATCTATTAAGGTTCTTATTGTGTTGTGGCACTTTCTCTTTCCATATGTAAAACCGTTACTTAAAAACAGGATTTCATTTTATCTTCCTCATCCAGATAAGGAGTTGATGAGTCATTGGGTAATATCCGGAGTACCTACACAACTGTACGACCATATGTTTTTGTAACATCACTTGCATAAAAAGTGTGTCGGATCCTTATGTATGTAATACCTATTCAACCAGTGGCTAGTCTTGATATTTTATACACGTAGATGAAACTAACAAAGAATTCTAAGTAATTTCTCATGAAAACTTGATACCTACACTTGGTTTGCTGTTTTAATTTGGGATTTTGTAATATTTTATTATTTCATGTTGTGTTAAAATTGATAGCGGAAGCTCGTTACACCCTAATGTATTATAGAATGTAGTATAGAAGGTAACGGGGATGATTAATATCACCTAATAGTTAGCATTAATGGTTAAAAGGTATGGGTCCATAAGTAAAGCATTAATGGTTAAAAGGTATGGGTCCATTCATTTGCGAGCCCGACTCGCCCTTGGCCGGTTTTTTCTTAGAACATCAAACACGACAGTCGCGTCCGTCCGTCACTCCGTCCATATTGAGTCCAGCAAGAACTGGCGACAATGTAGTGGGAGCTTTCACGCCATATAAGGTCGGCAGAGTGAGTAAACAAGCCATTAGCCCGCCACGAAGCTCTGTGATCTACACAGGATTGTGTACTTAATTGCTACCTTGCAAGTTCCAGTGAATAAAAAAACTTTTGAAAGAACAAAATAAAAATATTTCCTCTCGCGTGTCCCAAATTCCTTAAAATAAAATTAATGTAGAAGGTTCGTTTTAATATTTTTTGATAACTTGCTTGCAATTTCTACCGTGTTGATCTTTTAATATTTCACGCGATTATAAATACTAAACAACAAACAAAATAACTTCAAATTTATATGTAACAAAATAACTTACATATTAAAGCACCCAGCCACGAGAGCTGAGAGACGCGGGTTCAAATCCCCTGCGAGTGAAATTTTGATTCGTATTTAAATTCTATTTAGGGCTCTGGGCTATCTTACAGGTTCTTATAACAAGTAAATCATTGTTTTATATAGTGATAACTAATTGTACGACTTAAAATGAAGTTTATTATTCATAACGTACCTGCACGACGCGATTGAAAAGGTCTGAATGATTTCGTTTGCCATCATGCCAATTCTGTTGTGCAAAATCTCTGAACTAATTTGACGCGTCTAAAAATAGTGCTATCCTTTTTAAAATGCTCCCTAAAGAAAAGGATATAATTCGCTTTAGACGCATCATATTACTTTTGTTATTATTAGATTTTGCATAACTGCATTGGCAAAAATATTTCATCGGTCTTTCTAAATTAAGTGCATCAATAAATATTTAATATTACCATGCATGCATACAGACGATGGTATAGATCGTTTTAAAAAAAAAAAAAAACTAACGGGAATACAAAATCCACGCGCATTGCTGGTATCACAGCGTAATGTACCTAGAATCCTAGTGGCTTACTCGACTTTGCTTATCAAACGTCATTAGCATTAGCGAGCCGAAAAAATAGATGGATGATTAAAAAAACTTTGGTAATGGTAACATGTCATAGCGGACGAACGCGACGTTGACGGGTGTCGAAACACTTGTAGCAGGCTCAACAATACGAGCGCCTTTTGTTAGCGAATGGGACTCAAAAACAAAAACAAAAGGCAGTACTATAATAGAGGTTGTATTGACGCAGGTGATCTTGAGCCTGTCCGTCCGTCACTCCATGTACTGTCGTCTACATGCTATGATTAATGTTTATAAATAACATCTAAGGCAGGGCCAATTCTTCACTCTTTGGATTATACGGGAAAGATTGGTATAACTACTATAAGAAACAGTAAAAATAAATAAGCAAAACAATAAAAAGTAAAGTCTATTAGAAATTAAGTATATCTTTTCTCCCCACAAACTAGTTAAAACCACAATCAGAATAGTTTAATTTTCTGATTACTTGTATTACAATAACCGCAGTTGCGTTCACTACAAGTATCTACTGGCATTTCTAACCTTGGTGAAATTGTCTTTGTCGACCATTGTCTTAGAGTTTATAATCCCTAAGATCTTAATCAACGTAACAGGTTCAAATCAGGTTTTAATTTTGAACTCGATAATAATAATGGATAGAGCAATAATGCGGTCGGCAGAGCAAGATTAAATGATTCAATAATAAAATATTGTTATTGTAATGAAATAAAGCAACAAGAATATATTTTCTGGGTCAACCAAAAGTTGGCACGTGGCATCAAGACAGATAAGGATTTGAATTGCAAATAAGAGAACTTCCCCATCCTTACATAGATCATCTATAAATAATTGCAAGCGAACTCGGTTTTAAAATCACTTTTCGTTTCAACGTACTACAGCAGAAAAATTAATTACAAGCTTACTCTTGTTTTGTAATTCATTAGCGCGTACAAAACGTAATACTAATAGCGAACTAGGTTCAGTAAGCGAAGGTGTAGTCTAGACAGAGAAATTATACGATGTACGTTAATTAACGTGAGGGCGACAATTGGAGCAGAAACTAGCAAAATATATTAGTTCACACACCAGAATATATATTAATACCACAAAAATTATGAGTGAGACAACATACTATAAGGTACTAAACGTTACGGTTCAGCAAAATTTTAAAATTGGAATTAAATATATGTAGTCCTATTCTAGATAGGCCGAATTCAAAAACAACTAAAACATTGAATGTAGGTTGTGGTACTTAAGACTTCCGACAACCCAAATGTTAAAGATACAGTAATGTTTAATTTGGCTCCTGACAATACAAAGTGGTGTACACTTAGGAACAATAAGATACAGCGGGAATTTTCTCACGTCGTGCAGCGATGCGTTAACGCACCGCTACGGTCAGTTTGCGTGTAGAGTTGCAACCACCGTGACTTGAATCACGCAAACATCGTGTCGATATAATATTATATTAAAATGCACATACTCGCGAAATTCAAATCAAGAATCCAGAGAAGAGTCCACAGATATGACTCTTCCTGGGTGGTTACTAACGGAATTTCTAACGGGAATTTCAAGAGTATGCATACAAGTTTTTTAATCAGCTAGAAATCCGACTTCAATCAGAACAGAGTTTAGAAAGACAAAATCGAGAAAGAAAGACCAGAAAATAACGATAGTGGATCAAGGCAATTCACAAAGAGAGAAGAAGAGAAGAGAAGTTCACGCAATTCCTGTGTTATACAGGATATTTTGACCTTATGGAAGTCTCACAGATTAGATTAGAGAAAATTTCACAACATTATTTATATGCAGATCCCAAAAAAAAAACGACAAAAGATTCTAAAAGCTTAAGTAAACACAATAAACGCAAGTCGTGATGAATAAAAGCGTAACTATTCAAACGTCATTATCTACAGTTAATAGGCATATCCATATAAGTATAGTGCTAAAACATCGTGATCATAGGCAGTGTTATGTAAACCGTACAAATATCTAACATAGACCCGGTACAAATATTGAATTTATATTTCAAAACTGCCTACTGAGAAAATAAAAATACACAGTTTATTATTCAGTAATTACAAAAAGCAATGGTTACAAGCTTTACAAATTACTCAAAACAGAGAAGTATAACATCAAAGAGCTGAACCCTATACTGACATAAAAATTTAAACTTTAATTTAAGTTTACCAATTTGTTACCGTACCTACAGCAAAATGAAAAAACTACAATGTTTAGTTGAACATTTAAGACAACTCTTGTGTTTAGGTAAAGCATATTTTAACGTGTTATTTCAACAGAGTGGTCACTTTCAGTCAATACAAGTGGAGATTTCCTGCCTCCGATGTCAAGCACTGATGTGTATGAATTATGCATAACATTTAAATGGTTGCAGCTAACAATGACTAGCAAGCTTTGCAGCAAAATAACTTCTATCATTGCAAACAAAAGATAGATTATTTGAATATCATCGAAATTATAAAATTTTAGAAAAAAAAGGCAAATCTAAGTATAGGTCAGATTTAGGTTAAGCAATTTGATTTTTCTCTTTTTCCTTTTCTCAGATTGAAAAAGCATCTGTAGTAAACCTAACAAAATCATGAATGAAATGTCAAGAAGCCAATCACTATTTCGAAACATTATTCATTAGCACAGCGTGTGGGTCGCCAATTTTTTTTCTCAGAACTGCTGCTATATCATGTTAATAATAACTGTGAATCACTTTTCATTGAGAAATCGTCCAAAATATATATGAACGACTTCAAAAAAAACTACCAGACTTGACAAAAAACCATCATTATGAGTAATTTTTAAGCGTCTTACACAGAAGTATAATCTAGATTGAAACTTCAGCATATTTTATTGTAGAGTAAATAACTTTTAGAGAAAATATCATAGAAGTCATTGGAAAATATTTGCAATAATTACGTTTTATAAGGCATAAATACAACGATACTTTTGCAGTGAATATTTTTCATATCCATCTGTCTCAGATAACTACTAAAACTTTTGTCAGATACAAATTACATACATATTAATATGATAGTAAATAATATGTATACATATTATTATATCGACATCACATACCTACTCGAAACTAATTAAATAAAAAAAACCATCGCCATACTTATAATTACATGTTTTCTGCATATTCTAGAACCGGTAGCAGTGCAGGGATTTCTATTTAATGCACAAATACATGCGACTGCAGATTTTTTTGTGATGTTTACCGGAATCTTATACATTGAACAAATTGTCATCTATATGCACATATTTTATCCTCAGCATTTGAAATCAAGACACTATTAATGCAAGTTCTAGTGTATGAATTGTTAAAATGTCTGCTACATTACAGGCGTGGATCAAAATATAAATAGTTTCATATATGTGTGGTTTATTGATTCAATCACAGAGGAACTGCATTTTTTATTTGATTATTATAAAAAATATGATAAATATAAAAAAAATTCTTCGAATAAATAATAATATAAGATTTTATTTATTACTTGGATGCAAGTGTACCGTAATTGTTTTTAAACATTGTGCAGTTTAGTTTTTCAAATATTTATTTATTTTAATTTTTAAACAAGGTAAATATATAATTTTCTTATCTATTAATCAAAAAATATTAATTAAAACATTATTTTCCAATGAATAATGAATATGTACCACTGCCTGCCTAGGTATGATTTAGAACGAAGAAAACGCGTTGTATTAGTAGTAGAACCAATAAACGTTATGTTACGGGTGGTATTTCAGAATGCAGGCCACGTTCTATACTATTTATTCTGCGTAAACTGCCCGCGGTTGACGGTTCTTTTATTATACCTATAAAATCAGTGGAGTAAACTGCCGATTTTCGCTGATTTACGGTCCCATATTTATATTTCACGCTTTACTTGCAGAACTACGTAAATAGGAAGTTAAAAGCAAATCAAACGGATACACATCAAACAAGAATAGGTGAGACTCAAAATCAGTTCGATCGGCTGTGTTGTAAAAATCCCTTAAGAATTCTTCCCATATTTATTTTAGCTCTGCGTACCTAAACGTAGCTGACGGAATAATAAATAATTAAATTTGGTCAAAAATAAAGAATGCAATAAAAAGAGAGGTAGAGATTTATATTTAAAGACTTATTGTTGACTATACTGTTCTGATGTGCAAAGTGTATCTACTGTACTATAGTCTAGTTTTAGCTCAGTTTTGATTAAGGTTGTGTATTACTCGTATCAAGTACAACTGAATTTGCACCAGAAAAATCTGCTCTAGTGTTCAAACGACCAACGTAAATTTTTTTAATATGTATATGTTACTTGATCTATAAAACGATGTTTGGTGGTTGTTGTATTCGTCGTTTGTGATTTTAGTGCGCCATTATTCTAGTTTAGTAGATATTCGAGAATTTATAACCTCCGGTGTAAAAAATTGATTTGTCCGTCGCCCGGTAATGCGCAACTTTAAACATAATATTAATGCTTCTATGATAAATGCTTCCAAATAAATGTTTTTAGTCATAAACCAGAAAATAAAATCTCACATTTTGGAACAGACTTAAAAAAATTGAATAGATATCTATGGACTATGATAAAAAAGACTGAAATGATAACGTTACAATGAGAAAATGACAACAAAATATTTAAATCTGTCTTCTGCTGTTCAAAGCGGTTTACTTAACTAATGGCACGCTAAAAGCTTTTTGCACGACATCTACGAAACATCATGTACAAATACGCAAGTTGTTTATAGTGATAGTAACACAGTTAAAGAAACTGAAGTGATTTAACAGTTCCTACAACGTTTGGCACTTCCAAACGATCAAACGCTTGTCATCCCATCCCAATCATTAATAAGCCCCCTGATTGGCAGTAACGCCTATCAAGACCCGTCAGTTTCGCTTTTGATGAATGCACAATAATGGTTCTGTCTCACTTAATGTATGCTAAGGTAGTCTAGATGTTTATCTCAAGATCCACCTACGCAGATGTTGTGACAAAGCACGTTCTTACTTGACATGTCATTTATGGACTGGTGGACAACACATAGGTTGCTCCATCACGGATAAATCTAGAACACTGCTCATTTAATTTCTTTGATAATAAAGTCTTATAATTACCTTCGGCATCAGTATTTGTAAGTATCACATGTTATTCAATGAAATTATTTTCGATTCATTATGTTCATCTAAAACAGGAAGCAAAAGCAGTACCCAAATCTTTTACTACAAGAGTTCCTTTGTTTTATAACTCAAGCTTCAAAGTTCAAAGGTTTATCATTTGATTAATGTTTCGGTTGAAGGAGTACCTAACTTCCAGGCTTTACTAACGAAATATTATAATAATAAATGTTTCCATTCTACTAACAGACAGTAGCAAGTTCATAAAAAATAACTAATAACCTAATAACATTGTGTTACTGTCAAAACAGAAACTTTTGAATTGATGGTGAAGACTACAGTTCTTTATGTACCTACCTACTTAATTGTTTTTATAATAATGCAAATGATATGATAGTAATAGGTATGATTAATTATGATGATAAATTGACTCTCAAGCATAAGAATAAGCTCATAACGTGAGTTAGTTTTCTCTATAAGTATCTAGCAGTTGGCAATAGTTTAAATGATGTCCTTACATCATTCGAATACGATTAAAAATAATTATTATTAAGGTAAGAACAACAATAATCTAATTCGAAGAACAATGGAATGCAACCGTAAATACTAAATATATTGATAATTTTTGTCTAATGAGCTTGAAGAATAATTTATTGTCTCCATCGCTTCAGTCTAGCAATCTAGTCTGATAGTTTTATTGCTATGCGATCTACAAATAACAAAACGCTATTTAAATGTGAGGCTTTAAAATAGCATTGATTTTAATTGCTTTTGTATTAAGATTTCCCTTCATAAGTACTTATTTTCTGTCTTTTTGAATGATATTCGTCTAATAGAATACTACTTTTGAATTAGTCATTAAATGCCTCTAGTGTTCAAAATACAGTTTAAAAGTAATATATATACCTACATATATTACAGACTTCAACATTATATTAAATGTATCAAAGAGAGGCTATGGGATTAATTAAACTTAAACGTAACCGTTGGTACAGTTTAGAGGCTCTCTACTTGAACTTACTGAAAGAAAAATTAAATAAACAGGCAAAATAATTCACAGGATTTATTAAAACTGAAGTCTAATATTTACAAAATTTTCCTTTGCTTATTATAATTAATTCGAGAGGGTGATTTTATTTTACCCTCTTAGAAATTTAATTTTCAAAAATCCTGTCTACAGCTACGTCGTCTCTACCTACCTAACTTCTCATTACAGCTTGGTCCGGTCGGTCTACTAGTTTGATAGTGGTTAGACAAATTAATAAACCGGTCAGTCAGTCTCTCAGAAAGGACAATTTCTTTTAACATACTCGTACCTACCACAAATTAGTGAGAACTTATAATGAGAACTATTCAGCTTATCTCCACAATAATTGTCAATTGCCAGCTGTTTTCCGCTCTTAACGGCAAACAGCTTACATCTTTATTTACAAATGTAAAAGTAGGTATTAACGTAATTGGCATTAGCACTCTTGTACATTTGGTGTACGCCAGCCGCACATACCGCCACCCGGTCATTATTATAACTCAACTAGACACATCTTGGAACCCATTTTGTCGTATTTAATAGTGTGAATTCATTAACAGCCGTTAACTCATGAGCGCAAAATAATTATTATGGTAATACAAACATTATCCTTGACAGAAATATTTATGCAACTAAACCAGATACATGGGGACACTTTTTATACGAATGCATTCTAAATACCTTACCTACTATTGGTAGTTGGTAAGTTAGTTAGTAGTAGAACCTTTTAGTATCCAATGGTTGTTTCAGAAATCCAATTACGATCATATAATGCTTTAAGGGGTTTCAGCCGAAGCAGACCGCGAAATTCAAGCTTTATTTATTTTTCACAAATAATATCTACTAGGTTAAAATCTCATTACCATAAGGTAATGAGATTTGCGATTATAACGCTTGTATTATATCTATACATGTTTTAATAAAAACTTTGCTCATAAACTCCCATTCACCCTATATTGGTTCCCGAAAGATAATTTTCTGCATTTTCCCAGATTTCGAGCTATCGGGATCCAATATGAAGTAAATGAGTATTACTGACCAAATTTTTATAAAAAAAAAACATGTAGATGTGTACGCTGTGTTCGCAAAACTCATTGCTATAAAGCTACGGTGGTATAGGTATAATTAGTCCAATAATTGCAAAAAAACTATATAAAATTTGAATTTTTGCGCCCGATCTTTAGGAGCGTGAGACATTTGTTTGAGATGGGAAAAAACTACTTATTGAAATCACGACACATGTTGCCGACACATCCGCTTATAATTGTAGGTATCTGTACTTAGTGTACAATTTGTATCAATCATCGAAAACGGTAACTGAAAATATTTTACGAGTATGAAGACGATCTAAAAATTAGATTTTCTACAGATTTGAAGAATATGTCTCCCAGCTTACACAGATGACTTAGCACAGATGGGGATAGAAATTATTTGGTTTGAAGGGTTGCAAGGCCTTAGAAGAAGAGTTATTAGAAGGCCCACAAAGCAAAAGAAGTGGGGGAAGACCTGCAAGTACGATGGGAGGACGTGATCAAGAAAGTAGCCGGCCCAAAACTGGATTAGGACAGCAACTGATAGAGACAAATGGTCGTATTTGAAGGAGGGGTTACACAAAAAATATAATTGTAACAATAAATATAATTTTTAATTTATTAATCCAAAATTAACCAACTAACACATCAAATTAAAAATAAGTAAAATTTATATTACTTTAAATATTTATGCAAGAAATTAAAAGGCTTTTTATTATGACTCGATGTCACATCCGAGGCGCCATTAGACGTCAAAAACTAAGAGTAGACCTTGCCATAGCATCTCATGTTTTGGCATTTGAGGTCACAGTCACAGATTTTAAGCAAGCAAGCTCCTTTTTTGTTCACGCCAGAGCATGTTTGTAATTTCGTCTGGTGCGATTGTACTGTTCAAGCGTTGATACTTGATACAGTCTAGTGAACTTTAGGTCACCCAGGTCAGGTACGGTTCAACTCCTATCTACCTACGCCACGCTTTCTTAACCATTGCGATCACTCGTTTTTGAAATATATCTAGTTTTATAGAAAGATAAATAAGATTCAAAACTAGTTAATAAATATATTTGTTATGTAAGGGCGCAAAGTGGATTTTTGGGCCGAGTGCCAAATTTGAATGCTGAGCGGCGAAGGATTCTAGGGTTGAAAGAATAGCATTTCCCGCCCGCATTTTGAGCGCTAAAGATCGCTTTTCCGAGCGGGTGAGATGAAAAAGATTTTTAACATCCGTGTCGAAATCTCTACAAGAAATTCAATCATCAATCTCAATCGGACACGAATTTTGAAAAACGACAACCGATCCAAATGTCTTGGATTTTTCACGTATTCATTATAATATACCAAGAGGAAATAAACAATTAGTCAAAGAAGTTATGAGAATAATGATAAAACCTATGAAATTAGTTTTGAGATTAGTTTTAAATTTCAATCAACATATTGAATTACTTGCTTTATTTTACACTTTAGAAATTGTAACAACTTGGGGAACAAAACCTTATTAAGTCAGCCAAGGACTACTAGACGAAGTAATCCTAACTCTGCATTTTTTCCTAACATTGAATAGTTGTTTGACTATATTTAACGATTATACCTTGGCGGTTAATCGATAATTACATGAAATAAGCTTCGAATGATTACATCATTGACGAAGACGACAAGATGACGAATAACTTTATGAATTTACTTGCCAGGTTATTCTGTTTATTTATTACAGTATTGTCCCGCTAGTTTCATTACACTGGGAATATATTATGTGAATGACGCATTCTAATGTAAAGTTAGATGCAGCGGCACATCTAGGTAAGTGATGTATGAAAAGTAACTCTACCTACCATCTGTAAATATCTTGTTTGAAGTGATATTATAAGCCGATACCTGCATAACAATAGAATCGAAACACAAAAACTATTGAGATTGATCAAGATCCTGATTATGAATAATGATGCATCATAGGATGGAATGCGTGTACTAAAAATGTAAGTTATATATAACTAGAACTTAGAAGATTTAGGCAATATTGCTTTAAGGTTATCAAACTGTCTGATCACACTTAATCTGACCAAAGGATCTAACACTTATCTGATCAAAGGAAAGGATCTAGCCTAAAACCATTCAAAACAAAAATTCATCTGTAAAAGAAAGGTCTGACAGATCTATCAACGTACAGTTCGAACCACCAAACCGATCGGGATTCGGGCTAGACATAGATCCATTCGTTAATAAAATGGTTCAAAATATTATCCCTATACTAGTAAATATGGGATCATGTGAGTGAAGAAGTGTGCAGAGGTTAGAAAAAAAAACTAAAATATTTATGTAAGAAAGATACAGATATGAAGATGATCTGAAATACTCGTACTGGTTTTGTATGACTAAGGAAACGGACCTACCACAGGTTATCTAATTGATTACACCTTTGACCTTTCTTGCCTGGTGGACAACCACCAGGCAAGAAAGGTCAAAGGTTGTACGTCAATCAAACTTTTTCTCAAATTCGTTATAGCGCATTAATAAAGCAGTCATAGGTAATGTACATTTTATTTATAAGAGCATTAAATCACTCTATACAATTTATCAAATATGTACGTAGTTTGCAAGTTGTGACTTAAATGACCAAAATATAATTGTTTTGTTTAAATATCAATAAAATATTAAGAGAATAAGGTTATGCCACGGAATACATAATATGGTTATGTGAAATAATCTTTGTTATAAAGTACATTATTTTTTTATTCCAAAGTTGCGTTTACCGGATCGTGTTTAATCTTCCCACACAGCATAAGAATGATTACGAGACCAAAGCATAACACATATTTTTTCAACCACAAGTTCCACTTACAAATAAGTGGTATCTCACCACCTACGTACTTTAACTTGATATTGAAGGTGAATAAATCGCCCACGTGGCGGTAAAAACTAGTCATCTGTACCTACTTGGTACAAAGGTAGCCGATTCGTTGTTCTGTGGCCATAACGCCCATAATAACATATATGGACTTTTAAACGCTGCAAGTGTAGGAGGCACAGACGGCTTATTGCTTGATAAAGACAAAGACAATTCAGATCCATGTTGTTTAGATACAAATAAACAAAACTTCACTAAGTAGGCAAGGAATTAGAATTATGGACGAAACTCTACGTAAGTAGTTCAAGTTTTGAATCGAGACAATTTCAATAGGGTAAGAATAAAATCTGTGGGTAAGAAGTGCAGAATCAAATTCTTACATTATAATTATTAATATAAATGATTTTACTAACTATGAAAAACTTATGTAAACTAAATTTAGAATTGTCGATGAAAATAAGCGTAAATCTCATCTTTGTTTAGAGGCGGAAACGATACATTTTTTTCTGCTTTGAAGCTCTGCCCTGCCTCCTATCAATGAGATGACTCAAGAGTCGAAATAAATATTTATGCACCACATTCAAGATAACTTGAGCCAAGAGGAAGTGGAGTCAAAAAGTTCGGAACTTCAGATCCTTATAATGAAGTACTGTGTCTTGCTCATTATTATGAAAACGAGTGCCTCTTACTCAAGATAAGAGCTATTCATATTCAAGAGCTTTTAAGCTAAAAGCTATTATTAAAGACCAATTCAATACTGTCTAAAATTCTAAATATGCTTTTAGTTTATAAACATAAAATCTGGATGTCAAATTGTTCATACGAGTAGATAAGATTCATGGCAAAAGTGGAGATAACATAGTTTTTCCCAGTAAAAACGTAGTTAAAAATTTTAACACACGATTCGAAATCAGATATACAATTACGTTCTATCCGTAAATAGATAACAATATATATGTTGCCAGTCTTTAATATAACTAAGATTGGATTTCCTACAGCACAATGAAAACGATCCGCAATCGTATGTAATGCGGATACCTTTAAAGCAACGGTTCGTTGCCGCAAAAGGCTATATTTCACACAACGTATGACCTATTGTGTGTTATTCTATGACAAATTATACAAGCTAAAGCATACATTATAATAGACGATGTTTCAAATCAAATATGCTATAAGTTCGTAAGGAAGACATTATTACTTTATATATTTTAGATTACCGGAAAATATTGCTTTAAAGAAATAAGTTTTTTTTTTAACTTTTAAAGCCTATTTAGTGGAACTGGACATGAGCTATTCGTAGGAGTAACCAGCAACGTAATGATAATGCATACAATCTCATAAAGTAGCTTGATTCTTGTCTTAAGTGCCCAGTTCGCCTCCAGACCCTCCATTATAATAAGCTTCGCATTGTTTTCAGAGCAGAATGCCTTATAGATTATGTCACTGTTGGTTGTATCTCGATGAGGATAAAGAAAATCAACTAGAGGCCAAGTTTTGTTTTCCAGTATGTTAAAATTAGTATGGTAAGTGCTAAGCGGTAGTAGTACACAGTATAAAGCTGTCAACAAAGTTTTGTTTTTAATTGATATACAAGATTTGCTAATCTGCTAAGTAAACATATGTGACTAACTGACTACTCATTGTGTTTAAATATCTGTTGTACCAAAATTTGTATAAATACAAAACCCTTTACAAAATTAAAATATCACATTTATCTCTTATGATATCTGCAAATAATGTACTTAGGTACATAATGATTAATTACACATTTTTTTATGAATAAATGGAAAAATAGTATTGTTATATACATTCTGCATACGAAACATTTAAAAAGGGAACATAATTTATTTAAGTTTCAACAATTCAAATCGGCTGTTGTAAAATGAAATAAATCGCAGCATTGTTTTAGTTTCACCTAAGCAGTAAGCACAAAGGGCGGTTGATCCTTGACTCAAACAACGAGCATGCTTCTGTAATTTGAGATGTCTGCAACCACTCCGGCTACTAGCACTTGAGCTGTAAACAATCAAACCCCTAAAATAGATCTTATTACGAAAGCATCTGAATTCAATGTCGAAGTAAAAGTACCAGTACCGTTCTTCATAGAGAACTATTTAGATTTTGAGATATGAAAGTAAGATCACAAATACATTTCGCTATTGCCACAATTATTATTGTATTGGCTACAATAATTGCCTATTCCTACATGGCAAAGCTTATTATAATCAATAAACCAAATCAATATGGATACGACAGTAGTTATACATTCGAATCAGAAAAAAATAAATTTTAGAAAAAAAGTGAGTGAGTGACACGTGAGTGTCGTGGGACCGTCGGTAGAAATAAAGTTTGGAATAACCATTTTATACTTTCATGTGTGATTTCACCCATCGCTCAACAGACGGCGATGTCTTCAGTTAGCTCGCCTAACGAATTCTTCATACCAAATCTAGCAGAAAGAGAACTAGTAAGAGAAACTTTTATTCAAATTTTCGAAGATTTTCGTACATTATTGTAGAAACGGCAATTCTTATTAGATTTGTTAGGGTACAGTTAAATATTTTGCCTGTAACTCTTATATTATACCTACTGTATTAACATCGGAGTCACTAAAATGTTATTGTAATCTCTACATGTTCTACTCACATGGGCTTGAGAAAATCATAAAAAGGAAATTGCATAACACGAAGGCTCACTTCGCTAGAAACGTCAATGTGAAGAAATAACTCAGCAATAAAAGAACTTCATCCTGTTAACGCATGGTAACAAAATGAAAAAAGCATAGCATAATATTAATCTTATATGTCTGCCCACAGAAGAAATCGTTTTATCGAAGAAATTTTCGTCTAAAATTCGGCATTACGTTAGTATTTTGGGTCACGTGATTAACGACTGTTTTCCTGGTGCTGGCTGCATTAATTTGTAAGCATATTCCGGGAATATTCATACTCGTTGTTGACGTCTTGGCCTAGTTTCATTTAGTAATAACACAACCTTTTCCAGCGAATATAAAATAGCATTATGTTTAAATTACATAATTAATTTTATAGGGAATTAGATATAAGAAGGCATCTGTATCCCCTAATGGTATAGTGCTCTTAAAAGCTTTACATAATAAAACATACTTTATCAATATGGACCAGAGCGATTAATAAAAGCATTAAAATCCCACAATCATGAGTATATACAGTGCCCTTGCAACTGATCAGAATTGAATGTCGTACCTACTTCATGATTCACGGGGTTGTACGTCATGTAAGTCAGTTTTTTTAAGGATAGCAATATTAGCATAATACCCTTCGAAATGCTCGTGATAAAAAAGAATAGGGTCTATTGTAATTCTATAGTCAACCTGCCAGCGAGTTTGGGGGATTTTGTTACACCTGTTGATGGCATTGTATGAATAATACGAAGTTTCGGAGCAAGGCTGTTGTACAAAAAAAGTTAATCTTTTTCTGATGTTGATAAGTGATATAAGTTATAGAAATACGAAGGGAATAGTGTATTACGACGAGTTACTTTATTACAAACTAGCAAACTCAGCGAACTCCGTTTCGCCACCAGATGACATCGTTTTATGTAACATTTTTTAATTTTTTTTTTTAATTTTTCCTGTACTTTCTTTGCTATAAACCTCACGGAGCCCGAGACCTTTCCAACGAATGCAAAACCGTGGAAATCGGGAAAACCCGACTTATTTTTATTATTACAATTTACAAATAGTATTCAAACTCAATGATGTCATATTCATGTTAACAGGTTTGTAGTTTACCTTAGGTATCTACCTCTGAACTTCTATCGAAAAATGCTCTCTTTGGACAAGCTTAGGTATATTTGTTTGTACAAACGTAATCAATGTCTGGTTTTCATCCATGGACATAGTAGACACTTATAAACATAATGGGCATGAATCGTGAATTCAGAGGCATAATATTAAACAGAACCCAATTAATTTTTCAACTCCTAGTCGCAATTATCTAATAGGTATAGCGATATTGTGACTAATAAAAATTAGAAAATGTGAGAGAATTTTGAATAAAAACATATGAAGCTTATAAAGTCAACGTTACGAAACTTTGAACCATATATAATGTTTAGAGATGGGCCGAATATTCGTTTTATATTCGGTATTCGGCATATTCGGCAGCTTTACCGAATATTCATATTCGGCCGAATATTCGGCTGAATCACCTAATATATTCGGCAACGTGATACTCAAAAGTTTTTACTGTTATTGACCCGTGTATTATCATGATTTGAGTGTACAGTGTAATGAGGTAAGTATTTTAGAGTATAGCTTTCTGTTTTTGTAGGTTGTAAAAACTAAAAGATAATAACTTAATGCAAAATATAGGTATCTAGCTGTTTTGGGATTAGGCTGCTGTGTAAACTCTTTAGAATAATTATTATAATCAGGTCTTAATTGAAGGAAAATATTCAATTTCAAGTGGTTGCTCAAAGCTGAGGACGAACCCTTTCGGCCACTGCCTCCCCGTGAAATCATTTAATCACAAATTGTACATTTCACTTTGCTGCGGCCTGCTTCACTCTCCCGATACCTAATAAGTCCATACATTTGACCTTTTTCTGCCACTCATTTTAACGCTCACGATAACTTAATCACGCAAAAAGTAAAAACTGTTCAAAAATGAATCAAAACAAACGCACGTATCTGGCGGCGGGTGGGTCTGGCGGCATTCCTCGCGCTTAGCGTAAACAAGTTTAGACCTGCATTTGTGCGACGGAACGGAATCAAATGTACCGAATATTCGGCCGAATATTCGGTTCGGTAAAAGTTTTACCGAATATTCGGCCGAATGTTCGTATTTGGTGAAACCCATGTTCGGCCCATCACTAATAATGTTATTAACGCCTAAAGAAAGCCGATATCAGAAACAGTTACAATAACGCATAATCTTGTGGAACTGATTCACGATCAACAGCGATGGAAATTATAAGATTTTTATGATCATAATACGGTACAACCATGCCACAACTTGTCACAAACGCAAGTTCAAGGCAAAATCCGTGGAAGCCGGCACCCTGTTATCTCGCTCATGAATCGAGAATCGACGCTTTAAAGTTCAAATTCATACGGCCGAGCGGTTCCGTATCGCCACAATAACGTTTCAAAACTGCAATCACAAATTGTTACGTGGCACGGACGGCAACAACCTGATTGTACCGTTAAGTGAGACGCGCAAAACTGACCTAGTGCCGGGAAAGTTATCAGGGACGACCGAGTTCCGCGTTAAGTCTCGTTGAAACGTTCTACCCGCATCTTTAAAGAGCTGCCTTCCCGGTAGATTTTCTATACAAACGCTTGTACGCAATTATGACGTTTTAACAAAATTTTCTTGAAATATTTTACAACAAGTAGGTGGTACCTTGCACACTATATCTAGGTTTGTATACAAACAAAAATTTAAAAATTTATTAGCTACAAATTCAGTACTAGCCTCCAAAAAGCTGAATTCTTGCAGTACATAAATTTTGGTCGTCTCGCTCAGCTCATATGTATATTGTAAAAGTAAAAAAAAACATGGACTCTATAGAAACCTCGTACAACTAATGAAGGTTTGAAATACTAAACATTATTTACACATACTTGTAAGGCTTTTTCAAAATCATGTATTTCCTGGAACAAGTTTCATGAAATTGCCGCGCGCTATTTTTCGCTATTTTTTCCCTGAACGCCCTACCGACGACAGGCGTTACTCTTTTTTTGCAGTGTGTATTTTTCCAAGATTGCGTTAGACGAAACAGCAAGCCTGTTAGATCACGCCTTAGTTGTACTCGGATGGTCCGGGAAGGGTCCCCTTAATCGGACTTGTATGACCCGTAATAGGACATGATTTCTCTAAGTACCTACAGCGTAACATGACAGGTCATTAATGACGATAAAACTGCATTTATGTGACGATTCTAAATTGATGCCATATCGCAGAATAGATCAGGACATCCTAATGGACAATTTACTAAAACGACCAGGCGACCTGAGATGTTCTGACGAGATATTTTTGAGGATGTTCACAAGCGTGTCATATAGTTGTCTCTTAATGAACATTAATTTGTTGCAAGTGGAACTGATTCAATTGCTATCAGCTATCACCGTTTGGAGGTGGCATTGACCTTTATCGAAACAATTTGTATCAGTTAGCAAGAGACGTGAGCATTCAGACAGTGAGCTCATTAGTTTTTGGAAACCACATACGGTATAACGTCAGCAATGGGAGCGCAAAAATGTTAGCCATTGAACCTCACTAAACAATGTCAGATTTTATAATATTACTAGCTAACTGGGAAAGCGTTGTTTTGCTAGAGATATAAAAAATAGCTGCCAATTTATTCCCAAACTGGTGGACTGGAGAGATCCTACCAAAGATTGTATAGAAATACTCAATCATCAAGCCGTTTGGGAGGATTCGGTTATAAATATTTATTTATTTATTTTGTACAATGAATTAAAACATAAAACACACAGACATAGAGAGGACATGTACAAAGACATCTTATCGCTACAAATGAGGATCTCTTCCAGATTGCAAATAGTGTAACACGAGAATTTTTAATGTTAGAAAAGGTAATAATCCACAAAATATCAAACCTTTGCTAGCTGTACGGTCCTAACATGATTTCGTTAATAATACAGAAACTTTGCAAGAGAATGCAATGAAATCAAGCGAACTTTTTTATAATTAGTCTGAATACTGCATAGCTACTTGATGTATTTATAACGGTGATATACGAGTATAAAGACTAGCCACTTACTAAATTCGAGGAATGCAAAATGATGATACGAATGAAATAGCAGAAAATACGGCTGAATTTAGGCCTTTGGAAAGACAAGAATAGCAAGACAGGGAGTTCCCAATGTGCGTAGATTAAGTATATTTATAGTTGCACGCGGGGTCGATGTTCCGTGGCCGTGCACATCTCCCACGCCGCGCCGGGTACCGGGAACAGCCAGGAGTTATACCATCATGATTTTGCTATCCCCTTCAAAATATCGTCTTGAGCACTTTTTTGTATTTTGTAACTTGTAAGCTGTGTTGGAAACATCCTATTTCTGTTGGTAGTTATGTGGATAGTGTAACTG
Source organism: Coenonympha glycerion (assembly GCA_963855885.1). Lineage (NCBI taxonomy): Eukaryota > Metazoa > Arthropoda > Insecta > Lepidoptera > Nymphalidae > Coenonympha > Coenonympha glycerion. The sequence continues at coordinate 9,740,236 of OY979637.1, read as the reverse complement.
AACTGTCCGGTGGTTTAATCTATCATTTTATTTATTTTAGCAACAACTATAAAAAAGAACGAAGAATAAAATATAGAGTTTACAACTCAAGACATTTCTTGTAACTAGTCAAGAAGCTAAACTATGGTTAATGGTTACTATAAAACTATGGTGTATGTAGTGGTTTCAAGCGTAGGCCAAGCCGACTACAGGTTAACTATAGAGTCGAAGAGGGATAATTTTGTGTTACGCACCTCGTTTTGGGGTTGAGGATGATGACAATTTATCCTTTATCCTTACCCTTTATCGGAACCTTTATCGATTTTATTGCCATTATTCGTGGTGATTTGTTTTAACAGCTTTCTACTGCGTTCGTGGACATATACCTCTAGAACCACATAATACCAGAGATTGACTAAGATGATGATAGCTAGTTGTATTATAAAAAACTTTTTTGAGAAATAGCCAATAATAGAATAAGCAGATTAATATGCATATTATTGAAATATTAATCTTATAACCTATGGAATGTTAATTATGGATTTCCGTTAGTAAATAATTAAAATTCAACATCATTATGAAATTTATAACACCCAATAAATAAAAATATATAACTGACATAATCGATATCATCCAAGGTGAACAAGACCAAAGTTAGTCATCCAAATAGTAAAAGATATTTATAGTTTTAATTGTAAACAAGTGCAATACAAAATGAGTTTGCATTTCATGTTAATAATGTTGAAACTCGAAGACGAAATATATTTTTGTTAAAATCATATATTCAAATCAAAATTGAATAAATGGCTGTTTTGCTACAAGTGTTTTGTTTTTCGTTGGGAAGCGACACGATGTTAAATTGCTACTTGGTAAAATATTTGAACATTAGTTTTGTGATGTAAGTAGGCATCTGAAGTAGACAAGGAGGTCACTCGAATGCTAAAAATAACGAACGGCACGTGGAAAAGAAAATATTCAACAATGAAAAACAAATTGTGAATCAAAGTGATTTGAAAGCGGTACAGAGCTAGAAATCAGGCAAGGGGACTTGTAACAACAGATCGTGCATTGCCTATTACGGAGATGGTGTGGCTTACGACCCTTGTCCAAAAGTAGGTTACATCACTTATGTGGAGCCTGTGACATGTAATGTAAACCTACTCCCGACGTGACTTATAACATAAATCATTTACAAGCTACCTACTGTATCAAGATAACAACTAACGTGATTGTTGTTTTGCAATGGTTACCTATACAGATACTTACTTCTTTTTTTTTTGTGAACTTAAATGAATATAATATTTAAGTAATTTCAACCAACTATTTACTAAATTACAGAGTGAATTAAATTAAGTAAGTAAACACATTACAATAATTCTTATAAAATATCTTAAATAAAAATATACAATTAAAAACTAAAATAATAAAACTACATAAACTATAAGATACGTTAAAACTAAATCCTAAAAAATACATGAAAGGGACCTAATCAAAAAGGCCACCCCTGGTTGAACCTGAGCCAAAGGTACCCATCAAGCTTGCAGCGTTGCCACGCTGAATGGCGATGGATAACCTTTGGACCAGGTAGGCTCCAGAGCGTGGATCGTAGCCCCTCTCTCTTAAACGACGGCCGATTTCGGTGGGCCCATAACCTGATAAAAGTAATGGGGAACGCAGAGTTACTAAATGAAGAATACTCAGACGATGACTGGATAATATATTGTATTATCTACGCCATATTAAAACGAATATAACAAATTGTTTGTTTTTGTCCTTCTCTTAGTAGAGCGGAGGTGACATCCTCGGAAGATATTCGCTTCCCAGAGTGTTCCATAGCCATAACTAAAGGATTATAAGCTTCTGTCAACCCAGCTAACATTATGATGCCGACGAATTCATCATCCAGACCAGCTTGTATGTTTTGAAGTGCTTGTTGCGTTGATTTTATTTCAGTAACATATGATTCCATGTCTGAAAAATTTTCTAGCTTCATAGAAAATAATTTCCTGAGCAAATTAAGTCTTCTAATTAGACCTGAATCCGCGTAAGCCTTCTTTAATGCGGACCATGCCTCCCAAGCTGTCTTGGTCGTGTGCACTATCGGATAAATATGCTCCGATATCGATAAACAAATTTTTGCACGAGCTTTATTATCCCGTTTCTTGTTTTCATTTTTAGTAGTATCATAAGTGCTACTCACGCAGTCCCATAAATCAAGATCTACGAGCAGCAACTCTACAGCAAATGCCCATGAACCATAATTCGATTCACCTACTAACTTCTGTATATTCGTAGTACTATTACATTTATTCTCCATTTGGGCGAGCGGGCGAGCCAGCCCATAACCTGATACACCTAATTCCGAAATAGAAACTTACAAATAAGTACACTAATGTAGAAATAGAACGTAATGTAGTCATTTTATTTATAATGGATATTTTCTGAGCAATTTTATTCGACTGTTAACATTTCATTGATGCGTTTTAATCAAATTTAATTGCAACCTTACCAATAAAACTATTCATAAAATTGCATAGTATGTTTAGGTACCAGTTGTTGATAGATTTATACGTAGACAGGAAAAACTACTTAAAGCTGCAATACTGAGATTTATTATTACCTGTTTTATCAAACTTTCAAATTTATTTTTGAATAAGCTGCGAATTATTAAAAAAAACATGAGTATTGATGACAAACAAGACGGTCTAGAAAACAGTAGACATAATGCTGATAACAAAATAAGCAATTTAAATTTATAATTTAATGGCATAACAGCCAAAACAAGGTAAGACGTGAATTAACAATAATATTTATATGAGCTAAAGATTGTAGATAGCGCATGCTTTTACTTATTAGTTATTAGTCAGACCTCGATAACAGACATACGGGGTCATTGAACTTTATAAGATCATATTACGCCATTTCACTTGGTCCGCCATTGCAATAGGCTGATTTTATTCTTGGTAGATACTACTCTAGTAGTCTATTGGTTGAATTAATTATTTCAAGATGTCATAACGTCCCACTCAGTGTAAATGGCACAATTCTAGCCAATTATGCTTAGAAAGAGAAAACAACATTATTATTAAAAAAATAAGAAGACTAGATCCCGTTTAACCAACAACTGAAACAGCATAAGTACGTAATTTTTACGTAGTTACCTACTCGTTTTTCGGAAAACCGTTAAATCCACAGACAAAAATAAATCTAAACTTACTAATTACTCTCTGGACCGAGTCCCACCAAGATAAACAGCTAACTCCAGCCAAAAATATACAAGATGGCGTCGGGTTCATAATAAAACAATTTAATGGGCCAGCGCGTTTTCCGCGGTGACGAAATCTGCTGCGACGCTTCTGAATTGTATAACTCTCGAAAAATACATCAAGAGCAGACTGTCTTCTAGTAAGTATTTTTTCCTGAAAGACACCGTTTCTGAATTATAACGATTCAAAAGTAATAGTTAAAATCGTCACGCTATCGGATGTCTTAATTTACCAGACTACTAGTGATAGGTAATAAAATAAACATCTACATGCGTTACCAGAGATATACAGAGGTATAGGTAATAAAGGTAAACATTCCATCTATTGTTGATATTTTCAATGCATCAGTTCTATAATATCAATACTAGTCTGTTTACAAATCCCGTGGTATAGGTAACTGAAGTTTAGTTAAACATAGTTCTAGTTCCGTTTACAAATTCTGTGGTATACGAAGGTAACTATTTAAGATACTTAACTGAAGTTAAGTCAAACATAATTCTAGTTGCGCAACTTGCAAACACAAGTAATTTAATCTTACAGTTATCACACTTTCATCCACATATGACATTTTAAGAGTTTTTTTATACTCTTGTAGTTTCATTTTCATAAACTTTCTTTTTTTATAGATCTCGTTACGTATTGCCTATTTATATCGTTGTTTGTAAATCAGGTTTGCCTCATAAGAACTTCCTATATCTTCTATCTTAGAAGTGAAGGAAGCAAAAGGCAAGATTTATAGGCGCCTTTCGCTTCCATTCAAGGATTAGATATGTTGTTAATATTTGTATCTTGTTACGCAATCGAGAAATCTACTCATATAATTTTTTTACTTAACAGTTTTTTGAAATAACCTGTAGTACCAAAAACATCTCTGTTTCTTATACGACGTTCTGTCATGAAAATCCCTAAGTATCTAAAGTAAACTAAGAAGTCTAAAAGTAATAGTTACTTCTATAAGTAGACTCGGTTCTATTAAGAATTTTCCTTTTGAAAAAAAAACAAGTAAGAGCACTATTCAGATTTGTCAATTTCGTTTAAAGATTTTGTGCAATCGGAATATGCACCTTTAAAATTAAAAAATATTAAACAATTAATTTATTACATGGCTGCCAAGAGTCTTTACAATGATATTGTGAGCCTAACGAATGAGAAATATCTCAATTCCATAACCTTTGTCATCGAAATACGAGGAAGTAGGTACGTACAAAAGCGACCGCCGATAGTGAATACGAACAAACCAATAGCCGTAACGTTATCACAGTATTTACGTGGTAATAACCGTGTGTTTCCTCTTACCTAGCAGAGCAGGGCACTGGGCACTGGGCACGGGCACAAATCTGGATTGTTTACGCGCGGCGGTACAGGCGCGCCGGAAACGGCGGAACCTCGCGTCATTGGCTCGAGAACGTCAGGGATGTCACCAGACTTTTTATTAAAACTCGAGTTCACCGAGAGATTAATAAGGATCAAACATTCTATACAATTGACAGTTAATTTTTTGTGCCACCCTCGTAGGTCCACGTTACTAAATTGACATTTGTTGCCAGTGAGCGCCCAAGTGACCGTCGTTTTGAATATCGTTTTAATTTTAGTTTCATTGACGCTCACGCAGCAATCAGCGCCAAAATGACAAAAAGCAAGCGTCTACAATTTTACGTAGACAGTCTGAGACTTATACAATAGAGATCAATGGGTTTGGTACTCTCGTTTGTCGATGAACCACAAAAATATTTGGATGTTTATACAGTTTTGTCCGTGTAGGCCGTAGGGTGAAGCCTACGTGGAGGAAAAGTAATTGGAAATTTGCGTGGGAAGACCTGTGGGCTGTAAGATCATCAAACCGTAAAATTTAGCGGCTATTCGAAAAGCCTTCTTGATAAGAGCGGCTGCTTTCTTCAAATCTGGGTAACTGAGTCCGGTCTACACCATTAGGTATGTTATCATCCAGATATGTGTGTCTGAACCCCGGAGATGTCTTCCGAGAAAATTTTCCTTCCAGTAATAGTTTTGGGATGGAAAACTGATCTTTTGTTTGTACTTTTCTGTGTATAATGGTGGATAAATTAAGTTCTCGGTTTTTACCTACGAATTCTAGTAGGTAGTTATAACTAGTATTAGGCTGTGAGGTGTCATACAGATGCAACTGGTTTTACGTACTGCAGCAAAACTTTTTTGGTTCATTGACTAATGTGGATTTACGAAAGGTAAACAGAGGTAAGTACATTTCAGGTTCCTTACCTACTCTTGTTATCTAATTTTTCAACAATAATTTAATAATAATCATTGTTACCCATAGTACCTACAAGTACTTGTCTTTAGTTTTCGAGCAAACTTAGATAAATAAATAGGGTTTTTACATTTAAAAAGACATAACCCCTAAATGGCGAAACCCCGAATCAGAAGAATATCAACATATACCTAATAATAGTTAATAAGCTTAACTACTAAAGTAGTTACTATTAGTAGAGTGTAAACTATAGACAACCCTGCTTTAAAGAAATTAGAATAGGCCTGCAACGCTTCATTCATACTGAGTTGTCATCCGCCTGCTGTTTGTCATTCTGATAAAAATCGCAACAAAAATAGTCGTAACAGCAGTCTTTGACTCTACAGATACAGTTAAGATAACGACAGCACTGTTATGAAGGGAGAAAAACTGTCAATTTTGTATATTCGTAATTATTTATTGGATGTAATTTACGAGTATCTAATACGAGTATATTACATCCAATAAATAATACGAGTATACAAAATTCTCGTATCTCATGTTTGTTGCCAAACTCCTTCGAAACAGCTCGACCGATTGTTATGAAATTTTCTGTGTAGGTAATATGTTGGGAAGGTCTGAGTACATTTTATATCCACAATACAGGGGATCCTAATGTGGAGACCACAGGCTCCAAATATTGTGCATATTTTGTACCTATAAGTTGTAATAAAATAAATAAATAAATAAATATCCCCACTAGCAAAACAACGTTTTTCAGTTCAGCTAGTATAGTTCAAGAAAATAATGGAAAATATCGTTGCAGCCTTTCACACCAAAATCTTAATTTTTTTCACCGTTAAACTACTTTTTCGCAGAAGTTCATGAATTTTAAGATTTTTATTCCTGTTGAACACCAATAAACCTCTCCATTAACGGTAATTCAAGAAGATATTATAGGTATGAAGCAAAACACTGTAAAGTTAAAGTTCCCACCTCTATGCCCAAATTGCCTCGGCTCACTGATTTGGGACAAACACCACGCGCCATTAGGCACTCCCAAGTCCACTCCTGAGTACATATCTAGATTTTTATTACTACGACAAGCCCCGCCTTGCATTGTTTTGGGTTTTAATGACGTCTTAGCAATGCTATTACTATTAGAGGAAGCATCGATCTATGAGGCAACCGCATAAATCTTGGCTCCGAAGACAATTACACAATTGCCTATTCAGCCAACGTTGGTACTCATAGGCATTGGCCAGGAAATTTTTTCGTAGTTGCAATCGTAATAATTCCTGCGTGTAATGACATTTTAATTACTCACGACACTGATTGTCTACGTGGTGGATCTAGTGACGTACCTGCAAGAAAAATATACATCGTTAGTTTATTTGTATCGTTATTCAGATAATTCGAACATGGGATTTAGAGATACTCATTTCTTTGTAATTCGGTTTTATTCGTCTAACAATTTCTTCCAGATGTTTTAAAAATACCTTTTGCTTTGATATGAGAATGGTAGATTAATTTATAAATGTAGCCCTCATTTTATTTGGGTACAGCTAAAATGCGTTCGTAAATCCATATTACGAGTATGATATTAGGGTAGAAACTAGTTTGAAAATAATACGAATTTATCTTTCAGGGAAATTAAGCAGACACTGATAAACAATTAGTTACGGGACATTTTTAAATATATTTTTAAGGCAGAAATCGAGGTAAATCATCCTAAAATTTCAAATTCATTCAGCAAAAGAAAGAAATTAAACACAAATCAATTAAAATGGAAACCCCTATAGGGAATCTAATTAGCCATCGTGAGACGGGAGTACCTTTCCACAAGTGTTTTTGTACTGTAACACAGCGCCAATGAAGTTATGCAAATAAAGATAGTAACAGAACATTGATAATAAACTCGCGGTAAAGTTTAGAAAGCAAGAACGATAACAACAAGAAAAAAGGCAATAAATACTCAAGTTAAGACCCAAGCAATCGTAAAACAGGGGAGCGTTATCGTTCTCACAGTGCTCAATGGAACGCACCGTTAAATATCAAATGAAATGCAGGAGAGGTCGATATTGCTATGCGGGTTTTTAGTTAGCTTTTTTCAACTCCATCAGTTAAAGTTGATTGAATTCATTTTCAATTTATTATGGACATAGCTGACGGCAGGGTTCTTCTTGCGGAGCCTACCAAGCTAAGTGCCACCGCAAAGACCGAGTCACCAGCTAGGCAGAAGTTATGCATTATCAGTTAAAGTTGATTGCATTCGTTTTCAATTTATTATGGACACAGCTCATGGTAGGGTTCTTCTTGCGGAGTCTCCCAAGCTAAGTGCCACCGCAAAGACCGAGTCACCAGTTAGGCAGAAGTAATGCAGTTAAAGTTGATTGCATTCATTTTCAATTTATTATGGACGCAGCTGAAGGTAGAGTTCTTCTTGCGGAGTCTGTAAAGCTAAATTCTAATGCCTTATACCACCGCAAAGACCGAATCACCAGTAAGGCAGAAGCAATGCATTATCAGTTAAAGTTGATTGAATTCATTTTCAATTTATTATGGACGCAGCTGAAGGTAGAGTTCTTCTTGCGGAGTCTGTAAAGCTAAATGCTAATGCCACCGCAAAGACCGAGTCACCAGTTAGGTACAAGTAATGCAGTATCGTTTCGAGTAAGTTTCCGGCTTGATTGCTTGAAAGCCGAAAGGCACTTTATGTGTCAATATTGCAAGATTTCCGCGTATAAAGCATCGGTTATTAAGGATTACTTACATGAATCAAATCCTTGGGGATGAATGAACTGCTGTAATTATACTAGCTCAATTAGTTTTAAGAGCTTTTGTGAAGTGGTGATAACAGAAAACAAAACCCGGCTGAGTTTGTTGAGGGCTTCTTCTCAGTGCAGGGCGCGTTGGAACCCTCGTAAACTTAGTTTTAAGTCGACTTGGAGTTATCGCCATACAAATGTGACAAATATCATAAGGACCATTTACAAGCGCCTGTATATTAGGCCTATGTGAAATAAAGATATTTTGAGTTTGAGTTTGAGTTTAAGAACTGATGTCTCAGGAAGATGATGAGACATCTTTATCGCGTGACACTGAAAATCCTGGTATATCCACTGAACTGACATCGGTACTGGGTAGGTGTGTATCTCTTAAAATCAATAGAACTTCTTGCTCGTCTTTATATTTAAAAAAAACTGGTAACACATGTAAATAATATGCTACGTGATAGGTATGTTATAATTACATTCGATACTTTGTTGCTACGTCACCTACGTATTTAAAAAATAATTGCTATAAAAATTCTCAATTACAAGTTTCTGGCACCTATCCAGATTCCAGATGCAGTTATTATTATAAGAATTGCCGTCGAACTTTCTTACCAAACCGCCCAACAATTCTTGCGACTAATTTATTATCAAAACAGTGGCATAAAATTTTTATTTTGTCCTGTTTGTCGGGTAAAGTATTTATTTAAAAACTGGCCAAGAGCGTGTCTGGCAGAGTGGAGTTGACTCCCATTATCTTTATCCATAGATACTTACTTACTTGTTAACGTATTCTATAGGTACAATTTTTAACTAGAGCCTGGGTGATCGAGCAACGGAGCTATATTTGGCTTTTTTTTTGGTAAATCGTGTTTCATACAACAACAGGTCCGAAACTTAAAATCAACACCATGTCAAAATATTATCCAAAACCTTACAAACAAAACTAAAAAATTTGAGCGGGTTCTAAAATCCTTGAAATAAATATAAAAAGGCTTACAAAGTTCAAGTTCTTTAAATTATATTTAGTAACTGTAACTTGGCGATCCGATAAGGGTTCCTGGTTATTTTATTACTGGATTCTAAAAAAGCTCAACAACAATAATTGTCACAAAATTTTTTCGTGTAAAAACAAAAAAAAAACATTAATAATAATATGTAGCCATAAGACCACGTGGGGGAGTGTTAAACCCTTTTACAAAAACTACCCTTAGTAAAAACTTGAGCAGGATTTAGATTGCTTATAAAGTTACAAACTTCATAGGTTCGATACGACTTCCTAGAAATAAGCACAAAAAATGTTAGTCTTGATTAAAATCTGTGGTCTTTATGTCGTAATGACGATGACGAAATACTGTTTTGTAGTACAACTGATGTATAGGAACCTTTGATAGGAACACCAAGTAGGAATTATAATATACTACAAAGACAACTTACACCTCCATGATGGTTCAAGCTGACACTATTTTTTGGATTCGAATTAGGAATTGTTATTTTTTGATGAAACAAGAGGTATTATTAATTTAATACATACATATAAAAGTATGTACATCGATTCCAGTGCCTCAGAAGCACTGTAGTCAGTGGGTATAGCATATTTACAAACCAAGCAAAGTAGGTAGGAATATAATTAAATTAACACATGTCGTCTCGTCGTGGGCGAGCGAGCAAGAGTTGATATTAAAGTAATGTTAGACCGTAATAGAAGCATCTGAAATAGACAAGTAAGAGAGAGATGATAACAATCTATCAGCTTCATTGAGAAGAAATACAACGGCCAACTATGGCTAACTTCTCTTCAATGAGTCACTGAATCACGCACGCATGGCGTTTTTAGTTTAGTCACAGTCTTAAGAAGACATAATTTACGATTGAATAATATTCAATGCGATAACACTAAGATAAAAAAATTAAATGTAATTTAGCGCATAATTTAGGAAGCACGTAAATTACAGTAAAGTAAATAGATACTTGAACAATTATTATCTTACAATTGACTAATTTACGACGTATAGCTAAATCGGGCACCGGCTTGCACAATCGCATGAATGAATCTGTAAACATTGTGCGTTCACCAAATTGCTTAACGCGAAATGAATGGGACCCTCAAGCTCACAAGCCGAGGCGGCGCGGGCGCGGCGCCGGCGCATCCCACACATGTGGCGTAACAGAGGCACTTTCAACATTGACTGTTTGCGGTGCCACTTAGAAGGAGCCGGCATATCGATTTATAGAGAACCAACAATTCGGGTATGTGAGAGAAATAGCCATAGCCATTTTACTGCATTAGCGGAGAATGGACTTGATGGAAGACGTTGCAAAATTTCTAACCAAAATTAAATTACTGGACGTAGGTATCTTCTTGCTGAGTTCGTCCAGATACTTAGTTGGTGGGCAGCGCAATATCAAATACTCCATCATGAAGCAGTAATGTATTAGGTACTCGTACCTATTGTGTTTTGAATTGAATGGCACTAGCCCTATTGGTCACAGCGATACCTAAGATGTTTCAGAATTATTATAAGCGCGGTACAACGTGACGTATGATATTGTAAAGCGAAGTCGTGGTACGAACTGTATCTGATAAATAATATCAGTTAAACAATTATGTACTCGTCTCATCATTATAAACAAATAAATAATTTACAAATTAAAAGACGACTGCTCTGTGGTAAAATTATTTTTTCCAAAAAAAAATATATCTAGCCTTTGTTACTCTGAATGATGTCAGGATTCTAAAGATACCCCATATGCCCAAATCTATTCAGCCGTTCAGAAGTTATGGTGGAAAAAGAAACTCACATACATGAACCCTAAAAAACATTACACTCCTTTTTTAGGCAGTCGTGTAAAAAGATAATCGTATTGCAAGTTCGACTCGTGATCAGCTGGTTTTAATGTCGCCACCTACAAGCATAAGTTGTAGAAAGTTGAAGAACTGGAAGTGCCGCGACGCCGAATGGTCCAATAACGACACCATTTGAATCACTCTTGTTTTGATTTTCACTCGACGGAAGCAACACAGAAAGCTTGAGCTTATTGTGAACGTAGCGCGGTCGTTGACCAATTTATACTCTTATGCTGCTATCGAGAAAATGTCTACCGATACGTGTATGCAAATTTAGTGGCATTAAAATAACATAGGACATTATTATAAAGCATAATATAACAACTAGTAAATCACACTAGCTAATGTTATAAAGGCCAAAGTTTACAATTCTGTGTTGGTACCTGAAGCGTAAGATTGTTACGCCTTCCATAAACTTATTTAGCTGAAATTCGCAACGAAGATAGGTTATAACCACGACGATTAACATATTATGGGCTAAACACATTTTTATTTCAAAATTGATAGTTCCAGCGAGATTGGTGAAACACCAAATTCCACAAAAGGTAGCATAAAATATTAAAAAAGAAAAATCAACATTTAAAATGTTAAAATATTATAGAAGAGTATAATATAAAAGTACGCGACCGAGCGGTGCACGGATCGCGATTAGTTTGGAGCGTGAAGGCCGGGTAGCGATATCACGGGAACAAAAGGTACATAAACAATGTATATAAATTAATTTCTACCACATTGACTATTATATCACAAACGCAACAGCTACTTAATTTGTACAGTGACGTACTCGTATTGCACGGTAGCGATAACGCAGAGAAACGTAGTGTCGTGTATAATAGGTATAGTTGTGTACAGATTCACGTAGAGATTTGATTTGAATATCAAGCAAATATAACTGTTCTAAGGCGAATGCTCTGTACAAGTATAAGTTTGATATTAAAACCGAAATACCAAATAAAGATAAAAATCTATAGGTACCTAATTAGGGTAAAATTGGTAACAGTTAAAGTAATATTATTTAAATACGGCTACTAATATTTTTTTAATGAAACACGACAAAACTGACACAAAAACTGCAACTATGCTTAGTAAGTCACAGTTCGATCAACTGTTGTAATTGAGCCAAGGTATACTTACCGATTAATGCTGGGTATTCATTCCTATTGGCTATTGTCTCTTGAAACATGAATTACGAATGAATGTGCGGCAATTTGTACATTTCAATGATGTGCCCATTTTAGATTTTATATGGTTTTGTGCGAATACTTAACAGTATTGGATTGGAATCAAAACCAAAAGGTAAAGCAAAAAATGTTTTGATTTCATTCTTACTTAAAAAAAATACTTCAGTATTTAGGAAAAGAAACGAATTTAATGATGATAAAATAACGAATATGTAATTAAATCAATACAAAGGTACCTAGATATTAAGTTTCGTTTTAGTAAAAAGTAGATGAAAATGTATAATTTACATTAAAGTAAGATTGCCAGAGCATTTTTTATCCGCATTTCTAAAAGCTAATTAAAACAAATAGTAATTCATTATAATATAATGCTCACAACGTACTCATTAGTCGTACAGATAAGCTGATCATGAGGGTAAGACCTCGGTAGTACAGAACCATGAAAGGCACGACACGACAAGAATAATTTAATTAATTTGCGTATTCTATTTAACATAGTCAACTTTTTTTAATTTTTTAATTATTATGATGTTTCACCCTAAGAATGCCCTTAGATGTATCAGTCATTTCACCATCAGAAATTAAACAACTCGTTATTTTGTCTAAAAGATTATATGCGTACCTCTCAGGCGTACCTATTCTATTTGCATTTGCAACTTTTTCTTAAATTTAATACAAGAATAATAATCCTAAATTATCATGGGTATAAGGTACCTACGGTATTTATACATTTATGTCGGTTCCCAATATTCGATCTATCCATGGTTTGCCTTACTAGAGATAGAAATTTGACATATAAGTTGCATGGACCTTATGTCAAATTTCTATCTCTAGTAAGACAAACCATGGATAGATTGAATATTGGGAACCGCCATTAGTTAAGTAGCATAAACTTTAATAATCTAACAGTATTTTATTGGAGTAACCATAAACTACTGTAAATACCCTTCATAGACACTGCTAAATCGATAATAATTTTATTATATGTATCGTGGCGCCGCATTAGATTGCTTCATTAAAATTTATCACCCAAGATTGTTTCACAACTAAGTCCATATTAATACGTATAAGTCTAAATCAAAATCGACGTTCGGATTTAAATACAACTTTGGTCTCGTTCTAGTGACGAGATTTGATTGTACATGCGTTAAATCTTACCATTGAAATCAAAGAAGCAAATAACCGTATCATAGAAACTAAATCATGAAAGTCTCGCATCTAGTGACACAAAGGCTGGCTTCTATTTTGCGTAACAAATCAGCCTGGCTGTTCAGCGCGACGGAAATGAAGCCAGTGTTTTTGGTAAGTATCCATTGTACTGCACGCGAATAAGACTTGTACAGTGATCAGAATAAGTTAGCGATAAGTTTTATTCTAACATTTTCAATACAAAAAAACTAATTTATAAAGTACGTAGGTAAGTCACATTTAGGTTGAACAATGAAACTTAAGTCTATGTCAGATCAAGGTTGAAAACATAAATCTATCAAGCAGAAATCAGTGTCCAATATCAATGGGCGTCATTAATGAAATAAAACCTTTTTTGTCTCAAGTCAGGTTTACTTATTCAGCTTTTGTTTAATGTGGGTCAATGGTTTTACATCGTTAGCTTCGGTGAGTTTCAGGTGTTTAGTAGGTGGGTTCACTTCGTACATTCAATTTGTCATTCAGCAGTTTTTAATAGACAGTCATTGTTTAGTTGCTAACCGAAGAATAACTTACCTATTTTACCTTCGATTCATTCTTAAACTACAAAACGTCGTTTACAGAAAGATAGCTGTCAAATAAGAAACTTATTTTGGTTGGTTGACTCAGTGATAAAGAGAAAACACCCGTAACAACGGTTTAAATCGCTAGATGAGCCCTAAGCCCTACATCGCGCACATCGAAAACGTACACAAACATGATGAGTGAGTTGTCTCCGCATGCTGTAGTGTGCGACTGTGTGACAGAGAACGCAAGTGCAAATTTCGTTTAAGAGTAAATGAGACAATGAGTTATGTAGCTGTGTGTGTAAGATGACAACGTGTCACACACAAGACAAAATCGGGACCGTTTTTGGAGGTTTAGGGCTCATCTAGCGATTTAAATCGTAAGATAGGTACCTACTCGTTGCTACTATAGAGTCCACAGCGCGAACGATGACCTATTTAAATCTACAGTTGCTACTTAGATTATTATGGATAACAATAATTGCTGTCTTCCCTTGCAAGTCCTTTGACCATTGGAGGTTTAGGGCTTATCTAGCGATTTAAATCTTTGACCCGTAAGATAGGCACCTACTCGTTGCTTGCTACCAGAGTCCAGCGCGAACGACGACCTATTATAAATCTATGGTTGCTACTTTGATTATGGAATAACATAATTGCTGTCTTCCCTTGCAAGTCCTTTGACCACGTAGACGTAGCCGAGTTCCAATATCCGTTTCTCATCACGCCTATGATTGCTTAACTAATCGAGATAAAGATTTCGTTACATCCGCTTAAGGCATCAGTTATGGCATTTTTTTAAGTGGACACGCGTTTTCTACAATCAATTTAGGTGTGTTCAAGTACCTACATTTAGTGTTTGTACCTACATACGTGTCAAGAAAACTAATTTTTGGACTTACCATTCTTCATTGATCAAGAAACCTAGGTAGAACGACTAACAAACTTGAATAACTTTAAGTACTTAAAAATCATACGAACATTAGTCATGCGATGAACATTTCGGGGTTTTGTCGCAGACTATCTGTGTAACAAAATTACAGTGCAAGGTTTTTGTGGTATAACTATCGTGGTTAAGCACTAGTCAGTTAAATATTTACCGAGCCTTGTCGGATGTCTCATTATAATTTGTGGTTAGCGCTTACGGAGATATAAAGGATAACATTTTTACTAGTATCTTCGTAACTAGACCCATCTTTTGGGATGATGTATCTGCAAGGAAGGAAAATTCGTTAAAATTACGTATGGCGTACCCTCTTGAAGAAACCATTCCTACTGGTTTTACAGTCTGGAAGTAAGATCATTTTGATTTTAGAATGCGACGACAAAGCGGGTATTATGCACGATGGGAGGAATAAAGGTTTTTATTTTGTTCCCACATTTCAAATATTTAAAGATGTCTGTCGTCAATTTGAATTCAAAGGACGGAGTGAGTTAGGCACGCATTCCCATTAGCACGTCGTGGATATGACAAACATGCGACGCTGTTACGACTTTAAGGTACGTGTTACTTTCTCTATCTCAATTTCGAATAAAAGTATTCAATACCAAGTTTTTAGGGCATGAGTAACTTGAAATAAATTATCTGAGCATGCGTAGGAGACCAAATATCGAAATGTTTTAGGCATGTAAACTGGGTAGGCGGAGACCTTAGTCACACCTACATGACAGGTTGGCTTGACTGTCTGAAGCCATCGATTTTCATTACAAATTACAGTTCCGCCCACACACCACTTCTTCTACGCATTTTAAGGCGTTGAAAACAAGAACAATTGACGGTCACTTTCATTTAAGCACGGCATCGTTAATTTTGCTACGCCAATCCCGCTTCTGATAGTGGACATCTGCTGCACAAACTTTCAAAAAAGCATGTGAACCGTCAATTTGGAGTTAATTAGGAACTTTTCATTTAATGGAAGTTGCTTGAATTCACAAACATAACAAATTCAGAGAGTACCTAATTGGCAACCTTTAATGAAAGTCGGAAAAAGTGAGAAAGATCTTGGTGAATAATTAAAATCTAGTTTGATGCAAACAATGTTCTGTAGGCATTGTCTGTAAGCTCACTAATAAACAGATGCGTTACAAACGACTTTCTTGACGGTAGAAATCTCTCATTAGTTGAACGATCACGTCTCTTGAGATCAAGAGTAGATACATACAGCAGCGGTGCAGTGTCGTGGGAACGGTCGAAGAATAGGTGCCTACATGAACCAGTTTGCCAAGAGATGTAGTGCAGCCTTATCGAGGTCGGTGCGATAATGAGACACGTGTCAATATTTGCCGTTTGACGCATTGCCTGTAATAAAGCCTCAGGCAGGAACAGGAATCTTGTCTCGACCTGAGTACTTCATGTTATCTCTTTGTGATCCATATTAGGCAATGGCCGGAGTCAAGCCAGCGCCAATGGACACTTTACTTTTAAAACCGATGACTGTTTTGAATGAGACGTATTAATTAAGCAACCCACTGCGTATTATGTCTTGGAGTGACTGGAACAGCCTTGGCTCCTACACCTCCACGCTGCCCACGGTTTACCCTCATTTGGTCGCCGATGTGGGCGCACGCGCCTAATAACAAACTAAGCAACCTTATAATGACCCTCCTAAGAGTCACTTTAGCTACAGGGTTGCGGAATAAAAGTCATGCGCCTACGCTTCAAAACCAATAATAATAATATTGCAATATTATAACGTTCTTCATAAGTTATGAAGAACGTTCTTCATAAGTTTTCAATGTGAGCAAGTTGATGACACTAAACGTAGTAGATCGGTCTGTACTCTGTAGTCTGTACTAACATAAGTTTTTTTCAATGTATGGGCTAGCGTACGACTGTTATCGTACCTGATGGAAAGTGATGATGCAGTGTAAGGTAGAGCACGTGTTTGTATAAGTAGCAAATATACACACTTGATTTGCAGGCACCCAAATAAAGGATGGTCGGAAAAACGAAGGCCAGATCCAGAAGGTTATTCCAGACTATTGTATACCTACTTACATTGAATTATTTTTATCTCAATCCAAAGTTTTGAAACCAACGTTTTGAAGCAATGGTCTATTGACTGACTTGTTCCTTAAAAATATAAAGGAAACAATAATTATTATCAAAATTTCAAAATCATGCCGGACCCGAGAGTGATTTACTCAATTTTGATAGAAATAAGAGCAGCTTATTACTAAGTACCTAGGTCGGTTTATCAGATGCTACTTGTTACTGTAGTATGTTAGGAGTACAATATGTCCAAAGGCTATTAAACTCTTTATCTTTTATCATGGCTTAATCATACAGGACCGTGTAAAACATTTTAGATAAAAGTTATCAGTAAATCTGGTGTAACATTAAATCAGATATGAAATAATACCTCCTTATAAAGCAATACTTCATTATACAATAAGTTATATCGGTTGATTAGCCAATTTGTGTCAATTTTCATGATGAATGGCAGGGCACCAAACATACTGATTAGTTACGAGTAATTCTATTGGTTATCAATTTTAATCAATAATGTACTTCCTCGTAATACCTAAAATGATTTTGATATGATTTCTTGATTAAACGAAAAGTACGAGTTCATCATTCTTGCTTCAGTGTCTGCTTCCAACAGATTCTAATTTATTATTGCAACGTAACACGATATGCCTCACCGGGCGTCTGTCAGAAGCCGTCAACATTTTCGTCAAGCCCTCACAGATTCTGTTGGCCCGACAGCATGCCAAATAAACCATCAAATAATAATCTATCGATGTCGTAACTTCCAAGCCCAGACGCTGCTGAAATCATCGTAAATTCGAATTTGAACCTATCGAAAATTCATCATCGTCAACAAACGCTTATTATAAAGGAATAAACTGTACGTACTTAACGACTGGTTGTACTGGACGGACTCTTATGGAAAATGTTAAATCAACAAGGTATAAGGATGATGTAAGTTTAATATTGGTATTAACTTAAGTCCACGCAATTCAGATGCAGTAAGCAGTAAAATCTTGGACATACCGTAAGTATGACACGCCAACCAACGACATTTTACCAAATAAGTTTGAAATTTCACAAGATTTGTAAGTACTTACCTACTTGATACAATACAATTTTTGTTGTAAAATATTGTTTCTTTGTATAAAGTTACCAAGATTTGGAACCCTTATTTTTTTAACTATCATCGAATTAAAGTATCAATCGATACTTTGCATGAAAGGCACCACCTTAAAAGTATCCCTCTTTTCATCATCAGTTTTCTGAATACTTACTTCTATGAAAGCAACTTCAAAGAGTCCAAACTTAAAATGTAGATTGAAGGTTCCTTTAAATTCGTCTACAGTCCCGTCAAATAGAACGTAAAAAGATACGGTATTATGACATGTTGTTGAGGAGTTAGACCAACAGTCCTTGCCTCAACGCGCGACGTGACCAGATTTAATGATTTCTAGTCGCATATTTTATTGTTTTCGGAGTGTTACAACTGGTTATAGCACTTCACCGCGAAAACGAAACGACAAAGTATTAACACCTAATTCTTATTGGGCAAGATCACAAAAAATAATACCTAATAGAGTATAGGAAAGGGAGTAATTAACGAAACTAGGGACTATCAAAATTTACACACATTCAAATTCCTGTAGCAAACAATCAACTATGTGCCTATCTTAGAATAAATTGATAACTACGGGTGATTCTTTTAGTTACTGACCCCTACGTAATTCTACTGATATCGTATACGGTATACCGATTTTAACTGTATGTTCTAACTTCCAATAGCGAATTTAATTCAACGTCTTTAATAACGTCTGAGTCAAAGATGTCATTTTATATGTCACTAGATCTGTAATAGGAGTATTAAAGGATGATAAGTTCGTAGATATTCGTATTTAGGTCATTAAATATTCAAATTAATTAAGTATTGAATTCAAATCGAATATTAAATCTTATTTATTTATTTATTTATTTATTTTATATTACACAACCAGGAACACATTACAGAAAAATCCAATACGTTTCCCTGGGTCACACATTCATTAAATTAAACAATATTCAGTCATCACATTAAAAATAAAATTTCACAATAAATTCTTTAGTCTATAAAATTACTTATTACTTAACATCATAACATTCAAAATTAAATTTAGCAATTAAGAAAATATAAGATGTCATAATTTTTCTATCATCAACTTGAGCGCTCGCTCAAGCTGTCGCAGCGGGGTGTGAAATACGTCCAACTCTGGATACCTACGGGTTAGCTCATTGAGCAAGCGCAGTGACCGAGCTACTGGCGCATGCTTCGCCATCTCAGTTTTGCAGTACGGGGGCGCAAATAGTCTGCGACGACGCGCACTTGCATACCCATCCGGTACATGCAAAGCTATCGCCTCTAGCACGCATGAGTTGCTTTTTTGACCTCGGAATAGATCTATTACATTCATAATTAGGGCAACAGTACGTCTAAGCTCCAACCTATCATATCCCACCATTCCTAGAAGGAACATGCTAGGACATATTGTTGGATACCCAACGGAATATCCGTACTGTTTCCTGTACAGCCACCGAATAAATTTTTTTTGAATTTTTTCAACTAAATCTATGTATTTGGCTTCATGTGGATTCCATATTATAGCATTACTTTCCAGCCTACTCCGCACATAAGCGTTGTAAAGCAGCTTAATAAGGTTTATAGATTTAAAATGCTGCGCTTGCCGGAGCACAAAACCTAGCATTCCTAGCATAGGTATAGACACTAGACAGGTGGTCAACCAATTTTTTGGATGCATTTATTTCGTTACAACAATTTTTTCGTAAGAACCAGTGAAAGTTACGAATGAGCTTATTAATTTGTTTCTTATTCAGAAAAACATAAGGTATAAATTGGTGGCAATTTTGTTGTGCAAAATCTCTAAACGAATTTAATGCGTCTAAAATTGGAACCTCCTTTTTAAAATCTTCATGTACAAGGATAGGGCTATTTTTAGACGTGTCAAATTATTTTGTTTATAGATTTTGCACAACAGAATTGGCAGCACTGTTTATTAACATTACATAAATTAGTATTTTAATACCCACAGTGGTCAACGAATTCCTTGAATCTCAATCGAGTTTTACTGTTATTGTAAAACCGGACCTATTTAATAGAAACAAGTATATTAAGTGCAATAATCACATAATTAAAACGTAAATGTTATTTGATTAGCATCTTAGAAACTTCTGCAGTCTTCTTGAGTCATTTATGTTTAAAATTATTATAGGAAAGTCATTATTTTATTGCATTATTCACCAGTTGATGGGTAATCTATTATAGGGGGACAATCTTTTCCCATTCCGTGACGTAGCAAAAATCTATGAATGGAAGTTTCAAGTTTCAACCAGTAAGTACCTACATACCTACATAATCATTTTACCTATTAAGAGATAGTAGGTACCTATTAGGCAGGTACCTATACATCCTTCCTATGCATAATAATGTCATCAAAGTAGGCTTTGGTATTTAAGTGAATAATCTTATTGAATATTTAAACTTGGATGCAGTACCTACTTGGATAAAATATTCAGTAGTGCAAGGGAAGTAGGTAGGTTTTAAGTAAATTATATTATGTCTTCTCAATTGGTGGTAGTCGTGGTTATGAGTTACAATGCTGAATGCGAATCTGTGTCGGCGTCTTTGGGGATCACCCCCAGCACCTATGGAACTTGGGGGAACACTCTGTGTGTGTCGAACTGGCAGAGTGAAAGCCTTTTATTAATCTCAAGTTCCTTTAGAATTGAAACGTGTGTACGATGCGCTTTACGATGCACATCTAGATTTTTCTTCTATCAGAGACTATTAGGGTTCAAGTCTCAGCTGCATAAAAGATAGCGGAATAACAAGTAGGTAAGTCTTGTTCTTATGAGATGAATTTATTAGGTATTTTTCATAATTATATTGTCCTTCCATATCTTTTACCACTTTTCTACAGGCTACAGCTAACCTCGTCGCAGCTATGGTATATCTTTTGATTCCGTCCTCGCAACTTCCATTACCTATTAGTGATAAGTAGTTGAACCTAGATGTAGCTGAGAACCATTTCACAATTATGAATACATGGTGTTTAGAGACGGTTATCATTTTTCCTGTCAACAATCGTGTCGTTGGTTTTGTCCCTGCTCAATCAACAGTCCAGGAGTCAAAAACCATGCAAGTATGCTCTAGGCACTTGAGCAGAACAAGTAGCACTTACACTGTTCATGCTACCAGTAAGGTGTGGTAACGTACAAAGCTATAACATGTATATAGGCGACGCAAAGCTGCGCCTGCGTTGCGTAGGTACAAATCTCGTATGCCGTATGACTGAAAACGATCGGCTACGGTACCGCTCGAAGTGGCGACATTCTACTACTCGAGCGGTATGTAACACGGCCCATAAACAGGTTAAGCGCAGGACCAGCCATCCTTCTCTTTACGCGCCCTCATTTCATTGCCCATGGGCCACAATCTCGAATCACAATACTAGAATTGCCCCAATGTATCGGAATATCTACGAATCGAACAGCGAACACGCTCGCTTAACCACGTTCATTTTACAAGTAGGTAAGTAGGTACCTACAAGTATATCTGCGGCGACAATCTAACAGATGCTGACCGCAAATCGCGGCCGCAGAGGCGTTCTGCTTTACTTCACTTTTCGAAATGCAGGATCGCGTTACAAACACCACTGGACCGTCGTAACTCGGCGGGACGAAGACGAAAATAAACTTAAATCGTGTGCGTTTTACGACGCATCCAATTCATAGCCGAGCCGGTGACAAGAATCGGCAAAAGTAATCATCAGCACTCGGGCCTGCCAATGTTTCACGATAACCACATGCGAAAATGACATACCTTCGTCCAGAAGCCGCTCCATGTGCATGAAAACATTTGGGAAGGCAGCCAGTTGCTTCCTGTCTTTGAGCAACTGAGCTAAGTAGTCCGCTATGCTCTGTGTCGAAGGATTGGTATTATCACACATTTTGATTACTATTAATACAACTTATGACACGTTAAATGTTTGTATAGAACACGATCGATTGGTGAGTGTACTTTAGTAATCGGTTAATGTTATTTAGTGAGAATCCTATGTTAGAAAAGTTAACTTCACTACCACACACATCGAAGTTTCGGTCACCACTAAATGACGAAGTTGACCGAACTGAAGTTGTGGGCGAATTTAGCGCTGCGCCTGCGCTCTCGTCGAATGGATTTTTTATGTGCGCGTGCGGCTTCTGTCCGTTGTGTAGACGTAACGAATATTTATAGTTGTCTCGCTCACACTTGCGGTTACGGAACATAGTTCTGTCTCTACGGCGATAGCGATGATGGAGGCGCCATCTAGGTAACCTACTTACAACTACCACAATAAGTACTTCATGACTTCTTATTATATCAATGACGTACCTATACTCTAAATCACAAATCCGCAATAGTATCACTAAATAAAAGTACGTCAATGAAGAAGCTTAGTTTAGCTAGTATAGAAATTGATGATTCTGAAATATAATCTTGAAATTTCTTGAAAGTCATTAATCGGAAACAAGGCTACAGGGTGAATTGGCATGATATAATAGCTACAAATTTGATATTATTAAGTTAATTACCATTTACAATTCACTGACCTTACCTAACAATTATAAAATCATATCTTAGTCGTAAAAGCAGAGATTTTATTTATTTATTAAAAGAGTGTGTCGCTATGTACTCTGCCCACATCTTCAATCTTTTACTGCATCTTTATTAAACTTATCATCAGATAAGATGACATCATGGTAAAATGCAAAACCAGTTATTAATTAAATACATTTACCTATTACCACTGGCTTACCTCCTTGATTTCTTAGATTAGATGCCACCACAGTAACTAGGTTCATACAATTTTCAAGATAACCCATATTATGATGACTTTCTATGGTTAACTTCTAAAACCAACTCTATAAGTATAATATAATATGGTACTGCAGCTATGTTTCAAAATTTCGAAAGACTTTGCAAATTAAACTTTTCTATAACATTCCCCTCCAAATATCTTAATCGTTACATAAATTGGCCCATTGCCAAAATTTCCTCTTCTCTCAGCCAATATAAATAGATATTATGAAGACAAAAAAACTATAATAAAGTCAATTAAAAATCCTGACACAGTAGGTACCTAAAGTTCAGATCGCTATTTTCAAATCTTTCAATCTACTCTTACTTACTCTTAATAATACCTAATGTTAACCGATATGACTATTATTCCGGTATATCTAAATTATATTGTATAAGAAACGTCACCATTCTCTCAAATCATTGTCGCCAGTTGGTGACTTAGCACAAGTCTCAGAACTAGGATTTTCGCGCAACATGCTAGTCAAGTGCGAATTGGCAATCTCAGAATTGTAGATTTCCTTCACTGTTTTCCTTACATAATATTTTTCCAGAACTCTCTGTAACTTGTAAATGCTGATTTTCATTATTGAGTTGTGGACTGTGGCTTGAGTTTTTTTTAAAGCCCAATGGACGTTGGAGGCGAAAGATCCCAGACTTGACGTAGGTACAATGGGCGCTCTTCAATTAGATAGAGAGACGAAATCAAGGACGGTGGTGGTATAGGACAAATGAGACAATAAGTACTGATGTGAGAAACATCTAGATAAATCAACCTTATATCTTCAGCAGTAAACGTAGGTAGGTATCTTGTGGGGGTGATATGTAACTGAGGTCATAAGAATTGTACCTAAGTAATCTTCAAAAATTGAATTAATTCACCCTAATTCCAAATAATTATTACGTTAGTTATTACCTACTGTGAGTGTCAAATCATTAAAATAGCTCTATCAACTGGAGATCAAATTTCATATCGGTCTACCATGGTAGCGTAACGATCTCGTGAGTTAATAGTCCCGCATGGCTTCCAAATTAGGCTGGTCATTTGGTAGATTTGATCAGGGTATAATTTTAAACAGCCTAACCACATCACTTTAAAAAAAATTTGAAATATAAATAAACATAAACTTACTTATACTTACTAGAAACTAAAAAAATTGAATACAAACTAATAATAACGATGTAAAAAATCTACTATAAGTAATTTCATACGAAGCCGAACGAATATGACAAAGCCCGAAAAATGAAACAGATAGATATAATTATTTATTAATTAGAGGTCGCATATAGGCGTCAGCGAGTTGTGTAATGATTAGAAAGAAAACAATTTATTTTTTTACTTCCAAAAGGAAGTAGTGGGCGATGTTATTGAATTGGTTTCCATATTGTTATGGTCTGACAATTTACGAAAGGCGTAGCTACGAATCATTACGCAATTGTGACATATCCCTTTGTGAGCACATGTTTTATTTATCCTCTAGTGACTCGAAAGGGAATGGGGTTCCTATACAAATTTAGGATCATCCACATTTTCTGCTTTAAAATATCATAAAACGAAAAAAACTTGAGCTAGATCCATCAACATTGAAACTATTTGTCCTAGTAGTAGGTATATAAATCCGTAGTAATGCTGGAAATACATTACTTTAAATCATTGACGATGAATGAAACTAAAATGTCTACATTTATTTTTTATGGTTTTTCGTGATTTTTAAGCTAATAAGACATAATAGGCTTATAGCAGTCAAATTGCGGGAATTCCAGTAGCGTCTTCACGTTTTTATATAAAAATATCTGCCTGAAAGTGTCGAGTTAAAGAAATTAGTGCGAGATTTGCGTCTCGGACTAATTTTCTTGGATAGACATTTAGCAAAGATTTTGATATAAACATGTGAAGATAGTACTGCCATTCCCGCAAATTGACTGCCATAAGCCTATTATGTCTAATTGCAAAAAACCATGAAAACTTCGCGGGCAGACTCGTTGATTTCGCCTTAAAAATTCAGTAAATCTTTTGGGCTGATAATATGTATCAACTCTGTGGAAAAACCAATTAAGTACCACTTTTATTTAGGGCCTGTTTCATCACCTTTTGAGTTCTTTTTTACGTAGTTTACAAGTTTTGTTTATTACTTGACATCAAGTAAGAAAATTACAAAACTTACGTATATAATAATCCGTAAAAAATTGTAAAATGTTTGCATTATAATTCGATACTCAGCAAAAGTACCGATAGTAAGTAAATGCAACTAGGTATATTATATTCTCATCTTCTCAATTTAACAGACACAAGTTACCGTAGACGAAATTCGTTTTTAACTCACTTTATTATTTTATTTATTTTATTTATTTATACTTTATTGCACAAAGAAACATAATTATAAGAAACATATACTATATATAAGACACGTGATGCGCAAAAGGCGGTCTTATTGCCATAGGCAATCTCTTCCAGACAACCTTTTCCTTCTGGTGAGAGATAAATGAATATAGTGTAAGTGTGGGCTAGTGCACATTGTGTGGAGAATAATAAATATTATACCAATTAATATAGTTTTACAAAATATACATAATAATATATACTAATACATATACATACATAGTAAATACAAATACATATTATAAAAATAAATATATACATATAGTATCTCATATAAACACTGAGTAGTTAGTATACCTATAGCGAGTAAAAGTAGAAATCTACAACATTTGTGGAGTTTCGTATGCTAATTAGGTACGAGGGTTCGACAGGTAAAACTCATATAGACGACTTTTGAAAATAGAGAGGGATTTTGAGTGTCGTATTTCAGAAGGCAGAGCATTCCACAGCGTAACTGCCTTACAAGTAAATGAGTTAGCATAGAAAGAAGTGGACCTTTTTGGAGCATGCAGACGGTTGTCCTTACACGCCCGAAGGTTTTGTCGCTCGATGTTGGCTCCAAGAAAAGTGAAACGCTCTTTTAAGTAAGAGGGTGTGTTCGGGTTATAGAGGATGGAGTATAGGAGAGTGAGTACATGCAAGTTACGACGCTGTCTTATGGGGAGCCACTTTAAGCGAGCCCGAAATTCGGACACATGGTCAAACTTACGTAGTCCGAAGATAAATCGAATACATAAGTTCTGAAGGCGTTCCAGCTTATTTAACTGTGCCTCAGTTAGATCAGGGTAGCAAGAGTCAGCATAGTCCAGTAGTTATTATTCGATCAATTAAAATCACCCGAGTTGGTTTCGATTTATCAATTTCGTTAAAAGGATAAATGGACAATTGACCTCCATCTGATGCCCTGGGATCTATCGAATTAAGCGGATTAAACCGAGTTCCACGCTCTATTTCCGAAATAACTATTATCTACTCGTATTATTAACGAACGTTTAATCTTCTCTTCATTGGGTTAGTAGAAACCATTTTATTGATATTGCGGACGTTTATTTGTATTTACGTCTGTTAGTGTGGCTTTGTTACTTAATTTTGTTGATTTCAACTAAGACGTCTTATATATATTTTAAAACCAACGCATTAAGAAAATTCTCCCTTTAAAATTTTTTTAGAAGCTTGCCATCCAAAAATAAGAACTTATACTGAATTCTTTATTTTAACAATAGTTTTAGGTAGGTACATATGAACCAAGTAAGGAACCTACGCTACGCATTTATAATTTAAAACAATATTGAAGTAATTATGGACACTTCAAAGATCTTGACTGCTTTAGGTATAAATTGCCTGATTATAAAAGCAAATAACTCGAACGTTTTTATGATAGGACTCTAGGTAAGCCGTTTGATATGCCCTTGAAGGACATACCTTGTCTGTAAATAAACATTTATTCCGTTAGCTATCTACTTTACGTATTCTTTAGAGCTTTGATTCTTAACATTCTTTAGATCAACGTCGTCAGCAACCGGATGAGCATCTAAATTAGTCTACCACTCTTTT
The DNA here is from genome assembly GCA_963855885.1 of Coenonympha glycerion. Classification (NCBI taxonomy): domain Eukaryota; kingdom Metazoa; phylum Arthropoda; class Insecta; order Lepidoptera; family Nymphalidae; genus Coenonympha; species Coenonympha glycerion. Next base: position 9,713,478 of record OY979637.1, on the reverse strand, counting down.
TCCGTTGCGTTGGGCGCTAATTAACCTCGAACTATGTTCTAATCCTTTATCATTGTATATCTTAAATTATTTCTCAGTTTGGGGTATGAAACATGGTATGATTTGGGGGTAGTTTACGTCCTATTCTCAGACCTACCATATAAAATTCACATCGAAAATCATAAAAGTCAGTCTAGCCGTGTCGTAGAAGATTTGTTATAATTTTATAAAAACTGTGACTCCAGATTTTATATCACAGAGTTTATTTTCTTATTTATGATAGGTAGATAATGTACATATCTAACTCCAACGTAAGAATTCCAAGTGTAGAGTAATTTCTAAGCCCCAAAGATGTTTTAATTAGTAATTTTCCTTGCTAAGATTACAGCGACTTCTAAGTAAACTAAGTATCTACCTAAGCAATTACTTCCACTGACTTAAAAGAACTGTGAAATATCTGAGGCGCTTAAAATCGCTTTAGGACGTTGAATTATTACTACAAGAACTGACATTATAAAAAAAAACACATAAAAGTTTAGGTAAAACATCAAACATCGCAAGGAAAACTATATGCCTGATTTTTCCATAATGTTTTCAAATATACCTGTCTAACCGCATTTTAAGTCAGCATGATGGTCAGAAGTGCTGTGCCCTTGGCTAGAAAATATAAACGTCGCGATACAGTGCCTACATCTTTCAACTGAATTTGCAATATCATACGCAGTCAGTCTGGGTGCTGTCTCATTATGCCCAGTAATTTCGACTGCTGCAGTGCCCTTTAAACTGAAACACAGTACTGCAATTACTGCTTCACAGAATTCATCCCCCATTTGCATCCACAGCTGGACAAAGGCCTCTAGAATTCATCACCCATTTGCGTCCACTGCTGAACAAAGGCCTCTCCATTTGCACACCATCCGCTTCTGATTTTAGTTTGCTGTAGCCACTGTCTTCCCGCTGCTCTAACGATATCATCTCCCCATCTTGCAAGTTGTCAGCCGATGCTTCTTTGTGAAGGTTGCCATTCCAGTAATGCCCTGCGGCCTGCTCCTATGTCCGTCTTTCTCACGACCCACGTGACCCGCCCAGTTCCACTTTAAGAGCGCCACCTAATTGCGCATCCTGATCTGTATGTTAGGGACCCTGTCTAGTAAACACATACGGATGTCTAATAAAAATAACAACTGGAGAACGGACTCCGCAAAAAAGTGCCACCATGTAAAATGATCAGTCTTATCGACCAATTTAATAAGAAGTCTCTTCTAGTATACAAACAAATTCTACGTGTGTTTTATATAACAGCATTTTCCACCAACACACGCGCTGGTCTACCATAAAAGTATCGGCTGGTTCGGCCTCGAACCACCTATGGCAAGCCACTCCAAGCTAATAATTATCTAAACGTTTTAGAACTCGATTATACGAAGATGGTAATAAAATGGAGCCGCGAACGTGTCCTGATCAGAAAAACAACTTCAGATACCTGTAGATAAGATAAACTTTCACCGCCAAGGGAGATAGGCTACTCGTAAGATAGACATCAAGTTAGGCTTCAGTGTGAAATTGTTAATTAAAATGAAAATACTGCATAAAAAATTGTAGATAAAAAAATTTGAAACTGGCTTTCATTGAATTTTTAGGTTCCTACAATTTCATCACTCCTAAATTATAAAGACGTAGGTTTGTGCGTGTGATACAGAATACAGATTTTAATAGACAGAGAGACATAGATTGGAATATATATCCTTATGCTCCTGGATTATCTGATTAGCAGAAAAGTATTTCCAAATTCCAAACATGACGTAATCTATACTTATAATAAAACTGTAGAGGGTCGAATTCTGTACATTGAAGATATTTTGAAAATTTTTGTTGGAGGACACTATTTAGTCGATACTGAACCCAAAACTGTAATTTGTTTAATATACTTATAATAAAACTGTAGAGGGTCGAATTCTGTACATTGAAGATATTTTGAAAATTTTTGTTGGAGGACACTATTTAGTCGATACTGAACCCAAAACTGTAATTTGTTTAATTTTTGTCTGTCTGTCTGTCTGTCTGTCTGTCTGTCTGTCTGTTTCACGACCGGGCATCACGGCTAATCCGCTGGATGGATTTAAATGAAACTTGACATGATTATAGTTCATACCCCGAGGTAGGACATAGGATACTTTTTGTCCCGAAATTCATGATGGTTTCCCTGGAAGACGGCATCAAAGTCCAAACGTTTTTTAGTTATAATTCATTAACGCGTTGTCCGATTCCATTCATTCTTTTTTTGTTAGAAAGGAGGTTCTTTAAAGATTATTCCATACGAATCTTATCATCACCACTTTTGTAGCTCAGAAATTACAGACATCAGAACCTTTAAGTTCAAGTAGGTAGGTGACTTGAAACTCGGAATGCACAAAGAACCTAGGGCTAGGACGTAGGGCTCAAGTAAGACTGGAATACCCTTACAGCCGTAAATAAATAGGCTTAACAGGCGATTTTGCATGGTTTAAAATTTTTCACTTTTAGGGTGAACAAAAATCATGTAACTGGCGTTATCGCTACGTTATACCGTATAGCGCCATCTCTACAATTTATGTGGAACTTGAATGTAAAACTCTGAAATAGGTACTACCAAATTTTTTTAAATAAAAATTAACTGTCATGTTATTTAATGTTTCCTGACTTTATATTAAGATGGCACTGTTAAGACAGACATGAACAGATTTAAACTTTATCATCCGCAATATGGAAAGGGTAAGATAATGGTTCACAAATATTTTTAACTCTTAGGTCTTATCGATCCTAACCGACTGACTGTCATCTAAGGTCTTTTTATACGTAAGGAAATATATAGCCATTGTCCATTCTGATGTTTTGGATTGTATTGAGATGAAACAAAGATTTTTAAAAAACTCTTATATTATGTTGGACTGGGGAATATTGTTAGTAGAGTAATTTATCCCAGTGGTACCTACCCGGCCGAACTCTGAAAGAAGAGTTCTACCACCAGTACAACTTTCACATGGTTTAATAATTTTTGACATATTTCGTGGTTTCAGAATAAAAATCACAATGAAAAGGACGATTTTAACTGTCGATATTTCGATACATTGGTACAAGACGTGGTCACGTAGTGACCACGACCTGTGCCACTGGGTCGAAATATCGACAGTTAAAATCGTCCTTTTGATCTTTCAACTACGTATTAATGAAACTTTATATTTTTATTAAGAAAAAGGAGTTTTCAAAATCACCACAAGATAACCCGTGCAAAGTAAGAACAGGTTTCTGTACAACATCACACCAGAATCCCGCGAAAAATCAAGGAATTCCAGTAGGAAGGTATATTATGTAAAAAAATCGTAATTCACGCGGGCGGAGCCGCGGGCAACAGCTAGTCTCAAATAAAATCTTTTTGAAGCCTAAGACTTTAAAAAATCAGACCTTTGTAAATCAAAGTAAAAAGAATGCATGTACATAATGGCAACGGTTTTCAAAATCATATTACAAATCAAAATTCTGAAAGCGTTTTTATACTCCATAAGTGGACTGCAGTGCCGTGTGCACATTTGCGTCTTAGATCTTGTATGTCCGGCTTTCTGCCTACGGAGACGAGGAAAACATTGCGTCATCACTGATCAGGCAACTCCGGGCTAAACATTTCATCTTTGGTCATCGGAACTTGATCAATAATTATTGAGTTTTATGATGAACTAGCCTTTGTCCACGTGAATTCAACGCTTAGGCTAACTTAAATATAGTTACTGAAATTATTAATGTCGGTTCCCAATATTCGATCTATCCATGGTTTGCCTTACTAGAGATAGAAATTTAACATAACTTGTATGGACGTCAAATTTCTATCTCTAGTAAGACAAACCATGGATAGATTAAATTGCATTCTTTTATTTTGAATTTTAAAGACTCGGCTCTGAAAAAAATTGAAAAATGTAATTGGGAACACGCAAAAGGCGGACATTATTAAAGCTCACACTTACTTACGTTCACAGTTATGTTTCCCACGAAACCTACTAGTTTATTTAATCAATTATAATAGGCGCCTACTAGATTTTCATTATCACGTGTTTTTACATTGCAGTTCCGTTTGTTGATACAAGTGAAACGAACAATTAACGTAAAAATACGTAAAGTACACTTGAAACATGGGTAAGTGCCTTCTCTATTAAGAGTAAATATATAATAGAGATTTTGATTTTAGATACTAATAATATTAATCAATCCCAAAATAGATTTTAATGACGCAAGACTGAGCATAGAACTAGCAACAGTTTTATTGAATGCAACTTGGGTTACAACACATGCAACTTGGAATACAAAATAAAACATTATTTCCGTTTGAAGCCATTTTTGCCAAACTACACATAACGTATTGAAATGATATTACATATTTTTCAGATAACGGTGACGTAGATAATGCAAGTTTGAACATATACAAATTTAGACGCAGAAAAGATAAACCAGATGCATTTAACAAACCTGCTTCCATTGGACGATTCTCAGATGCAGAAACGTACAACATATTGATTGAAGTAGATGAGCAAAGACGCCAGAAAACTTATGCTTTACTCCAGGAGCACCGAACAGACTTTCACGGCAACAGGCTGCGTTATATTCTTTTAATTTACACGAACCCGATGTGGAATCTGTTCACTCTTACAACCATCTTCTTTGCTTACTTTTTAGAAACATGTCTGTATACTTTTAACAGACCTCATGAAAGGTCCTTCTGGTTAATCGTGCTCGTAATCTTTCTGAACATTGTTTTCACCATTGATGTTACCATTGTTTTCGGGTTGAAATTTTTTGAAAAGTGGCGAAAGACACTTAACTTAGTGGAGCCTGATACAAAACGTGTCGTACTTGACGTCATTCTAGCTATACCTTATTCCTTTATGTACTTAATGAAACCTCAAGTATACACGCCGTTTAGTTTCCACGCGATTGCCCCCATAATAGCCACTGCACGTGTGTACAGAATAATTGTTTACTCGTATAGCAAATCCTCACGAGCCGGTACAAATCAATGGACTACGTTTTTGGCTCAGTATCTTATACTGTTTTTACTCTCAGTGCATACTTGGACTTGTATTTGGTACTTATTTGCGCACAAACACTTCGATTTACAAGAAATACGTTCATCTTGGTCGGTTGCTACAGTGAGACTTCCTACTGAGACAACTTTTGATTGGTATTTTGTCGGTGCATACTGGTCTGTATTATTTTTCACGACAAATTCTCTTGGTGACATATATCCAGTAACTACTTGCGAAAGAATTATAGCTGCCATTGCTGTATTACTAGGATTTCTGCTAACGACTGTAGTGTTTGTTGGTTCTCTTACGTCCTTATTCATAACGATAACTACTAGAAGAGCAAAGTATGTAAGACAATTGAAAAAAATACAAAACCACTTGGCTTTGATTAAAATGGACCCTGAAACGACAAAGCGTATTATAAGGTAACGAAGATAATATTTCCTGTAATAGACTTATACCCACGCATACGTACGTTGGACAAGTTCTGTCAGACATATTTTTTGTTCTTTTCAAGATATTATGAAGATCTTTGGAACCAGAAATCCGGCGTGTTTAAGCCCAAGCTAATGAAACTGCTACCGGCTCCGTTGCAAATGGAAATCTGCTATGATCTTAACGCAATACCTCTGTACAGTTCTTTGATATTCAGAAAACTCCCGGAAGCATTCCTCAGAAGATTATCCGTCACAATGAGTCATCAGTTTTATTTACCCGGCGACATTGTTTATAGTCATAATCAAAACAAGACTATCATGGTAATCATATATTTCTGCTTTGTTAAATATTTACACATTGTTCATTGAATTGCTATTAATAAATGGCAATACAAGTGGCTGATTAAAATTTATGCTTTTTTTGTTTTTATTCAACAAAGGTTTGTATCACGAACGGCGTCTTAGAACTATTATCCGACGAAGACGACGAAAGCCCAATGATATCTTTTGCTAAGGGTACATGTTTCGGGGAAATCTCACTGGTGTATAACATTCCAGGTACACATCATTATTCACTACTGCTTAAGTAGATTATTAAGATCTTATTTTACATAAACCACGAGTATCACAACCTTCATATTTTACCTACAGCCCGCTGTACAGTTAAAGCAGCGACGTATGTGGAATGTCAAGTTCTTAGTAAAACCGACTTTATTAGGTTGATGATAACTTATCCTGATTTAATTGCCAAGATACGGGATGAAATTCACGAAAGAATTCATCGAAGTCGTTGCAGAAAACAAAAGCAGGGGAAAAACAACCACTTGTCGTTGAATATTTACGCTTCTAAAGATCGGAAGAAGAGCAGCATTAAGTGCTTAAAGGATAAATTACGCTATATTCAAGGTAATATCAATTCAGAATTATTATTTTCGCCTGCTGTTTCACTACTTTTTATGTTTATCAACAAACTCTACATTTACTTTTCGCAGGTTTAAGTGATGTAGATAATTTAACTAAAGAAGATGAACTAGATGAAAATTGTTTAGATCTTTACATATTATCGGATCATGTTAAAAAACGGACCAATACCTTTACATGCTTGAATGAAAAATTTCCCTGGATTCTAGAATCTGATTGTTATTTGGTCAAATATTGGCAACTTTATATGCTTAGCATTGTTTTCTATGTATGCCTTCTGTACCCGTATTTTATTGGGTTCGAAAGAGAATTTCCAGGAGGAATCTTTTTCTACGTAGAAATTGTTATAACAATTTCTTTAATTTTAAACGTGTTCATTACAACAGTCACTGCCGTAAAGACTAAGAAAAAATATATTAGGAAATTTCTAAGCATATTGAATTATAGGATGTACACCCTCGGCTTTTATATGGATGTCTTTGCTATCATTCCTTTCGAATATATTGTCACAATACACACAAATGCATCGTACCTTGACAATTACAGAAATCATCTGTTTTATTTGTGCAAAGGCACTAAACTTTGCCTTGTGTGGAGATTGTCTAGTTTCTTTGAAGAGTTGGAACGGAAACTACTCGCTAATACAATCATAGTAAAGGTGTTTTTCAGTTTTATTTACTTTGTATTTAGAAATTAAGTTACGTCCTTCATGGGTGTTAGATTTATATCCACGTTAAGGATTATGTTATTTTATAGGTTGTCAAGTATTGTGTCTATATTGGGTTTATATGCTACTGGTCGGGCGTCATATTATACATGGAATCATGTTTCGTGAATAGATGTTCCGAAAACTCGTGGTTCGCTAGTGCTTTGACCTGGGAAGATCAAAAGAGCGGCGTGACATCGAGCAAGTTTGTACTAGACTAGCTAATAAAACTTGTTTATGCTGTCTAAAATTATCTTGGCAGAGTTGAGTTCAACAAACTCTTTTTCATAAATTCCAGATCTATGAAATTACACTCTTTTCTTTTCAGAACAGAATATCATATGCTAACCGCAACATATTTTGCTACTACTACATTATTGTCCGTTGGATACGGGGATTTCACACCTGGCGATCAATTCGACATGGGATTCGTAGCTTTCCTCAGTTTATATGGAGTTCTTCTCACTGGATATTGTGTATCTGAGTTTTCAGCTGTTGTGACACATTGTTCTAGGTAAGAACGTAAAATTTTAAAACTTCAGTTTATGATAGACACAACAATACTCCATTCCAATTACTATAACAATTTTTCAGGACCAAAACAGCTTTTTTGGAAGTAATTATTACTATTGATAGATTTATGAAAGAAAACAAAATGCACCCGGCGATAAAATCGAGAATTATGTCGTTTTATGAACTACAGTGGCAATATAATTCGGTAAAGGAGATAAATAATTTAATTAAATATTATGATCAAATTTAATTAAAAAATACAAAATACGATCGAATAACAAACCGAATGTAAAATATGTAGGACTGAACGCAGCAATTCTAATTCGGGAAGAACCCGATGCCAAAAATATTTCACTTAACACGTATAGATACTGTAAATTATTCGCTCCCAAGATATGATAAAATTTTGCAGGGCGTTGAACTAACTGGTGAAAATTGGCTCGAGAGAACCGTAGTGCCTTCAGAGCTAAGAAAAAAGTGCTTCACCAAGCGCGATTCAAGACGCTGACTTCAATTAGGTTCTTTCAAGTGAAAAATAAAGCTTACATTCATACGCTAACAGAAAGTATGTATTTATGAATGGGACTGCTATCTTGGGTAATGTAATTATTAGGGTGTAAAACGGTTTACACGCACGACCTAATTGTGTCAATAATGCTCGCGTCTGCCAAGCTAATTACCGCTAGTTCCGAAACGGATCGTATGTAACAGATTTTGTACGCCTTTGATAATGTCCCAGTGCCGACGATGATTTTTAAAATATATTTTAAATGTTCTGGAGCTTTTTGATTCATCGGAGGAACTTTACATAACGTTGTGCCAAAAGGAAGACTTTCAGCATTTTATGATTAAAGTAATTTTATGTTAAGACTAGTGTGTGTGTGCTTAAGCGAAAGTTAAGGTACCTATTGCAGATGAAAAGGAATGTATGTATGGAGTACTTGTAGATATTAATGCAAAACGTAGCTATACTATATATGTTATACCAAAACCATATATGTTATAACCAAAATGTGCTGTTGTTCATATATTTAATATAATAAAATTATTACGATAGCTGCCAGAGACATAATCCTGCCACCGGGAGAAATTGTCTACTATGGCGGAACCGTTACAAGAGACCTTTATATAATTGAGAGCGGTTATTGCTTGGTTATGTCTAAGGAGATGAGAGAAACTAAGAGGGAACGTGTCATTGGCCCCGGGAACCATCTGGGTTTATTGGTGTTGTTGTACGGCGTGCCCGCTGTCAGTACTGTAATTACTCTGACACATTGCAAAGTGAGTGACCATTTATTCGATGCGCATTAACATCTGTTTAAAAAGATACTTGGGCGTGAATATGGTGAAACTTTATTTAGGTGCCTACTTTCATACATAAAGAATTTATCAAATTATTATATTTGAGATGGAGTATGTCAGCTTCAATGTACAAAATAAATTTATTGATAGTGTTTCCGCAACTTTTAATTAAAATTTAAATTAGGAAACTAGATGTAAAATGAATTTGATGGCACATCTATCTATAAGTGTACGGGTTCCTACTCGTAAATTTAACAAGCTCTTATTTATTTTAGCTTATTAGCATCAGTCATTTCGCTTATACGTCAGCTTTGAATTTGTTCCCGGATATGAGGGAGCATGACGGGCTACTTTTGCCGGAAGAGTTAAAGAAAATAGAGCAAATCGCGAAGTCTCAAAACACTGACGCTTATTTGAAGCACTATAATCTCCTGACAAATGAACGCGGTAAAAAAAAGATTACAAATATACTGCAAGACTTTTTTAATGGTAAGCATTCAATAATTATAAAGTATCAGTCAATTTATGTGATCTGAATAATTTACATAATGTTTTTCTTTACTCAGATTCCTTCATAAATGTCCTAGAAGATTATAGGAAAAGGAAGGAAAAATACATAACATCTTACAAACAGTTCAAAGTGTTTAACAATTTGTCCCCGTATTTGCTAATGCCTATAGCAATCAAACCAGATGGAGTGTTTCTGAAAACCTGGGCCATTCTAAGAGTTTGCGCTGCTTATCTTCTCAGTTTACTGATTCCAGTAAGTTTATGAACCGGTCCATAAATAGAAATGTGAAAAATCTATTAAAACTCAAACATCACTTCAAGACTAAAATATGTGATGTATATAAGTTCGTGCACAAAAATAATTCATATTTAAGTATGTACACGCGAGATAATTATCTTCTAACAGAAAATAGGCCTAACAATGTCAACTCTTTTTTAAAATTCGCTAATCTCAAAAAAGTTGATTTTATTCATCAATGTAAATAGAAAAAGAATAGCACTAATTTAAATCTAACATAGCCAATCATCAATAATAATTACAGCTAACTACGGGAATATCTTCCAGATTGTCGTAGCAATGGCACCAACATGCTATCACTTCAATATAGCAATGGTAGTTTTGGAGTGTTTTTGCTACGTAGATTTATATTTGATGCTACACGTTGCGTTCTATGGCCCCAAAAATCAACTCATCTATCATCCCTACTTAACTGCAAGGAATTATTTAAGGGTGAGCAAGTTTGACCATTGATATGAATTCTTTCTACGTAGAATTTATAACGAACCAACTACCAAATGAAAGAAGGCAAATGTCCATATAAATTTTGATAGCCTGCGCTTTCACTACATGCAGACGAAAATATCCGAAATACAAAACGATTCTCCCGTACCTAAATATCGAAATACCAAAAAGTGGAAGCCGCCGTTACGTACAAATTGTCTAATAAAATCATGCTAAAATCACCAAAACTCTTACAATTGGTTCGTACTGTGTCGTGTCAGCCGTGTGATCATCCGACCAACCGGACCACGGTAAAATTACGCATATATGCTATTTTTCTGAGTGGGATATCAGATATTGCATAACACTATATCTTTAGCTTTAGTATTTTGATGGTGAATGGCATGTGGCTCTTGAAGAATCACATTAACAATTAATGTCTTTGTCTCAATTACCTATTATTTGATTTGTTTTTATCTAAAACCGTACAATGTACGTTGCAGAGGACATTCGTGGTAGATCTCCTCACATGTTTTCCGTGGTACGGCGTATGGAAGCTGTTTGTTCCAAAGCACGATGAAAATCATACTGTCCAGGACCATCAAGTAAACTTCCACATGTACCATTGTATTCTTAGAATGGTCAACGTTTTACAAATATACAAACTTTATGCAGCTTTTTGGGCGGAGTCAATCGGTGCATTGAAAAGGGTTAGTTATATATTTACTTTTTTTAAATATTTCAGCATTTACTGCTGAATATATGTTTGCCCGTAAGATGTTGTGAATTAAGAAAAAAACAATTTGAACCATTTTGGTGCCTCCAACACCTTTTTTTTTAATTTTTAGGCATATCTGATGAGTGTCGTGCAGTTTCTTTTGCTAACGCTGTTCTTTTTGAATCTGTACACATGTATATTAATAACGATGACATGCAGATATGTAGTTGCTTACGATTACGATGATTTCGCCGTAAAGCTGGAGGGATTATCTTTAGCCGGACCGTACATGAAAACTACTTACAACGTAAGAGGAAATATGATTTGTAAAGAAGGTATGCTTCTCCCAAAAAAAATAATGTTTTAATAATGTTATAGTCTATACTTAGAACATATTTTGAAAACATTATGGTGAATTCAGAATTGTGAGGCATGCAGATCAAGTGATACCTAAGTATTTACTATCGAACAACCATAACTCAGAGGTATAACTCGACGCCATAACTCACTCACTCATGAAGCCATAACGACGGACTTTAAAGCCTAAGTCGACGAGAGGCAAAGTATATGAAACCAATCTGCACTTGGCCAGCCTGGTGGGATATTACCGACCCTTGTCTAGCCATGAAAAAAGAGGGTTACTGATGTTATATTAGAAACGCATGACTTTCAAAGATACGTACCTACTTAATTTAGACTTAAAAAAAGCAGCCTTGCCTTAAATAACCACTTTTTTAACATTTTTACTAGGTTCTTGGATAGATGGTGGTAAAATATTCACAGACAACTATATATCTCCAGCTAAAGTATACTTGCTGGCTTACTATTGGTCAGCTGCGAGTTTCACCGGCGCAGGTTTCGGTGATATCACGGCCCAAGACACCTCCCACATGATACTCTCAATTTGCATCATCATACATGGAGCCTTGTTTTTCGGGTGGGTGATTTTATTCGTCATACCTAATCCTAAAATGGCTACGGCCGATTAGGATTCAGAAAACTTGTCTGAAGGAACGATGTTTTAGGAAGGTGGACCCGCCAAAGATATTTTAAAGACTGCGTTGCTTTTTTTTCATCGTTTTTTAATAATTTGCAGTGTAATAAATGACCATAGACAAATATGGTTTATAAAACTAAAGAACATTCGGTTTTTCAATTAAATGCCAATTAATAATTGATTAATTTCGTAAGAATTAATTAATTTCGAGTACTGTCCTGACGCAGTTGGTGCAAGCTCGGCTTCAAGCGGGAGGTCACGGGGTTCGATTTCCAGCACGGGTCACTTAGGAATGTTATATAATTTCTATACATATTATGAATCGGTTTAGGTCTGATCTGGTGAGAGGCTGCTGGTCGCACTGCTAAGCCATTTAGTGTTAGCGACAGGTGGTAACGGTGAAATGCTGTGTAGCAACCATTAGGGGTTATTTGTTAACCCCCTTCAAATTTATCTGCATCATGCTGCATCTACACTTAAAACCAGATGATGTTGCAACTAACTTGTTGAGAAAAAAACCTTCCAGGTATGTGTACGCGCGTATCGCATCATTAAAGGCGATGGCTGATCAAGTCGTTACGACATTCCAAGAGAATCTAAAGCATTTAGAATTGTTTTTAAACCGAGAGAAGGTACCGTATCTGTTGAAAAAGTCTGTCATAGATTACTGGAAGTACCAATGGAAAAGAACCGGTGGCTGGTCGGTAAGTAAATATCATGTTGTACCCAATCTTTCACTTAAAACCCTGGTATCATTGTAACAATTACACTCAAGACAATTTATATAAACCGGTCTCCTCCATATTTAGCATCAAAAAATTTTGGGGAAACTGCATGCCAATTTAAACGAAGACGCAGTTTTGTACATGTACGAAAAAACCTTAAGAGAGATACCGTTATTTGAGGAAGTGGAGTATTCTTTCTTTAGAGCCTTCGCGAAAAAGCTTAAAGAGCGATATTTTCAAAAAGGCTACATGGTGATGAGATCTAACGAGGTCATAAGCAACATGTACATTATTTATCGCGGCAAGGTTGGTGAATTTCTCGTTTAAATTCTGGTTTTATATGAGTCACGATACTTTAACGTTCCACTTGAACCCCTTTCATCAAGGTGGATATAATCAGTAATATTAACGAAGTGGAAGCCTGCATGGGGCCGGGAGGAATTTTTGGAAATATTCGCGGCGCATCAAGATATTTGACGATGTCTAATGTGGTCGCTTCAAGAAACACGGATTTACTTTATATGGAAGGCGCGGATTTCTACTCATTGTTAAAGGTTTGATTTTGTATTTAACTTTAATATGCTAGTAGAAAAATGAAAGTAGCTAGGTATATCATTTTTAGATTTTGATAGATTGCTATAGCAATCTTTAGGTACAAAGGTTGGTAAAATGAGCTGGAACGGGTATGAGGACTTTTTGTGTCGGAAATATCCCAGGGAATTGGTGGAAATTAGAAATTCAGGCAGACGGAGTTTCGGGAAATACCTAGAAGCTCATATTTTATGAATATACCTATATTCAATACTTTTAACGCCTTTATAAATTATTTTCAGAGTTATCCGTCTGTGCTCAGGAAAGTTAAATGTTCAGTCGACTCAACAACGAAAGATTATGTTTTGCCAACGGTTATGTCAGAAAAATCTAGTATGGAAGTAAGTGATATTATACCTTAGTAACGAATACTTCTGCTATGAATAAATAAAATTGGTATCGTATATCTTCGTATAACATCATACTAATATTATAAAGGCAACAGTTTTTATGAAATTGTGTATAAATGTGTCAGTGTGTATGTTCTGTACTAAAAACCGCCGCTAAAATTGAAGCGATTTGGCTGAAATTTGGAACAGAGATAGATTGTACCCTTTATTAACGCATATAGCATTCCCGCGGAATTTTTGAAAATCCAACGCAGGCGACGCTGCAGTTAACAACTAATTGTTCCTACTTATAATTATTATATATATATAAATGTTTACAGCTAGAAACCTATCCTTTAACGTATGAAGCAGATGAGGACGACGAAGACGAATTTGACCCCAACATATTTCTAGACGTAAGTCTGGCTATTCGAAAGTTGACTACCAAACTTCACTTCAGCAATATGATTATGCGATGCAAGTTTGTTTTATAATTTTCAATGAAACATAGCTGCTGTAGACTGTCTTAAATCTGCACAGTTTTAGGCCTATTGGATCCAAGTTCCAATGTGTACACTCTACAAGTTAGTACTTGACCATGATCTCACCTAATTTTAAATGACGATGCTGAAGACGTTATTGTACTATGTAACTTGGAAGGGATGAGTACTGAGTAGCCCCTTTCGGTTTCTACGCAGCATAACATTCGCTCAGAACCTTAAATCGCTTGGCGGTGCGTCTTTGCTGATAGGATGGTAACTAGTCGCTGCTGAAACTTCCCACCGGACTATAGGCATAACCCTGAACCCATAAGAATATTTATAAATTTCTAAAGTTGGCTTAGATCCCCAAAGTCCGTCGTTTCTCCGCACTATGTGCTTTACATTAAAAAATACATCTACATATCTATAAATAAAAACTTGAAAAATTAACAAAATTAATTTTAAATTGCAGAGCCCTGACAAAAGCGTAACAGAATCTCACGGATCGAGATCCATAACATCTGGAGATTATGCTGACTACATTTCAGCAGTCTGGCTGATATTTAACCCTCACAGGTAACAAATATTTTTTATGGTGGCTAAGCAGAGTTGATATACTGATTAACTCAACTAAATATTAGCTTTGAACTGAAAAGGTTGAAATTTCGCAAGGGCGGGAAAGAGTCTTTCACAATAACCATGGATTTTGTGGATTTTTCCGGAATTAAAACGGCCTTTGACTAATGCAGGATCAATCTACCTCCATACCAAGCAAATCGGTTCAATAGTTTTGGCCGGGAGTAGAAACATGCACAGTGCACACACAACCGCGTGTGAGCGGAAGGTGTCATGTTCGATTCCGTCGCTGGACAGTTTGCAATTATTTAATCTATCTAAATTCGCTCAGCCAAGCGATGTAGCGTTCCGGTGCTATACTGTGTAGCAACCGTCACCTCTTCCAAGTTAGTACGATAACTGCTTCCGCTGCATAACATTTGTAAATGATTGTTAACCCCCTTCTAATTTGTGGTTTTATGTTTCTAGATGGTTTCGTAGCAGCATTGTGCCAGACTGTAATTGGCTGACTTTTATTGGTAACAATCTTTCAATATAATATATAGGTTTAACATACCTACCTAGATTTAAACACCTACTTCTAAAGCAAGAAATTATCTTATTTTTCAAAAGTGGGTAGGTACCTACCTAAACTTAGAGTAGTCGGCTTGAGATGGATGATATTGAGAAAATTCAACTTGTGATCAAGGATCTTGAACTAAGTGAACAAATGATGATAAGCGACGAACTACAACCGCCTGTAGTAAATTTACATTTTCTTCCAAAGTAGATTTATACACATACGTTTAGCATGCGGAAAGTCATGCTATTCCGCATTCATCAATCGAAAAGTTACTGTACCAAATTTTTTAATGAAAATTTTGTATGTATTTATGTATTTACTTCAGTGACATCCTTTTGTTATTTTTTTTCACAAATGTGTTTTTTTGCAAATGTATTAAAATCGTCGTTCAATGCAAGTGCGGAATCGTCATTTCCACTCCTATTTATTATTAACAAACTGGGAAACGTGAAGAAATGACATACTTTCTGCACCTGTAACTATTGTTCCTTTTACAGATTATTTAATTATGGTTCTTTCCTATATGGACTTCATGATTCTTGTGTATCAAATGGCGTTTCTATCAAACGCTTACTTTTTCCACATGTGCATTGTGGTTGATGTAATATTCTTGTACAAAGCCTTCCTGGACATTCACAGCGGTTATATGAACAGATACGGAGACTACGTTTTGAAACCGAAGAAAGTGCGGAAAATGTATGTAGTTTCGTTTTACTATGCGTTTAAAATAGTTTAATACTTGCATCTCGCTCTGTCTATAACAATCTTAACGGGTGAGAGAGTAACGAATACAATAACATTCCTAAACTATTTTAAAAGCAACTTGATAAAGGTTGCGTATCTTCCGTATTTACATTGGATGCGTCGTCACTTACTACCAGAAGAAAGTCTCTCAACTCACTTATGATTTATAAATAACGACCTCGGCTATCGAAAAAACAGCCCCACGAAAGAGAAAAGAAAGTAGCTTCAAAATCATTATTATTTTTCACAAGGTAAATGTAGTTAAGGGCGATGGGTACCATCTGGACGCGAAAATTCAAATTTTATTTAGTTTTTCGCTCATAGTGGGCTAATTATACATCGAAGGCTAATGGCAATGTGTTTTGGCCTTTTGCGGGCACAACGTTTATGCATCTACATGTTTTTAACAAAATCTCTGCTGAACAACACTCATTTACTTCATATTGGTTCCCGATAGCTAGAAATCTGGGAATCTGCAAAAAATTACCTTTCGGGAACCAATATGAAATGAGTGGGAACTTTCGAGCAAAGTTTCTATTAAAAACATGTAGATGCATAAAAAGTAGGCCCGCAAAATGCATTGTCATAAATCTACAATGTGTAGTTAGTCTAATATTTGCGAAAAACGAAATAAAATTTGAATTTCGCAGGCTGGTAGGGCCGCAACACCTTAACATGCGGAAAAAATATTGGAATAACTACAAAAGTTACAAGTTCATCTAACATCAGCTTACTGCTTACTCTAACTACAAGCGAATACTTACTAATATCACTAGAAGACTGCTCTAATCTACTCTCAAAAATTCTATTCAGTCTGCCTTTTCTTCAAAGATATTTAAGGAGACATAGAGAGAGGTGCGATTGAAAACTGGCATAGAAAACTATACCAGATAAGCCAATAAATCAAAAAACTAAAAATATCTTATTGATGTTTCTCTATGCATCCTCACAATATTATCTTTCATGGAATAATTTTACAGGTACTTCTCTAAGGTATACTTACGCAGGCGTGACTTCTTAGCCAACTTACCAATATCATACTTAGCTTTCGCGATGTCTTTACGTCCGTCGGTACAGCAAGCACTGTTCTGCTATTTGCGGACGCCACAGCTGTTTAGAATTTCCTATTTGTTCACCTATCGACAGCATAGAAAAATTAATATAGGATCAGCGAATTTGTTTTTAAAATTGACGTAAGTATAAAACTCTGTAAGCAGATGGGAATACTAATACATATGTAAATTAAATAAATTATGTCGTGTTGATAGTATACTTTCCTGTGGATCTATTAAAATCAGTGCCACATAATCTGCCGTGAAACAGGGAATAAAAACCCGACCATCACAGTATGCCATTTAGTAGTAGCGGCCATCTTGGAAACGATAACTACGATGCCCACACACACAAACGCACGCAAGCACGCACGTGTAGATTTTGATCTATTCTATTGCTATTAACATCTCATCTGGCAAAAGGATCCAAAAGGCAAAAGGCATCAAAAGGATAATGTCTTCTAGATGTTCCTATTTTCAACTCTACTTCCAGCACGATTGCAATCTGGGCATCTCTGCTAACGCACGTAAACGCTTGTTTGTTTTTCAAACTGTCCTGCCTCACGCCGGTACAATGCACATCAGCTAATTGGATATCAAAAGAGGAGTTGAATCTACGCGGAAATTACGCTGAGGTAAAATTTGCTAGACTAACTGCCGTTTTCACTAAACCTATGAAACTCTTAAATCGAATGCTTAGCCGATAAGTGACAGTTTTCACCTACAACAACTGTCACCTTAGGGCTAAGCATTCGATTTAGGCGTTTCCTAGGTTTAGTGAAAACGGCTGTAAGTATACAGACATTCCGCATAAAGGGTAGGTATCTAATGTTTATGGAAGATGTTGATGTATGGAAGATGCTGCAGACATAGACATCTTTATATTACCCGGTCAACCACGCGACTATATAAATGGCACTCGTGTATTGGCCCCAAAAATGTCTGTTTAGGGCCAACGACGATACAGTAGTTCGCAGTAATTTAAACAGATGGCGCTACTTTTTTCTTGTGTGAAAAAAGTTAACGTAAATAAAATTCGTCCATCCAATATTAATGTCTTCATTAAAATAATTGGATAGTCAATATTTTCTATGCATTTGCAGTTAGCAACAGGAAGGTATCCAATTTATTCCCATTTCATACAAATTATCCCAAACCGAAGTAAATAGCAAACTCTTATTGTATCTTTCCAGAGAAACTTCTTCCCGCTCTACATAGCATCTCTGTGGTACATGATCAATTTGCTCACAATAACAGGAACTGGAGACGTGTCTTCCCAAAACGATTTTGAAGTCATTGAAACTGTGTTTATAACAATAGTCATAAAATTCTGCACAGGTTTACAATTTCCTGGTTTCTTAAATGTAGCCATTTTAGGTAGACAAACCAACAAAACATTTCTAGATAGAAGAACCACATAGCTCCACGTAACGCGTAGCTAAAGCGGCAATGGGCTGAGCACATAGCTAGTAGGACCGACGGCCGTTGGAACCCAAAGTGCTGGAATGGCCAAGGGAAAGTTCAGTGTTGGCAGACCACCAATATAGAACTACAAGACATATTTTGATAACATATTCCAATTAAATAATTAAATAATTCAGCGATTCCCGGGTTCAATTCCTGGCACTGGCGATTTTGTGATTTCTAACTTGGCTCATGTCTGGTCTAGTGAGAGACTTCCGCCGCCGCTGATTACCACCCTACCGTCAAAGACATACCGCAAAGCAATTAAGCGTACAGGAACGATTGGGGCGCCACTGATTGGAATAATATCTCTATCATATGCCCCTAATCACTGAATATATTCCTAGGTCTCCTAATATCAGAAATGTCAGCACTAATCACCGCTCATTCTTCGTCTCGCATCGCATACGACTACGGCATAAACGAGCTGAGAGATGGCTTGCGTGACATGGATCTGAGTGACCATCAGATGAACAAAATGTGGGACTACGTGCGGGAGCTGTGGAACAGGCAACAGGGGAAACAGGTCGGCTTTACTTATTCGTTTTATAGGTGATAATTAAGCGATAAAATCGCTAAGAGATTATTCATGTTGTATGCGTTCATAATCGTTAAGGATGAAACTTAGAAGAGTACGTGTACGCAACGAAGTTTTGAGTGGGTAAAAATATGCCCCAGACACCAAAAATGTCAGATGGGCTTGATAAATGTCAGTGTCTGGCTCCTGGCTCTCGTTCTATAAAGGATTTCTGAATTGCATTGGCTGCAATCGCTGCTGGTTACCGACCTTCCAGAAAAGATGTACCTCCGAACGACCTAAGTGTCCCTGATTTAAGGAAAGTAGTTACCTAATGTAGTTTTTCCTCCTCCAAAGTAGCAAAAACTATCTTCAGCTAATATAAAACTACCTTGAGCCTGCATGCAGATGCCGAAACTAGTCTACGAGTTACCATTCCGGCTTCGCTGTCAAGTCATGCAAGCAGTGTACGGGAGTCATATACGAGAGTCTCTCATATTTAGGAAGGCTGATGACGACTTTAAACGCATGCTATCAATGTGGCTGAAGCATTGTGTGTTTTTCCCTGGGAACTATATCGTTCAACGCGGCGATGCCGATCAATGCATTTACTTCATACATAGGGGAGAGGTGAGAACATTCTTTATGGTAACTAATCATTATATTATGTGTACCTATGTGTGAACTTTTGCATGTAAGTGTGCATAATTGTTGCTCCTTCACGAAGAAACTACTGAACCGATTTTGGTGAAATTTGGAATGGAGATAGATTATAACTGCGAACTTTTAATCCTGGAAAATCCTATGGTCACTAGTCCCCAGGTATACATAATATATAATATAAAAAGTATTACACTTTGAAAAGCAAAAGTTAGTCCTGAAATGGAGACTTGAATAGGCACTTACGGTATTTAAAAATCACATTACTTTCTAGGTTGAAGTGTTGACAGTCCATCAAAACTTGACTGAATCCATTTATGATATCCTAGGTCCGGAGGATAGCTTTGGTGTCGCTCAGGTTAGCTTTTTAGTGCTTATAATAATAATTATTACTATCCAATCACACACTATAATAGTTTTAGGTCGTTCGGCCAAATAAGCCTGCGAAACCAATTTTTTCATCAAGTATATAATATGTGGCTATAGGGCATCAAATATATATGTGCCTATGTGACTATGTGCCCTTATAACAATGAATTTGCGAAAAAAGTGGTATCAAAGCTATTTGAATCTCGCATTTAAGGGTTTGTTCGTGGGAGTTACACACCACTTTTCATTCCGAGCGCGTACAGTCGTCGACATTGTGTATTTAAAGTTAGATGAATGGAAATATTTGCTGGACTTCTACCCATTGTCAGCGAAAATAATTCAGAGGAAAGTTGAAAATGTATACTTAGCTATTTAGTGAATAAATTAAGTTTATATATAAAAAAGAAATTAAATAAATATTTTTGTAGAAAATAGTTTTATTTATATAAGAACGTATTTTTAAAGTATAATTATTACAATCACGTTAAATAACAAATCGTGTTTTATATAAATTACCAACTTTAACATAAATCAGTATTTTCGACGAGCAAAAAGGCACTATAAACAATTAGGATAGTTTTTGGTGTACAATTTTATGTCTATGTTTGTATAGTAGACGGCGCATAAGTTGAACCCTGCGCAGAAGACACTTTATTTATTTATTTAACCACACTTTGTAAGTTAACCGGTAGGCGCGCGAAAATGCATCTGCGCAAACGGCCGCCTTATTGGGTCAACTTAATTTCCGCGTACCTACTATTAGGAGTATCAATGTTCTTTCAACATAACTTTTAATATTCTACTACAAATGCAAACTGCTATGAAAGCAAATCTTCAAACTGATTTGACTGGAATATTATTTTCTGTGTGATTTTGGCATATTATATCGATTAAACAATATCACATACAATAAATGAAGCAACATGAATATTATTATGTGTAATATAGAAAAAGGAAGAGGGAAGAAAGAAGACTTACTGATTAATCTGTAAACACACAGTTCAAACCAATAGCGACAATTCCCGATATCTTATGTTTTGCCCTACTAGAGGTGTGAAATGTTACGTAACTTGTATGGAACTTATGTCGGGTATCTCTCGTAGGGCAAATCATAGATAGGTAGGTTATTGTCAACAGCCATAAATTAATGGCCAAGTCAGACAGCTTTCACGCCATAACAATTTGATAAAGAATTTTTGAAAATTAACCCAAAAAGAGGAAAAGAAGGGGAACAATAAGCGTGTGTCCGCTAGTTTGCTAGTATGGTATAAAATTAATTTTACCTCGAATTTACAAGGCCATAAAAGTGGTTTTGTAACTCCATTTAGGTCCTCTTCCTCTTTCTAGAAATTCTCTGAGAGACTCCCGGTATAGGGGTTCCTATAGTGAGATCAAAGTCGTCATCAGAATGCTCCATTGTTTCTTCTCTCTCCGAGTGAATGCTGTTCAATCTCTGACTGGCTTGCATTTGAGTTCGTTCTAGAGGCTGCGTTTGAGTTTGTTCTAAAGGCTGCGTTTGTGATAATAACCTGTAATTTATAAAAGTACAAACATTGTAGGTTTCACATAGATAAATTCCATTGGACTTCTTTTTTGGGGTTCCATACCCAAAGGGTAAAAATGGGACCCTATTACCCTATTAATGAGACTTCGCCGTCCGTCTCTGAAACAATTTTTTATAGTCAGATACAAAAAAAACAAGAGTCGCGAATCAAAGTATGTTGCTCTTGTTTATGCTCATGTTTATTATGATTCGCGACTCTTTTGTTTTTTTTTCATGAAAACTCGAATTTCTTATGGATACTCGAAAATCTATACAAATATTATAAAACTAAAGAGTTTGTTTGTTTGAACTCACTAATTTCATGAACTACTAGTCAGAATTGAAAAATTATTTTTATGTTGCATAGTCCACTTATTGAGGAAGGAAAAACTATTACCCTTCACGATTAAGTTGCTCTAGTTGAGAGGGATCATAGGTAGCCCCACAACATGGCCATTTGGACACATTCTGTAAATATGTGGCCAAACATCGCGAGTGAACTGCCGCTTGGCCGCATGAGAAACAGTTGTAGCCCTGGAATACAAAGAGAAAAATTATTTATTAGTATAGCAATTAGTTCTTCTCTCTCCCTAGCAGAGACGACGCGCATACTGATTTGACCAGGAGGTAGATATTCTGCTTTGAATTAAACAATGGTGATTCCGATGCAAAGCTCATTACAGAGGGCGTCACACTTAGGTCCATCCGAACATTTTACGTAAACCTTCTTCATACAAGCAAACAGTAGCGTCATCTGTCAAAATACCCGCCGCCGCCGCCGCCCGAACTACAGCGTGGCCTTATACTGTTGATACTAATGACTCCCATAAACTGAAGACATTTTTTCGTGCTGTTCGCCCTGTCTTTAGTATACAAGTCTGTGGCGTCACAGCAGCGCTATGGCTATTGATAAATCGATTTGTTTACATGTGGTTTTCGGCACCGTTATGAATACGAAAGGTTATAAAAACCAAAACGTATGGTACTGACAGTTTTCAAATGCCATGGCATAGACTCAAAGTCGTTGAAGCGCCATCTGGCGTGATAAAATAGCAGTAAGGGTATTTATTGCAAACGATAATTGCCCCCGAAGGGACTCAATCCTTGCGGAGAAGACCATGCTGCTGCAATAATTGCAATATAATACCTACTGTGTCTTGGTTTGAATTTTAATAATGGACATTAGAAATGATGGTTCAGGAGGGCGAGTACAGTGGTATGCCTCATTTGGTATCGACCGTAGCTAGCTATCCCACTAGCAAAGACTTACGGCGGTTCGACACTGTGTAGCGACCATTATGGGGTCCTTACCATTTCCAGGTTAGTATGAAATCTTTAGCTGTATCCACTACTAACAGTTGAGATTGAAATCAAGTATAATTTGTTACATTTTTCATCCAAAAAAATTATTTACTCTTCCACTAAAATATGGCATAGTCTCTCTAATAGTCTTGAGTGTATAGACGTGCAAACTTCACACATCTTCGGAAACTGCAGAGCTTTCCAGAATGCAGATTGTTTGTGACGTTTTCCTTTTTAGCGGTGCAGAGGGCAATAGGGAAATTTCCCTCCAGGCAGGTGTTGTGCCTGGGGACCGCTTGTGATCCGAGCGTGTGACGTCAGAAGTTGTATTTATAGAACGCTCGTCGAATGCTCTGTCAGCGTGTGCTATTGCGTTTGTTACGCCATCTATCGTCAGCTATCGAAGCCCGCTACAATCACTCCCCTCTGAGACTGTTGAGTCGTGTGTCGTTGTGGTGCATCTGGTGCGTGTCAACAGCGTGCAGCATCGTGGAAGTGCGTCAGCGATACCGGGTTGACTTGGGTGGACTGCGTGCCGGCGAGGTGTGAGTGACCTTCGAACCGGGAGTCCGTTGATGATGCGGCGGCGCGCGATCAGTGAGTCGATCGGCGGTGAGACGTGTCGCGGTGACCAGTGAGTCGGTCGGCGAAGACTGGGAGTCTGATGCGAGGAATGAGGTTTTTGCGGTTGCTTCTTCGATATTGTAGCGGTTGATGTGGTTCTTGTGGTTGCGGTTGTTGAAGTTGCAGTTTCGTTGTTCTTGTTGCGTGTTCTTCAGTTGTTGTGTGCCCTTTGGTGGTGAATGTTGAAATCACGTTGGGCGGCACCACTTTAGCGGTGCAGAGGGCAATAGGGAAATTTCCCTCCAGGCAGGTGTTGTGCCTGGGGACCGCTTGTGATCCGAGCGTGTGACGTCAGAAGTTGTATTTATAGAACGCTCGTCGAATGCTCTGTCAGCGTGTGCTATTGCGTTTGTTACGCCATCTATCGTCAGCTATCGAAGCCCGCTACACCTTCACCATCAGACTTTCATTGCTTAAAAAGCACTAAATGTGGCTAAATGTGGCATTGCCTGGTCAAATCAATACATATAATAAATAAAAAATATAATATTCAACATACTCTGTACACAATTTCTCTGCAAAGACAGCATTCTTGGATGGTGTCTGGCATATTCTCACGTAGATAGCCTTCAAACTCATGGATTGCCCGTATACCCAAAGCGTAGTTACAATTGGTTTGTTCCAAATAATACATTCTGCACCAGGTGTTTAGTAATCTCTGGAAAATATATTAAAACATCTTAAGAAGCTTTTTAGTCAATTATATGTTAGAAATTACATCTGGGGATGACTCTGTATCAGCTTAATGAATTTAACTTACTTGAAACACTGTATACCAGGGGTTTCCAATCTTTGAAGCACATATTAGGGGCCATAACTTTTTAAATGGTGAAAAGAGTTTTAGTTTATATACCCTTAACTTTATTTTAACTCTAGATTAGTTGCAAAGAGCAACTACTTTTATGTATTGTGTTTATTATAGTACACATATTTCAATTCACAATGAAGCGCTCCACTCTGTCAAACTCCATACAAATCAAGTGAAACATAAGCGATTTTGACATAGTGTGGTGCATATTCGTTGATTAAAATATTTATAAGTTAGGTTTCCTGTGTAAAAATTTCTGTCATAAGTTTACCTTGCAAGTAAATAAACAGAGTAATTACCATTATGTACTTTGAGGTAAACAATAGTAACAAAAATAAAACATTGACTGTCTGGGGCTGTATTGATGGCACTCGAGGGCCAGATTTTGCCCACTGGTCATAGTTTGAAGAAAAGAAAAGAGTTTATAGGCATTATCTGTATAATAATAAGTAGTTAAATCACTGATAAGAAAACTCAGAATATGAGTATCCAAACAATTTACTTAAACTTTTTTCATACAAAGTGAAGCGACCCAAATCACATCTGCTTAAAGTTCCCTTGAAGTGATCGCAGATATAACCACAGAGAAAAATAATACAAAGCAAACAGTAGTTTGCTTTGTATTATTTTTACTGTTGGTGGTAAAAAAAGTATTTTTGGCACCAATAAACTGGCAACATTTTATTGCACCGTCCGCTCTGTCCAGGGTACATGTCTATTACCCAGTTAAATACAAATAGTTAAATACCCAGTTAAATATAGCAGTGATAGCTCAGTAGAGTATAGACTCTACTGAGCTATCACTGCTGAGCCTTCACTACTTCCGTGAAGTGATAGCTCAGTGGTTCTGACATCAGCATCACATAAGGTGAATCTTGGGCACGCACCTCTGACTTGCACTCACATAACTCGGAAAGAGTTATATGTGTGTTTTTAGGAAAGTTAATATCACTTGCTTAACATTAAAGGAAAACATTGTGAGTAAACCTGCATGCCTGAGTTTACAAAAATGTTCTCGAAGGTGTGTGAAGCCCGCCAACCCGCACTTGGGCAGTGTGGTTGGCTATGGCCAAACCCCTCATAGTCTGAGAGGAGACCCGTGCCCAGCAGTGGGACATAAAAGGGAAAGGATCAGATGAATGATGATAAATATACTCTTCAATCCTGGTAATGAACAAAATAGATTAAAATATCCTTACTTGTGCATCAGATTTAGACAGTTTCAATTTATTGACTAAATTCAGAGCATACTGGGATGTTATTTGTCGACTTTCAGTTGTCATGATTTCCTCGATCAAAACTCTGAAGAAATCCAGCTCCTGTGGTGAGAACACATTCTGGGATTTTGTGGCATCATCAAATGCACGGGAAAGAAATACAACATTTTTCTCTGCAGTTACTTCATCATTTACAATTTTTATCTCCTGATCGAATGGCCTTATTTTCTCATTTACCTCCTTGGTTAAATCTT
Source organism: Coenonympha glycerion (assembly GCA_963855885.1). Lineage (NCBI taxonomy): Eukaryota > Metazoa > Arthropoda > Insecta > Lepidoptera > Nymphalidae > Coenonympha > Coenonympha glycerion. The sequence continues at coordinate 9,687,804 of OY979637.1, read as the reverse complement.
CCAAAGAAACTTTTTCCCTATCTGAAAAAATTACATAGAATTACATGCATACAACTAAAATAGGTAGTAAATACTTATAAAAATACATAAGACAGAAATAAATTTAAAACTAAGGTCTAAACAAAGTTTGTACCTAAACTATCTAAAATAACTAGGAACATCTGGACTTATTAACTCACTCACTGACTTATCATCACCTTCTTTGTCCTAGGTGAAATTTTGAAGTATCCTTTATACATTATGAATAATAATAAATGGGTTATTAAAAGCAACAAAGGCATATTTAGTTAGTAATAATCACATGAAATTTTTTAAATCTATGTTAATAGTCTACAATTGAATAATTGTAGACTACTAACATAGATTTAAGTTTTTTGAATGAAAAGGAGACCATAATACAAGCAATAAAAAGATTATGCTAGATTCTCATGACACTCTCCTGGCATCTAAGCAGAGCAGAAAAGCTTGTAATTTATGTAAAGAGAGAAGTCTTAACTGATAACATGCAGATTTTTTGACCTAGGAAGCTGAAATTTTGCAGTGTTCAGGTCAGGTCATCTAGTATGAGTAAATTGAAACCTGTTACACGTTAAAACTCTTCGTTGGCTTCTCAACAAGACTCTAAATAAGTCGTCGGCACCTTGAGCGACCTGCTATAAGCCTCTGGGCTAGCTTTGGTGGTTCATGGAGGTTCATGGGTTACCCAACAGGGAGCGCAGTCGACCCCAAACAAGATAGTGGAAGAAACTGGTTCATGGATGAAGAACCTGAACTTTAATTACCTGGAAAGGATCGATCCAAAACCCTCTGAGCGTCTGCATAAGGTAGGACTCCCCGACTTGCAACGGTGCGTAAGAAAAACCTATGCACATTACCGTAAGTCATTTTACGTGATTAGCGCAATAGGTATAGCTTAGACATCAGTTTATCACCATACTCCGTTAGTTAGTAAGTACCTACTTAAAAATTCCGGCAGGATAGTGCAAACCGATAACAGCGATAAGTGATAACCGCCAAAAACAAATTGTACAATAAACAATCACAGACCAGGAACCGAATGACACAGAATCAAGAATGACAGAACCATAGACAACTATGAACTAAAGAACACAACCATAACACACGAAATCAACGACTCTGCCCGCGAAATTTAAAATTTTCGTGGATTTTTGCAATTTGTACGCTAATTACACATCCGAGATTTAATGACAGTGAATTTGCGGGAATGGCAGTATCATCTTTACACGATTATATCAAAATCTTTGCATAAAAATGTGAAATTCCAGGAAATTAGTCCGAGTATCGAGTTTTATGTGAGTAACTCGCAAATCTCGGACTAATTTCTTTAACTCGACACTTTCGAGCTGAGATTTTTATATAAACACGTGAAGATGATATTGGGATTATCGCAATTTGGCTGCCATAAGCCTATTGTGTCTTATCAGCTCAAAAATCGCGAAAAACCATAAAAAATTTGAATTTCGCGGGCAACAACTTCATTAAGTCATAGACAACAGCATGACAACAGCTGTCAATTAGTGTCAACGTCAATGTCAGACCACAGTGTACAATGAACATCCAGGGCTGCCAGGTTGGGGGTTTTTTTGCATTTTTGGGGGAAAAAATGACTCTTGGGGAAAAACTGGGGAACTAGAATCTTTGGGGAAAAATGAAAAAATAATGAGGAACTTTGGGGCTAAAACTTTAAAAAATGTTAAAACATATAAAGCGCAATGAAACGAACGTACTTTTCGTTCAGCTAATATATCATGGTTAAAATGCAAAAATCCAGAGCTATATAAAAAATCTCTGCTGTAGACTGTCTATGCTATGGTCTGTCTAGTCTGTGGTTGATTGCGATTGGAGAAATTCAAAAGCGATTACCGAATAATATTAAAATATTAGAAAAAAAATCATTTTTCTCGCCACAAATCGTGACAAGCCAAGTAAGATCTAATATTTAAGAAAAAGTTGTCGGTTTCAAGAGTGTGCCTGGAGGAGTGGAAAACGTTGAAGCGACGCTGTAAGAGTGGAGAATTCTACCTCTTCAGATATGGCCAAAAACCAAAACAGCTGACGAGTTTTGGTGTTGTCGTACAGAAATGCTTGTGGAGAGGTGTTTTTTTTTTAATTTAACAAAACTTGCCACGGCTATTTTGAGTTTGCCATTTTTTAACGCTGCAGTAAAACGGGCGTTTTCCATGATGAACAACGTCAAAAACAAATTGCGAAACAGAATGTATACGAAAACTGCTGATCATATTATGACCACCATATACCACGGCGGGTGCACAAAATTTGAGCCAAGCTCTAGAATGTTATGTTTATTTAAGTCCGAAATAGTCTATCAAACAGAAGATGAAGAGAAAGTAAATGAAGTATTTGCTATTTTTAATGAAGAATAAATAATTCAATACTTAATCAAGTATTTGATTCAAATTTTTTTCCTCAGTAAAATAAATCAATTTTAATTTGTATTTATTTTTATTTGTGACAAAATTGAGGGTTTATTGGTTTAATATTGGGGAAAAATTAAAATTGATTTGGGGAAAATCATAAAATTTCATCTGGCAACCCTGCGAACATCCCATCATAACAAAGATAATATAAGCCTCATGTTCTTACATGGCTATCTTGGCGCGTGGCAAAAAATCGGAACTAACTCCGCTATTTTGTGATACTGTTTAATTACAAAATAGCGGAGTTATTAAGTGATTATTAACAATCACTATTATAGTGGTTTAATAGTATATTATCGCTATTATATGTTGTGTTGCTTTTGCTTAACTAAACTAAAATAAAACTAAAATTGAAGTAAAATTGAGATTATATCTAGCTGTCTTTGTTCTAACGCCTTCCACACGAATCTTTGCACTATCCAGTGTTTTTTAGTCGTTTTCGGGAAGGTATTCAAATAAATTACAGCCTAAATTAATACAATTGCCTACAACTTGTTACCCAAAGTATAGGTACCAAAGTCTCATTACAAAAACTCGGTAGGTATTTAGTCTTTGGGTAGGTACCTACAAATTACAATCAGTGATATAGAGTAATCTGTGTACAATACTTAGTATGGCGAACTCAATAGGTCTGCCCGCGAAATTCAAAATTTTCGTGGTTTTTTGCAATTTGTACGCTAATTACACATCCGAGGTTTATGGCAGTCAATTTGCTTGAATGGCAGTATCATCTTTACACGATTATATCAAAATCTTTGCATAAAAATGTGAAATCCCAGGAAATTAGTCCGAGTATCGAGTTTTATGTGAGTAACTCGCAAATCTCGGACTAATTTCTTTAACTCGACACTTTCGAGCTGAGATTTTCATATAAACACGTGAAGATGATATTGGGATTATCGCAATTTGACTGTCATAAGCCTATTATGTCTTATCAGCTCAAAAATCGTGAAAAACCACAAAAAATTTGAATTTTGCGGGCACACCTGTGGTGTGCTCCTCTATACCTACTTGTGGTTACGAGTATAGGTACATGTTACAGCGGAAAAGAAAAATAAGGAGCATTATAAAGAATAGTTGCCATTACAAACAGGATTGCAATTAAACCGCTCGTGTACGGTGTTCGTAATTGAGCGTTCTATCCGTGACATTCGGAATTGCGGTTTAGAAAACACATTAAAGTTGATCGCACACTGTCGTAATGCCAGCGACACGATGCACTTTTCTTGCTGTTCCTTTTCATGCTCTTGGATCTTTGGGGCTATTTACGTAGGTAAAGTTTTCACACAGTGATGTGAAACAAGAAAAGGAAAAAGAAATTACGTCTACTGGTTTGGACTATAAAATTGAATGTAAGTATTTCATCGTAGGAAATACATCTGCGCCGATCTTGATAAGACTTTCACAGATAAGTAGGTACCTAAAAGACTTTACAAAGTGTAAGTAGTCTCACATTCATTTTAATTTTTAACCGACTTCAAAAAAAGGAGGAGGTTCTCAATTCGTCGGAATCTTTTATGTACGGCGGAACGTTATAATAATATGTGTTAGCGTGAATTATAAAAATTCTACAATAATTGTCTATCGGCTAGCGAACTGCAAAGCTACGGAGCTATGGCAAAAGCTAGATACTAATATAGTAGATAATAGCTGTAAATTTATGTAAGAAGATAGGTAGGTATATAATTTTTCAATACATTTGTATGGTATGGCGCACTTTCAGAGGCTGTCATTAGTATTCGAAAGTTAAATCTTACGCACAGGCATCTTTCTTTTTCGTGGTCGTAACTTACTTTTACAAGCTCGATCATTACTTTTGCAAAACGTTTGATACCAAGGAGTTTTCATTGTACAATAAAATGGGATGGACATTGGGATGGGATGGACACAGAAGGATTTTTTTTTTTCGTTTTCTTTTATCTTTTATCTTTTTATCTTTTTATCTTTTTATCTTTTTATCTTTTTATCTTTTATCTTTTTATCTTTTTATCTTTTTATCTTTTTATCTTTTTATCTTTTTATCTTTTTATCTTTTTATCTTTTATATTTTTATCTTTTTATCTTTTATATTTTTATCTTTTATCTTTTATCTTTTCGATTGCGAATTCGAAGTCGCCTTCGATGTCGATCTTCGATATTTTATTTAAGGTAAAAACCAAACAAGATGGAAATTGGCCCCCAAAATCTTGAGCAAACATAATATTAACTCTTTGATTTGTTTTTTTACTAATTCTCACAACTGTATTGAAAAACGTCGTGTGACACACGGGTGTATAGGTTTTTGCAAACTCGTGACATTAAAAACCCTCGCCTTCGGCTCGGGCTTGTTAATGACAGCTCGTTTGCAAAAACCTACTTTCCACCCTTGTATCACAATGTACTATAGTTGAAAATAATAATAACTGTATCCAAATAGACACATTTCGTAGGTACATACCCTAAAACCAAATCTCAACTATGCTTGATGACTTCCAAACTAGCCGCGATCCTCTAACCATGGGCGTAGCCAGGGTTTGGTTTCGGGTGGGGGTTTTTCAAGAAAGTACGTGAATATTTTAATAAAAATTACCTTTCAACACATAATATATTACACGGGTATTTCTTATGAAATTTCAAAATTTGAGTCCCGAGCCATTAGTGCCGAGTCATATGCATTAAATACGTAAGTCTTTTGTTTTTTGAATGTACGCTGTCTATACCGCTATTGTTTAAAAATAAAACGTATTACCTCTAAAAGAAAAAATATATATATCGCTACTTTGTTACCGTAAAAATCATTCCCTCACCTTGTCCCTTAGTACAAAAATATTACTAAAATGCCTATTTGTCTGGAATATATCAATATTCTTAACAATATTATTATGCAAATATTTAAGAAGAATGTTTGTTTTATCGTCTATAAAAGCTTCCATCTTACAACAACGGATTTATAATAACAATAATTCGATTTTAAATATGTCCCGCCAAATAAAATCGTTCCCTCATCCTATTACGAATATTCGAAATCTCAATGTGTCAAACGATATTTAAGAGCGCGATCTTAAGTTTTTAGTACCTGGCAACACTCTCTAATGATTCAAGATGGTGATTTCTTCTCAACCGTAGGTGAGTTCGTATAAAAAAATATTTTGTGATAAATTGTTATAAGTTAAATTTATGACGATCATTCCCTCACGTTACATGAATGTATTAAGTATTTTAATATCTATCAATAAAATTTGTTGGTTTTATGCGTTTTAGGGAGTAAAATACATATTCGAAATGTAACAAACAAATTGAGGTTATGTGTCGGTGATTTTGTAGCTTAAGTTAAGATTCGTCATTCCCTCACAGTCATTCCCTCACTGCATTTAGGAGTGAGGGAATGACAGCCGTGTGAGGGAATGATTTATACAGAATTCTGCGGTTTTTTTTAGATTTTTATTTATTTCTTGCAACTTGTATTTCATGGTATTTAATTTAAAACAGGTGCATGTATGTGGAAGCAAAATGGCACGACAAAAGAAGTTGAGTGATGCAGGAAAATAAAATAAAAAAGAAAGAGTAGATACACAAAGGCGAGAAAAAATTAAAAATAATACAGAATCTTTGGAAAAACTGCGGGAAAAAGAAAAATTAAAATATTTAAAGAAAAAGAGAAAGGTCAAGTAAAACCAGTTATTCATATGAATGCTAGAGAACTTAGAAAAAAGCGAAAACAATGAAAAGAAAAAAGATAGATAGATAGATAAACTCTTTATTGCACACCACAATAAAAATATAAAAAAGAAATAAATAAATTAAATACAAACAAACTTAGGAATACAATTTGGCGGCCTTATCGCTATATAGCGATTTCTGCCAGGCAACCAATAATGTCAAGGAATATTTGAAACTGGATACGCGGTTAAATAAATACAATATAATATAATAAATATTGCGATGACAAATTTTTAGGTGACAGTTAGTCATCAGCACTCAGGCAACTGAGATATAAAGTGATCTTTCACAAGTCTTGTAAACTGTCCTATAGTCTGGGCCTCTCTGATATCGAGAGGTAAGGCATTCCAAAGATTAAAAGCCTGAATCGTAAAAGACTTATCAAAGAAGGAAGACTTATGCGCAGGCATCATCAAAATAAGTTTCCACGAAGAACGGAGCAATTCTCCAGGTTAACCTACCAAATTGAATTTCTCGTTTAAGTAAGGGGGCGCAGGGGGGGGATGAAACAGAACACAGTACAGAATGGAAAGGATGTGTAGATTCCGGCGAAGTCGGATAGGTAACCAATTAAGGCGAGAACGAAATTGTGAGATATGGTCATATTTGCGTAAACCAAATATGAACCTAATAATGGGATTCTGAAGTCTCTCAAGCTTACTTAATTGGTTTTCATTTAAGTCGACAATGCTTGCGTCAGCATAATCAAGAATAGGAAGGAGAAGAGTCTGTGCGAGCATAATTTTTGTAGGAATTGGAAGAATAGATCGAAGGCGACGCAAGGAGCCCAAGGATGCAAATAATTTCCTACTGACTTGTTTAACATGTTGAGCCCAGCTTAAGGTCCTATCAAGATACACTCCCAAATACTTTACGTTCTCACAGTACGGAATAACAACATTATTGAACTCAATAGGAGAAAGTGACCGTCTGTCAATTTTGGATATCTGCTTTTGGCTACCAATAACGATTGCCTGTGATTTACTCGGATTTACTTTAAGTCCAAATAATTTGCTCCACTCAAGGACGGAGCAAAGGTCTGAGTTCATTCTGGCTATTGCATCAGGCAGGTTTTCAATCGAAGACTGGGTGTAAATAGTGAAGTGTTTAGGAATAAAAAAGCTATAGCACGCCAAAATTTACTAAGAATTGATGATACACCTCCACCAAGTCCAGTATTAGTTGTGCAGCAAATTAGAGAAGAAGTAGCTGCTCGAAATAGACAACAGATACGAAGGCGACGAGCTACTTTCTATGCAAAGATTGCAAAGTTGAAAAAAATTGAAGAATGCAGTGAAGTTAAGTGAAAAATATAAGAAGAGAAGATACTTGAAAATGAAAACAAAAAAAACTGACCCAGTATCGCCTGGAAAACTAATAGAAAATGACCAACATAAATGTTGGTCATTTTCTTTAAGTACAAAAGATTGTTTATGTTCAAAGTACAAAGTTTTGAGTTGATTTTCTTTAGAATATGATATTTCATTGTTTGATACATATTTATAAAAAATATTATAATTTCTTTCATTTGTACATGTTGTTTTTTTACTTTATTATAATTATAAATCATTCCCTCACTCCGTTAATCATTCCCTCATTTATTTATTTTTTAAAACCTCATTTTTTATTGGTTGTATACAAAAATATGGAAGACCAATATCCCTGGACAGATCTCTAAAAGCAACGTTTCGGATCTCTGCAAAAAAATATCTAAGTTTATAAAAAAAAAAGAAATTTCAATCTTATCTCAAATTTTGAAATTTCATAAGAAATACCCACACATTCTATTTGAATTACTTTTTTGAATAAAGGGAACCGCCTTCAAAAAACAAACCCCTGAAAAGCACAAAATAATTTCTAATAGATCTGGGTATCCTACTTAGTTTTTGAAGTTGAGGAATGACGAGGATGAGGAATGTCCTTTTCGCGATAGGTCAAATAGATCGGTTCAGCTAAACGCGAAATAAGTGAAAAATTACGTATAATTTTTTTTTTTGGACAGTAGGCCGTAAGCTATTTTAAACTGACTTCAAAAAAGGAGGAGGTTCTCAATTCGTCGGAATCTTTATTTATATTCTTAAACTAGCTTTTGCCCGCGGCTTCGCCCGCGTGAGTTTGGGGGTTTTACAAATCCCGTGGGAGTCCTGGATTTTCTGAAAAATAAAAACAGCATATGTGTTAACCTAACTTCAGAAACACGATTGGGTAAAAATTTCTCGCCAAAAAGTTCTCCCAAAAATTGCTCCAAAATCTCCATTTTTCTAATTTCTATCGAAAACTACGATGAACATGATTGTAATTTTTGTTTTAATGTATCGGTAAAAAATAATTCCCAAAAACGCTCAGAACGACATTTAAATAACTGGCTTAGTTTTTGAAGTAATTAGGTAAAACAAAGTTTTTCTGTTCTATTCTTCCGCAACGCTGCATACTAACCTAACCTAACCTAACCCACCAACATAAGAGTGAGAAGGACGAAAATAAAATCAACGTATCCACTTAAGAGTGAAATAATTTCAGAACCTTTACCTTATAGGTATCCATTTTCGCATTTATAGCATAATTACTATCACATAGGTATTCTATTGCTCAACTAAAACATATTTTTAATAGCGAAACAGTTCTAATATCAGAAACTATACAGGAACACCTTTTTAGCATTATTAACCTGTATCCCATTGCTTAACCAAAACACACATTATAAATAGCGAAACAATTGTACCACAGATCACTATATTAGTTACTACGTAATGTACTTTCAGAACCTTTATGGGTAGGTACCCATTTCCACATTTATAGCATTACTAATTACTATACCATATCCCATAGCTCAACTAAAACATACATTGTCAGTAACGAAACAGATGTTAGTTCAGAACATATATCATATAGGTACCCGTTTTCATAGTTATAATATTATTAACCTGTATCCCATTGCTCAACTAAAACACAAAATGCTAATAGCGAAACAGTTGTAATGTCGGAACCAATAATACAGGTATCATAATACAGGTATCCATTTTCACATTTATAGCATTATACATTATTTATAGCATTATAGCATTATAATTTATAACATTATTATCCCATATCCCCATGTTCAACTAAAACACACTTATTAAATGCGTACATTGCTATGTTCAGAACCTACATAGTGGCCATTTTCACATTTATAGTGAAAATAGATTCAGCTTTTGCCCGCGGCCCCGCCCGCGTCAAATTCGCTTTTTCATGAATCCTAAGGGAAACGTCATTTTCCCGTTATCGTTCCCTATTCCAACCTTTAAACATGCTTTCAAGCAAGTTCGCTTGAACAATCTATCTATAGATGTAGCTATAGATTGCTCTAGAAAATTTGGTATTTTGAGTATCCCACGGGAACTACGGATTTTTCCGGGATAAAAAGTAGCCTATGTTTTAATCCGGGTTATAAGCTACCTATGTTCCAAATTTCAGCTAAATCGGTTCAGTAGTTGCGGCGTGAAGGAGTAACAAACATACACACAAACTTTCGCCTTTATAATATTACAAGTTCGCTTGAACAATCTATCTATAGATGTAGCTATAGATTGCTCTAGAAAATTTGGTATTTTGAGTATCCCACGGGAACTACGGATTTTTCCGGGATAAAAAGTAGCCTATGTTTTAATCCGGGTTATAAGCTACCTATGTTCCAAATTTCAGCTAAATCGGTTCAGTAGTTGCGGCGTGAAGGAGTAACAAACATACACACAAACTTTCGCCTTTATAATATTATTAGGATTAGGATGACAAATCAACGTTTGCCGGTCTGCAAGTGTTTATGCTGCTTAGTGCTGCTTAGTGGTTTGGACCCAATGATATATTATAATATATATAAAAAGTTTGGACCCTAAAGCCCCCCCCCCCTGGCTACGCCCATGCCTCTAACCCTTTATTAAGGCCTACCTACACTGTTTTGTCGACTAATTAAATGTAGGTACTTATCTAAAGTTTCAAACTCATATCTAACGATTCACGTCAATGAACTTAGAAGTACCTACCAACTTCTATTTGAATAAAATTATTTTCTAGGTAGGCTTATAGATGTTACGGGCCCCACAAGTCACAACGTTTATTATAATTTTAAATAACCTAAGCTGGTCTTAGGTTATTTTTACATCATCACTTCTCATCGAATGCGATTGCAGTCAAGTTAGTGTACCTATTTAAAGTACTTACTTGTATGAAAATTATTGACAAACCCACAAATCTATGGAACTTCTATATGAAAACTCATCAAGAAGGTTCGTTTCAGCCGACGGACAAAGGCCTCCTGCAATGACTTCTAGCCCGCACGATCCTGCGCTAGGTACTTGTATCAAGCACCTTCCCGCGGCTCTTTTAATGTCGTCAGTCCATCTGGTCGGAAGTCTGCCAACACTGCGCTTTCCCGTGCGGGGTCGCCATTCCAGCACTTTGGGTCCCCAACGTTCGTTGTTCCTATGTGCCCCGCCCATTGATATTTTAGCATCGCGATAGATACGTTGAACTTATTGTCATTAACTCTAGTGCGTCTACGGATCTCCTCATTTCTGATTTGATCACGTAGAGAAACTCCGAGCATAGCTCTCTCCATCGCCCGCTGAGTGGCCACAGTAAAAGACCATGTCTCCGATCCGTCTATTAAAACTCATGAAGAAGGTAACAAATGGAAATTCAAAGGCATTCAAAAGACAGTCTCAATGGGGACGCATAACAGAGCAATTTGTATGTACTTTTTGAAAGTTACAGAATGAGACCATTTCAGTTCACCATAAAACAATTAGAAGAGCATTGTTGTAATTTGGCCTTCCGCCAAATGTAGCACTTTTTGCTTTTTCTTTTGCACTTGCGCTGTTTACAAATTGAAAAATGTCTAAGTGCCTACTATCTCTAAAATAAGTACTCAGAAAATGTAGTAATTCTTATAGTCTACATTTTGATGTAGCGTTCAGTCATTATCGGTGCGAAGCTGCAAAGTAGCCAATTTTTGTTTTTTTGGAAAACTATCTACGGAATGATGTAGGTACGAATTTCTGTTGCAATGTGTTTGTAACCATATTTTATCTACTTGTCTTTGACGTTAAAAAAGGCGTCATTTTCAAGTAGATGTCTACATACTTCGTAAGTTAAACAGTCCACATAATAATACGAAACATAAATCGTTAGCTAAAAGCAGTCTCTTTACACTGAATTACGAGTGTTCCCTAAACTTTTAACTGCATTCAGCTAGCTTAATATAAAACGACCTGCGCGCATTAGAGGCATTACTTCAGAAATTTATGACTGAAATTTTGCTAAACCCAAATAAGTAGACTCGTATTACTGTAAGAGTTAACGTAATAGAACGTAATATCATCAGACCGAAATGTCTGGGTCATGTGAACAGAGATCGATCCAAAAACACTGGATGCTTTTACCACTATGTAACTGCAAGACTTTATTTTTTCAAACTTCCCGTTTCACCGAAAAAAAAACTATAAATTGCATTTTGTATATTTAATTCTCAATATAAGTATAACACACTTGTAGTATACTTTCATTGTATACGGCAACTTCGCACTTTCAGATATTCAGTTTATTATCTATTTTTAAAACTTACCGCCCGACACACCCACGTTGGAACACGTCGTCCGAGCGAGCCTCATTCTTTTATTGTGCGCGGCAACGAGCACTCGACTACAAAAACACGTCTCGTTTTTGTTAATTTAGGTTCAAAGTGAAAAAAAATTAAGTGTTCAGTGTTAAAACTTGCTTAATTTTCTATATTGATAATGCTTAGACGCTAGTAAAAATTATTATTATAACAAAAATAAAATAAAATCAAATCATATAATTGTGCATTCATCTTCGTCAGACTCCGAGGAAAGAGGGTAAGTGAAAATTAACCTTTTTTCCAGATATCACATCAACTCAAATATCAATGCTGACGAAAGTGTGTCCAAAAATTGAAATCCTAAGGCATCTCTAAGCTAACTTGGAGGGTATCACATTGAGGTTATCACGAAAGTATAGCATGATGCGCGAAATAGTCCAGGCATCTCTAAGCTAGCTTGGAGGGTATCACGTTGAGGTTACCACGAAAGCATAGCATGATGCGTCAATGCTCCTGGAGGTTGACTGCGGGTCAACACGAAGGATTCTAAAAAAAAAAACTCAAAGGACTTTGCGGATACCAACGGGGGACGATGTCGGTGTGGCGCTGTTCTCGGCTTCACTACAAGTGGCTCCGCATGACCTCCAGGACTTTGATCCCGAATTGCTATCGGCGCTCAGTCACAAGAACTATATTAATGGTTAGTCCCGACAGTTGTAAAATTCTAGCCGACCTTCATTGCAAAGAATCAAATAGTTTATTTGATATACTTGCCTGGCTTATGAATAGCCAGTTAAATGTTATAGCCTTTTATCAGTGATAACTATTTCACGACTTAAAAACTAATTCCACGAGGGTACCAACGCGTCGAACTTTTGTAACTATGTACCTACCTACAACTATATACCTACAACAATAATGTTTAGATTTTGTGGTGGAAAATAATTTTACTTACTTTCGAAAATTAATGTTCAGATTGTGTAATGGGATGATAATTTAACTGTTAGCTCAAAACTCAATAAGTTAACAATATTATGTATAATGTACCATTAGTCTGGAAGTTTCATTGAAGTGAATTGTTAAATTCTTTCTGAAACTAATAAAAATCTTAAACCACAACGCGTCCTGAACTGAGAAGAAGCTTAAGTATTGACAAATGACATTTTGTTTCGACAAATGATAAGTAATTAAAGTTCACGAACGGGAGCAGATGTTTTTTCGGAGAAATAGTTTCGCAGCAGTATAGCAGGTATATGCAGCAGTATAGTAGTAGTATAGCAGGGCGCGGCGGGCGACTTTGCTATCGACACCCACCGCTGGGACAGCGCAATCTCGTTTCTCGAGAAACTAGCTGGCCCCCTCTCGTTACGGCTCGGCCAGCAGGGGGGGGCGTGACACACTTGAGTATTGGCGATCAGCCGCGAGGAAGATGCGACGTGACAGCGAGTTTCCAGCATCAGCCACAACAACGACCAGGTTCATCGACGACGCTAGACATTAAGGTACCTATATGCCAGTTGTCTTCAACATTTTGAAGTTTATTGGTTACATATCACTGACAAGGAATCCGTCACGATCTATAATCTAGAATTTCGGGAGTTATAATAAGTGAAGACTATTTTTTGACTTTCACTAGGTGTACAAATGTACGTACATTCAATAAAATATTTTAATGAATTGAACAAATTAAGGAACTAGCTCCAAAAAATTATTAATACATAATACCATTTTAAAAATCGTACACTAACACAGTGTACCGCCTTTACACGTTCACAGCAAAGGAAAAGCGACAAATGTCTTTGACAATCGACATTTCATTTTTGGGTGAGATAATGTGAGAGTGAGTCACTGCATGTTCGATTATAGTTAAGATGTGTCTAACCTCAAAATCTTACGTAGTAAAAGATACATTCTAAATTTAAAGGCGTTGAATGAATTTGTGGTTCAAAATCTTTTGAAATTGATAGTTCATAGAACAACTTACAAGCGAATACCTAAAAAGGGTTTTATGCCTATGAACTGAAGAATCTTATTTTAAAGTACCGATTCATCCTTGGCAAAATACACAAAGAAGTTGTGACTCATCTCAGATACTTACCGCGGTTTTTTCATGAAGATTATTTGTTAGGTGTTAGAGTGTTAAAGTTATTTACTACCCTCAAAACAAGCTCAGTTTCCTGGTTTTATTTTAATTTCTGACGATATGGCAGTATCGTTACCGCAAACTATGACGTGAATGATGTAACAATTCAAATTCTGTAAAGAATTTTATACGCTTAACGCGTTGTATCACCTAAGAGTTAAGCTTAATTCCGATTAAAAGTCCTAGTCCGTATGAAAAATTAGACTTTAGACGCAGCTGTTAGTCCATCATCGGTTATTCTATCAGATGGCCAGTGGTTACAAAACATTTTTTGAAGTCATCTAACTCCCTTAAACCTAAAAGGTTGAATTAGTGATTCACACGATTTCCCGGTCTAGATGAAAAATAATTCTTTTAATTAGAGAGATTTTTGTTTTTGTAATAATTAACGTTAAGATGAATCGAAATACCTCTTTACAGAGTTGATGGCCATATTTTTCGATACATTTATTTTGATACACATGATTTACATCAGTTGCTTAGGGGATATCAAATATCCTCATTTAAACGATTGGGTTAATTGTTTCTTATATTGAAATTAAAGATAATCAAAAAGCTGACCAAGAGTTACATCCAGTTAATGGGATTAAGCTATCGCTGTAAAATTATATACTTCAAAGTTATTCAAAGAATTTATTCCAATTCACTTTAAAGTTATTCAAAGAGTTCAATCCAGTTATTGAATTTATCGCTTCTTGCAAAAATGCGAAATGTTATCAATACGAATGATGTCTGAACCCAGACGTCTTAGAAACAGACGCATTCTGAACATTTTGGAACACCAAGTTTACCTTTGCTTTTCTATCCATTCTTCTAGAGTTAGAATGCTTAAAGATACTATTATAGAAAATGCTTAAGGCATACATCGTCTAAGGACCTTTACAACTTAGGGTCTTCTCCTTTTACATAAAGTGTCAAAAGACTTACTTCTTATAGTATATTTATTGATAATAAATAAATAAATATGGTCTTTTCGTAGGGAACCACAATTCATAGGAATTACTGTGGGAAGTTCTCTGAAGGCATTAAAGAAAAAAGAAGGACATTTTGTTGGAATTTTTAATAATTTATATGTTTCAAAACTTTTGTGTTATTTACAAAGTTTTGTGGCAATACTGCTTTAATAACGACAGAGACCCGTACAATCCGTAAATTATAAGTCAACCTCGTAATTTCCAACAGAACAACTTGTTAACGACGTAGCATTGTGACGTCGGCATTGAGTTTAATTTTTTGCTGATGATTTTGGGTCAAATTAACAAATTAAAACAATGCTAAAAGGAATAAATAAATTAACGTCAAATACTACATAGGATCCTAAGATCGTATGCTAACACATTGCTCAATGGGTCTTAATAAGAGTTAATTGATCCTGTAACTTTATTAGCCTTAGGCAGTATGCACATCACATATAATGAAAACATTAATATCAGTAAAAGTTAGCATTATTGTATAAATCAAGAAAATTATTGAATTTATACAACGTCGGCTACCACTCGTGGCCAACCAGTTTTACTCATACCATAAATAAATAATACAAAAAGCCTTTTTTATTCTTTGATTAAATTTCTTAAGATTAATTAAAAGCAAGATGAACAATAACCTATGCAATCAATAATATAAAACGTAACTAAATTAATATTTTTTTAATTATAAATTTAGTGTAACTCATAACATACTTTAACGAAATTATAAAAATATGCCACAGCTTTGAAAAACAAATCGATATGTTGGTTATAAAATCTTAGACTAAAACATACGATAGACAACCTCCTGATAACGTTTAAGCGACGTCATAAGGTCGCCTGCAAACAGACCACCACGGAACAGGTGCTGGCGGCGGTCAGTATAAGAACGTGTCTGCCGAGGAATATGCTCTCTCACGAGAGGGGTCTGCGTTTCAGTTCACTCAGAACCAGGTACGCAACACTTTCGAGGTGAGCACGTAGTTTGTTGCTTGACCTCATCAGAAAGACAGTCGGTAGGTCACAATTATTGCAGACTTTTGCTAAGTTTTATAACCGCCCAGTGAGCGATGATGCTTCATTCACAAAAGCTATTTTGCTTTCTAATCATTAATCATTAACATTATTTAAATAATGTGACTGTTTTATTAATCCAGTGAATTAAACGTAAAGATTGGTTAATTAAATTCTTCTGTGGTATAAAGAGGACATATTATAATAGAAAACAATTTACAATCTATTTATGTCCACAATTTAACAAAAATTTTCATCTCTAAACATCTACAAGTGTGTTATACTTATATTGAGAATTAAATATACAAAATGCAATTGATGATTAAACGAACTTACCTGTAAGTGAAGTTCTATCACAATTGTATGAGTATATTTAATTCGAAGATATAAGGTCCCTCCCATACCCAAAGCCCATAAGTATTACGAAAATTTTGTTAAATGTACTCTAAAAAATGAGGCTCGCTCGGACGACGTGTTCCAACGTGGGTGTGTCGGGCGGTAAGTTTTAAAAATAGATAATAAACTGAATATCTGAAAGTGCGAAGTTGCCGTATACAATGAAAGTATACTACAAGTGTGTTATACTTATATCTTCGAATTAAATATACTCATACAATTGTGATAGAACTTCACTTACAGGTAAGTTCGTTTAATCATCAATTATAGTAATAAATGTTGTGTAATGAAAAACTCTAAAATATTTTCCATAAAAATATATGAATAGAGTCAATCGCGGATTTATAAACTTAGCCGTGAACGCAGATTACGGGTAAGACGAGTTTGTTCTCCTTTCGAATCGATCCAATTTGCTTTATTATAACTTGCGACAGCTCTTGAACGTATTGTTTTAGAGTCCCGTAACCGTAGAGGTAAAACGGGAAGCCCGGTAATAAGCTACCTTTGTCTACCATAATTCCTACCTTTCCAACTTTACTTATGTGACATTTGAAAGTTGCAAAATATTGGATACCTTATACTATCGCCGCTACAACAAAGAATTAGATCAAAATTGGCTTGGACCCTACTGAAGATCAGGGCTCCAGAGTGAGGAATGAGTACCTATACCTTTTCAAAATAGATGCCATATCCAGGACATACGAGTACTTATCGCCAATTTTTTTATGGTTTAAGGCAAGTATAAGGCTACATCACATAGGTTGAAATTAAAAACTTATTTCATTTTCCAATTAAATGTCGTTTTAGTAAGGTAACAAAGTTATTTAAATAGGTACTTACGAGTAGATGTATTTATTTCGGCCTTTAGAGTCACAAAGGATGAAATAACAGCAATGCTGTATTTCAATGTGTTTGTCAATTCTGCATTTCTTTCCTTTCGTACCATTTATTAACCGACTTCAAAAAAAGGAGGAGGTTCTCAATTCGTCGGAATCTTTTTTTTTTTTTTATTTTTTTTTTTTATCTATGTATGTTCACCGATTACTCGAAGACGCGTGGACCGATTTGAAAAATTCTTTTTTTGTTTAAGAGGGTTTTGTTTCCAGATGGTCCCATTTTAATCAGGTCAGGATCTGATGATGGGATCCTGGAGAAATCGAGGGAACTCTTCAAATTTTGTATGGACACATGAATCTATTTGAGTATTATTAGAAAGAGTAATATTTTCCAAGTTGTCCTATGGTCATCAAGTCAGGATCTGATCATGGGATCTTGGTGAAATCGAGGGAACTCTTCAAATTTTGCTAGTATACTTAAAGCGAGTTGGGTATTTTTTATAGTTACTGGTGCATATTCTACCAGATACTGATTTGATGACTAAAGTCATCAAGTCAGGGTCTGATGATGGGATCTTGGTGAATTTGAGGTATCTCTTCAGATTTTATGAACACACCTCAAGCAATTTGGGTATTTTACAACGCCTTGTGCATTTTATTGTTTTCCACTAAAAAGTATAAAATAAAAATGGGAAATGCTTTCCAAATAACCAACTTTAAATGCCACTACAAAGAGTGAAATAATTTTTATTTAAATTTTAGGTACCTACACCAATTCGAAGTCGGGCGATTGTCTATGACTTCGTCATTTCTTCGCACATCAAGTAAGTAAGAAGGACTATTAGGGATTGTATGAAACATTGCCCGACTTCGAATTGGTGTAGGTACCTAAAATTTAAATAAAAATTATTTCACTCTTTGTAGTGGCATTTGAAGTTGGTTTTTTGGAAAGCATTTCCCATTTTTATAGAGTTTGTAAATAATAATTCTTCAGCTACATTCCATACCGGTAGACCTGCAGTGGATACTGGACTTGAAATTGAGTTATATTTGATCAGCATCGAGTAGCAGCCATGCTGAACAGAATAGGCGTGCGATCGTAGTACTATAGGGTTAGTAGTTAGTACAGGTTTTTGTACGAATTTCGAGTCGACTTGCATCGTACAAACGAATCGAATTCCTCGGTACATTTACAGCCAGCGCTATCTATTAACATCCGCTTGTCAGCGACTGTCCATAGATGGCGCTGGCTGTACATGTATGGAGGAATTCGATTCGTTTGTGCGATGCGAGTCGACTTGAAGTTCGTACAAAAACTTGTACTAACCCATCTGTCCGTTCCAAACACGACTGCAACAGAGGCAAATAACGTTGAGAGCTCAGCTAGCGTGATAGGTGTATTTCTTTTTTCACCAGATTTTCGTTTTTCCAAAGCTTTCGAGTGCTTCACGTTCGTTTATATACTTTTTGACCATTTTTCAAAAAATATATTATTTAAACTAAAGAATGTAATATTATGCAGAGGTTATCAAATTATCAAATAGGTATGACAACTTCGTCCTTTTTTTGCTTTTGGAAATCGATTAAAAATTACAACTTTGTCCTCATTTTGTTTTCAAGTAGCCATCTAAACTAAACCCATTGTCACGTCAATTTATATTATACTGATTTTATTTTTGTCCTTCTCAATCTTAAGAATACGTGTGGTGTTTTACTTAAATACTAAGCCAGTTTCCAAAAATTCGTTCCGGAGCGTTTTTGGACATTATTATTATCAACACCTTAAAACAAAAATTATCAATTGTAGTTTCCTATTAAAATGAGAAAAATAGAGATTTTGGAACAACTTTTGGGAAGACTTTCTATCAGAAAAATTTTATTCAACCGTGTAAAGAGCCAAAATATAATATGACGTTTTCTGAAAGCAATTGTCTTCATAATTTTCAACCTGAAGGTCAAAAAAATTGCTTAAGTAGCCCATTTATGTCGTTAAGATTGAAATGGACCTAAATTCAGGTGCTGTTGAATCAAAGGAATATATATAGCCAAGATACTTAAATATTTTCATTGAAATAATAAACAAACAGCTGTAGTTAATGCGCATTCAAGTAGTAACTTGTACAGGAAATAACTCGTTTCATACATTATCTAAGCACCGAGTGCTTTTAAAACTTTTAATGGAGTCGATTATGCTTTTCATTCGAACGAGCCAGTCCGCTGCGCACCGAGTCGAGAGAGAAACCTTCGTAATATTCACCGCTCTCCAGGTACGGAATAAATATGGAAAAGCAAGTAAATTAAAATTTACTGTCGGTTTGTGATTTCAAAATAATTAGCTCAGAGATTTTGGACGATCCAATTGCACTAAGCCACTAGCGGCCGAAATTAATAATATATCCGTAATCCAAGATAGAAATCGATCGCAGATATTAGCCTATCTACGGATCGATCTCCTATCCGCGTCCCAATAAACGAAAAGGTATAAACCATCGATAGGATATCCACAGATATCAAGATATCTGCAGATATTCTTTCCCTCTTTGTAGGTATATCTTTTATTTGTACTAATAAAGAATAATTTATTTATTAATTTTCATTATTAATTTGGACGAACACGAACGAATTTAGTTGCATACAACAAGGTCAAAAAGTTAAGGGAACCCTTTTCAAAATTTTTCCAAGATTTACGTAGATTCCTCCTTACGAAGAGAAAGCCGATTTCCTACAGTGAATCCATAATGAACTGTACAGTAGACGGATCATTGCCATACTTTTTGAACAAGAGATATGATAGAAAGAGATATGATTTATTAAGTCAGTCCTTTAAACTATAGAGAAATGGCAAGGGCTCTCATCAAGATATTATCACATTTACTTAACAACATTCACAGTCCATACTAGTCAAAATATGAGAATAATTTTAGTGTTAGGTGATAGGTACGCTTACAATATAGGTAAACAATATTATTATGTCCAAAGTACAAAACAAAAGTCTATATTATTGAGTGTTTTATAAACATATTTCACCATCTAAGTAAGTTTCATTTAACAAGTATTGTTAAAACATTCAAGTAGGTACTAGGTACTTACTTATTGTAAGATCAATATTACAAATTGCTAAGAAAATTTTTAGTGCACCTCTTTCAAAAATTGAGCACAACCTAAACTTTTACTTACTATTTCAACTTTTAACAGGCAATTAGGGGTGCAACGAATCGGCCGGATTTTACAGAATCAATATACGTGTTGTACCTTACTGGCGAAACTGACTAGAAGTTTACGGAATGGCTACCTTTCACGTTACATAATGATCTAATAAAAAAAATATTTTGATACCTAGCAAAGTACTCGCGTAAAGCGTAAGACGACCTCCTGTCAGCAGGAACGAAGAACTGGAAGAAGAAAAACGATTTACGGACGAGGCCGTAAAGAGGAGGTGGTCTACCAGGATATGAGTGGCGAGCTATTGGAAGGGCTTATGTCCAGCTGTGGACGGCTAGAATAATAATGTTGGGGTTTTGACGTAGGTACCTGCGGTGTTCGCATGGATTTGAGCGCGAGATTTTGGGTTCGATTACTGGCACTTATTTTGAATTTTATAGTAATTTACAGTTTTGATTCGTATTTAAATTTATAATTTGGCGTTGGTAAGAGGCTTTGGCCGTAGCTGCTGGTTATCATAAAGTATAAACACACAGCACCAAGCGTACTTGTAGCGTTCTTGAAGCGATGTAGCAATGTTACGAACATTGCTACATCCTCTACGTTACTTACCCCTCTAAGGTTTGTACGAATACTATAAATCTTCGGCAACATAGTCACTTAAAATCATTCTTAAAATAAAGTGAGATTGTAGACAAGTACAGATTATCTTGCAAGTGCTATCTTGTAGTGAGTAGGTAAAAAAAAGCCTAATTATATCATTTTTAATTGACTCATCTGTTCTTTACACAACAAAAGGGCCTGGCTTCACAGAAATTTAACGACGCATTTTTTTTAAAACAAAAAAAAAGAAAACGATACGGAGAGCAACAAAGCATTTTTCAGAGATCGATAGAGACTGGAATCTAGTTAGTATTTAGATTGCATTGAGTACTTTGGTTCGGAAGCTTGCATTAGAGATTCCGTTTCAAGCGTGATTGCATCAGGCATTTGAAACGAAATACTGCGTATAGTTTCATGGGAAAAAAGGAAAATATGGCGGGAAACAAGCGGGAGAATTACCTATCTACTTGGAAAATGTTTACACAGCTAAAAACTTTCTTAACACCTCAAATGATTATTGGTATAAATTTCAACTTTATCAGGTCGCATACATAATATGGATAGACGATCAACAAAGAGGATTCCATTTCCTCATTTGAGAATGATCTTAGCCTCTTATAGGATCATGAAGACGTTTAAAATATAAATAAGAAAATTAAAGGAGACTGTTCACCTTGTATCAGGTTTTGTCTCGGAGTCCTTATAACCTAATCATATCTGCCAATTGACATCTACTCTAGACAGGGCGAACCGCGCGAAAAAATTTCGCCAGTTTATCGGTGTCATTAGTACCATCAATGTAAGGCCACGCGGTAGTTCGCTCAGCGGCCAGCGGCGGCGGGGGGTATTTTGACAGATGGCGCTAATGTTTGCTTGTATGAAAAAGGTTTACCTACGTAAGCCTTCGGATGCCTATATGTTGAGGTTAGTGATCAGTGCATTTGCCTGAATTTTTTTTAAAGACGCAATACTGGGTTACTGCTGCCGCCATCTGCGAACAGGTGGTGGAAGATGGGAGGGAAGTTCAGGCCACGTATCCCTCACCCAGGTGATGCACCAGGCGTTGGAGAGCAATTGACCTTCGGCCTTCATGAGTTGCGAAAATTAAGTGCCTTCATTTTTACATTGACAGTCATAGGTTTAGCGTACTTGTTTAATAAAGGGCAGAGGTTGGGCTACATAGGCCCTCATGGAGGGGGATGTCAGAGGATACATTTTAATTGTAAAAAAAAAAGCGATACTAAGTTGCCGAGTTGACGTCTAGTAACGATTATTATTACAACTAATTACTAAACTTTAGCCGTGATTAGAGCATAGACCGCAGGAAGCCCTGTTATTGTTCAGTATTTGATAGTCTCGGAGCGTTAACAATTTGCGCCGAGGCAGTTCGAAACTTCTAATGGAGCAATTTGAAGGTGTATTGGAAACTACCGCTTGCTATCGCTTGAAGTATGACCCTAGTATCTGGTTAATTATTTTCAATTTCCTTTTTTTTATTGAAAATGTTACTACAACACATTTTCTAATGCAAGTCTTGTAGGTACGCAAAGAATGAATAATGGCTGCATTTCCGCGCTGATTCGTTATCGTTGGTCTTTGCGCAACGATCCTACTTATATTTTAATAATGTGGCATCACAACATTTTAGATTTTTTAATATTAAATGCGTTTAAGCAGGAAAAGCAATAGGAAAAGTGGTAAAGAGTTTGACCATCTTTTAGTTATCGTTCGTTCGTTCGTTTCAGCCGACGGACGTCCACTGCTGGACAAAGGCCTCCTGCAATGATTTCCAGCCCGCACGGTACTGCGCCACTTGTATCCAGCGCCTTCCCGCGACTCTTTTAATGTCGTCAGTCCATCTGGTCGGAGGGTTGCCATTCCAGCACTTTGGGTCCCCAACGTCCGTCGGTCCTACGAGCTATGTGCCCCGCCCATTGCCACTTCAGCTTCGCGATACGTTGAGCTATGTCGGTGACTATGGTTCGTCTACGAATCTCCTCATTTCTGATTTGATCACGTAGAGAAACTCTGAGCATAGCTCTTTCCATCGCCCGCTGAGTGACTCTGAGCCTTCTTATGAGACCCATAGTAAAAGACCATGTCTCGGATCCGTAAGTCATCACTGGCAACACGCACTGTTCGAAGACCTTAGTCTTCAGGCACTGAGGGATATTGGATAACAAGACATCACGAAGCTTCCCGAACGCTGCCCAACCGAGCTGGATTCGGCGGTGTGACTTTCTCGAAATTGGACCTACCAAGCTGGACTGTATGTCCCAGGTATATGTATTCGTCTACAATTTCGAGTGCAGAGTTCTCAACTACTACAGGGTGGAGCGGAACGTGAGAGTTAGACATGATTTTCGTCTTGCTCATATTCATTTTAAGGCCCACCTGTTGGGAAACTCTGCTGAGGTCATTGAGCATCGTGTTGAGGTCTTCCAGAGTCTGTACCACGACTACGATATCGTCGGCAAACCGAAGGTGAGTGATGTACCTACTCGCCATCGCCAAGTATAAGCACTTCAACACTTGGATATATCGATAGTCAATTCGGCATCTCTGCAACGACCTCAACACGGCCCACGTCTCCACCGAATCGAAGGCTTTCTCATAGTCCACAAACGCTAGGCATAGTGGCAGGTTGTATTCCTCGGTTTTTTGTACAACTTGCCGAAGCGTGAGGATGTGGTCTATAGTTATACCTCCAGTAAACTCAAAAGATAATTCTTAAGGTTCCAATTTCTTAATCTACGATAATATAGGAAGCCTGCTGGCACTTCGCCATTTAACGTTTTAAAATCTGTAGAAAACGTCTTTTTCATTATTTAATTCAACAAGGTTCGTATTTGCACTGTTGCCAAAACGTATGAAGAAAGTCCAATAATTTCTATAGACTTTTCAATCTTTTCAATAAACCCTAGAAACGCGTTATCGCATCGTATAACTTTTTTTAGTTTGGTGCTTATGCTGCCTTTAATTAAGTATTATAATAATACCACCACATTTATTATAAAAGCTATGAAAGAGTACGCATACCTAATCTAAAAATAGGGTATACTGTTGGTATATACAGAAAATATGTTACCATTAACAAGGCTCGGTTTCCACCAAAGCGGAGCGGAGCTGTGTTTGATTAACTAATCAGATTTTGTCATTTCGACATCTCTTCTTCCCTCAGTTTAGGATATGTCAAAATGACGAAATTCTTTGGTGGAAACCGGTCCTTATCCATGGTAATATGAACTAAAATCACTATGAATCATGTTTATTTCAGATAATTTTTCGTTTGGTAAACATCAAAGATAAGGAAGGAAGAACGGTATTTTTTTGAAATGGCTTCAAGAAAGAATACAGAAGGACAACAAAGTGATCTAATATGGGTCCCTTCTTTTTCTTTGTAGGTACGGAGCCCTAAAAATTTAACAGATGTTCCATTAAATTGTTTTGACAATTTTTTTTGTCATTGCCAAATGAAATTATTGTAAAATCAGATAGAAATATCCAACAATAAAGTGTTATGCCATGTGGACACTGATATCAGTAGTTTATTCACGTCTCAAACAAACAGTTCGTAAGCTTTACACGGTTCAAATTCACAAGACGTTGTCGTCCAAGTGGGGATCCAAGTTGTGGTACTCGTAGGGACCACTTTGAGTATAGAGCAATGCAGAGTAAATTTAACTAAGGATATTTACACGATAAAACTTTAAGCTAATTTATTCTTATAGCACACAGCAGCAGCAGCAAGGAAATTTCTCGAAGTAAGTACAACTCTATGGCCCAGGGTCTCTACGGAAAATGGGGCACAATATTATGTAAAATATTTCGGATTAAATATTCATATGTTTACTTGGGATTTGTGAAAAAGCAAATTCAAAAACTAGTAAGTTCATAAATCTTTTAATTGAATCATTTCATAGTAAAGTAAGTACGAAATGAACCAACGTGAAAAGTCCTAGATAGGGTACACTTAAATACATAAAGGCTGGACAAACTAAATCAATTAGCGACCGGCCGGCGGCTGGTAATTGGTTTACTTTGCAACAAGATAATCTACCTCAATTAAAAATGATTAGCGGTTGGTACCCAAAAGTGAAAATTGAATTTTAGGAATTTAATGTTTGCTACCTATGAAAAGTTTTATCACTGAATGTTACATCTTGGCAAAAACACGAATAGTCCAGTCATATTAGGGCTTTCACCTCGGAATGAAAGATAATAAGCTGCAAATTGGTATGAACCTTTGTTTTGTCATTCTAAATGTTGTCTCAAAAGTCACAATCGTTATCGTGTCCGCGTCTCAAGATATTCAACGTCAAAGGTCACAAAAATCGGTTTTTCGCGAATATCTGGCTTCCTATCGGTTAAATGAGATTTGCATTTATTATAAAAGTTGTAGGCTATAAAATTCCCTACAACTTTTGTTTAAACTTTTTTTTCATACGACCAACCGTTTTGAAGGTAGAGCGCGAAGTGCACATCGTACAGTCATATACGGCCTAATGCAAGGTCAAGCGTGAGTTATGGTTATCAGTACGTTATAAAGTCAATTATTTACTTGGAAATTATAATTATTAAACAATGCCTATTATTTATGTACTAACTATTAATTATTTATATTTAATTAAAGTAAGTAACTTGATTATTTATATATGTTACGCTCGAAGATCGAAAACGCTCATTGAGCGGAAAAATAGCTCACGCGTTCTGTGCCACGACGCGTTGAGATCGAATAGCATGTAAGCCACGACACGAATTTCGCTATTTGGTCTTTCTTTGATTGCCACAACGCGTCGTGCGCGTTTTCATTAGAGCCATAACACGAATTTCGCTATGTGGATGTTTTACTGTGACCACATCGCGTTGTGAGCTATTTTTCCGCTCAATGAGCGTTTTCGATCTTCGAGCGTAACATATATAATTATTCATATTTAACTATTTAAGTATAAAATATTATTAATTCTGGATTATATATTTTAGTTTTATTTTAAGTTAACACGACATTATATATCTTACTATCATTTTAACTTAAAATAAAACTAAAATATATAATCCAGAATTAATAATATTTTATACTTAAATAGTTAAATATGAATAATTATATATAAATAATCAAGTTACTTACTTTAATTAAATATAAATAATTAATAGTTAGTACATAAATAATAGGTATTGTTTAATAATTATAATTTCCAAGTAAATAATTGACTTTATAACGTACTGATAACCATAACTCACGCTTGACCTTGCATTAGGCCGTATATGACTGTACGATGTGCACTTCGCGCTCTACCTTCAAAACGGTTGGTCGTATGAAAAAAAAGTTTAAACAAAAGTTGTAGGGAATTTTATAGTCTACAACTTTTATAATAAATGCAAATCTCATTTAACCGATAGGAAGCCAGATATTCGCGAAAAACCGATTTTTGTGACCTTTGACCTTGAATATCTTGAGACGCGGACACGATAACGATTGTGACTTTTGAGACAACATTTAGAATGACAAAACAAAGGTTCATACCAATTTGCAGCTTATTATCTTTCATTCCGAGGTTGACCCCTTTTTTTACCTAATATGACTGGACTAGAAGACAGCTTATAATATGACAAAGGATAGCATTTAATCTAAAAGATAAGTAACAGAAAAAAAACTGACTGATTGGATTGGTTGCACAATGCGTATATCAACGTACAGCCCAAACCGCTGGGAACTTACGACCGTTTTCACTAACACTTTAGAAAACGCCTAAGTCCTTAGGTGACAGTTGTTGTAAGTGAAAACTGTCACCTATCGGCTTAGGCGTTTCTTAAAGTGTTGGTGAATACCTAATCAAAGGTGAAAACGGTCGTTAAATTATACACACCGGTATGAGGTGTATCCACCAAATATCGTTCAGGCGTCTTTGACTGTTGACACAACTTGTCAAGACAATGCCAGTGTGTTGCACCGGATGATTGACGAACGGCCCTGTGCTACGGCCTCTCTGCTCTCTAGTTCCTCGCAACAATCGAACAAAACCATGGAAATTATAATATCTTGAGTGGAACATACCAAGTGGACTTTTATTGGGGCTTATTTAAAAAACACTCATAAGAGAAAAACAGAGTGAGTGAGAAACCTTAATAAGATAAAAACAGATATCGGTCCCTTGAACTCACTTCGCCAGGTTTTACCAAAGATTTACGCAAGATGGGCCTTAAGCCTACATTGCACGCATCAAAAACATCCACAAACATGTTGAGTGAGTGCTATTATAATTCTATAGTTTCACTTGTGTCGTGTGTGCGACAAAAAAGTGAACGTTTTTGGAGGTTTAGGGCTCATCTAGCGATTTAAATCTTTGGGTTTGACTATATTTGACAAGTTATATGGTCTTGGGTTGCTAGCTAATTAGGTGGTAGGAATGGAACCTGTTTCTGAGCCAAGGTGAAGGTACACTGAAAGTGGAAGGTGTCATCACCTTAAGCTCCTTAGAACACTCCCCATTGAACAACACAATATATTATAGAGAGCTAATAACGTCTTTATGGTGTTCCAAAGGTTAGGTCATCAACAGCAGTCGAACTTTCTGCTTTTATATCTGGTCAAGTGGAAGTAGTATACTACTCAGAATACATAGTTATCTATAATATTCTATTAAGCAGGTAGAATATTTGTGTATATCCACTTATTTGCCGAGGTATCATGTCTCATAGTTGTTAATAGTTATAAACAGGTCGGGCAAACTAAATCAATTTGCATGTGATCGGCGTTATCCTGCACTAATTAATTTACTTTCCAATAGATAGGTATCTACCTATCTCAATTACCTTTGCTTGACGGTTACTTAAGTTAACAACATACTTAAAACTTATAGATCCCGTATAGAAATGTTAAATAGCAAGTTGTAATAGGTAATAACATAGTTTGAATTACCTGACAGTAAAAACAAATGTAATGACAAAAAATAAAAATAATGTCATCATTACTGAAGATTACAAAATCTACTATACATATATAAATAAGTCGGGTTTTCCTTCCTGACGCTATAACTCCAGAACGCACGAACCGATTTCCACGGTTTTGCATTCGTTGGAAAGGTCTCGGGCTCCGTGAGGTTTATAGCAAAGAAAATTCAGGAAATTTTCAACAGAAAAGCGGGAAAATCTTTTTTCACATACAGAGCCATTTCTGATACATAGCATTTACTACAAACCAATATTTTAAGTAGATGGCGCCGGTGCGTGATACATCAATAAAGAGGTAGCGTAACGATGTTTGTGAGTTTGTGCGTTTGTGAGTTTGTGATTTTGTGACGTTGTAAGGGGTAATCTCTGGATCTACTCACAATAAGTGCTTTTACTGTTAAAATTGTGAATTTAAAATAAATATTTTTTGTAAAACTTATTAAGCCCATATGGTACCTATTAATTTATATCTTTGTAAATATGTTTTTAGAACGGAAAGGAGAATGCCGATTTTTGTATGAAAATTGGGCTATACCTTGCGTCTTAACCAAATCATCGGTAAAACATTAGAAAAATTCTCGATATTATGTAAAACAAAAGATAAGTAACATATTAACAGGGAAATTGTAATAAACAGATTTTCTGAGTTTTATGAGTGGCATAGCGGTTCCACATGTTTCGAAACGTTTAATTTTTTTTTTTATAATACTTTTGAACCCCTTTTCACATTTCACTAACATAAATATATGCAATATTAAAATTTGAAAAAAAGATTCTTCATGCATACGCAGAGTGACGCAAATCTAGCCCATTTTCTGGCATTCTCCTTTAATGTAGAATATTTGTGTCCTTTACTGTTTTCAGTATAAACAAATATTTTCAAAGATATCTACACTATCTACATCTACACTAATATTATAAAGAGGAAAGATTTGATTGTTTGTTTTTTGTTTGTTTGCATTGAATAGGCTCCGAAACTACTTGACCGATTTAAAAAATTCTTTCACTGTTGGGAATCTATATTATCTCCGGTGAACATAAGCTATATTAAATTTTGAAAAAAGTTAGGGATCCGTACTAAAACTCCAATAATGTAACCCAAGGTGTGAAAAAATTACCAAAAAACTTTCTTACATCGCGTGCGCTGCGAAAACTATTGACTATAGAACAAAATAATGTACTACGTATTTGCAGAACACATAATTATCTACAAAAAATATCGCGACAGCATAATATGTCTAACTATTATAGTTATGTCACAATAAGTGTTTTTTTATTTAAAAAAATAGATATAAATGTTACCGCTATAAAAGCTCTTTTATTTACACTTTGGAATTAATCCTTATCAAAATAAATGACTTCATATTTAAGTCTGCTTCAAAACCATTAAATAACTTTTTGTATTATTCAATTTGGACATTCCATTCGAAAGATATCACAAGTTTAAAAATGTAAGTTATTTGAAAAATGTCGCATGGTCGCCCTCGCCGCTCAGTTAGAACACTACCATTATGAGAATGTAGCCGTCACTGGGGTACGGGACGGGGGTCAATGTCGAGAAATAAAGAAAAATAATAATACAAATAAAAAAATCGGCCAAGTGCGAGTCTGACTCGCGCACCGAGGGTTACGTACTATATTAGAAAATGTTAAACCATGAGGCCCAGTTGTCACCAAAGCGGACCGGAGCTGTATTTGAGTCAATGACGAAATACTTACGCTACGCTAAGAGGACGGGAAAGATGTGACGTATGTTGAAGCCAAAAATGTCTCAAATATGGCCTCGCGCGTCGTACATTTCGGTACCGGTAACAGCACATTTGACACTTTTGACAAATTAAAAATCCGGCTTCTGGGCGGAGCCTAAAAATACATGCGTGACGTCACTTAGTGCTGATCCTTTATGTTACATCCATGCTTTGAGTAACCAATCAGATTTCGTCCTCCTCCTCTCAGTTTAGGAGATGTCAAAATGGTGAAATCTGATTAGTTACTCAAACACAGCTCCACTCCGCTCTGCTTTGATGGAACCCAGGCCTAAGAATAACGTTTTTACCGAACCGCAAACTTAACTTTGTTTTGTGAGGTTAATTGCTAATAAATACCAAAAATAGTATAGATACAGAGTTGATATTAATTTTCCCGTAAAATATACATTCATCCCTATTAATCATAATTATTTCAGAATTTCCGATTGGTAAACTTCGGAGATAAGGGGGAGGGAACGGTATTTTTTTCGACAGTTTGCTCAATAAACTATCGGGCATAACAATAAATAAAAATACACAAGTAACGTCCTTTCATATGATACCCCACTCAATATTGCTATCTCATTTTGATATCTCGACGACCTGATTTACCCCCCTTTGTAAATACAAATAAAAACGATTTCAATTTTTTATGATTGCACTGATGGCGGGCCATCATTATCTACACCTATTCCAAATTTCATGTCGATATCTTTAATAGTTACTGAAATAAAGCGTCGTGACACACAGACAGACAGACAGACGGACAACAAAGATGATGATGATGATTTTATAAGGGTTCCGTTTTTTTTCTTTGATGTACGGAACCATTAAAATACCCGTGCGAAGCCGGGGCGGGCTGCTAGTATTGTTATAAAATCTTTCTGAAGCGCGCGGAACAGCCCAAGCAAAAGTAATTCAAACAAAGTAGATAAAAGTTGCGGCGATAAAAAGCAATTAGGAGAAAAATTTGCATTCTTTCAGATTAATTACTCTCGTAACAAAAGTTTATGAAAGGCTATATAGGGGAGTAATTCGCACATTTTTTGAAAGATTTAATGAAAAATATTTTATCCAAATTTTTTAACGGTCTACATTGCAGCCCACTCAACAAACAATAGATTACTTCTATTGGCTGCGATTTTAATTTATTAATTTTACCTTTCTGTATTTACTCCTTTGCCATTAAAAAAAATTCCGACGAATTGAGAACTCCTCCTCCTTTTTGAAGTCGGTTTTGATATGCCATTTGGCCATTTGGCTCATAATTTTTTAACAGAGAAATCTAAATAAAAGTTTAATAAAGTGTAATCTTTTTACATTTCTAAGAAGTATTGGTATTGTATTTTATAGTAATTATACTTCTTCTCAGTTATTCACTCTTGGTAGTCTTGAGTTAATAACTACGAATTCCGATGCTGAATGCCAATCTGTCACTGCTTTAGCGATCATCCTGTAAGTATAGGCTCCTTTTGATAGCATTCCGGGAGCACTCAGTGAGTGAAGATGTGGCAGAAGCCCAACTGATGTCAGTCCATCATTTTTAATCGTTGTTTTATTCTTTGCGCTTAGCGATAATCATGCACGATGGAAAGCAATGATTAATGAGGTTTAGGTTGGAGCGCGCTTGCCTAGAAAATGCCTATTAACTCTTCTCTTGAGGTCACCCAGATTTTACTTAGCTGGGAATACGGAGCAATAAGTTAACATGCGAAAAATTTAACAAAAACATATTATTATCGTGGAAACGAAAACGATTCATCTACATAGGTACTTGTAAATGAGATGTTTCAAAACGGAACGGAAAAGAAAATAACTAAATCAATTTTAAAACTGAAACTTTTCTATAACATGAGTAATTGGCCCAGCGACCGCTTCGCCTCAGAAGCGTGTTACGTTAATTGAAAACCAGTAAACCGCTGAAGCAATTTATGACAGCTAATAAATGGCTCAGTGTAAAGAGACTGGGTTGTTTGCCAACTCGCTTATACTCTTATGCTACATGTTTTAAGAACATGATTACTTATTCGACTTTGCCGCTTGTATTTTAAAAGTATTCTACTTTTCAAACATAAATGCAAAAGTCGAATTTAATATACCTAGACTTCAAGATCGGTAAAGAATCGACAAATTTTGGACAATCATGTAGGATACATGCATAATTTTTGCATCTATTTTCGAAGACTGCATCCCTTTCACCATAATATTCATAATTATTATCATCACTAAGACAAAAAAAAATTTTTTTCAAATGATAAACAATCGTCTAAAGTGGTCAAGAATCAAAACCGTTGAAATAAAGTAACATAATTATATAAGTAAACTTGATAATCCACAACTTTTTACGATTTCCAAGTCCGTATTAAATATAGGTGCAGTTTAAATAAAATCATGTTAGAAATGTTGCGCGTTATTTAGGATTATTGATACAATACTTTTAGCTGAATCGTCATTCGCTAATCGCTATAGATATTTCAGTCCACGTTGACGCGCCCTACTTTGTCAAACTCTATACGAATCGAATGAAACATAAGCGATTTAGACATAGCCTGACGCGTCTATGTGGATTGAAATGTCTATATAAAGAGAAATTTTCGTCTAGTAGGTACCTATTTTCTCACATGTGAGCTATCAAGTTCCATCTAGTAATTAATTACGCGTAATTTCAAAAAAGAATTTGAATGCTAAACATAGGTATATATAACCATAATAATATACTCTCTAGTAAAAAGACTACAGACAAATTGTTTCTTTTATCAACTCCATTGGTTGTTGAAGGAAAAATATCGGTCGGAAAATCACCCGGAAATCGTCGAAGGGAGGTAATATCTTAACTGTCAACTTAGGTATTTTGGTTGCCACAGTTCACCAAACTCTTCGTTAGATTAATGAACGATGATTATGTGAAGTGATGGTAGAACAGAAATATGACAAAAATTAAGTTTCACATAACAAAGTATTGTTACAGCCATAGAGACGAAATATTCTGAGACATAACAGAGCTCTTTGACTATATTGTAGACCTTTTTTTCTGTATATGATAATGAAATAAATACTATAGCCATTCGTTATTTTAAAATTCGACTGATTTTGAGGAAATTATTCGGGTGTGCTTGAAAATAAATATAAGGGTCTGGCGATATTATAAACAGGGCAGGATAAAAGCTGTCGCGTCAGCTTCTGACTAATAGTAAAAAAAAACAATTACCTAAGATATAGCCATAGTTACTCAATGGATACATAGTCATTACGATCACAATTATCTGCCTAATTATTTATTCAATAAATGGCTTAACGATAATAATAATTAGCGTAACTAATTACTGGCTGATATATTATTTGCAGTAAACAATCACATCAAAACGATTATAACAGAACCATGGACATCAAAAAAATGGATCTTAAAAACACACATACTTTCGTTTGTTGAAGGAATAACAGCTGCTGTTCTAGTTACTTTTGTTTTTATTTCACAAATCATTTTTCCTTTATTTGCTTGAAGATTTTACTACCTATTTACTTACGTTTGCAGCGGCCATCAAAAGAGGCATTGGTGGAAAAAAGTAATGTACTAATGATTATTAAAGTCTACGCCACCAACCCAATAGCTGCTGATGATGATATTTACCTCAATAATTAATAGACAGGAATACGTGTCAGTATTCTTTTTCTCTAAAACTAATGGCGGCAATAGGCCTTTGTTGTCTTCTATCAAACACATAGCACAAAAGACAAGTAAAGCAAAGAAGCATATAAGGCCAATGGTTTAGTAAAAACATTGGCCTGTATGTTAGGCCTATGTGAAATAAAGATATTTTGGGTTTGAGTTTTTTTTAAATAATAATAATTGGCTATCGGCCATACTGCGTTTCAAAAATAGTTGTAATTGGGCGTCGCCATAATTTGATTTTGCTGACGCTGTGTTTGTCGATGCTAGCGAACTGAAGTTGAATAAAAGTACGAGTTGGCGTACAAACGAGCCATATCTCATAATTTAACTAAAATTGTTTTCTATTAGCTGTTATATTATACTTACTTTCTCTTCACCGTAGAGTATGTCAAAAATCTATACTTTTTAAAGTTTTTAGTTTTTTACCCTTTGGGTACGGAACTATTAAACGAGACGAGACGAGAGAGTCCGTTTATCCGTCTATCACCAGGCTGTATCTCCTGAGGCGATGATTCACGTGTAGACGCATATGCCGCGACGTTTTCAATAAACTCAAAGAAAAAAGTACATGTTAAAAAATTCAAGATTTTGAAACTCTACCGGATTGGCTCTTCGGGCTATGTACAAACCTCTAAGAGAAAATTGGAAATTTTAAGTTAGATACCAATTTGAAAGTTGTCTTTGGAAGTAAAACACCAGAACAAGTTATGATAAAGTAGCTACACTTCGAGGCTCTGGCGAATTTTATAAGATAAAGATACAAGTGCATACTTTGATTGTTTCCAACTTAATGTAAATGGATTCTGTGTGTAAGTTGCACATTTAATAGAAATTGTAAAAGACAAAAACGTTCTTGTACGAAAGATACTCGTATTTTGAATGAGGACAAATAACGACATATTTCATAAGTTTAACATTTTACCGTATAACAATGAAACGTTAACCTGCTGTTTTCTCGCTACTACAGGGAAATTCTGTTATTTCATTATAAACCTTCGATTAGTACCTGTAACAGACTTGTATACTAAAGACAGGGCGAACAGCGCGAAGAAATGTCGCCAGGGAGCAAGAATGACTATTTTGCACCCTCCCCCGTCAGTAGTCTGTATAGGTAGATATAGGTAAAGACCTATTTCTTTTTTTTTAATTAATAATAATATTGCAGGCAAGGTGACCACAGACACATAGATAAAAAAATATAAAAAAATAAACATGTATTTCGCAGGAGTTTCGACAAATGGCGCTACATTTATTGTATGAAGAACGTTTACGTAAAATGTTCGGATATCGGCCTATCTTGACTATTTTTATCTATTACCTGTAAAATACTTTAAGGATTTATTTTATTCAGTGAGAATTAAAAATTGCTATTTACTTCCATGCACATACCTATCTAATTATAAAATATTTTAGTGAATTAAATAGCCATTAGGTATACTAATTGTAAAAGGAAAAAGCTGGGAAATAGGGAATTCATTAATGCACGTGTTGTAGCTAAGAATTTTCTGCGAGTATTTATCCGATAACGTTGTACCTCATCATGGGGTCTTGCATTATTGTGGTATACATTCCATTTAAGCGAGACAGGTATTGGAGGCGGTAGGTATGAGGTAGATATCCAAATTATTTCATATATCTGCAAGGGATTTACATTACCTAGGTATGTTATTTATCAATAATTAGGACCAAATAATAATAATAAAATATTAGGACTATTTAGAGGACAAAAGTTTCTCAAATTCCGGTTTCTAGGGTAAAAGTAAATCTTCTTCTTCTTTCATTCCTAATGGATGGTAGTGTCCGAAACAAATCAGTCGTCAACGATTCGGATTAGGTCTACTATTTAAAAAAAATGATATCAACAGACTAGTGTCTGTCGATTTCAATTTTTTTAAACAGGGTCTTCAAATAAAGATTTTTAAAGTTCTTTGGGATAAGTGGGGATTTTTTAGGAGTATCGTTTTTAGAACAATAACTTGTTAAAATCTTATTCCCGTGAAGTTAAAATCTTATTCCGGTCAACAAACCCGATACTGTAAAATAAATAAAATCAATATTTCTATCAAACCTATCCCTCCGACTTCCCCTAGGTTTGGCTATTGTCACCGTATAGAAACAGTTTTTAATTGCGGTAGCTATATCTCGTTGCAAAGTAAATCAATTAGTTCCCGGTACCGCCAGTAGCTCACAAATTGATTTAGTTTGCCGTGCCTTTGTGGGTAAACATTATGTACTAACTGCTGCGTTTAGCATATTTATTATATATCTTGTTCGATATCTTATTCAGCCACAAATCAATGGTGCGATTCAGTAAAGAATTAATGTAGTCATAGACATTGAGATCGTACATTTTCAAATGTCAAACGGTTCTAATTCCGAAAGAATTCATTGAATGGTTAAAAATTTAATCAAATCCTATACCTTAACGAGCGATTCTTGTATATATAGAAATATATCGATATATATTTCTTTCTATAAAATCTGAATCTCGGAAACGGTTTGAACGATTTTCACGAAATTCAGAATACAGAGGGTTTTGAGGGCCATAAATCGATCTAGCTAGGATTTATTTTTAGAAAATGTCGTATTTAATAGATAAAAAATATCACTCTGCCTGACATGTATTGGCGAAAAGTAAAACTATTACAGTAAAGGTAAGTAAAAAAATGACTCCTGCTGCCATCAATTGTTGGATAGTAATACTACCGAGCAAAGCTCGGTCACCCAGATATTATACAGTTATGCCCAACCGTTTAGGCCTACTTGCGCCAAACAGCAGGTTAACTATTTACAAATGAAATGTGACATTGTTCTATTTCTATGGTAGTTTTGTTTCGAATGTGAGCCAAGGGTACGACTGTACCAACCTATCCCTTTAAAAAGCGAATTTATACGTCCATCGGGTAATAACAATAGAAAAGAAATAGCATCATTACGAACGGTAATACAAAGAACTTAGTATCGTGACAGCAGGTTATCTCAACCGTATATAAAATTACTTCACAATATCATATAATAACATTAAATGTTACAATCAGTTCTTTTCAGCGTTGTGTTACGCATCTTTTGTTGTACTCCAAAACAAAATTGTCGCCAACAAAAGATAATATCGTCGAGTGTAATGTTCACCTTTATGTTCACGATTATAGCACGCCCTTGATGCCACGCAGTCGTTACTGTTGTTTCCTTTTTGGGTCACTGAAACGCCTGAAACTTTAAAGCTGAAGGATTTTACTCCGAAAGCCGTTTACCCGCTTCCGGAGTAAAAACTTTAGGAACTCTTTTTGTTATAAGCAGTCCGGTTTTCATTGTTTGAATCTGTAGGAATTTATTTTTAAAATACAATTAGGTATACTATTTCTCCATTTATGCGAGACTAAATGAGTCGCTCCTGGTTCACACGTATTTGCAAAATTTTGTTTTATTCCTTGTCACCTTTAAAAAAACAATAGATAGATGATGAGCCTGTGAGTGAGATTAGTCAGATTTTTTTTTTCATATGACTCCCTTCTTTTTTCACGGGAATCATTAGTTTTCCCGGAATTAAAGTAATCTATGTCCATTTCAAATAAGAAAGCCATTTTGGAGGCTTTTTATTATTAAATCCAACTAAGTTTCTGGTGGGAGGCTTTGGCCGTGGCTAGTTACCACCCTACCAGCAAAGACGTACCGCCAAGCGATTAAGCGTTTCGGTATGATGCTGTGTAGAAACCGTTGGGGTGACTTAACTTACCCCTTCCAAGTTAGTACGCTAACATCTTCGACTGTATCATCACTTACCATCAGGTGAGATCGCAGTCAAGTACTAACTTGTATATCGTAAAAAAAAAGTTCAAACAAACGATCAAACTTCTGAATTTTATTATAATATTAACAAAGATTTATACTTGGACGGGAAATCCAAATTATTCCAAATCCCAAAACCAATTACCTTTGAAAATTGACAAAGGTTGCACAGAAACCTGCGAAGTTACACAACTTAGAATGCGGCAGTCATTGTTCCTAAGATCCTTGTTAACTGAACTTCGTATTTGCGGTTCTGGAAATGTTTAGTCAGATGTCATAGAACTTGATTATTTGAATGATGGATAGACTTTCTTAAAATCGTGTTAAGCAAGAGATAGCAATGAAATATACACCGTTTAAATTTTTTATGGTAATTATCTATAAAAAGTTCCTAGGTAAAATAAATAATTTATTATGATAATTGTTGTTAACTACGGGCCGCTATTTAAACACGGGTCTCCTCATAGAATGTTCAATTTGACCATAAACCACCACGTTAGCCAAGATTAAATTTGTATAGGCTTTAAAAATCTAAGAGAATGTTATGGATAACTATCAGTTAAGTCGACTTCCTCACGATGTTCACCGCTTACTACTAAGCTAGTCATATTTAGCCACAAAAGTGCATGCGAGGGATTTGGCCATGAGACCTACCTTGGGCAATGCAGACGGCTGAGCCACTTGGGCTATATAGCTGACCTCAATTACGAGTATTCTATACAACTTGAAGTTTCATAAAGCTAAGTTCAAAACTCACAGCCAAAATCCCTGGAACTCAGATATTTTTCAGACAAAATTCCTTTGTTCTTTTCCACCAGAGATGATAAGAAATCTTAACGTCGTTTATCCACCTATGCGAGAGAAATTACATTTCTGGCTAGAGCATTCACTGACCACAATTTACAGCTCTAGATACGGGTCGGGCTCACGATCGATCGTGAGATCAGCTTCTTAGAAGAGACAAATTGCGGTGAACGTTGATTAGTTAGTTTGAAATCGAGGGAGGACTTAATAAACTAACTTAACTGCTGTCCGAAACCGAGATTACGTAAAGTTGTTTTAACTTCCTAATAAGTCGTATGTAAGCAGTGAAATTATCCAAACTAACCAATAATATTACAAACCAAATAATAGGACTCTTACTCGTAGACATAAACGTATGTACGAGTATAATAAATAATAATTGTATAGTTCGAATTGATTGTTATTCGATGGCTACAAAAATTATTGTAGCCATCGAATAACATCATTACGTAAATCTTTGCTGCATCATATAATATATTATTTCCTTTTAGTGGTAATGCTCATCTCTGGTAATTCCAAGCTTTCTGCACTCCTCTTCCATATAACTTTTCTCATACCCCTTCCACACTCCGTGCACGCAAGGTGCATAAAATTGTATAGAATACAAAGTTTTTTATCTATGTTTTACCTAAGCCTGCTTAGCTGAGGTCATTCAAATTTCGCTTTCTTATTACTTGTCTCCGACAAAAAAGGAATCTTTGCGCAATCAGCATTCTCGATCTAAAGGTTTGACTATGAACTTTGGTATGGTGAAACAGTGAATAAATGGAGTCTGGATTTTTCTATTCATGTATAAAGATTACACTCAGTATAATACAGAATACTTACTTATATGATATGCATCGCGCCTGTCTCTTGGTAAAAGTGAAGTGTAGAAAGATTCTTTAACGTGCTCATCTTAGGAAAAAAGGATATCCGCAACGGAAGAGCTGAGGCTATTCCTTGCGGATCAGAAAATCTTTGCGTGAGAGTGGGACTGTAACGAAATTTCATAATATTTGATATTATACTTGAAACAATTTCTATTCCGGAAAAATCTTCACGGAAAGTGCAGAGGTAATAGGAATTTATTAACTGAGAAAACTATGAAGTTTTACCGTAAAATGCGAGCGAAAATTATCATGCAATTTACCGCACCCGTGCCTTAATGCATTCCCTGATTAATTTATTAGGGTCCGCGGTGTTGCAAAATTGATGACTTTAACGGGATGAACGCTATTTTATTTATTGCTCATATTTTATTACAGCGCGTGGGAAGTGTTATTTTTATATATTTAACATAATTTACGAGGAGCTGTTCACACTTTGACAGCTTGTTGTGTTGTAAGAATATTTATTGGCTCGATTGATGCGGCTTTTTATCAGTAATTTCCCAGATGGCTGCATCGTTTGCACCGTGTTGCAAATTGCAGTGCAAAGCAAGTCGTTTATTTCTTTGTTCATGAAAAATGAAACAAATTGCATGTAACGTTTGATAGTGACATTTTTTCCTTTTAATTTTTTTATTGGTACTTCATGCAGTGGCTTCCAAGAATAATAACGGTAACCCTGAGGGTATAAGTATAACACTGTGCTTTTTTTTAACATTTTGTGAAGCTTTTTGGGAAAGTTTTTTTAAACTGTAATGTCGTCATCACAATCTAGCCCCAAATTAAGCTATAGCTTGTGTTATGGGTACTAGATAGCTGATAAACATACATAATAGTTAATATACATAAATATAATATAACACCCAGACACTTGAAAACATTCGTGCTACCGCTACGCCATTCGATCGTCAAAACTGCAAGTCAAAAAAATTATAAAAGAAAAAGCCTATTTTAACCGCCTTCAAAAAACAAAGTTGTATCGATGACAGAAGTCATCGCGGGCATATTCGTGTGATGCGGTTTTGATGCGGTTTTCGCCAGTAGACGTGAAATTCTAAGCACAAACTTCTATCAACGATACTCATGGGTCTAGCGATTAACTGGTCAAAAAAACTGTTTTCGAAAGTCAAACAAAAGCAATATATTCACTCCGGAACGGTATGAATATGAAGAAGGAGGAGGTTCTCAATTCGATTGTTTCGTACAATCATAGTCCTTCATAGTACCTACTCGATGACGATATTATAGACAATCGTCCGTCTTCGATTCATGAAAATTATTTCACTCTTTGTAGTGCCATTTGAAATCGTTTTTTTTTTAAAGATTTTTTATTTTACAAAACAAATTTGAATATCAAGTTAAATAGCGCTCTGTTTTACTTTAATATTTTGATAATTGGATCGGTAGAGTGCTATAGTTTTTTGATGCGTTAGTGTTACACGGTTTTTGTTCTCGTTATTGACAGGCTGTTGTGTCCCAGGAATATTTATAGCCTGGTTTTGTGCTGCTTTTTGTCGATAGCTTCCCTCGAGCTTTTCAGTCGCAGCATATTACATGCACGTCACGCATGAAGCTTTAAAGGTAAAATGACCATTAGTTAAATTGCCTTTGCGATTTTATTGAAGTTCAAAAAAATATTTTTTGCATGAATTGAAAATAAATTAAAATTCAGCAGGGTTGAAGTTCAGAAAATAAATGCATTATGTTTTCGGTTACAACTGTTGGATCTGTTATTTTTTTTACCTACTTCGAAAAACAAAATAATTATTTTTTATTACAGGTAGTTATTGAAACTTTGAAAATACTTTGCTTTAGCCACAGCCCACATCACACATGCTTGTTTAGATATCAATTTTAGATATAATAACGATCTTCAATTTACCCTTTTATAGTAGCCGGAAAGTAAGGCCCTTCGCACACGGTGCGTAATACTCGCGTAGGACGAGAGCAGTACGAGCGCGAACATTTTCAAACATGTCCGCAGATGAAGCGGTGTTGCAGCGAATCGTAGGCGTCGTAATTGTCATATTATTTTGCGTAGCGTCATAACGATACGCTTACGCTTACGAGCCGTATGTGAAGGGGCTAAATTAGGTTTATGTTTTTATTACATGGGTATAAATATCCTATGACATTATTTTTATTTAAGTATAACCTACTTGCCTGCCTACCTGCATAACCTACTTTATATATTAAAATTCACTACTCTGTTTGAAAATTACGTTTACAAATAGTTATTTCTTAAGCTGACAAAGATATCCTCGTAGAAACAAACAGCAACAAAGTTTTCTCAAGTAACAATAGTAGCGCCATTGTTCCGCGGTTTCTCGGGCTGAGACCCTCGCATAATACGTATTTGTGGTTATCGAAATGTTCGGGTTGGTTGAACCGTTTTCTTTGAACTATACGTCATATTACTAGGGTACACTGTAATTTTCACGTGCAGATATCTATTACATACCTATTTATTATCACCGTATATACCAACTATAGTGCAACATCTTGATATTCTTGTCAGTATTTTATTGAAAACTCCAACAATACAATAATGTTTTCTTTTAGAATTTTATAAACTCATTCGAACCCGTTGAATCAACTTGAACAACGGGGAAATCCGTAGGAAGCTTCTTACGGACCTACGTTTATATAATAGTTTAAGGGTCAATTTACACCGCGGCGGAATGGAATGGAAGCTACTTTTTTATGTCAATTGTAAAAAGTATAAAACTAAATAGTAGCCAAAAAAGTAGCCAAAAAAGTTTCTCAAGAATTATTTATTTCGTATGTTATGCAACTGTCATAATGAAGAAGTCTCTTCTATTCCATTCCGCCGCGGTGTAAAGTGACCCCAAGAAAAGCAAGGTGTTCTTATTTTAGAATAGGATAGGATGTAGGTACAACTATGCAAGTCCTATAAAATATAAAGAGTACCTACATAATCGGGTTGAATGAGAACCTTTTTTAAAAAACCTGTTAAGCTTCACCCTTCTTATTTGTCCCATTGTGTTGTAGTTTTAAAATGATATTGCCTTCAGAATATTTACTGCAGTAAAGTGAAACTTTGAAAACAGTACGAAGCGCAACTCTACTCAGGACTATTTAAACTCAGTCAAGATTAAAAAAGTTTTTTGTTTCAAAGGGTTTTAGTTTCTTCAGTTAAATTAAAAAAATGTGTTATTTTGGTACATATTATTTTGGTTGCTTTTGGTACATATTATAAGTACTAATGAGTTATTGCTCTGGATACCCTATCATTGGCTTATAGTTTCATTGTTTCTTTTATTAAGGATGTTGATTAATAATTCAAAGCAAAACTCATCGGTACAAAACCGAAATACACCCTGATGGAATTATGGATATGTAGTAAGTTAACGGCGTAGACGGCGTATTTAAGCGATTTTGAGTGACCTGTTTAAAAACTATAAAGACAATTAGTTCTAAATTTAAACGTCATGTATTTGGGTCCTTAATTTAAAATCGCTGTGAAGCACGATTGGATAAAATTTTCTCGATAGAAAATTCTTCCAAAAGTTGTTCAAAATCTCAGTTTTTCTGATTTTAATCGGAAACTACAATGGATAACTGTAATTTTTGTTTTAATGTGTCGGTAATAATAATATCCAAATCGTTTAGAATCAGATTTTTAATATCTGGCTTAGTTTTTTAGTAATTAGATTTCTCTGTTATATTCTTCGGCGACGCTTGCAAAAAATAAATTTTATATATCCTCTTTAAATATAAACGTACATGTATATACAAAGTTTCAAAAGGAGAAAAGCCTGTAAGCACATGGAAAAACCAAAAATATTTCCACGAACGCTGGACCCGGAAAGTACAAATTTCCTGATAAACTGTTTCTTCCGCTTTGGGACTATGTGTTTGAATTTGAATCGCATTCGTTTCCTGATTTTCTCCCGGGGCATGTACTGGAATCATCTACATTAGTAATTCTTCACATTTAATTGAATAAGATCTTTTCATATACTCTCCTTTTCAAAGTTCTTCCAAAACTCTTTGTGCTCCAAATTTTTTGAAGGGTTCTTAATATTTAATGCTTTTAATACAGAATACGTTTTCGTTTTTAATTTAAATACGAGTATAAGTATGTTACGTTGGGCTTGAGTTCTTCTTACAAATATTATCAACATTATAAATGATAAGGAACTGAAAGTCAAGGAAGTCGGAAATTGTGTATTTTTTTAATTTTCCGGCTGTCTTCACGAAGTCTGAGCAGACGGGTTCCGGCGGCGTTGCAAAATGTGTTGTGAGTTTGTATTAAAAATATATCGGATAGATGATACCTACTCGTATTCAAAATAAACATATTAACAAGTCGAGCTAAAATTTAGAAAATATCTTTTATAAATTATTAGAAGTTTATTTAAAGATAATTTGGTCTTCTGTTGTCGATCATTTGAATCCACATAGAAACACAGTTTCTATATGGATTAGAAAGAGAAAAGAGATCAACACGACAAACTAAACAAAATTAATTATAAAGAATCGTTTAAACGTGAAGTAGTATTCTAGAAATAGGTAGCTGAAATATTTTGAGCTCACAACTTGTTATTCTTGAAAGTTGTTCTACAAAAACACTGCAGATAATATTAAGAGGGACTTGAAAATTTCAAATTTCCATTAAGTACAGGTTTGTATAGCCCGGGGAGGCAATCACGTAGAGGCTTTAAACTTTCCAAAACTTTTTTATTTACACGCCGTCGATGTAACATTTACAACAAACGATTTATTAATGAAATGTAAAAGTTTTTTATAGGATTAGGTTCAAATGGCATGAAAACAATTCCTGTGGACCTTTCTGAAGTGGTTATTATGATATTTTGCACGATTGTATGCATACAATAAGAAAAGTTTCAAACAGTCGTAAAGCCTTGTAATAGATATGAAATTCCGTCCAGATATGAAATTATAATATGTTTTATTTTATAACTCTGTTTTCAAAAGCAGATTTTTACTTTCTACAAGAAACAGTCTTTCTAGAAGAATAACTGTGTATCCTTACAAAGAAACGGCT
The DNA here is from genome assembly GCA_963855885.1 of Coenonympha glycerion. NCBI lineage: Eukaryota > Metazoa > Arthropoda > Insecta > Lepidoptera > Nymphalidae > Coenonympha > Coenonympha glycerion. The sequence continues at coordinate 9,644,071 of OY979637.1, read as the reverse complement.
ATGTATAAGAATTATTATTCTCATTTCGCAATAGAGAAGTTTTAACAAGAAAACTTCCCAATGTTCTTCGGCCACAATGCTCGTAAAGTTATTGTACTAGTGAATAATTTTGATCTTTCCCTCCAATCGATTTGTGGTCACGAATTAAAACTTTTCCGCTAGCTCGACTTAATTAATTTTATCGACGACTATGAAGAACATTTAAAAGTAATTAAACTTTCTTTGAGTACAAACCGTACATTTGATGTGCGAAAACTTTTTCGTACACTAGAGTATTTTATGTGCTATTATATGTCTTTTTTCCACTTTCTGTACTATAAATAGTTCCTAAATCACCAAAAACTGTTGATTATATAAATTAAATATAAGTAGTTCTTCTAAGACCTTAAACAAAACTTGGGTACCTAATGAGCCGCAATGGCATGACTGTATTTGTTAACTGTTGCCTCATCTTTTTTCATTAAAACTTTACTTAAATATTGTCTTGAGGACTTGCAAAGTAATTTACACTCAATAAGCGACACACGATTACGTGATGCAGTTACATTTATTTACACTGATCATAATTATTACTTCAGAAGATGATAAATTAACCGAAACTTCGTAATAAAATCGCAAGCTAGCAAGTAATAATCATACTATTAGAAAGGAAATTCGTGTAGCATTCTGCATGTCTTATATAAAAACGACGAAGCTGCTTTCATGACAAGAGGACACAGTGGAAAACATAACATTTTACGCTTTTGAAATCTATACCGCATATTTTTGGAGCTTAATGATATTTTTGGCTCTTTGAAGTTCTGTTGATGTTCAGGAAAACAGGCGTTCTTCCATGAAAAATGAAATCAAACATAATTTACGGGCATTACTTTAAAAGCGTAATGATATTAAATCGACGGGACGTGAAAACTGCAGCGATGGAAATAGCGCTTGCAATTTTCCTGACGTTATATTTTTACGGACAATAACTGTCTCATTAATATAATTGAACATTTTTGTTTCCGGAATTCAACAAAACCACCGATTTTATGTGTAACACCAATTTACATAAACGTCCAAAATATTTGGTAACGTAATAGGTTATTATCATTGAACCATTACTGTTTACAATAGAAATCCATGTTGGCCTTAATTATATTGTAGTTTCACTTAAATTTTCAAAAGCATTTTGGATACGGAATTTCATATAAATCAATACGATAAAATCGATTAAAGTCACAAAAAATCAGTTTAGTTATAAAATAAAAAGGTGTATGAATAGTTAGTTAAATATACAATATCTGGGTGATCGAGCTTCGCTCGGTAGTTTAAGGTGTTGCGGCCCTACCAGCCCGCGAAATTCAAATTTTATTTAGTTTTTCGCAAATCTTAGACAAACTACACATTGAAGATTTATGACTATGCATTTTGCGGGCCTACTTTTAATGCATCTACATGTTTTTAATAGAAACTTTGCTCGAAAGTTCCCACTCATCTCATATTGGTTCCCGAAAGATAATTTTTTGCAGTTTCAAAGATTTCGAGCTATCGGGAACCAATATGAAGTAAATGAGTATTGTTGAGCAGAGTTTTTGTTAAAAACATGTAGATGCATAAACGTTGTGCCCGCAAAACACATTGCCATTAGCCTTGAATGTATAATTAGCCCACTATGAGCGAAAAACTAAATAAAATTTGAATTTTCGCGCCCAGATGGTACCCATCGCCCTTAACTACTGGCTAATAGATGGCAGCTGCAGGAGTGCTTCGCTCGGTAGTTTAACTACTGGCTAATAGATGGCAGCAGAAATCATATTTTATAATTTTTTTGGTAAATTCGACATTTTATAAAAATGAATCCTAGCTAGATCGATTTATCGCCCTCAAAACCCCCTGTATACTAAATTTCATGAAAATCGTTGGAGCCGTTGCCGAGATCCAGATTATATAGAAATATATATACAAGAATTGCTCGTTTAAAGGTATAGGATAAACGTTGTGCCCGCAAAACACATTGCCATTAGCCTTGAATGTATAATTAGCCCACTATGAGCGAAAAACTAAATAAAATTTGAATTTTCGCGCCCAGATGGTACCCATCGCCCTTAACTACTGACTAATAGATGGCAGCTGCAGGAGTGCTTCGCTCGGTAGTTTAACTACTGGCTAATAGATGGCAGCAGAAATCATATTTTATAATTTTTTTTGGTAAATTCGACATTTTATAAAAATGAATCCTAGCTAGATCGATTTATCGCCCCCAAAACCCCCTGTATACTAAATTTCATGAAAATCGTTGGAGCCGTTGCCGAGATCCAGATTATATCCTATACCTTTAAACGAGCAATTCTTGTATATATATTTCTATATAATCTGGATCTCGGCAACGGCTCCAACGATTTTCATGAAATTTAGTATACAGGGGGTTTTGGGGGCGATAAATCGATCTAGCTAGGATTCATTTTTATAAAATGTCGAATTTACCAAAAAAATAATAAAATATGATTTCTGCTGCCATCTATTAGCCAGTAGTTAAACTACCGAGCGAAGCACTCCTGCAGCTGCCATCTATTAGCCAGTAGTTAAGGGCGATGGGTACCATCTGGGCGCGAAAATTCAAATTTTATTTAGTTTTTCGCTCATAGTGGGCTAATTATACATTCAAGGCTAATGGCAATGTGTTTTGCGGGCACAACGTTTATGCATCTACATGTTTTTAACAAAAACTCTGCTCAACAATATCATTTACTTCATATTGGTTCCCGATAGCTCGAAATCTTTGAAACTGCAAAAAATTATCTTTCGGGAACCAATATGAGATGAGTGGGAACTTTCGAGCAAAGTTTCTATTAAAAACATGTAGATGCATTAAAAGTAGGCCCGCAAAATGCATAGTCATAAATCTTCAATGTGTAGTTTGTCTAAGATTTGCGAAAAACTAAATAAAATTTGAATTTCGCGGGCTGGTAGGGCCGCAACACCTTAAACTACCGAGCGAAGCTCGGTCACCCAGATATAGAAATATATATACAAGAATTGCTCGTTTAAAGGTATAGGATTTGCCAGTAGCCATCGGATTAAGATTTTAATGGTCGATATAACTACAATTTTTGTGCAAGTAAGAAACTATGGAGGAACGAAGCTTTAGAAATGTCATAACATTAACTTATTCGTTTTATATTTTTTCTGGAATGCTTGTTTACGTACAAAGTTCATCCTCTTTAAATCAAAGTCTAGTTCTATAAATGATAAAAAAAAATGATTAAGACCTATCTGTAATTAAACCCCAACGCCACTGCACCATAAATATTAAGCTACGATAAAACTGATTGTTATTTAATTTATAGTGCTATCGAGGTTATTGATAAAACAGCAAAAACGAATTTGCAGTGATAGCTAATAATTATTTTAATATTCGCGTAGTCATGAAGTTTAAAGCGATTTTTTAAAACACTACAATGATAACTTTAACAAAATAATATGTTTGTTTGCTTCCAAAATAGCCATTGATATATTATATTTATTAGATTTAAGTAAAGGATGCAAAGAGTAGGTGTATAATAAACAATATACTCAAGTAAGTACATTAAAGCTGTTTTATTGAAACTCAAGTAAGTACAGAAAATCACCGGCAACAACTATATAATCGTAAAAAATAACGCTGTGTTATTATAACGACTTTACTCGTAAATATTTATTTTACTCACTTATTTAATTAAGTAATAACTGGAAAATGATAATTTCGGTTTCCGCAAACTATGGGAAACTTATACGAACGAGGGCCAATGATAATAATACTTTGTACCTATTGTGGACACTATAAAATATTGATAAAAAATTCTCGTATGTTCTCGTGTGTGTTAAAAATTCACAGTGTTTGTAAAAAAAACCTCCGAAAGAAACTATTTGGTTTCGGAGGATTTTTTTACAAACATTTGTTATTATTATAGTGTAAATGTATTAATTTGTAAGTCTTATGTATTTAATTTTTATTTTTATTGCGATTCCCCATCGTTTTTTCAGATCAAAGGTCCGTAATTGTGGGTTACCTGGTAGAGATCACTTTAGTGATAAGGTCGCCCTTTGTGTTTCTCTGTTTTCCTTTCGTTGTAGTTTTATGTACTTATTTTAAGCAATAAAGATATTTAAATAAAATAAAATAAATAAATATTTTTCAGAACCCTAAGTGAGAAATAATTGGTATGGAAAAGAACGGGTCAGCTTCTACTAAAATAAAAACTTAATAGTAGGTATATATATTAGTACGAAGTCCTGAATGGATAACACAATTTATTATGTATGTTGCACGAGTATACTCATGAAAAAATTAGAAAGCCATTATTATTGGCTTTCAAATTTTTTTTGTATTTGCCCACACTTAAATATTTGAAATATCTTTTGAAAGTGATCGTTAAATTTTCGGTTAAAAACAGAAATTGCTAAAAAAAACAATAAAAGAGTCGCATCTTAGCCGGACACTCAGCTGGACAGTGTAAGTATACTACTTGATCCAGCAGTAATGGCAGTGTCTTATAAGATTTACCACATTTTTTTCCATTTCATTAGGACTGAGTATATGGTGGATCCAAAGTGCTGGAATGTCAACTCAGCAATACACAACTAATCAAAATGACTGCTAGTGAAGAAAATAGACTTAAATGGTGTGATTGCAAACTTGAATCATTGAATCAAAGGAGTCTATTTTTAAATAGGTATTGCCTCTTAGTTGTGCCACCTACACCAAGGCCAGACAAGACAACCAAAGACAGAGCAACAAAACCAGCTATGTTTAATATTGTCGTCTTCGTCGTCAAATTGAGACATTACAGTATTACCGCCACAAGATAATATCTAAATCTAGCAGCCACCGGGAAATGACTGGGAAATTGCTCCATTATGCCTCCGGATCGTGAGCTGCATTCCTAACACTTATTTCCTTGTAATTTACATGCCTTGCTCCGAATAATACACCATCAGATTTTGACTTTGAAGAGAGAATCATTAACGTTTCATTGATCAAAATACAAGTACTTGTTACTTAACTACAAGTAAGTTGCATCCGAAGCTATGCCGTCGTGAATTTGGGTTTTTTCCATAAATATGCAATTTAGCTTTTGTGTTCATTTAAAGACTGATAGCTATCATCATTGCAAAATAATTGGTGGCTACCTTCTAGAAAAATACAAATATTCCAACATACAAACTATGTTTTTTTGTTGTATGTTGTAAACATATTATGTTATTTCGCGTTTCCCTGTCTCTGTTTCATGAATCATGATATTGACTATGACAAAAAAATAATAGTACTTAGTAAACACTCTGAAATATAAAACCAAAATGTTACTAGACGATAAGATAAGTAGATAAAGGTACGTAGAAAACGGAAATGGGAGAATCTAATCCCTTTACAATTCCAGACCAATGGGAACGCGATAATTCAAGCCATTATCCCTGAATAGGCGCAGTGAAGAGCCACGCACGTGAAAGTGGGACCAGCATAATGAAAGGGGTTAAGCGTACTAGAATTGTTAAGCGTAAACCTAGCAATATGCCTTAGGGCTAAATATTGCTGTGACTTCTGCTGCTGCTGGTTGGACCAACAAAGCTTTAAATACGAATAATTATATTGAGTAAAAGAGAATTTAAACACTTATATTTTACAATAAAGACAAAGATACTAGGACTAGGAAGTGTAAAGTTCAGGTAGTATTTGAGGTAAGGAATGTAGGTAAGAATACATTATACTTCCGTATTAATATAAATGTTTATATATTTACAGGTATAACAGAGTTTGATTTTTATCAAATATTTTTTTAGAAATGACATCAATACTTTTTGTTTCGTAATATCGATACGGGGGCTACTTAGAATTAAAAAAGTCGTTTATAATATTATATATACGTACAAAAATTATAAGATGAGCATTCTAATAGGAGATTCTACGAACTATTAATTTATTTTCTCTCTATTCAAGGATATTATTAACTTATATTATTAACTATATATTCCTTTGTAAGGCCTGCAAAGGGAAATTTTAGCTAAATTGGTTAAATAGTAGCAGCATGAACAAATACACACACACACACACACTTACCAACTTTTTTACCAACTTAGCATTTCAATATCAGTGTCATCATTGATGCAGGGGCTGCTACAGCTGAATCAATTTCAATAGTAAAAAATAAATAACAACGTAATATTAACTTTACACGGTATTTAATAATCATGTTTATTTTAATATTCAGGTTAAAATGAAAGTACTTGAAGGTAAATATTTTGTGTAACATACTTGTAATGTTACGAAACGTAACATTATGAAAACTTTCAAAAAGGTAGGTGCTTTAAAACGTTTACTACGGAAATTTAATAACTACTTCATTAAGGCCACTTCAAATTATAAAATCGGCCAAATACGAGTCGGACTAGCACATAAAGGGTTTCGTATCATTTTATCTACATAACGTAGCAAGATGATGATGCTGAATCCAGAAGGGCTATTAACCTACTGCTACCATACAAGTAGAGAATTACTGGGTCTACTACATCAACGACCAAATACGAGCAAAAAAATCACGTTTGTTGATTAGAAGCCTCCTTTAATCTTCATTTTATTCTATTTTTTTTTTGTTATAGCGGAAACGGAAATACTTTATTAATTTGTGAAAATTTCAAGTATGTTACTATCAAGGTTTAATTTTCCCTTTTGTGTGCGGAACCCTAAAAACGGACCAAGAGGTAAAAATTAATACCATACCATAGCAAGAACTATGTATACAAGCACGGGAATTAAAAAACCTGCACATCCTAGTACCTCGACCACGAGTTTAATGCTCGTTTTCACCAACATTTAAGGAGACACCTAAGTCCTTAGGTGACAGTTTTTGTAAGTGAAAACTGTCACCTATGGGCTTAGGCGTTTCTTAAAGTGTTCATGAAAACGGTCGTTAGTCGCTTAGATCAGTGCTGCTACTGCTTAATAGTTTTAGTAAGAAAAGAAAAACAATTTCACAGAAAAAAAATCAAATATAAAATTTCGTTATCCGTACTTACAACATTTTTTATTTCGGCGCTGATTCAAAGTAGGTACTCCACAACATGTTTTTACTTGCAGTAAGTGTCACTTGATTTTACCATGAGTGAAAAATAAAACCGAGCCGTAAATTATTTACGGGCACTACATTAAAAACGTAATGGTATTAAATAGTCAGCACGTGAAAACTGCAACGGCGGGAGTTTGCAATATTCCCTTTCATATTTTTTTACGAACAATAACTGTCTCATTAATATAATTGAACATTTTCCTTCCGGAATTTCACATTTAACATCAATTTAAACGAATTCCGAAAATGCTTCCGTTACGAAATTATGGACAATCCTTTAAAATTCCTGAATTAAATTAGTTACCTGCTCTACATAATTTTACCTAGTTTCTTAATTAAGTCGTACCTTATACGTTTTTTGAATTGTTTAAGATTAAACAAATTAGCAACGTAATATTTTTGCAAAAGGGAGTATATTCTACGAAATATTATGTATTGTTTTTGTAGAAATTAATAAAGATTAAAACTTCTTTATAGTTTTCCCAATAGTCCAATCGCGGCATCCCAAAATGTGAAGAAGAATAAATCAATAATAAATATCTGTTATGTTTGTGTCCGGCCAGTTGATTTATGCCCAATTGGTATATATTTAGGTATTGAATGATATTAAAAGATGTAAGCTTTTATTTTTCACAAATCACGATTCGCTTGTATAATTTCCTTAGCTGCAATGGTGAGTTTCAGTGGATTTCATTATTTCGAGTTGAGTTGACTCACATTCCAATAACTCAAACAGCTGTGAGCAACTTGTCCCTGCAGTCTGTCAAAGACTAATAATGTAAGTTGGGAAAGAAACTCAGACTGGCGTGAAGGATTCCTTTACCGTTTATTTTCTTTCGAGTATTAATTCATCGAGTTTTATAAAAACACATGCACTTTACACGAATTATGAATTGCACCTTTGAGATCAATATCAGGTAAATATTATATTTTTTACTGAATCAAGTAGAGCAAAAACGTGCTTTATTTCCAACTCCTATCATGTCCCTATGTATTGTACATACTATATTTTCGTGTTATTTTATGCTGTACTGCTAAGTTCATCTAAGTTTATTTTATTTTATATTTTAGTGTGGTGTACACCAAAGAGTTTAACTGTATATTGCTGACACAAAATGGTCTATCTCATAAAATGATTTACCAAGCACCTACTATATTATGTATATTCTTCTCAGTGCAGAGCGCGTTTGAACTCTCGCAAGCTTAGTTTTATGTGGACTTGTATTTATCACCATATACATCGCAAATATCCATATTGACCTTTTTGAGTCTGCACGTTAGGCCTATGGGAAATTTAGATATTTTTAATATCATAATATTACAGTAAAGAAGAACGTCGGCCGATAGCACTACGGTCGGTCGCCATGATCAGCAATAGAGAGAAGGTATGCCAATTAGGTCCTAGTCTTGCAGTGGTCAGCAACAGCTTGTTGTTGATGATGATGAAACTTAATGCGATAATGTTATCATGCCTCTCCCTAACTCTAATATTATTAGATAAAAGTTCTGAAGTAAATACAATAGTTCTAAAATTTGAGTATTCTAAAAGTCAAGTTTGCCATAACATTCAATAGTAACTCTTTATTAGCTTACACTCCATTGTAAACTGTGTATTTTTATAGGACAAAAGTTTTATAGTCTGCGAAATTTTAATTAGACATGATAATTTTATACCCGATCAAAGGGAGTGTATTTAGTAAAATTCTATTTATAACGATCACTAAGAGAAGTAGGGGAAGAAAAAATGTGAAATATTTTATGAAAATAAAATTATATTTCAGGAAAAGCTCTATGAAAAATTTCCAAAGTTTGGATTCTAAACAAAGCGCGGACCGTACGCTCAACTTCGGCCTTCAACGCAATTTGGTGAATGTCAAAGTCTCGAGGAATTTCTCCGAGAGAACAATTTTTTCCCATTTGTTTGTTTCAGTTTTAGGAAAACACATTTAAAGTATACAATAACTTAAGACAAAGGAAATGAGATACATAAAAGTAACTTTGTTGAAATAAATTTCTTTTGTATTATCCTTTCGATAGGAAAACTTTGGAGCATTATAACGAAAGTGTTGGCGCCCGTTTAAGATTTGATATGGAAAGTGTTAACCTGGATGAGTATTATAGACTTAAAAGTATTTTTTATTTTATAAATAAGGTAGCGGATGCCCGTGGCTTTGTCTGCGTGAATTTCGGTTTCACACCAATGACGAAGCACGCTACGCTAAGAGGACGAGAAATGTGTGACGTATCTTGAAGCCAAAAAAAATCAAATATGGCGTCGTTACCACCTACAACAGTTCGGTACCACTGACAGCACATAATATTACCGCCTACATAAGCGCTATTTTACAGTTTTGACAAAATGAAAATGCTTCAGGGCGGTGCCTAAAAATACATGCGTGACATCTCTATGATCTGATCCTTTATATCTTTTATCAATGTTTCGCACATATTCCATGAGAACCATGGATTTTTCTGTGATATATTTTTATTTACATTCCAAATTTCAGCCAAATCAGTGTATAAGTGTTTGCGGCTTGAAGGAGTGTTACTCCACCCAACTTTTGACCCGCCATTTTACTCTTTTTGGAGAGGTGAGTTTGGAATTACTTTCCTAAGTCACGTCTAGACCTCTGATGGAAGAATTTACAGTATATTCCATGTTTATTTCCTTTATATAAAATGTATTAATATGCGTTGCTGGTAAATATGCACACAACAGTCAACAGTTCTACCCTTTATCACAAGAGGAGCATTCACACCCAGAGATTGTACTCTAACTTAATATTATCTACTCGTAACTCAACTTGCATGCCCACTTAATATTATAGTGCGGGGGTACGATAGTTTACGCACCCCTACTTCTTGAATATTCGATATTATCAAGTACTTACTAGATTTAGTCAAAATTTCTTTATTTCACATAGGCCTAACGTAAAACGCTCCGCCTCACTTACGTCTCTTGTAAAACACGAATATGATATTTGACGCATATTTATGGTGTTTACGAAGGTTCAAACGCGCCCTGCGCTGAAAAAAAGCCTCAAACGTGCCCTACACTGAGAAGAAGCCCACAACAAACTCAGCCGGGTTTTGTTTTCTGTTATCACCATTTCACAATGGTTCATAAAACTAATTGAGCTAGTATAATTACAGCAGTTCATTCACTCTCAAGGATTTTCAACTGTTAACATTCAGAAGAAAAAAACGTACGAACAGTAACTCGTACAAGTCAGTAGCTCTACGCAAAGAAGTTCATGCGGTCCTTTGGTTGTTCCCTGTGGTATTTGCTCACAGCTCGTTATGACGAAGACCTCCTCTACGTAATGATATTTCACTAGGCTACTCATACTAAACAGATTATTACGATACAAGATTATATCGTTTATTTTTATGAGCTTCTAGGGTCTAATATTAAGTAACCACCAGTATATTTAAATAAGTTAAATCTAGATTAACTCTTATACGATGCTCGCAAAATGTGTTGATATTAGATAAGTAAAGTGTGATTTTATCTCAAAAGGAAGCAACTTATAACGTGTCTGTTATAGTCTTATTTCATAAGAATAGTTAAGCTCCACTTCTTAGTTGTTAAGGGCCCACGATCAAGAGCAACCCCAAAGGGGGCTAAAACTAGACCATACGAGGAAATTATCGACAAAAAAGATTGAATTATAATTTTTATTTCAGTTTTTATTGATTTTGATTTCAATATCAATATAATTTCAATAGACTCTATGTAAAAAATAACGATTTCTTCTAAAGTAAGTACCTAATAATGTAAATGGTAATGGGTCGATTGCTGTAAAATAAAATAAAAATATTATGCCACGTACCTACAAACTCAAAAACTAAGCCAGTTAGCAAAAATCTGTTTCTCAACATTTTTAGATATTATTATTACCGACACATTAAAATATAAACATTACCATTACGTCCATTGTAGTTTCCGATAAAAATGAGAAAAAATGAGATTTGGGAGCAGCTTTTGGGAGAACTTTCTATCGAGAAAATTTTATCGAACCGTGTTTCTGCTTCTCAACGATTTTAGATTAAAGACCCAAAATACATGGCGTTTAAATTTAAAAGTAATAATTGCCTTTATAGTTTTTAAACTAAGCTTCACTAAAAATCGCTTAAATACGGCTTCTACGCCGTTAAGCAGTTTAAATATATTGTGTTTGTATTGCTTAAAAACTTCTTGCTTCAAATGAAGCACAAAAGCACGAAAACCTGTGAAAAATTTCACATCTCCATCAAAGTCGTTAAAGAGCTATTTCTCTGTCTCCACTCCAAGTGTAGCTTTCAAGCTTATTCTCTTTGGCATCTGTGCGACTGCAAGACATGTAAATTACTGCCAAAGAAGTGATACGAATGCAGCTCACGATTTGCAAGCATAATGGAGCAATTTCCCAGTCACTTCTCGGACTGCAAGTGTCGGACATATTGTGGAATTTTGCTTTGTCGCGTTCCGTCGTCAAAGATAAACGTCGCTTTGTATCATTGCGCCTACTAGGTATATATTATGAGCTTTTGTCAATAACGTGCGTATTCTCCATAGATCGGAGACGTATCTAATTTTAATGTATGCCATACATACATACATACGTCTGGTTTGAATACCATGGTAATCATGGTATTCAAACCAAACGTAGTCTGTTCTTAGATTAGACAATAATATTTAACCGACCCTATTTGACCTACTGCCGTGCTATTCTGCAAAACAGCGACGAGCGTACATCTATGCATCTATGAATTTGTCAGTTGTAATAGAGTACAATTTTGCATGGCATATTCGGGTTGGCAGCTGTCTGGCAGCTATTTCATTTTGTAGAATAGCACAGCTGGTAGGTTTCACGGAATTTAGTGGTCTAGTATTGGAATGCAGTGTGGTAGATTTTATAAAGGTTTCTAAGTAAACATTCAAGAACAATTTGTAGATAATATTTAGTCATAGCGGTCCAAGAGGCCGCCCTCGACTTCAAAAGTGCGTCAAAACATACTTTGCCTAAATAGGCAAACCCGATCCGTCACTACACCATTTTTCAAGCACACTAGCATTCGCGCACTATTTTCCAATTGACACACTCACACTACAAGAAAAAGTTGCCGCACTCACGGAGCTGTCGTTGTTAGGTAGAGCTCTATCTAGTCAAAGCGCGAGCGACGACCTACCTAGTAAATAAATAAATAAATCTACCTAGTATTAGATCATTTTAAATAAAATCTATCTTTCAACAAACCTTATAATTAGCAGGACAGGACGAAATCGTAGAGTCTACGACTTCGCATTGTGAAGTGAATTGTGAGTCTACGACCTCCTGAGGATGTCCCAGTGTCAGGACGAAACGTGCGTCGTAGAAAGTGATAGAAAATTGTGTGTGGTGTTTCATGTGGGTAGTGTTCCTGCATATTGCACCATACAGAATCCCTTCAAGTAGCGGATAATAGCAAAACAAATTAATCTGTCCTGCTAATTATGGATTTCCGCAAAATAACGCCTGCTTCCATTCAAAACCTTATAATATTATTGCGCAAGTTATTGTGTCCTTTAAGAAAGACATTTAAAGTCAGGATACAGTATAAGAGAATTTGCGGAAAACCATTACACCAATACAATCTATCAAGAGATTTTTGTAATGCTCCCGTCACTTTTGCCACGCTGGAGAGCTCGCCGTCTGCTCAGACTTCGTGTAGACAGCCGGAAAATTACAAAACAAACATTGGCTTCCTGATACTTTATTTTTTCATACACGCATGTTAACAGAATTTATGGAAAGAAAAGACAATCTCTATACATAAAATTCTCGAGCCAAATTTTGTTACCAACCTCCCCCGTAAAGGCTCGACCGGTTTTTATGCAATTGTCAGTGTATATTGCGTAGGTCTGTGAGTAAGCTATTTTCTTTACGACCTTATTGACAAAACAACGTTTGCCGGGTCAGCGCAAATATAAGAATAGTAAGATATTTTTGAGTTTGATTATAAATATCTACTTATTTTGATTAAAGGTTTGATTTTTCATAAAATAATGATTCTTTTTGATGAATCGCTTTGTCAATACTCGATAATATGAGTAATTTGCCACTAAAAGTTTTTAAGTTAGATTCATGTTAGATTATAATAATAAACTAATTTACTCTCGGGTCTGGCGTCTGCAAAAGTATTTTAGTAGCCTCCTATAAATCAGTAACTGGAGTTATTTAACTGAGTTATGTATGTAGTAAGCATTAGTCTAAATTGCTACTATTAATCACAGTAAATAAGTTAAATTTTTGTATGCATAATTCGGAAGTAATTTATTCAAAGATAATGAAAAAGCGAGATACAAATGGACTTAATTCAATTAAATACGTAAAGAATTACCGCAGGCGCCCCCAGGACATACACAAGGGGCTTAGGAGACAAATTTCTGGGGAAACAAATGCGATTCAAATTCAGACAAATTGTCCCCGCGCGGAAGGAGTCGGTTTACTAGGAAATTTGTCCATCAGTTTGGGGCAGCAAAATGTTTCGCCTTTTATTGCCGACGGCGCCTTTCAAGAAACCAACGAAAATGATGGTATTTGTATTGTGTATTATTGTTCATCTTTTATAAATAAAAATATTCTCTCGTATTATGTGCTTACATATTTTACATATACTATGCTTCACACTATACACTATGCTTCGATGTTTTAAACTTGAATAGGTATCTTTATCTCTTTTTCGTCTACCATTCCTGAAGCCATTCATTGATGAACTCGATAAAAAAGGTTATATTTTCAATTGTATCAAGAAAAATTTAATATAAATACAGTTCCCCGGTCCATTATTTACAAGTGTGATTGGAAACAAAAAACAGACACACGGGTTATCAGTCAAATGTCGAGAGGTTTCGTGACTACATAACATTTTCCGATAGCCCGATTCCCGGCCCGAGTAAATAGACCCGAGTAAATAGATCACTGTCCCTGATGCTTGACAGCACAAAGTGCTCTTTTTGTGACACTTTTCAAAGTGTTCGTTTTGTAGCAGGAAAAAAAGAAATTCATGTTCACTCTATTGGATTTTTTAGGTTCTGTGATATCATTTTTCAACATTGGTTCTAATGTACGATGTATAAAAAAAAATCACTTCACAAATGTAGCCCATCGCTCTCTTTCCTCCGCTCACGCCTACGTCATGTCGGCGTGAAGTCTATGGTGAAGTGGAGTGAACCATCACACTGTCTATCAAAACAATACCTGAATTGCCTAGCTGAGTGGAAAGACATCTAACTGCCAAATAAGTCTAATAAGCATCATTGTAATAAACTAATATACTATAGGTTAAAGATTCATTTCATTTAGCGTCTCAGCGCGATTTTGTGTATAAACCGTAAGAGGTGAGTGACTTATACCCTTTCGAAGTTAGTACGATACATACGTCTACGGCTGTATCATCGTTTACCATCAGGTAAGATCAAGCGATCTAGAATGTAAAATATAGTATAGTAACCTACCAAGTACTCGTATGTTTAGTAGTTATAAAACTGAGTAAATTGTACTAAATAAAGTGGTAACATTTATTTAGTTGAAGTTGTAATAAACCTTTATCCTTTATCAAGAATCTTCAAACAGTCACGACTGCTTTTTCATTCTTAAGATTTGTATCTCTAGTCAAAGAAATAAAATTCCATTTGGTTCATTAATCATCAAATAGGTTTTTATGGTTACATTTTTGTACATTTAAAAATATTTTCCTCGTATTAAATGAATCTCTTTATATAATACGTCTGTCGGTCTAAAAGAGAGGAATTTTGATTCTTTTCATGAAATATCCAAACACTGAATGAATATTTTACCAACTGACATATGGAAATTCCTTATTTTCCACCACAGTTTACTTTGTAATATAAAAGAGGAATTAATAATCTCAAGATAAAAGAAATGAATATTCATACACACCAAGTTCAAAGCGACGTAAATTTCATACAATATTCATTTGATAAAGAAAGAAATGGAAGTACCTAGTACCTACTAAAATTACCTATAGAAGGTAAAAAAGCGACCAAATGGAATAAAAGTTTGATATTCACGGGTAATAATGAAACATAATATATTTAGGTACTAACTGTTGCAAGTTCGCGTTAAAATTTGTAGGTACTTCAATGCCCTCGGAAACAATAAATATTTTTTATTAAGGAGCACACCACAGGTGTGCTCACGAAATTCAAATTTTTTGTGGTTTTTCGCGATTTTTAAGCTGATAAGACGTAATAGGGCTTTTGGCAGTCAATTTGCGATAATCCCAAGATCATCTTCACGTATTTATATAAAAATCTCTGCTTGAAAGTGTAGAGTTAAAGAAATTAATCCGAGATTTGCGAGTTGCTCACTTAAAACTCTTACTCGGACTTATTTCCTAGGATAGACATTTTTATGCAAAAATTTTGATATAAACATGTAAAGAAGTAACTGCCATTCTCGCAAAAATGAGTGCCATAAGCCTATTATGTGTAATTAGCGTACAAATTGCAAAAAGCCACGAAAATTTTGAATTTCGCGGGCAGACCTGTTGAGTTCGCCTTAATACAAATAATTATAAACTTTCGCTTTCCACAATATTTCTATTTTATTTGTGCGAATATCGGTTACTCGATTGGCGCGTCAAAATGAAGTCTACTTTTCACGTAGGCTTACTTACTAGTATAAAATGTTCCATTGAAAACACACCAACAATTTCTTCGTTAATAATGTCACCTTGTCAAATGCTGATTTAAATGGACACTGATATCTATTGGACCCTGCGAAAAAATGGAAAATAGAAAATAGAATAGTATTTCTGTTCCACTACTGTATGACTGCTAAACTAAGAGTTCGACATAGACCTGTCCTTTGAGTGGTGTTTGGATAAAGGTATTTCTGTTCCACTACTGTACGATTGCTAAACTAAGCGTTCGACATAGACCTGTCCTTTGTGTAGCGACGGACGTTGTAGTCGACAAGTTAGCGGTTTCAGAACACGTGTGACGCACTATTCCGCATACCTGTCCGCCACTAGCCCTCGTCAAGTGACTGCTGGTGTTTGGATAAAGGTATTTCTGTTCCACTACTGTACGATTGCTAAACTAAGAGTTCGACATAGACCTGTCCTTTGTGTGGCGACGGACGGTGTAGTCGACAAGTTAGCGGTTTCAGAACACGTGTGACGCACCATTCCGCATACCCGTCCTCTAGCCCTCGTCAAACGACAGTTGGTGTTTGGATAAAGGTATCTCTGTTCCACTACTGTACGATTACTAAACTAAGAGTTCGACATAGACCTGTCCTTGTGTGGCGACGGACGGTGTAGTCGACAAGTTAGCGGTTTCAGAACACGTGTGACGCACTATTCCGCATACCTGTCCGCCACGTGACTCGTCAAGTGACTGCTGGTGTTTGGATAAAGGTATTTCTGTTCCACTACTGTACGATTACTTAACTAAGAGTTCGACATAGACCTGTCCTTGTGTGGCGACGGACGGTGTAGTCAACAAGTTAGCGGTTTCAGAACACGTGTGACGCACCATTCCGCATACCCGTCCTCTAGCCCTCGTCAAACGACTGTTGGTGTTTGGGTAAAGGCATTTTTATCCGCAAGAAAATAGAATAGTTTGTCTATTTTCCTTTTTATCTTAGTACGGTATTATAACTGTTTAAGTAGAAAATATTTGAGACATTTATTTTATTTTTTGCTAAATTCCAGAGCATTAACCGTAACTTTAACAAATATCACGCAAATTCTTTTACCGTACCTAAATATGCCGTCTTAAATATCATTTTTTAACAAAGACAGGTTTTTTGAAACTCTAGGATTATTGTTATAATGTTATCATACAAAGTAATTCATACATAAATACATTCGTAAAATATTCCCAAATCATTAATTACATACGTTGTTAAAACTTTATTAATAAATCACACGACCATAATAATATACCTAATTAAATGAATGCAGTTTTCACTATTTTATTAATGAATCGTTATTTGTTTAAGTAGCAAATTAATAATTGAATTATTAAATGAATGATATTCGAATTAAAGATATTATAGGAAAATAAATTACTGTCCGATTAAGCTCTTCCAAATAAATAAGTTGCTGCAATACGCAAAACAGGATTCGAAACTATTTCGCTCGTGTATTTCTTATGAAAATAAAGGTGCACTGTACACACTGATAAGAAAACTTAGGATATGGGCATCTGAATGATTGACGTAGGCCCACTGATATGATATCTCTGGATTCATGATTCCATACGTTTGACAGTTCATTTTTTGTGCCGATTTGAAGCCCCTCCCCCGAGCGTCCACGGCACTAAATTGACATTTGTTGGTAGTGGAACGTCGTTTTGAATGTCATTTGATTTTAGTTCCATAGAAGCTCACGCCAGCTTACGCAACAATCAGCGCCAAAATGGCGGAAATCAAGTGTCTTCATTTTTACTTTGACAGTCAGCTATCCAGAGTATATTCTATACTCCATGGAGATCAGTGCGTAGGCCTTATTCGTACAAGCAAACAGTAGCGCAATCTGTCAATAAACTCTATAGGTGACTGCTGAGCGAACTGCAGCGTGGCCTTATTGTTGGTGGCAAAACAAGCATTTTTGGCACCGATAAACTGGCGACACTTTTTCGCGCCGTCTGCCCTGTCCAGGGTAGATGTCTATTACTGCACATGACTTTTATCTTCAGCACATTGAAGTCAAAACGTAATCGGCCAGTACATTACTCATTACTGTTCTGTGTATAGTTCGAAATTACTGTTAACTAGTAATAAACGCATGCTACATTACAAATGCGAAACAATCAGAAAGGAGAAATCTCGAACTCACAAAAGAATAAAGTTGTTTTTGATTCTCTAACTTGAAAACTAATTTTAGTTTTTTGAATAATTAATTATACTTGATGAAAGGCTTGTTATCAAAAGAATAGAATAGAAAATTGTTTAACTCATAATGACCTAGCATACAGAGGCTCTTATGACAAGTTATTTCATTTTATAAATTGTCTTTTTAATGGTGATAACCATTTCATGACTTAAAACAAAGGTTCATAAACGCGCTCTGCCGCTGAAACGAGAAGCCCACAACAAACTCAGCCGGGTATTTTTTTATGTTATCGCCATTTAACAGCAAGAAGTATAAATACTATATAGGCCAATATACATATATTGTATATATATTGTAGAATCTACAACGTAGAGTACAACCAAAAAAATATCTATGTACGTACACGCAGTTAGAAGTAGAAACTAGTCGACAATACACACAACAAAGGGTTTCGCAGTACACTGTTCGCATGTATTGGAGAGAGGGCCCTGACTAAGGGCATAGCAAAGGGGGTGAAGCGCTCTCCAACACTAATCGCCTGCAGAGCCTCTCCGAGAGGCTTCAAGGGTTCTTTCGCCTAATCACTATTGCCCGAGAAACACGTTCCAATGGCGGATAATGAATTCCCTCTAATTGGATTAGCGTATTTAGACAAGTGGCCGAAGAACAAATATCCATTCACTCATTTTATTTATAGAACTAGATGTTTAAATTAATTTTAATTAAAACTAAAATATCCCTGAACTAATAAAATGATTCTCAATTAATATTGTGGAAGTTTGTAAATAAGTTGATTATATAGTTGAATAGGTTCATCACTATTTGGGTACTCTGAATATTTAATGATGAAACTGATAAGGATTTTCTTTAACACTACTGAAAGTTTTCCTTGCTCATGTGGTTGCTGCTTTATATGTAAGTACCTATCGACTTATAGGGAATAGATTTTAATAATTTCGAGTAGAGTGCATTGTAACTTAAACAGCTACTAAGCAACTTGTGCTTTATAGAGTCTGCAGTCCGCCAAAGAAATTATTAGTGAGTTGGAAAACGGATTTAAACTTGCGTAAAGAAACTTAACGGGAAGTTTTCGGCTCCATAAACTTATGTCATACTACACAAAGAAAATTTTTTTAGCCTTGACGTGCACTAGATTTTTTATACGTCTTCTTATAGGATTCTCTTTCATTATTTTTAAGATTTAAGATTAGGTAAATGCAGTAAGGTAGAAGTCGTAAAAGAGTAGATGTTTAAAAACTTTTTAAATTATCTCCAAAACCGGAACAAGTTCAAATTAGCTTTTTGTTTGAGTTGTAAAAAAAGTCAACATTTATTATTCGACTTTTCTTTAGCTACTTGATTTTGAAAACTTTGGAAAATGTTGGTACCTATCCGTTAGTAGTTATAGCACCTAAAATGAAAACATAATTTCATAATTTACAGTCGTCACGAACAGTTGCGTAGTCAATTCTTAGTAAAACCCAACTCAAAACATATTTTCGGGTGTCAACTGAGAGGCGGAATAAAGGCGACGCAATGAGGATTATCTGCGCAGACGACCACCATTTCTTTCTGGGTCAACTTATTTGCCTCGTTCATAAACAATTTTTATTATTTTTTTGATTTTTGGATCACATTTATGTGTTATTTTTTATGTATATCATTTGTACTGCAAAACAAAACAAAGTCATTAGCTTTTCTCTCTATGGAATTTTGTGGTAAAAAGAAAGCTAAGTTTGATGACATGAACAGATTACACAGAACGATTTGCTGACATGATGATTGAGCTTAGGCACAGCATCTCGGACGCAGGCAGTCCTATTCCCAACAAATCGCTCCCGTCGCTTCAATCCCGCTGATCCCATGTTTGCTCTCTGCGCCATCATATTTAAATTGAATTTCGGAGTACCCGCGAGGAGAAGCAAACAAAAACGGACCATTACAGCGCTCTCGGTTCGTCTGAATGAGTTTTAATGTACGTCCTTAAAATTGGATCCCGCTCGTAGATGGAACGTTTTACCCACGTGCAATGGTTATAAGCGAAAACACAGTTTTAATTTAATTAATATGGTAAGAGGCAATTTAGGTGAATTATACTTGGTTATGGTTATAAAAGGTGTTTTATACCATACCCCGACGACAGCGGAAACGATGGGGTTATATGGGATTTTAACTCACCAAAATCTGTCTGTACCCTGTATGCTCGACGGATCCACTGGCGGGAGTAGGGGATTCAATATCGTATTTATTGCGAAGTGAACGGGACGGCGGATAGGACTAGAGGAAAGAAAATGGATTTTTTCATCAAAACTAAAATCTCGAAATCGAAGAAAATCTTTGAAAATCCCACCATTTTTGCATTTTATTCCTTGTTGTGTAACCAGCACATTTACCTAATTTGCCACAATATAACATTTATTTGCCATTATGAACACAAAATCTTGGCGCTTTTATATCGTTGCAAATCAGCAGCTTTTAGGCAGTCAGCTTTATTGGCGACACTAAAAATTTTCTTTCAGGCTGGCCCTAAAATTATGTAGTGTAACCCAGAGGCACTGATCTCCATTCTATGAATTAATTATTCTATACATCTGACACTTCCTTTTTTGTGGCAATTCGAAGCGCCACCCTCGAACATCCACGGTACAGACACAAGCAAATTTCAGCTTGTGTCTGTCGTTTTGAATGCCATTTTTTTTAAGTTCCATAGATGCTCACGCCAGCAGTACAAAGTTACTTTGGTGTTAAGCGTTGACGACAGTAGAAAAACCACGTGACCGAATGAAAACAAATGAAAGTAGACTCTGCTCTATGCGCTGCGTTGTGCACTGCTGCTGCTGCTGCTGTCGCTTGTCACGCGCAGTACGCTAAAGGTTATCTACAAGTCTGCGAGAACGCCAGGCAGCGTTCAAATTGTCGTACTCGATTTTCAAAAATAGCGTGTTTTCTTCTATTCGGTCACGTGGTTTTTCTACAGCCACGTGGTTTGTCCATACATTTTTATCTACTGTCGTGAACGCTAAACGAGTACTACTTTGGCTAGCCCCGCAGGTTATGCAACAATCGGCGCCAAAATGGCGAAAATTAAGTGTCTCCATTTTTACGTTGACAGTTAGCGATCCATAGAATGGTGATCAGTTCCCAGAGGCCAATAAAATAAAGCATATAATTTTTATACTCAAATATAGCAGTAGTTGGCCGGCATCTCATTACATGAAGGATGTCGTTACTAACGAGCTGCGAGCAAATAACTCCTCATAATATACCGCAGGGAGGAATCAGAGGGCCAGAAGAGCTCCGTTTACAACTAGCCACTCACTGGCGCAAGAATTTGATAATAGTGTTACTAATAGCTGTCGTCGAAGCTGCTATGGTCGCAATTATACTTTAAATGAAGCACGCGTTTTAGGAAAAAGTGTGATACGCAGTATTGATGATGTTGTGCAGAATTTTTGCCCACCGTCCACCGGGAGGAAATTGCGAAAGTAAAACGTATTCATCATTTTCGTAATCATAAAGAAAATCCTTTTGATTGGCAGAAACCATTGTTTACATTTTTTCCGGCCAATCTGTTTGCAGAATTTGTGTAAGATTACGACAGCGCGATGAATACGTTTTTCGTACACAATCGCCTCGAAGATTCTGCATGGGCAATGAATATATAATATTGCATGGGTGTATTTTGACTAGGATCTCACATTTAGAGTATCATAATTAATATCTGGGTGACCGAGCTTCGCTCGGTAGTTTAACTACTGGCTAATAGATGGCAGCAGAAGTCATATTTTTATTATTTTATTTTTGGTAAATTCGACATTTTCTAAAAATGAATCCTAGCTAGATTGATTTATCGCCCCCAAAACCCCCTATATAATAAATTTCATGAAAATCGTTGAAGCCGTTGCCGAGATCCAGATTTTATAGAAATATATATATATATATATATATATATATTGTGAATATATATATATACAAGAATTGCTCGTTTAAAGGTATAGGATTAAGGGCAAATGTTCCGGAAAATTTGATAATACTTAGGTAGTTTCTTAAAAAGATTTTTTGGTGATTTAGTGTGTGTTTATTTGTGATATACGTTTTATATACCAAATTAGAATAAACTGTTTGACAGTGGTAATATTAACCTAAATCCTTAGCAAATACACTTGCACAAAAAATGCAAACACACCTTCACGTAGGTAGAGAGTGCGGTTAGTGTGCATATTTACCGGAAAGTCGGTTTCGCTGTTATTAATAAAGCTTATATTAAAACAACAGCACATAACACGCAATTTTAAACGTACTTACTATACCTACATTTTTTTTAAAAAAACAATTTTATAATAAGAAGTATCTACTCGTACATTATAATATGATACAGTAATTTTTTTCTCGTGAGCCGTTCCGTGGTGGAGGATATAGATAGCAAGTACAAGTAAAATAATATGGCAGTTATCTAAAGAAGAATGACCAAAGTTTTCTCAGGAACCAATACCAAAATATTCTCGGAAAATAATAAAAGTGTTTTTTTTTTAAGAATCATCGGTACTAGGAATTTCTTTTTCATATCCGGAATTTAATTTTGCATACAAAATGTTACTTTTTTCAAGGCACATTTCCTGTCACAACTTATTTATTCGCCTATAATTTTAGAATACAAATGTTAATTTAAAAAAATTGTAGGAGTAAATATGGCGACAGTTATTAATAAAAATAAAGGTTCGATTTAAATCAGCTTGGTACGGAATTCCACACATATCCAATGGTCAATGGTCATTATTCTTTGAATAACGCTGAAAAAAGATTCTAATGATATTTAAGTTTCAGTAAAAACATCTGTTACTATTTCAATGCAATAAATTAAAACATTAGTACAAAATTAATATAAAGGTATGGCCAGACAGCGGATGGGCAGATGGCGCAGCAGCGCGATGTGACACGATACGATGTGAGTTACGTTGTTCCGTTGTTGAGGGGCTATGTGTGCGTAGAGATATTTTTTATATTTGTAAGCCATATAGATAGACACAAAAAAGCGATCAAGAATAAGAATATATTTGAAGTATTTTTATATACAAATCATATGTGATTTGAAGTATATTTTAATACTATTCTCAGTTTGATGAAATTTAAATGCACAACCATATTTTCTAGCTATACTAATCAACAAAAATATCTACGTGCACATGCTGAATAGGCTGGTGGCGGGATGGTGAGATGCTGTGTGACGTCTTCCATTATTACAACTCAACTCACCAACGCATTGGTGCGGCATCGCATCGCACAACCTCCTGCTCCTCCCTGTCTGCTTAAACCTTAAGTATTTTAGTTTTCAAGTTTATTACAACTTTACTATTAATAAGTCATTTCCAAGGTTGGAGCTGAGAAATCTGTCTACAATTTTTTGTCGGGGACCAAAAGTTAGCACTTTCATAACTCTTTGCCGGAAAGATAAGTTATCACAAGTTTTCCCTGACACAACTCTTTGATTCAACTTGGGACGAAATATGGCTTTTAGTAAGTATAGCCGCTACTTCATAACATAAGCAATATATTAAAATAGTTTGCAGGCTGAAGATACAATACTTATTAATGTAATTCGAATCGATTTGCATGGCGAAACTGAATTGAGATTGGAATCGAAAATATATCAACCATTCTAATAGGAATAATAACAATCATTTAACTACAATTTTATTATGTGAAATACAAAATTGAATTAAAATCATTAAAGTCTTTATCTGAAGTCGAATTCGTGAAAGTCACAAAGTAACTTCAATAGGACATGTCAATTGAGAGAACACTTGATATACCATTGCCGTAAGGCAAAGAAAGTAAGGATATGAGAAGACTAGTAGGACGCGTGAGTGCGCGGGCCACATGTGGCCCGCGTGCAGTCTTCCCGCCCATAAAGGTATCGCCGTCATCTCCATCGCCAATGCCAAGAATGCGATCGGCAGTGGGCTTAAAAAATGACCAAGAAGCACTGTCATGGTTTTAAAGATAGTTAAAGGCTGTTCAAGCAAAAAATACGCTGAACCTCATCGGATGAGGTTCAGCGTATTTTTTGCTCGAACAGCCTTTAACTATCTTTAAAACCATGACCGTGCTCTTCAACCATCATTAAAATCCTCGATCATCATCACTTCTCATATTTTCCTCTAGCAGTTCTCTGAAGAACTGCGTCAATGCCTTGGATAAGTAGTTCCCTACTTATTGTAGCATATACATTTCCCATGGAAAAATAAATTCACACATTTAGTTTATTTTTATTCATCCCGTAGAACTTGAGATCCTGATCACCTCTTGCTAAGAAACCACTCTCTTATCTTTTATACTTTCCGAGATAGAACAACACGAAATGTGTATGGCGGCCATCTTGAATCCGCCATTTTGGTTTCTTTTTCAGCTCACTGCCAATTGCATGACATTCCGATTATTTTTTGTTTCAGCAGTCCTCACCTAACTTTTATACCTTGCCCATGCTCGTCGACTGTCTTCAAAACCCTCAATCATCATCGCATTCCATATTTTTCTCTGGGAGTCCTCCGAAAAACCGCATCAAAGAACTGCATGTTTTACAACTTGTGGTCTCTTGAATATTCCCCATACATTTTCTATGGAAAAATAAATTCCGCCATTTTGATTTTTTTTTTCTATCCATCAAATAGACCTTCGGGTCCTGATCACTTCTTGTCAAGAAACCATTCTTCCATCTTTTATACTTTCCGAGATATCGACGAAATTCGAATGGCGGCCATTTTAAATCCGCCATTTTGAATTTTTTTTCAGCTAACTGCCAATTGGATGTCATTTCAAATGACATTTGGTCGAGCACCCCCCACCTATCTTCAATACCCTCCCCGTGCTCTTCACCCGTCTCCGAAATCCTCAATTATCAGCTCTCTCCATATTTTTCCTCCTCATGAATTTTTCCCCTCTATACGACATCATCCTTCAAAAAAAAATTTTTCATACAAAATTGTTCAGGAGAGGTGATCAATGAGTCAGTGAGTCAGTGTTGAATCAGCACAAGCAGCTATATATATATTAAAAAAAATATCATATTCGACATAAAACTATATAAGACAAAATTAAAAGACAGAAATAGATATTTTCTTCACTCAATCAATGACTACCATCGTTCCTTCGCCCTGTCTAAAAAATATAATTTCGGTTACTTATAATTTCAGACACGTAAATTTCACTTTCTTACCATTCCTGCAAAAGATGTTGAACTTTTCGACATAAAATAATGAAAAGATATAATAACCTACGTGCAAATCTAGAGTATAAGCTATCTCCATTCCAAACTTCAGGTAGGCAGATCACAAAAATACAAATATACCTTAGTAAAAGCTTTTACATTTTATAAACAAGTATTATAATGAGATTTTCCTAAAATCCGTCTATCCATATGCTTGCAAAGCTTGGCAAAGGAATATGTACACAGATCCCGTAGTAGTTAGTTAGTTAGGTACATAATTTACACTCAAAAACAATAAAGCTCTTTCCAGAGAGTCTGCTACAAAGCAATTTCGTTTGAGTTTAAGCAACTATTAATCTCGCATTAGTAGAATTTCAAGTCCAGCTTCAGTATAACAAGTCTGTTATCCTCAATTTCGTAATGCCACGTGAGACTATTGTTCGTGAGTTTGGGCACTTCGCAACAAACTTCCGCGCTCAAGTGTTTGCGCTCCCGGCTCTTCTGTATATTGTTATTCATAGCCATACAGGTCACTGATATAGTAAACCCGAGATACATGAAAGCCGTGATACAAATGAAAATAACGTGAATTCTGTACGCATGAAGTTAAACCCATTGATACTGGAAACATTATTATATTATGTCGTGGCTACATTAATTCAGAAGTGATGATGAATTAAAAAAAAAACAATTAAAAATCGTTTTTTTTTTAATTTCTATTAATTACAATGTCATCTACTATGGTATCTCTTATAAAATTAAGTTCATAATAATTAAAAAATTAAAAATCGGCATGTTACTTTTTGGTAACTTAAAAGTACTGCTTTTAAGTTGTATCTCATATCATATTTTTTTTCTCGGTGCAAAAATAAAAGTGACTTATCGTTCAAAATAAAAAACTGATAAGAAAATAATCTAACCTTAAGATACCTACCTACTTGATCTAAATGAAGCTTTTAAAAAATCCGCCGCGTAATGTATACTTGTATGCATAGATTAATTTACAAACGTCGTCGCTGGGATCTCTATGCTTGCATGTCTTTGGTTTGTATATCAGTGTGTAATATATATACTATGTAAGCGTCGATGTATTCTGCAAAAGAGTGCTCCATACTCTTATCTGTACCCTTAATATCATTTGTAGCGTAAATCACTCGTAGAGCTTCGTGTTGTTTCATTATAACACAAGAGGACAAAAGTGTTATACGAGTTACGATAACAATCATGGCCTCTTCTTGAAATGTTCTCTAATCTTTAGATACTGAGATTGCTAATTCTTTTTTATATTTACTTAAATATTCACAATTCGTTCGTTCGTCAGTGTTACAACGTTCAAGTTTCAAGCTAGGATTTGAGCACTATTCCCGACACACAATTTCATCATCAAATCAAAGATATTGAGCAAGATCTAGTGTATACCTATGACTTACCTTACTTGATGTGTATGGCGATAATTTCGTTCTTCGGCTCCAGAAGATGGTAGTGTAGTTCGTCGAACCGTCACCTCACTGTCCCGATTGCTAGACTTAGAATTAGGTCACTGACGACACATATTATTAACGTTTTTTAATTATATGCAATGAATTGGAATAGGTGTTGAGCGATCGCCTTTTCACACTCGTTCGAGTCGGACCGACGTGAAAGTGGTTGTATGAGCACTCGCGGCAACTTCATATCGTGTGTTACCGACGAAGTCTTGATTTTGGAGACCGTAGGTGCCATCTCTTGACATATAAGATAAGCCATAGGCTACGATCCATTCCTTGCTCAATTTATTTCTTTAATTTAATAAAGAAAAAGTGAAAAAGGGACAGTGCTCATAATCCGGTACGGAACATGCCGCTCACCTTAAAAGAACGTTAAAGTTCTTTTAACTCGATAATTTAATTTATGAACTTGTAATATTAGAAACAATAATAAATAATATAATAAGAAATAGCACATTAAAGTTGGAATAAAAAGTAATAATTAAAAAAAATAATAATAATAATAAAAGTATTAATTAAAGAAAAGTTTAAGATTTGTAACAACAAAAATAGGTATTGATTATACTACAGTTTTCTAATTATTCGATAGGTAAAGGGCAAAGCTTGACTACTGCTCTTTTAACAAAACTGTTTCCAAGCTTTAAAGTTACTACTCGAGTTACACCATCCAAACCCGGATGGAGAGCGGGAACTCGCGCTAAACGCCACTGTAGGGGTGGAAGATTATTATCACATACAACGACAATACTGCCTTCACGAATGGGAGGACCGTCATGATGGAACCATTTGTGTCGTTGTTGAATTTCATGTAAGTATTCTCGGCTCCAACGTTGCCAGAAATGTTGAAGGGCTTGTTGAATCCAACGCCATTTAGTAAGTTTATCAGTTGATACATCTACGAGTGAATTATCTGGAATGGCTGTGAGAGGTCCCCCGATTAAGAAATGTGCAGGTGTTAAAGGAAGTGGATCCGACGGATCGGCACTTAGCACGCAAAGCGGGCGTGAGTTTAGTACTGCTTCTATTTGACAAAGCAGGGTATGCATTTCGTCATAAGTTAACGTTCTTGTCCCCACAACGCGATGCAAGTGTTGTTTAAAACTCTTGACACCAGCTTCAAATAAGCCACCAAAATGTGATGAATATGGAGGTTGGAAATGCCATGTTATCCCTTGTTGGAGAGTTTTTTGATTTAGCTCATTTTGTACTGAATCTGACCGTAAATATTCGTATAGATCTTTTAAATAATTGTTACATCCTATGAAATTCTTTCCACAATCGCTATACAAGTCCGTACAAATTCCACGCCGTGATGTAAAATTACGCAATGCAACGAGAAACGCTTCACTGGTTAAATCTGAAACTAGTTCCAAATGTACGGCTTTGACAGACATGCAAACAAATACCGCTACGTAACTTTTAATGATTTTGGCATTTCGTACTTTATTTGCACGCACGTAAAAGGGTCCTGCGTAATCTACGGCCGTTTTAAGAAACGGACGTTCAGGACGAACTCTTGCGGTTGGTAATGTGCCCATAGGTGGTTGTGTTCGTGAAGGGCGAGCACGAAAGCATTGAACACATTGATGAATTCGTTTACGAATAATATCACGACTGGATAAAATCCAGTAATTCTCATATAAAAAATACTGCACAGTTTGTGGACCAGCATGTAAAAGAACACGATGGGCATTATCAATTAACAAATAAGTCAATTCATGTTTTTTCGGTAAAATCAATTGATGTTTAGAGTTATATGTGAGCAAAGATTTATGTAATCTTCCTCCAACACGAAGACATTGGTTGTCGTCCAAGAATGGATTTAAACGTTTCAAATTGTTATTTGGAGACTGACCTTTAGAAATTCTTATCATATCCTCTTGAAAGACCGAATTTTGTACAATTTTTACCAAGCGAGTAACAGCTGAGTTATATTCCGAAACTGTAACATATTTCGGGAAAGAGGATTTGTTTTTCCTGCATTTATTGTAAAATCTAAACACGAGAGCCACCACACGCACAAGCTTTCCTAAAGATGAAAATCGGGAAAATATGTCAAAATTATCTGAAGGATTAGAGATTGCGTGGGATGTTAATGGTAACTTACGTTTTTCCTCATTAGTGTTTTTGAGTTCTTTAGTTATAGGCCAGTATGACTCATCCCTTGACAGCCAAGGAGGACCCAGGAACCACATATCATGTGTTATAAAGGTGTTAGGCAACATGCCACGTGAGGCGCAGTCAGCTGGGTTATCGGCGGAAGGTACATGACGCCAACAACTGGCTGGAACTTGACTTAATATTTCACTGGTCCGATTTGAAACAAAGGTTTTCCACTCATGTGGTGATGAACGTAGCCATGCTAACACAATAGTGGAATCTGTCCACGCATAAATATTCTGGAAGTTAACAAGTTTGCTAAACAAATTGACAATCTTGTTAATAAGTTTTGATAGGAGAAGTGCTGCCATAAGTTCAAGACGGGGTATAGTCAGACGTGGTTTGAGAGAAGCCACTCGAGTTTTGGCCAGCAGTAAAAATGTTCGAACTTTACCGAGATTATCAACAACCCGTAAATATAGAGATGCGGCGTATGCAATTTCTGATGCATCCGAAAATCCATGCAGTTGTATTAAACCTGTATTGGGAAAAATGTATCGTGGTATAGACACTTTTGATAAGTTTGGTAACTGATCAAGGAAATCTAACCAGGAGTTGACTATATCGACAGGTAAATTATCGTCCCACCCCACACCAGAAAGCCATAGTCGTTGAATCAAATATTTAGCATATAACGAGATTGGAGACAACCATCCCATTGGATCGTAAATTCTTGCAATTTGAGAAAGAATACTCCTTTTGGTGCAGCGTCGGGACAACGGCTTTACACTAAAAATGAAAACATCTGCTACCGGGTCCCATTCAAGTCCTAAAACTTTTGTGGTCATATCATTTTCAATATTAGCTATTGACACAGCTTCTTGCCGCTCACCATGAGAACAAGAGGGCTGCACTGCACTAACAAGAGCCGCTGTATTACTGCGCCATTTACGCAAAAGAAAACCGGCAGATTGACAAAGCCGGATTAATTCATCCTGTAATACTAAAGCTTTCTCGACAGTGCTTTCACCAGATACAACATCATCTACAAATACGTCACTACCTAACACATCACATCCAATGGGAAATTGGTTAACTTCATCGTTAGCAAGCTGCTTAATTGTACGTAGTGCCAGATAGGGTGATGAACTAACACCAAACGTGACGGTACGTAGTCTATATTCTTTTATCGGTTGCTGAGAATCAAAACGCCACAAAATTCTCTGAAAATCGCGGTCTGCTTCACGAACTAAAATATAGCGATACATTTGTTTAATATCGGCCGTGAATGCAACTTTGTGTAGACGAAATTTTAAAAGAACGTCTATTATGTCTGGGTGTAGCTTGGGACCCGTTAGTAAAATATCATTCAAAGCCAGACCGTTACTAGTTTTCGTTCCCGCATCAAAAACGACCCTGGTTCGTGTCGTGGTGGAATCTTTTATAACGCAAAAATGAGGTATATAATAGACTCCACCCGATGAAGGATCCTCCTCAACTAGTTCCATATGATTTGAATCTAAGTATTCTTGTAAACAAGCGTGATAGGCAAGTTTTAATTCTGGATTACGCTCCAAGCGATATTCTAATTTGCGAAACCTCGAAAGAGCGATATCACGCGATTCACCAAGAGGTGGTGCATTTGGCTTGAAAGGCAAGGCAACTACATATTGACCCGACTTGTCGCGAGTGTAGGTATTTTTGAAATAATCTTCACAATACGCTTCCTCTACTGTCAAGGATCGTTGATCAGAGAATGATTCAAGCTCCCAGAATCGTTGTAATTGATTATCACATTCAAAAGTACTTAGATAGGCGTGGATGTTTTCGGGCGAGGAGCTAACGCAGGAACGTGGAGAGATTGTAGTGAATGTAATTTTGCCTAACAGCAAATATCCGAATATACTGTTCATAGCTATCGGGGTACCCGGTGCACCTGATATAGTATTATTCAAAAGAATTTCGGATAATACATCAGCCCCTAAAATAATTTCTACCGGTTGAGGAGTGTGAAACTTAGGATCTGCTAATGTGAGATTTTTAATATGTGCCCACTCAGACTGAGGTAGAAGCACACTCGGCATTTGTGATATGAGTTTAGGTAATATCATGGCCTCGATAGGTACTATCGGATGTTTTTGATTTATAGGAGTGATGTTGAATGAAACTACTCCTCGGGGAAATACCGGTTGTTCATCGCCTATACCGTATACGGGTACACTTATGTGCCGTCGCAATAGTCCTAATCGTTTAACACAAGCTTCCGTTGCAAAACTTCCTTGGCTGCCTGTGTCGATCATACAGCGAACCGTCCCACGATCCGTATCATCGACGCGTACGTTGACGAGTGCCGTAGACAACAATACCGTAGAAGTAGGACCATGTGACTTAGGAGAACTTGCGTTGAGACTGCTTGTATTTGTTACGATGTGGTTTGGTGTTAACGGCCGCGAAGGCGAGGAGTCGGTATCCATTTGAGGAGTGGAAATGACGCGGTCTTCCTCGTCATGAACTCCGGTATTGACAGCTAAAACCGTCGGTTTCGGTTGAGATAAACAAATCAGGCTATTATGGCGCGAAAAACAAAATTTACATACAAAATTCGATTTACAAGATTTTATGTCTGAATGTAAATTAGAGAGACAATTATTACAAACTCGATTGTTTTGCACAAGTGTATACCGTTCTTTAGGCGTTAAGTTTAAAAATTTTGTACATTTCGATAGGTGATGGAACTCGTCACAACAAATACAAACCTTACTACTTTGCTTATAAGGTTGAGAATTTTGCGCAGTCTCGTTGACGTCAGCTACATACGAAGTACGCTCGGTACGACTGTTACCGAACGCGGGACCAACTCCGGACCGGTTAGGCGTGACTCGCGTGGTATTTGTCGAACTACCTGCGTTATCGGGAAATTTCAACTGGCCTGTGATCTCACAGGCTGCCAATTCACGTTCGAGAAATTCTATTAGATAAGAAGCAGTTGGTATGACAGTTGAACTCGAAAGTGATAATTCGAACCGTTTACGTACGGAAGTTGGAATTTTACGTAAAATGATGTTTAGTAAAATGAAACTCCAATGTTGTATGGGAAATTCCATTGCCTCCAAGGCTTTTATGTTTTCAGAATAAATATTTAATAGATTCCGTAAACACGAGGTTTTTTCAGTGCAAGGTTTTAGGTCTAAAATTTTATCGATATGTTTTGAAGCAATTACTCTTTTGTTATCATAACGTGAGATTAAAGTTTGTAAGGCAATAGAATAATTATCTTCCGTTATAGGTATAGATTTTATTAAATTATATGGCTCATCTTTAAGCGTGAGCAACAAATACCTAAACTTCTCCACATCCGTGTAAGCAATGTTGTCGTGAATCATAGAAGTGAATAAATCGTAATACGCTCGAAATTCAGTTAATTGACCTGAAAAACTTGGAAGCGGTAAGCGCGGTAGTTTTTGATTCGTACTGTTCTGTAAACAAATCGATTGTCGTTGGAATTGGAATGCACTCGAACGTCTTTCTTCAGTATCCAACTTTTTAAGTTTGTTCGAGTGCATCAAAATTGAAAAATAAATATCATTGAATTCATTTCTTATAGATATTTGTTCGTCTTTATCGAAACATTTGGCTTTAATTAATGCCTTTTCTATTTTAGCTTGTATCTTTGTAAATTTGCGATGCTGAGCAGTTAAGTCTGGTAAACGCGCACGAAACTGCTCCTCATCGGAAATGAGTTCTAATGTCCGCTTTAATTCGGATATAAGAATGTCCCGTTCGTAAATATCAAACGCCGCTGCGTCGGTCATTTTGCGAAACAAAGATAACCTACCGCGGACGGTTGTCACGAACTGACATGTACTTAATATATGTCTACGATCAACGATGTTTTGAGCGGTTCAAATTCTATCCGGCTCGAAGGACCAAAATATGTTACAACGTTCAAGTTTCAAGCTAGGATTTGAGCACTATTCCCGACACACAATTTCATCATCAAATCAAAGATATTGAGCAAGATCTAGTGTATACCTATGACTTACCTTACTTGATGTGTATGGCGATAATTTCGTTCTTCGGCTCCAGAAGATGGTAGTGTAGTTCGTCGAACCGTCACCTCACTGTCCCGATTGCTAGACTTAGAATTAGGTCACTGACGACACATATTATTAACGTTTTTTAATTATATGCAATTAATTGGAATAGGTGTTGAGCGATCGCCTTTTCACACTCGTTCGAGTCGGACCGACGTGAAAGTGGTTGTATGAGCACTCGCGGCAACTTCATATCGTGTGTTACCGACGAAGTCTTGATTTTGGAGACCGTAGGCGCCATCTCTTGACATATAAGATAAGCCATAGGCTACGATCCATTCCTTGCTCAATTTGTTTCTTTAATTTAATAAAGAAAAAGTGAAAAAGGGACAGTGCTCATAATCCGGTACGGAACAGTCAGTTTCAGCTGACGGACGTCCACTGCTGGACAAAGGTGTGCAATGATTTCCAGCCTACACGATCCTGCGCTACCTATATCCAGCGCCTTCCCGCAACTCTTTAAATGTCGTGAGTCCATGGTCGGAGGCCTGCCCCGAGCAGGGTCGCCATTTCAGCACTTTGGGTCCCCAAAGTCCGTCGGTTCTATGTGCGCCGCCCATTGCCACTTCAGCTTCGCGATACGTTGAGTTATGTCGGTGACTCTGGTTCGTCTACGGATCTCCTCATTTCTGATTTGATCCCGCAGAGCAACTCCGAGCATAGCTCTCTCCATCGCCCGCTGAGTAACTCTGACCCTTCTTATGAGGCCCATAGTAAATTCTCAATTCACATTCACAATTTGGGGAGCTTAAAACAGCTTTGCATAGAAAGCAGTACCTGTCGTATAAAGTTTTCCGACCAAGTAAAAAAAATATGCGTAAGCTTCGTGAAACAACTAGTGTGGGAATCTTTCATTTAAGATCATAGATTTATAATATTTTTGTATATTTTCTTCATGTCAGCATATTATTTCTAATATATTTTATAAAATGAACACCACAGTTATAGATTTTCAAGCTCTCTATAAACAGTAGATTATATGTATAAGACACTTATTTATTTTTTCCAGGCCACAATAAAACTAAACTTGCAAATAAATCACATTCTACATCTACTCTATTCTATTCTATAAGTTGATACGTGATGAATATCTACAATATTATTGATTCAGAGTAGACCTCTAAAGTATTCGATGTCTTTTAATTAAGTTAATTTGATCGAGTAGCATATTTATTTTTGATCTTTATAGTAAACTATTTACTAGTTTTAATATCATGAAATGACGATATATATTTTTTTGCTTAAGACAATAAAAAAAACATAACCATTGCTATTAAAGCCAAACTTTCGCGAGTAATTAGAAAATTTATAAACGAAAAAGGAAGAAATGGTCATTTTAATTTGGTTGCTTCGCGATTTGAACTTGTTTGAAGCTGAAGTGGTTTTATTTTATTTATGTAGAAATGCTATTAGAACTGCTTATTTAGTGATTAAACTTCTACATAATATTTTAATATGACGTATTTGTGTACGATTTATTTAATTTATGACTGTGACTTCAACATCCAATATAATCCATTATTAAAACCAAGTACACAATATACAAATTAGCAGACTTAGCCTGCCGAGTTTTTTAAAAATTCTTTTAAAGCTTGAAAATGAGACGTTCGACTACATTAGTCTTAAAAAAAGATCTTAAAACTTTATCGCAGTAGAACATTGAAAAATAAAGACGGCAATAGTTTCCATCTGAGGTTTCCATCGTCGCACAGAATATAAAAGATTAACAGGAGACATGCGCAAATCACACATCCCTTTAGCAATAAAAATAGCTTAACGAGCGCATTATTCTTAGTCAAAATATTGTACCTTAAACCAATTGTTGTAAGGTCCTATTTCGATAACGCATATTTGTATTGTGTGCAATATCGCAATAGTGAGCTACCATGAAGATGGGTCCCGTTCAGCGCTCACATATGGGCGATTGATGCACACAAATAAACAACACTTATAATATACGGAACCGCGGCAAGTCCAACTAAGTTGCTTTTCATGTGTGTACGGTAAAGCTCTGTGTACACAATTTCGTGAAAGCAAGACAGGGTAAAAGAGGAAAAGCGCTGTAGGAAAAGCGGGCGAACACCGGCCGGGCCGGGCTTTCAGTGACAGGACAGTCAGTATACTCTGGGACGCGGAGAGAGATGGTGGTTCAGCACACGGATTTTGCTACTCGAACTCTCGGTTTCCCGCGCATTTTACGTCCATGTGGTTAACTTGTTATGACTTGATAAAATTTATGAGAATGTTATGTCCAACTAGGCGAGGACTTGTAAGTGTAATAAAATGCATACGTGGATGTTTCTCGCAACAACAATTATAAACTTATGATTGTGTCGTGTCGTATTAATGGTTGTCTTCGTTGGCTTAAGGAAGTAAGTTATCCAATTAGTACTTTACTATGGGACATGTTTTGTGATTTAACGAGATTTTCATTTGTTCGGGAAACAGCGAGGATTTGCCACTGGCGCTTGTAAAGTTAAACAGGAAAACTTTAGCAATTAAACGTAATCACGTTAACTTAAAACTTTGTTGTTAAAATCTGAATTCCTCATTGTTGAGTTTCTTCATACTTTTGTTGGTTACAGCGACTTAATTCATTTACCAGAATAATTTTAATGAACAATGTAACATTAAAACATCGGGAATTTAGCGAGAATATTAATTGATAATCACGAAGATATTCACTGCAAAAAAATCATTATAAGTACTGACCAGGCTAAAAAAGAAATTCACGTACTGGTGTGCGAAGCTTAATAAACCGCACTTGGCCAGGGTGGTGAATTAAGTTTTATTAGTGCCTTATCAGGTCCTTTATAAACAAGGAAGCTGTTTCCGAGCAAATGTGAGAAACATGATTTTGTTGTGTACCTAATATTCAATTTTTTGTGTCATTTAATCTTTATCTACGGCTTCAATAAAACTGTAACTGTAACTGTGAACAGTTATTTACATATCTCTACGATTTCGCTTGTTGTTGTTGTTTTCATTTATGGCTTTTGTTAGTGCCAAAGCAGCACTGAGCACTTTCACGCACGCAAATTCTATTACTGTAAATATGCCGTATATGTAAGAAAAAAATGTAAAATATCAAATCGTAGAGTCTACGATTTCGCTTTGTGAAGTCAACATCTCCTGAGGGTGTCCCGGTGTCGAGACGAAACGTGCGTGGGCGGTGTACTCACATATTTGACAATACAGATTCTTTTTAAGTAGCGGATTATAGCAAAACAAATTAATCTGTTCTTCTTGTTATTTACGCGTTACAACCAACAAGTTATCGACGGCTTATCAAACAAGCTACATTTTTAAATGTGGCTATATCAATTGAGTACATACCTTTTTATAGGTTATAATGATTAGACCCGCAAAATTAAATCAAACTAGGTACTTACCGAACAAAAAACTTAAAACTGAACGAAGGCTCGGTACTTGAAATATTTCGCTTAGTACTAACAAGCGGTGGGATTACTTTCAAAGAGAACCACGCCAGCTCCACCATCTACATTGTTGCGGTCTGAATCTCAAAGGGTGGTGTAGTACTAAGATATCAAATTTCATTGATCCTTTGACACGACAGTCACTCTACGATTTCGCATTGTGAAGTCAACGTCTCCTGAGGATGTCCCGGTGTCGGGACGAAACGTGCGTCGAAAGTGATAGAAAATTGTGTGTGGTGTTTCATGTGGATGGTGTTCCTGCATATTGCACCATACAGAATCCTTTCAAGTAGCGGATAATAGCAAAACAAATTAATCAGTCCTGCTAATTATGGATTTCCGCAAAATAACGCCTGCTTCCATTCAACTTTTGACGAGCGTCTAGGTTCTAAACTGAATGAGATTAGCACTTTAATTGTAATTAAATCCTCAAAAAAAAAATCCATGGGTCTTTCTGTCCCACAGCATAGCTATACAAGCTGTCGATCTCTAAAATTAAATAAAATAAATATCGGTCAATTGTTTTATGGGAGCCCCCCTTTTAATATTATTTATTTTATTCTATTTTCAGTATTCGTTGTTATAGCAGCAACAGAAATAAATCATCTGTGTCTAACTATCGCAGTTCAAGAGATACAGCCTGGTGACAAACGGACAGACGGACGGCGAAATCTTAGTAGGGTCCCGTTATACCCTTTGGGTACGGAATCCTAAAAATTTTTGAGAATGCCAGTTGTCTGAGCGGATGTCACATAATCATTTTAGAGATCGATAATGTCATTCTAATATACAGTTTTCATACGTATTTTGAATCTCACTCCATTTGAGCGATCGACTGTTTTCTGCGACCTAAATGTGATTTTTTTAATAACTTGTAATTTATTATTGCCTTGAAAAATTCGAGATTACATGTTTGATGCTACGCATTAATAAAAACAAAATTATGAAAATAAGTAGATAATTTAATGTCTACGACACAGCCTAACACCGAACTTTTTGAAATTAAGTTGCGTTGGAAGTTGGAGTATACTGCGCGGTTGTACTTCCTAATGTTTTTCATCTGCATTACCTTGTATCATTAGACACAGGATCTTTGCCACTAAGTTTTAATTAAGTTTCTTTTTTTTATTATTAGTACAAAAATGATTGTAACAGTTTAACATAGCGTCTAATTCTTTGATAAATGCGCCTTCATTGTCCTACAGGGAATGAATAATAAATTATTAAATTTTCATAGGAATAATATAAGAACGAGTATAAAAGCCTTAATAATAAGAAGGAAGGAAATTCTGCAGGAGGTAATGAAATAAAGATTTATGACATCCGCTGCACAGGCACAGCTCTCGCGTAGCACGGCGGGCTTCGTTTGCTCGCTTTATAAGATTTTTTTTTTATTTTCAGCCAAATAAGAAAAGTAAGCGTATTTAGCAGAAAGTATAATTAAATTGACATTTCATAATATTTTATTTTTCCATTTTTTTCAAAGGTTCAATGTGCGTCGATTGGTGCTATTTTTCCATTTTTTTCAAAGGTAATGTGCGTCGATTGGTGCTATACTGCTATAGATATTTCAATCCACGAAGACGCGCTCCATTCTGTCACAATCGCTTATGTTTCATTCAACTCGCATGGAGTTTGACAGAGTGGGATGCGTTATCGCGGATTGAAATATCTACTTATGCCCGCAATCTCTTATTATAAAAAAGCAGTGATAGCTCAGTGGTTCTGACCCTTAAAAAGCAGTGATAGCTCAGTGATTCTGACCCTTGCCTCGCATAAGGAGGTCGCAGGTTCGAATCCTGGGCGCACACCTCTGACTTTTCCAAGTTATGTGCGTTTTAGGAAACTAAATATCACTTGATTAACGGTGAAGGAAAACATCGTGAGGAAACCTGCATGCCAGAGAGTTCACGAACATGTTCTCGAAGGTGTGTGAAGCCCGCCAACCCGCACTTGGCCAGCGAGAGGAGACCCGTGCCCAGCAGTGGGACGTAAAAAGGGGTTGGGATGAATCTCTTATTGGAGCAGGCTAGAGGTGCTAAGCTCAATATTCCTTTCTTGCAGCGATGCATGTGCCTGGTTTGGAAACATAAATTGCTGATGATACATAGATATGAGTTGGAGATTGACTATATCCTGGATAAATACCTACATGGACTAATTGTTATCCCGGACAAATCCGTAGATTACATGAAATTTGTAAAAAACTGAAAATTTCTACAGGAATTTACAGCTACTAAATATTACTTACTTGAAAGTAGATAATATAAAAGTTAAGCTAAGGAGCGGGATCGGTATCGGAACCCTCGGGATTTGTGAAAAATTTAAGCGGGCGGAGCTGCAGTCAAAGCCTAGTAAGAAATAATTCACGATATCATCGACGTATCAGTATGGTTAGTACAGGTTTTTGCACAATTTTCGAGTCGACTCGCTTCGAATAAACGAGCAGATTAATTGTCCATACATTTACAGCCAGCGCTCCAAGCGGAAATATGGTGGTGTTTTGGTGGTTGTCATCAAGCGGGCAGCCTCCGAAAACTCAGTTCACAATGTATGTTCAGTAATAAGTGTGTAACTATAATATATTTTATCTACGCTCATTGCTTAAAGTTCGAATTATGAAATCAAAATGTGTCACATATTGACCTACTTTATTCACAGACTTCTATAATTATTAAAAAGTTATTCATTATAACATAACTGTACTATGGAAATATCTTCAGATAGTTGAATAATTTCCATTACGATACTCGGCTCTGGGTTCCTGTATTTTTGTGTGTCGTCATCACAAACCAGGGAATAACTTTCTTTTCTCTGTGGTCGTCATAGCCAAAAGAGAGTGTAGAGCCAATCCTCAATTTTTTTTTTTTTTATATATGGAGTCCACAGACAACATTTAGTTGGTAGTCATGGAATTGGCCATGATCGACCATAGACAACAATTAATTCACGGAAACAATAATTTTTCCCTGCCTTATATGACTGATTAAAAAGCGTGTACATACAGAATATTGAAAAGAATTATGTATAATTTTTGATT
This sequence comes from Coenonympha glycerion, assembly GCA_963855885.1. Taxonomy (NCBI): domain Eukaryota; kingdom Metazoa; phylum Arthropoda; class Insecta; order Lepidoptera; family Nymphalidae; genus Coenonympha; species Coenonympha glycerion. The sequence goes on along the minus strand of OY979637.1, from coordinate 9,604,800 downwards.
ATTTAAATATCCACTAAAAATATACTTTATCGGACTTGCATAAATATTTTTCTACTCTTTTTTTTTCATGACTTTTTTAACAGACTATACGCAGTTTACAACTGAATTTTGGCGCCATACCTAACTTTTAACATTTCAATGTGTTATTTTTGTTACTTAGTCAAAACTTAGCGCGGAAAAATGTCTAGTAGTGAAACCTACTAAAGAAAATTTAACTCCACCTGACATTTTAGTAATTGCAACAAAAATGAGCCACAATATTTTACCAACAAAGTGAAGGATTTACGACAAACGTTAGCAAGATTTTATGGTTTGGATTTATGATAATTTGAGCGTAGATAAAGTAGTGTATGAAACTCTACATAATTAGGTATTAAAACACTCGTGTGATACTATTAAAAAACTCGCCTGCGGCTCGTTTTTTAAACTCACACTCATGTTTTAATACCCCCAATATGCATCCGTTTCATAAACTACTATTCACACATTCATAATCTTTTCGCGTAACATAATATTGTGTGGGTTTAAATATTTTGCCGGCTCTCGTAAAACGTAAACATAATTATTACAATTTTGCGTTTACCTTTATTAATTTAAGGTGGATAATTTTATTTGCAATTTGCATCACAATATTTGCAGCGGTTTCGGGTGCACTGCAATTATGCTGTTACCGTTTTATTTGTCATGACCACAATATTAACAACCCCCGCTGAAATGTGGTTACACGGCAAACTGGGTTCCATCATTGAATTATGTTTAATGTTAGTAGTATTTAGGAATTTGTGACCATAAACGGATTAGAGCGCTGTTAAACCGTTAACGCTTATCTACTCAGTGCGTTATCTTATTCATATTATTTATGTAAATATTTATATGTTTGGATGTTCGTCATGCTTTCAAGCTATAAGTACTGAAATGAAGTTTCTTATCTCCTTCAAAGCTATATTAGCTCCGTTGAAATGATGGGCATGTAGTAAGTAGATAGAAACTAGAATTGTTGGGGTTAAAAACGGAACCCTATTACTGAGACTTCACCGTTCGTCTGTGCGTCCGTCTTTTCTTCTGTACCAGACTGTATCTCTTGGACCGAGAATATCTAGTTAAACTCTTGAAATTTTCACAAATGTACTTCCGTTGCCGCTATAACAACAAAAACTAAAAAATAGAATAAAATAAAGATTAAAGGGGGCTTCTCATACAACAGACGTGATTTTTTGCTCGTTTTTGATCGATTATCCAGAACTCCTAATATTACTCTACTTGTATAATAGTAGTACAAGGATCATCTAGGTTTCTTCTAGATTTTCTCTATTATAATTAATCAGATACATCTTTGAACACCTAAACCCTGCACTAAGAAAAGATTGTAGATATTAATAATCCTACACTTACGCTGCTTTTAAGGTCACTGTTTTAATACATACGGTTCAGCGACCTCTTTCGAGTCTTAAATATTTTGAATCACAATATTACGTATAATAAAAATTATTGTTATAGGAAAATTGGTTAGTAGGTTGGAGGCAAGTAAAGGACAACCACGGATGTATGGAATTCGCTACCAGGCTGATCCAAATTCAAATGTTAGTTTTTATAGTCTACGGACTCTACATTAACTCATACACTTATCATTTTTTTCAATTTAAACACCCGGATTCCAAAGTTATGGGCATATCAACAAGTTGTACGAGTACTTCAGTGACATCTTGACAGGAAATTTGCATTGAAAGTAACTTTTTGTATCTACAATTAAATTCCAGATTGTAAAAAAAAAATCTTTTACTGAGACTTTTAATTAGAAGTTTTGTATTTTTCTAAATTCCAATAAATATGCTATTATCCTAGAAAAGTTTCGATTGGCTCTTGAAAAAACTTGATGCCACCTTTGGTCTTTCTCCTTTAAAATAATAATTGTTGTGAATTCAATACTACCTACCTATCCGCTAATATCCTGCTTCTATGAGTCCAATAACTAGAGATACTGTTAAATTCTATAACTAAGTAATACTGATAATATGAAATACCGAAAATATTAAAATAAAAAAAACAGCTATTCAAAAGCAATTCGGCTCTCTTCAAAGAGAAAACACTGTTGGTAGTAAAAATGTCATTCGCACGTGCATTTGAGCTATTCCACACACAGCCACATGCATGCCGCCCACCTGCATTTAGTTCTTATCATCATCGGAATAAAAGCCATAATCCCATGAAACGGTCTTCGTATTTCCCAGCTGCACAAAACAAGAATGCTTTTGTCTGAGTGAACAAAGAGTATGCATCTAACGCGAGCGCTTAGTTATGTACGTGCTAAATTTTCTGTGACAACAATGTGTTATCAAAGTTGTGCAGTATTGGTTGTCATATAAATCAGATTAATTTACCATTAAATGCGTTTATTGTGGCTCCCAATACGAGTATATGCAGCGCAAATGCAAACTTCAATGAAATGGGTACTATCGCGATGGTCTCTTTTATTGCTAGACTGTCTGAAAAAAAAGTACTAGGTACTTAATATTTTTAGAGGTTTTTTGGTTGGAATATATTATGTCAATTCCTAAATATACGCAGCTAATTTGACAAATTTTTCAATTGCTTGTAGTTGTGGTAATAAACCAAATTCTTTTAAAATAGATATTTGACCACAGCAGCTAGAATAGTGAAAGAATTACAAAATTTAAAAATAGTATCTGCCATTCTGAACTCTTTGATATTGGACCGAATTCTTTCATAATCGATAAATGACCATTGTAAAAAGCATAGAGAAAAGCCTAATCTATTACGTGTGTGTAGGTACGGAATTCTCACAACTAACCCCGTGAGCGAAGTCGTGGGCGTCCGCTACTATCCCTAATAAGCTCCGAAAGAAACTGTGATCCTTACTTTAGTTACTAACTAAAAATTATTAATTATTAATTACAAGAAATAAAGATGCCACTAAATTATCTTATACGTATTAAGTAAAAGAGTTGACTAGTTATGGGATAACAGCTTTTTCAATTTCAACGCTCTCCTTCATACTTTCCTCTTAATTTCTTAACAAATTAAAAGTTTTCCTAGAAAATAAAACTCATTAAAATTTTGCTAGTGAATTACTGCAATCAATAACTCAGGTCCGGAGCGCAATTTCATAAACTTATGAGGAGTTATATTTCTCGCGAAGAAATAAGTTTGTGTTACCGATTTAACTAATGGATAAATACTTCGGAAAAATTGCAACACACATTACCGACAGTATATAATACCTTAATACAACGAAGCTTCTCCAAAGTTGTTCGAAAGATATAATCAATTTAAGTGGTTACTACTTCAACTAATTTTTATCCAAAAGATATGTCAAAAATTTGATTGCGACACAAGTAACTATTAAAATGCTTTTTTTAATAACTCAGTGTTTCACACGCACACGTTTACGTTTTTTAATAGTAATCCAATAGTTATAATAGTCGATTTACTATTAGGTTCCTAAGTAACGAATTGTTAATATTAATCTTCTATTTATTACACTAACATTAAAGTGTTTATGTTTGCACATGTGTGGTTGTTTGTTACTGCTTCACTATCGTACGAATCTATCCATAAACTTCGGATAAATCGGTGGAAAATCTAAAATAATAAATCTTCGTGTCACAGTATATGTAACACAGGAAAAGACAGGACTGATTTTCGTGATTTTTTTTTGTGTACATGCCGGCGGTCTGAGAATAGGTCGGATACTATTTATGTATGATAAATAGTAAGTGAGTTTGCTAGGTCAGCTATTTACAAAATTATAAAAAAAATAATCGCCGTATTGATAACCTATTTTTTAATGTCTGTTAAACAGAGGTAATAATCTAAATCAAATATTTGAGCATTAAAAGAAAATAATATAGGTAATATTGGTAATAATATGTTTTCTTTTCTTTTCGCTTTCTCTATAAGAAAATATAATTTATGCTACAGGGATTTAATATTCGTGTACACTGTATACAGTAAGTATATATAGCTTTAAAGGTACTTTTCAAAACCATCTTCTGGTTACGATTTCAAGGAATTTCCAATTTAAATTAAACGAAAGTAGACGTCTCGATAAATAAATAATCTGTTTATACTTGTGCTAAGCTTGGTTTAAATTTTTAGAGAAAATTTATATTTTGAATGAATTTACCTCATACGTAATGCTTAATGACCCGCAACTATTATTTATACTTTATAGGATTCATACCATTTTAGTAAAAATGAAACCGTTATGGTGAGATTTTCTACGTCCGTCTGTCCGTCTGTCCGCCTATCACACTCGATTATTTGAGTAACTCGACAATCGACATGAATTTTGGAATAGTTGCCCGACATGCAATCATAAAAAAAAACCGGCCAAGTGCGAGTCGGACTCGCGCACCGAGGGTTCCATACCATAAAAGAAGTAAAACATTGAAAGAATCACTTTTGTTCACGAGTATAATTTACATGTAGGTACTTTTGTTGGCAAACCGCAAACGTAACTTTGTTTTTGGTGGATTATTGTTATTATCAAAATAAGTATATTAGTTAGCGAGTTGATTTTATTTTTCCTGTAAAATATACGTTAACTTCTGTTGATGATAATTATTTCAGATTTTTCGATTGGTAAACTTCGGAGATAAGGGGGGGGGACGGTATTTTTTTCGACAGTTTGCCCAATAAATCAAAAACTATCAGGCATAAAAATAAATAAAAATTAGTTTTAGAATACACAAGTAACGCCCTTTCAAATGATACCCCTTTCAATATTGTTATCTCTTTTTGAAATTTTGTCGACCCGGTTTGCCCCCCTTTTTAAATAAAAATAAAAATAATTTTTAAATTTTAAGATTGTTATGACGTCGGGTCACTATTGCCTTTAACTATTCTAAATTTCAAGTCGATAGCTTGAATAGTTACTGAAATAATCGAGTGTGACAGACGGACGGACGGACGGACGGAGAAAGTCTCACCATAAGGGTTCCATTTTTACCATTTTGGTATGGAACCCTAAAAATAAGAGTACTGTTCAGTTATATTTAAAAAGTTTGACATTGACAGTTAATTTTTTTAAATAAAAATTAACTGTCAATAATATTTACTGTTTCCTGACTTTATATTAAGATGGCACTGTTAAAACAGACATGAACAGATTTAAACTTTATCATCCGCAACATGGAAAGAGTAAAATAATGGTTCACAAAATATTTTTAACCCTCAGGTCTTAACTGGTTCTAACCGATTGACCGTCATAGGTCATTTTATACATAAAGAAATATATAGCCATTGCCCATTCTGATACTTGGGATTGTATTGAGATGAAGCAAAGATTTTTTAACAGACTCTTATGTTGGGCTGGGGAATATTGTTAGTAGATTATTTTATCCAAGTGGTACCTACCCGGCCGAACTCTGAAAGAAGATTTCTACCACCAGTACAACTTTTCACATGATTTAATAATTTTTGACATATTTCGTGGTTTCAGAATAAAAATCACAATGAAAAGGACGATTTTAACTGTCTGGTAGTGTCACGTAGTGACCACGACCTGTGCCATTGGGTCAAAATATCGACAGTTAAAATCGTCCTTTTGATCTTTTAACTACGTATTAATGAAACTTTATAATTTTTTTTAAAAGGAGTTTTCAAAATCACCACAAGATAACCTGTGCGAAGTAAGAACAGGTTTCTGTACAACATCACACCAGAATCCCGCGAAAATCAAGGAATTCTACGGTAGGTATATGTAAAAAAATCGTAATTCACGCGGGCGGAGCCGCGGGCAACAGCTAGTCTTAAATATTCATCGACGTCAAGTTCTTTGATAGATTAGTCTGTCAGTATTTATTTTATTTAAACAACAAAAAAAATTATAATCTTCTCTAGATATAATATAAATAATTCAAATAGCTTGACATTAGCTAGTCATTATTGTCCATTTAACAGTACTGGAGACGTTAAATATATCCCGCACAGTTAATCTCCTCACTCTATAGTGGTTTAAAGATCAATTTCCGAAATGTCAAAGTAATGGCCGTAAATTATTTACTGAAATACTACAATAAGGAATCAGGCACCCCTATTTCCCACTGCGGTTTAATTATCTAAATAAATAAAATTGCATGTAACTTATTACAATTGTTTTACCGTTTTAACTTTTACCCATAATATTATCTACTACAGCTGTATGACTTAAAAATGTACATGTACTATAGCTGTACAACTACTACCCGTTCGCAGAACCTTTGCCTGTGACTTCCCCTCCGACTTCATACTACCGCGACTCTCGCGCATCCTCACTGATTATTAGATTTACTGTCTAGCTACCATAGGTAGCTAATTTTTCTTAGTTTTATTTCGACTGATGGCTATCGAAATAAGACCTTCATAAAAATTAAATCTTTGAAAACAAAATGTGACCCTATAATATAATCGTATAATATTAAACGAACTCTACCTCTAGGGAGATATGTTTTGGGGCAACGCGGCGGGTATAAAGTTAGCTGTCAAAGAGTTTTGGATTCGACCAATCCGATGCTAGGGAAGTTGCACTGGGATTGAGTCGGACATAGCTCTGGTGCTATCGCGCCATTGAATCATCGACATTTCCCTACGTACAATGTTATTCCAAGTTTGCATTTTGTTTTGTGCTCTTCCTTGAATTTAAAGTTTTTCGAATTGTGTTAGCTGAAGTGTTTGGAGAAAAACTTTGGTATTGAATATTATGACAATATCTTTTTAAAATATTTTATTGGGTGGAATTAAACCTTGGGCGGATTGGACGGAATTAAAATTGGAACTTGCGGTTCCCGGGGATTTAAAAAAAAGCAATTTTTTTTAATACACCATGCATTAATTAATGTTGATAGTAGTGGAGATAGTAGAGAAAATTAGAAGCAGAACAACGTTTTGACACACCTTGCGGTAATTGCGTGTCTTGCGTCTTCCATTGCAGGCTGCAATCAACTTAATATTGCATGCAGTTAATAGTATATAGCAAACATTTGGGGAATTCTTGCTCAAATTTGCGTTTAACCAAATCCTTAGACGCTCATAAGATAACACATTAATATCATGATGAGGTTTCAACAGTGAATTCGTGTATATTATACATAGTTTATATATCAATGTTTACACGAATTATATTGTTCCAAGTTGCTTTTTCAACGTAATAATAATAATTATATTACAATATATTAATATGTTGAAATGCAACTTAGAACGAAATCGAAACAATCTCGAAAGCGATCAAAATGTTGGGCATCATGAAACTTCATTCTATGCAAAGATTTAAATTGCAAGATGCGCCCTAAGCCTACATTGCGCAAATCGAAAACGTCCACAACATGCTGAGTGAGCGCTCTCAGCATACAGTAATAGCACTTGCAAAAGAGAAAGTAACGGACGTTGTGTACAAATTATTTGTTTATGTTTTTTCACCGTAAACTTACATCAAAATGCTTCCTTGTGCATTTAGAAAGTATAGTACTTAACAATTCAAGAAATATTAATAAAGCTAAAGGTGTTACATTTCATTCGTAAGTGCATAATATATTAAATAAATTTGATATTTCAATAATGTTGTTGACAAAATTCTTGTGAAAAATGACAATTGTGTGACAGAGAATGCAAGTGCAAATTTCGTTTAGGAGTAAATGAAACGTCAATATATCACCATTTTTTATGTCGCTGTGTGCAGTGTGTGTAACATGACAACATGTCGCACGCAAGACGTGCTGTGACAAGGCGTGACTTGTGTCGCTGTGTGTGTGACGTGAACGTTTTTGGAGGCTTAGGGCTCATCTAGCTATTTAAATCTTTGATTCTATGCTAGCTCTGTAAACGTGGGCGCTCGAGGGTATTACCTAGTTGGACTCCTCCGAAATATTGCCACATTCTGACGTCGTCCTTTGCAACAGCCCCCCATCCCCCCTACTTGGGGAGCAGGATAAAGTTAGCAACGTCAGATTTTGCATTATTGACTCGACCACCGTGACTTGCAGCAAATCCACGTTTGATTGAATTGGACCCGGCGTCACCGCTATCGTCGAATTGAATTATCGACAATTGCTTTTGCGGGTATTCTGTTGTTTTGAATTCGCGAAGGAATCCTTACTTTCTAAGGTCATTGTTAGGGACTTGTTTACGTTTTCAAAAACAAAAGCATCGTCGGTAAAAATATTATTCGTTATTTCTATATACCTGTATACCTACACATTTGAATTTAATTCATAGGTTTATTGTCAGACTATATTAAACTAGTAGGGTGCGTGGGGGCGCGGGCCACATGTGGCCCGCGTGCTGTCTTCCCGCCCATAAAAAATCCTTCCTAAATTCGCCTTACATTTTCTATGGAAAAATAAATTCCGCCATTTTGATTTTTTTTTCTATCCATCAAATAGACCTTCGGGTCCTGATCACTTCTTGTCAAGAAACCATTCTTCCATCTTTTATACTTTTCGAGATATCGGCGAAATTCGTATGGCGGCCATTTTGAATCCGCCATTTTGAATTTTTTTTCAGCTCACTGGCAGTTGGATGACATTTCAAATGACATTTGGTCGAACACCCCCCACCTATCTGCAATACCCTTGGCTGTGCTCTTCACCCGTCTTCGAAATCCTCAATCATCAGCTCTTGCTATATTTTTCTTCCTCATGAATTTTTCCTTTCTATACGAAATGGTCATTGAAAAAAAAATTTTCCATACAAAATTGTTCAGGAGAGGTGATCAATCAGTCAATCAGCACAAGCAGCTATATATATATTAACTAGTAGGTCGCGTGGAGGCGCGGGCCACATGTGGCCCGCGTGCTGTCTTCCCGCCTATGTAGGCCGACGATAATCCCCCTACATTTTCTATCGAAAAAAAAAATCCGCCATATTGGATTTTTTTTCTAGCCATCAAATAGACCGTTTTGTCCTGATCAACTCTTGTCAAGAAACCGTTCTTCCATATTTTATACTCTTCGAGATATTGGCGAAATTCGGTTGGCCGCCATTTTGAATCCGCCATTTTGAATTTTTTTTCAGCTTACTGCCAATTGTTTGATATTTGGAGTGACATTTGGTCGAGCACCCCCCACCTATCTCCAATACCCTGGCTGTGCTCTTCACGCGTCTCCGAAATCCTCAATCATCAGCTCTTTCCATATTTTTGTTCTTAATGAATTTTTCCCCTCTATACGAAACAATCAGTAAAAAAATTTTTTTTCATACAAAATTGTTCAGGAGAGGTGATCAATGAGTGAATGAATGAATCAGCACAAGCAGCTATATATATAGTAGCTAGTAGGGCGCGTGTATGCGCGGGCCACACGTGGCCCGCGGGCTGTCTTCCCGTCAGTAAAAAAATCGCCCCCATCTCGAATCAATTTATTCTCCATACATTTTCTATAGAAAAATAAATTCCACCAATTTGACTTTTTTTTCTATTCATCGAATAGATTTTCGGATCTTGATCACTTCTTGTCAAGAAACCACTCTTCCATCTTTTATACTTTCCGAGTTAGAGACCGAAGAAGTTTGTATGGCGGCCATCTTGAATCCGCCATTTTGAATTTTTTTTCAGCTTACTACCAATTGCATAGCGTTTCGAATGACATTTGGTCGAGCACCTCCCACCTATCTACGATACCCTCCCCGTGCTCTTCACCCGTCTTCGAAATCCTCAATCATCAGCTCTCTCCGTATTTTTCCTCCGAATGAATTTTTCCCGTCTATACGAAACAATCAGTAAAAAAAATTTTTTTCATACAAAAATGTTCAGGAGAGGTGATCAATGAGTCAGTCAGTCAGTCAGTGGCCAATCAGCACGAGTAGCTATATATATATTAACTAGTAGGGCGCGTGGGAGCGCGGGCCACATGTGGCCCGCGGGCTGTCTTCTCACCTATAAAAGAATCGCCGTCATCTCCATCGCCAATTGGAATCCGATTGGCAATGGGCTAAAAGAACTACCTCGGAGCACGGTCATGGATTTAAAGATAGTTAAGGGCTGTTTGAATAAAAAATACACTGAACCTCACGGATGAGGTTCAGTGTATTTTTTATTCAAACAGCCCTTAACTATCTTTAAATCCATGACCGTGCTCCTCAATCATCATCCAAATCGTAGACCATCATCTCTTCTCATACTTTTCATAGTTTTTCATAGGCCTTGTTTATAGTAGCATTCACATTTTCCATGGAAAAATAAATTCAACCTCTTTGATTTTTTTCATTCATCCCGTAGACCTTGAGATTCTAATTATGTCTTGCAAAGAAATCACTCTCTTATCTTTTATACTTTCCGAGATAGAACAACACGAAATTTGTATGGCGGCCATCTTGAATCCGCCATTTTGATTTTTTTTCAGCTAACTGCCAATTGGATGTCGTTTCGAGTTACATTTGGTCGAGCATCCCCCACCTAACTATAATACCTTGCCCATGCTCCTCGACTGTCTTTAAAACCCTCAATCATCAGCTCTCTCCATATTTTTCTCTAGTAACTCTCCGAAAAACTGCATCACAACCTTGCATAATTACCAACTGTAGTCTCTTCAACATTCCCCATACATTTTCTATGGAAAAATAAATTCCGCCATTTTGAATTTTTTTTTCTATCCATCAAATAGACCTTCGGGTCCTGATCACTTCTTGTCAAGAAACCATTCTTCCATCTTTTATACTTTCCGAGATATCGGCGAAATTCGTATGGCGGCCATTTTTAATCCGCCATTTTGAATTTTTTTTCAGCTCACTGGCAGTTGGATGACATTTCAAATGACATTTGGTCGAACACCCCCCACCTATCTGCAATACCCTTGGCTGTGCTCTTCACCCGTCTTCGAAATCCTCAATCATCAGCTCTCGCTATATTTTTCTCCCTCATGAATTTTTCCTTTCTATACAAAACGATCAGTGAAAAAAAATTTTTCCATACAAAATTGTTCAGGAGAGGTGATCAATCAGTCAATCAGCACAAGCAGCTATATATATATTAACAAGTAGGGCGCGTGGGAGCGCGGGCCACATGTGGCCCGCGGGCTGTCTTCTCACCTATTTAAGAATCGCCTTCATCTCCATCGCCAATTGGAATCCGATTAGCAATGGGCTAAAAGAATTACCTCGGAGCACGGTCATGGATTTAAAGATAGTTAAGGGCTGTTTGAATAAAAAATACACTGAACCTCACCGGTGAGGTTAAATCCATGGCCGTGCTCCTCAATCATCATCCAAATCGTAGACCATCATCTCTTCTCATACTTTTCATAGTTTTTCATAGGCCTTGTTTATTGTAGCATTCACATTTTCCATGGAAAAATAAATTTAACCACTTTGATTTTTTTCATTCATCCCGTAGACCTTGAGATTCTAATTACGTCTTGCAAAGAAATCACTCTCTTGTCTTTTATACTTTCCGAGATAGAACAACACGAAATTTGTATGGCGGCCATCTTGAATCCGCCATTTTGATTTTTTTTCAGCTAACTGCCAATTGGATGGCGTTTCGAGTTACATTTGGTCGAGCACCCCCCACCTATCTTCGATACCCTGGCTGTGCTCTTCACCCGTCCCCGAAATCCTCAATCATCAGCTCTCTCCATATTATTCTCTAGTAACTCTCCAAAAAACCGCATCACAACCTTGCTTAATTACCAACTGTTAGTCACTTCAACATTCCCCATATATTTTCTATGGAAAAAAAAAAATCCGCCATATTGGATTTTTTTTTCTATTTATCACGTAGATCTTCGAGTCCTGATCAGCTTTTGTCAAAAAACCGTTCTTCCATCTTTTATACTTTGCGAGATATCGACGAAATTCGAATGGCGGCCATTTTGAATCCGCCATTTTGAATTTTTTTTCAGCTCACTGCCAATTGGATGACGTTTCAAATGACATTTGGTCGAGCACCCCCCACCTATCTCCAATACCCTTGGCTGTGCTCTTCATCCGTCTCCGAAATCCTCAATCATCAGCTCTCTCCGTATTTTTCCTCCTCATGAATTTTTACCTTCTATACGAACCCATACTTGAAAAAAAATTTTTTCATACAAAATTGTTCAGGAGAGGTGATCAATGAGTGAATGAATCAGCACAAGCAGCTATATATATAGTAACTAGTAGGGCGCGTGGGGGCGCGGGCCACACGTGGCCCGCGTGCTGTCTTCCCGCCTATAAAAGTATCATCCCCATACATTTTCTATGGAAAAATAAATTCCGCCATTTTGGATTTTTTTTCTATTAATCGCGTAGACCTTCGGGTCCTGATCTTTTCTTGCCAAGAAACCACTCTTCCATTTTTTATACTTTTCGAGATGGACACCGATGAAGTTTGTATGGCGGCCATCTTGAATCCGCCATTTTGAATTTTTTTTGGCTCACTGCCAATTGCATGACGTTTCGAATGACATTTGGTCGAGCACCCCCCACCTATCTACGATACCCTTCCCGTGCTCTTCACCCGTCTCCGAAATCCTCAATCATCAGCTCTCTCCATATTTTTGTTCTTAATGAATTTTTCCCCTCTATACGAAACAATCAGTAAAAAAAATTTTTTTCATACAAAAATGTTCAGGAGAGGTGATCAATGAGTCAGTCAGTCAGTGAATCAGCACAAGTAGCTATATATATACTAATAAAGTCTGTGTAAGTATTATGAAGCTTGTAAGTAACTAATCTAATGAATAACGAACAATATAACGAATAATAAAATGTTTGAATATTTGTAACTTGTTAATGTCACTACTACTGAAATTATCTATAACGCAGAAGTTTTAAGACACAATGATTGGGCCACTATTTACTATTGCTGCACAATTACCAGAAATCGTCATAAATTCACTAAAAATACGTAAAGAAAGATGTGAGTGCCGTGGAAAACTCGTTAAAAACAAAGTTTGTTATTCCATTTTATATTTTCGTGTGTGATTTCAACCATCGCTCGATAGATGGCGCTGACTTCAGTTAGCTCGCGCTAACGAGTTCATCGTACTCTTCATCCACATCATTGCATGCGTGTGCAATGTACATACTATTGACAAGTACGAGAAACTTTCATTATAGATTTTCAAATATTTTCGTAGACTTTGTTCGTGGTGGGATATTCGTCACACAAAAAAAATACATTTCTTTCGCCTAGCCTCTTGCACCGTTGGAAAAGAAACTTTGTTGAAAAAATTGGAATGACGCCATAATAAAGTAAGTAATTTGGATGTTGCTGTAACTTACGTATTCTTATCTTGTTAGTATCGTAGTACCTAAGTCTCCTTTGAAATTAAGCAACCCACTAAGACTATCCTTTGGGAGGGAAGCCGGTTTTGTGCGACAAAGTTAGTAATTACTCCCTAGTTTGCATTGTTGGTTCGACCATCGCGACTTGAGTCAATTCGCTTTGGGATTATTAAATTGGACATTACGCTACCGCTCTCGTCCAATTGTAGCATTGACATTAGAGTTTGTAAAAGAGAATGTTAAAATTGGTACAGAAGTTTTTAAACATTAGAGGCGTTTTTTAGGCTTAATTAAATGATTGCTTAACTTCGGTGTAAGTAATGAAATCGCTGCTTCTCTGTTGGTCCAGTGAAGTTATGAAAAATCTTCCTATTCCTCATCTACTTGTGTATTATAAAGATTTGGTATCAATAGGGCAAGTCTTTTCTTTTAACATGTTATATAGATTTTGACTGTAGCAGATATTCTTCGTTTGTTAAATAGCTGTATTGGATTATCACACCCCAGGGAAGTCAACTTAATCAGAATGGAAATGCAAATTAGATTGAAATTGAAACAATCTCGGAATCAATCAAGGTGTTCAAAATCATTAAAGTTAGCAGGTTCAGTAAACGTGGGAAACTGAGGGTGTTACATAAGTAGGGCTAAATTGGTTTCCACCGAAAATCGGCCACATTCTGACACCGTCCTTTGGGAGGGGCGGGGAAGCGGGACAAAGTTAGCAATTCCAGAGTTTGCATTGTTGGCTCGACCGCTGTGACTCGGTGGGAATTCGAACGGGTATTGAATTGAACCTAATGCTTTCTCTGTCCCTCTATTGAATCATCGGTATTTGCTTATACGAAGCAGCAGTTGGAATTTTTGACTATATCTATGAGGATGCAAGTATAAATACATAGTCAATATGGACGTTGGACGTGAGGTATCGGGAAAACAATATTTTATTTATCGCCAATGATATGAACCTAAGAATGATTTCACTGAACATTTAACGTAAGGCCTCTTCATACAAGAAATAATCGAGTGTGACAGATGGTCGGACGGACGGAGAAAGTCTCATAAGGGTTCCATTTTTACCATTTTGGTATGGAACCCTAAAAAGTAGCACCATCTGTCAAATTTCCCGCTAATACGCCACAATTATGACGGAAACTGTCCCTGTGGAAACGCGTGTGTGGACTAATAAATAACATGTATTGTGAACTGTGACGTGGATCGCGATCCATAAACAATACTGTTATACTGCGGTCTGCTTACTACTGACGCAGTTGGTGTCAAAACAATCATTTTTGACACCAGTAAACTGGTTATACTTTTTGCGCGGTTTGCCGGGTCCTGTGAATATATTTATTGCCCTAGAATTGATGTACGAGTATATTTTTATCGCCCTGGTAGTTGAAGAATAAGGAACGTTTTAGCTTTTTGTCCCCGCATTCATAAATTCTAAAATAAACCACACCTACTGATTCCAGAACTTAAAAAATAGTAAATAAATCCTTATGGGTAACGAGAATTATAAGAAAAACTCTAATATCTCAGGTTATTTTATAATAGAATCATTGATACAAAAGCTATTTTCATGCAGAAGTGGAAAATGGAAATCGATTGTTAGAATAATCCATATATTTATACAGATTAGTCTGAAGCAGAGATGTAAGACGAGCTCAACGCTTCAGCTTGAGTTTATTCAGTCTAGCTGCTGCTCTGTTCACGGAAAAAACATAATGGAATACATCAAACTGGATTTAAGGATTACCAGTTGTTGAGTTTAAATTGTTCTTAAAATTTTATATTCTAATCCGCATAAAAATAACAAGTCAGTTGAAACAGAATTTTATCTGCAATTTGTAGGTACATAATATTGATTTTGAATCGAATGTAATCTGCATGCGCACATATAATTTATTCCTGCTTTTTAATTTGTTTCTTTGCAT
Source organism: Coenonympha glycerion (assembly GCA_963855885.1). Lineage (NCBI taxonomy): Eukaryota > Metazoa > Arthropoda > Insecta > Lepidoptera > Nymphalidae > Coenonympha > Coenonympha glycerion. The sequence goes on along the minus strand of OY979637.1, from coordinate 9,589,669 downwards.
ATTGGAGTTAAAATTTATATTAAACGCTACAACCCTACAATCGAACAACTTTGAAATTTCCGATGAAGTGTTTTAACATCTGAGGACTCATTTTAATTACCAAACAAGAAAGTACTCGTAAAGTGGAACACGTCTTAAAATTCTTTTTGCACTTGAAAGTAAATTGCTTATACATCTTGAAACATATTTGAATACCTATGCATTTTTATCATTCATATTTCTGGTAAAATATTGTGATGGTGCTAAAATATGGTGAAAGTTTAGTGGGATGTTAAACGAAAGACTTTTTATAGAGTACTCGTAGCTATAATGAAATTAGTTTAAAACATTTTTTTACACAATACAAGTTAGTACTTGACTGCAATCTCATCTGGTAGTATGTGATGATACAGCCGAAGATATGACATGACATGACTATATAAGTAAGCTTACGGAGTTATGGTGGCAAGAATATTGTAATATATTGTGTTTCTTACTCTCACAAATATGTTGGTGGATGCGAAATGCAGCGTCGCGGAAGAACAGAAAAACGAAGTTTTACTTAATTACTAAAAAACTAAGCCAGTTATCAAAAAACTGTTACTGAGGGATTTTCTGCATTATTATTACTGACATATTAAAACAAAAATAACAATTACATCCAATTAGTTCCCAATAAATTAGACCAACTGAGATTTTGGAGCAACTTTTAGGTGAAATTTCTATCGAGAAAATTTTATCTAATCTTGTATCTGCTTCAAAGTGAATTTAGATTAAAGAGCCAAAATACATGACGTTTAAATTTTAACGTTATTGTCTTTATTGTTTTTAAACTGCGAGTCACTAAAAATTGCTCTAAAACATCGTCTACGCAGTTAATTATTTTTTAACTAAGTGTTTTAATTACGGTTATTATTATTATTATTAAATTACATCCAATGATAGGCCTACGAGAAGTACAGCGATGAATTTTGCGTCACTCCAAAGTTTGAACTGATTAATCATTCAAAACAGGGATTGTTTCCGCGCGAAATTGGTCCAAATTGGGGAAAGGGTTCCCAAATCAAAACGTGGCCCACTCCTGTAGAGGGGCGTGCAATCGCGTGGCAATGGGCACATACATTGTTGCTTCGAAGCATTGTGCCCGCACCTGCGAGCTCCCATCCCCGTTGTTCGCAACTAGAACACACGGACCGTGCGTCTTTTCACTGCAATTGTATTGCAGTGCATTGTCTCGTTTCATTTATTCCGCGCTATAGTTTGGTGACAGGTCCGCTTTTCTTGGCTTGTTTGTCGGGGAATATTATTTGGTGCTCCCATCTTCACCTGCGCTGGAGCTTTGTTCAGATGTTCCCGTTTTCAGTCTGCTTTGCTTTTCTTGGAGATTGTATCATTACGTAAACATTACAGTAGTTTTCGTGGTTGTACAATACAATTCAATTGAGTAGAGTACACAGATCTGTCAATGAGTTTTACGTGGTAGAGTAGAATGAAATAAATAATATTTGCTAATTGCAAATTGTGATTACCTACCAGAAATTATTATAACACAATCTCTAATATGTAGAGATTTATGTCTCTGTATTAATAAAAGATACCCGCGACTTTGTTCAGGCGAACGGGCCAATTTTCAAAAACTTCCCGTACTCTTGTGCACATTAGATAATTAAATTTTGTGTCCGTAAAATGAAGGTATATAACTGTATTTTTCTAACACGAGAGATAAAAAATACATCGTACAATATCACTACGCAGTGTGAGCGAATTTTTTTTTAAATCAAACTAGAGCTCTATATTTTTAACTTTTTATGGACACACGTTATGACCAGTACAAGCAAAACAAGCTTTCTATATACAATATTTTTTCCTTTTCCACACAAAATATGCAAGTATACTCCGGGTATTCCGCGAGTTAAAAGCAATATACATCCACCACATTGATGTTCGTGGTACGCTGTCGGCTGTACTATAATTTAATACTTGCTCCTTGTTGAATATTCGCTGGAATGTTTATAGTTGCTCTGCAACTTAGACCGACAAGATAATTTATTTTGACATCATGACTTCGTGGGCACAGATATACCAAATCGTAGGTACATGGACAACTATTTATGTACTTATTATTGAATGACAGAACCAGGGACACATTACAGAAAAATCCAATTCCATTCCTTGGGTCACACAGTTCTTTATATTAAGTAAAAAAAAAAAACAGTAATAGCGATTATTCCTATCTGCGTCTCATACCAGATTCGCTTATTTAGCTGTGTCTCCCGATTTTGAATCTGAAGTACACTAATCTTTACGAATTTGAAGCCATACTCACAAATTAATTGTACATTTAAAAATCATTTAGGATTATCTTTTATGGAAATGGCTTCTAAATTTTTGTTTATTAGTTCATCCGGTTCTTAACTGGCTTCAAAATTCATTTTTATCTTTCATTGTATATCAAACATAAAAATCTGATTTCCGTTGCTGCGAAATCATAAATCTCTATGTGTTAAACTGTGAAGCTATGAACACGCGGGTCTCAAGTGTCGACTCATCTATCATCCTGATATTGCGTCTCGCGTCTAACTGAGGCCTGAAGACCGACGTATTTACCTTCTCTGTTAGAAGCTTATACGAATTTAACACATAGGTTCTTGATCTATGGCGGACAGTATAGATGTTTTATTGATATTAAATATATTTTGAATGTTCCAGTTTTGTTGTAAGTTTTCTCACGGTTTTCACCTGCGCGAATTTCTCTTTTTCACAAATCCCGCGGGTATCGTGGATTTCCGGAGCTAAAAGTTTTCCGATCCCACTCTCTTTACCAACCTTTATGTCTAATGTTAAGAATTAACTTATAACTACTTATTGCTAAAGCAATATTTTGTTTTCCCAAAGCTCCGTTGAGCCGAGTTTGGTATTTGTACAAGTCTTGTGACTTTACCCATACACTTTTATTCTTCTTTTGGGATTTTTGATTAAAGGGGGAGATAGTAGGTACCTCACGCCCTACAAAAATTGTAAGCGCTAAATTGCGAACTTCCTCTTTTTTTTTTGAAGTTAGTTTTAAAGGGGCCAAATAAGGGCTACTGGATATCTCCGCCTTAGGAAAAATAATTTGGATAGGTTTTTTATTTCAAAAAGATACCGTAGAAATTTTGCAAAACCCTGCCACATTCCTTTTTTAGACTAGGTATACAGTATACATGCTAATCTATTATTTCAGTATCTTTTAGAAGGGATAAAACATTTTTCGTTTTCCTTTTTTCATTCCTAGCAAAACGGGGTATATGGTAGGGTAGGTACATGGGGCGGCACAAAGATGTGGTCACGCTGGGTTTATGACGTCATCAATCATTCTGATATTGTGCGAGCATCAACTTGTGACCCAAGCATTTATACTGTTGACAGGCTTATGTGGATTAAACTGATCCTCTGAGGGGCGAACTTCAGACGGGGATTAGGCTAAAACAGTTATAATACGAGTATTGTTAGATTCAACCTAATCAGAGATTAAACTTTGTTGCTCTTGAATGCGGAACTAGATTTTGTTCTATTTTGAATGAATTTCACAGTTAAAAACATTATTTTATAATATTAAACACTAACCTAAAAATTGCAAGGATTGAGCACATACTACCAAAATATTACTGCATTAATTTATTTCAAATAATGCCAATTTATCGTGATTATGTTCTGTTAGATAATTTAATTATAAAAAATGTTTTAAGGTACAACTGGCGGTGCGTCTTTGCCGGTATATGATAGTAGTTAGCCACGCTTGAAGTCTCCCATCAGATCTGAGTCAATTAAGAAATTACAAAATTCTGAAGTGGTCCGTGCTGGAAATCGGACCCGCAAACTCCCACTCAAATCCAAGCCCACATCACTGTGCCAATCAGAATAACGACATACGTCAGAAATGTGATTAAAATCCAAACTTGCCCTACAATTAAGCGCCTTGCATCCGTGATATCGGATTGACTCGCAGTCGACTTGTAAGAAACATAGGAGAGGACAGGGGTGAATGATGGAGAAAGAGGCGCCACTATCAAGTTTCTGACCCGGTGTGTTGGTTGCTGTCTTTTGGGTGGACACGAATGCACAGCAATGGCATATCGTCTACGTCATGCGGTTTAGCAGTCAGTTTTGCAACATAAGCTGGTTAACTTTACGAACTCTGTAACTTCGACTTATAAGAAACATAGGAGAGGACAGAGGTGAATGCTAGAGAAAGAGGCGCCAATATCCAGTTTCTGCCCCGGTTTGTAAAATTTGATTGCGTCTCTTGGGTGTCAACGAGTGCATATCAACGGCATATCGTCCGCGTCGTGCAGTTTAGCAGTCAGTTCAGCAACATAACTTGTTAACTTTACGAATGCTGTAACTTTGACTTGTAAGTAACATAGGAGAGGACAGGGGTGAATGCTGGAGAAAGTGGCGCCACTATCCAGTTTCTGCCCCGGTTTGTAAAATTTTATTGCTGTCTCTTGGGTGGAAACGAGTGCATATCAACGGCATATCGTCCGCGTCGTGCGGTTTAGCAGTCAGTTCAGCAACATAAGCTTGTTAACTGAACGAATGCTGCAACTCACAGTTTGATGCGTCACGCTATATCAGAATGATTGATGAAAGGCTGCTCGTAAATCCCGCGCGACCGCAGCTTTGTGCCGCCCGCTGTACGTTCTGGTTAGTTTGTGAAGTCGACCGGACATAATATAAAGGGGAAATATGGGACGTGTTTCATTGTATACCCACTCTTGTCTATCTCTGATACATAAAATTCTCACGTCACAGTGCTCGTAACAAAACTTCTCCGATACGGCTTGACTGATTATTGTGATTTTTTTTTGTACGGGTCTGAGAATAGGATGTAAACAACTTATATACCCCTATGTGAAAAAATATTTCTAAGACAAAACAAAGTGTGCCGGGTCATATTATCTAAACCAAATATAATTCTGAGTAATTTTGAATACGATTTCCTGCTCCTAGAGAGCTGATATACGTAACATATGAGATTCGTAATTTGTCTACCTACGGTGACGAAATGGGTTCTTCAGAATAACGCGGTGCTCTCATAAATAAGGATGGATCACGATTGCATCTCATTTATGACTTACGACACTTTTTGTCAGGAAACAGTAAAGTGTTAATTTGAAAAAAAAAATTTCAAATACTAATGACTACGGATTTCTGGAGATGTAATTTGAGCTAATTAAAAGTTACAATCTATAATGCCGTTAATTTTAAGGCTCATAAATTTAAACCTATTGGACTCTACCTTATTGCTAGAGTTTATTAAAAGTCAAAACTCTATCGATAAATAAAAATATATTCTTGTGCTATTGTTAGCGATTATTATGCATACCTGTCTGTTTATGCCGTAGGACCTCAACCTATAAAACTTGTAACTTTGTTACTTCATAAAGGACCGGCGGGTTTACTGGTATTTCGGGCAGTGTAACCTTTCGTTGGCTCTCCTTATAAACTCCACCTCAAAGCGAATTCTTGCGAAACACGCAAATTCTTTTAAAACAACCGGTACTTTACAAACTCTGCTTTGGACGTTACATTATGTTGCAGAATTTTTGAATTTTTCGAATGACCTATTTACACAGAGCGGCCGGATTCTATATTATGTAACAACAAGAGGTAAGTATGAAAATTAAGCCTTCATGAGTTGTCATAAAATATCTAATGATCGAATGTTCAATCTTTGACCAATTTAAGGTAGGACGGAAAAGTAAGCCCGCAAAATTCAAATTTTATTAAGTTTTACACAAATAATATACTTTCTGTAGTATAATATTGTAAACTTATGCAATGATAATTATGCAAAGAATAGTAACACACAGCGACATGTTTTTTCTTTAAAAAAATTTGAAAATCTCAAATCACTTCCTACTGATTTCCGAGCAATCATTTTATGCATTCATCTAGATTTGAGATAATTGGGAACCAATATGAGGTAAATTAGGAGTTTAATTAAAATGTTTTTAATTTAGATATGTAACTGTTATTTGCACGATTATCATTACCATAAACCTACAATGTCATAAGTCCATAAATATTAGTTAAAACCAAATAAAATTTGAATTTGGCGAGCTAATTTTGCGCATACACAAGCAAATACCGTTTGGGAACCGGATAGGTATGCTGAATATTTAAAACCAGCTGTCTTGCCCCAAGGGCAATCAAGAGACATTAGTGAGGCAGTGAGTAGTGACTGCTTCTCTTGTTATTTGAGAAGACGATTGATAATAGTTCCAAGTAAATAGTTAAAATACTAGTTAATTTATCTAAGTAGTATTTTACTTAGATACATTAACAATCCCAATTGACACAACATACGATAGAATGCTAAGTTAGCATTGTTAACTTTGTAATATAAAGTCAGTTTATGTTTACCTCTCACTTCACATATCGGCATTTAATTTGGAAAAAGATCTATATTCTAGAGAATTCTGATTTAAAATACTCTTCACAAATAGGAAGCTGTAGCACTCAGAGCTACAGGCTATTTTTCATTTTTCAACGTAAAATGTTGTTTCGAATACCTATTTGTTCAAAATTTTACAAGCAATGAATTTACCGTTTGTTCTTCTATAAACCAGCTTCAAAGAAATTCCGATAGGAATTCAGTATATTGCTTGCAAAATACGAGTTTATTTTAATCTCTTTAAACTACGGAACCTATTCCATCCTGTATTTTCTTTTGATCAAATTCTTCCGAGCTCGTAGGTTTTAGGATTTTTCACCGGAATTATTTACGTAAAAAAAACAGTATGTAATAAAAATACGAAGTTCTTTTGTTAAAAGTAGTAATTTTTTTTCTAATATAGAATACTATGATTTTCACGATAAAATATCGAAACCTTTGTTTGCATCTCATTAGAAAGCGACGGCCAGGCATTCAAAATAGTGGAAAGCAAATAAATCGTTACAATAAGAGGCTTTTCCATGAAAACAAATATGCTATGATGGGTAAGGCACAGCTGTAATAGTAACTAAGCATTGTCAACGATTTAACGAAACTATGATTAATATTATAAACTATATAATTAATATTTCAAAATACAAGTATAATATGAAGGATTATGTGATTGTCATATAATTACGAGTTTTTGAATTCGAAGTATTATTTTCTATCACAACACAACAGCTGGTAACTAGATTTCGTTGGGAATATAGATAGATCAAATCCAGGATTAAAACAAACATTCTTTTATCCATGGAAAAAGACGGTTCCTGCGGGATTTTGAAGAAAACGTAAACTTCAATAGCAATCTATAGCTATTGATAGAATCTACAACAAACTTACTTGAAAGGAAGTAGAAAGGCTGGGAAAGAGTGCTGTAACGGAGACCGATTATCCCGAGAAATTCCAAGCTTCCCGCAGGATTTCTAAAAAAAAAATTAAGCAGGTGGGTGCGGCTGGGAGAACAATAAATAACCAACATTACTGTTGAATGTTCTGACTAGGTTGATCCAGGTAGGTAGGCAGGTAGGCACCACATCTAGGGCATCTAGAAGAGATCCTCGTTTGTTGTGAAAAGATGATCTTGTGCTTATGTCCTCTCTATGTTCTTGTATATTTGTTGATTTCCATAAGCAAAATAGATAAATAGATATCTTAATTCAGATACTTTAGAAAATCTTCTATGATATGAATTATGTTTACGAAGTGATTTTGATCCAGCTAGGTAGGCAGGTAGGTACTATATTATGTAGAGCATATGGAAGAGATATTTATTTGTTGTGATAAGATGATCTTGTTCATGTCCTCTCTATGTTTGTGTTATTTTTTATTTTATTATTTTTAAAATTAAACAATATGTTTAATTTCCATGAACAGAATAAATAAATAAATAAATAGGTTTCAGGTACTTTAGATAAACTGTATCTATTTTTATACCTGATAAAATACCCGGCTGAGTTTGTTGTGGGCTTCTTCTCAGCGGCAGGGCGCGTTTGGAACCCTCGTAAACTTAGTTTTAAGTCGTGAATGGTTATCACCATTAAAGTGACCATGTAAACAAAACGACGTGTCGTAGGAGCCTTTGTATGCTAGGCCTATATGAAATAAAGAATTTTTCTATTCTATTCTATTCTATAATCTTAATTGTGTTTACCAAGTGATTGGTACTGGTATAAGTAGTAAGAAATTATGTTATCTAAAAATTTACGTTTGCGCTTCAGATACCATTTCAAGCACAAAGCGATAAAAGTAGAATATAATATACGTAACGGGAGTGACGTGCTCCCAGATCCGTTAAAGGCTTGAGATAGAAATAGGGAAATTCAAATAAACGCTACCACAACGAGGGAATAGGGGCGAAATGGATTTAGATTTGTATCGGAATGTGAGCAAAAATTGTTTAATACCCAGCGATGGATATTATATAAAGGAAATATAATAATATTTTGATCTTCAAGTATTTCAAACGTCTTCTATTTATGAATATTATTAGCAATTAGATGAAGCAATATTTTTTCTGAATAATATTGAGAAGCAGGACAGATTAATTTTTTTTTGCTATAATCCGCTACTTGAAAAGATTCTGTATGGTACAATATGCAGAAACACTACCCACATGAAACACCACACACAATTTTCTAACACTTTTCTCAGGAGATGTTGAGAAGTCAACATCTCCTGAGGATGTCCCGGTGTCGGGACGAAACGTGCAACCAAAACAAATAAATCTGTCCTGCTAATTATGGATTTCCTCAAAAGAACGCCTGCTTCCATTCAATATTTAATGTTGAGAAGTTAGAATATAATAATATTATTTCCGAAACTAAGTTTCTTTAATACAAAACACTTTCTTTAATTAAATACACATTGGTATTCATGATACGCGTTTATTGAAATGCGTTTTCTTGCATTTTTATAAAATTGTCGAATTCTAGAATTAATATCTTCGTAAGTTAAACACATCATATTAGGTAATAATTATTTATGCGGCTTAGTTTAAGTGAAATTTATCAGGTATGCCTGACTCTGACTAGTTTTAGAATTATCCGGTGTCTTTCTTCAGGGAGTATAGCTAGGTTGACGCGACTATTATACATGACACACTCATACACAGCGGAACTCCATGATGCAAGGTGCTGGAGTGATGGCCACGCACCAAAAATCATTGTGTTGGCAGAGCCAACAAAATCAAAAGAATCATATTTCGATACATTGGTACAAGTCGTGGTCACGTAGTGACCACGACCTTGCTGGCTTCAAGCAGCACAAAATCGTGGTATTTGATCACCGATAAGGTACCTGAGGATATGGTCATCAGGAAATTTCACCCAAACTTTGTTCATACAAGAAAATAGTAGAGCCGTCTGTCACTCACTAACACGCCACAATATGGCGGAAACCGTCTCCATGGAAACGTGCATGCAGACCATTGACAAGGCGACACTGATATGTATCTCTGGATTCCGTGATTCCATACATATGATAGTTCATTTTTTGTGCCGATTTGAAGCGCCTCCCCCGAGCGTCCACGGTACTAAATTGACATTTGTTGGAAGTGGACCATAGAGTGATACGTCGTTTTGAATTTCATTCGATTTTCGTTCCATAGACGCTCACGCCAGGTAACGCAACAATCAGCGCCAAAATGGCGAAAATCAAGTATCTTCATTCTTACTTTGACAGTCAGCTATCCAGAGTATATTCTATATACTCTATGGAGATCAGGTGCAAGGCGAGGACAGTGGTCTATAGACATTACTGCTATTGGCGTACTACTGACGCTGTCGGTTCAAAAAACAAACATCTTTGTTACCACACAAACAAACAAACAAACATGTTTGATACTTTTACTCGCAGTCCGCCGCGTCCAGGGTTATACGCGGGTCTATTTTGTTTGGTGGTTATTTCAGGAGGCCTATGTCTAGCAGAGGACGTCCATCGGCTGAAAGGAAAGCTGAATATTCAATCATTACCTATGGTACATATAAGTTTCGTTTGAACCTACAAATAGGGAATCATTTGAAGAAAACGTAAAACCGTCGCATTGAATAGTAAGCCTTAGTTAGCGGACTGGGCGTCGTTAAAAAAGGACGTGGTCGTGACAGAAGTGACGACCAGAACGCACCACGAAAAATACGCTATTCTCACTTTTGTCACGAGTTGGATTTATTCCTTCCCTTGGAAACGTATTCAAACCACAGCCTTTATGTTACCTTCAAAGTTAATATTTTGCGTTTTAAGAAATACTTTTAAAAAATTGTTTGATTTCAGGAATAATGATTAGGCAATATTCTACTTGTGCTATGCCATCTTATTTCTTGGCAAGCATGATTCTCGTAGAAACCAGAAATATCCCACAGGATTTAGTGTTTTCTAGAGTTAAAATTAAAGACGTAAGTGATCGTAACTTTTGATTTAATTAACTGAGAGGATTAAAGTTTATATAGGTACTTCAAAATGACCAAAGAATTATATATTCGGTATCAACTAGAATTATTATATTCGGTACCAATACCGTTTATAAGACAAAGCCCGTAAGAGGCAGACAGACACGCAGGGAAAGACGAATAAAATAGTGGTCCTTAAAGACCCCAAAAAACATTTTGTCATATCATTAAAAATCAAAAAAAATGAATCAAATGAGGAAAACAACATAATAATATGCAAACAAAGGTTTATAACTAAAAATATCATTAAAATCAAAGAATGAATATATGAACAAAATTAGAAAAGCAACATAACATGTAAACAAAGGCAAATAAAACATATACAACTATCATGACTTCGGCCCGCTAGCCTAAAATCTAAAAGTATAGCCTGAGTTGCGATGGCTGGGAAAGGTGTAAAAGTTCAAACATACACGGGTGTGCTATATCCTCAGATCATGTGTTTGAGTGATCTGAGGCTATATCAAACAGAATGAAAATAATGATTCTGAAAAGCCGCTTCATATAACACAGAGGAAAAACGTGTTAGTATAAAAGGAAAAACACATTGCATTGTAACGTAAGCGCGAGCCGAGAGTTGCGGGGATGTGGAGTGTAACAAAAGGACCGCGCGGTTTCAGAAGTGACACCGGATAAAAAGACAACTTAAATCTGCGTTTGTCTACCTTTTTGAGGGTTAGATGACGCTTATTAATATTTAAAAACCTTATTTTGAATTGGTATTTTTCCTGGTTTTATCTAATGACGAAATAAGCTACCCTAAGAGGACGGGAAAGATGTGACGTATGTTGAAGCCAAAAACTTCTCAAATATGGCGTCGCGTGAGGTACATTTCGGTACCGCTGACAGCACACCGCTGACGATCGCATATATTAGCGCCATTTAACAGTACTGACAAATTAAAAATTCGGCTTCAGGGTGTAGTCTAAAAATGTATGCGTGACGTCAGTAAGTGCTGATCCTTTATATGTTTAATCAATGGTTTTATCGCGTTCAGTTGATTGCATTAAAATAATCTGTTTTAAGGTGTTGCGGCCCTACCAGCCCGCGAAATTCAAATTTTATTTAGTTTTTCGCTAATATTAGACTAACTAAATGGCAATGCATTTTTCGGGCCTACTTTTTATGCATCTACATGTTTTTAATAGAAACTTTGCTCGAAAGTTCCCACTCATCTCATATTGGTTCCCGAAAGATAATTTTTTGCAGTTTCCCAGATTTCGAGCTATCGGGAACCAATATGAAGTAAATGACTATTGTTGAGCAGAGTTTTTATTAAAAACATGTAGATGCATAAATTTTGTACCCGCAAAACACATTGCTATTAACCTTCGATGTTTAATTAGCTTACTATGAGCAAAAAACTAAATAAAATTTGAATTTTCGCGCCCGGATGTTACCCATTGCCCTTAAATACAGAATGCGACAAATGGGACTTCTTCACCCACGCGCTACCAGCAATTTTTTTAACTCTTCCAATGTCGAAACTACAAAAACTTACAAATTTTATTGAAATACAAGAATTTGGGCAATTGAAAAAATATCATTTTAAAATAGATTATTTCATGACGAAAACCTGAGCATAAAAGCACTTCGATTTTATTTAACCAGAACCTAGCTCGTATCATAAAACGAAAAAGTTCCTATTCTAGACATTTTTGCCATGCCATGCCTTTATTTATAAAAATTTCATCATTGAGAACTACAAATATGCAACAAATAGAATCCCAACGGATGCGAATAAATTATTTCTAATTCCGCGGCTTCATTCTAAATGAGTCTGCGTTTTGAACGTTATTTTAATTGCACTATAAATCGCCTAATGTGACCTCAATTACCCCTATTACAAGACCTAATAACGTAAATTTTCATCAGGTATTAGAGATAATTAATGAATCTGTGCTGCATATCATTTATATTATATTTTAATTGAGTATCTATTCATTCTTGATAGTTTCTCATTTCTATAAACAAAACCGGCCAGGTGCGAGTCGGACTCATGCATCGAGGGTTCCATACTATAAAAGAAGTAAAACATTAAAAGAATCACTTTTGTTTATGAATTTACGAGTATAATTTACATGTAGGTAGGTACTTTTGTTGGCAAACCGCAAACCTAACTTTGTTTTTGGCGGTTTATTGTTATTACCAAAAAAAGTATAATAGTTAGAGAGTTAATTATATTTTTTCTGTAAAATATAAGTTTATTTATATTGATCATAATTATTTCATGGAACTTTTATGGAATTCTCGGTGCACGAGTCCGACTCTCACTTGGCCGGTTTTTTGTTTTAGTTGCCCATACCCATATGCATATTAGCTTGAATTACTCTGTCACTAAAAGATCTTTCTTCTGCATGTTTTTAATACAGACAGTGATTTATAACTTCCTAATGCATTTTATAAACAGGATTAAGGAAGATATATGTGACAATGGTATCGCAAATTGGCTTAACGTGCTTTCCTACGCCTATCACGGATAACCAAATATTTATTGGCAATAAATATTCTCCCCGAAGATCCCTTGTATCAATAAGCGTTATATTCTCGCACGTTGATTCTGTTACATAGTTTATAACTTACTTATATTAGAAAATATAAGGAAAATAATATAACATTTTCTGTGTTCACCTACACAACCTAAACAGGTAGTGAAATGTTCCAAACACTTTTATGGCCACCTCCCGGAAACCCTACTATGGGTGTGAGAGAAGGTTTGGTTTATGTAGTTCATAAGCATTAATTACTATCCCTAAAATTATATATTATCAACCAACGGCCGAAACCAATAACCTAACTATCTTCTATATTTGCCCTACTATATCAATTTGACATAAGCTCCATACAAGTTATGTCAAAATTCTATCCTTAGCAAGGGAAACCATGGATAGATAGGATATTGGGAACGGCCGTTACACAATAATTGAAAAGAAAAGGAGTGAAAACTCGACACAACGCTTCTGCATTGTGAAAACGAAATGAAAAATTTAATTTATGTCAGGGAAAACAATATAAACTGAATAAAGTGACGGTGAAGTGAGTATCGTCACTTCATTCAGTCGAAGATTTTACTGTGGTAACTTGTATGTAGTAGTGTAGTGTATGTGAAGTGTATTATTCTTGTCAGTGATTAAGTGACTACACATTATAGGATCGAAAAGCAAAATTGCCTCTGCCGGTAAGGTAACCAAACTGCAGACAATTTGGAAATTATTCATTCCCAAACTGGCTCCTGGCAAACCTAAAATCTGTGGACAAACCAGCCCCAGGGACTCTCCCTAAATTGCCACGGTGTGCCAACAACGTGAGAGAGGTTACCGAACGATAGGCGTTAGTTAACCTAACTTTACGCGAAAATATTTATATGTGGCTAATTAAAATCAAATGCCTATTACAGCAGATTATTTTATAACTAGGCCACTTTATTCCAACGAAATTTAAATGAGATTATACTATTATAATATAATGACGCTGTAAATTTTAATGGGCTTGTAATTAGGTTCAATTCTACGTAGTTCACGCTTAAATTATACAGATCACGTAGTATTTCAGGGCATATATTGGATTTAGTCGATAATATGCTTAATTAAATAAATTTTCTCCTGTAAATTATATTTTGTAATTACTGTCGGATAAAGTAAATTATAAATATTGTTTAAATAAAATAATAATACAATACGTGTATTTGACCTGTATACCTATGTATAAAAAAATAAAGTATGCTTACAATTCGTTCAGTGAAGAGAAATAATGTTTCTAGTATGAATTTCATAGAAAATACTTCTTTATTTTCTCACTGATAGGTACAAATCCACGGTCAATTGGGTCGCGTAGCGTGTTAAAAGTACGTTTCCGCCCTTAATTATCCGGCTAACAAATAAGATAAATGAGTTGTCAGCTGCCACACACGAGGTATTGTGGAAGTTCAACTCAAAAGCTCTAATGGTGAATGTACTATATAAATAACTCAAAATGCCTTGCCTTTCAATGTATCTTTTTGAACTGAAAAGTGAAAAACAAAACTATGGCCAAAACTTTGTTTTTGATGATGTTTAATCCTTTTGAATTACAAATCTTCATTGATCAAGTCTAGTCACCTAAACGGGATAGCTTAAAATGTTTTGTCCTTCTAGTTCTCCTTCCAATAGCAATAAAATATTCAATCTATTTTTTATAAGTATAAACTAAAATACCGCACAGGATGTTTTTGCCATTTAGAAGCAATGAAATATGATCGAAAAATCGTTAAATTGATTAAAAATGGAATTCCATTCGATATTACTCTTTTTTATTGTATTTGATAAAAATACACTTCGATATTACATCTACACACACCATGGCTCGCTGATTAAAATTGAAAAATAATGGCAACATTTTCGGCTGTGTTGGTACTTTATTCTTTTCGGAACGGCGAGATTAAATTTTTATGTACTAACCAACAATATTACATACTATTGTGTTTTTCATGAAGGTTATTTAGTTACGCAATGAAAGAATCATTTAGTTTTTAGTCGCGTTGTATTAATCAAGATGTCAGCGATTCGATTTCAGTTTGGAATTTTCTTATATTTTCTAAATTGGCTGAGGTTTGGTAAAATGGGAGGCTGCGAAAGCAGCTATTCACCACACAACATTTAGCATCATGGTGCGATGCTGTGTAGAACCAGTTAATTAATCATAATAATAATTTAATTATTTAATTAAAAAAACGTATTTTATTAATTAAAACGTAATTTATTTGGATGCATAAAACATTAAAACATTAATAGCCAGCAGTACTGAAACAAAGGGCGCGGCAAACGTTTTAAACTCGCCAGGTGTTTAATTCAAGACTGATTTATTATGCTCCGATTTTAATTATTGTAAAATTAATACATAAAGTTTGTTATTCAGACAAAATTAAACACCGAAAACCGTTTAATAAAGCACGGCACGATCAACACAATGCGACTTAATCCAACTCAATGGCACATAAATTATCCTTGTTTCACATATAATCAAATATGCAATTACCGAATGTAATTAGTATTTAACGTGAGGTTTAGACTGCGGTGGCGACGCCCATAATTAATGGTATTTGGGTTGCAAATCTGTGGACGTTTGGGTCACTGTGTAGAAAGTGGCCCCTTATTATAAGATAGGACCTTACTTCATCTGTATATAGACGAGGTGTTTTCAAAAATGAACTATTTTATTATTTTTTTGGCGATGAATGCATACATGGAACATAAAACGCTGTTGTTGAATGGGTAATTTAAGGGGGTTTAAATGCGTGATGAACTTGAGTCTATAGTATTTGTAATAACTCTTTTATTGTTTCTTCTCTGTTTTTCAAAAAAAATCGTTAAAGCTAAAAACTTCTTTAACTGATTGCTTCGTGGATACATATTTATTCCAAGAAAATTCAAAAAATGATTAAACACTATCGTTAGGTGTTGTAAATCATGGATAGGTAGGTAAACCTAAATGCAAGCGCTTTGTGGTGATTCATATTAAAAGCTGGTCATTTGTCATCCATCGGCATAATTAACTGTAATGGTTGCTTGGTCTCCCGAAAAAAAAAATGTATTTAAAAGCCTTTCAAATCCTTTATCGAGCAAAGTATTTGACGGAAAGTCAGTTAGTGGCAATTTATCTTCCACGTTTGATCGCCGGTGACACATGGAAAACATGGACATCTCTTTTGGACTTGAATTTCGAACTATATTAATCGAGATATTCTTTTAATGCAGCTGTTCTTCGGATTTTTATATTCCGTAATAGTGTTGGCCCCATCTCGAAAAATTGTAGATACCTTACGAATTTTTAACTACAAACAAATAGCACCCTCACTCACGTCCTCGTCTTTAAAAGATACCGGTACTTAAATTCCAAAACCAAAGCTCCTATTTATTAATGCGGTAACTAAATTAAAGTTAACTTTGTAAGACAAAGCGGAAGTCAAAAGCTCTCTCAGTATGAACGCGTACCATCAATGAGAAGCCATGATGTCACTCGTGGTTGTTAATTAATTATAGTAATTTCTTGGAAGGAACTAGACAATTGATTTCAGACAACTAGTCAATTGATGAATGCACTGGTACAATATTCAATTATCTGTTAGGAAACACCTTTAGGGCTACGGTAGCTCTGAGAAAGTAACGTCTTAGTTGCAAGCAAGGTTAAAGTTCAATTTACACCGGTTAGGAATGCACTGACCTACGTTTTCTCCATACAATCAAAATACCAAATCATTTTTAATTCGTGCATATTTCTATCATGTTGTGGTGTTATTCGGATTCATATAGTAATAATCTATGCTCCTGGCCATATTTGGTTCGGAAATACTTCTTTAAAACGAAATAATAATCAATTTTGATCAAATTTTTTATAACTTTGGTCGAGTTCCGTAATAGATAGATAGATAGATAGATAGATAAACACTTTATTGCACACCACAGAATAAAAATATAAAAAAGAAAGAAATTAATTAAATACAAACAAACTTAGGAGTACAATTTGGCGGCCTTATCGCTACATAGCGATTTCTACCAGGCAACCAAAAATGTGAAGGAATATTTGAATCTGGATACGCGGTTGGTGGTGCCAGAATAAATAAATAAAATAAACTACTTACAATAATATTATATATACTTGTACATATCTACATAATATATTATATACACACATATATATATATATATTTATATATATACATAAAATAATATATAAGTAATACAAATTCAATAAAAATAAAAATAAAAATAATCCTCAAAACAATAGAACAAGTGAGGATATAATAAACATTAAAATGACAAACTTATACGTGACAGTTAGTTATCAGTACTCAGGCAACTGAGATATAAAGTGATCTTTTACAAGTCTTTTAAACTGTCCTATAGTCTGGGCCTCTCTGATATCGAGAGGTAAGGCATTCCAAAGATTAATAGCCTGAATCGTAAAAGACTTATGAAAGAAGGAAGACTTATGCGCAGGCATCATCAAAATAAGTTTCCTCGAAGAACGGAGCAATTCTCCCGGTTGACCTACAAAATGGAATTTCTCTTTTAAGTAAGGGGGCGTAGAAGGATGAAACAGAACACAGTACAGAATGGAAAGGATGTGTAGATTCCGGCGAAGTCGGATAGGTAACCAATTAAGACGAGAACGAAATTGTGAGATATGGTCATATTTGCGTAAACCAAATATAAACCTAATAACGGAATTCTGAAGTCTCTCAAGCTTACTTAATTGGTTTTCATTTAAGTCGACAATGCTTGCGTCAGCGTAATCAAGAATAGGAAGGAGAAGAGTCTGTGCGAGCATAATTTTTGTAGGAATTGAAAGAATAGATCGAAGGCGACGCAAGGAGCCCAAGGATGCAAATAATTTCCTACTGACTTGTTTAACATGTTGAGCCCAGCTTAAAGTCCTATCAAGATACACTCCCAAATACTTTACGTTCTCACAGTACGGAATTACAACATTATTGAACGCAATAGGAGGAAGTGACCGCCAGTCAATTTTGGATATCTGCTTTTGGCTATCAATAACAATTGCCTGTGATTTACTCGGATTAACATTAAGTCCAAATGATTTGCTCCACTCAAGGACGGAGCAAAGGTCTGAGTTCATTCTGGCAATTGCATCTGGCAGGTTTTCAAACGAAGACTGGGTATAAAGCTGGACATCATCTGCATACATATGATAGAGAGAAGAAAGGTTATGACTGATTGAGTTAATGAAGATGGAAAAGAGCAATGGTGACAACACGCCGCCTTGGGGCACACCAGCAGAGATATCGCACCAAGAGGAATGAGTTTCCTCAAAGCGAATACGCTGCCGGCGACCACTAAGGTAACTCTGAAACCAGTCAATAACTGATGGAGATATGTTAAGAGAACGCAACTGACCCAGTAAGATATCAAAATCCACCGTGTTAAAAGCATTGCTGAAGTCCAGCAAAGCCATAACAGTGAGTTGCTTGTTGTCCATGCCCCAACGTATGTCGTCAGTAACTTTTATTAAAGCTGTAACCGTACTATGACCAGGACGAAAACCGGACTGGAAAGGATTAAACAGACAGTTTCTATTAAGGAATAAATTTAACTGTTGATAAATAAGCTTTTCTAAAACTTTGGAAAGGAAAGGAAGGATTGAAATAGGACGGAAATCAGAGAAGTTAACAGGAACAGCCTTCTTCGGAAGAGGTATAACATGAGCGCTTTTCCAGGGTTCAGGAAATTTGGAGCAAGAAATGCATTCATTTAGGATATAAGCAATCACAGGAGCAACGATATCAAGGATAGGGATAATCATAGTACGGCTAATGTCATCACTGCCGACAGCATTCGAAGAAATAGACAACACGTTCTTCTTAACATCACATACAGTGAATTGACTAAACTCGAACGGAGGATAATTAGGAGTCGGAGCTTCAGCAAGTGAATGAAGAGTGCGTAATTTACATGAACTGTCAAAAGAGTTCGAAGCAGAAGAGAAATGTTGATTTAGAAGCTCCAAGTCAATACTTGGCGGAATCGAAATGTTATTGGATGGTTTGCCGACTCCGACCGTTTCAAGAAATTTCCAAACTCTGGACGAGTCGCCGTTCTCGACTGAAGAGTGAATATGGCGTCGTTGTGCATCTCTACATAATGTATTGCAGCGATTCCTGGCTTTATGATATTTTCTTCGATTTTCATCGGAGTTGTTCTTCTTAAATTTGGTTTTGGCAACATTTTTCTTTAAAATCATATTTTTTAAACCGTCAGTTAGCCAGGGGGCAGGCAAGTGCTTCATTTTTACTGGATGTATGGGCGCATGGACATCGTAAAGTTGAGTGAGCAGGGATACAAAAATTTCAACTTTTAGATCCACACTAGGAGCTGATTCTACGGCTGCCCAATCGATTTTACGAGCATCATCACACAGTCGATCAATATCAATTCCTGCAAAATTACGCCGCAGAAGTATTTTGGGTTTTAATTTAGGAGGACGCACTTTATACGAGAGAAAAATAAGATCATGATAGGAAAAGGCATCGGCAGAAACCTGACCGTGTTTAAAAACAAGATTAGGAGAGGAGACCATAATTAAATCAAGAAGAGAAGGAGAATAGCCGGGAAAGTTGTGTGTAGCTGAAAGGGGAAGAATTTCCATATTACACGCCTCAATTATAGACTCGAGCTTTTGAGCTCTATTATCTTTCTTAAGTAAACAAGTATTAAAGTCGCCCATTAAAATAGTTTGACTATAAGCAGGGACTAATGATTCTAAGATGGTCTCAAAGGATTGAAAATAATTCGTTAATAAGGAGGGGCTATAGAACACACCCAGGAGAATCTTTGCCTGGGACATACACACTTCAATAAGCAAATGCTCAGCACCATCAACAGGAGGCGGTTGACATGACGAACTAACAACTTGAAAAGCAATGTGGGATCTAAGGTAGATCGCCACGCCACCACCTGTTCTGTTGGTGCGATCATTGCGAATGAGGTGAAACCCTGGTAACGAGTATGACGTAGACGGCAAACAGGGTTTGAGCCACGACTCTGACACTAATATGGCGTGAATATTGCGAGAATCGAAAGACGCAAGCATGTCTGGATAATGAGCCGGAATACTTTGAGCATTTATATGAACAACATTGAAATTTTTCACACAGTCTGAGAAGATCGAATTTAGAGATACATTGAGTGGAATGGAGGTAATTGTACTGTGAAAACTAGTGTCCGTCTCATCGCCCGAGGACGCTGATAAAAATAAATCACTGTCAATACTAAGGTTTGAGGATGACATCATAAATTAAATATACTTACTTATAATATAAATAATATAATAGAACGGCTAATATAATATAATACCTAATATATACCTTATTACAAACTATTTAAAACTAAACTAATAAAATATTCCTCCACATACCAGCCTTCTAAAACATTATGGAAAACACTAAAAACTGTTCTTAGACACAAAAAATGCTTTATAAAAATAAAAAATAAAAACCAAAAATTATGAATGAAAACTTGTAACTTTCTTTATTAACTGGTGTTTTTCTATATCTGGACAGTAAAAACTGTGCTCCTGAACTAATGCGACGTGAGATATTGTTGTTTTTATTACAAAACAAATAAGCAGAAAACATGGAAAACATGTCCTCTTTGACATAAAAATAAGCAAAACTAAATTCATTTACAATTTCGTTTAACAAAAGTATTTCGGAACCAGATATGGTCAGGAGCATAGATTATTATTACTATATGAACCCGAATAACACCACAACATGATCGAAATTTGCACGAATTACAAATGATTTTGGTGGACTCTTAAGGAGTGAGTATAGGCCGATCGTAGGTCACTCTGGCTTTCTTGCCTTCTTTAGAAAAAAAAATTATGGTTGCAATGACGTTGGGACTCTAATGCCTATAAATATTCTAAATCTTAGGTCAATAGCTTTTTAAAGTTACTGAAGTAATCGAGTGTAACAGACGGACGGACGGACAGACGGACGGACTGTGAAAGTCTCACCATAAGCGTTCCAATTTATTTGGGTATGGAACCCTAAAAGACGCTGTACCGATCTATCTACGTAAAGGTTAAACCACTGGATAAATCGAATTGAAATTTGACATACTGATAACCATTATAGGTACTCAATAACCATCCACTAGGAAAGGATTTTTGAAAGATCATCCCTTAACACGGGGAAATATAAAATTCATAATTTTTTCATTCATGTCATGTCACTCATTAGTCATGAACTGATCACCCATCAAAAATGATTAGGTATCCTATATATTTTGTAATCATAAATCGTATATTTGGGAATGCTAAACAGTCACGAGTCCGTAAATTGGATTTTATGTAAGCAAATTTCAATTAAATCAATCGAAATGAAATTCAGTGCGGGTAATCGAAAAAGCTGCACGTTTGTTGACACGACAAACAATCAATACTATCATACGAATTATGAGTTGATGCTGAGGCCGGCGACAATGGCCGGGCCGTTGTTGCTCGATTTATTTGACAATTTATGGCCACGGAACCTGACTCGAACTGGATTTATTAAGGTACCTATACCCCGGCAATTTATTAGTCTTTGCAACCGAGCAAAAGAAACCGTTCTTGTGATGAATTTAATTGGCCGGCTAAAAATTTTGAATGTATAAAGTTTGATTTCGAAAAAACGCAGTTGATATTAGGTAAACTTATAACCAATCATAACAACATTTTGATTTTACATTTTCAAATTAATTTCTTACCCTTAATAAACTGTTTATATCTTACTTCTTTTAATTAATTGTAGTCCCCTTGGTTCTCTTACGAAATAGACTTTAACTAAATAAATTTGTAAAAGGTTATTAAAATCCTTTCGTATTTTGGATGCAAATATACCTGAAATAAACTCCATGATACTTGTTGAAGTTGGCTATTTTATTAAACGAGATAAAAACTCTTTGTTAACTCAAACAAAGTTGTTAAAAAATCGTGCGCCTAATAATTTCGGTCGTAATACTTTGCTCATAAGTTTCAGTAAAAAGAAGTCAAATGCTTCCTCGGGGGTTTTAATAATAGTTTACGTAACAAAGTTTTAATTAGCGTTCCGCCTAGAGTTATCACTTTTACAGTTTAATCCTTAAATTGGAATGAGAGTTAAGGAGTATATTTCAATTGTTGACTTTTCAATCTTGTTTAAAGAAAATAACAAGATATTATAACTCAATCATAATGTACCTAATCAGTTTCACCAAAACTTTTTGTCTGAATTTTCACTAGATGATAAGCGTTGAATGATGATACATTCGAAAATGTAATCATATTTACTTGGTTCTTCTGTTGATTTATAATATACCGTCCCTTCTGTTAATGCATATACCCCAGCGCAGCAGCTAGGGAGGAAAAGCTAGTAATAAATTAAATGCATATTTTCCGTTTAGCTGTTGAGATTTAAATATTGTAAACCACTTGTAAACCTAAATAGCCTTTTCTATGTCTTATACTCACTGTAATGTCTACCACAGAAGCGCTTGGGCTGGCTTTAACAAATAAAACGTTGCAGTGATGTATGATAATAGCGATTTGTGGATCAACTCTGGATAATTTACATTGATCCCACTTCGTTTGTGCGCCATCAATACAGATAGGGGAGCAATTAGTTCCCCGGGGCACACCAGAGGTCCCCCAGCCCCGGGTCAGGTACATAACTACCAAGTATCATGGCCTCATATGTCTATTTACTCCTTGCTCAGTGTTTACAGACTCTATATGGATCGAATGAGACTGTGGCCTTCTACGGTCCGCAACGATTTGAGGTCTGGCATTGATTGCTTTCTGTATAGCCTTTAATTACAACCGTAATCGAGTTATGTGAGGATTTGTGGGTAATTATTAATCAAGGATAATATTATTATTTGGGTAAACTTATTTGTACGCGTGGCGGGATCATGAATTCATTTGCGCAATTTCGTTTCCATTGACCATGTTCGTGTGAAAATTAGTTCTTCATCAGAAACATTTATTTTTTCTCACGTAGCTTCTACTTCCATTATAAAAAAATATAAGTGTTGTTTAAAACGAGCACAAGTTGAGCTTTTTGAAAGGCTTTGGCGAGGGCTGGTTACCCTTTCCAAGGGACTAATAATAATAGACTTACTACTACTACTAATTCTTATTAGATAATCTTTGACTGCATTGTCACTTACCATCAGCATTGCAGTTAGAAACTATGTTCAAAAATTTTATTTTCAATCATCAACCAAATTAGAAATTAAAACCAGGTAGAAGCTTTTAAGCTCTAGATCAACTTTCTTGATGACTTTTGCGAATAAACCGTAAAGTAGTACTCAGAAGAGTCCGAAATTAATTTTGTAGAAGTAATGTTTACTTTACCTTTTGGTGTTCAAATAAAAACCGGCGAAAATGAGTACCCACGTGCGAAACAAAAGCGTATCGCAAAATTTACCGGGCATTTTAGGTAACGAATAAAATTTCAGAGCTTATATATAACGAGTGTGGGACTCAAATTTTGTACACGTTCGTATAAAATACGTTCGTCTTATGTAGAAATTATGTATTCTACTTATTTTCTACATAATAAAAATAAATAATTTAAAAAAATAAATAATATAATTACCTAAACTAATTTAACTCCTGAATTAATAATAGTAGCTCCGGCTGAATTGTTAATTCGGGTAGCTTAGCAAACTTTTATCTGATACCTAGAGCGTAGTGAAAAGAAATGGTGTAAGTAAAAAAGCGAGCTTAAAGCGAACATGAAGAAAACTTATGTTTAAATACTTACTAATAAAAAGTTGCTACTAAAACTATAACGTTAGTACTAATACAAAAGGTACTAACAGTTAACATTAATAAAAATATTTTCAGACGTCTATCTTTAGTCAGAGTTCGAATTCCGGGCACGCAACTCGGACTTATTAGAGTAACAACGTGTTTGTGGTAACAGTGAATAAAAGCAACCTGCGGCAATCCGCATTCCTGAGAGTTCACCATAATGTTTTCCATTGTATGCGAAGCCCACCGATCTACACTTGGCCAGCATGGCGGGTACTTGTTATATTATGGGCAATCATTCTGAGAGAGGAAAACCCTTGCAGAGTGCTGTAGGGTTAGTATAGGTTTTTGTACGAATTTCAAGTCGACTCGCATCGCACAAACGCCATCTATGGATATCACTGACATACGGCTGTCAATAGATGGCTCTGGCTGTAAATGTATGGAGGAATTCGATTCGTTTGTGCGAGTCGATTCGAATTTCGTACAAGAACCTGTACTAACTCCTCAGAGCATTGGAACTTAAAAAATAAAAAATGCGGTTGAAAATTGAGATGATAATTTTAATAAAAAACGATTGTAAAATAAAAATACTTTTTTTGTTTCAGAAATATCATCGACAAACACATGGTTTCACCATCGACAAAGGCGGCCTGCTGGCTGACAACGTTTTTGAGCGTTTTTGTCACAGGTACCTACTCTTATCAACTTAGTTATTTACTTTGCCTTGAAAAGCGAAGGGTTATTAATGAGAACAAAATAATCATTTTAGGAGATATTACATACAATTTATCGGCAAGGAAAAGCGGATAAATAAAGCAATTTATATTCGTAGAACATTTTCAAGTTTTCATTTTCATTTTTGGAATACGAGTAAGTGCGTTGCATTCTCAAATCGAGATTAGTAAATAGTAGTCACATGTGGAAAAATAATTACTTCTTTACTGGCACCT
Organism: Coenonympha glycerion; assembly: GCA_963855885.1. NCBI lineage: Eukaryota > Metazoa > Arthropoda > Insecta > Lepidoptera > Nymphalidae > Coenonympha > Coenonympha glycerion. The sequence continues at coordinate 9,565,037 of OY979637.1, read as the reverse complement.
ATAATAATTTGACAGATGAACAAATTATTTTAACGACAAATAATTAATTTACCTGGTTTTGTAGAGTCAATAGTCTTAAGTCTCGATTTGTAATAAAAAAATCTAATCGTAGTCAAGGTAAAAGCCATGAATAAATTAGTAAACCGTTTTTTTTAAGTTCATAACGTTAAATAAAAGAAAAGTGTAGATACAAGTTATGCCTGCGTAAAAATGCAGTGCAATGATGTCGGCTGCATTCTTCATACTGATGCTACACAGCCAGGACGGAATACGAGGATATCTGGCGACACGGTAGTGTCCCCACCAAGACGAGCCAAGCGAAGCGCAAGGGCACTACCTACCTTTTCTCGAAGTATTTCGTAACATATATTTTATAATCAATATTCTTCTAGGTGAAATGCCGATTCAAGCAGAAGTGGAGCCTGAATTCTTGCAAGCTTTAGAGAACCACACGGTTACGCAGGGGCGGGACGTCCATTTTACATGTGTTGTCAATCACCTTTCTAATTACAGGGTAAGTAAGTACACGTTGTTTTAAAACTATCTTTAAATAAAAAGAGAAAAGTAAATAACTAACTATAGATATTTCAATCAACGAAGGCGAGCCCCATTCTGTCAAAATCGCTTATGTAACTCGATTCGTATGGAGCTTGACAGAGTGGGGCGCGTCATCGTGGATTGAATTAGCTAGAACTGATCTAATAACGCTCTGCTTGAACCACTAGACGTAAATAATAGTATTTAACAGTACAGAAGGCTCACTCGGCAAGGTGATCTTAAAAAATGGCGACTCTAGCGCTGACCCAAAAAGTGCAATATATTTAGTTCGCAATAGCGCCTGGCTACGCAAAGAAAAGTTGTGGTCTCTTTCTATTGCGTTACTTTATCGCATTCGACGTAAGAGGGCTACCTCATCATCGGGCGCACTTAGCGCGTGAAATAGACCGTACAAGAATTAACGCGAGCAATGTATCCGACGCGTGGCAGCCGTCTGAAATTAGTACGTCGAGACCTGTAGTTTATCGATCACGTGATAAGTGGACCTGGCCTCAAGTATCAGGCTGAAATTAAACGCGGATATTATGAGAATTAAATGTCTAACAGGGTCAATTAGAAGTGCGTATTAGCGAAACCGCCGGCATCCACTAGTTTATTTCTTGACGCTTAATTATGTCATTGACTAGTAAATGATTTTCATATTTGGAGTGAATTTCGGAGTATATTTGCTGATTTAATCCGTTGGCAGTCCACTGGTCAGTTGCTGCGCACTCATTAAACCAATAACATTATTAGTATTGCCATTATTCGTATTTAAGGTCCCTACAAAATGTTCTTCTATTTCCAATGGAGATTTGCCTTTTGTTTCTGGCAAATAAAAATATAGCACAATCGTTATAATAGTTGATAGAACAGCAAAACATAGAAATGTTCCTGCTAATGTTAGCATCTTAAATAAAAAAAGTGTTGTCTTAATTGTAATGAGCATAGCAACGGCAGCAATCATGCCGACAATGATGGCAGCTGATCTTTGGTACCTTACTGGAATCAATTCACCAGATAGGGTGGATAGTAGTATCATTGGCCCACTGCTTACAGATAGCGAATAGAATCCTAATAAAGCTACGGTTATAAAATAATTTTCAATAATTATCGCTTCCCGAATCAAAAACAGATACAAACTCAATGTATACAAAAAAATTATGGCGAAGAAAGAAGAACAAAGCAAATAACTTCGCCTTTTAAAAAACTGTGATACTATACATCCACAATAAACACTGAATACGGTAACACCATCCAAAATTAGCATTCCCTTGTAGGCAGTGGCTTCATCATTTGTTATCCTTTTAAGTAATTCTAAAGCGTACATACTACATACTAATTTACCTGATAAGTGATATTGTAAAACCAATAAACCAGCAATCAATACAGGTTTATAGAACGCACTACACGAAGTCAATTTGTATAAAGACAAAAAATATTCTTTCGAAAATACAGACTTTATACCAACATCATCTATGCGAGATCGTTTATAAGAGCGAATAATTGTATGGAGTTCCTTATCTGCTTCTGCTGATGATCCTTTTAACCATCTGTGTGACTTTGTACACTCTACAAATTTTCCTTTTTCTGCTAACCAGTAAGGTGATTCCGGCCAAATGAAGACTGTCAGTGTATAAATATTGCAAACAAAAGCAAAAATTACAATGTTTTTCCAATTAAAGAATGAACCTATGCAATTTGAAATCCACATACCCCAAAACGCTGAAGCGGATTTGACTGTCATGAAAATTCCCCGATATTTGGGTGATACATATTCATTTATCGTCAAAGGTCCAATCGCATGCAAGCATCCGATCATTACGCCTAAAACTACTTCGCCAATCAAAAGTTGTTTTAAATTATAGCATAAATAAATTATTAGGAATCCAACAAAGCAACTCAGGTAAATGAAAATAAAGGTCTTCTTTCTGCCCACAAAATGTGAAATCATCGGTAAAAGAAATACCCATGGCAGTGATCCAAACGTAGAAATGGATGCTGAAAAAAAAAGAAAAATTAAGAAGAAAATAAAAACTTACAATTGTTAAAGGTACTTAATAACATTAAACCATCATCCGTCGCACAGCGTTGGGTAAGAGTCTAATTTCTGTATAATAGAGGTTTGAACATAGCCCTTGATGGGCTAGCAAAGCTTCGCAAAAATCTGAGAATACTGAAACGCACATAGCTCAACAAAATCAGAGTGTGTCTTTGATTGAACAATTGACTCCCTGTTGAGAGGCAAAGTCTAAACCAATTAATGTCACTTACTTATCCACGATGCCATTTCATCATCAATGTCTGATGGTGATTCTGATTTTTTCCTTAACTGTGCAATAAGCACAGTCGGTGCTCCAATATGTAGGCCAAACAAGAAATAGAGCGTCCAAATTGTACTGCTGAAAAGCAACTGAAAATTTTATTGGTTTGGTTATAAGTTACATTGTAAGTATAATAATTGTGCACTGTCTGATTCGTTGTATAATATGTCACATTTTTAGGATTTCCATAGGATGTAAAATGGAACCCCTGGTGCGACTTCATTCGTCCGTCTATCTGTCTGTCCGTCATAGTCGATTATTTCAGTAACTATTAAAATAATCGATATGGGAACAGTTATAGGTACCTAATGGTAGTCCAACACCATTTCAAGCATAAATAACGTTTTATTTAAAAAAAAAAGATTCCGACGAATTGAGAACCTCCTCCTTTTTTTGAAGTCGGTTAAAAAGGGGGAAAATAGATCATCGAAAATTCAGAGTGATAATATAACTATACATTGTGGAGCACATTAAAAAAATAAATAATGTTTTTGCAATAACAATGATTCAAACGGTTTATTCTCAATTTTTTTAATATTCTGGCAGAAACTTTCAGGCAGGTCAATAAACAAAGTCTCGATGATTTTAACAAGGTGTTCTCCAAATGCACTGCTCTTATCTCAGTGCTGTCATAGTACCTGTCTTAATAGAAATGTCCATGATGATTTTTTACCAACTTCAGCCTCGAATACTTCATCAATTTTCACGTTTTCATAAATTATTTTTTCACGATATTCAAATGATGCCATCATAAATAATATTTCAATTTGCTACACATAGCCTTGGTTTAATAAACTAGGTTTTTTCTTATACAAAATAAAATTAAAGTCTTTTTGGCATCCACTGGAACACCGTTAATGCTTCTCACACTGAACACAGAATAAAAATATATAGCCGTAATACCTACATACTCGTTTCTTATAACAATTTTCGGCCGTAATTTAATTGACTTTATTCGTAAATTTTTCCATTAAATACGAGTAATATAATAGTAATGATAAGGTCATTACTAGTACTCGTAGTTTAATTAACTGTTTCCGGTATCATACAACCATCTTATAGGTAAGCGCGCTCCATCTTTGACCATCATCACTTTCCATCAGGTGAGATTGTGGTTAAGCGTAAGCTTATATTAATTTAAAAAAAATATATGTAGGTACCCAAAAAGTATAAAGCATTTTTAAGTGACAAGGTTTGATCACTTCTCTGGCGTAGTTGTAGCGCAGTGGTGTTTTAGCTGAAGGTCTAAAGTTAAATTTCAGGCACAGGCAGATTATGATTTTATTTTATATTGTCTTACTTTAATTAGAGTCTTAACTGGTGGGAGGCTTCGAGGCTTTGGGGCTCGACTGAAAATCAGCGCTGTGTACTCCCATACGTAAGGTTTGGGATACAAAGCATCATTGTGAGTTGTGGCCCATTTCTGGATGTTTGGTGCTTTTGTCCCTTGGACAAGAACTGGTTATTATTTCCCGGGTGGGGCAAGCATTAGGCCAACGTTCTAGTACCTACATAAGTGTGTACTATGTACATGGTGGGAAATAAAAATTTCTTTCTTTCTTTCGGCCGCGGTTAGTTAGCACTCTCCCCGCGAAGATGCGCCGCCAAACGATTAGCTGTACCATTGCGATGCTGTCTAGAAACTGTTAGGGTTTGCTTACCACTTCCAAGTTAGTACGATAACATCTTCGGCTGCATCGTCTCTTACCATCAGGTGAGATCGCAGTCGAGTACTCGTAGTGTATAAAAAAGTAATTATAAGAGGACAAGATTTCATTCTGATTAAATTGTGTTTATTGTAGGTTGCAAATTGGTGCAACTGGCGGTAGAGTCAATTCTTGTCGCTTCAGTGGGTGCTTTTGTTGTGCACTATTAATTGTGTAAATAATTGTCAATTAATACCTATAGATAACCAACTCGCTCGCAAATCGACTGGGAATCGCAGCATTTCAGTAATTTGCCTCTCAATGAAAGAATTTTCGATTTTATCCTCTCTGATTATACTGCAGAATTCGTGCCAATCGACGAAAATATTCGAGGCTGAAATTTTTACTGAAAAGAAATGAGTTATAAAATTCAAGAGGCATGTAAAATTCCACTGTCCATTTAAAAAAAAATCCATGGAATTCAAACCTTGCAGCATTGTTGATGTAGGTATAATTTTTCTTTTGTTTTTTAAACGAGTTGCGCTATCTTCTTAATATCAAAATATCTTTGATCGACGGGATGCAAGAATAGATGTACAGATTGTCTCTAATATTAATAAATTTCTATAATATTCTAATGAATTATTTTATGAAGAAGAAGTTTAATATAATTACTATATCAGACGTTCTAATCTTATACGTGATCGCAGCAGAAAAAATATTTATTTTTCTAAATTTGACAGCAACTGTGGATTTTAAATGTAAATTCAGGGTAAAAGCTGTGTAGATTCATTTAAAATTCATTCATTAGTTGTCGCCTGATTGAGTAATATAGGCAATTAAAACAAAAACTTACAATCACATTCTTAGTATCATCAATAGGATCTACTAACATTTACATCGATGTTTTGTACTTATTAGGTACATATCTTTATTTACAAACTTATTACCTTGTTTTTCTGTCTTCATTAAGTTTAATGTGATGCCAATTATTTAAAGTATAGTTATCTTTAAACAACTGGCATTGACATATGAAGTAATTTGAATAAATGAATAATTCACGATGTTTTCCACGTGTTAAGGCGATAATAGTAAAGTGAGGTTTGCTGTAGTCTTTGGAAAACACTTGAAATAGAGTAGTTATTTAGTATCCCATCAAAAAGATAAATTTTAAATGAAAGCCAAGTTCAATATTACGATATATGCCTTGGTTATTGACTTCAACGACAAAAGAAGTGAGATCTTAATGGGTGCCAAGTTCAATCCTGAAAGAACAATGGTGTGGGCCCATACATCGCTTTCGCTCACGTTACGCTATTGCAACTATAAATGAAAAAATATTTTTTTGATTGGGCCTGCAAGCCTGAACTCAATGCTAAAAGATTTTTCTTACAAAAAAGTGGAGAAAAATTAATATTTATTTTCAAAATATTGTATCTGAGTATTATAACAACAACGACCTCCGCCATGAAGCATCCGAGAGCAATACACTAAATACTCTTTGATAAATACTTTTCACTTGTCCAAGAATTTGTCACTGTTGACAGTTGGTAGCCATGTAGCTGACGGACAGTGTTGCGAGATGCCGGAATTAAAAAAACTCGACTGAAAGAAAATTCTAATTGAGTTAATTAATCAATATTGAATTACAAGGGTGTTTCGGAAACGCTAAACAACCAAGACAAAATAATCTATGCTCAAAATAATCGGTTTTAATAGATTTCAGTATTATTAAAAAGTGTAGTCTTCTGTCAAATAATCTCAAATCTTCAAGCAGTTTATTTAAGTGAGACTGGCTCACACGGAATAATAATATTCAGATTTACTCCAATGCAGTGGAAAACCCTAAACAAATGTAATCTTTTTATTGCCCGACTGCAAGAAGGGTTATGTTTTTCGCGCGTATCTTGTATGTATGTATGTATGTATGTATGTAAATTTCTTTATGACCACGTATCTTCTAAACGGCTGGATGGATTTTGACGTTAATGGTATCGTTAGATTTGTCTCATTAACCCAAGTGTTCTTAGATAGGTTTTTGAAAATAAAAAGCAAAATGGCGGATTTTGGGCCTAAAATTGTCAGTCATTTACAAAATATTTATAACCAAACCTATCGAGTGGGGTATCAAAATGAAGGGAATTACAAGGAGATTACAAAAATATATAAGTCATATGTTTCGAATTAATTTAGTATTATAAACAGTCGATCAATGCGTTCAAAATGGTAATATTTGTAGTTTTTGATAGCGTTAATCTTGTATTGACCAAATATACCCACTTTACGTCTTTGACATTGTGTAGATAATAGTGCTTAGGTTTCGCTCGTAAAGTGTGGCAACTAAAAAGCCTGAAATAAAATAAATAATTAAAAAAAATCAAAAAACCCGACTGCAAAAATGTCAACTAAAATGCAATAACTTATAAGACTGAAACAAGGCGGACAACGAAAACAAAATTATAATAAACTTAAAACGATGCAATTTTTACTTCATTTTAACAAACAACATTATGAGCTGAAAGCTTTAGTTAAATTTTCGCATTCAATTTAAAAATAAAGCAGGCGGGAGCTATTAATTTTCTCTATGTTAATTTATAATTTGCGAAAATAGGTCCCGCCTTCTATATTTTTAAATTGAATGCGAAAATTTAACTAAAGCTTACAGCTCATAATGTTGTTTGTTAAAATGAAGTAAAAATTGCATCGTTTTAAGTTTATTATAATTTTGTTTTCATTGTCCGCCTTGTTTCAGTCTTTTAAGTTATTGCATTTTAGTTGACATTTATGCAGTCGGGTTTTTTGATTTTTTTAATTATTTATGTAAATAATATATTCGAGTAAAATAAAATGCAAAAAAGGAACAATTGAAATCGATACAGTTATGTATTGTCTTGTATTCTACATTCTGATCTAAGAATTAACGTAGTACCTCAAAGTAAGTTTTTCTTTAGTATCTGTTAGATGTTTTTCTCGTACAAAAGTGGACCGATCGTCAAAAAGATGGAGTATAAAAGTGGAAAAGTTTGTCATCCGGCAACACTAGCTGTCAGGAGTGTGGAAACGGAACCTATCAGTAATCAATTGAATTTATTTAAATATTTTATTTTTTGACCCGTCCTTTAGAATAACTGGTAATACCTTGAAAAAATTCAGTTATTTACTAGAATCGTCTTGTAATAAATGTTACATCTAGACGCTAAACTGTATTTGTGTATATTTCTGCCACTGTTCTTTATTTAATACAACGTAAAATATTATATCTTCTTATAACTTAGGATAATATATTGAAGCCTAAGGTATATGTCTATTCGCCATTTTATCGGTGCCAAAAATGCTTGTTTTGCCACCAGCCACGCTGTACTTCGCTAAGCAGCCACCTAGGTATAGAGTTTTGACAGATAGCGTTATTGTTTGCTTGTCGAAAGAGGTTTACGTAAATCTTTCGGATGCCCCTTGCCCATATCTTAAATTTTCTCATCAGTGAGAGTATTTCAATGTTGACCTATGTGTATATTCACTAATATATTAACAATATTTGAAAATTATTTCGTAACAATTTACAAAATTCCTAACGGCGCGATGGGACACCAAACTCTTTACTTCTAACTGTATCTGCTTTCGTTTTTAGAAAACTTAATGAAAAAAATCAAAACTCATACGGGAATCGAATTCGTGACCGTGATCCGCATTCAAAGCTATCGGTATTAATTTTTATCCACCTATAGGATATTACTATTTTAAGTATGTAATTAAAATTTTAATCTACCTGTTCAAACAACAAAGTTTATTTCATGTCGCGTAAATTACAAGCTTTTTCACCGCGGCGCAGTCATAAACTTATTAATGTGGTGTAATTAATCTCTCTCATGGTACAATTAAACGACGCTCGTCTGTCTAATAACCTGGGGAAATGCGCAAGGGCTTCTTTCGTAGCTGACTCAGAGTAGACCTTTAATTTTATCTACACACGAAATCGTTAAATGCTACCAACTGCTTTCGTTACACAAAAATTAACAAAACCCACCATAACTTAAAAAGCAAATTATGTTGCTCCTATAATTACGACTTTTACACGATTGCCCAAAAAAGGAGTGTAATGTTTTTAGGGTTCATGTATGAATGTGAGTTTGTTTATTCCACCATAACTTCTGAACAGCTGAATAGATTTGGGCATTTGTGGTATCGTTAGAAGCCTTACATCATTCCGAGTAACATGACTTCTATATATTTTTTTTTTTGAAAAAGTTGTTTTATTTAGAATTTTTGTATTATTTACTTGTTTTATAATAAAGAATATTGAGGCGAGCAAGACGTTCACCTGATATCACCTGATATTAAGTGATACACATTCTTATATCAGATGCTGCATTGCAATTTATTACGACACACTGCATTGCGCACATCATCCTCATACATCAGTTGTTATAGGTCTCATATTGCAAAGTATCGCGTCAGCGTATGCCTACAGTGTCCTTCAAACACTCAGTAATACATTAATTACAGTTTCACGGTAGGATTAACCAATACCGTGGTTGTACATACCCGGACAAACTCCAAGAAGAGTCCTACCACCACTCGAAGGTGAAACCAACTTCATTTTTATACGAGATAAGTTTACATAATTTTTTGGACGGCTATAGTTATAAGTCTAGAAAAAGGTTCTGGTTACATATTTTTATCTCGAAAACAAACCGTTAATTTTTTCCCTTTAAACGTTAAGAATATGCGTGAATTTCTCTCAGGTGAAATAATTTAATAAAAAAATATATAAAGATGTCAGAGGGGCAATGAGAGCCACTTAAAATGACTCGTGTTTTTCTTACGCATGTTTCATATTTTTTTTCTCAAAGAAGATAACAATTTTGCATAATGTAATGTTAACACCGTGAAGTGAAACAAAACGGTGTTAAGTAAAATACAACCTCTCAAGGTACTTCATAGAGTTCACCATCTATATGGTTTTTGTAACATATTATAATATAACAATCTATACATCATATATACCTAGGAGTATTTTATATTTATACGTCTATAAGTAGAAAAGGTATGATATATACATTTATGGACTTTTCCTTGAAAAATCCTTGAATGTAGAAAGCTGATCTTGTGTTCATAATAAATTAAAACAAAAGATGTTAAAAAGTTTTTTGAAATTTTTTATCACCGGTGCCCAGCAAAGCAGGTGAGAAATAATAGATAAGTATTAAAAACTATTTAGAAATATCTATTATTTATGTTTACCACTTAAGAGCATCGTAAGATTAGATCTTTTAGTAATTTGATCTAGCTTTGTAAAACATCCAAAACGATTTAGCGAGTGCTAACTCCGCGTTTTGTTCAACCAATGAAAACGATAAAAGTTTTGTGATTTCCACTAAATTGGTCGCTTTCATCGAAACACAAAAGGATATATATTTCGATGGCTGCATTTTATTAAAATACTTAACATTCAAAATGGTTTTCTATATTATGTGAGATTGAACATAATTGTGGTACTAACATGTATTACGTTTAAATATATTTTGTACCTATTACTAAGCCATCGCTCATAATATACAAAGCAACGAAACAAAGTTTCTTTTTGGAGGATACCGCGTAGAAGGCTAGGCAAAAAAAAATGGACCTTTTTGCGTATATTATTAAACAGAATGGGCACGCATGCAATCACGTATAGAGGTTTGGTATTGAACTCGTTAGCGCAAGCTTACTGAAGACAGCGCCACCTATCAAACGATGGGTGAAATCACACATGAAAATATTAAATGGAGTTTTGTTTTAGGTGGTATTCCAAGCTTTGTTTCCTCTGAGGGTCTAGGGATCACTCGAAAGAAGTTTTTTAAGCAGAGACGGGTAGGTATTATTATAGGAACTATTGTATAAATAAAATATTTGATAAACGTCTTAAGAACGTGTACGGTCTTGCAATTAATTAAATTATTCTGTGTCTAAAGTAACACAAACATATTATATTCAGCGGAGGAACGTCGTATAAAGAGAACGCTTTCATAACAACGTAACGAAACCCTCAGCTACAAACGTTAGCTCCAGTGCTGCTCGTAGTTGGAAATAATTCCCGCAAACAATGAAATTGTTACTAATTTATTTCCCGGCCGCAACAAAGCGAGATGTCACGTGAAAAATACGTGGCGGCGGCTGGATGGGGACATTCCTCGGATGAAACAAGTAACATTTTATGGGTCACACCCTTTACTACCGTTTACGATTGCCGCGTAGTTATAATTCGACGTTTAGAAATTTTCTTATCTTACTGTTTGATGTGGAGAGTTATAAATTTTTCAAGTTTTAAGTTTATGTCGTCATCATGCTTGTATGTACGTACCTACAGCAAGGGCCAAAAGTGAGGTCACAAACAAATCAAGAAACATCAAGGACCAAGGTGCTACTGGACTTATGGACATAATATGCCTTTATCTGTACCTTATCCGTGAAAATGTTTTGTTTTTGTACTCTTTTGCTAAGAATGGATTTAAAGATAATGACGTACCTAAGCACGTCTTACTAGCTATATTTATCTATATATATATTTATATTTGTTTATCCGTTCAGTCTAGCTGTGAGTTGATAGTCAAGTTTTGCATTTATATATACCTACTCCTACTGGTCCAAAAAATCCTTGGTTCCCGTGAGATTTGAAAAAAACTGAAATTCATGCGGCAGAACTCGCGGGTCAAAGCTAGTTTCTATATAAGTAGAACACTAGAAGAACTTTATAAATTTTCCGTTATTTGCCGACTCTAAATTATAAAATTCTGCAGTTTAATTTAGAAACAGAAGTGGAAACATACAAAGGAAAATGTATAATAGGGTATTTGACTCCAATTTTTTATTACTTTATTATAAAGTAGAATTAAAATAATTACGTGCACTGAAAGAACTAATTAAATCGATCAAATAACAAAAAAGTTATAAGCATTTAAAGATTTGTTATTAGACGGAGATAGCAACATGACATTGTGACGTCACACCTTACCAATGCCATAGTAGCTTCGTGCGGCTTCATACAAATTTTCGTTTTGCGAGAAAGGGATAGAAGATCCCCCCACTCCAAAGTTTAAACGCCTGTAACTTTGTAAATCTTCGTTGGATTTTAATATTTCTTTCACTGCACGTTATTATTTTTATCCTAGTTTATAATAAAGTAATATTTTTTATCAAATTCAAAAGTAGTGTAAGACCCCATTGAAAGCACTCAACGACCTACTCGAAAATAATGTTATCGGCTCTCAGTTTAGGCGAGAGATGACCCAATTTGACTATTTTGTGAAAATAAATATATTACAGAAGGGCTACAATTAATATAACCGGTAAAGCAGATTAGTTTTCAATTCAAAAGGTTTGTTAGAAGTTTATTCAATAGATTAGCCACGGTTTTATTCATATTTTTTTAATGAAAAGAAGTTTTGTGAGAAGCAGCAGGCATTTGCTTGTATAAAATAAAATTTTGCTTATATACCTATGTTGAAAAAACCAAACGCAAACATACCTATTTTTTTTATTTGCATAGTCCGCTCCTTGTATACTGCACCTACAGAACATTCAGGTTACACGTGCGAATCGAGTGGACTCCATACTGTATCTCTTTAAAGCTCCACTTTTACAACGGATTGGAGCTTGCCTATCCAGTACCCAGGTACGAATTGCCGAATGTATTTCACTGCCTGGTATGATATGGAACAAATCCTCTTTTGATTTTTCCAAAATCCTATTAGTAATAATATTATGTATAAAGTAGGTAAGTATTTTTTTGCAGTGAAACTTTCTTTAGGTGTATTGGGTAATTTTTGAGATGGGTTAAATTATTGAACTCGCGACCCCGTTACGGATGCCCTTGCATATATATCCCTGTCTAGTGTCCAACGAATGAATGTAACATACATGAAATATTGATGCCGTAAATCGTTCTAATGCGAGAAAGTATGCGTTTCACGTAAAATTACAAAGCTTATTAAAGCGAGCGTATTTTTACCCACGACCACACGATATTGGAAAAGGAAATAGCAATGGCAGCTCCGGTGGATTTTTTTGAATTTTTAATTATACTGATAGGTTCTTGGTTCTTACTTTACTTTAGTTGGGGAGTTTTAAAAAAATTATTTAATCCTTTTTCAATTTCAAGTCTACAAGAGTACTTAGTGGGTGTATAAAATTTTTCTAATTTTCCACTTGTAAAACGCGAAGAGTACAGTTTGTGGTTACTGATCGCAGCTACACTCGTATTTTCTATTTATCATCTAAATTAAACTCTTAATTACGAGTGATTCTTACTTAGCGTCAAAGAAATTATTTAATTATAATATTCATGTAATACGTACACACGACCTCTTTTGAATCAGCAATATTATTAATAAATTTTTCTAACGTAGCATGTTAATTATTGTTGTATTTATAAACCTTTTCTTTACAGGTTGCGTGGTTAAAGTCAGACTCGAAAGCAATACTCGCAATACACACAAATATGATAGCGTTAAATCCTCGGCTGTCCGTCACATACAATAACCACAACACTTGGAAGCTGCACGTCAGCAACGTCCAAGCCAACGACTCTGGCACTTACATGTGCCAAGTCAACACAGACCCTATGAAGAGTCAGGTAAGAATTACCACAACCCATACAAATATAGTAGCGTTAAATCCTCGGCTGTCTGTCTCATACAATAACCACAACACTTGGAAGCTGCACGCTAGCAACGTCCAAGCCAAGGTTTCTGATACTCACATGTGCCAAGTCAGTACAGGTCCTATGAAAAGTCACGTAAGAGCTACCACAAGCCACACAAACATAGTAGCGTTAAACCCTCGGCTGTCTGTCACATAAAATAACCACAACATTTGTAAGCTGCACGCTAGCAACGTCCAAGCCAAGGTTTCTGACACTCACATGTGCCAAGTCAGTACAGGTCCTATGAAAAGTCACGTAAGAGCTACCACAAGCCACACAAACATAGTAGCGTTAAACCCTCGGCTGTCTGTCACATAAAATAACCACAACATTTGGAAGCTGCACGCTAGCAACTTCCAAGCCAAGGTTTCTGGCACTCACATGCCCCAAGTCAATACAGGTCCGATGAAAAGTCACGTTAGAGCTACCACAAACCATACAAACATAGTAGCGTTAAATCCTCAGCTGTCTGTTACATACAATAACCGCAACACTTGGAAGCGGTACATCATCAATGTCCAAGCTAATGATTCTGGCAGTTACATGTTTCAAGTCATTGCAGACCTTATTAAGAGTCAGATAAGAAATACCATAATCCACACAAACATGATAGCGTTAAATCCTCGGCTGCCTGTTACATACAATAACCACAGCACTTGGAAGCTCCATATCCGCAACGTCTCAGAAGCCAATAGTCTTAGATGTGCTAAGTCAACATAACCCTTAAAAGTGTCTCTCTGATGCTATACCTTTTACTATAAGTTATAATTCAAAAATAATACAAACACTTAACATTTAGAAGTTTTCAAGATGGGTTAAACTTTTTAAATCTAATATTGATCTAGAGTTATTTTTTTTACATCTTCATAAATTTAGTATTCATAAAACGTTGCAAATCATTATGTAAATTAAACTGATAAACGAATTACACAATTAGTGTCTACTGAAGTTAGCTATCAATTACTTAAGTTGCCTTAAGTATGTACCTATGGGGTTTTAATACGAAAATGTGTCTAGTACCTGAAACCCCAGGTACTAATACTAGTACCGGAGCAGCAATTGGAGGTTTGAAAATCTCCAACTTACGTTATGCGGATGATACCACCTTATTCGCTACTAGTATCTGCCATATGGAAGAACTTCTACAAAAGATGGAAGCCATAAGTCTTGAATTCGGCCTCAAGATCAACCGCAGTAAGACTAAAGTCATGATTGTCGACCGCATTAACAACAACTCGCCAGAAGTGACACAAATAGCGAACTGTGAAGTGGTGCAATCTTATGTCTATTTAGGAGCGCTGATCTCGAACAACGGAGGCTGTATAGACGAAATCAAACGGCGCATGGCGATATCCAGATCAGCAATGGATAAGCTGCAAAAAATATGGAGGAATCGTAAAATCACCAAGGCCACTAAGATCCGGCTAGTCAGAGCACTGGTATTCTCCATATTCCTCTACGCTTCGGAGACGTGGACCCTGCGAGAAAGTGAGAAAAAGAAAATAGACGCTCTCGAGATGTGGTGCTGGAGAAGAATGTTAAGAGTGTCCTGGAACCAATTCCGGACCAACAAGTCCATTCTGGAAGAACTCGGCATCAAGCAGCGTCTGTCTTCCATCGTTCAGGCTCGAATTCTCACTTTCTTTGGTCACGTGACTAGACGTGACAATATCTCCATCGAACGTCTAGTCGTCCAAGGAAAGGTAGATGGAACCAGACCTCGCGGCAGATCGCCCATGAGATGGACGGACCAAGTAAAGGCTGCAGTGGACGTCCCCTTACATGTGTGCACCAGGAAAGCAGCTGTCCGGGAGGAATGGAGACGAATTGTCAAGCGTGTCACTGAAAAGTGATGACCACGACCGCTCTGACAAGAGCGTTACGAAAGAGATGATGACCTGAAACCCCTGAAACCGACTACAAATATGTATTTCCACAAATTCGAGTATTAAAAACTAAAAGGAAGGCTTATAAGAAAAGCAATTCCGAGAGGAGTATAACAAACAAATTAATATTGTCGCCCTATATCAAACTAAATGGAGTTATGGGGGTATAAAACCGTAATTGCTGCGGCTTTGTACCCTCGCGCCATTTGTGATCTGTTATTGGCAGTTTATGGAATAAGCCATTTAAGGTTAGCGATTGATCCGCACTGATTTGTGCAGTCATTCATTTAATACTGACTCGGTCTTAGTAGCTATTAAAATTGAGGATGGCTGATTGAATAACCTCTAGTGCAGTTTGAAGAACACATTTATCACTATTAAGTTTAAATTAAACCTATAAAATCCACCATCTAACTATTATTTCACTGTACCTGCCGCTTCATGTGTTTTTGCTTACTTCGCTTACTTCCTTATAGGATTTCTTTAGGCCCCTTCAACCCACCTAAGTTCTAGCTATAAGGAATACAAATACATATGCCGGATTTAGGTGCTAAGTCTGGAATGCAATTCCTGGCACCATGAGCCAGTTTGCATTACAATATAAAATTAGCTCATGTGATCTGATGGGATGTTTCAGACCTTTTTACAACCCTACCGACAAAGACACATTAACCATATTATGACATATTTCGATTCAAATTCAAAGAATAAGTCCCTTCGCACACATAAGCGTAAGCGTAGCGTAATCCTCGCGTACGACGAGAGCAGTACGAGCAGGAACATTTTCAAACATGTCCGCAGACAAAGCGGTGTTGCGAATAGTAGGAGGCGTAATTGTCACCCAATCAATAGCCATCGAATATGTCATTCTCTTACATTTTTTTTGAGTTTCGTGCCATCTATCCATTTTTAAATAACTAAGGCTGGGTGCGATGGTGTTTCACATCTTATTCGACTTCCCAGTATACTTCAATGCACCGTTACTATCATGTCATTAGATTGCAGTCTATGACCCGGTTACAATATCTGTGGACCTGGCGTCGATGACGTCACGTCGTGTCAGCGCTCTGATATGGTGCGCAAAACATAAGCGCCGGGGCGAGCGCGGGGAGGTGAAAAGAGAACGGGAAGGGGGTACGCATTCCAGCAAGGTCCACAGATATTGTAACCGGGTTATACACAGTACCTACATATCATAACTCGTTACTATATGCAGATGGGTCACTTATCAGTAGTGATCCCGCCAGACATAGTAGACAGCGTCACAGAAGGCAGCTCGGCGAGGGAAGGCGGCAGTGTGCGGCTAACGTGTAGTGCGACCGGCGTACCGCCCCCCACCGTGCTGTGGCGGAGAGAGCACAACCGGCCGATCGTCTTCAGACACGAAGGTGGCAGGGAGAGGAAAGGTTAGTACGCTTTTTTACCGTTACCTACTAAACTTTTACTAAAATATTTATTCCAGAAATACGTTTATTAGTGTAATATTAATACAATTAATTCATTTGAGTGTTGTTAAATCTACACGATCATCTCTAAATGCCTAGCGTACTCTACGGTTTGCTCGGCAAGTTCTGACGACGGGAACACTTCAGCAGACGCGTTGGTCTGCTCAGAAGCTGAGAAGTGGTAGCAGTTGTCAGCGCCCAACACCCAGTTGCGCTTCTTCCCGTATTCCAGTACAGCCTGCTGCGTAGGCAAGTTGAGTCGCTTTTGTCCGGAGCACAGATACTACACTATAGCTTGGCAACTTCGTGCGGGGCCCTCCTGCGGGGTGACAGACGGTGTGGGAGGCAAGGAATTTAGATGTCAGCGGTTAGCGGGCGGTATAGCCGGGAAGGGGACACTTCTCTGCATGTATGCGTTACCGCGTCCCCCGGCCGTCTGTCAATCTTTCATATGTGTATTTTTTCACATAACTATAAATGACCATTATTTATTTAATTCTTAAACCTAAAAGTATATACAAGATCATGGCTTCGCACCCTTAAGCCTAGACGACTTGTCTGGGTTCTACACATTCCCCTACTTAATATTACTTACATAAAAATCTTACAAACAAACTTACACAAAAGAAAACTTAAACATAACATATTTAAAGATTTATATGTAGAGTTAGGATGTAGTGTATTGCCATATTGTGGCGTGCAAAACTATGGAACAAGATTTAAACATCAATTACTTAACAATTTTGTTTTTAAATCAGTTAAATAAAATAAATTGAAAAGGAAAACATAGGGCACGTAAAGTTATAAGTCTTGCTCTACATGAGATCTTATAACTTTTTGACAGTGTGAGCCATATTATGCTCCTTCTTGGCAACATTTTACATGAAAATGTTTTTGGTGGGATAAGTTATATAGCTAAAAAGGTGCAGCTCTTATATTATGGATAGTATCTACTCAGTACTTAGGTAACCTAGGCTAGGTTGGCAGATAAGAATCGGTTGCTGAAGACAGTTTTATAATTAAGCTTTATAAGTTAAGAAAATGAGCAGTTATTTCCAACATAAAAGCACTTCTGGAGGTTCTGGATTTATTCATCGTCCGGTTGAGTTATTAATCTTTATCTAAATTCTTTTTAAATCTAAGCTAATAATATTATATTAATATAATATGTATCAATCGTTAAAACACTGTATCAGAGTCCAAATATGGGTTGTAACCATTGATTAATAGTAGTTTATGAAACGGATGCATAATGGGGGGTATTAAAACATGAGTGTGAGTTTAAAAAACGAGCCGCAGGCGAGTTTTTTAATAGTATCACACGAGTGTTTTAATACCTAATTATGTAGAGTTTCATACACTACTTTATCTACGCTCAAATTATCATAAATCCAAACCATAAAATCTTGCTAACGTTTGTCGTAAATCCTTCACTTTGTTGGTAAAAGATTGTGGGTCATTTTTGTTGCAATTACTAAAATGTCAGGTGGAGTTAAATTTTCTTTAGTACGTTTCACTGCTAGACATTTTTCCGCGCTAAGTTTTGACTAAGTAACAAAAATAACACATTGAAATGTTAAAAGTTAGGTATGGCGCCAAAATTCAGTTGCAAACTGCGTATAGTCTGTTAAAAAAGTCATGAAACAAAAAAGAGTAAAATATTTATACAAGTCAGATAAACTATATTTTTAGTGGATAATTAAATAATCAAAAATTATACATAATTCTTTTCAATATTCTGTATGAACACACTTTTTAATCAGTCATATAAGGCAGGGAAAAATTATTGTTTCCGTGAATTAATTGTTGTCTATGGTCGATCATGACTACCAACTAAATGTTGTCTGTGGACTCCTTATATAAAAAAAAAAAAACAAAATTGAGGATTGGCTCTACACTCTCTTTTGGCTTTGACGACCACAGAGAAAAGAAAGTTATTCCCTGGTCTGTGATGACGACACAAAAATACAGGAACCCAGAGCCGCGTATCGTAATAGAAATTATTCAACAATCTAGAGATATTTCCATAGTACAGCTATGTTATAATGAATAACTTTTTAATAATTATAGAAGTCTGTGAATAAAGTAGGTCAATATGTGACACATTTTGATTTCATAATTCGAACTTTAAGCAATGAGCGTAGATAAACATATTAAAGTATCAGCACTTACTGTCGCCACGCATACATTTTAGGCTGCGCCCTGAAGCCATATTTTGAATTTATCAAAATTGTAAAATGGCCCTAATGTATGCGGCCGACAGCGGTATGTGTTGTCAGCGGTACCGAAATGTACACGCCATGTTTGAGAATTTTTTGGCTTCAACGTACGTCACATCTTTCCCGTCCTCTTAGCGTAAGTATTTCGTCATGGGTTGTAACCACGTTATAACAAATCGCAACCAATGAAATATCATGTTTTGCCATTGATGCAGACATTTAATGATGGAAAGATTTTTACGCGATATGGGTAGCTGATAAAGAGGTTGACGTATGAACCAATTCCATTACTTTTTCTAATTAAACTTACCTACTAGTTATATAACGTGAAAAGCTTTCTTGTTAAAGAAACTTGTTTGGAGAGACAAGACGTATAATAAATTATCTGATTGAGAAAAAATACAAGGGACTGTTTTTCACAAGTGTAGCTTTTATTTGGACAATTTCATGAATTACAGTGCTTTCTAGAAAGCTCTTTATTAGATATTATCCTTAAAATTGTCTGAAAACCATACATGAATTCTTAAAATTAATTCGTTTGCTTATTAATTATCTATAAGTAGATAGCAAATGAAAAATCACAAATTATCCGCATAAATAATTAAAGACCTCTAGTATTTCGAAATTTCAGACGTATATTAGAGAATTAATTAATTAAAAAATACGATAACGACTATATAGTTTCTGCCGGCACTCTGCAAAAATTCGAACTTATTCTAGCCGTGAGCGTGAATGCAGTAAAAGTCTTATTAAAATATGAAAGTTTCAAGGATTCCTCATTTCATTATAACGGTGGCTGGGTAGTAGAGATGGAAGTAGGTAGTTTGGAATAGTGTACGGTTATTATCGTTTATAACCTCTTTGTTGTTATTACACGGTTGCCTCCGATTGGATACATACGTTTTTCTTTATAAGGTCGCTGCTTATGAGCATTATGGTTGATTACATAACTATCACAACGTTTACTAGAGACATTATGCTATTTCGCCTAGTATTCGCCTAGCTCTGTTAAGAAATCGTATTCCTGGTATACTTATTCCAACGTTATATTATTTACCCTTGTAAGTAATTTATTTTTGTGAAAACTGGAGGTGTTAAAATCCTCTATTTCATTCATGGTACAATATCTTAATATATATAAATCTCGTGTCACAATGTTTGTCCTCAATGGACTCCTAAACCACTTAACCGATTTTAATAAAATTCGCACACAGGGTGCAGTTTGCTCTAACTTAAAATCTCAATTTATCTATTTTTTATATCCTTAAGGGCAAAACAACGTTTGCCAGGTCAGCTAGTAAAACTATAAATAGCTATTTTCTACACTGAATCATTTTCTAAGGTGCTTTTATGAGTTTGTGTTAGGATTGTTTCGTGATGGTATTGCTAGCCTTAAAATATAATAAATATACTTTTTCCATTGCTACAGCTAGGTACCTAATTAACGTACGACCGTCAAAGACAATTACTTTCTAAAAGTCATGTACATTTGGTCTTTAATGTAAAGTATCTCAGAAGCAAAACCACGATTGGAAGTAATAGAAAGTTCTCCCAAGAATTGTTCCAAAATCTCCTTTCGGTACTACAATTGATGTAGATATGTATTTTTTTTCATTTGTGGTCGCTGTAGTAAATTTTTATATATCTCATACTTTTTCATGGTAACTGCCTTATTTATTAGATAAAAATTCGTTTTTCAGAGGCATTTTCGCGCAACGCTGCCTATCGCAAAGAGCAAAGAGGACAAAAATTAAAACCATCTTGGCTCTATAAACCAATGAGATAAATATAAAGTGTGATGATTACTTATTATAAATTTAGTATGCACACAGTTGATCAAAATTTGCTTACACATTATACGTCCTATAACGAAGCTTCGGCGATATCCTGTCTCCTGTCTCTGTAACGAGAAATATCCATTTGTTTGGCAGTTTGCTGACCCAAATTACAAGCAAATTTGTTTGCTTTATTGTACGCCATCGACATTGATGTATGGTTTAACAATGACATAAATACTGTAACAAAAATAACAAATCGGACATTGGATGTGAAAATATCGTAATTCCTTTCAAAGATTTTAAATCTCACTATGCAAAGGGGAAAATGTGGAAGAATACGTTGACAACTTGACATAAATAGCTCTTTGCTCGCGAGTAGCGGCGTTAGCAGAGAATCATTTTTCCATTTCATTACAAAATGTTTTTATCATTGCGATGCTCTATTATGAAATAGCCAATTTGGAATTTAAATTTTATAAAACATGGATATACCATGTTTTCCTTGGAGTTTCTTTTAACTTACGATATAAGATATTTTTAACCGACTTCAAAAAAAGGAGGAGGTTCTCAATTCGTCGGCATCTTTTTTTTTATGTTTGTTCACCGATTACTCGAAGACGTGTAAACCGATTTGGAAAATTCTTTTTTGTTTGAAAGAGTATACTTCCAAGTTGGTCCCGTTTTTTTTTGGTCTGGATCTGATGATGGGATCCTGGAGAAGTCGAGGGAACTTTTCAGATTTTATAATGGACACTTGAAACAATTTGAGTATTATTTGAAAGAGTAATATTTTCCAAGTTGTCCTATAGTCATCAGGTCAGGATCTGATCATGGGATCTTGGTGAAATCGAGGGAACTCTTCAAATTTTGCTAATATACTTGAAGCGATTAGGGTATTTTTTTATAGTGACTAGTGCATTTGCTTGCAGATGCTGACTTAATGACTATAGTCATCAAGTCACGTTCTGATGATAGGATCTCGGAAAAATTGAGGGAACTCTTCAGATTTTATAAGCACACTTCAAGCGATTTGGGCATTTTTTTCAATGCCCTGTGCATTTGTTGTTTTCCACTAAAAAGTAAAAAATAAAATGGAAAATTCTCTTCAAAAAACCGACTTCAAATGCCACTACAAAGAGTGAAATAATTTTTCAATGTAGGTACACCAATTCGAAGTCGGGCAATTCGTACTATCATAGTCCTTCATATTAATCGCCCGACTTCGAATCTACTATTATTCGACTCCGATTATTATTAGCTCAATTGGAGGATTTAGGTAAATAATTCGATCTAACACTTTATTTTATTTTTGTAGCGTGTAAGTATGTAATTTTTAACACCTCGTAACTTAAATTGACTTTACAAATAACGTTCGGACACTTTGGGGTCGGGCCGTTGGCGAGATGCGAATAGAAAAAGACAAGTGAGTGCTCCCCGCTGAATTTTTATGAAATACTTGTTTATTTCTTTGAGATTTTGCGTCAGTTACAGCCCTGCGGGCAACGGGAGTTATAATGGTAAAGTTTCGGTACTGATTTTCTAAAGGCAATACAGTTTACGGAAAGTTGCTAATGAATTTCCATTTTTACTTCGGTCGTCTTTTATAAGAGTAGAAAATGCCCGCGGTGTCAGCTAGTTTTATAAGTGTATATTTTTAAGGTTCTGTGCCAATACGCGGAAGGAACCCAATATTGTTCATCTATCTGTGCATCGTCGTATACATTATCGGGAGACGGATTTTTTACATGCTTCTTTCTAGATCACAAACGTGATCTGCTACAAATCTGGGATACTATAAATAAGAGCTAACTAATAAATTCGATTGGAAAC
The DNA here is from genome assembly GCA_963855885.1 of Coenonympha glycerion. Lineage (NCBI taxonomy): Eukaryota > Metazoa > Arthropoda > Insecta > Lepidoptera > Nymphalidae > Coenonympha > Coenonympha glycerion. The sequence goes on along the minus strand of OY979637.1, from coordinate 9,542,692 downwards.
TCTGACTTGTATTTGTAGTGTTGTCACTATTTATTCGCTGATAAAATCGCGTCAGAATTACGAAAAATCCTTTCTTATTCTATTTCTTCTTCGCAAAAGGAACCTAGTCCCTCTCAACTCCGTACACAATATCAGCTTTCTGCTGTGACGATTATGAGTTTGTGAATTAATGAGTGAGTAAAAACTGCTATGTATTAACGCTCACTGGCACGGGTGACGTCTTATTACTAAATGAATTATTTCTTAAATCTTGTTCACATTATAAAAACACGTCTTTTAATCAAATTTTCAGCTTACTAGAACAAAAGGCCTTATGAGTGAATTCGGAGCATAATTAGGGTTCCATACCAAAATGATAAAAATGAAACCCTTATGGTGAGACTTTCTCCGTCCGTCAATTATCTCAGTAACTATCAAAGCTATTGACTTGAAATTTGGAATAGTTTTAGGTAATAGTGACCCAACGTCATTGCAATCATAAAATTTTGAAAATAATTTTTATTTTTATTCAAAAGGGGGGGGGGGGGGGTAAACCGGGTTGTTAAAATTTCAAAATGAGATAACAATATTGAGTGGGGTATCGTATGAAAGGGCGTTACTTGTGTATTCTGAAACCGATTTTTATTTTATTTTTGATTTATTGGGCAAACTGTACAAAAAAATACTGTTCCCCCCCTTATCTCTGAAGTTTATCGTTCGAAAAATCTGAAATTACTATATATACTTTTTTTTAATAATAATAAACCACCAAAAACAAAGTTCGGTTTGCGGTTCGTCAACAAAAGTACCTCCATGTAAATTATACTCTTAAATTCATGAACAAAAGTGATTCTCCCTCGCAAGGAACCCTCGGTGCGCGAAGCCGACTCGCACTTGACCGTTTTTTTAATATGTAGAAGATTCAAGATAATGATTTATGAAAGTCGTTGATGTTTAAATATATAATGTATAATGTAAAATAAATATAATGTTTAATACATTGATAAAATAATTGTATTTAGCCTTTGCCTATAATTCGAAACAACCGAGTCGCTAAGCAAACAATTGGACGATATTTTGCTCTGCAAAACAGCCGCATACCAAATGAAAATTTCATGTAACCATACCCAGCTGATATCATTTGTTGGTCTAATGCAAATGTTGCGTTTGAAAATTGTTCGTACAACGTAATTGGCTTGTACGTACAAGTTTGTCTGGCGTTAAAATAACGCTTCTATTGATTTTATCTTTAATTAAATACGTGAAAATTAACCTCTTTGTGTTGCAGCTCTTTACTGGGTTGATAAAGGTTAGAAAACATGAGAAAATACAGTTCCTTTTTAAGCATTTTGGAGACTATAACTTTAAATGAAAATATTTTATGGTTCTAAAAGTTCTGACTTGATATATACCTACTTAATTACAGTTTAGAAACGTCATCACGTTGGACGTACAGATATTTCAATCAACGATGACGTGCCTCTCTCTGACAAACTCCATACAAATCGAATTAAACATAAGCGATTTTGACAGAGTGGGGCGCGTCTTTGTGGTTTGAAATACCTATAATTGCTTTGGCGTGGAAGTATATTTTAAAATATTTTGCTGCCTGGACAAAGGACTATTATTATCCACTATCCAGTTAGTGAAATATTTTAACATGTAAGTTATATACAAAACATTTGTTCAATGCACATTTTCGCTTGTATGCGTATTACGTTTTCCTCCAAAATAAAAAATAAAACCACGTAGCACTGAATATATTAAAACGCTTCCATTCAGACATTGTTCCGCCAGTTACGAGTGCTTTCTTTTGAAAGGAAAGAATTTTTCATTTCAACCCTTTATTAAAGCATATTTTGATAATAGTTTTCAGAAAAGCTAGACTTTTATTCTCGTGAATACCTAGTTAACACGGAAGGCACGATGGAGCGTGAGAAATAAAAATGTACAACATGCGCCTTTGTGCTTTGTAGGTACGAGTACGTGTCTGTTCAATTTGAGCTTTAATAGAACAATTAAAAGGTTATTGTGGAATTTAATATCGAACTAGATCAGAATTAAGCAGAACTTGGGCCTCAAGTTGGTTGGCTGCCCAATTTTAGCTATGCCCACGATAACTCACCAATGTATTTAATTTAATTTTATTATTTATTGTTATAGTGACGTGATATATTTTGCATCGACTTAAAATGTATTTCTTCAACTCAGAAAAATCCTTTCAGATAGGTAATATGCCAATAGGTAATAATATGCCGAACTAGGCAAAAGCTTAATCAAATTAACATTACCTAAGGAAGCTATAAAAGATACCTAACATTATATTACGGGCACAATAGAATATGCCGAATACAAAAAGACGGGATAACTAAATAGATATACTTCTAAAATAAGAATACACATATACAGTTACAATAACCCAAGGTAGAAGCTGGTACTAAAATAGCCTACCTAAAATGCTCTATTATTCACAGGACTTGACTGACTACAACAATGAAAATTATTGATCAATCAGGACATGAGTGATCTAGAAGGTAAAAGAGTGATGCTCGTTATCACCAACACTTTAAGAAACGCCTAAGCCGACAGATGACAGTTCCCACTTACAACAACTGTCACCTTAGAGTGTCTCTTAAAATGTTGGTGAAAACGACCATTAGTATTACAATTAGTAAAACGCTTTGCCTAGAAGTCGCCTAGTGATAAATGATTCAGATAATGATTGAGAAAAAACTCTCTAAATCTGTGACTGTAACTGGGTAGCTCTGTCACGGTTACTGGGCAGCTCGGTGGCGGTAACTGGGTAACTCTGTCACGGTTACTGGGCAGCTCGGTGGCGGTAACTGGGGACTCTGTCACGGTTACTGGGCAGCTCGGTGGCGGTAACTGGGTAACTCTGTCACGGTTACTGGGCAGCTCGGTGGCGGTAACTGGGTGACTCTGTCACGGTTACTGGGCAGCTCGGTGGCGGTAACTGGGTGACTCTGTCACGGTTACTGGGCAGCTCGGTGGCAGTAACTGGGTAACTCTGTCACGGTTACTGGGCAACTCGGTGGCGGTAACTGGGTAACTCTGTCACGGTTACTGGGCAGCTCGGTGGCGGAAACTGGGTAACTCGGTGACGTTCCAATAACGGCTGCAGTACGACTAAAATACGATGCCACTTTAAGCTACATTTCTTTCTTCAACGGCACCATACATGACATGCAACATCAGTTGATTACTGATCTTCAATGGATTATGAAACAGTTTTTGGACAATTTTACAAAGGACAATATGAAGACTCTACAGCTGTACATTAAACGATATGTCCAGATTGAGCAGATCCGTAGACGAACCATTGTCAACGACAGTTCAACATATCGCGAAGTTAAAGTGGCAATGGGCCGGACCATAGAACGTAGAACTGATGGACGTTGGCGAAAATGGTAACTCCTCATGGGGAAGTGCAGTGTTGGCAGACCTCCTCACGGACATGGAATGACAACATTATAAGAGTTGTGGGAAGTCGATGAATACAAATGACGCATAATCATGTAGATTATAAATCTTTGCAGGAGGCTTTTGACTAGCAGAGAACGTCCGTCGGCTGAAACGAACGATGTTCGTAGCCAATCATATTTTATTGATCTTCTGGATTTGAGTGGAGCACACTTCACTGGCTTCCGGGTAGGTAAACTTTTTTTTTTTTTTTTTTTTTTTTTTTTTTTTTTTTTCGGGGAGGAAAAAATCCCTCACGGACTTCTGCCTTACGGCAGGGTATGTCCGACTTGCACGGACTAAAACGACCTCCCCGTCTTCTGAGTCAGCACGGAACCGCTATGCATTACTTCGTGTTGACCCCTTTACATCTCGTTCTTCTCCTTTTCTTCTTTTTCCCTATTTTCTCTTCTTTTCATTATCCCTCTCAACATTTGACTATATCGCTGCCAAGGTTCCTCCCCTGACAACATGCGAGCTATCAAGTTCTTGGCTTCCACGTCGGTATCTGCTCCTTGTGCTGCTGTTCTCAGGTCTGCACAAGCAGGACATTCAAAGATAGCGTGTCTTGGGGTGTCCTCCTCTCCGCAAAAGTAGCATTTGTCCGTTGCAGCTTTTCCAATTGCGAACAGGTATGTGTTGAACACCCCGTGACCACTCAGTGCTTGCGTGAGCCAGCGGTCTACCTCTCCGTGCTTCCTGTTATGCCACGCTTTAAGGTCCTTAATAAGCTCTCGCGTCCAGGGACCCTTTCCTACAGCTGACCAATCTGTCATCCAGTCTGTCAGACTTTTCTCTCTCACTTCGAGTGGTGACAGTTCTCTATTCGCAAAGAGCTGGGCACGCTCTCTGACTAACTTGTCTATGGGGACAAGACCTGCAATGACCAGTACAGCGTCAGTGGAGATTGTACGATAGGCTGCGCATATACCTATCGCCATACGCCTTTGTACCGCCTCTAATTTTTTCCGGTAAAGCTCTATCTTCATGGCTCCCTCGAATATTGGTGCTCCGTATAAAATAACGGAGTGGGCAACTGATGCCATAACCCTTCTTTTGCTTGATCGTGGGCCTCCTTTCTTCGGCATCAATCTGTTCAGAGCTTCTGTCAGGTTTTGTGCTTTTTTGGCTACCTCTTCTATGTGCTTTTTGTAATTTAGGTTCTTGTCAACCCATACCCCGAGATACTTTATACTCTCCTTCGGGGAAATGACTGCGTTCTGTACCACGAATTTGATCGGATTTAGTTTCCTCCTTCCGCTGAAAACTATGTAGGTAGGTAAACTATTACTACAGAATGTTTTACGCTCGTTGTTATAGTACGTATACTTACCTCAACCATAAATCGTAATATAATACATTCATAGATATTTGGTATGCAACGCGGGCATTAATATATTGTGTACTAATAGGCATAGTGTACATCGAAATGTTTTTGTCTTATGCGTCACAAACCAATATTATGAGGGAAAATTATATTATTCAACGTTTAGTTCAACAGGAATAATCCAAAAGCTTAGGTTGTATCGCTATAGTCGTAACAATCAGAAATACTTACCTGTAGAAAAGTCGACGATTTTGTGAAACAAGAGGATCGCTCGCAATTCGTCCCCAACACCTCGCGGCAACTTTACCAGCTCGGAATATATTGCTGATTGTTTTGTTTTGTATTTTACAGTGACACGAGTTGTTACGAGCTTTAAAATTACTATCCAGGCTCAAGCTAGAGTACGATATAAGCAACCACATATAAAGATACATAAGGGTATAGACGAACATGGAAATAAAATGCACAAGGACATTTTATCGCTATAAATTAGGATCTTTTCCAGATGCCCTGGAGGTGGGAGCAATTAAAACAAGATAACTTACTCGATGTTTCAAATATAATATGGGGTAGATATAATAATTCAATCACACGGTATGAAAAATAACTACACATGAGCTGATTGAGTCTACACTGTCAGTAGATTAATTTTCTGTCCGTTAAAATTATAACTCTTAATGGTAGTTTCCAACCAAGAAAATAAAATATGTTAAATCCCTGAGACATTTGGGTCGTTTGGGTCATAGCGACAATTCTCTACAATTTCGCACTGTCAAATCAACATCCCTTGAGGATGTCCCGGTGTCGGGGCGAAACGTGCGTCGAAGAAAGTGTTGGAAGTATTGTGTGTAATGTTTCATGTGGGTGGTATTGATGTGTATTGTACAATACTGATTATTTTTAAGTAGCGGATTGTAAACAAATTAATCTGTCCTGCTTAATTTTTTTCCATTATGAGATGGGTGATGTTAGAATACCGAATTACGAATATATTATCTTGTACAAATCCGAATTCCAAATCATTTTATTAAAAATAAAAGGTTTAATATCTCATAAACATTTTTAAATCTCTTTAAATTCACTAAAACTAAAAGCACCAGTTACAATTATTCAGGATTCACCGAACACTTCCGCAAATTACACTTTAAGCAGCCATGTTGTCTGCATACCTAGGTACGAGTACATCTCGGATGCTGGTCTAACAAAATAGTAATATCCTTGTTTGTTTTGCGTTTGAACAGAGCTCTTTTATTTCTACGTAGATTGAATCTTTAATTAAAAACGAGCGAATAAACTTCCCTCCTCTTTAATTTTATTACGCTATTGCTGCATCTTGAATGCCCACCTCGGTTTTATCTTTCGACTTCGTAAATGGGGGCTTTTATTTATATATTTTTTGTAATGGACAGAATATTTTTTCTTTTATTTGATGGTAAAGGTAGTAAGTTTTAACATGCTCGTAATAATGAGCCTAAAAGTTTAAGTATAAGTATAGTAATAATAACAAAAAAATAATACAAAGCTTAGTTTGTTTGGACTTCTTCTCCTGAAAATCCTCGTGAACTTTTTAAGAAATAAAATGAAAATATGAGTAATTATTATGACTATACCTAATATTATAATTCAAACATTTTGTTGAAATTTAGTACGATAGTAATATTGTATATTCAGTGCTTTTAGTAAGAGTTTGTAGTTTACGCTTTCATGCAATATCAAGAACCTTTTCCTTTACCCCTTTTTCAGGTACATATACTGCTTGTTTTCTTGAATCTATTTCGTTGCGATTTTGGTAAATAAATAATTTAATAAATCACGGACTTTGAACTAAATAAATAAAATTAAAGGTTGACAAAAAAAATTGCTCTTTGTTTATATGTTTATTTAAAATCTTTTGTTTAGATGTGTATTTAAAGTGCTTTATTCTAGCTGTGGTCCTGGACAAATCCAACATAAAATCAATTTTGAATAAAATTAAAACACAATTTTCAGTGAGGAGAAGATATTTTATCTGTTTCATAAATAACCTTAAACGGAATACACATAGTCGCATCAGCTACGAATTTGTATGCAGTAGATTTTTTGTCGTACGCTTTTATCGCATCGGTTTTAGAGGACTTTCACGTAAATATTTATATCACTCAACGGAACGAACAGCGAGATAGAGAGTGCGCTTGCGGAAATGTCATTTTTCTAAAAAAAGCATATTTTAAAGTGAAAAGCTTCGTTCGTCTCCTTGTATTTTGTTACATTTATACATATTATAATACAGTAGGCTTTTATTGCAATAATTAATTATATTTATACCAATATTGCCTTAGTATAAACAATTGTCGATCACTCACTCACGAAATAAATTATTACAACAAGAAAGTTAGTGAGTGGGAGCTGATATTTAGAGGATATCCTGTGGACATTACGCTATTGTTAGGAGCAAAGTTTGAAATTTCCTTTTCCCCAAAGTGCCAAAAGCCCGAGCGTCTTTTTTCAATTCAATCTATTTTGCATCGTCCCCAACATCGCATGAAGCATTACACCTAGACCCGCCGTCGCCCACCTCCCGTGCACTTATTCCTAAGCACCTCTTTCCCCAATCGATTTTATTTACGCAAGAGAAAGCAAGCTTAATACATATATCGTCGGAGACAATAGGGCGGCTTTAAACGGGGTATAAAAGCTTTGAGTTACTCTTCGTTCCTTTTAGTAAGATTCCTTTGAAATGAATCGAATAATTTGCGGAGTTTATGCTCATCGTTAGGATTTTATTTGCGAAATACTTTGTTAAGAGTGTAAATAATGATCGCCGCCATCCGATCGAGCGCTCTCGGATATTTTCTGTTAGAGCTCCCGAAATAAAACATGATATCCTTTTGATAAAAATATTCATCCACATATTACATACCAATGAGGCTGAAATGTGGGATGGAAATAGAATATACTCTGGATAAACACTACTTTTTAGCCTCAGATTAAGGGTTACTTTTAGCCTTCGAAATTTCATGGTTATCGAAAAAACATCGCTGAAAAACTGAAATTCACGCAACAGCTAGTAGCTAGTGTATAAGAAAGATACTCGTTTATATTTTTTATATTATGTTTGCTTTTATTTCAGGACCCAGCTATTTTTAATGAAACTGTTTTTGCAAGATTAAAACAAATAGTTTTACCTACTACTCGCACCTATTAGTCAAAATTCGACCATAAATAATTAATTAAATATTATTTTAACTTTTTGCACAATACTCGATAATAAACTAGATATCCCAAATATCTTTCTCTACCCTGCTAAATTGACATGCTAATTTCATTGATTTTCTGTCCACGTATTAATAATAATAATAAACAGGTTTGCTGCAATCGTCGTACATCAAATGATGTCTCTTAAATTATGAAAAGTCTACCATATGAAAATTTAAACCAGTTTGTGGTAACCTCATTTCGTGCAATTTTCTTATCCCAAATCTTTGCTGGACCAGTTTAAAAATTGTACGTGGATTTTATAAAGCGAATGAAGTCGGCATTTTCAGTGGGAAGTTGCAATTACCATTATTGCGGTAATTTGGAGATGCTCGTCTTGCAACCGGGCTGCTTTCTTACATTGAATTTCATTCACTGCTCATTTTAAATACAAGTTTATAAAATGAAATTTAAATATAATTACCATTCATTTTTATGCTTTTATTATCAACATAAAATAAATGACTTGTTTTTCTTTTAAAACAATTTATTTAAGTTTACCAAATTTATTCATCGATCATTGTTTTTTATAATTATGATCAAAAGTACTGTATATTACAAACTGTTAATATTATAGCGTGTGACGAGGTAGGTAGTGATAATTAAATCACTAGAATATGATATTAATTTTTAGTAAAACTTTTGTCAGGCCTTTTTATTAATTTTTTATTAAAGCTTTTGTCACCACCCACTTATAAGACATTTTATAGTATAAAAGATTACTAGAATGAAAATAAACCATGGGAGTACAGGTACAGTCCGAAAAGGCTCTCTTGGCACTTGAAGGAGGGCGCTGTTGCAAAACAAAGGCAGCCATAAAATAAAATCTCCTCAATTTTACATCAATTTTAGTTTAAAATAGTTAATAGTAAGCAAAAACAACATAACACACAATAGTGATATACTGACAGAGCGAACTATCAAACAGTAGCACAAGATAGCGGCGTTAGTTCAGACTATGGCCACGAGCCAAAATACCCTTGTCGCACTGTAAATTGCTCTAATTTTATAAGCTAGTTATGATGTCATCCTCAAACCTTAGTATTGACAGTGATTTATTTTTATCAGCGTCCTCGGGCGATGAGACGGACACTAGTTTTCACAGTACAATTACCTCCATTCCACTCAATCTCTAAATTCGATCTTCTCAGACTGTGTGAAAAATTTCAATGTTGTTCATATAAATGCTCAAAGTATTCCAGCTCATTATCCAGACATGCTTGCGTCTTTCGATTCTCGCAATATTCACGCCATATTAGTGTCAGAGTCGTGGCTCAAACCCTGTTTGCCGTCTACGTCATACTCGTTACCAGGGTTTCACCTCATTCGCAATGATCGCACCAACAGAACAGGCGGTGGCGTGGCGATCTACCTTAGATCCCACATTGCTTTTCAAGTTGTTAGTTCGTCATGTCAACCGCCTCCTGTTGATGGTGCTGAGCATTTGCTTATTGAAGTGTGTATGTCCCAGGCAAAGATTCTCCTGGGTGTGTTCTATAGCCCCTCCTTATTAACGAATTATTTTCAATCCTTTGAGACCATCTTAGAATCATTAGTCCCTGCTTACAGTCAAACTATTTTAATGGGCGACTTTAATACTTTTTTACTTAAGAAAGATAATAGAGCTCAAAAGCTCAAGTCTATAATTGAGCCGTGTAATATGGAAATTCTTCCCCTTTCAGCTACACACAACTTTCCCGGCTATTCTCCTTCTCTTCTTGATTTAATTATGGTCTCCTCTCCTAATCTTGTTTTTAAACACGGTCAGGTTTCTGCCGATGCCTTTTCCTATCATGATCTTATTTTTCTCTCGTATAAATTCTCTTTAAATTCGTATAAATTCTCGTAATCGTAATTCTCGTATAAATTCGTATTTGAGTCCTCCTAAATTAAAACCCAAAATACTTCTGCGGCGTAATTTTGCAGGAATTGATATTGATCGACTGTGTGATGATGCTCGTAAAATCGATTGGGCAGCCGTAGAATCCGCTCCTAGTGTGGATCTAAAAGTTGAAATTTTTGTATCCCTGCTCACTCAACTTTACGATGTCCATGCGCCCATACATCCACTGTAAAAATGAAGCACTTGCCTGCCCCCTGGCTAACTGACGATTTAAAAAATATGATTGTAAAGAAAAATATTGCCAAAACCAAATTTAAGAAGAACAACTCCTCTTCCTCTTGGTGCGATATCTCTGCTGGTGTGCCCCAAGGCGGCGTGTTGTCACCATTGCTCTTTTCCATCTTCATTAACTCAATCAGTCATAACCTTTCTTCTCTCTATCATATGTATGCAGATGATGTCCAGCTTTATACCCAGTCTTCGTTTGAAAACCTGCCAGATGCAATTGCCAGAATGAACTCAGACCTTTGCTCCGTCCTTGAGTGGAGCAAATCATTTGGACTTAATGTTAATCCGAGTAAATCACAGGCAATTGTTATTGGTAGCCAAAAGCAGATATCCAAAATTGACTGGCGGTCACTTCCTCCTATTGCGTTCAATAATGTTGTTATTCCGTACTGTGAGAACGTAAAGTATTTGGGGGTGTATCTTGATAGGACCTTAAGCTGGGCTCAACATGTTAAACAAGTCAGTAGGAAATTATTTGCATCCTTGGGCTCCTTGCGTCGCCTTCGATCTATTCTTCCAATTCCTACAAAAATTATGCTCGCACAGACTCTTCTCCTTCCTATTCTTGATTACGCTGACGCAAGCATTGTCGACTTAAATGAAAACCAATTAAGTAAGCTTGAGAGACTTCAGAATTCCGTTATTAGGTTCATATTTGGTTTACGCAAATATGACCATATCTCACAATTTCGTTCTCGTCTTAATTGGTTACCTATCCGACATCGCCGTAATCTACACATCCTTTCCATTCTGTACTGTGTTCTGTTTCATCCTTCTACGTCCCCTTATTTAAAAGAGAAATTCAATTTTGTAGGTCAACCGGGAGAATTGCTCCGTTCTTCGAGGAAACTTATTTTGATGATGCCTGCGCATAAGTCTTCCTTCTTTCATAAGTCTTTTACGATTCAGGCTATTAATCTTTGGAATGCCTCTCGATATCAGAGAGGCCCAGACTATAGGACAGTTTAAAAGACTTGTAAAAGATCACTTTATATCTCAGTTGCCTGAGTGCTGATGACTAACTCTCACCTATAAGTTTGTCATTTCAATGTTTATTATATCCTACTTGTACTATTGTTTTGAGGATTATTTTTATTTTTATTGAATTTGTATTACTTATTATTTTATGTATATATATAAATAAATATATATATATATATGTGTGTGTATTTAATATATTATGTAGATATGTACAAGTATATATAATATTATTGTAAGTAGTTTATTTTATTTATTTATTCTGGCACCACCAACCGCGTATCCAGTTTCAAATATTCCTTCACATTATTGGTTGCCTGGTAGAAATCGCTATGTAGCGATAAGGCCGCCAAATTGTACTCCTAAGTTTGTTTGTATTTAATTAATTTCTTTCTTTTTTATATTTTTATTCTGTGGTGTGCAATAAAGAGTTTATCTATCTATCTATCTATGTAGTTCAAAATATTTTTTTGTGTAATAGTGATAACAAATAAAGAATACCTGGTTGAGTTTGTTGTAGGCTTCTTCTCAGTTCAGCGCGCGTTGGAACCCTCGTAAACTTAGTTTTTATGTCGTAAAATAGTTATCACTAATAATAAGTATACTTAATTCTATTTTTTTAATTTGCATGAGAGCCTATATGGAATAAATAAGGTATCATTTCATTTGAGTAATTATTATTATTCTCTGATATTAGTAAACTATGCTCACTATAGTACATAATAGATGGAATGGATATAGACCCTGTAAAGATACATTTTCAAACTTTAAAAACTCCTTTTTATTAGTCTTGTTTTTAAATCTATGTCTTGTTTACCCAATGGTTCAATCAACATACAATTTTGCTGGCAAGGTAACAATAATTTCGTTTGATGTCTTATTAAATGCAGCAATTACTACCTTAAGAACGGAACGATACTGTAAAGCGAATGGAGTTAGCGTTTTGCGGCAGGAAGTCGCAATTGCCATTATTGTGGTAATTTGGTCGGACTAGCATTACCTTGGTTGCATTTAATTCGCTAGTTTGCAAAGAAATTAAAATGCCTACAAGTTTAATAGTGCCAGCTGATCCGGTAAACGTTACTTTGTTATAAAAATATTTTTGCTCAGTTCAACAGACCTACCAAAAAGGCAAAATATTTCATAAAAATCGGTCAAGCTTTTTCGGAGGGGTTTGGTCACAAACATTGTGACACGAAAATTTAAAAAATGAGGTAGAAAAATCAATATTTAAGGGGCTCCCGCGATATTTTCTGATGCTCGTTTTCACCAAAATTTTAATGCCCGTTTGCACTTATATTTTAAGTGACACCTAAGCCCTTAGTTGACAGTTTTCACATACAACAACTGTCACCTAAGGGCTTAGGTGTCACTTAAAATGTTAGTGCAAACGGGCATAAGAGTCACAAGATGACAGTTTTCATTTACAACAACTGTCACCAAGTGACAGTTGTTGTAAATGAAAATTTGACCTGTAGGGCTTAGGTGACTCTTAAAATGTTGGTGAAAACGAGCATTAAGTCACCCAAGTTTGTCAACTAACCTAGTAGTTAGGACTAGGAAACTAAATACTTTCTTGGAGTAAATCTGAATATAAATTATAGGGTATAATTTTTTATACGGTTGGCCTAAGATTGTAACAATTTCCTGTATTTTATACCTACTAATTAAATAAGACAATCTCATGGAATTTCTTACTGTACAACGACAAAGTAATGTGCAAAGTTTCATTGCGAGCTTTAATCTCGTTTATTTTATTGTTTTATGAGGTTTATGAGCCATTTTACACCTCTTGCATCGTAATACAAGGAAATACCTACAGAATATAACGTCACATGAGTTTAGTTACGATCCGATGGAAGATACAGTCCTTAAAACAAAGTATCATCAACATCTTAGATAAAATCAGTGTCACCTCAACCACTTCTAATTTAAATAAAGCTTATTATATCACGTCATAAATGAGAGAGTAAAAGCGACATGTCTTTGAAACATCTCCTTAATAAGCAGAGGAATTCTAATCTCCTGGGTTTAATTAAAGATACAAATTTAATCCACTTACAAATAAAGGAGCGACCAAACAGAAAGTAAACAAGCAATTTACAATTTGCATAAACCAATAATATCTGCTATAGTTAGGATAGGTGGGTTAAATTTCCATTACGTGGCAATATGCAAAGCGGTTTTGTTAGCCGATTATTTGCTTATCGGTCGAGATGTTGCTTATTTAACACTGTTATTTGAATGCAAGCAACAGTGTTAACTAAGCAACATCCCAACAAGTATTCATGATTTACACGCATTTTGTCAATTTATTCAGTACTTATGTAACTTTTCTGAGATTATCACCATAAAAATCCGGCTAAGTGTGGGTTAGACTCGAACACATCCTGAAGGTCAAGTCGCTCAATGGATTGAACAACTCCAGGAATATGACTTCGAGACAACATCGCGGTAGGAAGTCTAACGGAAATGCAGATGCACTTTCTCGAAGACCATACCGGAAGACTATAAACATGGCATCAAACAGGAGTCGATGGAAGTGACATTGAAACTTACCAGGAAAGATCTACCCTTCCGAAAAACTTCCAACGAAAGGTGGAACATTCGAGACTCGTTCAGATGAGTATAGGTACAACCGCGTCCGAGCGCCGGCGTGAATCAGTCTGATGTGAGCTATGATAATAACATCAAGATCAGCCCATCCGAACATTTTATGTAAACCTTCTTCATACAAGAAAATGTAGAGCCATGTGTCGAAACTCCTACGTCGTTGTGAAGGTATGAAATACTGCGTAGGCTTACAGCTTACTACTGACGCCGGGGGGGTTTCGCTCCCATAAACTGGCGACATTTTTTCGCGCGGTCCGCCGGGTCTATAGTATAGGTGTCTTTGGATGTGAGAGACGAGCGAAGCAACTTCAAGTGAAACAAGCAATCAAGAGCGAAGAGGAACCGAACCGAGGGAAGACAAGGGATATTGGAAACTGGAAGTGCAGAGTAAAGTCGCACTTAGAGTCACTTGGTGTTTTACTCTATATCCTCGAACCTAGCACGTAACAGTATTCAAAAGAGTGAAAAAGACAAAAATAAATTCAGTATATATCCTCTTAATACACGAATATGAAGACTTCTAATTACAACCCTCCACACGTTCTCTACACCATCATTTTACGCTTCCTTTCCTTTGCCTTTTTCTAACTTGTAATATTTTCTTTTCGTCTTACTTCTTAGACTTATTTATGAAAGATCCACGAATATTTAAGTATTTCTAAGTTTCATAATTTAAAGCATTAAATACCTTAGTAATTTTAAATTTTGCTTTTATTTTTATATTATTTAGATGATGATTTGATTTCAGGGTAACCGTTGCCAAAAGAGAGGAAATAACGATTTTAACGAATAACGAACTAATTGCATTATGTTGTACCTAAATAATAAAGACTAAAGTCTTGAGCTTAGAGTGAATATCCTTAAATATTATCTAAGCATAAGTTATGTAAAGAGTCAGAGTAGCCATTAAGAACTAATTTTTGAGCTATTTAAAAATATGAAATAGACCACAGACCAGGGAATTACTTTATATTGACTAAAAATAGAACGTACAGGAACTACCGCGAGAAAAGTAGCCGGCGCACGTCGGCCGTCTGAAATTAGTACTTCGAGACTCTTCGTGATTCTTCGATCATGTGATACTGGCCTGTGGCCTGTGGTACCTAAGTCAAGATCGGTTGCACTTTTAAATTCTTCTATTTCAGGTTATTAGATATGTTCTGTATCAAAAGAACGGTACACCACCGTATTTTGCTCCTAGCATCTAAAAATGTCTACTTCAAAGCCCGATTGCAGGCGTCAGGGTGCTAAGCGTTTGCTTTGTACATTTACTTGCCAGTGCGTTGTTATGAAAATCCAGAGCTTGTGCGACAGTGAAGAAGAAATTCAATGGCGGTTTGCATTCGTATCGCGCGGACTCGTATTCGAATGGCGGTTTGGATTCGATTCGGGAAACGATTATGCTGCGCTATTCCATGCGTCTATTGTTTTCTCAATATAATATGTAAAACGTGCAGTTTCATGAACATGAAAAACGCCGGGAGAAGTGGCATCCTTATGTGGGTGATGTCCAGCAAGCTCGAACGAAACGATTTTCTTCGACGTTTCTGATACGAATCGCTAAGGTGTGGAACACCCTTTCAGCTTCTGTGTTCCCAGCCAAGTACAACTAGGGTGCCTTTAAGAGAAGAGTGAATAGGCATTTTCTAGGCAAGCGCGCTTCATCCTAGACCTCATCATTTCTGTCCATCAGATATGATTGCAGTCAAGCGCAAGCCTATCTATAATTTAAAAATTTGCAATATTTTTTTAAGTTTGTATTCTTACTGGACGCACTAGTCAGTAACACTGAAGTAACGCGGCGTCAGATATTCTTTCACATACTCATTACATTCAATATAACAACTTTGCAACACCATTGAGGAATTTTTAAATAACAAGGATTCTTGGATAGTGATATATGCTTCCATCTCCTCACGAGATATCCTAAAAATTCATGTAGACAAAAAAAATTGGTCAGCCGTTGCAGAGGAGTTTGGTTACATACTTAATGACAGGAGAATTTTATATACAATATATATTAGACAGAAGAATATACTGATATAAAGAAGAATATACTGATATAAGTACCTAGATGGGTTAGGTTACGGTTAGGTATACCGTTCCTACCGACGACTACCGACTGGTAACCGAGAAAGGCAGTTGCGAAGAGAAACTTATTTTATAAGTAAGCTAACGTGCAAACGTCACCGCAGTAACAATAACCTTTTATTGGTCGTTTACTCCTCGTTCGAGAACACTCCGCATTTTTAATAAAAATCCTCAACTAGGAGTGAACGGCGCAAGTCTCGGTATTTTCAATTTTAAAAATTAAATAGCGCTTAAACAATTGCTGACGAAGGCACTCGTAAAAGGTTTATGTTCGAGTTATTTCTTAAGAAAAAGTTGCTCGTCCATTTCAGGCATGACTTAGGCTCAATTTATACCGCGGTGGAATGGAATGGAAGAGTACAGCGTTTTTTACATAGCATCATGAACTTTGTGTCAATTGTATATCAAAAAGAAAATTGAGATTGCGCAAGCTATACCCGGAAGTCGCGCGACTTTTTTTGACTCCTAGTTAGTTTGTATCTTATAAAATTGACATAGAGTTCATTATGCTATGTTAAAAAAAACGCTTCCATTCCATTCCGCCGCAGTGTGAATTGACCCTAATTGTTTATATTTTCACGGGATCCTCAGTGAAAAATTCTTAATTAATTTAAGAATTCTATATTTACAATATACATGTTTAATAAATTAAGGTATTATTTACTGAGCAGGTTGTTTTTTAGATAAATTCTTTAAAAAGCCTCCAAAAACGCTCGATGTCGCATCGTCATTGTATAAAATGAAACTCAACAAAATTCTATGCACTTGTGGTTAAAATAAAAGTTGACATTGCTTACTTCTAGTTAAACGTGTTTAAAAATCCTCTCAACTGAAAAAAGCAAACAGGAGCTGCAGCAAAAATAAAAATTAATTTTCTACAACAAAGTACAAATTCTCGACATATTTCAATTTTAAAAACTAAATTGCCCCAGAGACATTCTAACAAAGTTTAGCGTTCTTATTTCTCCAACTTCTCTCTTTCGGTTTGAGTATACTATTTATAATATAAAGACTGGATTTTGAGATTCTCGCTGGATATTAATATAAGTTAAAAAATGCAACTTAGTGCGAAATTCAACCTTTATTAATCACTAAGCTTTTTGCACTCCTTCTCTATATAGTTCTAAATAAGAATTATAAAGTGTTGTCTTAAGTTGTCATTATATCCTTAGATATAAGCGTGTACCCTCGCTGTATAGATTACAGTAGTTAGAAATACAGAAGTGTGTTTATGACCTTTACTCGTATTAATTCAATTTTTAAAAACATAATTCCAGGTTTTCAATTGACACGTGGAAAACAACTAGATCCGTTGCAAATAGAATAAATTTGTTTTCTAAGTACTTGCAAATATATCTTAGGTGATCAGGACATAATAATTATCAAGTTGCTTTGGGTACTTAGGTACAGCTCGTAACACTGAAGAACATAGACCCACACAAGGTGAACATACGACATCAGATGAGTTGCGGGGATTGCTTGCGTAAAATTGTAGTTTTGGCGATCATTTTATGAGGTCTATGCTTAGCAGTGGATCAGAGAACTCCTGTGGAGAAGACGATTGCGACAATTTATGCATAATATTAGTATATTTAATACAACGCGATTCCCCATATATTAATAACCTTACCGTAAAACTAGGAGCAAAACAAACAGTATTGTATGCTTGTGCTACAATAAACCTTTAATAAGAAAGATAAAAGAGGTTATGAGCATCTGCCAGTACAGTACGTATCAGTTATAAGGATTAAGTTTAATCGCGATATAAAACAACAAACATGCCATACCCTGTGCTCCATTCTAATCCACTGCAAGGCGTGTAAAATGGCCCATAAACCTCATATAAAAATAAAAGCAAATAAGATAAAAGCTCGCAATGAAACTTCGCCCCTTACTTCGCCGGCGTAAAACACGAAATTTCATGAGATTGTCCGATTTAATTAATACAAACGCCCTCAGAAATCGTCTGAGCTCATTAACTTTAAAACTACTTGCTTGTACATTGTAGCGCACGGTTGCCTCTAAGCTAATCCTTTTAGCCTGTATGTAGCTAAATAATCTTGATTAAACGTGTAACATTTTACTTGTGAATTCGTTTTAGGAAATTTTATGTACCTTGTATTGAAACAAAGTGCTAAATAATGTGGTTTAATGTATCAATAACGTGACTATCAAAGATATTTTTTATAATACATGAAACATTATGCAGGGTTATATAAAAATACCATATCGCTCTCGGCCTATATTTGTTTGCGTTAAAACTAACAACTTTTGTTCTAGGACTTTTTTGTACTCGATATTTTGAGAGATCAAATAATCAATATTTTACAGAGATAGGTACTATACTTGTTCCTACTCTGTAATGTGACATCGGCAAGTGGCAACGGCGCGGACCGCGGCGTGGTGGCGCGCAATCTCGCGACGCGAAACCGCAACAGTGTAATATCACTTTACAGAAATAACATTTTTTGTATGAAAAATAAAATGCTGAATTTTGAAAAGTCGTAGAACAAACGTTGTTAGTGTTAATGTAAAGAACTACGGGCCGAGAGCGATTTGGTATTTTTTAACCCTGTATATTTTGGCCGCGCCTTCGATCGTGTGGAACTAGTTGAAATCTTTATCTAGCAATCTATATGCTTTTGTATCTTAATATCGCAACGTATCAACTTTTATCAGCTAGCGGCTGTTAAACACAGCATCTCTGTTGCGAGGATAGACGATCTTTTCAATTCTAGCATTGTAACATAACGGAAATAGCAATTTTTCTTTTGAAAAATTCCATCTTTATTTCGTTCACCTTATCTTTTCTAGAGTAGACTTATTCCGTTCTCACAACACGTACGTTTGTTATTATTCTAGCTTGGGAAAACGTTATTTTATAATTCAGTCTTAAATCAACTTTCATACGAGTTTCATACGAGTTTCATAGAATATTTAGTAATTTTTAGGTTTTTAATTGTAAAGAACTAGTAAATATGTTCCTATATATTATATTTATTAAAGATAGATATAAAAATAGTCGTACCCGATTTAAACACACGTCCCTTCAGCTAACACGGTTTATGTGACTAATTACATAACTTCTTTTTTTACAATCATACAATCAATCAATTTTAAATATTGATGTGTATTGTATACCTTAAAAAAAATTAAAGTGAAGATAATGTGAAATTCGTTTTTATGTCTGTACATAAAATTAAAAACCACTAAAAGAAAAGGAACTCCAAAGTCAGAGCAAATTGTCTGCCATAATACATTTGATGTGATGAGGCTGTTTTGATCTTTGATTGAGCCATTAAGCTGATTGCCGTACTTTAAGAAATTCAGTACTAAAAGTTGGCAAAGTGTTTTAATTAACGTCTTAACTCGTTGCCGGCAAGGGAAATAGTATGAAGTTTACGAATTAACTAAAATATCCGCCCCGAAGGCAGCAATAATTTATGCGTCCTGTAAGTTAGGAACACTCGTAGCGTAAATATTTATTTTAACATTTTATTTAAACACATTTTACGAGGGTTATTCTAAAATTGGCCTGTTTCTTGTTTTGCATCTTAATATGAAGAAAAAAATCGTCATCCTAGTATGTATGTAAATGTGTAAGTGTGTATGTTGTTACTTTTTCACGCCACAAGTACTGAACTAATTTGGCTGTAAGGCATGGAAATAGATTTATATAGATTTCAGTAACATTGAGCCACTATTACTTAAAACTGTTTAAAATTTTATGTCAATACCTAAAATACTTACCCAAATAAATAATCGACTGTAACAAACAGACGAGCAGACGGACGGACAAAACGATGGTACCGTATCATAAATAATATTATTATCCTACGGCACTATTTTTTTAGGAAACTAAATATCACTTGCTTAGAGGTGAAGGAAAACATCGTGAGGAAACCTGCATGCCTGAGAGTTCACAAAAATGTTCTCGAAGGTGTGTGAAGCCCGCAATCGTGGTGGGCTATGGCCAAACCCCTCTAAGTCTGAGACCCGTGCCCAGCAGTGTGACATAAAAAGAGGTTGAGATGACGGCACTATTTAGATAAGGTCTATAATCAAAAATATAGTTAGCCGTAAACGTACTCAAGTGTCTCTACTCTTTTAAGGTGCGTTCAGAATAAAGGTTACGTAGTAGTTTACATGCTACGTACTACGTAGCACATGCTACGTATAGTACGAACGAGCAGCCTGTGTATGAAGTGTCTGCTAGGAATGAGCGTGCTTATTGACAAGCAAATCATGTTGAGCATGCGCTAATAGCATGCTTTTTATGAGCATGTGTATCAGTACCTTTAGTTCTGAATTAAATTAAATAAACGGTGTGTTAACTGTTAATCCTAAAGGGGTACTAAATTACGTACAATGGAACCATTGTTGCTAAAATTCCACCTGAAATCCCTGACAGGGGTAAATTGTACACATTTTATGACATTAAGCTACACATTATGATAAGCCTGTATACATTCGACGTGACAGGAATGTAATATTGTATTATAATAATACCGTCGTACGATCAAATTTAATACCGCACCCTGTAATAATATCGTATGCCGAGAATGTGATGTGCGTCGGGATAACACATCTCTCGAATTTCCTTTGGTGAAATTGTTTATTGTTGAGGTGATTGTCTATTATAATGATTGATAATTCAAATCCTTTTATTCTCAAAATTGTAACAATATGATCTTCATGTTACAAATATCTGTTTCTCAGTTATTTGGATGCTATCTACGAAATCAACGAATAAGTACCTTTTTTTATAGACAGAAAATGCCTAACGCATACCCATCCGTCAGAGGAAACAGAAGGGTTACGTGGGGCTTGCACTCACTAAAAACTGTCTGTTTCCACGACGGACCCGCTGGCGGAAGTGCGGTATTCACTGTCGTATTCACCGCGCAACGAATAAGTACCTACTCGGAAGATGCATAAGCTACTATAAATAAGTTTTTTTTACCAGCTCACATCTTACTTCTTTTTATAGTAATTACAAGAGATTACAATACTACAAACTCTATCGAATAAACTTTGGGCATGTTTATTGCTTAATTGAACCACAGAACACCATTATAATAGTAACGGGACTGCAATCGGTCGTTTTAAATTAGTAACAGATAAAGTATGGCCTACTGGACACCCGGTGCCTTCTTTGGACAATAAAGGAGGCAGCTTTGTTTCCTAATTTCTCGGGTACGAAATAATTAACGACAAAAAAGTGCATCTAACGTTTTCGAGATGTAAGTCATGCTTGTTCATAAAAAAGCGCTTGTTATTTTGTAAGGCTCGGTTTCCACCAATGAAGAGGAAATGCGCTACGAAGCCATCTGGTTATTTCCACGAATGCGGAGAAGAGCTGCTTAGCAGAAAGGATATATTGTGAGCTGTGTGATTGAATTACGTTTTTTGGATGTGTAAAGTGTGGAGGGAACGCGGCGGGGAACAAAGCGCACGACCGTCAGGATTGCCACCCGACCATCTAACTATAGACATCTCCGCTCTGCCACGCCGCTTGCTTGCTCGCGGCACAAAACTCTATAAAAAAACGAGACTTCTCCTTTCCTTTCCGCTTGACCCATTTCCACCGAAGCTATGCGGGGAGGAGATGTGGAAATTACTTAATCTGTATCTTGTCTCCTTGCCGCTTTGGTGGAAACCGAGCATAATGTTAGTGACATTTTGATTCAAAAAACAGATCGTCTTATCGCCATAGGTTAGGAAATTACAAAATCTGTATCTCGTCCTCCTCTTTGCCACTTTGGTGGAAACCCAGCATAATGTTTGTGACATTTTGATTCAAAAAACATGTCGCCATAGGTTAGGCCTTACGTGATCATATTATAATACAGTGAGTAAGTATTCTATTTTTGTACAAAATTACGAGTAGAGGTTTCTAGCGTTCAAAGTCTATCCAAGCCTCGGTAGTAATACCTAGGATTGTGGAAGGGAAATTACGTTCCCTACCTGGAAAAACAGTCTGATATCTAATACGGGTTAGGGAGAAAATATCGGATGGTTATTCATCGGTATGCTTTCAGAGAATGAGAGCGTTTCGTATTATTTACTTTCAACGACTGTCTATTTACTTGGAACGCCTAATTTGCTCTTTATAAGTACTTACCATTCCGTTCAGGTTTACAAGAAAAATGTCATTAACGTTGTTTCCTGCCGAGGCATAGAATGAATTGTTCGAAAGAAAATCCTTTATCAATTGCCACGTTCAAGTTGAAGGTAAATTTTACGTAGGTATCACAAAAGACAATAATTATTATTAAGAGTAAGTATTTTGAATATTTTTGTATTGTCTTTACCGTTGCGGCTATTTAGCTTTATTTGATCTCCTGAATAAATGCATTATAGCTTAGTATTTTTAAGTCTGGCAAACCCCCTTTCAGGTAAACTTATGATACTTGGCAATCTGAAGGAGCCCCTTATCCCCGAGATTCCTTAAGAAGGCTTATGTCTAGCAGTGGATATACCAATTGGATACAAAGATCGAATGGTCTAGTAGGTTACGTCATATTTAAAAGAATAAGTGACTACGTAACTTAATGAAAATCATGTAGAAGACATATTAAAGCGTTAAAAACGTTTGAAAAGCAAAATACAAATTTGTTAACACGATAAGTAGGTTAGAGTATAACAAACTGGGTCTGTTTTTACACTACTTTTTGCTTTCGTCCATCCGTCCATCATTCTGTCATCGAGGCGAAAGTTTCACACATTTGATGCTCACTGGAAAAACAGTCGCGAAGTTTTGCGGCTCGCGATACAAACGACGTTTTAATTACGGCACCCGAAAATTACCGTGGCGTTTTTGAGGCAATTCTGAAAATAGTGTCGGCATATATTAAAGTCAATGTGAATTATATTTCCATGTTAGCGACATGTTTTTATCGCAAACTGTGGTGACGAATTTTAATACTTACTCAATATTCGTTATACCTATATTGGGTGTTTCTCTATATTTTATTGTATGTATATTAATCACTTACTTAATAATACAAGTTATCGCTTACTTTATGGCTAGATTGCGATGTGTGTAATGTCCTGATATATTTATTTCTTATACTGTAATATAGACTATCGACTTAATTCGCGCGGTCGAGGATTATTCGATGGTAAGGGAAAAGAGATGAAAGTAGGAATTGGAGACGTACTTAATATTAGTAGAAAAACACTAGTGCGTTTTGTGTAGCACTTTCTACATCAGTGATTAATTTCTCATTGATTATTTGTAATCCCTATAGTTATAGTGTTGTGGCAATGTGTTCAGGGAAAACACGCAAAAAATCTTGACTCCCAAACATTGATCGGTTGGCGCCGAATATGAGTGCTTTTTGCGTCCGTCAATCATTCTGTCATTGAGGCTGGCGGAAATTCTATTGCCTTTGGGCATACGGAGCTAATTCCGTGATTTGCCTGACATACCTACATGAAAGATATTGCTGGAAAACTAGTTGGGCGTAGTTGAGTTTTGGGTTGAGTTGAGGGTCCGAGTTGAGTATTCTCAACACATTCAGTGGGATACCATCGCAGTGTCAGATTTTCTGCGTTAAACAAGGATAAATTAGGAATAACAATTACTCAGGAATCAGGATGCAGTATTTTATTACTGCAGCTATTATGACATTCCAATGCAATTTCATTCGTCTCCTCATATTTTCTAATGTAAAAAATTCTCGTCCCACTTTTTGTTACCAAACTCCTCTGAAACGGCTCGACCGATTGTTATGAAATTTTCTGTGTATGTTTGGTATATCTGAGAGAAGGCCGTAACCTGTTTTTTAAATATTCCTAATGGCAATACAACGTTTGCTGGGCCAGCTAGTTTTACTATAAAAACAACTGTCAAAAAACTTATTTTTTTTCCAGAAAAAAAGCTTAACGATACTGTTGAGTTTAGGGTCAAAAATAAAAGGTACGTGAGTGTAAAAAGACCTCAAGATTAAACGGAAATAAATATATTACGGCTATAAGACCTGTGAAGTTGACGTGGCGTTATCGCGGGCTGGTATCGTGGTTATGGCATTATTATAGTAGACCGTACGTATCTACCGACGCTGAAAAATACGTGACCGATTTACACAATTTTTTGCCGTTGAAAAGTGGCCTCCACAAATTTAAGATCCAAACTGACGGTCGTGAATAAATTATGTTAATGAACGGTTTGGCAACGCATCCCAAACTTGATTTGGGTTTGAATCGTTCTACTTTTTCGACAACTCAACTAATGAATGCACGTTATTATTAAACAACAAATGAAATTTTACTTAAAATTTAATACATTTTAGTGTGGTTGCTCGGTTGTAACAAAGGAGTCGACGATTTGTTTCTACGAAGCTCCGAACTCGTTAAGGTGTTGAACGGCCTTCCAGCTTCCATGTTTCCAGCCAAGCACAATCTGGATGCCTTCAAGAGAAGAGTAAATAAACATTTTCTAGGCAACCGCGCTCCAACCTAGACCTCAATATTGCTTTCAATCAGGCAGGATTGTCGTCATACAATACAATAAAAAAAAATCATATTTACGACCAACAACTGTGTACGGATCTCTTTCTAGATTGAGAAGGGCTTTTGTCACATCCCATTATGCTACTCAATCGCAGATTGACGGGCTTTACAAAATTTTGTGAACAAAATGGAGAAGTCTCAGGTACCATCATAATATTTTCCTTCACTGAAATGCAAATGATATTTAGTTTTTACAAACGCAACGTCTGCTATTTGAAGCCCTGACTTTCTAACAAAAGGCAGAGGTTTGAAACTCTGATCTATCTCTGTTTACACTACAACTATTACCGCGCACCTACCTAAATGAATTAACCAAATATATGCGTTTCCTATTTTACACATTTTACGCTTGCGAAAACGGTCTACCCCTAATTCAAAAAGCAGTACCTGAAGAGTGAAAATAACGAATAAATTATGCTAATAAAAGGTTTGTCACCGCATTCAGGCGTAGACTTGCGTGAGTACGAAATCCTACGCAATTTTAGTATATAAAAGTCATCTTTTTTATTTTTCTTGATTTATTTTAGGTCATCACCACGTAGGTATGTGAATGTTACGAAAAGATAAAAATATTAAAGCGTTTTTTATGAAAATATTCTTTATATCTCACAATAGGTACGGTCCATTAGAAATATGTGTCTTTGTTGAAAATGAGATAAATTTCACCTCAGAATAAAATTACGTTATCATGCTTTTCGTAATTCTCAAACCAAAAACATCGTATAATATACCTAGTGGACTTAGTTATGTTCGACTATTTTAGTAGGATCCAAGTCTAGATTTAAACAATTCATAATATAAATGAATATAATACCTATTATGTATCCTTGGTCACGTACGTCATAAATGATACTACGAGTTTAATTGTTATATTAAATAATTGCAATAATATAAAGTACTCATCATAATCATCATATTGGGCACTCATTCCAACAGGCACTCATTTAATAATATGGTCACTAAAAATAAGCAAGCAAAAGCATTTCATGATAGATCTCCATTTTATTTAAAAAGTGGCATTTTTTTTTAAACATAGTGCTAAAATTGCATTCCTAAGTGCAAAGTGGCATTTTGAGCCCGTTCTGATGGCTGAAATTATGATAATAAACGGTTTAGAAGCGCATCCGTTTATTTTCACGATTGCATGCAGGTATTCTGCTATCCGCATGACTAATGGTGTGTATTAGTGGCTCTACAATTTTGTGTAGGTTCCACAAATTAAGACCCAAAAGATAAGATTAGATTGTACCCAGAAGAATGAAGATAGATTTTTCAAGAAAAATTTGTTCACGAAAAAATAAAATGTAAAAAAAGTATATAGTAAAACGAAAAAAATAAATAAAAAGTAAACAACTTATCAGAAGACTACGGTTTGACTTAATTTTCTGTGATTACTGCTTTTATTTCCAATTTTTTTAAGAGCTGATTTGATAATCTATAAGCTCCTAAATTATCTCAAATGAACTAGTTTTGTTTATCCATTATCAAATTGATTTGTCGGCTTAGTAACATATTTTAGTTAGTTATTTTCAAGAAAGTATCAAATTTTTCCTCATAATTATCTATCAATGAACAAATTATCGTTTATCATGTTTCTTCGTATTCGTATTACACTGCCAGTTGTAATGGTGAATTGAATCTAACGTGGCACGAGAGCATATTGTGTAATAGACCCTTGGGGAGTGCCCTAAGCCTTTTGGCTATAACTAAGGTCATCTGCTCAAACATAAAAATAAACGAGTTCGATAATTTTGACAATAGCCCAAGCCTCTTAACCTTGAGATACTAACATGACAAGAACGTTAATTACGAAAATGAAAAATGATTTTTTTTCTTTCAGGCTCTTGAGAAAAGTCATGTTAAAGCCAGTGTTGGCATTAATCAATTACTTTTGTAATCAGATTAAATTAATTATGATTACAATAATCATGATTACAAAAGTAATTGTAATCTTAATTACTGAAATTAATCATTAATCATTAATCATTAATCAGTAATTGATTACCTTGATTATAAACGAATACATCCACTAATGTCATAAA
Source organism: Coenonympha glycerion (assembly GCA_963855885.1). Lineage (NCBI taxonomy): Eukaryota > Metazoa > Arthropoda > Insecta > Lepidoptera > Nymphalidae > Coenonympha > Coenonympha glycerion. The sequence goes on along the minus strand of OY979637.1, from coordinate 9,516,300 downwards.
TATTATCTTCTTCTTCTATATATATAAAAGAATCAGGCATTTTGGTTGTTCCACGGATTCCGCCTAAACTATTGGTCGTAGAGATCTGAAATTTGGTACCTAGGTTGATATTATCATGAATTCGTACTAAGACGGGGATTTCAGAAATTCAAAATTGTAGGTGTAAAAATCGTACATTTAAGGGATTTTCCCATACAAAAGTGATTTTTTTCCGTTGTTCCAGGAATTCCCGAAGAGATCTGAAATTTGGTAGCTAGGTTTTATTAGGTAACAAAATCGATTCGGACTCAGACGGGGATTTTTGAAATTTAAAAAAGTGGCCGCCATTTTAAATTTTTATGTTACTGGGCCGATTGCTCTGAAAATCGATATTTGAGTATCGCAACAAGCATGGAGTAGGAATTTGTGGTCAAAATTTAAAAAAGTGGCCGCCACTTTGAACTTTTTTGTTACTTAGCCGATTGCTTTGAAAATCGATATTTGAGCATCGCAGCAAGCATATAGAACGAATTTATGGTCAGAATGAAAAAAGTGGCCGCCATTTTGAACTTTTTTGTTACTGGGCCGATTGCTCTGAAAATCGAAATTTGAGTATCGCAACAAGCATGGAGAAGGTATTTGTGGTCAAAATTTAAAAAAGTGGCCGCCATTTTGAACTTTTTTTTGATATTGGACCGAATTACTTCAAAATCGAAATCTGACCGTAGCAACAAGTATTGAGAAAGAATATGGTGTCAAAAATTAAAAAAATGGCCGCCATTTTGATCTTCTTTGTTATACAACCGAATTGTTTCAATATCGAAATCTGACCGTGGCAGCAAGACTTGAGAAAGCATCTGGTGTCAAAATTTAAAAAAAATGGCCGCCATTTTGAGCTTTTTGTTATTGGACCGAATTACTTCAAAATCGAAATCTGACCGTAGCAACAAGTATTGAGAAAGAATCTGGTGTCAAAATTTAAAAAAAGTGGCCGCCATTTTGAACTTTTTTGTTATTGGACCGAATTATTTCAAAATCGAAATCTGACCGTAGCAACAAGTATTGTCAAAATTTAAAAAAAGTGGCCGCCATTTTGAACTTTTTTGTTATTGGACCGAATTACTTCAAAATCGAAATCTGACCGTAGCAACAAGTATTGAGAAAGAATATGGTGTCAAAATTTAAAAAAGTGGCCGCCATTTTGAACTTTTTTGTGATTGGACTGAATTACTTCAAAATCGAAATCTGACGTAGCAACAAGTATTGGGAAAGAATATGATGTCAAAATTTAAAAAAGTGGACGCCATTTTTAACTTTTTTGTTATTGGACCGACTTACTTCAAAATCGAAATCTGATCGTAGCAACAAGTATTGAGAAAGAATCTGGTGTCAAAATTTAAAAAAGTGGCCGCCATTTTGAACTTTTTTTTATTGGACCGAATTACTTCAAAATCGAATCTGACCGTAGCAACAAGTATTGAGAAAGAATATGGTGCCAAAATTTAAAAAAGTGGCCGCCATTTTGATCTTTTTTGTTATTGGACTGAATTACTTCAAAATCGAAATCTGACCGTAGCAACAAGTATTGGGAAAGAATATGATGTCAAAATTTAAAAAAGTGGCCGCCATTTTTAACTTTTTTGTTATTGGACCGACTTACTTCAAAATCGAAATCTGATCGTAGCAACAAGTATTGAGAAAGAATCTGGTGTCAAAATTTAAGAAAGTGGCCGCCATTTTGAACTTTTTTGTTATTGGACCGAATTACTTCAAAATCGAAATCTGACCGTAGCAACAAGTATTGAGAAAGAATATGGTGCCAAAATTTAAAAAAGTGGCCGCCATTTTGAACTTTTTTGTTATTGGACTGAATAACTTCAAAATCGAAATCTGACCGTAGCAACAAGTATTGGGAAAGAATATGATGTCAATATTTAAAAAAGTGGCCGCCATTTTTAACTTTTTTGTTATTGGACCGACTTACTTCAAAATCGAAATCTGATCGTAGCAACAAGTATTGAGAAGGAATCTGGTGTCAAAATTTAAAAAAGTGGCCGCCATTTTGGACTTTTTTGTTATTGGACCGACTTACTTAAAAATCAAAATCTGATCGTAACAACAAGTATTGAGAAAGAATCTGGTGTCAAAATTTAAAAAAGTGGCCGCCATTAGGGACTTTTTTGTTATTGGACCGACTTACTTCAAAATCGAAATCTGACCATGGCAGCAAGCATTGAGAAAGAATCTGGTGTCAGAATTTAAAAACAGTGGCCGCCATTTTGAACTTTTTTGTTATTGGACCGAATTATTTGAAAATCGAAGTCTGACCATGGCAGCAAGCATTGAGTAAGAATCTGGTGTCAAAATTAAAGTTTGAAAAGGCCGGCTTAATCATAAGTAATGAAAATTCAACGCGTAAGTTAGTCAAACAGTGGTTCACGTAATCGGAGCTGCGGGTGTCCGCTTGTTGTCATTATGAAATTAACTTTGTTTCATCCAAGTATTCCACGACACTCACGCGTCCTTTTCTTCACAACGACTCTAACATAGGCGTCAAATGAAGGAGGCTTGACTAATAGAGTACCATATACTATAACAAATTTAAAAATCAAAATGGCAGTCATCACAAAACTAAAGTAACATAACATTAAAGTAAATTGAAACAAATTTTTGAGTTAAAGATATACTCGTAAGTCAAAGGAGAGAAGACCTCTATGTCCACTAGTAGGCTCTAACAGGCTGACGATGATGATAATATTTAGTTATTTAAATCGATTTTTAAAATTACTTGGTAGTATGCTCAAAATAATAATGAATCAATTAAGAAGTCAATAAATAATAACTAATATTTATTAATTAAGGTGCCTATAACATACACTGGTCCAATATTCTGAAAACCTATAACATTATGATTTATGATCACAAAATTGTACTTTTAGACTTATTACTTCCTAGCAAACGCCCGCGGCTTCGCTCATGTTGAACTTCAGCTTTTATCCTTCAGGCGTTTAATTTCGAAAATTCCTGTCTTACTGCCAACTGTATTACTGCCATCAATTTTACTTTTGACTACAAATTATTTATCTATGCTTGCTGCTATATCCACATATCAATTAAATTTCAAATAATTCGGTCCAATAACAACAAAGTTCAAAATGGCAGCAACTTTTTTTTAATTCTGACCACAGATTCTTTCTCAATGCTTGCTGCCATGGTCAGATTTAGATTTTCAAATAATTCGGTCCAATAACAAAAAAGTTCAAAATGGCGTCTACTTATTTAAATTTTGAGACCAGAATCTTTCTCAATGCTTGCTGCGATGGTCAGATTTCGATTTTGAAATAGTTCGGTCCAGTAACAAAAAAGTTCAAAACGGCGGCCACTTTTTTAAATTTAGACACCATATTCTTTCTCAATACTTGTTGCTACGGTCAGATTTCGATTTTGAAGTAATTCGGTCCAATAACAAAAAAGTCCAAAATGGCGGCCACTTTTTTAAATTTTGACACCAGATTCTTTCTCAATACTTGTTGCTACGATCACATTTCGATTTTGAAGTAAGTCGGTCCAATAACAAAAAAGTTAAAAATGGCGGCCACTTTTTTAAATTTTGACATCATATTCTTTCCCAATACTTGTTGCTACGGTCAGATTTCGATTTTGAAGTAATTCAGTCCAATAACAAAAAAGTTCAAAATGGCGGCCACTTTTTTAAATTTTGGCACCATATTCTTTCTCAATACTTGTTGCTACGGTCAGATTTCGATTTTGAAGTAATTCGGTCCAATAACAAAAAAGTTCAAAATGGCGGCCACTTTTTTAAATTTTGACACCAGATTCTTTCTCAATACTTGTTGCTACGATCAGATTTCGATTTTGAAGTAAGTCGGTCCAATAACAAAAAAGTTAAAAAGGGCGGCCACTTTTTTAAATTTTGACATCATATTCTTTCCCAATACTTGTTGCTACGGTCAGATTTCGATTTTGAAGTAATTCAGTCCAATAACAAAAAAGTTCAAAATGGCGGCCACTTTTTTAAATTTTGGCACCATATTCTTTCTCAATACTTGTTGCTACGGTCAGATTTCGATTTTGAAGTAATTCGGTCCAATAACAAAAAAGTTCAAAATGGCGGCCACTTTTTTTAAATTTTGACACCAGATTCTTTCTCAATACTTGTTGCTACGATCAGATTTCGATTTTCAAGTAAGTCGGTCCAATAACAAAAAAGTTAAAAATGGCGGCCACTTTTTTAAATTTTGACATCATATTGTAAGCAATTCTTCCCAGTCTTCGCCAAATTATTGAAATTCCTTTTCGTTTACAGGTCCAGGATTGTGAATAAAAGATTCTTTCCACTTATTTATCTTTTTGTATTTTTTCATAAATCAATAATTCAATTAGTAACATTTTTTTCGACATATCTTTTTCAATCACAGTCAGAACTAAACTACTCTTCCATTTTCAAATTTCATAAAAAAGACAGTACTCGAAAATAGTTTTCTTTCCAAAAATTAAACATATTAAATACTTCACGGTGACGCAAAATATTAATGAAAACTTGTACATGAATCTTCTATACGCTAACAACTCGTCCATCCTGATATATATTTCGCGTCCCCGCGAAATACTGAACACTGTCACAAACAAACATCAAATAACCTAAGAATCATATTATCAAAGCCGTATGAAACAAGTTATCATTCAAAAAAAATTTTTTTTTATAAAACAAACTTTTATACATTTTATTAATATCCTTCTCAGCACCAGATCCAGGTTATCATCTAGCACCAAAGTACTCGTCAAAACGGATCAAACGAGTCTAAACTCGATGGGGTTGTGTCATTTAACTACCGAGTTCTTATAACAACTTTTCTGTTCATCATCAGATCAGCTCCATGTCATAATAGTTATCCAATTACACATGTACACAAAATTTAAATTCAATCGGTAACCGGGACGTGCAAAATCTGATTACAAACTAACAAACATCAAAATTGATGAAATAATAAAAGCTGTAAATAACATAAACAGAAAACAACAATTACAAAACATTTCAGGGTAACCCATAAGTATTAATTGTCATCATCTGAATTACTAATTTTTGACTTTATAAATTATAAATTTTCAATTACTGACATCTTGAATTATAACGAACAATATTATGAAAAATGATAATTACAAATTGACATTCTGAATTACTAATTTTTGTCTTTATAAATTATCAATTTACAGTCATTGACATCCTGACTTATATCTATTATAATATTATGAAAAATGATAATTTCAAATTTAATCAAACAAATATTATTATGTATTGCGTTTAAAGTCCTTAAATACGTGCACCTTGCACTTCTAGGTCTTCCACACTATCATGCTACCTTAGCAGTGTGGGCATAATGATCTTCTACACTATCATGCTACCTTAGCAGTGTAGGAATAATGGTCGTCCACACTATCGTGCTACCTTAGCAGTGCGGAAATAATGGTATTTTTACACTATCATGCTACCTTAGCAGTGTAGGGGGTAAGAACTAAGAATACGTGCACATTGCACTTCAAATGGTCTGTTACACTATCATGCTACTTTAACAGTGTAGAAACGAGGTGCATATTGCACTACAATGAAACATTTACAATTTTAACTTCATGAGGAACAATCCTTGTTTGCATCAAAACATCAAACAAAAATTACTTTACACTAATTGAAATACAAACTTCCAGTTTGTACTAACACACAATGAGGTAAAATTAACATACGATGTTTCATCTCAATACATTGTCTCGCTGTTACAAATTAATACACCATTCCATGCATTAGATCCTATAACGTCAACAAATATTTTTAAAGTGAAACTTTTATTACATCGTCTCAAACTTTTTCGTCTATGTGTTGCAAGTCGCGTGACGATCGGCCGCGGAGTAGGAACAAAGTGAAAGGCGCTCGTCAGAGCAGCCAAGACCACAAAAGTTTGACTGTGGTTTCATAAAACCACACAATATTTTTTATAAAAAAAAAATTAAAATTATAATCTCTCTGAAACATATCTAAATCACAAAATTTTATTTTTAACCATCAGTATATCCTCGCAAAGGATGACTCACTACCCTCTCCATTAAAACAGGACCAAAGATGTGCCTTATCAATCGTGTATAATGATAATAATATTATGTTGTTAATCCTTTTTTTTGTAACAAAATTATCCTCCAATCCTCATGATACAATATTTTAGTTACACTAATATAAACATAAACATTTCGGTCTTAATTTTATACTTTTATCGCAACCTTGTTTATACATTATGTTCTTTCAATTCTCACTAGATCTCTCATTTTAATATCAAACGGTTTTTTTGTTTCTGTCTATATCAAATCTATTGAACTTTTTTTTTATGACTTTTGCATACCATTACCACTCATGATACTAATAATTACATGGCGTTTTCATTTATTTTTTAGCTCGTGAAATGGCTTCACAATATTTTTAGTCAATATAAAGTAATTCCCTAATCTGTGTTTTTTAACACGCGGTAAAAAAAAAATAACAGTGCTAACCAATTTTTCCTTAAGTCACCAGTGGGACATGTGAGGTCACAATATCTAAATCGACCGCCAGAAAAATTAAAATAAAGTGCTGAATTTAATCTAATTACGAAGTCTCGCAATTTTGTGAATACGTATCAAATTTAAGTGAAATAAATACGAATATTCCTATAAGGACATATTTTTAAGGAAATAGATGACAACTATTTTTATTTCCCTTTTCGTCTTTCTCAAGCTCTTTGTTACTAACCTAACAAATGGATTGGACATAATTATTAATATTCGATATGGTATGGGATGACTTTCGTATTTGAAAAGACTATTTATGTTTTTTTTTTAAATATTGCTAAGGTTTTGCCGTCTGCAACACATTGGCACTACCGTACCTAAATCCATCCTTAGTCACCTGATACTCCCAGATGCGCTTAAACACAAAATTATTAGGTACATAAATCCATCAATCATCTGCTTCTAAACTGGAAGATTTTTTATATATTCTTGTGTTTTCAAGTTTTTGGTGAACAATCATGTGTCTACCGTTTCTATTAGACATTAATCAGAATTTTCTTAGTAATTTCTACTGCTGGGCTTTTACTCGTTATAAGATGGTATAAGTAGGTACTTATAGCTTTCTCAAGACGAAATTGATAGTTCGTTAAAAAAAACTGAATCCTTTTGTCAAATCTCAATAGTTAGGTTGACCGAACTACTATAGGTATTAGGTATATATAATTCATACTGCCCATCAGGTGTTAGGATCTTTTCTTTTTACTCTTAGTGTCTTGAGTTAACGAAATCTAACAATATTCAGTTATATGGTTATAATATAATTCAACAGGTTTTATACAAAATTTCCAACCAAACGATCACTCTATTCCTCAATACGTAGCAACGGAAAATCTTACTATATTTCCTTTCTGTCAAAACAAATCAAAAAAAAATCTATCACCCGTTCTAAAATAATTTAACCCATACAGTCTTTAAGCGATTGCTTCTATATTTGCAACTTGACTAGCTATTTCTGTAATCATTTTCGATTTTTAAATCATCTTGCCGAGTGAGCCTTCTGTACCTTTAGTACTATTATGTACTCCGTGACCTAGCTCAACGAAATTCTTAGTAAGTAAACAATCACAGTACCAATTCATAATAATAGATATCGAGCAACTTTGTCTTTTGTCCAAACTTGCGTAATTATGAAGTTAATTCGAAAAAATGAATGCTTATCACCATAATTTTAAACTATTTGTAAACTTATACCGCAGATTTTAACTTATACTGCCAACACTACTTCATGTCATAATTAAAATAAGTTATACAATGATTACCGTTTTTGATGTGCCCATTACTATAATATCGTTTAATCATAGATCGTTACGAAAACAATTTCGACTGGTCAAACTTTTACTATCGTCGTTAGCTGTAAGCTTTCATACAAAAACCAATAACGTTTTCCTACTCGTAAATATGTATAATCCGGTTTTCATAACTTTTAGAAATGTTGCAGATACAATGAAGTACTTTGTTCATAAGTTTAACTTTTTAAGAAGTATTGCTTATGTTAAAAGTTATTAGAGTCTAATGATATCCATATTTTTGACCTTAAAACTTACTCGAGTATTTTTTTGAAATAAAACGTACGAGCCTAGATTAAAATGTACTGAATCTAATAAAACCAAAATTGTCCAATTCAGTAGGTAACGTTTACTGAGTGGATGGGTAAAAACTCAAGCAATACTTATTTCAAGAATAATATTTAGGTTCTGGACTTGCAATTCTCTCTATACGAGCATACGAAGTATTTTTCAACCGCGTTTATAAATCGTATTTAGGTGAAGTTAATAAAATATTTATTTCAGTTAACAAAATCACAATTTTTTTAGTAAAGCCAAATTATTCAGTTAGCCATTTTACGTATGACACAATTTCCTTCTCAAAAAATTATTTATTTTATTACGTTGACTGCCGGTAGAACAATGACGACTTCCCATTCATAATTTTAGTTGAGAATATTTTATATTAATATATATATATAACAAATATTTTTTAATTTCATTCTGCCTATATTCCTTAACTCATTATTTTTAATTTTTTTTTAACATATAAATGTAAAACAAACTCATTTTTAGTTTCATCTATTTAGTTTATCTAAGTAGATATATCTATCAAGAAAAAAGCGACTCTATCCAAGAAATATCCAAAGATAAGGTAAAGATAAGGTATTCAATATACGCTATGGTTAACATAAGTCACTTGTCCTAGGATTTGTTACTATCATTAGTTGTGATTTATCCTGTATAAATATAGTTGTAAGTCTTGAGCAATGTTGCGAGGTACACAATTGTAAATAAATCCGTAGTCAATTAAAGAAAACCCTATTGAGTTGATAAAATAATATCAGATTATGTAAACATGAATAATACGAAAATGCAGAACTACCAAAACAGAATATTAGAAATGAACATTAGAAATAGTTTTGTCTGAATCAATAACCGAATAGTTGTGTTGATAACTATATAGCAAAATAATTCAATAAAAATAACATCAAGTGCACATACTGCACTAACGTTTCCTACAAGTGCTTACTCTTTATCTAAGTTGATTGTAACGTTATTGTAATGCTTCTTTAATAACTTTTTATTTTAGTACCCAAATTTACCCACCTATGTGATTGTGATGTGTTTCTCTATCACATTATCGACATTTAAAATTTGTTACAACTTGCCAATTACAAGCAACGTTGCCGATTACTTTTTGAGTAAACAATAAAAAGTATTTACTAATAACTGCCAAATAACAAACGTCCAAAGAAACTGTTTAAGCAGAACTGACTTGAATTATAATATGTGTAGTTAATATGTCTTCATCTAAAACAATTCAGTCATCTAGTAACAATAATATCAATGAGCAGTTTGTTTGCTGACCCAACAATAAATTTCAGCGCTTTCTCTTACTTTATTTCAAGTTATAAATGATTATAATTATTCGATATTTAGATAGCAAATTACAATTATACTGTGAGATTAGTACGCGTTGGATCAATTTAAATTCAAATTTCGATTCAATTCAAACTTTGACTTTTTTTACAAAATTAAATTGTATTGAACATTTAGCATTATTAATGTATTTTGTACTAATCTTACTGGTTACATTATTTTATGAAAACATTAATTTTTCTCTACTTATTTATAGTTGTTTGATTATAAAACCTCTTTGATATATATTAATTAATAATAATCAATAATCATTAACCATTATCAGTTATCACCAAACAACATAGTTTGCAGCGATGCAGGTATAATAGCGCAAGTACAAACGAGAATACGCGACCCATTAAGCTCAAGTCTCGATAACATCTGCAATGTATGACCCCTGTGCAATCTATGACTATCTCTAAATCTATTTGCCGCTTATCGGTTCGGTGATGTACGGGGTGTGCGTCGCTGTACCGCAGGCCGTCCTGCCTGCCATCCAGCTGCCAGCACTGCTAAGAGCGACATCCACCGACGTACTCGACACTCGTAGCACGTTGCCGCCAGCGACGATTTCGCCTGCACCTTGAAACACCAACTGCTCCACCACCAAGCTGCACCTTGAAACAGCAACTGCTCCACCACCAAGCTGCACCGTAGACTCCAACTGCTGCCACCACCAGGCTGCACCATGGGACACCAGGCTGCACCGTAAGACACCAACTGCTGCTACCACCAGGCTGCATCGTGAGACACCAACTGCTGCTACCACCAGGCCGCACCGTGAGACACCAACTGCTGCTACCACCAGGCTGCATCGTGAGACACCAACTGCTGCTACCACCAGGCCGCACCGTGAGACACCAACTGCTGCTACCACCAGGCTGCACCGTGAGACACCGACTGCTGCACCGTGAGACACCAACTGCTGCTACCGCCAGGCTGCACCGCGGGACATCCATTCACTCCGGGAACGATCACATGGCTTCTTGAGTCACTTACCTGAAACCATTTAAACAACGAGTATCTCTCTCCTTATACCCACACATTATGTACCTACACACAATAATATGTAGTACATTCAATCTCCTACCATAAACTTATGAAACATGAATCTCTTAGAATCCAAAATTACTTTACATTTAGTACACACACTGTGGTAACTGGTAAAGATTTGTAAATCAATCAATCAATCAAACAATTTATTTGCATACATGTGTCAGGTATAAAGATTATAGAGAAGTTGTACAATCTCTCATCTCTTTTGGCAATTTATTGTATATTTTACAAAGATTTAAATCTTTGATATTTTAACAGCCATCACGCAAACACCCTTATAAAAGAATGTGGAATTGTGAATGTCTTATACATTCTAAAACACAAATACATTAACATGTACCTTCTCGTGGGCGTAGAATTGCACCAGGGTAACGGTAGTACGTTATAGTCCCTGATGACGTCCCTCTTCGGATCTGTAAGCAATTCTTCCCAGTCTTCGCCAAATTATTGAAATTCCTTTTCGTTTACAGGTCCAGGATTGTGAATAAAAGATTCTTTCCACTTATTTATCTTTTTGTATTTTTTCATAAATCAATAATTCAATTAGTAACATTTTTTTCGACATATCTTTTTCAATCACAGTCAGAACTAAACTACTCTTCCATTTTCAAATTTCATAAAAAAGACAGTACTCGAAAATAGTTTTCTTTCCAAAAATTAAACATATTAAATACTTCACGGTGACGCAAAATATTAATGAAAACTTGTACATGAATCTTCTATACGCTAACAATATTCTTTCCCAATACTTGTTGCTACGGTCAGATTTCGCTTTTGAAGTAATTCAGTCCAATAACAAAATAGTTCAAAATGGCGGCCACTTTTTTAAATTTTGGCACCATATTCTTTCTCAATACTTGTTGCTACGGTCAGATTTCGATTTTGAAGTAATTCAGTCCAATAACAAAAAAGTTCAAAATGGCGGCCATATTTTTTAAATTTTGCCCAGCATAAGCTGTTGGTTTTGCTCTTCCAATAAATTTAATAAGTATTTAAAATAAGTAATCAAGTAATCAAATTAATGATTACGATTAATGATTAATTAATCGTAATCAAAATTTTTGATTATGATTAATTAATCGTAATTAAAACTTTTGATTATAATTATTAATCAGTAATTTGTAATTGTAATCAGATTACTTTTGGGCCAACACAGTGTTAAACTCTATCGCCAAGTTCGGAGACCTAGAAGACGATAACAACGACCATAGATCAACTGATTCGCATTCCATTATTTTAAAACATCAATTATACCCATCATATAAATTCAACAATGTCAAAGTCTTCCCAAAACGTAAGGATTACCTACCGCCTTGCGCCATCGCCCCACGACCGCCATCGCTCGGCCGCCGCCAGTTTCGTGCCCGCAGCCTTAAATCTAAAATCTGTGGTGTAAAGTAAATTACTTTATCTACGCTCATTGCTTAAAGTTCGAATTATGAAATCAAAATCTGTCACATATTGACCTACTTTATTCACAGACTTCTATAATTATTAAAAAGTTATTCATTTTAACATCGCTGTAGGTACTATGGAAATATCTCTAGATAGTTGAATAATTTCTATTACGATACGCGGCTCTGGGTTCCTGTATTATTGTGTGTCGTCATCTGCACAGACCAGGGAATAACTTTCTTTTCTCTGTGGTCGTCATAGCCAAAAGAGAGTGTAGTGTGTAGTGAGCTTAGAGAATTTAAACATATATATATAGAGAGGCCATAGTTTACTTATCACTATATGTGTCGGGGTGGCAAAAACCGCCATAAACTGTAGCACTTTGACATGCGCATTGCTTCATGTCAAAGTACTAATGATGTGACTACTATTATACCGTTATCGATAAATTTCATACTATGCTTGTGATAGCTGAGTAGATAGGAAAAAATCTCGGGGTTTTACAGAAACTAAAGCTTTTCTTTAGCTATTATCTATTGCAAACTTTTATAATAGAGGAAAGGGCTTCAGGAATAGATATAGTTTGGTCTCGCGGGATTTGTTAAAGTATTGGCTGTTGGTTTAAATCCGGTCGCCTTAGTTTGAAGTTACGATGAATAGGGTATTTGACTCCAATTTTTTTATTACTTTATTATAAAGTAGAATTAAAATAATGACGTGCACTGAAAGAACTAATTAAATCGATCAAATAACAAAAAAGTTATAAGCATTTAAAGATTTGTGATTAGACAGAGATAGCAACATGAACATTGTGACGTCACAAAGTACCAATGCCATAGTAGCTTCGTGCGGCTTCATACAAATTTTCGTTTTGCGAGAAAGGGATAGAAGATCCCCCCACTCCAAAGTTTAAACGCCTGTAACTTTGTAAATCTTTGTTGGATTTTAATATTTCTTTCACTGCACGTTATTATTTTTATCCTAGTTTATAATAAAGTAATATTTTTTATCAAATTCAAAAGTAGTGTAAGACCCCATTAAGGGAGATTCAGTAGAACGAGAAGACCCACGCATACTTATTTTTTCCCGGAGATGTGAATTTATTTTGTATGAATTAAATAAAATTTTCAGCACATCAGGTAAATATTATAATAATGCTGACCACAACCCACAAAACCTAATAACTGACATAAATACATAGACAACACTAACACGCAATAGACAATAATATTATAGATTAAAGTTATAAAAAAGAAACAGAGAGTAGGCCAAAGACAAACAAGTACGAGTCGGACTCGTGCATGAAGGGTTCCGTAAATTTTATATAATAATATAAATAAAGGAGTGAGGCATTTTCGTTGTTCCACGGATTCCGGTAAAACTAAAAGTCGTAGAGATGTAAAATTTAGTACTCAGGTTCATATTATTAGGTCATGAATCTACAGAATATTTGTATATTCTGTACAAAGACTGAGGATTAAAGAGGAGTTGTAACCTCAAGATTAAAAAAAAGAATATTTCTCGTTAACTAACGAAGAGCCTAATACATCACGTAGTGTATTAATCATAATACTACTATTACATGTAAATTATCTGACACTACTGTAAGTAACTAATTTGTTTTTTACTACAATATTATTTTAGATAGTATGTTATTTGAATTATACGTCATATACGTCAGATACAGTATATTTAATCTGTGATGTGTATGTGTGTCATGGTTACGTCAGATAATAATTATTGTCAGTTGGTGACATGTGGATAGCAAGATTTTTTTATTTTTAACGTAGGTAGGTATTTATTCCACGATAAAATAATTTTGCATCTCCGGAGAAAAATGTATACGACTCGTAATACTGTATGTTCTTAAGATAATCGTTACTTCGCATCAAGGCGATCGATTTCAAAACCGTTAGCCATTAATTTTTATCAGTAGGTTTTAATGGTAGTTTATGTTCATTCATTTTTGCTCTCTCAAATCTTTAATGACTAACCACGAACTACTTACTACATCGATAATATTTCCATATCGATAGATAGTTAGAGCAGCCCTTCTGATCAGCTGTCTGGTGCCTATCTGTGATTGGCCGATGGCTGTGATTGGCTATTTCAATTCTACAGAAGATGGCGGATATACCCACCCAATAAGACTGACAATTTCCTGTCCTTATATTTACTTTGTCTTTGGTAGTGAGTGAATCCTCAATTTTGTTTTTTTTTTTTATATAAGGAGTCCACAGACAACATTTAGTTGGTAGTCATGATCGACCATAGACAACAATTAATTCACGGAAACAATAATTTTCCCTGCCTTATATGACTGATTAAAAAGTGTGTTCATACAGAATATTGAAAAGAATTATGTATAATTTTTGATTATTTAAAAATATACTTTATCTGACTTGTATAAATATTTTTCTACTCTTTTTTGTTTCATGACTTTTTTAACAGACTATACGAAGTTTGCAACTGAATTTTGGCGCCATACCTAACTTTTAACATTTCAATGTGTTATTTTTGTTATTTAGTCAAAACTTAGCGCGGAAAAATGTCTAGCAGTGAAACGTACTAAAGAAAATTTAACTCCACCTGACATTTTAGTAATTGCAATAAAAATGACCCACAATATTTTACCAACAAAGTGAAGGATTTACGACAAACGTTAGCAAGATTTTATGGTTTGGATTTATGATAATTTGAGCGTAGATAAAGTAGTGTATGAAACTCTACATAATTAGGTATTAAAACACTCGTGTGATACTATTAAAAAACTCGCCTGCGGCTCGTTTTTTAAACTCACACTCATGTTTTAATACCCCCCATTACATCACATATTGCAGATGTGTGATATTGCAAATGTCCTGATATATATTTATATATATTTACCCAACAATTTGTTCGTTTTAAGATTCCTTTTGATTAGAGCATTGTTTAGCTAATCGGGGTTCAATTCAATGATAATGAGAATGTAGGTCAACATAAGATAGTATTGACTCTAAATTACTTAAGGTAAATTCTAGATAAAACCTAATTAAATCGGTTCAAGCTTTCATGGACCTAAAGATGAATAGTTAACGTGCATTCAGCAGACTGGTTTAGCCGTTGCGTCCCGGGAAACGGAACATTTTTCACAAACAAATTGATGTAGGTACTTTACCAGTTCCGGGCGTACATGACTCTACACTTATGAACATAATCCTAATGGATTTACCGTATAAAACTCATTTAGGTTATTCACATTGCAAAGAACTGTGCACTTTATCTTCTCTGTAACGATAACTTTCAAAAACACTTATCGCATTATTCATAGCCTTCAAGAAAACTTTTGTACCCAATCGAAAGTTGACCAAGTTATCTATATTATGATCAAAGGTAGGGTAGTAAATATTTATATTTATTTGCATCAATATGAAGTTGCGTGTATAAGGCTACCATTGCAGAGTTAATTCTGGATAGATCTACAAAATATTCTCTTTTAAATTTCAAACCGAAAAATATCACGGATACCGTTAAATATTGTAGGCGTTATTTAATTTAACGGAAATGTAGCGTTTTATCGCGAAAATCAACGGATTCACTGCCAAACCGATATTAGCATAATTTATTGCGGTCGACAGTGCGTGGGCCTATATTATATACTCTTACGATTTCACAGCGAAAACAGAACTGCTATAAACTCATATTTATGTTGAATTGTTTCAATTACTAGCACAACCATTATTTGCAGACATTTACTCGTAGTAACTGAGCTCGAAAGATTCTCTTATTCAAACATATTTTACCATTTTAAAGTTAAGTCGAGAAACTTAACTTCAATCGCTCAGTTTGCAACTCCGACGCAATATCCCCTATTTGGCTGTTTTTTTTACTTTACATATAAAACATTTTACACATAAAACATTTTTGTGTAAAAGTCATGACTAAACATTATAGCTATGTAAGGGAGGCTGTCCAAGCAACCTCCGCGAGTGCCCGATTGCTACGGTGCCCCTCTGTTGCGCACGGGCCGGTGCTCCCTGGTAACGTCGGATAATACTCGTAACCGACGGCTTATAGCTTGGCCCGGTGGACAGGTGGCGTTTCCTCGCGTGTCCCTCTGAGTCCCAGCACAGTGTCGAATCGCCTACACCCACACCGGAGGAAGAAAACCTCATTAAAAAATTTCAGGCGGGGGCGGAAACGCCCACAAGTCCCTTCGAGGCACTAAGAGGAAGACAACCTCGTAAAAAAACACCGAAGTGGGCGGGAACGCCCGTCGAGAGGGATAATAACGGCGGTACATCCCTCGCGCAGGAGACGCACCGGTTGCTGGAAGGCAAACATCTTTCTTCGGCTTCCGTGTGCGCCGGCCTGCGGACGACGGACGTAAGGGGGCTATGGCGTCCGTTGCCCGAACTCCATCAACAGGCCGAGGAGGTGGCGTGCCCTGTTAGGACGCGTCTCCCGGAAGAAGTCGGCAGCGGCCAGGCTGCCGGCAGCAGCGACGCAAATGAATCCCGTACTCCCACCAACGAGGTCCGTTGTGGCAAGCGACAGGTTTTAGTGGGTGCAAGCCCCACATAACCCCTCCGTTTCCCCTGACGGAGGGGTATGCATTAGGCATTTCCTGTCATTAAAAAAAATAGCTATGTTACGGGAAATATATGAAATCAGGAATACATTTCTCAGGAAATGTGTTTATTACTTGATGTAAAAATTCTCCTTTCACACATTTCCTAAATGAGCCAGGAAATGTATACATTTCCTAGGATTGGATACATTTCCTGGTTTTCACACATATCCGGTAACAGCTTACCACATTAATTCTGATTAAAACCCCTTATAGAAATTTATAGAACCCCTATTACTTTCAGTAGTAATGGTCTGTAAATACGTACATGTCGAGGCTATTTTTATCGGCTTGCGGTTCCACTGACACGTAATTCAGTGATGAAATGCGAATCAGAAGTGGTCGAAGCGCTACGTCAACTTTACCACAGCTCTGTGGCTGAATTACGAAACGCCTGAGTTAAGGCGAACTACACGGGGCTGGTCGCCGCACCGAAGTCAATTTTAGTTTTTAGTCAATAGTTTTTCACGGTTAATGTTAAGTTTATTTAGTACATTAAGGCCATTGTTCATAGATGTTTTGGCCCTGAGCACGACTCGGGGCTGACAGTATGCGGTTTGAGCAAGGCATCGGATACGGTATTGGTTTAAAAAGAGTAAAGTATAAAACCAGGGTCTTCGAAGCTAGCAGTCACTATACCCAAACTATACCCATGTAATATTATCTACTCACTTCTATAATAAAATCTTCGCTAATCGTTTTAATTTAAGACAGACGTAAACTGTAGCTCACAAAACACACTGTCTAATCAGGGCATATTTTAATAAGGCATATAAAAGTAATAAGATATAGTTGACTCATGGTATTTAAATTGTGGGAAATTCAGTATCATCATAACTTAATTGGGTATAACCATGGTATAACACTACGAGTACTTATTAATTTGATAAAAATATTACTTAATTATAAACTGGGAAAAATATTAAAATGTCTGTATCTTTGTAAATCTTTGTTGATTTACAAAGATACAAACATTTTAATTTTGAAGTGGGTCTTCTATCCCATTCTCATTTGTTAGAGTATCGAGATTGCAAGTTAGAAAGTTATTTGTTTTGCTATAATCCATACAAGTAGCCTGAAAACAATCTGTATTGTCCAAAATGCAGATTATTTTCAAGTAGAGGATTGTAGCCGAATAAATAATAATTTTTGTGTTTATATTAAATGAATTAACTTTGGATTTCCGCATAATGACCTCTGTTTCTATTCAAGTAACAAAATAGTCGAATCAGGGCGTGCGTTCATCCTTAAGCCTTAATTTTATGCTTTTCAACAGGGAAAGGCCGAGCTGGCGCGTATTTTTTATGGCCGGCGGATAGGTACGGTCCACTTTAATAATATAGTCATAACCGCGATGCTAGTCCTCGATAACGTAGCATAAACATAGGTTACCTAGAACGAGTAGTGCTGTTTTCATTTACGCAGAACTTCCATTCTGGTGTAGTTTGGTGCGCTGATGTAGTTCGAAGTTTGATTCCTGGTACAGTTTTATTAAGATTGTCTCCTGGTTTTACACGTTGTCTAGTAACCAGATATAAATTAATAAATCATTTGTTCTTTTCTTGGCTCCGGTTCTGGGTAATATTTTTTATTTCTAATTTATAATAGGTATATAAAATTGTCATGTCACGGCGTTTGTAACAAACCTTTCCAAAAATGGGCTTGTACATTTTTATGTTTTTTTTTGTAAGTATATAAATAGTAATAATATTTATTAGTAATTTTTGGTAGATCTGATAAAAAGGACGTCGACTGATAAAAATTGAGAAATATTTTTATGGCGTTTGCCGGGTGATAGAACGTACCTGTAAGTATGCACGTATGACGTACAGTGCGACAAGGCTTTTGTGGCGCTTGGATGACATTGTCATGAGGGCACCACCGTAAGACAAAGGCAGCCAGCAAATAAATTTTCCCCAATTTTAGGGAGTAAGTATATTAAAAATGTCAGTGCTGAAAAAATCGAGTGAGTTTTATCTTATATTAACGGATTGAGTACTATATTCTGACTGAATTCTAGTATCAGGAAAATAGGTGTATGGAAAGGCTGTAATTAAAAAAAATAAATTTCAGATTATTTTATTATAATCATGGTCACTGCGAATTATATCAAGCGGATGAGTATCAAAATTTCCTCCATCATCGTCTTCACTACTACCATCATTACTGTCACTTCTTTTTTCTTCTGAACATACTTCTATGATGTTTTATCCAAATATCCATCTTTTAAACGGTACACAGCAACTGTGCCACTCATCTGTAGAAATGGCCTTAAATTATTTTAATTATTTTATAGTGTAACCATTAAAATCATTTCTATATGTAATATCATTTCTGTATATAATATCATTTCTTTCCGTTAGAATCTCTGTTGCATTTCTAAATAGAAAACCAATCTTTTTAATATGATGTCTAAGAATTTCTCGACTGCCTTGAAAACCGATTTCTTCTCTAAGTACACGATGTAAATTCTTTACTGATAGGATTTATTTCTTCATGGTATAAAATTGATGAATTTTCCGACATTAAACACCGGTATCAAAAGCATCCATCATAAGTTTGTTATTTCTTGTTTTTCTCTTCTTCTATCTATAATAACGCCTGATGTTTTAGCAAAAAAGCTTCCTTCATTAGAAAATTCATACTACAGTGCGTAAAGAAACGCCTGAAGAACAAAGAAACATAATATTGCACATTCTAGAAATAGATAGGTAACGTATTTATTCCGATCGGGTGAGACTTTACGATTCCCGAGTATGGTAACATTTACCTGTGTCAGCGGCAACTCGATCATTTACTCTTTTGAATGGAATTATTGGAGCCCTTAGCTCTTTCTCCTACATAAAAAAACTCTTTAACTTTTAGCACTATTTCTATAACACCACTTTAAAGTACTTTTGGCATGTTTTTGAATAAATAATAAGCAAAAACAATACAATATTTTGTGTTGTTATGACAGCGATATGTTGACAGAGCGAACTATCAAACACTAGATGACATTAAAGTTTCCGATTTTTGCCGCGCGCCTCAATAGCCTTGTCGCACTGTACGTACGTAGTAAGTATTCGATGGCTCAGGTACGTGTATAACAGAGATACTAGGCCGCAACTAGTTGCCATCCTATCAACAAGGTACCACTATATTAGTACCTATATATGGTACGACTCATTATTAAATTAAAAATTACAGATACCATAATATTATAGCAATCAATGCCTTCGAGGTTATTTTCAACACGTATTCAAAAAATCATACCTGCTGTAATTTGTTATAGTATTTAGTTATATTGCAGTTTATACAAAAAATTATATATTTTATAACTTATAGAGAGATATCTTGAAGGGCATTGCAATTTACCAAAGGAATGCAGCTATTAAAAAAATCGTGATTTGTGATTTGAATCTTCTATACCCGTCCACATGTAGCGTTCACTCATTTTGCCGATAATCGGTTATGCTCTTCAAATTTCTAATTAATACGGGGGCTGCGTAAATACCCACCTAGTACCCACCACCTCAATTTCGTGTTCGCTTTGCCTGATAACACAGAATGAATTGCCTCGTGGTAATTTTGGGTAGGTACACCCATTACCCAGTAACCAATATTATACCTAGGTGCGGACATAATGTTTTGTCTACGGCGAAGCTTCAGCCGTGGATAGTTACCCTTACGTCTTTCCTGCCAGGAAAGATGCACCGCCAAGAGATGTTGCTTTCTGGTGCGATGCTGTGTAGATATACCATCTTCAGCTGCATCACCATTTACAATACAACAAAACACTCACGTAATTAAAAATAAAATATTACTAGTATGTCTAGTTGCTAGACATTATTTTTTTTACTACTACATAGTTTCAAAATATTTAGTCTGAAGAATTCCAAATAACGAATAAAAATCTGTTGCCCGGGGTTTTCTTTCATTATAATTAAACTAGCAGTGCCCGCGGACTCCGTTCCGCGTTATAAATATTTTTGTCCCGGCCCGTTTGTCCCGCGTAATGCTCGGTTTCCACAAAAGCTGACCTGTTTGAATAAGAATAACCAACCAGATTTCATCATTTTGACATCTCCTCTCCCCCCAGTTTCTGAGATGTCAAAATGATATATCTGAATGGTTACTCAAATACAGCTTTGCTCGCTTCGCTTTGGTGGAAACCGGGCCTTATACCCAAAGCCCACAGGACGCGAGGCATTTGGATAGATCATATCATACTGCCTATACTTACCTATCGCCACGCAACGGCCACGGCGCGCAACACGTTTTTTTTGCTAATATCTTTGAAGATATATGTTTAAACTGTATAAAGTAATGCGCACAAATATTCTGCATTAAATTTCCGTTCTAAAAAACATATTAACAAAGATAAAATTAATACCATATGGGCTAAATAAGCTTTACAAAAATTATTTACTTTTAATCCACAATTTTAACAGTAAAAGCAGTTATTGTGAGTTACCCGTAGGAGATAGGCATATGCTATCGCGGACTTTTTTACAGATTTTGATACGTTCCTTAATATTGTAGAACATTGTTTTGTTCTATCTTCAATAGTTTCCGCAGCGCACGCGATGAAAGCAATTTTTTCTACGACTTGGATTACATTATTCAAGTTTAAGTACAGATACGTATTTAATTTTGAAAATCATTATAGCCTATGACACTCCACAATAACGTAGCTTTCTATTGGTGAAAGAATTTTGAAAATCGGTTCAGTGGATCCAGAGATTACCCCTTACAACGTCACAAACTCACAAACTCACAAACATCGTTACGCTTCCTCTTTATAATATTAGTATAGATGAATAAGAGAACAGGTTTAGCGTGTAGGCGGATTTTAATCATAAACGAGTCCTTAGTGGAAGCTTACGGGTTAAAATTACTCTCTTCACTCAATTATTTATATACTTTGAATTTATGAGCTGTCTATTTATACCGTCTGCAGTTCTATTGAAGAATTACGAGTGCAAAGGAATTTTCAGTACTCAACCAACCGACTCCACGAGATCGTAATTTTCGTTCGTTCGCTTTATCGGAGGCACTTTTACCCGTTCATTTTTAAAATACGATGTTCGACAAATTCACTTAATGCCGCGTTAAATGAACCGTGTTAGCATAACAAAAGATTTATACTCGGAAAACGATTACGAAACGGACTTTATTCTTAGGCTCTGTTTCCACTAGAGCCAAAAAGAGTAAGGAAGAAGACGATTCGTGAATAACCAATCAGGGGTTGATTAGCAAAATAAAATGCCCCCGATTGCCTGAAAATTAAAAAAATACCCTTTACTCAAATATTTTAATTTACAGGGCAAATAAATTTTCAATGATTATATGATTATGATAAATACCTTTTATTTAAAAATGAGAAGGCAGATATTGCGATTTCTACATTTCCTTAGCTAGCTTCCATGGAAGAAAATAAAGGAGTAAAAGAATGGCGGAGGACCTACTGCGCTAAGCTGGTACTCTCGTACACTTAGTGCGTTCTCAGACTTAAACATTTTGAAAGAAAGAAAGAAAATAATTAAAAAAGAATAGAAATAGGTACAAGTAAAAAACAAAAAAAAAAGAAGACAAGATAAAACTAAAATAACAAAAAGTAAGAAACTAAAAAAACGATATAAACACAAAAACCCTCCTATAGATAAGAAAAAAAAAATGATTTAAACAATAATTTCTCTTTTCTAAATTATCTCGAGGAAAGATTTAGTAATCTGTAGCATAATGTAGTGGGTAAAAAACCGTATTTCGGACACAACACTGCTCTGTAGCTATTGCTAGTGTAGTGATGCATACGCTTTCTTCTTAATTTCCACTTTAAATCTCATCTTTGCTTTGGTGGGAATCTGGCATTATTCAATGGAAAAACCACAGCCAGCGTCACTACTTCGCGTTCAGTCGAATACAAATATTCACATAATTCACGCCTTGGCGAATCGAAAATTTCAAATGGCACTTAGAAAAGCACTATGTACACACAAAATGTCGATTGCTTAAATACTGCTCGGTTTAAATGAACACAGAGGGATCTTCCGCCGCGTTTGTACGTTACTTTCATCATTAAGAGAAGCGTTTTCATTTTCCACTAAATTTCTTCCTTGAGTTTCCGCAATAATTAAGAATAAGGAGTAAACTTTCTGTAAATTAAACTGGAAATTCGTTTCTTTTTTCTGCGTAATAATATAACAACTAGTATTAATTTATAATTAAAACAATAGCTTCAACGTTGGATATTGAATATATTTATTTATTTCCTTTTTCATACTGAGATTGCATATCAGTTCAGTTTTTAGTCTTAAGTTACGAGTAAGTAGGTATGTATTGTGTTAAATGTACATTAAAATATTAATTATTAGTTATTCCTAATTATCAGAATATATCTTTTACTGTACTATTATGTTCTTAGTTAAAATTTAAAACTATGTTAAAGCATTCTCCTGTATCAAAAAAACAGTCTAAATAATTAAATAGGGTTTGTCTACCTTTAGTGTTTCGGAGTATTTCTTTAAGGATTTTTAAAATGCTTTTTCCTTATAATCCTATTTTTATCCACTCAAGCACATGGCCGTTTCTAAAGTCACGAAGTACACCATAGGCATTACTAAAATTTGGCGCCAACTGTGTTCTCATATAAAAAACACAAAATCTCGCTAGTTTAATCAGCTTGGATGACATAATATTATGTCATCCGCGCAACCACTCTGGGGTAGGCTATTGCAGCACACTCCACTCATAGGTTAGCTCAGCCTATTGTATAGTCTGGCATGAACCAAGTAACTGATTGAAATACATGATACAATTTCACACCTGCTCTGTACCGAAGGCATCTAAAATTGAAGTGCAAATCCTCAAGTCTCGGATCGGAAGGTAGATTGACGCTCTAACAATACCTGACAGTAGTTTCCTTTGTTCCAGTGGTCGAAAGTCACAAAGGCGAGGTGCTCG
Organism: Coenonympha glycerion; assembly: GCA_963855885.1. Lineage (NCBI taxonomy): Eukaryota > Metazoa > Arthropoda > Insecta > Lepidoptera > Nymphalidae > Coenonympha > Coenonympha glycerion. Next base: position 9,492,798 of record OY979637.1, on the reverse strand, counting down.
AGCTGTCTCATGTACAGAGAAGCGACATGGGCGCGTACTACTGCATTGCGAGCAACGGCGTACCGCCCACCGTCAGTCGCCGATATCACGTGCAAGTGCATTGTAAGTCTGCCGCGCTCCCGGACCAACTGATCGGAGACGATTTATTCGCTTAATTCATGCGAATAAGTTACTTTAATGAAAAACACTGTTTACTTTCTATTTACGTTCATGCCAAATTAACTACCGGTAAGCTGTAAATACATTCAAAGTGCACGTTAGTGCGCTATGGCAAATTCCGCCCACAAAAAGTTTTAGCCACAGCCGTGGCCAAAACTTTTTGATAGTCGACTTCAAGCAAATAAGTTGTCATGGTCAGTATTAATCTCAAGTCTTTTAAAGCTATTTAAAATAAATAAAAGCGTCTGTTTCAGTTCATACAAGAGATAACTTCGTATCGGACCCTAATTCTTTTTTCGCAAATGCTATTTAAAAGGGAACTAATTTTTTGAGCTGTTATTTAAATATTCGAGATGTTATTATGATCAGTTGGAAAACATATTGAGCAGTTATTTAATTTAATGGCGGTTGATTAATTATTGCGACAGTAAAACATGAACAGTAATAAAGAATCAATTAGTCGGTTATTTTATCATACAATATCAATTCTAAAAATAATTTAGCAGTCCAATAACTGAATGAGCGGTAAAAATGATGGAATGAGCGGTTCCTTTTCTCTTAAAGGTTCTCTGAAGTACGCAGTACCTCCAGTTGAAGCTAAAAACATTCCACTCGGACAAAAAAGGAAGTTTTTGTCCGAGTGGTATTTTCACGAAAGTTTTTTATGTAATACACTTCACAATGTCACTAGCTTTCGTAAATAACTCAAATTAACGAGAAATAATAAGAAAAATTATTATTATAAATCACATTTTTTTAGGTTATGTTTACGTATTTTTTGCCAGTTTGCTAATATTTTTACGAAAGATTTGTATCACACTGTCACTAACTTTCGTAAATCACTGCACAAACGACTTAGGGTCCAGGAGCGAGCGAAGCGAGCTCGGGACTTGAGGGCACCCCGACTCGGCTGGGTTAGGTGACGAAGAGGATGGCGGGGCCTGCAAGGCCCCGCCATCCTTCTGAGTGGTTATTTTCTTTTATGACCACCCAGAAATAGGAGCCCCGCGAAGCGGGGCTCCGTCGACTGGCCTTTAAGAAGATTAAAGACATAAATAATGAGAAGAGGTGAAGATTTTTTAATTTCAAAAAAATATTTCTCGAAAAGTATTAGGCCTCGTACGATTTGGCTTGGGGGTAGACTCCCCCTACCCCTCCCCTCCCCCTCACCCCCCTCCCATCCCCCCCGCAACGGGTCCCGTGTCCTAGACCTACCATTCCTTCAGTCAAAGCAAAAGTAATTTAATTTTTCATTACTATTTAAGTACTGTTTTTTTTATTGTATTTTACCACCTCATTTTTTATAGAATTGCTTAGAATGAGATTTCTTACCGACAAATTCCGATTTCTTACTGCCCACGCGTAACCGCTCGTTCAATTTTTTTTACCACCCATTTAATTATTTTCCTGCTCAATTATATATTCACTGATCCAGTTCATTATTTTTTATTACTCATTTTTGTTTACTTTACTGCTTAGTTTTAACTGCTGAACTAGGTTATTAAACATGCCATTTTTAATTTTTAACTTATCAAAACTGCTATTTAGAACTGCCTCTTTAAATCAGTGCCTATTTAAAATCAATATACTTACTAATTATGAAATTGTCAAGATGTGAAATAAATGAAGACGTATTATTTGTTTACAGTTATCCCACAAGTGAAAGTCACAAACCAGCTAGTTGGAGCTCCTCTTGGTAGTGACGTAGAACTCCAGTGCTACATCGAAGCCTCTCCTAAAGCCATGAACTCCTGGTCTCGTGAGGATTGTATGTTAATTTTTAAAATACTTAATATTTTTTTCAAACTCTCACACTCAGTGTTACTATTTTAAAATCTAAATCATAAACAATGAATTATGTTTAGAAAACATTTAACAAAATACAACAGTATTTAAGGAATAGATTATGCGATACAATTTTAATGCAATTTTACGACATGTATTGTGTACTCAGTGTCCACAAAAGATTTATTAACATGAACCGGGAAGAAATCAGATAAACGAGAATAGATTGCTTCCGCTGTAAGAGGAGTGAGGACACAAGATGGGATTCTAATATGAGAGTGGAACGATTAATCACGAAACAAAGCAAAATCTATGTAATTAATGATATCTTCCTCGAGCAACACATGGAGCACGGAACAGCATTATTTAATATCCGCTCACAGTAAACTTGGAGCATCGCCAGTTAATGAGCGAAGCTAAGGCATTCGCCTACTACTTTCATATTAAAATGATCCCAAAACCAGTTATGGATTTACAGCATCACTCAATGAAGTTACTTAATAAAATAAACATGTATTCCCAAGCACAATTTAATGATACGATTAGTTAACTCACTCAATAATATTAAGTGTCAAATTCAGTGAATATTCAATAAATTCCACACTGTATTTCATTATGAGGTATCTAGTTGTGACGTCTTTTGGTACAACCGTTAACTTCTAAATCTGTCATGAAGCATCTTCAATTAATAATTGATAGACTCTAGATAAAAATAAAAGAAATAAAAATTAAATAAAATAAAAATAGCCTTTATTGCTGACTCTACAATTTTTCTTAGTTACTGCTAACATTATTTAAAAATTTATTCTAATGGTATGTGATCAGCGTGTCCTTCGACATAGGCATCCTCTAAGCTTTTCCAAACTTTTCCAAGACTCTAGATACTATTCGTATTATACAAAATCAGACATAAAATTAAAATCAACTTTTTAGGATATGAATAGTAACTCTCATCGTGTACGTGTAAGTGGGCGAATATCATTATGCAAACAAGATTAACGCTGCCCTAAGTAGCAAAATCCCTACGCTACGGTCATATATAATTATTGAGCTATAAGTCCTCTATCTCAGAAAACTTTGAAAATTCATTGTCCGCTGTTCAAAATTATATGGTTTTAATAAAGTTTATTAAATCTGTATAAACTAAATTTTTTAAATACTGCAAAAAGTTTTTATTTAAATTTTATTGGAATTCCTTGATATTTACTCGTACAAAATTAAGAATAATTACATAGTCATAATTATAATACATTTTTGCTTTAATGGGTAGAGGCAATTCAAAAAATTTAAGGATAGCAAAACAGTTACCTAATTCCAAAACTAAACTACGACACTCGTAAACATTACCTACACTTACTCATTAAAGATCTCACATCTACCGCGATTATTAAATTAAAAGTTGCCTTGGTTGCAAATATCATCCAATGGTATGTAAAAATGCAATGCATTTACGATAATATCTTCGACTGCATCTTCACTTACGGCGGTTTTCAATATCCTATCTATCCATGGTTTCCCTTACTAGCGATAGATATTTGACATAACTTGTATGGAGCTTATGTCAAATTTCTATCTCTAGTAAGGTAAACCATGGATAGATAGGATATTGAAAACGGCCGTTAGCGTCAGATGAGATAGCGGTCAAGTACAACCTTGATCGAAAATCTAAACCATTTCGCTGTATTAAACAGTGTCGTCTTTTGCAGCGCTAGTCAGCGACAAACTGCTGGAAAATCCAAAGTTCCGCATCACGGAAACAGCGGTGAACGAGTATTCTTTATGGATGAACCTCACGATAAAGTCGCTTGCACCGAGCGACTACGGAACCTACGTATGCGGCTCCGTCAACGCGCTGGGGAAGATGGAGAGCCAAGTCAGCTTACATAGTGAGTACTTTAATATTTAATGCAGTACAGCTTAGTGCTTTCACGGCGCTAGGTTTTGTACGTTTTGTTGGCACCTAGAGAGTTGTAGATTGTAGTAGTTGTAAAGAAGGTAATTTATCATACCGGAATTACAAATAACTGGGTAATTTGTTACTCGATAAGTAATAACTTATTAAGGTGCATTGGGCATTTCAATTTTACAAACACTTTTACTCGCAAAACTGTTACCGTTATCGTCACTAAAGCTCTTTAGGCACGTTGGGTATTATTGGAAAAAACCGTTGAACTCGCACTGTTACCCTTATCGACACCTGTGTATATAATTGTCTATAATGCAGCCTGTTGATATAATATTCAATTGTCAGTTTCCATTTCTGACTGCACTCCTAGTGCCGCGGATTTTATTATATTCATTAGAATTAATTACTAATTATTGTTGGGATTTATAGAGTAACAAATAAGTCTTAAATATACCTATTTATTTTTAATTTCGACACTATCTGTTAGAATAAGGATGGTAACTATAACTACGATCAAAGCCCCACACTAAACCTAAACTTGAACCAATTTTGGGATTATAATATCCATAACTTTACCCTGACGGAAATTGAACCCGGGATCGCCTGCTTGTTCCACTGCAGTACAAGTGTGGACTGGCAGATTGTAATGTACAACATACATACATTTAATAACGTTATGGGTAATCGACGCAAATATTAGGAACCTAGGCCAATCCGAGGTACTCAGCACTAAAGGCTTGCGCCAATTCGTTTTGCCTAAGATCCTTATCCACTGTAACCACATCCCTATGGAGTATACATACCACCGCTTATCTTGAGAAAATAATCTCTAAGATTGCACATCTCACGATTACGAATAACAGACTAATTAATAACTTCGAAAATCCATGTAGGTACGTAAAACACTGATCTCCATATAATAATCCTCTGGATTTATGATTCCACACATTTGACAGTTCATTATTTGTGCCGATTTGAAAAGCCACCCCCGAACGTCCATGGTACTAAATTGACATATAATTTTGTTGGTAGTGGACCGTCGTTTTGAATGTCATTTGATTTTAGTTCCATGGACGCCTACGCAACAATCAGCGTCAAAATGGAGAAAATGAAGTGTCATTTTTACGTTGACAGTCATCGATCCAGAGATGGAGATCAGTAAGGTAAAAGCTCTTCCAATATATTCTCAATACGTTACGTGTTTAGGGCTAGAGCTCAGCATGAACGGGTACGCGGACGAGCCCATGGTGTCGGGCGCGGCGTGGCAGCGTGCGCGGAACCTGCCCACGCGCAGCCGGCCCGCCGCGTCGCACGCGCACCAGTACCTGACGCACCACCTACCGCCCCAGCTGTGCGCGCTGCTGCTGACCACTCTGCACTACCTGAAGAACTTCTAAACTGCCAACCTATGCAGCCTCTGCACGTAGAGCACTGATCTTTATTCTATGGATTAATCATTCCATATATCTGACAGTTGTACATCTAATGCCGCCTACAGACTCACGCCGAGAGCCCCCGTGAACATCCGAGAAGCGTGAATGTGGGGAGTTTTTCGCCGATTCGTTCTCGCGCTCCAGGCGAGCGCAAGAACGAAACGGCGTCGGTATTTTGGCCCGAGATAAAGGATTTCTTCTAATCACTAGTGAGCAATTAATTGAGAGTGTGGACAATTTGTTTGTTTTTTCGAGAAGTATCGGCGAATTCTGCGAGTCTGTAGGGAATATAATACATCGAACGTACAAATTGACATTTGTTAGTACCCTTGGTTTTGAATGTCATTTTATTTTTGTTACATAGACGCTCACGCCAGGTTACGCAACAATCAGCATCAAAATTTGTGAAAATCATGTGTCTTTATTTTTACCTTGACAGTCGGCGATCCAAAGAATAGGGATCAGTGACGAAGAGATATAATATCTCTCTTCTTTTGTCACTCTCTTTTCTCTGTTTATCAATATTAATCAGAAAGAGAAAAGAGAGCGACAAAAGTAGAGAGTCATATTATCTCTATGCGCGCATCCTAACCCGCCAGGAAAACAGTCCTTCAAATATTCATAGTCATTTTTTGTGATAATAATAAATGCAGCACGAATAAAACTCGAGCGACATTTTGACAATCGATTACTCAGAACGGGTTGATCGTCCGCCGCCAGTCAAAGTTAAGGTAAGTTTCGAGTCAAACCACAAAAGAGAAACTATTGTCAAACGTACCAATAGTAGGTACGAGTATTTCTTGATTTGCATTAGCTATGGAAATATGCTCTGAGAAATTACATGACAGATTTTATATTATTTGAATTATTGACAAGCAACCCGCTCCAATTCGAGTCAGCACATTATATTTATTAGATTGTAACATTATATCTTAAGTAAATAAACTGTTTATAGTAATAAAATAATAATTAATTGTTGTGTAAATAATAATGTTCTTCTTTACTGCCAGGTAATATCCTAATATTGTAAGTATTATGGGAGTAGATATACAATGAAAATATGATATCAGCGATTGTTATGATATTACATACTCTATATTTCTTGTATAATTTAAGAAGTTTATAATAACATCTCATTAGATCGATCAACAACTTACCTAGATACCTATTTATGTTTTTTTATAGATGTGCTTCCTTTGTTTTTATAACTTCATGTCAAATGTAAATAATAATAATTATTCACCTATAATAATAAGCTTGACATAATCTTAATCTTAAATACCTATAGATTTTCCATCCAACATACATAAAATGAATGAGTATGTATGTGTTGAACGTAACTTTTTAGTAAGGCGTACTATATTACTATATTCAATTTTAAGTACTTACCTAAATAGAAAATTAACAAAATGTTTAATACAGATTGATGTAAGTCCACTTAGCTACTGTGAAAATTTAATACTATATTCATAAAGGTGAAAATAATAAAATTAATAAAAAAGTTAACTTTCAGTACTTGTGGAATGCTCTCAAGCTGTTCTTAATGAACCTAGTGTGTGTGCGCGCCTTCAGGACTTTCTGATTGAACTTACTTGAAATATTGAGCTACTAAAATATATGTTACGTTGACTTTGACAATAAATGTGTAATTTACAAACTGGTGTATGGTAATAATAAAACTCCATAAAGTGATCGTGTGTTTCTTACACTAAGTAGGTTATGACATCCTCCTAGGAAAAAAAGAATTCGAGATTGTAATAATCTTATAATTTCTAAACTTGCTTAGGTCTGGGTCTGGTGGAAGGCTTCGGCCTTGGCTAGTTACCCCCCTACCAGCAAGCGAATCAGCGTGTAGAAACTGTTCGCTTACCAACTGTTATTTGCTGTGTTGTTGTGTGTGCTGCTCAACAACACAGCAAATAACAGTTGGTTACTGTTAATGAAACTGTTCCCTTACCAACTGTTATTTGCTGTGTTGTTGTGTGTGCTGCTCAACAACACAGCAAATAACAGTTGGTTACTGTTAATGAAACTGTTCGCTTACCAACTGTTATTTGCTGTGTTGTTGTGTGTGCTGCTCAACAACACAGCAAATAACAGTTGGTTACTGTTAATGAAACTGTTCGCTTACCAACTGTTATTTGCTGTGTTGTTGTGTGTGCTGCTCAACAACACAGCAAATAACAGTTGGTTACTGTTAATGAAACTGTTCGCTTACCAACTGTTATTTGCTGTGTTGTTGTGTGTGCTGCTTAACTGTTCGTTGTGTTGCGTGTGGCAGCTTACCTCTTCCAAGTTAGTATGACAACATCTGCTGCATCATCACTAATCTCAGGTGAGATCGTAATGAGAGAGTGTAAAAAAATACTGGTATTTTTTATACTATTTTTAAACTGCATTTCTGCCTACGTGCATTTTTAGTGACATTTCTGCTTTACATGCTTAACTTCTAAACTGCCAGGACAACAGACATTCATTCATTCATCTGATATTCGTAAATGCAGCTGAAAAAGATAACGCCAAGCATTCTTTTGAGGCATATAGTCAATAACCATGTCTCGATTTCGTATGTCGGGTCGGTAGTTACTCTGTGCGTAGGTACTAAATTAAACTTTATCTATTTGTATCAAGTAGTCAATATTCATAACTAGTACAGTATAGTTGCCTGCCGTTTAGAAAAATTGGCACTATTTAGCCAAAATGGGATTTTAATGTCCCGGTCAATATTCCCGTAGGTTAAGCGTTGTCCAAAGAAAAGCCGGGACAATGACGAATGGCCGCCGGCCGCTAATGCATTTTTCGTGTTGCACTTGAATTAATGCGTCGACATTTCATTCCATTGGTCCTTCATAGAACTAACTAAAGAGAAGTTTTAGAGGTAAAACGCGACGTTATTTGACGGTGGTGGGAAAGATATAGTACAGTATAATACCGCATGTGAAGCTAATTTACACAATTAGTATGGTAGACAGCTCACGCTAAACAACAGGCTAAATATATACATTTTTAAACCAAAACTATGACGTCTATTAATTGGACTTTTTGACTGTTTAACCTTGCTTAGCATGTAATTTTAGTTAGCACATACTAACCAGTTTATTTACCCAGGTTGCCACAAGTGGGCTATAGAAAAAATCGATAAGGTAGGAATAAATTCATAAAGTGCTTTGTAAGTAGAAGCATTGAAAATGAACAATTTTCCAAGGCTTAAATTGAATATGACAATGTTCTGATTAAACAGACTTGTCTGCAGATATTCAATGGATTCGAAAACCCTATTGGTTATTACACTATTGAAAATTCGGATATCGGAATTATTTCAGAACTCGCTAACAAAGGAATCTTTGATTTCATTGGAAGTCTAGGCAATATTACGATCCTAACTTTCAATTATTTCTAGAAATACAGATTCTATGACAGCAGTGTTAACAAAGCTTATTAAGTAACCTATTGTATTGTTATTTACAAAGTAGGGTTTTCGGGAGGGCATGAAATCTAAGGTGCGATTAAATATTTGAGCACGGTCCCAAAAAGCGAGAAATATCCATAAAACCATGGATATGTGGCAGCCCTGTAATCCTAGATACCGTACGCGCGATAATAAAACTCCAACTAGAGTATTATCCACGTAATTTATGCAGGACACTCGGTAAACGTCCCGGACGGACGTTGGTGTAATTTTTTCTGTATTCACTCGGTATCCGGAGCGAATTTCAGGCTGGATGATTTTCAGAGGGGAAACATCGATTGTGCACCGCGGTCACGTACTTTTTTAGCGTCACTCCCCGCAGAGATGCGCTCAAGTTTAATAATGTCATAGACTGCCGAATAACTTACTTATACCCTGAGGCCTGAGCTTCAATTGGGGTTACTTCAGCCGGCCTGAAACACGTGCTCGCTCTTATTTTTATAAAATTAACATGATAACTTTTCTTTAATTTTCAATTGGGCAGGGCATATAGTTCGTAGAATCGACGGACGTTGGGGAGCCAAAGCGCTGAAATGGCGACCTCGCCCGGGAAACCACAGTGTTGGCAGAACTCCGACCAGATGGACTGACGTCGACTTCTACATAAAGATATATGAATTCTTAGTTTAATATACGATAGGTATATACATATAAGAAGTTATTCAAATAAATTAAATATTAAACTGAAGGTTCAATAAAAAATCCTGAAAGAGTACTTATTTCATAAAATTACATGAATACGAAGAAGGAAAATGTTACGAAGTCTTTTCTTGTGATGTTTCACTTGTAACATTGCTGTTTAATTTTTTTTATTCATTAGAAAGATTCATTAGGTACTTTTTGCCCTAGGGACCATGCTCTAATTACGTTACGCAAATTTTGTCGTGTTATGAGGCCTCTTGGGACATCGTCAAAGGTCAGCTACTGTGTATCTCATCCCACTCTTAATAAATGTTGACAAATGAATATAAGACATTGAGGATCTCCAAAATAAAACACAAAATTGTTTCTCTGAAATAACAAAGTTTTGTTTTATTACAAGTTTTGTTTTATTTTACAATTATCTAGTTATTATCAAGTTACGACAATTACACTTCTATCTCACCTGAAATAACAAAGAAACGACATTTAAAGTTCACTATATCTCGAGTCCTCAATCACATTCTTTCTATGAGTTTTTATTACGACAAAAACGCACACAACAATTTCAGCGTCCCTCGCCATTTTAAATCATCGACACAGATCACTAATCATAGGTACCTACGCGACAGACAGCTGATACGCGAAGCGCGGCAAATTCAAATGAATGAAATGTCACTCATTTCATTACATCTCCCCCCCTAAGAGCGAAAATTCTAAGCAATATATCTGTAAAATGTACTTATAAGTCATCTTCATATTCATTATCATCTCCTTCATCTTCTTCAGCCTCTGTTATGACAGGTTGCAATTTTGTTATATGAAATAATGTTGATTCTGTTTTTCTGTTGCCTGTATCAATCCTATAAATGGAATTCGATATTTTCTCTATTATCTTGAAAGGGCCTATTTTTAATTCGTCTAATTTCTTTCTATTCAGTCTATTTCCATTTTCTACATATACACTGTCTCCTACATTAAATTCTTGCATTTTTCTATTTCTATCAAATATTTTCTTGTTATACTCATGAGATTTTATTGTATTCTCTAATGCCAATCTTCTATCAGCAATCCACTTGTCTTCCTTTTCCATCGTTTTGAATTCATTTGGTAGAATACTGACATTTGTACCATCCAGTAAATATTTTGGTGCAAAACCTGTAACGGAGTGTTCTGTTTCATTATATTTTTGTATACATTCTCTTGCCAGTGTTGTCCATGTTCTCTTATTATTTTTCTCATTCATTTTACACCTTATTTTATTTACTATTGTTTGGTTTAATCTTTCATTCAAGCCGTTCGAGAATGGTGTATTCACGGCTGTAAAAATTAGTTTAATATTATTTTCCTGCAAAAATTGTTTAAATTCTCTTGAATTTATGCCCGGATATTGATCTGTCAGGATAATTCCAATCTCATCTGTCTCTAGTACTTTCTTTGTTAAATTTATAAAGTCACATGCATTCTGGGTTTTCGAAGTCGCAATAAATGCATATCTTGTGTAGTGATCTACTAAAAGGTGTAGATATTTCTTTGTAGACCTAGATCCTCCAAATCCACCAATAGTATCCATTGACATTATTTCAAATGGTTTGGTGGCTGGTCCCAGTTGTGACAGTAATCCAATTTTTTTTTGACATCTTGATTTATTTTTTATGCATATTTCACATGTTTTACAAATATTTATGATATTTTTTGTTAGGTTTATAGCCGTATATATTGAACTTATTTTTTTCTGCAGTTGTCTGATCCCAATATGGCATAAATCTTCATGCACCTTTTTTATAAGTTTTTTACTAAATTCTTCTGAGAGGATAATCTTTTCCTGTTTCTTTATTTTTTTATAATAAATATTATTTTTTAGTATTAAATTTTGTTTCTTTTCTCGTATTGTTTCATTTTTCTCTTGGTCTTCAACTATATCTTTTATTTGTATTAAATTAACTATTCTCAATGTTTCCTCTCTGTTATCTTCTGGTTCTAATACAGGGTTTCGGCTCAAACAGTCTGCTTCTACATTTTCTTTACCAGGTATATATTTTACGGTAAAGTCATACTGAGATAGGTAGTATGTGAGATCACCCAATTCTTCATCTGTCCTGCATTTAATGTTCATGTTCTCTAGAGGTTTGTGATCTGAGTAAATGGTGAATTGTTTTCCGATGAGCCAGTGCTGCCAATATTTAACAGCTTCTTTCATAGCAAGACATTCTAAATATATAGCCTTTTTCCGTTTTTGATGTTCATTCAATTTTTTTGAGAAATATGCCACCGGTTTGTCTTTACCATCTAGTTGTGTCTGTTTTAATATTGCTCCAATGCCCTCCAAAGATGCATCGGTAAAGATTTTGATTGGTAAGTCTTTGTCGAATATTTCCAAGACCGGTTGCGAACATAAATATCTTTTTATCAGATTGAATGCTTCTTCACATTTCTCTGACCATACAAATTTCTCGTTTTTTCGTAATAAATTGTGTAATGGATCTAAGATAATTGCACTTCTTGGTATATAGTCATGGTAGAAGTTTATTTTTCCCAAAAATTGTCTGATGTTCTTTTGCGTCTTAGGAGTTGGAAAGTTCCTTATTGAAATCAAATTGTCTTTTAGTGGTCTTACTGAATTGTTCTGAATTATATGGCCGAGGTATTTTACCGAGTCTGAAGCAAAGGTACATTTCTTAAACTTCAGTCTAAAGCCTTCTTTAATTATTGCCTCTAATACATTTCTAATGTGCCTTATATGTTCTTCAAAGGTAGAAGAGTATATCAAAATATCATCGATATAGTTAACAGAGTATCCTGTGAGATTGTGTTTTCTTAGAATATTGCTTAAGATTCTCTGGAAAATTGCTGGTGATGTTTTCAAGCCAAAAGGGAGGCAGGTCCACTGGAAGTGGCCATCTTGTGTGACAAATCCTGTTTTACTTCTGTCTTCCACCCGTAATGGTATTGCCCAAAATGCTGAGTTTATATCTAGTGTAGTAAAATACTTGCAATTTCTAGTTTTAATAATTAGATCATCTATCAAAGGAAATGGTTGAGCTTGTGGTATAACTATTTTGTTTAACTCTCTGAAATCTACACATAAACGGGATTTTCTATTTTCACCTTTTTTAAACGCCAATGTCACTGGAGCAGCGAAAGGACTGTATGATTCTTCTATTAAATTGTTCTTTAGTAACATCGATATTTGCTCTTCAATTTCTAATCTATCTTGTATTGTACATCTGTATGGTCTTTTACTACAATATTTATTTACTTGTAAATCTATGCGAGCTTCATAATCTTTAACTGAACCTATATCATACTTGTCCTTAGCAAATATTGTTTTATATTCCTTTATAATTTTCTCTATCTCAATTTTCTTTTGATTATCTAAATGGTCTGTCATACTTATAAATTCCTCTGTTTCTATGTGTTCATTGAAATTTACTGTATATTTTTTTATATTATTATCTTCATTTCTGTTATCTTTAGACATCCTGTCTATTTTATTTGTTATTTTCTTTTGTTCTATCTGCAAGTTCTCATTTTGGGTTAATCTGAATTTCTTAATCATATCTAATCCGATTATGAAATCATCAAAATCTTCATTTTCTACTATGTATACATCCACCTCTTCTTCTAAATCAAATAATTTAATTTTTATTGTTATCAAGCCATCCATCTTCTTCACACCATTAACCGTTTTCATGTATGCTATGTTCACATCATCTTTTTTTTCTTTTACTTTTATTAATCTTGAATTTATTATAGAAATCTGTGAGCCTGAATCATAAATACCACTCACTTCTAGTTTATTTTCTAATAAAAGCTTGATTTTGATTAATGGTGTGCTTACTAGTTTTTTCTCAGTATTTATGTCTACTTCAATTATGGAGTTATTGTTTACATTTTTAGTTTTAAGAACTTTTTCAGGGTCATTTTTATTTTTCTTGAACCAACATGACTCCTCCGGATGATATCTAATTCCTTTGTCCAAAGATTCACAAGTCTTACATGACTTCTTCTCATAAGTTTTATTTTTATTATAAAATGTACTGCTCTTTATGTTAGTTGAGTTTTTCTTATACATCGTGCCTTCATATTTTCTTATCTCGTTGAACAAGTCAGTAGTGTTGTTGAGTTCATCCCTGTTTAACTTATTTAAGATAAATCCAGGTAAACCAGTTGCAATAAGATCTATCATTGTTTTGGAATCTATAGATTTGTTTATATCTAATAAAAGCCGTTCTTTTTTTATGGCATAATCAATTAACTGTCCTTCTTTATACCTAAATGCGAGAGCATATGTGACTATGTCCCATCCTTGGTTTTTAAAAGTTTCTAAAAACTTGTCTTTCCATTCACTCCATTCAGAATTTATTGTTAGTTTTATGATCATTGAGCTATACCAATCCAAACAAGGTTTATCTAAAAATAACCTCAAAATATCTATTTTTGTCTCATCTTTTGTTATATTAAAGCGCGCACACTCTTTTTCAAAAATTTCTATCCATTGCATCGCATTAGGATTTTTGCTTGTGAATTTTTCAATAATAAATTTTTCTGAGATATGTTTTAAGTTATGTTGACTTTCTTTCTTAGTTGTAGTTTCTATTAATTGTTCCAAGATTTGTTGCAAAGTGTCATTTGTGTCCTTTGCTTGTGTTGTGCTCACTTCATCTAAATATTGATCTAAAAATTGCATATTACCTTCCTCATCTACATATGTCTTCTTTAGATTTTCATCCAACTTTATCCATACTTTTCTACTCTGGTGTCTTTTTTTAATGCTATTTTTTACTTTTGTGAAAGTGTTCGTTTTAACAATATATGTATGATGACTCACCGGCTTCAGTTCCTCGGGTAAAACATAACATTTTCCTTCTTCAGTAGATATTGAGGTTATAGCTAATACATTTGATTTGCCATCATTTGAGGCTATTATTGTAAACTCAAATTGAAGCCGGTCCATCTTCTTTTAGTTCACAAAAATGTCGTTTTATAAGACATTGAGGATCTCCAAAATAAAACACAAAATTGTTTCTCTGAAATAACAAAGTTTTGTTTTATTACAAGTTTTGTTTTATTTTACAATTATCTAGTTATTATCAAGTTACGACAATTACACTTCTATCTCACCTGAAATAACAAAGAAACGACATTTAAAGTTCACTATATCTCGAGTCCTCAATCACATTCTTTCTATGAGTTTTTATTACGACAAAAACGCACACAACAATTTCAGCGTCCCTCGCCATTTTAAATCATCGACACAGATCACTAATCATAGGTACCTACGCGACAGACAGCTGATACGCGAAGCGCGGCAAATTCAAATGAATGAAATGTCACTCATTTCATTACATGAATACAAAATTAAACAATACTTTCTGAGGTAAAATGCATTTTTAATTTCTGGTCTCATTACTTTTGTTCATATTTTTTGTAACATTTTCTTTTAATTACTTAGCTAATGTTATCGACTTAACCATTTATATATCCATTCCCCATATTACAGTTTATACTTTTTTGGGAGTTAGAGGCCATAATAATTTTTGGTATCAAGTATGTAATTTTTGCAAATAGTAGCGTTTTACCTGAAAATAAAACGTTTATTAAAATACTTACCTCACTGGAAGCTTATATTGAGAGAAGCGTATCCGTTTCCGTCCGTTTCATGACGGTATCATGTCTCCTTATCGTACTATTTATGACGTCAGAACCGGCTCTGTGGCGACACCTAGCGGCGTCGCGCGCCTTTTGGTTTATATAATGGTTCGGCGCGCTTCTTAGCTCATTGGCTCTATAATATCACCAGGCAGGAATTACTGGAAGCTTCCAGTGAGGTAAGTATTTTAATAAACGTTTTATTTTCAGGTAAAACGCTACTATTAAAACACTTGACCGTCACTGGAAGCTTATATTGAGAGCCTGTTTGTTTTCGCCTGGTGTCGCCACATATTAGACGTTTTACGCCAATGTGATGTAGTAGAATAATTTGTATACGAGAAATATATAATGTTTCTCTAACAATTATTTTTAAAAATAATAATTTTTACTATTATTCCTTAACAATATATTGTACATGAATATGATATTAATAACAAATCGAATTGAAAAGTTGAGTGAATTATTATAATTGTCAATCACTTCACGTTTACAAGTATTGGTTGATTGCCAATTTGCACGATTTGCTATATCATATCAAGGGAGTGAATCTTTCCATCAGCTTTTGGAAGCTACAGCTACAGACCTAACACTACCAGGAGTAGCAGATATGCCAGCTTCTTTGAACAATCTTGCAAAAAACTGTGCGCGAGTTTTAGCGACTTTAATTGAATAGATTAAATGAATAGATTATTATAAATTGAAATATTTCGTTAAACATTTAATAATGAAATATTTATCAATAATAATCAAATAGGGTTGTTAATTAGGGATTATCTACATTCAGAGCAACATCCAACCTGACTGCCGTTAAACACTGGTATAAGTTTTTGATCCGAGTTACGGCCAGAATACAACATACTGTAAAGTAGGTAAAGTATGTATAATTCTTTCTGAATAAGGAAGTAATAACATCGCAGTATGACGAGATGTTTTAAAAAGGGCTATTAACATCTCCCTGTATGATATAAATAGATAAGTAAGAGTTTAACTTATTTAGATAACAGATCGATGGATTTAGAAACCTTTGCTATCATAATATGTTTTACGTTTTGCATGGCTACTAACTTGATTTTTCGGCACTACATACGTCAAAACCTGGTTTGTGTAAAAAATTTGCATTGAAGATAATTAATTTATTATTCATATATAAATTAAAAATGGTACTATTTGTGAGCCGGTAGGGTTATTAGTGTCAATTTAGAAACTTTTGTTGGTTTTTCAGATTTAACGGGGCAGCGAGCGCTCAGACTCTGAATTAAAAAATATATTCCCGTTGGCTTATTTAGATGAATCAAGCTTTGGTATACATAGTTGTGTACTACGTGTGTATTCTTCGAAGCAAATAGATCGACTACTGGGATTCCCAACTTTGCATTACTATTTTCATATCGGGAAATAAGTGCCACTATGGAGGTTGGCGATACTTGACAGAAGGTACGCAACACGTATAACTGTTGAACCTGCCTGGGATTTACTTGTATGTTGTAGTATGTTTGATGTCAATCTAGCAATTTCGGGACATGGAAGTTATTTTCAATCTGGGTGAAAATCTCGTCCCACTTGTCTTTTTAAATAAGTCACTGCAGACTTGCTGTCGCCTTGAATAAAATTGAACTTTGACGCCCGGTGTGAGTACGTCTCTGAAAAGCAAATAGTAGGACCAACACTTCCTTTTGATTGGAAGTAGTATTTGTTCCTATCATGTACAATACTACGATAAAGGGAGATCATCCAGTAATGCTCCCAAACTAGGTACGAGACACGTGTTTACCAAAAACCAAAACTGGCGGAAGATAAAGTTTTGAGGTTAGTAGCTGACAATTCTCCTTTCACTTAACAAGTTCGTTTAACGCATTCACCAGAATTGGCGGATTTGGATAAGGCACTCATCATCCAAGATAGGTCCGGCAGAATCATGTGTTTGAAAAGCAACAAGTGCCGATAATTCAGTCGTCCTCGTTGAACAACAAATCTGGCAAAATTCGAAAGTCCTATATTCATTGTAAATCTTTTAGACTTAGACTTGACTTCAGACTAGACTTTCATTTAAAATCCGAATTACATTATTGAATAAGTACCTCATTTGACTATTCCTAAATAAACTATGATCTTATGCCACAAAAGAACGGATTTATCGAAATTTATTTGCTGACTTAGGAAAGGCGTTATGGGAGTAGGCCTGTGTTAAGTATATCCACTTTGCTCAACAAGTCTTGGGGTTGCCGGAAACCCGGAATGCGATACATTTTATCAGTGAAATGATTCTTGTCAAAAACAATCGTTTAGTGCCTTGAGGTCGAATATCGGTTGAGACTGAAATAACCCGTCGGGTCAAATAGTGGAAGGAAAGCTTGGTGTGTAAGACGCCATGCTTTTCATTTTGTGTGCCATTGCATATATTATTTTTCTTGAAAAAGGAGTGTGAAATATTTTTCCCGTCATGTTGGGAAATACAGACGTGATTTTTGATTAAAGGTATGCGATACCCTCATACTGACTTTTATATTATTACCTCGAAACACCCTATTTCTTTCAATTTTGAAAGATGTTTATAACTACCCGCTTTGAGAGAATGGTACGAGTCAAATTCTCTAATTTCATTCTGTCGGATGTGGACATACTTATTCGTCACTAGTCGTGTCCTCTCGGACCGCGAGCTCCTTGCGAAATATACAGCGCAAAGATAATCTTTCCTATACTGCTGTGCACCTTGCGAGGGTGGTTTATTCAGGATCATGCTGGAAAGACATGGTGTACCATCCAGGCCGAGTGACGATCTGACTGATTAGCATATGACTGAGAAAAGATTGTGTGAATTTTTATAAGATGGTGTCCACTTCGCGCGCTTGGGCTATAATGATCGCGCAGGCAACACTGCGAGAACTGTGTCCAGGCTAAGAAGTTCTGGAATGGAACGGCAATATTTCTATAACCCCTTGCCCCCGCAAAGGGGTGACGGTCTGATTGCTTTGCATATGACTGAGAAGAGGTTGGCCTTAGTGAGAGTTATTATTTATATATTGGTGTCCACCATGCAAAGGTGGACTGTAATGATCGTGTTAGCAACTGCGAGGCTGTCCAGGACAAAAAGTTCCATGCGATGGAACGGCAATGCTTGTATGATACCTTGCCCCCGCGAGGGGCGTCGGTCCGTTTGATTTGCATATGACTGAGGAAAGATTGACCTTTGTGTGAATTATACGAAGACACCACTCCATGAGGTTGGCTGTAATGATCGTACTGAACACACAATGCTGCACTGTCCACTGTGAACAATGTCCCAGCCAAGAAGTTCCACGCGATGGAACGGCAATGCTTCTAATATCTTGCCCCCGCGAGGGGCCACGTTTGATTCGCATATGACTGAGAAAAGATTGACCTTCCTTTGGTCAAATTGTACGTTGGCACCACCCTGCGAGGGTGGGATGTAATGGACATGCTGAACACGCTGCGAGCACAGTTTCGGCCAAGAAGTCCCACGCGATGGAACGGCAATGCTTGTATAATACCTTGCCCCCGCGAGGGGCGTCGTTCCGTTTGATTAGCATAATATTACTTAGAAAAAGATTGACCTTCCTTTGTTCAAATTGTACGTTGGCACCACCCCGCGAGGGTGGGATGTAATGGGCATGCTGGACACGCTGCGAGCACTGTCTCGGTCAAGAAGTTCCACGCGATGGAACGGCAATGCTTGTGTAATACCTTGCCCCCGCGAGAGGCGTCAGTCTGTTTGATTCGCATAATATGACTTGGAAAAAGATTGATCTTCCTTTGTTCAATTTGTACGTTGGCACCACCCCGCGAGGGTGGGATGTGATGGACATGCTGGACACACTGCGAGCACTGTCCAGGCCAAGAAGTTCCACGCGATGGAACAACAATGCTAGAAATACCTTGCCCCCGCGAGGGGCGTCGGTCTGTTTGATTCGCATAATATGACTGAGGAAAAGATTGACCTTTTTGCGAATTATACGTAGGCGCCACTCCATGAGGGTGGGCTGTAATGATCGTGCCGGCAATACTTCAAGCAATGTCCAGGCCAAGTAGTTCCGCGCGATGGAACGGTAATGCTTCTAATACTTCTACCCATTGTGGGAGTGATTCTTACTCGAAGGTAGTATTTTATTTAGCGAAGCTTAAAATAAAGAATCACAAGCCTGGCTCACGATTCTTTTTGGCGCATCTCATACTTTCTGATCGCTTGCCGCCCGCTAGTGCAATAAATCCGAAAATTTAAATTTTTTTCAGTTAATAGTTCAATTTATTACTATTTTCTCTGATCCAAGAAAGCGATACTTTTATAGCCTCCTGACAGGCTGTTTTTATTTTAATTTTAAAATGCAGTATGTGATACTACAATAGCTGCGTACGGCTTACTTGAATTAACTAGCGGCGTATGCGTGTACGCGCGAGGCGTAATGGAGTAAAGTATCATACATTTTTACCTTCTCGTTTGTTTCTAGGTGTATCAACCTGGAGTATGATTACTTTATAAGTTTCTTGTGTTATGCCACTAATTCGGGTCAACACTTATCATATAATGTCATTATTGTGAATTCTTGTTTGCATACATTTTTGATGAGTATAAGCATTGAGAAAGGCTGCATGACCTTTTTGCGAGTCTGCCCGCTTGGGCCAGCCATTTCTTTCATTGCTTTACCTGTTACTGAAATGAAATTAACACACAGAGACACAAACACATGCACACAAACAAGTTAAAACGAGTAATTTTACATTACATCACGCGTCATAAGTACAAACAATTTAACAAAATAAATATTCATGTAGTGATCCGAACGGAAAAACCGTTAAAAATAATGATCACTTATACTTATTTAACTCTCAGGTGGGGAATCGAACCCCGGTCTCCCGCGTGACAGGCGGAGATACTGATTATATTAAAACAAGGAGACTACTTACTGCGAATTCACGACGAACACAATTCACTTTATAATAATTTTAGTTTGCACTTTACACTTTAGTATTCAAATGCAATGTTCTATGTGGAACGATTGCAAGTTACTTCGACGGAAACTAAAACGCCAATGAGCTAAGAAGCGCGCCGAACCATTATATAAACCAAAAGGCGCGCGACGCCGCTAGGTGTCGCCACAGAGCCGGTTCTGACGTCATAAATAGTACGATAAGGAGACATGATACCGTCATGAAACGGACGGAAACGGATACGCTTCTCTCAATATAAGCTTCCAGTGACGGTCAAGTGTTTTAATAAAGAGATTATTATATTATATTATATTATATTATATTATATATTTTTGGATTAACAATTTCTACAATGTTATTGGATTAATGCTTTCACTTTTTATCACATTTTGTGATGTTTTTAATGAAATTAGAAATCAAAAGCTCCTAGTATGAAGTTAAGGTTTAAGAGAACTTATTTCTGGAAAGCATAATAATTTATTGTTAGTCTATTTTAAGTGTAGTAGTTAATGTGTTTGGGAAAGAAATAACTATTATGTTTGGTGAAAAACCTAATTCCATGAGAATGTTCGTACACTAAAAATAAGATTTTAATCTCAGCTGTGACTTCTATAGTATACGTATGCAAAAATGCAGTGTTGGTGATTGCAGCCCCTTGAATCTGCAAAAATACTTATAGCAGCGACGAGCTTAGATTAATGCTAATTGGTAATGCTTGCATCAATTATGCAGCCAAGGCGACAATTGGCTGGAGATGTCTGCGTTGCTATGGTTACCGTCGATGATTGGCCGATTTACAATTTTATATTTTCGACCGAGGCAAACAGCATTCACAAAACAATCAACTAAATACTAGAGATCGCAAAAAACCTGCAGGAAATTGGGAATTTGCGAGAATTTGCGAATACAAAACCCATTTCACGTAGGAATTCAATAAGCTCCATTGCAGAGCGGCGGCGGGCGCGGCGGTGGTCGCGGCTGTTATGACGCTGTTAAGGACCGGAGCACCCGACGCTTGATACTAAACATACGTGACTGTTTTATACGATCATGCCTTCAAGAATAAACGGCCTAAGAGATGGGACTTTTTGTAGGTGCTATACGTTTAGCCACCTGTCATTTTAGCTGAGTGACAGGTAAACGGCGTATATAATGAAGAAAGTATTTTGCAAAACCTAAGAAATAATATGGAATTATAGCGTAATAGCGTGACTATTTTTAATCAGTCAAGTGGCTTATAAGATCACCTAGGTTAGTAACTACATGATCTTTTGACAATAAATTTTGGCTCTTACAATGACGCCGCATGTCATGCGAGGCTAGGCGAGAATTAATGAATGGGGCATCTCCATATTTTTGATATCTCATAGGTACTTTGATGTTAGTATTGATGAGAAATATCATATCCTTTTTAAACACCTATTGTAGAGTTATGTTTAAGTTTTTTTTTACACTATACACTGCGATCTCACGTGATGATAAGTGATTATGCAGCCGAAGATGTTATCGTAGGTCTACTAACTTGGAAAGGGTAAGGTAACTCACCCCAACTGTTTCTACACAGCATCACACCAGAACGCTTAATCGCTTGGCGGCGCGTCTTTACTGGTAGGGCGGTTACTAGCCACGGCCTTCCACCAGACCAGATCTGAGCCAATTTAGATATTATGAAATTCCAAAGTGGGCCCCGTGGCGGGAATCGAACCCGCGACCTCCCACTCGAATCCGAGCGCGTTCCACTGCGCCAGGGAGGTCATTAAATTACTAAATGAAATTCAAAAATTATAGGAAGGTTTTTAATATTTAAGTCTTCAATAAGAATAATACGCGACGCGACTATCGGCCCACGACATAATGGCTTTAAAGGAAAAAATCGCCAGTCATTTTATATTGGATGAAAACAGTCCCTTCAATTATCCCCGGTGGTTGGAGGTGAACGCGACCAGAATTTAATGACCCTGTCAGGAAACAGGACTTCTTTGAGTCGGGGAACATTGGGACGTTAAAAACTAATTTGACGTTTACGTTCAGAACTAAATAGACTGTAAAAGTAGAATTAAACTGTATGACAGTTTAATTCTACTTTTACTTCTTATTTTATTGCTGGGAAACGGTCGCATCTATTGGGTATTACGTAGAGAGTTAGAGACGTAATACATAGTTCCTCGTTAGTTATATTTGTTATTTCACACTACTTGGATGAGATTTAGCTATGGCCCAACACGCAAGCTAATGTCAGGTTTACACCTTTAGTGAGTATAAGTACGTTAGTAATATTATATATTCGTTGGTATAAGTAAGTAAGTATATCGGGACATTACAAACATCGCAATCTAGCCCCAAAGTAAGCGATACCTTGTGTTATGGGTACTTAAATATAATATATTGAATAACACATTTTTCCAGTAGTGGGAATCAAACCCACGACGTCCGACGCAGATGGCAGGACCGCTACCGCTACGCCGAACCTTTGAGAAAATTATGTGCAGGTTTCTACCAAATACCTACATAGATGTCTTTGGTTTCTACTTTACATTTACTAAATCGAATTCATTAATCTGTAACATAATAATATGGATTACAACATCATAATGTGAATATCTAAAACAACTGATTATATTCTGAAAATAATTTTGAAAAGTCTAGTGTAGTTACCTTTGGTGACGGTAAACTTTCCAAAATATTCAATTTTCCTTCAAAAGAAAGACGTTTTGTGTGCTTTGTATAATAAACCCAATGAACCGTAAGTCAAAGCTATAATATTCTGAGAAGGTAACAAACGCGTGGAATAAAAACAACAATAAATTCAAAGAGTACCGCAGTTGAACGAGAGTCACACCGTTTCAAGTGATAAACCATTATTCTACCTCTCAGTTGACGTAAAACCAGAGTGACATGAATTATTCTGGTTTATTGACTTGGGCACATCTGGGCAGGTGTCGACTGTATTGTCAAATACACAGGAGAACGTGGGAAATCACAATTTATGATTCCTTTACATATTCACATTCCTCCGTGCCACTGAAATCTGTTTAAGTTTGTTTTATTTTATTTTTTACATGAACGTGTACGTCTACATTTTAGTAAAAAATAACTAGTTTATAAAGACACACAGATCAGAGACTAAGTTTAAACAGGGTTATAAAAAAATACCAAATCGCTGTCGGCCTATAGTTGTTTACATTAAAACTAACAACTTCGGTTCTACGACATTTCAAAATATACAGTGTGTAACAAAAACCCTGTTGGCCCTTTTGGGTACCTATACATAATCATGTAATTGTACCATTTATGAACATCTTATTTAAAAAATCATGTACTGGTTCATGTTATGGCTCATAGTCAAAGTAGCTAATAAAACAGACACATAAAAAAAATGTTTCATACATCTGATAGTACCTCCAAATTCAAAGGGGCGACGCGGCGCGGCGTCCTTTGAGGCAGTCAAAGCGTGCCGCCGCGCCGACTACTATCCTTTGTATTTACAAAATGCCGCCCGCCGAGTGACCAGTAGCTCGCGCATTTAACTTTCTAACGGTCGCTCTATTTCTTGTCGCCCTAGAGTTTGCAGGGGTCAGAAATCATTTTTATTTTACAAATTATAATGATTTAATATTTAATTTGAATATTTTAATTTATTAGTCTTTCCAAATGAGTTGATTTTTTATGTTTGAATATCGATTCCACCTACGCAGCTCACAGGAACCACAGGGTTTTTGTTACACAGTGTATAATTTAAATATTTAATTTATTTCAAACAAAAAAAAGTGATTTCTGTAAAGTGACATTACACTGTTGCGGTTTCGCGCCTTGAGTTCAGGCGCCGTACCGCCGCGCCGCGCCACGGTACGCGCCGTTGCTACTTGCCGATGTTACATTACAGGGTAGGAACAAGTAGAGTATCTCTGAAAAATATTGAATATTTGATATTTCTCTAAATATCGAGTAAAAAAAGTAAGTAAATAGTTAAAAAACCTCATATTCAACGAAAGAAGACTTTCAACATTATTTATTATTTTTACTTGTACGTCCTAATTACTTTGTTTACTGACTGTAATGTATATTCAATACATGTACGGTAACAAAAACCCTATAAATACTCAGGTTTCTTTTTCATGCTCATTATTTTTTGTGTAATCAAAACAATTTGAACGAATATTTTTCTAAGTATAACATTTTTTATACTTAGAGAAAAATCGTTTAACATAACATTACTTTATATTAAGCTACAAATGGGTTCTACTCGGAAAATGACTTTGAGAGAGAATAAAATTTTCTCCGAAGAAAACTCTTCTTTAAACTCAGAGAAATTTCTGACAAGCAATAATATAAGGTAAACGCCTGACGCGATATTTTCAGTTGGAGAGGTCGCCATATTGCTTTAGATGCGACGCGAATCTCAAAAGACATGCATTATTGTGGTTTGGTGTCAACTTGGTAATATAAATTCATAAGAAAATATTCCGACGTAGAATGCCTGACGCATCATTTTCATTTGGGATACCTACGTGAAACGGTCATATTCCAGATCATATTTCAGGAGATAAAAACCAAATGGCGAACATTATTGCGGACTCTTGCCGACAGGTGTTGATAATAATAGGCGATTGTGTAAAAATTGCAAGATTTCCTTTTTGTACTCTCCCTTATTCATCTATGGACCAGGCACATAGATACACTATGTAGATACACCATAATATGGTACCTTTAGTAAGTAAAACTCTTGATTAGCTAAAAAAACAGTAACTGCAACTTTGCTTTCACATGTGCACCAATATTAACGTATTATTAAAAGCTGATTTTGCAATTGTCACATAAACTTATAAACTATCTAAGGAAGAAAGAAACAATATACGACCTCCGTGGTTGAGTCATCTCTGAGGTTCCGGGTTCGATTCCCGGTCGGGGCAATGTAGAAAAATAACTTTTCTACATTGTCTCGGGTCTGGGTGTTGTGGTACCTTCGTTGTTTCTGATTTCCATAGCACAAGTGCATAAGCTACTTCCTATGGGATCGAAGCAATGTTTGTGATGTTGTCCTCTATATATTTATATTTACTATATTTATATAAAAAAATATCATTAAAAAACCTGTCAAAATGACATATTTTTCCTGAGTTAACGATTATCTGGCGATAGAAAAATCAACCCTAAGTTTCATAAAATTTATACACGACAAAGGAGACGTTTCATCAATGTATGAGCCCTGGATCAGGTACGGTATACTTGGGTGTAACTCAGATCACAAAAAACTGTTTTTACCTGAGTATATATTTTCTTTAAAAATAGCTTTTTCACAAGCCCTGAAAGTGAATATGCAAACAGAAATAAAGATAGACACAGACCTATACCCACGTTGTACTCGTATATAGATTTTGCTTTAGTGGCTTAATCTAGAATCCGGGATTTTTTGTAATTTTAAATCCATGGTCACTGATGCCTATAGCACAGGGTCACCTAAAGCCTAATTTAGGTAACCTTGTGCAGACACCATCCGTATATTAAGTTGTTTGTAGGTTATTTTTTATAATCTTGCTTCCACAATAAAAATGATTAATTATTTATTGGAAGTTGGCCGAATTTGTAGAAAACTGAAATCGTTTGAAGCCGCAGACAATACTTATATTAATCACATAATAAAGTAGAAACATAGTCGTAACTACAGTGTCAAATAATAATAAGATCGTATAAAATAGTCACGTATTTTTAGTCTCGGCTTCAACGCATTTTCGCTTGAACAATATCATAACTAACCCCTAAAGCGATTGAGTCTATTTCGATTTCAGTAATGTGTCTTATTGAATTTTGTCGTAAAAAGAAATGGAACTCTACTTCTTAATAATCTGATACAAGTAGCTATCGACTTTATATTGTTTTGTAATAACATTTTTGATTGCTCCCATTTATATACAATGGATTTGTATATAAGGTATCTGCTAAAAGTAACTTCTTTGTATTTTTTATAATACTCGCGTGTCGGCTACGAGTTTTTATTCACAAAACGAACAAAAAACGTATCGCTTACTTACAAATTTTTTTATTGCTTGCAGGTATTTCTTGTTGTACAAGAAAGTTTTCAATTACTATGAAAATAATTATTATTAACATAACAATATGCAAAGAAATGCAAAATAACTTCTAAAAATATTTTGTTCACAACGATCAGCATATTACTTTCCTATGAATTTTAGTTAAAAAATAAAGTTTTGATGAGTAATAAATTAAATGTCACAGTTCACATTCATTTAAAAGATTAACACCAAAAAAAAGTTAACAAACAATGCTATCCACTAAAGTAAGGGGGATATATTGAATAATATTCCCAAATTTTTATACAGGAGCGTATGATCAGGTAAAGTGGGCTTATTTAAATCCCTTTATATAGGAAAAGCGCTTTTCCTCCTTGCGATAAGATCGTATAAAATAGTCACGTATTTTTAGTGTCGGCGGTGGCTTCAACGCCTCTCGCTTAACGATATCATATAACCGGCCTACTCAAGCGATTGTGTCCTCTTTAAGTTTTGGTGATGTACGTGTAGCTTATTGAATTTGATCTTATATTGGGTTCCCCTCACCAATATGAACCCGAAGATAAGGCCATCCGAACGTTTTACGTAAACCTTTTTCATACAAGCACACAGTAGCACCATCAACATTAACATAGAGTGACGACCGAATGGCGTAGCGGTAGCGAACCTGCCGTCTGCGTCGGAGGTCGTGGGTTCGATTCCCACTCCCACAAACATTTAGTCACTTAATGTTTGTGTGATGAGCATAAATGATTTTCAGTATCTGGGTGGTGAGTATATTTCATGGACAGATTTTTATTTTTAGGAGAACTAAAATTTACATATTTGTTACTACGCGCCACACATATCAACTCAATAGAAAATTTGTATTGTATATTTCTTAACATTTATCTGTTTTTCCACATACAATAATTATACTTTATCCGTATTTATTTCTTAGCCGCCATATGTACAGTGTTAACAGATGTTTATGTATCCCTATTTACTGTTTGTGTCCATATTTAGTGTTTGTTTTATAGTGTGTTATATCTTCATTTCACATGGTCGCAAAAATAAAATTAATAAATACATAATAAATAACCAGTGGGTTTTGTTATAAAACAGTAGAAATCATAGAAGTCAATAAAAAGATTGCGCCTGTGAATATTTTTCGCCGTTCGCCACTTCAGAATATAAACTGCCCTTTACATTTTTAAAAGGCTCTCAATGGGCAAAAAGCGCTGCAGCTGGCTTGCTTAGCCGTCATGAAATATTCCCGCCACTGACACACTAAATCCTCTCAAGCGCTGACATCCTGGCGATGCCGCTGTCGGCGCCGACATTCTGACGGTTTTTAAGCATAATGGCAACGTGACAGCACCGCTTCTATATCTGAACTACTCTGTAGGCAAATGCATCGGCAGAAATATGCCACGCATCCATTGAGTTATAAACTAAGGAGTTGGGGTAAGCGCTAAAAAGTGTCCGCACCGAATGACATACAAAACGCT
Organism: Coenonympha glycerion; assembly: GCA_963855885.1. Lineage (NCBI taxonomy): Eukaryota > Metazoa > Arthropoda > Insecta > Lepidoptera > Nymphalidae > Coenonympha > Coenonympha glycerion. The sequence continues at coordinate 9,465,289 of OY979637.1, read as the reverse complement.
AAAAGACATACAATCGCACTTCAGTCTTGTGTTTGAAAATTAGGCCGTATAGAAATGGTTTAAGACATAAATTACAATGTTTTAGTTTGTTTATAAAATACTCATGTACCCTCGTTTATATAGATTTTCTCTGGACACTTTTTTCGTGAATTTTGTATTACACCCGTCGTCCATAGATTTATAAGCCTATGCACGCATCACAATGACCTTTAAAAACTATGACATTTGAAAGGATCAAGTGTTGAGTTCTTTAGACGGTTCTTCTCGATATTTTCCAAAAGATGCTCTTTTTGTATAGTGTTGTACTCGATACCAAACTTTACGCACGCCACGGAAGCTATTAAAAAGAGATGATTTATTTATCTATTTATACAACTTTATTGCACACACAATACAGGACATAAAAAATATAAAGAGACAGATAGAACTAAATGAGCGCAAAGGCGGCTTTATTGCTAAAGCAATCTCTTACAGGCAACCTTATTCACATATTCACAATTATTAATATAAAGTACAGAAGTTATACCTTATCAGATACCTAAGTAAATATATAGTTACACTTTTTTTGGTACAGAGTAAGCCATATGAAAATCTGAGATTATCATGCACACATAAAACATTTCACCCCTTTAACGTAAAAGTAAGTCCTTCCTTTGCTTCAAAATATTCCATTTTTCATAACAGTATAGTTGCACTAATACATCACTTTTCCTTTGTACAAAAGTCTCACCTAAATTGCTCCTCGGAAAGGTGTGAAAGCTGAATGCCTGCATTGCACTTTTGTGGTTTATCAATGTGAGGGCAGGTGTCGCCCCCAATTTCAAAGACTGAATACTTGCCGAACGATCGCCACTTATCGCCGTGCCACTTTAACTGATTTATCGCCGTTTCGTTTGACCCAACAGGGTATTGCGGTTTTATATTTCTTAAATGGGTCGTGTCGCACATGTACCCAGTAGAATTTTATACCTCGAACGTTAAAGTGTATGGTGGTAAAAGTTATTAAAGTAGTACAGTTGCTGATAGTTGATGGCTGTATTTGAAATTGAACTTGGAACATTTTTCAAAGAAAACGCTTTTTAGGGTTCCATACTAAAATGGTAAAAATGGAACCCTTATTGTGAGACTTTCTCCGTCCGTCCGTCCGTCCGTCCGTCCGTCCGTCCGTCCGTCTGTCACACTCGATTATTTCAGTAACTATTAAACTATGGACCTGAAATTCGGAATAGTTGTAGGTAATTGCGGCGCGACGTTATTACAATCATAAAAAGTCGGTTAAAAATTGAAAATCTTTTTTATTTTTATTTAAAAAGGGGGAGAAAACCGGGTCGTCAAAATTTCAAAATGAGATAACAATATTGAGTAGGGTATCATATGAAAGGGCGTTATTTGTGTATTCTAAACCCGATTTTTATTTATTTTTATGCCTTATAGTTTTCGATTTATTGGGAAAACTGTCGAAAAAAATACCGTTCCTCCCCCCTTATCTCCGAAGTTTACCAATCAAAAAATCTGAAATAATTATGCTCAATAGAAGTAAACGTATATTTTACAGGAAAAATAAAATCAACTCTCTTTTTTTTGATAATAACAATAAACCGGCAAAAACAAAGTTATGTTTGCGGTTTGCCAACGAAATTACCTACATGTAAATTGTAGTGTAGTGTAGAGTGAACCTTCTGTACCGTCAGGTATTATGTATTCCTTGGTCTTGCTCATAAAAAAAGCATGTACAAAATTAATGAATAGTAAGTACAGTCAAGAATAATTCTCTTTGTGACCTTTTAGGTAGATCATACTTATAAAGTTCCGGATGAACAGAGTCTAACCACAAAGCAAAAAAATATGGTCTGGGTTTGGACCGTGCCTCGTCCGAAAGTTTTCGAAAGAGGTATGGGACACTTTTAGGTCACATCGCATCGCATTTTAATGATAAAACAATTTGTGTTTAAACTTCTCTATTTACGGCGCTATAATAGTTAGTGCTTTTAAAAGTACCTAGGCATTATATAGGAACAAAATCATGAATAGAGTCGACAGTGTAAAATCCTTTTTACGTTCTATCCTCTGTATTGTAGTCATAGCCGTTATTTCCCGATAATCCGTTTATTTGTGCGTTATTTCCCAGAGCTTGGCTTTACTCACGTCTATTACGTTTTAATAAACCAGCTAACATAGCCATACTTTTCTGATTGACTCCAAAATGTTAAAGGTTTTGTTTGAACACAAAACCTTTAACAACCTCGTTAACGAGGGGTGGCACAGACTGTTTATATACTGATGAGCTGAATCCAAGATGGGTAAAAAGATGTAAATCAGTAATGTCATACAAGCCACTGGAGATCTCTTTTGGATGTAATGTCAAGTAAATGTCCATCACTTGAGATGATTGGTGTAAAAATAAGTTCCCATTTTAGACAATTACGTATTAGTTGTAACATGACGAGGAAACTTATAACTTATAAAAGCTCACAAACTACGAAAAGATTAAGCTGACATTCGCTCCTGGTAATTTCTTGGTGCAAGAATTTGTATAGAATCTCTAAATAACTCATTTGATTACAAAAGCAGAGACGTGAGAGAACCCGATTTAAAAATCAACGGCTTTAGATAAAAGCAATGTTGGAATACCCTCCATATTTCCACTCCGTTTATACGTCGTTTAAACGGGAAAAGTGAAAACGTACTCGACGTCGCACTTATATCGTATGTTATTAAATTCTTTTCAACTGATAGCAATCGTCTTTTTCAATTACGCGTCAAAAGGGCATAGGAATGGCTGACAATGAGTTGTAAGAGGAGAAAATGTCGCTATTGAAAATGCGAATTTATTTTATTAAAGCTTCACGTCCTCAAAAGAATGCGAGCGTGTCATTTTGTGCATTTTGTGTTAATGCGATGTTTTGGTACACACACACAGACTTCAATTACTCCGTGTTTCGTGTATAGGGCCCTAAAGAAATGCTTTTAATTTTGCTATTTTCACGAGCTGTTTTATACAGTGTGACAAGGCTATCTTGGCGCGTGGTCAAAATCGGAACTAACCCCACTATCTTATTATACTGTTTGATAGTTCACTCTGTCGTATACTTAGAAGCGTATTTCGTCATTGGTCGTATATCGCTATTGTATGTTGTGCTATTTTTGCTTAGTATTAACTAAAATAAATTTGAAGCGATTTTATTTTCCGGCTGCTTTTATTCTATAACAACGCCCTCCTGACAATGACATTCAAGTATCAAGAGAAGCTTGTCGGAAGAGTTTTGTACAATACACAGTATTGTTGTAAGTGTCATCAGATTAAAACTAAAACTCAAGTTTGGTCTGATAATAAGCTAATGTCACTGCATTTACGTCTATTATCACACATGCATCTACTAAATAAATCTCGATCACTATTTTATGTCGTATAGATGTAATATTTATTATATGTTCTGCCCACGAAACATAAATGGAAAATCAATGAAAGTCAAAAAAAGGTTCTCATTCTATTACGTTTAAACTGAATAAATAATAATCCCAAGCGAAAATATTTTTGTTTTTAATCCATTTCTGTTTTGGCTGCGTTACAAAATTCATTAATCATTTACATTTGACCTCACTTAGAGCTTTTGAATTTCGCCAGTTAATGCCACAAAAAGGGAAAATAATCAAGGTAATACTACATACCTGACCAGTACAAACAAAAAAAAATGGCGAGTGAAAAACTGTGCTATATGGGTCCGAAGGAATATATTCTAAGAGATCAACGGACATGGTAAAAGGGATGGAGAGTTAATTTTTTTAAACAAGAGTTACGGAATAACCATTCGTTAAAGAATTCTTAGGTCAGCTACTAGTAATGTATGTTATTCAATGAACCTGCATTAAACTCAATAACCTTTATCACAGAAAGCTTTACTCTATCATTAATAGATTCGGAGAAATTACCCAGTGAACGCTAATACAGAGACGCATCTTTTTCACTTTATAAAAACCAAATTAAATCCAAACGATAGATTGATGACCAGTCATTAGTTCTTGTTGAGGGTTGCCATCAATTTCGAATTCGGACCATTATTTCATATTTTGCATGATATATTGTCAATCATATTTTGTTCATTTAGATGCGTGAATTTTGAACAGCGTTTAATTTATCATTTATTATGAATATTTTTATAACTGGCCGACTACGTTTAGCAAAAAGTGAGCGATGAAATTCACTATATTTCAAGTGAAGCTTCAATATTCTATTGTGGACTTTTAAAAGAGTAACGTTAAAAATATTCATAGTGTATAACCAACGAATACATAAATAACCAAGACACGTCTCCACACATAGATATTTATGGTAACATGAGAAGCCTTTTTTCGGTTAAAGACAATTTGATCGACCTTTTCAACCGACGTCTAATGACTGGCAATTTTATTCACTAAAGTTGCTAAGATGGACAGTTCGCTTTCTGCTGAGCTGTCTTTTTTTGTGATTTAATCATTGATCTATAATAGATTTAATCTTGTTCTCAAGTACGTACCAAAACAAAAGTCACTGTTTTCGTAAGTTCTTATTTAAAACTATTTCAAATCTTATGTCACGTCAACGCTTTCATCAGGTATATTATAGCGTCAACGTCTCTTGAGTAATTAGAGCAAGTTTTTGAAGATTATTGGGTGTAAAAAGTCATATGAACAAAGTCATATATTGTTGCGTAGTACCTACCTATAGCCAATTAATTTTGTGGGAATCATGGACCATATACCAATTAACACACCTGTTACAATTTGATAAAGCATGCGTACGTTCATTGTCCTTATCCTTATTATTTCTTATCTGGAGTTTATTTTAAGATTTATAGATGGAGTACATTTTTCTTTAAAAATAAGGAAAAAAATGAAGCCATTTATCATGAAATCTTATTATTGTTTCCACCCGGATTGACATCCATTGCGCTATTCATTCGAGTTTTACGTTTGTTTTTGAAGGTTTTTGTATGGTTTCTTGAATTGTTATCAGTTCTATGAAAACAATTCCTATTGTCTAAAGGCTCATTTTCGTTGGTTCTTGATAGAAATCGTTTACACGATTCCTGATGATAAAAATATCTTAAAACCATCGGTCTCAAGAGTAATAAGCGAAATCCAGATAAAGCTAAAATTTATCAAAATCAAGCCTTTTCGAATCATGTATTTTAACTAGCTAACACACTCGTGCTTTACCAAAGTGATCAAGTATAAAAAACCTACCTTATCTCTTATCTACATCATAAAAGACACCTATTGAAAATTTCAACTTTCTATAATAGATCTGAGTTGGGCCATAATGAGTCAGTAAGTGTCAGAAAATATATGTAATACGTATATGTTTCTAAGTATATTATATAGGTATATTTTATAAACAATGTACATTTACACACAGACGTATATTTAATAGACAGAAAACATACGATCAAAATAAAAAATGTAAAAAACAAAAACTCTTTTTTAAGAAAAGAAAATTCCTAAACTAAATAATGAAGTAAAAAGCTAAGTACTTTTCCGCTCTTTAAAACCATGGCCGTGAATCATGGATCACCGAACAAGAAAAAGCCTTTGAGAGGATGTAAGCTGATTTTCCGTGCCCCTGTTCATTTGGCCGGCAAATAGCGGGGTTCAGACAAATGGTCGAGTATTGACGGTTTTTTCATGTTCTACGTAAGAAACAAAGGATACATATTATTTACATACCAAGTCTTTCAACGAAAAACTTATTTCGCTTAGAGAAGTCTCTAAATTATACTCCACTCTACTACCTATTAAGTTTTGCTAAGTTCTAAATAACTTACTCGCAGTGAGCTAAGCCTAGGATTTAAGTATTGCCTATAAAATAGTAGTATCCATAATTAAGTCTTTAGTAACTCAACATAATATTAAGTTTTGCCCACGTAAGCAAACTGCATATTAAGCAACTCAAATTAACGCAGTTTGTTTTAGTTAACTATATCCCATCAAAATGTTTTCATGTAAAATGTTTCCAAGACGAGAACAATTGTCAGGCATTGTCATTAAGTTCATGAAATTTATATCACGCAAGATCGAGCCCAACAGTGACCCAATGGGCAATCGAATTATCATAATAATCGTAGGCTCAACACTGCGTATATGAAATGGTTCTATAATTTTGAATATATAATTTTTATCCATAATTTCATAATTATGGATACGAACTACGTAACTGAATATTTTTAACCGACATCAAAAAATGGAAGAGGTTCTCAATTCGATGCTTATATTTTTTTATGTATGACTCATAACATTTTACATAGTAGTCCGAAATTCAATTTTTTTTTTGTTTGAAAGGATATAGCCCCTAAGTGGTCTCTAATAAATTTGTTTATGATTTAACTTCAGATTATAAAGTCAAAAAGATTGGAAAATATTACTTGTATTGTATGTATGCTTACGAATATTATGTACAGGGTGGCCGTTAAGTCAATTATTAGCTGAAGATTCACCCATCTTCTGTAGAAGGCCTTATATATATCTAGAAATAATCCCTCATGTTCATAACATATTTAACCACATAACCGAGTAACCAACACTCGTTGTAAAGAAGGAAAACAATGTAACAAAAGAAACAGTCTCTCTAGTGCTACAACGCTGTACACAACTCCTTTTCGTAGCGCCGACGGTAGTGACTGGCAGTTTTATTTGCTGCAGGCATAGCCTAGCATTCTAGTGTACATTTTTGTCCACAAACTTAGTTTGAACTTAACTTTTTTAAGTAAAAGTGAAGGATGTTTTGTTAAGAAAATTATAGTGTCTATTTATGTCACAGATAACCTTTATATTTTATGGATATCATTATTCTTCTTAATATATATCATTATTTTCCCACGTAAAACTGTGGTCGAATTGTTACAAAGGATTTAGTGCTATACATATTCCGGTTAAGCATTTTAAAGTAGTAGTGTCAAAACTAAATAATTGATTTCAAATTAGACTACAGACGAACCATTTCCAAGTTTAAAATTAATAAGAATTTGCAGTCATAACTCGCTTAAGTTTCACAAATATCTAAAAGTTTCTTATCATAACGGTGACGATGTTATGAGACCTCACCACAATAAACTTCAAACACCTTCGTCCTATCTGAGAAAGACAAGGAGCGGAGATGAACAGAAGTGAAACAGCAATTCACTGAGGGTTGGCATATTACACATATTTCAAATTTCCCTCGAGATATGCAAGTTTTCTCACGATGGTTTCCTTCAGCGGAGGATGCGTGATGTATTGTACCCACACATTGTTACATGCACATTTTATCGCATAAATACTTTACATAGAGACATCAGACAATACTTTACATTTATCTTCAAACCACGTTAGCAAAGTCTTGGTAGGTCTCGGTGGCAGCAGGTATAAATAAAACTTTAATATTTGAATATGTGTTGCTGAAAACGTAATAATATGAAATTTATGTGGCACTTTAGCTCGTAGAAAGCCATTGGCTATGAATAAAAGGCGCCCAAGAAACATAAAATAAGCTCAATAACAGCGGCTATACGTATACAATATTCTAATATACTTAACTGGAATATAACATTATTTTGCAATAAAATATTACTATAATATAATACAGATTTGATAATAATATATTTTATAATTATGAATATAATTTAAATCAATGTTCATATAGATATCGTTATCCTACCCTTATATCCTGAAACAACACCTTCTGATTTCTGATATATTTGTGTATTGAAATGTTACATTAAAACTTATCACTAGCTTATTCTAAAAATTACGATACAAGTCTTGTCCGTATGAATTCAGGTTCAAAAATAAATATAGATGTTAGTATACCTACACGAATATACCTACACGAACTTACAAGATAAACCAACTAGAATATTATACTTCAAAGTGCCTGTGCTCAACCTTGGTATATAAATTCAAAGAAAAATATTTTAGATATACTAATAAAAAGTCATAGATCTAATAATTAATTTAGTTAAAAATTATAAACCTACTTATGTCATTTTCACCAAGCGTCCATACATCATCCTCATTGGCATCCTCTTATACAAATTTACTTTAGACATGTGCCTCTACAAAGCCTCTACATTACAGATGTAATATAGCACCGCAACCACTGATCTCTATTCTATAGATCGCTGACTAAATTAAAATTAAAAATGAAGACACTTGATTTTCGCCATTTTGGCGCTGAATGTTGCTTAAGCCGACGAGAGCTAGATAAAACTAAAATAAAATGACATTCAAAACGACGGTCACTACCAACAAATGTTAATTTAGTACTGTGGACGCTCGAGGGGTGGCGATTCAAATCGGCACAAAAAAATCATAGATCAATATGGAACGATTGATCCATAGACTAGAGAACAGTGACCGCAATACAATAAATAATACTCAAACTTGACCGTTGTGTAGCATAGCCACTATCAATGAAAATGACTAGTGCCACATGTAGAAAATGGCTTCTATGGCCAATAAAAATTACATAAAAAGAAATGTATCTGGTACATTAAACGTACATAAACGTAGTTTACAAAGAAACAATATTAAATCCTGGTCGATTATCCACATAAAAATACTTTGGTCACAGTACATAAAGTCCACTTGGGCAAAAAGATTTTCTTCTGCTGGTAAATATTGTTTTAGGGTTCATTTATACAAATTCAAGATATGATGTAAGTAAATCATTTTAATTTTAGGTCACTCCTTTTTGAAATAAACTCGAGAACACAAAATATGTTAAAACGCTTTTTAGCATAACAATTAATTATATACTAAGAACTTGCTAGCGTTTTTCTGATTCATTATATTGGTAATATCGTGTTACGTTAATGTATACAAGTATTGATTAAATTCAGACCAACACTCATAATATTAATTATTGTTATTAGGTAAGTAAGTACATGAAAAACTATAGAGCAAGGTTTGGAAGCTTCCAATACGTGATATATTTTATTAGTAGTAGTTTATCGTGGATTTTCCCCGTATAAAATGTGTTCCCGTTCCTATTCCCGCCCTCTTTTCCAACTTTTATATCTACTTTAAAGGATGTTCAATATAATAATCTAAGTATATCTGCAGCTATGCATTGCTTGAGGAAGCATTTCCAAAATCCTGAGGGAATCGTCAATTTTCCGAGATAAAATACGACTATGTTATCCAGGTTATGAGCTGTATACGTTCCTAATTTCAGCCAAAACGGTTCAGTTGTAGCGGAATTGTGTAACAAACATCCTAACATACACACTCTCTACATTTATTATAATTTGTATTATTGAGGTCACTCAGCATTAATACATAATAACATGATAATAATTATAAAATCAAAATCCTTTGTTAAGTTTGCATATTCACAATAAATTGAACAAATGATGTTCATATCTCTACAGTACATTAATATCAAACTGTCATACTGCTACAACTTTGCCTATACAACGAATATGTCATTGGAACAACTCAATAGCAAAGTTTGTAATAGTACCGCAGTGCATGCAATTCTTGTGTGGTTTGCATTTATGAAAATGTTTGTACGAGTACAAAATGATACAGAAAACTTTATCAATGTACAAAAGTTTACCGAAAATGTGTACAACATACTAGCTGACCCAGAAAACGTTGCCTTGCCACATAAATTATCAGAAAATAAGGCTTTAATATTACCAAATAAGTCAAAGTATGTTTATTTCTCATAGACCTAACGTACATACGATAACGATACGTAACGATACTGTAATAATAAGTATAATAAAAAATTCAACATCGTCAGAAGTAGATGACCAGGTTTAAATGAAAAGCTTAATATTGTATTTAAACGAGTCATAAAAGTAAAAGAAATGGGCTTATAGTAACCAATATATTTAAATTGAGATGTATTAGCTTTTTTGCCACTAAAAAGTCGAATTGGGCACGAAGGATTGATTGATGACCGCCTGACGGGTCATTAGGTCCTGGACCCGTTTTTCGAGCAAAGACAATTTGTAGCGACCATTTCAACCGGTGTCTAATGACTGGCAGTTTTATTTGCCAAATGGATAGTCGGCATTAGGTACTGAATTGGCATTCAAAATTATTCTTCAACAATGAAATACTGATTGAATGGTCGCGGATTCGATTCCCGCCACGGGCCACTTTGAAATTTTATAGTTTCTAAATTGGCTCAGGTCTGGTCTGGTGGGAGGCTTCGGCCGTAGCTAGTTACGAGTACCACCCTTCCAGCAAAGACGTACCACCAAGAGATTTAACGTTCCGGTGCGATGCTGTGTAGAAACCGTTTTGGTGACTTTACTAACCCCTTCCAATTTAGTACGTCTACATCTTCGGCTGCATAGTCACTTATCATCGCAGGTGAGATCGCAATCAAGTACTAACTTGTATAATGTAAAAGATACATTAACTAGAACCCCGTTACAAATAAACGTGGAATATAGGTGGAATAACTATACTCTGTTTTGTCTTTTTCCTTAGAATGCTAAGTTGTTAATGACAGACAAGGACAAAACAGAGTATAACTATTCCACCTCTGTTCTACATTTTTTGTTAGGCAGTTAGAAACTACGACCGATAAGAAACCTCAGGATTATCCGAATGATTTACGTAAACCTTGTTCATACAAGCAAACAGTCCTGTCGAAATTCTATAGGTGACTGCTGAACAAACTACAGCCACGTAATACCTAATAGTACCTAACGGTAACGAAGACTCGCTCAGCAAGATGATTTTAAAAAATAGCGACTCTAGCGCTGACAGAAAAAGTGCAATTCAGTTCGAAATAGCGCCTGACCACGCTTCCGGAAAGAACACGTAACAAAGTATCCGGCGCGTGGCGGCCGTCTGAAATTAGTACGTCGAGACGCCTACCTGGAATTTCTCGATCACGTGATAAGTGGACCTGGTCTGGTACAGCATGGTCTACTATTGGTGGCAAAATAAGCATTTTTGGTACCGATAAACTGGAGACATTTTTTTGCGCCGTCCGCCCTGTCCAGATTAGATGCCTATTGAAACTAGATAAATATAAATCTTGAAAGTTGATCTATGATATGATCATTATGATTCTCAAATTATTCACAACAAAAACCAAATTATAACCAATTTAAATATCAAAAAGTCTTCAACAAAGACAGTGTCGAAGGAATTCTTAAGAAGTTCGCATTGTTCCAAAGAAACTAATTGATTTTAATTCACCCAGCAGGACTTTAAACGCAGCCGAGCGTTGATGAAAAATTATTTTCTCATTTTGAAGTTGAAGAGTTGAGCAATTCAAAGCGAAGCACGAAACTTTTTGGTGGTTAAAAGTAGGAAAAATCATAAATAAAAATTTAAAATATCTTTACTTCACGTAGGCCTACAAGCACTTATGTATATACTACTTATACACTATGTATATACAGTATTCTGCGATAAACTGTATAGGATAATAGGTTGATACGAGTAACTATTAGTCGACAAGTAATTTTAAGAAGGTTCCAAATGCCCACACCAAACTTAGCCGAATTTTATTATTTTATTATTACCGGAAATTTGTAAAAACCAGGAATTGTATACAGCTCCTAGAAAATGTATAGAATTCCTGGAATATTTAGGAAATATGTAAAATGAGAATTTTAACATCGATTATTAAACATATGAGGAATTTTATAGAATTCCGAGGAAATGTGTAAAGTTCGTTACATACATTTCCGAGCGATTTTAGGATATCTATAGATCTCCTAGGAATATTATAGATAATTTCATAATATTTAAAATAAATTTCATAATAATTTGTAATATATAAAATTTACTAGCTGACCTGGCAAACGTTGTTTTGCCCTTAGGGGTAATAAAAAATAGATAAATTGAGATTTAAACTATCCTATCTCTCAAGTTGGATCGAACTGCACATGGTGTGCGAATTTTATTATAATCGGTTAAGTGGTTTAGGAGTCCATTGAGGACAAACATTGTGACACGAGATTTATATATATTAAGATAAGATTAATAATATATTTGTAATGAAATGAGTGACATTTCATTCATTTGAATTTGCCGCGCTTCGCGTATCAGCTGTCTGTCGCGTACCTATGATATAGTGATTAGTGATCTGTGATTTAAAATGGCGAGTGACGCTGTGATTGTTTTGTGCATTTTTATCGTAATAAAAACTCATAGAAAGAATGTGATTGATGACTCGAGATATAGTGAACTTTAAATGTCGTTTCTTTGTTATTTCAGGTGAGATAGAAGTGTAATTGTCGTAACTTGATAATAACTTGATAATTGTAAAGACTTGTTAAATAAAACGAAACTTTGTTATTTCAGAGAAACAATTTGTGGTTTGTTTTTGGAGATCCTCAATGTCTTATAAAACGACATTTTTGTGAACTAAGAGAATATGGACCGGCTTCAGTTTGAGTTTACGATGATAGCCTCAAATGATGGCAAATCAAATGTATTAGCCATAACTTCAATATGTACTGAAGAAGGAAAATGTTATGTTTTACCCGAGGAACTGAAGCCGGTGAGTCATCATACATATATTGTTAAAACGAACACTTTCATAAAAGTAAAAAATAGCATTAAAAAAAGACACCAGAGTAGAAAAGTATGGATAAAGTTGGATGAAAATCTAAAGAAGACATATGTAGATGAGGAAGGTAATATGCAATTTTTAGATCAATATTTAGATGAAGTGAGCACAACACAAGCAAAGGACAAAAATGACACTTTGCAACAAATCTTGGAACAATTAATAGAAACTACAACTAAGAAAGAAAGTCAACATAACTTAAAACATATCTCAGAAAAATTTATTATTGAAAAATTCACAAGCAAAAATCCTAATGCGATGCAATGGATAGAAATTTTTGAAAAAGAGTGTGCGCGCTTTAATATAACAAAAGATGAGACAAAAATAGATATTTTGAGGTTATTTTTAGATAAACCTTGTTTGGATTGGTATAGCTCGATGATCATAAAACTAACAATAAATTCTGAATGGAGTGAATGGAAAGACAAGTTTTTAGAAACTTTTAAAAACCAAGGATGGGACATAGTCACATATGCTCTCGCATTTAGGTATAAAGAAGGACAGTTAATTGATTATGCCATAAAAAAAGAACGGCTTTTATTAGATATAAACAAATCTATAGACTCCAAAACAATGATAGATCTTATTGCAACTGGTTTACCTGGATTTATCTTAAATAAGTTAAACAGGGATGAACTCAACAACACTACTGACTTGTTCAACGAGATAAGAAAATATGAAGGCACGATGTATAAGAAAAACTCAACTAACATAAAGAGCAGTACATTTTATAATAAAAATAAAACTTATGAGAAGAAGTCATGTAAGACTTGTGAGTCTTTGGACAAAGGAATTAGATATCATCCGGAGGAGTCATGTTGGTTCAAGAAAAATAAAAATGAACCTGAAAAAGTTCTTAAAACTAAAAATGTAAACAATAACTCCATAATTGAAGTAGACATAAATACTGAAAAAAAAAAACTAGTAAGCACACCATTAATCAAAATCAAGCTGTTATTAGAAAATAAACTAGAAGTGAGTGGTATTTATGATTCAGGCTCACAGATTTCTATAATAAATTCAAGATTAATAAAAGTAAAAGAAAAAAAAGATGATGTGAACATAGCATACATGAAAACGGTTAATGGTGTGAAGAAGATGGATGGCTTGATAACAATAAAAATTAAAATATTTGATTTAGAAGAAGAGGTGGATGTATACATAGTAGAAAATGAAGATTTTGATGATTTCATAATCGGATTAGATATGATAAAGAAATTCAGATTAACCCAAAATGAGAACTTGCAGATAGAACAAAAGAAAATAACAAATAAAATAGACAGGATGTCTAAAGATAACAGAAATGAAGATAATAATATAAAAAAATATACAGTAAATTTCAATGAACACATAGAAATAGAGGAATTTATAAGTATGACAGACCATTTAGATAATCAAAAGAAAATTGAGATAGAGAAAATTATAAAGGAATATAAAACAATATTTGCTAAGGACAAGTATGATATAGGTTCAGTTAAAGATTATGAAGCTCGCATAGATTAACAAGTAAATAAATATTGTAGTAAAAGACCATACAGATGTACAATACAAGATAGATTAGAAATTGAAGAGCAAATATCGATGTTACTAAAGAACAATTTAATAGAAGAATCATACAGTCCTTTCGCTGCTCCAGTGACATTGGCGTTTAAAAAAGGTGAAAATAGAAAATCCCGTTTATGTGTAGATTTCAGAGAGTTAAACAAAATAGTTATACCACAAGCTCAACCATTTCCTTTGATAGATGATCTAATTATTAAAACTAGAAATTGCAAGTATTTTACTACACTAGATATAAACTCAGCATTTTGGGCAATACCATTACGGGTGGAAGACAGAAGTAAAACAGGATTTGTCACACAAGATGGCCACTTCCAGTGGACCTGCCTCCCTTTTGGCTTGAAAACATCACCAGCAATTTTCCAGAGAATCTTAAGCAATATTCTAAGAAAACACAATCTCACAGGATACTCTGTTAACTATATTGATGATATTTTGATATACTCGTCTATCTTTGAAGAACATATAAGGCACATTAGAAATGTATTAGAGGCAATAATTAAAGAAGGCTTTAGACTGAAGTTTAAGAAATGTACCTTTGCTTCAGACTCGGTAAAATACCTCGGCCATATAATTCAGAACAATTCAGTAAGACCACTAAAAGACAATTTGATTTCAATAAGGAACTTTCCAACTCCTAAGACGCAAAAGAACATCAGACAATTTTTGGGAAAAATAAACTTCTACCATGACTATATACCAAGAAGTGCAATTATCTTAGATCCATTACACAATTTATTACGAAAAAACGAGAAATTTGTATGGTCAGAGAAATGTGAAGAAGCATTCAATCTGATAAAAAGATATTTATGTTCGCAACCGGTCTTGGAAATATTCGACAAAGACTTACCAATCAAAATCTTTACCGATGCATCTTTGGAGGGCATTGGAGCAATATTAAAACAGACACAACTAGATGGTAAAGACAAACCGGTGGCATATTTCTCAAAAAAATTGAATGAACATCAAAAACGGAAAAAGGCTATATATTTAGAATGTCTTGCTATGAAAGAAGCTGTTAAATATTGGCAGCACTGGCTCATCGGAAAACAATTCACCATTTACTCAGATCACAAACCTCTAGAGAACATGAACATTAAATGCAGGACAGATGAAGAATTGGGTGATCTCACATACTACCTATCTCAGTATGACTTTACCGTAAAATATATACCTGGTAAAGAAAATGTAGAAGCAGACTGTTTGAGCCGAAACCCTGTATTAGAACCAGAAGATAACAGAGAGGAAACATTGAGAATAGTTAATTTAATACAAATAAAAGATATAGTTGGAGACCAAGAGAAAAATGAAACAATAAGAGAAAAGAAACAAAATTTAATACTAAAAAATAATATCTATTATAAAAAAATAAAGAAACAGGAAAAGATGATCCTCTCAGAAGAATTTAGTAAAAAACTTATAAAAAAGGTGCATGAAGATTTATGCCATATTGGGATCAGACAACTGCAGAAAAAAATAAGTTCAATATATACGGCTATAAACCTAACAAAAAATATCATAAATATTTGTAAAACATGTGAAATATGCATAAAAAATAAATCAAGATGTCAAAAAAAAATTGGATTACTGTCACAACTGGGACCAGCCACCAAACCATTTGAAATAATGTCAATGGATACTATTGGTGGATTTGGAGGATCTAGGTCTACAAAGAAATATCTACACCTTTTAGTAGATCACTACACAAGATATGCATTTATTGCGACTTCGAAAACCCAGAATGCATGTGACTTTATAAATTTAACAAAGAAAGTACTAGAGACAGATGAGATTGGAATTATCCTGACAGATCAATATCCGGGCATAAATTCAAGAGAATTTAAACAATTTTTGCAGGAAAATAATATTAAACTAATTTTTACAGCCGTGAATACACCATTCTCGAACGGCTTGAATGAAAGATTAAACCAAACAATAGTAAATAAAATAAGGTGTAAAATGAATGAGAAAAATAATAAGAGAACATGGACAACACTGGCAAGAGAATGTATACAAAAATATAATGAAACAGAACACTCCGTTACAGGTTTTGCACCAAAATATTTACTGGATGGTACAAATGTCAGTATTCTACCAAATGAATTCAAAACGATGGAAAAGGAAGACAAGTGGATTGCTGATAGAAGATTGGCATTAGAGAATACAATAAAATCTCATGAGTATAACAAGAAAATATTTGATAGAAATAGAAAAATGCAAGAATTTAATGTAGGAGACAGTGTATATGTAGAAAATGGAAATAGACTGAATAGAAAGAAATTAGACGAATTAAAAATAGGCCCTTTCAAGATAATAGAGAAAATATCGAATTCCATTTATAGGATTGATACAGGCAACAGAAAAACAGAATCAACATTATTTCATATAACAAAATTGCAACCTGTCATAACAGAGGCTGAAGAAGGTGAAGGAGATGATAATGAATATGAAGATGACTTATAAGTACATTTTACAGATATATTGCTTAGAATTTTCGCTCTTAGGGGGGGAGATGTAATGAAATGAGTGACATTTCATTCATTTGAATTTGCCGCGCTTCGCGTATCAGCTGTCTGTCGCGTACCTATGATATAGTGATTAGTGATCTGTGTCTATGATTTAAAATGGCGAGTGACGCTGTGATTGTTTTGTGCATTTTTATCGTAATAAAAACTCAAAGAAAGAATGTGATTGAGGACTCGAGATATAGTGAACTTTAAATGTCGTTTCTTTGTTATTTCAGGTGAGATAGAAGTGTAATTGTCGTAACTTGATAATAACTTGATAATTGTAAAGACTTGTTAAATAAAACGAAACTTTGTTATTTCAGAGAAACAATTTGTGGTTTGTTTTTGGAGATCCTCAATGTCTTATATATTTTATAAAATTAATTCATAATATTTAAAATTAATTTCAAAATAATTTAACAATAAAAATAAGGGCTCTTAAAAACTAATTTAACTAGTTTAGTTACAGCAAGGCTTAATATTGTAGTATGATTTATTGATGAGAACCTTTGTGCCACTTATGGAGGGATATTTAATACGATTGACGATTAAATTCATTGAGGAGTCTATACTAAAAGCATGTCTGTAGTAAAGTATGTTCCTATTGGTGTATAGTGTAATGAATGTAGGTAGATTGGTAAAAGGAATAAAGTCAGTTAGCAACCGACCGCTGTGTTTAATTCACGTATCTTGCACTGGCGACGATTCGGGTTTTTCTTTTGGATGTTTACGGGAGTGAAACACCAAAATTATAATGCCTTTCGGAAAAATTGAACCGTTTGACATATTTGGTGGAAAGTGGTCACTGTATGTACGTCGAGTAGAACAGTTTATTTTTCTAAATGAAATCAAAAGTACGCATAAAGTGGCCACGTTGGTAACATTAGTGGGGGAACGCACCTATAATTTAATGTGTGATTTGTGTGCACCTGATAAACCGGAAGATAAAACTTTTGAAGAATTAGTCGATATCGTTAAAAATCATTTAGAACCCAAGCGTTCAATATATGTGGAACGTGAGTTATTCCGCCAACGAAAACAAATGCCGGGAGAATCCATTCTCGAGTTTTTACAACAGTTGAAACATTTAGCGACGGAGTGTAAATTTGGCCAAACCCTCGAAGAAAATCTCTGTGAACAGTTGCTCACGGGATTACGGAATACGGATATCAAAGCTATATTGTTGGTGGAAACTAAATTAAATTACAAAAAAGCGGTGGAGCTAGCTCTGAGTTTGGAGAATGCTGAAAATCACGTGGATAAAGTGAGCGGCCGCAACAGTATGAGCGGGGCTTTCGCTCGTGAATTCAGCAAGGAAGGCGTCAGCGCAAGCGGGGCGAGCGGCGCGTCCGGCACGGCGGGCGCAGCCGGCTCGAGCGGCGCTGGCGACAGCGGCGGCGCGGCGGCGGGCGAGGGCCTGCACGCGCTGCGAGGCGCCGCCGCGGGCCGGGGCAGGGCCGCGCCGGCCTGCTGGCGGTGCGGGCAGCGGCAGCATCGGGCAGATAAGTGTCGATTTAAAAGTTATTACTGTGATCAGTGTCATGGCAGAGGTCATTTAAAATCTATGTGCAAATCGGCCGGTAAATCGACCGAAAAGAGGCACAATTTCATGAGTGATGATTCGGAAAGTGAAATGTACAATATACGTGCGGTGTCGAACGGGGACAAACCGTATTTTGTTGAGGTTAAAATAGGCAGTGAGCGGCTTAAATGTGAACTTGATACGGGAAGTAAAATTTCGGCTATTAGTGAAAATTGTTACAATGCGTTGTTTTCGGAATATCCTATTCATAAAAATAACATTAAACTATGCTCATACTCGGGCTCGAAAATTGAACCGATCGGGTTTATTCTAGTGAACGCGAGTATTGATAACACACACCGAGAAAACTTACAGTTGTATATAATTAAAAACGGTAGCCGACCATTGTTAGGTAGAAGTTGGATTCAGAAATTTAACATCAATGAATTATGTATTAATAACATATCACAAGCGGAAAATAACGACTACCGCGATCGGTTCATTAACGAGTTAAAAACAGAGTATCCTTCTGTGTTTACGGATAAGTTAGGCGAATGTAAGAAGGAGATTCGTTTACAGCTCACAGATAGCAAACCGGTTTTCGTGCGCGCGCGCCCCGTACCATTGGCGTTGCGAGCCGCAGTGGAGCGGGAAATTAAACGTTTACAAAACGAAGGATCGATTTACCCCGTCGAACACTCTGACTACGGAACACCTATTGTTCCAGTAATCAAGGCGTCGGGCGAGATCAGGTTGTGCGGTGATTATAAATCCACTATTAATCCGTTGTTAAAAATGGATCATTACCCCCTTCCCCGTATCGAAGAATTATTTGCAGCATTAAGCGGTGGACAAGAATATTCGAAAATTGATTTAACGACCGCTTATATGCAAGTTCCTCTCCACCCAGACTCGCAAGCGTGTACGGCTATTTCGACACACATAGGTACCTTCGCTTTCAAGCGAACACCCTATGGGCTTAGCTGCGTACCTCAAAAATTCCAAAAAATTATGGAAGAGACACTTAGAGGTCTACCGAATACTGTTGTTTTCTTAGATGATATATGCATAACGGGCAAAGATCGGGAAACGCATATAAATAATCTGAGAGCTGTAATCGAGAGATTGGCAAAAATGGGCCTAACAGTTAAAATAAGTAAATGTAAATTTTTACAGAAAAGCGTGTCGTATTTAGGGTTCATTATTGATAAAGATGGGTTACATCCGGATATGTCAAAAGTGGAGGCGATTGTTAAAGCTCCAAAACCGGTTAACGTGACGCAATTGAAAGCTTTTTTGGGTTTAATCAATTACTATGGAAAGTTTGTCCCTAATTTGAGCTCGTTGCTTCACCCGTTATATGCTCTTCTAAAAAAAAATCAGACTTGGAACTGGGATAATAATTGCGAAAACGCCTTTAAAGAAATAAAAAATATTCTATCTAGTGACAGAGTATTATGTCATTATGACCCAGAACTTCCGGTGATTTTATCTGTTGACAGCAGTTCCTACGGCATTGGTTCAGTGCTGGCTCATGCATTTCCAGATGGATCGGAGCGGCCAATCAGTTGTGCTTCCAGAACTCTGGGAAATTCTGAAAAAAATTATAGCCAGCTGGATAAAGAAGCTTTGAGCATAATATATGGTGTCCAGAAGCACCACCAATACCTCTTTGGTAGAAGATTTATTTTAAAAACTGACCATAAACCTTTGGTGTATATTTTTGGGCCAAAAGGGGGCATTCCACAAACGGCAGCAAGCCGTTTACAGCGTTGGGCAGCTAAATTGGCTGCATATGATTTCGACATACAATATGTCAAATCACAATGCAACGGCAACGCAGACGCGTTGTCCCGCTTGCCATTAGAAGGCCAGGAAGACAACGAACAAAGAGGAGACAAACACTATTTATTGTACGTGGAGGAAACGTTACCCGTGAGTTACAAAGAGATCGCGTCAGAAACAAGAAAAGATAACTTGTTGAGTCGGATCTACGGTTTTATGATGTTTGGATGGCCCGAAAAATGCCAAGAAGACGAGCAACCGTTTTATGTAAGGCGGACAGAGCTGTACTTAGATCATGGGTGTATTTTATATAAATATAGAATAATAGTTCCACAAAGTTTGCAGGAGCGAGTCCTATTGGAATTGCATACTGGGCATTTAGGCGTGGTAAAAATGAAGTCTATTGCCAGAAATTACGTATATTGGCCTGCAATCGATAAAGACATCGAGACGCTTGGGCAAAAATGTGAAGCCTGTCGCAGCGTAAGGGACGCGCCTCCAAAAACCACTTTACATCCCTGGGAATTCCCAGCAGGGCCTTGGAAGCGGCTTCATGCAGATTTTGCTCAAGTACACGGCAAGTATTATATAATTGTAGTCGATGCCTTCAGCAAGTGGTTAGAAGTGGAACAGATACGTAGTACGTCGGCTTACGACACGATTAAGTTCTTTCGGAGCATATTTGCCAGATTTGGCCTCAGCGAACAGCTAGTAACGGATGGAGGGCCCCCTTTTCAAAGCACGGAATTCAAAGAATTTTGCAATAAGAATGCAATCAGGCACATAAGATCATCGCCGTACCGGCCCCAAGGGAACGGAGCCGCAGAGAATTCAGTAAAAACGGTAAAGAAAACTATTAAAAAAGCAGTATTGGAGGGCGCCGACATACATGCCAGCTTAAGTCGACTTTTACTACAGTACAGGAACTGTCCTCACGCCACGACAGGAGTGGAACCTGCAGTGGCATTACTGGGCCGGCGGCTGCGGAACAGGTTGGACGCGATGCGCCCGAAAACGGCGGAGATTGTTCAAGAAGTACAGAGCAAGCAGATACGAAGAGCAGGCGGAGTTGTGAGAACATTTGAAGTCGGTGATAAAATATTGACGCGAGGTTATTCAACAAAGGACAGCAAGTGGGTAGAAGGTGACGTCATAGAAAAAACAGGGCCAGTATCGTACAAAATTTTACTCAATAAGGGAAGCGTATGCCGCAGACACACCGATCAAATGCTACCATTTAGGAACAGCCGGTTTTCATGGAATTTTGGGACGGAACCGCAGCCATCGGCGAATGGGAGTATCACGGAAGACTATGTGAATAAGCAACCTAGGAGGCGAGATCAGAGGCTTGAAGATTCATATGCGGAATATAAAGACGCGGAGACTTCTAAGGAGCCGGACTCTAGAGAAACAGAAGAGTCAACCTTGACGTCACCGCCACGAGAGCAGCATAAGCTATGCCCGGTATCTTCGCCGCACAGCGGAGCTCTAGAACCGACAATAATAGAATCATCTGCGCTGCCAACGGAAAGACCAAAGAGAAGTTGCCGGGTGCGAGCTAAAAAAGAGTGAGAATTAAGCGACTAATATTTCCTTATTATTTTATTGATATTTGTTAAAAGCTTCAATTAAAACATCATAAAAAAAAAGAAAAAAAAAAATTAATAGACCATTTTTGTCAATCATTAAAAAAAAAAAAAAAAAACTAAGTTTAGTTACCGCATATATTTTAATTTAATTGGTGGAGGATAAAGGGTACTTAGTAATTAAAATAAGAGTTAATTTGGATATTTAAAACAAAATCACTTTTTATAGGAGAGAGATGTGGTGTATAGTGTAATGAATGTAGGTAGATTGGTAAAAGGAATAAAGTCAGTTAGCAACCGACCGCTGTGTTTAATTCACGTATCTTGCACCTATAAATATGTTTTTTAGCAAATTTATAAATGTGATTGTGCACAAAGTAATGATTATAAAAAATATATGTATTGATTGATTACGATTATCGTAATCAATCAATCAATACATATAATAAATCTGTTGTTTGTCTGTTTGTCTGTTTGTCTGTCTGTTTGTACGGGCTAATCTTTGGAACGGCTGGACCGATTCCAATGAAATTTTGTGTGGTGGTAGCCTGTGTCCCTGGTCAACATATAGGATACTTTTCATCCCGGTAAAATAAAGAGTTCCCGTGGGATAGTTAAAAAACTGCAATTAATTTAACAGCTTTGTAAACAACAACTAATGAACTTAATTTAGTAAAATTGGTTATGCTGATACCTTATGTTGCCTTTTTAACAAAATATATATATAGTAAAACTTATTAATCCAATCGAGTTCCCGCGGGAAAGAAAACATTACAAAAACAGTTAGCAGGCGTCTTTCAAGTAACGGATTTTAATGAAATTTTATGATCCTACTTTATATATATGCCCGGTCAACATTTAAGATACTTTTCATCCTGAAAAATTTGAGAGCACCCGTGGGATGTTTACAAAAACCTATAGCTACTTATCTCCGTAGCACAATCAAAACGGGGTCGAAATATCGACAGTTTAAATCGTCCTTTTGATCGTGCAACTTGGTATAACTATACAAGATAACCCGTACGTAGCAGGAACGGGTTGCTACGTACACAGTAGCGCATCAGAATGCTTAATTACAATATCTGGGCGTTGGTATCATCTCAGAATAAGATAAGTTTGGTTAGTATAGATATTACAATCCACGATGACACTCCCCACTCTATCTAATAATAATAATGCGAATTGAGTAACATAAGCGATTTCGACAGAGTGTATAAGTAGAGGAAGACCAAAGAAGATATAGGTAAATTGTGTAAAAGAAGATAGCACGTTGACAGGAGAGATAGGAAGAAGACTCCTTTACGGGTCCATCGAACCCAAGGACCACTCATTTTGTACGGGAAATCTTGGGAAAAATTAAGAAATTCCACGGGAAACATTTTTGTAAAAAAAACGAACAGCACGCGGGCGGAGCTGCGGGCAACAGCTAGTTTTATATAAATGTGAAAAGTGTATCAAAATTAAAGCTACCAACAATAAATTATAAATAAATTATATAAAATTATACCTAGTGTGTGAAGCACTATAACAATAAAGTAAATAATATAATATCGTAATTCATAGAAACACGTGTGTGACACTTAAAGATAACACAAAGGAAAACCGCATATGAGGTATGGGCCTTAATACCCACTTCAGATCTTTGGGGCGCCTCTCACTAAAAATTTGGCTTAGTGTCAAGGAAAATAATACAAAAGCTGATAAAGAGGATAAAAAACATATAATAGAACTCTGCAATAAGTTAAAAGGGCGAGCTAAATATAATTAATAGGTATATGCGAAGTTCATAAATCATTTTCATCTGACTTCACGCCTGTCAATAAATGCGGCGGAACATTACATCAACATCAGAATATCATCGTAATGATACAACATAAATTAATTCATGATGATTTCATGCGTGAAAAAAAATTTTTAACATAAGTACATAATCAAATGTTTTTTGGGTACGGGGCCCATAGGTAAATAATTTTGATAAAAAAGTTATTGCCCCGAAAGGCTATAAAGTTCCAAAGCTGCTAAACCTTATCTAGGTACTGTTCAGTTTGTGCAACCCGACACCAAAAAAGGTGGTTTTCAATATTTCAATGTTAATAACGGAGCAGTTAATCTTCTGACCCTCCCCTTAGCTCAACCGTAAACAAGGTTATAATGAAACACCCTTACGAATATCACTTTTTCAGGCAAAACTTCTTTCTAAATACAGGTCTACCCTCCTTGAATGAGGTATATTTTGGGAGACCTTCATTTAGTGGAATTTAAGCCATTTTAGCTACTTCATTCGCAAATAAAAACAATAATGCTGTTGTCGTTGTTTAATTCAGCAAATCGACGTCCACTAATGGACATTAAGGGTCGCCGCACACGGGCCACGCGCCGCAGCCACAAGTAGCTAGAAGCGACCACAAAGGTAACTGAAGCGTGCGACAGCCACTTGTGGCCGGTGGTCGACGCTTGCGGTCGGTGGCTGCTACTTCTTTTAATCCATGCGTGCAGTAGCTATCATAATGTGTGTGGTATGGTGCGAGCCACAAGAAAAGAGCAGCGACGATTTGTAGCATGTGGCTGTTGTGGCAGCTACCGACGTCTCGTGTGCAATGAGGCCATATAAAAAGTATGAAAACTACAGGATTTGCCAAGCACCATGATAACTCGCCACCTGAAGTTAGCAACTACCCAAAACGCTATTAATATCAAGCGTCCTCTATTGCTGACGAGATAAAATTTCTACTATAACGTCAAGAAACCTGTTAAATTGGATTAAGTGAAAAGGTTTTTTATTCAAGTAGAGTCATAAACCTCTCAATAAAAATCCACTTTATTATTAAAGGTTTTATTATTAGCCTTTACAAACTCTGAATGGATTTCAAAGTAGTGAGCTCTATGCAAAGAAACCTAAGCCTTTGATGTTTAATCTAATAAAACGGGACTCTATTCACTACTCGTTAAATAAAACCTCCTTACGTGGTTAAATAGTGAAAAAACGCAGAGTCAATTTTGGAGCATTTGTCTGGTCGATTTTATTTACTGGTCGTATTGACACGATTGAGGTGAATTAACTTGTGTACCTTCACGTTTTTGACGACAAATTAGCAAACAGTTTAAATTTTATAACAGCCACCAGTTGTCATGACTTATAAGTAAGGGAAATTTTTGGCTAAAGGTGCAATCAATTTTAACCTGTGTTAAATATCAGTGAACTCCACTTTTGTTCAAGTTTTATCGCACAACCTCTTAAAAAATTATTGCCGATAAGGCGGAGTTAATGTAAGTGAGTATATGTGCCAGTTTTCCTTAGGACGTGTGCGAAAAGGAATCTGATTGCACATGACAACACTATAACTGGCTCACCATAATCTTTTTTTTTTTTTTTTATTATAGATAGGCTTGCGCTTGACTACAATCATATCTGATAGACAGAAATGATGAGGTCTAGGATGGAGCGCGCATGCCTAGAAAATGCCTATTCACTCTTCTCTTGAAGGCACCCAGGTTGTACTTGGCTGGGAACACAGAAGCTGGAAGGGTGTTCCACACCTTAGCGGTACGTATCAGAAACGTGGAAGAAAATCGTTTCGTTCGAGCTTGCTGGACATCAACCACATAAGGATGGATGAGGATCTTTAGCGAACACAAATCAATTATGACACACAAATTAAACACACCAGCAGCTGAAGCATTCATCTTCATCTCAGCCGATGGGCATCCACTGTTGGACATAGGCCTCCTGAAATGTCCGCCAAATATTTTATGAAACCTGAAGTCTCTCTTGATGACTTAGGACGAAAGTCATGTACCTTCGAAATAGCTACTAAATATTTTCGTTCGATTCAGCAAAAGGACGTCCACTGATGGACAAAGGCCTTCTGCAATGATTTCCTGCGCTACTTGTATCCAGCGAATTCCTGCGACCTTCTTAATGTCGTCAGCCTATCTGGTCGAAGGTCTGCCAAGACTGCGCTTTCCCGGGGTCACCATTCAAAATTACCAATATATATATAGGTATATTATTTAATTGTTGTTGTTCATGGTTTTATCGCGGGAAGCTTTAGACAGTTCATTTCCATTATATTAAAGTGATAAAAGTCAGATAAATGAAAAATAACTTTATGAAAAACATGAATTATGTATTCTTCGCTCGAATTTCAATTTTAAACATTTATGTATGAACTTTGAACGTTGACGGGGATCGTCTTGTCGTAAAAATATTTTTCACATGCGTTTCCAGGGTTTCTTGGGATATGAGGATAGGTAACCTGAAAAAGGTGTTTCAAATTTCAATGAAAACATTTATTAAATTTAATATTTAACAGTTTCATTTACCCAATACATTTTATCATTCTTTATTTGTTTTGAATCCAATAATACTAGCTGAGCTTGTAAAATATTTCTCATTTAGTGGTTTGAGAAATGTCGAAAGTATTGAAAAAAAGTCACTTTTTTTACAAACACTGTGACACGAGAAATTTATATCTTAAATAATAAGCGATTGCGAATCCAAATACGCAAATTATACCACTACGCTTTGGGAGGTCGAGAAAAGTCTGCAAATATAGGCTGTTTCTCAAGCCTATAAAGATATGATAATTCGATTGCCCATTGTGTATCATTGGATCGGCCTCGGCGTAGGTCTCGGGGGAAATATAAATTTTCCACGGTAAATGCGCAAAGGTAACACCTCGAATCTTTTTATGGCGATTGTATAAAAGCAATATTTTCTGACTATTTAGTTCTAAAGAGTAAGCCTTAAGTTTTATGGTATACGTTAATCAATAGCGTTTTGAGAAATTTATAAACTTTAAATTTCTGTTCATATTTATATGATATATGATTAATATTTGGGTGACCGCTTTACTCGATATTTATTTTGTAAATACCACATTTTCTTAAAAACAAATCCCAGCTGGATCGATTTATCGCCCCCAAAACCTTCTGCATACTAAATAAATTTCATGAAAATCGTTGGAGCCGTTTCCAATATTCAGATTATATACCTATTTGAAATGCAAACAAGAATTTCTCGTTTAACGTATAAGATAAAATAAAATCGCAATAAACCTTGCATTTCTCAATGTTCGTCACTGACAACCTTCAGTCCGAAAGTCAAAGTCAAAATATCTTTATTTCACATAGGCCTAACGTACAGGCTCTTATATCGCTCTTGTAAAATATCTAACTATATATGATACTAGCTGTTGCCCGCGGCTCCGCCCGCGTGAATTACGATTTTTTTTACATAATATACCTTCCTACTGGAATTCCTTGATTTTTCGCGGGATTCTGGTGTGATGTTGTACAGAAACCTGTTCTTACTTTGCACGGGTTATCTTGTGGTGATTTTGAAAACTCCTTTTTCTTAATAATAATATAAAGTTTCATTAATACGTAGTTGAAAGATCAAAAGGACAATTTTAACTGTCGATATTTCGATACATTGGTACAAGTCGTGGTCACGTAGTGACCACGACCTGTTAAAATCGTCCTTTTCATTGTGATTTTTATTCTGAAACCACGAAATATGTCAAAAATTATTAAACCATGTGAAAAGTTGTACTGGTGGTATAACTCTTCTTTCAGAGTTCGGCCGGGTAGGTACCACTGGGATAAATTACTCTACTAACAATATTCCCCAGCCCAACATAATATAAGAGTCTTTTAAAAATCTTTGCTTCATCTCAATACAATCCAAAACATCAGAATGGACAATGGCTATATATTTCTTTACGTATAAAAAGACCTTAGATGACAGTCAGTCGGTTAGGATCGATAAGACCTAAGAGTTAAAAATATCTTACCCTTTCCATATTGCGGATGATAAAGTTTAAATCTGTTCATGTGTTAACAGTGCCATCTTAATATAAAGTCAGGAAACAGTAAATAACATGACAGTTAATTTTTATTAAAAAAAATTCGGTAGTACCTATCTCAGAGTTTTACATTCAAGTTCCACATAAATTGTAGAGATGGCGCTTTACGGTATAACGTAGCGATAACGCCAGTTAAATGATTTTTGTTCACCCTAAAAGTGAAAAATTTTAAACCATACAAAATCTCCTGCTAAGCCTATTTATTTACAGCTGTAAGGGTACTCCAGTCTTACTTGAGCCCTACGTCCTAGCCCTATAGGTTCTTTGTGCATTCCGAGTTTCAAGTCACCTACCTACTTGAACTTAAAGGTTCTGATGTCTGTAATTTCTGAACTACAAAAGTGATGATGATAAGATTTGTATGGAATAATCTTTAAAGAACCTCCTTTCTAACAAAAAAAGAATGAATGGAATCGGACAACGCGTTAATGAATTATAACTAAAAAACGTTTGGACTTTGATGCCGTCTTCCAGGGAAACCATGATGAATTTCGGGACAAAAAGTACCCTATGTCCTACCTCGGCGTATGAACTATAATCATGTCAAGTTTCATTTAAATCCATCCAGTGGATTAGCCGTGATGCCCGGTCGTGAAACAGACAGACAGACAGACAGACAGACAGACAGACAGACAGACAGACAGACAGACAAAAATGAAACAAATTACAGTTTTGGCTTCAGTATCGACTAAATAGTGTCCTCCAACAAAAAATTTCAAAATATCTTCAATGTACAGAATTCGACCCTTTACAGTTTTATTATAAGTATAGATTTGTCGCATACGTATGGTGATAACTACAAGTCGACTTGCGAGTTCTCATAACTCTAAAGCAGTTTGGAGGGCTTATTCATAATAACTACAAAATAAAAGAGCTTTGTTATATAAATGCCATCTTTAGTCATAGTAATTGAAATTGTAGTAAAAGCATTTCTTGAGTTTCTTGATTTCAATACTAAAGCACGTTCCTCGAGTAATTAAAAACTTTTGCAATTAACTTCAAAATTGAACAATTGAAAAATTGCGACACACGATTTTCGTAGACTTTTACAATACTTTTGTACGAACTTAGTAATATTTTAATTCTACGATTTCGATTTTTAGACTAATTATGCATTGGATGTAGCCGTGGTAGAAGCTTTTTAAAAGTGGTATTAAAATAAATTTAATAGGTCCATTCATTAAGTCTTTTTCTATTAATCATTCAAATTTCACTCGGAGCCGACAATAAATGCGATGGAACATTTTATCACGCTAGCCGTGTGTTAATGCTACAGTAAATCAATAATATCAATATTATTTAAAATGCATAAGAATAACCTAACCAATTTAGTAAAATCATCCTTGATGTGAATGCGTTTATAGTTGCTTCCATACTTGGAACAAAGATAAGAATTGATGATAACAAAACCAAGCAATCAAAATGAAAGAATGAGTTGTAACCATAGATTTATAGTTCTAGTTGTACCTTTAAAAATTACACCATTCAGTAGCTGAAGCCGCAATTAATATTATTAATTTACACGAACGACACAGCTATAGATAGATACTTTTTATGAATAATTAGTTACTTTTTGAAATGATTCATTATCTTTTTTCTTTTTACAACATATCTACAAATATTTAATAGTACCACTTGTACATTTTTACGTACACACTCACTGCTAGCACTACTAGGAAAGCGGATAATTTCTTTTATATAACAAAGCCTAACCTATATAAAACCTGCTAAAAATAAAACAAAATATACTTAAAATAGCTTTACAAATACAAGTATCACTAAGTACGAAAGGTTTTTGCTTTTAGAGGGATTAGTGTACCCTCCTTGGACTCGATTTTCCTGAGATGCTTTATCATGGGAGTTTCCGGCTAACATGAGGTTAACTGTAATCTTAGCTTAAGTGACCTCAGCTCTTTAATAAGATATACACGTTAATGCCATCGTTTCTGATTTTAAAATACTGGAATGGAATATTTAATTAGTTCAAATAATCAACCCATTAAATTTAATATTTACAGTTTTTGAGCTTTAGTTGATAAATTGATGAGAAATAATATGTTAATTGATCAGCAAAATACTGAACGAACTTGTTTGAACACAGTGATGGTCCATTGCTTTGACGATTTTGCCTATCACCAGAGGCTCGAGGGTTCAAATCAGGCACATACCTATACACATTTGAGTCTTCGCAGTTATTCCAATTTTTTTACACACAACAAATTGACGATTTTCTATGAAAATGTTATTTTCATTACCTATAGTAAACCTTCAATGGGTCCATGGTTATCATTCAACTATAGTATATAGGCACTGAGTTTCAAAATACGTGTGCCCCTAGATTGTCTAAGAAAAACGTATTCATCGTTATCTTAATCTTTTACTAATTCTGCCGGCTGATTGGGTTCCTAATTTGCGTCGGCCAATCGCTGGGCAGAATTCGCTAACGATTACAATAACGTTTTTCTTACGCAATCAGACCCTTTCCTAGTATCATAATATTTTGATATTCATTTCAGTTTCATTTGAGAAAAGCCGAAGCTACTGGCTATCTCACTCCAGTTTCTGATCTCTCATACAAATTCTTACAAAAATATGGAATACCGAGAACAGAAAAACGTCGAGTCAATTTTCTAGCATTTGTCTGGTCGCCTTTATTTGCTGGCCGACTGCGCACGGCCGCGGTAAATCAGCTTACATATTTTCTAAGGCTCTCTGTGTTTGGCGATCCGCGTATGTCGTTATGTACAATGTACATGTACACTTTTAGGGTATAAACAGTTTCACCATAATGTAACTTGTTTTCTGTGGAGAGATTCTCTTAAATAAAATCGTACATCACCACGGAATTCAATAATAGTACCTAACGATAAGTTCACTTCGTAAGATGATTTAAAGAAATAGCTACCCAAGCGCTGACACAAAAAAGTACCATTCAGTTCGCAACAACGCGCCTGGCTCCGCCTCCGCTGTTCACCTAAAGTTGTGACCTCTTTCTATCGAGTAACTTTATCTCTTTTGACATGGTAAGGCTGCCTAGTAATCGGGCGCACGCAACGCGTGAAATAATAACAAGACCATACAAGAACTTATAACGCATGCAACCTAACCGGCGCGCGGCAGGCGTCTGAAATCGGTCCATCGTGACGGCTACCTGTAGATTCCTTGATCACGAGACAAGTGAGTGTGGCCTACATCACTGCTAACCATAACACAGCGTTAAGCAACCATCAAAAGCACATGGGTGTCTACGCGGCTCAACCGATGCAAACAATAACCATCAGGGCCTAAGATGTAATTTCGTCGATGCTATAAGCATTTTTGCATTCCACAACTGATGAATGAATCGCCAACCACTAAGATACGTTATTTTTAAGTTGTCCCTCCATAGGTCATTAAAAAGTTATTTCGAATAAATAATATTCTCAGGTTCATTGATACAGAAGTTCGATTATGAAATTGAATGCATTCATTGAGCAATCATTTGATTAGTTTCGGTCGAATGAGCACGCTAATCACATCAATTTAGATAGCAGGCAGGGTTGCATTCACAGTAGTCAATAGGTAAGACGGTAATATAATAATAAT
Organism: Coenonympha glycerion; assembly: GCA_963855885.1. Lineage (NCBI taxonomy): Eukaryota > Metazoa > Arthropoda > Insecta > Lepidoptera > Nymphalidae > Coenonympha > Coenonympha glycerion. The sequence goes on along the minus strand of OY979637.1, from coordinate 9,434,318 downwards.
ATTATGTATTTGGTGGTAATACCTGCGGTAATGTTATTGAATGTAACTACTGTATTCATGAAAGGGCTCATAGAGGTTGTGGTGACATTATTATTTAGATAGCAGACAGGGTTCAATCCATACCTAGCCAGAGTTAAAAAAAATGTGCAAAATTGGCTTGATTGGCTTAATGAGCCCATAACCATTTGCATTGATTGATTGACCATAAATCATATATCAATGAAGTCGATTAAAAATAAACAGACTGGTCAGATAAAATAATATTTTTCAATCTTCGAAAATCGAATCCGATATGTCGATCAATTGCAAAACTAAATGACCGAGTACAAGTAGGATAGGTACGTGCAATATGATCTACGAGCCCCTCGATCACCATCCATCAAATCGAGTCGGTTTGCGCCTTAACCTAAAGCTAATGTCACACTGGAACACGTTGCGCAACAAAAAGATGTTTGCCTTTAAAAACATAGTCTATTTTCGGAAGGTATCGCTTAGGATGCTAGGCAGAAGAAAAAGGACTTTAATCCCGTGATGAAGAAAATCTAGTATGAAAGTTTCTCTTACGAGTACGTTCAAACCTCACTTTCTTTCGTATTTTTTTCTGTTTCATTTTTTTAAAACTTAACTTTTTTTAATTTTTAACTATTTAAATTTTAAAGTGATTATATAATTAAATATTTTGTGAAGATTTAAAGCTTCTACCTGTTACCGTTATTAATATAGAGCAAAAACAAGCAAAAAAAACGTTTGTTGTAAGGAAGCCCCCTTAAATATTTACGTTCTACTTTTCAGTATTTGTTGTTATAGCCGCAACAGAATCTGTGAAAATTTCAAGTCTGTAGCTATCACGGTTCAAGAGAAGTCTCAGTAATAGGGTTCCTTTTTTACCCTTCGGGTACGGAACCCTAACAAATAATAGGTATTATGATATTATGTTTTTTTCTCATGAATCGTCGTAACGTAACAAAATTTTACATTTTCCACATAACAATAGGGAAAACCTAAAGGAAAGAATAAGTCGTCCGAGCACCCAACCCTACACAAAGGTTCTTTCTCTAAAAGCCACTCAAGGTGACACTCGACTCCGATTAAAGTTATCGTAGTCTACCAAACTGAATACAAAATGCAGGATCTCATGGCTCACTTTGCTTTGCGCTTTTTAAGTCTGCGTATACTATGATTTTTATGCCAAACTTACCTAACATTTCTATGCGGAACTAGTTTTTATCAAACAAATACTATGAATTCGAAATTATATTTGCATGTTTGTCGTGCAATGAATATTCATGCAACTTCAGTGCAACAAAATTAAATGCAGGCGAAAAATTGATTTATCATTACTTAGACACTTTAGACAGGCTTATAATAATTTTTGTCTTCGTGATAGATTATTTTCTTACTTTGTAATTTTCTTGTTAATCTGTGGAGTGTTCCACAACACTCTGTTTATTTAATGATAAGTATTTGAAAATGTTTAAGTTTGTGTTAATATGTACCTACTGTAGTACCTACTAACAGTTCTTAACTGTCCCAAATAAAAAATAATATTAAATACCTGCATACTGCACATCGAATTTTCCATGATTTTAAACTATTTATTTCATGCTATAAAATAGTTAATTTTATTCGTTTAAAATACTTTATTACACATCAATGAAATCTTTTTTTATTTAATTTCAGTCCCTACCAATATTGACGAATGCCGAATGAAGTAAAACAATAAGATTAGCCCAAACATAATTTATCCCCTCTTATAGAGCATATACGAGTACTTAGTTACCTACTATATATAATATCTAATATCTAATACGACATGAACGTAAAAATCATTCTATTGTGAATGATAAAGTCTCAAGCGAACATGCGCGCACTTATTCGATATTTCTCCGTCGTCTGTCAAACAGACTAGCACAATAAATGTTTATTGTCCACGAATTACTCAAGTGAGAAACGGTATAAAGAGAAAGAATGAGGCGCGGAAGGGACGACGACAAAGGCGATGCTTCTGGGACCACCGGCCGTGACGGCGCTTACATTAAGGTTATCGTCATCCGGCATCCGCCAAACTGAATATAAAGCCCGCCTGGAAACTTGGGAAGAGCCCACTGATTCATGAAGCTGACGCCACGCTTACATACATAACAATAACGTCTCCACTACCGATAAACTTTATAAGGACAAACTTACGCATCGCTGAAACATTAGTAAGGAAAGTAGAGATTTCTATATTACCACTATTCTTAGGATAAGATGCTTACATACCTAACCATCATAAATTCAACTGCCAATAAACTTTACTATGGCAAACCTAGGCACAGATAGAAACCAGAGACCCCAAGATTATCACCGTTGACTTTATGACCATGATTATATTTTTTTGGATTGAAGACGCTTACATAAATAACATAACCATAAAGTCTCTACGTCGACTGCCAAACTTATAAATACAAACCTAAACACTGCTAAAACATTAGTAAAAAAAACCACACCAAGATGCCACCAACCAACCAACCAAAGCAAAAACTCCAAGATTATTTTCCATATATTATTACATATTATTACCTTCTTACGATAAAACATTACGTATTCAATAAAGCCCTGGCTCACTCAGTAACTCAAAATCGCACAGCTCAAACTCTTTCTTTTTGTTCTAGAAAGTTAAACTTTGAACACAGCTTCCATTTATGTTAACCTAATATAAATAAGGTGTTTTTAATTCCTACAAAATCACACGAGCAAAGCACGGGTGCATCTGCTAGTCTTAAAGTTACAAGTAGGTACCTTGTTATCAGTCACTTTATTAAAAAAATATTTTACTCTCTGTACATTCGTAGGTTTGAACAAACTATTCAAATTCTGTGAAATATTTAACTTCGTTGTTTATTTATCAGCTGTGGACGCAAGCACTTCTATAGTTAGTAAAGAGATTAAATCTCAGTTTTAGTTAATGAATTCATAGTTCCGTTTCCCAGTATTTGAACAGGAAACAAATGTTTGAGGACGGAGTCTAAACAACTTCAACATTAAGACTAAGGTTTGAGTCATAGCAATGGCGATTAAATAGAATATATATTTAACTTAATATGAAATTCACTTTTTTTATCTGCAGTTAGCAAAGTGCTGGAATGGCGCACCGAGAAGCGCAGTGTCAGCAGACCCCCCATCAAGAAAGTCGCGGGAAGTCACTGGCGCCAGGCGCTCCAAGATCGTGGTGATTGCCGGACCGTTTTAGGAGGCCTATGTCCAACAGTGGACTTCCATCAGCTGAAACAACGACAACGACTGCTGCTTAAAAATTTATGCTAAAACCGTTTCTTCTGCATAAACATCAATATGACATCCATTGATTGGTGTTCATAGGAATACGTAAAATGAATACATACATTTATCGCTTCCAGTCATGTTGTGAACTCTCTCTCAGTTTGAGAAGTCTTTGTACCAAGCGATACATATGAGATGCCAACTGAGGTCGAGAAAGCCTTATCTGATATACCGGATTATCCCCTCGAGCCGAATATTCTGCTGCCAGTTCCATTCTACATTTAATTTTATTTAAATTAAGCGACGTCTTTTGAATATATCGAAACACTTATAAATAGTTATACTGGTCAATATTTTTACTTAAGGTTTTAGGTATATTACTTATCATTGTTGTGAAATTGACTAAAAATTTTAAGATTATAAAATTGATACTTTACGAAATGGTAAAAGGATGGTAGCTTTTGGTACAATTTAATGATCTACCTTTAGTAAGAAAAAAATAAAACATCTTGATCCTCACATTCATGATTTTGACTTTACGTATTATTAACGCTTATTTCAAAAACATTCCAAAGATTCAGCCATAACCACTGCGGAGGTCTTAGTTGTCTTTGAACTTTCATAATTCCCTTATACAGTATATCTATAATTAAACTTACAAATTAGTAGCATAATCCCAAACTGCTGAACGTGTTTGAAGAGTGTGTGAGATATAAAAGTGTGTGAGATATATAGTTCTATACTTGTAGATTCTTTGACTGTAAGATATTCGATACTTTATAAAGAAGTTTATTCAAAAGTTTAATACAGAAATCTGAGATACATTTTGCCTTGCCATCGTGGCCGACTTTATACAGCGTTTGTATTATGTAAATGAAGATTGCCTGTGCAACTAATCTTATCGCTTACATACGTACTTATGTGAAGCCAGCGATTCCTTCCAGCGACATATATTACCTGAAAGCTTACGTTCTTAGAGAAGACACGGAGATATCCAATGAAACTATCGAGTTTATCACAGTATACCCACGTTCATTTCTACTTTGAATTTTTTGTAAATTTTCTTTTGCTTTGAAATTTTGAATTAGCAAAAGGTTGTAGGTATAGGTACACCACCTAATAATAATAAAAAATTAATATTATTTATCGTTTTATTACAAGAAAGTAGGTGTGTAGGTTTAGGTCTTTATAGAACGATAGCGCTCTACAACATATAATGGACGTAGAATTTAGATATGCGTATGTATTCTAGCTGTACACTTCTATTTATACACTAGCTGACCCGGCAAACATTGTTTTGCCATTTGAGATATAAACTAAATAAATAGCTTACAATCTACTTCGAGAACTACCGAACATACACAGAAAATTTCATAACAATCGGTAGAGCCGTACTGGAGGAATTTGGTGGCAAACACGAGACAGGAGAATTTTATATAATAAAGAATAATATATCCGCCTGTCTGTTTGTCTCATATGTTTTCTATTTAAATGTGCATTCAGAAATAGTTACATAAGAAACCAAACTTCAGGGTTACACATTTGTTCTTTTAAATCTAACCCTGACTTGATGCAATCCTAGTGAATGTTGTTGGACTAAGTAAAGGCGAGAACAAGGAGAGCACCTCGTCATTTTTCCTAGTTATCACATTTATGTCTACCAGCCAACCGCGTTGTAATAAATTTTCATATAGCAAAAGCAACGCAATATTACGAGGTAAAGTGTGGTTATATTTCATTTCTGCGAACATAAGCGTCTACTTGATACCCCTTCCGTCTGCTGTTGTCTAATAGGACAGAAGTTAGCTGCTAAAATTATGAAGAATTTAATACGCAATAGACGTGAACTCACATAAGGCAGAATAGAAAACATTATCAGGCTATTGCTCCGATAATCGTTTCTGCGAAAGTTCTTAACGCAAAAAGCTTCGACTGATATATGAAAAGCTTTTTCTTGGCTGTTCATAAATTAATACTAAAAACGAGTGGATTAATTGATAACAAATTATTTATTTATCAATAAAGGTACCACGGAAATTCATATTCTAGTGTCATATAAATTGTAGAGATGGCGCGCGCTTTTTTTATTTATTTGTTAATGTAAGAAAAACTATATAGGAAAACTAACAAAAAATACACCGAATCTTAATTTGAGAGCAATACACTTAAAATTATACAAGAATTACTCGTTTAAAAAAATGAAATGAATATATATTAAGAAAAGCTTTTTATAAAATCCACTTAAGCTAGCGTGTCAAGTGTAAACTTGTTGTATTATTTAAATCAATATAATTAATTAAGTCCTTGTGTCTATACTTCACTGCTACTCATTCGTATAAACGAGTAAATATATAAATTCTCCACTACGAAAGGATATTTTCAGCGCTCTTTGTATGTGACATGGCCTATACCACCCTCTAAATTATAAATTAGGAGCATTTTCGGCGAGTGGAAAACCAACAGGCTTTTAGGTTCTTGCTTACTTTTGACTTTTAAACGATCCTATATCAAAGGGTGCTAACATTTTTTGCAATCTCTTTGTAACAGTAAATAAAGGAGGCTATAAATTTTCATAGCTCGATCTCTCGGAATTTATTTATTTCAGACAAGGGTCGTGACTCGTGCCGAGGTCTTATTAAAGATAATTCGATAAGAGTCCGCTTGATTCTAACGAACCACTTTTTTTGCTCAAATTAGACAAAATGAATTTACTATTTTGCAATAAAAACAATTTTTCCTAGACCTGCCTTAAACTTTAGTATAGATAAAAAAAGTTAAATCAAAAATGTAATGGATTTTTGTTGATTTATTAACAAATTCGTTTGATCGAAAGAAGTAGATTTTATTATCTCCTTACGTAGCATGATTTAATAACAAAGTTTTATTATTTTACGTTGGATTAATAAAAAGGATCAGAACAGTTGGTATTGAAACGTTTTTTTTCATAATAATATATACAACTAGAGGGAAATTTAATATCCTTGTAACCGAATATCAGAATATTAAGCTGTACAACGTTTCATTTTTACATTAAAAAACATGTACCTACCTAAATACAGTGGTTATTAATACTTAATAAGTTTTATGTGATGAATGTAGATATTATTATTAACTCAATACCTATTTGAGTTCAGGAGACCGATAAGTTGCAATTAAAGTGCAACAGCGCTAGCCTAGCCATATGACATGGCGATACGATAGATGGAATGTAAATGTAACGACATTCAAAAAATGTTTGAAGATGATCGCTAATTGATAACGTGAATTCCGCCGTATTTATCATTTTTTGAATTTCTTTTCATCATCGTTTCCACCCCTATCAAATCGCAATGTCTTTTGGCTAGAGCTGACCAGCAATAAAAACGGTTAGCGGTATTACAATAATATTCTCATAGGTGTGAAAAGCTTTACAACCTGCTCTGAACCAGCGTGGTGGGATATGGACAAACCAATCTCATTCCTAGAGGAATCCCATGTTGCGTAAGACTAAAAGAAGATAATCCAAATGACGAATGCAATTTATCGAACATAGCGGGTATTCTCATATTTTATCTACCTGAAAATATTGACTTGGAAAATTTTCAAATCTCCTCAAAAATGCAGTCCATATTCCGCGGATTGAGTAAGAGACTGACATATTTCACGGTTCTTCGAGTCCCGGAATATTGATCAGCCGAATCTCTCATGCCGCAACGCCAGATGCTCGCCGAAAATTACTTTCGAATAAATCCAGCGAGCGCCACATAAGTGACGTTCATGTAAACCGTGCCGCGACAATGGGGGTGATCATTTATGTATGAGAATACTCGGATTGGGTGAATTATTTCTCAATTTCAAAGAAGCATACATATATTATTGATGATCATTTTACCTGACACCCGTATCTCAGGCTGTTTTTCCATCAGACATGAGCGAGAATGCGTAGCGAAATGTTGCGATCCTATTTCTGGAGTATTTATTACTATGTTCAATAGTAAGTTATCGATCAGCAGTGAATGCCTATAAATTAAATACATTTCACCGAATCGAATCCAGTGCTGAGTTCATCAAACCATTCAACAAAAATTATCCAAACAAAAACCTCCAAGTGAGTCTCTATTTTGAAATATTAGCACTATCATTAAACAATAATTTTAAATTTTCTTAAATTCTGAATCTCAAGGTTGCCTGGTAGAGATTGCTGCTAAGGAATAAGGCCGCCTTTTGGACCTTTAATATAAACTAGGTGACTGTGTAAGAAACACGTATTTTTAACTATTGTAAACATATAGTTATATAAATTCTACCATTCTAATGGCTGGAAAAATGTAAACAACAAATTCTGCCAATCAGCGGGCAAAATGTGTTTACGATGACAAAATATAAGCAGCCGAAGATGTAGTCGCACTAACTAGAATGTAGTATACACATAATAATTAATATTCCCTTTTCATTGTAAACAGCATCGTAAATGAACCCAAAATCACATACTTAGCGGCGTCCTACATGTTGAGTGTTATAAGCCAGCCGCGACCAAAGCCTCTCTCAGAACGAGCTAGACATACTAAAATCTCGAATACTGTCAAACCAAAGGTCCTCTTACTTGAATCCCAAAGTCGCAGGGCATCCGTCAATAGCAATAAAAGACTTTATTGTCCTAAGCATTTTCCTCCGAAACGTGGCATAAAAACTTTTCTTGAGAATCGCCCTTGCATTTAAGCACCTAAATTGGAGCACCTATGGTGGAGTAAGTTGCACTAAGTGGCGGAAAATTGTAAAAGATAATTCTAAAAAGTTTGAAACTTTGCGTCAAAACAATCTCGACGCTCTCAGGATCCGAAAGCTAGACCAACACTATCCTACAACTACACCTATAACAGCAGTGGTCAGCTATACTGCTGCTCGTGCGACAGGGTTCATAAAACCTTTGGTTTTGCCAGCCACATCCGTGCGTACGCTAAAACTTAAAGCCAAGGTATCGCCGTTGAAGGATGCGTCATGGAGAACATCATCAAACCTTGTATCTACAGTAAACGAAACTGAAACTGAAACTGCTGAATCCGGTAAGCGTCGCAAACATGCGTCTCTATTAGAGAGTTACATTTTTGTCCCGTTTGCCGTGGATACCCTGGAGCCATGGAGTCATAGTGCCAAAAAATTCCTTCGAGAGCTTTCCCCGCGGTATCTATAACTGGTGACAGAAGGGCTGGCTCATTTTATGCACAAGGTATCAGCCTAGCTGTTCAACGCGCAAATGCAGCCAGTTTTCTAGGCACCGTTCCAAGGCAAGACTTGTATAGTAGTTAGAATAAAATAGTGATAAGTTTTACTGTAACATTAAAAAAAATTGTTCGTAATTCATGTTTTGTAATGATCGTTAATTTACCGAGAGTCATATTCAGTAAAATGTTTGAACTTCTGAATGACAGTGATCTTGTATACGTGATCAATTTGTCGATCAATTATATCATTTTCATGTATTTTTTAACTTCTTTCCATTCATAAGCAATGTTTATTTGCCAATCATAGATAAATCATATGACTAACGCTACATGTCTTATCAGTGATCACCCATTATTAGTTGTAATAACGTGTGACGATAAACCGGTAAATCATTTAATTTATTGACGAAAACACATCAATTATGGAGAAAAATTGAGTCACTTTCCATTATGAAAAACAAAGAAAAGCCCTCAATTCAGTTTTGGAATTATGAATGACGGATGAAGAATTATATTTCATTCACGAAAAATTTTATTTGTAATGGAAGTTGATATAAATAAAAACCCAGTAGAATATATCTTTTATTTTAAAATATCATAAAATGATATCAACATCTTAATTTTAACATTGATAAATATAAAGTTTAATACTAGAAATATGTTTTAACTTGATAGTTAAAATATTTACACGACGTGACTTTAATCATATTATTGGATATTATTGTCATAACAAATTAAATATTTAAAAGAATTTCAGTTCTTATGTTTATGCTAGTACATGTGTAGTAAGAAATTACTTTTCAGTAAGTCAAAATAAAAAGAAATTCATGGAATGTTATTGTTTATATTCAACGTTTAAATTCTGTAATCAATCTGTAATATTAATCATCAAATATATTTCAGTAGTTAATACTGTTACAAAATAAAGAGAAAAAAGCCCAAAAAGATACGGTGTTTTTGTACCGTATAAACGTAGTTCTTATACTGTAAGTTACCAGTAAAATGAGGATTTATTTTTAAATTAAATGAAACTGTAATAAGTATTCTCGATTGCTTCAAGAAGAAAATTGTCTGATGCATTGCCATTTTTATGCAAAACTTTCTTAGCTTTACATATTCTGAATTGTAAAGTTATCTTAACAGAAAAGCTTTAGGTTCATTGCATTAATTCATACTGTTACAACTTTTATTAATTTTCCTGTTTGTCTGTACAACTTCATAAAAACTTTTATAACGCAAACTCTACTTTTTATTTCATAATATAAAAATGTATTGTATATTACATTAATGCATTGTTAAATGCACATAATATTTTGTATAACGATACTTATATTTTGTAAATCTAATAAATGTATTGTCATAACGTTACAGGGTCGTATTAGTATACAAAAGCGATTTTCTAAATCTACTATAAATTCTTTCTTTTTACTTACTCAAACATATTGTTTTATACGAACAATTAATTACATACTACGTATTATGAAGTTCAAGAGTAACTTCAGCTGCTCGCTTATAATATTATGACCCAACACACTTTACATCTATACGGAAGACAAATTTATTAGGTTTCATAATAATTATTATTATCCCAACGTCAAATTTTATTAATCTAAAAATATAAGTAGGTATGGCATAAGAATAGATAAAAATAGTAAAGATAGGCCGATCCGAACATTTTACGTAAACCTTCTTCGTACAAGCAAACAGTAGCGCCAACTATCAAAATACCCGCCGCCGCCGCTGCCCGAACTACCGCGTAGCCTTATACTGTTGGTACTAATGACTCCCATAAACTGGCGACATTTTTTCGCGCTGTTCGCCCTGTCTTTAGTATACAAGTCTGTGGGCATAACGGTGCTTGCCCACCACAAATATGTGACGTTGCTGTACGAAGTCATGTGATACACAATTGCTTGATTTTCATAAGCTATGAAATCAAACAAAAGTCAAGCGATTTCTATTCGTGCCGTTCGACAAAAAACATAGCATAGCAACATTGTATATATCTAACAAGCACTCAATGTAAAATAATGCTAAATATGTATTAAAAATCAGTCCAAATTGTAATAATTAATAATAACTATTATTGTCATTTTAATGTCACTGATATTTCAAGTTAAAACGAACTTCATAATATCATTATCACCGTTATTATAATATAGGCTTAGCAAAATTGAACTCTAAAAAAATCCGTGTTCTTTTATTCTTACTAATATTTCAATATTTATAGACTGAATACTTTTTTTGAAGCTTTTAATTTTAATTTCTTACTATAAAGACAAATAATCACTTTCCCTTCAACAAATATACTTCTTCTTTGGTGTTTTATAAAAAAGAGATCCCAGTACATTTTTTGTCTTTAAGTCATGCGACATGGATTAAATTCAACAACTGAACTCTTATCCTTTAAGCATTTAAACCAATAGAATAATGGATTAAATGTAACATAATTAAGAAATATACAGGCCGTTTACATGTATGTATATATTTACCTATATTTTTCAAAAGCTATCGCAGAGCTTAAGTGTATAAAGGAATTAAACAAGATACAAGACGTTCGGCATTAGGGTAAGAATGAAATTGAACCGAAAATTGTATTCCCAATCGCGTAAAAATATAACTTTCCAATATTGATGATAAAAAATTGCCTAAATATTATTATCATTAATGTATTGTAACTATTATGAACTTTCATATAATATGTTACACAAATATACTTGCCCTCGTTATTAGGTTGGTCTCTATTTTATTGTCTTTACAATTTAATTATTATTGTCATGTACAAAATACTGCTACGTTTTTGATAACTTCTATATTTAATATCTTACAATACTACGCACTTTTCAATATAATCGTGACTAAAATGTCATATCAACATGATATTTTTCAACATTACATTACGAATGTTTAATTTATTTATTTCATCTCTCATAATTTTTAGTAACTTACATACTACTAATTAATTATATGTAATGTAAATGTTTCACAAATGTTTAGATATTTGTAATACCTAATTTAAGATATTTAAATAAATATAATGCAAATTGTTATTTAAACAAAAATGTTGTTTTAAAATTTTTAAATGATTACAAATTGTTTTAAAAATTTGCAAAAACAGGTGATATGACAATTTTGATATTATTTTCAAGATTTTATGTTAAACAGATCTACTCTAAGATCTGCTTGTATGTAAGCCTATATTTGTTCCGGTTATTGTCATGATTTACTTATTTTACACTTACATTAAAGCTGATATTTACTTTTTTATATCAATTATCGATTGTCATAAACTAACGATTTACGTAACAATCTCAACAGTTTATAACAACCTCCAATTATTACATTACTCTTAAAAAATTCAACAGCCATGTTTTATCACCTAATTTCAAAAAAATATCAAAATCGTAATTTTCGTTTACAATATTAATCGTAATACAATATAAGATAAGTCATTATAGAGATGATAGCATCAAGGGCTAAGGAGCGTGTTCCTTTGTTGTAAACGACGTAGTGTCGGGGCGGTCCTGAAGGGCGTACTTTCTGCCTTTCAGTCCTCTGGGCGTATTCATTGTGCGTACTATTCGTTCCATACGCGTTCACGTTGTACAAGTTTAGAGCGTTGTTGATCCCGTGAAGTTCCGCATCAAGAGTGTTCTGGTTCTTGTCTTGTTGTTTCTTGTAATGTCGTTTCGGTGGCTTTGTTGTCGCGGCAATTGTTGTTGTTCGTTCTGTTGTCGTTGTCGTGGTTGTTGTGGTTGTCGTTGTTGTTGTGGTGGTCTTCTGCGGCGTTTCTGTTGAAAATAAAATATGTTTCCCTTTATTTTATTGTTGTAATGAAAAATTTTGTCGTAAAATTGTTATTCTTTTTTGGTAAGCACTAGAAGTAAATACGGGTTGTGTGATTTGATAAAGATAAGTAAAGCTTTTAACTCACCTTTTAATGTTATAGTAGCATTCGCTTTTCCGTAAGCATTGCCCGCCAAGCAAGTGTACTCTCCGAAGTCACTCTTCTTCAGGCGGCTGACCGTCAAGTTCATACGCATTGCGTACTCGTTCAAGTAATTTTCGGATATAATGTACTTCGAGCTATTTAATAGCTTTGCACCTGTGAAATAACGAAATATTTATTATTATATTGTTCGTAACTTTCATTATGCACTTATTACTAATAACTTTATGATGTTCCTAATGTTAATTTTTTTTCGTAACTTTTGAATTTATTTAGGACTGAAAAAAATAATGAAAACGCATAAGTACTAAATTATATATTTGCATTTTCGATCGACTTATTTAATTTAGTTTTTGATGATGAACTGAACGATAAAACTTACCATTTGCCGATTTTCCGCGCTGCCACATAGTGAGAGCCTTCGGGGACGCCTCGACGTAGCACTGGAGAGAGACTTGCAAGTCCGCCGCTCGCCACACGACCATGCTAGCAGCTCGTACAATCGGCTCGACTAGAGCAAACAGGTCATAAAAAATATTTATTCATTTTAATTAGAAATCTTAACATTTCAGTAAACAAAAAATAAAATATGTTATGTTGGTGTTATTTAGTTAAATGTGATTCTTTAGTTCTACAATATCAAAAGTACGTGAAGTGAAGACTTTGTAAGTGCCCTTTAAGCATATCGTGTGTACCGAGTATGAAATTATACAGAGAAGGAGTGCAGAAAACCTATAATATATTATTGTAGGGCAGTACCTCAATAAGTATCATTTGATTACATTCAGTATAGTAAGTTTAAGTTGAAGTAAGACGAAGCCGAAGTCTATGCTCTACACGTTGGCCGAGACGAGGCGACTGACTACGAGTGGCAATGATAGGATAGCACTAACTACACTGTTTGACTACGTGACTTACAATAATACTAAATTCTGGTTAATAATCCCTCGCACTCGCAGCCACTCGCCTCGCCTCGGCCAAGGTGTAGAGCTAAAGTGAGATACTTACACAGCACGGAGACCTCGTAGCGTCGGCTCTTGGTAGGCGGCACGCCGTTCGCAGCGATGCAGAGGTAGGTGCCCATATCGGTGCGCTTCAGCCCTTTCAGGGACAGCGTCGTGCCCACGTAGCTGTCGACCACTGAGTGACAAAGAGAAAATATCGTCAGCCCCGTCCGGTTATTATATATTAAGACTTTAATATATATTGAGACTAGCTGACCCAGCAAACGTTGTTTTGCCATTTAGGGTTATGAAAAATAGATAACAACCTGCTCTCGGACCCAGTGATCATAAACTGACAATTTCATATCCATCAGCCTAGCCGTTTCGGAAGAGTTCGGTAACAAAGAATGGCGAGAAAATTTTATTTATTAAAACAAGAATAGGACAAAAAGTTTTCATTTGAATTATGTAATCGCAAACACCTGCGTCTCTGTTATTTATTGCTTGTAATCATTCTTCAAAGTGAGTGTCTAATAATAATACTTTAATAAACAAGTCTTATTTAAAAATATGATTAATTGTAAAAAATAATAAATGGAATATAGGTACGTTATGCCGACTGCATTCTACTGCCTAATGCTGTTCTGCCGTTATGCGATTTGTCAACCTCCTTGGAGCAGTCGTACGCGCTCAGATTAGAGTATAAAGTCGCGGGTTCGATTCTCGACACGAGCTTCTATGAAATTTCATAATTTCTAAATTGGTTCAGGTCTGGTCTGGTGGAAAACTTCGGCCGTTTCACGCAGAGACACAAAGATTTAGCGTTCTGGCACGATGATTTTGTATAGAAACCGCTAGTGGTCAGTTTGCTCACTTCTTTCTACGTTAACATCTTCGGCTGCATCATTACTTATCATCAGGCGAGGTCGCAGTCAAGTACACCTACTAACTTGTATAGTGTACAAAAAAAAACTGAAATTTGCTCAGTTCCGTACCGCGAATAAATTATTATATTTAGATCCGAGCCTGCTAGATGATAACTAGTCCACCTCCAGAAGAGCCAACAGCTTCCGTCTCAAATGATGAAAAGCAGCCCATTAATATGATAAATTCCAAACGATCACGGCCGCAAGCGTATTTCGTGGGTCATAGTTCATTCATTTATAGCCGAGCCATAAATGAAAAACCGCTTTAGCGAAGTGCCAACTACGAGGTACCGTTGCCAAAACGTTGTACGCCAGATGTACTCGTTCGTACCTATCATCCGAGAGTAACTCACTTTTACTAGTTCGCTTTGGAATTTGATATATACTGGAGTTTATTAAAACTTAAAGAAAGATTTATTTAATACAAACTTTCTCTTTCATCAACGCAATTTAGAATTTAGATTTTGCTTTCCAACAGATCTAAAAATACCAGTTTAAGTAAAAGTACCACGTTTATTGTTTAAGTGTTTTAATTTCTTAAATTCTATATAACCTTCACTAATGCTAACGAATCGCGTACATATTCAGTAGGAATATTTATTGAATTCTTGTATTTATTTGTCGGAAAGGTTTCGTTACGTACGCAAGTCAATATTATAAAAAAAACCGGCCAAGTGCGAGTCGGACTCGCACACCGAGGGTTCCATACTATAAAAGAAGTAAAACATTAAAAAAAATCACTTTTGTTCATGATTTTACGAGTATAATTTACATATAGGTACTTTTGTTGGCAAACCGCAAACCTAACTTTGTTTTCGGCGGATTATTGTTATTATCAAAAAAAGTATAATAGTTAAAGAGTTGATTTTATTTTTCCTGTAAAATATACGTTAACTTCTATTGATCATAATTAGATGTTTCGATTGGTAAAATTCGGAGATTAGGGGGGGGGCGATATTTTTTTTGACAGTTTGCCCAATAAATCAAAAACTATCAGGCATAAAAATAAATAAAAATCGGTTTTAGAATACACAAGTAACGCCCTTTTATATGATACCCCACTCAATATTGTTATCTCATTTTGAAATTTGGACAACTCGATTTTCCCTCCATTTTAAATAAAAATAAAAAAGATTTTCAAATTTTTATGATTGCAATGGCGTCGCGCTCAATTACCTACAATTATTTCAAATTTCAGGTTGATAGCTTTAATAGTTACTGAAATAATCGAGTGTGACAGACGGACGGACGGATGGACGGAGAAAGTCTCGCCATAAGGGTTCCATTTTTACCAATTAAGTATGGAACCCTAACTATGTAAAAATTAGACATAAGTATACAAAAAACTGGAAGGACCGGGCATAATATCACCAGTTTACTGATTTCAAACTTGTTATTAGTCCGCACGTATTAGAGGAAATTTTGACAAACGACGCTATTTCTTTCTTGAATGAAGAGAGTTGACGTGTAATGTTACAATGGACTCATCTTCAGGTCACGTCGGTGATTTAAACTAATACTTAGTACACTTACGCTAGATGTTCATAACATTGGCTTCTCATACAGGATGATAAATTATATAGTCAAGTCATAAAGGAAAAACCTCGTGTCCGTAGCGCTACGGGTGCTACGCCGCTACGCGCGGCGCGTAGAGCGTTGCCAAACCGACGCTCACCGGATGTAAGCTATCCGAGACCCACTTAAACGAGCCTTTTGATAGACGATATCGTTTGGACCGTTCATTGAAACAATATCCATTCTACTTTAAAACACCTATAACGTTATCCGTTGTACCGATTCATACGAAATGGGAAAAAGTAAGTTATGTTCCAATAAATAAATAAAATTTTGGTCGGCATACGACTCAAGGCAAGTTATACTTAGGCAAACATGTTAAATATGCATAAGTGCTAACCATAATTATTTTTCCCTTATAAACTGATGAATTTTTGTTAAAGAAATGAATAGCCTAGGATCCCGCTATACAACGACCTTCACCGAGCTGCTTATTGGATGAAAACTATTTTATATCCAATAAAATATGTCAATAAATATATCGCAAGTGGGTTGCCTAAAAAATTTCAGCCCAGAGTATCATTAATTAAGAATTTAAAAAAAACCATTGTAACATGGACTCGTATTTGTTACAGTATAGTTGACATCGTAGTTCAAATTAGATTGGATGTTATAAATAGTGCTTTTTGCCAGAAATACTTTCCTGGCTGAGGAAAGTATTTCTGTTCTATATTTTTTGGCAAAAGAAAGGTAACGGATAATAAAATCGTAGGTTTTATGCACAATTATGCACAATTGCAATTTGCGACCTAATTGCTCATCCAATCTAATTTGAACTGAGATGTCAACGGAACTCTAACAAATAGGAGTTCATGTTACAATGGATTTTTTTTTAAATTCTTTATTAATCATATCCTGGACTGAAATTTTTTAGGCAACCCACTTGCGATATATTTATTGACATATTTAATTGGATATAAAATAGTTTTCATCCAATAAGCAGCTCGGTGAAGGTCGTTGTATAGCGGGATCCTAGACCATAATTATAAACAGTATTAAAGACGTCCAGCATTATAGGTTTGGGTCATCTATGGACGACGGGAGTAATACAAAATTCACGAAAAAAGTATCCCGAGAAAACCTATATAAACGAGGGTACATGAGTATTTTTATAAACAAAACGAAATATTGTAATTTATGTCTTAAATCATTACAATACAACCTAATTTTCAAACACGAGACTGAAGTGCGAGTATGTCTCGCGTTTTGTATGTCATTTGGTTCGGACACTTTTTAGCGCCGACCCCAAATCCTTAGTTTATAAATCAATGGTTTGGGTACTAAAAATTGACGATGCAAATCGATCTACGCCAATAAGCAAGGTAATAAAAGAAAGAGACGACGCGACTTACACTGATGTCTCTTTCTCTCAATAACTCGGATTGAATGATATTAATATATATATAATATACCTAAATATATCCTTATTTAGGTAAAACTTGATAAATAAAGTAATCAAAATAACCTCAAACTTAATTAAAATACAATAAATTGTGTGTGATTTGTATGTTTGTTACTTCTTCACGGCACTAGTTCTGAATGAATTTGGCTGAAATTAAGAAAAAAGATAGTTTATACCCTTAATACATAGGCTACTTTCTCGTGGAATTTTTGAAAAACTTATATTGAAACCTAGGATAAACAATTGTAAAATATCCACAACAAAAAACTTATGGACATATAGCAATAACCCTGCAAGCTAGTTTTAATAATATATCATTTTAAAGTTTAAATGTAATAGTTGGCTTTTACAAAAAGTGTATGAATGAAACGAGTAATATTAATTTACATAGAATATCTCATATATCATGCTCGCTACGAAACCTAACGTCGAAGAGAGTAATTCAGTTACGTTATACCATACCACGATAGAGTATCTACATTCTACGCTAAACCGATTAGGTAGCCTTAACGACGTTAAAAATTGTGTACACGAAAGCGGCTCTTAAACTATCAACATGTTTACCTTGTTAAATATACACGAGAGCGCGACTTACTGAGAAAATACGATCGTCTATCTTAGTAAATTCTTTGTGATAAAAATATCAGAAAATGGTCATAAATTTTGTTATATATTATCAATAAAAAATGGTTCATTTCCATTCAGCTGAATTGGTTTAGTATAGTAATTGTGGTAAAATTAAGTAATAAACATAAAAACTTTCAAATTAAACATTTTAATAGAATACTTGCCTAAAAGTATAAGAAATTCAGAAATCACAGTAAGGGAAATGATAAACAAAAACCAAATGTATCAAAGTACGAGTACCTATTCCATGAACGTATAAAACTGATTTCCAAAAAGCGTAATACTGCATAATATAATAATAAGGCCATTATACGAGAGGATGTGTAAATATTTAGGTTCTGTCACAGCAAAACTACACTGTTAACGCTAGTATTAGCCTTTTGGAACGAATTTCACAAATTTCTCTTAATTAAGCATCGCTAATCAGGCGTGCTTTAATCAAAACATTACGCCGGCATTTCGCCGTTTAGCGGAGACTGTCAAATTAAATTTAAATGGAAACAATTTATAACTTTATTATGGCATACGACCCCGATCCTAAATCTCGGGTGCAGACATAAAATACTGCGTTGCGTACAGTACAGCCAATTTTGAAATGCTACTGTTGAAATATAATCCTTATTTTTAAGGCGATAAGGAGCAAAGATCTGAGTATATATACCTACGAACTTGTTTAGGTGTACGCGTGTAATATCAAGCGCCTGCATGAAATTGTGTTTTATTAACGGGTTATAAAGTCGGAACGCTACGGCTACACGTCGTTGGCAACTTGTTACTCGATTCGCCCGCGATTTAGCCATTCGCCTTGATTATTACTTACTGCCTAACTGTTTTCCGATTCAATTATAATAGCACAGCGTTTTCTTATAAACAGTTTTCTTACTGTATGGTACCATAAAATCGTTCGGAATAGTATCATGCAATTTTTTTGTATTCGTTTACAAATAAGTGCTCGGATAAAATATACATACTATGAGATTTTTGGTTGTTTGGAGAGTGACAGAATGGAAAAAAGTAAAGCACTTGACGACTATCTAGAATATTGTATCGTACGAGAATTATAAATACTAACGATTACTGTAGACTAAAAATATACTTACAATTATTTATTAGTCTATGCGTTATATATTACATTGTAATATCTGGGTGACCGAGCTTCGCTCGGTAGTATAACTACTGGCCAAAGGCAGCAGGAGTCATATTTTTTTTTTTTTTGGTAAATTCGACATTTTCTAAAAATGAATCCTAGCTAGATCGATTTATCGCCCCCAAAACCCCCTGCATACTAAAATTCATGAAAGTCGTTCTAGCCGTTTCCGAGATTCAGATTATATAGAAATATATATATACAAGAATTGCTCGTTTAAAGGTATAGGATTTCATTTACACACTAGAATGTTTGATTTTTGCTTCGAAGTAATACTTTAGACATATTCTTTAACTAATTCTTTTGATTGATGATAACTCAAAAAGTTAAATTTTGCTTGATCATAAAAGAGACTGATGCCGATTTTTATTATTAATTTTCATGCATTTATGTTCCAGTTATTTTTAACTTAATTCTCATAAAACTCATTGTACTTACGTAGTGATTTTAATTGATATACCTCTTTTTTAATGATGATGATGCTTTCTAACGAGTAAGTTAATTAACAGACGCGAGCCCGCTCAGCAACGCAGGCGCGGTGGCAAAGATAACTAATTGTAATTAACTAATCAGACTCCGTGTGTGTTTGATTAATTATACGATACACTGCGATAATATTCTGGAAATTGCTTCTTGTTCATATGCGGATACCTAAGTTTCTAGAGCTAAATATGTCGCTAGATATGTAGATGACATAGTCTTAAGCTACGCAGTCACTGAAATACAGTTTCAGATACATAGTTTCTGAAACTTCATGTTAACCTACAAAACGAAATGAGACACAACAGAAATCTACATATGTCTTAAACAAACAGAAATTTATTTAATTTATTTCTTTTTTGTATCAGAAACATGTAAATTTCGTTTCAGAAACTGTGCATCCAAAACACTGTGTCGCAGTTAATATTTGGCATTATGACGAGAACATTGTTCGTTGTTCATGTTGTTTATTTTAGGGGAGACTTCCCAAACATTCTTATAATATGAGTATGACATTAAGTACACAAACTCCTGTGGAATCCTTGTCTACACACCTACTTTTAAAGCATTAGAAGATATTATGAAGGTTCACATATTCAATGGACACTTTAAGATAGACGACATCAAAAAACAGACGTAAGGGTCGTGCAACTCTCGATGGAAACAAAGTTTGTAATAACGCCTAAAATAAAACTCCATGTGTGTGGTGGTCTTCTCCATGGGGAACGGGTCCCCACGCGAAAACGTGCCTCGAGGCATGCTTCCTTACCCGGGCGTTGTAATACGATTAAGATTCTGAATTTAATGCGTGCTCATTGTGTTGGCTGGTGAGAGTAACTTTCATTCAAGATTTTCTTTGCTATCGTGACGTGAATTTTGTTACTAAAAAAATCCATTTTCTCATGTGCGATGCCAAAAGGCAAGTCTGATTTGTTGAAGCATGTATAACATGTCCAATTAATACTTAGAAAGCGCTCCCCTACTCTTTAACTATTACATCCACCCTCTGTTTACCCACGACCGCAAGTCTTTTGTTTACGTTTAATGGCTTAAATAAAACGGGTCAAATTCGCAAAGCACACTCCTGAAAAGGTTTGAGATACTCACATCTCCACGGCCTAATTTACACCTTAAAACAAAGCGTTAAGGTATAAATTAACCCACAAAATAAAAGCTATTAAAAATGAATCCCCATATGTACGAATACTACAAACTTAACGCCTCGTAATCGCGTCAACCTCGTCGTACAACTACAAAAGATAACAGCTTAGGCAGGCCGATTCCATTAGGCATCCATTTAATTTCCTGACCAAAACCCCGATTGTTACATCACTTTGTTTAAGCAGTAATTGAGTTCTTTGAGAACGTTCTTTTTTCGAGGAAATGAATACCAATCTCGACGTCGGAGATCACTTACTTTTGTAAATTAAATTTTTTTGACAAACAACTCAACAACCACTCTTAGGACTTAAGAGACCTGTGACCTGCGATGTCTTCATACATTCAAATTACCAAATCATCTGTAATTCGTGCATATTTCGATCATGTTGTGATGTTATTCGGCTTCATATAGAAGTAATCTATGCTCCTG
The DNA here is from genome assembly GCA_963855885.1 of Coenonympha glycerion. Classification (NCBI taxonomy): domain Eukaryota; kingdom Metazoa; phylum Arthropoda; class Insecta; order Lepidoptera; family Nymphalidae; genus Coenonympha; species Coenonympha glycerion. Next base: position 9,413,215 of record OY979637.1, on the reverse strand, counting down.
GCCATATTTGGTTCGGAAATACTTCTCTAACGAAATAATAATCAATTTTGATCAAAATTGTTATAACTTCGGTCGAGTTCCGTATTACCAAAAATTATGAATGAAAACTTGTAACTTTCTTTACTAACTGGTGTTTTTCTTTTGCTGGACAATAAAATCTGTCTCCTGAACTAATGCGACGTGAGATAGTGTTATTTTTATTACAAAACAAAAAAGCAGCCTTGTCCTTTTTTGACGCAAAAATAAGCAAATCAAAATTCATTTATATTTCGTTTTAGAGAACTTCCGAAGTATTTCCGAACCATATATGGCCAGGAGCGTATATTACGAACTCGAATAACATCACAACATGATCGAAATATGCACGAATTACAAATGATTTTGGTATTATGAATGTATGGAGAAATCGTAGGTCAGAGCATTCTTAAAGCCGCGGTTGATGCGAAGTCACTGAACATAAATTTTTCGGCACATATAAAATTTATACGATATGTTGCAAAACATAAACCAATGTTAAATTTATGAGAAGTGCCGGATAACCTCCGCTGTGCATTCATTTTGCTCGGTTTGACATTATTCAGATCCTCCTGAAGGTCGATAGCACATTTATTACATGTTTTGCGAGTTCTTTCCAATATCTTAAAGCGATATTTTAATAAATCCCATAAAACTCCAATGTTTCAACCGTGCAAGCACCTGCGCCCGCTTCGAGCGGGCTTTGAATGCAAAATAAGCCCTGTTTCTTTTTTGCCACTTAGCAGAATCCACCAATATGAATTGAATTGATGGCAAAATTGACGTTTTATGAGCTACTTTTCTTGAGTTGGTACCTTATAAAAAACCTGCGCTACCTCTCAATCAATATCGTCACGTTCGGTATAAGCACGAAAATGATATATTCAGATAAACGTGTTTAGAATTCTTATTGTATATAAAATATGCTATCGATGATACTATATTTCAACGACATCCCTGCACAGCGGTGCGCGCTTTTGAGTGGGAAGTCACAGGTTCCATTCTAAGAACTCTACATCGAGAAAATTTTATCCAATCGTGTTTCTGCTTTACAGAGATCTTAGATTAAGGATCCAAAATACATGAGGTTCAAATTTAAAAGTAATTATCCTTATAGTTGCAGGTTACTGAAATAAACTCATAAATCACATAAAACTTCATTCAAAAAAATATATAAAATACAACAAAGAAATACCTTTCAGTACATATCCATTTTCATCTCGGAATATAATATTCCTCCCGCCGGCACGTTTCCACGACACAGTGGGCTCTGGAACGCCGGCGGCTGTGCAACGCAGCTCCACGGAGCCTCCTTCAGGCGCGCTGGCTTCCGACCCGTCGTCGTCCGCGATGTCCGGCGGTATCACGACAGACAGGTAGCCCATCTACAACAATATTTGCACACTCATAAGACCCGGTTTCCACCAAAGCGGGATACGCTACGGTTACTACAGGTTTTTGTACGAATTTCGAGTCGACTCGCATCGCACGAACGAATCGAATGCCTCCATACATTTACAGCCAGCGCCATCTATTTACAGCCGCATGTCAGTGTAAGAAGTTATGATGATGATCATAATCTCTACTTTATTATATATAGATATTATCACATATTAATATAGCTGAGTCAACAAAACATAGCCGGAGACAACTTGGATATTATTTGTTATATTATCTTCGCCGCATCTGCGAGACAGGCTTTGCGCTCAAACTATTAGTTTCCTACTGTATAACATTAGGAGCGTTGTTATAACAGGGACAAGATTGTTATTAGTATTAAACTATCGGTTTGATATCGAGTCTGGAGTTGTTAGACGTGAATAAATGGATTGTCATGGACTTGATTTACGCTCAAGTGGAGTCTGATGTTGTTCTATAATTTACTGACAATTGACTAAAATAATGCTTAGAACTGAATTATTAAACGTGATAACGATATTATGAAATAATAACGTAGTATATTTATAACAAAAATAATCTCTCCACCTTCAAGAACGGTACTATAAGACTATAGAGGCGTGAGCTCCATAGAATATGATTTTCGCCGGCTTACCTTAGGTTAGGAAAAAGGATGCCATGTCCCATTCAACGCGTAACTTATTTATTTTACATTTCTGTATCTATTCATAGATATTGGTTACCTAAACCCAAAAGTGCCCGGAGTCAAAAAGACATAAAAATCCGGAAAATCTTTTAAAATATCCTCCACGAGCCATAGTTGGTAGGTACTTAATATTATCATATTTTTGAATTACTACGATAGTTAATTGTCCTAAAATGGAAATTATTAAAAGAATCAATATTATTTTCCAACAAAATGTGTGTTATTTCCCTTTCGTGTCAAACATTTTATATCTGTAGGTTAGTCCCGCAATACGTTTCCCTCGCCGTCTACGGACGTGATCGAGTTTTGTCAACAGAATCAAATTCACTCCATACAATGCAGTGAATAACATAAGAAGCTCTGTGAATACTTTAAACCCTTTCTATCTTCGTACCATGAGGCGCGTGACAAATTCTAAGTACTTGTATAAATGCGAAAGAGTAAACAGAGCTTCTGTTTAATTTTTTCTTTTTTCGTCGACAACTATATTTCCTTTTTTGTTTCTTCACTAATCTTTTTAATTCTTTGTAATGAAAAATCCCGAATGTTTTCATAAATTTCAGTACTTTTTCTTTGTAACTGAAGGTTATCCAAGAATTAAATCTTGAATATTGATCGTTTAAATCGAAATGGCAGATCCGTATTTCGACTCTTCTTTCCAAACTTTTCTATACAGACTATAATAAATAGAAGAAAATATCCGTTGATGCTACAATATAACTTCAAACTTACACCCCACGAGAACATATTCCACTTCGCCGCCGAATAATTTGAAAATTGGCATTTATTTATCGCAAAATTGAAAATTTTGTATCTTCTACCTTGAATATGAATTATCCAAATTTCAGGAGCGGAGCGACTACGATATTTTAGCATGGTATGAATAGTTTTAAAGAGCGCGCTGTATAAAGGAAATAAGTTGTGTAGGTACTCAGGTAAAGTATACGGAAGTAATGGAATGGTGCGAAATTTTATGTATACCACACTTTCATTTCATGGTTCGGGCTTGACTAGAACGTGCTTAACGCCTATGAGGTGAGGAAATTTTTAAAATTTAGTCATATGTTTTTGTCTCTAAAAAAACTTGCTCCTTAGAGTAAAATAATTGTGATAATATAAGAAATTAAAATAATAAGTAGCAGTAGCCAAAAAGTTACACGCAGTTCCATAGATATGGACTTATTTGTGCCAGACAGATGAACTAATAGCAAAGGCTATAAAATGTTGATTTATATTATATTTACCTTAATGTCTGTAAATCCATCCATCCACACAATTAAAACCATATACTATATATTATTTATTATTTAGCCTATTTTTTAAGCACCAATTTTTTATAGATCGTCTAATCTTAAAATTAATGTTCCTGCCTCCACGTGTTTACTGTTTACACATTGAAATGATAATGTAGTGAAGGGCCGTTCATTTTTAAATTATACAATATGAACCAGTATCCGTTTTTTACAGGATAAATCAGAGAAGTTCTATTTTGCAAAGCTATCCAACTGAGCTATCTCGTATGAACTACGAATTAATGATGCAGAGCAACAGGCTTGCGAATGTAGCATCAAGACTTACGACTCCTTCGACAAGACACGCTCAGAGCCGACTTTGACAAAATTCCAATAGAGTTTGGAGTGACGGCGCACATCACAGATTTATCAACCCAGGTACAACCAGCAACTATATTCAGAATTCGTATTAAAAACATTTCAAGCTTTTGTAGCCCGTATGTTCTTACTTTTAAGGACTACTTTCTTCGGTAATATTATTTCTTTTAACTTATAAGGATTTCTATACGGGTTAGTTTTGTTCCTCAATAAATTTTCTCCAGCGTCTTATACGTGATCGAATTTCGTCAATGCAACCTGATCCACTGGATACAATGTAGAGAAAAGTGTAACGGAGTCTGTGAATACTTCTACCATTCTATTTTTAAGTAAGTACAGTGAGTTTGAAATTCAGATAACTTTTAGACCAGGGTTACAGAAAATTGCAACTATAGGTTAGTTGATTTAGGGTGTAAATAGCGAAGTATAAAAGTAAAAATTCATTTAAACCAATCGTAATTGCTTTCAGCTGAAATCGCGAGTACAACTTTGCGCTTTGGCTCGTAAAAGAACAAGTTTAAAAAGGCGCTGTAATGCTTAGAGTAGCTCACACAAAGTTGTTCAGGCGCCCAGTTGAGTATGAAATGTTGCTCAAATATAACTTTTGCATATTTGAGAAGGGAATGTGACCCATTCAGTCGTGCTCGCGGGTCGCTCGCTAGGAATTCTGTCAAAGCACGAGGACGTCCAGAGGCGAATATTCGGGCGATTTTCTACAAGATGTATACAGCCGCGCTTATAGCATCATAATACTTCACAAATTCTTCGTAAAATTTATTACATTCTATTTGTGAATTCCTTAAGAATAAGTTTTTGTTAAACGCAAGCTATAAATGGTCTTACATATAAAGGATTATTTAAACAAATCAGATCCTTGGGAGTGGTGGTAAATTGCTATAACTATGTAGAGACAAGTTTTTAGTTTTTATAAGCTAAGGATTTGGGGTCAGCGCTAAAAAGTGTCCGAACTGAATGACATACAAAACGCGAAAAGACATATACAATCGCACTTTAGTCTCGCGTTTGAAAATCAGGCTGTATAGTAATTACAATATTTTAGTTTGTTTACAAAAATACTTATGTACCCTCGTTTATCAAGGTTTTCGCGGGACACTTTTTTCGTGAATTTTGTATTACACCAGTCGTCCATATATTTATAAGCCTATGATTTTAAGAGTGCACAAAGAACACACAACACAAATTACAAGTAAATAAAGTTGGTGATTACCGCTGAGGCGCAATTGAGACCCGAGCAGTTAGGTAAGGGTCTGAAGATAGCCGAGGACGGTAATCATCAATACTCACGTGTATCATACGACGTTTTTCAACACTCTTGTGAATAAAATAATACTAAAAATAATTTCATTTAGAAGATAAAATTAAAAAAAACTGTCTAACTCACTAGTGGATAATAGTAATGAAAAAGTCACAGTTTGCGATTACAGATGTCATTATTTGCCTAATTGCGGTGAAAGTAGAGCCACTTTATGAGCAAGTGTGTTGAAAATATATTTATTATCATTAAATCAATAGTATATTTCCAGATCGTCTAAAATTGTAAGCAAATTATAACATATTGGAATAAATAACGTGTTACTGTTATGTTGTACTGTTTGTACCTGTTACATAGTGTTCTGTTGTCAAAACTCTTCAGATTTGATGATGATTAATTAATTAACTGTGCAACTGACTAAGGAATTGCAAAAAAGAATAATAATAATCGATTGGTTTATCTCATCTTAGATAAACATTTGTGGGTTCCAAAGGAAACTCGATCAGTCAAATATTATTTTATTATTTGGTCATTCCAAAGTATAGAGACCGGCATCGAAATGTAAAGTTTGCGTGCGAATTAAAATGAGACCTTATCCTCTTCGAATATAGCACATTTTCCAGGCGATATTATAAGCTGCGCTGTATTAGGCCAATTATTCGGAGGGTGAGCTGACATATGGTATGATGGATGGCCGGCTGTTTATTACGTTTTTAGCCATTGACCTGTTTATGTGAGGCTGTGTGATGAAAACCCAGGGTGTTTATATTTTCAGTTTCATTTGTTTTCATGTGATGACCATCCCATCTGGCACCTAGTGGTTTAGCCTTCGGCTTCCTATTCGGACATGTGTGATGAGTAATAGCATTGATGATGGTAAACTTGTATTTGTTATTTTATCGTAAAAAAAAACTATTTTGTTTACTTTTAATAGGCTAGCGCTTGACCACAATCATGTCTGTTGGACAAAAATGATGAGGTCTAGGATGGAGCGCGCTTGGATGGAAAATGCCCTATATTCACTCTTTTCTTAAAGGCTAAAGAATGTAGAGAACCTCTGTATCTTAATAAATTAAAAGGTATTCGTTGAATACAAAATAGGTGATCAGGTAGGCGTGCATACCATTACATAAATATTGTGCATACATTACTTGATTGCGGCAATTATGAAATTTTTCGGGAAAGGTTTTTTAAATTCCTTAGGAATAACACGTTGAATAGTACTTGTTTTATATGGCTTGAATTATTTAAAGCTTTTTATAGACATATGCTACGATAAAGCATATACTTAAGAGTACTAACAACTTGACTACGCCCTCTGAACTTCAGGAGCTTAGAGCGCGTACTTACTTAGAGCTTCAAAGAATATTCAACTACTGTATCGAGGCGATGTTGAGGATTTATCAGTGCTTTAGTACTTACACTTATGTTTTATGAATCAACGCTAGTTAGTAAAAGTGAAAACATATATCGTATAAGCAAGAATAAGAAACTATAGAAATTATTTTTCTAGAATCTTCATAAACAGAAATAATCGAGTGTGTCAAGTGGCCGGACGGACGGACGGACTTACGGAGAAAGTCTCCCCATAAGAGTTCCATTTGGACCAAAATGGAATGAAATTCTATTCTATTCTAAAAAAATGGAATGGAGTAGAATACATAGAAGTCATAGCATGGAACCCTAAAATCTATTTGGTACATCAAAATACATTAGTTAACTCTGCATCGTCTACCTTCCGAGACAAAGTTGAAGGACAAGACACTAAATAGGAAAAGTTGTACAGAACTACAATAAACACCACAAAAACTGTCAGGCTACACTCAACGCACATTTTTCTCCATCACTGGAGCATCCTCAGGAAATGTTGACTTAATAATGAGTAAACACCTGACTCGTAACTTAACATAAACTATATAAATATAGTTCATGCTAAATTACGACTGCTTCTCTTATCAATATTATGTAAAAAAATCATTTTAAGTTCTTGTAACTATAAACTTTATTTTCTCTTCGCGATAGTATCTGTTATGCAACATTTTATCCAAAAGACGAGACCCTCAAGGAAAAGCAAATACATCGTGGGGACGCACCTGTGGCACATAACAAAGGAACGCTGACTAATGCCTCTCGATTTTTCGACTAAGAAATATCTCACTTGTTGATTCTCTCTCCCAGTCCTCTACCTTCCTCGTTTTCTCACAATATTTCAATTTTGTAAAAGGTTTTAATGGAACCCACTAAATTATATTTAAAATTAGCTACAGCTACAGATTTGGGTAATTACACAAAAGGACGAGTTTACAATCAGTATTTCACTCCAAGTAATCACATGCCCTGAGTATCTAGTAATAGACGTATACAAAGGATCCGGCGGATCGCGCGAAAAAATGTCGCCCGTTTATTGGTATCAATAATGTTTGTTTTGACACCAACAGCGTCAATTGTAAACAGACCGCAGTATTGTCTATCGACCGCGGTCCACGCCACAGATGCACTATACTTTACGACGATTTCCGTAATGTTGCAGCGTAAATTTTGTCAAATGGCGCTACTTTGTATGAAGGAAGTTGACGTGAAATGTTCCAGTGGTAGGTACTTCGGTCTTCAATTTAAAGCGATATCATAAGATCGTAGCCATCCAAAAATATCATAAATATAAGTGTTATAGAATTTAATTTGAAAAACAAGTATAAATCTCTAGTCTAATCTAAAAATTAACGCCCCTTTACGTGTAAAACAAAATGGATAGTGGAGGGGCGTTCATTTTTAAATTAGACGATCTATACCTACCCAATAAATTCATCGTCAACTTGTGAATTTAATGCAAGAATAACAAGTACAGTGGTGTTATTATATTCGAACGAAATTACAGAACGACAACCTCGAGGTTGGCATTTCCCAGGCTGAATTCCCGAGGGAGCAGTCTAATAAATTCCTGAGCTTCAAACTAAATGCTTACAAGGTTAGTTGCGACAAGTATGTGTCGAAGAATGTGTTTACGGTGCCAAGTGCGCGGCTCCTTAGCGGGATTCCTTGGGTCACACTTACTGCAAACGGCTCACTTTGTATGTAGATAAATTAGGTTAGTTATAAACGGTTGAGCAACTCCCTGCTGTACTGTTAGTGTGCACTCGGATTTGGGCGGAAGTTCCTGAGTTAGATTCCTGAACCACCTTTGGGTTTTTGGTTTTGTAACATTTGTGTAATTTTTAATTACCTCAGGTCTGGTCTGGTATGACTGGCTTCGGCTGCAGCTAGATACCAAATACACCGTACCAACCAAGACGCACTTAGGATATATTGAATTTATTTTTGTCTTTCTCACTTATAACAGCGCAAGGGGAGTAGGCACTGAAGGTGAAGCACAGGCCAGGTAGTTCAGCTACAGAAGCCATATTTCTAGAGAGTAAAACAAAGCTATTTGAAGGAGAGTCCCCCTCTACCCAAAAAAATATGTAGTAACTTAGAATGAAAAATCCTGTAAGATTTTGTATTTTTGTAAATTAATATGTACAATTTTCTTTATTAACCGACTTCTTTTGGAGTGATAAAGCATATTTTATTGTATATTTGACTGCATCATCACTTCTCAATCTAGTAGGTATTGAGTTAACATGATTTGAAAAATGTCTTATTTTTATCTACAAACAACTAAAATTTTTGACCATAATTAATTTATATTTGTTATATTAAAACATTCATTGGCATTACAACGTTAAAACATTCATTATATATATATATAGCTTAAGCTGATACACCTTCCTATACAAAAGACGATAAAGATCAAGCTGGATTATTAATACGATAATACGCAAATAATATAGTATACTGTAGATTGAGCTTACAGATAATCTCCTAAAGGCAGAGCCCCCACAATTTAGGAATGGCAAAATTTCGGTTCGGCTTTGTGTTATTATGTTAATGTGAAACAACTGTGTAATAACCTCGGTTCATATCTTGCGAGGTGAATTCCACGGAGCAGGCTGATAAATTCCTCAGCTTCCCACTAAACGCTTAGCTAGTTGCGACAATACGGCAAGTATGTGTCGATTGCCGAAGAATGTGTTTATACAACCACTAACCGGCTCTTCAGCTGGGATTCCTCAGGTCATACCTTACGTGCGGCTCACTCCGTGGGTAAATACGTTATTACAAGCGCTGCCAGACATTCCAGCGTTAGTTACGCGCCTGCTTGGAGACTCAACTTCAAGAATTTACTGGGTAGCTCAAAATAGTTTCAGATTATATTTCTTGCGTATGTAGGCGGTAACAAGCATGAGCTGTTTGACGTTTATCAACGCTTGGTGTTAATCGTTTACTTGATGAAATCTCTCTAATATATAAAAATCTCGTGGCAATTTTGGTTTCCAAACTCCTCCGAAACACGCTAAATGTATTAAAATATATTCACTTGGACTAAGTACATATTGTATTAAAACGGATGGCAGACTTTGAAAAAGTTAATTCATTAAAAGGTCATGTTCTGATTAATTAATATATGGAAAAAAATTAAAGAGTCCAAATTCATGAAGACTAACAACATACCTAAAACACAAAGTAACGATAATAAAGAGAGTGAAGCACTCTTTTTAAAGCTTTCTCAACAACAAGAAACGAAATGCTTAATCATATTAAATCGGGCATCTATCGCAGATGGGCCCGATTTCGGCAGTAAACATTCGCAAACGGACGCTAATCCCGGTCATAAAAGTAATCCCCACATAAAGTTACGCGACGATGGACAACATAAGGGTAGGGATTTGCTCGCACGAAGATTTCGAAGTAATTAAGATAAAATGCCAGGAGTTTTATACGTATCCGGAGCTACTCGTTTTTCAACGCTCATACCGAGTTAATCCTCGAGTATGCAATAAAGCTGCTAAAGTATTTGTGTTCCAGGCGAAATTACCCATATTGAAAATACCCTTCAACGCTAACAGCCGGCTAAAGGCTTATTTGAATACTAGCTGATCCCTCCCCGGCTCCGTCTGCGCACTTCAATTATACGGTTATGGAAATCATTAACTTTAATGAAATAAATTTCGGTAACATCAATTTCGCAACATTTCGAGTTTTTTGGATGTTTTCTAAAATACGTAATTACACTTTCAGTATTAATGTTTATTAATGTTTTCTAAATCTTTATGTTATAGTATTGCATTTACCTACTTTAAAATGCGTGTGTTATATTATTGGTTAAAATGTGACCTCTTATCGAGAATAAAGAAAGATAATTTACATAAACAGAAAGATTTCCAATGTGTATACTGTGTATGTTTCATAGCCAAATATAATAATAAAAGTTAGGAAAGGTACTACACAAATTATTGGTAACAAACACGATTTGTAAATAAACCATCATATGTGGTTTACTGTGTTTGTTTAAAAAGTAACATTGATAATTGTGTGGTTGTTTATTAATGATTGTATCATCATTTTTCAAGTGTAAATATAGGTGGTTGCCATACACAAGTGATAATCCTTCTATTTCACTAATTATTAATATTTATACTGTGGTTATATTTAACAAATAATATTTATAATTATGTTACTGGTTGCAAATAATTATACTATGTATTTCATCGTAATTACCTTTATAAAAGTTAAGAAAGTCAAGATACTGATTGTCTGTACAATCACATTATTAATTAATTAAAATATTATTAATTTAATACTTTAATACATGAGGAATAACATTATTATATTAATGACAAACGGAACTTAATTGTAATTGCATTACGTTTATTGAAGTTGGGGAAGTCATTATACCAATTCTGCCCTCGTAATTGAAAACACAGTAAGTCGAGTTACTGTGTTTTTGCTTTGGATAGCTTTTTAGAATCGCGCGATTGCGCTCTGTCTGGGAAACTTTTCGATTTTTCTGTAGCGTGTATAGTTACTGAGATACGAAAAGTAAAAACACAGTAACTCGAAAAAAAAAATTACTTTTTTAATAATAAACACAGTAACTTAAAATTTTTAGGTTTGAACACAGTAATTTTTAGTTTACTGTGTTTAAATGTATGTCTATCGATTTTATTTTAATAAATTTTCCTTGGCTACAACACGGCATCTTCAAATACTGTGTTTATTTGTAAACATTTCGTGGAATCTTTTAATGCTTTACATAAATTAAACACAGTATCTGAATTACTGTGATCTAAGTGTCTGCAGTTTGAATATTAACTTCAGTAAATACTTAGCTTGAACCCAGTAACTATCGACTTACTGTGTTTTAAACTAACTTTTCGTGGAGCGAGGTTAGAGGGGAAGGTACTTCTAAATCGTGCGCACTGCGCGCTTGGAAGTTTTTGGCGGCTTTTACGGAAATATTTCTGTTAAAACCATATCGATGACTGAAATATAATTAACTAGCAGAAACCCGCGACATCGCTCAAGTACATTTTAGTTTTCCCTACAACCATCGAATTTTTGGAATAAAAAGTAGCCTTTGTGTTTTTTTAGGATGGAATCTGTTTCCAGACCAATTTTCAGCCAAAAATTTTCATTAGTTACGGTGTGAAGGAGTATATCTCCCGCATAAATATCTGATATAGATACTCTATTCCCGCAGAAATCATGGATTTCCAGGATATCTAGTAATCCAGGATACAATTATCGCCGTTCCAAATTTCAGCCAAATCGGTTCCATAGCTGAAGTTGCGGTGTGAAGAATTTTCCATATGAATTGGGAATTTTCCGTGTGAATCGGGATAAAAAGTAGCCTATGTATTAAGCCAGAGCCAGCCTTCATTCCAAATTTTAGCCGAATTAGTTAAGTAGTTGCGTAAAGGAGTATTTAAACTTGGTAAAATACAAACTTCGGATCCCTGTTTTAGCCCCTTAGAGGGTGGATTTTGAAAAATACTTTCTTAGTGAACCCCTAGACCTCACAAGGAATCTGTGTACCAAATTCGGTGTCTCTAGACCTAGCGGTTTGTGCTGTGCGTTGATATGTCAGTCAGTCAGTTCCTTCTTTTATATATTTAAAGATGTAAGTAAAGTTTATTTTTAAAATTATTAATTACTTATATAATGTTAGCTAAATTGCACTTTTCAAGCATTCATTAAGCTATGCAATTTATTAATTCAAACAGAAAGTAATTTTACATATAAATAATAATAAACTACGAAATAATAGTTTACCTACAACATCAGCTTCAGAAATCAGCATATTTTGTTACACTCTTTTACTTGAAATTCCCGTGATAACCCTTTACAAAGAAGTAGCCTCGATTACAATCTCTAACTAGACTGTATAAGTCCTAATAATTTATTATTCAGCAGTTCCAAACTCAAACTCGAAATATCTTTATTTCACATAGGCCTAACGTACGGGTTCTTGTAAAACGTCAATATGATATTTGTCACATATAATATATGGTGATAACTACAAGTCGACTTAAAGTTAAGTTTACGCGAGGGTTCAACACGCCCTGCACTGAGAAGAAGCCCACTACAAACACAGCTGGGTTTTGTTTCCTGTTATCACCACATCTCACAATGACACTTAAAAACAAATTGAGCTAGCATAATTACGTAAGCTGATTTTGGAGATTTTTCGACTTTACCCCCTGAAAAGATTTAATGAAAATTTCATAAACCCAACTCTCAGACTCTCACTTATCCAATAATTTAAGTTAGTTAATCTAACGGAATAATCAGGACTTTAGACGAAATTATAAGCATTCATTGAAAAATCACAGACATAACTAATTTCTTCTATTTGTATGGATGTCTTAATGATATCTATGTTATACATACCTAAAAATTAAAGACTACCGAAATAGGAACGAATAAAAATTCGGAATCAGATACGAATATAAATATAAGTACAGCAGCACAAATAAATTCATTATCAGCTGGGATATCTGAAAAATCTGAGGAGGAGAAGCAAAATTCTACACACAGGGGTTTTTTACACATATGAAAAAAAGGTTAACTTAAAACACAGTTTCTTTAGATGCTATAACGGAAACTAAGAGTTAACATATTGCAAAATTAATCTTAAACACAGTATCTTACTTACTAGAAATCCATCTAGTAAATAAATGTTAGGTATTGTTACCTTACAACACAGTATATGTATAGTTACTGTGTTGTGTAATCACGAGTGTTTGTATCTTTACATGGTTAAAACACAGTATTAAATAAAAGTACGTTAGAACGCAGTAACTATCAAGTTACTGGGTTTAAGCGTAAAATAAATTTACTTTAAAAAATTATATTACTATGTTAAAACACATTATCTAATTTGATTAATTAAAGAACAATAATAAAAGAGCATCATGTACATATAATGAAAGCTTTATTTATTCTTCGTAGTTTAAAAAAACCCCTATCACGCTAACGTATATAGTTGGTTCATAACATATCAATTTATCTATTAAACTTTAAACGCGTTTTTCTCGAAACGCAATTTTTGGAGATACTGTGTTTTCAATTACGAGGGCAGAATTGTTTATAACCATTATCATTCTGCTTCCATGGGTTTGTGTATTTCTGTTCTTTAAGCAATTTAATGTTTAATTCCAAAGAATAACATTAATAATCATATGATCATTTTATATAACTATTATTCTCTGTTATTAAATGAGAATGTTGACAATTTGATTTGTATTGGTAGGAAGTCATTATACAAATTGTTTATAACCATTATCATTCTACTTCTATTGGTTTGTGTGTTTATGTCCTTTAAGTAATTTAATATTTAACTACAAAAAAATAACATTTTAAAAGAATGTAATCATATGATTATTTTATAATACTGTTATTCTCTGTAAATTAATTAGGATATTGACAATTTGACTAGTGACGGTAGTTAAATAAAAAGAGGGATCTCCCACTTGTTGACTCGATAGTATAAAAGCCTCGAATCCGGCAGTCGGGGGATTATTCTATTCCGACCGTAGTACCGGACAGAGCTGTTGGGGCACTGCAAAAGCTAAGTATTTCTTATAACCTATAATTGTTATCTATCTATTTATTGTTAACTATATTTTGTAGTTGTCATTCTCAATTAATTAATCCAGTTAATGTGGCTTACATATTGCGGAGTATAATAATTGTGTTCTATAAAGATTGTTAAATTACTGTGGATCGATTAATAATATTATTAGATCCTATCGACCATTGTCGAGTCACTTTGTATTAATTAATTAGTGATTATTGTTACCAAGTTACTTGTAACATTGCTTGTACAATATATATATTTTGAAAAGAACAAGTGCTGAGTTTCTTGCCGGTTCTTCTCAGTGCAAAACTTGCTTTCCGAACCGGTGGTAGATTCATTCCAACAATTAGAAAAGATAAACAGTTTAAAAATAAATTAACGTTTCGAATAAAAGTTTAAACAGAAAATAACCTCTTTTATTTTAAACACTTCTGGTGACCACACCCTTAACCCAAAATCTGTCACGTGCATTTTACCCAATCATTTGAAACACACTTACACAAAATAACGATAAAAACAGTTGCTGTTAGTATGTTAATATCTGGGTGACCGAGCTACGCTCGGTAGTATGACTAATGGCCAATAGATGGCAGCAGGAGTCATATTTTTATTTTTCTTGGTAAATTCGACATTTTCTAAAAATGAATCCTAGCTAGATCGATTTATCGCCCCCAAAACCCCCTATATACTAAATTTCATGAAAATCGTTCAAGCCGTTTCCGAGATTCAGATTATATATAAAAATATATAGCTCGTCTTGGCGGGGATCCTACCGTGTCCCCAGATACATATATACAAGAATTGCTTGTTCAAAAGTAAGTTCTAGAACAAAATACTAATTATTATTATTAATCGTAGGCAATCACAGAAAAGAGAATACATGTACTTCTGTTATCTGTGTAGGTGACAAAAAAAGGACTTCTAAATCTAGCATAGTAATATTATTGAAGCTTATTTTTGGCTAATCTTTCAGTACACGGTAGAAAGAGTTTACAACAATATACTACTAATATTACTTTATTTAAAAAAAAATTACCTAACCAATTCGACTGAAATAACTCGTGGAACAGTATATATACCATGATATAGCCTTATAATACAATATTTGAGCAGAAGAAGTATTTTGTTGTTCAGTTCAAATTGTATACTATCGGCACTATGCAGTCCATTTGCAATTTATTCAAGAATATCCCTACAGTACACAGACGTGCTCCCACGACCTTATTCTATACAGCTAAGTAACTGCTTACATTAAATTCCTTAGCATTTTCAAGCTACTCTGAGTCGATAGACTTACAGACTCGATATCAATTTGCAATTATAATACCGCTTTTGTTTAGATTGACTGTGCGAACATACTATGAAGTAAATCTTAACAGCTGTTTATAAGTTTATCTTATGATTAAATATTAGACTAATAGTTTTTACTACATTAAAAGTTATTCTTCATAAATGCGTGAATTCTACTCGCTATAGCCTAATTTAATATTATCTTTGGCTGATTGCACTTCATATGCACTACAGCTTAGGCGTGTCTTCAGTGCATATTGAATATAGTGTGGAATATAGAGTAGTGAATATCAAGTATTGAATTTTCCAATATTACATATTAGGGTTGAATTTTAGAAATCATTCCAGTACCTTTTTTAGCGAAATTTTAATACCTTCCTACCTAATCGAATTAATCTGATGTAACTTTTAGGTACGTTGATGTAAAATATTCGGATACTTCAGATAATTCTGACCAGATAAAAATGACGGACACATGCTATTCAATATAACACAGTAGGATTTTGCTAGGTACAGTTTTGAATGTAAATACTATACTTGGTACACTATAGATATATCACAAAATTTCCACAAGCAAAGTATACTTTCGTTGTGTATTGTTTTTCAAAGGCTTTTACTACACCGATACCATGAATCCTACTCCAGTTGCAGGAAAACTACGCAAAGCGTAGAATAAAAGTGTGCAGAGAATTTATATCCTATCCTACTCCCATACAGCAGCTACGAGCGCTTATTCTATTTGCAGAAGCACGGACTGTTCAAAACAAAAGTTTAGTTTCCCTTCAATGGACGCATGACAATAAAACGCGCAGCATATTCAGCTGTTCTTGTCTATCATAGTAATATTATGCAACTTTCTAATAATATTTTGTGAAGCAGTTACCTACTGCGTTTAATATTAAACAATAATTCAGATGTTTTGATTCAGTTAATTTTGAAATAATTAGATACATTAATCCAATTTTAAATTTTCGGTCAATGACTATGGACTTCGTAAGAAAGCACATAATGGACGAAAAATGCTATGCTCGCCGTATCTCTACGTGATTAAATCATAAACAAATAGCACAACTTATAGGGCAAGACCTATGCACGATGCTGATCTAAGATACTTACTGGAAATCTAGCTCAGCACAAGGAAATCCTTTATTGTGAGGTCCTCAATCAGTTGGACTAAGAAAATCGACTATAATTATAGTTATGAAATCGTATGCGTATATAATGCTGTATTTGCCACATTACCGCCCTTTTCACGTTGCTTTATTCTGGAATGGCAAACTAGGTATACAGAATTGTCTGACTATCTACCTACAGAATACATACTCATATGCTTACTGTGCTTCTAACTACGATGAATTGGTTGTAGAGCATTCTCAAAATTTGTGTCTACTCTGGAACTTAACGCAAGCATAGCATGAACAATTAGATAGATAGATAGATAGATAGATAGAAGTTTTATTTGTTCACTAAACATTACAATATTGCATGCTTACAAAAGTAAATGATTCTATTACTAATTCAGCTATACGTGAACAAATAAGGCTCCTCACTCAGCACAAAGCCACAGCAAGCTGCAGCGCTGGTTTTCAGGAGGAACCTTAAAGTGTCCATAGACGTGATTCCGACCAATTATCCTCTTATCAAATATCACTATGCTATAATATAACACTAATTACCTAACAACTAATATACTTAATTACTGTACTGACAGTGAGTAATAATTACTATTACCCGCCTTCTAATTAATCTAATATTATTAATAAAATATATTAAACTAAATAATATAAAATTAATTGTGTAACTATATAACACATTACTATACAATATGTTGCTATTTATTATATTATTATAACTTATTACTAAAACCTGCACAACAAAGCAGTGCTCTTTGTCACCTCACTCAAGTGTGGAACCAACGAATATATAATATTACTAACATGGAACGTACGTAGTGGAACGTACTTGCAAGCAGGGAATTTTATACAAAACAATTTAAAATGATATTTATGAAGGATAAGATTGTAAAATGGCTAAAATTCAGATATATTACGTATAAATAAGATAAAAATAAAAACAAGGTAAAAATAAAAATAAATATTTTCAAAAATTTTCTAAAATTCTATATCAACCAGTTGCATAATTCTCTTTTTGCTGTGTGAGTAGATGAATTTTGAGTTTGACTTTGAATAAACTAAGAGTTTGAATAGCACGTATTGGTGGCAAATCATTCCAACACTTAGTGGCGGCAAACTTAAAACTTCCACGGAAGGTGGCTGTTTTATACATTGGCGACGTATGCTTAACACGGAAAGCTCTGGAGTTTCTTGTGCGATCTGAGTAACCATCTTCTGCCCATCTAAGTTTCCTTCTAAGATACTCAGGGACTCCATGCTTCATTACCCCATAGAGCATGGTAGCCAGATGGAGTTTGCGACGTGATTCCATTTTTAATGAGTTGTCGTTGTTAATATAAGGTGTTACGTGACTCCTTGGCGGAATATTATAACAAAAACGGACACAAGCATTCTGCACGCGCTGTATAAGCTTCTTAGTTCTTTCTAACAGCCTGGCGCCGTACACGGTATCCGCATAGTTAAGTTTAGATATAACTAAGGCTTCACACAATTTTCTTCTAAGGTCCACGCCGATGTATGGTCTTATTCTATATAATAACTTGAGTCTATAGAAACGGCTTCGGACGGCATTTAGCACATGAGTTTCAAAGCGCAGTGTGGAATCCATGAAAACACCCAGATTACGAGCCTCATTCACCCTTGCAATGTTGTTATTTTCTATATTTATTTTAAAGTTGTAATTGCTTAGGCTGTTAATATTGTGTTTGGAACCAAGAACCATAAATTGAGATTTGGTAGGGTTTAACACTAAACAGTTTTTCCTAGCCCATTGATTTATTCTATCTAGATCACTATTTATGTTAGATACGGCTTCATCACGGTCTTTGGGATAGAATGGTAATGGTAATTACATATATTGTAGGTACAAATGGAATATACACTTTACGTACGCTATGGTGGTTAGGTATATACGCCATGGTGGTATTATATAATATAATTTTCAGACTTGAAATGCGAACAATTTCTACTGTTTTCAGAAAAATAACGTTTTAAATTGCAAATACTTTGTAGATGCGAAGTGGAAAGTTTGTAAACTTCAAGAAAGTACCAGCAAATCTGAAGCAAAAGTATTTCACGACTTAGAAGTAAACAAATGTACTTTTTGTTTCGAAACAAAAGATTGGGATAAAGACCAGTGCCATTGGCATATAAATCTATGAACCGTGGGCTTAATACAAAATTCACAAAAAAAGTGTCCCGAGAAAACCTATATAAACGAGGGTACATGTGTATTTTTATAAACAAACTAAAACATTGTAATTTATGTCTTAAACCATTACTATACAGCCTACTTTTCGAACACGAGACTGAAGTGCGATTGTGTCTTTTCGCGTTTTGTATGTCATTCGGTTCGGACACTTTTTTAGCGCTGACCCCAAATCCTTAGTTTATTAAATCAATGGCCAGTGCCTACATGGTTAATTAAGAGAGGAAAGTGCCCGATTAATAGTGTCCAGCTAGACAGATAGACAGACAGACGGACTACAAAGTGATCTTTTAGGGGTTTCGTTTTTTTCTTTTGAGGTACGAAAACCTAAGTAACGATATCTGTTTTTAACAGATATCTACAGAGTATCTACTCGATTTCAACAAAGCAGTTATTGTATTGTAAAGCTAGTGAGCTTTAGTGATAGTCTACAACAACAGCCATTCAATTTAACTAACTAATTAATTATCAATTCATTTAGATCTGTTTTTAACTGCCTATGACGTGAACAATCAAAAAAGCGTTTAAACTGTCTTTTTGTCGACATAACGCTTGCGTTATATTTGATATATCGGCATTTCAACAATGGGTCTACTGAAACGAGAAAAAAGTCATCGATCACAACTTTGTCAACAGGGCTTGCCAGCAGTGCCACAAAACAAATTAGTGGGTCGGTGTTTATTTCATTTACTTCATGATAATAATTGTTGAAACCTCAATCCAATTCAAAAAATTTACCTATATTAACTATTTCATTGTTGGACAACTTCATTGTTAGCCATCATCCAGAACCAACTCTTATCTCAAAACTTTAACTCATTTCATGTAAAGTTTCAAATTCTTTGTTATAATTTATCAAATACTAAACGACTTTCACACAAATTAAATTAATTTTAAACATGATTTTATTACAAACAATCAAAATGGAAACGTAAAGGCAAACAAAACTCTCGTGGCATTTTTGCTTAACTCGCTTACGCAGAAGTAAAAATTCTGTAAACAATTCCACTTGTGTGGAAGGAATGTTAATTGTGCTCTTTCACTTAAAAACTCCACCGCCCCATGTTGAAGTTAGCAAATAAGTTCGAAAAAAATAAAAGGCAACAACGCGCATACTTAAGTGTTCGGACTTCGGACTAACATCTTTTTACTTTGAAAATATTTGTGTAATTGTGTGGGCTCTCTCTCAAATTTACTTTTACACTTAACAAATGTTACATTCGCAGTGCAAATACAAAAGAACCTTTTTCAGCGCTGTTGTGCGGAACCTAAGCAAATACGATGCCGTTGAGTGAGATGAGCAATCTGTCTCCCAACTCCCGAGCCTCGGTCAATACAAATATAAATACGTTTTGAAGCACAGTATTCAAACCGTATTTATATGAAAATGTTTTCTATTTACTCGGTCTAAAGTAGACTTTTCGATGTGTTGTAGTAATGAGTCTTTGCTCAAAGTAGTGCCACAATAAATAGTAATATCTGGGTGACCGAGCTTTGCTCGGTAGTATATCTACCCAACAATAGATGGCAGCGTGGTCATTTTTTTATTTATTTTTTGGTAAATTCGACCGCATCTTCTAAAAATGTATCCTAGCTAGATCGATTTATCGCCACCAAAACCCCCTGCATACTAAATTTCATGAAAATCGTTGCAGCCGTTTCCGAGATTCGGATTATATAGAAATATATATACAAGAATTGCTCGTTTAAAGGTATAGGATATATGAACAAGTTCAAAACACCGTGACGTTTGACGACGTGAGGTTTGACGACCTCCGTGGCGCAGGGGACACACGCTCGGATTCGAGTGGGAGGTCGCGGGTTCGATTCCCGCCACGGGCCACTTTGGAATTTTATAATTTCTGAATTGGCTCAGGTCTGGTCTGGTGGGAGGCTTTGGCCGTGGCTAGTTACCACCCTACCAGCAAAGACGTACCGCCAAGCGATTTAGCGTTCCGGTACGATGCTGTGTAGAAACCGTTGGGGTGACATAACTTACCCCTTCCAAGTTAGTACGCTAACATCTTCGACTGCATCATCACTTACCATCAGGTGAGATCGCAGTCAAGTACTAACTTGTATAGAGAAAAAAAAAATAGTAATTAAACACAAAATTCTCTACGATTTCGCTTTGTGAAGTCAACATCTCCTGAGAATGGCCCGGTATCGGGACGAAAAGTGTGTTAAAGAAATTGTTGAAAGAATGTGTGGCGAGTTCTTGCATATTTAACCATACAGATTTTTTTCAAGTAGCGAATTATAGCAAAATAAATTAATCTGTCCTAAAAAAAAAACCTGTTATTTTATACAATAAGACAGGACGACACAAAAACACCTTTGTTTTTGTATGACAGGTAAAATAATCATCACTAAATTAATTGTTTTATTGTTAATTTCCAATACGTTGACATTACGTTCATACATTGAGTAAACGTTTAATTATTACCAAGCACTTTGTTATAAGTATGGATTAACTGGCTATAATTTCTGAGAGACGACCAGAATACATACAGAGGTGCCCATCGTATCCTCTGGTGTTAATCAGTTGCGTATTGCGTTATAATAAACTTCATCAACAAAATATTATAACCTTGCATGAGGTGTAACAGTAGCCAAGAACTTACAGAATTGCGTTATAATAAACTGCAACAACAAAATATTATAACGTTGCATCAGGTGTATTAGTAACCAAGAACGACTTTACGAAACAGTGGAAAAAGAACATTTTGAAGTTGAAGCTATCAAAAACATGCTGTTCACACAACCTCCAAACGAGAATGGGAACATTAAAGTTGTAGTGAACATTTCAAAAGTTGTTTCGCATGAAGATGTCGCGGGCACATTCCGGCCTTTGCGTTTGCATTCCCAAACGAATTCAACGTCCCGCCTGCCATTGTCAACCTTACAAAGGTAAATAACTTAATAAGTGTCAATGTCCAGGCTTTTGTCTGGAGTTTCGACGGCTATTTGGGATTATTTCGAGTTCGAGCATTACATCAAACTAGGTAAATACTGGTACATCAAAAATTGAATTGTATTTACTCATTGATTTATAAAATACTTTACTAAAAACAACTTTTGGTGTCACAATAAACACTTTAACGCATAGCATAACCAAACCCTTTTTATCTAAAACAAAACAAAAATATTTATCTTAAGGATTACTCATCTAAAAGTAAAAGTGCATTAAAACAAATAATATAAATATACGCTAAGTTGTAATTAATAGGTATGAAAACAAAAAATTGCTTCCTCAAAATTTGAGTTACGTTCCATTAGGAGGCCCAATTAAATTTAATTGATCTAGATTTAGCGTAAAAAGACCGTAATGAAAGAGAAAAAGCTTTGCGCTAGTGTCGTTTAATGTTTACTGTTTCTGCAGTAAAAACGGACAGCTTGCAGTATATTTCTTGTAACTACAAGATAAATAGGTTTCATTTGTTAAAGAGAATTTTCTTTGTCCTACCATATTTTCTGCTACTTATTTAGTCGGGGACTTATTGTTCAAACCTAAATATGACAGGCTTAAGGAACCTTTGTAATAACTCTTTTATACAGGGGTTCAGAGTAATGAATCAAATGAGTTACTAAAGATCTATTCGTGCCGTTATAGTTCAGTAAAGAAGTGATTTTCAACCAACTTCAAAAAAAGAAGGAGGAGGTCCTCAATTCAACTGTGTTTTTTATGTTTGATACCTCATACTTTTTTAAGCTAACTTTTTCCAGCAGTCTTCGAAAATTACGATTAAGAGTCCTGTGAACTACGATGTCTCATTACATTCGAAATACCAAATCATTTGTAATTCGTGCATATTTCGATCATGTTGTGGTGTTATTCGGATTCATATAGAAATAATCTATGCTCCTGGCTATATTTGGTTCGGAAATACTTCTTAAATAATAATCAATTTTGATCAAAATTTTTATAACTTTGGTCGAGTTCCGTAATACCAAAAATTATGAATGTAATTCTTTATTAACTGGTGTTGACAATAAAACCTGTTCTCCTGAACTAATGCGACGTGAGATAGTGTTGTTTTTATTACAAAACAAACAAGCAGAAAACACGTCCTCTTTGACATAAAAATAAGCAAAACTAAATCCGTTTACAATTTTGTTTAACAAAAGTATTTCAGAACCAAATATGGCCAGGAGCATAAATTATTACTATATGAACCCGAATAACACCACAACTTGATCGAAATTGCACGAATTACAAATGATTTTGGTATTCCAAATCTATGGAAGACATTGAGGGTAAGCGAACTCTTAAGGTGACATTTGATTTGGGAATACACTTAGGTGATTTTAGAAAAAAAAAGTGAAATTCCGCTTGCAAAAATTGCAAAAGTTTCAATTAACTAAAGATAAAAACAAATAGTTCTTTGGAAGTATTTCACTAATAAGTAACGATGTAGCAAATTTAAAAAGTATTCGAAAAGAAGAGAAAATTTCCTAAACTAAAATCTCGACTATTGGAACTGTAGGACCGATAAGTATATAAATTAATATTTTGAATATTAAGCTGTTAAAGTTACAATGTTAATTGAACTCTGATCGTTAATCAGCTCTTAATAAAATTGAACGTAGCGCAATTAATTTGCAAAAGTTTTCAAAGCTTATTAATAAATGCAATATTGAGATTATACAATATACACTCCTTTTACTTTTTACTTTAAATATGAACACAATTGAAAGTGAAACATAACTAACATAATATGAAAGTGTATTGGAATTTTATAAAAATACTAGCTGTTGCCCGCGGCTCCGCCCGCGTGAATTATGATTTTTTTTTACATATCCCGTAGAATTCCTTGATTTTCGCGGGATTCTGGTGTGATGTTGTACAGAAACCTGTTCTTACTTCGCACGGGTTATCTTGTGGTGATTTAGAAAACCCTTTTTTTTAATAAAAAATATAAAGTTTCATTAATACGTAGTTGAAAGATCAAAAGGACGATTTTAACTGTCGATATTTCGACCCAATGGCACAGGTCGTGGTCACTACGTGACCACGACTTGTACCAATGTATCGAAATATCGGCAGTTAAAATCGTCCTTTTCAGTGTGATTTTTATTCTGAAACCACGAAATATGTCAAAAATTATTAAATCACATGAAAAGTTGTACTGGTGGTAGAAATCTTCTTTCAGAGTTCGGCCGGGTAGGTACCACTGGGATATAATACTCTACTAACAATATTCCCCAGCCCAACATAAGAGTCTGCTAGAAATCTTTGCTTCATCTCAATGCAGTCCCAAGTATCAGAATGGGCAATGGCTATATATTTCTTTACGTATAAAAAGACCTATGACGGTCAATCGGTTAGGACCAGTTAAGACCTGAGAGTTAAAAATATTTGTGAACAATTATTTTACTCTTTCCATGTTGCGGATGATGAAAAAAAACGTGGCACTCTGGGAATGTCCACAAAAGTGAAAACTTGAATCTGTTCATGTCTCAACTGAACAGCGCCATCTTAATATAAAGGCAAGGAACAGTACATTACATGACAATTAATTATTATTAACAAAAATTCGGTAGTAACTATCTCCAAGTTTTATATTCAAGTTCCACATAATTTCTAGAGATGGCGCGATACGGTATAACACGTCGGTATAACGTGGTCTTAAATTCATGATTTTTGTTCACCCTAAAAGTGAAAAATCTTAAACTATACAAAATCTTCTGCTAAGCATATTTATTTACTGCTGTAAGGGTAGGTACTCCAGTCTGATTTGAGCCCTTACGTCCTAGCCCTAGGTGCTTGTCCATTCCGAGTTTCAAGTCACCTACTTGAACTTATTGATAAAGGTTCTGATGTCTATAATTTCTGAACTACAAAAGTGATGATGATAAAATTTATACGGTATAATCTTTAAAAAACCTCCTTTCTAACAAAAAAAGAATGAATGAAATCGGACAACGGGTTAATGAATTATAACTAAATACAAATTTTGACTTTGATGCCGTCTTCCAGGGAAACCATGATGAATTCCGGGACAAAAAGTATCCTATGTCCTACCTCGGAGTATGAACTATAATCATATCAAGTTTCATTTAAATCCATCCAGCGGATTAGCCGTGATGCGCGGTCGTGAAACAGACAGACAGACAGACAGACAGACAGACAGACAGACAGACAGACAAAAATTAAACAAATAATAGTTTTGGCTTCAGTATCGACTAAATAGTGTCCTCCAACAAAAATTTTCAAAATATCTTTAATGTACAGAATTCGACCCTTTACAGTTTTATTATAAGTATAGATTTTTTCGCACTAGATAGAGAAAACTAAAATAGCACTGCCCCTTTTAAAGCCGAGAGGTACTCGTAATGCATCGAATCAGTCAATTACATTACGCACTAGCAATTTAAATAGAAAGCTTCTCCTAGAAGTTGCATTTTACCTTTTTATTTGCTTTGCCTAGAGTGCCTTTTGTCGACATTTTAGAGTCAAGAAGATTGTTGTTCTAGCAACAGACGAACGAAGATTTCATGTTTACTTTAGTAACTACATTTAAAATTATACCAAAATGAAACTGTCAACATCATTTTCACGACTTTGAAATTATGCTCTACGTAGTGAATACATAAAAAGGAAGTTTATTCCCAGAAATAAAGTATCATTTTATGTTTTCTGTAAAATGTGCAAATATACGATTATTTCAGACTTTCGATCGAGAAACTTCGGAGATAAGAGGGGGCAAGAGCAGTTTGCCCCAAAGATTTAAATCTCAGATCACTCAAACACAGATTTAAATCGTTAGATGAGCCCTAAACCTCCAAAAACGTCCACGTTTTTGTCTTGTGTGACACGTTGTCACTCTCTTTGACGCAAGTGAAACTATAGCATGTTGAGAGCACGGACTCGACATGTTTGTGGACGTTTTTGATGTGCGCAATATAGGCTTAGAGCCCATCCAGCGATATAATCTTTGGTTTGCCCAATAAATCTAAAACTATCAAGCATTAAAATAAATAAAAATCTGTTTTAGAATATACAAGTAACGCCTTTCCAAAATGTCATGTCAAAATTATTCAGTTCTAGTAATAAAAGTATTTATATTTCTTTGAAAAACAAAGTATTAAATTAAATTTGTTACAGAATCCTAAGAAAATAATTCTAATATTTTCACAATCGACTAAGTCGTCTACAAAATTGCAAGCGTTTTTGTTGTCATCAGCCTTCAGTTATGAAATATCTCATATGGGATATAGACATGACCCACGACCGGGCTCCAGGTTTTTTGCAGAATTTTCAACGTAATCAAGGCAAAATACATTAGCTTAGGAACTTACCTATAAGTTTTATTGAATATAACTTGTACCAGAAAACAAAAAAAAATTGTTTACTCCAACTGTAAACTAATAGGACTCTAACGTGTCCTGTACAGAGAAGAGTCCACATAAAACTCAGCCGAAGTTTAATTAACTAAGATAATTTAGGTGTGTCAATATCATATCTCCACCTAATTTTAAATATTGTGCAAAAGGTACGCGTAATTAAAATTTTA
The DNA here is from genome assembly GCA_963855885.1 of Coenonympha glycerion. Taxonomy (NCBI): domain Eukaryota; kingdom Metazoa; phylum Arthropoda; class Insecta; order Lepidoptera; family Nymphalidae; genus Coenonympha; species Coenonympha glycerion. The sequence goes on along the minus strand of OY979637.1, from coordinate 9,387,108 downwards.
CTGAATTATAAATTCAAATTAGAGACTTTTGATTATCTCATAAGAATTATCTTTTATCTGACAATAAAGTTAAATTACTTTTGATAAAATATTATAATAGATTGTAATAATTTTATTTTCTTTTATTCCACTCATACTTGTAATAATTTCATTTTGATATCTAGACATTTCTGTCATTGTTCTGATTGATCCTAAAATTCAACCTTAAAAACAAATGAAATCGTACGGATACCTAGACTAGAATTTCAAAAACTCCGATATATATTTTTTTTAGTACCCGTATTCTGAAACTACGGAGCAAAACTACTACTTTTTTGAAAAAAAAAGCATCAGCATCGAGGGTCTATAAATCTATTCGTATACGCTTGTTGTTAAAATTAGTTCAACAGCGAGTGTACGAAATGACTTCGGATACAACTGAATTATTCCTAAAATATCTCAAATCAAAAGTTTGAAATGACGAATTTAGATTAAAGACCAAACAAAAATACATGATGTTTAAATATGAAAATAATCGTCTTTGCAGTTTTCAACCTGGAGGTCACTGATATCGCACGGTGATATCGCACGGGACCCTTTTTTTCTATACTTAATTATGCAGATGCTCTTACCAATTATAGGTAATTACGCTTTTTTTAATAACGCCTTCTTGGGTATGATTTTAATCTATATACTTAAATGATTTTTTTACACAGTCGCTACTTACCTGACTCTTCATCGGGTCAGTGTTAACCTGGCACATGTAAGTGCCGGAGTCCTTCGGCTGAACGTTGCTGATGTACAGCTTCCAGGTGTTGTGGCCGTTGTGTGTGACCGAGAGGCGCGGGTTGAGGGTCACCATGTGTGTGTGCATCGCCAGAATCATCTTCGTGTCAGACTTCAACCAAGCCACCTGGAAAAGGCACTGTGGTTATTTAGGCTCTCAGACCAACCAAACAGACACATAAAATATTTATTTTCATGACAATCGGACGAGTCATTTCAGAGGGGTTTTTTTACTATCAATAGGCTTGTGCTTGACATAAATCATGTTTGATGGACAGAAATGATGCGGTCTAGGATGGAGCGCGCTTGCCTCGTAAATGCCTATTCACTTTTCTCTTAAAGGCATCCAGATTGTTCTTGGCTGGGAACACAGAAGCTGGAAGGGTGTTCCACACCTTAGCGGTACGTATCAGAAACGTGGAAAAAAAACGTTTCATTCGTTGGACATCAACCACATTAGGATGCCACTTCTCTCGGCGTCCTGCGGTTCTGTGGTAGAAAGGTAAAGGAGGTACTAGATTGAGGAGTTCTTGAGCACACTCTTGAGTTTGGTAACAAAAATTGCCATAAGAATTTTATATAAATATTAGTGAAAGAAGATGGTATATGGTCGGTTGGTAGGGCATTGTACCACATATTAATATAATATGTAGTTATTGTGATACATGTTTGTTTATATATATTTGTTTTATACGTATATGTTACATGCTTGCGTGTGTTTATGCGTGCGTGCGTTTGTTTGTATGTGTGTGCTACTCGTTTATGCAGTACCGATTTGGCTTTTGGAAATGGAGATTTACTAAACACTGGATTAACACAAAGGCAACTTTTTATCTACAAAAAGGTTTTGTCTCTCAGGGGTTTATTCACGCGGGCGGAAACATTGGCTGCTACTTGCTAGTGTATTATAATTGTGACCCTAATTGTTTTAAGTTTGTTCGGCTCTATACTGTAAATCTGCGTATAACGTGGCATTGTAGTAGTGTCGGGATCATAATTCTCTAATGGCGGTTCCCAATATTCGATCTATCCGTGGTTCGCCTTACTAGAGATAGAAATTTGACATAAGGTCCATAAAGGTTACGTCAAATTTCTATCTCTAGTAAGGCAAACCGTGGATAGATCGAATATTGGGAACCGCCATAAGATAATACAAGTAGGTACCTTAAAGGAGCCGAGATGATTGACGGTGCATGTGAAATGAACGTCACGCCCCTGCGCGACGGTTATGTTCTCCAATGGGGACAGGAATTCCGGCTCGGCCTGTTCGCTGTAGCCCGAGCCCTGCAGCTGACCTGAAAATGACCGGTTCAGTTCACACCTCACTTCACTTTTACTGGGTATCAATCAATCATCAATCAATACATATAATAAATCTGTTGTTTGTCTGTTTGTCTGTTTGTCTGTCTGTTTGTACGGGCTAATCTTTGGAACGGCTGGACCGATTCCAATGAAATTTTGTGTGGTGGTAGCCTATGTCCCTGGTCAACATATAGGATACTTTTCATCCCGGTAAAATAAAGAGTTCCCGTGGGATAGTTAAAAAACTGTAATTAATTTAACAGCTTTGTAAACAACAACTAATGAACTTAATTTAATAAAATTGGTTATGCTGATACCTTATGTTGCCTTTTTAACAAAATATATATATAGTAAAACTTATTAATCCAATCGAGTTTCCGCGGGAAAGAAAACATTACAAAAACAGTTAGCAGGCGTCTTTCAAGCAACGGATTTTAATGAAATTTTATGATCCTACTTTATATATATGCCCGGTCAACATTTAAGATACTTTTCATCCTAAAAAATTTGAGAGCACCCGTGGGATGTTTAAAAAAACCTATAGCTACTTATCTCCGTAGCACAATCAAAACGGGGTCGAAATATCGACAGTTTAAATCGTCCTTTTGATCGTGCAACTAGGTATAACTATACAAGATAACCCGTACGTAGCAGGAACGGGTTGCTACGTACACAGTAGCGCATCAGAATGCTTAATTACAATATCTGGGCGTTGGTATCATCTCAGAATAAGATAATTTTGGTTAGTATAGATATTACAATCCACGATGACACGCCCCACTCTATCTTACTCCATGCGAATTGAGTAACATAAGCGATTTCGACAGAGTGTATAAGTAGAGGAAGACCAAAGAAGATATAATAAATATAGACCAAAGAAGATAAAAAAGAAGGTAAATTGTGTAAAAGAAGATAGCACGTTGACAGGAGAGATTGGAAGAAGACTCCTTTACGGGTCCATCGAACCCAAGGACCACTCATTTTGTACGGGAAATCTTGGGAAAAATTAAGAAATTCCACGGGAAACATTTTTGTAAAAAAAACGAGCTGCACGCGGGCGGAGCCGCGGGCAACAGCTAGTTTAGAAATATATCAGAATATGCCGTTTTTAGCCTCACTGTCGCAGTAGTTAGGGTGAAACGGGACTATCGAGCACAAAAATAAATCCAAATAGGGTAAAGTAAAGGTTACACGAACAAAGCCGCAGGCGTTTTTACATAGTTTACATTTACTTCTAGTATAGAATTCATCGGCAGAAACAATTATTATAAACATTGTAGCAACGCTCTGGCTGTTTTGGCTCTACCTCGACCCTATAACACTTGACCGTTAAGTTATCACTTTAATATCAGAGCCTGCGTTTAACTTGCTAATGGTACATTCCGTTGTTCGTGTTTTGTCGAGACCACGGTTCAGGCGCAAAGCGCTTTCGTGTTAATTTTGAGACCTGAAACGGAATTTAAATTTCGATATTGATAATCGATTTGGCACTATTCCTAATTTTATTGGTTTGCGATTTATTTAGGCAATTGATTCACAAAAAATATTATTTTTTCTCTTTCTCTCTCTCTCTCTGTAATCTCTTACTAACTGAAATCCTATACTATTTAGTATCTACTAGCGGACGCCGGCGGCTCCACCCGCTAATTTTGCGTTTTTCACAAAGCCGCGGGAACCATGAAATTTTCCGGAAAGAGTAGCCTATGTTGTAGTTCAGGGTATAATCCATCTATAATTAATTAATTCAGGCAAATCGGTTCAGTAGTTGCAGCATAAAAGAGTAACATAATAATATACACACTAATACACACGAACTTTTGCCTTTTATATTAGTGTGATTCTGTGCTACAACTTAAAATTAAGGTGGAATTAAACATGCTGTTATAGTTTTAAGCTATGACGTATACGATCACTTTTATCACGTGAGTTTCGAGCTATCCGATTGTCATTTTCATACTTTTTTTTAATTTCGTTCCATTTAAGCGAATCGAATCGAAATATATGTGTTATGGCTATTACTGCAGGAATTAAAACTTAAAATGAAAGGTTGAGTCAGTGCAAACCCTTCCGTAGTAGAAAAATTAGCAGATGAATGAGTCAGCTTTATTTTCAACGTAGCCAAATTCAAACAATAGGATTGGTGGGTGCAGGTTGAATTTGGCTTTACAAATCGATGAAATCGGGTCAGGCTTGCACAAACAAACGTATAATTGCTGACTTTATTGACTCAGTTACCAATTGATTATCATTATTATGTTTTCCTTATTTGAACTGCGGACATGTTTATACTACAGTAAATTTATATAATACGTATGACGTAGGCTATTCTGTAAACGCTACGGATGTTAAATGAACATAAAACGGTATTGCATTTGGGTATGTTATGGATATACTATAAACAGACAAGATTAATACTGAAACATTTCCTGAGAATCCTAAAAAAGTTCAGCTACTGATTTGTTCTATTAACGTAATATGTTTGATTTACCCTGTCATCAACTCATCACTCTTTGCTTCTTCTCTACAGTAATTAACAGATACTGCCATAGAATTCGGCCAACCGTTTTACGAACACCCGGGATTCGGTTTTCGGCGTTCGGCCTTCGGTGATTAGGGACGGGCTCGCTTAAAAAGGGTCACACTAAATGTCCCATACTGTGACATCAAAACGATTAATGGCTTCGTACGGGTTTCGGAACTCCGAATATTTTCGTTCAATTCGGCTAATGCGGAGCTCGGATTTTTACTTTTATTATTTTTACGGGCCTGAATTCTAAGCCTGGATGAATTTAAGAATGATATACGTATTACGTAATTCGTTTCTATAAATTAACTTAATGAGATATATTTTACGGCTATGTCACTTTCTCGAACTTATAAAATAGCAGATGATGAGATAAACGAGGTTACCGAGTCGATTTAGGTGTCTGGTTGCCTTATAAGTTTTGAATGATGGCAAAGTTTTCAAATTAAGCATTATCATGTACAGTCACGGAACGAAAAGGTTCGTCAATTTTCAAACAGACTCGTTTGCACTAGTCGATTGTTTTGTTAAGTCGACAAGTTGTTTTGGTTATTTTCGCTTGCACTAGTACTGCAAGAGTCTATTACTCTTGCAGTACTAGTGCAAGCAAAAATCGACACTAAAGTGACGAAACTTCTTAGTCCGCGACTATACAGTAGCAACTCGATTGACTATAGGTATTTGCTGTCGTTTGACATTCGGATAGTCGGATAATTGAATGTATGAAGAAAAGCGGTTTTGAAAAATAAAATTAAAGGGGCTTCCATACAACAAACGTGTTTTTTGCTCGTTTTTGAATTTGGTGCGCAGGGATTTTTATACTCTTGAGAATGGATCTTCTTACTACGGAACCCGGAGTGCGCGAGTCCGACTCGTATTTCATCAATTTTTTATTTAAATTGAAATCAGAAATCCGTACAACTGGCTAAATAATCGACTTTCTAGTGTTTATCATGATTGCTTAATACGTATTTGTTTGCGGGAAACCAATATAAATAACCTTGTCAGTGTGAATATAAATCAAGTTTCATTTAAATAACCAGCCCATACAGATTGTTTGCAAACAAATTTCGGTTCGATGTGAACCACAATTAAATTAAGTAGTTTAGCATTATTTGACGAACTACAAAGTAATAACACCGAATATATAATGTTGTAATAACGCCTGGCACCTTTTTTTATCCATGGGGAATTCTACTGGAAAATTTAAATCTTCATCAAAAGCATTCTGACAAACGTGTATTCAAGAATGGGCATAATAATAATATATACCACAGGACCTGGCGAACCACGCAAAAAATGTCGCTAGTCTACTGGTTTAAAAAATGTTTGTCTTGACACCAACGGCATCAGTTGTAAGCCAACCGCAGTATTGTTTATGGTGTGAGGGTGTGCAGTCCACGTCACAGATCGCTATACTTTTTATTAGACTACACGGGCGTTTCCACAGGGATCGTTTCCGTCATATTGTGGCGTATTAGTGGGAAATTTGACTAGGGTGCTACTTTTTTCTTATTTAAAGGAGGTTTACGTAAAATTTTCAGATGGACTCATCCTTAGGTTCATATCAGTGATTCAAAAATTAAAGTAAGATTATGAAATGAATGAGCTTACTTTAGTAAAATTAATTGTTATAATATAACCGAATGCTAGTCTTACAAGGCAAGGGGTTCCGAATTATTTTTAATCGGAATTGGACTCTTTAGTTTTTACATATTTTAAACGAAGAGATAACAAACTACAGCTTCTTGATACCTCACGTAAGGAGTGTCATTCCTATTTATTTTATTTCCATAAAATGACTTCAACATTGTATGTAAACTTCAAACACTATGGCAGCGTGGATAGATGTGCAAATAGAGAGATGGATAGATTTTAGATGTTTTTGAGAGCCCTTTTTTATTAATTTCACTTCGAAATGTCGGTCATTGTTAAATACACATTACCTTAAATCAATATATTAACTGGCAACACAAATGTTGAAATAAGCGTTAATCGAAATTAAACATGGTCGTCCATTTCGTGAGAAAAATAATCGTTTCATTACAAAGTGAATTATGAAATCATTAACGCCGCATTGGAACTTTTGCGGCGCTTTAATCACTATTTTCTATATAATATCTGTTTGTATCAACTCAAAAAGTGTTATTGCTTCAAAATGATATTTTTTGGTCAATTTTGTAAATACTTACTCTTATAACACACTTGCATGATACAAATCTGTCATTTACAGTCGCAAGGATGATAATAAATAAGAAAACCCGCTGGGTTTATTGTGGGTTCCATCCAAGGCGCATTAGAAACCTCATAAACGTAGTTGTGAGTTGTTATCACCTTGTAAAACAAATTACTTATTAACCTTTCATAAGTTCCTGTAAATTAGGCCTATGTGAAATAAAAGTATTAAGTATGACACGCAAACATAACTGTAATTCCATGTAACGTTTTTGCTGTACTTCTGGTTGGTAATAAAGAAACACCTACACTGTCTACACTCCTGTTTCTCTATCAGAGGCAGGGAATTAAGTTTTCAATACAGTTGTATGGTATGGCGCACTTTCAGAGGCTGTCATTAGTATTCGAAAGTTAAATCTTACGCACAGGCATCTTACTTTTTCGTGGTCGTAACTTACTTTTACAAGCTCGATCATTACTTTTGCAAAACGTTTGATGCCAAGGAGTTTTCATTGTACAATCAAATGGGATGGACATTGGGTTATCTTTTATCTTTTATCTTTTATCTTTTATCTTTTATCTTTTATCTTTTATCTTTTATCTTTTATCTTTTATCTTTTATCTTTTATCTTTTATCTTTTATCTTTTATCTTTTATCTTTTATCTTTTATCTTTTATCTTTTATCTTTTATCTTTTATCTTTTATCTTTTATCTTTTATCTTTTATCTTTTATCTTTTATATTTTATCTTTTATCTTTTATCTTTTATCTTTTATCTTTTATCTTTTATCTTTTATCTTTTATCTTTTATCTTTTATCTTTTATCTTTTATCTTTTATCTTTTATCTTTTATCTTTTATCTTTTATCTTTTATCTTTTATCTTTTATCTTTTCGATTGCGAATTCGAAGTCCCCTTCGATTTCGATTTTCGATATTTTATTTAAGGTAAAAACCAAACAAGATGGAAATTGGCCCCCAAAATCTTGAGCAAACATATTATCTCTTTGATTTGTTTTTTTACTAATTCTCACAACTGTATTGAAAAACGTCGTGTGATACACGGGTGTATAGGTTTTTGCAAACTCGTGACATAAAAAACCCTCGCCTTCGGCTCGGGCTTGTTAATGACAGCTCGTTTGCAAAAACCTACTTTCCACCCTTGTATCACAATGTACTATTTTATCCCCCGATTATGTTTTCTTCCGACAAAGAGACAATATTATTTTCACCACCGACTTTTGACAAAAAGGCATAAAAGTGATTTTTTGTTCATTTTATGCACAGGAAATATTATCTCCACCGGTGCCCATGCTTAGAAAGTGAATAAAATTTGAGGAAGAAAAACATTTTATCCCATCCCCGTAGAGAATTAAATATAATTTTCTTCGGTCTCCATGCTTGCTGTACTGGCATTTAAGCTAGATCTTGTAGCGAGCTTTATATTTTTTATCCATTTTATCAATTTTTTTACATTAATTTTATGAAATACCCGTCCGCAATTTTAGTAACATATGAATGTCATCAGTTATAATAAATTGATAATTCCATTTAGAAGTTCAATTAATGCGATAGGAAACTGCGGCGAATAAATATATCTCTGCCCGCATAACCACTCGTATTGATAACGGAACGATGGATCAGCGATGTAGGTACCTATTCGGTCCATAGGAACTCCATATCCGATTTCCAGTTTCCATATTATATGATTATTATAGATCAATAGTACTGCTTTGCGCCTTAGAACGCCTTTGCGCTCACTGTGTTCCGTTGTATTTTGTCTCTCTATTTGTGTTTTTCTGTGTGTGTGCAATAAAGTTATATAAATAAATAAATAAATAAATAATCAATAGATATTATATTCGAAGATTCTCAGCAATTATATGTTTAAAGTTGTTTTGCCATATAAATTATATTTTTCACTTAGGGGTGTGAAAAACATAGTTTACTTCCTTTGCTCAGAGCAATACGTATCAGAAATGTGAAAGAAAAACGTTTTGTTCGAGTTCCCTGGACTTCAAATACGTAGGCAATATCCTGAAAGTACTTCATAATCAAATAAACTACATATTTCAGTATCATACTGAAATATTGTGATAAATACCGCCATTTATTATCTTTTCTAGATTAGCGTTGCCTTTCCGCCAGATGCATAATGCACTTCTTACACTCCAACCCAACAAGCTCCACTTCGCTGATAATTAATCGGTATTTACCTCTAGCATCAGTATTTGCCATATAGGTAGGTACTAATGGTTATAATTCAATCTGGCGACGCTCCCAAACCCGACATTAAATATGTAACTTGTGCATATTAAAGGGCTATGGATGCGTTAAATTAATTCAATTTTCTCGGCAGCGTACCGCTTCGAGAATATTTAAACGGGCAGAAAATTAAAATTGTGTCAACTCACTGGCAGTTAATGGGTTTCCGGATCAACTAGTGATATGCAGTTATGAGCGTTAATTAAATCACATTTCTCTATGTAGGGCGAAAATTTCATAACTCGAGAGTAGGTAATTACATAGGTATTACTCGTATATTAGCTGTTGCTTGCAGTCCCACTTGCTAGATTTTCGTGTTTTCACTAACCTCTGGGAACCACTGCTTTTTTTCGGGATAAAAAGTGGCCTGTGTAGGTACCTGTACTTAATCTATTTCTATGCCTTTCAGCCAAAAGGAGTTGCAGCGTGAAATAGTAACAAACATACACACATACATATTTATAAACTCCATACTCTTTTTTCTTCATTCTATTAGTGTGATAATTTGATTATGTATTTCCAGAATATTGCCACATCACTGACTACATTCCCAACAGCCAAATTGGTACTCAACCAATAGTTGAGGCGTCACTGAGTCACAAACATCCAAGCATATAACACATACATAACACACATATAACACACATTTAAGTATAGCCAATCTGTTAATCTAGAGTATTATCCATCTTTATGCCTGGCCGAATCTGTTCAGAAGTAATGACAAAAATACACACATACAATTTAATACATAATTACACACTTAGGTACATACAAACTTTCGCATTTAGTGTGACGTGATGTAATATTAGTGTAATGTAGGATTAATTAAAAATATCTGAGTGGTCCACTCGATTTTTAAACTCATCAACCGAAAGCCTAAGTGCGACGCCCATTACAAGAATTAGTTTGGTCTGCAATGCGACAAGGTACTGCAAGCCACAGAGTATCTCTAAACTAAAGTTTAGAGTCGCTAAAAGTTATTCGGAACTTTACATAGGTAAGTATCTGACTTATGAATGTACGGTATACCTCATGCTAAGAATTCCCATTAGTATGTAAATGGTTTCTTTCCATTCTTTCTCAAACAACTATTTTCAATTTAATTTATCACAACCACAAAGACGAATTATGTTAAATTTATAAATAAAAATCTCATACCTAAACTTTTTCAGACTTTAAGTAGGTATAATAAAAAAAATCATGTAATATTTCCGGTGTTGTGGCATCTCACAGTTAAATAATTTCAAAAGTGCATCCGTTAAGTATGATTTTAGTTATTATACTATATAATTATATTATAATATAGTTATTATATTAAATAATCTATTTTTTTCTTTTCTTTAAATTAAGCATATTGCACCGTCTCGCGCTTCATTCTACTATCCTCTTACCAAAGGCCTGGGACTCCTGAAAGAGATTCCTCAAGTAATAAGGCCGGCTTTGCGCTCACTGTATTACGTGTTTCTCTATCTCTATTTTTCTATATGAGTATTATGTATGCAAAAAGATATAATATAAATAAAAAACAATAAATAAAATAGGAAGTTTTACGTCTGGTCGTAACTAAAGAGCATTTCCAATAGTTAAGAAAACATTTTATCACCACCGAATGAAAATTAATAACCCTAGGCAATGGCCGACCCAGTAAATTTAACGAGCGACAACCCTGTTTGTCTTGATCTACGACTAACAAAGATAAAATAACGTTTACAGCCCAAGTGCCCAGTGTCCAGCTCCGAGTTTACACTTAATGTAAGTCATACGCTAATATTTTTTCACGAACAAGAATGTGATTCCAATTATTTTCCAATAGCCGCTTCTTATCCCGATGGTTGCCTGGAAGAGATTGTTGTGTAGCGATAAGGCCGCCATATTGTACATTTGTTTTTTCTTTCTTCTTGTAATGGTGTACAATAAAGTATTTTTTATCTATCTATCTATTTATTTAGTCATCATCATTGTCACTATCTTGACTAAGGTCTTGCTGAAAAATTAAATCTAAAAATATTCACGCGCACCCTGAAGTCAACCACTTCCCGCGACTTCACCGTTCAGCTTATGGCTATAGTCTACATTAATTTTATTACATTTATGAAAATTACAACGATATTACAACAACCCTTCAGTTGTACCGGGGTAGTACAACTGATAGGTACGATCACAGATTTTAGGTACGATCTTAAACGTCATTGATAAGTAGTACCTAATTGGATGAGGTAAACATAAAAACGAAAACTACCAATGCATGAGAATTGGAACATTCTAGAGAAGGCCTGAATTCGTATCACAAGTAGACCCACAGAGATAAGTCCACTGATTGTAGAAAGGTCCATATAGCAAAGCTCCCGCTGGACACAAATGAGTTTAGTGGTCACTCGCCAAGCAAAACAGAATTGTCATAGCTCGTTTTAGATACGAATAGTGTGAAAATATTAAGATAGAAGTAGGGAAACTCATGCGTTAACCAAAATGCAGAGCGGTAAACGAAACAATGTGACACTGTTAGATTGTTAAACTGCCTTCTTATGCCTACAAGTACCTATAATTATTACATTAACTGCCACATAGAAACCTACACTTACGTAGATAATAAAAATGAAAATAGACTCGTATATGGGTAGGCACCACTCGTATAATATATGATAATATCCTATACCTTTAAACGAGCAATTCTTGTATATATATTTCTATATAATCTGGATCTCGGAAACGGCTCGAACGATATTCATGAAATTTAGTATACAGGGGGTTTTGGGGGCGATAAATCGATCCAGCTAGGATTCATTTTTAGAAAATGTTGAATTTACCAAAAAAAAAATGTGACTACTGTTGCCATCTATTGGCCACCGAGTGAAGCTCGGTCACCCAGATATTGCAAAAGTAATAGCCGTAATAGCGAACTTTTAATATACTGACATATATTGCAAAGGTATCCAATATCACTCTTATTCACAGGTTACAATGTACTAGAACAAGATTAATCAAACCATATCATTGTACGCATTTCTTGTTTGGCCGGAACAGTATTCGATTACGCATTCCAATTATTCAGTATTTCACGCCCATTCGACGCCTATAATTACATTCTGATAGAAATTGCATTAAATCCAACCCGTTCGTTTACTAATTTCCATTCAATTTATCCAATGATTAGCCTTAATTCAGTGCGGTTTTTAATGTCTCTATCAATTATACGAACCGCATAATTTGTATGTTAAAACTGTTCCAATTTCGGTCCTTTAATGAAACAATGCGGTGTTTCCGCGGTGCAGAGATGAGGTGAGGGGCTAAAACAATTAAAGAAAAGGCGGTATAAAGTGTTTTCAATTAAACTTGGAATCCGAAGGAACAGTTCCGTACGGGTTGCCAACGTCTAGCGTGCCGGATACGTGCGAGAATCTGGGGTATTGCAACGCTTCCGTCGGTGTAGACTGTAGACAGTCATTAAAGTGCAACAATTTGCTCGATCATGTAGAGCAGGGTTAGTTTTATTGGTACGTTTGTGGAAATTGTCTGAACGTAACCTCTTTGTCGGCTCCTATACTTTTTGCTCACTGTTATTTTAAAAATGTAGGAAAGTTGACGTATCTAAATCGTGAAAGTAAAGGTATATAGTTGAAAGTCATAATGTTTGATCAACTTGTCTGTTTGAACAATATAAGACTCATTTAATTTACTTCAATTAATAAATATGTAAATTTTAATGTTTGATCTAATATAACACGAATATTTGCTAATCTTTCATAACACAACTACTGAAACGAATTCACTAAAACTTTAAATTCACATGATATTTTTCTGATCCCAGAAGTTTTAAGATTCAATTCACGCTAAACTGAATCTTAAAATTATATAATATTGATGTAGTAGGAATAATAAAACATGTTCATTATGAATAAATCACCAACGTTCCATCTAAGCCTGAGGCGAATATTGGAAATTCGTGTACAGCTTCAAAGTAGGTAGGTAGGTACCCATATTAATTTATTCAGCTTTAGGAAGAGGTGATGAATGTTTTCAAAGAGCCCCAAGACGTACCGCTTGGCGTATTAGAATTTTCATCTGGCTAAGAACCATATTTACTTAGTTAAACACTACTGTACTTAATTATTTAAAACAAACTTCCAAACTTCCTTTTGAAGAATCATAATCGTACACATATATGATGATAATGATGACAAAACATGATAATATAATGATGTTTATAAAAGAACATAATATATCTTTTATAAACAAAAACTTGAATCCCAAACATTACAAATCAAACAATTTTTCAACCCACAAAGCTGTCTCAAGCAGCTAGAGTAAAACCGCAAAAGAATTTGAAAATAAATATATTATTAAAAGCAAAAGAGAGCTGTCGGCTACGATACTGCAAGTCATGCATTTGTGAGTAGTTTTCGTTATTATGTTCACAGACCGTCAAAAATCTAGCTTGCAATAAGCCACGAGCAAGGGATCAAAAAATGATGCTGTTGTTACTAACAGGTTGCCAAAAACCACAAAAATAGGACGTTTTAAATAACAACTTATTTTTTTTCGCTATATAGCCTAACCATTTCTTCAATAATTTTGATGTTTTTTTTTACTTTAAAGGAATTTAATGTCCAATTGACCCTTCAACGATCAATCTGTACGATGACACTGGACACACCATGGTGTACGTCCAAAACTTCGTTAATTTTTATCCGATTTGGTTTTTTTTTATTTGAAGGGATTTAACATCTGGTATTACTTCAACTTCCTAGCTTTTTTCTCTTAAACCAAAAATGTGCTTCTTTAGTATTAGAAAGAATCTCCTTTTGGAGATATAAAAGCCGGAATGGCGGTCTCCGTTAAGCTTAATATATAAAAACTAAGTCTTCTGCAGGGAATGTTGTGCCACGTGTAGAGATTTGTGATATGGTAAGATAAACAAGTATTCAGATCCAGGGGGCGATCCACGTAATGTTTTCACACACTGTTAGGTGAATCAAGAAATAAAAATAAAAATTAACAATGAAAAATTGCCTTTACGACTTTTGGTTTAGAGTGTAAAATTGAATGTTCTTCAACCTAAGTAATACTGGACCTTATCGTGTAACGTGAATTTAATATTCCTATTCTCAACCATGTTCCGTACTGAACTACATTCAATTTTACGCTCTACGTCCATAGCCGTAATATTAATTTTTCAGTGTTTGCAAAAATGCATTAATTTCAATGTCGTCTGCTTATATGTACAACGTAAATACCATCTAAAAAATGGCGTCACTTTTTCACTTTCACTCAACATTTCACTTCACCGAAGTGAAATGTAGCGGACATGTTACGTGAATAGCCTAGGTATACCTAGAGAACCTTGCATTGAACTTTTTGTTTGTTCCTTTGAATTTACTTAACATACGCCCAGCAAAGTAGTTGGGACGAGTAAACCAGATTGAAGCGTAGATTAGAGATTGTTAGTATCAAACACTGATTCTATCTCTGGATTCTATAAATTTCACAGTTCCTTTTTTTTGCCGATTCGAAGCGCCACCCTCGAACGTCCACGGTACTAAATTGACATTAGTTGGTTGTGGACCGTCGTTTTGAATGTCATTTTATTTTAGTTCTTTAAACGCTCTTGCTAGGATACGCAAAAATCAACGCAAAATGGCGAAAATTAAGTGTCTTCATTTTTACTTTGACATTCAGCAATCCAGAGATAGAGATCAGTGGTAATAAACCACTCACCTACTATTTGGGTTGTTAAACTCACCTGCAACTATGGTGAGAAGTGCGAACGTGGAAACCAGCGGCAGTCCCCCCGTCTCCATGGCAACTGCTCTCGCTCGTCTCCGTACTTCCGCAGCCATAATGTCAACAGACATTTGATATTCAAAGATCCGGCCGAATCTTACATTTCCCTCGTTAAATTCCCTTTATATTATTCAAACTGTATCTTCTTTCATACATATTTATTTTGGTTCGATGAAGCCACTAGATACTTAGCGGTAAGATCGACCTTTGCTCTTTTCTTTGAAGTTTTAAGGGTCACGTTTATTTGTTTTTGTCATTATTTTTGGATTAAATGTTTATTTAATTATTTTTCCTGTTTTTTCTGGTTGCCACGTTAATTATTTTCATCCTTTCTTATTCCATCTGAAATAAAAGAAAAAGATATCTTAATAATAAAAAGATATGATGGAAGATCGTCAAAACAAGAAATAGTCAGGCGGGTGAAAGAATAGACCTATTTGTACAATACTAAACAATTGCCCCTTCATCTAAGGGATATTCATCTTTATTATAATGTTCCACCCTCTACAATAAATTTTCTTACATAGTACTTAAATATAAGTAAAATATTTTGGAAAAAGATGAAAGCCAAATACTTTGAATCACTATTTTCCAAAAGAAGAAAAAACCGCAATTACCTATACTATAAAAAGTAAGTTCGGAAGAGAGATTAACAATTTTCGTCACATGTCAGTCAAGGAGCCTGGGCTAATGCTCCCTTTGAGTATGAATATTTTTTATTCTATTTTAAAGGAGAATGGCAGAGCCTAACCCACCGTTTACACAAAATGTAAATATATGGAAAATTATCTTACGAATATAAGTATGACAATTATAAAGTTAATAATAATTATTAACGCAGAACTTGCGGATTAAAAGTGTAATAATAAACAAACATGTTATCTGTAGAATTCTATGTACGAACAATTAAAACATCTTCTATATCTTATGCAGCAATGTTGAAAACTTTGTTATTGTCATAATGTTGTGGTTGAACTTTCTTTGTCTGATTTGAAACAATAAAACGAGCCTTCTCTTAGCAAGTCAGTCTTCAGTATACTGCAATCCAAATATTCGCTCTTCATTTTACAACAGCTATTGTTTGAATTAATTACTGAAACTTTTTATTGACCTAGAGCAATAATATTCTTGACCTAGAGACATTATTATCTAGGTTATAAATATATTTCTTGATTTTTCGAATTATGTCAGTCAAGTAGGAGGAAAGACACAATATTTTACCTACAGATACTTAAGTTAAATAGTGTATTAGTAATGTAATCCATTGAATATCGGAAAGCTTGTGTATAGTTTGATACACAAGCTAAAATGATGAACAAGTCACATAATGAATTTTAAACTTTAATCAAGAGTTCTCTTACAATAACCAATGTGTCCCCTTCGAACTATAGAGTGGCTGAACAAATGAAGTAGGTAATGATAATAATTAGAGTTATAAGTTGTAGAAATTGAAAAGTTCTTGACAATTTTAAGGTCAGATACATGGCACAATAACGTAATGGGAACACTGTAAGCACGTTTATGATTGCCTAATTGCTAATCGTACTTTGATAGCAATTTTTTATAATAAATACAATTAGCGGACCCGACAGACTTCGTCCTGTCAAAAAGATTTTTATTGTGTTAGTTTTTTGCTCCTACCTATTAATTACTATTACTACTATAAATACTTATCTAGTGACTCTAGATTCCTATTTTATTGTCGGGGCAAAAAATTCTCCTGAACAGAACAGTCACTTGCAACAGTGAGTGCTTGTAATTTATATGAACTTTATGCAATAGCAAATAAAGCTCAAATTGACTCTACGCTTTAGTTAGAAAACGTTTGTATGGGAAAAAGAAAAAGGCTGTTTTTAGGGGTTTTCACGCAATTATTCGAATTTTTCTCGTCGTAAAAACCATCCTTGAACTTCAACGAACATCAAAAAAAAGAATTGGCCAAATCGGTTCAGGCGTTGTTAAGTTATGCGCTTACCAACCCATTTTGCGATTCATTTTTATATAAAAGATTTATACATTTGTAACTGTGTTCTAAACAAATCGACCTGCAAATAAAATCCACTCTGCTTAGATGTTCAGATACGACTATTGAAGAACCCTAAAAGTGTATCTGATATGAAATTATAAATCCCATTGTAGTAGGACCAAAAAGGTCGAAAAAGGGAGCAGACAATTTAAGAGGTTTAGCGATGAAACAAGGAGCCTACATTTGTGGGAGTTGTTCAGATTAATCCTAATAATCCTAATCCTAATAATATTATAAAGGCGAAAGTTTGTGTGTATGTTTGTTACTCCTTCACGCTTCAACTACTGAACCGATTTAGCTGAAATTTGGAACATAGGTAGCTTATAACCCGGATTAAAACATAGGCTACTTTTTATCCCGGAAAAATCCGTAGTTCCCGTGGGATACTCAAAATACCAAATTTTCTAGAGCAATCTATAGCTACATCTATAGATAGATTGTTCAAGCGAACTTGCTTGAAAGCATGTTTAAAGGTTAGAATAGGGAACGATAACGGGAAAATGACGTTTCCCTTAGGATTCATGAAAAAGCGAATTTGACGCGGGAGGGGCCGCGGGCAAAAACTGATGATATTATCACTATAAATGTGAAAATGGCCACTATGTAGGTTCTGATCATAGCACTGTACGCATTTAACAAGTGTGTTTTAGTTGAACAAGGGGATATGGGATAATAATGCTATAAATAATGCATAATGCTATAAATGTGAAAATGGGTACCTGTATTATAGGTTCCGACATTACAACTGTTGAAGCTATTAGCATTTTGTGTTTTAGTTGAGCAATGAGATACAGGTTAATAATATTATAACTATGAAAACGGGTACCTATATAGTATAGGTTTTGAACTAACATCTGTTTCGTTACTGACAATGTATGTTTTAGTTGAGCTATGGGATATGGTATAGTAATTAGTAATGCTATAAATGTGGAAATGGGTACCTACCCATAAAGGTTCTGAAAGTACAATTGTTTCGCTATTTATAATGTGTGTTTTGGTTAAGCAATGGGATACAGGTTAATAATGCTAAAAAGGTGTTCCTGTATAGTTTCTGATATTCGAACTGTTTCGCTATTAAAAATATGTGTTTTAGTTGAGCAATAGAATATGTGATAGTAATTATATGCTATAAATGCGAAAATGGATACCTATAAGGTAAAGGTTCTGGAATTATTTGGCTCTTAAGCGGATACGTTGATTTCATTTTCATCCTTCTCACTCTTATGAATACGTTGATGGGTTAGGTTAGGTTAGGTTAATATGCAGCGTTGCGGAAGAATATAACAGAAAAACGTTGTTTTACCTACTTACTTCAAAAACTAAGCCAGTTATTTAAATGTCGTTCTGAGCGTTTTTGGGAATTATTTTTTACCGATACATTAAAATAAAAATTACAATTATGTCCATCGTAGTTTTCGATGGAAATTAGAAAAATGGAGATTTTGGAGCAATTAGCAAAGTTAGGTTAACACATATGCTGTTTTTTTCCAGAAAATCCAGGACTCCCACGGGATTTGTAAAACCCCGAAATTCACGCGGGCGAAGCCGCGGGCAAAAGCTAGTTTTATATAAATTTAACAATCTTGCGTAATAAGAAATTCTCTTGAAATGATGTTTTTATTTCTTTGAATACTGAAATTTCTGATAAAAAGTTAGATGAAGAGAGGGAAACTAATCATTGATTCATGTAAACCAAATAAGTCTAGCAAGCCTCGAAAACAATTCATTATCCACATATAAAACTAATAATACTAGCAATTTTGTAAATTTGTATATTGATGAGATAAAGAGAGAGAAACTATTATTGATTCGTGTAAACCAAATAAGTCTAGCAAGCCTCGAAAACAATTCATTATCTACATATAAAACTAATAATACAAGAAATTTTGTAAATTGTACATTTCATGAAATTAACAAACCCTTTAATAAATAAAGCCTCAAACATTAATAGCTTTCATTACGCACGTGATGATATCACGCCATATTGTTGTACAAGGCATGTTATAAATACACGTACGTCTACGCGCACACAGTAGTTTTTTATTACAGCCAGTTTCCGCGGCGTAGCGTGCGCAAACTGAGATAAAACAGAAATGATTGCCGCTCTGTCGGTATATTGTTTTAAGTGTTTTGTTCCATTGCAGCCCTTGTGCCGATATGGCGATCTGCGGAACGCGCGCTCAACTGCAGACTGCAATATGTATACTGAATGCACGGCCGAGTAAGTTGCTTAATTAGTACCATCTTTGTAGCGTTTATGATTAGTAGTTATTAACATTTATTATTCACGTTTATCCACTGGAATTTCATGCTGAGCTACGATTACATTTTCCACAATAAAACGTAAAAAATCTGTCTAACATAATAGTTTGAATAGTTTTGTTAACTCAAATCTCAATATCAAGATTCAAGAGTCAGTAAAATCTTATCTCGGGCGCGTCTTCGTGGATTGAACCCACTATAGGTATTGTCTAATAACTGAATTGAACATCATAAAGCGTAAAAAAACTTATAGTCCAATTTTTAATTCGGTGCAGTAAACTGACGTTTCATATTTTTAAACGCCAATTAATCTACTCTATTTTATAACTTAAATTTTATAAAATAAGAAATTTGACTTTCTAAATAAATATATATTTTTACTGCATCGTATTAAAAGTCGGTGTTATAGTTGTATCTATCTAAATTATGAAATGTGAGAGGTTCTATAGGTTCCTAGTAACAGTAGCTATGATGCGAGTGCGTAAAGCGTGACATATCCGTCAAGTGCGGATAAGTATCGGTTGCGGCGAGCGGCTTGGGCGAGTTTCGAGGCGTATAACCGAATAACAGTTTACAGTGGGCGGTCGGGTCTATCAATTGGAACACGCTCTCGTGGCGGCGACGTCTTCGGCGCACGGCGGCGCGACAATAAACAATACAAACAACCCTGCCCTGCGTTTGACACCAGCCCGTTGGAAGTGGATTAGAGCGCTCTACAGGGAGTTCGGCAGCATTTAGGGAGCGTAATAGCCTTCCGCCGTGACCTGTTTTAGTTGCGACAAATAGAGATTTACGGGATTGCCTCCCGGGGATTTCCGAAGGGAGCCCCTTCTTTCCTAATAAAATTGAATGGCGTTTACTTTGCGGTTACTTTATACGAAACCGTTCGCCTTTTCCGCAGAACGAGTAATTCAATTTATAAACTTTTTCGAATTCGTACTCGTATTGTCACTCGATCCTGCACTCATTATACAGAAGTGTCCAACAAAGTTTCGACCGATTTCATTTCCCTCGAGTTATGTGAGGAAAAATGGGCGACCAAAAAGGAAAGTGAAGGTAATTCTCATCACGAATTTTAATAAGCAGGACGAGTCAAAATATTTTCATAGTGACTGTGTTACGTGACGAATAATTAAATATTACGAGTAAGTAAGTAAAGAAAGATAATATTATGTAGATACTAGATAGTTACTTTAAGATGAATGAGTTAAACATGAGAAAAATAAATATTTTAAAATATGGGTTTGCTTTGTTAGTATCAATTTAATCATAATAAATTTTGCTGCTTCTGTGAAATAAGGTCCTAAGTGCCAGACAGACAAGCAGATGGACAGACAGACAGTAAAGTGAAGACCATAGATTCCATGTTTTCTTATTAAGTACGGAATTACACGATTACCTCAAAAAATCAATCATCTCAACATTTACGAACCTCGACTCACATAAGAAATATTTGTCGGTAATATCCTTTCAAAAAAATGTACCGACCAACATCGGAACACGATGTCTATAAGCAGTACGAGAAACCGAATGGAAGATAAAGTTGAGCCTACTCATCCCTCGGATCGTTATATTCATAAAATGGGTATTAACCCGTAATATTAGGGACGGTATCTCCTTAAAGACACTTCGTAGCTTAATAATTTTACATTTGTATACAAAGACGCCGTGTTCAGTTATCTCACGAGTGCCACGCACCGATACGAGTCCGACCAGCCGCGTTCCTCCGCGTCCCATTGTCATATTTACATTGAATGTGTTCAAAGCAGAATTAAGATTAAGCTAGAAATGGAGCACTATTCGGAATACCATTCATACAAAGTTCGTCAGGGGATTACATGTCCTCGTTCTCATAATACGATTCTACACTGTTATATTGTATATCGTAATGAATAAATTATACGTTAATTACTTAATTAACAAAAAAACCGACTTCAACTCTCATCAAACTACTGTTGAATACATCCTTTCCAATTAAAAATTTAAGAATTATACTGTCATGGCTGCCATTATCAGAACTAGACTAAATTGAAATGAAACTACACGGGAAGCGTCAGTTTTCTAATAAAAAAAGTATCATCAAAATCGATTAATCCAGTCAAAAGTTATGAGGTAACAATCATAAAAAACATACAGTCAAATTGAGAACCTGCTCCTTTTTTGAAGTCGGTAGAAAAGATTGCTGCTGGGCCATTTATAATAAAAAACCGGCCAAGTGCGAGTCGGACTCGCGCACCGAGGGTTCCATACCATAAAAGAAGTAAAACATTAAAAGAATCACTTTTGTTCATGATTTTACGAGTATAATTTACATATAGGTACATTATTGTTATTAGCAAAAAAAGTATAATATTTAGAGGGTTGATTTTATTTTTCCTGTAAAATATACGTTAGCTTCTATTGATCATATTTATTTCAGATTTTTCGAATGGTAAAGAATGGTTTCGGAGATAGGGGGGGGGGGATAAGGGGAACGGTATTTTTTCGACAGTTTGCCCAATAAATCAAAAACTATCAGGCATAAAAATAAATAAAAATTTTTTTTAGAATATACAAGTAATGCCCTTTCATATGATACCCCACTCAATATTGTTATCTCATTTTGAAATTTTGGCGACCCGGTTTTCCCCCCTTTTTAAATAAAAATAAAAACAATTTTCAAATTTTTACGATTGCTATAACGTTGCGTCACTATTATCTATAACTATTCTAAATTTCAGGTCGATAGCTTGAATAGTTACTGAAATAATCGAGTGTGACAGACGGACGGACGGACGGACGGACGGACGGACGGACGGAGAAAGTCTCACCATAAGGGTTCCATTTTTACCAAAGTGGTATGGAACCCTAATAACGAAAAAAACCAACTGCTATACTCACAGGAAATCACACTTCACGCTTTTTAGGGTTCCATACCCATAGGGTAGAAACGGTACTCTATTTCTAAGACTTCGCTGTCCGTCCGTAGGTACTTTTTTCGGTCATCCCTAAATCCATTATTTTTGTTAAATAAAATGAACTTATAGCTACTCACGTAAATCAATTTTGTTTATCAAAATCAGCTATTAAAGGATTCATGGTCATATTAATAAACCCTTTTCCCGGAAATAAAGAACTATCCAAAGAACTCGCAGTTGGGACATAAATCTAGCCCTGGCAGGAAGCAAAAGTAACGTAATAGTCAAAAGAAGTACTCTTGACACTTTATTTGGCTTAAAAAAGTTCTCCCTTCACTAGTTGAGTTCCCGTAACTCGAAATGAGATAGAGGCTTGAAACTCGAAACTTAGATGCTTGTCACAGAAATAGGTACATGTTACTTAACAACCGCAATAGGATCTCTTTGCTCTAAACTCTGAAACTTTATTTAATTCATACATTACCCTACATCCTCAAAACTTATTTATACTTATAATGAAGACACACATTGAACAGCATTGTGCAACATTGTGCAACAAATAAAAACAATAAAGGACTACCTACAAATATTTGTGCAAAAAATGTAACAGAATATTAAAAGATATAATTAACGAACGCAATGTTAATAAAGCCATTCTAAGAGAAAGGAGCGAATGAACTTCGTAATAAACAATTGCATTTAAGCTCAACTTTCAGGTTATTATCCTGAAACATTAAAAACCTTTTCATAGAATTAATTGCGATGCCTTGTCCAACCTTTGCGCCCCGGGCCCACTTTATCTTAATTCGTAATTAAAAAGTTAAATTGTCCGGTTAATAGCACAATTGTGTTGTGGTAGGCGACGCTTACGGATTGCGGTGATTTGATAAAGAAATTCGGCTTGTGTAACCTTTGGTTCAGAGGGGTTAGCTTAGTACAGGTACGTTAGTAATATTAAAT
This sequence comes from Coenonympha glycerion, assembly GCA_963855885.1. NCBI lineage: Eukaryota > Metazoa > Arthropoda > Insecta > Lepidoptera > Nymphalidae > Coenonympha > Coenonympha glycerion. Next base: position 9,364,153 of record OY979637.1, on the reverse strand, counting down.
ATTCAGTGGTAAAGGTTCTTGTATGAATTTCGACTCGACGCGTCGCACAAACGAATCAAATGCCTTCATACATTTTCTGTGTAATCTTCTCCATGGGGAGCAATTTCCCCACGGGGGTACGGGCATCGAGGCTTGCCTTCTTACCCGGGCGATGTGTCGCAGGGGAGCCGCCCCCCCCCTTTTTGCCCCTAAGGGGCTAAGGCTACGCTTTCATATAGCTTGAAGTCTGCTGGTGTAGCGGGTCTGCTGGTTCCGCGCGGTCAGCGATCATATCACCGCGCCATATCATGACACCTTTCAAAAGGTTCAATGGGTTTAATGGGAAAGTAGCTGGTAGGTGCAGCCTGGATGTAGAAGAAAAGAAAAGGAAATCATCGGGCTTCTTCTCAAAAAGAAAACTATGTACCTACATTTTTCATGACTGACAAATATTATGGTGTTCTGATTTAATTTTCCTAAAAATAATATTCTTCGTTTTCGTATCATTTACATACAAGTAATATTACTATAAATGCGGCTGCAATTTTTACTCTCCAGTTTGTCAAAGACCTTATTTAAATAGCCAGGAAAATACAGGTACTTTTTCTCACGGGCCCACTGTAGGAGTAGATAAATCACAATAAGTAATTAGCTTATCTGTTCCCGTCACGTGGGTTGAATAAAACGAGGGAAGGTTCACGTTTTTCCTTAAAGCGGTACTAATCTTGAATTAATTTAATAGATATAAGAACCCAGGATCAAAGAACTTACTGACTTTGCACTTTTCAGCTCAGTAGCACGGTTAATAAATAAAAACAACCCTAGAATGTTTCAGGCTGTAATACCAGCTGACCCGGCAAGCGTTGTTTTGCCATCATGGATATAAAAAAAACAATAGCTTACAACCTACTCTCAGACCTATACCGAACATACACAGAAAATTTCATCACAATCAGTAGAGCCGGTTCGTAGGAGTTTGGTAAAAAAAATTGGCACGAGAATTTTATATAAGAAGAAGATATAATTGCCAGAATTTCGACTTCTGAATGTAAGTTAGTCCATTAAAATGGACACAGGGCGCGAAGGGGTCGAAAAAGTTGACAATTAATTAGCTCCATTGCGGTGAGACTGAGAAGTTAGCTCGTTAACTAACAATTCCCTTATATTTTCATTCAATTTTCCGCGGCCTCCCGTTGCTTTGAACTTTTATAAAGAGCGGCCTTGTCAGTTACATAATTATTATTGTCATGTTTAAGATTTTAAAATGCTCAAGAAGGTTCTCAATTCGCTACATAGTTTTTATCTGATCCCTTATTTCTCGAAATTTTCCTAAACGATTAGCGGTATAATTTTTTGATCGATAAAGTCTAAAATCAATCTATACAACTTCTATGCTTACTACGTAAACAATGCGTATTTGATCGATCAAATTATTTTTCTTTTGCGGAAATATCGAAACAAAGGAAATATGTAATAATAAAATCAATTCTTTGAAATAATAACGTTGTGGGTAAAAAAAAATATATTTTAAATATACTCGTAAGTATCCCAAGACACCACAGTCAAGGATTGAAGACTTTTTGCAGTTTTTCGGTTTAAAAAGAATATACTACATTGATATAATATCGAAATGCGACCTGATCAGTAACAAGCAGATACAGCGAAAAAGATTTAAAGAAATATTTTTAAACCAGACAATATAAAGCTAATGAAAGGGATAATAAAATCTTTTAAAATTTTATACTCACTGAAAGCATACATTTGTATAAGGGTTCGTCTAGACGACCACAATAGCTCCTTTAGAGCCTAAACAAAAGATACAATGCCAATCATAAAGTCTATTATGCACAGTTATACACAATGAGGTGGTTTTAATCATACAGAATAATGAATTTTAATCAAGGTTCACGTTAATCAAGATGACGTAATGAATGTTTTCGTAATTTAACTTTTAATGCAGTTTGTCAAAAGCGTTTTCGACATATTATTGTTATATGACTGAGTCTTTAAATAAACAGGATGTTACTTTAATGCTCGTTTTCAGAGCCTAACCTAAGCCTTTAGGTGACAGTTGTTGTAAGTGAAAACTGTCACCTATCGGTTTAGGCGTTTCTTAAAGTGTTGGTGAAACCGGGCATAAGACTCTGAATACATCCCTCTCTATATGTATTTGGATAAAGTTTTTATATGGTGAAGAAGTTCAGAAAGCTAATGTCCACCGATATCTAAGGCTATTTAACTAATGAAAAGTTATGATGATTAAAAAACGAGATAAAAATATTACAGCGAATAGAGGCGGCACATTTCAAATAAGAATCATATTAATTGTTTTCCAGCTAACATACGTGCAAAGTTTATTTTCAGAGCGTTAGTATTCAATTTTAATTAAAATTACATGTAGGGATGAAATAAAAGAATCAAGATAACTCTTCTTTGTCAGTTATATTTTGTTGGATTTAAATGAAAAGAATATTCAAGAATTCTGTTGCGAAAGTGAAAAAAATTATAATTTTAAAATTATTCCTACATATTTAAATTAAATTGGAAATCAATTTACCAAATCCACAAAGTGTAAAAAGTAACTAAAGTGTAAATGGAGAACATCTATATATATAAAAGAATGAGGCATTTTGGTTTGTTCCACGGATTCCGCCTAAACTATAAGTCGTAGAGATTTGAAATTTGGTGCCTAGGTAGATATTAGGTCATAAATTCGTACTAAGACGGGGATTCCAGAAATTCAAATTGTAAGGGGTAAAAATCGTACATTAAAGGGATTTTCCCATACAAAAGTGAATTTTTTTCGTTGTTCCAGGAATTCCCGAAAAACTAAAAGTCGTAGAGATCTGAAATTTGGTGCCTAGGTAGATATTAGGTCATGAATTCGTACTAAGACGGGGATTCCAGAAATTCAAATGTTAAGGGGTAAAAATCGTACATTAAAGGGATTTTCCCATACAAAAGTTAATTTTTTTCGTTGTTCCAGGAATTCCCGAAAAACTAAAAGTCGTAGAGATCTGAAATTTGGTACCTAGGTAGATATTAGGTCATGAATTCGTACTAAGACGGGGATTCCAGAAATTCAAATGTTAAGGGGTAAAAATCGTACATTAAAGGGATTTTCCCATACAAAAGTTAATTTTTTTCGTTGTTCCAGGAATTCCCGAAAAACTAAAAGTCGTAGAGATCTGAAATTTGGTACCTAGGTTGATATTTGGTCAGGAATTCGTACTAAGACGGGGATTTCAGAAATTCAAATTTCAAGGGGTAAAAATCGTACATTTAAGGGATTTTCCCATACAAAAGTGATTTTTTTCGTTGTTCCAGGAATTCCCGAAGAACTAAAAGTCGTACAGATCTGAAATTTGGTTGCTAGGTTTTTATAAGGTAACAAAATCAATTCGTACTCAGATTTCTCGGGGATTTTTGAAATACAAATTTTGAAGTTTTAAAATTTCGAACTTTTTTGTTACTGGGCCGATTGCTCTGAAAATCCATATTTGAGTATAGCAGCAAGCATAGAGAACGAATTTATGGTCAGAATTAAAAAAAGTGGCCGCCATTTTGATTTTTTTTGTTACTGGGCCGATTGCTTTGAAAATCGATATTTGAGGATCGCAACAAGTATAGAGCATGAATTTGTGGTCAAAATTTAAAAAAAGTGGCCGCCATTTTGAACTTTTTTTTTACTGGGCCGATTGCTTTGAAAATCGATATTTGAGTATCGCAACAAGCATGGAGTAAGAATTTGTGGTCAAAATTTAGAAAAGTGGCCGCCATTTTGAACTTTTTTGTTACCGGGCCGATTGCTTTGAAAATCGATATTTGAGTATCGCAGCAAGCATAGAGAACGAATTTATGGTCAAAATTAAAAAAGTGGCTGCCATTTTGAATTTTTTTTTGTTACTGGGCCGATTACTTTGAAAATCGATATTTGAGGATCGCAACAAGTATGGAGCAGGAATTTTTGGTCAAAATTAAAAAAGTCGCCGCCATTTTGAACTTTTTTGTTACTGGTCCGATTGCTCTGAAAATCGATATTTGAGTATCGCAGCAAGCATGGAGTAGGAATTTGTGGTCAAAATTAAAAAAAGTGGCCGCCATTTTGAACTTTTTTGTTACTGGGCCGATTGCTTTGAAAATCGATATTTGAGTATCGCAGCAAGCATAGAGAACGAATTTATGGTCAGAATTAAAAAAAAGTGGCCGCCATTTTGAACTTTTTTGTTACTGGGCCGATTGCTCTGAAAATCGATATTTGAGTATCGCAACAAGCATGGAGTAGGAATTTGTGGTCAAAATTAAAAAAAGTGGCCGCCATTTTGAACTTTTTTGTTACTGGGCCGATTGCTCTGAAAATCGATATTTGAGTATCGCAAGAAGCATGGAGTAGGAATTTGTGGTCAAAATTAAAAAAATTGGCCGCCATTTTGAACTTTTTTGTTACTGAGCCGATTGCTTTTAAATTAATATTTGAGTATCGCAACAAGCATGGAGTTGGAATTTGTGGTCAAAATTAAAAAAAAAGATATTTGAGTATCGCAGCAAGCATGGAGTAGGAATTTGTGGTCAAAATTAAAAAAAGTGGCCGCCATTTTGAACTTTTTTGTTACTGGGCCGATTGCTTTGAAAATTGATATTTGAGTATCGCAGCAAGCATAGAGAACGAATTTATGGTCAGAATTAAAAAAAGTGGCCGCCATTTTAAACTTTTTTTTTACTGGGCCGATTGCTCTGAAAATCGATATTTGAGTATCGCAACAAGCATGGATCAGGAATTTGTGGTCAAAATTAAAAAAAAGTGGCTGCCATTTTGAACTTTTTTGTTACTGAGCCGATTGCTTTGAAAATCAATATTAGAGTATCGCAACAAGCATGGAGTTGGAATTTGTGGTCAAAATTCAAAAAAAGATATTTGAGTATCGCAGCAAGCATGGAGTAGGAATTTGTGGTCAAAATTAAAAAAAGTGGCCGCCATTTTGAACTTTATTGTTACTTTGCCGATTGCTTTGAAAATCGATATTTGAGTATCGCAGCAAGCATAGAGAACGAATTTATGGTCAGAATCAAAAAAAGTGGCCGCCATTTTGAACTTTTTTGTTACTGGGCCGATTGCTTTGAAAATCGATATTTGAGGATCGCAACAAGTATGGAGAAGGAATTTGTGGTCAATATTTAGAAAAGTGGCCGCCATTTTGAACTTTTTTGTTACTGGGCTGATTGCTTTGAAAATCGACATTTGAGTATCGAAGCAAGCATAGAGAACAAATTTATGGTCAAAATTTAGAAAAGTGGCCGCCATTTCGAATTTTTTTGTTACTGGGCCGATTGCTTTGAAAATCGATATCTGAGTATCGAAGCAAGCATAGAGAACGAATTTATGGTCAAAATTAAAAAAAGTGGCCGCCATTTTGAATTTTTTTGTTACTAGGCCGATTGCTCTGAAAATCGATATTTGAGTATCGCAACCAGCATGGAGAAGGAATTTGTGGTCAGAATTAAAAAAAAGTGGACGCCATTTTGAACTTTTTAGATACTGGGCCGATTGCTTTGAAAATCGATATCTGAGCATCGCAGCAAGCACAGAGAACGAATTTATGGTCAAAATTTAAAAAAGTGGCCGCCATTTTGAACTTTTTTGTTACTGGGCCGATTGCTTTGAAAATCGGTATCTGACCATAGTAGCAAGTAAGCATGGACGGACGGACATACGGGCAGACAGCGTAGTCTTAGTTCCCGCGTTTTACCCTTTAGGTACGGAACCCAAATTGAACTATATTAAACTTTTTGTAAAGACCTCATATTTCAAAATCAATAAGTGACTTTAGCAGCAATTACAAACAAAGAATTTGTCGTCAAAATTACTAAAATAAATGGCAGTTAAGACAGGAATTTTGGTATTTAAACGTCTGAGGTTTTAAAGCAGAGGTTAATCGCGAGCGAAGCCGCGGGCGTCCGCTAGTTTTTTATAATATCGCTGTCTGTAAATGTCACTGAACCTACTTGTACATAATATTATTATACCTTCTCTTTATTCGGGAGCCTGTCGTTTACATATAAAGAAAATTTATTGTTATTCGCCAACCGACGGCATCGCTGCTTTTTTCCACAATTTTCCTATCGACAATTTCTGAAAACACATTCTAATCGGTCCTCTGTGAAGCAATATTCTTGAGGGACACATTCTTTTATGTAAATGGGTCGAGCCATAAAAAACATGTAAAATAGGGAAGTGCCCCGACTCCGTGTGAATTCTAATTTGAAATATAGCTACAATTCAATCTTTCTTTTTATTCATAACATTAACTTTTATTAATTATGATCACTAGTATCTAAATAATCCACAGGTCCTTGCTTCTTTTCCGGGTTTTCAAAGCCCGGTTTTGCTTTTATACCTACAACCACAGAAAGCCTAATAGTTACAAGGTAAGTATAATTTCGCAAATGATTTAAGTAAAGAGTGTCCAAAGTAGGTCGTAACAACTTTTAATACTCCTACTAAACCTTTATTACACTTATATTTACCTGCAACTTGCTGTTATTTCTATCGCATAACTCTATCTATCTCTTCCTTGACACCGAAAGGTGGCGCAACGTATGTATTTGCTACTTAAATGTAGCTGCATACAAAAAATTCGGAATGCGCCTTGACTGCTACCACAGATTACTTTAAACACAGACTGCTACAATATACCTACGACCTCGAAATATATGCTACGACGTAGATAGAGTACCTTGCTTATAAGATCATCAGACTGAAATCTATTCACATCAACGATTATTTTATGAAAGTTCAATTTCAAAGTTCAAATTATTTATTTCATATAAGGCTTAATAGTCACGAAATTCTTATATTTTTTAGAACTATAAGTATTTCCAGACTATTCATTAGTTAGAGAGCACAATGTTCAGCAAGTTAATCATTATTTCGATGTCAAGAGTTTTCTTCAAAAGATACTAAAACTGCATACCTACTCTGTACACACATAGGTTCTTTTTCGAAAGTTGTCATATTGCCAGCTGTAGGTAGTCGTATATTTAAGGGGCTTAATATTAGGTCCGCGGTGAAACCCAGACTCGTCCTTTATTTTCTGTTGACACTGTTTGTTCCGAACACAATGGACCTAATCATTGTTCTTACGTTTCGAGAAATCCCGTATCGCGTTTTCGTACCTACTGCTGCACCATTTTCATTTCAGACCATTCCTACTTTATATTGCTAACTATCTATAAAAATTCAGATTTAGTAGAAATTTAAAAATGAACGCCCCTCCACATGTTTACGCCTACACGTTGAAAGAATAATGTAGTGGCGGGCCGTTCATTTTAAAAATAGACGGTGTCTACGTAAGTAAGTTTGATAATAGTAGTTTATGAAACGGATGCATAATGGGGGGTATTAAAACATGAGTGTGAGTTTAAAAAACGAGCCGCAGGCGAGTTTTTTAATAGTATCACACGAGTGTTTTAATACCTAATTATGTAGAGTTTCATACACTACTTTATCTACGCTCAAATTATCATAAATCCAAACCATAAAATCTTGCTAACGTTTGTCGTAAATCCTTCACTTTGTTGGTAAAAGATTGTGGGTCATTTTTGTTGCAATTACTAAAATGTCAGGTGGAGTTAACGGCCCATTATCCCGGTTTTTAGCGACTACGCCACTTTTCAAAGCAATTCAAAGTCATGAAAAAATTGTTTTTTTTTCACTGTTAAAAATACATATTAAAGATACATGCTTTATCTCTATAATGGCCTCATGAAAACACGATAAGTTAAACTTGCCTCGATCATAAAAATTTTTGAAAACAGGTCGTTTTTGTTCATTTTTTTAATGGTATTTCCAAAGCTTTGGACTAAATTTCATAAAAATTATACGTAAAGTAAGCTCATTGTATTGCCTATCCATTGCGCAGACAGATATTAAATAAAAAAATTGCTGCAAAATTTCGCCTAACAGAAGTCATAAAATGGTCTAACGCACCGAATAAACGATGTACTCAGTGGCTCACGAGCCTCCATACGAGACGGACCTGCGCAAGTTTTCACGACTCACGCTCCTTTCGCGCTAAAATTATTTATTTTTTAAATGCGCTGGAAAAAAAAACTATCTGACAGGAAGCGAAGGAGAATTTAAAAAAATTATATAGTAAGTGTTTCTTGAGTTTATCAAAATACCTAGTCCTCAAAAGCTCCGAAGAAACTCTGATACGAACTAAGAAAATTATGGTAGGTAGTGTAAATTCCACCACGTGCAAATACCATCACGCGTAACCACAGTTTAAATACTGTTACTGTTTATCTGTTCAACTAAAATAACTCGTTTTTTACTTTTTACACGACTGCTCAAAAAAAGGAGTGTAATGTTTTTAGGGTTCATGTATGTATGTACGTATGTATGTGTATGTATGTATGTATGTATGTATGTATGTATGTATGTATGTATGTATGTATGTATGTATGTATGTATGTATGTATGTATGTATGTATGTATGTATGTATGTATGTATGTATGTATGTATGTATGTATGTATGTATGTATGTTTGTATGTATGTATGTATGTATGTATGTGTGATGTTTCTTTATTCCTCCATAACTTCTGAACGGCTGAACAGATTTGGATATATGGGGTATCGTTAGAATCCTTGGATCCTCCCGAGTAACAAAGACTATATTTTTTTGGAAAAATCAATATGGCGGATGTGAGGCGCCATTTTCAAAAGTGGAAAAAAAATTTTTTCTTCAACTATCATAATATGGGTATCAAAATGAAGGTATTGGAGAGTAGTAACAGAAAATACCTTCACATAACTGCTGACCATCAGTAAAAAACATAAAATAAAAATAAGTAATTAAAAAATGAATGAAAAACATAAAAAAAAACCGGCCAAGTGCGAGTCGGAGTCGCGCACCGCTTCCATACTATAAAAGAAGTAAAACATTAAAAGAATCACTTTTGTTCAAGAATTTACGAGTATAATTTACATGTACCTAGGTACTTTTGTTGGCGAACCGCAAACCTAACTTTGTTTTCGGCGGTTTATTGCTATTATCAAAAAAATTATAAAAGTTAGGGAGTTGAGTTTATTTTTCCTGTAAAATATACGTTAATTTCTATTGATCATACTTATTTTAGATTTTTCGATTGATAAACATTGGAGATAAGGGGGGGGGGGGCTGGTATGTTTTTCGACAGTTTGCTCAATAAATCAAAAACTATCGGGCATAAAAATAAATAAAAATCGGTTTTAGAATATACAAGTAACGTCCTTTCATACCCCACTCAATATTGTTATCTCATTTTGAAAATTCAAAGCCCTGGTTTTCCCCCCTTTTTAAATAAAAATAAAATCAATTTGCAATGTTTTATAATTGCATTGGCGTTGGGTCACTATTACCTAAAACTATTTCAAATTTCAAGTCGATAGCTTTGATAGTTGCTGAAATAATCGAGTGTGACAGACGGACGGACGGCCGACGGACGGACGGGCGGACGGAGAAAATCTCACCATAAGGGTTCCATTTTTACCAAATTTGTATGGAACCCTAAAAACACGAGTGCCCTGTTATAAAACGAACTAAAAAGTAAAAAACGAGTTATTACTTCGTTTTATAACAGGGCATTCGTGTTTTTTAATTGTTGAAACTGAAATTATTTTTTTTAGAAGGCTTCTATTTCGATGAACGGTCTCATTTACAACATTGGAGATCACACAATGATTGGAGATAAATGTCGACTCGACATATGTAAGGATACTCAATGCCAAACCATATGAAAATCAAAATGTAAGCGTTGAAAAAATTGAGTGTCGCAATCACATATTACGCAACTTTTGTAAAAAACTACGCAGACTGGCAGCAGAAACAAATGCCCTGAGACATCGAAAAACACTTACCAACATAAGAATTATGATAATGAGAAAAGCTATCGTGAAATATATAAAACTAGCAGTGCCCGCGGACTCCGTTCCGCGTTAGAAATATTTTTGTCCCACGTAAGGCCCGGTTTCCACGAAAGCGGAGCGAAGCGGAGCTGTGTTTGGATAACTAACCAGATTTCATCATTTAGACATCCCTCAGTTTCAAAAATATCAAAATGACGAAATCTGATTTGTTACTGAAATACAGCTCCGCTCCGCTTCGCTGTGGTGGAAAACGGGCCTTATACCCAAAGCCCACAGCGCTGGACGCGAGGCATTCAGATAAATGAATGATAAATGCCTATCCTATCGCCACGCAACAACCGAAGCGGCTGCGGCGCGCTCCTGCATACCGCGCGTTTTTGTTTTGCTAATATCTTTGAAGATATTTATTTAAACTGTATAGAGTAAGGGGCAGAACTATTCTACATTAAATTTCCGTTCTAAAAAACATATTTACAAAGATATAAATTAATACCATATGGGCTAAATAAGCTTCACAAAAATTATTTATTTTTAATCCACAATTTTAAAGTAAAAGCAGTTATTGCGAGTTACCCATAGGAGATAGGCATATGCTATTGCGGACTTTTTTGCAGATTTTGATACTGATTTGATGATTTTGATTTTGTTTTGTTCTATCCTCAATCGCAGCGTACGCGATGAAAGCAATTTTTTTGCGACTTGGATTGCATTATTCAAGTTTTAGTAACAATGCAAAGTTTATTTTTGAAATTATTATAGCCTATGACACTCCACGATAATGTATTGGTGAATGAATTTTGAAAATCGGTTCAGTAGATCCAGAGATTACCCCTTACAACGTCACAAACTCACAAACATCGTTACGCTACCTTTTTATAATATTAGTATAGATATCACAAAATATCTGGGAACCCTAAAAACGTTGCCATATCAGTTCTGCACAACGATATTGTTAAACTCAATGCCGCACTCTTATGGTGATCACAGAATGTGTCAAAACTACTACTGTGAAAAGAAAGATGCGGACGGTAGCAAAGAAGATTAAAAAAAATATAAAACTCTTCATTTCCCTAATATGTACAAGAAAAATTTCTACAGATCCTGCTACTTTAGTAATACATAATTATTATAAATAAATACCTCGGTTGATATTATCGTTTACCATAAAAAAGTCAAAATATACGTAAAAAACGCAACTTCCAGCATATATTTCGTGAAGCGAATTATAATGACAAATAGTCCAACTGTAACAGCACACTACTGCACAGTACTGTGACGCAAATATTTATGAATAGGTTCACGGAGTTCATTCTAACTTCTCGGCTCACGACAATGGTCGCTAGGTATCGTAGAGCGAGTCTGAGTGTGCGACAAATACCTAAAGTGCTGGGATATAGTCGCCTTCACTGCTAGACATTTTTCCGCGCAAAGTTTTGACTAAGTAACAAAAATAACACATTGAAATGTTAAAAGTTAGGTATGGCGCCAAAATTCAGTTGCAAACTGCGTATAGTCTGTTAAAAAAGTCATGAAACAAAAAAGAGTAGAAAAATATTTATACAAGTCAGATAAACTATATTTTTAGTGGATAATTAAATAATCAAAAATTATACATAATTCTTTTCAATATTCTGTATGAACACACTTTTTAATCAGTCATATAAGGCAGGGAAAAATTATTTTTTCCGTGAATTAATTGTTGTCTATGGTCGATCATGACTACCAACTAAATGTTGTCTGTGGACTCCTTATATAAAAAAAAAAAACAAAATTGAGGATTGGCTCTACACTCTCTTTTGGCTATGACGACCACAGAGAAAAGAAAGTTATTCCCTGGTCTGTGATGACGACACACAAAAATACAGTAACCCAGAGCCGCGTATCGTAATAGAAATTATTCAACAATCTAGAGATATTTCCATAGTACAGCTATGTTATAATGAATAACTTTTTAATAATTATAGAAGTCTGTGAATAAAGTAGGTCAATATGTGACACATTTTGATTTCATAATTCGAACTTTAAGCAATGAGCGTAGATAAAGAATATAATTAATGTACTAATTTCAACAAAATACCGTTCTAAAACACAGCTGCATAGTAAGCCTCTCAATCTTTTCTTAGCAAGCGAAGTAGATTATTATAAAATAACCATTGCCAATTCATAAAGGATCTTTATGATTGACTAGCAGCCCGCCCCGGCTTCGCACGGGTATTATTAGGGTTCCGTACCTCAAAGAAAAAAAACGGAACCCTTATAAGATCACTTTGTTGTCCGTCTGTCCGTCTGTCTGTGTGTCACGACGCTTTATTTCAGTAACTATTAAAGATATCGACATGAAATTTGGAATAGGTGTAGATAATGATGGCCCGCCGTCAGTGCAATCAGAATTTTTTTATTTACAAAGGGTGGTAAACCAGGTCGTCGAGATTTCAAAATGAGATAGCAATATTGAGTGGGGTATCATATGAAAGGACGTTACTTGCGTATTATAAACCGATTTTTATTTGTTGTTATGCCCGATAGTTTTTGATTTATTGAGCAAACTGTCGAAAAAAATAACGTTCCCTCCCCTTCATCTCCGATGTTTACCAATCGGAAATTCTGAAATAATTATGAGTACCTGGATGACCGAGCTTCGCTCGGTTTTTTTTTGTAAATGGTAATTTGGGGTAGAAACTATATTTAAATATGGATTACATAGGTACTAATGTAATGATGAAATATGAAAAATATTTTTCGGTTTTTATGACATAATAATAAAAAAAAATATGAACTCGTAAGTATGGTTAAATAAAAATCACGAGTGTAATAATTAGTTTAATATTTATATATTTTACAAATACTTAATTTTTTACATTATATCAACCAATTATGTAAGTTATTTTATTAATAGTGTTTAAAACCCGTATCCCCTAGCTATCACTGCTGGGTGCCCTGCCAATTGTGCTATGGATTATCTTGCTCTGTGGATAACACGATAATTTTGATATTGGGAAACTACGATTAAAAACCAATTTCAAAGACCCATTATTTCGAATGGAGCTCGCTTTGAACGAGAGAATACTACCTTGCCCCTTTTAATGTTGTGCCCATAAAACTCATTGCCATAAACCTACGATGTACAATTAGCCCACTATTAGCAAAAACTAAATAAAATTTGAATTTTTGCGCCCAGTTCGTTGACTCCATAAAAAAAATTAGTCTGAGGTACTTCCCGCCAATAGATGTCAGCAGAAAGAGTTATATTTATTGTGTCGTTAAAACAGTTGGATGCCTGGGCCATTATTGCTATTGGCCAATAGATGTCACGTTGTTCTGCAGATCTCAATATATCGGGATAAAAATATAAGGTAAATGAGTATTGTTGAGCAGAGTTTCTATTAAAAATATGAAGAGTCATAAATGTTGTGCCCGCAAAACTCATTGTCATAAACTTACGATGTATACTTAGCCTACTATTAGCGAAAACTATATAAAATTTGAATTTTCGCACCCAGTTCGTTGACTCCAAAAAAAAATTAGTATTACTTCTTGCCAATAGATTTCGGGAGGAGACATATTTTACCTTTAGCATTGCCGGCCGCGGCCATTAAAATTAGTTTCACTATTCGCTAATAGATGTCATGTAGTTTGCCAGATTTCGAACTATCGGGTAGTATTACAGCTACTCACTAATAGATGGCAGCAGAAGTACTGTAATAGTCTAACTATTTGCCAATAGATGTCAGGAATAAAATAATATTTTTTTTATTGGTAAATTCGACATTTTCTAAAAATGAATCCTAGCTAGATCGATTTTTCGCCCCCAAAACCCCCTGTATACTAAATTTCATGAAAATCGTTCCAGCCGTTTCCGAGATCCAGATTATATAGAAATATATATACAAGAATTGCTCGTTTAAAGGTATAGGATTAATAGGGATCAATGTATATTTTACGGGATAATAAATATCAACTCTGTATCTATACTATTTTTGGTATACCAATTAACCTCATAAAACAAAGTTAAGTTTGCGGTTCGGTAAATACGTGATTCTTAGGCCTGGGTTCCATCAAAGCAGAACGGAGTGGAGCTGTGTTTGAGTAACTAATCAGATTTCACCATTTTGACATCTCCGAAACTGAGAGGAGGAGGACGAAAGCTGATTGGTTACTCAAACCATGGACGTAATATAAAGGATCAGCACTAAGTGACGTCACGTATGTATTTTAAAGCTCCGCCCAGAAGCCGGATTTTTAATTTGTCAAAAGTGTAAAATGGCGCTAATGTAAGCGCCCGACAGCGGTATGTGTGGTCAGCGGTACCAAAATGTACGACGCGCGAGGCCATATTTAAGACATTTTTGACTTCAACATACGTCACATCTTTCCCGTCCTCTTAGCGTAGTGTATTTCGTCATTGACTCAAACACAGCTCCGGTCCGCTTTGGTGACAACTGGGCCTTATGGTTTAACTTTTCTAATACAGTACGTAACCCTCGGTGCGCGAGTCCGACTCGCACTTGGCCGTTTTTTTTTTGTATTATTATTTTTCTTTATTTCTCGACATTGACCCCCGTCGCGTACCCCAGTGACTGCTACATTCTAATATTATGGTGGGCGACCATGCGATATTTTTCAAGTAACTTACATTTATAAACTTGTGATATCTTTCGAATGGAATGTCCAAATTGAATAATTCAAAAAGTTATATAATAGTTTTGAAGCAGACTTAAATATGAAGTCATTTATTTTGATAAGGATTAATTCCAAAGTATAAATAAAAGAGCTTTTGTAGCGGTAGCATTTATATCTATTTTTTAAATGAAAAAACACTTATTGTGACATAACTATAATAGTTAGACATATGCTGTCGCGACATTTTTTGTAGATAATTATGTGTTTTACAAAAACGTAGTACATTATTTTATTCTATAGTCAATAGTTTTCGCGGCGCACGCGATGTAAGAAAGTTTTCTGGTAATCTTTTCACACCTTGGGTTACATAATTGGAGTTTTAGTGTGGATCCCTAACTTTTTCAAAATTTAATATAGCCTATATTCACCGGAGATAGTATAGCTTCCTAATAGTGAAAGAATTTTTCAAATCGGTCAAGTAGTTTCGGAGCCTATTCAATGCAAACAAACAAAAAAACAAAAAAACAAACAATCAAATCTTTCCTCTTTATAATATTAGTGTAGATATGATTATTGTTTAACAATGTCCGTAAAGTACTAGAAAACACTAATGCTAATACATGGAAGAAACTTGGAATATAATAATTAAACAGTACCTAACGAAATAACTACAGCATCGAGATACAAAATTCAAATTTTTCCGAAAATAAGACTAAACTGCCATATAAGTAAGAAGGAGGAAGCAATGCCGCAGGGGGCTCTTATAGCGGCATGTATTGGAAAATGTCTAAGTTATTATTAACACAAAGAGGAAATTCGCAGCGCTAATACCCGTCTCGTGTACACTTATTGAAGTTTTATTAGTACATACCATCTTCACTTGGGCCCGGAAGGCATTTTCTCTATTAGCAGGACTGATTAATTTGTATTTAGACAATGCGAAATCGTAGAGTCTCTACGATTTCGCATTGTGAAGTCAACATCTCCTGAGGATGTCCCGGTGTCGGGACGAAACGTGCGTCGAAGAAAGTGATAGAAAATTGTGTGTGGTGTTTCATGTGGATGGTGTTCCTGCATATTGCACCATACAGAATCCTTTCAAGAAGCGGATGATAGCAAAACAAATTAATCAGTCCTGCTAATTATGGATTTCCGCAAAATAACGCCTGCTTCCATTCAATATTTTCTCTATTGTATAATTTGATATTTTTAGGGTTCCATACCAATTTGGTAAAAACGGAACCCTTATAGTAAGACTTTCTCCGTCCGTCCGTCCGTCCGTCCGTCCGTCCGTCTGTCACACTCGATTATTTCAGTAACTATCAAAGCTATCGACTTGAAATTTGGAATAATTTTAGGTAATAGTGACCCAACGCCATTGCAATCATAAAACATTGAAAATTGTCTTTATTTTTGTTTATAAAGGGAGGAAAACCGGGACTTCAAATTTTCAAAATGAGATATATATTGAGTGGGGTATCATGTGAAAGGGCGTTACTTGTGTAGTCTAACAACGAATTTTTATTTATTTTTATACCCGATAGTTTTTGATTTATTGAGCAAAAATACCGTTCCCTCCCCCCCCTTTATCTCCGAAGTTTATCGGTCGAAAAATCTGAAATAATTAATCAATAATTAAGTAATCAATAGACATTAATGTATATTTTACAGGAAAAATAAAATAAACTCCCTAACTTTTATACTTTTTTGATAATAATAATAAAATACCAAAAACAAAGTTAGGTTTGCGGTTCACCAACAAAAGTACCTACATATAAATTATACTCGTAAATTCATGCACGAAATTGAATCGAGTTCGACTCGCACTTGGCCGGTTTTGTCAGCTTTATATTATTAGTATACATAACAACAAGAATTACTGCTAGGTCATACTCGAGTCTATACAAGAATCTGACCCAAGACTCTCCATACAATATAGAAACAGTGTTACAATCGGATATTACAAATTGCAATCAAATTAGTACCGAAGTAGGCTTTTAGGCAATGTTTGCGCCTGTAGGATGCGGTAGTCCACAAGTAATACAGCTTTTAACATTGAACACTGTGCAAATACCTACAGTCTACTCTACACATACATCAGAGGGGTTAGTACAGGTTTTTGTTCGAATTTCGAATCGACTCGCTCGCACAAACGAATCGAGTTTCTCCATACATTTACAGCTAGCGCCATCGCTGACATGCAGCTGTCAATAGATGACGCTGACTATGAATTCGATTCGTTTGTGCGATGCGAGTCGACTCGAAATTCGTACAAAAACTTGTACTAACCCTACAGACCGACCAACTTCTACATCCGAAACATTTCGAGCAAATGCTAGTTCTGCTTTTAGGCTGGATTTCAAGATTAAATCGTGTTGTTACTTGTTTCCACACTGTATAGATGTTCGGTAGTGGTATTTCATGTTTGCGGGACTTTTTTGGAGCGAACTATTATTTACGGGTTCTTTTTCGTTTTCCGGGCCGAAATTGGCAATATACGAAACGTTTATGAAATCATCCTCAGGCTGTGAATTCTTTTTGCGGCTACCGTGCTAGATGGGAAATTAAAATTTATACACTGAATACTGAAATGCTCATTTCTGTAGCTACTTTAATATTATTTTAGGCGAATAAAACGTTTAATCTTTTAAACAATAGCCTGCTACGATATCCTTGTAGATTTTAGTTTAAAACATCCCCGGGAACCGTTCATTTTTCTGGAATAACAAATACCTAGCCTATATTGTTCTCTAGTCGTTACTTTTACTCTGCAAAAAAACCTGATCGATTCGTTACTTTGTTGCGGCGCCTCGTGATTGAAGGGTAAATACAAAACCAACAAACAATGCACTTTTGGCATCACACTAATAAAATAAAGACAAAAGTTTTTGTATGTATGTGTATGTGTGTGTTAGTATAGATTTCTGTTTGATACTCCTGCGCGCTAAAACTACTGAAACGATTTGGATGAAATTTATAGTGGAGAATAATCTAGATCTATTTAGTTTCAGACTTGTGCATTATTTTCCCCAAAATTTCAGTCGCTAGATCATAGAATTGATGATTTCATGATATGACCGAGCAGTTTTTGAAATGGTTGTGTCTTATGTCATCTTGTTTCTTTTATACCTACACCATATTGTCATTTTTAACACTAGTCCATTTCATGAAATTTAACAACCATTTCATGCAGTGGACAGCCTGTTGGATTAATTTTTGCTTGGCCTCTTGAAATTTTTATCGTATCTGAAACGGCCTAAACTACTTTGATTCATGTTTATTTGAGATTAGTCGGAAATAATCTCGGAATTTGTAAGTCCTAAATACTGTTTAATCATGCTTTTAATACTCAACTTAAACCAGATTTTGATAACGGCTTTCATTAACAAATTGCGCTTCCTAATAATTAATGGATGTTGTAAAAGGAAACGTAAAATCACAAGAAACGCTTAAAGATTTAGATTGCAGCTTAAAAATACTGGAGAGCTGACTTTAACATCCTTGTTAATCTGGCCATTATAATCAAAGGTTGTTTTCTTTAAAGTGCCAAAGACAATTTTATAGTCTTTTTTAAGATGTTTAGCGTTGATTTGAAAGTAAGGTGAACATAGAGGTCGAAGAGGGAGGCCTCGACTTCAAAAATTGGGGCAAAAATACTTTGCCTATATTGGCAAACCCGAGCTATCGCTACACAATTTTCAATATTCGCATTTGCGCCATACTCACACTACAAGCAAAAGTGGCCGCAGCCGCACTCACGGAGCTGTCGTTGTTACATAAACTTTTAATTTTTATTATTAAAAGCTTTCTCTTTATTACAATCATGTCTGATTAACAGCATGATGAGGTCTAGGACGGCGCGCGCTGACCTAGAAAATTCCTATCCACGCTTCTCTTAAAGGTTATACATGGCTGTGAACACGGAAGCTGGCAGGGTTCCACACCTTAGCGGTTCGCATCAGAAACGTGGAAGACAAACGTTTCGTTCGAGTACGTTGGACATCAACCACATAAGGATGCCACTTAGTCTTGTGGTTCTGTGGTAGAAAGGTAAAGGAGGTTAGTGGAGCTAGGTTGTGGAGCTCTTGAACACACTCTCCTCTATCCTCCTGTGAAAAACCGCTAAACAGGCAACTCTGCGTCGGTGTTCTAAACTGAGTAGTTTTGCCCGTGTAAATGATTCCTTGCCGATTCGTGCATCAGAAGAAAATTTTAATCATTCCAAAGAAGTTTAGGTTTTTAGTTGATTCAAGTTTTAAGTATTGAGGAAAACTTTCAGAAATAATAGCGACTCTTTCACGCTTTATACTATAAAGTATGTTTTTGCTATTTGTTAGTCTTGCGAGTTGCGACACTTGATTTTGTTGTCTCGCGTGGTTGAAAAGTAGAGTATTCAACGCAGGGATAGTACTGTCTAAATTTTGGGCACCCTAGTTTCCGTGATATAACACATTGTATTACCTCTTTGTTGAAAAATCCACTATTATTATTTTATCTACACTTTAATTCTTGTTAATCTTACCACTGCAGCGAGCTATCTGCTCGGCATTTTACTGTTGCTATTCGTAAAGTACAAAAATAATTAAAACGCTTGCTCTGGTAGACAAAGAGACGTTACTAGAGCTTGAAAGCGGCTGCAGTCCAAACAAATTACTTACTGCAACTCTGAACTTGTATATATTCTGATGAGAGCCACAGCTTGAACGTGTGCTTCATAATATCACCTAAATATGGATTAATAATAAATAATAAATAGAGGACAATATCACATACATTGCTCCGATCCCATTGTAAGTAGCTTATGCACTTGTGTTAAGGAAATCAGAAACAACGAAGGTACCAGAACACCCAGACCCGAGACAATGTAGAAAACTTATTTTTCTACATTACCCCGACCGGGGATCAAACTCGGAACCTCAGAGATGGCGGCGCCTTGAAAACTAGCACGCTTACCACTCAACCCCGGAGGTCGTCATGATATATCGTCGTAATAATAAAATAATATTCTCATAGGTATTTAATATATAGGTATTAAATATTGAATACCAATGAGAATAATATTTAGCAGTAGTTTTAGTGGTAGTATCAATAGTGTTCAATGGCAGTAATATAAATATTAAAAGATGGAAAGTGATGATAATATCGTTAAAGGTGGAACACTCTTGCCAAGAAAATGTCTATTCACTCGTGATTTGAAGGTGCCCAAGATGTAGGTGGTGGAAAGACAGAGCCTAGGATAGTATTCCAGAGCTCTGACAGTGCGGATCAAGAACGAGGAATCAAACCGCTAACAATAAAATTGATATTAATTAAAAATCGTTGTGTGTGTTTGGGTTTTTTATGGGTTTAAACTCTTAAATTTAATGTTATCCTTCCTATTCATGCAAAGAAGAAAAACGTAAATATTTACTGCATAGCATACAAATGCGCGGCAATTCACTCCACATTGCCAGTGCGCTTTAAGCACTACTAAAACTCAATGTCGCATGAACAAAGCTATCCTAAGTATAAAAATCGTTCACAAGTATTATGAACTCTGTGCCAGTCAACAGACAGACTCTCGAAAGTGACAAATGTTCATTTTACATAACATTAAATATTAAGACGTCTGGGGTTGATATAACTTGCCAATGCTCGGATTTATTCACACATAATGTCAGGGTCAGAGCTTTCCGGGCTCCAACCCACCGGAACTATAAAAACCCGTCAGGGTTGTGCCGTCAAGTTATCTGTGTACACATTTCGCACACAGTCGTATCAAGGGGTATCTCCATCTATATTTCCATTTTTTCAGACTTTTGACAGTTTTTATAGGAACTAAAAGGCTTCAAACAATGAGTTACACCTAGGTTACACTAACAGAGTATAATTTATACTACGAGCTATTGAAGACACATGCTACTATCTATACTTATAATAAAAACTGTAAAGGGTCGAATTCTGTACATTGAAGATATTTTGAAAATTTTTGTTGGAGGACACTATTTAGTCGATACTGAAGCCAAAACTGTAATTTGTTTAATTTTTGTCTGTCTGTCTGTCTGTCTGTCTGTCTGTCTGTCTGTCTGTCTGTCTGTTTCACGACCGGGCATCACGGCTAATCCGCTGGATGGATTTAAATAAAGCTTGACATGATTATAGTTCATACCCCGAGGTAGGACATAGGATACTTTTTGTCCCGAAATTCATCATGGTTTCCCTGGAAGACGGCATCAAAGTCCAAACGTTTTTTAATTATAATTCATTTACGCGTTGTCCGATTCCATTCATTCTTTTTTTGTTAGAAAGAAGGTTCTTTAAAGATTATTCCATACAAATCTTATCATCATCACTTTTGTAGTTCAGAAATTACAGACATCAGAACCTTTAAGTTCAAGTAGGTAGGTGACTTGAAACTCGGAATGCACTAAGAACCTAGGGCTAGGACGTAGGGATCAAGTAAGACTGGAGTACCCTTACAGCAGTAAATAAATAGGCTTAGTAGGAGATTTTGTATGGTTTAAAATTTTTCACTTTTAGGGTGAACAAAAATCATGTAACTGGCGTTATCGCTACGTTATACCGTATAGCGCCATCTCTACAATTTATGTGGAACTTGAATGTAAAACTCTGAGATAGGTACTACCGAATTTTATTAAATAAATTTAACTGTCATGTTATTTACTGTTTCCTGACTTTATATTAAGATGGCACTGTTAAGACATGAACAGATTGAAACTTTATCATCCGCAATATGGAAAGGGTAAGATAATGGTTCACAAATATTTTTAACTCTTAGGTCTTATTGATCCTAACCGACTGATTGTCATCTAAGGTCTTTTTATACATAGCCATAGTCCATTCTGATGTTTTGGATTGTATTGAGATGAAGCAAAGATTTTTAAAAGACTCTTATATTATGTTGGGCTGGGGAATATTGTTAGTAGAGTAATTTATCCCAGTGGTACCTACCCGGCCGAACTCTGAAAGAAGAGTTCTACCACCAGTACAACTTTTCACATGGTTTAATAATTTTTGACATATTTCGTGGTTTCAGAATAAAAATCACAATGAAAAGGACGATTTTAACTGTCGATATTTCGATACATTGGTACAAGTACCAATGTATCGAAACGACCTGTGCCACTGGGTCGAAATATCGACAGTTAAAATCGTCCTTTTGATCTTTCAACTACATATTAATGAAACTTTATATTATTATTAAGAAAACGGAGTTTTCAAAATCACCACAAGATAACCCGTGTACACTAAGAACAGGTTTCTGTACAACATCACACCAGAATCCCGCGAAAAATCAAGGAATTCCAGTAGGAAGGTACCTATATTATGTCAAAAAATCGTAATTCACGCGGGCGGGGCCGCGGGCAACAGCTAGTCAGTTAAATAAAATTGTTTTAATTATCAGTTAAACTTAGAGATTAATTCTGAAAAAACGCTAACGTGGCAATGCTATTTAGACTTTGCTGGCTGTTAGGGCATAGGGTAAGTTTCCTCTTAGGCAGGTGTTATACCGGGGACCGCTGGTGGTTCGATCGTGTGACGTGAGAAGAAGTTGTATTTATCGAACGTTCGTTGAAAACTCCGTCAGTGCATGCTAAGAGACTTGTTCCACCATCTATCGTCAGCTACCAAAAATCCTACAAGATTATAATATAACGCTAGTTAACATACCTACTCTAAGGCTCGGTTGCTTGAAGTAAGAATGATAAAATTCTTTATATGAATGCATGATTTTTGAAAACCTACAAAATCGCGATACAGCATAGAGCACAGAATGTTTGTACCAACGTTTTAAAGTCTAAAGTGTGTTGGAAAGCTGATAAAAGATTATTATCAAGAAAGCTTAGTCGAAAATATTTTGTTTTCAAAGCAAACACGTTTGTTTTTAAAGTTCAAAAGCAACTTTCGACTATCTCTTTTAGTAGAATTTTATCTAAATAACCTTGATTGTTGGCTACGTGTTGAGTGTTAGTTTGGTTTAGCATATCTGTAAGCAAATCTTGGGTGAGATTGTGAAGAAAAAAGGATATTTTATTCAAAAAGAATGCAGTTCTTTAACCTTTAGTCACTTAGGTAAAAATAATGAAATGATAGGTGAAAATAAATAAGATATGTAGATAACCTATTAGTAACAACAATGAAAAGGTAAATAACATTAACATATCTGGTTCAACTTAAAGAAACACGGCAAGGTTCTTCTCATCCCATAAATGAGGTGGTAAAATAAGAGTAAGTGCATTATACGTGTAGTTTCTTGCCTGTTCGTCTCGATGTAAGCTGCTTTCCGAAGATGGCAGTAGAGTCTTACATGTCATACATGCCTGTTAGTTAGGCCTATGTGAAAGAATAAATATATTAATTTTTGATAATTGTTTTTATATCGAGGCTAAATACACAGGCGCTGCATATGGATGTGTGAATTAATATGGTTTTTATACAAACAGAGCAAATTGGTACGAATGAACCTTATTACAAATAGAATAATCGCTCGTTCCAACTCACATTGACCTTAAATTATAATATTTACTAGCTTTCGCCCGCGTGAATTTCGGGGTTTTACAAATTCTGTGGGAGTCCTGGATTTTCTGGGAAAAAAACAACATATGGGTTAACCTAACTTCAGAAACACGATTGGATAAAAATTTCTCGCCAAAAAGTTTTCCAAAAATTGCTCAAAAATCTCCATTTTCCTAATTTCCATAGAAAACTACGATGGTCATAATTGTTATTTTTGTTTTAATTTATCGGTAAAAAATAATTCCCAAAAACGCTCAGAACTACATTTAAATAACTGGCTTAGTTTTTGAAATAATTAGGTAAAACAACATTTTTCTGTTCATTTCTTCCGCAACGCTGCATACTAACTTAACCTAACCCTAACCTAACCCACCAACATATTCATAAGAGTGAGAAGGAGGAAGGAAGAATAAAATCAACGTATCCGCTTAAGAGTGAAATAATTTCAGAACCTTTACCTTATAGGTATCCATTTTCGCATTTATAGCATAATTACTATCACATATTCTATTGCTCAACTAAAACACATATTTTTAATAGCGAAACAGTTCTAATATCAGAAACTATACAGGAACACCTTTTTAGCATTATTAACCTGTATCCCATTGCTTAACCAAAACACACATTATAAATAGCGAAACAATTGTACTTTCAGAACCTTTATGGGTAGGTACCCATTTCCACATTTATAGCCTTACTAATTACTATACCATATCCCATAGCTCAACTAAAACATACATTGTCAGTAACGAAACAGATGTTAGTTCAGAACCTATATCATATAGGTACCCGTTTTCATAGTTATAATATTATTAACCTGTATCTCATTGCTCAACTAAAACACAAAATGCTATTAGTGAAACAGTTGTAATGTCGGAACCTATAATACAGGTACCCATTTCCACATTTATAGCATTATTATCCCATATCCCCTTGTTCAACTAAAACACACTTGTTAAATGCGTGCAGTGCTATGTTCAGAACCTACATAGTGCCCGTTTTCACATTTATAGTGATAATACTTAGATTCAGTTTTTGCCCGCGGCCCCGCCCGCGTCAAATTCGCTTTTTCATGAATCATAAGGGAAACGTCATTTTCCCGTTATCGTTCCCCATTCCAACTCTTAAACATGCTTTCAAGCAAGTTCGCTTGAACAATCTATCTATAGATGTAGCTATAGATTGCTCTAGAAAATTTGGTATTTTGAGTATCCCACGGAAACTACGGATTTTTCCGGGATAAAAAGTAGCCTATGTTTTAATCCGGGCTATAAGCTACCTATGTTCAAAATTTCAGCTAAATCGGTTCAGTAGTTGAGCCGTGAAAGAGTAACAAACACACACACAAACTTTCGCCTTTATAATATTATTAGGATAGGATTAGGATATTAGGATTAGGATTAGGATAAACAAGGTCAATGACATATCTATAAACAATGGATTTCTGGTAGCTTCGACGTCTCGAAAGATCTACCCCTCCGAAAAACAACGATGGGTGGCACTTTCGAGACTCGTTTAGCCTAAGTGTAAGCGTATATATATATACGCTTACACTTAGGCTAAACGAGTATAACACAATAACCTTATGTAATATTTGTAGGTATACCTAAGCGCGACCGAGCGCCGACGTGGATCAGTCTGATTGAGATACGAGAGAAGAGAACAAGCGAAACAAGCGACCAAGAATGAAGAGGAAGCAAACCAAGGTAAGACCATGAATATTGGACACTTGAAGTACAGAATAAAGTCTAATCAAGGGTCAGCAGGTGTTTTACTCCAAATCCTCGAACCCAGCACGTAACAATATTGTTTCAGTATTTTATCCACCGCTAAAGATTTTTAGCTAGTTGCAGTTCATGGCTTAACAGTGCAGCTGGTACTACAGCAAACTCCAATAACGGAGTAAAATACGAGTAAAGACAAATCCTTTTATGCAAAATGTTTTTAAAATAAGAGAACATTTTATAGCTGCTAAAACTACCCACAAGCACAAGCAAGTTGGTTTTATTTGAAGCTCACAACAGCTAAGTTTTTAATAAGATAGACTACAACAAAGATTTGTACGACAGGGCTTGTCTGAATTTCAGAATAAAAACAAAATACAATCTCATTTAAACTTAGTTTTAAAAATATATGTTCCAAATAGGTCTATGAAAGAATGAAAGATATGCAAAAAATTTTGCTGTTGACATCGATATCTTAATTATTATTATTAAATAGTTAAGTAATAGCATTAGGTACTCAGCCAAGTGGGTTTTAACAATAACTTTCTAATTATTTTATACTATGTGATTTAAATTGTTTGGTTTAAAATCTGCGCCATATTGTGATGTGGGCTTGTCAGAATAGATATAGGCCCACGTCACAATATTTTTCACATGTCACATTATGGTTATCAACATATTGTGACGTGGGCTTATGAGAAAAGACATAAGCCCGCGTCACAATATTGTTCACATGTCACATTATGGTTATCGACATATTGTGACGTGGGCCTATGAGAAAAGACATAAGCCCACGTCACAATATTGTTCACATGTCATATTATGGTTATTGACATATTGTGTCGTGGGCCTATGAGAAAAGACATAAGCCCGCGTCACAATAATATGGTTCACTTGTCACATTATGGTTATCGACATATTGTGACGTGGGCCTATGAGAAAAGACATAAGCCCGCGTCACAATAATATGGTTCACATGTCACATTATGGTTATTGACAAATTGTGACGTGGGCCTATGAGAAAAGACATAAGTAAGCCCACGTCACAATATGGTTTGATAAAATTACGTCATGGTAAGGTCACGATTTGCGTAGGTTCGAAACCAAAGTACTTTAAATCGCACAGTATACGATGAACTTAGAACTTCCTTCTTCTTGTTTTTTTGGATACGTACATTATCTTATCACGTTACCGACCAAGCTACAGTAGCCGTCTCGACGTACTAATCTCAGAAGGCCGCCGCGCGTCGGCCAGGTAGTTCGTGTACGCCCAATAACACGGCAACATTAGTATGTCGAAAGAGATACGCGATAGAAAGAGACCACAACTTTAGATGCATAACGGGTTGGAGCCAGTTGCTATTGCGAACTGAATTGAACTTTATCGTGTCAGCGCTATAGTCGCTATTTTTTTTAAATCATCTTGCCGAGTGAGCCTTCTGTACCTTTAGGTACTACTAGGTACTCCGTGAAATTATGTCAATTGAAATGTAGCTTCATCATGAGATGAGTCAACATCACCTGAACATCTCAATCGATGAGCCTTCTAAAGTCAACACACAATTCCCTTGTTCACAAGATTACAGCTACAGACTATTTACACCCAAGATTAGTTCAATGGTTACTGCACTAACAACTACCGGCAAATGGCACTTCAATGAAAAGTCTCCGGCACCTCTAGCCATTATGCAGGCATTCTGCGATTCGCTAAAAAAATTGAGATAGAACGAAATTCAATAAAAAATCGGCCAAGTGCGAGTTGGACTCGTGCACGAAGGGTTCCGGACTATATACCGGAGCAATATGATGATGCAGAAGCCAGTAGACCCAATTATACCACCATATTTATTTTATTCTATTTTCTTTTGTATTTGCTGTTATAGTGGCAACAGAAATACTCTGTGAAAATTTCAAGCCTTTAAATATCTTCAAGAGCTATAGTTTGGTGACAGACGGACGGCCGGATGGAATGCGAAGTCTTTTTAACAGGGTCCCATTTTTACCCTTCGGGTACGGAACCCTAAAATATGCATGGATATGGCCTAGCATATCTATTGATACTTGATTCAATGTGCTGTAGTACCTGATACTTGAGACAGTATTGGGAAAGCTTAGCCAGTCATATGAGATGACAATAACTTTTTTTTTACTGATAAGGTGAATTGAACTGTAAGTTACTGCACAGAATTAGTTTTGAAATGGTATCGAAAATTGAACTGTCGCATATCTTTTATTATTATTTTTGTTTGTAATTTGTTCGATGCTTATACGTACTTGGAAGTTATTATTATCTTATTTTATATAAAAGGAAAACTGCATCGAGAATCTGCTATAATATTTTCTTCCCAGAGGAGTTGAAATTCACTAAGCGTTAGTCGCTTAGACCGGCGATGGAGCTTAAGTTTCCTCAGACATTGGTCTGCTCTCACAGTGTTTTTAAGAAGCGCATTATCCTGCGCTAAGTGAATGAGGAACTCTGCAATATTTCATATAAGACGTGACACCGCAGACTGGGAAAGATTGAAAACGGAAATAAGTTAAATTGCACCCTTCCTTACAAAACGATGGAGGAAGAATTGCGGAACGAAATCACATTCAGCAAATTTAGCTTATAGGAGATGGCTAGAATTTATTCTGTCCTTACCGATGAGTTCCTCTTTCTAATAAATTAGTCATTATTTATGGAATAGTGTTTGGAGGTAAAAAAAAAACTTGAGGACCTACTAATGCTAATAAACCTGTTATTTCAGGCTCATGTTAAATATGTTAACTCAGAGTTAACACGCTACCGTAGATAAATATCGTTGAAAATGTCCAATGATAAACTTTAACTCTAGTTCGGCCTTAATTGTTAATATGTCTATTTTAACAACATTACAACTAGAAGTTTTGCTTCTTAATCCAATCAATGGAAATCCAAATGAGATGAAGCATTATTTTACCTGTCTACGGAAAGAAGGAGTGTTCTGGTATGGTTGATATGGTACATAAAATGTATGCAACTTCTTAATTACTTGCCTATTTATTAGATTTATAGGTACCCACTGGATACATGTTATAACATTTATATCCATAGTGGGTAAACCAATATGATATATTCATACCTAGGAAGGCGAGTTATAATTAGTTTACGCCGACGTGCGTCATTAAATCTACGATACGTTATTATGAATAGTAATCGCATATACTCAGATACGAAAAATTCCTCTCATACTTTAAACTTGTGAAATGAACCATTTTGTGAAAATTTATGTACCAACATAAATAATACATAGGGGACCCAAACCGCGGTAACTAGGCCACCCACATGACCTGACCTGTGTCAAATGCTAAAATGAGAAAATTTAAAGCTAAGGTGAAAACTGAACGCTGCCTCGAAGTTATTAAGAAACAGCATCACCACCCTTTGAGTAAATATAAAATCGTCATCCGTCAACCTTCACTGAAATGGTGAAGGGCCTACGCTCTAAATTTCATTCAACTATATAGAAGAACTATGCTCATCCTACGCCCAGCACTGGGATGATAATTGCAAGAAGGGTGTAGTGAGTTATCGTTCCAATTCGAGAGTGCGTATTATAGCCTGACAATAAAAAATGGAGCTACGCCGTAGAGTCTACGGCACGCTGCGCGCTGCGCAAACAAAAATAAGGTTAAAATTTCACCCTTCCTTTATTTAAAGCTAAGCGACTCATCGTTCAAAGTCTGACTTCCAATAGGGTGTCTCTATCAGGATCACATTAGACCAATCTAACACCTAAAGAATGACGTGATTTCTCTTACTAAGGGCTAAGGTATCTCTACTTTTCAATCAAAGTTACGTAGGTAAGTATAGCTGTACTTTCCTACTCTTACTAACAATATAATTTAAGGAACATAAAAATGAAGAAAAGAATTGCCGTTTTGATTGGCATTCCTGTTTGAATATTAAATACATTTCGGTCACCACAGATTGCTTCCAAATCAACGATTTTTTCAATGTAATTGTTGTTCCGAACTCGCACCTATATCAAGAACTTGGCATAAACGTAATGTCACTTGTCAGTTATTTTTTTATATCAAACTGTCGCGCGGCCGAGTTGAGTGGCAGGTTTTTGTTGCTCATCGGCACTTCATTCATTTCAACTGAGGCATTGACAGATCTATTGTGACCGCGAACAATAAGCTTCACACGAATTTGTTACAATCATTTTACGAAACCTTTGAAAGAGCCTTTTAACTACCCTGCTACGTTCTGGAGTGAATCTGGAGTGATCAATTTAATTGCCGTAGTCGGCACCCATGCAATTTACATTCTTCCTTATGTAATTTTCTATTTATGTACCTACTACTAATGTTCCCAGAGTAAACAATCGATTAATAAACAAAGTGCTTAGAAATGAACCGTGAAATATTTTAAGTTGCGTCACTCAAATTATCGGGAAACAGAAATACGAGTACAATTTAATACAACACACATAATAATACACACATATATATAAGCAAACTCAGTGTATAAATAAATAATTAATCAAAACAAAAATAAATTGGACTAATGTTTACAAACAAAGCAACTTATTCTTAACTCAGGGAAGTGCTACGAACTCGAGGATTCCGGGGTTTTGAGGGAATGCAATCTCAGTTCTCACCTCTGAATCGACGGCGGCTGCAACACCCGCGGCGGCTGGCGAGGCGAGCTCGTGAGGCGCGAGAGAGACAACGGTTCTCAACTTTTTTTGCGGCGCTAGCGAACACAGCGCGACCCGCGGATACCGGCGATTCATTACCAGCGAGCGTGGAGGCTGCACGCCGCCCGCGCCCCTCCGCCGCTCCCGCATGCGCCGCGCCCGCCCGCCCTGTTGCATCTGACGTCGCCGTCAAAACGAAAACGCTATGAATACGGTTAATCGGCGGAATCTGGCGACAATCGGGCATCGCGAAATTTCGCAGCCTTGAATATCGTGGAGCGCACTTGAGTTTGAATTTGATTAACTTCCTGGCTTTTACGCTACGCCTACGCCTAATAGAAATACTTTAAGCCGTTTGCCATAATCCCAAAAGTTATAGGAGAAGACTGTATGTTTATTTAAATATTTGTTCCTCAATCACGTCACTTCTACTGAATCGCATAGAGTCAAAGGAATAGGGATAGGCTATTAGATTGTGTTAGGCTACTATAATAATTATTATATCCTAGAAAAATTAATATATTTAGAAGGAATAGTCAAAAACGTATATCAGAGTAGAGGGGTCGCAGGCAAAAGCTATATATTGTCTCAATCCAAAACTTCTTAGGCCATATAACCCTGTTTTTAAACTGATTTGGGAACTAAAATTATTATGTATGGAAGCAATTTTCAGGTACACAAAATCTTTTAACTCCCCTAAATTATAGTAAAAGATCTTAGCTAGCACAATTTGAGCTAGTTAGCTATCAGGTTCTATAATATAATAGCTAAAAAAAAACTTCTGTCTCCAACATAGAACATAAATGATCTAAAAGAAAAGTGCACCATTAGCCTTCCCTGCTATGACGTAATGAATGTAGAGGCCAAGTACACTTAATATTCAATTCAAACCCATCATATGCAAACGTAGTGCTTATACACGCCCCGTTGCCTAATATCAGATTTGATTGTCTCTTACTATGTCTAATCAAGGCAAGCGTGATAATTGGATATTCTGTTCGTATTCCCAGTCTTAATTGGCAGCTTTC
The DNA here is from genome assembly GCA_963855885.1 of Coenonympha glycerion. NCBI lineage: Eukaryota > Metazoa > Arthropoda > Insecta > Lepidoptera > Nymphalidae > Coenonympha > Coenonympha glycerion. Next base: position 9,333,709 of record OY979637.1, on the reverse strand, counting down.
GAAACCAATATTCAATTCGATACCTAATCTGATACATTCGGGGTATGCATCCGACAGTATGATATTCTATTCGAATTCTAATAACTAGATCAGTGGGGTAAGTACAAGTTATTGTACGAATTTCGAGCCGACTTGCATTGCACAATCGAATCGAATTTCTCCATACATTTACAGCCAAAGCCTTCTATGGACAGTTACTGACGTGCGGTTGTTAAATATTAGACGGCGCTGGCTGTAAATGCATGAAGGCATTCGATTCTATTGTGCGTGTCGACTCGAAATTCGTACAAAAACCTTTACTAACCCCTCTGATAGTAGAGTTCGACAATCGATTAACTTTCAGGATTTCGTATTCAGGTTATTGTATCCGATTACAGGAAATATACGGTTGGGCTTATTTGGTTTGATTTACGAACTACGGGCACGCCGTTTGGTGGTATATAACGAAATGGTGGGAATGAAATAGGCTTCCAGCAAGAAGACGACGGTTTGTTTTAAATACAACTATAAAACTGTTTCTAGGAAGCTTTTCATGATATTTTCATGATTTATAATATAATATTAACTTTATGAAAAGCACTATTGAAGATGAACTATATTCTTGACGGCACTATTATAAACTATTCATATTGTATTTAACTCAATATTATAGTCAGGTTCTCCAATTGCAGAATTTATCGTCTAAAAAATAATTTAAATAAAAAATAAAGCAATAAAGAATTTAGTAAACTACAAATTGAAAAGTAAAATCTGAGCTTAATCGCTGTGAACCTTCATCAGAGCAGTACAAGCTAATACTTAATCCTTTGGAACATGTAAGGCCTTATTTATAGCTGGGCTAATAGCATCTAACCCAAGACCGAGCTTTACCGAATTGAACAGAAAACCATTACGCCAGAAAGATACAAAATACGGGCGGAAAATAATTTATATAAAGTATTTTCTGCTCTTTATAGTCCCTCGGGGAATTCTATGTGCAATATATAATATCTTTTAAAGTGCTCCATTAAATAAAATACGTAATCCGTAATTAAATAAATACACTTTAATCGCAAAGCAGACACCACAATATTTTTGAAATGATATGTTTTCAATCAAATCATAAAGTTTTTGCAGAGAAATAGAATCAGGTTGATAACAGAATAAACAAGGAATTACATCTACAAAGTAAACTGTTGATTTATACTGCAGACATACAAGCTACGGAAAATAAGAAACAATACCGTAGCTTAATTAAGAAAGCAACAGTAGTTTTCACAGGACTTAAAATTTCTTATTAAAGTCACTTAGGGCCACTTGTGCCAACCTGGGTAAGCGTGCTTAACCCAGAGTTACGACTAACGTACTACGTTGCTGTACTGGCTAAGCAGCGGCCGGTGAAAGTTGTAAGAAAACTCATATCTGTCGTGTACTTACTTAAATGGATCTATCTTTTAATCCGAAACAAGGTTATCAAGGTATAAACTTATAAAAAAAATTACTTAAATTTCAAACTGGCATTGATGGACTTCCGTTTATTATGTGCCTCGTCTTTGTCTCGGTCCATATTTACCCGTATGTCCATCAATAAATTCATCAAATCCTCTTGCTGACCGCGGAAGTAAATTACTTTTGTTTCTAACAACTCAGAGTTATTACTAGAAAATATGCCGTTTTTCGTAGAATAATAAATTATAAGCTTTCTCCGGAAAAAAACAATCAGAATAAATAATCTTGAGAATTTGAAGCTCTTTGAAACAAGCTTTTTAGATAAAGAAATACGTGAACGGAAGTGCTCGTTGAAGTAGGTATGATATAGCTCTAAAACATACACAAAAAGAATCTCTTTGAATATCTCCGTAATAATATTGTTATAAATATAATTAAATCCGATTATAAGATGAAAACGGAGCAACGGAAGCCCACAAATTGGGTGTTTCCTTTTTAGGCCTCCTTAACTTTTCTGTCCGACAATATTTTGATGTTTTCGTGTGTGTTGCCAATTTATGCAGTTGGTGAGCTAGCATGTGGTATTTAAACACTCTTCAAAATTTTATGATTTTTAAATATGAATTATTATCCTTGCTATGCTGAGTGCAAGTTTCGGCCACAGCTATTGTGAAAGCTAACTAAACTTATTTGCACCGATATCACTCCCTCACGATGGCATTTAGAAAAGGATGCCAGTCTGTAAAAGTTAACTACTTAGTTAGATTTAATTGTATTATGTAATCACACTAATATTATAAAAGTGAAAGTGTGCGTGTATGTTTGTTACTCCTTCAACTATTAAACCAATTTGGCTGAAATTTGGATTAATAAAATAGATTGTAACTTAGGCTACAATTTTACAGGTAAATCCAAATTTTCCGCGGAATTTGGAAAAACCCGAAATTCACACGGGCGGAGCCGTAGGCGTCCGCTAGAAAGTAAATAAAAATAGCAATAAGTAAATAAATATTATGAAGCGCTTACTGGTCATTCTACTTAACTATGAGAACCGTGCTCTACAGCAGCTGATAATTAAGGTGTATACAAGTTATTGCCCCTACAAGTTAACATCTTCGGCGACATCATTACTTTTCATTCTTCCTATTTCATAGTGGAAAGAGCGATTGACAGGTTTCTTTGACGATTGTAGACAAGTCTATAAACGTGTTTTAGTGAAGTACCAAAACTATAATGAACCTCGACGCGTCTATGATTCGTCGACTGGTCATAGACATTTTTAAGGACACGTCAACGGCAACGCACAGGTCCACCGCTTTTCTCATTCGCTCACTACCTTTTTAGGTCGTTGCGTTATCCCAGCGGTAGAGAACCTAGTACTAGAAATCGGATTAAAAAAAACAGACTGATTTAATTAAACGCGTCAGAAGTTACAGTCTGTTGAAATGAGAGTAAAACCTATAAACTGCCTCACATTATTCATTAGGGCACATTTGAATGGTCCATTTATTTTCGTTTTGGCTCCCGAATTAGATTAACGTTAACGCGACAAGTTAGTCCGGCGATTAAACAGGTAACCCTTCAACCAAATTGGGTCGGCTCACAACCTTCGTCAAAGTCGAGTTAAAAGTCAATCGAATAACAACTTTTGAATCCTTGGCCTTTTCAAGTTTGAGAGTACCATTACAAGGGATTTTAAGGAAGTTTGAAGGTATGTACATGCTTTACATTATGTTTTATCATTTAATTTGATACGATAGGTTCTTAGATATAGTATATATTCTAATTATTTATAGGTTTTGATTTTTCACAACTCTTAAGAAAGTCGTTAATTTCGCGTTACCTTTCCCAACCTTTATACATCCTTTCCCAACTTCAAGGAATTTTCCTAAAGCAATCTACCTAAGCAGTGATAGCTCAGTGGTTCTGACCTCTGCCTCTCATAAGGAGGTCGCAGGTTTGAATCCTGGGCACACACCTCTGACTTTTCCGAGTTATGTGCGTTTTAGGAAACTAAATATCACTTGCTTAACGGTGAAGGAAAACATCGTGAGGAAACCTGCATGCCTGAGAGTTCACAAAAATTTTCTCGAAGGTGTGTGAAGCCCGCCAACCCGAACTTGGCCAGCGTGGTGGGCTATGGCCAAACCCCTCTCAGTCTGAGAGGAGACCCGTGCCCAGCAGTGGGACGTAAAAAGGGGTTGAGATGATGAGATGAGAATCTACCTATATAATATATAGTTTGCTATCACTTTTGGTTTTTACAAATCGCATGAAAATCATGGAATTTCCGGGATAAATGGTAACGTAAATTGTATTTTAACCCCAGAAATAATTTATCTCCAATCCCAGCCAAATCCCTTAGATTCCTTCGAACATTATATAGTAGCATATTTACAAAGCAGATTATGTGTTTTACCAGCTTTGTTTGTACGTAATAGCCTTTTAGGTGAACCACGCGTAAAATCTAACTACGTTGAAAGGTCCAGCGCGGCGCAGGGCGGTGAAATCAAACGTAAATAAGCAAATAGATCCCAAATACGTTTGTACTATTGAGTAAACCGTTTTCAATGTTAATTACTTTCGACCACGTGAGTTTAAAAAATATTGTTGTTTTGCATTAAATTGCATAACAATGGTGTATTGATTGCATACAGAAATTATTATTTTGATGCAGCCAGAAATCACGTATGGGTACACTAAGTGTATTGGATAACGTTTCGAAACCATCAGCCCTAGCCATAGTAATGTCTCAACTCCCATCCATGCGTCTTTTCAGATTGATATTGCATCGCTTTCCAACGAAATTCAAAAATGTATGAAAGTGCGCGGAAGTCATGTGATCAATTTAGCGATCATTTTCATACATTTTTGATTTTCGTTCCATTTCCAGTGCAGTTTTTTAGCGTATCACAAAATGCCATTATTATGACCGGAGACGCATATATCTTGGTTTGGGAAAATTATAGAGATCTCAGCCCGTCGTCGGCTCACTACAACCTTTACCTGACCATAAAATTCCTCCCAGAAGATGCGGGCGCAGATAACTATGACGCGGTGTGGTTGTGTCTATGGCCATGGTTCGATTCTTGACATATTATATGCCAGTTTGGATTTTTATACTGTTCAGATTGGCTCAAGTTTGGTCTCAGAGGTAGGAAGCTTCGGTCGGGACTGCTTACCTTCCGGAAAAAATGTGCTAACTAGCCTCCCCGTACATTGCTATGTAGCAACTGATAAATTTTAAACTCATTCCAAATAAATATGGTCGGTTCCAAATAACTAGGTACGATTGCATCTCCGAATCTACAATATGAATTCTTAATGAAATAAATATTTAAAAAATTTACATGAGTATTGTACGCTATCGCTAAATTGAACACGTGTCGTCCGCGCAAATAACTTTGAGCGAATCGAATAGAAATACGAGTATGTTATACTAGCAGAAACCCGCAGCTTCGCCCGCGCAAATTTTAGTTTTCCCTACACACGGGAACCATCTATTTTCCGGAATAAAAAGTAGCCTTTGTGCTAATTTGGGACGATTTTCAGCCAAAAAAATTCAGCAGTTGCGCCGTAAAGGAGTAGGTATATCTCCCGCATAAATATTTGTTTTCACTATTTCCGCCGTAATTGTGGATTCCCAGTACAATATCTATTAATCTAGGATATAATCTATCTCCGTTTCAAATTTCAGGCAAATCTGTTCAGTAATTACGGCGTGAAGGAATATTTTTGCCTCGTGAATATCAGCTTTTCACTCGTATTATATCAACCATGGAATTTTCCGGGATGAATGGTAGCCTATGTAATAATCCGAATCTCCTTACCGAATTTTAGTCATTTCAGTTCAGTAATTACAGCGTAAAGTAATACTTTTTGCGCGTGAACATCAATTTTTCAGTTTTCCCGCGGAAACCATGGATTTTTCTGGGATGAAAAGTAGCCTTCGTATTAATCCAGGATATAATCTATCTTTATTGTGAATTTCAGCCATATCAGTTCAGTAAATACGGCGTGAAGTAGTATTTTTCGCGTATGAATATCTGTTTTTCTTTTTTCCTGCAAAAACCATGGATTTTTCCGGGATAAAAAGAAGCCTATTTATTAACCCAGGATATAATCTATCATCATTCCAAATTACAGCCAAATCGGTTGTGCACTTGCGGCATGAAGATTTTTTCCGCCTGAATTTCGGTTTTTTTACTAATCCCACGGGAACTATGAATTTTTTCGGGACGAAAAGTAGCCTCCGTATTAATTCAGGATATAGTCTAAGTTTGTTCCAAATTTCAGCCATATCAGTTTAGTAATTACGGCGTGAAGAAGTATTTTTCTCGCGAGAATATCGGTTTTTCACTTTTCCTGCAAAAACCATGGATTCTTCTGGGATAAAAAGTACCCTATTTATTAACCCAGCATATAATCTATCTCCATTCCAAATTCCAGCCAAATCGGTTGTGCACTTGCGGCATGAAGATTTTTTTTCCGCGTGAATTTCGGTTTTTTACTAATCCCACGGGAACCATGATTTTTTTCGGGACGAAAAGTAGCCTTCGTATTAATCCAGGATATAGTCGATCTCTTTTTCAAATTTCAGCCATATCAGTTCAGTAATTACGGCGGGAAGTAGTATTTTTCCCGCGTGAATATTGGTTTTTCCCTTCTCCTGCAAAACCTATGGATTTTTCCGGGATGAAAAGTACACTATTTATTAACCCAGGATATAATCTATCTCTATTCCAAATTTCATCCAAATCGGTTGTGTACTTGCGGCGTGAGATTTTTTTTCCGCGTGAATTTCGGTTTTTAACTTATCCCACGGGAACCATGAATTTTTTCGGGATGAAAAATAGTCTATATGGTAATGCAAGATATAATATACCTCCATTCCAAATTTTAGCCAAATCGGTACAGCGTGAAGCCGTATTTTAACTTGATAAAATCCTAACTTCGGACCCCCGTTTCACCCCCTTAGAAGGTGAATTTTGAAAAATCCTTTCTTAGTGCACCCCTAGACCTCACAAGGAATATGTGTGCCAAATTTGGAGTCTCTAGACCCAGCGGTTTGGGCTGTGCGTTGATATGTCAGTGAGTCAGTCAGTCAGTCAGTCAGTCAGTCAGTCAGTCAGTCAGTCAGTTTCTTCTTTTATATATATAGATGATAACGGCTTTACTACTACTTAATTTTAAAATATTACAATTATGTTTAAATGCAATTTTACAAAGAAACAAATTGTTTAGTGCTTAAATATAATAATGGGCATAAACAAAAATTTAATATAAACGCAAACACATAATTTCACGAGTTCGCGACTCGTGGCTGCCTCCGCGTCGTTTGAGCGGTGATAGGAATAAAGGCTACGACGAAGGGACCAATAAAATATGTAGATTTGACTGCGGCCGTATTTTTCTCGGTGTAATCTGCATTATTCAGGCTTTGTCACGAACTTCGACAGTTTAACAGCGTTTATCTCTCGCCTTGCAAATTGAGCTACGACTTTAAGACAAACGGGACTCACTTTCATTACCATAATGGGGCCGCCCGATTCTTTGCCAGGAACTGGTTGAAGGTAACTTTTAACTATAGATAAAACCAGTTGGTGGGTGATATAAAACTAACAACTCTGTGTATTACTGGTATTACTATAGATATATTGTTTAATATTATATTAATTGTCATTTTTAGTTTTCAATAAAATATGAAAGTCAACATTGTGTTCTTTAGTGCACTACATACCCACTTACAATACCCACAAAAAGTATATGAAATCTCAGGCCGTATTTGGGATATACATAAGTTTTCGGTGCTCTTTTTGACGCATATAGGCTCCAGGTCACATCAGTCTCGCAACTACTTGTTCAGTCCAGCAGAATAACATAATAGTACTAGAGATAATTATTTCCTAACTGTGAAACATATCTACATAAGGCATATATGACTCTGCCCAAGCATAGCTATAGCTCTCTAGTTTCTAGTTGAAGGCGACCGCAATATTTAATTTTATAAAGAATCGACTAACAACTATCAAATCCACGGTATTTCATCTGTGTTAACTTAGTATTATACCTATTTTTAGACGGATATAATTAATTAATTTATTTGATATAGTGTACACAAAATCATAGTATCTACTTTCTACGTTGTAGTACTACTCTTTGCATTATGTATATTTAACTTAAATTCATACTAAGACGAATGTCTTTTCAGATATTTGGTACATCTGAAATCTGAATAGATACTAATGTTCCATTCATTATTATTGGTCAGGTACCACAGTAGCTAAAAATAATAATACTTTCCAAAGAAACGTAGCTCCTAAATATACGATATCGTAGAGAGTGTTATTAATATAGTTCTTTCATATTCCAGTCTACGAAAGGCCTTGAAAAGATCAATAGTTCAGTCGGTGGCCAGCGCTCACCCAGTACCCACTCTATCAGCGATTAGTAATGGTCTGGTGGACTCTCTTGGCCTTTTCGAACATCTAACAACTCGCATTTCATATTTCCTTATATTTTCTTGACTGTGTAGTATGTATAAATTGAACTAATGCTTTATACGTTATCCACATGAGTAGATATTATCCAATAGCTTATAAACTCTAATAAACAAACTCCTCCGGAACAGTTTCACCGATTTTTATGAATTTTTATTTTCTGTGTACATTCGTAATAAATTATTTTTCATATCCCTAATGGCAAAACCCGCAGGACTACGAACTACATATTTACCTAGGTATAGAAAAAACTTCGTATGGTACACCCATACGAAGTGATACTAATGGACTAATTACAAGATCTATTAGTGAAACGCTACAACCTTAAGTGTATAAAACTATTAAAACTAAAACCTGTAAACTAAACTGTTAAAAGTGTATAAAACTGATTTGTGGATTGCTTCCAAGTGAAAACTGCTGTAGTAATATTTCATTCATAACCACTTACCCAAGCTCTTATCGGTCGTTAATTTCCTCGATACGTGACTTCAACGATTTTATGGTTATTATTATAAAAATCAATCACACGAGTAAAACGTTAGGTTAGGAATTATTATATGAAGCTATTACTTAACGTAGTATTAACTAAAATAACATAGTTAGGTAAAATAGTAATCCTAGTGTTGAAGACATCTATATGTACCTAAATAGTCGATACGTCCAAAGACCAAATTCATCTATAAATGTTTTCAAGATGGTAGGTGAGATTTTTCCATGATTTTCCCAATAACAGAAACTCATTATCAAGTTCTTAATAAAAGAAAAGGCAGCACTGGTAAAGTGGCAAAAACATTGGATCTCAGATTTGTCGCAAAAAATGTGACAAGTCATCAAATCTACATATTTTATTAGTCTCTCCCTCCAAGTTTGACCCTCTGCTGTCGGTTGGGTCCGATCGTTCTTAGAGATGTTCTTTATTACTACGAAGACGTATCGATATCGCATGATCGAATCACATAAAAATCTAGCAACTTCTTAAATCGGAACAGAGTTATTGAACATTTAAACTATTGGATAAATCATGGATTTCGCGATTTTTCACGAATCGTAAATTTTTTCAAACTTCTATCTTCTACTTATATCTAATTTCAAGGAAGTTTGCATAAATAAATCTACCTAAATGTGTAACTATAGACTGCTTTATACTTATTTCTAAATCCCGCGAGAAGTGTGGATTTTTCCGAGATCTAGTGTCCCATATATTATATCAATCTAAGTAATAGGTTATTTATGTTCCAAACTTACATACAAACTTTCGTTTATCTATTCAGGAGTTATACTTTACTGGAATAATAATATGTCAAAATAAAAACGGAAACATCAAGAATCACTTATTTTCTTCAACTTTTGACAAAAAGTAAACAAAAAAGAAATCATTACAATAAGTGCAAAAATTCTTAAAGCTTTCATTAAAATTGATCACCATAGACTTCCATAAAGTAGCACCTACTACAACCCAATACGTTATTGTTTTCTTGACACGTAATGAATTTTAAAAGTATTTCTTATTTCATAGCAAAATAGACACGGAGGAGAAAAATAAAATAGGATTTGTCGATAGTCCGTACGTGCAGCAGTATCCGATATTACAGGACTTTCAAATAGGTATCAACGACAGGCGGCGGTGGCCTCGGCCGACTGCGGCGACACTTCATAAAGAATACTTTTATACCCAGCCTTTTATTTATGATGTCCCTTCATATCTGGCTTCGTTTTATTGTTGGGTAAGTATATAAGAGACGACTTATTGAATTTCCATATTGGACTCTTACTTGCAGACACAAATGTATGCATTTTGCTAAAAAAAATGTTACATATTTTGCTATTTCATTTCATATTATGAAGATCCCAATTTATACTTACTTACGTAACACCGATATGAACCTAAGGATGAGTTCATCTGAACATTTTACCGTAAAACCTTCTTTATAGAAGTAAAAAGTAGGGCTATATCCGACAAAATTTCCATTAACACGCCATCGGCAAAAATCGGAAATAATACAGTTATCATCTAGTTGATTATCACTTTGTTATCACAAAAAAATAAATTTTAATGTCGTTTCTATGAAAAGCATCGTTCGTTCGTTTGTTTCAGCAGACGGACGTCCATTGCTGGACAAAGGCCTCCTGCAATGATTTACAGCCCGCACGGTCCTGCGCTAACTGTATCCAGCGCCTTCCCGCGACCCTTTTAATGTCGACAGTCCATCTGGTCGGAGGCCTGCCAACACTGCGCTTACCCGTGCGGGGTCGCCATTCCAGTACTTTGAGTCCCCAACGTCCGTCGGTCCTACGAGCTATGTGTCCCGCCCATTGCCACTACAGCTTCGCGACACGTTGAGCTATGTCGGTGACTTTGGTTCGTCTACGGATCTCCTCATTTCTGATTTGATCCCGCAGAGAAACTCCGAGCATAGCTCTCTCCATCGCCCGCTGAGTGACTCTGAGCCTTCTTATGAGGCCCATAGTAAACGACCATGTCTCGGATCCGTATGTCATCGTATGTGATGAAGAAAAGCATCAGCAAATATTTATTCTGAAGTACTGTACTCGTAGATGAAGAAAACATAAGCTTTTTCAAAATAATTCGAAATTCGTATATAAGGCAACTTTGTTTGGTACCTGCTGCCTGATGCAAAGAATTAAAGAGTTGCTATATATTATTCAAATCAGAATGGCGGGGGTCTTTTTACTGTGGAATGGCGGTTGCGCGGTACATCGCTCCGCACTTCGGAACGTGACCGAGTGGCCTGGAATCACTGATCATTCCTAGCACACTGGAAGAGACTACAAAAAAATACGCGCCGAATTAAGGCTACCATTGGCAAGAGGATAAAACCCCCACGACCTTTTATTAATCTAGAGCATGGATTAAATAAAATGATTAATAGGGTAAGTACAGATTTTGAAGATAACGGCATTTATGAAAAAGGCCTAAGGCCCGGTTTCCACCAATGCGGAGTGCAGGGGAGCTGTGTTTCAGTAACCAATCAGATTTCGTCATTTTGACATCTCCGACACTGAGGGGAGAGGAGATGTTGAAATGACGAAATCTGATTGGTCACTTAAACACAGCTCCGCTCCGCTCTCCTTTGGTGGAAACCGGGCCTATTGTAAGTATTATTAACTTTTCGTAGGTACTAACGGCGATAACTAGTATCACTTACAAAATTAACATTAAGTAATTAACATTAAGTAGAGAGATAGTAGTAGATTATAGTGATAGCTTTTATGTTTTCTTCGCTCTACTAAAGCATAAACTTTTTACTTTATTTTCCTCTACCTCTCACTTAACTTTATAAAACCTTTCTCTGTTTATGCAATTACGATGTCATATTAACATATCTATTAACTTCGTAAAATAATAGTAGTACAATGCGTTTAAAACTTTAGCTACGAGTATTTCGCGTACCTAGTTGAATGTTTTAATTGAGATTGGAAATTATTATTGCCTAGCATAAAACAAAAGAAGTTATAAATAATGAAGTGTGCGAGTGTTTGCGATAGTTGTAAATTCGTGATATCAATGACTCGTACAGGGGCATGTAACATCGCGCAGTGCATCCGGAATTAGGTCGAACGATGAATTAAGTCCATTAGTGTATCTAGTTGTTAACGCTTCGCTTTGTGCTTCCAAATTGCGGAATTGCATTCAAAACCCAGTCCCACGCTGTCTCGATGTCTAAACGTGCCTGTTAATCATTACAATCTGATTCCAACCAACATTATCAACGCTTCTACAACGTAATATTTATGATCGTGCATACCACATCACATTTTTATTCAATTTATATATTTATAGGTACATCAGTCAGCCAATTGCTTTGGCTTTCCGATGCAAAGCTGTGTAGAACCTACCAGGAGTTCTACTCCATAACACGGTTATATCATCGGCAACATCGTTACTTATGATCAGCGCCTAGATTGTGAAACAAAATCGTATTCATCGTTACCGTAATCGTTTACAAATTCTGCCCTCTGATTGGTTCCCTGATTTGTTTTAGCCAATCGGAAGGCAGAATTTGCTAACGTTTACGATAACGATCAATACGTTTTTCTCACGAAATCAGTGCCGCTGTTTGCAGTCAAGCACTAATTTGTAATTGGATTAATAAGAATAAGTATTCGTACAATAAATGAAAATGGAATAATCCATTCCATTTGTTCTGATTTCCACGTTCAAATGTTTTATTCCAACCAGTGAAATGCCGCGAATGGGCCTGGACCGAATTACTATGGTCGCAAAAATTGTACGGTTAGATTGTTGGAAATAATGGACATCACGATCCAGCGAAGAACAACAAACGTAGTTATTGTTTGTAAGAGATGTAATGTACGTAATGCCTACTTTAGAAACATATCACATAAATGTACCTAAGTAGGTACCTTCAAATGTTACAATTTCATTAAAATCTTAGATTATGCCCAAATACATACCACGGGTGTGCCCGCATAATTGGAGTTTTTTGTGGTTTTTCGCAATTTGTAAGTTAATAAGACAAAGTAGACTTATGGCAGTAAAATTTTGGGAATCCCAGTATATCTTTGCGTGTTTATATAAAAAATCTTTGCTTGAAATTGTCAAGTTTAAGAAATCAGTCGGAGATTTGCAAGTTACTCACTTCAAACTCGATACTTGGACTAATTTCGAAGGATAGGCATTTTTAAGCAAAGATATATTTAAAAATGTAAAGATGATACTGCAATTCCCGTAATTTGACTATCAAAGCCTATTATGTCTGATTAGCGTACAAATGGCAAAAAACCACGAAAATTTTGAATTTCGCGGGCAGACTCGTTGATTTCGCCTTAAACTTACTTGGTTTTTCACGTAGCGTTGCAGTTAGCTAGGCACTGAGGCCAAACCTCTGTGGTTATCTCGGTGTTTGTAATAAAGCCTTCGGAATTGTATTTGATTTGATAATAAATAAAAAATACTTACAAAAGGTATGTATAATTAATATTTTTCGTTTAAAGTAAAGTTGTAAAGCTATCCAATGAAAGGCCTTTATTCAGCTCACTGCCAGCAGCACCCCAACAGAGTATAGGATTGCAAATTCCATTGAACTGTAAACGCGCAGGCTGTGGAAATAGAAACTAAAAGTCGAATAGCTTTTTCCCTGTTTGTGCATAACTCTATAGAAATTGTATTCAATAATTATTATTAAATCAATATTCATTCAGTGGAAATGTAGTAAACAGAGAACCAAATATTTACATAAAGTACAAAATAATATCATTTATAAATTTCCCTATTTTTTAGTGTAGTACTTTCATTTGATATATATATATCCCAGCAAAAACATTTTCATGTAAAATGTTGCCAAGACGAGAACATGTGGCTCACACTATCAAAAAGTTATCAGATCTCATGTAGAGCAAGACTTCTAACTCTACACGCCCTAACTCTATAAATCCTAACTTTATAAACTCTACACTTTAGTCAAAATATATTATGTCTTGGCTGTTTCGGTACCGTCACATGGGCGTAAAGTGAAGAATTTATTCACTGTTCAGTACTTTTCTAATAGAGTTTTGCAAGTGGCATAATGGACCATGCAAAATTCAAGAAATTTCACATTAAAATTAAATGGTATCACCATTGTTATGGGAAAAAACTTCCATTTATTAAAAATATCTTCTAAAGCAAAGGAACACACTTTTGCAAAGTGTGATGAAGTATTTGAAACCAATGCAGTTAGTAAAACCTAAGTGCAGTTTCTGAGGAGACTCAATACCTATCTAATAATTAATAATCGTTACTACAGAAACTAGGTATTGTATATCAGAAAAGTACAAAGTCAGTGAATAATATTTTTACTTTACACCCATGTGACAGTAACGAAACAGCCAAGACATAATATATTTTGACTAAAGTGTAGAGTTTATAAAGTTAGGATTTATAGAGTTAGGGCGTGTAGAGTTAGAAGTCTTGCTCTACATGAGATCTGATAACTTTTTGATAGTGTGAGCCACATGTTCTCGTCTTGGCAACATTTTACATGAAAATGTTTTTGCTGGGATTTCACTTCTTTTTGTAAGTTGTTTACGACTATATTTTTTATTTGGTTAATTTCCTTTTCTTTGGTGTATTTTTTGAATATCATTGCAAGGTTTTGCAATGATATTCAAGAAATGTCCGAATTCAACATTTGTCCGAATCAAGTATCCCCCCCCTCTATCATTTAAATGAGGGAACCCTCCTTGGTTCACCTAGTTTATTTTTTCCTTATTTGTAGTTTATTACAAAGAGTCCCCTTATCAATTTTGAGACCTCTAGCATCAATATTTGCGGTATTTCATACAAACTTCCATCCCCTATTTTAAGGGGTTGGGGGGTTAAATTTCCAACTTTTGGAATTTTTTGTTTGTTGTGTGCTAATACTAGCTTATATACCAAAATTCATAAATTAAGTTTTTATTATACCTATATACTTATGGGAAACCCCATACGAACTTCCAACCCCCTAATTTTATGGATGTGGGGTGATTAACTAAAAATCCTGAAACACGTATTTAATTGTTTATTACAAAGAGTCCCTATATGAATTTTGAGACCTCTAGTATCAATATTTGCGGTAATTTCATACAAACTTCCATCCCCTATTTTAAGGGGTTGGGGGGTTAAATTTCCAACTTTTGGAATTTTTTTGTTGGTTGTGTGCTAATACTAGCTTATATACCAAATTTCAGAAATAAGTTTTTATTATACCTATATACTTATGGGAAACCCCATACGAACTTCCAACCCCTTAATTTTATGGATGTGGGGTGATTAACTTAAAATCCTGAAACACGTATTTAATTGTTTATTACAAAGAGTCCCTATATGAATTTTGAGACCTCTAGCATCAATATTTGCGGTAATTTCATACAAACTTCCATCCCCTATTTTAAGGGGTTGGGGGGTTAAATTTCCAACTTTTGGAATTTTTTTGTTGGTTGTGTGCTAATACTAGCTTATATACCAAATTTCAGCTTTCTAGGTCTTCAGGAAGTACCTAGGAATTTTGATGATCATCAGTGAGTCAGTCAGTCAGTCAGTCAGTCAGTGACGAAATTTGGGTTTTTTAGACGTCAATAAAATCTAAAGTATAAGACCTATAAAATTGAAACTTTATCGGTTTAATAAGTTCACTGGCGACATCATTTTCCGAGAATTTTGATTATCTGAAATAATTCAGGCCTAAGTTATAAGGGTTTAAAAATACGGCGAAACACTTCGAGAAAAGATAGGTAGTGCCCTCGCGCTTCGCTTGGCTCGTCTTGGCGGGGACACTACCGTGTCCCCAGATCATGGGATACATAAAACAATAATAAAATGTTAAGGCGTCCGCCATATTGGATTTAGAATGACGTAATTCAGTTAACCATTATCATCCAAACTAAACACGAATCCAAAATATTCGACATAATCGGTTAAGGCCATTTTAAAATTCAGTGGTAAATTTTGACCTGAACCATACTTACAAACATGTCAAGTGAAATATATTATTATGAAAGCTTGTAAAATTGTGTTGTGTAGTGTTGTAAAAAGATAGTCCAAAACATAAGCTCTAGGTAGCTTATGAAACAAATAAAAAGCACCTCGGACATAGCTCTCCTGCTGCTTAGCTTAGCTCACCTGGGAGACAGGATATAACTGTAAATACAGGATAATAAATCAAATCTAACAAATAAGATGTGAAAAAAATATTTTACCATTGATCCTATTGACCTATATACTCCTAAGGTATCGCTTAGCGTGTTGATATAAGAAATCCAAAAATGCATGTTAGGAATGCACAAATCCAGTTTTTGTACACGTAACTATCGATATTATATTGAATTTATTTTTTTCGCTCTCATTCTCACGAAAACGTGTGTGGGTGCAACATGCAGCGTCGCGGAAGAATAAAACAAAAAACGACGTTTTACGTAATTTATAAACATAGAGCCAATTCTCAAAAATCTATTTTTAAGCGTTTTTGGATAGTTTCCGATAAAAATGAGAAAAACTGAGATTTTTGAGTAACTTTTGGGAGAACTTTCTATCAAGAAAATTTTATCCAATCGTGTTACAGTTTCTGAATTTGTGTTGCACTGAATTCGATTTTAAGTTAAAGTTACGTTAAAATATGAAAGTAATTGTATTTATAGTATTTAAACTGCGGGTCACTAAAAATCGCTTCAAAACGCCGTCTACGCTGCCATTAAAATACAAATATCAAGATCGAAATACCACAGTTGTGGGGACAGTGGCGCCACAATCCCACAAGTAAGGTCGAGTTGGATATTGACAAACGCAAACAGTCTCAAGGAAAGTTCCATTAAACTTACTAGTTTGAACCATACAACGAATGAGATTATTAACCCTCGAGCGATACGAGTTTCGGCAGTTTAGGACAGAGATAGTTATTTGAATACGAACTTCTGGTTGTTCAAATTAATAAAACAACTTGTAAGTTATATTTTACTTTGAATAACGATTAAAACATTATAATATTGATAGTGATCATAAAAAACCAGCCAAGTGC
Organism: Coenonympha glycerion; assembly: GCA_963855885.1. Taxonomy (NCBI): domain Eukaryota; kingdom Metazoa; phylum Arthropoda; class Insecta; order Lepidoptera; family Nymphalidae; genus Coenonympha; species Coenonympha glycerion. The sequence goes on along the minus strand of OY979637.1, from coordinate 9,317,265 downwards.
GAATCGAACTCACGCGCCGAAAGAGGTATTTTGCACAGAAGGAGTACCTACCAAAGCCATTATATTCACTTCATTCACCAAACCGTAAAGTAACTTTATTTTTGGAGAATTCTAATTAAAAAAAATCCTAGTTGAAGAGCTTTTTGATTTTATTTTTTTTGTATAATTTAGGTTTATGAACTATTATTGATCATTTTTATCTCAGATTTTTGATACTAGAACTTGGTATAAAGATTATGGCATCATCTCGGTGGGATTTGAACCCATAACTCCACTGCTATAGCAGCTGGAGCGTCTACCAACTGGACCACAAGTACTGCAGAATGACGCAATCGGAAATGTATCCTTTACAGTCATTTAACAGCAATATACATTGATAATTCCCTTTCACCACGTTAAACCACAAAATTATTACATTACTTTTCCTCATTTTATAATAATTTGTCACTATTGCAAGATATTTCTACTAGAGTCTACGCTGGCGTTTAAATCCGCAACTAGAAGCGGAGCGACAATCATCTGACAGGTATCGGTTGAAGACCCATTAACTCGCCTCCCCCTCGCCTTCCACCGACTGCGTACACGACATGACAGCGACATCAGCGTTAAAAGAAACTCCGCAGCTCTTATTACCTTACTCAAAAAGGTAATTTCACAATGTATTTTTTTCATGAACTTATGGTGGCATTAAACCCTTTTCTCCCGGCTATACTAAAGATGGTGATAATTTTAAGGGAGTTTCAAGAACAGAAACTCTAAAAATACTGCGATTACAACATGTTAATATATAATACGATTTTTTTCGTTTGTTTCCTTTGGCGACTGTTTTTATTACGGATAAACAAATAGTGAAATATTCAGTTAATTTACTTTTAAACTTCTTTACTTAAGATAGAGAAGCCAAAAAACGAAAAAGGCCCGAAGGATAAAGCAGTCTTTAATGCGACCATCAGCTTATGCAAAAACTTAAAACAAGTAGCTAGGTATGTATGTGTTTTATTGAACGAAATCCGTAGAAAATGCCGAAATTTAGAACGTGTGAGCTTTACAGCTGAGTGCATAATTATATCAATTAATCGCAGCCTCCGAGATGAGGTAAATAGTAATGGAAACGGCACGAAATACAAGATACCTACTCCGTTCGCAACACCACTGGGGAAATAAATGGAACACGTCGCTAAGCGCATTGATATCGTTATTTATGTATTCATAAATTCACGGCTCTTCAATCGCGGTGTGGGAACGTTAATAAAAATTAAATCCCGATAATAGTTTTTATATTTCAAATCTCTTAAAAAGGTAGGTACGGTTAACATCGTCATTTTTGATGTTTACAAATTATTTGTTTCCTATCTACAAATCAAATTTTAAAATAAAATAAATGAACTGGTAATATCTGCAACAAATACTTAAATAGCCAAATATTACTCGTATATTTCACAGCCAAAGCGCTGCGCTCCAGAATTAGTAATTAAAATCCGTCCGTCAGAGCAGATACTCGTAGCAAAACATTAGCTTCCAACACTAGTTAGAAGCACTGGATTCGAAACGGGCTTCGCAAAATAGAAAACGGGTGTATTCCGCCAAAGTAGGAAATTGGAGCAAACATTGCAACTTCCCGATCTAGCATCTCGTGTACACGTATTTAAAAGGAATTCAACACGCCCAATCCTTGTAGAACAATGAGTTTTTTATAAACATTTTCTCATTTTGGCACTGTGTTCGAATGTGTGCTCTATAGTATGTTTTTGACGTAAATCTATATCTAGATAATTTAAAGTTTCTTTACAGGTGGGGCATAAAACTGATGATTATATAAAGTCAGATGTTACAACTTGCTGCTGCATAATACCCACATACTATTTAGCTCCTCGATTTAAAAAAAACCGGCCAAGTGCGAGTCGGACTCGCGCACCGAGGGTTCCATACCATGAAAGAAGTAAAACATTGAAAGAATCACTTTTGTTCATGAACTTACGAGTATAATTTACATGTAGGTACTTTTGTTGGCAAACCGCAAACGTAACTTTGTTTTTGGCGGATTATTGTTATTATCAAAAAAAGTATATTAGTCAGCGAGTTGGTTTTATTTTTCCTGTAAAATATACGTTAACTTGTATTGATCATAATTATTTCAGATTTTTCGATTGGTAAACTTCGGAGATAAGGGGGGGGGGGGGGGGGAACGGTATTTTTTTCGACAGTTTGCCCAATAAATAAAAAACTATCAGGCTTAAAAATAAAAAAAAATTAGTTTTAGAATACACAAGTAACGCCCTTTCATATGATACCCCACTCAATATTGTTATCTCATTTTGAAATTTTATCGACCCGGTTTTCCCCCCTTTTTAAATAATAAAAAAAAAACAATTTTCAAATTTTTACGATTGTTATGACGTCGGGTCACTATTACCTAAAACTATTCTAAATTTCAAGTCGATAGCTTGAATAGTTACTGGAATAATCGAGTGTGACAGACGGACGGACGGATGGACGGACGGACGGACGGACGGACGGACGGACGGACGGACGGACGGACGGATGGACGGACGGACGGACGGAGAAAGTCTCACTATAAGGGTTCCATTTTTACCATTTTGGTATGGAACCCTAATTATAAAAATACAGGCTAAACCATGAACTTTTCTTAAGAAAGCTCTGAACATGCCTACCCTGAGTTAACTGGTAATTAAACGAATTAAATCACAAGAAATGTCGAGACTTGTACAGAGCCTTGCCAGCCGATTTTGGATTGATTTCCAACATATAATATCTAGCTAGAAAATAACAAATTCTATAAAGTAAACAAAACTGATCGTTTAATTTACCGGTCACTCAGTAGGTACCGATACCTACTTGCTCTATCCGTTATAAAAACCTAAGTTTAAACATTAATATTTGCACCGAAATAAACTAAGCTATTATTGCAATAGTTATTTAAAAGCACTAAACAACGTATCTAATACACTACTGCAACAATTTTCATCAAGCTAGACTCGCATTTATTTATTTTGTAAGCTTTATAGAGCTTATTTTCAACAGTGTGCCATAGTTGCTTTAGCTTCACTGCAAGCTTCTAATAATACCATTGCTCGTTGTTTATCAGTGATAGTATTCATGGAACTCTGTTTAAATATCTTCTTATGAAGACTGGTGAGCATTTCTTGAAGTTGCGGTCGTGTAGCGGTGTAGACATTAGAGAGTGATCGGGATCTATGCTCGGGCGGCAGTTTCGTAGAGCGCCAAAAGTTAATCTGCAATATCTAATTTAAACAAAAAAACTTGAAATAAAAAAAGACAATCAGAAAAGGAGAGGAAAAGGAGCAAATACTGGAGAGTATACGCGCCACTATCAATTTTCTGCCCCCGTTTCGAAAAAATCATCACCATGGACGAAATAAATGTGATACCCATGCGCGTATGTATTAGCAAAGGCAGTTTACGTGCACCGATATGAACCTAAGGATGAGCCCATATGAATATTTCACCGTAAAACTTCTTCATACAAGAAAAAAGTGTTGCGCTTTTGACAAAATTCCCGTATAAATATTCCAGTCTCCACAATATTAAGAATTGTGAAAGAAACCGTCCCTGCGCAAATGCGTACTAATAACACTAGTGATCTGTGGCGTGGACCGCGGTCCGATACTGCGGTCGGCTTACTACTGACACTGTTGGTGTCAAAAGAAACATTTTTGACACCAGTAAACTGGTGACATTTTTTCATATGGTTCGCCGAGTCCTAAGTATAATTACGTCTATTTTTACATGGCGTATTATACTAACAGTGATAAGCTTAGGTACACATAGAATAACTATGCACCCAGATACACTAAAAGGCTCATCGATTATAATTATCGTTGAATAGATTAACTATGTTACGCTTTTTATTAATATTATTATTGTAGAAAATCTTCAAACGGAATCATTCTGTTCGGAACGGTCTATTTTCATTTTAAAAGAATGTTCCTAAAGTATTCAATCGGATTGAGTTACTTTGGACAAACAAGCAAAAAACGTTACGACTCAACGTTTTAGTTACATTTCCACGGTTTGCATCCGTTTACAGTTCAATGGAATTTCCAATCCTATCCCGTTACTGAGCTGCTCTTAATAAATCCTATCCCAGCATTGGCTGCTTTTGCAGCGTTTATCAAAATTAAAATAACTTTTTACCCACTGTTTGTTTGAATCTCTTATTTTCTTTTAGTTGGAAGGAACTTAAAAAGATTACCAATCTTTATTCTAAAAACTGATAAATCTGTAGTCTGTACTTCTTGATTATTTTCTGCGTTAAGAATGCACTGACCTACGTTTTCTCGATACATTCAAAATACCAAATCATTTGTAATTCGTGCATATTTCGATCATGTTGTGGTAGTATTCGGATTCATATAGTAATAATCGTATACCTGACCATATTTGGTTCGGAAATACTTCTTTAAAACGAAATAATAATCAATTTTGGTCAAAATTTTCATAACTTTCCGTAATACAAAAAATTATGAATGAAAACTTGTAACTTTCTTTATAAACTGGTGTTTTTAGGGTTCCATACCAATTTGGTAAAAATGGAACTCTTATGGTGAGACTTTCTCCGTCCGTCCGTCCGTCCGTCTGTCACACTCGATTATTTCAGTAACCATCAAAGCTATCGACTTGAAATTTGGAATAGTTTTAGGTAATAGTGACCCAAATATTTAAAAAGGGGGGAAAACCGGGACTTCGAATTTTTAAAATGAGTTAACAATATTGAGTGGGGTATCATATGAAAGGGCGTTACTTGTGTATTCTAAAACCGATTTTTATTTATTTTTATGCCTGATAGTTTTGGATTTAAAGAGCAAACTGTCGAAAAAAATACCGTTCCCCCCCCCTTATCTCCGAAGTTTATCAATCGAAAAATCTGAAATAATTATGATTAATAGACATTAATGTATATTTTACAGGAAAAATAAAATCAACTCCTTAACTATTATACTTTTTTTGATAATAACAATAAACCACCAAAAACAAAGTTACGTTTGCGGTTCGCCAACAAAAGTACCTACATTTAAATTATACTCGTAAATTCATGAACAAAAGTGATTCTTTCAATGTTTTACTTCTTTTATGGTATGGAACCCTCGGTGCGCGAGTCCGACTCGCACTTGGCCGGTTTTTTTCTTTATCTGGACAGTAAAAACTGTGCTCCTGAACTAATGCGACGTGAGATAGTGTTGTATTTATTACAAAATAAATAAGCAGAAAACATGTCCTCTTTGACATAAAAATAAGCAAAACTAAATTCGTTTACAATTTCGTTTAACAAAAGTATTTCGGAACCAGATATGGCCAAGAGCATAGATTATTACTATATGAACCCGAATAACACCACAACATCATCAAAATTATAAATAATTTTGGTATTATAAATAATTTTGGTATTACGTTTGTATAGGAGAAATCGTGGGTTAGTGGCCTCTTAAGTTGTTGAATATAAAAATAAGAAGAAAAATCCCTTGTGACGTTTACAAAAACTTAGCTTTCATAAATCAAAACAGATAAATCGGCCAAGTGCGAGTCGGACTCGCGCACCGAGACTTCCGTACTACATTACAAAAAAAATTAAAACCATAAGAATCACTTTTTCTACCGAACCGCAAACTTGACTTTGTTTTTTGATTTTAATTGCTATCACAAAAAAGTATAATAGACACAGAAATGATTTTACTTTTTCCGTAAAATATACATTAATCCCTATTAATCCTAATTATTTCCAATTTTTGATCATTTGACTTCGGAGATAAGGGGGGATAAAGAGGTATTTTTTTCAACAGTTTGCCCAATAAACCAAAAACTATCAGGCATAAAAATAAATGTCCACTCAATATTGTTATTTCATTTTGAAATTGTAACGACCTGGCTTTACCCCCTTTTTAAATCAAAACAAAAATGAATACGACAAAACAATCCCAAAAGATATACTTTCCAAATTTTTGATAAGCAATATGAGTAAATAACGGTATAACAATTAATAAACGATAACCATCCAGAAATTTAATTACGCAAGAACTGATTGATTGTTTGCAATTAAAAATAGATTAATGATGATTAAAATATTCATATTAAACTTGCAACAGGTCCAACAAAATCATTAGTTCAATCAGTTAACTGTTAATAACACAATGAAAATCGTAAGTTTAAATTTTAACCATTTTACTTAAAAAAACCATTATTAAGAGGATCGTCTAGCTGTAAATTTTAATTCAAAAAGCGATAATATTTTCCTACCCGTAAATGTAGTCTGATTTTCATAATTTTCAGAAATGTTGTATTTGCAATAAAGAACTGTGCTCCTACGTTTAACTTTTTGAGAAATATTGCTGATGTTAAAAGTTATTAGCGTCTAAATATTTTACCTTTTTCACCTTAAAATCTTATCTTATCTTTTTCGCCTAAAAATTAATCTAGACTATTAGCGTAATTATTGTATTTATTTAAATAAACTAAAATACTACAAAAATAAAACGTGCGAGCCTAGACTATGCTGCTGAGCGTGTACTGAAACGAATGAGACCAAAAATATTCAATTTTGGTAAACGTTTGGGACGGTAAAAACATCACCCGAAGTAATATTTCAAGAACAAAATGTAGGCCTAGCTCTGGACTTGCAATTCTCTCTATAGATGGCATAAATAGCATTTTTGAAGACACCTATTCGCATCGTGCTCAGTTACCTACTAGACGATTTTCTTAAATGGACAGAAAAAAAATCATCAAAATAGTTTCTGATATTTTTGAGTTCAACCATATAGAAGAAGAATATTTTTAAAAGCAAAAACTTCTTCATACAAATACTTAGCCTTAGCGATGTATAGCTAAGACTAAGTATTTCCTCCGTCCGTCTGTAAAGGTAAACATTCAAGTTTAACTATGTGGTACGAACTACGAACCCAATGCGAGAAAACAACTTCCACTTGATGATTTTGAGTTATTTTATCATGCCAATAAAAGTTAAACAACAACTTACTGGTAACGGAATATGAAACTCGACGAAGGTAAGGGCGTATATTAAAATGGGCTTTCTTGACATTTTTGGAATGCAATACTTTTTTTTACGTAAGTAGTTATTTTTTAAGATTCCGTACCCAAAGCGTAAAGGGTAACTATACTGAGACTTCACCATCCGTCCGTCCGTACATCTGTCACCTGTATCTCTTGAACTGTGACAGTTACAAATTGAAATTTTCACAGATGATGTATTTTCGTTGCGGCTATAACAAAAGATAATAATAAATAGAATAAAACAAACGTGATTGGTCGCTCATCCAGAAGACCCATTTTTCTCTACTAGTATAGTACTAGTTGGCTATAATTGGGCTTACTGGCTTCAGCATCATAATCTCGCGAATGATAATGGTACGGAGCCCTTGTTGCGCGAGTCCGACTCGCACTTGGCCGATTTTATTATTTTATTTACGAGTCACCGCAGCGCAACACCGAGTAAGTTGAGGATGCGTTACTGCACAGCGTAACTTTTGAGAGATATGTCGGCAACGCCCGCACACAAAGCGCACTTCCACAATGCCTTCGCACTTTGCCAACCTATACTTACAGCACAAATGAACCATAATTGAACCAAAAATGAACCATATTACAAGATTAGAGAGCTCAATTTAACTGCAACAAGTTTTGTAAAGCGCATTCCTAACTTTGTCAGGGGAACAATTCCACATACGAGTACACACGCAAGATAAGAGCACGTCATAAAAGAACACCCGTTACCGAAACTTGGCCTTAATTTGTAAATAAAATTCGACGAAGTTATGTAATTATGATGGAAACAATGAAATTATATTTATTCAATGGGAAGATGCGGCCGCGGTTCGGTAACAATCATTAAACCGAAAAGGACTTATCTCTTCCAAGTTTTTTTAACTAAAAAGGGTAGCGCTTGATTGTGATCACACCTGATGGCAAGTGATAATATAACCGTCTAAGGTGGGTAACGCGCTTGCCGAGAAGACGCCAATTCACCCTTCGTATGAAAAGGTGCCCAGATTGTAAGTAGCAGGAAAGACAGTTATTATACTTCTCTAGCTGCATCCTGTATAGAAAAGTCTTACGAACGATGGAGAAGAGAGAGTCTGCCAAGCTTAGATAGTTGGAGAGGCAAACACATAGGTAATAAGAAGACGAAGACAGCTCCCAGGCGCAGTGAAGCGCCCTCGGATACGAGTGGGAGGTCGTGGGTTCGATTCTCACCGCAAGCCACTTTAGGAATCTTCTTCTTTCTTCCACTACTGCGTGTCCACGAGTAGGCGATTATTCGCCCGTTGCGCGTGGAGACGCCGATGCGGGTCCTCGCCGGATCACTCCAGCCAGCCGAGCTCACTCCAGAATCCGAACAGGTCTCCCAGGTCGCACAGGATATCTTGGAGTGTTGCTGAGGATCCCGGGTAGATCTCGCGTTGGTCCGACACTCTAGTGCATCTTAGTAGCACGTGCGCCGGTGTTTTGCCCTCCTCCATGCAGGCTCTGCACAGAAGGCTGTCCGTGATTCCTAGGGTGGAGAAAATTTAGTGAGCAATGTTCTGTTATCATGCCTACGACAAGTCTTAGTTTGGTGGCTACCGGCAATAGTGCCCGTGCGATGTTGCGTAGAAACGGTTAGAAGTGGTTTAGTACAATGACATCTACGGCTACAGCATCAACCATGTGAGATCGCAGTTAAGTATACTAACTTGTAGAGGATAAGAAAAGAAGAAACTCAGTGTACCCAGTGTAGGTACGATGGTAGTAATGTAGACAATGATCCGATTTAGAAGTAATGGTTAATATTGGGTACAATCAGACAAGACGATGGGATCGCGAGCGGTTAGAAACGAAAGAGGGGATTGCTGTTCGTTGGAAAGTTCAACTGCGAATGCCCGGCGCGAATAATGTTCCTATTTTGACCCAACGACTACGACTCCGACAAATTATATCCTTTTGAACACTTTTGAAAATTTTTGGGTGTAAAGAGGTATGGCTAGACATGTTCCGTTAGAGTGTTCCCAGAATCTATCTGTGAACAACTCGTCACTGTAAAATTAGCAAATTCTACACTGTATAAATAAAACCGGTCAAGTGCAAGTCGGACTCGCGTACCGAGGGTTCTGTACAGCTATAGAAAAAGTAAATCCATGATCAGAATTACGAACCACAAACTTAACATTAGTTTTAGAGGTTAAATGTTACTACCAATAAAAGTATAAAAGATACTTAGTTGGTTTTAATTTTCCCCTCAAATGTACATTAATCCCTATCAATCATTACATAAAGTTTTATTAATGGCACATGTAACGCCCTTTTATATAATATCCCACTCAATAATGTAATCTCATTTTGAAATTTCAACGCCCCGGTTATCCCCCTTTTTAGATATAAATAAAAAGGATTTTCAACATTGTATACTTGCAATAACGTCGGGCCATAATTGCTTACAAATGCTCCAAATTTGATGTCGATATTTAATATACTTACTGAAATAAAGGGTCACAGACAGACGGATAACGCATAGTTTCAGCCATAGAATCGTTAATAGTAATGGTAAAAGTAGTTTTGCCTAAGGACTGAATATGAAACTTATCAAAATTATCGTATCGGGAAATGGGCTCCCGTAACTCAGTGGCGCAGCACAAAGCCGCGATAGCTGGAGGATGCGAATTCAAATCCCGTCCGATGCAATAATAATTATGAACAACAATAATTTAAAAGTAGAATCGTACTATGTAAAGGAATATTATCTGTATTGGTTTTTAACGCACAGAGAGTGTTTGTAGACGGGATTGCAATATTATGTACAAACCCCCAGCCTTTTCCGTCAGATGCGCAGTAACATGGCACTGTTAGAAATATTACCCTATTGCCTACTGAAGCAACAACTTGGATTCTGATCTGATATTGCTTCAGAGAATATTAGGAAACCGATTGCGGAATATTATGAACATTTTACACGTTTGGCTATAATCTTTCCTGTTTTAGATACTTTTTCGTGTCAGAAAGGTGTCAGTCAGTCTGTACCTTGATGTAATATATGAGTACCAGCTGACCCGGCAAACGTTGTTTTGCCATAATCGATATTTTAAAAAAAATCCACACAACCTACTCTCAGACCTACTGGATATCCACAGACATAACAACCGGCCGAACCGTTTCGTTTCGCTACGGATACCCATGAGACGCACCGCATCTAACCTTGGTATATCTTCTAAACTCAAGTCAGGCCAGGTCCACTTATTACATGATCGAGAAATTACATGTAGGCGAACTAATTTGAGACGGCCGCCACGCGCCGGATACTTTGCTCGCGTTAGTTCGGGTAGGTACGGTCTATTTCACGCTGCGTGCGCCCGATAACGACGTAAGTCGTAACCCTACTCGTAGTACGTCGAATGCGATAAAGTTACGCGATAGAAAGAGACCACAACTTTGCGTTTGTTACGTGGTCTTTCCGGAGGCGTGGTCAGGCGCAATTGCAAACTGAATTGCACATTCTGTACCGTTTAGTACTATTATGTATTCCTTGGTACCCTTAGGTACTATTAGCTCAAGATATTATTAGGTGCTATTAGCTCTATTAGATTTGCTCTAGTGAACGTAAAAAAAGAGAAGTGAAGGCAGCTCTAAAATCTTGTCAGTTATAAATATTACACGTATTTTCTCACGATACTCAATACGTTGAAATAGGTATGAAGTAGGTACGAGTATGGACGTTAAAATTCCCTCTAAAATATTTTAGAGGGCTGTCGATTGAGTTCGCGACGATGTTTGCACTGAGCTCAACTTCTGCTGTTGAAAGCGCCTTCGCAGTGTAGCGTGAACGACGAAACTTGACTTCAGACTCTAAGTACACGCAAACACAACATCAACACTTTCAGATATTTTGCTTAGAGATTATTATCAAGGGCCTCGTCAACTCATTCTGTCGTATTTGTCAATAAATTAGCTTTTTCCAGTGACTCCGCGTACGACACTCGGTTTTTTACTAACCTTGCGAGAAACATGATTTTTTGGGATTAAAAATCGGTTTAGTATTTAGGGTTATGTGGATAGGGCGATACCGTCGTCGATAGGTAATTTTCTTAAATTTTTTATGCAAAGAAGCTTCTAAAAGATGAAAAATTAAGGACTGTTAATATCATAAAATTATGATCATATCTGGAAAACACAGACTTGTATACTAAAGACAGGGCGAACAGGGCGAAAAAATGTCGCCAGTTTATGACTGACAATTACTGACTGGAGCAAGAATGACTATTTTGCACCCTCCCCCGTCAGTAGTCCGTATAGGTAGATAGGTAAAGACCTATTTCTTTTTTAATTAATAATAATATTGCAGGCAAGGTGACCACAGACACATAGATAAAAAATATAAAAAATAAACATGTATTTCGCAGGAGTTTCGACAGATGGCGCTACATTTTCTTGTATGAAGAACGTAAAATGTTCGGATGGGCCCATCTTGTCTATTTTTATCTATTATGGAAAACCACCTAAGTACTGAGGTGATCTGATGCAACTTGCACTTCCCTAAGTTAAGGCTCAGTGCACCGGTTTATTCCTCAAATTCAAAATTTTTATCGGACTTGTAATTTATAAGTAAATAACACATTGTGGCAGTGTCGTCTTCACATGTTTATATCATAAATGTTTCTCTTTAGGAAATTCGCAATTCTTGAGATACTCACGTTAAACTCTTTAGGTACCTACTCGAACTGATTTTGTAAAATGAACACTTTTATGCGAAGGGTTTAACCAATATGTGAAAGCAATCATATTATATGAAAGTAATACTGCCATTTTTGCTATTTAACTGACATAAACCCACTGTGCTATTATACTTGCGCTTACAAATTGCGAAAAACCAAATGAATTTTGCGGATAGGGGTGTTTAGAAAAATATTGGTCAAGTGCGAATCGGGCTCGCACGGTTCAAGGCCTGGTGACAGACGGACGGACTAACGGACGGACAGACAGCGAAGTCTTAATAATAGGGTCCCATATCCTTTGGGTATGAAACCCTAAAAATGCAGTAGAAAAATCGAAATCTGACTGTCACTAAAAGATACCAAGGAATAAGAAAATAGATAGGAGACATGACTAACTGTCTTCTGGGCAAGTAGTATAGTAGTAGCACAAGTCGAGATTTAGTAGCACTCGCTGTGGTGATAACTAGCTTTGTTTACACAACATTTAACTTGGCAAAGAGTCTCCGTTGCAGGCTAGAACTTGGAAGACTGTTTGTTTCAGCGAATGCTACTCATAATATTATAATCTCAACGGTTATACGATTAAAAGCGTATATAAAAGTGGTATTATGAAATTATGTGTTAGTGAATCTTTTTTTGCGATTTAGTTATATAACAGTTTATTAGTTGCGACAATAAAAGTGTATAAGTCAAAAATTAATATTCAAATACCACAAGAGATGGCGCTATAAAATTACTAAGCAATTGCTAACCTGGCACCGGCCCGGCTGTAATGCAACATTCGACATGATGTAATAGACAAGGTGTTGTTTGTATAGTGTGCCCGCAGCTAACCTTTTTACTTGATCCTCGAATTAAGGGAGCTAAATAAATAAATAAATAAATAAATAAGCCTTTTATTTTCTCAGACTTACATTACATTATTTTTTTTTCATGATCACTAGTATTATTATTATATTATAAATTGCATGCAATAATTGTTTTTATTAATTTCATTATAACATTAAAATTAATATTAATAATATATTGTATCTACAGTCAAACAATATCTTGCTGCGTTTTAAATGTGTTAACAAGTATTTTTATGTGAAGATGAGAAACCCTCTCGGGTGAAGGCCTCCTCCAAAACTGACGGGTTTCCCTTGTGTTAGCTGTCTCTTTCCAATTTTCTCCAGCAATCAACTTGATTTCATCTGCCCATCTTGAGTTTGGTCTGCCACGCCTCCTTTTACCTTGTGGTCCAGCCCACATAGTGATCTTTTTAGTCCATCGGTTGTCCTGAAGTCTTGCTATATGTCCAGCCCATTTCCATTTTAATGAAAGAGCGTGTTTTAGGAAATCTATCATATTTGTTTCCGCTCTTATATATGAAGCTTTTATTTTTTGAATTTTCCTGATATTTAAGAGACTCCGTTCCATAGCTCTTTGGCACACTTTTATTTTATTTATTATATCTTTGGTAAAAATCCATGTTTGTGCACCGTATGTAAGGCACGGAAGTACACAAGAATCCATAGCTATTTACTTTAGGTTTATTGGCAGTTGCCTTTTAAAAACTTCTTTTAATGACCAGTATCTATTCCAGGCCATAGTTATACGTCTATCAATCTCTTCTGCATTACAATTTGGTTTAAATGAGATTTGTTTCCCTAGGTATATTTATCTCTCTACATATTCCAAGTTGTTGTTATGTACATAAATGGGGTAAGGCTGGGCGTTTGTCATAAGTTTCGTTTTTTCTTCATTCATTTCCAATCCAAACTTTGAGCTTGCTAATTGTAAAGTTGATATCATGTATTGCATGTCTTTGCTATTTTCAGCAAATAGAACCAGGTCATCTGCGAATCTTAAGTGTGTTAGTGAGCATCCTTCTACTTTAATGCCTAAATTTTTCCAATGCAAGGTTTTAAATATTGATTCTAATACCGCTATAAATAATTTCGGAGAAAGAGGGTCTCCTTGTTTTACGCCTCTTGTTATTTTGAATGGGGGTCCGATTGTTTCTAATTTAACTCTGCTTCTACTTCTATTATAAATGTCCTTAATTATATTTATATAATTATCATTAACGTCACAGTCTTTGAGGGCGTCCCATATGCAGTTGTGAAAAATTGTATCGAATGCCTTTTTGTAGTCGATAAATGCTACATATAGAACAGCTTTTTTCTCCTTGTATTTCTCAATTATTTGTTCTACTGTTTGTATATGGTCCATTGTGGAAAATCCTTTGCGGAAACCAGCTTGTTCTATTGGCTGCTTAGAGTCAATTTGATTACTAATTTTTCCAAGCAGACAGGAAGATAAAAGTTTGTACAGACAGCACATCAAACTTATTGGGCGGTAATTTTGCACATTTTTGGGGTCACCTTTTTTGTATAGTAGAGTAATATGTGATTCTCCCCATTGGTGAGGAATTGTCTCTTTAAATTTTATTAAGTTGAATAAGTTATAAAGTGGGTTTATTAAGAGATCTGCTGCGTATTTTATGGCTTCATTTGGTATGTTGTATGGGCCAGTACTCTTTTCATCCTTCAGGCGTTTGATTGCATTCAATATTTCTAGTTCGTTCCATTCCTCACTAATTGTAGCTTGGTCAGTATTTTTTGTGTTGTATCCTGATTGGAACATTTTTCCGTTTTTACTGTCATAGAGATCTTTATAGAATTTTGATGCTGTTTCTAGGATAGCTTTTCTATTGGTAGATGTGGTTCGTTTATTCTGCAAGCTTCCAAGTCTTGCACATGGTAAGTTCTCTTTTTGCTCGCTTCATACCGCGTTTCTCTAGAAGTGATTTTTCGATGGCAGAGTATCTGAAGTTTTTATAGTCTTGTTTTATGCTCTTATTTATTTTCCTGTAAATTGCTGACAGTTCTTTTCTTATTTCTGGTGTTCTGGGTTGTTCATTTTGCAGTTCCAGACGTTTGTTTATTAGACTTTTTGTCTCTACCGACATAATATTTCTGCGGTTTATATTGTTAGTTCTTTTTGAGGTTTTTAAGCCATTTTTTAAGTAGTTCTCCAATTTGTCGTAGTAGCTCTGTACAGTATCTTCGTTTTCAAGCTCTACTTCAGCTCTATGTTCAATTAAATATTTCCTATATGCCTCTCTTTCATCAGAATCTTTTAGCATTTTACTGCCGCATGAAAAGTTATTTCTACTTATTTTGCAGGAGTCGAGTGAGATTGTTGCTCTAACAAGTCTATGGTCTGTTGGATATGGCACTTTGTTCAGAATCTCAACATTATGTATCATCCTTGGATTGTTTGATAGGATAAAGTCGATTTCGTTCTTTATTCTCCCATCAGGGGATTGCCAAGTCCATCTAGAATTTGATCTCATTTTGAAAAAAGAACTCCCGAGCTCCTTTAATTTTTTTTTCAAAAACAAAAATTAAGGGAGCTAAGAAGACCCAATTATTTTGTTTTATTATCAATACAAAACGTATTATTTAATTTAGAAAAAATGTTTTAGCAACCCGAACTGTGATATCAATAATAAGCGTAATACTTTTCATTCATATTGAATGAGCCTTTTTAGGGATGTCACTTAAAATTTATGGTACATTTTTGAACTCCCTGTAATTCCCTCAAGATAGAGCTAGACTTATTTTGATATTTTTTCAGGCATCTATACATCATCGCCTACTTAAGGCTGTCGGCTAGTAACCAACACGTAGTAAGTATGTACGTACTAGAACCTTTTAAAAGATGTGCTTACCCTATAAAAGGTTGTAATTAGAAAATTAGTTTACTCACAGCGAACGAAATTACAAGCCAAAATTGTACAGTATAGTTTACAGGTGTAAATAACAAAAAGCGCCGGAACATCCGGAAGCACTCATTTGGGGCAAATTAACAACCTACCTCACCGTGTGTCGCGTGACGTCACGGTACATAGGGGAAGCCACACCAGCTTTTATCAATTTGTAGCTCCATTTCCACGAATTCATAAATATTTCGCGCACACCACATTCTTTATTGATGTTTAATATTTCTCATTTTATAAATGCCTCACATTTATACTTCGGCAAATTCAATAAGCTTTTTATTATACCCCAGATTTATATGGACGTGTATGAATCGGGTATTTCAAACTAGAGCTACATATGAAAGCAATTTAAAAGTCCCGCTCCGAGATAAATTACGATTCCCACGTATACTTTTTTCTGTTAAGGCCTTACATTGAAAAAAACTCATTTCAGTTTTTATGAGTACTTCAGAAAAAGGGGGCGTGGCTTCAATATAGCACGCCGTTTGGCAATATGCGGCGAATTTCGGTACTTTTACGTACGAACACTAGCACAACGGCAGAAAGCGGTATTAATACGTAAAAAAAACTATCACTAATGCCTATAGATGGCGCGGAAAGAATACAATACTTTAAAAGTAGGTACGTGAGCTGATTGTGCAAATAATAATAAATTTGGTAGGTATATAGATATAATTTCACTCCACGAAGACGAATCGAATAAACATAAGCGATTTTGACAGACCGGGGCGCGTCGTAGGTACCTACTGATTTCCTTATTTTTAGGGTTCCATACCAAAATGGTAAAAATGGAACCCTTATGGTGAGACTTTCTCCATCCGTCCGTCCGTCCGTCCGTCCGTCCGTCCGTCTGTCACACTCGATTATTTCAGTAACTATCAAAGCTATCGACTTGAAATTTGGAATAGTTATAGGTAATAGTGACGCGACGTCATAACAATCGTAAAAATTTGAAAATTATTTTTATTTTTATTTAAAAAGGGGGGAAAACCGGGGCTTCGATTTTTCAAAATGAGATAACAATATTGAGTGGGGTATCATATGAAAGGACGTTACTTGTGTAGTCTAAAACCGATTTTTATTTATTTTTATGTCCGATAGTTTTTGATTTATTGAGCAAACTGTCGAAAAAAATACCGTTCCCCCCCCTTATCTCCGAAGTTTACCAATCGAAAAATCTGAAATAATTATGATCAATAGAAATTAATGTATATTTTACAGGAAAAATAAAATCAACTCACTGACTAATATACTTTTTTGATAATAACAATAATCCGCCAAAAACAAAGTTACGTTTGCGGTTTGCCAACAAAAGTACCTACATGTAAATTTTACTCGTAAATTCATGAATAAAAGTGATTCTTTCAATGTTTTACTTCTTTTATGGTATGGAACCCTCGGTGCGCGAGTCCGACTCGCACTTGGCCGGTTTTTTTTTACGCTATACAAGTTAGTACTTGACTGCGATCTCACCTGATGGTAAGTGATGATGCAGTCGAAGATGTTAGCGTACTAACTAGGAAGGGGTAAGTAAAGTCACCCCAACAGTTTCTACACAGCATCCTACAGGACCGCTAAATCGCTTGGCGGTACGTCTTTGCTGGTAGGGTGGTAACTAGCCACGGCCGAAGCCTCCCACCAGACCAAACCTGAGCCAATTTAGAAAAACCGGCCAAGTGCGAGTCGGACTCGCGCACCGAGGGTTCCATACCATAGAAGAAGTAAAACATTGAAAGAATCACTTTTGTTCATGATTTTACGAGTATAATTTACATGTAGGTACTTTTGTTGGCAAACCGCAAACGTAACTTTGTTTTTGGCGGTTTATTGTTATTATCAAAAAAAGTATAATAGTTACGGAGTTGATTTTATTTTTCCTGTAAAATATACGTTTATTTTTATTGATCATAATTATTTCAGATTTTTCGATTGGTAATCTTCGGAGATAAGGGGGGGGGGAATTTTTTTCGCCAGTTTGCCCAATAAATCAAAAACTATCAGGCATAAAAATAAATAAAAATCAGTTTTAGATACACAAGTAACGCCCTTTCATACGATACCCCACTCAATATTGTTATCTCATTTTGAAATTTTGCCGACCCGGTTTTCCCCCTTTTTAAATAAAAATAAAAACAATTTTCAAATTTTTACGATTGTTATGACGTCGGGTCACTATTTCCTATAACTATTCTAAATTTCAAGTCGATAGCTTGAATAGTTACTGAAATAATCGAGTGTGACAGACGGACGGACGGACGGACGGACGGACGGACGGACGGAGAAAGTCTCACCATAAGGGTTCCATTTTTACCATTTTGGTATGGAACCCTAAAAATATAAAATTCCAAAGTGGCCCGTGGCGGGATCGAACCCGCGACCTCCCACTCGAATCCGAGCATGCGTCACCTGCGCCACGGAGGTCGTCGCATTGTCTTTATAAGTTCGCATTGTGACTCGATTTACCGATTTATCGGTAGCCATGAAGTGGATTTTTGATTAGTTACAACAATTTGGCAAACAAACAAACATCGGGACATGTGAAACTAAATAAAAGCTTGTAATAATAATAATAAATTATCGTCTTCAACCTGCAGGGCAACAGGCGACGTCCTGTTTCCCCTTTTTATTGCATCGCGAGCAGCGAGGTATTTACTCATAGATCTTCGACCAACTAAATTTCTTAATTTTTATAATAATTATAAATAATATTTCTTAATTTTCTCATTTTTTTATAAAATAATAAACCGAAGTTTTAATAAAATAGGTAAATACAACATATAAAATTAAAATATTATCAAAGTACATATCAAAACCACGTGGGTTTCCTGCGCACATAATCGTTCAGCGACATACTAACAGATGGCGTGTTTGACAGTATAAAATATAACCATTCAGCCGCTTAATAGAGGGCGTTATTTCAGCGGTTATTGCCACAGACCAAGGAATAACTTTCTATATTACGATCAGAAATCTACGGCTGCGAAATATACATTCACGCGCACGTCCGACTCTCGCATTAGCGCAGGACAGACTGACGCCTATGAGGCGTATCTGAAAGACAATGATGTCAATATACATGCATCAAGTGTCCGAAAGAGTTAACCATATGCTTATCACTTACGTAATTTGGGGGCGGAATAATGAGTTTTCACTTGAATAGGTTTTAATTGTATTGTGAATAATGTATAGTCCTGATTTCAAAAAAACTTCACGTCGATTTGAGTACTCATCAATAAGGACCCAAAAAAAAAAAAAAAACAGAAAACTGTTGAATCGTTTCCGATAAATCTGAATAAATATGAGAAGATTGGAGCAACTTTTGGGAAAACTTTCTATCGAGGAAAGTTTTTCCAATCGTGTTTCTGCGTCTTAACGTTTTGAGGTTAAAGATCCAAAATACATGACGTTCAAATTTGAAACTAATTGTCTCTATAGTTTTCAACTGAGAGGCCGGTCAAAATCGCATAAATAGGCCTTCTATGCCGTTAATATTAAGAAAATTGTAACACAGGTGCCGTGGCGTAGTGATTTCAAATGTTAATATCCTATGAAATTGCGGTAAGTATGTTAATCGATATCTACTTGTAATTTCTCTCGTTTTAGTTACAAGTTTAGGTTTGATTATAATATCGACCCGTTAATACGTTAATGATAGGTTCCTTGATGCCGTAAATATTTACTGGCGAAAATCTTGTTGATTTTAGGAACTTCGGTATTTTAAGTGATCACCCCAATGCGTCTAACATAAATATTTGTCGACGCTCGCGCTCCGAATAGACAAGAGCCCTTCCTAACATCGACAGCTCTGTGAGTGCGGCGACTTTTTCTTGTAGTGTGAGTGTGTCAATTTGAAAGTAAAGTTGAACAGTCGTGTAATAAAAATTGTGTAGTGACGGCTTGAGTTTGCCAACTTAATTTGATGCCGAGGGCGTACTCTTTTACCTCTAGTGCGCCGTAAATCATGATTAATACCTAAATGAACTAATACCGTACTGTGAATGATTCACAGGATCTCCCCTTATCTGTGACAGTGGAAGGTATGTATTATGTAATGTGACGTCAGAAATAAATCGTTTATAATGAAATGACGTGACGTCATCAACAACTGTCAGCCGCGCGACATGTAATTTCCCGCGCGTCAATTATCAAGAAGCTCCGCGGTCGAGGGCCTACTGCGAGAAACTCGAACTAGGTACCTTGCCTCCTATTAATTTAATTATTAAATATCCTTAGTAGATATTAAATGGAATATTTTCATGGAAATATCTCTTTTTCATCCCGAGCTCGAAAGTCAATTGTAACACTTTTTTGGTGGTAAAACAAGTAAATAATTTTAAAATTAAAAACACGACTGCCCTGTGGTAAAATGACTTTTTCCAAAAAAAATGTATAGGTAGCCTAGGTTACTCGGAATGATGTTAGAATTCTAACGATACCCCATAATATGTCCAAATCTCTTCAGCCGTACAGAAGTTATACTGGAATAAAGAAACTCACATACGTAGGTACGTACATAAATGAACCCCAAAAACATTACTCTCCTTTTTTGGGCAGTCGTGTAAAAAGGCTTTCGTTTTCTATTGAAAACTGTAAAGCAAGATTTAGTACGCAGCTTCAAAAATATAACACACAATTATTAGGTATAATTAATAATTACGCACTATAAAGCTCTACGTTAACTAAAAATACGTCACAGAAACTCGGCTCCAATTACCGCAAACAAATCTGTTATCCCGCATCTATAATCCAATCTGGAAGCAACTTAACCCCAATGATTTCCGAATCATTAACCCTCTCTCTGTCCTGAGCAAGACAGACAACATCAGCTTTAGATCCGTATCGTGTAAATCTGCGGCCCAGAGATTAACCGATGCCGCTGCCTACAGCCTAACTGAAATAATCTACCGCGGACGACGAAGAAATCGTGCTATCTCTCCGTAATACAGGCTTAGGGGGCTCCAATCAAACTAAACAAACCAGACTAATAACGATTCCCTTCTGTATTTGGAGTTTCGCGTGCAGGATTAGTGAACCGACGCGCTCGGAGTTATGGTCCCGTTACCTCAAATGGCGCGCAGACGTTTAAACGCCGAGTCTCGTTTGTGTCTTGCTGGAATTTTATGCCGTCGTTTTAGTTTTATTGCTTTCAGAATTGAAATCAGATTTTATAATCTAGTTATAGTTTTATGTTGCTGTAAAAACTTTCAACTTATATAAATTGAATTATGTATAATGAATCTTGGCCAAAAAATCAGTGTCGCCAAGCTCATTCTTTACAGTAAAGATACAATAATCGATTATTATTAAAATCGAATGAAATTGGTGAAATTCAGCAATTAAACACTAAAATTAAAAAAGAAGACTGACAACGTAACTGGCTTTAAAGACACTTCTTAATGGTTTCTTTCAGTTTCGTTCCAAGTTACATTCTATGGTCTGTTTCAAACGCTAAAACGGGTTATTATACTATTTTTTCAAGTATAATAGAAAGTGACGACTATTTAACATCAGTCAGTACGTAGTTATTTAATCATGAACAATCATAGTCCACTAATGAAACGGCCCTATTAAGTAAACTGTGTACTCGTACATCAATAAAATCGTTGTTCTTAGACGCTATTCATCTTCACAGTATCTCTCGTAGCGGTGCAGCTGTATTCTTTAGACATAATTAATTGTAGCGGCGAGCAATTCATTACATCATACTGATAGGTTAAGCAGAGAAATCATTTAATCTATTATACAGGACTTGCTTTAGTCTTTCTTTTGCATCAACACATGAAGGCCCGGTTGTTTCAACTAAACCAACTAAAGGTAAGTCAAAAAATCTACTGGTCCTAGCTGACTATTTAAACGATTAAGTGCATACCTATTACCCAAACTTAAACTTGCGGTAGGGATCTTACAGTGTCTATAAAGTCCTGGTTTATTTACTCATCACTGACTAATCCAAACTTTAAAATTGCTGAATTTGCGCAGTCATTTCTTTTATACTACAAATAATGCTCACCACTGACTAGTTCTAACTTTAAAAGCTTAAAGTGCTGAGTTCGCGTCATTCAGTCAATCCGTTTATACTACAACTATAATGCAAAGCAGCATCTCTAGTCATATTATGTCCTACTTTGAATTTTTAAGACTGCTTATGGATTGCTTTTGAACTAAATTCAAAAAATGCATAAGAATACGAGGTATTCACGTGACCAATTTAGAGATCATTTTCATACATTTTCTATTTGGTGTTTCGCAAAATTTTCATAATATATCTAGAGAGCAGCTCTATCAGTTAACTCTTTTATTTTCTATCATTACTCTAGTTACCAGGTATGTAAAATACTACTAAAAGATAGAGAATATTTATTAGATTCGTAGAACATGACCCTGTTTGCAAAGTTGTGATCGATCTAACAGCACAGTGGTAGGCGCTGCAATATGCTCGCAGTTCTAACCGCAGCTCTACAAATTTACTGACCAAAATGAAGTCCCAACTCTATAGAACGTTCTGATGTCAACAGACCACCAGTTTTATTAGTCGCGTCACTATTGAATTCCGAATTCCGATGTCCCGCTTCCGCGTCCGGAGCTGCTCGGACTATTGCTGCCAACTCAAGTAACTGAAATGCGAGTAGCTCGGTAGCACAAATATTCTCTAAAAGCTCTACCAAACTAATCTTGACAGAAATAAGTGCTTTTATAATTAAAATAATAATTTTACCGTTTAAGTATGACGTACAAATTATACTTTTACTAGCTGACCCGGCAAATGTTTTTTTTACCATTAGGGATATAAAAAAACAGATAAATTGAGATTTAAGCTTTCATTTCTTTTAAGTTAGATCAAACTGCACGCTGTATGTATTTTTATTAAAATCGGTTAAGTAGTTTAGGAGTCAATCGCGGACTAATAACATGACGCGTAATTTATATACGAGTATATTAAGATGTATACTATACACAAGTTAGCGAAAAGACTGCGATCGACTGCAATTGCTGATGATACAGCCAAAGATATTTATTATTATTACTAAGATTATGTGCTTAATACGAGATCATTTGATTACATCATACAATAATTTATCAATATAGATTCTACCAATGAATAAGTAAACAGGGATTATGCCAAGCAATCAACGTTCTATCTACTACGGTATAGATGGATTAATTATTCACCTTACATTATTTAAACGTATTAAGACGCCGGCTACTCGGGTTATCGGATAAACTACCGGATAATCAATTAACCGTAGACCGGCAGCATCCGGCTGCGACTGAAGCATGACGAGGGAACAAATGGCTCGGAAGTCTGGCTCTTACATGGTTACGACCGGTTATGCTTTGTGGACTGCATGTGCAATAATTTCCCGCAGTTAGGTTACTAATACGGCTATGGAGATTAGAAACTCAAACCCTGTAGTATTTCACGAAATATCACGAAGGAAAGTACTATTTTTTCGACTAAAGATGATTATGAGTGGCGTAATTAACCCAACATGATGTTATTCTGACCGCTCGATGCTTACAATCAATATAAGCCTAATGGTCTAAACTGTCACTATTCAATACTTTGTCAATAGAAAATTATTAATAGTTCACATGTTTTCATTATTGGAAGGTAAATTAACATTACATATTTGAAAAATCATTACTTAACCAAAAGTAAAGTTTTTCAATTAACAAAATACAAGGAGTTACAGTAAACTTATCTATAGAGTCATCATTATATTCAATGTTTTGCTATATGGCAGGCCTCACACACTTTCGAAGCCAAGTATGCGGTCTCCTCACAGCGTTTTTCACCACGGCACTAAGCAGATGATAATATTGAGTTGCAACAAACGCAAATATCAGTGAAAAGTACCCGGGACTAGATCCCAGGATCCCAAGATCCCAGGATCCCAAGATTCCAGGATCCCAGGTCCCAGGAGAATACCTATAAAACCCAAATAAAGAACATCTGCTTCATTCCTGATATGAATAAATCATTTACAAATAAGTCGGCTGCGTTAATACCTGGTGCTGCAATCCGTTAGCGTGAAAAAATTAACGTCCGCATTTTAAACGTTTTAAAAGTGATTTAGCTATTGAAAAACATAAAAACCGTTTCAACAAGTAGGTTGATCTGAAAACGAATAAAATACGAAGCAGTAACAAAACATAAAATAAAAACTGCAGTCTCGACGCTTACTTAACGGATTGTTGAAAAATAAAATAAAAACTACACCGTAAATCTGTTCTCGGAGACGTAGACATGCAGCTGTATATTTAATTAAAATAAACTGTGTCATCTTTTTTCGATTAATCTAAGTAGGTACCAGTGTACCTAGATTGTGGAGCTAAATAAAATGCCTTTTTTGAATTTTCAGGGCTGAAATAAATATTCGCGTCGATTACAACCATCACGGTTACCGTTTAGTACCTATCTGAGAATAAGGAACTATGAAATATGACTGTTAGATAACGTTTTTTACACAAATCACCATCACGATTCGCTTGCCTACTGGAAAATTGGGAAAAATAAAAATTTTAGTCAGTTAGTTTTATTTTTGTACTCTGTACTTATACAAACATTTTTAACATACTCAATAACAAATAGCTACATAAAACAAACTACAAAAATCGATGAGCACTTTTTACAGCTTTTACTTTGCAGATACGACGTATAAGTTCTACCTCATTGTCACATAGGTAGACAGGATTAAAACAATCATAAAGTAATTAAAAACGTAGGTATTCATTATTTATACCTCCTCGTAGACTCCTAAAGTTGCAACTACTCGTATCTATATGCGATACTTGCAATGAAACTCTTCACACAGCGACGGAAAAGTCAAATATAAAAGCGGGTTGTTCGACATCAGTTGATATTACTTTTCGGTCAGTAAATTTGGTGGGTAGCGTTTAAAATTGCGAATTTATAGCTCACATCACTTATTTGTCAAGTCGGTCAAAGCTTTGTAGCGGGCACGTGGCAAGGTGTTCCGGAAATTAAACATTTGAAATGACGGCATTTGGTAGTTGTCAACGCTTGTTGGTTGGAACTTTAAAACCTTAATACATTATTTGTAAACATCTACCTATACGTCTACTTATTTTTTTAAGTTCGGTAGTACAATAGGTAATCTTTAACTAAATCCGGTAAAATGCGCGCCTAAACATTCATTTGAGAAGCCAAAGTCTTCACGTGCGTTGGTATAGTTGACAAGTTTAATTCTAACTAATCTCGAAGCCACAGAATGGAGAGACGGTTAATGATTCGGAAATTATTCGGGTTAAATTCCATTGGGATCGGATTGAAAGATGAGAGCCTACGTCTTTGTTAGCTTTAGTTTAATCTGTTAGAATTGGGCTGGTTTCTTTTTAAGAAAATCTTTTAGTGTATGGTCCCAAGTATGTCGAATGTCGCATTACAGCCGGGCTGGGGCCGGGTGTCATATAAATTGCTTAGTAATTTTATAGCGCTATCTCTGAAATTTATGCGGTACTTAAATATTAATTTTAGTCGAATTTTTACTGTCACAACTAATACTGTTACAGTCACAACTAATAAACTGTTTCGTCAAGAGATGGAGCTGTTATAATTACTTATTTCCATCTAAATGTGTTTTTATTATTCACTAAATGCCTACAAACCGAAAAAAAATATCACTTGCGTACTGATAACATAAAACCACATTTCCTGTTTCTAAGAGTTGCGTATTTTCATAAAAATCGTAAAAATATTTTTTGCAGCTGTTCTATAGAAACTAATTAATTGTATAAGTCATTTGTAACATTGCAGACTTCATAGGCCAAGGTATAATAATGCTCGCGAAAGCTGCAGTATTCACTTACACTCTTCAGCTTCTAGCTTCAGGATCTAATGAAAAATATATTTAATTAAGATTTTTACAAAAAATTACCTACACCGGCCAATCCAACTGTGATAATAATGAATGGTCATGGTGCCCAAGACCTCTGTATGGCTAAACTAAGTTGGGGTCCAATTTTTGGGATAAACTGTCTAGTAAAAAAATGTTTAGTGTCCGATGCCCAGAGTATCTAGAACACAAAAAAACTTACATATGTTTGTATGTATTTACGGTGCTTAAGCTTATTATAATTTATTTAAAAGCTCTATACCTTCTTACCATATTAAATAAGTATAACTCGATCTAAATATATTTGCACCTCCAAATAGATGCCTACCTACTTTAATAACTTTCATATGCAGCAGGTTGCGTGCAAAATTCACGGCTCGATGTACGAGTAACGATGGGAGCAATCACCCATAAGCCCCGATTATCTACGGTGGCTTTTATCCGTATATTATACGCATACCTCTGTATGTGTCCTTACAATATTCATCACAATAGGTGTGTGGGGTGAAGTTTTCAGCCGAGACAGTAAGAGGTACACGCTATAAACTCAAGTCATTTTTTTTTCATTTTGGCCAACTTACAGGCACTTATGACGATTCATTGTTCCAAAGTGGTGTATGGAGTCAGTGGTTATATACTATTTTCCTTAAAACTAAGGTTACGAGAATTCACAAACGCGTCCAGCCACTGAGAAGAAGCCCACAACAAACTCACCTGGTGTTTTTTTTTATATTATCACCATTTAACATCGAGTAAAGATACTTAATAGGTTAGTATATTCAGAGCAATTCACTATCACTACCAAGGGCTTGTGTTGCTAATATTTTGATATTTATGTATATGATTTGTTCTTTATATTATAGTATGCATTCACAGGTTTTTTTAATGGAAAACTCCAACGGATTACATCCTTATATACGGATTGGATAACTCAATGTGAAGTGAGACAAGTCTCAGATAAGTTTCATAAAAACATGTTTTCGGGTTTGCTGTAGCATGTGATATTTTAATCTTATCATTCTAGTCAAGTTCCATGTGAGGAAACTTGGATCTACGTTCGAGAGGAAACTTTGAACTTTCAGCGCACGACCCCTTTAGGTCTTAATGGTGCATGAGACTCATCTTACTGTATGCTTCAACGAACTTTAAGCGTCGCGTAAGTCAATCTACCTGTATTACGACTGAGTAATAACAACTGTAGATAGGTATATAATTCGCTTTTCTGATTTTATGTTGCGGTATTTTTATTTAACTTCAAAATTCAGTTCGAAGGAAGTTTCCAGTTTTGCGGTTTTTTTTTTAATCAAATCAGGCAAAATCAGTTTGATAGTATTTTTACATATAAACTCGATTTTATCGGATCTTTTTAATCAAATAGGGTATTTAATAAAAAATCCATTTTCCTCTACAATTGTCATCAGATGTTAAAGAAAATTTTAAAGACTTGTATATTAGGTAAAAAAACGTCAGTTGCCAACAGTTTTCTTGTCACGACCCTTAATTGCACAATTTGTGTCGTAGTAAAAGTTATCTTTTGTCCTGCTGCTGACTAAGCAGGTTCGAAGCTATGTGGCTTGTTTGGTAGACCGATATTTGTTAAGCTTGTGACCGGATATTTACCGGATAATTAATGTATGGAGACGTCCTCTGATAGGTAATTGAACAAAATTGTTGTGATGTTGGACAAAGTTTTTATTACTAGCATCTTTTTTAGAGTCTTTGAAGAGTATTTAATCTTAATGTTTTTATTAATTAATAGTATGTAAATTATTTGTAAAACTTACTTTTAATCAATACATATAATAAATCTGTTGTTTGTCTGTTTGTCTGTCTGTTTGTACGGGCTAATCTTTGGAACGGCTGGACCGATTCCAATGAAATTTTGTGTGGTGGTAGCCTATGTCCCTGGTCAACATATAGGATACTTTTCATCCCGGTAAAATAAAGAGTTCCCGTGGGATAGTTAAAAAACTGCAATTAATTTAACAGCTTTGTAAACAACAACTAATGAACTTAATTTAGTAAAATTGGTTATGCTGATACCTTATGTTGCCTTTTTAACAAAATATATATACAGTAAAACTTATTAATCCAATCGAGTTCCCGCGGGAAAGAAAACATTACAAAAACAGTTAGCAGGCGTCTTTCAAGTAACGGATTTTAATGAAATTTTATGATCCTACTTTATATATATGCCCGGTCAACATTTAAGATACTTTTCATCCTGAAAAATTTGAGAGCACCCGTGGGATGTTTAAAAAAACCTATAGCTACTTATCTCCGTAGCACAATCAAAACGGGGTCGAAATATCGACAGTTTAAATCGTCCTTTTGATCGTACAACTAGGTATAACTACGAGGGCGGGTCAATAAGTCCGTGACTTTTGCAATAAAAAACAGATTTATTCATAAATAAATCATTTTATTTTTCAACGTAGTCTCCCTTGAGCTCTATACACTTTATCCAACGCTTCTCCAAATTTTTTATCCCTTCCAAAAAATATGATTTGTCGAGGTCCTCAAAATAGGCCTTTGTTTGCGAGATGACTTCATCATTGGAGTCAAATCTTTTTCCACCAAGCCATTTCTTCAGGTTTGGGAACAAGAAGTAGTACACTTGGAGCCAAATCTGGAGAATAGGGCGGATGAGGGAGCAATTCATAGCCCAATTCATGGATTTTTGCCATGGCAACTGCACATGTGTGCGAGAGAGTTTGTGGTCGACTGTAAGCAAACGCGGCACCCATCTTGCGGAAAGCTTTCTCATGCCCAAGTGATCATTTAAAATTGAAACCACTGAGCCATGCGAGATCCCTACAGCTTCCACAATCTCTTGCACTTTCAATCTTCGGTCGGCCAACACCATATTGTGAATTTTTTCAATTGTTTTGGGTGAAGAGACCTCAACTGGGCGTCCAGGACGTTTGGCATCTTCAGTGCTTGTACGGCCACAACGAAATTCAGTAAACCACTTTTTTACCATTGAAATCGATGGTGCAGAGTCCCCATAGTATTTATCAAGCTTAGCCTTGGTCTCAGTAATGGTTTTTTTTCGCAAAAAATAATGCTTAATAAGCACACGAAATTCACTTTTTCCATTTTTTCCTCAAATTACTGGGTAGTCTGATAAAGATAGCTGTCAATCACAAACTAACTGACACAGCAAGTTCAAATTTTGACAGGATTCAACTGACAGATGCCTGTTGACAGGAGTAGTGTTGCTTTTTCAGTAAATAGGTCAGAAATTCAAAAAGTCACGGACTTATTGACCCGCCCTCGTATACAAGATAACCCGTACGTAGCAGGAACGGGTTGCTACGTACACAGTAGCGCATCAGAATGCTTAATTACAATATCTGGGCGTTGGTATCATCTCAGAATAAGATAAGTTTGGTTAGTATAGATATTACAATCCACGATGACACGCCCCACTCTATCTTACTTCATGCGAATTGAGTAACATAATCGATTTCGACAGAGTGTATAAGTAGAGGAAGACCAAAGAAGATATAGGTAAATTGTGTAAAAGAAGATAGCACGTTGACAGGAGAGATTGGAAGAAGACTCCTTTACGGGTCCATCGAACCCAAGGACCACTCATTTTGTACGGGAAATCTTGGGAAAAATTAAGAAATTCCACGGGAAACATTTTTGTAAAAAAAACGAACTGCACGCGGGCGGAGCCGCGGGCAACAGCTAGTTATTAAATAACTAAACTTTACCTACAAATAAAATATAACTCAACTTTTAAAGGCTATACCCGTCTAAGGGAACAAAATATGCCCCTGACGTTATCAGCCAATGAATACATCCTATGTATTGGTAATAATGCTAATTATTAATCTGCCAAGTTTTATGTCATAATTATTGACAGTTTCCTTGCAATGTCACTTGAAAGTTTGTTTTATTTTTCTAAATATCTTGAAAACTACTGGTCCGTTTCTTTTGTGAATAACGTATGTTGTTAATGGCTTGAAGAGGAATATATTCGCAAAAAACAAGACGTCTCTAGGTCAGCATTAACTTGGTCATTTTTGATGTCAAATATTTAAAACTTTTTTTTTTGACACTTGTGACTCAGCGACACCCACCATTTTTTTTACACTGATGTGACATCTCTTTCCGTACAAATATATATTGGTCTGAAATCAATCGGTTTGGAGCAACATGGTGATTTTTTAATTTTGAGTATACCGACCTAGTACATCACCAAGGTATACACGTACTATGAGTATAATTGATAAAATAAATCCTAATCTTCGTCACTATAATTGATAGTGACGAAGATTAGGATTTATTTTATGTTATAGTATAATAACATTAGTTGAGGCGTTAAGAAGCAACGAACATTACACTTACATATTTTATAAATATAACATAGGTACCTACTAAGATGACCTGACTTTGTAAACTCATTATTGCCTTGATCCAGTTTTAATAGTAAAACTAATAGATTAAGTACGGTTCATGCTAGAAATCCATACTTGACCGATAAAGCCTTGGGATCCGATTATTTTCTTTTTCAATAAGATAATCGTTAATGCTATCCTTAACGGATGAAGATAATTCGGGACGGAGTTAAGTAGTTCATTAAGATAGGTACATAATCGGTAACGGGGTCGGTCCTTAATTAATCCATGTCGTAAGCAAACACGTCTTGATAAGACGATAATCTCTCATTTCTCATTATTATTTAAGACTTGTGTACATGCACTAATCGATTGAAAATTGCTTGAAATCGTCATAGTATTTACTTTTCTCCCATACACTGACATGGTTATGGGTTAGATAGTGCTAAACATGAAGCAAATTTATTGACAGACCCACACTATTTGAAAACGCATGCCATGAAATTTATTCGTCATGAACTCCGTCGAATAGCGCATTATATTTTGCTCTTCCTTAGTGGGAGTGTCACAAAAGGTAAAAGATTTGAGGGTGAAGTCCATGAAATAAAGGAGAGGGAAAGTTAATAAAGATTATAATATTATGTTAGCGGAAATGTATGAAATTCTAAAATCGGCCGGAAATATGTGATATGTTTAAAACTACCATGAAAATGCATATTTAAAAGGTTTACTAGATACATCTCTTTGCAAACGAGTATCTAATATTACGAATACTAGCATTAAAATACAAATTACCTGCAGCGCGGAATACATAATTCCACCTAACGGTAAAACTGCAGTTACCATTTTTGTAATGCTGTCATATTTTGAATAGTGTCAGACTTCATGCCGTTATTTAATTAATGGTTCAATAACAAGTAAAATGCTCAACCATAGTATTATCACTACTTAATATATTCATAAAAGATTCCGTTTGTAAAGTAAAAGTGAAGTTAATGAAACGGAGCAGTTCGGTGAGCGAATTCGGATAGACTATTGAGTGTTCACAATAGAGCCAATCATGCGGCCCCACTCTAACTCCCAAACCTTTCGGAGCACGTACTACACCGAGTTTGAAGGATGCGTGACTGAAAAATTTGGTAGATATCTTAATTATTGGGGATATAGAAATTTCCCTTTACGAATTATACTATTTTTAGACCGAACTTTTTCATAGACTGAAATCAATACCAAACGATCCTGCAAGGCTACGTCGGAAGTCGTGGCTTCGATTCTCACAACTTGAAAATATTTAATACTGAGCATTATGTTTCCTAGTGTCTCTGTGTATTTTAACCGACTTCAAAAAAAGGAGGAGGTTCTCAATTCGTCGGAATCTTTATTTAAACATTGTATGTACTATGTATTATTATCAGTACCCACAACTCAAGCTATTTCTTATGTTACGTAAGTATTCGGTGCTTTGGGGCTATATTGCGATTTGTGTTGTAATATTCTTTTATTTGAATACTCTAGCACTATAGGACAAATATATAATGCGACAAAAACTCATATAGTTTCTTAATCAAAGACAAGATATTTTTTTTCGATTTGAATCTCAAGCTAGGTTTTATCTGGTAGATACTAACTAGTAATTAAGCCAATTTTATTTTTTTACCATCCGAATTCAGTTCGAGTATTCTCATTCTAAGTATTTGCGGATGTAAAAGTGTTATTTCTCACTTGCCTAACATAATATCGATATTACGACAGTGCTTTTGATATCGATATGGTATCGAAGGGTCTATCGCGGTCAAAGGAGACTGCAAGTGACAGGTAATCGATGTGGTTTACTAGTTTATTCGACTAGTGCAAGTATATTACAGCTTCGGCAAGTGTGTCTGCTCGCGAATATGCATATACGAGTAATCAATAGATATTATAACTATAATTGAAGTAACTGTGTATACGAGTGAAATAGCTACAGGTTCTTAATTAAACCAAGGATATTTATGTAAAAATATGTGGCCGACGGTTTCATGAAATAGTCGCAATTCGTCGAGGCCCGATCTAAAATTGTTCATTTATGGAAGGAGGTTATTTCAATTATTATGGGTGTATTCAATTATTATTATTGGGTGTACGCAGCCGAAGATGTCATATTGAATATGATATCTTCAGCTGCATCATCACTTACCATCAGGTGAGATCGCAGTCAAGTACTAACTTGTAAAGTATACAAAAAAGATTAAAAGTAAGAATCTATTAGTTTACTCCCAAATAATAAAAAAGCCCTCCAAGCTGCCATTGCTATTTCCGTTTCTAATATCAATAAACTTAGTATAGTATAGGTACCAACTCATAAGCTATGAGTATATGAGAAGTATTGAGAAATTAAATTAGTCCCCAATCGCTAAACAGCAAAAGGGATGTTCCTTCACACTGGCACAGGCAGAGTGTAGCAGTTCAGACAGATTTTCATGTATTTGATATTTAATTCTTTTTTAATTACAACTCTACTAAAATCGTAGGTATCTTATTTTTTGTTAATTTTCCACTTGTTATATATCGGATCTATTTATGTTTTATTTACATTATTACATGGTTTAGTGCTTCAATATTTTCGTAAGGTAACTCCCAGCGAGTTACCTTACGAAAATATTAAGTTAACCTCTTTGAAAAGTTTCACACGGATCAAAGTTTCCTCGTCAGACACGAAACTTGACTCGAATGATAAGATTAAAATATTACAACGCGCTCGGGGATTTGCTGAGAATACCTGCTAACTTTATAACAGTTTTGTTATACTCAGTTTGGCGTAACCAACCTGCCCCAGAAGTTGTCTCTAATGATAACTAAGGAGGCAATACCATTAACCCAAAACACGTTTATGAATTTTAATAGACGATGTTCACCCCAAGTTCTTGGAATATTTTTGTTGTTATCTCTTAGATACACCTTTAAAGTACAAACATCAATGAGGCATCTGGGACTTATTTTAGAAAAAGTTCTTCTGCTATGGCTATTAATATAATTGCAACAGTCGTGGGTGTTTTCAAATTTTTAATTTTGCATTTTATTTTATATAATATAGTTATATGTAACAAAAAGGTTAGTCGACATCACAGGAGACCGAAGAGCTGGCAGCTACCTCGGACAAAGAATTAGCCTAGCTATTCAAAGAGGGAACGCTGCCATAGTATCTTCGGAACCTTGCCCACAGGGACTTCCTTTAATAATATTTTTTAGTTTTTAAATTGTATATATTTAGTTTTATACGTAGTTTTTAATTTAGATATAGTTTAATTTTATACTTACCTAGTTTTAATTTTTAATTTAAGTTAATTTACATTATACTATTAATTAGGTTATATGTATAAAAATGAATTGCTGTTCGTTAGTCTTGCTCGAGAACGGCTGAACGGATTTTTCTTATCTTGGTTTTGAAATGTTCGCGGAGGTCTAGGGAAGGTTTAAAAGTTGAGAAAAATTTGAATAATTGCCGTTTAAAAAAATCTACACGTGACAAACAGGTTCTTACGCGGAACGGAGTCCGCGGGCACTGCTAGTTAATAATAACTATTTCATTTAATTATTTATTTGTCTAACAGTAAATTAATTATAGTAATGCATTGCAATCAGGATCAGTTATATATACATGCCAAATAGTAATACTTAGTTTTATGTGGTACAACTAAATCCTGGAGCCGTTTTACAATATGCCATTTGTTGGCTGGCAGACGGCTGGTAGGCACTTGATTGTACTGTACAGTCTGTGGAACGGTGCGGACGGATCAGCTTTCACACTAAGAGATTTTAAGCACGACCATTTCTGAACTAATCCGCTCCGGAGAGGTATTAGCAAACCCTCGCCGATGCATTGTTGTGCTCTCATTCTAATGCCAGCTACGGAATGCTCTTAGCATTTATGTGAAAATGAAGATAAACAGACTTCAGCTGTGCTGCCACTTTAAATAAATTCTCCAGAAAACGCACATACAAAATGTAGCATACTGTAGGTTTTTCAGTTTACACCTCTAGAGAGACTTTCTCCGTCCGTCCGTCCGTCCGTCCGTCTGTCACACTCGATTATTTCAGTAACTATTCAAGCTATCGACCTGAAATTTAGAATAGTTATAGATAATAGTGACGCGACGTTATAGCAATCTTAAAAATTTGAAAATTGTTTTTATTTTTATTTAAAAAGGGGGGAAAACCGGGTCGCCAAAATTTCAAAATGAGATAACAATATTGAGTGGGGTATCATATGAAAGGGCGTTACTTGTATATTCTAAAACCAATTTTTATTTATTTTTATGCCTGATAGTTTTTGATTTATTGGGCAAACTGTCGAAAAAAATACCGTTCCCCCCCCCCCCCCCTTATCTCCGAAGATTACCTTTCGAAAAATCTGAAATAAATATGATCAATAGAAGCTAACGTATATTTTACAGGAAAAATAAAATCAACCCTCTAACTATTATACTTTTTTTGCTAATAACAATAATCCGCCGAAAACAAAGTTAAGTTTGCGGTTTGCCAACAAAAGTACCTATATGTAAATTATACTCGTAAAATCATGAACAAAAGTGATTCTTTTAATGTTTTACTTCTTTTATGGTATGGAACCCTCGGTGCGCGAGTCCGACTCGCACTTGGTCGGTTTTTATTCTTTAGTTACAACGTTTAGTTAACGTTAAATCTGGCGATTGAAATATCGGCCCTTAAGTATTTTATTTAATAAGAAGCCATAGAAAATTTATTTGAACTAGGTACTTAATATTGTAACTTCTGCAAAATGTCAATCATATTTATTTAGATTGCGTTGTACACATCACTCGGGTACCTAAAATGTACCTGTATCATAGAAACTTGTATGAGTAGCAAAAGCGTTTTGTGAAATACTTAATCCTTCCTAAGAGGTAGTTAAGGATCTTGGTGGTAAGGATTAAGGACCACGACAGACAGATATAAGCAGTTGCAAAGAGTCTCGGCTAAACACTAAGTTCTTTACTTCATAGGTATTTACTTCATAGGTATTTTACTTTGAAAACCTATGCCTCTATAAATATATCATACTACTCTACAACGTCAACAAAAAGAGGAGAGATATTAAATTCGAATGATTAGCATAATATGTATTCAGTCTATACTATTCCACTTAACTACTTCTATTTTTACCAATAGTACGTAAAATATTACTTTTTAGCAGATGGCTATGTTATGTGATGGCTATATTATGGCAACAGTTATCTTTGAATACCCCAAACAGTCTATTCTTATGTTTCGTCCGCACGCTCTAAGAGATTGCCAGTAGCTATGGCCGTGTTTTAAATCACGGCTGACCATTTTCGAATAGCGATATTTTCCTTCATTTGCCTGAAAGCCACTATTGTCAGCCATTTCTCAAAAGTGCCACGAAATGACCGTCGCACGTGAGGACTAAAAAGCAAAACATCGAATGTGCATAATGTATTGGCAACGGTGAATAAAAATGCGTGGAAAAATATTTTCGATATTAAAAAAAAACCGGCCAAGTGCGAGTCGGACTCGCGCACCGAGGGTTCCATACCATAAAAGAAGTTAAACATTACAAGAATCACTTTGGTTCATGAATTTACGAGTAAAATTTACAGATAGGTACTTTTGTTGGCAAACCGCAAACATAACTTTGTTTTTGCCGGTTTATTGTTATTATCTAAAAAAGTATAATTGTTAGAGAGTTGATTTTATTTTTCCTGTAAAATATACGTTTACTTCTATTGATCATAATTATTTCAGATTTTTCGATTGGTAAACTTCGGAGATAAGGGGGGGAACGGTATTTTTTTCGACAGTTTGGCCAATAAATCGAACACTATTTGGCATAAAAATAAATAAAAATCGGTTTTAGAATACACAAGTAACGCCCTTTCATATGATACCCCATTAAATATTGTTATCTCATTTTGAAATTTTGACGACCCGGTTTTCCCCCCTTTTTAAATAAAAATAAAAAAGATTTTCAATTTTTTATGATTGCAATAACGTCGCGCCGCAATTACCTACAACTATTCCAAATTTCAGGTCGATAGCTTTAATAGTTACTGAAATAATCGAGTGTGACAGACGGACGGACGGAGAAAGTCTCACTATAAGGGTTCCATTTTTACCATTTTGGTATGGAACCCTAAAAATGGAAAAACATACAAAATGAACAATGTATTTTTATTTTTTTATTCAGACTCGACAGTAACAACAGCTATTTTAGTGAAAAAGCAATATGTACTTAAATACACAATTTAAACAGTATTGAAAATAAGGAAATTTTAATACTATTTATATGAAAATTACCCTTCTTGTATTAAAAAACACATACTCGCTAATAGGTATAGGTTATCGCTAGTAGGAAAATGATGAAGAACCAAACATTTAATAAGATGGAGTGATCCGCTTAGCGTTTTCAGATGGAGTATTGAGTGTCTACAATGGAAGCAATCAGGCGGCTCCAACTTCCAAGACCTTTGGAGGCACGTCCCATACTTCCGAGTTGGAGGATACACGACACCGCAGAATTTGGTCGTAGTTAAATGAGTAAATGGGAACAAGATTTTGAATCCGATATTATTCCGCATTTATTTTATTTATTAGATGCTGTAGAAATCTTGTGATTAGTCTTTTTGGTAGGTTTTTAGAGTACTTGGTAGTGTTTTATGGGAATAGCACTAAGGTAAAATGACTTCCCACCTTGGGGAGGATGCCTCTTGTGTCATCTTTGACTATCCTATAATTATTGAGTGGAATCAGGCGTTATTTTGCGGAAATCCATAATTAGCAGGATAGATTAATTTGTTTTGCTATAATCTGCTACTTAAAAAGATTCTGTATGGTAGAGTGCTCTACGATTTTGCATTGTGAAGTCAATATCTCCTGAGGATGTCCCGGTGTCGGGACGAAACGTGCGTCGAAGAAAGTGTTAGAAAATTGTGTGTGGTGTTGCATTGGCGTAGTGTTCCTGCATACTGTACCATACAGAATCTTTTCAAGTAGCGGATTATAGCAAAACAAATTAATCTGTCCTGCTATCCTATAATTTATCTGTTTGATATCTCCAGGCATTAGCTAGGAATAGCAGTTGTTGATTCCATTTTTCTATTGGATGTTCATTGCACATGGATAGCCTAGATTATGGTAACTACGATTTAAATCTGCGATCGATCCATTAGTTTTGACGCTTTGATACTTTACTTTGTTAATAAGAATATAATATATTGTGGTTTAAGAATAAAATTTAGGCCTACTTAGCTCTGGACTTGCAACTTACAAGTATCGCGGTTCATCACTAGACGATAGTCTTAATCGATAAAAAAAGTAAGAACACTGAAACGAAAGTAAAATCGTAATTCAAATCGACCGAGTTATAGAGAAATTATGATGGGAGCTCGTTTAGGAGGTTACACGGCCTCGGCGGAGCTGCTGCGGTCGCATGAGGCTGGAGGCTGCTAATGACAGGAAATCGATGTGAAACGCTACTTTATTCGGCTATCGGTTTAGTCCGCGACATGTGCATCTGGTCGATTTAATCGATGGAGATGAATCGATCCTACTTAAATTCCACCAGCCTTCGATAGACGGAATCGTATCGTGTTACCTACCTCATAAACGTTATATAGCTATAAACTACTTTAGTGTTTAGACAGTTAGTGCCGATTCTGTTTTAGTGTCTCTAAATTTAGCGCGTATAAATATCAACAATCCGTTTCACTATGGTATAATAATATGGTTATGGAAAGGGATAAATTTATTTCTAAAGAGTTAATGTCTATCCTTTTTCAACTGTACTAATCTCTAATAAATAAATAATGATAGCGACTATTATTTATTTATTAATCCAAGAATGTGTACCAAATATATTAAAAAGTTCCCTCATTCGGTAACACTGGTCAAAACCTCACAAATAAAAGGCCAATGAACCCTCCATTCTTGAACAACTTGTGCTACAGAGTCAGAGAGCTAAGGTTGTCAGGAAATTCACTTGAAAGTTCAGCTGCGGATCAAAGTTTCTTCATAATACGACTTACATATTCTTCACAATATCTAATATTAAGTGCAAAACTTGCATACCTACTCGTAGTGTAAATGTGCAGATAATACTTGTATAGGGCCAAAATATATTTATTAAGACATATAAATTATAAGATGTTAAATTAACTTAAATTAAAAATTAAAACTAGGTATAAAATTAAACTATATCTAAATTAAAAACTGTATTATCTGCCGTCTTTTGTAAATGTGCCGTCTACTTGTAAATGTGCCATCTCTGCACACATTTTCCATCTGCGAGGGAGAATATTATAGTGCACTGGTTTGTCCACAAACACAGCTAGTGCAACCTCTATTCCTACACTCTTTATAGATCATCCAATGAGCATAAAGCTACGACACAACCAGAGAACCAGAGAAAGATCAGGCGCAGAACAAGCAAATTAAAGTGCTCCTTGAGGCACGGGTGCTAACTGCTATTATGGTATTCCTTGGCACGGGGGTGAAACTTTTTGAATTTCCAAACTCCGGCCAGCCAGGGCTAGTACAAAGAATTTCCTGTCAGAAAAACCTAATATACGGTTACCATTTAAGTATTCACCAAATCTTGAGAATCGAATGTAGAACCTCGTGATCTTTAGTCGAAGATGCTCATTGCTGGGCCAAATTTTAGTACCTCAATAACCTACATAATTATTATTGTGAAGATAAACACATTTTTTTTTCGAAATACCTACATGATAAAAACGTAATAAAAGTTTAAACCTCAAAGAAAATGAAGCGACGAGCAAAGTAAAGGTTTAAGTAGCGTGGTAGAATATTGAGTGAAGGTATAATAAAACTAATTTGGGCGGCCGCTGACTAGTAGGTATAGAAGGTAGGGCGGTGGCGCCCCGGGCGTCATCTAATGAGCATCCTGCGCTTCACAATGTACCGAGATGATATTCCTCCGCGCCCGCCGACTGTTATTATATTCCGCCACGCGCCCGCCCGCCCCCGGGCACCGCGAACCTCTGTAAAATAATCCGACTTTCATATATTTGTAGCTAAAACCAATGACTAAGCGTAATATTTCGCTCTTTGGGATGTCATTTTCTTTCAGCCAACTTTAGGCTCTGGGCATGTCTGTGCGTTCGAGTCAAAGAGGTAAGATGGTTCGAGTATATTATCATCAATTTTCTCAAAAATCGCTGAATTTATTTAAATGAGGTTCCGCTATTTGCCTGACAATTTTTAAGCTATTGCATAGCTTCTATCGCGGGCTTTGACGGTGCAGACCGAATCCAGAAATTCCGTAACGAAAATAACCTGGCACTCCTAAAGTAGAGCTTTTGGTACTAGGCTACCATGAAAGCAGGGAGCGCAACTCCACAACTTTTTAGTTTTTAGTTTGCCATCTATCAAAAAATAGCAGAACTTTTTAATGACTTTTTGAAATATCACGCACGTGATCACACTTGATGGAAAGTGATATTACAGTATTAGGTAGAGCGTGCTTGCTTGCTTGTAGGAAATGTCTATTCACTCTTGATTTGAAGGTGCCCAAGTTGTAATTAGTGCGAAAAAAAGTACCTGGGAGGGTTTTCCAGACTTTATTTTTATTTTTAGGAACATTATGATGTATAGGAACGGAATATATAATAATAGTACCTAAGTATAGGTAATCATGCATTTATTGGAACAGAAAATGGCTATAGTTTGGTCTAGTGAGAATCTTCAGCCGAAGCCCGAAGCTGGCATTACCAACAGTATTCCTCTTTCATACAAGAGACAAATTTCTACTGAGAACAATTAATAATAGACTACATAATCACGCATAATCAGGCTGGTGGGCTAGACGAATGATTGTCTCAATCTATAAGCACACTACAAAATTCACGCTACCAGCAAAAAGATATCGTCAAAGGGTTCCAAGTGTAGCAACCCAACTATTTAGTTGTAGTTCGTTCCAAGTTAGTTCGATTACATTTTCGATTGCAGTCAAATACTAACATGTTTATGAAAAAAATATTAATAAATATATTGTGAGTATAAATAAATACTGCGAGTATCAAAATCTAAGCGCTTTAAAACCTGTTATCGATCTAACGTTGAACTTTAATAACAATAAATAACATTAACTAGAGCAGAGATTAGCTAAGAGGGTTGGCTTCGTTGTCAGTGAAGGCAAATTATAATCATCTTAATGAAGGTTTACACGAATAGTAGTTACAGATAGCACACACAAATACTCGGTATACGAATGCACGGCTTAAATCCGACCTAATCTCGGCTTACGGGGGATCGCAGAGATCGTTACGCCACCGTGATATTTGCACGCACGCCACATTCACCTACGAATGTTATTAAACCGAGTTTTAAAAAATTGCTCCAGTTAATCTGACTTTTTTTTAGTACGAGATTTGCTAGTGGGAGTCCGGATTCTGATCCCAGTCCATAGGGTGCATCATGAGATACATGACGCTCACCATAGACAAATGTTGTCTTCTCACCTTCTATTTTGTTACTCTTTTTGCGCATGTGTGTTCTAAGCTCATGGATACCTTAAACGACTATATTAACTTTTTTGTTTATTTTTGGCCCCAACATTTGCTTACTTGACGTAATACTTGTCTCTATTTAAAAATAATTGGCGGGAAAACAATAGTTTCATTAATTTAGTACAAGATATATTTCGATTCGTGCTAATTCAAGTTTTAATAATATTATTATAATCTACGCGGGGATATTATATTTTTAAACTTAAGACACAAATGCGCATCAATTATTTAAAATAATAAAATCGCAAGCAATGATTTAAAAAATACCTGACGCATTTGCTGTATACTCTAAGTCAACAGGAGGTCCCGGTTTCGATTACTGGCATGGGTCACTTTAAGTTTATATCATATCGTAAAGAAAATATGACATACTTTCCGCACCTATACTGAAATGTACTACTCTTTATTTATTTGAAAACAAGAGTAATAAATAAAATGAAACGTTCTCATTTCTAACTTTCAAAGTATAGATACATACCTTCCCCGCTACTTGTATAATAATATATTGTAAGGTAATTCCAAATCAATATACGTACGGTAAGTACGCGTTACTTTTGATCAGGATAAATAATTATGTGACCTAGACTCTACGCCGTAGAATGCGCTACGCAATAGCTACGTTGGTACGTTTAGTCGTAACTGCGTAACAAATTCACGGCTAGCTGTGTATTATAATAAAATGTTTATATAATGAAATTCCGCACTATCTAAAAAATACTTTTAGGTACATAATATATCAATCACCAAATTGAGAACGTTCTCATGTGATTACAAACACAGACCAAGGAATAGCTTTATATTCAGTGTTACAATAAAATAGAAGGCGCTACGCAACAGCTACGGTGACGCTACGATTTTTCGTAGCTACACCTTAAATTCTACCGCTCTAAAAGTATTTGTGAATTCCGTTAAAAATTAAAGAATATAGTGGCATTTTTTTAATTTTTATCTCTTAGGCCTTATTGCGGTTCCAAAGACTGTCTCACGACCTGCCTACGACCTGCATACGCAGATCCAGGCGTGAACACTAGGGTACATATTACTGTCATGTCAGTTTTAGTACTGTGTTACGCCATCGAGTGTTTCAAGTTTACGTGGATGTGGCTTTAGAGGTTTAAATCTAGGGGTTAAGGTTGTAGGAAGGACCGTTATTATTCGAGCAGTGAAATCGCAGAATATAATTGAAATGCTGTTAGTTATACTGAAACTATAAAGCTGAAAGTTTATATGAGACGCTGTTATATGTGAGTCTATGTTTTTTGTCTTGCATGCCAAAACTACCAAACCGATTTAGATGAAATTTGGAACAGACATATATTTTGAGTTACACGTTACACATATGCTACTTTTTATCCCGAAAAAGTCTATCATTCGTCGGGATTTGTGAAAACGCTGCGGGTGGAGCCGCGGGCAACAGCAACTTTGAGACAAGTGAACAGATACCCATCGGAACCAAATTAATCTTAGGCTCAACCGGATCTCCATCCTCCACAACAAACAATAACACACATATCGTCAAGAATATAGATATTATTCTAGCACAGAGCTCGAGACAATATAACGCTATCCAAATACACTACAAATACACGTATCGTATGTACAATTGTAGGTACATAGCGAGATAATAGTCGTCACGTCCATTGTGCAAGTCTGATAATTATAATAGCATTGCGATATCTATTGCAGTGCAGGTCCCGCTCGGTGCAACTTCGCGGCGACCTATTTACTCGTACAGTTACACAACACGTCATATACCTGCAACTTGGGCCTTTATCTGACAGATTTCGCCGATAGACTGGCTGAGGAGTAAGTTCGAGATAAGGACTCCGCTCAAGGGTTAAGTGAAATTGCATAATGTGACAATAGATATTATTTTATATTTAATCAATTGCAAGAATAGTGCTCGACAATGATTGCGAAGAGTAGATATTTTTGAGAGGGAAACCAGATATTATAAATTAAAAAAAAATACGGAAAGTATGGGATATGTTATCCTATTTACCATAATCTTTGCCATTATCTATAATAAAATGCTTTTCTTATCTACCTTATTAACGAGTAATTTATGATATACAGCGTACACCGTGTCGTCTACGAAAATATTATCTCCCGCATTTATGGATGGTTCTGACATTGTAGACAGTAATAAGAAGTCTGCACCCAACTAGTCATTTATTGCGGTATAGGTACATAAGTTCCGATCCACAGAAAATTAAAGAACTTCATCTTGATGATGAAAGTTTGCTATACTTTTAATAAGACGCCCATTCATTGCATACTTTCGCTAGAGGGTGAAAAGGGGAACGGCCTTATCGCTGTGAGTCGTGACACCAGAAAATTAAAAGTGCGCCGTCACGGTTGGGCTATCTTAGGGAATAGGGTGACTGGGCTCTTACAAAAAGCTTAATTAATTGGTCCTTCAACTGGGCCCGACGTCTCTGAAATACGAGTACCTAAGTACGTAACCTAACCACGCAGCGAAAAGAGCTTATCAAGGTTATAATAATTCGAATAATTTTAATTGGAAAATATCCTCATTTATTAATAGCTCTGGTATTCCAATTTCCAACGATGATATTATATCGCTAATTTTATCTAAATAATTTTGATTATTTTAGAACTCTACATCCTACTGCTGTTAGTCACAAAATACTTATCTTAGGTAGGTTTAAGGTTTCGTCTGGTGGGAGACTTCAGCCGTGGCTTGTTACCACCCTACCAGCAAAGACACAACGCCAAGCGATTTAGCGTTCCGGCGCGATGCTGTGTAGAAACCGA
Organism: Coenonympha glycerion; assembly: GCA_963855885.1. Classification (NCBI taxonomy): domain Eukaryota; kingdom Metazoa; phylum Arthropoda; class Insecta; order Lepidoptera; family Nymphalidae; genus Coenonympha; species Coenonympha glycerion. The sequence continues at coordinate 9,274,236 of OY979637.1, read as the reverse complement.
TATGGTTTAGTTTTACGGTTTACCCCCCTTCCAAGTTAACAAAAATTAAAGAAAATATTTTTTAGGGTTCCATACCACAATGGTAAAAATGGAACCGTGGTGAAACTTTCTCCGTCCGTCCATCCGTCTGTCACACTCGATTATTTACGATAGACATCGCGCTCTGCATCGGTTCTATTGGGCCGAAATTAATACTGTATCCTATCCTATATTGAGATTTGTCCTACTAGAGATGGAAATTTGACATAACTTGTATGGAGCTTACGTCAACTTTCTATCTAAGACCTAGTCATTCTTCCAAAACGCCGAATTAATTGAGATCCTCAATTAAGTAGGTACTTAACTAGGATAAGTCCTCAAACTTATTTGTCTGAATGTAGTCGCCTGGCACACATTTGGTTAATTTACAATCTTGTATCTACGACAACTTTGCAAAGTTGTGTGCAAACTTAATTTAGCTAGACGGTTTGCGGTCACTGGTGAAAAGTTCCAGCGAGCTCCATACTAATGGAAAGCGCACAAAATCACTAGAAACTGAGTTAGAAATGTAGGTATTCGAAGGCGTGCAATTTGTGCAACTCGAGCAATTTGTGCAATTTTACTGTCAGCGCCACGGGCGCCGAAAGTCGGAAACTGTAACCATTAGTGCAGTATTTTCAAACTAACCCAAACATCACGAAAAATCAGTCAACTGTCTGTTTGTTTCTGGTTTGTGGTAGTTTACAGAGTTCACTAATTCCATTTGATTGTTTTCTATTTACAAGTTGATACAAGGCATAAGTATGTAGTGTAGGTAACTATTTCAAGCCCTACCTATTCATGTCTAGGTACTTAAGTATTAAGTGAGCCCATAGACGGACAGACAGACAAAAAATTCTATAAGAGCAGAGTGCTCAGTGTCGAGATAATAAGTTTGAAAAAACGAAAGTGATAAGTTACTATTTTTAAGCTATAAGTAAATTTTCTACATTATTTTCTATCGAGGAAAGCATCAACTGAAAGTAGGTGCAAGTACAATACCCTTAACCGCTAAAACCAAGACGAACTCAAGAGGTCTGCCCGCGAAATTCAAAATTTTCGTGGTTTTTTGCAATTTGTAAGCTAATTACACATAATAGGCTTATGGCAGTCATTTTGCGAGAATGGCAGTTAGTAGTTAGTTAGTTAGTTCTTTACATCATGTACATAATATATTAAATGGCTCAAAATCACTAAGGTTGCAAATTTCAAAATTGGTTTTATGCCAGAAAAAAATTTAAGCTATAATGATGACTATCAGTTTGTATTATTGCAAAATTTGTATATTAATAAACTTTGATAGGACAGCGCACAGAATTCTATACTTTTTTCGTAATATTGCTTTTTAGTGAATATCTTACAGAAAACCATCAATTCGGGAACGTTTTTCTAAATTTGGTTAAATTAACAAAAACAAAACAAAGTACATTACTTAAGCATTGTTTAATAACATGGTTATTTTATGTGTTTATATGATATAAACAATAATAAAAACAATACATACAAAATCTTCTACAAGCAAAATATGTCAAAAAATTAAAGAAGTTGCTATTATCGTGCATTATATTTAAGAAATTTCAAAATATGCAATACTCTTATAATCAAATCAATGATACATGAACAGAATGAAAGTTCTATTATCTGATAAATTATGTTTTTTTCTAAAAATAGTTCGATTTATGCGTATTTTATTGAAATATTGTAACGTTCCCGGAAATGATCAACTGTTCCCGGAATGACAAGAATGTTACCGAAATGATGATATTGTTATCAAAAGGTATACGTAAGGAAATATTTCAATTATAAACAACGGTTTAAATAACAAAATTATTTATTTATATTGCCAATTTGCCATATTGTTTACAATTGTGAAGAATATTTCAACTTTTCTTCAAAATTGGCATGCTTATTAACACTCAAACATGTTTCTTTATCCCTTGATTTTGGCGTTACGACCCAAAATGGTTTTGCTCTCAATAGCTTTGCGTATGATAAGACAATCACGGTTTCTTTTGTAAGTTTTGACACCAGCCCCCTGATTGCGTAAGAAAAACGTATTCATCGTTATCGTAAATGAGAACTTAATGCTTTAAAACAAATTTCGCGAACTTTGGCATCAGACTCAAAAATTGATTTAAGTATAATTTTTTTCCTTTGGTCTAGCTGGTAAAATCTTCTTGGCCATATGTAGAATTTTGTATATCCGCAAAGTGCTTCCACTGATACATTAATGAAAGAATTCTCTCTTTTGAATTTTTTGGAAAAGCATCATTATAGTCAATACTTCGCTATATAGAAGTCGTTTGCATACTTCAGGAGGTACGTGAATATTTATTTAATCATCAATTTTCCTAACGGGACTTGGAGTAGTTTTCATTTTTTCATCTCTTCTTTGTAGTTTTTTCTTTAAAGATTAAATTTTCTGCTTCATTTCAACTATAGTTTCTTCCTGCTTTTTTGTTTTTCGGTATGCTTTCGCCCTATCTTTTCGAACAGTTTTTCTACCTACTAGTCTTCTCTCTGGAAGCACTACGGCTAAGTCGTCATCTGATTGTGGCGGCGTATTACTTATTAGATTTGCTAAACCTTTCTTCTTTTCTCTATAATATTTTGTATGATCTTTTCCAAGCTTTTCTCTGCTTTCGCTTCTCTCGTTCGATCATATCAGTAATTTTCTTCACCTTATTTTCTGCTTTTATCTTTTTATAATACTCCATGTCCTTAGCCCGTTTAATTTATTTCTGTTCTTCTGTCATCTTATCCAAAAATTTTCTTTTCCTAGCATTTGCCTTTTTTCTTTGGCGCAAATAAGCCACACTGTCCTTTTTACCCTTTTTTTGAGTTTTCTTTTTATTTTGTTCATTATCAGGAGTCTCCATTACGCTGTAATTAAAAAGCATCGAATTTGTAAAATAAATTAATAAAAAAATCGTAAGTGAATCGCCCTTGGAAACAATAATTATCATTCCGAGAACGCATCAGTCATTTCGGGAACATGCCATCATGTCCGGGAAAGTTTCCGAAATGACCGTTCACGAAATGACAATTTCAAATAGGCGTGCGATTTAAATAAACAGTGGCCATCTTAAATGCGACCTGACTTTGTTAATAGTAAAATATTTGAGGTTACTTTGTTATTGCATGTCGTTAAAAAGAATTTCATCAATAATTAAATGTAATAAATGCGTTCACGAATTGACGGACTATTGATGTACGCTCTACAAATAATGAATTCAAAGGTACTTACCACTTCGATATAATTTATTTGACGATAAATACACTGACAGCCGGATTTGTTATTGTTTTCTTCCTCTACTGATGTTTGACACCGAATGGCTGCGTTCACTTAAAACTATATTTTTGTTCGATTATCGATGCGTTCACTGAAATGACTTGTGCGCTATCGGACAAATTATTTTTTCAATTTTATAATTTAAAAATAATTAATCTTTTAGTCTCCTTTTCAAAACTAGTTTTTATAAAAAAGATACGGTATATTAAGTAATGACAGGAGTGAAATAACTTAAATATTTCATTTTATTTTGAACTTGTTGACGAAGATCGTACATTAGGACGCGTTCCCGAAATGACTTTCTCTGCATGTATATTGATTTTATTTAAAATTTACTTCTTTATTAGATTGTATTTCTTAAAGTACACACAAAACAGGTTAGCTGTAGTATTTTATTAATTTTCTTTACTCAATAAAGTCAAGATTTAAGACATTAAATTGCTAGCAAAGCCAATTCTGCACCTTGGTGATTTTGAGCCAAATGTTTTGCATAAAAATGTCTATCCTAGGAAATTAGTCCGAGTAAAGAGTTTTAACGCAAATCTCGGATTAATTTCTTTAACTCGACACTTTCAAGCAGAGATTTTTATATAAATACGTGAAGATGATCTTGGGATTATCGCAATTGACTGCCGTAAGCCTACGTCTTATCAGCTTAAAATCGCGAAAAACCACAAAAAATTTGAATTTCGCGGGCACACCTGTGGTGAGCTCCTTAGATTTTTGACGTATGTTGAAGCCAAAAATTTCTCAAAAATTTCTCTTGTCGTACATTTCGGTTGTTTGTTGTAAAATGTAAAGCTGATGTCATAGAGTAGGTGGCTGACTCCGAGGTGGCTGATGTTGGGCTGATGTACCCGCTGTCACTTGTCAGCTGTAGTTGTCTATGATTTATTGTTTATACCACAGACCACGAATGGTTTATACTCTTTGGCATTAGCCGACGCGCCGCTTGTCTGTCAAAAAGAATTCTTGTAATTTTTCGTAAAAACATTGCTATTTTATTAAATTTATCATGTTGAAGCTGAAATGATCAAAGTGATTAATCTCTCAGATTTGCTCAGATTACATTTTACCGGTGTTACGATGCAATAACAAAGATAGAAGACTCAGATGCGTCAACAAAGTGACTAGAAATGGACCAACAATTCTCATTGTCCTGGAACAATTTCCACGGGAACCTCAGTAAAGGGTTCGCCAATTTATTGGGAAACGGTGAATTTGTCGATGTAACAATCGCAGTGGACGGCCATTTATTACAAGCGCACAAAGTTATACTTTCAATATGTTCTCCATACTTCAAAAAGATGTTCCAATTGAATCCTTGTCAGCACCCAATTGGTAGGCAATTAAATAATTATTTAGCGTACCAACTTGTGTAACGTTAAGCTAATGGACTGTAAAACCAATTGTATGGCTCCGTAACATTTTATTTACTTATTTATAATAGTTACTCCTAATTCATAGCTATCTATATTTTTACGTTTATCACTATCGAAACCTATCTAATTAAGTATACTCGCTTGAAGACACTATAGTCTTTCATAAATACTGTTCAAGGTTTAAGGTTCATGTAGAATATGAATTGAATTATATTTTCAGTTGTACTGAGGGATGTGACACACAAGGCAATGAGGGACTTACTACAATTCATGTACCATGGAGAAGTGAGTGTGAAGAGGGAAGATCTCACTAGTTTTATAGGCACAGCGGAAGTATTACAAATCAAGGGTTTAACTAATAAGGAGGTAAGTTGTGATTTTATTAGTAAGCTATTACTGCCTAGAGATTTGCTTGCCTTGGTTACCAAAATGATAATAGTATACTATAGAATGATAATAGGATATCTTTTTAGGTATAAACACTGCATCACTTCTGTCTATTTAACTCTAAGCTACCAATTTAAAGACCTTACTTACTTTCTTAACTAGATCAGCCTATAGACGTCCACTGCTGGACATAGATCTTTCTGAGAGTGCGCCACCACACACTGTCCTCCGCCTTCCTCATCCACCCCCTACCAGCAACCTTTTTCAGGTCATCGGTCCAGTAGGCAGGAGTTCGTCCTACGCTGTGCCTATTAAATATATTAGAAGAGCAATGGGAAGAAACTTTGCTCTGTCTTTTTAGTAATGTTTTGTCAACTAAGCTCAGCCAACTATGTTGCTAGTTAGAGCTTTGCAGTGATGTGTGGCTAGATCTTAATATAGATTAATGTATGATATTGTTAAATTGATTATGGCCAGATTTTACAATAAATCATTTCCAGAAATTAATCAATCCTGACGAGCATTATTAACTCAAGAATAGTAAGTCTGGATTAAATTGTGAAAACATAAAATAGACACTAACTCTGGTTTAATGGTTTAAATATTTAAACAGTTCTTTAGTGACTAATAGTTTAATATTCAATTTTGCACTTTATTTATTTTAAATACATTAGTTGTTTGTTGTGATTTCAGTCTGGAATTCAACTGTTAGGCATACGCTTCTTGACAGGATTACTTCAAAAGATTCTACTTTAAAACAAATAATATAACTTCTAAAAATAGTGCTTCTAAAATTCATTACACAGAAAGATTGATAAATCTTTTTCATTTCAGACTGAAGAAGAATTGTTTGACACAGACAAAGAAATATGTAAACAAAGGTTAGGACCACAGAATGATATTCCAGATGCTGAATCAAGTACATCTGACGCCTACGACTCTACAGCAAATGACATACCAGAAAACAATGAGATTGATTTACAAAAACAACGGCAGTTCATTGAAAAACTACAAAGGCTTACTAATTTAAAGAGAAAATCAGATGAATTCCTGCAAAAAAATTACTACACAGATGTCGCTAACACTGAAAAACGGCCAAAAGTTACCGACAAAACTGTATACAGTAAATCTAACCAATTACTACAATCCAGTAAGATTGAGAATATCAGAAATTTGTATGAAGAAAACGCAGTTGAGATTACAACATCTCTAAATCCAAGTATGCAAAAGATATGCACAGAAAAAGATACTTCAGTTGATAAAAATAGTTTACTATCAGACACATTAGAATTGAAAACAGAATGTGATGACAGTGATATCATTGTGTCGGATCCAGCTGTTTGTACCACACCTAAGAGTTACGACAACTCCAGAGAAGGAAAAACAGTCTCTTTAGCTCCGGTGGAGTACCAGTCGCCACAAGAAAGTGAGTATTGTTAAATATATAACTAGCAAACACCTACAGGTCCACTAGTGTGAATTTTGGTTTATCACAAATCCTGCAGTAACCATCAGTCATCCCAGGATGGAAACTGGCCTCTTTTAATTAATGGGATTATCAGATAGATAATCCCATGAATTAAAAGAGGCCAAGACCATTCCAAGTTTCAGCCAAATGGGTTCAGTAGTTTTTGCATGAAAAATGTCCATACATCCACACAATTTTTTGCATTTATTAATAGTACGTATGATGAGTAGGATTTATACAATCCTCATCAAGGGTCTCATTGCATGAGAAAAACATATTAATTGTTATCGTAATTGTAAGTGAATTCTGCCAACCGATTAGCTAAAGTAAATCAGAGAAATAGGGTCTCTCTCTCTCAGCTGGTAGAATTTGTAAACAGTTACAATAATGATGAATACATATCATTAACAAACTGAAATCACATAAAAGTTATCTTCAAAAGCATTTAAATAATATTGTGCACAATTACCAGAAGTCTACTGAAGTTATGTAAATCATGCTGCAACCTTGTGATATAGAATTCAAGTATTAGTGTTTCACATTACTAAATTAAATGTATGCAAGTTAGATTACGAAAAATAAAATAAATAATTTAATTGAAAAAAAAAGTGATAATACAAACAAAACTGAATACAAAATTAATGATGGTGCATCAAAGCATGATAAAATATATGACTGGTGTACCTAATTTACAGAAACTCAAAATTAGATTTTTCAAATTTTGTAATATTGTTTTGTTGTTTGCTTAGTATTGCACGCAATTAACAAATATCATTTGCAAGTATGACTAGAGATTGTGTTGAAAATGCAATCATTTGTTAATTTTCTAGCATATTGTTGTTTTCTTTTGCAAACTCTTCATGCTATGAAAACACGATGGCATTTTCAACATTGTCAAACAGTTTCCTATTTAATTGAAATGTCTGTGAAATGTATTGAAAATGCCCATCGTGGTTTCAGATTGCACCAGTCTGAGTTCACTGTTTATGGATTTGAAAAACTTAGTGAACGGAAAAGTTACGAATACATTAAAGAGCAACGAAGAGTACCCAAAATATGCATTGGAACATCGTCTTGTGACAATTCCACAAAAAGAAGACGGGAAAAAGAAGTATCCACAGAGGTCCTGCAGGCTTTGTTGGAGGATAGGGCGTCGCCGCGACACGAGGTTCATGTGTAGTGCCTGTGAACTGCCATTCTGCAAATCCCCTTGCTTCGAAATACACTTCAACGACATGTTCAAAGTATCACAACTACAAGGAGATTATTATGCTAATTAGTTTATACATTTGCTACTGCTTTTGCCTCTTAAGAGGTGCTTAGTTGATAGTTTAAAGATAAATCATATTTTTGTATTCACAAGTGATAAAAACAATCAAGATAGGTATATGAATCATAGATTCAGTAAGATTGGGACCAAAATATTAATAAAAACGAGAGAAATGTATATCATAAAATTATCAAAGAAATAATCATAGTTTCACATATTTTTTGTACCCAGTTTTTACACAAAATTCATATTATACTAGTATCTTACAAGCCATAAAACATCAGTTAAAAATATAAAAATATGTAGGTATATATTTTTACACCAACTTTTTGTACTCAAAGTTATCATAGTGGAGAATTTAGTGTTGTATACATGGCATACCTACTAACGTTTTAGTGTAGCCTGTGATAGATACTTAAGATTTAAGACATCTCCAGTGCCAATACCACATACTGCACAGTTTCTTTAGACTGTGAACATTTTGTGCCATTAATCCTCTGCCATATTTTTCAAGACTTGATTGCTCATATTCTAGTCTATTTATTGTATTTAATTAGGAGTTTGATGTAATTCTTTTGAATAAAGGTTGTGTACCTATGTATTGCATTAATTGCAAAGCTTGTATATCGATAAAATGCTGGTTCATTGACTTTACAAAAATGGGCTGTTTGTAGCTGCTATTGGCTAATGAACTAGTCTCAAAAAAATTAAAGATTGGTCTTCCTTAACTTTTGTCTCTTTCTTCTCTGTGCTTGTGTACGATGTACATACGATTTTCGTATTATGGTACCTTAAGTATTGAGGATATTGGGAAAAAGAGCAATACTTAGACCTCACTTACTCAGTTTGCAATATATAGCTTCTATTTATCCTTTTTGTGGATAAATAATTACTGAAAGTTGTGTGCCTATTCCACAAGGAATATTTTTAATAAGTACTTATTTTCAAACATATTATATAATTTGTAATTATGTAAATTTAGAATGACAGTTCCCTAACACAACCTATATATTGCGTCTTTACCTGTCTTATGATAATGAGTGATCTCTATTTTTGTATTGATGAAATGAAAATTTGTATGAAAATTATATTTACATTCCAAAATGTGATGAATATAATTCTTATTGTATTGGCTAAGCTGAAGGCAATAACGATACCAGAAATTATGCATGTTGTTTGATGAAAATATATTTTTGTATTGAGATTTGAGTGTGTGGTTTTTATAACACAAAGTATACTTGAGTGTTTTATATGAGTATTAAAAGATGTAAACAAATATTTTTCATTGTTTAATTTTTTTTTTCTTAATTTAGTTCTTAATGTATTTGAAAATAGCTGGTGCCTATACGTGGATCTCGGTGATATAAATCCGACTATTCAATACTAATACCCAACTTATACTTTTACCCAAGTTCTGAAAAAAGATTGCTCTAGTCTGTTCTGATCGAAATAATAATATCTAATAACTCATAAATGGTACAGTCACACATTTTACATGGTACAGTCTCAAGTATGGAACTCATCTTAATATATATAAAATCTCGTGTCACAATGTTTGTCCTCAATGGACTCCTAAACCACTTATGCCGGTTCCCAATATTTTATCTTCTATTTGCCCTACTAGAGATATTGATGTGACATAAGCTCCATACAAGTTGTGTCATATTTCTATCTCTAGTAAGGCAAACCATGGATAGATGGAATATTGGGAACCGCCATTAACCGATTATAATAAAATTCGCACACCATGTGCAGTTCGATCCAACTTGAGAGATAGGATAGTTTAAATCTCAAATTATAGTCGCAATTTTAATAAAAAAAAATCGTAATTCACGCGGGCGGATCCGCGGGCAACAGCTAGTAATCATATAATTTCTATAACAATATGTGGAGCAATTGCGTAAGATAAACCCATCAGTATGGTAATCAAACAAAATCTGGTCGCGGATTACATCCAATTAGGTGGCAGAATTTGTTTACAATTGCGGTAGCAACGAATACCTTTTTCTTACGCAAACATCTTATTATAATAATATCATATTTTTTTCTTGATTTACAGATGCTTTATCATTGGTGATGAACGGCTCTTGCGAATCCCAGCTACCAGTGCGTTACAAATACATCTACAGCAGGAAAGGTCACAAGCAGCTGGTCTACATGAACTTCGTGTACACCAAACACTCCACCACCCACGGCAAGACGTCGTGGAGGTGCGTCCAGTACTTCTCGCTGAACAGGTGCCCGGCAACCGTCGAGACGATAGACCACATGATATACGCCGTCAATCATAAACACAACCATGAAGACTGCTATGAAAAACTGTTGAAAAATAAAATATTCGAAATGGATGGAGTTCAGGATAAATCTAATTGAATGAAATGGTACCTTTCATACTAATATGTATTATAAACGCGAACTTTGTGTGATAGTGTATGCATCAGTATGACACCACAGACAGACATGCAAGGGTATCATGTCTCATTACATACATATAGATACAGAACCGATTTGGCTGAAAGGAATGGAAACTTGAGAAATATCAAATAACCCAGCTTGTCTACCAGTAGGTAGTGTAATATAGGTAGTTCTACTGGACTCAAAAAAAACTTCATTCTTGACAACCAAAAATTACAAATGCTCTAGAACCCATTTACATAATTTGTTACATATTATTACTAAAAAGTATTATTCGTGTATAATATTTAGTACATAGCAGTGTAAAGTTCCTATATTTTAGTAAGTTAATAAGATATTTCTATCGTGTAAGTAATATTTACTCATTGATTATTCTGTTCGATATTTTTATTGATAACTTTACTTTTACTTATCTGTAAATAGTTTTAAAATTCATCCATCACCATTATTTTGTATTACTTTATTTATATCTAGTCATAATAATTTCTTTATAAATTACCTTTTAAAGAAGGCAGTTACGTGTAAAAATAATAATAACTTTAAATAAAACTTAATGTTTATTTAGTAACTATAATAAATTTATTTACACTTATAAAAATAAATGATATATTTAACTTTTACATAGTTTCAATGGTATTTTTGTGCTTTTGTTTGCCAGGTTTGCTGCTATCCTTTTTCTTGGTCTGTGTTTTTTGCTGAATCCGACACCTGAAGGATTAAAAAATAAGATTATAATATGTGTAAGTAATATAAAACTAACACGCACGCTACAAGGAAAGATAAACAGAGTGATTTGAGATATTCATGCCTCCCATATTGAGATGTGACCGGTGACTATAGTGACCACCCCATTTATGGTGTTGACATGCTCACTACTTGGCACGAGTGGCTGGTCTCCTCTCAGGAACACACACCTTTAAAAACATGGCAGACGCGCAGGTCTCCACATAATATTATGTACTTTCACTACTAAGGAAGTGATATTTAGCCAATAACGAACAGAACAAAAATACTTTGAACTCGAACCTCCTACCTCCAAATATAAAACCGAAGCTATTAACGTGAAATCAACGGGTCTGCCCGCGAAATTCAAAATTTTCGTGGTTTTTTGCAATTTGTACGCTAATTAGACATGATAGGCTTATGGCAATCAATTTGCGAGAATGAAAGTATCGTCTTTACATGATTATATCAATTTTTTTTTTTTCATAAAAAGTGTATCCTAGGAAATTAGTCCGAGTATCGAGTTTTATGTGAGTAACTCGCAAATCTCGGACTAATTTCTTTAACTCGACACTTTCGAGCAGAGATTTTTATATAAACACGTGAAGAAGATATTGAGATTATCGCAATTTTACGGCCATAAGCCTATTATGTCTTATTAGCTTAAAAATCGCGAAAAACCACGAAAAATTTGAATTTCGCGGGCACACCCGTGGTGTGCTCCTTAATATAAATATTACTCGGGCGCGATAAGTTGAAAAGGCGGTGCCGTCATAGTGTCGCGTTAGTACCGCCCACAAAGGAGAACGGTACTATATGCGGGCGCCATCGGGGAAATGTAAGGAAATCGGGCGCGGATTCCGTATTCCACGCAGACCGTCTCAACTTATCGCGCACGAGTTATACTAGTAATACAGCTATTAACTGTGGGGTCTTCGGTAGATGGCGTTACCAGTACTTTAGCAAGTTTTTATATACAATTTCTGACGTCAGACGCTTGGACCTATGCTTGGACTACAAGTATTCTGTATGCAGGCAAAGCTGCCTGGAGGGTTCCCCTACTGCCTTGACTACTGGCAACTAAACTAATAGGTACTAAGCTTTGTAAGATATACTCACGAATATCTACTTCGGGTTTCTCATCTAAACCGAATGATCTAGCAACAGCGTCTAAATCCATGCTCAGCAAATTGAAGACGTGCTTCAACTTTTTCACTTCGAACGCTCGTATGTAGCCCTCGAACGCTTCGATCGCAAGCTTGCGGAATTCCGGATCCTCCATTGCTTTGTTCATCTACAACAAAGTTTGCATCATCTTTATACGCATTCGTTATCAGACAGAAGGTTCCGAGGCTGTTTTGAAGCGGACCTTTTCTTCCGTTATTATCGAACGGCAGTTCACATTACTTATAGGAGCTTCAAATGTTATTAGTAATAAACAGAACTCTGGACTGCTCTTAAGTATAAGAAATAAAGAAATCGTATCACTAACGCTTGGAAAACTATAAAGGCATGACATGTGCATGACATAATATTATGTTCAATGTGGTTGGTCCTGGTTGCTGTCACGTCATATCGATAATAATGAATGTCATTCACATACATTTATTCGTTTTCGAACAGACAGTGATTGTAAATAGAGAATCATGAATCTCAAAGTCATCCGGATTCAAACTTCCTCATTGTCGCTAAACTGGTATAATCGATCGACTTTATAATTAAACCGGGGCGAAGTCTTATATTACCTTCGACTTCAAGTCGCTGTACTTGTCCCACAGCTCGTACTTGTCGAGGTATATCCTCGCGTCGCTCAAGTGATCAACGAACTTTTTCTCCTCGGGCCTCAGCAGCAACACCGCGCGTCCCTCCGCGCCGAGTCCTCGCGCTGTTCTGCCCACTCTATGAATGTATTCCTTGAAATATAGTATTCTTCTTTAAATTCATAATATACATAATTACTCATAATTCATATTCATAATACAGTTCACCCACAAACCTAAGCATATATTATTTATAGTGTTCTTAAGTTTATGTCAAATAAAGTATACAAGTGAAATATAAATAATCAAGTGTGACAGATGGACGGATGGACGGACGGAGAAAGTCTCACCATAATGGTACCTTTTGGTATGGAACCCTAAAAAGTAACTACCATAGATATACATTTATCTATGAGCGGTAAACTAACATTAGTGTCGGAAGGCGGGTCAAACTGTACAATCCAATCCACAGCAGGTATATCCAGTCCCCTCGCAGCTAAGTCAGTGCAAAATAGAGCCATTTTCTGCGCGCTGTAGAAATTGTTTATTGTGGCTGTTCTATCAGCTTGATTCATTTTCCCCTGGAAAAATATACAAAATATTGTGTGTGGATTTACCACAAGTATATAGCTACAAGTAGCAAGTAAATAGTGTTCAGGATTTAATTAGATTAGGGCATATAACTATAGTTTTTAGGGTTCCGTACCTCAAAAGTAAAAACAACAGAACCCTTATAAAATCTCTTTGTTATGTATTTGTGTCAAAACCCCTGTCGGTGCCCTTTGTTTCAATAACTATAAAAAATATTGACATGAACAGTTGTAGGTTATGATGGCTCGCCGTCATTGCAATGATAAAAAATTGAAAATCTTTTCTTTTTTTTAAACTGGGGGGCAACCGTGGTCCGTGTCGTCGAAATTTCAAAATGATCTCATTTTGAAAATTTGAGTTGGGTATCATATTATGAGGGTATTACTTGTGGATTCTCAAACAGATTTTTATTTTTTTTCCTGAAAGTTTTAGATTTATTGGGCAAACGGGGCAAACTGTCAAAAAAAATACCATCGCCCTCGAAATTTACCAATCTGAAAATTGAAATTCTATAGTTAATAGGGATTAATGTATATTTTACGGGAAAAATAAAATCAACTCTGTATCTATTATACTTTTTTTGGTATTAACAATAAACCTCACAAAACAAAGTTAAGTTTGCGGTTCGGTAAAAAAAGTGATTCTTATGGTTTTACTTTTGGTAATATAGTACGGAACCCTTGGTGTGCGAGTCCAACTCGCACTTGGTCGATAGTATTCACAATAAGTTGTGTCAATTACTGGACTTGCTGCTTGGCACTTGCTAGGTAGATAAAAATACTTACATGTATGCATAGGACTGATAAGTTACAGTGGTTCCGTAGGAATTCATAATGAAACTCGACCGACTTGCAACTCGAGAAGAATACCATGATCTTGTAGTTCTGTGTCTTCTTCAACAGTTTATGTAGCCAGTGCAGCCGAAATTCTGTGTTGCAAATGACATACCTGAAAATATATAATCTGTATTTTCTATGATACAGGACACTTTCCTAAATGATTTTACTAAACGATTAAATCATTTTTACTCACTTCATAGCAGTATGATGGCCACTGCTCTGAAGTTGGTAACAAAATCAGGTAGGAAGGTGTAATATTCTCTTTATGGAAAAGGGTATAAGTAGCCCTTTTAGTCATACAAAATATTAAAACAGTACAGCAGCTTTACTGCTTTAAGAGATGTGGTACAACCCCTGATTTAACTTGAGTAGATTTGCTCTTGTTCGTGTCTGTATATGTATCTGTCCATCTGTTCGTCATTCATCATAACTTTCTGTCCATCTGTTTCTGATTCATTCGTCATACAGCCCTTCAGATGTGCAACAGCTATATACTTTTTTAATTTTGAACTAAAAAAATAACAAATTAGGGACCATTTGGAGTTGCTGTTTCAGTCTCAGGTATGTTGCGAGCTCTTAGATATACATATTATAATATTAATCGAATGTACCCTTGCTTAAGTCCTTCAACAGTAGCTCTGTCGTTATCTTCATTAGTGTTTATGGACTGTACATCCTCTTTCAGGGCAGACTTGATCAAAGCTTCCGTTGTATCCGATTGAGTTGCACTGAATAACATGGTTTGTCGGTTTTCTGCAATCAAATACACAATATTTAAACTAACGAAACCGACATTTGAAAAAAAGCTTAAAAAAATATTAATTTTTAAATAAATTACGGATGTTTAAAATTGAATCATGGTTTACTTCATCAGCCTATAGACGTCCACACATAGGCCTTTCTGAGAGCACATCACGATGCGACATACCACCCGTCGATTTGTCGTCAGTTACAGGACCCCATTATTCTGCCCTTTATATATTTAAAAATCAGCCTCCAATCCAATTCATAATCGTCATCAGCAGCGCTACAGCCCTTTGTGGGCTCGGGCCCGCTCCAAAAGATACCAACCCAATTACCTTTCCCAAATACTCATCAAATCAGATAAGTAAAGTAATACAGGAAACCAAATGTTTTGTTATTACATGAAACATGTACTTACTTGGAAGCCTGCTTATAATTTGCTTCAGGTCCTCTTCAAATCCATATTGGAAAATTTTATCAGCTTCATCTAATATAAGACAGTTCACATGTCTGTAATCAAACTCTTTAGTCCTCATGTGGTCAAACAACCTGCCTGGCGTAGCAACCACTATATTGACTCCTGGAAACACCATAATTAATAAGAGTCAAAGAGTTAAAGCCACCTACGAGTACAGCCCCACCAAGAACCCAGTGAACACCCAGGAAGCTTGGATGTGAGGAGTTTCTCACTGTCTCGTTTTCGTGCTTGTATATATTGTATATACTTCGTGCTATACTCTGATTGGCGTAGGTATTTTAGCCCGAGACAAGGATTTCTCAAGTGAGAAAATTGAGTGTGGACATTGTGGTTGATTCTGTTGTGCAAAATTTCTAAACTAAACTTATTAAAAATAGTTCTATCCTTTTTAACCTGCTCCCAATGGAAAAGAATAGCACAATTTTAAATTAGTTTAGTTTAGAGATTTTGCACAATAGAATTGACCACAATTTGAACTCTCTCCCCTTTAGTCTGTAAGGCATATAATTATAGCTGAATCATTATAACTCTGATTAATCACTAATCACCTCACCTTTAGCAAGTTCTGCACTCTGTGCTTTTCTGTTTTCTCCTCCTATCACAAGTGTAGAAGTGATTTGTTCATGACATGATATTATTTGTCGCAGTACAGTGAAAGTCTGTGTTGCCAGCTCTCTCGTGGGTGATATTATTATACAAAATGTTCCTGCAATTACAAATTAATCTTCACATGTGAGTTCTGTTAAGAGATATTTAAAACCAGCCTTTATTAGATGTCAGTAATAGCTCATTCGGCTCACCAGGTATTGGAGGTACCAATCCCAGGGATACACCTCTAACTGTTTGTAGTTATGTGCATTGGTGAAAACTTGCTTAGCAGTCAACGAAACACAGTGAAAAATACCTGAGAGTTCATCAAAATGTTCTCATAGGTGTGTGAAGCTTGCCTATTAGCACTAGGCCAGTGTGGTGGGCAGTGGGCTAGGTATGGTCAAACCCCTCAATCTAAAAGGAAGACTGTCCGCAGTAGTGGGAGATAAGAAAGGGTTGTTGATGATGATGTCCCCTTACCATTCCCCGATTACCAAGCATTCTGACAACCTCGCTGGCACAGTGGTGCGGAATCGAGTGATAGGTGACAGGTTTGATTTCCGCCACAGGCCACTTTAGATTTTTATAATTAAATTTCTAAATTGGCTCAGGTCTGGTCTAGTGGGAGGCTTCGGTTGTTTCTTGATAACCACCCAGAAATAGGAGCCTTGCGAAGCAGGACTCCGTCAACTGAGCTTTTAAGAGGGTTTAAGAAATGTTTTAAGAAATATTCAAGACAACCGATTTGAAAACCCTTATGTTAGTAATTCAAATACCCTCATGTAGTTATTAAAAACATGTATCACCTTACCTTGTTTAGATTCCCTCAAAGCTTTTGCCACTGATTCCACTGCTGGTAGTAAAAATGCCAATGTTTTCCCTGACCCAGTCTTAGCAGTGGCTACAATGTCATCCCCATTCAAGGCTTTTGGGATAACTTCAGCTTGAATATCAGTCATTCTTTTGAAGCCCATGTTTCTAATAGCAGTCAATGTTGGCTTTAGTATTTTGTCTTTGAGGTCTTTGAATTTCGGATTTTTATTTATCTCCTCCATATTTTAATTCTTATTTCTGCATCTTTCCTTCAATTACCTATATTATTAAATATATATTTTAATGTTTTAAAACTACAAAATAAAAATACCATGATAACCCAATTCACCATTCAATTCTGTGATTCAATTCACAAATCACAATTCACATCACATTCACATTTCAGTTTTCATATTTATTTTATTCACAATAACCTTTAGTTTTGTGGTGTGTGACAATCACAGAACATTATTACCCTGACAATAACACACAAGTCACAACATTACCCAACATTTGTACATCACAATTCTAAGAAGTGTCAAAAATGCATGACAGTTCAATGACAGTTCACACAACACAGACCAAAGACTCAAAGAGACACAGACACCACAGATCACAAACTTCACAAAATCACACAGAACATTATTACCCTAGATCTAAAGCACAAATCTACAGCAGCACAGACCACAAAAAGCAGATGAAGAGCAGGTTCACAACATAGATACCTATAGAATCTTTGTGAGTGCCAAGATTTGCTGTCAAAAGTTTGTGACGCCATCTTATACGCTACTTGACTTGATGTTAAATTTTGAAAACGGGGCTACTTTATCTCGTTTCCCATATCTTTGGAAAAAATTTAGAAATATCTAGTATGTGCCCAAAAGTTATAGATGAATAAATTTTTGTGGTCTGTGATGAATAATTTTTTTTGAATATAAAAACCGTTAAAAATTAAGGCGGTGACGGTTGGGTGACGGTGGTACTCGTACAACCCAATGTTGTACTAATTAGTTACAATAATATATGTAAACATACTACTTGACTATCCAATGAACTGAAGACATCTTTGTAAAAAAACGAGGAATGTGTGTTGAGAATGTTTTAGCGCAGAAATAAATTGAAACCTTTCAAACAATAATAATATAAATTTATTCTTCATGCCCTAATAACTTTGAGGCTTCCCTATATCCCGACTGACTGGCCCCGTGGACAGTAGAGAAATGCTTTAAATCTGTTGCTTCGCCGGCGAACAGCACCTTGGGGCTTCCTGTTATATCAAATAAGGGCTCCCCAAGTATAGCACGACCGTTTGGATAGTCGTGCTTTAGAAGATTATCATATGTGTAGCTGCCTCTTGTGAATGGATTCGAGTACCAATGCGACCTAAAAAAAAAATCTACATTTGGAAGTCCATTTTGCGATTGAAAAAAAAAACAAACCTGTTTTATTGCAATCTGAGGCGTAAATATCTAACACACAAATCCTTACCTAATCATTCCAATAGGTTCTGGTACAGTCTTGTTTTTTCCAATGAATTTTTTCAAAACTTCCATCATTTTGCTCCTCACAACATCTGCGGGTAAAGTTTCAATCTGAAAATGCATAAAGTATCAATGCATTCTTAATTAATCTGCACAGGTCTGCAAGTGCGAAAACAATTTTTAATTGAAACTAACCAATTTTGCTGTTTCCCCATTCGCCCAAATCGTCAATGAATTATTAGACCCCATTGGCCTGGCCGCATTTTTCAACTCAGGTACCCACGGATCGTCTTTATATATCTCTCGATCTTCAGGTAACCAGAAGAACATGAATGTATTTACATCATCAGGCCACCAGGCGTGTGGAAACGAGAATATAGTTTTGCCAACAACTCCAATTGTTAATTTTTCTATGACCGTTGCTTTGTTCTTAGGAATCGGTGGATTAAACAGAGTTGAATATCTGAAAATATTTATTTAAACCTTTTATTAATTGGTGAAATACTTTTTTTAATTCAATTTACGGCCCTGGATATCAGTCCTTTAAGGCCTTTCTAAAAGTGAAATACGTTATCATAATGATCGTCTCATCTAAAAATGAACGCCCCTCAAAACCCTTCACGTTGAACGAAAATTGTAGTGGTGGTACTTCATTTTTATATTAGACTACACTCATTTAGAATTAGCGTTTAACAATAGAAAAAACAGCCATAATAATAATTAGTATGTAATAGTATGAAGGTAAAAAGCCTTGAATAATAATAACAGAATTACTTACCTTTCTTGTAATACTCCCAAAGATACTGTAACTATAACATTATTAGCTGTGTATACTGAACCATCTTTGCAAAATACTTGCACATCCCCTGTAGAATTTTTAGGCCATACTATTGAGGTGACCTCTTTGTTTAGCTTAATTTCTAACGTCGGCCAGCCGGGTCCATTATTGTATGTATTCTGTTAGACATTGAAGATTTTCATTAGATTGAATACCGAGGAAACAAAAATTTAAAAAGCTACTTAGTACACGTGCCGTGGAGACCCTGAAGGAAAGTCACAATCCCAAATAATTCTTTCAAGACTTTCCCCGTAGAATACGAGGAGCCCCATACTTGTATAAGGGCTACTATATAATAAGGGCTAATTGTTATTTTCACAACAAATTAGCTTAATTTGTTGTGGTAATAATATGGTTCATCCATTCCATGCGCACAGTACAAAGTTGTACGTGTATATTTATTAAGTAAGCGATATTTTTTTGTAAAAAAAAAATGAAAAGAACAGTAATGGGTAGGTTATATGAAAGTATACCAATAGCAGTTCTAGGAAGGTAACGTAACCAAGTCGATGCCAGCTAACTTCCTGATTTCCCTTAAGATGTTCGTAATCAGATTGGGCAGTGACATCGTTCCAGTCGTTTGATGCCTGGTAACTGTTGAAGGTGAAGTTCAACATATTAAGAAGCTCGGTGAGGTAAATTTGGTCGTTAAGGATTTCCGGATGTTTCTCTCTAAAGTAATCCATCAATCTGAAAAACAGCAACAGTATTATGAAAATTGGACCATCCTAATAATTGCAGTCTAAAATAACCGGTTTATGCTTAAAAGAACTAACTTGCTAGTCACAAATTTTCCAAGCTTTTCTGGTTTTTCTGGTGGATCGTCTACAACTTCCCCTACGAAATTCCAAATTTCGTCAAATAATTCTTTGTTTCCCTCAGTGCCATCGGATTTTAATACCATATACGTTGGGTCCTGAGGAAGCACAGATATGTTATTGCTTACAGCGGCTTCGTAGACGCGGCTGTTTTCTGTGCCATGGATCCTGAAAAAGGGATGCGATGCTTTTTAAATTATGAAAAAGCGTTAACTAACACCTCCCTGGCGCAGGAACCGCGCGCTTGGATTCAAGTGGGAGGTCGCGGGTTCGATTTCAGCCACGGGCCCCTTTGGAATTTTATGGTTTGTAAATTGGCTCAGCTTCGGTCGTGGCTAGTTACCACCAGCAAAGACGTACCGCCAAGCAATTTAGCGTTCCGGTGCGATGCTGTGTCGAAACCGTAGTGTGACTTACCTACCACTTTCCAGTTAGTATGTAAACATCTTCGGCTGCCTATCTCATCAAGTCATAGTGATACTGTCTATATTATATTGGTTACTATTGGTGGTACTTACTAAAATAGTGTTTCTTATACCACGCACTAAAATAGGTAGGTACATAACCTGAAGCTCTACTTCATATCATTGTGTATTTCTGATGTGTAGAGCATATTATTTCCATCTTTTAAGCGTAGGTACCTATCGCAAAGCAAAATGCCATACTTGATGGATAAAGGTGCTGTTAACTACCACGCAACCACCACGCCTCTACATCTCACGTCTTTACTTCTTCAATATCCAACTGATAATCCTTATCAATTATTGTTATAACGTCTTAAATGTGATGTGTATTAACTCATTTAATTTACCACTCTGCACCAAGCTCCACGACTCCATCTCCAAAGGGCACACTCCAGATTCTCCCGCCAATTCTATCCTGAGCTTCCAAAGCAAGTACCCTTTTACCAGCTTTAGCCAAAGTGGAGGCGGCTGTCGTTCCGGCCGCACCGATGCCTACTACTATGGTGTCGTATGATTTCGCTGAATTGGTACTAAAACAAGAGATGACAACTGATACCTTTCATATCCTATCTATCTACTAACTTTATCCACACCTCTACTATAACCTGGGTACCTTCAAGAGAAGAGTGAATAGGCATTTTCTAGGCAAGCGCGCTCCATCCTAGACCTCATCATTTCTGTCCATCAGATATGATTGTAGTCAAGCGCAAGCCTATCTATAATAAAAAAAAAACACATTAGAAGCCCATTCTCCCTGTTAAGAGGCTTTAGGCGAGTAGATAAGCAGGCGCACCGACCTGTGAGATCATTCAGGCATGTTATAACATCCTCACGATATTTCTTTCATGATTCACCGTAATAGCACGTCAAACCTAAGTGGTACTTATTTACGGAATAACGGTTGAATTATCTAGAATGTTTTCGATGGAAAAATTAGAAGATTTTAGTCGTAATAAAATATAAACGATAAGATAAACACTACACCTATTACACATATTACTTTAACCTTTTGACCTCCGTAGGTAGGCATAATGGCGATAAATGATATCTCGTTACTGATGCTATCAATCGTCATTGAACTTATTAAATTAAGTATACCTATTTATAAATAGAGGGTTCGTTTTATAATTCTAACAGCGACCTAGATAAAGGGGCCCGCCGTACCTAACGATCTTTTTAGGGTTCCGTAGTAAATAAAACATTTTTTTTTAATTTATTTCCAGAAGATGCAGAATAATGTTACAAAAAATTATTCTCCCGCCAAACTGATAGACCAGTTTGTTGGCGGGTTCGCGCTCTAAATTCTAAAGTTCTTCTTGTGCTGACCCCACAAACCTGAATCCACATAGGTAGAAAAGGGGCGAAGAAGTAGTGAACGAGGAACTCTTTTAGTTTTTAAATGGGTACTTATATTTGCGTTTATTTTTTATAGGTTCGTCAATCGTCGTTCGCTCCTTTCATGTAGGTATTTTGTCGTTGAATTATTTCAGAATAATTACTTAATGTGATTGTGAAAAAAAATATTTTCCAATTCAGGGTTCCGTTTGCATAAAAGTGTTAGGTCGTCGGAGTGCGAGCGACGATCTATTTATAAATCTACTAGCTGACCGGACAAACGTTGTTTTGCTATCTAAGGTATGAAAAATAGCTAACAAGCTCAGGTCAACCGGATATATACAAAAAAAATTCATAAGGAGCAACGATAAGAAGCAGTCTAGCCGTTTCCGAGGAGTTTAGTTACAAACATTTTGACACGAGATTTTTTACAAGTATTAGATTAATTAGATCAGAGGATGGAATTAAATATCATTTGACTCCGCATGTAGGTATGTACCTACTAACTGTTAAGTAATATATATGTATATGTGTAAAGAAAAAATTGTTCAAGAACTTACACAAAACAAGCAGCATATCCAAAAATGGAAGCGAGAGATATCCATATAAGAACAAGTTTTGCCATAGGCATAATTTATTGAGAATTATTCAACTTGACTTGTCAAAAAAACTTAAGTACCTATACTTGTTTAGAGAGACACAAATCGCAACTTGTTTTATGCTTCTCTTTCTGATGACCATTGATGCGTACGTTCATCGCACGTTTGACGATATTCGGACTGATTGATATGCTTTGAGACAATATAAAAGCACTCCAAACAGTTCCCGCGGACTCCGTTTCGCGTTAGAAATATTTTTGTCCCAGCCTGTTTTTCCCGCGTAAGGCCGTTTCCACCAAAGCGGAGCAAAGCGGAGCTGTGTTTCGATAACCAACCAGCCAATATTTAGTTGAGATGGCAAGATGTTAGACAAGGACACAGTACCAGAGGGATTGTTCTCGCCCAGGACCGCTTTTAGCTAGCTACCGCTTGTAAGAGAATAGCTTAACTTGCAAAAAATAAGTCTCATTTTAGCGTAACAAAAATGTTTGGATCGTACTCTATTTAAATATATATATTATCTCTATGAATACAATATATATACTCTATGCAACTCTATGGTTGTAAACCAATGGTGGGCTTTTGATAACAATATAAGTGGTGGGTAAAATAAAAAAAAGTGTGCTGATACTCTATGGTGTGCTGTGTGTGCGTGTGTGCATGTGAAACGTAGTGATTATATTATACTCTTTGTGTATGTGTTCGAAGTTGTGACCTATTCAATATAAAAACTTATTCCTTGGTCTGTGGTTGTGACCATAGAGCTAGGCTAGGAGTAATAATGTTCTGTGCCATAGAGTAGGTATATTGGATTTGGTTTGGTTCATAGACATAAAACACTATAGGGGTGATAGGGATGCTATAGGGGTTTGGTTGTGACTAGTCGTGGGTACTATGTAGTCCTCTAAAAGATCCAGCTCACTTAGTCCGAATCCACTTTCGAATCTGATTCCTCTTATCGATTCCGACTTCTCTTAATGATTCCAGCTCCCGTGCGACTCCTTTAGTCCAAAGACTGAATTAGTCCTATTGATTCCGAATCCTCCTAATGATTCCAACTCCCGTGCGGCTCCTTTAGTCCAAAGACTGAATTAGTCCTAACGATACCTTTATTCACCGAACCTTTTAGACTCTCGGAGGAACGTTGTGTCGAATCGCGAGAGACGACTTTAAAAACACTTACTGAACTACTTAACTATTGCTTCCGAATAATTCCTACACTGAAAATACTTCTACAAAATTTATACTTAAGTTAAACTGCCTTATAATATCTTTAAATTAAATGACAAAGTTTTTAGATAGGACTTTATTTTAAGTACCTATTAGTTATTAAAATTATAATGTCTGTTTTTGAACTTGTATTTTTTCTAAAAATGGACCTAACTTTTAATATAAGTTGCATAATTACTTAGGTACGTAATTTTAAATTCTTCGTAAAAATAAACAATCTATACTTATAATAAAACTGTAAAGGGTCGAATTCTGTACGTTGAAGATATTTTGAAAATTTTTGTTGGAGGACACTATTTAGTCGATACTGAAGCCAAAACTGTAATTTGTTTAATTTTTGTCTGTCTGTCTGTCTGTCTGTCTGTCTGTCTGTCTGTCTGTCTGTCTGTTTCACGACCGGGCATCACGGCTAATCCGCTGAATGGATTTAAATGAAACTTGACATGATTATAGTTCATACCCCGAGGTAGGACATAGGATACTTTTTGTCCCGAAATTCATCATGGTTTCCCTGGAAGACGGCATCAAAGTCCAAACGTTTTTTAGTTATAATTCATTAACGCGTTGTCCGATTCCATTCATTCTTTTTTTGTTAGAAAGGAGGTTCTTTAAAGATTATTCCATACAAATCTTATCATCATCACTTTTGTAGTTCAGGAATTACAGACATCAGAACCTTTAAGTTCAAGTATGTAGGTGACTTGAAACTCGGAATGCACAAAGAACCTAGGGCTAGGACGTAGGGCTCAAGTAAGACTGGAGTACCCTTACAGCCGTAAATAAATAGGCTTAGCAGGAGATTTTATATGGTTTAAAATTTTTCACTTTTAGGGTTAACAAAAATCATGTAACTGGCGTCATCGCTACGTATAGCGCCATCTCTACAATTTATGTGGAACTTGAATGTAAAACTCTGAGATAGGTGCTACCGAATTTTTTTAAATAAAAATTAACTGTCATGTTATTTACTGTTTCCTGACTTTATATTAAGATGGCACTGTTAACACATGAACAGATTTAAACTTTATCATCCGCAATATGGAAAGGGTAAGATAATGAGGTTCACAAATATTTTTAACTCTTAGGTCTTATCGATCCTAACCGACTGACTGTCATCTAAGGTCTTTTTATACGTAAAGAAATATATAGCCATTGTCCATTCTGATGTTTTGGATTGTATTGAGATGAAGCAAAGATTTTTAAAAGACTCTTATATTATGTTGGGCTGGGGAATATGTTTAGTAGAGTAATTTATCCCAGTGGTACCTACCCGGCCGAACTCTGAAAGAAGAGTTCTACCACCAGTACAACTTTTCACATGGTTTAATAATTTTTGACATGTTTCGTGGTTTCAGAATAAAAATCACAATGAAAAGGACAATTTTAACTGTCGATATTTCGATACATTGGTACAAGTCGTGGTCACGTAGTGACCACGACCTGTTCCACTGGGTCGAAATATCGACAGTTAAATCGTCCTTTTGATCTTTCAACTACGTATTAATGAAACTTTATATTATTATTAAGAAAAAGGAGTTTTCAAAATCACCACAAGATAACCCGTGCAAAGTAAGAACAGGTTTCTGTACAACATCACACCAGAATCCCGCTAAAAATCAAGGAATTCCAGTAGGAAGGTATATTATGTAAGAAAATTGTAATTCACGCGGGCGGAGCCGCGGGCAACAGCTAGTAAACTATAATAACACAATATGTACGAGTAAAGTTAAACGATTTTAAATTTTGTTAGGTTCTCATAAAGGCTAATATCCATTATCCACTCGCAATACAGAAGTGCGAACGAGACAGCTTGTAGCTGTCTCGTTCGCCCGATGGTACCGAAAACAAACGGAGTCATACTTGTGACACGACGTGCCGCGAAACAGATCGCACTAACTCGAACCGCAAACGAGTCCAGGAGTAGGGAATAATTAAGCGGAGTTGGAATCGTTAGTGTGAGCTCGGAGTCGTTAAGAATTTCGGCTCCGGCTGCGGATCTTATTCCTTTTAGTCACTTAGTCCGGAGTTACACACCTCTAGTTGTGACTGCACTTTACAATTTACATGTGATTTTTCAAATTATACTATCCAAATAAAATCTTTGTAATGCCGACTCCAGATAAAATACTCATGCGAAAAATAAAAAAGCGCGAGAAGAAGAAATTGAAATTAATCTCACAAAAGGCAAACGGCATTCCAACAAATGGAACAGGTATACATAACCTCAACATAATTATTAAAATACTTTTACTCATATATCTTGTTATGCCTTAATGTAATGTGGCTCATATATTAAGTACCTAAAGGTAGAAATCGGTCGCCTTGAATATTTCTTAAAACATGATATAAATCTTAAAGCCTCTTAGAAGTCTGTTTCTGGGTGGTCATAAAAGAAAAGAACCCTCAAGCTCTTAATTAAAAGCTCGACTCCGAATGAAGGTGAATCGATTCAAATCTTCACCCTTCTTGCATTATGCTGTGTTTCCAATGGTCTAAATTCGACTGATTTGTTTGTTTCCTTCACACTTGTAGCTATACTCAGTGCATCTCAATACTATTGCTAAGTTTATTTGGCATAGATTTCTCAGAATTAAATATCTTTTCTAGAACAATCTATAGGAGCTGATGAAAATGAGGTTCCTCAAAATGATTTTAAGAAAAGGCCAATTGAAGAACAAGATCAAAATTATGTGACAGTGCCAAAAAGTAAGTAATAAATAATGTTTAAATTCTTACTCTTTTTATTATACTATGGCTATAGTAGTTTTTTTTTACACTACACTATACTTAGTAGTTAGTACTTTACTGCAATCTCACCTGATAGTAAGTGATGATGAAGCCGAAGATGTTAACTTACTAACTTAGAAGGGGTAAGTAAGGTCACTACAACGGTTTCTACACAGCATTGCACCGGAAGGCTAAATCGCTTGGCAGCAAGTCTTTGCTGGTAGGGTGGTAACTAGCCACGGCTGAAGCCTCCCACCAGACCAGACCTGAGCCAATTTAGGTATTATAAAATTCCAAAGTGGGCCACTTGCGTGAATCCGAGCACGGGCCCTCTGTGCCAGGGAGGTTGTCAAAAATTTGCAAACACTATTATATAGTATTTGTTTTCTTTATTTTTGTGTAGAAAAGAAGAAAAAGCACAAAGTCCCAAACGCAGTAGAAGAGGAAGAAATAAAAATTGAACCAGATTTGGAAGGTGACTCTGATCAAGTGCAAACTAATAAGAATGAAGTGCAAAGTAATGAAGATGAAGTAAAAACAAAAGACGAAAGCCAGTGTAAGTTTAGATGTCATTAATTCACTAGCCTGTCTTTCTTTCTTAAACTTAACATGTTGCAAAGCTCGCAGGACTGTGGATAGTTGAGACCCAAGGAGTTTGAAATTCTATATCTCTAGAAATAAGTAGTTCCATGTCTAGAAATGCAGTGTTTCCAGATTCATCTGAGTGCTGCAAAATTGGTTGTTTGATGGTGGTCTATGTAAAAAAATGGATAGTCATCAGTATACTTCTGCATACTGTAGAACTAACTTCAACTATTGAAAATGATAATAATCATACAAACAAAAGAGGCATAATCTTACCTCAGCCCCCGTAGCACGGAAAAGGGATGAGGATGTTGCAGTGGCATAAATTTTTTATTTCCTCTATGCTGAAGGGCAGACTTAATTCAGTTACCAACTTGGTCAACAAACTTAGTAGTAATTTTTTTTTCACAGTGCCAGGCTCTAGTCTTTGTTTAGGGATCTTATCGGATCAGAAATTCTCATCTCTAGAGGGCAAAGTGTGTGAAGCAACTCTCATGGGTGTAAAGGACATGGGTTTTACTACAATGACAGAAATACAGGCCAAGGCTATCCCACCTCTGTTAGAGGGGAGAGACCTAGTCGGTGCTGCCAGGACTGGATCAGGGAAAACACTCGCCTTTCTCATACCTGCCATTGATCTGATATACAAATTGAAGTTTAAACCGAGAAATGGTAAGAATTTTCAAAATATTTTTGTATTAAATCACAATGTCATGTAATTTGTTTTGTCATTGGAATCCTATATTTAGTATCTTTTCTATCTTGCAGTATGACTTACTCTCTTCCCTAAAAATTTATAATTTGCATGCAGTTTGATTCTACCCAGCTTTTAAATCTGAATAGACTTGGCAGTTTAATCTTATATATTCATATAAATTATGCGTCACGTTGTTTGTCGGCGATGGAATCCTAAATTAATCAACTGATTTTAATGAAATTTGCACAGTGTGCAGTTTGTTCTAACTTAAAGGATAGGATGGCTTAAACCTCAATTTATCTATTTTTTATATCTCTGACAGCAAAACAACCTTTGCCTGACCAGGCTAGTAAATTATAAAATCTTAACTGGGAAAAACCTATAGAACTTTCATACTATTGGAGTCTTCTAGGTTTACTTATAAGATACAATCTAATGTTCTGTCATAATCATGCTTCTGTGAGCAAATTTTGTATAGATGCAAGGTAGAAACTAATCTAATAAATGCCTGTTCACTATCTACTATCTGAATTATGTGTGGCCGAGGACACTAAATTTTTTAATATTGGAATACATGAAAAATACATAAATCTAGATTACCAACAGTGTTTTAACATGATGACAAAAAGGCGAATATGAAAATTGGACCCCATAACATGTCTGTTATGAAACAAAAGTAGATTGAGCCTCCAGATTTATTCTGTTGAGGCACATCTATTTTTGTTTCATTATTGTTTCACTAAAGTTATGGTGTGTCTAGAGTTATTTCATGAAATGAGAATGGATATCTGATCTTAATAAAGATTTTTTATTCTTAATATATAGTGGATTTGTATTATTTTTCATGAAAATAAGTGTTTCAGGTACTGGTGTCATAATTTTGTCACCAACTAGGGAGTTATCTATGCAAACTTTTGGCGTCCTCATGGAATTGATGAAATATCATCATCATACGTATGGATTGGTTATGGGTGGCGCCAATAGGAGTACGGAAGCGCAGAAACTATCAAAAGGTTAGTTGACTTAAATCTTTATCCAAATTTCATCACACAAATATTTATTATTTAGGGAGTTATTAATGTTACAATTTGTAATCATCTTGATTGGAATTTTAGACCCGCGCAGCGCCTTTAGCCATAATATGTCTTATCTACAATCTTTAAAGAAAACTTTCAATCGCTCGACTACAAAAAAAAGTTGCGGCACTCACCGAGCTGTTGTTTAGGGTTCTATCTTATTGGAACGCGTGTGACGACCTATTATAAATCTGTGTCTAAATGGATCTAAATCGAAATTACATATCGATAAATCGATCACGTCACTTATATGAGACAATAGTGCATGAGTTGGTTTAATTGATTCATTTTATTTAGTTTTCTTCATTATTTGAATATCTTTAAACCTAGTTAATGTCGTGTCGTATTTCACTGGTTTTCATCAAATTTTTTGCCATAATTGTTGGCTGTTGTTAAAACTATTTATTTTTTACTTCCCTATTTTAACTTTATATTCATGATATTGAAATGCTCGCAGGAATCAACATCCTAGTGGCAACACCGGGGAGATTGCTGGACCACCTACAGAACACACCAGACTTCTTGTACAAAAACTTGCAATGTCTTGTTATTGACGAGGCAGACAGAATACTAGAAATAGGTTTTGAAGAAGAAGTGAAGCAGATTATTAAGCTTTTACCGAGTAAGTTGTTCACATTCCAACAAATATTTTGTTTCTATGAATGATTTAAATAAGTAATTAAATGATAGTAAGTTAAACCGACTTCACTTGTTAAAGTCTGTGTATAGAAAAATTGCTTAACCGATTTTGATGCAATTTGCACTATTACCTAAGTTGACAAAGTAATTGTAAGCTAATAAAAAAGTTATCACAATCCACTTTATAGTTTCTCAGAAATATGCTAACAAACATGATAAAATAAATGAATACCTTTTTTTAAGTTGGTAATTAAATTAATTATTAATTATTTTTAATACCAGAGCGCAGGCAGACCATGCTGTTCAGTGCAACGCAGACAAAAAAGACTGAAGCGCTAACAGCTTTGGCAGTCAAGCACGAACCTGTGTATGTAGGAGTGGACGATCATAGAGAACAGGCTACTGTGGACTCATTGGAACAAGGGTGAGAAGTTAAACATTAATACAATGTCGATATAGTATAGTATATACGAAGTTTGTCATTAAGTGGTGGGGGAAGCTAATACAAGTTTCCAAAAAATCAAAAAAAAACTGTCCATGAAAGTATACTCGAGCGCGTCAGATTTTTATACAGACGCTTCGTCTTGATGTGCTTGTCGTCCTGGTCTCAACTTATCGCGCACGAGTTAACCTGTGCATATTGCATAGGGATAGGCTCAGAGAGTTAATAAAACCTCTAAGGTAATCTACTATATAAAAAACCGGCCAAGTGCGAGTCGGACTCGCGCACCGAGGGTTCCATACCATAAAAGCAGTAAAACATTAAAAGAATCACTTTAGTTCATGAATTTACGAGTACAATTTACATGTAGGTACTTTTGTTG
The DNA here is from genome assembly GCA_963855885.1 of Coenonympha glycerion. NCBI lineage: Eukaryota > Metazoa > Arthropoda > Insecta > Lepidoptera > Nymphalidae > Coenonympha > Coenonympha glycerion. The sequence continues at coordinate 9,244,152 of OY979637.1, read as the reverse complement.
GCAAACCTAACTTTGTTTTTGGCGGTTTATTGTTATTATCAAAAAAGTATAAAAGTTAGAGAGTTGATTTTATTTTTCCTGTAAAATATACGTTAACTCCTATTAATCATAATTATTTCAGATTTTTCGATTGGTAAACTTCGGAGATAAGGGGGGGGGGGGGGGGAACGGTATTTTTTTCGACAGTTTGCCCAATAAATCAAAAACTATCAGACATGAAAATAAATAAAAATCGGTTTTAGAATACACAAGTAACGCCCTTTCATATGATACCCCACTCAATATTGCTATCTCATTTTGAAATTTTGACAACCCGGTTTTCCCCCCTTTTTAAATGAAAATAAAAAATATTTTCAATTTTTTATGATTGCAACGGCGCCGCGCCGCAATTATCTACAACTAATCCAAATTTCAGGTCAATAGCTTTAATAGTTACTGAAATTATCGAGTGTGACAGACGGACGGACGGAGAAAGTCTCACCATAAGGGTTCCATTTTTACCATATTGGTATGGAACCCTAATAAGTCGGGTTTTCCTTCCTGACGCTATAACTCCAGAACGCACGAACCGATTTCCACGGTTTTGCATTCGTTGGAAAGGTCTCGGGCTCCGTGAGGTTTGTAACAAAGAAAATTCAGGAAAAATTTCAACAGAAGCGGGAAAATCTTTTTTCACATACAGCGCCATCTCTGATACATAGCATGTACTACAAACCAATATTTTAAGTAGATGGCGCCGGTGCGTGATACATTGTTTGACAGCTAGGTACTCATTCGTAATTCACGCGGGCGGAGCCGCGGGCAACAGCTAGTCACTATAAAATTTTATTCTTTCAGATACATAGTGTGCCCATCCGATAAACGCATGATGGTACTGTTCACATTCCTGAAGAAGAACAGGAAAAAGAAAGTAATGGTTTTCCTGTCCACCTGTATGTCTGTCAAGTATCATAACGAACTATTCAACTATATCGACCTGCCAGTCATGTCTATACATGTAAGTTCAAATACTTCTATTGTTCGATGACCTGAAGTTCACGCGCGCTTGGATTTGAGCAGGATGTTCCGGGGTCGATCCCCGACACGAGCCTGGAATTTCATAGTTTATGTCTTACACCTAGAGAGCTTCTGGAGGCGTGGAGTGAGAGCAGCCCCGTCCCGCTGTACAGACCCGATTTTAGAGGTGTCATAAATATATATACTTATCATGCATCATGTAGGCAAAATGTATAATGACACAGCAACATACATTTTGCCTATAGCATATAACAAAAAGCTATTTTTTATAAACTTACGGCACCTATATTGTAAACAGCAGAATCACGTCAAAATACCGGCGATATAACAATCGTGTGTAGGATTCTGAAAACATGCTTTTTCTCTGTCTCTAAGATTTTCAAAATGTTTTAGAGTTTTAAATAGGTTACTAAGGTAATACAATATAATTATAGGTTACTTCAATAATTTCATACATAAATTACTAACACAGGGTAAACAGCAGCAATCGAAACGTACAACCACATTCTTCCAATTTTGCAACGCGGAAAGTGGAATACTTCTGTGCACCGACGTCGCAGCGAGGGGGCTGGACATACCCGCCGTGGATTGGATCGTGCAGTATGATCCACCGGATGATCCAAAGGTAAGATCGAATTTAGGATTTATTGCCTGTTGACTCCCCCTTAAGTCTTACCCCTGTATCAACAAACATCTCCATAAAATTGCTTATTAAATAAAAAATCTACAGCTAAACAACAAAACCAATTTATTTATTTTTGCCTTATATCCCAATGCATGTCATCTTCACTCAAAATGTTTATTCTTAGACATAGGACTTAATTATTGGCTAGACTACACCGCCACGTTTGGAAAGCTGTTAAGTACCGAGAAGAACGGGCAAAAACTTGGGTACATATTGTAAATCAATCACGAGGCACTCTTCTGCTTAAAAGGACGTAATACCGATATACTTGATTGTTCTCCCCACTAATCGATTCGTCTAACGTGCTAACGTGCTCTACGAGGCATTGCGTGGCACAGGAGTTGAACATGCTCGCATATTATGTGATTCTGCAGACAAATAACAAGCCATTTATATACTGCTTCTGTTGGTAGTTTCTCAAATCTCCATAGTCGGAATATTTTTAATTTTCTTAGGAATACATCCACCGAGTGGGCAGAACCGCAAGAGGTCTCGGCACGAGCGGACACGCTTTGCTATTCCTACGTCCAGAAGAGTTGGGTTTTCTTCGATACTTGAAGCAGTCTAGAGTCACGCTGAACGAATTTGAGTTCTCCTGGAATAAAGTTGCCGACATTCAGTTGCAGGTAAATATTACACTTGCCCAAGTCTCGACCAACTGAGTACCAAAAATTCAACATTTTGCAGCCTTTTTGATTTAGCTGTAGTAGATTTTATTATGATACTAGCTGTTGCCCGCGGCTCCGCCCGCGTGAATTACGATTTTTTTACATAATATACCTTCCTACTTGAATTCCTTGATTTTTCGCGGGATTCTGGTGTGATGTTGTACAGAAACCTGTTCTTACTTTGCACGGGTTATCTTGTGGTGATTTTGAAAACTCCTTTTTCTTAATAATAATATAAAGTTTCAAAAGGACGATTTTAACTGTCCTTTTCATTGTGATTTTTATTCTGAAACCACGAAATATTTCAAAAATTATTAAACCATGTGAAAAGTTGTACTGGTGGTAGAACTCTTCTTTCAGAGTTCGGCCGGGTAGGTACCACTGGGATAAATTACTCTACTAACAATATTCCCCAGCCCAACATAATATAGGAGTCTTTTAAAAATCTTTGCTTCATCTCAATACAATCCAAAACATCAGAATGGGCAATGGCTATATATTTCTTTACGTATAAAAAGACCTCAGATGACAGTCAGTCGGTTAGGATCGATAAGACCTAAGAGTTAAAAATATTTGTGAACCATTATCTTACCCTTTCCATATTGCGGATGATAAAGTTTAAATCTGTTCATGTGTTAGCAGTGCCATCTTAATATAAAGTCAGGAAACAGTAAATAACATGACAGTTAATTTTTATTTAAAAAAATTCGGTAGTACCTACCTATCTCAGAGTTTTACATTCAAGTTCCACATAAATTGTAGAGATGGCGCTATACGGTATAACGTAGCGATAACGCCAGTTACATTTTTGTTCACCCTAAAAGTGAAAATTTTTAAACCATACAAAATCTCCTGCTAAGCCTATTTATTTACAGCTGTAAGGGTACTCCAGTCTTACTTGAGCCCTACGTCCTAGCCCTAGGTTCTTTGTGCATTCCGAGTTTCAAGTCACCTACCTACTTGAACTTAAAGGTTCTGATGTCTGTAATTTCTGAACTACAAAACTGATGATGATAAGATTTGTATGGAATAATCTTTAAAGAACCTCCTTTCTAACAAAAAAAGAATGAATGGAATCGGACAACGCGTTAATGAATTATAACTAAAAAACGTTTGGACTTTGATGCCGTCTTCCAGGGAAACCATGATGAATTTCGGGACAAAAAGTATCCTATGTCCTACCTCGGGATATGAACTATAATCATTTCAAGTTTCATTAAAATCCATCCAGCGGATTAGCCGTGATGCCCGGTCGTGAAACAGACAGACAGACAGACAGACAGACAGACAGACAGACAGACAGACAGACAGACAGACAGACAGACAGACAAAAATTAAACAAATTATAGTTTTGGCTTCAGTATCGACTAAATAGTGTCCTCCAACAAAAATTTTCAAAATAGCTTCAATGTACAGAATTCGACCCTTTACAGTTTTATTATAAGTATAGATCAGTTTAAGGTTGTGTTTGCTTTGACGTACGAGCTTCATTATTGTCAACTGTTTCAAAAAGAACTTTTTAGTATAGGATTGCCTGTGTACAATACAATAAACACTAATTGAAGACAAATTACTTACTTAACTTACTTAATCACCCTATGGACGTCCACTGCTGGACATAGGCCTTTCCGAGAGTGTGCTACCACACACAGTCCTTAGCCTTCCTCATCCACCCGCTACCAGCGATCTTTTTCAAGTCGTCAGTCCAGCAGGCAGGGGGTCGTGCTGCGCTTACCGGTACGCGGTCTCCACTCCAGAACACGTCTGTCCCAACGGCCGTCGGTTCTACGACAGATGTGGCCCGCCCACTGCCACTTCAGCTTGCTTATTGGAGACAACAGCACATTAAAACCTAAATAAAGCTAATTATTATGAAATGAAAATTTTGCTCTATTATTATTTTAACAAAAAATTAACTAATTATTGTAATCATTGTTTTGCCAGCTGGAAAAATTGATATCAAGAAACTACTTCCTCAATCAGTCCGCAAAAGAAGCGTTCAAGAGCTACATCAGGGCTTACGACTCGCACCACCTCAAAACCATATTCGATATAGACACGATAGACCTGGCCAAAGTCGCGAAATCCTTCGGTTTCACAGTGCCTCCTGCTATTGAACTGAAGGTTTGTACACGCCATGTAACTAAGACCCGGTTTCCACCAAAGCGGACAGGAAAGCTTAGCTTCGGTGGCAATTAATCAGAGGATTTTTTAATTTTTCTTTAAAATTTTGTGCGGCAAAGTGGAGATGTCTGTAATTACTCGGACTGCCGGTCGGCGTTGCCAGCTTCTTTCCCCTCGCCTCGTACACATGAGAGTGTCACTCCTATGCACGGCTCACATCTTTCATCTGTGCATCTCCTCTCCGCTTTGGTGGAAACCGGGTCTTATGGCAGGCAGCTATAGCTATGGAGATGTCAACGTCTACAGGATTCGTTTCTTTCCTGATTTGGCTAAAAGTAGAGAATCATACTAATTTTATTTTTTTCAATAAGAACTATAATAGATTTCTGCCTTATTCACTATTTTGTGTATGAAGTTCTGGTGGATCAAGGGTTATCTGCATTGATGGCTACTGAACCACTTTCTTGATGGTGAAAGAAATCTGGTCTACCTCATAATTTTGGTTCATGAAACCAACATAGTGAGCTATGATCAAACTCATCTCATTTTAGCCTTTAGGACAGCTTCCTTATTTATAACAAAAACATTTATGCTCTCAGAATCATCAATGTATGTATTAATGCCAGCCAGCCAGAATTAATTGCTGATTGTGATGAATATATTTTTCTTACACAACCAGCGATGTGCTTAGTTGTGGAATATGAAAGAGGTACAGGCTACAGCTAAGGATGTTCTAACAGTGATTCAATTTCCCAGGTTGCTAATAAGGGACCCACGCAAAAGAGGAAAGGAGGCGGCGGCTTCGGTTACTTCAAAACATTGAATGCTCCACATCATAAGAAAGCTGAGAAAACAAAGGTGTACAGGCAAAAGGGTAACAATAGACGGCCTGTGAGCTAGAGTTAACGTCTTACATTTTGTTTTTATTAAAATGTTAACCATGGTCAAATTTGTTGAAGAAAGTGAATATTCTTATGTATTGTGAGTTTAAGATTCTTCAACCAAAATGTATTTCCATGACTCAATATTATATGTATAATTTAATGAAAATATTGTTTTTAAAATAAAACACGTAAATTACTCAACTCAATTGTTTTTATTCATATACATATTGTATTTACAATGATCAGTATAAAATGTTTTTTTCATCTTCCAGTTGTTTCATCGTTAGTTTTCTTGCGTTTTCTTGTTTTTACTGAACAAAAATGGTTAAAGAATTAAAAATAACTAAAACTGGAAGAGATCTTACTCTAATTTGGTTGATCCAGGATAGGTAGGTAATTTGGGATATCGAACGCTATAAACCCAAGGCCTGATTAAGAATACCTACTCTAAGAGGAAACTCGACCATTTTGACTGAAATTATCCTTGGGCATAAAAGTAAAAAGTTTTTTTTTAGTTATGTTTATATCAATGATGAATGAAAACTGAAGATTCCATAACAAGCTCGTATTAGAAAAATTATAAATTCTTGCCACAAAATGAATTGAAATACATCTTTCAGGTTGCCTCTTATAAAATGTATTTAAAGGATACAGAAGTTGACGTGTGGTTGCTCCAAAAAGCCGAATGCTCTCGCCGCTTGCTTCAAATCCAAGTTTTTGATATTGAAAACTTCATTCTGTGAATGTTTAGTGTAGCATCGCAGAAATGATAGGTACGCTTTGCGAGCAAGGATCTTCATAGTACCATCCTTTAGAATTGTGTCCTCTAGCTACAAAAAAAGACACTTTAAAAACAGAAAAACCGTCCGTTAAAAAGTGCGAGTCGGAGTCGCGCGCTATGTGTTCTGTGCATAATATAAAAACTGCAACTAAAATCAATTTGTTGTATGGGAGCCCCCTTATACTATTGTTTTTTAAACATTTATATAACTGTTTTTTTTTAGTATTTACTGTTATAGTGGCAACAAAAATAGGGTCCAGAGTATGAGTATATTATTATTAATTACCATTTTTTGTACATCGTCAGGAGGATCGCCAAAGCTGTATTTGTCCAAATAAACTTTTTCTCTCTTCAAATAATCAACAAACTTCTCTTCCTCTGGTCTCAGCAATATCACGGCGTTGCCCGTGCTACTCAAACCTCTTGCAGTGCGCCCCACTCTGTGGATGTATTCCTACAAATATCATTATCATCATCAGCCTACATTCAATAAACTAATAGAGCGAAATCAATGACTCTGCCCGCGAAATTCAAAATTGTCATGGTTTTTTTGCAATTTGTACGCTAATTACACATCAGAGGTTTATGGCAGTCAATTTGCGGGAATGGCAATATCATCTTTACATGATTATAATAAAATCTTTGCAATAAAAATGTGTATCCTAGGAAATTAGTCCGAGTATCGAGTTTTATGTGAGTAACTCGCAAATCTCGTACTAATTTCTATAACTCGACACTTTCAAGCAGAGATTTTTATATAAACACGTGAAGATGATATTGGGATTCCCGCAATTTGACTGCCATAAGTCTATTGTCTTATTAGCTTAAAAATTGCGAAAAACCACAAAAAATTTGAATTTCGCGGGCACATCCGTGGTGTGGTCCAAAGTCAAACATCAAAATAAGAGTAACAGGCCACTCCACTTTCAGTCAATTATTTTAGGTCAACCATGTAAAAGATTTCTCACTTATAAATAATATGAAAATGAAAAATAGTAAACATTGCATTTTAATAAAAAAAAAAAATATAAAAAATCGGTCAAGCACTTTTTTTGAGGAGTCTTGCTAAAAACACTGATACGAGGATTACGAGGATAATATATCAGAGTTTGAAAAAAAAGTGAGTTTAATAATAGTTTTTCTTTTTGATAAATCAATCATCTACACATCAGCCTGCAGACGTCCACTGTAGGACTTAGGTCTTTCCAAGGGAGTGCCACCACACTCAGCCTTCCTCATCCAGCCACTCCCCGCCACTCGCTTTATGTCGTCAGTCCAGCGAGTTGGAGGGCGCCCCACGCTACGCTTGCTTATACGCGGTCTCCACTCTAGGACTTTTCGGCTCCACGGCTTTTAGGTTTTCAATTTATAACCTCAACTTGTTACCTTCAAGTCTGTAGGGGGGTCATATTGTACAATCCAATGCACTGAAGGTATATCCAAGCCCCGAGCTGCCACATCCGTACAAAATAATGCCCCTCTTTCAGCTTCCACAAAACTTTGAAAAGCCTCTTTTCTTCTTGCTTGACTTTGTTTACCCTGAAATCAATTTAACTCAGAACTCACTGTAGAGTCTACAATCTACCTTGTGAGAACTAAAATGGGCTCAAGGATACCAAAAATAAACTGGTAAAAATTATAATGGAAAATATTTGGATATATAAGATTTTCCTAACAATAATAATTTTGTGAGGAAAATTACAAGATATTACAAAGCTGAAGCATTTGGGTTTTGGGGCACTCTATTTCCAGAATGATAATGTCACATCAGCATATAATTAAATGATAGATCAAAGAATCATAATAATATATTTTTATCAATTAAAGATTGCTACAAATAATGTTATTTTTATTAAATAGCAAACTTTCATTCTTTGATTCACTATTATTCTTTGATAGGCACTGAGCTGTGTTGGGCCAAAAGTAATCTGATTACAATTACAAATTACTGATTAATAATTATAATCAAAAGTTTTAATTACAATTAATTAATCATAATCAAAAATTTTGATTACAATTAATTAATCATTAATCGTAATCATTAATTTGATTACTTGATTACTTATTTTAAATACTTATTAAATTTATTGGAAGAGCAAAACCAACAGCTTATGCTGGGCAAAATTTAAAAAATATAGCCGCCATTTTGAACTTTTTTGTTATTGGACCGAATTACTTCAAAATCGAAATCTGACCGTAGCAACAAGTATTGAGAAAGAATATGGTGCCAAAATTTAAAAAAGTGGCCGCCATTTTGAACTTTTTTGTTATTGGACTGAATTACTTCAAAATCGAAATCTGACCGTAGCAACAAGTATTGGGAAAGAATATGATGTCAAAATTTAAAAAAATGGCCGCCATTTTTAACTTTTTTGTTATTGGACCGACTTACTTCAAAATCGAAATCTGATCGTAGCAACAAGTATTGAGAAAGAATCTGGTGTCAAAATTTAAAAAAGTGGCCGCCATTTTGAACTTTTTTGTTATTGGACCGAATTACTTCAAAATCGAAATCTGACCGTAGCAACAAGTATTGGGAAAGAATATGATGTCAAAATTTAAAAAAGTGGCCGCCATTTTGAACTTTTTGTTATTGGACTGAATTACTTCAAAATCGAAATCTGACCGTAGCAACAAGTATTGGGAAAGAATATGATGTCAAAATTTAAAAAAATGGCCGCCATTTTTAACTTTTTTGTTATTGGACCGACTTACTTCAAAATCGAAATCTGATCGTAGCAACAAGTATTGAGAAAGAATCTGGTGTCAAAATTTAAAAAAGTGGCCGCCATTTTGAACTTTTTTGTTATTGGACCGAATTACTTCAAAATCGAAATCTGACCGTAGCAACAAGTATTGAGAAAGAATATGATGTCAAAATTTAAAAAAATGGCCGCCATTTTTAACTTTTTTGTTATTGGACCGACTTACTTCAAAATCGAAATCTGATCGTAGCAACAAGTATTGAGAAAGAATCTGGTGTCAAAATTTAAAAAAGTGGCCGCCATTTTGAACTTTTTTGTTATTGGACCGAATTACTTCAAAATCGAAATCTGACCGTAGCAACAAGTATTGAGAAAGAATCTGGTGTCAAAATTTAAAAAAGTGGCCGCCATTTTGAACTTTTTTGTTATTGGACCGAATTACTTCAAAATCGAAATCTGACCGTAGCAACAAGTATTGAGAAAGAATCTGGAGTCAAAATTTAAAAAAGTGGCCGCCATTTTGAACTTTTTTGTTATTGGACCGAATTACTTCAAAATCGAAATATGACCGCAGCAACAAGTATTGAGAAAGAATATGGTGCCAAAATTTAAAAAAGTGGCCGCCATTTTGAACTTTTTTGTTATTGGACTGAATTACTTCAAAATCGAAATCTGAACGTAGCAACAAGTATTGGGAAAGAGTATGATGTCAAAATTTAAAAAAGTGGCCGCCATTTTTAACTTTTTTGGTATTGGACCGACTTACTTCAAAATCGAAATCTGATCGTAGCAACAAGTATTGAGAAAGAATCTGGTGTCAAAATTTAAAAAAGTGGCCGCCATTTTGAACTTTTTTGTTATTGGACCGAATTACTTCAAAATCGAAATCTAACCGTAGCAACAAGTATTGAGAAAGAATATGGTGTCAAAATTTAAAAAAGTGGCCGCCATTTTTAACTTTTTTGTTATTGGACCGACTTACTTCAAAATCGAAATCTGATCGTAGCAACAAGTATTGAGAAAGAATCTGGTGTCAAAATTTAAAAAAGTGGCCGCCATTTTGGACTTTTTTGTTATTGGACCGAATTACTTCAAAATCGAAATCTGACCGTAGCAACAAGTATGTTCAAAATGTTCAAAAAGTTCATGTTCATGTTACAAAAAGTTCAAAATGGCGGCCACTGTTTTTAAATTCTGACACCAGATTCTTTCTCAATGCTTGCTGCCATGGTCAGATTTCGATTTTGAAGTAAGTCGGTCCAATAACAAAAAAGTCCAAAATGGCGGCCACTGTTTTAAATTTTGACACCAGATTCTTTCTCAATACTTGTTGCTACGATCAGATTTCGATTTTGAAGTAAGTCGGTCCAATAACAAAAAAGTTAAAAATGGCGGCCACTTTTTTAAATTCTGACACCATATTCTTTCTCAATACTTGTTGCTACGGTCAGATTTCGATTTTGAAGTAATTCGGTCCAATAACAAAAAAGTTCAAAATGGCGGCCACTTTTTTAAATTTTGACACCAGATTCTTTCTCAATACTTGTTGCTACTATCAGATTTCGATTTTGAAGTAAGTCGGTCCAATAACACAAAAGTTAAAAATGGCGGCCACTTTTTTAAATTTTGACATCATATTCTTTCCCAATACTTGTTGCTACGGTCAGATTTCGATTTTGAAGTAATTCAGTCCAATAACAAAAAAGTTCAAAATGGCGGCCACTTTTTTAAATTTTGGCACCATATTCTTTCTCAATACTTGTTGCTGCGGTCAGATTTCGATTTTGAAGTAATTCGGTCCTATAACAAAAAAGTTCAAAATGGCGGCCACTTTTTTAAATTTTGACACCAGATTCTTTCTCAATACTTGTTGCTACGATCAGATTTCGATTTTGAAGTAAGTCGGTCCAATAACAAAAAAGTTAAAAATGGCGGCCATTTTTTTAAATTTTGACATCATATTCTTTCCCAATACTTGTTGCTACGGTCAGATTTCGATTTTGAAGTAATTCAGTCCAATAACAAAAAAGTTCAAAATGGCAGCCACTTTTTTAAATTTTGGCACCATATTCTTTCTCAATACTTGTTGCTACGATCAGATTTCGATTTTGAAGTAAGTCGGTCCAATAACAAAAAAGTTAAAAATGGCGGCCATTTTTTTAAATTTTGACATCATATTCTTTCCCAATACTTGTTGCTACGGTCAGATTTCGATTTTGAAGTAATTCGGTCCAATAACAAAAAAGTTCAAAATGGCGGCCACTTTTTTAAATTTTGACACCAGATTCTTTCTCAATACTTGTTGCTACTATCAGATTTCGATTTTGAAGTAAGTCGGTCCAATAACACAAAAGTTAAAAATGGCGGCCACTTTTTTAAATTTTGACATCATATTCTTTCCCAATACTTGTTGCTACGGTCAGATTTCGATTTTGAAGTAATTCAGTCCAATAACAAAAAAGTTCAAAATGGCGGCCACTTTTTTAAATTTTGGCACCATATTCTTTCTCAATACTTGTTGCTACGGTCAGATTTCGATTTTGAAGTAATTCAGTCCAATAACAAAAAAGTTCAAAATGGCGGCCACTTTTTTAAATTCTGACCATAAATTCGTTCTCTATGCTTGCTCCGATACTCAAATATCGATTTTTAGAACAATCGGCCCAGTAACCAAAAAGTTCGTAATTTTTGTATGGAAAAATCCCTTAAATGTTTTTTACCCCTTGAAATTAGAATTTCTGGAATCCCCGTCTTAGTACGAATTCATGACCTAATAGGCACCAAATTCCAGATCTCTACAACTTTTAGTTTTCCGGGAATTCCTGGAACAACGAAAAAAAATCACTTTTGTATGGGAAAAACCCTTTAATGTACGATGTTTACTCCTTAAAATTTGAATTTCTGGAATCCCCGTCTTAGTACAAATTCATGACCTAATATCTACCTAGACACCAAATTTCAGATCTCTAGGACATTTAGTTTTTCGGGAATTCCTGGAACAACGAAAAAAATTCACTTTTGTATGGGAAAATCCTTTTAATGTACTATATATAGGTAATCAAGTTAATCAATTACTGATTAACGATTAACGATTACTTTCAGTAATCATGATTACAATTACTTTTGTAATCATAATTATTGTAATCATGATTAATTTAATCTGATTACAAGTAATCAGATTAATTAATTGATTACAAAAGTAATTGATTACTGCCAACACTGGCACTGAGTTACAGAATATGTGTGCAAGTCTGAGGTTGTGGTCAGGTTCAACACATCAAGTTATAGAGGCTTTATATTTATTATCCTAAATAGTTTAATACATCAGATATAGTTTGTCTAGCCTAGTAAAAGGTCTACATTACACTCACATGAATACTAATCACTGGAGCATTGCAATGCACTTTGAAGAACTCATAATGGAAATCAACTGATTTACACGACGAGAAAAAGACCATAAGTTTCAATTTTTTACACTTTTTCAGCATTTTGTACAGCCAACAGAGCCTCTTCTCAACATGGCAAATGTAATATCTGAAATGCAAGACATTGAAATTCTGCATGATTATACATTACTTCACAAATATTCCATTATAATGTGAACAACTGTTTGGCATGCTCAATAGGCAGGTATCCTTAACAGTTCTAGCATAATATTTAAATTATTATTTGAAATTTAATTTAAACCCTCACAGCATTCAAAATTCAAAAGTTGTATGCCCTGATCCTGTTTAATTTAAGACACAGTTTTCATTTATCAATGCAGTCCTTACTTGCATACAATTATAATAATACATGAGAAATATATTTCTTTCTCACATCATTCACACATCCTTCATGCATTGATTTAATATTGCAATACTAAAAATTATTACCCTTGCTGTAGACCTGCGGCAGTGGACTGCTTTTCATCCTTCACAGAAATTAATTTAGGATTATCCTTCAGGGCCAACCTTGCAAGGTTCTCAACTTTTTCATCTATTGTTGCACTAAATAAAGCTGTTTGTCTGTTTTCTATAAAATTATACAGAATTCAATCATCACTTTAGTCAAAGTAGTATTTGTAACAAAGTAGTTGGAAAACTTACTAACTTGGTAGTTTTCTTATAATACCAGCTATATGCTTCTCGAATCCAGCCTCCAGTAATTTATCAGCTTCATCCAGTACAAGGCACTGGAGATTTTCACAGTGAAATCCAGCTGTACTTTCTAAATGGTCCAATATACGGCCTGGTGTACCAACTATAATGTTTACACCTACAAATAAATAATTTAACTACTCATTAAATTTAATACATTACTAGGTTTTGGCAGTGCTCTGGTTGTATTTGATCACCATGACTGACTAGCCACCAACCACCCAATAGCTTGCTATTGAGTTTAGTCAGTACAATAGGGTACAGATAGAAGCAAAGTCAATAGATAATTGCAAAAAAAGATGTGGGAGTGTTGACAGAAGTGCAATTTCAGAGTTGTTGGTTACAGTAACAATGGGGCGAGTTCCATGATATTTTCCCATCTCAATCAGAGGTGTTGGTTTTTGTGCACGATGCGTTAAAATTAAAGGACAACAATAGATATAAAATACCTATTTTTAACCATGTGTAAATAAACAATTAGAATATTAATGTAATAGGTATAAGTTCTTCCATTTAGATTACTATTAGATTGATTAATAATAAAAAACCAATTAGATTATATTAAAATGCAAATGTTTAAGGTAATAAGAATGTAAGATTCTAATTGGAAAATAAATAAAGGGGATTCGTACGTAACATCTCGCAACTCGATAGAGCACACGTCAAAAAATGCCACTAGCGCCCTCGCAGGCGGCTATAAATACCGCACTATCGAGCGGCGCAAACCAGTCTGTTCCGCTCGCTCGCGCTTTTATGTCTTAACAAATCCTGACCTAGCACTTTTCAGAGCTTTCTATAAAAAACGCTCGTAATATCTCGCAAACATTTGCGAGATATTACGAGCGTTTTTTATAATTTAAATTGGCGTTATTATTTCGCAATCCCGTAAACCAGCGAACACTTTCGGGGATCAGCCCCGAACATTGGTCCTTCAAGAGCCGAATAACTGCAGAAGCGCCAGCGAGATGGTGAAGACACGGGCGCAAGCTGCGGACCAGCCAGAAGAAGCGTCGGTGAGGGCTCCGGAGGCTCCGAGTGTGTCGGGCGGCGCGGCCGCCGTCCCTGGCTACGAGACGCACGCGGAGTCTGCACAGCAGCCGCCACGAGAGCGGTCAGCGTCGGGTGCGCTGGGCGGCGCGGTCGCCGTCCCGGGCTACGCGCGCACCTCCGAGTCATCGTCGACTCACACCTGGGACACATCGGTCAGCACGCTGGTCAGCAGCTTTCGTCCATCTTCGAAGAGCGGAGCAGACTCAAACAGCGGGCAGAGCGACGCGCAGGCGCCGTACGAAGGCATCGCGTCGGTAGCGTCGGTCCCCCCTCCCCTCGACCCGGCGGTCGGGGAAGCGCGTACGTGGCCCGCGCCACGCGCGTCGGTAGCGTCGGTCCCCCCTCCCCTCGACCCGGCGGTCGGGGAAGCGCGTGCGCGGCCCGCACCACGCGAGCGTCGCGCGGGCACAGACGCCGCGTCTCGAACTTCGCGAAGTACGCGACAACAACACGCAGCCAAGATGCGCATCCTGGAGCTAGAGAGGGAGCTACTACGGAAGGACATCGAGCTGCAGAGGCTTCGACTCGAGCATGAAGAAAGCGACGAGGAAGACTGCAAGTCGCGGTGCAGCAGTCGAACAGCGGAGCAACGGGTCGCCAGCTGGGTGCAGGAGAGCGGCCACAGTGCGACGCAGCGGCAGCAGCTGGCGATAACCGGAGTACATGTAAGTACAATTGAAAATATTTTTGGTGATATTGTGAGTGATTATAATAACCCGCCGCCGCCGGCACCGACCGGCGCGCGGTCTCCGCGTCCGTATGTAGCGTTACATGGCAACGACGTACGCCCTGGGCCGTCCCCAGGGAGCAAGGACGCGGAGCAGAGATACCCCGTCGCAGACCCGGGTGTCTACTGGGGTCCCCAGAGGGACCCCGGACTAAACAGCCAAGCCGAAGCAGAGCAAGCGCGGCCTAGCAACAGCGTGCGCCGGGGCCCCCCCCGCCATGGCAAGCGGGGGGAGCCGCGCCCCCGCCGCCGCACTCCCCGCTGCCACCCGCGCGGCACGAGTCGCCGCCGGTAGCGCGGTTTCAGATTCCGAGCGACCGTTTTGAGCATTTCGATACGCCAGAGCGGAGCGCTACCAAATCGGACGAATTATTGGGCATGTTCGAACGCCAACAGCAAATGTTTCTACAGGGGTTGACTGAGTTATCACAGTCCATATCGGCGCCCACCGCTCGTGGCGTCGTTAAATCCTTAATTGAGTTACAGCCATACGCGGGTGCCTACGACGAGTGGTACGCATGGCACGAAACGTACGAGGCGACGGCGCGTCACTTCAGCGACGCGGAGAATAAAGCGAGACTCAGGCGCAGTCTGCGTGGAGCGGCCAGGGAGCTAGTGGACGGACTACTGAAGACTACAGCGTCGGCGGCTGAGATAGTCGCAGCGCTAGGGGACGTCTACGGCCGGCCGGACTGCATCGTCTACTCGGAGCTCGAGAAACTGAAGTCGCTGCCTCGCCTAACCGACGGTAAGGAGTTGCCGACTTTCGCGTGTAAGGTAGACTCCGTGATATCCACTATTGTTGCCTTACGGCAAGAAGCTTACCTAGTTAGTCCACAGACGCTCCACGCCATCGAGGAGAAGATGTCCATCCTCTACAGGACGAGGTGGTTCGACTTCGAGGCGAGACAGCCGGACGACGAGCCGTGCCTGCTGAAGCTTCGTCGTTTCCTGAAGACGGAGATGAAGCTACAGGCGCGGCACATACGACCAGAGGCGTCAACGCAGCCGCGACCCACCGCATCGGCGCCACCGCGGCCCGCAGAGCAACCGCGCCGTGCGCAGCGAGCAAGCCGGCGGCAAGACCTGCGGGTACTGCGCGCGGGGCGGCCATACCATCGACGAGTGCCGCGGGTTCAAGAGCCTAGCCGTGGACAAGCGCTGGGAGGCGTGCCGGGAAAAGAAGTTGTGCTTCCGCTGCCTCGAACACCGAGGCTACCGTCACCGCTGCGGGGGCAAGAAGTGCGAGCTCGGCGACTGTCCGCACTTTCACCACCGCCTGCTCCATCGGGCACCGAGCGAGACTACGGGCGCGGCCGAAGAGAAGGCCATGCGGGCCATCTGCTCCGCAACGGGGACACCTACGCTTCTCAACGTCGTTCCGGTGATCATAACTGGACCCGCAGGTACAGCCGAAGTTTACGCACTCTTAGACGGAGGGTCAACTATAACACTCGTCAAGGAGGAAACGGCGCGGATCATCGGGGCACAAGGGCCATCTCACACGCTGAACATCGAGGGCATCGCTGGCTCCAAGTTCAAGAGTACTTCGCAGCTAGTAACTTTCTCCATCAGAGGTAAGCATCACAATGAAGAATATTTTATAGATGCCCGCACGATCCCAGACCTGGGAATCTCTGGCCAATCGGTAGCGCGCGCAGCCGTGCAGAAGCACGCACACCTCCGCGACTTGGCTGAGCAGCTGCCTTACGAGTACGCAGTTCCGTCTATCCTGATTGGCCAGGATAACTGGGAGCTGATGGTGGCGAGTGCCTGTCGCTCTGGTAAGCACGAGGAGCCGGTCGCTACCCTCACCGGTCTGGGCTGGGTTGTCCACGGGCCCTGCGGCAGCGACGAGACAACGACCGCGACAAGCGAGGGACTGGTCGAGGTGCACCGCGTGATGAAGCTACGCCCGGTGAACGACGACAACCTAGACCAGCTCCTTAAGGAACACTTCGCACTGGAGTCATTAGGTGTAGAGCCGCGTCGGCCCCGCTCAGATCCGGAAGAAGCTCGACAAGGATCCTCTTCTCAAAGCTCGCTACACAGAGCAAATTAACCGCATGCTAGAGGACGGGTATGCCGAGTTAGCTACATCCAAACCGACTCCCGGCCGGACCTGGTACCTTCCCCATTTCGCCGTGAGGAACCCTGCGAAGCCAGGGAAGACCAGAATAGTCCACGATGCAGCAGCCACCACCAAAGGGGTAAGTTTGAACAGTCTCCTACTAACGGGTCCCGACTTGTTACAATCGCTACCCAGCGTACTCATGCGCTTCCGCCAGCGAAGCGTAGCTGTGACGGCAGACATCAAGGACATGTTCCTCAGGATCGGCATACGGGAGGAGGACCGGGACGCACTGCGCTTCCTGTGGCGGGGCGATGAACGCAATGAAAAGCCCCAAGAGTACCGTATGAAGTCGGTGATTTTCGGCGCAACGTCTTCACCGGCTACCGCTATATACATAAAAAATAAAAATGCCGAAGAATACCGCCGCGAGTACCCAGAGGCGGTAGATGCTATCGTGAAAAATCACTATATGGATGATTATTTGCAATCTTTCAGCACCGTCCAAGAAGCCAAGCGGATCACCGGCGAGGTTGACCTCGTGCACCGGAAGGGTCACTTCGTGCTCTGCAAGTGGGCATCCAACGAGCCGGCGGCCATCGACCAGTTCACCCCCGCTGCGCGTGAGCCGAGCAAGGACTTGGACACCGGCGGGAGTGAGAAGATACTGGGGCTGGTCTGGCGGCCGCAGGCAGACACGCTCGGCTTCAATCTCAACATGGCGCGAGTCCCAGAGGAGGTACTCAGCGGTAACAAGGTACCCACTAAAAGAGAGACCTTGCGTGCCGCGATGTCTCTCTTCGACCCACTGGGTCTCGCTACGCCTATAACGATTCAGGCTAAGCACGTCCTCCAGGACACCTGGCGCTTGGGCGTAGGGTGGGACGACCGGCTGCCGTCAGACCTGGCCGAGAGATGGCGCCGCTGGCTCGGGGATTTGCGCGGCCTGGGTGACATCGCACTTCCCCGCTGTTACCCCGGGTATGACGGTGCGGAAGAGCGGGAGCTCCATACTTTTACAGATGCGAGCGAAACCACGTACGCCGCCGCCGTCTATTGGAGAGTCACACAAAAGAGCGGCGAGGTCGTTGTCACTCTGGCCGCCGCAAAGGCTCGGGTAACACCTCTGAAAACTATATCAATACCGCGGCTCGAGCTGCAAGCCGCCGTCCTGGGTAGCCGCCTAGCTACCACCGTGCAGGAGGAGCACGACGAGAGACCGGCGCGTCGCTTCTTCTGGACGGACAGCAAGACGGTATTGTCGTGGCTGAGAGCCGGGCCGCGGGTATTCAAACCGTTTGTCGCGCACCGGATCGCCGAAATCGAGGAGGTTTCACGAGTAAGTGAATGGCGGTGGGTACCCACCAAGGACAACGTGGCGGATGACGCTACGCGTGAAGCACCCCTCGGTTTCGGGAACGATCACCGATGGTTCCATGGCCCGGCCTTCCTTTATGAAAATATTGAATCATGGCCAACCGAGCCGATTCTTCCCTCTACACCCACGGGGGAAGAAAAGGTGCAAGTAACTAAAGTAAGACCAACGGTGATCGAAGCATTACCTGATGCAAGTAGATTCTCGTCGTGGCTACGACTAATTCGGGCCACGGGTAGGGTAATACAGTTTATTAGAATGATTCGCAGATCGACTACAGCGCACGCGCGTACGCGGCGCAACCCCGAAGCCGATCCGGAGTGGTCGCAGCGACCCAGGGCAGCGCGGCCGCTGCCCTCGCCGAAGCGCTCGCCTACAGCAGCGCTCGCCGATCGTTTCGTACCGCTCGATGCGGATGACCTGCGGGAGGCAGAGCGCCTCTGGCTGCGCGCGATGCAGCAGCAGGCCTTCCCGGAGGAGCTCGCCTGCATAGCGAGGAACGCCGCTCTCCCGCCGGACAGCCGCATCCGGAACCTGGCTGTCTTCACGGACGACGACGGGATCATGCGAGTCAAGTCCCGCATCGACGCAGCCGAGGGCGTCGCGCCCGAGCTGCGCACGCCGCCTATCGCCGACGGCAACCACGTTTACACGCGCCTCTACGTCGCCTGGGTGCACCGCGAGCTACACCACGGGGGAACCGAGACCGTCGCGAACGAGGTCCAGCAGCGCCTGTGGGTCCTGCGGCTACGCCCCACGGTCAAGGGCGTTCTCCACGACTGCCAGCCCTGCCGCCTTCGCCGAGCAAAGCCTCCGTGCCCTCAGACGGGCAATCTGCCGCCCTGTCGCCTCGCCCATCACCAGAGGGCGTTTTCCTTCACCGGCCTTGATTTTTTCGGGCCCGTATCAGTAACCGTGGGCCGTCACCACCAAAAGCGCTACGTGGCCCTCTTCACCTGCTTGACCACGAGGGCGGTTCACCTGGAGCTCACCGCGCACATGACCACCGATAGCTGCATCATGGCGCTCCGCCGCATGATGGCTCGCCGAGGGCGCCCGACGGAGATCTGGAGCGACAACGGCACCAACCTGCGCGGGGCCGACGCCGAGCTGCGCAGAGCTTTGGACGAGCAGCGCCTGTCAGCATCTGTCGCCAACCTCTTCATCAAGTGGCGATACATCGTCCCAGGGGCGCCGTTCTGGGGCGGGGCGTGGGAGCGTCTGGTGCGGAGTGTCAAGACCGCACTCCGAGCGGTTCTCAACGAACAACACCCGCACGAGGAGACACTGATGACGCTGCTGGCCGAAGTGGAAGACACCGTCAACAGTCGGCCGCTCACGCACCTGTCAGTAGACGAACCGCAGGGAGCACTCACGCCAAATCATTTCCTGCTCGGCGGCCCATCGCGAGTCCCACAACCCGGGCGCTTCGACGACTCGGATCTCAGAACAAAGAAGATGTGGAGGACGAGCCAGCGTCTCGCCGACCTCTTCTGGGCGAGATGGGTGAGAGAATACCTCCCCACACTCCAACACCGGCGGGAGCCCCACGGCAAGGGGGAGGAGGTGCGAGTCGGCGACGTCGTGATAATCATCGACCCTTCACTACCACGCAACACCTGGCTCCGCGGCATAATAGAGGCGGTCTTCCCGGGTTCCGACGGCATCACCAGGGCAGCGGACGTCAGAACCTCGAGAGGTGTGCTGCGACGACCAGTCAGAAGGCTCATCGTGCTACCCATACATAAATGAAGCAGAGACTTCACGGCGGGAGAGTGTGCACGATGCGTTAAAATTAAAGGACAACAATAGATATAAAATACCTATTTTTAACCATGTGTAAATAAACAATTAGAATATTAATGTAATAGGTATAAGTTCTTCCATTTAGATTACTATTAGATTGATTAATAATAAAAAACCAATTAGATTATATTAAAATGCAAATGTTTAAGGTAATAAGAATGTAAGATTCTAATTGGAAAATAAATAAAGGGGATTCGTACGTAACATCTCGCAACTCGATAGAGCACACGTCAAAAAATGCCACTAGCGCCCTCGCAGGCGGCTATAAATACCGCACTATCGAGCGGCGCAAACCAGTCTGTTCCGCTCGCTCGCGCTTTTATGTCTTAACAAATCCTGACCTAGCACTTTTCAGAGCTAGGGACAGGTAACAATACAGTCCAAACATTTGCGAGATATTACGAGCGTTTTTTATAATTTAAATTGGCGTTATTATTTCGCAATCCCGTAAACCAGCGAACACTTTCGGGGATCAGCCCCGAACAGTTTTGGTAACTAGGGTTGGCTATAGTAAAAAGCTGCCCACAGAGTTATGTGTATTCTTATAAAAACTATTTACTTCAAAAGCTATGTACCTTTTTGCAAAGCAGCAATTTCTTTTAATTTCTTTTCACCACCAACTACTAAGCTGTGAGTTAAATTTGTGTTCACCAAAAGTTTCTTCAGCACAATATAGGTTTGGAGTGCCAGTTCTCTCGTTGGAGATATAATTAAACAACCAACTCCTGAAACATTAAGTAATACCAAATGAATAATATTTAAAAATAGTTACTATAGAAACTAATAATGTAAGTTGCAAGCAGAGCTGTTGAGGCCTCCCTAACAACACAGGTTTAATGGTAAAATCCCTATGGTAGATATCATCAGTGCTAATATAGGAAATGAATCAGTTTATGTTCTGTCCACAATCACTTAAAAATAATATTCAACTGGGTAACAATTAAACAGATAATGACACAGATTCATAGCTTAATTCTGAGAAAGGGAGATAGCGAAGTGGACTATGATGATATATTTGGATAGGTAGGTACTTCCTAATTTAATTCTAGAAATGTAGATTTTCGGGGGAAAAGTGCATTGGGGTCATAAATGTATAATTATGTGCAAAGCTCAATGACGAAATACGCTTATGCAAAGCTGCATACAGGAATTAAAAGTTTACCATGGTTCTTAGTGAATTCCAATTTTATTAATCTGTCCACAGCTGGTATTAAAAAAGCTAAGGTTTTCCCACTGCCAGTCCTCGCTGCCCCTATAATATCTTCACCGATGAGCATGTGCGGTAATGTTATGGCTTGAATTTTTGTTGGTTTCACTAATCCCATCGTTTTCAGTGATTGCAAGATGTGACCATCAACTTTATTTTCTAACATGGAAAAATGGGACTGCGATATAACTTCATCGTCTTCCATTATTATCAGCAGAAATTATCAGAGTATATTGAGAAATTATTTATTACCAAAGAGTAGGTAGGTATATAATCACT
This sequence comes from Coenonympha glycerion, assembly GCA_963855885.1. Lineage (NCBI taxonomy): Eukaryota > Metazoa > Arthropoda > Insecta > Lepidoptera > Nymphalidae > Coenonympha > Coenonympha glycerion. The sequence continues at coordinate 9,222,634 of OY979637.1, read as the reverse complement.
ACGTTTTATTTATTACCTACCATAACCTTTTGCTGATGCCTGATAATTATACCAAAGAGTATATAATCACTACGTTTTTATACACCTTTACCTGATCAAAGACACACATACATATACATACACATAGTACCCACTAAAGAGTATATAATCACCATATATTCTATGATAATCACTACGGAACCCACAGAGTACTTTTACATAGGTATTTATGGTGTTTGTAGTTTTAAAACTTTAGTGAACACAGATGAATAACAAATTTTGTGTCACAGATCAAAATAATATATAACCACAGAATCACATGAATACTACCATAGACATAAAACACTATGAATACTCCCCAAAGAAATTGCATTGTAACCGATTATAACCCTAAATTACTATAATATGATTATACCTTATCGCCAGTCCAAGCGCGAAGCATAAGGAGCAATCGGGTGATATCCCCTGTCCTATTAAATTTTCAAACGCATTCTTGCATTGTAACCGATTATAACCCTAAATTACTATAATATGATTATACCTTATTGCCAGTCCAAGCGCGAAGCATAAGGAGCAATCGGGTGATATCCCCTGTCCTATTAAATTTTCAAACGCATTCTCTGGGGGCAGATGCGAGGGACATGAACTTATTAGTATTACCTAAATCTATGACTAGTCTCAGACGAAATATGGACGAAATACATGTCTATGGTTACCTGATTTTTTTTTCAGAATGTCAAATGCATGTCAAATTAGCTACCAATGTCAACTAACAACGTCATCTTTGAATGTCATACAAATACGGTGATCGTCAGCGGTTGTCATATTTCCCTGTGGTTTTTCAAGATATACTTTCTATTATCAACGTTTATTTCTTATTTACTGATTACTAGTGCAAGGGGAACCATTAAAGTGAATCATGATTTATTCTGCTTGGATAAAGCAACTACAATCGCTAGCCATTGTCATCTTTACGTTCATAATTTCGGCTCAAACGGACGTGCCGCGGCCGCGAGGAGTTTCTTTATCTAAAGCGTCGCTCTATTCGCCGACTAAAGATTTTACATGCTTCGATGGAACGAGTACCATCCCTTTTAGTTATGTGAACGACGACTACTGTGACTGTTTCGACGGCAGTGATGAGCCAGGGACGTCCGCTTGTTTGAACGGAGTTTTTCACTGCACAAACGCAGGCCATCGACCGCAAAACATTCCCAGCTCGCGGGTCAACGATGGGATCTGTGACTGCTGCGACGGTACGGACGAGTACGCTGCGCCTGGCGCGTGCCCGAACACCTGCGAGCAGTTGGGCCGCGAGGCCAGAGTTAAGGCACAACAGTTAGCCGACCTGCACAAAGCTGGGAACCATATTAGGTTAGAACTCATAGAAAAAGGTAATAAAAAGCGTAGCGAAATGGCTGAGCAGCTTTCGCAATTAGAAAAAGATAAAGCTGAAGCTGAGAAAATTAAAATAGAGAAGGAGGCTCTCAAGAATGAACTGGAAGCCAAAGAAAACGAAGCCCTTCAAGTGTACAGGGATGCAGAAGAGAAAGAGAGACAGAGAAAAGCGGAGATGGAGCGCCAGCAAGAAGAAAAGGAAGCCAGTGAACAGTTTGCTAGGTTCGACTCCAACAGTGATGGTATATTAACAATTGAAGAAATCAAAGTGGTCAACGTTTTTGATAAGAACAAGGATGGTCAGGTTGATGAAGATGAACTCTTACATTTCTTTGGTGACAAAGATAGTGTTAACAAGGAGGACTTCATGTCAACAACTTGGCCAATGTTAAAACCTTTGTTGATGGTAGACCAAGGTATGTTCCGTCCGGCTGCTAACGAAGAAGATGTTGAGGAACCAGAGGCAGATGAAGAAGAAGACACTGAGAGAAATGAAGACACAGAGGATGTTGGTGGTGATGACGACATTGATGAAATCCCACACGATGATGCAGATGAGCATGAAGTGGAACCTGACCATTCCAGGACATATGATGAAGAAACACAAAAACTGATTGATGAAGCTACAGAAGCCCGACGTCAATTAACAGATGCTGAACGCACAGTCCGGGAAATAGAATCAAATATAAGAACATTCCAGCAAAATCTTGACAAAGATTATGGTCCACAGCAAGAGTTTGCCACACTTGATGGTCAATGTTTGGAATATGAAGATAAGGAGTACATTTACAAACTATGTCTATTCCAGAAGGTTACTCAAAAATCAAAGAATGGTGGCATGGAAGTTGGGCTTGGTGATTGGGGAGAATGGGCAGGGGAAGATGGTAAAAAGTATTCAGTCATGAAATACACCAATGGAATGGGCTGCTGGAATGGGCCCAGTAGAATGACTACAGTTAACATCAACTGTGGCTTAGAATCAAAATTGACATCAGTCACTGAACCATTCCGTTGTGAATACAAAATAGAGTTAACTACACCAGCAGCATGTGACGATTCTAATCTTTCACAACAGACGTCACATGATGAGCTGTAGATTGTTATGATATTCCATTTTGTATGTGATGTGTGTTGAAAGTTAGATGTATAAATCACTCATTTTGATCAACTTTTGTCACTAAGTTTAAATGCTAATCTAGATTTGTCAGGTCATATTTGTATCTAGTTAAAATATACATACTACACATGAAATGTAGGCTATAAAGAGTGTTTTACACTCCCATGCAAATTAATTACTTATTTATTACATTAAAAATAATAATCATTTGAATTGAAGACTGACCTGGCTAACATTTATTTTTACACATTCCTAAAGTTTGTTGTATTATTTTCTTAAATACTGTAGTGAGATAAAAATCATGATGTGAACAAAACATTGTAAATGATTAAATAAATAATTGTTTTTGATTACTGTGTTCTAATTAATTATTTATGAAATTTTAATAACTTTGCCATTGCCTTATTTTCTCTGGATACCTAATTATTATTGAAAGTGGCTACCTATTTAAAAAGTGGCGCGCATATTAGGTTTTTTAACCGACTTCAAAAAAGGAGGAGGTTCTCAATTCGTCGGAATCTTTTAGTTTGTTCAAATCACTTATTTTACGCACTCAATACCTACAAAAAGTAGGTAGGTACATGTAAGTAAAGCAAAAAATACGTTCTCCGTCCCAAGCTCAAGAACTCGAGTCAAATGGTTATTTGGTATAATCTGTGGTCATGGTCAAAAAAATCAAATGTCAATCGATATTGTAAATGTCAAAGATCATTTTGTGGTCTGTGGTCAAAGATCGTTTGCTTTGCTTGTTTACGTATCATTATTTTTCCAATTTTTATTGAAATCTTGTGAATAAAAGGTAAAGAATAGTAACGTGTAAAACCCTGTAATATTAATATTGTGGCTTGTGCGTAAAGCATCGCCTATAATAGGTACTTATCTGGAAGAAATACAGAAAATGGAGACAATTTTAGAGCAACAACGAAGCTATCATGAAGAGAGGGAACGGTCCATGGATGCAATGGTTAAAGAGATTTTGCACAAAAAAACGGGCGTAAGTTAATAACCACTTATTTAGAGGTGTTAATAAACATGATACGGAGATTCTGGTACAAATAACAATCCTAACCTCAAAATTTTCTTTCAGCATCGCGAAACTATAAATGCTGACCATCGCCTCAAGAATTTACACGACGTAAGTCTATAAACGCAGACAAGTTTCTCTGTACATAGTTATTTTCATATTATTATGTACCTACATCATGTTTTTTTAGTGTGAAGCTAGGCTATAACAAATAATTTCTTACAGAGGTACATAGAATCCACAATACGGTTGAAAGAGCTATATGAAGATAAAGATGGCTTACGGAAGGAAGAGATTGCAGCGTTGTCAGGTCCCAATGAGTTTCAGGAATTCTATGCAAGACTTAAACAAATCAAAGAGTTCCACAGGAAGCATCCTAATGAGGTTTGTGGAAATAGACCTAAGCAAGTGATTCTGTTAACTAACTCTCTACACATTATCTCAAGCCACTGTATACAGTAGTCTGATATATCAAAACCAATTAATTATATCAATATGCCAATTTACTTAAAAAGTTTACAATAAAACAGCTGTATATTTATTATGAGGTTGCACTTAAATTTATTTATTTATTTATTTTTATTTTATTTTATTTATATTTATTATAATCAAACAGCAAAACAACATGAAAGTATTAACCCCCAAGGGCTTGAAATTTAGTGACCTGCAGGTTTAAAAACTATAAACACAATTACTTTAAAATTTAAATCTTGATTGGAAAAAACATTCTGATAGGAAAAAAACTCAATAGAAAGTTAAATCATAATTACAATAATACAATCTGAAAGTACAATGGCTTTTTATCTATGATATTATCCTGCTATGCTGCTTTTTGCTTTCTTCAACATTCATTAGCGTAAGGAGGAAAAAAATAAAATCTGTCTACAGCTTTAACTGGAAATGCTCATGTCATTGGTTAACGTAAGGCATTGTTAGCCCACTATTGTGCTGCAGGGCATCAATTTTTACTCAATAAATTCTTTGAGCATTAATCTGTAACACTGTTTTGTTTCAGATTTGTGTGCCAATGTCAGTGGAGTTTGAGGAGATTGCTAAACTCAGAGAGAATCCTTCAGAAGATTATACAAGTAAGTTGTCAAAGCTAGACATTTAGAGCTAGATATTATCATTATTGGTGATGCCTCATGAATGGTGTATGTCATGTACCAATACACTTAACTTATTTTTTCAGCACCAGTTGAGTTCACTGATGAGGAAGGCTATGGAAAATACCTAGACTTGCATGAATGTTACGAGAAGTACATCAATTTAAAGGGGATAGAGGTATTTATTAATTTAATAAACTTTGACGCATACAATAACTAAATCTGTAATGATCAAAGTACTAATATGTTAAGTTCATTGTATTAAGAATGAATGCCTGCAGTTTTGCTTATGTGACCCATTTGATCTTGATAGTTATCAGTATGCCAATTTTCAGTCAAAAGAAAGTCAACTATGTACTTACTGAACATTTTTTTTTTTTTCAGAAAGTTGATTACATTACCTACCTCAGTATATTTGACCATCTATTTGACATACCGCGGGAACGCAAAAACAGTGAATACAGGAACTATATCCGTGCTCTGTTGACTTACCTCAAAGACTTTGTGAGCCGAGTCAAGCCACTGCAGGACCAAGCACAGGAGATGGCAGCTGCCCATCAGGAGTTTGTCAAGCAGTGGGAATCTGGGACATTTCCTGGTTGGCCGGTATGTACTTTTTTAATAGTGAATACAAGCAAATGAATGGTCGGGTCGGGTCTCCTGAGGTTAAGCAATTATCGCCGTCCATGGACATTTGCAGTATCAGAGTGACTGCAAATGTGTTGCCGGCTCTAAACATGTTTGTTTATTCGCCCCTCGAATCACCCAATGTTAAAGCTTTGAGGGAACACTGTTCCTGGTAGCTGCTTCTGTAGTTTGCACGTGCGCGGATGAAAGATCTGGAATACCAGGTGGTTGTGGATTACCATCCATCCAGGTGGTAGGGATGGAACATTGTTTGTTTGAATTAATGAAATCCGCGGCTCCGCCTGCATGAATTTCGCTTTTTCACTAATTCCATGGAAACCATTGATTTTTCTGGGATAAAAAGTGTCCTACGTGTTAATCCAGGGTATAATCTATCTCCATGATGCGAAGGAGTAACAAACGTACAAACAAGTTAGTAAAAGTATGATGACCACAATCTGTATGTGGAATTACTTTATGTTAAGTTTAATTATGTTTATTCTATCTGTCGATTTTTTGTAATATCTGTAGGTGTTAAATTGTCTTTGATTCTAGAAAGAGACTGGCGGTGCTTTGACAAATGTGGGCGCTCATTTGGACTTATCAGCATTTTCATCTTGGGAGGAGTTGGCGTCTCTTGGATTGGATAGATTGAAATCTGCTCTCATGGCCCTTGGATTGAAATGCGGCGGAACTTTGGAAGAAAGGGCGCAGAGGTTTGTATTCTGTTCTGCTTAAATTACTTCTATTTTTTTAATTTACTAATTAAAAAACTAATTTAATTAAAAAATAAACTTTTATAGGAATTTCCTTCTCTTCTCAAAGACTTTAAAAAATATTTTTATTCGTGGTGGTGTTTTTAATTAGTTTAATTTAATTTCTTACGTTTTTTTCTCGACCCAAAAAAGGCAAGATAAGGCAAGAAAGGTAGAAAATAGTGGTTAGCAGAACCACTATTTGACCAACAAAATCCATAGTTAGCCAGAGTCAGCCTTATAAGCTAGATTAACACTAGTTTCTACCGTAGTAGCTATTTCTTCTTTTTAATCCCTATATAAACAGAGTGGTGTTTTTTTTCATTGTAGCACTTAAATAAATACAACGATTTTGATTGGTTTTATCTTTAGTGTACTGTGCGGGATTGATATTTCTATGAATAAGTTAATACAATTAATTGCAGTATTTGTTACTATTTTGATAACAATAACGCGTATAGTAAATGATATGATTTAATCAAGTTCATTTCCTTATCTACAATAATTTCTGTTGATTGCTTTATTATTTTCAGTGTTTATTATTAATTCAATGTGCTTCTTGCAACACAAAACCTCACATTCCGGATAAAAGTTTTGTGTTGCAAGAAATGTGCTGGATGCATTCTTATTGACATAGATTCATCAATGATATTGTAAACAATCGTAATCAATTAGTTATGCTGGAGTAATAATGTAAATTACGTTGTGAGAAATTAATACTTATCTAATATGAATGTTATTTTATTCCTATTGCAGCCTGCTTATTATTTATATAGACTTAGGTATCCTTTATCTGTCGGATATTATATGACTCCCTCATATATTTTTTAATTTGTTCTATTTAGATATGGAATTAGCGAAGCGATCTTTTGTTATGATATCCTTATCTTCAGATGTACTCGTAAAAGTGGACGCCACGCATATATTATTATACGGTCTGTTTACATTTTGTTTTTAAACGTTTTTTAACAGAGTTTGTCATATGAACTCTTCTCAGTACGGAATGTGCTAGGATCCCTTTGTTTTAAGTCAACATAATTACTATCGTCATATCACAAGCTAATAATAAACGATTCAAAAGTGTAAGAATAAAAAGTTTTGATTTAATAGGTAACATGAGAATTAATATGGTATAGTAATTAATATAATATACATTGTATTCGGCGCCGATAAAAAAACTATAAAGTGCATTGATAAGCTTGTTTACAATATTTAATTGGGTTTATGTGTGTTTTGGTAAAGGGGATTTTGGTCTGTTTTTTACAGATTATTCAGCACGAAAGGTCAGACGGCTCTAGATAAGTCCCTGGTCGCAAAGAAGGGGGCCAATAAGGCCAAGGCCTCGACGCTGCAGCGCCACAAAGATATTGCGGCTATCGAAGCGCAAGTTTACAGGTAAGTTTTATAATAAAAACAAGCCAATTAGCACTTAAGGTTCCGTACTACCCATGTTGTTATTGTGGGTAATCCAGCACGAAAGGTCAGATGGCTCTAGATAAGTCCCTGGTCGCGAAGAAGGGGGTCATTAAGGCGAACAACAACAGGTCTGCCTGCGAAATTCAAAATTTTCGTGGTTTTTTGCAATTTGTACGCTAATTACACATAATAGGCTTATGGCAGTCATTTTGCGAGAATGGCATTTACTTCTTTACATGTTTATATCAAAATTTTTGCATAAAAATGTCTATCCTAGGAAATTAGTTCGAGTAAAGAGTTATAAGTGAGCAACTCGCAAATCTCGGATTAATTTCTTTAACTCGACACTTTCAAGCAGAGATTTTAATATAAATACGTGAAGATGATCTTGGGATGATGATGATTACCCAATCATAGTATTACAAGTTTCAGAAACCAGTTATATTTGAAAATTCAATAAATGAACACCACTTTTTGTTTGTTTTATAGAAACAAACAACTATATTGATTATTGACCGAATGGCGTAGCTATAGCGAAACTACCGTCTGCGTCATAGGTGGTGGGGTCGATTCCCACTACTGGTAAATATTTGTGTGATATGGCATAAATGTTTTCCAGTGTCTGGGTGTTTTTCAATATAATTTATTTAAGTATATACAAGCTATCGCTTACTTGGGGCTAGATTGCGATGTGTGAAATGTCCTGATGATAAAAAATACGGTAAATATGTAAATGTTAATTTATGAATAAGTAATTACTTGTTACGTGTTGTTACTAGCGAATAATATTATATACACGTTGGTGGTATTTTTTAATATGTTGAGAAAATGATCTAATCGAATAGAAATTATTGCAACACCAAATTTTTTGAGTTTAAACTTCCCTCATATTATTACTTGTGAACACTACTTCTGTATAGACCAATATTTCTTTGCATGAACCACATACATTTTTCTTCATCAGATTCGCCAACATCGTAAGCAGCACTCGTGCGGCCACAATTGAGAACGTCACACGCCGCGCAGCCCGAGCCGCAGGCGAGCGTCGCGACGAGAGCGACGAGGAGAGTGACGCGTCCGCCACAGCTGACGTCGACTCGGATGACGACGAAGTGCCATACAACCCGAAGAATTTGCCTTTGGGCTGGGATGGAAAGGTGGCTATGAAATCAAGTTTTACTTATTTAGATTTGATATTTTTACTGCTACTTAGTGGTAATTTGCAGTCTTATCTGGAAGCTTACTAATTTAAAAATTGTATTCTAGAGAAGACGCTAATTTATGTTTATTGCCTGTTCTTCTTGGTAGCTTTCAAGCTAGGTCTATGTGAAAGAATAGACATAGTGATTTTAATTTTTGATTCCATTGCCAGCTAAATTGTTTCAGTAGTTGTGGCATATCGATTTAGCATACAGACTTTCATTAGGATTACAATAAATAATTTTAGGAGTAGGCATTTTAAACATAAAGAATCTGACTTTTCAGTTTTCGGCTTAGCTATAACACTTTGGAGACAGAAATATTACATTTTTTTTCGGTCAATGAAGTAATTGTAAACGTTTTTAGCCCATCCCGTACTGGCTGTACAAGCTGCACGGGCTCAACATCAGCTACTCGTGCGAGATCTGCGGCAACTTCACGTACAAGGGGCCCAAGGCGTTCCAGCGGCACTTCGCCGAGTGGCGCCACGCGCACGGCATGCGCTGCCTCGGCATCCCCAACACCGCGCACTTCGCCAACGTCACGCAGATCGAGGACGCGCTCGCGCGTAAGTACGGTTATGATCTTCGTCAGGCCAGCAGAGCTAGACAACAAGCGCTAAGGTCGCTATTTTTTTAAATCATCTTGCCGAGTGAGCCTCCTGTACCTCTAGTACTATTATATATTCCGTGTCTTCGTTAATTGAGAGCAATCATCATTTTCGATGGCGCTACAGCACTCAGTCTCTGTCCATTGCGTTTCTGCCGCTGATTGGGTCCCTGATTTACGTCAGACAATCGGGGCCCAGAATTCGCTAACGATGAATACGTTTTTCTTACGCAATCAAACCCCTGATCACTTATGCGCTGTACTATATACATGTACTACCCAGTGTAGTTGTGCAATCTTTATGTGTTGAATAATTGGGAGTGATAGCCAATACATGGCTTTAAAGGATAATGACCATGGATGTATGGAATCCCGGACCAAGCTTATTCAAGTCCGAACTTTATTTTTAATTTTGTGTTGTTTCAGTATGGGAAAAAATTAAGAACCAAAAGGAGGGCGAAAGATTCGTTGCAGAAAATGATGAAGAGTATGAGGACTCACAAGGCAATGTTGTCAACAGGAAGACCTATGAAGATTTAAAAAGACAAGGACTTCTTTAAATTAAGGAGCACACCACGGATGTGCCCGCGAAATTCAAATTTTTCGTGGTTTTTCGCGATTTTTAAGCTAATAAGACATAATAGGCTTATAGCTGTCAAATTGCGATAATCCCAATATCTTCTTCATGTGTTTATATAAAAATCTCTGCTCGAAAGTGTCGAGTTAAAGAAATTAGTCCGAGATTTGCGAGTTACTCACATAAAACTCGATACTCGGACTAATATCCTAGGATACACATTTTTATGCAAATATTTTGATATAATTATGTAAAGATGATACTGCCATTCTCGCAAATTGATTGCCATAAGCCTATCATGTCTAATTAGCGTACAAATTGCAAAAAAACCATGAAAATTTTGAATTTCGCGGGCAGACCCGTTGAGTTCACGTTAATTAGTAGGTATTTTTTTTAAATAAGGTGTATCCATTGTAATTTGTAATATTAATATTAAAATGAAATTAAAAATCAAATACTTGTTTCTTTTTCTTGCTTTCACATATTAAATTTATTGAAATAAAAGGAATTTGTGTTAATTTTGTCGAAAAATCGAAAATGCACTATGCAGCGAGTATCAATGATGAAGATAGTCCCTATCACAGATTACTTATATCACTGGCGTTGTCCCTATCCCTAAGCCGGTCCTACCACAGACCTCTTCTACCTTTTCTAGACAAATGTACAATTTTGTGTTCCGTGTCAGACCGAACGTTCATTTGCAAGACTAATTACCTAATAATTTTCGATATTGAAGGGTAGTGTTCTGTGGTTGACGGATTGTCACTTTGATTATCTTGTCACTCTTGTCACTTGTCTCTAGTTAGGTAAATTCCATGGTGTTAGTAGTCTATGTTCATAACGTACATTATCTTTATTCTGTAATCATAACCATAGAGTAATTTGTATGGTATATAATTATAGATCAATGATATAAATAGGGAATTCATAACCAGTTTCTCTTGTTTTGTCATTTGTGGTTGTGTACGTAGTGATTATATACTCTTTGGTCTGTGTTCACAACTTTCGGTTCCTGGTCTGTGTTCATAACCATCATAGACATAAAACACTATAGGATAACCATTCATAACCAAAAAATGAAAAGTCATAACAAAGGCTTGAAAGAGTGGGTTTTTACTTTTTATTTTATACTTTAAATAAAAAAGCATATTTTTATGTTCTTCATTTAAATTATTATCTATTTAATAAATGTCACATCATGAGATAATAAGAATTATGGCAGAAGGAAACAAACGCAGTAAAATATTCACCGGTGCGCGGGTGTTAGGTTATGTGAGCACAGACGTGCCTTTTGTATCCCGTTTTATTAAAAGGCGAGGCGAGACATTACTGTGTACTAGCGTAGGAAGGTGGTTTCACACGTATGGCTGCGATAAGTTTCGTTTGTTGAGTGTAAGTGGAGAACATCCAGGTCCCATCACTTGTATGAGTGGAGACAGCTATCACGTGTACACGGCCAGTGAAAACAATATTTACGCTTGGAGACGAGGATGCGAACTGAAACACGTATACAAGGGACACCAGGCACCCATTCACAAGATCTTACCTTTTGGTATACACCTAATTTCCATAGATGATGATAATGTTCTGAAAATATTCGATATAAAAGACGAATCAGAGTTTTTAGACCTCCGGTTTGATAATAAACACTTTCAAGTAACCACATTATGCCACCCGCCTACTTATCTTAACAAAATATTGCTGGGAAGTAGACAGGGTCAGTTGCAGCTGTGGAATATTAGGACATCCAAACTAGTGTTCACATTTGATGGATGGAAAAATAAAGTGAACGTAACAGAGCCAGCTCCTGCAGTAGATGTAGTTGCTATCGCCCTGGCCAATGGGAAGATTATTCTTCATAATATCCGCTATGATCAGGTAAGTAATTAAAATTTTGGACATCCATCAATTCTTTGGCATTCAGTACACTAATATTATAAAGAGGAAAGATTTCATTGTTTGTTTGAAAAATTCTTCACCTTTGATGTTAACATAGGGCTCTCAAGCATATAGAAAGTTAAAACCAACATACTTGAAAGTCCTATTATTATATTAAGGATATACAAAAATAGACCAATCAGACCTATGAAAAATTTCATAACAATCGATTAACCAGTTTTGGAGGTTGGTAACAAACACGAGACAAGAATTATTTATTATATTAAATTTAATTTCAGATAATTATGGAGTTTGTGCATGACTGGGGAATGGTGAAATGTTTATCGTTCAGAATGGATGGAGTGCCCATAATGGTAACTGGCAGTACAACAGGAAATCTAGTTATGTGGGATTTGGAAGAAAAAAAAGTGAAGTCCCAGATACAGTCTGCACACTTCTCCAGTATAGCTGGCTTGCAATGCTTAATGTCCGAGCCTTTGATGGTGACTAATTCCCAAGACAACTCTTTGAAGATGTGGATATTTGATATGCCTGATGGTGGAGCAAGGTTGCTGAAAAAAAGGTATTTTAGTGAATAATAATTAATATGCCAGTTTCACTCTGGTGGTACTGTAAGAATTTTTAAGCTTTGTTTATTTTGTAATCTACACAAGGATTTCACTACAGAGACAAGATAATCTATGCTAATTCTGTAGTTATGAGACTAACCCAGGGTCAAGGAGTAGGAGATTTTGCTTTTTTTTTATTTTACATTTTTTTTTTATATATATGAGTCAGAACTAAAGTGGAACAAATTCTGTCAATTGAGTATTTGCCAAATTGGAACTGAAGTAAGTTTTCATTGTCAACTTCTGAACCAATGTATCCATTGCTATTTGCTATCCAATGTAACCCATAACCAAAGCTACAAATAGAGCTCCTGAAGTAAAATATTTATTTAGTAAGTATTAAACAAACACTCATTTTGACGACCTCCGTGGCGCAGGGGACGCATGCTCGGATTCAAGTGGGAGGTCGCAGGTTCGATTCCTGCCACGGGCTACTTTGGAATTTTATAATTTCTAAATTGGCTCAGGTCTGGTCTGGTGGGAGGCTTTGGCCGTGGCTAGTTACCACCCTACCAGCAAAGACGTACCGCCAAGCAATTTAGCTTTCCAGTGCGATGCTGTGTAGAAACCGTTGGGGTGACATAACTTACCTCTTCCAAGTTAGTACGCTAACATCTTCGACTGCATCATCACTTACCATCAGGTGAGATCGCAGTCAAGTACTAACTTGTATAGAGTAAAAAAAAAAAACTCCATCCCTCCTCCCTGATTATGACTATAATATTCGATTAGTACACCAGTGTTGCTATCAGTTTACTAATCTGCACAATAATTTAATGATTAAACAATTCTGTTACAGAGAAGGGCTTTCTTTACCTCCAAATCTCGTGCGGTACTGTGAGCCCACAGGTGAAAACATCCTTGCTGCAGGCCAGGACAGCAGCCTTCACATCATGAACACTGTCACTGAAACATTCAACAAAAGCATGGGAAGAGCATCTAAAAATAGGAAAGCGTCAAAGAAAAAGAGTAAGCATTTTTTGTTAACAATGTAACAGCTACCTAAATTTTTATGTCCCAGCCTTTTTTTCCATACATAAAAAGTAATACAGGACCCTATTACTTAGACTCCTGTGTCTGTCTATTTATCTGTCTGTCTGTTACCAGGCTGTCTCTTATGAACGCTAATAGGTAGGATGTTGAAATTTTCACAGATCATATTGTATTTCTGTTGCCTCTATAACACCAAATAATAAAAAAACAACTGATTTTCTAAATTACAAAGAAAATTAGTAACTAATAGGTTCACTTTCATTTGCCCTATGCTACAAAATCTGATGTAGTTAATCTAGCTAGTGCTGAGTTTCATGTCTGTCTTTTACACCATAAAAGTACTTAAAGGTTACAAAAGTAATTAATTTATTTGTTCTCTGAGTGACAGAAAGAATAAACTTAATTATTGAATGAAATAGTTATTTAAGCCTATTTGTGATGTAGTTTATCAAAAAAAAAATGATAGTCATATTTTTCAACAGAAAGAAATCAAGTAGACAACCTAATCCTGCCTCCAATAACAAAGTTAAGTTCCTGCATGCAACGGGACAAGCAATGGGACAGCATCGCAGCACTCCACAACAACAAGTACCTCACAAGCACGTGGTCATATAACAGGATATGTATGGGCAAGCATATACTGAAACCTCCCGAGATTGAAAAAGGTGTTCTAGCTACATGCTTGACGGTTACACACTGTGGAAATTTTGTTGTTATAGGTGAGTGCAAAATAATGTATTATCATATCAAGTGTTCTTCAAACTGGAACCACAGAATACATTATAGTACCTAACGGTACAGAAGGCTCACTCCGCTAGATGATCTAAACTGTAGATTCTAAAGAAAGACTAGTGCTGACACAAAAATGCAATTCAGTTCGCAATAGCGCCTGCCCCCGCCTATGTAACTTTTATCTCATTTGACGTACTAAGGCTGCCTCGCACGTAACGCGTTAAATAGACCGTACAAGAACTAACGCGAGCAAAGTAGCCGGCACGCGGCGGCTGTCTGTGGCTGTTTCTTCGATCACGTGATAAGTGGCCTGCCGAAACACAATAATTCATTACTACTTTATGGTAAACAAATCAACACTGTAAGACCTTCTCAGTGAGGTATGTTGAAAGCACAAAGACCTTGGATGTATGAAATCCGGTACGGGGCTAAATCAAGTCCAAACTAAACTCGCCGGCATATTTAGCGGAACATAAAAAAAAGGTTTGATATCAGTATCATATAAAGTTGCTGGCTGGTTTATACGTTATTTAATTTAAAAAGAAATATTTTCAAATTAAGAAAACAACTGAACATCACATTTTATGCAATTGTTTTAATTTTATTCAAATACACCTTATCTGGAGCGAACTTCGAGTATTTCTTCCTTCTGAGTTTGATTTAAAATTTCATTGAAATACTGTTTTTTGTTAGTTTTTTTTAATCGCGTATCTTTCTGGAGTTGATGACTGAATTATGCCTGACTTAGCCCCAACGGATATTGCCAGGGCACTCGAAATGCGAAGAAATGGTCTAACCTACAGAGTGATATCCAGAGATCTTCGTCGACCAGTTTCAACGATCCATCGCAGTATCCAACGGTTCAGGGAGACCGGTACTTATGTGAGAAGAGCAGGACAAGGCAGAAAAAGACGCACTTCGAGTAGGGATGATCGTTTCATTCGGCTTCGTGTACGTAGGAACCCCCGTTTGACGGCCGTCCAAGCCCAACATGAGTTAGAAGCAGTGCGGGGTGTAACCGTAAGTGAGCGTACGGTACGAAGAAGGCTCGAAGAAGCTGGTTTGGGTTCATTTGTGCCCGCCAAGGCTCCAAGGCTCGAGGTAAATCATCGTAGAAACAGGTTAACTTTTGCTCAGGAACATCGACTTTGGAACGCGGACCAATGGAGTAAGGTATTGTTTAGTGATGAGTGCAGAATTCTCTTAAATCAAATTGACGGCAGGCAAAGAATATACAGACGCAAAGGAGAACGATACATTCAGACAAATTTTGAAACTACAGTTGCACACGGTGGTGGATCAATAATGGTTTGGACGGGCATTTGTTTGGGAGCTCGCACAGACTTGGTAGTGATTGACAGAGGGAGTCTGACTGCAGACCGCTATATCAGAGAAGTTTTAGAAGAAAATGTCGTACCGTTTGCCCCATATATCGGTGACGATTTTGTTTTTATGCAGGATAATGCTCTGCCGCATACCGCTCGGGTAACTCAAGCTTATCTTAATGATATGAATATCACTGTTATGGAGTGGCCGGCGAGATCACCGGATATGAACCCAATAGAGCACGTTTGGGACTTGCTGAAAAGAAAAGTTAAGTCCAGAATTCCAGCTCCTGCCAACGTGGAAGAACTGCGAATCGCCGTAGTTGAGGAATGGCGGAGACTATCCCAGGAGACCATCGATTACATCATTCTCAGTATGCCTAGACGGGTAGAAACTTTAATAAGAGCACGTGGAGGAAATACGCGATATTAATCACCATTTTTCCAATTTAATTAATTGTAATTTTAATATTAAATTTCACTTTTCCAGGTTACATGAAAAGTTCAAAAATGTACCATTTTTCACAAATAGCCTTTACTCGCAAAATCTGTTCTTAAGGAGCACAACACGGATGTGCCCGCGAAATTCAAAATTTTCGTGGTTTTTCGCGATTTTTAAGCTAATAAGACATAATAGGCTTATGGCCGTCAAATTGCGATAATCCCAATATCTTCTTCACGTGTTTATATAAAAATCTCTGCTCGAAAGTGTCGAGTTAAAGAAATTAGTCCGAGATTTGCGAGTTACTCACATAAAACTCGATACTCGGACTAATATCCTAGGATACACATTTTTATGCAAATATTTTGATATAATCATGTAAAGATGATACTGCCACTCTCGCAAATTGATTTCCATAAGCCTATCATGTCTAATTAGCGTACAAATTGCAAAAAACCACGAAAATTTTAAATTTCGCGGGCAGAGCCGTTGATTTCACGTTAATGTGATCTCATTTTAAGTAAAAACAAATGAAACTTTAAATAACAAAAGAAGTGTAGTAAGTAGATTTTAAAACAAAACCATTTTTTTTTAATTATGGACCTTTTTTTTATGTTCCGCTAAATATGCCGGCGAGTTTATATTTTTCATAGACTACAATCATAAGTAACTACTACAATTTTTTTTAAATAAAAATCCAATCATGTAATGTTCAAATAAACAAGTTGTACTTCTCAATAACATCTTGATTTCGAATTTCTGTACAAATAAAAAAAATGCTAAAAACGGAGTCAGGGGGATGTAAGAAGTGAAATAGAACTAATTTAAATTTTTTGTTTCTCTGTTTGTCTGTTTATCTGTTTGTCTGTTTGTCTGTCTGTTTGTACGGGCTAATCTTTGGAACGGCTGGACCGATTCCAATGAAATTTTGTGTGGTGGTAGCTTATGTCCCTGGTCAACATATAGGATACTTTTCATCCCGGTAAAATAAAGAGTTCCTGTGGGATAGTTAAAAAACTGCAATTAATTTAACAGCTTTGTAAACAACAACTAATGAACTTAATTTAGTAAAATTTGTTATGCTGATACCTTATGTTGCCTCTTTAACAAAATATATATATAGTAAAACTTATTAATCCAATCGAGTTCCCGCGGAAAAAAAACATTACAAAAACAGTTAGCAGGCGTCTTTCAAGTAACGGATTTAAATGAAATTTTATGATCCTACTTTTATATATATATGCCCGGTCAACATTTAAGATACTTTTCATCCTGAAAAATTTGAGAGCACCCATGGGATGTTTAAAAAAACCTATAGCTACTTATCTACGTAGCACAATCATAACGGGGTCGAAATATCGACAGTTTAAATCGTCCTTACACTTATAACATAAGCGATTTCGACAGAGTGTATAAGTAGAGGAAGACCAAAGAAGATATAGGTAAATTGTGTGAAAGAAGATAGCACGTTGACAGGAGAGATTGGAAGAAGACTCCTTTACGGGTCCATCGAACCCAGGGACCACTCATTTATCTTGGGAAAAATTAAGAAATTCCACGGGAAACATTTTTGTAAAAAAAAACGAACTGCACGCGGGCGGAGCCGCGGGCAACAGCTAGTGTGTAAATGAAATATAGAAACTTTTACATAAAATTCCTAGTGCCTTGCAATGGTTCTCAAAAAATCTTTTTTGTTACAAATTACAATATTCCAAGGTTCTTTTTGCAATGTAAACAAGATGTAAGTTGTTTTAAAAGTGAATATGTACCTATCTATAATAGTACATTGTGATACAAGGGTGGAAAGTAGGTTTTTGCAAACGAGCTGTCATTAACAAGCCCGAGCCGAAGGCGAGGGTTTTTAATGTCACGAGTTTGCAAAAACCTATACACCCGTGTATCACACGACGTTTTTCAATACAGTTGTGAGAATTAGTAAAAAAACAAATCAAAGAGATAATATGTTTGCTCAAGATTTTGGGGCCAATTTCCATCTTGTTTGGTTTTTACCTTAAATAAAATATCGAAGATCGAAATCGAAGGCGACTTCGAATTCGCAATCGAAAAGATAAAAGATAAAAGATAAAAGATAAAAGATAAAAGATAAAAGATAAAAGATAAAAGATAAAAGATAAAAGATAAAAGATAAAATATAAAAGATAAAAGATAAAAGATAAAAGATAAAAAGATAAAAAGATAAAAAGATAAAAAGATAAAAAGATAAAAAGATAAAAAGATAAAAAGATAAAAAGATAAAAAGATAAAAAGATAAAAAGATAAAAAGATAAAAAGATAAAAAGATAAAAAGATAAAAAGATAAAAAGATAAGATAAAAAGATAAGATAAAAAGATAAAAAGATAAAAAGATAAAAAGATAAAAGATAAAAAGATAAAAAGATAAAAAGATAAAAAGATAAAAAGATAAAAAGATAAAAAGATAAAA
Organism: Coenonympha glycerion; assembly: GCA_963855885.1. Lineage (NCBI taxonomy): Eukaryota > Metazoa > Arthropoda > Insecta > Lepidoptera > Nymphalidae > Coenonympha > Coenonympha glycerion. Next base: position 9,204,384 of record OY979637.1, on the reverse strand, counting down.
AGATAAAAAGATAAAAAGATAAAAAGATAAAAAGATAAAAAGATAAAAAGATAAAAAGATAAAAAGATAAAAAGATAAAAAGATAAAAAGATAAAAAGATAAAAAGATAAAAAGATAAAAAGATAAAAAGATAAAAAGATTAAAAGATAAAAAGATAAAAAGATAAAAAGATAAAAAGATAAAAAGATAAAAAGATAAAAAGATAAAAAGATAAAAAGATAAAAAGATAAAAAGATAAAAAGATAAAAAGATAAAAAGATAAAAGGTAAAAGATAAAAGAAAACGAAAAAAAAATTCCTTCTGTGTCCATCCCATCCCAATGTCCATCCCATTTTTTTGTACAATGAAAACTCCTTGGTATCAAACGTTTTGCAAAAGTAATGATCGAGCTTGTAATAGTTATTTGTTATGCAAGGGCGCAAAGTGGATTTTTGGGCCGAGTGTCAAATTTGAATGCCGAGCGGCGAAGGATTCTAGGGTTGAACCCTGAGCGCAGCGAGGGGTTCAAAGAATAGAATCCTGAGCATAGCGAGGCATTCAAAGACACGAGACTCAAAAAAATTTGCGCCCGTCCATAACACAAAATTTTTCATCTCACCACAGCGAGGAAAATCACCATAAGAACACTTTAGATCGGCATTGCGATTTATGTTAAATGTTGTTTTTGGTAACTCTGAATAATTTCACTTACTGAAACCACCTTCAATCATCACTTACCTTATTTCAAAGTTAAAACAAAAAAATAATGAATAAAGTAATAAAAATATTAGGTATTTTCATTTAATCACGATTGGAAACATAGACAACTATCGCACTAGACCAGAAAAAAAATTGGGAAACTTTTTTTTTAACTTTTTTTTTGAATGCGTTCTGAAATAGGAATTTCTAAGAACCAAAGATAATATAAAATTTTATAAATATTTTAACAATAATTACATAAACAACGAGGAAAAATCATGGATTTAATTAGATTTCTTTTATAATTAATAGAACTAAATAGGAGTTATTATATTTATTAATATTCTAAGAAAAAGTAAATATAAAAAAACTAATGTACCTATACAAACTCTAAGGTCGAACTTTTTTACTGAACGTATGTGTTATTAGAAAAAAAAGAAGTCTTCAGCTTTGACATTGACATGACACGTAATTCAAGTTTGACGTTGGAAATGCTTTTCGGCCCAAGGGCCGGAATGGATTTTCATACTACTTTGTCTCCCTTGGGAAAAATGAAAATGCTTTGGCGGCCTAGGGAATATAATAGCATTTTCCGCCCGCATTTCGGGCATTAAAAAACGCTTTTCCGAGCGGGTGAGATGAAAAAGTAAGTTACGACCACGAAAAAGAAAGATGCCTGTGCGTAAGATTTAACTTTCGAATACTAATGACAGCCTCTGAAAGTGCGCCATACCATACAACTGTATTGAAATAGTAGTTTATGAAACGGATGCATAATGGGGGGTATTAAAACATGAGTGTGAGTTTAAAAAACGAGCCGCAGGCGAGTTTTTTAATAGTATCACACGAGTGTTTTAATACCTAATTATGTAGAGTTTCATACACTACTTTATCTACGCTCAAATAATCATAAATCCAAACCATAAAATCTTGCTAACGTTTGTCGTAAATCCTTCACTTTGTTGGTAAAAGATTGTGGGTCATTTTTGTTGCAATTACTAAAATGACAGGTGGAGTTAAATTTTCTTTAGTACGTTTCACTGCTAGACATTTTTCCGCGCTAAGTTTTGACTAAGTAACAAAAATAACACATTGAAATGTTAAAAGTTAGTTATGGCGCCAAAATTCAGTTGCAAACTGCGTATACTTAGTCTGTTAAAAAAGTCATGAAACAAAAAAGAGTAGAAAAATATTTATACAAGTCAGATAAACTATATTTTTAGTGGATAATTATTAAATAATCAAAAATTATACATAATTCTTTTCAATATTCTGTATGAACACACTTTTTAATCAGTCATATAAGGCAGGGAAAAATTATTGTTTCCGTGAATTAATTGTTGTCTATGGTCGATCATGACTACCAACTAAATGTTGTCTGTGGACTCCTTATATAAAAAAAAAAAAACAAAATTGAGGATTGGCTCTACGCACTCTCTTTTGGCTATGACGACCACAGAGAAAAGAAAGTTATTCCCGTCTGTGATGACGACACACAAAAATACAGGAACCCAGAGCCGCGTATCGTAATAGAAATTATTCAACAATCTAGAGATATTTCCATAGTACAGCTATGTTATAATGAATAACTTTTTAATAATTATAGAAGTCTGTGAATAAAGTAGGTCAATATGTGACACATTTTGATTTCATAATTCGAACTTTAAGCAATGAGCGTAGATAATAGTAGTTTATGAAACGGATGCATAATGGGGGGTATTAAAACATGAGTGTGAGTTTAAAAAACGAGCCGCAGGCGAGTTTTTTAATAGTATCACACGAGTGTTTTAATACCTAATTATGTAGAGTTTCATACACTACTTTATCTACGCTCATATTTTCATAAATACAAACCATAAAATCTTGCTAACGTTTGTCGTAAATCCTTCACTTTGTTGGTAAAAGATTGTGGGTCATTTTTGTTGCAATTACTAAATGTCAGGTGGAGTTAAATTTTCTTTAGTAGGTTTCACTGCTAGACATTTTGCCGCGCAAAGTTTTGACTAAGTAACAACTAACAAAAATGAAAAATAACACATTAAAATGTTAAGTTAGTTATGGCGCCAAAATTCAGTTGTAAACTGCGTACACAGAACACATATAGACTGCGTATATGCGCGCAGAACCATAGACAATAGACATTTTTGTTGTTGTCTATGGTCAATCATGGCCCATCCATACGTTCGGCAATGACTACCAACTTAATGTTGTCTGTGGACTCCATATAGAAAAGAAAAAATTAAGGAAGCTCTACACTCTCTTTTGGCTATGACGACACAAAAATACTGGAACCCAGAGTCCAGTATCGTATTGGAAATTATTCAACTATCTTGAGATATTTCCATAGTACAGCGATGTTATAATGAATAACTTTTTAATAATTATAGAAGTCTGTGAATAAAGTAGGTCAATATGTGACACATTTTGATTTCATAATTCGAACTTTACGCAATGAGCGTAGATAAATATTTTTTTAGGGTACAGCAATGGTCAGGTCCACCAATTCAACATGCAGTCCGGTATATACCGGGGCCACTATGGCAAGGAGGGCCGGCGAGCCCACAAAGGGGCTCTGAGGGGAGTTGAGACAGATCTGTGTAACCAGAGAGTGATCACGGTCGGTGCTGATGATAAACTCAAATTTTGGCACTTCAAAGACGGTATGCTTTTTGATTATACCATAAGTAATATTACGATGATTAACAGGACGACACGACATTGCTGATGCATTTTTTTAAATATAATTGTTATTACCTAATTGTTTTTACAGCAAAAAGGAATAAGACGTGATCTTTATAAGAATTTTATAAGTGATTCGTCCAAGATGAAGTCCATTCTTATCAATCCTAAGACTGGAATACTTCTTACGTTGATCTTTAAATATCAGTTCTTAAGTCTTAAGTAATTAATGACGCTAAAATAGGCGAAAGTTTGTATGTGTTTGTATGTATGTTACTCTATCATATCACAACTACTAAACCGATTTTGCTTTAATTTAGAATGTAGATAGATTTATATACATAGGCTACTTTTTATCGCGAAAATATCTGGAAGGTGACAATCCGAAATAAGTGGATGGAACCATAGACAAAATGGAAGTTTCATAATTGGCCTTAGCCATTGCAATTGACTTATCTATGATCGATATACACTCTTGTCGATCGCTCATTCCATGAAAGTCATATGGCTAAAGGCTTTGACTTGGTGAAAAGTTTTGTTGTTGCTTTCCGATTAGAAAATTTATTTAAAACCTTACTTTTAGCTGCATCTCCTTACCACGTGCTAAGACTAGAAGACTCGGTGAACATGTCAAAATGCCACAGAGAGAGCGGTCTCCTGGCGCTCGCCAACGAAGACTTCACCCTCACGCTGGTGGACATCGACACGATGAGTGTGGTGAGAAAGTTTGACGGCCACGTGGGCAAGATCACAGACATTGACTTTGACTGCCAGAGTCGGTGAGTTTTGTTGTGGGTAACCACTGACAAATAATAAAAATTAGTCAAGTGCGAGTCGGGTCACGCACTGAGGGTTCCGTAATCCGTACTATTAAGCCCCATTCTAAAATAGTATTAAAGTAAAATAAATACCCCTGCCTATCAAATTCAAAATCGAGTAAAAAAATCACGTTTGTTGTATGGGATCCCTCTTTAATTTTTTATTTTATTTTAATTTTAGTATTTATTTCTACAGTAAACTGTAATATTCTGTGAAAATTTTAAGCGTCTACCTGTTACCGTTATCAATATATAGCAAAAACAAGCAAAAAAATCAGGTAGTAAATATAATAATAACTATATTCTGTGAAAATTTTAAGCGTCAACTTGTTACCGTTATCAATATATAGCAAAAAGAAGCAAAAAACAGGTTTGTTGTATGGGAGCCCCCCTTACACTTGAATAAACCAAGCACAAAAGTATACTGAACTGAGAACATGACATGAGTCATGTTTTAATACACCTGTACCTTGTGATTTTGTTGAAATATCTGAACTTAGATTTCAAAATAATTGCTTTTTATAATAATTGAATGAAAACTCCAATTTCAAATTGCGTACGAAAGTGAAGAAGGACACAATACTCTCCAAGTGTGGAACTTATATTTGTTTGTACATTTCAGATGGGTGGTGACTTCGTCAATGGACTGTACGATATGTACGTGGGACATACCGAGTGGCCAACTTGTTGATATATTCTCGGTAAGTAATGATAGCAATTCGGTTTCCTGAATTGCACTAGCTTGAGTTGCTATTGACTTAAATGATTTGACGGAGTGAATCTGTAAAAGAATATTTGGTTATCTGTGATTTGAAAAAGTGTTGGGATTCAGTGGCACTGCTACAAATCTGTCTGCAGTCTTATTCTCGCGTTATTTCCAGGTAGAACAGCCGTGTACATCGCTGAGTATGTCTCCCACGGGAGACTTCTTAGCGACGAGCCACGTGGGCGAGCTGGGGGTGTTCCTGTGGGCCAACAGACTGCTGTACGATAGGGTCTTCCTCCGGCCCATCGATAGAAACACTGTTGACATTCCCAAAATGAGTAAGTTCTATCATTTTTAGTTAGTTTTTTATTTAGTTTAGTACTTGCTCTTTAACACCAGTTCCCAATCTATCTATCTTCCATTTTATATCAATGTGACAAAAGCTCCATACAAGTTATGTCAAATTTCTATCTCTAGTAAGACAAACCATGGATTGAATATTGGGAACCGACATAAGACGTACGAGTATGGTATACGAGTGTGATGTTCACGATTTCTATCTCTTTTTACGGCGCTACTTATTATAAGGTACGGGATTCCTCTTAGAGTAAGAAAGCCATAGACCACGCTGACCAAAATATGCTTTGAAAACATGGAGACTTGATGCATGCAGATTTGTTCACGAAATTTTTGTAAAGGTTCCTAAGACGTACAGGAAATCAGGCGATACCGTTTGTAGTATAAATTAAAAATCCAGAAACTCGGCGCCATTATGAGCGCCAGGGTTTGTTGTCAAATGTTCATGTACCGAGTTACTAGCTTAGATGACGCCATCTTATACGCCACTTAAGAGATTAAAAATAGTCACGCTAAATTTTATAGACGGGGCCATTCCATATTATTCTCTAGGTCTCTGGTTAATTGATACAAATTATTCTCCTAACAGAACTGCCAGCAACCGCCGTTGAAAAACTAGATATCGAAGACATAGGCACCATAGATTTGGGGGAGGAACCCGAATACAAGTCGCCAGAACAGATCAGCGAGGAACTGCTGACCCTATCCGGACAACCCACGTCCAGATGGCTGAATCTACTCAATTTGGACATCGTGAAACGAAGAAACAAACCCAAAACACCGTTAACTATTCCAAAATCTGCCCCGTTCTTTTTACCGACTATACCTAGCCTTGAATTGGAATTTGATTTGGAGAAAGAAAAATCGAGCTCAGATAAGAAGCTACTTATTCCAGAGTCTCTATCTACGTTAACGCCTTTCGCGAAGAAGCTTAACGCTTGCGAAAGTAACTCTGATTATACAACCTGTTTAGAGAAGTTAAAGACTTTATCCCCGTCTTCGATTGAAGCAGAAGTGACCAGCATGGCGCCCGAAGTCGGTGGCACGATCGACGTTATGAAGCAATACCTCAAAATGATAGACGTTTTATTAAAATCGAACAAAGATTTCGAATTGGCTCAATCGTATTTGAGTTTGTTTCTGAAAGTGCACACGAAAACTATTTCCGAAAACGAGGAATTGAGACAAACGCTGGAATCCGTCGAAGAGTCCGCGACGCAGGCTTGGTCGAAGTTACAGAGTCAATTGTTGTACAATATTTGCGTTGTTAAAGCATTAAAAGATATGTAACTAACTAAACTTACATGTTTTATTTAAAATCCTAAAACTAATTATTATAAATTATTTGTTACTTAATTGCGACAAACTACTGAACCTGTTTGGCTGGAACTGGGAACCTAGATAGATAGCTTACTTATAACTTATAACCTGGATTTACAAATCAGCTTTTGTCCTGAAAATATCCAAGGATCCTCAAGGATTTTGGAAAACTGCAATCCGAAATAGCAATCTATAGCTATAGATAGATTGCTATAGCTACCTTGCCACGGATTCTTCGGGATTTCTGAAAATCGAAATTTACGCGGGCGGAGCCGCATGCAAAACCTAGCCTGCTGTATAAATCGTACTCTATATTTTGTTATTACATAGGTAGGTACCTATTAGAAGTACGTGAGTTCTGCGCATTCTTATAAATTTTTTGAATCTCTATTCCATCTATCTAAAGAGGTAAGGATCTGAATGTCATATAGAACGGGTCCAGGAAGGTCGCTAAAATATGTTGGCAGAGGGAAAAAACTAAATATTATTGCGGTTTAATTAACTACTAGAGCAGCAGACGCGTGCACGTGAACAAATTCGACTGCGATGCGCAGTAAACAGCGGTGTTTGTTTTCAATTACCCAACAACAAACAGGCAGGTATACGCTCTCGGCTCTGCACCCACACTTAATGCAGTTCCCTGTTTGCACGCATTTTACGAACTGGTAAATTACTTCGTGTCAACAATCGATCTGTATTATCGAGAGATTAAAACTGATTGCTTCGTGATTAAATGATGAATTCGTGTTTGTTTATTGGCACCAGTATATACGTTCGGGTTTTTGAACTAGGCACTTAGATAATAGATATATTGAATGGATGGACGGAGCCCTGCAATGAACCATGAATAATTTAACATGAATTTTCATTTTATTGAAATGAAAACTCCTTTTAACCGTATTGCAATTTTCAAGATGGAAACACACATTGAACTCGCGACGCTGTAATTATCGTTTCCGACATCTGTTTTATTGTTGATATTCATATTGTTAAGTACTTAGTTTACACTTCTGTCGGCTCTCCTCGGCTTCTGGAGTGCCACTTTTATTAATAAAATAAATTTTATCATTTATGCTCTCTTTCAAGGAATAATTAACCATTTTTAATTAGAAAGGCGATTACGTGTTAACGAGACATGCAAGAGAAATTCACAATAGCTATTTGAAATCGCTCAAAATGTAATTAGCAACTCTATAATATATTTAAGCCCAAATGGACGCGAAATCTGTGGCCAGTGAATGCTTGAAACTGTGTAGTTAGATGAAATTAATTTTGCTATGTAAAAGCCAGAAGATCGCTTCTGGCTTTTACATAGCTGGCAAACGAACTACTTATGTTTCATTTGTAATTAATATGAAATATAATTTTAATGCAAAATCGCAATATTTTTATTTCACATAGGCCTAACGATAATTATTTTTACGACTTATTTTTAATTTTAGTTAGGTACCTACGTTGCTTACGATATAGCGAACATACTCGTAATATAGATACTATAGGTATGTGTGTTTCCTAGTTTACCAATAAGCTAGCAGTAGGTAAATAAGCACTAAGCACGTACTAGATAGGTATAACATACCATACCGTTGGACGTTATGCGTTCCTAGCTTTCTCAGTAGATAATAAATTACATTTGATCATTACATAGTATAGGTCAATAGTGCTCTATCCTGATAATGCCCACAATTTACTTCCGGGAAGGACTTCACGTAAGATACTAAGTTAAGCAAATTGCATTACTATCCCACGAGAAATAAACATGCAAGAATCCCTGACCTACCGTATGAAATTTTATGTTAGGTTTTAGGTATCATGCAAGTATTTTTCTCGTATGGAGTATTTTGAACTAAATTGCTTTAGCCAAGAACCTTCGAGTAACTATCGTCTATCACGGACGTCCTTCGCAACCGTCTTCGTTACGTCACCGATAGCGAAAAAGACGGATCTTCTAGATAAGTACTTTAGCTCCACTTTCGACTATTCCTTAATTTTCCATACGGTAAGGTTGTGATAAAGCGTAATGCTATACCGAAAACAAGACATTAATTTGTAAGCGTACTCTACGATTTCGTATTGTGAAGTCAACGTTTCTTAAGGATGCTCCGGTGTCGGGATGAAACCTGCGTCGAAAAAAAGTGTTGGAAGATTTGTGTGTGGTGTTTCCTGCATATTTAACCAAACAGATAAGTCGTGCAAACAAATTAATCTGTCTTAGCAAGACAATTATAGATTTCCGCAAAATAACGCCTGCTCCCATTCAATATCCAACCAGAACCTATCATTGGATATAACACAGGGATATAGGTACCTTTTGACATTTTCAAAATGAGCTTAGAGTTCCCGTTCTATAATTCTGAGTTAAAATATCTAACGATAGGCCCTAGTTTAAAAATGTACCTTAGTAAGTAGGTATTTAGACCGCTTTTTGGTGCAAGTGAGCTGTAGGCATGCAGATTTGGATGCCCGCACCTTACTAACTCAGGTGTTGTTATATTGTGCCGCATTCAGGTAGGCACTAATATTGTAACTCTACAAAAACTGAGGTTTAAAAGTATGAAAGCCGTACCACCAAAAATGACGTCGAAAGTTTAATCACAGTTAGGCTATCACAGTTCAGGTTGTACACTAGAAATACCTGTTTTTGATAAGAAATACCATGCGTGATTTTATTCTTCTAGAGTAGGGAGTCCGTCTACTTGATATGTACGAGGTTCGCTAAGAGTCAGGTCTGTCCACTAAATAGGTACTTTTCATATTAGACAGTCGAGGTCCATTCCCAGCTGTGGGATTTAATACCTACAAGTACATAGATAAACCTAACGTCAATAAAGGAAAGATCGTTCCTGGAAAAGGAAGCGCAATCAGATTTTCATCGCAAACCTCTCCCCTTACCTATCCATGAAATGAATACTTATTGGAAATACGAGAAGGCCATTAATGAACGCCGTCTTCTGAAGCCGAGAGCGATTGGCCGCGGTTTAATTCCCTTCAAAAAATATTCAATAAACGCCCCCGAGCCGTTGTGGATCTCTCTATTCTCGGAAGACTTTATAATTACATGCAAATTCAATGTTTATCGAGATATCAGAGAGCTAGATAAATAATTTCTATTACCATTTATAGTATTCGTAAGATATAACAGGTGCAAAGAACGGACGTAGGGGATCCAATATTGAGGTAGATTTTCAGCTGCCAGTCTAGTAGTTTAATTTACTGTGGGATTTACGATGGGTTTAGACGACCGAATGGCGTAGCGGTAGCGAACCTGCCGCCTGCGTCGGAGGTCGTTGGTTCGATTCTCACTACCTACTGGTAAATGTTTGTGTGTTGAGAATGAATGTTTAATCAATCAATCAATCAATCAATCAATGTCTTTATTGCGAATGTGGGTTAGTTACAAAAGGTCTTATTCAATAGTGTTAGTACTCGTATTTTCAAATTCAGCCCAATGGCATGCAAAATAATCTAGAGTCACAATGTTTTCCAGTGTCTGGGTATTTTTCAATATTTATGTATATTAATATGTATATAATAAATCTATCAGTTATCTAGTACCCATAACACAAGCTATCGCTTACTTTGGGGCTAGATTGCGTTGTGTATCTGTGTAATGTCCTTATAAAAAAAAAATTTTTTTTGGATCTACGGAAGACCAGTCAGCGCTAGGTATGCCCGAGTTTACTCCCCGGTCGTAGCAAATGCTGAATGGAGCTCATTTTGGGGCCACATCACTTATACTTGTCTTATAAAATTTCTCAGTCAGTTTATTGCATTGTGGCTAATAAATAATTTTTTTCTTCTAAATAAATGCTAGTATTGATTATTGTTTATTCCCTATTCAAAAACTGCTTTTATTGAAAAATGATATGCATTTATCCCACGCCTCCACAATTAGCAATGGGAATATTAAGTGGGTGGGTTTGTACATACGGCGTAATGACAAAAAAGGGTTCACATGGAATATTTATGACGGACCCACATTATAACATCGCCCGTGTTTTCAATTCCCTGACGTGCTCTCTCATATGTACCTACACTTGTAAAGCACTCGCCTTTGAATAATTTCCGGCACTCAAAGCGAAAGATTTGAACAACAAGCTTGCAGTTCGGATCAAATAAATACGTAAATACAAGTCCATTTAAGTTACATGCATGAATTTTAAGTAGGTACATTGTAAGAAAAAACGTAGATATAGGTAGTTTTATCGACGAAGGCGTACCCTAATTCTTTTGACTCCATAAGAGTCGTATATAAACAAAATAAAAAAAGATTCCGACGAATTGAGAACCTCCTCCTTTTTTTGAAGTCGGTTAATTAGCGTTTGTGAAGGAGTGAAGCGCGTTTGTGCATTCTACTACTTATACTGGGAATATTAAAAAATTATATTATATTACGAATAATTAATTTTTGACGACCTCCTTGGCGCAGGGAGCGCGCGCTCGGATTCGAGTGGGAGGTCGCGGGTTCGATTCCCGCCACGGGCCACTTTGGAATTTTATATTTCTAAATTGGCTCAGGTCTAGTCAGGCTTCGGCCGTGGCTAGATACCACCCTACCAGCAAAGACGTGAGAGATTTAGCATTCCGGTGCTATTATGTATAGAAACTTTTGGGGTGACTTTACTTACCCCTTCCAAGTTATAGTACGTTAACATCTTCGGCTGCATCATCACTTACCGTCAGGTGAGATCGCACTCAAGTACTAACTAGTATAGTGTAAAAAAAAATTAAAAAACACAACTGCCCTGTAGAGAACGACTTTTTCCAAAATAATATAGCCTATGTTACTGGGATTCATGGTAGGATTATAACGATACCCCATATGTCCAAATCTCTTCAGACGTTCAGAAGTTATGATGGAAGTCAGAATAATAATAAATTCTTTATTTCAGACAACAATGGCCCAATTTTTTGTTAATAAAATTTTCTTAAGAACTATGTTAGTAATACAAGTAATCACACAACAACAACAATACACAATTTTTGCTAATTAAAAATTAAAATTAAAATTAACTTTTAAAGGTTCTCAATAGATAAACATTTTAAAAATTTTCATCTAATGAGAACCTTACGACTATGTTCGAGGAACGGCGAGTCCAATTTTGCAGCAAACATTTTCAGGATGCTATTGGAGCTCGAACGCAGTCTTGCCAGAAGGGATGAGGTCTTCTTCCTTATCATGGCATAAAAGTCGTCAGTTTGCTCCTGCGCAAACATGCCAGATGCTGAACAAAACCGCGGCAAGCCCAACAGCATCCTGAAACCATTGTTATACTGGACCCTCAGCGTGTCCATGGCCCTTTGGGTATAGTTGGTCCACAGGCTGCCCGTGTAGAAGGTCTGACAAAAAGCTTTGAATAGCGTTATTTTCGCCTCCTTGCTACAGCGGGCGAACCTGCGAACCAACATGTTACACCTCACTGCTAAAGCTCTCCGCTCCCGTTCAATATCTGCCTGATCTTTAAGGTCCTCCGTAACGTAGTGACCTAGATATTTAAATAATGTTACTCGTTTGAGCAAAGATCCATTGAGTGCAATAATGGGCTCATATACAACTTGCTTACGGGGAACCTTAAAGATCAGGTACTATTCACTCTTGGTCTCGTTATATATTAACCCATGTCTTACAGCATATTCTTCACAAGTTTTAAGCAGCTCCCTGATAGATCCAGCCGTGGGACCCAGCAACACCATATCGTCAGCGTAACTCAAATTATTTACACACACACCGTCGATCCAGCATCCGACTGGCTTGTTGCTGAGTTCCACGATCAGATCATTTACGTACAGGTTGAAGAGCTTCGGCGAGGTCAGTCCTCCCTGTCTCACTCCGCACTCCAACCTGTACGGTTCAGAGAGCTCCTTACCCCACATAACATAATTCAACTGATTTGCATACCAGAAACGCATTATACTAAGCAACTCCGGTTGCACGCCTGCTCTCCTCACCTTTTCCCAAAGCACATCGTACGACACTAAATCGAAAGCTTTGGAAAGATCAAGAAAATAGGCGTACACCGGCGTTTTCCGCCTTGTATAGTATTGGACAGTCTGTTTCAGACCTAAAATTGCAGTTTCTGTCGAAAGTCCGGGGCGAAACCCAAACTGTGCGTCATGAAACTGAAACACCTCTCCAAGTTTTCTGTCAAGCAGACTGTCCAACACCTTAGCAATTATGGTAGCCAAGGATATGGGCCTGTAATTAGATCGATCAGAGATGTCACCAGTTTTATTTTTGACAATAGGGACCACAATAGTTCTCATCATGTCGATTGGGATATACGAATGACTTTAACATTACACTCCTTTATTTGGACAGTCATGTATAATTGACAGGGTATTGAGGCTTGAGCCGAACTTTAGGCTTAAATTACGTAGAGGTGAACTCACATTATAAATAACGCTAAAGAAGAAATTAGTTCCATTTATTCTTGTCTACGAGGCAGGTTTTCCGTTAATTTATTACTAACTAGAAAGTTGAATGACAAAGCAAACCCAATTATAATATTTTCAACTATAACTATACAAGTAATGAGATTGTCTGAATACAACTTTTCCATTATGTTCAGTTAACTCTGGTCTTAAATTAAGAATTTATTTCACAACTTCGCACTTTTCCGTACCGCACCTACTTCGTGGCTCTTTGTATTGCATTATTATAAAATTATTGACAATTGAAAAAGTTTTTGCTTGTTTTCTCATTCATTGTTCTGAGTATTTGGTCATAGTATTCTCCAACAAAGGATTTTTATGCAAAAGGATCCTGTACAAAAACCATAATGAACGTAGATTTTGAAAGGACATATTCGTAATTGCCTACACTCTACAGTGTGAGCTTCTTTGTTATTTTTTTTATTCATTGTTTTAATTCACATACGAAAAACATCTAAGTAGGTATAGATACTCCGACTGTAGTCAAATTTGGTGAATAAAATAAACAAAATACTATAAAATCAAGTATTATTATTAGTATACGTATTTCATATAAATACTAGCTGAACCGGGAAAAGTTGCTTTTCCGTTTGGGGATATAAAAAATAGTTTACGACCTGATAATTTTTATAAGAATCGGTCGAGCCGTTTTGGAGGAGTTCGATAATAGATACGAGGTCACGGATTGGAGAATTTTATATATAAGAAAAAAATATTTTACTTTGAAAATCACTTTTCTTTTTAATTATTTCATATTATTTTGATGAAATATAAGATCATTAATGGAAAACGTCATTTTACTGTTTTGAATTAAAAGTCGGAGTATAGGTTACCAATGACGAAATACTCTACGCTAAGAGGACGGAAAGGATGTGACGTATGTTGAAGCCAAACATTTCTCAAATATAGCGTCGCGCTTCATAAATTTCGGTACCGCTGACAGCACATACCGCTGTCGGCGCATACATTAGCGCCATTTTACAGTTTTGACAACCTAAAAAATCCGGCTTTATGGCGACGCCTAAACATGTATGCGTGACGTCAGTAAGTACTGAGCCTTTAATATGTTTAATCAATCGTATTTGTTTATTTTAGAATTATATTATTCATATATTATTCGTGTATTGATGACCTTTGATGTGCTACGACGTACGTAGCCTATCTACGACGTAGACAATGTCTACGACGTAGCGTGTCTACGACAGCAATCAATCTATTTTAGGCCCGTAGTGTTTCTAAGGAATGTCATCGAATCGAACAAGTCTCAATATGCTGGCCAATTCTTTTCATCCAATTATTTATTAGTTTCATATATTAATGGAAAAATGTAATAACGTTTCTACGCTGATATTACGAGTATGATGAGGGAAATGAAGGAACATGATTTTTCGGGAGAGGAGAGGGAATAAGTCGTGATTTTTATACGTTACTTTTGAACAAAGAACTCGACTATGCAAAGATAAAATTCCGGTCACATGACAGTAACTGTCCATAGATGGCGTTGGCTGTAAATGTATGGAGGAATTCGATTCGTTTGTGCGATGCGAGTCGACTCGAAATTCCTAAAAAAACCTGCACTAACCCTACTGTAGTCGGTTATAATAATTAATAACAGTTGCAATCAACTTCTATATATTTTTATTTTCTCATTTATTAAATCAAGCACATGAGAGCTCTAGGTCATCTAGGCTTTCCGTGTAATTCGATGGATGTACTTGTTACTCTTTTAAGTCAAATGTGGAATTCTCGCCTTTGATGTGGCTTCAGCGAGCGGTGATTAAAATGGCCTTTTCAATCCTTTCGTTTGGTCTATGAACTTACACTTACATTACGGAATAAAAGCATCACCGCCCTCCAGGCAGCTCGCATTTCATGATTACCTTCCATATGGATCTGTAGAAATATGAGGTTCACTCATTTGTTAATACAAACGCAAAAATGAACCTTAGTATAGTAGAAGTACTATACAGTGCGACAAGGCTCTTTTGGCGCGTGGCCAAAATCTGAACTAACGCCGCTATCTTGTGATACTGTTTCATAGTTCAATCTGTCGGTATATCGCTATTATATGTTGTGTTGTTATTGCGCTTAGTATTAACTAAGATAAAACTAAAATTGAAGTAAAATTGAGGAGATTTTTTTTCTGGGTGCCTTTGTTCTAAAACAGCGCCCCCTGACAATGTCATTCAAGTGCCAAGAGAGCCTTGTCGGACTGTAGTTACTTACACATAGGTATAGTAGAAGACTACTTACTATATAGTCAATGTGGATAATTGTAAACAGAGGTAAATGGAAACGCACGTAGTTTTAATTAATATCAGTTTCAGAGTGTAACAAAACGCATCTATAGTCTATTTAGTCATTTTCACACAATAGACTATAGATGCGTTTCGTTACACTCTGAAACTGATATTCATTAAAACTATGAAATTATTGAATGCGTTTCCATTTACCTGTAACACGTTGACCCTGTACTTACTTATACACAGATATTTAGGCATCTTACGGATACATAGAAAAAGGTATCAACGCGGCCATTTTTTTCATACTTGTTACAAAATAACTTTTAAACTTTTTCGAACAACTTTTAGGATATCGAACTTATAATGTTACATTTTAACAAGCAATTGCCACTCGGAATTAGAGATTGATTAGAAAAATTCACATCCAAATTGGTGTTAAAAGGAGTTATGGTGGAATAAAGAAACACTCCCTGAAAACACTACAATATGCATTTTTGGGCAGTCGTGTAAAATAACAAATCAATCAATTAATTTACTGATTTACAGATTTCCAAAGAAGATACTGAATTTATTACAGAAGAAAATTAATAAGAAGTAATGATATTATTATGTAATGTAATGAACTCAAAGTACCTACTGTATTTAAATCTACTTATATTAAATTTTGCAGTGCGAGTAGTTTAAATTAGGTAGGTACTTGAACGAAATTTCCATTACAGCATAATCCTATGAACATTAGGCGTGGTAGTTTGCGTCCTCATGATAGCGCTGTCAAACGGCGGCGTGATGTAGTTAAGATAGTCTAGGAGCTACTGGAACAGAAAAACTGCAAGTCATAGACAACAAAACAAAAGCAGAAGTTTTAACGTAATCGTTCCATCACAACTGAATTTTATAATTATGCTGCCTGAGCCAAGTGAAAAATAGCGTTACGTCGCGACGAATAGAAATGGAACAAAATTCAAAATATATATGAACCATCGCTATTTTGACACTTGGTCAAGCTCACTTGAGCGTTAGTGAACGTCAAATCGCATATAGTTATATCAATACACGAAGACGCGCCCCACTCTATCAAAATCAAAGAAAAATGTTTCATTCGATTCGTATGGAATTTGAAATCGTGGATTGAAATACGTATACATTTTTTTTCAATTTTGTTCCATTTCTATACGTCGCGTACTAATGCTATTTGTCACTTGGCTCAAGTTTTGAGTGTAACAGGCAAAATAAAATCGAGTAACATTAATTTTATTAATACCTGTATTGTTAAAACACGAAGTTGTAGTTTATTGGATTGTTGAATTTGGCACCAGCTCTTTAGCTACTAACGGAAAATCGTTAAAACTTGGTTCAACGTGGGATATGATTCGAGGTATTAATATTTATTTCGATGAATTTCGGATATTACCGACCATTAGGTCTGTGTTCCTGTACATTATATTTAGCGACCGTATAATATACTGACATGGTAAACCGTAAACAGTGTAAATTTTTTTTCTTAAGTCGTTAAGCAATTTTGGATACTCAGAACTCGTTGTAAAAAATTAGGCAAAAACATAAAATAACTCCATAAATATTAGAAACTCAAATATTGTGCAGGTTCGACACTCGAGTAAGCCATTACGTGAAATTTGAGTGACTTTCGTTTAAGTAAACCCATAATTTAGCTAAAATTTGAAACGCAGACTAATAAAAACGTCAAGCATTGGCGCCTTGTTGGAAATGGTTGACAAATGTTACGATAAGTTACTCGAGTTTAGTCTAATGCAATTTGAAACGTGGGAATCAAAAAAAAAACGTAGACTTACAAAATAAACCTTGGGAGCGAAGTTTTTTTCAGAAATAGGCGGGTCTTTAACGTTCATCTGATTGGTCTATTTCGTTGCCATTCATGGCAAATGGGACGACTGTCTAGAATTAAATTAACCAATCACATAGATACTGGTTACTTGGGTGTGACTTCTGATTTCAGAGGGGGAGTGGAGTGGAAACGCTGAAATAGTACGGTGCAAGGATGGAAAGAGGCATTCCGGGCTCGACAGCTGAGATCGAGCGAAGAATTCTCTAATCCGTCTACAGTACTGTTAAATTTTGTAGAGATTTATTATTATATAAATAAAATTAAAATTTAAAGTTTAAATAAATCTTAGGTTAAATAAATTTTAAATCATAATATTAAACAGTGTAAAGAGTGCCTTCGAGGTGGCGGAGATCTCCAGCTTATATTTTTGGTAAAGTACAGCTTTCCTTATTAATTTTGTGATACGAGATAATTTCATTCTTATAACCTCGTTTAGACATTAATTGAGATAAATTTTGATTGATTCGATTTCAAACTTAAAATGGACTTGGAGGACGAGGGTGGTTTCAATTTATTCTCGATATAAATAGAATCGATGTACAATTTAGTATATTTAGACTAGAGCCAACAGTATTGCAAGTGCTGAGTTTCTTGCCAGTTCTTCTCGGAGCAAATCTGCATTCCGAACGTGGCGGTAGAGTTTGACATTCTATGGGCACCTATTACTTAGACCTATGTGAAATAAAGAATTTCATTTCATTTCATATCAATTACCATAATAGTTTGGTTATTGTTTTGGGAATAAGAGTCAATTGTCAGAAGGTAATAATAGATACATAGCGAGCTATGATAATTACGAGGGAATATACAGAGTTAGAAGGATTGTTTTAGAAGAATTTAAACTAAATCAAAATAAATAAAAATTGAAATTAACTCGTATCCTATTGTGAATATGATGTCTTTAGTTTAGTGTTTTAAACACCTTCCTGATTGTGTATTTTGTTTCCTTAATTTAAGTCCTGGTGAATTAATATGTACATATTATATATAGGCATGTGTGTGTTAAGTAAATAGTGTACATATATGATGCCCCACTAGGTTTTTGTTTTTCGGGAACTTGTTTTCCTAGTGGCTATATAGTAACCAAGTTCCTGGGATTTAAGATTACTAACGTGATCTAAATTCTAAATAATCATACCAGTTTCGATCGATTTGATAATAATGAAGTCTGAAATATACAGAATATAAAAGTTATGCTTAAAACCTTTTATTTCTATAATAAAGACCCACTTACCTAAAGGAATTTAAAGTGGAGTGACCTTCGGAATATATTTGTTATGCTTAATAAAGTGTCACTGATTTATTCATCACTACAACCATTCCGAAACCTTCCATCATTTGAATTTCTCTACATACCTAATTTGATTAATCATAAAATTTAACAATGCAAGGCTGCATAAATTTATATCTATTTTATGGCTTTCAATGAACTCAGATTGTTAAGCCTGAATACTTAATCTAAGGAGATGAATTAAAAGAAACCTTACTATTGAATCTCTTTAAACTATAATATATTTCCTTTGAAGTTTGATTGAATTAAAATTAGCTAGCCTGAATAATTTTAGACAAGGTGGATAAACTAAAGTCAATCCTTAATTAGCCTTCTAGTTCCTTCAGAACTAATCGAGTAACATTAGCGAGGCTAGCCGAGTTCATCTAGCTCGTTACTATACTTTATACATAAGTCTGTTCATCGTGGGGCTGTACTCCAAGGAGAAAGCGTATCCAGAGTGGTTCTATGGCTGATATACAGGTGGGTCCTTAACATGACATAATAGGTAATATTTGCTTATGGTCCTAATGTGGGAATTACAGTTGTGTAGAGGAAGGAGCGAAGCCGATAGAATCATTATTAAAATTATTTTTTGGGATTTATATATATATACTCTTTCATGGCTGATTGGCAATCTTCGAATGGCAAAAATGGGAGCCCGTGAAACACGTCCTCTTTCATGAATTCAGGACTCCCGACCGTAATTTGGCCAAATTACAATCATATCAATTAATTATAAATCAAAATCCATGGTACCTGGGCAAGCCTTAAAGGCTCTATGTACCTGGCCTACGGGCATGTGGTAATAATACGCTTCGTAGCGAATAAAAAGGAAGTCCTGAATCTGCCCAAATAATCTGAAAATTCAGAGCCAGTTTGGCGTAGGATTTCCCTAGCTTCAAGGTTTTTTGGTTCGAATGGTGTGAGCTCTGTTCCACCCACTCAGACAGCATTTGTCCTTCATTCTATTTGATTAATTAAACGCATATCACGTCAAATTGGAATCGTCCGGATTCAAGAAACAACAATGCTATTACTAAAGTCATTCTATGTAAATTCTATTTTGATACTTATTGCAAGGAAACAAAGAAACAAATAGAATGCCGTGACTTGCCTCTGAGTCGGTTTGCCTCAGCGAAATGAGAGTGAATTTAACTATAGGAAAATAAAAACTCCATTGTCTTAACCGAAAGGGCTTACGGCTTTGTCTCGACTCCATACACCTGTTGTTGCCTGCTGTAAGGGAAACGAAAGTGAGTACAACTGTCAATTTCATCCAAATTATCCAATCATGGTTCAATTAAATATAGTCGATCCGCCTCGGACCATCACAGAATTTGGTGCCGCGTGACCAAGATTTCAGTTACGTATTCGAATATCGATACGACTGGATTCAAAAAAAAAAAAAAAAAAATACACAACGTAGGAATGAAAAAAAAATCACGATTGGGTATATAGAGGAAGAAATAAAATAAATCATAAAATATAAATGCATTTCTTGAGATCACACAAAAAGGAAACAGAATACACTGTGCATGATATTATGTTATAATATATTTAACATTTACAGCTGTTCTAAAAATAGGAGAAGCAGAATTTAATCGTGTGTTTGTAATTGTATCGTTTACAGAATCCCGGATCTGCATGCATGGAACATTACTCTTTGTTTAATTTTGAATTAAGTTTTATTGAACCTTAAACTTTGTATAAAAAGGGGTCACATCTAGAATATCGTTAAATACGTCAACGTAACGCCAACTTTTCTAACTAATATTTAACACAAAAGAAAATCGAGTGAACGATTAATCCAACATTGCCGAAGTCAAACAGTTTAAATAGCGTTCAGTAAAGAGTTGTATTTAGGCGAATTAACCAAGATGCCAGCAGGTAGAAAGAAACGGGATAGGTCAGTACAAAAACATGTAGGTTCGAACCGGGCTAGTACAAGCGAAGCGGAGGCGAACAAACAAATAGAGACCGTAGGGAACTCTACTTTAGAGTTGATTTTGAAGAAAATCAGTGAGTTTGAAAAGAAGTTGGGACAATTAAATTCGAGCGTTAGTTTAGTAGGTAGTGAAAGTGCTAGCGGCTCGTGTTATGAGGCGACAGAAATAATTAATAGCGTGAACAACGGGACAGTTAATAACCAGGAATCGGTTAGTTTAACATCTGCAAGTACTAGTGGGGCGTCATCCGATACGCGGAACATATACGTAGTTCAGCCATCGATCAATAAGCCAACTTTTGATGGGAGGCCATTTAACAATCCTATTACGTTCTTAAAACGGTTAAAAAGATATATGAAGGAAATAAATGGAGCAGGACGTGAAATTGACATAGCGCTAGGTTGTATTACAGGACACGCGCGCAAAGTAATGGATTTATATTCAAAAAATTGGATCACTTTAGGAGATTTTGAGACGGATTTTAAGCGCATTTACTGGACAGAACAAATCCAGGAATCTGTAAGATATAGACTTATTAATTCGGTTTATACAGGCGATTCAGGAATAACAATGTCCGAACACTTTGCCGAAAATGTCGAGTCCATGCAGGCGTTAACTATAGCTTTTAGTGAGCGGGACTTAGTAAATTCAATCATGCGTCATTACACGTTAGACATACAACGCTTATGGTTTACTAGAACCGAGGAAGCTAATATTTTGAACGGGATAAATTTTCTTAGGAACATTGAACAAAACATTTTAGAAAAACCAAAAGGTATCGCTAGAGGAGTAGTAGGTAATAGTTCGAGAAGTAGGAGGTACAATGGACCATCTTTAGCTCGGCCTGTTGTAGCAACGATTTCAGCTTATAAGGGAAGAGTTAAGAATAACTGGAGGAATAATTCTATGAGGGGGCGTGGCTACTACCAAGGTCGTTCAGGTTATAGAGGAAATTATAGTAGACCCGCGTTAACTATGACCGAGTCGGAAAAGGGTAACGCCAGACCGGCTATCGCATTTGTGAAAGAGGGCGAAAGTTCTAATTCGTCTAAACATGTGGGGGCGGAAAACCAAAAAAACTAACGTTCCCCACACAAATGAAGTCCGATAGTTTAATGTTGTGTCATAAGGGGGCTAATAGGACTTCAGTACAAGAGAAGGCAAATACGGCTTATATGATTTTGACTAACAATGGATGGAAGCCAGGACAAAGTTTAGGGATTAACGCGGATAATCGTAAACGACCGTTGAAAGTTCGCACGTGTGATGAGGAATATGATTGCCAACTGGAAGTTAGAAGTATAGGAATCCTATTGGAAAGCCAGTTTGATAATGTAACAGAGTGTAGCGAGATAGGCTCTGCGTGTGAGGCTTGTTCAGATAGAGGCACGAGAATATACACAATGTTTCATGAGCTCGATGAACCGATTGATGTAGGGGTTGATTATTCGTTACCAAAGTTACCGGAAGTTTGTGTGTGTTTATACGGAAAAACAATGAATGCATTAATCGATTCAGGAAGCCAGGTTAGTGCAATAACTAGGGAACTGTACGATTCTATTCGGAGGGAGTGCGGAGAGTTACCTGAGATCGCTATCCCAGCAATTCAAATACAAGGGGCATTTGGATCACGCAGCGAGAGTGCAAATAGGTTAGTCTTGTTAGAATTCCAATTAGGCAGTACCTTGATCGAAGCGCCCGTACTAGTAATGAGACGATTACCTAGGTCGTTAATACTAGGATATGATTGGTTGGAGCGCGTTAAAGGCGTAATGAGCTGCGGTAACGAGCGAACACTAACGATAGAACACTTGGGGGTTAAATCTTGTGTAAAACTAAATTCAGACTGCAAAATAGATAGGCTGGGAGGAGAAACCAACGCTGTCACTATCAATGCATTACTAAGCCAAATTACCAGGCTAGAGGAGAATATTGTGATGTCAAATAAACAACCAGACAGTATAAGAGAAAACGGATTTCACTTAGACGACTCAGATTTAAGTAACGAACAAAAGGAACTATTGTTACCGATATTAAACAAACATAGTAAGGTGTTTACTGAAAAGTTAGGGTTGACAGACAGGTACGAACACGTTATCGAATTAACAGACGAAATTCCTTTCGTAAAGCATAGTTATCCGGTACCTTTAGCCTATAGAGAACAAGTTAAAACGGAATTAAGCGAATTGGAAAACTTAGGCGTGATAAAACAAGAGGCGACACCGTACTGTAGTCCTCTCACTTTCACTAAGAAACGGGACGGATCAATCAGACTCTTATTAGATGCGCGAGAGTTAAATAAGAAGATGGTTGGGGACGCTGGTACACCACCTCTAACTTCGGAAATACTTCAGTCCTTCCATGGAGTAAATTATATCAGCTTAATCGATTTGAATAATGCTTATTTTCAAATACCTTTACATAAAAACTCTAGGAAATATACTGGGTTCTCATTTATGGGACGAACTTATACATACCAAGTACTACCTCAAGGTTTAAAAACATCTGTAGCGGGTTTTTCGAGAGCAATGAATTCTATATTAGAGGATGTACGCGAATTCTGTGTGAATTATCTTGATGATATAATAATATTCACCACGGGTGACATAAACTTACACTTAGAACATTTAGATCGAGTACTAAGCAGAATAGAGTCAGCCAGATTAACTGGGAGATTGGGAAAGTGTCGGTTTTTATGTGTAGAAGTGAAACTGTTAGGGCACATAGTCAATACACATGGAGTGCGTATGGATCCGGAACGGGTGGACGCCATACTTAATTTCCCCGTACCTCGAACAACAAAACAATTACGAGGATTTTTGGGGTTAATAAATTATTTTAGAAGATTCATAGCGAAATATAGTGAAGAGGTTAGACCACTCTGTGACCTACTGAAACAAAATAAAAAATGGTCTTGGTCTCCGGAGGTACATGATTGTTTTGAAAGAGTTAAAAGATTATTCGTAGACACTATTCTTCTCGCGCACCCAAATCCAAAAGAGACTTATTATTTGCAGACTGATAGTAGTAATCTAGGAGTTTCGGGATACGTATATCAATTAGATGATAAAGGTGAAGAACAGGTGATAGGGTTTTGTAGTAAGGCTTTGAATGATACACAACGCAAATGGACAGTCAGTGAAATGGAACTCTGGGCCATCATATTTAGCTTATCAAAATTCGAAACTTACCTACGAGGAGCTCGATTGGTCATTAGAACTGACCATAAGAGTTTAATATTCCTGCAGACGTGTAAATTGTTGAGCGCACGTATGATACGTTGGGTACACTATATTGGACGATTCGACTACACAGTAGAACATGTGAAGGGAAAATTAAATACGGTTGCTGACGTTTTATCTCGGCATATAAAGGGGACAACTGACGTATTGACTAACAAAACTACGGGGCCTGAAATGAATCTATTCAAGGCACCTCTAGGTCGGATAATACAAAAGCGATGGAAGGAGATAGGTAGCTATCAGGGACGTGATAAGGTCGCTAGCGAAATAATTAGGCGTATTAGTCTAGAAGGCACACCTGAATCTAAATACTACATATTTAAAGAGGGTGTTCTTTACAGAAAGAGCAAAGAAGGGGACACTTTGAGATTATACATACCCGAGGAATTACAGAGGGACTTAATTGTTAGTGTTCATGAGGAAATAGGTCATTTCGGACGATACAAGGTGTTTGCATTAATGAAAAGTCGATATTACTTTCCCGGTATGTCACGTATAATAGGACGAGTTGTAAGGGCTTGCGAGATATGTCAGAAATCAAAACATGTACTAAGTACTCATACGGGACCAATTAAGAGCATTATAACAAAAGAGATCGGGGAGCGAGTTTTTTGTGACATTTATGGACCGTTGCCAGCTGGGAGGTTCGGGTTTAAATATATATTTGTGATACAGGATTCTTATAGTAAATTAATCAGATTATACCCGTTAAGACAGGCGAGCGGGAAGGCTACGTTAACGTGTATAAAGAAATACCACAGGCTAATTACGATTAAAACATTATGCTCAGACAGGGGTGCAAATTTTACTTCGAGGGTTTTCGAGACAGGTGTACGTCAACTAGGTATCGAGTTAACTCATACTTCTGTTAGAAACCCACGACCGAATTCGACTGAACGTGTTAACAAGGAATTAGGAAGACTATTTAGAACGTATTGTGATAAATCACATCGATCATGGGTTGATCTATTACCAGAAATAGAAAATTGTTACAATCAAGTGATACATACTATTACGGGATATTCACCGAATGAAATAGTGTTTGGGAAAAGAACTCTACTTTCGACTGATTTTGGTGACAGGGTAGGACAAAGGACAGATTTACAACCAGAAGATGTGGAACGAATTAGACAACATGTTCGAGAGAATATAGTTAAGGCGGCGGAAAATAGAGAACTCCACTATAATAAGAATCATAGATTAGTGCAATTCGAAGTAGGGGACTGGGTAAAACTTAAGACGTTTGGAAAATCCGACGCCGATAAAAAACTAACTAAAAAGTTCATGAGATTGTACGAAGGACCTTATGTGGTAGGGGCGGTTCCATACAATAATGTATACACCTTAGTTGACGTACATACTGGCAAAATCAAGGGAAACTACAACGCAATCCACTTATTTCGTTATTACGTGAACTCCTAAAAGGATTAAGGCTAATAACGTGTTAGGTCGGAAAAAAAAAAAATTTAGGGAATGTTGGCGCCACCGTCATAAACTTGGGTAGCTCGAGCTACACGAAACAAAGGAAGACCGGAGTTGAATAGGTTTATTGCCGTGTTGGAAAACATAATAAAACAAGTATGGGAATATTGGAGCTAGCGTGGGAATACAGAGGAAAATAGATTTTTTTTCAAACTAGTACACAAGGGTACTAGGTGATTAAAAGAAAAATCTCTTTTCGGGGCGAATGACATGGTAAACCGTAAACAGTGTAAATTTTTTTTCTTAAGTCGTTAAGCAATTTTGGATACTCAGAACTCGTTGTAAAAAATTAGGCAAAAACATAAAATAACTCCATAAATATTAGAAACTCAAATATTGTGCAGGTTCGACACTCGAGTAAGCCATTACGTGAAATTTGAGTGACTTTCGTTTAAGTAAACCCATAATTTAGCTAAAATTTGAAACGCAGACTAATAAAAACGTCAAGCATTGGCGCCTTGTTGGAAATGGTTGACAAATGTTACGATAAGTTACTCGAGTTTAGTCTAATGCAATTTGAAACGTGGGAATCAAAAAAAAAACGTAGACTTACAAAATAAACCTTGGGAGCGAAGTTTTTTTCAGAAATAGGCGGGTCTTTAACGTTCATCTGATTGGTCTATTTCGTTGCCATTCATGGCAAATGGGACGACTGTCTAGAATTAAATTAACCAATCACATAGATACTGGTTACTTGGGTGTGACTTCTGATTTCAGAGGGGGAGTGGAGTGGAAACGCTGAAATAGTACGGTGCAAGGATGGAAAGAGGCATTCCGGGCTCGACAGCTGAGATCGAGCGAAGAATTCTCTAATCCGTCTACAGTACTGTTAAATTTTGTAGAGATTTATTATTATATAAATAAAATTAAAATTTAAAGTTTAAATAAATCTTAGGTTAAATAAATTTTAAATCATAATATTAAACAGTGTAAAGAGTGCCTTCGAGGTGGCGGAGATCTCCAGCTTATATTTTTGGTAAAGTACAGCTTTCCTTATTAATTTTGTGATACGAGATAATTTCATTCTTATAACCTCGTTTAGACATTAATTGAGATAAATTTTGATTGATTCGATTTCAAACTTAAAATGGACTTGGAGGACGAGGGTGGTTTCAATTTATTCTCGATATAAATAGAATCGATGTACAATTTAGTATATTTAGACTAGAGCCAACAGTATTGCAAGTGCTGAGTTTCTTGCCAGTTCTTCTCGGAGCAAATCTGCATTCCGAACGTGGCGGTAGAGTTTGACATTCTATGGGCACCTATTACTTAGACCTATGTGAAATAAAGAATTTCATTTCATTTCATATCAATTACCATAATAGTTTGGTTATTGTTTTGGGAATAAGAGTCAATTGTCAGAAGGTAATAATAGATACATAGCGAGCTATGATAATTACGAGGGAATATACAGAGTTAGAAGGATTGTTTTAGAAGAATTTAAACTAAATCAAAATAAATAAAAATTGAAATTAACTCGTATCCTATTGTGAATATGATGTCTTTAGTTTAGTGTTTTAAACACCTTCCTGATTGTGTATTTTGTTTCCTTAATTTAAGTCCTGGTGAATTAATATGTACATATTATATATAGGCATGTGTGTGTTAAGTAAATAGTGTACATATATGATGCCCCACTAGGTTTTTGTTTTTCGGGAACTTGTTTTCCTAGTGGCTATATAGTAACCAAGTTCCTGGGATTTAAGATTACTAACGTGATCTAAATTCTAAATAATCATACCAGTTTCGATCGATTTGATAATAATGAAGTCTGAAATATACAGAATATAAAAGTTATGCTTAAAACCTTTTATTTCTATAATAAAGACCCACTTACCTAAAGGAATTTAAAGTGGAGTGACCTTCGGAATATATTTGTTATGCTTAATAAAGTGTCACTGATTTATTCATCACTACAACCATTCCGAAACCTTCCATCATTTGAATTTCTCTACATACCTAATTTGATTAATCATAAAATTTAACAATGCAAGGCTGCATAAATTTATATCTATTTTATGGCTTTCAATGAACTCAGATTGTTAAGCCTGAATACTTAATCTAAGGAGATGAATTAAAAGAAACCTTACTATTGAATCTCTTTAAACTATAATATATTTCCTTTGAAGTTTGATTGAATTAAAATTAGCTAGCCTGAATAATTTTAGACAAGGTGGATAAACTAAAGTCAATCCTTAATTAGCCTTCTAGTTCCTTCAGAACTAATCGAGTAACATTAGCGAGGCTAGCCGAGTTCATCTAGCTCGTTACTATACTTTATACATAAGTCTGTTCATCGTGGGGCTGTACTCCAAGGAGAAAGCGTATCCAGAGTGGTTCTATGGCTGATATACAGGTGGGTCCTTAACATGACATAATAGGTAATATTTGCTTATGGTCCTAATGTGGGAATTACAGTTGTGTAGAGGAAGGAGCGAAGCCGATAGAATCATTATTAAAATTATTTTTTGGGATTTATATATATATACTCTTTCATGGCTGATTGGCAATCTTCGAATGGCAAAAATGGGAGCCCGTGAAACACGTCCTCTTTCATGAATTCAGGACTTCCGACCGTAATTTGGCCAAATTACAATCATATCAATTAATTATAAATCAAAATCCATGGTACCTGGGCAAGCCTTAAAGGCTCTATGTACCTGGCCTACGGGCATGTGGTAATAATACGCTTCGTAGCGAATAAAAAGGAAGTCCTGAATCTGCCCAAATAATCTGAAAATTCAGAGCCAGTTTGGCGTAGGATTTCCCTAGCTTCAAGGTTTTTTGGTTCGAATGGTGTGAGCTCTGTTCCACCCACTCAGACAGCATTTGTCCTTCATTCTATTTGATTAATTAAACGCATATCACGTCAAATTGGAATCGTCCGGATTCAAGAAACAACAATGCTATTACTAAAGTCATTCTATGTAAATTCTATTTTGATACTTATTGCAAGGAAACAAAGAAACAAATAGAATGCCGTGACTTGCCTCTGAGTCGGTTTGCCTCAGCGAAATGAGAGTGAATTTAACTATAGGAAAATAAAAACTCCATTGTCTTAACCGAAAGGGCTTACGGCTTTGTCTCGACTCCATACACCTGTTGTTGCCTGCTGTAAGGGAAACGAAAGTGAGTACAACTGTCAATTTCATCCAAATTATCCAATCATGGTTCAATTAAATATAGTCGATCCGCCTCGGACCATCACAGAATTTGGTGCCGCGTGACCAAGATTTCAGTTACGTATTCGAATATCGATACGACTGGATTCAAAAAAAAAAAAAAAAAAAAAAATACACAACGTAGGAATGAAAAAAAAATCACGATTGGGTATATAGAGGAAGAAATAAAATAAATCATAAAATATAAATGCATTTCTTGAGATCACACAAAAAGGAAACAGAATACACTGTGCATGATATTATGTTATAATATATTTAACATTTACAGCTGTTCTAAAAATAGGAGAAGCAGAATTTAATCGTGTGTTTGTAATTGTATCGTTTACAGAATCCCGGATCTGCATGCATGGAACATTACTCTTTGTTTAATTTTGAATTAAGTTTTATTGAACCTTAAACTTTGTATAAAAAGGGGTCACATCTAGAATATCGTTAAATACGTCAACGTAACGCCAACTTTTCTAACTAATATTTAACACAAAAGAAAATCGAGTGAACGATTAATCCAACATTGCCGAAGTCAAACAGTTTAAATAGCGTTCAGTAAAGAGTTGTATTTAGGCGAATTAACCAAGATGCCAGCAGGTAGAAAGAAACGGGATAGGTCAGTACAAAAACATGTAGGTTCGAACCGGGCTAGTACAAGCGAAGCGGAGGCGAACAAACAAATAGAGACCGTAGGGAACTCTACTTTAGAGTTGATTTTGAAGAAAATCAGTGAGTTTGAAAAGAAGTTGGGACAATTAAATTCGAGCGTTAGTTTAGTAGGTAGTGAAAGTGCTAGCGGCTCGTGTTATGAGGCGACAGAAATAATTAATAGCGTGAACAACGGGACAGTTAATAACCAGGAATCGGTTAGTTTAACATCTGCAAGTACTAGTGGGGCGTCATCCGATACGCGGAACATATACGTAGTTCAGCCATCGATCAATAAGCCAACTTTTGATGGGAGGCCATTTAACAATCCTATTACGTTCTTAAAACGGTTAAAAAGATATATGAAGGAAATAAATGGAGCAGGACGTGAAATTGACATAGCGCTAGGTTGTATTACAGGACACGCGCGCAAAGTAATGGATTTATATTCAAAAAATTGGATCACTTTAGGAGATTTTGAGACGGATTTTAAGCGCATTTACTGGACAGAACAAATCCAGGAATCTGTAAGATATAGACTTATTAATTCGGTTTATACAGGCGATTCAGGAATAACAATGTCCGAACACTTTGCCGAAAATGTCGAGTCCATGCAGGCGTTAACTATAGCTTTTAGTGAGCGGGACTTAGTAAATTCAATCATGCGTCATTACACGTTAGACATACAACGCTTATGGTTTACTAGAACCGAGGAAGCTAATATTTTGAACGGGATAAATTTTCTTAGGAACATTGAACAAAACATTTTAGAAAAACCAAAAGGTATCGCTAGAGGAGTAGTAGGTAATAGTTCGAGAAGTAGGAGGTACAATGGACCATCTTTAGCTCGGCCTGTTGTAGCAACGATTTCAGCTTATAAGGGAAGAGTTAAGAATAACTGGAGGAATAATTCTATGAGGGGGCGTGGCTACTACCAAGGTCGTTCAGGTTATAGAGGAAATTATAGTAGACCCGCGTTAACTATGACCGAGTCGGAAAAGGGTAACGCCAGACCGGCTATCGCATTTGTGAAAGAGGGCGAAAGTTCTAATTCGTCTAAACATGTGGGGGCGGAAAACCAAAAAAACTAACGTTCCCCACACAAATGAAGTCCGATAGTTTAATGTTGTGTCATAAGGGGGCTAATAGGACTTCAGTACAAGAGAAGGCAAATACGGCTTATATGATTTTGACTAACAATGGATGGAAGCCAGGACAAAGTTTAGGGATTAACGCGGATAATCGTAAACGACCGTTGAAAGTTCGCACGTGTGATGAGGAATATGATTGCCAACTGGAAGTTAGAAGTATAGGAATCCTATTGGAAAGCCAGTTTGATAATGTAACAGAGTGTAGCGAGATAGGCTCTGCGTGTGAGGCTTGTTCAGATAGAGGCACGAGAATATACACAATGTTTCATGAGCTCGATGAACCGATTGATGTAGGGGTTGATTATTCGTTACCAAAGTTACCGGAAGTTTGTGTGTGTTTATACGGAAAAACAATGAATGCATTAATCGATTCAGGAAGCCAGGTTAGTGCAATAACTAGGGAACTGTACGATTCTATTCGGAGGGAGTGCGGAGAGTTACCTGAGATCGCTATCCCAGCAATTCAAATACAAGGGGCATTTGGATCACGCAGCGAGAGTGCAAATAGGTTAGTCTTGTTAGAATTCCAATTAGGCAGTACCTTGATCGAAGCGCCCGTACTAGTAATGAGACGATTACCTAGGTCGTTAATACTAGGATATGATTGGTTGGAGCGCGTTAAAGGCGTAATGAGCTGCGGTAACGAGCGAACACTAACGATAGAACACTTGGGGGTTAAATCTTGTGTAAAACTAAATTCAGACTGCAAAATAGATAGGCTGGGAGGAGAAACCAACGCTGTCACTATCAATGCATTACTAAGCCAAATTACCAGGCTAGAGGAGAATATTGTGATGTCAAATAAACAACCAGACAGTATAAGAGAAAACGGATTTCACTTAGACGACTCAGATTTAAGTAACGAACAAAAGGAACTATTGTTACCGATATTAAACAAACATAGTAAGGTGTTTACTGAAAAGTTAGGGTTGACAGACAGGTACGAACACGTTATCGAATTAACAGACGAAATTCCTTTCGTAAAGCATAGTTATCCGGTACCTTTAGCCTATAGAGAACAAGTTAAAACGGAATTAAGCGAATTGGAAAACTTAGGCGTGATAAAACAAGAGGCGACACCGTACTGTAGTCCTCTCACTTTCACTAAGAAACGGGACGGATCAATCAGACTCTTATTAGATGCGCGAGAGTTAAATAAGAAGATGGTTGGGGACGCTGGTACACCACCTCTAACTTCGGAAATACTTCAGTCCTTCCATGGAGTAAATTATATCAGCTTAATCGATTTGAATAATGCTTATTTTCAAATACCTTTACATAAAAACTCTAGGAAATATACTGGGTTCTCATTTATGGGACGAACTTATACATACCAAGTACTACCTCAAGGTTTAAAAACATCTGTAGCGGGTTTTTCGAGAGCAATGAATTCTATATTAGAGGATGTACGCGAATTCTGTGTGAATTATCTTGATGATATAATAATATTCACCACGGGTGACATAAACTTACACTTAGAACATTTAGATCGAGTACTAAGCAGAATAGAGTCAGCCAGATTAACTGGGAGATTGGGAAAGTGTCGGTTTTTATGTGTAGAAGTGAAACTGTTAGGGCACATAGTCAATACACATGGAGTGCGTATGGATCCGGAACGGGTGGACGCCATACTTAATTTCCCCGTACCTCGAACAACAAAACAATTACGAGGATTTTTGGGGTTAATAAATTATTTTAGAAGATTCATAGCGAAATATAGTGAAGAGGTTAGACCACTCTGTGACCTACTGAAACAAAATAAAAAATGGTCTTGGTCTCCGGAGGTACATGATTGTTTTGAAAGAGTTAAAAGATTATTCGTAGACACTATTCTTCTCGCGCACCCAAATCCAAAAGAGACTTATTATTTGCAGACTGATAGTAGTAATCTAGGAGTTTCGGGATACGTATATCAATTAGATGATAAAGGTGAAGAACAGGTGATAGGGTTTTGTAGTAAGGCTTTGAATGATACACAACGCAAATGGACAGTCAGTGAAATGGAACTCTGGGCCATCATATTTAGCTTATCAAAATTCGAAACTTACCTACGAGGAGCTCGATTGGTCATTAGAACTGACCATAAGAGTTTAATATTCCTGCAGACGTGTAAATTGTTGAGCGCACGTATGATACGTTGGGTACACTATATTGGACGATTCGACTACACAGTAGAACATGTGAAGGGAAAATTAAATACGGTTGCTGACGTTTTATCTCGGCATATAAAGGGGACAACTGACGTATTGACTAACAAAACTACGGGGCCTGAAATGAATCTATTCAAGGCACCTCTAGGTCGGATAATACAAAAGCGATGGAAGGAGATAGGTAGCTATCAGGGACGTGATAAGGTCG
Organism: Coenonympha glycerion; assembly: GCA_963855885.1. Lineage (NCBI taxonomy): Eukaryota > Metazoa > Arthropoda > Insecta > Lepidoptera > Nymphalidae > Coenonympha > Coenonympha glycerion. Next base: position 9,172,014 of record OY979637.1, on the reverse strand, counting down.
CTAGCGAAATAATTAGGCGTATTAGTCTAGAAGGCACACCTGAATCTAAATACTACATATTTAAAGAGGGTGTTCTTTACAGAAAGAGCAAAGAAGGGGACACTTTGAGATTATACATACCCGAGGAATTACAGAGGGACTTAATTGTTAGTGTTCATGAGGAAATAGGTCATTTCGGACGATACAAGGTGTTTGCATTAATGAAAAGTCGATATTACTTTCCCGGTATGTCACGTATAATAGGACGAGTTGTAAGGGCTTGCGAGATATGTCAGAAATCAAAACATGTACTAAGTACTCATACGGGACCAATTAAGAGCATTATAACAAAAGAGATCGGGGAGCGAGTTTTTTGTGACATTTATGGACCGTTGCCAGCTGGGAGGTTCGGGTTTAAATATATATTTGTGATACAGGATTCTTATAGTAAATTAATCAGATTATACCCGTTAAGACAGGCGAGCGGGAAGGCTACGTTAACGTGTATAAAGAAATACCACAGGCTAATTACGATTAAAACATTATGCTCAGACAGGGGTGCAAATTTTACTTCGAGGGTTTTCGAGACAGGTGTACGTCAACTAGGTATCGAGTTAACTCATACTTCTGTTAGAAACCCACGACCGAATTCGACTGAACGTGTTAACAAGGAATTAGGAAGACTATTTAGAACGTATTGTGATAAATCACATCGATCATGGGTTGATCTATTACCAGAAATAGAAAATTGTTACAATCAAGTGATACATACTATTACGGGATATTCACCGAATGAAATAGTGTTTGGGAAAAGAACTCTACTTTCGACTGATTTTGGTGACAGGGTAGGACAAAGGACAGATTTACAACCAGAAGATGTGGAACGAATTAGACAACATGTTCGAGAGAATATAGTTAAGGCGGCGGAAAATAGAGAACTCCACTATAATAAGAATCATAGATTAGTGCAATTCGAAGTAGGGGACTGGGTAAAACTTAAGACGTTTGGAAAATCCGACGCCGATAAAAAACTAACTAAAAAGTTCATGAGATTGTACGAAGGACCTTATGTGGTAGGGGCGGTTCCATACAATAATGTATACACCTTAGTTGACGTACATACTGGCAAAATCAAGGGAAACTACAACGCAATCCACTTATTTCGTTATTACGTGAACTCCTAAAAGGATTAAGGCTAATAACGTGTTAGGTCGGAAAAAAAAAAAATTTAGGGAATGTTGGCGCCACCGTCATAAACTTGGGTAGCTCGAGCTACACGAAACAAAGGAAGACCGGAGTTGAATAGGTTTATTGCCGTGTTGGAAAACATAATAAAACAAGTATGGGAATATTGGAGCTAGCGTGGGAATACAGAGGAAAATAGATTTTTTTTCAAACTAGTACACAAGGGTACTAGGTGATTAAAAGAAAAATCTCTTTTCGGGGCGAATGACATGGTAAACCGTAAACAGTGTAAATTTTTTTTCTTAAGTCGTTAAGCAATTTTGGATACTCAGAACTCGTTGTAAAAAATTAGGCAAAAACATAAAATAACTCCATAAATATTAGAAACTCAAATATTGTGCAGGTTCGACACTCGAGTAAGCCATTACGTGAAATTTGAGTGACTTTCGTTTAAGTAAACCCATAATTTAGCTAAAATTTGAAACGCAGACTAATAAAAACGTCAAGCATTGGCGCCTTGTTGGAAATGGTTGACAAATGTTACGATAAGTTACTCGAGTTTAGTCTAATGCAATTTGAAACGTGGGAATCAAAAAAAAAACGTAGACTTACAAAATAAACCTTGGGAGCGAAGTTTTTTTCAGAAATAGGCGGGTCTTTAACGTTCATCTGATTGGTCTATTTCGTTGCCATTCATGGCAAATGGGACGACTGTCTAGAATTAAATTAACCAATCACATAGATACTGGTTACTTGGGTGTGACTTCTGATTTCAGAGGGGGAGTGGAGTGGAAACGCTGAAATAGTACGGTGCAAGGATGGAAAGAGGCATTCCGGGCTCGACAGCTGAGATCGAGCGAAGAATTCTCTAATCCGTCTACAGTACTGTTAAATTTTGTAGAGATTTATTATTATATAAATAAAATTAAAATTTAAAGTTTAAATAAATCTTAGGTTAAATAAATTTTAAATCATAATATTAAACAGTGTAAAGAGTGCCTTCGAGGTGGCGGAGATCTCCAGCTTATATTTTTGGTAAAGTACAGCTTTCCTTATTAATTTTGTGATACGAGATAATTTCATTCTTATAACCTCGTTTAGACATTAATTGAGATAAATTTTGATTGATTCGATTTCAAACTTAAAATGGACTTGGAGGACGAGGGTGGTTTCAATTTATTCTCGATATAAATAGAATCGATGTACAATTTAGTATATTTAGACTAGAGCCAACAGTATTGCAAGTGCTGAGTTTCTTGCCAGTTCTTCTCGGAGCAAATCTGCATTCCGAACGTGGCGGTAGAGTTTGACATTCTATGGGCACCTATTACTTAGACCTATGTGAAATAAAGAATTTCATTTCATTTCATATCAATTACCATAATAGTTTGGTTATTGTTTTGGGAATAAGAGTCAATTGTCAGAAGGTAATAATAGATACATAGCGAGCTATGATAATTACGAGGGAATATACAGAGTTAGAAGGATTGTTTTAGAAGAATTTAAACTAAATCAAAATAAATAAAAATTGAAATTAACTCGTATCCTATTGTGAATATGATGTCTTTAGTTTAGTGTTTTAAACACCTTCCTGATTGTGTATTTTGTTTCCTTAATTTAAGTCCTGGTGAATTAATATGTACATATTATATATAGGCATGTGTGTGTTAAGTAAATAGTGTACATATATGATGCCCCACTAGGTTTTTGTTTTTCGGGAACTTGTTTTCCTAGTGGCTATATAGTAACCAAGTTCCTGGGATTTAAGATTACTAACGTGATCTAAATTCTAAATAATCATACCAGTTTCGATCGATTTGATAATAATGAAGTCTGAAATATACAGAATATAAAAGTTATGCTTAAAACCTTTTATTTCTATAATAAAGACCCACTTACCTAAAGGAATTTAAAGTGGAGTGACCTTCGGAATATATTTGTTATGCTTAATAAAGTGTCACTGATTTATTCATCACTACAACCATTCCGAAACCTTCCATCATTTGAATTTCTCTACATACCTAATTTGATTAATCATAAAATTTAACAATGCAAGGCTGCATAAATTTATATCTATTTTATGGCTTTCAATGAACTCAGATTGTTAAGCCTGAATACTTAATCTAAGGAGATGAATTAAAAGAAACCTTACTATTGAATCTCTTTAAACTATAATATATTTCCTTTGAAGTTTGATTGAATTAAAATTAGCTAGCCTGAATAATTTTAGACAAGGTGGATAAACTAAAGTCAATCCTTAATTAGCCTTCTAGTTCCTTCAGAACTAATCGAGTAACATTAGCGAGGCTAGCCGAGTTCATCTAGCTCGTTACTATACTTTATACATAAGTCTGTTCATCGTGGGGCTGTACTCCAAGGAGAAAGCGTATCCAGAGTGGTTCTATGGCTGATATACAGGTGGGTCCTTAACATGACATAATAGGTAATATTTGCTTATGGTCCTAATGTGGGAATTACAGTTGTGTAGAGGAAGGAGCGAAGCCGATAGAATCATTATTAAAATTATTTTTTGGGATTTATATATATATACTCTTTCATGGCTGATTGGCAATCTTCGAATGGCAAAAATGGGAGCCCGTGAAACACGTCCTCTTTCATGAATTCAGGACTCCCGACCGTAATTTGGCCAAATTACAATCATATCAATTAATTATAAATCAAAATCCATGGTACCTGGGCAAGCCTTAAAGGCTCTATGTACCTGGCCTACGGGCATGTGGTAATAATACGCTTCGTAGCGAATAAAAAGGAAGTCCTGAATCTGCCCAAATAATCTGAAAATTCAGAGCCAGTTTGGCGTAGGATTTCCCTAGCTTCAAGGTTTTTTGGTTCGAATGGTGTGAGCTCTGTTCCACCCACTCAGACAGCATTTGTCCTTCATTCTATTTGATTAATTAAACGCATATCACGTCAAATTGGAATCGTCCGGATTCAAGAAACAACAATGCTATTACTAAAGTCATTCTATGTAAATTCTATTTTGATACTTATTGCAAGGAAACAAAGAAACAAATAGAATGCCGTGACTTGCCTCTGAGTCGGTTTGCCTCAGCGAAATGAGAGTGAATTTAACTATAGGAAAATAAAAACTCCATTGTCTTAACCGAAAGGGCTTACGGCTTTGTCTCGACTCCATACACCTGTTGTTGCCTGCTGTAAGGGAAACGAAAGTGAGTACAACTGTCAATTTCATCCAAATTATCCAATCATGGTTCAATTAAATATAGTCGATCCGCCTCGGACCATCACAGAATTTGGTGCCGCGTGACCAAGATTTCAGTTACGTATTCGAATATCGATACGACTGGATTCAAAAAAAAAAAAAAAAAAAAAAATACACAACGTAGGAATGAAAAAAAAATCACGATTGGGTATATAGAGGAAGAAATAAAATAAATCATAAAATATAAATGCATTTCTTGAGATCACACAAAAAGGAAACAGAATACACTGTGCATGATATTATGTTATAATATATTTAACATTTACAGCTGTTCTAAAAATAGGAGAAGCAGAATTTAATCGTGTGTTTGTAATTGTATCGTTTACAGAATCCCGGATCTGCATGCATGGAACATTACTCTTTGTTTAATTTTGAATTAAGTTTTATTGAACCTTAAACTTTGTATAAAAAGGGGTCACATCTAGAATATCGTTAAATACGTCAACGTAACGCCAACTTTTCTAACTAATATTTAACACAAAAGAAAATCGAGTGAACGATTAATCCAACATTGCCGAAGTCAAACAGTTTAAATAGCGTTCAGTAAAGAGTTGTATTTAGGCGAATTAACCAAGATGCCAGCAGGTAGAAAGAAACGGGATAGGTCAGTACAAAAACATGTAGGTTCGAACCGGGCTAGTACAAGCGAAGCGGAGGCGAACAAACAAATAGAGACCGTAGGGAACTCTACTTTAGAGTTGATTTTGAAGAAAATCAGTGAGTTTGAAAAGAAGTTGGGACAATTAAATTCGAGCGTTAGTTTAGTAGGTAGTGAAAGTGCTAGCGGCTCGTGTTATGAGGCGACAGAAATAATTAATAGCGTGAACAACGGGACAGTTAATAACCAGGAATCGGTTAGTTTAACATCTGCAAGTACTAGTGGGGCGTCATCCGATACGCGGAACATATACGTAGTTCAGCCATCGATCAATAAGCCAACTTTTGATGGGAGGCCATTTAACAATCCTATTACGTTCTTAAAACGGTTAAAAAGATATATGAAGGAAATAAATGGAGCAGGACGTGAAATTGACATAGCGCTAGGTTGTATTACAGGACACGCGCGCAAAGTAATGGATTTATATTCAAAAAATTGGATCACTTTAGGAGATTTTGAGACGGATTTTAAGCGCATTTACTGGACAGAACAAATCCAGGAATCTGTAAGATATAGACTTATTAATTCGGTTTATACAGGCGATTCAGGAATAACAATGTCCGAACACTTTGCCGAAAATGTCGAGTCCATGCAGGCGTTAACTATAGCTTTTAGTGAGCGGGACTTAGTAAATTCAATCATGCGTCATTACACGTTAGACATACAACGCTTATGGTTTACTAGAACCGAGGAAGCTAATATTTTGAACGGGATAAATTTTCTTAGGAACATTGAACAAAACATTTTAGAAAAACCAAAAGGTATCGCTAGAGGAGTAGTAGGTAATAGTTCGAGAAGTAGGAGGTACAATGGACCATCTTTAGCTCGGCCTGTTGTAGCAACGATTTCAGCTTATAAGGGAAGAGTTAAGAATAACTGGAGGAATAATTCTATGAGGGGGCGTGGCTACTACCAAGGTCGTTCAGGTTATAGAGGAAATTATAGTAGACCCGCGTTAACTATGACCGAGTCGGAAAAGGGTAACGCCAGACCGGCTATCGCATTTGTGAAAGAGGGCGAAAGTTCTAATTCGTCTAAACATGTGGGGGCGGAAAACCAAAAAAACTAACGTTCCCCACACAAATGAAGTCCGATAGTTTAATGTTGTGTCATAAGGGGGCTAATAGGACTTCAGTACAAGAGAAGGCAAATACGGCTTATATGATTTTGACTAACAATGGATGGAAGCCAGGACAAAGTTTAGGGATTAACGCGGATAATCGTAAACGACCGTTGAAAGTTCGCACGTGTGATGAGGAATATGATTGCCAACTGGAAGTTAGAAGTATAGGAATCCTATTGGAAAGCCAGTTTGATAATGTAACAGAGTGTAGCGAGATAGGCTCTGCGTGTGAGGCTTGTTCAGATAGAGGCACGAGAATATACACAATGTTTCATGAGCTCGATGAACCGATTGATGTAGGGGTTGATTATTCGTTACCAAAGTTACCGGAAGTTTGTGTGTGTTTATACGGAAAAACAATGAATGCATTAATCGATTCAGGAAGCCAGGTTAGTGCAATAACTAGGGAACTGTACGATTCTATTCGGAGGGAGTGCGGAGAGTTACCTGAGATCGCTATCCCAGCAATTCAAATACAAGGGGCATTTGGATCACGCAGCGAGAGTGCAAATAGGTTAGTCTTGTTAGAATTCCAATTAGGCAGTACCTTGATCGAAGCGCCCGTACTAGTAATGAGACGATTACCTAGGTCGTTAATACTAGGATATGATTGGTTGGAGCGCGTTAAAGGCGTAATGAGCTGCGGTAACGAGCGAACACTAACGATAGAACACTTGGGGGTTAAATCTTGTGTAAAACTAAATTCAGACTGCAAAATAGATAGGCTGGGAGGAGAAACCAACGCTGTCACTATCAATGCATTACTAAGCCAAATTACCAGGCTAGAGGAGAATATTGTGATGTCAAATAAACAACCAGACAGTATAAGAGAAAACGGATTTCACTTAGACGACTCAGATTTAAGTAACGAACAAAAGGAACTATTGTTACCGATATTAAACAAACATAGTAAGGTGTTTACTGAAAAGTTAGGGTTGACAGACAGGTACGAACACGTTATCGAATTAACAGACGAAATTCCTTTCGTAAAGCATAGTTATCCGGTACCTTTAGCCTATAGAGAACAAGTTAAAACGGAATTAAGCGAATTGGAAAACTTAGGCGTGATAAAACAAGAGGCGACACCGTACTGTAGTCCTCTCACTTTCACTAAGAAACGGGACGGATCAATCAGACTCTTATTAGATGCGCGAGAGTTAAATAAGAAGATGGTTGGGGACGCTGGTACACCACCTCTAACTTCGGAAATACTTCAGTCCTTCCATGGAGTAAATTATATCAGCTTAATCGATTTGAATAATGCTTATTTTCAAATACCTTTACATAAAAACTCTAGGAAATATACTGGGTTCTCATTTATGGGACGAACTTATACATACCAAGTACTACCTCAAGGTTTAAAAACATCTGTAGCGGGTTTTTCGAGAGCAATGAATTCTATATTAGAGGATGTACGCGAATTCTGTGTGAATTATCTTGATGATATAATAATATTCACCACGGGTGACATAAACTTACACTTAGAACATTTAGATCGAGTACTAAGCAGAATAGAGTCAGCCAGATTAACTGGGAGATTGGGAAAGTGTCGGTTTTTATGTGTAGAAGTGAAACTGTTAGGGCACATAGTCAATACACATGGAGTGCGTATGGATCCGGAACGGGTGGACGCCATACTTAATTTCCCCGTACCTCGAACAACAAAACAATTACGAGGATTTTTGGGGTTAATAAATTATTTTAGAAGATTCATAGCGAAATATAGTGAAGAGGTTAGACCACTCTGTGACCTACTGAAACAAAATAAAAAATGGTCTTGGTCTCCGGAGGTACATGATTGTTTTGAAAGAGTTAAAAGATTATTCGTAGACACTATTCTTCTCGCGCACCCAAATCCAAAAGAGACTTATTATTTGCAGACTGATAGTAGTAATCTAGGAGTTTCGGGATACGTATATCAATTAGATGATAAAGGTGAAGAACAGGTGATAGGGTTTTGTAGTAAGGCTTTGAATGATACACAACGCAAATGGACAGTCAGTGAAATGGAACTCTGGGCCATCATATTTAGCTTATCAAAATTCGAAACTTACCTACGAGGAGCTCGATTGGTCATTAGAACTGACCATAAGAGTTTAATATTCCTGCAGACGTGTAAATTGTTGAGCGCACGTATGATACGTTGGGTACACTATATTGGACGATTCGACTACACAGTAGAACATGTGAAGGGAAAATTAAATACGGTTGCTGACGTTTTATCTCGGCATATAAAGGGGACAACTGACGTATTGACTAACAAAACTACGGGGCCTGAAATGAATCTATTCAAGGCACCTCTAGGTCGGATAATACAAAAGCGATGGAAGGAGATAGGTAGCTATCAGGGACGTGATAAGGTCGCTAGCGAAATAATTAGGCGTATTAGTCTAGAAGGCACACCTGAATCTAAATACTACATATTTAAAGAGGGTGTTCTTTACAGAAAGAGCAAAGAAGGGGACACTTTGAGATTATACATACCCGAGGAATTACAGAGGGACTTAATTGTTAGTGTTCATGAGGAAATAGGTCATTTCGGACGATACAAGGTGTTTGCATTAATGAAAAGTCGATATTACTTTCCCGGTATGTCACGTATAATAGGACGAGTTGTAAGGGCTTGCGAGATATGTCAGAAATCAAAACATGTACTAAGTACTCATACGGGACCAATTAAGAGCATTATAACAAAAGAGATCGGGGAGCGAGTTTTTTGTGACATTTATGGACCGTTGCCAGCTGGGAGGTTCGGGTTTAAATATATATTTGTGATACAGGATTCTTATAGTAAATTAATCAGATTATACCCGTTAAGACAGGCGAGCGGGAAGGCTACGTTAACGTGTATAAAGAAATACCACAGGCTAATTACGATTAAAACATTATGCTCAGACAGGGGTGCAAATTTTACTTCGAGGGTTTTCGAGACAGGTGTACGTCAACTAGGTATCGAGTTAACTCATACTTCTGTTAGAAACCCACGACCGAATTCGACTGAACGTGTTAACAAGGAATTAGGAAGACTATTTAGAACGTATTGTGATAAATCACATCGATCATGGGTTGATCTATTACCAGAAATAGAAAATTGTTACAATCAAGTGATACATACTATTACGGGATATTCACCGAATGAAATAGTGTTTGGGAAAAGAACTCTACTTTCGACTGATTTTGGTGACAGGGTAGGACAAAGGACAGATTTACAACCAGAAGATGTGGAACGAATTAGACAACATGTTCGAGAGAATATAGTTAAGGCGGCGGAAAATAGAGAACTCCACTATAATAAGAATCATAGATTAGTGCAATTCGAAGTAGGGGACTGGGTAAAACTTAAGACGTTTGGAAAATCCGACGCCGATAAAAAACTAACTAAAAAGTTCATGAGATTGTACGAAGGACCTTATGTGGTAGGGGCGGTTCCATACAATAATGTATACACCTTAGTTGACGTACATACTGGCAAAATCAAGGGAAACTACAACGCAATCCACTTATTTCGTTATTACGTGAACTCCTAAAAGGATTAAGGCTAATAACGTGTTAGGTCGGAAAAAAAAAAAATTTAGGGAATGTTGGCGCCACCGTCATAAACTTGGGTAGCTCGAGCTACACGAAACAAAGGAAGACCGGAGTTGAATAGGTTTATTGCCGTGTTGGAAAACATAATAAAACAAGTATGGGAATATTGGAGCTAGCGTGGGAATACAGAGGAAAATAGATTTTTTTTCAAACTAGTACACAAGGGTACTAGGTGATTAAAAGAAAAATCTCTTTTCGGGGCGAATGACATGGTAAACCGTAAACAGTGTAAATTTTTTTTCTTAAGTCGTTAAGCAATTTTGGATACTCAGAACTCGTTGTAAAAAATTAGGCAAAAACATAAAATAACTCCATAAATATTAGAAACTCAAATATTGTGCAGGTTCGACACTCGAGTAAGCCATTACGTGAAATTTGAGTGACTTTCGTTTAAGTAAACCCATAATTTAGCTAAAATTTGAAACGCAGACTAATAAAAACGTCAAGCATTGGCGCCTTGTTGGAAATGGTTGACAAATGTTACGATAAGTTACTCGAGTTTAGTCTAATGCAATTTGAAACGTGGGAATCAAAAAAAAACGTAGACTTACAAAATAAACCTTGGGAGCGAAGTTTTTTTCAGAAATAGGCGGGTCTTTAACGTTCATCTGATTGGTCTATTTCGTTGCCATTCATGGCAAATGGGACGACTGTCTAGAATTAAATTAACCAATCACATAGATACTGGTTACTTGGGTGTGACTTCTGATTTCAGAGGGGGAGTGGAGTGGAAACGCTGAAATAGTACGGTGCAAGGATGGAAAGAGGCATTCCGGGCTCGACAGCTGAGATCGAGCGAAGAATTCTCTAATCCGTCTACAGTACTGTTAAATTTTGTAGAGATTTATTATTATATAAATAAAATTAAAATTTAAAGTTTAAATAAATCTTAGGTTAAATAAATTTTAAATCATAATATTAAACAGTGTAAAGAGTGCCTTCGAGGTGGCGGAGATCTCCAGCTTATATTTTTGGTAAAGTACAGCTTTCCTTATTAATTTTGTGATACGAGATAATTTCATTCTTATAACCTCGTTTAGACATTAATTGAGATAAATTTTGATTGATTCGATTTCAAACTTAAAATGGACTTGGAGGACGAGGGTGGTTTCAATTTATTCTCGATATAAATAGAATCGATGTACAATTTAGTATATTTAGACTAGAGCCAACAGTATTGCAAGTGCTGAGTTTCTTGCCAGTTCTTCTCGGAGCAAATCTGCATTCCGAACGTGGCGGTAGAGTTTGACATTCTATGGGCACCTATTACTTAGACCTATGTGAAATAAAGAATTTCATTTCATTTCATATCAATTACCATAATAGTTTGGTTATTGTTTTGGGAATAAGAGTCAATTGTCAGAAGGTAATAATAGATACATAGCGAGCTATGATAATTACGAGGGAATATACAGAGTTAGAAGGATTGTTTTAGAAGAATTTAAACTAAATCAAAATAAATAAAAATTGAAATTAACTCGTATCCTATTGTGAATATGATGTCTTTAGTTTAGTGTTTTAAACACCTTCCTGATTGTGTATTTTGTTTCCTTAATTTAAGTCCTGGTGAATTAATATGTACATATTATATATAGGCATGTGTGTGTTAAGTAAATAGTGTACATATATGATGCCCCACTAGGTTTTTGTTTTTCGGGAACTTGTTTTCCTAGTGGCTATATAGTAACCAAGTTCCTGGGATTTAAGATTACTAACGTGATCTAAATTCTAAATAATCATACCAGTTTCGATCGATTTGATAATAATGAAGTCTGAAATATACAGAATATAAAAGTTATGCTTAAAACCTTTTATTTCTATAATAAAGACCCACTTACCTAAAGGAATTTAAAGTGGAGTGACCTTCGGAATATATTTGTTATGCTTAATAAAGTGTCACTGATTTATTCATCACTACAACCATTCCGAAACCTTCCATCATTTGAATTTCTCTACATACCTAATTTGATTAATCATAAAATTTAACAATGCAAGGCTGCATAAATTTATATCTATTTTATGGCTTTCAATGAACTCAGATTGTTAAGCCTGAATACTTAATCTAAGGAGATGAATTAAAAGAAACCTTACTATTGAATCTCTTTAAACTATAATATATTTCCTTTGAAGTTTGATTGAATTAAAATTAGCTAGCCTGAATAATTTTAGACAAGGTGGATAAACTAAAGTCAATCCTTAATTAGCCTTCTAGTTCCTTCAGAACTAATCGAGTAACATTAGCGAGGCTAGCCGAGTTCATCTAGCTCGTTACTATACTTTATACATAAGTCTGTTCATCGTGGGGCTGTACTCCAAGGAGAAAGCGTATCCAGAGTGGTTCTATGGCTGATATACAGGTGGGTCCTTAACATGACATAATAGGTAATATTTGCTTATGGTCCTAATGTGGGAATTACAGTTGTGTAGAGGAAGGAGCGAAGCCGATAGAATCATTATTAAAATTATTTTTTGGGATTTATATATATATACTCTTTCATGGCTGATTGGCAATCTTCGAATGGCAAAAATGGGAGCCCGTGAAACACGTCCTCTTTCATGAATTCAGGACTTCCGACCGTAATTTGGCCAAATTACAATCATATCAATTAATTATAAATCAAAATCCATGGTACCTGGGCAAGCCTTAAAGGCTCTATGTACCTGGCCTACGGGCATGTGGTAATAATACGCTTCGTAGCGAATAAAAAGGAAGTCCTGAATCTGCCCAAATAATCTGAAAATTCAGAGCCAGTTTGGCGTAGGATTTCCCTAGCTTCAAGGTTTTTTGGTTCGAATGGTGTGAGCTCTGTTCCACCCACTCAGACAGCATTTGTCCTTCATTCTATTTGATTAATTAAACGCATATCACGTCAAATTGGAATCGTCCGGATTCAAGAAACAACAATGCTATTACTAAAGTCATTCTATGTAAATTCTATTTTGATACTTATTGCAAGGAAACAAAGAAACAAATAGAATGCCGTGACTTGCCTCTGAGTCGGTTTGCCTCAGCGAAATGAGAGTGAATTTAACTATAGGAAAATAAAAACTCCATTGTCTTAACCGAAAGGGCTTACGGCTTTGTCTCGACTCCATACACCTGTTGTTGCCTGCTGTAAGGGAAACGAAAGTGAGTACAACTGTCAATTTCATCCAAATTATCCAATCATGGTTCAATTAAATATAGTCGATCCGCCTCGGACCATCACAATACCAATAATGTTTTGAAATTATGTATTAACTAGCTGTTGCCCGCGGCTCCGCCCGCGTGAATTACGTTTTTTTTACATAATATACCTTCCTACTGGAATTCCTTGATTTTTCGCGGGATTCTGGTGTGACGTTGTACAGAAACCTGTTCTTACTTTGCACGGGTTATCTTGTGGTGATTTTGAAAACTCCTTTTTCTTAATAATAATATAAAGTTTCATTAATACGTAGTTGAAAGATCAAAACGACGATTTTAACTGTCGATATTTCGACCCAGTGGCACAGGTCGTGGTCACTACGTGACCACGACTTGTACCAATGTATCGAAATATCGGCAGTTAAAATCGTCCTTTTCATTATGATTTTTATTCTGAAACCACGAAATATGTCAAAAATTATTAAACCATGTGAAAAGTTGTAGGTACTGTTGGTAGAACTCTTCTTTCAGAGTTCGGCCGAGTAGGTACCACTGGGATAAATTACTCTACTAACAATATTCCCCAGCCCAACATAATATAAGAGTCTTTTAAAAATCTTTGCTTCAACTCAATACAATCCAAAACATCAGAATGTGCAATGGCTATATATTTCCTTACGTATAAAAAGACCTTAGATGACAGTCAGTCGGTTAGGATCGATAAGACCTAAGAGTTAAAAATATTTGTGAACCATTATCTTACCCTTTCCATATTGCGGATGATAAAGTTTAAATCTGTTCATTTCTTAACAGTGATGCCATCTTAATATAAAGTCAGGAAACAGTAAATAACATGACAGTTAATTTTTATTAAAAAAAATTCGGTAGTACATACCTATCTCAGAGTTTCACATTAAAGTTCCACATAAATTGTAGAGATGGCGCTATACGGTATAACGTAGCGATAACGCCAGTTACATGATTTTTGTTCACCCTAAGAGTGAAAAATTTTAAACCATACAAAATCTCCTGCTAAGCCTATTTATTTACGGCTGTAAGGGTACTCCAGTCTTACTTGAGCCCTACGTCCTAGCCCTAGGTTCTTTGTGCATTCCGAGTTTCAAGTCACCTACCTACTTGAACTTAAAGGTTCTGATGTCTATAATTTCTGAACTACAAAAGTGATGATGATAAGATTTGTATGGAATAATCTTTAAAGAACCTCCTTTCTAACAAAAAAAGAATGAATGGAATCGGACAACGCGTTAATGAATTATAACTAAAAAACGTTTGGACTTCGATGCCGTCTTCCAGGGAAACCATGATGAATTTCGGGACAAAAAGTATCCTATGTCCTATAATCATGTCAACTTTCATTTAAATCCATCCAGCGGATTAGCCGTGATGCCCGGTCGTGAAACAGACAGACAGACAGACAGACAGACAGACAGACAGACAGACAGACAAAAATTAAACAAATTACAGTTTTGGCTTCAGTATCGACTAAATAGTGTCCTCCAACAAAAATTTTCAAAATATCTTCAATGTACAGAATTCGACCGTTTACAGTTTTATTATAAGTATAGATTAATTTGTCATGATACATTAATTAATTTGTCATGATACATTTGCACATGATATTAATAGTGGTAGAACAGTATCTAGGACTGTTAATGCAGAGTTATTTTGGGTTGGTACAGTAATATTATATATTCGTTGGTACCACCGCAGGGGCAGTGTTGTGTTTTGGTTGGAAGGACACTGTACGCCGACGTGATACACTGAGCAAAATAAGAGTTTAACTCTGTGATGTACTGCACTGTGTCTCAACATGAAAGACACAGTACAGTACATCATATGATATAATTTTGCATTGCAATATCATATGATATCATTATTACAATATCAATATTTATTGCAATATCATGTGATCATATGAAATGATATTGCAATGCAAAATTATGGTACACACTGCATCTGACATAAGCATGCGTGTTACATAAACTCAGGTGAATGTATTGTTCGTCTCATCATTCTTAATGACTAATAACGATATGCATTAAATTAACATAGCAAAAGTTGCCTTGAAATACGTCTGCGAACACCAATATTATAATCTAGTAGGTGATTGTAGAGTGAATTAACAGAGTGGGCCAGCATGCTACAGGAAATTGCAAACTTTCAGCATAACTCAAACACCTCTCCCAAATTGTTTACATTCTCTCATAAAGCGATTTCACTACGGAATTATTACGTTGTAGTAAATTTTCCTTACAGAATTAGTTACCGCTGGTCTTCCCCTTCTGATATTAAAATGAGAGTGCAATTAAATGTAATAATAACATCGTGTTGGCAATCCACACGGCCAGCAATCGGTTGCAGGCACTAGTAATGGCATGTAACGGAAAGGAGCCGATTTACGAGCGACACTGCTTCCGCGTAATACTCGCAGACGGAAACGGTATCATATATGTAGGAAGTTTACTGTTAATTGTACCATAATAATATTCGATGGTACTGTAGATATAGAATGTTATACCGTTTTCTTGGCAACTTATAGCCGGTTATGGAATACATTTTCTTAGTACTCGTAGGTATAGTACGAGTAGAGCCAGATTTGATGTTAAAGTGCCCCGGAGACGATCATTCGCAATCACAGACTTGTATAATAAAGACAGGACGAACAGCGCGAAAAATGTCGCGATTTTTCCGCGCAAAGGGTTTTTTCAGATACCTAATGTTATGTACCAATTTTTAATTCCCATAAACAGGTAATATGGTAGATACTTTTTTGTAGAGAGAGTGTGTGTGTTGTAGATATATAGATACATTTATTATGTTGTTACTTCTTTAGTTAATTAAGTGTATGTTTGACAATTCCCGACTTAAGAGTAGGACATTTATCCAACAAGAAAAATTACTCCAATTCTGCTTTTATTTTCTTACATAGATACCTACAATATGACTATGATTAAATTGATAACCTAATTTTTATTAATTAAGTTTCGAAATCAACCATTTCAGTTGTAGCTATGATAAACAAACAGTGGGACTTTGGATATGTACCTATTGCCTGCCGCAAATTAAAACTTGATCACTTAAATCGAAGATGGCGGTGATCCAAAGCTATGCACATTCGATCAGCCTGTATTGCTCGCCGTAGTGCCTATTGCTTTAATTATGGGAGTACAATTTGGCTGGATATGTCAACGTAAGCCGGAATAGGGTTGTAATTGGTGCCCCAGTTAGACCCAAGTTTATGAGGACTAGCAGCCTAGTACTTTAACCTGTTAATTCCATTGATTTAGTCGCTTCTCTGTATTATAGGTAAACTAGGCCTTCACTTATGCGTACCAGTGTAGTTAATAAAAATGAGTTTTCTTCTTCTAAATAATAATTTGAATATTTTTTCAGCCATTAAATTATGTTGAGCGCATAAGTATGCAAAATGTTTTACCGCATAGTTCCGATTGCTATATCAGTCGCGTTTGGTTGGCGAAAGTAATAAAAAAATGATCTTAATCTTTAATTTGATCATCCATACCGATTATTAAGTTGAAATTTCGTTATACTATCATGCAGAATGCTGATTAAAAATTGAAATCGAAATTGTCGATCAATTAATAATCATGATTTAATTTGGGTGGTTTTTGTCGTTTCATTATTAGAAGAATAGGATTTTATTTAATATTCTTAGATACAGAGCTCTGAGTAAATAGACTTTGTTCGAAGCAAAGGAAAACAAAAGTTGAAAGTCTTTGTTAAGTATAAAAAAGTAAAAGAATACAAAAATATATTTCAATGTTTATTCTTTCTGATTTCATCTCCGTAATACAAAAGAATAAATAATAATAATTACTCGTCAAACGACCAAAATGTTTACATTTTAAACAAGATCTTTCGTTATATTCCTTTTTCTTGGATAGATTAATTGTGCAATAAGTGGGTATATACCTAACTGGCGGAGGCTGCCGTTGCTTGCGGTTGCTAGAAAAATAATATTGTAAAATGTCGACAAGTAATGTAAATTTTTTCATTTATTCTCGGCAAAAGTTGTTTTACCATATAAAATATTTCTTACTCAGGGGTATAATTAATTTACATTCTATTCTTAGACCTACAGAATACAGTTTCAGAAAAAAAATCATATAACTCGGCCAAGCTGTTTCGGAGGAGTTTTTTACAAAGACAGCAGATATACGAGAATTATATTTATTAGAAAAATGTATAAGCAATCACTGTTAAAAATGTCAGCAAAATGTTTAGCAATTCGTGGTGTGAGAAGTAATGAACATACAAACATTTGAACAACAGATACGGACATATTGTATACTATTAATACTAATAGAATAATAGATACAGAAACTTTGAAATAAGCTTAGTACGTTTAGAATCACGTACCAAAATATTACAACAGCGTCCATGAAGCAATATGAATATTACCACGATAATATGTAATGGAAAGTTCCGTTTGAAAAATGAACCCACATCAAGATTATTTGTGAAAATAATATATTTAGTTTTTATTCTTGGATGTAAACACATCAAAATAAAGTTAAACGGAAGCTTACTTTAGATGTTGTTATGCGGAAGCATAAAATTAAAATGAGCGTGAAATTTGAAGGAGTCTTGTAAGAAATGGCATTCCCAGTTTCATGAAAAAGAAAAAAGTATTCAATAAACGCTTGTATTTTAAGCGCTGTTTTCTCTGCTGCTTAACGTATATTCCGGGTATAATCCATTAATACTACCTACATTATTTCTTTTCATGTTTGTAAGTTTATTTATTAGGAGCTCAGTGCATAACGCGCGATAGAAAGAGCCACGTTAGGTTTGTGTTTACTAGACAGGATCCCCAACGTACAGATCTGTGGTTTGATTGCGTAAGAAAAACGTATTCATCGTTATCGTAAGCATTCGCGAATTCTGCCCCCAGATTTGCTGAAGTAAATCGGGGACCCAACAGCGGGCAGAATATTTAAACGATTACAATAACGATGCATATGTTTTTCTATGGACGCAATCTAGGGACAGGAAGAGAACAGGCTTAACTGACATTGCAAAAAGTGACGCTCTTAAAATGGAACTAGGCGACTAGGTCGTAAGGAAGATGGACGTTGGAGAAGGGCGCTACTGGAATGGCAACCGCGCCCTTCACAAAGGAGCATCGAATGACCACCAGCACGATGGCGAGATGATATCGTTAGGGCAGCGGGAAGACAGTGGCAACAGCACACTAACATCAAAAACGGATGGCGTGAAAATGGAGGTGTATATTATGTACGGATTATTGTGCTTATTAGAACTATATGATTGTTATAGCTTATAACTACGCAAAAAAATCGTACCTACCTAGGTTATTCAGAAGGCACGATCAGCTGAGCTACGCTGTGAACCTCTAGCGTCAGATTTATTTGCGTTTACCTATATGTATGGTATCACATCAGTACGTAGTCACGAGTACTCTCACCTATTTACAGTTTACAGATAAGATTTGTTTTCTGATGCAGTCTACTTACACTATGTATCTATAATATCTACGAATATAGAGGAATAATCCCTAGTCATAAACATGATTAAACGTGCTACTATTTCAGTAGATGTACCGTGTACGATATATTCGGGGCACTGCTACAGGTGCGGTGAATCTGTATTTATTTGCGTTCAAAATAAATTCACCGAGACGCTTGCGGCGCGACGGCCGGATTATCATACCACATCTGCGCCCGAAGCGATCGCTTGTTTATGGATTAAAACTTAATTACGCAATCAACTTGATTAATACAGAACGCCGTGTGGATTAAATCACGTAGTTACACCTATTCAATTTCAAATTTGTACGTGATCCAACCTTATTGTAGGTGACCATAATAGAGCGGAAGATGTAATCGTACTAACTAGGTTTACCGTATACTATGTTGCTACGGATTATATTAGTATGTTGGACATGGTATTAGTATGTTGCTAATGTAGAAATAGGCCGAATTTCGGCCATTACAGAAAACATTACACACACATAATACAGACAGCCATCAGCCTTCCACATCGCTACCATTGATCTACATAGATCTCTACAAATAACATGGCGCGGAATTGTGAGACATACTCGTATTAGTACTCAATGTGCTCTCTGAAGAATAAGGACAAGTTCATAATTCCGGATTAGTATTTATGGAACTACAGAAGACCTTAATTCTAATTCGTCGTCTAGTTTGGAAAATGAAAGACAAACACTTCGTAAAAATCAGACACAAAATTAAACAACCCATTTTAGAATTGTCGTCAGCTATTGTTGCTGTAATATGTTATATACTATGTGCTATGCCAGTATTTAGATTGGGAGCATAACTCAATATAATGTAGTCTAATAAAGAGTCTAAAATGTGCTTAAGTTAGACATTAGGCACTAAGAATACCTACGTTAAACTGTGGGTGGTTCAAAACAAAGCTACGAATAAAAATAGAAGTTCTGAAACAGAAATTCGATACGGAGAATTTCGTTATGTTTATTTTGTTTTAGGTTCGCGTAAGTATGAAAACTCGCGTGTGCTGCAGCTCCGCGGAAACCTTCGGGGAGCAGCAACTGGAAAACGCCGCAGCGACTTCTGAATGAAAGCCTCTTTGTGTATTCTCTACAACGCTACACTCCCAAGTTTTGTTCGCGACGGTACTTACTTTTAAACTTTTACAACTTGAGAGATAGAGGAAACCTTTAAGTAAACAGTCACAGTATCTCGCAGGCTTCTTCTACACTCATGTTATAAGAAAGTACAGTTTGTTTGGTTTTATTAATTTTGAGGGGAACTGAATTTCTCCCACTGTCATTTGTCTCAACTCCCTACACTTTATGCGCCTAACACTGGTTTTTACGGCTAAACATAGCCGCGATTAAGCTCTAATTATATTAGTTACTCGTAAACAATAAACAGCAGGCTTTTTTTCTCAGACAAATTCTTTATCTTTTAACAAGGGGATATTAAATCCGATCCGAGGAATCCGAGGAACTAAAATGGTGGGGTGGTTACACAGGCCGAACAGCTAGTGTTATCAAACCTCGCTACTAGAAAAAGCCTCTCAGCCGGGTTATTCTCCCAGATAAAGTTGTACATCGCACGAACATTGTCGGTAACCATAGCATCGCAATCAATTGGTACCTACGCGGCTTCCGATGTAAGCATGATTCAATTAGTGACCAAGAGTAGGTAACTTCGACTAAGTTGATCACTTTTATAAAAATACTTATACACAATTACATTATCATAAAGTATTGAATTCTGGGAGTTTAATCCGACTATAAACGTTTCTTTTTTTATTAATTTAGCCAATATTTCAACATTTCAAGAACATTAATTAAAAAAATATGTGTAAAACCTATAATTTTGTATTTAAGGTGGAGTTTTTATTGAAATCGCCAAAGCACTTTGTGTCGAAGTTATCCGAATTGCATCCATATCTTAAGGGCAGGAGTTTGTGAATTAATTTGCCAAATAACGACGGGACACGACATTTAACACTTGTGCACTACGCTTGTAAAATGAAAGGTATAAGGAATTACACGAAGTGTTTAATTAATGACTAAACATTGAATAGTGTCCCAAAGGAATTACAGCACTTATTGCACGAATAGGGACAGGGTGGGTATTTTACTCAAATCAAAATGTTGATTAATTTAACTCATTTTTGAAACAATATTCTTAAAAACAATGACATCCAGTTAATAACACAAAAGTTATGAGCAATTTAATAATCCTGATTAAACAGAGATAGTTATATCAGATAGTGACGTTACTATCACTCATGCTATAGTAACTCCACGTAACTCCATACAAATTTTTGTTTTGCGAGAAAGGGGGAGAAGAAAAATTCAAATGCTTCTTACTTTTGATTTCCTTGTATTAAAATGGAAAAGTCACCCACACGTCCACATCTGTAGCGTTGTACCTATACGAAAAGTGTCGGTAGATATGTTCCTATCCATACGATTTGTCTTCTCACCCTCGAGCTTAAAGTAAATGGAATCAAATGCTCCTTCCATTATTCCACTCGAGTGTACACACTGAAAATAAGCACTACGTAAAGTAGCAGCGAACCGACCACAAATTGTGAGCAAATCGCAGATTCTGAGCGCCATATCGCGATAGCGAGCACGCTTCGCCGTGCCATTGTGACACTGACGTCCACTTGCAGTTTATTTACTACTAGCTGTTGCCCGCGGCTCCGCCCGCGTGCAGTTCGTTTTTTTTACAAAAATGTTTCCCGTGGAATTTCTTAATTTTTCCCAAGATTTCCCGTACAAAATGAGTGGTCCTTGGGTTCGATGGACCCGTAAAGGAGTCTTCTTCCAATCTCTCCTGTCAACGTGCTATCTTCTTTTACACAATTTACCTATATCTTCTTTGGTCTTCCTCTACTTATACACTCTGTCGAAATCGCTTATGTTACTCAATTCGCATGGAGTAAGATAGAGTGGGGCGTGTCATCGTGAATTGTAATATCTATACTAACCAAACTTATCTTATTCTGAGATGATACCAACGCCCAGATATTGTAATTAAGCATTCTGATGCGCTACTGTGTACGTAGCAACCCGTTCCTGCTACGTACGGGTTATCTTGTATAGTTATACCTAGTTGCACGATCAAAAGGACGATTTAAACTGTCGATATTTCGACCCCGTTTTGATTGTGCTACGAAGATAAGTAGCTATAGGTTTTTTTAAACATCCCACGGGTGCTCTCAAATTTTTCAGGATGAAAAGTATCTTAAATGTTGACCGGGCATATATATATAGTAGGATCATAAAATTTCATTAAAATCCGTTACTTGAAAGACGCCTGCTAACTGTTTTTGTAATGTTTTCTTTCCCGCGGGAACTCGATTGGATTAATAAGTTTTACTATATATATATTTTGTTAAAAAGGCAACATAAGGTATCAGCATAACCAATTTTACTAAATTAAGTTCATTAGTTGTTGTTTACAAAGCTGTTAAATTAATTGCAGTTTTTTAACTATCCCACGGGAACTCTTTATTTTACCGGGATGAAAAGTATCCTATATGTTGACCAGGGACATAGGCTACCACCACACAAAATTTCATTGGAATCGGTCTAGCCGTTCCAAAGATTAGCCCGTACAAACAGACAGACAAACAGACAAACAACAGATTTATTATATGTATTGATGATGATTGATGATTTAAAGAATAAAAATTCCTAAGACATGATTTGTAACTCTATGGTCAAGATCAGGGTGCAATTCTTTATTAATAATGCATTTATCTCAACTCTTAACCCCGTTTGACGGTTTACTCCTGGATAATGGCCTTCCCATAGATTATGTGAGGTTGTCAGTAGTTCACAAAGCTGGCCATGTGCGAGATGGCGGGCTTCATATACACATTTGAGAACATGATATATAGTATATTAGGTTTGCCTAGGTTAAACTAATTATTTCTATACGCGATAGGATTTGTTGGTATAGCCTAGTCCAAACAAGTGAAGAAAATACCTAATCCTTCGGCGACTGGAAGAAAAGGTGTGAAAGAGCAAGCTCGGGACTTAGGGCATGCCAACTCAGATAATTTAGGTAATGGTTATTTCCTTTTTAGACCATACGGAAATAAGTACTTCGTGGAGCTCTGTCGACTGGACCTTAAAAGGTGTGAAGATGCGAGCTTGGAACATAGGACATTAATCCTATCGCGTACCTATAGGAAGATCTAGTTTAGCCTAGGCAAATATAGTTTATCCTGAAATCGGGTTTGGCCGAAAACACATACATGGCTAAATAATTCAAGCAAGTTTTCTCACGTTGTCACAGTTATCTAGTTTCTATAAATATACAATATACATTATAATCCTGGAAAAGTACTATTATATTAATTGTATACTGTATCTGAGTATGTATGTAGTACTAGTATGTGGATACGTATTAACTCTCGTAGAATAGACCCATCTACAGTGTATAGCTTGACACTGGTCCTTGCATCCGAATATTGCAGCAGGGAATTTCCGTTACGGTCAAACTGCTGGTACACAACAAAGCCATTACCGATTGATGTAGCTAACTTATTTGCCAAGTTTTGCCTCGCTCGGCCTCGTGTCAACCGAAACTTACACTGTTCCGTTGTATCGAGGTAGTTCATTCCACGCCTGTTCGAAAGATATTCGGAATATAACGCTCTCCATTGCTCGCTATGTAAATATTATAGTATAGATAAGTTTCCGATCCATCATTCGAAATGCTACAAAGCAGCAATGGTGAACTTGCAGTGTTGGTAGACTAGGTACACGGCAAGTAGCAAAGAGTTCCAGGGAGTCGATAGCTTCTTACGATGCAGAATTATCATTTTTTTAAATCTATATACCTAGGCTAGCGCTTGACTGTGATCACACCTTATGGAAAGTGATGATACAGTCGAAGGTGGAACGCGCTTGCCTAAGAGATGCCTATTCACACCCTAGTTAAATATATAGCGATCTAAAACTAATTTTTATTTATTTTTATGCCTGATAGTTTTTGATTTATTGGGCAAACTGTCGAAAATAATACCGTTCCCCCCACCCCCTTATCTCCGAAGTTTACCAATCGAAAAATCTGAAATAATTATGATCAATAGGAGTTAACGTATATTTTACAGGAAAAATAAAATCAACTCTCAAACTTTTATACTTTTTTTGATAATAACAATAAACCGGCAAAAGCATAGTTATGTTTGTGGTTTGCCAACAAAAGTACCTACATGTAAATTACACTCGTAAATTCATGAACCAAAGTGATTCTTTTAATTTTAACTTCTTTTATGGTATGGAACCCTCGGTGCGCGAGTCCGACTCGCACTTGGCCGGTTTTTATTAAAAAAATAGTAGCTAATACCACTAAAGTGTAGCTATACTTATATTTTCAACTGACTTCGAGAAACAAAAGGTGCACACAATTCAGACCGGACATTTTAACGTGTGTTTGTCAATTATTGTCCACCGATAATACGGATTAGTAAACGGATTTACAATATTGTTTTTTTTTTATATATAAACATAACTACCTGTAAATAATATTAACATGAACGTGAAGGCTACAAAAAATACATAATAAGTAGAAGATAAATGTAGAAATAATGTATTATATTCCAAGTATCTACCTACCCAGTTTATTACACACCTACTCAGTTTATTAATCGCGATATAAATACACATGAATCTTCGTGCAGAATACAGTAGAGTGGTTTTAAAGTTGCATTGTTGATCGATGCTGAAAACGGCGCTTTTCGTTAAATATTCATAGCGGTGTTTGCATTCGTCGCACTTTGATTGCGATCACGAATGCAGCCGAACCCACATCAGATTTGCCACAATTATCGCTGGTTCGCCGCCCGACGCCAAACGCTGACGCCGGCAAACATCCTCGTATCGAGCGGGAAATGCGATTATTTGTTACACGCACTTCAAAAGGATTCTTTATTTTGTCTCTGAGGCATATTAATATATCCTATGGACGGAGACGATCTGTTATCACAGGGGCTATCACTACACGCTACAGTCTCCGAAATTTTAGCAGACCTGAAATGCCATAATCTTAGGAAATTCAATTTAATAAGTAAAGAAATGGCATTCTTAACAGAAGGCCTTTCTTCAACATTGAAGGCTCATAAAGAAGAAATCTGTTATTTGTTAGGAATGTCAATGTACAAACAAATCAATTAAAGCGGGTTCACTATTGGGTATTCCTTTTCCGAGAGATTTTTCTGGTATCATTTGGTATCATTTAAAATTTAAGTTAAGATTAAAAAGCAGTGTTTTCTTATATAAAATAGATTTATAAAAACAAGGGACTGGAAAGTGTATTCTATCAAAGAAGGTAGTGAAGTAAATGATGAAAACATAATTTTTCAAGACGAGACAAAGAAATTAAAAAATAGTACAAAACATTTTCATTAAAATAATAAAAAAATATATTGTTTTTCTACGGCGAACTGATTGCTGTGCAGCTATTTTTGTTTTTGCGTGGTTTCTCATTATAATAGTAATTGAGTCTTAAGTTTTTCTCTTTACTTTTTTGATGTTCATAAGGTATTTATTTGAAGCGAAATTGCAGCTGTTTAGATTGTCTTTTATTTTTGCCAACAATTGTAACAGAGTACCTATATTTCTCTAGTCTTTTTAATATACTAAGGAAATCTTACGTGGTTTTACTATTGATATGTTATATTTGTGTATAATATTATGTTGACACTTTAAAGATTTTAAGCTATTGCATAGCTTCGAATGGCGGGCCTTGAGCGTGGAGACTGAATCCAGAAATTACGTAACGAAAATAACATAACGAAAAATTCCGTAACGAAAAAGTTGATAAAAAATGCTATGCATTAGCTTTACCGCGGCAGTCTTCGACTGCCACACGTCTTTTTTTTTCAAGGCTCACTAACAGCTAAAAGTTTGTTGCTGTCCCAGGGGTTTTATACGTCTAACATATTATGTGTTTTTTGGTGTGACATACGTTACTGACAAACGTGAACAGTTTTGTTCTTTCTGTAGTTCCTAGTACGGAACCCTCGATACGCGAGTATAACTCATACTTATACGATTTTTTTCTAATCATCAGACTCAATTATAAAGAGTGACAACATTTTAGTGACGTACTATTATCACCAATGTCGGTTTAATCTAGCCTCGCGCTGGCATAAACTAACAGGTATGGACCATTCAAGGGCACTAATAAAACCCTTCAATGGAAAATCTGCCTCTGAGGCCCTAGCACTCAACAGGAAAAAACTGTGCATCTTAGTAAGGGCGCTTACATGGGCACTGTGGACTCAATCGACACATGTATAACCTGAAGCTAACGGATACAGACATGTGCAGACTCTGCAATGAGGCGGCGGAAACGCCACTGCACATAATCTGCTCCTGCCCAGCTCTGATGCATAAACGTAGCATCATTCTGGGGAAGCACATACTAAACTCTAATGATGCTAAACTTCTTTCAGCCAAGAAGCTGCTGCTGTTCCTGGCGGCAAATAGTATTGGCTGGGAGCTATAATTGGCGGCGTCACAATAGATCGAGGACGGTCAAAGTGACAACCACAACTACCGCCGAATTGGAAGATACAAAGAAGATCATCAGTCATCACCAAAAACAGTGCAGGCAAGAAAGGGAAAAAACATTAAAAAAAGGTCTTACTGAGGTATTTTACACTCTGTAACACAATATAGCTTATTTAAATACCAGCCTTGTAATATTTTTATGCGAACCGTATGCGCTACAAACAAGGTATTTCAGCTAAAGTCAAACAGTTCGTGTAATTTCATTAAAATTGCAACACGTTTTAATTTTCAGCACAAGAATACTGGTTTCATTTAACTCTGAGACAGTAAAATACTGCAATTAAATAAACGAGATTTCTTGGAGTAAAATCTTTGCGGTTTTTAGAAATATGCTTTATATAAATTCACAACTACGATTTTGTCAAGATGTTTTGTCAAAATGTTTCATATTGTTTAATTTTAGAAACAAATAAAATGAAAATATTGTAAATATTTTTTTAGTAGGTATTAAATTAAAGAGATTATCTATCTATATACTTATAATAAAACTGTAAGGGGTCGAATTCTGTACATTGAAGATATTTTGAAATTTTTTGTTGGAGGACACTATTTAGTCGATACTGAAGCCAAAACTGTAATTTTTTTAATTTTTGTCTGTCTGTCTGTCTGTCTGTCTGTCTGTCTGTCTGTCTGTCTGTCTGTTTCACGACCGCGCATCACGGCTAATCCGCTGGATGGATTTAAATGAAACTTGACATGATTATAGCTCATACCCCAAAGTAGGACATAGGATACTTTTTGTCCCGAAATTCATCATGGTTTCCCTGGAAGACGGCATCAAAGTCAAAATGTGTATTTACTTATAATTCATTAACGCGTTGTCCGATTTGATTCATTCTTTCTTTGTTAGAAAGGAGGTTCTTTAAAGATTCAATACAAATTTTAACATCATCACTACTGTAGTTCAGAAATTACAGGCATCAGAACCTTTAGCGATAAGTTCGAGTAGGTGACTTGAAACTCGGAATGGATAAAGAACCTAGGGCTAAGACGTAGAGCTAAAGTTAGACTGGACTATCCTTACAGCCGTAAATAAATAGTCTTAGCAGAAGATTTTGTATGGTTTAAGATTTTCACTTTTAGAGTGAACAAAAATCATGAAACTCGCTACGTTATACCGTATAGCGCCATCTCTACAATTTATGTGTAACTTGAATGTAAAACTCTGAGATAGGTACGTACTACCGAATTTTTTTAAATAATAATTAACTGTCATGTTATTTACTGTTTCATGACTTTATATTAAGATGGCACTGTGAACCATTACATGAACAGATTAAAGTTTTCACTTCTGTCGACATTCCTGGAGTGCCGCGTCTTTTTTTATCATCCGCAATATGGAAAGGGTAAAATAATGGTTCACAAATCCTAACTGACTGAATATCATAGGTCTTTTTATACGTAAACAAATATATAGCCATTGCCCATTCGGATATTTTGGATTGTATTGAGATGAAGCAAAGATTTTTAAATGACTCTTATGTTGGGCCGGGGAATATTGTTAGTAGAGTATTTTATCCCAGTGGTACATACCCGGCCGAACCCTGAAAGAAGAGCTCTACCACCAGTACAAATTTTCACATGATTTAATGATTTTTGACATATTTCGTGGTTTCAGAATAAAAATCACAATGAAAAGGACGATTTTAACTGTCGATATTTCGATACATTGGTACAAGTCGTGGTCATGTAGTGACCACGACCTGTGCCATTGGGTCGAAATATCGACAGTTAAAATCGTCCTTTTGATCTTTCAACTACGTATTAATGAAACTTTATATTTTTTATTAAAAAAAGGAGTTTTCAAAATCATCACAAGATAACCCGTGCGAAGTAAGAACAGGTTTCTGTACAACATCACACCAGAATCCCGCGAAAATCAAGGAATTCTACGGTATATGTAAGAAAAATCGTAATTCACGCGGGCGGAGCCGCGGGCAACAGCTAGTATCTATATATATACTTATAATAAAACTGTAAAGGGTCGAATTCTGTACATTGAAGATATTTTGAAAATTTTTGTTGGAGGACACTTTTTAGTCGATACTGAACTCAAGACCGTAATTTGTTTAATTTTTGTCTGTCTGTCTGTCTGTCTGTTTCACGACCGGGCATCACGGTTAATCCGCTGGATGGATTTAAATGAAACTAGACATGATTATAGTTCATACCCCGAGGTAGGACATAGGATACTTTTGATCCCGAAATTCATCATGGTTTTCCTGGAAGACGGCATCAAAGTCCAAACGTTTTTTAGTTATAATTCATTAACGCGTTGTCCGATTCCATTCATTCTTTTTTCGTTAGAAAGGAGGTTCTTTAAAGATTATTCCATACATATCTTATCATCATAACTTATGTAGTTCAGAAATTACAGACATCAGAACCTTTAGCGCTAAGTTCAAGTAGGTAGGTGACTTGAAACTCGAAATGCACAAATAACCTAGGGCTAGGACGTAGGGCTCAAGTAAGACTG
The DNA here is from genome assembly GCA_963855885.1 of Coenonympha glycerion. Taxonomy (NCBI): domain Eukaryota; kingdom Metazoa; phylum Arthropoda; class Insecta; order Lepidoptera; family Nymphalidae; genus Coenonympha; species Coenonympha glycerion. The sequence continues at coordinate 9,143,529 of OY979637.1, read as the reverse complement.
GAGTACCCTTACAGCCGTAAATATATAGGCTTAGCAGGAGATTTTGTATGGTTTCAAATTTTTCACTTTTAGGGTGAACAAAAATCATGTAACTGGCGTTATCGCTACGTTATACCGTATAGCGCCATCTCTACAATTTATGTGGAACTTGAATGTAAAACTCTGAGATAGGTACTACCGAATTTTTTAAATAAAATTAACTGTCATGTTACTTACTGTTTCCTGACTTTATATTAAGATGGCACTGTTAAGACAAGTTTTCATTTCTGTCGACATTCCCGGAGTGCCGCGTCTTCATCATCCGCAATATGGAAAGGGTAAGATAATGGTTCATAAATATTTTTAACTCTTAGGTCTTATCGATCCTAACCGACTGACTGTCATCTAAGGTCTTCTTATACGTAAAGAAATATATAGCCATTGCCCATTCTGATGTTTTAGATTGTATTGAGATGAAGCAAAGATTTTTAAAAGACTCTTATATTATGTTGGGCTGGGGAATATTGTTAGTAGAGTATTTTATCCCAGTGGTACCTACCCGGCCGAACTCTGAAAGAAGAGTTCTACCACCAGTACAACTTTTCACATAGTTTAATGATTTTTGACATAATATTATTTCGTGGTTTCAGAATAAAAATCACAATGAATTGGAAAAGGACGATTTTAACTGTCGATATTTCGATAAATTGGTACAAGTCGTGGTCACGTAGTGACCACGAACTGTGCCAATGGGTCGAAATATCGACAGTTAAAATCGTCCTTAAGATCTTTCAACTACGTATTAATGAAACTTTATATTATTAGTAAGAAAAAGGAGTTTTCAAAATCACCACAAGATAACCCGTGTAAAGTAAGAACAGGTTTCTGTAGAACATCACACCAGAATCCCGCGAAAAATCAAGGAATTCAAGTAGGAAGGTATATAATGTAAAAAAAACCGTAATTCACGCGGGCGGAGCCGCGGGCAACAGCTAGTTTATAAATAATTCTGTTATAATAACTTGGTATGAGCCATTTATAAACAAAGAACCATTCACGACCCAAACTAAAATTATATTTTTTTAAATATTTATTACTTATACCCAAGATTAAATTGACCATTATATTTGAATTAAGAGCTTACGAAAGATATTTAACCCTTAATTAGGCGCATTAAGAAAATCACACAACTAGTCGCATGGGGTCACATCTGACCCCAAAGTTATGATTAAAAATGGAGGGGAAGGAACTATTAGAATAAAATACTTTATATCAAAAATAGTTAAGTGGTTTATTAAAATCATAATAAAAATGTAGGCATATCACTTTCACTTGAAATTATTGGAAATACAAAACGATTTCTTATACCCCTTAACATTACTATTTTTTGACATAATCGAGATAAAAACAAGAAATAACAGTTAACTTGATTCATCAGCCGAGTTATCTTTCGCATCCAATACAGTAAACCCCTGAAGTGTTGTTGGCAAGCAAATTTGCCACAATTGAATTTAGAAGATACTTTCTTATCCTCTTTTAGTTTCTTTAGCTACCCTCCGATGTTCTTGGAACATTTTTGCTATCATCGGACTCTTTGATTTCATTTTTCCACTTGTGGGCACTGTGTACAGGAATATCATCTGCAATTTCATCTTCCGAGGCAGGGCCCGAAACATCTTGCTCATCATTCAAGACAACTCTTCCAGCCGTTGCTGCAACGGTATAGACGGTATAGAACGGTTCATTCATAATGAACCCTAAAAAGAAAAAGAAAGAAAATACAGACAAAAATACATAAATTGTATTATGTAAAGCAATAATACAGTATGATTTGTAAAAACAAATGAATATATATGCGTAAAAACACATAAATAAAAACTTACCTTAAGCCAAAAAAGTTACGTAATTGGTCGCATGGGGTCAGCACGCAAGAGAGCAGCGGGGCATATGAAGGTATTGGTGGTCTGTTCCATACTGATTTGCATACCTCGTAGGGAGTTAGGAAGCTAGGAAGAGAGCTGTCGCGTTATAAACACTCTATCATTACTTTTTTTCATTTTGAAATTGCCGTGACCCCATGCGCCTAATTAAGGGTTAAGACCTTTTACATCTTATTCATTTACTAAAGGTATATATCAATTTATTTCAGCACCAGCTACTGGCCGCATCTTAATTATTTCTCAAGGTAAAGCTTGCATATACTTCACACACAAATACGATTATTTATAGGAAGCAATAAAGCACCTCCATTTCTGGGATCAGTGATAAATTGCTCGCTTAATAGTGTCGTTGCAAAAGTCAATGGTTGAACTTTAAAAGGTCTACTGACTTTTGTAATAAAACTGGTCTTATTGGAGCGTGTCGTGGCAAACAAATGATATACGGCAGCAGTGCGTTAAAGTTGGGAAAAGGAATAAACTAGGTAAAAGCTCATGCGCCTTTACTGCATCTAGGAAGTTTCGTTATCTATCTCCTAATAAAAATTTTCACTCTACTATAAATAAAGTATGTAAATTAATGTGTCTTGCTCAAACTTCAGACTATCACCGAGATACATGTGTAACATATTATATCAATGCATGTGTTCTTATCTGTTAACTGAAATTAATAACTGTCAATCAAGTAGCTTTGTATTTATGTAACTCAACTGCATATGTTATAATGAGAGAGTTAAACTCTCGTACATTGAAATTGTTCATAACATATAACCGAATGACGAGTGTTAATAAGGAAGAATAGAACTGCCAGGGAAATTTATTATTATTAATATCCCTGTCCGTTTATATTACACGAGCTCATCCCTATCCCGTAAGCTTTGCGCTCTTGTACGCCCTGAGGCGCTGTGCTTACTTATCTATCTGTCGGCTATCTATAATACTCAGGATGAAATTGATAAGTACCTGCAGGCAATCGCTTTCTTCTGTTATTACTATTAGACCAGCTCGGTCATTCAATTCTATTCCTATTTATTCAATACTTCAAGTAAATGAGAAAGTTTGTATGTTTTCATTTTTATTACTCAATCCTGCTGCAACTGTTGAACCAACATACCCTAGTTTACCGAAAAAATTCTGTTCCTGTGGGATTTAAAAAATAATAATATTTGCTTTAATATAAAACCACATACATTACATTACTTAGGTATAGCAATCTTTACTGAACGGAAATGAGAAACTCACAATTTCCTCGATATTTTATTTATTTACTTGTAATGATACGATATGTGGAAAACCGAATTACGCGGGCAAAAATCTAGTGTTTTAAAGACTTAATTAACTAAACAATCGTCAGATTTTAAAGCAGTTAGGTTTCTATTGAAATAAACATTACAAACCAATGCGCCCGTTTAGCAATATAGGTATATTGAGACTGAATAAATGATATAACAGAACCCTTCTCATTCGAGAAACTACTTTTCATAGTGATCTTAGAAAAGTCGAAGTATTTTTCTGAAAGGACTTTGACAAATAAGTTCCACGTTAGAGGACGAAACGTGTAAACAGTTTGATTTGAAAGGATAAGTGTGTTTTGGAAGGAATCAGCACCCTCGCTACTAGCTACGTGTAAGCATTTTCTCCTTTCTACGCCGTCAAAGCGTTTCTCAGTCCATTCAGTGCTTTTCCCGACAACGTACAACACGTAAAGTGAATAAGAACGATTCAAGAAAGCTCTTACAAAATAATGTAGGTAAAGGCAAGTATAGTTTCTCTGTTGATGGTTTTCGTAACCATAGAAAATAAATAGGGATTTAGAAGAGTAAGATGCTTAATTCAGAATTTACTCGTTTATAATTTTTTATAATCCTTGTAAACACCCGTTTACATAAGCTTTTTAGGGCTTCGTATGCAAAGGGTAAACAATGGGACCCTATTACTAATACTCCGCTGCCCGTCTATCCGTCTGACACCAGGCTGGAGGAGTACCTCTTGTACCGTTATTCTGCCTATATAAATAATTATACAGAGTGGAATTTTGTAATGCCACCTGAAAGAAGAGTATACTGTCGATAGAAAATTTTACTCAAAGAAAACATTCCTTGATTTTTTTAAAGAATGAAGACTACATTCAATGATTTTCGAAAATTCGCTTGTCACTTGCTTCAGGTGACTTTATAATTGCACCCTGTATAGGCAGTATACGAGATGATAATAATTAATTATAATAGTACTCAATTATTCCGACTCGCACTAGACTCACGATAACCGCAAGTTTCGTCAAACTGAAATCTACACGGGGGCAAACCTAGCTTTGAAATACATGTAAGCTAGAATCCTTTCATAGGGCGAGATGGTCGATGCGACCGCAAATCAGAAGTAAATCAGATTCGAGCGTCCATTGCCCGTTGCATTCGTGAGCGCAATCACTGAGGCCCGCTCGAACGTCGCCGCTTTGATCGATGGTCAAAACAACTTGAATATTTACCTGTCTCCGGAAAAGCAGAGCTACGAAGATGATTTTAGTAGCTTAGATTTGTCTTAAATATTTCGCTTGACCAGCAACTCAGCCTTATCCCTTGTCGACCTTATAAAGGACACCACTGTTAACAACATAGTGACTCAGCGGGCAGTGGAATCGATGATCTCTATAAGATCAGGGGCCGTACTACCATCTCTTATAGCAGTATTATTGTAATATTGTTTTGACATTTTCATACAGTGCCAGTATGGAAATTTTAAAACAATATTACAATAATACTGCTATAAGAGATGGTGGTACGGCCCCAGATCAGGGGTTTGATTGCGTATGAAAACCATATTCATCGTTATCTTAATAGTTAGCAAATTCTGCTCCCCAATTGGCTGACATAAATCAGGGAATCTATCAGAAGAAAGTAAACGATTACAATAACGAAGAATACATTTTTCTTACACAATCTAGGGGTAATAAGATTTCTATATGAAATTGAATAGTCACCTTTTCACCCAGTTGTAGTTCAATGTGTCACGACTAACTAACTAAAGTGGCATCGGACGGGGCACATATTATAGAGCGTATTATCATTGTCCGATGGATGTTGAGTTTCCAAGGTGCTGGAAAGATGAAACCGCAAAAGAATTTACCAGGACTAATTCATAATGGTCCTGGTAAATCGCTGAATCCAGATGGCGGAAAATTTTATAAATATGTACCCACAAAATGAGTAGGTATATTGGATGAATCTGAGGTTTCAATTTTGTAGTTCTACGGATTTTTACCTCTTGATACCAATGGATTCACAGTTCACACCTTTATCTCTAACAGAGACCAATTTTTTTTTAATATTGTTTGTGTTCAGTAATATTGCGTTATCGGTACAAGTCAAGTCGATAACCAAGTAGAAAAAAAATATCAATAATTTTAATAGAATAGTTTTTCCACCGTACACTTTCAGACCGTACACTTTCAAAGAGCATAAAGTAGCGACAAAATGGCCACAAATTGTGGACAAATCAGACTGTGAGCGACGAGCGGCCGCGCGCGATAGCCGACACGCGCTACGGTTGCATTGTGGGAATGATAATATTCACATTCGCTTTATAATTAAGCTAGTGAGAGCCGGTCGTTTTGCTCATGTGACCACTTATTATACCCCTTTACACCCTTACTTTCTGAGCCTACGTCATTATTGCTATCGACGCGAGAAAGTCGCTTTTCTTCTTGTTCATATAATAATATGTAAGGTATAGATAAAAACACAGTAAGCCAAAAGATTTTTAATGATCGTCAAATGAAACAGTGTTTTCAAATAGAAAAAGTAATTAAATATGTATTTATTGTTTTTCTTTTGAAAAGTAATTTATATCGAAAAAGGATCGTATAATTAATTATATAAGTAGGCTCTTGATATTATAAAGGCTGAAAATAAAAACAGCGCCTTAAAACTAAATGATAAACTTAACTCCACCTACGCTTATCTACTCATAAAATGAAATAGCTGGGAATTAATGAAAAATATTTTTAGAAAGTTAATATAAACACGAATCGCTATAAGGAGTTTATATGGATGTCATTTTCTGCTTCGTTCAACAAAAGAGGATTGCGAATTTTCATTTTCAAATAAGTAGACAATCTTAATTGCAATTTATGTAGGTTAAGAAGACGCACTATACTTGAAAAATTAATATAAGCCACTTGAAAAATTAATATATCTTCACCACCTGCAAAATCTAGTTCCTTTGTTTTCCTTTTCTCAAGGTTGCCTGGCAGAGATCGCTGCTAAGCGATAAGGCCGCCTTTTGTGCCTAAAATTAGTTTATTATGTACCTATTTCTGTTTTGTACAATTTCTTGTGTGGTGCAAATAAAGTGTATTTATTATTTATTATAAGATGAAATGTTAGAATCATTGTTTTATGACTGTATGTTCATTAAAAAAAATGGCTGGACTGGAACGACGGAAAAAAAAATGTTAATAATAATAATGTTAATAATAATAATATAATGTTAATAATAATAATAATAATAAAGATACCAAAAAATATAAATACATGAATGACTATATAAAACTTACAACTATCTTATAATAAACACTCCCCAGGCGTCAATGTCAAAGCAGTTACTTTTTATTACAGTTTTTGTGCACAGATAGCCAGTATGTAAATATGATACTGGGCATCCCGTCATACACCATCTTGAGAATGCTGTTATCAGACCTAATCAAAGGTTATCAGACTCTCTCAGTCTTTTCCAAAACGAGGCGATTATTTTTCTACTAGGTATATCTAGGCACTACAATATCTAGGTACAAAGTTAAGTACAAATCTTTGGTTAAGTAAGTAGTAGGTAATTGTAGTGTAAGGGAATAATGAGAGTTCAGAAACAACTAAGACCTCTGTGACAGTTATGACTTATATCAAAAGTATGAAAGTGAAATAAAATTGACGTTAAATTGGTGCCCTCAATAAGTTACGAGCATGAAGATAAAGATATTATTGTTAGGAAACCGATCCCTGAAAAGGACGCGCCACTTCCTAGGCCTGTTGGCAGAGCTCGGGCCAACTGACGCCAAAGCCCTTTACGTGTGTCACCCGAAGGCCGGCGTTCACGGGAGCCGAAGGAAGGTGTTCAGTTGTTCACCCTCCGGCAACCAACCGGTGCGTCTCCTGCGAGACGGGTGAGCCACCAAAAAAATTATTCTTATGTCGTACCTACTATGTATTCTGAAGATGTGGATTGAGGAGAGCATATCGCTAGTTCTGAAAATATTAAATTCACACAGGCGTCACATGTGTTTCTCAATAACCCAAACAATATATTTAGTTAGAAAGTTAAGGAAAAACAATGATCCAAACATACGAACATAATATAACATATATATACCGTTTACAATGTACCGTTTACAATTGGGCGAATAAGATAACATTCTATTGGCTTTGCGCATTATAAACGGAGCTGATAAAAAATTTACATTGACATGCAGAAAGGCTGAAAGTTTATCGAGGGAGTCATGCTAACACAGGCGTTGCGTGTTTAATTTATCAGGGCAATGTATTAAAGTCTATTCTAATGTGCAATAGTTTATTTTGGTAGCAAGTTCAAGAAAATATAGCGTCCGCCGGTTCACGACAAGGCTTAGCAGAAGTTCAGGGCTTTTAACAATACCAGCACACTGTTTGTAATCGTTGAACTACAAAAGTAAATCCTTATTTTGTTTTTGAGTGAGTTGTACATGAACATGAGTTTATAATGATATCGTCATAGAGGTCCAAGAGGGAACCCTTGACTTAAAAAGTGCGGCAAAAAATACTTTGCCTAAATTGGCAAACCCGAGCCATCGCTATACGATTTTTCACGCACACTTGCATCCGCGCATTATACTTTCAAATTGACACACTCACACTACAAAAAAAAGTGACCGCACTCACGGAGCTGTTGTTGTTAGGTTAGGTTAGGACTCTATCTAGTCGGAGCGCGAGCGGAGTGTTATAAATCTATGGTTATTGTAGACGTTACCTGATTTTTACAAATAGCTAGCTGACCGCGCAAACGTTGCTTTGCCATTTAGGGTATAAAACAGATTAGGTACGATGTATTCTCTGATCTGATTAAAGAAGACAAAATTTTTTATTAAAATCGGTCGACGCGTTTCAAAGGAGTTTGGTTGTGAAAGGTTTCGTAAGTACAACCTGGGTGCCCAGCCAAGTACAACCTGGGTGCCTTCAAGAGAAGAGTGAATAGGCATTTTCTAGGCAAGCGCGCTCCATCCTAGACCTCGTCATTTTTGTCCATCAGATATGATTGTAGTCAAGCGCAAGCCTAAAAAAAAAAAAATTTATTTCAGAGTAAAACTCCATAGAATTTTGTTAGTAACTGTAATCTTAAACCTATGTTAGTTCCTAATGATAAAAACTAAACTATAAATGTTAGTATACACTAGTCAACTAAATCAATAATTAAAAAAAAAAGAAAAAAAAATAAGAGCATCACAGCGCGAGTGAAATGAAACAAAGTTGTACACTTTCACGGTCGGTGAAGAGCGACGAGCTCTCGGAATCTCAGCATACTCCTAATTACTGAGATAATGATGTCAAGAAGCGGAAGAAGCAATTAGTATCACGAGCAGCTACGACGCTGTGAGGAACGAGGTAGGTATACAGAAAATTTAAATGACGCTTGTAATTCTTTCGTGGAACTGTATAACTGGAATGAATTGTATCCCTTGAAGCGAAAAACTTACTTTGGCGTTAGAAAACAATGAAATGATAAATTTGTAAGCTGGTCACACACATCAGACCATAGCAGTTTCTACTAAATTTTCAACAATAAAGCTATAACGCCGTATAGCTGCAAACAACTCATATCTGATGCAGACATAGAGATACACTATAAGTATATCGGTCTCATTTCTTTTTCTGTCGGCTCTATACAAATCAAACTCAATGTCTTAAATACACACAAAATTAAACACAGCGTGCATGAAATTATATTGATATTTTTAGGGGTTATTGTGTGTATTGATTAATTGCATACTGCATATTACCCATTGATCTCTACTCTTACCTCACTATATTACCTATTATCTGACAGAAAGTCGAATAGACGGTGAAATTCACACCATATAGTCTTCATTTTGGTACGAAATCCTAAATAAAAAATCATGACCGTCATAGATTTCTAGAAAGGCCTTCCTAACAAGAACAGCTCCGTGAGTGCGGCAACTTTTTATTGTAGTGTGAGTGTGTAAATTTGTTTGTATGGTGCGCAGATGCTAATGTGCGAGAAAAATTGTGTAGTGACGGCTCGGGTTTGATAACTTTTTGAAGTCCAGCGGACTCTTGGACCACTATGATAGCTGTGTTTACTTTTGTGTCTGCATTCTTTTTTATGTTGCAAACTTGAACTATTCCAAATATCATTTCATTCTCTCCACTTATTCATATTATAAAGATCACCTATGAAAATTACAAAGTCACGGTTCATCTAGCACAGCTTTATTACTCAAAAGACGAAAGTTCAGCAATTGACATTTGCCACGCCGCTATTATGAAGACAATACTGGCCCCATTAATTATATTTTCCCTGCAATACTGTTCACGATACCAATTTATTAATAGTTCACAAACATTCTACTCGGGTTTCATTTATGCCGCGAAGACAAATTCCTTTGGAAATCGGGTTATCGCCACGAGTTTGTCGAAGTATTGATTTTGTTGGAGTTTCGAGTTTGAAGAAGTTGCTTACTAACTTGTTAAGTGATTTGTCTAACGGCTTTACACGTGGACCACATCAGGCCAATAAAGAGACCAATGTCCGTACAAGTATGACCAAAAGGACTATTTTGGAAAACTGAGTACGGAAATTTATATCACGCGAATTATTGATAACGGTTATAAAATAATGCGAAAACAGGTACTACTGTCTACGTTTTTAAAACGAATAGATAGGAAATAATAAATGGTGATAACATAAAAAATACCCGGCTGAGTTTGTTATGGGCTTCTTCTCAGCGGCAGGGCGCGTTTGGAACCCTCGTAAACTTAGTTTTAAGTCGACTTGTAGTTATCACCATTCTTATGCAAGAAATGTTATGTTATACCGACGTTCGCAAGAGCCTGTATGTTAGCCCTATGTGAAAAAAAGATATTTTGATTTGATTTGATTTGAATAATATGGCTAGGGGTTAAAATAGAAACATGATAGCAAATGTTTACTGATTTAACACGCGACATGCAACACACAGACAAAAAGGTTTGAGACGATGTAATAAAAATTGAACTGTAAAAATAATATAACGCGATGCAAAAAAAGCATGGTTAGAAAATAATTTATTACTCAAAAACATGTTTATAAATCTGAAAAGCTCTGCAACATATTATATCTTGGTCAGCTACAATTTGTGAAACCCACATGAAAAGCCTTATTCGATACTAATAGAATGGGGTAGTAGTAGCCAATTCCACTACACCCGCGCGGAGTTTTCTAAAATGAAAAACTGGAGAGCGCACTTCTGTTACTCTAGTTCAGAGCCATGGAACGGAATGAATACTTCCTGTGAAACGTTAAACTAACTATATACATGAAAAAAATTATATTGCAGAGCATGAAATCTACAAGTAAATTAAAAAATGCCGCAACGCTCATTCAATAGTTTATACGGATTTTTATACTTTTTAGTTTTTGTTTGGAAATTATTTGAAAAATTCCTGTAATTTTTAGGATTTTATTTGAAGCGCAACCGGCATTCATAATACGGCCATTCTTGTTGTAGGTAATAAGAGGAAAGGAGTCATTCCTCTAGGATTTTCTAAGAAAGAAATAAAAATAATAGAATAAATTCTGCAGCAAAGGCATTTAATTAGCTCAGGCTTGTTCTTGGTAGGTACCTATTGTCCGTTATAATAAGAGTTAAACAAAAGTAAGCAATTCATTAAGAACAATCAACATTGAAAATGGGGCGAATCACAAGTATCACTGAAGTTTTTAATCTCAATTCATATTTTTAAACGGTGCTACGTAAAGTAGGTACAATAAATAATAAATAATTGTACTGACACAGATACAAAAATTCTTCAGTTTAATCCGAAGTCGCTACTAGTAGGTAGGTAGTCGATGTACTCGTATACTAAGTTGAACTAGCCATGCAGATATTTGCAAGTACTTGTGTGCATTGAAAACTTGAACTAAATTATGCGAAGAAGTTCAAGTAACAAACAGTAACTGTAACACAACAAAACCATTATTACCATTCGATGCTCGACTCAATCTTATTTTACAAGTTTTTAACCGAAAGTTACCAATCCACACGCGACGCTTCTTTCAAAGTTTAAAATCTCAACATCCTCAATATTATCACTGTCTTTGTTTTAACGAAAGAACTACCTACTTGATATTTTATTATGCCTTTGAAATCATCTTCAGTAGAAAATGAAAATTTTTATTTTTCACATAGGCCTAAATAATAGGCTGTTATGAAAAGTCAAAACTCTACCGCCAGGTTCAGAAAGCAGGCTTGTACCGAGAAGAACTGACAATAAACCCTGCACTTGTTCTTTTGAAAAATGTCTTATATACACAAGTTTTCTTAAAAAGTGTGAAAAATAATTACACATTTTTATTATATCTCGTGAGGAGATGTAAGCATATCCCTATCGTTCCAAGAAACCTTGTCATTAAAACTTCTTCAATGGTACATATCTTAACTATTTATTAGATGTTTTTTTACAGTAATTTTAAACCTTTAATCTATGCCATGAATTACTTACAGCATTTTTATACGCTGCTAAAGGCTGCAAATGGAATGTGCCATCCAAATGGAAAAGTAGCCCGTGGTGAGAATCAAACCCCCCTTGGCTTCAGGAAGGCCTTCGCATGGCTGATAGTTTCTTGAATTTTGCGGTTTAGTGTACTCTATTGATGTCCACCTAGTTATAATATAATAATAATATAATAATAATAATTTATTTATTTAAACCAAGAAAAATTTTCACAATAAAAAACTCCTTAGATCTAGTAAGTAAGCAATAAATTTTGAAACCAAAAGGTGTGCAGTTGATAGACTTCCCATTATTATGCTTGTCAGTCACTGTGATAAACCAGCGGTTTTCGGTTTAGGGGTTCCGGGTTCGAATACCTATGAATTTCAGGAGTTATATGTGAATTTGAGACAGCAAGTTCTCAAACCAATATTATATGGCCAGCCTATGGCCAGACTACGATTAGATACTGAATTAAGTATTTCTTCACAAGAATGATCGCTCACTAAATCTACCGCGAAAGATTAAAAATATCTCGTTACATAATAAATTGTTTCTGTTGTTTGCAATATTAATATGTTCCTTATTACGTTACATCGATGGAAATGAATAAAGCATTAGTCTGAACGCGTACTATAAGTTACTGGTAACGCTGTCGGAATTTAATCAGTGAGTGGCAGAGAAGCGGAGAGTGCGCGCCCGTCTCAAATTATAAATGTGAAAGCTTGCGATATTTCGTCTTTCATCTGGACGTTGCATGCAATAGGAACGTTCGAGTCATATTCGCCAATTTTTAGGGTTCAAAAGAAAAAAAACGGAACCCTAATAAGATCACTTTGTTGTTACACACACAAACAGACGGGTTTGTCTGTGTGTCACGACCCTTTAGAATAGAATAGAATACAATAGAATAGGGCTGCTGCTTACTACAGGTTTAGTTTTGGAGACTTTTAGTTTTAGTTTTCCACAGATGGTGCCATAAAAGTGATGATCACTCATAGTACGAAATATGAAAAAAAAAATGTTTTTAAAACGGAACGGAATAATGGCCGGCGCTGCGTTGCTATAACGCCAAATGATTTGACGGGCTTCATGAGAAATTGAGACTCTCGGAATTTCAAAAATTGGAAATGATTTTTTACGACTTCAAAAACTAAACACAAACAAAAAATAATATAATATGGAGTAAGAAATATCGTAAACACGTTTTAGACTGATATATCAATTATGTGTTGTTAGAAGCAATCAAATATCGCTAGCTTTAACAATACCTAAAAGAAAACTCCTAAGGTTTCCTATGATTTTTAGGGTTTCATACCAAAATGGTAAAAGTGGAACCCTTATGGTGAGACTTTCTCCGTCCGTCCGTCCGTCCGTCTGTCACACTCGATTATTTCAGTATAACTATTATAAACCTATCGACTTGAAAATTGGAATACTTGTAATAATTGCGGCGCTCATTGATTGCAATCATAAAAAATTGGAAATCTGTTTTATTTTTATTTAAAAAGGGGGGAATACCGGGTCATCGAAATTTCAAAATGAGATAACTTTATTGAGTGGGGTATCTTGTGAAAGGGCGTCACTTGTATACTCTAAAACCTATTTTTATGCCTTATAGTTTTTGATTTATTGTAAAACGTTTATTTTAAAGGAAAAATTAAATCAACTCGCTAACTAATATATTTTTTGTGATATTAACAATAAAACTTTAAAAACAAAGTTAGGTTTGCGGTTCGCCAACAAAAGTACCTACTTGTAAAATTCAACGGACAAAGGTGTTTCTTTTAACGTTTTACTTCTTTGATAGTATGGAACCCTCGGTGCGCGAGTCTGACTCGCACTTGGCCGGTTTTTTTTATCTATGGCCGAGGGTAACTATATGAACTTGCCAAAAATGTATGAGGAGAAAATGATAATAACGTCGAAATTACTGCTCTAATTTTCTTATGATACGAACTTCTACCTATTTCCTAATATTATTTAATAAGAAATAGCTTTATTGCTACTTCTATAATATTATAGCTCCTTGGAAGTATTTGTATGGGCGAGAACTTCTGAATAGGTGAGCAGTCCCTTTGACGACGCTGAAAGAGAAAATCCAAAGGGGAAAATGCTTATCGCTAGTAAATATCCGAGTGCCGATTCCTTCAGAAACACTTTTAAATGCCGTAGGTATCCTAGGAAGTGGCCTATACATACTCAACAATGCACCTTATTCTTTATGTAAAAAGTATTTTGCTGATTTTGTGAAGATGATAGTGATAGAAACTTGATTGGAAAATTTGTTCTTGATTCGAAATTCTTATCTATTTTTTTACTGTGTTGGTCATAATTATTGCCAGATAATACTACAAACTTTTTAATGATTGACTTAGTTATTTTAAGTACCTAATTAGGAAAAACCTTGTTTTTGTGACATTCACGTGCAATGCACCCAAACAACTTATGAACAAGAGCAAGAGCAAGAGTGATATAAGCAGCTACGTAGGTACGTACAGCTTTAATTATAGAGATTAGAGACTGAGGTATAAAGAAAAAGTATGTAACTTACCATACACAGAATATTATGTGTAGACCACAGTTATCTTCTATCATGGATTCATAATTGTAAGAGATTGGCAAATCTAGGTATTATTTTATTTACGTGGAATGACTAATTGTGTGGAAACAATACAGAGTAGAGAAATAATAAGGATAGCTTTATCAGATAGGGTTTCTTTTACGATCTTCTTTAAAATTGCTTGAATAAAAAATTCAGAAGTCTGCCTTTTTCAGCACTACTCCAACTGCAATAAAAATAAATTGCAACAATCGAAATGCATCAATCAAAAGCTACGTAATCTAGGTGCTGGTCAAAATGATTAAACAATTCACATTAACGAGTGTCCTTTCAGTCGAGTTCAATGGCAATTTATATCGGGGGAATCAAGTAGAAAAAGAGATATTAAAAATTCCGTCCGTAATCAAATCGAAACGTAATTTACTTCGAATGAGTTCTTATTGCGAATGTTTTATTTTTTGTTCAAACGCGTTGAAAGTTTTGTAAATACTTATTTCAGAATCAATCTGGGCGCTTTGTAATACTTTTTGCAAGTATTTTTACACTAAATTAAGCTTTTTTATATTGATCAATTATGTATCAATTATGTAGCTCTTAAATTAGGAGCTCGCTGTATCAGATTTTTTTTTAATTGTATCAACTCAGTATATTCTAATGTTTTCATAGTGTTTTATGGTTACGGCGGTGGTGGTACCGGCGGCGATCATTTAATCTTTGACAATATCACTATGGTCAAATAAGTACCACTTACTAGTATTACCTTAAAAAATGTAAATGGTTCGGTTCAGCAAGAAGTGATTCATTTGCCACACGTTTTTAAGCAGTATGTAATATTTACATAATCATATTTTTTAATCTAGTTGATTTAAAAATATGATTTTGTAAAGCACAGCATGTCACTTGATTATCTCGAACAAGGCAAGTGCCGTGAATACATTTTTGATGCAAATAAATACAGATTGGACGCACCTGCTTTCATCGCTTCGTTGTTGTAGGGAATAATTTAAGAAGCAAACAAATTGCTCTTCGCTGTTCCTGCTCAAAAAACTTTAGTCACGATGATTTCGCAAAATACGTGTTTTCCGTAAATAATTTTCATTATACCCAAGGTGTACCGAATTTGCTATGTAATTTGTTTAATTTTACCTATTATCTATGTATAGTTTATAACAATTATGTATTTACTCAAATCGTTTTACGTAGTAGGCTTTTTTATAAAGGTGAGTTACGAATTGGTACGATTTTTAAGCTATTGCAAAGCTTCTATCGCGGGCTTTGAGCGTGGAGACCGAATCCAGAAATTCCGAAATGAAAATAACCTAACACCCCTAAAGTAGAGCTTTTGGTACCAGAGAACCACGAATACAGAAGAGCGCACCTTCACAAACTTTTAAGTTTTTAGTTTTGCCATCTATCGATAAATAGCAGAAGTTTTAATGACTTTTTGAAATATCACGCTTGTCTCTTTAGTTCTGCGAATCGCCTCTAGGTGGCATTGGTTGTATCGGCGTTACGCAGTGATATTTCAAAAAGTCATTAAAAGTTCTACTATTCATCGATAGATAGCAAAAATAAAAACTAAAATTAGCTTAAAATGCTATCCAATAGCTTTACCGCGGTGAGTGCCACACGTCTTTTTTTAAGGATCAGCGCTGCTACTAATACGCTACTTTCTCTACCTTCTTTCTTCTTTTGAAATTCAATGTTAGTGTTGAACTTTTGACAGTATTTATCTACCTATCGAACATTATGAATCTCTAATAATAGACTCCGAAACAATTCGACGAATATTTAAGCGATCAAAACGGGAGTTTCAATTCTGTGACAGTATCTTGATAACGTGTAGTTATAAAAAAAATCCCGACGAAACAATAAATACAGCAGAAATGTTGAATGGAAGCAGGCATTTTTTTGCGGAAATCCATAATCATTAGGACATATTAATTTGTTTTGCTATAATTTGCTACTTGAAAAGTATTGTTTAGTACACTATGCAAGAACACTGCCCAAGTGCCCACATGAAACACCACACACAAATTTCCAACACTTTCTTCGACGCACGTTTAGTCCCGACACCGGGACATCATCAGGATATGTTGACTTCACAATGCGAAATCGTGGAGTCTCGACGATCAATGGACGTAAGAAACTGGATGTGCTCATAGATATCAGAAAGAATTACTAATCAATACGAGCGATTGTTATAAATAAATTGTTTTTAAAATATGTATTTCTTAATTAATATTTTAAAAGATTTGTATTTGGATGCAAATTGTAAAAGTGGAAGGACTTTAATTTAATATTAAAGTTTTAATAACTTTAACTATTATTCTTCAACTTTACTAGCGGAAGATTAGTAAGATCTACGCTTTAAGTTTTGTAACATTGTCTTTTGTGATTCTTCGTTCCATTTGAAATTCAGTAGAAACCTAAGTGAAAAAGTAACAATTCAAGTTAACCATAGATAGTGAAGTAAACATTTGGTACCGGTACTTTAAGGTATAATGTAAAGTTCTTGTATAACAGTTAAAGTTCATACAAATAGGAATTCTTGATTTTCAAAATAATTTATATCTTTAAATCGTTAAGAATATTCAATTGATATAATATCAAAAATATGAAGACAGACAGAGACAGAAATATAAATCGGCATCTATAAATAGAATCGCCTTCCGCAATTCAAGCTAAAAAGCGTAATTATAGGGAAAAAACACATAATTTTTTTAAATGAATGCAAAAGACAATATCCATATCCCATTTAACGATCATTATTGAATATTTACTTGTTATGAATTTGGCGCAATTAAATCTTAATTTGATATATAAGACATCATAATATTTATTATCATTGTTGATAATTTTGTATCAATGTTTGGCCCCTATGACGATACAGCTTGAGATAGATAATCTCTGGAAAGTCGGACGAGTTTGACTCAGGTATTGAGTTAGGTATAGGAATCAAATAAATAAATCATACTACCACCGGTCGCACACGAATTTGGTAAGTTGTAATCAGGAGGTCCCAAACTAAATGAACATTTTCAAATGGTATTCATTAACAGCGTTAAGCTTAGATTAATTAGTAAATGTCGTTCTACGATTACAAAAGGTAGCGTTAATCACGCTGTCAGGCTTGATTAACTCTAAAATACGAGCTGCGGCTTCTACGGAGACAAGCAAACAAATAGCCCGCTTTAAACTTGTCACAACGAACCGACCGAACATTTCAAATAATATCTTTCACTTTAGCCAGCACCTGTGAAACAAAAGAAATACAAAACCAGCAAACGTAAATTAATTCGGCGATGTACTTGCTTTTGGTGTTAAATGTAATACAAAAGTTATTATGATTAAACAGAAAAGGATATCTTTAAAATAAAAAAGAGTACCGACTCACGACGCATTAAGGCATCATACAATAAACTAAAAAGTTGCACAAAGGTTTTTGATGTAGACCAGACATTAAAAAGGGTTTTTGAAATTTCCACGGAATCACCCGACCAAAGCAAAGACGGGTCAGTGAATTAGGTAACAGGTTCACAGGTCAAAATAGGTTTTACGATTTGGTGTTAACTGTTAGAAATTTTGCATCGTTGCGTTGTTCGTTCTTAAAGAATTGGGTACAATGTCGGATCAATCAACGTTACTAATACGATAAAAAAAAAATAGGATCTCATCGAATACGTGACAGAAAAGGAGGTCAAAAGTCGGTATACCTTTATTAGCTAGCCCAATTAAAGGAGGAGCGAAATACGCATCAATTCCTATGGGGCTGAAATAAAGATTGTAAAGACCCTTGACAATGAATAATAATTTGGGCAGCTTTAAAAAAAAGTGTTTGTAATTGATAAGACTTCGGCTATAAATTTTATAGTTACAACCTACAAGAAAGTTTTTATGTTCAGACCTTCAGACCACTACTGAACCGATTTGGCTGGATCTTGAAATTAAGATAGCTCACTATAGGAATAACATGGTTACGGATGACATATCTAATATAATATTTGTTCGGGAAAAATTCTTTATCCTCGCGAGGTTTAAATTATTTTATGGGGACCGGGAGCAAAGAAAATTTTTTAAAGAAATTTCTTTACGCCTGGCAGATGCAACGCGTGACCAAAATGTTGGCCTCTACTTTGGCCAAAGAATCAGTATAGCGATACAACGAGGCAATGGGGCCAGCATTTTGGGAACAATTCCCTCTGACAGCGGTCTACTAGATTTAACATTTTAGTTTTGTATGTAGATTTTAATTTAGATATATGTAGATTTTAATTAAGATATATTTTAAGTTTATTGCTAGTTTTAAATTTTTAATTTAAGTATTTTTCTTAAAATCTGAATACTGAACTTATTTACGAATAAATAAGTCTCTGCCTACCATAGAAGCAGATACCTAGGAACTTTCGTACTTAATCCTGCATGGTCAAGTATTATTTTATGATATGACTTATTTGTAACATATTCAAAGCAGTTTCAAAAATATTACTCCGCGGACCATTGTTTGAAAATTTTGTCGAATTTTGTCGATCTCTCTATCCGGTACATGTTTGTTACTTTCGAAATCATAATTTTAAGTTGCTAGTCGAGCATTCTCATTGTTTGGCGACGTAGTGTTCCCGTTCACCTGTTGTTGCCGTCGCGTCGTATGGCCGCATATTACGTCAGCGGCATGTTTGTTGTCCGGAGACCACCAATCAGCAGTAAATTTGATTTGGGCTGACGGCGGTCGCGTTGGCCGTAGCATTCGTGAGTGTAATCAAAGTGGGGCGAGCGCCGTGAATATTTAATGAAAAATGTGTTATCAGCCTAATTGAAATGTAAGGGAATGTGTTTACACATTTGCATTACGTAGGTTGTTTTTAGCGTGTTACTGCTGCCGCTACGATGTGACCTGCATAATGAATAAATGGTCAAATGCGAGCCGAGCTCGCGCTCTGAGGGTTCCGTACCATCAAGCTTATTCTCAATAGTATTAAAGTAAACACCAGTTCAAAAAACGACAAAAATATCACGTCGGTTGTATGTAATTAGTAGATTGTTACACAAGGGACGTAAGTAAGCTATTGCAGAACAAGATCCAATTTGGCGCCAGTGCGAGCGCAGCTCGCATAGGGCGCTAATGGATCGCGTGCACCCGAGATATTTAGTCACACGAGCGAGCGCAGCGAGCGAGGATGAATATAGTTCGAGGGTGTAATAGCTACTTGCAACCGAGGTAAGCATTCTACTTTATATCATACTTGCGAGGTAAATAAAACATTGGTAATGCAAAATGAAATTTTAATTAGAATAATTAGCAAATTTAGAGAAAAAATAGAAAAAAAAAATAAAAAAAAATAAAAAAAAATAAGAAAAATTAAAAAAAAAAATGAAAAAAAAAAAAGTAATTTAAAAAAAAAATATTAAAAAAAATAAGAAAAATTAAAAAAAAAATGAAAAAAAAGAAAAAAAAAATTAAAAAAAAATTCAAGCAAAGTGCGACGTAATGTTACCCTTGAACTGTAATGTGAACATTACAATTCAAGCATAGTGCGACGTAATGTTGCCCTTGAACTGTAATGTGAACATTACAATTCAAGCATGTTGCCTTGAATTGCAAACACCAACTTACAAGGAGACTTTCCACCATTTTATTTTCGCAAATTATAAATTAACATTGAGATAATTAATAGGTCCCGCCTGCTTTATTTTTAAATTGAATGCGAAAATTTAACTAAAGCTTTCAGCTCATAATTTTGTTTGTTAAAATGAAGTAAAAATTGCATCGTTTTAAGTTTATTATAATTTTGTTTTCGTTGTCCGCCTTGTTTCAGTTTTTTAAGTTATTGCATTTTAGTTGACATTTTTGCAGTCGGGTTTTTTGATTTTTTTAATTATTTATTTTATTTCAGGCTTTTTAGTTGCCACACTTTACGAGCGAAACCTAAGTACTTTTATCTACACAATGTCAAAGACGTAAAGTGGGTATATTTGGTTATATATTATATTATGTCCGTTCAAGTCAGTCAGTCACTTGGAAGAAGTAAAAGTTGTAAACAGTGTCGTCAAACGCAAACCTGGATTTTATCCCGGAATAGTATGTTTCATTACAAGTGCGGAAAGGCTGTTATTGCAAAGAGTTCCGACAAATGTCTACCCGAGCCGAGGCGCAGCCGAAAGCGAGGGTTGACAGTCGGAACAAGTTGCAATGACGGTTCCGCACGTGTACTGAACGATTATTTTTAATACAGTTGCGAAAAAATGAAGCAATTTAATAAAATAATAAAAACACAATAAACTCAACTAACTTAACATTTTTGAAAAACTATTTGCTTTTTTCTCTTCTCTCCACGCAATAAATTCGTCGTATGTAGATATGTAGCGACTTTTTGACTTTTCCGGTAAAATGTTCTCCGAAGCATTTTGTGCAACAAACAACTAAACTCGCAAAGAAAATTTCTGAAAAATGGCGCCAACCGTAGAATATAAGCAGTTTTTTTTTCTTCACCCGTGATTTAAAAAAAAAATTAAAAAAAAAATTTGGTCATAGACTAAATAATATTCTGGTACGCAAAGGGAACTATGCCCATACAGCCAAGTCTTCAGTAGATTTTTTTTATTGATATGAAATGAAAATGAAATTTAATGAGATGAAATGAAACCTAACCAAACTCATTCAATCAAATCTGATATTGAAACAAATTAGTAGCTTCTTTTTAGAAATATACGTATTTGCATGAATCATAAAAACTTCTTGGTTGGTTTTTCTTTTTAATAGACATTATTTTGACAGTTGGGAAAGATAACGCACGAGTTCGGGAAAGGTAAAAAAAAAGCACGAGTATGTAATAGCCCACATCCCGAACGCTATACGTCCCTGCAATACGCCACTTTTTGAGCAACTGTATTAAAAATATATTATAAGCTGACCAGTAACATTTCATAGGTGTAGTTTGTGTACGTTTAGGGCTCAGGCGTATCTAACTCACGTCGCTTTAAGCGGATCGTTCGGGAAAAACTGAGATTACAAATAAAAATAGAAAAAATCTTTATTTCACATAGGCCTAACTTACAGGCACTAATGAAAGGTCATTTGTTTTATATTATTATTATATTAATATATTAATATATTTTATATTACTTAATATAAAACGATATGGTGAGCCTACCTTGTTAGGGTGATTAGATTAAATCTGATCGACAAAGTGGAGCGCGTCTTAAAGTACACACAGCGCCATCTAGGGCGAGTAGCGAAAGTACAGATGTTAAATAATTGTTTAATGATTATATTAAATTATGTTTTCGATTTATGCTATGATATACCAAGTAAAAATGCACAATATAAAGTACGACACACATTTGGTCAATTACAAGATTAACGCTATCAAAAACTAACAATATTACCATTTTGAACGCATTGATCGACTGTTTATAATTCCAAATTAATTCGAAACATATGACTTATATATATTTTTGTAATCTCCTTGTAATTCCCTTCATTTTGATACCCCACTCGATAGGTTTGGTTATAAATATTTTGTAAATGACTGACAATTTTAGGCCCAAAATCCGCCATTTTGCTTTTTATTTTCAAAAACTTATCTAAGAACACTTGGGTTAATGAGACGAATCTAACGATACCATTAACGTCAAAATCCATCCAGCCGTTTTGAAGATACGTGGTCATAAAGAAATTTACATACATACATACATACATACATACAAGATACGCGCGAAAAACATAACCCTTCTTGCAGTCGGGTAAAAAATAGACCACGTCCCTGCAAAAAAATTGTAGCTACTCCTAACTCCGGTGCCCTATCCTATGAGAATGAAAGACTCGATTGATCCAGATCGATTGTAGAAGTCTCTACAAGAATAATATTACTATGATATTTTTGCCAAATTAGTAGATACAATATAGTATATGGGAATAGCTTTCAAAACCCCCAGGAAAATAGTTACGATAAATTGAAAGCAACGTGAAAGTAGCTTAAGTGGAAAGGATACGAGTATGTGTTCTCACAAACACGTGTAAAGAATTCTCAACTCACTTGACTGTTTACCGGCGATGGCGTGATAAGCATTTTCTCTTTCAATTGGGTGACTGGCCGCCTATTCAGCCCGTCATAATATAACAATGGCTTATGGCTAACATAGAATAATATAAAGGAATGAGAAAGTGTCGGGTTTTACTTGTAAAACAAGCATTTTTTTTAAATAAGCACAACTTTTCTAAAACTAAGAAATAAATGCAATGAATAAAAACAAACGTCCATGGGCGTCGGTGATTGCTTACAATCAGCTCGCGATGACTATAAGAAAATGTATATAAATTTTACATAGGATCTATAAATAAAATATAGAAAATTCATTTAGAGATTCCATATTTATAATATACGAGTACATCGAACAACAATAATCTAGTGTAAAACCTAGTATTTCTTTAGTTCTACAAAATGTTTTTTACTGTTCTATCAGTTTTAAATAGAAACTCATATTATACGACTTTACTTTTACGAGTGGGTATCCGCTATTAGTTCCAATAGGCACCGATACCTTTATTCTAGTTTGCTTAAGTGCTTCGTTTTAGGATTCCTTTCATGAGCAATTCTCTGCCATTTCTTCTCAAAAGGGTTTAGAAAAAGGATGTTCATGCTTCGCCGACCTTGTTAAGTAAAAGGTAAAAGTGTGTGAACGAAACAAGATGCTCCATTGGATAACGTATAATGAACCGTATTCTTTTATTTTTTAAATGCTCCACTATTTTCGGACCCTTATTTTTGTAACGAGTTAGTACAAAAGTATATTATGTTCTTAGTACAATTCTATTCATAAATAAATGTGAGAGGTTGTAGTTTCTGAGTTTGCGACATAAGTTTCGATGTTTATTACTCAAACACGCTCCAAATACTAAACTTTCGCCTGAAATTTGGAGCATAGATAGCTTGTAACTTGGACTAATATGTAGGTTACTTTTGACCTCAGAAAAATCCACAGTTGCCGAGTCATTTGGTAATATGTAATAAGCTAGTTATATCAATCTATAGCTACAGTTTTAGGTAGATTGTAATAGTTTTACTGAAAATAAGGTATGACTGTGTCAGGGCGCGTTCCCACTTTGTCATGACGACAGATAATCGTGAAGTTTTAAGTGTCGTGGCTTATATGTTTAAATGTTTAGACGACAATCGTGTCGTTCTATATATGAACCACCTCTATTTAAACATATAAGTCACGACACTTAAAACTATACGATTATCTGTCGTCACGACAAAGTGGGAACGCGCCCTAAGAGAACGGTATTCGTGGAAACCGAAATTCACACGTGGAGCTATGGACATAAACTAGTAAATAATAAAATATAAACAGAAATTTAAACTATTTTAGGGTAGAATGTACTTAATGAATTTTATGGAAATACTATATGCCATAACCTAATACTATAAATACCTACACCTACCTACCTATCTACAGAAGTTGTTGGTAAATATCTTCTTGATCTTATCCAAGTTTGAGCTCTTTTGATCTGGAATTTTGGATATAACCTACCTAAAATTTCGGCGTGTTATAATGAAGTTTCTTAATATTATGTAAGAAAATTGAAATCAACAAAGTTTTGTTAACCAAAAGTTGCAAATGCAAAGTAGTTTAGGAGTAGCAAGGAATTCTCTAAAACTCTACTCTAGAGAACAGCTTTGACTAATTAAAATAACCTCAATATTCTTTCCTTCTATTTTAGTCAAATATTCATTCAAAGAATTGGGAGACTCAGACTTGAGACCGCCAACGAGAAAATTGTAATATTGTCCTAATATAACATCATTATCGAAAAACATGAAAAAATATCTTTTTCACAATCTCATATAGCTTTCAAGTCCATAGAATTTGTTACGACAAATTGACTCATAGACATGAAAGCAAAGGTTTTCCAAATTAAAAAAAAGATCATGTCCACGTTATATAATATAACGTGACTATCAATAATATACCTACCTGTAATCTTACTCGTTACATTTAGCCTACTACATTATTTGTTCTAGAAGCCTTAAGCTATTATTTCCAACATGGATGAACACGCGTTGAGTGTATTGAAAAGTTGAACCAAAATATCCGAGGATGTTCGCGTGCCGACAAACTGCAGCCGGAACACAACAAAGCCATTACCACTGGATGCTCGGCGCAATCTTATTTCACAAGTTTGGATCGAACCTATAAAGTAACTCATCCGCATGCGATGTTACCTACAATACACACATTGAGACCCAGAAGCCAATTCAGTTCAGACCAAATATGTTCCTCAGCACTTTCCTTTCAAATACCGCTAGCTTAATGGCAGTAAGACATTTAATATTTTTTTTACTATCTTGCTAAAGTTGAATGCAAAAAAGATGGATGGTTGATGAATGATTGCCCCTATGAAATCCATCAGAGACCCTGGTTTACTCAACAAATTATAAAAAATTGTAGGCTTTTACGTTGATCCAAAACGAAGGGGAGCAATATATGAAATAGCCTGATTTGCTTTGAGAAAAGGACTCCTTGTGTCTCTCTCACTAACACACTCAAGGAGTCTCTCACTAACATTATATTAGCCCACATATATTTTACACTGTTACCACACTTTTGTCTAACAATAGAACCCCAATAGTCTACTTCTTTGTGTATATACTAGAAGCGAAGCGAGGACAAGATAATTTAGCGCAAGATTTACACTGGCCGTGTATTAACCTCGCTAACACCTGGTTTATCCATTAATTTTCATTCCGTCTATATGTGGACCTCCCGAAATATATTAAATTTAATGATATATGACACCTGAGTAACAATTTATTGCTTTCCAGACTTCCGCTTCGTTTAACTAAAAGTTTCATTATATTTTTTTATAAAATCAGTTTTCAATGATTTACATTTTTTGTTAATACTTAATCGGCGTCGTCTCAAATAGTTATTATTGGAATTAGAGTGATCGCTACATTTTCTTGACTGTACGTAAAAGATTTCGGATGCCAATATCTTTTTATTTGAATGCTCTATTAGAACTATTTAATTACTATTACATTTAAAGTCAACATGAAGTGAAGCCAATTTCTGTTACAAGTTTGAATCTTTGGATGAAATGGATTTTGTTGCGTCATTTTCAAGCATCTTCATTCGAAAAGCAAAATTATGCTTGAAACAAATTTTATTATTGCTAATTTTTTAAATAATAATAATTGTATGCTCGTCTAAAGAATTTAAACGGGGTATACTGTTTAGTGTAATTGTGTCGGGCGGGAATATGAAACGATCTCTTAAGACTACATATCTTTGTTCGGACCGATCACTAAATAAATAAATAAATACTTGACCCTCGACAGCTCGAAGTCTTTGTTCGAGACTTTTTAAAACTATTAAAACTTTGAGATGGCACAGTAATTGTCCTTTAAGTTTTAAACTTACTGAGTTTTAAAGAAAAACTTTTACAGCTACATTTTAATTTGATTTCTCGATCATTGGCTGAATTAAAAGGTTGGAATTTAAATCCATCGTCGCGAGTCCCCGAAATATTAGAAGTTACCTAGACACAAACTAAAAATATACACAATCACAATGAGGAATCCAGATCTAGAAAAAGCAGACTAAGTGTATTATTTACTTACTCATATTGGACTGAAAAGACGTAAACGTATGAACACTCGATAATTTAGAAAGTACGGAATAACACATAAAACTAAACTCCATTTTATATTTTCATGTGTGATTTTAACCATCGCTCGATAGATGGCGCTGTATTCAATTGGCTTGCGGTAACAAGTTCGTCATACCAAATCTCTATACGTAAATATTCAATAGCTTAACGTGATTTCATGAGTGCCCATTCTGTTGACTAGTAAGAGACTAGACTTTCTTTCTAGATAGAAAATTCTAGATTTTCGAAGATTTTCGTAATTTTCTTTGAGACGGGATTTTCTTCACGCTAAAAACCATTTTCTTTCAAATAGGAATTTTATTTGAAGTTGTATCCCCTTATTATTTTGTCAGAAAATATAATCAGATGTATAAATAAATTATCCGCTGCCCAAGTCACTCCACTATTCACTTAATATAAATATGTTTGAAAATCCATTAAAACAAAGACTGTATTAGGTAGGTATACAAGGCATGTCGATGCTCTAGTTTTGTTTTTGATAACTTAATCAGTTGATATAACTGAATCCAGCTGTTATTAATAGGTATGTACCATAAATACACTTTGTCTTATTCTCCTCTGTAGAGGTTTACGTACTTTTTTTGTAAAGAAACATATTCACAATTCAGGTAATATTCTATGAGAGATATTAACAAAGCCTGATATTTATCTCGCTATGACAAAGAGAGCATATCCTCGGGTGTTTTTGAAACGCGTTTTCCAGAAAGTATCTGAATGGTTAAATCTATTGTTTGCAATACAAAAGAGCAGAACAATATGTGTAGTTGAAACTCTCAGATAAAATCATAATATGTAAACGTATTGAATACAAACGTATGCGAAACGGTTTGAATGTAACAAAATAAGAAATGTGAGAAGGTTTTATTTACTGGAGTACTAGCATTTGCTTGCGTCTTTAGTACAGTTTCGATTAATAAACTCGAACTCATGTATTTTGTTAAGTTAAGATTGATTAATGCTGCTATTGGGACGAGCATAATTATAACAATCTATGTAGTTGTCAGTCTGCCAAAGAACTGAAGAGGATAATATCTACAATTTTCGTTTGCAATGAGGTACAATTACTGATCTCCATAGAGTATATAGAATATACTCTGGATAGCTGAAATGAAGACACTTGATTTTCGCCATTTTGGCGCTGATTGTTGCGTAATCTAGCGTGAGCGTCTATGGAACTAAAATCAAATGTCATTCAAAACGACGGTCCACTTCCAACAAATGTCAATTTATTACCGTGGACGCTCGGGGGAGGCGCTTCAAATCGGCACAAAAAATGAACTATCAAACGTATGGAATCATGAATCCAGAGATACATATCAGTGGGTACAATTATTAATAGTAAAAAAATACACACGTGAGTTTAAATCTCGCAGAGTACGACAATGATTTTTATACGGTTTGTATAATTTATAGGTGTCTTATATATTATTATGTCCTAATTTCACAGTATCAATAAGTCCCACGCATTTTACTTTTTTTAGAATTTAACTAATATAAAACAAAACAATGTTGAAACTAAAACAAAATTTTATTTATCGTGTTTATAGTCTACTGCAGGTACTTACCTCTAGCTTATAAATCATGTAACCGGCTCCTTTATTAAGACTTAACCTACGAGTAAGTTCGATAAGATCAATATTAGTATAGTAAACCGGCGAAACTTCTAAAACTTGATTACACCGTAACGTTCTCGATATTTTCCGAAGAACAAATTCTATGAAGGAAACATGTTCACAAACGCGTGAGAACCACCGATAGAAATTGTGCAAACTAAGTTGCATTGAGAAAAAGCGAAAAATATAAAGTTAGAAATTCAGTTTTTTTAAACAATTGTCTCGGTATTTTCTTTCATTTGTAAATAATTGAAACGAACTTTAATCACAAGTTATAATTATTTTCTTTGCAGCTTATTACTATTATGTTGAAGTAAATTGTTGACTGTGAATTCTGGAAAAGATCAGGTTTTGGGATAAAGAAATGATGATATTTTTATTGTTCATATCATGTTTCTATTTAAATTTGTTAAAACAAGTAATAAGAAACATTTCAAAAGGTGCGTTTATTAAAATTGGAATGTTTATCATGAAATCACTGAAGAATAATGAATAGAAAGCTAGCAGTTTATCAAACTTAATATTTGAAAATCAAATAGTTCATTTAAAAAAAACTCGTAATATTATAAATAGGTACAGATTGCTATGTCATTGCCTAGGCGCTCTATCTCCAAAATATGTTAATTATCTTAAAACATTGTAAACGTTTAAGTAACTAATAACTGTAATAAGTTTGATCTAGTACTGAGTATTAAGAGTACACTAACCCACGATGTCTCCCATACAAACGTAATACCAAAATCATTTGTAATTCGTGCAAATTTCGATCATGTTGTGGTGTTATTCGGGTTCATTAGTAATAATCTATGCTCCTGGCCACATCTGGTTCCGAAATACTTTTGTTAAACGAAATTGTAAACGAATTTAGTTTTGCTCATTTTTATGTCAAGGAGGACATGTTTTCTGCTTATTTGTTTTGTAATAAAAACAACACTACCTCACGTCGCATTAGTTCAGGAGCACAGTTTTTACTGTCCAGCTAATAAAAAACACCAGTTAATAAAGAAAGTTACCAGTTTTCATTCATAATTTTTGGTATTACGGAACGCGACCAAAGATTTAAAAATTTTGTTCAAAATTGATTATTATTTAAAGAAGTATTTATCCGAACCAAATATGGCCAGGAGATTATATTACTATATGAATCCGAATAACACCACAACATGATCGAAATATGTACGAATTACAAATGATTTGGTATTTTGAATTAATGGAGACATTGTAGTTCACAGGCCCCTTAATACTCAGTACTATAAGATCAAAGAAGAAGTCATACAATGTACCTACACGTACTGGTGAGGGGTTCTCGTTAATGACTGCAGTAATAATAATGTAAGAACGCCAACTCCTAACAAGAGAAGCGAAGATTCCGTTTTAAAACAATCACCTTTTAACAAACGGAGTTCGGAAGTGAGCTTTAATTTCGTGTTTTGGCGATATTTGGCAAATTAATTCGGAAACTTGATCTGAACACGCGAGCGCAAGATGTTTGTTCTGGCAGAGTTTCTTACTTAATAACTTGTTTGCTTCAGGCCAAATACTTTGCCTTTCTAGAGCTCTTAACTCATTATAGTAATCCTATTATAACTTTAACTTCTCGGTAGTACGTAAACATTTTGATTTCGTCAAGTGTTCTAGCGTACGGGTAGGTATTTATGGAATAATTAGTTGACCCGGTAAACGTTGTTTTCCCATTAGTTAATTCCCAAAATTGCTTACAAGCTAAACCCTCTAAAAAGAAAAAAGTAAAACAACAACAAAAGGAAAAAAAAGTATATCAAAAATAATTCCGGCAAAAAATTAAAAGGTTTGAAATGAATGATAATAAATACAACAATTAGTACCAATATAAAATGGGGTAGAAGTCATAGAAGGAAAGGGAAAAAAAAAAATTTCTAGGGCAGACAACGAGAATTACCAATGTAGCTATTATTCATAAAGATGAAATATTATTCGGTTATGCAATGCATACAGAATGCTGAAAAAAGGTATACCTATACTATAACAAGGGCTAAGTTGCTTCGCATTATTCTTTGTGATGGTTGTTGCAAGTAGGTATTTCATAAAACAGTTGATTGGTTTGGATTAAAAGATATTTTAAATCTGCATTTCGTCAACTGCAAATCTGAATTTTTGACTGTCGTGGGTTCGATTCCCACAACTGGGAAAAGTTAGAGCGGTAAGCATGTTCATATTTTCAAGTTCTCTGGGTGTCATTCCATAAAATACATTGTATTATATATTTATGTATATTTAATATTGTGTATATTTATCAAAAATTCAGTACCCTTAACACAAGCTACCGCTTACTTTGGGACTAGATTGCGATATTTGTAATGTCAAAAAAAATCAATCAGATATTTCGATATCATTGGAGATTTTTCTATCTCTAGTCATTAATTCCCCAGTTTAGTTTTGGGAGGCAGTCAGTAAGTTCCTGTACATTGTAGGGGTATTAACACGTACATAGTTAACAGTACATTGGAATGCGCTAATTTAAATTGCAACGCAGAGCTGCGGCGGAAGTTTTTCCCCTCGTAAATTCCGAGCCGGCGAGGCTTTCCGCCTCCACCCGGTGCCTGATTAAACTCTTTAACATTAGCGTTAAGTCAGATTTATCAATGATTACGTTACATTACGAACTTTGCTGTATTTTTTTGGTACGAACTAACGATTTTTTTTATTTTTAAACACAGGTTAGTAAGTGCTGCACAGAATATGGCAAGTACGAGAGTTCATACCAGTTTTTAAATACCGCCCACTGTTTTGCCGTAATATGCTTGACATATTTTGATTAGATGAATCGAAACGAAATAAAAATGAAATAAACAGTCAAGTGCGAATAGGACTCGAGCACCGAGGGTTCTTACATTGAAAAAATAAAACCATAAGATACTTTTCTTACCGAACGGCATACTTAACTTTGTTTTTAAAGGTCAATTGTTATCTCCTAATATACCAAAAAAAATTAAATAACGAAGTCCTGATTTTCTTTTCTAAAAAAAAATAAAAATGATTTAAAAATTTTTATGATTGCAATGATGTCGGGCCATTATTATATTATGCCCATATCCTTAATAATTACTAAAATAAAGGGTCGTGACATGCAGACAGACTCCAAAGTGACCATTATAAGGATTCCGTTTTTTTCTTTAGACGTACGGAACCCGAAAAATGACAGTTGTCTGCGCGGAAGGCACGTGATCAATTCAACGATATGTGTCACAGATGCTGTTGACTATTCTACTAAAGCCTTTTATTCCCATTGGTAGTCCAATAAGCAACTGACTTGCAATTATTTTATTGCTTGAGCAGAGTCATATTTGACACAGGAATTTCATTCCTTGAAACAAGAAAAAGACAAAATGCATAATATGAATTTTACTAACAACATTTATTATTTGTAAGTGCCTGCGAGTATCTACATTTACATTTACACATTACATACATTATTAGTACATTTTGTTTAGGTAAAATCTTCCTGAATAATACAGATAAAATTCTTTGATTGTAGCATTGTCTACCTACATTGTATTCAAAGTTAGTAATTTATTGGTTTTCGTGGGGTTTTCCTGTGGGGTATAAAAGTTTCCAGTTTCTTAAAAACTATTGACAGCCTCTTAGCGTATTTACATACTGTTAGTATTGCTATTGTAGGTACTATAGTATAACTATTACTTTTATTGTTCAAAAAGTTACTGATGTGAACAAGTTACCTCTTCATAGTAGGATAAACATATTCAAAAAAAATGTATGTATATATACATAATATTATATTTTCACTTTATCATCTACATCCTAGCTTTAATTTATGTTATAATTTATAATGCAAAATTAGTCACAGAGTACTTTTATATATGAAATTAGAAAATCTCGCGTGAAATTAATATATCTGGGTGACCGAGCTTCGCTCGGTAGTACCTATTACTACTGGCCAATAGATGGCAGTAAGAGTCATATTTTTTTTGGTTCATTTTCTGAAAATGAATTCTTTCTAAAAACTCAGTGATTTTATGAAAATTCTATAATTTTATCTAGGTACATCTTTATTTATACTAAGATTGTGAAGTTCTGTAGGTAAATATTATTTCTATTTCAAACGCTATGTGATTACAATAGCTGTAGTAGTAGTAAATAAACAGCAATTAGTAATTAATATTTACGCTGCATGCAATAATTATATTCATTGAATCATTCACTGAATGCCTTGATGCAATAAAGCGTTGAGTAGATAAATTAATGAAAAACACGTTCAGTTGCTTTTCAATTACTATTTTGGATAGTAATGGATATCGAAAAATAAAAGCAAATGTGCTTTCATAACATCATACAGTCAACATAAAATTACGTTCCCTTCATAAAATGAAAACTCGTTACACCATAACTGGAAGACTTTTTACCACAAGTTTTTATGGACAATAACTACATAGACAACTTTTTTTTTTTTTGTTGAAAAGAATTAGGATGTTACTAACAATTAATCCAGTGTTTCTTTTTAAACATGGGCTTCATCAAGAGTATTAGTAAATTATTATCGGTTGAAAAATTTCAGTTCATAAAAGACTTCATTTTGAAAACCTAGCGAGCGACAACGGGGAAGCTCATTGTTAAAATGTCCGAAAATTAACTGGCAAGTCACGGCCCAATACAGTCTCAACAAAGAACTCGCTAACGATCCAAATTTATCCTTGACTCTGCACTAATACTGTCATTAAACAACCCTTTGTTTTTCAGCTTTGACAAAAACCCCCGAGTGGCACCTCGGGAACTCTAATTTTTATCTCTCAATGTACCTCGAACAAAGCTTAACCTGATTTTAAAATAATGGGCAAAAACCAGTTCACTGGAACTAAGGTTATTTAAAAACATGATGGGAAAAATGACGGGAAATTTTAAAGAAATAACCCTTCAGCTCTTTTCATTATTTTTGCTGTAACGAAAAGTTGCGACAATAATCTGGGAGCATGCAAGTTGTGTTCCTGTCAAGACAACGGTAATCGGTAGCTGATGGTCTGAACTCTGAGCGTATCGAATGGACAGGAAATGTAGAGTATGTATCGGACACCAAATAATAACTTACATAGCCAGACATCTGCCGCTACATTTCATGTGATAAAAACTACTACTACTGGAACTTTGCATAAGTGCACTTAAAGAGGGATGGGTAATATTATTAGCAGTCGTGTTAATAGAAAAATATGGTAGGATAAAGATTCGTTGCTTGGATGGTGTCAAGCAAGACCCAAAATCGATTGCTATTAAACATTTGTAAAAAGACGTAAAATACAGTGACCGAAGAGAAACTTTTATTTTTAATGATGATCTACAAATACTTATCTTTTAAAATCAAGAGTATTTCGTTTCACAGTAATACAATTTTTTTGAACCGAATGGCTCATATTTCTGTACTGAAGCCATCAAAAACCACTAACTTATCAAAGTAAATATATGAACTTGTTATGACTAGAGCAACTAGGTAAACTTCTCTCCAATAACAGCTCATAATAAAATCATCTCTCGTAATAATAATATATACTCGTAAAAGAACAAATTATATTAAAATCTTCTGTTTTCATCTCGTTGTCCCAAAACCACACGTCATATAATATTACATAATTAACAATTTAATATTATACTCGTACGTATTAGCGAAATGTTTTGCCAGTAATGCCAGCGGTCATAACCAGAAGTTCTAACTTCTAGGCATCTTAAACTGTATGATAAGCGCTTCACTTTAAGCACAACAACTAGTTTAAACTAAGTTACACTTACCCATAGTTACACTAGCTACATAAATATTAAGTTAATCCAGTTAGAAGACAGATGTTTGTTTAACTCGATAAACTATAACTAAGTACAAGGCATCAAGTGTATAACATAACTCATTCACTGATTAAATTTTTAATTAAAAAAATAACTACCTATTATGCCGAATACCAAGCGAGAGAAAGAATTTTATAAGCTTGCACTGTTTCAAAATGAAAACTGAAATAAATAAAACACAAAGAAAATAAATATCTTCAAGTAGAGCAAATAAATTGGATCACTTGTTGACCATTGCTAATGAAATGCAGACCTCAGCGAGTACCCCGATGTTTAGTTTAAAACTACTTACTTGCTTTCAACTGTCAGACGTTTCTTTTATTTAGCTGTAACACAGAATATTATGTACAGTTACAATCTAAACAGTAACAATAAATATAAAAAAATAAAGATGATTTGTTTTTGCAATATTAAATGATTTCTTAGAGCCATTATTAATATTATTTTAAAACTAAAATTTTAAACTTTGGTTTATTTATATTTCGGTTAGACACTAAATTTAACCGTTGCAGCTACACGAAAATGATCTAAGGTCTTTGTCCTTGACTTCTTGTTTTGTCGGTGAGTCTACATTATTCTTGGTTTGTAAAAAATAAGTTACGCTCAGATAGATTTGTAGATTAGTTAAATTTGATAGTATGTGAATAATTTGATATTACGTAATAATAATTGCAATTCTATTCAATTTAAGTCATCTATTTATTTGGCAAACATATGATGAAAATTATAGAAGCCGTCTTAAATCGAATATTTTTTTGCGCAACGAATCAACCTAGCTGTTAAACGCAGAAATTCAGCCTGCCACTGTACTTCGCTGCATGTTGGGAGGACTTGTACTGTAAATAGATAAGTTTAACTAATTGAAAAAAAAAAATTTTTAATTAGTTAAACTTATATATATAAATCTTCGCTATTGTCTGAAATCTAATCTCTAATATACATATAAAATAATCGTGTCACAGTGTTTGTAACCAAACTCTTCTGAAACGGCTTGACCGATTTTTATGATTTTTTAGGTACCGACTTTTATGATTTTTTAGGTCTAAGTAGTTCGTAGCCATTATTTTTCATACCTCTAAGAGAGAAATCATTTGTGACTTAACAGCTATAGTCTAAAATAAAATAAAAATATTATATAAGGTTCAGGTAAAATCAGGAATCAAGATGTCAAGTTATTTACAAAGCTTCCTACAAGCGTTTTCAATGTCCGTTGACATCGCATTGGAACAACGGTATACGCGTGGACGTTCAAAATCAGATTTACCTCTGATTTGTGGTGCAACGAGGCCACGTCCGCTGCGTCGAGTATTGTTTGCTTAAATGTCGTACTCTGAGGCATTTTGGTGTTTCGCTCGTTCCATTTTGCGGATGCTTATAGTGCGCGCTCGACTTCGAGTGGGAGGTCGCAGGTTCGATTGTCGCCACGGGCCACTTTGGAATTTTATAATTTCTGAATTGGCTCAGGTCTGGTCTGGTGGGAGGCTTCGGCCGTGGCTAGTTACCACCCTACCAGCAAAGACGCACCGCCAAGTGATTTAGCGTCCGGTGCGGTGCTGTGTAGAAACCGTTGGAGTGAGTTTACTTACCCATTCCAAGTTAGAACGTTAACATCTTCAGCTGCATCATCACTTTCTAACTTGTACATAATAAAAATGAAGATTCACTAAATTGAACGAATTAAAATTGTAAATGCTCCGTTTTTCCGTACAATAGTTTTAGTTCCGTTATATTTAATTAAATGAAACATATTCGTACCTACTTTGTAAATATTATATTCAATCGCCGCTTGCAAAATATTCCAAGTTACTCAAACGGTTCGCTGATCGGAATCAAATCGAGCAGGCATACTAAGCATGAATAAAATGAAACGTAATTACTCGCGAATTACTTTTCCATAAAAATAGTTTCCAATTGTATGTAATTTTTTCATTTAACGGATGTTATATTTATTTGCTTGCGTTGTTATATTTTCAGATATATAAAGAAAACATTTCATCAAGTCTTAAATAAGAGAAGTTCTGAATTTGAAATTATTGAAACTTATGTTTGATCAAACTGTGGATCAAACATATTTTTTCAACGAAATTTTTGATGGAGTAAACTAACTTTGAAACTTTTAGATTTATTTATCATAGTTAAATAATAGTCATAGTACAATATCTAAATAACAAAGTATTTAATTCAAAACATGGTGTTTCAAACAATTGGTCTTTACAGGAAACTTCAGAACTATTCAAAGCCAATGAAAGGGGTATTCAAAGGACTATCTTGAGACACCTTGAGGTAGAGAGTTCATGACTCATCGATGACTTGCAGTTATTGGCATAGTCCAATTCACGACAAGATAGGTAAGTTTAAGGCTATGAAATAATTCGGAGAACCATTGGATGTTGTGTACTTAATAATTCAGCTGGGGCAGTTTTTGTGCATAGAAATTACTTTAATGGGCCTAGTCAGTAGTATATCAGTCCTGAATGTTCACCGGAATAAAAATTGCGTCACAAGTAAAATTGTGAAAAATTGCACAGGTAGGTAGTATAGAAGCCCCCTTCAATTTTTTAATTTTATTTTAATTTTACTATTTATTTCTTCAGTAAATATATAATTATACATTCTGTGAAAATTTTAAGCGTCTACCTGTTACCGTTACCATTGTTGTATGGGAGCCCCCCTAAATATTTATTTTATTCTAGTTTTTAGTAAAAGTTGTTATAGCGGCAACAGAAATACATCATCTGTGAAAATTTCAAGTCCTTAGCTATCACGGTTCAAGAAATACAGCCTGGGGACAGACAGACGGACGGACGGAGAACGAAGTCCCCGTAATAGGGTTCCTTTTTTACCCTTTGGGTACAGAACCCTAAAAAGCAGTTCAGAGATTTAATACTGCATAATGCATATCTTATTATGAACACCGAAATGACACCGGAGGAGTGGTCCGAATGTATTATAATACTTTTACATAAGAAGGGTGACAGAGGTGAATTAGGGAATTACAGACCAATAAGCCTCATGTCGAATATTTATAAAGTATTTGCAAAGGTTTTATTAAATAGAATGTCGAAAACACTGGACGAACACCAACCACGCGAGCAGGCGGGTTTCAGGAAACATTTCTCTACTATCGACAACATCCAGGTTGTGACACAGTTAATAGAAAAAGCCAACGAATACGGTATAGAGCTCTACATGTGTTTCATCGATTATAAAAAAGCTTTCGACTCTATTTACCATAGCAAAATATGGGCATCACTGTCGGAACAAGGTGTGCATCCTAAATACATTAATATAATAAAAAGCGTGTACTCAAAATGCCGAGCAAGAGTAAGATTAGAGAAGGAAGGTGCTGAGTTCCCAATATGTAGAGGCGCCCGTCAGGGAGACCCAACCTCACCAAAAATTTTCACGGCAGCCCTCGAAGCCATTTTTAAGAACCTACACTGGGAAAAGAAAGGTCTGAAAATTAATGGCGAATATCTAAGCCACTTACGCTTCGCGGACGATATTGTAGTCTTCGCTGAAACTGCCTCGAATCTAGGCACCATGGTTACGGAATTAGCACGAGAAAGCAAGAAGGCTGGGCTGTTCATTAATTTTTCTAAAACCAAAATCATGACGAACTCTGTGTGGCAGAAAATAGCTTTAGAAGGTGAAGAAAATATAGAGTATGTAAATGAGTATATTTATCTAGGACAGTCGGTCTCGTTTGAAAATTGTACCGAAAAAGAAATACAAAGGAGAATCGCCATAGCATGGAAAAAATACTGGAGTTTTAAAGAAATAATGAAGAGTAAAGAGATAAATATTAAAATTAAAAAGAAACTCCACGATGTAGCGATACTCCCATGTTTGACGTATGGCTGCCAGACATGGTCACTCAAGAAGGAAGAAGAGGGTAGGCTAGCAAAATGTCAAAGGAAGATGGAACGGAGCATGCTGGGCTTAAAATTAAAAGATAGAATCAGCAATAAAAAGATTCGTAAATTGACCAAAGTATTAGACATAACAAAACTAATTAGAACGTTAAAATGGAAGTGGGCTGGACATGTTTGCAGATTAGACAATGTAAGATGGACAAAAATTGTTACGGAATGGGTTCCTAGAGATAAGAAGAGAAAAAGAGGTCGCCAGAGAAAGAGATGGAGAGATATATTCTCTCAGAGATGCGGCCCGGGCTGGATGAGACTAGCGCGCGACAGAAAGCTCTGGAGTAATTTGGGGGAGGCCTACGCCGTAGAGGCGACTTTTGCGTGAACAATTAATCCAACTTGACATGTAATTTATTACTAAATTTTTCATTATCATTTAAAATAAAATAAAATTATAGACTGACGATAAATAGTGAAACTCAAATGATTGAATGATTTAAAAATTTATTGGATTTTTTCGTATTATATGACCATCAATTAATTTTATTGTAACGTAATAGAAATAAAGGCTTTTTTATTTTTTTTATTTTATTTATTTATTTTATTAATGCATATCTTGCCATATAAGAGTGAAGATGCAGTCGATTGTTAAACAGTATCGTAATGTACCTAACTTTCGTTTGGCGGAAACCCAGAAGAGTCCTTCTTGGGCTGAATAATGGAAAAGAATTCTTCAGAAATACCTCGAAGTTAAAGGTGTCTTGAATGAATTCGATATTCATTCTCAATCCGTCAAGCAATTCGTATGATGCGGGTACATGAGAGTGTCATTTGCGTAATAGAATCCTTCATTCACAAGGCTTTATTGATGGTTATACTTATGTAATTCGGTAGGGAGAAAATAGATTTTCCTTTTCCTATTTGTTGTGGCGTCAACCGTTCAATTGCAATAATTAATATTTTTCCCGCATATTAGAGAAGTAAGTATAATAAGTATTAAGTTTGTCTGGTGGGGGGCTTCCGCCGTGGCTAGTTACCATCCTACCAGCAAAGACGCATCACCAAGCGATTTAGCGTTCCGGTGCGATGCTGTGTAGAAACAGTTGAGGTGAATTAACTGACCCCTCAAAGTACAATAACATCTTCGGCTGCAACATCATTTAACATCAGGTGAAATCGCGGTCAAGTACTAACTTGTAGAGAACAAAAACAAGTACCAATTATTTTTCATTTGCCATGTGGTTTGGTTGATGTGGATAGAAAAGAAAATGTAATTTTAATGGAAGAAAATGTAATGTAATCTGGGTGCTCGGTGTTTTTTTTTTGGTAATTACGACATTTCCTAAAAATGAATCCTAGCTAGATCGATTTATCGCCCCCAAAACCCTCTTCACACTAAATTTCATGAAAATCGTTGCAGTCGTTTCCGAGATACAGAGAATATATATTTTATATCAAGAATTGCTCGTTTAAAGATACAAGATATTGCATAATATTTGCTTTTTCATAAGCTTATATTTGTCGTCATTATTCTTTTATTGGCATGCTTTAGTTTTCTTGTCACGTGTAGAGTTTTTTTTAAATAAAATTATTTTCCTCATTTGTATTGAAAAAAAGTTATATATTGCTTTTCCAATACCTTTGTAGTCTCATTATTAACTTATGAAAGCGGATTTTTAAGTGGAATGAAATTCAAATTATGTTTTGTCATTTACTCGAGTTCTTGTTTGATTTTAGTGGAATCGTTAAGTAGAGTTGTGTTGGTGAATTGTTTGGTCAAGGACAAAAGTCAAAAAGTCAAAATATCTTTCTTTCACATAAGTAATATACAGGCACTTGTAACAAGTCAGTATTACATTTGTTGCATATGAATGGTGATAACTACAAGTCAACTTAAAACTAAGTTCACGAGGGTTCGCAAACGCGCCCTGCCGCTGTGAAGCCCACAACAAACTCAGCCGGGTTTTTTTTATGTTATCACCATTTAACAAAATTAGTATAAGTACTAAATAGACTAGGAACAACAATAGAGCAATTTATTACATAACAGTTTACTTCCAAGACATTTTTTACTCGAAACCTAAAACCTGAATTAATCATTGACTTGAAAATTATTTCTCAAAGTAGATGCAGGCCTGGTTGACTTATCACGTGATCGAAGAAACTATACACACACACACACACACACACACACACACACACACACACACACACACACACACACACACACACACACACACACACACACACACACACACACATCTTCGTTACACACGAACGTCGTCTCACGTCGTTCGGTTTACACACAAGTCATTCCTTGGACTGTGGGTTTACAGGTAGCCGTCTCGACTACTAATTTCAGACGGCACGCCGGCTACTTTGCTCGCGTTTTTGTACGGTCTATTTCACGCGCTGCGTGCGCCCGATTGCGAGGCAACCTTAGTACGTCGAACGATATAAAGTTACGTGATAGAAAGAGACCACCTTTTTCTATCGCTTAGGGCGGAGCCAGGCGCTATTGCGAACTGAATTGCACTTTTTGTTGTGTCAGCGCTAGAGTCGCTATTTCTTTAAATCGTCTTGCGGGGTGAGGCTTCAGTATCGTTAGGTACTATTATGAATTCCGTGGTGGATGTTAGGAAGAAACACTTATTATTGTTTATGTTAAAGTTTTATTCCATTAAAGGCTAGTCTATTTTTCTACCAGTATCTATCCTTTGCACAATCTTAGATAAAAGATTTTTGAGTCTATCGGCTCTCAAATAATAATTGTTCCCAATGACAAGACAACAATCAGAATTTTACTAGCTTCGCCCGACCTTTTATACTGAGTAAAAATCGAGCATTGCAGCGAGAAAAGCTCAAGTAGGTACAACAGACGAAAAATCTAGAAGATCAAGTATCACAAGAAACTTGTTATCATCTGCCAACAAGAGCTGAGGAGACAAGTGACAGATAAAATGTAGTCGCTCAGCACTTGATTTATTGACGAGTTCTCGCCGTCTGAGATGTCGTTTACTCGTGTTTTCTTCTTTAGTACTTATATGCCGTCGTGAAATGATCCAATTTGCTGAACATTCGGTTTCTGTTAAAGTTGTAGAATATAAATATATTTACTATACAGGGTTATATAAAAATACCAAATCGCTCTCGGCCTATAGTTTATATAATGTTGTTTGCATTATCAATAACAACTTTTGTTCAACGACTTTTCAAAATTCAGTATTAGTTTATTTCATACAAAAAATATTATTTCTGTAAAGTGACATTACACTGTTGCGATTTCGCGCCGCGAGTTCGCGCGCCACCGCGCCATTGCCACTTGCCGATGTTACATTACAGAGTAGGAACAAGTAGAGAATCTCTGGAAAATATTGAATATTTGTTATTTCTCAAATTATCGAGTAAAACAAGTTGTAGAACAAAAGTTGTTAATTTTTAATGTAAACAAATACAGGCTGAGAGCGATTTGGTATTTTTTTTATATAACCCTGTATATATAGTTAATTGGAAATATTTATTTTATAATTTTTTATTTGTGTAATCTAGTGTATGTAGTAGTTCGTATTTATTTGAATTTAGGTGTAAGTATTATTGTTTTGCACCACCTGCAGTCAGTGTTTCTTCTGTATTTTCAGTATTTGAAACTTTACGCGCCCGCGATTATGTTATGTTTACATAATTGTTTACTAAAATTCTCTAAACAACTCTAAAAATTAGTAACCTACAGAAAAAATGTTTTACGTTGTTCTATTGCTATCACTCAAAAGCTATATCCATCGATTAAATGCAAAAAAATGTTTTTGCAAATATTACCAGTAACTTCAAGTTTTAGTTTTGTGCAATTTTTTTCGAATTCGAGGTATTTTCATTGATCTATTTTAACATTTTAAATCATTATTAGGTATCCAGTCATGGAGAATATTGTACAAAGTCGAAATCACTTCAAATAAAACGGAATGATACGAATAACTAAAAATTTCACTGAATAAACTGCATTTCGAAACGCGCAAAACAGCAAAGCAAAAAATTGCCCATATCATTTAACTACGATTGTAATTTGTAACTGTCGAGATTCGCAAAATGTGATAAATCTGCGCGTGAAAACAATTAAAGTCCTATTTGTGTCGTTAAATTCATTCAAAATTTCCGTAAAAGTCTCACTGAGTTACAGATCTAGAGTAGTAAAGCGAGTTGAAAAAGATCTGGCCGGCAAAGAAACAAGTAACTTGTAGTGAATTTGCATCTCAGCGTTTGCTCCAGGATTGTTTGCATTTCATTAGCTTCGGTCAACAAGACTTCTTATTTATCTGACTGCACTCGCCACTCAGTTGTATTTTAAATTCGCTTGTATTTTATTTACATTTCAATTGATGAGCTTCCGGAAATGTTTGAGAGGTTAGAAATTACACCATTTTGCTTTTAGTTTAGGTTTAATAGTTCCTGTGATTTAAATTACAAATACTTGACTTTGCAAAAAATTATTTAAAGAATTTGCTTTTGATATGAGTCAAACCTTATTTAATTTGAAATTTGTATAGTGAGCAGCTGCTAATGTGCGTGAAAAGTTGTGTAGCGATGGCTCGGGTTTGTCAACTTAGACAGACCTCTATGGTGCCTATCTACTTATAGCGATGTCACTTTATAGATACTATTTCTACGTTCGCTATTGCTTTGAAAACTATGTAATTTATGTATCTTTTTGTCTTTGTTGTTGTAATTAAACACTCCAGCTACATTGTTTAATTTTTAGGGCATGTGATTCTGGTCACATGCCCTTATGTTTATAATTAGTACTAAGGTACCAAAAGATATGGAAAAAAAAAAGTTGCCGAGCTCAGCGAAAAATATTTATTTTCTCCCTAACACAAGAATTTATACAAGCTTCGATCTAAGTGCAAGTAAATCGCTACTCCCACTAAGGCTGAAAAAAGCGGGCGAGGTAAAGCCTGATAAACCTCGTTTAATACAGAACCGCGACAAGAAAGTTGTCTTTGTTTAAAGTATTAAAGTACTTTTGTTCGCGCAACATTAAAAGATGACAATTAGCGATGGAGAGTTGCCGCTCGGGGTTTTTATCAAAGCTTAAAAACAATGGGCTGTTTAATGGCAGTACGAGTGGCCTAGGTTCACGATAAATACAGGGTTGTTTCAGGTAAGGAGCTGTGTTTACTGTTTACAGTACATTAGACTGTAACTCGTTGGTATTTTTTTCTAGTTATAAAGAGTTTAGAAATGTACTTAATACAACAACAACTATAGCAGTAGGTCAGATTTCGTTATATGAAATTGCCTTTCTTCAGTACTGGTTCAGTACAGTTCAAATAAAAAAAGTTAGAAAGTGCGCCATGATTAACAACTGTATTGAAAAATATGACTTATTTATGCATTAATATTTTTAAATAAAGCTAGATTTAACTAAATGGAGCTTGGCGTTTTCTGATTTGGCTCATTTCTCTTTTCGTCCGACCGCAATAAACTTTTGTTTATTATGTGTGCAATATACCTAACAGCCAGAATATCTACGCACTTATTAATTTTATTGAGGTCTTATAAAACAAAAGCTTTTAACTGCTAAGAACCAACACAGAATTTGAGGTGCTTTAAAACTGAGATCGGTACACAACAAAGCAATTACGAGTAGCAGCGATCGATGCTATTTTCAGGATCTACTGACTATTTGGGTTAAGCTGTGCTTAATTTTAGGTGTACCTACTATGCATCTTTAAATGGTTTTTTCTTGAATATTTTTGAATCACGTTGCATTTAGTTTGTACTTGTGATAGTTTATTGTAAATATTAGGGCCTTCTTTGCAATGGGTTTTTATTCTTTATCTTTTTACTACTTTCCAGTTTTCATCAACCTTTTTACATCTTTGGCCAATCGTGATGGTAGCTGCTACACGTAGTTTTTCTACTTCACTCGCATGTGCTTAATACCTACTGCCGCATATCTTCAACTCGCCATTGGTTTGGAAAGTGTCAATGAACTTTTTCTTCCACAGATTTCCTCCGTTCGTATTTTATCCTCCCTTTCCTTATTTACATTTCCTCCTTTCTCCCATTTCGTATTTCATTCTTTGTTCAGAAACTCCTAACAAAGTCTCTTTAGTTCGCGGATTTATTATAGGTATAACTGCGTCTTTTACATAGGTTCTCTAATTGTTTTGTTACTCAATGGTGGGTTTAACACAAGTCCACGGGTACATTCTACCCGCCAACCGAGTCCGTTAATATTCAAAGCACTAGAAAAGAAAATTATTAAAAATGGAAATTGTACAAATGGAATCAGTTTCCACGAGACTGGTTTAACACTCGGTAATGATACCATTATAAAATATTCAAAACGGATCTGCGGCGAAGCATTTCTTCGCGAGGAAATGGTATGACATCGATTTATTTAAACCACTCCCAATGGTTCCAAGCCATTAAGTTTTTCAATCTCCAGAGGGAGCATTATGCGCCGCTGATAGCAACGGTATAATGGAGTTAAAATGAATATGGTGAGAGGCTTCTTATATTAAAACAAATGTGACATTTTTAATAATAAATCTGTCTGTTTGATATGAAAACTTAAAATAATAATTTTCTTCTGGTCTTTCAGTTCCCTTTTATGTTCCCCATCATTAGAGAAAGAGCAGTAAAACTCCTTCAAAAATCTAAGTTTATATGTTCGTACATTGAAACTAAATAAGCTGGTGAACCGATATAATAAAAAATAGAAAAACACACACAAGGCAATTTCACCAAATTTATGATCAGTGACAGAACAATAGGTATCACTTTTAAAGGGGTCCGTTCGGGCAGTAAGCCGGTTTTATTTTTTAGCTCGATGGCAAACTCTAAAATATATTACACGATTTATGTGAACATAAAACCTCACGCTCAAAACTTTGTGGAGAGCTGCTGTTATTTATTACAAAATATACACTTAAAGGTTTATCCAGATAGGTACATCAACATTTGAACGTATATCTTGCGGTATAAGTCTAATATTGTTCTACAGCAATGTGGTATGATTAATTTTTCAATGTACTAGTAGTAACTGATTGATATGCAAAATCAAACTGGTTTTTGTTTGCTAACTTGGCTCCCATTGAGGAAGCTTGAAATACGTACCCATTTACTTTTTTCTACCTACATAATATATTAT
This sequence comes from Coenonympha glycerion, assembly GCA_963855885.1. Classification (NCBI taxonomy): domain Eukaryota; kingdom Metazoa; phylum Arthropoda; class Insecta; order Lepidoptera; family Nymphalidae; genus Coenonympha; species Coenonympha glycerion. Next base: position 9,099,184 of record OY979637.1, on the reverse strand, counting down.
CTTGTTGTTGCATTAAAATATTATACACATTATATAAAGGGACTCATAAAATAATTTAAAAGGTGTCCATGATAATGACTTATATACAAGGCGAAAAATTTATGGTTTTTGATATTAAGCAGGGTGAATCATTATCAGCAGTACTATCGAATTACCTACACTGTTTCGGAAAAGTAAGCATTTTTATTTTTATTACAAAAAAATAATCGAGATAAACTCGAAAATGTGATAGCCAATAGTAGGGACTACGCGGTACATGGCGTGTAGAGTGGTAGTAGGTACCGCAAAACAAAACCATTTATTTTTCACCGTGTAAACTGATTTTTAATAAATATATTTTTACTCTTGTAATTTAATCGCTGTAAGTAAATCACGGTTTACAGTTTCCTAAAGTGAGTCGGCAAACCCTGACCATGTTATGTGTAAATAGACCCTAACAGCCACTTATGTTTTAGCGGAACATACATTTACAACCGAGACGTTATCAAGTGTTTAATCACACGTCTTCGCAACCCATAACGTGTTGTAGTTTATTAACCCATTAATTAAGTGTAATTACCTTGTTAAATTAGCCCTTACTGAATCAACAGCTTCATAGAAGTAGATAGTTTGAATACCATTGTTACGGTCATATAACATATAATATACGTAATACCTAAATTCAGAACAAGAAAAATAATAGGTACCTTCTTGAGCATTGCGTAAAAGTTACGTTTCAGTATAAAAGTATACGGAAATTAAAAGCTGGAAACTAACAAAAGAGTTCGGTGGTTAGGAACCGATTTAACCATCCGTTAATGAATTACCACAAAAAAGTTTTAAAAGTTTTTTTTTGTTAAATTATTGAGTAATAAAGACGAAGAAATTTTTCTACAAAATTAATGTTAAATCCATAATAGACAACAGTTGGCATGGCATTTAATTTATACATTTTCTTAGCGGTGAAGGAAGACAGAGTACCTATATAAGGAAACCTATACATAGGTTTAGGAAAATTATGTACATATAGCTGAGAGATTTTTCTGAGGTTTCAAAGGACTAAAGCCGTTTTATTTTGATAGTAGACCCATGCCTACTGTTGGGCCGTTAAAGGAGTTATATGAGCTAAGATGTAACACGTAATAATGTGCATTACTAGGTTACATTAGTTGCTAGCAGTTTTTTCATGTACTCGTAAATCCGCCTAGAATACCTATTCCATGTGTATTTTTCAAACTGCAATGCGGCTAGAGCTTCTGACTAGAGATATTCATCATCGTAATGGATTTTTTGGCGCCATATCTAACCACTAAGGCGACTATGTAAACCTACACTTCGTTTATATCATTAGAACCTACTTATACGTACCTACGTAAGTAGGCTGATGTTATAAACAAAAAGTGCGGGTCTTTTTAGGGTTCCGTACCCAAAGGGTAAAAAACGGGACCCTATTACTAAAATTTCCTGTCCGTCCGTTCGTCCGTCACCAGGATTGAATCTCCTGAATCGTGATAGTTACGATACACACTTGAAATTTTCTTATTTTCCGTCGCCACTATTACAAAAAAATAGGACTCGGCTCCCGTGCAACAAAAATGATTTTTTGCCTGTTTTTGGGCGTTGATGCAGTAGACCCAATATTACTCTACTTCTATAGTAGTAACAGTAGGTACCTCACTACATTGTATATAGTGGTATGGAACCCTTCCAGAAAATTCGGAAAAATTATAATGCGGCTATTTTATGCGGGACTACAATAATAGGAACTATTGTAATTAATTCGTTTGTTGCAGCCGACGGACGTCCACTACTGGACAAAGTCCTGCAATGATTTCCAGCCCGAACGGTCATGCGCCACTTGTATACAGAGACTTCCTGTGACTTTTTTAATGACGTTAGTCCGTCTTCGAAGGTCTGCCAACAATGCGCTTTCCCATGTGGGGTCGTCATTCCAGCATTACATACTTACCCACATTTCTTGCTGGAATGTAAGTAATCGATACAAATTTAACTTTAACATTTTACTAGTTATAACACCCGGGGAAGGTTAAGTATTCGAATAACAACACCTACATAAAAATCGGTTCAGACTTAATTGTAGAAAAAAATATCTTACACGAAACATTACCAGATTATCTTTAAAACTTTTTTTTAGGCAGTCGTGCAAAAATATCCGAACTTCGTATTGTCAAGTCCACGGCCCAGTGGCTTGTTACTTTTCCTAAATCCTTCTGTTAGTTGACACGCGCGCTATTCAACTGTTGGCATTTGTCCAGCAGTTGTGATCTATGATCTAATATGAACTATGATCACAAGTATCCTACACCGACTTTCGTAAATGTTTCGATGTAAATAGTTGTATTTTCCTATTACTATTTTCTTACTCATATTATGTGTATCCCACATAATCTAAGATCCCAAGCAAGGTTGAACTTCACCCATACGTTTATTGGCTGAAAGTTATATTTTATCATATAATCTGTTTCTGAACATAATAGATAAATAATATTGTCTAATAGAATATGATTAATTAACAATTATAAAAAAAACCGAACGCCTATTTGTAAAAGTTTCGTTGACATCGTAGTTCAAATTAGATAAGAAGTTCTGCTTTTTGCTACTACTTTTTGCCAGAAATACTTTTCAATGCAGCCAAGGCGCCAATTGGCTGAGATGGCTACGTTTCTATGGTTACCGACGATGGTTGGCCAATGAACAATTTTATTTTCGAGATTCACACCGCATGACCTCGTGGCTCAAAGTGAAACATGTTTTCAGAAGTCATTAAAAAAATTGAGCTTACACACACTATAAAGCAATTTTACTTAATACTTATTAAAGTAGATGCACTAATCGCATTTCGGTTTTCCTATACTTAAAACGGTAAACTGTAACCGATATACCTAGTATCTAAGCGGTTTTATTTAAAATTTATAAAAGAATTCTCGTCAATTGTTCAACGTTACAAAGCGGTGTGGTAAATGATGCGGAACAAGGATACGAACCGTAACGAGAATAGAAGCAAGAATTTTTCAAGTGTTTACTTAAAAATATCTTACAACTAAGTTAAATTAGTTAGGTATACATAGGTAGGTAAGGATTGGTTGAAAAAAAAATACTTTTTTATTATTTTATTGACAGGCATGCGCTTAACTACAGTCATACAAGACAAGAGTAGGCTTTAAAGAAGTTAAGGTGTTGAACTTATTTTTAACCGACTTCAAAAAAAGGAAGAGGTTCTCAATTCGTCGGAATCTTTTTTTTTTTTTTTATCTATGTATGTTCACCGATTACTCGAAGACGCGTGGACCGATTTGAAAAATTCTTTTTTTGTTTAAAAGGGTTTTGTTTCCAGATGGTCCCATTTTAATCAGGTCAGGATCTGATGATGGGATCCTGGAGAAATCGAGGGAGCTCTTCAAATTTTATATGGATACATGAAACTATTTGGGTATTATTTGAAAGAGTAATATTTTCCAAGTAGTCCTATGGTCATCAGGTCAGGATCTGATTATGGGATCGTGGTGAAATCGAGGGAACTCTTCAAATTTTGCTAGTATACTTGAAGCGAGTTGGGTATTTTTTATAGTTACTGGTGCATATGCTAGCAGATACTGATTTGATGACTCAAGTCATCAAGTCAGGGTCTGATGATGGGATCTTGGTGAAATTGAGGGATCTCTTCAGATTTTACAACCTCAAGCGATTTGGGTATTTTTACAATGCCTTGTGCATTTTATTGTTTTCCACTAAAAAGTAAAAAATAAAAATGGGAAATGCTTTCCAAAAAACCAACTTCAAATGCCACTACAAAGAGTGAAATAATTTTTATTTAATTTTTAGGTACCTACACCAATTCGAAGTCGGGCGATTGTCTATGACTTCGTCATTTCTTTGCACTTCAAGTAAGTAAGAAGGACTATTAGGGATTGTATAAAACATTGCCCGACTTCGAATTGGTGTAGGTACCTAAAAATTAAATAAAAATTATTTCACTCTTTGTAGTGGCATTTGAAGTTGGTTTTTTGGAAAGCATTTCCCATTTTTTTTATAAAAAGCTTTAAGCGTTATGTTATTTATTACTCTATGGTTATGGTCATCGAGGGTACTGTTACTATTGTGAAAGTACTGAAACATTTGTGAAAATTGAACAAGGAAGTATGTTTAATTGTGTACCTTCATACGGTACCTATTTGCATGTTACAGACGTGTAAACACACAACTAAACGTTTTATATTTTGTTGCTTGGTCGTAAAAGTAGGTGCACTCAAACGTTTATATTTATTACCTACTTTAACGAAAATACTTTGTGTAGTAACTGTACATATTTTGCTTTGTTAGTTAGACAAAAACAGATAATATATCAAGTATACAACTGGTGAGATTATTGGTAGGTTCCTGCGCTTTATTTTTCTTCGATGGTGTAGTCTACCTACAGGGTTGACAGACATTGAATAAAGCCGGACGCACTCTACATACCAGTATATTCAAAATATCTTTATTTCACATAGGCCTAACGTACAGGCCAATATGATATTTGCGATGTATATGGTGATAAATACAAGTCGACTTAAAACTAGGTTTATGAGATTTACGGCCGGATTTTATATTTTACATCTGCTAGTCTAGTAGGTACTCTGTATTGATTTGCTTGCTTTGTAGGCGATGCGTGCAAATGGACTAAATAAATAATAAATATCTAAAAACTGGACATTTGAATATTTAGCCGGAATCGACTGGAAAAAGCTGGAAGCGGCAACCCTCATCCAGTAGGATAAAAGCATTGGATAAAAACCATAGGCGCCATTTAATGTCAACTTATCCAAGACCACACATTATAGGATAGAGCAAAAATGCGTTTGTACAGCCGTCATAATAGGTTTCGACATTGGTCATTAAATATTCCCTATCAAAGCTACTCCTCTTTAAAATATAATGCAAAAACGTAACCGAAAGAAATTTATTGCGATACGATATATAGTTTGGCTAGCACACGCGCCATGAATAGATTTTGTCTAGACCCATTTTTTGATGTCATCCATCCATCCTCTGCTATTTATAGATAATACTAGAAATGGATACCTAAATAAATTAACCCTGCTTAGATAAGATAAGACTACATTTCACACACAATTTCTTTATGTTCTAATAGACACAATTAACTTGTATCTATTTGGACATAACGAATCAGACGTTGTTAATAACTTGTGACAGCTGCAAGTCGATATTTTCAGTTAGTGCTAAAACAACTAAACGAACGATACCTTTGAAACGTGTATTTCTGGTATCAGGTCTGAACCAAAATAAAAAAAACACGTGAGAGTCTAGTACTATTTTTCATTACACTAATGGAGGAGTTAATTTTTTATCTCACTAACTTTTTTTTATAACTCGTACTATTTACATCACTAACCAAAGTAATGTCTTACCCATCCAAAAAGTATGTGTCTCATTTCAGTGTAAGTGAACTAGGCAATTAGATACTGTTATCAGTTGTTGTATGGAAATATAAACAGAATAAACAACCTCTTGTAATCTTCCAAAAATAAACAAGACTAATAACTTTAATAATGTAAGTATATAATACTTATAAACATTGTTAAAAATATTATGTTATTGTAGAAAAATAAATGTAAGAGATAAATAGTAAATAAAGTAATACTGAAACCTTCTTGGTGAAAAAATGGTTTAATCCCAGTCAGCTTCGCTCACACATGGCAGTTCACTTGCGGCAAGATGCAGAAGGCGGTGGTGCTAGACTCGGCTGGGATGGTCCGGTTTCTTAGCTATCGCCCTGACCCCCGGCCGTTTGGTCTCCCCTGCTGTGGTGTACCTACTCTTCCACCATATACATATATGTTTTTAATAAAAAAGGTTTTACTTTTCAATGCACAGATTCTATTGATAGATACTATTGAAAACGGTATGTGTAGCGACCGACTATAGCCTGAATAGCGACGCAATGTATAAAAACATCGGTACCTGTCTAGCGGCTAATCGCAGTGATTTATCTGTGTTATTTTCATAAACAAAAATTTAACAATTTGCAACAACTCAGCAATAAAAAAATCCAAATTACTTTACATAGGCATAACTGACAGCCGCTTGTGAAAGGTAATTGAGAAGAGGCCCACAACAAACTCTGCCGCGTTTTTTTTGTTACGTCTATTTTAATGGCTATTAAATCTCATTCAGCTATTATAATTACAGCAGTTCACTATCGCTCCCAGGGATTTGAATTTTGATTCATGTAAATATTGCGAGTTTAAACCGAGAGGTCCTAGATTCTGCTGGTTTTGCTCATTTGGAGGCAGCGATTATTACTTTTGATTAATTTGCCCTATACAAGCGGAAAATAATGTAGCAAAAATGTTCAAAAATACTACGAAATTTTAATCGGTTGTTCGAACCAAGGGAACATACATACAAGAATGTCCGATAAGAGAAAGATAAACTAATTTAAAGTATTTAAAAACAATTGGTACTTGCGAGTTACCTAACCATTTAGTTTGTAGGCCTTGTATATAAAATCTGTGCTTGTATGTAGTCATTTCTAGTTCAACGAGTCGGTGTGTTGGTAATTTTTTTTGTTTTTTTAAAACTTTACACTGACGAGCGGGTCGTTGGGTTTTTGGCACTTTCCCAGTTCAAATTCGTTTACCTAGAGTGGAAGATCTAAAAAATCTGTCATGAGTCCAAAAATATACAAAGAACTAACCTCCTACCTAACCTACCTTACAATTTAAAGCTATGGCGACGGTAAATAGGATTACCATTTTGTATGTATGTACATACTAGAAAAAGAAATAAAATTATTTAATAGGTACCATAATAATAGACATCGAATAAAAAACTTTCTGGATAAATGATTTTTACGCTCCAATGGTAAAAATACAAAACAACGGAAATTAATTGATTCCCCGTCGCCGGCCAGCGAACAAAGAGGGCGAAAAATCTGTAGCGATTAATCTTCAACAAAGAAAATATTGTTCTAGCAAAGTTGATTTAATCATGCGATCTTATATCGTCGAATTTTCACAGTATAAAATTCATCAGTTTGGAAACTATTTGATTCTACTGAATAAAAACGACAGTAGAAAATATCAGGTACAATTAGATAGGTACGAGTAAGTACACTAGGATAATTATTTAGATAGGTGAGTGATATTTTTTGCAAAAACAAAAACAACAAAACAAAAAAAACGCTACTTAGTTTAGGTAATCTGTGCTTATAGAGTAAAATTTAAGATAATAGTAGTTTTTAATGCTTTCAGCTTAACTGTGGTGTTTTGTTGTTTTCGATCATGTTATTTTATTTACATAACAAAGTGGTCGTAAGTTAAGATTATAAAGTTATACGTTTGCAAAACGATGTACAAAATACCAACGTACCTAATTTTTATCGATTTAGCCGAATTGATGATGAAACTAGAACGTTAACTTTCGTTAAGATTTACAAGTAAACCTTAAATTTATTCTCAGTTCCAATAAATCCTTTCGATTTGAGCTCATTTGGTTTTTTAAAGTTTCCAATAGGTATATTAGGATTAGAATTTGATGATTGTGTCCGAAATTACTCAGAATTCTTCAATTACTACCAATTAAATTGTTGTTAGGAAGCCCGCCGATTTCAAGTACATTTCTTGTTTGAACTAAATACGTAAATAATGAAATTAGTAACTGTAGTGTTACTCTTTTGTATATCCCACGGCTGGGCATGCCATGGCTCTCCCTTCAAAATGAAGGGCTCAACCATAGCCCACCTGGCTGGCTAAGTATAGGTTGGTGGGCTCGCATGCAGATTTCCTCAAGATTTTGTTCAACCGCACTTCCAAGAGAGCTACTAAGGCTAGTGTAGATACCACCGATATAAACCTGAGGATGGGCCCAAAAAGTAGTGCTATTTGTCAAAATTTCCGCTAATACGAAGCAAGATGGTAGAAATCGTCTCTGTGGAAACTAGCGTGCGGACTCATTACAAGTATGAAGTATAATTGATCTATGGCGTGGACCGCGGTCCATAGATAATATTGCGGTCGGTACTGACGCTGTTGATTTCAAAATATTTTTTGACATCACTAAATTGGTGTCATTTTTCCGCGCGGTCCGCCAGGTCCTATGTATTATAACAATAGATATGGTTGTTTTTATCCCGGATCAAGTGAGCTTCTCACCGTACTGGTTTCGTTTGAAGGTCGCAATCAGAATTATATTCACATCGTTAGTCCGTTACAAATTGGGGCGGGCTATTTGTTTGCCTCCATAGAAGCCGTCACAGCTCCTATTGCAAATTTAATTAAATCGGACAGTGTGATTAAAGCCGTCTTTTGTGTAAACAACGATATAGCCTGTCCGTCCATTTGTGTCAGCTAATTGTTCGAAAATGATATGTCTTGCTATCGCAGATCCTTAAATTTATTAACCATATTTCCATGTAGGTATATGTGTGTACATAAATGAGAGTTTATGAAGAAACAACTAGCAGGATAAATATACTACTGGGAAACCTAACAAAGTTAACGTCTTGAAAGCTTTAGTTAACATGTATGCGGTAGTTTTAAGTTTAAGATGTAATTAATCTATAATTTAAATATACCCATTCTATAATGATTGTGTTAAAAAAGCACAACAAACAAAGTTTTGAATAAATATTAAAAACATACATAATTATTGTCGTGTTTTAAACAAGCAGCCATCTCTACATGTGGTAACTTAGTAGTATCATTTACTTAGCGGTGATAGACAAGGTAATGTGAATACATCTGTGGCACTGATATTATCTATGGATCGCTGACTTTCAACATAAAAATGAAGATTTTCGCCAATTTGCCGCTACTTGTTACCTGGCGTGAGCTTCCATGGAACTAAAATAAAATGTCATTCAAAACGACGGTCACTAGCACCAAATGTCAATTTAGTACCGTGGACGTTCGAGGGTGGCGCTTCAAATTGTCACAAAAAAGGAATTGTCAGATGTATAGAATGATTAATCTATAGACTAGAAATTAATGCAGATCCGTGGTAATACCTGTAACTCCCTGCCTGAAAGCTCCCCATAATGTTCACAAGTATCAATTGCAATTCAACCTGGGTGCAAAAAATAGAGATTACATAAGCGAAGAAGGAAAAGAATGAACATCTTTAAGGTCTGCATTTCACGTCAATCCTCGACAAGGCCCACCCGATTTTTTGTTGCTTCGGAAACCATTTGTTTTCATTATGTGGTAAAAGTACGTTGTAGGAAAATAAAGTCTTGTCTGAAGGGTACTCGTTTACACGTCCGTCATAAAATCCTTTTGTTTTACCGCTGAACATACACTATGGGCACAGTTATGGGGGCTAAAGTAATTATTGAGCCGCAGAAATTGACGGCTTTGTATAGTTCCTAAATATTTACTCAATTTTTTTTCTCTTATCACATGATGTAAAGCCGTAGATCAAGCTGGCGGGCTACTTCCTTTTTACCTCAATTAAATTGGTACATTTTCGAACTCATGGATAGACAATTTGAATAGTTTTTAAATCTTAAAAAAAAAAAACATTTTGTTTTTGTTGGCAATAATAATGCTACGCTTGGAAATTTCTAGATGATTAACCGCTCGGCGCGCCATGCTAGGATAAACACAAAACAACCTAAACGATGATTAAGCGTGGGCTGGGCAATAGAGTGGACGTAACTGTTAATAATAGAGAGATCCATCATAACGGGGCTCGGACCACGAAAATGCTCTGGAGAATTCGCTTCAAAGCTTGATGTTGAATTATTGAGTAAGAGGCACACATTAAAGTTGGTATTGCGTGACGATTTTAGTCTAAAGCTTCGTACTAATTAACATGTATCCTAATTAATATTAGGGTACAACTATGTAGTTAGGCCCATTTTTGAAAGAGAGATGAATCATCTTTAATGGGCACCGTTCGGGAGCTTTGTGGATATCTTTTCATTCAATGTCCCTCAGTGTAGCGTGACATGATCAGTAGGGTCTCCCAAGCAAGACATGTTTTGTAATTAATTATTTGTGGCCCTCTTATGAAAACTGAGATACAGCGCTTGGGAGTGAACTAGTGTTATCCAGTTTAAAGTCGCCAGCCAAGTTTTATCTGTGCCTTACCTATACAGACATTTTCTAGGCAAGACACCTTGTTGCTTTCATAATACAATAACAACATAAAGTACTCTAAGACTTGGAGTATTTGAAATGCACTTAGTTCATAGAACCGTATATAGGGAACCAAGTGATAGGTGGATCCGCAATTAAAAACAGGTGCCCTGATTTCATTTCAGGATAGAATCCTGTAAGAAAATTATTATTTTTTAAGTAGTAAAGTAGATGTAAATTCATACTTTCCATAGTTTATTGACTTAGTTAAATCAATTGACAGACGGCTACAAATAAATTAAAGGCATTTAAGAGGTGATGAATCGAAACTTCGGCAAACTTTAAAGCTCCGAGAATTTGAGAAATTGAGTGAAGTAGCGAGCTTATCAGATTGAACAGGATATTATACTTTGTAGACTTTACCAATTCAGAAACAATATAAATTCTTCTTTATTCTTCAGATGCAAATATTTTAAGGAACCGCTAACTAGAAATTCAATCTTAGTTTTGGTACATTTACACCTGACGTAGTCTTGAATTACGATTAAATATTGTCATCTACCATCCTCATAAAATTGACTTATTCATAATATGGATTGCTTATAACGAATTTATAACAAACGATAACATAATGTGTTGCATACAAGGATGACAGGTAGTGTGTTTCTTTATGCTTGTTGGAAATGCTGCACTGGTTGATTATTTTCTCCTTGACAATATCTCAAATGTGAAATAATACATAAGTTTGTTAGAAATAATAATAATATGTTCGTAAAAAAATAAAAGGGTATATTTTTCAAATTCCAAAATTTATGCGAGCGCTCTTCGGTTTAAACGGCTAGTGTGCTATAAATTTTATGCTAATTACTGCTAAGTGTCAAAAGCAAAGCCGTATCGCGTGAACAACTTTGTATTGTTGAATAAGTTAGTTAGAAATTGAGATGTTGGAAGTGCATACTGTAAAATTTTACATAATCCTTATGTGTAACGTTTCTGGTTGAAAACTTGCAACCTCGCATAGTAATTATAAGGTCGCAGCCCATAAGAATAAAAAAATACTATTGTAATTTTTTTATAATTATAATACCAATGATTGTAGCGGTACCTACTGTTTGTGCCCTTCAGGCAGCTATTTGTATTTTCCCACCTCTTGCAATTTTCATAAAAACTAATATTGGATTGGATAATCTTGTTCCCAACCACGGTCTACTAATATATTTTATCTACCATTAACAGTAACTAGGTAATGTTAAACAGGTACTCGAAGTAGACAGGTGTTAGCAAATAAAGTTGTTTTGTTGTGGTCCATTACACGTTATTTCACAGAGCGCGAAGGTCTGTCTTGTTCTGTTCTCACATAATCACATCAAAAGACACGTGTTAAGACAGCCGTGAAAATCTTTTCTTCGAGCACTCTTAGAATAAAAATAACTTGAAACGGATACGTGAAAAAAATGCGATAAAAATACTAACTTATTCTTTATTTTTGCGGATTATGTTGGTAACAATAATATTTTCGTTATTCTTGTGAATAAAGTACCTACTATTATAAGGAATCCTTTGTGTCCCTGGAGAAATATAAGAAAATAATAAGTTGAAGAGAATGAAGAAAATTATATACAGTAAATCACGACGATAAAATATAATTGTGAGCGATTATTAATTACAAGTATCTTAAACTTTAACAATGGTTATTTTTTATTTTGTTTTAGTTACAATTTGATTTATTTCTTCGTTTTTTTATCAAAATGATAACGTCCTTCAAATCAATCACCACGGCGCGGCGGTTAGGTAACCTCTGCTGAGATTTTCACCATCGCGGGACATTATGATAATGCACGAGTGTGTGTATACAGGTAATAGACGTATACAAAGGACTCGGCGCACTGCGAGAAAAATGTCGCTGATTCACTGGTGTCAAAAATGTTTGTCTTGACACCAACAGCGTCAGTTGTTAGCCTACTTCAGTATTGACTATGGACCGCGGTCCACGCCACAGATACGAGTACTTGTAATTAGTCAGAACGCGAGTTTCTACAGGGATGATTTCCGACATGCTGCGGCGTCACAAATGGCGCTACTTTTTACTTGTGTGAACTGTACAAGGTTTACGTAAAATGTTCCAATGGGCTCATCCTCAGGTTCATATCGGTGACACAGATGCAATTTCTATTCCTCTCTCTCATAATCCCCGGGTGGCAGTATAGACATGATCGGAAAGATATCAAGTGCAGTTCTGACGGCTTGAAGTGCTCTCCACGGTTGCTGTGGGTTAAACATTACCAATTTCCTAACCCCGGGTTAGTACTGAAGCCCCTTATTATAAAAATCCCCAATACTCGGACTATACAATCAGAGATCGAACCCAGGGCCTTGATCTGCAGTCGAACATGTTTACCACTAGACCAATGGTATTGGGAAGGCTTCTTGTGGAATCTTTACTAAAACTAAGGAAAAGAAAACCCTTTTTGGTATATATTCGTAACACGAAGTAAGTTGGGGTGTGAGTAATTTGTTGTTTAACGTACGATCCGGGAAGTGGTTAGGGCAGAAGGGTTGTGGGAGCGGATCGTGATTTCAGACATTCATCTTGTGGTCGGCTAATTAGCTTCTCGAGGCGTTAACTTGATTTTACCATACTCTAAGTTTTATAGCTGTACTTAGGAATTTTGTTCTTATTTTTTCTACAAGTTATATTTTGTAATAAGTTGTTTTTTTATTTTTTATTAAGTCTTTTTTTATCTGAAACCAAGTTTACATTTCAAAAAGCTAAATATTATAAAGTACTACAACTACAACAACAAATTATTTGGTAACTTAAGATGTTGCAATTTGGTAGCAACTAATTTTCGTATCTCAAATAGTAGAATAGCTTCCATATAAAGTTATTCTTTGGTATGTGCTTCCATATCACAAGATTTCATAAACGTTTTTGATGATAATGCCATTAAATTAGTACATACTATAGGATATACTAGGAGAGTATACAACTCAAGGAGCTTGTCGAGCTAAGTGTTTGGTAGCAAGGAACATCGTCGAACGTGCCACACAGTTTATTGCTACAGCGTCTTATTGGATATCATGTTGAGGTTTCCGATCAAATAATTTATTTATAACTACAGGGTGTTAAGAGTAGATACAGAACAGGATCTAGTTTAGCTTTTTAATAATTCTAAACTTTTTGAAAATTGAGTTCGAAAGAGAATGGGAAGAACAAATCTGCAAAGTGGGGTTTTTAAAAACCGAATTCAAAGCGGGCGAAGCCCTGGGTTATACGAATTGATGGTTTATATGAAACAAGATGGTTTATGCGGCGGCGCGAAAGTTTAAAAATGATAAAAACTTTAAGTATGTATGGGTCAGAAATGGTAAAGTATTCTTGCGTAAGAGTGATAGCAGCCCTGCTTTGTATATAAAGAATTTAGATAGTCTTACTAAATTGTCTTAGCAGTTATACTACTTTTTGAATTTAATATTATGACTCGTATTTTAAATATTCTTGACATTTATTTAGCATGTTAGTATTTTATCAAAATGTAAATAGATTTCGTACTAAACTAAATGAATTTTATCTCAATGTTTTAAATAATGATTATGATGTTATTTGCTTAACTGAAACTAACTTGGACGGTTCTATTAGTAATTCCGAATTTGTGGACAATCGTTATACTGTTTTCCGGTGCGACAGGGACTTATCTAACAGTCACAAACTAACTGGTGGTGGTATCCTAGTTGCACTTAAGAAAAACATTTCAGCTCTTAGGCTTACTGACTTAGAAAGTGACTCCGAAAGTATCTGGTTGTCCCTTAACATTGGAAAACGTATTACTTTGTGCTTAGTATATTTGCCTCCGGATATGTCTGTTGACCGTCTGAATAGATTTTATGATAAGACAATTGATTTTATTTCTGGACATGATGGATCTGTTATTATTGTAGGTGACTTTAATACGCCGGCAGTCGACTGGGATGGCGATACAACGAAAGCAGTAAACCCGAATTGTACTTCATATGACCTGAAATCCCGCTTACTGTTGCAGCTTCTCTCTCTTGGTGGTTTGAGTCAGTTCAATTATTTAAAAAATAGGAATAAAAAAACTCTTGATCTTTTCTTAACCAACATGACGGAAATTACTCTTGTACCGGCGTTTCCATTATGCAGGGAGGACATGCATCACCCGCCTTTTGAAGTATATGTGACTCAAACCATAAACAAAAATCTAATGCGGAACGTTTCGGCTAAAGTTTTTGACTATAGAAAATGTGACATGGACACGATCAAAAGGGAGTTGGTTGAAGTTGACTGGTGTACATTACTGTCTACTGGAACTGTTGACGAATTATTGAGAACTTTTTACGATAAATTATTTGAGTTAATTAAAAAGAGCACGCCATACAAAAAACAACATAATGACAAACAACCTGCGTGGTTTAGCAAGCCACTTATCAATTGCCTTAAAGAAAAACAAAAAGCGCACGCTAAATTTAAAAAATATAATAATCCCAGAGATTACGACACATTTTCCCTTCTCAGGTCTAGGGCTCAAAAATTGATGGAGAACTGTTATAATACCTATATAAGTAATGTTGAAACGTCTCTTATAGCTCATAATACTAAATTATTTTGGAATTTTACTAAATGTAAACGTAAATGTAATTCATTGCCTCAAACCATGAGTTATGATAGGCGGGTTGCGACGTCTGGTTTCGAAATATGTCAACTCTTTTCGGATTATTTCTCATCAGTTTATGTACAAGACAACCTCGACACGAGACGTTTTACCGATAGGGCTCAAATCAACACGTTAAGTAAGATTGTTATAGCCAAAAAGGAAGTCCTGAAAAAGATAAGGGGTTTGGAATGGAATAAAGGTCCAGGGCCAGACGGAATTCCTTCCTTTTTTATTAAAGCCTGTGGTAAAGAACTCGCGTTACCCCTGATGATAATTTTTAATAAGTCTCTGGCTACAGGATGCTTTCCCGAATTATGGAAAGTTGCACATGTGATTCCTATTTTTAAAGCAGGGTCTAGAACGGATTGTAGTAACTATCGTCCTATATGTATTCTAAACTGTGTTGCCAAAATTTTTGAAAGTATTGTTTATGATTATATTTACTACTTATTTAAACCTCTAATAGCCCCACAACAACATGGTTTTGTTAAAAGTAAATCCACCGTAACCAATCTCGTCGAATATTCAAAATTCTTGTCTACTTGTATAGACAAAAAGGTTCAAGTGGACGCCATATACACAGATTTCCAAAAAGCATTCGATAAAGTAAACCATAGGTTACTTTTCCATAAGCTCGAAGAATATGGTGTGCATGGTGACTTATTGAGATGGATTATATCATATGTAACTAATCGGTCGCAGATAGTGGCAGTTAATGGCTTCTTTTCTAATCCAATTACGGTTCCTTCAGGTGTTCCTCAGGGATCGCACCTGGGTCCGTTACTTTTTGTAATATTTATAAATGATATCACATCGGTTATTAAAAATAAATGTCTCCTCTATGCAGATGACTTAAAGATTTTCAGCGCTATATGTAGTCAACATGATTGCCAAACTCTGCAAGAGGACTTGGACTCGGTGAAAATATGGTGTGAAGCGAATGGCATGAATTTAAACGTTAATAAGTGTTTTGTCCTTAATTTCACTAAAAAGCGTAACAAAATCAAATATGACTACTGTATAGGTAACAGTAAACTCTTAATAAAGTCTAGTGCCAAGGATCTTGGGGTAACTTTTGACGAATCTTTGACTTTTAAGTTACATGTTAATAATATAACGTCACGGGCTAACCAATTGATGGGATTTATCTGTCGGATTACCAAAGGATTCAAGAACCCCTTAAGTATGTTGTATCTATATAAAAGTTTGATCCGCAGCATACTCGAGTATGGATCCCCGGTCTGGTCTCCTTACCAGAAGACTTATTCTGACGCTATTGAGTCCATCCAGAGGCGTTTTTTAAGAATTCTTTCATACAAATTTAATGCAAAGCTCGTTAATTCATCTTATAGCGAAAAATTAAATTACTTTAAACTTGATTCTTTACATATGCGTCGTACTTTTTTAGATATTATGTTACTATTTAAAATATTGAATAACGTTACGGACACCTCTCTGAATGACATATATATTAATTGCTCGATCCCTAATCGCTCGTCTCGCACCTGGAATGTGTTCAGAACCTCTTTCTGTCGCACCAATGTCGCGTACCACTCTTGCATTAACCGAATATGTCGCCATTATAATGCTCTCCACCATAGAAATGGTCAGCTCAATATTTTCAACCCTAGGGAATACTGCTTTCGTCGTGACGTCATGGACTCCCTACGTAGGGGAGTCAGATAGTTTATTGTTTTTCCCCTTTTTTTTTTCTCTATTTTATTAATTGATTTAAGTAATTTTGAATTTGTATTTCGTGTAATTTAATGTTTTGTATTTTGTACTCTATCTAAATATCCTAAACTGTTTTCTTCTGATTTATAATGTTTCTGTTTCTGCCAGTTATTGATGCTCGGGCTATATATATGTGTTGTAATAAATCAATTTATCTTGTTATATTGTAATGCTCAAGTGTTGTTGGCGGAACCAATAAAAAAAAATAAAAAAAAAAAAATAGAATTATTTGGAAACCGAAGGGAATATTTTAAAAAGCAACCCAATTCCAGGTGCATTATAAATTTATTTTCAATTAAATTAACAAAAAAAGAACACGTGAAACGTTTTATTAAAACATTTAAGAATTTTTCCGTCGGTACTCTAACACAATATGTAAAAACTAATGTCGGTGTAACTCAACATTCACTCTTTATTACAAGAATAGAATTTTTAATCTGAAGATTCAAGGATGGCAATGTAAATTCTTTCTTTTAATGCCTCCAACCGGTGCCGGGACGTACAAATAGGGAAGATATCACGTACTCGTTGCGAGGCACGTAGGCTCTGTGCCTACTTTATTACCGCCTGCAGGCATGGCTATTTCATTGAGCTGCACTAAGTGTTCTGTTTATTGTACGCGCAGTACTCTGTAATATATGGTCTCGTGCTTGCCCGGGAAACGCACTGGAATGAGATTGTTAAGTCTGCCTGGTGTAATTAACGGGGCATTATGTGGGTGATGTATGATTTGATTCACAGGCTATTCTCATAAGGCGTCAGCTACATTTCGTGATGTGAAATGTTTAAAAAGGTATGACATTTACGTAAATGAGTAGACGATATTGAAATTTAAACATTTTTTGCGAACACTGAAAAAATAATTTTATCGTTCTTGTCATAGAGCGCAAAATGGAATGTAGTTCAAAACGCAAAATGATGGAAGATTAACTGTTTAAATTTTATAATCGCGTCTTAGTCGAGCATTGTATTTCTTTTGATCAAATATATTGAATTTTACACTCTAAACCAATAGACATAAAGTTAATTTTTCAGTGTTAATTTTTTTTTTTCTCGTTTCAAATCCCTAAGTGTGTGAAACGAGTTTGTTTAGTTAAGAAGCTAAGTTGTTTTTGCATGTCTTTTATGACGGATTGTTGGCTCCAATTAATAATGTATTATTGTAAGACCTTTGTAAAACCAATCAGCAAATAAATGATTTGATTTGATTTGAAAACGTTCAGTATACTTTATCGTACTACCAACACCGTCCAGTTTGGAAATGATAATAAAATAATAGTTAGGTATACCAATTATAACTTTCAGCCATTCTATTACAGTATCGATATTAGACTTAACAACTAACTTTGTAGGTAACTTAATGAAAACTATTTTATCACATTATTTAGTTCAAAAGTGCTTAGTCTTATAGATAAGCCAAGCACGTACTACTACGTGATTCCAAAATATCTTGTTTAAGTTAGTTTTGGTAAGTTATAATCACCCTTAGAGCATTAAATATTAATATCATAGATATAATATCATAATATACATTATTTCTAATACAGTAGAAAATTACGTTTAACTTTTCATTTCTGATATTCCATTTCAGTTTATCAATCAGAATTTTAAAAATATTTGTGTTGTGCTTGAATTTATATTTTTTATTTTTCCTTTATACACAGTGGAAATAACGAAAACATTATTTTTGGTTAATAAAAGATTCCCAGGGGATTCCCTAGAATAAAACAATTCTGCAGCATATTTTATTAACATCGTTATTTAATTGGTGGAAAGTTTAAACTCTATTAATCCCTCGTTATCAGTGTATAACTGTACACCCTTGAGACTGAAAAAGTTAATGGCGTGGAAACTTTTCGGACGGTTCAAATACTCGTAAATCGATGTCATACGATTTCCTGATGAACCAGTAGTGTGTAAAAATCTGTTTTAAATGTAGTTTTATCCGTAATAACTCAGGTCTTCTATACTCAGTATGTATTACTATTTGAAACTACTGTATATGAACAGTATGTATTGCTGATTGAACTGATATTTAGTTGTCTCTAAATACCTTGCAGATCCAAAGCTGCTGTCCGAAAGTTTAGAATCAAACCTCATTCATACTCACTGTTGTAGGTACCACACACATAGCCTCAGATGTTCATTGCTAGACAAAGATTCTTCCGAGGGCATGCTACCATATATCCTCTTATTCCTCAGCCTTTCTCATCCACCGTCTATCATTAGGAACCTTTCCAGGTCGTAGGTCCTATACTATATGCTTACTGGTACAGCTAGCACAAGAAAACCATTTATTTTATCAACAGATACTTATTTTTGAGTTCATGAGCCTATAAAACAATTTTAAAACTTCTATTGATTAATGAATTTAAAACGATCTCTCTTGTTAATTATCAAACAAAATCAACGTTTAAAGAAAGACATAATTAAGCGTTATTTAGCCATTAATTAAAATGTTCTCTTCAGAAAGTTTGGCTAAAGTTAAATTTTCTTTGTTGTTTGATTACTTTACGGACACCTACGTGAAATATTCGAGAAATTTGAGTTTAAATATTTGCGGTTTCTCAAAATTGAGAAAAGTTAGACGTCTAGAACGTTAGAACTGTGATCTTAATTGATTATTACGAAAGGTTACTAGAGGGCATTCATAGCTTCAGTAATATGTATCCATAACTTCATTAATGGACCTTCCGCCCAAGCCTACGTCGATGAATACTTACGCTGATGACTACGCCGACTGCTATGCCAACGCCTACGCCGACGCCTACGCAGATGCCTACGCCGTAGCCTACGCTACGCCTATAGATGTCTAGTAATAGTTTTATCCACTATCTGTATGTGTGTAATACATATAAGCCCAATCCGTCCAGTGACAGATGATCCGTTGAGATTTAAGTCAGTGAGTCAGTCAATAATTCACCTTTGTTTAATTTATTTATATTCGTAGATTGTTTAGTCTATGAGTACTAATTTCATTTATAATCTAGGTATAAATTGATACTTTCTACCATTGTTGATCCATTATATCGAACCTATTATGGTTTGATAATAAATAGGCAAATCAATGGTTTAATCACACTAAATTAATGTTTTTAGTTTGTATGGCGAACGAATTCACATGAAAGCAAGCTTTGGTTCATACATGTTTGTGTAACTGCAATGCAGCATTGAAGGAAGATGAAAGAAAAAATCTAGCAATACGAGGCTTTCTGTTTTTAATTACAGTAATGGAGCAACTTTTTTATTAAGTACCTACCTAGTGTGGGAAAATTTTAAAACTGTAGTTTTTCAAAGTGACGTTTTTAAAATATACCATGCGTATGCAGAGGAAAATGTACACATGTAGAGACGTAGTTTCAAAAAGTTGGGGATTGACCAGTGAATAAAATGGTACTGTATGTTTTGACAAATTAATTAACTATCCGTGACTTTTCATTAGTGTTTACAAGTTACGCTTCTACATGTTGATTTATAACTAACTATACACACCTATTATAAAATAGGTATTTACCTCTATGTATTTTTAATAAAATGCAACATAAAGCCTTTACCACGTTAAAAATGTAGTTAAGAATCGTATTAATTTATCCTTTAAGTATATTTTAGGTATAGGAATAAAGTTAAAGTGACCAATATAAAACAACTGCAAAAAATTGAAAATACCTCAATGATAACAAAAAGTTATACAATGTTAACAAATGTTAACAAATAGTCAATATTGATTTAATAATAACAAAGGCCGGTTGTTATTTTAGCACAGACGGCCTGACGAAAAAAATGCAAATAAAGGTGAATTTTGAAATATGCATTTCTGTATTTACAGTGCATCAGTACTAAAGCAAAAAAAAATGTGGCAACGCGAGCTAGCCCACTAGTTTTCATTAACCTAATGGAGTCATTTTTCTATTTGTTTTGAATGACTTTCTCATACGAGTAAGCGTATTGTACACTACCCTTTCTTTAGCACAATAACATATGTAATACACAATATGCAATAAGGCATCTGGTTTAAGAAATGTATTATTTCGTAAAAAGTATACAATACTCACTTAAACGAAACTTAATATCATATTTAAGTATAGTAAGTGTTTTCTCTTACAGTGTCGTACTTCCCAAAAGTTCTGCGTTGAACAGTAAATTTTTTCATAGGTGCAAGCCCCAAATTACACCTCTTTTGTTTTGACGAAGTGGTATGTATTTAACATTTATAAATCTATCATAAAATTTATTATACTAAATTCTTTACTAAACTCCATACTTAATTTCAGCCCAATCAATTGAGGAGTTACGGCCTAAAGGAGTAACAAACAGACCACAGACATGTACATTGTACACATTACACATGCAACCAAAATTTTGGTGGTAAAATAATAATATGTTTAAATGCATGTATGTACGATTAGAATTACGGAGTACAATGTTATGAAACTGCTCTAGAGGAAGTTGTTTAAGTTGTTACCATATTTTGCACGATCACGGAAGGAACGACCGAGCGGAACGGGAAGTGGGATTGACGTAGTACCATGAGCATATAATAGTTGCTAGCAATTTATATACTTACTACGTTTTAGCTTCTGTTGTTTTGATTCTGACTTGACTAAAGTATAAATAATTGTATAAGTAAAGATTTTATCAATAAAACACCATCATCTAAATTTTTAATTGGTTTCCCCCCTATTTTTAAAAAAAGTCTTTATTTGATTATAGTACTTTACACAGTCACTTAAAATAGAAACACTAAAAAATACTGGACAATCCCAAAATACCAAAATGGGATTCAGCATCAGCACAGTCACAGCTCTTGTCTTCCGTGAGACCTTTCGTCTTAACGATTGCTAGAATTTTAATGTCTAAAGCTGGACGTGCTACAGAAATGTCTGTAAAAAAATCCATTTTTAGAATAGATATTTCAACATAACATAGTTGACTGAAAGTGACTCTATGTGGAGGTTGTGGACTCTACATTCATTCCAATTTATGACATTAACATCACTAGTTGTAACTTTACATATTTTGGTCCGTACTTAGAATTATTACCGTGCTTGGTTTTTATTACAGTGAAATTGATCATCACATAATTCGGATTGTAATCGTTATATATATTAATATGTGTTTAACAAAGCAAAGGTACGCTACCTACAAATTTGTAACACTCAAGTTAACAATTCCTGCAAAACATTAAAATTTAAGGGAAGGGCTAAATACAAAGGAAACAATGTATTATTTTCGTCGCGTTTCAAAGCTATAATCACAGCGATAACAGGTAACCCATTCAGTTAATTTCTTATGCTCTTAAATCACAGCTTTGTTTGTGCGTTCTTTGTTTTGAACGTAAAATAAATAATTTTGAAAACAATTTTTTTGCGGATGTCTGTTTGCGGCAAAATACTCATTGATTGTTGTTTCATGAGATATCACAACGGGTTTTGGAATATAAATTGAGCTCTTATATGATAAGTATCATTGTAAAAATGTTGCGTTTTACTAAATCGACTTATTAATGACAAAACAATATGAACTATAGAAGCAACAAAAACCACCGGTCAAAACGATTTGAAATACACTGAAATAAATAGGATAACAAGTGAAATAAAGAGATAAGTAGATGCCTTGGGTCATTATTGTGAGTCAGTTCGTTATAAACATATCATCTACAAAGAAACGTTTTAAGAGAAACCTAAAACCTTATCTCCGGATCCCTTTTACGAACGGTTCCCCAGCAGCTTCAACTGCTTCTCGGAACAGGAAAACGATACCTATAACAAAATGACCATTGTTCATGAGATAGTTATATTTTATCAGCTACTCTTAATGAAATGTATTCAGAGGAACTTTCTTTCAGAAAATGAATATTCCCGTCGGATTATTGCCTCCCAATACTCTTTACTATGTACATATTGTTACCCCTATGCTTAAATCACGTGGACGCATTGGTCTTAGGAGTTGAGCACTATTATTTAATCTGTGGTTGGGGGGCAATCTAGCGGTACCGGGTACGTTGCCTCGGGGGTGTGTTTGATTTGTTTCACTAGTATATAGTTCATGTAGTTTCGTACGCCACCGAACATTACTTACAATCTCATTCAGACGTGATTACTTGAAAAGGTAAATTCACCTTCATACCCCAAACTCCTAAATCATTCGTGTTCTGTTTGTGGATGGCAGCTCTTTGTTTGGGCAACGCAAAATTTACAATGAAAGGGGTGAGGACTCTTAGCACGAGTTTAGACGGATCGCAAACGTTGATGGTTATTGACAAGCGGTCCAAGAGTTCGCCCTCGACATAAAAAGTGCGGCTAAATATTTTGCCTAAATTGGCAAACCCGAGGTTGCTACACAACTTTTCACGCACACTAGCGTCCGCGCACCATACAAATTTCAAATTGACACACTCATAATTCAAGAAAAAGTTGCCGCAGTCACGGAGCTGTCTGTCGTTGTTAGGAATAGCTTTATCTAGTCGGAGCGCCAGCGACGACCTATTATAAATCTGTGGTTATTGAGTTCTTTAGATATAAAGTTCAATGATTAAGAATGATAAAGTCACGGTCAAGAAACTACTACTAAAGTACTCTTAATGAAATTAAAAATGCTAATAAAATTTCAGATTTGATTGCTCATATTTCTCTGAGGATAACTGTCTTGCATTTTACGAATGCATAAAGTTTGAAATAAATTAAGACTGTTTCCATATTCGGAAATCACAAACTTTTACGACATTATGTCTCGTGCTAAGGGTTACAGGGCCTGCATGGTAGCTCAGATGTGTATCCGATTTTATCATATATTAAAATCTTGTGGTCATACATCTAACACAAAATCAAACCAAATCATTTATTTTTGCAAGAATGGTACACTAGGTCTTAAATATAACATAAGTTAACATATCCTGCCAAAATGGCGTGCAAAAAGTACGAAGTAAGTTATACTTGAAGAATTTGTATAAAAGTTGACTTGGCGACGAAGATTTAGCTTGTACATACCTATAGCAACTTAGAGGCCCCAAACCCTATACTTAGATTTAAACTCACCCCAATATAATTTTATTTAAGTACATTTAATTTTAGGACGGGAAATTCCAAAACATAAACCAACCTGGTGATATGAATTCTGAATGATAACATATATTTTTTTTTATTTAGGTAATTGAATTAAAAAATATTACCTTTTTAATCGCTTCACTTCCCCGACTAGCCAATCCATAAGCTGAATACGTACGTGCCTCCCGGCCAACTGCAGTAACGGGATAACTTGGGCCATTTTGAAAGAATTTACTATCTCTTGATAGAGATACCGAGCGCTACATGAATGGGAATCCTTTGATTTTGAAATATATTTGCTGTGCTCGAGAATTTTCTCGCGATAAAAGTTTAAATTTTATTCTGAAAAATAGTATTACCTTGAAAGTAAAACTTTAAGAAGTCTTGCTGCTGTCTGTGATGAGGTCTGAATGGATATTGAATATTTGGTTTGATTTCATGGATTGAAAAACGTACTTATTTAACTTTCCAAGACTTAAATCATTAAATTAAAAATGATTAAAGCCTCCTTGTGGCTTGTTGATTTATATTTAAATGTAATTTTAAGGGCGAAAAAATACACCTCTTTGCATTTATTATATCACTGAAGTGGGCGAGTTCTGGTCGAAATTGGGTCATTTTGTCAAGAAATTCGTACGTAGTGGACATCACTACAATAACATTAAACCAAACGTAAGTAAATTTATTTTAAGTTTCTGTTGTCCTTCTCCGTAGAGTTTATCTGGTGATTGTAAAACAGATCCTTAAGAGTCCCATGAACTACAATGTCTCCATACATTACAAATACCAAATTATAATATTTGTAATTCGTGCATATTTCGATCATGTTGTGGTGTAATTCGGGTTCATATAGTAATAATCTAAGCTCCTGGCCATAGTTGGTTCGGAAATACTTCTCTAAAACAAAATATAAATGAATTTTGATTTTCATATTTTGCGTCAAAAAGGACATGTTTTCTGCTTATTATTAACGAATGTATGGGAGACATAGTAGTTCAGGACATCCTTAACACATACAAATTTTGTCTTTTATAATATTAGTGTGTCTAACGTATATTTTACTCGACTTCAATTATACTTCCAGTCTCACGAGCCCATCGCCACGCTATGAATTCATACTCGTAATAAATACTCAGGTTTCTCTAACAAATCGGATGTGTTGTGTTGAAAACGTTAAGTAGATTTTGCGCTGTGGGTTGCAAACCGATTTTGATGCGAGAATTTTCACACTGCCTCCAAACAGACACAATAACTGAATGTTGAAGCCCACAGCTTTCCATTACCATAATGGAATTATTTTTGTTGCGTTTTTTGAAACCAGATTCGTGCGACAAAAACTGATAACTATGTGATGCTCACGTGACGCTCATTCATATTTCATAGCGGGTTTTTAAATGTGCCATTTAGCAATTATTATCAAGGGTAATTTCCGCTGTATAAAATGAATTATTAAGTTTTTAGGTGAAAATTAATAATATTCATACCATGTCTTTGATAGTTTATAAACAGAACTAACTGACACAGCAAACGTTGTTTTGCCGTTTAGGAATATAATAACAGAACTTAAGTACGTACACAGAAAATTTCATAACAATCGATCGAGCCGTTTTGGAGGAGTTTGGTACCAAACACGAGACACATGAATTTTATTTATTAGAGCTATTTTCATTTAATAACTATTATTTAATAAAATCAAATATTATGTTTATAATTTACATTATGTTCAATTATTTAATCCAATTTTTTCAAATTTATATAAATTATTACAGCATTTTGTCCAATCACACGTAATATGTTCTATCTTAGCAGTTAAATCCTTTATGAAATGGTCGTAAGGATTTTTTTTTAATTAATATAACTTGGAAAATAGCTTTATTTCATTTACACACCTGCGCGAGGAAATGTAGAATAAAAGTTTTTTTAAAGTAGTTGTTGCTACGAAAGTTAGCGAGTGGACGACTCATGCAGGATGACGCTACAGGCAATAAATCATTGCCGTGTGGAAAAGTTTATTTTTAATACAGTTGCTCAAAAAGTGGCGTATTGCAGGGACGTATAGCGTTCGGGATGTGGGCTATTACATACTCGTGCTTTTTTTTTACCTTTCCCGAACTCGTGCGTTATCTTTCCCAACTGTCAAAATAATGTCTATGTAGTGATTGACATTTTAGTCTGTAATCTCAAGTACAGACATTGGCTCAAAAGGCAAGCGTCCCAGGTCAACTATAGTTAAAAAAAAAAAACTAACAATAATAAACAATAGATTTATTCTGTATTCTTTTAAAAATAAAAATTTAAATAACCATTACTAAAACCTAAACTAAAACTAAACACTTTATAAAGTATTTAAATACTTTGAAACTTATATATTTTTACACACTAGCAATAGACAAGCGCACTCGGTTTCTGAACGAGAGTTTTGTCTATGTTTTTTGACGGCTGGGTCTGCGAACGTGACCTACTGTTCTTTTTCTGCACGTCGCCATGCGAGCTGGCAATTTTTGAGAAATCTCCGTTGAGATACCTATCAGGAAGATGAAAGTTGGGAGTAAAAAATAACCCAATGGATTCCACCTATCAGTGAAATCTAGTAATAACCCGAAACTCGGTGAGTTGAAATTCTTTTTTTTCGCATAATCAGACGTAACAATACCGATACCTAACTACTGCAGAATTCCTCGTATTGCAGTCTAATCCTCGATTAATTTTGTGTATAATACATTATTAACCCATATTTCAGTGTTCCCAAACGTGTTACTGCATATTTTCTCCATAAAATGCATTGTACTTGAATTTGCGTCGTAACTAAACCACATGTCAGTCAAACGACATTTCTATTATTTCGATGTTTTATACTTGCGTTCCTTGTTTTCGACGCTGCAATACTGATAATTCACCTAGGTCAAGTTATCTGTGTAGATTGAATTCGTTGATTGGCAGTTTTGTGAAATATTCGAGTCTCTAATATAAAAGTCGATATTAACCTTTGTAAATCTAACCTCTTGCCTAGCCATGTTTTCTTTGAGTCCGAACCACTCTGTGTTGGTGGGTTCCCTCGGGACTCCAAGGAGACATCGGCAGACTTGAGCGCGCAAAGACCTCGGACTAAGACGAGCTTGTGTGGACGCGTTCCAGGGTTTTCTCCACCTACCATATAACTACGTGGACACTTATTTAATGAGTGGATACCTACTGAAGACTCCTTCACGCTGAAATGCAGCCTACTGTGGAGTGAGCCAGGTTCCGGCTTCGGTCCACTGCTGAGTCACTACACTCAGGATCGATGAGCAGACCACCACGCTTTACTACGCGCTGAGCACCGCCGCCCTGACGTCCAGCAGCACCGTGCAGGAGCCACGGAGAACCCGTCAACACAGATCAGTATTTCCATCTTATCTACGCCTGCGAGTCTCGTCCCGTCTACCGTCCTTCTGTGAGAACCCCGCGCTCTCCGAGCTAGTGCATAATTATTAATTATTTAACTTTTTACTACCCAAATTGAATTAAAATTCGTTTTTTTTATACAACCGTAAAAGGTAGCTTCACTACAACCCAATTTGTCGTATCATAATTTAAACCTCCATTAGTAATTGTAAATTTAAAACAACCAAATGTAACAACTAACCCATTAATAACACTTAACAATCATCTTCCTGATTTTTAAATATAACTTTAAAAGAAATATCTCTAGTTTTTATTGTCCAACCTACCTACCTACCTTGCCGTGTTTGGGTCTGTCACCTACCGGGCAGTGCACAGCACCCAAGCGCGACAGTGGCGCCCAACGTGGGGCTTACTGACAATAATTACAATTATTTATTAATTTCTAACTGCACTAACATCATAAATCTGACATTTTTTAATTTATATTACTACATCCATAAACTCAGAAATACGGTAGTACGGACGAGGTACAGCAGTTGTTTTAGCGGAGCTCGGGAATGCATGGTTAGACCTGAGGCTCTGATTAGTATTAAATACCTAACCTTAATATTAAGTCATTCTGTAACTGTAAATGGTTATGCGAGGAATTGACAGCTCACCGCGATTCAAACTGTGACTTTGCTCGAAACTTAACTACACTTAAATCTATACCTTAAATTAATTTAAATACTTAATCTTATCACATTTAAAATGTCTTACAACATAAAATTTTTGTCACTACAAAAATCCGAGCTGGAATATGAGGTGGCCGTACGTGGGAGTACCCCGGCAGACTCAGTAGCTGAATTAAGGAAACAAATTATTAAATTAGCACCAATACTACCTGCTGAAGATATATTAGAATCACACTTAGACGCGAATGTAGATTTAAAGGCAGTTAAAGAAACATTAATTAAAACACAAAATAACTTACAAACATTAAAAACTAAATTTGATAAAAATCTATTCACAAGAACTGAAACTATGATACATCACCTCTATCATCGACTAAACAGAATCACACCGACTACTGACACTAATGAATTGTATAAAATTTGCCGTACCAACTTCAAATCACAATTTAATGAGTTAATATCACTTAAGCCTCAATCAACTGAACAAACCACAAGTGAAACAACAGACTCTGCTACCACCTCCAATACCTCAAATGAAACTGAAAAAATCATTACTTGCGACCGCAACTTAATAGCGGAAATTAGCAAAATTAAATTCTCCGGTAAAACATGTGTCAGGGCCTTCATACAAAGAATTGAAGAATTTATGCACACTAGAAACATATCTCCAAGCAAAATTATGTCCTTCGCATATGAAATCTTTACAGATGACGCGTTACATTGGTTTCGATTTACAAAAAACAAAGTAAACACTTGGAAAGAGCTAGTAGAATCACTCAAACGCGACTTTAGTGACAGTGACTACGACTATAGACTATTATCTGAAATCCGTAATCGTACACAGGGCGAGCGTGAAAATATTACAATTTATCTCTCAATAATGAATGGTATGTTCTCACGTTTAAATAAACCTTTACAGGAAACTGAACAGCTAGAAATAATATTACACAACATAAGACCTTGCTATGCCAGCACCTTAGCTGCATCCCCAGAAATAAATAACCTTGATACACTAAAGGAAATTTGCCGTAACTATGAAACAATACAATCACGTTTGAAACAATTTCGAGAACCACCAAAGGCAAACTTAGAAACATTAGCACCTGAATTTGCCTATAATAAACAACCGACACCTAGCTGCAGTTTTTCTAATACTTATCACAATAAAAAACATAACTACTACAATAACTCAAATACAAATAATTACTACAAAGACAAATACACAAAACCTAATTATTCAAATCACTTAAATAAACAAAATAACACTACCACCTCAGACTCAAACAAAAATACACAGAATAGAACATCATCAGTTGCTGCAATATCTACACATCGTACAAAAATTTATTGTCCAAGATGTAGAAATAACTCACACTCCTTACATCAATGTAAATTACCTCACTTTCCCATCTGTTTTAAATGCGGAATGAAAGGAGTACGGTATCCTGAATGCACTATCTGTCACCAACAAAAATCTAACTCAAAAAACTAGAGAACAAGGATTGGAGAGACAGTACTGAATGGAAGGAATGGCTAAATACTATTACAAAATATTTTTCTTGCTATTCAATCTCTTCAATCCATAATGTCAATAACAATTCTCGCCCCTACGCTCTAATTAACATAAACAACTTACAATTGTCAGGTCTTCTGGATTCCGGGACATCTACAACGATTCTAGGAAACAATCTCTATAAAATATTAATTAATAATGGTTTCAAACTACACAACTTAGAAAACCAAAATTTCATGGTAGCTAATGGCCACACACTAAAATCAATTGGCACAATACATTTACCTATATCATTTGCTCAACAATTACACTTAATCAAAGCACATGTAGTACCTGAGATCCAACATGACTTAATTTTAGGAATGGATTTTTGGAACACTTTTGGTCTATTTCCTAAACACATTAATAATATCATTTTCAAACAACATAAGAACACACTAACAGAATTATCTACTACTCAAACTGAACACAACATCCATTCGTACGATCACTTATCACCAACTCAGAAAATAACAGCCGATCACATCATATCTCAGTTCCGCGAAATTTCATACGAAAAGCGTGGCTTAGGTCGTACACATCTCATTACTCACAGTATCGACACGGGAGATGTTAACCCTATAAGACAGAGATACTACAGGATGTCTCCTGAAAAACAGAGAATCCTTATTGAGCAATTAGACGAAATGGTGAAGGAAGACGTCGTAGAACCTTGTGATAGTCCATGGTCGTCACCTGTCTTACTAACTCCAAAAAAGAACGGCGAATTAAGATTCTGCCTCGACAGTCGCAAGCTAAACTCAGTGACTAAAAAGGATGCTTACAGTCTACCTTACATATCAGAGATTCTGGACAATCTTCGAGACGCTAAATACCTAACAAGTATAGACTTATCTAAGAGCTTTTGGCAAATACCAATTAAAGAACAGGACAGATGTAAAACAAGTTTCTATATACCATCCCGTGGAACATACCAATTCAAATGCATGCCATTCGGCCTTACAAACGCACCTGCTACTCAACAGAGACTAATTGACAGTCTTTTCTATGGACCAGAATTTGAACACATGGTTTTTGCATATGTCGACGACATTATCATAGTATCCCCTACATTTGACAAACACATATCATTACTCCTACGCGTTTTAGAAAAATTACAATTAGCAAATCTAACTATTAACTTTACAAAAAGCCAATTTTTTAGACAACAACTAAAATATCTCGGCTATATAGTAAACTCAAATGGCCTCCAGCCAGATCCAGAAAAGGTACAAGCTATAGTAGATTATCCAACTCCAACAAATAGAAAAGAACTTAGACGTTTCTTAGGCACAGCTTCATGGTACCGAAGATTCATTGCAAATTTCAGTACATTAGCTGCACCCTTAAATAAATTAACTTCTCAAGGAAAAAATGCACCTAAATTCGCTTGGACTCCTAAAGCTGACGACGCTTTCAAGAAACTAAAAGAATGTCTCATCTCAGCTCCAGTCTTATCATGCCCAATATATACTGAACCTTTCCAAATTCATTCAGATGCCAGCGACTTCGGAATAGGATCTATTTTAACTCAAATACAGAATGGAGAAGAGAAAGTTATAGCCTACATGAGCAAGTCATTATCCCAAAATGAGCGAAAATTCAGTGCCACTGAGCGAGAGGCGCTGTCAGTTCTCACTGCCGTAGAACATTGGCGATGTTATCTCGATAACGGAAAAAAATTTACAGTGTACACAGATCACGCTGCCCTAAAGTGGTTTTTAAACTTAAATAATCCTACCGGTCGTTTAGCTCGTTGGGGTGTTCGACTATCAGCCTTCAACTTTGAGATAAAACATCGGAAAGGATCTGAAAACGTAGTACCTGATAGCCTTTCTAGATCAGTTCCTATCACTGCAATTACAGACCTTCCTAATAGGGATTCCAAAAACACCACAGACACTTGGTACTTAAACATCTACAACGGCATACAAAAATCACCGACTTCATTCTTAAATTACAGAATTGACAACAACAAACTCTATCGCCATATTAAAACACTAAATCCACTATTGAGAGACTTTGAATGGAAGGAAGTTATCCCACTCGAATTTAGAAAGGATCTAATAGCAAAAAATCACTCTGAACCAACTTCTGCACATCTAGGAATCTATAAAACAATTAAGCGCTTACAATTACACTACTACTGGCCAAAAATGCATCAAGATGTAACCAATTTCATAATAAATTGTGATACTTGTAATTCTTATAAACATTCAAATCAAGCCACACTAGGATTCATGGGTCAACCTAAAACTTGCTCTAAACCATTTGAAATGATTAGTATGGATCTAGTCGGAGTTTTACCAACATCAAAAAACCTAAACACATACTTATTTGTTGTAGTATGCTGTTTTAGCAAATATTGTTTACTATTTCCCATACGTAAAGCAACTGCTAACATTATTGCCCGCATATTAGAGGAACGAGTGTTCTTAACCTACGGAATACCATCTACTGTCTTACATGACAACGGAAAAGTCTTTGTCAGTAACACACTACGTCAATTATACGAAAATTACAAAATACCAAATGTATTATTCACACCAAAATACACACCACAAGTCAATACAGTAGAGAGGTACAACAAAACAATCATGACAGCAGTTTCAACATTTATTGATGATGATCATAGAACATGGGACTCCAACATACCTAAAATACAGTTTGCACTAAACAGCTCTGTTAATACAGTCACTAAATACACTCCGGCATTCCTCGTTTTTGGTCGCGAATTAATTTCTTGTGGATCTCAATACAAAAATTCAAAAATAGAATCTATAGATGACATAATACACATACCTCGGGATGAATACGCCGAAAATTTAGGTACACTACATAAGATATTTGACAAAGTACAAAGTTCATTACTAACGGCTCATTCTCGAAACTGCACATCCTATAACTTGAGGCGGCAAAACGCAGAGTTTAAGATTGGCGATTATGTCTGGAAAAGGACCTATTATCAGAGTAATAAAGATAATAAATTCGCAAAAAAACTTGCACCTAAATATCAAAAATGTAAAATAGTTAGCAAGAAATCACCGCTAGTATACGACTTGGAGGACATCCACGGTAACAATTTAGGCACATGGCACATAAAAGATTTAAAAAGACATAACTACAAAATTTAACTACACCATCATATAAACACTTAAATAACATAGGATAAAACTAACACTCAATACTAATAAATTGATTATACATCCACCTACAAAAAAATTAATTAATAAACATCATATTAAACTCACAAACCTCACATACTAACCATTAGCATTAAAAAGTTATGTAACATTAAATAACACTACAACTAAATCCTAATTAAAAAAAAAAAAAAATATATCAACAATACAAACATTCTACTAGGCCACACAACATGTCCTTAAATGGCCATCACTAATTTGGGCATGCCGACTAAAACAATATACTTAATTCAAGGCAGACCTAAACTGCACTTGAATCAGCATCAACCAAACAAAAAAAAGCTGTAAAAACTAAGTAATTGCTAAGTTAAAGTAAAAATTATTAAAAGTTATCACATACCACTACCCCAACTTAACTCATACAATATCTAACTTAACTAAACTTGAGTCTTTATTTACTAAAAATAAAAACTCTATCCGCAAGGCAGCATAGTTCTAAAATATTCATAGAACTACAGTTGAATTACTAGATGATGAATGAATAGATTGCATGTAAGGAGGAAGTATGAACGAGAAGATGTGTGTAAGTTAACGTTTAGCTAAGTATTCGGTTAAGCTTTAGCTGGATTTTTTCTAGCTAAAAATCCAAAACTAAAAAGGGGGGTATGTAGTGATTGACATTTTAGTCTGTAATCTCAAGTACAGACATTGGCTCAAAAGGCAAGCGTCCCAGGTCAACTATAGTTAAAAAAAAAAAACTAACAATAATAAACAATAGATTTATTCTGTATTCTTTTAAAAATAAAAATTTAAATAACCATTACTAAAACCTAAACTAAAACTAAACACTTTATAAAGTATTTAAATACTTTGAAACTTATATATTTTTACACACTAGCAATAGACAAGCGCACTCGGTTTCTGAACGAGAGTTTTGTCTATGTTTTTTGACGGCTGGGTCTGCGAACGTGACCTACTGTTCTTTTTCTGCACGTCGCCATGCGAGCTGGCAATTTTTGAGAAATCTCCGTTGAGATACCTATCAGGAAGATGAAAGTTGGGAGTAAAAAATAACCCAATGGATTCCACCTATCAGTGAAATCTAGTAATAACCCGAAACTCGGTGAGTTGAAATTCTTTTTTTTCGCATAATCAGACGTAACAATACCGATACCTAACTACTGCAGAATTCCTCGTATTGCAGTCTAATCCTCGATTAATTTTGTGTATAATACATTATTAACCCATATTTCAGTGTTCCCAAACGTGTTACTGCATATTTTCTCCATAAAATGCATTGTACTTGAATTTGCGTCGTAACTAAACCACATGTCAGTCAAACGACATTTCTATTATTTCGATGTTTTATACTTGCGTTCCTTGTTTTCGACGCTGCAATACTGATAATTCACCTAGGTCAAGTTATCTGTGTAGATTGAATTCGTTGATTGGCAGTTTTGTGAAATATTCGAGTCTCTAATATAAAAGTCGATATTAACCTTTGTAAATCTAACCTCTTGCCTAGCCATGTTTTCTTTGAGTCCGAACCACTCTGTGTTGGTGGGTTCCCTCGGGACTCCAAGGAGACATCGGCAGACTTGAGCGCGCAAAGACCTCGGACTAAGACGAGCTTGTGTGGACGCGTTCCAGGGTTTTCTCCACCTACCATATAACTACGTGGACACTTATTTAATGAGTGGATACCTACTGAAGACTCCTTCACGCTGAAATGCAGCCTACTGTGGAGTGAGCCAGGTTCCGGCTTCGGTCCACTGCTGAGTCACTACACTCAGGATCGATGAGCAGACCACCACGCTTTACTACGCGCTGAGCACCGCCGCCCTGACGTCCAGCAGCACCGTGCAGGAGCCACGGAGAACCCGTCAACACAGATCAGTATTTCCATCTTATCTACGCCTGCGAGTCTCGTCCCGTCTACCGTCCTTCTGTGAGAACCCCGCGCTCTCCGAGCTAGTGCATAATTATTAATTATTTAACTTTTTACTACCCAAATTGAATTAAAATTCGTTTTTTTTATACAACCGTAAAAGGTAGCTTCACTACAACCCAATTTGTCGTATCATAATTTAAACCTCCATTAGTAATTGTAAATTTAAAACAACCAAATGTAACAACTAACCCATTAATAACACTTAACAATCATCTTCCTGATTTTTAAATATAACTTTAAAAGAAATATCTCTAGTTTTTATTGTCCAACCTACCTACCTACCTTGCCGTGTTTGGGTCTGTCACCTACCGGGCAGTGCACAGCACCCAAGCGCGACATCTATTAAAAAGAAAAAACAACCATGAAGTTTTTACTAAAAAAAATCATAGAAGTTTTTATGATTCATGCAAATACGTATATTTCTAAAAAGAAGCTACTAATTTGTTTCAATATCAGATTTGATTGAATGAGTTTGGTTAGGTTTCATTTCATCTCATTAAATTTCATTTTCATTTCATATCAATAAAAAAAATTCTACTGAAGACTTGGCTGTATGGGCATAGTTCCCTTTGCGTACCAGAATATTATTTAGTCTATGACCAAATTTTTTTTTATTTTTTTTTTAAATCATGGGTGAAGAAAAAAAACTGCTTATATTCTACGGTTGGCGCCATTTTTCAGAAATTTTCTTTGCAAGTTTAGTTGTTTGTTGCACAAAATGCTTCGGAGAACATTTTACCGGAAAAGTCAAAAAGTCGCTACATATCTACATACGACGAATTTATTGCGTGGAGAGAGGAGAAAAAAGCAAATAGTTTTTCAGAAAATGTTAAGTTATTTGAGTTTATTGTGTTTTTATTATTTTATTAAATTGCTTCATTTTTTCGCAACTGTATTAAAAATAATCGTTCAGTACACGTACGGAACCGTCATTGCAACTTGTTCCGACTGTCAACCCTCGCTTTCGGCTGCGCCTCGGCTCGGGTAGACATTTGTCGGAACTCTTTGCAATAACAGCCTTTCCGTACTTGTAATGAAACATACTATTTCAATACATTTGCTCCACTGTAGTTTCACCTTTTCAAAAAGTTAAGATAGGTAGTCGAAAGTAACCAAGTAGTATTATAAGCCAAGTTTAATCTGGTTATATTTAAGTATAGGGTTCCGTACCTCAAAAGATAAAACAGAACCCTTATAGATTCATTTTTGTTGTACCTCTGTCTGTCTGTCACGACCATTTATTTCACTAACTAATCAAGATCTGGGCATGAAATTTGGAATAAATATAGGTAATGATTGCGCGCCGACATTGCAGTCTTAATTAAATTTTTCCGACTGACTTATTGATCTTTATCTTATCTACCTACATACGGGTACTATACTAGCCAACATGACTAGATCATCAGTTAAGAAACGTAGAAAAGATTTAAAGACAAACATGAGTGAATTCTGCTAGTATGCATTTATTACAAAAATGACTTTTAAAGTTACGCCGTCGTTGTTGAAGGGTTGACGTTATAGAATTAAAGATTTCAAAACTGTCGTGCTTGTGGTACTTTATTATGTGAATGATAATATGTGCGGACTGTAGCTGTAACGCGTGGTTATGGAGCCCGCCGTGCCGTGAATGCCGTCCCACGCCGTCTTGAGCCGTGTGCGTGTCGCCCCCGCACCGCTCCGCGCCAGGCCCCGGCGCGTTCAGTACCCAAGTACTGAACATCCTGCCCGGGGGTTGAAGGTTAAGATGTTGTTGAATGCCCGAGTGATGACTCCTTTCTTAGTCTTGATGTCAGCCACTCGAACAACGCCGTCCTTGCCAGGATGAACTCCCACAACTCTTCCCAGCTGCCAAAGGAGTGGTGGCTGCTGTTGGTCCCTGATGATCACCATTGTGCCCAGTTGCAGGTCTTGATCGGATGTTGTTTTCCACTTCGTGCGCTGTTGGAGGAGATTAACATATTCGTTTGAAAAGCGCTTCCAAAAATGCTGTTTTAGGGCCTCGATTCGTTTGTATCGATCCATGGCGGTGATGTTTGCATTGCTAACATTTGGATGAGGAACCGACAAGAGTGAGCGTCCAATAAGGAAATGAGCTGGAGTGAGGCAAGTAAGGTCGGATGGGTCAGAAGAAAGAGGTGTAAGTGGTCTGGAATTCAGGATGGCTTCTATCTGAATCAGACATGTTGCCATCTCTTCGTAGGTTAAATGTGTTAAATTTAAGATTCGTTTTAAATGGAATTTTACTGATTTGACTGATGATTCCCACAAACCTCCGAAATGAGCTGAATAAACTGGTATTCTAGAAAATACAATATCTCTATTGCCTAGATCTGCTTTGATGTCGTCTGAGTAGTTTGAGAAAAATGATGCGATTTCATTACTAGCTCCGACGAAAGTCGTTGAGTTGTCAGATGTTACAGAGGCTGGCTTACCACGGCGCGAAGTGAACCTTAAAAAGGCTGATATAAATGCCTCCTTTGTCAAGTCTGTGACGAGCAGGTGCAAGGCTTTGACTGCAAAACAGACAAAAATGCAAATATAAGACTTTTCTAATCTAGCACCCCTGCCCTTACGGTTTGCGATCAGGATCGGACCTGCGTAATCCATACCTGTGTGCAAAAATGGAAATTCTAAGCGTGTTCTATCAGTAGGTAATTCACCCATAATAGGTTGTATTTGCTTTGGTTTAAACCTGCAGCAACGAACGCAACTATGTACGACGCGTCTAGCGAGGTTCCTCCCCCCCAGTGGCCAATATTTTTGTCTTATGGAAGACAAAAGGAGTTGAGGACCCGCATGCATTAATGATATGTGTTCTTTTCGAAAAAGGATTTGTGTGAGATGATGCTTGCTACATAAGAGTATTGGGTGTTTGACGTCAAAAGTATAATGTGAATTTTTAAGTCGACCTCCTACTCTTATGAGTTCATCAGAATGAATAAAAGGTGCTAACGAAACTAATCTATTTTTGTTCGATAGAGGTTTTCCAGATTTTAATAAAATGTACTCGTCTGGGAACATTTGAAGTTGCACGAATTTTAATATGTGATTCTCCGAATTATTTAATTCTGTTGTAGATAATGTGTTTGTATATTTATTTTTAGGATTTTTACAATTGTGAATAAATCTTTGTACATAAGCAAATGATCTAATTAAATGTGTGTAACTTGATGTTTTATTAATGAGTTTATGTATTGTGTTTGTGTCTTTGTTTTCTGTTGTTGTTTGTGTTGTTGTGTGTAAAACTATTTCAGATGCTGCCTGCGTCTGTGCGCTTGTTAAATCATGTTGTGTGTTTGGTGTGATCGGAAACTGAATGTTTTTTGATTTAAGAAAATCTGGACCAGACCACCACAGTTCGCATGAGCTATTGCTATTCGCTGTGACCCCGCGTGAGACTAAATCGGCAGGATTTTCCTTCGACGGAACGTAGCTCCATCTGTGACCGGCTGTAGTATCCTGAATCTCACCTACTCGAGTCCGAACAAATGTTTTTAATTGGTTTGGCTGAGTTTTTAGCCATGCTAACACGATTGTGGAATCAGTCCAAAAATAAGAATCATGTACCTTAATGGTTAATGAAGACATTACTTTAGCGTGTAGTCTAGTAGCAAGGAGCGCACCACAAAGCTCCAGCCTGGGGATTGTGGTAGGCTTTAAAGGCGCTACTTTGTTTCTAGAAGCAAGGAGACGAACCTGTACCGTGCCATTCGCGTCGACCGCTCTTACGAAGATACATGCACCGTAAGCGCGTTCCGATGAAAACAAGGCATCATCGCGCTCAGTGAAGAAGCAAGACGATTGATGTGCTTGTTTTGTATGTGATTGTGTGTGATTCTTGACTGTGCCGGAAACCAGCCAACCAAGTTTTGTTTTTTGCAATTTTGGACATTGCTTACCGAGATCGATGAAATCTGAACATATGATGTCCCAGAAAACATCGGCACCTACCAAGATGTCGATAGGTGCAGAGATGTGGAAAGATGGATCAGCTAATCGAATATGACGCGGTAATTTTAAGGACCCGATATCGATGCTGCATGAAGGTAATGTATTGGTTATCTGAGGTAAAACGTGACACTCAAGAGTAACCTTGTAATCTCCCAAATATGACTCGAGAGGTAAGATGCAAGACTCCGTAATTATTGATGACTGATTGTTAATACCTGTCACAGTGGAGCTTACGTTTTGACGTTCCAAACCCAGCTTCTCACACAGGTGACGGGTGACATAATGCCCAGTTGCGGCGTTGTCTAGAAGAGCGCGAGCAGGATGTAGTTTCCCGTCAGCGCCGACCACGTTCACCAATGCTGTGGAAAGCAATGTAAGAGGTTTGTCACTAGTCTGAAGACTGGAAGATAAAGCAACTGTGGTGTGCTGCTCAGTGTCTCTGTGCAAAAGTGTACTGTGTTTTGAGGGACAGTACTTGCAGTGTGTCAAAACACATTGGCTGTGGCGATGCCCAGGTCGTAAACAATTTTGACAGACGCTAAAATTCTTAACTTTTTCTAAGCGTGCATCTACGTCCAGTTTTCTGAATTCAGGACAACTGAATAAAAAGTGACCTTGTGTGCACAGAGGACAAGAAATGTTTTGTGTATGTTTTCCTTTTGTATAAGTGTTTTTTGATTGTGTTTTGTTTGTATTATTAGAATTATTATGTGTATTATTAGAATTATTGTGTGTATTATTAGAATTATTGTTCTGTGTGTGTGTATTTCTTTGTAATTCATCTATTTTTATTGTGTCTAATAAATCGGCTCTATTTGTGAGAAATTCTGTAAATTGTTTTAATGTTGGACACGTTGTAATGCTGTTCCTATGCTCTTCCCACTCTCGAAACGTGACAGTGTCCAATTTGCGACACATAATATGGATAATTAATGTGTCCCAATGGTCAGTGGGTTGCCCTAATGTGTTTAATGCACATAAATTGCGGTTGATTGTGTCTACTAATGTTCTTATTGCTTTGCCTGATTCTTTAGAAATGGTTGTAAAATTTAATAAGGAATTGACGTGAATGTTTACTAATAAACGTTCATTGTCATATCTACTTGATAGTAGTTGCCAAGCTTTGTCATAATTTGTGGAAGTAAATTCTAAATTTTTAATTACAGTTAACGCACTGCCTTTAAGTGCAGCTCTTAAATAATGAAATTTATTTATGTTTCCTAGTTTATTATTAGTGTGGATTAAAGAAAGATACGTATCTCTAAATTCAAGCCATTGCGTCATCTTCTCTCCGTCGAAAGAGGGAAGCGATATTTTAGGCAGTCGGACAAAGTCATGATATCCCCCGTCTCTGCTCATGCTACCTTCACTCGCCTCAGACTCGACAGATAATCTCCTTTGTAGATGACGTTTGCTCTTATTGATGATGGTACGAGCTTCGGCCACAAGCGAAAAATATTTTGACTCGAATTCTTCCCGTTCAGTAAGCAGCTGACTCGTATCATCCGACAAAATCTCGAGCTCCGTCTGAAATTTATCAAAATCATTGTGTAAGCTATCAATTCTACTCAAACGACATTCAAGCTCGTTAAATTGTGTTTCCGAGATATGTTCTAAGCCATCTAAGCTGTTTAAAAAATTTTGAAATATAGTTAATTTTCCTTTTATGCTCCCACGTAGTTTTATTAATTCTTTACTCCGCGGGTCACTCATTTTTAAGCAAAATGATCAATATATGTTAAGCAAAAGTCTATAGACAAAAGTTGAATGTGAAAAAATAAATAAAGTGAAAGAAAAATGCAAAATAATTTAAGCGTAAGAAAGTTATAACTCGCGGCAATACCTACAGTTTTACGGAGTGCACATTGATGCACACCGAGCAGCGGCTACCCGCGCGCCGAGATAAGAACCGGTTCGAACAATAGGTAGGCTCGGAGCGATGTCGTTATCTCGTGCTCGGTTTTAAGCAATGAGAATGGATGCGTAATAATTATGAATGTGAATAATTAATGAATCAGCAATATTTTAGCGTATATAATCTATTCGCTTATAATGATTTCATAGCAATTTATGTGTTGTATGTATGATTATAGCAATTTATGGGCTTTAAATGTTTACCTAAACGAAATTATAATAGTAATTAGGTAGGTATTAAAAGGCGAAAGAGCAATAATTATTAGCCGTATGTGATTATTATTACGATGAACGATTTATTGATTTACGTAATTATGATTAACAAAGTTACTTTATAAGATTATGGGATTGTGAAATAATTACGTAAGGATAAAATTATTTGTGTAAATAAACCAATGAAATGCGAAGAGATCACAATGTCTGATCCAGAAGAAAGCAAGAAAGACGGAAAAATAAGAAAGGAATTGGAACGAACTCACTCAAGGTCACGTCCTTGTCCTTTTGTTTCCGCGATGCAATTCTTCTCGCAGTTTCCACCGGCGCTTGATTCACGGTGTGGGCACTGGGCTCCCTTTTCACGGGAGAAGGACCATATGTTGAAGGGTTGACGTTATAGAATTAAAGATTTCAAAACTGTCGTGCTTGTGGTACTTTATTATGTGAATGATAATATGTGCGGACTGTAGCTGTAACGCGTGGTTATGGAGCCCGCCGTGCCGTGAATGCCGTCCCACGCCGTCTTGAGCCGTGTGCGTGTCGCCCCCGCACCGCTCCGCGCCAGGCCCCGGCGCGTTCAGTACCCAAGTACTGAACAGTCGTCATTGCAATATTTTCCTAATAATGCACTTTTATTGTGAAAAATATTATTCAAAATTGTGCATGTCTTTTCTATGTATAATATGTTTAGCATTAAATATATGTACATGTTTTTACAATAAATAAATAAAGTACAGATAAGCTCAAAATTCATTCATCTAAATATATAAAAGAAGAAACTGACTGACTGACTGACTGACATATCAACGCACAGCCCAAACCGCTGGGTCTAGAGACTCCAAATTTGGCACACATGTTCCTTGTGAGGTCTAGGGGTGCACTAAGAAAGGATTTTTCAAAATTTACCCTCTAAGGGGGTGAAACGGGGGTCCGAAGTTTGGATTTTATCAAGTTAAAATACTTCTTCACGCCGCAACTACTGTACCGATTTGGCTAAAATTTGGAATAGAGGTATATTATATCTTGCATTACCTCATAGGCTATTTTTCATCCCGAAAAAATTCATGGTTCCCGTGGGATAAGTTAAAAACCGAAATTCACGCGGAAAAAAAATCTCACGCCGCAAGTACGCAACCGATTTGGATGAAATTTGGAATGGAGATAGATTATATCCTGGGTTAATAAATAGGCTACTTTTCATCCCGGAAAAATCCATGGGTTTTGCAGGAGAAGGAAAAAACAGATATTCACGCGGGAAAAATAATCCCAGCAAAAACATTTTCATGTAAAATGTTGCCAAGACGAGAACATGTGGCTCACACTATCAAAAAGTTATCAGATCTCATGTAGAGCAAGACTTCTAACTCTACACGCCCTAACTCTATAAATCCTAACTTTATAAACTCTACACTTTAGTCAAAATATATTATGTCTTGGCTGTTTCGGTACCGTCACATGGGCGTAAAGTGAAGAATTTATTCACTGTTCAGTACTTTTCTAATAGAGTTTTGCAAGTGGCATAATGGACCATGCAAAATTCAAGAAATTTCACATTTAAATTAAATGGTATCACCATTGTTATGGGAAAAAACTTCCATTTATTAAAAATATCCTCTAAAGCAAAGGAACAACACTTTTGCAAAGTGTGATGAAGTATTTGAAACCAATGCAGTTAGTAAAACCTAAGTGCAGTTTCTGAGGAGACTCAATACCTATCTAATAAATAATCGTTACTACAGAAACTAGGTATTGTATATCAGAAAAGTACAAAGTCAGTAAATAATATTTTTACTTTACACCCATGTGACAGTAACGAAACAGCCAAGACATAATATATTTTGACTAAAGTGTAGAGTTTATAAAGTTAGGATTTATAGAGTTAGGGCGTGTAGAGTTAGAAGTCTTGCTCTACATGAGATCTGATAACTTTTTGATAGTGTGAGCCACATGTTCTCGTCTTGGCAACATTTTACATGAAAATGTTTTTGCTGGGATTTCACTTCTTTTTGTAAGTTGTTTATGACTATATTTTTTATTTGGTTAATTTCCTTTTCTTTGGTGTATTTCTTGAATATCATTGCAAGGTGGATATTTGTCCGAATCAAGTATCCCCCCTCTATCATTTAAATGAGGGAACCCTCCTTGGTTCACCTAGTTTATTTTTTTCCTTATTTGTAGTTTATTACAAAGAGTCCCTATATCAATTTTGAGACCTCTAGCATCAATATTTGCGGTAATTTCATACAAACTTCCATCCCCTATTTTAAGGGGTTGGGGGGTTAAATTTCCAACTTTTGGAATTTTTTTGTTGGTTGTGTGCTAATACTAGCTTATATACCAAATTTCAGAAATTAAGTTTTTATTATACCTAATACTTATGGGAAACCCCATACGAACTTCCAACCCCTAATTTTATGGATGTGGGGTTATTAACTAAAAATCCTGAAACACGTATTTAATTGTTTATTACAAAGAGTCCCTATATCAATTTTGAGACCTCTAGCATCAATATTTGCGGTAATTTCATACAAACTTCCATCCCCTATTTTAAGGGGTTGGGGGTTAAATTTCCAACTTTTGGAATTTTTTTGTTGGTTGTGTGCTAATACTAGCTTATATACCAAATTTCAGAAATTAAGTTTTTATTATGCCTATATACTTATGGGAAACCCCATACGAACTTCCAACCCCCTAATTTTATGGATGTGGGGTGATTAAATAAAAATCCTGAAACACGTATTCAATTGTTTATTACAAAGAGTCCCTATATCAATTTTGAGCCCTGTAGCATCAATATTTGCGGTAATTTCATACAAACTTCCATCCCCTATTTTAAGGGGTTGGGGGGTTAAATTTCCAACTTTTGGAATTTTTTTGTTGGTTGTGTGCTAATACTAGCTTATATACCAAATTTCAGAAATTAAGTTTTTATTATACCTATATACTCATGGGAAACCCCATACGAACTTCCAACCCCCTAATTTTATGGATGTGGGGTGATTAACTAAAAATCCTGAAACACGTATTTAATTGTTTATTACAAAGAGTCCCTATATCAATTTTGAGACCTCTAGCATCAATATTTGCGGTAATTTCATACAAACTTCCATCCCCTATTTTAAGGGGTTGGGGGGTTAAATTTCCAACTTTTGGAATTTTTTTGTTGGTTGTGTGCTAATACTAGCTTATATACCAAATTTCAGCTTTCTAGGTCTTCAGGAAGTACCTAGGAATTTTGATGATCATCAGTGAGTCAGTCAGTCAGTCAGTCAGTGACGAAATTTGGGTTTTTTAGACGTCAATAAAATCTAAAGTATAAGACCTATAAAATTGAAACTTTATAGGTTTAATAAGTTCACTGGCGACATCATTTTCCGAGAATTTTGATTATCTGAAATAATTCA
This sequence comes from Coenonympha glycerion, assembly GCA_963855885.1. NCBI lineage: Eukaryota > Metazoa > Arthropoda > Insecta > Lepidoptera > Nymphalidae > Coenonympha > Coenonympha glycerion. The sequence goes on along the minus strand of OY979637.1, from coordinate 9,055,466 downwards.
GGCCTAAGTTATAAGGGTTTAAAAATACGGCGAAACACTTCGAGAAAAGATAGGTAGTGCCCTCGCGCTTCGCTTGGCTCGTCTTGGCGGGGACACTACCGTGTCCCCAGATACTTCCTGCCGTAATTACTGAATTGATCCCGGAAAAATCCATGGGTTTTGCAGGAGAAGGAAAAAACAGATATTCACGCGGGAAAAATAATACTTCCTGCCGTAATTACTGAATTGATATAGCTGAAATTATGAATAAAGATAGATTATATTATATTGGATTAATACGAAGGCTACTTTTCATCGCGAAAAAATTCATCGTTCCCGTGGGATTAGTGAAAAACCGAAATTAACGCGGAAAAACAATCTTCATGCCGCAAGTGCACAACCCATTTGGCTGGAATTTGCAACGGAGATAGATTATATCTTGAGTTAATAAATAGAGTACTTTTTATCCCGGAAAAATCCATGGTTTTTGCAGGAAAAGTGAAAAACCGATATTCTCGCGAGAAAAATACTTCTTCACGTCGTAATTACTGAACTGATATGGCTGAAATTCGGAATAAAGATAGACTATATCCTGGATTAATACGAAGGCTACTTTTCGTCCCGAAAAAATTCATGGTTCCCGTGGGATTAGTAAAAAACCGAAATTCACGCGGAAAAAAATCTTCATGCCGCAAGTGCACAACCGATTTGGCTGGAATTTGGAATGGAGATAGATTATATCCTGGGTTAATAAATAGGCTACTTTTTATCCCGGAAAATCCATGATTTTTGCAGGAAAAAAGAAAAACAGATATTCATACGCGAAAAATACTACTTCACGCCGAATTTACTGAACTAATAATGCTGAAATTCGGAATAAAGATAGATTATATCCTGGATTAATACGTAGGCTACTTTTCATCTCGGAAAATTTCATGACTTCTACGAGTATGATCATAGTGAAAAACAGAAATCCACGCGGGAAAAATATTCGTTCACACCTTAACTACTGAACCGATTTAGCTCAAATTTGGAATTGAAGTAAATTATATCCTAGATTAACACAAAAGCTACATTTTATCCCGAAAAATTCAAGGTTCCCGTGGGATTAGTTAAAAACCGAAATTAACGCGCAAAAAAATTATTCACGCTGCAACTACTGAAGCGATTTGGCTGAAATTTGGAATGGAGATAGTTTATATCCTGAATTAATGCCTAGGCTACTTTTTATCCTTGAAAAATTCATGGTTTCTATGATAGAAGTGAAAATCAGATATCTACGCGGGAAAAATATTCCTTCACGCCTTACTTACTGAACTGATGTGGCTGAAATGCGGAATGAAGTTAGATTTCATCCAGGATTAATACAAAGGCTACTTTTTATCCCAAAAAATTCATGGTTTCCGCGGGAAAACTTAAAAACAGACATGCATGCGGGAAAAATACTACTTCACGCTGTAATTACTGAACGGATATGACTGAAATTCAAAAAGGGGATAGGTTTTATCCTGCATTAATAGGCAAATTTTTATCCCGGGAAAATCCGTGGTTTCTGAGAAAATAGTTAAATAGCAGATATTCATGCGGGAAAAATACTCCATCGTGCCGTCACTTCTGAACCGATTGGGCTGAAATTTAGAATGGAGATAGATTTTATTCTAGAATCAACTACTTTTTTCTCGGGAAAATCCATTGTTTTCGTGATAATAGGGAAAATCAGATATTCATGCGGGAGAAAATTTATTCCTTCACGCACAACTACTGAAAATTTTTGGTTTGAAGTTGAAATGAAGATAGATTTCATGTAAATTAACACAAAGGGTACTTTTTATTCCGGAAAATGGATGGTTCCCGTAGAATAGTTAAAACTAAAATTTACGCGTGCGAAGCCGCGGGTCTCTGCTAGTTAACTATATTTAAGTAGGTACGTTAAATTTTCGAGCTTATAGATAATGCAAACAACAATGCTAAATAAAACACGATTTTGATAATACAATGCACTTACAATCGCATTCAATTATATTTATCATCCGGCACAAGCCACCGCCGCGCTGCGATGGCATCGGGCACTTCCTCTGAAATTGCATGGAGCAAACCCTCAGTCCAACTAACTGCACTGTGCTTTTAAGTAATAAGAACATGCGGGCCGCTTCCAGTCTCGCCCTTGCTAATCTTTGTAGACAAGATCAATATGTTCCTTGTGAAGTAGAAAAATCTTTTATGTTTAATTGCTGTGAGAAAGGCCTTAAGTGTCATCAACATTATTTAACTGAAAACTTCGATAAGCGCGCTGGACATTTTTGAGATGGGAAAAACCATTGAACGCGCGCCACTGTTCCCGTAATCATCGTATCAGATTGGAAAAACCAAACATAAAACCTCGCGACACCTCGCTCAAAAATCTAAAGGCTTTTAATTTATACATATTTTCGAATATATTAACACAAAGATTACAATAACGCTACTTCTGTATACAGGCCTCTTTCCTTAAAATAAAGAGACATAATATAATAGCTTTTGCCATGTTGTTCGAGTGAAGAGCGCAGAATAAAAGGTTCTTTTTTAGGAATTTATTGATTTCTAATGATTTTAACTTTTGAAATTTTGCTCTATTTAATATGACAGGTTAGGGTAATTATATATACACCAGTTGTAGCCAAGCTAACCAAGTAGTCCTAAACGGTTTCTAGATACATACGTTACCCACCCATACTACGAGTATATTAAGATCTATTACCCTTTGTTAACCGGGAGCCGTCTCAATGATTAACATGCAATGAGAGGCGCTGTGTAGATAAGTGTAATAAATTTCAACCTAATTACTGCCAAGTGTCGGAAACCATATCGCATGAACAACTTTAAGCCGTAAGTCAAGCTACGAGATATTTCCACTCAGTTACAACTACATATTTTAATAGTTATAATTATAAGTTAACTATTATGTATGATAACTCTCAGTCTTTTATATATAAATACGGATTTTGTTACAATCTAATCTAAAAACTAAGACTAAAGGAAGACAAGAAAACTTTCGTCCGATACGGACTTACTTTCATCGGCACAACATTTTCACACGAGATTTGTAATTAATTGATAATTACTAAAAGTCATAGAAAATACTTAATTTATTTAAAAATTTGAAATAAATATCCCATGAAAAATTAGCTTAAACAATTAAGCTAATTTAGTTTCTCTAATAGAATGTTTGTCGGTTTAAAAAAAACCTATCCTACAAGTTATTACTGAACCAAAAACTTTTACAATCAAGTAGCGATCAATCAAGAAGCACTATAATAATATACCACTATAACAATACTACTAGAAGTCAAAAGTTAATTTATGTAATCAGGCTGCAACGAATACGATAAACAGAAGCTAGTAACTTCTCATGTACAAAAAGCTCACAGTAAATTCCCATAGTAACGAATTTAAATGGAAGAACATGCTGACCGCAAATTTTCAGTTTGATTCTGGTTCAACAAAGGAGTCAAATAACAATTTCGCAAGTATATGTACTACGTAGTAGCAAAGCTGTTATTTTAGAAACGCAGCAGTTTTACCGCAACCAGTTAAGCAGACGATCGAACAGTTTCATGTTGCACTGTCTGTTACAGCTCAAAGGAAACTTTTACCCAAACGGCTTGTTCTGTGCGATTTACTAGTAAAACTATCTAAATACATAATTAAGAATCAAGTTCTATTTTTCTACACTTTTGGATATTAACTTCAATAACTAGTTGACTAAAAGCTCAAGATCAGGTTAATAGAGAGGGTAACATTCAGTTACGGCAGAAAACTTTAGGTTGTTGCTGAGCCTGAGAGAGCATTGTCCTGTCGTTTAATTTGCATTTTTCTTATAAAATTATACATTTGAATACCTGTGCACTGTTGTTCTTGCAAGTATCGTATTGCAGGGCGATCGCGTTAAAATGTATCAATCATTTGAGTACTGTATCAATGTCAAATCATGGGACGAACAATCAAAACACTTTAAAATCACGGTTTGACACTGATGCAGTTCTTTGATGATTGATGCATTTTTTACGTATCGCCCTTCAGCAGGGCGATCGGCTAAAAATGTATCAATCATTAATGAACTCTATCAATGTCAAACATGGGTTTTGACCAATTACAACGAATAAAAATCACGTTTTGACATTGATGCAGTTTTTTAAGGATTGATAGTTTTTTAGCCAATCGCCCTGCAGGTTTACAAGGCCAAATGATGACTAATCATTATTATTTGGTCTCTGTCGCTGGAATTCAGTTATGACACCGTTTTTGTAATACTATAGTTCATTCAAAGAAGTATAATATTATGAACACGATTAACTAGTAGTATACCATGAGAGTAGTTAGACAGCAGGATGTGGGAGTGACAAGAGTCCTGATTGCTCGCATTCATCTTGCGGCTCCCTAATTGACTGAACAAGGCGTTCGCGTTGGCGACATATTGAAGTCTTAAACTTCGAGTATACCAGTAACAAATTAATTACGTATGGTTACGTGGGTGTTCAACTTAAATGAGAAGCCCTTTTGAAATCCATTAATTGTTGAATGTTGGTAATTATAACTAGTTACGCCTGGTAATGCTTTCGTAATCAGACTCAAGCATGGTTTTCAAAAATATTTTTCTTTTGCATTAATTTAATTAAAAAAAAAAACAAATAGTTAAGTTTGAAATATTATGAAAGTAGGACTGATTAATTTGTTTTGCTACTATCCGCTACTTGAAAGGATTCTGTATGGTGCAATATGCAGGAACACCATCCGCATGAAACACCACACACAATTTTCTATCACTTTCTTCGACGCACGTTTCGTCCCGACACCGGGACGTGCGGGACGACGGCAGAATCTGGCCATGTCATTTCACACAATCTGATAAGAACTTTATAGTAATAAGAACTTTTACTTTAGAGCTTATTTGCACATTTTAGAATTAATTATTTATTGATACTGTTGTATGAGAATAAGTTGAGTAATAAGAATCTTATTGAACTACATTTATTATTATTTGACTGGAAGCAAGCTCAAAATATTCAATTTTTTTAGTACCTAAGAGTTATCAATATTTACACGATTATTTTGGCTTGTGGTTGTTGTTATATCAAGTACGAGTATACACATATAAAATAACTGTAGTTTATAAGATGATTTCGGTAGGTTGTACGTGAGTCCAATTTCCACTTGGTCGTTTTTTTTGTAAAATAATACTATGAATAACTCAAAATGGAGACAAAGCCTAACCCCGGCTTAACAAAAATGCTACTGAAAAGTTATTCAATTATAGTGAAAACCCGTCGCTGTTTTTATCTATTCAGGTCGTTCTGCGGTTTTAAAATATTTTAGTAAAAATTCGTTTTTCACACATAAACTAACGAACTGTATGTACCTTCGTATAAAGTTCCTATCTACAGCGACTACAAAACATTTTACTACTTGTTTACAAATGCTCTCTTTTACGACTGTGGGAATAAAGTTTCAATATATTTGAGGTTTCATCTACTTTAAGCTTTCTTTGATGTTAAGAAAATAAAGCAGGAAAATAAATAAAATATTTAAGTACAAGTCGGCGGTGTATATGATGAACTGAGTTCAGAACACATTTTCAGGTGTCAACTGAGGTGCGGTATGAGAGCAGCGTGTAAAGTGAACCACGAAGAGATGTACCTGCTTGAACGCCCGCCATTTTCGTTCAACTTATTTGTCGTGAAAAATACTAGATAATGCCAGCGGTTTGATAAAATGCCTATAATAACGTCCAGGATAAATCCTGTAGGACAAAATGCAAGTTGTTTAATAACCACTTGCATTTAGTCGTGTCATTGGTTCGTCGCTACTGTTACATGGTTATTTTAAATTTATTAATGGATGAAGATTTGCCGCCGTCCCAATTACCTCCGCAGATTACTTTTCCTTTAGTAGTACGGAACCCTCGGTGCGCGAGTATGACTCGGCCGGTTTTATTTTAAGGATAGGTACATTTCTAAAATGGTAATCAAGTCCGCGGTTTAAAAGCTCACTTTGTTTTTGTCTGTCTGTCTGTGTCACGAGTCACGACCCTTTATTTCAGTAACTTTTAAAGATAAACATACAAGTTTGTAATCTTTGTAGATAATAATGGCTCGACGATATTGCAATCATAAAAAAAAAAATTAAAAATTGTTTTTATTTTTATTTAAAAACGGAGAAAACCTTTTAAAATAAGGTAACACTGACAATATTGAGGTGGGCTTTCATATGAAAGGGCGTTACTTGCACCTCAAAACGATTTTGAGTTACTTTTATGCATTTTTATGTCTGAAAGCTTTTGATTTAGATATTGGGCAATATATGGAAAAAATTCCGCCGCCTCATGTCCGAAGATTACTTTTTCTATAGTAGTACGGAACCCTTGGTGCGCGAGTATGACTCAGCCGGTTTTATTTTCAGGATAGGTATATTTCTAATGAAGTTCGTTGTGTAAAAAGTTGTTTCGCCGTTTAATTTGTATCACACGCCGGCCTCCAGCCACAGTGAAATAAAGTCGGCGTGTAATTTGAATAAGACGTGAAGCAGAAGTAATGGCAACACTGGGGCGGAAGCGGAAAACGAAACGGGGCAGTATTTACGATCGCCGCTTCCGCGCACTGCCTTCATTAACACACGCGGCGGGAGTGGCGCGGGCAAAAGCCGCTGCAATTTGCATTTATTAAAACAGACTGATGAATATAGATATGAAATCATTAAATAGCGTTTGGTACCTAGACCTAAAATCTGTGCCTAGCCCTTAAGATTTTAATCCAGGCAAAGAAAATGTTTATTGAATATTTAATAGGATCTTATTCTTAGATCTAGGTATCCATCAAGGTGTTTTCCCTTTTAACAGCACATTACCACACGGGTCAAATCTCTGCAACCAGCAGAAGATTTATTGCTTTTTACAGCCTTTTCTACACAGAGTAGTTGCTTTTTTACAAAGAGGTTCCTATCAGAATGAAATAGCTCAGTGCAAATTGCCAGGCTTTCACACATATTTAACCGACTTCATTAAAGAAGGAGGTTCTCGATTCGTCGGAATCTTTTTAACATTATGGAAAACTCTCATACTTGCATGTTTCCTAATCACAAAATTTTCCTCCACCTTTCAAAAACGTACATAGCTCCGCAGAGGAGTCCCAGATTCAAACCCTCACGATCGATAAGGACTAGGCAGAAATTTAAACAACTGGGATTATTATTATTATTCAGGCCATCATTTTAAGAATACTAGTTGCATGCTGAGTCGAAATTTTCGCAAAATTATTTCACCAACAAGACTCACTACCAAGGACTATATGGTTACGACCGCTACATTTTTTTATCGATAAGAAAACCTCAGGCTATGGGCATCCGAACGATTTACGAAAACCTTTTTCGTCAGGCAAACAGTAGCGCCATCTGTCAAAATTCTATAGGTGGCTGCTGAGGCAACTAAAGCGTGGCCTTACTGGTGGTAACAAAACAAGCATTTTTGCCACCGATAAACTGGTGACATTTTTTCGAGTGGTCCGCCCTGTCCAGGGTATATGTCAATTTTTTTTGTAGTCAAATATATTATGATTTTCTTATAGCTGTTTAGTACTTTCGTACGAGTATATTTTGACAATGTAAAACGTTGATGATACGCTACATCCTAAAAAAAATACGATGGTAGGAAGTGAACTTATTTATAAATCAATAATTCACGTTGGCACTAAAATTTTAAGTGACACCTAAGCCCTTAGGTGTCAGTTTTCACATACAACAACTGTCACCTAAGGGCTTAGGTGTCACTTAAAATGTTAGTGCAAACGGGCATAAAACTACCTAACTTGAGTGTTTATCTAGAGCTATGCATTTGAATTTCGAGCGAACAAATCTTCCAAGTCCCAAGTAAATAATTTATCTTGGAAGGCTAATAAAACTGAATGGAAAGTTTTATGAAGTCCTTTCTTGTAATATTAAAGCCGGAGATAGTATTAAAAACTGTAGGTTATAAAGGTTCAGGTAAGACGATACTAGTTTGTGAGTAATTTGTTTTTGAACCGAACCTGGAAATCGGTTGTGGAGCGGTGTTTTGTAGTCAGTTCGTGATTGAATACATTTATCTTGGGGTTGGTTAATAAGCTGTTTAGAGCAGCTAATATAACTTTACTTGAGTCTATTCTAATGACATTTATAAAAGTGACAAATGTTTAATAACTAACTACCAGCTTTATAAGTTTTTACTATCACGTTTATAACATTAGTACTGTACGCGCGGCGAAAGTTTGGCTTTGACCGTTATTGCGCAGAAATCAGAAATTGGGTATCAACGGGCAATTAGCGGGGTGTGTAGGCGCACGCGGTGCTCTGATTGGCGCTGATTGATTGACGCGGTGATCTGATTGGCTGATGGCACGCGCGTGACAGTACCCATGCGCAGTAATCCCCTCCACCCGAAGGTCAAAGCCAAACTCTCGCCGCGCGTACTATATCACAGTTATTTCTTTAATTAGAGCATGTTTAAAGTCAGTGAGTTTTTCAAACAGTTAAGGGTATGCCGTTATCATCTCGGTAAAATTAGTAAAAATCATGAATTGCATATTAATTGGAATGGAATGTAAAACGCATGCTATTAGATCATGCTCAAAATGATTTGTATGTGGAATAAGCATACTAGCAAATACGTCGTACGTGCTAGTTAGAAGCAAATGCTTGAAACTAGCATGCTAACGTGCCAATGACGAAATACGCTACGCTGAGAGGACGGAAAGATGTGACGTATGTTGAAGCCAAAAATTTCTCAATTATGGCGTCGCGTTTCATACATTTCGGTACCGCTAACAGCGCATACCGCTGTCGGACATACATTAGCGGCATTTTACAGTTTTGACTAATTAAAAATCCGGCTTCAGAGCGGAGCGTAAAACTGTATGTGTGACGTCAGTAAGTGCTGATCCTTTAATATGTTTAATCAATGTTACGTGCTAATACGTAGCATGTGTGTCTAGTTATAATTTCTTGGTATTTTCAAAAACTATAAATTTATACTTAACAAAATTATTAAAAACTTTTTGAAGGAATTTAGCTAACAAAGAACTCTTACAAACTCTGGCTTTATTCTCTATCCTATGTGAGAGACGTATTGGTACCTACTCGTAAATACGACAACAAAGGGACGATGTTAGCACATGAAACTAACAATAACCGTTTTAGTTACGTTCTTTTATGTACTTGAGACTTAGGACTTTCTTTCGTATTTTCGTACGATGGTATTATGAAATTATAGTTTTACACTATCACATAAACTGAGCTTGGTTTCCATACATTTTGTTATTAGAAACAAAAACAATTAGTTCGCTATAGATGTGAGATATAGTTACATAATATCTATTTATTTATTTTTATATCAGGTTATATAAAAGCACTCTAATCTTTTTTATATGTTTTTAAAGCATAGGTCCAACGTATCATAGATAAAATAAACGGAATGTTCAGATTTGAATAACACAAGCGATACAGAACTGAAGTTCCGGATTTGAAAACAATTTATCTCCCCAGGGATAATTCAAACCGTTATTTTGACACACTGAACAAAACATTTTTATGTAACAAACTCTACTGTGAAATATCCATTAATATTGATTCTATGTCGCTAAAAGAATCATCGTTGCCAGTTACATAAAAATATTCAACCATGAATATAAAATGTATCCGTTGGTAGCATGAATTATCCCTTTTTGTTCAAGAATGTAATATGCGTAGAGTTCGTTAAGCCTCAAATAGTTTTTTTCTATACTAGCGGACCCGACAGACTTCGTCCTGTCAAAAATATTTTTATTGTAGCAGAGTGCAATTTGACTCTTTAATACTTGTACTTAAATATGAAATTTATGCAATAGCAATAAAGCTTAAAATGACTTTACATTTTAGTTAGAAAACGTTTGTATGGGAAAAAGAATAGGGCTGTTTTAGGGGTTTTCCGGCAATTATTCGAATTTTTTTCGACGTAAAAACCATCCTTGAACTTCAGCGGACATATAAAAAAAGAATTAGCTAAATCGGTCCACGCGTTGTTGAGTTATGCGCTTACCAACACATTTTGCGATTCATTTTTATATTATAGATAAGTAAAATAAATAATAGATTGTTTAGTCAAGGAATAACTTATCATGCTATTATAAGTTAAGCTAGGCCTTACAAGGCGGTATCGGGCGTTCCTCAAGGATCACACCTTGGGCCTATTTTGTTTGTCCTCTTTATAAACGACATTGTTGATTGTATCAGGAATGGAGAGTGTCTGCTATTTGCGGATGATATGAAGGTGTTTAAAGTGATTAATTCAGCAAAAGACGCAGCTTTAATGCAAGATGATCTTCAGAGAATCCATAAGTGGTGTGTTAATAATTCGATGTCAATCAATGCCTCCAAATGTCACTTTATTAAATTTACTAAAAAGAAGCATTCACTCTGTTCTAGTTATTCAATTAATGGGGAACAAGTGAGCCGCACCTGCATGATTAGAGATCTAGGTGTCATTCTTGATGACAAGTTAAGTTTTGTTCAGCACTACGATCATATTATTTCAAAAACGACTAGGACTGTAGGATTCTTAAAACGTACTTGCAAGGTTTTTCGGTCAGAACACACTAAAATTTTATTATTCAATGCATTTGTAAGAAGCACATTAGAATATGCCAGTGTCATTTGGAACCCTTATTACGCTTGTCATATTAATAGGATTGAAGGCATTCAAAGATCTTTTACTCGCTATCTATTCTTCAGGAACAAGCGCATTTCTAGAAGAGGCACTTATGACGAGAGACTAGGGCTTCTTAAAATGGATAGTTTAGCAGACCGCAGATGTAAGTTAGATATTTGTGTGTTGCACAAAATATTGAATGGTCATCTATTGTGTACAGATATCCTAGATGCAATTAAAATAAAAGTTCCCCGCCTCGATGCTAGGACTAGGGACAGGCGACTATTCGAAGTTCCTTTTGCTAGAACATTGTCGTATTGTAATTCGCCTGTCCCTAGAATCCTCAGAACGTATAACGAGCTATGCGTGAAAGGTGTCAGCGACGCTGATATCTTCCATGATACGTTATCAAAATTCAGGAGAAACCTGAGATGTGTGCTTTAACGCGCACTATCCGAGCATAATCAGTCACTGATTTTATCATCAGCGGTCATGATCAGTTCAGATTTTATTTTTTCATTTAAGCCTTGTTATTATTTTTTTTTGTATTAAAGTTTACTTTTTTGCATATTTTTTTTTTTAACTTCATTTTACTTTATCAATTAAGACTGTCATTTGTCGTTTTTTTTGTTTTTGCTATAATTAACTCTTTTTTGTATTCACTCGCATTTGGTTGAATAACTTGGTAATTCTGTACTTGTATAATATTTTTGTGTTTGTGTGTTATTGTGCATGCTCTTTCTACTCCTGTAATTGACGAGCACACGGGTCTTTGTTATAATGTACTTGATTTTTCTTTTTATGTGTGTAAGTTGTTGGAGTAATAAATAAATAAATAAATAAATAAATAAGTAAGGTTCTTCAAAATTATATTCACGTAGTAACGTCTACTATGTGAAAGAATAACCTTACCCGAAACAAATTGGACAAAAATAGCAAGGGGTCATGACAAATTGCTCTCCAAGGATAGAAAGTTGAGGAAGTGCCCGAAACCAACGTGTGCAAAAAATGAACTGTAATAAATTTTTCCACTAAACTATTCAAGATAGGTATGTAATATTTCATTTTATTTGTCCTTCTTTGTATAATTGTATAAATCTTGAGCTTCTTGTCACTCTTATAAATTGGTAAAATTAGTTTCTGAATTCGTGGTATTAAATATCACTGGAAATATTCTAGATTAATTAAGAGTAATTTGAATATATTAATTGAATTTGATGGATAGCTCCCAAGAAGAATGAGGTATACATAAAATCTTCAAGTAGGTATAGGCTTTTAATAGGAAAATTCCAATAAGAATCAATTAACCTTAGATCTTCACGTAGGGAAATCATACTTATATACACTAGATCTTTATAAAGACAAATTATCCGCTTTGGTGTTGAGCAAAGACAAGAATCTTTTCTTAACATTACAGGATATGTATTATATTTGCATCGTCATTAACCAAAAAGTATGAAGAATTCATACTTTTTAGTTTCTTGAACGTAATATGTAACTCCTTATTCTTCATATACCCACAGATTCACATAGACGCTGTAAGTGTATAGTGTACACTACAGCAAAATAAGTACAAAAAGTTAAAGAAGAGGAAACGATTCGGCGCGTTTGTAGTTTTTTTTTGCATACTATAGTGGCTTTGAGGCATCTAAATACTCGTAAGTCATTTTTTGAGCTTTATCAGTTTGGTTAATTAACTTTTTGGTTTAAAACAGTACCTGAAAAATTCTAATGAATTATTAACTGAAAAAAATGGTGTCAAATTTTTGACGTTTTTACCGAAAGAAATTATGGTTAGGTTTTACAAACATTAACAGATAGATGCTCATTGCTTTACACCTCAATAATATATACATGTAAATCAAATAGAAGTTTCCTTCCAGTAACCAGTTCAACTACCATGGCATGAACGAAGTAGTGAAGACGACAGATGTGAACGATGTGCAAGAGGAACTTGCAGTAAACTTGCTTGCTTGCAGTTAGTGAAGCTTCAGATTAAATACTCGCTCAAATACAAATTAATTTTCATCCTGTATTAACTATCGAGAGATAGATAATCTCAGCAAAACCGGTGAAAGTTTAGATACAAGAAAAATATTGCTGTGAGCCAGTGACAGCCACCTGTTTTACATGAATTCGTGCAATGTACTATTTAGTCTTAAATATTTATAATAATTTATAATAGGTCGTCGCTCGCGGGACCTCTATGCATACAGTGTTAAATTTTTTTACACTATACAAGTTAGTACTAGACTGCGATCTCACCTGATGGTACGAGTAAATAATGATGCAGTGGATGTTATCGTTCTAACTTGAAAGGGGTAAGTAAACTCACCCATCTACGGTTTCTACGCAGCATCGCGCCGGAACGCTAAATCGCTTGGTTGTGCGTCGTTGCTGGTAGGGTGGTAACTAGCCACGGCCGAAGCCTCCCACCAAACAAGACCTGAGCTATTTTAGAAATTTGATTGGAAGCCCTCTATACTTAATTTTTACACATGTCTTGGGCCCCTGAGATCCTAATTATAGGTTTCACTGTATAATAGAAGCAACTGACCACACACTTTCGAGCTGAGCAAACTTTTATGTGCAGTTTATCATACTTAAAAGTTTGCGTGTTTTTGTTCTTTTACGCTAAAACTAGTGAACCTATTTGGCTGAAATTTAAAATGAAGACCCCACAGACTACTTCTTATCACGGAAAAATCCGGCAAAAGTCAAGAACAACAGCTAGTTAAGAAATAAAAAGTGATTTAGTATCTGATAACGGCTGCTCGTATGTAAATGTGGGTTCTACTCACGTGTAACTAACTGCCTCTTGTTATAAAGGCTGTTATAAATTACTGAGGCGTTTTATGAAACTTGTGGCTGTGTCGAAATATTATGTCTTCACTCATTTATTACCTGTATGTTGTACTTCGTCCTTGGGAAACTTTCATTGAGTTTTCTTTATAACGGAACATGTTTACTGGTAATATAGTAGAATATTTAATTTGTTAAATTAATTAGTTATCGTACTATCCGTGTAAATCACGACATGGTTTTTCACGTAAATGACCAGATTATGATGAAATAAAGAATTTCACTAACCCCTTACTTAGGTGTCGATTCTCCAAAAATTATTTCTTAGCAGCTGGCTGAATTAAGTGCAGGCCTAGCTCATGCCATCTCATGGTTGAGCCAACGAATATATAATATTACTAACGTAAAGAAGGGACATACACACCCTCCCGTCAATGTATTACCATTACCAGACCATTACCAGAGTTATTACCAGAGCGCCGAGCGCGATGCGTCGGGTGGTACTCGTGGGCGCTGTCTCGCGAGTGCGTTATTTCAATAGGTTTGCCACAAATTCATAACTTTATCATCATAGGGCTAATGATTGTAAATAAAAGACCTTGATTGAGCTTTGACCTTGAGATTGTAAAGAAAATAACCTTTTTAGATGACAATTTTTTATTAGTAAAATTTATGAAAAACCGGAGGATTAATAAAGTTTTCTCAGATTTTGCTTGACAAATGAAAAAATCATATAGGCAAGGAACGGTTATTAATTATTTTTGCAGTGATTTTATAAGTATCCTATTATAATGTCCTATTGTTTAATGAATATGAATTATATGAAAGCTTGTGGGTTTGAATGTTTGTAACTCTTTCATGCCGCAACTAGGTACGTACTGTACCGATTTGGCTGCAAATTGGAATGAAGATATTTTAACTTTCATTAACACATTACTATCTTTTTATCCCTAAAAATCCATAGTCCATACGGAATTTGTGAAACTCCAAAATTCAGGTCAGTGAAGCCGCGAAAAAACGCTATGTACTTATGAACATAAATATATATTTCTGTTTTAATTTTATCCTTAGAAATTAATTAAATTATAGATAAACACAATGAAATATAATTAGTTTTCATGAAATAACTAAACAAAGTATTGCATTTGTACCGCAATTCTGATGTTTTACAGCGGGCTGCAAGTTGTCCCCGTGGCATTGTGCATTGGTCGCGTCGTCGCCACGGACAGGTCGAGTTTTGCCAGCCCTCATGGGCTACGATGACATTTACACACACATAGAAATGAATACTTACAGGGCCGGCATTTTAGTAGTAGTGTAGGTAGTTAAGTTATGTTATTTGTACTGAGTGTCACGGGCCTGGTTGAGCCATCGAATACAAAATATTTGGTATGGTTATACTAATCACTAAACGAAAGCGTTGACAGATCATTCTGTTAGTCAGTCATCTTTAAATACCGATACCGGTTATGTTTGTATATGCTACAATATAAAATTAAGTACTTATGTAATTTCTTAAATTATTTTCAAATAACATTTTATATACCTGTTTATGATAAAAATACACGTTTTATTTTGTAAATAACTAAGAATACGTACAAAAGATTATATTAAAGCGTCTTATGTATAGAATAGCCACCTGTTCTTTTACAAAGTATAAGACATCTGTTTGTATACTGAAATAATCCAACCATTGTAAAGAAAGCCGTTTCCATCAATGCCTCAGCATCGCGTGTATTTTTAAGCTGATCACAAAATATCCAAATAAAAATTATGTTGCTATTATTATTGAATCTTTTTCATTTAAATTTTTTAAGGATATCAAAGATTTTTTTAATTACATACTAAGCTTTCATAGGATAATGCCGATTCTTGTATGAAAATTGGGCTATACCTTGCGTTAGCGGGCACCTGGCCACGCCTTCGGAATGAGCACAAAATAAACGCAAAGTTGTGGTCTCTTTCTATTGTGTAACTTTATTGCATAATGCATTCGACGTACTAGGGCTACCTCGTAATCGACCGCACGCAGCGCGTGAAATAGACCGTACCCGAACTAACGCGAGCAAAGTGTCCGGTGCGTGGTGGACGTCTGAAATTATTAAGTACGTCGAGACGCGTACCTGTAGTTTCTCGATCACGTGATAAGTGAACCTGGCCTGCTTAGGGATATGAAAGTTTTTTATACATCCTATAATCAAACCAAAAAAAGGCTCAAATACACCTAAAAAAATTCATAAAAATCGGTCAAATCGTTTCGGAGGGGTTTTGTTAAAATCACTGTGACCGGTGCTAAAAGTCTTTCAGCGAATGTTTAATTCCGTCATCCACGGGGGTTCAACGCCAAAGGCATGGCACAGAAGCGTGGTGGTTCTTTTCTTCAAAAAAGGAGACAATACCTTGTTGAAGAATTACAGGCCCATCTCGCTCCTGAGCCATGTCTACAAGTTGTTCTCGAGAGTTATTACGAATCGCCTCGCTAGCAGGTTCGACGACTTCCAGCCTCCCGAACAAGCCGGGTTCCGAAAAGGCTATAGTACCATAGACCACATCCTCACGCTTCGGCAAGTTGTACAAAAAACCGAGGAATACAACCTGCCACTATGCCTAGCGTTTGTGGACTATGAGAAAGCCTTCGATTCGGGGGAGACGTGGGCCGTGTTGAGGTCGTTGCAGAGATTCCGAATTGACTATCGATACATCCAAGTGTTGAAGTGCTTATACGAAAACGCCACAATGTCAGTCCGTATCCAAGACCAGACTACGAGACCGATCTAATTGCAGCGAGGAGTGCGACAGGGAGATGTAATCTCCCCGAAGCTGTTTACCGCTGCATTGGAAGACGTCTTTAAGATTCTGGATTGGAAGGGATATGGCATCAACGTCAATGGCGAGTATATCACTCACCTTCGGTTTGCCGACGATATCGTAGTCGTGGCACAGACTCTGGAAGACCTCAACACGATGCTCAATGACCTCAGCAGAGTTTCGCAACAGGTGGGCCTTAAAATGAATATGAGCAAGACGAAAATCATGTTTAACTCTCACGTTTCGCTCCACCCTGTAGTAGCTGAGAACTCTGCACTCGAAACTGTAGACGAATACATATACGTGGGACATACAGTCCAGCTTGGTAGGTCCAATTTCGAGAAAGAGGTGAACCGCCGAATCCAGCTCGGTTGGGCAGCGTTCGAGAAGCTTCGTGATGTCTTCTCGTCCAATATCCCTCAGTGCCTGAAGACTAAGGTCTTCGAACAGTGCGTGTTGCCAGTGATGACTTACGGATCCGAGACATGGTCTTTTACTATGGGTCTCATAAGAAGGCTCAGAGTCACTCAGCGGGAGATGGAAAGAGCTATGCTCGGAGTTTCTCCACGTGATCAAATCAGAAATGAGGAGATTCGTAGACGAACCAGAGTCACCGACATAGCTCAATGTATCGCGAAGCTGAAGTGGCCATGGGCGGGGAACATAGCTCGTAGGACCGACGGACGTTGGGGACCCAAAGTACTGGAATGGCGGCCCCGCACGGGAAAGCGCAGTGTTGGCAGACCTCCGACCAGATGGACTGACGACATTAAAAGAGTCGCGGGAAGGTGCTGAATACAAGTGGCGCAGGACCGTGCGGGCTGGAAATCATTGCAGGAGGCCTATGTCCAGCAGTGGACGTCCGTCGGCTGAAACAGTAACAGTAACAGTAACTGTGACACGAGAATTTTATATATCAGAATAACTAATAAGACAATTAAAATTATTATTAAACCAATAGGACTTTTCATCAGATGGCATCATATGACGGTTTGTTTGTGAAATACAAAAAAAAACTTTTACGAAGAGATAGCGACTCTTCTAATCTTTTGAAAGCCCGTTTGAAACCTAGCAACTGTTCACGGTCGAGATACATAAAGGATTACCGTCTGCAGCATCGAGGTAAATACTCATATTTGCTCTGCGGACTTATATGCGGGCGGATTTGAAATGGAAAATAAAACACTTGCTCATTCTACAGCGACTTTATGGTCGCGTACATATGTGAAAAATCTTCTCGTGGCCCGTGGCCTTTCATACCGTGGAGTTTTAGAGAATCTAGGCTAAATGGCTTTAATCTCTAAACATATTTCAGTATAATTTAAAGTCACCGAAAAATCTAAAAATAAAATAATAGTATACGCATGATTAAGTATGGTAACAGAAGAGCTTGATTTTAATATATTTAATCAAAACGAAATCTATTCTTAATTAGTTTTAAAGATCAAAACATCGATAACATTTCTTGTTTATTATGTAAGTAAGATATTGTAAGAGGGCTTCAGGCGACATTTGATATCGTTCTTCCATTAGGAGCAGGTGGCCGTTAATCTCCAATTTCTGATTGCATGGAAAATTACTTTGCCTTGTTTGGCCAAACTTCAACAAGTAATTTTCTGAACAACGATTATAACGTACAATAAAAAGTGATTTTTCTTAAAATGTCCGTGACGTTAATTCTTCTGTCTATAATGATTGATTACCATCAACTTAATTTTCCTCAATTTCCATTATATTAATTATTTTACAATATAAATATTTTCTTCACACACTGAACAGAAAAAACCGGCATAGTGCGAATCGGACTCGCGCACCGAGGGTTCCATACTATCAAAGAAGTAAAATATTAAAATAGTCACTTTTGTTCACGAATTTACGAGTATAATTTACATATAGGTACTTTTGTTGGCAGTAAGTAACGCCCTTTCATATGATACCCCACTCAATATTGTTACCTCATTTTGAAATATAGGTGGCCCGGTTTTCCCCCCCTTTTTAAAGTAGAAATTATTTTAAATTTTTTATGATTGCAATGTTGGCGCGCCGCAATTACCTACAACTATTCCAAATTTCAGGTCGCTTTAATAGGTACTGAAATAATCGAGTGTGACAGACGGACGGACGGACGGAGAAAGTCTCACCATAAGGGTGCCATTTTTACCATTTTGGTATGGAACCCTAAAAACTGCTTGTGTCAAAAAATGTTTTGTAATTGCGATATTAGTAGAACTGTTTATAAAAAAACCAGCCAAATGCGAGCTTGACACCAAGGCCCAAGGGTTTCATGTTATTGCCACAGATAGTTAAAAGCATGAGAATCACTTTTGTTATCGGAGTGCAATATTTGCACGCATCGACAATCTAACATTAAAACACAATTAGTAATTTTATTTTTCAATCTAGAAATTTAATAAATAAATAATTGATGTTCAACTAATACATCATGATTTGCACTTACATCACGTGATAAAAAATTCTTTCAAAGTTTCAAAAACGCCTAAATAGGGAATGAAAGTTACTTTCATCAAGCTGTGTTTATAGGCACATAATTCATGGATAGTTCTATTAACATATATTCTAAAAACATGTACTAGTGTACATACACTATCTCAAGTAAAGTTACCTCTGTGTGGCCCCTTTGAATTTAATACTCTACTTACGTTCCAGAGTGAGACTTATAGACCCATTTTAAAAGTGATGAGAGAGGATTCCTCTTTTAATTCGCACCCAAGAGAGGCAATGTCCACGAATGCGGAACTCATCACGTACTCGAAGAGAGGCACGTAGTTACTTGATGAGTTCCTTATTGCCGACAGTATGGCAATGCATTAGACTGCACTCTGCATTCCTTCAGCGTGGATAAAAGTGTTAATGGTCCAGAAAGATGACCGTACCAGCGGTAGTTGCATTCTCCAACTAACAAAATGGTTTGCCACAAATATCCTTTATGAGTCGCAACCTGTTATTTTTATTTTAAGTAACTATTCACTGCTCCATTGTTTCGTAATCATGTTGAACAAACTTCAATGGTTTCAATGGCCAAATGCAATATTTTTGATTGTCACACAAAGCTGTTGATTGCTTAAATGTCGATATGCTCCTTTTAAGGTATTTATAGAGAGAACAACCCTTGTTAGTGTAGAAATGTATTTATTACACACATAAAATATGCTTGCTTCTAAAGTTTTATGTATGATCAGCAATACATTGCGACTCGCCATAGATCATGCAAGTATCGTAAGCCGTCTATATTTCATGTTGTTCTGCTAGCCACAACACCTGCGCTGCTTCAGAGCGACCGACAGTTCTTCGGTTTGCTCCGAGAATGTAAATTTGTCACTTGAATCGTCCAAAGATGTTACGTGTTGAAACTAAAATTTAACAGAAAGTCTCCACTGTGAATAGATATGCTTAATCAGTATTCCTCGTGTGTACCTCAAATTCTCTAGTGCTTCCGAAAAATACGTTAGATTAGAGAGAGAGAGAGTAGCTTTTACCTAGCGGGGGGTAAGTATAGCGTTTAGTGAAAGAGGTGTTTTTACTCGATTAAGTAATAAAAGTTTGTCCGTCTGCTTTTCAAGTTTATACCCCGTCAACTGATTCAACATACCTAATAGTACTTTGGCAAGCTGTTCGAAGACTTGTGTGAAAACAATCAGAAAAACATTATTAGAAAATAATATTTTCTAAACTGACCATCTCTGCTCTGGTGAGAAACTTCGGCCGCAGCTAGTCTAAAATATTTAAACCATTGCCAAGTTACGTGTGGGCGAGAGAGAGAGCAATACAGGTGAGAATGCAGTCGAATATTTAATTGTATGTCATGAATACAAAAATGATCTCTAAAGTTACGAATTTCTAGCAAAATTTCAACCCTTACTTGCTTTCTTACCACCGGTTGCTAAGTATGAGTTTACACTTCAGGGCCTACCACAATCTCGTAGAGCTGTAATGTTGCAGTATTGTTTTGACATTCTCATACTATGTATGAAAAACAGTAATGTCGGTACGGCCCCAGGTCATGTAGTTTTCCTTTGTTGCTAAAGAAGTGATGTTATAACGCCTGACGCTCGAATCCTTCACCTCCAAAGATGAGGAGAAAGTATTCGAAGTGACCACTGAACTATCGTTATGTTTGAATTACAAAAAGCACTTCTACGTTCGAGGGTTTCGTATATAAGTTAGTTTATAACGTACTGAAACGAGTTGTACTTGTATAGAATATTCTAGGTTTGTACGCTTTCATGTTTATTTGGTTTGGATAACTACGCTGGGAATTTCATCGGACCATAGTAGTTTGCGGTTACGAGCTTACAAGCTCGACTCAAACTTTATGTTTCTGAATCCAACATACAACTTAAGCAAAGTGCCGCCCTCAATGAAATAATTAATTACGTATTCATTATACAAATACCACAAATACAATTCACACATTATAATTACGGGAAACTGAGTAATATGCACGTCGAATAGTGTTTATTGTGGTTCGTAGCGACACACAAGTCCAATTCAATCCCGGAAGTACGTCATTATGTAAATACCCTAGATATCCGCCGGATTCCAACAGACTCTGTATCCTTAGTGCCTATAATATATTATGAGATACAAAAGAAGTAAAAAATAATTAAAATAAATAAATAAAAATAGTTTTCTGTATATTTGCCTATTCTAGTTTATAGCTTACTGACACTTTATATTTCCTAGTTATGGTTATACTTATTCAATTGTTATTTTTGTATAAAAACGATAAATTTATTTTAAAAATCCTTGACTATATTTAGTCATAGAATTTAAAATTATTTGTTTCTTTTTAGAAAAACCACTTTCTTGGGATCAAAACTACCGCACTGCTGTATGTCAAGCTTCTTCATATTAACACTTATATAACAGGTTTATAAAAATATTGAAAACTAACGTCTTCCCACAGTTAAGACCTCGTAAAATTCGGTTTCTACCAATCCTATAGATATATGGATTTATTCGGTATAAAAAGTATGGGGTATATAATATGTGTTAATCGTTAAGGTAAATTGTAAATACTAAATGACTTTCGCCATTATATCTAATATTAAAGTGATCGTGCATCTATTTACCTGACATATTCGTCGCGCAGCACCGCTAACATTCTGTAAATAAAACAAAGGGCCGGCCGCCCGCCCTTGACAAAAACATGATTTAAGAGCGCAAGAAATGAATTGCATGGGTTATCTGCTATCGTAATAATTATAACTTACGATCGGACCACTGTATTCAAAAACATCGCTTTGTTTCCTTTGTTTTTTAAATTTTTATGTTCGAATGTTTTCAGATTAGAAAATTACAACGGTTTATCTCATAATCTCTTTCTTTATTTATCATTACGGTATCTAATCGAAGTCGTAGCTGAAATACGAAACATAAATCTTATTTTGACCACATAATTATTATTATTATTAGTCTCCTACTTTTTTATCTCAACTCTTTGTCATATTGCATAAAAGGAGAGGTGACATGAGGCCACTCACGTTGATCAATAAACTTAGAAATTCGAACCATACTCTTATGAGGTCATAAGTCTGGACCAGTTTTAACATTAAATTTTATTATCCACCTATAAACAGGATTAAGGTAGATTTGGTGTAAAACATCAAATGTGATGTCGAAGCTTTGTTCCAATTAAGTGAATCGGCAGGATTAATTGAACCATGATATTCATAAATAATAATAGGTTGACAAAATTGCAACTAGAATATTGGATATGACTGAATAATGCAATGTGAACATTATCCACAAAAATAACTAATTTTTATTACTTCTTTTTCAGGTATAAATAGCTAACATAATGTGTTAAATCTGGGTTTTAAATTCCTAGGTCTTTCTAAATTTCAGTCAAAAGCGTTAGTAAAATGGTGAAAAGGAGTAGCAAACAGGTATAATATATTAATAATTATTATAAATAAAATGGAAGGTTTTTGCACGTTTATTAACTATTTATTAATTCATAGATTAAGGACTAATTATTAGGAATGTTGATGAAAAATCTATCGCGACAAATGTAATATTTTTTAGTTAAAAAAATGTTTTTTTTTTTTTTTTAAATATGCGTGTTGAAATAATTATTTTGAAAATTAATACAAAATTTTTCATTCAGTTTTCAGTTAATTATACCAATTTTCTTATGTTATGTTAAAACGTACCGATTTCTTTTACTAATTACTGTACTTCAATAAATAATTTTGTACTTTACCTACTGTAAGATTATCGTTATAATAAAAACTTACGTCACACATGTTAAAACGATGATTTACCCACGCTATTTAAAGCAGACTTTGCCCTAAATATACAAATAAAGATAAGTTTCGGCGTCGATAATGAGAGCATAACTATTTATAATTTTTTGTAAACAGTTATATTATACAGGGAAGAAACGACTAAGTATTATTTCTTTATTTGTAACATAACAGATTATATACAATATTATAATTATTGTATTATTAGTATTGGTATTCAGTATATATGTATATATTAGTTTTTTTACTAAATATTTATTAATATTTATATTTATTTTATTATTTTTATTTGTGTAATCTAGTGTATGTAGTAGTATGTACTTATTTTAATTTAGGTATAAATATTGTTGTGTTGCACCACCTGCAGTCCGTGGTTCCTCTGTATTTTCCTTATCTGTAGGTTGCCTGGCAGAGATCGCTACCTAGCGATAAGGCCGCCTTTTGTACTAATTAATTTTTTACTTCTTAGTTATAGTATTATGTTTTGTGGTGTACAAATAAAGTGTTAAATAAATAAATAAGAAACAAACACAGGGAATGAAGCGTAACAGCGTTCGATTGCCAACAAAAATAACCGCTGCAGTTTTTAAAAACATCCGCAAAACTCCAGTGTTGCTCGATTTACGTAAACAAAACTAGTATTTGTTGAGAATGTTAACGTTCTATCTATAGTTTCTCTATTCATCTATAGTTTATTCTATGCTACGAAAAGGATTATTACACGACGGCCCAAAAAAGGAGTGTAATGTTTTTTTGTATGTATGTATGTATGTATGTATGTATGTGAGTTTCTTTATTCCACCATAACTTCTGAACTGCTGAATAGATTTGGACAGATGGGGTATCGTTAGAATCCTTACATCATTCCAAGTAGGTACCTAACATAGGATATATTTTTTTGAAAAAAAAAAACTTTTTACCGCAGGGCATCCATGTTTTTTAATTTTTTCTTATTTTCCAATCTTTTCATAATAAATTATGTTTTATAGTCAATTTGAATTACTTTTTCGTATTGGTTAGTATAATTAATCAAACTCAGACTTCTAGATCAAATCATTTTCGAATAGGGTTCCATACAAAAATGGTGAAAATTGTACGCTTATGGTGAGACTTTCTCCGTCCGTCTGTCACACGATTATTTCAGTAACTACTAAAGCTATCGACCTGTGGACTCGTTATAAAAACGGCAATGTGTCATCTCTCGTTCGAAGTTTGCTTAGAAATTCGTTTGAAACTGTAATGTTTCACAATAGATGGCGCTGATTCTGCCTAGGGACCTCAACATTACGAATCTTAATTTCATCGCGGAGGGATAGGGCTCATCTAGCGATTTAACTCTTTGGGTTTGGGTTTATTTTAAATCTTTGGGTCTGTGAGACCGCACTTCCATAGAAGTGTAACAAAAATGAGACGTTAACAGTTAAACATAGGTGTCTATTAGGTAGTAATAGTAGGTAGGTATTACTATTTCTATTATTCAGTATTGCCCGAATCATCAGAACTTACGAGTAGGTACATTAATTTAATTATACAGTTGACTCATTCAATTTGTGGCAACATAAGCGGATTTGCAACAGTCATTTAGCAAAGCTCCTCCTTCATTACTGTCGCTCGTATTGTAATCGATATAACACTTGGATTAAGTGTCAACTCCAAAACAATTTATTATCATCAAAGTCTTGGACCGCCTTGGCCCTAAAATTCACTTCATCAATGCTTAAATTGATATAAAAATAGAGACACCTGGAACTTACGCTTACAGCGTGTGTAGAGATACCTCTTTTTAATTGTATTGTTGAAATTCGTATTTCAAAGCTTGCCCTACTTCTGAGATGTAATTTTATTTTGGCCAGCGTTATCTCTGGTACTCTAGCCAGAGCGTTTTCTGCCCGGCTCATTCATTTGCATGCATCTCGGACAAATCCTTTGGGAGCGATCGTTACTCGAACTATCTTATACAACTTGCATGTAAATTCTTAAGATAAGTCTGTTAAGCAAAAGAATAGTTAAGGACACTGCAGAATCGCAATCAAAACTTTAGTTAATGTACGTAAAAATATAAATATAAGTAAAAATATAAGAGGTGGTAAAATAAAACAACAAACAATACAGTTAAGCTTAAACTACTACTATTATCCTACGCTAAGCTTAGAGGCTTAACGCAAATTCATTTGTGGACCCAGTTAGTTTTTATAATCGTTTCACCATTCAGCTTTAAAGTTTTACTTTTAATTAAACGGGAAATAAAAATAAAACTAAATCAATCGCATTTAATTTTTCATCAAACAACACGACGCTTAAAAAATCGACTACGAAATTGCAATCGAGCTTTATTTTGTTAACTGAGCCTAAATGGAATGCTTAACATTTACAAACATTTGGAGTAAAACATCGCACAAACTATATAGTTTTTCAAGCAAAATTCATGTCAAGTCACTAGTTCAATAAACAGGCGTATTCGTAAAATAAATTTTGCAGCAATTACATACAATTAAGACAACCAATTTATTTATTTCATAAATAATTACCAGTTTTATCTACGCTTACAACCGTTACCGTTGAGGTAACAAGGCTTCGATAATTGAAAGAGAATGTTTATTTAAAGACGAAATTATTTTTTGTAAGGCTATCTGTCTTCGATTTAATTACGCAAATCCTCTTACAGATGATTCTATCTCGAGGTAAAATCTTTCTTGCTTCGTTAGAAATATTGGGCAGGAATAATAATTAAATGTGCGGAAAAGGAGCTTATAGCAGAAAGATATTCATATTACTCTTGACTGATGAAAATTATGTATGTTCCTTAAATAAACATAATTAATTTCTAATCACCTTCTCTATATTTTAAAGGCCTGGCATACAAATCCACGATCGCGTTTTTTTACTTTTCATTGAATGTATAAAATTCTCGTGCCAATTTTTGTTATGAAATTTTATGTGTATGTTCAGTAGGTCTGAGAGTAGGTCTTAAGCCTTTTTTTATATCGTAGGGTTGTCGAGTAATAGATATAATATTAATACAAATGTTTTGCCGAGTTCACAGTTTTGCACAGCATCTTTGTCAGAGAGACCCCATAGTTCACAGATGTGTCGGTTTGCGATTCGAATGTAAATTTGTCACTCAAAAGGTCTACAGAGAGCACGTGACGGTTGTTATCTTAGTTATGAGCGGGGTAGGAGCCATCCTTTCGCGATGGCTGGAAGATGTCCCCTAACTTCGCTAGATACACTATTAATATTCCATGTGCGAAGCTGTCTCCGTTGCTTTTCTTGTTGGCTGAATTTGTATATTTAATCCCTGAATCTGAGTTGGCTCCGGGATTTGTTAGGTACAATCGTAGTTTTATTTTTAGAGTTCTTTAAAAAATGTCTACAATGTAAGCCGGTGCGATTTTCTCCGTTTGTCCAAACATCCGTTATTATTTTTTTTCAAAGCTTATTATTTCAGTAACTGTTCAAATACATTACTAAAAGTGCTTTACCATGACATTCTAAAATAGTTGTATTTATTGTTATGCTTTATTTGTTGTCTTGATTTATCAAAAAAATGTCGAAAGGAATACCGTATCTCTGAACTTTATCAATCGATAAATCTCAAATAATAATAATAAGGTTAATAATAATTCGAGAAAAACTATTGCTCTATCTTACATAGTTTTTTGGTATAAACCTCCATAAAAAACATGCGCTTCGTTAACAAAAATTTTTGTACTATACTGAGATCTTGGTGCTCGAGTCTGACTCGCACTTCGCTGTTTTCTTAACTGGGTATACTTAAGATATTTCTTTCCATCCTGCCCAAGACACGCTGGAAAAATATCAGTCTCAGGACCAGCAGCTAAACGTACCCTTCAAGTACAGGAAACAATTATTACTGATAAACTTCTTGATTTATATACTTTATACGCGCCAAAAAATTACTTTCTGTAAAATTGACTTTAGCAGAAATAGTAAGTTTAAGAAAGCTGACCCTGAATCAGGACATATTTTTTAGGATGGAAGTAAAAATAATTTGATTTAATTACTGTATTGAATGGAATCAGACGTTATTTTGCGGAAATCCATAATAAGTGTGTTAGGGACCGTTCGCCACATCAGTGGTGTCACTAGAAAGAGTATAATGTATTATACCCTTTCTACTGACTCTACTACCTATAATACATTGTACTTACTATAACAAGTTGCTGATACGAGAATCACTCTGGGATTTCGCACTGTGAAGTCAACATCTCCTGAGGATGTCCCGCTGTCGGGACGAAATGTGCGTCGAAGAAAGTGTTGAAAAATTGTGTGTGGTGTTTCATATTGTGGGCAGTGTTCCTGCATATTGAACCATACAGAATCTTATCAAATAGCGGATTATAGCAAAACAAAATAATCTATCCAATATTAACATGTATTAGCAAGTTCCTTTCAATAGGTTTCCAGATTGTGTATTCCACTCTCGTTTGTCGTCGTAACAATAGTTTGAACGCTCAACTTTACGGAAAAAATATTATCGTGACACATATCAGTCGTAATATTAATAATTAAAGTAGGCAAGTTATTTCTTTTGTTAATGTGTCCCCACTGAGGTCACTAAAAATAAAGCTTAGACTTAAACGTTGTACGATAAAGCCAACGCCGGCAGCATTGCAATTTATGGTGGAAGACTGTTAGTTAATTTAGTTAGGTCTCCTATTTTCTACGAGCGAACCTAATTTTAAAGTGATAAGCTGTGACGCAAATGCGATGTTGATTCAACTAAAGTTGTTCTACACGCGTGGATGCTTATGGTAAATTGTGAAAGTTATAATTATCTACTAGCAAAATATTACGGAATCGATTTCATGTTTGGAATATTGGATGTAATTAGCGTGTTTCAGTCCTAATAATAATGTACGATGTTACATCTTACATTTTGGTATATTTATATTTTGGTCCATATAATATATATGGACTTAAATATATCTAACACTAGCGGCCCACGGTTTCGCACGGGTGGATATGATTTATTATATTTTTTCTGTAGTTATTGATATGTTCTTTAATAATGTAGAACATACTTTTGTTACATAGTTTCCACAGCGTAAGATGTTTTATGGCAATTTTTTCACCCCTTGGGTTACTGTCTTTAATTGTTATTTACACCTCCACAAAATAGTAGGTACCTAACCTTAACGCTATTTCAGCCTACATTTTAATTTATGCCTCACAACAGATAGTTTAAAAATATCGAAAAATTTCACTGGCCTCATTTTTAGGGTTCTGTACCCAAAGGGTGTTAAGCTACTAACCAGCTAGTACATTAAATTATTTTGCTAAAACAGGCAAATTTGGACCTATGTTACGTTATAAAGTTAAATAATACTTTCCACAGCTATTTTTCAAATAATAGACCTAAAGTTTGTTACATAAAGAATTGTAGCTAACATTTTAGTTCAATAGAAAAAGTTTTAGTGAAAAATTTCGAGTGACCTAGCAGGTAGATAAAGTTAGAACATTAAAAAATATGGTACTTACTATAGTTACAGCAATTTATGACAAGAAATTCGTTTATAATTCTGTTAGGAATTGTTTTTCCAACTATAGTAACCTAATTTAATATACAAGATTACGTGAGAAGGTAGGTACGTTTTATTTTAGTAGAAATAGAAATAACCGTACTGCTAACTTACGTGGAGTAAACTTTTACAAAATAACGTGTTATTTTAATAAACGTGATATTTTTAACTGTTGAGCCACATTTGTCAATTTATGGTATAAATAAATAACTTATATGGTTCAATAAATGGTTATTATAAAGTTGTATTGTATTAAATAACAAAAAAATGTTTTCGGTTGTTCATTAAAAAAGAAAAGGACAGGAAAATGAAAATTGAATACCTATGCTTTATTTTATAACCCTAGCTATATTAATGCTCAGTCCAAGTTTTTTTATATGATTATACGTGTCCATATTACTATAGTATTTTAAAAAGGCTGAAGAATACGACCAAAGGTACCAAATGTACGAACGGGATGCATTCAGGAGAGCGCAAGAAAAAGGATCGGTTTGAATCAGATAGGATTACCTCGATCGTGACCTGAAATATTTAGTATTAGAGACACTTGAAGACGTTCTCCTTACCGTTCGGCACTCATAGATACTAGTACATACAGATGGATTTCAAACTTGTTTTACGTTCAGATATGAGTTGTTTGGTAGACCAAACAATTGCTATTTACGAGTATCACCTTAGAACTTTAGTTATCATCTCTTTGGTTGCGCTCTTGTCAGAGTGGTCGTGGTCATCATTTTTCTGTCACACGGGGGGACGTAAAGGGGCGTCCACTGCAGCCTTTACTTTGTCCGTCAATCTCAGAGGCGATCTCCCGTAAGGTCTGGTTCCCTCTACTTTTCCTTGGATGGCTAGAAGTACTTTAGTTATACCTAATTCTATTTTCATAATAAAATTATATCCATTCGACTGCTACTTAAACACGTCCCATAGTTGAACGAAATTTTTGCAATCGACAAAATTAAAGGATCTGCAGGACTAGGAAGGATTAAATCTGTAGGCTTGTAAAGCATTTTAATTGAATACTGGTAATACTGGTATAAGTAATAAGTAAGATAATAATTATAAGTACCTAATAGTGAAATATCAAAACACCCAAACTCTTGCATGAACGTGAATCTTAAAATACGTTGCAGTATAATAATATTTAATGGCATAATATTATTATAATAGTCTTTATCATTGTAGCGTCAGTAGTAGATTTAGCCTACACTAAATTCTCTTAGGGTTGATCTTAACTTGCACAAACGAGCTTAACTTGGAACTTTAAAGTCACGTAGTAATACGTGTGTGGTCTATAAATTAGTGAATTGTGAACTTGATACGCTTATATTGTAACCTTGGCTTGGTTTTGCTTTTGATTAAATACAACGCTGTCTGCTTTGAAATTATTAAAAAAAATTATGCGTCTATTTTCAGTTGTCCATATGTTTTTTTATCTTTTATTTAAATTTATTCTTTTTACCATTATCAGTAATAACTCATATGTATGTATTTATTATTTACTATCTACACTATCTAAAAAGCCATTATAATATAATATGCGTAAGGCTTAACAGGTAGTTCAATATATTTTTAAAGTAAGTATACTAAACTCATTTTAACTTGAACAAAAATGGGAAATGCTTTCCAAAAAACCAACTTCAAATGCCACTACAAAGAGTGAAATAATTTTTATTTAAATTTTAGGTACCTACACCAATTCGAAGTCGGGCAATGTTTCATACAATCCCTAACGATGTGCGAAGAAATGACGAAGTAATAGGCAATCGCCCGACTTCGAATTGGTGTAGGTACCTAAAATTTAAATAAAAATTATTTCACTCTTTGTAGTGGCATTTGAAGTTGGTTTTTTGGAAAGCATTTCCCATTTTTATTTTATACTTTTTAGTGGAAAACAATAAAATGCACAAGGCGTTGTAAAAATACCCAAATCGCTTGAGGTGTGTTCATAAACTCTGAAGAGATACCTAAAATTCACCAAGATCCCATCATCAGACCCTGACTTGATGACTTTAGTCATCAAATCAGTATCTGCTAGCATATGCACCAGTAACTATAAAAAATACCCAACTCGCTTCAAGTATACTAGCAAAATTTGAAGAGTTCCCTCGATTTCACCAAGATCCCATCATCAGACCCTGACTTGATGACTTTAGTCATCAAATCAGTATCTGCCAGCATATGCACCAGTAACTATAAAAAATACCCAACTCGCTTTAAGTATACTAGCAAAATTTGAAGAGTTCCCTCGATTTCACCATGATCCCATGATCAGATCCTGACCTGATGACCATAGTACAACTTGGAAAATATTACTCTTTCTAATAATACTCAAATAGTTTCATGTGTCCATATAAAATTTGAAGAGTTTCCTCGATTTCTCCAGGATCCCATCATCAGATCCTGACTTGATTAAAATGGGACCACCTGGAAACAAAACCCTCTTAAACAAAAAAAGAATTTTTCAAATCGGTCCACGCGTCTTCGAGTAATCGGTGAACATACATAGAAAAAAAAAAAAAAAAAGATTCCGACGAATTGAGAACCTCCTCCTTTTTTTGAAGTCGGTTAAAAATAGAACACAAGCCTTGCAAAAGGTGGTCATGGTTCCAACACAGACGTACCTAGTAGGTACTCGTAAATGCGCGTTAACCAGAGTACCGCTATAAAATAGCGATAACGCTAGGGTTTATAATATTTAAAGGGTTTGTAATATTATGAAATATCTTGTGAAACGTAGGATCAGCCTCCAAATGTTTCGGTAGCAAACTCACAGAATTTCGTAGTTCATGCCGTGAAAATATTAAAAACGTACCTACGTAACATACTAATATTCACACTCCAACCATCTATTTTAGACGAATTTTAATATTGTAATACAACTGAAAAAAAAAACTTTACTCAGGAGCTGTGTGTGACTCTCGGCCTCACAAGATAGATCCGCAGTGCAGTCCCGAATTAGACGCAAGAGACTGTTGCTCGTTTTATATGAAAAGCTAATATTTTAGTACTCTATAATAAGTAACTGTATAATAGCATAATAAGGTCTAAGAAAAATTAATAATAAACTGCTGTTGAAAAATTCATCTTTCTATATTCCTACTTTTAATTCGATGCAATAAAAGTAGGTAAGTACGTTTTATCTAGTTAAATAAACAAAAAAAAAAATTTTATAAAGCTTTGATTATTTTACATTCTTACTTTGAAAGTCACTACACATATTATAATATTTTAAGTTGTTTCGGTAAATTATAAGAGGACTAATGGAGTTTAGTAATAGTAAAATACGAAACGTCATTTTACTACATCGAATTAAAAGTCGGAGTTATAACTAATTTTTCTGTGCTTGCTAAATATGTGACAGTTAGCAAAGCGGAGTTGTTTGAGTAACCAATCAGATTTCGTCATTTTGACATCTCCGAAACTGAGGGGAGAGATTTTGAAATGACGAAATCTGATTGGTTACTCAAACACAGGTCAGCTCCACTCCGCTTTGGTGGAAATCGGGCCTCATACGGATCGAAAAACGTACTTTATATACCTATCCGAAGTTGGATTAAAAATTCACTCTGTCAATCTCTGGTACGCTCCAATTGTGATTCTTGGGACAAGTATTATGTCTTGGGATGTTATGATGGTCGGAATCTGGTCTTCATCCGTGACTTATTTAACATTTTAATGCAACCAAAACCGTAGCTTGTTCTGGACTGATAGATATTTGGGGATGAGGTTCACAAGAGATAGCATCTAACTGTCTCGGAATTCAATATTGCTATGAAGAAGCATTAAATTAATTTTTGGGAGTCTTGCAATAGTCCGATATGACTCAAATGAACTTATCATTAAGGATCATGATTCATCAACATTATTACGTTACTATAATTGAAATGGTTTCTAATTTTTATCAAGAATTTATCGAGAGCGTTGTTCGTTAATTTGGGCTGTGTATAAAGCCTTGTTCTGTGCCATTGCCGACACGCAAAATTAAAGGTTAAATAACTTAACTGAGAAAGGAATATATTTCATTTTATAATAAATTGGGTAAGTAGGCACAAATCAAATTAAGCACTTCAAGTTTTTTAGTTTTTCAAATTAGTGCTATTTCCACTTTACAAACTTATTTCTTTTTCATGTTAACTTTTTATATTTATAAGTATGTATATGCTTCAAAGTGTTAGAGGTTTTATTAGGTTCCGGATATATTCTGGATTAACGGTAAATGGCGCTTTAATTAAACGCACCCTGGGTGGATTTTATCAAGTTTGACTCTTTTGTCGCCAATTAAAGAAAGTAACATGTCCTTACTCCTTAACAACCTTTACGATCTCATTGAAGTAAAACTCAAGAATAACTGAAGGTGGGAATTTGGAAATTTACGATTATCATATAAATATTCGGACTTTTACCAGTGACAGTTAGTAACTCTTCTACCTCTAAACCTCTGGTTTCCTAGAAAATCTTAGGATTGTCCATCCTCCTCACTTTTGTGGTAACATACGAGTATATATAACGATATTTTCCTTAAATCCTCATAACATCAAAGGGTTAAGATATTTTTTAGAACCGGCCCAAAATATAATACCCGTTATTAACATCGGATTCTGTTACAGCTGTTTTATATTTAAAATGAGAAAGGTCTTCAATTTTTCTTTTTGAAAGTATACGATACGAGGGGAGAATAATGGGATAAACGCAAAATCCGCTTACCTGCCTTTTGTGGCGAATGCTTACTTTCGACTAATTAACAAAAAGATTTTGTGCTTACAAAGCATCGAACTTTTTATCAATTTATCTATCCTTTGTCCAAACCAATATCTTAGTAAAGGGCTTCTAATATTAAGAACTTTCTATTCGCCTTTGAACAATGTTAGAGAGTAGCCGTCTCAAAAGGTTTTCCTTCTAGAAGTAGATTCGATATCAATTTTGTCGTAGGTATTAATTATATTTGTACTTTTTCCATTTTAACGCTCATGAAATACCTAGGTTCTTATATTTTCAACAGTTTACACTCTCCCTCTTTGGGAATGAACATTTGGATGTTTGTATGTTTGTACCTCCTTTCAGCCACGATTCTCGAATCACGAGATATCTTAAAAATTTGTAATAATTTTTCATACTTTATGGACAAAACATATATGTTACATTTTTTAAAAGAGCAAGTGCTCTCGGTGCAATCCTGCCTTCCTTACTGAAATAATCGATTGTGATGGACGGACGGACGGATGGATAGAGAAAGGCTCACCATAAGAGTTTCACTTATACCATTTTGCTATGGAACCCTAATAAGAGTTATTATATTGACATACAAAATCAATAAAGTCATTAATTTGCACAAACAGTACACTTAAAACGATTTGTTGTGTCTGATACTCGTATAACTATTCGTCGTGTGATACAACGAATCGTTTAGTGTAGTGTCACGTTGTGTGTTTTCTCGTAGAATATAGTTTTCGCCGAGCACGCTCGTGCACAGAAATCCTATTTTGCGCCATAATAACTTTGATGTGCACCATAATTATACATCTTCGTGGTGTAATAACGGGCTTCTCTGAACGTTGTTTCGTTTCATGGACTGGCACTGTTTGGAGGGCACATAAATTATAACCATGTCTTTACTACGAAGATTTATAATACCTCAGTTAGTTTGAAATATTTCTTAGACGAATCTTACGTTGTTTTGTTCAAGGCAAGTTCGGTTATTGACACATCCCCTTTAATGGCCACATAGTGGCTGGTCTTCTGTGAGAGTGAGAAGGGTTAACCGATCCCCTTTAATGGCCACATAGTGGCTGGTCTTCTGTGACAGTGAGAAGGGTTAACCGATCCCCTTTAATGGCCACATAGTGGCTGGTCTTCTGTGACAGTGAGAAGTGTTAACCGATCCTCTTTAATGGTCACATACTGGTTGGTCTTCTGTCACAGTGAGAAGGGTCAACCGATCTCCTTTAATGGCCACATGCTGGCTGGTCTTCTGTGAGAGTGAGAAGGGTTAATCGATCCCCTTTAATGGTCACATACTGGATGGTCTTCTGTGACAGTGAGAAGGGTAAACCGATTCCTTTAATGGCCACATAGTGGCTGGTCTTCTGTGACAGTGAGAAGGGTTAATCGATCCCCTTTAATGGCCACATTTTGGCTGGTCTTCTGTGAGAGTGAGAAGGGTTAACCGATCCCCTTTAATGGCCACATACTGGCTGGTCTTCTGTGAGAGTGAGAAGGGTTAACCGGAATTGGTTATATGGAGATTGGCAGGCTCTATCCACCCTTGAAATTATTGTAGAGAACACTCAGGCACACATGTTAAGCGGTTATATACAGGATATACCTACTTTGGTGAGTGTGCTCAGGAACTTCATAAACTTGTGCCCTCTTTACCTTTCTACTATAGAACCGCAAGACGTAGAGCGGTGGTATTCTTATGTGGTAGACTTCAAAAAAACTCGTACGAAGCATTTTGCTTTCACGTTTCTGATACGAACCGCTGCAGTGTGGAACGCCCGTCTAGCCTCCGTGTGAAAAAGTAAAAATTGAGTTCCTTTAAGAGAGAACAGATATTTTCTAGGGAAACGCATTCCCTTCCATCAGGCATGATTGTCCTCAAGCGCAAGCCTATCTAATATTAGAAAAATGCAGATTACCTATTATTTAGTCGCCATTTAAGTTAAAAAAAATCAGACGTGCATACCAGGAGTTCAAACCCCAAGTTTGAGATCTTAACTACTAGGCTGTCAGAGACATACAAATGCGTTTGGATATACAGATAGACAACGGCACGTACCTGTCAGGGTTAAGGCTACTCGTGCGAATCCCTCGGGGCTACCCATGCAGGTTAAGTCGGCCAGTGAAATATATGGTTCAAAATATCGTTGATCACGGTTGGATCTCCGTCACGGAACGCTGGCCATAAATCATTTATACCCCTTCTCGCTCTAGTTCGCCGGGTAGTCCTTCAGAAATTCTTCCTGTTGATGCATATTCGTACAATATGTTTAACTTATTTAGTTCAGGCGCGTATGTTTTATTAGTTGCTAGTGTCAGTAGTTGACTGCAATCTTACCTAATTGTATAAGTCTTTCACCCTTCTACCACAGAATCGCGAGACTCCGAGAGAAATGGCATACTTATGTGGTTGATACCTGCTAACTCGAACGTAACTTTCTTCTTCCACGTTTCTGATATGAGACGCTTAGGTGTGGAGCACCCTCCCAGCTTCCGTATTCCCAGCCAAATATAATCTAGGTGCCATCAAGAGCAAGTAGGCATTTTCTTGCTAAGCGCGTTCTATCCTAGACTTCATAATTGCTTTCCATCAGGCGTAATTTAGTCAAGCGCAAGTCTATCAATAATAATAACAAATTCGCAACTTAGCCGAAGAAGATGTAATCGTGCTAACTTGAAACAGGTTATAACTTACATTTTGAACTCATATCGATTGCGCTACAACATCGAAGCTAAATTTGCCGATGGGGTTACAAGCTGGTGTAGAGTTCAACTTATAAGGAGGCAATTTAAAGTTGTTCATAACTAAAATAAATTAATTTCTAATTATAAAATAAAAGTGAAAAAATGGTATGGAGAAGATATTTTAGGTAATCTACTATGATTAAATCTTTGAGAAACTCATTATTTCTACTTTCAATTTACATTCCAAATGAAAAACCCAACTTAAGACTACACTTCCTAAGGGAAGGTTCCTTATAAAGGTCAAATCGAAGGAACGTACAATTAACGGTTGCGTGTCCAAAATAATTTGGTTCTAATATGTTAAAGACCAGTAATGTCCCTTAACCAGTAGGGTTTAGGAAAATAACCAAGAGTTCAGCGTTATAATAACAATTATTTATTACAACACTTGCCGCCCCAAGTTAAAATTAAAATCGTGACGTTAATGATTAAAGTTGAACTGTTGTAACTAATATGTTATTTTAAAATTTGTTTCCCAATTTAAGGCTTAGATATTATGTAAGTAGTTTTAAATTTTTTTTTTAAACTACGTAACTAAACTTTTAAGACTAATAGAAGTCACTATAATTTCGAATGAAGCTTTTAAGACTAATAGAAGTCACTAATAATTTCGAAGAAGTCTATACACCTAGCTGAACCAAGTGTCCTGGAGTAAGATTCCTTAAAATACCTCAACCGCTGTATCCTGATTTTGATTTGTATTCATCTCAGCGAACACTTTCATTTGATTCCGTTGAGAAAACTTTGATACCCTTGTCAAGAACTATCCCGAAACTCACGGAACGCTATGTTATGTGAAAGGTCTGTCATCTAGAAGCAAACGTTGTAGTAAATTTAAGACAATTATGTACAGGAGATTGACTAAAAGTGCTTTCATCGTTTCGAATACAATAACAGAATCGGAGAAAACAGCTCACCTATGCAGCTACATCTTACATCTACATCCAAAACCACGCCATTTTTTAATCACACCATTTGATAGCTATAAGATCAAGAAATTCATTATATATATTTACCTAAAACAAATAGTTGAGTAGACGTTACAGCAGCAACCTGATTTTTACATTTAATTTTACATACAAAGTATAAGGCAAACATATAACAAGCTTACCAAAAGTGGCGGATTGTTGGCGGATAACGGTGTGCGGGTTTTACCTAAAGTTTCGTATGCAAAGTTTCGGTTCGCAGTAAAAGGACGCAGGTGCTAAGCTCACCACTGGGGACATAAAATATAAAACGCCCAGAACACGACCTGCATGATATATCACAACACCAGCGAGTGTTATGCTGTTTTGAGAGCATTTTTTTAAATACATATATTTTACCACCATGCCAAAGAGACGCAACGTTCAGTGACTTAGTTATTTGGTGCGATGCTGTGTAGAAACCTTTACTTATCCGTTCTAAGACAGTACTATAACATCGTCTCTTACCATCAGATGCGATCGCAGTTGAATACGAACTACCTACTTAATGTACCTACTTAATTATTTTTACTGACTTTTCATAAGTGCTAACAAGTAATGGCCTATATGAAATAAATGATTTGATTTGATTTGATTTGATTTGTTACAAGCAAAAAAAATGCGCTTCACTCTTATAATTATTATTTATTTCGCGACTTACCTATGAGCATATTCATATGGATATACAGATCAGGGATGTAACGGAAGCAGTTTTATCGGAACCGAAGCCGGAATCGGAGTTTTTAAATTTGCTTTATCGGAATCGGAACCGGAGTCGGAATCGGAATCGGAAGCAGGGTGACATGAGAGAGAATTATTATTTAAGGACAAATAAAACATTATGTAGTATTTTTTTTTATTTTAAGTTTCAGTTGTAACATAAAAGTTTTATGTTTTATGATAAAACATACAAAATGAACAAAATTGGCATATAAACAACAAGTTTAAATAGAATGAATTTAAACCCGAAGTAGCATATACTAATCAATTAGTAATTAAATTATACTAACGAACAAAAGCTTTAAAAAAATTAAATCGTATTAATTGACTCTAAAAGTAGCGTATTATATTTGACGAATAAAAGCTTTGAAGCTTTGTCTCCCTCTAATCTGTTTTTTAAGGGGTCGTAGATTATGCCAGCGCCACTAAAAAGTTGTTCGCTCGCTACCGAGCTTGGTGGACAAGACAAAAATTGACGAGCAATTGATTGCAGGGGCTGGAATTTGGTATTACCATTAACTTTCCACCATAATAGCGGATCATCACTAATACTAATACGTTTTTCTTTATTGAACTCATTTAGTATATTTTTTACGAAGACAAATTTATCAAAAACTGGACTTTTATCAAGTGTGGTATTATTATCGTCTTCTTCATCACTACTTAATAATATGTTTGACAAAACTGATTGCACATTACTACTATGGCTAGTTTCTGCTGGTAATTCCATTCTTGCCCGTTTTTCTACAGGAGCGACAATATTATCAGCCTCGTTTTTAGAAGTATCTGCTGCATCAAATATTGACATTATTTCTGTTTCAATGTTCTGTTTAGCCACTTCATTAAAAAATTTTGTTTTATAACGAGGATCTAAATATGTTGCTATTGCAAAGAAATTGTTTGATTGAAGGTCACTAAATCTAGAATTTAATTGATCGACGGTACTTTTTATTATACTTTTAAATTTTTCATTTGTGTCTTGTTTATTGCCTTCAGTGTGTAATGTAAACTTAAGAGTGTGTATAAGTGGAATTACTGATGAGATACTTGTGTTATTGTCACTCATATTTCGGGTAATTTCTTCAAAAGGTTGAAGTATAGTCACTATTTTTTTAAGCTGCAGCCATTCTTCAGGAGACAATTGAGAGATGTTGTGCTTAGATGCGTACAGGCATAGAGAATCTTGTATTCTAATCATTCTTTGTAACATATAAAATGTACTGTTCCACCTGTAACAAATTATTAAACTAATTAACGCTTATAATTTAAATAATACTCTAAGTTATACTAACTTAGAGTATTATTTAAATTAAATAAATGACAGAAACTAAATAACACACTCATTATAATCAGCGTGCATATACCACAGCAAGCTTTATTCAAATCGATTTAGTGGTTTTATTTGAATTTATTGTATTAGCATGGATAGATCTTTGATTTAATTAAATAATCTGGTTGGAGGTAAAAATAAATGCACAACTTACCGCGTACTACACTCCTGTATTACACTCAAACATTCTTGGTTGAGTTGTTCCTTTTGTATTTTGTGCAGTTCAGTCCGGGCTATTTGGGAATGATTGAAATGCGTCGAAATTTTTTTGCATTTCGATATTAAGGCTTTAATGTCTTCATCACAATCTAATAATGTTCGTACACACAGTTGCAACTGGTGTATAGTGCAACTGACATCAGGTATGTCGCCGAGTTTCATTGCTCGTATCATATTAGATCCAGAGTCGCGTACAAAGCAGTGAATTTTCTCTTTTACGACGCCCCATTCCTTTAACTTAGTCTTAATATTTTCTAAAACTAGGTCTCCTGTATGTCTTCCGTCAAATGTGTGGCATTTTAAAATAACTTTGAGTCTTCTAAAATCTCCATTTATGCCATGTGCTGTCAGACTCAATAAAGACACATTCGAACTTGGTTCGGTCCAAATATCTGTTGTAAATGAGATCTTTTCAATTTGCGAGAGCAAATCCTTAATTTGTTTTGCTAATGTTT
The DNA here is from genome assembly GCA_963855885.1 of Coenonympha glycerion. NCBI lineage: Eukaryota > Metazoa > Arthropoda > Insecta > Lepidoptera > Nymphalidae > Coenonympha > Coenonympha glycerion. The sequence continues at coordinate 9,016,225 of OY979637.1, read as the reverse complement.
CATATAATTGGCCACAAATATTTTCAGTAAAAAAATGTCTTCCCCTTAAGTGATAATTCGGCACGATGAACTGCATAAGTCGCCGAAATCCTATACCTTCCACAAAATTGAAGGGTAGATCTTGCAAAGCAATCATTTCAGAAATCAATTTGTCAATTTCCATAGATTTAGGATTAGAAGTGCACCATTTTGTATTCTTCGCCAAAGTTTCTTTCAAAGTTATTTGTTTTTTAGCATCCTGAAGGGGCGTCGAAGTCGAAGGCTGTACACTTACAGTATTTTTTTTTTCAGTTTCTAACTTTATTAATTCTTCATATTCAGTGGCATGGACAGACTTCAAATGGCTTTTTAAAGACGTTGTCGTACCTCCCTTTTCTTGAATACGTCTTCATACACAGTTTACACTTTGCCGAATCCGAATTAACTTCAATGAAGTAGTTCCAAATACAACTTGATTTAGGTTTCATTGTCCAACACAAAAACAGATGACTTTCATTGATAATAAGCCGCAAAAATCAAAACAAATATCTATTTAACCAATGAACGTGTCGTGCTGTCGTGACTGTGCGTTAACAAGTGAAAAAATAATTGACAATTGAGTGCGCGGGTCGGGGGAGGGGCGATTCCCCGCGCGACGCGTATGAACCTGTCGAATCATAACAGTCGGTCGGCACACGCCGCCGTACTCGCCCGCTATCTATGCTTCGACCTCCGATTCACACCTCCGATTAAAAAATGTCGGAGCCGGAGTCGGAACCGAAAGTATAATAGTAATCGGAAGTTCCGACTTAACGGAACCGGAACCGAAGCTCCGTACCATCCCTAATACAGATACCTATCTGTGGGCTGATTCTTTACCGTCAAGTTTGTTAAGTGGTTTATTAACTAAGAAAACGGAGGCAAAAATCGTATTTTAGTAACTAGCGAGATATGTTGACATAATACCATACCAACCAAGACTGGTAACTTGCGCAGAAAGTCTGTTTTCTTAGTTAATAACCCAGTGAGGGTTACATACTAAAAACTGAACGATACAGGATCAGCTTACAGACCGTTAGATACTCAATTTTATCTCCGTGTTTTCGCAGAAATCCGCAGATAAATCCAAAGGTCCATCTTACTTTGTTTATGCAAAGTTCCTTTCCAGCCAAGTTTGAATTTTATATGAATATGTTTTATTTTATACTCCAGTATAAAGAGTAAAGGCGCAGGTGTTTAGGTCGACCGCTTGGGACAGACATTACGAGTAGAGAGCTTTTGACGCAAAGTGCATGACCTGTTGTAATTTTAATGTTGGGTAAACCGGTAGGCTTGCTATTTGTACTGCAGAATATATTTAAAAGTGTGTACGTACCTAATACTGCTTAGGGATGAATATTTCATGAATGTGTAATGTTTTAATGCACTCAATATTGGCATGTTAATTAGAGATATGGAAAATTAAAGCAATTTTCGAACATTATTGAAATGCGTGAAATTGAAATTCCACATTTGATTGGTAAACAATATTAACAGTGAATTCAATTTTACTGATTAAAGGAGTTGTTACGATGAATACGTTTTTTCTTATTCAATGCTCTACGTTTCTAGCACCCATAATAATTTGTGATTTATTTATATTATTATTATTATGGTTTAATAAAATTTTGTAATTTGTAAAAAATATAATTTTTATAAGAAAACATCGTTCGGACCTTAATAGCTAAGATGGCGGACTTTGTAACCTGTTTAACAAGCGAAAGAGACTTAAAAGTTTTTCAATGAAAACCCTTTCAAGCAATTACGAGAAGCTGTAAAAATTAAACGAAGGACAATAAATTGAAACAAAGACAAAAAGATTACTGTAACAATATATTTTGTATATACAAAGTAGCTTTATAATTATAATAATAATATGGCAATAATGTCTAGTACTGGAGAGAGTACTGGCGCGAGTGCACTGGCAGAGCTCCGTTTCAACGCTTCCAACTCGCTCACGATTAGAGTTTCCTCGAAGTTTCCATCCACTTCGTTGTATTGCATCTCCTCGTATTTACCGGAGAGTGCTGTAATAAAACAATATTTTAATTCTGCGTACTAAAGTTTACGTTCAATTTTATTGCTTTTATTTTATTTCCATGTGCAATATAACAGCGTAATGCGGACCATTTCGATGCGAATTGTCGCAATACGATATAATTTGCGTGTTCTGGCTTATGGCGCTTCGAAGGAGCGTATTGGGATCATTCTTTTGAAATACCGTTGGGAAATCTAAGCATGATGCAGTAAATTTGTTTGTCAGTCATTCGTCATAATCTTGATTAGGTCAGACGCCCTCCTTTAATATTTTACGTATAAAGCTATACAAGTATCAAATAAGTATGCGGTATGAACTCTCGGCAGAGTACCTTCAGAGTACCTAGCCAAAATTACACGATAGAAAGAGAGGCAAGTTAATATAAGCAATGTATATAACTAGTGCTATTGCGAATTGAATTGCACTTTATTGTGTTGCATGACGTAGCTACAGTAGCTATTCACTTAAGGCGACTATATCCCAGCACTTTAGGTATTTGTCGCACACTCAGACTCGCTCTACGATACCTAGCGACCATTGTCGTGAGCCGAGAAGTTAGAATGAACTCCGTGAACCTATTCATAAATATTTGCGTCACAGTACTGTGCAGTAGTGTGCTGTTACAGTTGGACTATTTGTCATTATAATTCGCTTCACGAAATATATGCTGGAAGTTGCGTTTTTTACGTATATTTTGACTTTTTTATGGTAAACGATAATATCAACCGAGGTATTTATTTATAATAATTATGTATTACTAAAGTAGCAGGATCTGTAGAAATTTTTCTTGTACATATTAGGGAAATGAAGAGTTTTATATTTTTTTTAATCTTCTTTGCTACCGTCCGCATCTTTCTTTTCACAGTAGTAGTTTTGACACATTCTGTGATCACCATAAGAGTGCGGCATTGAGTTTAACAATATCGTTGTGCAGAACTGATATGGCAACGTTTTTAGGGTTCCCAGATATTTTGTGATATCTATACTAATATTATAAAAAGGTAGCGTAACGATGTTTGTGAGTTTGTGACGTTGTAAGGGGTAATCTCTGGATCTACTGAACCGATTTTCAAAATTCATTCACCAATACATTATCGTGGAGTGTCATAGGCTATAATAATTTCAAAAATAAACTTTGCATTGTTACTAAAACTTGAATAATGCAATCCAAGTCGCAAAAAAATTGCTTTCATCGCGTACGCTGCGATTGAGGATAGAACAAAACAAAATCAAAATCATCAAATCAGTATCAAAATCTGCAAAAAAGTCCGCAATAGCATATGCCTATCTCCTATGGGTAACTCGCAATAACTGCTTTTACTTTAAAATTGTGGATTAAAAATAAATAATTTTTGTGAAGCTTATTTAGCCCATATGGTATTAATTTATATCTTTGTAAATATGTTTTTTAGAACGGAAATTTAATGTAGAATAGTTCTGCCCCTTACTCTATACAGTTTAAATAAATATCTTCAAAGATATTAGCAAAACAAAAACGCGCGGTATGCAGGAGCGCGCCGCAGCCGCTTCGGTTGTTGCGTGGCGATAGGATAGGCATTTATCATTCATTTATCTGAATGCCTCGCGTCCAGCGCTGTGGGCTTTGGGTATAAGGCCCGTTTTCCACCACAGCGAAGCGGAGCGGAGCTGTATTTCAGTAACAAATCAGATTTCGTCATTTTGATATTTTTGAAACTGAGGGATGTCTAAATGATGAAATCTGGTTAGTTATCCAAACACAGCTCCGCTTCGCTCCGCTTTCGTGGAAACCGGGCCTTACGTGGGACAAAAATATTTCTAACGCGGAACGGAGTCCGCGGGCACTGCTAGTTTTATATATTTCACGATAGCTTTTCTCATTATCATAATTCTTATGTTGGTAAGTGTTTTTCGATGTCTCAGGGCATTTGTTTCTGCTGCCAGTCTGCGTAGTTTTTTACAAAAGTTGCGTAATATGTGATTGCGACACTCAATTTTTTCAACGCTTACATTTTGATTTTCATATGGTTTGGCATTGAGTATCCTTACATATGTCGAGTCGACATTTATCTCCAATCATTGTGTGATCTCCAATGTTGTAAATGAGACCGTTCATCGAAATAGAAGCCTTCTAAAAAAAATAATTTCAGTTTCAACAATTAAAAAACACGAATGCCCTGTTATAAAACGAAGTAATAACTCGTTTTTTACTTTTTAGTTCGTTTTATAACAGGGCACTCGTGTTTTTAGGGTTCCATACAAATTTGGTAAAAATGGAACCCTTATGGTGAGATTTTCTCCGTCCGCCCGTCCGTCCGTCGGCCGTCCGTCCGTCTGTCACACTCGATTATTTCAGCAACTATCAAAGCTATCGACTTGAAATTTGAAATAGTTTTAGGTAATAGTGACCCAACGCCAATGCAATTATAAAACATTGCAAATTGATTTTATTTTTATTTAAAAAGGGGGAAAACCAGGGCTTTGAATTTTCAAAATGAGATAACAATATTGAGTGGGGTATGAAAGGACGTTACTTGTATATTCTAAAACCGATTTTTATTTATTTTTATGCCCGATAGTTTTTGATTTATTGAGCAAACTGTCGAAAAACATACCAGCCCCCCCCCCCCCCTTATCTCCAATGTTTATCAATCGAAAAATCTAAAATAAGTATGATCAATAGAAATTAACGTATATTTTACAGGAAAAATAAACTCAACTCCCTAACTTTTATAATTTTTTTGATAATAGCAATAAACCGCCGAAAACAAAGTTAGGTTTGCGGTTCGCCAACAAAAGTACCTAGGTACATGTAAATTATACTCGTAAATTCTTGAACAAAAGTGATTCTTTTAATGTTTTACTTCTTTTATAGTATGGAAGCGGTGCGCGACTCCGACTCGCACTTGGCCGGTTTTTTTTTATGTTTTTCATTCATTTTTTAATTACTTATTTTTATTTTATGTTTTTTACTGATGGTCAGCAGTTATGTGAAGGTATTTTCTGTTACTACTCTCCAATACCTTCATTTTGATACCCATATTATGATAGTTGAAGAAAAAATTTTTTTCCACTTTTGAAAATGGCGCCTCACATATTGATTTTTCCAAAAAAATATAGTCTTTGTTACTCGGGAGGATCCAAGGATTCTAACGATACCCCATATATCCAAATCTGTTCAGCCGTTCAGAAGTTATGGAGGAATAAAGAAACATCACATACATACATACATACATACATACATACAAACATACATACATACATACATACATACATACATACATACATACATACATACATACATACATACATACATACATACATACATACATACATACATACATACATACATACATACATACATACATACATACATACACACATACATACGTACATACATACATGAACCCTAAAAACATTACACTCCTTTTTTTGAGCAGTCGTGTAAAAAGTAAAAAACGAGTTATTTTAGTTGAACAGATAAACAGTAACAGTATTTAAACTGTGGTTACGCGTGATGGTATTTGCACGTGGTGGAATTTACACTACCTACCATAATTTTCTTAGTTCGTATCAGAGTTTCTTCGGAGCTTTTGAGGACTAGGTATTTTGATAAACTCAAGAAACACTTACTATATAATTTTTTTAAAATCTCCTTCGCTTCCTGTCAGATAGTTTTTTTTTCCAGCGCATTTAAAAAATAAATAATTTTAGCGCGAAAGGAGCGTGAGTCGTGAAAACTTGCGCAGGTCCGTCTCGTATGGAGGCTCGTGAGCCACTGAGTACATCGTTTATTCGGTGCGTTAGACCATTTTATGACTTCTGTTAGGCGAAATTTTGCAGCAATTTTTTTATTTAATATCTGTCTGCGCAATGGATAGGCAATACAATGAGCTTACTTTACGTATAATTTTTATGAAATTTAGTCCAAAGCTTTGGAAATACCATTAAAAAAATGAACAAAAACGACCTGTTTTCAAAAATTTTTATGATCGAGGCAAGTTTAACTTATCGTGTTTTCATGAGGCCATTATAGAGATAAAGCATGTATCTTTAATATGTATTTTTAACAGTGAAAAAAAAACAATTTTTTCATGACTTTGAATTGCTTTGAAAAGTGGCGTAGTCGCTAAAAACCGGGATAATGGGCCGTTAAATTGTTTTGCGGAGTGAACTTCTGTGAATTGACGAAAGACGGCTTCAGCTGGATATACTTAACATGAGAACAAAGTAGTGTTTGGAGTGTGTAGTGGTTGGAGAAAGTATTTCTAACACTTGAAAAAGAACTTCAAACAGTATGGGTATTAGTAAGTTATGTATGTTATGTAAAGTTATTTAATTATGTGACTTCATCACTTATTTTTTTTATATGATGTTACTCTAGTGAGTCACTAGGATTTTCTTGTCCAAAATGCGAAATAACAGAAATACAACCTCTCATTTGCTATAACATTAGGTCAAAATGTATGCATTGAATTACGTAAATGAACTTACAATACAATTTGATAGTCCCATCGGTGTCTCCGAGGGAGTTTTTTGATATGCAACTGTAGGTCCCGAACGTGCTTCGTCCCACTTTCTTTATTTTTAGCCTCATGTCCACCTCGTATCCCCTCTCTACGGCTGTCACCTCGAACTTTTTGTCGGCTGCAAAACAAAATAAACAATGAATCGAGAAGATGCATAATACTCGTGTATTGTGTTATTTACACAAAAAATCAAACGATGGTTTTCAAACTTTGTAGTGGCGAGGTTAACTTTTTTTCTCTTGTAGGAGGCAAAAGTCCTCATGGACTTGGATTTGAGGTCTGTCTACCGGTCTGTCTGTATAACTTATAAAAATCAAAATATGATCCAACAAATATTTTATGCCACCGAAGCTAATTTTTTAATAGTATTATTTATCGGGCTTATGAATGTGGAGTTTAATCGGGTTACATCATTCTACCCTTTTAGTATACCTAATTATCATAATACGCTGAAATATACTCTAATTTTCGTAAATAGGCTGATTGTATTTCAGAGTTTGTATTATAAAAAACCGGCCAAGTGCGAGTTGGACTCGCGCACCGAGGGTTCCATACCATAAAAGAAGTAAAACATTGGAAGAATCACTTTTGTTCATGAATTTATGAGTATAATTTACATGTAGGTACTTTTGTTGGCAAACCGCAAACGTAACTTTGTTTTTGGTGGTTTATTGTTATTATCAAAAAAAGTTTCCCCCCTTTTTAAATATAAATAAAAACAATTTTCAATATTTTATGAGTGCAATGGCGTTGGGTGACTATTACCTAAAACTATTCCAAATTTCAAGTCGATAGCTTTGATAGTTACTGAAAAAATCAAGTTTGACAGACGGACGGACGGACGGACGGACGGAGAAAGTCTCACCATAAGGGTTCTATTTTTACCAAATTGGTATGGAACCCTAAAAATGATTATAAGAGTATGCCGGGGGTTTCCGATTTACTACTCCTTTTTATAGCCGAAAGTACGCTTGTATTCTCGGAGGGGAAACGCCAACGCTATACTTACTTTGAGATATAATTTGGCCGTTTATCGTCCAATAATTGATAGATCTAGGGAAGGCTTCTGAGTGACAGTCCAGGTGCACCGTATCACCTTCCATCGCTCCCACCAGCTGATTTTGTATCGTCATGATTGGTGGAACTGTGGACAAGATTTCTAGTTTAAGCACTCAATAACAATGGATCGTCTCAGTGTTTAGGTCCACTATGGACACGGGTCTCTTTAAAAAATGAAAAGATAGTCTATCACCCTGAACTCTTAGTATGACGGGATGGCAAACTTTACACAACCTTGAATATATTATGGAAAACTCTCAGGTATATAGGTTTTCTCACAATGTTTTCCAATCAAACAAGTGATATTTTAGTACCCGTAAACGTACATAACCATGAAAAGTCATATATGCTGAGGTTCATATTGTGACTGCATACGGCTGCTATCACATAACTTAATAAAATTAGTAGAATAAAAAAGTAAAATAACATTACTACATATCTGAAATTAAACGTGATTAGCGAAACGTTCAGGCTTTCTTTTTAAGTATAAGTTGGTAAGTGCATGGACGGCCTTCTGAAATGTTGTTGGTTCAGTAACTACCTATCTAAAATTTTATTAAAAAAAAAACATTAAAATCGTTTGTCAAAAATTCTAATAAAAAATATTAACCCGATTTAAAAAAAACCTGTCTAAAATATTTAACTATTTTGCTCGAAATTATCTATTGAATAAAAAGGCCTAAAGAGTTTCGAAAATAAAATTTGATCGCCAATTGGCAAGTAGAGGTGATAGGGGGGTGGTTAAAGTCGATCCCTTTCGTTAGTGGATTGAAGAGACCTTTGCCCTACGGTATGATTTTAATAGCCTATTACTTTCCTTTTAGCATAGATAAAAACATAGCCACAGTTGTTTGTACTCGGTCGAGTTGGAAATACTTTTTTGGTTAACAAAAGGGATATATTTTGTGGTTTTGTATGCTTTTGTTTCGGTCTGCGGTTTCATATGAAATTAATTTAATCGTAACAATGTATTCGTAAAACAAATTTCCAGAGATCTAGCTACCCGAATGAGTTGAATTTTCAATGAACCACAAAATTATTCTAATATACAGTATCCTCCGTCTTCAAAATCTCTATCCATTTTAATGAGAACTAGCAGATGCCCAAGATATGTACCAAATGGTATGTTACATATACTAAAGTTAAGTCCGATTGGTCCATTGATTTAAGCTGTTTGTTTTTAATAATAATATAATAGTTATAGCCTTTTATATACGAATATATACTAGGCATATGAAGTCCTCATGGATATCAATAATAAATAATAATATATTAATTAATCATAGCCTTGTGAAACATTTGGGATAACATCCAAACTATCGTTTTGCTAAAATAATTTGTTTAGAAAAAAAATCTACTTTATACCTTTTTACTGGTGCAACAATGAATTATGATACTACAAGTAAGTATGTGGAGAGAAAAGTTGAGCTAACGCGAATCTTCCTTAACCTCAAACTAAATGTACCGTGAAGCAATTTTTACACGTCCATCAATGTCCCATAAGAATGTCGGCTAATAGTGTTTCTGTGAGAAAACACGCCTCAAACTCAAGTGATCGCTACAAGTTCGAAAAAACTCATACTTAGTTATATACTACAGGAATGCAATATTTAATTTTCTTTCTGTGTTTATTATTACGAAAATCACAAAAAGTAAACCGTGCAAAAGTTAAATCCTTGCTGGAAGAGTGGTAACCAGTTGCAATTATAACCTCCCACCAGACATAAGCCAGTTTAGAAACCTAAGTAGGCCGTGCCAGAAATCGGTTCTCCCGCTTCAATACCAGGGGTCTAATAGCGTTAGAAAAACGTATTCACCGTTATCGTAACCGTTAGCGAATTCTGCCCTCCGATTGGCTTACAGAAATCAGAGAACCAATCAGAAGGCGATAACGATGAATACGTTTTCCTTACACAATATAGATCACCATAAATCGATAAACGTGAACACTAACAACTGAATTTGTGAACCAGACTGGTCCACAAATTCAGCGTGCTATTAAGAGGGTTGTGTCAGGGGGCCTGAAGGGCAGAATCAGAAATGAGGAGGTCCGCTGGAGAACCAAAGTCACCAACATAACCCAATCTAGTAGCAAGTTGAAGGGGCAGTGGGCAGGTCAAGCTTGTCGTAGGGGCGGCCGTTGGAAAATCCTGTGTGGTTAGTACAGGTTTTTGTACGAATTTCGAGTCGACTTGCAATGCACAATAGAATCTTAGGGTAGCTGGAAGAAATTTCTTCAGAGATAAGCTATCCTATGCATTCATTTTTATTTAGTCGATTTTCCTATGTACGTTGGTGTATAAATAATAAAAAAAAAAAAGGCGTGTGGCACTCGGAGACTGCCGCGGTAAAGCTATTGCATAGAATTTAAAGTTATTTTTAGTTTTGCCATCAATAGAAAAGTAGAACTTTTGGTACCAGGCTAACTTCACACTTTTTAGTTTTTAGTTTGCCATCTATCGAAAAATAGCAGAACTTTTTAATGACTTTTTGAAAAGTTCAACTCACTCAAAAAAAGTCACATGCTAGCCTAGTACCAAAAGCTTTACTTTAGGAGTGCCAGGTTATTTTCGTTACGGTTTTTCTGGATTAGGTCTGCACCGTCAAAGCCCGCGATAGAAGCTATGCAATAGCTTAATAAGAACTTTACGGTTGATTTCACATTTACTAATAATTTTCTTCTAGAACATTGACATTCAAATTTCGCTATTCAGCCAGTACTGCACATAACATATCTATTAAAGTAAAATAAATACTGTTGGAACTTGTGACGAATGTTTTTATTTTACAGTAGTATGACAAGTTATATAATAATAGAAAACTGTTGCTATGGAGACTGAAGGTACAGTCCTCCTAACATCCACTCCTCTTTTAGGAACTGAGGCCAAGAGCTTTAGTCAGCCTTTCCAGCCTGGATGCATATAAGGGCTTTGTGAAACAATCAGCCAGTTGGTCCTCAGTAGTAACTTGCTTGACCTCAAGTATGCCAACTGCCACCACACTCTCTGACATAGAGATACCTTCGTTGTATGTGCTTGGTTCGGCTATGTTGCTCGTACGGCGGATTGTATGCTTGCTTTATTGTTGACTCACTGTCATGTAAAGAAGTGGTGGCTTTTCAGTTTTAGTGATTTCCTCCAACATCTGTTGTAGCCATATAATTTCCCGGGCTGTCTCCGTAGCTGCCACTAGCTCTGCCTCTGTCGACGATAAAGCTATCGTCTTTTGCTTGTTACTCCAGCCTTCTGCATTCACTGACAACATGTCCTTTCTTCTTGCAAAATTTGCATGTTTTTACGAAATTTGTCTCTTCTTCGTGTTCATCTTTAGTGTTGGTAGTATTGGTGTTGGAACCGTTATTAAATTGTCTGGCTTCTGATTCTTCTAAAATTTTTACCTTGAGTTCTTCAGGTTTCGGTAACGTGTCTCTGGATTCTATCGCTACACGAACATTTTCGTAGTCAGGTGGTAAGCTGTATAGCATCATAACAGTGAGCAAATCCTCATGAATACAAATGTCCATATCCTGCAATTTGTCTACCACGTCCATGAACTTATTGAAATGCTCTCTAATATTGCCATTTTCCATTTTGGACAATATTAACTTCCTATTAACTAAAAGAGAGGCCTTCCTAGCCGGTCCCTTACTGGCATATTATATAAAATCAAGCAAAGTCCAAATCTCGTGAGCTGTTTTGCAGTTTTTTATTTGCTTCAATTCAGAGGGTGAAATTAAAAGTACTAACTCAGATTGAGCTAAAGGATCCTTCTCTCTCTTCTCTTCATCAGCTTTCTCAAGATTCAGCGGCTTCTCAACAACACTCCATAATTTATTTTTGATGAGTACGGCCCTTGCTTGAATTCGCCATATGTCGAAATTTTCTTTATTTAAAGTCTCAATTTTTGTACTTGAGCCCGACGCCATCGTGATCAACGTATTTATCGCTTTATTTTTACACTGCTACCATATTAAAGTAAAATAAATACTTTCGGAACTTGTGACGAATGTTTTTATTTTACAGTAGTATGACAAGTTAAATAATAATAGAAAACTGTTGCTATGGAGACTGAAGGTACAGTCCTCCTAACAATATCGATAAAACATTATCGACTGTTCCGCGTATAGACGAATCTGTTCAGAGTAATCTTAGGAAGTTTTATCACTACTGTACGGATTTTGTACGCTTATCAATAGTAGAAAAATGGCTTTTCGTTGCGGTAATAGATTACAGTAAATTTATTTAAGAATTAAAGATCTTACTATTTCAGTTTCTTAAGGGAGCCAATTTTAAAAGAAAAATGGACCAAAGCTACTGGAAGGCTACATTAGTTCCCTTCAAAAACAAGTAAAATCTGCTCCGATAATTTTTTGGAGAAGGATTTTATTGTTAAGAAAAGAATATATATAAAACTGGAGCGGAACCACGTAAAAATATTTTGATTCATCACGCACTGGTGCGTGTATAGTCACAGTCAACAGGCCTAGAATTACGTGATTCTAGGCCTGTTCCCAACAGTGTTAAATTAAAGTTGACACTTGAGTGACAGTGTTTCAAGGATATTTGAGTTTTACTTTTCCTCATAATATTACATAAAACAATGTTTTGTATTTCAAATCGGTCTTTACTCTGTTTATTTTTTGGTGAATATAACATTTTCTGAAAACAATCCCATCTAGATCGATTTATCGTCCCCGAAACCTCCTGTATACCGTTCATGAAAATCGTTGGAGCTGTTTCCGAGATTCAAATATATACACGAACTGCTCGTTTGAAGACATAAGATTAAACAAAGTTTTGTGTGTAGCAACTTATGATAAAAAGTTTTCTCAAATTAGGTAATAGTAAATTCTTTTCCTTCAATAGTTCTCTGATTGGCCCATTGTGTCATTTTATGTGATTTTTTATGACTTAGAAGGAATTAATTAAATTTGATTTTTTCATATAGATTTTTTCAACTTTATCGATAATTTTACGAGTCACGGTTAAGATGCATCACTATACTTTGACAGTTATCAAATATTAAAGTTTATTCTTTGCCAATGAAATTTTAACCTTAATTACATAAAAACAGAGTTCCTAGAAAAATCTTTAAAATACGAATCAACTAGCGCTGGTGCGGGCAAAAGCGGAACTATAGGTATATTTTAAGTCAATTTTTGCAATATAAATTATATGCCTGTGACAATAAGGTTGACTTTAATGTTGGCTTGTTGGTTGGCTGAATTTTTTCGTTACGGTTTTTCTGGATTCGGTCCACCCGTCAAAGCCCGCGATAGAAGCTATGCAATAGCTTAATAAATAAATAGAATCTAATTCCTCCGTACATTTACAGCCAACGCCATCTATGGGCAGTCACTGACATGCGGCTGTCAATTGATGGCACGGACTGTAAATGTATGAAGGCATTCAATTCGTTTGTACGATGCGAGTCGACTCGAAATTCTTGCAAAAACCTGTACTTAACCCTCTAGAGTAGAAACCGTGTACGAGTAAGCGAAGTATAATAGAGTAGGGGCGACAACCACCTCTTTGGACTGACGATATAAAGCGGGTGGCGGAAAGAGGCTAAATGAGGTAGCTGAGGGCAGGGTAGTGGCGCGCGCTTGGGAAGGCCTATATCGAACGTAAGCGTCCGCAAGTTGAGTTTATGATGGGCACAAACACACTAAGCAGAAGTACTTAGACGTGAGTTGTATAAGCGTCACTTACAATGTACAACGAGCATGACCCGCTTGCTGACGGAGGGCGGCACTCCGTTGCTGGCGATGCAGAGGTACGCGCCCATGTGCAGCCGCGACACCTTCACCAGGTGCAGCACCGCGCCGTTCACCGACGAGTCTACCAGACAAGGACAAACATATTACTATCTAATCAGTTCTTGAATATGAAAATTTTTAGTTTTAAAATAGGCCTTGTTTACAGGCTCCTATGAAACGTGTAAACTCTACCGCCAAGATAGGAAAGCGAGAAGTCTTGCTCTTTACAAAAATGTATACAAAATCCGACGATTGTATACAAATGAATTATAAGAAGTCATTAAAACTTTTTTCAAAGGTATAGTAACCCTGATTTATTAGATGTTTTTTGACGCAGTGACTTTAAAACCCGTGCCCGTTGGTAAGTCCAAAACAGACTTGACTTTCTCAACTTTATGTGTTTCAGAACATAATATTATGTAAGTATGATATATAATCCACGATTGAAATTATTAAAAGTCCCATTCAAATCCATAAAAAATTAATTGAGGCCTTTCTGGAACGAACTTTCAGATGATTTACAAAAGCACTGCATTTAGGCGTCGTACACAATTTTTTTAAAATTACTTGAAAAGATACTTCAATTTTAATAAGGCAGCAATAACAAATACTTAGCGGTAACTAAGGAAATGTTTTCATTTCCGAGCCAGAAATATTCCAGTGACGTGCGTTCCCACATTAAATGCTGGGCATTAAATAAATCCCGATTTCCATTTTCATTGCGCAAATTATCTTTATCAGGAATCGCACTTTCCGCCGGAGGAAATATAATTCCATATTGTGAAAGTGCGGCCGCGGCGGTCCATTTTGCATTTCACCCATTTCACCCATACCGGCATTATTGCCCCTTTTTGTATTGGCAACATTACGACAACGTCATTAGGGGTATTTAACATTTATGCAGTTGTTATTATTGCAGTGTTATTTTAAGCGAGGTCGACGTTTTACTTTCAGAGAACGTGAGTAGGTAACTTGGAAATATTTTAATATGAGCTAATAATAAAATTATAGGAATGAAGGAGACATCACTCATTTAGTTACTAGGGTTCCGTTTAAAACTTAAAATCGGACCCTACAACTACGACTAAGTCTGTTCGTCTGTCTTTCAATCTATATTCTATCACCAGGCTGTATTTCAAGAGCCGTGATAGTGGGAGGTTTGAAATTTTCACAGATGTAAAAAAATACTAAGAAAGCAGAATAAAACATATATTTGAAGGAGGGTTTTTAACTCGTTTTTTAATTTGGCGGGTAGAGGTGTTTAGTTTACTTTAATACTATAAGTACTTACTTCCTATTGAGAATTGGCCTTGATCGTGTGAACTTGATACTGGACGGAATTTGATAGAACGGTCTAAAGGATGTATTATCTAAAGGGAAAAAAGGTAAACTGTAAAACCGCTGAAGATAACATATCATGATGGATTAGACAGGGTAGAATTGTAGGTATGTGTTCGCGTATCTACATTCGCTCCCTCGCCTCTGTGGTCGCATTGGTGTGGGTGAACCTTTACTCGTAGATTGAAAGTGGTAGGATCTTTGTGGTTTGCATGTTGCATGCTTTGAAGTTGATGTTTCGTTCGGTTTCACCCGTTTTCATTTCATAAAACGGTAGATATCTGTAATATATGGCCCATGATTGTGGGAGTTACATTACACATACGCTTAGTTGTGTTCTTTGTTTTACTGTATCTAATGCATTTACAGTTTCGAAGTAATTTGCTGGAGTGTGTTTGCAAAACCTTACTTCTATCTTAATATATATAAATCTCGTGTCACAATGTTTGTCCTCAATGGACTCCTAAACTACTGAACCGATTTAGTTCAAACTTTGTGAATATCTGTCATTTGGTCCAACTTAAAAGATAGAATAGTTTTTATCCCACGTGGACGAAGTCGCGGGCATCAGCTAGTTTTATATATATTTGCATGGTCTATTGTTTATATTTGTGAAATATCATCAAAGGTTTAAGGAAAAAATATATGCCTTTAATAAGACGATTTGTTTAGGGAAATACATTGACTATGTAGAGACAAATTGTCAAAAGTAAATATTAAAAAAACACAGATCAAGTATTTTGTTTTTAATCCAGTAGGAAAAATTAGATCACGCAGCTGTGGTGATTTAAATCATAATATAATAAATAATAATAATTATACTATTAATTTTGGCGTCTGTAGAGTACGCGACACATCATGCGATACGAACGCGACCGGATGCTAAGGCCCGGTTTCTACCAAAGCGGAGCGGAGCGGAGCTGTGTTTGAGTAACCAATCAGATTTCGTCATGTTGACAACTCCATAACTGAGGGGAGATGAGATGACGAAATCTGATTGGTTACTCAAACACAGCTCCGCTTTGGTGGAAACCAGGCCTAAGTCGCGGCCGAATTTTCAGGAGGTGCATTCCGACACTTAAGTATTAAACCATGGTGACCTGTCTAAAGTGTGGAATGAATTTGTTTTGGAGTTGGAGAGTGCTCCTAACTCGGAATTAACTACGCTCTGAGGAAAACATTCTCTTAACTAAATACGAAAGTATAAAACACCATATTCAGCAAGTCTCATGATTATTCGTTGTGGTCTCGGAAAATAGAGAACGTGTTTCTATTTTCCGAGATGGAGTTTTTAAGAGAACGTAGACCGAGGCTCTCTGAGTAGTAAATTATCTTAGCTTAACTTGTATTAGCTTGAATTAAAATGTACTCTGCGTTAACGTAGAGAAAACTGATGACTTACAAGTTACAACTGACGTAACTTTATTAACAAGCAGTCAAACATCGATTTTACCAAGAATATAAAAGCTACTTAGCCGGTTTTTTTTATCAGTGAAAATTGATATTTATTTTACTTTTTACGATTAAAATTTTATACAACATCAAAGATATTATCTATACCAATATTATAAAACCTGAAGACTTTTTTAGGGTTCCGTAGCCAAATGGCAAAAAAACGGAACCCTTATAGATTCGTCATGTCTGTCTGTCTGTCTGTGTCTGTCCGTCCGTATGTCATAGCCACTTTTTTTCGAAACTATAAGGAGTATACTGTTGAAACTTGGTAAGTAGATGTATTCTGTGAACCACATTAAGATTTTCACAAAAAACTAGAAAAAAAAAACAATAAATTTTTGGGGTTCCCCATACTTAGAACTGAAACTCAAAATTTTTTTTATCAAACCTATAAGTATGGGGTATCTATGGATAGGTCTTCAAAAATGATATTGAGGTTTCTTATATCATTTTTTTCTAAACTAAATAGTTTGCGCGAGAGACACTTCCAAAGTGGTAAAATGTGTGACCCCCCTCTAATTTCCAAAAATTAGAGAATGATAAAACTGAAAAAAATACATGATGTACAATTACCATGCAAACTTCCACCGAAAATTGGTTTGAACGATATCTAGTAAATAGTTTTTTCTTTAGGAGTCATTTAAGCTATTTTCCCATACAAAAGTTAAATTTTTTCATTATTCCAGCTATTCCGGAAAAACTTAAAGTCGAAGAAATCTGAAATTTGGTACCTAGATCTATATAAGGTCATGAAGGTGCACTAAGAACGGGATTTCCGAAATTCACATTTTAAAGGGTAAAAATCATACATTTAAGGGATTTTCCCATACAAAATTAAAATTTTCTTCGTTGTTCCAGCTACTTCGGAAAAACTAAAAGTCGTAGAGATCTAAAATTTGGTACCAAGGTTGATATTAAGTCATGAAGGTGCACTAAGAACGGGATTTCCGAAAGGGTAAAAATCATACATTTAAGGTATTTTCCCCCTTCAATACAAGAACTTTTATATTATTATGTTACTTGCTGCTACGGAACCCTTCATGGGCGAGTCCGACTCGCACTTGGCTGCTTTTTTATAGTTAATGTGAGCAAACGAGCGGGTGGTAAGCGATCACCACCGTCCATAGACAGGACCTGCAAATGCGTTGCCGGCTCATTGAATAACCCCATGTTATAGTTTTGAGGGAACACTGTTGCTGGTAGATGGTTCCATAGTTTGCATGTGCGTGGAAAAAAAGATCTATCATACTTTGTAACACCAGTAGAATTATTGTTTGATTTTCATTTGGTTTCGTACTTTATGAAATTCAAGCGATTCTAAATGGGTGCCGTTGGACATAAAACTTACTCGTATCAAATAAAAGTTGCATGGCTTTGGTGGACAAGCATCCTAAAATGATTTCTATATTGTACTAGCAAACCCGGCGAACTCCGTTTCGCCACCAGATGGCTTACTTTTATGTAACATTTTTTAATTTTTTTTTTAATTTTTCCTGAATTTTCTTTGCTATAAACCTCACGGAGCCCGAGACCTTTCCGACGAACGCAAAACTGTGGAAATCAGTTCGTGCGTTCTGGAGTTATAGCGTCAGGAAGGAAAACCCGACTTATTTTTATATAGTAGAATATAATATATAATATTTAAGATAACCGAGGTTTGTTTTGGTCTTAGTTTTTAGGCTATTCTTACTGTGATTGTCTGTGAAGTTGGAAGAGGGCAGCAGGTCACCCGCCTCTTTCCTCCAAACTACAGCTGGAGTCGGCACCCCGTGGGCAGCACATCGCAGAGTGACGTTGGCGCCCTCTCGTGCCACCTGGTCGCTGCTCGTAGGGTAGTCGAGGATATCCGGAGGCACTAAAAATAAACTCTGAAACTTGAAATCTAGTAGTGGAAAATATTAGCTTTCTCATTTTTCCATTTTCATTTTTGAGAGAGGAACTTAAGCAATGGAAGGTGCGTAGGCGATTGAAGATGATGATACCAAAACTATAAAAACATAATATTACTAGAGTGGGTCTAGATATTAACACTGGGGCGTTATTGTACAAATTTCTAGTCGACTATCTCCGAGAAAACGGAATGGATTCCTCGATACTCTACAGCTTTCGGCGATTGTCCAATTGTGGCGTTGACTGCAGTTGAATGGAGAAATTCAAGCCGTTTATTCAAAGAGCTTCGACTCAAATTTGTAGAAAAACTTGTAGGTACTACTCTAGTGAAAGACATACGGGGAAAATGTGTGAAAAAACCTGTTGTATAAAGTTAGGCGTAGTACCTACCAACGTTCGTTCTGCATTTGTGCTTATCACAGCTACTACTATTATTATTGCTATTAGGAGTCATTACCGTCGAGCCTACGACACGCACTCGTGGTTATTAGTCGACATAATATTGTATGATATTTTTACTGCTATAACTCAGAATCTAGTTTTATACCGTTTTAATGCGTTTGCACGTACGTAAAATGCTGTATAATGAACATTAATTGAAACTACGAAATCGTCAGCTGAAAAGCTTTCGGCTAAATTCATTGATACAGTAATTAAGATTCAATCATAATGTAACGTGTATTTTGCAATAAAGATATTTCTATTTCTATTTCAATCAAAATGTGAAAAATAGTAGGTATACTTTGTTTATGAAAAAAAAATCGACACTTTATTTCAGTAAACAAATTTTTTTTGAGGTTAATACTGTGACTTCGTAAATAGAGTGTTCCTTCTTTTTCTTTATTAATTACTGCTCTAACTTTATTTCTATTCATGTCAAAAATCTACAATTAAAATATTATACTAAAAATATAAATTAAAAGCTCTTGTTAATATTGCATTAAGGTATTTTTTTTATAACTTGATCATTATTTAGCTCATAATCGTCTAAACTTATCGCCATAAAAGTCAACACTAGGATATTTTGGCACTTAACTTTTGTTATTTTCCACTCAGGGCGCGCATAATTTCAATTTAAAGTTTCATAAAACCGTTTATTGCCCGTGGTACCCCCGATGGTCCCCCCGGGGTACCACGGGAAATTGTTTTGCCCGTGGTACCCCTGGAGCTTCTAGGGGTACCACGGGTAAAAAAAAATTACCCGTGGTACCTCTGCAAATCAAAAAATACAAAAAAAGGAAAACGCAATTAAAAACCGTTTTAAGACTATCCTTTATGCTTAAATAGAAATAATTGATTAAAGTGACAAAAGAAAACACGAAACTTAAACTAAAGCTGCAAAGATTTTTTTATAGTTCCTTAAACTTAAATATTTATTTTTCAATACAGTTGTATGGTATGGCGCACTTTCAGAGGCTGTCATTAGTATTCGAAAGTTAAATCTTACGCACAGGCATCTTTCTTTTTCGTGGTCGTAACTTACTTTTACAAGCTCGATCATTACTTTTGCAAAACGTTTGATACCAAGGAGTTTTCATTGTACAATAAAATGGGATGGACACAGAAGGAATTTTTTTTCCTTTTCTTTTATCTTCTATCTTCTATCTTTTATCTTCTATCTTTTATCTTTTATCTTTAAACTTTTATCTTTTATCTTTTATCTTCTATCTTCTATCTTCTATCTTCTATCTTCTATCTTCTATCTTTTATCTTTTATCTTTTATCTTTTATCTTTTATCTTTTATCTTTTATCTTTTATATTTTTATTTTTTATATTTTATCTTTTCGATTGCGAATTCGAAGTCGCCTTCGATTTCGATCTTCGATATTTTATTTAAGGTAAAAACCAAACAAGGTGGAAATTGGCCCCCAAAATCTTGAGCAAACATATTATCTCTTTGATTTGTTTTTTTTACTAATTCTCACAACTGTATTGAAAAACGTCGTGTGATACACGGGTGTATAGGTTTTTGCAAACTCGTGACAGCTCGTTTGCAAAAACCTACTTTCCACCCTTGTATCACAATGTACTATTGTACTCCTTTTTATTATTATATGTTTTCAATTCCTTTCACACTAAAATATTTGTTAATTACGAGCCTTTTTATTTAAAATAAACTGACTAAACAAACAATTTAACGTAAAACAAAACAACTTACATAATTTCAGTTCCTGAAACTAATTTTTCGTTAAAGTAGATATTGTGTATTGTGTGCGGAAAGTTATACTTTTCTCCACAAGTGCCTTTTTTATTTTCCACCGCGCCTTCGGCTTGGGTCAACAAACTGGGACTCGTAAAGAAATGACAAACTTTCCGCACTTACGAGTAAATTGAAATGTAGTATTATTTAGTAGTATTTAGTGTGCCTTTCTACCATAGAACCGCAAGACGTCGGGAGAAGTGGCATCCTTATGTGGTTGATGTCCAGCAAGCTCGGACGAAACTATTTTCTTCTACGTTTCTGATATTATGTACCGCTAAGGTGTGGTTCAAGTACAACCTGGGTGCTTTCAAGAGAAGAGTGAATAGGCATTTTCTAGGCAAGCGCTTAAAACAATGAAGTCGGTTAAAAACAACATACTTTATTTAAGTTCCGTAAACTTAAATAAAGTATGTTGTAACTATTTATTATTTATTCCTTAAATATATAAAAACAGCAGCTTTCCTGCGGCTCTTCCCGCGTACATGGATATGTCTACTTTTGAGCAAATGTATAAAAAAATATTTTATTTTTAGGAACTAAAATAATGGAAGTTGTTTTGTTTTACGTTTGATTGTTAGTTTGGTCAGTATACTTTTCCGCACGAGTGCTTTTTTATTTTCCACCGCGCCTTCGGCCTGGGTCAACAAACTGGGACTCACAAAGAAATGACAAACTTTCTTACTTACTTTTTTTATATGAAATAAACTAACAAAATAAACCATAAAACTTAAAACAAAAACAACATACTTTATTTTAGTTCCGTAATATTTATTATTTATTCCTTAAATATATAAAAATAGCAGCTTTCCTGTGGCTCTTCCCGCGTACATGGAAATGTCTTCTTTTTGAGCAAATGTATTAAAAAATATTTTAGTTTCAGAGACTGAAATAATGTAAGTCTTTTTGTTTTACGTTCAATTGTTTGTTTAGTCAGTTTATTTTAAATAAAAAGGCTCGTACCTACGTAACAAATATTTTAGTGTGAAAGGAATTGAAAAGTTGTCTTAATTTTAAGTGTTATTGTTTATTTTAAATAAAAAGGAGTACAAAATAAATATTTAAGTTTAAGGAACTATAAAAAAAACTTTGCAGCTTTAGTTTAAGTTTCGTGTTTTCTTTTGTCACTTTAATCAATTATTTCTATTTAAGCATAAAGGATAGTCTTAAAACGGTTTTTAATTGCGTTTTCCTTTTTTTGTATTTTTTGATTTGCAGAGGTACCACGGGTAATTTTTTTTTACCCGTGGTACCCCTAGAAGCTCCAGGGGTACCACGGGCAAAACAATTTCCCGTGGTACCCCGGGGGGACCATCGGGGGTACCACGGGCAATAAACGCAATAAACGTCCGCATCGCGGAGTCTTAAAGCTTTGAAGCTAAACAAATTATGTTTGCAAACATGAGAAATAAATCCATTAAAACTTATGTACAATTAACACAATTTGGTACACTCCTTTAATACCTATTTAATTTATTTAAAACTAGCTGTTGCCCGCGGCTCCGCCCGCGTGTAGTTCGTTTTTTTTACAAAAATGTTTCCCGTGGAATTTCTTAATTTTTCCCAAGATAAATGAGTGGTCCCTGGGTTCGATGGACCCGTAAAGGAGTCTTCTTCCAATCTCTCCTGTCAACGTGCTATCTTCTTTCACACAATTTACCTATATCTTCTTTGGTCTTCCTCTACTTATACACTCTGTCGGAATCGCTTATGTTACTCAATTCGCATGGAGTAAGACAGAGTGGGGCATGTCATCGTGGATTGTAATATCTATATTAACCAAACTTATCTTATTCTGAGATGATACCAACGCCCAGATATTGTAATTAAGCATTCTGATGCGCTGCTGTGTACGTAGCAACCCGTTCCTGCTACGTACGGGTTATCTTGTATAGTTATACCTAGTTGCACGATCAAAAGGACGATTTAAACTGTCGAGATTTCGACCCCGTTTTGATTGTGCTACGTAGATAAGTAGCTGTAGGTTTTTTTAAACATCCCACGGGTGCTCTCAAATTTTTCAGGATGAAAAGTATCTTAAATGTTGACCGGGCATATATATAAAGTAGGATCATAAAATTTCATTTAAATCCGTTACTTGAAAGACGCCTGCTTACTGTTTTTGTAATGTTTTCTTTCCCGCGGGAACTCGATTGGATTAATAAGTTTTACTATATATATATTTTGTTAAAGAGGCAACATAAGGTATCAGCATAACAAATTTTACTAAATTATGTTCATTAGTTGTTGTTTACAAAGCTGTTAAATTAATTGCAGTTTTTTAACTATCCCATGGGAACTCTGTATTTTACCGGGATGAAAAGTATCCTATATGTTGACCAGGGGCATAAGCTACCACCACACAAAATTTCATTGGAATCGGTCCAGCCGTTCCAAAGATTAGCCCGTACAAACAGACAGACAAACAGACAAACAGACAAACAGACAAACAGAGAAACAAAAAATTTGAAAAAAATTTAAATTAGTTCTATTTCACTTCTTACATCCCCCTGACTCCGTTTTTAGCATTTTTTTTATTTGTACAGAAATTCGACCTCTACAGATTTATTATATGTATTGATGATGACCCAATTGCTGTAAAATTCTATTTATGGAAACGTTTACCATCAACATTTATCAACATTTATTATTTCCAATTTGTTCTCGAGTAACAAAAACATTGAACAGATCAGACCTCCCATTATTGTGATAGGGCTGCTTAATGTTAAATAAGCAAAGAAGTTTTAGCTGTTTGATCTTTAAGTGGGCGTCATGATTTGTAGTAAACGCTAATTTGAATAATGATTGTCGATAAGCTGTTTCATGATCTTTTATTTATTTTGGTTGGTTTATTGTGGTTCACGATGCGATGGTTCATCGCGATCGAAGATCGTCTGCGTGTCCACAACCGCCACACAACTTGTATTTAATGCTTACCCACAACGTCGGGGTACGCCGTTTGGCTCTTCATAGGGTCTGTGTTCAGCTGGCACATGTACCAGCCGCGGTCCGACTGCCGCACGTCGTGGATGTGCAGGAACCAGACGCGCCTGTCGCTGTGGTTCACGGCGATGCTGTGGTTCTTTGTGATCACGTGCGTGGCTATCGCAGCATCATCTACGTGTCCATAACAGCCACACCACTTGTATTTAATGCTTACCCACAACGTCGAGGTACGCCGTTTGGCTCTTCATAGGGTCTGTGTTCAGCTGGCACATGTACCAGCCGCGGTCCGACTGCCGCACGTCGTGGATGTGCAGGAATCAGACGCGCCTGTCGCTGTGGTTCACGGCGATGCGGTGGTTCTTTGTGATCACGTGTGTGGCTATCATCAGGATCGTCTACGTGTCCACAACAGCCACACCAGTTGTATTTAATGCTTACCCACAACGTCGAGTTACGCAGTTTGGCTCTTCATAGGGTCTGTGTTCAGCTGGCACATGTACCAGCCGCGGTCCGACTGCCGCACGTCGTGGATGTGCAGGAACCAGACGCGCCTGTCGCTGTGGTTCACGGCGATGCGTTGGTTCTTTGTGATCACGTGTGTGGCTATCGTCAGAATCGTCTAAGTGTCCACAACAGCCACACCAGTTGTATTTAATGCTTACCCTCAACGTCGAGGTACGCCGTTTGGCTCTTCATAGGGTCTGTGTTCAGCTGGCACATGTACCAGCCGCGGTCCGACTGCCGCACGTCGTGGATGTGCAGGAACCAGACGCACCTGTCGCTGTGGTTCACGGCGATGCGGTGGTTCTTTGTGATCACGTGTGTGACTATCGTCAGAATCGTCTACGTGTCCACAACAGCCACACCAGTTGTATTTAATGCTTACCCACAACGTCGAGGTACGCCGTTTGGCTCTTCATAGGGTCTGTGTTCAGCTGGCACATGTACCAGCCGCGGTCCGACTGCCGCACGTCGTGGATGTGCAGGAACCAGACGCGCCTGTCGCTGTGGTTCACGGCGATGCGGTGGTTCTTTGTGATCACGTGCGTGGCTATCGTCAGGATCGTCTGCGTGTCCACACGTAGCCACGCCACCTGCGTTCAAATATAATCGTATAAATTGTCATTGGATTGAACTAGTGTCCGTAGACAAAGTGGCATTCTTAGCGATGTAGCGAGTAGAAAGTCCAAAATGTAAGAGCTATTGACATTAGCTAACGCTATGGCTTAGCGTAAGCTAACGTCAATCCCGTACATTTTTGGCATTCTATATCGCTGAATATAGCGCGATATCGCTAATAGAATGTCACTTTGTGTAGGCCCTGTGTTATTTCGCAGAAATCCATGACGATCCACAAAATTAAGTACGAACTCTACAATCTCGGATACTCCATGTTATTGAAAGAATCTTGCAGTGAATAATTGATCAATGAATATCCTGATAATGCTCAGGTGTCGTGGTAAAACATACGTAGACATGAAGGTTTAAGATGACTTGTGTGCTATACTATATGTATTATATAGTCGTACTAGAAATTACATTAGAGGGCTATATCTAGTAGTGGAAGTCCATTCACTGAAGTAAAAATGTCGAAATAAATCAATATTTTAAACGAATACTAACTCTGTAAGAGCCGAGGTCATTGACGACACAAGTGAACACAGCTTCTCTGCCTAACGACACTGTCAGGTTGTTTAAGCTGTCTTCGAAACGTGGCACTTCTGCAACAAAACAATCCCATTAAGAACAACAATTGCCAACAGTCGGAAAAGGATATTACAAAAGAGTAAAACTCTTAAATACTTTATTCAGTTTCCTATTCTTTTTAAACAATTGGAAACCAAATGCGTATTTTAAAAAACTGGGTAACTATATTTCTTTTATTTATTTATCTTAACAAATAGACTATTTAATTCAACTAAAGAAATATGATTTAATAAAATTAATTATTTACAAAATATAATATCCACTGTCCAACTGATCATTTAGGGGCATAGTGCCCAAGACGTTATTACCTCTTTGTATGGCTAAAGCGTTGAGCTAAATAAAATTTCTATATTTTTTAAACAATTACATATCAGCAGTTCTACCCATATGAAAGAAAAATATTATTATAATATAGGAATGCGCGGAAGTCACTCGACACAGAGAATCTCCTTATTTGTGTTTCGATCGCGCAATGATACTCCGAGCATAGCTCTCTCCATCGTTCGCTGAGTAACCCTGAGCCCATAGTTAGCGCCCATATCTCGGATCCGTAAGTCATCACTGGCAATTGGCAACACGCATTGTTCGAAGACTTTAGTCTTCAGGCACTGAGGGATGTTGGACGAGAAGACATCGCGGAGTGTCCCGAACGCTGCCCAGCCAAATTGGATTCGGTGGTTTACCTCTTCCTCGAAATTGGACCTCCCTAACAACCTTCCTAACCTCGTCAACAATTTCGAGTGCAGATTTTTCAACAACGGATGGAGCGGGTCAATATCATACTTTTTTTCTGATTGATAGAGCTGCTGTTTTCTCACTGCAATCGCATCTTATGGTAAGTGAAGACATACTTGAAGATACGAGTACTTAGATACTTTAATCAGTCTATCTCAATTAAGATCAGTTCACATCCTTACCACAACCAAAAAAACTGATTAAGTATGTGTGTGATTAGTAACTTAGATGTTGCATTTAAGTAGGCCAAAACACTTTCCGTAATTATGAAGCAGGTTAATATTATTTCAGAATCACGAAAAGTTAAATTGAAATAAGGAATAATTAATAAGCATTTAATATTCCGTTAATAAACTACGCAAATCGTACGAATGAACATTAAATTTTCAACTGAAACGAATGTTAATGAATGAATTTCAAAGTAGTTTATAATACGAAATCGAATGGATTGCAATGTGTTTTTTCTATAGTATACCCATCCATTTATTTTTCATTTAAGTTTTGAATTGTACTCGTATTTTAAAAAAGATACACGTGAATTAAACTCTTTGATTATTACAGCATACTAATACCTTACTTAGATTCTTTTCGTAGCTAATAATAATTAATAATACAATCTGAAGCCCAAATTTCGATTTCTATAATACGATAAAATTACCTACATGAAATAACTTTTGTTTAGGATATATATATGTGCTGTTAATCTGATTACAAATACGAGTTTGTTTTTGGTCCTCAGAAGGGTTAATCAAATTAAAATAGCTCATTTGCATTTTGCAGTAACGTCAAGTTTGGTCTACGTTGTCCACAAATTGTACAGATAGAGGTCGCTAGAGCGGGGCTTAACTCGGTTAACTTAATGCCTGTCCTCACGAACACAGGTATTTGCATAAATTATAATAGCAACGGATTCTAAAAAGTACTGGATAAGGGTGCAGCAACTTTTATTATTTTTGGGACTGTAATGGCAAAAGCCTTTTTAAATTTAATTATTAAAAGTTTTAATAGCAAAGTCGAATGCCCTACAAACGTGGAGCTGACGTGATTTGCGATGTTTATACTTCCTTTGTTTTTTTTTTTGTATAAAATATAAGTACCTGTGGTATACTTAAGTATGGCTTGCCTATATACCTGATAACATCAGAGCAGCGCAGCGATATATCGACTCAAAACCCTTTAACACTGGCCTTGGCCCTAACTCCCTGCGTTATCTAACGGGATGAATGTTTTACCAGATATTATTAGGACTCTTCTTGAGTCAATACGGATAAGTACCACCACAGTGCCAGATATTATGCCCTAAAGCCGGAGAAGGGCAGTGAAATAACTGATCATAGAGATTTAAGCTGATATCTCAAATAACCAGCGCACTGCAGTGCAATATAAGACATTGCAATGTAATGTGAGATATGCACTACCTCTGACATGTGCACTGTGCAGGCATACCATTCAACATCAGTATAGTACACTTAAGTCTTGACATTCATTAAAGCAAATCAATTTATGAACTGTTTAATTTCTTATTTTAAATATATATTAAATGAGATATGCTTTTAGCTGCTATGGTAGTTAAACAAAGTAAAGTTAACAATAAATTTTATTATATTAATTCATTTATTTCAACTTAGAGGGTATCATAAATCTGAGCTGCAAAACATTTAAATTATTGAAGCGAATCCAAATTAGTAACGTTACAGTTATTGTAGCTGAATCGATAATACAATTTGAATCACAATTATTAATATTGAAAATGATGAGTGTACAAAAATTATGTATATTCTGATTAAATAAAATATTATAATATTATATCTGGTTATGTATATTTACTATAGTCAACTGCCGAGAACTGAATTGGCTTCATTTAGTTCACGATAATTTATTATTTGCTAGTATTTGTGTTGCATAAATAAATACTCGTTGAATCTGTAATACATTATTGATACTCACAATTATATTTACTACTGTACTATTCATTTTTTATATTAAAAATATAATTGCTTATTACTGTGGTGAAATCTTCCAATTTAGAAAGGTCTTATTAAACATGTTAAGAAAAAAATAACAAAAATTATGCATTAAAACAAGGCCAGCCAAATAAGTACTTTCAAAGTGCTTATCCCGTGTTTACATAAAAACAATTGAGCTTGTCCTCTGTACGTAATTTTCTGCGTTTGTTTTAATTAGCGTTTCCTCTCAACAATGGACTTCACATTTCTAAAGTACCTAATTATTATGCTGGGCTCAGAAAAAGTTTGGCCCGCTTTCAAAATCACACCATTGTTATGAATAAGTTTAAGAAGTGCGAATATAAAATTAACGTACACAAACGTTTGCGTAACAGGGTATATTCATACCGTCACATTGCTAAAACAATGCCTATTGAGAAACCTTCTATTTTACATTCTGTACATACATGTGTGCGTGCCTAATATAAGGATTCTCTTGATAGTTCTGGGGGCCTACCACCGTGATCCAGAGTAATATTATTGTTATATTGTTTTAAAATTTCCATACTGACATTGTATGAAAATGTCAAAACAATATTACAATAATATTACTTAAAGTCACGGTGGTAGCCCCTGAAGCCTGGATGTAGGTACGTAAAAAGGGAAAGACTACAATTTACATTATAAGGCTAACCTTAGAGCTTAGAGGTTTGTACTTCAAAGGCTGAATGATAAAGACATGAATTAATGATAATACCTAAAGCGTTTGATATTTATATAAGGTAAGGGCGCGTGTTGTCTTCCCGCCTATAGAAATATTATCATGTAGTCTCTTGAATATTTCCCATATATTTCCTATGGAAAAATAAATTTAGCCATTTTTTTATATCCATCGAATAGACCCTCGGGTCCTGATCACCTTCCAAGTTAGACGCCTTTGCCGTTTGTATAGCGGCCATCTTGAATCCGCCGTTTCGAAAATTTTTTCAGCTAACTGCTACTTCGATGACGTTTTGAGGTAAAGAACAATGGTGCGGGCCCATACATCGGTTACGCTAATGCAACTATAAATGAAAAATATTTTTTTGATTGGGCCTGCAAGCTTGAACTCAATGCTAAAAGATTTTTCTTACAAAAAAGTGGAGAAAAATTTATATTTATTTTCAAAATATTGTATCTGAGTATTATAACAAAAGTGACCTCCGCCATGAAGCAAGACAAAATAATCTATGCTCAAAATAATCGGTTGTAATAGATTTCAGTATTATTAATAGGTGTAGTCTTCTGTCAAATAATGGCTCACACGGAAAAATAATATTCAGTTTTACTCCAATGTAGTGGAAAATCCTAAACTAATTTAATCTTTTTATGTAAATAATATATTCGAGTAAAATAAAATGCAAAAAAGGAACAGTTGAAATCGATACAGTTATTGTCTTGTATTCTACATTCTAATCGTATTAACGTAGTACCGGAAAGTAAGTTTTTCTTTAGTATCTGTTACATGTTGTTCTCGTACAAAAGTGGATCGATCGTCAAAAAGATGGAGTATAAAAGTG
This sequence comes from Coenonympha glycerion, assembly GCA_963855885.1. Taxonomy (NCBI): domain Eukaryota; kingdom Metazoa; phylum Arthropoda; class Insecta; order Lepidoptera; family Nymphalidae; genus Coenonympha; species Coenonympha glycerion. The sequence continues at coordinate 8,987,067 of OY979637.1, read as the reverse complement.
GAAAAGTTTGTCATCCGGCAACACTAGCTGTCAGGAGTGTGGAAACGGAATCTATCAGTAATCAATTGAATTTCTTTAAATATTTTATTTTTTGACCCGTCCTTTACAATAACTGGTGATACCTTGAAAAAATCAGTTATTTACTAGAATCGTCTTGTAATAAATGTTACATCTAGACGCTAAACATTATTTGTGTACATTTCTGCCACTGTTCTTTGGTCGAGCACCCCCCGCCAATCTTCAATACCCAGGCTGTGCTCTTTGCTCGTCTCCGAATCCTATTCTCCTAATCCTGAATCATCAGCTAAGTATCTCCGTATTTTTCATCCGAATGAATTCTTTTCTTTTAAACGAAATGATCAATGAAAAAAATCCTACAAAATTGTTCAGGAGAGGTGATCAATGACTCAGTCAGTCAGTGTTGAATCAGCACAAGCAGCTATAAATATTGTTATTGCATTATACTTTGAATTAAAACTTACCTTGAATTGATTTTGATTTAAGGGTTTAAGTTTAGGCTCATGAAGAACACGGGTAAAATGGAGTTGTATAATATGTTATCGTTGCTTGTTTTCTCGCACGTTCAGCTCTAAGCGTTTATTGTGCCTAGAGCAAATTTGCTTGTGGGACGCAATATCCAAGCGAGCGGGCCCCGGGGAGCTATTCTGTTTTATTTGCCCGCCTGAGCCGATAATGAACGTTTTTTCCCGTATCTTCCACGAGGAGTCAATACGCTAAAGGTGTAATAAAGCCTACAGTAGCCTTCTCACTTATGTCTCTACTTGGTACTCAAGTTTTACGGCCGAGTAATGTTGTTCAACAGTGCACATGTGCTTCGTAACAATTTAGACTAAAACTGCTCTTATTGTGTCGTGCTAAAGTCGTAAATGCTTCAATGGGTGTGTTAAAATACAGATTAGGGGGAAATGAAACAATAAATAGCTGTATTTATAGGCGATAAAATGCTTTCGTAATGTTTATGGGTCTCGTGGTGGTAATTGTGAAATGGGTGTCAAAAGTCGTATTGTACGAGTACCATCCAAAACCACAAGTATGTACGATAGCTTTGCACTTAAAACTTACATAATTATACCTCAGAATACCTAGTAAACACTTATTAAATGTTAAAAGATTTTTTCATTAAAAGATCAGCTCAAATAGTGGACTTTTCCATGCGTGTTTTAGCGTGAAGAAAGCTTTTTGTTTTCCGCACTAGTTCTTATTTGTTTTCCTCCTGCATTTATCATCCAAAAAATACACGAAGGAGATTTAAAAATAGTTTTATTAAATTACTATTTTACAGTTTAAATACTATAAACACATGAATTAAATTGAAAATAAGTTTGCTTTCAATAATTTTAATTTTCAATAATTAAAATATGTATAAATAAGCGCCATTCAATACACGTGCAGAATTATTTCCATTCGCGTTTATTATACTTCAACTGACTTCAACAAGCCGAGACTCGTGGATATAATAAATTTATCAGTTAATTTTACTTTTTTTATTTTATGCACATAATGCTGAAATGTAGAAAAGTGTTTAAGACAAATTCTTTGCTGTATTTTTGTGAAATCGTACAAAGCATGTAGCAAAAATTCCCCGTCTAGCTATCTATAATAGACGGGGCATTTTTGCTCTAATATCTAGCTCTGACATATGCATATACATTTTACATATACTGTTATTTGATCTATCTGTTTTGCATAACCACCCTCTGCTTTGAGAGATGAGGCGTGCATTTAGCTAAGATAATGATGATGATACAATATCAATCTAGAAATAAATTCATCGTAGTCGGCGCACGATAGAAGTAAAGAATAATTTTTACCCCACCAAAGTATAACAGAGGCTACAAAATACGATCTTTATCTTTTTATGGGTTCAAGCTCGAGTGGGGCGTCGGGTGAGCCAGCGGGTGAATTTATGTCGGAATATTACTTTCCTTGGAGACTGTAAAAAGAAACTTTTAAACATCCTATGTAAGCACTGGGGCTGCTGTGAGGGCATAATTTGATCCTTTAGATGCAAGAGTTTGTCGTTCTGCGGAGTGCTTAAGTTTGTAAAAACATTACCAAAATGTAAATATAATGGAGTCCCTCCCGGGTTGATTTTAATTAAAAATCTCTTAAGCAGTTCTAAGTTACAGCTAGATCGCAAACAAAAAAAATACGAAAAAAACCGTGCATTTCAGCTCCAAAGCGCAAGTGGGATGAACTTCATTGAATTCAGATACTTATAAAAAAACCATGAAATAATGATGACGATGATAATATTGCGTTGTTACACCTCGAAAAGCTATGGCAATTTATATTATAAATAAACCGAAAATAGCCATATTTTCTGCAAGCTGTACCGTTCCGTACCCAAAAACGGAAACCTATTAGGTACTAAGACTGCGCCATCCGTCCGTCCGTCTGTCACCTGGCTGTATCTCTTGAACCGTGATAAGTAGTTATTTATCCTGTGGCGCTACAGCGCCTTGCGTGGGCCCTGGTCTCTTCCATATTATTCTTCCACTTGTCGCGATCCTTCGACTTCCTGCGTCTGTTGGTGTATTTACTCATGCTCCTTAGGTTCTTAGTCTGGGTTTTTAATTTCAAAATCCGAGAGTCTAATAAATAAGCTATTTTGCCCAGTCCAAATGAACGCGTTTGAGAATGAAGTTTTTCTTCATTTTGTTAGCTCTATCAACGAATATATAATATTACTAACGTACTCTACTAAGTAAAATAAACGTATAGTGGCGGGTAAACGAACAATATATTTTTAGGTGGACGGTGAAAAACAAATCAACCCAGTTGTTTAACGCATAATGCAGCCAGAACTCTTGGCACCATCTACACGGGTAATACCAAAAGAAAAGATTAAAAAAAGATAAACAAAGTGATATTTCAATGAACAAAAACCCATTTCATGTTCCTACTTATCTATTAAGGACAAAAAAACGATAAGTCAATATTTTTAACAAGCTTTATTAAAGCTTCATTTACACTAATGCGTTTGAGTTTCCGTGAAATAAACTATTATGAAACCTTTTAAAGCGAGCCACGAACTGTAATTTATTACTATGGTAAATATTTATTTATCTTGCGTCCTACTAGACAGTAGCTTATCGCAGCCGCAAATCCCATGCCCGCGATGTATATTTTATTAATATTTTGCATCACTGTGTCTGAGCTCTTAACTATAATTCATCTTCTAAGATTTATGACCGAGCTTACATCACTTAATATAAATTTACGAAGATATCTTTCATAGAGTGAGTTTGTTTGCTACGTGACTTCGCGGTAAATTATATTGACGGATGATATTTTCCTTTACAAAGGTAAATACAAGACAAACCTTTTGATCAATGAACCGCGACATTATTTTGCTTCACAGCAATATCGCAGTGTAAAGTCAACTTTTACTGAATTTTGTCGAGTCAACATCTCGCGTCTGTTGGCACACGTGTCGGAGTAAAACGTGTATAAAAAAAAGTTTTTCGATGAATTGCATACAAATTCTACTTCACTTTATGACTCATCAAAAATCCTACGCACTCGCTCTCTAAATCCTTTAGAGCGTTGTTTTAATATCCTGTAAAAAACAAACTTCTATACCTAGACCATAATTATTTCAAATGTATCGAAGGGGTGGGATGATCATTTTCTCAGATTTTCCACGATAAATCAAAAATTATTATTATAACAAAATAAAGTTGAAATGTATCTAAGAAAGTTTAAGAATGAGTAAGTACCGTTAATTATATGATACTCCACACGTTATATTAAACCGCACCTTAAAATTTCTCCTCTTTCTAAATTAAACTGAACATAATTAATTTTCGACTTAGATCGATTCATAATTTTCGATTTAGAATTTTGTGTCGATATCATTAATAGTTACTGTAATAATCACTATGACAGACAGACGGACGGAGAAAGTAGCATTATACGGGTTCCCATTTTAAATATTTTGTGACGGAACCCTAAAAATAGTTTGCGTATCGCATCGCGACCGCGCTCCATCTTTCCCATGTCGCACTTTGTAACGTGGGCCGTCACGCGAGCGCCAGTCTAAATGTAAGAAGTTTATTCCACTTTAACTACCCCTTGTATGCACGATCGATGCCTATTCTGCAAATTAGGGGCAAACACCATGCCCCAGATACAAAGCTTACTTTACGAATGCTAACAATAACCCAACAACTCAATCAAAACGATTCTTTCGATGAATCTGTTTGCTAAGATAATCATAATTTAATAATTTATTATTGTAACAAGGAGTTTCTTGTTATTCCACACGAACTTAAACAGCGCTGTGTAAACTTCAGATGTTCAACTTAACTGATAAGAGCCGACGCAGAGTATTTTAAAATATCGTAAGTAGCTAACAAATTCGTGAACGATCGTTGTGATTCCACAACTTTTCTTCGGAAGTTAGCCGTAAGTTTACAAGAACTTTCCAGCCGTGTTTCCAAACCTTATCGTCCGTAGAAGTAACAAGCCGAGATAAATGAAGTTTGGTTGTTCTTAATTTAATGGCTGGCTCGGAAGTTAGGCGGACGTGATCGGATGGCAGAGTTTCTCGGTCGCTTATTGCCCAATTATTATTTGCCATCCTCATTACTGTGACCCTTATTCGTTATAATTAATTCTAATGGTTTAGGTCAACTCCCGTAATATAAATTTAATTTTATTAAAATATACTTTAAAAAATACTGATTTATATGTATCGGAAAAATTTAACACAATTATATTTTTAATAAGCTTGATCAATACTGTACGCGGTGGTGAGAGTATTTCTCATTTTTATAAAAAAGCAGTCCGTTTTTTACCAAAAAAAGTTCAGTCTTTGGAATCTAGATTTGGTTAGACTTAGCATACTCTTTGTTAATTACCAAACTCAAACCATATACTTCAAATAGTTTACCAAAATGTAAATAATTAAAGACATTATTTATGGCTTTAAAATGACTTCCCAAAAAATAAAATTCCGTTTGTTTGATGAAAGCATAATACAGTTCCATAAAGCAGTTTAACGATCAATTCGAAAATTCAGCTGCAGTACGCCATCAAACACAATAATAATATTAATAAATTGTGAAAATTTTCAATTTTAAAATGCAACGCTTTGGTAAAGTGCCTGTTCAGTATAAAATTCAGCTAAAAGCATTGTCGTGTTGCCCCGATGTTTGTGGCGAGCGTGTGACGGACAAACGGTATGATATCGCTGGAATATAAAAAAAAACATTAATAAATCACCAAAGACTTCCATGTATAGACGCGCTGTGTGGTACTAAATAATTGCTCACTGAGTTGCGGTGCATGTCCCGCAATTCGTTTAGTCCACTGCGAGCTAGCGAGGAGATCAATGCACTGTTATGTGAGCCGTGATCGTGGTTTTTACAGGGAGTGACCAATAAAACAGTGAATATTATTTATGTAAGTAGTTTTTCTACGTATTTTGAAGTTAAGTCAGTATAATTTATTTCGTTTTTGTCTAAAAACAAATATTATCGTAAATAAATACACAACTCACATCATGATTATCCATCACGCTTACTCGTTAGTAGAAATACGCGAGAGCGAACGGTACTACCGACACGTTGACAAAGATTATGAGAATTATTTGAACAGATATGTTAAGTGACAAAGGGTATATACCAGTAGGAAAATGATTTCGATTGGTATATAATTAAGTACTTAATTATATTTTTTGTGTTTTAGATACATATTGGATGGACTTAAGAAAATTCCGAATTGCATACTAAGGTATTGCAAAAATTCTTCCAGAAAACTTATAAAATCTGACGGCGTAACTTTTCATCAGTAAGTTTATATTACTTATATATTTTTTATTATAATATAATTTTTCATAAGTATTTGTGCGTAGCCTTATTTGAGACTTTATTGCACTGCCTTTTTATCCGATTGCGGCGAAAACCAAAAGGAAAGTTATTATATGCTATTAATTATTATTCAGGTTGTGTTTGACTTGTATGTGTGTATGTCACTTTGTATGTCACTCGTAAATTAGTAAGGACTAAGTTTTTGCGGCGTATGTCTATCTTTTCCTAATCTGATGTCTATCAGTGTATGTAAATAAAAATACCTAGACCAACAATAAGGTTTATGTAACATAGATTAAAGAATTGGTTGATTTCAATGACAAGTTGTTTTAAGGTACATACACACGCTGTGGCCTGTGACATATCGGCGTATAAGCGGGAATTAAGTGATTTTGTGAGTTTGTTTTTAGGGTTCCGTACTCAAAGGCAAAAAAACGGGACCCTATTACTAAGACTGCGCTGTCCGTCCGTCCATCCGTCCGTCCGTCTGTCACCACGCTGTATCTCGCGAACCGTGATAGCTATAGACATGAAATTTTCACAGATGATGTATTTTTGTTTCCGTAATAACAAAAAATAAGTACTAAAAAAATTGAATAAATATATATAATAATTAAAATATCAATGTTAAATGATGTGTAGGTATAAATTATTGCAAGCGACGGCCATATCTTTTGCAATTAATCTTTGACCATACGACCACTCATCGACGTGACGTCATACTTTTGCAAGCAAGTTCCCGCTTTCCAGACTAGATGGCGTTATCAGGTTTGGAGCACAGTTTTTGTTCAACATTGCTTGTCTAGTAGGGATACCTACATAGAAGTCTTTGTAAATCACCGACACTTTGTGGTTTATTTCTTCAGTTTAATTTTATCGTAGGGACGATTAAAATTGTTTTTGGTCATTTAAACTCAAAAATTCCAAATTATTTATTTAAGCACGATAAGGTAAAGATGAATTTATTAATTTTTGAAGATAATAAAAAGGCAAGTAACATATTAACATTGATAAGGGCTAAAATAGAATTTGCATTTAAATTTTCGAAATTCAAAAAAATGTTATGTAAGTTTTTTTGAAATTCTAAAATAAATTACTTTATATTAGTTATGATGCTTTGCTCAGCAATGTAATAATTATGACGCACTGCACTGCACTCGCTTATCATGTTATAATTTCACCTGCTAAATACCGTTATGACGACAATTTCCTATTTTTTATTTATTTATATAGCCTAGCGCTTGACTGTGATCATACCTGGCGGAAAGTGATACTAAGTCTAAGCCAGAGCGCCCTTGGCCAGGAAATGACTATTCACTCTTAATTTGAAGGTGCCCAAGATATACCTGCACCTCAACTACTGGGAGGGGTCCTCCAGACTATTGCAGTGCTCATCAGTGGGGTTAGTACAGGTTTTTTACGAATTTCGAATCGAATTCCTCTATACATTTGCATCCAGCGCCATCTATGAACAGTCGCTGACATTCGGCTGTCAATAGATGGCGTTGACTTTAAATGTATGGAGGAGTTCGTTTCGTTTGTACGACGCGAGTCAACACGAAATTCGTACAAAAACCTGTACTAACCCTACAGAAACGAAATCAAACCGCTAATATGGTAGAGCGTTTGCTATGGCACGTAAGGTAAACAAGGAGGAAAATAATTAGTGGCCACAACTTTATAACAGCAAGCCAATAAATTTCTCTTTTCCGTTTCCTTTGCTTTGCTAATTCTTAACGCGACCCTTGAGAGCGTGAAACTTGCTGTACCTAACTTTTTTACACTTCTCCTTCTTAAACCATTTTTAAACTGCTACTTTCTAGCTTCGAATATAACTTTTTAGTTCGGTAGTAGTTTTTATTTCTCGTTTAAAAATGTTTTAATAAGCAGTCAGGTGCTTAATATTTATCGAAGTTGTTTAAACAGCTCTATTTTTACAAGTAGGTAAACGTAGTTTAAAGTAAGTAGTATAGTACCTATCATAAACGGACTAAAAGTAAAAATTACGAAATAAAGTAACATTGTTCTCGATAAAATAATTTTCACTCTATTCAATTCAATATAGAACAACGCGGGTAACGAAAGAGGATCTATTCGGAAGTTTCCTTCAGCACGTAATAGGTTTCGTTCGGGTTGCGTGTTAATTCGCCCACAGATACGATCGGCTCGAGTAGATTAATCGGGACTATGTTTTCAGTTACGGGATTTTCTAAATTGGCAGTGTAAGTGAGACAGCCGGTTGACGCCGCTAAGCCGGATTAGATCCAGGCTTATGTTATAACAACAATCTCCTGAGTACACCTTCATGTGCTTCCGAGGAAATTATTACGTGGATGCGAAGCCCCAATTACGTGTAATGCCACTGGCGATGGACTCGAGAGAAAGTAATTATCCCCGGTTCTTTTATCAAATTCGTTACTAAGGACGCTTTTATATTGCCACGCAGTCTTTCATCAGATGATAAAGGGGTAATTATTGATTAATGGATACTAACTGTTTTCCGTAGTTTTATCCCCGTCAATTAATTGATATGATTTTTATAAAACCTGTGAAAAGTGTCGCATAGAATCACGCCGCAGTGCATTTTACACGAACTAAAGGAAATTAAACGTAGATACAAAAATTTAAGGTCTACATTCTCATGGATTCGTTACGATACTGTTTTGGCAAACAAGTTATACCTACAATATTATGCTTGCCTCAATAGGACCGGTTTCACACTGGTGCGGGCGAAAAAAATGTCATATTATAAAGAGAAAATTCCTGAATCAAAGACATTGCCCAGTCAATATACCTTTAGCTCTAGGAAGCTAAAAAGAACCTTTTTGCAGATTTATGATGTAGACAAAGAATAATGTACATTTTTTTGTATTCCCACAGGATTACCCTGTTAAAACTGTGGTGGTTTGATAAGTATTCTGTAAAAAAACAAAAAACTTATGGAAACGTAACGTATGGAAATTCATAAGAACATGTTACATAAATATTTAGTATAGAAATATGAATAGGCGGTATATGGATATGTACCTAATTCTCGTACAATTCATTTGATTGTATGCAACCGAGGCAATAGTATTTCATTAACGATATCGCAACTATTCATTAATATGTTATGTGTTTACTGTTTGCGTTATTGAAACACTTTAATTCCTAATGTAACATTATCCTCTATCGCTGTTTACTCACTCAACCATAACTGAAATGGAAACGGGGATTATATTCAGATGCATTAAAATAGTTCATAATAATATCAATTTTATTGCTGCTGTTGTTCATTGAATAATTATTTATTAAATTGTTATTCTCAATAGCTCAATATTTACGGAAAACATAAATTAATTGCTCACTGGACTGCATTCGGTTTTAAGGAACTTTTAATTAGCTAAACTGCTGTAGTACAAAATACAATAATGCTAAGAATTCTATATCGCATAAAGTTTGCAAAACGAAGCTGAATAACCAATGTTAATGTATCCAAAAACTCGTACCATTCTCAAACAATATCCATAACATTTTTGGCTACATTTTCACTTTCCATCAGATGACATTGCTTAGTACTAATTTGGAAAATACAAAAATATTATACTGTTTCAATTTAGCATAGTACTGTTACTGTTTAAACTCTACTGAATAGCTTTCGACATGTAATATATCGTATTTAAGTCCCCTCGCGTAAAATGAAAGTTTTGTTAAACTCCAACATAAAAAGTTACGGTTATTCTTAAACTTAATGTTGCGAAATAGGGAATTTGTTGAATGTGTGTGTTGTTAGAAGTGTTTGCTGAATAAGACAAAAGCAATTTCCGACATAATGACGCAATATTGTCTGGGTATAATTCAAACAGTAGGCCACGAGTATGTAAAGTGTAGAGCCATATCTTTAAGATTTAAAACGTGTAATTGCACTTGCGAACTTGTTAAAAGAATAAATGATGCGTATTTAAGAAGTCGTTCTAGTGAAAGCTAGCTAGATATAAAGTGACAATACAAAAAGAATTTAAAGAACAAGGCTGTAAGATTGTCAAATAGTTAAGGCGCAACTGCAATATAAATTAACGTAAGTAAAGGTTGATGTTTCCAGATAAGTTCAAAGGTTCTTCTTCTAACTTCTTTGTTCACTGATTTGAGACATTTAATTCAACAAGCCAGCCTTATATAATAAAGAATAATTTTTTCTCCCTCTGAGAGAAAGCCCTCTTAGTAGGCTTGCAATATATTTACAATAATATTTTATAACATCACGTGAATGCTAGTGATTACTGTCCGGCTCGACACAACAGGGATTATGACGTGTTAAAATTTCATAAAATTGTCGCTCACACGCGTCCTACAAACAAAAAGAGCTTTAAGTTTTAAAAACAGCTGCTGCCACTTACATCTCTGTTGTTTTAAATAAAATAATAATAAAAGGTTAATTCTCTGTATGTGCCCATATCAATGTAAAAAACTGTTAATAGAAAATATACACATGAAGTTTTTGAAATAGTAGACTGTGCTTCAAGAGCATAAAACAATACATTATATCCGATATGTTTGTTCTCTGAGCTGAAGGTGAGGGTTTATGTTCAGTCGAGGATAAAATAGGTTTTATGACCGAGTTACACTCTATATACTTTTTTCCTTGATGACGAGGAAATGATTACCAACACAATTAGTTATATGTGTTAAAAATAAACTTAGAGGCAAAATAAAGGATGATTCACGCAAGTGGCGCGACCGGGCCGTGCCCCGGCCGAGGCACGGTCAAACATTACGGTGTACTTTTTGTATGAAGCGATTCATGCCTGGCCGTGCCCCAGCAGTACACCGCCGGGACTCGGCCGCGGCTCGGTGTTGAAATGTCCGGTCCGGCACGGTCCGGCCTCGACACGTTGTAACATGAACATTGCGGCCGGGCGCCCGCAGAGCCGTCAACGTCAAATCTTAGTGAAGTAATGTTAGTAAAACCTATTTATGTACACCCACATTCACACATCACACACACACACATCACATCATCACATTCACATTAGTTTATTTATCTCTAAATCACTAGCTGACAAAAACCACATACACAGATATTATTACAGCCACAGTTGTGCAAACAGCCCGGTGTAACATGAATGACTGGCCCGGCCAGCGCACGGTGGACGTGTCCCGGCCGGGGCACGGCCCGGTGGCGACACGGTGTAGCGTGAATCATCCTTTAGTCATATTTAATTTGCACTAAAATGCAGAATAAATGATAATAATTTGATGAGTATGACAATATACATAAAAGGTACTTTGGATATTTTGTATTTTATTTATTTATTTTTTATTAAAAAAAAATTGTAATGTATAGCCACCGAATATATTTGATATATAGCCTAGTTATAATAAAATACTTTATTTCGGAAAGCTGACCAGTGTCCGTGCATTGACTTCTAATCTCTTGATCGTATTCATTTCGAACTACTAATTAGTCAATTACTGAACGCGACTATTACCACACGCTCGAGTTTTAATTACCTTCGGTGACCGTTTTAACAAATTTGATAGTTTTTGGGTCGCAAGTTGGTTCTTACGTGGAGATTTATTAGATCCCAAAAACTGTAGAGTAGGATTATACATTTTAGAATTAATATCTATACTACTACGATGGCTGTTTTTGTTTTGTTTTTCATATTATTTAATTTTACAAAGTCTGTTCGAAAGTTACCAGTGCAGTATGGTCAATTAGTTTAAAGACTCACTTTCCTAACTCTATTGCCGAAAATATGGTAGCTGAATAATCCGTCTTAACAATTATTCGGTTGGCTTTAGATATATAGATATTATAATGTCAACCGAGTACATCTCGTAAGACCGGGAACTTTCTAAACATTTGGCAACCGAAAGCTAGTTATGCAAGCGTGTCCGGTTTAAAATTAGGTATACTTAGAGCAAATCACGCATTTGCTTTTTCTTCATTGCGTAATGTTTTGTAATGTAACGTAAAATAAATAAATAATTTCCATCCAATTTATGTAATCAGTGGGGCAAAAGCAAATTGGCAAACAGTTCATTATCGACGCCTATCTAAAGTTGTTTCAATCGTCCCAATGAGGGGAGATAAAAATTACGAGCACGTTCCAATTCAAATTGCGCTGTAATTGGAGATTTTGTTTATGTTTCATTTACAAAATAAAACATTTCAAATGGCATTGGATCACATTTTTTAAATTTTATACCTACGTAAACTCAAGCACGTATATTTTATTGAGGCTTTGTTTAAGAATATTATATATGTAGCATAATATTGTCGCCGCCCGTAATTTATTATGTTACTAAATAAGTACCTACCCAAGCATAAGTATTCACTAATTATGAGTTATTATGTGAATTGAAGAAAAATGTTCATTTTTTATATCACAAAATGCTTTTTTGTGTGTCCATAGGTACTCGTTGTTAAATTAATTTTCTGAAATTTTCTATAGCATCTTAAAAAAATCTATTGTAATCACACACAAAGGGTTTCGTTCAACCAAAACAATATTTTTATTGTTTGTTGATACAAAGTACCTATTTCGAGAGCATTTTAACCTTCCAGAAACAAATACTTATTTTAATGTAACAACTTTCAGATATTTTTTTTGTTTGTACTGTTAAACCATGCTTTTCGTCTACTTAATCAATTTTAATTTAATATAGTTTTCCTATATAAGGCCAGTCAGATGGAATATCAAATAATCATAAGATCAAGGGGTTAATTTTTTTGACAAGGTCCGGAACTTATATTAAAAAGCTTTGCTGTATTGTTTAAAAAGGTCGTTTCCAGACCAAAATGATTTTGAAAAAAAAGGAATCTAATTATTTTATCTCTACTCAGTCTACGATTACCTCGTACATTCCTTACCAACAGTATCCTTAAAACAAATCACTACATGGAAGACAAGTCCAAAATGTATGTAGAACAAAATTTTTCCAACCATCATTCAGTTCACATCGCACCACAGTTCACTTACAACTTTCTTCAGGAATAAAGCATTTTAAAGTAACGAAGCGCATAGTTTTTAAATTTTATTTCATTGTTTTGGCGCTAATTTCGTAGCGTTAAGAAGTTCGTAGCGTATGTTTTCGTAGAAGCGCTACGTGCGAGAGCCTACAGACCTGTAGCACGACTGGAGGCTTTCAGCGGACTTATGGCGAAGTTTGCTAACTTGCTGCACATGCGCCCGATAACCTTCGCGAATAAATCCTCTTGATATTCCGAGCCGCCAAACGAAGTTAATGGCTCCGAGTAATGTAGTAGAAGCGCTTGGCGGGTACATTAACGTTCTCTAGTGAGATTCAGGCATTCTGTTTGTACCTTAACATCATATGAGTTTTAAGATGTAAAAAGATATTATGTGCAGTATAAACTCCTAAAACTATACTATTTATAAACTATGGACTCTATGCTAAATCTCGCCAATTATGTTCATGCAAAAATCATTGATTAATGAGCTATTGAGGGACAAACAAACCAAAAATTAAGAACGCTTTCAGTTTTTTATTTATTTTGACGACCGAATGGCGTAGCGGTAACGATCCTGCCGTCTGCGTCGGAGGTCGTGAGTTCGATTCCCACAACTGCAAAATGTTTGCGTGATGAGCATGAATGTTTTCTAGTGTCTGGGTGTTTTTCAACATATTGTTTTTAATAGCTATATACTCGTAAGTTTGTGACTAATCATAAGTGCTTGTAAAATTAGCCTTAATGAAACATTTGAATTTGAATTGAATTTCTAATCAGTTGTCTATCGCTTACTTTGTGACCAGAGGTGTGATTACATAAAACTTGACGATGAAAATGGTATTCGTTTCACAGCAAACGCACGATTTCAGTTGTCAAACGGCAACTTCAAATTGATGTTGACGATCAATGACCAATCGTTTAAAATAGTCATCATGGTTTCTTATCAGTTGTCTATTACCTACACAAACTATCGCTTACTTTGTGACCAAAGGTTTGATTGCGTAAAACTTGACGATAAAAATGGTATTCATTTCACAGCAAACGCACGATTTCAGTTGTCAAATTGATGTTGACGATCAATGACCAATCGTTTAGAATAGTCATAATGGTTTAAACCATACACAATCGCACCTCTGATTGCGATGTGTGGAATGACCTTATATATTTATGTATGTTTTTACTTTGAAGTAACTATTCTAATAAAAAAACATTCACAATAAACTTTAGTGGGTATAACATATATCGCTGGTAGGTATGATCTGTTTATTGTGCGGGTTCATTTTAATAGCCCAATAAACCGTTATGCTTTATTGCCTTTAGTCAAACGAAATAACACATAATATCAATAAAGTATTTCCTTCCGCGTTCGGTTTATTTTGAATCGTAATATATTTTTCCAAAAAAATCATATCTATGGATGGGAATATAATAGAGGTTTTATTTTATACTGATAATAATAAATAATAACCTTTATATTTTATTATGCTTACCAATATCAATTTTTAGATGACAAAAACTGATAATAACATAGCAGGCTTGCGACAGTAAAATTGCGGGAATAGCAGTATCATCATCAGATGTTTACCAAAAAAATACTCGGTTATCCAGGTATTTAATATAGTTTGACTACCAAATAACCTGCCCTCTACGATGGAGGACGTGGGTTCGATTGTCTTTCCGACTGGGTGTTTTTCTGTATATTGTATTTATGCACACAACCTTTTGCTTACTTTGTGGCTAGATTGCGATGTTTATGTCCTGATATGTTTAAAAAATAGCATCATATTATGTATTGCGTTTCGTATCTGTTTTATCCATTCAATTATAATAACTGTTGAAATTAACTCCAGAATGCTAAACACAAGTATAAGTTTGTATCTAACGTTGAAACGTTTTCGGATAGCTGAATTTCTGGATTTACTTAAAGTTACTAAACAGTTTCTATGTTTGAAAGGAGGCTACTGTTTGCTTGAAAAGCAGCTGCCATGTTTCAGACCGTATACGCTTGAATACCACTGAACCAACCATTCCCTTTGAATTTATACCAGACTTATTGAATAATTCTGTTTGAATTAAGGTAAAAATATATGAGTGAGAGGCGGCTTATATTATTTTATGAAAGAATAATAAAATAGAAGAATAGATTGGTTCGAAATTGAAGAATACTCGTATATCTTCCAAACAGAGCACGTTTCTTTTCGGGACTATAATATCCCCATTTTTTTATAATGCAACATTTTTTTTTAATTTATGAATAAAAGTGTTAAAGTTTGGATCTCTTTTACCAACCTTTGACATATACTCACACCTACTAAACCAATTTACGAGTAACAGAGGAATGGAGCATATATGTTCTGTATGAATTCATAACATCAGTTCTTTGTATCATGAATAGGTAATTTATCTAAGATTTTTTTTTTTTTTTTTATTCTAATTTTTAAAAGGATCTTTGGATCTCTTTGAGACCATGTCAGATCCATGGTAACTTAACATAACTACACTTACCCTAACACTTTAAAGATACATTCAAAAAGCGTCCTAGCGGCGAAAGAGAAAGGTTCCGCTAAAACACTTTGAAATACCCCGACATCTAACACATTTAAATTATACTTTTCTATCACTAGTTTTCGCATATCTTCGCTCCGAGCACACTCCATCAAAAGATGATATGTGTCCTCCACCGCACCACAAAGAGGACAGTTTTTGGACTCGGTTTTCTTCATTAAAAATTTAAAGTTATTCAGTGGAATGTGCCCGGAACGAAGTCTATGGGCTACAACAATCAACTCTCTCCGAAACTTAATATTATCAAACCATGGTATACGAGGAGGATCGCTTTGAACAATTTTATACCATATTCCTTTAGACTTAGAAATCTCACTAAAATAATACTTCCATTTATTATATAATTTAACTTTATATTTAAGTAAAACTTCTGTATAATCTGGACTTATAAAAATATCAGTGCCAGATACAACTGCATTTTTAGCAAAACTATCGACCTCCTCGTTACCTCTTATGCCGATGTGTGCAGGGACCCATTGCAACCGCAGAGACAACCCCTCGTCAGAAAGATTTAGGAACTTTTTAATAATATCATATGCTACCGAAACACCTCTGACACCAGAGGCGCATCGAGCTATATGTTGCAAGGCACTCTTGCTGTCCGTTAAAATAACGAACTTTGTAAGTCCTACATTTTCAGCATAAGAAATTGCCTCGGATATAGCAACAAGTTCCGTAGACATAACAGTGACTTCAGATCTTATTTTAAACATTTCTACAACATTATGACTGGGATCATAATATGCCGCTCCAAGTCCGTTGCTACCCTTTGAACCATCTGTATAAATTTTATGCCAACCATTATATTTAGTATGTAACATATAAAGAGTATTATATTTTAAATTATCAATACCGGTATTCTTTTTAGAATTTGTTATATCTTCAATATCAGTACATATAAAACTTGTATCTATTTTTGTTGTCCAAACATTTAATGAAAACATTGGAAGAGGATTACAAGAATAGATTTCCTGTTCGCTTATATCAGAATATATCGTAGCCAATAGTGGCTTCTTCTTCTTTGCCCAAAAGGGCGTTTGACAAAAACCAGATAATTTATTTAGTATATCAGTAGTACTACTATTACACTGTGAATTAGCTTTAAGACAGTATTTCGTACCTAAATATTGGCGGCGTAAATAAAGTGGAACAATACATAGCTCGCTTTCCATAACGTGAATAGGCGTTGTTTTTATAAAACCCCCTATAACACGTAATGCAGCATTCTGTACCCGATCTAACTTTAATAAATGTGTATTAGCTGCACTATCAAAAAGGAAACAACCATAATCTATTCTGCTTCGTAATAACGCAATGTATAAACGTCTCAAATGTTTAGGATGTACTCCCCATGAAGCACCTGCTAATATTTTAAGTAAATTAAGAGTCTTCATCGTTTTCTCCCTAACTTCACTGATATGTTTACCCCAAAGTAAAGATTTATCTAACCACATTCCTAAATATTTGAGACATTCAACTGATTCAATACTATTATTATTAATTTTTAAAGAAATACAATCATCTACTCTTCTTTTTTTAGTAAATATACAATATTTAGTTTTACTAGGTGATAATTCCAATCCAATTTCATTTAAATTATTAACTACAATGGTGATAGCACTTTGGACATCATTGTTACTAATGCTGAGCTTTTTATTCTGAGCATATATAACGTAATCATCAGCATATTGCAAGATTTTAACGCCATGTAATTGTGCGCAAATTTTAGCAGTTACTATATTAAAATGAAGAGGAGATATTGGGTCCCCCTGAGCTAAACCCCTATTAGACCACCTTATGAGAGCGTTGTTTTCACCATCATCATCATAAATTTTTAAATATCTTCTACTTAAAAAATCCCATAAGTATCTGCATATTTTGGCACCCACTTTTAACTTATCTAAAATTATAACTAATTGATTAATCAGGACGTTATTATAAGCACTTTCAATATCTAAAAAGCAAGCTAATGTAGGAATGCCTGTAGACATACCTATCTGTATATGAGATACAAGACGGACGAGACAATCCATACATGACTGGCCTCTTCTGAAACCAGTAGTTGACGATGGGATTATTTCATTCTTTTCTACAAACCACTCCAGTCGTTTTGTTAACATTAAATGAAATAATTTACACACACATGAAATTAATGAGATAGGTCTTAACTTTGGATCTGGACTTTCACTTTGTTTCGGTATAGGTACAATTCTAATACTCCGCCACTGTTCAGGTACGAAAGTTTGCTGTAATATAAGATTATATATTTTTAGTAAGTACAATTTACCACTAAGTGGTAAATTATACATCATTGAGTAAGTAACACCATCATCACCTGGAGCGGTATCCCTTTTTTTTAAACAACGACATAACTCATGAATTGAAAATTCTTGTTCCAATTTGGTATTACTTGAAAGCAGTACAGGCGGAAGACCTTCAACGCAATCCGGGGCTAACGAACATAACAATTCTTCCTTTTTGTCTCGTGGTGCTTGACAACGATTGTTTCTTATACCCTTAACCCAGCGCATTTTGTGCCACATGGTCGAAGTATCAGTAACTACATCAATTTCATTGCAATAATTTTGCCAGTCTTTGCTTTTCGCGCGTCTAGTTAATTTTTGTACCTCTGCTATTTTTGAAGTTAATACATCAAAGTTATTTGGTGTAGGGTTACGCCTAAACTGCTTTAAAGCTAAGCGACGTTCAGCTATGGCACGCGATAAAGATGGTTCCCAATAAGACTTCGGTTGAAACTTTTGCGTAGGGTCCATACATACTTTTTTCATAGGTATACTTTTATTAACTGCATCATAAATCTCATTAATAAAATAATCATACATACTCTGAACACCATCAAGATTGCCCGGAATCTGGCTAAAACTATTTTCTAAAATGCGTTGATATTCCTGCCAATTAGCTAATTTAAAATTTCGACGGTTTGCAAAGGTCGTTATACTTCTAAACTCTAGGTTAAATTTGATAAAAATATGATCACTTCCCAAACTTTCATTACTAGTTTGCCATTTAAAGTATATAGCAATGTCGGAACTAACAAAAGTAACATCCGGGGATGTTGCTTGTAAAGAACCGTTAACTAATCTTATCCTAGTATGATGACCATTATTTAATGATATGTAATTATTATCAAAAGATGCATCATATATTTGTGACCCTCTAGTATCGCTCTTAGACGACCTTGCTTACTTGAAAATAATACTGCTTTACTTGAAAATTTTGAGAAAATATCATCCCAGTCACTTTGTGTTGTTTGAACAGACGATGGACAATATATTGATGAAATGAAATCTAAGTACTTACAATTTAAAATTCTTACTGTAACTATCTCAATTCCTGGATTTCTCACAGCAACTGGAACACACTGACTTTGAATAGATTTATGAACAACAATAGCAACACCGCCGTAACAATCAGATCGATCTTTTCTATAAACATTGTAATCTCTAAATTGTAAATTTTTGTTAGGTTCCAACCAAGTTTCACTTAAAATACAAATGTGTATTTTTTCGCGATTTAATAACAATTCCAAATCTTGTTTTTTTGGTAATATACTCTGTGCATTCCACTGTGCTATATTAATAACAAATTTTCTTAAGTTTGTACTATCCATTAACGAAACTATTAATAATTTTACTTATTGTCTCTCCATTACAAAGAAATGTTGTTATCCATCCAACTAACAATTTTACTACCGAAACAATCTTCTGCTCCATAGACATATCGCTTAACACAATATCTTTTGATTTTAAGAAAATGGTTACTAAACTGCTCCTTTCTTTTTTCGCTTTATGAGTTGTTTCAATTTTTTCTTCCAATACTTCTGTCTTCTCCGCAGTCTTTTCATAATTATTATGTACTGTGTCAGTTTTTTTAGACTTTTTTTTCTTTTTCTTAATATTTTTCCGTTTAACTTCTGCATCGTCATTCTGTTCAACTGGGTTTGGCTCTTCTAAATTATTATCAGATCTGTTTTCATCTTCACTTTCTTCGGATTTTTCCTCTTCTTGATTTATGGCTCCATTATCCCAATTAGTCGAATCCTGAGATTTATTCTCTGTAGAATTATCAAAACCGGTGCTGCGTTTATACTGTTGACGATATATAAACAATGCGTTTTTATAAGTGCAATTGTTTTTACTCATAATCACTCTAACTTTTTTTTCCTTTGCGAATACCGGACAAGAGATTTTATGATTCGACATATGATTTCCCTTACAGTTGACACATCTGTAACTAACAGTATCACAGTTCTCGTGTTTTTGTCCGCATTTTGGGCACACTTTATGCTTCAAAGGGCAACTCCGAGTTAAATGTCCATATTTCCAGCATTTTCCACATTGCGTTACCGGAAATATGTATGGCTCCACTCTGAAACGTCCACCGTATCCATATACATACATCGGTAAAACGGCACCCTTGAAACAGAAGCGCACTGTTTCACTATTTTCCCACTTGCCATTTTCTGCTAACATTTTTAACCTTATTGCCGAAACAATCTCAGAATCACTTTTAAAATTCTCCAATATCTCTTTCTCGTCAACATCCATCTCGAGGTATCTAACAGTTCCATAAGAGTAGCTTACCTCATTAGTCAAATGACATCTGTAACCTAACTCCGCAAACTTGGTATTGGTGACTAACTTATCTGCGTCTTCCTTATTTTCAAACCTTATGAACAGTTTATATGGATTACTATATTTAATAGAGGTCACGTTCACCAAATTCTCCGCTTTCAACAGCTTAACAAAACCGATCTGCTTAGGTAGCACTTCATTGGCTGCTACACATACTTCAAACTTATTCTCCTCCCCATTCGTTTTCTTTATATTGCTCCCGTCACTCACCGTTAGATGCTTACGCGTAACTTTCCTGGTCTTTCTCTGCACAACCGTAAACTCGCCCTCGTTCTCCTCATTATTTTCCACTATGTCTTCGCTCCTTCTCTTCGTAGGTTTCACACTCGCAGCACTAACAAAGTCCATTTTAGATGTACTCGGACTCGACTCCACACACTCATTTAACTCATGTATAACTTCCATAATGTTATTTTCAAACTCTTCTACACTTCCAATAGAACTCGCATGGTTCGACTCCGTAATTATTAACGCGTATTAATTTTATATGCGAAACTGTGGGTAAGTCGACAAAAAGTTTGCCGCGCGGACGGCGCTCTCTCAGAACGTGCGCTCGCTAGGAGGTGCCTCGCGCGACTGTTATCTAAGATGCAAGCACAAACTCTAAAAAATTTAATACATTTGCTGTTATTTAAAAAAAAAATATATGATTTAAAAGATTGCATCCATAAAATGGGTTTTTATACTCTTAAAAATATCCCTTACTCGATCCCGGATGTACATCGTCCCGCATTATACAAAGACCAATAATAAGATCAAGATACAAATATTTGCCGCAGGTTGTATCAAGCTGACATCTTCTAAACAGAAGCCAAAAAAATTTGCGCTCTATATAATAAAATAATTGGTGCTTGTAACATGTTTCTTCGTATTTGTTTAGGAATATCTTTTGTAGTCAATTGTCAGTAAACTGAGCTCTTTGTTTGCCTCGACCGTAGCCTGCGGTGATTTCCTCTTACTTCGATTATTGAAATTATACATTTAATAATAAAGTAATAATAAAACATAGTACTTACATAATATTATTTAAAAATATTGATTGGTATATTTAATCTATTTGAAATAATAAAGGAGAAAGGTTTCCTCCCATAAAAACATGGATTTTAACAGAATTTAAATTTTCTAATTATTAAATATTAATTGTTACGCCTTTACAAAAATATTTACGAAAAAAAAATTGTTTTGTATTACAAATCCTCTCGAAAATAACCCAATCGCCTGCGGATAGAACAGTTTGTTTGCATTTAATTATTGTTCGCGATGGAAACTCCGAACTACATGGCTACACGTACTTATGTACATAAAAGTACCTATCTCCACAAATTAATTCCTACGTGATGAGGACTTTGAACTCCATTTGTATCATGCGTGCAGGGAAGACTATAAGAACTGATAATTGATAAATTTATAATATAAACAATAATGATCTCTCACCCTAAACGTATATAGGGTGCTCCGCTCCATCATGGATAAAAATGGTCAAGTGCGAGTCGGGCTCGCGCACTGAGGGTTCCGTACCATCAAGAGTATATTCGCTTTCTCTATAGTATTAAAGTAAACTAAACACCCCTGCCCACTAAATCAAAAGCCGTGCATAAAAATCACGTTTATTGTATGGGAGCCTCCCTTAAATTTTTATTTTATTTTAATTTATTAATTTAACTATTTATTTCTATAGTACTAAATATTCTGTGAAAATTTGAAGCGCCTACCACCTGTCACCGTTATCAACATCGAGCAAAAACAAACAAATATCACGTTTGTTGTATGGGAGCCACCTTAAATAATTATTTTATTATATTTTTTAGTACCTATTTGTTGTTATAGCGGCAACAGAAATACATCATCTGTGAAAAATTCAAGTCTGTAGCTATCACAGTTCCGGAGATACAGCATGGTGACAGACGGACGGACGGACGAACAGACGGACAGCGAAGTCTCGTTAATAGGGTTCCTTTTTTTACCCTTCGGGTACGGAACCCTAAAAAGGATTACTTATGCTCGAATTTCTTACTTGAGTTGTTGGAGAGCGAACATTTTTAGCTCCTGTGTGTGACGAGGTTTGGAGTCTGTAGCTCGAACTCTACCAACAGGTCCAGAAGGACGCCCTGTTCAAGGCGTGCCTACCAAGTAATTGTGAAACATATAGCCATGAATAAGTTTATATTATAATATCAAACTACAAAAGCTTTAAGGAAAATCAAAATTTTCATGAACTACGATTCATGTACTTACTTGTGTACATGAATCGTGGTTCATGTACTTTCGCATAGAATATAGAAGTTTTCAATTTATTATAAACAAACTTTAGTTAGTACAAAAATATATTTATTGGTATAGGATCGAGAGACGTTTATTTTATCGGTTTGTGATTTCAACGTCTAAATAAGTTTATTCTGCGGGACTCACGTACCGCCGAGGCAAGCTTTCATTAAAGAGTCTCCTTACTTTGGTTGTTTAGTTTGTGTTTATTAAGTGCATAATGTTAAAAAAAAACTGCCTTTGAACTGCACAAGGTTTTGCACAAGGTGTATTTCTGTTTCACAAATCCCTTGAGATCTGTGAATTTTTCATTTTAACTCATCGATTTAATCTTACGACATAAGAGTCCTGTGACCTACGATGTCTCCATACATTCGAAATACCAAATCATTTGTAATTCGTGCATATTTCGATCGTGTTATTCGGGTTCATATAGTATATATCCATGCTCCTGGCCATATTTGGTTCGGTAAAATAAAAAATAAAACTATAATCAAGTTGAACAATTTTAACCACCTTTTCTAATCACTGTCCTAAATTGTAAGTTTTAATTAAAAATTCGTAGTTTAACTTATAAACGGCAACATACAAAATTTATCCACGTGGGAATCCGTTGTGTAAATGGGTCATAAGCCGCTTTAATACGTTGTCCGGCGGGGATGTGTGAAGTTTCGCTCTTTACTTCATATTCATTATCAAAAGGCTTAAAAGATAAGAGGGATCAAAATATATTAAAATTGGAAAATAGCTAATACCTAATTTGCGTTGGCGTTGGTTGTCTTTCTGTTTTGGGCTAAGCCGAAACCTTGATTGCAGTTTTATTTGCAATCGACTGAAAATAAAATTCCGGCCAAGTGCGAGTCAGACTCGCGCACCGAGGATTCTACACAACAAAAAAAGTAAAGCGGTAAGAATCACATTTTGTTAAAACCACCGCTTTGTTTGTAGAGGTTTATTGTTAATATAAAAAAAAGTTCGAGTTTTGGCTTTATTTTTTCTATAAATATTCATGAATTACTTCTGATTGTAATTATTAAATGATTTAATTACTATTGATTGTAATTATTATATTATTGTAAGATTTTCTTATGTCAAATTCATAAGGGAAAACAACATTACTTACAGTATTCATAGTGGATAATGTAACAGCATTACATCATATAAAACGACATATAAGAAGAATTTATCTGACTTATTTCGATGTTAGAGTCAAGTCAAGCTTTCTTCGGCTTAGGAAGCAGTACATCTACCGACTTGAGGACTTTATGGAAAGTTGTTTCAAATAAACATGGTGTTTTTGTTTAAGTACTAAAGTAGCGCTAACTTGTTAAGTGGAGCGTTACTGCATGACGATAAAAGCTTTGTGTTAAATATTAAACGAGCTTTAAGAGTAGGACAATTTGATACTGCATAAATATAACAAAATGATAACCTAAATGTTAATGTATGTAAACTCTTACATAAAAAAAACAAAAGTTTGAGTTGGTAATCATTGATACAAAATCAATGATTTGCGCATAGAGGTACAAAGATACCTACTTAGGTGCGTGATTACGACTCGCACTTAGCCGTCTCATTTACAAGTTAGATAAAAAATTACCAAATTATACTTAAAAACCAAAAAACAGCTTCAGTTTAGTTTCTCTGGTTATTATTAAATCATAGAAATCTACGTAAATTAAAAATAAGTAAGTTTTAATTTTTGATCGGTTCAATTACACAGAACCTCACACAAATAGGCAGGTAGGCAAGTATGATACGAAAATGGTTTTTAGAAGTTTCGGTCCCTAGTCAGTAGTTTACTAGTTTAAACATGTTTTCGTTTTCTTTTGTATCGTGCAATTTGTGCTGATTAAAGTAGTCGCGTACCTTTTATCTTTGCCTCTCCTAATCTCCTAATGTTAGACATCCCTTTCGTGGTTGTAATTGTATTAACATAGTATATTACTCTAGAGAAAGGCGAGATAATCAGCTCGGTTTACTACCGTATAACCTTTTACCTGATTATCTTTGAAAATTTGTATATCATCAAAACTTTCACCCAAATATCCTATACCTTTAAACGAGCAATTCTTGTATATATATATATATTTCTATATAATCTGGATCTCGGCAACGGCCCCAACGATTTTCATGAAATTTAGTATACCGGGGGTTTTGGGGGGCGATAAATCGATCTAGCTAGGATTCATTTTTAGAAAATGTCGAATTTACCAAAAAAAAAATTAATAAAAATATGACTTCTGCTGCCATCTATTAGCCAGTAGTTAAACTACCGAGCGAAGCACTTCTGCTGCCATCTATTAGCCAGTAGTTAAACTACCGAGCGAAGCTCGGTCAACCAGATATTAATTAGTTTATATGTAACTAGCTGATTTACCCCTGGGAAAATATTCCTTAATGAGAATGTAAATCCCTAAAGTTATTGTGTTATCCCTCAATGTTCTTGTGTTTCCCTTATGTTATTGTAAATGTAAGTATTTATGAATTACTCTCATTTATTTTTAACCGACTTCAAAAAAAGGAGGAGGTTCTCAAATTCGTCGGAATCTTTTTTTTTTTTTTTTCTATGTATGTTCACCGATTACTCGAAGACGCGTGAACCGATTTGAAAAATTCTTTTTTTGTTTAAGAGGGTTTTGTTTCCAGATGGTCCCATTTTAATTAGGTCAGGATCTGATGATGGGATCCTGGAGAAATCGAGGGAACTCTTCAAATTTTATATGGACACATGAAACTATTTGAGTATTATTAGAAAGAGTAATATTTTCCAAGTTGTCCTATGGTCATCAGGTCAGGATCTGATCATGGGATCTTGGTGAAATCGAGGGAACTCTTCAAATTTTGCTAGTATACTTGAAGCGAGTTGGGTATTTTCTATAGTTACTGGTGCATTTGCTAGTAGATACTGATTTGATGACTAAAGTCATCAAGTCAGGGTCTGATGATGGGATCTTGGTGAATTTGAGGTATCTCTTCAGATTTTATGAACACACCTCAAGCGATTTGGGTATTTTTACAACGCCTTGTGCATTTTATTGTTTTCCACTAAAAAGTATAAAATACAAATGGGAAATGCTTTCCAAAAAACCAACTTCAAATGCCACTACAAAGAGTGAAATAATTTTT
Organism: Coenonympha glycerion; assembly: GCA_963855885.1. Classification (NCBI taxonomy): domain Eukaryota; kingdom Metazoa; phylum Arthropoda; class Insecta; order Lepidoptera; family Nymphalidae; genus Coenonympha; species Coenonympha glycerion. The sequence goes on along the minus strand of OY979637.1, from coordinate 8,961,661 downwards.
ATTTAAATTTTAGGTACCTACACCAATTCGAAGTCGGGCGATTGTCTATGACTTCGTCATTTCTTCGCACATCAAGTAAGTAAGAAGGACTATTAGGGATTGTATGAAACATTGCCCGACTTCGAATTGGTGTAGGTACCTAAAATTTAAATAAAAATTATTTCACTCTTTGTACAAACATTTGAAGTTGGTTTTTTGGAAAGCATTTCCCATTTTTATTGTTGCAATTGAATAATATTTTTAACAATGTTTCTAAAAAAAATTAAAATACACGTTTAAAAATATTAAAAAATTGAGTCCACCACTGGTCGCGGAGCCTTAACGACCCAAACTACCAGTGGTCAGGGTTCAAGAGTGAGGAACCTCCTCACAATGCGTGCCGTTTCCAGGACCACTGCTTTCTGTATACGGCCCTTGATCCAACAGTTGAGCGAAAGCTTCTTAAGATGTTGGTCGAAGTTTTTCGCTATAAGACCGTTAACTGAAACGACTATCGGAACAATAATCGTCGAGTTCACACTCCACATGGCGGTAATCTCATGAGCAAGGTCTAAGTACTTTGATAATTTTTCCTTCTCCGCTTTCATGAGATTCTCATCATGTGGAATGGTGATATCCACAATTATTGCACGGCGCGCCGAACGGTCGACTATTTAAGTATTTATTATTATTGAAGTGGTCGGATTGTGATTATTATTAAAAGTTCACAATCCAGGTCAGTCAATATTTTATAAATTAATAACCTGAATAATTATTTTATTCAAAACTAAGTTACGTTAAGTTACGTTAACTATTATTAAATTATTCTGTGGTCAAAATATAAATTTAGACTTGTGAACTGATGTTGACATTACTATTCGCTGCTATGTTTTCCTCATAAGACCTATGGAAAAGTTCGAATTGTATGGAGTTTGACCATCGATTACGTAGCGTATTTCGTCATTGAGTTTGACAGAGTGGGACGTCATCGTGGATTGAAATGTCTATACTGTTTATTAATTTATACCTAGATATTCAGAAGGGTATGAATCGGACGGAAGTCTCCACGCCTTCTGTGATTACACTTTTCTTTATTATAGACAAACTTTTGCAAGGCCTACGTGTCAAATATTGTTGATCAGTGGATCATATATCCTGGGAAATCCGAATGTAAACATCGATAAATTTGCGATCCAACGTTGGATTACAGCTTTACCCTTATTTCTTTATCTTGAGTTGAAAATTAATTGGGAAACACCGTTCGACATTCCAGGTAACGCGAACTTTAATATTGAATGTAATATCTGAGTTACTATAGTAACAAATGTATAGCCGTCTTCACTAACAGTACTAAAATGAGAGTTAAGATAAGGTACAATTAACTTGTTGAAAATATTACACTCAGACCTCCTCTCACTGCTATGACATTGCTGGCTTGATAAGATAGGGTAAGTAGGCATACCTTCTCAATATATATTTTCGCTGCTTCGGTATAGATTATTTTACTATATTAGAATGTTAACTTAATATTCTGATTACTGCAACTACCTACTGATGAATATCAGTAGTTGCAGAAACAAAATTTGTATAGGTGAAACCATGAAACAAAGTTTTTCCTTACAAAGTAGAACATGATTTTTTTGCTTCTTGATCAATCTTGCCAGGAATCATTTTAAATGAAAGAATATAAATAGACAACTTTCTAACGCAGGCACCGCCCACGAAATTCTCAAAATAATTGAGCCTACGTATGGTGTTAGGAGTGGCCTTGGTTATGATAGGTATTTATTTATTTGAGAACGTTATTTATTTGGGAATTATAAGAAAATAAAACTTGTGAATATATTTGTTATCTACTGACTTATATGAAGTGAAAATACTATCTAAATTAAAATAATTGGCCTATAGTTACGGATTGTTACTGTTTTCGCAGAAACTGGAGATTTTTTGCGGATGTCAACACAGTCTGTGTTAGTCCAGGAAATATGTTACTTTTTTTATTCAGTATAATAGTTTAGTAGTTTTGGCGTAAAGAAGTCACAAATATGCGAACACATCCGAAAAAAATTTAAACATTTATCTAGCTACTAATTAATGTTTAAAAATAAAGATTTTCATTTTCCTATCTTTTACTCAATTTTAATTAGCAGAATAAGTCGTTAACTGGGGGCTGTTTCTGAATCCTATCTATTGAGGACTGAGACTGAATCCTTTGTCAGCCTAGACCCAAACACCCCACAGGCTCAACTGGTAGTATCAACTCGTCTATAGCAAGTTACCAGTAGAAACATACGCCTGAATATTCGTTGTCAGTTTAAGTATTTTTTTCCTGAATTAAAATTATTTCTGCGACTTCCTCATGTTAGCTTTATTCTAGTATCTTATTCTTGATTTTGTTACCCATCAACGCAACGCAACAAGTAATATAAATCATGTACTTATTTATTTTTGTTTGCAATGATTTTTACTCAACAAGGACGCGGAATGTAATGATTTTCATGCAAACATAAATATTTTACCAGTAGGTATATTATGTATGTTATTTTTTACGTTGTATGTTTTAACGTATTGAACGAAATATATCCGAATATCGCTTAAGATAGGTACATACTTGTTATACGGGGCATAATTATTATGGGGTAATTCGAAAGACTTATAAACAAACACTTGGTAGCGTGCACGTACGGCTTAGTACAGAACTAGCTAATCACAAACTAGAGCCGACGCCCAATGCGCATTAATTGCACTAGCTCTGACACTAATTCAGAAAAATTGTGGTACTCCACTTTGCACTCAAGGCGTATATTTCAATTAATTAAAAAAGAGCCATCTAATCTGTTTCCTACAAAATCAAATCAGACTTTATATATAAAAAAGAATCACTCACTCAAGGACACATCCATCATCGCACATCTCACATCCCACGTTTGAGTGTCTGTGTCAACAAAACAGAACCGGGTGAACTTCCAAGCTTTTGAACTTGATGGTAAATCGTGTGCTGGTAGGATGGTACCAGCCGCAAGCGAAGCCTCGCACCAGAAAAAAACCTGTGGGGCAGTTCAAGTAACGCGTCGGCTACATTTCGTGAAATAAAATGTTTAAAAATTGATTATAAATACATGATTGTAGTTAAGCTCAAGCCTATCAATTATAAAAAAATTATTGACTTATTTATATGCAAGTAGCATTGACGTGCAAAGTCCCATTTCAAAACGAGTTGATCCCGAAGGACTCGCGGTCCAGCGGGCCGGAACTTTCATTAAAGTCTCTTTATTTCGCGGCTATGTTTCCACGAAAAGGTCTAGTGATTTATTATACCATACGTATCAAACCAACCTTTGAAAGTTTCCACTACACAATAGTTGTACTCGATGTAAGTGGAAGCCGAAAGGGTTCACTTACTTTTAAAGGCGATATAGGTAACTCAACTATAAGATGTAATATTAGGAATAGACGGGATTTTGATGAAAATCAATGTAAAACAAATATCACAATAATAATATGTGAAAAGTGAAAATATAAACGTCTTGAGTCGCTACTTATTGTTTCGTAGAATATGAACCTATACAATAATAATTAACGCAGGCTAGAAACACCTAAATTAGGAAAATTATTTCGCCGACCTGTCACGACATTGGAAGTTAATTTAGCTGTTTACGGATACTTTCGTCGAAATGAAAGCAATATACTAGAATTCTGTCGCAATATTGAGCCCCATGCTTGTATTAGATTGGCTCGTGTAAATTTGTCCCACGTCCAAATGAGTCGATCCTTCGGGACTCGCGGGTCAGGCTTTTATTAAGAAGTCTTTTGTTTAGTCGCTGTGTTTGTGAATTGGTTTAGCGACCCTGTTCTCACTTCATACAGTATCTACCTAAGCCTAACTTCTAAGCTTGACCTTTTTGTAATTTTTATTTTGTATTTCCCACGGGTGAGCGCCAAATATATTTTTCGTAGACCTCTTCATGAACCTAAGCTTACCAATAAAACTATTACGTTTTTGTAGTTTTATAGAGGAAGTCAGATTATTTACTATGAGATCAAACAAATTATCTTTTATTCAATCATTTTTTTACAACTTCTATATCTTATATATACGTTACGTAAGTACCTAGAAAGCGCATCAATACCGTGTATAAATTTTTTGTATTTTAATCGGAACTAGTGGAAGCGGTACAAAGTTACCATAAACAGTGAAGGTAGATGTATTTAATTTAGTTTAATTACAAAGGAAATTGTTCATGAGTAGCCTGTTTAGATATCGTTTTCACACATATGCCCCGAGGAGTTTTAGTTTAAAATTCATAGCGTAGCTTTAAAATTCGGTTAGTTTCGGGACACTCTCTCGGGAGCGCGTTCTCTAAATGAGCGTTTGACGTTTTAATATCACAAGTAGTGTTTCGTCGGAGTCCGAACGTATTGTAGTGAAGAGGATGTGTGAAAAGTCGCCCATGACTACTGAGTATCCTGTAGCCAACAGGCGCTGCCCGCGAGAACGGGAAAACATGACGACAACTGTTGGCCGCCAGGCCTTCCGTTAATTTATCAATCATATATTTATTGCATCAACTCTTACATACATAATATAAAGATCTTAGGATTAAAAAAGTCACAGAGTTTACCTTTTCAATTGTGCAATATTAGAGTCAATTTACTATGTCATAACATTCGAATATCATTCAGCCACATATTTGATCATTACAAAATTTCGTATTCAATCACTATTACAAATCATAAATAAATTAATCACACATAAATTAGAAAATATCATCAGAAAAATTAAAAATACGAAAAAAACACAAAAATCGCAGTTGTATCAAAGCCGGAAAAAAAAAATACTTAAAATATGAAACTGGAGTAGTTCCCAGAAATTTAGATAAATTTGTAAAATTTAGATAAATTTGTAATATACCGTTTACGTTATTATATGATGATTTTATAATAAAATTATTTGTGTTGTTTAGTTTCGTTTATTTTTCGACGAGACTAATGTGAAGGCCAACAGTAAAATCAGAAAGATAATTATTTTATAATAAAAAATCATATAATAAAAAAATGTTAATTTTCCGTGTCGCATTTTTCGAACGCCATTCATAAACTCATAACACTGGATTCATCTGAGACTCCTGCCATATTTTAAAAATATTTTAGTGACATATTATTACATTACATTATATTTTATTGCTGAATATTTTGTCCATTTTAAATATCAACACGATACATGACTACAAATTTCAAGAAGGATGTCCAAAATAAACATTAAACAATACCATCTGTCGATATGGATCTCGGACAGGGCACTTTGTTTGCATTTCATTATTATACACTGAAGTTTCCATGTTGTGAATTTCCCTGTACGTAGCTGGGGACTATTATAAACGCCTGATTGTGAATTGCAAGTAGCAAAATGCATAGAGCCATAGAGGTGTGTTAAGCCGAACTAAAACAGGCTTACGTGGACCAGACTTGCCCGATGTTTGCATTTCAGATCAAAATCCATCTCATTTCTGAATTATTGACGTTCTATCATTTAAAGCCATTTGAAATAGTTATTGAGTATCTACATGATTATATTTAACTATCGGGGTATTTATAACTCTGATAAGTTAGAGCAATATTAATAACTACCGACTTTTAAGAGTGAGGATGTTCTCAATTGAACTGTATTTTTTAAACTTTGTTACTATTAAAATTAATATAGAACTTTCTTGTACTGAAAGTTCATAAACAGAATTTCAATCCGAAGATGTTCCAAATTCATATTCCATATATTGAGACATTTTTGAAAAGAGCAAGTACCGAGTTTCTTGCCACAGTTCTTCTCGGTGCAAACATGCTTTCCGAACCTGGCGGTAGAGTCTTGACATTTCATGAGAGCTTATATCTAAGCCTATCAATTCATTTCATTTCAATTTCATTTAATTTCATACCTTTTTGAACAATATTACTATGTTGCACCTGTAATAATTTCAAAGATTCGTATTGTTTTAAGATGCATCTCACGTCATTTACAGCTCAAGTGGATATTATTCTAATGTATTCATGAGAAGGTACACAGAGTAGCTGAGTAGGTAATCGTCTCTAGCATGACATGCATAAACAGGAAGCACTGCACGAATCATGGAGACTAGCAAAATTATTATATCGTATACTCGTGGGCATCTATTTTGGAGTAAGATTGTTTATGTTGTCAACAACAATAGCGGATGTACTCGTAGGAACTTGTATATTCAGACTCACAAATAATTTTGCTTGAAGTCGTTAAGTGAATACATAACAAACACAAAAAACCGGAAAATGCAAGTCAAAGTCGCACTACTAAGGTACCTAGTATAGCTATGGTGTTCTATGGCGCTACTACAAAAAAGAAGAATCACTTTTCTTATCGAACTACAAAAATAACTTTGTTTGTAGAGGTTTATAAACGGTATTTTCGAAATATTTAGTTACCTTACTTAGAAAAATTAAAACTCCCAATTTCCCCCCTTTTTAGAGTTCCGTACCTACCCAAACTTTCTACATACATTTCAAACATTATTACTAAGGCATTACTGTCCGTCCCTCCGTCCGTCTGTCACCGGGCTGTATCATTTTCATAGATGATTCAAAAAAAATGGAATAAAATAAATATTTAAGGGGGTTCCCATACAAAAATTATGTTTTTATGCTCGATATTGATATATGAAGTAGACGCTTAAAATATTCATAATTCAGGTGTTTCAACCAAAACACCACCAAAAACATTAGTCTTGATGTTACGGAACCCTAAGTGCGCGAGCCCGACTCACACACGATGTTATATCTGATCGATAAATTGATCACGTTAGTTATCGATACTATACCAATATATAGAATCGTAGAGACAGAGAAGACATAGCTGCAGGTTATAAGTCCTTAACAGTCGTCCTCCATGAACACTTTAAACAGAGGCGAATATAAAGTCATACTTAGTAGGTATACCTAATAACAGACAGAGTATAAACATAGGTATTAAAATAATATGAAGTTTCGTTTGAAAATTTCAACAGCTAGGTATGTGTAACGAGCAGCAGCGTTGATTCAATGAGCGCGATGCTTACTTTTTCACCGCGGAATAAATTTCACGTGAATTGGTTTTTGAATTTGCATAAAACAAAAATAAAAGTTTCCAGTTTCATAGCTGCTATTTATGTTGCACAGTTAACGACAGTTGCATACTGTTTACTGAAAATGTTGTTGCTTCAGATAATTAGGGCTTACCTAATACCCATAGAATAAATAAATAAATAAAAAACCTTCATTCTGATACGCTACAAAACTTAAAATTCGTACAAACTTACGCGAAATTACCTAATATCTACTTTTCTAAGTCAGTCTGAAATATAAAGATCTTAAACTATTTAACAATTAACCTATTTAATAATATTTCACAAGTTTGTATGTGTTTGGCCTTTGTGAAATAAAGAACTTTCAACTTTAAGCAAAACTGAAATCCAGGTCTATATAATTTGTTTTATCGTGTAAAATGCATCACAGTGAGCGTTTTGTCTACAATATGATCTCTATGTCATCAATTGACCTCCATGATTGTGTCAACCGATAGATGGATTGTGAATTGTGAAAGCATCAAACCAAAATGATGTTAGGCTCTAATAAATACGTTTATTTGCTAAACAACATCTGCTTCCAATATTCTCTATTGAGATCTGATTTCAATGAGTTTTAAATCACAAGCTTTGTTTATTTTGGCAACCCTTAATCAATTTAGAGAAATTCTCAACCAGATTGAAATCCTGTTTCAAAGTGATTAAAATCATAACTTTATTTTTTTATAGACTACGGTCATTAACTCCTATAGATATAATTTTTTAATTAGCATCCGGATTCTAAAGTTATAGGCAAATAAACAAGTAGTACTTTTCAATAAAATCTGTATGTCAGGAAAAGTGCATTTTGTTAAAGATTTAAATCGTTTTGCTTTTTTATACAACTTTAAATTCCGAATATGAAAAACAAATTCCAGAACCATTGGCACTAATCATTCTAAAAGCCCCATTTTATTTTCCTAACATATTTTGGTTTTGGTTTATGAGAAAACTTGATACAATCTTTGGTTATCCTTCTTTCAAATTAACTCTTAAGACTGATGAATCTTCATCAAAAAGGTTTGCATTAACGTCACATATTTTTTTTTTACGCTATACAAGTTAGTACTTGACTGCGATCTCACCTGATGGTAAGTGATGATGCAGTCAAAGATGTTAGCGTACTAACTTGGAAAGGTGTAAGTTAAGTCACCCCAACGGTTTCTACACAGCATCGTACCGGAACGCTAAATCGCTTGGCGATACGTCTTTGCTGGTAGGGTGGTAACTACCCACGGCCAAAGCCTCCCACCAGACCAGACCTGAGCCAATTTAGAAATTATAAAATTCCGAAGTGGCCCGTGGCGGGAATCGAACCCGCGACCTCCCACTCGAATCCGAGCGTGCGTCCCCTGCGCCACGGAGGTCGTCAAATATAAAAGCAAAAAAAAAGACTTATGCTAACGCCAGACACATATTCGTTAAAAATACGAATGGGAATAACTCCGGTACGTGACCAATTCGGCTGAAAACGCACGTAGTCAATTAACTGGCAATGACGTCTGTAGTTGATTCATGGGCTAAACGAACCGGCCGGGCCTAACCCTTGCCAGCATCCTACATGTAAAAAGGGTAAAAGCATGTGTGAAAAGACGACTGAGTTTGCTGTTGGCTCTTCTCAGTGCATTAGAACTCTTAAACGTAATTTTAAGTCTACAAGTATTAATTTATCTTCAGTATCAATTTATCTTTACTTCTTTACTACCTAATATTATAAAACTGAATTTTTTGTTCGTTTGAACGTACTTCTACGAATGATCTAGTGGTCCGAAAGGAAAAATTATTTTTGAGTTAGATAATCCATTTACCGGGGAAGTCTAGGCTATATAATATAACATCACACTATGACCAATTGCAGAGCGTCAATTTTTATTTAGAGAGAGAAATTACCAAATAATAAATAATTTGGTAATTTCAAAGATAAAGTCTCATTCTCTGTCCAGTATTTGTCAGCTAGGCCCGCAATTTCGTCTACCCAGCATTCTTTCGACGCCCTCGGCCTTATATTTTACCTCATAAGGCTAAAAAATACCAACAAGCTCCTTAATTGTAGGTAGAATTCACAATATCCGAAACAGTTTTCCAATGTAAAGCGAAATTTGTTAATTCGAAGTCTCAGTCCGTATTGGAGTCACGTATACGAACAGAATTAGATTTCGTCGACTCAATTTTCATAGGTCGCAAACGAAGCGTCGAAAACTGCTATAGTACTATTTTCTTCGTATGACGTCACATGCTATTAGGGCACGAGATCATATTATTGTAGTATTGCAATCACGACTAATACCTGTTATTTTGATTCTGAGAGAGTGATTAATGATTACTTGAATCTAAGCTAGTAATTTTATGTACTCAGTGATTCTGATAGGCCTTACGACTTCTTATAGGTATGACGAGCCTGACGAGCGCGCGACGCGGTCGTGTGAATTTGGATGGGAAACTAATAGACGAAGCTTCTACGAACGGGTAGTACTCGTTTTACCGAACTTAAATCCGCGAGAATCTTACTAAGATCATACATACTAAATTGTTACAAATGCATAAAATAAATGGATGAATTCAATTAAATTTACTTAATTTACCTTTTTTTATGTTCACCCATAGGCGAGTTGGATGACTTTGCATTTAATCGTCTTGCTGGCAGAAGTTCGCGTGACTGAATTACCATAAGAATAGATGAAAAAGCTGAAAGTAGCTCTTAAGTATTTCCAAGTTAAATTGCCCCCTTTATAAAGTCATCTATTTTTATTACAGGACTGTTTAATTTGTTAACAAAAGCTGTAACCGTCGTCCGTCTGTTATGAATGAATGAATAGGTTTTGTTTAAAATAATCCCCTTAAAAAATCGACAGTTTCAAATACACAGTAAAGACAGCAATAGTTTCAGAGCTGGTTCAATGTAATACTTACAGCAAAACAACAACAAACGTAACTAATTATTTATTATTTAAACGACGTTACCAAAAAACTTGTTCTCTCGTTCGAGTTACAATCAATAAAACAGCTAGGTTTAGCTCAGGATTACCTCATTACTTCTGCGTATAATGGTCGAAATTAGTTGAATTTTAACCGGCTTGGATAACCAGTGATGCCTCCATTTGTTTGCACTTTTTTGAACAACTATTTTATTTATACGTTGTTTGTTTAAACGTAGTTCTTTCGAAAAAATTATTTTTCGCCTCAAGCCTGAAAAATTTAAAGTCATCATACTAAATTCCGCTGCAATATTATTCCACAGTAAAAGTCGTCAAACAGTTCGCTCTGCATCAAATTTTAATAATCTTTAGAGCGCGCACTGTTTCAAGTCAATTTAGTCAAAAATTCATTTTTGCTGAGAGAGGGACGTTATATTATTTGAAACTTGATGCAGAGTTTTATCAGATACTTAAAATCAAAATAAATTTAAATAATTTACTAGGATATTAATCGCCGATCGGTCATCATATAAAATATAATTTAATCGTAATATTATCATAACGGATCAAATTATTACTTCATTACTTTACATTTAAAGAAAGAAAGATTTGTCATCTTTCTTTCTAAATTACCTAATTCAGAAAGAAAGATGACAAATCTTTAATTAATGACAAAAAAAATTAGGTAATTAGGTAATTTTACCATATTTCAATTCTGTTTCACTAAACAGTTAACGGTCAAACTTCTTGTTAGTGCCTATACATATAAAACAGACAAATAGTTTTATTTGTTTTATACGTTAATAAAAACTACTGCGATAGAAATAATAAAATATCTCTCAGACCAGCGGATCTATAAAGAGAATGAAATTCCCAGCTCTGTGATAAAACTACAATAAATGTTCGATAAAATAACTATTATTGCTTTCGATAAATCTTGTTTGCTTGTCAAAGAGAAAAAAATTACCTTCAGTATAAACTACGCAAAGATACAATACATTTTTATTTATAAGTAATCATGATATTATTCCCGTATAGCTACGCCGATGCAATGTGAACGGTTTTCTACTAATAATCTCCTGAAAACTATGAAAGGAGAATGCCAAAATGGGCTAGATTTGCGTCACTCTGCGTCTCAAGCACGTATGCATGAAGAATCTTCTTTCAAATTTTAATATTGCATATATTTATGTTAGTGAAATGTGAAAAGGGGTTCAAAAGTATTATAAAAAAAAAATTAAACATTTCGAATGTCGCAAGGTATAGCCCAATTTTCATACAAAAATCGGCATTCTCCTTTTCTAGTACTTTCATAATCTACATATTTCCACCGTTGGCCATATCAGTTCGCAAAAAAATATTGTTAGTGTATTATACTGATTTGGCTGACCATGGAATTTTCTAGTACTTTCATGATCTACATATTTCCATTGTCAGCCAAATCAGTTCATAAAGAAACCAAATATTATGTTAGTGTAATGCCTTTATTCAAGTAAATTGTAAATTTTAAAACCTTATTTAGTATGGAATGATTAAAACCTGTCTAAAACTTCAAGTTTATTATATGCAAAATGTTTTAATAGATACTTTTAGTCAAAAACATTATCTACCCCTTTTCAAGTGTATTTTAAGCAGATCGTCTCTCAATTTATCATTTAATCAAAAAGAACATAAATGGTGTCTTTTGAGATGTTTCGCCGTCTGCTGGCGCCGTAAAACATAAAAAAACCGATGAGCGCAACCGGGTTAACTTGATTAAAGTTAAAGGGTTAACAATTTACTCGACGTTTTTTTCGTTTTTTAGTTGTCGTCGTGTAGATACTTCAATCCACAGTGACGCGCCCCACTTTGTCAAACTCCATACGAAAACCGTGTATTATGAGTATTATAACCGTATACTAAATATTTCTCATAGATCACTCATGTCTTCTCGCAGATTTTATTACGATTTTATTAACGCTGCAGTTAGTTAGTGTCTATTATGTCTTTATCTTTGTAGAGCAACTTTGTAACAAACTAAGTGACCGCTTAACTATTTATCGCGTTTCAGTGGGATACCAAGTTTCAACGTATTTCAACTGCCTCGATTCACAGAACTTTCTGTTCTGTTTGATTTGTTCTCAATAAACTAAAGATAATATTACCTATAGTATCCATGATAAAAGATAACGCTGTAGTTAAAGTTCTAAAGTTAGTCATAATTTGATCTAATTAATAAAAAAAAAGTTTTACTCGAAAGTATTCTTGTTTTTTTTTTTAAATGGAATTTTCTGTTATGCGCTAGACACTTATAAGACCGTGTTTGAAGTGTATATACTGTACCAGCATTAAAAATTGGATTTCAGCTTTCCTAAAGACTTTCAGATCACAGGTTAATATATAAGTTAACCTACCTATGATATATAGATAAAAACGTAGCCTTTTTGTTCTAGTGTATCTTTGACTTTGACTGGGATATGGTTTTTTTACAGCTACATTTATTCGTACTAAGTAAGACAATAAAATCTAAAACCCATCTCAAACTCCATTTCAGACAAAGCGGCCCTATGAGCTCGAGATTAATATGGAGTACATTTCCCGGCCACAAACGGCTTGTAGCGAGTTTATTGCAGCAAAGAGCCCGACATTTGCCGCGAGAATGACTGGAGGCTTATAGTTATCACGTTTTATTGTTGCATCCTTTATGTACTGCTTTGTTGTTCTTGCACCAAATTATACTATTAACATTTTCAATATTTTTTCCTTGGCAGTTTTGGCTTGAATACAATTGCATGACTTTATATGCTCCATTACCTAGGTACGGTTAAGTTAGTAATATTATAATATATTCGTTGGTACGATATAGGTACGTGAACCGTCGGTTTGGTTAATCCATGGTATTTTTCTCAATTCCATTCAGACAAATCGGTTTAGAAAGTGTGGATGAAGGAGTAACGAACATACCTACACTTGTACGCATCATACATTTGCTTTTTAGGGTTCTGTACCCAAAGGGTAAATACCTCTATTACTGAGACTTCGCTGTCCGTCCATCTGTCCGTCAGTCCGTCTGCCACTAGGCTGAATCTCTTGAACCGTTATAGTTATACACTTGAAATTTTCACAGATACTGTATTTCTTGGCCGCTATGACAACAAATCCTAAAAAACAGAATAAAAAATTATATAAATGGGGCCTCCCATACAACAGACGTGATTTTTTTCTCGTTTTTGCTCCAAATTTATATTAGGTAAACGCTTGTCATATTTAAAGAATATTTTGATTAATTATTCAGTTTTAAAATAAATAATAAAATTAAAATAATACAAATATTTAAAAATTACGTTTGTTGTATGGGAGCCCTCCATACAACAAAACGTAATTTTTTGTTCGTTGTTGCTCGATATTAATAATGACAACATAGGTAGATGCCTGAAATATTCATAGAATTTGCTTTTATAAAACGCGCGTTATAATTTCTCTCATATTAATTACGTAAGTGCAGTTTATTGTAGATTTTATGATTAATATTTGTAAGTAGCTTACATTAACCCGGGTAGTGCAGGACTCCTGTAATTAGGCATTGCGCTTTAGAAATTTATGTTAAAGCGTTTTAAACATTCCATTTAGAGCTCTTCTCAGTTGAGAAGCTTAACTGGTAAAAGCTCATAATATCCTGTAATACTATAACGCTTCCGTGAATTTATAACGTCTCACAAATTCGAAAATTTTTGGAGTATTTAATAGTAGTTTATGAAACGGATGCATAATGGAGGGTATTAAAACATGAGTGTGAGTTTAAAAAACGAGCCGCAGGCGAGTTTTTTAATAGTATCACACGAGTGTTTTAATACCTAATTATGTAGAGTTTCATACACTACTTTATCTACGCTCAAATTATCATAATTCCAAACCATAAAATCTTGCTAACGTTTGTCGTAAATCCTTCACTTTGTTGGTAAAAGATTGTGGGTCATTTTTGTTGCAATTACTAAAATGTCAGGTGGAGTTAAATTTTCTTTAGTACGTTTCACTGCTAGACATTTTTCCGCGCTAAGTTTTGACTAAGTAACAAAAATAACACATTGAAATGTTAAAAGTTAGGTATGGCGCCAAAATTCAGTTGCAAACTGCGTATAGTCTGTTAAAAAAGTCATGAAACAAAAAAGAGTAGAAAAATATTTATACAAGTCAGATAAACTATATTTTTAGTGGATAATTAAATAATCAAAAATTATACATAATTCTTTTCAATATTCTGCATGAACACACTTTTTAATCAGTCATATAAGGCAGGGAAAAATTATTGTTTCCGTGAATTAATTGTTGTCTATGGTCGATCATGACTACCAACTAAATGTTGTCTGTGGACTCCTTATATAAAAAAAAAAAAAAAACAAAATTGAGGATTGGCTCTACACTCTCTTTTGGCTATGACGACCACAGAGAAAAGAAAGTTATTCCCTGGTCTGTGATGACGACACACAAAAATACAGGAACCCAGAGCCGCGTATCGTAATAGAAATTATTCAACAATCTAGAGATATTTCCATAGTACAGCTATGTTATAATGAATAACTTTTTAATAATTATAGAAGTCTGTGAATAAAGTAGGTCAATATGTGACACATTTTGATTTCATAATTCGAACTTTAAGCAATGAGCGTAGATAAATGTTTGTTATATTACATATCGAGAGCTGCTAAAGCAATGACGAAATACGTTAAACGGATATTGAATAACCAAACACATAACATAATACCTATATCTCTAACATATAAAACTCTCGTGTCCAGTGTTCGTTACCAAAGTCCTCCGAAACGGCTCAACCGATTGTTATGAAGTTTTCTGTGTATTCGGTAGGCCTGTGAGTAGACTGTAAGCTATTTTTTTTATATCCCTGATGGCGAAACAACGTTTGTCGGGTCAAGTATATAAATGTAGTGTAAATAGACGATACATATTTTTTACGTCTGAAATTTCGAAGCACGGTTAGATATACAACTGGAAGGAACAAAATATCCTGATTAACATAAATAATATACCTAATATGTACGTGTAGTGGTCTAAAAAACTATTCACATAACTTACAGAGAAAACTTGCAGAGGAAGCATGCGTAAAAAAGTTCGAAAGAAATACTTATTTTGTAGAATATAGAATGTTATGACTGCATTTATATATACCTACTATTCCATTTACTACTTACTATAAGTCATATTTACGAATAATGGAAATAAATTATTAAGCTTTTAGTATGCTGATAAACGAATTATTGAAACAAATTACAGACAACATGAATCCGTGAATAAATAATTGTGTAATAGTGTAAATGAGTCACCATACCAAATCGTAATTACGGCTAAATATTTATATTATTTTAATGCTAGCGTGTAGGTATAATGGCGTACGTGTAATAAAATAACCATTTGCATACAAAAATTATTAATCGTTGTTAGTTGTAGCGATATGTGACTCAGTTTCCCTTTAGTTAACGAAGCTGGAGTATTTACCAATATGCCATAGATATTAGATAACTCTCCGTTTGGTATCGAACTTTTTTATCTTTACCGTACAAGACATGCCTCTACTAGGAAACAGTGAAGTTTAAATCTACGTTACTCGTTTTACACTTCTGAAAGAAAGATATTAATTCAAATCCCGATTTGTTGACAATCTTTATTCAAACATTATTTAATGAATGCCTCCAGGCTTGCAAAATGCGTAAAATAAACATTTTAGTATTCAGGAGAGGTCCATATCAACTCAGCGAAAAATAGAAGGTCAGTTTATACGAGAGGCGGCGTAACTTTGCGTCGCCAAATTCATTTTAAGCTCCAGATAAGGAATTGCCAATTTTGTTATCGTCACAGGATCACCGGGCTGCTCGTTTTTAACCGAACACGAACTACGGGAGGGTATCATGAAGCCCCGTACCTTTCGACCCGTGATTGGGCTCGGGTTGAACTAATAGCGGTCGGAGGTAGCGCGTCTTTTGTCCTTCAACTTATGGTTTTGAGGTATGTACTCGTATTTTGCTTTTGTAGTATACTAATATCCAAGACCAGAGGATTCACTAAATTTATTTCTTTCTTTCTCACTCTGACGAACACTTTTGTGGGTGCGACATAAAGCGTCGCGGAAGTATATACCTAACAGAAAAACTATATTTTTCCTAATTACTAAAAAACTAAGCCAGTTTTCAAAAAATCCTTCTGAGCGTTTTTAATTACTATAAACGACACATTAAAACAAAAAATACATTCATTGAAGTTTCTGAAAATAAATTGGAGAAATTGAGATTGTGGATCAACTTTTGGGAGAACTTTCTATCGAGAAAGTGTTATCCAATCGTGTTTCTGCTTCACAGTGATTTTAGATTAAGGACCTAAAATACATGGCGTTTGAATTTGAAGTAATGGTCGGTATATTTTCAAAACTGCAGGTCACTAAAAATACACTGTCTATGCCGTTAAGTATGTTATTCAGAACATAGCTTTTCTAGCTAAGCTTAGATATAAATTTCTTGTTTGGCAGTAGCTTTATTAAACGGTTTGCATTGTGGCCTAAGATCTCAAGTTTGCAATCTTTGATAATCTATATTTTCTTGATTACAACATGAGTTCACCAAACAACTCAGATATACCTACTTAATGTAAAAGTTTTTATGTGTAACTTTCAATCTCGTTTTCCCTTACATGGCAATGGCTCCGTTATAACACTGACCATTCGGGTCGAGTAGATTTGAATAGGGCAGCTGAATAAGGGTCTGTTATATTGAACTAGCCAATTGTTACAAAAGTGAATAGGAGGCCTTTCTTGTCCTAAATTACAGAGTAAGAGTTGACATTGGCCAATACAATTATAATACGTACGTGGAGGAAAACGAGAAAGTTGTAGATAACTTTATTATTTGTATTGACGACCTCCATGGCGCAGGGGACGCGCATCCTGATTCGAGTGGGAGGTCGCGGGTTCGATTCCCGCCAAGAGCCACTTTGGAGTTTTATAATTTCTAAATTGGCTTATGTCTGGTCTGGTGGGAGGCATCGGCTGTGGCTAGTTACCACCCTACCAGCAAAGACGTACCGCTAAGCGATTTAGCGTTCCGGTGCGATGCTGTGTAAAAACCGTTAGGGTGACTTTATACTTACCCCTTCCAAGCTAGTACATTAACATCTTCGGCTGCATCATCACTTACCATCAGGTGAGATCGCAGTATTATTGCCTCATTATAACAAAACAGAAGACAAAGTGAAGAACTACATCCAATTTAATATTAAATAAGTATAACCTAAGAGCATGAAATAAGACGTAATAATAAAAAGGAACAATAAATTTCTCCCTCGGGCGAACAAAGGCATAAAGAGCAAAAGAAGTGTCAGTTACAATCACTATTGTCACATTCAATCAAACCATTCAAACATTGCGAGCGGGGAGGGGGAAATAAAATCTAGTATAACAGTGCGACAAGGCTATCTTGGCGCGTGGCCAGAATCGGAACTAACGCCGCTATCTTGTGATACTGTTTGATAGTTCGCTCTGTCGGTATAATCATTATTGTATGATGACGTGTTATTTTTGCTTAATATTAACTAAAGTAAAACTAAAATTGAAGTAAAAGTGGGGAGATTTTATTTTCTGGCTGCCTTTGTTTTATAACGATTGACGACCGAATGGCGTAGCGGTAGCGAACCTGATGCCGTCTGGTCATGGGTTCGATTCCCACTACTGTTTGTGTGATGAACATGAATGTTTTCCAGTGTCTTTGTGTTTTTCAATATAATATAATATGTATATTATTATTGTTATCTAGTACCCATAACACAAGCTTACGCTTACTTTGGGGCTAGATTGCGATGTATGTTATGTCGTGATATTTATTTATTTATTATTTTTAATAACAGCGTCCTCCTGACAATGTCATTCAAGTGCCAAGAGAGCCTTGTCGGACTGTAACTCAGTATAACAAGCCCGGGGTCTGTATAGTAAAACAGTGGGATCTCATCCAATTTAGCATTCAATCTACGAGCCCGAGAATTGCGTCTTCCGAGATGACCCGCCGCGGCCGTTGCCGCCGTAAAGCGATGACCTCATCCGATTTATTTGATTGAACTCCCGACCTCGGTTACACTCATCCGTCAGCAGTTTATGGGACGCATACTGCGAATTTTTGAGAGTATCTTGACAGCCTCACTTGAAATAGAACCAGCTGGGTGAAAGGTTTAATTTAGAAAAACATGTATTTAGTAAGTAGTATATATTATAGTAAACTCAAAACTCAAACTCAAAATATCTTTATTTCACATAGGCCTAATATACAGGCTCTGGTCAGCATGATATTTGTCACATTTGTATGGCGATAACTCCAAGTCGACTTAAAACTAAGTTTACGAGGTTTCCAACGCGCCCTGCACTGAGAAGAAGTCCAGTATTATACGAAAGTAGTAACTTGTATATAATTGGAAAGAAGAATCATTGAAATTGGTAAAAATTTCGACGGATTTCGATAAAATTGAAGCAATATAGTGTAAATCGATTAATTAGGTATTATCTTTGTTTTGTACTTATGGATTGAAAATACGCAAGATTTATTTTATTTTAATTCAATAGAAGTGCAAGTTGCAAGATCTAAGTTATTTAATGTTTTTACAAAATAAAGATCTAAGCATTTATTGTAGTGTGTGTATTTTAGTTTCCTTTGATATGGAAATAATATAAAAGTTTTGAGAACTTTCCACTAATGGAAATAAATTGCTATGGAAGGCTTTTAGTCCACCGGTGGTACAAGTAATTCAGAGACAACAGAAATTCGAGTATAACAATTTAAGTGAACAATGGCTACTCATAATTTTGGAATTGATAATTTAAATCTTATAATTACAGTAATTTTATTATAAACTTGCTAAGTTTACCCAAACCCATATGGTTTGGGTAAACTAAGCAACCAGCTTATCGCTGTGGTTTCTTTGGGATTAAATCCAATCGATTTAGATTACTGAAAAGACCAGTGATTGTCGAGCTTCTTATTTAATGGAAAAAAGGTAAGTTAGGACAGAATTTTTATCAGCTGATTTTCGAACATTTTTGGCTACACAATCTAGAGTCACCGAAAATCTTTTTTTTTACTCTGTGATATTGTATCTTGTGCAAAATTTGTGACTGAAGTATCGTACCGGAAGCAGATTAGCTAGTTATCCATCATCCATTGGTCTTCGGTGGTACAATATAGCAGGTAACAGTATACCAGTGGGGTACTCGCAGTCGCACGAACGAATCGCAATCGCAAATCGACTCGAAATTTGTACAAAAACCTATACTAACCCACTCAGCCCACAATTTCACCGGAACATCGGAATACGTAATAGTACCTGACGGTACAGAAGGCTAACTCGGCAAGATGATTTTATTAAATAGCGACTCTAGCTCTAGCGCTGACACAAAAAGTGCAATTCAGTTCGCGATAGCGCTTGGCCACGCCTCCGAAACGAACTTCTCTTTCTATCACGTAACTTTATCGCATTCGACGTATTAGGGCTACCTTGTCATCGGGCGCACGCAGCGCGTGAGCTAGACCGTACGCGAACTAACGCGAGCAAAGTATCCGGCGCGTGGCGGCTGTCTGAAATTGTACGTCGAGACGCCTACCTGTAGTTTCTCGATCACGTGAAAAGTAGACTTGGCCTGCCGAAACTTAGGTACTATTATGTATTTCGTGCCGGAACATCATATTAATGACGAATGCTTCTTCCTGTAGTTATAGAGGCGATTAGGTACTTCATTCACTCCTCATGAATATATTTTAATAATCTTAACTGAATTTGTAAACGATGTAAGTTTTGTGTTACAAAACTTTGTTAATCTCTTTCACTGCCTCACTGGAAGTCATTTGAGGTGCTGATAAGAAAGTTTGGAACTTTGATGTCTTTGCCTGCATTTTTAAATTGATGACCGTAATATTTTCTGAAACTGAACTGTTAGTACTGAAATTTTCATAGTTTAACCACCGGTTTAATGGTGTAAAGTTAGGTTAATTTAGGAAAGTTAAACATGTATCTCTAGTATAGTGTTCCTACAAATTTAAAATTATCGATCTATTGAAATATTATAGTTGGACACAGTGCTCCATTGGAAAGAGAGTTTGAAACTTTGACGGTTTGGTTTACTGTTCCAATATGAGTATTAGTGAAAATTAGTATGATAAATAATATGAATAATTTCAACAACAAAAAAATTTAACGATCTGAATATTAATTTTATAAAATGCCTATTCAATGATACCTCTAAAGTCTATAGTAACCATATCTCTCGGCATTGAATTTTTAATATGACTGGCTAAAATTACGCCTATAAGTAACCGTTTCATTAATTTTTCTTTACTTGGTAACAACACTAATAAATTTAACACGAATCAATAGAGTATAAGAATCAATCAATCACGCCTCGTTATTTGAAACTAAATGTAAAACAAACAATACCACAATTTTGTATAATCTTCTAAAATCAAAGCTTCATTTAGTTTCAAACTAAGCCGTAATATGAGTAAGTTAATAAAAGTTAAGTTAGTTTAACAGCTTATCTTTTGAGCCAGTCTCCAGTTTTCATTAAATATGTAGTTGTAGGTACACTAAATTTCAAGCAGAAATTACAGAAAATCGATATTGTTCCCATCAGCAACGATCAGCGCGTTCCCGAAGTTAACGCTATTAAGTACGACAGGATTCAAGCACTGCTTTGTATGCAAAAGCGTTATCCCGTATAAACGTTAACAACTGACAATGAGAAATGAATTTACGCCCTGTAACGTTCGCGGCGTGAGTGACTTGAGTTGAAACGTGATAATTTTGTTTCGCTTAACTCATTTGGGTTCTAGTATTATCATCAGGCTCATAAAGTAGCCGTAAAGAAATTATATATATTTTCATCTCACCCGCTCGGAAAAGCGATCTTTTATGCCTGAAATGCGGGCGGGAAATGCTATTATATTCCCTAGGCTGCCAAAGCATTTTCATTTTTCCCACGGGAGACCAAGTAGTATGAAAATCCTTTCCGGCCCCAGGCTCGAAAGCATTTCCAAAGTAAAATTTGTTTGAGTTATCCGTGGTCAAACTCGTATAACGTGTCATATCAATGTCAAATGTCAAAGCTGAAGACTTCTTTTTTTTAATAACACATACGATCAAAAACGAAGTTCGTTCGTTAAAGTTTGTATAGGTAAATTAGATTTTTTAATTTTACTTTTTCTTATAATATCAATTAAAATAATAACTCTTACTTAGTTTTATTAATTATATAAAAGAAATCTAATTAAATCCTTGATTTTTCCTCATTGTTTATGTATTTATTGTTAATATATTTATAAACTTTGATATTATCTACGGTTCTTAGAAATTGTTATTTCAGAACGCATTCAAAATAAAAGTACAGAAAAAAAGATTCTCAATTTTTTTTTCTGATCTAGTGTTAGTTGTCTATGTTTTCAATCATGATTAAATGATAATACCTTTAATACTTTTTGGCTTTATAAATTTTTTTTTGTTTTAACTTTAAATTAATAATAATGATTGTTGAAGGTGGTTTCAGTAAGTGAAATTATTCAGAAGTACTAAAAACATCACGTGATGCGCTGGGCATTTTCTGTGACTTATCCAAGGCGTTTTATTGTGTTGAGCATGAAACATTGGTCAGGAAGTTACACCACTACGGAATTAAAGGTGCAGCTCTTGATTTGATGAGCTCCTATCTGAGCAGTCGCATTCAAAAAGTAGATGTCAATGGGAAACGATCTTCTGGGTCGACTGTGAAGATGGGAGTTCCTCAAGGGTCTATTTTGGGTCCATTCCTGTTCCTTATTTACATCAATGACCTTCCTTACCTTACTAAGGACAAGCATGAGATAGTACTGTTTGCTGATGATACATCACTTTTGTTTAAAATTAATCGACAGAAAAAAAAATTTGACGATGTAAACAGTTGTCTCAAAGAAGTAGTACATTGGTTTGAAGCTAATAATTTGCTTCTCAATAGCAAAAAAACAAAATGTATTAAATTCACCTTACCTAATGTTAGGCAAATTCAAACGAATGTAAAACTAGGTGTAGAGGAATTGGATCTTGTAGACACAACTGTATTTCTAGGAATAACGTTAGATGCTAAACTGCAGTGGGACCCTCATATAAATAATTTATCGAACAGGCTTAGTTCTGCTGCGTACGCGGTAAAAAAAATTAGGCAGCTGACAGACGTCCAGACTGCTCGACTGGTATATTTTAGTTATTTTCACAGCATTATGTCCTATGGTCTTTTGCTATGGGGTAATGCTGCTAACATTGATACTATTTTCGTGCTGCAGAAGAAGGCTGTTCGTGCCATTTATAAAATGGGCCCAAGAGAGTCTTTAAGAGAAAAATTCAAAGAATTTAATATAATGACGGTACATGCACAGTATATATTCGATAACTTGATATATGTGCATAAAAATATTAATAACTTTGTTAAGAAAAGCGATCTCCATGCTATCAACCTTAGAAGTAAAAATAAACTTATAGTTCATAAAACAAGACTAGAGAAAATAAATAAATCATTTAAAGGCAATGGGATACGCTTTTATAACAAACTCCCTAATGAAATATTAAACTTATCCCTCAATAAGTTCAAAGTCGCTGTAAAACGAAAGCTCATTAATAAAGCTTACTATAGTATTAAGGATTACTTACATGAATCAAATCCTTGGGGATGAATGAACTGCTGTAATTATACTAGCTCAATTAGTTTTAAAAGCTTTTGTGAAGTGGTGATAACAGAAAACAAAACCCGGCTGAGTTTGTTGTGGGCTTCTTCTCAGTGCAGGGCGCGTTGGAACCCTCGTAAACTTAGTTTTAAGTCGACTTGGAGTTATCGCCATACAAATGTGACAAATATCATAAGGACCATTTACAAGCGCCTATATATTAGGCCTATGTGAAATAAAGATATTTCATTTCATTTCATTTCATTTCATTTCATTTCATTTCATTTCATTTCAACATTTAACATAACTCACAATGTCGATCTAAAGTGTTCTTCTGGTGATTTTCCTCGCTGTGGTGAGATGAAAAATTTTGTGTTACGTACGGGCGCAAATTTTTTTGGGTCTCGTGTCTTCGAATGCCTCGCTATGCTCAGGATTCTATTCTTTGAACCCCTCGCTGCGCTCAGGGTTCAACCCTAGAATCCTTCGCCGCTCAGCATTCAAATTTGACACTCGGCCCAAAAATCCACTTTGCGCCCTTGCATAACAAATAACTATTTATCGTTAGCAACCATATTTGGAAATTTTCCATTATGTTTGTAGAGCCCACAGATTTTAGTAGAGCCTTGCAAACTCGAATGGAGACAAGAAACTCTCACGACGATGCAAGATTGCAAGATTGCTGGATTCGAATTTGAAGAAGAATATAAAATTAATGGTCTCCACGAACCAGCAATGCGGTATTCTCATAATTAGTACCAATCTCAATATTCTTAAAGGTGTGTGAAGCCTACCAGCTAGGTCTAATAGAAACCTTTAGGTACTCCTACTACTTTACCCATAACTGGGTCGTGAAAAGTCGTTGAGATTAATAAAGTCGCAAAGCTGGGTACAGGTCCTATCTCTCTCCTCTCTCTCTCTTTTGGAAGAAAACTTCTCCATGCAACTGCATCGCGGGTTAGTGGTGTTAGTTCTTTTATAATAATGAGGCCCGTATATACCATTATTAGATATTATGTCATGAATTCTGATTAACTGTAGTTTAGTTTGGAAACGTTAAGTGTGAATTTCATAAATAACATAGAGCATTTTAAGACTTAAATAACAAGGGTTTTTATATGGAAATTTTAAGTTAAAAATGTCAACCTAAGTTGATAACGTAACTCAATACCTTATACGTATATACAGTTAATCAGTTATTTTAAGCTCACGAAATACGTCATAGTACCTAGTTAATTATTTTTAATGTACAGCCTACAGTTAAATTATTTGTGTAGTAAGTACACAAAAACACTGCTCTTATTTATAGACACTGTTTGAAAATTGAATCCTACCTGAACGATTATGGCACGGAACTTTTTATGGAAGCCTTGAGAAATATAGAATGGCATTATAATAATTTCTGTTGGACCGAATTTCATAGGTTATCTTTGAATCTATTTTTAATTTAATAAGACGTGGGTTCGAGCCAAATCACGATCCGCTTCTACTTCTTTATGAATGTGATTCGAGGAAAACTTATAATAGGCGGAATTTTAAAGAGGCGGCATTTTACTGCGATAAACTTTAAACAAGCCATTTGTGGGCGGGAAGTGTCCTTTCGAATTAATCTCAAGTATAACATAAATACGTTTACAAATCCAATATACTTTTCATAACTTATTTATTTCAGTTTTTATGAAGAAAAGAAAAAGTTTTGTTAAACAGTTCTTCACGCTCATTAAAGAAAGAAAGCTTCTGGACCTTTTCCTTTAAGTCTAAAAATAAGTCTAAAACTTGAAATGTATTATATACAAAAGTAGTATCACCATTCCAAGTACTTGAAAAATAAGTAGGTATACATTTGTAATTTTAATCGATTCGATCGAACAATAAAATAATTTACTCAATCAGCAGTATTATCTAATCCAGTTTACTATTTTTACGTGATAAACTGTAACTGAAGATTTAACTTTTAATGGGTTGATGACTATGTTGATGATGGAAGCTTAAAAATTCAAGTTTTATTTAATTTTTCGAAAGTATTAGACTAACTTCACATTGTAGGTTTATGGAAATGAATTTTGCGGACATAATATTTATGCATCTATATGTTTTTAATAGAAACTTTGCTCCAAAATTTCCACTCACCTCATTGGTTCCTGAAAGATATTTTTTTTCAGTTTCCCAGATTTCGTGCTATCGGGAATATGAAGTAAATGGGGTTATTGATGAGCAGAGTTTTTATTAAAAACATATAGATGAATAAATAATATGATTATGCCCGCAAACCTGATTGCCATAAGCCTACGATGTATATTTAGCTCACTATTAGCGAAAAACTAAATAAAATTTTAATTTTCGCGTCCTGATGATTTGCGCAGTCCCCCTTAAGTGTAAAATCACAGTGTTAAGAGATCGAGGTATCTCTAGAATATCTTTAATCTGTGGTAAAATGCTATAGTCTTTGGCAGGTAACAATAACGTGACACCATGAACGCGCCAATAGCACTATGGCTGATCAAAAAGCTTCGTTTGTGATCTTGTGAAAATTGACCCGACGAAAACTAATTTGGACCGAGTACGTGAGTCGGAACGTCGAGTTAACAAATGCTTTTTAATTGGCGCCTTTTTTCCGAAAGCAAATATTTGCCATATTACATTTTGTGTAATTTGTTTTTCACTTTATGGTCTAGGATCCCGCTATACAACAACCTTCACCGAGCTGCTTATTGGATGAAAACTATTTATTTTATATCCAATTAAATATGTCAATAAATTTATCGCAAGTGGGTTGCCTAAAAAATTTCAGTCCAGGATATGATTAATGAAGAATTTAAAAAAAATCCATTGTAACATGAACTCCTATTTGTTAGAGTTCCGTTGACATCTGAGGTTTATTCATTTCATTTACTGAGGGTACAGCCCAAGGTTCAGTGCTTGGACCTTTGCATTTTATTGCCTATGTCAATGATATGAATAAGATCTTCAAACACTGTAGCACCTACCAGTACGCTGATGACACATGTATGATTGTAGCAGCTAAACACGTTAATGATGCAGCAGTACTTCTACAGGAAGATTTATGGTGCCACGATAGTGGTCTAATACTGAATTCTCAAAAAACTAAATTAGTTCATATACATTCTCCAAATCTTAAATCAAAGTATTACTGCTCATCAGCACAGTTGTTTGCATTTTCCAATATCTAACTGTAACTGCCCCATTATTGAAGTAGTTCAGTCACATAAATATCTAGGGTTGATAATTGATCACCGTTTTAACTGGCATGATCATATAAATCATGTATGCGACAAACTTAGAGCTTTTTTAGCAAATATTTACATAATCAAGAAAAAAATAAATTATAAAGTTAGGTTGATACTGTATAATGCCCTGGCTGATTCAATCATAAGTTATGGTGTGAGCAGCTATGGAAGAACCGATAAAACTTATCTTCATTACATTTATCATTTACAAGTAAGGATTCTTAAAGCTATTGTTCCCTTAAATATTAAATTAAAAGCGAAAGAGGATGAAAATATTTTATTTAAACACTGTAAAGTAATAAACATATATGATAAGGTTAATTACCAACTATTAAAAGAGCAATTTTTTAACTTAGATATTCAAAAGACACTTAAATATGAAAGATTTACTCGGAGAGCAGCACAAAGTTTACTAGTGACCATACCTGCCAAAAATAAATATGGAATGCGCACCACTGCCTACATGGTTCCTCGCTTAATAAATAATTTAGATTACAAATTTAAGAATGGATTAACTCCAAAAAACATTAGTAAAAAATTTAAAGACTTTTTTATAAAAAACTGTAATAACAGATGACAGATTATGTGCACTTACTGTAAACTCTAGTGGTTTGTTAGTGCAGATATATTTTTGTACCTATATGTATGCTTTGTAACATTAAATAAATTAAAAAAAAAAAAAAAAAAAAAAAAACACAACGATATAAATCGCGTAAACACTCGAATGCGTAGGTATTATGTAAGTACTGAATGCATTTTCGTTACTTTTTATTTCCATACTAGCTCCAGTCTGACTTGAGCTCTTACGTCCTAGCCTTAGGTGCTTGTCCATTCCGAGTTTCAAGTCACCTACTTGAACTCATCGATAAAGGTTCTGATGTCTATAATTTCTGAACTACAAAAGTGATGATGATAAAATTTATACGGAATAATTTTTAAAGAACCTCCTTTCTAACAAAAAAAGAATGAATGAAATCGGACAACGGGTTAATGAATTATAACTAAATACACATTTTGACTTTGATGCCGTCTTCCAGGGAAACCATGACGAATTCCGGGACAAAAAGTATCCTATGTCCTACCTCGGAGTATGAACTATAATCATGTTAAGTTTCATTTAAATCCATCCAGCGGATTAGCCGTGATGCGCGGTCGTGAAACAGACAGACAGACAGACAGACAAAAATGAAACAAATTACAGTTTTGGCTTCAGTATCGACTAAATAGTGTCCTCCAACAAAAATTTTCAAAATATCTTCAATGTACAGAATTCGACCCTTTACAGTTTTATTATAAGTATAGATAGATATAGATAGATGTGCTGGAACTCACAATATTTTTTTTTTCATCTGTATCTGGCGGCTGGTATTTGCTCAGTTTTCGCCTAGAAGCCCTTGAGTAGGACATACAGCCGTTTGTGTAAGTGAGCGCACTCTTCTCAGCACTGGTTGCCGTACTAAAGTGAGTAACATTATATTTTCGTCTATAAATGCCTTCTTCCAAAAGACATTGAATGTACACTCAAGTATGAAGACGAAATGTTTTAAAAGTTAAATGCAAGGAACATCTTATTTAATAAATGTATGAAAGAAGTAAAGTCTAGAGTTTTAGCTCACGAATTTCTGCTTAGCGAAGAGGAAATATGTACCGTTTCAAGTCATGACCATAGTAGTTTGGTCAGGGTAGGAGGTTTTTATGTCATAAACTCATAAATCATCAGATAAATCTCACATTTCACTCAGTGTTCTCAACGTATGCGTTTCATATAAGACAGTCAAAGAATAAGAAGAATAAAGAATATTATTTTTAAAATATTTCATAAGTTAACTAGAAATCCTCTTTGGAACGAATGCAGACGACGAACAAAAGTCCTATATGACTTTCATACATGGCAGACAAAAGATCATGCCATGTATGAAAGTCATATTATGCTATAGAGTATGCTTTTACTTAATCAGCGTCAGTACGCAGATTTTTCTAACCGTTGAATATACCTACTCGTATTGTTACACATAGTACTATCATCCCATTATTTATGTCTATAATTCCTTATAACATATTCCTAGCACTATGGACTGTGCGGGCGCTGCTGCTGCATCAGCAGAGACTCTAAAGTGGCGAAAATGTACTGTATTTACGCCACATATTTATAGCCTTCCTGGAGACTACGTACTTGAGTAGTTTTGGTTCTAAACATTGGAACTCACTTTTATGTACTAGGCATTTAATCAACGCCTTTCGTGATCTGAAAGCAAAAAAAAAATAAAGAGCAATTAATTATTAATTTGCATATACGTTCATACGACGTTTTTCAGCACACTTGTGAAGAAAACAACTGACTCAGTATATGGACATCCGAAAGATTTACGTATACCTTTTTCGTACAAGCAAACAACAACAATCTGTCAAAATTCTATAGGTGGCTGCTGAGCAAACTACAGCGTGGCCTTACTGCCGTGCTATTCTGCAAACGAGCGTACATCTCTCCATCTATGAATTTGTCAGTTGTAATAGAGTACAATTTTGCATGCCATGCATGCAAAATTGTACTCTATTGCCATGCATGCATGGCTTGGCAGCTGTCTGGTAGCTGTTTCCGAGATGGACATTTTGTAGAATAGCACTGCTGTTTGTGGCAATATATAAGCAATATAATAGAGTTAATGAATATTTCATAATTTGTTACCTACTTTAATTGCTACTCGCTATTTTATTTTACTCAGGCACAAATTTTAAAAAGGTGAAAAAGTAGAATATCTCTTTTAATGTTTAAGGTTTCAGGTACTAGGTTAACTCTTACGGATTCCATTTGAACACGCCAAGAATTTTCCTTCACAAATATCCTGCGTATTTTGCTGCCATTTTCTAAACGCTCGGTATGCCGGCTATTTAATAATTTCTGAAAAGGCTACTTAGAAGCAGTTTCTCGTAAAAAGCATCCTGACGTATGGCAGCTATAAGTTTGCGCACAAGAGGCTGGATCCATGTAATTAGATGCCTTAGAGATTTATGTTATGATATTTTTTCAGATTAATTTTTTTCTTACCTGTGAAAATCTTTTTTATAGCCGACCCCGCAAATATTCTAGGATTTTAGAAAATTCTTACTAACGGAGAATACTTTCCAGATTTGTATTGAGATTATGCAAACGCTCAAGACTTCATTTCGCGGAAAAGGTTTTTAAATTTTCTTTAAATCTACTGTTAAAAGCGTTTCCCTTTCTTCCTTAGTTCTATTTTCATACTGATTTTATTTTCTATCACGGGAGTTCAACAAGTTTTCGGGTGGTGATGAAATTAAAATTAACCAAATGAATCCAAAATTCCTCAGGTTTGGATTAATTTTAACTGATCACAGATGTTATTTAAGGGCGATGGGTACCACCCGGGCGCGAAAATTCAAATTTTATGTAGTTTTTCGCTCATAGTGGGCTAATTATACATCGAAGGCTAAAGGCAATGAGTTTTGCGGGCACAACATTTATGCATCTACATGTTTTAAATAAAAACTCTGCTCAACATTACTCATTTACTTCATATTGGTTCCCGATAGCTCGAAATCTGGGAAACTGCATATGAGAAGAGTGGAAACTTTCAAGCAAAGTTTCTATTAAAAACATGTAGATGCATAAAAAGTAGGCCCGCAAAATGTATTGCCGTAAATCTACAATGTGTAGTTAGTCTAATATTTGCGAAAAACTAAATAAAATTTGAATTTCGCGGGCTGGTAGGGCCGCAACACCTTTAGTGTTTGGACTATTCTGTTCTGAATGAAAAGATCAGTCCTAAAAAACAAATTTTTATGCCATGTTGTCATCACTATTACATTATTAGGGTTTCACATATTATTATGTTGCTATATATGCGTATTGGTTGCTCGTAGAATTCCTTTTGTATTTCCTTTATCATGCTTTGTCGTAAACTTACAATTAAGGGGGATATCATGCCGACACTTTCTTCATACAAACATAGAACTGTGATAACTACAAGTGGTAGATTCAAATAAAGTATAATATCGATTTATTTCATCAGTGTCTATGTTGAAAGATATTCAAAAAAATAAAAAATATATAGCTTTTATAGTTACGGGCCTCGAAAGATTGACATTTTGACCCTAAATATATGGCATCTTTGAGCGTAAATATATAATAATATTAGGAGTATAAAAACTGTTATGAAAATTATCACTGAACATAGTTTATATACCTATTAATTACTTGAAATAAGTTTACTTTGCAACCATACATTGAGGAGTTTTTTCTACAACAACAGCAATCATACTTCCGCAATATGTGAATAGAAGCGCTATCAGAGCATTAGCCTAGATTAAAAAACATCTAAATACAACACTTGTATAGGCACAATACTTTTTGTACTAATATGTTTAGATACATAGTTTTCATTTGGCTCTATAGGTTGCCAAATGATTGATGGATGGATGTTCTGGCCGATAAAAATGCAATTTTAAATCCTAAAGATATAATTTACGAATATAACACAACAAAATTGTGCGTTACTTCCTAATAAGACTAGTATTATATACCAGTAACCATACTTAGTCCAACATTATTTTCCTCTTAAGACGATACGACGATAATGAACAATTAAATTTTACCTCGAAAAAAATATTATTTTACCTCGTATTACACACACTGTTTATCATCCCAAGCTATTATAAAAACTAGGAGTTCATACCTACTTTAATATTTTAACTTAAATATGCAAGGATTCGTGCAAAAATTCTAAAAAAAAAAACAAAAATAAAATTAACGACGCGAACGCAGACCAATCAAAATTGAGAAAGTGAAAAGTCCTATTTCCCTCCCATCAAATTAAATTTTTCTCCAGCTATCTTCTGAAGCCAATTTTCGATTCTCCTATAGATTTACTAATGATTCATATAAGATCTTTGTAGTTTCTTTTTCTCTATACTTGGTAGTTTACTGAAACGATTGCCATGTTCCACTTAGTGATCACAACACAATTGTAGTTCCATTTACAATGCGACATGCGAGCATTATGTACTGAAAAAGGAACGGAAAATGCAGCCGAGTGCCATCTACTTACGGCTAAGTAATCGTTTCGCACAAGTTTAATAATATTTTATGGATGTAACTTGTGCGTATAAAATTTATTTCTAACTTAAGTTTTGACCGCGGCTCCACCCAAGTGAATTTCGGTTTTTTACCAATCCCTCAGAATTAGAAAATTAAAAAAAAATCTTTCCACCACTTCCTTTTCTAAATTTTATTGACCTTTCATAACGTAGGTCCATGTTAAAAAAAAAATTAAGTGTTTTTGATACATTGCAAATATAGTTTATTTTAAACCGTGGAGTTTTCAGAATAAAATTTTCCTCAGAACCGATAGAAAATCAATTGTATGCTGAAAACCGATAGAAAATCAATTTTATGTTGCGTTGCTTTGTACGAGATACGTTATCTGCTAATAACATAACACTGACAATGAGCAACGAATTTACGAACGGACAGGTGTCATGTGAGTAACGTTTACGGTCGATATGGCGATTTTGTTGAACACATTTTTTGTCACGCACTTCTGAAACTGAAATCTATAATAACGCAATTTAATCACTACACTGTACGAGAACTGTTGTTAATTGCTATTAACATAACACTGACAATGGGCAACGAATTTACGCACGGACAGGTGTCATAGGTGTAACGTTTACGGTTTACATGGTGATTTTGTTGAATACGCAATTTTGGTTCGTACTTCTGAAACTGAAACCTAATAAAGCAATTTAAGCGCTGCTTTGTACGAGAACCGTTATTTGCTATTAACAATTAAAATAACACTGACAATGGGCAACTTTACGCACGGACAGGTGTCTTGCGTGTAACGTTTACGGTAGATATGACGATTTGGTGAATACGCTTTTTTGGTACGTACTTCTGAAACTGAAACCTAATAAAGCAATTTAAGCGCTGCTTTGTACGAGAACCGTTATTTGCTATTAACAATGAAAATAACACTGACAATGGGCAACAAATTTACGCACGGACAGGTGTCATGCGTGTAACGTTTACGGTTGATGACCATTTGGTGAATACGCTTTTTTGTACGTACTTCTGAAACTGAAACTTAATAAAGCGATTTAAGCGCTGCTTTTTACGAGAACCGTTACTTGTTTTTAACAATTAAAATAAGACTGACAATGGGCAACAAATTTACACATGGACAGGTGTCATGGGTGTAACGTTTACGGTTGATATGACGATTTTGTTAAATACGCTTTTTTGGCACGTACTTCTGAAACTGAAATCTAATAAAACGATTTAAGCGCTGCTAAAGCTATTTTACTAATTTAGTTATATTTATTACTAAGCTTTTGCTAATATTTCGATTGAACAAAAAAGGCAAAATACGTTCTCGTACCTCAAGAGCTGTAATATTCCCAATAAACTTGAAAACGAGATTAACTAACACTTGATAACGCCCCGTTTAGCGCCGCTCCGTGCTCAATACTTATCTCGAGCTATATTACTAATTTGAAATTGCAATAAAATTGTACGCTCAATTTCAAGAAAAAGTTTAGACTCAGTTGTGTTGCTAGAAATATTTAGTTTAATGCTGGTGTTTTATAATTTAGTTATGTCTATACAACCGAAAATGTGTGAAAGGAGAATTTTAACAACAATTAATAAATACATTTCCTAGGAAATCTATAGAAATCCTAAACTTGGTCGCAAATGTGTGAATTTTTTTTTTTTTTGTAATTTGCCTAAAATACTATTTCTGTAACATATATAAAATTGAATTAAATAAAATGCGTATAGCGTCGTACGCGTACCTACTAGTACTACTACGCTAAATATGTAGAGAAGGACGACCCCTGCCCTGTTGGACTAGTAGCTGATCGCTAGTAGCGAATATACAAGGAAGGATAAGGACCTTGTGCGGTGGCTTACCCTCGGAAAGGCCTTTATTCTAACTGCTATAATTGAAATTGAAATGCATTGATAATGATAGATAGTTTAGTAGATTAAAGGGCAGATGAAGTCTGGGAATTCTAAAAGCAACGTACATTTCCCGGTCACTCTATAAACTGCCTTTAGCGAATACGGATTTACTTGATAACTCCAACTCGATAGCGGAAATGGCTGGTCAGAGGCAGTGCCCAAGTATGACCCAATTCCGAAAAAGATCGTTACCCATCGAATTGAGTCCAGAGCCCAAATTGGATCCTACTTGCATTTAAATACGCCGCAGGCCAATGGAGATTTTTTTTAAATCAATAATGAAATGAGAAAAATTTAGTACTTATAAATATAAAATGAAAATAAAACAGTCCAAGTGTGAGTCGGACTCGCGCACTTAGGGTTCCGTAGTAGGTACTATAGAAAAAATAAAACCATAAGAATCACTTTTCTTACCAAACCGCAATCTTAACTTTGTTCATGTCGATCTTTAATACCTACTGAAATAAAGGGTCATCGTGACATAGACCCTGGACATGGCGGACGGCCAAAAAAATGTCGCCAGTTTATCGGTGCCATTGTTTTGTGTTGTGTTTGCTTGTACGAAAAAGGTTTATGTAAATATTTAGTTCGGATGCCCATATCCTGAATTTTCGTATCAGATGCCGTGACAGACAGACTGTAAATTCATAAGAATGAGGCGGTGGTCTGTAATAGACGCGTAAGGTCGCGTCCGACGTAACGTTGTACGCGGCCTATGAATGTTTACTATGGAAATGTACGAGTATGGTCTCTCTGAAACGACTGACGCGGCGCACGAACGACGAGACCTCGCTAGACATTTCCATAGTAAGCATTCATAGGCCACGTACAGCGTCACGCCGGACGCGACCTACTATGTCTGTTACAGACCACCGCCTGATGAAGACATTTACCGGCGTGCAAGCACCTTGCTTTGCATGCAGGCGTAGTTTACATTATAAATTGGTATTACAAGGGTGTTAGTGTGAGCATTGTAATTACAGCTGCTACTAAAATTACCGTAGCTAATAAACAGGTTTTCATATTAAACATTTTTTATAAAATTCTCGAACTGGTAACTTTGAGGACTTCCTTTTCACAACTCATACATTTTTAGGCTCCGCCCTGAAGCCGGATTTTTTATTAGTCAACACTGTAAAATGGCTCTCATAATGTACAGCGGTATGTGCTGTCAGCCGTACAGAAATATGATGTACCACGCGCGACGCCATATTTGAGAAATTTTTGGCTTCAACATATTATATATATTTCACATCTTTGCCGTCCTCTTAGCGTATTTCGTCATTGGGCTCGACATAATATATATTTATAAACTATATTTTGATGGACGGAATTTTAAATAGGTTATTTTTATGAAAAAGTAAAGGCCAAAAAATACGAAAACTCATTTTGGGGGCAACATAGAAGTATTGCAACCAGACATAGAAAGCAGTGCAGTGTGCATGTTTACATGGACTTTTTCGTTTGCGCAGTGCACATGCAGTCTGGCTGCAGTTAATCATCGAAATTGGTTTTCTATCATCCAGACTAGGTACCTAATAGCTTTAAAAGCGGCCTCATGTTAGTACTCATATGAAGAGAGTACAGAATATTTATTCTCTTTCAAGTATGTAATGGAATGGAATTGTTAGATTTTATTATATTGACTCAGATAATATCAGACTCTTCAGATGTATTTTATTAAAATGTGAATTTGTCAAAGGGATGTTTACTATACTACTTTTACAATTAAATTAAATGATAACCCTTAGATACTTGTGTCTCATATAATATCTTTCTTCTCTAATTTATAAAATCCTCGTTTTTGTTGCCTAACTCCTCCAAAATAAGATGAGTTTGGTTGTAAGTAGAGAAAGAATAAAGAAGAGATGGATGAATTGTATGAAAGTGGATTGATTGCACGTTGACAGCTGATACTGATAGAGAGTATGGACGAAGACTCCATTACTGGCCCGTAGAACCCGGGAACTTTCACTCATTTATGCCGTGAAAAATGAAAAATCAAGGAATTTGCAAAAAACGCGGGCAACAGCTTGTTATTTATAAAGGTCAATAAGAATAGGTAGATATCGTCTAATTTAAAAAAAAAAGATTCCGACGAATTAAGAACCTCCTCCGTTTTTGAAGTCAGTTAAAAATGAACTGCCTATATTTTCGCTCCGTGGAGGAGCTTTAAAAATTTTTGAACTAAAATCAATATTCGGAAAAAAAACATTGGTACCTACATGTTGTAAAATACAAATATCGTTCGTACGTGACGAATTCAGCCGAAAACGCACGTAGACAATTAACTGAGACTGACGTCTGCAGTAATACATGCACTGAATCAACTGACCCTCGGCTCAATTTAAAAACAAAAAAAAAATACGACTCAATTTATTGAACCAGTAACGAATACAATAGTGCACTGTTGTATAGGTATAAGGAATTGCAATGATATAACGATTAAGTAAAATACTGCTTGGTACATTTCACTATACAAAGTAAATTAAAATCGAGTAGAAACATATTCTTGTGAAATTAAGGGACGATGGTACCTAGAATTTACTAGTTCCTCGGGTCAACTAGAATCATAAATGCTTCGTTATTCTATAGAGTATAGACGTTAGCATTATTGACTGTAGCTCATAATATTATAACATCGCATATTCATATCGATTCTCTTATTAAGACCGCTATCGCTTCGAAACCTATAAAATGTGCCTACCTATTTGATTAACATGTACGCTCGAATTGCACGATTGGCTGACTTATCGATACCTAACGTAAATCAATCCCATATATTTTTTAAATTTTTAAAGCAGTCGTCCTTAGACTCCCGCGCAGAAGGTTTGTATTCGTTGAGATATGCCGATACGACAGAGGGGTTAGTACTGGTTCTTGAACGAATTTCGAGCCGACTCGCATAGCACAAACGAATCGAATTCCTTCATACATTGACAGCCAACGCCATCTATTGACAGCCGCATGTCGTTAGCTGTAAAGGTGTGGAGGAATTCGATTCGTTTGTGCGATGCGAGTCGACTCGAAATTCGTACAAAAACCTGTACTAACTACAGATAATTCGGTTGTATGACGTTTTTATTACTTAGTACCATGGATTTGAGATGGTTCGCTGAATGTACTGTTTAACTCTCATAATGTTAATTAACGAATAAGGACCAGTTTCACTATCGAAACAGTATTATCTCATAAATCAAATGAAGTGGTTTATATGAAGCGAAAATTAAATTTAAGACGTTAATATCATAGCTTTTAGCCGTACGTATTTAATTTTCCTGCTTGAAAACTGCCAAGAAATATCAAGTTGGAAATGAAATTCGCAGCAATAGCATTTAATTTCCTAGAAATAGTGAAGTCAGCATAATTAATCGCAACGTAGTTATCGTTGCCTGGCTAAGACTCGTATCAACATCGTATAGTTTGTTTATCGCTAAGTACTGCATGTAATTTGCATGCTTTCTGCATTTTTGAGACGTAGGTATATATTTGCGCGGTAGCTAAAAATATTGTGATTTAACTGTTTTGCACACAGGTAAGATTGCATGGAGAAGGAGAGTAGAATTCTAAAATCATTCTGAACGATAGGATTTATAAAAATACGGTAGAATTTGTAAAGGTTCTGATAAGAATGAGCTTAGAGTTGGCTCAGAAGGTTCAAAGCCAAAATGCTGACATCAGACAGGGAAATTCTATATTTCCGGGCGGTTTTTCATATAAGTTTCTTGTTAACGTAAACTATTCGAAGGCTAATTATTTTCCTTATTGCTCTGTATTACCAAGCGCGCTCTCAGAAAACTCATCTCTAGCTGGCCGCTTAGCTAACATTATTAAAAGCTTCACATGTCCATGCCTTGTAGGAACTTTCAATTACTTCGAATTTCGTGGCAATAGAGTCTAGTTCCCGTGACAAACGAAAAGACGAACAATATAAAGCGTACTTTTTTAGCTTGTAAGATTCTTATTGTCCATGCGAAGTTAATTTATCAAACGGTTACCCAGTTTATTAGGTAACTGAGACAGTTAACGATAGGTTATGAATTTTTTTGATGAATAAAATTAAATGCGTCCTTCCTCTAGTAACTTTGTATACTGTATTTACGAATACGATTTAGCAAATAAGTCTTAAGCTATTTTAATAAAAGAGAATGAACTGCTCTAAACTGTTTACTGCATGGGAGAACTGTTCAAAAGTTGCATTCATTCTATTTATGACCCGCATTAAAGTTATTTAATAAAACGCTGCTAGTTTCTCTTTCAAGAAGTGCATACGTAGGTATATTATGACTTTTTGCATGCGCGTATATTTGAATAGTTTCTTTCTTTGTTATTCTTATAGTACTCAGTATATTTGATTAAACTACTTAAGGTAAGTTAAGGTTTTAATATACAACTTGTTGGTTACTTGCCATAATTAGCCGAAAGCCTTCAGTAGGGGACGATGCCTGAAAAAATATCACAAGTTGTCTAGCTCATATCCTGAGCGAACTATAGGGAGTTCAAAAATGTACCATAAATTTTAAATGACATCCCTAAAAACGGCTCATTCAATGTAAATGAACTGTAAATAATGAAAAGTATTACGCTTTGTTGACCGCACAGTTAGGGTTGCTAAAAACAATGTTTCTAAATTAGTAGTTAAGTTTTGTATTGAATAATTGGGTCTTCTTATCTCCATTAACGTGTTTCTAGGATCAAGTAAAAAGGTTAGCTGCAGGCACACTATACGAATTAACCAACACCTTGTATATTAACCTAAACATAGTGAAAAATTGTAGCCTCTTTTCGTTAATTCTCAAACTCTAAAGGTAAAAAAAAGATTCAATTAAATAGTAAGGTCTTTGAGAATGGTTAATCAATTTTATAGGCCGTAAATATTTGGCTCCGGGAAATTGCCTCCGATCATGCAATGGAAACGCGTTTTCTTTTTTCTGTGACACTGTTTAAATCTATTGAATGGACCTAATTGGTTTGCTGATAAAAAAACCTCAATGACTTTATTTCTTCAGGGTTCAGCAAAACATTTTTCTGATGTAAAGTGCAGCAAGGTATTTTCCTCATGTTAAGTGCAGCAAGGCATTTTCCTGATGTTAAGCGCAGCAAGGCATTTTCCTGATGTTAAGTGCAGCAAGGCATTTTCCTGATGTTAAGTGCAGCAAGGCATTTTCCTGATGTTAAGTGCAGCAAGGCATTTTCCTGATGTTAAGTGCAGCAAGGCATTTTCCTGATGTTAAGTGCAGCAAGGCATTTCCCTGATGTTAAGTGATACGCATGCCTATGTCAGATGCAGCGCGTTCCATAATTTACGCACTGCACTGCGCTCATCATTTGGAGATATCGGTTCTTACCTGTCGCGTTTGCCCAGTAATCACATCAGCGTACCCTTATAGTATATAGCCTAACCTTAACACAGTAATACATTACTGCTTCACAGTAGAATAGTTGACGCAGCGGTGTTACCTACCCGGACAAACTCCGCATGAAAACTTCTACGACCAGTCACCATATTGGCTGCGTTTTCATCAAATGGCAATTTGAAGCCTATTATATAAATTTTCAATAGACCTTTAGCACCTTGACGTAGCCTTAAGATCTTCAAATACGGCCTACAAATCATTTCATCTACACAAAAGTGGACCCAACTACTTTCTTAACATATATTTTCTTTCAATAAAAAAATTCCTACTGTATTGTGAAGTAGGAATTTCCATAACCATTGTGGCGAGCAATAAAAAGTTTTGCAAAGGTCGTTATTTTAAGCCCCACGTCATTTCTTCTGGTCAGAAATCAGGCCTTTAACTGCAATAAACTTCCAGCGAGCCATTTGTGGCCGGGAAGTGTTCTCTCAAATTAATCACAAGCTCCACTACAGGCTTTGTTTACAGTTCCGCTGACTTTTAATAACTTCTTTATCCCAGCTTTTTATTTACACAAAGGATTAAAAGGAAAACTTTTTCCCTTTGTTTGCTTTATTTTCCTAGGATTTTACGGGAATAACTTCATGCGCTTTCTTTGAAATAAATAATTAGAGTTTTATTAAGTGGGTATCTGTAATTATCTAACAAAGGAACATCTCGATTATCTTGCAAGCTCGTAAGAATTACGGAAAATACAATTGTGTTCTTAAAAAACTTTTCTAATTTGAATAGATGTTTATAATTAATTCAAATAAGGTGAGCAAGACGTACACCTGATGCACCTAAGATGCTGTGTGTGTATGTATGTGTGTGTGTGTGTGTGTGTGTGTGTGTGTGTGTGTAGTGTATGTATGTGTACGAGATACTAAGGACTAGCAATAGGCATAGGTATTGTAATGTCGTGTCGAAACTATACACATCGTCTTCAGACGTGGTTCTTGAGTCTCGTAATGCCCTGTAATTTCACCGGCTACTGTGCCATTCAAATCGTAATTCAATTATTGACTAGTTCTGCGTCTCTACAAAATTGATATCGGAGTTAACTCTACGAAAAAAATCCTACACACCTATTAAAAACAGTGAAACCAAAAATCCTTTGCTTAAATAATTATATAATTAAAATTAACAAAGCATTGTAATACAAACAAGAAAATAGTAATAAAACTTTACTTTAATAATTAAGATGAACAAAGCTTTGCAATGCTAAAGAGTAACAGAGCTTAAACCAAACTTTATAATAATAGTTATATTTAGTTAATAACATGAATGACCTCCAGCCTCAAAGCAATTTAAGGTAAATACTCTAATTATGTAGTTATATGACTGAAACAGAAGTTTTCTTTGTTCAGTGTAGTGTTCTAGCGCTTCATAGTTAATCCGGCAAAGCGGAAAATTAGTCAATTCAAAGCTCGTCAGCTACACTGCGTTTCAAAGAAACTTAAATGTGAGAGACCAGAAACACGCCCGGAACTAAATGCCACTCACTTAAATTGTCAAGCACTCACTCAGTCATAATATACCTACTCATTAAAGTCATTTTAATTTGTTTTCATAATTTTTATTAAGTTCATTTTTAAGCATAAAAAATTAAGGCCTGGTTTTCATAAAAGCGAAGAGACAAGAGCAGATCACTTTTGTAAATAACCAATCAGATTTCGTTATTTCCACATCTCCTATCCGCGGTACTATTATGATACTGTTATGGTTATGGTACTATTCGGATCAAGCGGAGATAAGAGGAAATCTCTCTTCTATAATATGCTCGTCCAAAATCCTCCGAAACGGCTCGACCGATTGTTATGAAATATTCTGTGTAGGAATATTTAGCAGGAGTCCGACATACAGCTCGAAACTCCGCTAAGCACGACTCACATCTACCCTCTGTTATGCATCTCCTTTCCGCAATGGTGTAAATAACCAGACAACTTCGTAGCACATCTCTGGCCTCTCCGCTTTAATGGAAACCGCACCTCAGCAATTAAAGTTCTACTTCTAGAAGTGGTTACTTGATTTTTACCTACTTTTCGGGGTCAGGTTTTTCATATCCAGACATCTCTGTAGAGTAATTTCAAAGTAATACTTGACTACGTACACATTTGTTACAGCAAACTATCACTTATTTAGTAGCCAAGGGCAAAGGGTGAGAAAACCTG
The DNA here is from genome assembly GCA_963855885.1 of Coenonympha glycerion. NCBI lineage: Eukaryota > Metazoa > Arthropoda > Insecta > Lepidoptera > Nymphalidae > Coenonympha > Coenonympha glycerion. Next base: position 8,921,136 of record OY979637.1, on the reverse strand, counting down.
CAAACATATCGAAAGGTTAAATTAGTATCATTACCAAAACAAAATGTACACAAAACTGAGTTCTTCTTTTTCTAAAATATCATAATCAAAGCACAATGCAGGTGTAATTTTACCTTACGCAGGGGACGACAAGATAAGATTTAGTGTAAATCTTTATAGAAAGTGTGATATTTATTATCTACACTCAATAAATAATCATCAACGAAATAACTGAAGCCTTATATTACAACGAAAAATTTAATTTTCAAGAATTAAAAACAGCTTTTCCTTTAAAACATCACCAAATACAATAAATAAAAATTCAATTTGAATTGTTTTATCCATCGAAAGTGAGCTTTTTCAATTTGGCACCTATAATATAACGAAAATAATTTGAGCATGGCTGTTTGAGCAAAATAAAGAACCCACCTATTATATTTACGTACTGTTTTGTTTTTAGAGTATGTTGATGTTGCCGGAATTGTAATTTTGCTCCGCGGAAATGTGTTTGGAATTTCGCGTAATATTTTTTCATCTGTAGCACAACTGAGTCTTGTATTTGCTCAGTTTATTTTTTACAAACACAAGAGCCCCACTAGAAAAACGTTTGAAAAACGTTTCGTTGACGTCGACGCGCCATTTTGCACGCAAAAGCTAATGCACTCATACTATTGTACCTTTTCATGTACGCTTTTTAAGGTTAACTTTTCTAATTTTTACAGGAGTCGCAAGGATTTAAACGGCTATTTTATAGACAGTACATGTATATACTATGAAAGGCTGAATCGACAAGACAGATGAAATTCATATTTTATATTGTGTATACGGTTTATAGTACGCGGCAAATAAGTTGACCCAAAACGGCGTCTACGCAGGTATACATAACGCGTTTTTCCATGCGCTTTTCCTCACAGCGCCCTCGTACCGCACCTCAGTTGACATACCAAAATGTGTTCAGCACAGCGTTCAACTTATACGCCTATTTTTTTTACCGAGAAATACTATTTTTTTAATCGAGATCGAGGCTTGGACGCACGTCTAAATGTTTGCAATTCTGAGCATTGGTACATAATTACTTTCTTATAGCGGCGCATGCCTGAGAACTTTCCATAAAAATCGAAAAGCGTGTGTTAAGCCTGACAACCCCTAATTGGCCAGCGTGCTTAGGCGATTATTATTTGGCGAATAGGTATTATTATTTATTGTTTAAGCGAGACGAACGGTAGCTACGCAGGCTCTTACGCTGATTTGACATTATTAAAATGTGGACAAAATTGATATAAAGAAAAAGTCATTAAAAAAAACAAATCTACGATATTTTCTCTATCTACTTAGAAGTATTTTAAGGTTGAATAGAAAACAAAACTTAGTAGAGTTAACGCCTACATTGTTAAGCTTTTTATCCATAGCAAAATATACCTTGAAAGCTTTTTGCTGTTTTTTGTGTTTGTAATGATTTTGAGTTAATACTTATCTCAAGGTGAGTATTTATAATTTCATGATTCTACGTCATAGCTTTTGATACTAAAAGCACTTTAATTCTCAAGTCAAGTGATACATAAATGTAGCGTGTATGGTAGACAGGTGAATGCTTAAACAGACGCATGCCCTTGCTTTGCCGAGCAATTAAAAATATCAGTGACAAGTGTTCACGTGCATTTTGTTTTTTACATGAATGTACTCATGTGAAACCTTTTTCTCTGAACGCATTTTCAACTTAACTATCCGTTTGGAAAATCGCTTTAAAAAGGTAAGAGTTTTTGATGATGATTTACTCGTTTGCGTGTAAAGGAAAAATATCATAAGGATACGTCTCGCATGGCAGCGTTCTACATATTGATTGGCACGTAGTACGCATACGGGCACGCAGGTTACGGTTCCGGCAGCGGCAAGGCTGCTGACGATGACGGGATCCGCTGCTGACGTGGCTGGTCGAGACGGCGGGAGCTCGATGAATACGACAACGAATCCCGTACTCTCGCCAGCAGGTCCGCCGTGGAAATAGACAGTTTTGGGTGCAAGCCCCACATAACCCTTCCGTTTCCCCTGACGGAGAAGTATGCACTGGGTATTTGCTGTCTATAAACAAAAAAGAGTTCTACATATTGGCCTCAATGAAAAACTTTGTTATTTCTACAGTTCTGCTTTCAGAGCACTGCAATATCTCGTAATAGATTTTGTGTCGATTAGGTTTATATTGCTTCTAAATTGCTTCTCATGCCCTAGAACGTTCACACTTCACAGCGTGATGAACTTTGAATGGATCCACTGTAAAGATTAATCGACAAGAAGTGAAAAAGATTTTCTGAATATTCAATAACTAAAATGGTGTTTCAAGTTGCCAACAGCTTGACTGCGATATTAATTTTTTTTATTCAATATTCTTGAGCGGGCAGATAGTTGCAGTTCGTACTTTGGACTACCAGTTATAAGACATAGATCTTTTTCATAGATTACAATTAAAGTGTGAGGATTAATTTCAAGTTATAATGAAGCATTACCAATTTTTATCGACTTTTTTTGTGAGTGCGTCTAGGTCTTAACGCATTTTTATTTATAATCTAAAATTTTAAACAGTAGGTATACCTTTGTGCCTCTAGATAATTCATTTTTATTGCCTGTACCATAATATATTATTTTTTTTAGTTGGGTCCAATTTTAAGTGAAAATGAAAGTGGAAATCTTTATTTTACACATTGGCCAAAATAATAGGGTCTTATGAAAAGTCATAACTCTACCGCCGCAGGTTCGGAAAGCAGGTTTGCACCGAAAATAACTGGAAAGAAAACTTGTTTCTATTCAAGTACCTATTAAAAGTTTTCTTATTTAGTATGAAATATTATAAAATAGTTTCTAAGATATTTCGCTAGATGGAAGCATATCTTTCTAAGAATCCTTGTCATTAAAATGCTTCAATGGTATTGTAACCCTGATTTATTAAATGTTTTTGACTGTGACTTTAAACCTGTGCAAAGTGAAATCACATAATGATTACATAATAGTGAGCCTAGGTTAATGTTTTCCTGTCGCTCTCGGGTTTAGTTGTGAATCTATACCATCACCGGACTCTACATGAATACTCATTGTAATTTCATCAAAATGAGTAAAGCCACTATTCATTAATCTCGGTAAAACTCTTTCTTTTAGATAAACTTTTGACGACGGTTACGAATAATTTTATTTTATTGCTACAAATTAAACAAATAAGCCAATTTTTCGACCGCGTACTGTTCTGTAGCCTAATCGTTATTAGAAGAGAGGAGACCCGTCTCCAGCTGTATTATGACAATGATGATAAGGCAATGATAGACTAAAATTTATTTAAGCAAACAATTGAACTTGGAAACTGAACCGTTCAACTTATTCATCCATTCTTATGGTAATTTGGCTCCACAGTCACGCGACCTTCTGCCCTGACTCCGATAAAATGCAAATTGATTCCTCTATAATAGACTGACCTTAAAATTACTTCCGCACTAAATTTACTCAGCTTAAGACAATAGGTCAGCTACGGAATGAATTTCAATTAAACTATCAAAACTATAACTTCTAATCTTGGCAGAGTATTAAATAAGATCTGTTCAACATTTTGTCTAGTTTGTTATTTTAAGATTTACCTACTTTGATGTTCTTTATGATAGTCGGTCATATATAATTAAGAACTAGAATAGTCGCGGGGAGTCATTGGAATTCCCTATATGAAGTTTTCAGTAAAATGAGTTCAGTCATTCTTAACATTCTTAACATTCTTACGTGAGAGGCAGCCCTTGTTTTTATATATTTAAACCATTGTTTAAACTTTTGTTAAGATACTATATACCTAATCAAAGGTTTAAACATATAAAGGATCAGCACTTACTGACGTAACGCATGTATTTTTAGGCTCCGCTCTGAAGCCGGCTTTGTAATTTGTCAAAACTGTAAAATGGTGCTAATGTAAGCGAAAAAATTGTGTGCTGTCAGCGAAACCGTACTGTGGGCGGTAACGACGCCATATTTGAGAAATTTTTGGCTTCAACATACGTCACATATTTCTTGTCCTCGGCGTAGCGTACTTCGTCATTGATTTAAACATATACCGTCTTAAAAGTAATCGAATAATTAGCAACAGGACAACAAAGGTGGAAACTAGAAGCCAATGTTTAATATTAACTACCTGAACCGTTTTTATTAGCCGTGGGAACACTGTAGTACAAAATAACTCAACCTGCGGTTAATCGAAAATTAGCCGGTTACCCGCAGGCTTCAGTTACTGCCTAGCCGACAGATTATGGTCAAAATTACATGCAATACCGTTTTGATGGCAGTTGATCGAACCAAAGGGGATACATTTTTTTTTTTTTTATTCAATATAGGCTTACGCTTGACCACAATCTCACCTGATGGAAAGTGACGCTGTGGTCGAAGATGGAGCGCGTTTACCTAGTAGATGCCTATTCACTCTTTTCTTAAAGGTACCCGGGTTGTAAGATACCGGAAACACAGATTTCGGGAGACCATTCCAAACCCTCGCCATGCGTATGAGAAAGGACGAAGCAAACCGCTTTGTACGCACTGGTGGTATATCGACGACATAGGGATGAAAGCTCACCCGGTGTCTTGCGGTGCGGTGGTAAAATGGAGAGGGAAGAACCAGATCGAACAGCTCTTATGCACACTCTCCGAAATATATCCTATAAAATACCGACAGGCTTGCCACCTTGCGACGATGCTCAAGACTATGAAGCTTCGCTACAAACGGCGAATCTTCGCCTATGAGTCTCCTAGCCCGACGGTCTACAGCATCTAAAGCTGCCAACTGGTATTTAGCAGAACCATCAAACAAGTGGCTGCAGTACTCCATACAGGACCGAACTTGTGCCTGGTACAAAGTTGTTAGTTGTTGAGGTGTAAAGTACCGCTTCACTTTGTTAAGAATGCCTAGTTTTTTAGCAGCAGTCTTGGCTTTGGCTTTGATGGATCTGCCAAAGTTAATGTTAGCTGAGATGTCGAGGTCTAGGAGATCAATGTGGTCTGTGACAGGTACGGATATATTTCGGAAAGTGGGAGTCAATGTGAAGGGACTCCTTTTTGCTGTCAGTAGAAATGCCTGCGTCTTGGTGGCGTTGAACTCAACCAAGTTGGCATCACCCCAATCGGACACTGCTTTCAGGGTGGAGTTAATTCGCTCAACCATCAACCAACCAACATTGGAAAACGCACGATTTAAATCACTTAATATTTTAATACACTAATCTTAATAGACTCTTTTTCTTAGTATCATTGTTGATTAAAAAACGTGAATGTTTGTAAGTTTGTATGGATGGATGGATGGATCTTTGTTACCCTTTACGCCGCAACTACTAAACCGAACTTTGACTGAAATTTGAAACATATATAGATAGCTTATAACACGGATTAACACATAGGCTACTTTTTATCCCGGAAAATCCATCGTTTCCACGGGATTACCGAAAATCCGAAATTCACGCGAGCGGAGCCGCGGGAAACAGCTAATATTAATAATAATAAGTCTGATTATATTTGGCTGAATGTGTTCTAACAAACAGTTAGCATTTTCTACCGCGGTCAAAACCCGAACCCCAAATCAAATAAACCAGATGAGATGATTGTTTTATGGCGGTGACACAATAGGCGGGTGATCTCGGAAGACGCAATTCTCGTGGTAGATTGAATGCAAAATTGGATGAAGCCACTGGTTTTATTGCAAGGGCCAAGAAATGGCTGGAAGAACGTAAAAACTGGTAACTAGACAGCTCATTTTATTATCTTCTTTTACAATGTTGGAATGTATCCGAAAGAGAAGTTTTATATGTATACGAATCTTATACAGTATTTTACCAACAGTTGTTCTCCTATTTGATATTTAGTACAGGGGGATATAAGTAACCATTTTCTTTTTACTGCTGCGTTTCTATGCATATTCACACTTAGGAGATATTACTTAACTAACTTCTAAGTGTATAAGCTAAAGAAGCTACGGCTAATAAAATATAACACAAAAGTTAAGTTCATTTCGAACTTATTTAATAAAACTTGGAGTGTTTTTTTTTCAAGATATATAAAATATATGAGTAGATACGTATGCTTCCATACATTGGTATGTTATTCCTAATATACTTAATATTCTCTGGTAATTAAATATGTTTATTAATTACCTTATGAACATAATAAAAGTATTGCAAGTAAAGCTTACCTAAATATTGCGTTAACCGTAAATAACATATTATAACTCAACGCAGATAATAGGTAATGTATTGCAGCAATTTGTTACACACCGAAACCATCCAGTATCAAGTTTAAACTTATATAGGTGTACAGATTTATTGACTAGCTACTGATATTAACACCAGCCAATAATTACGTTAAACGGACGCTCACCACATTATTAGAACGCTTTAGCGCAAAGTAGATCAATCACAACTTGATGAATTGATTGCTATTTGGTGTAATTGGTTAGCCGCAGATTTTAGGTAACATCCTAATCGACATTTAATTTTTTTAATCCTTTGATTTAATGAACCATGCTACCGGAAAAAATAGCTAAGTTCGTACTTAGCTATCTTAGTTCGTACTGAATTCTCGTGAAAAATATAGAAATTAATCATCCTAATATAGAAATTAATCCTTTTTTGAAATCGCTGGTTTTTCAGCGCTGAATGGCGACTAATCTACGGCATGCTTGAATCATTTCTAAATTAAAAGGATACACTAATTTTATTTTATGTTTGTACTTCTCACTTTTACAAATACGTTGGCGGGTGTGACATGCAACGTTGCTGAAGAATATAACAGAAAAACGACGTTTCAGCTAATATGCATTAAAAAAACTAAGCCAGTTATCAAAAATCCATCTGTGAGCTTTTTCAAGCTCTATTTTATTTTATATATATTTTATTTTATTTTTATGCAACCAAGGTCCGTACGATACTAGAGACAAAGAGAGACAAAGATGGCTTCCAAATAACATCAATTTATTTTCTACTCCTAAAACCCGAGCATAAACAACAATGACTTCGTTTAACAATTGGCATATGAACCAACTTGAGTGCAAAGTTTGAGTTCGCCCATCGGAATGCAGCACATGTTCGAACGCTAATAAAGTCGTGAGATGCCATGCGTGGCAAATGGCACTATGTTGGGCTGCGATGCTTCGTTTGCGATCTTATGAAATTGACTCGACGAAATCTAATTCAGTTGGCGTACGTGCCTGCAATGAGAAGAGACGCAGGATTAACGAACTGCTTCAGTGAAAAAACGTTTTCTCTGCTCGAGGATTTTATGCATTTGTTTTGTTAAATATTTGGATTGCAATTTAAATTATTAAGTAAGTTGGTAACTTTGTACCTCAGCTGTTATTTAATGAATTGAATAAATTATTCCTTTACGTAATTTATTTATCCAACACAGGGTACATTTTCTGGAAATAAATTTCATGTAAGTATAGTTTTACTTTTGGATTGTCAGTGCGTGTACCATGATGTAACAATGGTGAAGTTAGCTTAGAATTTCTGTGTCTACATCGATCTCTGACAAAGGTTTCCAGATCAATGGTTTAACAATGTTAAATCTGAGCTAAACAATATGTATAGAATGTACATAGACGAGGCCTCGAAGCCTTCTAAACAATAGTTGGTTATTGGTACGCTAACATTAATTCTATACGTTTTAGGTATACGGTACATTGTAATCGTATACGCATCAATATGTGCTTTTAGGGTTGCCTTTTCACCAGAAAAGCAATATGCGATTTCAATTTTTCTACAGAATGACGCTGGAAGTGTGTAATTTTTTTTTTGCAGGAACAATTTTTGTTTGAATTCGCGCTCGTAATATTTTTTCCTCTGTAAATGGCTTTTCATATTTGCTCAGTTTATTTTCCGGGGGTTCGAGGGCTCTCAAGTTGAACACACAGTCTCTGTTCGCGAGTGCCCCTTCACAGTACAGCTGTGCTGGTGGACTTACTCCCGAGGGTATATTACAAGTATATTATTTTTATGTATTATATTATAGTACCAGCTGACCTGACAAACGTTGTTTTGCCCTGAGGGATTAAAAAAATATAGATAATTTGATATTTAAGCTCTCATATCATTTAAGTCAGATCAAACTGCACTGAGTCCAAATTTGGTTGAAGTCGGTTAAGTAGTTTAGAAGTGAATCGCGGACAAACAACGTGACGCGTAATTTATATACATACTAAGATTACGTAATCATATTGTGATGATCTGATTCCACCACATAGTGAAAAAAATGGTCTCCTCTCCAAATTGGAAGGACTTTGCCATTGTAGCCTATTTTGTATGTATATTGATGAGTTTTTCCCCTCTTTGAGAACATCGCAACGTAAGAACCGTTAAAACATTAAATACCTAAATGTTAAAATTTCAAACAAAAAATATCGCGTGAAGGCGTTCAAACATAATAAAAACTTATTAAAGCTTTGTTCTTAAAAAAGTTCAAATAACAGGAGTTAAATTCGTTTAAGGCAAAAACAAAATTGACCAATCGAATAAATGTATAGGAATAGGATAGGAATAGAATAGGACTGTTACTAGTTTAATAAGAGTTTTCAATTGAAAAGCTAAGTTTTCTCTCAAATATAGATCACAGTTATTCCATACCTCTCTCAGAATGATTTGTATGCCTACTTGTTATTCAAATATTCCTAAAAAAGGCTACTTGAGGCCAATTTTTCCGTCGTCGTGACGTATAACCGCTATAAACTTCCGCAGGTAGAGCCCAGTCCGTGTAATTAAATCTCGAGAAATTTATGTGTTGACATCTTCCTAATTTAATTTTTGGGAGGCGACAAGTGCTAGGTTTATTTTGTAAATATAATCCCACCAAAAACATAAAATATGTAAAAAAGGAGAGCCAAGTTCGAGAGCCGCAAAAAGAATGGAGATCAAAATGAGTGCCAAGTTCTATGTAAAATCGAAATTTGTATTGATAGGAACAAAAAAACAATATGAACAATTATTAAACTCTATTTCTTTGCATTATTGGATACCTATAACAATTGCTGTTATTCAAAAATGTGAGATCTTAAAATAGGTTAGATTTTCTACACTGTCTTGAATGTTAGAGATAATAGTGATGATAAATAAAATAGAAAAATAAAGTACCTAATGTTGCAATGTCCAAATTAAAGAATCAACTGTTAGACGGAACGAAGTTCGGCGGGTCAGCTAGTACAACATAAGTTTGCTGCTGTCAAATAATGTCAGTATAGATAGCGTTTTCTTACTGGAACTAGAAATGAGTGGCTGAGACAACGCTAAACGCGTGACAGTTGACAGCGGCAAACTTATAGCGAACGAGTTGTATAAAGTATTTATTTATTCATTGAATCTAATATAATTATATGTACTTCACTTTTATACTATTATTGGTTAAGGCACGCAGAACCTGGTTTTTTAGCGAGTATTTCAAGTTTTTTGTATGAGGACACCGCTTATTTTTTTGACTTTTTTATTTTTTGATTTTTTCCTACGTTTACACACAATTAACGAGCTGGATTCCATATTTCATCCTTCTAGGTCATCTGGAAGTAGGTTAGGTTTCGGTACTATATGTCAGTTTGTATGGGGACACCCCTTATTTATTTACTTTTTTTTATTTTCTGATTTTTTCCTACATTAACACATAATTACCGTGCTGGATTTCAAATTTCATCTTTCTAGGTCATCTGGAAGTAGGTTAGGTTTAGGTACTATATGTCAGTTTGTATGGGGACACCCCTTATTTTTTGACTTTTTTTTTTATTTTCTGATTTTTTCCTACATTAACACATAATTACCGTGCTGGATTTCAAATTTCATCTTTCTAGGTCATCTGGAAGTAGGTTAGGTTTAGGTACTATATGTCAGTTTGTATGGGGACAACCCTTATTTTTTTACTTCTTTTTATTTTCTGATTTTTTCCTACATTCACACACAATTACCGTGCCGGATTTCAAATTTCATCATTCTAGGTCATCTGGAAGTAGGTTAGATTTAGGTACTATATTTCAGTTTGTATGGGAACACCCCTTATTTTTTGACTTTTCTTTATTTTTTTATTTTTTCCTACGCTAACACACAGTTACCGAGCTGGATTCTAAATTTCATCCTTCCAGGTAATCTGGAAGTAGGTTAGGTTTAGGTACTTTATTTCAGTTTGTATGGGAACACCCCTTATTTTTTGACTTTTCTTTACTTTTTGATTTTTTCCTAGGCTTACACACAATTACCGAGCTGGATTCCAAATTTCATCCTTCTAGGTCATCTGGAAGTAGGTTAGGTTTATGTACTTTATGTTAGTTTGTATGGGGAAACCCCTTATTTTTTGACTTTTTTTTATTTTCTGATTTTTTCCTACGCTAACACACAATTACCAAGCTGGATTTCAAATTTCATCTTTCTAGGTCATCTGGAAGTATAGGTTAGATTTAGGTACTATATTTCAGTTTGTATGGGAACACCCCTTATTTTTTGACTTTTCTTTATTTTTTGATTTTTTCCTACGCTTACACACAGTTACCGAGCTGGATTCCAAATTTCATCCTTCCAGGTCATCTGGAAGTAGGTTAGGTTTTTGTACTATATGTTAGTTTGTATGGGGAAACCCCTTATTTTTTGACTTTTTATTTATTTTCTGATTTTTTCCTACGCTTACACACAATTACCAAGCTGGATTTCAAATTTCATCTTTCTAGGTCATCTGAAAAATGAAAAATGAAAAATATTTATTATCAAAAAAACAACATACATAGTTCGAAGTATCTGGAAGTATAGGTTAGATTTAGGTACTATATTTCAGTTTGTATGGGAACACCCCTTATTTTATGACTTTTCTTTATTTTTTGATTTTTCCCTGCGCATACACACAGTTACGGAGCTGGATTCCAAATTTCATCCTTCCAGGTCATCTGGAAGTAGGTTAGGTTTTTGTACTATATGTTAGTTTGTATGGGGACATCCCTTATTTTTTGACTTTTTTTTATTTTCTAATTTTTTCCTACGCTCACACACACTTACCAAGCTGGATTTCAAATTTCATCTTTCTAGGTCATCTGGAAGTATAGGTTAGATTTGGGTACTATATGTCAGTTTGTATGGGAACACCCCTTATTTTTTGACTTTTCTTTATTTTTTGATTTTTTCCTAGGCTTACACACAATTACCGAGCTGGATTCCAAATTTCATCCTTCTAGGTCATCTGGAAGTAGGTTAGGTTTTTGTTCTTTATGTTAGTTTGTATGGGGAAACCCCTTATTTTTTGACTTTTTTTTATTTTCTGATTTTTTCCTACGCTTACACACAATTACCAAGCTGGATTTCAAATTTCATCTTTCTAGGTCATCTGGAAGTATAGGTTAGATTTAGGTACTATGTTTCAGTTTGTATGGGAACACCCCTTATTTTTTGACTTTTCTTTATTTTTTGATTTTTTCCTACGCTTACACACAGTTACCGAGCTGGATTCCAAATTTCATCCTTCCAGGTCATCTGGAAGTAGGTTAGGTTTTTGTACTATATGTTAGTTTGTATGAGGACACCGCTTATTTTTTTGACTTTTTTATTTTTTGATTTTTTCCTACGCTTACACACAATTACCAAGCTGGATTTCAAATTTCATCTTTCTAGGTCATCTGGAAGTATAGGTTAGATTTAGGTACTATATTTCAGTTTGTATGGGAACACCCCTTATTTTTTTACTTTTCTTTATTTTTTGATTTTTTCCTGCGCTTACATACAGTTACGGAGCTGGATTCCAAATTTCATCCTTCCAGGTCAACTGGAAGGATGGAATATGATCTTATGGATATAATTAAACACACGTAGTTTTATGTGTTTACGTTAAATATGTTTTGAGTTATAGAAGGGTCAAAAGTGGCACCAAGTGGTTCGTGTAAACTTACTCTTGGCGCTGGCTAGCCAGTTCCTTTGCTTGAACTTGGCTTGACACGCTGCCGCGTGTCTTGATAATTTACAGGAAGAAACTCGTATTTTCGCACTTTAGGAAAAGTACTTTGTGTGTTACCCTTGTGTTTAAACTGCTGCATCTGGAAGAAGTTTACAAGTATTATGAAATGGAAAATTTCTATTATTGCAGAGATAGCTGACTCTTATAGAATATTTGGCTTAATTTTTAAGTATAATCATTGAAGAATGTAATAATAGCTAATAATATATAATGTTGTATAAATAGCTTTGTAAGTTAACATACGTATTAAAATTTTACTAGCGGTGGGACTTTTGATACGTATTTAAACTTATATAAATAACAATATCCTAAGTGTGTAAAATACTATAATAATTAAAAATATAACAGCTGTATGTTGCACAGGTTATAAGTAAAAAGAAAATAATTGAATAAGAATAATAATTATAATAATTACTAATACTTAAGAAGAGATTTACATTATAATAACATTGTAAATATTGGAAAAGGCTAATACTCGTATAATAAGGCGACTTCGCTCGGACGATCTCGTAGGAATTTCCATAATTCTATATTGTATAAAAGGAATATTTGTATGTTATTAAAGGTGAAATTTTTATCATTCTAGATATAAGGGCTGTATGATGACGAGTCAGTCAATGGGTCATTCCGGATTTATTTTTATTAACCTTTCAACCTACATGTCTTTTGTATATAGAGCTACGCTATTAGAGCTACTTTAATTTAACCAAAACGCCCTAAAAGCACTTACTCCCTATCTGCAGGATACAATCGCATGCCGAACCCTTGTAGAAACACTTGTGTTATTATGTAAATACATTTCCAACTGCAATTACAAGCAACCGTGCTTTGTTCTATTATGAAGTTCTGTTTCAATTGAAAAATTGTTACAATTCGCAAATTAAAAGAATTTGCAAATTACAACTTAACAGAGGACTTAACTTAACTGGAATGGAGTTTGCAGTTGAATCGTTCAATAAATTATATTATTAACTCCCGACGCTTTAAATAATATTTATGTTTAATTTTACCGCTTTGTCTGTGCGTGTCAACATAACGCTGCCATTAATAAAACCATTTAAATATGATTTCTAGTAACGCTGATGCATCTTGGCTGTTTTGTGAAAATCATTTAATATCACCTTCTAATAAAGTCTCATGCAGAACTGAAAAGTGCCTTAGTACATTGCTAACTCATTTCTAACCTTGCCATAGTCTAACTAAATATGGTTATTTTTTAATATTATAAGTGTCCATTTTCAGTAATACGTAACTTTCGATCCGGTCACGTCAGTTCTTAGATCATAATACTATAGTCGTATGTAGAGCGTCAGTCAATCTATACTGAGTTCCCATCTGCGCGGGATATATCATTGTGTAAGTTTTTCTGTAAAATGCAGTTGCACTGTGTGTCTCATAAGTCATAATTCGATGGGATTACATTCCAACACCATCGGAGAGAGATAAGGTGCAGAACTAACGGCCTAACGTGCTCTCCAAGCCACGGAGGTGATACATTGCCATTATCCAAACTCCGGGCACGGAATACAATAATAGTACCTGACGGTACGGAAGGTTTACTCCGCAAGATGATTTAAAGAATTAGCGGCAGTGTGAGCGCTAAACACAAAAAAGTGCAATACAGTTCGCCTGGCACCACCTCCGCTATGCACCTAAAGTTTTGCTCTCTTTCTATCGCCTAACGTATCTCTTTCGACGTACTAGAGCTACCTTGTAATCGGTAGCGCGTGAAATAGACCGTACAACTACCGAACTAACGCATGCAACGTAGCCGGCGCGCGGCAGCCATCTAAAATCGGTCCGTCTTAACTCGTGGCGGTCATGATCACGTGACCAGTGAACATGGCCTGCTCTGAGCTGGTAGGTACGTCCTTACTAACAATTTCCTGATGGAATATCCAATACTCTATTATGTTTGCCCGACCCAGGGATCGAAAATGCTCACCGCTCGATCAGTGAGGCAGTTCGACCATTTTCAGTAAGTACTCGTAAATATTATAATAATATTATAATAAATAGGTATGATATTATATTTGAGACACAATGTGTGTCAATATTTATCTTATAGTACTAAGGTATATCAGAATATCAATATGAGTTAGAACAGACTCGGCGAGCGGAAAATGTGCATTTCTCAATCTTTTAACAATATAACGTCCTCCCGATCCTATTGCAGAATAAAGACCAATAAAAATGTCTTCATGCACTGTTGTTCAGTGAACCGGTGATCTACATTTTACACTGAGCGAGGCTGCTAGAGCGTGTTTTTTTTTTCACTTTGCACCTGGTATCAATAGAAGCAGGCTTGTTTGTACAGTAGATCGAGCAAGGAATCCGTAAACATGGTGGCTGTCTGTAAAACCTGAATATTGACGGTTTTACCAGTAAATGAACCTATATAGGATCTAGTTTAATTCGCCCCAATAAAACTACTGTATATTCAAGGAGAAGATATTCTGCCAAGTGATTTAGCGTTCAGGGGACATGGTGCAAGCTTTTACGAACTGACTCTTTTACGTAAGCGCAGGAATACTTTCAAATGTAGCGTACATTTAGATCATATTGTGCATTCGTCTGTTGTTTTTTTAGGCAATAAATAACTGTCGGTTTTCCGTGCTTCAGGGATCTTCCGCGGGACTCATTTCAGCGAAAGTTTTAATTATTATTAGCAGACCGAACAAATGCAGTTATTTTGCCATTAGGGGTATGGAAAATAAATAAATAAATTAATAAAAATATAGCCTTTATTGCTGCTTCTACAATTTTTCTTAGTTACTGCTAACATTATTTAAAAACTTATTCTAATGGTATGTGATCAGCGTGTCCTTCGACATAGGCCTCCTCTAAACTTTTCCAAATGTCCCTGTTTCTTGCCAGTCTGGTCCAGATTTTACCCACCAACCCCGAAATATCATCTTCCCATGTTTTCGTTTGTCTCCCTCTATTCCTCTTTTTGTCCCTGGGGTACCATTCCGTTACTTTTTTAGACCATTTTTCAATATTCTTTCTGATCATATGCCCCGCCCAACGCCATTTTTGTTCTTTGATGACTTTATCTACTTTTTTAAATTTTGTTATCTCTTTTATCTTTTGTAGTTTTGAATCTCTCAGCTTCACACCAACCACACTTCTCTCTATTGAGTTTTGACACGTTTTTAATGTTGTTAGATTTTTTCCCGTAAGTGCCCATGTTTGTGACGCGTATGTAAGACACGGTTATATACATGTATCAAAAACTTTTCTTTTATCTTTTATGGAGAAATGTTTACTTTTCATTATTTCACTGAGCGACCAGGTGTTTGTCACTCTTCTGTCGATTTCTCTTGTCATACAGTCTTTTGTTGCCAATAGGTGTCCCAAATAAAGATATTCTTTAACGTATTCTATAACATGGAAAAAAAGCTTACTCAATAAAAAATCATTAGATTTTGTCAAACTGTTTTAAAGGAGTTATTATTTTGAAGCTTAACAAAAGAGCTTATAGGTAGCTGTCTGTGTTGTAACTCAAGCCTTTTTCTCTACATCTACTTTCTATATTCCATTATCGGGATCATTCCATGAATTACGCAGGTAGTTACTCTATTGGTATTCCAGTGAGCACGAAAAGCTAATGTAGATAAACTGCCACTTAAATATACGCTACTTGCGTGTGTTCACTTTATCTATTGCAATTAATACTCGTAGATATGTAATTATTTATGTGAGTATTTTAATAGCAATAAATTTGAGGTAATATCAGCAAAAAAGGAACTATTGACCTATTTAAGAAAATGTAGTACGTTTGTTGCCTATAACTTATGTCCAAAGCTTTTCACGAGCTTTCAGTTGTCCAACAGAACCAAAATTCACTTCGGTATAGAAGCAGGCGTTACTTTACGAAACTTTAATGCTGCGTTCTGAGTACAGTGAAGAAGTTTTGTGTAGAGTTGCATGTTGGTATTGGCTTGTTTTCTCGCTTGTTTGGGAAGGTAAGCGGTGATAACCTTATTTATACTGTATGTTGTACCATACTGTTTTGCAAGATAATGGTAAGTAATGGTCATCGTAAAAATAAAACAAAATCTTAAAGGTAGGTATATAGCAACTTTAACAGCAGCTGTTTTATCCTCTCTGACCATCGTTTTATCTAAAGTATATCCTATCTAAGATAGAAATAAAACTGCACCTCATACGTGGAACATCAACAAACTCCGAAAATATCCTTTTGTCAGTGTAGGAAGCAGTAGGGCAATTTCCCCCCAGGCAGGTGTTAATTGTTATGCCTGGGGACCGCTTGTGATCTAAGCGTATGACGTCAGAACTTCTATTTATAGAACGCTCGTCGAAAGCTCCGTCAGCGTGTGCTATTGCGCTGGTTACGCCATCTATTGTCAGCTATCGAAGACCTCTACATCCTTTTTTTGCCGTGGTTTGCCTGGTGGAGAAAATACAGTTATTATTGTATTTTCTCTATAAATAAAGTTATTCCTTGCCAAAAGATAGAATCTGGGATGAACATTTATCCCGTGCCCGCCCAATCATGCTGTCCGTGCTAGAGAAATACTTTAAGCAATGATTCTCATGTGATTTAAATCGCGAAACCTTACTATTCTAACTTATAGATAGATAGCTATTTTCCAGAGATTTCAGCCTTGTTTGTGTGATCTAAGAGATTCCTAGCGGATCGTGTCTACATACGTTATTCTGGCGAAAAAGGAAGTAAGTTGCCGTAAGTATATAAGTCATCTTCATAATACATTTCTCTCAGCATCGAAAAGGCTTTCACTGTCTTTCCCACTACCTATACTACTTGGGCACCTTCCAATCAACTCTAACAACTAGGTAAGCGCGCTCCACCTTAGACTGTATCATCACTTTCCATCAAGTGTGATCACAGTCAAGCGCTAGCTTATATTATACCTAGTTAAAAAATATAATATGATTACAAATAATGATAAATACAGATAGAACCTCGAATCAGTATGTAAAATTATACTTAGACCAGCCGCTAAATATTATGCAAATCCCTAGGAGCAGCGATACATCATGCTATTATGGAAATAGTTTTCAAACTGCAATCGTATATCACACTCTTTGTTTCTTTGGAGCGTCTATTTCATTTTACTCAGTCGGGCTCGCAGTGGATTTTTCCTTTGCATGTCTCTATCTTTTAAACGAATATCTGAAACTCAATTCAATTAAAAAATGTTTGTCTAACTAATTGGTAACGGTAGTGAAGGGGGTATGGTTGTTATTTTTAAACGTATTGTCGATGATACCAAACAAAACTCTATTTACCTACCAGTGAGAAAAAAAGGATGAGCCCATCTAAACATTTCACGTAAACAAAACATGAAGATGTAGCACCATCTGCCAGTTTTCCCGCGAATATGGCATGTATGGCGGAAACCGTCCCAACTCCCAGAAGGTAATATGTGTGTGCGAACTAGTAATTAATGATCTGTGATGTGTACCGCGGTCCATAGACCATACTCGGCGGTCGGCG
Source organism: Coenonympha glycerion (assembly GCA_963855885.1). Taxonomy (NCBI): domain Eukaryota; kingdom Metazoa; phylum Arthropoda; class Insecta; order Lepidoptera; family Nymphalidae; genus Coenonympha; species Coenonympha glycerion. The sequence goes on along the minus strand of OY979637.1, from coordinate 8,903,702 downwards.
TTTTATGCCGTTGGTGTCAAAACAAAAAAAATACACCAGTACGCTGGTGTCATTTTTTGGGTTGCCGGGTCCTGTGTATATGTCTATTGTAGATAACTTATATGCAAACCTAGGTGGGCGCAGAGCCGTCGTTGTAGCGGAAATTGATGTCGGTTGGAAAGTGAGCACGCTCTAACCGCACGGCCGGCCCTGCCGAGCACCGACCTTCCTTAATTAGCGGGCCGTCGCTGAAAACAATTAACAACACCTGCGCTAACTGGTCTAGATTCTTTAACCTGTACCTATACTATTAAGTATTCTCTACTTCAACTCAATTACGCGCGCGGCACAATTCAGGCGTGAGCATTCGTGGTTCAGCCAAATTAGTCCGCGAAATTCTAATGTGTTGTAAATGTTACACAAACTACATATTGTAGGCTTATGGCAATGAATTTTGCGAAAATTATAGGGTTACAGCGACATTTTTCTTCATAAAAATTCCCATTCACCTAATATTGGTTTCCGAACGATCAATTTCTGCAGTTTCCCACAATTGATACTATCCAAGCTTTTGGAATTTGTAAATTGGTATTTTTGAGCAAAGTTTTAGTTAAAAAAATATTCTAGTTGTAGATGTATAAAAGTTCATTTCAGTAAGCTGATTTTCATAGGTGACGTATAATTGTTTATTAATTAGCCTATTATATTAGCGAAAAATTAAATACCTACCATCCATTTTAATGTAACTCAAATGTTGGCAGGTTTCTCATATTATTTACTACATTTAACAAATATACAAAAAGCATCAACCTGGGGACTTCCCAAAACAAAAACAGTATGAAAATGTCGAAACGATGCGGTATTGTTGGTACGGCCCCTGAGCGTAGACTAAGAGGCTGAGAACGTCCTGTTAGTAGGTAGAGTAATAGGTAAAGGAAAAAATATAGGAGTACTTTTATAAAGGCAGCTAATTATAGACAGGGTTAAAGTTACCACAACAATCGATAACGCTGTAATATATAATATTGCCTGCATCGAATCACAGAGTGTAATAATCTGTTGCGTTTACACAATACAGATTTTGATTAGGTATACACGTCGGTGTGCTTTGATGCATGTCTGATTTTAGCTCAATATTAAGTACACATTAACAAGTCAATTATTATTGATAGATAGAAGGTATGAGTACCTACTCTGATAGTAATAATACACGAAAGCTTCGATATACGTAGGTTTATTAGGATACTAAGTCTCATGATGATAAAGAAATGTTATTATGATATTTTACTTTCAGGCAATAGTAATTTTATAAGATGTGAAAATTATGCCCCTCTAACCATCGAATACTAACTTATGGAGCAAAAAGTTCTGAAAATTTAAGGAGGGCAAACTTTAAAAACACTTCCAAGTAAAACTGGTTTATGAGATACGGGGTCTTCTTGGCAATATAAACGTAGAATAGATTAAATAAAATTAAAACAACTTTGTTTTTGCTTATTGTGTTTTTTTTTTACAAACTACAGGTTAGAACATACGTGCCTAACGATGCAGTTGAAGATGTCTACGTACCAACTTGGACGGGGTAAGCGAACCACTAATGGTTTCTACAAAGCATCACAACGGAATGCTAAATCACGTAGCGTATCGTCTTCACTGGTTAGGGAGGTAGCTAGCTGCCGCGGCTAAAGTCTCCCCCCACTCGCCAGACCAAACCAAAGATATTTTTTCAGGATTATTCTTAGCAGATAACTATTTTCAGTGCAGTGAATAGTGTAGTTAATAGTAATAAAAAATATAACGACTCGTTAACTTGTAAACAGACACAGTCATTTCTAGGCGAAGAAAGTCCATTAAAACAATAGACCGCTCACACAAATTAATAGTACGCAAATGGAAAGGCACCGCCCTGGACTTTAGAACTTAATGACCTCGAACCAAAGGAATGACGATGCATTATAGAACAAAAGGCTCTAAACGCAGTCCTTTATCTTTTGCGATTGTTGATATATAAGCAAAACCTTTAAGCTAAAAGCTTTTCATAATAAATGTATCGCGCTCGTTTTAACTACAGTAGTGCAAAGGTATTAACAATGAAAGGTAAAGGCTGTAGTATTGTTATGTGTTCGGTAGTAAATAGAATATAGATGTAAAGAGAAAGAAAAAGATGGGCTAAAAGTCTAAACATTATTAAATATTTAAAAAAAAAACTCCATTGTATGATATTATTTTTGATTTTATACAAGAATTTCTACTGAAGATTTTTTAATTTTGTACACGGAAATCTATTACTAGTTAATTCATTAGGGCGTCGCACGTTCATCATAAAGAATAGGAATGTTACACGTTTAACTGTAAACTAAATTAAAAGAAAGAAAAACACTAGCTGAACCGCCCCTGCTTCGCCAGGATGATCCCATGATTATAAAAAAAGGCGTGTGGCACTCGGAGACTGCTGCTGTAAAGCTATTGCATATAATTTAAAGTTATTTTTAGTTTTGCCATCAATAGAAAAGTAGAACTTTTGGTACCAGGCTAGCTTTAAAAAGTTGTAAAGTTGCGCTCCTAGATTTCATGCTAGCCTAGTACCAAAAGCTCTACTTTAGGAGTGCCAGGTTATTTTCGTTACGAAATTTCTGGATTAGGTCTGCACCGTCAAAGTCCGCGATTGAAGCTATGCAATAGCTTAAAAACCTTCATTATCCCTTATCTATATCAGAATTGATTCAAATGAACCTCTATAGGAAGTTTCTGCACGACGTGTAAGTTAGTGAATGAATGAACGAAGCAGGAGTTTTCATTTTATATATGTCACAGAAAATATATGAAATCAGGAATTCTATACAATTCCAAGGAAATCTATAGAAATGCTAAAATCGGCCTGAAATGTGTGTAAGGAAATAAGTTAATAAAAAGGAAAGTCAATCGATTTTTGATTTAATTTAGACTACTTAACTTAAGTTGAAATAGTCTTTACAGGACTCGTAAAGTTACAAAATTGAATTTGATTAACTTAGGCCATAGTCATAGAACCAAACTGCCTAACCATGTGGTCTTGTTTGTCCTACCTAGTGTGTGTTTTTTTAGCCGGAGGCCTGGAAGGTGGCAGCCCACGCCCGCTGCGCTCTGTAGTAAAGCTCAGGCACCTGGGCGAACCGGAGCGACCGAGGCTTGTCGCAAAAGACGACCAGGCTCTCGAATATTTCACATTTCCTATCGCCATTTATGAAATGTATTAATTAATTAATTGATTAATTAAAATGTATTAATTACTCTCCTTTCACACATTTCCTAAATAAGCCAGGAATTCTATACATTTCCTAGGAATTGCACCTGGTTTTCACATTTTCCGGTAACATATATACGAGAAGATGGAATCCAAATAGAAATACCTACTTTCTGCCTGTGCCTTAAAAGATAAGAAGCCCCGCGGCATTCCCATTTCAGTCGCAGAAGTGTCGCAGCAATTTCAGGGGTGCCTTTGTTATCGTTGCGTGAATTACGCAGGTAATGGGCCGCATTTACACCGTACGTGACTCGACACTCATTAAGCTGGCTAATTACGCCCGCCGTTGAGATTCCCACGAATTTGCCTCCGAGACGACACCGCTTTCTTTTATAATTCTTCGAACATTTCAAGCGGAATGAGCTTTCTCTTTATTTGCAAGTTTTCCGAGTGGATTATTTTTAAGGAGCGCTGCGCCGGATTTATTTTTAAGTTACTTATTTTAATATTTTGGGAAATTGCATATTCAGATTATATAACCTGTGCTAGACTAATTTATTACAAGCTGTTTCATACCGACCGCGAAGATTCGTCTTTTAAATTCTTTGTAGTTTTTCTATAGGTACAAATAATAATTTTTTAGCGCAACGGACTCTAGCTTTTTCGTGTAAAATATTTTTTGTTGAATGCTCGTTCATTTCAGAAACATATTTAAAGTTATTTAAGTTTTCTAAAGCATCGCGGACCTAATTTGGTTACCAGATGGGTACTGAGAAAATAATGTTTTTTACCTACCCATATAATAGTATATTACTAATATTTTCACCCCGGTAAATAAGTATTACGTTTTCAGTTTACTATTTATAATAATTGTAGAAAAAACAACATTGTCTTAAACTTTAAATGATTAAAATAATCATAATTATTAATGCATATTAAATTCTCGTGTCTCGTGTTTGTTACCAAACTCCTCCCAAACGGTGCCACTAATTGTGATGAAACTTTTTGTGTATATTATTCTGTAGGTCTGAGAATAGGGCGTAAGCTATTCTTATATAGGTACATAATTATGGCAAATTTCTGCGTTATTAAGGAGCACACCACGGGTGTGCCCGCGAAAATTTTTTGTGATTTTTCGCGATTTTTAAACTGATAAGACATAATAGGCTTATGGCAGTCGAATTGCGATAATCCCAGTATCGTCTTCACGTGTTTATATAGAAATCTCTGCTCGAAAGTGTCGAGTTAAAGAAATTAGTCCGAGATTTGCGAGTTACTCACATAAAACTCGATACTCGGACAAATTTCCTAGGATACACATTTTTATGTTAGGATTTTGATATAATCATGTAAGGATGGTACTGCCATTGCCGCAAATTGACTGCCATAAACCTCTGATGTGTAATTAGCGTACAAATTGCAAAAATCCACGAAAATTTTGAATTTCGCGGGCAGAGTCATTGATTTCGCCTTAATGGCGTTTGCTTGGTCAACTATTAATAATTATGTAAAATATATTAGAAAAATCATTTTTTCTATTTTAGTTCGATACATTGAATTATTATTGAATTTTAGTAGGCATTACTGTTTATGCATGTCAACCTCCAAATAGCAAAGCTTTTTGAAGTTATTTACATAAAACTTTTTAACTTGGCGAATGTTTCGAATATTTAACTCATAAAAAATATTACCGTTTCATGTCAGTGAGGTTATGATTCGCCGTGGATTCCACATTTATCATTTGGATGGAGATATCACTGTCAAATACTTTTACTAACGCCTTTTAGAAGTTTATATCGGTTTTGGTTGGCTAGGAAATGAGTAGGGTACCTACGTAATATTCATGATATCCTTCCTACAACATTAAAAAAAAAATAATGGATCCTTAAACTAGAGTTTATCTCATGATCGTCTTCTAAGTAAATTTTGATTAATTTATAATAGATTATTAGATTTTGGGCCTATTTCTCGCTTTTGACTTATCGTTTGCATTTCTGAGATAAAAATACTCTATTTTAGACAGCGAAAAATATTCATTAAACTCAAAATAGAAATATCCTTCAACTTTTAACAGAGTTTTGTGTAAAAGTTTTCGGAATTCATACTATGATGGTACTATCCGTTTTGTGAAGAGAGTAACCAAAGCCTTGCGCAGCCGAGAAAATTTAGTGACATCCTTTACAGCACTAGGGAAATAATGATAACTATAAATATTGCGTAGTCTGTATATTAAGTGCACGTGTAGGGAATTACTCCTGCGCCGTAAATAACAGCTGCAAGTTATTTTCCAAACGATTAAATGGGAGCAGTAAATAAGGCCCTACGTTTATTGTGGTGACATTCGAGTGCTTTGAATTTAGAAGCGTCGATGGCTCTTTAATTTATTAATGCACGAATGGTTCCTAAACACGACTTCTTCGAGCCAGAATTATTATCGGGACAAAGCTGACAGTGAGTTAAAGCTGAATACATATTACCAATTATCAAATGGGTGTTCGGGTTCGATTCCCGCCACGGTGCTATTTAAAATTTTATAATTGTTTCATGTCTGGTCTGGTGGGTGACTTCGGCCGTGGCTAGTTACAACCCTACCAGCAAAGACGCACCCCCAAGCGATTCAGCGTTCCGGCGCGATTCTGTGTAGAAACCGTTAGGTGTTAATTAATAACCCATTTTAAGTTAGTACAAGAACATTTTGGATGCATCAACACTTACCATCAGATGAGATTGCAATCAAGTATTAACTTAACAGAGGATAAGTAAAAATCTGCCTGATAGTGCTCTATAAATTAATGAAGGTATTGGCTAATTCTACCACTTTTGTGGTAAATAATACTATTTCAAAAACTATAAAAATCACTGTACCAACTTTGAAGTCTTTTAACCTACACTTGCTCCACTATGTTTATTTATCCACAGGAAATGCCTGACGTATACCGTCTGACGTGAACGGAGGGGTTATATGGGGCTTGCACCCACTAAAACCTGTGATTTGGAACGTCGGCGGCAGAACGGGATTCACTTCGCCAGATCTTACAGGTTGGCAGGTCGAGACGCTACTGGGAGGTGCGTCCCTGATGTACCACACTAGACCAAAAGGAGTTTTTAAAGGCGTATAAAGTTGAAATTTTTAAATTGTTTTTCGAATGGAATACTCTTTGTTAAACATAGCATGTTGTCGTAGTAATTTAACTTGTTCGGATATTGTATAGGTAAAGTACTCGTGTAAAATATTTTCTTAGCTGTTTCTAACAAGCCGGCGGTTGCGGCGGAAATTGCCGTCACTCCAGAACTTGCCGGTAACCGCCGCGAACGCCTCCCGACGCTCTCGTTAATTGTTATTCGACACTAAACACTATTAATTTAATGTTATAAGTGATATTCACTAGCTCGGTAATCGTAAAACGCGGTAAATGGCCAGATTTCTACCAAACTTAGCTTAAACTTAATAGCTCTGACCTTTGTACCCGTAAGATAAAATCTGTAGGGCTAGGATGCGCACGTAGAGGAGATATTTCTCTCTACTTTACAAATCAGGAACCCCATCAGTGGGAATTACTTAGTAAATGATTACTATATATCGTTATCGTAATCGTTTAGTAACACATTTTTCTTAGACAATCTAGGGGCGTACCAGAAACGTTGAAGAAACACGTTTCGTTCGAGTTCGCTGGAAATAAACCAAATAAGGATGCCACTTGTCTCGGCGTCTTGCGCTTTTGTGGTATAAAGGTGAAGGGGGTAATAGATTGTGGAGTTCCTGAGCACAATCTCATCAATAAGTGAAACTATATAATCCCCCGAACAGAGTGCCGATTTAATCATTAGTCTATTACTGTCTGGCACTATTTTATAGCTGATCTGTTTTATATACTTACCTACCCATATGCCAGTGGCGAGCACGCGTGCACTTTATTTCTTTACTTTGTGCCTGATATACCCATCACTAGCGCGCAAACATTGTTTATTCAGCAGATCCGATATGCGATAGCCATGTTAAATATTTTACGACATGCAACTTTGTTTACATTCTGTTCATAATATAGTGTATACGGTGAAAACATCCTATTAACTTTTATTAGTACCTACTCATCCTTTTACCTGCCTATTCATTGACAATTCAAATAGGTACTTCATTTCATATAGGCCTAACTTACAGGCACTTATGACCAGTCGTTTAATTTTGCAACTTTATTACACGACTGCCCAAAAAAGGAGTGTAATGTTTTTAGGGTTCATGTATGTATGTTTGTGAGTTTCCTTATTCCATCATACTCGTAACTTCTGAACGGCTGAATAGATTTGGACATATTATGGGGTATCGTTAAAATCCTTACATCATTCCGAGTAACATGGGCTATATTTTTTGGAAAAAAACCTTTTTCCACAGGGCAGTCGTGTTTTTTAACTTTTAAATTATTTGCTTGTTTAGACACTAGAAGATTCTTGTGACTACGTGCGACGCGAATAGGTATTTTCAAAAAATGTTGCTATGCTATAGAGAGAGAGTTGCAATGTAGTTGTGTCAAACTGATTTTTAGGGTTCCATACCAAAATGGTAAACAAAGTTATGTTTGCGGTTTGCCAACAAAAGTACCTACATGTAAATTATACTCGTAAATTCATGAACCAAAGTGATTCTTTTAATGTTTAACTTCTTTTATGGTATGGAACCCTCGGTGCGCGAGTCCGACTCGCACTTGGCCGGTTTTTTTTTCAATTCGGACCAGAAGCGCCTGATATTAGCTCATTCAAACAAACAAACCAAAGTCTTCTATAAACTTTATTATGATCGTAAAATTGAAAGTAGGTAACATTAAACTAAGTTACCTACCTATTTACAGCAAAATATAAAATCAAAGATAAAAAGTATAAAAAGAAAATTGTGCAGTCTAAAGTCTTCTCGTTTATAATATTAGTATAGATAAGAATTATTTTCATATAAATAAAAGTTCTCACGTTCACACTTATCACCGCAAACAATGCGTTTATAATGATGGCGCTATAATAATATAAGAGGAAGGAACCTAAAAGGCAAAAGCGTTTGTTCATGGACAATTATATCTCTAACCAAAAGTACGAGTAGACATGACACTGCTCACTCAATTGAAAACACAATACCGGAATAACTGTGTGGAAATGAATTTGTAGCGTATAAAAACTCGCACAGACGAATTCGGCCGAAATAAACCACACCAAGATAATACAGCCTTCAATTCTTTATCGATGATGCCGCTTGATGTGAATCACATCAAGCGTATTTGCCTGTTTTTTACGGACCCATTGAGTTGGATAAATCATGCGTTAACAACGTTCAAACCAGAAATTGTATCCATTGAATTTAAATACACTAAGTGCGAGGAAGTATTAGCAACGAATATACTCGTAGTATAGTAATGGATAAAATGCTTTTCATATTTTCCAAACAAAGTAACTTCTGCGAAGGTCTAGGTATCTATAGTTTCCATGGTTTAAAGCTATTGCATAGTTTCTATCGCGAGCCTTGAGCGTGGAGACCGAATCCAGAAATTCCGTACCGAAAATTATAAAAATAAGTTTTATAAAAAATAAGTTGATAAAAAATGCTATGCAATAGCTTTACCGTGACAGTCTCCGAGTGCCACACGTCGTTTTTTAAGTATTAGTATTTTTAACCGACTTCAAAAAAAGGAGGAGGTTCTCAATTCGTCGGAATCTTTTTTTTTTTTTTTTTTTATGTATGTTCACCGATTACTCGAAGACGCGTAAACCGATTTGGAAAATTTTTTTTGTTTGTAAGGGTATACTTCCCAGATGGTCCCATTTTTTTTGGTCAGGATCTGATGATGGGATCCTGGAGAAGTCAAGGGAACTCTTCAAATTTTATATGGATACTTGAAACAATTTGGGTACTGTTTGAAAGATTAATATTTTCCAGGTTTTCCTATGGTCATCAGGTCAGGATCTGATCATGGGATCTTGGTGAAATCGAGGGAACTCTTCAAATTTTGCTAGTATTCTTGAAGCGAGTTGGGTATCTTTTATAGTTACTGGTGCATTTGCTAGCACATACTGATTTGATGACTGTAGTCATCAAGTCAGGGTCTGATGATGGGATCTTGGTGAAATTGAGGGATCTCTTCAGATTTTTTAGACACACCTCAAGCGATTTGGGCATTTTTTTCAATGCCCTGTGCACTAGTTGTTTTCCACTAAAAAGTAAAAAATAAAATGGAAAATTCTTTTCAAAAAACCGACTTCAAATGTCACTACAAAGAGTGAAATAATTTTTCAATCTAGGTACACCAATTCGAAGTCGGGCAATTCGTACAATCATATAGTCCTTCGTATATTAATCGCCCGACTTCGAATTGGTGTACCTAGATTGAAAAATTATTTCACTCTTTGTAGTGGCATTTGAAGTCGGTTTTTTGAAAAGAATTTTCCATTTTTTTTTTTAATATTTGAATCCTTTTTCTATTCATAAAAAAGCATCCAAAAGTAAGTAACTGTTATCTAATCTGCAACCTTATTGTCCGTACCATGTTCTACTCTCCCGTTCATGGTTTGGCAAAAGGGCGTATCTTTTAAAGTCCATTCTCTGCGAACAAAACAATCTTTTTTTTAATCGGTTGGTATTCGTAAGGTAAACAACTTAATCAGTAGAGCTGTCGTTTTACATAAATAAAATATAATCAACTACTCTATTTCTAGTATCGACTCTTAATGCACGGCTGGCTAATACAGATACATTGCCTACATACAGCTTAGTACCTAGGTACGTGACTTAAGACCGGGGTAATGTCGCCTTTATCTACTGTGCATTAAAGGTTATGTACGACATCCACCTAATTATTTATAGGCTCAGAGGCAAATAATTATTGCGCTTTTCTAAAACACGTTAAGGAAAATGGTTCCCTCTTTTACAGATACAAAAGAAAAGCAGAAACATAAAATTAACCTGATTTTTTGAAATACTTGTAATTTTTTACCTATTTACAATCTTTGAAATATTTTAGCAGTGGAATAAATATTTTTGTCTTTGTTTCACCTACAGTGATTTGACATTCGGCGAAAAAAGACAAAACAGGCTATAACTATTCCACTGCTATTGCACGTTTATCAATAATGGGGTTAATACATAAAATTCTCTTGCAAAATTTTGTTACCATACTCCCAGAAACGACTATAATTATAAGCTATAATTTATATCCCTAATGGCAAAACAACGCTTGCCGGGTCAGCTAGTATATGTATGCTAAATATCAGGGAAATGAAATATCAACACATAATAATTTAATGTGCTTGTACCTAGTTGTTATCAATAATAATTAATTAATGTAACTTCAAGTGGCTCTTTCACAACTTTCATTATATTATACTCCAATATAACGAAAGTTTCACAAGTAAATATGTACTGAGCATAGCTTAGTTATAAAAAAAAATTCAGGTTTTATTAGATACTCGTAGGTAAGTTTTATATGTAAATTGTTTGAGCTTATCGCTTACGTTGAACATGCCACAGAGCTAAGTGCCAAAGGGTAAAGGTAGCCGCAGGCATTTCCTAGATACGTAGCACTAGCAGCCTAGCACCTAGGTAAACTTTACTATGTTTGGCTAGGTACCTAAAACACTTAGGTAGGTTTCTACACACACATTCTATGTTCGTTCAAGATTTAGTTTTAGAAGATGATGTATGTAGAATAATGTGATATGTGGATACAATTATTAAATAACAAAAAAAGCTTTTTATTTCTCCAATTTACAATAAATAGAACTTTAAACTAAAAACATTAAAATTGAATATTAAATTTAAAAAAAATGTTTCACTAAGTACTAAGTAGAAGAATTCTTTTTATAGGCCTCCTCCAGGTTGGACCAGTTTATCACATTTTTATCTTTTAAAAGCCAGTTGCCCTTCCAGATACCTGAAACAACGACAAACGCACTGAACTTTGACAAAACGAAATCGCTCCCAAGCCGGCTGGTACCCGAGGGAGTCGTATACCAAAACCCGCCAGATAAAATAATTATCAGGTACTCAAAATGTTGTAATTATCATAAAATAAAACACTTTTGGTACTTATTCCCTATACTAATATGAATGAGGTCCTATGTATTTAGTGTTAAATCTACAGAGCAACTGAAAATTCTGGAACTGCACCGAATTCCAATAATTTCCGGCTCACAATAACGTGATGCCTCAGGATCAAATATACCAAAACAAACCAATGCCTTTCATTGAGAACAGACGAGAGCGTGATAGAGTATAGCATCTCTTTGAAACTAGAACAACGGTAAAATCTAACTTACATTTTGCCTCGTAATTTAAAACTACGTTGGTATGTAGCTGAATTTGTAGCTGGTTTGATTGTGTTTTGTATTTGTTTTGGAGTTAGGTGAATAGTTGTATGTATACAGTAGGTATACTCACTTGAGGAAGATGTGGCTCGCCTATATTTGCGACAGAAACAGCTAACTATGTGAGTGACAGATTCGTTTAAAGTAACGTTTAGGTTCCGTACCCAAAGGGTAAGAAACGGGAGCAAATAACTAAGACTTTGCCATCTGTCTGTCACCAGGCTGTATCTCTAGAACCGTGTGCATGAGGATAAAACTGGGAAAAGATTTCTCATTTTCTTTTTTACCGGGCTTTAGCCGATGGAGAAAATATTAATTTAACCTGTCACAGGATACTATCTTGGGATAAGGTGTTTATCCCCTGTCCATCTATCTATTATAGAGACTGGTGTACACCGTACAATCAGGTACAGGTACATCAATCGGTCAGAAAACTTTGTTTTATCCTTCATAGATGTCCAGCAAATGCGTCATGAGAAGATTTGCACATTTTATGGTGAATACCGCAACAAATAAAGAAACAAAAAGGCAAACACTAAAAAGAAAAAAAAACACAACATCGTCTTCTCGTGTCGCACATGAAACCCCCCATAAGTACAAGCACCTTATGTTTTAGTAGGAATAGTTTTCACATCGTTATTTAAATAAAGCAGAGGGTGGTATCAAAGTTGGAGCGATACAAAGTTGGGCGGTGGCGTCAGGATTAAAGTAAGACATTAATTAGCAGTAATCAGTCAAGTGCCTAAGGGCAGCTTTCGACGGCTACTTATCTAAATAAGATCAACGACACGCTTGATGGATTTGGAGGCCTTTGTTCGTTCGAGCTTCAGACATTTTTAAATTAACATTCAGCGCCTACTAAATCTTTTTTTGTGAGTGTAATTGAAACAGAGATTTTATAAACGCGAATTTATTATTTGTCTTGACTTTGAACATTATTTAATAAGGTTTTTTTCGGATTTTAATTTGAAGAAGAAAGTATGTACTTAATTATTATTTTTTAAATGTACCTAAGTTGATATAGAATTAATAAGTAATTAATTAAATCATCATCATCATCATTTTATCAATACATCGCTGATTTTTAAACTGAGTGAGCTAAGGCAAAGTATACGGAGAGGAAAATCCCTTCTTACAGAGACGATGATGCCAATAAGACTGACTAATTTGCAGGTCAGGTACTTACATTCCGAATGTCAGGTATAAAACTGCAAATGAAATTAGTAAAGTAGATATAAATCATACTCTTATGTTATACTTACTCTTTAAATAAAAATAAAAAGTAATACGCAAAGTCAAAAGTTCTTAATTAATTTTTTTTCTGGTTTCCTGAGTATATCCAAATGATTATAATTATAAATATTACAGTAAAAGATTAAAAATTTATAAAATTGATATAAAAATTTAAGCTAAAGCCTCATCGAAGCCAAGGCAGCGAGGCATTGAACCCAAAATGCTGGCAGCATTGCCCCTTTGGATAGCCAAACTTATTTTTTGGCCAAGGTAGCTGCCAGCTCTTGGATCCCCGGTAGACTCAAACACCCTTTTTGAAATGTCATCAAAAAGGGAACGAGCACCGGGGCCCCACGGCCCCAGGGTCTCAACTCCAAAAGGCACAAATATGAAGCTTCCATCGAGAGCTTCATATTTGCCCCTCTTGGCCCGTTCAGCGCTGGCCGCCGCCGCACCTGCCTTGAAGCAGGTCGCCTGAATATGGGATGCAGCCAATGTATCTACACAAGTCGCATCCCAAACAAGCGACCTACCCAACTTCCATGGAACGAGCGTCATACCGTCTGGTCTCTTACCATCGCTTCGGGATAAACCATTCGGTTCCAAAACTGTCGGTATCTTGGCGGAAGAAAGAGACCTCCGGATGACGTCGTTGAGGGAACTGTGGCGTGAGAAGCGACCAGCACTCTTCGAACAGGAGAGACCGTGGTGACCGTAGCTGTCTACACCATCGCCGCAATGGCAACGGTGAGGCTGATTTATCTTGGCGCCAAGCCGAAGACCGATTATAATTGTCAGGGTAGTGTGGTCTAAAAGGGTGCCCAGGTTCGCAGAAGGGAGAGCCTGAAGCCAGTAACCGGACTCCTTCACAGAGACAGCGAGGAGACGAGCTCGATCTTTTTGCGTCTTTGCGTTCACCAACAGTTCATCAAAAAGTTGCTTGCAGATTATATCATCCCACTGTCTCTGGAAGGATAATGAAGCCGGCAAGCTACTGGGACTTACCAAGGACCACGCATTTCTTGCATCCGCTAAGTACGACACCCCAATGGACCCCAAGGTAGGGGATATGATTTTACCATAAAGGGCGTGCGTACTATAAGCAGAGGAAAGAAAGGCTGGAAGAGATACACTAGAAATTTTTCGTATTCCCAGGCCCCCGTACCGTATTGGCAGAGAGGCCTGGGCCCAAGCCGTATTGTCTAATGGACAATTTAGAATATTGATAAGGGAATTCTTAACACAAGAATCCAGATTATCAAGTATGTTTTTGAACTTCCAAATTGGTGAACAACGGAGAACATAAATTAATTTTGGCAAAAACAAACAAAAGCGAATTATGGTTAAAGCCATGTGTGGATTTATTTCTACAAGACGATGGGAGCAGTTATTGAATTTTGTTATTGTATCAGAGCAATATTGTGGGATAGAGGCTTCTAAAACCGGAGCACCTAGGAGGCGAAGCGATTCTTCATTCAATATTTTGATGCCAGGGGTAAGGATATTAAATTTTTTAATAATTTCCAATTTTGATTCAGCCGAAAAGGAATTTGGAATGTAAATTTCACATTTTGAAAAATTAATTTCGAGCCCAATATTTGCAAATTTGTTAATAATATTTTTCAAATCGTCCAAAACAGTATCTACGTCACCTCCTAAGGTCCCATCGTCTAAATACCATATATTAAATTTTGAATTTAGAGCCGAAATTATTGGGTTGATGGCCAGACTAAAAATGGCAGGTCCCAGTGGATCTCCCTGCTGACAGCCAACAGCGGAGCTCAAGATGTTGTTTTTGTAAATGAGGTTTGATGAATATCTGTAGCATTGCGTAAAAATTATATTATAAAATAAAAATGATTTTCAAAATTTTATGATTGCAATGTGACCCAACATGGTCACTATTACCTAAAATTATTCTAAATTTCAAGTCGATAGCTTCGATAGTTAGGTACTGTGTGTAAAATCGAGTGTGAGAGACGGACGGACGGACGGACGGAGAAAAAGTCTGACCAGAAGGGTTCCTATTTTACCATTTTGGTGTGGAACCCTATAAACTAGGTACTCGTAGGTAATGGGAGTTATACAGGCAATACGGTCCATTTAGTTGTTTCACTGATATGGCACGTCAGGTCTGTGATGTGTGATGGGTATGTGGGTCTGAAAGACTGGACATTTCAAGTCTCTGTTTTCTTTACTCATGCGATATGGTTCTGTATGTGAAGCCTGCGAATGCGTGGTCAAACCCTTCTCACTTGAAGAAAATATGCAGACTTAGTAGCGGGTTGATAATTAATATTATTGTATTCGGTGATAGAAGACTACACAATATGACGTATTGCGTCGGCGTTTAAACTCTGTTAGAAAAGAAATAAGAAATAATCCATTTCCTTCTACCATATACTCGTAATTAAGATACGAACTTGAAAACAGCTTAACATTACATTTCATATATAAACAGATTCCATTTAGCTTAATTTCACACATACAGCTCAAAGTATCAGGCGTATAGGGAAAATTTAGATTAAATGCGACTACCAGCACTCTTGCTTCGAGTTTCAAGACAAGCGGGACATTCACAACGACTGGAAAACTGGCACAAACGACCTTTTAAACGCAAACTGCATTAATTTATGTTTACCTTTACTGGCTACTATGAACTACCACTTGATTTCGCCTTCTGAAAGCAAATTCAATGTAGGTATTGTTAAACGCTTATAGTTTTCTGTAACTTTTTACGTTAAAACACTCAAATTGCTCGGGGACACTAGACTGGAGCTGAAATACCAGATTTACAGTGGGAATTCTTTGTTTTTAGTGCTTGGCACTCGGTATGGTTTATAAAATAAAAATAAGTAATCAAAAATAGTAAATAAGTAATTTTCAGGATATTAGACACTTCGCCATCTACAATAATATTATCTCCGAATAAATGTTTATTATATTATTTCAGTTTGCTAGTTTTGTTTTTATTTTTGTGTTGTATGTCCATGTTTGACAGCCGTAAGTGAGAGTTGGTAGAATGCATGTGTCCATTATAGTCTTCTTCAGGTGTAATGGAAAAGTGCCTTTTAGGATTTCTTTTAGGCTCCAGTATCTTTTCCACCCTATGTTCACTCGTCGTTCTATTTCTTCTTCTTCATTTTTATTACTGAATGATACTTGTTTGCCAAGATAAATATAACTCTTAACGTATTCTAATGGCTGGTATTCTAATGTTACAACACAAAAATAAAAACAAAACTAGCAAACTGTCAGAAAGCGATGGAAAGAAGTATATTGAAAATAAGAAAAATTCAAAAGATAAGAAGCACAGACATAAGAGCAAAAACCAACCTAATAGATGTGCTTCACCATGCGCGTACACAAAAGTGGCGATGGGCAGGACATCTAGCAAGATACACAGACAATAGATGGACGATAGAAACAACTATCTGGGAGGGACCTATGGAAAAAAGAAAAAGAGGGCACCCAAGGAACAGATGGATTGACGAAATAATTTCAGTAGCAGGAACAAACTGGAGGAGAAAAGCACAAAACAGAAAAACATGGAGTAAGCTAGAGGAGGCCTATACCCTGAGTGGGGTTCCAATAATATAGTTAATGTAATCCTAATTACTTAAATAGTTGTTAGATAAATTAATGTTATTTAAGATTTATTGGAAATAAAGAGGCTTATTATTATTATTATTTCCATATTCAAATTAACTCTCACACCCGGCACATGATAAATATATATATTATTATTATATTATTTCATCTCACAGTCAACCATATAATATGACGTAACAGAACTCCTCAAATCAATCTCCTAGATTGGTGGTTGGGGATTATTTGTCCACGAGGAGATGATAAAATGTTTTTCCCTTCTTAAGCTTTATGCACTCTCTAAGCACGGACGTAGAGATTATAATAAGTATATCTCACGAGGATAAAATCAACAAAAATACTTTTCCGTCTTGCCGTGCTTTGGTCGGTAGATAAAGTTAGTTTTATATCTGTTTAGAGGATATAATCCGGTGATAACATTTTAATCGCCTGCCGTTGCTAGTAACAGCATTCGAAAAACCAATATCGCCTAAGAAAATGTGCGAAAGCACTTCGAATATAAAAGCACTGTTATTAGCCATTTGGCAGCAGAGTAAATAATTTAATAAGCTTTCATATAGCAACCTAGCAGTCGCTAATGCAAGCCAGTTCATATGGAACGTACCCTGGGGGTAATTCGCAATAACACAGCTCTAATGACCGAGCATTCACAAGGGAGAATTCTCAGCTAACTGCGACATTAAGACCTTCTTATTTGGCTATTTCACTTCGTTATGGGACCTTTGTGGCAGTTACGGAAAATATAGTTAGCAATGACCCCTATAAAAAATCTACTTAGCGCATAACAAACCGATGGACAACCCTATCCGCAGTTTTATAGTCTACTTAGCCACAATCCCTTTTTTTTCAATTTTACATCGCTCCAACATCGCCGGTAACTCTAGCAGCACAACCAACACCAGCAGATCGGTACCTTGGCTACACAATCCATGCAATATAACGAGCCAAAGAAAAAGCAGTAACCAATAAGTACCCAAGATATAACTCCGTGGATGCAATATTAGTATTTTTGCAGAATCACTCGGCAGGTTTTATATTTTTATTAATCTAAATCATTAAAAGTGTAAAAATTAACATGTAAAATATCCTATTGTGATCTTGAAACTGCTGTGCTATTCTACAAATTGAAATAGCTGCCAGACAGCTGCCAACACGAATATGTCATGCAAAATTGTACTCTATTACAACTGACAAATTCATAAATGCAGAGATGCACGCTCGTCGCTGTTTTGCAGAATAGCACGGCTGAGCAAAGTTTTTATTAATTTAAACATGTAGATGCATTAACTTAATGCTCGCAAAACTCATTGTCATAAGCCTACGATGTGTATAGTTCGCCTACTATTTGCGAAAAACTAAATAAAATTTGAATTTCTCGCACTACTTGGCCCGGAACCCCTTAAGGGCGGAATGGAGGTATGGTACAAACTATAGACTTATTTATACACTGGGTATCAACAAAAGCAACCCCAATAAATTACGTATCCATTTAAATACCAAAACTCGTGATAAATAGAAGGTCGATCGATACTGTTGGTGTATTCAATAGAACTAAGGTGATTATTTATGGGTACCTATATAAAGCAGCAGGATTTTCCATTAAGCGCCAATTTGGAGTTAGAGAGCTTACGTTAATTTAATACGAAAATAGATCGAATAGTCGAGTACACATTTACAATGTAGTACTTGCATTAACGTAGTGGTATTCAGTATACTCCACTCGTATTATACACTAGCTGGCTCGCCCTTTCTTTGCTCGTGCGAGCTCCAGAGAATTTAGAAAATTAATCGTTGTCTATACATCAAAGAGGGAGGCACTATGCAAGCTTTCTAGAGTTTTGATTAAGACATGATGAGGCAGTTACTAAGTGACTGAAGCCTTTTTTTAATATCATATATCGTTTGACCGTAGCTTCACCCAAGGGAAATTCGGCCCATCAGCAATCCCGTGGGAACCATGATTTTCCCTGATAAAAGTATATATAGTATGTAAGATCTCTGTGTCAACGTATAGACTCATACACACTACAATTATAGAAAGTTACTAGAAACCGTATACCTACTTAATACAAACACAATGAACACCAACATTGTTATTGAATGGAAGCAGGGATTATTTTGCGGAAATCCATAATTAGCAGACAGATTAATTTATTTTGCTTTGTTATAATCTGCTACTGAAAATAATCTGTATAGTAAAATACGCACGAAAACCACCCACATGAAACACCACACACAATTCTTCCAACATTTCTTCGACACACGTTTCGTCCCGCCACCGGGACATCCTCAGGAGATGTTGACTTTACAATGCGAAATCGTAGAGCTAATTGTATCCTTTATTCTTTTCAAGTAGTGGATTATAGTAAAATAAATTAATCTGTCCCACCAACATTGTTTTCTTATATTTATAGGACCTAACAAGAATATTTATATCGTTGGACTCATTGGCTTATAAATTTATGGACCGCAGGTGTAATACAAAATTCACGAATGAAGTGTCCCGAGAAAACCTGTACTTAAACGAGGGTACACGAGTGTATTTTTATCACAGATTTTATTTTTATAAACAAACTAAAACATTGTAATTTATGTCTTAAACAAACCATTAGTATACGACGCGCAATCCTTACTTTATAAATCAATGGTTGGACTAGTTTTCTTTTATCATAACAATTTTTGAAGCGTGTTGCTTCTATGCACTGTTGGATTTTCCGCTCTGGACGCCCAATTCGGTTATCTGCCAGGATAAACGTATTAAAGGCCTTCGTACGTCACGACCGAAATCCTAATTCTGAGCAAAGTGACGTATGTACACTGGCCTGCAGCTTGCACATGTTTAGATTTTACAAACATCATAGGATGAATCACTCCACTTCTCTGTGCATACAAACATTTTCCATCCATTCCCACCTGGATGTCTGTCAATCCACGACCACCCGGTATGACAGATCCTTCTTTCCACGCACATGCAAACTATGGAACCAGCTACTCGTACCAGCTAGAAAACTATAACATGCTTCAAAACTAAAGCTATATTCAAATATATTTTGGTTCTTGATATCTCCTAATCGTGCTACTGCATAAAATAGACTGTTTGGGAACCGATTGAGACCGAAGTTTCTGTTAAATAATATGGCTGCGATATTCTGTTATTAGATAAGTAAATAATAATTAATGGTTCGCAATCGCACCTGCAAGCAAGCATTGGTAGTTGGTACCCATCCAGGCAGATTTAACAAGTCCTAACTAGACCTTTTAGCCTTAATCTGAATTCCCACAGTAAAACATAGTTCTACTGTGGGTGATTACGCACCGCGCCTGTGCACGATGAATCAGCGGGCAACTGCCGGGCCCATCAGAGCAGTCCAGCGGATTCTCACAGGCAGCGGCGGTGGCGGGTCGAAAAAGGCCCGCCAAAAAATTTTATTAGGCGTTTTGCACTGGGTTTAATCCCGCGGCACAGAGTGACTTACTACTAGGTACTTACCGGCGCATGGAGACAGCCAGCACGTGGAATCCGGGGAGTGTGTTCGTGTAGGATGAAATGTGGTGTGTGGTGCCTGCTGTGTTAAATGCAAATAGGAACACACTCGCCCTCCTTGAGGGATCTTTCGCGGCGGCGGTATGAATTCGCGGGTAGCGAAGCGGCTCCGCGGCGGCGTGATTTCCAGGTGGCGCGGGAGCACAAAAAACAGTATTCCGGATAGCCAAAGGGGCCCGCGGCGTTAGAATGACGCGGCGGACAACACAGCAAACGAAGTAGCACAAGAAATCGGGCTCGTAAGAAGGCGAGATGCGGCGTGGCGGGCGACTTCACGCGGGCGAACGCGGCACGCACAGTCAATCGACTCCGTCGGGATTTTGCACCGGACTGCGCGCGCGTCGCCGATGCGGGGAGGCGCGATGCGCGGGGGGCAGTGATAGCCGACCGACGCGAGGCGGCCTAGCGCAAACTGGAGTGCTAGCGTAAAGCGCGAACACCCCCGCCAGTGGACCCATGGATTTGGAGTCCACTAACAATTGGGCAACCGGGATAAGGAAGAGACGGCTCGCTGCAAAACCGAATCTCCGACCATTACCTCGGCAACTCTGGGAACCCCATCGGATCCATATATCAATTTAAGAATGCGTCCACGACGCCAGCACAAAGGCAACAAATTAGGCTCCTTAACTAGGACAAGATCACCAACCTTAGGTGGGTCGGTCTTGTCTGACCACTTAACGCGCTGCTGCAAGAGATGCAAATATTCTAAATACCAACGATGCCAGAAATTTTGGGTCATCTGCTGTAGCAATTCGAAGCGAGACAACCGTGAGACCTTCACGTCCCTGAAGGGGTACTCGGGCAGGGCGTTAAGGGGTTCACCAATTAGGAAATGACCGGGGGTTAAAACTTCCAGGTCATTGGGATCGGACGATAAGGGGCAGAGTGGCCGAGAATTGAGGACAGCCTCAATCTTACAAAACACGGTAGCGAGCTCTTCAAAAGTCAAAATGGTTTCACCTATCACGCGTCGGAGATGCGTCTTTGAGACCTTAACGACGGCTTCAAAGATCCCGCCCCAGTGGGGACAAGCTGGCGGGTCAAAGGTCCAAGTTATCCCCATCTTGGACATTGCCGTGCCGATGCCTATCTTATTTTCATTCAAAAATTGGGCGACTTCCTTCAAATACCTATCGGCACCCTTATAGTTGGTCCCACAATCCGATCGGATCAGGTGCGGATAACCTCGGCGTGAAACGAAGCGGCCTAGCGTGGCTACAAAGGCTTCGGTGCTGAGGGCACTCACCAGTTCTAAGTGTACGGCCTTGGTAGCCAGGCAAACAAAAACGCAAAGGTAGGCCTTGAGGGAACGAGCATTGCGGAGGCTGGAGCTCTTGACGAAGAACGGCCCCGCAAAATCCGTCCCGACCGCCGAAAAAGGGCGCGAGGCCACGACACGGTCGGTGGGGAGGTCCCCCATAATGGGCTGCATGGTGCTGGCCTTCAGGCGGTAGCACGGAATGCACTTAAAAATGACGCTTCGGATGGAGCGTCGTCCCGATAAAATCCAAAATTCGCGCTGCAATATGGCCGAAAGGGCGTTGCAGCCAGCGTGGGCATTTTTGACGTGGTAATGCGTCACCAACAATTTTACAAAAGCGCTATTGTTCGGAAGCAGCAGGGGATGACGTGCCCCATAGGGTAAGTCAGAATCCCGGAGGCGTCCACCAACGCGTATCAATCCGGTGTCATCCAGAAAGAGGTTTAAGCGGGCGAGCGAGCCCTTCAAAGGTAAACCTCGCTTCAGTGTCTCAATAGCGGACTCAAAATGCTCCAGTTGAACCAAACGTATCCAAAAGGTCCGGGCCTCCTGTCTCTCCAGGGGCGACAAGACCGGGTTCGACATTTTGTCGCGTGGGTTCCGAGCGTTGTGGGTGAAGCGCTGAATCCAAGCCGTCACCCCAATCAATTTATCAAGGGAACTGTAGCGTTCCTGAAGATAGCTCAGCGAATTGGCTGGCTTATCTTCCACAACTCCGACTCGCAAGCCAGGTAACACATCGGGCTCGGAGAACCTACTCTGAGGCCAGGCGGACTCATTCCGAGTCAGCCAGTCAGGGCCCCACCAAAGAGAGTGGTTGACAAGGTCGGAAGCTTCACATCCGCGGGAAGCACAATCTGCAGGGTTCAGGTCCCCTGGCACATGTCTCCAGGTCAACGGGGTTTCCGAATTCTGGATTTGGGAAACCCGGTTGGCAACAAAGACTTCCAAGTTGTGGGGAGCGGCTCGCAACCAACAAAGGACAATTTCGCTGTCCGACCAGGCGTACACGTCCGTCAGGTCAACGATCGATAGGAGGGACGTACGCACATGGTTGAGAAGGCGCACCAAAAGAGCGGCTCCAGACAACTCCAATTTGGGTATCGTCAAGCGTGACCGAATTGGGGCCACTTTACTTTTCGCCAAGACAAGGTGGGTTGCGACCTCGCCGGTGTCACTGACAGTTCGCAAATAGACCACGGCTGCGTACCCTTTTTCGGACGCATCACAAAAGCCGTGGAGACTGGCGTGGCACCTTCCGGGCGGTAGGAAGCAACGAGGCATCGAAATCCGATTAACATTCGGAAGTGAGGCCACGAGGGAGAGCCACTCCTGTAATAACCTCCCTTGAAGGGGCTCGTCCCAGCTGACTTCAGCCAACCAGAGCTTCTGCAGGAAGCATTTGGCCAAAAATATTACGGGGGTGATCCACCCATTTGGATCAAAG
This sequence comes from Coenonympha glycerion, assembly GCA_963855885.1. Classification (NCBI taxonomy): domain Eukaryota; kingdom Metazoa; phylum Arthropoda; class Insecta; order Lepidoptera; family Nymphalidae; genus Coenonympha; species Coenonympha glycerion. The sequence continues at coordinate 8,881,063 of OY979637.1, read as the reverse complement.
GTACGTGCCACCGTGGACAAGACCGTACGTTTGGTCCAAGTCTTAGGGGGGATCCAGTTTGACCCGGTAAGTAAAAATGTCCTGCACGGGCTGGTATTGTATACCCAAGACTGTCAGCAAATTAGGATTTTCGGGATTTTCGAAAATGTGTGGATCCTGCTGATCTTCTCCCGGCAAGTCCCTTAAGACCAGCGGGGAGCTCGAGAGCCATTTACTCAGCTCGTATCCACCCGACTTCAGGATGGCAATCAACTCATCCCGCAAAATCAAGGCTTCCTCAACACTGGAAGCTCCCGTACAAATGTCGTCCATATAGACTGACGACTCCAAAATGGCTGAGGCGCGAGGATATTTCAGTCGTTCCCGGTCGGCCAACTCCAGTAATGACCGGATGGCAATGTAGGGGCTGGACCGAAGGCCATAGGTGGTCGTATTCAGCTCGAACACTCGTATGGGGTCACTCGGACTCTCGCGCCATAATATCAGCTGATACCTCCGATCATCACGATGCACCACGGTTTGGCGGAACATCATGCGGATGTCGGCCACAAAGACCACCTGGTGCTGCCGAAACGTCGTGAGGATGTCGGAGATATCCTTGATCAACTTGGGACCGGAGTGTAGACACTGGTTGAGAGACACTCCGTTGGACGTTGGAACAGAGCCATCAAAAACCACACGGATTTTCCCATTCGGGTTTTTCAAAATGGCGTGGTGGCAAAGGAAGTAATGCTCGTTCGAACGCCAATCAAAGTTGGACGGCGACATGTGACCAAGGTCTTCATATTCCCGCATGAAGGCCACATACTTGCTACGGAAGACCGGGTCCCGTTTCATGCGCCGTTCCATTGATAGGAGCCTCTTCTCAGCGAGGGCCCGCGATTGACCCAGGTGGGGTCGTGCCGCCAGGAGTGGCAGACGGGTTACAAAGCGTCCGTCCGTACGGCGCCCCGTGTTATTCCTGTAAAAGGACTCACACTCCTGTTCAAGGGGGCTAACCCGAGCGGCCTGAGGCGGCTCTTCAACCTCCCAAAATCGCTGGACAACATCGGTCAGCGACAAGCCTGCGACCTGGATGGGGTCAGGCTCCGGGGAGGGGCTAGACCATAAAACCGGACCGAAGAAGCTATTGCCAAAAATAGTGGGCAAGGCACAAAGGCCATTGGTCTGCAGGGCCCTAGCTCCCCCAGTTATGATAAGACCCAGCACGTCGGAACCCAAAAGAAGGTCCATAGGACCGGGTTCGGACCAGTGGGGGTCAGCAGGGGCTAAACCTGACGTACAGCGCACTGCGGCGTCGTTTACCCGAACTTGCGGAAGGGGACCTAAAATGTTATCCATGACGGTCACCATAATCAAAACCCGCAGGTTTCCACGAATAGGACTAAACATTAACTCAGCCTCTCCCTTGTGCGATGCGGGCGTGGCGCCACCGATACCGATGACACGACACTCGCGCGGTCTCCAAGGGAGCCCTAGCCTTCCCACCAAGTAAGACGAAGCTATGGAGCGTTGGCTACCCAGGTCCAAAAGGCAACGAACGGTCATAGATTCACCATTAGGGTTATACACCTTCACTGAGGCCGTCGGCAAAAGTATGGTCTGACATACTGTCTGCTGTAGGTTCAGAGTCTCAGGGGAGGTGGCTACGGTGGGAGCTAGGGTGGCGGATACCTAGCGCGGCGAGGGTTCACCAGCGGGATCCCACTGACGGGGGTGCTCCGGCTGGGGCGGCGCTAGAGGGGTGGAGGGCATTCCGTACGGAGAGGTGACGAACATGCCGTACGGGGACCATGCACCCATCCGGGACCGCACCATGCGGCTAGCGTCCGGCACCCGGTAGGGATTGCCTCGACCTATGGTGGGTGGATGGCGCTCCAGTCGCGGCCACTCATGTAGTGGCGGCGAGAACCGACGCGGGACGACGCTCAATGGGGCAGCCGCGATATCCCCGTCGTAATGACGCGAGGGGGATGTGACCGTGACGCGGGGGGTGAAACCCTCCTCCGGGGGGCGGAACCCCTACCTCCACTAGCAGGTTGGTGGTCCACCGGAGAACGCCTAACGGGGCTGGCCGGGTGGCCAGGACTAGCGCCCCCGCCCATGGGGGGGTGCGCGATCGAGCGCCCCCGCCCATGGGGGGGTGCGCGACCCAACGTCCCGGCGACCGGAACCACTCCGGTTAGCGCACAAGAGGGCCGAATGGGCACCGCCGCAATGTGGGCAGGGCCGCTGGCGCGGGCAGTCTCTTACGAGATGCTGGCCCAGGCACGAGAAGCACCACTGGCGTGTCGACACGTATTCTCTCCGGGCCGCAACCGGTTTGGCCAGGAAGTGCGGACACGAGGAGACCTGGTGGCCGGGGTGCCGACAATAGGCACAGGGGGGAGCTTCGTTGCCACGGCCCCGCTGTACTGTGACACCCGGCGACCTTCTCTGGCGTCGGCTCCACGGCCTCGCCGGTTGGGGCCGGTCCCCGCCGAAGGGCCAGTCCTTGCCCCACCCCCTCGGACATGCTCGGACCTCCCAGGGGCCACTCGAGGGCCGGTAACTCCAGAGTTATCGGCCTGGAGGCACTCCTGCTCCAAAAACTTCAGGAGGTCGGAGAAAGGGGGCAGGTAGGTTGCACCGTCCCCTCCGAAGCGCTGCTCGAAGCGGAGCTTAAGCTCCGACGGCAGGCGGGAGAGCACTATGTGCAACAACAAGAAGGACCACTGGTCGACGGGGAGATCCAATCGACGGAGAGCATTGGTGGCCACAATGCAAGGGTTTAGCAAGGCCTCTCTGAGGCCGGCCACCCCGGTGACGGCGGGCAAGGCGAGTAGCTGGGCTACATGTGCGTCGGCCAACCGGCGCACATTTTCATAGCGCCTGGCCAGCAATTCCCGAGCCGTGTGGTAGCTCTCCTCCGAGAGGTCGAGGTGTCGCACCACGTCCAGGGCCTCGCCCTGTAGCGAGGACAGTAAGTATGTCAGCTTCTGGGTGGGGGACAGGTCCTTCCTGGCGTGGACCAGACTGTCGAATAACGCCAGGAAGCCCATCCACTCTTGAAGCTGCCCACCGAATTTGGGCAGCTCGATCGTGGGCAGTTTCCCGAGTAATGCCGGCTGTGTGGGCGGTCGGCTGGGGAGTCTCTAAAAGCGCCACTTCGACGCCTTTCATCAGCGGCGGTCCGGATCCCATGGGCGGCCTCCACCACCGAGTCCATCAGTTCGAAGAACTGGTCGTAATCGGCCTGAGCCGTCCTCAGTACCTCCTGTTCGGGACCGAGGGTGAGCAGGTCTTGAAAGGCCTGCTCCACGGAGGCCTGCCGAGTCCGCACCTGGTCCGCTCGGTGTAATAGGGCGGCGGTTCTATCTTCGCGGCCTATCAAACCCGCGGCGGACGTCGCCCAGCGAAGCTCAGACTGTATCTGTACAGCTAGCTTTTTTATGTTCGCGGACATTCTAACAAATTAAATGTAAACAAAATGTAAAAATAAAGTAATAATAAATTGAAAAGGCGGCCGGCAAGTCGGCGGGCGGCGCGAGGGCAAGCAATAATAAATTGAAAAGGCGGCCGGCAAGTCGGCGGGCGGCGCGAGTGCAAGCAATAATAAAATTAAAGCAATAGTAAACAAGTCGTATCGCGGTCGCGGTCGTACCGTAGTCGCAATGAACAAAGCGGCGCGACCGTAGTAGGTACGCGTGTTAAATGACGGCGAGCGGGCGGTACCGGCACGCAAGCAAAACTTAAAATAAAAATTAAACTTATAATTATAATAAGCGGAACGCGGCCGAAACGCGGCGTTGACGCAGCGGAACTGGCGGCGATTGCGGAATTTCCGCTAACAGCGCGGCGAACGACACGGCGCGTGGCGGAAAGCGGGATTTATGCCAGCGGCGCAGAAAATAAACGGCGCGGCGGGCAAAACCAGCGCAAAACGCAAAGCGAGGTGTAGACAAACCACGCTCTGCTACCAGTAATGATTACGCACCGCGCCTGTGCACGATGAATCAGCGGGCAACTGCCGGGCCCATCAGAGCAGTCCAGCGGATTCTCACAGGCAGCGGCGGTGGCGGGTCGAAAAAGGCCCGCCAAAAAATTTTATTAGGCGTTTTGCACTGGGTTTAATCCCGCGGCACAGAGTGACTTACTACTAGGTACTTACCGGCGCATGGAGACAGCCAGCACGTGGAATCCGGGGAGTGTGTTCGTGTAGGATGAAATGTGGTGTGTGGTGCCTGCTGTGTTAAATGCAAATAGGAACACACTCGCCCTCCTTGAGGGATCTTTCGCGGCGGCGGTATGAATTCGCGGGTAGCGAAGCGGCTCCGCGGCGGCGTGATTTCCAGGTGGCGCGGGAGCACAAAAAACAGTATTCCGGATAGCCAAAGGGGCCCGCGGCGTTAGAATGACGCGGCGGACAACACAGCAAACGAAGTAGCACAAGAAATCGGGCTCGTAAGAAGGCGAGATGCGGCGTGGCGGGCGACTTCACGCGGGCGAACGCGGCACGCACAGTCAATCGACTCCGTCGGGATTTTGCACCGGACTGCGCGCGCGTCGCCGATGCGGGGAGGCGCGATGCGCGGGGGGCAGTGATAGCCGACCGACGCGAGGCGGCCTAGCGCAAACTGGAGTGCTAGCGTAAAGCGCGAACAGTGGGAATTTCCTTAACCATTAATAGAATTCTAATGTTTCCCTAAGGAACACCTAAAGAAATTGTGGGTAAGTAGGCAGTATAGAATTTTTATTACACAATAAATAAAGTGGACATAACAAATATTTAGATCACGTATACCAAAACACCGATAAAAATAAATCTAAATTATCATCTATTCATGGTGAACCCGAAACCACAATTAGCGGGACTCACGAAGGTATACCGCTATAAGCTAGTGTATCTATGTCTATGTGAAAGCTTTTAGTTTGGAGGCTTTGTTTACAACAATCGTATAAGATAAAGAGCCTCTAGTTTCCATTGTTTGCTGATGCATCGCCCTTTTCTTCTGACTAGAGGTTATTTTGCTTTTAAATCTTATAAGTATAAAATAAAAATTAAAATCTTCATTTTTCACATTGATTTACAAGCACAGTTTTTTTACACTATATAAGTTAGTATTTGACTGCAATCTCATCTGATGGCAAGTGATTATACAACCGAAGATGTTAACGTACTAACTTGGAAGGGTTACCGGTGGGTTGGGTCGGTCCACCCCACCGGTTCCTACACAGCATCGCGACGGAACGCTAAATCACTTGGCGGTACGTCTTTGGTGGTAGGATGGTACTTAGCCACGGCCGTAACCTCCCACCAGACCAGACCTGAGCCAATTTAGAAATTATAAAACTCCAAAATGCCGTGGCGGGAATCGAACCCGCGACTTCCCACTGGAATCCGAGCGCGCTTTCCCTGTGCCAAGGAATTCGTCAAAAAGTCGGGGCTAAAAGAACAACACCTGGGCAGCGCGGCTCCCCCGCGACACAAAGCCTCGAGGCTCGTACCCCGTGAGGACTCGTTCCTCATGGAGAAGACCACAACACACTCCGATCCCGTCAATCAGGGTTTAAATCCCGTCGGGAGTGAAAATTTTGCTGCATAATACGAGTATATATATAGTTGATAGTTCTAATATCCATTCTGTTTACACGTGTGATCTTGTTTCAACTAAGGCTGACTAAATATTAACATAGTTCGTTGGATGCGGTCAGGTGGTACTAGTTTCCGATCTAACGAAGCCTATTACCCCTATGATAGTATGGAACTTACTTATACTCGTATGTTAGTAAGTATGGAGTTAGTAGAGTAAACAAGTTCCTAATAAGTTTGGTGGGTATATAATATATTCATGAATTGTAATATTCTTTTTTGCATTCAAATACAAATACAAGTAGGTATTGTTGAAAATGCTACAAGTTTGTAGTCAAATATTTAATCATACTAGTATTTACTTGGAAGGGATATACTCGTATACCTACTGCTAATGTCTCTATGTTTAAATTATGGTGCTTCAAGGATTCTTTTGCAAAAGAAAAAAAGAAACTATTCAAAATTCAAAATATCTTTATTTCACATAGGCTTAATATACAGGCTCTTGTAACAGGTCAGTATGATATTTATCACATTTGTATGGCGATAACTCCAAGTGGACTTAAAACTAAGTTTACGAGGCACACAAACTTTCGTCTTTGTATTAAATACAACGACGAAAGTTTGTGTGTGTGTAGGTATGTGTAGGTAATATATGCTTGTTACTCCTTCACGCTACAACTACTGGACCAATTTGGTTGGGCCATTTGCCATTGGATTTACACATAGGCTACTTTTTATCCCGAAAGAGTCTCTTGTTTCCTGGTTCGAGGTTTTTTAGTCGCGAAAAAAAGCTAGTTTATAGATAAAAGTCAAAAGTAGTGTATTTTAGGTAATATCACAACTTTAGATCAAATTAATGTCAACTGGCATTAATTTGATAGCGAATCTATGCGTGTCAAGCGAGCATTGGGCCTTCAATAAATTAAACGCCAACGATGCTTTCGAATTTAGAGTGCTCGGATGTCACCAGAACAAATATTAAGCGTTGTTTACCGGCTCTGTTTATTAAACTTGCCCTCCCCGCTGCCTAAAAGGGGGTGCCATGACTAAGTTGCGGAGGAAATACATTTGAAAAGGTTTGTATATGCGCCGCGCCGTCTGTATATGAAAATTTTTGGAAATCCGCTTCAAGAACCTATAAACGGATTTCTATAAATGTCTACGCCCCGCGCTGCATTGCAGTCAGTCTGTCAGTTAGAAATCTATATCTAAAACTAGTATTTACGTAGGTTAATATCTGAGGTTAATATGGTACGAGTATTACATAAATATTTAAAAAACCAAACATAACAGGCTTTTTTGAATATTTGAAACGAATTCATATTGTAACTTGTATAAGCGCGCGAACTTCAAACTCTATGGCACTGAAAATACCTTTGAAACAATTTAACAAAAAGCTTTCCGATGTATTTGACTAACCTGGATAACATACTCGTATATGAATGCCGGGATTTCAGACTATGGTTTTCATTCAGAGAAAGTTATTCAAACTATCGAGAAAGTTATTCAAGCTAAACTAGATAAATAGAATTCTATTTAAGTAGCCAAATGTGCAATATTCACCCTATTTACCATTATCGAACTACGAGTACTTGCTGACTTACTCAATCATAAAAAAATATCCGGTTAAATAATTGCTACTAATGAACACAGTAGTTCAGACGTGAAATACGAATTTTAACATCAATTACTAAACAATAATTTTTAATTTTGGCTACTAAACGGCGATATATGTAAAAGATATATGTATATTACCTATATGTAAAAGATGAGAGCAGGGGAGTGGTGGGGTGAATCAGCTGATATATGGCAGTTCTAAAATAGCGACCAATTTGGATCTATTGACGTTCGTTTAGGTGTTGTATAAAATCTTCTAGAAAATGTGTACAAATTATTACTCACATTTCCGACCGATTTTAGGATTTCTATAGATTTCCTAGGAATCGTATAGAATTCCTGATTTCATACATTTCATTTCATACATACATCAAAAATTTTACAACCACATGTACTCGTAGGTAAAAACTTGACATAATCATAGTCAAAACGACAGTTAGGAAGTTTTCTCTTCTTGAATTAAGTCCAGCCATGTAAGCCGCACGTCCAATTCGGTTAAACGCCAGAGCAAATGTGAGCAAATGGATTAAAGCCAGCCTCCGCCCGTCATACTGAGCACTGAGAAGAGAAATCTCAGCAACGTGACGTAACTACCTACACCGCACCGGGAGCTTTTGCAATGCTCAAAGCTTTTAAACATAACTTTATTTGAAAACAGGAAAGTTATTGTGAAAACGCATTTCTTTAGAAAGAAACTACAAACACCGCAAAATAAGAGTTCTGTTTGAATAACGCTCAAGCCTGATGAGTTACAGCAAAATATTTATTATTTCTAATGCAAATCGTACATAGTGCTTGTAATATTTTTTAACTTTTCCAATAAGAATATATATATATATATATATATATATATATATATATATATATATTCTTATTGGAAAAGTTAAAAAATATTACAAGCATATATATATATATAGAGATCTCTTCCCGCTAAATGTTGATCATTCGCGACGTCACGCGAGTACTTTGTTGATCCGAAAACACATGTTGATCCGACGCCTTTTGTTGATCTAATATGCATCTCTGGTAACTAATGTGGCTCCAACCGGATCAACATCTACACTCATGGAACTTTTTACTAGCGTTCGCAAAAGTTGATCCGATATACAAATCCACCTTGCGATGGTTACGGAAAGTGTTGATCCAATTCAAATGAGCCAATCAGAGCACGGCAAACGATCGGATTGGCTAAAAGCATCCGCGACGTTGCCGCTTCGTAGGTTTATACAAATATCTTTATTTGAAAGTATCCAGTTTAAGAAATTAGTTTGAGTATAGAGCTTGGTGAGTAACTTTGCGACTAATTCGCTAAGTTGGACTTTTTCGACTATGATTTTTATATAAACCTGTGAAGATACTACTGCCATTGTCGCAATTTGAATGTTGAAAGTAGGCGGCAGAGCGTTAGATGGAAATGCAGGTCACGCAGCCCTCTCGAAGGATACCCACTAGGTGACTAGGCGTTGCCGTGTGCCATCCATAAGTTGCCGGCCTGCGGATGACAGACGTTAGGAGCCGTCCGTCGTCAAAACCGGTGGGTTATGACCTGGCGGGAGCGTAGTGCATACAAAAGTGAATCCCGTACTCCCGCCAGCGGGTCCGTCGTGGACACAGACAGTTTTAGTGGGTGCAACTTAACCCATATGTTTCCCCTTGCCGGAGTGGTATGCTTTAGGCATTTTCTGTCTATAAATAAAAAAAAAACCGGCCAAATGCGAGTCGGACTCGCGCACCGAGGGTTCCATACTGCAAAAGAAGTAAAATTTTTTAAAGAATTACTTTTGTTCATGAATTTACGAGTATAATTTACATGTAGGTACTTTTTTTGGCGAACCGCAAACATAACTTTGTTTTTGGCGGTTTATTGTTTTTATTAAAAAAGTATAATAGTTAGAGAGTTAATTTTATTTTTCCTGTAAAATATACGTTAATTTCTATTAATCATAATTATTTCAGATTTTTCGATTGAAATTTTGACGACCCGGTATTCCCCCCTTTTTAAATAAAAACAAAAATGATTTTCAATTTGATTTTCGAGTGTGACAGGCAGACGGACGGACGGACGGACGGACGGAGAAAGTCACACCATAAGGGTTCCATTTTTACCATTTTGGTATGGAACCCTAAAAAGGTCCTATCGATATTTATAAACGCATAGTTAGTTAAAACTTATTTTCGTGCGAAGTTAAAAACTGGTAGCCAAGTAAGTCCTTAGTCCTTGGTATCATAATATGTATCCATGGGAGGGTTCCATACTATAAAAGAAGAAAAACATTAAAAGAATCACTTTAGTTCATGAATTTACGAGTATAATATACATGTAGGTACTTTTGTTGCCAAACCGCAAACCTAACTTTGATTTTGGTGGTTTATTGTTATTATCAAAAAAAGTACAATAGTTAGAGAGTTGTTTTTTTTCAACTGTAAAATATACGTTTATTCCTATTGATCATAATTATTTCAGATTTTTCGATTGGTAAACTTCGGAGACAAGGGGGGGGGGACGGTATTTTTTTCGACAATTTGCCCAATAACTCAAAAAAAACTATCAGGCATAAAACTAAATAAAAATTGTTTTTAGAATACACAAGTAACGCCCTTTCATATGATACTCCATTCAATATTGTTATTTCATTTTGAAATTTTGACGACCCAGTTTTCCCCCCTTTTTTAATAAAAATAAAATAGATTTTCAATTTGTTATGATTGCAATGGCGGCGCACCGCAATTACCTACAACTATTCCAAATTTCAGGTCGATAGCTTTAATAGTTACTGAAACAATAAAGTGTGACAGACGGACGGATGGACGGACGGACGGACGCACGGACGGTCGGACGGAGAAAGTCTCACCATAAGGGTTCCATTTTTACCATTTTGGTATGGAACCCTAAAAAGGGAACCGCCTTCAAAAAAACCCACTGAAAAGCACAAAATAATTTTCTAATAAATCTGGGTACACCTACTTAGTTTTCGATTAAATAAGTTCGATTCACAAAGGCAGTAGCTAACGCATCTTTCTTACCTTATTTCTCTAACGAAGTAGTCTAGTGGGTTCTTTGTCACACGTAGAACGCGACGTTGCCGCTCTGTGTAAGATGCCAATTCGTCAGTTTTGGCTCCGGATCCACTTATTTTAAGTAAATGTCGCATATAAGTTTAATATATTCTGGATCTAAGAAAGCTTTTTCAGTATGATTTTTTCGGCCGTTTTTGGATCAACAAATATTGGTTAAATCGCTGACGAGTATGTCGAAAATCTGTGAAATAGGGGGATCAACATTTGTTCCAACTTCTCACTGGAGCAACATTTACCGTGAACGGATCTATATATATATATATATTATATATATATATATATATATATATAATATATATATATATATATATATATATATATATATATTCTTATTGGAAAAGTTAAAAAATATTACAAGCATATATATATATATAGAGATCTCTTCCCGCTAAATGTTGATCATTCGCGACGTCACGCGAGTACTTTGTTGATCCGAAAACACATGTTGATCCGACGCCTTTTGTTGATCTAATATGCATCTCTGGTAACTAATGTGGCTCCAACCGGATCAACATCTACACTCATGGAACTTTTTACTAGCGTTCGCAAAAGTTGATCCGATATACAAATCCACCTTGCGATGGTTACGGAAAGTGTTGATCCAATTCAAATGAGCCAATCAGAGCACGGCAAACGATCGGATTGGCTAAAAGCATCCGCGACGTTGCCGCTTCGTAGGTTTATACAAATATCTTTATTTGAAAGTATCCAGTTTAAGAAATTAGTTTGAGTATAGAGCTTGGTGAGTAACTTTGCGACTAATTCGCTAAGTTGGACTTTTTCGACTATGATTTTTATATAAACCTGTGAAGATACTACTGCCATTGTCGCAATTTGAATGTTGAAAGTAGGCGGCAGAGCGTTAGATGGAAATGCAGGTCACGCAGCCCTCTCGAAGGATACCCACTAGGTGACTAGGCGTTGCCGTGTGCCATCCATAAGTTGCCGGCCTGCGGATGACAGACGTTAGGAGCCGTCCGTCGTCAAAACCGGTGGGTTATGACCTGGCGGGAGCGTAGTGCATACAAAAGTGAATCCCGTACTCCCGCCAGCGGGTCCGTCGTGGACACAGACAGTTTTAGTGGGTGCAACTTAACCCATATGTTTCCCCTTGCCGGAGTGGTATGCTTTAGGCATTTTCTGTCTATAAATAAAAAAAAAACCGGCCAAATGCGAGTCGGACTCGCGCACCGAGGGTTCCATACTGCAAAAGAAGTAAAATTTTTTAAAGAATTACTTTTGTTCATGAATTTACGAGTATAATTTACATGTAGGTACTTTTTTTGGCGAACCGCAAACATAACTTTGTTTTTGGCGGTTTATTGTTTTTATTAAAAAAGTATAATAGTTAGAGAGTTAATTTTATTTTTCCTGTAAAATATACGTTAATTTCTATTAATCATAATTATTTCAGATTTTTCGATTGAAATTTTGACGACCCGGTATTCCCCCCTTTTTAAATAAAAACAAAAATGATTTTCAATTTGATTTTCGAGTGTGACAGGCAGACGGACGGACGGACGGACGGACGGAGAAAGTCACACCATAAGGGTTCCATTTTTACCATTTTGGTATGGAACCCTAAAAAGGTCCTATCGATATTTATAAACGCATAGTTAGTTAAAACTTATTTTCGTGCGAAGTTAAAAACTGGTAGCCAAGTAAGTCCTTAGTCCTTGGTATCATAATATGTATCCATGGGAGGGTTCCATACTATAAAAGAAGAAAAACATTAAAAGAATCACTTTAGTTCATGAATTTACGAGTATAATATACATGTAGGTACTTTTGTTGCCAAACCGCAAACCTAACTTTGATTTTGGTGGTTTATTGTTATTATCAAAAAAAGTACAATAGTTAGAGAGTTGTTTTTTTTCAACTGTAAAATATACGTTTATTCCTATTGATCATAATTATTTCAGATTTTTCGATTGGTAAACTTCGGAGACAAGGGGGGGGACGGTATTTTTTTCGACAATTTGCCCAATAACTCAAAAAAAACTATCAGGCATAAAACTAAATAAAAATTGTTTTTAGAATACACAAGTAACGCCCTTTCATATGATACTCCATTCAATATTGTTATTTCATTTTGAAATTTTGACGACCCAGTTTTCCCCCCTTTTTTAATAAAAATAAAATAGATTTTCAATTTGTTATGATTGCAATGGCGGCGCACCGCAATTACCTACAACTATTCCAAATTTCAGGTCGATAGCTTTAATAGTTACTGAAACAATAAAGTGTGACAGACGGACGGATGGACGGACGGACGGACGCACGGACGGTCGGACGGAGAAAGTCTCACCATAAGGGTTCCATTTTTACCATTTTGGTATGGAACCCTAAAAAGGGAACCGCCTTCAAAAAAACCCACTGAAAAGCACAAAATAATTTTCTAATAAATCTGGGTACACCTACTTAGTTTTCGATTAAATAAGTTCGATTCACAAAGGCAGTAGCTAACGCATCTTTCTTACCTTATTTCTCTAACGAAGTAGTCTAGTGGGTTCTTTGTCACACGTAGAACGCGACGTTGCCGCTCTGTGTAAGATGCCAATTCGTCAGTTTTGGCTCCGGATCCACTTATTTTAAGTAAATGTCGCATATAAGTTTAATATATTCTGGATCTAAGAAAGCTTTTTCAGTATGATTTTTTCGGCCGTTTTTGGATCAACAAATATTGGTTAAATCGCTGACGAGTATGTCGAAAATCTGTGAAATAGGGGGATCAACATTTGTTCCAACTTCTCACTGGAGCAACATTTACCGTGAACGGATCTATATATATATATATATTATATATATATATATATATATATATATATATATATATATATATATATATATATATATATATTCTTATTGGAAAAGTTAAAAAATATTACAAGCATATATATATATATAGAGATCTCTTCCCGCTAAATGTTGATCATTCGCGACGTCACGCGAGTACTTTGTTGATCCGAAAACACATGTTGATCCGACGCCTTTTGTTGATCTAATATGCATCTCTGGTAACTAATGTGGCTCCAACCGGATCAACATCTACACTCATGGAACTTTTTACTAGCGTTCGCAAAAGTTGATCCGATATACAAATCCACCTTGCGATGGTTACGGAAAGTGTTGATCCAATTCAAATGAGCCAATCAGAGCACGGCAAACGATCGGATTGGCTAAAAGCATCCGCGACGTTGCCGCTTCGTAGGTTTATACAAATATCTTTATTTGAAAGTATCCAGTTTAAGAAATTAGTTTGAGTATAGAGCTTGGTGAGTAACTTTGCGACTAATTCGCTAAGTTGGACTTTTTCGACTATGATTTTTATATAAACCTGTGAAGATACTACTGCCATTGTCGCAATTTGAATGTTGAAAGTAGGCGGCAGAGCGTTAGATGGAAATGCAGGTCACGCAGCCCTCTCGAAGGATACCCACTAGGTGACTAGGCGTTGCCGTGTGCCATCCATAAGTTGCCGGCCTGCGGATGACAGACGTTAGGAGCCGTCCGTCGTCAAAACCGGTGGGTTATGACCTGGCGGGAGCGTAGTGCATACAAAAGTGAATCCCGTACTCCCGCCAGCGGGTCCGTCGTGGACACAGACAGTTTTAGTGGGTGCAACTTAACCCATATGTTTCCCCTTGCCGGAGTGGTATGCTTTAGGCATTTTCTGTCTATAAATAAAAAAAAAACCGGCCAAATGCGAGTCGGACTCGCGCACCGAGGGTTCCATACTGCAAAAGAAGTAAAATTTTTTAAAGAATTACTTTTGTTCATGAATTTACGAGTATAATTTACATGTAGGTACTTTTTTTGGCGAACCGCAAACATAACTTTGTTTTTGGCGGTTTATTGTTTTTATTAAAAAAGTATAATAGTTAGAGAGTTAATTTTATTTTTCCTGTAAAATATACGTTAATTTCTATTAATCATAATTATTTCAGATTTTTCGATTGAAATTTTGACGACCCGGTATTCCCCCCTTTTTAAATAAAAACAAAAATGATTTTCAATTTGATTTTCGAGTGTGACAGGCAGACGGACGGACGGACGGACGGACGGAGAAAGTCACACCATAAGGGTTCCATTTTTACCATTTTGGTATGGAACCCTAAAAAGGTCCTATCGATATTTATAAACGCATAGTTAGTTAAAACTTATTTTCGTGCGAAGTTAAAAACTGGTAGCCAAGTAAGTCCTTAGTCCTTGGTATCATAATATGTATCCATGGGAGGGTTCCATACTATAAAAGAAGAAAAACATTAAAAGAATCACTTTAGTTCATGAATTTACGAGTATAATATACATGTAGGTACTTTTGTTGCCAAACCGCAAACCTAACTTTGATTTTGGTGGTTTATTGTTATTATCAAAAAAAGTACAATAGTTAGAGAGTTGTTTTTTTTCAACTGTAAAATATACGTTTATTCCTATTGATCATAATTATTTCAGATTTTTCGATTGGTAAACTTCGGAGACAAGGGGGGGGGACGGTATTTTTTTCGACAATTTGCCCAATAACTCAAAAAAAACTATCAGGCATAAAACTAAATAAAAATTGTTTTTAGAATACACAAGTAACGCCCTTTCATATGATACTCCATTCAATATTGTTATTTCATTTTGAAATTTTGACGACCCAGTTTTCCCCCTTTTTTAATAAAAATAAAATAGATTTTCAATTTGTTATGATTGCAATGGCGGCGCACCGCAATTACCTACAACTATTCCAAATTTCAGGTCGATAGCTTTAATAGTTACTGAAACAATAAAGTGTGACAGACGGACGGATGGACGGATGGACGGACGCACGGACGGTCGGACGGAGAAAGTCTCACCATAAGGGTTCCATTTTTACCATTTTGGTATGGAACCCTAAAAAGGGAACCGCCTTCAAAAAAACCCACTGAAAAGCACAAAATAATTTTCTAATAAATCTGGGTACACCTACTTAGTTTTCGATTAAATAAGTTCGATTCACAAAGGCAGTAGCTAACGCATCTTTCTTACCTTATTTCTCTAACGAAGTAGTCTAGTGGGTTCTTTGTCACACGTAGAACGCGACGTTGCCGCTCTGTGTAAGATGCCAATTCGTCAGTTTTGGCTCCGGATCCACTTATTTTAAGTAAATGTCGCATATAAGTTTAATATATTCTGGATCTAAGAAAGCTTTTTCAGTATGATTTTTTCGGCCGTTTTTGGATCAACAAATATTGGTTAAATCGCTGACGAGTATGTCGAAAATCTGTTCGTGCAGATCCACTGACGTCACACGTGCATTAGGGGCGGATCAAAGTATATCAGTTGGCCCGAGGTAGAGCTGAGTAAACACGTGAAATAGGGGGATCAACATTTGTTCCAACTTCTCACTGGAGCAACATTTACCGTGAACGGATCTATATATATATATATATTATATATATATATATATATATATATATATATAGATCCGTTCACGGTAAATGTTGCTCCAGTGAGAAGCGAGAACAAATGTTGATCCACCTATTTCACGTGTTTACTCAGCTCTACCTCGGGCCAACTGATATACTTTGATCCGCCCCTAATGCACGTGTGACGTCAGTGGATCTGCACGAACAGATTTTCGACATACTCGTCAGCGATTTAACCAATATTTGTTGATCCAAAAACGGCCGAAAAAATCATACTGAAAAAGCTTTCTTAGATCCAGAATATATTAAACTTATATGCGACATTTACTTAAAATAAGTGGATCCGGAGCCAAAACTGACGAATTGGCATCTTACACAGAGCGGCAACGTCGCGTTCTACGTGTGACAAAGAACCCACTAGACTACTTCGTTAGAGAAATAAGGTAAGAAAGATGCGTTAGCTACTGCCTTTGTGAATCGAACTTATTTAATCGAAAACTAAGTAGGTGTACCCAGATTTATTAGAAAATTATTTTGTGCTTTTCAGTGGGTTTTTTTGAAGGCGGTTCCCTTTTTAGGGTTCCATACCAAAATGGTAAAAATGGAACCCTTATGGTGAGACTTTCTCCGTCCGACCGTCCGTGCGTCCGTCCGTCCGTCCATCCGTCCGTCTGTCACACTTTATTGTTTCAGTAACTATTAAAGCTATCGACCTGAAATTTGGAATAGTTGTAGGTAATTGCGGTGCGCCGCCATTGCAATCATAACAAATTGAAAATCTATTTTATTTTTATTAAAAAAGGGGGGAAAACTGGGTCGTCGAAATTTCAAAATGAAATAACAATATTGAATGGAGTATCATATGAAAGGGCGTTACTTGTGTATTCTAAAAACAATTTGTATTTAGTTTTATGCCTGATAGTTTTTTTGAGTTATTGGGCTAATTGTCGAAAAAAATACCGTCCCCCCCCCCCCTTGTCTCCGAAGTTTACCAATCGAAAAATCTGAAATAATTATGATCAATAGGAATAAACGTATATTTTACAGTTGAAAAAAAAACAACTCTCTAACTATTGTACTTTTTTTTATAATAACAATAAACCACCAAAATCAAAGTTAGGTTTGCGGTTTATTTATTTATTTATTTATTTATTAAGGCACAATAACGTCACATACACGAAACATTGAAAATAAAGAATACAAAAGGCACCGGACAGCGTGGGTAGACATTTAGAACTGCACACAGCGTTTACAAATAATAGTGCTCGAATTAAATTAAAAACTACTACAACCAAAAAAAAATGATAATAATATAAGAACGGAAGAACTAATAACATAATGAAGACAAAAATGATTTCCTAACATAAAAAAAAAAAAAAATTAATGATAATAATAAAATATAGGCTACTACAAATACAAACTAGCTACTGGTCAGATCCTCCCTCAAGGTCGAGACGGTGGAAAGGGCCACTCTTTTGAAGCACTTAAGGCTTTGGGAGAAGATGTCTAAATCACCGTTACAACGCACGAGATCGTTATAAGTGCGGTTCAATCGAATTAATGAGGAGTTCCTAGCTAAATTAGTTTTGAATCTAGCGACGCAGAAGGTTTTCCTTGTTATTATCCTTGGTTTCTTTAATACAGCACAAAAAGATAAAGCTTGCAACAAGGTAGGCGCGTTTGGCAACAAAAGTACCTACATGTATATGATACTCGTAAATTCATGAACTAAAGTGATTCTTTTAATGTTTTTCTTCTTTTATAGTATGGAACCCTCGGTGCGCGACACGTACTCGCGCTTGGCTCGTTTTTTAAAAAACAATTTGAAATATCGTGTATTTTGATGGGTTTTTATTAATTATTTTATTCCGGGAAAATCAATGGTTTCCGCGGAAATAGTGAAAAATGTTTATTCATGTGGAAAAACATTCCTTCAAACTGCAACTAAGAAATTTTTTTGCTGAAAGTTGGAATGGAGATAGAGTTCGTTCTAAACTAACACAAAGGCTACTTTTTATTCCGGTAAAATTCATGGCTTCCCGTCAGAATAGGAAATCTAAAATTTACGCGAGCGAAGCCGCGGGTATCTGCTAGTAATCCATATTAGATTATCTATTTAGAAACTCGATATTATGTAGGTATTATGTTAACGATTGAAGAGGAGCGGGCGGAGTAGACCGCTTCAGTGGAAAGTGGAAACGTAGGTACTCCCTTTTCCGTGATGGATACGTATGGTAATAAATAGGGTATTCATATTATGATACCAAGGACTAAGGACTTACTTGGCTACCAGTTTTTAACTTCGCACCAAAATAAGTTTTAACTAACTATGCGTTTCAAATATCGATAGGACCTTTTTAGGGTTCCATACCAAAATGGTAAAAATGGAACCCTTATGGGTGTGACTTTCTCCGTCCGTCCGTCCGTCCGTCCGTCTGCCTGTCACACTCGAAAATCAAATTGAAAATCATTTTTGTTTTTATTTAAAAAGGGGGGAATACCGGGTCGTCAAAATTTCAATCGAAAAATCTGAAATAATTATGATTAATAGAAATTAACGTATATTTTACAGGAAAAATAAAATTAACTCTCTAACTATTATACTTTTTTTAATAAAAACAATAAACCGCCAAAAACAAAGTTATGTTTGCGGTTAGCCAAAAAAAGTACCTACATGTAAATTATACTCGTAAATTCATGAACAAAAGTAATTCTTTAAAAAATTTTACTTCTTTTGCAGTATGGAACCCTCGGTGCGCGAGTCCGACTCGCATTTGGCCGGTTTTTTTTTATTTATAGACAGAAAATGCCTAAAGCATACCACTCCGGCAAGGGGAAACATATGGGTTAAGTTGCACCCACTAAAACTGTCTCTATATATTATATATAGAGATCTCTTCCCGCTAAATGTTGATCATTCGCGACGTCACGCGAGTACTTTGTTGATCCGAAAACACATGTTGATCCGACGCCTTTTGTTGATCCAATATGCATCTCTGGTAACTAATGTGGCTCCAACCGGATCAACGTCTACACTCATGGAACTTTTTACTAGCGTTCGCAGAAGTTGATCCGATATACAAATCCACCTTGCGATGGTTACGGAAAATGTTGATCCAATTCAAATGAGCCAATCAGAGCACGGCAAACGATCGGATTGGCTAAAAGCATCCGCGACGTTGCCGCTTCGTAGGTTTATACAAAGATCTTTATTTGAAAGTATCCAGTTTAAGAAACTAGTTTGAGTATAGAGCTTGGTGAGTAACTTTGCGACTAATTCCCTAAGTTGGACTTTTTCGACTATGATCTTTATATAAACCTGTGAAGATGCTACTGCCATTGTCGCAATTTGAATGTTGAAAATAGGCGGCAGAGCGTTAGATGGAAATGCAGGTCACGCAGCCCTATTGACGGATACCCACTGGGCTTTGCCGTGTGTCATCCATAAGTTGCCGGCCTGCGGATGACAGACGTTAAGAGCCGTTTGTCGTCAAAACCGGTGGGTTATGATCTGGCGGGAGCGCGGTGCATACAAAAGTGAATCCCGTACTCCCGCCAGCGGGTCCGTCGTGGACACAGACAGTTTTAGTAGGTGCAACTTAACCCATGTGTTTCCCCCTGCCGGAGTGGTATGCTTTAGGCATTTTCTGTCTATAAATAAAAAAAACTGGCCAAGTGCGAGTCGGACTCGCGCACCGAGGGTTCCATACTGCAAAAGAAGTAAAACATTGAAAGAATCACTTTTGTTCATGAATTTACGAGTATAATTTACATGTAGGTACTTTTGTTGGCGAACCGCAAACATAACTTTGTTTTTGGCTGTTTATTGTTTTTATCAAAAAAAGTATAAGAGAGTTGATTTTATTTTTTCTGTAAAATATATGTTAACTTTTATTAATCATAATTATTTCAGATTTTTCTATTGGTAAACTTCGGGGACAAGGGGGGGGGTTGTATTTTTTTCGACAGTTTGCCCAATAAATCAAATACTATCAGACATAAAAATTGATAAAAAATGGTTTTAGAATATGATATCCCTACTCACTATTGTTATCTCATTTTGAAATTTTGACGACCCGGTATTTTATCCTCCTCCCTAAAAATTAAAATTAAAAATGATTTTCAATTTTTTATGATTGCAATGACGGAGCGCCGCTATTTCCTACCACTATTCCAAATTTCAGGTCGATAGCTTTAATAGTTACTGAAATAATTGAGTGTGGTAAACGGACGGACGGAGAAAGTCTCACCATAAGGGTTCCATTTTTACCATTTTGGTATGGAACCCTCAAAAGGTCCTATTGATATTTGAAACGCATAGTTAGTTTAAACTTATTTTCGTGCGAAGTTATAAAATCGTAGCGAAGTAAGTCCTTAGTCCTTGGTATCATAATATGAATACCCTATTTATTACTATACGAGTACGTATCCATCTCGGAAAAGGGAGTAGGTCTACGTTTCCACTTTCCACTGAAGCGGTCTACTCCGCCCGCTCCTCTTCATTACATCCGGATTAAATCGTTAACATAATACCTACATAATATCGACTTTCTAAATAGATAATCAAATATGGATTACTAGTAGATACCCGCGGCTTCACTCGCGTAAATTTTAGATTTTCCTATTCTCACGGGAAGCCATGAATTTTCCCGGAATAAAACGTAGCCTTTGTGTTAATTTAGAATGAACTCTATCTCCATTCCAACTTTCAGCAAAAAGTTGTCTTAGTTGCGGTTTGAAGGAATGTTTTTCCGCATGAATAACCATTTTCACTATTTCCGCGGAAACCATTGATTTTCCCGGAATAAAAAAGTAATAAAAAACCCATCAAAATCCACGATATTTCAATTTCTTTTAAAAAAACTGGCCAAGTGCGAGTCGGACTCGCGCACCGAGTGTTCCATACCATAAAAGACGTAAAACATTGTAAGAATCACTTTTGTTCATGAATTTACGAGTATAATTTACATGTAGGTACTTTTGTTGGCCAACCGCAAACCTGGCGGTTTATTGTTATTATCAATCAATACGGTATTTTTTTCATATGATACCCCACTCAACATTGTTATCTCATTTTGAAATTTCAACAACCCGGTTTTTCAATAAAAATAAAAATGATTTTCAAAATTTTATGATTGCAATGACGTTGGGTCACTATTACCTAAAACTATTCCAAATTCCAAGTCAATAGCTTCAATAGTTACATAGTTACTGAAATAATCGAGTGTGACAGACGGACGGACGGACGGACGGACGGACGGAGAAAGTCTCACCATAAGTGTTCCATTTTTACCATTTCGGTATGGAACCCTAAAAAGGGAACCGCCTTAAAAAAACCAACCCACTGAAAAGCACAAAATAATTTTCTAATAAATCTGAGTATACCTACTTAGTTTTTGAACTCGGTGCCAAATCAAAAATCGCCTATCATTTTAAGCATGCTGTTTACAAATTCTCCTACCTAAACTAAAATGTTGGTATGGCTAATGGCACCGACATCAAACGTTTTTCATTATTATCATAGAAACCATGGATTTTCCCGGGATAAAAAGTAGCTCACATATTAATCCAGAATATAACCTATCTTCAAGCTAAATTTCAGCCAAATTAGTTCAGTATTTACGGCGTGAAGGAGTATTTTCCCGCATGAATATCTGTTTTTCTCTATTATCATAGAAAACATGGATTTTCCCGAAAAAAAAGTAGTTGATGTATTATTCCAGGATATAATCTATCTCTATTCCAAATTTCAGCCAAATCAGTTCAGTAATTACGGCATGGAGGAATATTTTTCCCTCGTGGATATCTGTTTTTCCCTATTTTTATAGAAACCATATAATAAAAAATAGCCTATGTATTAATTCAGGATAAAATCTATTTCCTTTCCGAATTTCGGCCATATCAGTTTGATTACCAAACTTACAGCGTGAAGTAGTATTTTTTCCGCGTGAATATCTATTTTTCACTTTTCTTGCAGATACCATGGACTCTTCCGAGATAAAAGTAGTCTATGTATTTATCCAGGATAAATCCAAATTGGTTTGTACTTGCGGCTGAAGATTTTTTGAAATAATCCAAAATAGTCAATGAACAAATTCACCCACACGATAACAAACAAAAAACCTGCGCAAACGTCACCCCGCAATAAAATCTGTCAAACAAGTGAAGGCTTGTGTTGTTGCTTTTGTAAACAAAGTTCGATTTTTTTTTTTTAATTTATTTAATATTACAAAGCATACATTTAGGTACAAAAATATATCTGCACTAACAAACCACTAGAGTTTACAGTAAGTGCACATAATCTGTCATCTGTTATTACAGTTTTTTATAAAAAAGTCCTTAAGTTTTTTACTAATGTTTTTGGAGTTAATCCATTCTTAAATTTGTAATCTAAATTATTTATTAAGCGAGGAACCATGTAGGCAGTGGTGAGCATTCCATATTTATTTTTGGCAGGTATGGTCACTAGTAAACTTTGTGCTGCTCTCCGAGTAAATCACAAACGCAGTAGCTAACGCATCTTTCTTACCTTATTTCTCTAACGAAGTAGTCTAGTGGGTTCTTTGTCACACGTAGAACGCGACGTTGCCGCTCTGTGTAAGACGCCTATTCGTCAGTTTTGGCTCCGGATCCACTTATTTTAAGTAAATGTCGCATATGAGTTTAATATATTCTGGATCTAAGAAAGCTTTTTCAGTATGATTTTTTCGGCCGTTTTTGGATCAACAAATATTGGTCAAATCGCTGACGAGTATGTCGAAAATCTGTTCGTGCAGATCCACTGACGTCACACGCGCATTATGGGCGGATCAAAGTATATCAGTTTGCCCGAGGCAGAGCTGAGTAAACACGTGAAATAGGGGGATCAACATTTGTTCCAACTTCTCACTGGAGCAACATTTACCGTGAACGGATCTATATATATATATATATATATATATATATATATATATATATATATAATATATATATATATTATTTTATTAAATATATTTATATATATATATATATATTTTTAATAAAATAACAATAGTAATATTCAAAAAAAATTTATTGTTGATGCAACTAATTTATCCATGCAAAATCTCTAAACTGAACTATAATAATTTGATGAGTCTTATAATAGTGCTATCATAAGACACAACCACTATTTTAAGACAGCACTATTATAAGACTCATCAAATTAGTTCAGATTAGAGATTTTGCACTGCAGAATTGGCACCAATTTAATATTTATCATTTATTTATTTGGTCGATGATATTATACCGCATCGTATCCAACGGAATTTTCTAGACTAAAATGATAATGAGTAAAGTAAATAATAATTATGAATATGTACGTACTTTGCAACTTTAGCTCGTTAGGAATCCATTGAATAAATTGTATGGGAAAAACACAATGCTAACGACTTTACAGTCTGATGCCAGGGTGTGGTCGAAATTTTGATGTTTTCCATTAATTTATTTTAGACTTGAGTCCTGTGAACTATACGATGTCTCAATTAATTCAAAATACCATATAATTTGTAATTCGTGCATATTTCGATCATGATGTGGTGTTATTTGGGTTCATAATATACATAGTAATAATCTATGCTTCTGGCCATATTTTGTTCGGAAATACTTTAATTTTGATCAAAAATTTTATAAACTTGGTCGAGTTCCTTAATACCAAAAATTATGAATGAAAACTTGTAACTTTCTTTATTAACTGGTGTTTTTCTTAAGCTGGATACTAAAAACTGTGCTCGTGAACTAATGCGACGTGAGATAGTGTTGTTTTTATTACAAAACAAATGAGCAGAAAACACGTCCTCATAAAAATAAGCAAAACTAAATTCGTTTACAATTTCAACAAAAGTATTTCGGAACCAGATATGGCCAGGAGCATAGATTATTACTTTATGAACCCGAATAACACCACAACATGATCGAAGTTTGCATGAATTACAAATGATTTTGGTATTACGAATGTATGAGAGACATCGTGGGTAAGCGGACTCTTAAATTAATATTGACTTTGTTTGACTCTTTCAGAGTAAAAACTCATGAAAATCCTTTGTAAACGTTGATATATCGATATGATAACTAAAATATTTAATAATTAAGTATAATTATAAAGGGCATACTTTATAATGGACTCTCAATACGTAGATGTTTAAATTTAAATCAAAGCTGCTTCAAACAGTGATGGTAATATTGAAGTGATCTCGATATTCAACAAAACTTGCACCCCTTATTAGCCCTATCAACTTACAGTCTTATCACTCTATTCGTAATATAAATTGATGTAAATACAGTATAAGTATCTCTAATGATAGGTTGATTCGCCACAGCAATAATTAAAACGGTGGATTGACAACAAAATGTTACCCTAGATAACTTTATGATAGGTCTTAAAGTCTTGTTTAACGTAAACATTTCAAACACAATTCTGAAACTGTTGGGTCGTTCGTTTAATCGAGAGGATTTAATTTCCTTCAGCTATTGTACCTACGCTTATACGGAATAATAAAAATATAATTTTGTACATCTTTTATAATATATTTGTCAAAAATGGAGACCAAATTGTCTTACAATTGTTTGTCACCACACTTATTAAATTTACGCGTTGCCGGTTGTTTTCGTATTGATCGGAATTCACCTAAATTGCACAAAATTCTTCATTTATGGTTCATAGGTTTCACTTTTGGGAGTATGATAGTATTTACTGTGCAACAAGCTATAAAACTATTTCAGGTACGAATAGGCTTCATGCCTAGAGAATCCTAAAAAAATGAGCAAATGTTAATTAATAAATCAGTTGAGACTGTATGTTTAGAAAAATTTGTAATTAAATAGAGAAAGGGATACTTATTATTATTTTTTCTTACAATGTTTTTTTAGGTGCGAGAGGATATGGATAGAGTCATGGGGACCATGTTTTTATTCCTGACTCACACTGATTCAATTTACAAACAAATTGTAATGTTGACTAGAACAAAAGAAATTCAAGAACTCTTGGATATAATGAAAGGTACATAGTGAGGGAAGCTAATTTTACGAGCTGAATATTACAAAAGTTATTAGTTTAGTATATTAAATAGTTACAAAATTGATTCCTCCACGAATCCAGCTACAAAAACTAATGAAAATAACATAAATATAGTGCCTAACTGCAGCGGCCAGCAAAAGAGGCATTGATGGATGAACGTGTAAATGTGGGCTGAGGCTCGAGGTGGAGCCGAGGCACACATACGTGAGTCCATCAATGCCTAGTTGGGGCCAAGGCTTGTATAGTAGGTACTTTTCTCAAACAATGTGCGGAAATTCAACCTAACTTATACCCAGGCAGACATTTTCAAACCCAATCACGTACAACAAACAACAATATTTTTCCGAATTAAATTTTTCATTGTTTTTGTTTTTTCCAATAAACAGCTTCCTATTTGCAAGAAGTTCATCACACTCATTGTCTTTACTTTAACTCATTTTAACAAATACAATTAATTTTCAAAATCAGTAACAAACAACGCATTGCGTACAACAATAAATTTTGCATCGGAGTGTTTATTTTTAGGGTTCCATACCAAAATGTTAAAAATGGAACCCTTATGGTGAGACTTTCTCTGTTCGTCCGTCTGTCACACTCGATTTTTTTTCAATAAACAACTTATAGCTCACCTGCAACCATCGTCAACCCGTCATCCGTCACCACTATGCCCTCTGTCCGTGCCTGGCCCAGCTCACTTTTAGCCAGCATGTTGGCCTAACATGTAGAGCACTGCTATTTGTAATTCGAAATTTAAATAAAATCTTTGTGAATTAGTTCCCGCTTTGGTTTTCAAGTTCGAATTACACGACACATTAATTTACACGACCACGAAATTACGACAGAAATGAATTTTCATACAACTTTGCCAGTCGCAGCCGGTACAGCAAGTTCAATTTATCTCGAAGAGGGTTGTCAAAATAACGCGCACATTTGTTGTGTCACATGTTTGAGAAAAATACGGTTCATTGTGAATATTTTAAAACGCTAATCCTATACCTTTAAACGAGCAATTCTTGTATATATATTTCTATATAATCTGGATCTCGGAAACGGCTCGAACGATTTTCAGGAAATTTAGTTTACAGGGGGTTTTGGGGGCGATAAATCGATCTAGCTAGGATTCATTTTTAGAAAATGACGAATTTACCAAAAAAAAATAAAAATATGACTACTGCTGCCATCTATTGGCCACCGAGCGAAGCTCGGTCACCCAGATATTAACATAATTATGTGGTGATACTTTCGCAGGTCCATTGTTTAATCAAGGCGAGCCCGATCACGAGAAATATTTCAAAGAAACAACTCGTTACGGTAAATTGTTTCTGCGAGTAGACAATTACAGTGCTATATGCACGTGTTTTCTATGGATTCTTTACCCATTCATTTTGCACGTTCAGGGAAAGCACGTTGAATTCGCTATCTGGCTACCTTATGACACCAACGTGGATCCAAAGTAAGTTATTGTAAATTAGGTTAGGAATAATGGCATCCATTTAAGGTGTTGCGGCCCTACCAGCCCGCGAAATTCAAATTTTATTTAGTTTTTCGCAAATATTAGACTAATTAAACATTGTAGGTTTATGGCAATGCATTTTGCGGGCCTACTTTTTATGCATCTACATGTTTTTAATAGAAACTTTGCTCGAAAGCTCCCACTCTTCTCATATTGGTTCCCGAAAGATAATTTTTTGCAGTTTCCCAGATTTCGAGCTATCGGGAACCAATATGAAGTAAATGAGTATTGTTGAGCAGAGTTTTTATCAAAAACATGTAGATGCATAAATTCTGTGCCCGCAAAACACATTGCCATTAACCTTCGATGTATATTTAGCCCACTATGAGCAAAAAACTAAATAAAATTTGAATTTTCGCGCCCGGATGTTACCCATTGCCCTTAATGTAGAATTTAATGTAGAATTCAAGAGAAGGAATAAAATAAATGTTTGACTATAAATTTTATTATTGTTATTAGATCAATTAGTAATACGTATTTGACTACAATTTATTAAAATTTGACATTGTTTAAGACAGATCATTTAAGAATTAATTTTTTATTATAAGTTTTTTTCTTTTTTTATTATTTTTCTGTAAAACTATCGTATGCCTGAAAAGGTATGACTGTTCTTGTAACATTATATTGTAACAGTTTTATACGATCAATAAATTGAACTTGAACTTGAACTTGAACTAGAAAAATTTCATAACAATCGGTCAAGCCGTTTCGGAGGAGTTTGGTAACAAAAATTGGTATGACAATTATACACAATTTTTTTATTAAAAAAATACTAAATCGCTCTCGGCCTGTATTTGTTTACATTAAAACTAACAACTTTTGTTCTAGAACATTTCTTTTTACTCCATATATACTCGTAGATAGAGAGAAATATCAAATCATCAATACATATAATAAATCTGTAGAGGTCGAATTTCTGTACAAATAAAAAAAATGCTAAAAACGGAGTCAGGGGGATATAAGAAGTGAAATAGAACTAATTTAATTTTTTTTCAAAATTTTTGTTTCTCTGTTTGTCTGTTTATCTGTTTGTCTGTTTGTCTGTTTGTCTGTCTGTTTGTACGGTCTAATCTTTGGAACGGCTGGACCGATTCCAATGAAATTTTGTGTGGTGGTAGCTTATGTCCCTGGTCAACATATAGGATACTTTTCATCCCGGTAAAATAAATAGTTCCCGTGGGATAGTTAAAAAACTGCAATTAATTTAACAGCTTTGTAAACAACAACTAATGAACTTAATTTAGTAAAATTTGTTATGCTGATACCTTATGTTGCCTCTTTAACAATATATATATATATATATAGTAAAACTTTTTAATCCAATCGAGTTCCCGCGGGAAAGAAAACATTACAAAAACAGTTAGCAGGCGTCTTTCAAGTAACGGATTTAAATGAAATTTTATGATCCTACTTTATATATATGCCCAGTCAACATTTAAGATACTTTTCATCCTGAAAAATTTGAGAGCACCCATGGGATGTTTAAAAAAAAACCTATAGCTACTTATCTACGTAGCACAGTCAAAACAGGGTCGAAATATCGACAGTTTAAATCGTCCTTTTGATCGTGCAACTAGGTATAACTATACAAGATAACCCGTACGTAGCAGAAACGGGTTGCTACATACACAGCAGCGCATCAGAATGCTTAATTACAATATCTGGGCGTTGGTATCATCTCAGAATAAGATAAGTTTGGTAAGTATAGATATTACAATCCACGATGACACGCCCCGCTCTGTCTTACTCCATGCGAATTGAGTAGCATAAGCGATTTCGACAGAGTGTATAAGTAGAGGAAGACCAAAGAAGATATAGGTAAATTGTGTGAAAGAAGATAGCACGTTGACAGGAGAGATTGGAAGAAGACTCCTTTACGGGTCCATCGAACCCAGGGACCACTCATTTATCTTGGGAAAAATTAAGAAATTCCACGGGAAACATTTTTAATATTCAATATTTTGCAGACATACTCTACTTGTTCCTACTCTGTAATGTATTATGTAACATCGGCAAGTGGCAACGGCGCAGACCGCGGCGCGGCGACGCGCGAACATACGGCGCGAGACCGCAACAGTGTAATGTCACTTTACAGAAACAACATTTTTTTGTATGAAATAAATTAATACTGAATTTTAAAAAGTCGTAGAACAAAAGTTGTTGGTGTTAATGTAAACAACTTCAGGCCGAGAGCGATTTGTTTTTTTTTTTTATATAATCGTGTGTATTAGAGAAGATGTATATTTATTACGTGGGTGGATGGGGGGATCTTTGTATGAATAATTTTCACGTGAGTGCTTTTTCCTCAGATCACTCAAACGAGGTTTTTCTGTAATATTTTCAGCTTCTACTTAACGTCTTTGTATGTTTGGATAGTAACATCTTGGTTGGCGTTTTGCAACACCACCATGGATGTTACTGTAGCTTTTCTCTTGGCACAGTGTAAGACACAACTTTCGATACTCAGGTACGTAATCTGGGGACACGGTAGTGTCCCCGCCAAGACGAGCCAAGCGAAGCGCGAGGGCACTACCTATCTTTTCTCGAAGTGTTTCGCCGTATTTTTAAACCCTTATAACTTAGGCCTGAATTATTTCAGAAAATCAAAATTCTCGGAAAATGATGTCGCCAGTGAACTTATTAAACCTATAAAGTTTCAATTTTATAGGTCTTACACTTTAGATTTTATTGACGTCTAAAAAACCCAAATTTCGTCACTGACTGACTGACTGACTCACTGATGATCATCAAAATTCCTAGGTACTTCCTGAAGACCTAGAAAGCTGAAATTTGGTATATAAGCTAGTATTAGCACACAACCAACAAAAAAATTCCAAAAGTTGGAAATTTAACCCCCCAACCCCTTAAAATAGGGGATGGAAGTTTGTATGAAATTACCGCAAATATTGATGCTAGAGGTCTCAAAATTGATATAGGGACTCTTTGTAATAAACAATTAAAAACGTGTTTCAGGATTTTTAGTTAATCACCCCACATCTATTAAATTAGGGGGTTGGAAGTTCGTATGGGGTTTCCCATAAGTATATAGGTATAATAAAAACTTAATTTCTGAAATTTGGTATATAAGCTAGTATTAGCACACAACCAACAAAAAAATTCCAAAAGTTGGAAATTTAACCCCCCAACCCCTTAATATAGGGGATGGAAGTTTGTATGAAATTACCGCAAATATTGATGCTAGAGGTCTCAAAATTGATATAGGGACTCTTTGTAATAAACTACAAATAAGGAAAAAAATAAACTAGGTGAACCAAGGAGGGTTCCCTCATTTAAATGATAGAGGGGGGGATACTTGATTCGGACAAATATCAACCTTGCAATGATATTCAAGAAATACACCAAAGAAAGGGAAATTAACCAAATAAAAAATATAGTCGTAAACAACTTACAAAAAGAAGTGAAATCCCAGCAAAAACATTTTCATGTAAAATGTTGCCAAGACGAGAACATGTAGCTCACACTATCAAAAAGTTATCAGATCTCATGTAGAGCAAGACTTCTAACTCTACACGCCCTAACTCTATAAATCCTAACTTTATAAACTCTACACTTTAGTCAAAATATATTATGTCTTGGCTGTTTCGTTACTGTCACATGGGTGTAAAGTAAAAATATTATTCACTGACTTTGTACTTTTCTGATATACAATACCTAGTTTCTGTAGTAACAATTATTTATTAGATAGGTATTGAGTCTCCTCAGAAACTGCACTTAGGTTTTACTAACTGCATTGGTTTCAAATACTTTATCACACATTGCAAAAGTGTGTTCCTTTGCTTTAGAGGATATTTTTAATAAATGGAAGTTTTTTCCCATAAAAATGGTGATACCATTTAATTTTAATGTGAAATTTCTTGAATTTTGCATGGTCCATTATGCCACTTGCAAAACTCTATTAGAAAAGTACTGAACAGTGAATAAATTCTTCACTTTACGCCCATGTGACGGTACCGAAACAGCCAAGACATAATATATTTTGACTAAAGTGTAGAGTTTATAAAGTTAGGATTTATAGAGTTAGGGCGTGTAGAGTTAGAAGTCTTGCTCTACATGAGATCTGATAACTTTTTGATAGTGTGAGCTACATGTTCTCGTCTTGGCAACATTTTACATGAAAATGTTTTTGCTGGGATTGATCTTTTTCCGTAATAAATCAATTTTTAAAATGAAAAAATGCACATAGATGTAACGCTTACGATTATTTACGATTACACTGATCTAAATTTTTCCTTATGTACGGTCATAAAAAACTAGGGATTCCTTTGCATAATTTCATCTTTCTATTTAAACTGATAGGGATCTGAAAGTCGCATTGATGCGTCGGTGAGTATGGATAATATTATTAATTATATCATAATATTATGTACCTACTAAGTTGGTGTACTTCACAGAAAAAATAATAAATTATGTTTTCTGTGGTGTACTTAGTCATATTATGTACCTACTACTTAATCAATCTAATGTACGAGTAAATAAAATAGAACCATTATGTAATGCAACAAATATTTATTTTTAGCAATAATCTTATACATTTCGTTCAGAGGTGCACAAAAGAAAATGTGCAGAAAGAAAAGAAAGTCTCTAGAGAAACGTTTGAAAATATCATTGCCTTACGCTTTGAAAATATTATCAAACACCATGTACAAATTGTCTAGTAAGTTGAAAACATTTTTTTTACTTACTCCTCATATTTTTTACACCACAAGTTAGTACTTAGGTATACTTGACTGAGATATCAGCTAATTTAAAAATTACGGTTTGACAGTTTCACACACATTGCACATTTTCTAATGAATTTAGATGGATCAAAATGTGGAATTTTTAGTATCCTGCATCCCCTAGCATGGGCAGGGGATAAAATAGTCGCTTTAGCATAGCCAAAGGAGAAATTTACCTGTCACTATTACATATTTCACAAGACATAAACCCCACGAGACTAAGCAAGGGAGTGTTTTCTCCACCTCTGTGCCCATGCTAGGTGGAATAAACAAAAACATGGAAAGGGATAATAAAAATAAAAAAAGGAATAAATTTTGTCCTTTCCCCGGTGACAAAATAGTCCCCTACCCATGCTCGCACTGCTGCAGTTTAAAAATATAAAGACTTTACAGTTTTTAAACTTGACTTTATTGTTTTTAAACTTTAATTTATATAATTAGACACTAACTTTATGAATTTTGGGTCTTTAATCTAAAATCGCTGTGATGCATAAACACGATCGGATAAAATTTTCTCGATAGAAAGTTTTCCCAATAGTTGCTCTTTAATCTCAATTTTTCAAATTTTTAATGGGTGTAATCATAGGGTGTAATTATTGTATTTTTTGTTTTAATGAGTCCGTATCTCTGTAATAATTATATCCAATAACGCTCAGAACGGCGGATTTTTGACAACTGGCTTAGTTTTTTAGTGATTACCTAAAACACCGTTCTTCTGTTATATTCTACTGCTGCATCAACACTGCATGTCGCACTGAACAGTGTATTCGTAAGAGTGAGAAGGACAATAATAAATTCAGCGTATTTTTTTCAGTTTTGCTAGAAGAGTCCAAGACATATTCGGTTATGCTTTAGCATATCAATTTTTGGTTAGTGGCTGGATTATATGCACATCTGTGTATAGATTGGTCGATGTAAGTATATAACTTTAACTTATATCCTACACGTAGCTGCGAGTACAATTATTGCAAGTATAATTTTTAGGATGTCGTACCCTACACTAGAATTCCGCAGGCTATACGTAATACACGGAAGTACAGTAGGTACCTAGATAAAATAGGATTTAAAAAAAATTCGTGATCGAGATTTAATTGTTGATGATGATGAGTTCTCCTTCGCGGATAGGGTTGCTACTCGTAAACACAGATATGGCGGACATTTTGATAAAAAGACCGGACATCCTAATTTTTTGTGCTCAATATTAAACTCAAACTCAAAATATAATTTAATCATTTTGCACTAACCTACTTTACACTCTTTTTATTTAAACCTCTCACCAAAAAGAAAAGGTTGTCTGGAAGAGATTGTCTATGGCAATAAGACCGCCTTTTGCGCATTATGTTTTGTATTATTTCTTGTTTGTTATTTTTTCCTTTCTTGTAATCTATCTATACTTATAATAAAACTGTAAAGGGTCGAATTCTGTACATTGAAGATATTTTGAAAATTTTTGTTGGAGGACACTATTTAGTCGATACTGAAGCCAAAACTGTAATTTGTTTAATTTTTGTCTGTCTGTCTGTCTGTCTGTCTGTCTGTCTGTCTGTCTGTCTGTCTGTCTGTCTGTCTGTCTGTCTGTCTGTCTGTCTGTCTGTCTGTCTGTCTGTCTGTTTCACGACCGGGCATCACGGCTAATCCGCTGGATGGATTTAAATGAAACTTGACGTGATTATAGTTCATACCCCGAGGTAGGACATAGGATACTTTTTGTCCCGAAATTCATCATCGTTTCCCTGGAAGACGGAATCAAAGTCCAAACGTTTTTTAGTTATAATTCATTAACGCGTTGTCCGATTCCATTCATTCTTTTTTTGTTAGAAAGGAGGCTCTTTAAAAATTATTCCATACGAATCTTATAATCATCACTTTTGTAGTTCAGAAATTACAGACATCAGAACCTTTAAGTTCAAGTAGGTAGGTGACTTGAAACTCGGAATGCACAAAGAACCTAGGGCTAGGACGTAGGGCTCAAGTAAGACTGGAGTACCCTTACAGCCGTAAATAAATAGGCTTAGCAGGAGATTTTGTATGGTTTAAAAATTTTCACTTTTAGGGTGAACAAAAATCATGTAACTGGCGTTATCGCTACGTTATACCGTATAGCGCCATCTCTACAATTTATGTGGAACTTGAATGTAAAACTCTGAGATAGGTACTACCGAATTTTTTTAAATAAAAATTAACTGTCATGTTATTTACTGTTTCCTGACTTTATATTAAGATGGCACTGTTAATACAGACATGAACAGATTTAAACTTTATCATCCGCAATATGGAAAGGGTAAGATAATGGTTCACAAATATTTTTAACTCTTAGGTCTTATCGATCCTAACCGACTGACTGTCATCTAAGGTCTTTTTATACGTAAGGAAATATATAGCCATTGTCCATTCTGATGTTTTGGATTGTATTGAGATGAAGCAAAGATTTTTAAAAGACTCTTATATTATGTTGGGCTGGGAAATACTTATTGTTAGTAGAGTAATTTATCCCAGTGGTACCTATCCGGCCGAACTCTGAAAGAAGAGTTCTACCACCAGTACAACTTTTCACATGGTTTAATAATTTTTGACATATTTGGTGGTTTCAGAATAAAAATCACAATGAAAAGGACGATTTTAACTGTCGATATTTCGATACATTGGTGCAAGTCGTGGTCACGTAGTGACCACAACCTGTGCCACTGGGTCGAAATATCGACAGTTAAAATCGTCCTTTTGATCTTTCAACTACGTATTAATAAAACTTTATATTTTTATTAAGAAAAAGGAGTTTTCAAAATCACCACAAGATAACCCGTGCAAAGTAAGAACAGATTTCTGTACAACATCACACCAGAATCCCGCGAAAAATCAAGGAATTCCAGTATATTATGTAAAAAAAATCGTAATGCACGCGGGCGGAGCCGCGGGCAACAGCTAGTGTGCAATAAAGTATCAAATCATTCATTCAAAAAGCCTAACAATGTCCGGCTTTATCCGGACGCCTGGCAACGCTATAATCGCGGAGACTGTTCTAGCAGTAGGTACTACTAAAATTTTTTTTGTCTAATAATAATATGTATGTAATATAATATGTTGTGTCGTAACTAAGAAAATATCTAATGAAAAAGTCTAATTAATGTGATTTCAGACAGATCCAACGTCCGTCCAGTGTTGGTCAATGGTTCTGTATATATGTTGCATTTTGATGCAAGTGTCTATATATTGCCATTACGGTAACGAGGTTACTCATGGGGTGCGTATATCATACATGTATACGCTTTACGTATAGCTTTCCCGCATTAATTTCTTAAAGTGCAATAGAATATAGGTAAAAGCTCTACAAAAGGAAAATACCTAAAAGAATTCGACCACTTAGTTTCTGAGATTATCGCGTTCAAACAAACAAACAAACTCTTAGTTTTATAATGGTGGGTGTCGTTTTGGATGTGAATTGCTATTTTTTAGTTTCGCTAAAACTCAGAAACGGTCGAACTATTTCTGTTTTTTTTTTTATTGTTGGACCAGGCCAGGAGAATATCTGCAGGGCAAGGAAAATGTCGCTCGGCCAAGAGTGCATCCTTTTTTTACACAATATAAGCTTGACCAGTGACCACAATCTCACCTGATGGAAAGTGATGATGTGGTCGAAGATGGAATTGTTTTTTTTTATTGTTGGACCAGGCCAATAGAATATCTGTAGGGAAAGGACAATGTCGCTCGGCCAAGAGCGAATCCTTTTTTCAAACAATATAGGCTTGACCACATTCTCACCTGATGAAAAGGGATGATGTGGTCGAAGATGGAATTGTTTTTTTATTTTATTGTTGGACCAGGCCAGGAGAATATCTGCAGGGCAAGGACAATGTCGCTCGTCCAAGAGTGAATCCTTTTTTTGAACAATATAGGCTTGACCACAATCTCACCTGATGGAAAGTGATGATGTGGTCGAAGATGGAAGTGATTTTTGGCTCGTCTTTGAATTTGGTGGGAACTGGTCTGGAATGGTCTTTGTATAGGTACGGTACCCTCAGTGCGCGCGCCCGACTCGCTCTTGAACAATTAATAACACGGGGTGTAATACATTTAATTTCAGAGTCAAAAGCTCATGGAATCTGCTTACTTTATGGACTGGTTGGACATTCCTCTCAAATATAAATATCACCTGATTGTTTTCATGGAGAGAGTAAAAAGGCCTATTCGTCCGATTGCGGGATTCATAATTCCGCTCTCAAATGATACATTTGTTTCGGTGAGTAAAGTTCGATGTAATTACAAGCCATACTTAAGTACTTACGTAAACGGCGAATTTACAGAACATAATGAGATTTTTAAGACACATGTCTCTGGATGACTAGCGTAGTGTAGCGTCCAGGTTACAACAACTTTATCAACGTTATTTTATGATGTTAGACGGGTACATACTCATACGGGTTTTAAGTACCCAAAGTACCCAAACGGGACCCTTTTACTAAGACTTCACTGTCCGCCCGTCTGTCACCAGGCTGTATCTCGTGATAGCTACCTACAGACTTAAAATTTATAACGAGTAGTACTTTACCGAACAAACCGCGAAGTGAAATCAAAACGATAATATTAATATAATACTATATCATCATCATCATCATCATCATCATCTCAGCCTGCGGACGTCCACTGCTGAACATAGGCCTTCCCAAGCGCACGCCACCACACCCTGTCCTCAGCCTTCCTCATCCAGCTGCTTCCCGCCACCCGCTTTATACCTAATACTTTAGTACCTATATTAATATTTTAATCAGGTACCTACTTACTTTATATTTTTTACGTTTACAGATTGTTAAGAGCTCTTACTCGTTTTATGCTCTTTTGAGGAACACTGGGAAAAACTAAGCAAATTACTTATCTAGCCACTGCGCAATGAACATTTTGGTACTTATCAGTACTTACCTAGGTTATAAGTTATACCGATTATATTGAGAAAGTTACACTTAGTATGAGTACCTAGTCTGTACAATTAGTAGGTACAATCACAATATATTATTGTAAAATAAGAACTACCAACATGCTTAGGTACTTTATTTCATCAATTACCTAGAGCAACTAATGTTAGATCTATGTAGGTATGCACCTACTTGATAACATGAAGGTAGGTACTTATTTGGGAAACTTAGATTTGGGCGCTAAGTAGGTATACCGTATGGCGTATACCTACCTACTTACTAACAATATTGATATTAAAGATACATATGTAGCTACTGATTGTTGTGAAATATTTTTTATTTTCTACCAAGAACACAGGTCCCAGGTCATTTACTTAAAAGTTGGTCAGCAGCATAATTAAGACTAATCCTAATTCCTAACGAATGGAGGTAATGAAAAATACCACTTTCCACGAAGTGTTGACCTAAAATCAATACATAATATAATAATAAATAGGTAATAAAAATTAGGTCTGTAAGTACGAGTAGATGCTCAATTTTTCACTGAGGTCGTTGATCGCCGTAAAAAATATATAATCTGGCCATAATAGTACCTAGACCTGTATTAATAGGGATCAACATATAAAAATCTGATTGGTTACTCAAACACAGCTCAAGCCCGGTTACCACCAAAGCGGAGCGGAGCGGCGCTTTGGTGGTAACCGGGCTTTATGGTTTAACTTTTTCTAATAAAGTACGGAACCCTTCTTTCTTTTCTAATAAAGTAGAAGTTTTTCTAATAAAGGAAAGAGCTATGCTCGGAGTTTCTCTACGTGATCAAATCAGAAACGAGGAGAGTCACCGACATAGCTCAACGTATCGCGAAGCTGAAGTGGCAATGGGCGGGACACATAGCTCGTAGGATCGACGGACGTTGGGGACCCAAAGTGCTGGAATGGCGACCCCGCACGGGAAAGCGCAGTGTTGGCAGACCTCCGACCAGATGGACTGACGTCATTAAAAGAGTCGCGGGAAGGCGCTGGATACAAGTGACGCAGGACCGTGCGGGCTGGAAATCATTGCAGGAAGCATATGTCCAGCAGTGGACGTCCGTCGGCTGAAACGAACGAACGGAACCCTCAGTGCGCGAGTCCCACTCGCACTTTGGCCGATTTTATTATTTATTTTTAGATAGGCTAGCGCTTGACTTTGATCACACCTGATAGAAAGTGATTATATACAGTCTTAGGTGGAACGCGCTTGCCTAGGACTAGGAGAAACCTAAGTATTCACTCTTGATTTGAAGGCGCCCAGGTTGAAGGCGCCCAGTCAAACCGCTTCGTAGGTCGCTTCGCACGTCTTTGGTACGTCTACGTCGACTACAGTGCGACAAGGCTATTTTGGCGCGTGGCGAAAATCGGTACTAACGCCGCTATCTTGTGATACTGTTTGATATTTTGCTTTGTCGGTATATCGCTATTGTATGTTGTGTTGTTTTTGCTTACTATTAACTATTTTAAACTAAAACTGAAGTTAAATTGAGAAGATTTTATGTTATGGCTGCCTTTGTTCTATAACAGCGCCCTCTTGACAATGTCATTCAAGTGCCAATAGAGCCTTGTCGGACTGTACACGAATATTTCACAGCAAATCTTGGCGCTCAACATGGCGGCCCATGTCACGTAAAGCTAGGCTATAATACAAAATGAATGGTGCGTCTGCTTAGTTCTTTAGGTTTCTTAATATCTCTATGTATTATCTAGGCTCTATCTAAAATAATTACAAATAGCACAGCTAAATGAAACAATATGTAGACTGGTCCCGTGACTTGAGTAATTATTAAGGTAGATCTTAATAAAATTTTACTGATACTTTTATTAGGGTAGATCTCAAAACCTGTGCTCAAAACATGAACATTTAATATCAACTAATCTTGACGTTCATCATGGCATCGCACGTCATGCAAGTCTAGGCTAGAATTAATGTTGTAATATGGGAAAGATGTGACGTATGTTGAAGCCAAAAATTTCTCAAATATGGCGTCGCGCGTCGTACATTTTGGTACCGGTGACAGCACACGCTGTCGGTCGCATACATTAGCGCCATTATACAGTTTTGCCAAAATATTAAAAATCCGGCTTTCGGGCGGAGCCTAAAAATGTATGCGTGATGTCAGTAAGTGCTGATCCTTTATATGTTTAATCAATGGTGTCAACCTACTTATTCTCGAAAAAAAAACTGTATTAAACTGTTTTTTTTTCCAATGACGAATCCTATACCTTTAAACGAGCAATTCTTGTATATATATTTCTATATAATCTGGATCTCGGAAACGGCTTGAACGATTTTCATGAAATTTAGTATACAGGGGGTTTTGGGGGCGATAAATCGATCTAGCTAGGATTCATTTTTAGAAAATGTCGAATTTACCAAAAAAATATGACTACTGCTGCCATCTATTGGCCACCGAGCGAAGCTCGGTCACCCAGATATTGACGAATTAATACGCTACGCTAAAAGGACGGGACATACCTAATATAGCCAAAAATTTCTCAAATATGGCTTCGCGCTTCATACATTCCGATACCGCTGACAGCACATACCGCTGTCGGTCGCAAACATTAATGCCATTTTACAGTTTTGACAACCTAAACATCCGGCTTCAGGGCGGAACTTAAAAATGTTTGCGTGACGTGTCAGTAAGTGCAGTGATCCTTTAATATCTTTAATGTACCTACCAAGAACATACGTAAGAAGGGTACAAAAAAAGTGCATTTCGTTGCTATTTCAACACTGAATCTATTGTCTTCCTTCATCTGAACGCAAGTCTTGGCTAGAATGAAGGAATAGGACGCACTATAGAGCGCCTCCATAGTTATGTTATCTCTATGAGTGTTGTATGCAGTATGTCAGTGTCAATAATTGTCATACACTATATTATACTATGACTAAAGAGGTAATGGACACAAAGTAGTGAGTCTTTTCGGCTGGGTATTTTCGCCATCTTCTGTAGCATCAAAAATAGCCAATCACAGCTATCAGCCAATCACAGATAGGCACCAGTCAGCTGATCAGAAGGGCTGCTCTAGCTATCTATCGATATGGAAATATTATCGATGTAGTTTGTGGTTAGTAATTAAATATTTAAGAGCCAAAATGAATGAATTATTACTATTAAAAATTAATTATTATAGTAAAACTAGGTTTTGCCAGCGGTGCATGCGTTTCCGGATTTTTAGCTTATCCCGCGAGACCAAACTACATTTGATAGCTATAGAAAAGCTCACAGCTTAGTTCCACAGGATTAAATCCTGGGAATACGGATAAAAAGTAGCCTTAAATGTTATAGATGGAGTATTTTATTGAAAGAAGACTAATTCATTTTAGTTTCAAAAACAATTTAAACTGCATAAAATTTTAACATTTTGATTTCATGAATTTTAAGTTATCGCCTGATTGAACCGGAATTCTAACCCGTTCAGAGAAAAATACCAGTACAATAGTTTTATCATACCGATCGGCTTATTCACTAGGGTAATTTTTATGAAGTCTTCTTTCAGTAAAATGCTCTAACTACATTATTTAAGATAAAATTATATACCTTACCAGCAAAGACGCATCGCCAAGCGATTTAGCGTTCCGGTGTGATACTGTGCAGAAACCATTAGAGATGAGTTTACTTACCCCTTCCAAGTTAGTACGATAAAACATTCGGCTGCATCATCGCTTACCATCAGGTGAGATCGCAGTCAAGTACTAACTTGTATTGTGTAAAATAAAAAATCCTCTCCACCTGCAACTATTGAAAATCCTTTCAATAGTTGCAGCGTGATTGAGTGACTTTTATGTTAAAAGGATTAGAAAATATAAAATATTATACAAGTAAAATATAAGCCATGACGGTGTATTTACAAATATATTTAAAAAGAAAATGGTTTGGTTTAATTTACGTGTTTTTTTTTTCAGGACATTCTCAGGAAATTTTGACTTCAAAACGAGTGCTTGTATAGTAAATGTTCGCATCCGCGGCCCGTTTTCTTAAAGCGGAAATAACTACGAGAAGTCAGAGGTGTAAAACCTCGAGGTCCAAAAACCACTAGTATTAGGAGCCCTACTCATCTATTAACATTGAACTTTACATATATGAATTTTATCGATATCGGTATAGCAGCGGTCGCATCATTAGTACTTTGTTTTTGTTTTGTTAACATAACAACAAAAATTAAATCGAATTTATTTCAATCCTGAAGAAATATTTCTTCTTTTACACATTATATAAGTGCATGTAATATGATCATAACACATAATAACACATACCTAATTTTTAACGATTTAACGATATAATTAATGAAATCGAATACTGACCTATGAAATGTTAAATGTGGCCTATTTTTGTCTTTCCGCGATCTGCACGTCACAACACAACACTGAGTAGGCATTTTCACACCTGAATACTAATTATAATTCGCACGCAAATTAGAATAATAATATGATTGTCTGATATTTCAAAAAACATGATACGCATATACTTTGTATACATGTTTCGACATGTTCGAATCTACAAAATGCTACAACATATCCAACTTCTGAACTATTTAATGATTGTAATGTGCTTACGGTACGCCAGTTATTTATTTTAGACCTCATTATGGCCCAACACAAAAATACATCTGCACAAGAAAAGTTAATACGTAGCCATAAACGTAGAAAAGATAAAGTATTTACTGTGCCAAGAGTAAATACAACGCTTGCCCAACGTCATCAAAGTTACCTTTGTCCATTTCTGTATAATAAAGCAAGCAAATATGTCAAAGATCTAAAATCACTTAACTGCAGAGATGCCAAAGCTCAAGTTACTAAATGGTTAAAAAGTCTTAATTATGAAGATACGGAGAAATTACTTGTATGAAACACTAGGTATAACCTATTGCACTCGATCACACACACACACACACACACACACACACACACACACACACACACACACACACACACACACAAACACACACAAACACACACACACATATAACTCTCACATATATATATATATATATATCCATACACACATACACAGGCATACAGATAAATTTATGTAAGTAAATAATAGTTTAACTGTAATACTATTATCTAGCTTTTTAAATATGTTATAATTCAATAATTTTAGTAAAGTTATTACTTACCGGCTATACTGTTTCCTCAGAAGGGTTAACAGACTCCTGCAACACAAGTTTTTACTTAGTGTGGGATCTGTGCATCATGTATAATATGTAATATCCGCCGCATAATTCTTAAGTCTACTTACCATGTAAAATGTAATACCTATGAATTGTTAAATAAAGATTATTATTATTATTACAATTTATGGAGGAATTGGCCACCCGGCTATTTTTTCGTGACGTTACAACTTCAGTGTTGCCGAAATCAGAAAAAACAAATATGTTGCTATCTCGTATAACGTAAACAATTTTGAATTAGTTAGAAAGAGACAATGTGATGTTTGTTATAGCTATGTCGATTTCACGCAACATATAAACGCATATGTGTGTATAGAAAACTACAGCTGCTCCACTTGTAGTTTCCTTTCTCGTAGATATTATATTCAATATACTCTATGTTGTCATACGTCATTTGTGATTCTTGAATAATGTTCTGTGTTCTTGAATGCTCGTCTGTAAAAAAAAGCTCCTAAAAAAATAGTTTGCTCTTCGTTTATGAATAAGTGCGTGATTTAATGATTTTCAAAAGTACTGTTATAAATTGAATTCAGTGTTATAAACTGGTTTCGTACGACACCCGTGAAAGACCTTTTGTTTTGTTGTAATCATGCATATTTTAGTCGTATTGTTTTTGATCCATGGATGTCACCATGGAGTAGGACTTCCTGTGAATCCTGCGATGCCCAACGATACGAATCCACTGCAACAGCTTGCGAACACCTGCCAGAATTCCTTCCTCGCAGACATGATCAGAAAGAAAGCGAATAGTTGTGTAATTAATGGCTCAGTGACCACTCCATCCAATCTAGAGTGTTACATGTTTTTCGATATAAACACTCAGCTGTGTGCCAAATTCCAACATTCGGAATTCAATTTACTGGATAACTACAACACAGCCACCAAAAATCATCAGAATGTCGCTGCAGTATGTGAGAATGCAAAAGCCTGGAAATTTGCTACCATCCAGCCGAACTCCCCTTACAGTGTTTTATTTAAGATACTAAGTGATCCGGTGAACTGCCAAAAATTATGCGGTGTAAACGAGCTACTCAGTGACGATGCAAATTTCTACTGCACATACTTTAAATGGGGTACGGATGTGATACATAGTCAGGCACAGTTATTACCGGCACAGAACAGCAATCTAGTCGCCCCACCTGTTGCTGTTGCAGCTTCAACTTCAAACACAGCTAAAAACAGCAACACAGCACCATCCGGGAACACTAATGTTGCTAATACAGCTGTGGAACATGACGAAAAGTTACTAAAACCTGACGAATCTGCTAAAAATGTAATACCAGAAAAGCCACAGAATATACCAACATCAACAGCTAATCAGACTTCTGGTGTGGAAAAGACGTCAGAAACTAACAATGTTGGGAAAATAACTGAAGCATCAGCAGCGCCTGTTAGTGTGTCGTCTGC
Source organism: Coenonympha glycerion (assembly GCA_963855885.1). Classification (NCBI taxonomy): domain Eukaryota; kingdom Metazoa; phylum Arthropoda; class Insecta; order Lepidoptera; family Nymphalidae; genus Coenonympha; species Coenonympha glycerion. Next base: position 8,838,590 of record OY979637.1, on the reverse strand, counting down.
TAAAACTGAATTAGAACGCCCGGCTATTGAAGAAGTGCCCCCAAAGAAAGATGAAGTGGAAAAAAATGACCCAGGAGTGCAGGAGTCCAACGATTTGAATGATAAGGGAAAACTTGAGGAAACTAACCCAGAAGATGATGAGAATGATAATGATGGTAAGAAATATTTTTTTTTTATACTGTGTCTCATTCTGTGTTCACTCCAAGCTCCACTGTAGGTCAAATAGCCCTCCTGTAGGGATCCATCTACTCCCTGTGACTTTCCTTATGTCATCAGGCCACTTGCAGTCTGACAAGGCTCTCTTGGCACTTGAATGACATTGTCAGAAGTGTGTTGTTATAGAAAAAAGGCTGCCAGAAGATAAAATCTGCTTTATTATAATTAAATTTTTAATTTTATTTTAGTTAATATTCAGCAAAAACAACACAACATACACCTGTGATATATACTATACTAGCGGCACGCTATGATGGCCGGTTTGACGTTTGTCCGCTCATGAAGTTCCGTATTAATTGATAACGACTTTGAAGGAAATAATTGTATTACTTTATTGACGATAGTGATGTGCAGAGATTCATAAATTTTATCGAATGTAGTTTTAGGTTTAGGACTCAAAATCATCACTATTGTAATGTGTCAAACCGGCCATCATAGCGTGCCGCTAGTGTAACAGAGCGAACTATGAAACAGCTATAGCGGTATACAAAATAGCTATAGCGGTGTTAGTTCCGATTATATGCCATGCGTCAAGATAGTCTTGTTGCACGGTACTTGAGAGTCTTTCAGTACAGTCATTTTTAAGCAAAACCTATGTTTAAGAAGCACTACAGAAAACTTAGTTATTGGCATCTACAATCATAGAATTTTAACAATGCTTATGGCAATACCTACCCCAAGATTTGTTGATTGTTATCTTTGAGTCAATTTAATTTTAAAATTGAAATTGTAATTTACAGATTATGATCAACACGATGAAATGCCAGTGGACACCAAGATTAACAAAAATGAAAGTAAGATTTTTTGTATGCTTAGAAAAACAAGTTGTTTATTTGTAGACCAACATTTTAGTTTAGTAGTTCAGAGAATTTGTAAGCATCATGCTCAAAATGATTTGCAAATTTTGATTTGGCACTGACTTCAAAATCTAAGTAGTTATACCTAGATTTATTAGAAAAATATTCTGTGCTTTTCAGTGGGTTTGTTTCAAGGCGGTTACCTTTTTTAAAAAAAGAAAAAGAAATTGAAATTTGTGTTTTGATTGGGATTTTTTTAGTAATTTATTTTTACTAATATTTCAGATGTTGGTGTAGAATCTGATCCAGAAGTTGGCTTCAAGGGCAACAATAATCCAAATTTGAAGATTGAATCCATTGACTCCATTCCTCCCCAAAGAGGTAAACCTATTACTTCTTATAACTATACCACAGCAATGTTTTTAAAAATGTTAATAATAGATATCTGGCCTGCTACTTGATTTGTAGATATGAATTAAATCAAGGGTGATTCATACATTCCTTCATTTTATTTTTGTTGATGAACTTATCTTAATATTAAATCTCTAATCAGCTATCAATTACTTAAATGTATATTTTTATCTGTTATGAAGTAAATTTTTTTAATGCGTTGTCCAAATATAATACTAGCTATTGCTCGCGACTTTATTTTCATTCGTGGCGAAAATTTTCTTCCATACTAGCCTTCCTTGACTATCACAAACACAGCGTAATTAGCGTGAGGGAATAACCAACATGCTTTTTGTCTTCAAACATTATAGACTATAGTTGTAAAAAAATTAATTTTGGCTTACACTGTCATAATATGATGCTATGTGCTGTGCTCAACATCATGAGATATGAGTCTCGTTATAGCCAGTAGTGTCACCAACTACCCTGACCTTAAAACCAAAATACAGTTATGCAATTTTACTGCTTTATGGCTGAACAACTGATTGTTACAATACTTATAGACAAGAATAATCTACTACCAGTATCTTAAGCAATTCTTGTATATTTCATTTTGCGTATTATAATCTTGTAAACGGCTCTAAATAATGAGGAATGAAATGCCTAGGCTATGCTTATGTGTATAGATAAGATTTTACTCTGTTTAGCTTGGAAAAAATTATATATTGAGGTTAGCTCAGTCACCCAGGTTCCATGTTTTAATATTCTGTGAAAAAAAATTTTAGTGCATTAATCAACCAGAGATTAAAATGTTCCTTTTCTCAGTTCCAGACATATACTCCGGTGGCATGCCTGATCTAAACTCACAGTTCAGTGATGACGACGACCACTTCTTCCCTATTTTCGTGACCGGTATAATCGTAGTGGTGTTGCTGTACATACTTTATCATAACAAGACTAAATTCACCAAGGTGGTAAGTGATAAGCTACAATCATTTTATTTTAGTTGTCTACTATCTTTTGCTTACGGCTCCAGATTTACTCTTAATTCGCAGCAAACATGGATTTTTAAGAGATATAAGCTAGGGTATGCCTTAATCCAGAGTATAATCTATGTACCCATTGTTAATTTCTGCCAAATTACTTTAGTATTTTATGCAAAAACTTGCTCTTTGTGACTAGCTCATCCTATACACATTGTTGTCGACTTAAGTACAGTCATAATATTATACCATTGTGAAACGATGTACTTACGATGAAATAAACTTTCATTTTCATTATTCTGCCCCCTATTAGTCCTGCTGAAACAAAGTAGTGGTTATGAAACTTTTTTATATTATTTTTTATATTCAGCCTATTTTTTTTATTGTCTGTTCAATTCAGGAGGCCTACCACCATGACCTAAAGACCTTATTGTAATATTGTTTTAAAATGTCCATACTGACATTGTATGAAAATGTCAAAACATTACAAATATTACAATAATATTGCTTTAAGCCACGGTGGTAGGCCCCCTGGTTAGGCAAATTAGCTGAACATAACAGTCCTGGACCCTCTTAATGACTTGGGACCTGGTGCTGACCTCTATCAGCCACTACCCAGTGTTGATTGTTGTTATCTAACCCCAAGAAGTGAAGTAGTGGCAAGCCCAACAGGTTTTGCGCAAGAGAGGCTCTGGTGTGTTTGTATGAGATCCTGGAGCCTTTCAATAAAGCTAAAGATTTTCACCAACGGGGTTTTAGTGGATAAAAACTAAAAATTCCACAATTCAACCTAAAGACAGATTTCAATGTAGCAGAAAAAAAGCATCAGCTTTTTTAAAAATTTTAAAAAAATTCAGATTCTGGGGCTCATAGTGGAAGGAAGACAATCAGGCCGCCGAAGAAACAGCAGAGGCCACGCCTACCGTCGTTTGGACACTTTGGAGCAAGCGATGAGTTCGAACACTGCAGCGCCGCCGAGCAAAATCATATATTAACGTGAACTCAACGACTCTGCCCGCGAAATTCAAAATTTTCGTGGTTTTTTGCAATTTGTACGCTAATTAGACATGATAGGCTTATGAAAATCAATTTGCGAGAATGGCAGTATCATCTTTACATGATTATATCAAAATCTTTGCATAAAAATGTGTATCCTAGGAAATTAGTCCGAGTATCGAGTTTTATGTGAGTAACTCGCAAATCTCGGACTAATTTCTTTAACTCGACACTTTCGAGCAGAGATTTTTATATAAACACGTGAAGAAGATATTGAGATTATCGCAATTTTACGGCCATAAGGCTATTATGTCTTATTAGCTTAAAAATCGCGAAAAACCACGAAAATTTTGAATTTCGCGGGCACACCCGTGGTGTGCTCCTTAAGGTAGCCTTGTAATCATTTTGCGTCACTGATCTCCATTCTATGGATCGCTTACTGTCAACATAAAAATGAAGACACTTGATTTTCGCCATTTTGGCGCTGATTGTTGCGTAACCTGGCGTGAGTGTCTATGGAAATAAAATCAAATGACATTCAAACGACGGTCTCTAGCAAGAAATGACAATTAGGTACCGGAGGTGGCGCTTCAAATCGGCACAAAAGGAGAGATATATATAATGATTAATCCATAGAATGGATATCAGTGTTTTAGGTGTACAAAGTAGTTTTGTGTAATTCGTGAGATTACTGATTGTATGAGTTTGTGGTAGTTTGTCCAGGATTTTGGTTGAGCGTGATTATTTATTAATATTCACTACAAATGCTATGTGCCCTCTGTTTGATGGTATCTAGTTTAGTATGTCATAGCATTTGGATTGGATATACCCACTTTTCTTAAAAGTATTTGTATAATATCTAAAATAACATTGGAATCATAATTGAGAAAAAGTGATGGATAAAAGATTTGTAAATATATTTTTTAATTTCTCAATTTCTCAAGTATCTTTATTGATAATAATTAATAATATAATGAATACATTATACTAAATTAATTAGTTATACTTTATTCCAGTTCATTTTCGATGTGAAATAAGTACATTAAATAGAACATTAAATTATTGTTAGTAAGTTTATAAATTACATTGGTAAAACTGAACTGATTCATTTTTTATAATAAAATAGATTTGCTGTAATCTTATTTTAGATTAAGCAGATGTGTTTGTTATTAACTTTCTTATAACAACGGACAAATATTACTGTATTTTATAGCATAAAACGTAAGTAAGTGACCCATTCATTCTCCTCAAAATTTTCGACTGTTTTAAATATTATTACTTATGTATTTATTTCCGCAAAGGTGATCTTGTCTTTATATTGAATCAACGTCGAAATATTTATTAACCTCACAAAGTCGCTTAAAAGTTCAAACTAATTGAGTTGTAATTTGTTTAAGTATATTATAATCTCTTGCCGTCTTCTAATCTACATTCCTTAAGATAAGTGGTATATAAATATCGTAAATAAAAGTTGTCAATAACAAGCAACCTCATTTTCCGGTGTTTTTATCACTGCATCTGTTGAGCTATGATAGTACAGAAATACGGAACCCTTTGTGTCCGAGGCGAACTCGCACTTGGCCGTGTTTTTTAACATTATCAGTGTCAGTAGATCTCATACCTACCTACTTGATTTTTTATTTTATTTTTATTCATGGACATCGTTTACTCCGTAAACAATTGTTTCATCTGATAAAAAATATTCGTTTTGCTTTTAATAATGATAGGCTTAGATCCGCGATATGTTTTAGTATTTATAATTAATTGTTAGGATATAACATGCATGCACATACAAATAAAATGTTAGAAATTTCGTTTGTAGGATTCTTTTAGATCTCAAGATTTGAATTGAATTCTGTTAGTAGGGTTGATTCTTCAAAGGATTTTCAAACTATTATTAAAGCAAAACATACGAACTGTATTCGAATGGGTAAATTACTTCTGAGAAAAAGCTACGATTGGAAACAAGCACAAATGGGAAACTCATTGCCTACAATGTGTACTTAGTCTAATATTTGCGAAAAACTAAATCATTTGTGGGCAAACCACCTTAGAGACTAAAAGGGATTATAATATTTAAATCAATTTATCGATAATAATAATTTATATGTTTTTACAAAAAAGTACAATGATATAATGGAGATTAATGCTTTAGGTTATTGTATGTATTATTTATTTATTTCTTTCAATCTGGTAAGAGACTTTGTTGGCCCTAAAAAGGGGCGAGTGAAACAATAATATTAAATATCATAAAATATCATTGTTTTTAGGCATGGTTTATAAATTTCATTTTTTTTTATGTTGAGAAAGAAAGATATTTATGATAATTATACCGCAAGTTTAGTTTTGGTAAATTAATATTAATTGTAAAAAAACATTAGTTGCAATAAAAATATTTTAAGTTTTAAGTACTTTTTATTAAAATAATATAGAATAGCTTTCTGTTGGCGTCTTGTTGTAACGGCGGCTAGAGCTTATTTTTTCCTAAATTAAAAGTTAATACAAAACCTTTTTTTTTTTTAAGAAATTAAGAGCACCTCATTTTTTTTAATCAAAAACGACATCTTGTACATTTTGCTAAAACTATTTCGAATGTATGACCAGCTGAATATATAGCAACCACAGATTTTAATAGCAACGTATGTTTTACAACCACAAAGGATTTAGAAGTAAACATGGTCCATAGATGGTGCTAATATGTCCTTGTTTGTTGAATGTTGGTGCTACGAAAATAGATGGCGTTAGTTCACTCTTTAATCATTTGATTTGATAAAATCTGAATTTAGGTTGTTGTTTTAAAATTTGAAAATAATCTCCTCTTTGAGCTTTATAATCAACGACTTGGAAAACTTTTGCTCTAAGATCTTTGAGGTAATATTATGCAAATCAAAGTTTTGTAACGTGAAAACTCCATTAACCATCACAAAAGTTTGATTTATGTACAAAAGTTACCAAGTGACATCGTTGCACTTAGGGAAACTTTACTAAAGTTTTTTCCAAAGACTTATACCTACATAGAAGTCTTTGGTTTTTTCCTTGAGATGAGGTATAAATTTTGAAGCGTATTTAAGCGATATTAGTATGTTACCTACATGATTTATTCTGTTTTATTCTTCTCGTTTTTATTGCAAATCTAGCTGTTGCGCGTGGCTTCGGTTATTTCGCACTAATAGTTGCTGACATTAGCGCATTCAAACAAACAAACAGATAAAGTCTTATAATATTAGCATGCAGGTAAATATGTAAATTAATGAGTGATAGACGGTAAGTGATGATTTGGTGAAGATGCAGCCCAAGATGTCATTTTAGTATGAAGAGGTGAATGACGGTTACTACTTGCTAAGTTGCTACACAGTATCTAGTCTGCGCAGTAGGTATCTACGTCTTCTGGTTGGTTGGCGACCATCCTCTGCCGAAGCCTCTCAGCAGAAATAGTAAAGTCCGTGTGTGGTATCGACACTGGACCTCCCGTTTTATAAGAGCGCGTGCTTCTTCTGAGCAATGGGAGTTCGTCAGAAAATATAGTTATTTATTTTAGTCTATGCTTTAGTTAGGTTAAGTTCAGGTAGTAATAGTAAGTTTAATAGGTATATATTATTAAACCAGAGTAGGTAGTTTTCTTATGTCTGTATCGGAAGATAAAGTATAGAAGTCGGACTAAGAAGTCATAAAAACTATTATTACTTCAAGTTTTCCACTTTGCAAAATTTTCCGGTATTCGCTGAGTTCCATCGCCAACCGTTTTCCATGGAAACTACGAGTTGTTTATGAGATATTACGTGTATTATAACATCGCAACTAAAAGCTCTATCTCTTGTAAACGTTCTTAAAATCACTTTGTATTTTAAGATGGCCATACTTACAGTTGAAATAGGTACTGTAAAGTTTTCATGGTAATAATATAACATTGCAGAAAATGAATATTTTCGTTGCTGAAATTTTGGCAATTTCTCTGTGCAACATATTTATATAGCTGTGTAAAATGAGTTTATGTTTCTTAATTTTCGCTGATCTCCTCATCTCAGTCCCTTTTTAGGACCGTCTTCCGATTCTCCGAAGGGGTTTGGTCAAAGTTCTCCAGGTTCCCCGCTACCCAAATGCGTGTTGTCAGACTTCACATTTAAGAATAGAAGACGTAAAAGGGGTTCACTGAGTAAATTGGTCACTTGTTGTCTCTGTAACCTGATATAAGTAAGTGAGTGTATACTTAGCACTGAAAAGCCAACGCGTTGTCAAGCCTTGAGGGTTCTTTTTCATCTAAGTACCTACTTACCTAGGTATCTCGAATAGGACAGGCAAAGAACATATCAAGACGTGTAGCATTGTCAGACAGCCCACTTCTTGAAGTAAGTAATTCTTTGCCAGTGGTAGGGGGCGAAGATAGGTAGAAATTAGAATTAGTACTAACGTAGGTTTAAGTGCATGTGTATACTAAAAATAGAGTTTAGTTTTTTAAGATTAGGAACTAACATAGGTTTAAGATTACTGTTACTAACAAAATTCTATGGAGTTTTTGCTCTGAAATAAAAGTTTTATTTATTTATTTATTTATTTTGTGTAACCACAAATTCTTCTCAGAGGCTTTATTACGCTACGCTGGATAGGTACTTAGGTATCAATTCTACATTACATACACCATCTCTCCCAGCGAAGTCGCGGCCATGTCAAGAGATACAATACTTAATTCATGAGATTTTCCTCGGAAATAAAGTATCCCAAAATAGTCTTTTGAATCAGTATAATAGTAATTTCATCATTATGTAAGATCTACCATACAAGGAAGGAACCTACAAGGTATTCGAGAAATTGTCACCTAATATAAAATATGTAAGTATTAGGTATATACCTACCTAGTACGTACGATGATCAACAGAAGTTAACTTATTAAACACACCCAACAGAGGCAGAAAAGCCAACTTTTTAGCTTATGTACTTAAGTAGGTATACTTAGTTTATTATAACTAAAAGTTACTTTAGCAGGACTTTCGTAACTCAAAGTTTTCTTGGCTTAAGTAGGTACCTACCAGTGTTTTGCTTTAGGACGGAAACGAGAAAGTTGGTTGAGAAGATAATATACTTACCCACATGTACCTACTTACCTAATTAGGTTTTTAGGAAGTACGTCATATACCTAACCGAATACCACTTTCAGGAAAACACGTGAGTAATCCTGCGTGCCTGAGACTTCACCATAATGTTCTTAAAGGTATGGAAGCCTGCTAACCCGCGCTTGGCCAGCGTATTGAGCTATGGCCAAACCCGTCTCATTCTGAGAAGAGAACACTGCCCAGCAGTGGGACATAAAATAGGGTTGATGATAAATAACAATATTATTTGATTACTAGCTGACCCGGCAAACGTTCTTTTGATATCCTTACTTAATATTATAAATGGGAAAGTGAGTTTGTTTGTTCCGCTTTCACGCCGTAACTACTGAACCGATTTAGCTGAAATTTGGAACATAGGTAGCTTATAACCCGGATTAAAAAATAGGCTACTTTTTATCCCGGAAAAATCCGTAGTTCCCGTGGGATACTGAAAATACCAAATTTTCTAGAGCAATCTATAGCTACATCTATAGATACATTGTTCAAGCGAACTTGCTTGAAAGCATGTTTAAGGTGATTTATTGAATTTATTTTTGTCTTTGTCACTCTCACGAATGCGTTGATGGGAGCGACATGCAGCGTCGCGGAAGAATATAACAGAAAAACGACCTTTTACCTAATTTCTCTAAAACTAAGCCAGTTATTTAAAATCTGTTTCTCAACGTTTTTAGATACTATTATTACCGACACATTAAAACAAAAATTACAATTACATCCATTGTAGTTTCGGAAAAAAAGAAGAAAAACTGAGATTTTGGAGCAACTTTTGGGAGAACTTTCTATCGAGAAAATTTTATCTAATCGTGTTTCTGCTTCTCAACGATTTTAGATTAAAGACCCAAAATACATGACGTATAAATTTAAAAGTAATTGTCTCAATAGTTTTTAAACTAAACTTCACTAAAGATCGCTTAAATACGGCTTCTAAGCCCTTAAAGGTTGGAATAGGGAACGATAACGGGAAAATGACGTTTCCCTTAGGATTCATGAAAAAGCGAATTTGACGCGGGCGGGGCCACGGGCAAAAACTGAATCTATTATCACTATAAATGTGAAAATGGCCACTATGTAGGTTCTGAACATAGCACTGTACGCATTTAACAAGTGTGTTTTAGTTGAACAAGGGGATATGGGATAATAATGCTATAAATATTAATGCTATAATGTTATAAATAATGCATAATGCTATAAATGTGAAAATGGGTACCTGTATTATAGGTTCCGACATTACAACTGTTTCGCTATTAGCATTTTGTGTTTTAGTTGAGCAATGAGATACAGGTTAATAATATTACAGGTTAAGGAGCACACCACGGGTGTGCCCGCGAAATTCAAATTTTTCGTCGTTTTTCGCGATTTTTAAGCTAATAAGACATAATAGGCTTATGGCCGTCAAATTGCGATAATCCCAATATCTGCTTCACGTGTTTATATAAAAATCTCTGCACGAAAGTGTCGAGTTAAATAAATTAGTCCAAGATTTGCGAGTTACTCACATAAAACTCGATACTCGGACTAATTTCCTAGGATACACATTTTTAAGCGAAGATTTTGATATGATCATGTAAAGATGATACTGCCATTCTCGCGAATTGATTGCCATAAGCCTATCATGTCTAATTAGCGTACAAATTGCAAAAAACCACGAAAATTTTGAATTTTGCGGGCAGACCCGTTGATTTCACGTTAACTATGAAAACGGGTACCTATATGATATAGGTTCTGAACTAACATCTGTTTCGTTACTGACAATGTATGTTTTAGTTGAGCTATGGGATATGGTATAGTAATTAGTAATGCTATAAATATGGAAATGGGTACCTACCTATAAAGGTTCTGAAAGTACAATTGTTTCGCTATTTATAATGTGTGTTTTGGTTGAGCAATGGGATACAGGTTAATAATGCTAAAAAGGTGTTCCTGTATAGTTTAGGCTACTTTTATCCCAGAAAAATCCATAGTTCCCGTGGGTTACTCAAAATACCAAATTTTCAAGATCAATCTATAGCTACATCTATAGATAGATTGTTCAAGCAAACTTGCTTGAAAGCATGTATAAAGGTAGGAGTAGGGAACAATAACGGGAAAATTACGTTTCTCTTAAAATTTGTGAAAAAAGCTAATTTGTCGCGGGCGGGGCCGCGGGCAAAAACTAATGATATTATCACTATAAATGTGAAAATGGGCACTATGTAGGTTCTGAACTTTAGCACTGCACGCATTTAACAAGTGTGTTTTAGTTGAACAATGGAATATGTGATAGTAATTATGCTATAAATGCGAAAATGGATACCTACAACTACACATTTTTCGCTATTTACCTATATAATGTGTGTTTTGGTCAAGCAATGGGATACAGGTTAATCATACTAAAAATGTGTTCCTGTATAGTTTCTGAAATTAGAACTGTTTCGCCATAAAAAATGTGTGTTTTAGTTGAACAATAGAATATGTGATAGTATAATATATGCTATAAATGCGACAATGGATACCTATAAGGTAAAGGTTCTGAAATTATTTCGCTCCTAAGCGGATACGTTCATTTTATTTTCGTCCTTCTCACTCTTAAGAATACGTTGGTGGGTTAGGTTAGGTTAGGTTAGTATGCAGCGTTGCGGAAGAATATAACAGAAAAACAATGTTTTACCTAATTACTTCAAAAACTAAGCCAGTTATTAAAATGTCATTCTGACCGTTTTTGGGAATTATTTTTTACCGATACATTAAAACAAAAATTACAATTATGTCCATCGTAGTTTTCGATGGAAATTAGAAAAATGGAGATTTTGGAGCAATTTTTGGGAGAACTTTTTGGCGAGAAATTTTTATCCGATTGTGTTTCTGAATTTAGGTTAACACATATGCTGTTTTTTCCCAGAAAATCCATGACTCCCACGGGATTTGTTAAACCCCGAAGTTCTCGCGGGCGAAGCCGCGGGCAAAAGCTAGTAAGAGATAATTATTAAAAAATTGCTTACGATCAACTTGCAGACCTACCGAACATAAGTACACAGAAAAAGAGAATGACGCAAAATGGGCTATATTTGCGTCTGAAGCACGTATGCATGAAGAATATTCTTTCAAATTTTAATATCGCATATATTTATTGTAGAGAAATGTGATCAGGGGTTTAAAAGTATTATAAAAAAAGTAATTAGTTAAACGTTTCGAAACTTGTGGAACCGCCAAGCCACTTATAAAACTTAGAAAATTAACCACTTAGAAAATCAGATTATTAGAAATTCCCTGTTAATATCTTACTAAATCTTTTTTTTTACATAATATTGAGAATATTTCTTATGTTTTTACCGATGATTTGGTAAAGAGCAAGGTATAGCCCAATTTTCATACAAGAATCGGCATTATCCTTTCATAACAATCGGTCAATTTTATATATTAGAGAAAAAGAAAGTAGTACGGTTCTTAGTAAAGCTGGTAAAACTTTACACTAATCTAATCTAAAATAATAATAAAACTTTCATTCCAAGGAAGGGCTGATAGCGTGCAGGAAGACTTACGGAGCACGGGTAAATACACCAACGGGAACAGGGAGTCGAAGGAGCGTGACAAGTGGAGGAATATTGTTAAGGAGGCCAGGGCCCACAAGGGGCTGTAGTGCCACAGGATATAGATAGAAAGTATTATCTTTTGAAATAATTAAATTGAAAGACGATATTTTTCGTTAGGTACCTACGATAAAACGTAATGTTCAACACATTCTAAGTTTTACAAACGTGGCATTTTTCTTTAAAAAAAAGTAAGGGTTTATACTGTAGTTACATTATAATAATTTAAATCCTTTGATCTGTATTTTTTGAGTAGGTATAGGTACCTATTCTGCGTGTGACAGCTTAAGCATTGCTAAAACATTCTTAAACAGAGGTTTACTCTGGTTCACCAGACTGTAAAATGGTGTTTAGTAATATTATTATTAAGGTACGTCGGCTGCACTGCACTTCTCATAATAGTGCACTTTAAAACTCCAGTATTTATTCAACGAGGGGTTTCTGAAAGATGCTCACAGTCCTTAACGGGACGGTCCTTTCTAGTAGTTGGTCTGTGACTCGTTTCAACAAAGATCCAAACAAAGGCTTCCTTTATCCTGTCCGTGCGCTGTGACCTATAAGTAAAGCTGAGCGTGCCTAAAGGTCTGGTCAACAGCGAACCCATTATTTGCAGCTGCTATCGGTCCAGAACATAATTTTTATTTTCAGTATAAATGCAAAGACTGCAATATTATATAATGATATAATTGCATACCAGCTGGTGGTGCAAAAAATATTAGTGAGAACCCTCATTAAGTAGTACAAGTTATTAGATACTTGTCCGCTTGCTAATTGGGCAATATGTTGTTATTTGCCCAGAGTAGGTCAAGCGTACCCTTGCTATGGTGTTGCTGTTCTTCTTACGCAACCGGACCTTGAAGGGAAAATCTCTAAACATCAGCGGACAGCGAGCATAGTCGGATCCTACAAAGAAATACTCTGTAGCTGTACCTGGTACCTACTACTGCAATCTTATTTCATGTATCTATTATGGGGTCCGATTGCGTAAGAAAAACGTAGTCATCGTTATCGTAATCGCTAGCGAATTCTACCCTGCGATTGGCTGACGTAAATCAGGAACCCAATCAGCGGGCAGAATTAGTAAACGATTGCGATAACGATGAATACGTTTTTCTTATACAATCTAGGGGCTGAGTTAAGTGTGCAATGTGCATGCAGTCGAAGATGTCACTTGCTTCACAGCATCCCACGCTTGGTCGGTAAGTATATTGTCTTTATCGGTATGGCAAATGCACTCTTTAAATAAATGACATAAAATTTTAGCTCAGTAATTCTTGGCTAAATATAGTCGTCTTAGCTCTGAGTCCTTATTAATAAAAGGTATTTAAATTGGATCTCCATATAGTAACTACTCGTATGTTGTTTGTATATTATAGTAGTTTATGAAACAGATGCATAATGGGGGGTATTAAAACATGAGTGTGAGTTTAAAAAACGAGCCGCATGCGAGTTTTTTAATAGTATCACACGAGTTTTTTAATAGTATCACACGAGTGTTTTAATACCTAATTATGTAGAGTTTCATACAATACTTTATCTACGCTCAAATTATCATAAATCCAAACCATAAAATCTTGCTAACGTTTGTCGTAAATCCTTCACTTTGTTGGTAAAAGATTGTGGGTCATTTTTGTTGCAATTACTAAAATGTAAGGTGGAGTTAAATTTTCTTTAGTAGGTTTCACTGCTAGACATTTTTCCGCGCTAAGTTTTGACTAAATAACAAAAATAACACATTGAAATGTTAAAAGTTAGGTATGGCGCCAAAATTCAGTTGTAAACTGCGTATAGTCTGTTAAAAAAGTCATGAAACAAAAAAGAGTAGAAAAATATTTATACCAGTCAGTTAAAGTATATTTTTAGTGGATAATTAAATAATCAAAAATTATACATAATTCTTTCAATATTCTGTATGAACTATGAACACACTTTTTAATCAGTCATATAAGGCAGGTAAAAATTATTGTTTCCGTGAATTAATTGTTGTCTATGGTTGATCATGGCCCATCCCATGACTACCAACTAAATGTTGTCTGTGGACTCCATATATAAAAAAAACAAAATTGAGGATTGGCTCTACACTCTTTTGGCTATGACGACCACAGAGAAAAGAAAGTTAGGTATTCCCTGTTCTGTGATGACGACACATAAAAATACAAGAACCCAGAGCCGAGTATCGTAATGGAAATTATTCAACAATCTAGAGATACTTCCATAGTACAGCGATGTTATAATGAATAACTGTTTTAATAATTATAGAAGTCTGTGAATAAAGTAGGTCAATATGTAACACATTTTGATTTCATAATTCGAACTTAAAGCAATGAGCGTAGATAAAAATAGTTAAAATACTGTTAGTGACAAACACAGACTTTAATGTAGTCTGAGGTGACAAAATGTATGGTGGTATAATTCCACAGTAATTTATTTCGAATGTAAACGTAACGTCCTTTCATATGACACCCTACTCAATATTGTTATCTCATTTTGCTTTAACACTTTTCCCCCATTTTTAAATAACACTATAAGACTATTTAAAATTTCTTATGATTGCCTTAACGTTGGGCCACTATTACCTATAACCATTCCAAATTTCAGGAATAGCTGCCTTATAGCTTAATAAATAGTTACTGAAATAGGTAATTGAGTGTGACAGACGGACGGAAGGACGGAGACCATAAGGCTTCCATTGGTACCAAACCTTCTCTGTGTGAGTCTGACTTGCACTAGGCCGGTTCTTGTTTACATCTAGATACGCTATAATTGATTACTAATTACTATCAATTTCATTGTTTATCAGTTAAACAGTTAAATAGTTCAATGTTACCATTATAATTTATCGATACGAGATGGTTAAAATTATTTACAGTTTCTAATTAATTTATAACATTTAAATATTTACACGTTACTGTTTTTATCAAGGTTATTTTGTACACAAAAGATATTTATTTAGATGTTATAAACCGGTCAAGCGTATGAAGATCGAATCAAAATACTTATTATGAGTTTTCGTTAATAATAATATAACGTTTCGGTAGCCCCAACGGCCAACCTAAAAGATTCAAGCACAATTCAAGGCATAAAAAAGTGGAAATCTGCAAATCAAATATAAGATAAGATAAGGGGCTATTCGGTTCGCTACCTACTCGTATTAATATTAGTATTAAGTAGGTAAATACCTACATCAATTTATTTAAAATTGTGGAATCATGAAATTCATCTTGAATTTGGGCATATACATATTGAATAAGTAGATACCTAGGTACTACATAGTACATACCTACGTAGTCCGGATTTCTAATTATATTCTTAAGATCTTCTCAACCCTACAGGATATCATTAAACAAAGGTTGAATCCCTTAAATTTTTACTGCATCCGAAGCTTATTCAAGTCCAGCCTTCAGACAGATAGGCAGACAGCCAGATGTTATTTCTGCGTAAGTAGATAATAGTTTTCACTTCTGACACTAATTTTAAGTTTTAAATTACTGACAGGCTAATTATTTTAAGTTAAGGGTATAGATATCTACAAGTTGGTTGGTACCTATATAGATAGGCAATAAAATAGGTTTGTTACGAGTATGTAGAGTAACATTCAATGCCTTGTTAGAGTGATCAAAAAAGTCGACCCCATAACTTCATAAAGGAACGCAGTTTCATTTTGGTCCTTTCTTAAGTAATTTTCATTATGAACGTTGACTATTTTTTATTTTACTCATGAATGCAACTTAATTTCAAGCCATACATTAAGGGTTTCGTACCCAAAGGGTAAAAAGGAAACCCTTTACGGAGACTTCGCTGTCCGTCCGTCCGTCTGTCACCTGTCAGGCTGTTGTATATCTTTTACCATGATAGTTACAGACTTGAAATTTTCACTGATGATGTATCTCTGTTGCCGCTATAACAACAATTTATACTAAAAACTAGAATAAAATAAATAAAAACATACTAGTGGCTTGATCGATGATTGATTCTCCGATTTCACATTGTGAAGTCAACATCTCCTGAGATGACCCGGTGTCGGGACGAAACGTGCGTCGAAGAAAGAATTGGAAGAATTGTGTGTGGTGTGGCATATTGGACCATACAGATTATTTTCAAGTAGCGGAATACAGCAAAACAAATTAATCTGTCCTGCTAAAATAAATGCATTATTTGCGAAGGCGTTTTTATCAACATGATGGTTCCCCCGGGATATGTCGAAATTCATGCGGGTGAATGAAACAGCAAGCAATAGTTATAAGTGTCCCATCTTTTTGACCGACAAACCACCACGGTTAAAAAGCCTCGGCGCGGCTGACTCTATTGTCTTAGGTACAGAAGGACAACATTATCTCTGTACTACTACATTATCTAGTACAAACTTGCGTCATAATAAAAAAGTATGCACTGAATACTGACTTAGTTAATTAAATAAGGAAACAATCAAGGAAACCAATGACGACAGACGTAGTACCCAGGTAGGTACAGGGTACTTCCTTTACCTCATTTAAATCTCCGAGGATGACAAGCTGAGTTTTGAGTTAGTAAGGTAACAATAAAAAACCGGCCAAGTGCGAGTCGCATTTGCGCACCGAGGGTTCCATATTATAAAAGTAGTAAAACGTTAAAGGAATGATCTTTTGTTCATTGAATTCACGAGTATAATTTACAAGTAGGTAAACCTAACCTTGTTTTGCTTATTGAGGTTTATTGGTACTATCAAAAAAGTGTATTAGTCAGAGAGTTCATTTTATTATTCCTGTAAAATAAATGTTGATTTCTATTGATCATAATTATTTCAAATTTTTCGATCAATATTTTTTTGACAGTTTGCCGAATAAATTAAAAATTAGGTATAAAAATAAATAAAAATCTGTTTTACAATGTACAAGTAGGTACCTAAGAACTTTTAGGAGAACTTTCTATCGAAAAAATTTTAACCAATCGTGTTTCTGCTTCATCTGTGATTTTAAATTATAAACCCAAAATATATGACGTTTAAATTTGAAAGTAATTGAGTTTATAATTTTTAAATTGCAGGTCACTAAACATCGCTTAAATATATACCGTGGTAGGTAATGATTACTAATTATGATATTATGGATCGCATTAAAAGTGACAAACCATGTGAACGCCTACGTTTGCTGGTCACACTTGGTGCACATAATATTGTAACTTCATATCCACATGAGATAAAACGTTGTGCAAACGTTTTTAATAACGTCCTCTTAATCTAAATACTTAGGGAACAATTTTGCTTTATGGCAAAGGAAGTCTTTGCGCAATTTTACCTTCGCAGGGTAATAATTTGTAACATGGAGTTGTATTTAATGCGATATCTACATAAGAAAAACTAGATTAGTTTTTCATCATAATCTGAGGTCCTTATTCAAGGCGGTATTTTAGACGCACGATCTGGGCAAGTGTCTTCTAAGAGTGAGAAGTAGTATAGTATGGCCAATTGGATATTTGCACACCTTGGGGAACATGATGTATTTTTCGAATATAATTATAAAATTCTCGTGCCAATTCTGTTACCAAACTCCTCAGAAAAGTCTTGATGCTGATTCTTATGAATTTTTTGACATGAGTGATATGAGTTTTTTGTCTACATTTGGGTAGGTTACTGGGAATAAGTCGTAAGTGATTTTTCATACATGGCATATAATATGGCAATACAACGTTTGCCGGGTCAGCTAGTAATTTATAAGAACAGCATAGTAACAAGTTGGTTACTTTGTTGTTCTATTTTCTTGATCGCTGAATCGAAGTCAATCTCCATAGTTTTTATAACCCCGATTAAACAAAGTAAATTTCAATAAATACCACCATTAAATTAAAAACCACCTTAAGTACTTATCGAAAAGGCCAGAAAAGTTCCACAGGCCTAGTAGCTACGAGTTAGTAACTTATTTAAATTAGAAATTCCGTTTATTTTAATTCATTCCTGTATTCTATATTAACATGTATACTTATTAGGTATTTACGCCAAGTGATAGCCATTCAGACACTAAAGTTGAGAGAAAAAATAAAAAAATTCAACATTTTTCATATATCTCACGCTAGCAACACTGTGTCTGTCCTTCCATTAGCGTTCTAGTGCTCGGCCGTTCAACACAACATTATTAAACTCGTATAAAAAAAGTGAGTGATTATAAGTATTTCTTGCGGAAATCAAAGTATCCGAAAAGAAATATTCAAAATAATCGGATTCATCGTCAAAACGAATTGTGAAATCTACGGAATTGTTATTATTGGTTCAGAAAATCCATATTGCTCCAGTGTTGGGTACACCTCTTAGAGGGTGTTACGTTCACAGCAGTATACATTGAGGGTAGTTGGAAGGACTATCGCCTTTGTTTTAATTACTGCAAGAGGAGCTAATCAAGATGCATTCTTCGGTGATGGGTACACTTCATTTAGAGGGTGTGACCTTCACGACAACATACATTGAGGGTAGTTGGTAGGTGAAAAACCTGAGGACTATCGCCTTTGTATTAATAATTGCAAAAAATAATTGCAAAGCATCTATGTTGAGGACACTGCATAAAAGGGATGTGATCATCACGACGACATACATGAGGGTGAGTTAATAAGATTATCGTCTCTATATTAGGTAATCATTGCAAAAAAGTCAATCAACATAATATATTCTGCAGTCTATGCTTCAGTGTTGGGTACACTTCATTAGAGAGTGTGACCTTCACGACAATATACATTGAGGATGGTTATTAAGACAACGCCTATGGATTAATCATTCCCAAAAATGACAAGATTATCTTGTAAGCAACTTCCAAAATAGCAAATTGTTGCTTAAACGCCCCCATACCATGTTGAAAACACCGGTTGACGGTTCTCGTCCGATCACCGAAATCAAGCAACATCGGGCGCAGTTAATACTTGGATGGGTGACCACCTGGGAACACCGCGCGATGCTGTTTTTTTTATCACCAACCGCATTGGAATGATATAAAGGATAAAAACGATTACCTTTAGAAACTATTTCGATATACCCTCATATCAATATTTTCTTTTACTGTCTGCTAATTTAAATGAACCAAGATTACTTTACTAGACCAGGTCTGAAAAGTACCCGCAATCAAATGCACTATTTACAATTATTTTAGTCTTCCACACGAATCGTTTATTGTTGTGGTCATTATTTATAGATACATCAATAAAAAGTCCATTGACAACGTCTTACAAAATCAACTAGTAATACTACTCAAAATTTGAAATGTACGAGTGAGACACAAAAATTTTATTTGATAATATAATATTCTAATAACTTCTGTGTATATTGTCTTTTATCAATAATATGAAATACAGTTAATCAAGATCCAATATTAACTGGCACTGGAGGAATATCTGAGCAAACCACCTGTCGGTCCATGGTGGACCCACGGGCCAAATCGCAGGACAGCACTCGTCTCTTGCGACGACTTTTCTCGAAGATTTACCCAGGACAGAAGAGTCTTGATTTCCCCACAAGAGCAGCACCAGGAGCAAAACAGCCTTGCAAGTACTTATCGATGTCCTCTTTTGACATTTCCGTCGACCTGTCATGTCAGGCGCCGCGCGGCCGCCGATCGGAGTGCTGGCGGAGCGTTGCGCTGTTTCGAACCTCGTGCGGACTCGCGCATGTTCGCATATAGTCGGGTCGGGGTAAGAAGGCAACCCGTGGTACCCCGGGGGGACCATCGGGGGTACCACCGGCAATAAACGACACCTACTTACTCGTACGTTTGCCGTTTAGCTTATAGAATAACCGCATTCATAAAATATTCGAGCCTGATGATATTATTTTATCATGCTTAAATATGAGTGGAAAATTTATTTATTTTCTCTCTTTATGTTCTCAAAACTATGAACAGAATTTAATGTGTATTTTTTTTTTCTCTTCTTTAGTTCGCATGTAGTGCAATGACACTTTAGATATCTAGGTACTATCCTAGTTTCATTCATAATAATTTACTTTTATACAAAAGGTTTTATATTATGAAGATTTATAAACTATTGAACCACTAATATTACAATTAATTTTCATGTTTAAGTAATTAAAAATGAAAATGATTTTTTTCAAATGGGCTTGATTTACAGGCTTTTATGAAAGCTTGAATCTGAAAAACGGGTTTGCGCTGAGAAGGTCTGGCAAAAAACTCGGCTATTATATTCTGTTCACATACAATTGAATATGAGACAACCTATTCGATAACATACTTAATATTTTTTTTGTTATTCCATTACAAATACATGTTTTTAATACAACCATTCTTTCATCGTAACTCGATGTATTAGATATTACATCAAATTTATCAATGCTTTAACTGAGTTAGGATGCATGCTTTTAAAAGAATGCAATATTTTTGAATATCAAAGTTATTTATAGTTTCTATAATTGACTATTTCTTAAATTTCTTAAATGAATATTAAATATGGAAACTGTAGAGTCCTTATAAAACAATCGATGATATGTTTATTTAAATTTATTTTAGGTATCCTTGTACCTGTATCTACAGGAATATCGGTATCCATACCTAGGAATAACGTAACGCAATGGAAAATATATTTAAAGACCAAAATTAATTTTTGCTAGATCAAATATTTTTATTTTCAGGCGATCGCGCCGCTAATTAACTAATGGTTATCTATGCATGAAATGTTAAAGGATTTGGAAATTACCAATAATTATAAGATCATAGAATCATTAAATACCTACTTCATTGGATTTATGATAATATGAACAATGATGGTTCATAATTTTGGCTTGCATGTATCATATTTTTTTTTTGTTCTTTTAGAGTTGATACATAGCCTACATTTTATTTTTTCTGTATTTAATCATTATTAAATAAGTCTAATATTTTGTTTAACTTTCATGCCGATGGATGACGCCGCTGCAAGGATTTAGCTCTCGATGATGACTGACCAAGGTCAAATGATAATTGAAAATTGGGTCATCACTGCTTCACTAGGAACTTGAATACCAGTACAGTAGTACTTCGGCTGTGGTATGTAATTAACGGATTATTATTAAACGAAGATTCAAGACTTTTATCTTCTGTGATGACAGTGGAATTATTGGGTAAGTGACAAAAAAAAAAAAAATTTTTTTTTTTTTCATCGTCGCAACAAGTCAACAAAGCATTAATCGCGAACAATCGCGAATAACATTTCGACATGTCTACCTATTAACATGTTATATTTGCTCGTTGATTTTTGCGATTATCAACTTGGAAAAATCAGATCACATTTTTCAACTGAAAGACTGCTAAATTAAAAAATGGTCTTGATGCAGAAACTGAAGAACTTAAAAAGTATTGTCTAATATTTGTATTCCAATTGTATATATGTGGTTTTTTGTTTACAACTAACCAGTACAACAGCGATAGTAGTGTTGGGGTGACTGTTAAAATAACAATTAATGATATTAAACAACATTATTATAACATGAATAAGAATAACAATTATGCCTTCAGTTAAAATTTTAATATTATGTGAAATGATAAACTCAACACGATTTTACATACTATAATATTGTATAAGAAGTTTACTGTCTGACAATATTAGAAAACATGCTTTTTTCAGACTATCTTAAGTTTCTATTATTATCACTTTATTAGAACTCAGGAATAAACAGTAGATACAGTTACTTCATCAGCCTTTGTCTCAGAATCAACTTTAAAATAGGCTTATAAGATGATTTATCTATGGCTTTTTTTTAAATCTCTTGAGAATATTCTTACTTCACCCTATTCAGTTAAAAATATAATTTAAGGTCACTTTAAATCTTAATGACCTTATTAAAGCTGTACCTACACCAAAACCCAAATAACAATATTATTATGGAAATTAAATAAAAATATCATTGTTAACTCCTTCAATAGAAATAACTCTAAAGAGCTATGAATAAAATTAAACAACACTTTACAAAAATACTAATGCCTACTCCTGTATTTTCGTAAAGTGAAGTCAAGATGAACAAAAATTTACGAACTAGTTCTCTGCAACCCATAGATTTATTAATCTTATATATTAATAAATTGATCTTATTTTTTTTTTCTTTCCAAAAATATGTCTCGGTAATATTTATTCTACTCAAGTTTATAAAAATATATTCGTGATAAATTTACTGTTTAAAATATATATTTCATGGTTGCATATTAACAGCTCAATTTATTACGATTAATCAAGTGTTGCATTTAAAAGTTTAAACTGATACAAATATTTTCAAGCTTGTTGAAAGAGGTTTAAAACCTCTTTTAATCGTCAAGACTACATACGAGCAGTACTGCTAGAATATAGTCTTAATATACCCTTGGTATTCGCACATATAAAAATATATGTTTTTGTACATATATTATTATTAATATATTATACTAATAATATTGATTTACTATCTATCACAGTTTTAATATTTCTACAAAATTATGCCATTAATTATTAATTTGCTTTGAATATCAACTTAAGTTGTTATTTTTATTTTTTTGCTCAATATTAAGCGATTATGCTTATTATTCTATTAATTTAAAAGCATTTCTTATTTACAAATGTCATGGCTCTAAACATCTACCTAATAAGTATACATGTTAATATAGAATACAGGAATGAATTAAAATTGATGATTAAACGAACTTACCTTAAGTGAAGTTCTATCATAATTTTATGAATTCCTGTATGAAGATATTAACACCCTCCCGCCCCTGTTTTGTGGAAAAACCCATGTATGAATTTGTAAATAAAAAATGTACATATTACAATAATAATAAATATTTATTGAAGACAACATAACCCATATATATATATATATATTATTATATTTGCATATATAATATTGTGTGGTTATGTATAATATTGTGTAGTTATGTATATATTAGGTATATGATACATAATATTTGGGTGCTCTGTAGTGCTTCCTACCAAGACGAGCTTATCGAAGCACTAAGGCACTCTTATAATAATTACTCTGAACTAAATGAAAGGACAGACACAGTGTTGCTAGCGTGAGATATATGAAAAATGTTGAATTTTTTTATTTTTTCTCTCAACTTTAGTGTCTGAATGGCTATCACTTGGCGTAAATACCTAATAAGTATACATGTTAATATCTTCATACAGGAATTCATAAAATTATGATAGAACTTCACTTAAGGTAAGTTCGTTTAATCATCAATTATACCTTACTCAAACCCAACAAAAGTTTCCGAGCGAGTCGCATATTTTAAACTTTAGTTCAGTAAACCAAAGTTACCCGTACTATAAATGTTTACCTTTTAAAGAAATTATACATTAGACCAACCGAAATGATAAGATTATTCGAAGGTCGTCTAGAAATTTGCTAAAACATTTTTGGGTAACTCAGAATAATTGATTCGAGGGTATATATTGGATTTATGTGCATTTGATTTGACTAAATTGGTATAATGCATCGATATAAATGTTACGCCTATTGGTGAACAAAAATATCATTGAAGAAATGTGCATAATATGTTTTCCATAACTTTCAAAAAGGTATGAAATCTGCCAACTCACATCTTTTGAACTTGCGCTTGTCCATAACAACCAAGATGGGTCATGGGTTCTCATTCAGAGAAGAAACCAATTGTCATCAAAAGAAACCAAGTCCATAGAAATAGTTGCAACAACTACAAAAATATTCTACTAACTGTAGGTTGGTAGGTACTCATACATTTATGACATAATACATCTGGGATATTTTTTTGAAGAACTTGTTATTAATCGCCTAAATATACGTCATACTCGTAAATTATTTTGAATTATCGCCAAGTCTACTTTCGACCGAGTTCGCAGTCGAAGGAACATTAATCAGTTTTTGCAAAAGGTCACATTTTTTTAGATATCTTCTCACATTTTATCCGATTTTGTTTTTCTCTATACTTGGGTAGGTACCTAATTCTTACTCGGCATTTGCTCCAAAATTCCACCGCCTTATTTTTATGATTATTGCGGTCAGATTGGCGCTTGCCGGTTGCCAGTAAAGTCGAGTCCCCAAGGACAAAACTTTACACGCGCCAGTATTGCTGGTCAAATGACGCGTTATGTCGTTACTAGTGACATAAAGTTAGAGTAGGTGGTACCTACTTTTATTTTTGTGGAAAATAGCACATTTGTTCAAAACAAAATAATATGCTAAATGATAATATTAAACCGCTATAACTGAACTTCTTCACACCTTGCTCTTGTTATTAATTGAGGACAATCATACCTGATAGAAAAGCAATGATGAGGTCTTATTAATGAAAATTAATGTCTATTCTTGAAGGAAGCCTGATAGAAGAAACACGTTTCGTGGTAGTTTGTTTGGAAGTCGACCACATAACGATGCCATCGTTATTGCCTTTCTTTGGTAGAAAGGTGAAGGAAGCACATGATTGTGGAGTTCCTGAGCACTTTCCGAACCAAAGAAATCCTGTAAGAAAAACAGCTATACGAGTACATGGTAACATTGCCACGTTGTTGTAAACTGAACGGTTTTGCACGTGTTAGCGATACCTTATACACAATACCTGGTCATTATACATTAAACGGTCATGGGTCTGCTTTCAGAATAACTGTATTCGGAACTCCATGTTAGCAGGCTTCACACATATCAGAACATATCAAAAGTTCGTGCCTGGGATTCGAACTCATGCCAAGTTCCATTGAGTTTTCAGTTTTCACTACTTCAATAAATAATCATCTTTGTGATTTGATCATAACATTAAGTAATTTGAACAGCTTGTGTACAAAAAGGTGAGTGTCGAACAAAAAGAATCACTAAGAGGATGTGATGATCTTAATTTTGTCCTTCTCACTCTTACGAATACGTTGGTGGGTGCGACATGCTGCGTTGCGGAAGAATATAACAGAAAAACGACGTTTTATCTGATTAATAAAAATTTTAGTCAGTTACACTTATTACTAACCTCAAGATATGGGCATCCGAACGATTTACGTAAACCAAACGTAAACCTTTTTCATACAAGCAAACAGTAGCGCTAACAGCTGTCAAAATAAGTACTATAGGCGGCCGCTGAGCGAACTACCGCGTGGCCTTATACTGTCGGTACTAATGACACCGATAAAGTGGCGACATTTTTTCTCGCGGTTCGCCCGATCTAGAGTAGATGTCAATTGTCCGTTATCAAAAATCCGTTTTGAGCGTTGTTGGCATTGTTGTTGGATATTATTAAAACATACATTACAATTACATCCATTGTAAATGTATAGTTTCCAAAAAAATACAGAAATAGAGATTTTGGAGCAACTTTGGGAGAACTTCCTATAGAGAAAATTTTATCTAATCGTGTTTCTGCTTAAAAGCGAATTTAGATTAAAGACCCAAAACACATGACGTTTGAATATTCTGAAAGAAATTGTCTTTTTAGTTTTTAAACTGCATCTCACTTCAAAATCGCTTAAATAGCCGTTTACGCCAAACAATAACGTTAAAGCTCCAGTAAAGCTCTTGTACTACTTTAGCTTCTTCATATCTGACGACCGAATGGCGTAGCAGTAGCGAACCTGCCGTCTGCGTCAGAGGTCTTGGGTTCGATTCCCACTACTGGAAAATGTTTATGTGATGAACATGAATGTTTTTAAGTGTCTGGGTGTTTTTCAATATATTCTATTTATCTAATATATATAAATCTCGTGTCACAATGTTTGTCCTCAATGGACTCCTGAACTACTGAACCGATTTAGTTCAAACTTTGTGAATATCTGTCATTTGGTCCAACTTAAAAGATAGAATAGTTTTTATCCCACGTGGACGAAGTCGCGGGCATCAGCTAGTATTATATATATTTTTTTATAGCTCTTCTACACTAACTTCAAATATGTTTTATACTCGTGTTGATTTAACAACCATCGAAATTATGTGTATCCCCGCTTGTTCAGTATATATTTCCACGGCCTCCCTTCGCGCGGGTTAGTTTGGACAGGTGCGCGGGCGCAACAAACAACGTTACGATTCACGTTGATTGCGCGTTTGAATAGATCGAAACATTTCTTTCTTATTGGTTTTATTTTGTTTACACACCTGTGGGATTTGTGTTTTAAAGTTAAATATTGTGTTGGAAAACTAAGGTATGTACTTTATCCTCACATAGGTATTATTATAAAATGTAATCGTGTTTTTTTTTCATTCATTTTTACATAGGGACGTAGGTAAGTGTTCCGTGTTTGAAATGTAAGAATTTTTTTTTTAGTGTTTGCTCATTTTTATTGAAAGTGTCATTCAAGCGTACTTGACTGATATTTTTTGCATACGTTTGAAGAAAGCGTTATCTTCTTCAAATCTTACAAAACTTTTTATCTGTGTTAGTAAAACTTGTAAACTTTACAATACCTTATCCTTTCGAGTCATCATCTGATAATGCTAAGGTCATGGGGCGAAACGTAAGTAAGTACCTACGTTGTGAAAAGTTTTAGTAAGCTTTTTATGAACCCTCACAAAACCACTATTCTCACTCGGATTGCTTTCATTTGAGTCTTTCATCATACCTTATTCGTACTTATTCGTAAAACGAAAATTGACCCGGAGGATAGCAAGAGCAAAATTCAAGTTTGGGCTTATAGGAGTTTGCACTTTCTCATTCTGATTCGTCGGCGTTCGTGTCGATCGATATTGATTAATACTTAACTGGGTTACATTCTTTTTGACGTGAGATAAAATTAAATAGACCTATACAATAGCTCGTGGGAGTGTTACAATAACAAAGTAAGACGTTTATTGCTAACAGAGAAGATAGATACCGTCATATTTTCAACGTGTATAGTCTTACCGGCATGTATGTCTCACGTACTTCCGATTTTATTAATGTTATTATTTACAATAAAAGTGCAGGCTCTATATCGTACTGAATTAAATTTTTGTAGATTTAAACATTTTTTCAACACACTTGCTCATAAAGTTGCTTTAATTTCACCGCAATTAGGCACGTATAATGACACCTATAATTGCAAACTGTGACTTTTTCATTACTATTATTCACTAGTGAGTAAGACAGTTTTTTAACACACTTGCTCATCGCAAACTGTGACTTTTTCAGTACTATTATTCACTAAAGGATAAGACAGTTTTTTTTTAATTTTATCAACTAAATAAAATTATTTTTAGTATTATTTTATTCACGAGTATGTTGAAAAACGTCGTTTGATACACGTGCAGAGTATTGATGATTACCTTCCTCAGCTATATTAAGACCCTCACCTAACGGCTCGGGTCTTAATGGTGCATCAGCGGTAATCACCAACTTTACTCACTTGTACCATAAACTACTTATAAATGAGGTGGCTTTAAATTCTATTATTGATGATATCTTGCTTTAAAAGATGTGAAAGAAGTGTTAGTCTTAACTCTTAACTATTTTTATGGATCTTTGAAAATAAACTTGTGAAGATATTATTTTGAGTACTTAATTTTATTCTATAAATTATATGTGTAATTGTCTGTGCAAGGCAAAGGGAACTATTAAAAAATAATATTGTTTTTTTTTTCATAAAACAATTTTTGTTCTTTATTGATAACAGCGCAACGATGTCCTTTAATTATATAATGTGTACCCACAGATCAGAGAAGCAAGTTTATGAGTACACCTAGTTATACAAGATTTTTGTTCCGGTCTTATCTCGAACGCACACGACTCGTATCTATATACTTCTCATTAATTAGGTTTCATTTGATCCATGTAATTATTTGACCTTCTCATTTTCTTTTTCCTTGTAGGCACTTTGCCTTCGTGAATTTCTTATTGAAATACAGGCTTGCTCATTGTTCTTGTAATTTGTATTGTCTATTAGGCATCTTTATTAATTATAAGGAAGAAAATGCAAATAATGTTACATTTTAATGACTTATTGTTACAGTAATTGTTACAAGATTTATAGAGAAAAATAAAACTAATAGTATTTAAAATAGGTAAATAGGTATTTAGGTGGCAAACACTTATGGCTTATGAGAAAAAAATGTGCAGATCTTGTAAACATCTATGCCTTGTAAAATCCTTGAAATATTTTTCCGAATTATCCTGAGTATAAAATATATTGGTATAATTATAATATTATATTGGTGGATAATAATCGTAAGGGAATGTGTGATATCGTAAAAAGTAACAACTAAAATATCGTCAAGGGTAACCTTTACGAATCTTCAAGGTTATAACCACAGTTTCAAGGTTATTGACTTTAAAAGCGTATGGTTATGGTACATTTGGTTAATAGTGTGGGGCACTGATTGTATTGCTCTCATAAATGGGAACAGATTGGGCACGATATCGAAGTATCTCATGCAATCGTTATGCGTTGTAGTTCAGGAGTTCAAGAATGTTGTTTTTGAGGCTCACGTGTAGGAACTATTAAGGCTGTACCGCACCGTATCGCATAAAAACATCGTCAAACGTATTCATCGTCATCGTAATCGTCAGCGAGCTCTGCCCCTCGATTTGCTGACGTAAATCAGGGAACCAATCAGCGGGTAGAATTTGTAAACGATTACAATAACGATGAATGCGTTTTTCTTACACAATCTAGGGACTGATTCATACTTGTTTTATCGATAAGAAAGGTTTTACGATTAATTCTATCGAATTAATTATGCACCGATATAGAAAAATAAAATTCGGCGTTAGCGGAATATAGGAATTTTGACTTCTCAATGTTGTCACCACTACCAATGCATCAACTTAAAATAATTAAGGAAATGTTGAAGCTGTCTCTTAGACTGTACTCGATTGGCGGGCGCTAGAAAGACAATGTCAAATTTAGCTATTATTATTGTGGGCCACAATGCCTATTATTTTCCACTGTCGCACGTTTTTCCTCGACACGGTTACGCCTGATAGGAAACAAGTTGATTGTTGTGAAATAATTCTAGGTATCTTAATAATTTCGCTATGCCTGCTTGACGTTTTAAATCAAACTCTAACATATTACCAATGACGAAATACGCTTCTAAGAGGACATGAAAGATGTGACGTATGTTGATGCCGAAAATGCAGAAATATGGCGTCGCGCCATAGAGATACTGTTGTATATTATCTGTGGTTCTTGACTTTGTTAGTCTATACTCTTTTTACTCTGTGGATAATGAACTGACAGCTAAGCATTAAAAAAGAAAACGTGTTTTGTAAAACTGATGATTTTTTAACAGTAAAATATTATAACTAAATTCTGAGTTTAATTTATAACAAATTGGCGACGAAAAGTGCGTGCAATAAAAATAATAGTTGTGGTAAGAAGTTTCGACTCGAGGTAATGTTTACAAGTGTGATCCAAAAACTGACGTGTCCATGGATATAAATTTTTACCGGGAAATATTGGAAAAAAAGACCGGTTTCATACAAAAACTATCTAAAAACGAACTATTATCACTGTGTAAAGAGTTACGTGTGCCGGTTACGGTGGAAACGATAGACGATCTTCGTAAAATACTGCGAGAAGTTATAAAAAGTGGATCCAGATTGGAGGAAGTGCGGCAGTTATTGGGAGACGACCTGTCAGAACAAAAAGTGCATGAAAATACTCCGACGATGTCTGCAAATATTTATAATATTGAGCCTTTTGATGGGCGTGATTTTGATACCTTCGAAACCCAGCTGCAATGTCTAATTACGCTAAACGATGTTCCTGAAGAGAAAAAAGTGGCCTTGTTGATTACGAAATTAACACCCAAGGTATTTGATACACTCAATCACAAATGTGCTCCCGATAAACCTACAAAGAAAACGTTTACAGAATTACTGTCAATCCTAGAGACAAGATATGCCAAATCCACTTCGGTAGCATTAGACCGAGCAGAGTTCAGGAAGTGCACTCAAAAGTCAGATGAGACTATAGAGGAATACATTATCAGATTAAAAAAATTAGCAAAAAAATGCTCTTTTAAAGATTATGATGATCAAGTGAAAGAAAAATTGATCGACGGGGTATGCTCACCCTTAATAAAGTTTGAACTTCTGAAAAATGGTAATCAAAATCTGGAGGAGTTAATTGTTTTAGCAAGGACCGTGGAGTCTGCATTATTACATTCGAAAGTCAAGGAGCCGGCTGAAGAACAAGCTAGCATGTTCCAAATGAAGAAAACTACTCAAGGTCGGGATAAATTTTTTTCAAAATCTAAAAATGAATCTACAAGAACTACATCAGGGGGTAAGTCAACCAAGTGTTTTTGTTGCGGAAAAAGTAACCACCTTAAGAGTGAATGTACACTGAAGAATAAATTCTGTTCTGAGTGTGGAGCCCAAGGACATATTTTTCGAATGTGTGTAAAAAATCGTAGGGTTAATTTGCTAGAGTGTAATCCACAGGAAGAGACTGATGAAAATGCAAATATTGAACAATCTATAAAGAATTTATTTCCTGAAGATGATGATTACTACAATGTTTACAGCAATTCAACTACCAATAAAATACCTCCTTGTCTTGTAAAGGGTAGTGTAAACGGTTTAATATTGCAATTTGAATTAGACACTGGGTCGGAAGCTACAACTATTTTGTTTAAAGATGTTGAAATGTTAAATTTAACTGAGAAAATACAGCCAACTAATATTCACTTTAAAAATTATGATCAAACTGTAACAAAACCTATAGGAATAATAAATAATATGGAAATGGTTTTAAATAACGATAAAAAAGATGTAAACTTATTTGTGGTTGAAAATAATAAGCCTAGATTATTGGGTCGAGATGTTCTAGATATGTTTGGCATGTGGCCGTTACAATTAAACTGCAGTGAAACAATTGATCCTGTCAAAGTTATAAAGGAAAGGTTCTCTGAGGTATTTAGTCCTGGGTGGGGAAACGTGAAAGGTGAGTGCATCAATTTGAAATTAAAAGATAATGCACAACCTAAACGTCTTCCTGTTAGGCAGGTTCCATTTGCCCTTAAAGATAAAATTAATCTTGAAATTAAAAGATTATTAGAAAATGGGCGAATTGAGCCTGTAAAATACAGTGAATGGGGTACGCCCGTTGTACCTATATTAAAACCTGATGGATCTGTTCGTTTGTGTGGTGATTATAAGGTCACCTTAAATCCTCAATTAAAAGTTGACAGATTTCCTCTTCCTCATGTTGAGGATATTTTTAATATGTTAAGAGGTGCTGAATTTTATTGTGAATTAGATCTGAAGGAAGCCTATTTGCAAGCACCTCTTGATGAAGCTTCCCAAGAACTAACTGTCATTGTTACTGAAAGTGGGACATACAAATACAAATTTTTACCATATGGTGTAAGTACGGGACCAGGCTCCTTTCAGAGACTAATGTCACAGAAACTATCAAATATCCCAAATGTGATAGTTTTTATAGATAATATTTACATGTGTGGTAAAACATATGAAGAAATGCTACAAACTTTAGAAAGTGTTCTATCAAAACTGAAGGAATGTGAATTTAAACTTAAAGTAGACAAATGTAAATTTTTTAGAAAAAGTATTGATGTATTTGGATTTCGAATTAACAAAGATGGTATTAATATCATAAAAGAAAATATTGAACCAATATTAAATTTAGCACCTCCAGAAAATCTCACTATGCTAAGATCATTTCTTGGAAAAATTAATTACTATGGTAGATTTTTAAAACATCTAGCCACAAAGTTGTACCCATTGTATGAGTGTACCAAGAAAGGAAGTTTTGTCTGGACTGATGAGTGTCAAAAAGCTTTTAACTTGGTAAAAAAAGAGTTGGCTTCGGCTAAAAACTTGTCACATTATAATCCAGCTTTGCCATTAATTTTAACTTGTGATGCCTCGGAATTTGGTGTCGGGGCAATAATCTCAAACAGAGGATTAGATAATGTTGTAAGACCTATAGCCTTTGCGAGTAAGAAGTTCACAGAGACAGAAAAAAAATATACAGCCCTAGATAAAGAAGCTCTTGCTATCATTTTTGGCATAACAAAATTTTATAATTATACATATGGCAGAGTTTTCGAATTAGAAACAGACAATGCTGCTCTGGTACGTATATTAGATCCGTGTAAGGCAATTCCAAAAATGGCTGCAAAACGGCTACAACATTATGCTATATTCCTCTCAGCTTTTAATTACACCATAAAACACATCAGAACAGATAAAAATCCTGCTGATTATATATCCAGAAGGCCTGATAAGAAGGACAACACTAAATATCCTACTTTATGTAACCCAGATTGTAATATAAATGTAAATTATCTCAATGATTCAGACTTGCCTTCCCTGAACTGGAAAACCATTCAAAATGAGACCAAGAAAGATATACTCTTGTCAAAAATACTCATATATTGTCGGGATGGTTGGCCTGTTTCAGTGGAGGATACTTTAAAACCATTTTTTATGCGGAGACATGAAATAAGTATGGATAGAGATTGTATAATGTGGGGTCATAGAATAATAATACCTCTAAGTTTGAGAGATTCCGTTTTAAAAGAACTGCACATAACACATTTTGGAACTTCTAGAATGATTGAAATGGCTAAGGCTTATTTCTGGTGGCCAAAGTTAAATGAAGATATTGAAAAATTATCTAAATCATGTGATTTATGTCTGAAAAATAGGCATAATCCCAGTAGAGTAATTCCAAGATGTTGGCCTGTTCCACCTGGACCATGGTATCGAATTCATGCTGACTTCCTTGGCCCATTATTTGGGAAAATGTATTTAGTCATCATTGATAGTTATTCAAAATGGCCTGAGGCTTTCCCAATGGCAAATATAGGCTCTAGTTTAACTATAACCAAATTTAAAGAAACCTATATTCGATTTGGATTTCCAGTTCATTTGGTGAGCGATAATGGAACTTCATTTAGAAGTCAGGAATTTCAGGATTTCTGTAAAGTAACCGGGGTAAAGCATAGTTTTACTTCACCTCACTACCCGGCAACCAATGGGGCTGCTGAACGGTTCGTAGAGACATTCAAAACTCACTTAACTAAGATTATTGAGAGTGGTAAATCACCTAATTATGCTTTAAGCATATTTTTGTTTGATTATAGAACCACTCCTCATAAGAGTAGTGGTGTTTCTCCTGCTTGTTTGATGATGGGTAGAGAACTTAGAAATCGTTTGGCGTTATTAAGACCTGGACCCATCTACCATGATTTAGTACAATCGCAGGATAGGCAATTAAAGTATGCAAAGGGGGGTAGAGTCCTAGACCTGGAGGAGGGAGATGAGGTCTTGGTCAGGGATTATAGAAAAGGAAAAAAATGGTCAAAAGGGAAAATTATTAGAGAAGTAGTTTCAGGAACTACGTATGAAGTCGAGGTAGAAGGAAACCAGTGGAACAGGCATGGCAATCAAATTCAAAAAATTTAAAACTTTTGGCGGGGGAGAGTGTTGTATATTATCTGTGGTTCTTGACTTTGTTAGTCTATACTCTTTTTACTCTGTGGATAATGAACTGACAGCTAAGCATTAAAAAAGAAAACGTGTTTTGTAAAACTGATGATTTTTTAACAGTAAAATATTATAACTAAATTCTGAGTTTAATTTATAACAGATACTATGTACTAACGCACTCAAGAGGTTTCAGGGCGGAGCCTAAAATATATGCGTGACGTCACTAATGGCTGATCCTTTATGTTACATCCATGCATATTACAGAGAATTACGAGTGGAACTAATCTCAGTATATTCACTAGCCGCTACTCTCAACTTTGTTCACGTGAATCTCAGATTTCCAAACTCCTTGGGGAACCGTTTAACTAACAAGAAAACGGAATATAATATGCTAAGGGATAAACATAGCATACTTATTAGTATGAAGCATTTATATTTGCCTTCAACTATGCTTACTATCCATTATATAAAGTTCTCGTAACAAACTCCTCCGAAACGGCTTTGACCGATTGTAATAAAATTTTCTGTGTATGTTCGGCAGGTCTGAGATAAGTTAGTGAGCTATTTTATTATATCCTTAATGGCAAAACAAGATTGCCGGGTCAACTAGTTAATATAATAAGTTTTCTCTAATTCACCATACGTAACGCTAACGACCCGTCACTCATTCGATAAACGTGCGTGTATAGGTCATTGATTAAAGATATTAAAGGATAAGCACTTACTGACGTCACGCATACATTTTTAAGCTCTGCCCTGAAGCCAGATTTTTAAGTTGTCAAAAGTGTAAAATGGCGCAAATGTATGCGACCGACAGCGGTATGTGCTGTCAGCGGTACAGAAATGTATGAAGCGCGACGCCAGTTTTAAGAAATGTTTAGCTTCAACATACGTCACATATGTCTTGTCCTCTTAGCGTAGCGTATTTCATCATTCGTATAGGTAGGTATACCCTGTAGCCCATTATGTAGATATCTATTCGGGTAATATTTCGAAATTACTCGTACCTAATATATAGAAATTGACACCACATGATGAATGAGATGTCGTCTACTTCCTATTCAAGGCTTCGAGTTGCCTCGCGAGACAGTCGTATATAAAAGTCTGAAGTTTTTGTTGGAGTAACTTTGGACCATTACTCATATGGTTCCCGATTGTTCGTTCACCGTTAATTTGGAACTTATATACCGTTAGGTATTATTATGTATTCCGTGCTTATAGTCACACGATCACACAGACACGAAATTTCATAAAAATCGGCCAAGCCGTTTTTGAGGACTTTGGTTACTGGCACTAAAACACGAGAATTTTATAATTGTATAAAATGACTATTAATTATATTTATTCAGTAGATATAAATAATTTTCCGATTAATCAGGCATTACGTAATATTTATCGTGATATCTGCAGTCACAATTCGCACATATCTGTGACGGATGCAGGTAAATTTTACCAGTTTGAAGCATTCGGATAAACTGGTTTAAGTAAAACGAATTTGAAGTGCAGCACAGTTATTTTATAGTTTGTTTCTTCGTACGTTTTTTAACCGACTTCAAAAAAAGGAGGAGGTTCTCAATTCGTCGGTTTTTTTTTATTTATGTTCACCGATTACTCGAAGACGCGTTAACCGATTTGGAAAATTCTTTTTTTGTTTGAAAGGGTATACTTCCCAGATGGTCCCATTTTTTTCAGGTCAGGATCTGATGATGGGATCCTGGAGAAGTCGAGGGAACTCTTCAAATTTAATATGGATACTTGGAACAATGGGTACTGTTTGAAAGAGTAATATTTTTCAGGTTGTTCTATGGTCATCAGGTCAGGATCTGATGATGGGATCTTGGTGAAATCGAGGGAACTCTTCAAATTTTGCTAATATATTTGAAGTGTTTTGGGTATTTTTTATAGTTTGCAGTGCATTTGCTTGCAGATGCTGACTTAATGACTATAGTCATCAAGTCAGGTTCTGATGATAGGATCTCGGAAAAATTGAGGGAACACTTCAGATTTTATAAGGACACTTCAAGCGATTTGGGCTTTTTTTTCAATGCCCTGTGCATTTGATGTTTTCCACTAAAAAGTAAAAAATAAAATGGAAAATTCTTTTGAAAAAAAAAACCGACTTCAAATGCCACTACAAAGAGTGAAATAATTTTTCAATGTAGGTACACCAATTCGAAGTCGGGCAATCCGCAATTCGTACAATCATAGTCCTTCGTATTAATCGCCCGACTTCGAATTGGTGTACCTACATTGAAAAATTATTTCACTCTTTGTAGTGGCATTTGAAGTCGGTTTTTTTGAAAAGAATTTTTCATTTTATTCTTAATCAATTTTATGAAAGTTCACAATTAATGCTGATTCGTTCAGTTATAAAAGTATATGATATTAAGCTGAAGGCATGAATTAAATATCTTTAAGATTAGTTTAGCAATAAAATTATCTTCACATAAGGAAACTCTTCAACTGTGTGCGGAAATGCATAAAATTTTTCACATGACACGATATTTTTTCATGTAAAAAATATTCCGCAATAGTTTTAAATAGTTTATTACATGTTTATAAATACAAAAAAATAGACTTTCATACTGCCATAAACTTACAAGTAATTATTTTTTATCGAGTTGATCTATAAAAGTCCTTGGTCATTGTTAAGATAAATTGTACCTTATCAATTGTGTATTGCAAAGTTAATTGCTTTAAGTTAACAAAAGTAGTATTTAAAAGCAGTTATTAAGCACGTGATATGAATCAGTTACACTTCAGAACTTGAGAGATGACACAGTCAAGAATGTGCCTAAAAGCATAATTCCCTTCGTTTGCTACACAGCCTCGCATCGTAACGCTAAACCTTAAAAGCTTGGATGTATAGCAACACAATTCTTAGACCAGCCACAAAGTATCAAAACATACAAAAAGTTACTTTCTTTCAATACACATTTCCTGTCATACAGATTTTATTGAGACTTTTTTAGTTACCTATAACTTTGGAATCCGAATGTTAATTAAAAAAAATTGTAAGAGTTGTTGTGGCGACTGTAGTCTACAAAAATAAATTTCAGATTCGATTCAGCTTGATACGAGATTCCGTACATCCGGTCATTATACTTTAGGACATACTCCGAACCATGAAAAGAGGATAAGTGATAACAACGGATATAATAAAAAGGAAGATTCTGGAAGAAGCCTATGTATCGGGAGAACACGCCAACAATTCTTAAACAAACATTTTCATATTAAGTCAATTAACTAATTGACTTGTCAGCAAAAACCATTGCCGCGTTGGTACCTACCGTGGATAATACTCCTTGCGAACGTCAGCTCCGTCTCTACTTTTATTATAATTTTGATAAGTTAAGTATAAGTTAAGTAAGCCTTCAATATAAAAGTAGAATAACGAAGAATCAAATTATAGTATCTAGATTACATAACATGGACATTTAAAATGGATAAACCGTGAGAAATGGAAGTGATTTTGAGGAAAAGCGTGACCCATCGCATTGTAGCGTGATAATGTTACATTTCTCTTCTATCTAGCATCTTCCTGGTGTTTACGTAGGATAATAGCAACGAGAATGCTCCATTATTAGATGTTCGTATACTAGTTAGTGCTTGAATATTATTAATATAAAAAACTTCATTACAGTTATTTTAAATGGTGAGGTACGATTCAATGCAGAGACAGCCGTTGATGAATAAAGTAATTCATACAAAGAAGACACAGTCATAATTATTTTACTTATTTGACTACCTACTATCATCATCGAAACCTATCAACCACACATTGAAATGAAATTAAAAATAATCGCGGACAAACATACATATTACATACATACGGTTCGAATATACAGTACAGAACCTCCTTTTTTTGAATTCAGTTAAATATATGAATGACAGGTACCTACCTTCGATGAGTCACGTGCTTATTTTCTATAACGATGTTTTGTATCACTTTTTTGAATAAATAACAAAAAATCGTATAAGTATGTCCTTCCCAAACACGTTTTTAATTTTGTTTCATTTAAACATGGAATGAGCAATCGCGCATCACGATCGAGCAGAAGAAATATAGGGCGCAGGTCTTTTTTGTATCCCAGATTTTTTAATATTACTGAGGAATCTATATACCTATAATAATGTGCAATTTTGGATGTTAATTACTCCGTCATGCCACTACCATAGGTACTTAACAGATTGGTAATTTGGGATAGCTTTACCCTGGATAGTGGATAGCAGTATTCCATCATTTTTCCTTCCCAGAAAGCTCAAGTTCCATAGATTGTAAAAACTATTTAAAAACGAGATTAAAGCGGTGATTGGTGTAGCTACGGGCAAAATCTAATAATCTAATAACAAATCATTACGTTTAAGTTGCATAATATTTACTAATCGAAAAAATGGCGTGATAATAACATTGCATGCACAAACCTTGATAACAGTTTGATAACGGCTTACATAATTTGAATATAATTTGTATGGCGCTATAATTTAACAGTTTCTTCGTGTTAGAGCACTGTACTTATTATCTTCTGTAATACCTACCTATATGTACCTATAAAATTAACATTATTTCTTCAAATCCCGCAGGAGTTGTGAATTTTCCCAGTATTGTATCCTTCCTATTCTATCCTATCCTACTAATATATAAACGCGAAAGTTTGGTTTGGAATATTTTTTTTATATTTTCGAAAATTTTCCAATGCTAATTAAGTAATTTCTGCTATTCGGTTTTCAACAAATCGAAACCATAAAAATCCATCCAGCCGTTCTTGAGTTATAAGTGTTGGAACAAATTCAAATTTGTTTTGTTTATAATATAGAGATGATATTACGAGTACATACAGCTATACAAAATTAATTTGTTGTTAATAAAAAAACTCGCTTTTACCCGCGGCTTCGTCTGTGAGAATTGTATTTCATATACTAAAGTTATAATATTGCAAACTTCAGGTTCGCACTTTAAATCCCTTCCCCTTTTCTTCCCTCTCCTTCCCTCATCCCTTGATAGTGAATTTTCACTTTACCATCGTAACCGCTGAATACCATAATAGTACCTACCTCCATAACTCAAAAACACCTGGCGCTCAACACTTTACCGTTTATGTAAAACGATGTTACAGCGATGTGTTACAAAGTGTTCACGATTAAGATCATAACTTACACGCGTAAGAAAGACATAAAACCGTGTCAAATTAAATGAATGTCGAGAAAAACAAGGAATTTGGCAATATTACGAAAAAACGAGCAACGTTTGTCACATCATAAAATTAAATACCTATCTGACATCTATCATCCAATCTTATACATGAAGAAGTGGTTTTTTTTATTGGGTAACTTAATTGCATACCTACATTCTTTGCATGATAATGGATAAGGTCACGCGTTATATCAAAATTTTAATATATTTGCAAAAGTAGACCTTATGACTAAAATTGATACCCTCTTGCTCGCTATGTCAAAATAATATTTCAACTGTAAACATAATTAGACTACATTATGTTACAGTATCAATAATACAGTTAGAAAGCACATACACTATTTGTTTTAACTTAGTAGCTAACCAAGCAACTGTCATTGTGCCCTTCCGAAAAAATGTTTTTTTTCGACCATAGCGTCAACTATCTGGTGCAAAAGACGATTTATTGCATAGTACTAATACGATTTTATTGAAAGGAATTATTACCTTACAATAATTTTGACAGCGACTTTCCATGCTTTGATTTATACAAATCGTGGATTTTACCAGCCAAAATGCAGCCTATTCGGTAAGCAGGTAAGTACCTATAACTCATTTACCTTAGCTATCTGCATTCTAGGCCAAAATAAGTTCAGGAGTTGCGATATGGAAGATTAACAGACATCCCAATTTACAAGCTTCCACATTTATAATATCGATGATAATGGAAAAAGGACTGATAAGAAACCATAAAATAAAACCTATTAACTTACATGGTATACCATAACCCATACGGATAATGGTAACATTAACTCAATGGTTTAGAATGTACTGAACTGATCTATATTATCAAGGCCACACCATATGACCGATTGAACTTATGGCCGGGCATTTGTTTCATAGAAGGTCGGTGCCAATGACGAAATACGCTACGCTAAGAGGACGGGAAAGATGTGACGTATGTTGAAGCCAAAAATTTCTCAAATATGACGTCGCCTTTCATATATTTCCTTTATTTCGGTACCGCTGAGAGCACATACCGCGGTAGCACATTAGCGAAAATTTACAGTTTTGACAAATTAAAAATCCGGCTTCAGGGCAGAGCCTCAAAATGTATGCGTGACGTCAGTAAATGCCGATAGTTTATATTATGTTTAATCAATGGTCGGTGCCTACCTACACCAACATTCTAAAGCCTAGTGAATGGGAGAAACTGTAGTAGCGTAATTGTTAGCGTGGATTTCGTAAAAGACCGGTATTTTGTTATTGTCACTTATGTTCACAACGATATCAAAGTCACATGAATGTCAGTGTTAAATCAGTTTCAATCATTGATTAAACGTATTAAAGGATCAGCGCTTAGGTAGGTACTGACGTCACGCATACGCATAAGTTGTCAAAACTGAAATGGCGCTTATGTATGCGACCAACATGGCGGTATGTGCTGTCAGCGTTAGCTATATGTATGCGTGACGCCATATTTGAGAAATTTTTGGCTTCAACATACGTCACATGTTTCCCGTCCTCTTAGCGTAGCGTTCATCGTCATTGGTGCCTACCTACACAAAAATTATTTTGGCTTCAACATACGTCACTCCTTTACCGTCCTCTTAGCGTAGCGTTCATCGTAACCTACACCAAAATTCTAAAGCCTAGTGAATGGGAGAAAACTGTAGTAGCGAAGTGTTGGCGTGGATTTCGTAACAGACCGGTATTTTGTTATTGTCACTTAACTACACATCTATATATATAAAAGAAGAAACTGACTGACTGACTGACTGACTGACTGACTGACTGACTGACTCACTGACATATCAACGCACAGCCCAAACCGCTGGGTCTAGAGACTCCAAATTTGGCACACATATTCCTTGTGAGGTCTAGGGGTGCACTAAGAAAGGATTTTTCAAAATTCACCCTCTAAGGGGGTTAAACGGGGGTCCGAAGTTTGGATTTTATCAAGTTAAAATACGGCTTCACGCCGCAACTACTGTACCGATTTGGCTAAAATTTGGAATGGAGGTATATTATATCTTGCATTACCATATAGACTATTTTTCATCCCGAAAAAATTCATGGTTCTCGTGGGATAAGTTAAAAACCGAAATTCACGCGGAAAAAAAATCTCACGCCGCAAGTACACAACCGATTTGGATGAAATTTGGAATAGAGATAGATTATATCCTGGGTTAATAAATAGTGTACTTTTCATCCCGGAAAAATCCATGGGTTTTGCAGGAGAAGGGAAAAACCGATATTCACGCGGGAAAAATACTACTTCCCGCCGTAATTACTGAACTGATATGGCTGAAATTTGGAACAAACTTAGACTATATCCTGAATTAATACGGAGGCTACTTTTCGTCCCGAAAAAATTCATAGTTCCCGTGGGATTAGTAAAAAAACCGAAATTCAGGCGGAAAAAAATCTTCATGCCGCAAGTGCACAACCGATTTGGCTGTAATTTGGAATGATGATAGATTATATCCTGGGTTAATAAATAGGCTTCTTTTTATCCCGGAAAAATCCATGGTTTTTGCAGGAAAAAAGAAAAACAGATATTCATACGCGAAAAATACTACTTCACGCCGTATTTACTGAACTGATATGGCTGAAATTCACAATAAAGATAGATTATATCCTGGATTAATACGAAGGCTACTTTTCATCCCAGAAAAATCCATGGTTTCCGCGGGAAAACTGAAAAATTGATGTTCACGCGCAAAAAGTATTACTTTACGCTGTAATTACTGAACTGAAATGACTAAAATTCGGTAAGGAGATTCGGATTTTTACATAGGCTACCATTCATCCCGGAAAATTCCATGGTTGATATAATACGAGTGAAAAGCTGATATTCACGAGGCAAAAATATTCCTTCACGCCGTAATTACTGAACAGATTTGCCTGAAATTTGAAACGGAGATAGATTATATCCTAGATTAATAGATATTGTACTGGGAATCCACAATTACTGCGGAAATAGTGAAAACAAATATTTATGCGGGAGATATACCTACTCCTTTACGGCGCAACTGCTGAATTTTTTTGGCTGAAAATTGGAATGAAGACAGATTTCGTCCCAAATTAGCACAAAGGCTACTTTTTATTCCGGAAAATAGATGGTTCCCGTGTGTAGGGAAAACTAAATTTTGCGCGGGCGAAGCTGCGGGTTTCTGCTAGTAACACTATAACGATATCAAAGTCATATGATCAATGTCAGTGTTACATCTGTTTAAATCAATGACGAAATACCCTATTAATATGTTTAATCAATGGTTTAAATACGTACGTACACCAAAGAATAACTTTATAGTGGGTAGAACCTCAGTAGTAATTAATACACCCTTCATAATATACCTACACATATTGGTGTAGTGGTAAGGTAATGTTATGGTATTCTGTGGTGGGTGTGGTGGTATTAAGGTTCTTAACGGTTGCGTTAAAATTAATATACAAAAGTGGTTTTAGTTTGTTTCTCATTCAACCATTCTACAACGGAGGGAATAAGAATTTACATACACAGGTGGCCAAGTTATCTTTTGTAGATGTATAACCCGACCCACCCGGTTGCTCCCATTTCGCCCGCTGCGTCTGCCCGGTACCGGGCAGGATGGCACAAAAAATTCCCATCCTGCCCGTTGCGCACCGTGCAATCGTTTGCCGGGCAGGATGGGAATCTTTTCTGAAAAAATTTTCCCATCTGGCCCGGTAACATTTAGTTATGAAAAAGAAGCCTTTAAATGAAATAAGGATAGAGTAACTTATTTGTATTTATTAATTATTTACCATTCAAAAGTAAAGTTACTGAAAAGGAATGTCTAGAAATGAAAAGATTGTATAATTATCATAAAAAAATCCATTGATTAAACATATTAAATGATCATCACTTAGTGACGTCATTTTAGGCTCCGCCTTGAAGCATGATTTTTAATTTGTCAAAACTGTAAAATGGCGCTAATAAATGCGACCAACAGTGGTATATGCTGTCAGCGGTACTGAAATGTACGACGCGGGACGCCATATTTAAGAAATTTTTAGCTTCAAAATACGTTACATACATCCCGTCTTCTTATTTTTTAACCGACTTCAAAAAAAGGAGGAGGTTCTCAATTCGTCGGAATCTTTTTTTTTTATATCTATGTATGTTCAGCGCTTACTCAAAGACGCGTAAACCGGTTTGAAAAATTCTTTTTTTGTTTAAAAGGGTTTTGTTTCCTGATGGTCCCATTTTAATTAGGTCAGGATCTGATAATGGAATCCTGGAGAAATCGAGGGAACTTTTCAAATTTTATATGGACACATGAAACCCGAATCGCTTGAGGTGTGTTTATAAAATCTGAAAAGTTCCCTCAATTTCACCAAGATCCCATCATCAGATCCTGACTTGATGACTATAGTCATCAAATCAGTATCTGCTAGCAAATGCACCAGTAACTATAAAAAATACCCAAATCGCTTCAAGTATACTAGCAAAATTTGAAGAGTTCCCTCGATTTCACCAAGATTCCATGGTCAGATGACAGATCCTAACCTGATGACCATAGGACAACTTGGAAAATATTACTCTTTTAATTAATACCCAAATTGTTTCATATGTCCATATAAAATTTGAAGAGTTCCCTCGATTTCTCCAGGATTCCATTATCAGATCCTGACCTGATTAAAATGGGACCATCTGGAAACAAAACCCTTTTAAACAAAAAAAGAATTTTTCAAATCGGTTTACGCGTCTTTGAGTAATCGGTGAACATGCATAGATATAAAAAACCGGCCAAGTGCAAGTCGGACTCGCGCATCGAGGGTTCCATACCATAAAAGAAGAAAAACATTAAAAGAATCACTTTTGTTCAAGAATTTACGAGTATAATTTACATGTAGTTACTTTTGTTGGCCAACCGCAAACCTAACTTTGTTTTTGGTGGTTTATTGTTAGTATCAAAAAAAGTATACATTAATGTCTATTGATTATAATTATTTCAGATTTTTCGATCGATAAACTTCGGAGATAAGGGGGGGGGGACGGTATTTTTTTCGACAGTTTGCTCAATAAATCAAAAACTATCGGGCATAAAAATTAATAAAAGTCGGTTTTAGAATAGACAAGTAGCGCCCTTTCATATGATACCCCACTCAATATTGTTATCTCATTTTGAAAATTCGAAGTCCCAGTTTTCCCCCCTTTTTAAATAAAAATAAAAACAATTTTCAATATTTTATGATTGCAATGGCGTTGGGTCATTATTACCTACAACTATTCCAAATTTCAAGTCGATAGCTTTAATAGTTACTGAAATAATCTAGTGTGACAGACGGACGGACGGACGGACGGACGGACGGACGGACGGAGAAAGTCTCACCATAATTGTTCCATTTTTACCAAATTGGTATGGAACCCTAAAAAAAGATTCCGACGAATTGAGAACCTCCTCCTTTTTTTAAAGTCGGTTAAAAAATAAGAAGACGGGATGTTTGTAACGTATTTTGAAGCTAAAAATTTCTTAAATATGGCGTCCCGCGTCGTACATTTCAGTTCCGCTGACAGCACATACCACTGTTGGTCGCATACATTAGCGTAATTTTACAGTTTTGACAAATTAAAAATCATGTTTCAAGGCGGAGCCTAAAATGACGTCACTAAGTGATGATCATTTAATATGTTTAATCAATGGATTTTTTTATGATAACTATACAGTCTTTTCATTTCTAGACATTCCTTTTCGGTAACTTTACTTTTGAATGGTAAATAATTAATAAATACTAATAAGTTACTCTATCCTTATTTCATTTAAAGGCTTCTTTTTCATAACTAAATGTTACCGGGCCAGATGGGAAACTTTTTTCAGGAAAGATTCCGATCCTGCGCGGCAAATGATTGCACGGTGCGCAACGGGCAGGATGGGAATTTTTTGTGTCATCCTGCCCGGTACCGGGCAGACGCGCCGGGCGAAATGAGAGCAACCCTAGTTAAAGACATGTTAAAGACAGAAAAATCTCCTTTTCCTGTGAAATTTTTAAAAAACCACAATTAGATAAAAACAAATGCCTATAACCTACTAGGTACATTATTGAAATCATCATAACTTGCTAATAAGTAGGTTAGATCGATGTTGAAAGAAAAATGTAGCGGAGGGACGTTAATTTCTAAATTAGACGATCTCTACCTTCATTTTTTTAAGTTTTTTTTATTTATATCTTAATAAATACAA
Organism: Coenonympha glycerion; assembly: GCA_963855885.1. NCBI lineage: Eukaryota > Metazoa > Arthropoda > Insecta > Lepidoptera > Nymphalidae > Coenonympha > Coenonympha glycerion. The sequence goes on along the minus strand of OY979637.1, from coordinate 8,793,847 downwards.
AATATTACAAAAAATAGTATCCGTCGAACTGCAAAACAGTTTGTTGACGGAGCCATCGCTCTCAACTGCTATTCTAACATTATATTATTTATTAGACATATATATATATATAATGCACATTATGTATTTATGGCTGAACTGTAGGCATATACCTACAGTTCAACCATAAAAACATCATTAAGTTTCTTTTTAATGAACTTGTTGGATGCAGCCTGCAGGACCTGCAGAGTCCCGGGACACGTACATAGGAACATAGGCGTCCCTGAACTCTGCAGGTAGAAAAAGCTCCTATCAATGTCCTATCAAGCAATCGCTCCCTCTACAGGAATCTAATTTGGAATGCACTTCTCTAGTCGAGGTCCTAATTCGATAGTTTAGTCGTTTCAATAATAATTTTTATTGAACTAAAATCGAATATTGAACTGCACACTCAAATTCATGGATTTGATGACCGTTGTGTAACAAATGTTCTAATTTATCGCCGCTTTAATCGATTAGGAATTGTGAAACCGAAATTTTATTGATTTTGGATAAAATATCTTCCACTGTCTGGTAGCAAGATACTCTTGGGTCTATAATTTGAAAAATTTTGGGCATTTCTTAGGATAAGTTCTTAGGTTTTGCTTACGCCAAAAGGTAATCTCGGAAACGGCTTGAACGATTTTCATGAAATTTAGTATACAGGGGTTTTGGGGGCGATAAATCGATTTAGCTAGGATCCGTTTCTAGAAAATGTCGTATTTACCAAAAAAATATGACACCTGCTGCCATCTATTGGCCAATAGTAATACTATAATGTAGAGGTCTGCCCGCGAAATTCAATTGGGGTTTTCGCAGTTTGTAAGTTAATAACATGTAGTAGGCTTGCAACGTAAAATTGCGGGAATGGAAGTATCATCTTCAGATGTTTACCAAAAAAAAAGTCACATATATGTCATGGCAAAATAACGTAGGTACATACCTACTCGTTTTTACACGACTGCCCAAAAAAGGAGTGTCATATTTTTAGGGTTTATGTCTGTTTATTCCACCATAACTCGGTCGGTGGACCTCTTAGCATAGAATGTGTTCCTCAGAACAGCCCCCGACTGCCATATGAATTTATCTGTTCAACTAAAATAACTTGTTTCTTACTTTTTAGTTCGTTTTATAACAGGGCAGTCGTGGTTTTCAATATTTAATTACTTATTTTTATTTGTGTGTTGCAATTTATTGTGTTGTGGGAAGGTATTTGAAGCGATCTTGAATTCAACTTGCTGCGTTCCAACAAAAAGTAAAGTAGGTACAAGGATTGTCCTACTTTTGACTAATGATATAGTTAAGTGCAGAGTTATGAAAATTGTTTTGTATTGTTTCTAACACCATTAGTGGTGCTCACTCATCGCACTCACTCATACGAGATTAGTGTGCAACTTTTGGGTACCTAATATACGTTATTATTTATTAGGTAATGCACAAATAACAGATTTTTATTGCTTTTAAGATTGCCCAAATGATAACAATAATAACGTCTCCACTATAGTTTTCCATACAAACGTTCGCATGAGATTATGGCGTTTTAATAAAATTTTCTTGAAATATTTTTAATAAGACACACTATACTCGTATCTAGATTGTATAGAAACAAAAATTAAAATTTATTAGCAACGAATTCAGTACCAGCCTCCAAAAATCTGCATGCCTGCAGATATTTTACATTTTTGGTAGTTTTGTTTAGCTCATATTGTAAAAGTAAAAAAAAAACTATCGAAACCTCGTACAATGTATGAAAACTAATGGAGATTCGAAATATTAAACATTATTTACACATACTTTTAAGCCTTTTTCAAAATTGCGTATTGGGAAACAGTTTCATGAAAATTTTTCGCTATTTTTTTTTCCCGGACGTCCGACCGACGACATGGGCGTTATATACTTATATATATTTTCCTCAGTGTATCTTTTACTAGAGTCTAGAATTGCGTTAAACTAAATAGCAGACTAATTAGCCTGTAGACCACGCCTTCGTAATTGAACTTGGATCATCCGTGAAGGGGCCGATCCATTATACTTTTTAAGATTTAATAAAAGTTAATTGCGATGTTTAAACTGCAAATAGATTATTTCCGATAGGGCTTCCAACCGACAGATGTGTATCTACTATCTACTCTTGACCAATAAAAATATACTGACGAAAAAACAGAAACATCTTAAATCGTTACGAACGATAGTTAGGCAAGCAAAGCTTTGCCTAATAACTGTCTAAGGTCATAGGCATAACAACTGTTAGGTAGAGAATTTCGATTTTATTGGTTTACGGGTATTTTCCTTCTTTAAAATATTTTATCTGTTTTTAAACTATTTTATACTAGTAATTTTATTCAAATTTCGCTCGCATGGCGATCCTGTTTGCTGTTATTGAATTCGTAATTATAGGGCGTAGATAGCTAATCATTTCTTATTTTGAAATTACTGAGGTAGGTATTTATTGGAATTTTCCTAAATAAATTTAAAAATTAGGCTATTGATAAACTGCTGAGAGGAAACCTCCGCCGAGTAGTAGGATATAAATAGAGGTTTAAAAACTAGATGTTTAAAAACAAAGTGTTATTTACTTATCAGGTACCTACTTATTATGAAATATGAAGTGCCCTATTAGTGAAAAAGAATTAATCCGACTGGTTGATGTTTCCACAGATAGCTCAAACAATTATATTTTTCAGCTATATCGTAAGAACTCGTAGTTATTATTATTCTAGATACCTGGATATTTAAAATTGATGATGATTATAATGTTGAACTGTGCTTATAATTAAATATGCGTTTAAACACACTAAGGGCCTGTTTCACAACCACCGGATAAACTTTATCTAGCGAATATATTTGATGTTGTGACAATTTTTGTATCGGGAATCTGTCAAAATATCAAGTTTATTCGTTGGATAAAGTTTATATGGTAATTGTGAAACAGGGCCTTAGGTAGCTACTATATCACTTACATGATGAAGTTTAAAGGGTTATACATAATTATATGACGTCAAGTTGCAGTACCTACGTTAGATAATTAAAAACACCTTATCGCTATCAAAATATCAATAAGTGTTTTTTTTTTTTTTCATTTTGGATTGAAATGATATACCTGTCAACTGGCAGGAAAGATAAACGATCTCCGACCTAAGGGCGGTCATCTATTCAACTGAGTACTGACCTCCCTAAGGGCAGTTTGCACACGCTTGGATTTGAGCTTTAATAATTGAGCTGAAATAGAAAAATCTCGATAGAAAGCTCTTCCAAAAGTTGCTCCAACTAAGAAAACTGATGCAAAATTGGGAAAACCCCTTTAGAAAGCACATGTTGATAGATTCATGCCGTTTCTGGAACTGAGCTGATTGCTGTGCTGTGATTTTGACATTAATTTATTAGTTGTTTGCCATAAATTTATTTGATTGATTTAATTGAACGACATTCATAATCATTTAATTTAGTTTCATTTCTAACATACATTGTAAAGGACTCTACTCTTCTAATTTTTGTCGGAAACTAAAATTTCAAGTAGGTAGGTAAGTAATGGGTAAGATAGGTAGGGTGCAAAAAAAAACTTTAAAGTAAATCGCTCTTATAACGCAATACTTATTACGAATCAATAATTACGTCTCTTTTTCAGTGACATTTTGTGTGTACGTACAAATTATTTGTAAATTAACCCAAATATTCGTTAAATGAGCTTTGACCAAATCAGTCAGTTGTAATAAGCCCTCAAGCGCGGTTTTCGGTAATATTACCTGATTATACTGAGGATAATTGTATCAGTACGTAATACTTATGGACCTATACGTAATGTTATATGAGTAATAATATCAATTATTATTTATGACGCTAAATAGGTACTAATAGTGAAGGAAATCGTCGTAAGGGCATATTTGCTGTATTGCATTTAGGTATGTTATGGATATACATTACTTTATACTGATTATACTGAACATTTACTGAGATATCTGAGAACACTGAAAAAATAATAACATATAGAGCGTAAAATTGAATTTAGTTCAAAATTCAACATGATCGAGAATCATGATCGACATTTGTCAAATTAAATTTACTTTGCGCGATAAGGTTGAAGAAGTGTTTTTCCTATGTTGATACATTAAATTTTACTCTGAACCCTACATTTTTCGATGTAAATTTTTTACATTGGTTCTTCATTCACTTCACTTAGAGTGTGGAAACGTTACGCAAATAGCCATAATGATGTGCAGGAGTCTCCTCTTACGATAAGAGAGCTTTGTCTAAGATGCTGGCCAATACCCGGTTGGCAGGCTTCACACACCCTTAGTGAACTCTCAGGTATAAAGGTTTCCTTAGGATGTATTCCACATTTAGTTTTACCATAGTAATATTATATATTGGGTGGTTTTACGCCCATAGCTTAAAACATAAGCAATGGGCCGTTGCTATATTAAGGGGGATAGGTACGATCCGGGCGCTAAAATTAAATTTTATGTAGTTTTTCGCTAATAGTGGGTAAATAATTGTTCGTAGATTTAAGGAAATAAGTTTTGCGGGCATAACATTTATCGGCCTACATGTTTTTAATAAAACTTTCGCTCAAGAATACGCATTAAGTTCATATTGGTTCCCGATAGCTCGAAATCGAAGAAACTGCAAAACACAATCTTACGAGAACCAATACGAGGTGTATGGAAAGTGTTTTCGAGCAAAGTTTTAATTAAAAACATGTTGGTGCATAAATATTACGACCGCAAAACTTATTGCCCCTAAACCTATAATGTGTAGTTACTAGTTAGTCTAATATTTGCAAATACTAAATAAATTTGAATTTCCCGGGCTCGGAGGCCCGAAACACTTTAAAAAGCGTAATTAGTTTTGCAAAGTACCTACCTACCTTATCTCAAGCGAACATAACATAAGAAAGTCCCTTCACTCAAATTGCTTGTTCGCATATTGGGTGCAGCTAGAATACGGTATTTTTTTTATTTGTACAGCTTTTTTGAGATTGTGCATTCGTAAGATTCCGATACAATTCTTGAGAGTGCCTTCTGACTGTAAAGTGTAGTAGTTAGTACCCTCATAAGAATTTGCTTAAAAATTACATAAGAAATGAAGAATAATTGATGATTAAACGAACTTACCTTAAGTGAAGTTCTATCATAATTTTATGAATTCCTGTATGAAGATAATAACAAGAATACTAATTAGGTATTCACGCCAAGTGATAGCCATTCAGACACTAAAGTTGAGAGAAAAAATAAAAATTTCAAAATTTTTCATTACGATATCTCACGCTAGCAACACTGTGTCTGTCCTTTCATTTAGTTCAGAGTAATTATTATAAGAGTGCCTTTGTGCTTCGATAAGCTCGTCTTGGTAGGAGCACTACAGAGCACCCAAATATGTATCATATAATATATACATAACTACACAATATTATACATAACCACACAATATTATATATGTAAATATAATAATATATATATAAATGGGTTATATAGTCTTCAATAAATATTTATTATAATATGTACATTTTTTATTTACAAATTCATACATGGGTTTTTCCACAAAACAGGGGCGGGAGGGTGTTATTATCTTCATACAGGAATTCATAAAATTATGATAGAACTTCACTTAAGGTAAGTTCGTTTAATCATCAATTTTATATTCATTCCTGTATTTCTATAATAACAAGAATACTAATTAGGTAGATGTTTAGAGCCATGACATTTGTAAATAAGAAATGCTTTTAAATTAATAGAATAATAAGCATAATCGCTTAACATTGACCAAAAAAATAAAAATAACAACTTAAGTTGATATTCAAAGCAAATTAATAAATAATGGCATAATTTTGTAGAAATACTAAAACTGTACTATAGTTAGCTATAGTAAATCAATATTATTAGTATAATATATTAATAATAATATATGTACAAATACATATATTTTTATATGTGCGAATACCGAGGGTATATTAAGACTATCTAGCAGTACTGCTTGTATGTAGTCTTGACGATTAAAAGAGGTTTTAAACCTCTTTCAACAAGCTTTAAAATATTTGTATCAGTTAAAACTCTTGATTAATCGTAATAAATTGGGCTGTTAATATGCAACCATGAAATATATATTTAAACAGTAAATTGATCACGAATATATTTTATAAACTTGAGTAGAATAAATATTACCGAGACATATTTTTGGACCGAAAAAAAATGAAATCAATTTATTAATATAAAAGATTAATAAATCTATGGGTTGCAGAGAACTAGTTCGTAAATTTTTGTTCATCTTGACTGTAGGCATTAGTATTTTCGTAAAGTGTCCTTTACTTTTATTCATAGCTCTTTAGAGTTATTTCTTTTAAAGGAGTTAACAATGTTATTTTTATTTAATTTGCATAATAATATTGTTATTTGGGTTTTGGTGTAGGTACAGCTTTAGTAAGGTCATTAAGATTTAAAGTGACCTTAAATTATATTTTTAACTGAATAGGGTGAAGTAAGAATATTCTCAAGAGATTTTAAAAAAAGCCATAAAGAAATCATCTTATAAGCCTATTTTAAAGTTGATTCTGAGACAAAGGCTGATGAAGTAACTGTATCTACTGTTTATTCCTGAGTTCTAATAAAGTGATAACAATAGAAACTTAAGATAGTCTGAAAAAAGCATGTTTTCTAATATTGTCAGACAGTAAACATCTTTTACAATATTATAGTATGTAAAACCGTGATGAGTTTCTCATTTCACATAATATTAAAATTTTAACTGAAGGCATAATTGTTATTCTTATTCATGTGTTATAATAATGTTGTTTAATATCATTAATTGTTATTTTAACAGTCACCCCAACACTAATATCGCTGTTGTACTGGTTAGTTGTAAACAAAAAAAAAAAACACATATACGATTGGAATACAAATATTAGACAATACTTTTAAAATTCTTGAATTTCTGCATCAAGACCATTTTTCAATTTAGCAGTCTTTCAGTTAAAAAATGTGATCTGATTTTTCCAAGTTGATAATCGCAAAAAACAACGAGCAAATGTAACATGTCAATAGGTAGACATGTCGAAATGTTATTCGCGATTGTTCGCGATTAATGCTTTGTTGACTTGTTGCGACGATGAAAAAAATTTTTTTTTTTTTTTTTTTTTTTTTTTTTTTTTTTTTGTCACTTACCCAATAATTCCAATGTCATCACAGAAGATAAAAGTCTCTAATCTTCGTTTAATAATAATCAGGTAATTACATACCACAGCTGACTGCTGAAGTACTACTGTACTGGTATTCAAGTTCCTAGTGACGCAGTGATGAACCAATTTTCAATTATCATTTGACCTTGGTCAGTCATCATCGAGAGCTAAATCCTTGCAGCGGCGTCATCCATCGGCATGAAAGTTAAACAAAATATTAGATTTATTTAATAATGATTAAATACAGAAAATATAAAATGTAGGCTATGTATCAACTCTAAAAGAACAAAAAAAAATATTATGATACATGCAAGCCAAAATTATGAACCATCATTGTTCATATTATCATAAATCCAATGAAGTATTTAATGATTCTATGATCTTATATATCTATTGGTAATTTCCAAATCCTTTAACATTTTTGATGCATAGATAACCATTAGTTAATAATTAGCGGCGTGATAGCCTGAAAATAAAAATATTTGATCTCGCAAAAATTAATTTGGTCTTTAAATATATTAATTTCCATTGCGTAACGTTATTCCTAGGTATGGATACCGATATTCCTGTAGATATAGGTACAAGGATACCTAAAAATAAATTTAAATAAACATATCATCGATTGTTTTCTACTTTTTCCATATTTATTACTCATTTAAGAAATTTAAGAAATAGTCAATTATAGAAACTAAAAATAACTTTGATATTCAAAAATATTGCATTCTTTTAAAAGCATGCATCATAACTCAGTTAAAGCATTGATAAATTTGATGTAATATCTAACACATCGAGTTACGATGAAAGAATGGTTGTATTAAATACATGTATTTGTAATGGAATAACAAAAAAAAATTAAGTATGTTATCGAATAGGTTGTCTCATATTCAATTGTATGTGAACAGAATATAATAGCCAGTTACAACCGCGAGACAGTACGAACTAGACGTGTGTGTGACCGCGCGCTCCCACTATTCAAACCGGTTCTTTTAACCGAGCGTGCCTTATCGCTCTTCGAATCTCGAACTGAAAGACCTTATTATGTGGAGTCGTACTGATAATGGTTGACTCATCTATAACTATAAATGATATGCAATTTGAGGAACAAACCCAAAGCTCGAATACTGACGTGAATATAAGGAGAAAACGCACTAGAGAAGACTGTAACAACGGAGAAGAATGGACGGAGGTAAATAGGAATCTGCAAAAAAAAACCAAGATGTCTCAAAGTGTTAATGAACCGATACAGATCTGCGTGTCGAGTAAAGAGGTCATGCCGAAACAATTTGCTTTGGCTAAATTATTACGAGACCATAGCATTTCCGGTATTGTGAAAGTAAAATATTTGAATCATTATAAAATACACCTGAGTTTTGATACAGAGTATAACGCGGAAAAATTTCTAACATGCAAGATAATTATGGATCTAGGATGGAGATGTCAGAAGACATGGGAAGTTGGTCTATCTTTTGGTATTATTAAAAATATTGAAAATGACCTCTCTGAAGAAGAAATTTTGAAAAATATTACTAGTGATACAGAAATAATATCAGTTAAACGGCTAAATCGCAGGCAAGAGGATAAATGGGTACCCAGTACTAGTTGTAAGATTGGATTTAAGGGCCCAAATCTACCGAAGTATATATACCTCCTTGATTTAAGAATAAAAGTCGACATTTATGAATTCCCTGTGACACAGTGTGTCCGGTGCTGGAGATTTGGACACTTAAAATTTTTCTGCCCTTCAAATAAACTAGTGTGTCCAAAATGCACAAAGACTCATGAAAACTGTGAGACTACTACTTTCAAATGCATAAATTGTTCCGGTCAACACATGTCAAATGACAAAGTGTGTGTTATATATAAAAAAGAAAAAAACATTCGAGAAATTATGGCCGAATATAACTGCTCATACAGGAAAGCTCAGAGTATGCTTGTCCCACCTTCACCTCCTCCTTTAGATGCATATGAGCCACTCACATCAAAGCACGTATATGCCCCTACGAATGAATTCTATCACTACGAAAATAATAGTTCACACAAAAGCCCAGAACGAGAACCTAATACATCTTGGACTGAAATAGTTGCAGAAAAGGAGAAAAACAAGAAGAAAAAGAAAAAGAAGAAGAAGCGTTATCAGATAGATGAGAATACATATGCTGACATGGAATGTTCCTCGGAATCTGAAGTTGATGATGGACATGAAAATACAAAGAAAGAGGAAGAGGATCGGAGTCAGGATTTCAAATCGTTACTGAGAGTGTTAATAGATAAGATTAAAAATATTATGTTTGATAAAAACCTTAACCTGATGTCAAAACTAAAACAAGGTGTTAAAACTATAACAGAATGGATTACCTTAATTGTCACTAACTTTTGTTCTGGTTATCCTATAGTCAAAAATATCTTTAAATTCATTTTTGGGGATGGATAGGATTCCCAAAACAAGAAAAACTGTAAAATTAAACATTTTGCAATGGAATTGTAGAAGTATAAAAACAAAGTTGAAGTCTCTTGAGCATGTGTTATTTAAGGAAAAGATCCACATAGCAGTGTTATGTGAGACATGGCTGGTACCAGATGACTTCATCAAAATTAATAATTATAAGATTTTTAGACTTGATCGGGATGACGGTTATGGAGGAGTTGCGATTTTGGTACATAAATCTATACATGCATACAGACAACCGGTATCAGGAGTGATTAGGGGAATTGAAATTATTGGCCTTAGAGTAACTAATTGTGAACAAATTGAAAATATTTATTCAGTTTATTGTCCTAGCGATATAACAACGACTCAAAATGACTGGGAAGACTTACTAGCTATTGCTAATAGGAAGTCAATAATACTAGGAGATTTTAATGGACACCATGTGAGTTGGTCTCATAAAACTGACAACAGGGGCTCTCAAATTTATAATTCAATATTGCAAAGTAATTTTATTCTTTTAAACAATGGTAATCCGACTAGACTTCAATTGGTGGATAATGTTTTAAGGGAGTCATCGCCCGATTTATCTCTAATTTCTACCGATATTTCATTAAGCTTTGATTGGTCTGTTACCAATGAAACCCTTGGGAGTGACCACTTAATGATTAAACTGAATACTTCGTTACACTTCAATCTTAGTACGGTTAAAAAGAGAAATTTTCGAAAGGCGGACTGGGATGGGTATACCGCAAATTTGGAACTTTTATTTTCTAATTTTACCTATACAAATAATATTCAAGAGGATTATGATAACTTTTTAAATATCATAAATAAAGCAGCGGATAGTTTCATTCCAGTAATCAAATTTTGCTCCGTACCGGACAGTAAGTTTGTCCCTAAACCTTATTGGACCCCCGAATTATCAAGAACAGTAGCCATCCGTCGTATTGCTCTTAGAAATTTTAGACGTAATCCTACTCCACAAAATTTAGAAATTTTAAATGACAAAATTAGAAACACTCAAAGATTAATGAGAAATGCTCAAAGTGAATCCTGGCACAAATTTTGTCCTTCGCTAGATGAAGTTTGCTCATATAATGAAATGTGGTTGCGAATGAAGTGGCTGAAAGGGTATAAAATACCTAGATCAAATATAGATGAAAAAAGTGCTAAAAATCTTTTGAATAACCTATGCCCTGATTTTGCGTGTCGTGAGTGCCCGACATTTAATTCTTTCAATGAAGTGTTGGAAGCCACATTAACATTACACGAATTAGAAACTTGTATTAAATCTAAAGATACGTCTCCAGGATATGATGATATTTCATATTCCATGATAAAACATTTACCTTCAGCGGCTAAACTAGTTTTATTAAATTTATATAACAGAATTTTTTCAACTGGTGTGGTACCCAAACAATGGCGAGATATTTCGATCATACCTATTCCTAAACCGGGTCGTACTCATACCAATGCTATGCGTCCAATTTCTTTAATATCATGCATTTGTAAAATCTTTCATTCGGCTATTACTAAAAGAATTGAATGGTTCCTCGAGAAAAACAGTTTATTTTCGTCTGACACTATTGGATTTCGAAAATCACGGTCTACGTTAGATAGTCTTGCTACCCTTGTTTCAAGAATCCAAATTGGATTTTGTGAAAATAAGACTACACTAGGATGCTTTATGGACATAGAAAATGCATATAATAACATTGATATATTCAGCATGTTGAAGACTCTTGATAATTTAGGTGTAGGGTCAAAATTTTGTAATTATATTTGGAATTTTTTATCTGAGAGATATCTTAATATAAATCAATGTAACATTAGTATAACTCGTAAAACAAGTAACGGTATAGCTCAAGGTGATCCTTTATCTCCATTACTATTTAATGTAGCAACGACGCATATATGTAAGGCATTTAATAATATATATATATCCCAATATGCTGACGACTTTGTATTGTATACCACGCAGAGAAATATTAATGAAGCTATAATCACATTACAGGGTGCGGTAGACACATTTACAAATTTAATTGGACAAATTGGATTAGATATTTCGGAAAATAAAAGTAAAATTTGTATTTTTAAAAAAGGTATATGCAGACAAAGGGTCTCTATATTGGTTAATAATAATAGGACACTAGAAGTTGTGGAATACGTTAAATATTTAGGGTTATGGCTGGATAGGTCTCTAAGATGGGGAAAACATATCAATGAGACTAGTGAAAAAGTGACTAAGTTTCTAAATCTTTTCAAGATTTTAGCTGGACCTGGCTGGGGAGTTCATCCTAAATTATTAAGACAATTGTATATATCTATTATACGTAGCCGGATGGATTATGCTAGCTTTATATTTAACGACTGTAGCGATTCTCACCTTAAAAAACTAGAGAGGATGCAGAATCAAGCCCTTCGTACGATAGGTGGTTACATTAAATCTACCCCAACACATGTTATGGAATCAGATCTATGTGTAAAACCTTTGAATATCCGTAGATACTATTTAGCAGGCAAATTTTGGCTGAAATCAAAGTCGATCAGGAATAACAGCTTAGTAACTTTACTTAATGAATTTACAGCAAATAATACCTTAAACTCATGGAAACGGAAAAAACAGCCTTTATTAACTGTTGTTCATGATTTTCTTAAAGATGTTAAAATTCACCGAAGTGAATTAATTGAAATTTTTTCCCTTAATACTTGGGTTAGTAACGTTAAAATAAATGATTCTATTAAAATAAATATCGATAATATAACGAAAGGAAAGAAGCAATATGATGACAGTTATTTAAAAAGATTATGTGATACTTATATTAATGAACGCTATAATGAGTTCTATCAAATTTTCACGGATGGTGCCAAAGATAAAAGTTCCTGTGGTGCTGCCTTTGTTGATTATCAGACTTTAAAATCATTAAAATTTAAGATGAATAAAAACATTTGCATAATGAACGCAGAACTTTTTGCAATTATGGAAGCTTTATCATATATTGACTCGATTGATGGTGATAAATTTGTTATTTTTACAGACTCTAAAAGTGCTTTACAACATCTAGCTCGATGTACATCTAACGTTAGAAATACACCCGTAGCTTATGCAATACTCAGTATAATACACAACCTGAATAGTCAGTCAAAAAATGTAATCTTACAGTGGATCCCATCTCACGTTAATATAAATGGTAACACCATAGTTGATCAACTGGCCAAAGAAGCTATGTCTGAAGGAGTTGAGGTAAAAATAGAGCCCTTCTATACCGATTGTCTGTATTTGATTAAAGAAAAGTGTTACGAAATGTGGCAAGAATATTTTGATAAAAGATCAAAAGAGAAAGGCATCTGGTACAAAACCATTCAGGCTAAACCTTTGATGACACCGTGGATTCAAGATACTACCATGAACAGAAGAGAGATTACAACCATTCTGCGGCTTCGTTCGGGACACATTCCACTAAACAAATTTGCACACCTTATGGGCAAATCCACTACTCCAAACTGCACAGCGTGTGGAGTAGTGGAAGATGTCTATCATGTCTTGGTGGAGTGTGTCCGGAACGACGCAATACGACGATCTGATACATTGCTAAGTGAAATATGCCAATCAACTGGCGGGATAAATATAGCTTTGGGTAACTTGACTTCGATTAATGTGTTAAAGTCTTTAGTTGCAGTATACATGAATGCTGCAGCTCTAAGATGTAATTAATCTATAAGTTGGTGTATATATGTTGTGTTATATATTGTATTTGGTAATGTTAACAGAGCGACGTAGGCGCTTCAGCGTCCAAGCTCTTTAAATAAAGATTTAAAAAAAAAAAAAAGAATATAATAGCCGAGTTTTTTGCCCGACCTTCTCAGTGCAACCCGCTTTTCAGATTCAAGCTTTCATAAAAGCCTGTAAATCAAGTCCATGTGAAATTAATAAAGATCATCATTTCCATTTTTAATTACTTAAACATGAAAATTAATTGTAATGTTACTGGTTCAATAGTTTATAAATCCTCATAATATAAAACCTTTTTGTATAAAAGTAAATTATGATGAAAGAAACTAGGATAGTACCTAGATACCTAGATACCTAGTGTCATTGCACTACATGCGAACTAAAGAAGAGAAAAAAAAATTACACATTAAATTCTGTTCATAGTTTTGAGAACATAAAGAGAGAAAAAAATATATTTTTAACTCATATTTAAGCACGATAAAATAATATCATCAGGCTCGAATATTTTATGAAAGTGGTTATTCTATAAGCGGCAAACGTACGAGTAAGTAGGTGTGCCTTCTTATCCCGAACCAACTATAGGCGAACATGCGCGAGTCCGCACGAGGTTCGAAACAGCGCAGCACTCCGCCAGCACTCCGATCGGCGGCCGCGCGGCGCCTGACATGACAGGTCGACAGAGATGTCAAAAGAGGACATCGATAAGTACTTGCAAGGCTGTTTTGCTCCTGGTGCTGTTCTTGTGGGGAAATTAAGACTCTTCTGTCCTGGGTAAATCTTCGAGAAAAGTCGTCGCTAGAGACGAGTGCTGTCCTGCGATTTGGCCCGTGGGTCCACCATGGACCAACAGGTGGATTGCTCAGATATTCCTCCAGTGCCAGTTAATATTGGATCTTGATTAACTGTATTTCATATTATTGATAAAAGACATAATATACACAGAAGTTATTAGAATATTATATTATCAAATAAAATTTTTGTGTCTCACTCGTACATTTCAAATTTTGAGTAGTATTACTAGTTGATTTTGTAAGACGTTGTCAATGGACTTTTTATTGATGTATCTATAAATAATGACCACAACAAGAAACGATTCGTGTGGAAGACTAAAATAATTGTAAATAGTGCATTTGATTGCGGGTACTTTTCAGAACTGGTCTAGTAAAGTAATCTTGGTTCATTTAAATTAGCAGACAGTAAAAGAAAATATTGATATGAGGGTATATCGAAATAGTTTCTAAAGGTAATCGTTTTGATCCTTTATATCATTCCAATACAGTTGGTGATAAAAAAAAAACAGCATCGCGCGGTGTTCCCAGGTGGTCACCCATCCAAGTATTAACTGCGCCCGATGTTGCTTAACTTCGGTGATCGGACGAGAACCGTCAACCGGTGTTTTCAACATGGTATGGGGGCGTTTAAGCACCAATTTGCTATTTTGGTTACAAGATAATCTTGTCATTTTTGGGAATGATTAATCCATAGGCGTTGTCCCAATAACCATCCTCAATGTATATTGTCGTGAAGGTCACACTCTCTAATGAAGTGTACCCAACACTGAAGCATAGACTGCAGAATATATTATGTTGATTGACTTTTTTGCAATTATTAATATAGAGACGATAATCTTATTAACTCACCCTCATGTATGTCGTCGTGATGATCACATCCTCTTATGCAGTGTCCTCAACATAGATGCTTTGCAATTATTTTTTGCAATTATTAATACAAAGGCGATAGTCCTCAGGTTTTTCACCTACCAACTACCCTCAATGTATGTTGTCGTGAAGGTCACACCCTCTAAATGAAGTGTACCCATCACCGAAGAATGCATCTTGATTAGCTCCTCTTGCAGTAATTTAAACAAAGGCGATAGTCCTTCCAACTACCCTCAATGTATACTGCTGTGAACGTAACACCCTCTAAGAGGTGTACCCAACACTGGAGCAATATGGATTTTCTGAACCAATAATAACAATTCCGTAGATTTCACAATTCGTTTTGACGATGAATCCGATAATTTTGAATATTTCTTTTCGGATACTTTGATTTCCGCAAGAAATACTTATAATCACTCACTTTTTTTTTTTATACGAGTTTAATAATGTTGTGTTGAACGGCCGAGCACTAGAACGCTAATGGAAGGACAGACACAGTGTTGCTAGCGTGAGATATCGTAATGAAAAATTTTGAAATTTTTATTTTTTCTCTCAACTTTAGTGTCTGAATGGCTATCACTTGGCGTGAATACCTAATTAGTATTCTTGTTATTATAGAAATACAGGAATGAATATAAAATAATAGAATAATCTAATAATAAGTTTTATTGTAACATTTTAATAAAAAAATATCGTTGTTTGTATTAAAAAAAAAAAAAAAAAGAAGTGAAGAGAAGAATAATTTGGCTATTCCTCAATTGGTATCAAATTTCCTCATATAAACCAAAACCAAAAAAAGATTCGGCGCGCAACCGCTGACTGCGAAAGTAGTGTCTGTCGATGGAAATTATTTTATAACAAATCAAGTGCGAAGTGATTAAAGTTGACTTGTGAAATATAAACTTCAGACTATCAAAATTAAAAGAAGTACAATCCGTAAAACAATAACGTGTAGTTAACATCTAACAATTATTTTAACGAGAAATCTTTTGGATTACCTACCCGACACAATTTGTCCATCAAACGGCTGAAGTTGTCATTGCAATATGATCCTTACGATTTATGGAAGAAGATTCATTTTGGAATGAGCACCGGTACCGTGTTTACAAATCAATGAAATCGCGAGTTTGTTCAAGAATAAAGAAGATTCGGCTGCAATCTAAGGACACTAAGTAAATAACTTATACGTGTTTACCAAAGTAATATACCTGTAATAGAACTACATTATAGATTCTTATAGTTAGTCCTTAATTCTTTCAAACTTATCATTCGATTCCATTGATGTTCTACGAAATAATACATATTATATACATAGGTATACGGTATACCAATGTATTCGGTATCGATTTTGTAATCCGATTTCAATTACAATTAACACTTAAGATAGTTTTTAAATCATAAAGTTAAATACGATAGTTTTTTAATAAACCGAGTGAATATAATTAGATATTCACTGAGGTTTAACTACATAGGTACTCGTTTTACATATTTTAAAATAAAGAAAGTACTTACCTAACAAATTTTTAAATTTTGGGTAATACCTGTGACTGTTGCGTCTTGCTGGATATAACGACGTAAGGTAACCTTATACATTGTCTTTAAACTATTATTATTACTAATAGTAAATTAATTAAATATGTCCTCAAAAGGAACAGTGACAAAACCAGCACCCACTACGGGTTCTGGGGTAGCAAATAAGACGACAGCAATGCAAGAGACAACTGACAATCGGACACGAGCGCAGTCGGCAACAAAAATGTTAAACAAAGATGTATGTATAGAAACACAACCAATAGACACACTGCAGACTATTGCGAATCACATGTACCAAGACGCAAAGCTTCAGTTGGAGCAATCAGGCTATATTAACTCAAAAACAAAAGAAACTATTATAGAGAAGCTTACAGGAATGTATGAAATTATTCTAAGACTCAATGATACGAGACTGAGACTGCACACAGAAGTTGCAACGTATAAAAACTTAGATTCCGGGGGCTCAATTGAGCTCCAGCAAGTAATTACTGACACTAAGGCGATATTGGAAGAAGTAAAGTCACAAAAAGAAATTGCAAAGGACACACATAAAGAGATGAAATCTGTCAAAGAAATGCTAGGGGCGATTAATAATGACATGAATAGAAACAGCGTGATTAGTGACATTTCTTATGCACAAAAAGCTGCTCAACCTAAACGAGACTCCAAATCCCAACCACAGTCCTTTCACTCTATTATTGTCTCGTCGACGGAGCTTAAAGACACAAGCGAATCAGTAATTCAAAAAATAAGAACAGCTGTTGACGCTAAAGTGACAGGGATTAGAGTGGATAAAATGAGGAAGGCAAGAGATCAGAAGGTAGTATTAGGGTGCGAAACTAAGGAAGAACTAAGTAAGTTAACAGAACGGTTGAAAGCTAGCCAGCCGAATCTAAAAGTTGAAGAGCGAACGAATAAAGATCCCTTGGTAATTTTGAAAGACGTTTTAACCATTAACAACGACGATGACATATTAAGCGCGCTGAAGAACCAAAATGGACATCTGTTAATGGACATACCCGAAGAAAACTACAGAGTTAGTGTAAAATATAGAAAACGGGCTCGGAATCCCCACATTAATCACGTGGTTCTACAGGTCTCACCTCAGGTGTGGCAAAAATTGACAGCCGCTGGAAAATTACACGTGGACTTACAACGGATAATTGTTCAGGATCAGACACCACTAATACAGTGCTCGAGATGTCTCGGGTTCGGGCATGGAAGGAAACTCTGTAAAGAGACAACCGACCTATGCAGTCATTGCACCGACCCTCACTTGCGTAAAGATTGCCCGACATGGCTTGCTGGAGATTCAGCTACATGCCGGAATTGTCAATTAGCAAAACTGGACAAGGTGGATCATAACAGCTTTGACAGCGGCTGTCCCATACGAAAGAAATGGGATATATTAGCGAGATCCAGCGTAGCATATTGTTAAAATTGTCTCAGGCTCCTTAAATAACGTCAGTTGTAGCGAACACATAACTAAAAGGAAGGTACATAATATATATAAGGTAATTCAGGCTAATTTACAAAGAAAAAAGTTGGCTCTAAAAGAACTTTTCCAGGAGGGTCAAAAAACAGGTACAAGCTTTGCTATAGTTCAAGAACCCTATGTTGGGTCAGTAGGCGAGGTAACACCAACCTCTGGATTTAGAATTATCCAACGAACTCAAAATAGAGTGAAACCTGTCAAATCAGCAATAGTGGTTTTTGACAATCAGCTTGAAATATTAGAATGCCCAGAGCTAACTACCGAAAATATAGTAGTAATGATTCTGAAATCCATAACAAAGAAGATAGGAGTAGTTTCTGTTTACTTCGAAGATAGCCTACCCATAGAACCCTATTTGACACATATGAAACTGATAAGCGAAAAACTTTCGGACTGCAAACTGATAATAGGTGGGGACGTCAATGCGTGGAGCCCTTGGTGGGGCAGCAGAAGTGAAAACCAAAGAGGAAAAATGATGATGGGCATCATAGACGAATTGAACATGCATATTTTAAACGAAGGAACTACTCCGACATTCTATACAGTTAGAAACAACGTAGAATTTAAAAGCAGCGTTGATGTCACTACTTGCAGCCAGGAGATTATGACGAACATAGAGAACTGGAAAGTAAATACTGACTTAACTAGCGCAGATCACAACGCAATCACTTTTTCAATAAATCTCAACAAACCTTTAGCAAAGAGACCAATTAAAAGCACACGAAAATATAATACAAAAAAAGCAAACTGGCAATTATTTAGACAACAATTTAGGCAGAATTTAATGATTACAAATATAAATGAAGAAGAAGTGGAAAAACTAGAAAGAAAAGAAGAAATTGAGGATATTATTATTAAGTATACAGCATGTATTACAGACTCAAGTGAAAAAGCCATACCAAAGAAAAATAAGAAAACAAAATATGAACTGCCCTGGTGGACAGATCAGCTAGATAAACTGAAAAAAGATATGATGACAAAGAAAAGAAGGATCTCCTGTGCAGCACCAAGACGTCGAGAGTACGTCGTAGATGAATATCTGAAGGCTAAGGAAAAGTACGAATCGGAGGCCTCGGAAGCACAAACCATAAGTTGGAAGCTGTTTTGTGGGGCACAAGATCGGGAAAACATATGGGACGGAGTATATAGGGTAATTAGAAAAACTGCAAGCCGTCATGAAGATCAACTAATTGTGAATGAAGGAAAACTGTTAAGCCCAGAGGAATCAGTAGAGTTGTTAGCCAAAACATTTTTCCCAAAAGACAACACTACTAAAGACCACCCAGAACATACTGAATTAAGAAGAAAAGCAGAAAATATAGAAGAATACATTGAAAATGATATACAGGATCCACCATTCACAAAAGATGAACTAACGTACGTAATAAGCAGTTTTAACCCAAAGAAATCCCCAGGCTCCGACGGTCTTACTGCAGATATTTGTCTGGAAGCCATTAGAGCAGAGGAACGACTTTTTCTAAAGATCATGAACAAGTGTCTCCAAATAGCTTATTTTCCAACACTTTGGAAAGAAGCAACGGTAATAGTCCTGAGGAAAGCAGGTAAAACTGACTTCAGCCACATCAAATCTTATAGACCTATAGGACTATTACCGATCCTTGGTAAAATATTGGAAAAGCTTATGATAAGAATTCGTTGGCACTTGCTTCCGAAGGCTAATCCACGACAATATGGCTTTGTTCCCCAACGCAGCACAGAGGACTCCCTCTATGACCTGATACAACACATACGAAATAACTTGACTAGAAAGCTTATAAATGTAGTTGTATCATTGGACATAGAGGGAGCCTTTGACAGCGCTTGGTGGCCTGCTATAAAGAATAGGCTTATGGAGAAGGGCTGCCCACAAAATCTTCGTAGGATTGCAAACAGTTATTTTCAGGACCGCAAAGTATGTGTTCGCTACGCTGACAGAGAATACACAACAGAGACCTCACAAGGTTGCGTACAAGGCTCAGTAGGAGGACCAACATTCTGGAATTTGCTGCTTGACCCTCTGTTGGATGAGGTAGAAAAATTAGGAGTGCATTGCCAGGCATTTGCAGACGATGTCGTCCTGGTTTTCTCCGGTCACTCAGTTCACAAAATTGAAGAACAAGCCGATCTGGTACTTACCCGTGTGTATGAATGGGGCAAAAGAAATAAGCTGAAATTTGCACCACATAAGACCTGTGGTATGGTCATAACTAGAAAGCTAAAATACGACACCCCACGCATACGCATGGGTAATGTAATAATAGCTTTAGCAGATGAAATTAAAATTTTAGGACTAGTAATAGATAAAAAACTCACATTTAAAAACCATATAAAATATATATGTGCTAAAGCATTAAACATATATAAACCCTTAGCTCGATCAGCCAAAATAAGTTGGGGGTTGAGTCCGGAGATAATCAGGACGATATACGTGGCGGTGATAGAACCCATAATTCTGTACGCAGCCAGCGTTTGGGCACCAGCCGGGCTAAAAAAATACATAAGGGACCAGCTGAACTCGGTTCAAAGAAGCTTTGCATTAAAGATATGCAAGGCTTATAGGACCGTTTCACTAACCGCAGCTCTGCTATTAGCCAAACTCATACCACTAGACCTACGTGTACAAGAAATGGCGAAATTATACGAGGCTAAAAGAGGCAAGCCTCAAGATATAATAAGCAACAGCACAGTGGAAAAAAGAATCTGCTTCCTAAAAGCACCACACCCAGCACTAGAACGCATTTACGAGTTTGGCAAAGTAGAGGACTTGAGTGCAGATACAGCGGGGAGACACAACATGACAGGCCTTAGGATATTTACCGACGGAAGTAAGATGAACAATCAAGTAGGAGCAGCCCTGACTTGCTGGGAAGACGGAGATGAAATAATGACCCAAAGGTTTCACCTTGCGTCTTACTGTACGGTATTTCAGGCCGAACTATATGCTTTATACCATGCAATAGAGGCGGCTATAAAGACCACAGAACGAGAGATAAATATCCTGAGCGACTCAAGATCCGGCCTGGACTTGATTAGGAATCCCAGAACTTATCACCCTTTAGCCTTTGGAGTTCGAGAGAGGCTCAGAGAAGCAGAGATTATAGGAAAGGACATTCGACTGTTTTGGGTCAGAGCACATGTTGGAGTCGAGGGGAATGAACGTGCCGACCATCTGGCTAAAGAGGCAGCACAAACTGCAAACCTGCACCCTGACTACGACATGTGCCCAATTTCATATATAAAAAGGAAGATAAGACAGGAGTCCATAAGGCAGTGGGATCAGAGATATAAGGACAGTAGTACAGCTTCGCTAACAAAGGTCTTCTTCCCCGGTGTTGTCGGCGCTTATAAAACACTTGGAAAAATAAAACTCACGCCGACCATCGTGCAGACACTCACGGGCCACGGGGGCTTTGGACAATATTTACATCGATTTAAATGTAAGGAGAGCCCCGTATGTGATTGTGACGATGAGACAGAAGAATCAGTTCTCCACATTCTCATAGATTGCCCAAAGTTCGCTGCGAGACGTATGGATTTAGAGCTATCAATTGGGGACAGACTGAGTAAAGATTCATTATCCGCCATTATAGCCAGCAAGAATGCAAATAGGCTCTTGAAATTCTTTGAAGAGGTAACGAGCAAAGTTAAAATGAAAAACAGTACAAGAAATTAGTATCAGTAGGTAACGCTCTAATAAGTAATGATTACTTATTAAGGTGTTACATAAATAAAATTGTACAAATTTTAAAAGTAAGAAATCATGTATATATAATATATTATAGTATAAGATAATATAGTTATATACATAATATTAGAAATAGAACAATAATTAATTCCTAGAATATAAAATTGAATGAAATGCTAAAAAAAAAAATGAGCAAGCTCATTCCAGTCCAACAGAGCAAGGCAAAAAAAAAAAAAATGAAACGAGCCGTGTCAGCTACAAAAGGTCTCCGACCACCATGTTGGGGGATAGATAGTGGACATACAAAAAAAAAAAAAAACCAAAACCAAAATATTGTAGGAAAATAAAATAGAGTTTTTCTAAGCACCATTGATTCTAGTAGGCTCTATTTGTTGTTCATATCCGGAATTTACTTTTGCATACAAAGAGTTACTTTCTTTATAATCCACATATTTCCTGTCATACTGATTTTATAGAGATTATTAGAGGAGTACAATTTGTTTATTTGCCTATAGCTTTGGAATTCAGGTGTTAATAAAAAAATAATAATGTGTGGAGACCGCAGTATATGGAAAATAAAGTTTATATTTGAATCAGCTTCGTAGGTACGGGGTTCCATAATTATATACATGGCCTACATTATCCTTTGTAGAAAATAATGTTTAAAAAAATATGTATTATTTTAAACATTATTTTCATTACTTTATAAACATTATTTTACAGTTAAGTACATTCATGTGGTAAGTATTAAGTCTTTTGTCACATTGTCCATTGTCATTGTCATTTTGCACCTGTCTAAAAATCTATCCAATGTGAAGAAAATAAACTAAGGTCAAAAATCCAATCTCTATTATTGAATATGATTTCACTTTTACATAACCATTTACATTTACTCGTAATATTCATTTTGAAGGTCTAAATAACTGTACTTTATAACTAATTTACAATTAGTTTAAATATTATTATAAATAAACAATAATATAACAATTATAAAGTCATTTAAATGTACAGAAAGGTTTAACCGAATTTCCTTTCATAGACTTTCGATACAAGACAAAATTACTTATTGCCAAGTAGATATGAAACAAGTATTATTATTGCACTTACTACCTACCTCATTAAAAAACGGTTACCAAAACCCAATTACTTGACTCCAGTGTGCCAGAATATTTTTTGTTACAATTTGATGTAGGCAATTTCAACGTAATTTAAAAGTTCTCAACTTAAGAGGCCTTTGAAAAATAAAAGTTTGCTTTATTTCCTATATATATTGAGTTTGTTAAAAAAATTGATTGTATTTGAAATCATTATTTTGGATTCAAAACGAAGCAAAGAATTCTATAAGTAAAAAATGGGAAATGCTTTCCAAAAAACCAACTTCAAATGCCACTACAAAGAGTGAAATAATTTTTATTTAAATTTTAGGTACCTACACCAATTCGAAGTCGGGCAATGTTTCATACAATCCCTAATAGTCCTTCTTACTTACTTGATGTGCGAAGAAATGACGAAGTCATAGACAATCGCCCGACTTCGAATTGGTGTAGGTACCTAAAATTTAAATAAAAATTATTTCACTCTTTGTAGTGGCATTTGAAGTTGGTTTTTTGGAAAGCATTTCCCATTTTTATTTTATACTTTTTAGTGCAAAACAATAAAATGCACAAGGCGTTGTAAAAATACCCAAATTGCTTGAGGTGTGTTTATAAAATCTGAAGAGATACCTCAAATTCACCAAGATCCCATCATCAGACCCTGACTTGATGACTTTAGTCATCAAATCAGTATCTGCTAGCAAATGCACCAGTAACTATAAAAAATACCCAACTCGCTTCAAGTATACTAGCAAAATTTGAAGAGTTCCCTCAATTTCACCAAGATCCCATCATCAGACCCTGACTTGATGACTTAAGTCATCAAATCAGTATCTGCTAGCAAATGTACCAGTAACTATAAAAAATACCCAACTCGCTTCAAGTATACTAGCAAAATTTGAAGAGTTCCCTCGATTTCACCAAGATCCCATCATCAGACCCTGACTTTAGTCATCAAATCAGTATCTGCTAGCATATGCACCAGTAACTATAAAAAATACCCAACTCGCTTTAAGTATACTAGCAAAATTTGAAGAGTTCCCTCGATTTCACCAAGATCCCATGATCAGATCCTGACCTGATGACCATAGAACAACTTGGAAAATATTACTCTTTCTAATAATACTCAAATAGTTTCATGTGTCCATATAAAATTTGAAGAGTTCCCTCGATTTCTCCAGGATCCCATCATTAGATCCTGACCTGATTAAAATGGGACCATCTGGAAACAAAACCCTCTTAAACAAAAAAATAATTTTTCAAATCGGTCCACGCGTCTTCGAGTAATCGGGGAACATACATAGAAAAAAAAAAAAAAAAAAAAGATTCCGACGAATTGAGAACCTCCTCCTTTTTTTGAAGTCGGTTAAAAAGAAAAGTAGAATCCTGAGCGTAGAGAGGAATTCAATATACGACGCCCGAGACGCGAGAACAAGAGGCGAGAATATTTTGGAGCAGATTGACACACACTATTTTTCATCTCTACATATATTATGAAAAAAACTAGGAGTAGTTACCTACCTACATAGGTACTCGAAATTCTTTTACTTACTACTTATGTACGAACGTACTTAAATTTGGAGGCTTTTTCGAATAAGTAAGATGCCATATGAATTCTTCTAAGCTTCATTACCTTTCACTGTTTTGTTAATCTGTTAAAATTGCAAGTCTAGAGCTCAGTGGAAATTGTTGATATACTTTATCTGTGGTAAATTTCAACCCACCTGCAGGGAGAACTAAGTTTCTAGTTTACGAGAACCTACACAGGCAAAATTAGCTCTCATATAAATCCCAGTATTTGCAATTTGCATGCCCAAACCCAAACTACGTAAAATTATAGATTTGTTGGTAAAAGCTCTTAGTTGAATTTATAATTACAAATCCTGTGGACAGAGAGCTGAGCTTCGGTAATGTGATGCTAACCATACTGATGTTCTGTAATATTACAGTAGTGGTTACTGTAAGTATGCATAGAATACATATTGTTTTAAATTTAGAATAAATAAATATATTAGGTCGTTGCACATATTGCATATTTAGCATTTGCGATAGCTTTGACGACCTCCCGTGCGCAGTGAGGCGCGCTCGGATGCGAGTGGGAGGTCGCAGGTTCGATTCCCGCCACGGGCCACTTTGGAATTTTTTAATTTCTAAATTGGCTCAGGTCTGCTCTGTTGGGAGGCTTCGACCGTGGCTTGTTACCACCCTACAGCAAAGACGCACCGCCAAGCGATTTAGCGTTCCGGTGCGATGCTGTGTAGAAACCGTTGGGGGTGAGTTACCCCTTCCAAGTTAGTACGATAACATTTACGGCTGCATCATCACTATCAGGTGAGTTCGCAGTGAAGTACTTACTTGTATAATGTAAACAAAAGCTTGTTTTGTATTTGAGAACTGATAAATATATACACGGTTAAATTAAAATTACCAGAAACCTCTCGGGCCATAGTTTCTAACATTATGTGACTTGTAACTTTCTTTGTAATTTTATATTTTGTGCAAAATCAAACCTACGTACAATATTCATGTAGAAAACACCCAGACACTGGAAAACATTCATGCATAATATCAGTCATCACTCAAACATTTTCTAATTGAGGCCATCGAAACCACGACTGCAGCAGGCAGCACCTTTACCTACTGTGCCGTTGGGTCGTCATCATTGATATAAACTGAGGATTTCGGGTCAGCGCAAAAAAGTGTCCGAACCAAATGAAATCCAAAACGAAAAGAGTTCCAATCGCACTTATGCAAAATGATAATGTTTATAGACATAAATTACAATGTTTTATTTTGTTTATAAAACACATCTACCCACGTTTATATAGGTCTTCTCGGGACACTTTTTACGTGAATTTTGTATAACACCCGCGGTCCATAGATTTATATGCAAATGGTCGTCACGAAAGTTTTTACTATTACTTAGCTTCTTTATAAGCGAAACCTATTCTAGTGATTTTAATCAAAAAATACATTGCCTTGTCTCTAGTTTAATCTCCATAAGCAAATTGCATTGTAAGTTCCTCTGAGGTTTTATTTATATCAAATCCACCATCACGTCTTATATGAAATCTTTTTTATCGCTTAAAGAACAACGTTTAAAGAAAATAATAGTCTGTGTTTTGATACTTAGTCATATGACAAAGATTTTAGTAAAGTATAGTAAAGTATAAAAAATACACGAGTAGGTACGTACTTTTCAACTGGTAAAGATGGTAGGTACTACACGGTTAAAGAATTATTGAACCTATTAATTCAATGGACTACAAATTCTATGAGATTATAGCAAAGATCTTAGGTTCCCTGAAATGTAGAATCGATCGATGTTACAGATGCTCTAGTCTAGTCTCGTCCTTTTCAACTTCATTCAAACTTACTTAGTCTAACATAAGCCCCCAGTAAGCGCAGGGATCTTCCAGGATTAGGTATTTCATGTAAATTTATTCTTGGGTAGCGAGTATGCCCTAATACGATCAGTTTATCGAACCCATTTACAAAAACCTATTTACATTAACATAATATTTTCAAATAAAATTCCACATTTAGGTACGTTTTTGCACTAAAATAAAGGTACTGGAAAATTACAAAATAGTTTAATATTATAAAGTTTAGTATTTTACCTATATGTATATTGTTTAAATGATAAATTTAAAAAATAAGGCTAGAACTTTCGAAAACATCAAGCGCAGACTAGAATTCATTCCATTCAGTGAATGAACCGTAATAAACAGCTAGACATGAGAAACAATGCAATCGAAAACTAAATGAAACAAAAACCAGTAAAGGCGAGCCCGACTTGAGTACCGTAAGTGTTCCGTATCATTCCGAAAAACATACTGTTAAATATCTTAAAAGTAAATTTTTCGAATGTGTCGAAGTATTAATAGGGTAGGTAAGGCTTATCTGCATAGTTTGCCTGAATGTATATGGTATACATTCAGGCAAACTATGACATTCGTATAGTATAGGGAACTGAGCTGTGCTGGGAACTGTGCTTAGGAAGAGGAGAGAAATGCAGTGCATGCAAGGTGAATAGACAGAAGATTCCCTAAATGTCCCCAGATAGCGTTATTCTATGCTATATAATAAGAGTTCAATTTTTTCTATTTTTTTTTTGGTATGGGAAAAATGCCCTTCCTTTATACTTATTGTTTTAATAACAAAGTTTGATACGTATTCTGTAACCATTTTCACAGTAGGTACAGTGATATTTTAAAAAATAGGTACGTGTCTCGTAACTACCTATTTAATTTACGGTTTTTCAGTTTTGTCAAAGCAACCGTAAGAACATTTTCTAAAGCTTCACAATAAATTCAATTATTGTTCCATTACAACGCGAGGCTGAAGTCAATGTTCTTGAAACATTGCACCGTCTTATGAGGTGTTACGTTGAACCACTCTGATACCGCTACTATTTTATAGGATTCTATGATTATTAGGGTTCGAGGCTTATTCTACTTCCTGCAGACCTTACAATAGAACCAATGAGTATTATTGAAACGGGTCATGATACGGTTCGCAGATTGAATTGAAATGAAATATCTTTATTTTCACATAGGCCTAATATATAGGCGCTTGTAAATGGTCCTTATGATATTTGTCACATTTGAATGGCGATAACTCCAAGTCGACTTAAAACTAAGTTTACGAGGGTTCCAACGCGCCCTGCACTGAGAAGAAGCCCACAACAAACTCAGCCGGGTTTTGTTTTCTGTTATCACCACTTCACAAAAGCTTTTAAAACTAATTGAGCTAGTATAATTACAGCAGTTCATTCATCCCCAAGGATTTGATTCATGTAAGTAATCCTTAATACTATAGTAAGCTTTATTAATGAGCTTTCGTTTTACAGCGACTTTGAACTTATTGAGGGATAAGTTTAATATTTCATTAGGGAGTTTGTTGTAAAAGCGTATCCCATTGCCTTTAAATGATTTATTTATTTTCTCTAGTCTTGTTTTATGAACTATAAGTTTATTTTTACTTCTAAGGTTGATAGCATGGAGATCGCTTTTCTTAACAAAGTTATTAATATTTTTATGCACATATATCAAGTTATCGAATATATACTGTGCATGTACCGTCATTATATTAAATTCTTTGAATTTTTCTCTTAAAGACTCTCTTGGGCCCATTTTATAAATGGCACGAACAGCCTTCTTCTGCAGCACGAAAATAGTATCAATGTTAGCAGCATTACCCCATAGCAAAAGACCATAGGACATAATGCTGTGAAAATAACTAAAATAATTTTCGCACCCATTGGCATATAAATGTATGGACCGCGGGTGTAATAAAAAATTCACGGATAAATTGTCCCGAGAAAACCTATTTAAACAAGGGTACATGTGTATTTTTATAAACAAACTAAACATTGTAATTTATGTCTTAAACCATTACTATACAGCCTAATTTTGCTTACGTGCGATTGGAAGTCCTTTCGCGTTTTGGATTACATTGGGTTCGGACACTTTTTAGTGCTTACCCGAAATCCTTAGTTTATAAATCAATGTTCGCACCCAATGATTTTAATGTAGGTACCTATCTACTCGTGCATTGAACATGCTCTCGGCAAAAATTTCGCCGGACGTACATAAAATTGCTTTTCCGTTTTCATGAAAATGCGAGAGAGTTCGCGATCCGGGAAATGCCGGCTCATGGAATAGCGTTCACTGGTTTGTAAAAGTTGTTAACATTGCGTAGCTTGTGTTAAAAATTATTTTTAACACGTCTGCTCAGCTACTTTTTTTAAGGTTTAGACGGTTTTATTTTTTTCCTTTTCGCTCTTACAAATACGTTGGTGGGTGTGACAGCATTGCGAGAGAATATGATTCATTGACTAAACATAATATTATATTCCTTTTACTATGTGCAATTATATTAAGAGTTGTAATTAGAGTTAAAACCTAGTATTTAAGACCCTTAACTGTATTAGTTACAACTTGTCCTAATTGCCAATAAATAAATAAATAAATAAATAAATCAATAAATAAATAAATAAATAAATAAATAAATAAATAAATAAATAAATAAATAAATAAATAAATAAATAAATAAATAAATAAATAAATAAATAAATAAATTAATAAATAAATAAATAAATAAGTAAATAAATAAAATAAAAGGATCAGCACTTACTGACGTCACGCATGCATTTTTAGGTTCCGACCTGAAACAGGATTTTTAAGTCGTCAAAACTGTAAAATGGCGCTAATGTATGCGACTGACAGCGGTATGTATTGTCAGTGTATGAAACGCGACGCCATATTTGAGTAATTTTTGACTTCAACTTACGTCCTCTTAGCGTAGCATATTTCGTCGTTGATATGATTGAAAGCGACGTTTAACCACCGAATATAACTAATAATACGTGGATTTTACCTAATTACTAAAAAAAAATATAAGCCAATTACTTAATACAAATCATTTTTGGAACAAATTACTAACGGCACAATAAAATACAAAGGTTGGTAAAAAAAGAGGTTCTAAAGCTACAAATGATTTGGCAGCGAATGATTTCAAATTCTCTTTCCTCATTAAAATTATTGGATTTACAGTACTTACTCGTACCTATGGTTTTCAACCTCATTCCATTCGCATGCCATTTTTTACAACCTGAAGGAAGGATATTTTGACTGTTGGTTTCATAATTATTGGTCAGTGTTTAATATTTTTTATCTGTTCTCTGCAGATACAGTGTCTTATGCTCTGGTAACTAACCTTGGTTCCTCAAGATGGTTTCCTTTGAACCTTAAACCTTGGTTCTTCAATATTTTTGTGTTAGACATTAAAGTATCATCAGTAAAGACGTACCCGCCAACCGATTTAGCGTTCCGGTGCGATGCTGTGAAGAAACCGTTGGGGTGACTGTACTTACCCCTTCTAAGTTAGTACGTTAACATCTTCGGCTGCATCATCACTTCCCATCAGGTAAGATCGCTGGTATAGTGTAAAGTGCAGGAATTACAAATGATTTTGGTATTACGATTGTATGGGAGACATCGTGGGTTAGTGGACTCTTAACATGTTGGTGAAAACGGGCAATACACACATACAAACGTTCGCCTTTGTAATACTCATATTTATTACTATTTCGGTTTTACAATGTAATTTTGTTTTGGTAAGATAATTTCCTGTTCCCCTAACCTAACCCTTCTGAAAATTAAATTAACTTAAACCCTTTGTTACTTGGTAGCACACAAGCTTATTCGCTGTGAAGCTAAGTCATGAACTCAAATTCTTTTAGGGGCTGTGATTCGCTACTTATCTACCTTCGATAAGTGTAGAGCTTCATATTAAATAGGTTATAATATTAAAAAAAGTACTTATGCTAGACATACAGGTAATATGTATGTATGTATATACTTTATTTTAAAACTAATCAACAATATACACAATTAGAAGTAGATACATATGTAGTAAGAAAAAAAATCGATTACGACTTTCGAGAAAAGTTTCTCAATTAAAAGATTTTCGTCTCCTTTTATTTTTCACTATTGTCAAAGAGAAATACTTTGATCTCAACTTTGATTACTCTCCGACACCCACGCAGATGCTGATAGCCTTTGCTTCCAAGAAGTGAGGAATATTCTGTCGTTTTAAAATGCAGTGGTAGGTTTTTAGGGTTCCATACCCAAAAGCCGTCCGTCCGTGTCTCAGATCACCTGGCTGTATCTCTTAAACCGTAATAGTTTACACACTTGTAATTTAAAATTTTCATAGATTATGTATTTCTGTTGCCGCTGTAACAAAAAATACTAAAAGATAAAATAAAATAAATATTTAAAGGGGCTCCCATACAACAACTTGTTGTCCACTATTTATATAGGTATTTATTTATTATATTTATTTATGTATACTCAATTACTCACGTTAATTTTTGTTTTATCTATCCATTTTAGCAAGCTGAAATTTGGAAAGTTAAAGTTCTCCTACACAAAATCTTATAAAGTACTAGCGGACGCCCGCGGCTTCGCTCGCGTTTAACCTCTGCTTTACATCCTCAGGCGTTTAGTTACCAAAATTCCTGTCTTAACTGCCATTTATTTTAATAATTTAAAGACAACAAATTCTTCCTTTGTGCTTGCTGCTACAGTCACTTATCGGTTTTGAAAATATGAGGTCAATACAAAAAGTTTAATATAGTTCAATTAGGGTACCGTACCTATAGGGAAAAAGGCGGGAACCTTATTACTGAGACTACGCTGTCTGTCCATAATAAATGGCGGCCACTTTTTTAATTCTGACCATAAATTCGTTCTCTATTCTTGCTGCGATACTCAAATATCGATTTTCAAAGCAATCGGCCCAGTAACAAAAAAGTTCAAAATGGCGGCCACTTTTATTAAATTTTGACCACAAATTCCTTCTCCATGCTTGTTGCGATACTCAAATATCGATTTTCAGACCAATCGGCCCAGAAACAAAAAAGTTCAAAATGGCGGCCACTTTATTTAATTCTGACCATAAATTCGTTCTCTATGCTTGCTGCGATACTCATATATCGATTTTCAAAGCAATCGGCCCAGTAACAAAAAAGTTCAAAATGGCGGCCGCTTTTCTAAATTTTGCCCACAAATTCGTTCTCTATGCTTGCTGCGATACTCAAATATCGATTTTCAAAGCAATCGTCCCAGAAACAAAAAAGTTCAAAATGGCGGCCACTTTTTTTAAATTTTGACCACAAATTCCTTTTCCATGCTTGTTGCGATACTCAAATATCGATTTTCAGAGCAATCGGCCCAGTAACAAAAAAGTTCAAAATGGCGGCCATTTTATTTAATTCTGACCATAAATTCGTTCTCTATGCTTGCTGCGATACTCATATATCGATTTTCAGAGCAATTGGCCCAGTAACAAAAAAGTTCAAAATGGCGGCCACTTTTTTTAATTCTGCCAATAAGTTCTTTCTCTATGCTTGTCGCGATACTCAAATATCTATTTTCAGAGCAATCGGCCCAGAAACAAAAAAGTTCAAAATGGCGGCCATTTTATTTAATTCTGACCATAAATTCGATCTCTATGCTTGCTGCGATACTCATATATCGATTTTCAAAGCAATCGGCCCAGTAACAAAAAAGTTCAAAATGGCGGCCTCTTTTCTGAATTTTGCCCACAAATTCGTTCTCTATGCTTGCTGCGATACTCAAATATCGATTTTCAAAGCAATCGTCCCAGAAACAAAAAAGTTCAAAATGGCGGCCACTTTTTTTAAATTTTGACCACAATTTCCTTTTCCATGCTTGTTGCGATACTCAAATATCGATTTTCAGAGCAATCGGCCCAGTAACAAAAAAGTTCAAAATGGCGGCCATTTTATTTAATTCTGACCATAAATTCGTTCTCTATGCTTGCTGCGATACTCATATATCGATTTTCAGAGCAATTGGCCCAGTAACAAAAAAGTTCAAAATGGCGGCCACTTTTTTTAATTCTGCCAATAAGTTCTTTCTCTATGCTTGTTGCGATACTCAAATATCTATTTTCAGAGCAATCGGCCCAGAAACAAAAAAGTTCAAAATGGCGGCCATTTTATTTAATTCTGACCATAAATTCGTTCTCTATGCTTGCTGCGATACTCATATATCGATTTTCAGAGCAATTGGCCCAGTAACAAAAAAGTTCAAAATGGCGGCCACTTTTTTTAATTCTGCCAATAAGTTCTTTCTCTATGCTTGTTGCGATACTCAAATATCTATTTTCAGAGCAATCGGCCCAGTAACAAAAAAGTTCAAAATGGCGGCCACTTTTTTTAATTCTGACCACAAATTCCTTCTGCATGCTTGTTGCGATACTCAAATATCTATTTTCAGAGCAATCGGCCCAGTAACAAAAAAGTTCAAAATGGCGGCCACTTTTTTTAATTCTGACCACAAATTCCTTCTGCATGCTTGATGCGATACTCAAATATCGATTTTCAGAGCAATCGGCCCAGTAACGAAAAAGTTCAAAATGGCGGCCACTTTTTTTTAATTTTGGCCACAAATTCCTTCTCCATGCTTGTTGCGATACTCAAATATCTATTTTCAGAGCAATCGGCCCAGTAACAAAAAAGTTCAAAATGGCGGCCACTTTTTTTAATTCTGACCATAAATTCGTTCTCTATGCTTGCTGCGATACTCAAATACCGATTTTTAAAGCAATCGGCCCAGTAACAAAAAAGTTCAAAATGGCGGCCACTTCAAAATTTGGATTTCTAAAATCCCCGAAAAACCTGAGTACGAATTGATTTTATTACCTGATAAAAACCTAGGTACCAATTTTCAGATCTGAACTACTTTTAGTTCTTCGGGAATTCCTGGATCAACGAAAAAAATCACTTTTGTATGGGAAAATCCCTTAAATGTACGATTTTTACCCCTTAAAATTTGAATTTCTGAAATCCCCGTCTTAGTACGAATTCATGACCTAATATCAACCAAGGTACCAAATTTCAGATCTCTACGACTTTTAGTTTTTTGGGAATTCCTGGAACAACGAAAAAAAAATCACTTTTG
This sequence comes from Coenonympha glycerion, assembly GCA_963855885.1. Lineage (NCBI taxonomy): Eukaryota > Metazoa > Arthropoda > Insecta > Lepidoptera > Nymphalidae > Coenonympha > Coenonympha glycerion. The sequence continues at coordinate 8,760,539 of OY979637.1, read as the reverse complement.
TATGGAAAAATCCCTTTAATGTACGATTTTTACCCCTTAGGATTTGAATTTCTGGAATCCCCGTCTTAGTACGAATTCATGACCTAATATCAACCTAGGTACCAAATTTCAGATCTCTACGAATTTTAGTTTTTCGGGAATTCCTGGAACAACGAAAAAAATTCGCTTTTGTATGGGAAAATCTCTTTAATGTACGACTTTTACCCCTTAGGATTTGAATTTCTGGAATCCCCGTCTTAGTACGAATTCATGACCTATCTATCTAGGCACCAAATTTCAGATCTCTACGACCTATAGTTTAGGCGGAATCCGTGGAACAAACCAAAATGCCTCATTCTTTTATATATATAGATGTGTGTTTGTATACACACGTTATACTCATTGGGTTAAAGCCTTTATCCTTCTTCGAAAATAAGCTGTCAATATGAGGAGATTTTAGAACCCAAAAATTCCTATTTCGTACTTACCCATCTAGAGGTTACAGCATAAAGAACCTTTAAAGAAAAAAATTTAAATCAAACTCGTCAGCAATAAAAATCACGGTTACAGAACAATCAATCAGATAATATGGATTATTCCCGCGTGTCAACAATTAATTAATTGTAAACGTGAGAGCAAAAGGCCAGACCCGCTCTCTAAACCCACATACTCACGCCCTCGCCCTTTGTTACGCCATAATCTGTTTAACGTGATACAATATACTTACTGATCGCTATAATAACGGTCTTAAATAACGAAAGTGACTGATTCCTCAGAACAATAGGTAAAAATTACGATCTTTACTTTGATAAAAATGAGAAAAAAAGAGTTATTTTCTCATCTTGCAGCATTTTGAGATTATTCAGTCAGATATAAGAGTAATATCGGAGCTTGTAAAGGTAGTTAGGACAGTTAAGATCACTTAATATGTTTCTAATATTTTTTTTACACTGAGTTGTGGGAAACAAATTGAAAATTTAAAGTGACGATTAATATAATTTCATCTTAATCATAATTTTTATTTTACACGATAACTCAATGAAATATAATTTAATTTCAAAAAACAAAAAATATAGGTATCTAACTATTTTGATAAATATTATTTCTCACTACGAAAACGGAACTAACGGGAAATTAGCTTGCGTTTCGTGCAACTTAGGTAAGTTGGCCTTAGGTATCTTAAAATTTTATCCTCGGTATAAAGTATGACGTATTAATTGAAATACAACACGCAGTATTTTGGCACTATTCCACTCGAGCAAGGCTTGCATAATGCATAGTAATAATTTTATGCAAGCTACGAAGTTTAATTGAGATTTTTTATAGAAAAAGTACATAATAAGGCGGTGCCGGGTCTAATGAGTGATGAATGAGATTTAGCATACACTAATAACAGAGTTGAAAGGAATAATTAAATAGGAAATTAAATTATGTACGCTTCAGCAAACAGTTCACTTGCCGTGAAGTCATGAGGAAATTTCTATTTAGTATTATTTGTTCTATAATGCTTTTATGTAATAAAAAAACTACATAATACCGTACGCAAAGATTGAGTTGTTTCTATAGAACGAACGCAATATCCGTTTTATTGTTTTTGCCATCGTACAAAATTGGTATTTATATCGAGAATAGAGTAGATATCTACTGCTCTATTTACTTTATACTCTAATTTTAATGGTGTTCTGTTCAAACATGATCGGTTAAAAGTGAATGTGCATTGATTAAAATGGAAGCTAAGCAATGAATGCCCAGAGTTGAGGGAATGATAAAATATCTTGTTATGCAAATCATGGATTGGTTCTTTAAAATTAGTTAAACTCTACTCATTTCTTAATATATCGTATAGTACCTACTACACAAACTTAAAGTAAGTATACACTAACGAATAACGTTTTTCCTATTCATAGACGTATAAACGTCGTAAAAAGCGCGAGAGATCAGAGAACCAATTTAACATGCAAAGTAGATGCAAACATTAATTAGTCACTGAACATTACGTTAGCGCAGATAATTGCATCGTTCATAGTTAAAAAGTATCAATTACACAAGCGACATAACTTGCACTAACAAATCGGAAACGTAAAGAAAATACCTACTAATGAATATCGATAATACCATATATGTTTAAAATTAAAGTGTTATAGATAGAGTTGTTACAAAAAGTAATTTTTCCTACACGGTTTACGTACGACATTCTTTCGATAAATTACGTAAAAAAGTGAGCGTAGAAGAAATTTGTCTGTGGTTAATGGAAATAATTGCGCTGATAGGTATTCAGTTTACGATAACAAAAAGGGGAAAGGAATGCGCTAAAATTGGCCAATCAATGATCTTCTGGAGATATAAATATAACGCCAAGGATTATACAAATATGTAAGATTATTTTGCATAATAACTAATTAGTAATTATTTTTTTATTTACTGAGCAATCAATATTAAGTATCGTTATTTTATGAGAGATGAATATCATTGATTAAATTAACATTAAGTACTTACTTTTGGTGTTCATTTAAGAAAAGCATCTTTTTTAGTTAGATTGAGATTGTATCTTTAGAGTTTAGACCAACCAAATAAGTATAACTTAGTCTAAATTTTATAAAATATACAGGTATAAATCAGCAAAGTTATTTACGATAACAATAATTGATTTCGTCCATGATCTAAATATAAAGGAAAACGGATGCATAATATTATTATTTTACTGATAACCAAGTTCGTTTAATCGGTCTTAAATCATCGCTTTTTTAAATTAATCATCATTAAATTAATCATCATCATCAACAGCTATCTTCAAACATGCAACCACGACGAGGTCACCTCTTGGAATAAAAGTCCTTTCAGCTAATCAATAAACCATTAACAAACTATTCGGCCCGAGCTTCAAAGTAAGCGGTGCTTTGCCATGACGTGTCTAGTGTCTACATTTTTTTAAACAATGCTTCTGTTAGGACGGTATAGCGTAAGCGAAAGAATATATATGAAAATCTTCGAAAACCTAGAAAGTTTCTCTGTGTCTGTCTGTCTTTCTGTCTGTCTGTTTTCCTATCATGTTAAAACTTAACAATTTTGTAACAGAATCTTAATACGAATAATTAGGTATGTAATGATAATAATAATTCAAAATCGTCTACAGATATAGTGGATATGAATTATAAACTAACGTAGCCACTCAAGTGAATTTATAATTTTGAATCATAATAAATTAAGACACGTCATGAAGCAGTCATTAATTACCTACGTCATTAGAAAAGCTAACACGAAACACATGTATTTAGTTGTAAAATTGCAAATAAGGACTATAGTTGGAAACAAACCAAATCCCATTTTAATCATATCGGATCAACTTCAATTTTACAATTATCAATATGTATCGGAAATTGTAAATTGTGTTCATGCAATAATGAGATGAAACGTTGAGCTTTGTAAGCATTAGAATTGTACGCGGGGATGCTATATGTGAAATATTGGACAGACTACAAAATGTAGAGATATTTTGCATTCAAGTCTTTTACAGGTTTGTACTGACTGGTGGAACATGACGCATCACTTGGCTTTGTTTGCTGAAACTCGGGAAGTTGTAAAGTTCTTTGGCCGTAAAGAGATTTTATAGTTAGACTGAGAAATACATTTTACTTTCCAATTAAGTACAAAGTTTCGTTGCATAGTTTTCTTTAAACTGTACTTTTCTTTTAGGTTAACTATTTTCAGGAAATATGTTTTAAAATTTTACAACTTTTTAATATCTTTTATATTTTGATCTTGGCAGGAGTCGCATAACGTTGTACTTTCAGTTTCATCAATTTATGACGCATAGCTAATAATTATGTGTATCACCGAGTTTCTATTGCTTCAATGAATATTTCATTTCAATTAATAAATGAATTGGGTTGATAGTTTTTCACGCTGATAGACAAGATAGTAAATATTTATTAACATTATGTTTTAAAGCTGTTATTATATTATTATTTATATTGTTTTAGTGAAAGGTAATTAAACACGGATGGAAGCAAAGTATCTATTAAGTAGCTTTCGGGCTTTAGTTTAAGTGGTAGTTTTGAACTACCATTATTATTTATCGTATGTTGTTAGATATGACGTGTGAAATAATATGGTTACGCAAAACGAGTGTAATGACTGACTGACAAATAAATAATGGTGATGAAAATAACTGACCTTTGATACCATCATCATAATCAAATTATCATCATTTAAATAAAGCACCTCAATAAGAAGATGTTTATATACCTGCTCTGATTTATTATGATGCTCTTGCCAAAAGTATTGTAATATAAAACAGCGGAACCTTTATATAAATTATTATATACGAGTAGTTATGGTTACAGCCAAAAAAGAACTCTATTTTCTTTCTCTGAAAATTAATCTAATTCTCAAAATTCTTTCCTATTACTTTTGAAGTACAATCTGCGGATAAAGCCTGTCATAAATTAGTTGTCATCATAACTAAGTTTTCAAAGATTAACAATTACAATTTAATTTAATTTACCTATATTTTTTATGAATGACTATTCACATTTACATAATATTCTTTAGGAATCATTGCATTTTTCTCAACAAATCGATCTATTTGCAGTTTTAATTTGAAATGCAAATCAAAACATTTAATTATAACTGTGTACAGTATCTGAAAAGGTATTTAATTTATGTCGGTATTAAAAGGCTGGAACTTGTAAGCCAGTGGGAACGCTTACAGCTCGTATACTCCACTAAAGTAAAATTTAACAAGGGTCATCAGCTGTCCGGATTTACAGAGGTTATCCCGGACTTAGTTGTATCCACTATCCCGTGTATAAGAATTTTAGTGAGCCCCAAAAGTATAATATCCTGGGAAAATAACACTCAAGTAATGTTTTCTATTTTATGTAATCGTTAGTAGGGAATAGGGATGTACCTAGTTATTCATAAATTACTTGTATACCTACTTTTGATACCGATAAATTGACTAATTCACTTTTTGAAATTTCGAGACATCCTTCTGTGGTTCAGTGCAGTTGGCGGTTGACATGCACTAGAATTTAAGGGCATACAAGTATTATAGCAATGTTTATTCGGTAACCGGCTGTTTGAAAACTATAAAGACAATTACTTTCAAATTTAAACGTCGTGTATTCTGGGTCTTAACTCTAAATACTCTAAATTGGCCTTGAAGCAGAAACAAGATTGGATAAATTAATTTACTCGATAGAAAGTTTTATCAAAAGTTATACTCTAAAATCTCTATTTTACTATTTTCTATCAGAAACTACAATGGATTATGGATGTAAAAATGCTCAGAAATGGTTTTTGATGTCTGGCTTAGTTTTTTAGTAATTAGTTAAAACATCGTTTTTCTGTTATATTCTTATACTAAGTACTAACTAGGAAATAAAGAAAATATTATGAGTTATGACACACGTATGATACATTATGTAAATATTAAAAGAAAAATGATCAAAAATAATACAATGTATTATATTGTTATTATATTTGAACAGCTATCCCAGCGTATTATGTAGGTACCTATCTAGTGTTTTTTTAAACCGTACTAACTTCCGTAGGAAAATAATTGCTTTTAGCTTCTAAAGATAACATAAATAGCTACATAAGTAGTAAATTTTATATTATTATCTAAGTTTATTAAGTTACCCGTGATTTTTTCCGACCTAATTCATGCTTGAGTAAACAAATCACGATTCGTGGAAAACAACATTTCGGATATAGCACGCTCTTGACCTTGACTTCTTTGTTTTCGTCTCTATTATGTACCTAAGCCATACACGTTACGGTTTACCGGAGAGGTACCGACCGACCTGTGCATTTTTTTTTGACCTGCGCAGGCGACCAGAGCAAATTCAAAAATCGATTTTGCTCCGGTCGCCCGTGTGCGTAGGTACCTGCGCAGGTCGTCCGTCTGTTTTAATTAACGCAAGACCTAGCAGTGCTAGTGCTTCTTCGTCCTTACTCGATGCCATCGCAAATAGAACTGAAGACCGCTACGGTACACCGGAACGTCCCCATACATGCTACCAGTAGCCCTATTCTGTAACTCGGTGCCTATCAAAGAATGATAGCCACTAGCAAATGTTTTTCATCCATTGATGTTTTGCTAAGGAAATGTTATTTTTATTTCATAGCAAACTTTCAATGGATAAAAACAATTGCCAGTGGCTATCATTCTTTGATAGGCACCGAGATACAGAATACGGGCGCTGACCTGTGCAGGCTAAACTGCACAGGTGACCTGTGCGGTGGACCGTAATGTGTATGGCCGCCCTTAGGTATTTAGACTTACTTTTTTAATGTTATCATTGTTTTACTTAATTAATTTACCAAATGACAATTAGAAACGTCAATTAATAGCATCGAATTAAAAGTCGGAGTATAGGTACTTAAGGTCGGCGGGTAGGTGTGCAAATAGTGACACGTGTTTTCATAGTTCTAATACAGAATAATTATAAAAAATTAAAATCAAGTGGTATTTAGTGTAAAATGTTTTAATAATTCATCTTCTACATACCAGCAAGTAATCCATTCATAAAATCATCAAGCACATTTGAAGTTATATACATAAACACAACTCAGGAAGTCTGACACTTAGCATGGAGGGTCTGGAGGCAATCGAGCACACTATTTCAGCACTGAAAGAGCACTTTGAGACACGCATGGCTGATTTCCAACATCAAGTGCAAACTTCTATCCCTGCAACTAGTCCAACATCTAACATTGCTGCGCAGTTCGGTGCTTTCAGGCTTTTTGTCATGGCATCTCTTGAAAATCTGCAACTGCAAGTTCAGGTGCTTTCTCAGCAGTGCGATCTCATGGAAATGAGAAGCAGAAGGAAGATGTTGTTGGTGCATGGGGTCCCGGAGGTGCAGAAAGAAAATGTCCCGGCTACTGTGGTGAAGGTGTTGTCAGAACATCTTGAGGTTCCCGAGGTCACTGTCAGCAGTTTTCGGTTCTGCAAGCGACTTGGTCAGCCTAAAGATGGAAAGGTACGGGCCATTCTTGTAAAGTTCAGTGAATTATCTTTACGGAATAAGATCTGGTTCTCGAAAACTCAACTCAAAGGCACTGGAATCACACTATCTGAGTTCTTGACAAAGGAACGGCACGAAGCTTTTCAGGCTGCAAGACAGAAGTTTGGAGTAACACGGTGCTGGACTAGAGACGGGGTCATCACAGTCGTGGGGCCTGATGGTAAACGCCACCGTGTTAGTTCGGTATCTGAAGTCAAGCGTATCGGTTCCAAGCCGACTGCCCCTGCGCCGACTACTGCTGAGCTCCCAAGTACCGGTATGAGCCAAGCTACAGGGAGTCGTGCTAACCCTCCTGTCTCTAGTGCAAAAGTTGCTTCTCAACCTCACAGAGTTAGGCGAGATAAGAAGTAAATTATATATATCTTTGCCATGTACTTTTTTCCACTGCATTATTGTACGAGTACGTTCCCTTGCTATTTGCTATTTGCTTTGTAGGTACTACACTCAGTACTATGTATGTATGCTTAACTGACTATTGTATTTTTCTTTAGTCAAGTTCCTATTTTTATTATTTTTGTACCCACAAATAATATTTTGTATTTACTATTTTCACAAATTATAGCAAATTTACACTTGTTATTTAATGTCAAACGACTCACTTTGACTTTTGACACTTATTTCGTTGTCAAATATGTCAAGTTCGAACGTCATTGCATAATGTCAGTTGTCACTTGTCGTGATGACATAGATAATAGACTCTGTTTTGTTCATGGAGATACTTTGATGTTAGGTCCATGGTTTTGTTTGCCTGTGTTGTTTGTGGTATACTCCATGGGTTTACTACATTATAATGCATTATTCAAATATTCAATACATAATGTGTTATTTAATAATGTTTGAGTTGGGATCGTGCATCCTCCGTTTGTGCTGAACTTTTACTATGGAGTATGTCACTTTTTATCTATTTTTATTTTTTTTTTATTTTTATTTTTATATAGCATTTTTTGTAAGAACAGTTTAGTGTTCTCCATAATGTTTTAGAAGGCTGGTATGTGGAGGAATATTTTATTTTATTATTTTAGTTTTAAATAGTTTGTAGTTAGGTATATATTAGGTATTATATATTAGCGGTTTTATTATATTATTTATATTATAAGTAAGTATATTTATGATGTCATCCTCAAACCTTAGTATTGACAGTGATTTATTTTTATCAGCATCCTCGGGCGATGAGATGGACACAAGTTTTCACAGTACAATTACCTCCATTCCAATTAATGTATCTCTAAATTCGATCTTCTCAGACTGTGTGAAAAATTTCAATGTTGTTCATATAAATGCTCAAAGTATTCCGGCTCATTATCCAGACATGCTTGCGTCATTCGATTCCCGTAATATTCACGCCATATTAGTGTCAGAGTCGTGGCTCAAACCCTGCTTGCCATCTACGGCATACTCGCTACCAGGGTTTCACCTCATTCGCAATGATCGCACCAACAGAACAGGTGGTGGCGTGGCGATCTACCTTAGATCCCACATTGCTTTTCAAATTGTTAGTTCGTCATGTCAACCGCCTCCTGTTGATGGTGCTGAGCATTTGCTTATTGAAGTGTGTATGTCCCAGGCAAAGATTCTCCTGGGTGTGTTCTATAGCCCCTCCTTATTAACGAATTATTTTCAATCCTTTGAAACCATCTTAGAATCGTTAGTCCCTGCTTACAGTCAAACTATTTTAATGGGTGATTTTAATACTTGTTTACTTAAGAAAGATAACAGAGCTCAAAAGCTTGAGTCGATAATTGAGGCGTGTAATATGGAAATTCTTCCCCTTTCAGCTACACACAACTTTCCCGGCTATTCTCCTTCCCTTCTTGATTTAATAATGGTCTCCTCTCCTAATCTTGTTTTTAAACACGGTCAGATTTCTGCCGATGCCTTTTCCTATCATGATCTTATTTTTCTCTCGTATAAAGTGCGTCCTCCTAAATTAAAACCCAAAATACTTCTGCGGCGTAATTTTGCAGGAATTGATATTGATCGATTGTGTGATGATGCTCGTAAAATTGATTGGGCAGCCGTAGAATCCGCTCCTAGTGTGGATCTAAAAGTTGAAATTTTTGTATCCCTGCTCACTCAACTTTACGATGTCCACGCGCCCATACATCCAGTAAAAATGAAGCATTTGCCTGCCCCCTGGCTAACTGACGAGTTAAAAAATATGATTTTAAAGAAAAATGTTGCCAAAACCAAATTTAAGAAGAACAACTCCGATGAAAATCGAAGAAAATATCATAAAGCCAGGAATCGCTGCAATACATTATGTAGAGATGCACAACGACGCCATATTCACTCTTCAGTCGAGAACGGCGACTCGTCCAGAGTTTGGAAATTTCTTGAAACGGTCGGAGTCGGCAAACCTTCCAATAACATTTCGATTCCGCCATGTATTGACTTGGAGCTTTTAAATCAACATTTCTCTTCTACTTCGAACTCTTTTGACAGTTCATATAAATTACGCACTCTTCATTCACTTGCTGAAGCTCCGACTCCTAATTATCCTCCGTTCGAGTTTAGTCAATTCACTGTATGTGATGTTAAGAAGAATGTGTTGTCTATTTCTTCGAATGCTGTCGGCAGTGATGACGTTAGCCGTGCTATGATTATCCCTATCCTTGATATCGTTGCTCCTGTTATTGCTTATATCCTAAATGAATGTATTTCTTGCTCCAAATTTCCTGAACCCTGGAAAAGCGCTCATGTTATACCTCTTCCGAAGAAGGCTGTTCCTGTTAACTTCTCTGATTTCCGTCCTATTTCAATCCTTCCTTTCCTTTCCAAAGTTTTAGAAAAGCTAATTTATCAACAGTTAAATTTATTCCTTAATAGAAACTGTCTGTTTAATCCTTTCCAGTCCGGTTTTCGTCCTGGTCATAGTACGGTTACAGCTTTAATAAAAGTTACTGACGACATACGTTGGGGCATGGACAACAAGCAACTCACTGTTATGACTTTGCTGGACTTCAGCAATGCTTTTAACACGGTGGATTTTGATATCTTACTAGGTCAGTTGCGTTCTCTTAACATATCTCCATCAGTTATTGACTGGTTTCAGAGTTACCTTAGTGGTCGCCGGCAGCGTATTCGCTTTGAGGAAACTCATTCCTCTTGGTGCGATATCTCTGCTGGTGTGCCCCAAGGCGGCGTGTTGTCACCATTGCTCTTTTCCATCTTCATTAACTCAATCAGTCATAACCTTTCTTCTCTCTATCATATGTATGCAGATGATGTCCAGCTTTATACCCAGTCTTCGTTTGAAAACCTGCCAGATGCAATCGCCAGAATGAACTCAGACCTTTGCTCCGTCCTTGAATGGAGCAAATCATTTGGACTTAATGTAAATCCGAGTAAATCACAGGCAATCGTTATTGGTAGCCAAAAGCAGATATCGAAAATTGACTGGCGGTCACTTCCTCCTATTGAGTTCAATAATGTTGTTATTCCGTACTGTGAGAACGTAAAGTATTTGGGAGTGTATCTTGATAGGACCTTAAGCTGGGCTCAACATGTTAAACAAGTCAGTAGGAAATTATTTGCATCCTTGGGCTCCTTGCGTCGCCTTCGATCTATTCTTCCAATTCCTACAAAAATTATGCTCGCACAGACTCTTCTCCTTCCTATTCTTGATTACGCTGATGCAAGCATTGTCGACTTAAATGAAAACCAATTAAGTAAGCTTGAGAGACTTCAGAATTCCATTATTAGGTTCATATTTGGTTTACGCAAATATGACTATATCTCACAATTTCGTTCTCGTCTTAATTGGTTACCTATCCGACTTCGCCGGAATCTACACATCCTTTCCATTCTGTACTGTGTTCTGTTTCATCCTTCTGCGCCCCCTTACTTAAAAGAGAAATTCAATTTTGTAGGTCAACCTGGAGAATTGCTCCGTTCTTCGAGGAAACTTATTTTGATGATGCCTGCGCATAGGTCTTCCTTCTTTCATAAGTCTTTTACGATTCAGGCTATTAATCTTTGGAATGCCTTACCTCTCGATATTAGAGAGGCCCAGACTATAGGACAGTTTAAAAGACTTGTGAAAGATCACTTTATATCCCAGTTGCCTGAGTGCTGATGACTAACTGTCACCTATAAATTTGTAATCTCAATACTTATTATATCCTCTCTTGTTCTATTGTTTTGAGGATTATTTTTATTGTATTTGTATTATTTTATATATTTATATATATGTATATACATATGTATATATTTGTATTTATGTACAAGTATATATAATATAGTTTAGTTTATAGTATAAGTAATTTATTGTAAGTAGTTTATTGTATTTATTTATTCTGGCACCCCGCACCACCAACCGCGTATCCAGTTTCAAATATTCCTTCACATTATTATTGGTTGCCTGGTAGAAATCGCTATGTAGCGATAAGGCCGCCAAATTGTACTCCTAAGTTTGTTTGTATTTAATTTAAGTATTTCTTTTCTATATTTTATTCTGTGGTGTGCAATAAAGTGTTTATCTATCTATCTATCTATCTACTTTATAGATTTTTAACCGACTTCAAAAAAAGGAGGAGGTTCTCAATTCGTCGGAATCTTTTTTTTTTTTTTTTATCTATGTATGTTCACCAATTACTCGAAGACGCGTGGACCAATTTGAAAAATTCTTTTTTTGTTTAAGAGGGTTTTGTTTCCAGATGGTTCCATTTTAATCAGGTCAGGATCTGATGATGGGATCCTGGAGAAATCGAGGGAACTCTTCAAATTTTGTATGGACACATGAAACTATTTGAGTATTATTAGAAAGAGTAATATTTTCCAAGTTGTCCTATGGTCATCAGGTCAGGATCTGATCATGGGATCTTGGTGAAATCGAGGGAACTCTTCAAATTTTGCTAGTATACTTAAAGCGAGTTGGGTATTTTTTATAGTTACTGGTGCATATGCTACCAGATACTGATTTGATGACTAAAGTCATCAAGTCAGGGTCTCATGATGGGATCTTGGTGAAATCGAGGGAACTCTTCAAATTTTGCTAGTATACTTGAAGCGAGTTGGGTATTTTTTATAGTTACTGGTGCATTTGCTAGCAGATACTGATTTGATGACTAAAGTCATCAAGTCAGGGTCTGATGATGGGATCTTGGTGAATTTGAGGTATCTCTTCAGATTTTATGAACACACCTCAAGCAATTTGTGTATTTTACAACGCCTTGTGCATTTTATTGTTTTCCACTAAAAAGTATAAAATAAAAATGGGAAATGCTTTCCAAAAAACCAACTTCAAATGCCACTACAAAGAGTGAAATAATTTTTATTTAAATTTTAGGTACCTACACCAATTCGAAGTCGGGCGATTGTCTATGACTTCGTCATTTCTTCGCACATCAAGTAAGTAAAAAGGACTATTGTATGAAACATTGCCCGACTTCGAATTGGTGTAGGTACCTAAAATTTAAATAAAAATTATTTCACTCTTTGTAGTGGCATTTGAAGTTGGTTTTTTGGAAAGCATTTTTCTTTCAAAATCATATGTTTCATTCGATTCGTATGGAGTTTGACAGAGTGAGGCACGTCATCGTGGATTGAAATATCTATAGCTTAGGACAATTCTCCCAGTCCATGCCGCTTAATGAACTAAAATATGGAAGGTTTTCACTATCAAGGTAGAGCCGTTATTGATTACTTGTTGTTATTATATATAAGTAACCAATAACACCTACAACATATGTATAATACATATATCATTGCCTACAACAATATCGTGTTATGGAGTAGGTCAGACCCTTTATGCAGGTATCGAAATAGCTCTCTATTATTCCCAGAATATAACGTTCCAATAATGTTAAACAATGGGTGAAAATTAAGCCTAACTGAATTATACACGATCCTATATTATAATATGACACAAAATTATGTTTTGTCAAATAAGTATACCTAGTCGGTATTGCATGAAAGCAGGCATTATTTTGCGGAAATACATAATAAGCAGGACATATTAATTTGTTTTGCTATAATCCGCCCTAGAGTGCTCTACAATTTCGAATTGTGAAGTCAACATCTCCTGAGGATCTCCCGTTGCAGGGACGAAACTTGCGTCAAAGAAAGTGTTGGAAGAAATTGTGTGCGGTGTTTCATGTGCGATGTTCCTGCATATTGGACCATACAGAATCTTTTCAAGTAGCGGATTATAGCAAAACAAATTAATCTGTCCTGCTAAATGTAGCAACAGTTACCAGTTTTCATGCATTTGAGAATTATATTGCATAGCGTAGTTTAAAAAAAAAAAAGTTAACATTACACAACCAACAACTCCTGCATAACTTAGTTAGATCGAAAACGTAAGCAAATTACTGCTAATGAAAATTACACCACGCCTATCATTAATTCATTTTTTGTGCAGGTACGAAGTTTCCCCCTTTACATTCAACATTCCAGGAGTAAATTGGATTGGGAGTTAATTTCTCTAGTGAAATATTTTAGCCTGTCAGTTGATAATATAGGTACTAGTTTCATAAGAGTTTCATAGACGTTAGACACATTATTGTCACCATCGATTCAAATAGTCAGTGCAGATGTTGAGTTTCTTGCCCGTTCTTCTCGGTGCAATACTGATTTCCGAACGTGGCGGTAGAGTCTGACATTTCGCAAGTGCCTGTAAGTTAGGCCTATGTGAAATAATAAACATTTTGTTTTTTGATGCAATTCATAGGTAATTCTAAACTTTATTGGCAGTACGCACTAGACGTATACCTACCTAGTAGGTATGTATTTACCTACATTAACTAACAAAGCGTAGGTACTGCAGTCAGTAACTTCACTAGCTAAGTACAGAGTGGCAATGATTGAATGTTCGGGAAGTCCCATATCGTATATCAATACAATGTCACAACAGATTTCGTACAATAATGGATTACTGTCAATCAATGGGTTTTATTGATAAATGTTTACCTTTTTATGTAAAATACAATTATTGGAGCAGTAACCGCCGGCCCTAATAAGGTAGTTTTTGTTTTTCAATTTGTCATTTTAGGACAGGTAAAAATCTGAGATTTGAGAACATGTACAGCCTTTTCCCCAATTTGTGGAAACAAAACATAGTCCCCTGATTCTTTAAAAATATTTATAGTAGCGACAAGTTTATATCTATGCAGTTGACCTGTTAATGCTTGTGTCAATTATGCAGCCAAGGCGCGCCAATTGGCTGGTGATGGCTGCGTTGCTATGGTTACCGGCGATGGTTGGCCGATGTACAATTTTATATTTTCGAAAATCATGCTCGTTTTCACCGACAATCCCTATAGTTACCTGAGCCCTGAGGTTACAGTTTTTATAAATAAAAATTGTCACCTATGGGTATAGGTGCTCCTTAAAATTAGGCGATTACCGGTGAAAACGAATATCATAACTCTTGTATTCTCATTCCTCTATCGACGGTGATACTCGTACTACAAGATTTTCACTTAGCAGTCCTATAAATCAAGAAGACCTTATCTCGGTAAGTCTTCATGTAAAAAACAATTGATTCACAACAAGCTAAAACCTTAACCTCGATAAAATATAAAGATAAAAAATTAAACACCGTCAAATAAGTTCATCACCCAGTGACTGAACGAGCGATCAAAACTCCATATTTAGATCTTTGTAAGTAACGAAAAAGTTTTAAATTTTTAAATTAACCAGAAATCAATGTAAGTAGTGTTTAGAATTTCGAATTAGTTTGAAATAAATAAACTAGATTTGAAAAGTCGACTAATGCGATGATGATGATTAGTACCTATTTAAGAAACAGGTTTGATTCAACGTGATTGTTTCCAGATTTCAAATTGATTCTTCAAGCCGAAATTCATTGTTTCTCGCATGAAATTATTCGCGCCCACAAACAGTACGCCGAGAGAAAAATTCCGTAATAAAAAAGAATTCTTTATTTCATCTTAATTTTTTCAGGCTGTATGATTTCATTGCTGATATAATATTTGGTAAAATGAGACAAGAAACAATTGTGACAGACAACAGATCAAAACGTAATTTTCACAAATTTATTTATTCCTGAAAACATTGTTTACATCCTGCTGATATCACGAAAAATAAGAAATTTATTTATAAAACACTTAAGTTTTTAAGACTCATAATTATTAAGTATATCACAAACATAATATTCCTTTATTATGATTCTTAAATCTTGATTCATGTGATGAGAAAAGATTAAGGGGGATAAAGGGTATCCATCAAAGCAAATGGTATAGTCGATAAGTCTTTGAACAGAGTAAAATTGCATTTCACCACTTCAGTGATAGATTATTTTCGCATCTCTGATAACTTATATACTTAACTTACTAATACTTTAATACCTACTAATAAAACTGACGAAAAAATATTAAAGGCCTGCCCAGTAAACATGTCAAAAGCCCGTGTTTGAATTTAAGTAGTCCTATTTTGCGAATGTCTGTATCCTATACCTTTAAACGAGCAATTCTTGTATATATGTATATATATTTCTATATAATATGAATCTCGGAAACGGTTCGAACGATTTTCATGAACTTTAGTATACTGGGGTTTTTGGGGGCGAAAAATCGATCTAGCTAGGATTTATCCTGTGATGTAGTCGGGAGTGTGACCTCACGACAGGGCAATTGGTAATTGATTAGCAAGCGTGGTGCCGATCGGACGTTGTCTTAATTATTATAAAATATAATTAATTGTGCAAATAAATCAAGTATAAAATAGTTCTGTTGATATTTATTTAAAGTTTCCGTTACCCTGAAGCTGTGTCCACAGCTTAACTTATTTGACAAAAGTCAAGTAAATCACACGGACTTTTAATAAATAATTTATCGTTTCGTTAATTCTATTTTATTGCGTTTATTTGCAGGCGAATATACTTTATAAAAATGTATTAACCTGTTTTTAATATTCTTTACATGTACCTATCTACTTCAGCTAGAGCTTAGCGTATATCTTAATTGGCTTAATACAATATAATTAATACACGTACAACAAAATGTTGGCATCGCTAATAGTCTTTTTGGAATGAAATTTTATGTCATAATTGATAATATTATCTAGAAATATTTCGTTGTAAGAGTAACTTGGGTTTAAAAACCCATAATTAGGGAAGTAGAATTATTACATTTAATACCGGTGAAAGGTGTGAATCCTTGATTCACAACTTTGCCTCTTAACACAGGGTCACCGGTTCAAACCCCGGGGTGCCATGGCGTCCGGATAAATCCGGACGTTAGCTTTTTGATTCAAAACTTTGTTTAAAATTCAAAACTTCGTTTACAGTTTTTTATTATTAAAAACATAAATGTTTTAAAACAGATTCAGATGCATAAACGCTATACTCGCAAAATTCCATAAAGCCTACGATGTCTACTATTTGCGAAAAACTAAATAAAATTTGAATTTCGTGGGCTACTTGGAATGAATCCTTTTAATGCGTTTTAGAAAACAAAAATTTCATTTGCTTGAAAGTGAAGGAAAACATCGAGAGGAAACATGCATGCCTGAAGAGGTCACTAAAGTGTTCTCAAAGGTGTAAGATACCCGCCAATCAGCACTTACCTAGCTAGCGTAGTGGGCTATAGCCAAACCCCTCACCTTATAAAACACTCGGATCCAGCTGTGAAAGGAAGGAAATTTTAACGTTCTATGGATCTATGATATAACTATTGCTGTTTCTTGATTTCTTCACATAAATAACAAAGCAACGTGCACTGGAAAAAGCTTAAGTTATATGGTCCATAAAAATTACTAACAGGAAATTGGCTCGAGGGAAATCGACAGGCGTTCAATATATTGTTATCATAGATACGACGACTTTGTAATTTGTTCACACGCTAACAGCCCGTTTTTGTACTTTATCGAATAGCATTTTTATCACTTTTTACATACCTAAATGTTTTTGCCTTAGGAAAATCTACTCCTACTTAATTTTTAAGGAGTAGGTAATCTAAATAGCTTGTCACTATTGCATATTGCATAGTGACAAGCTATCTGGTAAACTGCTGGGTTATAGAAATTATTATCAATTTGAGTGGGAGTTCTCAGATTTCCAATCATGGCCAATTTAAGGTTTATTTATATATAAATTGGCATAAGTTCTGGTTTCATAGAAAGCCTTGGGAGCGAATCAATATCATCGTCTCAATTGCTCACTATTTTCTGCCCAACGTGCCCTTTATTTGGACATTTTTTTATCTTCTTCATGTTCATTTAATATTTTTGAGCTAAACAGCTTTCGATAATTACTAAGACGTAAAGGCATCTTAGTCATGACGTTTTTTTAATATTATTTATGATCGGCAAGTATGGACTTGGACACCGATAAAGTCGTTTTTCGTGGAAAAATCGAAGAATAAAAGATACTGAAAACGGAAAACATTGGTATATAAATTTACCATAAATATATCCTTTAAATATTAGATGAATGTAAAAGGATATGGGTTTCCTTTTTGCTCGATTTACTTTTACTGATCATAAACCCTCATCTTTGAGATTCTTAATAAAAATATGTTAACCATAAACATGGAATCAGTAATTTTTTTTGCAATAAATATGTTCCACAGTACCTAGGTACCTATGTCAGACATTTTGTCGTCATATTAACTAATATAAATTTACTTCTCTGATCTGTGGTCTTAACTGAACATAATGGGGACTCAAACCACGTGGTTTTACCTCAGGGTCTCTACCTAAATCCAACGACTCTTTGCGTTTCTCATAATGTCGGAGAAACATCTGCTGAAACATCAGCGGCGAACTTTCGAACTTTGTAGGTACATTTGAGAGTTTGCAATAATTGAAGAACAAAAGGCTCAATATTAAAACAGCTAGCAGTCGAAAGTTACTGTTAGATTTTTTTATTCATTATAGGTTGCTTGACCACAATCTCACCTTGATTGAAAGTGACGATGTGGTCGAAAATTAAATTTAAATTTAAAAATTAAACTTATTGCTAATTCAACTAATTGCTGTTTCACGCTATAGCATTAAAATTTCTAGTCAATAAATAATTCTTTTTAACACGTAATTATTAAGAAACAATGCTGATATGACAAGTCGTTCCTAAGCTTGTAATTATTTTTGCTGCACATTTATTTTTATATCCATACACTTTAATCTCTTTTAGTAACGCAGTAACACGTTAATTATAGACACAGTTCTTAGACTCATATATTTTATGTTCTAGTATTTAGGCACAGTATTTTTATTATGATTTTATTTCACATATTTCAACATAAAAGTAGCCCAGTTGCGTTGATCCGAGTTATTAGCGAAACGACAATTTATTTCGTAAAATTTTCGATTCCAACTTAATCAATCGCTTAGCACAATAGGCGTTTTGCCCTTTGTAGCTTTGCCTTTTATTACTTCATTCTAGCGCTATTTATTGTATTTCCGACGTGTAAATTGCGCTCGATTTAACATCGAAGTTTATTGTGAAAATAAGAACGATCGTTCTACATTCTACGTTTCGTACTTGCAAACCTTGATCTCACTCTCTATTGTGATTGAAATTAAATTAATGAAATTAATAGCAAGCTCTGTACCGTACCTACAGTGTCACCAAATGAACTGGTTAGATGGAAAAAATAACGCCGTCATCTGAACAGAAAAGATGGTTGGACTGTACGCTGCCTATAGAAAACTTGTACCTTGTAACACGAAAATGATAATAATAACTTGTTTCAGAAACTTTTATTGTTCTTATTAAAAATTTTTAAAGAATTATGTAGTATTAAATTTATTCCCTAAAATAAATCTTATGGCAATTTGTTAAAGTTTTTAAAGTTTTTAATACGTAAAACAATGGTCATGAACGTATTTCACAGCAATACTTATTATTGCTTTTCTATTTAGTTTACATATAGGTTCTTAAAATAGCTACAATGAAAATTGTCTTAATTAGGGTTCCATACCAATTTGGTAAAAATGGAACCCTTATGGTGAGACTTTCTCCGTCCGTCCGTCCGTCCGTCCGTCCGTCTGTCACACTCGATTTTTTCAGTAACCATTCAAGCTATCGACTTGAAATTTAGAATAGTTATAGGTAATAGTGACCCGACGTCATAACAATCGTAAAAATTTGGGAATTGTTTTTATTTTTATTTAAAAAGGGGTAAAACCGGGTCGATAAAATTTCAAAATGAGATAACAATATTGAGTGGGGTATCATTTAAAAGGGCGTTACTTGTGTATTCTAAAACTATTTTTTATTTATTTTTATGCTTGATAGTTTTTGATTTATTGAGCAAACTGTCGAAAAAAATACCGTTCCCCCCCCCCTTATCTCCGAAGTTTACCAGTCGAAAAATCTGAAATAATTATAATCAATAGAAGTTAACGTATATTTTACAGGAAAAATAAAATCATTTCGCTGACTAATATACTTTTTTTGATAATAACAATAATCCGCCAAAAACAAAGTTACGTTTGCGGTTTGCCAACAAAAGTACCTACATGTAAATTATACTCGTAAATTCATGAACAAAAGTGATTTTTTCAATGTTTTACTTCTTTTATGGTATGGAACCCTCGGTGCGCGAGTCCGACTCGCACTTGGCCGGTTTTTTTAGTATGTAGTTACTTTATTGTATATACTACCTAGGTATATACTTACCTAC
Organism: Coenonympha glycerion; assembly: GCA_963855885.1. NCBI lineage: Eukaryota > Metazoa > Arthropoda > Insecta > Lepidoptera > Nymphalidae > Coenonympha > Coenonympha glycerion. Next base: position 8,740,936 of record OY979637.1, on the reverse strand, counting down.
CTAGGTATATATTATTGTATTACCTACCATAGGTATATACTTACCTAGGTATATTTTTTCTTAGTGTTACCAAAACTTGCGTTTAACGATAAGATTAACCATGCAATGTAAATATTTTGAAATATATCTATGTATAAAACGTAAGTGCTCTAATGTAAGTTAGTGTCGAATTTTAATCCGAATTTAGCGTAAGTTACGGGAAAACTCCTCCCGCGGGTGACATCGTTACTAATTGAACGAGAGTGTCAATTTATGTAAGCCCCGAACTACGACCAACTAACGTCACCTACGAGTATATTATGCTGTATTAGCGAAGATTGTAACTTTTTGAAATTGGTTGTAATATTGTAATTGTTAAGGGTCAATTTACGCCGCGGCGGAATGGAATGGAAGCGATTTTGTTTTCACGTAACATAATGAACTCTATGTCAATTGTTTAAGATACAAAATAAATACGGAACACGCGCGACCTTTTGTTTGGTTTTTGACCCATTGCTTTTGTATCTTATATAATTGACATAAAGTTCATTATGCTATGTAAAAAGGCGCTTCCCTTCCATTCCGCGGGGGTGTAAATTGACCCTAACAGTTTTAAATAATTGACAACCGTTTTCAAACTTACGTAACAAACTTCTGTTATAAAGCTTTGATTTCTACCCAAATATTTTCCTCAAAAGTTTTCAATGTTTTGGAACGTTATTGCTTTTGCCTGCATAATAAATGAGATTCAAGTTTAAAGCCAAGGAGATTCTTTTGCATTAGGTATTTTGAAAACCTACTTGCTTTTCATTTCATGCTTGGTCAGCATAGTGAGCTAATACTAGTAGTACCTTCTTAGATAATATTATGCTGAGAACAGACCCATGCCGTTAAATGGGCCTGGTAATAGTGATATTAATATGGGGACCTGCTTATTTAGACATGACGGTACCACACTTAGTTATTTGTTATTCGTTATTCGCCTTATTCGGCTGCACACGACCAAGTGTGGGCGGTTTCGTCTATACTCGTATTTGCTTTATTTGCACGAATACTTAACGCATAAGCGCGAATGGCCGAATATGCTTATCCGTTCTCTTGTCGGTTTTTAGCACACTTCAAAGGACACGTATTGGCAATATTTGGCACATCACCAAGTGTTGATATCATGTTTGTTGTTTGCTCACATAACAAATATTTGGACAAATACAGCGTAACCGCATAACGAATAACAAATAACCAAGTGTGGTGCCGCCATAAGAATAAAAACAATTTTCAATTTTTAGGATTGCAATTAGCTAGTATGTTGATCTCTATTATACCTACGAGTATATCCATTCCAAATTACAGGTCGATTACTTACCTTAATATTTTCCGAAATTATTGAGTTTTTCGGTCAGACGGAAAACAAAACACACTTGTTAAACTCAACTCAAACTCAACAAAAACTCGTTGTAGCGATTAGTGCAACATAGACAAAAGTGTCTATGTTGCACTAATCGCTACAGACGAATGGAGAAAACTGGAAGTATCACCATAACGTCTATTTTTATAATTTTTCTATGGAACCCTACAAACGCATGGATGGTACCTATAGGATAGCTTGAGCTCCGAGTTAATATGCCCATTGCCCAAGCCAAAGAGAATATGTCATTGTGCGTGTTGCACTTAGACTTACCTCCATACTGGCGTAATATGCAATTACCTGGTATACGGTACACTCGTTAATCAAAGCATGTCATTTTATCATGTAGTTTGTCACGCTTTGGTATCTACTTGAAAACTTGTAATTTGGACACTAATAGAAACGAGAACTTGATTCGTTGAAAAACTTACGCAACTTGACAATGATAAAGTTCTAATGAAATCAGTTTAAAATACCAACTGCATGTCTTGTTCTATTCATTCATATCTAAGACCCTGCTAGGGAATCATTCTGAGTAACTCGTAGGTGTTAACAGTAATATTTTCTGTTCGTACGCACCTGTATAAGATGGCATCTTATTTATAATATTGGTAAGAATTCAATCTCAGAATAAAACCAAAGCATTTAAATGAAACATTTAAAAATCGGGTGAGTTTAACTACCCCTTCCCAGTTAGTACGATAACATCTTCGGCTGCGTTATCACTTTCTATCTGCAGGGCTAGACAAACTAACAGTCGTTTAGCATTGACGCGGACAGTAGACAAAAATGTATGGAAAAACCACATCACTGTAGAAAACCACGTGACCGAATAGAGGGAAACACACTGTTTTGAAAATCGAGTACGACAATTAGAACGCTCCCTTATCGCAGACTTGTAGATAACTTTTTCATCTCACCCGCTCGGAAAAGCGTTTTTTAATGCCCGAAATGCGGGCGGAAAATGCTATTATATTCCCTAGGCCGCCAAAGCATTTTCATTTTTCCCAAGGGAGACAAAGTAGTATGAAAATCCCTTCCGGCCCTAGGGCCGAAAAGCATTTCCAACGTCAAACTCGAATTACGTGTCATGTCAATGTCAAAGACTTCTTTTTTTTCTAATAACACATACGTTCAGTAAAAAAGTTCGACCTTAGAGTTTGTATAGGTTCCTACATTAGTATTTTTATTTTTACTTTTTCTTAGAATATCAATAAATATAATAACTCCTATTTAGTTTTATTAATTTTAAGGAAATATAATTAAATCCATGATTTTTCCTCGTTGTTTATGTAATTATTGTTAAAATATTTATAAAATTTTATATTATCTTTGGTTCTTAGAAATTCCTATTTCAGAACGCATTCAAAAAAAAAGTAAAAAAGAAGTTTCTCAATTTTTTTTTCTGGTCTAGTGATAGTTGTCTATGTTTCCAATCGTGATTAAATGAAAATACCTAATATTTTTATTACTTTATTCATTGTTTTTTTGTTTTAACTTTTAAATAAGGTGAGTGATGATTGAAGGTGGTTTCAGTAAGTGAAATTATTCAGAGTTACCAAAAACAACATTTAACATAAATCGCAATGCCGATCTAAAGTGTTCTTCTGGTGATTTTCCTCGCTGTGGTGAGATGAAAAATTTTGTGTTATGGACGGGCGCAAATTTTTTTGGGTCTCGTGTCTTTGAACGCCTCGCTATGCTCAGGATTCTATTCTTTGAACCCCTCGCTGCGCTCAGGGTTCAACCCTAGAATCCTTCGCCGCTCAGCATTCAAATTTGACACTCGGCCCAAAAATCCACTTTGCGCCCTTGCATAACAAATAACTATAGCGTACTTCGCATGACAAGCGACAGCAGTAGTAGCAGCCAGTGAACAACGCTACGCAACGCTAGTACATTCTGCTTTCATATGTTTTGTACTTGGTGGTCACGTGGTTTTTCTACAGTCGTCAACGCTTAACGCTTATGTTACATTGTCCAGCCCTGCAGATGAGATTGCAGTCAAATACTAAAAATGGTAAAAAAAAGATCTTCACAAAAAGCGCAAAGCATTAATAAAGCCATTAACCTATTTTTCTTCTTTTCAGATAAAAATGGCAACTTCCACGAGTATAATGATATGTCTGCTGGCCATGTTAGGGTTGGCAATGGGGCAGTATGTAAACTTCCTGCAGCACAACCCTTCGCAGGGGTTTCTACAGGGTTTCTCATCAAACTTTCAGGGTAACAACATCGGCGGCGGTTTCCCGGCACAAAGGTTACCGGTGAATGGACTGGGGTGAGCATAATGAAATGAGACTGCCTTCAGCCTGCTTATCGTACAGCAAGTAGTAGGCTTACAGTAGATAGAATTTATCCACCTTAGAATTGATGTTATTTAAATAATAAACTACGTAAATTGCTCGTAGATATTTACACTAAACAATAATTAAATGGTAATTTAGGTAGCAGAAAGTAAATAGTAATAGTTTTGTTTTGTAATAAGCACAGTAAAAATAGGTACCAATAAGTAGCAACATGTATTTTCTATAAATAAAACTGTCAATGATAACGCGATTATTTACGCCTATGAATTTTAACTAAAATATTAATTACTAACCGATATAAGTATATCGAGGGCTTCAAGCCAGAGGCTATAGGGATTAAACCTGCTTTTCAGGAGACAAAAAAATTGACTGGATCTCTTTAAGACCCTTCGCACACGGCTCGTAATACGCTTAGGAGCCGTGTAGCGTAATCCTCGCGTACGACGAGAGCAGTATGAGCAGGAACATTTTGAAAGATGTCCGCAGACGAAGCGTCTAGTCGTCATATTGTTATGCGTAGCGTCATAACGATACGCTTTCGTTTACGAGCCGTGTGCGAAGGGGCTAACTGATATTATTTGCAGGACAGATTAATTTGTTTTGCTATAATCTGCTACTTGAAAATATTCTGTATGATTTGTACAATGTGGTATTATTTGCAATTAGACATGTACGTCTCATGAGACACGTGCAATTTTTCAGTCAAAGAGATCCACTGAATAAGAACTTATTAAGTTTTGTTTGTCTTCTGAAAAGTAAGGGTATGCTTATACTCTTTTCTGGTTTAAAGCACGCGAAATGTTTGTTTTTAGACTTTCATAACTCTGTATAGTATAGTTATTATGTAGTAGCTCGTCAATCCATCTGTCAGACTGTTGCCGCTTTCTTCAGGAACGGATACTTGAAATTTTTATTTACAATGGGAAGTACACCATATAGATTTTGAGCTTTCTATTGTAGAAAAAATGTCTGTAATTTTTAGATGGGCTATTTTAATTGCGGCTTGAACTTGATTTAGTGCTATTTTCAGTTTGAGAGCTCTTATACTCATTTCTGCGAAAGAGAGCCACAAGTGGCGGACAGCAAAGTACTCCTAAAACGTCACTCCCAAAGTATAAGGGTTCCATTTTCTCATTTTAAGTACGGAACCCTGAAAATATTATTCATTTTTTTATGATTGCAATGACGGCGCGCCGCAATTACCTATAACTACTCCAAATTTCAGGTTGATAGCTTTAGTAGTTACTGAAATAATCGGGTGTGACAGACGGACGGACGGACGGACGGACGGAGAAAGTCTCACCATAAGGGTTCCATTTTTACCATTTTGGTATGGAACCCTAAATATGTAGACTATGTTAAATGTGGGTGTGTGTGTGTCGTATCCTATGCAGCACAAACGACACAAAAAAGAATCGCTTTATTTTCATTTGATTTCATCAGTTATGAAATTGTATTGATGTGTACGACACAAAACGTAGCTTTGGAACACAAGCAGCTTGATAATAATTGTAAAACACAATAACATTATGTGTGTAAAATATATTTGTTACTCGTACACGTTGCCACATATAAACCTGATTTGTTGGGGAATAGTGATAGATTATACTCTGAATGAATTAATACAAAGGGCTATATTTTTAACCTGAAAAAATGGTTCCCGCTTGATTGGTGTAAAACCGAAATTCACACGGGTGGAGCCGCTGGGAAAAACTATAGTTAATACTGAATAGGTACTATGTGCCTTTTTTAAACACGAAACAAGATAACCGCACCTTGTACATTATTATGGGAACTTAGAACTTACAAAGGCGAGTTCGAACATATTTCATTACAATATTTTCCAGAAGATATTGAAACGTGATTTGAAAGGGCTTCCTTTTACATTAGGGCAGAAGGTGCGAAGAGAATTGTAATAATATACTCGTAGCTGGTATTTGGTAATAACTATTTATCTTTAGAGTTTTCATAAAACTAGATTCAGATTTCAGTTTTAATACTTACTTTCGTTAATGTAGTTTGTTATCCTGGAACAGTACAGAAAATGTCAAGTTAAATAATACTATATTATAGTTGATACGTCACAGATTTTATCTGTAGGTACTTTTTATATTGGCTAACTAAAATTTCGGGTCTTCTCCCATCCACGTAAGAACCATGGATTTTTCCGGTAAAGTATTCTTAAAAAGTAAAAGAAGTAAAAAGTAACTTTAGGTTATAGTACCCTGGATTAAGACTTCGTTAGTCAGTTAGTCTAACTTCATTCCAAAGAGTTCATTCGGTTCATTACGTAGTTACGGCGTGAAGGAGTAACAATCATACCTACACAATCTCACATAACTTGCGCCTTTATCATATTAGTGTGGTCAAGTAGAGTAGATCATTTACCAGTTTGAAGGTCAAGCAAAAACAAACATTTTGTATTTCCAATATCAATATGATTTTTCAGGAGTCACGACCCCATATGAATATAATTGACAGTTTTATTCGTTTTAATGGTCTTTCTAGGGTCAGGGTCACGTCAGTATTAGGTACATCAGGAACCAAATAAAATTCATACAAAGTCTACCTACCTAGAATATAACTTCGGTTTTCGATATTAAGGAGTATGCCACGGGTATGCCCGCGAAATTAAATTTTTTCGTGGTTTTTCGCGAATTTTAAGCTACTGAAACATATAATAAGACATAATAGGTTTATGGCAGTCAAATTGCGGGAATTCTAGTATTGTCTTTACGTGTTTAAATCAATATCTCTGCTTGAAAGTGTAGAAATTAGTCCGAAGATTTTGTTTTAAACATATTGTAAAGAGTATTGTATTTAGCGTACAAATAGCAAAAAACCACGAAAATTTTGAATTTCGCGGGCAGACTCGTTGATTTCGCCTTAACTGGAAACGCGAAATAGCGCCTATAGCCATATATCTTTTCTGCAACCGTCAATGAAGCTTATCGATCGCTCAAAGAATAATGACCATGGATGTATGCAGGAATCCCGTATGCAAGCTGATTCATATCCAAACTTTATTTATTATAGACTATGGTCTCCACATAAACTTATACAATTTCGAAGTGATATGCAATAAGAAAGTTGTACTTTTCAATAAAATCTGCATGACAGGCAAGGTGCCTTTAAAAGAAAGTAACTTTTTGTATGCAAAATTAAACTCGGATATGAAAAACAAATACCTAGTGGTTCTTAAAAACACTTATTTGCCTAGAATATTTTAGAAAACTTGATAGTAGATACCACGCTTGGTCATTCTTCTTAAACGAAGTTTAATAAAATATATAGGAACTACATAATATACGATCACTAAATGGAGCACGTGCCTTATCGAAGACAGCTGTCATTGTGATGATCGCAGATAAGTCATATTATAGCTAAGGCTGCAAATAAAAGAAGGCATGTCCCTTCAAGCGTTATAGAAGATTCACGTGACCCTAACCCTATTGACCTTTAACCCTTTTTTATGTGTATAATCAAACCCTAACCCCCTTTATGTATAAGTATAACAAACACCAATTCCTTGTAATTAACCCATCGCTAGCTGTATTTGTATGTTGCATGAACTAAATTTTGCACCACTTTTGTTAACAGCTACTCGTACCCAAAACCGCAGAATATTGAAGAATTTGCCTCCACATACCAGCACAGGTTATTTTTTATACTTAATATGTTGCTAATCTTTCGGTAGAAAATAATGTAGTTGTATGGTTACACAGTAGATAAGCAAATATGTATTTCAAAGGTAGATGATGAAATAACATTTTTTTTTTGTATGAAATAAATTAATACTGAATTTTGAAAAGTCGTAGAACAAAAGTTTTAGTTTAATCAATTTAATGTAAACAACTACCGGCCGAGAGCGATTTGGTATTTTTTATAATATGACCCTGTATACATATAGTATTGTTAAGCACACTTAACTATAGTTTCAGCAATCCACCTCCACCGCTGGGCTCTGGGCAAGACCCGGCCACACAAACATGCGGCCTGGCCCCGCCTTTCTGCACGAAATCTCGATACCGGTCCATAGATGGCACCTGTAATAACTTACAACAACCGACGTGGGGAATACCCCAAACTCCGTACGGGAGATTGGTCAAGTATAAATATGGCGATGGTGAGTATTGATGGTGTTACGTATTATTAATTTAATAAAAATTAAATTTGACAAATTAAAATTATGATTTAATAATAGGAAAAAAGTACAAAAATTTTAACCACATAATCTAAGATACTCATAAGCATAACTGATATGTATTTCCCAAGTTCTGATGATATTGTACTGGCTATGCTTTCTGCTTATATGCCATATTATTTAAAAAAAACTGAATTGCTTGAACTAAATATTGAATAAATCAGCTTAAAGTAAGTAACCATAAAATTATTGCATTCAATTAGTTATTCCATTCATAGGTATAGATCACGTTGATTACGATAGATTACGCATACACGTTGAAAGAATAATGTAGTGGAGGGGCATTCATTTTTAGATCAGACGATCTGCTCTAACTTACTAGATCTCATTCTATTTAACTCATTTAAATTTCGAAATTAGCATGATGTACCTACTTACTAAAGATTATACGACACGACATTCCTAGTATTAAGTTACTTATACCATTTCATCTTACAGGCATCAGTTCGTTTCCAAGAGCCGTCAGTGGCAGGGAGCTTCCCAACCCTCGGGAGATCAGCCAATACCTCTTCCCCAGCAAGCAACTTGTCGACCCCATATGGAACTTAAACGCCCAGCAGTGGGGCCAAATTATAACCCATGACATGTCTCTAACTGCTGGAGTTGCACAGAGTCGTGAGTAAACATTAATCCCACCAAAAACATAAATGTAAAAAAAGGAGAGCCAAGTTCAATAGAAAAATTATGCTTGGCTGTCGGCTTCGCCGCAAAAAGAATGGAGATCTAAATGAGTGCCAAGTTCTATGTAAAATCGAAATTTGTATTTATAGGAACAAAAAAACAATATGAACAATTATTAAACTCTATTTTTTTGCTTTATTGAATACCTATAACAATTGCTGTTATTCAAAAATGTTAGATCTTAAAGTAGGTTAGATTTGACTTGGCCAGTTTTCATTACATCAGTCATTTTATAAAGTTATATACAACATTTTAATTCAGATAAAAACTCGCCAAGTCAAATCTAACCTAATTTAAGATCTAACATTTTTGAATAACAGCAATTGTTATAGGTATTCAATAAAGCAAAAAAATAGAGTTTAATAATTGTTCATATTGTTTTTTTGTTCCTATAAATACAAATTTCGATTTTACATAGAACTTGGCACTCATTTAGATCTCCATTCTTTTTGCGGCGAAGCCGACAGCCAAGCATAATTTTTCTATTGAACTTGGCTCTCCTTTTTTTACATTTATGTTTTTGGTGGGATATCATTACTTTTTGTAAAGAAGACTTGGCAGGTACTGAGTTTAAAGCTTTTTCTTGCGTTTCTGCTGCGTGATTTTCTTTTTTATACTATTTTCTTCTCTCTCTTGAATGTTAGAGATAATAGTGCGCATTGCCCATTCATTATCTGCTACCTTTTTAGTACGCTTCCTGTTTATGCTTAAATTAGCTAAGTCCGGGCGATATAGGGATCTCAGGCGGTTATATTCTATTATAGAACTATCTTGTGCCTTAATTTGACTAGGGTCTAGATTAATAAGGTGTACTCCGTCTAGGGTTTTAACCCTGGAGAGCGCAACGTAGGCCTGTCCTCTGCTAAATATCGAAGTGCCTATGTCCAGAAGAGCGCTGTCCAGACTAAGTCCTTGTGATTTGTGGATAAAGAGCTACAAACAAATGAGGTTTTGAAACAAACTACTTTAGTCTTTACCCAAGTACCTAATATTAATTGACTCTCAAAACTCGTCGAACAACGCAATCTTATAGGAGGGTTTCCGCTAAACAAACGGGCATAACGACGATGCTGGCGCAAAGCAAATGAGCGCCGCTAAGAGCATACTTTAGTTCGTTCTGTTATACCCCTTAGATGCAAGGGATAATGCTTAGTCAGCGATGACTTAGTAATTTCCATCCCTCACTTAGAATCAGGATGACGTAATTTAAACTTATATAAACTCATTGCTCTCTGGCACCTTCAGTTCGAGAGAGTCCGTATTACAGTTAACACGCGTGGTGGTTCGGATCCGCTATTTTGTATTTCAAAGTTTATTGTGAAAGTTTTAATTAAAATAATTCGTGTTTCTAAATAAAATCTTTTTTTAAAAAACCTCAAAGCTCGACACGTCTAACATATTTTGGTGGCAGCGGTGGGATCCGAAAATTCCGGTGAACACGAAAACCCCCGGTGGGATCCGAAAATTCCGGTGAATACAAAATCCCCGTGGGATCCGAAAATTCCAGTGAATTCCGAAAATTCCAGTGTGATCCGAAAATTCCTGTGTGAAAAACTGTTATATTAAACCACCATCAGTGAAAATCAAGTGTGGTGATTTCCACATAAAATCAAAAACCAAAACGGACTCCTCAACTCCGTGTGGCTCACGTAAAATATATATGTAAAATAAATAGTTACTGGGAACAGTACAAAATAAAAATAAAAGTTTAAGTGAAAACTAGTGAAAAGTGTTGTGAAAAGTGGTCGTAATTCGGCAGAAGACCCCATCATCGCGGAGTGTCTGTTAGCCCGCCCGGCGCAGACCCAGGTATTTTTCCTGTCACCACTGAGTTTGGGATTCGCTTGGGCGTCTGGCCGTCGCCTTTTGTTTATAGAAGAAATAACTCGACGATGCAACGTCGCGACATCTGCGTGCTTATCGCCGTGTTTATGATAAACGAACAGTGAGTGTTTATGTTTTAATTATAAGAAGCCACACGTAATATAAATATTTATAAATTGTATTTCCTGACGGAACACTTCTAATTAATCTTATAAGATAAATTGTTTATACAATATTCAACGTCTCATTGTTTATAATATACTCGTTAAGTTGAGTGATTAGACAGGTGGTAATATACCTGTGTAATAAAATATTGTTAACCCTTATACTGCATACTGATAACTTTAAACTCCGAGTAATAGCTCGTTATCAAATTACATTAAGTTGTTTTCATACATGTGTACATTAATTTAATTTTCATATTTCACTTTGAAATTTATATTGAATTTATTATTTAAATTTTAATTATTACACTTTATAAATAGTGTTTATTGTAATTGAAAATTTAATCCTAACATATTTTGGTGAATTTACTATTTAACTATGCCGAAAAATTCAAATATTGAAATTCCAATTATGCCTGCTTCTGAGCCAGAGAAAACTCCTTCCCCTGCGGTGCGAGTCAAGCCAGAAGTAGACTTAAATATTCTTTTGAAATTTATCAAACCTTATGATGGGTCCCGAGAGACCATTAATTCTTTCCTTACGAACTGCAACAATGCATATGAATTGGCGAATGAGAGCCAAAAACCAATTCTATTTAAATATATCCTAAGCCAATTACAAGGTAAAGCGGAAGTAGCCGCATCCATCAAAGACTTTCAGAATTATGAACAATTAAAAGATTTCCTTAAGCTCCAATTCAGTCAGAGAAAGCATTATTCACATTTGATAACTGATTTACAAGAATGTAAACAACAACAATCTGAAACGGTAGTACAATTTTCCACCCGTATTGAAACAATATTAACGCAATTGTTAACAGAAATTTCACTCAATCCTACGAAAAAATTGGAAATAGCTGGAAGAACTGCGGCAATGGAAGACCTTGCCCTCCATCACTTCCTTATGGGTTTGCACCCACGTATTTCAAACATTGTGAGATGCAAAACACCTAAAAACCTAAACGAAGCAATAGGATTTGCGATTTCTGAAGAAAAAATTCAACAAACCTTATACAGAAAACCGGAGATTTCCCAAAAAGATAAAAAACCATTTAATAGTAACAATAAATTCAACGCTTCGCAAAGACCCTTTAGGTCTCCCCAAGGGTCATCAAATAATAACGCGAATTTCAAACCTTCTCAACCTCAGTATTCTAGACCATTCCAAGGTCAAAACCAATATACCCCACGGCAATTTCAAGGCCAACCCCAACAAAATTTTGTAAGACCTCCTCAAGGTCCCAATAGTTCATTTATTCAAAGAGGACCCGTTGTTCCTCAAAATTTCAAATCAAACTCTCAACGCCCTAATTTCAACAATAATAGACAGCGAATAAATTTTGTTGAAGATAACACCCAACCTGAAGAATACTTCTGCGAAACAGAAGAGACTAACGGTTCTGCACCACCTGAGCCAGAACAATCCTATGACACTGTGGACTACTATGACGACAATGATCAGTATAATGACGTCGATAATTTAAACGAGTAAGAGTCTCGTCACCGTGCCGGTCGAGACAGGATCAAAAGCCCCAAAGCGGCACGAATAAAGTTTTTAACATAAAAAATAAAGATGACAGATACTTACCTCACGTACTACTAGAAACATCTGGAAGTTCTAAGCCTCTGTCACTACTCCTGGACACTGGCGCATCTATTTGTCTGGTCAAAAGATCATCATTAACCAACACCCTTAAAGTACACCCAGATGACGTTCTTATTAAAGGTATCGATAGTAAAGAAGGAACACCAATAAGAAGTATCGGATTCGTAAATTTGAAATTAAAAATCGGGACAAAATTTATAATTCACAAATTCCACGTTTTTGAGAATTTAACACTACCCTACGATGGCATAATCGGAACAGACCTTTTTATGACCTATAATGCCCAACTAAATTATAGTACAAACAGTTTCGAAATTAATGAGCATAAAGCTTACCTAATTTTCAAAGAACCAAAATTAACCATCAAACCGCGATCTGAAACAGTAATTGAATGTAGCGTAATAAATCCAGACATCAAAGAAGGTTTAATTTTAGATAAAAAGGTTTCCGAAAAACTAATTTTTGCAAACTCAATTGTAAAAGTAAAACCCAATGGTTGTGTAAACGTTACAGTAGTTAATCTTTCCGAAAACCCGGTAACCATTAAACCAAATTTTAAATTAAAATTGGAAAATGTTCCTAACAACATTACTTTAGTAAACAACAATTTCAACGAAGCTTCTAAAAGAACAGAAGACGTACTTAAATTATTGAGAACATCCCATTTAAATGAAGAAGAAGCAGAAAGTCTCTATGAAGTCTGCTCTCAATATTCTGACATCTTCCATCTCCCCGGAGACAAATTAACATACACCGATGCAATACAACATGAAATACCTACAACACCTTCCATCTACCAAATCTTACAGATTTCCCGAGGTACATAAAAACGAAGTAAATTCCCAAATAAATAAAATGCTACAAGATGGAATAATTAAACCATCCACATCCCCCTGGTCATCCCCAATTTGGATCGTCCCCAAGAAATTAGATGCATCTGGACAACGCAAATGGCGAGTTGTCATTGATTATCGGAAATTAAATGACATCACAATAGGTGACTCCTATCCTATTCCAAACATTTCTGAAATTCTGGACCAGTTAGGAAAATCAAAGTACTTCAGTACCCTAGACCTCGCTTCTGGGTTTCATCAGATTAAAATAGCAGAAAAGGATGCTGCAAAATCTGCATTCTCCGTCCCTCAAGGACATTTTGAATTTACTAGAATGCCATTTGGTTTAAAGAACGCCCCAGCCACATTTCAGCGATTAATGAATACCGCCCTTTCAGGCCTTCAAGGAATTCAGTGTTTCGTTTACCTCGACGATATAGTCATTTACTCATTTGACCTTGACACTCATATCAAAAACCTCTCAAACGTCTTTGATAGACTAAGATCCTCTAACCTTAAACTTCAACCCGATAAGTGTGAATTTCTACACAAAGAAGTGTCATACTTGGGTCACATCATAACTGACGAAGGTGTAAAACCAAATCCAGAAAAGACAAGAGCAGTACAGGAATTCCCAATTCCAAAATGTCCCAAAGATGTTAAATCCTTTCTAGGACTAGTGTCCTATTACAGAAGATTCATCCCTAATATATCAAAAATCGCTAAACCTCTTACAAACCTCTTAAAGAAGAATGTTGAATTTAACTGGAAAAATGAACAACAGTTAGCATTTGAAAATTTAAAGAAAGCGTTAACATCAGCACCCATTCTGGCCTATCCCGACTTTACCAAACCTTTTCTCCTCACCTGCGATGCTTCAAATCAAGCGATTTCAGCAATACTATCCCAAGGTCCGATAGGAAGCGACCGTCCTATAGCTTATGCATCCAGAACCTTAAATAGAGCAGAATCCAATTACAGCGTAACAGAGAAAGAATGTCTCGCGATAATTTTTGGTACTAAAACTTTCAGACCTTACCTTTATGGTAGGACATTTACCATCATTACCGATCACAAACCCCTTCAGTGGTTATTTAACTGTAAAGACCCAGGATCCAGACTTGTTAGATGGAGATTGAAATTAGAAGAGTATAACTATGACATCAAATATAAAAAAGGCAAAATCAATGCCAATGCTGATGCCTTATCTAGGTATCCAGTAAATCCAATCACAATTCATGTAAATGAAGGAATCCCATCATCACATCAAAATCCAACCCAAGCTAACCCTGAAAACATAGACAGAGATCTTGATGAACTGTTGATTTCACCACCATCTTTTAGACTAGATGACGTTATTTCCGATACAGACGATCACATTCCAATTTCCAATCCTTCTAACCAACTATTACCATCACCCGATAATCTCCCAGAATTGATTCATGATGAAACAAACCTAGAATTAAACAATCAGCAATCCCCTAATATACCATCAACTTCAGAATCAAACAAGCAAAAATCTTTTCTCGAATCACTAAGCCCGTCAACGGATGATTACTCCACTTTTCTTAAATCAATTTCAAATAAAAATAAATCATTCAACACAGAAATCTATGAACACAATGAAAGTCTTCTAAAATCCTCAGATAAAATTCTTTTAGTTCCAACATCCATTGATTTAGATGAATCAAATCCATACATTGAACAAATCCTAAATAATATACCAAATTCCCAAGAAATAATTGAATCGGAAAAAGAGTTACATTCATTCCTCCAAACAGAATTAAGTAATAATAAAACCTGTTATTTAATGTTCACAAAAGTTCATCACTTTGACGAAGCAAGTTATTCAGAAATTTTTGAAACTATAAAGCAAGTCAGAAACAAATTGTTAATATTTGGAGAAACAGATAAAATCAGCATTTCTGATTTCGGAAATCCATTTGAAAGACATAACTTCACAAAAATTTATAACATGCTATTGTATTTGTTTCATGATACCGGGATTAAAGTAAATGTATATCATAATAGTATCATATATCCCGCACCAGCTGAAATTAAGAAGATACTTCAAGATAACCATGACATACCCATTGCTGGACATCTAGGTTCAGTCAGAATGTATAACAGAATCAAAGATTTATACTATTGGAAAGGAATGCGCAATGACATAGAAGCATATGTTAAATCATGTAAATTGTGTCAAGAGAACAAAGCTCTAAGAAGAATCAACAGAGCTCCAATGCAAATAACTAGTACTTCTACAGCACCTTGGCAACGTCTCAGTTTAGATATAGTAGGACCATTACCAGAATCAGGACAAGCTAAATTAAAATACATACTAACACTTCAAGATGATTTAACCAAATTTTCAGTAGCTTACCCCATACGTAGTACAACTGCAGAAGAAACAAGTGAATGTCTTCTTCACTTTATATCTATGTTCGGAATACCGAAATTTATTTTAACAGATCAAGGAACTAATTTTACCGCCGAATTATTCCAAAAAACTTGTCAGTTCTTGAAAATCAAACAACTGTGGTCATCACCATATCATCCACAAACACAAGGCGCATTAGAAAGAAGTCATTCGACCTTAAAAGAATATCTAAAATCATTTGTGAACGAAGGACAAACTGATTGGCCTCGTTATGTTTATACAGCAATGTTAGCCTATAACACCTCAGTCCATTGCACAACTCATTATACACCATTCGAATTGATGTATGGACACAAACCTTATATTCCAAATTCCATATTTGAAGAATCACCTGGAGCAACATATCCTGAATATGTAAAAATGCTTCAAAACAGATTGAAATTATTTCGTGACAAAGCCCTTGTAAACATAAGACGATCTAAAACTACTTCCAAAGAATATTACGACAAACACACAAAACCACAACAATATAAAGTTGGAGATTACGTATATCTCAAAAACCATTTGAGAATGCGTAAAGCACTTTCACCAGTATGGAAAGGACCATACAAAGTCGTAAAAATACTTGGTAATAACACCCTATCCTTGTTAATAAATAGACGTCACGTCACACATCATTATGACCAAGTTAAATTGGCTAATTCACCCGGCAATATGCCATGATCATTAAATGATCATTCTTTTATTATTATTTTATTAAAATATAAGTTTATAGAATAAGAGTAAATAGTTTATAATTGTAATACTGTACCTATGTATTTTCAGTGTTACTGCACAAACTCATCCAGAGCTCATCGTACAAATAACCAAGAGCCCCGGAATATATTTTGACTATCTGGGTAATGTAAAAATAATTGATGGACAACTCAATGTACTTATTCCCTTAGATATATCATTCATTAAACCTCACATTGACAATATTAATTCTGTAATAAACTTCATTAAGAAATCCTGTAAAGAATCTTGGATAGATTATAATTGTTTTGAAAATTTTGAGCCTCTAGAATTAAGATTTCAAGAAATCATAAAACAGTATTCCGCCATCTCTCATTTAATAGAGACAAAAACTAAAAGAAGTGCCTGGTTTGCAGGAATTGGATCGATTATGAAATATCTCTTTGGAACCTTAGATGAAAATGATGCCATTGCATTCGATAAAGCAATTGATTCAATATTAAGTAATGAAAAGAAATTGTCATCCTTAGTAAAAGAAAATATATTAGTCACAAACTCTGTAATTAATAAATTTAATGAAACTTTATTGAAAATTCAACAGAATGAATGTATTTTAAATGAAGCATTCGATAAATTCTCCTTAATATTAAGCAATATTACTAATACCATGGAGAGATTCCACTTACAAAATATTATAAATAATGTTTCTAACAGCCTCGAAATGTCAATCATTACATTATCTTTCCAATTGGAAGATATAATAAATGCCATAATGTTTAGTAGTATCAATAAACTGCATCCTTCTGTAATAACGCCAAATCAACTTCATAAAGAACTTATCGATAGCTTCAGACATTTACCCCAAGACCTAGAATTACCTACTCCATTGGAAATTGATATGATTCATATAATTATGGATATATCCAAAGTATCATCATATTATAATAAAGGAAGATTAACTTTTGTATTACAAATCCCATTAGTTTCTATCAAAGAATATAATTTGTATCACAATATCCCATTACCTATACCACATAGTCTTAACAATCCTAATACGTTTAGTTTAATCATACCCAGTGCGAAATATATCGCAGTTACTATTGATAAGAATCATTATTTTGACCTGGATAGTTTGAATAATTGTTTAATTATTAGCTATAAGCATTATGTTTGTAATGTCGCAAATGTGTATGCAACAGATACTAAAATTACCTGTGAAAGTGAATTATTATCAAAAATTGTAAGAGAAATTCCTTCTCAATGCGAAACTAAATTCATATTTGGAAAAGTAGATATATGGAAGAAATTAAATGGCAATAAGTGGATATTTGTACAAACAGAACCCGTTAAAATAACAATTGAATGTTTAAAATCAGAACTAAATGAAGAAAAATCCATAGTTGGAACTGGTATTGTAAACCTACCCGAATCATGTATTGGCTATAGCAAAAATACTATTCTGAAAAGTAAAATAAGTAAAAATCTAGCTCTGCCAACCATCGTTTTTGATTATAATTTAATTAATGATTCCTGTTGTAATACACATAAAGCAGAAATAATTAAAAATAGTGTCTCCCCTATTGAATTGAAAAGAATAGATCTTGATAATTTAAAACCTTTGAATGATGAATTAAATAAAAAATTACTAAACACTAAATTAGAAGAAGAAATCCCTCACATGATAAAATACGGGACGCACTATTCAATTATTATAATTATTATATCAATAGCCG
The DNA here is from genome assembly GCA_963855885.1 of Coenonympha glycerion. Taxonomy (NCBI): domain Eukaryota; kingdom Metazoa; phylum Arthropoda; class Insecta; order Lepidoptera; family Nymphalidae; genus Coenonympha; species Coenonympha glycerion. The sequence goes on along the minus strand of OY979637.1, from coordinate 8,723,083 downwards.
TTGTATGTGCTATATTATATTTTGTAATTTTAAAATTAAGAAATTTTGTAAACAAATTAGCGGAAAGCAAATCTAAAGTAAATGTTAAAATATCAGAAATTGAAGACAGTGATGAACAAACTGACAAATACCCAAATTTAAAGAGAAATGTATAATTAAAAATGTAAAAGAGAAAAACTCCGATACAAATCGAAGTTTTTCTAAATACCCCCGGAGGTGTTATACCCCTTAGATGCAAGGGATAATGCTTAGTCAGCGATGACTTAGTAATTTCCATCCCTCACTTAGAATCAGGATGACGTAATTTAAACTTATATAAACTCATTGCTCTCTGGCACCTTCAGTTCGAGAGAGTCCGTATTACAGTTAACACGCGTGGTGGTTCGGATCCGCTATTTTGTATTTCAAAGTTTATTGTGAAAGTTTTAATTAAAATAATTCGTGTTTCTAAATAAAATCTTTTTTTAAAAAACCTCAAAGCTCGACACGTCTAACAGTTCGCAACTTCGCGTATCGGGTGCGCGCGCATAGTTGTAACACGCTAGTCCTCGCGTACAAGTGCAAGGCGCGAGCGAGTTCAATTCTTAAATTAGTCAATCATACATAAATGTTATATCGGTAACAAAAATACATCGCTATTGCCTTGATCTTGGTATACCTACATACACATTGGACTTTCTTTTAAGGTACAAAGAGTTCGAAGTAACAAATTTATACCTTAAAATATTATTTCTTATTTTTTAAATAAATAAGAGAAACGAACCTTGATTACTGATCTATGTTATTTTAGTGAGCCGTGGACTATAAAATATCGTGAAATAATTATCACCATTGAAGAACTAATATTTGTAATGACTTGTCATAAGTGCCTGTAAGTTAGGCCTATATGAAATATAAAAGTACTAGCAGTGCCCGCGGACTCCGTTCCGCGTTAAAAATATTTTTATCCCGGCCCGTTTATCCCATATAAGGCCCAGTTTCCACCAAAGCGGAGCGGAGTGGAGATGTGTTTGAATAACCAACCAGATTTCATCATTTCGACATCACCTCTCCCCTCAGTTTCGGAGATGTTAAAATGTCGAAATCTGATTGATTACTCAAATACAGCTCCGCTCCGCTTCGCTTCGGTGAAAACCGGGCCTTATACGTGCTTATAACCACAGCCACGGAACACCTAATAGTATGCCACAGCCCACAGCGCTGGACGCGAGCGAGGCATTCGCATAGATACTGCGGACTGCCGGGGCGGCGCGTTTTTATTTTGCTAATATCTTGGAAGATATTTGTTTAAAACTGTATAGCGTAAAAGGCACAAATATTCTACATTAAATTTCCGTTCTGAAAAACATATTTACAAAGATATAAATTAATACCATATGAGCTTCACAAAAATTATTTATTTGTAATCCACAATTTTAAAAGTAAAAGCAGTTATTGAGAGTTACCCGTAGGAGATAGGCATATGCTATCGCGGACTTTTTCGCAGATTTTGATACGTTCTTTAATATTGTAGAACATTGTTTTGTTCTATCCTCAATAGTTTCCGCAGCGTACGCGATGAAAGCAATTTTTTTTGCGACTTGGATTGCATTATTCAAGTTTTAGTAAAGATGCATAGTTAATTTTGGAAATTATTATAGCCTATGACACTCCACGATAATGTAGCTTTCTATTGATAAAAGAATTTTGAAAATCGGTTCAGTAGCTACCTCTTTATAATATTATACTAGCTGACCTGGCAAACGTTGTTTTGCCCTTGGGGATTTAAAAAATAGTTGAATTGAGATTTAAACTATCCTATCTCTCAAGTTGGATCGAACTGCACATGGTGTGCGAATTTTATTATAATCGGTTAAGTGGTTTAGGAGTCCATTGAGGACAAACATTGTGACACGAGATTTATATATATTAAGATTTTTGGTTTGATTTGATATCTACCATGCAGATACGTTTTATACTACTTGTATATGAATACGGTAAATACAACAAAATAACATTCTTTACAATTTTTGCCTGTCTGTCTCTCTGTCTGTTTGTTCCGGCTAATCTCTCAAATGGCTGGACCGACTTTGACGTGACTTTTATTAGCAGGTAGCTGATGTAATAAGGAGTATAGAAATATAGGAATAGAAATCTATAGAAAATAAAATAAAATACCTAATTTTGCAATGTCCAAATTAAAGAATCGACTGTTAGACGGAAAGAAGTTCGCCGGGTCAGCTAGTACAACATAAGTTTGCTGCTGTCAAATGATGTCAGTATAGCGTTTTCTCGCTGGAACTAGAACTAAGTGGCTGAGACAACGCAAAACGCGTGACAGTTGACAGCGGCAATCTTATAGCGAACGGGTTGTATAAAGTATTTATTTATTCATCGAATCTCATATATATATGTACTTCACTTTTACACTATTATTGGTTTAGGCACGAAGAACCTGGTTGTTTAGCGCGTTTTTTGTATGAGGACACGTTTTTTGTATGAGGACACCGCTTATTTTTTTATTTTTTTGACTTTTTTATTTTTTGATTTTTTCCCTACGCCCACACACAATTACCGAGCTGGATTCCAAATTTTATCCTTCTAGGTCATCTGGAAGTAGGTTAGATTTAGGTACTATATGTCGCTTTGTATGAGAACACAACTTATTTTTTTACTTATTTTATTTTTTGATTTTTTCCTACGTTTACACACAATTAACGAGCTGGATTCCAAATTTCATCCTTCTAGGTCAGGAAGATGCATTAAGTGAAAAGGCGGAGAGCAAGGTAGGGCAGTCTATTTTGCCTTTCAATATACCTTGAAGTAGTAGCATATCGCTCATGTTTCTTCTGTGAGCAAGGGAGTCTATTTTATAATGAGCACAAGCTTCCTCATAGCTGCTAAAACTTTTGTAATCCTTCGAGGCTAAGTACCTGACGAAGTGTCTTTGTATACATTCAAGTCTTTGCGTGTGCACAATGTAGTAAGGAGGTGTAGTAAGGTGAGGTTCTATATTTCAGTTTGTATGGGAACACCCCTTATTTTTTGACTTTTCTTTATTTTTTGATTTTTTCCTACGCTTACACACAGTTACCGAGCTGGATTCCAAATTTCATCCTTCCAGGTCATCTGGAAGTAGGTTAGGTTTTTGTACTATATGTTTTTTTGTATGGGGACACCCCTTATTTTTAGACTTTTTTTTATTTTCTGATTTTTTCCTACGCTTACACACACTTACCAAGCTGGATTTCAAATTTCATCTTTCTAGGTCATCTGGAAGTATAGGTTAGATTTAGGTACTATATTTCAGTTTGTATGGGAACACCCCTTATTTTTTGACTTTTCTTTATTTTTTGATTTTTTCCTACGCTTACACACAGTTACCGAGCTGGATTCCAAATTTCATCCTTCCAGGTCATCTGGAAGTAGGTTAGGTTTTTGTACTATATGTTTTTTTGTATGGGAACACCCCTTATTTTTTGACTTTTCTTTATTTTCTGATTTTTTCCTACGCTTACACACACTTACCAAGCTGGATTTCAAATTTCATCTTTCTAGGTCATCTGGAAGTATAGGTTAGATTTAGGTACTATATTTCAGTTTGTATGGGAACACCCCTTATTTTTTGACTTTTCTTTATTTTTTGATTTTTTCCTACGCTTATACACAGTTACCGAGCTGGATTCCAAATTTCATCCTTCCAGGTCATCTGGAAGTAGGTTAGGTTTTTGTACTATATGTTAGTTTGTATGGGAACACCCCTTATTTTTTGACTTTTCTTTAATTTCTGATTTTTTCCTACGCTTACACACACTTACCAAGCTGGATTTCAAATTTCATCTTTCTAGGTCATCTGGAAGTATAGGTTAGATTTAGGTACTATATTTCAGTTTGTATGGGAACACCCCTTATTTTTTGACTTTTCTTTATTTTTTGATTTTTTCCTGCGCTTACACACAGTTACCGAGCTGGATTCCAAATTTCATCCTTCCAGGTCATCTGGAAGTAGGTTAGGTTTTTGTACTATATGTTAGTTTGTATGGGGACACCCCTTATTTTTTGACTTTTTTTTATTTTCTAATTTTTTCCTTCGCTTACACACACTTACCAAGCTGGATTTCAAATTTCATCTTTCTAGGTCATCTGGAAGTATAGGTTAGATTTAGGTACTATATGTCAGTTTGTATGGGAACACCCCTTATTTTTTGACTTTTCTTTATTTTTCGATTTTTTCCTACGCTCACACACAGTTACCGAGCTAGATTCCAAATTTCATCCTTCTAGGTCATCTGGAAGTAGGTTAGGTTTTTGTACTATATGTCAGTCAGTATGAATTTTAACGACTTTTTGACCTTCATATCTTAATGACCGTTTGAGCTAGCTTCATAAAAATTGGGCTTCTATATGATCTTATGGATATAATTAAACACACGAAGTTTTATGTGTTTACGTTAAATAGGTTTTGAGTTATAGAAGGGTCAAAAGCGGCACCAAGTGGTTCGTGTAAACTTACTCTTGGCGCTGGCTAGCCAGTTCCTTTGCTTGCTGTCAAATGATGTCAGTATAGCGTTTTCTCACTGGAACTAGAACTAAGTGGCTGAGACAACGCAAAACGCGTGACAGTTGACAGCGGCAATCTTATAGCGAACGGGTTGTATAAAGTATTTATTTATTCATCGAATCTCATATATATATGTACTTCACTTTTACACTATTATTGGTTTAGGCACGAAGAACCTGGTTGTTTAGCGCGTTTTTTGTATGAGGACACGTTTTTTGTATGAGGACACCGCTTATTTTTTTGACTTTTTTATTTTTTGATTTTTTCTCTACGCCCACACACAATTACCGAGCTGGATTCCAAATTTTATCCTTCTAGGTCATCTGGAAGTAGGTTAGATTTAGGTACTATATGTCGCTTTGTATGAGAACACAACTTATTTTTTTACTTATTTTATTTTTTGATTTTTTCCTACGTTTACACACAATTAACGAGCTGGATTCCAAATTTCATCCTTCTAGGTCATCTGGAAGTAGGTTAGGTTTAGGTACTATATGTCAGTTTGTATGGGGTCACCCCTTATTTTTTGACTTTTTTTAATTTTCTGATTTTTTACTACGCTTACACACAATTACCAAGCTGGATTTCAAATTTCATCTTTCTAGGTCATCTGGAAGTAGGTTAGATTTAGGTACTATATGTCAGTTTGTATGGGAACACCCCTTATTTTTTGACTTTTCTTTATTTTTTGATTTTTTCCTACGCTTACACACAGTTACCGAGCTGGATTCCAAATTTCATCCTTCCAGGTCATCTGGAAGTAGGTTAGGTTTTTGTACTATATGTTTTTTTGTATGGGGACACCCCTTATTTTTAGATTTTTTTTTATTTTCTGATTTTTTCCTACGCTTACACACACTTACCAAGCTGGATTTCAAATTTCATCTTTCTAGGTCATCTGGAAGTATAGGTTAGATTTAGGTACTATATTTCAGTTTGTATGGGAACACCCCTTATTTTTTGACTTTTCTTTATTTTTTGATTTTTTCCTACGCTTACACACAGTTACCGAGCTGGATTCCAAATTTCATCCTTCCAGGTCATCTGGAAGTAGGTTAGGTTTTTGTACTATATGTTTTTTTGTATGGGAACACCCCTTATTTTTTGACTTTTCTTTATTTTCTGATTTTTTCCTACGCTTACACACACTTACCAAGCTGGATTTCAAATTTCATCTTTCTAGGTCATCTGGAAGTATAGGTTAGATTTAGGTACTATATTTCAGTTTGTATGGGAACACCCCTTATTTTTTGACTTTTCTTTATTTTTTTATTTTTTCCTACGCTTATACACAGTTACCGAGCTGGATTCCAAATTTCATCCTTCCAGGTCATCTGGAAGTAGGTTAGGTTTTTGTACTATATGTTAGTTTGTATGGGAACACCCCTTATTTTTTGACTTTTCTTTATTTTCTGATTTTTTCCTACGCTTACACACACTTACCAAGCTGGATTTCAAATTTCATCTTTCTAGGTCATCTGGAAGTATAGGTTAGATTTAGGTACTATATTTCAGTTTGTATGGGAACACCCCTTATTTTTTGACTTTTCTTTATTTTTCGATTTTTTCCTACGCTTACACACAGTTACCGAGCTGGATTCCAAATTTCATCCTTCTAGGTCATCTGGAAGTAGGTTAGGTTTTTGTACTATATGTCAGTCAGTATGAATTTTAACGACTTTTTGACCTTCATATCTTAATGACCGTTTGAGCTAGCTTCATAAAAATTGGGCTTCTATATGATCTTATGGATATAATTAAACACACGAAGTTTTATGTGTTTACGTTAAATAGGTTTTGAGTTATAGAAGGGTCAAAAGCGGCACCAAGTGGTTCGTGTAAACTTACTCTTGGCGCTGGCTAGCAGTTCCTTTGCTTGAACTTGGCTTGACACGCTGCCGCGTGTCTTGATAACAATAACCCCCAGTCTATGATAATAACATCAAGATGAGCCCATCCGAACATTTTACGTAAACCTTCTTCATACAAGAAAATGTAAAGCCATGTGTCGAAACTCCTGCGAAATACTGCGTAGGCTTACAGCTTACTACTGACGCCGGAGGGGGTTTTGCTCCCATAAACTGGCGACATTTTTTCGCGCGGTCCCGCCGGGAGGTGTCTTTGCCCCCAGTGCTGTATTGGTGAATATGATTGGTGGATATCAAACGCATCTATAGCAACGTAGCATAGCACATCTCTGGTGGAAAAGCAGCCTTATGCCATGCCAATGAATAACGTCCCACGTGTAAAATTTTAAAATTAAAATTTCACATTGAAATGTGACCGCCTCATTAGCTAGCATCATAATATTTTTCTTTTGTCCGCGTGTTGAACGCCTACTTGTAAAAGACAGCTTTATTAGTAAAAAGGCCGACTGTCTGCATTATTTATAACTGTTTCAAAGAGTTTCTTTTATTCAGTTAGAATCACCGATTTGAACTTGAGGATACATATAAGACATTGAGGATCTCCAAAATTAAACCACAAATTGTTTCTCTGAAATAACAAAGAAACGACATTTAAAGTTCACTATATCTCGAGTCCTCAATCACATTCATTCTATGAGTTTTTATTACGATAACAATGCACAAAACAATTTCAGCGTCCCTCGCCATTTTAAATCCTCGACACAGATCACTAATCATAGGTACAGACAGCTGATACGCGAAGCGCGGCAAATTCAAATGAATGAAATGTCACTCATTTCATTACATCTCCCCCCCTAAGAGCGAAAATTCTAAGCAATATATCTGTAAAATGTACTTATAAGTCATCTTCATATTCATTATCATCTCCTTCATCTTCTTCAGCCTCTGTTATGACAGGTTGCAATTTTGTTATATGAAATAATGTTGATTCTGTTTTTCTGTTGCCTGTATCAATCCTATAAATGGAATTCGATATTTTCTCTATTATCTTGAAAGGGCCTATTTTTAATTCGTCTAATTTCTTTCTATTCAGTCTATTTCCATTTTCTACATATACACTGTCTCCTACATTAAATTCTTGCATTTTTCTATTTCTATCAAATATTTTCTTGTTATACTCATGAGATTTTATTGTATTCTCTAATGCCAATCTTCTATCAGCAATCCACTTGTCTTCCTTTTCCATCGTTTTGAATTCATTTGGTAGAATACTGACATTTGTACCATCCAGTAAATATTTTGGTGCAAAACCTGTAACGGAGTGTTCTGTTTCGTTATATTTTTGTATACATTCTCTTGCCAGTGTTGTCTATGTTCTCTTATTATTTTTCTCATTCATTTTACACCTTATTTTATTTACTATTGTTTGGTTTAATCTTTCATTCAAGCCGTTCGAGAATGGTGTATTCACGGCTGTAAAAATTAGTTTAATATTATTTTCCTGCAAAAATTGTTTAAATTCTCTTGAATTTATGCCCGGATATTGATCTGTCAGGATAATTCCAATCTCATCTGTCTCTAGTACTTTCTTTGTTAAATTTATAAAGTCACATGCATTCTGGGTTTTCGAAGTCGCAATAAATGCATATCTTGTGTAGTGATCTACTAAAAGGTGTAGATATTTCTTTGTAGACCTAGATCCTCCAAATCCACCAATAGTATCCATTGACATTATTTCAAATGGTTTGGTGGCTGGTCCCAGTTGTGACAGTAATCCAATTTTTTTTTGACATCTTGATTTATTTTTTATGCATATTTCACATGTTTTACAAATATTTATGATATTTTTTGTTAGGTTTATAGCCGTATATATTGAACTTATTTTTTTCTGCAGTTGTCTGATCCCAATATGGCATAAATCTTCATGCACCTTTTTTATAAGTTTTTTACTAAATTCTTCTGAGAGGATAATCTTTTCCTGTTTCTTTATTTTTTTATAATAGATATTATTTTTTAGTATTAAATTTTGTTTCTTTTCTCTTATTGTTTCATTTTTCTCTTGGTCTCCAACTATATCTTTTATTTGTATTAAATTAACTATTCTCAATGTTTCCTCTCTGTTATCTTCTGGTTCTAATACAGGGTTTCGGCTCAAATAGTCTGCTTCTACATTTTCTTTACCAGGTATATATTTTACGGTAAAGTCATACTGAGATAGGTAGTATGTGAGATCACCCAATTCTTCATCTGTCCTGCATTTAATGTTCATGTTCTCTAGAGGTTTGTGATCTGAGTAAATGGTGAATTGTTTTCCGATGAGCCAGTGCTGCCAATATTTAACAGCTTCTTTCATAGCAAGACATTCTAAATATATAGCCTTTTTCCGTTTTTGATGTTCATTCAATTTTTTTGAGAAATATGCCACCGGTTTGTCTTTACCATCTAGTTGTGTCTGTTTTAATATTGCTCCAATGCCCTCCAAAGATGCATCGGTAAAGATTTTGATTGGTAAGTCTTTGTCGAATATTTCCAAGACCGGTTGCGAACATAAATATCTTTTTATCAGATTGAATGCTTCTTCACATTTCTCTGACCATACAAATTTCTCGTTTTTTCGTAATAAATTGTGTAATGGATCTAAGATAATTGCACTTCTTGGTATATAGTCATGGTAGAAGTTTATTTTTCCCAAAAATTGTCTGATGTTCTTTTGCGTCTTAGGAGTTGGAAAGTTCCTTATTGAAATCAAATTGTCTTTTAGTGGTCTTACTGAATTGTTCTGAATTATATGGCCGAGGTATTTTACCGAGTCTGAAGCAAAGGTACATTTCTTAAACTTCAGTCTAAAGCCTTCTTTAATTATTGCCTCTAATACATTTCTAATGTGCCTTATATGTTCTTCAAAGGTAGACGAGTATATCAAAATATCATCAATATAGTTAACAGAATATCCTGTGAGATTGTGTTTTCTTAGAATATTGCTTAAGATTCTCTGGAAAATTGCTGGTGATGTTTTCAAGCCAAAAGGGAGGCAGGTCCACTGGAAGTGGCCATCTTGTGTGACAAATCCTGTTTTACTTCTGTCTTCCACCCGTAATGGTATTGCCCAAAATGCTGAGTTTATATCTAGTGTAGTAAAATACTTGCAATTTCTAGTTTTAATAATTAGATCATCTATCAAAGGAAATGGTTGAGCTTGTGGTATAACTATTTTGTTTAACTCTCTGAAATCTACACATAAACGGGATTTTCTATTTTCACCTTTTTTAAACGCCAATGTCACTGGAGCAGCGAAAGGACTGTATGATTCTTCTATTAAATTGTTCTTTAGTAACATCGATATTTGCTCTTCAATTTCTAATCTATCTTGTATTGTACATCTGTATGGTCTTTTACTACAATATTTATTTACTTGTAAATCTATGCGAGCTTCATAATCTTTAACTGAACCTATATCATACTTGTCCTTAGCAAATATTGTTTTATATTCCTTTATAATTTTCTCTATCTCAATTTTCTTTTGATTATCTAAATGGTCTGTCATACTTATAAATTCCTCTGTTTGTATGTGTTCATTGAAATTTACTGTATATTTTTTTATATTATCATCTTCATTTCTGTTATCTTTAGACAACCTGTCTATTTTATTTGTTATTTTCTTTTGTTCTATCTGCAAGTTCTCATTTTGGGTTAATCTGAATTTCTTTATCATATCTAATCCGATTATGAAATCATCAAAATCTTCATTTTCTACTATGTATACATCCACCTCTTCTTCTAAATCAAATATTTTAATTTTTATTGTTATCAAGCCATCCATCTTCTTCACACCATTAACCGTTTTCATGTATGCTATGTTCACATCATCTTTTTTTTCTTTTACTTTTATTAATCTTGAATTTATTATAGAAATCTGTGAGCCTGAATCATAAATACCACTCACTTCTAGTTTATTTTCTAATAAAAGCTTGATTTTGATTAATGGTGTGCTTACTAGTTTTTTTTTTCAGTATTTATGTCTACTTCAATTATGGTTATAAAAAATTTAGTTTTAAGAACTTTTTCAGGTTCATTTTTATTTTTCTTGAACCAACATGACTCCTCCGGATGATATCTAATTCCTTTTCTTTTTCAAAAATTTCTATCCATTGCATCGCATTAGGATTTTTGCTTGTGAATTTTTCAATAATAAATTTTTCTGAGATATGTTTTAAGTTATGTTGATTTTCTTTCTTAGTTGTAGTTTCTATTAAATGTTCCAAGATTTGTTGCAAAGTGTCATTTTTGTCCTTTGCTTGTGTTGTGCTCACTTCATCTAAATATTGATCTAAAAATTGCATATTACCTTCCTCATCTACATATGTCTTCTTTAGATTTTCATCCAACTTTATCCATACTTTTCTACTCTGGTGTCTTTTTTTAATGCTATTTTTTACTTTTGCGAAAGTGTTCGTTTTAACAATATATGTATGATGACTCACCGGCTTCAGTTCCTCGGGTAAAACATAACATTTTCCTTCTTCAGTACATATTGAAGTTATGGCTAATACATTTGATTTGCCATCATTTGAGGCTATCATCGTAAACTCAAACTGAAGCCGGTCCATATTCTCTTAGTTCACAAAAATGTCGTTTTATAAGACATTGAGGATCTCCAAAATTAAACCACAAATTGTTTCTCTGAAATAACAAAGAAACGACATTTAAAGTTCACTATATCTCGAGTCCTCAATCACATTCATTCTATGAGTTTTTATTACGATAACAATGCACAAAACAATTTCAGCGTCCCTCGCCATTTTAAATCCTCGACACAGATCACTAATGACTAATCATAGGTACAGACAGCTGATACGCGAAGCGCGGCAAATTCAAATGAATGAAATGTCACTCATTTCATTACATACATATTTTACGTCAACTTTCTTCATACAAGAAAAAAGTAGCGCCTTTTCTCAAAATTTCCGCTAATAGGTCGCAACGTGGCGGAAATCGTCCTTGTCGAAACTCACGTGTGGACTAATATAACATTACAATACAACATACTAAACAATTATACTGCATTTGGCTTACAACTGACGATGTTGGCTTTAGGTACGGAACCCTAAATAAATAAAGATTCCGACGAATTGAGAACCTCCTCCTTTTTTAAATTCGGTTAAAAAAAAAGTAACTTGTGAGTAAAAATCAATGATGAAATACGCTACGCTAAGAGCACGGGAAAGATGAAAGATTTCTGAAATATGTTGTCGCGCGTCGTACACATTAGCGCCATTTTACAGTTTAAAAATTAAAAATCCGGCTACAGGGCGGAGCCTAACCCGCGCTCTACACTACTCGCGAAGTTGACCGAAGTTCACCGAAGCGAGCAGTGTGGAGAGGCACTTCGTCTAACTTCGCCAACTTTTCTTAGTACTTCGGTAAACTTTCTGAGTACTTCGCCGAGGAACTTCGCGAGTAGTGTAGAGGCGGCGTAAAGATACATGCGTGCAGCGTGACGTCACTAAATGCTTATCCTTTATAATATTATGTTTAATCAATCGTAAAAACAGATACGAATAGTAAAGATATTGGTCTATCCCTGCAGATAAGGACACGGTGACATGCTGCGACGATAACGGGCAGCTGTCCCCCGACGCAGCCACCAACCCGCTGTGCGCGCCCATCATCATCCCGCCCACGGACGCCGTGCACTCGCGCGTGGGCACGCAGTGCATGAACTTCGTCCGCACCGGCTCCACCCGGGACAGGGGGTGCACACCGCCTTTTGCGCCTGCTGAACCGGTAACCACATTAACCTGTAGCGGTTTTCGATAGCTGACGATAGATGGCGTAACCAGCGCAATAGCACACGCTGACAGAGCATTCGACGAGCGTCCTTTATATACAACTTCTGACGTCACACGCCCAATCGGCCACGATATCAGCCCAATGTTCATTTTACGTCATCCTTCTTCATGCAAGAAAAAAGTAGCGCTATTTGTCAAAATTTCCTCTAAAACGCCACAATATTGCGGCAATTGTCCTTGTGGAAACTCGCGTGCAGACTCGTTCAGCTTACAAGTGACGCTGTTGGTGTCAAAAAACATTTTGACACCAGTAAACTGGTTTCATTTTTTCCTGTGTCCTGTGTATACGTCTATAACCTTAATGCATTATAAAACTGAATCCTTCGAAAACAAATGCCTCAGCTATGAAATGCCCGCACTCTGCACGCATTACGGGGCTGATTTATTTATCTGCCCGTATTCGGCTACGAGATGGTTCGGCCAGTAACCTTCTTCTATAAAATATGGGCTATATATCCACCACAAAAATAAATTTTTGATTCGAACCAGTTCTGATGCTCTGCCCGTACTCTATACTATTGGATGTTATGGGTATTCTGCCAATGACCTTCTTCTATAAAATATGGACTATATCCACCACAAAAGTATTTTTTCAATTCGAACCAGTAGTTCCTGATAGCGGGTTCAACCAAACAAACTAGAAGTTTGCAGCTTTATAATATTCGTAAGGGATTGAACTTTACACCAAACAGTTGAAAAATGCTAGGAGTACTTTGCTCAAAATACGGACTATTATTGTTTACTAATAATTTTCATCAATAAATCACTCAAATCAATCAGGACTTTGTCTTAATTTGGTTTTAAGTCAAGTACATAGTAGAATATCGCAAACTTAATTTTTTCTAGATTTCTACTGTAACCGCGTACATGGATGCTTCATTCTGCTATGGAAGCAGCGAAGGGCAAGCCAGGCCCATTCGCTCATATCTCGGCGGACGCCTCAGAACTATTTTAAGGGGCGGACGGGAGTGGCCACCTCAAGATCCTAACGTGACATTGACCTGTGAATCTGCGCAGTCGCCGAATGAACCATGTTATTTGGCTGGTAATTATGTGTTTCTGATAACATACGTTTCTGTTAGAGTATGCAATGAAACTAGTTGGAGCTCTATTTTCTAGGCAAACGCGCTCCATCCTCCTCATCTTTTCTATCCATCAGGCATGATTGTAGTAAAAAAATTGCATATGCCTTTGAGAGTGATTGCAAATTGCTGTTATTTCTTAGCTCGGTTAATCATTGAAAATGGTGACAACCGAATGATTACCATCAAATCAATCGCACAGTTTGTACGTAGGTACTAAAGGATAATGACCGTGGATGTATGGAATTCCGTAGCAGGTAACTCAAATCCAAAATTTTTTATATAAAGACAACGGTCTCCACATTAACTCCTACAATATTTTTTTTAATTAACATCCGGACTCAAAGTTATAGTATATAATAAAATCAAGTACCTAATAAAGTTATAGTCAAAAATAAAATCTGTATAACAGGAAATGTGCAATAAAAAGAAAGTAACTTCTTGTTTGCAAAATGTATTCCTGATATGAAAAACAAATTCCTCGTGCCAATAGTTGCTAAAAACACTAATTTCCTGGAATATTTTGGTTTTGGTTCATGAGAAAACAACTCTTGGTCATTCTTCTTTATGTAAATCATTTGTTTTTTCAAAACTTCTGTTAGCGTAACTATCAAGCAAAAAGCTTGATAAAAAATCCTATTTCAGGAAGAAGCATTTTCATATTTCAAAAGTTTTTTTTTAATTGACAGGAATTGAAAATATTATTTTGGTTGTTATTATCAGGTGATATAAGAGTGAATCAGAACCCCCAGCTGACGATCCTCCAGATACTCGTCCTGCGGGAACACAACAGGATCGCCGACACGCTTTCCGCGATCAACCCGCACTGGGACGATGAGACACTGTACCAGGAGGCGCGGCGTATTGTCATCGCGGAGTTACAATATATCAACTATTACGAGTATTTGCCGATTTTCCTTGGTGAGAACAATAGAAATTATACATCTGAGATGATATTATTACATGTAGGGGTTTTGCATATTCTCATCCTAGAAATATTCAGCTAAGTAGGTACTGTCGAAACACCATTATTAATTATGAATTACACTCGTAAAGAATACCAAATGGTACTCTTTCTTTTTTTTTTCTTTTTTTTCTTCTTCTTTCATCCTTCTTGGTTTCTTTTTGGTATTTTAATGGTAGTTAACACTAATACTAGACAATTATGATATGCCATGATTTTCTAGTATAGGTGTTGCCTATTCTACTACTATATACTACTTATAGACAATTATGGTATTCTGTAATTGTATTGGTGTTGCCTATTTTTCAGCAAAAGTCACCGTTTTACCATACTTTCTTTGAATAAAAAGTATGTTTATTATCGTACTTAATTTATCTCAAACATAAAAACCCAAAATATTGAATTTGATGTTTTTATCGACATTAATATTCAAGGTAAGTATACATTTCTTAATGTATATTTTATTCACGTTAACAGGCTATGACAACATGGTTAAAAATAAGCTGATCTACCCCGGTGCTCACAGTTACGTGAATGATTACAATCCAAACGTGGACCCGACGGTCTTGGACGAGCACGCCACTGCTGCTTTCAGGCATTTCCACACTTTGATTCGAGGATATCTGCAGTAAGTGTAATTAATTATTATTTATAGTATTATAATACGTTATTATAAACGTGTTCTATCCATTCAATCTGGGTGGCTGGCAATCCACAACCACTCGGTATGCCAGATCTTTCTTTCCACGCACATGCAAACTCTGGAACAACCTACCAACAACAGTGTTCCCTCAAAACTATAACATAGGGTTATTCAAGGGGCGGATAAACAAACTTAAGTGCCGGCAACGCATTTGCAGTTTCTCTGGTGCTGCAAATGTCAATGGACGGCGGTGATCGCTTACCATCAGGTGACCCGCCCGCTCGTTTGCTCGCGTTAACTATAAAAAAATATATTATAGTAATTTATTGGACAGAAATATAAACACTATGCAAACAATTATTTAATCAAATTGAATTCAAAAAATACCAGCATCTATTGAAATTAATTTTAGTACCATTGTTTTAACAGATTAGTTTCGGAGAACAGACATTTGGCCGGAATAGTCCGCCTTAGCGACTGGTTCAACAGGCCATTGTTAGTTGAGCTCGAAAACGCCTTTGATGATCTGACAAGGGGCCTCACCTATCAACCTCAGGACTTCAGCGATCAGTTTTGGGACAGCGAAATTACTCAGTTTCTATTCAGGTAATTTATACATACATTTTATTATTACAAGAATGTGCTTGCTTGCGATTTTCTTGAATGATGGGTGAAGATTATTTTTGTGTGTGAAAAAATGTGAATATGGTAATCGACAACCAATACTGCCCCTTGATTTTTTGTTGCGCCGACCACGATAATGCCTTTTTTTATGCAAAATAAGTAGGTAAAGCTAGGAGTCGGAAGTTATTGGGATGCAATGCGATTCGTACTGAAAGCAAGAGCAGTTTGAGGGAGTGGGCGATCGAGAGGTACGCCGTGGTGCGTTTAATGTTTATGGTTATGCTTCCTTCATCCTTCACGCTGCTGGCTACCTTGTGTACCTTTTTGTCGCCGGCGCTACGCCTTACCTGTCCCGTAGCACGACTGAAGGATGCGCTTTGTCGACTCCGCCTCGTCTAATCCCTACCTCTACGTGAGGCAGGGATTAGACAGGTGGCAGGTTTCTTGAAATCTTCAAGAAACCTGCAGTTGTCTACTACAACATCTATTCCATTTCTAGTATAGCAATATAATCGATATTGCTTCGAGATATAATAAATAACATGGCGACTATCCGGTCACTAAATCAAATCAAATCAAATCAAAACATTTATTTCATATAGGCCATTACTTACTTGTTAGCTTATTATAATTATTCTCCTTTACTAGATTGATCTCTATTAATTACTATCGATGGCAAGAAGAATTCTAAATTTCATGAGTCTAGAATAGATCTACCGGATGTAAGTTATAAGATCTCTGCCCTATATGTTGAACAAAAGTTTAGTACAGTTTTAATACATATAGAGTCGTATCGTAAGTCATCCCTAGCTTTTCTTCAGCACATTATCTCATACCATAAATTGTTTAAAGGCGCAACAACACATTCGGAGGCGACCTCCGCGCGACGGATATACAGCGCGGGCGTGACCACGGACTCGGGAGCTACGTGGCGACCCGCGCTGCCTGTGGCTTACCCGTGCCCAAAAGCTTCTACGATATGACTGACTTTATCCCTAAACAGGTATGCTCAATGGAATTTTCGTTTCGTCAACCCAAAATCGCTGATAATAAGGGTTATTTTGAATAAAACTCTAAGCTATGGCCGTATGGTATTTTGCGATACGCTAAAAAAAACAAAGATTCCGACGAATTGAGAACCTCCTCCTTTTTTTGAAGTCGGTTAAAAAGATAAAAATGGAACGATATTCAAAGGCATATGAAAATGTTCTCTGAATGAGTGCTAAATGGGTCACGTGACGCCGCGCATTTTTTTTTAAATTTCGTTCGAAAGCGATGCAATAGCAATCCTAAAAAGACGCATGGATATATTGAAGTGATTTTTTTAATATGGAAAAAGCCATTGAAATCGCGACACCGTTACTGTAACCGACACCTCACACGGTTGGTAACCGATACTTATCTCAAGTAATTGTTCAAGTTTTCATTTCTGTCTCGGAGTGTCGGGTTATTTTTATTTCTTTTTTATTAAATAAAGAAAGTTGAGTGCGTCCTCAATTTTGCATATTTACATAATATAATGACCCACTGCCCTGCGCTCATGATTCCGAGATATCAGCTATTTAATTTTCAGCAGTAATATTGTCTATTGGTTACTTCTTCACGGTAGAATAACTGAAACTGGTACCTAGCTGGATGGACTCAACAAGAAGAGTTCTTAGTTCCCAGTTTATGTAGGTACATGTTTGCATATGTTATATGTATCGAAAACAAAACTAACATTTTTTTTTATTCGATATTGTATATCGGAATATACTAAAAAGAGTGATTTATTGGTGAGATTTGAAAGAGATACAAAAAATATGAAATTGCTCTCTGTTTGTTTGCAGAAAATATAAGTGGTTTGCAAGCAATTTCCAGATGTTCTTTGTAGTGGAAAATGTCTGTGTTGTTCATAACGTCTTATTTACTCAGACGAATCTTGTGAAACATAATATTATGATCTGCCTTTATTCCACTCGCTTTTATGACTGAGCTGAATATAACAAGAAATCCTTCTGCTTTCTATTGTCCTTAGGAGATACTCGTAGAGTAAATATAATTCCTAGGCGCAGGATATCAAATTGTACCTTACAGCCCTAGGCGAATCATTTTGCAAACTGGTGGGTTATTCACGTAACGCGTTGGCTACATTTCGTGATGTGAAATGTTTGAAAAGGTGATGGTTTCTTATACGTATTTAAGAAAACGACTTTAACATCACGGACATTTTTTGCAAACATAGAAAAACTAATTTTACTACTATTGACATAGAGTGTAAAATTAAATGTAGTTTCAAAACGAAATATGGGTGACAATAATTTATTATTGTGAGATTGAATTTACTTAAACACGTCATGGTCGAGCACTGTTTTTCCTATGATGAAATACATCCAATTTTACGCTTTAAACAAATATACGTAAAGTTAATTTTTCAGTGTTAATTTGTCTTTTTCTTTTTTTTTAAAACGTTACGTGAATAACCCCTCTGAAACCGATTTCATGTTACTTAATTTTATGTACCAACTTTAATATCAATGTTCATATTATTGAAGTGAAACTCATGTAGGCGTGGCTGTTTAAACACATTTATTTACATACGTTAAGAATCATGGAAATAACAAAAGATATTTCATTTTAATATTTTATTTATTTTGGTAGATATTTATTTATTAAAATAACATTAATAGCAATATTGTACCGAAAAAATAAATATTAAAATGCGTATTATTATATTATACAGTGTGTCCGGGATCGAACTAGCGATAATTTAAGGGAGTGTTGTATAGCTCATTACAAGCAAAAAATCCCCTATAAAGGGGGGCGCTCCTCTCATCCCCTCTCCGGGAGAGCCATTTCAATTTTGGTTGCGTTGTTTTGGGTATGTGATCACAAAATCAGTAATAACTTGAAAGTCTGTTTCTTCACATGTTCTCACAAGGCCTCATTCGACTGGGTACAATATTTTCCATCGCTGGATGCCTAACAATAATGTAAAACGTTAAAATAACACAGCCAAAAATGCCTCGAATAGAAAAAAATTGCCCAAAAAAATTAAATAGTGATGTTATTAATGAATTTCGGACGTCGGCGTTTGAACCCGCGCCTCCCAGCTATCACAGATATCTACCACTGAGCTACGGCAGCAACCTCTACTATTCAATATACTCTAGGGGAGCAACTTTCGTTGAGACAATAACTTCGATTCGATTAGATATTCAGTCCTTTTAGGCAGACTGTGGTGTCATCTATTGGGAAACATTGCAGTTTCAATCCCGTTTCAAAGGCCCATTATTTCAAAATAAACATAGCTTTGGACGAGAGAAGACACCTTGTCGGGTTTACTCATTTATATTTTTCTTATAGTATTCTTGTCGAGTGGGATAATTTTGATACGTATAAAATAACTTTAGGATTCAAAAAAATGATGTTCTTTATAATTTTTTCAATTTTCAGAACGTGGACGTTTTGGAACTTATTTACGAGCATCCAGACGACGTAGACCTCGTGGTAGCTGGTTCCCTGGAGAAAAACGTGCCGGGCGCGCAGGCCGGCCCGACATTCCTGTGCATCCTCACAGAACAGTTCTACAGGACTAGAGTCGGTGACCGGTTCTTCTTCGAGAATGGTGGCGATCCGAATATTGCTTTTACTCCAAGTAAGTACTCTGAGATGTTTTTTTCCTAATCTTAAAATATGGTGAAGTTGATCTTAAACCCTGATTGCGTAAGAAAAACGTATTCATCGTTATCGTAAACGCTAGCGATTTCTGCACTGCGATTGGCTGACGCAAATCAGGAACCCAATCAGCGGGCAGAATTCGCTAGCGTTTACGATAACGATGAATACGTTTTTCTTACGGAATCAGGGGGCATGTGCATAAAGGTTTTAAGGCTTCCTCGAACGTTTGCTTTTCTCACTATAACGAACCCGTTATGTAGATGTGAAGCGGACGAATATCGTTTTTTTTCTATTTTAAATCCACAATAAAAAAATACAATTAAATAATGTGTTTAAATTAGGTATTATTATTTCATAAAATTTAGTTCAAAAACTTTAAAGATCAAAACAGGAAAATTATAAAAAATTGCATATTATTCAATATTCATATTCAATATTCATCTCTGTAATTTTGCAGGTCAACTAGAATCGATTCGTCACGGATCATCCATCGCGCGGATATTATGTGACAACAGCGACAATATACGTCACATGCAACCGAAAGCCTTCCAACAAATATCACAGGGGTAAGTAATTTTAATTAGTTCGATAATAATTTGAAAATTTTCAAAAAACAACCGTTAATTATTTTAGTAAAAAAATCTTAATTTCAATTTAATTGTTTTCAATCACTTTTAGATTTCATTTTAGTTGTTATTAACTGTGTAAATTACAAACATGTTTAAAAAATCCCATAACCATAATTCGCCATTATGTGGTGACGGCCATCTTTGATTTGTAGCTTTGATTAGTATTTTAGTCTACTCGTCATGCCCATTTAGTTTGATACCTACCTATATTGAGGGAGCTGTAAAAATGCCTAACATCATTTTGGAAAAGAACTGATTCTGAACTCTTACACTGCTTTACAAATATTAACCAAAGAACCACCGCAAGGAAACTGGCTTTCAAATGAAAAAAAACTGCATCGAAATCGGCCCATCTGTTTGAGAGCTACGATGCACAGACAGACACACACACGCTTACAGACAGACTGCCAGACCGACATCGACGTCAAACGTATAACACCCCCCTTATTGCAGCGGGGTTAAAAAGCGATAATAATATGAAAGCTTCCAAGAAAATATTCAACTGAGTAAGATTTACTGCATCTGAAATCGCGAAGATTACAAAAGCGATGCCAAATTCTGTGAAATACTGCTTAGAATTTGTTCCAATTTCGCGCAAAGAAATTGTGATTTCAATAAATAAACTCTTAGAATTAATATAAAACGTTTCCTCGACGAATTCCAGTTATTTTATATTTGTACGTACACCAAATAAAACAGTAATACATATTGATTGTTGTTTCATTGGTTTTCTGGAATGGTTTCGGGGTCGTAATTAGCATACTAATGTGTTTATAACCGGCTTGTATTCACGAGAGATATAATAGGAAGCAACGAGGCCTGTAACAAATAGAGATACTGTTTAATTCATAAAACTTTGTGCTTTATGATAATTACCGATTGTCTTAATTAAAAATAGCAAAAATTATATATTCTTAATATATATAAATCTCGTGTCACAATAATTGTCCTCAATGGACTCCTAAACCACTTAACCGATTTTAATAAAATTCGCACACAGGGTGCAGTTTGCTCTAACTTAAAAGATAGGATAGCTTAAATCTCAATTTATCTAATTTTTTTTATATCCTTAAGGGCAAAACAACGTTTGCCAGGTCAGCTAGTTACTTTATAAAAACTTTTCTGTATATATTTAAACTCAAGACAACGTGCTGCAGTTTCATTGAAAATCAAAAATAACACTTTATTATTACAGCTTATTATTTAGCGAAATTAACTCGGATCGGTAGCTCCATAGATTTTATCTACAAGATCTTGTTACCAAAAAGTTGTTTTTTTGGTCTCCCTAAACTTTTTAGAAGAATTCCATTCGTCTAATATTTCACCTTTTTTTTTCCAGGAACAGGCCTGTTCCTTGCGAGCAATTGCCGAAGATCGATTTAAGCTTATGGCGTGATGTTAGTTTTTAACAACATTATTACTCGTATATATTTAAAGTTACCATTATTAAGGCTAACGTGTCAAGCTACGGCTGCGCTGCCATGTTCAAAGTACATTAAGATAATAATACTTTTATGTAAATAATGTTATTTATCATATCCTCAATCATGTCCTGATATACTTTGTGATTCTTTTTATATAGCTTTGCCCTTGATTTTAGATATGTTTTTGTGTAAGCATTTTTTGTATAATAAAGTTTTATCATCACGACGTTCGATTTCATTGAAATCAATAAATCATTATAGTGAATTTACTATAGTGGATTTCAATAGCTATTTTCTTATTGTCTAATTTGTGTATATTTTTGTATTTATCCTTAATATTAGGAACACTATACTAATTAAGATATTTTGTAATGTAAATAAAAGTGTTAATAAGACTTTTACTGTTTTTCATTTATTTATGAAGAATGTGCGAAGGGTTTTGTTATTGATACCTCAAATATTTATGTCTAGGTAAATTGACTTAACTTTAGAGTATCTATTGAAAATAACATAAATTCAGATATTTCAACAACCTATTTAACTTGAAAAGAATACTCGTAACAATAAGTTATCCATGGTTCAGTTTGTGTGTCTTTAAGACTTATATTCGGCTATAAAATTCTGCGAGATAACTTTCACAACTGTTAAAATGGACTTAAAATATATTGGTTACTCTACTGAAAGCCTCAACTTAAATTTAAGGACTAAACTAAATTAAAAGCCAACATTATTATTTCTTCAAACATTTCTTAAAACAATGTTGGCTCTTTAATCCATAAGTAGGTTTGTGTGTTATAACGTGTGAACAATGGAACTGCTCTGAAAAAGTGTTTGAGGTGATTCCACTTTTCACATTCTCTAACTAGGTATACACTTCGCCGTGGAACATGTCCCACCTGTATGGCTGGCAATGGTATTTATATTTTATTTATTTTCTTATCTTTATTGCACACCCATACAGAACATACAGATTGAGAAACACAGTATTACGGAATAAAATAAATGCAAAGACGGCCTTATTGCTATAGCAATCTCTTACTAAACTTAAGGTGAGACGATTAATATAAAGATGATACAGTATACATCGTGAATAAAATCTGTGATCGTGAAGTACTTAAGTGATTATCGTCGCTCTATGTTTACCGCTAGCGGTTCCAAAAAATATTGAGGTGATGAGCGAAGCTCGTACCTCCGAATTACTGAATTGTCAAAAGAAATAGGTATAGGTAGGTATATTAACAGATTATTTACTCATAACTCAATAAGTTAATAGTCTTTATTATGTTAGTAATATTATACATTCGTTGATTATACAGACTGGCCGCTTCAATGAAAAGCGTTCTGATCCCTACGTCTTTCGACATATGGATCCAATCGCCATATTTAACGATATACGTAACGTTTTTGTTAAAGTTAGCAAAACATCCGAGCCTTAGATGCATGGTATTGTAATGGTCGGGCATTGCTCTCAATGAAAACTAGAGATATTTGCTGGAAGTTCATTCAAGTGAAGATAAATAATTCTGAAATGGATAACAGAATATAAAGCCATCTGATACATGTAAATGTTATCTTAGGACACGTTATTACCTCGTAAGCGACAAAAGTGGTGTGAGATGGGTCTAGAGATATTCCTTTTTTGTAATGGAATTCCTTTTTGCGGTGAATAAAAAACTTTCATTCATTTTGCATTCTGAAAAAGAACTGTGAAACATCGGTTATGAAATGCTTTTCCGAAAATACGAATGCTCAGCATATCCTCAGTTGTCTACACACGATCTAGTGGAAGTATTTTCCGGCACAAACATGAAGTAGAAATAACTACGAATGCGCACTATTGATAAGGGAAAATAGTAAAACTAAAAGAGATATTTCAAATTGAGCTAGGGTTTACTTAGGGTTTAGGGGTTTGGGCTACGTTTCTTTAAAAAAATAAGAAAAATAAGAAAAACATGATATAAAAATAAAATTAAACTGAAAATTAAAGAGGTTTCCAAACAAATATGTAAATGCAGTATTTAATTAACTACATAACATACGTCAGCATTTCTACTTCAAGTTCAACTTTGCAAGCAACAGAATTTATATAACTAGCTCACCCGGCAAACATTGTTTTGCCATTAGGGTTATAAAAAAATAGATAACAACCTGCTCCTAGACCCAGTGATCATACACTAACAATTTCATAACAATCGGTTGAGCCGTTTCGGAGGAGTTTGGTAACAAAGAATGGCGAGGGAATTTGATATAAGTACCTAATGTTTGAATTGAATTAAAGAATGTTTCTTTTGATACAAAAAAATTATAACTTTAATATTTAAATTACTTTCCCTACGTGTCCCTTACAATCTTCCACTACGTAGGTATTATGCTTTCCGCGTGTTAATAACTAAGGAATATTACATGAGGGACCCATTTCACATTTGAATATGTAGTCGGATCAAACGAATGGGAATGAGGAGATAAAATAGTATTTCACCAATTGAATTAAAAGCAACGCAATGAAGGATTAAAATTAACGGATCTCTTAAAAAAGAAAGCTAAATCGTAACGTTTTTTATTTTTATTTAACACGAAATCTTGGCGTAAGCTATGATAAATAAAAAACCGGTCAAGTGCGAGTTGGACTCGCGCACCGAGGGTTCCATACTATCAAAGAAGTAAAACGTTAAAAGAATCACTTTTGGCCCTTGAATTTCCGAGTATAATTTACAAATAGGTGCTTTTGTTGGCGAATCGCAAACCCTAACTTTGTTTTTAGAGGTTTATTGTTAATATAAAAAAATATATGAGTTAGTGAGTTGATTTTATTTTTCCTGTAAAATGTACGTTAATTCCTATTGATCCTAATTATCTCAAATATTTCTATTGGTAGTCTCACCATAAAGGTACCATTTTTACCATTTTGGTATGGAACCTTAAAAATTATGTCATAAGAGAGACATTGAAATATCACACCAATTTAATATTTAAACATAAAGAAAAGGGTTGTCCCCGCATTTATGAAAATGAAGGTCTCTGGAAACCTGGAGTTTTGTAATTTAAATTATACAACAGAATTGCTGTTATTTATTCATTGCGTAAGTTTTGTCCATAAAGGCTTTGTGTTGACGACTAATATGCCTGATGCATAAAAACACAAAGTGTCTACAGCTAAATAGCCATACTGCACAATAAAGAAAAACAACGTAGGTAGTTATTATACTCGTATTTTATGAAAGAAATTCGGTCCCTCATTTCGCGAACGTTTACTGCATTTCACTTGAATTTCAAATATTATCAAAGCTTCTCCTAAAATAGCTAGTTATTTAGGTACATTGTTGCATCTACAGATGTTTATATTTCACATTATTAAAGCGCTCGTAGAATCGCGGGAAATATTTGTGATGGAAATATTCAATCTTATGTTCTGTATGAAATACTCAATTATTCGCTTGAAATACTCAATTTAAATATGAAGGAAGGTCTGAGAGTTTCATTAAGGTAAAGTAGGTATTTTAAAGATTTGAATTCCATTAAAAATAATTTACATAAAGCTTTCACATCAAGGCAAGTAGGTACAGAATAATATTTGGTAAATGCATTTAAGTCACGAAACAACGTTTGAGACATAGTTAAACACTGAGATAATTTTACGAGTCAATAAAATCACTAAAGTTTACCAATTTGACAATTTTAATAACAACTAGCTGTTGCCCGCGGCTCCGCCCGCGTGAATTACGATTTTTTTACATAATATACCTTCCTACTGGAATTCCTTGATTTTTCGCGGGATTCTGGTGTGATGTTGTACAGAAACCTGTTTTTACTTTGCACGGGTTATCTTGTGGTGATTTTGAAAATTCCTTTTTCTTAATAATAATATAAAGTTTCATTAGTACGTAGTTGAAAGATCAAAAGGACGATTTTAACTGTCGATATTTCAATACATTGGTACAAGTCATTGGTACCTTTTCATTGTGGTTTTTATTCTGAAACCACGAAATATGTCAAAAATCATTAAACCATGTGAAAAGTTGTACTGGTGGTAGAACTCTTCTTTCAGAGTTCGGCGGGGTAGGTACCACTGGGATAAAATACTCTACTAACAATATTCCCCAGCCCAACATAATATAAGAGTCTTTTAAAAATCTTTGTTTCATCTCAATACAATCCAAAACATCAGAATGGGCAATGGCTATATATTTCTTTACGTATAAAAAGACCTTAGATGACAGTCAGTCGGTTAGGATCGATAAGACCTAAGAGTTAAAAATATTTGTGAACCATTATCTTACCCTTTCCATATTGCGGATGATAAAGACGCGGCACTCCGGGAATGTCGTCAGAAGTGAAAACTTTAATCTCTTCATATCTTAACAGTGCCATCTTAATATAAAGTCAGGAAACAGTAAAT
Organism: Coenonympha glycerion; assembly: GCA_963855885.1. Lineage (NCBI taxonomy): Eukaryota > Metazoa > Arthropoda > Insecta > Lepidoptera > Nymphalidae > Coenonympha > Coenonympha glycerion. The sequence continues at coordinate 8,697,404 of OY979637.1, read as the reverse complement.
AACATGACAGTTAATTTTTATTTGAAAAAATTCGGTAGTACCTCTCTCAGAGTTTTACATTCAAGTTCCACATAAATTGTAGAGATGGCGCTATACGATATAACGTAGCAATAACGCCAGTTACATGATTTTTGTTCACCCTAAAAGTGAAATTTTTTAAACCATACAAAATCTCCTGCTAAGCCTATTTATTTACGCCTGTAAGGGTACTCCAGTCTTACTTGAGCCCTACGTCCTAGCCCTAGGTTCTTTGTGCATTCCGAGTTTCAAGTCACCTACCTACTTGAACTTAGCGCTATAGGTTCTGATGTCTGTAATTTCTGAACTACAAAAGTGATGATAATAAGATTTGTATGGAATAATCTTTAAAGAACCTCCTTTCTAACAAAAAAAGAATGAATGGAATCGGACAACGCGTTAATGAATTATAACAAAAAAACCTTTGGACTTTGATGCCGTCTTCCAGGGAAACGATGATGAATTTCGGGACAAAAAGTATCCTATGTCCTACCTCGGGGTATGAACTATAATCATGTCAAGTTTCATTTAAATCCATCCAGCGGATTAGTCGTGATGCCCGGTCTTGAAACAGACAGACAGACAGACAGACAGACAGACAGACAGACAGACAGACAAAAATTAAACAAATTACAGTTTTGGCTTCAGTATCGACTAAATAGTGTCCTCCAACAAAAATTTTCAAAATATCTTCAATGTACAGAATTCGACCCTTTACAGTTTTATTATAAGTATAGATTTGAAATGTCTAATGAGTTCATTGCTCGTCGAGAGGTATGGTAGGTACACTGTTTTTAGGCCAGGCAAATGACAGGTTTGATTTAGAGATTAAGTATGAGGGCAACACCGAAATTGAAGTTCAGGATATTTTATTATAATATTTTCTACCTTCAGGTGGCATTACAAAATTCCACCCTGTACCTATATAGAGTACATCAAACATATTTTAAATATTTCCAATATCTCTTTTGGTCCTCCACATATTTCTTATAAGTAGCTATCAAAAGAGATTTTTATCGAGTTCCATAATTGGAACTGGAAGATTTACTCAGGATTAAGTCTACTTATGGTTTTATATCTTTGAATAGGTACTTACGGTTTTGAATCTTAGGGAGAGCAGTAGGTTTGCTTTTTTACGTCCCATTAAAACCATTGCGATTGAACATCTTTAAGTTCGTAGACGTTAAAACGACAGGAAAAAGCAAAAATTAACAAAGGAACTTATTTTACTTGGAATTCAGTCGTAACTCGTAATTGATATTCCAGATTGTTTGGAGTCGTTGTACTTTAAACTCGTAGCTTTAATTAATAGGAACAGTGTAACCTCAATATTGTACAGAGTGGCGCTACGAGTAATTAAAAAACCGGCCAAGTGCGAGTCAGGTTCGCACAATGAGGGTTCCGTACAATCCGACGGACGGACAGCGAAGTCTCCGTAATAGGGTTCCTTTTTTAACCATTGGCTACGGAACCCTAAAAACTACAAAGACTACGGACAATCCTTCGTATTATTATGATAGAACTTCAGGTACAGGTAAGTTCATTTAATCATTGATCATTTTACACATGCCACAAAACATGTTAGGCCACGCCACAGTCCACACCACACCACAATACATGCCACAAAAATGTAAGATTTGAACTCAGTAAAGTAGGTAAGACATTATTCACGTCTATGAACATTTGAACAAAATCAGTATTTTCATTCATTATTTTTAAATAAGGTATGGCCAACGTTTCAGAAAATGCTAAGGATCAAAATATGTATATTATATTAATCTGTTCCATAACCAAATTCAAGGAAGAATGCCAAGAGCGTCAAATTATGAACGGTTACGCTCCACCAATGGCCTCTTGAATTAAATTGTAGCAATTTGTCTGAAATTAAACCATTGTGTCCCCTCTTTCTTACTTTATCCTTATATTCATATTATTATGTTCTGTATGAGATAAATTTTCCACAAATATAAAATCAAATAAAGGGTCGTGACACAAACAAACAAAGTGATGATCTTGTAAGGGTTCCATTTTTTTCTCTTGAGGTACGGAACCCTAAAAAGACGTGTGTCGTGGGACACTAGGTAGAAGTTCAAAACCAAATCTCTATACTTGATTACATGCCTGCCCGTTCTGTTGACCGGTAAGAGACACTTTCATTCTAGATTATTTAGTGAGAGATTTTCGTAACGCTAAATTACCAAAATAATACCCTTAGGTACTTTTAATGTAAAATGTGTGTAACTGTAAAGTACTTATAAGAAAATTGTTTGGTCAGCAAACAGACCACGCGCGTCCCTCTTGGCCGTTAAGCCTTTCCCACACAATAATTCCACGTCTCCGAGGATCTTCAACCGTTTGTCAGTGTCCTTTGTTTTATAGGTCGTGTAGTGTAAGCCGTATTGTGTAGACACGTGCAACAGACGCTGTGTTCCCGGAAACCTTGTGTAATGTTATTGTTTTAATATGAACTACATCGTCAAATGTCATGGGAGTTGTAGTGAATGCAGACATTAAGTGTCTTGGTACGATGTGATATAGCAACTTTTTCAAATTTTATTATTATCTAAGTTCAAATAAGCCTGATCCAGTGACGAAATACGTTACGCTAAGAGACGGGAAAGATGTGACGTATGTTGAAGCCAACTCAAATATGGCGTCGTCGCACGTTATACATTTCGGTACCACAACAACATAACATATAATAGTCTAGCGCACGAGAGCTACATGAATTCCCAGTGTACTTAGTCAATTTATGAACTTTATGCGTAACAATTTCGTTGCATCGTATTTGCAAATAGATAACATAATTATAATAGATGGTGCAAATCTTATACTGTATGCATTTAAATCGAAAAGACTCGTCTCATTTGAGTGCCGATAAAAGAATAAATTGAATGATCATTATACAAGTATATACGAAATATATTATTTCTCACAGACTCCACAGAATAGATACTTGCTTTAACCACGAAAGAAGAAGACTTTGTGTTTTCTTTAACCTTTTTCCTAAGAAACTTTCCTTAACCCGCTCACTTGACTTGTAAGTTATAAGATACAAGTTTCTTACCTTGTTCATTTATAGAATAAATTTCTCATAATGCCCATAGTAGCTGCTCGGCAGCTTAGAAACTGAAACTTGAAATTTAATTTAAAAGTATGATCAACCGCATCAGCTGTCTTGAAGATACTCGTATTTATAATGAAAATATTTTTCAGGACGTACAATAATGATCTCACTTTAAAAATCCTATTCATGATAGTGCAGATGTCTACCCAATAATTAATCGAGTTATGTGAAAGCTTTTAGTAGGACGTTGATGTCAGAGACATCTCCTGAGAATGTCCCGGTGTCGGGACGAAACGTGTGTCGAACAAAGTGTTGGAAAATTGTGTGTGGTGTTTCATGTGGGCAGTGTTCCTGCATATTGTACCACACAAAATCTTTTCAAGTAGCGGATTATGGCAAAACAAATTAATCTGTCCTGCTAATTATAAATTTCCGCAAAAAATAACGCCTGCTGCCATTCAATATTTGAAAGCTTTTAGGAAAATACAAGTAAAACACAGCATATCTTAAAGTAAAATAAGACATTTATCAGAAAATTTGTTTGTGAATAAAGCGAATTCATTCATATTCCTATTTAACGGACTATTTGGGCATTCCCATATTGACATTGATTTATTGCATAAACCTTTGTTATAACATGTTTATAATATAAACTAAGAACTTGTTTCTTAGTGTACCTATAGAGCAATTCAATACCACCCCACTAGTACGTGTACCTAATAATAAATAATGTAATGTATGAGACAGTGGATGACAGTTCTTCGTCATCCGGGGACTGTTGATTTTTCTGATTTGACTGAACCGGTAAGGATTCAGCGGGGTATATTCCAGGGCGACAGTTTAAGTCCTTTATGGTTTTGCTTGGCCCTTAACCCTCTCAGTACGTTACTGAGGGATTCAGGGTTGGGCTTTCGCCTTTGCAGAAGGGGTGAGGTCATATCTCACTTACTCTATATGGATGACCTAAAATTGTATGCATCGAAACGTTCAGACCTAATGAAATTGCTAAAGATCACTCAAAGCTTTAGCAATGACATTGGGATGGAGTTTGGTGTTGACAAGTGTGCGGTTATTAATGTAGAGCGAGGTAGGGTTGTGAGCTCTGAGAATCTAGTACTTTCAGATACTATTATTCTCAAATCTCTCTGTGAAGGTGAAACCTATAAATACCTAGGAATGTCAGAGGCACTTGGTATTGAGGCAGGAACTATGAAACAACTGGTGCAGGAGCGCTTTTTTGGCCGCCTGAAAAAAGTCCTTAAAAGCCTTTTGTCGGGTGGTAACAAGGTGCGCGCCTTCAACAGCTGGGTCATGCCCTTACTCATTTACACCTTTGGCATTCTTAACGGCCCATTATCCCGGTTTTTAGCGACTACGCCACTTTTCAAAGCAATTCAAAGTCATGAAAAAATTGTTTTTTTTCACTGTTAAAAATACATATTAAAGATACATGCTTTATCTCTATAATGGCCTCATGAAAACACGATAAGTTAAACTTGCCTCGATCATAAAAATTTTTGAAAACAGGTCGTTTTTGTTCATTTTTTTAATGGTATTTCCAAAGCTTTGGACTAAATTTCATAAAAAATATACGTAAAGTAAGCTCATTGTATTGCCTATCCATTGAGCAGACAGATATTAAATAAAAAAATTGCTGCAAAATTTCGCCTAACAGAAGTCATAAAATGGTCTAACGCATCGAATAAACGATGTACTCAGTGGCTCACGAGCCTCCATACGAGACGGACCTGCGCAAGTTTTCACGACTCACGCTCCTTTCGCGCTAAAATTATTTATTTTTTAAATGCGCTGGAAAAAAAAACTATCTGACAGGAAGCGAAGGAGAATTTAAAAAAATTATATAGTAAGTGTTTCTTGAGTTTATCAAAATACCTAGTCCTCAAAAGCTCCGAAGAAACTCTGATACGAACTAAGAAAATTATGGTAGGTAGTGTAAATTCCACCACGTGCAAATACCATCACGCGTAACCACAGTTTAAATACTGTTACTGTTTATCTGTTCAACTAAAATAACTCGTTTTTTACTTTTTACACGACTGCTCAAAAAAAGGAGTGTAATGTTTTTAGGGTTCATGTATGTATGTATTTATGTATGTATGTATGTATGTATGTACGTATGTATGAATGTATGTGTGTATGTATGTATGTATGTATGTATGTATGTATGTATGTATGTATGTATGTATGTATGTATGTGATGTTTCTTTATTCCTCCATAACTTCTGAACGGCTGAACAGATTTGGATATATGGGGTATCGTTAGAATCCTTGGATCCTCCCGAGTAACAAAGACTATATTTTTTTGGAAAAATCAATATGGCGGATGTGAGGCGTTATTTTCAAAAGTGGAAAAAAAAATTTTTCTTCAACTATCATAATATGGGTATCAAAATGAAGGTATTGGAGAGTAGTAACAGAAAATACCTTCACCTAACTGCTGACCATCAGTAAAAAACATAAAATAAAAATAAGTAATTAAAAAATTAAAAAAAAAACCGGCCAAGTGCGAGTCGGACTCGCGCACCGCTTCCATACTATAAAAGAAGTAAAACATTAAAAGAATCACTTTTGTTCAAGAATTTACGAGTATAATTTACATGTACCTAGGTACTTTTGTTGGCGAACCGCAAACCTAACTTTGTTTTCGGCGGTTTATTGCTATTATCAAAAAAATTATAAAAGTTAGGGAGTTGAGTTTATTTTTCCTGTAAAATATACGTTAATTTCTATTGATCATAATTATTTTAGATTTTTCGATTGATAAACATCGGAGATAAGGGGGGGGCTGGTATGTTTTTCGACAGTTTGCTCAATAAATCAAAAACTATCGGGCATAAAAATAAATAAAAATCGGTTTTAGAATATACAAGTAACGCCCTTTCATACCCCACTCAATATTGTTATCTCATTTTGAAAATTCAAAGCCCTGGTTTTCCCCCCTTTTTAAATAAAAATAAAATCAATTTGCAATGTTTTATAATTGCATTGGCGTTGGGTCACTATTACCTAAAACTATTTCAAATTTTAAGTCGATAGCTTTGATAGTTGCTGAAATAATCGAGTGTGACAGACGGACGGACGGACGGACGGACGGACGGACGGACGGGCGGACGGAGAGTCTCACCATAAGGGTTCCATTTTTACCAAATTGGTATGGAACCCTAAAAACACGAGTGCCCTGTTATAAAACGAACTAAAAAGTAAAAAACGAGTTATTACTTCGTTTTATAACAGGGCATTCGTGTTTTTTAATTGTTGAAACTGAAATTATTTTTTTTAGAAGGCTTCTATTTCGATGAACGGTCTCATTTACAACATTGGAGATCACACAATGATTGGAGATAAATGTCGACTCGACATATGTAAGGATACTCAATGCCAAACCATATGAAAATCAAAATGTAACCGTTGAAAAAATTGAGTGTCGCAATCACATATTACGCAACTTTTGTAAAAAACTACGCAGACTGGCAGCAGAAACAAATGCCCTGAGACATCGAAAAACACTTACCAACATAAGAATTATGATAAGGAGAAAAGCTATCGTGAAATATATAAAACTAGCAGTGCCCGCGGACTACGTTCCGCGTTAGAAATATTTTTGTCCCACGTAAAGCCCGGTTTCCACGAAAGCGGAGCGAAGCGGAGCGAAGCGGAGCTGTGTTTGGATAACTAACCAGATTTCATCATTTAGACATCCCTCAGTTTCAAAAATATCAAAATGACGAAATCTGATTTGTTACTGAAATACAGCTCCGCTCCGCTTCGCTGTGGTGGAAAACGGGCCTTATACCCAAAGCCCACAGCGCTGGACGCAAGGCATTCAGATAAATGAATGATAAATGCCTATCCTATCGCCACGCAACGACCGAAGCGGCTGCGGCGCGCTCCTGCATACCGCGCGTTTTTGTTTTGCTAATATCTTTGAAGATATTTATTTAAACTGTATAGAGTAAAGGGCAGAACTATTCTACATTAAATTTCCGTTCTAAAAAACATATTTACAAAGATATAAATTAATACCATATGGGCTAAATAAGCTTCACAAAAAAATTTTATTTTTAATCCACAATTTTAAAGTAAAAGCAGTTATTGCGAGTTACCCATAGGAGATAGGCATATGCTATTGCGGACTTTTTTGCAGATTTTGATACTGATTTGATGATTTTGATTTTGTTTTGTTCTATCCTCAATCGCAGCGTACGCGATGAAAGCAATTTTTTTGCGACTTGGATTGCATTATTCAAGTTTTAGTAACAATGCAAAGTTAATTTTGGAAATTATTATAGCCTATGACACTCCACGATAATGTATTGGTGAATGAATTTTGAAAATCGGTTCAGTAGATCCAGAGATTACCCCTTACAACGTCACAAACTCACAAACATCGTTACGCTACCTTTTTATAATATTAGTATAGATATCACAAAATATCTAGGAACCCTAAAAACGTTGCCATATCAGTTCTGCACAACGATATTGTTAAACTCAATGCCGCACTCTTATGGTGATCACAGAATGTGTCAAAACTACTACTGTGAAAAGAAAGATGCGGACGGTAGCAAAGAAGATTAAAAAAAATATAAAACTCTTCATTTCCCTAATATGTACAAGAAAAATTTCTACAAATCCTGCTACTTTAGTAATACATAATTATTATAAATAAATACCTCGGTTGATATTATCGATTACCATAAAAAAGTCAAAGTATACGTAAAAAACGCAACTTCCAGCATATATTTCGTGAAGCGAATTATAATGACAAATAGTCCAACTGTAACAGCACACTACTGCACAGTACTGTGACGCAAATATTTATGAATAGGTTCACGGAGAGTTCATTCTAACTGCTCGGCTTACGACAATGGTCGCTAGGTATCGTAGAGCGAGTCTGAGTGTGCGACAAATACCTAAAGTGCTGGGATATAGTCGCCTTAAGTGGACACAAACTGAACTGGATTCCTTGGACCGCAAGGTCCGTAAACTGTTGACGGCATATCGTATGCATCACCCCCGTTCGTCAGTAATGAGATTGTACATCCCACGCAAGTGTGGTGGACGTGGTTTCTTAAATATCAAGAACCTCCATAATCGTGAGGTGTGCAATCTTAGAGATTATTTTCTTAAGATAAGCGGTGGTATGCATAGGGATGTGGTTGCAGTGGATAAAGGTCTTACTCCACTCTCCTTAGGCAAAACGAATTGGCGCAAGCCAATAGTGCTGAGTACCTCGGAACGCATGGCGATATGGAAGAGCAAAGAGTTGCATGGCAGATTCTACAGGGCCCTGATGGGGCCGGATGTAGATCCCATTGCTTCTGTATCTTGGTTACAGTTCGGAGACCTCTTTGGGGAAACCGAAGGTTTTGTCTGTGCAATTATGGATGAAGTTATCAAGACGAGGAATTATCGGAAACATATTATGAAAGATGGCACTATTGACATATGTCGAGCGTGCCATCGTCCTGGGGAGTCCCTCAGGCATATTGTTTCCGGTTGTTCCCATCTTGCTAATGGCGAGTACTTGCACAGACACAATCAAGTAGCCAAGATCATCCATCAACAACTTGCTCTTCAGTATGGCCTCGTAGATGTTGAGATACCGTACTATAGGTACGACCCTGCGTCAGTTCTGGAGAATAGTAGTGCATTGCTCTACTGGGATCGGTCGATTATAACTGACAGGTATATTGCTGCCAATAGACCTGACATAGTAATAGTCGACCGTTCGGCGCGCCGTGCAATAATTGTGGATATCACCATTCCACATGATGAGAATCTCATGAAAGCGGAGAAGGAAAAATTATCAAAGTACTTAGACCTTGCTCATGAGATTACCGCCATGTGGAGTGTGAACTCGACGATTATTGTTCCGATAGTCGTTTCAGTTAACGGTCTTATAGCGAAAAACTTCGACCAACATCTTAAGAAGCTTTCGCTCAACTGTTGGATCAAGGGCCGTATACAGAAAGCAGTGGTCCTGGAAACGGCACGCATTGTGAGGAGGTTCCTCACTCTTGAACCCTGACCACTGGTAGCTTGGGTCGTTAAGGCTCCGCGACCAGTGGTGGACTCAATTTTTTAATATTTTTAAACGTGTTTTTTAATTTTTTAGGAACATTGTTAAAAATATTATTTAATTGTAATGAAAATAAATGATAGAAAAATAATGTAATACATTTTACACACCTGTTTATAATTACACCTTTTGAATATTTCTTGCTTGTTTGAAGAGAGTTAGAGTAAGGTATGAATACAAAAGTTTTTGTTCAAATTAAATACATTTATCTGTAGTCATCTTCAACTAAAAACTATTTGTGTAGGCTTTTAAAAGAAATCACTATTATTTCTTGCAAAAGCTCCCGTTTTCCCGTTCTTACCGTGGTCAAAAATCTGGTGATTAAAATGCAAAGAACTTATAAAAAAGTTACCTACTACCTCATCCTAAAATAATATTTCCCTTTCGTTTCGAATTTAACAGTAAATGTACTTAATAATCAGATTACTTTTTAATAAACTCGTCTACACTTTTTTTTAAATTGTTATATTAAGTAAACTTTTAATAAAACGTAATAAATTCTGTGAATAACTCTTATTAATGAAGTTTTCTACATTTTGTACCTAATGCTTTCAATTCATCAGCATCGTTCGATAAGGAAACATTCTTATAAAAAGGTAATCTCGTTATAGGCCGTATAAATGTAAATGGAAATCGCATGTAATTTCATTTTGCCAATAGGTTCAAAAGGTTTGTATCTGAACTGTGTTGAACTTGTTTTTAATTAAGTATATTAAATAACATCCAATAAAATAAAACTCATCTTATGAGTACTCATATCATAGGTTCTTGTGTTATGTAGCTTCATTTATTGGCTAACATAAAAGTCTTAGATAAAATAACTTAATTAAGTTTTGTATTGCTCTTAATATTGTAAGATAAATTATCTTATGCCCATTTCCTAACACTCTGTTTCTAGAAAGAATTTTAAGTAAAAAGAATAAAAGATGAATGATAAACCCCGTCACGCAGCGTGTCCGAAAAATTAAGAACACGAATATCTGCCAAGGGTATCTGTTATATTATGAGGTATCACGAAGGAAAGTGTTCTGTATAATATATTTTTATTGGGCATTTACTCAATAATAATAATCTAAGACTTTCTACTTTATTTTTTCCTTATAACAATAAAACTGTTGTTTAAAAAAACAGCATTTTAATGTAATATTACGGTTTAGTCTGAAACTACAGCAGAATCTGAATAATAGACATATACAGAAGACCCGGCGAACCGCGCAATAATATCGCCAAGTTTACTAGCGACAAAATGTTTATTTTGACATCAATGGCATCAGTAGTAAGCCGATCGCAGTATGGTCTATGGACCGAGGTCCACGCCACTGATCACTTTACTTGTTACTAGTCCTCACACGTGTTTCCACAGTGACGGTTTCTGGCATACACGGCATATATGCCAGAAATGACATGGCCGGATTCTGCCCTCGGAAAAAAAATATTCATGGCGATTGACAAACAGTACGTCATATTAAACCTTATATTTATGTCTTTACAATCGTTTAATTTTTACGATCAGAAAACTTGCGAGAGACATAATATCAGCAAAACAAATTGCAAAAAAATGCGCCTAAATATTTTAAAGAGCAATGATTTTTTTATTAGAAAATTGCTATTCAAAATGTTTACTCGAATTTTCTAAGCTTTGTAATATGAAAAAATAATTAGTTCATAACCAATACGCATCATTTTTTAAATAAAAAATCATTGGTATTAAAAATATTAAGGCGTATTTTGTTGAAAGTTGTTATGCTAATATTATGTTTCTCGCATGTTTTCTGATCATAAAACTTAAACGATTGTAAAGACATAATTATAAGCTTTAATATGACGTACTGTTTGTCAATGGCCATGAATATTTTTTTTCCAGGGCACAGCCCCATACAAGTTTCGGCCATGTCTTTTGACAGATACTTTTTTCTTGTCAAGTTTTACGTAAAATGTTCAGATGGACTCATCCTTAGGTTCATATCGGTGATCTGAATACATGACTCATCGACTACAATAACTATGAGCTATGGTATTTTGCCATTTGATTGGTTAACCTTATGATTTTGAATCTTTTCGTCATCAAAAATGTATTATGTATTAAGTATTTTTATAATTGTGCTAGAATATAATGGCTAATATAACGGCAACGTAATAAACATAATGAAAAATCCCAAGTAATGAGCTCAGCGTAGCAGCTGCCATAATACAGGCTTTTGTCCCTTACCGAATAAGGGCACAAAGGATTTCCTTATTTTCACAAAAGTTATAATATGCGCCCATGATACACGTCCGGCACATATTTCTTCATATTATTTGACAAACTACTCTCCTTCGCAGAAATAACCAATATTACGAGTATAAAATCTATCTCTAATAGTTTATTAAATTCTCGTACCAATTTTTGTTACCAAACTTCTCCGAAACGGCTCGACCGATTGTTATAAAATTGGATTGTTATAAATGGATCTGAGAGGTCTTATGCTATTTTTTTATATGCCTAATCGCAAAACAACGTTTGCCGGGTCAGCTAGTAGATATATAGAAATAACTGGATAAATCAGTTTTTTAACCAAGTATCCTAATCACATATCAATGAATAAGTTTGTCTCTAACTCTTAAGGGTGTGCCATTGGTTGAAATTCGATCGTAATTATTTATTTACTTTTCTGCACTCCTTCTCTATATTTTTCCAATACATACATTTTCACTCAAGCCTACACTATTATGAAATGTCATTTATTATTCACCTATTGGTTGTTTGAATATTAAAATAGTAAATTTCAACAAAACAAAAATATGTGTTCGAGGAAGTAGACCAGTAGCATTTTCGTAATTTTACTACGGGTTCTCAATTTCATAAAAATATAATAACATCCTTTATTTTTGCCAAATTCCCTAGGGAGTGTGCGTGTAAGACTCCAGGATTATTTATTTTCTTCCTCGGTCCAAGTATCTCAAAATGAAATAGGTACTTAGTAGGTAAGTAGGTATAAATGGTTTTCTTGAAATAAAGAAAATAGTCTCAACTATTGTGCTGGCGATGTCTGTGAACATTTTTATACTGACCTACGATTTCTCCATACATTCGTAATACCAAAATCATTTGTAATTCGTGCATATTTCGATCATGTTGTGATGTTATTCGGGTTCATATATAAGTAATAGTCTATGCTCCTGGCCATATTTGATTCGAACTTTGTATTTTTTCTTCGTAGAGCACCGTCTCCTTTTGAAAGTTGGTAATCATCGAAGCGATTTATAATTTGGACACCGCCGCTCTGAATAATCCACGGGTAGGTAGGTACCCAAACCATTTTGTATTTCACTGTCGGATCCACAGGTCGGATCCTAATAGCTAAATTTTTTTCGACAAAAACATTTTAAGTGTGAGTTTACAGTTTTTTCATGTATATTATGATTAAAGATACTTAAAAATATAGATTAAGGGCATCACGTTTACAGCAAAGCTGTTTTAGTCGTAAAATCATAATTTCCTAATGTAAACGGCTTTTGGTATATCAAAAGATAATACTTTTAGTTTAATGTTCTAGAAGTTTGTTTAAGCACTAGGTTCTTGCGGACTGATTTTGACAGTATAACGCCCACGCTGAGGCTATAAAATCTCGATAAATGATGGGCTGGGATATTCCTAGTGATTTATATTAATACTTGCAAGTACTAGTATAATAACAGCATATTTCATTAATGGTGTAAAAATACTACATTCAAGACCCATTTACACCATTTTTCAACCTTCGTGTAAGATTTAGAATATCGTGTATAATCCGTATACTTTTCTAATCGTGTTTAATTTTTCTATATGAGTGCCAAAGTAGATCTAGCTTAAAAATGCAACGCAAAATATGTTGTAGAGAATTTTAAAAGCTAAAGCATTTATAGGTTTGGCTAGTCAAACCAGAGGTTTGAAAATAAATCTTCGTTAAAGTTCAAAACAACGATTTTGCTGTAACTTTTATTTGCTTCCAATTCCCGAAGTGTCTACGATAATACGATACGATAATAGTAATACGAGTAGAAGCAAAACATAGATAGATCATTTTGTTTTTGAACATCCCCTTTACAAATACAAATGGAATGGCGATAGAATAGTTAAACTCAGCTTTGTCTTTCCCTGACATCAGTAATTTTTCATTCGAAATAGGATCCCACGGTAACTGCGGATTTTTCCGGGATAATAAGCCAATATAAAAGCTGTCTGCATTCAGCCAAATCGGTTTGCAAGAGGCGTGATTGAGTAACAAACGCCCAAGCGTTTATAATATTAAAAGGATTTAGGGTATCTACTAGATACCTTGGCACCTGTACTGTAAAGGGCGTGTCACGGCGATGCCACATTGAGGGGAAGTACCTTAAATATTGTAGGTGAGCATTTTACTAAATTTCAATTTCATATTTTAAATAAATGCCTGGTTCGAGTAGTTTGAACTCAGTCTACAAGAACATTACGAGAATTTAATATATTATTAGAGATAGATAGAAAAATACACATCTAGTTTTCCACCAATCGAAAAGTCTCACCATAAGGATTACTTTATGCTAAATAAAATATCATCAGAAGTCAAAGGAAGACAGACAAAACTACATCTACATTTTTTCTTGTATAACTTGGTTCGAGTACTGGTTCCAAGGCAATTTTTTAAAATTGTATGTAGTTTAGATTGTTTTTGACATTGAAATAAAGTCTGATTTCAGTGGAATACTCTATTTACAATATTTAAGGTACTTCCCCTCAGTGTGGCAAAGCCGTGGGAGGTCCTAGCTGTATAATATATTATCCAGTAATACTAGTATTCATATTTCAGACCTTGCACGTGGTGCATCCACGTTCTAACGTAATATTGCGACGTTCACTTATTTTGAGAATTAACACAGTTTATTTAACTTCACAAACATTAATTACGATTTTCCGAGTAAACAACTCAAATGAGTTTTGGTTACGCCAAGCACGACAAATATTTTTGTTTGTTCATTTCTTTTTAGACCCGCTACCACTGAATGTACCAACGTGTTTCATTAAAAAGCTTTTAGCAGATTGTTAGTACTAAATCCATTTTGAATTAGATTTTTTAATGTTTTTCTTTTTGTGCTCATAATTTTTTTTTAATAAAAAGATATTGAATATTTTTTTGCATAGAAATCCGATTCATATAAATACTACATGGAATTATAACAACTAAAGTAGTAGTAATATTTTTATTACCCGACTAAGGATTTTTATTATTAAGGAAACTACTGAACTTTTTATGGGTAACTATTTCCAATCTTCCTTGAATGAATCTATTTAGGAACTTAGGTATAAGCAACTCGAGTATAGCGAATATGATATGAACGGTAATAGCAAACAACACATGGGAGAAATATCAAGTTTTCAAATTCGTATAGAACCAGCTAAAAGTCAATTAGGTAATATTCCTCTGGTAATGGGCAGAATCATTATTTAAAATGAAATGGGCACCTCAGTCAATTATTTTAATGTTATTTGATGGACCATTTAAAGATGCCTACTCATTAAAAGGACCGTGTTCAGAAAATCCCGGAAGCCAGCAAATTTTTATTTATCGAATAAAATGTTTGAAAGCTTTTAAGATTCAAATATTTTACTTCATTTATTAAAATTTGTACCTATATTTAAAACGAAAACTGACTGAGTGATCTATCATCGCATAGGTGTACCATGGAAGGTTTGGGTTGAAAATTACCCTCCATACCTTTGACGAAAATATCCGGCGTAAAGGAAGAATTCTGTAAATCCAACTCCCTTTAGGGTTTGAGACAGTCATGTGATTGTAATGATACGAAGAAAGAAGATCGATTGCATTATTCGCAAAAGGAGTGACTGAATACTACTATCTACTAATACAGGCTCAAGACATCAATAGCCAAATATCAAGGTGACATTTTATTAAGCTTTGCTGTCATCCCTTTGTCAGTAAGATGAAAGAAGAACGGAAAAAGTGATACGTATGTACTTATTTCCGTTTATAGCTTTTTTATGTTATATTTTTTCTTTAACGTATAACGTACAATTCCCAAAGATTTGAATCTGGATACGCCCTTAAGCCTACATTGCGCACATCGAAAACGTCCACAAATATGCTTAGTGAGTGGTCTCAACATGCTGTAGTGTGCGATTTTGTGACAAAGAACGGAAGTGCAAGTTTAGTTTTACACTAGCGGCACGCTATGATGGCCGGTTTGACACATTACAAATAAATAAATTTTGAGTCCTAAACCTAAAACTACATTCGATAAAATTTATGAATCTCTGCACATCACTATCATAAAATCATTCATAAATTTTATCGAATGTAGTTTTAGGTTTAGGACTCAAAATTTATTTATTTGTAATGTGTCAAACCGGCCATCATAGCGTGCCGCTAGTGTAGAGTAAACTAGCAGTGCCCGCGGACTCCGTTCCGCGTCCGAAATATTTTTGTCCCGGCCCGTTTGTCCCGCGTAAGGCTCGGTTTCCATAAAAGCAGAGCTGTTTGAATAACCAACCAGATTGCATCATTTCGACATCTCCTCTCCCCTCAGTTTCGGAGATGTAAAAATGACAAATCTGAATGGTTACTCAAATACAACTCCGCTCTGCTTTGCTTTGGTGGGAACCGAGCCTTATACCCAAAGCTACAGGACGCGAGGCATTTGGATAGATACCTATACTGCCTACACAGATTTTAACTGCCTATACTTATCTATCGCCACGCAACGGCCGCGGCGGTGCGCAATACGTTTTTATTTTGCTAATATCTTTGTAGATATTTGTTTAATCTGTATAGAGATAAGGGCACAAATATTCTAAATTAAATTTCCGTTCTAAAAACATATAATTACAAAGATATAAATTACCATATGGGCTAAATAAGCTTCACAAAATTAATTGATTTTAATTCCACAATTTTAACAGTAAAAGCAGTTATTGTGAGTTACCCGTAGGAGATAGGCATATGCTATCGCGAACTACAGATTTGATACGTTTGAACTACAGATTTGAATACGTTCTTTAATAATGTAGAACATTGTTTTGTTCTATCTTCAATAGTTTCCGCAGCGTACGCGATAAAAGCAATTTTTTTACGACTTGGATTTGATTACGTATCTTTACTTAAACTTGAATAATGTATTATTCAAGTTTAAGTAAAGATACGTAATTAATTTTGGAAATTATTATAGCCTATGACACTCCAAAATAACGTAGCTTTCTATTGGTGAAAGAATTTTGAAAATCGGTTAAGTGGATCAAGAGATTACCCCTTACAACGTCACAAACTCACAAACATCGTTACGCTTCCTCTTTATATAAGTATATAGATATAGATGAGAACTCGCTATAACAACACATCTCATGTTGCTGTGTGTGTGAGATGACAACGTGTCGCACACAAGCCAAGAACGTGGACGTTTTTGGCTAGGCTTAGGGCTCATCTAGCAATTTAAATCTGTGACAATTTCAATACCTAAGCATTAACAAAAAATACGTGAGTTTTGGGTCTCTATTTATTTATAAAATGTATCGTAGTGAGTAAGTACTTAGTAGTGAATTTCTTTTTATCTGAAATTGAACGAAATTGCTTTTAAAGCCATTATTTGTCTATCAAAGTGACTCTCGCAAATAAACTGAATAAACAACAAAAACAGCTGAATCTATACGGCGACGCTGATTCCAATTTAAAAAGAATTTATCCCGTGTCATCAGTGCGCCCTCTGAGAGACGGGAGTGCGAGCGTCGAGCAATCAAGTGCAAGCTAAGGATAATAAGGAAAACGTCCTTTGCGTCGAAGCTTGGAGGAATTTTCTTCACTTTTCAATAACACGTGTCTGGAATTATATTTTGACCAGCGCAGTTAGTGTATGTGACATGGGGAGTTCAATGCCTGGCAGAGGCCAGTTTGAGATTTTTTACTAGCTTTTATTTTTAATTTACTTGCAATTTTTATTTTATTTTTGGGAGGGTGAAAATTTGCAACCATTTTGAAGCAGATATCATCAATCGATTGGGCTGAAATTGTGTATAACCGTTTAGGTTGGATGACATTATGGACACTGTATATGTTTATATATATATATGTGTGATTTCATTTAAAATCCAACATGACGGGACACCAGAGATAGTGGACTAGCCATTTTTAATGCACTTCTGCAATATGGGTAATTGAGTATCAAATGAAATGGTTTGCTGAGAAGAATACTCTATCTTTAATTTATATTTAACTTTAGGCAGCTTAACTGTTTTTAATCAATAATTTGATTAACGTAAAGAAATATTTCCATTTGTTTCTTAATAATCCTGGGAATTCCATAAATTAGATGTATTCGTACAATAAAATAAGATCGAGTTAGAAAAGGCAAAAAAAACTACATTGTGATAACAGAACCGTCATCTAACTTTTCTAGAACTCCATTAGGTACGACTCTCTCACGTTAAGTAAGTCTATAACATTATTCTGAGACTCGATCAAATAAGTTTTCTGTGTGATGAATAGAACGGGATTCTTTTCGTGTTAGATACGTTCGACCTGGTTTTTTGAGATAAAACTATCGATAAACCACATGTTTTATAAATTTTATTTAAAGCTTATGGCTAAAGGATAGATGTAATAACATGGCATAATATCAATGTACGTACGTACAAGCAGTAAAATATATCACGCTGCTCCAAAAAGAGGGGAATAAAATAAAAACCTCTGAAACAAAAATAAAAATTTCATAGAATTTTAACTTACCTAAATATAGTAACAGTGATATTTACCAGCACGTACGTCGTATATTTCTAATTGCAACAAATTATGTTATTAATTACCGACATTTTACTTTATCTTACAAATTTAAATAGTTTGGTTGTATTACATCCAGAAAACATTAAACGATACGGGTTTAAATTCTTAATTAATTGCTTAGTCTTGCTCTAGCGAGATGTGTAGTTAAACTTTCCAAATTCTGAAACAGACAAACAAAGTAAAGTTTCTTCTTCGTCTAGTCACAAATAGCTGCTGTTCTTAATGCCCGAAGCTTAAAAACAAGTTACAAACAATGCAGACTTAAGATGGAGCAATTAGAGACTTAAGATACCACAATAATGTGAGATACAAATTCTAAAAACTTTATTTATTATTTACTAAATTAATAATTATATTTTTTCGGTCCGCAGCTTCTCAAGTTGGCCTTGTTGCGTGATTTGGTACACTTCATTTGGCTGTGATAAAAATTAAGTACTTGATGATAAACTAGGATAAAATAATGACGTACTGAAAAGCTAAGCTTGTAAGTATTTCTTATTAGACGGAGTCAGCGATATTGAATTATGACGTCCTTTTTGATGCCATAACAGTTTCGTGCAGCGGGTTCATAAAAGACTCTCCACTCCAAATTTAAAATTCTATAACTTTGTTGAGTTTTAATATGGTTTTCAGTTTACGTCATTATTTTTATGCTACTTTGTAATATAGTTGTATATAGTATTTTTTCAAATTCAAAAGTAGTGTAATACCCAATTCAGTTCAAATATATTATTAATAAAAAAAGTCTCTATCTGGCTCTACCGGACTAAAAATGGTCAAAGTGACTTTCTGATTCAGATAGGTTATGCGTTCCACGGATAATTTTAAACGTTATACATATCCACGTAACCTAACATAATATTAAACCATCACTCAACAAATTTACAAACACTTGAAAACCCTTCGGAAAAGCGTGCACCGTGTGAATATGAAATTGCTGGAGCAAAGTTATCAGCGGATACCTATGTAGTGTAATGTTATATTGAGTGTAAATATGATAGACACTTCATTGAATTTTCAATAAACGTCTTAGTAGTGGCAAAACACGCTAAGGCGTTATCTTTACCTACTAAGGTGACATGGGTAGCGAAATATAATAAAAGGGTGCTGAATGCTTTGCCTAGGGAACGATAATATAATTTCGTCTATAACTTGTCTGTTCAGAGTGTCTAGACGGACCCTCTTGTGGCTTACAAATACTAGTAATCAGACTGTTTGTTAGAATGATTCTCCTCCCGAAGTTTAGAGTCCATCTTCGATCGGACTTTAATTTTTATTCATCTTACTTATTTACAAACATATTTTTTCAACGACATTTACTAGGTATGTAGGTTTCTTATACTCTACTGTGCCTTGGATTTGGGGTTCATAATACCAACTAAAAATGAATGAGGTTATAGCCTGAATGTGTAGCGCAGAAATGATGCTAGTGTTCTTGACCAGAACCCGGCAGACCACGCGAAAAAGTGTCGTTAGTTTGCTGGCGTCAAAAATGTTTTTTTTGCCACCGACAGCGTAAGTTGTAAGCCGACCGCAGTATTGTCTATTTTTCTAGTATGAAGAAGGTTGACGTAAAATGTTCAGCATTGGCGCACCACCCCCTAATCAAAGATCGGGGGTTTAAATCCAAAAATCGAAACCTTGAAGCCTAGTTCTTGTATAATAGGTATGTCCTGCTTGGTGAGCTATGACTTTTCTGGAAAGAAAACCGTGCCGAGACAATGTCGGTACCTACTATCCTTTTTTGTAGCAAAATGTTATGTAAAAATTCAATTTATAAGTAATGTATAGGTAGTTTATATACTGAACCTTGTGAACGTTCGTGAATGATATAGGTATCTCAAACACACTCTGAAAAGTGAACACAATAACATTCTGAAATAGATAAGCTAGTTAACAAACAGTGTCGGATGTCATGATTGCTTTAATGCCATTAATTTCCCTTTTGACAGTGAATTTGTGAGAAGAACACGTGTCATTGGTTATGTATTCCAATATCATTTTGCTAAAACAAATTCCCGCAGGTTCGAAAACCGAATGATCAAACGTTTGCATGTTGACTAATCCATTTACTCGTAAACGATGGAAGTGGACCTAAGTATATGTGCTTTTTGGAAAGCACATATACTTATTTTTGCTTGGGCAAATTAAAGTGAAACGAGTATAGGTATTATCCTTGGCGCTAAATCTAAAGAGCTTGCTTTATAGCCTGTCAGCCTGCTAACTTGTCTGTTATAAGACGGAGACTTCATTAGGGCCTGTAATAAGATTTCCTTTTGAAATAAATGCCATTTGCATAGTAGTGCTTAACTTTCCTTTACTCTAGTATAATTGCCTTTCAATCTTTAACTGATCAAATCTGTTGCGGACTATTATGCTTATATAATTTTTCGTAATGTCTGTCTCAAAATACTCAAAACTCAAAATATCTTTTTTTCACATAGGCCTAACATACAGGCTCTTGCGAAACGTCGGTACGGTTTCGAAATGTCTGTATAGTTCACTATCTGTCTGTATACCCATTATCTTCGGCTTTTTCAATACCGTGCGTCTCTTGAGGTAGTCTATGATCATCGTACGTAGATGAATTTTTGAAAAAATAATATGGATAGATACTGTGGTGTTCTGTGTCTGAAGTCTCATGTTTTGACCAATGCTAACAACAAGTTAGGAATTTAGTTTGAGAATTTATTTAGATGGCTTGTGTTGTAGAGTTACTTGAGTTAGGAGTTTGGCTCTACTTAGGATAACGTTTTGACACTTCTGTAGGCCTAATTTTATTATCTAGTATGAAGATACCTTTTTAAACTAGTAGGGAAAAAACTGATGTCCACCATTATGCGCAAGAAAGTACGACCACCTGCAAAGTGGACACCGGTTTTCCTTCGCAAGACTATAATATACAAGAAAAAAAGATTCCGACGAATTGAGAACCTCCTCCTTTTTTTGAAGTCGGTTAAAAATGTCTAGGAAGAATCTCCAGAGCTTCAAATGGTTGGAGGATAATATAAAGGGATAGACCGGAGCTAGTTACCGAGATTTAAATAAAGCTATTTTCGCTTTGATTTATTTACATTACGTACAGTTTCACTGTAATAAAACTTCACGAGCTTGTAGGTACTCTATGTACACTTAGGGTGTACATAGAGTACCTACTGGAAGTACAGTAGGTAGGTACGAAACGGTCGTATTATTTGAAACGGTTCCTGTAATAAAACGCAGCCGGTGTGCCATGGAGATGCATTAATTTATTTATGGGACGCTTCAAAGTTAAACCAATTTGTTCGAAAACCCAAGACTACATAAATACTTACATACGCTCTGAATATGACATACAATCTTATAATTTCTACATCATTCCGAGTAACTTTTGACTTAAAAAGACGTTTTATAACAGGTCAGTCGTGTTTTTTAATTATTTGATTATTACTTGTTTGGAATCTTTTTATTTCTGCTATTGCGCTTCAATTTCTGGAAATTTTTATCTGTATTATTAACGCCTTTAAACAACGCTGTATATTTATCGCTGGCGTTATTTTTTCTTTGGATTTCGTAGATTATTTCGTGTATCGTTATTTTTTTGGATGTATATTCAAAAAGCGCACCGCTTTTGTATCATTTGGTAGATGAGTTATGGTCTATTTTAATACTAAGTAAATATGTGATTTTTTATAGTATGTAATAACGCTCATAATATAGGTCTCCTGTTTTGTTAATCATGACATACCAGGGGCCTTATTCTGTATCGTTCTCTTAGTTAGTTAGTAACCCTAACTGGGTTATTAACTAAGAAAACGAAGGCAAAAATCCTATTTTTGCACAAATTACCAACCTAGGTCGGTATGGTATCATAACAGTATACCATGCTAGTTGTTATCTTGTACAAAAAGAATTCAAAAATAGGATTTTTGCCTCCGTTTTCTTAGTTAATAACCCAGTTTGGGTTACTAACTAACTAAGTGAACGATACAGAATCAGCACACAGGCATAACGTTTACAAAATATTCATTTTATAATAATAAAATAATATTTTTAGAATATTTCAAATGGAAATGTTTACCCGGTAAGTATCAAAACTTTGTTAATTTGTTTAGAGCTTTAAGTCCACGATTTATGCTTTCCTCTTCCGAGGTGTCTAATAATTCCGTATTAATTTACCTTCAGGGCCAAATTGTTAAAACCATCAATGTCAATCCTTGTTTCCAAGAAAGTAATTAGATTCTCACCATGCGGAAGTTACATTTCGTTTAAAACTTTTGAAAAGGACGTGATATTAAGTAAGAACTTCGTACAAAATAAAGAAAAATCTATTTGCGATTATAAAATAAAAGTTGCTTTAATCACACGAATGTTTAAGCCTGAAATCTTTCAAATGAGATGCTGGTATTAAATTTATTAGTCATCTATGGTGTTAATTTAATGGATTAATTAATTATTATCTATGGTATTGATTATTATAGGTTAGACTAGATGAGGCAACCTTCAGCCCAAATCTAGCCCAAATAAAAATATTTCAATCCAAGAAAACGCACCTACTTTTTCAAAATAGTTTATATTCAATCGATTCGTAGGGAGTTTGGCAGAGTGGGGCGCATCGTCTTGGATTGAAATATCAAAAACATGAGCCTTTTTCACTCGCTTTATGTGTATAATTATATTCAACAAAACATAATTATGGTCGAGAATGAGAACACAGTTTGTTTGTAATTCCTTTATTAAATAAAAGTCAAGGTAATTAATCTTTAATCTTTCTAATGTCATTTGAAATCGCTAACCTACCCGTAACAGGTACAATCTACTTATTATATATTATGGAAATTGTTATACTTATTTTGTTTTGAATATTATAATGTCTTCAGTATTTTGACAATGTTCCCTCTGTAAAGGAGGAAGGGGCTAAAGTTTAATGAGGCTTCAGACTTTAATAAATTGCGTAGGTACCTGATGTAACAAGTTGTCAAATTCTTGAAAGCGGTAATTAAATTGTTCACAAACAGCAATGATGAGGTTTTGGATTTGTGTTTGAAAACTTAATTTGAAAATAAGGTCCCTTTTTGATTAAAAAGTTACACTTAGCTTTAACGTTAAAATAACGGCTTTCATGAAGTTGGGGACAAGGATTTTCAAGACCTCATAGGATTACGATTTTCGCTTAAACGAGTATATTTTGTGAATAGTTACAATTTTGTAGTTGGATGTCGGTCACATACCTACCTGCTAAGGTACTATTTAAATACACACATTCATTTGTTTCTCTAGGTATAAGAAATTGGCCAACTGCGAGTGATACTCGCGCATCGAGGATGCCATATTATTGAATGAGTAAAACGTTAACATAATATGTTAACCAAACTAGCCTTTTTTTCATTATTATTGTTGATAATTTAAAAAAAAATATACTAGTTACAGAGTTATTTTTTTTTTCTTCTTAAATATAAATTGATCCCTACTGATTGTAATTATTTCAGATTTGTCAATCGGTAAAGCAAATAAAGGAGAAGAACGACAACAACAAACAATTTTTTATCATTATGCACAATAACTATTGCGCATAAAAAATGAAAATTTGTTTAATAATGTTCAGAATTAACATCCTTTATATGACCCACTAGGTTTAGTAACTTCACTTGGCAACTTTCCGATTTTCCCTTCTTTATATATAAAAAATAAAAATATTTTTAAAATTGTGCGCTTCACGTCGGGTTATTATTATGTAGGTCGTGTAGGTTCTGTTCCTATGTCAATAGCTTAAATATTTAGTGAAATAATTGACTGTAACATCAGACAGACCTACTATTATTATCATTTTGGTATGGAACCCTTAAGACACATGACTGAAAAAATACAAACCGTATTTATTTACTGAATTATATTAAAAAATTCCAATATGCAATATTCAAGCGGAAATTGCCGTTATGGAAATGTTATCACACATTTCCATGCAAATTAGAAGGATGCGACTTTTTTACTGTGTAATCCTAATCGAGCTATTCAATTGTAGTATTGTTTTTATATAAAATCAACAAGGAAGTTTCTACCTACATATTATTCTCGTACTTATAGCTACGCAATTTAATTTGGTTTATGTAAATTGCAATGCCGTCATAATACAAAACAACTGCGAGCCAGGTTCGCGCACCGGTGGTTCCGTACTATGAAGACCCTTTCCCAATAGTATTAATTAATAAATTAATTGATAAAACTAAACACCCCTACCCACCATATTACGCTAGACTAGGACTCAATATTTTAAGCAACTGCCTGCTGCCATTATCAATATTTATGCAAAAACAAGGAAAACAATCACGTTTGTTAACTGGGTGCCCCATTAAATATTGTTATTCTATTTAATTTTTTTGATATTTGTTGTTATAGCGGTAACAGAAATACATCATCTCAATTTCAAGTTTATATCTATTTAGTTCTAGCGATGTAGTCTGGTGACAGACGGACGAACGGACGGCGAAGTCTTAGTAGTACGGGCCCTTTGCGTAAGGAACCCTAAAACCGGCCAAGTGCGAGTCGGACTCGCGCACCGAGGGTTCCATACTATAAAAGAAGTAAAACATTAAAATAATCACTTTTGTTCATGATTTTACGAGTATAATTTACATATAGGTACTTTTGTTGGCAAACCGCAAACCTAACTTTGTTTTCAGCGGATTATTGTTATTAGCAAAAAAAGTATAATAGTTAGAGGGTTTATTTTATTTTTCCTGTAAAATATACATTAACTTCTATTGATCATATTTATGTCAGATTTTTAGAATGGTAAACTTCGGAGATAAGGGGGGGGGACGGTATTTTTTTCGACAGTTTGCCCAATAAATCAAAAACTATCAGGCATAAAAATAAATAAAAATTGGTTTTAGAATATGCAAGTAACGCCCTTTCATATGATACACCACTCAATATTGTTATCTCATTTTGAAATTTTGGCGACCCGGTTTTCCCCCCTTTTTAAATAAAAATATAAACAATTTTCATATTTTTACGATTGCTATGACGTCGCGTCACTATTATCTATAACTATTCTAAATTTCAGGTCGATAGCTTGAATAGCTACTGAAATAATCGAGTGTGACCGACGGACGGACGGACGGACGGACGGAGAAAGTCTCACCATAAGGGTTCCATTTTTACCAAATTGGTATGGAACCCTAACAATAAAAGGACCAGCAATTTAATATATATAATATGATATCATTGACCGGCAAAGTGCGAATTGAACTCGCTCACCAAAGACTCTTTACGCGGAAGAAAATAAACTCTATGCGGAAAAAGTCATGGGCATGTGACAGTTAAAAATTACTGTAACTAAGTAATAAAGATTAATAAGGTGACGATTCCAGTGGAATGTTGAATGTACAGCAGTTCGCTGGGAGGTTTTGGTACGGAATAAATTCAATTCTGTCCCAACGAGAATAGCTACTTTACTTACCCTTTAACTGATTATGTTGGAAGCATCTGACGCAGCTGCCGGCAATGTGTGTCATCCTCCATTACACCAAACAGCTCGTGGATGAGACGAAAGTAGCACACACTTAGAAGGAAAATAATAAGGAGGTAATTAATGATTAATATTTTTAATTTAAATTAATTTATTCTTCTGTAAATTAAGAATGCACATAAGATGTCCAAGTACATAATTCTAAAACACCTACTAGGTATAAACCGATCGCAGATGCTTTGCCCATGAGTATGAGCACACTTCTCTAGACAGGTCTCCACAGCGTTCGAGTACCTACCGAAATCCCACTCTTGGGCTCCCTTAGGGCCCTAATACTAGCCTTTTAACTCAGTGGGTATCAACTATTATAGTAGTAAACTATAATATTATGTTAATTAATATAGTGTACAATTTTAGTCAAATTTACTATAAAAATAATATTTTTGAAGTCTAGTTACTCTGATGTCATAACATTTAGTTGAGAATGTCACTTTAGTTATAATTATAATATTATCTTAGTAGATATTTCTATCAAGAAATTCTTAATAGGTACCAGTCCAGTACGGTAACTAAGTTGTCGATGTTTCATGCACGTAAAGCCATTGATCCCAAGCGTGACGTTTCTCGGATGGTCGTATCGGAAATTTTCTATTAGAAATAATTGTTCTATCTTTGCAGTCTTAACTATCAATATTCAACACACCGATATTTATGGCAAAGCTTTAGATACATTAGGTTTGTTCATAAGGATTTTTTTCCAGGGAAAAATGTTACGCATTCGTCCCTAGTTATATTCTTAACATCTTTAATCTCTTTGCGATCAAAGAAGAACTCAAAACGTGAGCTAGAGCTTAATGTAGGGTATAATGCCTTGCTCATTCGTAAAGCGCAAAGCTACGTCTCTAACAGGATTTAGTTTAAATCGTGGATTATGGGTAATATCGTGAATAATCATCGTTATAGTGTTTTTTTCTATTGAAATGTTAAAGCGTTTATGAGAAAATATTAAGTTGCCTGTCTGTCGGTATTCTATAAATTTTGGAGAGTGTCCTCAGGAACTATTTAATTTGGTCCCCCCGTCACCTTTTTAGGGTTCCATACCAAAATGGTAAAAATGGAACCCTTATGGTGATACTTTCTCCGTCCGTCCGTCCGTCCGTCCGTCCGTCCGTCTGTCACACTCGATTATTTCAGTAACTATTCAAGCTATCGACTTGAAATTTAGAATAGTTATAGGCAATAGTGACCCGACGTCATAACAATCGTAAAAATTTGAAAATTGTTTTTATTTTTATTTAAAAAGGGGGGAAAACCGGGTCGATAAAATTTCAAAATGAGATAACAATATTGAGTGGGGTATCATATGAAAGGGCTTTACTTGTGTATTCTAAAACTAATTTTTATTTATTTTTATGCTTGATAGTTTTTGATTTATTGAGCAAACTGTCGAAAAAAATACCGTTTCCCCCCCCCTTATCTCCGAAATTTACCAATCAAAAATCTGAAATAATTATGATCAATAGAAGATAACGTATATTTTACAGGAAAAATAAAATCAACTCGCTGACTAATATACTTTTTTAGGGTTCCATACCAATTTGGTAAAAATGGAACCCTTATGGTGAGACTTTCTCCGTCCGTCCGTCCGTCCGTCCATCCGTCCGTCCGTCCGTCCGTCCGTCCGTCCGTCCGTCCGTCTGTCACACTCGATTATTTCAGTAACCATCATAGCTATCGACTTGATATTTGGAATAGTTTTAGGTAGTAGTGACCCAACGCCACTGCAATCATAAAACTTTGAAAATTGTTTTTATTTTTATTTAAAAAGGGGGGAAAACCTGGGCTTCGAATTTTCAAAATGAGATAACAATATTGAGTGGGGTATCATATGAAAGAGCGTTACTTGTGTATTCTAAAACCGATTTTTATTCATTTTTATGCCAGATAGTTTTGGATTTATTGAGCAAACTGTCGAAAAAAATACCGTTCCCCCCCCTTATCTCCGAAGTTTAAAAATCTAAAAATTTGAAATAATTATGATCAATAGACAATAACGTATATTTTACAGGAAAAATAAAATCAACTCCCTAACTATTATACTTTTTTTGATAATAACAATAAACTGCCAAAAACAAAGTTACGTTTGCGGTTCGCCAACAAAAGTACCTACATGTAAATTATACTCGTAAATTCATGAACAAAAGTGATTATTTCAATGTTTTACTTATTTTATGGTATGGAACCCTCGGTGCGCGAGTCCAACTCGCACTTGGCCGGTTTTTTGATAATAGCAATAATCCGCCAAAAACAAAGTTACGTTTTCGGTTTGCCAACAAAAGTACCTACATGTAAATTATACTCGTAAATTCATGAACAAAAGTGATTTTTTCAATGTTTTACTTCTTTTATGGTATGGAACCCTCGGTGCGCGAGTCCGACTTGCACTTGGCCGGTTTTATTTACCATAGAACGGCAAAGCATCGTAAAGGCTTCCTCCACCCATACGCTCCTAAGACGCGTACTGTTATAACCCAAATACGGCCCTGTCGTAGAAAGTCCGGACCTGTCTAAAATTTTGCTATATTTGCTTAGATTGTGACACCAATTTATTAATCAGCAGAAAATCAGCTAGATTGATGTATAAATACCAACCTTTTTTCAACTAAAACGAGACGGCATTTTCGAGACATATCTACCTCGAAATGCTATTCCTGGCTCATAAAACCACCCCTCCTGGGGATGTATAGCGGAGATAATCCAAGTGTGCTTCCCTGTCACCGAATACCGAATAAAAACCCAATGTTTAAATTGGTGTTTTCCTTGCCACTGGCAACCGGACCTAACAGTACGAAGCAGTTGATATCCTCGTTCTTAATACGCACTGCAAAGGTCTGGAATGCCCCCCCAGGCATTGTCTTCCCCGCCACTTACAACCTGGGCGCCTTCAAATCGAGAGTGAATAGGCATCTCCTAGGTAAGCGCGATCCATTTTACTGTATCGTTCATTACTTTCCATCACTGTTAAGTCATAGTTAAGTGTTAGCCAGTCCAGTTCATGACAGCGCTCTCTTTTTATTAGGTACACTGCAATTAAGTTGCTACTACCTAGTATATTTTTTATTGCCACATCATCTTCATCTTCTTGGGGACGGGGCTGTGCTGGCACCTTATGTTTCCAGTAGCACATGGACCGTCTTCGATCATGTCCTCGCCGCTGTCCATATCTCGCCGCAAGGAGAGCTGATTTGGTGGGAGGTGCTTATGTGGTAGGTGGGAGGTGCTAGGACTGGGCACCAACACAGTATGTATGTACTCACGAGTTTCCTTCGTCTCGCTACAGAGTCTGCACACGCCAAAGCTTTTTTTTACTCTATACAAGTTAGTACTTGACTGCGATCTCACCTGATGGTAAGTGATGATGCAGCCAAAGATGTTATCGTACTAACTTGGAAGGGGTAAGTAAACTCACCACAACAACGGTTTCTACACAGCATTGCACTGGAACGCTAAATGTGGTAGAAAATAAGTCTTTGCTGGTAGGGTCAAGTGTGGTAACTA
This sequence comes from Coenonympha glycerion, assembly GCA_963855885.1. NCBI lineage: Eukaryota > Metazoa > Arthropoda > Insecta > Lepidoptera > Nymphalidae > Coenonympha > Coenonympha glycerion. The sequence continues at coordinate 8,668,425 of OY979637.1, read as the reverse complement.
GCCACGGCCAAAGACTCCCACCAGACCATACCTGTGCCAATTTAGAAATTATAAATTTCCAAAGTGTCCCGTAGCGGGAATCGAACCCGGGACCTCACGACTCGAATCTGAGCGCGCGCTACTGCGACAGGGAGGTCGTCAAACATTTGAACCTGGTTATTTAAGCTTGAGGTTAAACATTTGTTTGTTCAAGCCACTGTGCCCCGTCAGTGCCCTTGTTAAGGTTCTTATTTTTTTCGTACCCAGCGCTATGGCTTCGGAGTCCGCCTTATTCCTGAAGGCCCATAAAAGCGCAAACCACACATGCTAAGAACTTTATGCTGAACTTAAGCTTTTAGTATATTCCCACGCGATGCACCTTGTCGCACTCACTCAATGGCTCGTAAGAGTGAGCTGTGAGTGATGACGAGCAGGACGTCCTGGATTTTAGAGTCGTTCTCATCGCTGAGGATGGCCGCCTGGACTGCCGCGCCGTACGCGACCGCTTCGTCAGGGTTGATGGAGAGGTTGAGCTTCTTGTCGCAAAAGAAGTTCTGGAGCAGGTTCTGCACTTTCGGTATACGCGTCGACCCTCCGACTAAAACCACGTCGTGGATCTGGCTCATGCGTCAAGCAATTGCTTGGATTGATATAGGAACACCTCTTATGGGAAATTCTTACAAGTCACAGGCTGAAAAATTCTTAAAAAAGTCACTTCAAAATTCAATAAATCAATACAGTCTGTGACCTACCTATATCAGGCGATAATGGATACTCCGGATTTAGATAACGTCTAATTAAATTTACCTTTGATTTGTAGCCGTGTTCGTGTAAGTCCGGTAGTCTAATAATCCCCAGGGATTACTGTAATCCACTATCGCCCTCAAGAAACAACAATCACACGTACGTGGCTCCTTAATATAGGTACGTTCCAACCTGCTAATATCAAACAAAGTGTCTATCACAAAGTTTTATTAGTTAGAAGTTGGTGTGGTCTACTTGCGATAGGTAAGAATGTTTCGTTGGTAGAGGAAATTTCGCTTAGAACCAAAACAATCGAATTAATATAATCGGTCTCGTTTGAAATAAGTAGTATATGTAGAAGTAGGTAAAAAAATTCAAACATTTCTTACCTAATTAAAAGAATCTAAAACAGTATCGCTACCATTATTTAGTTACGATAATTATGTTTAGGTACACAGACCAAGGAATAACTTTATATTTAGGTATTACTCTAATGATAGATTCGAATGCTATTTGAATAACAAAGCAAATGCCATGAGGTTATGACATTATATAGGGTAGCTCGGCTTTCATAACTCCCACTTTAATATTATACAGTGAGAATTGCAGTGAGATAGGTATTACGTGGGTAGGTATTACCTATTGTGAGATTGCAATATCGAATCTCTATTATGATTTAATGTGATAAGCTCAAAAGACTCTTGCTCTCGTAATCTCGTTGAATGATAAATTATACACACAAAATAAGTACCTACCTAGCTTTTATTACAAGCACCTATCACTGAATATGTCAAGTAAGTCAGGGTTTTTTTATGTATCGCAGTCATGTGTTCTCTGCTATAGGCAGAGACCTTATTCATGCGAGCTTTGCTCTGAAGTGCCAACTCACGATTGTCGTGACTTGGCTGGTTTCTAACTTTTTTTTTTGATATCCTTGCCGTTCCTGCTGGATTATGAGTGACACTCATCCAGAGCATCTGAGTGCTCCGTCAAAATTCTGTAAATCAGGGTTATTATACGCTTGAAGAATTTCTAAATGATGGAGAATCTTGAAATAATATGGATAGGGATACGCTTCTGCTCTCATATTCCGTAATAAAATTGTACAAGGTGACATTTTGAAAAGAGCAAGTGCCGATTTTCTTGCCAGCTCTTCTCCGTGCGAACCTGCATTACGAGCTTGAGAGTTGAGGGCATAGTTATGACTTTTCATATGAGCCTACAAGTTTATTACGCCTATGTGAAAAATAAAGAATTACATACATTTTTTTATCTTCTGTACGTACACATAAATTTTTTTACGTTTCTTCGACCTTGTCCTCAGTTCGAACTTACCTACGTAGCATTTTGTTGCCCCCTCATTACTTTATCAAATTTAATTAAACTGCGCAGATAGTAAAGCGAATTAATTAAAATTTACTAAGGAATAGCTTCCTTAAATAATTTAACTATGTTCTTATAATTAAAGCCTATTTTGAAAAGTATTTTAATGAGACAACTTGCAAAAAAATGGTCAGGTATTTAATTTGTATAAAACACTACGCAAAATCTTATATAACAAGAAGCTTTATAAGGCTGTTTGACACAAAGGGTTTTTATTTGATAATGATCGGGGGATTTTCCTAGATTTTTTACCCAATCAAAGACACATAGACGCAAACACTCGTGGTATTCGGAGATATTATAAAGCATGGATCTACAAATTCTGTTATTTCTAGAAGTTTCTATTACGTACTATATAGAACGCTTCAATCGATTTAAAAACTATCAATTTCTGTATCCGAACTTGAGTAATTATTTTTTCACATTTTGAAAATCTTCATTGCAATTCTCAGAGTTAGTCAAATAAAAGTAGAAAAATTTTAGGCCACATGCATACAAAGTCGATCGACAGCACAAAATAAACAAAACACCATAGATTTAACCAAACAAAGGTAATAAAACTACGATAAGACTTTATCTGTTTGCAATATAAGCCTGTATTCATATTTGATACAAAACGACTATTTAAATATTTCACTTTACATGAATGAATCTCCATTTTTAGGAAAAAAATATTTTTTTACGATAAATGTTAACAAAATATTTTTCTGTGTATCAGACTGCATTCAAAATTTCCAATTATACCTACCAAACCTTAGCAAATGTAAAATAAAACTCTTAAGTAACATTAACAATTTTAATTTTATTTAATGAACAGACAATGTTACAATAAATCATTATAGTATAGGTACGTAATTATGTAAATATTAACATAGGTATTTAATGACAATGTATTTATTTATACACTTTTTTCCAATCTAATAATATTGTCTCTTATTATTTAATCATTTTATATGTATATATAATATCTAGTATCGGTACAAAAATATTTTGATTTTAAACAACTCAAAATTAATAAAGAAACTTTCCTATTGTCTCTATCCATGATAGCTTCACAGACAATCTTCAGCCAGGCATATGAATTAATACGGCAAGAAATTAACGTTTGCATGAAAGTACGTCATTTTGCATGTTATATTTATGAAAATTGGTCATCAATAAAATAAAAAAAAGGAATGAATAAAAAAAAGTAAAAAATAGATTTTCTTAATACTTCTCATTTTTGTTTATATCATTTATTAAATAGTACCTAAGTAGGACATTATTTTGCATGATAAAAATAAATTTATTTTTTTATTTAATTATTTACACTCCCTACTAAACAAGCAACAAAAACATCAATAGTCTTATTAGTCATAACAATTTACATACTCTTACTAATAGCACAGTAAGAAGCATATACGAGACGAAACAAGTGAAAATTTTATAAATTACAAGCATAAATATTTAATTTATGTATATTTGTTCCGATGGAATCTTGCAAGTTGCAACCACATTTTGAAACAGTTATGTAGGTGTATAGTTGATAGTGTGTTTAGTAGAATGACAATGCATGGTTATACTTCTGCGACGTCTTTCTAAATACAACATAACGGGACACCCAAGATGGCGGACTGTAATACGGGTATAAACTGTAAATGGAAAAGGTTTGCTGAGAAAACATAAAAAAATGTAATTTTCTTGTCTTAAATGATAACTTATTTATAATTTCAACTTCAATACACATAATATTTACAACTTTAATAAGATATCTAAAAGGAGTTCAGTTCATCAAAGCACTTATAATCTGTCTTCACACACGTGACATCGGTGCTCGTTGTCGGAGTCCCCGCGAGGGTTTGTCCTTACAACTCCGTTTGTCAGAGTTGAAGTGCCGTTCGAGCATTCTGTTGACAAAGAAAATATAGTATTTGGTATAATGTTACGTCACACAACGTACGTCAGTGCTAAGTCACACAGCTTGAGCTAATCACTGTACACCACGTCACCTGCAGGCCAATCACAGCAAGCCTACATTACGCCATACAGTACAGAATTTGTAATCGATTTCGATAACGATGAACGGGCTGACCTGCGGGCCTAGACAAAATGACTTGCCGACGACAACAAGCGTCGACGACAGTAGAAAAGCCACTTGACCACCAATATAAAACAAATGAAAGCAGAATATTTTCTATGCGTATCGTTGTTCTGCTCCTGTCGCTTGTCATGCGAAGTACGCTAAAGTTATCTCTACGTCTGCGAGAACGCTAGGGAGCGTTCAAATTGTCGTACTCGATTTTCAAAAACAGCGTGTTTTCCTCTATTCGGTCACGTGGTTTTTCTACAGGCACGTGGTTTGTCCAAACATTTTTATATACTGTCGTGAACGCTAAACAACTGTTACTTTGTCTAGCCCCGCTGAGCCAAATTAAAAATTACTAGCAGAATAGCGGATGCCTGCGGCCCGCGTGAATTTCGGTTTTTCACTAATTCAGCGGTAACTGGGGATTTTCCCGGGATAAAATGTAGCCTGTGTCAAAGATTTAAATCGTTAGATGAGCCCTAAACCTCCAAAAACGTCCACGTTTTTGTCTTGTGTGACACGTTGTTACTCTCTTTGACGCAAGTGAAACTATAGCATGTTGAGAGCACTCACTCGACATGATTGTGGACGTTTTTGATGTGCGCAATGTCGGCTTAGGGCCCATCTAGCGATTTAAATCTTTGGTTTGTGTATAATCCAGGGTATAATCTATCTCCATTCCAAATAACAGACAAATCGGTTCAGCAGTTACGGCGTGAAGGAGTAACAAACATACACACACACATTTACTCATAAACTTTGGCCTTTATAATATTAGCGTGTTTAAGTGGACTCCGTGGCGGGAATCGAATCAGCGACCTCCTCCTTGGTTATCATGACCTTTGAAATGTTCTTTGAAATATGAACAAGAATATCTAGATCTTGTATTGTTTCTTTAATGCTTAACATTATTATCGTGAAAGTTTTACGTTTCGTAATATGAGATAAGCGTTTCCTGAGAGCCCTTGGGATTGTTCAGATACATCAGGCCCGAGCAAGGTTTTTATCGATTGCAAGTAATCTATTTGTAAAGAGCTTTCGGACGACTGAAGCTTTATAATGTAGCAACAACTCTTTAAGGCACAACTAGGCATAAGTCTCCTTTTAGAATATTAAGCTTAGCTAAAACAGTGCTGTCTGACTAGTTTAGATTAAAATAAAAACACTTTAGCAAGGAAAAACATTTTGATACTTAATTTTTATTTCTGTCAATCGCATAGGTTCGAAATAAAATACAAATTAACATTATAGCCACGAATATGTCAGTGCTAAGACGAGTATCTGGTATACTATCGTAATTTTCAACTTTTTTTAGACGTTTGTTAAAAAATATAGTTAAGTATAAGTATTTTATTAGTTATTTTAATTACCACTTTTTTGTTGTTAATATTATTCAAATTAAATTGTATTTCTAAATAGGACTTGCCCAAGAAATTTTTCTGAGAAAATAAACAGTTTTATTCTGTTAAGTACGTCATGTTACCGTAACCCTTGTAATATATTTTAAAGACAGTTTAAGCAAAAACTTTGTACACAAACAAAATATTAACCAAGTTGAAAAATGTAAGCAATTTATACTTGCGTGTTGTAAAACTTCTTTTACTCACGTCATGACACGTGTTCTTAAAAAAGGCGTAAGTATGTAATGTGTGTTGAGAACATATTCGCAAAAAGATAAACAAGTTTTTCAACCAACAAATTTGTGACGCCAAAACAAAACTTCTGCCATCGAATGCATCAAAAAGAAAAAGTAAACGTATTATCGCGCAAAGTAAATTTAATTTCACGATTCTCTACCATATCGCGTTTTGCACTACATTCAATTTTACACTTTATGTAAATAATCGTAAAATAAAATTTTCAGTGTTCACAAAATATGTTTGGTTTCAATATCGTCTGCTTATACACGTAAATGCAATAATCTTTTTAAAAAATTCACATCACAAAATGTAGCCAACGCGTTACGTGAATCCAGAAACTATTCAGGGATTTCACTTACGTATATTTTATTTTATTTATTTATCGTGTTTCGAATTGTTATAGTATTATATAAAAAGTATATTTAACTTAAACTTTAATTTAAATATTCTATAACAATAAAGTTAACATTACCAGCAAAACTCGATCAATAGGTAGATATACCTACAATTTATTGTATGTAAATGTGAATGTTTGTTTTCCATCGGGTAATATGTAATGATGTATGGCTTCAGTAATGGGCTAGTATTCAAGACAAAATACATTCGGAAGGCACGTAGTTTATCGAGCATTGTTTTAACATTTGAATAAGCATTTTGACCTGACATCAATTTACATTTGGCTTTGCTGGAGGTGTTATGTTTGAAAGATTTACGTTGCTTAGTAACATAGTGTAAATACCGAATATTATATACTATATTCCTTCAATCACAGATATCAAATAGATAAGATAGATTTATTAACCTGAAACTAGTGTTCTGTTAGTGTATAGAGATTAGAAAACCTGCAATAATCTTGAAAGAGAGTATAGACACGTAAATAATAAAGATAGATACTCTTTATTGCACACCACAGAATAAAAATATAAAAAAGAAAGAAATAAATTAAATACAAACAAACTTAGGAGCACAATTTGGCGGCCTTATCACTACATAGCGATTTCTGCCAGGCAACCAATACATAACATTAGGCAAAATACATACCATTGGCTGGCAATGAGCGGGACAAATTGCTCCGCCTTCTCGAATGTCATGTTCGGGTAAAGGAGGATGCATCTCGAGGTCTCTGGCTCACTGAAACAAATTAAGCGATCTTTAGTGAAGTTTTGTTTAAAAACTATAAAGACAATTACTTTTAAATTAATACGTCATGTATTTTGGGTCTTTAATCTAAAATCGTTGAGAAGCAGAAACACGATTGGATAAAATTTTCTCGATAGAAAGTTCTCCCAAAAGACGCTCCAAAATCTCAGTTTTTCTTCTTTTTTTTTCGAAACTACAATGGGTGTCATTGCAATTTTTGTTTTAATGTGTCGGTAACAATAATATCTAAAAACGTTGAGAAACAGATTTTTGATAACTGGCTTAGTTTTAGAGAAATTAGGTAAAAGGTCGTTTTTCTGTTATATTCTTCCGCGATGTGTGCATGTCGCACCCATCAACGTATCCGTGAGAGTGACAAAGACAAAAATAAATTCAATAAATCCCCTTAAGGCCTGGTTTCCACTAAAGCGGAACTGTGTTAGAGTAACCAATCAGATTTCTTCGTTTTGACATCTCCGAAACTGAGGGGAGAGGAGATGTCGAAATGACGCTATCTGATTGGTTACTTGAGCACAGCTCCACTCTCCTCTCTGCTTTGGTGGAAACCGGGCCTTAGATATCTTGTACTTACAACCCCCTTGTAATATGAACCATTTTCCCGACTGGGTCTCCGTATATGTATTGTTAACGACATAGACGGTATATTTAATCGATTAACCACCTGCAGTTTAAAAAACTATAAAGGCATTGCCTATATCCACATTACTTTCTTTGAACGTCATGTATTTTGGGTCATTAATCTAAAATTGCTGTGAAGCAGAAACACGATTGGATAAAATTTTTTCTATTGAAAGTTCCCCCATAAGTTGCTCCAAAATCTCCTTTTTTCTCATTTTTATCAGAAACTACAGTAGATGTAAATGTAATTTTTATTAATGTGTGCGTAATAATAATGTCCAAAAAAGCTCCGGAAATTTAATTACCTTTTTTCTAGTAAATATGATGACATTCATATTATGAACTTCAAATGAAATAAAAAGAAAAGAAAGTTTATTCATAAAATGTATGTATAATCTGATGTTTACAATATTTGGATAAGCCGATTACATTTTAGCATTAACTGGTGTACCTATGAATAATAAAATCATAATAATCTTGAAGTTCGTTTGAACCAATCGAATCTCATGCCATAATATGAGTACTGAAAATGTAAATAAACATGAATAATATGTTTATGAGCACGAATATTGTGGCAGTGATTTAACATTATTAACTATTAACTAAAAAAACGTTTTATAAAAGTTTCGGATTTATTTTGTTTACCACGCGCTTGCTTTTTAGTAAATCGGACTTGAATTTTTAAGAGATTCTCCTTACAAATATTCCATTGCGGTAACTCGTTGTTTTTAACCACTTAAAAACTCTTGTAACAAATTTTCTGTGCAAATTCCAAACTATAAAATAACGCGCTTAGATAAAACCTACAATTTTTAAACGTTTTTGTTTACTATTCCTTATATCATGTTCTTAGTATCTGGCGTTTGAAAAATCGGCCCTAAAAGAGATTTTTATACCTATTTTATTGTTTACACAATACGAAAACGCAATTTTTACGATACGCTATTTCTTACGAAAAACGCATTCATCGTTATCGTAATCGTTTAGAAACAGCCCGCTGATTGGTTCCCTGATTAACGTCAGCCAATAGGAGGGCAGAATTTACAAACGATTACGAGAACGATGAATACGTTTTTCTGCAATCTGCCCCTAGATCTATAATATTTAATACTTCCACTCATGTAAATATTTCACTAGTATTCAGGATTCAGGGCCCGTCTACATTACTTGTTGTCTAAAACATAATTGATTTAGGTACTACTTAAGCCCTAATGGATAAGGTGGGTGTGACTTGTACCTAAATAATTAACAATAAGGTATATCAACGTTCGTTTTACGATACAGGACGTTGATTGATATTATAACGATCATAGCGAATACGGAATATAACAAATTGGATCGATTTATTACTTATATGAACTCAAGTAATGACAAAAATAGAACATTGGGTGAGGACATAATATTTAAGTCAAGTTCATCAACTTGTTCAATTTTTTAGGGTTCCATAGCAAAATGGTAAAAATCCCTTACGGTGAGACTTTCTCCGTCCGTCCGTCCGTCCGTCCGTCACACTCGATTATTTCAGTAACTATTAAAGCTATCGACCTGTGTATTTCATGTGGGCAGTGTTCCTGCATATTGTACCATACAGAATCTTTTCAAGTAGCGGATTATAGCAATTACAAATTAATATCTTTCCTATTTATATAAGTATGTTTAAAATATGCTGAGATTCCAAGAATCTTCTGCTGAGATGTAATATTGAAACAAGCAATCACAAGGTGTTTGTTCTATAGCGGTAATTAGCCAGCACTATTAATTTTACATTGACAGCTTTATTTAAGGGGCTTGTGGGGTAAATTAAGCATTCCGGCCGGGTACCTAGCTGATATTACAAGCTTTGTGTAGCAAATGTGGATGACAGTTTACTGCTAGGTTTTATGAGTACAAAAAATAGAACTCCAAAGTTTGTTTCAGTCGGCACAGAATCTCGCTGCTCGCGTTGCAATATTATTAATTGCCAGGTGGTTCCACCGTAAAGCCTATAAGTGTGAAAGAGAGCAGAACAGGTGGCCTGTTTCCCTTTTAACTGCATCGCGGACAGCGAGATATCGCACTGACGACTGCGGGAAAATGTAACTTGAGCATGGAGCAGGAGCGACGACCTTCGAAGACCTATGAACTGAGATAAGGAAAATGTAGCTCTAGACCATAGAGATAATATGCTAGACCTAGTTTGATGAAACCAAGGTAAGATCAATAACTGACAATCAAGTCAGAATTAAGATGAAGGTTACATATTATGATTTGTTGCTTTCCACGGCTCCAACTTCTTGAATTTCGATTGTTCACAAATCCTTAAAAAAACATCGTAAACTTAGTTTTAAGTCATTAAATAATTATCACTATTAAGTAGCTATATGAGTATTTGACTATTCATAAGTACTTGTAAAATGAGCCTAAATGAAATAATGAATCTGAATTTACCAGCCAAATTAGCCAATAGTTTTCACGTGAAAACAAACATACACATTACACACACAAACATACAAACTTTCGTTTTTACGTTAGTGTAATATTAATTATATGTCAAAAAACCACTTGTAAAGAATAAAAATGAAAAACCTTTCAATAAAACTTGACATACAGTTTGAACATAAGTACAGAAAGAAATACAAGAAGGCATCAATTAAAAGGAAAACACGCTCTGTATTTTAATAAAAGCGAGTTTTTAGGGAAAATTCACCGAGTCTAACAATTTTTGGGTTGTGTAATATAATTGCTACCGTGTACCGGCCTCGGACTTGACTCTCGGTTGTTTCGAGACATAAAATTAGAATTATTATATCCACATACGATAAATACAAGTTATAAACTTTCTTTATGGCGTAAAAAATATTTTCTTTCAACTATACGCAGTAATCTTATCATATTCACTTTGCGCTCGGTGCAATAATAATGTACCAATAAATTTTAATAATTTTATTGATGTCAAATCCGCTTATACATGGCGGGACCCGTCCAGACGGACCAATTAAAATGGTTGCCGCGCGCCGCAATTTGAATTATTGATACTACAATTAATTATTAATTTGAAAATCCAAAACTTAAAACTATGATAAAACACTATTGTTTCACAGTTTTAAGTTTTATTTAAAAACTTCATCAACAAGCCCACTTCTGGCTGGTTCTTGACCAAAAGTGTCCATGAGTCTAGCGGCATTGCGCCACTACGAGTATATGGCGCCAGACAACCCTTGCTCAAGGAAGTCCCCAGAGCGCGGATCGCTACCTAGCTCTCCAGCTCAAACCATAAACTATGAGTTTGTAATTTACACTAACTTCTACAAACACTTAAGTACCTACAAGACATCAAGATCTTGAAGAAACTTGCATTGTTTGCTAAATAATAGAAATTAATATTTCGGAGAAATACGAGGATAGGCTCACATACATTCATACATAGCAAAAATTTTCTTATAGATAAAATTCTCGTGCCAATTTTTGTTACCAAACTCCTGCGAAAAGGCTTGACCGATTATTATGAAATTTTCTGTGTATGTTCGGTAGGTCTCAGAGTAGATCGTAAGCTATTTTTATATCCCTAATGGCAAAACAACGTTTTTCGGGTCAGCTAGTACCTATACTTTAATAAAAATGTTTAATAAAAATCATAGAGGTAGGATGAAAGTATTAGATTAATTATAATAGAAATACCGGTTAGGTGACTCCACATTTCAATATAATAATTATGTTGAAACAATTATCTGAAAGTAAAGGTATAAAATTGGTATTTTATTGAATTCAAAGCCGTGGAGATTAATAAGCCAAAGTAAACTTTAATTAACATTCTCCTAAATGACTACATAAATTACTATTAAGATCGTTGTTTATAGCTTCACTCGAATTCTTCAATTGTTAAATTCGATCAACAACCCTTTTATCTTAGACAATGCAATAGAGTCCCACTACAAGCAAACTAAGCATTTAATCTCCTAAGAATTAAAATGCTTCTGTGTGATTTACAAGAAAGAGATAAGTATACGTAGAATGTTGCATGAGGCGTTTGATCAAAAAGCACCGATATGAACATGAGGATGAGCCCATCGGAACATTTTACGTCAACTTTTTAAATAGTAGCGCCATTTGCCAAAATTTCCGCTAATACGTACCGAAATCGTTCCTGTGGAAACTTGCGTGCGGTCTAATAACAAGTATCTAAATAGTAAGTCAGTAAGGAAGTAGTAGTGATCTGTGGCGTGGACCGCTGTCCATAGACAATACTGCGGTCGGCTTACAACTTACGCTGTTGGTATGAAATCATTATTTTTGACACCAGTAAACTGGCGACATATTTTTGCGCGGTAGGTACCAGGGAAGACACAATAATACCTAACGGTACAGAAGGCTCACTCCGCAAGATGATTTAAAGAAAAAGCGACTCGAGCGCTGACGCAAAAAGTGCTATTCCGTTCGCAATAGCGCATGGCTCCGCCTCCGCAAACAACACGCAACAAATGCAAAGTGGTAATCTTTTTCTATCGCGTAACTTTATCTCATTCGAAGTCGCCTGGCACGCAGCGCGTGAAGAACTAACGCGAGCAAAATAGCTGGCGCGCGGCGGCCGTCTGAAATTAGCACCTTGTAGTGACTGGCCTGGCGGTACGCCGGGTCCTGTGTATACGTTTATTTCAAAAAGGAAATAAATTTTTAATTTGTTTCTAAAAAAATATTCGCAACTGAATACTGCAGATAAATGAATCTTTTCTGAAAAGAAATCTCACAGAAAACCCAAATCATTTTCTAATTTTCCCAACCATACAATATTATAACAAAGTTGATGCACGAGGCACGCTTACCTGAGAAGGATTTGTTCATCTCGAATTGTTTTGTCAAATTTTTAGGCGTCGCAGTCTTCGACGCCCGGCACCAGCAAAGCACTAGCTTGAAGTATAATCGAAACCTGTACAGATATAAAAACCGAAATGAGTACATTAGTATCTAGTTTAGGACGAATTCAGCTGTTGTATAAAACTGGGTTTAAATCTTTGGCTCTAATCATACAATTACTCTCAATCTTTACAATTACTTAGCTATACAAGATATATATAGCTTATACGCATACTTTAAATGCTGACCACTAGAGCGTTGGTTCAATGAAATAACATACGAGTAACTAACTGGAGATCATAATTGGATTGTAAAAGCTTGAATAATGAATAATGTGCCGAAAGATGGAAGAGGCCTCCACTCGTGGAGAGATCGTTAGTAAAAATCAACTTGAAGTTTGTTGAGGAATAAATAAGGCTTAAATAACAGATCCTGACTGATATAAATAAATAAATATAGAAATCGTGGAGTTCTTTGGTGAGTAGCGATAATAGTACAAAATCACCTCGCATCAATATCTGTTATTTTACAGGTTTCAAAGGAATTTTGAAGATAAACTTTGCAATAAAAGGACAAAGGATAATAAAATATGAAACAGACAAATAGATCTAGGTATTTTAAGTCAAGTTCTTTTTAAAGACAAATATGAAAGATCAAATAATATACTATACGCTTAAATCAAGGATCATATTTTATTAAGCAGTGTGAAAATATTAATTCAGCAAAATACGCGGGCTTAAAAATAAAAGCATCCATTATGGTTCTAAACAAAAGGGATGTATCACGTAAATGTTCAACATTTCAAAAAAGGCTCACCCGTTTGAAAGTCAACGATGAGAACGTTAATTACGTTCATTTATATAATTATTTTAACCTGAGTGTTTTTACCTTTCAGTGTTATTGTAGGGAGAGATCCGCAATAACGCATTTAATTAAAAGAGAAATGCCATCCGTATCTACTATTTATAATAATGAACCAAAATTCGCTTCTCACATTAAATGCTATTGAATTACTGTTTTCATTTTGAAACATTAGGAGTTAACTTTATTTGCAATCAAAAAGACAATGCATTTCTTTATAAGCATTTTACGATCTATCTGTAAAAATATCAACGAGAGCCATAGAAGAATATGAATCAGATCGCTGTCCCCACAGGTGATAAAAGAAAAAACGAGTCTTGATCGATGCATGATTTTACGATACTCAACCCTCATAGGCTTTGAGAATCCTTTAAATCATTTTTATGAACCTACGCGCTCAGCTTTTATGATTTACCTTTGCGCGCATTCAGTGACCATGGTAATAATGACTTGATGTTGCGTGTTAAAATATTACTTGCATATTCTAAAGATACTAAAGTTATTTTACACGTGTTTTACACGCGAGAACTATAAGTAGGTAATATATTTTTCTTGAAATGTAAGAACTCAACCACTTTGAGAGTTACACAGTAACTTCCCGCAACAAATTGAATCCTAAAGCCAGTCTTAAATTGAGTCCTAAAGTAGCCTTAGGTTAAATAAAAAAGCGAAGCGGTAAAAAGCAAAAAGGTTAGCGAAGGATTCTAACAAAATCGATTCAAGAGTTAGAAGTTGACGGAGGATGAAATTACAATGTACGTTAACTCAAACCCTATAAATTTTTGAACATTCGTGTGTGCGCAAAGACAATATTATCTTAAGGGCTGATTTTTCAATCGCTAGATAATCTATCTAAGAAATGAAACATATGCCATACAAAATCTATCCAAACGTCATATTTATTAATTAGTTAGCGTTTATCTGGCGATTGAAAATTCGACCCTTAATTAACTCTACTCACTTGTTACTCATCCAGTAGTAAATAAGGGGGTTGAACATAGAATTGGCCATAGCCAACCAGTAGAAGCCCAGATAGACGTGCTGGGCAAAGGGAGAAGACGCTAGGGCCTGGTGGTGATACACCAGCACGAAGTACGCGTGGTACGGCAGCCAGCAGAGCGCGAACACCATGACGACTAACACGAACATTCGCACAACCTGTGGAAATTACTTAGGTTATATACGCAGACTTTTATACTAAAGACAGGGCAAACAGCGCGAAAAATGTCGCCAGTTTATGGGAGCAAAAATGACTATTTTGCACCCTCCCCCGACAGTAGTGAGCATAGGTAGATAGATAGAGATTAATAATAATATTGCAGGCAAGGTGACCACAGACACATAGATAAAAAAAATATATAAAAAATAAACATGTATTCGCAGGAGTTTCGACAGATGGCGCTACATTTTATTGTATGAAGAACGTTTACGTAAAATGTTCGGATGGGCCTATCTTGACTATTTTTATCTATTGTTATATAAAAATACCAACTCTCTCTCGGCCTGTTTACATTAACACTAACAACTTTGGTTGTACGACTTTTCAAAATTCAGTATTAATTTATTTCATACAAAACATGTTATTTCTAAATTGTTTTATTTAGTTAATCTAACTATAACGGTTCAAGAGATACAGTTTGTTTACAGACGGACGGACGCGTCCGTCCGTCGTCCGTCAGGCGAAGTCACAGTAATAGGGTCCCGTTTTTACCCTTTGTACCTAAAAATGGTAGAGTAAGGACAGTTATCTTAGATACAGACATGATACAGATATATTTAATGTTGCCGTTTAAATGCATGAAACTAATTTGCCCTTATTAAGTCCCAGTCTCCCTAAAAGGCTTTAGACGATAAAATGGTCTAAGTAGAAGAGATTTGCTCTCGATTTTTTCTTATAGCCGTTGAGCTTTCGAGACATTTTTTCTAATAATTATAATAATAATCTCTACAACTAGGAGTTGTATAGATTATTATTATTAGAATTATGGAGCAGTTGTTACAAGGAGGAAAACAAAGTCTAAAATCCAAATGTCCAAAACTTAATAGCCTAGGACCCTTAGGTCTTGAAAACAATTGCTAAGTTAATTACATAGCTCCAACCATTAGAGGCTCCAACGCCCATCTGGTATAGGTACCTACTATTTTGTAATATTGAAAACAGCGAAAATATCTTCTTTAAAAATAAATAAACCTCCTTATGCTGAACCTATGTCAACTTAGGGTCAAGTTACCAATTTTGTTGGAAAAAAGACTTGAAAAGAATGTTTAGGTAGAACGTTTTATAACTTAATTGAAAACTGGAAGCCCTAAGAAGATACTTCAAATAATAAATTACACGAAAAGAAATTTAAATCTGTTTTAGAATAAAACGTATTTAACAAAACGACGTTTTAAAGTGTCGCATTTATTCCATCTGATTCCATCTCGCACATTTAGGTAGTCTATACTCTAGCAGATATTTAGCCTACAATTGGAATAAATAAATAATTTATTACTTGGAAAGCTAAAGTTAAAACAGTTTCCTCGGAAAATGTGTCTGATATTTTACCTAAAGAAAAGACTTAAAAGAGTACCTAATAAAAACTTTGTCTTATTAAGGTATTCCATGGGTAGGTGTTTCAAAGTCAAACTTTTATGCAAATGATACTTAAATTTATTATATAAGGGGATAAATATTGGAGTAGGTACATGCATAAATTATTGCTTTTACTCGTACTCGTATGTACCTATAGCCCAAAAATTATTTCAGTGCGAAAATTAATGTTGACCATTCATCATCTGGGGACACGGTAGTGTCCCCGCCAAGACGAGCCAAGCGAAGCGCGAGGGCACTACCTATCTTTTCTCGAAGTGTTTCGCCGTATTTTTAAACCCTTATAACTTAGGCCTGAATTATTTCAGATAGTCAAAATTCTCGGAAAATGATGTCGCCAGTGAACTTATTAAACCTATAAAGTTTCAATTTTATAGGTCTTCTACTTTAGATTTTATAGACGTCTAAAAAACCCAAATTTCGTCACTGACTGACTGACTGACTCACTGATGATCATCAAAATTCCTAGGTACTTCCTGAAGACCTAGAAAGCTGAAATTTGGTATATAAGCTAGTATTAGCACACAACCAACAAAAAAATTCCAAAAGTTGGAAATTTAACCCCCCAACCCCTTAAAATAGGGGATGGAAGTTTGTATGAAATTACCGCAAATATTGATGCTAGAGGTCTCAAAATTGATATAGGGACTCTTTGTAATAAACAATTAAATACGTGTTTCAGGATTTTTAGTTAATCACCCCACATCCATAAAATTAGGGGGTTGGAAGTTCATAAGGGGTTTCCCATAAGTATATAGGTATAATAAAAACTTAATTTCTGAAATTTGGTATATAAGCTAGTATTAGCACACAACCAACAAAAAAAATCCAAAAGTTGGAAATTTAACCCCCCAACCCCTTAAAATAGGGGATGGAAGTTTGTATGAAATTACCGCAAATATTGATGCTAGAGGTCTCAAAATTGATATAGGGACTCTTTGTAATAAACTATTTAATACGTGTTTGAGGACTTTTAGTTAATCACCCCACATCCATAAAATTAGGGGGTTGGAAGTTCGTATGGGGTTTCCCATAAGTATATAGGTATAATAAAAACTTAATTTCTGAAATTTGGTATATAAGCTAGTATTAGCACACAACCAACAAAAAAATTCCAAAAGTTGGAAATTTAACCCCCCAACCCCTTAAAATAGGGGATGGAAGTTTGTATGAAATTACCGCAAATATTGATGCTAGAGGTCTCAAAATTGATATAGGGACGCTTTGTAATAAACAATTAAATACGTGTTTCAGGATTTTTATTTAATCACCCCACATCCATAAAATTAGGGGGTTGGAAGTTCGTATGGGGTTTCCCATAAGTATATAGGTATAATAAAAACTTAATTTCATGTTAGATATCTGCTAGTAATGCTAGTAAACATATGGAAAACACGTAAATTTTCCACTGATTCCAGTGCCCAAGCGGCCACGCGTCCAAGTGCCCAGTGCCACGTGCCCAGTAATATTACACGTTTCAAGCCCAAGTTCCAAGCATTTCATGTTTAACGAGCCGAGTTTCACTGCACGTCGAGTGACCATGATCCAGTGCTCAGTGACAAAAACCCACATTGAGCCGAGTGCCCAGTGCCCAGCGTGAGCTGTCGAACGTGCCAAGCGTCAAATCTGATTTTGAATAGCGTTATATAGCGCTCAAATACCTGCTTAGTGCCCAAACACACGCATTTAATTTAATCCGATGCTTAAAAGTGGGTTAAAATCACGTTCAAAAATTTCGTTACATACCTACCTACGTAGAACTACAAGAACCAAGTAGGCAGGTACTAAGTTCTCTCATTTAAATGGCAGACTGCACTCGGACAAAACTTAAAAGTATCGTCTAGTGACGACCCTGTGGAAACGCACGTGTGGATTATTAAAAAAAAATCGTCCAGTGACTTAGCGCAAGCGAGTAGGTATTTTCAAAAATGATATTAATTATGCCCAATGCCCATGCCCGTATAGAAAGACTTGCAAGTTCAGAGCTGGGAATTTTGTTCTTGAAATATTGCTCCGGGTGATTTTGCAATGACCTTGGGCCATTAACGCCGACATCTATTTCCATGTAGATAGCGTAAGTAGGTAGTTGCTGAAATATTCTATTGTTTGTGATAGACGGACGGACGGACGGACGGAGGAAGTCTCAACATAAAGTTTGCATTTTTAACATTTTAGGTAATATACGAGTAGAACTCTAAAAAAAAACCGGCCAAGTGCGAGTCGGACTCGCGCACCGAGGGTTCCATACCATAAAAGAAGTTAAACATTTGAAGAATCACTTTGGTTCATGAATTTAAGAGTATAATTTACATGTAGGTAGTTTTGTTGGCAAACCGCAAACATAACTTTGTTTTTGCCAGTTTATTGTTATTATCTAAAAAAGTATAATAGTTAGAGAGTTGATTTTATTTTTCTTGTAAAATATACGTTAATGCCTATTGATCGTAATTATTTCAGATTTTTCGTTTGGTAAACTTCGGAGATAAGGGGGGGGAACGGTATTTTTTTCGACAGTTTGGCCAATAAATCAAAAACTATTAGGCATAAAAATAAATAAAAATTAGTTTTAGTATACACAAGTAAGGCCCTTTCATATGATACCCCACTCAATATTATTATCTCATTTTGAAAATTTTTCGACCCGGTTTTCCCCCCTTTTTAAATAAAAATAAAAACAATTTTCAAATTTTTACTATTGTTATGACGTCGCGTCACTATTACCTATAACTATTCTAAATTTCAAGTCGATAGCTTGAATAGTTACTGAAATAATCGAGTTTGACAGACGGACGGACGGACGGACGGACGGACGGACGGACGGACGGAGAAAGTCTCACCATAAGGGTTCCATTTTTACCAAATTGGTATGGAACCCTAAAAAGGGCCAGGCGCAGTCATACATTATAAAGTATAAATAATAGACACTGTAGGTATGCATCTTGTATTTGATAAATATTTTCCATGGAATAATAACGAAATTCTTACTATTTTCAAGTATATTTTATAAGTTAAGGCCAATACTCGTTAACTCGTTACTTAACCGTGATAGTTTTCCTTTTAGACTTCATTAATTTATGCTAATAGCCCGTGCGCATTCCTCTACCGTTCGACAGATGGCGCTGTACGGAGTTAACTCGCGCTGTAAGTTCTCATTTTACAGAATGTATATACGATGAACTTAAAGTCCTTTACGCGGATGTGGTTTACGTCACATGTAATGATGTATAAATCGATTGATAGTTTTGTCTTGTGCTTGTCTTGTCTTGTATTGTCTTAATGTCTTGTCTATTGTGTTGGTATTATGATTTTGTTGAATGTTATTTCTTAGTTTAGTAGGTATAGGGTTGTTTTAGTGAAGGCCGCAAGACACGTTTTTATTTTGATTTAATAAGATTGTTATAAGGTAGGTTTTTAAATAGGTAAATAAAAAAAAAAGATTCCGACGAATTAAGAACCTCCTCCTTTTTTTGAAGTCGGTTAATTAGGTGTTAAGGTTGGTTTTTTAAATAAATTTAGTAAGTAATATAGTATCTACGTTATTAGGTAGGTTTTCTAAATAAGTAAAATTAGGTATAGTTAGGTAAATAATATTAGGTAGGTAATATTAGGTATTATATTTCCTTAGTTTGAAAATGGCTTGTGAAATAGTTTCACTAGAAGTAGAACTGGGACCCCGCCATCATCGCGTGGTTCATATGCCGGGAGATGGTTCCTGCCTCTTCCATTCCTTGACATATTTAATGTTTGAAAAAATTGACTTTGAGGTGGCGTTGCAAGTCAGGACTGCTATTGTGCGACATGTTGTAGATAACTGGGATGACCTACAATTGTATACCCTTGCAATGATATTCAAGAAATACACCAAAGAAAAGGAAATTAACCAAATAAAAAATATAGTCGTAAACAACTTACAAAAAGAAGTGAAATCCCAGCAAAAACATTTTCATGTAAAATGTTGCCAAGACGAGAACATGTGGCTCACACTATCAAAAAGTTATCAGATCTCATGTAGAGCAAGACTTCTAACTCTACACGCCCTAACTCTATAAATCCTAACTTTATAAACTCTACACTTTAGTCAAAATATTTTATGTCTTGGCTGTTTCGTTACTGTCACATGGGTGTAAAGTAAAAATATTATTCACTGACTTTGTACTTTTCTGATATACAATACCTAGTTTCTGTAGTAACGATTATTTATTAGATAGGTATTGAGTCTCCTCAGAAACTGCACTTAGGTTTTACTAACTGCATTGGTTTCAAATACTTCATCACACTTTGCAAAAGTGTGTTACTTTGCTTTAGAGGATATTTTTAATAAATGGAAGTTTTTTCCCATAACAATGGTGATACCATTTAATTTTAATGTGAAATTTCTTGAATTTTGCATGGTCCATTATGCCACTTGCAAAACTCTATTAGAAAAGTACTGAACAGTGAATAAATTCACTTCACTTTACGCCCATGTGACGGTACCGAAACAGCCAAGACATAATATATTTTGACTAAAGTGTAGAGTTTATAAAGTTAGGATTTATAGAGTTAGGGCGTGTAGAGTTAGAAGTCTTGCTCTACATGAGATCTGATAACTTTTTGATAGTGTGAGCCACATGTTCTCGTCTTGGCAACATTTTACATGAAAATGTTTTTGCTGGGATTACAGTATTCTAACGAATAGGTAATATCGCATTACTACGGCTCAAATAATAATAATAAGCTTTGTGTTTTACATTTCTGTATCTGTATTTAGTAACATTTACAAACAAATAATGTTACATAATCGTGGTTTTGTTACTAGGTGTCGCGTTGGTAATTTATCATCATTCTTACTGTACTCTTACTTCATTAAACTGGTACCAGGTTGGTTAGCCAATCTAGGGTAAAAGCTAAAACTAAATAAAGTTGAATAGAATATAATAATGACTATTTTCTTCGAGGAGAATATTTTTAAGAATATAGTAGTATTTGTGGATAGTATTAAAATGATAATGCCACTCTAAGATATAATTTGAACATATTTGACCAAATCTAGAACGTGAAAATCCATAAAAATATATAAAGAATCGTATAAATGGATTTAGCTTTCGTTACGTGTTCGGATATTATTAAGGTACAAAACACTTCTAACGAAAGGGTTTTGGGCTTCAAGCCGTCTTGCAACTGTGTTCATAATATCGCACTATCATATCAGGGTACACCAAACCGGATACAAACCTACAGGAGGTACATAAATGGGCTGGACGCTTTGACGACCTCTTTGTTGTTTCCTCCAAGGATGCGAAAAAATATCCAATTTCAAATAGAGTGCGACAACACTATTTTGGCGCGTGGCCTAAATCGGAACTAACGCCGTTATCTTGTGATACTGTTTGATAGTTCGCTCTGTCGGTATATCGCTACCTACTTTATATTGTGTTTAAACTAAAATAGAAGTAAAATTGAGGAGAATAATTTGCTTTCTAAATATCGTTGACTATTTAGAAAGCAATTTATATTCTGGCTGCCTTTGTACTATAACAACGCTCTCCTGACAATGTCATTCAAGTGCCAAGAAAGCCTTGACGGACTGTACCTATAGGTATACATATATACTGAATGACTGGCGGCTTACAAAATGTTCTTTTAAAGGGTTCCTCGAGAACTCGAGATTATTTCATTCGTAAACAGTTTGTTGCGAGTACAATAAATATTGTATTTTGTGTTTAAATATAAAGTTTATTCAAATATCTTAGATGGAAATGCAAATGAAAAAACCAGCAAGCATCAGACATGGGGTGATTACAGTTCAAACTCTATAGATAGCTATTTTTAACCGACTTCATAACATGATATTTTTATGCAAGGAAAAGTTTCATTCTCAGATCACTTAAACAAGGTTAATTACTGACTCGCTGTTCTATCAAGTTAAAAAAAATAGGTGAAGTGCGAGTCGGGTTCGCGCACTTAGGGTTGCGTACTATCAACACCAATTCTGTATAGTACCTATTAAAGTAGCTAAACACCCAGCCCACCAAATTCAAAAACGAGCAAAATTCACGTTTATTGTATAGAAGAGCCCCTTAAATGTTTGTTTAATTTTAAATGAACTATTTATTTTCAAAGTGAAATTATTACTAAATAGTCCGTGAAAATTTGAAGCGTCTATTTTATTGTTATTAGAGTATCGAGCAAGCAAAAAAAATCACGTTTTTGTATGAGAGCCTCCTTTAATATTTATTGTATTCTATTTTTTAGTATTTGTTGTTATAGTGGCACCAGAAATACATCATCTGTGAAAATTTCAAGTCTGTAGCTATCACGGTTCAAGAGATACAGCCTGGTAACAGACGGACGGATGGACGGACGGACGGAAGTTTTCAAACAGGCTTTTCCAAACCATAAGGTTCTTTTTTCTCTCAAAATCATAATATTGGAAATTCCAAAAGCTAAAAATTTCTTCCGCATCAATTTATTTCGTATCTTCCACATTATATTCAAATTCCTTTAAAATATTTCTGGACGTTATTCTAGTGGGTTTTAAATTTATTCAAGAAAATCTCCTGGAAGACCACAATGGTCTGTTGTTCTTGTATTAATTAACAATTTAATTCAGTAAGAAAAATTAAGAATTTGAAGGCGCCCTTAAACCCGGACATCCGAAGTGAAAGCATTATTGAAATGCCAGATTGTTCTATACAGTGCACATATTGTTTGATAAAAAGTGACACCCCCGATGGTGTCGGGTATGCGGGGAGTGGGGGAAGTTTTACGTGGAAAATTGACAGGTGTCTACACATTATGTTATCTCGCGTTGATCCGAATATATAACTTCAGTGACAATTGTTGATATGTAACGACAAATATTTGGGCGTATAGGCTGAAACTAAGGAGTGAAATATTTAAGTGCTTATAACAATTTGTATGTTATGTGGGACGCGACGCCACGCGACGTTAATATTGAATGCGATTGAATATTCCATTCTTGTGCAGGATGTTCATTGTTAAGGAGTCGAAATGTAGATTTATATTCGGAAATCTACTAACTATTTTAAATAAATAATCTTCTAATCTTATGACTATTTAAAGAAATAATAAAATAAGACGTCTACGATGTATTGAAATTACTTTGAGGTCTTTAATTTCTGAAGTTACATAATAACGTCCTATATTTTATTATCTAGAGGTAAGATTTTAATAGCGTTTGTACTTAATGGATTTATTTTTCGTTACACGTTATTCTCTAAATCACGTTATGAGGGTTGTTTTACACTAAAGCCTTTTCGGTAGGTACCTTGCTGAGTTAAAATGGAATAATACTTATATATGAAATACATAAAAAATAAGTTACAAAACACTGTTTTATACACTTAGAAAAATATTTTTGATTGAATTAATTTCATTAATATACATTTATGAATTTAATCTCTACCATAATGTCGACAATGAGAACTCAGAACTGCTATCAGTTTCATAATTGGAATTTTTCGATACCGAAGTGGATTATTATTTATTGGTGATATTTAACTTGGCAAATATTATTTTTTAGGGTTTTATACCTCAGGTGAAAAACACGGATCTTAATCTTATAGGATCACTTTTTTGTACGGCAGTAGATAAGTCTTCGTGGTTGTAAATAACTTGCAACTATAATCGCTATATAAAAAAAATACTTTGTGCTGGTACAGATAACAGACTCCTCGGTACATTCTCTTAGACGGGTTTTTACATGTCATAAAAATTTTAGAGATGAATGCAAAACTAAATATCAAGTTTAGTTCTTTACTTCAAATCTTGAACTTAACATATTATATACTATACAATATGTCATTATGTAAGTTACATAAGCAATGATGAGCAGATTACATCATATATAACATGTATTTAACGCACTCTAACATCGAAATGTTTGATAGGTATACGTTTCCTACCGGTATGATACTCAAATAAAAGGAGGAAAATATTTTCAGCCCAGATATTTTCGAGCGTGAATTAATCTTAGTCATTTGTCACGATATTCCACGAAGCGTAATCGCGAAATTCGTCTATCGTATTTATTGCGTTGAGAAGCGAATTTTATCGTACTACGCTTTTATAGTTTCGCGTGTAACTTCCTAAGTAAAATAACGGAATACTATGTAAACAATTAGTCCTGGAAGTAGAATTTTACCAACTTACCACAACAACCACATAAATAAGATCATTCTTTTTTTTAACGAATCAGCCTCTAGATTGTTTAAGAAAAGCGTATTCATCGTTATCGTAATCGTTTACTAATTCTGTCCAGTGACTGAGTTCCTGAATTGCGTCAGCCCATCGCTGGGGCAGAATTCGCTAGCGATTACGATAAAGATGAATACGTTTTCTTACGCAATCAGACCCCGGATTACACTGACTACACGTGAACTCACCCCCCCCCACCCTCTCCCTTCCGCACTCCCGCCTACGCGAAGTCTGTAAAATTATTATGGTAGAAGTAGAGTGAAAAAAAAACAAAAAAGGATTAAGCCCCATCGCACACGCTGTCGTATCGTAGCGTAGGCGTATCGTAATACGACAAGAGCGATACGAGCATGAAAATGTTCAAACAAGTCTGCATACGAATGGTAGTTGCAGCGAATCGTAGGAGTTCTTTATTGACATTACGTTAATCGTAGCGTACTGGCGTAAAAACACAAGCGTAAAAGTTAATTTTTCATTATTTCCTAGAAAAACACCAGAATTTAATTTAATTTCAACTCATGACTTTATGTATGACTGAAAATAAAACAGAATTTATGAAACTGGAGAATACCATCCTAGTACTACTACGTCTACACGACGATTCGTTTGTGCTACACTGCAGGTCTCATACGTGTAACTGCGTAACGATACCCTTACGATACGACTACGCTTACGACCCGTGTGCGAAGGGGCCAAGTCTACTTTATGACTCACCTTTCTCTTAGCCCTCACGACCTGCATCTGATGATGCGTGCACTCGCCTATGGTCCGCCCGCGCAAGGCCGAGCTCATGCGCGCGTACGCCCACACCATCACCGCCATTGGCGCCACGTACGTCACCGCCAAGAACACCAGATTGTAGCTGCGTAAACAATGCAACATATTATCATCTTTCTTATAGGCGGGATGCTGTGTAGAAACCGTTAGGCCAAGTTAGTGCGATAACATCTTCGGCTGCATCATCACTTACCATCAGGTGAGATCGCAGTCAAGTAAGTACTAACTTGTATAGTGTAAAAAAAGATATGTAAAATGCTCGTGACAAAACTTCAACTACCGCAGCGGTTGACCGATTTTTGTAAAATATTTTGTGTCTAATTTGGCAGGTGTAAAAATAGTATGTAAACTACTTATATTTCATGCCCCTAAGTGAGAAATAATTTATGTGCCAAAACAACGTTTGCCAGGTCAGATAGTATCAAATACATTAGTGGCAGGGCTTAGGACCGCTTAATAGTAACTACTAGCTAGTGCGTTCTGTACTGTCCAGACGCATAATGGGGAGAATGAACACATATGGAAAGAAAAAATAACTTGTAGGGAGTCAAGAAGGCGCCCCGGGAATACGCCAACAGCAAGTACCTCCGCAACTTGGCCCTTATTATAATTAACCATACAGTTGATAGTTTGATTTTGTCATCGAAGGTGAAACGTTGGCCCAAATCCAACATTTTTAATTTAAAACATGGCAGGAATAAAACTCACCAGCGCCTTGCGGATCGATCGATAAAGTAAACTAGCTGTCACGCATCGCTTCGCCCGCATTAATTTCGATTTCTACATATCCCGTTATAATGAGCCAACCAACAATTGTTTTATTTAATTGTTGGAGCCAACCCTAAGACTCTAAAAGAGTGATAACGCAGACTTTCTTAGAAGTCTCCGAAAGGAATTTTTTACCGTTTTTGCAACGTTTTTCATTGATTAATGGACCTAAATAAAGCCTTCCTTGATTAATGGACTATCCAACGCAAAAATAATTTTTTGATTCAGACCAGTAGTTCCCAAGATTGTCGCGTTGAAACAAACAAACTCTTCAACTTTATTTTAGTATAGATTCGTGACGTTTCCAGTGTTGCCTGTTTTTTACAACTTTTAAATAGTTATGGGAAGCAGTCGATACTTACCAATAAATATTTGTCGGTATTCCTTGTTCGATGTGTATTAAATACAACAAAAAATGTAGAAAATAATTCAAATTCAAATGAAATAAGTATCATCTAATTCTTATTTAGATTAATTATTATTCTAATATAATTAAGATTTTTTCCTATTATTGCAAAATAGTAATAAATTCACAAGGTTACGTATTTGACATTTTGTTAAAAAAATTAATTATTCTTTAAGTAATTTAAGTAATAAATGATCAATGCCGCTTTCTCATCTTATACTTAATTACACTTTTGGTATGTATATTTCACACACCACAAATGATTTCCGATTTTAACCTGAATCGGAATCATGAAGACAACACTACTGTCTTGACCTTGGTATCATTATTTTTCAATGTTATTTTTAAGTTTGACGTTTGGAGCTGTCATTTTTGATTTTGACTCAGGAATTAAAAACGGCCTTTAACGCAAATAAGCTTACCAGTAATCCGTCTTCGAAGTAGGGTAGCTGCCATCTGGCCACTTAATGAAGCATATTTCTCGTTCCCCATTGATGTACCTTAAAAAATATCGTCGTTAATTTACGCTAATGATATACAGAGAAAAATGTGCTTGCATTATTTACTGAGGGTTCTGTACTATCAAGACCCATTCTCAATAGTATATTCAAGTAGGTATACCTACTAGACACTTTCCCGGGACGGGAAAGCGCAGTGTTGGCAGACCTCCGACCAGATGGACTGACGACATTAAAAGAGTCGCGGGAAGGTGCTGGATACAAATGGCGCAGGACCGTGCGGGCTGGAAATCATTGCAGGAGGCCTATGTCCAGCAGTGGACGTCCGTCGGCTGAAACGAACGAACGAACGATACTAGACACCCCTGGCCCAACTCGCACTTGACCGATTTTTATTTACAGATCAATCACCTTTTACATTCATATTTACAGAATTTATAACATCTTCAGGGCATTTTAAAATTTAACTTTAACAAAATTCATCAATTAATTATTCTACGAAATTTGATCAAACGGAACAATTAGAAGATGAAGCGAAGCGTTTATTATTGTTCAAATAAATAATATTATGACGTCATCAAAGCAAGATAAAACGTAAAGCAGACTAGCATTTGCCCGTAACTTTATCTACGTGGATTTAGATTTTTTTTTTGGCGGAATCTTATTTTAAGCTTTTTGCTGCTTATACATATACAAAGAAGAAATAAATCCAACTCGAACCTTATACAGTGTGTAACAAAAACCCTGTAGGCCCTTTTGGGTACCTATACATAATCAAGTAGGTATACCATTAATGAACATCTTCTTTAAAAAATCATGCACTAGTTCATGTTATGGCTCATAGTGAAAATAGCTAATGAAATAAACAGACATAAAAAAATGTTTCATACATCTGATAGTACCTCCAAATTCAAAGGGGCGACGCGGCCTTCTATTATCCTTTGTATTTACAAAATGTCGCCTGCCGAGTAAGCAGTAGTTCGCGAATTTTACTTTCTAACGGTCGCTCTATTTCTTGTCGCCCTAGAGTTTGCAGGGGTCAGAAATCATTTTTATTTTGCGAAATAAAATGATAAAATATTTAATTTGAATATTCAAATTTATTACTTTTTCCAAATGAGTTGATTTTTTATGTTTGAATATCAATTCTACTTACGCAGCTCACAGGAACCACAGGTTTTTGTTACACAGTGTATATTGTATTATTAAGTATATGTATTTATATTGTAAGTGTGTGATGTAAGATAAAATCAATCAATCAATCATCTACGAAAGAACTTATACCTACTCTATTATAAAGCTTTTACATCAAATATAAACGACAATAAGTGCTCACTTAATTACCTACAACAATCACCGACGCAGGTATAATTTTCTCGTAATCGGCATACATAAATCATTATAACAATGAACTGGATATAGAAACCTCATCAAAATTTGTGTAAGTGGTATTGATTGTTGAAACGACTCAAATATTCTGACAGCTAATATTGACTATAGCATATCACGCACTCCAGTTGCTCATACAATAAAGTTCTCATTCTTCATCAGAAATGTATGAATGTTAGAGAAAAAATCATGAATTGTGCTCGCCGATATGAACCCATGAGGATGAGCCCATCGGAGCATTTTATGTCAACTTTCTTTAACTAAGAAAAAAGTAGCACCATTTGTCAAAGTTTCCGCTAATACGCCGCAACATGGCGGAAATCGTTCATGTGGAAACTCGCGTGGGGACTAATATCAAGTACTTACGTATAGGCGGTTTACAACTGATGATGTTGGTGTCAAAACATACATTTTGACACCAGTAAACTGACGACATTTTTTCGTGCGGTCCGCCGGGTCCTTTGTATACATCTATTATTATGCTCCTATTACAAATCGAGGTAGAGCGCGCTTATATACCTACTTGTAAGGAGACACGTAGCCACAATAATATAGGTGATAGGGAAGATGGAGGACGAGAGAGCTTACCGTTGCATTTCGGACACAAGAAAGTCTATCTCTCTTAAAAACCCTATCATCACTTAAAACTCATGAAACCTATAGGTAGTACGACTGCAAGAATAAAATAATTTATGAACAAATTTTCTGTTTCAACGTTTTTAATTAAATTGAATTGTAAAAGAAAGACTTGGTCGGTGTATTTCCATTAATAAGATTATTACGTGTTTTAAATATATCATACATTTTATCTGAAACTTAAGAGGCCTGTGAACTACGATGTCTCCATTAATGCAAAATACTAAATCATTTGTAATTCGTGTATATTTCGATCATGTTGTGGTGTTATTCGGATTCATATAGTAATAATCTATGCTCCTGGCCATATTTGGTTCGGAAATACTTCTTTAAAACGAAATAATAATCAATTTCGATCAAAATTTTTATAACTTTGGTCGAGTTCCGTAATACCAAAAATTATGATAGAAAACTTGTAACTTTCTTTATTAACTGGTGTTTTTCCTTATCTGAACGATAAAAACTGTGCTCCTGAACTAATGCGACGTGAGATAGTGTTGTTTTTATTACAAAACAAATAAGCACAAAACTCTTTGACATAAAAATAAGCAAAACTAAATTCGTTTAAAATTTCGTTTAACGAAAGTATTTCGGGACCAAATATGGCCAGAAGCATAGATTTTTACTATATGAACCCGAATAACACCACAACATGATCTAAATTTGCACGAATTACAAATGATTTTGGTATTACGTCATCGTGGGTTAGTGGACTCTTATAAGGCTAAAAATAAGAGAAACGTGAATCGCAATTCGCAAGATTAAAGAAAGTTGTTGTTTTGGAATGATTAATTGAATGAATGAGACGGAGACTTAATTTATCAAAGCAAATTTTCCGTTTGACACTTTTTCTTTGACCTACAACCTTTTAGGTAAGTAAACCCTAATCACGGTCGACTTTTCATATACCTACCTATGTGGAAAGTTATAGCTTAGAATGATGTTGCGTAAATAAAGCGAATCCTGTTTACGCGACTTAATTTAAATCATGATTGCTGGTTAAATAATTGTATACCTAATGACTTTTGACGGAATACGACTTTACTTGCATTGCGTGAGGCAATACTTGATTACAGCTTCTAGGGTCTAATTGCCTTAGAAAAACGTATTCATAGTTATCGTAATCGTTTGCGATTCAGTTCCCCCATTGGCTAATGTAAATCAGGGAACCAATCAGCTGGCTGAGTTTCAAAACGATGACGATGGCGATGAATACATTTTTCTTACACAATCAAGGGGCAGATCTATCATCATTCATCTATTATATATCTAAAATACCGACACACAACATGATAGCTGAAGGGTTCAAGAATTCCATATACACGTATTTGTTTTAGTACTTAGTCTGTGACTGTGTTTCACCAGTAAGAAATATCCATTTAGTTTGGATATACTTTTCAACTGGTTCGGGCAAAATCAAAACGTTACTGAAAAAATGAAGCTTAAAACAATGAATACTTTCAAGTAGGTTTAAGTTTTATATTGTCTTTTGGATCTATCTACCTAATAGATAGATCCAAAAGACAGTTTTAATGTTTATTTTTTCATAATACACAGGGTTTTGTAAAAAATGACATATAACTCTCGGCAGGTAGTTGTTTACATTAAAACTACAATTTGTTCTTCGAATTTTTTTAAATCGATATTTTGAGATATTATTTCAAATAAATAAAAGAAAATACTCTTATACAGAAATACTCTAATTGTTACTACTCTGTAATGTAACATCGGCAAATGGCAACGGTGGCGGCGCGCGAGCTCGCGGCGCGAAACCGTGGCGTTTGAGTTTGCGTGGAATTTTTATCCGTATTTGCTAAATGCTTGTAGCGGCTTGGCAACTGGCACAGTAGATTGTGGGAACTTTTTCGCTGATCACAACTACACAGTGTAATGCAACTTAACAGAAATAAAATTTTATGATTCTCAAAATTCAGTAAGAATTTTGAAAATTCGTAGAACAAAAATGTAAACAAATACAGGCCGAGAGTGATTTGGTATTTTTCACACTTATGACCCTGTAGATAATGTAATAGTTCAACTTCCTAGCAGCTGCGCTGTATTGTTATGCCTAGGAGCAATTTGGGTCAGGAGAATGTGTTTACAAGTAACTACGTGACCTAGCATAGCATTATTACGCAAGCCCTAATTTTATTACGTACAAAAAATATCTCATATTGGGGTCTGAAAATTTTATGAACGCTTTACAGGCTTTCATAAAACAGCCACAAAAATATACTTTATTTAAAAATTACTCTATTTTCTGTTAAAATTTAATTTAGTCCAAAACAAAAGGTTTTTACGCTCATCCGAGATAAGTTTGAGAACTTCGCCAGTAAATCGATTTAAAGTTAGGTTCACAGTAAAGTAAGGTAGGTACGTACGTCATGAGTTAACAATGTTTTCAGGCAGGCAACAACTTTTAAGCAACTCGCACAAAACAGTCATGGATCGAAGTTAAAAGTTGCTGAGTTTCAGTAACACTTTCCTGAAAAATTCAGAATTACTTCTTTTGCATGGAGATAATTTTAACTCATTTTCTACAAAAACACGTTGTTTTATTATGTTATTATTATATTTTTTTTGTTATTACGAACTTCGTTTCTTTGGAACAGAACGACAAATATATTTTTTTAATTTTTCCAGTCTTTCTTTTGCCGCTAGTTGGTCTTTGTGTTAATTATAGTTAAATAACATACTGATTTTGGAGAAATTATTATTGATTGGGTAGTCACCCTAAGGAGGTTCCAGTCTTCCTTTAATTGTTATTAAGAACTAAAATGTGATAATGATACTTAATATGTTACAGTCTGCTATACGTATACCTACTAATAATAGGTACCTCATAATGCAAATACCAGAAATAGACAAATTTCTTAAGACTACTTAACAATTATTGGTTTAGGTTGAATTTTGATTAAATAATTAATAAGTCGTTCGTAATCTTTTTCATATTTCATTTTGTAAGTTTTTGAGAACAATCGACGACATTGTCGAAATACGTAAAGTATTCCTTAGCTTTTCATTTTTCATAAAACTTTCGAGTCTACAATATTCATTACTTGAATACTTTTTAAATACACTTTTTGCCTACAAAGAATGTAAATTGGTAGAAGGAAGTTCTGAAGAGAATTTTAATGGGACTAAGTATACCTAGTTATATTTTAAATAGACTAAAGAGTTTTACATCAAATTCTTTATGTGCTAAACTCACCGTTCCTCATAAAAATGGCACAAATTTTAATAAATGTTATGTCCTTAATAGTGCAACTTATACAATATATACTTAAAAGAGTTGCAATTTTATCATCAACTTGGTAGGCTTCAGTCTAATTGCATCAACATAAAAAAAATTATGATCAAAGCAAATGCAAAAAAATGTTAGTTCCATTTTCAGATAAGCCTGTAAGTCAAATACAAAAAAAAATGAACTAAATAGTGGGGGCAGTCGACGGACTATCATAAAAATTCACGAAACAAATAGGATACTTACTTCTTTGTGTATGTATCGGAGTAGAGCAGACTCGGCAGCGCCAGGAGCGCGCTTGCAAACCACACCGTGAACAAAGCTGCGCGAGCGACTTTACGGCTCAGCCGGTGTTGCAGAGGCTTTACAATTGCAACATATCTGCACAAAAAACATATAATAATATGATATATTTTATCATTTATCTTTCTGTCTATCTATCCATCTATATGTATATATGTTACGGCTAAATCCCGAAGCGCGGCTGCACCTAGTTTTAGGCGGTTAGAACTAGGTGTAGACACTTACTCTTGGTTAAACCTAGTACGAGCCGTTTGTTTTCGGGTAAAACTAGGTCTAGCCTTCATCATGCCGGCTACAACTAGGTCCAGTCATTCCCTGTTGGATAAAACTAGGCCTAGCCGATATCATTCCGGCTAGAACTAGGGCCAGACAATCCCTGTTGGATAAAACTAGATGCAAACAACTTTAAACAAGTGACAGGCGGCTGGCTCACGCGAGTCGTGCGCCCCTGCCGCCCGTCACCCGTACACATGCGTTTGCCCTTGCACTTTGAGATAATGAGCCATCAAAAGAGTCATCAAAACAATCGAAATGACATATTGCGGGCCCTGTGACCAGAATGAAGAGAAACAATGTAAGCTGTGTGAAAATAAACTAAAAATTGACACTAATAGGAAAGGCGCACAGGAAGGTTTGGTAAAACAAGCTATGAAAATGACGGATGATAATACTTCATTAAATGAAAAATTTCCCCCATGTAAAGTCGGTGATACAGTCCGAGTAAAAAATTCCTGACGTGGACAGAGCTAGAGGCAACTTTCCCAATGTGTTAATGGTTGTACTTGAATGTAACGACAAGGGGTTATACAAATTAGGAAACAAATACGGCACTATAACAGAACTATTTTCAATAAATCAGTTCACTGTGTGTGAGTCAACATTTTTAGATATTGACATTGTTTCACCCGAAAAGAAATCACTACGCCAAATAACCAATGCACAATCGACCTCTGGTGGGCAATGCTATAAAAGATGCAACTGCAAAACCAATTGAGGCAACAAAAAGTGCCTCTACAAAGCTGCTGGTATTTTGTGCAACTCAAAATGGCACCCAAGTTTAGGTTCTTTTAATAAATAGTTTATGTTACTTTACAAAAGTGTGATTTATAATTATATCAATATTCTTTAAATTATAATATGCAACTATTGTCTGTTGTTAAAAAAATGTTCCTGATTGTTCCTATTATATTAAAAACTAGTAGGGTGCGTGGGGGCGCGGGCCACATGTGGCCCGCGTGCTGTCTTCCCGCCTATAAAAAATCCCTTCAAAATTCCCCATACATTTTCTATGGAATTTTTTTTTCCGCCATATTGGATTTTTTTTCTAGCCATCAAATAGAGCTTTTTGTCCTGATCAACTCTTGTCAAGAAACCGTTCTTCCATCTTTTATACTTTCCGAGATATCGAGGAAATTCAAATGTCGGCCATTTTGAATCCGCCATTTTGAAAATTTTTTCAGCTCACTGGCAGTTGGATGACGTTTCAAATGACATTTGGTCGAGCACACCCCACCTATCTCCAATACCCTTGGCTGTGCTCTTCATCCATCTTAGATATCCTCAATCATCAGCTCTCTCCGTATTTTTCCTCCTCATGAATTTTTCCCCTCTATACGATGACATCCTTGAAAAAAATTTTTTTCATACAAAATTGTTCAGGAGAGGTGATCAATGAGTGAATCAGTACAAGCAGCTATATATATAGTAATTGTACTCCTAATAATTTGTGCCAATTATAACAATGTGATTCATAAGAATAAAAAACTCTCTACGTTTAGGTGTTATTATTATAAGGTGTTTTTTTTTTTAATATCTAAAAAAGCATGCCTGTTACAACTTTGTACAGCCAATCCCTATTGGATAAAACTAAGACACGCGCAGCTGCTGCAGACGCTGTGAGTCACACTCGCTAGTAGACCTGCAGTAGATCAGCAGCACTTGGCGCTCACAACCTGCAGAGCCGCGTGCCTCACTACGCCCTCCACCCCGCGCCGCTGATGCAGATGCTGTGAGTCATGAGTGTGACGCGGGGCGGAAGGCGTGGCGGGGCACGCATCTAAGTTTTATCCAACAGGGATTGTCTGGACCTAGTTTTAGCCGGAATGATATTGGCTAGACCTAGTTTTATCCAACAGGGAATGGCTGGACCTAGTTGTAGCCGGCATGATGAAGGCTAGACCTAGTTTTACCCGAAAACAATAGGCTCGTACTAGGTTTAACCAATAGTAAGTGGCTACACCTAGTTCTAACCAGCTAAAACTAGGTGCAGCCGCGCTTCGGGTTTTAGCCGTAACATATATATCAAAATGAATCGCAAAATGTGTTGGTAAGCGCATACGACATAACTCAACAAAGCCTTAACCAATTTGGCCAATTCTTTTTTTTTAATGTTCGTTGAAGTTCGAGGATGGTGTTTACAGCGAGGAAAATTCGAATAGTAATTCGAATAGCCTTTATTGCTATTCCATAAAATTCATATTATTAAATTAAAAACACTCTGTTGTCTAAGCAATGTAGGCGTGTTTCTAACGTCAAAGAGCCAATTTTCACTTTATTACCGCTTTTTGCCTCGACTATAAAATAGGTAGGAGCAAAAAACTGCCACAATAACAATCTTTTTGACAGGACGAAGTCTGTCGAGTCCGCTAGTATATACTAAAATCAAATGAAGTATATACTACTATGTACTTTAAATTGGTGGTGTGTTATAAACAACCATTTTCACTAACATTGTTTGCCAATTATATCTTTGCGTCTGAAAGTTATCAAGACGTCTTAAGAGCGTTACTGCAAAGCCGCGCGCATCTTGTTTCTTCGGCCCATACTTCGAGTGTGAACGTATTCTGTAGTGCTGACGCAATTTTGCGCCGATTTATAGTATTATTAAATAATTTATAGTAAAATAAATACAGAACTTATTAAAAAAGTAAATGTCCAGTGACTTTGAATATTAAACAAATTAAATGATTAGACCTAAGAATTAACAAAAACTCTCGGATTATATCCTAAAATAATCCGTTAAATATCTCGAAAAAATATTAAAAATGACACTTTTGGTTATACTATTTTCGAAGGAAAATTTAAGCAAATCGTATTTTTATTTTTAAGACACTTTCAAATAAACGTTATGAATTTCCTAAATATGACATTTTATAAGTTTGGTATATGAAACTTGTCTAATATCTTGCATCTGCGTAGAACGTCGACCGCTATTTTAGCCAGTACCAGAACACATATTTTCAAATATTTTTCAGACAAAAACTAGATTATGAAATGCCAAATAATGTGATGTCAATCATCAAATCAGTAATTGAACACATTACTGTTTTATGTGCCGTCGGAAATCATAAATTTTGACTAAACCACAATTCTAACGCATGAACAGCCCTAACATACCTTGATAACTTTCACGTTATTTCAGCAACTTACACTTTCATAATAAAAACCGTAATGGGTCGTACAAAAACAACATAGCAAGTATTATTCCAAGGACTTGTTGGCTAATTCGTCCTCTGGGCTGTTTTAGGAATAAAGGTACTATAAAGGCACATTGTCCTTCTCTAAACCTACATTCCTACTTACTTAGTTTTACCACTAAAACTGCCTCAACTGAGCACTGCCTGAAGTCTTGTAAAACAATTTTGTTAAGAAACTTTTGTTCGTTCTACTGAATTACTAAGCTACCCAGTAGGTGATCCTATTAAATTTTTTATACAGAAGTCAAAAGCAGATCTTGGTAAACTTCACCTAAAATGTATCTAAGTACAAAATATACATAGATGATTGATTACATACAATGATACTAAATTGAACATTTTCTTCAGAATAATCTTTCAAGTCGTTAAGATATTAATATAAAACATTTCCTTTCGTGATTAGCTGTACTGATATAGTTCAACAATGGGATATCGAACTTAATAAATTTAGTAAACTAGAATAGAAGATATTAATTCACCTAAGTCCTAAACACGTATGTAAATAAATAAATAATCGCCATAAGTTTTAAAAATTATTGAGCTGTACAGGATCATGTGCTTTAATGTAATTGAGTAATTAATATTATCATTACTTACGAGCTTCTTATAGTGATCAAGACATAACCTACTGTTTATTCCGAATTTCTCTGACTATTGCGAATTGCGACACTATGATAATAGACAAGTAAAAAAGAATTTCACAAAGATCAGAAAGGTTTTGATACTTACCTATCTAGATACGCATTTAATTTATAAATTACCCCTTTGTAACGAGCCTTTGAGTACAAAAGTAAGTCTAGGTCTGAATATTAAAACGAGATAACCCCAGACGCGTTGTTGGAAAAACTTTTACGTAAAACCTTTTTTTAATTAACAGATAATTTATGTTACCTACAATACGCTTCCTACGTAGGTTAGGCAAACATTATAAAGACCAATGACACTCACTTATTTGTAAGTAGTAGGTATTAGTTAAAAAAATATCTTGTTAAACGTTGTTACTAATGAAATATTTGGTGCTTTCATGTCTTAATACTTTACCCGCTTATTTATAATAACCCTTAGGACACCATGTATTTAAAAAACAACCAATAAATATAAAGAAAGTAATTCTTAAAAAAGTTTGTTGTGAAATTACTACGCATCTGTGCCATATCATTTCAGTTTTTCTTGTACATGACCTCTACTTGATTTCCAATAACCAATCCCAAGTGACAAGAAAAGGTTTTTTGTATAGCTAAATTTCTTATCTTTATTGTTCATAGAATTTGACCTTAATTTCATCAAAAATAATTACGAGGATACGATTATATTTGCCTCAAGGCCAATATAATCATATACTCGAACCTTACCTAACCTTATTACCTTGAATTTTTCATTAGGTCTCTGCAGCATTTACATGACAGTGTCTAATATAAGGTACAGCCGATTACTTAGTTAATAGTTATCAAACAGGTAGGCATAATTAACCGTACTTCCCTGAAAAATATAGTCCATTTTCATAATTTTTAGAATAGTTGAAGATTCAATGAAAAACTATATGCTTGTAAATTTTAATTTTTAAGAAATATTGCTTATATTTGAAATTATTAGCGACTAAATATGTTTGACCTAAAAACTTCCTCGAACGGAAAAAATTGTACGAACCTAGACCAATATTGTCTAATTTGGTAAACGTTTGGGAAGGCAAAAACGTTATCACCCGAAGCAATATTTCAAGACCAAAATGTACGCCTAGCTCCGAAATTGCAACTCTCTCGGGCATACCTAGATAGCAATTTTGAAAACACCTTTTCGCGTCATGCTTCGTCACTAGGCGATAGTCTCGCATACAGAGTATACCTACTCTGTATTAAATGGAGATGAAATAGGTAATATTCGTTTACACTTTTGGATACAATAATTCAAATCCTGTTTAATGTTTCTAAATTAAAGAAAGAAAGTGTTTTTTAATTGGCGGATTATACTCGTAGCAAAACAAATTAAACTGTTCTACTATAATTGTGGATTTCGAAAAAATAGCGCCTGCTTCAATCCAATATTATTATTGTTGCATAATGTAGTTACTGGTGTTAGTTAGAAGCTACCCTTTGTATGCCCCACAGCAACTGCGTCTCTCCCAAATTTTGCAAATAGCTACGTCGATTAAACTCCTCTGTTACATGATAACATAAACATTCGTGAGCACACAAGGCCTTGGAAAAACAGCCGTTTGTAATCTATTACATGATATTGAAAATGAGCTTGTATGTTTTCAGGGTTCCGTATCAGAATGGTAAAATGGGACCCTTATGTTGCGACTTTATCCGTCTTATATCTATGTCTGTCTGCCACAGTCAATGTATTTTAGTTACTGTTAAATCTATTGACACGCAATTTGGAATACAAATAACAGTAGGTACATAACAGTAGGCCTACATTATTGTCATCTGAAAATATATTTACCACACGAAGGAGATTTTGGGTCGATACAGGCTTAAAGTTTTTAAGTAACTACACGTAATGTATGTGAATTTGTAGACATTTACAAAAGTCTAAAAACCTTACCTTTTCCTTTTCTATTAATCGACAATAATTCATGAATACATTTTCCGAGAACAACAAAAATTACCGTGTCGTTATTTCAATGTTGGATATAACACTTTAAAAGCCCATCAATAAAAATTATTTACAGCTCCATTTCGGACTGTCAGTAACATATCTAATATTGGCACTGAATGGATTCCCCAATTAAATGTTAATAAGTAATTCGTTTATTTTTAAATTAACGTGCTTTTATGGCAAGTACAATATTATGGCATGCATGCTTGAGATCCGCATAACTTCAAACTCTTACAGGTAAACCGAACGTAGTGGGCTATGGAAACCTCTCTTTTTTTTCTAAAAAGTAGTTTAAAATATAAAATAAAAAGAGTTAAGAATACTTTATTTTCATTCATTTATTCTTACTCTTTCGTCCGTTAGATGCGTCTATAGACTAGAGTATCTAAATATTCTTTAAGTAATTGCAGATACTCTAAGAATAATACGAATAATTCTTAGAATTCAATATACTGATTTTTTTCACGTTTTTTCCTGTTTGTATTTTAAGGCCCATTGTTGCGATAGAACTGTTTTATTTGGATTCCCCAGTCTCTGTAAAAATGACTCATTTCAATAATAACGAATTGACAAACCGACACCGTTCACCAGTTTCATTACAAGATGCTAATAAAAAAATTATATTA
The DNA here is from genome assembly GCA_963855885.1 of Coenonympha glycerion. Taxonomy (NCBI): domain Eukaryota; kingdom Metazoa; phylum Arthropoda; class Insecta; order Lepidoptera; family Nymphalidae; genus Coenonympha; species Coenonympha glycerion. Next base: position 8,629,668 of record OY979637.1, on the reverse strand, counting down.
ATCATTTGAAAATGAAGCACAAATATTGAAACTTTAGTTAAACGTTAAGTTTCGCTATTTGTGTTTACTTTTAATACGTAATGAAAACGTTAACAAGCTTTAGAAACTTAATACCCTTCATTTAAAATTATATGGAAATAATAAAGCAATTAAATTATTATCAGTAACTAAATATTATAATCCCTTACAAATTAGCTTTATTTACTTATACTGCTTATGATGAATGATGTGAAAGAGTTGCATTGATATAACTTATTTCGAGTACTTATAATTAAAAATATCTGGGTGACCGAGCTTCGCTCGGTAGTTTAACTACTGGCTAATAGATGGCAGCAGAAGTGCTTCGCTGGGTAGTTTAACTACTGGCTAATAGATGGCAGCAGAAGTCTTATATTTTATTTTATATTCGGTAAATTCGACATTTTCTAAAAATGAATCCTAGCTAGATCAATTTATCGCCCCCAAAACCCCCTGTATACTAAATTTCATGAAAATCGTTGGGGCCGTTGCCGAGATCCAGATTATATAGAAATATATATATATATATATATATATATATATATTAATATATATATAGCTGCTTGTGCTGATTCACTGACTGATTGATCACCTCTCCTGAACAATTTTGTATGAAAAAAATTTTTTTCAATTACCATTTCGTATAGAAGAGAAAAATTCATTCGGAGGAAAAATACGGATAGAGCTGATGATTGAGGATTTCGAAGACGGGTAAAGAGCACAGCGAAGGTATTGAAGATAGGTGGGGGGTGCTCGACCAAATGTCATTTGAAACGTCAAGCAATTGGCAGTGAGCTGAAAAAAAATTCAAAATGGCGGATTCAAAATGGCCGCCATTCTAATTTCGTCGATATCTCGGAAATTATAAAACATGGAAGAATGGTTTCTTGACAAGAGCTGATCAGGATTCGAAGGTCTATTCAATGGATAGCAAAAAAAATTCAAAATGGCGGAATTTTTTTTTTCATAGAAAATGTATGGGGAATGTTGAAGAGACTAACAGTTGGTAATTATGCAATGTTGTGATGCGGTTTTTCGGAGAGATACTAAAGAAAAATATGGAGAGAGCTGATGATTGAGGATTTTGGAGACGGGTGAAGAGTACAGCCAGGGTATCGAAGATAGGTGGGGGGCGCTCGACCAAATGTAACTCGAAACGTCATCCAATTGGCAGTTAGCTGAAAAAAAATTCAAAATGACGGATTCAAGATGGCCGCCATACAAATTTCGTGTTGTGTTCGTTTCGTGTTTCTTGTAAAGTATAAAAGATAAGAGAGTGTTCTTAGCAAGAGGTGATCAGGACCTCAAGTTCTACGGGATGCATGGAAAATAATTCACTGAGGCGGAATTTATTTTTCCATGGAAAACGTACATACTATGAAAAGAGACAATGATCTAGGATTTGGATTATGATTGAGGAGCACGGTCATGGTTTTAAAGATAGTTAAGGGCTGTTCGAACAAAAAATACGCTGAACCTCATCCGATGAGGTTCAGCGTATTTTTTTGTTCGAACTGACCTTAACTATCTTTAAAACCATGACAGTGCTCCTTGGTAATTTTTTCAGCTTACTGCTAATCGGATTTCAATAGGCGATGGAGATGACGGCGATACCTTTGTGGGCGGGATGACTGCACGCGGGCCACATGTGGCCCGCGCACTCACGCGCCCTACTAGTTAATATATATATAGCTGCTTGTGCTGATTCACTGACTGATTGATCACCTCTCCTGAACAATTTTGTATGAAAAATTTTTTTTTCAATTACCATTTCGTATAGAAGAGAAAAATTCATTCGGAGGAAAAATACGGAGAGAGCTGATGATTGAGGATTTCGAAGACGGGTAAAGAGCACAGCCAAGGGTATTGCAGATAGGTGGGGGGTGTTCGACCAAATGTCATTTGAATTGTCATCCATTTGCCAGTGAGCTGAAAAAAAATTCAAAATGGCGGATTCAAAATGGCCGCCATTTGAATTTCGCCGATATCTCAGAAAGTATAAAAGATGGAAGAATGGTTTCTTGACAAGAAGTGATCAGGACCCGAAGGTCTATTTGATGGATAGAAAAAAAATTCAAAATGGCGGAATTTATTTTTCCATAGAAAATGTATGGGGAATGTTGAAGAGACTAACAGTTGGTAATTATGCAAGGTTGTGATGCGGTTTTTCGGAGAGTTACTAGAGAAAAATATGGAGAGAGCTGATGATTGAGGATTTCGGAGACGGGTGAAGAGCACAGCCAGGGTATCGAAGATAGGTGGTGGGTGCTCGACCAAATGTAACTCGAAACGTCATCCAATTGGCAGTTAGCTGAAAAAAAACCAAAATGACGGAATCAAGATGGCCGCCATACAAATTTCGTGTTGTTCTATCTCGGAAAGTATAAAAGATAAGAGAGTCGTTTCTTAGCAAGAGGTGATCAGGATCTCAAGGTCTACGGGATGAATGAAAAAAAACTCAAAGTAGTTGAATTTATTTTTCCATTGAAAATGTGAATGCTACAATAAACAAGGCCTATGAAAAACTATGAAAAGTATGAGAAGAGATGGTGGTCTACGATTTGGATGATGATTGAGGAGCACGGTCATGGATTTAAAGATAGTTAAGGGCTGTTTGAATAAAAAATACACTGAACCTCATCGGATGAGTTTCAGTGTATTTTTTATTCAAACAGCCCTTAACTATCTTTAAATCCATGACCGTGCTCCGAGGTAATTCTTTTAGCCCACTGCCAATAGGATTCCAATTGGCGATGGAGATGAAGGCGATTCTTTTATAGGTGAGAAGACAGCCCGCGGGCCACATGTGGCCCGCGCTCCCACGCGCCCTACTAGTATATATATATAGATACAAACAAAAATTGCTCGTTTAAAGGTATAGGATATAATTTTCTTATTAAATATAATTTTCGTTTAAATCCCAAACGTGTAAAAACATAAATTTCTTCCAAGTGGAAGAAATTTATGTTTTTTTTACTTTTTGTAGAGTCCGCCCGAATACGTACCACTGTAAATTAGTGTCCCTGTCCGAATACTACACTAAAGCAGAAATGCGAAGCATTACTGTGTTCCGGTTTGAATGGTAGGTACTGTATAGGAAACTTGAGAACTGATGTTTCGGGATAACGAGCACAATGCGTAGTATCGTATGATACCTATTATAGTACAAATTTCTGGGCATCTGAAGCGATAAGGTAAGGCACTGGGGTAATATCAGGGAACAATACTGCATTGGGGAAAGAGCATCGGTGTACGAGGGTAGAGCAAAATCCTTTAAAAACGAGGATTCAATTCTCCTTTCCCCTTTTGCCATGCTAGAGGGGAAATAATTGTATTCCAAGTCAAAGAATATAATCGGGGAGTAAATGTTATTAATATATATATAGCTGCTTGTGCTGATTGGCCACTGACTGATTGATCACCTCTCCTGAACAATTTTGTATGAAACATTTTTTTTTCAATGACCATTCCGTATAGAAGGAAAAAAATCATTAAGAACAAAAATATGGAGAGAGCTGATGATTGAGGATTTCGAAGACGGACGAAGAGCACAGCCAAGGGTATTGGAGATAGGTGGGGGGTGCTCGACCAAATGTCATTCGAAATGTCATCCAATTGCCAGTGAGTTGAAAAAAAATTCAAAATGGCGGATTCAAAATGGCCGCCATTCGAATATCGTCGATATCTCGGAAAGTATAAAAGATGGAAAAACGGTTTCTTAACAAGAGTTGATCAGGAACCAAAGGTCTACACGATGACTAGAAAAAAAAATCCAATATGGCGGAATTTTTTTTTCCATAGAAAATGTATGGGGTATAAAAGTTGTCGGCGATGATACTTTTATAGGCGGGAAGACAGCACGCGGGCCACATGTGGCCCGCGCACACACGCGCCCTACTAGTAGGGTGCGTGTGGGCGCGGGCCACATGTGGCCCGCGTGCTGTCTTCCCGCCCATAAAAAATCCCTTCGAAATTCGCCATACATTTTCTATGGTAAAAAAAAAATTCGCCATTTTGGATTTTTTTTCTAATCATCGCGTAGACCTTCGGGTCCTGATAAACTCTTGTCAAGAAACCGGTCTTCCATCTTTTATACTTTCCGAGATATCGACGAAATTCGAATGGCGGCCATTTTGAATCCGCCATTTTGAATTTTTTTTCAACTCACTGGCAATTGCATGACGTTTCAAATGACATTTGGTCGAGCACCCCCCACCTATCTTCAATACTTTCGCTGTGCTCTTTACCCGTCTTCGAAATCCTCAATCATCAGCTTTCTCCATATTTTTGTTCTTAATGATTTTTTCCCCTCTTTATGAAATGATTAGTAAAAAAAAAATTTTTCATACAAAATTGTTCAGGAGAGGTGATCAATCAGTGAGTCAGTCAGCACAAGCAGCTATATATATTGTAATGCGCGATGATATATGTAAATGTTATTAATATATATATAGCTGCTCGTGCTGATTGGCCACTGACTCATTGATCACCTCTCCTGAACAATTTTGTATGGAAAATTTTTTTTTCAACAACCATTCCGTATACAAGGGAAAAATTCATTCGGAGGAAAAATACGGAGAGAGCTGATGATTGAGGATTTCGAAGACGGGTGAAGAGCACGGCCAGGGTATCTAAGATAGGTGGGGGGTGCTCGACCAAATGTCATTCGAAACGTCATGCAAATGGCAGTGAGCTGAAAAAAAGTTCAAAATGGCGGATTCAAGATGGCCGCCATACAAACTTCATCGGCGTCCATCTCGGAAAGTATAAAAGATGGAAGAATGGTTTCTTGACAAGAGGTAATCAGGATCCGGAGGTTTAGTCGATGAATGAAAAAAAAGTTCAAAATGGCGGCATTTATTTTTCCATAGAAAATGTATGGGGAATGTTGAAGAGACTACGAGTTGTAAAACATGAAGTGCTTTGATGCGGATTTTTGGATGACTACCAGAGAAAAATATGGAATGAGGTGATGATTGAGGATTTTAAAGACAGTCAAGGAGCATGGACAAGGTATTATAGTTAGGTGGGGACTGCTGAAACAAAAAATACTCGGAACTTCAGGCAATTGGCAGTGAGCTGAAAAAAAAACCAAAATGGCCGCCATACAAATATCGTGTTGTTCTATCTCGGAAAGTAAAAAAGATAAGAGAGTGGTTTCTTAGCAAGAGGTGATCAGGATCTCAAGTTCTACGGGATGTATGGAAAATAACTCACTGTGGCGGAATTTATCTTTCCACGGAAAATGTACATACTATGAGAAGAGACAATGATTTAGGATTTGGATGATGATTGAGGAGCACTGTCATGGTTTTAAAGATAGTTAAGGGCTGTTCGAACAAAAAATACGCTGAACCTCATCCGATGAGGTTCAGCGTATTTTTTTCTTCGAACTGCCCGTAACTATCTTTAAAACCATGACAGTGCTCCTTGGTAATTTATTCAGCTCACGGCCAATCGGATTCCAATGGGCGATGGAGATGACGGCGATACCTTTATAAGCGGAAAGACTGCACGCGGGCCACATGTGGCCCGCGCACTCACGCGCCCTACTAGTTTAACATATACAACGTCTTGTTTGTCTCGTAACGGTCAATTTACACCGCGGCGGAATGGAATGGAAGCGTCAATTTCGCCTCATGATGCGAGAAGGTGCGTGAATTTGCTGGAATGCTTGAGTATTCCAGCTAATTGGCACCGCACTGCTGTAATCGACCCTACTGCGCCACTTTCCGCGGATTCCACAGATGGCGCCGATAGTATCCCTGTCCCTTCAATTTCATATAGTAGCTAGGGGAATCCTCGAGAATGCGCGAGGATTCCCCGGAAGACGCGCTACTTTTTCTTGCTCATATATTATGTATGTTATACAATTGGCATAAAGTTCATTATGCTGTGTACAATTTCGTTGCAAAAAGTCCATTCCATTCCATTCCGCGGCGTTGTAAATTGACCCTTATTCTTTGCCACGAAAAACACTTTCCACGAACCTGTCAACAGTGATGGCAACCAGGGTGAAAACGCCCGCAGAAACGGTCAAGTTGGCGGTGAAATTGCTGGCAGTGCAAGTCACGGCGCCGAACGGCCAGTGCGCCGTCACCAGGAACACGAAGTTCGGAGCGCCGTTGAGGGTCGCCATGAGCAGGTCCGCCACGGCCAGGTTCACCAGGAAACAGTTGGTCACCGTCCGCATGCGGCGATGTGCTGAGGAAAAAGCTTAGTTTGAAAACTTTATTTCATCTCAAACCTTTTGTCCCACAGAATTAAAGGAGTGTTGCCAAAGTCCATCACGCTAATCAGGTGCGGGGTCCTGCATGAAAACCCGATGGTAAACTCTCAGACATTTAAGTTTATTCGCGAAGTTTAATTCAGTTTATTTTTGTCCTTCTCATTATACGAACACGTTGGTGGCACATGCAGCGTTGCGGAAACATATATCAATAATCTGTTTCTGAGTGTTTTCGGATATTATTCTTTTTGACAGATTAAGACCAAAAATAATATACAATAACATCTATTTTTATAGTTTTCGATAAAAATTATAATAAAAGCAGCCAAGTGCGAGTCGGACTCGCCCATGAAGGGTTCATTAGCAGCAAGTACGTATCTCAATATCATTTTTGAAGACCTATCCATAGATACCCCATACTAATAGGTTTGATAAACAAAAATTTTGAGTTTCAGTTCTAAGTATGGGGAACCCCAAAAATTTATTGTTTTTATTTCTAGTTTTTTGTGAAAATCTTAATGCGGTTCACAGAATACATCTACTTACAAGTTTCAACAGTGTAGTCCTTATAGTTTCGGAAAAAAGTGGCTGTGACATACGGACGGACAGACAGACATGACGAATCTATAAGGGTTCCTTTTTTTGTCATTTGGCTACGGAACCCTAAAAATGGAGACTTTGGACCAACTTTTGAATGAGATTTTATCCAATCGTGTTTCTGCTTCACAGCAAGTTTAAAGATCCAAAATACATAAAAACGTTTACATTTCATAGTAATTATCATTAAAGATTTTAATCAGCAGGTCAAACTTCAAAATAAAAGTTAATAACAAGCATTTCATAGGCAAGCTCGTTTCACCTTAGACTGTACCATAACTTTCCAGTCAAGCGCTAGACTATTTTCTAAAGTCATTTTTCAGTAATAATAAAAAGTCCTCCATATTCATATTCATTTGAATATAAGTACATACCTACATAAATACATACGAGAAGAAAGCTCAAGCACTCATAACTCCATAAGAGGCAATTTGGGACTGTAATATTAACTCAATTACACGTTGTCGAATGAAAATTCTTATTTACACTTATTACGCTCTTGCCTGAGGTATATTATCCCGAGCTCTCTCGCTGTTATCTCGTTGTCTCAGTGAACGCACAGTAAATTCATATTACCACATTTAATTTTCGACACAGGAGAAATCAGCTAAAAAAACTTTTGACGGAATTATGAAATATGCCACAGCCGTTGATCGTAGTATATTAACATTCTGTTCAAGAACAGAACGCAAGGGTGTGAAAATAGTCGCGTATGGATTGGAAATAATTTTTCAACAAGGTTTCCCAATATATACAACAGTGGTACGCAAATATTCGCCTTTACTTTGTAGTAGCCTAAGTAACTAACTTGTTCCCGTATAACATACAAAGCTAGTACGCATACAAACTCTTTCAAAGTTTACGCGAGCAGTTGCGTTCTCGCCATCCATTTAGATTTGTCTTCATCTTTTTCTATTCTATACACCATAAAGAACCACGCCATAAAGAAACAACGGATCAAAGTCAGTTTGGCACGGACATATAATATATTATAATGTTGTGGCTATAACATGGGGTTATTCAAGGGGCGGATAAAAAAATTTCTTAAGAGCCGGCAACGCATTTGCAGTTCCTCTGGTGCTGCCAATGTCCATGGGCGGTGGTGATCGCTTACCATCAGGTAAGCTCACTATATAAAAACTAACTATAATATAAAAACATACTTAGTTGAAAGCGCGAAGAGTGAAATAGGCTGAATTATTTGACTCGTTATAAGTTTCATGAGATAATTACATATATTTGAGTGCAATACGTCCTTGTATAGTACGCCACACAACTGTGCAAGAGGATCCAGGAGATTTTTTTTTTTTTTCCTTATTATAAAGTACCATTGCTAAATGGATACTGTACAATATTATACTACAATCTAGCTTATGAGCTAATTAGTAATATTATTCTTACTTAAATTTCCTATTATTGATTATTTTCTTAGATCTAAGTTGCAGTCCAATAACTGTCCCTAGTTTTTTCTATTTCACTTAGAGTCCGCTATTTCTATTGTGACCCAAAAAGTATGTAACTACACACAATACTATTTTGCACTACACTGCATTTTTGAGGTTCACATTGCTCTTGTGACCTACTTAAGTTGCACACGCACTGTAAAACTGACACACACTGCAAGGCACTTTTACACTAATTCGAACGGTTTCGTTCGTTTAAGTCTTCTTTTGATGGCCGTGTAATCGAGAAGCTTAACAGCCTCCGGATTTACATGGTGACGAAGTCGAAGATGATGAGCTTCTGCGTATTTTTGAATTATTTTATTTACGAGCTCCATATTCAGGTCCCTGTGGAGGTCGTCGTTTCTGACATACCAGGGTGCATTAACTATTTCCCTGAGTACTTTGTTCTGGAATCTCTGAATGACTTGCATATTGCTCGGTTTGGTACACCCCCAGAGCTGTATACCGTAGGTCCACACTGGCATCAGAACTTGCTTATATAGCAATAGTTTATTATGTATTGACAGTTTTGAGTGCCTTCCTATAAGCCAATACATTTTTTTGTAGCGAAATTCTAGCTCCTCGCGTTTCTTTTTTACATGAGCTTTCCAACGGAGCTTTGCATCTAGCGTCATACCTAGGTACTTGGCTGTATTTGAGTGGGGTATAAGTTGCCGATTTAGGTAAATTGGATGATATTTTGGTAATTTGTTGGTAAAGTCTACATGCATCGATTTAGATTCATTGAGCTTAATTCGCCACTTTGTAGTCCATTCATTAAATTTGTGTATGGCATTTTGGACTTTTTCCACTGCTTCTTCGTGACTCTGCCCAGTTCCATTTATGGCGGTGTCATCAGCGAAGGTAGCGATGGTGTTGTTTTCTAATGATGGAATATCACAGGTGTATAAAAGGTATAGGACTGGGCCTAATACACTTCCCTGGGGCACTCCAGCTTTAATTTCTTTCAGTTCAGAGTAGGCATCTTCTTGGCGGACTCTGAAGAATCTTTTCAGAATATATGACTCTAGGATATCCGCGAACGGCTTTGGCAGCATGGCTCTGAGTTTATAGATAAGACCTTCATGCCATACTTTATCAAAAGCTTGAGCTACGTCAAGAAAAACAGTTGTGCACACTTTCTTATCTTCTAGAGCTTTTTCAATTATGTCAGTGATTCTATGGACTTGGTCTATGGTCGAATGTTTCTCTCGGAATCCAAACTGGTGATCTGGTATTAATTTTCTGGCTTCTAGTAATGGTTTCAGTCTTGTTAATAACAGTTTTTCAAATAACTTTGATATCACTGGTAACAACGATATTGGTCTATATGATGCTGCATCATGTGGTGGTTTTCCAGGCTTAGCAATCATAATAACTTCAGCGACTTTCCATAACTCAGGTACATGCCTCAGTCTAAATGCTGCGTTTATGAGATGGGTAAGTTTTACTAAAGCTTTTCGAGGGAGATTATTTAGTATTTCCCCAGTAATAAGGTCATAACCCGGAGATTTTTTTTTACTTAAGCTAGACTTTATTTCTTTGGATACTTCTTTCGGAGTTGTGAGTCTTATATTTTGCATATCTCCTAATGGTTCTTTTAAGGGTTCATCGAAATCAATTAGATAGCCCTCATTTGGCTGGAATATATTTTCTAAGTGTTGTGCGAATCTATTAGCTTTTTGAGTGTTGTTAATAGCCCATTTTTCATTTAATTCTCTAATAGGCGGTATGTGAGTGATTGGTTTTTTTAAATTCCAGAGGATCAAAGAGGATCCAGGAGATAAGAAGAAGAAAGAAGAAAGAAGAAAGAATTTATTGGTTTCTAAGCATACAAAATTACATAACTTAATCTAAGTATTAACTTAATATAGGTACAACATTAGGCTAAATGCTTATGAAAACAGAAAAAACAATCATGTTGTGTCCCCTGCTCCCCAAACTAGTGTTAACTGTATCTTGAGAAGCAGGGTGAGTAGAAATCTATCGAGGTAATGCATACTCTTAAATCGAACTATTTTTTTTATTCCAACACCACTCCGCACTAAAATCAAGATTTTTATTAGCAATACCTTTCCTTTTCCTCTACAAATGTAAGGCTAACACGTTCTTGGCACCAGAAAGTTTCAATTATAGATATCTCATTCAATTTAGTTCCGGTTTAAGCTCAATAACGAAATGGATTCTTCGTGTTTGGAATTTGGTATTATATTTCTTTTTCTTGACTAAATTTATAAGATATAGTTACATTTTATAAAAACACTTCTTAGGTTATTATTTTCATGCGAAAATTAAATGTCGTTAAAACGTTATCGACTTATTAAATTAACGGCTAAAGTTTTTCTGAGAAAACTTTTTGGGAAGGTAAGTTCTGAGTAATAAGATTAATTATGTCGGAAAACTCCCTCGCCGATAGAAATTATGCGGAAAAGTTATATCGAAGTATTAGAAAATCCTATTAAAGTACTCTCCAGTTAGGACCTACTTAACCTAATAATATTGCCAAAAGTTAGTTTTTCCTCGACTTTCGTGGCGAAAACCGGGATTTTCTAAGAAGCCGTTACCCTAATTATAACAGAGTATTACAATTTTTATTTTAGGTAAGATTAGGTACAAAAAAATCACCAAATTTTTGCCGAAAACTTGATCATACATACAGCAAAAATAACCAATAATTTTGGCACTTCCTAATCTGCATATAGAAATCCGTCAGATAAATACGAGTAGTTCAGAATTTACCGCCTACCTAATAAATCTCAGCCATTTTTAGGGTTCCATACCAATTTGGTAAAAATGGAACCCTTATGGTGAGACTTTCTCCGTCCGTCCGTCTGTCACACTCGATTATTTCAGTAACTATCAAAGCAATCGACCTGAAATTTGTAATAGTTGTAGGTCATTGCGGCGCGCCACCATTGCAATCATAAAAAATTGAAAATCTTTTTTATTTTTATTTAAAAAGGGGGGAAAACCGGGTTGTCAAAATTTCAAAATAAGGTAACAATATTGAGTGGGGTATCATAAGATAAGGGCGTCACTTGTGTATTCTAAAACTGATTATTATTTATTTTTATGCCTGATAGTTTTTGATTTATTGGGCAAACTGTCGAAAAAAAATACCGTTCCCCCCCCCATTATCTCCGAAGTTTACCAATCGAAAATTCTGAAATAATTATGATCAATAGAAGTTAACGTCTATTTTACAGGAAAAATAAAATCAACTCTCTTACTATTATACTTTTTTTGATAATAACAATAATCCGCCGAAAACAAAGTTAGGTTTGCGGTTTGCCCACAAAAGTACATATATATGTAAATTATACTTGTAAAATCATGAACAAAGGTGATTCTTTTAATGTTTTACTTCTTTTATAGTATGGAACCCGCGGTGTGCGAGTCCGATTCGCACTTGGCCGTTTTTTTTTTTTTAATCTGCAAAATCGCATTTTGACGGTATTACATAATATCTTCCTCGCTTTCATAATGGGAAGCGTATTCATGATACAATAATACTTTGATCATTGATGCAATCATTGATGCAACTACATATAATACTATCTTCTACATCCAAAATTTAACTATACTAATCTAAAGCTAGGATCAAAGAATTTAAAAAGCTATTCTTCTTCATCCATATTATACCGATGAATTGTTCGCGACTAAAAAAATAATAATAGCCAAGTCTCACTATAGTAGTCACCTACAGTAATCATTTTATTTAAATCAAAAGCTCGAAAATATGAAAAGACAATATTTCGGTATCTAGTTCTGAGAAAGAGATGAATCGTCAAACGGATAACAAGAGAAAGATGCTATTGTAACTTGACCCAAAATGAATTTCAAGGGCTAAAACATAAATCAATAACGATGCTTACCCCGAAATTTGGCACTTGTGGTAGGTACTGAAAATAAATCGTAGTTTGGACACAAAACTATATTTAATGGTAGAGCGCCGCTGGCGTGTCTGGTCCATTTTGCATGCTAATGCTCCATCCAGCTGGACAAAGCAAGGAGGATTTATCGTGAAAGTTTGAAACTAGTGGACGTATGTACGAGGAAGTGTAAAATCTAAAGTTACGATGTGTTGGGAGCGAAAACTGCAAATTGATTCTTATTCTAACAGCTTCGTTTATCCCAGTATGGAAGAAGTTGACAAAGCCTGAATTATGTGTGGAGTATGAAATTTCCATCTCATCTATGAAAGGAGTAATTTTTACCTATAGCAACTTATGTCGAATTTTGAATGTACGTTGGTAAAAACTCGAAATCCCTTAACAGGCCGTCCCCAGTATTTTTTTTTTTGTATAGGAGGAGGAAAAATCCTAATACGATACCTGCTGGTAACGCCCGACTTCATTAGGAATGGTAATCAATAACCTACGGACTAAAAAACTTCCTCCCTGCCGCCGAAAGATCTACGGGGAACCGCTGTCTTTAGATCGTTCGGCGGCAAGATGCCGTCCCCAGTATGCGGTAGTCATTAAGCGCAGGGCAAAGGCTCAATAGAAGTAACTACTAATTCAAAGGGAAATAAAGCGAAGAGTCGACTGCGTGGCTGCAAAATTGTTTAACCCGAACAGTCGGCATATTTGTAATTGTTCAAATAATGCGACTTTGAGTGAGCTATACAAAAACAATCGTATATTTTAAAGAAAACTAAATATTTTGCTGGCTCTCCCAAGGTATTTTTTACACTATACAAGCTGGTCCTTTACTGCAATCTCACCTAATGGTAAGTGATGATGCAGCCGAAGATGTAAACGTACTAACTTGGAAGGTGTAAGTTAAGTCACCACAACACGGTTTCTACACAGTATATAGCACTGGAACGCTGAATCGCTTGGCGGTATGTCTTTGCTGGTAGGGTGGTAACTAGCCACGACCAAGGCTCCCACCAGACCAGCCCTGAGCCAATTTAATGGGCCCCGTGGCGGGAATCGAATTCGCGACCTCCCACTCGAATCTGAGCGCGAGTTCCCTGCGCCAGGGAAGTCGTCAGAAAGTTTTCAGATCTCTGAAAACTACATAATTTAGGCGGACCTTTCAAATACCTAAAGAGCAATGTTTATAAGACGTTACAGAGATACTTTAGCCGGTCTGCGGGACTTCTAACAAGGGAGGGAGCAAAGCCTACTTTTAACAAATTGTGGTGTCCCATTAAAACATATTTAATAGCACTTAATTTTTGAAGGGTCTTAGCGGGGACTTAATGTGCTATTATCATTTAAAACCCTTTAATACTTAGGTAGCCTTGATACTGGAAGAGTTGTGTCGCTATAAACAATTTATCTTTATTTTTAAACTTTGCAACGCAGCTTTTTTAATATTTTCCATAGACTGCGCGCTGCTGATCGAACTTGCAAGCTATTTATATATAAAATATTAGGAGAGGAAAAGAGAATATCTTATAAAAATCCTACTACTCACTCATCATTCATTAACTTACTGATCGTACTCATCGTTCAACGCAAATCATTCAAAGCTGAAATATAGAAGAAAATAAAACAATAATTTAAACACAGAAGATACACTCAGCACTCCGAGTCCTGAGGAGTGAAAACTTGAACGTCGTGAGGTGTCGGTCACGGTAACAGTATGAGGTGTCTGTTATGGTAGCATTTCCGCGAGTTTAATGGTTTTTTCTCGTCTCAAAAAATGCCCAACGTTCCTAATAAAGTTTCCACTTCAAAAATCTCTTCCCGTCATCTCTTATCATATTTTCATTTCATAAAAGTTTCATGTATTCTTTTATTATAATAACAAGAGAAAGATGCTATTGTAACTTGACACAAAATCAATTTCAAGGGCTAAAACATATTAAATCAATGCCTTGTCTTTAACTTGACGAACGATGCTTACCCCGAAATTTGGCAACGAAGATATTGAAACCCCTACCTAAAACAATCCAGATGACCAAGGTGTTCCCGAGTACAGCGAGCAGCAGCATGACCGCGAACACCACGAACCAGGCCAGCTGCCCCCACCAGGGAGGGCTGTACGGCCTCTTGCCCAGCCCCATGCAGTTGCCGAGAGTGATTCTGGGGACAGAAAAGAAGGTTAAATACACTGCATTTAACCCAAACAATACACCTATACAAAAAGTTTTTACTGGGTTCTGTTCCTCAAAAAATAGAAACCTTATAAAATCACTTTGTTGTCCGTCTGTCTGTAACTCTGTATGTATAATGTATTATACTTTTGGTACTTGAAAAACTTCACTTTACGGTTCGGTAAGTGATTCTTATGATTTTACTTTTTCTATATAAGTATGGAACCCTCGGTGCGCGAGTCGGAATCGCACTTGGCCGGTTTTATTTTTGGAGAGTGGTTGTAGTTTTAATGAACAGCGCTTTTCATGAAACTTTAGTACTAACAAAAACACAGCAATAATTAGGTATCATTCTTGTAAAGAATTCCATTTAATGTTGTGAACCATAAGCTTTGATTTTCACATAAAAAAGAATTAAGCATTAAAAATAAAATAAAATCGAGAGAATAAAACGAATAAAATAAAATTTCAAAATGATATATAATAACCTTAAGTTGTGCAAAGTCTATAAGAAGTGCATTAAGCGCATCCGGGCGCGAAAATCATTGCAATAAACCTACAATGTTAGTCTAACCCGCGCTCTACACTACTCGCGAAGTTGACCGAAGTGGGACCGAAGTTGAACGGTGCGAGCAGTGTAGAGGGGCACTTCGTCTAACTTCGCCAACTTTTCTTAGTACTTCGGTAAACTTTCTGAGTACTTCGCCGAGGAACTTCGCGAGTAGTGTAGAGGCCGGGTAATATTTGCGAGAAACTAAATTATATTTAAATTTCGCGGGCTGGTAGGGCTGAAACACCTTAACCACAAATGTTATCTACTTCGCACAGAACACCAAACTTCACTCGATCTAATCTTAAAAGGGGCTCTAATTAATCGGATTTTACACTCGCACAATAGAGTAACGGGTCACTACCCACTACGGAACAAAACTCAATCAATTATGCAAAATGTTTCCCGCTACTCGAGCCCGATTCATTTGGTTTATGCAGAAATAGAATGATTTTGAATTTCAGTCGCAGTACATTTTCAGTCGGCTCTACGAAAGCGTTGCATGCTTCCCGCCGGTATACTACGAATGCATCAGTTTCAAAAATATTTCACACAAAACCTGTTTCTGATTTCACTAATTATTTGAATGGAAGCAAGCGTTATTTTGCGGAAATCCATAATTAGTAGGACAGATTAATATGTCTTGCTATACTCCGCTACTTGAAAAGATTCTGTATGGTACAGTATGCAAAAACACTGCCCACATGAAACACCACACACAATTTTCCAACACTTTCTTCGGCGCACGTTTCGTCCTGACACCGGGACAAATTTAATTTATTTAACCATTTGAAAGCCGATATGTGAGGTAGATAATAAGGAAATTTTCAAACAAACAAATATACATACATACAAGATACGCGGGAAAAACATTACTCTTCCTGCAGTCGAGTAGTGAAATAGAGAAGAAATTAAATAAATACTAATCTTTTTAACGTTAACTAAAGTTAACTTTGTGGTAATGTCTAATAACTTAACTTCGATATAGACTAATTTAGCCATAATTAAGCTCATACGAAAAGTTGATTTAGCAATTTGTCAAAAGTTAATAAAGTTAAAAGCCTAGGTAATTACTAAATTACGGTAAATTAAGTTAATATAAAGTTATTTGCACTACTAACTATAACTAAGTCATTATAATATAATTGGTTTTACGTTTATTTAATTGCTTAGGTACGATTAGTTTCTTTACGCTCGCTGTAGCCCAAAATTGAGATAATCTAAAGGTCATCATTATTTAAAAGCAAATATAATTTTGAAATGAGGGTTGATTTCGAACCTAAATTATGCTGAGATAAAGTCATATCTGGCCAAGGCTCCAGAAAAATCATAACGCAATTATTATATTTGAGTTATGAGTTAAGTTTAAATATTTTGCATGAAAATCCGACTAGTTTGTCTGGTGTTATTTTTTGAATAATAAAAATAAATAAAATACTTACTCTTTTTCTAAATTTCGGTAATAGTAGTTAATGAAACGGATGCATAATGGGGGGTATTAAAACATGAGTATGAGTTTAAAAACGAGCCGCAGGCAAGTTTTTTAATAGTATCACACGAGTGTTTTAATACCTAATTATGTAGAGTTTCATACACTACTTTATCTACGCTCAAATTATCATAAATCCAGACAATAAAATCTTGCTAACGTTTGTCGAAAATGCTTCACTTTGTTGGTAAAAGATTGTGGGTCATTTTTGTTGCAATTACTAAAATGTCAGGTGGAGTTAAATTTTCTTTAGTAGGTTTCACTGCTAGACATTTTTCCGCGCTAAGTTTTGACTAAGTAACAAAATTCAAAAATAACACATTGAAATGTTAAAAGTTAGGTATGGCGCCAAAATTCAGTTGTAAACTGTGTGTCTGTTAAAAAAGTCATGAAACAAAAAAGAGTAGAAAAATATTTATGCAAGATAAAGTATAATATTTTTAGTGGAAAATTAAATAATCAAAAATTATACATAATTCTTTTCATATAAGGAAGGGAAAAATTATTGTTTCCGTGAATTAATTGTTGTCTATGGTCGATCATGGCCCATCCAATGACTACCAACTAAATGTTGTCTGTGGACTCCATATATAAAAAAAAAAACAAAATTGAGGATTGGCTCTACACTCTCTTTTGGCTATGACGACCACAGAGAAAAGAAAGTTATTCCCATGTTATTCCCTGGTCTGTGATGACGACACATAAAAATACAGGAACCCAGAGCCGAGTATCGTAATGGAAATTATTCA
Organism: Coenonympha glycerion; assembly: GCA_963855885.1. NCBI lineage: Eukaryota > Metazoa > Arthropoda > Insecta > Lepidoptera > Nymphalidae > Coenonympha > Coenonympha glycerion. Next base: position 8,612,542 of record OY979637.1, on the reverse strand, counting down.
ACAATCTAGAGATATTTCCATAGTACAGCGATGTTATAAATTATAATGAATAACTTTTTAATAATTATAAAAGTCTGTGAATAAAGTAGGTCAATATGTGACACATTTTGATTTCATAATTCGAACTTTAATCAATGAGCGTAGATAAAAACAAATACATATTTAGATCGTGATATAGATTTTGAATAAAAAGTTGCGTGTCGTTTGTCATTTTCTTCAATGTGCGTGGCACCGTAATTAAGTAAGCGCCCACTCTATTAGTTTAAAGGTGCTAAACACCTATTTGGTATAATAAATAGTAAATACATTACAAGCTATTATTTCAAATAATTTTACACCTTCAAAGCAATATATTTTACACTTATTTTTTAATACTCGGAACATGTACTATTTAAAATATCGTAAGTGTTTAGTTTTTTTTACTTTCGCTAATTTCACGAATGAGATCAAGAATTTCATAAATTGTTTAGCTTTTAAAAAAAATTAACGATACATAACACCATTTGATCCCGCTATATCCCAGTCTCATAACGGTAAGTAACACAGGCAATTTTCCTTATAAAATAATCTGAAAGCCTCGCCATAAACTTTTTACGTACAAAATTTACATTTCACGACCTTTTTGAATAAACTCTTACAAAACGAGATTAATTTCGTGTTCAATTTACTATGTTATGACTTGACTTATTAGTTTCGGATGTTGCTACTAATATATAATATCTGCTTCAATATTTCATAGAAATTCAAGATCTCGGATTCTGTAACTCTACATGTAGTAAGTATATTTCAAATCATTTATTACATATTAAAGAACATAATATCGTGTAATTCCGTGTAATAAACTGCATATCTGTCTCCTTGTAGAAGCAGAAAAACCGATGCGAGTTAAATTGTCTAAGCCATTATGCGGGCAATCAGTGAACCAATTTACTTCAATGATGCGCCATTAGATTCGTAATCTGGGTATTAGCATGGGGTCGACATTACAGACCTCTTTAATGCCGACTCTGCTGAAAACTTGATTCACGTGCAAGGCTTTAGTAAAAGATCTCTTCTAATGCTTCACAACTATTTAGTATGTAGCTACTCGTAGCATATTGACGATACACTTCGGTGAAATAGGTGATGTTTCGAAATTTATAAAAAAATTTAGAGTGCTCAGGCAATTGGGAAAAAATAGGTATTTCGCCGGATCTTCTCATAAGCTTGTAGGGCGCACCTATCGTTAAAAATCTTTTAAGGAGGGTGTTGGTAGACCTCCGACTAGATGGACTGACGACATTAAAAAGTCGTGGGATATAGGTGGATTAAAGTTAGAAGTGGCACAGTACCGTCAGTATGGAAATCATCGCAAAAGGCCTTAGATGTCCAAAGGCAATGGACGAACGAACGAAGCAGAGCACAAAAAAAAATTATAGTAACTATCACAAAATTTATGATTCGGGAGTCTTTCAAAGTCGCTATTTTTGTACAGGATAGGGTGTGAGGGCCTGAGTGTGTTAAAATTCCTCGGCAGAATTAAGCTTACTTTGACTCACACAAAACCCAAAGGCAGCTAATAAAAGCTTGTGACAACTTTACCAAGTGTGTACGTTGTACATGATAAATGATACGGTGAAACAAATGCAAACACATAGAGAACAATGGGCACTGTACAACAGCCTTCCTTTGCTCGTTCACATACTTTTTGGGGGCTACTAATAGACATATACCCTGGACAGGGCAGACGGCGCGGCGTGAAAAAATGTCGCCAGTTTATGTGTGCCAAAAATGCTGGTTTTGACACCAACAGTAAGGCCACGATGTAGTTCGTTTAGCAGCTACTTACCTATACAATTGTGACAGGTTTTTTTTTTTTTTTTGAGTTTTTCTTTACTGTTTTTTTATTATTCTATTTGATTGTAAGAAAAAGGTTACGTAAATCGTTCAGATGCCCATATCCTGAGGTTTCTTATCGGTGGGGCCACTATACCCTTCGAATGACCTTCGAGGCACCTTTGCGAAACGTTACCGCATCCAACCATCTTGTAACAAGAAATTTCGGTACGGTGCCATAAAAGCACTACACAACGTATATTATTATACACCGAAAGGTATCTTCGCTTCACGTGTTTGATTAGGCTAAAAGCCTAAATTCTCTCGACCGATCAACTTTTATTTTCAATTTCCTTAGACATTAACACCAAGGTTAGAATGAATATGGTATTTATTATATTTTTATTACACGACTGCCCAAAACAGGAGTATAATATTTTTAGGGTTCATGTATGTATGTATGTGAGTTTCTTTATTCCATCATAACTTCTCAACGACTGAATAGATTTGGACATATGGGGTATCTATAGAATCCTTACATCATTTCGAGTAACATAGGTTATATTTTTTTGGAAAAAGTCGTTTTACCACAGAGCAGTCGTGTTTTTGTAATTTTTGTTAAATTATTTATTTACTTGTTTACACGTCTACTACCTTTCAGAACAGCCTAGGTCTATTCCTAAAAACTACCAAACTACTTTCTGTAGTTTTTTCACAGAATAGGTGGTGTTCTAGAATTTTATTGATGATAGGACTCCTTCTTGCAGAGTCCAGGTAGGTACAACCGCGTTGTCAGTTCTTTTAGCGTGGAGCAGTAATGTATTGCACTATGTTCCGGATTCCGATTTGAAGGACACTGTAAGTCAACGTGATTGCTGGGCAAATAACACATAAGTAAAAAAACCGGCCAAGTGCAAGTCAGACTCGCGCACCGAGGGTTCCATACTATAAAAGAAGTAAAACATGAAAGGAATCTCTTTTGTTCATGAATTTACCAGTATAATTTACGAGTACATGTAGGTACTTTTGTTGACGAACCGCAAACGTAACTTTGTTTTTGGTGGTTTATTGTTATAATCACAAAAAGCATATAAGTTAGCGAGTTCATTTTATTTTTCCTGTAAAGTATACGTTAATTTCTATGGATCATAATTATTTCAGATTTTTCGATTGGAAAACTTCGGAGATAAGGGGGGAACGGTAGTTTTTCGACAGTTTGCCCAATAAATCAAAAACTATCAAGCATAAAAATGAATAAAAATTGGTTTTAAAATACAAAAGTAGCGCCCTTTTATATGATACCCCACTCAATATTGTTATCTCATTTTGAAATTTCCACAACCCGGTTTACCCCCCTTTTTAAATAAAAATAAAAATGATTTTCAAAATTTTATGATTGTTATGGCGTTGGGTCACTAGAACCTAAAACTTTTCCGAATTTCAAGTCGATAGCTTCTATAGTTACTGAAATAATCGAGTGTGAGAGACGGACGGACGGATGGACGGACGGACGGACGGACGGACGGACGGAGAAAGTCTCACCATAAGGGTTCCATTTTTACCATTTTGGTATGGAACCCTAAAAACTGAAGTCTCAGAATGATGAGCGCAGTGCAGTGCGTTGTATGATATTGCAATGCCAAGTCGTAGTTCGCACTGCATCTGACATGGGCGCATCACTTAAACATTAGGTGAACGTTCGGCTCGTCTCATCATATTCTTTCGTAAAAAAGGGGACTTGTAACCATGGAAACTTTACTTACGTATCATTTTGTTGTTAGTTAATAAGACATGATTTTGGTAGTTCATAACTGCGAAAAATGGACTTGCACTTGGCTGTATTTTTTTTTTTAATTTTGAAACATCTCCCGTCAAACTTAGAAACATCCCGCAGCCCTATTATACCTAGTATATATCATTTGATAAAATTTCCTTTCACAATAAAATTTCGTAAAAACTCCGGTGGCATTTGGAAAACGCCGGCATCCCTTTTAAAAAGTGACATCTAATTAAAAGAACCGCCCATTTGTTCCCGACATCAAGATAGCTCCTTCTTTTGATAGCATAATATTTCGTCAAGGATAAACCCAAAAAAGTAAGTACCTTTTTACTAAATAGGAGGAAAGTTCAAGGTTAAAAAATAGAAATAAATAATTATTACTAAAATTTTCCAGCCTCCGTCAGTAGAGAAAAATAGTGAAATTCTGAATTTTGTTATAATATTTAAAAAAGAATCTTCTTTTCATCAACTAAAGAAAATTGGTAGGTACAGGAATATTATTAATGAAAATACATTGAAAATATAAAAATACTAAATCTATTTTGATGGAACATTTTCGCGATTTTCCTCTACAACTTAAAAGAAGAAAATATACGCGCCGAATTGTTAGCCTGTTCTTTAATTTAAAGACGGTATTAAAATGTAATAGAGTACTTACCCATGTTATTACTTACACTCGTAACTTTGACCCTAACGGTATTAACGTTATTTTCTATGCAGGACCCTTTTCCCATTATGAAAAGTCGATTTACCTCGATCGAGTAAATTATTACAAATAGAATCTATGATTTTATGTACTCGTATCTACCTAAAGTTGAATATGGTTCGCTTCGAGCAAGATTTTTTTCAAAAAGTCATTGCAACCAAAGATTTGAATCGCTAGATGAGCCATAAACCTCCAAAAACGTCAACGTTTTTGTCTCGTGTTCGACAGGTTGTGATCTTACACACACAGCGACATAAGTTATTTATTTGTCTTTGTCTTTATAAGACAGAGGTCTCATTTACTCTTAACGAAATTTGCACTTGCGTTCTTCGTCACACAATCGCATACTACAGCATGCTGAGAGCACTAACTCAGCATGTTTGTTGACGTTTTCGCTGTGCGCAATTTAGGCTTAGGGTTCATCTTGAGAATTAAATCTTTGCATGCAACATACGAAATTACAACATAGGGTATAGTTTACAGCTGAAAGGGCGGATAAACGAAAACAACAGAGACGCTTCTGGTGTTATATATCGCGTTCTCAGTTTATTTTTTCCCGGCATTACTGCCGGATACCTACTATCTATTAAGTGTATTTCTATAAAAAATAAAATATAATACCCAAAAGCATGCTAAAAATATCCAAGATGACGAAAATAGTGAACTGTAATTTTACTTGTCGATGATGGAAAAAATAGTTGGGTGCTGCAAAAAGTTCCAACTGTCTAGATAGTAATTTTCAAAGTAGATTTTCTTATAAGTTCTCGTGACAGCTCAAACCGAGCACAGCTGAGCCATTTCTTTGAAAATGAGACCTTTTACCGCGAGTGTCAATATTCAAAAGTCATTAAAGAACAGATCGAGATAAAAACTTTATATTCTAATCTTTGAAAATGTTTGAAATGGATTTGCGACTTACTTAGTTTTTTTTTTAATTTTGAAGTTCTTACAGATACGTTAAGCGCATAACCGTGGTAGCTCAGAAAATTATGGAATTGATAACTGCTAAATGTAGGTTCAGCAAGAAAATTAACTCTTTTCACAAAAAAACATAGACCTAATGGTACCTCCATGCAAAAAAATCACAATTGATGTCAATAAATTCTGCTTTTTGAACAGGATCGATTGACACTAAAAAATTTCATTAAAAAGGTTAAGAGCACTGTTACCTACGAAGTCTCCATTCATTCGTAACACCAAAATCATTCGTAGAAAATCCATCTTGGCTTCGCTAAGTTGACAAAAACTTGCGGCCTTCTGCAACGTATCCATAAAAATGACAGGCGTAATAACCGAAAGCGTATTCAAATTGTTGAGATCTCGTTACGATAGGAGAAGTTATGACGTGTCATTGTTTTTTTATGTACACGCATCGCAATCTAGCGAAAGTCAAAGTAGGTAAGCGATAGCTTGTATTATGGGTACTACAGAACTGATTTATAATTAATACACTTAAATATTATATATTGAAATGAAAAATAACCAGACAATAGAAAACGTTTATGCTCATTGGAATCGAACCTACGACCTCTGACGCAAACGCCAGGATCGCTACCGCTTTAATGACATTCGGTCGGTTTGTGACTACTTCACGTCGTAAATACAGAACCAATTAGGCTGACCTAAAATTATGCCCCGGAAAATCTGAAAGCCGATGAAAGTGTCGATAAAATTATCGGTTATTTATCAGTAACTTTCAATCACGTTTTGTGAGTAGAACAATGATATTCAAGTCCCCTTCCTCTCCCATTTGCAGTAACTTTGAAAGCGACCTCGATCTAGCGACGGCCTACATCAAACAACAAGAGGAGCACCTTCATAAATATGACGTACTAAATAATATGCAAAAGGGAAGCCCGTATGTTTACTACTCTCAATACGCGATACCGGCATCGTATATAATAACTATAAAATATGTCATTCAACCCTCAGTAAACAAAATATAAAGCTATGAACTGACTGACTAATTATTATTTTGTAGAACTAAAATGGGCTGGGTAGGTACGTACATCTATTAAGCCTTCGCAAACGGCTTTGCTCGCCTAGATTACGACTTCGAACATGTCCCGCGGGAACTGTGGAAAAACTCACGAGAGTTCTCTATTTTCTTCTCAATTGTGTATTAAGACTGCAAACCCTCACTTAAGACTGAAGTTCAGTAATGGCAAGTAATGGGCTGCAAAAAAAGGTTGAACGAAAATTACTAAGGCTTTGTTTTATTATTATGACAATAAATAAAGAGCCAATTTCGCAAGAATCTAGTGTACGTTATTTGCATAAATATGTCCTTTGTTTAGCAAGAAAAGAAGCATTGGCGTAAACAAATGTTGCCTGTAATTTTCTCCAAGACTCAGACATGTGTAGGTACTCATACCTATAAGGATTATTGCATTAGCTTACAAACGGCAAATTGCCTCGTAAGAATGCTTTCCCGGAAATCAATTTGTATACTAAACGAATCTATGAATAAATTACTCAAATGAAGAAGATGATTTAAAATACAAATTCGCTCTGAATATGTACATGTACAATGCACATACTTGTATTAGGTTTACAATATCATAGTAACACCTATATATTCCTACTATATATCTACAACAGCCAGGTACACAATGAATTCGTCATTCCACCACCTATTATAATATCAACCTCCTATCTACTTCATGAACCCAATAGGGTGTTTATTTTGTATCATTATTAATTGTTATGTAAAACTTACTACTAAGAATACACCATTGTGAAACTACTACTACTACTACTATTACTACTACTATTGTGATACTACTACTATTATTGTGATACTAATTTTATTACTTCTTTTTATAAGAAAATATTTCTGATTCACATCTTCTTCCTCTCACAGTTTTCTATCAACAATAATTAATAAACAAATGAAGAATATTTGTCCGAGCGCAAAGCATAACGACATAAACGGCGCTATTTAGTGACCTGCAGGTTGGGTCCTTGATCTTTGCAGAAACGCAATTGGACAAAAATTCCTCGATGTCTATGTCTAACAAAAGTTGCGCCAAAATTTCAATATTTGTAATTTTAATCGGTAACTACAATGGATGTAACTATTATTTTTGATTTAAAATGTCGGTAATAATAATGTCCAAAAACGATCAGAGCGGATTTTTGATAGCTGGCGTTTTAGTTATTATGTAAAACATCATTATTCCGTTACATTCTCCCCCAACGCTGCCTTTCGCACCCACCACCGTTTTGGAAGAGTGAGAAAGACAAAATTAAATCGCTTAAAACCCTAAAACTCAAAATCTTAAAAGTGATCCTTAAGAAGATTTTAGAGGCCAAGACTTTAGTAGTTTACTACTGATTTAGTCACAACTTTTCTGCAATTATAAGCGCAGTGTTGATTAATATTTTATTGATTCAACATCAAATTTTTGAGTGCTTGTTAAACAGTAGGTAGGTACTTTAAATTCAACATTTTTTTTAGTCTCAATTTCAGTTTAAGGTTGCGCGGTGGACGTAAACCCTATTATTTACTATGATTTATTGAAAAAACTCGACGTCAAAATCTAAAACGTTGCGTCATCGATCTTGTCTGCTACGAATAGGTAAGGTTATCAGTTATCTTACATAAACACTGAACCTACGTAAACATATTGACTATCCATAATGGATAAAAATAATCTAAGTTCATCCATGAGGAAGAGACTACTTATCAGACACATTAAACAACAAAGTTCAAAATTCTGTATTTCATATAGGCCTAAGTTAAAGACACCTAAGAAAGGTCCTAATGATGACACAATTTATAAAGTTTCAACGTACCCTGCAGTGAGAAGACATTACGAACCAAAAAAATAAAACTCAACTTAGTACTATAAGTTGAGTTAGTTACCTAGTATAGAAGATGAGAACCAAAAAAATTAAACTCAACTATACTAAGTTGAGTTTTATTTTTTTTAGTTATCAGTATTTTAGTATTTCTCAATAATTGTTCTAATAACTACTTGAGCTATCATAGATACAGCAATTCACTTTTGCTCTCAAGGATCATTTCCGTCAAAGTACAATTACATTAATTAAGATAATTATGAGTCAAATTGGGAACAATAATATGGTATGGTACCCATACCATATTATTATTCCCAATAGGGCTTTGTTTTTCCTCAAAGCTTCATGATAATTGATCCACAGTAAGATATCACGTTCCAATTACCACCAATCCTTACCAATGCTACCAATTACATATTATAAGTACGTCTTCTACTCCGTATTAGAAACCAGACAGTAAAAAAAAACCTTGAAAGGCTTTTGTGTTCAACCAAAAAGATAGACTAGGGTCAGATAAATAATAGAAATATACTCTGGACAGGGCAAATGGCGCGAAAAAATGTCGCCAGTTTATCGGTGCCAAAAACGCTTGTTTTTGCCACCAACAGTAAGACCACGCTGTAGTTAACTCAGCAATCACCTATAGAATTTTGACAGTTAGCTCTACTGTTTGCTCGTACGAAAAAGGTTAACGTAAATCGTTCGGATGCCTGAGGATATATCCTGAGGATTCTTATCGATTATTCAGATATTTTTTTTAACTAAATAATGCTAGCGCTTGACTGTGATCACACCTGAAGGAAAGTGGTGATACAGTCTAAGGTTGAGCGCACTTGCTTCTTTGCCTCTTCACTCTTGATTTGAAGGCGCCTAAGTTTTAGGTGGTAAAGACAGTGCTAGGTGATACGGTATTCCAGACCTTTGCCGTGCGTATCAGGAACGAGGAATAAAAACGCTTCTTCATACGTATCTTTGGTACGTCTATCCATGTAGGAGTGAAAGCCTTTGCAGATACACAGGTGACGGGGGAACCAATAAAGTAAATAGTTCTTAAACACATTTTTAGGTAAGTACGTTGCTTTAGGTAAGTACGACGTTAGGTAAGTATACAATAATCTAATTGTTACGAGAAGTCTACACTTTAATACCGCATAAGAGGTACTATAAAGAATGAAGACGCAATAGCACGAAATGAACAGTTAAAAAAGTAAAGTCTAGCTCCCTACAGCTAAACAATTGCAAAGAAAGTTTAAATGAGCCTGGCATGCGTTGACAACAGAGCTCCAGAGAATGGGTAAGTACGTTTAACCTTTTTCAAGTTTTCAGGGTTACAAATGACAGGGTGATCAACAAGGATTCAGATTGTAAGACGTATAGATAGATAGATAGAAAATACTTTATTGTACACCATTACAAAAAGAAAAAAAAAAACAAATATAATAATCAGAAAAACAAATGTACAATATGGCGGCCTTATCGCTACACAGCGATCTTTATAGTCGTATAGTCAAGTAAGTAATTTAGATTAAATTAATACACGTTACTTAGATTAATAGAGTATTTGATTGATTAGATTTTAATGTAGTACTGATTTTAGGATATGTAGATTCATTTTTAGATGGTAGATATTAGTTCTTGGAATTTTCTTCTTTCTCACAATGTAACAAAGAAGAAAATTCCAATACATTGTGAATTTATATTCGCATTTTGCACATTTTGTCATAAACATCCAAATAGAACCAATGCTAGTAGGTATGTAGATGTACCTAGTGCATACCCTCCCGCATATTTTACTACACCCTTTTTTTATCGTGGGGAATCCTCATGGATACCCAGTCGCCCGGGGGAGCGGCTGGGTTATGCCGGACTCTTACCGGCTAAACCCCACGGTGTTTCCTCCTCACACCGTATGACGGGAACACGGGAACGCTGCGCAATCCTTCGCGAACCCGCCGGTGCCCGGCCGCTTGCGCAGCCCCTCCACGAGGTGGAGCATGGAGCTCCCCTCCAACAGCAAGGCCCGCCAGAAACACCTAAGCCGGCCTTACCTCCTCGGCGCAAATCCGTATGGCGACGGACCCCCCCCGGGACCGCCACCCAGGGGCCGTGGCACGGGTAAGCCGATACCTGCGAAGCTTGCTCCTGCATTTCGCAGGCATCGACCTCCCATACCCCGCGGCGGATCTGATCTTTGGCTCCGCCGCAAACCACCAAACGGCCACAGAGGACAGGGAGAACGGCAACGACACACCGACACTCCTCTTCCCCTGCGGCCCCGCCGCCGACGCATCTAACGGTGCGCCACCGTTTGGTCGCGGGAGATAGGGCGAGCGGCAACGACACACCGACACGCCTCTCCTCCCGCGACCCCTTCTGGCTGCAGGAGACAGAAAACTCTATCCCCCGCACCCCTCTTGGACGCATCCAGAGCGGGCCCATCTCCAAGCCCACTCCGAGCGTCCCCTCCTGGATTCCTTTTGGCTTCACCGTGCGGCCCAACCACGGCTACTGAGCCCCCCCATCACGACAAGATTGGAATCCATCGGGGGGGACTACACCCTATTCAGTAATGTAGTAAAATACAAGTTTATTTTTGTACACGTTAATGTAAAAGTAAAGTATAGTCACACTAATATTATAAAAGCGAAAGTTTTTAAGTGTGTATGTATGAATATTTATTACTCCTTCAAGCCACAATACGAGTATTTACTGAAAAGATTTGGCTGTCATTTTTAAAGGAAATAGAGTGAACTCTGAAATATTACTTAAGCGAGTTTGAGTCCCGGAAAATTGCGTAGATCCTGTTTACTAACACAATGTTATTAGGTAATTAAATGTTTTCGAACCTGGTACGGTAAGTTAAGAACACAAGTTACTCAAGCAGATCGGATATCTGTTACACGTTTTGACTGTCACTTAATTAATTTAAACTTCGTTGTAACCGTCTGAGAGTTTTTGACGACATTAGCTGAAAACAAATTGAAAGATGCGTGTTCCGTATTCATAAATAGGATTTTCTTCAAGTACTGTTTGTCTCAAAATAGGTCCCGGCCGCTCTCAAAAGTCCTTAATTAAACATATCATATACTCGTAAATATTGTAGTGTTTAATTATAAACTTCGCCCGCGGCGGTAAGCCAAATTTAGCAAGTCTCTTCATTACAGTGTCGAGGCGAAACATACATAGAGAGTCTCTAAAAGAATTGTTGGCACTGTGAGAGGTCGCAGATTTCCACAATATTGCGTTTATGTTAGTTTATGGAACTCCGCAAAGAACCACCTGATTCAATCTACTATTATTTATTTATTTTAAACTTCCTTCAATTAAAGATAATACAGAATTATTTACAGGAAAGATATATGCTTAGGTAATAAACATGCGTGTAATTTTTGTCTGACATAAACAAACTTTTTGCTACTTACAACAACCTGCCCTCTATCCACGCTCATTAGGTAGTTAGGTAGTGTTAGGTTAAAAAAAAATTGGTTGCCTGTAAAGTCGGTATACGGGCGAAAGTTTTGCGTGACAACGTATGTCTGTCTCTCTCGCTCTTAGGCGGGCTAACCATGCCCGAGTGGAAGGGACGCGTGCCTCTCACTCGCTCTCATTGTGAGCGCATAACGTGAGCGGAGCGTAACGCAGTTTCTTGAAGTGTCACCCGGCAAACACAAAAAAAAGAAATACGACATACTGATCTTCATGTTCATATTTTTTTATTTTTGCAAAAATCCTGCTAGTTATAACACTTGCATAAAAGTAACCCCTAAACTATAGCAGATAGACAGACGTGAGTTAGAAAACCCTAATTTTTTTTACGAGTATGATAAAATCCCAAAAGGGCTCAACTTACACTCATCACAGTTTGCGTTATCACATTTGATAACGCAAACTGTCAATACGTAATTAAGGTAATTCTTAATTCAACAGCAAGCCATAACTACGAAGGAGGTCTTATACTCGTTTTCATCAACACTTTAGGAAACGCCTAAGCCGATAGGTGACAGTTTTTACCTACATCAACCGTCACCAAAGGGCTTAGGCGTTTCTTAAAGTGTTGGTGAAAACAAGTATCAGTTTTCAGTGAACTTATCTCATAATTCTTGTACAGTAGGTATACGAAAACGCCTTTCCCGAACGTAAACTATAGCTGGCTATACGCCTATACCCTCTCGGGTCGTAAAAAAAGTAACCAACAACCTCTCTAGCCATATAAAACGTATCGTACACCCACAGAGTATCTGGAAATAATATCGCCCACAGCAGTACGAAACGTTAAACGATTTTCTACATCAATAACACATTTCGTAGAATAATGCAGTATACAGATTACATATACGTGATGGCGGCAGCTTGAAAGTTGCAACTTTACAAAGTTGGAAGAGACGCAAGCTGCTTATACAACAATACGATGACAGTATTATTCAAATTCACTTTAGAGCAATAAGCTTATTTTGTTCATCTTGTGCATCTTCTTTCTAATACTTATATAAAATTCTTGTGCCAATGTTAACTCCTCCGAAATGGTTTAACGGATTGTTAGATATCTATGTACAGTCACGGAACGAAAAGGTTCGTCAATTTTCAAACAGATTCGTTTGCACTAGTCGATTGTTTTGGTATGTTGACATAATGGACTCTATTATGTTATTGCAGTACTAGTGCAAGCGAAAATGGACACTAAGGTGACGAACCTTTTCATTCCGTGACTATACGTTTGGGTAGGTCTGAGAGTGCTCGTAAGCTGTTTTTTATGTCCCTTATACCTAGCAAAGCAACGTTTGGCTGGTTAGCTAGTATTATATAAAAAGAAAATCAGGGTGAGTCGCTCCTTATTTTCTACATATATATTATAACTAATTAAGTTGTCGAGTAGGTACGTGACAATAAAAAATATCGTTTAACATTTTATGTGAAAATCCACTGTATATTTTCTTTGCGTGTTTCCGAAGCTCTACAGGTGTGTAATAGAAACAGTTGGGTGCTTCCTTATTCTTACTCACTTAACATAACCTTGATAAAGTAAACAAACTGGGTCTACCATACACGTAATCAAGTGGGAACTCAGACAGCTTACAGTATCGCGTAGCTCCCCTTTTTTTTTGTTCAACTATTGAAGTGGAAGGTCCCGAGTTCGATTACCGTGCATGGGTTTGTTTGAAACTTTAGCTCAGCTCTAGCTTAGGCGCGGTTTTCACCAAAGCAGAGCGGAGCGGAGCTGTGTTTAAATAACCAATCAGATTTCGTAATTTCGACATCTCCAATCTGATTGGTTACTCAAACGCAGCTCCGTTCCGCTCCGCTTTGATGGAAACCGAGTCTAAGTCACTCAGTCACTTGTTGAAGGCTTCAGCTATTGCTGGCTACGAACCTACCAGCAAAGATGTAGCTCGTATCGTCAAGCGATTAAACTTTTCAGAACCGTAAATCTCTTGATTGTCCCCCGCCGGTAGGATGCTAACCTGCCGTCAAGCCCGATTTTTTCTAGACAGGGTCTGTTTTGGGAAATGCATCGCAGCTAAAAGCAAACAGCTGCTAAAAAACTTAGGTGTCCTCAACAAAGTTAAGCGGTACTTCACGCCCGAACGTCTCCTGACAGGCCCACTCAATCTTAGTACAATCTGGATGCCTTCGAGAGAAGAGTAAATAGGCATTTTCTAGGCAAGCACGCTCCAACATAGACCTCATCATTGCTTTCCATCATCAGGCATGATTATCATCAAGCGCAAGCACCTATGTATATCGATTATCGAGTATATTTTATTAATACTACTGAAAAATGGGTAACTTAAAATAATCACAATTCACAAACAAAACTTTTGCCATAGCTACAAATAGAAAACCCTATAGTCTGTTGCAATTAATGTTTTACTGCATATTCAACTTAATTTCCAAGGCAATATTACTTTTATAACCTGTTTATTGCTTTACGTCCTAAAAGCCTTTTATGTGAAAAAATAAAGGTATATTAGCCAAGCAATAAGCTAACCGCCAGCCGGGGGTGATAAATCTAAACACTCCGTCAAGCACGAACTTTGTCGTAAATCCACCGTGATCGTTAAACAGATGGCTGAAATAATTAAGAATTCCAAAAATTACTTCCACTTGCGCTAGAAAGTAATTGTTGTGTTTGGTGAAGCGATTCCCATTTCCTCGTACTTTATAAAACTAATCTTGGTAATTATTATTAAGGGAATAGGTACCTGAATGTTTTCTTAAGCTTACAAATAATGTTTTAAGAATTAATTAGATACTTACTTACTAGAATTAATAAGTTACTCAACATTAGTTTACTAAATGTATATTCCCTTAAATTAATACTATTATGGCTGGCCTAGCATCGTTCAAATTGTTAGGGTCAATTTACACCGCGGCGAAATTGAGTAGAAGCTAATTTTTTACATAGCATAATGAATTTTAATTGTGTCGATTGTTTACAATGCATACTAAATAAAAGCCAAAAACGGTCGTGCATCAAGCCAAAATCTTCGCGCACTGTCAAGAATTATTTATCTTGTAATACAATTTACATGAAGTGCCTTATGCGGTGTAAAAAAGTCATTTCCATTCCATTCGGCGATAGTGTAACTTGACCATTAAGTACGACGTACCTACTTTTCTATCAATTTTATCATTAAGAACTACGAAAGTCGATGGTACTTAGTAGGTGCGAAATGGAATCTATCTTAAATCTATTAAATTTTAATTGCTAGAAGTCGAAGCCTGGCTTCAACTGTCAAAATAAATTAAACCCAGTGGAATAGGGACTGCGTCAAATCCCTTTTTAATATTGCCTACTAGACACAAATTACCGGGCCGAGTGAAGCGAGAGAAGAATGACGGAACCATTCAGGAATATTATGATTTCCACCTGCTATATGGTATTTTACACTGATAATAGTTATTTGTTATGCAAGGTCGAAAACTAGATGTTTGCACCGAGTGTAAAATTTGATATCTGAGATGCGAGTCATTCAAAGACACAAGTGTAGAGACCCAAAAAAATTTGCGGCCGGCATAACACAAAGTTTTATCTCACCACAGCGAGGAAAATAACCAGAAGATCACTTTGGATCGGCATTGCGATTATGTTAGATGTTGTTTTTAGTAATTCTGCAAATGTACTCACTTAAATCATCACTCATCTTATTTAAATTTTATCCAAGTTCAAACAAAACATTAATGTTAAGTTTGTATGTATCCTTGAGACAAGATATTTAACCTTTTCCCAACAGTTGATATGTCACATATCTCTACAATAATTTAGATTTTTCTAGTGGGATCTCATTATTTGATTCCTAATCATTATTTCTGTCTAGTCGACCAAAGTGTTCAATAGGCAACTACTCCAAAGAAATAATGAGACCCATAATACATCACTATGCTATTATATAATAATGTGTATTCGGCAATGAGGAAATATTCTTCATCATTGGTGTTAAGTCATGTAAACCACAGTGGTGGTGTTACATGACACCTTTGAAATAAGAGTCTTTAATATAAACAGTCAGTTTGAGTCTTCAATAAAATACGAACAAGAATATGGCACGTAGTACCTAAGTAGATTCGTGTATTACTAATCGTATTTAAAGTGATATCACCTTTGTGCAGTTACGTCATTGAGCATAGTATTTTCTTCTATAATATTCTTTAGAATCTTTATGTTCATACATAGTTTTTGCAAAAAAAAAACTTTTCCGAACCGGCTTGACCGAATTTTATGTCATTTTTTGTGTACATTATGTAGGTCTTAAGCCCTATTCTTAAATAGGGATTAAGCTATCCTTTAAATAAAACAACGGCAAAACTAAATTTTGCCGAGTCGGCAAGTAATTTAAAAAATAAATTATGTTGCCTACTCGTTGAAGTCGTTGAGCTTGTTACTGATCTACGCCGTTCTACATCCGCCTCTACGACACGTGCTACGCTCTATGATATCGCCTACGGGCTACGAACCCTTTTTACAATCCTTCGACTTAGTACGAGCGAGGCTTGATTCTACAAACTAAAGCTATGTATATTTATTGTTGTACAATTTTCAAAGTTACTTTCTTTTGAATGCACATTTTCTGTCATACAGATTTTATTTGGAAATACAACTTGTTTGGAGTCCGGATATTAATTACAAAAATATTGTAGGATTTAATGGGAAGACCATAGTCTATAAAAGTAAAGTTTGGATTAGAATCAGCTTTGTACAGGTTTCCATACACCCATGGTCATTATCCTTTCTTTTATCTTTGTAGTAGTAATAAAAAAGGAAATTAAGTGATACTTACTTAAGGTTGATGTCCTCGAGGATCTGCCTCGGCAGCAGGTCCAGGATCTGCGACACGTTGAGCTTGTCCCAGGAGTAATCCGACCCCAACACTTGCTGGGTACAGTTAATGATCGTCTCAATCTCCGCCTCAGAATCCATCGCAGCTCACTCACTCACGTCACTTCTCAAAGCATCTGGGATTTGCAGTATAATATAACTAATCAGCTGCCTGCCTATGCAGGGGATAAAAATTGTAGTCCCCCATTATATTTTCTAACAAAGAATAAAATGGCTAGTCTAGTATAAAAGCGTACATAAATTGAGTGCACAAAACGTTGGAATGATATAATTATTTCTTTAACACAATTTCTGATACAAGCTTTTCTACAAGCCTTGCACTTTTATAAAAAACTATGAATTTTAATTAAGGTAATCACAGTCAAAGACGATAGAGGTAGCTGAAAATATATTTAAGTATGCTTATATCTAATACAAAATACATTTTATACTTTATAATTTAATTAGTTTTCAATGAAGTTTTCTAGAAACTAAGCCCTTAAATCCCCCTTCTAAAATATGTTGTTAATCAGAGTCAAACACTTTAGAGGTAAGTAGCCGAAAATATATTTTAGTGTGCTTACATCTAATACAAGTACATTCTATATTTTTTAATTAGTTTTCAATTAAGTTTTCTAGAAACTGAGTTCTTAGAAAATCCCGCTTCTAAAATATGTTTCACTGACGATCCAAACTATATAGTAAAACAAATAAGTTTTAAACTTGACTGTATAATTTACTTGTTTTGTAAAATTAGTTTTAACATTTAATAAAAAAATCCATGGAAAATGGATCATGAACTATTTACATGTGAAAAAGCAAGGTTCCTATGTAATGAAGTCCATTGTTCAAGTATGAACAGAGCAACAGCAGCGGTTGAAATTATTCCTAGCAGGATTCTTTCTAATACCATTACTAATAATAAAAGCGGTCAAGTGCGAGACGGTCTCGCAGGTGCAGGCTTCCGTACAATCAAACAAAAACCTGTAGAACTGTACATTATTATTTACTGACATAAAGACCACAAAATTCAAAAGATACTGCAATTTTTGAGGTCTAGCAAAAACGCCCATAGGTATATTTATTTTAAAAATAATCATCATCAATCAATCATCATCAATCAATACATATAATAAATCTGTAGAAGTCGAATTTCTGTACAGTGAAAAAAAATGCTAAACACCTAGTCAAGGGGATGTAAGAAGTGAAATAGAACTAATTTAATTTTTTTTTTTTCAAATTTTTTGTTTCTCTGTTTGTCTGTTTATCTGTTTGTCTGTTTGTCTGTCTGTTTGTACGGGCTAATCTTTGGAACGGCTGGACCGATTCCAATGAAATTTTGTGTGGTGGTAGCTTATGTCCCTGGTCAACATATAGGATACTTTTGATCCCGGTAAATTAAAGAGTTCCCGTGGGATAGTTAAAAAACTGTAATTAATTTAACAGCTTTGTAAACAACAACTAATGAACTAAATTTAGTAAAATTTGTTATGCTAATACCTTATGTTGCCGCTTGAACAAAATATTAACTTATAGTAAAACTTATTAAGCCAATCAAGTTCCCGCGGGAAAGTAAAACATTACAAAAATATGTTTAGCAGGCGTCTTTCAAGTAATGAAGTTTTATGATCGTACTTTATATGCCTGGTCAACATTTAAGATACTTTTCATCCTGAAAAATTAGAGAGTTCCCGCGGGATAGTTAAAAAACCCATGGCTACTTATCTACTTAGCACAATCAAATGCGGCGGAGCTGCGGGCAACAGCTAGTAATATAAAAAAGCGCAAAACAATTGCTTTAATTATCAGTTCAAAAAGTATCTACGTATATCTGCGAGTTTGTATTGCCCCTACCCTGGAGCATCATCAGATGTCTCTTCCAGAAAGTGGAAGGAGTTTAAAATTGGGTCGAATATTTCGATATCATGGTATGAATATGATTGCACACGAATATAAAAATCATTTCTAAAGAGCTCATGTGTCTGTGACTTTTCATAAAGTGAATCCTTTCTTTTTTTATGTATTGATTTTTCTCAATCGTCCCTTTGCCTTTGTAGATTCGTTAAAGAATTTGAATAAAACATTATTGTAACCTCACCAAATCCAAAATCTTCGTTTTATCGGTTCTTTTTGGCTTCCGTAGCAAAATGATAATAATGGAACATTTTTGGTACGACTTCATCCGTCTGTCTGTCTGTCTGTATATCTGTCTGTATCTTATGTGCATTAATTTACGATTTATATACCCACTTATCTTAACTTTTGTTATATCAAGTAAGTCCTAGATTATAAATAAATATCTAATAATTATCACTAAAGTAATAATCTTTATTAAAGTCAGCATTTTTATAATGGGCAGGGCAGGTTATTACTGACTCCGGCAACGCCCTTAATCAGGCAACCCTTGAAGGGAGTGACATAAGAAGAGCTCAGGTAAACACAAAACGACAAACATTATGGTAAAGTTTGTTTTGCGTAATGGACAACACAAACTTAGTTATACCTATGTTAGTCGACTTCGTTACATAAAGACAATATAGGTCGTCACAAGACAACGTTCAAGTCAATTTAGGTTGTCTTAATTAGTCTTGGGACTTTTCTGTAATTTGCGAACATAAAAGAGAACACTAATAGCTAGTAATAACTAAACTTAATACCTGGATAGTAAATTGTTTTTAGGGTCGCGTACCTCAAAAGAAAAAAAACCGGCCAAGTGCAAGTCGGACTCGCGCACCGAGGGTTCCATACCATAAAAGAAGTAAAACATTGAAAGAATCACTTTTGTTCATGAATTTACGATATTATATATTATATATTATATTTATATATTATATATATTTATATTATCAAAAAAAGTACATAAGTCAGTGAGTTGATTTTATTTTTCCTGTAAAATATACGTTAACTTCTATTAATCATAATTATTTCAGATTTTTCGATTGGTAAACTTCGGAGATAAGGGGGGGGGACGGTATTTTTTTCGACAGTTTGCCCAATAAATCAAAAACTATCAGGCATAAAAATAAATAAAAATTAGTTTTAGAATACACAAGTAACGCCCTTTCATATGATACCCCACACAATATTATTATCTCATTTTTAAAATTTGTCGACCCGGTTTTCCCCCCGTTTTAAATAAAAATAAAAACAATTTTCAAATTTTTACGATTGTTATGACGTCGCGTCACTATTACCTATAACTATTCTAAATTTCAAGTCGATAGCATGAATAGTTACTGAAATAATCGAGTGTGACAGACGGACGGACGGACGGACGGACGGAGAAAGTCTCACCATAAGGGTTCCAAATTGGTATGGAACCCTAAAAAAACGGAACCTTTATAAGATCACTTTGTTGTCCGTCTGTCTGTCTATTTCTATTATAATTTGCAATACATAATATGTATTAATGTATTTTCTACATCGTAATTCGTTTTGTATATAAATTGACTATTGACTATGTAATTTATAAATTATTTATTTCAAATATAGAGTTCAAGTTCTCCCTTTGAATAGGGAACTTTATATTGAAAAGTTGAAGTTAACGCAATAATTCAAAACTTGTAATGAATTAAAATTTACGGCCGCTGAGCAGTTCGAATCTACGTAGGTATAAAACCTAGAGCTTTTTATTCTTCAATGGGTGTTGTGAACAATGCGTAATTGCTGGGGTTGAAAACTATGCATTTACTAATATGTCAATGTCCGTCCCCCTTTATTTTTTTATGAATTTAAATTTAATTTTGGCTAAAGAATTATTAAAAGAAATACAAAATTAGTTTTCATAAAATGTGTCTTTGGTAGTTTTTATTTATTATTTATTTTAAAGTCCGTTTAGTAGTCTCAAAAGCTTGCAAGTGAAAATAGGCGCTCTTTCAATACAACAACAACTTCGTAATATTGTAAGGGTACTTAAGTACCCATTCAAAACCCTAATTTTACAACAATTGAACACACACTTCTCCACTTAAACACTTGTAGAGTTTATGAACTAATTTCAAGTTTATGAAAGTTTACTGAAAAAGTTCCATGAAAAGTTTTGCAATTTTTCATTAACAATAAAAAAACACATTCAAGTAGAATATCAATAATGACCAATATATTCTATTATAGAATATTATTATTGAGTTAAGGTCCTCAGAACATGGTTCTAATGATTTTATTTGAGCGCAGCGTAAACGTCCTTTTAGGAACGCGTCCCGACCTCGACTGAACTCTGAACTTGAGGAGAGTCGCTGTTATCACTTGACAATGAGATTTATCACAAGGCGGGACAGGACGTTCATTAAAGTCTTCAAAGTACATAATATTATTGTAAGCTAGGGCCCGGATAACACTAATGCTATCTGAATCTAATCTTAATTTTCAATTTCCTCCGCACAAAAATGAAAGATACGAGCATTTTCATGAAAAACAGCCGACTAATTTTCATTGTGCATATTACTTTTAGTCTTCACTTTTCTTATATTTTAATCAAGCCTTTATTCGTTTTCGTCCTGATCTATGTTTATGTGGATCTTAGATACTTATAAGTTAAGAACAAAATTTGTAAAAAAATGAAAAATGAAATCAATGAATTCTGAAAACAGCAAATACATTTCGTTTCATAAATACATTTTTTTTTAAATAACATTATGTACTGGGGATCGCAATTGGTCTTTGTTATTCGACAGTAGTTAAAATAGTTTTTGAGTTGCCTAGTCTTTAAAATTGCATTGGTACACAAAATAAGTCGTTTTCTTCTTACGCGTAAGATCAATTCTACTGAACAATAAAATTTCTCGTGGCTGGTATCAAGAAAACTAACGGGTTACCAAAAGGGAAACTTTTGATGCTATTAATTTAGTTCGTTTGGATTCGATGGGTTGAGCCCTCCAATGCTGTCTTGAGACATCATCATCCATCTAACACGTCCTTAAAGTGAGACTTGATTTTGATTTACAGCCATCGGATCCCTAGACAGTGAACGAATGTTCAATTATATGTGTAGAGTATCAAGATTTATGTGTATCGATCCGTGGCAAACCATTACCGCTACATGCTCCTTATTTACATAAGTCTTTGGGGATATATTTAAACATTCTTTAAGATTCCTATTTCAGGATGCCATTTGAGATATCAATTCTGAGATAGGGAAGATACCATACTTCACTAGGTATTTTCGATAAAATCTGAGGATAAAATATATTGTCGATGAAATTTGTTAACACAAAAACTAGAATTTCACTCGGTCTTCTCCTTCGGGAACATTTGGGGGATGTCCCTTCGGGGGGCCTCTGAGGGGCTAAGGTCAAACCATGACGGTGAGAGATGACAGGCACTGTCAAGTGTCAACAATAGCGTCGCCGTCCTGTGTGTGGGATATTGGGGTCCAGGGGGCCTACCACCGTGACTTAAAAGTAATATTATTGTAATATTGTTTTGACATTTTCATACAATGTCAGTGTGGAAATTTTAAAACAATATTACAATAATATTACTTTAGGTCAATGTGGTAGGCCCCCAGATCTGTCACGCGTCAAATGAAAATCACATCATAGTACAAAACAAAGTCGTTTTCCGCTGTATGTCTCTATATATGCTTAGATCTTTAAAACTACGCAACGGATTTTAATGCGGTTTTTTAATAGATATATTATTTAAGAGAAAGGTTTATGTTTTTATTAAAACATGCATAATGTAATAGAGTAATTCGTGCGGGAGAATTACTCCTGCACTCCGAAACTACTAAACTACCAGCTGAAAGTTGGTATGGAAATAATATATATGTTACAGTCATAGTGATTAAACAGTTATTATTAATAATGACTGGTTACTATGGATAATAACCAAATTGACTAGACAATTTGATAAATTAATCACTTTATCTGGATATTATTCATAGGCGCTGGTCACAGTCGGCGAAAGTGATAATACGGTCTATTTGGCTTGTAAAACCCCCCCCGTTCTTCATCCCGCTGCCGCGTGGCGTGATCCGTAGCTGACTAAATTGTTGTTACGTTGATTCTTAAAATAATTAAAATTCTTAAAATACTAAGTAAAGTAATAGTTTTCGTGAAATAATTTTTTTAAGTTTTAAAATTTTAAGGTTAATAATTTAGTTTTCCCTTACACTTTTCAAGACTCGTTCGACGGAGCCCCGCTTCGCGGGGCTCCTATTTCTGGGTGGTCATAAAAGAAAATAACCACTCAGAAGGATGGCGGGGCCTTGCAGGCCCCGCCATCCTCTTCGTCACCTAACCCAACCGAGTCGGGGTGCCCTCAAGTCCCGAGCTCGCTTCGCTCGCTCCTAGACCCTGTATTTATCCTATTATTAAATTAAAATATTAGCAAACTGGCAAAGAAATACGTTAAATGTCGTCTGAAATAACCTAACAAATTATGATTTTTAATAATAATTTTTCTTATTATTTCTCGTTAATTTGAGTTATTTACGAAAGCTAGTGACATTGTGAAGGGAATTACATAAAAACATTCATAAATAAGTTAGTAAACAGGTAAATAATCTTTATCCATACTTGCTTTATCACATTATCCAAGTCTTCGAAGATGGTATAAATAATAGCTGGTTAATGTGATTAATTCTATATCAATTATCACTTTAACCAAATTGAGTTGATATTATTAATAATGACCAGATGGTATGTATAATATCCGGATTAATCGCTTTGGCTGTGACATATACATATATCCTGGTTTTACACGAAGGTTACTTTTTATCCTGGAAAATGGAATTTTTCGTGGGATTTGTATAAAACTGGAATTCACTGGGTATCGTTGGAATCCTTAGATCCTTCCGAGTAGCATAGGCTATATTTCTTTTTGAAAAAATCGTTTTACCTCAGCCGCAGTCGTGTTTTTTAATTTTTAAATTATTTACTTGTTTACCTAAGTAAATCGGTTATGATCTACCATTGTAGATCATAACCGATTTACTTAGGTAAACAAGTAAATAATTTAAAAATTAAATGTGGAAATTGTGAGCTCAGGACATTTCCTGAGCTCACAATTTCCAGGTCTGGCCAAATTTTTCATAATACCTATGATACCTACAGAATTTATTGCGTGAGAGTTTCAACAAACAAACTTGTAGAGCACGAACATGACTAATAGTTGTTCGTTTGTAATAATGTTCTGTGGTTTAATTCAACACATAAAACTTTGTACCCTAACGTGCCTAGCTGTCAAAGGGATCCCTACATCATTGTACATTAGGTATTCCATTAAAACGGACGGTCAGACATTGTGTCTGTGTAGCTATTCAAAGAAAATATTGACCGGTGACCCATGTCTTCGCGGAAGTGTTGCTATTTATAGTGGAGCCTGTTGAAGCTTAATAGATAATAATTTTGTTTGCAATATGCGCAAACACGCTTGCTGTGTTCCAATTATTATCAAAAATTAATTAAAATGCAAATACTTTGTAGTTAAGAAGCAGTAGTGCTGGAAAATATCACAGAAAAACGCCGTTTTACCCAACGATTTAAATCTTTGGTTTTACCAAAGACTTCTATGTAGGTATCCCTAGGTTTTACCTAATTATTAAAGGTGGTCTCAAGCTGTGACAAACTGGGATCCTCGGAATTATTGGAAACCTATAATTACTATTTTTTAGTAATTATGACCTTAAACGAGTTCAAGTTGGTATATAATATTAGCTCTACCCGTTTCTAAAAAAAGTGATATAAAGTAAAGACATAATATGGACAAAAAAATAATTCTATAAGGTCTCTAATTAATTATCATTGTTCCTTTTTTTCTGAGGTACGAAACCATAAAAAAATCAAATTCAAGAGTGACTTCCCTTGTGAATAATGACATCATAGTGATCATTTCAGTGATTTATTCTATATTTAATTCAATTGGGGATTGGGTGGGATTGGGTTCCTTATTGCGATTTGAAATCTATTCTTAAAAATGTTATTGTTGGCCTACTTGTAAAAAGTCGAGAGAAAACTTTTTGTGTTAGGTGCCAGTAATTACACAAAATTTTGTTTACAAAGCCTCTGGGATTTGTAAAGACAATTTTGTGTATTTTAGGTACCTTAACAACAAACAAGCAAAAAATTGTTGATTTTTAAATAATCAAAGAAACCGAGCAAATATAACAAATTGAAAATTACATTGAGCAATAACTCACTTACAAAAGTCATGGAAACTCGCTATCCTCGCCTACATCTCAACCTTTTCGTTTCACACAATAAAGTCCTTTGGAAGATAAGAATATTTCTAACAATTGAATATTTTTATTGTAGTTATCCGTTATACTAGCAGGTTTTCCTGACGCCTATTCAGAAACGAAGTGTAACGCGATACGAAAGTACGGACGCACAAAAGAGAGCCGCTGAAAATAACACGGTCAAAAATAAAAGGTCCAAATAAAGATGAATAGGTAGCTTCAATTTATCTCGGACACTTTTTGGGGAATGAAAGATAAAAGTTCTTATGGTGAGGATGCCATGCTACTATAGCCTTGGCCCTTGATGCCCTCATGTAAGATATATTGAGGAAATTTATTACATTATTTCCTTGTTTGTGTAGAAAATTACGTGTTTATTGTGTTATCTGCCTTAAGAGAGTTCCTCATTCAATTCATCTTCTCATTCTGTGATTCATTTCACCTCAAATTAGGGTCTCGGCATATTTATTAGAACTACTGAAATACTAAAATCTATTGAAAACTTCGTTACTAAGTATGTACCTAAACCTTATTTGCCAAGACGGCTAGGGCTTAGCTTACCTTGAATTTACCGTACTTTATTTAAAACCACCACCCCATTGCCATCGCTAAATAGTTAATATATAATAATTTAGCGATAATTATACATATTTTGTTAATTCTAATTCCTACTTCACTAAAAATTTTATGTTTAAGAGTTAAGAGACGAAAATTTTAATTGAGTAAGTATAATATTACATTACAAGCTGGTGTAATTAATTATTATAAGTACCTACGGAGAAAATTCTCAAACGCGAATATTTTTCACCTGAAACAACTGGGGTTTAAAAATTCAGTTCGCTCTTTTAGAACTAGAATAACTGAAGTTCATAATTTATTTTCAAAAGCTAAAGTTATTTGCTTTCTTTTGGTAAAGTAATTTGTAATATCAAACTTAGATAAGCATTGAAATAAAACTTGCTGCTATGGAAAATACCTAGGTATTTAGTTAGTAGTTACTATAATAGTATAATAATCATGAAAATTATTAAGGTTATTGTAAAAAATTTGAATTCCATTAGAAGTTAAAAGTCTTTACATTAACTTTTATGAAGCCTAGTTTATTGGCCCTCGGGTATTTGTAATAGCTTGCTCGCTTCCGGATCCTTGATTAGGGTCGAAAATTTATTAAGGCTATCTAAACTTTGCACCCAAGGTACCTATCTGCCCGAATCCCCCAATCTATAGCTTTATTATACAAAATCGAGTTATTAAGTAAATCCAAGCAAGGGATACCGTTTGAACGAAAAATCGGATATTAACTCTCATATTTAATCCTGAATAATAGTAGGTACCTTAAAACCGTTAAAAAATGATCTTTAAATGAAAAAAGTTTCTTCAAATTAAAGACCGGTTTCCATCAAATCAGAGAGACGTGCTTTGGTAATCAATCAATGGAAGCTTCAGACAACGTTTTAGTACATGAGTGTGTACTTTGTTTTATGTGTGGCATAATGTGTGGAAATAAACATATTTTTCTTTCTTTCTTTCTTTCAATCAGATTTCGTTATTTCCACATATCCTCTGCAATGGACCAAGTGGAGAGGAGAGATTTCTTTTTTTTCACTAGAATTTTGTGCCGTGAGTGAGCTAGCGGCGCGGCAGAGCAGAGATATCTATACTTAGTTGAGCGGTAGACCGACCAGCGCCGCGGGTGGTCGAACGAACCACGAACGGTGGTACGAACGGCGAAAACTTCTCTTCTCGCAACGCATCTCCTCTCTGCATTGGTGGAAATAACTAGACAGCTTCGTATCGCTTCTCTCGTCTCCGCATTGGTGGAAACCGGGCCTAAAACAACACTTAATTTAAAGAAAATTAACGAAGAGCGATACCTGATCTAATTAATTTCCTTACCGGTTGATTAAAAACGGGAGTCGTACAAGCAGCTATATACACCGATTTATATTGTATCGGTGCAGCTATAAGTAATTCAGACCTCTGTCTTCTGGCGTTTGAATCCTAGGCACGAACCTACCTCTGACGTTCGACAGTGCGTCATGCGTGTCTTGTTTATATTTTTACTTTTATCTTGCATCATCCTGCGCTTACCAAATGTTCCTGTATGAGATTGCTCAATAAGGCCGCTTTCGCACTCTGTGTTCTTTTATATTGCGTCTCTCTATCTAGGTATACAGGTATACCTATGTTCATTATACTGTGTGCGATAAAGTTATACAAATAACTAAAGTATATGGAATCTATATAGTTGTAAGAAAACAAACACACAGGAGTTAAAGTTATGTGGGTTTATTTTATAATTTAGCTTTTCTAATGGGTAAATAATAACTTTGATTATGAATAAGAAATCAACTTTTATTTACAGCCCAGTACCTAATAAGTTTGTCAGGACTTATGCGTATAAGATAGGGCCGACGAATACATGATTCCTTGGTTTGGAACTTACTTATCTATATGAGAGACATACCCAGACCGCAACTTCATGAAACTTATAATCATAAATTATAACTAAGTATAAGTTACATTTTCGGTCGATCTCATAAATATGCGTAGGTAGACCAAAGGCGTAGACCGTAGGTATTATAACCTATACAGTGCGACAAGGCAGTATCTTGGCGCGTGTCCAAAATCGGCACTAACGCCGCTATCTTATGATACTGTTTTGATATTTCGCTCTGTCGGCATATCACTATTGTATGTTGTATTGTTTTTGCTTAATATTAACTAAAATAAAAGTAAAATTGAGAAAATTTTATTTTCTGGCTGCCTTCGTTCTATAAAAACGCCCTCCTGACCAATGTCATTCAAGTGCCAAGAGAGCCTTGTCAGTTGTCGGACTGTAGTTGAGTACAAGAACCATTATAAACAGTTATTGTTACATAATATTGTAACCGGTGAACGGATAACAAAATAGAAGCCGCCGTGGCTCACAAATTTTTCGAGACAGAACTGAACAGAACAGAAACAAAATAGCAAGAGTCAAAATGAGTCGTGACTGGTCAAGGGTTGGCCACGCGCATTGTGTCAACTGGACTGGATTCATGTGGACTACTGGACTGGACTGGAATGGAACTGAAACTGGAATGAAATGGTGTGTTAATTTTTAATGTATTTTTTTCGTAACAGACACATAATTAACGGAAGCAATACTACCCTGTTATCATTTTTCAGTTGTTTCAATGTAGCTGACATTTAAATTTGCTTCTTATTTTTTTAATTGTTATCCTCACCGACATATATGTTGGCGGTTATCCTATACCTAACTCATGGGATGAAGTTCCGCGCTATATTAAGGTAAATAAAATTAAACACGAATATCAGTTTAAACAATACATTTTATTTAAAAAAGTTTAATCAATAATCGTTCACAGGAATGGCGAGTTAAAATAACATCTTGATGTTTAAAAAAATTATAATATATTCAATTTAATATTTAATTTGATAAAGTACATTAAGCCTCTTTTTTTACAATAAATATAGCTTTAAATGTGTTAAAATAAATTAGTACCTATTTATAACCGTAACTAACAATCTGTGTATTAAGATGAGATAAAACATACTTAATATTTCGACAAAATTAAAATTATTACAGTCAGTTTTTTATAATATTGTGTAAATACAACTAATAATTGAAGTTAACAATGTTGATGGGTCAAAACAATGGACGCATTTATTCATTCGAGTTAAAAAAGATCTAAACTTAAGCATAAGTATTAAAAGTTGTGCTATACTTTTTACAAAAGTGTCCATGAGCAAGGATAACACTTTCTAGATGTTTAGAGATTTATACAAGTATGCAGTAAGCTCAGACTACAGTGGCAGTAAGTACAAAAAGTACAGAATGAATGAAATGAATAATTTTCCAAATTTAATATGTGGACGTTATCTAGGTAGGGAATATAACACCTAAAGAACTATCCCAAATCAAGGAATGCTAACATTTATAATTGCTGGCAGAAACAATCCAGTCTTTGGTAAGATGAGACGCAATAAAAACTTGTGTTAAAATGTGCGATACCTTGCAAAAAAAAACAAGTCTGTTTTTTACGATTCTATATTGTATTTAAAGTATTTTTACTTTAAAAAAGGGAAATGCAATGATTTGATTAAAAATATTTAAATAATAGAAAAGTATAAAGATTCTTTGATATGCAATATGAGATTATACACATAACTAAATTTTAGCTAGGCAGGTGCCCACTTTCTAAACGACCATCGGTTTTTAAGTAAAGCATTATAATCACATAATTTTGATAAATAATAATGTATTCATTAGTCTAGGCATCATATAATATGGAAACATAGATAAAAGTTAATAAAGAGCCGATTTCAGCTTTAGGAACTGAATTTTGATTACTTGAACCTAAACACATTTTATTATCTACGAATTGAAATTGGTAACATTCAATCTATGTTTCAATATTATGAGATTAATAATTATTGATTAAAAATAATTTTGAATACTCTATGGACAAACCGACTACAATTCGGGAAGCCATTAACAAAAATATCCTTAAGACTATATAGTATGCTCTAGAAACTTCAAAATGCGTTTAAAGTAGTTGCAGACGGTTACACAACAGTTTAAAGACCTTTTAACATATGGGTCTTTGTACTTCTGTACATCTTTAACAGGTCTTAATTTGACTACTGTCAGTGAAGTGGACTATTCCACGTTATCACAGCCACTGTAGAACATGGCGTCCGTATGCATTTATTACGGACTTTACCGCATTTTGGGCGTATCCAAAATAACTATTCCAAACTCAATTTTTATTCTAGTTCCATTTGACTCAGTTAAGCGCGCCGTTTCCAAAATATCATAATTCTACAATAGCTCTAAATATACACATTACTTAAGTCGAAATCAACGACTCTGCCCGCAAAATTCAAAATTTTCATGGTTTTTTGCAATTTGTTCGCTAATAACACATCAGAGGTTTATGGCAGCCAATTTGCAAGAATGGCAGTTACTTTTTTACATGTTTATATCAAAACTTTTGCATAAAAATGTCTATCCTAGGAAATTAATCCGAGTGAAGAGTTGTAAGTGAGCAACTCGCAAATCTCGGACTAATTTCTTTAACTCGACACTTTCAAGCAGAGACTTTTATATACACACGTGAAGATGCTATTGGGATTCCCGCAATTTGACTGTCATAAGCCTATTATGACTTATTAGCTTAAAAATCGCGAAAAACCACAAAAAATTTGAATTTCACGGGAACACCCGTGGTGTGCGCCTTAAGTCGCAATAATCTCACGATTGCTCAAGTACTGTGTGTCATGCTAACCATGAGTGTTCTAAGTAAACCAACCAATCGGATTGGAGTTACGCCCCGCCATATTTGAATGGTAAAAATACTTCTATGCTACTTCCACTCAGTGATATGACTTCATTAACTTGGAATACTACTTAACTACTGTATATCGGATTGGATACGCCCAAAATGCGATGAACGTGGTTTATAAACTTACCTAAATGCTAATTCTTAATTCTAATCAACCATAAATACTGAATCACTCGACTCTCGATTTTTATTAAACTGCGGTGTTTTAAATCAAACCTAGACCTAAATGCAATAAATAAGGCTTACTTTTATAAAACGGTCTACTTTTAGGTCTAGCTTGCTTTTTCACATTTTTTGAAGTAGGTAAGTAAGTGTACAGGCGTGTATGAGGTTTCGGAAATTGGAGGACCGCAACTACTCATTTAATTGTTAGATTTATATTATTAGATGCAAAGAATAGACAGTCTTGTCTGTTGCTTGCAACCTAGCAAACTACTTAGTATATCATTGGCTGCAACCTTCTTATATAGACCTAATTATAAAAATATAAGTAAAGTTGCAAACCTTCACTTGCTGAAACTTAACACACGTCTACACAACACCCCAATCGATTGCACTTTAGTAATTTTTCAATTTTTTGCACCTACGCTATGCACTTTGTTAGTTGTGTCTGGTAGATAAACAGTTCATGACCTAATTAGATAGCAACGTTCATAAAAATGGCTTATCATTATTAAACACCATTTTTACAAATACGAGTAGGTAATATCTGTATAGTCATAAAGATATTCCAGACGGTTTTGTACGTCATGTTTTATCAAAAATCATAAAAAACGATGTCAATGTACCTACAAACAGAAACGTTTCATTCAGTGTCATCACTAAGCTATATTATGTAAGGTAAGTGATAATAATGTATGATGATTTGAATGAAAACTGAACATACAATTGTAATCATATGACTTTTCCATTCCATTTATAATTGCTTTTGATGCGATTAAAGTACGAAATTCAAAAAATCTATAAGAATGACAGATCCGATCGCTGAATAGATCAAATGACTTCTGGACAGTCAACTGTCATTCTCCAATGAATCGACTCGGGTCTATTTCCAATTAAAAACACACCGCAGTTGAATCAACCGTAACTAATACCCGTTCGCAGAAGATTTGCCGATGACTTCATATTTCATACTCATCGGCAAAGCTTCTTCGAACGGGTTATAATAAGCATAATATAATCCGTATCTGTTTAGAGTGAGGACACGAATATCAATACATTACTGTTCTCTCACGCGCTATCAATGTTTCGTATAGTAACTAGTAAACGAGCAAGAGGCAAATACGTCATACTTAGTGATAGTCGTAAACTTACTCTGAACGGAATTTATGGCGAAATCAACGAGTCTTTTTATAACCCGAAATTAAAAATTTCGTGGTTTTTTGCAATTTGTACGCTAATTAGACATAATAGGCTTATGGCACTCAATTTGCGGGAAATGGCAGTATCATTTTTACATGTTTATATCAAAATCATTGCTTAAAAATGTCTATCCTAGGAAATTAGTCAGAGTATCGAGTTTTAAGTGAGTAACTCGCAAATCTCGGACTAATTTCCTTAACTCGACACTTTCAAGCAGAAATTTTTATAGAAATACGTGAAGATGATACTGGAATTCCCGCAATTTGACTGCCATAAGCCTATTATGTCTTATTAGCCTAAAAATCGCGAAAAACCACAAAAAAATCGAATTTCGCGGGCACACCCGTGGCATGCTCTGTAAATACTTATAAAAGAGTTAAAATAACTTAGCAGTCTACGAGTATTTGGTGGAGTTGCCAGCGCCCACTTTGTTCTTGATCCATTTGTTGGTGCGCGTGAAGATGTCGGGCTGTTCGTGCTGTGATGGGTCTTGCCACGCCGCAAGGTTCACCTTTTTGATCTCTTCACACGACACGACGGGATTGCTATGGAAAAAAAATCCAATTTTAATCTCTATGCGCATGATATAAAACATAATATAGCCGCCTTTTTACTAGATGGCTGGATCATCACAGAAATAGTAGGTACTGCTACAGAATATTGCTACCGTGTGAAGAAAATGTTTATAAAGTCACGTTGACGTCAAGATTAACTTAATGATTCCAAAAAATAAGTTTTTACTCGTCAGTTCATTTGTGTTGACCTCAGCAAGCCCTCGAGTTCTCATGGGAGTCATTGTCGCCATATTGGATTTGAAATGTCGGCACTTAGTTAACCATACATTCCGAACAATAGCTGCTTTAAAATCATTAGCAAGTTTTGACCCGAATATAATACACATACTTGAGTTAAATAAAAGTTTGTAATAGAAAACTCACTGGGTTTAAGTGGCGTATGATTGCGGTAGCCTACAAAATTCAGGATCCTATCAATACAAGTGACCAGTGAAACCAATTACGTAAATGAAACCAGACCTACAGAATGCAGGCACCTTTGAGAACACCAAGTGATTGGTGAAGCCGATAGTGTAATACCCTAAGACTCACGGCGAGAAAGATCGTTAAGAAGTTCGCCGAGATTTCTCGAAAAAAAAACAAACAAATTATCCACACTCTCAATTTTCTCATTTGTGATTGTGATAAGAAGTAATCCTTTGTCTCGGGCCAACATACCGACGCCGATCAGAGAACAGGCGACTGCGAGAACGAGACGGCGAGAAACTCCTCACATTCACGCTTCTCGGGTGTACACGGGGGTTCTTGGCGTGAGTCTGTTGGCGGTTTTATAAAAACAAGTCTCACCTCTCCGACGGTGGCTGGAACACATCCCTCTGCACGCTGTTGATGTCAGTGTTATCGCAGAGCAGCCTGGCGAGGGAGGCGCGGCGGATCTCCGCGAGCTGCCTCTTCGAGAAGCTGCCAGCCTCGCCGCTGTGCGTGTAGAAGTAGCGGTCGCCGCTCCGTGTGCGCCAGAGTTGCTCCTCTGCGAAAAAGAACATTTGAATAAGTCAGTGAAATACACAGAGAAAAGAGATCGAGCGAAGTAGACAAAATAATAGTAGAGTATCTTTATACGCGCACATCCTAACCCCGCTAGACGCTATTGAAGCCTTCTCCTAAAAGTAATGTAATAACTTTTCATAATATATACGAATAATTGTATATCATGACATTTTTGAAAAGAGCAAGTGCCGAGTTTCTTGCCAGTTCTTCTCGGTGCAAACCTGCATTCCGAACTTAGCGGTAGAGTTTTTGACATTTCATGGGCGCCTATTATCCTATCCTATACCTTTAAACGAGCAATTCTTGTATATATATTTCTATATAATCTGGATCTCGGCAACGGCTTCAACGACTTTTATGAAATTTAGTATAAAGGGGGTTTTGGGGGCGATAAATCGATCTAGCTAGGATTCATTTTTAGAAAATGTCGAATTTACCAAAAAAAATAATAATAAAAATATGACTTCTGCTGCCATCTATTAGCCAGTAGTTAAACTACCGAGCGAAGTATTTCTGCTGCCATCTATTATCCAGTAGTTAAACTACCGAGCGAAGCTCGGTCAACCAGATATTTTAGGCTTATGTGAAATAAAGAATTTCATTTCATTTCTTCCTAAAAATTCTTCAAGAATGGGCATGGCGAATGAAAACGTCGTAAGAAAACCTGTAAACCTGCGAATTCTGATTATCTGCAAAAATAAAGTAGATCAAATCTTGACAAGGACCGTATGAGATACTGTAATAATTATGTCGATAAACTTACTGAGGAAGCACGTCGCAGTGGGTCCCAACAAAGAGCCGTCGAGGGGATATTCCGCCATCACGCCCACCACTACATCGATGTCACTGGGATGCTCGTACAGTGCAGACAGCTTGTCGATTACCTGCAACACAATAACATACACTTGTATCCAAATTATTTCAAAATCACCTGAACATATTATACCAAAATTTACAATCATTGATGAGTAAGTATTGCAAACTTGAGAATACAAACGGATGGTTTCCATCCATCCATCACGGTGCCATATCCATTTACCGGGGACCGGGGTGGAAGGAGAAAAACCCATCTGCCACGGTAGCTTCGGTGTGGTTCTTTACCGGGGTAGATGGGATTTTATTGCACGCATTTTCTCATCTGCCTTAGTAATGTTATTATGAATTGGTACTTGACAACGATCTCATCTAATGGTAAGTGATGATGCAGCGAAGATGTTAACGTACTAACTTAGAAGAGGTAAGTCAAGTCACCCCAACGGTTTCCACACAGCATCGCACCGGAATGCTAAATTGCTTTGCGGAACGTCTTTGCTGGTATTAGTACATACGGGCGGCGATAATAGTAATCAAACTAACGGTGATAGATAGATTAGATTGAAAATACTTTATTGTACACCATTACAAAACGTATGAAAAAACAAATAAAATAATAAGCAAAACAAATGTACAATTGACGGCCTTAGCGCTACACAGCGATCTCTTCCAATAATGATAATGATGCAATAATACAGCAGGGCAATCGGCTAAAAATGTATCATTCATTAAAGAACTGTATCAATGTCAAAACGTGATTTTCAAGCGTAGTGATTGGTCAACACCCGTGTTTTGACATTGATACAGTTCATTAATGATTGATACATTTTTAGCCGATCGCCCTGCTGTTGTTTAAGGGATAGAAGTAAATGGAAAGTCGTACCTCCTGCGGTATGACGTCAGCGAGCTGCGCGAAGGTGGTGGGTAGGGGCAGGCCGCACAGCGCGCGGTAGAGCGCGTAGCCGGGCAGGCCGTGGTCTCTCCCGCGCTGGATGTCCACCGCCATCACGTCTAGCCCGCCCAGCCATTGGTTGTGGAGCTGAAACAAAAAGACCGTAAGTATTACTACGGAGTACATAGTATCTAACGGTACAGCAATGCTATTCTACAAAATGTCCATCTCTAAAACAGCTGCCAGACAGCTGCCAAGCCGAAGATGTCATGCAAAATTGTACTCTATTACAACTGACAAATTCATAGATGCATAGATGTACGCTCGTCGCTGCTTTAAGTATTTTTGCAGAATAGCACGGCAGAGGGTTCATTTCGCAAGATGATTTATAGAAATAGCGCTGACACAAAAAAGTGCAAAAGTTCCTGGCCCCGCCTCCGCGATCCACCTAAAGCTGTGCTCTCTTTCTATCGCGTAAATGTATCTCTTTTGAAGTACTAAGGTTGACTCATAATCGGGCGCACACAGCGCGTGAAGAACTAACGCGTGCAACGTAGCCGTCAGCGCAACGGCCTTCTGTAATGAGTACGTCGAGACGGCTACCTGTAGCTTCGTCGATCACGTGATAAGTGAACATGGCACGGTATTACGAAAACTTATGGGACACACGGTCTGCCCCCTGAGCCAGGTGACAAAAAGCGTTACGTCGCGACGAATAGAAATGAAACAAAATTAAAAAAGACATAATTAAACTCACATCATCATCATAGTTGAAGTCCAACTTCTGGCTTTTCTGGTTGACCATTCCGCGGAGAATGTTCTCGAGGCCCTTCTTCTCCGCCAGCAGCTGCGGGTTGAAGTAGCTGTCCTTCAGCCGGCGCTCGGTCACGTTGTGGTTCGCGTCAACCATCTGGATGTCCTGGTCGAGCAGGCTGTTGACGAAGTGGAAGGCGGCCGTGGCGAAGGAGTTGGTGACGGTGGGGTCGATGTCCGAGCTGTAGCCGATGTCGTAACTGTCGTACATGTCGTCGAACTGTTTACCTGAAGCAACCATTAATTGGTGTTACCTACTTAAGCTTTGAAGCTTTTTTTTTTTACGCTATACAAGTTAGTACTTGACTGCGATCTCACCTGATGGTAAGTGATGATGCAGTCGAAGATGTTAGCGTACTAACTTGGAAGGGGTAAGTTATGTCACCCCAACGGTTTCTACACAGCATCGTACCGGAACGCTAAATCGCTTGGCGGTACGTCTTTGCTGGTAGGGTGGTAAGTAGCCACGGCCGAAGCCTCCCACCAGACCAGACTTGAGCCAATTTAGAAATTATAAAATTCCAAAGTGGCCCGTGGCGGGAATCGAACCCGCGATCTCCCACTCGAATCCGAGCGCGCGTCCCCTGCGCCACGGAGGTCGTCAAGGCTGCATGGGAACCAAGGATTTTTCAGGTATATAAAAGAGCCTAATGTTTTACTGCAGCGTATAATCTAACTGAATTCCTAGCCAAATTTACCTACTTTGAATTACTCAAACTCCGCTCCGCTCTGGTGGAAACCAGGCCTAATAGGAAGCTATAGAATAACCCTCTTATTCATAAACGTCAAATAGCAGTGCAATGGGTGCTATAGTTATTTCTCTGTTTTGTCTTCTTCCTCCTTATGTCAAATTATTGATGACAAACAAAGACAATAACTATTGCACCGCTATTTTTCTCTTGCTTGGGAAGGGTACCGTCCAACCGCGGACGTCCGCAAACTGATGTGATGCTTACACGTAGATACGAGAATACGTAGATACGAATACATATGTAAATAGAACTCACCAGTGAGTGCTGGCAACCATTGCCTGTAGGTGATGTGCTGGAGTTCCGCCACAACGATCCGCCTCGCCTCGTGGTACAGCTTGTCGGAGTTCCAGTCGGGGTTCAGCGCCGCCAAGGCCCTGGCCACGCGGTTGTGCTCCCTCACCCACAGGGCATGCAGGCTAGCTAGCCAGGGGTGCATGTTGGCACGGATATCACCTGCGAGAGTTGGAAAATATTACGTCAATGAAGGGAACAACATTATCAAGAACTTGTTTTATCTTCTTTTCACACACGACAAGTTCGTAACTACTAATTGCGATTTCATTTGATGGTAAGCTATTATGCTGACGAAGATATTATGGTACCTATACTAACTTTCAAGGAGTAGGTAAGTAACCCACCCCTTACGGTTTCTACACAGCATCGCTTAACCGTGCGTAGGCTGCCGCTGGTAGGGTGGTACCGAAAAACTAAATTATGATAAGTAATTATTAAACTTATTACTAAATGACCGGACAAACGTTGTTTTGCCATTTAGGGATACGAGAAATAGATTACCGCCGACCTATTCCTACCGAATGCACACAAAAAATCCATGAAAATCGGCCAAGCCGTTTCGGAGGAGTTTGGTTACAAACACTGTGGCAAGCGAATTTTATTTATATTAAATCTTTAGGTATGAACCTTCGGAATATGGAAATTAATAACCAGCACCCCTAGCATGGGCAGGGGATAAAATCGTATTCCCCCGATTTTGTTCTCTGACAGGGGAGAAAATAATCTCCATAGCATGGCCAAAGGAGAAAGGGAGAAATTTATCACTATTTGACATTTCACAAGACATAAACCCCCGAAAACCGGATTTAAGCAAGGGAATATTTTCTCCACCCGTGTGCCCACGCTAGGGGGATAAACAAAACGTGGAAAGGGATAAAATTTTGGGGACAAAATAGTTCCCTGCCCATGCTAGCAACACTAGCCTGCGAACACATACAGTGTGCCTAAGTACTGCGCAGACACTCGCCTCCGATTCAGAGAGCTTTCATGAGCTCTCTGAATCGGAGGCGAGTGTTTAGCGCGAATTCCAAAATAAGTACAAGATTTCTTCTCACCAGTATTAAAGCAGACACCAGACTCCTTAACGAGGCACTTCGCGGCGGGGTTCGCAGCCAATGGCAGCAACTCCTCGTTGTCGACAATGGACGTCTTTAGCAGCCCGCCTGATATCTCGCGCAGGGAGGCTGCGTCGCGGCTGTTCGAGCCGTAGATTTGAGAACCGTCCATGAAGTGAGTTGCCTGATTCATCTGTAACAACAAAATATGATTTCTGATTAATAACAACCGACAAATTCTAAAGTGAACTTATTTAGGCCAATCAATAGCCTTATTAAAATAAATAAGGTAGGTATTTAAATGATGGCTATGTACCTACAAGCGAATTCTTAATTTCGAGACCACTAAGACCTCCGTGGTAATTATAGCTTTTTTCCTGTGGAATAGTTTTGAAATAACGTCAAATTGGGCCCTCAGTAGATCATATAAACATTCAGACACCAAAGATCAGTCGTATTATTCTCTTCACACCATCTTCACACAGCCTATAGATTTCATTCAATTACAGATCTCAATATATTATGAGGGGGAGTTACGTTCGACCTGTCTCTTTCTAGGATTACAATTATGACAATGAGTCAGTGGTAGAATCAAAGAAATTCAAAAAACAAAACCTATTGTTAGTACTTATATGTATAGCACAAAAACATAGAAGTCGTCATGCTACGGCTAAATTTCGCTTAAGTAGTTTTGTAAGTCTTTGGTAATACTTACCAAAGTAAATATTTTATTGTTATTTTATTTTTAAAGCTTTGCTTAGGTATTACATTGATTAAATACTTTACCGTACCTAATTACTTCATCATTGGTTTATTAGGGCAGTTTATTAGCTGCAAAGTGTATCATAAACATATTATAAAAGAGAATTCAGACACCAAAGATTTAAATCGCCAGAAGCGCATTTCCTCGATCACCTAAAATTTTACCGCTGCTGACACTTCTTGATGGTAAATATCAAAGATACTTTACGTGAAAAAAAAGATGCAAATTGTAAAGTCACAAAAGCAACGGAAATTTTTGGTCACATCTATGGGAACATATTATTCGCAATGGAAAAATTTAGAATAAGAATCTAGAATTCACTTTGTGTGAACGCTTGTCGTAGAATCTAGAGGAATTAGCTCGAGTTGTTTATTCCGTTCCGTTCAATGCTGTTTGAGAAATAAAACACCTTCCAAGTTCAAATGCGTGGGAATAAGTACCTACGTAACAACAAATCATAAGTAAGTTCATCATAATGATCTAAGAAGTAAACATTTTAAATATGGAAAGTTTTCATAGCCTTTTTATCAATAAAAATACTTATACACTTCTACACCTATACGATAACTGCCAAAACAATAACGTACGCATCCTTATCATAAGTAGGTACCTACGAACGCAATGTCCAAAGTTCTATAAAAGACGATTGATTAAATGCATAATGTACCTATCTAGAAAAGTATCGTATGCTAATTGCTCAATACTTACAATTAATAATAATTATTATCTGTTGTGTACTAAGTATGTCCCAAACATGCACATAATATTATTTCAAGCAATTTCGGGAAGATGCAAGCGGTGGCAAGATACTTACTCGTACTTAAGTGGTTAATCAGTTAATTTAATAATAAATAATTATAAACCTACACCTACCTACCTAAATAAATAGGTACTAACGCCAGCCATTAAGTATACCTACCTAATCTACGGAAATAGAATAATCTGATTTCAAAAGAGGATTATTCAGGAAGCACTTCAAAGAAATTAAGTAGGTAAGTACTTTATGATTTCCAAGGAGGGAACTTTCCATGAAATGTACTCATTCATGGAAAGTTCCCTTCTTGGTTGATAGGTAAGTATATTAAATGTTTACACCCAAATGTCTCACGTTACATACACCTAAAATCTGTGCATACACCGTATACCTCTATACCTATACATTTCTGCATGCATTATTTCATGTTTGGCTGTGAGAAGTTATATTTTATATTGAATTATTAGTCCTTACTTTGGCCAACGAATAACTTATACATATATAATCTTAGGCCAACTTAGGCGAAGAATACCTACCTACTACACTAAAGATTATTAGGGTTCCATACCAATTTGGTAAAAATGGAACCCTTATGGTGAGACTTTCTCCTTCCGTCCGTCCGTCCGTCCGTCCGTCTGTCACACTCGATTATTTCCGTAACTATCAAAGCTATCGACTTGAAATTTGGAATAGTTTTAGGTACGAGTAATAGTGACCCAACGCCATTGCATTCATAAAATATTGAAAAATGTTTTTATTTATATTTAAAAAGGGGGGAAACCGGGACTTCGAATTTTCGAAATGAGTTAACAATATTGAGTGGGATATCATAAATGAAAGGGCGTTACTTGTGTCTAGTATAGTATTATATTATCTGTGCTTGTGTATTCTAAAACCGATTTTTATTTATTTTTATGTCTGATAGTTTTGGATTTATTGAGCAAACTGTCGAAAAAAATACCGTTCCCCCTCCCTTATCTCCGAAGTTTATCAATCGAAAAATCTGAAATAATTATGATAAATAGACATTAATGTATATTTTACAGGAAAAATAAAATCAACTCCCTAACTATTATACTTTTTTCGAAAATAACAATAAACCACCAAAAACAAAGTTACGTTTGCGGTTCGCCAACAAAAGTACCTACATGTATATTATACTCGTAAATTCATGAACAAAAGTGATTCTTTCAATGTTTTACTTCTTTTATGGTATGGAATCCTCGGTGCGCGAGTCCGACTCGCACTTGGCCGGTTTTTTTTTTAAAGTCTTTACTTAACCCGAACCGAGACATGATCCGGAAATCAGTGGCTTGGAAATCGAACCTAGGTACCTACATAAGTCAAATTATTATAGTTTACCTCCTAACATTATTTAGACCCTTAAGTAAGTAGGTGCGAGTTTTGACGTACCTACCTACGTAATATCATAATTCATAATAGGTACTTAGGTACCCCTATCTATCTCTACGTCGTGAGTTATGACCTCATTCAAGTTTATTGGCCAAGTATTGCTCAAGACAATTAATGCTTACTCTACAAAAAACTTATAGGTATATACCTACCCGTAGTTGCTCGTAGTAAATAATATAAATAATAAATAATAGTAATATAAATGGAAATATTATGTTACCATGATGGAAAAATAGAGAGAGCCTTCGAATTTCGATAATCATATCCACTGATAGAGACAGAAATGATCTTAGATTTATAAGTCGCTTGGTCGTTATAATGTAATCGAGGGTTTTTTCAAATAGGTACCTACCTACTCGTGGAATCATCTTAGCAAAACGAGTAAGGTAGGGAT
Source organism: Coenonympha glycerion (assembly GCA_963855885.1). NCBI lineage: Eukaryota > Metazoa > Arthropoda > Insecta > Lepidoptera > Nymphalidae > Coenonympha > Coenonympha glycerion. The sequence continues at coordinate 8,571,726 of OY979637.1, read as the reverse complement.
CAGCTTGTTTGAAATAAATCTTAGACACACAACGATTACGAACAATCCCTATATGGATGGAATGTCCGACTAGGTAGGTACCTACACACGAGTAGGTACACACCTAGGTATATGTATAGGTACTTAGTTATATTTAGAAAAAACCTCACAACTAGTTATTCAAACTGTGGACTTTAAATAGATAGAGGGCTTTACTCTGTAATAGCTACCTATACGAGTATGTTCCTTTTTTTGCGCAGGCGCCAGAATAAACCATCTATTTTTAAACCGGATTCCCGCAGCCTTTTTGCGCCAGGACATGCATATACTTTTTGAATAGTTAAGTAACGAGAGTAAAGTATTACTTAACTAGGAGAGATAAGTAGGCTTGTGATTTTATAAGACGAAAAAAATAATAATTTGGATTTTAATTTTATTTTCCGTTTAGTAATTTTTTGTATCATTATTCATAGTAGGTATATTAAAATAATAAAAAAAAAACTATAGTAAAATAAAGTGTACTTAATTGAACTGCCATATTATATCAAATTAAATTAATTTTATTCAAAATTATTAAGTAATTTTATTTTATCTGCACATTTTCCTTTTTTAAGCATGTAACCATAGCTCAGTGAATTCAGTAATACAAAAAGGTTAATACTAAAATTGGAAGTTGTTGTTGCAAATCGAGACAACAGACAGTCGATGTATATTATGTACAATTTGTTCATATTGATTACAATGTGAAAAATGTGTTAGGTACTGCTCAATGCTCATAAAATATTAGGTATAAGTAGTTAGTTCTTATTTGAGAAAATCAAAAGGTCAAATGAGTTTAATGGACATTCAATTGGTTGTTGTCTGCGAAAAAGCTGTTAACTGATAAGTACCTATAAGTATAACAAGCTGACCTGGCAAACGTTGTTTTGCTCTGAGGGATATTAAAAAAAAATAGATAAATTGAGATTTAATCTATCCTATCTTTAAAGTTAGATCAAACTGCGTGCAAAGGACATGGCCGAAACTTGTATGGAGCTGTGCCCTGGAAAAAAAATATTCATGGCCATCGACAAACAGTACGTCATATTAAAGCTTATAATTATGTCTTTAAAATCGTTTAAGTTTTATGATCTGAAACATGCGAGAGACCTAATATCAGCATAACAACTTGCAACAAAATGCGCCTAACTATTTTTAATAGCAATGTTTTTTTGTTAAAAATGATGCGTATTGGTTATGAACTCATTATTTTTCATATTAAAAAGCTTAGGAAATGCGAGTAAACATTTTGAACAGCAATTATTTAATAAAAAAAAACACTGCTATTAAAAATATTTAGGTGCATTTTGTTGCAAGTTGTTATGCTGATATTATGTCTCTCGCATGTTTTCAGATCATAAAAATTAAACGATTGTAAAGACATAAATATAAGCTTTAATATGACGTACTGTTTGTCAATGGCCATGAATATTTTTTTCCGAGGGCAGAATTCGGCCATGTCATTTGATAAAAATCGGTTGAGTAGTTGAGGGAGTCAATCGCGGACAAACAACGTGACGCGTAATTTATACAACGTGTAGATTAATTACCCTAATTAGCCAAAAGCCTAAAGTAGGAAACGATGTATAGATGCATGAAAAAATATCACAAGAAGTGTAACTCATATTATCCTGAGGAAACTATAGGGAGTTCAAAAATGTACCGTAGCCACCAGTTGGTTCGATATCAACGAACTGGGAATAATGAAAATGATATGAGGTGTTTCGATATCACAGGTAAAGTTGCAAAATTTTATTTTACTAAATAAAATAATATTTTATGTAATTGAAAATAAAATCAGTAATTAAGTAGGTACCTACATTGTGTGTACAATCTACTATTGTTAGTCATTGTAGTAGCTCATTCGAGACAAAGAGTAAACAGCATAATATTTTCTTAGTTGTGCGAAATTGGGATTTTATCATTCGTGATATTTTGTTTTCAAGTTCAATTTAGTATGATTTGTTTAAAAATCAGAGTAAACAATCGATCTTACAATATTCATTTTTGCTCCACGTATTTGGATAACATTTGACATCATGAACAAATGTCTCACGACTTTCTGCATTGCAAGGTTGTGTTGATACGAGATTCACTAACGATATAGATACGATAAAAATTATTCTTGGAATAATACCTTATGAATCGATGGGTGTTTTTGTTAACTTTGTTAATTAACATATTTTATGAAAACGATCAATATTTTCATTTTGTTAACAAACATATATTTTAACACGTGATAATATATCTACAACAGCAGGTGTTTTTAGGGTCCTGTACCCAAAGGGTAAAAATGGGACACTATTACTAAGACTCCGCTGTCCGTCCGTCCGTCCGTCTGTCACCCGTATGTATCTCTAGAACTGTGATACCTACAGACTTGAAATTTCTACTAATGATGTATTTCCGTTGCAGCTATACTGAAAAAACAAATACTGAAAAATGGAATAAAATAAATAGTTATGGGGATTGGGGGCTCTCATACAACAAACGTGATTTTTTGCTTGTTTTTGCTCGATATTGATAACGGTAGCGATAAAGTTTTAAAATATAGCATATCTTACCTGTTCCGCAGCGCCAAAGGTGCAGTCTCCACGGTAGGTAGTGACGGATCGTGTGTAGTCCATGCAACTGACGTATTTGTCCTTGAAGAACGGATCCGCGTCTGGCACGGCGATGGGCATGCAACTGGGGTGCAAGTAGCGAGGACTGAGGTTGTATCCCGAACCATCACAGCAGCTGATGGACTGGTCAGTGTGAACTGTGAACAAAACAACGTGTGTCAAGAATAGACATAAATACACAGGGACCCGGCGAACCGTGCGAAAAAATGTCGCCGGTTAACTGGTGTCTAAAATGTCTGTTTTGACACTAACGGTGTCAGTAGTAAGCCGACTCTTAGTATTGTCATTTGTCAATAGACCGCGGTCCACGGCAAAGGACGTAACCAAAGACGTAACTATACTTTTTATTCGATTGCAATTATTTGCAAGATTTTATTACAGGCAAGCAAACAAACATCGGGTGCAACTAAATAAAAGCTTGTAAAAATGTCTTCGAATTCCAATTTTTCCGGTCAATTTTACAAAACATATCTTCAATTCATAATTATGTTCTCCAAAGGATAGGTTTATGATATGGATTTAAAAATATATTTTGTAATGTTTATTATCAATTCAGAATAACTCACTTGTCTTGCGAACAGGCGTATGCACCAAGTCGTGGAAAATGAACTGACTCCACACGGGAAGAGCAATGGTCTTCTTTGCATGAGGCTTATCCAAGTTACTTGCTAATACTGTGCTCACTAAGCGAGCTGACGGCAATTCTTTCTGGCTGACAGCACGACGAGGCTACAAGGACAGTAAAAGTAAGAAACCAAACTGACTGAGAATTTTCTTTAAAATTACTGAGATGTGCAAGTGGTACTTACTTCCTCAATGCCATCAGAATATCTGGGATGCAGCAATCGTTTGTAACCAGTTAGCGCTTGTCCCCAAGAAGACCTAACAGGGTTGTTACAGGAGCCATCAAATGAGCGATACTTCGACGACATTTTCCTGTGTTTGCAAGTGAACCTCTCCAGTTGAGCGCATTCACCACCGTATTCCGTTTCGCGTAAGTTCAACGTGCTGATGAAGCTCGCACATTCGTCTTTCGCCAAGCCGTATCTAAATGTTAACGAGAACTTTGATAAGACATGGTTATGCTATTAATTACCATTTGCGACAGAGCTCAGATCAAAACAATGAAGTTTTTATCGGAGCACAGAACCATTTTGAATAAATTAAAAGCTAAGAAGCGACTTTTCAAAATCTGTCTGCGGAGGATGCTTGACTACATTGGTCATATTGCCAGGAAAATCGCGAATAGCATCGAGAAACTAATGGTCACTGGGAATATCGAGGGAAATACTGTGCTTTAGACATCACGTTGGGCGGATCAAATTAGACCACTCACGAAGAAGAATAAATTATAGATGCTGTAAGTTATTAATGTGAACCTTAGCTATGAATTGACCAAAAAAAAACGAACAATCTTACCTTGTACATCTTGTCCAGACTAAGTTTTGCGACGCCTTTGTGATCGTCATGGATGATTTTTCGTACATCATTGCTTCTTTTGAGGGATATCCTTGGATCGCAAGACCGTAAGCCGCCGAACCTGGTGTTGGCGTTATCCCCGTTGCTTCTAGATTTTGTTCCAATCGCTCGAGCATAGAGATCGAGAATTTGCTTAAGTTGATCGACTTATTTGTATGCGATGCGGTCACTGGAGGCAATCGCTTTAGCATTTGAGTGCTTGGAAATGGAAAGTCGTACAACGGTGGGGGATGACTTATATCTGAAACAAAGAGTTTGATCAATAAAGAAATTAATCGCAGACACTGTTGGCTGATTTAGGCCTTGAAAGAATAAAAACATACCCGTAGTAAGAATAAGGTTCAACGGGTATGGAGCGACCCGAACACCAAATGTTAACGTCGCCCACAAAACGACTCCCAGAAGCACCATCTTCAACATCTCGTCCAGTATACTGAAAAATATTATAAGTTTAGTAAAGCTAAATAAAGAAAAATACTAATGGTGTCACAATATTTTCATGAACAACAAAATACCAACATGATTTGTCCGATTCTTAATTCACACATTCGTTTGTCTCATGTCAAGAATGAACTCGAACTGATAAAGAAACGTTGCATGAAGTACTTTATATCAAAACTCGTATTGCAAAGGGTATCAGTAAAGTTCTGGGTGAAGTGACCTCAAGATTGTCAGTAAATAAACAAGTGTCGTCACGGCTATACAAACTCCGGTCATTAGCGGGACGAGCCCCCGGATGCGAATTGTGAATATTATTAGAAGACATAATAAAATTATGTGAATACTCAGTATTGATTAAAACAATTTTATTAATGCAGTTTCATACTAGAATGTTATCCGTAATCTTTGTTGTTATTTTCAACTCTTTGAGACTTGTTAACGCAAAGTCCACGACAACACAGTTAAGTGGTCGTGACCTGATGATTATATTGATTGGTCATAATTTGTTAGTGGCACGTGTGATAATATATGTGGTGCACAGTACGTTGAATAGCATCAGTCGTACTTAGTCGCTTTTAGAGGTTAGAACCAAGTTAGAACAATCAAATCTTCACATTCGACGTATTGTGACGTAACAAAACTTAAAAATATAATTTTTTGTGTCAAGTAAAAAATTATTTATTCATTATTTTACTTTAAAAGGAAATGCAAAGCAATAACACCATTCTCAGAATAATAATGAGACATAACATACCTACAGAGCTATTAATTGCAATAACAACTTCAAGTCAACGAAATATCTACCTATTTTACGCATATTGATGATACTGGACAAAAGACTTTGTTGTTGACTCACTACCAGCCATTCTCTTAGCTCCCAGGCTTCCAATCCACTGGAGCGGAGCGTGGCAGCGGAGCCGAGAAACGGAGAAATATTAACCTGGAGGATTGCACAAAATCTCCGCTGCCTATAGCTTATCCTCTCTCCGCTCCGCTGGATTGGCCGCCTTATTTTCATACTATACAAGAAATAGGATTAAATAGAAGAAATAAGCTTAAAAGCATACAAAAGGAACAATTAGTGTAATTATCTACCTAATCTAACAAAAAGATGGCTTCAGATCATCAAATTGCCCGAAATATGATTACGAAAAAGACAAGCCAGTGAACCAACTCTTTTCTGGACCCAAAAAGATTATGAAGAATGGTAATCAGAAAATGAATGTGCGCAGAAGTAATAGGAGTAAGTTACCTATTAATTAATTAAATGTTACAACCGATTAACGGTTATTGAATTACTAAAATAACATGGGCATAGGGCTTTTGGCCATAAGGCACACTAAACTCTCTTGGCCATAAGGCTCCTACAGGGATCTTCAATAAAAATCAGTCCCCAATGTCCTATAAATGCCGCATTTCGGTGAGATCTCCTTTCAGCACCTTAGGCAAATTTTAACATTTACCGTTACCGTTTAAAAGTTACCGTTTAATGCTTAGGATGTGATTATAGGTGATTATTGCCGCAACTCTTTTATATTAGGTACATTGCAAATAATGCAAATGTCGCAATGGCCAATGCTATTCTGTCCAGGTCAACCTGTTTACAGTTTTAAATTTAAATAAATTCATATTCATCGAATTCTATTTTTTCAAAGTAAACATTTTGGGAGTCTTGTCTTTTCAGAGTTCGGACACTTTCTCTTTGCTTTAATGGTCTGTTGTTGTTATTGCCATTATATCATGTATCAGCTTACAGAAGTTATGATTCTTTGAAAAGAGCAAGGGCCGTTTTTATTTTTTGTGGTTTATAAGTTATAACCGACTTCAAAAAAGGAGGAGGTTCTCAATTCGTCGAAATCTTTTTTTTACATAACCACCGATTAATCGAAGACGCGAAAACCGATTTTGAAAATTCTTTTTTTGTTCGAAAGGGTATACTTCCCAAATTGTCCCATGGTCATCAGGTCAAGATCAGCTGATGATGGGATCCTGGAGAAATCGAGGTAACTCTGCAAATTTTATATGGACACTTGAATCGGTTTAGGTATTGTTTGAAAAAGTCATATTTTCCAAGTTGTCCTTTGCTTATCCGGTCAGGATCTGATCATGGGATCTTAATGAAATCGAGGGAACTCTTCAAATTTTGCTAGTATACTTGAACCGATTTGGGTACTTTTTATGGTTACTAGTGCATTTGCTTGCAGATGCTCACTTAATGACTAGAGTCATCGAGTCAGGTTCTGATGATAGGATCTCGGAAAAATTGGATGCCTTGTGCATTTGTTGTTTTCCACTAAAAAGTAAAAATTAATATGGAAATTCTTTTCAAAAAACGGTTTTTTTTTTAAGAATTTTCCATTTTTATTATTTAAAGCTTTCCACTTCCCCAGTTTCTCTAATAGGTACCTACTACAGTAGTCACTAGTTTTCATCATAGGTATACAAAGAGTACCTACCTATACCTATAAGCATGTATGGGTGTAGATATTTCAATCCACGAAGACGCGCCCCACTCTGTCGAAATCGCTTAAGTTTCATTCGATTCGTAAGGAGTTTGACAGAGTGGGGCGCGTCATTGTGTATTGAAATATGTACCTTAATAGTACTTGATTAAGAAAAGTTGTTTGTGTATAAAGTTAAGTAAAAAACCTAATTCAATAAGTTATCGCTCAAAAGATAAACGCAGTAGATATTTTCTTATCATGATTCATGATGTGTTTACAAATTAATTAATATAGATAGATACCTACACAACTCAATAATATAAATATCCTCGTGTCAACATCAGTGGTCGGCACACGGTAGGTAGATATTAGATAACAGTCAATGCTAAAACTAGCGCTGATCAGACGAAAACTCAAGGCACCTTGACCTATATATTTTCTCAGGTTAACAACCCTATTCTTCAGGGTCTCCCATTTTCGGCGTATTTTTCACATTTCATCAATATAAAAAAATTACAAAATATTACCTTCATTTATAATTCATCTGTTATTTTTGATGAGATGAGTGAGATGAGTATGTAAGACCCTTAAATCAAATTAACAAAAGCAAGTGGCAGCTCTTAAGATATCTGGGAAGAAGAAAGGCCAAAGACTAATGATATAACATAAAGACCCAATAGGTAAACAAGTCCGATCTCCAACTCACGTGAAATGTTCCCCGCAAGCGCATTCCGATTTCCTTCTAGAACATTTTTCAGGAGAGCGAATGCGGCTCTCCTTCGCCTCGTTCAACATCGACTTTCCTTCGATGATCCGTTTAAACAGCATAATAGCAGCAACAGGATTTGTTGCTTGCGACAGTTGTCCCGCTTGTGGCGAATGTTCGACTTGTTTAAAACGATCTGAGAGACGCGCCCGAAGGAACGCTGTTCCATTAGATTCGCAGAGGAGCCAATTACACCTCTACTGCCGACCTGGCAATGGTGACTGGGGCTGACACAAAACCGAGCGCCGTACGAAACTACGAAGTTACGAACTGCGGCTTCAGCGCAGTCGAATGCGCCGCGTCCTCGCCCCTCCCCGCACCCCCCACCCACCCCTCTGCGCGGACACACGCTAATGAAATAGGTAAGCTAACGATTTATTTTTACCTGCTGCATCAATGCGATCGAATCGAAAATTGAGCCAAGCCAGCCAAGTGTGAGCCCGTTCCAACCAACAAATGATGCTATATTTTTATTGATTTTTGATCTTTTCGATTTTTAAAAGTCTTAATTAAAATAAATATGTATGTAATTTACGTAGCTACAAATAATTAAACAACCAAATTTTGATTGCATTTGCTTTGATGCTTGGATATCTCAGGAGTCAGGGGTCATCGTAGGGGAGTAAGTACCTGCCTACAGTGATAGGTACGAATTTATTTTCAATTTAATGAATACACCTATCAAATCTTGACAAAAAGGGTAAGGTACCTAATTACCTATAAAGTGCGGACTGGGGAAAAACTAAGTGGCCCTATTACGATTCCGTCATTTTTTCTTGAACTTAAAATAGCAAATAAGTATTATCCGTAACACGTAGAAACCACAAGCACGTTTAAAGTCCATTAGTTTTAGGATGAAAAGTTTATAACAGCTGCAGATAACGTGGTGTTGATTTACTGCCTTACACTACGCTGTGGTGAATGTTGTGCTAAGAGCCTCGATAACTGTGCTCACAATGTTATTGAAGAATTGCAATTTGCAACAACTGCGTTGATTTTGCAATTTTTTTCGATGGGAAATGTAACAACATGTTAATTAATCTCATAAAGTCGATTAAATGTTATCAAAGAAAGGAACCTTCGTAATAAATGATGAAAATATTTTCGGTAGATACTTAATAATAATTCTAAATACAATGCAAAGTTAATCATAGCTAATACTATTATTTTCGCAAATCACAATTATAATTTTTTTTGTAATGCAAGTGCACGGTAGTAAAGGCTCTCGAGCACGTGTTGAGCGCATGCTCGCTGCGCCGTGCATTCCCCCCGCGCCCGCGCGCCGCGCCGCTCCCCGAGCATGCGCGATCAGTGATCACGCAGCGGCCGCGTGCACGAAAAAGCCGGTTGACGCCATTTGCAAAATGTATTATGCACTCTATAGCCTATGAATGAGTAGGTAAACGGCATTAGGTACCTAGACTGTTCAAGTAAACTGGGAGGCTATTCGAGTAATGAGTCGGATAAATTTCGTGAAGGGAAATGTTTTTAAAAAGGTTAATCCATTTACGTAGGTAGGTATTACAAGCAGACGAAATTAAAATCAAAATTTTTTTTGGGAACACTGAAAAGTTAATACCTAGTCATCCAGAAGTCATCGTATTTCCTATGTTGAATGTATTTCAAGATAGGAATTACAATCTTTCAATGTCATCGCGGAAAAAAGACTTTTATGTAGGTACTACATAGAAGTCATTGTCGCGGAAAGTAAAATTAATTTCACGATTATCGACGTTGTTGCGTTTTGAACTACTTACATTCAATTTTACGCACTATGACAATACCTGTAAAATCAATTTTTCGGTTTTTATTTCAAATTTCAATATCATCTGCTACGTGTCATACCACTACGTGTCGTAAATGCCATGACTGTACCTACCTAAAAATTTCACTTCATGAAATGATACCGACGCGTTACGTGAATAGCCCCCTGATTTTTATTATGCAAGTAATAAAGACATAATTGTTTTGTTAGTCTAGTGGTGACTGGTGATGCTCGATACTGATTATGACTCACGACTCACGAGATCGTGTGTTTAATTCCCGGGTCGGTCCCATAAAATAACTAGGGCATGTTCCTAACTAACGTTAGTCGTTAACTTAACCTAAGTGAATAGTGTTGAGCAAAGAGTATATAATCACTACGTTAAAGTGAATGATCATGAATTCATGACAAACACCTACATAACATTCGGTACATTCTTACCTACACAGATACATAAAATCTGTGTAGAACCTTTTTAGGTACCTATTATAAATAAGTAATAGCAACGAATATATAATCAGGGGGCACGGCAGTGCCCCCGCCAAAGTCAAAGCGCGAAGCAAAACTGCCGTACCATCTTTACAGGAACCATTTCGCCGCATTTTCGGGCTACTATTTGAGAACCTCCGGATAAGACCAGAACGCTGAAATTTTCGCTATCCAGTAAGCTATAATCACATACTTAAAACCCAAAATTTCAAGTCTGTAGGTCATATAGTTCCGAAGTTATGCGAAAGCAAAGTTTCGCATTTTCGACACTGACTGACTGACTGACTCACTCATGATCATCAAAATAGAACTAGTACTTCCCATAAACTCAGAGAGCTGAAATTTGGTACAGAGTTAGGGTTTAATGGCCACATAAAGGGAAAACTATAAAAACTAGGATAATCGAAGATCTGGAGTACCTGGTGATCACTGCATTAATAACTTTGTAATTCCATATAAATTATATGAGATTACAAAGTTATTTATGCAGTTAATGTATCTAGAAAAACGGACAGGTCTGAAGTATCTGATGAAGAACCCTCAGCTGGTCTCAGCTGTATTGGAGATATGGTTCTTCTATTGGTACATAAAAATATCGAAAAATCGACTATCATTGCAAAAATCCAGCGTAGTGGGACACATCTAATGTAATTTAATTTAGCCTATAGCTTCCCACGGCTGGGCAAATGCCTCCCCTTCTGCTTTTAATACGCATATAAATAAAATTAATGGAAAACTCTGGATAAGACTAGACTGGCTTTTATACTTATTACTTACAAGTTTACAAGAAGAAATAGTCGAACGATTAACTTTATTCTACTCGAACAGTACCTATACACAAATTATTAAATTATACAGTAATAAACAAATTACACTAAAATATTAATTTCGCTTAAAATTTGGTCAAAATAGCGTTGGACTAAGTGTGGCAGTGATCCCGGACACGTCGCTAGATGGCGCTGACTGTATTTTAAAACGCGCATAAGTTTGTTTTTCCGATAACCGTATATGGCGAAGTGGCAACCGGCCGCGATACAGTCGTTTACGACATTCTTCTGCTGCACTTGAAAATTTTTGCTAGGGATTAGGAGGGATTATATTATTTTACTTTGCATTTCGTTAGTTAATTTTTCGCTTATTATTATTTCGTGAGGACTGAGGTTTGCTAAGGTTAATTAGCTTACTTATTATAACAATTCGAAGATTTGAATAGGTTAGGAATTTTATGATTATTATTACCATTACAGAAAAAGATGGTACGGCCGTGCCCGTTATTTTCTTTATCCTCGACTTTAAAACAAAAATTTTGAAGTTTCTACAAAAAGAAGTGAAATCCCACCAAAAACATTCTGTAAAAAACTAGCCAAAGTCAAAATGGAGCTGCTTGTTTATCTCTAAAAAGTACTGAAATCTAGACAAAGTCGTGCCAAGTCTAAGGTTCCTTACTGCGATTTCTTTATTATTATAGTTAATGTTGTGTGACTTGGCCGTTGAAGACCAAGAACCGCTACTCATTGACGATGAATTCTGGCGACAGATTGGTGCAATGGTGTCATGGAGCACCTGGTTTGAACCCTTGTGTACCCTTCAACGGCCAAGTCACGCAACATTAACTATAATAATAAAGAAATCGCAGAATCTTACTAGTTACTTGATTGTAGTTAGATGCACTAATTTCATAATTTTCATATTATGTGGATTTTATATGAGGCACTAATGTGTATGTTTATTTTATTGAGAATTTATCTAAATTATATCAGGGGGCACGGCAGTGCCCCCGCCAAAGTCAAAGCGCGAAGCAAAACTGCCGTACCATCTTTACAGGAACCATTTCGCCGCATTTTCGGGCTCCTATTTGAGAACCTCTGGATAACACCAGAACGCTGAAATTTTCGCTATCCAGTAAGCTATAATCACATACTTAAAACCCAAAATTTCAAGTCTGTAGGTCATATAGTTCCGAAGTTATGCGAAAGCAAAGTTTCGCATTTTCGACACTGACTGACTGACTGACTGACTCATGATCATCAAAATAGAACTAGTACTTCCCATAAACTCAAAAAGCTGAAATTTGGTACAGAGTTAGGGTTTAATGGCCACATAAAGGGAAAACTATAAAAACTAGGATAATCGAAGATCTGGAGTACCTGGTGATCACTGCATTAATAACTTTGTAATTCCATATAAATTATATGAGATTACAAAGTTATTTATGCAGTTAATGTATCTAGAAAAACGGACAGAAATATTTTGTAATATTTTGAAGTTTCTACAAAAAGAAGTGAAATCCCACCAAAAACATTCTGTAAAAAACTAGCCAAAGTCAAAATGGAGCTGCTTGTTTATCTCTAAAAAGTACTGAAATCTAGACAAAGTCGTGCCAAGTCTAAGGTTCCTTACTGCGATTTCTTTATTATTATAGTTAATGTTGTGTGACTTGGCCGTTGAAGACCAAGAACCGCTACTCATTGACGATGAATTCTGGCGACAGATTGGTGCAATGCTGTCATGGAGCACCTGGTTTGAACCCTTGTGTACCCTTCAACGGCCAAGTCACGCAACATTAACTATAATAATAAAGAAATCGCAGTAAGGAACCTTAGACTTGGCACGACTTTGTCTAGATTTCAGTACTTTTAGAGATAAACAAGCAGCTCCATTTTGACTTTGGCTAGTTTTTTACAGAATGTTTTTGGTGGGATATTATAGTCTCAAAATCAATACGGATCTCCCGCGCAGAAGATCTCTCAAGTTTACATACTTAAGTACCTAAAATTCAAAATCTATGCTTGAAACTAAAAGTAGGTACCTATTTTAAGAATTTAGTCCGAATATCGAGTGCAAGTTGTAAACTTACTTTCAAAATCTAGTATTCTCGGCTCGGCTAAGTTTCTTAAATTTCAGGCAAAGATCAAGAAAAATGGTACTGCCATTCCCGCAACCACAGATTTTACCCGCCACTTACTGTTGTGTACTTTTACTGTTGCAAGCCTTCGCTGTGGTGTTAGTGCTTATTATCTTACAAAATGCGAAAAAGAATCGTTGGAAAAAGCAATAGACATGAAAAACCCGATATGTACAATTTGAATTTCGCGGGTAGGTACCTACACTCAATGATTGCAAGCTGAAACCATAGACATAACGTACACGGGGCCATACGGGGCCTATCCACATTATTTCCTAGGTCTGTGATCAATTATTTTGGCAATTTACCGCTATGACTAAAGAAGTAATGGACACAAAGTAGTGAGTCTTTTCGGCTGGGTATTTCCGCCATCTTCTGTCGCATCAAAAATAGCCAATCACAGCTATCAGCCAATCACAGATAGGCACCAGTCAGCTGATCAGAAGGGCTGCTCTAGCTATCTATCGATATGGAAATATTATCGATGTAGTTTGTGGTTAGTACTTAATTAAATATTTAAGAGCAAAATGAATAAATTATTAGTATTACAAATTAATTTATAGTAAAACTAGGTTTTGCCAGCGGTGCATATTATGTTTCCGGATTAGGATTTTTAACTTATCCCGCGAGATCAAACTACATTTGATACGAGTGATTGTACCTATAGTAAATGTTCGCATCCGCGGCCCGTTTTCTTAAAGCGGAAATAAATACGAGAAGTCAGAGGTGTAAAACCTTGAGGTCCAAATAGAAGGTATATTAGGAGCCCTACTCATCTATCAACATTTAACTTTACATATATGAATTTTATCGATATCGGTATAACAGCGGTCGCATCATTAGTACATTGTTTTTGTTTTGTTAACATAACAACAAAAACTAAATCGAATTTATTTCAATCCAGAATAAATATTTCTTCTTTTACACATTATATATAAGTGCATGTAATATGATCATAACACATATTAACACATAATTTTTAACGATTTAACGATATAATTAATGAAATCGAATACTGAATAATTTCAAAAAACATGATACGCATAAACTTTGTATACATGTTTCGACATGTTCGAATCTACAAAATGCGACAAATTATGGAGAAATTGGCCACCCGGCTATTTTTTTTGTGACGTCACAACTTCAGTGTTGCCGAAATCAGAAAAAAACAAATATGTTGCTATCTCGTTTAACGTTAACAATTTTGAATTAGTTAGAAAGAGACAATGTAATGTATAGCTATGTCGATTTCACGCAAAACGCATATGTGTGTGTACAAAACTACAGCTGCTCCACTTGTAGGTAGTTTCGTTCCTCGAAGGTTTACTGTCTGTCTTATTGACAAATGACATTTAACAATGACAAATGACATTTGACAATGACAATTGACAATGCACTTTTTCTGTGATTTGTATTGCTATTTGCTTATTGCACTTTCAATTCAAGTTTCAGTGCAGTAATTTGCGTGTTGATTGTTGAATTCGGAGATTTCTCATCAATATTGTACCTATATAAGTTCTTGATGTAAAAAATATTTGTGAGATTAGTAATTATAATCTAAATCGATATGGCGTCTCATTTGAGCACTAAAGACCGGCTGCTTTCACTGATAGATGACATGGAACTTATCGCTAAGTAAGTGCAAAATATTTGCGAAACAATAACCCGTTGATTTTAGGACTCTGGTTTTATCGTACTGAAGTTTTCATTTGGCGAACATTGATAAAACCCGTAACGTCGTAACCTCATCATAATCATCTAGTGCAATCTTCAAATCGAAGTTTGGCGGTCAACATTCGAAAAGCCTCTATCTTTTGCCGCCTCTTTCAAGTGCGGGTAGCTTAGACCCGTCCACCCTCTTATGTCATGCAGCCATTTACATCGCTGGCGACCTGGAGATCTTTTCCTAGCAATTTTTCCCCCGAGGCTAACCTTAGAAAGGAATATTTATCTCCTCTTTGTAAATAGCCAAAGAACGCCAGTTTTCTGCTTAAAATGGTGGTCATAAGTTCTATCTTTTTAGTAACCATTTCCAGTACCCTGCTGTTAGGGGTAAAACTGTACCACGTGATCTTAAGCGTTATTCTATATACCCACATCTCGAATGCCTGTAAGCTGTAACCTATTGGTTGCTTCCTTCTTGAGTAGGTACCCATGTTTTGCAACCATATAAGAGGATGGACCAGACATCATTTCATAAGACGACATCCGCTCAGCTCGAGATTTAAGTTAGAATTGCATGGGGCCTTGGACATCTTGTAATTCGTCACAAAGCATTCAAATTAATGCACACTCAAAAGAGTATTGTATAGTTTGTAAATTGTATCTATGAATCAATGAACATTTGAAGATGTAAAGTTTGGATTGGTCTTATTTCAGAGAGATTATAGAAGTGTCCATAGCTCCAAAGCCGCAGAAGCTTTCCGCGGTGGATCACGCACAGCTTACAGATTTGCTACTGTCCAAAGATGCTGAATTAAAAAAGACTTTGGATTTAGCTGATGAACAAGCAACAATACAGCAGAAAATGAATGAACTCAAAGCTGAAGTTGACAATAAGGTTAATATCCATGTAACTCCTGAATTAAACCTCACCGATGTGTCCTGTTTTATTTACTGTTCAAACAAAAACATGATCTTTATAATTTTTAAGTATGTATTTAATATTTAGGAACCTTTTAGGATCAAGACATTCACCATTTACAACGGCAGTTAAAAGATGCCGAGCAGATACTAGCCACGTCTTTGTATCAAGCGAGGCAGAAACTTGCTTCAATTGTTAAATCCAGGAAGAGGCCAGTTCCGTCAGAGGAGCTCATCAAGTTTGCGCACAGGTATTAATCTTTGATCTTTAATTATCATCAATTACTGATAAATTACAATACACTTCATGCTATAAGTAAGATTATAAGTATTAATTGACTTTATATTCTAACAAGCTAGAATGGAACAGAAGTAATCCCAAATTCAATATGACCATCAACAATCAATCAATTTGTTTTTAAACATTTAGTAGTACTAAGCTAGAGGAGGACACAATAGTTTTTAACTAAAACAGTTATTAACTTTCCATAATAAGTAAGAAATCATATTATGTTGTAAGTGGAAGGTAGTAAAGTATTTAAATATTTAAAAGCAAAGTACTTGTATTAAATTAAAAAAAAATAACAAAAATCGCATGCAGATATTTTACAAAATAAAAAATTTAAGAAAATTCTCAGCTATCAAATAATACACCTGAGGAATAAATAATCTTAAAAAGCTTTAGATCAAAAATAAAGGTTCAATATTTTTCTTACCTAGGATAAGTGCATCAAATGCTGTCAGTGCACCACTAACTTGGCAGCCCGGAGATCCTAGACGTCCGTACCCCACAGACCTGGAAATGAGACTGGGAATGCTGGGCCGTCTCTGTGATCTTCCACTAAACGGTCACACTCCCTCCACTCTAAACGAACTGCATAGAATTACTACTGGAGGAGGTATGTTATTACTTATTTATCAAGTTTAAATAAAACTGTTATGCAAATATTTAGGTTTTCCCTTAATTATATTTACTTAAACTACTTGGATTGATAACTTCCTTGCCTATGCATCTAGTTGCATCATGTTAGATCCAAGAAACTATATCAATGAACTAGTCTCATTGATTGCTGACTAAGATGTTTATTATTTCATAGTAATATTACATTGATTTCCTCAAGACTTATTATTCATAAAAATAATTAATTGATGTTTGTCATTGATCACATTTCCTACGAAGTTTTTAATATTTTTATCATCATTATGAACTCATTTAGGTTTTACAAGCTTTATGTGTTAAAGCTATATTATAGTGTATCCCTTCTGAGAAAGCACAAAAGTTATGCTTTGCAAAAGTTATGCTAGAAGCAACTTTTTAATGATCCCTTTAGCACAGTTGGTGTGTGATCGTATTGGTGCAGTAGGTACAGGTATATTGGTCTCGGCAATGACTCTTTTTGAATATTGAAATTTGTAACATTCTGATGTGATGCTGTAACCAGTAAGGGTAACATACACTTCACTGACATTAGCTACCTACTGTAGTATAATAACATTCTAGGCTGCATCATCACATACCACTAGATGAGATTGCAGATGATATTACTGATGCTTGTAGTGTATAAATAAAAACTTCAGTAGTTGACTTTTTGCAATGGTTTAAGTTGCAACCATTGCTATCTGTTTGTACACTATACAAGTTGAATTGACTGTGATCTCACTTGATGATAAGTGGTGATGCAGCCTAAGATGTTATCGTACTAACTTGGAAGGGGTAATTAAACTCAACCCCAACGTTTTCTACATAGCATCGTGCCGGAACGCTAAATCGCTTGGGGGTGCATCTTTGCTGGTACAGTGGTAATTAGCCACGGCCGAAGCTTCCCACCAGACCAGACCTGAGCCAATTTAAGGCGGTGATCTGTCAAAGACGTCGTAGGTCGCGTCTGACGTGGCTTATAAATGCTTAGTATGAAAATGTACTAGAGTGGTCTCGTCGTACGTGCGCCGCGTCCGGCGTTTCAGAGAGACCATACTTGTTACCATACCATACATTTACAAAGTAAGCATTCTTAGCCTCGTACAGCGTTACGTCGGACGCGACCTAACGCGTCTGTTGCAGACTACCGCCTTAGAAATAAGTAATTATGAAAGTCCATCCAATGTGGCCCGTGGCGGGAATTTCATCTGAATTTCATCTTTCGGAAATATTTACCAAAAACCAATCACCGCAGTGCCAGCGTCAGCTACGAACCAGTTCACGTGGCACCCGTCCGGCGAGCTGCACATGTCGGTGGGCGGCGGCAACTCGGTCGCCATCGACGCGCGCGGCAAGGACGCGCCCGCGCAGGAGGACGTCGAGGTCATGTCCACTGACTCCAGCTCCAGCTCCAGCAGCGACTCGCAGTAGTGTCGTGACTCGTGTGTGCGTGCTTCTCTGAATGCAATTTTTAGTGTTTCGCAAATAGGCTATTTAACACTAAGCGGGGAAAAAAATCTGAAAATATATAAATTAAGGCGATAAAATAAAAATAGCCTTTATTTTTTCGATCAATTTTGTTGGCAACACCAGCAGCAGCAGTATATAAATTATAACTACATTTAAAGTTCGGGCTGTCCTTCTTGGACATAGGCCTCGGACGGAGCGGAAACGTAAAACTAAAAAATCACAAACAGGAAATAACAGAACAATTGTTCTGTTATTTCCTACTACTAGAGGAGTTAAGAAAATAATTTACAATAGGCTAGATAAAATTTACAAAAGGAGTGTCCAACCTCCACCTCTCAGTGACTAAACACGGCTGACCTAATCGGTTTCAGTCGCAGTGTCTGATCGACAAAGTGGAGCATGACCCAAAAACTAACGGAGCGCATTGACGCCTTGAAACAGCAAATAGCTGCACGAAGAAACGGATGGATTGATTCGGAAGGAAGGATTTGGCGGTGCTCGGAAAGAGTTGGGCAATTTCAACAAATTGCCTTTTCTTGAGTTACCAGAAAATAATTTACAAAAGGCCAGATAAAATTTAGAAAAGGAGTGTCCAATGGTCTGCTTCACCTTTATGACCAAACACGCCTGACCTAATCGGTTTCAGTTGCAGTGTTTGGTTGACAAAATGGAGTATGACCCAAAAACTAATCTAGCACATTGACGCCTTGAACCAGCAAATAGCTGCATGAATTGATTCGGAAGGAATGATTCGGCGGTGCTCGGAAAGAGTTGAGCGAATTTAGCAAAATTGCCTCTTCATGAGTTGCAAGGCCGAGCTCGGATTACATTTTATTCTTGAAATGTTCCTTTGGGTTTTACCCAGCCAAAACGTACAAAAATGGACAATTTTAGTCTGGTTAGATTCTGGTGGAATGATCAGTCAGTTTTATGGCGGTCCTCAGGAGCAACCTCCACTTACCAATAGCCTGATCTCAAGTCGATCGTGGACATGACGCAATTAATTTTCGCAGAAGCCAGGACGGCAGCGGGTACTTATCTGTACGCGTCACGGCGTTTAATTTCCTATAATCGACGCAAAATCTAGTTTCTCCATTCTTCTTAGGAACCAGAACATCCGGCGAGGTCCATTCGGACTCTGCTTCCTCTATGACATCAAGTTCTAACATCTTATCGATTTCCGCCCTTACTATCTCCGTCTTAGCGGGTGTCACCCGGTAAGGCGGCGTAGAGATGGGTGTAGTGTTGCCCGTATCAATTCTGTGCACGGCAATAGGCGTCGGCCCTCCCCCTGCACTGAAAATATCCTCATTCTTTTCTAGAAGTGAAGCCAATTTACCTTTCTCGACTGGTGAAAAGAGGATGCCCTCCCCCTCGCGGAGAGCAACTGCAGCACTAGCTGTGACATTGTTGTCGTGTTCATATTGTAATTCGAAAAAATCTGTAGAATGCAAAGAATAACGATTGTTATCAAAATCGAGTACCATGCCAGCGTCCCCAATGAAATTCATCCCTAGGAGAGAATCTTTAGCACCAGGCAATACAATAAAGAAGGTAGTAAAATTCCTTCCCTGCACCTTTACATTTACTACAGCCGTCTCTACAATTTGAACGCGTTGGCTACCATCCGCGAAACTCAACTCAGTTACAGTGGAATTGAAAAACTGGCCATTTGACCTTAAGTGCCGCGTTAAACTATCACTAGCCACTGATTGTTTTGCCCCCGTATCCAGCAAAGCTGTACCGATAGCACCAAACACTTCAATTCTAAAAAATTGGACGCACATGCGGATCGACTACGGATTCACATACAGACACTGATTGGAACGCGGTCGTCGTCGGAGACGAAGTATGCTTTTCTGTGCACACTACACCCGGGGTCCATAGATTTATAATATGCCAATGGGTACAGTTGATTAGGTACATAATTTCCTTTGATAGGCTGACTTGTGTAACTAGTTAAGTAATATCTAATGTATTTTATAATTAAATAAATGTATGTTAAGTATAATATATACATATTGTCTTTCATTAACTTCTCTTTTTAATTAGGTACCTACCTAGGTACCTAAAGTAAATTAACTATCTAGATGTAAACCCTGAGTGTAAACCAAAGATTAGTGAAATATGTAAATTGTACAACCTTCATCTCGTAGGAGTTGTAGGACCAATGACGAAATACGCCATGTGTAAGACATTGATTAAACATATAAAGGATTAGCGCTTAGTGACGACACCCATGTACCTATTTTAGGCTCCGCCCTGAAGCATCATTTTTAATTTGTCAAAACTAAAATGCGCTAATGTAAGCGACCGACAGCGGTAGCGAAATGTAGGTACGACGCGCGACGATATGATATGACGATATGAGAAATTTTTGGCTTCGACGTACGTCACATCTTTCCCGTCCTCTTATCGTAGCGAATTTTGTCATTGAGAAATCAAAAGTACCCTAATCAAACCCTTCAAACCTTAGTTTGAAGCTGTTGCATGGCTGTTGCTATGAAACGGTATCATTGTCATGGATATCAATATTTTGAATTTATCAAAACCGAAATAAAACTGTTACTTCATAGAATAAAAGGCACTTACTTAAGTATATCTTGAAGCAGCTTGATTTGAGCGGATATACTTACTTCAACTCAGTTTTACTGGTGACTAAGTAGCAGAAATGGGAGAAAGAGCTCCTGTGTCGACAGAGGAAACGCTAGTCCGTTATGATAACCCAGTATTAGTTACAAAACAACCGGAAAAAGTTGTAAGTTTATCACATTTTTATATATTTTACGAGTAGGTACGAGTTACGACCCAAAGTGCTGGAAGTGCTGCAGGCCAGCGCGGAAAAACGCAGCGTTGTAGACTTCCGACGATGGAGTCTCAGATGGCTGGATGAAAGTGGTGTGTAGGACCATCGTGCAGGAAACCTTTGTTCAGCAATTTATTAGGATAGATCAGCAATATGAGTAAAATTACCAGATTCTTGTAAGTAGGTAAGTATATGTTTAAATATCCCCTACAAAATATTATAAACTAACTGTTGCCCCAAGCCCAAATTTCAACCAAATCGGTGCAGTAGTTGCAGCGTGAAAGAGTAACAAAGATCTATCCATCCAATCCATACTTACTATATAGCTATCGCGTTCATCTAAGTAGGATCTTATCAAATCCAGATTTTATATCCTCTAATTTATCCAACGTAATAGGTACTGAGTAGATAATAATGTTCAGCCTCTAGGTCTGCTTTTCTACACCAATTGGTTTTATTTCAAAGACATTACCACCGGCTGGCGCTGCCGCACCATGTATCCCCACCGAAGCCAAACGGGAGACCGAAGAAATTCTCAATGCTATTCTGCCTCCTAAAGAATGGGAAGAAGATGGGCAGATATGGACTCAAAAAGTAAGTGACGTGTTTTTGAACTTCTTACTCACCAACCTACTATTACATAACACCTATTATGTACTTATCTTTTTTTTAAATAAATAAATTATATTCATTATTTTAAGCAAGTGTGTAGGTTAGTACCTACCTTTCAGGCAGTGGGTAGGTACTAGGTAGGTACCTAAAACGAAGCAAATATCGTAAGGAAACCTTCAACCTGCATGCTTGAATTTCCCATAAAATCTTGGGCAGCGCGATTTATAGATATAGCCAAACCGTAAAAGGCGTAAAGAAGTATGACTTATGGAGATTAGTTTGACAGATATCATCGACGCCAGCCACCAGATTAGACGTTATCAACCTTCAAGAGATGCTGGACACTCGCCTACAACAGCGGCAGGCGAGAGAAACTGGAATATGTCCAGTCCGCAGACAACTCTACACCCAGTGCTTTGACGAACTTATACGACAGGTACCTAGTAGGTAGTTGATTTAAATCGCAGTTTTATCGTGGGGAAAAATGTTATCGGTGGCTAACTATATACTTAGTCAGTTTTGCCGGAGATAAAACGTTTCTGCTGAGAATTTCTTGACATATAGGCACTGATGAGAAACCTGGGGATACGGGCATCCGAACGAACGATTTACGTAAGCCTTTTCGTACAAGCAAACAGTAGCGCCATCTATCAAAATTGTAAGGTGGCTGCTGAGCGAACTACATGACGTCCTTACGTAATCTGGCGATATTTTTTTTTCTCGCGGTAGGTAGGCCCTGTCCGGGGTATAAGTACCTACTTATGTATATTCATCAACTAACTTTTCAACCACTGGATTAACACGACGGCTGATGGAGTCTATTTTTCAGAGCTGCAAACTATATTGCGAGTGCTACAGTCATTTCCTTCCCAGGTTACAATCAACTGCGGTGAACGTGGCCTCCTTCTGCTGCGAGTTCGCGACGAAGCTCGGATCACGATGGAAGCGTACCAGACTTTGTACTGCAGTTCCATTGCGTTCGGCATGAGGAAGGCATTGCAGGTAGGTAAAATCTTAAGCGAGGTTTAGATTAGCAATAAAACTTGCAAAAATGACTTCTGCAAGCTATACGTGCAGGCTATATCTACGTTGCTGTATATCTGGTAGTGGCAGTCAAGTGCGATCAAATTTTTTTTATATAGTCCGAACAAGGAAAATCAGACCTTATGGACCAAGTTACAAAGTTGGAAGCCGAGCGCTCCGCGTTAGAGAAGCAATGTATGGAGCTGAAACAGAAAACTGAACAGTTGGAGCGACGAGCGGCAGAACTGCGCGCCGCCGAGGAGAAACGACACCAGGAAGAACTGTTGGCGTTGAAGAAAACTAACGCTCAGCTAAAGGTAAGCTTTTGTGTTGATTTTACAATTTTTATGTAATAACTAGCAGATACCCGCGGCTTCGCACGCGTAAATTTTAGTGTTAACTATTCTACGGGAACCATCCATTTTCCGGAATAAAAAGTACCCTTTGTGTTAATTTACATGAAATCTATCTTTATTTCAACTTTAAACCAAAAATTTTCAGTAGTTGTGCGTGAAGGAATAAATTTTCTCCCGCATGAATATCTGTTTTTACGTATTATCACGAACACAATGGATTTTCCCGAAAAAGAGTTAAGATTCTAGGATATAATCTATCTCCATTCCAAATTTCAGCCAAATCGATTCAGTAGTTGCGACGTGAACGAATATTTTTCCCGCGTGGATTTCTGTTTTTCACTATGATCATACTCGTAGAAGTCATGAAATTTTCCGAGATGTTTGTCTACGTATTAATCCAGGATAAAATCTAACTTTTTTCCGAATTTCAGTAATATGAGTTCAGTAATTACAGCGTGAAGTAGTATTTTTACCGCGTGAATATCAGTTTTTCAGTTTTCCCGCGGACACCATAGATTTTTCCGGGATGAAAAGTAGCTTTTGTATCAATCCAGGATATAAGCTATCGCAGCCAAATCAGTTTAGTAATTACGGCATGAAGGAATATTTTTCACGCGTGGATTTCTGTTTTTCACTATTATCATAGAAACCATGGAATTTTCCTGGATGAAAAGTAGACTATGTAATAATCCGGGATAAAATCTATCTCCTTTCCGAATTTCAGTCATATCAGTTCAGAAATTACAGCGTAAAGTAGTATTTTTCGCGTGTGAACATCAATGTTTCAGGCTTCCCGCGGAAACTATGGTTTTTTCTGGGATAAAAAGTAGCCTTTATATTAATCCAGGATATAATCTATCTTTAGTCCAAATTTCAGCCATATCGGTTCAGTAATAACGGCGTGAAGTAGTATTTTTCGCGTATGAATATCTGTTTTTCTTTTTTCCTGGAAAAAAGATGGATTTTTCCGTGATAAAAAGTAGCCTATTTATTAACCCAGTATATAATCTATCTCCATTCCAAATTCCAGCTAAATCGGTAGTGCACTTGCGGCATGAAGATTTTTTTCCGCGTGAATTTCGGTTTTTACTAATCCCACGGGAACCATGATTTTTTTCGGGACGAAAAATAGCCTTCGAGTTAATCCAGGATATAGTCTATCTTTATTCCAAATTTCAGCCATATCAGTTCAGTAATTACGGCATGAAGAAGTATTTTTCTCGCGAGAATATCGGTTTTTCACTTTTCCTGCAAAAACCATGGATTTTTCCGGGACAAAAAGTAACCTATTTATTAACCCAGGATATAATCTATCTCCATTCCAAATTTCATCCAAATCGGTTGTGTACTTGCGGCGTGAGATTTTTTTTCCGCGTGAATTTCGGTTTTTAACTTATCCCACGGGAACCATGAATTTTTTCGGGATGAAAAGTGGCCTATGAGGTAATGCAAGATATAATATACCTCCATTCCAAATTTTAGCCAAATCGGTACAGTAGTTGCGGCGTGAAGACGTATTTTAACTTGATAAAATCCAAACTTCGGACCCCCGTTTCACCCCCATAGAGGGTGAATTTTGAAAAATCCTTTCTTAGTGCACCCCTAGACCTCACAAGGAACATGTGTGCCAAATTTGGAGTCTCTAGACCCAGCGGTTTGGGCTGTGCGTTGATATGTCAGTCAGTCAGTCAGTCAGTCAGTTTCTTCTTTTATATATTTAGATTAACTAGCTGACCGAGTACCTAAACGTGTTTTTTTTTGCTATTTTGGGGTATGAAAAATAGCTTACGACCTTATTCTCAGGCCTATCGAATGTAGACAAAAAATCATAGAAATTGGTCAAGCCGGACAAGCCGGAGGATAAACTCGTATCACTGTTTGGTGAAAATTTTAATTAAGTAGATTGTTCGACATTTTAGCAGCTCTCGACATTTCACTAGGCAATATAGATACTCTGAGATAAAAGTAAAATTCCACAACAGCCAAAAAGTTTGGGGATTAATATTTCTCTGGTCCAATGATATTTTTGTAACTCGAATAAAAGATTCATACGAAATGAACTCGGCTCTTTCGGAAATAAGCGCTGAAATGGAATTAAGCGCATTGATGCTTTTATACTGAGGCTTCGACTAATTTAACGATAACTGGAGTTTTTGTGATTTTTTTAACAATATTCTTACTGTTTTTCAGGCACAACTCGAGGGTATCATTGCACCGAAGAAATAGTGACTATATTCAAGGCCTTGGTTTAGTGTTAACACGTTATTCTTTAACTGAGAATATTTAATCTAGTTGATTAAAGTTTTCACAACTTATGTGTCTTGTCATTTATTACATGGGCAAGGTTAAATAAAACAATCACGTAATTTTATTAAAATATATATTAAACCATTTATTGGACAAAACATACAATATTTTCATTAGTTTACAATCCACATTGCTAGAGCCTTAAAAAGATAAAAAGTACACGCAAAGACCATTCTTTCATTCGATACATCAAAACTACCAATAGTTTACTAAAATTACAAAATATTTTACTCCCAAACATATTCAATATTCATCAACGGAAATATACATTTTATTGAGATTAAGAACAATATAATGTACATTTAAAAAACAATGTAACGGCCTTCGGAATAAAATGCAGAATTAATAAAATTATTATTTTCGTATAAATTATTATCAAAAGTGTATTTAATTAAAACAGTTAATATTTAAATATCCTGATAATAAAATACAGTATACTAAACATCAAAGAGTAAAACCGTGTTACACAGTAATCTATTTGAGGAATAATTAAGGCACCACATACATAAAATTAAAACTCTAAATTAAATTATTAATACACCAGCTAACACAAATACTGTATCAAATTAAGATAATGCACGATTAAAATTTTGCATTTGTACTAAGTTACATAAAATATAAAACTAAGATGAATACAAAAGCAGGCGGTCTTGTGATGCCAACTGTACATAAAAATGCCGTTGATTTTATTGAACAGTATGTTCAATGGATAGTTCATAGTAATTATATATTATGACATCATCATTTTATGTACACTATGCTTTATATAATCTCTGAAGTCATTTTCTTCATTAGAACGTATTATATCATCCATTTCCCTAAATCTTGCAAGTCGTAATAAACAGGTACAGCGCATAAATCATTCAGTCAAACATTAAAAAACTTGCACGGAATGAAACGTTAAAAGTCACATACGTAAAGTATTTATCAAAATAAATAAAATCTATCACAAAACTAAAATCCTCCGATTCAAAATTGTAATAAAAAAATAAAAATTGTGATCAAAATGAAATGCCACAGTGAAGTGTTGCTCGATTGTAGATTCTTTCAGCTGGTTCCGTACAAATAATAAGAGCAAAATCGGTGGAATCCTAAACTTATTATCACAATTTATAATACAAAAATTAAGATGTAACATCCTTCTATGTCCACAGCGTCGCTGAGGGAATCTACGATCGAGTTCGATTCTCGAAAATCTATGTCGAGTTGCATTTTCTAGCCGATTACGTTGTCATGGGTATACATTTCAGAGGGTACATTTTTTACGAGTAAACGTCTTTACCCGTAAAAATAGCTTCATGAAATCTTTGTGGATAAAAGATGGGAGAAGAAATTATGCAAACCAATCATAAGATAAATTATGTGTCGTCTAGTTAAAAAAAAGTTTTGATTAAGTATATTATGCTCAAGGGTTTCTTATAAAAAAGAAAAGTATTGAAGACTTGAAGCCTTGATAGTATCAGACTTTCGGGGAATGAGTGTCTACCCGAGTTGTTTACGAATTGGATGCACTCGAAGACATTTTATATTGGATGCATTCACCTACGATTCGTAATGCGGATCGATTCGATTCGTGCCTAGTTCGTACCACCTTTATTACTGGAATCGAGTGCGATGTGTGTGGAATCTCAAAAGAACGATTCGACAAATATTTTGCAAACTTGTTTTTTTTTCACAGTGAAGTATCGTATGTGTCAGTGATTTACGATGGAATATACTTTTGTGTATGCAACCGGCTATCCATTCGACCACGCGTATCGAATTTGTTTTCGAAATGTATAAAAATATCGTACTAAGGGTACTTGCTACCAATATCGACAGGAGTACTTACAGAGTTACAAGACGTTGTAAAAAGGTATAATAATAATGAATAAACAAAATGCGGATTGGGATGTTTCGAAGTTTCACTGCTGTGTTTCGGTGTAGGACGTGAGGCGGTGCGCCGGCCCGACAGGGATCGCGGTGACGCGGCCCACGCCTCCGTCCAGCATGGGGTTGACGACTTGGACGATGTCGGGCTGGAGGGAGTTCTCTCCGGTGACCACTTCCACGTCTAGACTCGTTTCTTCCAGATCCGTGGGCGCGGTCTCGCTGCTGGGACTGGTCGTCAGTTCCAAGGATATTATCTTCTCTTGCGTCGTCTCCACCTAATGAAATTTATGCATAAAACATCATTCTTGCGTTACAGTCTGCATCATTAAACATACATGTTAGAGCTTAAAGTAAATGAGATGGACTTTACTATGTACTCGTAGTAAATTATATACAATGTTCTTTTAGAGTTTCGAATAATAAATATGAAATGAAACACATAATGAGAGATTTCGGGATGTGGTAAATCATTTTAATCTGGCCTGCATGGATACACAACCGTCACAACCAAAATAATATTAATAAGCTAATTTGGATGTTTGTGCCGTAGAATTAATGCGCTAACTATGCATGTAAGGACCCAAACCATTATATTATAATAAAAAGGTGAAAATATGGTGAGGCAATAATTTCATACTCTTACTCATTTATTATTATCGTTTAGTTCAATAATGCATAGGTAAGTAAGGTAAGAAATTATTGCCATCGATCAGTGAATTCGGTACCGATAATAAAGAAACGAAACAAACCATTTCTTTCTGTGAAGATTCCGTGTCTAGAATCCCGGTATTGTCTGACAAATACATAAATTAATACATTAGCATGCCATGCTTAAACATCATGCAACACACAACAGACAAAATACAACATTAAATACAAATAAACTTTTGTTGTACGCACGCCATCGAACACTGCGAGAATACTCAAAAATTCTTAAGCCCCTTCGCACACGGATCATAAGCGTAAGCGTATCGTTATAAAGCTACGAATAACAATATGACAATTACGTCTCCTACGATTCGCTACAACAACGCTTCGTCTGCGGACATGTTTGAAAATGTTCCTGCTCGTACTGCTCTTGTCGTACGCGAGGATTACGCAACGCTTACGCTTACAAGCCGTGTGCGAAGGGGCTTAATTGCAATTTACATAAATATTTGCAAAAAAACCTCAACATTTAGATAAACACTCCACCACAAATTAGTTGTGTTCGCACTACGTGTTTTTATTTATCTACCTTTGAAATCTAATCCGAATACGGTGTTGCACGAAAATGCCTAGTACATAAACATTATGTGCGGAAAGGCCCCAGTACTTCAACTATACAGTTTTCAGTCAATATCAAACGTAGATACTTCAGTCAGAATTCAGATATTGTACAGATCGCACAAAGAAAATTCATTTTTCCAAAAACTTTGGTCACGGCAATTATAAAGATAAATACCGTTTAAATTTTGATATTCAGCTTAAAATTTTATTTGTAGAGTAAGTTTCTTCAGTCTGTCAATAATAAAGGATTGACTGTAATGATTTTGAGGAGACTCAGACGTTTCTACCCGTCCTTATTATCCAAGAAGCGATCTCTCCTCGAGAAAGGGGTTTCCGTGAGATTTTGACTAAAAGTTTTAAAAGATACATCACAATAAATACGATCCCCTTAAGTGTATATTTGTTACATTTGAATACTTCAACTGTTTATACAAACTCTAAATTTTTAACTGCTATTAGAGCAAAGCGGTTTCTTTTAAACTCTTGCTAGAATTTTTATTTATTTATGACAACATAATTTAGAATGTTTAGTTGAAATTATTCTCGCGCGATCTGTACTTTCAGTAAAATCGGTCACTGTAATGAGTCGCATGTATTTTGCACGTAAAAAGCTAAGCGGATTTTTATAATACATAAAAAGTAAAACTGTAAAACCACACAGTCGACGGCATTGCTTGTGTACAGCGTCCTAGTGTCTAGTACAGTGGCGCGTCGCGTACCTCTTTCTCAATAACTTTCTCAATGTACTCGACGGTTCGCACTTTAGTCTCGCCGGTGGCCGGGCACACGTATTCCTCGGTGCGTAGTGTTATCCGCTCGTCTAACAACTTTTCCTTCTCCTTCACGGCCAGTATCGGGCCGGGTTTTGTACGCAACGCAATACGCGGCAGGGGCCATTTCTATAATTTGTAAAGCCAATTTCACATACACGTTACACGTACACACCCCACGTTACGTACAGCTCACGGCAGCGAAGCGACAACGTCCCTCAACCACAAGTAACACAGAGTTATGGCATTTAACACAACATATTTTAGTCATTTAATAATAACAATACAACGGGTTATCAAGTTAAGCGAGACTAGTTTGAAGTGCTATTCGTATTGTGAAATGGCATGTGAAGTACAATTAATGTAGGGTAAGCACAGATTTTTGTACAACTTTCGAGTCGACTCACTTCGAATAAACGGAACGGATTTCGCCATTCACGTACACGCACGAGTATGAAGTGGTAAAATTTCTCGTTCGTGTTACGCATTGCCCCTCCCAGATACTGTTTTTCCCACCACATATAAAAATTTGGACGCCTACACCAGCGAATAGGCATTTCTTAGGCAAGCGCGTTCCACCTATTATTATCATCACTTTCCATCGGGTATGATCACTGATTACTCTCAAGCGGTATCTCTTATAATGGTTCAAAAAATCTACAATGGTTTCAGCGGTTGTCCGCTTGGGGCGCTGACTGAAGATGTATGGAGAAATCCATTCAGTTTATTGGAAGCGAGTCGACTCGAAAGTTTTACAAAAACCTGTACTAGCCCTACTGAATAGATAGCTCATCCACTTTTGTGTTCCAATTGCTTTAGCACAGTAGTCATACATCCGATCATTTTGAATCAGTGAAAATTAATAAAAATTAGAAGTCTCGTGTCTAGCTTGATTGAATGAACTTGCAACCCCAGCAGTCAGATATACATTCCGTTTAGAATTAAAATAGCTGTCATTTGATTTTTATACGCTTCCCACATTTATGAAAAGATTTTGTGTGTGATAGAAAAATAAATTCAATGACACGTTCATTCTAAACGGATTGTAGGTAAATTTGTTAATAATTAACAATCATTATTATTGATAATGGTTACTGTTACACAGACAAAACACATATGTTATTATGAGAATTGTATAAGTAGATAGAGATAGTGAAAAGAAAATGAACACAGGTTTATTAAGCCCAAACAAAAGAACAAAAGTAATTGCTCAAGTAAGGTTGCTCACACTTACAAAAGTAATAATTTCATTTGAGTATACAACCGTCTTAAATGTTGAAAAAATCTACCAAAATTTTATGTTCTATGCGTAATGAAAATAGGATAAAACTGCGCCATAATGAACGGGATATCAGCTAATTTCACTAATAGAATGTACGGTTAGCAAGAAAACAATTGTTGTAATCGTTAGTACGAAAAAAGTTAAATTTTATTTCATATTTGATTGAAAAAATCACGGATCAAGGTTAAGGTCGGTTCACCGTTCACTCCAGGCATTTTTTTTTGTAAACCAAATGCCACATACTAGGAAACAATATGGACTGACCTCGTCTACAAAATCATATCGTGAATATCGTGAACATTAAAACTTGACAGCAAATCTCGGCGCTCATAATGGCGCCGCATGTCACGCAAGGTTAGAATGAATGAATAGGGCATTTCCATATTTTTGTTATCTCTGTGACCAAAGCAGAATAGACTGAATATTACGATAAGCTCACGTCACAATATGGCGCAAGGAACAAGCCTACCTATAGACCTTTCGGCCTTGAGTGCCCAGGTTTAAACCTGTGTGGGGCTGATAGTACGCGGTTTGAGCAAGGCATCGGATACGACATTGGTTAAAAAAGTAAACTATAAACCAGGATCTTCGAAGGTAGCTGGCACTATACCCAAGTTCAATGCCATCTTTACTCTTAACGCACCTTAGTTTAAATTCAACAATGCAACTGATGTTTCAATTTAACAGTTCAACAGTTCTTTTGATATTGATAAAATCTGTACGAATTTCTCTATGCAGTTTGTAAGTAATTTATACATCTATCCGACGAATATCTCATTATCTCTATCTACTTACCCTAATGAGATTATCACAGCGATATGGTGAGTACTGATTACGATTAGAACAGCAAGTGTTTACCTCGGAGGGTGATCTATCTCTCGGCGGCACCTCTCCTATAATCTCATGCGCTGGACCCACCATGCTTTTAATTGCTTTTTGTGATTCAATCGCGTCCTAAAACGTTAACAGTTCAAATGTAGCCTGACCCCGAATACTTAAAAGCATCTTAACATTTATTTTGGCATGTGATTGCCGTATCGTTCAAAAGCTACAAAAGCAAAATAAAATCAGATATTTTCCACAAAAAAAAACTTTTAATTATTCGGCTCATAAGACGCGATTGCTATCGGATGTTAAATGTAAGACTCAAACAAGTTATGGTCAATAAATCATGCTTCATTTAGCAGTTTACCAACCGCAGAAAGGTAGGTAGGTCACACAAGATTAGAGAAAAGAGCAGGGTTGATCGACGCTAAGTAATTTGGGATTTGCCTGAACCAGATGCAACGATAACTTTGAATCTGGCTGATAAGGAGGCAAAGGATTTAATTTTTTTCAGGAACCGTTTAGAATAAGAATAGGACTTTCATTCTCACTCGCACACAGCATTCATGGATGGTGTGTGAAAGAGACGAATTACACTATTTCTCACTCTAAACCGATAGAACGTTTGAACAAATTGGTGCTAATTCTGTCTTATCATCTGAAAACTAAATTGACAGGTGTAGAAAGTGCAATCCAAGCTATAACTTTGACAATTTTTTTAACGAGGATCGCACTAATTTATTTAGTTTAGAGATGCTATAAAACAGAAAGCACCAAATTATCCATTTGACGCAGTCATGTCCATCGTCAACCAAGTAAATTATGTTTATATTTGTATGGGATAGTTAAATGTGAGGGCGCATCAGTTACCTGCTCCAGTGAGCGCAGTCGCGCGGCTCGCCACGCGGCTCTGCGAGCGGCGCGCGCGCTCGCGTCCTCTTCAGTGCCGTCGCGATTGGCGCGGCGACGTTGCGACTTCGCGGATGGACTGACGCCGCCCAGAGAAACACTGGAATGGGCCAACAAATCTCTTAAAACAGACTTTCTAACTTCCTCCTTTTAGTTCGGGGCCTATTTATGGCGTCATAACTCACAAATTCTGACAACTTATATGAGAACGCAAAAGATGCGATTAAATACTTTGGGACTGTCATTGTATTTGCTTCTCTGTCACCATATGTATCTCTGGATTCATGATTCAATACGTTTGATAGTAAATTTTTTGTGCCGATTTGAAGCGCCTCCCCCGAACGTCCACGGTACTAAATTGACATTTGTTGGAAGTGGACCGTCGTTTTAAATGTCATTTGATTTTAGTTCCACAGACGCTCACGCCAGGCTACGCAACAATCAGCGCCAAAATGGCGAAAATTAAATGTCTTCAATTTTACTTTGACAGTCAGCTATCCAGAGTATATTCTATATACTCTATGGAGATCAGTGTCTGTCACACTACCAGATTGTAAAATGCAAGAAGCAAACATAACGACAGCGCCAAAGTATATTTAAATAGCAGAGTATGATTCAGTTGTCAAACAGCAAATACCGATTACCGCCAATCAGAGGACTGGTGCTTGACGAACAAAATTGAAAGGATTGTCTTACAAAAACAGGGAGCAGGTTACAATTGTAGAAGTTCAGTCTTTCATGTTACAAAGGAATTAAACAAGAGATTTAACTGGAACAAAAAATTTATTTTGAAGTCGAAACTCTTGCTCCCTTGCTAAAATACCGTGGAATACCTGTGCAATAGTTAAGTTTAGTATTTTTCCTTCGATTTTCAAATTACCGATGACTGAGAAAGACAATAGATTTTAACTTTTCCACCTGTATCTGTATGCCACGTTTATTAGCGAGAGGGCTATTTATTGACTATAATAATGTTAAAATGTCGTATCACAAACCTGTGGCCATTCTCTAAGGGCTCGTCGTCGGAGTGCGAGCTGTATTCACTCTGGCGGTCCTCCCCGGGGGACCACGAGCTGAGCTCAGCGCGCGACAGAGAGGCCATCTTCCTCTCCTCTTCCTGCTTCAATTTCTCCACCTCATCCGCTGATAAGAATGTAAACACTTTTTCTGTGAAAATAAATGTCCTAAATTAGCTTTGAACACCTTTCAATAATTGGTAAAAACTCTGACAACTATATTTAAGATATTCTTACTTCATCAATCTCTCTAGCCCCATTTGTGCATTGTTTAAAGAATAATAGACGTATTTTGGGGGTAGACGGAAATCTTGAAAACGTTAGAATACAGTTGGCGACGAGAATGATGGAGATATACATTTTAAATAGAGGGCGATGACCATAAGTTAAACGGACCTGGTTTAGGCGATGATTTATGGCTTTCTTCCATTGCGTTTTCGAAGAACTTTTTCTTATCGCTGACAGATGCTTTCACAAAATTACCAGATTGAGGTGGGGAAGCCTGCAAGTGTTCATACAAAATTTTAACACACATTCGTCATTGTGTATAGTACTACATAATTAATTAATAATTTAGTGCAATGATAATGATAAATATTAAATAAAATAAAAAAGCGTAATTATTCAATATACATGTCCTATGTACAAGCTTATAATAATCCCATCACCGGACTAAAACACCCATGCAGTCAATAGTTAGAATTGCCGATGAAAGTACTGAAAAAATGCAATCAAAAAATTAATTTAATAATAGTAGTTTATGAAACGGATGCATAATGGGGGGTATTAAAACATGAGTGTGAGTTTAAAAAACGAGCCGCAGGCGAGTTTTTTAATAGTATCACACGAGTGTTTTAATACCTAATTATGTAGAGTTTCATACACTACTTTATCGACGCTCAAATTATCATAAATCCAAACCATAAAATCTTGCTAACGTTTGTCGTAAATCCTTCACTTTGTTGGTAAAAGATTGTGGGTCATTTTTGTTGCAATTACTAAAATGTCAGGTGGAGTTAAATTTTCTTTAGTACGTTTCACTGCTAGACATTTTTCCGCGCTAAGTTTTGACTAAGTAACAAAAATAACACATTGAAATGTTAAAAGTTAGGTATGGCGCCAAAATTCAGTTGCAAACTGCGTATAGTCTGTTAAAAAAGTCATGAAACAAAAAAGAGTAGAAAATATTTATACAAGTCAGATAAACTATATTTTTAGTGGATAATTAAATAATCAAAAATTATACATAATTCTTTTCAATATTATGTATGAACACACTTTTTAATCAGTCATATAAGGCAGGGAAAAATTATTGTTTCCGTGAATTAATTGTTGTCTATGGTCGATCATGACTACCAACTAAATGTTGTCTGTGGACTCCTTATATAAAAAAAAAAACAAAATTGAGGATTGGCTCTACACTCTCTTTTGGCTATGACGACCACAGAGAAAAGAAAGTTATTCCCTGGTCTGGGATGACGACACACAAAAATACAGGAACCCAGAGCCGCGTATCGTAATAGAAATTATTCAACAATCTAAAGATATTTCCATAGTACAGCTATGTTATAATGAATAACTTTTTAATAATTATAGAAGTCTGTGAATAAAGTAGGTCAATATGTGACACATTTTGATTTCATAATTCGAACTTTAAGCAATGAGCGTAGATAAAATAGTAAATAAATGGTTACATGCAAAATATAATAAATTGCAAGTTAATGACGACACGAGGTAACACAATGGGTAATGGAACAATGAAACTGTAATTCGTGTTTTAGTAGGCACGAGTATGTTCTGGTAGGTCTGATAGTGGGTAGTCGACGAACACAATCATAACAAGCCGTGTGTTGTGGGTGAGATGCCGTACAGTAATGATTACCTCGCCGATGGCGAAGGATTTGATTTTGCTGCTCCATGCGGGTTTCGAGGCGGCAGGCGAAGCGCTCTCTCCCGCCGGCGCCGAATCGTTTGAAAAACTATCGAATTCAGGCGCAGTCGTCACTTCGCCAAAACGCACTCTTCTTTCCGATTGAGCATTTTTAGTTGCATCTCCCACTTTAATTTGAACAGATTGTGTGACGTTGGCGTTTATATCTTTTCCTACTGAACTAACTAATGAACGTGACAATGGCGGTATGGGAGTAGAGCGAGACATGTCGTTCGACACACGGACCGGAAGGGTACATGTGTATGGATTGAATGTTCCGGCGACCGTCGTTAGAGATGGATACGGGTCGCTAGGCGGATAAGTCGTAGAATGTACCATGTTAGACGCTAAGCTACTGCTTCTTAGATCTAGCAAAGAGACATGAGTGTTTTCAAAAGTACTTCTGTCGGGATGCAGATAGCATGGAGAGTTGGGTATATGCGAAACGGTGGGGAGAGTTTTGTAGTGAGCATGCAACAGTTCGGGCGGACCGGGTTCGCCCACGGGACTGACTGACAATTCCTTGTACAGTTCATCGTTATCGTTTGGAAGTTCATCTCGGAAGACTTGCGATGTGGGCACTTCTGAAAAGATTACGGACCGAAAGGGATCCGAATCTAATTTGAACGTGGATTCAACGGTCGGATGAGCTCGGTAATTGACGGGCGGAGGGTATTCCGTTTCTGGGGAGTTTGTGGAATTTGAGGACGGCACGGTTGTTTCTGCCACGATAGGTAGCGGGAGCACTACGCGCTCGGGGACGACGGTGATCACAGGGTCATCTAGCTCTCGCGTCTTTTCGTGAATTAGGTGACTCTGACTTACTTTTGCCGCGAACAGAGGCGGAGGAGGGATGATAAAATCTTCGGGACGCACTAGACTGGATTTGGGTTCTCCCATCTCTATATTCGAGAGTCGACTCTGTATTAGTAAAGAGCTATGGTCCGGGCATGCATCGTTAGTATTCGGAGGTTCCTCCGCGATCTCGTCATGCAGTCCATGCGGTATGATTCGGGGGGCAGGCGGATCGGTCATCGACTGTGTCGTCTCGTATGCGTCGTATGTTTCCGATGTGAAACTAACTCGCTTCGTTTGCGGTTTTCGAGGCACTTGTGGTTTCTGTTTGGCTGGCTGCGGCGGCGGGGAGGGTGGTGCGTCGACGGAGGTTCCCTCCGAGGCCAGCGCGGCGTGCTGCGGCGGCGGCGTCTTCACTTTCTGTTGCGTGAACACCGCCAGTGGCGACGGTGGCGCCGCGTGTGAACTAGACGACTAACCAAATCAACATATTGTACTGCGCTGTTATGTCCATTACGCTACTTTTATTTGTGTTAATGTGACTAGTGCAGAAAGTCCTACTAATTACCTACCAAGATTTTTTTTATAAAAAAATCTTTAGAAATGATAAAAGCAATCTGCAAGGAAACTTCAATTTTAAGAAAAATACGAATAAAATAAGTATAGGGCGAATCAACGTACTAATTAAGCGGCGAACTAAATCTTCCAAAATAAATGCTATAAAAATGTGCTAACAGAATTATTATTACAAATAACTATACAAAAAAACTCATTTTTTTAAAACAACGTGTATTTCAATTCAACACTAAAATATAACTCCAATGAGAAAAATTGTATACAAAGTGGAGATGACGATGAATTTCTACAAAGATATTTATAAAATTTAGAGATTGGCAGTCATAAATTTGGCAAAGTTTACAATTTATGTAAATCATAAGAATCAAATAAAATATGTACGGATTAAAATATTTATCGACAACAATCTGTAAATACCAAGTATAAATTTTTAAGTATAAAAAATCATCCGCCAAAAATATTGAAAGTATTAATCTCACGCATAAAGTTATTAAAAGAGAATGTTAAGGCGAGGTGTTATTATAACAATATCATTCATAACTAAGTATTGTATTTTTGTACATAAGTTTTCAGTGTCATGCTTCTCAATATTAAAATTTACTTTATTTAACCAGAAAATAAAACCATTCACTACGCCTTTACTCGTACATCCAATAAAACAATGTAATAAACAAAATTACGGCCTTTCATTTTCTCCCATTGTTTTTATGTATTACGTCGTTAAAATTCTTGCAGCTCAAAGTAAAGGAAAATTTATTTTAATAAGTCGAGATTTATTGAAACTGATTTAGGATTTTCTTATCACAAAGTTTAGTTGTATATTACAAAAAGTAATAATACGTGTAAAATATTATTAAAAAATAAAAATTCTGGAATATGTAGGTACCACGTGAAATATAAAAGATAAGATATAATATAAGATTGGTTAAAATTATGAAGGACGTACCTTCATAATTTTGTTTATTTCAATAAATTGAAACTACATAGTTTCACCCAATTTCACACTGTGCATGATAACACAAGTTATCTGCTATGCCGTTAAAAACATAATGGTAGCGATTCGGATTTAGTCTCAAAATTTTAGGTGTCTAAAAATAATACTATAATTCTAACTGTGGAAAAGGAAGGGTGAGAGTCTATTCACAGAGACCGCAGTTAAAGAAATATACTATAAAACCAAATAGATACCTTTATGTTTGTTTGTAATGCGCGAAAATTCTCTGAACTCTTATTAAAATTATTATAAAAGTATATAATATAGGATAACTATTGTGGATTAAGTACAAAATGGTATCGAAAATGCATACAGTACAAGTGGTTATAGGATTAAATATCGCTGTATATATTTCTAAACGTCTATTACACAATATTGGTCTGTTAATTGTAAATATTATTTCACTCGATTACGATTATAATGTAATAACGGTAAATAGCTAAAATGCTATTTAATTGTTCATGTATTTTTTTGGAACAATAATAGGAATCGAAAACACATCTAGTGTTACACGAAATTAAGTACTAGTTTAATATTGAAAACCATCAAAATATAATATTATACTTTTAAGAATATAAATAAATGCTTAGTAGTTGTTTTAACACTTAGGATACCAATTAATCTTTCACATATCTTAACCACAGTCAAAAAAAGGTTGTATCAAAGTTATACAGTGATTATATAGGTTATCTTGTGGGATATTACTTGTTCGGTAGTTCTCATCTGTTCCATGGAACATGTGTTGTTCCATAAAACAAAACGAGATATAATGACTATAATCCTCTATGTTTCATGGAACAAATAGGATTATCTTATTCTTTACTGTGCCATAAAACCTACGAAAAATAGAGTTCTGGCTATATTATTTTAATATGATCAAAAATTCACATTCATACACTACACATATTGAAAAATTGAGATTGAAAAATTATGTGGCATTAATTACCCCTTTATATGAACTATTGAATAACAACAAACAAGACGCATGTTTCCTTGTTGTTCAATTATTTCATGTCAACGTGGTTTTTGATTGCGACTATAAGAACAGAGGTGTTTGTCCATAATATGAAATTCTTAATAAATTATGCTTACTGATAAAAGTAAGTACGTTACATAAAATACGTATGTATGTTGTGCCTATCTATATCATGGTTAAAAATAAATTTCATTTGAATAATCCATAAGTAATACACGAATACGATAACAAGGATGTTTGATAAGTAATACGATTAAATAGACAGAACATATTAACATATTATAATATGTGAGGTTTTGTGTAAATTGTTGAATAAATAAATTTATTATAATTATTATTATAAGCAACTAAAATGTTGATACTGCTATAACGATTGACCTTTTTTTCCCACAAGAAGTTTCTCTTTATAAAAGATGCCGGAAGAGACCAATCGAAATTCATAAATTCTGGACTAAACATGAATTTTAAAGATATAATATTTACTATAGTAATTAATTAAATAGTATTATAACAATGATGATAAATAATTTACATATTTAAGCATCCATATAATCGCGCATGTTTGTACCTGACCAGGAAAATAATTTAATTATTGCGAAAAATTGGAACAATTTTTGGGCAATAATTTTTAAATTAATGATTTTTTTTTATCTATGCTCAGTGTTGCGTCATTTATAATTATTTTCCTTTTTCCGCGAAAAACTGTATAAAAAACCTACTGACATTTTATATGACTTTGCATAGACAGTGGTGCCGCCATTTTTCACTTTATCTATCATTCTATGTAATAATTGCAATACGAATGTGGCGCCCCCATGGCAGCTGGTTCATTATTTTCCTGTTCAGGCTATTATTATCTATATACACTAATGGACAGATGTTTTATTGCTGTATTATGTGTTGGCTTCCAATCCGTCAGGGTATGCATTCTGCAAGGGACGTAATACGTATTGTAAGTATAATGACTGGATCTTATATCTATGTATATTGTAACTCATTGTTTACAACTATTCGTCTAACACATAACGACATCGATATAAACTAGGAATGAACTTATGCTATAAAGACGAGGTTCAAAAGGAGGGTAACATCATAAGTTCAATTACAGTTTCGAGTACTTTCTTTACACAAACTTGAGCTGAAGGAACATGCAGTCTTAGCTACGTTACAAACTCGTAGCCAGTTCACTACATACAGATAGAAATATTGTATAAGATCTAAAAACCAAATCCTACAAAGTCTAAATACCCATAGTATAGTCAACCCATCCCGCTCGACAGAATACAAGTAATACATATAACTTATACATCAATATATATGGTAAAAACATTTATTTTGGAAGATATATAAATCAAAATATAAGTAAATTACTTTCTGTTTCTATATTCGAAATACGGAAAATACTTTCATGCAAGCTATACTATACAGGGTGCATGCTATCAAGAAAAATCCGACGTGCATAAGAAAACTTGCAAATTGGTTACAAAAAACTCTTTATTGAGTCGTATTTATACTGTGCTACCAAACTGCACTCAATACCATGCAATTTAGTAAATTGCTGTCTGTATAAAAAGTTTGCTAAACTATTTTTTTTACTTTACTAAGCATTATAGGCATGTTTGAATAATCAATATAAATAGAATTCAGTTAGTATGAAAAAAAATATTATATTATGCTTTGTAAATCAGTAAAATATTTGATTAATTTTATATTACGAGCATATTTAATGTTGTAAATGTTTAATTTACTGATATAATAATATTATAGTAGAAGTAGCGATCTAGCTTAAACGATGATTATTTTGAGTTCCTCCTTATTTGTAAGAAACACGTATTCATCCTTTCTCTTTTCACACCTAAATTAGGCATTTTTTTAAATTAATGACATATGAACAAAAATCTAAGAAACTTCGTATTGCATAGCTAATTTCTGGGCGCACTGCATTAGATATGGATCCTAGGCAGGCGTATGACCAAATATCAAGTGAACAAGTATAAAATACTGCCGAGTACTATAAATACGTTTTTCTTACGTAATCAGGGGATACGATAAAGGGGGGTCTAGGGTCGGTACTACAAAGGGCGCGTACCTGAGGTTGGAGGGTGTGTTTGGACATCACGACGGTGGTTGTCTTGTGTTGCGGTTCTGGTGACGTCGGCGGTGCGGGATCCAGGGCGATACATTCGACCGCGTGCACGATGTCTAATACCTGGTGAAAAAGAATAATATTGAGTGGAAGCAGGCGTTATTTTGAGGAAATCCCTAATTAGCAGGACAGATTAATTTGTTTTGCTTGACTCAACGATTTCGCTTTGTCAAGTCAACATCTCATGAGGATGTCCCGGTATCAGGAAGGAAACCCTTTAATTTGCCACCCATGTCATGGGAGGTGGGTCACAGATTACCATTATATTTAGTACCTTAAAAGTTACGGTACAGAAGATTAAATCCGCAAAATGATTAAAATAAATAGCGACTCTTATTTCAGTTCGCAAAAGCGCCTTATACCTACAACTTTATTAATCCAAACGTTGCCATCTCTTTCTTGCTTATATTCTCTTTTTCTCTTTCCGGCTTGTTACTCTTAAAAACCGCTAGGCAGCCGGCGGTATGTACGTGTAGTTGAATTGAAGTATTGCAACAAGTCCCAAGTCCGCCATCTTGAGCCGTCCGCCATGTTGGAATTGGAATGACGTCATTTAACTAACCATGCGTTGGTGCCCTTTCTGTTTTGGAAAATCTGGAAACTAATTTGACGTGTCTAAAAGCTATTGCTTTCCATGGGGAGCATTTTGGAAACACTGAATAGAATAGAAGTATTTTTGCATGCGTCAAATTAGTTAAGAGATTTTGCAACAATAATTATTGGCACCATTGTCATCAAGTAAACGTTTATGCAAAACATCTTTAGTGGAATGAATAATACCGCTTTAAAATTTAGTTGAAAGTTTTGCCCCGAACGTGCATAGAAACATTGCTTAGATAAAAGCTTATAAATAAACTCGTATTCGGTATTATTTTTACATACTTTTTCTGGAGTGGTTTTCTCTCTCATTTCGGCCACTTGCTTTTCATGTTCGAACTCCACTAAATCATGTCGATTGTGTTGCTCCTGCATCAGAAAAATAACATTTTGTTCTTTTTAACCAAAAATAAAACAAACGTATGAGTATAAAAATATGTTGATTCTGTAGATAAATGCTTGAATTAATTATTGTATATTAACCTGGTAAGCTTTGAGCACCTAGGAAACAAAATTGGAAAATTTACTAAAATTTAATTTACATCTTCCGTAACTCTGGAGCTGTTCACTTTACAAGATTATGCTAAGGACCATTTTTGTTTGCAATTAATTGTAGATAACTTTTTCCTTGTCACTCTTGCACTAAGCCGCATAGTTTTTGAAATATTTAAAGAAAACTAATAAAACGCAACTTCTACCTACTTTCTCCAAACCGGACTTTGTCAGGGGTGTAACATTTTACCAAACAATATGTGGACCGCATAGAATAATCAGGAGTACTACTTTTACTTTGGGTGTCCGGGTCTGGTTTTAATAGCACCATACTATACCGTCAGTTTGCCTATCCTGTAACATGGTGTACCAACCTGTTGGTGTTGATGCAAAGTGTCATCTCGGTCCAAGCTGGAAGTGGAGTGCGAGAGAGAGCCTCCCGTATCCGCTGTCCCGCTCTCGCTGCCGGTCTGTCGCAACATGCATGTCACTCGCGTGCATACTACTCTGATTATTGGCTTAGCGATTTCATCGGTAGCAAACAGTACATGGAATTCCATACGTTTTTCATTGCAAAGAATAAGAAAGTGATGATGTAAGGGCTTTCGGCTCAAGTATACCGCAAAATTCAAATATAATTTAGTCTTTCGCAAATAGTAGGTTAATTATACATCGCAGGTTTTGCGAGCATAACATTTCTACATCAACATGTTTTCAATAACAACATCATAAGTTCCCGAAATGAGTTTCCCTGATTTAGAGCTTTCGGGAACCAATATGAAATAAATGAGTATTGTTATGTATGTAAATGAACTTTAAGTCCACTATTTGCGAAAAACTAAATACATATACCTTAAGTGATACGCCTTGTCATCTCAGCTTTAGAGCATTCTAACGGGGCTAGGCTGTGCGCGTAAAGATAATTTTGTCGCTTTTTCTCTTTCTATTCCAGATAGACAGATACAAGAGATAGGCAAAAGCAGACAAAATATTAAATAGCTCTTTCCACAACTTCTAACTAAGCCAATATCAGTCGATG
This sequence comes from Coenonympha glycerion, assembly GCA_963855885.1. Taxonomy (NCBI): domain Eukaryota; kingdom Metazoa; phylum Arthropoda; class Insecta; order Lepidoptera; family Nymphalidae; genus Coenonympha; species Coenonympha glycerion. The sequence goes on along the minus strand of OY979637.1, from coordinate 8,529,231 downwards.
TGTGATAATTGTGTTATTTAAATCTGATTGGAAATTTAAAAAAAAAATAACGAAAAAAGAAGCAATTTAGCTGTATTACTACTCTGTTCACTTCAGTCTTCATTAAAAAAATAAACAATATTATAATAATATGTATTTAAGTACTTAATGAATGGTGCAATCTAATTTTTCAATCGATAAACAATTCAAAATAAAATAAAATACAGCATTAACTATCACAATAATTATTGTATTTCAGAACTTACAGTGTATTTTTCAGGCCTCGAGTAACCGTGGCACACGACCAAATGTAAAGGCGCGTTCGTGGCCGAGCGCAACGCGTTCACCGCTTCGTTGTGGGTTGCGCCCAACAGGGAAACGCCGTTCACTTCCAGAAGACGCATGCCCACCTACACAAATAAGTAACCCTTTGTAAACCTTTTATAAACGGTGAAAATGAAAACGGAAATTTTATTTTTACACATAGGCACATTTTAAAGTCAAAACTGTAACTGTGTTCAAGTTTGTTCAAAGTTCAAGTTCAAAGTAGGTTTGCATCGAGAAGAACCCTTTGTAAACCTTTTATAAACGGTGAAAATGAAAACGAAAATCTTTATTTTTTAACATAGGCCCATTTTAAAGTCAAAACTGTAACTGTGTTCAAGTTTGTTCAAAGTTCAAGTTCAAAGTAGGTTTGCATCGAGAACAACCCTTTGTAAACCTTTTATAAACGGTGAAAATGAAAACGAAAATCTTTATTTTTTAACATAGGCCCATTTTAAAGTCAAAACTGTAACTGTGTTCAAGTTTGTTCAAAGTTCAAGTTCAAAATAGGTTTGCATCGAGAAGAACCCTTTGTAAACCATTTATAAACGGTGAAAATAAAAACTAAAATCTTTATTTTTCCACATAGGCCCATTTTAAAGTTAAAACTGTAACTGTGTTCAAGTTTGTTCAAAGTTCAAGTTCAAAGTAGGTTTGCATCGAAAAGAATTGGCTAGAAATTCGGCATTTGCCCCTTTCAAAAATGACACTATCACAACTTTTCTAACGAGTATGAAAGTTCATTACATTACCGATTGATATCTGTGAAAAAGACGGAAGCATATTCCTATCATTCCAAGAATCCTTGTCATTATCATTATGAAATTCTTCAATAGTACAGTTCAGTTTTCAATTCTATAACCATCAGCGGGTATTATAACACTAATACTTAACTAATCCGCAATTCATAACGTCTGATTTTCAATATATTTAGTTGATTAATATGTGATTGTACAATAAAGAAAAATCTATGGTTCCTGCGGCTGCCTTATTACGTATCTCGCGACAGGTTTGTGTCAAGTGTAAATCACGCGATTGTTGCTGTCAAACGTCACTTTTTAACTTTCTTTAAATACAAAAGTGACAATAAGCTAAATATTCTATGAGGTACTTATTAATAATGATACCTTCAGCCTGCCGTCCCTCCTCGCCGCGCCGCCGCTGTTGATTTTGGATATGAACACTCCTTCATCGTTGGGATCGTTGGGATTCCCGCGCTGTCCGTTCAGACCACCCTTTATGTGCATGCCCAGTTTTTCTCCCTCTTGCTTTATTATTGTTAAGTCCTAGGAAATGGAAATATAACATTACAAAAAATTCGTGACCTAAAATTGATGTTGTAATTATTTTTGAAGTGCCTAACACATATTAAAACTGGTCGAAAGAGTCCCAATCTAATATGGCGGGACAATTAAATATAATCCAGGTTGCAACTTTCCGTAATGATGTTCAAAATGGGAGACTTTCACCATACGTAACCGGTATAATCAATAATTAATATGCGTTCAGCAGTTAGTGATTCGTTACGTAATATTCACAGACTTATACAAACCGCAGAAGCGTATTATCTAAGCCGCCAAGAACCATGCAAAAGCCAAAACGAGCATGCATTTTTGACACCGACACGAACATTCTGCTCACACGGTAATACAAGGAATGTAGTCATCGCTAAGGATCTAGAAGGTCGATAAAGCTTTGAAAGTAGGTATTCAGAACCTAAAGCTAAATTGCAGTATTGTTTAGCAATCGGTATATCGGGATAATCGGTATATCGGGATAGTATAGTTAGAGAGTGAAGCATATAACGGTATTTTGGAGCACACAACGTTCTAGAGGGGGGGAATTTTCACATAAATAAATCTGATAAACACACAGAATTTAGAGTTCGTCGAGCGACGATCACTTACACTTGCGTTAACAATCTCAACTTGAACGAGACCCTGAATTTGTGTTGTGTTGGCCGAAGTGTGCACGTGTGGAACAAAAGTTATGGCTCTTTATAATAACAAAAAACACATTTTTTCAGTAATAACTTCTAATTTTACAAGCTCTTTCCCAGTACATATCCCGAAATTATGAAGCGACAGTTGCAGCACAGAGAATCTTAGTGGCTTCTTCTCAATAGACTTCAGTGTTTGTTATAGCACTACACATAATAATTTACTCATATTCCGCCAAAATCTACACAAGCGTTAGTATCAACTCTACATTACATACTCGTCGGTTATTTTAATTCTGTTTCTCAAACTCGACAACTTGCATTCATGCATATGTGGGCAATTTTATAACCAGATAGTAGATACTAATATACAATATTATGTATGTATGAAATTACACTCTTTACTTTAGTTGCAATGCGACGTTTGAACTTTACATGATATAAAAGCTTCATCACACTCTTCGCAATGTGTTACAATAACTTACTGCATGACACAGGATCGCCAAATCCATAGAAATAAAATTTTGTATTAGGTATTTGAATGTGTGTACAGTACACTAATTATATTATAATCACATTTACGAAAATATACATAACATCTTTACTGCAGACTCCAACATCAAACGAAACTAACAAAAAAACTAAAGTACCAATTAAAAATCGACAAATCATTTTATGTCCCAAAAAACTTTTCAACGTTTTCATTCAAGGCAACAGTTTTATGTAAAATTGACATAATTTTGTGCATAAGCTCCCAGCTATGGCCCGCCCAATTAATCTGTATCTCGCTACAGGCAGCGACAGCCGTAAACCTCGCGACAATGCTGACAAACGTCACTTTTGAAATATGCTTTCATCAAAAGTGACATTTGACAGCAATGACTGCGAGATATTTGTATGCTTGTCGCAAACCTGTCGCGACATACGTAATAAGGGGGCGGGTTGCTTCAACTAACTTTACTGACGCGTAACCATTAAACATGGCGCTGTGTAGTGTGTATCCATGTTTAACGATCACGTGTCTGTTAAAGTTGAAGCTACTAATCCCTAACCAATCAGTGACATCGAATACCAATGCTATACATGTATTCAACAACTCGTAGGCGACTGTTAGCGGAGTATGGTGTGATGAATGAGTATGAATGGCGGATCCTGTGTCATGATTGGTTGCGAGGCTCACTGACCTGGAAGCCTGGTGGCAAGGGGTCGTGGCGGACGGTCAGCGCGAGGGTGGGGCCCGGTTGGAGGAGCAGCTGCACGGCGTCCCGGTGCGTCGCGCCGACCAATTCCGTGCCGTTGACTTTGAGCAAGCGATCGCCCATGCGCAGCTTGCCCGAGCGCGCTGCTACACCGCCGGGGACGATCTGATTTTACGAAACATCATTATTGATTCGTTCTCATGATAGTTACGAAACAGTACATTGTGATAAAAGGGTGGAAAATAGGTTTTTGCAAAAAAGCTGGCACTAACAAGCCCGAGCCGAAGGCGAGGGTTTTCAATGTCATAAGTTCGCAATAACCTACACACCCGTATATCACAGGACGTTTTTCAAAACAGTTGTAGGAATTAGTAAAAAACCAATCAAAGAATATGTTTTCTCGAGATTTTGGGGGCAAAATGCCATCTTGTGCAGTTTTTATCTTAAATAAAATATCGGATGGAGTTAATTCCATATCATCACTTGTAACATGAAACAAAAGACAAAAACAAAATCGAAATCGATAACGAAGTCTTCAAATCTAAAGACTTCGACTTCGAGTCTTGATTCTTGGCCGGTTTTATTTCGAATGCCCATGTCGGAAGCAGTGTGTTCCAAGACTTAGCATCATATGAGGCACTGCAGACCACTCATCATCATAAGACTCCGGTCGTTAAGTGTCTATGCCCAATAAATGCCTATGGTGATTTGACGGCTAAAGTACTCAGTAACCCGAAACACAGTAATTATGTTTCGTAATCACTACTTCACGGCAGAATATAGTATTCTTTTATGATTAACCTAATGTTTCAATAAAATAATGGGCAGATCCTTACATGTGAAACAAATATTCCCGGTTCTTTACCACCGAACGGCACACACGAGTGGTCTGTTCCCCCGATTATACTAAATCCGAGCGAACCGCCCTCTTTCATCAATATGACATCCTGTAACAAAGAAAACTCCAAATGAATCACACAGTCAATAAACATGTACATAAGAGCTAATAAGCGTTAAGCGTATTCTACATATACATTCTTATTCGCGTCTGAAATAACTGCAGTGAAACGGAAGTATTTTTTACAGAAGAAAAACGAAGTAATTCATCGAACTTGCACGGAAAAAGCTCGGTTTCCGCGAAGTTACGACGATAGTGGATAGACTTTATAAAGAAGGGATATACTATAAATTACACTTTCCATTTGTATTCTACAAGTAGAATCAGTATATTTTTATTTATAGAACTAGGTAATTATTATGTTTTAATATTTGCTCCAAAACTAGACTTCTCCACATGTGTTTAGCGTGTGGAAAGAAATGTTTTTCGCACTTGTGCTTATTTATTTCCCTCCTCCGAAGGAACTTTTTACTAAGAAAAAATTCTGTACAAATTTTTTGTATGAAATAACTACTATTGTACATCGTAATAAATATCCTTAGTAAGTACAAGAATTAATTTAAAATTAATTTACTTGAAATAATTTATTTTTGTTATTTTATTTTTTCTGACGATGTATCAATATTTTGTCGTCCAATACGCGTGCGCGGAATTGTTATTTCCACACGTCTTGTACCGAATTCATAATCATCTGATTTGTAAGATTTTTCAATAAAGGGCAAAGATAAAGATTCGAAAAATTAAGAAAGACTTCTTTAAATTAATATTCTCGCGGTTTACCATCATTGCATGTAAAGTCGGATTTTTAATTAGACGAAGTCAACTGACAGAAGCTAATGTCACTTTGTAAAATAATGTTGCCATACTTAAAGTAATATATTGATGCGTTCAGTTCTCGTTCAATCAGATGAATGAACAATGAGTGTGAATAGTGAATCATTTCAATCTATTAAAGAATACTAGCTGATGCCCGCGACTTCGTCCACGTGGGATAAAAGCTATTCTATCTTTTAAGTTGGACCAAATGACAGATATTCACGAAGTTTGAACTAAATCGGTTCAGTAGTTTAGGAGTCCATTGAGGACAAACATTGTGACACGAGATTTATATATATTAAGATTATTTCTATTTTTAACCGACTTCAATAAAAGGAGGAGGTTCTGTCGTCGGAATCTTAATTTATTTTATTTTAACTTTGTATGTTCACCGATTACTCGAAGACGGGTGGACCGATTTGAAAAATTCTTTTTTCTTATTAAACGGTATAGTTCCCAGATGATCCCATTTTAATCAGGTCAGGATCTGATAGTGGAATCCTGGAGAAATCGAGGGAACTTTCAAATTTTGCTAGTATACTTGAAGCGTGTTGGGAATTTTTATAGTTACTGGTGCATTTTCTAGCAGATACTGATTTGATGACTTTAGCCATCAAATCAGGATCTGATGATGGGATCTTGGTGAAATTGAGGGACCTCTTCAGATTTTATAAACACACCTTAAGCGATTTGAGTATTTTTACAACGCCTTGTGCATTTTGTTGCTTTCCACTAAAAAGTAAAAAATAAAAATGGGAATGTTTTCCCAAAAACCAACTTCAAATGCCACTACAAAGAGTGAAATATTTTTTAATGTAGGTACACCAATTCGAAGTCGGGCAATGTTTCATACAAACACTAATAGTCCTTCTTACTTACTTGATGTACGAAGAAACGACGAAGTTATACACAATCGCCCGACTTCGAATTGGTGTATCTACATTAAAAAAATATTTCACTCCTTGTAGTGGTATTTGAAGTTGGTTTTTTGGAAAGCATTTCCCATTTTTATATATTTCGCGCGCAGACCTGTTGAGTTCGCCTTAATGTTTAAAACACTCAGTATTCAGTACAGATAGATACTATAGGAACATAGTCATCGAAAACTCGTTGGTATGTACAAAGCACGACTAAAATTCGAACACCGTACCCGATACCTGCAGTTCGGCATAAAAACTATTCACTAGACAATCGAGGCAATTTCATTCATTCAGGAGTTTTTTCAATCATTCACTTTGTCATAACACTATTTTTATTTCATCAAAAGCTGACAACACAGTAAACGTCAGTTGACTTCGTCTAATTAAGAATCCGACTTTAGTATGTTTTACTTGTATATTTAGAGACAGCGGAGCGCTCACCTAATTCAGGTGATTTTAGATGCCAGTTCTTGAGTTTAGCATTTGCTCCGATCGGTTGTACTCTACAAGTATGTTCTCAACTAGTAGGGTGCGTGGATGCACAGGCGCGGGGTGGCTTCCCGCTTATAAAAGTATCACAACACTCAGTTATCATACCTTCCCATATTTTTAGTCAATACTCGCCATACATTTTCTAAAATAAAAAATAAATTTCATCATTTTGAATTTTTTCCAGCCATCGAATAGACCTTCGAAACAATGTCCTGATCACCTCTTGTCAAGAAACCGTTCTTCCATCTTTTACACTTTCCGGGATAAAGACGAAATTCGTATGGCGGCATTTTGAGGCAGTTCTACAAGCCAGGTTTTATTGACTAAAATTCTCAACTTGGTCTACTGATTTGCTTGAAACGCAAAACCTTACTAACACTATTCACTGCTATAAGTATTCAGTATCAATTTTAACTTGATAGCTTTATTCGTTTTTGAGAAAAAGAGCCAAAGTGAGGCCTTTGTTGACAAACAGACAACAAAGTATATTTGTTAAAATATAAAGAGTCAATTTTGGCATGTCATTGCGACGAGACTTTTAATGAACCATACGACTCGCGACTCGATACTCACGTTGAATCGATTCAAGTTTGTATCAGTACCTACTTGATCGATTTGATTATGAATTGTTAAGTGCATTGGATTAAAATACTTATTAGAAAATATAACTTAAACTTAATATTGTAGGTATTTTGAAATGATAGAACGATACGAAAGCTTAATTTGTCTTAAATATAATATTTTTAGTTCCAATACCATTCACACATCAATGAGTCATAGAGTTGATTTTATTTTTCTAAAATATACGTTTATTCCTAATGATTATAATTATTTCAGATTTTTCAAACTATAATTTTCGGAGATAAGGGTAGGGGGGTCACATAGGTATTTTTTTCGAAAGTTTGCCCAATAACTCACAAACTATCGAGCACAAAAATAAATAAACAACGCCCATTCATATGATAACCCACTCAATATTGTTATCTCTAAGACGTAGCTGACACTTTATGTAATAAAATTGTTATTTTATTGTTTCATTCAGTTTCGTTCCAAGTTACATTCTATGTTCTGTTTCAAACGGAAAAATCCAAAATGGACCTATTATATTTTTACAAGTATAAACAAGCGAACAAGGAATAACTTTAGTGAGTATAATCTCCATAAAGGTTAAATTTTTCACTAATATGAAAATATAAACCCTCGCTCTACAAAATGAGAACGCATTCTGCTGCTATACAGAATTGGGTATTTGACTCCAATTTTTTATTGCTTTATTAAACGTTAGAAAATAATGACGGAAACTGAAAAAAATAATTAAATCGATCAAATAAGTAAAAATTTATAAGGATTTGAATATTTCTGATAAGACAAAGATAGCGATATTAAATTGTGACGTCACGCTCACCATAGTAGCTTCGTGCGGTTTTATATACTCCCACTCCAACTCCCATTCCCACTCCAAAATTGAAATGCATGTAACTTTGTACATCTTCGTTGGATTTTAATATTTTTTTCAATGTACGTCATCATTTATATCCTAGTTTATGATAAAGTAATAATTTTTATCAAATTCAAAAGTAGTAAGTAGTAAGTTCAAACCCAATTATGCTACCTGTGCCAATTCGGGGTGGTGTTAGAGGTGAATGTAAAGTAAATTGCTAATTTAATGTAATGCGAAATTTCCTCCACACCATGACAGAATTTTGAGAGAACCTACTGTGAGTTATCAATCAAAGTTTATGTATTTGCTGCTTTAAAAGTAAATATTTACTACACGAACTTTACCGATATCAGTTTGTATAGTAATCAAAAACAGTATTCTATCTACAAGACAAGAGCTATATACTATGCTGAGCTTAAGCTTGTTACCTATAATATAACCACACTCCCAAAAACTCTATAATAAACAAGTTACTAATATAATTATCACAGGAAAATGGGAACTAATCAGAAACTAAACAAAAAAAACTTATTTTCCATTAAAAGCTTTAGGACACATCGGGAAAATTTTAAAAACATCTGGAAATCAAGGACGTTAAACGTTAAACTCATTATTTACACAACAAAATCGTCTATGGTTTTTTGATATAGCAATAGCGATGGAACAGAGACTGACAAACTTACCGTGTTCTCTCTTTGGTACCTCGCTATGGTTATATCTGTCTCATGCGTCAAAAAACTATTAATAACATGGGCAAATTGTAAATAAGGAAAAGTAATCCATTAATTTTTTCCTCCGATTTGTCCTCATTTCCCCGCGATACAAGACTGGCTACAACGGACGAGCGTCCGGCGTTGGTGGTGCGCGGCGTGCGCTAGTGCGTGCGCGAGGCTTACTTCGATGATGAGCGGCGCCACGAGCTGGTTGTCGGTGACGCGCGTGACCGTCGTCTCGGTGAACGTGGACTTGGTGATGGTCTCGGTGACGCGGCCGAGCGCGGCGGGCGGCGGCGGCAGCGCGGGCGGCGGCGCGCGCTCCACCGTCACGCGCACGCCGCGCTCCACGGGCGCGTTGGTGCGCTGCCCGCCCAGGAAGTGAGCCGGGATCATCGCTTGGAACTCCTCGTTCGTCATCGCCCGCGCCGGCTGCCGTTCAACACGTTCACATACCATTCATGGACCGGCCGCACATTGCACTCTTTTTGTCTTGTACTGTGATTAGCCACAAGTCACAACTACACAACCAGGCTCTAGTCAACCCTAAGAAATCTGGTCGCTGGCAAAGATCTGGATTAGCAGGCTTCAAACGCATTTGAGAACATTAAGTGTGACTCCCAGACATGCAGAATTACTCTCAATTTTTCCCTTTTCCGCTAAGCAAATATACGAGGATTTAATTTCCACAAACTTTTTCCGTAAACATAATTTCGAAAAGTTAAGAGCCTGGATTTCGAACCTCGAATAGCCTAGGAGTTATGCTGGGCATGATCGTATATTGTAAAACAAGTTAATTTCTCGAAAACAGGAACTAAGATATCGAGTTCCTTTAGTTATCCCCTTATCGATAGCGGAAAATGTATTGAAACAGAAAGTTTAAGTGTTATATTGTGAGATGGGCAACAGCTAGTTCCATATTGTATCAACATTAATGCATACTGGCGAAGATGGTTCTTCAGGCTTCATCAAAAACTGTGGATATTTGTGATAACTTTCGTCATATTTCCGTTTAAAATTATGTGACCATTGTAGTAAAGACAAAAAGACTGTAATAACTTTTTATGTGCGCCTTGTCTTACCCGAATCAATACCTGAGGCCAATAACGGACTATTGGCGACAGTTGCGCTACGACATTGACTGAACTGACCTTTCTGATGATAGTGCAAAATTCTAGTCGGAATATCAAACGATAAAGCGTTTTCGCATAAGTGTTTGCAATGAATATGTGGTTAAAAGAAATCGCTTTTAGTTGCATAGGGAAACTTCCAGCTAGAACATCGCACATTTATGTACGTCTGGCAGTGTGGAAGTGAATCGATACGATAATACCCCCAACAGTATAGAGAGCAAAATTGTAAACTTTAAGATCACAATCAGCCTTCGAGCTGTTGAGGTATATTGCCGTTTTCATCGATCACAACACATTTCAGACATACATCTGTTATTATTGACAAAAATAAAATAAAAATGGAAACTTAAATTAAAAATGATACAGGAACAAATAAGCAGAGGTCGTCCGGAACATGAGAGACGAGCGCGTCGGATATCGTAACCTTACGTTCCCGAAATATGAGCTCTTTATTTCGGGACGAAACGGTACGGACATCCACCGCGGCCGCTTTCGTCCGGACGACACGACGGGAAGACGGTGGCGTGAAATAAGAATGTAATACGCAGATGACACAAGCCCGTACAAGCGCATGGATGTGAACGTGTTAAAACCATCGTGACCGTCACCCGCGAGTTCTGTACAGTGCAGCGGTGGGAGATCGCGTCTTACCTGTATGTCGTCGAATACGTCGTCGTTAGAGCCGTGCATTTTATTGGCGCCGGGAGTTAGAGGCGTGCTCGCGCTATTAGTTGCCGGTTTGGTGCCCGCCTGAAGTCAACAATACAACCTTTAATAACTCGAGCGCTACATTCGACAAGCGCGCTACCTTCAAATTTACAGCATAGCGTACTTACAAAGAAAAATATGGCGTAATACACAAATTTATTAACTAATGATTTAAGACTTATTTCGTGGTTAGAAAACATATTGTTGTGTTTAGAACGGGTACATACCACGATATAACACGATGATTTTATGTGCCGATATTTCGACCCAGTTACATGGATCGTGGTCACGACAGGACTGCGGTGTTGCGAGGTGTGTAGCTGGAACCGTCATAGGCAGTAGCGAACTACCCTCTTTCTCGTTCTCTTCATAGGAACTTCGCGAAAATTCCGGCAAAATCATCGTGTTATATCGTGGTATGTACCCGTTCTAAACACAACAATAAATTTATTAACGTTTTGAAAATGTTTGTACAAAACGGTTACTCAAGTTTTCACCTCAATGAAATGTGATACACATTATAATTTTTTTCGCTAATTCTAATACATTGTTATACCATCCCATTACAAGAATGTCGACATAACATTATTGTCTCGAGGAGCAAACTTCAAGTAACCATAGAACTATACATTAGGTATTATTTCTAAAACATACTCAACAGCATAAAATAACCTCATAAGCACCGGGGAAACAAGCTCGAGTAAACAAAACAACGTTTACGCTAACAAATAAGCCTTACCGTTCCGTTAGTCTGACTCAACTTCCTCGGAGCCGGCTGTGGTGGCGCGGTGGTCTGTGCGAATACGTTATGTGTTTGCTGCAAATGTGGTTGTGGTTGCGGTTGCGTCAAGTGTGGTTGTGGTTGCTGCAAGTGTGGTTGTGACTGCGTGTGCGGTTGCGGTGCGACGTGCGTGGAGACGCGCGGTGCGGTGTGGTTGCCCACCAGCGGCGGGACGTGGTTGGCGGTGGGTTTCGGTGTCGGAGTGACGTTCACATTCGGCAGGCTTGTCTTGTGCTCTCTCACTTCGTCTGACGTCGACTTGCGCGGGAGCGTGTTGCCTACACGAGAACAAGTTTGGATTATGGACAGATCTTATTCATGGGAACTGCACACCAATTAAAATGTATTAAGCTCACACACTATAAGGAAATCTTTTCTCTAAACTCACTTAAGTGTCTATTAGAGAATCGACTATTTTGTGGGTTACGAAAAGCCTATTTTTACTAGTTAATAACAATCCAATGATAAATTGTTGGACAGGGACATGCTTTCAGCGCAAAAACGAACAAAGTCTTTGTCACCTAGTTTCCTTAACAAATTAGCAAAGTAAATTAAAATAATAATAAAGAACAGTTGTCTTTAAAACAGTAATTTTGTACAGTTACTGTATAGTATTTTTTATACGGTCAAAATAGTAAAATGTCAGCCTTAAAAGCAGGCGCATAAAGCCTCAAGCAGATATTTCAAAGTATAATGTCGCTATTAATAACAAATACCTTCTTCGGGTGTGATTGTCCGCTGCAGGACAAGTCTCACAAATCGTTCGTGGCCTGTGAGCAGCGACACGGCGGTCTCGTGCAGTGCGTTCTCCATGTCCACTCCGTTGATCTGTAAAAAACAGACATTACTATTGGTTTATTGGAACTTACTTAGAAACGTAAATAAGTAATAACTGTCCAGTTGCGATTGCTATTGAGCAACTCAAAAGTGTCAGAATCAAAAAAATCAAATAATAACGAGAAAGACACTCTAAATTTGTCGATTAGATAGATTGCATTGCTTTTTATCGAAACTGGGTATATTGTTGTCAATGCGCCATCTATTGACAACAATATACAACTGATACAACAACTGATTCAATTATTCACGGTAACGTCATTTTAAATCCAATATGGCGGACGTTCTAAAATTGCGGGCTAGTTATTTTACGCGCTATATGGTATCAAATGAAAGGGTTTGCTGAGAAAACTACGACCTAAAGTATTTTTTTTTCATAATATTTATATGGTAGTCGGTAGTCTTACCGAGACGACCTTGTCGCCGACCATCATCTTGCCGTCCTTGGCGGCGGCGCCCTGTGGCGATATCCGCGACACGTAGATCGCGTCGCTGTCCTCCCGGTACGGCGGCGAGCCCTTCCCGCCCGCTATGCTGAACCCGAGCCCCGACCCGTCGCGGATTAGCGTCGTGTGGACTAACACCTTTTGTTGGTACGCTGGAACATATACAACGTGAATAAGAACCTCTGCTCTCAACCGGTTTTTTACACACCACTGATATAGGCCGTGGCATTGATGTCTGTCTCTGGATTGCTGACTGTCAACGTAAAAATGAAGACACTTGATTTTCACCATTTTGGCGCTGATTGTTGCGTTACCTAGCGTGAGCGTCTATGGATCTAAAATTAGAATGACATTCAAAACGACGGTCGACTACCAACAAATGTCAATTAAGTACCGTGGACGTTCAAATCGGCACAAAAAAGGAACTGTCAAATGTATAGTTTAAAAAAATGTGAGGGGTTATGGATAGGGCCCACTCACCGGGGGGTATGTAGGGCTGCGCGGGCGGCGGCGGCGACGCCTGCAGGCGCCGGTAGTGCGCGGGCTGCGGCGAGGGCGAGTGGCTGGCGGGTACGGGCGTGGACTGCTTGCTGGCGTGCTCCTTGAACTCGGGCTCGAACTCCTGCGCGTACTGGTTGCTGATGATGAGCGGCTTGGTTGGGAGCCCGCGCCCGGTCGGCAACTGGAATATACCGAAATGCTTTTTAAAATTCCGTACCTCAAAAGAAAAACAAACGAAACACTTATATCACTTTGTTGTCCGTCTGTCTGTCTGTCACGATCCTTTATTTCAGTAACTATTAATGATAACAACATGAAATTTAGAAAAGGTAAGGATGGCCCGCTGTCATTGCAATCGTAAAAAAAAAAATATTTTTATAAAAAAAAAGGGAGAAAGCCGGGTCGTCGAAATTCCAAAATGAGGAAACAATATTGAGTGGGGTACATCATATGAAAGGGCGTTACTTGTGCATTCTAGAACCGATTTCATTCCCTCCTATATATACTGGCAAGGAATTCTTTGTTTTTTTTTTCAATTTTAGTACTTACAAGAATAAACGAGACTTTCGTTGTGTTTTGTACAAATGGTGTTTATTTGAATATTTAAACAAACTAGCGGATTTCTCACAAAGTATGCGAGGAATGTAATCACCTGTCCATTCTCTAGCGTTGATACGGTATCTGTAGTACTCGATATCGAGTGGTGGCTCGCCCCGCTCGCTGCTCGGCTGTGCGTTCTACAATAGATCATAATAATATAATATTTACTACACCATATATTTAGACTCGGTGACATTTAAGTGAACTAGATACTCGTACTTACAGCATTTTTATGCGCTTTTGAAAGCTATAATATAATCTCCATCAAAGTGCAGTATAATTGTTAGAACATGCTAGTTTTATGTTCTATATTTATTACTGACACGATTTTTATAGCTACGCTAAGTTTAATCCGGTATTAAAATCCGCCTTGAACATTTGTCATTTAGACCAAAAGACAGACGAAAGCGGTCCCTTGATGCGTAAAGGAAGACCGTCCTATGCATCACCTTCAAGACGTAATGGTAATAATTATAATTATTATAGAGTTCATTTTAACTACGCATACTGAAGTACCTACTGCTATATGTAATGCAGTATTGTTTGCGTGACGCGCGCGGGTTCAAACAAACAAACTATTACGTACTCGTAGAGAAGAAAAAGCACGGCCTCAAAAGTATTCCGATAGAAAAGCTGGTTCAGTAAATGTTTATCTTTGAAATAACTCGATTAAGATATGCCGCCTTTTACCGAAGGCGTTCTGAATATCTTACAAAATTAACATCAATAACCAAATGTCACCATATGCGGATAAGACTGTCAGTTAAGTTAAATCTATTTTGTGTTTACCCAAACTACGTGACCATGATAAATTATTTATTAAGTGAAAGCGGAAGTATAACTAACTTAGAAGGTTTTAGGTATGGATGGAAATTCAAAATATTATATAATAAAGACTATTGGCAAACCTAAAAGTGGGTATTCCAATGGTCCCACAATCAACAGCATAAGCCTTGAGCTTACTACAAGAGCACAAACTAAAACATATGATGTTTAACAGCCTTAAGTTCTTTACAATGTCAAATTTCTATCTCTGGTATAGGGCAAATCTGGATAGAATAGGTTATTTAAGTGGATGTTAATACGTCTTAAATAAGTTTATACAAATAAAACTAAAACAAAACTATTTTATCTGTATTTGATATCTGTTATTTATCATCATCAAGAATTTTTACTGCCCTGTCTGCAAACTTGAAGGTAAATAAAAGCTTTCTAAAAACTAGAGGAACGAACTATACCTGGTAGACGTCGGCGAGTCTCTGGTCACGACGAGTGTGAGGGTTGCTCCGCTGGCCTTGAGTACTTCCACGGCATAGTAATGGTCTACGTCGACCACCGACGTACCGTTGACTGACAACACTTTGTCACCGACCTAAATTATATACAAACTTGTGTTACTGCTACAATAAAAGTCTGTTTTGTTCATGTTTTGTTTTTTCCTTCGAATGTCAAATTACTGATGACAAAAATGATAGAACAGAGTATAACTTTCCATCAAAGATTTTAATCTGGATACGCCCTAGCCCCTAAGCGCCATCCATCCATTTCATCCATCGCAGTAAGTAATTTAAAAAAAGTACAACTGCCCTGTAATAAAACTACTTTTTCCAAAAAAAAAAATGTCTAAGCCTATGTTACTCGGAATGATGTGAGGATTCTAATGATACCCCATAATATGTCCAAATCTATTCAGAAGATATGGTGGAATAAACAAAACTCACATACGTACATACATGAACCCTTAAAACATTACACCCCTTTTTGGGTTTAATGGTTAAATCTCCTCTTCTATTTAAATTGTACTTACCTAGGCCCAATCTCGGTTTATGAATAAGGAGGTAAGATAATGCAAAACATTGTGTTAAAAATGCGGCTTATTCCCAAAAATTGTTGTCTGACAGGCAACTGTTTGGCCTGTAATGTCTTATACAGATTCACCAGATACGCTGAGTAGGTAGAGCAACCCCATTTCGGGGTTCATCAATTAACATTCTATCTAATGAAAAGAGATCAATCAATCAATCAATTTCTGTAATCTGGGTTATGGTTACAAACTAAGCCAAACAATACATACGATTATAACAGCGTATGTGTAAACCAAAACATATACTCTTACTGATGAAATCTATTAGTGGATCTGTTATGTTGGCATATTATTACTTTTGTTTAACAATCACATACTTAGGCATTATTCCACCTCCGATTTAAGACGGGGCAAAACAAAGACGATGTTGTATAAATAGCGTTGAACCTACTCGTACCTAAAGCACAGAGTATCTTTAAGCTGTGCCGGAAGAGAAAAGAGGTAGGCATCTCTAGACATATGACCCTACCAAAAATAAACAAAAACAAGGAACAAATTAATAAATTGAGAGAAAATTGAGTTAAATTTCTTTCAAATGATTTTTCGCTGGTTGTATCTTTGTTTTGTGAGGTGAGCGAGGAAGTGGGAGAGACGCTGCATTCCAGCGAGGTGCAAGCTTAGGCGACCGAATTATTGACCTCCTATCTCTTACCCGAAGGCCAGCCAAGTACGCCGGGCCACTGGGCGTGACCCTGGAGATGAAGATCCCGTCGTCGTCGCCGATGTACGGCGTAGAGCCGCGGCCGCCCGCTATGCTAAGGCCCAGACCGCCTGCCGCACGCGCTATCCGCACTTCGATACACCGCTGGTCGTTCACTATCCGCACGTCGCTGTCCGCACGCTCGCTCACTGATTCGCCTACAAAAACAATAAAAAGTGGTCAAGTGCGAATTAATAAATCGTACAAAACCTTCGGTGACGACTATGTGAAACATATGAGCTACAGAATACAACCTATTCTGTGCAAATTCGGACTCCCTAGATATATAAAACATTTTATAACAATATTTACTACATTTTTTTCCTTTAATTGCGCTATTGCGCTATAAGACTCATGATTTTTGGACTATGGAAAGTACCCCATGGAAGCCACGGTTTTCGGTAACCTAAATGGGCTTAACTTTTGATGGGGTTGACTTAAAGACTAGAACTTTTAACACATCAAAGAGACCTTTGTGTTAGGATAGGGTATCAATTTCGACTTGAAAGCTATTACCTCTTATCTTAGAAAAGCTTCTTAAGCACATATTAATAAAACTGACTACAGACGGACTACAACGTAATACTATGAGAGTTCGTCTTTGTCATTTGAGGTACGGAACATTAAAAAAGCTGTAAATAGCTGTTAAAAGTGAAAAAAAAATATTGATGAATGACAAAGACCGGTACGAAAACGACATTTTTTGCTCGAGGTTCAATTGATAAATACGGATGTAATTTATTTATTATGCGGGCACTCAGAACAGGGCAAGTTATATCTAAGTTCAGTACCTCAAGTAAAGACATCCTTATAGGATCACTTTGGTATCCATCTGTCCGTCAGTAGTCGCCTTTTTTCTCAGTAATGGGTATCAAGTTGTAATTGTAACTAAATATTGAGGTCTAAACTTACGGACGGATTGTAGTTAACAATATAGTATATTTTTTTATTCCTAGACAGTCTAAATCACATGTAGATGTGACTGTGACGCCGATATCGACAAAAGAGAACAAATAATGCATTAATTGTTTGAAAAATATGCAAACAAAATGTTTACAGTACCTACCTATGTCATCATAAAGTCGTAATGAGCAGTATTCTTGAAGAATAATAGTTTAATTCAAATTATATATAAATAAGACGTTGTAACAACACATGAGTAGAATATAAACATTCAATGACTTAATCGTAATAAAGTTTGCATACTTATAGTGAATCAGAATATTACGATGATAATTAAAAAAAATCTTAAACGCAATGATCAGTCCAATCAATCTAAGTGAAAAATAAGAACACTTATAGAATAACAAAAACTCAGTAAAGCCCATCAGAGAGACCATAATTATCAGAAGATTCTCGACTGATGTAAACTGTCAGAAGAAAATTAGTTTTCTAATGATAGAATGATTGACTTGACCGCATAATTGATGAGAAAAGCCTTTAAGGCATAGCACTATTTATATCACATATGAAAAAGAAGTATGTAGGCAATATGCAGCAGTTATGCGCACTTAGGAGAAACCGCTATAATTAAAAAACAAGGTTAAACCCCCAGCTAATTGCCTGTAGGCGTTTGTAAAGAGTCCGCTACGGGAGTAATTGGCGTTCCCTTGACAATAATGAACAATGCATCCAGCTATATAGAGCATATTTGCAAGGTCGACCTAATACCGTTCGGGGCTCACGACATACTGGTACAATAAACAGTCACGAACGACGCATGTGTCCTTTTGAATTACTGGAATTTTCTAGACCACCTTTTAAACTTTACTGAAATTGTTGCAGTAAATTTTCTAAAAGGTGAACCGTTGTAGAACGTAACTTCTTGGTTTAATACAAGTATCAAGGTAGTGGAAAAGACGTTAACATTTAGATAATACCAATAAAGTAAATCACGGCTAAGACTCGTAGTTTTTGTAACAGGTATTTACGGACCACATTCAAATTACAATCGTGATTTCTCTTTCTCAAAATTTCAATGCAGTCGGTGCTGAATTGAATAATAAACGAACGTTTTGCCTTTCTTGGAGTTCGCACGACAATCAGTACGACAAGATAAATGAAGCGCGCGCAGTGAAATCATGATCCAGAATCTCTGTCGCGTCTGCATCCTGAGCGCACTACAATGGCCAATCAGCCGATACTTTCACCCCTCCCATAACCTAAATGAAATTACAACGCTTCTATTGTATCCCAGAACCGAGTCGTGATGGTTTCACAGAGGGACTCGTGACTATCGTTTATCAGCTGGTAAACTTATTTCATTGGGAAATGCTCTTTCCAAGGAATAATGGTAATTTAAGTAGACTCGAAACGTAATAGACAGGTGAAAGTCAATACTCGACAGAGTTATTCCATTTATCGTTCATACTACAATGACAAATTGCAAATCGCGTTATCGGAATGTAATGTTATATACTGGTGGACGACGGTTGAGGAATTCCAAAGAAAGGAAAGTGCAGTTAGGTGGAGGCTTCAATTTGAGAAAAAGTTCCGTGAATAACGTATTCCTCTTCAGATTAGCGTAGGAAAGAGTATAATATGTCTAGAAGACCAATGATGACGAAGGTACTATGCGTGCCAACTAAGAATAGGACCGCGCTTGCTGCCAACTTCACACGATAACTGTCAAAATAGTACTGCTAGCAAAAAAAGTGCAAAGCAGGAATTTCATATATTTTTTATTGTTCATATTATAGTATAGATTTAATTATTGTATAATCATTATATTCATTTAAAAATACTAGTCTTGAATTTTATTAATGGATAATTTTGGATAAATTAATTCTACAGGTATGGAAACACTTTAAAAAATGAACAAATACATAATTAATGTTACTGGTCACCCTTATATGCCCGAGTACCCAGGGCAAAGTAACAACACCGAAAAAAAACACGTGGCAAGACATTGGTTTTGGATAGTTACGACTTACGTGCTGTAAGCAATATAATAAACTCTTTTTATTTGGCACACAAAGAAGTACCAACAATGAAAAAAATTATTTATTTTATGTATATATCATTTCCTACTCATTTATATTTAATTTGGCGTGAAATGTATTAGAAATACCAAAAAAGCGTACATTAAACATTTAAACGGAATATAATTTGTTTACTGATTTTTTTGCACACCATACACTTTAGTAATGAAGTTTGCGCGTATTTCTGAACAAAATGGCGTCTTGACAGTCCTATTCTCATTTGGCACGCATAGTATTTAAGCGCTTCTTTTATTTTTCTCAAGAATGCACATGGCAGGTGAACAACCTATACCTTGCCTACGTAACTGTACGTATTAAAACACATATGGATGAAATTCTTTGTACACCTTGTTAACCATTATTCCGCAGTTTACCAGTGCAAGAACCTCATAGTCACAGATGGATCACAAAAAGGGCAATTTCCCCTCCCTTAAACCATTTAACTTGAACATTGAAGATGGTAATGAATTCTTTGATACTGTAGATGAAAACTTTATTTAGTAACTAATTCGTTCGAGTAATCAGAAAACTAAAGAGAAATCTTTATCTGGGATCTCATTTAATGTAGAGATTGAAAGTCATTCGGGTTCACAATCTGCTATCCTTTTCCATAATTTGAAAAGGAAAATAGCTATGCAAACCCAAAGAGGCATCATTGTTTTATTACCTTTTAAATGTCACCTTACAATAATATTGTAAATAGGTATACTAGCTGACCCGGGAAACGTTGTTTTGCCATTACAGATGTATAACTTTATATATTAGAGTGATAAATCATGGCGATGGCGCCTGAATAACGTAAAACGCATGTAAAACATATCAAAAAGAACGTATACGGTTTACTAATCTTGATCACGTAGTTCAATACTGTAATTTGAGACATTGATTATTGCTTCCGGAGTTTAGACCGCTACACAACAAAGATTTTGAATTTAAGACCACCAACTGTACCGTAATTACAATAAGTGATATAATAATAGAAGGTTATCACTGCAATCGGTATACAATTCAAACGGCTTAATTTAGATGAAATCAATACGTACAACAAAACAAATCAACACAAATAACTATTATTTCATCGACTGTTTTATTTCGGATTTCGATTGAATGCCTTGATACCAGCAAACAATCGAAACAAAACAACGGCTCTTTAACTACTGCTTATTGTAACAACAATAAATACCGATCGGAAGATGATCAACGAAACAATATAATTGTTTAATTTTAACAGAAACTGTCGTCAAATTTTTTAGTTTTATTTTTAACGAAACATTTACCTGGTTTATTTCTATGATAAATTAAAAATATTATAGCCGTATAGCTTATTAATATATGTATGTATATAATATATTATAATACATATATTATAGCTTTAACACCGTAGTTTTGTGCTATTTAGAAAAAAAGTTTGTAAAGGATTGAAATCGAGACATTTTTTCTGCAAATAAACTCAAGGGGCCTCAAGTCTCTCATTTGTTACTGTTACAAACATAGTGAATTGCGCAGTTACTGTTTGTTACGTCTAAAGAAAATAAACATTACAAGTTACGAGTAGCTCGTTTATACTTAGTAAGTTAGTATCCATTTTGCACTTACGTACAAAATCAAGGTTTGTTTATTCGTGTGAACATGGTACCTATATGGATACGGTTTATAGTTTACGCTAGAAGGTTACGCGTTGCCTATTTTTAAAATGAATCAAAATACTAAACTGTGTTTACTTTTTGTATGATGAAATAATAAAATTACCATAGAATGATGTCACCGAATTCGACTCGGTACATTCTGCTGTTGAAAGAGCTAAATTGCGAAACAGGTCCTCGAATACGAATGAAAGTTTTTTGATCACCTGCGGGGCTAGGAGCAAATTCTGCCATGTTGTCGACCTCTTTTCTCTTTCTTATCCATATAAATAAGACAGGGAAAAAAAGATTCCAATACACACAGCTATTCTTAGAAGCGGTGGAACAAAACACGAGTTAGCAAATATTGATTGATTTTATAAACAGACTATGTAATAGAAAATTATTTACTCTTAGCATATTAGGGTCAAATATCATTATCCGGATCTAACACTTTTTAGCCGAATAAGAATTCACGGGTATCAACCGTGGAATTTTCAAAAATTCTAAATTCTCGCGAGCACCCATGGGCATACACTAGTGCTAAATTTTATGTATTATCTAACATTCGAAAAACAACTTTAAAACTTACTTATAAGCTAACTATACACCAAGGATAACGTACTAAGGATAAGTAGTAAGGTCTCACGGCTCACCTCACAAAAAGATGATCGCATCGCACTCATCTACCACAGTATCACCTTCAACAAGGCGTAAATTCTCGACACATATAAGCGTATTATGTATGACCTATTGAACAAGAGCGGTAGACCATTTAGTTTTATAGTGTGATGCCGCAACAAACGTAACATCAAACAGCTTCATTTTTGGGGCTTTTTGCACGACTGCCCCAAAAACAGGAGTGTAATGTTTTTATTATGGGTTCTTCTTTTTGTACATTGTGTTATATACTGCAATGACAATTACATCTCAATTGCTCCAATGTTATAATTTACCAATAATTTACCGATTTTGGTAGTGTACTCTTTCGATCGTAGGTACGTCAAAATTGTTATACCTAGTAGGAGAGCCTAAATGGAGATGTCTCAGGACGATAAGAGGGTTCTATTATGCCGTATGCTAAGTATTGCAATGTGGTGGCACTGCATTTGACATAGGCATATACGTATCTATTAATTAAAATCAGGTGAAAGTTATAAAAAATAAAAAATAAATATTCTTGTGTTCATGTGATTGTGAAAAAACATTGAACACAAACGTCGCAAACTCAAAACACAAGCTTGGTGAGGTAAGTTATGTTAAATAGTTATTCTCCATGCCACAGAATAATATAACCAAAATATCGAAACTGGCCCTAAGAGGTCATTAAAGGGACGAGGTTATTGAACCGATACATGCACTGCCACAACAAAATCTGTGTGTGTCGAAACCAAGAGTGAACTCATTCCCGGATGCAAATTAAAGCAAAATTTCATATGAGTTTGGTACACTTACTCGTAACATGCAATGAAGTTTAATTAAGATTGTACAAAGAGATAACGCAGATAAAAATGTGTATGTAAATGTAGAGCTGTGAGCTTTTAACGGTGATTTACTTTTCTTTAAGTACATACAATTAAAAACTTTACACCTCATACATTACTTTAAAAACTTGACTTTATGCAAATTAACATTCTTTCCCACTAAGTCATGTGAAAAATTAATAAAATTTATCTATACTTATAATAAAACTGTAAAGGGTCGAATTCTGTACATTGAAGATATATTGAAAATTTTTGTTGGAGGACACTATTTAGTCGATACTGAAGCCAAAACTGTAATTTGTTTAATTTTTGTCTGTCTGTCTGTCTGTCTGTCTGTCTGTCTGTCTGTCTGTCTGTCTGTTTCACGACCGGGCATCACGGCTAATCCGCTGGATGGATTTAAATGAAACTTGACATGATTATAGTTCATACCCCGAGGTAGGACATAGGATACTTTTTGTCCCGAAATTCATCATGGTTTCCCTGGAAGACGGCATCAAAGTCCAAACGTTTTTTAGTTATAATTCATTAACGCGTTGTCCGATTCCATTCATTCTTTTTTTGTTAGAAAGGAGGTTCTTTAAAGATTATTCCATACAAATCTTATCATCATCACTTTTGTGGTTCAGAAATTACAGACATCAGAACCTTAAAGTTCAAGTAGGTAGGTGACTTGAAACTCGGAATGCACAAAGAACCTAGGGCTAGGACGTAGGGCTCAAGTAAGACTGGAGTACCCTTACAGCCGTAAATAAATAGGCTTAGCAGGAGATTTTGTATGGTTTAAAATTTTTCACTTTTAGGGTGAACAAAAATCATGTAACTGGCGTCATCGCTACGTTATACCGTATAGCGCCATCTCTACTATTTATGTGGAACTTGAATGTAAAACTCTGAGATAGGTACTACCGAATTTTTTTAAATAAAAATTAACTGTCATGCTATTTACTGTTTCCTGACTTTATATTAAGATGGCACTGTTAACACATGAACAGATTTAAACTATCATCCGCAATATGGAAAGGGTAAGATAATGGTTCACAAATATTTTTAACTCTTAGATCTTATCGATCCTAACCGACTGACTGTCATCTAAGGTCTTTTTATACGTAAAGAAATATATAGCCATTGTCCATTCTGATGTTTTGGATTGTATTGAGATGAAGCAAAGATTTTTAAAAGACTCTTATATTATGTTGGGCTGGGGAATATTGTTAGTAGAGTAATTTATCCCAGTGGTACCTACCCGGCCGAACTCTGAAAGAAGAGTTCTACCACCAGTACAACTTTTCACATGGTTTAATAATTTTTGACATATTTCGTGGTTTCAAAATAAAAATCACAATGAAAAGGACGATTTTAACTGTCGATATTTCGATACCTTGATACAAGTCGTGGTCACGTAGTGACCACGACCTGTGCCACTGGGTCGAAATATCGACAGTTAAAATCGTCCTTTTGATCTTTCAACTACGTATTAATGAAACTTTATATTATTATTAAGAAAAAGGAGTTTTCAAAATCACCACAAGATAACCCGTGCAAAGAACAGGTTTCTGTACAACATCACACCAGAATCCCGCGAAAAATCAAGGAATTCCAGTAGGAAGGTATATTATGTAAAAAAATCGTAATTCACGCGGGCGGAGCCGCGGGCAACAGCTAGTATGGTACATAAGAGTGCTTTGAAAGAATGAGAACGCAATTTTCCATGGGTAAATAACATAATAGTCATACAATAAAAGTCATGGTTGTACTGCCGACCGAAAAAAGTGATCTAAACGTAAAATTAAGTAATACCGTAACTAATTTTGAATTTACTTCCTAAAACTTCAATTAAGTACTTGACGTCTAATGGGTCAACAACATTTTTCGGAATTCGTTTTAGTGTTCCGTAATCCATCAAATTAAAAGGGATGACCTTATTGCTAAGATTCCGCTGTCTATTTATGAAGATAATTAAAATTTTGAGTGTACCTATTTGTAGCCGAAACGAACTATAACAACAATATCAGAAATTAAACGGGTAAAATTGAGAAGTATACGGGGTTTCAATTAGAGTGTTTCTGCTCATTGGTATGGAACCCTTCTTAATCGAATCAGACTTGCAAGTGACCGGATGTTTATTACAGCAAAAGAAAAAATATTTGAGTGTAATTTGACAATGCAAAAAAGTATTGTGGTCACGACCAACTCTTTTTAGGAAAGAACTTTTTACTTCTAAGTACAATGAACAATAAACTTTTGAACGTGTAATTGTAAGTAATAAAATTTGTGGAAAAGTAGACAAAATTCGTAAAAATTCCGCAAACACATTTACGTTTGACTTTATGCTATTTGCAATCTAACTTGAATAACAAACTAGTTAAGCGTACTTACGTTTCTTCCTCCTTATTACACCCATTATTCCACTTTAGACCGGGGCTTATTTCCTGAAAAGGGCCGTTATTACCGTAGCGCTAGGAGCAGCGATAAACAAAGGCTAATATCGCGTGTCAATCAATAAAGTGCACTGGCGTATACTTCCTAACGCATTCCGTGTCGGTCATCGTAATCATCGAGTGTTACTAAATAAGGTTTCAGTTACGAGATACTTTATAATATTTTGTATGATAATATTTGTATGACAATATTTTGAAATGAACACAAAACCGGTGGAGTTCGTGAGGACGCGTGCGTACGCGCTGCCGGGGGCGCATGCGTTGACGGAATGCGCGCTGCACTCGGAGACGTAGAGGCTGTGGCGCTGGCGCCAGCGGCGGCGCTAGGGCTGTCAGGTGATCGAGTTACGGACCATTTCCGTGCGATCGTCGACAGCTGTTAACTATCGGCAATTGGTACTCGAATCAAGTAATTAATTAAAAATAAAAAATTTAAGGAAGATTAATCAATAAATCTATGATCCGAAACAATAAAAGCTCTATTGAATGGAAGTAGTCGTTATTGTGCGAAAATCCATTATCATAAGCAGGACAGATTAATTTGTTTTGCTATAATCCGCTACCTGAACAGATTCTGTATGGTCCAATAGGCAGGAACACCGCCCACATGCAACACCATATACAATTCTTCCAACACTTTCTTCGACGCACATTACGTCTCGACACTGGGACCATCGGCGGATCCAGGGGGGGGGTCATGGGGGTCATGACCCCCCCCTGGGCCTTCAAGAAGGTAGATGGACCAATAGTTAAAATTGTAAAATATAATGTTTTTTATGGTATTTTTGGGAATAATATAGATTTTATGTAAGTGAGTACTATTAATATTTAATTGATTTATGGTTGATTTTATTTTATATGGTGTCAAACGTATTATTAGGGAACGAAAGTATCGAAAATTTCAATTTTACCTCGCTACCGCGACCCTTTAACTGACGACCTCCTGAGTTCCCTGGAAATTTCCTGATTTATCAACAATCCTGATTACTGATTTTATTAATTAATCTCAAGATATATTTGGGTTTTGAAATTATATTCACGTAAAAAATGATGTAGGTATCTAAGTGTGCTCCACGGCAGATTTTCACGAAATGACCTTGAATGCACGGTCATTTCAGGTCAAGGAATAAATAGTTATTTATCATGCGAAAATGTAAAAAATTTAAGCTCGCTCCGCTCGCATATCCAGTTATCAATATATATATGTCCCCAGGATCTTTGTTATGTTGTGACTTTTTCAGTAAAAAAAAAAACAGAAAATTTCGCGCTCGCTTCGCTCGCATATTCAGTTATCAGAACATATTAAGTTCGTGTTCGCTTCATTCAGGACTATTTGAGATTTCAAGGCGTTATTCCGCCTAAAAATTATGATAATATTATTTAAATTGAAGATTAAATATTGACCACACTTTAAAACTAAATAAAAAAAGTAAAAAGTTTGAGCTCGCTTCGCTCACATATCCAGTTATATCAAAATATATTTAAAGTTTGCGTTCACTTCATTTAAGCATATTGCGATTTTAAGAAGTTATTACGTCTAAAAATGATTATATTATTTTATTAAAGATGAATCTAACTGTCGAACCATGTTAAATTCAAGACAGGACAGTAAAAAAAAAACGAAAATTTCGCGCTCGCTTCGCTCGCACATCCAGTTGTCAGTATATACATATACAGTTGGTGCTCGCTTCATTCAGGACTATTTGCGATTTCAACGCCATTCCGCCTAAAAATTATTATATTATTTAAATTAAAGGTCAAAGATGGATCACATTATAAAACGAAATAAAAAACGTAAAAAAATTGAGCTCGCTTCGCTCGCATATCCAATTATCAAAAAATATATAAAGTTCGTGTTCACTTCATTCAGGCATATTTGTGATTTTAAGACGTTATTACGCCTAAAAATGATTTTATTATTTTTATTAAAGACGGATCTCACTATCTAACCATGTTAAATTCAAGGCTGGAATAAATAGTGATTTATCCTGCAAAATCGTAAAAATTTTGAAATTGTGGCAAAGAGCTTCAATAGTTGAAATACGTCCAGAGTCCAGACTGGTTAAGACGTCTCCACGTCCGAAAAATGCACCCATTGAAGTAGGTACCTAGATGAGGTGACAATGCGTTTCGGAAAAAGAAATATTTGCTCTTTTATTTAAAAATAGGTTTTTTAGGACACTACCTACTTATACACATATATAATAAAATACCTACTTTTTAACTGTATCATTTAGTATCATAAATAAATTAAAACTTCTTGTGGCTTAACTACAACTACGTGACCCCCCCCTGGCACCAAAGCTGGATCCGCCCTTGACTGGGACATCCTCAGATGTTGACTTCACATTGCGAAATCTTAGAGAGTCACTACACGACTTCACATTTGCCCGCTTAAAGTATTAATTTAAATGATTTTGTACGAAAGTACTAATCAATCTTGCTGTTGCGCGCGGCTTTGCTATATCTCTAAATACTAAACGGATCTGCATTTACAACCGTTTAAGAAGTTCTTAGGTCCAGATTAGCGACCCTAGCTGACGCCCACGACCTCTCCGTTAGATTAAAAATAGAAAGGCACAACCCGGCGCATACCAGCTCCTTTTTATTTTTTACCCTTTATGTTATCTACGCCATTATCAACGCTGCGTTGATCACATAAACAAGAATAGCATATACTTTCATTTCCACGTGGATAAACGCTTAACGAATTTAAATTAAAATTTCAATAGCAACAACTTAATTATTTGATGGCACTTAATGATAGTAAATTGTATTAGTAAACTATTTCCAATTAGACACATCCAATTTATTTCGGAATGAGGCAGGTGCGCTGGTAACTGTGCTACTGGTATTAATCTGGACTGCTAGCGAAACAATCTTCGATACCGGTTTCATTTCGGATGACATTGACATGAGATATGACTTGAGGAAGTTAATCTCCGAAATAATCTAAGTATAGACATACGAAACCAGTGAACGGATACACTTATCGGTCTTAATAATATGTATGTTAATATTCTGAGCAGCGATCAAATCAGTTACGGGCGTGACAGAAAAATATCTGGAAAACGAAAGCAAAACGGAAGAACGGTAGTACCGCGTAAGAACGGATTTATTTTAATTATGGAGGTAATAAATTAATCTTTTATGCACTCAAAATCACTTTTGAATTTCACTACATTATTAGCATCATAAAAGCTATTGCATTAATCAAGCAGTTATTTACATTTGGATAGATCATAAAATCTGTTGTACATAACAGATTAAATTCAAGTCAATTAATTGAATTAATGTAAACTAATGAAAATAAAAATTAAATCCCTCGTTTGAAGCGTGATATTATAAGCCTTAAGATTTCTGCTCCTCGTTTAATCGAGCTGATTTAGCTAATGTCAGAGATTATTTTAAGTCGCCGGCTAACAAGTGGTTGCCGGCAATTTTCTGCAGGCAGAATAGAAATTAGAAACCGTGATCCGAGCCTACCGGGATATTGCTTTCAGTTAACAGCTCTTTATTAATACAAGACAGGAGCTTTAAGCTTTCCCTTTACTAACCTGTAACACTTTAGTTACAGTTTATTAATAAAAACATAAGAAAAAGCTCTTGGAATAAACAACAGAAGCATTGTCTTTTGAAAACAAAATTTCTATTTTCTGAACGGAATTCGTTCTGCATAAATAAGAAAAAGCTGTTTAACCCCTTTTCGTGTTATATTCTAATTGGTTGATCAAAGCCCATAATAGATAAAGGTTTCTAATTAATATATGCAAGGATGTCAATTAAATACGGCACGCGACGTCATTAAAATAAATTCCAAAACCCCGTTTCTTCCATATCTCTGAGGAATATTCCGTTTCAAAATCTAATAAAGCGTGACAGTGGTACTAATTCAGTTTGGTAAACTCACTATTTCTAAACTTAAATGTCAGGTCAAGCTTTTCACAAACAAAACCTTACAAAGAGATAAAACTATTTAAGACTTGTCTATGACGTTAATGTTGGAATTATTTATAATGGAATGTTACGATATGAATTTAGCTACTAATTAAATCTTACAGAGTTAGGTCATAAAACATTTCATTACTTAACCAGCTATTGGCCGCCGCTCCGCCCGCGTGAAGTTCGGTTTTTCGCTAAACCCGTGGGAACGATGGATTTCTCCGGGATAAAAATTAGCCTATGTATTAATCTGGGTTATAAGCTATTGCCTATTTTCTTCACAATTTCAGACAAATCGGTTCAGTACTTGCGGCTTGAAAGTGTAACAAAGATCCATCCATCCACACTTACAAACTTTCGCTTTTAATAAGTAGGATATGATAGGATAGGATTTGTCAACACATTTCGCGACATATCAATCAACACTGAAAAACGTACGTTTGATATTTTCCAAAGCGACGACAATGTCGATTTCGTTTCGCACACTTTGGGCTTGGGCTTTACGGTAGTATTTTATTCCGCCGTTCACATAACGGTTTTGATGATGTAGCTACCGAAGAATTCTGCACAAAAGAGGATAACATCTGTGTCGTAGGTGGACGTGACGTTAAAACCGTAAACTCAGCTTTTTATTACTACTCGACGACAATTTTGAACGTAAACAATTTATTACCGTGGAATTAGATACGGATTATGTTTGGAAAGTGGGAAAGGGAGCTAATCTATAGCAAAGCGAATCGAATAAGACGAAGAAAAAGGTTTGGCTTCGTGGTTTTTTAAATCACGGAATTTATACGAAGAATTGGTAACGTAACCTGTGTGTTAGGAGTTTGTCAAAAATCTTATTGTGGACACGACCAACCGTGTGTTTTACGTCATACATGTAATCATTTATTATTTGGTTCTTCAGCTATCGAATGGTGTATTTAAATTTTGGATGTGGATGATAATATGTAGCCATAAGCCCTCACTGTAACTATTATTTTGATATCATCTATTCCTGCTCTGGAAAACAAAATAGACTCAAATATAATGGATTATGAAAGCAAAATATATAACTCAAAGCCAATGACCAAAAACTGTATAGAATTTCATACCCGTACAGTGACCTAAGGTACGCTATCTATGTAATTGATCATATTCATCGAATATCTAATAGTGGATGCGCTTCAGTAACTCATTTCACAGGTTCACTTTCGCGATCTACGGCCGCAGCGGATTCTGATTCTAACCGCAATCCACGTCACTCCACAGTGAGTAGATTAACTCTACCATATTAATGCGGTTACTGCCGAGTGCCGACCAACATTACACTCGAATAGGAGAAACTGGAGCTACGGAATAGACATTAACACAGGACCCGGCGAACCGCGACAAAATATGTCGCTAGTTTACTGGTGTCAAAAATGTTTGTCTTGACAACAACGGCGTCAGCCGACCGCATTAAGGACCAAGGTCAACGCCACAGATACTATACCTGGTATAAGCCCGCACGCGCGTTTCCATAGTATTAGCTGGAAATTTGACAGATAGCGCTACTTTTTTATTGTATGAAGAAACACAAAAGTCAAAACTCTTTATTTCACATAGGCCTAACGTACAGGCCCTTGTAAAACGCCAATATGATATTTGTCGCGTATGGTGATAACCACAAGTCGATTTAAAGCTAAGTTTACGAGGGTTCACACGCGCCCTGCACTGAGAATTTAAAACGTTTACGTTAAATGTTCAGATAGACTCATCCTTAGTTTCATATCGGTGAGCTAGGGCGAAGGATTATTACCACGAGATTGATTTAGATAGACGGAATAAATTAGAAGAGAAAGGTGTAGCGCACTATTCCGACACAAAAGGCAAGGTGAATGTGTCTATTCAGATTATTTCCTACAGATAAAATTCCGATGCGCAAATGATAAATATTCCAGATAAACTGACACGACAGTTGAGATATAACATACGATTAAGAACATACGGAAACTGCGAGCCTAATGGTAGAGACCACGGATAGATATTTTCAATTTAAGGAATGCCCATAATAAATCAGATACAAAGATAAACACACATAATAATAATCAACAAAGTGTTTTGATCCAAAAAGTAATTACAGTATAGGAGCTGATTCGTTTATTCATAGTTATAGCAGCTTCTACCAAGTTAAGCCCCACGACATCAATTTATCGTTTCGAAAGTAGTGTTCATATCGCATGATTGACAGGGCTCTAATGTGGGCAATAGAAACATTTTTGTCTGAAGCTTAATAGCTCGTGACTGGCAATAAGCAGCTATTATATTCCCACAGGTCATAAAAGCTAACACTTAAAAGTACACTGGCTGTTAAGATGGTTTACATTAGCTTTGTCTAGAGAAATGTGAATGCGGTATTAGTCTCACGAAATGTTACATGCGATGACCTTTTCAATGTAGATACCCGATGGCAAATAATAATGATATGTACCTGCCTTGAAATTAAAATGGAATACCGAGTTATTTCGAACGGAGCGGATCGTGTTCGTCTGCTTTTCTATCGGGCATCTGTGCACGAACTTCATGGAAAGTACTCCTAATGCTCATCGATTATATTTATTATCCAGGCGGACTGGGCAGCTTCTACGGATATAGCGCCCGTACTTTCTATCTGATAAATATCTACCAGTGACATTATATTGCGGAGAGGAAAAGGTTAGTTTGCATCTATATTCCATTACGTAAAAGTGGCGCTACGGTGATTAGATTTTACATAATGTTTGTTAATTAAAATTGACAAATTGAATTTTCTACTTTGAATGACCTTTCACGATAAGATGTCTCTTTTGATAGTTTTCATGTGCATAGATCAGTCACTTGATTTTGCATAAATATTGCAGCAATATTGATTGCTTTATTCTTGCATCAGTTTTGCAGCTAAAGCGCCAATTGGCTGGTGATGCGTTTCTATGGTTACCGGTGATGATCAGATCTGCAGTGCGATCGGCTAAAAAAATATCAATCAATAAAGAACTGCATCAATGTCAAAACGTGATTTTCAAGTGTTGTGATTGGTCAAAACTCATCTTTTGATATTGAAACAGTTCTTTAATGATTGATACATTTTAGCCGATCGTTCTGCTGGATCAATTATTATCTCAGTTTGGTCTCTTTATTATTTTACCTTTTACTATTATCGTGACCGCGGAATCACAATGATTCATAATTTTAAAAGGAGTTTTGTCCTTGATCACTTACCTATTACCTATCTGAATATTCTTAGGTATTATTTGCGTCCTTGAAATTCATAATCTAAAATTTTATTATCAGAAAATATCGAATACAAAGAATTCAGAAAGTGTCGATTTTGAACGTGATGACTCATTTATATTTTTAGATTTTAGCGGTCACGAAATATAAATATTTTTTGTCGTTGACCTTCGCGAACCGGTACGGTAATCTTAATGCATGCATCTAACAGATATATGTATAAAGTGACGATAACATCGTTATTGGTTTGACAATATAACGGTACACCGATTCCAGAATGGACACTTGAATTCATAATATAAAACATGGTCAATGACATAATTAGTTTTTTAAACAAAAATATAAATCTGTAGTAGAATACATTATCTACGACATAAAGGAAAATATATGTAGAGATATTGATAGATAAAGATATTATACCAAGGTCTCGTTATATCAAAATGAAAATTAATAATACACAGGGGATAAAAACTAACGAGACATGACCCTAGCAATAGGTTCAGTAAAATAGTGACTGTATATTTGATACTAGTAAATTAGTTGGTTCAAGGTAAAAATTATGAAATTCAGTATTCTTATTAAAATTAAAAGAATGATTTTTTTCCTCAAAACTAGATATCTTCAATATTCAAAGTAAAATCCATGTCCCGTTATTTTTTATCAACCATGTTCACCTAAAACAGGAATGGCAAAGAAAACTGAATAAAATGAATTACCAGAAAAGTAAATAAACGCTGAACTTGACCTCAGGAAGACGTGCACAGAACAGGCCTTACTTGCTTTGAAGGTGAACTCCATAATCGAGCACATGATACCGCGTACTACCGACTTGGTGACGGCCATTGCTGCGCAAAACTTAAATATAGTCCCTGTATCCACGGTGAAGAGAAATTCAGTACGTGGCTGCGTAATAGGGAGGCTTATAAAGGACTGTGAGGACTCGCACCTGTCGTCCTTTCGGTACATTGGACCGCACCGATAACTCAGGGAGAATGTTGCTATTGTTGTACGTCCCCAGAGAGGGTTGACAGCTAACACGTTCTCGGCCTAAATATTCACGCACGCATAATATGGCCGAGAAATTACCAGAACAAAATCCATTCAATATTTCTTTTGCAATAAATATACAAGGTGTTGGTTATTTCCTACAGTGTGCCCGCAGCTAAACTTTTTACTTTATCCTAGAAACATTAATGGAGATAAGAAGACCCAAAATTGTTTTGTTTTGTTTTCAATACAAAACTTATTATTTAATTCAGAAAAATTGTTTTTAGCAACCCTAACTGTGATGTCAACAAAGCGTGATACTTTTCATTATTTTCAGTTCATTCATATTGAATGAGCCGTTTTAGGGATGTCACTTAAAGTTTATGGTACATTTTTAAACTCCCTATAGTTCCCTCAGGATATGAGCTGTATTTTTTCAGGCATCTATACATCGTCCCCTACTTAAGGCTTTCGGCTAGTTATGGCAAGTAACGTTGTATATATATCACTAAGTACATTAGTGAGATTCAAACTCAACCGTTTAAAACAATCTCGTTAGCGAAAGAAAAGAACAAGATAAACCATATTTAGTGTGAAGCGAAATCGCACTTGCTATTACAACAATGCTCGCGAATCACGACTTTGACATACATTTTATTACAATGGCAGTTATGCATATTGCGCGGTGATATAAAACTCGTATGATAATCTGCATAGATAGATTCAATATGCAACGGCAGCTGAAAGTAGAAATTTATAGGATATAACTAATATACTGCAGGTCGAAGTCGGTAGTTTCTATTCAAAACAGCTTTCTCAGGTGAATTTCTCTTTAAATGCCAGATACCTTTACAATACCATCCCTACTGGTGTTGATTAAAATAACTACATATTTCGAGCCAGTGGAGTAGAACATATTATAATCCCTATATTTGTTTGTGACATACATTACGTATTAACATATGAATTACGTACCATAATCGTGTATAACAGGATCGTTTTCAGAAATCCGCACTCTTTTCGGAAACCTCGGTAGAGAATAGTGTATTGTATTTTGTACATGTTCATTTCGATGTAACGGCCCAGCACGCGGAAGAGTACCATATATCTGATTCGCTGGGTCCACAAATATTGGTTGATATCCAGGTTGGAGTAGATATTGACTTGATGTTTGTCTTAGAGGCTGCGTATACGGTATGTACGAGGTGGGTTGAGGATATCCGTTGTTGAGTTGTTGCTCATACTGATTGAATGGCTGTCTTTCCCGAATACCGTATCTGTTATTTTGTGGTTGTTCATATTGATCTAAAACTGGTAGACTTTGTGCGGGATAGCCGTATTCGTCAGGTCGCCTTCTATATTTGTCCAGTATATCGAAGGCCCTGTTTTGCGGGGCGGCGAAACGATCCGTAGCAAATATTTCATTGACAGGCAATGTAGAGCTGCTATTACTCAAATTACTGCGGTTGCTTCTTGTACTGCCTCGTAGACCATTTCGACTTAACGATCCATCGCCGCGTACACTCAACTTTAGTTCTAGTCTCTTCTCTTTCATATTTTGCCTTTCACTATTTACAAGGACTATGTTCTATTAAAACACTATATTGACGCAATGTCCAAAATATGTAATGGATGAAAAATAATACGGACTGGAATTAGAAACCGATAGCAACGATGCAACAATTAATTACAGATTACGATACTCTATTATACTGTAAACCATCCGGTGAAGAAAGTATGACGGATTTACAATGATCTACACGAAAGATGACTAATGATTGTTGATACATTAGTGAATGACCATAAGCATGAGAACAGGCTCGGCGTTTCTTGTCAGACATAATTGAGGTTAAAAGTTTGTTCGTAACATCATCTTGCTCGCAAACAAAAGGTTACGGTCAATTTGCATGACGGGTGGGACGACGGAACAAATGAGAATGATTTTGACAAGAGAAAATTCAGCCATTTTAATTTAAGTAAAACAATAACTGTACAGTGTTTACTGGACAGTGCACATTACGGTAAGACTATAAAATTGACTCTCTCAAGTCACTAAATTATGACTTGTGAATATTGGTTTGGTCGAAACCATTTAAGTTTTTTTTTGTTTAAACACTAAACAGTAATGACGAATTCGATAATATGTAAGCTTTTATAAATTGCTGCACCGTATTGAAAAGTAGGGATATACACACCAGACCACAGTTTAATTACCAAGCCACTTTAAAAATAGAAACAAGAAACTAAAGAATGACTACACAATATAATGCAGTTGTTAGTAGCTTGTGGAATGTTCCAAGCTTTTTACTTGTCAGCTAAGTACTCTTAACGTCAAAAATTTAAAACTTGTTACAGTTATACGATGTTTCATGTTAGTAAGTTTCTAGACTACTACAAGAAAGGGCCTCGGGCGAATCGTTGTTATTGAAAGCGATAAGATAACGTCAGTTCAATAACATTATGTTATGCAGGTATCGTATGAACGAGTAGAATATGTAGTTTGGTTCCTCATTGATAAATTGACCCGAAAAATGATGTATGATTTCACTAATTAACTTGTGATTGAATCGGAATAAATTTAACATAATTAGACAAGCTAATATAAGTATGTAATCAAATATACCTACATTAATATTCTATGTTTCTTCAATAAGAGGAGAATACTAATCATTACCAGTCTCTTTATAGGTAGATTATATTTACTTTTGTGCTGTCGATAGTTTAGCTACAGTTATAGAGATTTGATTGAGGATTGCGCGGAGAAAATAGGACTCTTAGCAATAAAACTCTACCTTCTGACGGTATCTCCTATAAATTTTTGTGCAATGAAGCAGCTGCTATAGAATTAAAGGTAAATATGGCAATAAATACATTCAAGTAGGAGTTTCCGAGTGTACAACACAGAGAAAGTACCTAAGTGCTTGATCAATTACATGTTGTGTAAAGCAACAATTGAAAAGTGAAGCAAATCACGACTTTCATGTAGAAACCCAATAACTACAGTCTACATGGAAGTATGTAAATATCACAGGCGCGTCACATGATATTGTAATCACAAGTAACGACACTACAATGACTCAAGAATAACCAATCTTGACCTTCAAATGAAGCAGCACTCACATTCAAGGAAATGTGATGTTTCGACTTTCAAACAATCAAACTTTGTATATGTTGTTTATCAAAGCAAAAACAAATGAGTCAGAAAATTAGATTAATAATTGCCCTGATATAAATGAACCGACAGCAACTATTTTTTACACACAAGTTATTACCCGATCATATTTTCATACTTTATAGGTACTCGTTAATTTATTTATTAATCTCCAATTTAAATCAGATAGGTAGTCCATTTGCTGCATTCACCGATATTCGTTAAATCTGTACGAGTATGATTTTTTATCAATGCACTCTATCTCCATATTTATGAAACACTATCACATTCACTTTGTAGTCTAGATACACTTTTAAACACTTACGTTGTTAAGTTATCTATAAAAATTAAACGCGTTACTAGAATAAAACAAGATCGTCCGCCTCCACGACACTGTTGTGATTAAATTTGAGTATAGATAATGAATTTCTAGTGCATAGTCTAACTCGTCACGCTATGTGAGCGTATGACAAAAAAATGTTCTGAATGAATGACGGAATTAGGTGCAAACACGGCACAGGTGGTCGAAATACTGGGCGCACAGGTTTCCAAATGGCACGTCGAGTGCTCCAGATAAGCTGATAACACTACGATACCGTCCACCGATTATACGACCGACACAAATATTGTACAAACGGATCTGCTTGCGATTTTTGTAATGTGTATTTTAAGGTAGGCGTATGTTCTTGGCTTAGATGCAACGAGGGAAATATCAAGGTCATTTATTTTAGACGTTTATATTTTTTTATTAATGCATATAATTATATGCTACAGTTATTGTAGCATCATGCTGTTGACATATACGATTTGAAACTCTTGCCAGTTCTTTTTGGTGCAAACCTTCTTTCGAGTAGAGCTACTGTAGAGTTTAGATTTATCATAGCCTGTATAGATATTTCAATCCACGATGATGCGCCTCACTCTGTCAAACTCCACACTAATCGAATAAAACATAAGAGATTTAGACAGTTCAGTCTTCGTGGATTGAAATATCTAAGTTATGTTTACATGTGAAAATAGACCGATTTCATTTTCAGGTTTCTTTGTACGGATGCGTTTACACCTAAGGGGAGCGTATCCAGAATCGGCCAATCACAGATTGATGCCACTAATGTCAGTGGAGATTTCGGACACTGTGATTGGCCGGCCGATTCACAGTCCGCTCCGCTTTAGTGGAAATGTACCCGTATAGTCCGCACATACAGCACCTGATCACGATCTCAAAATTAAACTGTCTAGTTTAAAGATTTGTATAACCATAATATTACTATGCCAATGGAAGACAGTTTAAATTCTAAAACTCATACGAAAGCCTAGATACGGAATCGAAATTGACGTCCAAAAATTTGAGCGATGGGTTCCCATAAAAAATGTGACGTTTTCGTGCGATGAACTTGCGCCGGAGCACGCCACAGTGACGGCTCTGGAACGATGCTCGTGATCATTACGGGCAAATGTGGTCACGATCGCGTGAAACTATGTCGCAACTGCTATCTAAGGCGCATCGTGCGCTATGTCACTACACTCGTACTTCGCAATCCTTCTCTACTTCAAACAAAAGCTAGGTACTACGGTCTTGTGTAATACAAAAACAGTACAACAGTTTACTTAATAATGGGTATAGTTGAAAGCATTTCTTTCCGTTACAGCGGAGTCGGTAGAGCGTGAATCTGTATCCGCAAAAGAAAATATGCGGCACTATTGTCAAGAACGCTCAATGAAATTAATTTTTTTAATAAAAATAAAAATAAACTCACCATCGGGTATGTCTTCTGGTACTTCGTCGTCTGTTTTCGGTTCGTGTTGGTCCCGCTTTTTGATTGCCTGCGAAGAAAAAAAATTATAGAGATATTTTCCAAACAACCCTATACAGTACAGGCACACGCACGTAGAGTTGATTTTGTTGATCTCTTTTCTCTGTCTATCAATATGGATCAGAAAGAGAAAACAGAGCGACAAAAGTAAAATTACATATCTCTAGGCACACATCCCTGCTGGTTCAGGATTTCGCAACATACAAAATAAGATTAAAAAACACAACCAAAAAAAAATTCTTGAAGTTATAATAATGGCATGAGCATGATTTCGAAAAAAAACATAAGCAAGACAAGCCAAATAAAGTGCAATCGGAATCTAAATTGAAATCTCGCTTTGAATGTCTGTCTATCTCAGAAACACATCTCACCCGGGCGAGCCATCCACCCGCTGCTTTCAAGCACCTCATTTTACTAAGCGCCGGTAAATGCCACCAGGGGAAAACACGACTTGCAAAATTATATCAATACATTGTCGATATAAATTGTTACGAGAACGGAGCAACACTGGAGAAAATTCACTTCATTTATCGATTAATTGGAGTAAATATAACATTGTTTGGAGGCGTGCGGTGCGAGACAGTCATTTCTGCGAGCCTCTCGGAGGGTCTACTGCGAACGTCGTGGTCGAGGGCCCCGCGCACCAGCCCGGAACTGCCGCGGTATTCCAACAATTACCCACGCCCGAGTCGTGCTTGCAAACAAAGCGATTCCTCGCCAGATTTATTTCTGAACACACTTTCTGCCATTATATCAAATTTAGATATAAAAATAAATTAAGAGAATTCACTGAAGTTATTTTTGTCCTTCTCACTCTTAAGACTACGTTGGTGGGTGCGACATGCAGCGTTGTGGAAGAATATAACAGAAAAATTACGTTTTACCTAATTACTAAAAAACTAAGCCAGTTATCAAAAATCTGTTCTAAGCATTTTTGGATACTATTATTACCGACACATTTAAATAATGATTACAATAACATTCATTGCATGTTCCGATAAAATAAGAAAATTGGAGCAGATTTTGAGAGAACTTTCTACTGAGAAAATTTTATCCAATCGTGTTTCTGCTTCACAGCGATTTTAGATTTAAAGACCCAAAATACATGACGTTTAAATTTGAAAGTAATAGTCTTTATAGTTTTTAAACAGCAGGTTAAATACGCCGTCTACACCGTTAATAAACTGTATTTATTTGACTAAAAGATCTAGTTTCTTGTCTACATCAGTTTGCTTTGAAAGTAACGAGTAGACTAAATGTTAAAATTGAAAATGTAAATACATGCAATGGATATGGTGGGTAATAAATGACAAGATCTCACGATTTCATTGTCTCCCATTTTCCAATAGGAATAAGAGATTTAATGCACCTAGCTTTTATATACCAACATATTTTACAATCTAGCGACATAAATATACATAATTGCTCATGTTTAAATAGCAATATCTGGGTGACCGAGCTTCGCTCGGTGGCCAATAGATGGCAGCAGAAGTCATTTTTTTTTGCTAAATTCGACATTTTCTAAAAATTAATCCTAGCTAGATCGATTTATCGCCCCAAAAACATCCTGTATACTAAATTTCATGAAAATCGTTTCAGCCGTTTCCGAGATCCAGATTATATAGAAATATATATACAAGAATTGCTCGTTTAAATGTATAGGATTAAGATCATCAAGATGAATACACGATAGACATCTCTGGTCCGTGAAAGCTTGACTGTTATTTATTTGAGTTATAAGATTAGAACAGAGCATTAAGACTTAAGAGTGGATGGTGTTTTCCAAGCTAGGAATTTGTGCAATTTATACCAAGTAGTTTTACGTATAATATTTATATGATTTCTATTCAGTCGTCAATGAATTGACACGCTCGATTGAGCACCTGATGTCTGAAGACAGTTCATGTTTATCGGAAGTTTTTGTAAAGGAATAGTTAGCGATATGAAAACAAAATGCAAAAAACCGAACACAAAAACCGTTTCCCACAGACCACATAGAAGTCCATGCGGCTTACGACCATAATAACGTAATGGGAACACGAGCGAAAGTTATTTTAATAACTTGTATCTATTGTACCACGAGAAATCATTATCTTATTCAATTTAGTGTCGAAAATTATATCACTTTTTATTGTTCGTCTTTTTTACTATTCAATATAGCCAACGGTAGAGTGATGTCGCGGTTTACTTATTAAGCGAAACTATAAAATGATAATTTTACGGCGACTGACATTGGCATATAAATCTATGGACCCCTGGTGTAATACAAAATTCATGAAGAAAAGTGTCCCGAGAAAACCTATCTAAACGAGGTTACATGTGTATTTCTATAAACAAACTAAAACATAGTAATTTATGTCTTAAACAATTATTATACAGCCTATTTTTGCTTTAACGCGATTGGAACTCTTTTCGCGTTTTGGATATCTTTAGATTCGAACACTTTTTAGCGTTGACCCGAAATCATTAGTATTATATATCAATGGCGCCTGATGATTAGTAGTTACGGTTACCGGTTGTTAACTAAACAGTAACATAAGAAAAATGCAATAAATTAGAATAGTTATACACATGTAATATTAACATCCAAAAACATTAATAAACATAAAACATGCTTAATATAAACACATAAACATACAGCTCCACATAAGTATCAAAAGCTCGACAACTTTCCCTTCGGCCAGAAAGTGTAGGTATTATCCGATTAAAAACAAATTAAAATAAAGCTCTTTAAAATGCAGAGACTTTTTCGACACTTGACTGTCTCCGAATCAGTTAATTTAAATTGGAATAATTTAATGGTGATTAAATGTAGATATACCTACTCGTAGCAAACCGTATTTTGAAAGTTGCTCATATAATGAAAAAATGTAAATTAATAATTTAGTACAAGCCGATTCATAATAATATCGTTATTATTCGGCGTGTCCACATTGGTGGGTCTTTATATCGCCTTATTAAATATGGTACTTATTCAAAAA
Organism: Coenonympha glycerion; assembly: GCA_963855885.1. Lineage (NCBI taxonomy): Eukaryota > Metazoa > Arthropoda > Insecta > Lepidoptera > Nymphalidae > Coenonympha > Coenonympha glycerion. Next base: position 8,488,303 of record OY979637.1, on the reverse strand, counting down.
TCTTTTCTTATGGCGACGGACGAATGTGTGACACGAGATAAAATATTCGCGTCTACTATTTTTGTTTTATGCGTAGGTATTAGAAATTATAAAAATAGTGTAAAAGATCTTTGCGCGCATCCGAGTTAAATTTACTATAGGTACATAATCATTATGGTCATAATGACTAGATAAAATGGGCCGAATCCCATTGAAGTATGTAGAATTATTTTTAACATTTAAAATAAAGACATGCATAAGCAATAATAAATTTATACCCAGGTATGTACAAACCTAAAGTCGGTTGTGGCATTTACGCTGAGTTACGCATGCACCATGCTCGTGCTGATTTACATCCCAATATATGTATAAATACGTATCAAATCGTCGCATGCTAAAAGTCGTCAAAAAGTTTGCATTTACTCAAGCGCGGATCCAGTTGTGGGCACTTTAGGCACTTATTTGGGTTTGAGGTCGATATGAAGTAGATTTTAGTAAGATAAATAAAAAAATTGTGCATGATTCGGAATGCAGCGATTACGACTAGCAATATTAGCATTTTTATGCTCGGGTGCCAGTGCCCACAATCTCTTGGGGCAAATCTTGCCCTCGAAGGGCTAGATCCGCGCCTGCATTCACCAGTGTGCGATACTCACTGCTCTATATTACACTAGTACGCTAGATCAGAAACATTCTATACAATTGACAGTTCATTTTTTGGGCCGAATTGAAGCGCCTCCCTTGAAGGTTCACGGAACTACATTGACATTAATTGCTAGTGAGCGCCGTTTTGAATGTCATTTTATTTTAGTCCCATGGACGCTCACGCCAGGTTACGCAGCAATCAGCGACGCAATATGGCGAAAATCAAGTTCCATCATTTTTACGTTGACAGTCCGAGGTCCAGCGTACTAGTATAATAGAGGTCAGTGGTACTGCATACAATACTAGCGCAAGCAAAGCTCGAGCACCTGCGCAATGAGATCTCTTGCGCGAGTGGCGTCGATCTGGTTGACGCGCTTGTTCTTGAGGTGGTGCGGGGTGTCGCGCCGGTGCAGCCGCCCGCCGCCCGCGCCGCCGCGCGCGCGCACCCCCGCCCACACCACGCGCCGCCCGTCCGCGCGCTACCCGCACAACACACCCATGGCGTTAGCACCCGCTCACGTAGCCGGTTAATTGTGATACTTCACCGCTAACATGCTATATGTAGTCTTTGCAAACGACAATATCGAAATGGCACTAGTTATAGGCCGCGGCCAGGACCGCTAACATAGGGGTGGAATGGTCATTAAATACAAGAAAGAGTGATTTAATCTAAAAGATTAAAAGTTTCACCTACTTTAAAAAAACACGTTTGGAAGTCCATATTTAAAACTTCTGAATCCTTCCTTTTATCACTCACAAAAGATCAAGGAAGATCACTTCGCACCCCTGCTGCCCTCTCGTCGCGACCCCGTCCAAAATTGTGCCAGTTGCCAGATTAGTATAATAAATTATTATTTTATTATTAATAATAATTGGCCAATCAAAGTGCTAAGCAGATGACTGATTTACCTACACTAATTCCTTCAACAATAAAATTCTTTATAGTTGTTGCCAACTCAATATTTTATCTTTATTGTCAAAATGATCCCATGACCGTTTCTTACCTTAAGAAGGGTTCGCTCAACTGATAATTAATGTATAATATCATCAGTGTTATCTGCTTAGCGCTTGGATCGGGCGATATTTTAGTTCTATATTTGTTATACCATCCATTTCCGAATTCTATACCGTTGAACACTACTTTCATTTCATTAGTAAAATTAAATATTCGTGTACTTAACAAAGTCACCATGTTAATCATAATATATCAAAATCGTAGTTTTCATTATGACGTAACTGTTGAATTGTTATAAGTATAAAACAAGTGAGCAATTTTTTTTTTTGACAATTCTTTGTCTGTGGTCTATACGTTTTAGTAAGTTCTCCACTAAGAAAAGCTTTTTAGAGTTTGGTTGAAATACGTGTGCTGTTTGCGTGAAAGTAACTAGTATGATTTCATTAATTGCAAGAACAGGGAACCGTTCAGCACGTTCTAAATGTATTATACCGGTTACGGACATGTTACTGTAAATTATTATGGGGTATTACTTAAATGCCTGTTAAATATAGTAACTGTTTTACGTTTCCTGTTTGCTTGGTTCGTAACAAATTAATTCCGGTATCGGTGATAGTTACATAACGGTCAAAAGGTTTGTTTACAACAAAGTTGTGCCAGGATGTGAAATCAATAAAAAATTACTTTTTGTACACTAAAAGTAAATAAAAATTTACATTTAGTGTAAAATGATTAAATGTAAACTAAACGATCTCATTGGTAGATTTCTTAAACATGCCATGTTAAATATGAACCCTGGCACATCTTTACTGGGAGAAGAAGACAATTCAATCGTTAGCAAATGTTAAAATACTTAAAGTAAACTACAATTTCCGTAACATCGACTTTAGTATTCGGTATCAACTGATTTCATATTAAAGTTCGCATATGGGTTTTAAGTACTCGTATTTTGTATTGGTAGTCAGCACATACCTCTAATTCTTCGGAGTCTTCGTCTTCGTTCTCAGCCTCAGACGAGTCTTGTGCCACTTTACCGCTGTCGCTTTCTTCGTCATCATTCGTCGCCTCTGCTGCCAGAGGTGTTTGAACCCGCTGGTGAAAAATAGCGGCATTTGATATTTAACAATAGCAAATAGACGGTTTCCTACTATTAATATTAAGTAATTTTAGGAGTGTATAATTATGGCTTGTCGTCGAATATAACTGTAGGTTTCAAGCGCTGCTGCAACCTGGTTTGCACTTTATTATGTCGTAGCTAGAGTCGATATTTATTTGACTGATTGTTTGAGGTGAATCTTCTGCACATATTCCCTTAACTGTTCTACTTGTGGTTCTACTGTGACGACGGCAAAGGCGTTTAATAATATTGCATAGTACGCGGCAATTAAGTTGACCCAAAATGGCGGCCGTGTGTGCAGGAACATCACCTCAAGACTCTGCTTACACGCCTCGCCTTGCGCTTCCCTATAACACATCTCAGTTGACACCTAAAACTGTTTTCTGTAGGGTCCAACTTATACTTAGTCAAAAATTTAAAAACCAAACTTACTTCCACTACCTCAGGAACGCGAACAACTTCTGGTGGCGACGCGATTATACCGTTAGTGGTCGGCGCCGCGCTGACCTTCTGCTGCTGTTGCTGCATTTGCTGCTGCTGTTGCTGTTGCTGCTGCTGCTGCTCCGGCGTGCGCGTGAACAGCTTCACAGCCTTCGCCTTCAGCTCCTTCGGGTGAGGCGTGTTCTGACGCACAAACGGTGTCTGAAATACGCGGACTCAATTAATCATCACGCAATCGATCCCAATCAAATTTTTAAAGAAATAATAAAAAAAATGTCTATTAGAATAAACATGCTCATGCCAATGTTGTCAAAATTTAAATAATTTATAAAAATGGAATTCTTATGATACTTCTTGGCTACATTTTAAGCGTACCGTTACTATGTAAAGAATGATAATATACTAAATGATTCACGTTCCTTTAACACTGAGCAGCAATGCTATTATGTAAAGCTTCATTGCCTAAGGCAAGGACTAGAACAGTGCTTGTATAGAAGTAATATATGGAGGGTTCTGTCACGGTTGTGATAGTTCTAAAACCTGGGTGACTACTGGAAGTTTAGAAAGAATTAAATTCCCTTATGTATACTTATTGTGTACGCATTAAGAGAAACAAAACCTTAAATTATAATAATGTAAATAAATAGTTATATTAAAAAATAATATTAAATATGGTGTCAGTTTACTATTAAACTATAAGTGCTTTTTGTGTTTCATTAAATCTCTAAGGGCTGATTTTTCAATTTCCAGATAATCGTTAGCTAAGGAATAAATATGACGTTTTGAAAGATTATGTATGGCATATACTTATGTTTAAAATTTATTCCTCTGATAGTTTACCTGGCGATTGAAAAATCAGCTCTAATTAGAATAATAATTAGGATAGTACAAGTTTTTGAACTGGTTAAGAGATGTATGTACAATAGAATTGACGGGAACAGAATGACTCTACCCTTCGGCTCATCTACTAAATCAACGAGGTACTAATACATCTCGGTACTGGACCCTAATACAACTACCGAATATGTAATGGGCATTTAACCTATTAAACTTGACGTTAATAAGTCTATTATACACGTAGTGACATGAATCACAGGATATGATATCACACTCGGCTTCACCTCTGCGGCAAAACGACGTGCCTCGAAATCCAGGCGAAATCCAACATAAGTACAGTGCAAATAGTGACATGTGATATATACTCGTGCAAGTAGAATTAAATTCGTTTGACGTAATATGATTTCCTGATGTTTCGAAGCAGAGCAAAGCGGCAATGCACACAGCATTAGTCGATTAGTACTTTTTTTAAAAAACATGCATCGAAAAATAGAATAGTGATTATATATAGAACTCTGAAATGATTTTCAAGTTACAATGTTTTCTATAAAAATGTATGAATGTAAGGTATATGGGTGTTTACATGTTGATGTTGCTCGATGCTTAAAAAAATGTGATGCTAAAAGTAATGTTCTAAATAAGTCTTTATCTAATTACAAGGTCTACACGCAGCGGCAAAAAACTAGTAAAAACAAAGGTCCAATAGAGGCGTATTGGAGGCAGCTAATGGTGCGACACTGGAGTGCACTCACGGATACATCCGTCAAACTCTAAGGTAATTTAATTGATAATAATTACTATTAATTAATGTTATGAATGTAAAAGTTTGTGAGTTTATGTTTGGATGTTTGCTACTCAATCACACAAGAATTATTGAAACGATTTGGCGAAATTTGAAAGTTCTGGATTACTATATACATTACTAGCAGTGCCCGCGGACTCCGTTCCGCGTTGGACATATTTTTGTCCCGGTCCATTTGTCCCGCGTAAGGCCCGATTTCCACCAAAGCGGAAAATTATTATAGCCTATGACACTCCACGATAATGTAGCTTTCTATTGGTAAAAGAATTTTGAAAATCGGTTCAGTAGATCCAGAGATTACCCCTTACAACGTCACAAACTCACAAACATCGTTACGCTACCTCTTTATAATATTAGTATAGATTCTAGATTATATTTGTCCAGTCCAATTCATATAGGCTATTTTTTATCCCCTAAAAATCTATGATTCTCGCGGGATTGGTCAAAAACGAATTTTGCAGCTGATAGCTTCACCTAAATCATAATTATATCATAGACATGTGTTCAGCTTGCCAACGACTTTCCAACTTGCTAATACATTGGTGTATCCTGAACTGCAAATAATCCTCGCGACGGCCTGGACTGCCAACTAATGATAATTTCACAAATTAACTTGTATTCGATTTCATAAATCAAACCGTATACCTATGACTCCTCAATTATGATGGTCTGAAAATCTAGGATTACGGGTATAGTTGTATATCCCAGTGAGTGCACTCAGTTCGCAAGGCCGTGTACCTCAGCGAGGTTAGTAATAGAGGAGGACAGCCTCTGCAACGACGTCCTCCGCTGTGTGGTAACTAGTTTGCGCACTACATCTAACGGCCTCCTCAGCCCTAGCATTGTTTGTGCGCCGAAGAACGAATCGGACGGCGTCGTCTCCTCGCTTTCCTCCTGAATCGATGCAACCTTGAATACAAACATCTCCTATGTTTTTGTGGAAAAGGCAAACTCTTACTAGATTGTATTTTTTTGATTTAACGATTTTTTGGAATTACACTTTAACAATATCAGAATTTACTGTGCGTAACTCCGTAATATTTGTCCTTATCCAAAGTTTTAAAGGGCAAAGTAACTTCTATCGTTTCTTTCTAAACTTTTATAAAAACTGTTGTTACCTACAATTTGTTTCTTAACTAGGGCAAATTTCAGTTACAGATGCGAGAAGGTGTGAGCGGGGCATGACAATCTTCGGCTGGATTTGTATATAAATGACGTTGATATAAGTACATGTTTTTAAAACTGAAATATATTTTTTTCATTACTCGAGTTTCATTTACCTAGATTTACTGAGTATTAATTTGGCCAGCAATGGTGCTTATATTTGCAAAATGGCTTACTTACAATGAGAAAATCTCTAAATTAATGGGATGGATATAAGAATATTATTGTTTCACCAGGCGCAAAATTGAAACTTATAGGTATCACTATTTTTAAATTTGCCACATAAGATCATAGATTTTATAAACCTCAGTGATCAATTTACAGTATTTCGAGATATTCATTCAATATTACGACTATCCACGAGTATGTCTATACCAGTCGAGAATAACATTCAAATTAAGGTTTCGCCCAACAATTTTTGTACGGCGCTGAAATTAGCGGTCATACATTAAGCCCCTTTGCACACGGGTCGTAAGCGTAGTGACGTAAAGTCTTTTCAACAAAACGCGATTCCAGACGTAAACAAAAGCCGATCATTTAGTAGTAGCGACGACGGAACAAACAAAATATGACTATCTCTTTCTATCTTGTTTGTTTGCTATCTGCCGCACCGCTCACGACTTTCGCTTTCAAGGTCAAAGCATGTCATGGGGGTTATCGTAAACATTTGGATGGCAATTTGATTTTGTAGATATTTGTTTTACTTAATTCCGTGTCCTGAAGCGCTCGGAGTGATATATAAATTTCGTTCGTTCTCTGTACTTACAAATATTTCCTGTTATTATTTTCGTTAATTATTGTTGTCTGTTACTGGTGTATAGTTATAAGTGTTATAATTGTTGTATTAGTTGTTGTGTTTGTTATCTGTTGCTGTTATATCTAGTTGGCTAATATGGAACCACAGCCAAGTACTTCAAAAGGAACGCCCACAGATTTTAATTCCCCAAAGAAAAAACGTCCAAAGGTATGAACGTAACTATTTACTTATTACAAAGATCTTAATTAGCTTTGACTGACATTTGGTGCCTAGTCTTATAAAAAAATTATTTATTTTCTTATATATTTATTTACTTATGTATTTTTTTTTGAGCTGGACACAATAACACATACTTTTTGAGGGTTCCGTATGAAAATAGAATAAAAGAATCAAAAATAATTTGAAATGTCGGTACCTAGTGAGTTTTAAGTAAAGTAGTGATTTTTACGTTAAAAGTCACGTTCTCTCACGTAATAAAATTTTAATTAATTTCAAACAATGATAATAAATGTTACTGACTCAGATTCAGATTCAGAAACAACATGTTCTGATTCTGAATAAATGTTTTGTTAGTAATATAATATTTTATATTTTTTTTTTGTTCCCCTAATCATAAACCTAGAATAAATATTTTAATTGACGCGTGATATTAACGTGTCACTTGTCTCAACATTCGAAGCGATTGTATAGAATAGCGCCCATTCGCGTGGATGGCGTGGCGCTGCATGACCTGACGTGCCACTCAGCGTGCTTCTAGTGAGGCACTGAAGTGGCGCGTAACACGAAACTTTCACTTATGTTAAATCTAGTTTCAAGATATCATTAAAAAAATTCAAAAAATACGATAGTATTGTCAAAACATAAATTTATTTTAAATTTGAAAAATTAGTATACGTTAAAAAGGTTGCGCAACCCTGCTTAAGCGAATGACCTGGCAGTCGGTTTGTTTACGTCTGGTATCGCTCGAGATTGAAAAGACTTTAGTCGTATCATAAGCGTATCGTTATAACGCTTCGCTTACGAGGCTTACAAACGAATTGTCGCGTATACGTCTAGAATACTTTCGTGCGCGTATTGCTCTCGTCGTACGCACAGATTTAATTACGATACGCTTACGCTACGACACTGTGTGCGAAGGGACTTACTATCATGCCCGTAACGATCTGTTCACAGCCCACCCGTCACGACATCTTGATCTCGTTGAAAGCTGCGGTGGACGCACGGTCTTTCTCGTATGCGCGATTGGTGACGTGACATTTAGAATCAAAATGAGATTAGATTCAGTGAATGCCCCTAGGAATAGCAATGTGGTAGAATTGTCGACCCTTTTCTAGTTCTTGCTTTATTAATTTTAGTAAATGCCCTTGATAATTAAATAGCTAAATGGAAGCACAAACATAGCCTTTAGGAATAAATAATATTATCAAAAAATCTCAGAATACGACGACGACGACAGTCGTATGAGTACGACAAATAAATAATTCTTCTTAAAATTTATTTCCGGACTTTATTTTTGAAAAGTTTGACTTAAAAAAATCCACGTATAAATTACAACAAGCAAAATAATAGTTCGATACCAGAGTACGTCTACTCATTAGCCTCCAGTTTAGAAAGCTCAAAGTGAATTGTGATTTGTTAATACTAACTGGGTCATACTATGCACATCACAAACGGTCCCACTACTATCTATGATATCACTGTTTTTATCAAGGTTTAATGTAAAGATAGCATGAAATATAGCCTGATAACGGCGAACGTTACCACAAAAGATGCAGTAATGTTAATAATTTTAATTTTTTTACAAAACATTTGTTGAACTTAAATACCCAATTAAATTAATTACTGATTAATTTACAATCATAATATTTACATGTTGGGTACCAAATACAACCAGTGGCTAAGTTAAGGATATTTTACGTCTTTCAAAATATCCATATACTCGGAATTTTATTTCGATGCAGTAAAATACGAAAGTATTTTAATAAAACACTTTCAGAGCAAAATAACATTTATGTGAAATACTTTGATTTTATTTTCTTTAAATTTACTAAGTGAAATGTCATTTTACTGCATTGAAAGTCTGAATATTACTTATAGTGTTATCAGGACTGATTAATTTGTTTTGCTATTATCCGCTACTTGAAAGGATTCTGTATGGTGCAATATGCAGGAACACCATCCACATGAAACACCACACACAATTTTCTATCACTTTCTTCGACGCACGTTTCATCCCGACACCGGGACATCCTCAGGAGATGTTGACTTCACAATGCGAAATCGTAGAGACTCTACGATTTCGCATTGTGAAAGTGATAGAAAATTGTGTGTGGTGTTTCATGTGGATGGTGTTCCTGCATATTGCACCATACAGAATCCTTTCAAGTAGCGGATAATAGCAAAACAAATTAATCAGTCCTGCTAATTATGGATTTCCGCAAAATAACGCCTGCTTCCATTCAATATTTATTATTATTTAAGTCATCTTAGCGATATGCATGCGTGATCTCATGGTTATTTCGCTATCGTAGGTTGTAATCTTTTTTATGTGTAACATTAACGCGATATTTGGTGCCGACAAAACGTTTGTCTGCGTATTCGATGTAAAATACTTCCACATACATATTATATAACAGACGCCAAAACGACTTGAACTTTGTATAAGTACCTACTGCTAGAGTTAAACAAAATCGCACCTTGATCGCCAATTTTGTTTTGTGCCTTTAGCGAATTAACATTGTGCATGCGATAAAATAAAACATAAATTATTAATATGGCACTTTTATTTCACTATAAATAATAAAAAAACCTGTAAAAATATTAACATAATAATTATGATTTAAACATAAAAAAATATTAATTAATATAAACAACGTTTGTTACATTTAACATTCTTATTATTATTTACTTAGTGGTCGCGCCCGCTGGTCTAAATTCGACTATATACAATTTACTAGTAGCTTTCTATAATGATACTCCTTGTTTTATGTTTATTTTTATGTATCCTATTAATTTAGGCTAAGTTTCATTTTTACTAATATTATAAGGCTGCAAAGCTTTTTGTTTTTTTTTGTTTCTTTGAACGTGCTAATCTCTGGAACTACAGGTCCGAATTGAAAATTTATTTTTGTGTTTCATTTATCGAGGAAGACTTATGTATAATACGACATAACACGGCCAATAGGAGCTCGGAGCATCAATGAAAAATGATGGAAAACGGTAAAATTGTTCGTTGCGTGCGCTGCTTAAACGATTAAAGTAATAGTTGGGTTATTTTTTTTTCTTTTTCTTGTCTCACATCACTCATGTATGAAAATGTTACGTGAATAGCCACTGTTTGGAAATTTGCTATAGCAACCTATTAATTAGGTTGCTAAAGCAAACTTCCGTATTAACCAAAAAAATATATATCTCTATACCTGACATATATTGGCGAAAAGTAAAACTATTACAGTAAACTTCTGCTGCCATCTATTGGTGAGTAGCTGTAATACTACCGAGCCACCCAGATATGTTATATTTATATTGCAACAATAATAATATTATGAACATTATCTACTCTTTTTCTGACACACCGAATTTTATTCTAACGCTACTAGTATCGAGCTCAGTGCAACATAAGCTCTTTGCGTAGTAAATACATTGTACACGTTGTTTCTAAGCCAACTTCTCACTTTTCTACACTGGTGCCTGGTATTTGTGATCATACTGTGACAGCGATATTGAAAATCACAGATACTGCAAGCTTTCGCACACGGATTTCGCGTACAGAGTAAAAAACAACAGCATGAGCTCACCTCTTTCGCTTCGGGCATATCTTCGGTGAATTTGACGGAGATAGTTCGTGACGCCTCTCTTTCTTCCCAGCCGTCATCGGAGTCTTTATCTCTCGATAGATTCGCCTCTGTTAAACATACAACATCTAGGTTAATTGGGAATATTTTTCAGCCTTACTTATAAAAATTGATAAGCAGTTGTCTGTTAATCAATGCCTTGAGGAGTCACCGGCAAACGTGACCAGAGTTACACTTTGGAAGAAACTAAGACCATTGTGTGTGCCGGCCCGCATTCGCCTGATAACGGACGAGCGCGGGTCGCGGCATTATGAAATTGGAGAGGAAGTCATCTGCAAACCTTCTGCGAACGGGTTATACACCAAAAAGATCGACCTAACTTTGGTACTGAACCACCAATGAGTGTTTCAAGTTTAGTTAGTATAAAATAAATTATAATGGGATATTGAGATAGAAATATGACTTTTCTTATTATTAAGCACTTTTGAATGACAATGACCTTGTAAGTAAGTGTCAGCATCCGCCTGCTCTCGAGATTAATTAAAATAATTACGTTGATATACTTAAAATATTAGAACGCGATTAAAAAATAACAAGTGCCTTTCCAAGTGTGTTCTTTGCTCGATATTTACGGTGAAAACCAGCTTACCGAGCCGGTAATCTGACATTTAAATAATGAAATGAAAAAGAATAAACTTTGTTTTATCTGGTTTCGAGGTACTTATTTGGTAAAAAAACAAAGCCTTGTACAATGTAGGTACATTATCAAGAATCAGAAATTTGACTTCAAAAGAAGACGCGAAAGGTTCGTGTAACTAAACAAGCAACAACTGCTTAACAACGTTTGTAAATAAGACATTTAATATTCCGTTGACGGAATTGTTTCGCTTACTTAATACAAATTTCACAAGTTAGCGCTGACAACACAATCAACATCACAAAAGCTAATCCAATTCACAAAAATAAATAATCCCAGAAATTGGAAACAAAAGTAAAGAAGTACATTTATTCCTGAAGTAACTACGAGTAGGTATAGGCTTAAGAATGTTGTGATATTATGTAAAAGTTGAGTGTCGGAATCAACTAAAATAAAGTGAGGAAGCGGCGTTGTGTTTCTCTAATAGTTTTGAAAAAAAATATATTCGTAAGAAAGTGATATAGATAAATATTGGTGACTACTATAAATTACATTAGTTTGACAGTTTTTACTTTTTACTGTCAATTTGGATATGGAGGTTCGGTAAACCCGAATGAATACCAGTATTATATTTTTCATTTAAGTTATAACATCGCCCATATAAGTAGTTTGGTTTAAAAAAAACTTGTAAATAATAATAGAAAAAACTATTTTTTTCTAGTCAAAGAAATTAAAAACTAATAATATAATAAAAAGTAAATTTCACGGCACTTCACGCCAGATATTGACAGTTATAATTATTAATGTCACTGATGCTGCTTCATATTTTGCTATTATGCTGTTGCTTCTCTTTTCGAAGCTGTGAATAATAATTCTTAGAGCGTTTTAATAAGTCGGCGCCACTACAGGGAATTTATGCTACGCATAAAAGATAAAGAATTGCAAACTCAATATTAAGGCGATATTAAAACTTTAGATACTATACTCAGTCCATTCGTTTTTTTTTTTGACAAATGAAACAGATATAACAATAGCGAAGGACCAGAGAGAAAGAAGACAAACGTAAAGTGGTCTCCCTCTGGCCCCTTGCTATTGTTATATCTGTATCATGTGTCAAAAAGAAAAGAAACGTATGGTCAGAATATAGATAAAAAGCTTGTGTTGAAACTTACCTCGTATCCTATCAAGCTCTTGTGACTGTGAATTAAATCTGTGTTCCCTGAACCAGGTGCCACTGCCGACCTCTGACGTATGGTCCAACTCTATTTGATGTGTGACAAGTGGCAAAAGTGACTTTTAGTATATTTACACGGCAAAAACAAAAACAAAGGATGGTCGGTGATTATTTACATTTCACACTGTATATTTAACAGATAACTTTGTGTAATACGACGTTTAAGAACGGTCTACCAAGTGCTTGTGAGGAAGAAAATAAAAAAATTTCACCATCATCTCATACAATAATTTTGAGTAAGTGTTTGAGTAAAAAGTCAATCGCGAACTCCGTACCGGCCTTTTTATTGCGTATCTCGCGACAGGTTTGCAACAGGCGTAAATCTCGCGATCGTTGCTATCAAACGTCACTTTGTTTGCCATACAATATGTTAATGTGTTCGAATAAGAAAAGTGTCGTTTGAAAGCAACTGTTGGGAGATTTACTTGGATTTACACCTGTTGAGCTGTCGCGAGCTTCGTAATAAGGAGGAAGTTCATGTTGCACTTTCCTTAATACAGATGTGTGATTTCATATTATGTTCTCTAAGTTTGATAAAATATTTTTTTACGATAATGGTTGATAAATATAACAAATAATTAAATTCTGGTACTTTTTCAAAGGTCTTCAATGTAAATAATCACCAACCATTTGCATAATTAAAGTCAAAAGCACAAAAAGCAACGCGAAGGGGCGGATAAACAGTCAGTTCAAGGACAGGAGCACCCACAGAACGTACATACAGATTGCTCTTGCAATTTTTTGTACGACGCTTTCGTATATAATCGCTCATAATATAACGACGAGACTGTCATAGAGAAATGTCTACTTACTTAGTGCATTTAAGGAGTTTAAAATACAGAGGTCTTGTTGTGTAAAAAAGTATTTGTCGTAATCGGCAACAAATTATACCCTCTGAAAATGTAAACAGTAATATCTGACAAACAAATAGCAATTAACAATGTATACATTTTTTTGGGGAGATTACACGACCAATGTTCTTATTTAAAAAAAAAAATATGTTTTAAGAGACCATTAACGAAAATATCGTGCGGACCAGTGGGTTGAAACTTAGACAAAGTTTTAGTATTATAGAATTATTTTTTGATTGTTCAAGTACATTGAGTTAACGACTCTGTTTTTTAAACTCCTTGAAAACAGTAAAAGCTTAAAATATTTCTAAAAAAAGCTAAAATTCTCTAGTATAATGATGATGTGAGATTTCTTTTATAAAATAAAATCTTTTGTAAAATAATGTTTCTTTTGCACAAACCTCTATCTTGCTATACTGAACTTAGAAAAACAAAAATTAAGACCTTTTGTCTGAATTAGTATTTTTCTTTACACTGTTCCTGGTCGAAAAGCACTCGCAGAATAGTATTTTCAGACTTGTCAATGTAGTATGCTTTGAAGCTTTTGCTAACCCTAATATAAGGGCTATTACGTATCTCGCGACAGGTTTGCGATAGACGTAAATCTCGCGAAAGCAATACAGTGACGTTTGGACAGCAGCGATCGCGAGATCTACGCCTGTTGCAAACTTGTCGCGAGATACATAATAGCCCGTATATTAGGGTAGGGAATAAAGAGCCAGAATAAGCACTATTATATTGTATTAATCTTACGTTAAAGCTCAAACATCATCAATACACCAGAGTTGCACCAAAAGCAAAAGAAACCACTTTGCTAGAGTTCCATTAACACCTATGCCACAGTACAAACTATGCGTACCTGGCTGCTGCGTGTAACTCAGCTGGGGTAGCAAGAAACACGTGAGCACGTTTTCCCCGGTCGCTTCATCTCGGTCCGTTTGGAAGGTAAGTAACGGTTGCGCCTGATTTTCCGATAGCCATACTGCTTTTAATTCTAAATTAACTAATGTGTATGGTAAATACTGTAACCTGTGAAACACAATCAAAAGTTCCTGTGAAGCACATCACCAATTTTCCAGCATGCAGATTTTGAAAGGGATTTTGATAACATTTTTCACTTTCAATCAGATTTTTAAATCAGGTAAGATTTTTCCCACAGCTCCGCCTGCGTTTTTACTACTGCGTACTTTTTCGGAATAAAGATACATATTGTCTTGGCTATGGCCACCGATATGAAGCTAAGGATGAGCCCATCTGAACATTTTACTGTAAACGTTCTTCATGCAAGAAAAATGTAGCGCCAAAATTGGCGTTAATAAACCACAATATGGAAAAAAATCCTCATGGAAACGCGCTTGCGGGCTATTAACATAGTGAAGTGATCTGTGGCGTGGATCGCGGTCTATTAACGATCCTACGGCTTACTACTGACAGCGTTGGTGTCAAAACCAACTTTATTGACACCAGTAAACTGGCAACATTTTTCGCGCGGACCGTCGGGTCCTATTGCTATGGCTTAATAGGCTATCTATGCAAAATTTCATCAACATAGGTTCAGCAGTAGTAGTTTACAGTAACCCACTAGGTAGTAGGCAGTAAAAAGGGGATAGAAACAGTACAAAGCGCTTACCTGTTCCCACTAACATCTAAAACGTGTAGGGACTTGCAATTTCCTAGTTCATTGGGCAGTTTAGTCAGTTTGTTGTCCCGCAAGCTCAGAACGCCTAGTAACGTCATGTTGCCGATCTCGAGCGGTATTTCACCTAAAGAGTTCCTATCTACGTTCAATACGGTCAGCTCATTGAGATTCCCTATTGATTTAGGCAGCTCCGTTAAAAAATTCTCCGTTAATATAAGCTCTTGTAGATTTGTACAGCTGAAAAAGAGTAATACAATTAATTATTAAATTATTCAAGTATAAAATAATGAATAATCGGGATGCTGTGATCCTGTCATGTTTTTTACATAATGATTCTTTGATCCTTAGAGCTAATGATTAAATTAGGGTTGTAAGAGTAAACGATAGAACACAACTGCAACATCAAAATGTATGTTCCTAACTTCCTGGACGTCTTTATATGAAGGATGTACGAGTGAACCATAGATAAATCCACGAAGACACACTTTTTTACACCTTCCCAATCGCATGAAATAAGCGATTTTCGAATAGTGGTATTGAACGCACTACACTGCAACTTCAAATTGTATAAATCCCGACGACATTGCCATCTGTTTTCATAATCGACCCCCAACATTGAGATCTTAGGTAACGTAAATCTGATCATCATGTAAGAAAATGTATACCAACCTTCCTATATTTTCATTTAACGTGTGTAACCTATTTTGGTCCAGTTTCAATATAGCTAATTTGGATAGTTCTCCGATACCATTAGGCACTGTTTCTAGCATATTCTGCGACAAGTGGAGGTCGGTGAGGGAGCAGAGGCCGCCGATTTCTTCTGGAATTTTCTCTAATTTGTTCTCGCTGACGTCTAAGCATACTAACGCCTTCAAGTTCCCTATTTCGCACGGCAAATACTGCAGTTTGTTGTGGTCTAGCCATAGCTCCTGTAAAGCTGGCAGCTCTCCAATGAAGCCGGGCTGTAAAATAAAAAATACCCAAAATTAAAACTTTGTTAACATTGCAAATGCAACAAATCAAGTTTTATAGCCCCTAAATTGCTTCTGATAGCTCCTAAAACCTTGTACAGCTGCTGATTAAACCATTGCATTGGAGATTTGTCGTCGTCTCTGTCACTCATACCCATTATAACTTTACGAGTGACAAAGATGAAGCTAAAAACCGATATCCAATATTTACAGCCGGGTACTGTAAATTTTATCGGTGTCTGATCAACAGGCTTCATCCAATCCCCTTATTTTACGATGTTCCTAGGTTTTTTTCATTTGACTAAAAAATACGATTTGTACAAAATGAAAATATTAAACACAAATATACCAACTCACTATTTAAACCGTGTGATGGTCACTATATATCTTTCTCTTCCACACAGTTTCATACAAACAACAAGGACAATTATAGTAGTTTTTTTATGGAACATGATTGGTCAGAGGCGTTAAGGGCTTACTTCTGGCCAGTCACTTGCAACGGTTATATCAACAGTGCCTAAGTAGTTAAAAAAGTGGAGACTCAAAACTTTCTTCAATCAATATGTCATCAAATAAAATTTATGTAGGCAAGTAGCTTTAGGCTGTCTTTATAACAGTGATCAGTCACCACAATAACCTTGAAAGGTCTCTTTGTCACAATAGTTATCACACAAATATTGTATTAATAAAAAACAAATATTAATAATAATTACCAATTCCTCTATCTCGTTGTCGCCCAGATCCAACCTTTCTAGTTTAGTGAGGTTTTTGAGCGACTCCGGCAAAGACTTGAGCAAGTTTTCCCTCAGCTCCAATGACTGGAGGGACACCAAACTGTAATAAAGAAACAAAAGTGTTTTAATTTGTATCAACATTGAAAGCCCACGCTTATTTACTTCATCCCAAACGAAAACTTATGACGGGTCGTAACTTGTTCGTATGATTACAGGCTTTCAGGGTTCCGTATCTTTTGAAAACATTTCGCAGTCAGTTTATAGCAAATCATGGATCGGAAAAGACGTCTGGCATTGCTCCTATTACTACGTCACCGCCGAAATCGACGCAAGATCACAAGACGGTTCTGGATCAGTCCTTTCATTTCATTAAGAAATCGTGATGGACAGTTATTTTTTTTTTTTGAATATCGGGAGTTGCTATTAGACGAAAAGAAGAAAGAAAACTAAATACAAAAACGTAAACGTAAAACGAAATGAGCTTCCGTGTATCCTCTCTGTCAACGCACAAGCAACAGCGCTGCCGCTCCGACGTCGCACGAGTACACCCCCTCTCGCTTCGTCTCGGGGGCTGCTGTCCGTCATGTGTGCGTTGCGACGACGCAACGCGCCGTGTGAACACCTTGGTTATTTGTATGTAAAACAACGCAAGGACAGCTGCGCTGCGACGACGCAACGCAACGCAACGCGCCGTGTGGACTGGCTCTTATTAATGGTAAAAAACGGGATCCTCTTACTAAAGACTCCGCCGTCAGTCTGTCAGCAGGCTATATCTCTTGAACCGCGAGAAATTTTCACAGATGATGTATTTCTGTCGCTGCTATAACAGTAAATACTAAAAACAGAATGAAATAAATATTTTAAGGATCTCTCAAAGAAAAACGTGATTTTATGCTGTTTTCAGAGATAACGGTACGGAACCCTTCATACGCGACTCGGACTCTCACATTGCCAGTTTTATTTATATTTATAGCAACCCACTAAGTAGCCATCTATCTATTTAGCACCTAGCTCTATCTAGTACGTGTACAACTACATGTAGTGTTACTTCTATAACAAATGACAGTGCACTCGATAGGGCTTCATTCTGTTAACGATCAGGCACCATTTAACCTGCAATACGATATTGCTTACTAATATGGAGCAACATTATAGTACAAAAATATTCTAGTTGTAACATATTTACTTGAAAAAATAAGTAACTTGTAGTTCGTAATTTGCTTGAAAGATTTAACCGCACAACTGAGCAAGACCAGAATGTCTTACATTGTATGCCGATATTTAAAATTGATAAAACTTTATAAATCTATTATCTTTTCTTTCTTTTGAGGACCTTCTTGGCACAGTGGCGTGCGCTCAAATTCGAGTGAGCGGTCAGGGGTTCGATTCCCGCCACGGGCCTCTTGAATTCTATAATTTCTAAAATGGCTTAAATTTATTATTTAATTAAAACGAATTAGCGTTCCGGTGCGATGCTGGGTAGAAACCTTACCATCAGGTGAGAGAGATCGCAGTCATTATATTGCATCATAGTATTAGCTATGAAAAAAAATCGACATGTAAATTCCGTCACTTGTAGCCACCATATAATGAGCATAAAAATACAATAGATGACTAATGCAAGATCAATTTTCATTGTGCTGCACCCATACAAGGTTAACCGGGTAAGTGTATAATTTGAAACTTATTGTTCAAAGTTAAAAAGCGTAAGATAGAAGCCATACGTAATGTTATGTTATAAAATAGCTTAAATAGCCTTAGGATTTAATACAAAACATCACATAACTTACTATGTATTTATGATCTATTAATCCACATTTACATTAAAAAGAGGTTCAGTTTTTTTAATAACGTACCCAACATTATAAGTACCTTAGTAAGTAACACGTAGGAAAACTTAAGCGCTTATTAAAAATCCTTGAATCACAATTATTTCAATAATTAATTAAATACTTTACTGAATTAGCATATAAAGCGTTTGATACAAAGTTTAAAAAAAACCATCACCGTTGTTAAAAGGACCTGAGTTAGCACAAATAATATAGTTATACTGCATCGAATTAAAAGTCAGAGTATTAATATTATGTATGATTTAGGCTTGACACTAGTACTACTTACATTTGGATTGAAATCAAAGTAAGCAAAATACTTAGTGACAACATTATTAGTATTTGAAGCTCAAAACTTCAAAATTATTTTAGTGAGAAAAGTAAGGCGGTAAAAGCAAGCTTTAATGGCGTCACACTTTAATTTAAATGCAGCGGAACTGCAGAGAACCTTCACCCATTGTTGGCTTTAACGGGCATCGTACCTACCGGCATTACAATAAATCGCCTAGCGTAACTTTGCTGTTCCCGTTAAGTTAAACACATACGTCACACATTCGCAACAGGAATGCTTCATAAAACTTTAACATTTGCCCTTTTTTTGCGCGACTGCCCAAAAAAGGAGCGTAATGTTTTTAGGGTTCATGTATGTATGTATGTTATTCCACCATAACTTCAAAATTCGCCAAAAGCATATACTCAATGAGGGACACTGGACAAACTTGGAAATTAAAATTCCTAAACTGGCTTATGCCTAGAAACGATCCCGGAACCTACCGCAAAAAATTCTATCGATAACAAGCGTTTCATTGGTACAATAAAACTCTCTAGTTTTGTGAAAACCACTAATGCTGTTGAGTGTTGACTAATGTACCAACTACCAAGTACGATCAAGACACGCGGCAGCGTGTCAAGCCAAGTTCAAGCAAAGGAACTGGCTAGCCAGCGCCAAGAGTAAGTTTACACGAACCACTTGGTGCCACTTTTGACCCTTCTATAACTCAAAACCTATTTAACGTAAACACATAAAACTAAGTGTGTTTAATTATATCCATAAGATCATATAGAAGCCCAATTTTCATGAAGCTAGCTCAAACGGTTATAAAGATATGAAGGTCAAAAAGTCGTTAAAATTCATACTGACTGACATATAGTACAAAAACCTAACCTACTTCCAGATGACCTAGAAGGATGAAATTTGGAATCCAGCTCGGTAACTGTGTGTAAGCGTAGGAAAAAATCAAAAAATAAAGAAAAGTCAAAAAATAAGGGGTGTTCCCATACAAACTGACATATAGTACCTAAATCTAACCTATACTTCCAGATGACCTAGAAAGATGAAATTTGAAATCCAGCTTGGTAAGTGTGTGTAAGCGAAGGAAAAAATTAGAAAATAAAAAAAAGTCAAAAAATAAGGGGTGTCCCCATACAAACTAACATATAGTACAAAAACCTAACCTACTTCCAGATGACCTGGAAGGATGAAATTTGGAATCCAGCTCGGTAATTGTGTGTAAGCGCAGGAAAAAATCAAAAAATAAAGAAAAGTTAAAAAATAAGGGGTGTTCCCATACAAACTGAAATATAGTACCTAAATCTAACCTATACTTCCAGATGACCTAGAAAGATGAAATTTGAAATCCAGCTTGGTAAGTGTGTGTAAGCGTAGGAAAAAATCAGAAAATAAAGAAAAGTCAAAGAATAAGGGGTGTCCCCATACAAACTAACATATAGTACAAAAACCTAACCTACTTCTAGATGACCTGGAAGGATGAAATTTGGAATCCAGCTCGGTAACTGTGTGTAAGCGTAGGAAAAAATCAAAAAATAAAGAAAAGTCAAAAAATAAGGGGTGTCCCCATACAAACTGATATATAGTACCTAAATCTAACCTACTTGCAGATGATCTAGAAAGATGAAATTTGGAATCCAGCTCGGTAACTGTGTGTAAGCGTAGGAAAAAATCAAAAAATAAAGAAAAGACAAAAAATAAGGGGTGTCCCCATACAAACTGATATATAGTACCTAAATCTAACCTACTTGCAGATGATCTAGAAAGATGAAATTTGAAATCCGGCTTGGTAATTGTGTGTAAACGTAGGAAAAAATCAAAAAATAAAAAAAAGTCAAAAAATAAGGGGTGTCCCCATGGCCCATACAAACTGACAAATAGTACCTAAATCTTACCTACTTCCAGATGACCTAGAAAGATGAAATTTGAAATCCAGCACGGTGATTGTGTGTAAACGTAGGAAAAAAATCAGAAAATAAAAAAAAAAAAAAAATAAGGGGTGTCCCCATACAAACTGACATATAGTGCCTAAACCTAACCTACTTCCAGATGACCTAGAAATATTAAATTTGAAATCCAGCACGGTAATTGTGTGTAAACGTAGGAAAAAATAAAAAAATAAAAAAGTCAAAAAAATAAAAAATAAGCGGTGTCCTCATACAAAAAACTTGAAATACGCGCTAAAGAACCAGGTTCTTCGTGCCTTAACCAATAATAGTATAAAAGTGAAGTACATATATATGAGATTCAATGAATAAATAAATACTTTATACAACTCGTTCGCTATAAGTTTGCTGCTGTCAACTGTCACGCGTTTAGCGTTGTCTCAGCCACTCAGTTCTAGTTCCAGTAAGAAAACGCTATACTGACATCATTTGGCAGCAGCAAACTTATGTTGTACTAGCTGACCCGGCGAACTTCGTTCCGTCTAACAGTTGATTCTTTAATTTGGACATTGCAACATTAGGTACTTTATTTTTCTATTTTATTTATTATCACTATTATCTCTAACATTCAAGACAGTATAGAAAATAGTATAAAAAAGAAAACCACGCAGCGGAAACGCAAGAAAAAGCTTTAAACTCAATACCTGCCTAGTTTTCTTTACAAAAAGTATATCCCACCAAAAACATAAATGTAAAAAAGGAGAGCCAAGTTGAATACAAAAATTATGCTCGGCTGTCGGCTTCGCCGCAAAAAGCATGGAGATCAAAATGAGTGCCAAGTTCTATGTAAAATCGAAATTTGTATTTATAGGAACAAAAAAAACAATATGAACAATTATTAAACTTTATTTCTTTGCTTTATTGGATACCTATAACAATTGCTGTTATTCAAAAATGTGAGATCTTAAAATAGGTTTGATTTGACTTGGCGAGTTTTTATCTGAATTAAAATGTTGTATAACTTTATAAAATGACTGATGTAATGGAAACTGGCCAAGTCAAATCTAACCTATTTTAAGATGCCACATTTTTTAATAACAGTAATTGTTATAGGTATCCAATAAAGCAAAGAAATAGAGTTTAATAATTGTTCATATTGTTTTTTTTGTTCCTATAAATACAAATTTCGATTTTACATAGAACTTGGCACTCATTTTGATCTCCATGCTTTTTGCGGCGAAGCCGACAGCCGAGCATAATTTTTGTATTCAACTTGGCTCTCCTTTTTTTACATTTATGTTTTTGGTGGGATATTGTTTACCGATAGTACGCTGGACCGTGTTTAATGTTTGAAGCCTTGAACGCCGCATTCCGAAGCAGATGTCATAGTACCTACTTCGCGATACGCTCTTAGCACTTAAACACGTTACACCAACGTCATTCGATGAATCACGTCCAAAATGTGAGCCGAATAAAGGTGCAAGCAATCATTTCGGGCATTGTTTCGCCTTGGGTGGCCCACTTTTGTATTTAACGAGGATATAAAATCTTCTTCCGTATGAAATGCCGCAACAATCGTCAATTGGTCCATTTCATTTTGAAAAATTGGGTTTATCGCAGAAAATATGAAATAAGTATTCGTGATCATGTGAACTTCTATTAGAATTTAATTTACTTATCTATAACCGAAATAATATATGAAAATGAGTCCACAATCTAAACTAAGGCAAGATAAGATATAGGTCTTTAGGGCGAAATTTTTGTCAAGACTCAAGAGAAAAAGTTTTATATAGTTAGGTGCATGATTAAATTTTTCGTCACCTTTCTTTAATCTGAATTGGACTATAACACACATTTTGTAATACATAGTAACAGTGGGCATAGTAAAATTTTGAATGTCACAGCTATAAAAAATAGGAGGTGAGATAATAAAGCGACCTGCCCCGATTACGGACTTATAACTGACACACCCTGAACGATTTTATCACATGTGCCACTCACCTACATTTCCTTGGTAGCAAAAATATAGTTGTATGTTGTGTAGAGTGCGTTAATAAAACTGGCCATTGCCACTGAATACTTTTCAAGATAGCCGTTATACAGAAGTTAGACCGCTAATTTAAAAAAACTATAGAAGTGCAAAACTATCTATTGGAGTTCGACTAAAATTAAAAGAAACAAATTCCAAATTTATGTAAAGCCATATACTATGTACAATTGTAAAGCTGATGCAAAAACCAGTAGGTGTTTTGGAAAACGCACATTTTGTACAGATGAAGAATAAGGGGTAGTTCCAATGAATGATATGACATCCTGAGAGCCTTGGCTGACAGACTTGATTGTATGTAGGTCCCTGAATCATTTTCATTTGTTTTACATGCTGACAAATAAGGGATGTCTTAGATATATTATAAGATTTAGATTAAGAAAGTTTTAAGTTTACAAAGTTAGTAAAAGGCGAAATAAATGTTTTATTTTTCATTGAGACGATCAATTATTATTATGAATCATCTAAACGTAACTTTTATTGTCAGCCTATAAAAATGAGGTCTTCATAATTTGTCCTCAATTGTAATCCCTCCAAACTGTATGTAAGCCAAAAAAGGAAAAGGTCACATGTATGAATAGCATGTTTGCCTTGGCCACTTTTCTCTTCTAGGCAACGTTAAAATTATGACGTGAAATGTTTACAGCATAAACTTTGTTCGTAACTTTGACTATACCTACTTACTACTTACACCGTGAAACTTAGCAAGCGCGTATAGATGATTAAGGCGCGGTTGCTTGACTTGACTTTAACCGACACTTTATAGTTAAATATGGCGGTCTGACCCTTAATTGGAAAGATATAAGAGTCAGGCCACCATTTTTAATTATGAAGTTTTGGTTAAAGTCAAGTCAAGCACCCGAGCCTAAAAAACTATCGGCGTGCGCAAGATATCTTTTTAATCAATATAAGAGTAATATATTAAGCTTTCTGATACCTACCAGGTGAAGATCAGAGCACCACCTTAAATGGGAAACTGGAAAACCTCAATAAGTGAGACACACTACCTAGGCACTTGAACTTACCCGGTTTTGGCTGTAATATTTAAAGTCCGCGCGCTCGCCCTGTTTGCCCGAAGCTCTAGCGCACCTCATGGGTTTCACAAAAACTCTTTTAATTACTGTACGCCGCTTACAACGCTGAGCCTAGTTTACTGACCCCATTTAAGCTTTTTAATTTATTCACTATACGCTTATGCACCCGGGTCTACGTTTAAGCTTATTCCATAACCCCGATACAAGCGAACGTTGCATCCCTATTTGACACAATCTACAGAATTGAGACAAAAACTTATACAAGAAGATATAAAATAGTTTTGTATATCTCAGCTTGTATAGGACTTTTTTACAGGGTCTGCCTGGATGGAGGTACCACCGCAATGTTAGATGGGTGTACTGTACTGTTTTATGCTGCTATCTGCCGTGAAGCAGTAATCTTTACACGTTAGTAACTATAATAACATTAATATCAGTGTTATTACCACCGAATATTTAATGGTTTTACTGCGTTTCGGTTGAAAAGGCTCTGTAGCTGGCGTAAATACGATGCACAGTGAGATTTAAGAACAAATGAATGAGCCTCAGAATGAAGAGCGCTGTGCGTTGTATGGCATTGCAATGCAAAATCATGAGACGCAATGCATCAGACATGCGCAGGCGTATCATTTATCATCAGCTCTTGCTTGTGTCGGAATTTTTTGTTAAAAAAGGTGGATATTTTGTGTAAAAAAATTTGCTATTCTCCCAACGAAAAGCAGCATGAAGCCCTTCTGCAAAACTACTTCATGCTTTCCACTCAATATGAACTAGAAAGGACGAGTGCCATAATTTACTGAAGCGGCGACTTCACAAACTGCACCGGTTGCTATTTCTGAATAATTTAACAAAAGGGTACTTGCTTTGTGGGACAAATCTGAAAGGGAAATCGCAGGGAAATTTCGCGCACAAATTTCCATGACATTGTAATTTGTATTGTATCGTAATTCGTACTACAACTCTAGCTGACCCGGCAAACGTTGTTTTGGCATTGGGAATATCAAAAATGATTTACAACCTACTCTCAGAGCTACGAACATACACACAAAATTTCATAACAATCGGTCGAGCCCTTTCGGAGGAGTTTGGTAACAAAAATTGGCACGAGAATTTTATAAATTAGAGAAAGAAAGAAAGATTACATCGTTTCAGGCTACGGGTTTTTATTTTTGTTCTACTCGCTCTTTCGAATACGTTGGTTGGTGTGGCACGCAGCATTGCGGGAGAGTACGAAAGAAAAACGTCTTACCTAATTACAAAAAACTAAATCAGTTACCAAAAAAAACCTAGTGACACAATTTAAAAAAAAATACATCTATTGTACCTAGTTTCCCATAAAAAACAAAATTGGAGATTTGGGACTTTTGGGAAAACTTTCTATCAAGAAAATTTCTTCCAATCGTGTTTCTACTTCTGTGCGAATTTAGATTCAAGACCCAAAATACAGGACGTGTAAAAAAGTACATAATTGTCTTTACAGTTTATAAACTGCAGATCACTAAAAATCGCTTAAATATTCGTTCAACTTGTTAATAGAAATTAACCATTTACACCAATTATTTATTCGTCGCGTGCTAGAAACTTGGGGGTGGATTGCTCGTGAAATTTCACGGGCAAAATTCTATCACTCTAACGGAAGGAATATAACATCCGTGGTAGGTATATTCTAGTACGAGTATGTTGCAATATCAATTACCAATGACCGTGAAACACTCTGCGTGTCCGTATACTGTGACGGTCATCGGAAAACATAACGTGATAAATATCAGCATAGTGCACTGCACCTCAACGACGACATGTTGTTATACAGGTATGTAATTGGTACCTTCATAATGTCTAACTGGTTCTAGACCGACAAAGACAACATAATAGGCATGAGATACTTTTGACTACCAGTGTATGAGGCTTGCTTTATGCAGTATACGCTTAATGTAGATGGGTAAACTATATAGACTAAAGAAAAACAGAAATAAAAATTCGCGTTTTTGTCTAAATTTTAAGTCATATTTTAATTCGGGGACAGATTTTACCGTTTGTATCCAAATTCAAACTCAACAATTACGATTTACATTTACAGAAGAACTAGCAATTTTAAGGCAAAAAGTAACAAATATTATTGAAGTTTAATATTTGCAGTTACAATAATTAATACATATTGCATGGGAACCGCTAATAGAAGTATGTACTAGTAATAAACTTACGTACAATTAATTATGTTGAGGTAGGTATAGGTACGTGTCGAATTTATATTCCTAATTTTTCTGACGTCGCTAATATATAATTTCGAGCAGATGCCAATGTTACTCAATCAACTAGTGACTCGCAATAACTTTCCAATATTCTATTATTTTTCCAAGGTAAACAATTTACGCATACTTTACTGCTACTGTAGTCACATTTATCACCTATCGGTCAGCCAGGGTAATAACATGAGCGTTATAACTCGTACCAAGTTTTGTTGGCAAAACGCAATAAATCTTCGACCTACTTATTAAAACCAGCTCCAATAATTTACAACTTATAAATGTTTTATATAACAAACTCTGAAATAAATCGCTCGTAAACTTCTCTGCTCTGTCAATAAAACCTAGAGAAAATTGGGTACGTACTTCAGAATTTGTTTTGGCAACAACTAATAAGACTTAGCTCATTAGGTATAATAAAACTGAATCTTCGATGCGAAATATTTCTGTAAGAAATACTTATGTTTGGAGAAATAAAAATCCTAACTATGCCGAGTTCGGCTCCAAAGAAATATTTATTGTTTTCGTCTTGGTATTATTTTAACTATTATAATTACCATACAAATCCTGAGTTTTTCGAAGAAAATTCAAATATATAAGTGGTACTTAAACTAATTTTATAACAAGAATCCATAAATTTTTGGACATTTTATATGATTAAATCAGTCTAAGTAACACTTTAAATCTGTTTCGAACAAGTCGTGGATAGAGTCATAGGAATAAATAAATAGGCTGGGATTTAAGTATTTACTCGAATACAATACCACTCACAAAGGTAACGGCAACTATGGGCAGTAACTTTCCAAGTTACTTTCGCTCTCTTTACAACCTAGACCTTGGGTATCGAAACCACGGTACCTATACTTAAAACCAAATTACACGTAATCACCAGCTGCTACATATTTCGGGTTGTCTCAAACATTACCCTGTTTATCGGTTATTATTTTTCTAAAAACGTTAACAAGTCTAATCTAACGCTATGTAGGGATCCGTAACAATAACATTGCGAAAATGAGAGGTCGCAGTTATTTTTTGAAAATATCGCATTATGCGGATCTACACCATGATTGTCGCTACCGTTTGGATCATATACGAGCAGCGGGCCTACCACCGTGACCTAAAGTAATATTATTGTAATATTGTTTTAAAATTTCCATACTGACATTGTATGAAAATGTCAAAACAATATTACAATAATATTGCTTTAAGTCACGGTGGTAGGCCCCCTGCGTGTGGTTTGGCATGACATGGGCATTGGGCATGGCAGTTACACTTTTCATACCACACCCATCACATGTTCAGTTCTATCTGATCCAATCTGTAGCGTCATGCCGATTGGAAAATAGAAAAGCCCTCAACTACTCTTGAACTTACACCAAATCCAGGCACCATCCACACAACCAACCACACAAGTCAAAAGCGTCAAGAAGCAGTGACGATTCTAAAGAGAAGCACCGTGTACCAAAGGCGCGCCTCTGTAATGCTTTAGTTCTGCCGTCCTAAAGCTAAAATGTCGTTAACTACCTAAACCACGTTTTGAGATATGATCAAAAAAGCGGGAATTTATTAGAAAATGACGCTGTTCGATTAATAATAAACGTATGCAAAACTTGAAACTATGAAAATGTAGATCTCACAGAGCACTTTCGATTAGCTGTATTTTTAAGTTTCTTTGGTAAATAATAATTAAATGAGGAGAGTTTTGGCTTTTTAGTCTAGCATTTTTTCTAATAATGTCTTGTTTGTACATAACTGAAATATCGTTAAGTTACCCTTTAAGACGTTTATGGCTTGGATTGCATTTAATTTTTTTAGGTTTTTACGAAACTTAAAAAAATTATATAATTTCTAAACTTAAATGTCTCTTAAAGACTTTAACGACATTATAGTTTAGGTCAACAAAAACACTTAAATGCGGCTAATGTCTCTTAAAGTCATTTTAGACTAGAAAAATAGAAATTATTTGTTTACAGTAGCGTTTTTTGGCGACTATTGCTAAACTTAAATGTGGCTAATTACAGATGACGCAGTCGTACCGACGTTTTAGGTTGGCATTGATTATAAATATTTGAGATTTTCCAATAAAAGTGACGCTAACTACAACAATTAAAAGAACAAGTTGTTTGAAAGTTCTTTTATTTTGTTATACCTTACAGCTATAATACTTAATTTTCTTTAGGTTTCAAATAAATCTTTAAGAGACTTAAAAATACAATGTTTTTCGACTATCAGCAACTCCGTGCGAGCTTTTAAACATGACCATAACTGAGCCACTGTCATATGTCACTGTATTTTCAAAATTAGACTGGATATAACGCAATACTTTCCGTCTCCATATTCCTTCCTTCATCCTTATATGGTTGATTTCCAGCATATTCGAACGAAGCGTTTTTCTTCCACGTTTAAGATGCGAGCCGCTAAGGTGAGGAAACACCTTAGTGGTTTGTATGCGATTTATTAGCGGGTTGTTTTTCTCTCCCTCTAGGTGCCTTCAAGAGAAGAGTGAATAGGCATTTTCTAGGCAAGCGGGCTTTATCCTAGATCTCATCATTTCTGTCCAACAGACATGATTGTCGTCAAGCGCAAGCCTATCAATTATAAAAAATCTCAATTAACAGCATTCTGCGTTCATAAGGGAAAAAACCCGATCCCACTCGTCGAAGTCCCAATGAAGATGATCTCGAGCAAAGTATAGTCCATTTGCGCGAAGGTGTCTCTCAAGTTTTAGAAAGAAGAAAGAAAATACTTCGGTGGGCACAAATGCGAGCCTTTCCGGACTTATTTGAATCTTCTACGAACTGTCTGCCCAATCACTCTTACTTCTCAAACCTCCTCCAATATCTACGGTATAGAAAACGGTCATCTCTCCTTAAAGTACATCTTTTCCTGCCTTTTCCTTTCCTCCTCACGAGAATCAACGAAGTTTTATAGCAATCGACCTGATAATTGACCATTTATTTTTATTTCATCTGCTCTAATGATTACTGATAGCGTTAAATCAGGCATACTTAGATGCTTGTACTTGATCAATTAAAAAAATACAAACGCCTCATAAAACTGCAATACGTTTTTATATGACATTTAAGAACTAAAAAAACTTGGAAGCAGTCGATAGAGATGTATGAATGAAAAGAAACAAACAAATGAAATAAGTGTCTGCTGAGTAATTTTCCATTTTCCAATTAAAACTTAAATTAAAAAGTAAATTTTAAAGTTAGTTTAGTTTCACCGGCCAGTGTTACGAAAAAAAAAATAGTTCTTCCTTTTTTTGGTTCCGTTAATTCTGCCGGCGCGGCGTGTTTATATTAGGTACAACAAAAGTTACTTTCGTATAACACGTCGAACACGATACGAATGTATCTAACTATACATTTTAAGGTGAATATTTGTTATGTGATCGATAACTCACTCGAGAAATCACAATAATTGAAATCAGTATTTCGTACGCACAAAACAAAACGCCGCGGATTTTAAAAAAGCTCTCGCAGGCGTTCTAAATTAATTCACAAGAATCAGTGATAAGTCATTCGCGAGGATGAGTTAGAGACATTTAAGTTATGTTTTGTGGAATAGAGTCATTTAAGTCTAGGAAACAATATTTTGTTTCAAAATATCACAAGGCTATAACGCGTTTATGCGTCATTAAAGACATTTTAGTCAATGAATTAAGTGACTTTAAAGACAATAAAGCTCTCAGAAATCGGTAACGACATTTAAGTTAAGGATTTAAAGAGAAAATCATTGAATCATTGAAAGTTAAAGCCGCTTTGAGTCATTTTAGACTGGCAATATTAGTTAAATACGTTTAAGTATTGTTATCATATGAGTAGGTAATCATTTAACGACGTTCTTCACATTGCTAAATCAAAAACTACAGCACCTAGGAAAATACCGGTTAGATAGATCGATAGAAAAAAAAATTCTGAGTAAGATAGCGTTAAAAACTCGATTTTGGCCAAATGTTGGTTAACGACGTTTTAGCTTGAGGACGGCAGAGTTAGTATATTGAAGGTGAAGGTCAGTTCGGCTGGTCAAGTAATAGTTCTCACCTTCCGAAATCGCTGGGCAAGCTGGTGAGCGACATGTCGTTGAGGCCGAGCACGGTGAGCGCGCGCAGCTGGCTGAAGCCGGCCGGCAGCCGCGGGATGGGGTTGCTGCTGAAGTCCGCGATCTGCAGCGCTCGCAGCTTCTTGATGTCTTCCGGTATGTCGGGAATGTCTGAAATGGTGAAAAACTTGTTAAAAAAATATCTATAAAATCTACTACCTTATTTACTTAAAGACAATGACCAATGGATGTATTGAATCCGGCACCAAGGTGGTGAAAAACTTGTTAAAAAAATATCTATAAAATCTACTACCTTATTTACTTAAAGACAATGACCAATAAATGTATTGAATCCGGCACCAAGGTGGTGAAAAACTTGTTAAAAAAATATCTATAAAATCTACTACCTTATTTACTTAAAGACAATGACCAATGGATGTATTGAATCCGGCACCAAGGTGGTGAAAAACTTGTTAAAAAAATATCTATAAAATCTACTACCTTATTTACTTAAAGACAATGACCAATGGATGTATTGAATCCGGCACCAAGGTCAATCAAATTCAAACTTTATTTTTATAGACGATCGTCTCTACATTAAACCCATCAATTATTATGTTTTAATAAAAATTTGGATTACAAAGAAACGGGCTTATCTATATGACAGGGAATTCGCATTAAAAAGAAAGCTTTTTGTACATAAAATTCCGGATTGGAAAAATAAATTCAATGGCACTAGTCAATGGTTCTCAAAAAATACAGTATTTTTCTCTAGAATATTATGGTTATGAATCGTGAGAAAACTTGATATCTCATTTGGTCTTTCTCTTTTCTCTCATACATATCTCTAAAGAATCAGTTAAATATCAAAAATGCTTCACAAGTGTATAAGATGGAGTGAGAAGCTGGGATGTCGTAAAGTGTTGGAATTTAACGTGTCTTTATTCTAAGTTATATAAATTGTCATATCTGTTATGTTTTGAATGAGAACCATTAGTTGATACTTGATAGCATAAAAAATATCGACACACATAACTAAGCAGGCTTTTCAGTTTCCTAGAAGTTATAATTTGTAAAGATGCTATAATATGATTTAAGCTCAAACTAAATAATATCTTCTAGATAAGTGAAAAAAAAAACAAGATGTTATTCCATTGTTAATTTATTACTGGACAATTTTTAGTCAGAATCGTTATCTCTTTTTCAGTCAGAATCGTCAACTTTTTAAGAGTCTCTTGTATTGCAAAAGATTTATTCATAGGACTTTCATAGATGGAAGCAGGAATCTTTTATTTATGTTTACTTGAAAGCAATACATGAATGTTTAAAACGACTAAAGGTGGCACTCGTATGTCGTTAGTCTAGCTACAAGAATGCTATTTTCCTGTTTGTCATATCCGCAAGCTACCCATCTACAATATTGTGGAACAAATGATTTCAACCAAAACAAGTAACAATCTAATTTTTAAAGATGTAAAGAACACGTAATTAATGAGTTTTGACAGTAAAACTGAACTGTACTGGAGTGTGACTGACTTTTAAAAAGCAATAAGATGAAACCAGTTCTCATAGGTACCAGAAGTTTTCGTAACAGTATAAGACATTGGGTAACCGAATATGACGACCTCTTTCATGTTTCGGTATGCGACCACCAATACTACCTTAATAAAGTTTGCCTCACCTTACTTAAAAATACAGTATTACACTGTACATTTTTTTACACAAAATTAGTCAAACCCTGTGAAATAATTTGCACACAAATGAAATATCAATGGAATTTTTCCATGAACTCCACCTGTGCTAATAAAATAGCCTTCATTCAAAATTCGGTTGTACAAATAATAATCTGAAACTTTATTGTTATAGTCGGCGCAATAACTCGCTGCCTGCGGTGCAATGAAATGGAAAAACAGGACGGCAGCAACTGTTGCCAGGCAGGCCGTTTCCGTAAAGCCCTTAAGTGCGACGGAAAGCGCAACAGGTGACCTGTTTCGCCATTTTATTACCACGACCCACGGGCAGCGAGTTATTCGCCGATTTTATTAGAGCTTCAATAGTAAGAATTTTCACTTCACTAAAAGATTCCTTTCGCTCTATGTTATTGAAATGAAATGAAATGAAATGAAATATCTTTATTTCACATAGGCCTAATATATAGGCGCTTGTAAATGGTCCTTATGATATTTGTCACATTTGTATGGCGATAACTCCAAGTCGACTTAAAACTAAGTTTACGAGGGTTCTAACGCGCCCTGCACTGAGAAGAAGCCCACAACAAACTCAGCCGGGTTTTGTTTTCTGTTATCACCACTTCACAAAAGCTTTTAAAACTAATTGAGCTAGTATAATTACAGCAGTTCATTCATCCCCAAGGATTTGATTCATGTAAGTAATCCTTAATACTATAGTAAGCTTTATTAATGAGCTTTCGTTTTACAGCGACTTTGAACTTATTGAGGGATAAGTTTAATATTTCATTAGGGAGTTTGTTATAAAAGCGTATCCCATTGCCTTTAAATGATTTATTTATTTTCTCTAGTCTTGTTTTATGAACTATAAGTTTATTTTTACTTCTAAGGTTGATAGCATGGAGATCGCTTTTCTTAACAAAGTTATTAATATTTTTATGCACATATATCAAGTTATCGAATATATACTGTGCATGTACCGTCATTATATTAAATTCTTTGAATTTTTCTCTTAAAGACTCTCTTGGGCCCATTTTATAAATGGCACGAACAGCCTTCTTCTGCAGCACGAAAATAGTATCAATGTTAGCAGCATTACCCCATAGCAAAAGACCATAGGACATAATGCTGTGAAAATAACTAAAATATACCAGTCGAGCAGTCTGGACGTCTGTCAGCTGCCTAATTTTTTTTACCGCGTACGCAGCAGAACTAAGCCTGTTCGATAAATTATTTATATGAGGGTCCCACTGCAGTTTAGCATCTAACGTTATTCCTAAAAATACAGTTGTGTCTACAAGATCCAATTCCTCTACACCTAGTTTTACATTCGTTTGAATTTGCCTAACATTAGGTAAGGTGAATTTAATACATTTTGTTTTTATGCTATTGAGAAGCAAATTATTAGCTTCAAACCAATGTACTACTTCTTTGAGACAACTGTTTACATCGTCAAAATTTTTTTTCTGTCGATTAATTTTAAACAAAAGTGATGTATCATCAGCAAACAGTACTATCTCATGCTTGTCCTTAGTAAGGTAAGGAAGGTCATTGATGTAAATAAGGAACAGGAATGGACCCAAAATAGACCCTTGAGGAACTCCCATCTTCACAGTCGACCCAGAAGATCGTTTCCCATTGACATCTACTTTTTGAATGCGACTGCTCAGATAGGAGCTCATCAAATCAAGAGCTGCACCTTTAATTCCGTAGTGGTGTAACTTCCTGACCAATGTTTCATGCTCAACACAATCAAACGCCTTGGATAAGTCACAGAAAATGCCCAGCGCATCACGTGATTCCTCCCAGGCTTCAAATATATGTTGTATTAGCTCGACACCAGCATCGGTAGTCGAGCGACCCCGCGTAAATCCGAATTGTTTATTATGTAATAATTCATTTTTTTGAAAGTAAGTAAGGGGACAGAGGTAGCGTCACAAACTATAGGCCAATCTCGGTACTAACAACTCTGTCCAAGATTTTCGAAAAAATACTTAATAAAAGGCTGCTAAGTTACATCAATCAAAATGATATATTATCGGAAAACCAATTCGGATTCCGCAGCGGTAAATCAACTGAAGACGCAGTATTAAAACTTACAGAAAACATCTTAAATAACATTGAAAATAGACTGAAATCTGTTGCTATTTATTTAGATTTGACTAAAGCCTTTGACACCGTATCTATACCAAAACTGCTCAATAAGCTCGAAAAAGTAGGTATTCGAGGTTTGGCTCTCAACATATTCAAAAGCTATCTAACAGATCGTACCCAGTGCGTGAAAATAGATAACTTGTACAGCAATGAATCTTCAATTGATTACGGTGTCCCACAGGGAAGTGTACTAGGCCCCACACTATTTCTCATTTATATAAATGAACTGTGTAGTCTTCCTCTGCCCTATTGTAAAATCATCGCATACGCGGACGATACAGTACTTCTCGTACATGGGAAAACATGGCAAGAAGCACAACAACACTCTGAAATTTCCTTAAAATTGATATTAAATTGGTTAAAACAGAATTTGCTTACATTGAATATCGCTAAAACAAAATTTATAACTTTTGCTTCTTCCTCGCCCTCTCAAGCACCGCCTTCTTTTAATATTCGTGCTCACAGTTGTCCTGATCAAAATGTTTGTAACTGCCCACCCCTAGAACGCTCACAAAGCACCAAGTATTTAGGTGTCATTATGGACGGTTCTATGACTTGGAATCAACAAATCGACTCCCTGGTGGCTCGACTGAGGAAACTCATTTTTGTTTTTAAGCGCTTGAGAAATTAACTGGACATGAATTCTTTGAAAACCGTTTACTTTTCCCTAGCTCAATCAATTTTAACATATTGTATAACCTGTTGGGGGGGCTCAGGCCCAACATCAGTAATGAGACTTGAGAGGGCCCAGAGATAGGTTCTTAAAATAATGTGTCATAAACCTTCATTTTTTCCAACCACCGAATTGTATGCAAATACACAGGTTTTGACAGTAAGAAAACTGTTTATTTTGCATACAATCATTCGTAAACATCCAGAGTTGCCGTTTGACCCAGTTTTTAGCACCAGACGTAGGTCTCATTCGGTTTCTGCACTGAAGTCTACTCGCACCGCAACATCTAAGCGTCATTACCCTTTTTTGAGTTGCTTATTGTACAACAGAATTAATAAATTAATTAATATTTTCCCTCTTACAACCCAAATATGTAAGTCGAAATGTTCGAAGTTGCTTCAATCACTCTCTTACGAAGAGACTGAAAAACTATTAAAAACAGTTATATAATAATAATAATCCATTGAAACTTCACCTGCACGCATTAACATAAACACACGCACACTATCACACACAAACACCCACACCTACATACACACACACAAACACACACACACACACGCACACACACACACGCACATACACATTTCACATTCATCTCAACTTAATGTATTTTTCTTTATTCATAATGTTGCAAAAATACTTGCACGTAACAAATCATTATTGCATTGTGTTTTGGAACATATTATCATCTTAACTTAAGTTTCGGAGAGGGGCGTGACGGCTGGAACGCAGTTTTTACTTTTCCAGTCGTCATCGATCCTATAAATTAAGACATTGTAAATCTAGACAAATTAAATAAAAATTTCATTCAAAAAATTTCATTCATTCATTCAAAATTGAATCAGTATAAGTTTTTCAAAAATTTTACTGAAAGTAGGCAGTACAGATATTGGTCTAAAGTTAGTGGGGTCATTGGTACTACCTGATTTAAACAGTGGAATTATTTTACTATGTTTCATTAAGTCAGGAAAAACACCACAATCTACACAATTATTAAATATTACTGCCAAATCTGGTGCAACAATATCAAGCAAAGATTTCACAACATTGACAGAAATGCCCCATAAGTCATTGGTTTTTTTTATATTTATTAATTTAAATGCTTTAATAACATCAGAGCTAGTAACATGGCTGAAGGTAAAGATGCTATTACATTCAGGCACATTATCTTCTAAAAGTGAGAGGGCGATAGCTGGTGAAGAGTTCAGTGATTTTGTTGTGGAAACTGGAATGTCCGTAAAGAACCCTTCAAAAGCAGTAGCAACCTCAAGGTCTGACGTGATAGATTTATTTCCAATGTCAAGTTTAATGGTACTAGTACGCTGTTTAGCTCTTCCAGTTTCCTGGTTTATTATATTCCAGGTCGTTTTTGTGACATTGGCGCTACTTTTAATTTTATTTTGTATATACTTTGACTTTGATGATATACAATCATTTTTAAACTTTTTTGACATCAATTTAACGCGCTCTCTGAACTCATCACTAGTATTGTATGTACGTTCGGCATATAGTTCGTATAGCTTTTGCCTATCTAAATGCAGTTCGCTTGTTGCCCACTCACTGAAAACTAATGCGTCAGTAGTCAAGACCGTTTTGCTTGTAAATACTGAACTAAAAATGGAACTAAATTTATCAAAAAATGCATTATACATCTCGTTTGCATTCATAGTGTCCGGTAGGAACGGTAGTCCCTGCACTAGCCTTGCTCTTGTTTTTTCTATACGGTCAGATGATACTGGCACAAAAGTAATTTTTCGCTTTTCTACATTTCTCTTAATTGCTTCTAATTTAATAAATTGGCCACAATGATCAGAGTCTAATTTGTTTATTATTTCACTGCTAACTGGTTTTACATTTGTAAAAATATTATCTAAACATGTGGCACTGTGGGAAGTTATCCGAGTTGGCTCCATAAAGACATTAATTAAATTGTAAGTTTTAAATAAATTTAATAACCTGACGGCTGCAGGGCAGCTTTCCAAAATATTAATATTGAAATCGCCGCAAACAATTAGATTTTTATTACCTTTTGATATTTTGAATAAAACTTCATCAATCCGTTTTTCAAAAAGTTCAAAGTTAGATAAGGGAGGTCTATATACACAGACGATAATGAACTGCTTTAATTCAACACAGGCTAGCTCGATTGTCCGTTCTACAGACGCATAATTTGCATAATTGATGCATAATTAACGTAACCATACGTCCTGCTTTGGGTGGGATTGTCCTGCTTTCAGACTGTCTGCACCTAGGTACATAGAAGTCTTTGGTCTGTACGGTGAACCCGTGTTCCAGCGAGAGAGAAAAAAGTCCCGCTTTACCAAACTTAAACCTTTAAATACCTACTTATCTTTATTTAAGGAAGAGGTAAGACTGTCCTTATATTTAAATAAATATTTAAGTCTTTGTATTCAATAAACATATTTATAATAATATAATGCTTGTATTTATTCAGGAAAAGGTACTTTTGTCGAGGAATAAATTTATTAATTTTATTTGCAAACAGAAAGAATTTTATTAATTTTTTTTAAACACAAAAATTCGCAAGCGACAGCGTTGCTACGAAAAAAATTTGTGACGTTATGCATATTTAACTAATATTAAAACTAGCATTATATTGAAAAATAGTGAGTATTCGTCTGCAGTTACATGGCAGTTACTAGAATAGAATTGATTGAGCGTTACGCTGCACAATCAATTCCAGGAGTTAATGAATCAATTAAGAAGTAAAATATTTGAGGTTGCCAGCCAAACGTTCCAATTGCGGCGATTGCTCCGCTCATCGGGAACATAAGTGCCCGAGCAAGGCTTCTGAAGGCCGTCTCTGGAATAATTAATTGGCACATGGACACGTAAACATTGCGGTTCACAAAATTTACAATTGGGTAGTTCACTCCAATTTTATTATTACTTTATTATTAAACTAAACTAGGATAAAAATAATGAACGTAAACTGAAAAAAAAACAATTAAATCAATCAAATAACAAAAAAGTTACAAGCATTTAAATACTTCAGAGTAAACAGAGATAGCGACATTGTGTTGTGACGTCACACCTTACTTATGCCATAGTAACTTCATGCGGCTTCATACAAATTTTCGATTTGCGAGAAAGGGTTAGAAGACCCTCCTACTCCAAAATTAAAATGCCTGTAACTTTGTGAATCTTTGTTGGGTTTTAATATTTTTTATCCTAGTTTATAATAATTTATAATTTTGTAATTAACAAATACAAAAGTAGTGTAAAGCCCAATTGTTCACTGTTTCAAAATGGTGATTTAAACATAGTAAAGTCTGGGAACAAGGTCGGATTGAACGCAAATCGCAATATTTAACAAACAAATTTTGCTCGGCTGTTTACAATTTACATCACTATCACAGACTTTTTTGATACTCTATCGAATCGGTGTTGGCTATAGAAGTAGCTACTCATAAAATTATACTGTCATTAAGATGAAAACTTTATTTCACATAAGTTTGAAACGCCCGGTATAGTTATGACTTCGTAGAAAAATTTATTTTTAATAATATATTTGGGACAATGTATAGCAATGCAATCAATTGTTCTGCCTTGTCTATTCAATAATAATTAATAAGGGTATCAAGAACATTTCAATTATTTCATCTGGAGCTGTGTTATATCTCTATCAAATTGAATTGATAAAGTTGTCAAAATACGTGATTGTTTTTCTTCGCCTTATCATGCTTTCGTATTTTCTATTCTTATTGCATAGTAGAGATCGAGTTGTACAGAAATGAAGAATTCATTTTTGAACAGTTATGGGCTCAATTGAAAACCCGTTGAAGATAAAAATAAGACTCATTAGAATGAGTACGTGCTTTATTTATTACTCACTCACTGATACTTACTGAGGAAAGCAGTTATCACGTATGTACCTAAGAGCGTTTAAGATGCTGGTATTGTAACGTAAGTCGTTTACGCTTTAACATAATAATATGATTACAACAATAGCGCCTGGAACCGCCTCCGCTAAGCACCTAAAGTTGTGTTCTCTCTCTATCACATAACTTTATCTCTTTCGACGTACTAGGGCTACCTCGTAATCGGGCGCATGCAGCGCGTGAAATAGACCGTACAAGAACTAACGCAAGCAACCTAACCGGCGCGCGGCAGCTGTCTGAAATCAGTCCGTCTTAACGGCTACCTGATTAAATAATTAAAAACCAATAAATAATTATTCCATTATAAAAAGCAAGTTCAAAATATCAAGGTATGCGCAATCTCGAAAAAATAAATTAATAACATAATTAGTAGCAACTATATAAATTAGCTAAATTAGTAAATTAGCCACGTAGTTGTTATATACGATTGTACCTCCACAGCCACACAGCGGTATAGCTTTGTCCACGGCATTGTACTCGCAGTTAAAAATACATTATGAACTGGTTTTCTAATTACACGATATGAATAGTTATTAACGGTAGTGCGCCCTAGCATCCGGCTTTGTGGACGGGCATTCCAACTTACAAGTCTATAAAAGGCGCGGGCGGGCGTGGAGTTATCAATTACTAAGGCTCGGTTGCTTGACTTGACTTTAACCGAAACGTTATAGTTAAATATGGCGGCCTGACTCTTATTTCGAAAGACATAAGAGTCAGACCGCCATATTTAACTATAACGTTTCGGTTAAAGTCAAGTCAAGCAACCGAGCCTAAGTTTTATGTGTGAAGCTGAGACTAACTTAAGGCTTTAAGAGGTGGCAAACTGGCTGTTTATGATGTTTAAGTAAAATTGTTTAAATAACTGATCATCAAATCCTTTAAGAAAAAATATGTAACGGAAAATATGGGTTTAATGAACAATCTATGTTGACAAGAAATTGCGAATTTATCCAAACCATCTTTCAGAAAAAAATCCCAAAAAGCATCTAATTTTGTCATACTTTGAAAATTGTCTGCAAAACGGCACAATCTTTTAAAATAATTCTTGCACCCAAAAAAAGTACATAAAAATTGCAATAACTTATGTTGAGAGTTTTTTTAAGCCTTCTAACACTCAACAACTTGTAAAGTAATATTTCACCGAAATTTAAGTAAATAAGTGAGAACGCGACTGCTTCGTCGCCCATAGTAAATGTCATTCGGCCTTCTTAGCCCCTTAACTACTGGTTTATGAAACGCTGATCAAAGAATTAAACAGTTAAATAAACGTTAAAAATCAATCATTTTTTAATATATGGTATTCATAATCAATGAATAACATAGTAACATATCAATTTTGATTATTACGGGTATTAGCCAGTTTCGAGCCGTCCCGCGTTTCAGCATTACTTTTGAAAATTCTCCTGTTCATTAATTAAAAAAGTATCGATACAATAAATTCACTAATTAACCCAGGCTGCGTTATATTTCATAAATAATAATTCAATAAGCGTTTCATCTTATATTGCATCTTCGCTTTTGGATAATTGGATACAACTTCATTCATTTCGAACTTATACCACAGATTAATATAGGTACATACGTACCAATATTGTATACCTACATCTGATGAAAAATAAAAGAGTAAGAATGTCAAATTCATACTTTATCGCTCAAACAAAAATTGTTCTTATGGCTACAAAGTAGGTCAACTAAAGCTTTCCGGAGAGCTCGTGATTGAAATACAAATAAATTAGAAAAAATTTATTAAATAGAGTTTCAGAAACCGAAGGATAAATCATGAAATCCATAGAGGCATTGCATACAATTGCCATTTTACCTGTGACCCGCCTCGATTAAAACGAAAGCCGGAGTAAATGGGGTCAGCGGGCTCAAAATTATTCACGCAGCTCCTCCTTTATTTATTACTGTGGACTTCAAACGAAGGTTGTCTTTTTCGTGTATAACCACACGCAAATTATAAGTGTACAATGTTTCTATTTCGTTTCATTCAATACTATGTTAAATAGATAGACCATACAACATTACCGCCAGATTTCCCAAATCTTAACAACTTAAATGTAAAGCCGCGCTTGCCTAGGAAATGCCTATTCACTTAATTTGAAGGTGCCAAAGTTGTAGGTGATGGTAAAGACACTGTGCCTGAGAGGGCACTTATTCCAGACCTTCGCAGTAGGTATCGGAACGAGGAGTCAAACCGTGCCTTTGGTACATCAATGTACGTCATATGTAGTTTTAACTTCAATGGTATAAAGGTGACGAGGAACCAAATCTTAAATATGTGGAATATCTATGAAGAATTTCATTAGAATTTAATGAAATTCTTTATTCTAATTAGACTATAATTAGATTTTTTAAATTCAAATAATAATTTTTACGTGTAAATTATAAACATATACCGAAAGCGTGCTACATTTATCTATCAAGATCCACTTCACCTGTTTAATGTTTAGAATAGGAAACCAGATTTTTGAGCTTGAGCTGGTAAAAATGGTTTTGCTTACGTTGTAACGTGCGGTAAGCGAGTCTATTTTCGTAAAGGTATGCCCAGCTACGAGAAATCTTCTTCGCTTTTGTTTATGTGAAGGGTGAATGGCATTTCAAAGAAGTCGGAAGTTAGTAGTTGACTAGTTGAGGCAATGTCGGACGCGCTTTGAAATGCCTATACATAAAAGCAAATTGAAGGTTCCG
Organism: Coenonympha glycerion; assembly: GCA_963855885.1. Lineage (NCBI taxonomy): Eukaryota > Metazoa > Arthropoda > Insecta > Lepidoptera > Nymphalidae > Coenonympha > Coenonympha glycerion. The sequence goes on along the minus strand of OY979637.1, from coordinate 8,447,260 downwards.
CTTCCATTTCTAGTAAATGATACTTTTTTTTGTTAAACCAACTTCTGGTTTAGTTTCATATCATCTTAATTAAAAGTCTGAAAGTAACACTTTTTACATCAAATTGTATTGTAATTGTAAATCTACGTGACCCTAACAAAATTAAACAACCGCTATGGGTACCTAACAAAACGTTAAACGTTAAGAAAAGTAGATTGAAAACGAACTATAAGCAACACAGCTCACTTTTAAGTGTTCGGAATTTTTGTAACAAAAGTTCAAATGACGTACCTACGCAGAAAATATAATCAAATGTTGAAAGAAAAAGATTGCGTCACTTTATTCGATGGAATCGTCATACCTAAGTGTAAAATGTGAGCCATGCTTCACTTGCGTGTCTGTGGAAGCGTGGGATAATCTTAAAAGGAACTTTCACATGAATTCAATGTAAAATAATAATGAATACATTTATGTACCATTACCAATAAGCATATATACGACACCTTTAGGACGGCAACATTTGCAAAATAACGGTAAAACATAAGGTAAGTAGATGCATACTAAAAATTTAATATTCATCCGGAACAGTATCAAAATGCGTGCAGGTATTCATTAAGCGAATTATGATTTCAGTAGGTACCTATCGGTTGATACCTTACAAGGAGCTGACCGAAATTTGGCCACCTGTTATTATAACCATCCAACCATCTAGTTTTAAAATTAAACTATAGAAAATTCTAACTACTTCTTCCAAAATAATATTTTCATTTATTATGTATAGGTACCGTACCGCGTTTACATATATAGGAACCTAGAATCATTGATAATTTATCAAGAAACTAAATAAGGTAACTTGGAAGGTATAACTTGTTATTATTTCTTTTTAATTTAAGAAAATTGTGTTTTACGTAAAAGTAGCATAGTATAAAGTTTTGAAACAATTGCCACATTTACAAATTCAATCCAAGCAGTCAAAAGGGAAGGTTGGGTATTTTCTGATTCAGAATAGCATTTCAAGATACCTATGTACCCGTACAAATGAGAGGCGGTCTCACAATATCCGTTGCAGAAGCACAAACAACCGCTGGAGCCAAGTGAGGGCACGAGCCAAGGAAATTACTTTAATCCACGGTGTAGCATCAGACGGGGTTCATCTGCTTTGACTGAAAATTATACTCAGTGTAGGTCCAGCAAATGCTCTAGCTAACTCTAGCTCGAGATCTAGAGCATATTAATGAATTAATAAAATCTATGTTTATACTCGGCTCTTGTTACATGTGACTCCATTTATAGTAATAATAAATAAATATACTCGTAAATAAGGATGTACATAAAAGTATTGTCAGATATTCACTAATTTAAATAAAGTTGGTATAAAGATGGAACGAAGACATTCGTAACAATGAGTAATTTAACAATAGAGGCAAGGAAAAATAAAAACTTCAGTTAGCTTTGTCATCGTAACTAAAGAGGCCACATAAATAACGTGTAAACTATAATAATTAATATTAACGAATACAATTGTTATAGGTACTTACGTCTCAGACTACATTTTATACGTATGAAATACGAATAAAGGGGTAAAGTGAGTAAATGTTAATAAACGGACCGGTGATCGCATATTTACCTATTCTCGCGGCGCTCGAAGTGGAATTTCATTATAGATAGCGTTATTGAATTGTTTGCAACACAAAAGCCATGAGTAACTAGTCTGCGTCGATCCACCGCCCTTGTTAATAGATACCGAACCTCACTCGGGGATACAACGGATGGGCTACGGGTCAAGTAATATTCGCTATGGAATGGAATAAGTATTGCCAACCTTATCTAAGGAACACTGGTATTAGGTGAATATGAACTTTGCGTACATTGAACGTTCTCTTTCACAAAATTTAAGCAATTTTAATACGTACTTACCTACCTACTGTATAATTCATACGAAATGGGAATTCTCGTCAATTATACTAAAACAAAGTTTTGGTTTGGCCCAAAGGCCAAGAACTCTGAAGTCCATTGGGTAATCCATTCTTGATCATAACTTTACTTTAAATAAAACTAACTGCCAAACGGATTCAATTAAAAAAAAAACAAATATCAGTTAAAAATAAACGTGGACGAAAAATAGATTTATTCTCTCATCTACTTAGGTATCTCCGAATTTTTTTATAATATCTTCACCAAAACATTAAGACTGAAAGAGATTCATCACGAAGCAATTAACGTGAATAAAACAGAATTCTCTCAACTATCTCTGAATTTTTTTATCATATCTTCGCCAAAACATGGGACTAATAACTAAAAGCGAACTCAAGATAAACAAAGAGATTCATCAAGTTTATGGACAAACCCGCTCGCGTTGATATTCTTCTTGTTTTTGGGAATCAACTGAAAATGTATAACATGTCATTCCATCCAAAAGAAAAGAACTGCATTCAGTAGTATGCCGACAAAGAATTGAAGCAATAATGATGTCACTTATGAGTTGAAGAGAATTAAAAGAAGTGAATCGCCTCAGTTGTCTCAGTATATGAGTGAAATATTGAAGGCGTTATTAAATTGTTCGCTATACAAAGCTATGGGAGAGTGGTCGGTTCCGATCCAGCGCCTGCGGTAATGGATCCCGTGTCCCGCTCGCCGCCGCCCCGGGATACAATGGGCCGCCTCCGGGTGGTATTTACTCGCGGACTCTTTATACATCTATTGAACACATACCTAGTACCTACACTAACATATTGGATGTTAAATATATACTATACTTTTAATGAGTTGCAGCTTATAAATATTTTCATTAACAAATATAGAAAACAAACCGAAATAAGGGAATTATGATATAAAATGCACTATCAGCGAAAATATACCTCAGCTCTGTAGTGATTGTAGCATATTAAAACGTTAAATACAAAAAAAAATTTAAGTTGAGACTCATCTCCTAGTAACTAATTACGTCATATTAAGTTAAAATAAGCATTATTAAGAGCTCTCAACTCGCTTAAAAGCAACTTTGGCGCACAAAAGAGGGGCTCGTTAGCCGCCTCATTATTAGTTCAGCTATTCAGCGCAATCTACACTCGGCGTCAAAAAAATCGCACCTTTCAATAAATCTACTTCAAACAACTTTAAACCTTATTTGACATCAATAATGACGGTCATGTTGGATATCATTTGAAAGGCGATGAAATGGAGAGCACAAAAACAATTCAATTTATTATTTTTCTTTTATTGGAAAAGCACAAAAAAAAGAAGTATATAAAACAGTAAAAATCCTTAACTAAGCCTTAATTTAAAACAGATTAATTACACAAAAAAGAATACAAAAATGATCTTAAAACTAATCTAAAATCTAGTGTTACCCCCCTTGCCCTGATGACGGCTTCCATACGATCCCTCATGGATCTTACCAATTTTAAAATTTCTTCTTGAGGGATAGTGTCCCATTCCTCAATAACGGCATCTTTGAGTTCCTGGAGAGTCGTAGGAGCGGGATCACGAGACCGAACCTTGCGTTTTAAATGGTCCCATAGGTGCTCAATCGGGTTCAGGTCTGGACTTCTCGCTGGCCACTGCATGACAGAGATCCCAACATCTTGAAGGTAGTCGCGCACAATAATTGCAGTGTGAGCGCGAGCGTTGTCATGCATCAACGTGAACCCCTCGCCAACAAAACTGGCATAGGGGACCACATGGTCTTCCAGGATCTCTGTGATGTACCGGTGAGCAGTCAGCGACCCTTGCCCGCGAGCACCTCGAGCCCGGGAGACGCAAACAAGGTCGGTTTTGCCGTCGGCAGACATGCCGCCCCAGAACATACAAGAACCGCCTCCATATTCCACCGTCTCCTGGATGCAGGCTTGGGCGAAACGTTCACCCTGTCTTCTGTACACTCTTTTGCGTCTGTCGTTGCAGAAAAGGCACACTCTCGTCTCGTCTGAGAAGAGAACAGCTTTCCATTGTTCGAGGGTCCAATTGACGTGTTCGCGAGCGAATTGCAAGCAGGCTCGCCGATGCTCTGCGGTCAATTTTGGACCCGTAGCAGCTCTTCGCGCCGCTATTTTCCTCTCCCCCAGCCTTCGTCTAACCGTAGACACACTCACGGTTCTTCTGTTAGCTGTCTGGAGCTGCTGTCGCAACTCAACAGCATTTAAGAAGCGATTTCTCAATGATGTCGATACGATGAATCGGTCGTCTCTCTCCGAGGTGCAGCGACGTCTACCAGACCCATGTCTTCGGACGTAGCCACCGGTCTCCAGGAAACGCTGGTACACTCTTCGAACCGAAAAACGGCTCAAGTTGAGTTGCCGAGCGACATCACACTGCCGCATGCCTGATTGCAGTAGTGCAATCACTTGGGCGGCCTCATCGACAGTGGTATCCATTTTCAAGGGTATTTTTCTTGGGAATGAGCTTCTCGTGTGTCCACTTCAACGGTTGGATAGCGAATGATCCCGATTGAACCTGTATTGACCCTTTTATACCTGCAAAAGGTAGCGCAACTAGCGGCTGTTTAAGGAGTAAAATTGTAAGTGTTTTCTTCTTCTTTTTTTGTGCTCTTCCAGTAAAAGAAAAATAATCAATTGAATTGTTTTTGTACACTCCATTTCATCACCTTTCAAATGATATGCAACATGACCCTCATTATTGATGTCAAATAAGGTCTAAAGTTGTTTGAAGTAGATTTTTTGAAAGGTGCGATTTTTTTGACGCCGAGTGTATTACCCTTTTCTTTACAACATAAATTATTTTTAAAAAAAATTGAACCGACTTCAAAACCACAAATAGGCACTCAAAAGCGAAAAATAAATTAATATAATTATTATAACCGCTACTACCCACTCATCTATTTTAAACTCGGTGCCAGCGAAGCTTACTACTACTACATACCTACTATGGATGTAGTTTTGCACTATTATAAAGATTTACTTATCTATTTGAATTGGCTGGCACCGACTTCAAAATAGATGAGTGGGTAGTAGCGGTTATAATAATTATATTAATTTATTTTTCGCTTTTGAGTGCCTATTTGTGGTTTTGAAGTCGGTTCAATTTTTTTAAAAAATAATTTATTTTACCCTTTTTAGTGCAAAAAAGTTTTTAAAGACAAGCTTTTATGATCTAGTTGCCACGTTTTAACCAAATTTAAAACGGACTATCACAATAAAATGCATGTACAATAATCACGGAAAATCCTAAATACCGATATAGGGATTAAACAGAGAACCTCTTTTTTTGACGTCGGTCAATTAAAACATATATTTCAGTCAACTTGAGAATCTCCTTCTCTTTTGAAGTCCGATAAAATCTACACTGTACACTATTATACCGATCGCAAGCGATTTACTATTTTCCGTTGAGGAGTTCCGCTCTCCATCTCCGAAGATATTCATTAAATCTCGACGAAATTAAAACGAGTCTACCTGTGATGTATGGCCTATCTAACAAAAAAAGAATCATCTAAATCCGTTTTGCCGAACTCGAGATAATCGCGAACATACTTAAATACAAATATGTTGATCAAACTAAGAACCTCTTATTTTTTTAAGTCGGTTAATATACTAAAACCTTCTCCAGAATGTAACAAATACTTTCCTGAAAACCGCATCAAAATCGGTTCAGCCAAACGTGAAATAATCGCGGACAAACATACATACATACATACACACCCACATACATACATACATACATACGGGTCGAATACAGAACCTCTTTCTTTTTTTGAAGTCGGTTAAAAATAGCAAATGTTCTTAAATAGTAAGAACATTTGCTATTTTGTTCACAGGATTTATCTGTAATGAACTTAACTAGCGGACGCCCGCGGCTCCGTCCGAGTGAATTACGATTTTCCGCAAATCCCGCGGAAACCATGGATATTTCCGGTATAAAAAAGTGTTAATGCGGGGTACAATCCACTTATCTCCATTGTGAATTCCAGCCAAATCGGTTCAGTAATAGCGTTATGATTGTGCAAGTAGGGCTCGTGCAAGAGCTATTGTTCCTTAAACTTAAGAAAATAATAATAATAGAAAATAAGAAGTTTTTTTTTTTCAATTCTTCGGGAAACTTTTACAGGTCCAGCTGTTCTCTCTCACGTAAGGGTATTTAGACTACTTGGCAACCATGTTTCAAGACACAAGCGCACCAATAGGATCGCTTGATTTTCATTTCATTTCATAAAGATTAAAAAATGCAGCTAATCTCTTAGTGTGTTCGACACACAAACATAGCATAGCAAGTAGCAAATAAGCAGCCATATTTATTACCATAACTTACAAGGTACAACGATTACCAGCGAAAGTATTTAATTTGTAATTTAATGAAATTATACACGCAGATAATAAAACATGTATAATCACATCTCTAGATACATAATAAGCACGTAACAGCTAAAACCACATCGATGACGTCGTTTGTTCAATATGATCATTGATCACAGCAGGTCGCACTTCGCATCTAACTCTATTATCCACGTGACATGCGAAACGTGATAGCGAACACGTTCTGGAGTTAATTGATAGGGCTATAAATGATTCTTTGTTAATTACTCTTCTATCAACTTAAAATGAGTTATAAGATGGTACGACGTATATGGAACGTAGATTTTCCCTTAACCCTTGCATGATAACATAGAGTACCTGACTGAGTTTGTTGTGGGCTTCTTCTCAGCGGCAGCGCGTGTTAGAATTTTCGACTGATCTACGTAGTTTATAAAAGAAATTGGAAAACTAATGTCAGGATGGTTTATGAAAATATCTTTACACTTGTGTTTTTCCTTAATTTTTCTTTTTAAAATTCATTAACTATTGAAATAACAAAGTGTAAAAGCACAAAAGGGTTTAATTGAAATAATGCTGGATCTCGAATTGTCTGATCTAAGAAATATTTATGAATCGACTAAATAATAACAATAATCTATCACATGACTTATTATAGTAGCATAGTAAAATAAAACAACTGCAATCCGTTTCACTTTCAAAATGTGTAATTCATTAATTACTTTATATTTAGTACTTTTCTAGTTATTTTAAATCAAATGACTTTACCGGTGTTTCACTAAGTTAAATGGTTCGTGGTGGAAAAAGAAACACCGAAAGAAAACCATCCACTACCTTTTTTAAATTCAATATTTTACAATATTATTCATTTACAATATTACTTTCATCAATCGCCTTATTCTAAGTTACACATTATAATTAGTTATACTTATCTTCGTATCAAACCGGAACAGAACACATTACACACTATAATTTTCGCCTTTAATAATTTTGTGAACAATCAAAGTTACTTTACTTCATAATGCAAATATATCGAGAACCTTAACTTGGCACGATCTCTCACAAACTGAGTGGCGTCTTCCTTATGTCATTGTTTATAACCGTTTCTGTACAGTACATGTTCAACTATTTTTTATGTTATAATGGAACAGGCGGCATTTCTTACAAACAAAATATTGTTGGGAACCATCTAAAAATAACACAAACACCGACATCGTGTTAAAAACAATCGTAAAACGAAAACCTATTCTTCTATTCTTTGCCTATTGTATCTTTTAGCCGAAAGTTTCGTAAATACAGCATAATAGGTTTTATGGTCCCTTGCTTTAACAAAAATAAACCGAAAATATTTAAAAGTTGCTATTATATTGTTTTATGACTGGGAACGTTTCGACATGACTGTCTCTCACGGTTTTAAGATTTTAATTATAATACTGATAATTGACACAATTATTCATCAAATTTGCCTATATTATAACACGGCCATACTGACATGTACTTCGTTCTCGAAGTACATAGGGTTTACATTAATCGTATGTATCGTAATTTTACCACAAAATATCATATTCATCATACAGTATATTACTTATGATTTTCCAACAATTTGATTTTCATAATACAAACTACTTACATGTGCTTTGTTTTCGATGTGAATAGGATTTACATTCAATAAAAAAGGTATCATAACTAACCAACTGACCTAACCTAAACTAACACATAGAATCACGTCCATCATACTACTGTACGTATACAATGATTTTCCTGACAACTTCATTTCTTAAATACAAACAAAACAACAGCTGTTATAACCACTCTTAGATAACATTCTCAGTTTTATTCAGATTATATTTACGACTTAATAAAAAAAATACGGTTATCGTAACAAATAACAATTTTTCACTTAATGAATACAATGGTTTCAAAGGCAATGCTTCATAAAAGAAATTTACACTTTTATTTCATTTCTGATCTCTCAGCCAACATGTTCATTTCAATGACTGTTAAACTTTCTCAGACAGTATAAATTACGAGTTTGTACACAACATTTATTTACATTAAGCATTAGGTACAATAAATTTCCATCAAATTAAATTAAATGATTTAACAGGCTTAAATGCTTCATAACATTTATCTCATTTCTGCTACCAGGTTTATATACAAACCATATTGCATATACAAACATGTATAATGTATAAATTCGTGTCCATTTTACTTTATTTTTATTTTTTTATTTGTATTTAATCTTTCGAGTTTTCGTAATGTCATCAATTCATTAGACAATCGTATTAGTTTACAGTTCGTTTCGGTCGGTTAGTACCTGGTTTTTCGGATATTTTAAGTTTCATTGTGGAAATGGAGGCTTATGCTGAGTGGAGGTCTATTTGGGATCTTTTTCTCATTCACACCTAATGTGAATTACCCAATAAAACTTTTTTCATTTCATTTCATTTCAAATGTTGTGAGGTGCGATTGAACAACAAAATATCAAGATTTTAATAGTATCTGGTATGTTACCCACGAAATAAATAGATTTTTTTTTAATTAAAGGAATAATTTTAAACATCGCCTTAAAATTCAGAATCTCTGGTTACTGAATATAGCAAAACTTGAAATAATAGTCATAAAACCAAGAGTAACATGAAAAATTATGATAAATTCCTTTTAGAATCTGATTAAAAGTGAATTATCCCAATAAAGCTCTTAGTTTACATGTTAATCACAATAATTAAGTTTGCTATATCAGTTTCATAGTCCACGTCACAGAGTTAGAGTCTAAGCATGCCGTGGAAATTCGACGAACGTGCAATACGTGTCTCAACAGCATCCTACTTGCAGACGCTGAATCGAAACCAGCCGCGAGCAGGGATCCTGATTCACTTGGCCTACTTTAAGTCTGTATCGTCAGTCGTCTGTCACCCACCAGTGCCTAAAGCCCACTGGTGGTATTCACCCATCAAAACATTGACGGAATACTCACTTACAAAAGATATCCACAAAACCCAGTTTAACTGGTATTCTCTTAAACATCCGCACCAACACATTGATGGTATAATCAATAACAAATTTAACATATTATAATTAAATCACTTGCAAGCGACATCGAAAGCTACTATTGTTAATAGTATCTACATCAACTTCCACCTACGTTGGTATACATTATATTTAGTTATCATCAGATTATGTCAAAGTAAAAGTAAAATGCATATTATTAAAGACTTCCATTTATACTAATTATCCTAAAAAAAAATGTTTTATTTTCTTTTCGCAGTTTTCGTCGCTTATATTCATACAGAGTATGCTAGAGTCCCATTCATGGTAGAAATCTCGGACAACATAACATTATAATATAACACAACATAATGAAAATATTGAATCTGCCGTCGCACAAAATGATAAGGACATACCATATTTTGTGTATACTCTTTTTTCATTCATAAGTTATCTTTGTAGCAGCACACGATATGAATCCACCATTATACATAATAGTATATTCAAACTTATTGAAACGACATTCAACTTTGTGCTTTTTGATTTTCCTATAATTTAAACTGTTTCCCTCAAAAATGAATCCAAAATATTATTTTTTTTGTTCTTTTCTTGCTCCAAAATGTGTCTGTGTAACTGTCTAATAAAATGTACATCAAACTGTGACTACGTTTCGTGTTTCTCTTCTTTCTTTTTAAGAACTTTTAAGTTTCAATAGTTCTAAATAGTTGAATAATCCATTAATTAATGTTGTATTAGTGAGCGTTATGTGTTAGGATGTAAGTAGTTTTCAATAACCGCATTTCGAGTAAGTGATAAGTGTGTAATTGAGTATAAGCATCTGTTTATCATTTTAGATGATATTTCTGCTAATCGTTTCATACAGATTTATCTGTTACGCATCACGATTCGTAACCGACAAATACTACTTTCCATACATTACAATAAAGTTAAATCCAACTTCAAGGTAAATTCTTATTACAATTCTTATTAACAAGTTCAAGGAAAGATCTTATTAGAAAAAATAATGCAATTTTTTTTTTTTAGAATTTTTTTTGTACAGTTTGTTTCCTTTTTGTACCATTTTATGAACTTTAGGTATATTATTATACAAACTGAATATAAGTTATTTATTTATTTTCGATATAATTTTATTTGGTTCTTTCAAATAAAGTATTTTTTGAAAAACTATTATTAAAATAAAAACAGAACCAAGTAACCGTTCGGCCAGTCTTGACAAACTATCACCTAAAACGTCAACTTTATTTTTCATATTTTAATTGTGGTTTAACTGTGCTGTAATATACAAGTAGTTGTCTTCATCTCGTATTTGTCTTATTTTCATATTCTCGTGAAAGACAAGTTTTCCATAATAAAGTTATCATTTAACAAACCCTCTATTACATATTTATTAATGTTACTATGTCTAATACGAGGTATTTATTATGTTTGTGTTGTTAAAGGCGTTGTGATGTGTTTCTAAAGATTGTGTTAAGTGTTGTGATTATTCTGACCTAAAAAACACTATACCTTTTAGTGTAAGACTTTTCCAATTACTTTAGATTAGTTCTATCGGACTTCCTGTCTGGCTTTTAGAAACTTTAACCAGCCACAGTTGTGCTACACGTATTATCCTATTAATATAAAATATCTTACGTTTCACTTCAACCCAACGTTTCACAATAGGTACTGTATTCTATAAACAAAAAGAATCTCAGTATATCTGGCAATATGAGAACATTTACTGTTCGAAATATAAGCCATGTTGACAGCATCTTTCCATTGGCTATAAATGTATCACTGCCGTCTCGTGCTGGCTGTTTAATGTAATGACAAAAGTCAACTCTAATTTAATAGTTAGTGATTCTATCAATATGAATATCCTTTTATTTAGCTGTCGTTTTTACTTGCTCTATATCAACCACAATTTGTTTATAAATGAAACTTGAATCAAAGTCTTTGTTTATAAATGTTTTAACTGGGATGGTAATTATAACTGCAAATGCTTTATTAGTTTAAGTGAAGTAAGTTGTAAGTATTGAAACTTTGTTTATAATTTATTTATGGCTTTTACTGGCACTAAGTACTTATCTCAGTTTGGCTTATAACTAGACTTCTTATTGTAAGATAATTATGAGATCCTATAGTATGAGAAGTATAGTATAATTCTTAGTTTTTTCAAATACTCCGTTTTCTCAAAAGTAACTTTTTAGCACATCAACTAAAAACCCTTAAACGGTCATTTGTCATGTAACGGGACAAAAACAATTTTCAAACAAAAAAAATGAAGCGATTTTAGGTGTTATTTTAATTAAATGCTTGATTCACCTAAGATCACGTATTGGAATCAGTTAAAGTTCGATCCAATGTCAAAAGGATTTATTGAATTTATTTTTTGTCTTTCTCACCCTCACGGATACGTTGGAAGGTATATATACGACATGCAGCGTCGTGGAAGATTATAACAGAAAAACGATCTTTTACCTAATTACTCAAAACTAAACCAGTTATCAACAATCTGTTTTTTAAGCATTTTCGGATTTAACCAACACATTAAAACATAAATTACAATTTCATCCATTGTAGTTTTCGATAAAAATTAGAAAACTGAGATTTTGAATAACTTTACTGGAAGAACTTTTTATCAAGAAAATTTTATCCAATCGTGTTTCTGCTTCTAAGATATTTTAGATTAAGGACTCAAAACATGAAGTTTAAAGTCTTTATAGTTTTTAGGCTACACTTCACTAAAATTGCTTAAATACGACTTCTACGCCAAAGGACTGCCTCAAACAGCATATTTTTCTACAGCCTCATTGACAACAAGGATCTCTTTTCAAGTGTGTAAAAATCAATATTCAATTTCAAAAATATTTAAATTAAATCACACAATTCACAACTATATTTCTTAATGTGCAATTATATAATAGAGAAAATAATTTAATAATAAGAATTTAATCATTTATAAGGATTTAAGTAAGTAACTATAAAATATTTTTAATTGCAAATTAAAAATTAAAATTGTTTATTCTTTTACATATTATGCTTAACTTTCAAGCATTTATGAAATATCAGACTTTACCACAGAAACTCTACGTTCGGAAAACTGTTTTACACTGAGAAGAACGGGAAAAAAAACTCGGCAATATTGCATATTTGCTCTAGAGAGATTACCTCATATGTTTATAACTTTAATGGTGCTTTAGTCAAGTTAAAATACAAAACTACAGCTTTTACTTTTACTTTGTTACAGCTTTTGCTTTTATTAAGTTAACAGTATAAACCTTTCAATATAAACACATGGTTTACCTTAATAACTACCGTATTAAGCCGTTTCCAAGGAGCAATGGCCTTCCACAACACTCAAAGGGACCGATTTACTGAGTCTTTTGAAGCACTTGGTTTTTAACTGCAGCTTTATAGTGTTCCATGGAGCAGCGATCATGGGTTGCCATTCATATCGAAGCAGTGGATGTATTAAATCTGAAACATGTTATAAAACACATATTAGTTAAATTCATCAGGGCTTTGGAAAAGGATCCCACTTCTGATGTTAGAATTTTCGACTGATCTACGTAGTTTATAAAAGAAATTGGAAAACTAATGTCAGGATGGTTTATGAAAATATCTTTACACTTGTGTTTTTCCTTAATTTTTCTTTTTAAAATTCATTAACTATTGAAATAACAAAGTGTAAAAGCACAAAAGGGTTTAATTGAAATAATGCTGGATCTCGAATTGTCTGATCTAAGAAATATTTATGAATCGACTAAATAATAACAATAATCTATCACATGACTTATTATAGTAGCATAGTAAAATAAAACAACTGCAATCCGTTTCACTTTCAAAATGTGTAATTCATTAATTACTTTATATTTAGTACTTTTCTAGTTATTTTAAATCAAATGACTTTACCGGTGTTTCACTAAGTTAAATGGTTCGTGGTGGAAAAAGAAACACCGAAAGAAAACCATCCACTACCTTTTTTAAATTCAATATTTTACAATATTATTCATTTACAATATTACTTTCATCAATCGCCTTATTCTAAGTTACACATTATAATTAGTTATACTTATCTTCGTATCAAACCGGAACAGAACACATTACACACTATAATTTTCGCCTTTAATAATTTTGTGAACAATCAAAGTTACTTTACTTCATAATGCAAATATATCGAGAACCTTAACTTGACACGATCTCTCACAAACTGAGTGGCGTCTTCCTTATGTCATTGTTTATAACCGTTTCTGTACAGTACATGTTCAACTATTTTTTATGTTATAATGGAACAGGCGGCATTTCTTACAAACAAAATATTGTTGGGAACCATCTAAAAATAACACAAACACCGACATCGTGTTAAAAACAATCGTAAAACGAAAACCTATTCTTCTATTCTTTGCCTATTGTATCTTTTAGCCGAAAGTTTCGTAAATACAGCATAATAGGTTTTATGGTCCCTTGCTTTAACAAAAATAAACCGAAAATATTTAAAAGTTGCTATTATATTGTTTTATGACTGGGAACGTTTCGACATGACTGTCTCTCACGGTTTTAAGATTTTAATTATAATACTGATAATTGACACAATTATTCATCAAATTTGCCTATATTATAACACGTTTATGAACCCCCGTAAACTCAGTTTTAAGTCGTGCAATAGTTATGTGTTTATTTATTTTTATTTATTTTTATTATTAATGCACCATACCACCATACCATTTTGTTAAGTTTTATGTTAAAACTTAACAAAACATAACAAAAGACATGATATGCAAAGGATAGCTTATCCCTATAAAACAAAAGAGCTCTCTTCCAGCTACCCTGATGTGAGTAAGGTGACAAGAAAAGTGGGTTAGGTCAAGTGGTACCTACACCAATTCGAAGTCGGGCGATTAATACGAAGGACTATGATTGTACGGATTGCCCGACTTCGAATTGATGTACCTACATTGAAAAATTATTTCACTCTTTGTAGTGGCATTTGAAGTCGGTTTTTTTGAAAAGAATTTTCATTTTTTTTTTACTTTTTAGTGGAAAACAACAAATGCACAGGGCATTGAAAAAATGACGAAATCGCTTATAAAGTGTGCTTATAAAATCTGAAGAGTTCCCTCAATTTTTCCGAGATCCTATCATCAGAACCTGACTTGATGACTATAGTCATTAAGTCAGCATCTGCAAGCAAATGCACTAGTTACTTTAAAAAAAAACCCAAATCGCTTCAAGTATATTAGCAATATTTGAATGAATGAATGAATGAGAACTTTATTTCTGTTTTGTGCCACTATAACTATATAACTAAAACTACTACTAACACATACTAAAAGTAACTAAAACTAAAAACGGGGGCTGAAACTTCCATCGCTTGGGCAACCAAGACAAAAAAATTGCCCAAACGATGGAAGCCGCAGGCACCGCTTGTTGCACGTGGCACAACCCAGAAATGGAATTTCTATATTTGAAGAGTTCTCTCGATTTTACCAAGATCCCATGATCAGATCCTGACCTGATGACCATAGGAAAACCTGGAAAATATTACTCTTTCAAACAGTACCCAAATTGTTTCAAGTATCCATATAGATTTGAAGAGTTCGCTCGACTTCTCCAGGATCCATCATCAGATCCTGACCAAAAAAAATGGGACCATCTGGGAAGTATACCCTTTCAAACAAAAAAAAAATGAATTTTCCAAATCGGTTTACGCGTCTTCGAGTAATCGGTGAACATACATAAACGAATTGAGAACCTCCTCCTTTTTTTGAAGTCGGTTAAAAATAAATATGTAACTCAGAACTAAGTAAAGTAAAACGCTGCACGAGAACATTTGTCTGGGTCACACTATTAACTACGGAACGGGAAATCATAAATGGGATGTTGTCTGACACGCCTTTTGTTCCGCCTAACTACGAGTATAATAGCTGTGTACAAGTTGAATTGATGAAACCGCGCGCTTCAATTTTATTTAACTTTATTTAATCTGATCACATTACGTGTAATTATTTTAAAATTTAAAACGTGCTAAGATAATTATAATTAGCTTGCCGAGAGTTTCATATTTATTAGGTACTAGGTGATACGGCAAACGTTATTTTGATACATACATTATTTCTCACTGTTAATTAAAAAAAATCATAAAAATCTCTCGAGCCGTTACGAAAGAATTTTGTTACCAAGGTGTAAAAGGGGATAAAAAATTTATCATCTTCTTTTGAAGAAATTATCCTTGGTCCATTCATTCTAGGAGGCTGTTAGTTTAATAGCTGTTTACTTACACGATTGTAGGTAAAGCAAATTTTTTTTTTCATGTATTCGAGTATCTCCTGCATCTCTTTTTACCGTGATAAGCGCAATATCAATTAAAAATATTTACTATTGTAGTAATTGGCTACAACTCTTATCGATGATTAGTATCATTGGTTCATCTAGCTTTATCTAACATCAGCTTCTGATTACGACAGATAATAACCGATAGCAAACTAAAACCTACCAAAGAAGTAACGTAAATAACAAATTTTAATTAGAAAATTTACCATTACCACGGAATACATAATAGTACCTAACGGCCAACGGGCAACGGAAGAACACTCATACGAGAACGAGATGTACATTTTGCTGACCACATTATTTACCTGCATTAATGAATAAAATATTCATAACAGATATTCAGGTTTCAGTATATACCACTAACCAGATAACCACACTACCATACTACATGTTTTCACAGTGAGGTCGTATGGAGTCAACAATAAAATTAAGTCACCAACTTATAACAACATTATACCTACTCGTAGTTACTAATGCCCGTAATTTAATTTAATGAATAAACATTGGGTATATCACTCGTGTCGTCTGTGACCGTAAGCCATAAGGTTCATCCTTGGACTGCACCGTTTACCGTACCATTTACATTTTACGACATTGAATAACCACACGGTCCGGTATTTGTTTATAACATCTCACAACCCGCGTAAGATTAGTCACACCTGCGACGTAAACGTGTTCTTAGCTACGTATAACAAAATGGGTTGTACTAGGAGCATTGATGTCTTAGTTTTATTAATTTACTCGGTATGTTTATGAATCTAGGTTCTGTTTTGCCCGCGAAGATGTAGGTTTTTTGCAAATACCGCGAAAACCTTACGATTATACCGGGCGTATAAAAATAAACAGTTTTAGACCAGTGTGCTGATTCTGTATCGTTCAGTTAGTTAGTAACCCGCACTGGGTTATTAACTAAGAAAACGGAGGCAAAAATCCTCTTTTGGTATTCTTTTTGTACAAGATAGCAACTAGCATGGTATATTGACATAATACCATACCGACCTGGGTTAGTAATTTGTGCAAAAATAGGATTTTTGTCTCCGTTTTCTTAGTTAATAACCCAGTTAGGGTTACTAACTAACTAACTGAACGATACAGAATCAGCACACAGGACGTACCTACGCAGTCTCCATCAGCTAAATCAAAAGTTGTGACATGAAGGAGTAACCAACGTCGAAATCAAATACACTAACGATCATATTAATTAGAATGTTAGTAAGGTGTTTTAGTGCAACACGTCCCTAATATAATAATTTGCGAGAAAAGGTTTAGACATCGCGAAAACTATATTATATATATTATGTTGAAGCAGCTCTTTGAGTCCTATAGGTATTTGAACTAGTCCCAACACCACGGAATACATAACTGCACCTTACGAGCAGGCCTTGAAATCATACTCGTATATCCTCTGACAAGGAAGAGAAAAATTATTGTCTGCTTAAGCACAGCAAAGGAGAAAAGGAAATCTTTCTACATAGACATAATTAGGTATGTCCATTTTTCCGGCCCATGCTAGCCGTGCAGCCTGTGCTGAAGTTATTTAATATTTAGACACTCACGAAAATTTTCCTTGCCTATATCAAAGTTAACCGTCATCTAAGTTTACGAGCAGTTGCAACTGGAAATTACTTTATAAGCAAAACATGCATAAGTACAATATAATTGATGATTAAACGAACTTACCTTAAGTGAAGTTCTATCATAATTTTATGAATTCCTGTATGAAGATAATAACAAGAATACTAATTAGGTATTCACGCCAAGTGATAGCCATTCAGACACTAAAGTTGAGAGAAAAAATAAAAATTTCAAAATTTTTCATTACGATATCTCACGCTAGCAACACTGTGTCTGTACTTTCATTTAGTTCAGAGTAATTATTATAAGAGTGCCTTTGTGCTTCGATAAGCTCGTCTTGGTAGGAGCACTACAGAGCACCCAAATATGTATCATATAATATATACATAACTACACAATATTATACATAACCACACAATATTATATATGTAAATATAATAATATATATATAAATGGGTTATATAGTCTTCAATAAATATTTATTATAATATGTACATTTTTTATTTACAAATTCATACATGGGTTTTTCCACAAAACAGGGGCGGGAGGGTGTTATTATCTTCATACAGGAATTCATAAAATTATGATAGAACTTCACTTAAGGTAAGTTCGTTTAATCATCAATTTTATATTCATTCCTGTATTTCTATAATAACAAGAATACTAATTAGGTAGATGTTTAGAGCCATGACATTTGTAAATAAGAAATGCTTTTAAATTAATAGAATAATAAGCATAATCGCTTAACATTGACCAAAAAAATAAAAATAACAACTTAAGTTGATATTCAAAGCAAATTAATAAATAATGGCATAATTTTGTAGAAATACTAAAACTGTACTATAGTTAGCTATAGTAAATCAATATTATTAGTATAATATATTAATAATAATATATGTACAAATACATATATTTTTATATGTGCGAATACCGAGGGTATATTAAGACTATCTAGCAGTACTGCTTGTATGTAGTCTTGACGATTAAAAGAGGTTTTAAACCTCTTTCAACAAGCTTTAAAATATTTGTATCAGTTAAAACTCTTGATTAATCGTAATAAATTGGGCTGTTAATATGCAACCATGAAATATATATTTAAACAGTAAATTGATCACGAATATATTTTATAAACTTGAGTAGAATAAATATTACCGAGACATATTTTTGGACCGAAAAAAAATAAAATCAATTTATTAATATAAAAGATTAATAAATCTATGGGTTGCAGAGAACTAGTTCGTAAATTTTTGTTCATCTTGACTGTAGGCATTAGTATTTTCGTAAAGTGTCCTTTACTTTTATTCATAGCTCTTTAGAGTTATTTCTTTTAAAGGAGTTAACAATGATATTTTTATTTAATTTGCATAATAATATTGTTATTTGGGTTTTGGTGTAGGTACAGCTTTAATAAGGTCATTAAGATTTAAAGTGACCTTAAATTATATTTTTAACTGAATAGGGTGAAGTAAGAATATTCTCAAGAGATTTTAAAAAAAGCCATAAAGAAATCATCTTATAAGCCTATTTTAAAGTTGATTCTGAGACAAAGGCTGATGAAGTAACTGTATCTACTGTTTATTCCTGAGTTCTAATAAAGTGATAACAATAGAAACTTAAGATAGTCTGAAAAAAGCATGTTTTCTAATATTGTCAGACAGTAAACATCTTTTACAATATTATAGTATGTAAAACCGTGTTGAGTTTCTCATTTCACATAATATTAAAATTTTAACTGAAGGCATAATTGTTATTCTTATTCATGTGTTATAATAATGTTGTTTAATATCATTAATTGTTATTTTAACAGTCACCCCAACACTAATATCGCTGTTGTACTGGTTAGTTGTAAACAAAAAAACCACATATACGATTGGAATACAAATATTAGACAATACTTTTAAAATTCTTGAATTTCTGCATCAAGACCATTTTTCAATTTAGCAGTCTTTCAGTTAAAAAATGTGATCTGATTTTTCCAAGTTGATAATCGCAAAAAACAACGAGCAAATGTAACATGTCAATAGGTAGACATGTCGAAATGTTATTCGCGATTGTTCGCGATTAATGCTTTGTTGACTTGTTGCGACGATGAAAAAAAATTTTTTTTTTTTTTTTGTCACTTACCCAATAATTCCAATGTCATCACAGAAGATAAAAGTCTCTAATCTTCGTTTAATAATAATCAGGTAATTACATACCACAGCTGACTGCTGAAGTAATACTGTACTGGTATTCAAGTTCCTAGTGACGCAGTGATGAGCCAATTTTCAATTATAATTTGACCTTGGTCAGTCATCATCGAGAGCTAAATCCTTGCAGCGGCGTCATCCATCGGCATGAAAGTTAAACAATATATTAGATTTATTTAATAATGATTAAATACAGAAAATATAAAATGTAGGCTATGTATCAACTCTAAAAGAACAAAAAAAAAAATATTATGATACATGCAAGCCAAAATTATGAACCATCATTGTTCATATTATCATAAATCCAATGAAGTATTTAATGATTCTATGATCTTATATATCTATTGGTAATTTCCAAATCCTTTAACATTTTTGATGCATAGATAACCATTAGTTAATAATTAGCGGCGTGATAGCCTGAAAATAAAAATATTTGATCTCGCAAAAATTAATTTGGTCTTTAAATATATTAATTTCCATTGCGTAACGTTATTCCTAGGTATGGATACCGATATTCCTGTAGATATAGGTACCTACAAGGATACCTAAAAATAAATTTAAATAAACATATCATCGATTGTTTTCTACTTTTTCCATATTTATTATTCATTTAAGAAATTTAAGAAATAGTCAATTATAGAAACTAAAAATAACTTTGATATTCAAAAATATTGCATTCTTTTAAAAGCATGCATCATAACTCAGTTAAAGCATTGATAAATTTGATGTAATATCTAACACATCGAGTTACGATGAAAGAATGGTTGTATTAAATACATGTATTTGTAATGGAATAACAAAAAAAAATTAAGTATGTTATCGAATAGGTTGTCTCATATTCAATTGTATGTGAACAGAATATAATAGCCGAGTTTTTTGCCCAACCTTCTCAGTGCAACCCGCTTTTCAGATTCAAGCTTTCATAAAAGCCTGTAAATCAAGTCCATGTGAAATTAATAAAGATCATCATTTCCATTTTTAATTACTTAAACATGAAAATTAATTGTAATGTTACTGGTTCAATAGTTTATAAATCCTCATAATATAAAACATTTTTGTATAAAAGTAAATTATGATGAAAGAAACTAGGATAGTACCTAGATACCTAGATACCTAGTGTCATTGCACTACATGCGAACTAAAGAAGAGAAAAAAAAAAAAATTATACATTAAATTCTGTTCATAGTTTTGAGAACATAAAGAGAGAAAAAAATATATTTTTAACTCATATTTAAGCACGATAAAATAATATCATCAGGCACGAATATTTTATGAAAGTGGTTATTCTATAAGCGGCAAACGTACGAGTAAGTAGGTGTGCCTTCTTATCCCGAACCGACTATAGGCGAACATGCGCGAGTCCGCACGAGGTTCGAAACAGCGCAGCACTCCGCCAGCACTCCGATCGGCGGCCGCGCGGCGCCTGACATGACAGGTCGACAGAAATGTCAAAAGAGGACATCGATAAGTACTTGCAAGGCTGTTTTGCTCCTGGTGCTGTTCTTGTGGGGAAATTAAGACTCTTCTGTCCTGGGTAAATCTTCGAGAAAAGTCGTCGCTAGAGACGAGTGCTGTTCTGCGATTTGGCCCGTGGGTCCACCATGGACCGACAGGTGGATTGCTCAGATATTCCTCCAGTGCCAGTTAATATTGGATCTTGATTAACTGTATTTCATATTATTGATAAAAGACATAATATACACAGAAGTTATTAGAATATTATATTATCAAATAAAATTTTTGTGTCTCACTCGTACATTTCAAATTTTGAGTAGTATTACTAGTTGATTTTGTAAGACGTTGTCAATGGACTTTTTATTGATGTATCTATAAATAATGACCACAACAAGAAACGATTCGTGTGGAAGACTAAAATAATTGTAAATAGTGCATTTGATTGCGGGTACTTTTCAGAACTGGTCTAGTAAAGTAATCTTGGTTCATTTAAATTAGCAGACAGTAAAAGAAAATATTGATATGAGGATTTCTAAAGGTAATCGTTTTGATCCTTTATATCATTCCAATACAGTTGGTGATAAAAAAAAAAACAGCATCGTGCGGTGTTCCCAGGTGGTCACCCATCCAAGTATTAACTGCGCCCGATGTTGCTTAACTTCGGTGATCGGACGAGAACCGTCAACCGGTGTTTTCAACATGGTATGGGGGCGTTTAAGCACCAATTTGCTATTTTGGTTACAAGATAATCTTGTCATTTTTGGGAATGATTAATCCATAGGCGTTGTCCCAATAACCATCCTCAATGTATATTGTCGTGAAGGTCACACTCTCTAATGAAGTGTACCCAACACTGAAGCATAGACTGCAGAATATATTATGTTGATTGACTTTTTTGCAATTATTAATATAGAGACGATAATCTTATTAACTCACCCTCATGTATGTCGTCGTGATGATCACATCCTCTTATGCAGTGTCCTCAACATAGATGCTTTGCAATTATTTTTTGCAATTATTAATACAAAGGCGATAGTCCTCAGGTTTTTCACCTACCAACTACCCTCAATGTATGTTGTCGTGAAGGTCACACCCTCTAAATGAAGTGTACCCATCACCGAAGAATGCATCTTGATTAGCTCCTCTTGCAGTAATTAAAACAAAGGCGATAGTCCTTCCAACTACCCTCAATGTATACTGCTGTGAACGTAACACCCTCTAAGAGGTGTACCCAACACTGGAGCAATATGGATTTTCTGAACCAATAATAACAATTCCGTAGATTTCACAATTCGTTTTGACGATGAATCCGATAATTTTGAATATTTCTTTTCGGATACTTTGATTTCCGCAAGAAATACTTATAATCACTCACTTTTTTTTATACGAGTTTAATAATGTAAGTACAGACACAGTGTTGCTAGCGTGAGATATCGTAATGAAAAATTTTGAAATTTTTATTTTTTCTCTCAACTTTAGTGTCTGAATGGCTATCACTTGGCGTGAATACCTAATTAGTATTCTTGTTATTATAGAAATACAGGAATGAATATAAAATTCCTTTACTCCGTGTACCATATCACCATAGATATAGTGAATTACGCTTTTAAACATACCGCGCTAAAAAGTTAGAACACTTAAAACCATTGTTTTTGACTCATGCAAAAACACGGAATGAAGTCTTAAAAAATCCGCTCACGTACCTACCTATAGCATTCTGCTTAGAAAAGCGCAGGTCACACAAGTCAGTATTTAACGGAAAGCATAATATTATTATTAGCATTTTATGATATTGCCGAGCCCGTTGTGGCCAAATTGATTCATGAAATGATTGTATGTCATGAAATGGCCAACTTTAGTAATAAAATACTGAATATATTCCAAAACATTTTACAAAATTTTTAATAATATTATAACTGTGCGCAACCTTCTTACTGAGTTATGAACCAATACAGTATTTCACGAAAAACCGAAAAAAAAAACCTTTTCATTGAAATGTCGGCCATAGACTAAAACCAAACAATTCATGAAATGGTCGGCCACATCACGAAATGAACAATTCTAAGATCTGGCCACTACGAATATACTCGTATCTGGCCATATGCGAAAACAGTAGAAGACAATACAGAACACATCGCTATACAGAAGACAAACTTAAAACAGTTGAAGACAACACCATCGCCATACATAATACAAACTAAAAAATAAGACTAATGCTTCCTATCATTATATGCCAAGAATTACTAAGACCAAAAAGTGATCTCAATGTCTGGGGATTCAGAGACCTACTATGAGTATAAGGCTATTACGCGACGGCATACGGTGGATTTATTAAATTCCCCGGGGACCAAAAATCTTTCGAATTACGCACAGCTACATTTACACGCGCGTGAACTCACTTAGATGTGTTGAATTTGATTTCGATCTGAAGAGCTGCCAAAATTGGGAACATTTAGATATGACTGTAGGAGTGATAACTTAATTTCCACCTATGTATTTCTACACCTATCTATTTCAACACTGAGATAGGCATAGTACCTATTATGTATTGTTACTCGTATATAGAAGTTTTACTGTTCAGTACTTAGATTCACAAAATGTGACGCCTATATAATAACGTAATGCGTTTCTTATCTCAATCTCACAGTTCATACCATTCCAAAACAGCCTAATCGGCCAATATTGCTAAAAGCCCAGCAATGCTGCCGTCCACGTCTGACGTCACCGATTACCGTTGGCGCCCAACCTGTTATCCGATGCTAAGGCGCCTAAGCCTAAAAAGTTTTATTGTGATTTTATCTCAGAATTACAAAAGGCGGGCTCTATTACTCCTTTCAATAAGTTTGCAGTAAGTAGGTACAAAATCAATGAAAGTTGAGGTAGCTATTAAAAAACTATTGCCTTGTCTTGAGAAGTTGTTTAACTGGTTTCTTCTAATCTACAATAAGTTAAATTATAATACGATTTATTGAAATAGACTTGTGCCCACTGTAGAGTGTACATGTCTAGATACTCTATGTAAAGTCAGGGACTACGTAATGAAACTCGTACGTTGTTAAGGTTGGTTTGATTTAGGTAGGTAGGTCTATGTAACAATTTTTATTTGAAAATGGAAAACTTTGCAGTAAGGTAGGTACTACTTCTTTGCTATAGGCGACACTACCATGACTCTACACATGATATACAACTACCACTTTATCATCCGTTTTGAGTTTTGACTTCAAACTTTGTGGTCGAAGTGTGGGAGAGGCGCGGATAAGAATCTGCATTCTACACCAGGAAGAACTCAGGTTCAGGATGCTTTGCATTTAACTCAGCAAAAAAGATAAGTTTTTCCATTAAATCGTTATTTCTCTTTGAATTTAATTGCTTTATTAGTAGCTCTACTGAACGACAAGGACTGACTGGTCAGTTAATACCATATCAAGTGTAGGTCAGCCTTTTTAAAACATTGTTAAGTAAGAAAAAATAATTTGACGGTTTTTAGTTTTCACAGGTATGCTAGGTAGGTAGTAGGTACTCCAGTAAAAGTGTTCTCGTGGTTGTGGTAGAGACGGTATGGGAGAGATATGATCCGAGATTGCGATGTGGCTTGGCGTGGGAGCTAACTACAATGCGGTTAGGTTCAACAGCCGAATAAGCCATAGAGGCATCGAACCGAAGAAACAAGTTATACAAAGAAACGACTTTTATGTTCCGTATCAATACCCTTACAAAGCACACGTTATTGTTTTTATTTGAGAGGCTTATTATTTATCTTGCCTGATACTTATGCAGGGGAAAGTGTATTACTTTATTTGAGCACAATCGATTGAACTCCTACTGAATGGGAATGTCAAAAGGTAAGGTAAAATCATACTTTTTTCAGAAATCATCATCAATCATTAAAAGTCATTAGACAAGTCACAAGATAAGTCACTTTGTCATAAGCACCAAATCACAATAAAAATGTAAACTGGGTCAAACTATAAGTAACGGGTATGAGCATAGTGTGAGTGCAGAATTAGGTAGCGGGAATGCGAAAATATTACGTAATTAGAGAAAGTATGCTGGTAGTAGGTACACATAGTATCTACATTCCACACTTGCGTCTGCAAGATCTTATTATAAATTCCATAGAATCTAATAAAAATGCAGAAATCCATAACGCTGTTAGTAAACAACTCTACATTCTACTACCGTGTACGGTGTACCTATCGCCTACTACGTCGATCTACTTACTCATATTATCGTGCTTATCGGCGTGGAATGCGTCTAATTCTAGGTTAAAAATTATCATTAAAAATATTATACTTGGACCCGATAGAACGTGTACCTAACGTCGAGCAAACAAGGAATGGAAGGAAGGAAGCAATGGGTATACGTATTTTGAAAATAAAAAGGTGCCAATTTCGTTGTTCCAAAACTGTTAACTAATTGACGCGTCTATAATTAGTACTCTCCTTTTTCATAGAGAACATTTTGAAATGGATTATTTATTTATGGACACGTTTAAATAATAATTTTGTCCAGAGATTTTTTTTCACAATAGAATTTTCATCTACCTTTCACCTACATTTTTGGTGAAATGCCTCGAGCATTAAAACTTATCATCCTCTTATCTATTTCGTAACAATGTAGGAAGGGGCTAGATAGTAGATTACTCGCGACTGAATACATAGTGCAAAGCACTTTGGTATTAACAGCGCTGTAGCGCAGCGATGAAGGCAATATTTATGCAAATCAAGCTGACCCATATGCCTACAACTTGCAAGTTGGCTCAGACCTCGCCTGCCTAACTGTAAACAACAAGGTTACGAGTATGTCCTACACAGTTATATTATTACTAAAATACTAATAAAATATAATATGCAGAATGCTTGATTGGGGCAGAATGGTGCAAGGGTATTGCACAAAATCGCAACGCTATGTAACCTCTCAAAAGTTTATGGGTACCAAAACAAAATCTTTTTTTTGATTCTATAAAATCAGACGTCAAAAGATACTGTAAAAATCTTTCACCTATAGGACTAGGAAAATCATTGTTATTGTTATCAATTTGCAAATCGGATGGTAGGTCTAAATTATATACTTAGTCATCTATAAGGCCTGGTTTATGTAAACTTTCCAAAGTAGTTAATCATTTAATATAAATAGCATAGTGTCTGCATTGTTTTAAATTCAGAGCGGAGCCGTTAACTGTAAATAATATTTAACGCCATAGCATACGTACGGTATCACAGGTTCGCAGGAAATCTAGTTCATCTGCACGGGTCGCTGGGATTGCAATCAAATCACCAACCGTGAACTTGCGTTTCCGATGATAAAATAAATTTTACGTCTGCAATGGTCTTAACAGTTACGGCCTATTTATTCGGACGTGTCCCGAATCTCGATTGACGATTTGATTGAATCCAATTTAGCATAATGCCATAAGGTTCTAAGCAAAGAAATTCGACAAGAGAAGAACGACTAAGAATCGAAAAAAAATGAAAAATTAATAAATGAATAAATACTAGGTATTGTAGGTTCAGATTAAATAATTCATTTTAATCTTGATCAATTATGACACATAAAATTGTACTGAAAAGAGAAAGTTATTTAGGAACAACGCTATTATTATACTTTGGTTACATAAAGTAGGTAACAAAGCTTTTAATGATGCTATGAAAAAATATTGGCATTTCACGATGCACTATCTCTAGACGAGGCATTACGAGCTTTCAAATCAATCCTACTAATATTATAAACGCGAAATATTATAAACGCGAAAGTTTGTAATAATGTGTGGATGTATGTTTGTTACTCTTTCACGAAAAAACTACTGAATGGATTTTGATGAAACTTTACAACAATATAGCTTACACATCAGAATAACACATAGGCTATCCTAATAATATTATAAAGGCGAAAGTTTGTGTGTGTGTATGTTTGTTACTCCTTCACGGCTCAACTACTGAACCGATTTAGCTGAAATTTGGAACATAGGTAGCTTATAACCCGGATTAAAACATAGGCTACTTTTTATCCCGGAAAAATCCGTAGCGCCCGTGGGATACTCAAAATACCAAATTTTCTAGAGAAATCTATAGCTACATCTATAGATAGATTGTTCAAGCGAACTTGCTTGAAAGCATGTATAAAGGTTGGAATAGGGAACGATAACGGGAAAATGACGTTTCCCTTAGGATTCATGAAAAAGTGAATTTGACGTGGGCGGGGCCACGGGCAAAAACTGAATCTATTATCTCTATAAATGTGAAAACGGGCACTATGTAGGTTCTGAACATAGCACTGCACGCATTTAACAAGTGTGTTTTAGTTGAACAAGGGGATATGGGATAATAATGCTATAAATGTGGAAATGGGTACCTGTATTATAGGTTCCGACATTACAACTGTTTCACTATTAGCATTTTGTGTTTTAGTTGAGCAATGAGATACAGGTTAATAATATTATAACTATGAAAACGGGTACCTATATGATATAGGTTCTGAACTAACATCTGTTTCGTTACTGACAGTGTATATATGTTTTAGTTGAGCAATGGGATATGGTATAGTAATTAGTAATGCTATAAATGTGGAAATGGGTACCTACCTATAAAGGTTCTGAAAGTACAATTAAATAGTGATACAGGTTAATAATGCTAAAAAGGTGTTCCTGTATAGTTTCTGATATAAGAAGAGGTTTCGCTATTAAAAATATGTGTTTTAGTTGAGCAATAGAATATGTGATAGTAATTATGCTATAAATGCGAAAATGGATACCTATAAGGTAAAGGTTCTGAAATTATTTCACTCTTAAGCGGATACGTTGATTTTATTATTGTCCTTCTCACTCTTATGAATACGTTGGTGGGTTAGGTTAGGTTAGGTTAGTATGCAGCGTTGCGGAAGAATATAACAGAAAAACGTTGTTTTACCTAATTACTTCAAAAACTAAGCCAGTTATTTAAATGTCGTTCTGAGCGTTTTTGGGAATTATTTTTTACCGATAAATTAAAACAAAAATTACAATTATGTCCATCGTAGTTTTCGATGGAAATTAGAAAAATGGAGATTTTGGAGCAATTTTTGGGAGAACTTTTTGGCGAGAAATTTTTATCCAATCATGTTTCTGAAGTTAGGTTAACACATATGCTGTTTTTTTTTTCCAGAAAATCCAGGACTCCCACGGGATTTGTAAAACCCCGAAATTCACGCGGGCGAAGCCGCGGGCAAAAGCTAGTTATTTATAAAGATAAAGTGTGAATTTTCCAAAATATATAACGATAAGTGTCACGTAAATAGGAAAAAATTGCAATCTGCGACCTTTACTGACGTACGCCGCGAAAACCGTTGGAGTTACACGTATATAATGTATGATGGAAATGTTTATCTTAATCCTACTAATATCCTACTAATATTATAAACGCGAAAGTTTGTAATAATGTGTGGATGTATGTTTGTTACTCTTTCACGAAAAAAGTACTGAATGGATTTTGATGAAACTTTACAACAATATAGCTTACACATCAGAATAACACATAGGCTATTATTTATAAAGACTACTAATATTATAAACGCGAAAGTTTGTAATAATGTGTGGATGTATGTTTGTTACTCTTTCACGAAAAAAGTACTGAATGGATTTTGATGAAACTTTACAACAATATAGCTTACACATCAGAATAACACATAGGCTATTATTTATAAAGATATAGTGTGAATTTTCCAAAATATATAACGATAAGTGTCACGTAAATAGGAAAAAATTGCAATCTGCGACCTTTACTGACGTACGCCGCGAAAACCGTTGGAGTTACACGTATATAATGTATGATGGAAATGTTTATCTTAAATAGCTCTACAAAAAAGCCCGCGATAGCATATATCCAACTCTTATGTGTAAGCCATTATCGCCAAAATAGTGAACCCCGAGTGCCCGATACTAAGCGTTCCGGCGCGGCCGGGCGACTGCGGGCGAGATGGGGAAGAGGCATTTATGAGTGCGCGAAAAAAAATACTTACTACTGTCATTATTACAATTTTCCATCACCATCATTATTTGTTGAAACCGCGGCGCGGCAATATAGCCTAAAGAAAGATAGATAGATAGCTCTGATGACAACATCCACTAAAAAGGACTTTTAAAAATCTCGAAATTCACGCGGGCGAAGCCGCGGGCAAAAGCTAGTACTTAATTTATAATTTCGGTCTTTTTCATCAACATTTATAGACAATAGACGTCATACTACCAAAAATTAGTTTTGTTATTAGCTTAAGTAACACGATAAATCCATGAAGATAAGGTAAGCTTACCATGACAACTCAAGCGCATCTTTACGCAAGAAATTGTTCTTTGCACATTTCTCACAAAAAACAGCAAGATGCTGTGGCCTAGTTAGAGCAGAGTTACATGACAAACATATTTTGAATCGCTCAAGCAACTGATACGTGTCTGCAACCGGATAAGTGCCCCGTTTTTGGTAATAGCTTATGGCATCTAATGACATGATCGAATGTCCTACATCATTCGAATGTAAAACGTACATTACGTAAATAATATTGTCTGATGAACTCTTGTGTAATTATAACATGAAGCTTAACTTTTTCAACAATAGGCATTCACGAGTCCCACTCATCAAAATATTATTGTGCTGGTTTCTCGTGACTTTTTATAGCTCTATTTTTATAATTTTGTATTATTATGTTCTTTGATAGGCTGTGGATATTTAATCTAGTCTCTAATATAATGCTTTATTTCATTCTTCTTCTCATTTGGTTCATTCCAACTAGAAGCTAGGTAGAACTAAAATCTCATCAAGTAACGGCAACAGCATAGAGTCCATGCAATGTGAGTTGAAAGTGATTTAGGTCCTTAAAGGCAAACGAAATTCAGAATCTCACCTAATAGGAACTTAAAATAAGAAGATTAATTAAAAACCATATTAATTCTACTTTTTTGGTACTTACCTACCTAGAGTCGAGTAAAAAGTTTAACAAAGGCCATTCGTTATTTATAATCTCATCAGTATTAAGTAAGGTGTGACCTAACCACCAATGCATGATTTTTTGGGTACCTTCTTTGTACATTATAGCAGTCAAAATATTGATGATGTTAAAAATCAGAGGACTGAGGAGCCGATTTCGGCGAAAGTCGATTTGTAATTCAGTACTTGGAACTTGATTCACAAGTAGTATGTCAAGAACAGAGTTTGACTTGTCAGCTTTAGGGAACAGCTTTTTTCGCATTTCAATTTCATTTTCGCATCTACAACAAAATAAGTAATTCTAATTGAATTGTCAGTTGGGTATTTAAGTCATCGGATGTGCCCATCTTATATAGTTACTACTTAATTATTTCGCACAAATCTCAAGTAAGTACAAAAATAAATAAAAAAATGTGGTATCACAAGAGTTGCATGAGACCAAAATGATGCAGAGACAATCGTTACTACTTATTATAAATATAGTAATAATGACTGCAGCAAGAACGTAAAATCCATGGGAAACACAAATGTTTTGTAACAATTCGTAGTTGCATTTCGTAAGCGGAAACTGATTCAAACGCCTATTAGGCTTTTACCAAGTTCACGGGTTACGGAATTTCGGGGTCCAACGATCGATTGGTCATCGTTAATTTGAACCCCGCGAGCAGCACGGTCAAACGGATATCGATGACTTTAAGCTTTTTTAATTTATAAGTAGGTGTGGTATGTGCAACCTTAAAAGAAAGACTTTTCAACAGTTTTATCTATAAAAGTAGGAACTGTAATTAAATTTCTTTCTATATGCCGTTTCACTTACTCACTATACTCATTAGCTTTTCGAATTTGTAGATAACCGTCACAACATAAAATAAAAAGTACCTTTATTGATAAACACCCTCTGTGGGGTGCAGTATAACATAAGCTCACTTACGGGTCTAATCCCATTCGTTTCATAAAGGGGTATCAAAACCAAGATAATCTTTGTTGAACATAAAACAAACAAAGCTTGCAGGTGCAATATAGCCGTAAGACATTAAAACGGTACTCTGTCCCGCTACTGGTAGTATAATATATTTCAAGAACAGACATAGTAAATACCGAGCACAGATCACTTTGTAAGGCGATATCACCACCTCTACAACGTCGCGAAAAACACGACAACGCACGACAAAAATCTGCGACACCAGGACAAGTTACTACTGCCACGTTACAAACTTACCCTGTCAAGCCGCGGGCCATACTTTCGATCTATTATGATTTACAACAAACTCCCCAAAACTATAACGGCAGAGAAGCGCTTTCACTTATTTAAAGATAAGCTTAAGGAGTGGCTCATACAAAAATGTTTTTACGATGTAAAGGAGCTGTTGAGTATGTGACAACTACTACAAGACCTCGATCGACGTGACACAGACATAATATTTTAATATTCTTAACTATACTCTAATAACGTTATGACAGACCTTAATATAATCTAAAATTTGAAATTAAGTAATGGCAGTGTTGACTTTATTACGTTTTATATAAGTAGCTTATGACATTTTAAATTAAATCTTAATCTGATCTTAATATAATCTTATTTTAAACTTATGTATATGACATTTATATTAACACAGCTATTTAATTTAAATTTTATTTTTATTTGAAAATTAGATATTTTATTATTATTATTTTTGTAATGTATAGACAATAACGTTTTGAAATAAATGTATAAAATTGTGATGTAGAGACAGGGGATCAAAATTTGTATTGCTATGCCCTGACAGGGTTCTATGTGCACTGTATTGCATGTACTAGTACACATGATGCAATGTAAATAAATAAATAAATAAATAAATAAACACACCGCTATAATAACGAACCGCATTGACATAAAATAAGTATCCTTTAATGTAACTTTATTCGGTACGGTTTAAAAGAAAAAATATTTTGGTTATAGATCGTCTAATCTAAAAATGCACGTGTTTACACACACAGACCATGGAAATAAGTTTTTATACATACACGTTGAAAGAATAATCTAATGGAGAAGCGTTTATGTTTAAATTAGACGATCTATTCAAAAAATGAAATAAAACTTCCGTTTCGTATAATTAAGTACTTTTGAACATGAAAAAAAATTATTTAATAGGGACAGTTTTATAGGTTTTAGGTCCCCTTGTCGGTGACAAAAAAAAAGGAATTTCTAATATTGATCTCATCCGAAAAGAAAATTGAACAGACTCCTTTGAGAAACCTTAAATAACCTCAAGAATTACAACGTGCTCGCTTACGCACGGAAAACCTTTAACCGTAATTACGAAGGCGTTGCTAATTAAAAGCCCTAATAAGACCCGACACCCAAGGCTGAGAGCGCTCTGAATGGATTTACAAAAGGTACTCGTCAAGCATACTTAAAACGAGACATCACAAGCAAATTCATTAAACAACGTAAATGTTTTAGAATATTAATGACAAAAAATCGGCCAAGTGTGAGTCGGACTAGCGCACGAAGGGTTCCGGACCATTACCTATTATATATAACGTATAGCGAAATTATGATGCAGAAGCCAGAAGCCTTAATTATACCTTACTAACTACTACATAATCTAAACTATCAATAAAGGAACTTACAATTAGTAGAGTAATATTGGTGTTCTGGATCATCGATCAAAAACTAACAATAAATCACATTTGTAGTTAGAGCCTTCTTTAATCTTTGTTTTTTTCCTATTTAAATTTTACAATAAAATCAAAGCCTCAAAAGGTCAATCCAATCAAAGTTATGGCGTATACACTCAAAATTATGGCGTATTTTTACAGAAATGCGGTCTTAGAACACATAACTAAAGGAAACAAATTGAAAATTGACAATTTGTATGTACATAACGAAGCAAAATAAAAAAAATGTTTATAGACAATAAATTATTTGACAGAATAGAGCTTTAATGACTTTCGCAGCATGGCACCCTCATTGCGCAACCCCAAATCGCCCTTGACTGGTTTTCATAGCTTTATAGAAGTACTTGACACATATAGCTTGACCGCTATAAACTTGGCCCTCCCATGGTCTGCGGGACGCGGGGTGGGTGTGCGATTGGCTATACACGATACGATGTAATGACTCGCATCTTGAGAATTCGCCTATGGTATTTTCTTGAGTATGTATCATTATCGTGTGTAGCGTAACTCACGTCAGTCACTGACAGCTGATTAGTTGAGAGCACTGATCCCTATTCTATGAATCTACAGTGAACCTAGCCTGAATTGTATAGAATGTTTAATCCATAGAATAGAGATCAGTGGTTGAGTAGTTCCCGCCCCGCGTCCCGCAGACCATGGGAGGGCCAAGTTTATAGCGGTCTAGCTATAGTATACAAAATACTCGTATATCACTCAAACAGGTACACAATATAGCGTCGGCGAATGACGCGTATGAACGAAGTGCACCAAATAAAATACCCAACGGTACCGGCAGTTGACAAAACAAACCGCTCTTTTATAAATAAACATTCGAGGAACTGAAACCGTAAAAGTGGAAAATCATTTGGAGCGTACACGAGTGCGGGTCACTGTGAAATTCACATGTTTATATTCAGTACCAACACTTGGGTGATTAATTGTTTCTTTTGATGTATTATGACCAAACACTAAAACCTACTTCATTAAGTAAACAAATATTACATAAAATTGCTAGTGGCCACATTTCACATTCTTTTTCTTTCTTGAGTACCTTTTAAATAAAAATTCTACCTACTTAACAGTAAAAAGAAGTACGCATGTTTGTACCTACGGCATGGTAATGGTTTAAAATTTTTTTTAAACATGGAGTTGTTTTTGTAGTAATTTAAAAAATTAATAGGGAATGCAAACAGATTTTATTTATATACAGCTACTTACTCTGGTTAAACCAAAAGGTTCCTTTTTGTCCCGGAAAATCCATGGTTCCCGCAGGATTGTACTGTAAACAACTACGAGTATGCTTATTACTTCACGCTCACGTTTTCCCCCGTTGTTTATTGTTTAATTTTAGGGTTACGTTAATTGAAAACCTACTTAACTATTAAGATATTTTTAACGTGATGAGGTTATTTCCAGTGTTAACCAACCAGCATCAATTATAAATTATAATAGGTATTTGCGATTAACTCCATGTACCTAGTGAGGATACTTCATACCTACTGCATATCTATGTAATATTTACGTCTCACAATTACGCGTAGTTTTCTACAAACAATGCTAATAAATCTCATCTCATTAATAAAATAAACCAATATGGTCTGTATCGACGCTATCGCTCGCGTGTACTGTGAATTGTGACAGATCATAGAGAATATTTAATCCGATGGATATGCATCAATCACAAATGCATTGTGCTTATACGCTCCAGCAATCAGCATCAGTTGGAGCATCACACTAACATTATAAAGGCGAAAGTTTGCATGTGTGTGTTTGAGTGTTTACTGTTTGATACCCGTTCAAGTGCAAATACTGTTCTGCATTGGGTGGAAATGGAGACAGATACTACCCCGGATTAAAGAATAGAATAGAATTCCATGTTTCCCGCGGGATTTGTATAAAACCGAATTACAGGCGGACGGACCCGCGGGCAAAACTCATAAGTATTTTCTGTAGGAAGCAAGGTCTCTTCTCTCGTTCAAAGTTTGCTCTTTGAAATAATGGGCCTTTGTAATTGGATTGAAACTGCGATTGTTTCCCAATAAATGACTCCACAGTTTGCAAGGACTGAATAGAGTGCGTACCGAAATTATCGTGTCCATGGTAATTGCTCCTTTAGCTCAGTAAGTATAGCACCCGGTCGCGATAGCTGGGGGACGAGGTTTCAAATCCCGATGGTAGCTATAATTTTGATGTGCAATAAATAATAATTTATAGCCTATAGTGCTGTATTCACATAACGTTTTCACACACTTAGTGATGTGAAATAAGAATTAATATAAAAAAATACTTCTATTGTTTTAGAGTGTAAAATTAAATGTACCTCAACATAGGAAATGCCTCAACCTTATCGTGTGGTGTTTTAAACTACGTTCAATTTTACGCTCTACTCTATGCCAATAGTCGTAAAATTAATTTTTCAATGATCGCAAAAAATGTTTTGGTTTAAATATCGTCTGCTTTTGTGTACCTAATGTGAATGCCATGACCTTTTTAAACATTTCACTTCACAAATGTAGACGACGTACGTTACGTGAATCAATGACGAAATACGCTACGCTAACAGGACGGGAAATATGTGACATATGTTGAAGCCAAAAATTTGTCATAAATGGCGTCGCGCGTTGTACATTTCAGTACCGCTCACAGTACCTACATACCGCTGTCGATCGGTTAAATAAGCGGCATTAAAAAACTTTGACAAATTAAAAATCCGGCTTCACGGTGGAGCCTAAAAATGTTACATGCGTGACGTCAGTAATTATTTACGTCGGGCGTTAGTGACTACTCCATTACGTCGGCATGACCGCATGACGAACGATCTCGTTACCACGCTCCTTGCGAGGCTGAGCGCTAGCCGCTAGGCGTGGTAGTCTCGCTGGTCTTGAAGGCTAACATATCGCATTGCGTGAAACACATTTACAGAGCACTGGCACGTCTCGGGAACGACCTAGGTATTACGTATGCAGTATGCACTATGCTGTTCATATTATAATTTTGTATGTTTGGATGTTTGTTACACAGCACACAATCACACCTGACACCATACTAAATAATAATAAATAGGAATAGATTGCTAAAAATAGGATTATACCCTGAGATAAATCACAGCCTGGATTAACACATAGTATAGGCAACTTTTATCCCGGAAAAGGTCACTTGGGATTTGGTCATGTAACCCCAAGTAGCAAAACTTGGAACAAAATAATTAATTATGATTTTAACTGAGAATTAGACATAAAGGTCAATTAAATTATATCTCTCAGTCTGGAGTCTCGCAAACATACGCAAATTGTTTTACGTTTAATTTATTAACATTTTTTATATACTTAAACATTAACAAATATGTTATTGTACCTACCACCTACCTATATGAATTAAGTAACACGCTATATCCAATAATTATAACTAAGAAAATAACAGATGAGAGCGTCGTACCTACAAGATTTATTATTTTATTCAGGATTTGACCCTCAGGAAGCCAAAAATCATAAGCTATATTAAAACTACACTCGGCGTCAAAAAAACCGCACCTTTCAATAAATCTACTTCAAACAACTTTAAACCTTATTTGACATCAATAATGACGGTCATGTTGGATATCATTTAAAAGGCGATGAAATGGAGAGCACAAAAACAATTCAATTTATTATTTTTCTTTTATTGGAAAAGCACAAAAAAAAAAAGAAGTAAGTATATAAAACAGTAAAAATCCTTAATTAAGCCTTAATTTAAAACAGATTAATTACACAAAAAAGAATACAAAAATGATCTTAACACTAATCTAAAATCTAAGTGTTAGCCCCCCTTGCCCTGATGACGGCTTCCATACGATCCCTCATGGATCTTACCAATTTTAAAATTTCTTCTTGAGGGATAGTGTCCCATTCCTCAATAACGGCTTCTTTGAGTTCCTGGAGAGTCGTAGGAGCGGGATCACGAGACCGAACCTTGCGTTTTAAATGGTCCCATAGGTGCTCAATCGGGTTCAGGTCTGGACTTCTCGCTGGCCACTGCATGACAGAGATCCCAACATCTTGAAGGTATTCGCGCACAATAATTGCAGTGTGAGCGCGAGCGTTGTCATGCATCAACGTGAACCCCTCGCCAACAAAACTGGCATAGGGGACCACATGGTCTTCCAGGATCTCTGTGATGTACCGGTGAGCAGTCAGCGACCCTTGCCCGCGAGCACCTCGAGCCCGGGAGACGCAAACAAGGTCGGTTTTGCCGTCGGCAGACATGCCGCCCCAGAACATACAAGAACCGCCTCCATATTCCACCGTCTCCTGGATGCAGGCTTGGGCGAAACGTTCACCCTGTCTTCTGTACACTCTTTTGCGTCTGTCGTTGCAAAAAAGGCACACTCTCGTCTCGTCTGAGAAGAGAACAGCTTTCCATTGTTCGAGGGTCCAATTGACGAGTTCGCGAGCGAATTGCAAGCGGGCTCGCCGATGCTCTGCGGTCAATTTTGGACCCGTAGCAGCTCTTCGCGCCGCTATTTTCCTCTCCCCCAGCCTTCGTCTAACCGTAGACACACTCACGGTTCTTCTGTTAGCTGTCTGGAGCTGCTGTCGCAACTCAACAGCATTTAAGAAGCGATTTCTCAAAGATGTCGATACGATGAATCGGTCGTCTCTCTCCGAGGTGCAGCGACGTCTACCAGACCCATGTCTTCGGACGTAGCCACCGGTCTCCAGGAAACGCTGGTACACTCTTCGAACCGAAAAACGGCTCAAGTTGAGTTGCCGAGCGACATCACACTGCCGCATGCCTGATTGCAGTAGTGCAATCACTTGGGCGGCCTCATCGACAGTGGTATCCATCTTCAAGGGTATTTTTCTTGGGAATGAGCTTCTCGTGTGTCCACTTCAACGGTTGGATAGCGAATGATCCCGATTGAACCTGTATTGACCCTTTTATACCTGCAAAAGGTAGCGCAACTAGCGGCTGTTTAAGGAGCAAAATTGTAAGTGTTTTCTTCTTCTTTTTTTGTGCTCTTCCAGTAAAAGAAAAATAATCAATTGAATTGTTATTGTACACTCCATTTCATCACCTTTCAAATGATATGCAACATGACCCTCATTATTGATGTCAAATAAGGTCTAAAGTTGTTTGAAGTAGATTTTTTGAAAGGTGCGATTTTTTTGACGCCGAGTGTATTACAGTACATTTATTTCATCAAATCGAGTAGGTAGTTACTATTATTTTGATGTAAGAGACATCATTAACTAGTAAATGGAAAATTTAATTAGAAAATTAACAAAGATGTCGGAATTCGGAAAGCAATTAACGCGCCATACCTATTAGTAATTCTATACAAGTCTGTAATGTTACAAGTATGTAATCAATTAAGTAAAGTGAGAATCCTATGTGGCGATCTTTTTCTTGGTCTCGAAATTGTGTGATCATTATAAAATATTATGTACTTTACGAGAGATTGTTTTGCTTTTTTTGTGGGATGCCATGATGACCTATTGTGTGGCAATGCTTGTGAAGGTATACACGTATATGAGTGGTTACTAGTAAAGTCCTGGTGGCGGAGTGTACAAATTGCAGTCATAAAGTATTTATAACATTATATATCCTATTTGAATCAATCGTCATTCAAACTGCCTGATCATTGGTTGATGTATAAAAAATGCCTCGTCAGTGATCAGTCATATTTTGAAAGCCCCAGCTTGTAAATAGCGGGGAATACAGATGCGGAAGTCCTAAGCATCTCAACGGTAAGTATCAGAAACATTTAAATGAATAAAATTGGCCAAGTGCGAGTCGGCCTCGCGTACTGAGGGTTCCGTACTGTCAAAACCAATTCTCAATAGTATTCTCAATAGTGGCAATTGTGGCCACTATTGAGAATACTTTAACCAGCAAAAAATTACGTTTGTTGTATGGGAGACCTCTTAAATATTTATTTTATTCTTTTTGTTATAGCGTCAAGCGATAGATTTACCTGTAAATAAACATCTATCATGTTTCCCATACCAACAGATTCCCCTCACGAATTGAAAGTATTCACTTTTTCCATCAAGACTGCTCATCCAAAGAAATATGTCTATCGTCAGATACGTGAGCTCTCGTTATTATTAATTAATATTATTTCACACCTGCAGTTAGTACGCTCAGTTATGTGAGTGACAGACCAACACGCACCGCGCATACAAATAGCTCAAGTACACTCTATTTGGCGCTGCCCCTTTTCTGTGATTCCTATAAAGCCAAAGGAATATTTCAGACATCCGGTGGGAAATCCAATCTTCTATCATAATATGAATACGAAAAAACTTAATAATCTTGCGTTCAGTGAATTCTTTATAATTTAATAACTGGATTTGGAGGACACGTGTGAGTTCTTCATAGTTTAAGAGGATGCCCTGAACTACGATGCCTTTCATACATTCGTAATTTCGTAATACTAAAATAATTTGTAATTCGTGCAAATTTCGATCATGTTGTGGTGTTATTCGGGTTCATATAGTAATAATCTATGCTCCTGGCCATATTTGGTTAGGAAATACTTCACTAAAACTTAATATAAATGAATTTTGATTTGCATATTTTTGTGTCAAAAAGGACATGTTTGATTTGTAATAAAACCAACACTATCTCACGTCGTATTACACAGGAGCACAGTTTTCATTGTCCTGCTAAAGAAAAACAAGTTTTCATTCATAATTTTTGGTATTACCAGGCCGGTGACACTCAGTACAAATGACGTGACTTAACTACCTACACTACTACTAAAATGCAGGCCCTATAAGCATTCCATTTGTATGTGTGAGTAAATGTCATAGTAGCCCGTAGGGCTGGCAAAACTCGAGGTGTACGTGGCAACGACGCGACCGATGCACAATGCCACGGTGACAACTTGCAGCCCACTGTAAAACATTTGAATTGCAGTCC
Organism: Coenonympha glycerion; assembly: GCA_963855885.1. Lineage (NCBI taxonomy): Eukaryota > Metazoa > Arthropoda > Insecta > Lepidoptera > Nymphalidae > Coenonympha > Coenonympha glycerion. Next base: position 8,407,957 of record OY979637.1, on the reverse strand, counting down.
AAATGCAATGCTTTGTTTAGTTATTTCATGAAAACTAATTATATTGCATTGTGTTGCATTGCATCTATAATTTTTTTAATTTCTAAGAATAAAATTATAACAGAAATATATATTATTTATTTTCATAAGTACATAGCTTTTTTCCGCGGCTTCACCCACATGAATTATGGAGTTTCACAAATTCCATAGGAACTATGGATTATTCGGGATAAGAGCATAAAGATGTGTAAATCCAAGTTACTCTATCTCCATTCCAATTTACAGCCAAATCGGTACAGTACCTACCTAGTTGCAGCACGAAAGAGTTACAAATATCCAAACCCAAAAGCATCCTTAATAATCATATTAGACAATAGGATATAATGGGATACTTATCAAAATCACTACAAAATAATAATTCATTACAGTTCCTTACCCATACGATTTTTTTATTAGATTGATATAAAAAAAAGTCATTTAAAAAGGTATGCTTTTATTTACAATCAGTAGCCCTATGATGATAAAGTTATGAATTTGTGGCAAACCTATTGAAATAACGCACTCGCGAGACAGCGCCCACGAGTACCACCCGACGCGTCGCGCTCGGCGCTCTGGGGTAATACATTGACGGGAGGGTGTGAATGTCCCTTCTTTACGTTAGTAATATTATATATTCGTTGGTATTACGGAACGGAACTCGACCGAAGTTATAACAATTTTGATCAAAATTGATTTATATTTCGTTTTAGAGAAGTATTTCAGAACCAACTATGGCCAGGAGCATAGATTATTACTATATGAACCCGAATAACACCACAACATGATCGAAATATACAGGAATTACTAATGATTTGGTATTTCGAATGTATGGAGAGTGGAGACATTGTAGGGACTCTTAATAAGTGGATTTCTCCATATCAAGCAATATGTTACTCAAACAGAATAACGAAAATAAAATTCAGCGATATCTCTGTATTTTAGCGAAACGGCGAAACGACATCTTTTTAAGTTACGTCATCATAATATGATAGAAACATCAACCTAAGTTTCTAGGTGTAACAAGTGTCAATTACTTTGTCCTTATAACACAAGAGCCAAGATTTCCTATATGGTGTCCCACATAACACACACAGTACTTAACATTGTCTACATTAGTGCAGCACTATTATAAGATACATTTATTGCAAATTTATACAAAACATTACAACCCACTAAACTTACCATTTCGTGAAACATCTAGCTCAACTAAGTTTTCAAAGTTCTGTATATCTGGTGGGAGCTTGTGAATTTCATTATCACTAAGCCCTAAGCGCCTCAGTCGGTGGAGTCTGAAGAAATTCTGTAACAAAGCAATTACTAATTAATTAACCATTACAGGGTATTAACATTCTACGTTATTATAGGATTACTTATGGAGTTTGGGGTTAATTCTATTATCATTAATTAATTAATTAATTTTAAATTAACAAGCATTGTTGCCTACTACTATGAATTTTTTTTTCAGGATTTAAATAAAACCGGTCAAGTGCGAGTCGGACTCGCGCACCGAGGGTTCCATACCATAAAAGAAGTAAAACATTGAAAGAATCACTTCCGTTCATGAATTTACAAGTATAATTTACCTGTTGGTACTTGTGTTGGCAAACCGCAAACGTAACTTTGTTTTTGGCGGATTATTGTTATTATCAAAAAAAAAAATATGTCAGCGAGTTTTTTTTATTTTTCCTGTAAAATATACGTTAACTTCTATTCATCATAATTATTTCAGATTTTTTTTCGACAGTTTGCCCAATAAATCAAAAACTATCAGGCATAAAAATAAATAAAAATTAGTTTTAGAATACACAAGTAACGCCCTTTCATATGATACCCCACTCAATATAGTTACCTTATTTTGAAATTTTGTCGACCCGGTTTTCCCCCCTTTTTAAATAAAAATAAAAACAATTTTCAAATTTTTACGATTGTTATGACGTCGGGTCACTATTACCTATAACTATTCTAAATTTCAAGTCGATAGCTTGAATGGTTACTGAAATAATCGAGTGTGACAGACGGATGGACAGACGGACGGACGGGAGAGATTGGAAGAAGACTCCTTTACAGGCCCATCAAACTCAGGGCCTTTTATTCATTTATCTTGGGAAAAATCAAGAAATTCCACAGGTTTTTTTTTGTAAAAAAACAAACTGCACGTGGAGCCACAGGCAACAGGTAGTAAGAAATAATAGAATTACTCATATTGAAATACAATCTCCAACAGATTTTTGTGAAATTTGTGATAAAGATACTTAGCTACTACTATGGAAAAGGGTAGTTTCTTTTTAATAAAGACCAAGAAGAAAATTAAAAAAAAAAATTAATTAAATTTAATTAATGAAGTTTTACCGTTGATTTATAAACTAAGGATTTGGGGTCAGCGCTAAAAACCAAACCGAATGACATACAAAACATGAAAAGACATACAATCGCACTTGAGTCTCGTGTTTGAAAATAAGCTGTATAGTAATGATTTAAGACATAAATTAGGTACAATGTTTTCGTTTGTTTATAATAAATACTTATCGTTTATATAGGATTTCTCTGGACACTTTTTTCATTAATTTTGTATTACACTTGTCGTCCCTAGATTTATAAGTCTATGAGTTTTACATATTTTTTTTATAAAAAGTTAGAACAAAAAGTGTACTAAAGATGGTCATGGGCAAGAACCAAGCACAAGCACCTTTTAACCAGAATTTACCTATTAGATACAATTATTATTAATATCATTCAGAATACATCAAGTAAATACATCAAGTTCATTAATACAATTATTTAAGAGGGTTGCCCAGGTGATCCCATATAGGAATACAAATATATTTTCTTAACCCTTGTCTACATTATCAAGAGAATCTATGTAAAATTTCAGATAAGGCGTTAGGTTTTGCGAGGTAAGGATGAATCACCCAGTCAGGAGTTATCTTTTAATTTTTAAAAATTACCTACAAATTGGTAAGATGCAAACTCAAAGAAAACATCTTGTTAAGATGTTTCGGCCAAACTAGCTTGCAAAATTCAAATTTTATTTAGTTTTCTGCAAATATTAGACTTTAAGTTAATCTGTCTGCATTGTAGTTTTATGCTAATGAATTTTGCGAGCATAACTATTATCATGCATCTACTGTTTGTTTTCTGTCTGCTTTTAATGAAATCTTTTAGCTCATACAGGTTCAAAAAAGATAATTTTTTACAGTTTTCCTGATTTGGAGCTATCAAAAACTAATATGAAGCAAATGAGTATTTTTAAGCAGAGGTTTTATCAAAAACATGTAAGATGCATAAATGTTATGCTTGCAGAACTGAATGCCATAAGCATACAATGTCCACTATTAGCGAAAAATGAATTAATGATAAAATAATCTTCTAAATTAATGATAAATAATCTTCTAAATTCTTCTAAATTAATGTTAAAATAATCTAAAATACTTAAAAAAATAATACCCATACAATAGGACAATGCAGATGAATGCAAAAAAAAATATGAGTAAGTTTATAAGGCATACATAAGTTAGAATACTTGAAAGGGAAAATAATGCAAATAGTAATTTCAGCAAGATACTATAAAAAAAACACTAAAAAAGCTAGGTGGTTCTATGTATCTAAATGCTATAAAAATACTAATCTTTAAAATTTCGTAAGTAAGTACAAGTTTCTGATACTTTGCAAACCAAAAAAAGCAAGGCCACGTTATTTACTCCGTGATAAGGTGAACGCCCACGTCTGCCAAACAAGAAAACAAACATAAGCATTACTTGCCTTCGGTAAGTCTCGTATATGGTTTGCGTCCAAAAAAAGTTCCTCCAAACTCCTGGAATATCGTAAAATGTCTTCAGGCACTGTTGGCAACGAGCAGTGCCGCTTGTCTACACATTCCACTTGGCGATTACATTTGAACAAAGGTATACATCGAAACATCGTGGACATTACACTTCGATCGAACTATGAATTAGTAAATCACTCTCACGACACATATTTGAGCACTTCACCGTTTGTAACACCACTTCAGCATTTTAAAAACTATTCAACGACATCAAAATACGCAAAAGTTTATCAAAGCACACCTTCCTCTCGAAAATGAAGCCACAGACTATCGATGTTGCCTGTTTTAAAAATACAAATTTCAATAGCTCTATGGATGCTCTGTGGCTCATTACCCATAGAGTGCCCATAGAACTACCTACCTATCAAATCGTTATCAATGGATCTCATAGGTAGTGATCTGTGGCAGGGGCAAAGAAGCATTTTTACCATTTCTACCAAAGCCAATTCTATTCAGTTGAGATTGCAAGATGTTAGACAAGGACACAGTACCAGAGGGAGGTACCTTTGATAATGTATAACACAGACCATGAACTTAATGTATAATATGGTAGGTACCTACCTATAGTGTTTTATGTCTATGGTTTTTACCTTGTATTTCCTCCTTGGCCCTGTGTTGGCCATAACATGATTTTAATTTTTAACCGACTTCAAAAAAAGGAGGAGGTTCTCAATTCGTCGGAATCTTTTTTTTTTTTTTTTTTTATTTTTTTTTTTTTTATCTATGTATGTTCACCGATTACTCGAAGACGCGTGGACCGATTTGAAAAATTCTTTTTTTGTTTAAGAGGGTTTTGTTTCCAGATGGTCCCATTTTAATCAGGTCAGGATCTGATGATGGGATCCTGGAGAAATCGAGGGAACTCTTCAAATTTTGTATGGACACATGAAACTATTTGAGTATTATTAGAAAGAGTAATATTTTCCAAGTTGTCCTATGGTCATCAGGTCAAGATCTGATCATGGGATCTTGGTGAAATCGAGGGAACTCTTCAAATTTTGCTAGTATACTTAAAGCGAGTTGGGTATTTTTTATAGTTACTGGTGCATATGCTACCAGATACTGATTTGATGACTAAAGTCATCAAGTCAGGGTCTGATGATGGGATCTTGGTGAAATCGAGGGAACTCTTCAAATTTTGCTGGTATACTTGAAGCGAGTTGGGTATTTTTTATAGTTACTGGTGCATTTGCTAGCAGATACTGATTTGATGACTAAAGTCATCAAGTCAGGGTCTGATGATGGGATCTTGGTGAATTTGAGGTATCTCTTCAGATTTTATGAACACACCTCAAGCAATTTGGGTATTTTACAACGCCTTGTGCATTTTATTGTTTTCCACTAAAAAGTATAAAATAAAAATGGGAAATGCTTTCCAAAAAACCAACTTCAAATGCCACTACAAAGAGTGAAATAATTTTTATTTAAATTTTAGGTACCTACACCAATTCGAAGTCGGGCGATTGTCTATGACTTCGTCATTTCTTCGCACATCAAGTAAGTAAAAAGGACTATTAAAACGTAGTGATTATATACTCTTTGACTATTAGGGATTGTATGAAACATTGCCCGACTTCGAATTGGTGTAGGTACCTAAAATTTAAATAAAAATTATTTCACTCTTTGTAGTGGCATTTGAAGTTGGTTTTTTGGAAAGCATTTCCCATTTTTTTATAGGAGTAATAATGTTCTTTGAATGTTCTGTGATAACACGTACCTAGTGATTATATACTCTTTGATTTTAACTAATGAACCCAATGAACCCATCGAATGAACCTATTTATTATTGAGTCAATTGTATTTGTTTTGTAATCATAATCATCTCACTATCATTGCCATTGGCATTAAAATGACTTTCAATTTAGGATTTATTGGTGGTGGAAATATGTCTACAGCAATTGCTAAAGGAATACTACAAAATGGTACGAACGGAATTTTATGTATTTTCCCTGAATTTTCACCCTTCATTTTAGTTTTAGCATTAATTTACGACAGGTTGCATAAAATTTATCTTGAAAAAATTGTGGTTTGGTTTTTTCTTAATACATTGAGGTATTACTTTCATTTAATTGTTGATAAATTTTAATATTTTCAGAAAATCATCCAGTATGTAAAATATGGGTATCTGGGCCAAGATTACATAACCTTCAACATTGGCAAGAGTGGGGTGCTAATGTGACAACAAACAGCGGTGAAGTACTAACACTTTGTGATGTTGTGTTCATTGGTGTGAAACCAGGGGTTTTGAACGAAGTTGTGGATGATTTATTAGGTTCATTCAAACCAGACCCACAAAAAACTGTATTGTTTATTTCAATGTTAGTTGGAATCACTTTAGAACAGTTGTGCAAGGTAAGATTCTGTGCTGATCTAAGGTATACCTACTTGAGAATCTCTTTGCCATTCCCAGATCATGTGTGGTTGCCACAACATTTTTCCCCACAGACCTACTTGGAAACAATATATGGACTGGCCCCGTCTACAAAATTAGCTTGACTATTTTTAATCTGTCAAGCAAGCATAATATTTGCTGCCTTGTTTTAATAAGTTAAGGGCAAATATTTCTCAATGAATCATCTTACTCCCTAAGGGGGATAATTTAAAAGTCCCTTTTTAGCAAAATGTTGGAAACATGGATTTTAGTGAGGTAAAAAGTAGTTTTTGTTAGTCCAGAATAAAATTTTTCTCCACTACAACAAACAAATTAGCTTTCACCCTCATATCCATTTCTGTTTATTTAACTTTACCGTGTTTGATTACAGGCTTTAAAGGGTGTGCCTGTGCAGTCAAGTGTGATCCGTACTCTGCCCAACATGCCTTTGGCAATAGGTGCTGGTTCCTGCATCTATTCAATAGACAACAATGTAACAATAGATCAATGTGCAGTTCTAGAAAATTTATTAAAAGGCTGTGGAGTTGTAGAAAAGGTTCCTGAAAAACTTATGGACCCGTTGGGTGTTCTTACTGGGTGTGGTCCAGCCTTTGTGAGTATGTTTTATGATTTACATAGTTTCTCTGAGGCTTTGCTAATGTGGATGAGATTTTAAAACATCCTGTGGAATTCATGAAGTACTGGGTATGTTAATACACACTGTATATCTGTTCCAAATTTCAGCCAAATCTCTTATGCCAGTTTCCAATATTCTATCTATCCATGGGTTGCTTGACCGCTATGAACTTGGCCCTCCCATGGTCAGCGGGACGCGGGGAGGGTGTGCGATTGGCTATACACGATACAATGTAATGACTCGCATCTTGAGAATTCGCCCATGGAATTTTCTTGAGTATGTATCACAAGATTAATATTGTCATGTGTAGCGTAATTCACGTCAGTCACTGACAGCTGATAAGTTGAGCGCACTGATCCCTATTCTATGGATCCACAGTGAACCTAGCCTGAATTGTATAGAATGTTTAATCCATAGAATAGAAATCTGTGTTTGAGTAGCTCCCTGGGAGGGCCAAGTTTATAGCGGTCTAGCTATAGCAATAGAAATTTGACATTACTTGTATGGAGCTTCTGCTGTAATAAAAATTACCATCAGCCTTAAAGATGTATTCACATCAAAAATCACTTATATTTTCCAGATGTACATAGTAATAGAGGCACTAGCAGACGGAGCAGTAAAGCAGGGTGTGTCCCGTGCAACGGCGTTGAGGCACGCCGCGCAAATGGTAGCGGGCAGCGGTCAAATGGTGCTACAAAGTGGGAAGCATCCCGGTGTTTTAAAGGATGAAGTGTGCTCGCCCGGTGGATGTACGATCTGTGGGGTTGCTGCTCTTGAGAATGGGAATTTAAGGTTAGTTATCAACTTATCACCTTACAGTACTCGTTTAGTGTTCTCTTTGGTTTTCTCCATTGAGTCTGACCACTTGTCACTGCAGCCTAGCTAGGAAGCAGTGAATCTGCACATTGTTGGCTTATGGGCAGTAAAATTGCAGGAATGGCAGTATCATTTTCACATGATTAAATCCTTGCTAACAAGTCTCATTTCAGAAAATCAGTATGTACCTCTTGCAAGTAATGATGCAAATAATTAATTAAAAAAACTGTCGCCCATTATGTAAAATATTACTGTACCAAAATATTGTAAAAATTAAAATGGCAAAATACCATTGGTTAAACATATTAAAGGATCAGCACTTACTGACGCCACACATATAATTTTAGGCTCCGCCCTGAAGCCGGATTTTTAATTTGTCAAAACTGTAAAATTGCACTAATGTATGCAAGCAAAAGCACTATGTGCTGTCATCGGTACCGAAATGTACGACGCGCGACGCCATATTTGAGAAATGTTTGGCTTCAATATACATCACATCTTTCCCATCCTCTAAGTGTAGCGTATTTCGTATTGCAAAATACTGACAGTTTTCAAACGCAAGATGCGCATCATAAAAGTGCAGTAATGCTATGGCATGGCCTCACAGACCTAGGAAACAATAAGGACAGGCCCCGTCTACAAAATTAGCGTCTACTGGCGCATAAGATGGCGTCGCCTAGGGTAGTAGCTCAGTACACGAAAATTCGACAACTAAATATCTTGGAGCTCATCATGTCGCCGGATGTCACGCATGGCTAGGCTAGAATGAACGAATAGGGCCTGCAGTTCTGTTGTCTCCATGCATGGTATGGCCATGCGCCGATGCGCCATTTGGATCTGACATGATAAAAGTGGCAGTAAGGATTCCCATTGCTAACTACCTATTGTATGTTTTCAGGGCTACAATGATCAACGCCATAGAAGCGGCAACATCGAAAGTAAGAGAAATTAAAAAGGAGTAATTATTTAACACAATTTAACATAATAAAGTGTACAAACGCTACTCTGTAATGAAATATTATCATTTCAAAGCAAAAAAATTATACACATAAAAATGTGATAGCTGTAAAGAGTAGCTTTTTTCATAGGTAATTTTTTTTAGGTTTCAATAATCGGTTTGACCGTTAGTTATGTGATCGACCTCTCAGTACATTGTACCGTAATTTAAATGCGTCTCGTTAGATCGCAGTTTTAGGTATTTTATACGTATTATTTGATATTTTGTTGCTGTTTTCCCTTTGTGCTCTGTCTATTTATGTGATGAATCTTTAAACGTGCAGTATCAAAATAAAGACATTCCATTGCCCATCAAATGAAGAGAATGGTTACGTCCTCGAATATAATGTTGAAGTTCCTTTTTGAGTGTGTGATTAATATTTAAGTAGTTAAACTACTTGTACTTGTATTACAAAGTAAAAAAAAATAGCAAGTGATTTAATGTCGGGGTTCTATTTTATTTTAATATCTTTAGTACTTAATATTTATTATTTTATGTTTTATTTATGTTCTGTATGAGAAGAATTTACCATAGGCTAACATTAAGTTAACAATTATTATAATTGGCATAACATTCCGCACAAAATTAAAACTAGACCAAACACCAGGAACAGTTTTTAAAGATCGTTAAATAGCGAAATACTAAGTCATGGAAGAATATATTCCACTAAAGCTCTTCTTGCTCTAAAGCACTTATTGATTTTTTGGATACTTAAATTAACTATTTATACCGTTCGTGCTAGTGGTTTCTGGGGTAGTTTTTGTTTTCATGGTTGTCCTCATTCTTTCCAATGCAGTATGTCCAAATATAATGTACAACTTACAAGTATGATTGATTTTACCAGTACAGTATGAAAAAGTATCTTTTAATACCTACCTCGTAGTTTCTTTAAGTTTTTCATAGTCATTTTGTTTTGTGTTTGCATTAAGTAATTTGCTCAAGCTTTGTTGGGTCAACAGCTAGAGTATTATTTCATCTATAATCTGACTCTCTACCTTGAAGATCTGGATTATACTTAATGTTTTTTTCTATTTATTACTTTTTGTATTTCTTATGTTAAAAAAATATGCTTTCAATTGTCTCTCTAATGTTAAAAAATATATATTTGTGTACAATCACAGATTTTATGTACAATAAAAACAGTAGTAGTTTACTGAAACATATTGTTGAGCAATGTGTATATAGAAATCTCATTCCTGTCTCTTCTGATGCTATTATATTATGTGAATCCACCTTTATGCTTATTTTTATGCAATTTTTTGTGCCAAATTTTTATTTTTGTATGTGTAGTGATGAATTTTAGAAAATTCAAAAATAAGTATGACTTATTACGCTTTCTAGGGTCGAAATAATGCTCTTAGGTTTATTCGGAGCCTGCAAAAATAACGTTCGTTATTTAGTTTTTGTTGTGTAGTATTGTTTGTGTTGTACATTAGAATTTAGGTTGTCATAAGATTTATCTGAATATAAATAAATGAATAATTGAATAAAAATGTTTCTTATTTTAGGTATATTTTAGATTTTTTAAATGTACATAGCTGTTATAAAAAATTGTAACTGAAATATTAAATTAATATTGATAAGTAGTTACTCGCTAGTGCTGCACACGTTTTGCCGTTTTCGATATGTGGTTTTCCAGTTGCAATTTAAATATTATTACGGTTTTACATAACAATAAAACCGATATTATGTGCCGAGAGGAGAAACATGTACCATTGTTGAAGAAGCAGTCTGTACCTCGCCTGTGCATCTGTGGATTCACCATAGACAAAGTAGCTTATCTTACCCAATAGAGGGCGCTAGTATCTCATCCAGCAAGACAGTGGCGACACCGCCGCCATTTTTACGTTCATAGTCTTCACCAGGAAGAACTTCCTGTAATGGTACATGTTTCTCCTCTCGGCACATAATATCGGTTTTATTGTTATGTAAAACCGTAATATTAATGTGCCTTGGAGAAACATGTACCATTGTTGAAGACGTGTTTGTTATCTGCTGGTGAAATGTAATATACACAACGCTATGATGAAAAAGGAATTTATCTGTCAAGTAAAATAATCTTCAGTACTAAGTTATTTATTCTATTCCTTCATATTGATATTCCTATAACATAAAAAATATTTACTTGAGGGAAAAAGAACATAAATTAATCAACTGTATTTAAGTGATTCAGATTCACATTCATACATTAATACGTACAGTACATTATTATTGATGTCGAAAACAAAAGAAAATAAAAATCAAACAGGCTTAAATGTGTTAAAAAATAAGTTTCGATCATTTTTAGGTAATTCAATATCACGGCAATAATGATTAAAAAACGTATCTGATGATTTCCAGTTGCCCCGAGACAATATATCGTCTATTGGTTGGTTATCTGCCCATGCCAAGGAAGCTACTGCTGATCTACAACTCCCCGGAGGTGCATGAATGCCACTATCCCTAAGAACTGTTCGAACCCAGTTGCCTATTACAGTCCGTGATGCAGCTTTTGTTTTACTACCAACGGTAATAAAAAGACTGTCTAAATCTTTAACTTCAGATCTCTTTGAGCTGCTTTTCCCTATTAGAGATCTGACTAATGTCACCGGGCATATGTTTTTATCATGATGTTTTGAAAGTTTCCACGCTGATTGCCTAGAAGAGTGTGTGTCTGTCTTCGAACCAAAGGCTGGTATTAAGTATATATTTTCTCCAGCGTCATAAAAATAATTACTTGAAATTTTTAATAAGGTAAGGTCGTGAACCCTGCGTCCCGATGCTAGCAACAATATCGTAGCAGTTCTTCTAGATATTTCGAAAAGTGTATCTTTTGGTGAGTTAGAAGATAACCACTCAAGCACAATCCTTGGGTCCCATATGAAGGATGGCTTGGTAACTTTTGGTTTAGAAACACCTATTGCTTTAAGGGTGTGTTTAATTATGAAATTTAAAAATGGATGATTTTCTAAATGGGGACCACAGAACGTTAAGATGGCAGATTTATGAACCAGAATGGTATTGAAAGATAAATTTTCATGTAAAAAGAGATATATCAAAAATTTTGCTACATCTGCCGGTAGAGGTGATTTGGGATCTACTTTGGAGGTTTTGCACCATTTTAACCATTTTTTGATAGCTGGTAAGTAAGTTGTCAAGGTTGATGGTCTCCAACTCTTCTTTAGCAAGTCTTTTTCTTGACTAGACCACTCTTTTATTTGGGCACCCCACCCCCAATTTTCCAGACTTTCAGGGTTAATGTCTGCACCTGTGGCGGATGCTGTGATGTTGTGGCATCTATCAGGGTCTCTGATAGATTCCGTAGTTCGTGTGGGAGATCTAATGCTCTGGCTTTCAGATCTTGCAGCCAAAATGCACGAGGCCATTCGGGCGCTACTACAAGGTATACTCCTGTCGCACTGTTCAGGTGTGTCAATACTTTCGGCAGGAGGTTTGGAGGAGGGAATACCCATGCTAACTGATGTCTCCATGGTCTGCTGAAGGCATCTATATAGCTTGCTGATTGATCTTTGCAGTCTAAGGTAACGTAATTCTGCACTACCGCTGTCTGCCGTGTCGCGAACAAGTCGATCTCGGGTTGACCCCATTTCATAAAAATCTCCGCTGTTGCACGTGGAAGAAGATGCCACTCTGCTGGAGGTTTTCCCCGTGATAGTTTGTCCGCGATTACATTGTATCGTCCCGGGAGGTAATGAGCCGATAATGTGATCTGAAACTTGTCTGTCAGATACAGGAGTTCGAATGTCAACGACAGTAGGGCCAGTGACTTCGTTCCTCCCTCCTTTCGAATATACGCTATGAGCGTTCGATTGTCCGATTGGACCATGACGTGCGAGTTTTGAAGCGTCTTCGTGCTGTTCTTGATTGCCATTAAGGTAAGTGAGGTGTAATTCGGTATTCTAAGGCTACGACGACTTCAAAAATTAAAATAAAAAAAACTAAACCTGATTTCTGTTTGAAAGTTTTTTTAAAAGAACATTGGTCTTTTGCCAGCTAATACGTGCATGAATTAAGTGATTTTAGTTAGAATTTTATTTTTAAATAATTTATTGGTAGACCTCTTTTTTCCTTCTTATTTCGTGATAAAATTTGACTCAGCTTTTTAATTCGTGAATTCAGGGTTTTTATTTCGGGATAAACTTTTTTACAATAATTTCATGATATTATATTAAAACATTTTAAATAAAAATATAACAGGGTTTAAAACATTAATATACCAATAAAGATATTCGATTTCTAAAGGAAAAACATGTTACATTAAGCTCAAATTCAGCTTTAAATACAAACTGTTCCCTAATCATAACTGTTTTCCACGATATCGCTTGCATACCTTAGGACCAATAGATTTTTTTCGAGATAAAAAGTAGCCAATATCCATCCAGGATAATGTAGCTCTCTATTAGTGAAATAAATATCAAAATCGGTTCAGTAGATTTTAAAATAAAAAAATAGTAAAAAATAACCCTTAAAAGTAAACAATTATTCATTGTTAATACCTAATTATAAACTGTAGAGATTACTCAAATATCTCTTATATAATTGGAATCTCCAAAATTCAAATACCAATTTCTTGAAAAAAAAAATTGGAGTCCATGTTAAATCAAAAATCATTAAGTTTTGATTTAACATGGATACAAAGGATTTTGTTGCTATTATTTCAACATGAAATTTTCGCGTAAAAGTTTTAGTTTCAAATAACTTCCTTTATTATAAAAATAAACTAAAAATTTTGAAAAACTAAACCAACTTTAATAGTAAGTAATTTCAGCAAGTTTGAAGTCTTCTAAGCTCGATTCAATTTATTAATATTCAAGATAATTTATTTAAGACAGATGATTTTTTGTACGGTATATCTTATTATATTCCATGTGGCTTAAACATAACAAAATAACTTTAATTTTTTCCTACTAATCACAAACCTTTACAAAGTAATGCCTGCAGGTATTTGATGGGAACAGTTACTTTTTTATCTTACAGAGAATTTTGAGTTGAGTACCTAAGTGAGATTTGTAATGAAACTTGAAATGTAGAACTTTATGTTTATTAACCTAAGACACATATTTCATCACTAAAACTAATAAATTGATATGCATACTTTAATACTTAAGTTTAAGTTCCTTATCACGAAATTAAAAGTGAGTGCTAAAATAAAAACATCTTATTTCGTGATACTTATTTTGGAAAAGTCCTGGGGCCTTATTCTGTATCGTTCACTTAGTTAGTTAGTAACCCAAACTGGGTTATTAACTAAGAAAACGGAGGCAAAAATCCAATTTTTGTATTCTTTTTGTACAAGATAGCAACTAGCATGGTATACTGATATGATACCATACCGACCTAGGTTGGTAATTTGTGCAAAAATAGGATTTTTGCCTTCGTTTTCTTAATTAATAACCCAGTTAGAGTTACTAACTAATTAAGTGAACGATACAGAATAAGGCCCCTGTACTTAAGTTTGTAAATCATTCAAAAAACATTTAAAGTTACTATTAAATATCCTGAATATAAAGATATTATATGAAAATAAATGAAGCAAAACGAACTATAAATAAAACCATGCTACTAGTACCTATGCGAGTTCACCTTAAAAATTCAAATTTAGGTTTAGTTCAAACTCGTATTTTAAGAATTTTATTGAAAAAATCATATACCGAATGTAGCTCATAAGAAAGTTCATTACTTTAAAATTATGATTTTGATTTTATATTTAAAATATCTTGATTAATAAATTAATACACTAGCTTTAAAAAAGAAACTCATAAATTCTTAATTCGGTAGTGATACGAAATACGCAACCTAAGAAAAATAAGATGCCGGCTATTTCGTGAGTCGATTAATTGCAATTTTAAGTGAATTTAGTACTTGTATTTATCTCTGTCCTATATTATATTAATTGTAAAGAAACACAAATTTACACCATAAAAAACTTAATTCAAATAGACTTACCTTTGTCTTTCTGTAAGCTTATAAAGTATGATGTTTAAGCTTACGGTAAATACAAGCGCGCAGGTGTACTACAGCGGTTTGCGGCCTACTTAGGTTTCAAAGAGTCGTATTGGTCTGAGCTTTTTCACCAAAATTCTCATACTCGATTTTTTAACGGGTAATATGATGAAGATTTAGAATTTACGTTAAACTTATTTATAACATGTCTTTATTGCTTATTTTTACGCCAGAAGCAAAAACTAACGAAATTACGAGATATACCGAATTACCCCTCACTTACCTTAGTACAGCATAGAGTTCCTTTTTGTTGCTGTGCCACTGTTTTTGGTGATTCGACCAGGTTCCTGACATTAATTTCCCATCTAGTTGGGCCCCCCACCCCCAATTTGAGGCGTCCGTCGCCAAGAAGTGGGAGGCAGGTTTCAGATGAATTGGTGACTTGAGATGAGTGGCTCCGCGCCACCACTTCATTTCCTGTTCCACGACATGCGGTATTCGTCGTTTTAGCCGAGGGCGTTTCTTGTCGAAATGTCTCAGGAACATTTGGATTTTGCGACAGTGTAACCTGCCTCTGGGTATCACAAAGTTCGCGAAGTTTAGTTGTCCCAGTAGTCGCTGCAATTCGCGAAGACTGATGCAATTTTTCATCAATGACTCTCTCAATGCGTCGTTGAGAATGTTTATCCTTTTTGTTGGTAAGGACATTGAATTTTCCTTTGTCTGCCAGCGGATACCCAGGTATTCTAGGTCTTGTGAGGGTGTTAAAATTGATTTCTGGTAATTTATTTGCCAGCCCAGGTATTCCAAGTGTCTCACGGCTTCCGCAGCCTGACGACAAAGCTTGGAGTGGTCTTGGTGGACCAGAAGGAAGTCGTCTAGATAGACTAGCACTCGACATCCCTTCGCACGAAGGGTTTCCGCAACCCAACATGTTACCGAAGAAAACAGGTGCGGCGCTGACGCCAGGCCGAAAGGTAGGCAAGTCATCTGGTACAACTGATCTTGGTAGCTGATCCGCAGGAATGGTCGGTGAGATGTCGCGGCCGGAATGTGGAAGTAAGCCTGGGAAATGTCCAGTTTTATCATCCAGTCTCCCGGTTGTAAAAAACTGGGAACTGAAGCATGTGAGATCAGACGAAACCGTTTCGTTTTGACAAATTTGTTTAGCTCTCGAAGGTCGAAGATCGGTCGCATTGATCCGTCGTTTTTCTTTCGTAAGAAAAGTTTTGAGATGAAACTGGACGTTTTTTTGTGAACTACCTCCAGTACATTTTGGCTCAGTAATTCTTGAATCATTTGAGTCATGGCAGGTGACGGTTTGGTTGTATATTGGTGCATAATCCGTTTTGTGGGCAATACCAGGGGAGGTTTTTTGTTCAAGGGTATTCGGAATCCAGTTATTATTGAAATTATAAAATCGTTCGCACCCAAAGTTCGCCATTGGTTTTTGAAATTTATTAAATACCCTCCCCTGAATTGCGTTGAATAGTCACTTTTTTGTATCTTTGTTTCGAAAAGTAGTTTTCTTATTGTGTTTGTAGTTCTCACTTTTGCTTTTATATGTTTGCTTCGGCTGTTGTTTACTGGAAGTGTCGTGAAAGCTATTTTTATTTTGCGTCTGTGACCTCGATGTAGACGGGAATTGTTCTTTATATTTCCTTTTAAGATGTTCTTTATTTGTAGGCGTTTGCGGAGGTGATAACCAGAAGTGCGGGCCACCAAGAGATTGAATGAACGCTGCAAGTTTGGCTTTATCAAATAAAAATTCCTCACTAGGAGGTATATTAGTAAGAGCCGCCTGAATACTCTTATTCGGAATCTCTGCTAATAATCTCCTGCGCCTAGATTCAATACATTCGGCCCTTTTACCGCAAGCAATTTGTAAAGTTTGTTCTGATAATTTGTAGGGCTGTGATGATTTGCCGAACGTTTCCGTAAATTTATTAAAGAGGGTATCCGGATTAAGTTCGTCTGGGTTTTTATGAGCCCAATCGATGACCCCTTGTAACCCCGATTGTAACAGTTCTCTTTGTTGTAACAAGGCATTTGTGATAGCGGCCATAATATCCTCAGTAGATGCGAGATAATCTTTATTCTTATCTAGTGAGCACATTTCGTCGTTGACTTTCAATTTACAGAAACCCGGTGAAGCCCGCAAATCTGATAAAGAATTTTTATACCGTATATGTTGCCATGTGGGTGAATTAAAATGTTGCAACTCGATTAATTGACGCAAGCGCTTATCATCGGCGGGTTTAAGGACTTTTTTCTCATCAAAATTAGTCTTACAGAAGCCAAGATCCAAGGGTTTCGATTTTTCCGCTGACGGGTTTATTA
Source organism: Coenonympha glycerion (assembly GCA_963855885.1). Classification (NCBI taxonomy): domain Eukaryota; kingdom Metazoa; phylum Arthropoda; class Insecta; order Lepidoptera; family Nymphalidae; genus Coenonympha; species Coenonympha glycerion. The sequence goes on along the minus strand of OY979637.1, from coordinate 8,391,012 downwards.
AGAAATCTTTACCGATATTATTAGGTTGTTCGGCAGACACATCATGTTGGGGCGCATTTGCCTGAGGTACCCATGGTTGATGCATTATAAAATTAGTGAGAAAACTCACCTGGTCGTATAACGCGTCGATCCGAGGATCGACCGTTACCTGTGCATCCCGCTTTCGTTTCTTCCGCTGAGGTTCCTCTCGGTCCTGATCACTACTCGAATCGCTGCTGGAAGTTGGCGAGTGCTCTCGTTCAGAATTCCTCTCGGGCGCCATTGAGTCCGAAACACCAGACTCATTTTGTTCAAGGCTATTGGCTTCCATAGCTTTGATGCGCACGCGGCGAAAGTACACAACGCTATGAACGTAAAAATGGCGGCGGTGTCGCCACTGTCTTGCTGGATGAGATACTAGCGCCCTCTATTGGGTAAGATAAGCTACTTTGTCTATGGTGAATCCACAGATGCACAGGCGAGGTACAGACTGCTTCTTCAACAATGGTACATGTTTCTCCAAGGCACATTAATAAATTATTTTATCAAATCAGATAATCTTATACCGGAAGCACACAGTTCACCCGGGATAACAAAACGATCAAACAAATTTTTTATGTCCGAAGGCATGTGCGAGGAACCCACATTAAACATTCGAACTGAAGTCTTCAATAATACCCACATGACACGAACTATTTTCATTCTCACTCTTACACATAAGTCTTTTCGAAGACTCCTCTTTATTATATTCTCCACTTATACCAACTTTATTACACTGGGTAGTCACTGGTCAAATCCATCTCCGATTGCTGCCTTATTCTCTTTTGATAAGCCCGACCGTTCAAAATGTTATATCCTTTTCCTTTCTTTGGTGAGAAAACACTTCCCTCGCTTTTCTCTCTTTTGCAAAACCCAAATAGTCCATCGGACCACTAATGGTGATCGTCGTGGTGCATGTAAATTTTTCTCGTCGACTGTTTGGGCGTGAATGGATGGTACGGATGTACGCACACAGACCTCTTTGTGAACAGAAACAGCGACATTCTCCGAGCGAATCCGACACCTATGTCTATGCTTTTGTGCCTCGGTATCTCCATCATAACAATTTCTTCCTCTTCAGGCTTGAAACAGTTCATTTTCTGAAGACTGGTGCGAATTTTGGCCATTTTCGGTAGTCTCAAACGATTTTGTCTACGTTGAAAAAAGGAGCCAGCTTTCGGACGCACATTGTCTCCGCTGCTATCTCTATTCAGCAAGAATGCCTTATCACTCGCGTATTCCTTGTTCGCTTCTGGCGTCAAGTCTTCTGAACTCATCACTTCAAGTTTGTCGCATTATTTTATGCGTAATATTTTGTTTTAACTAGCTGTTCATGGTATTAGAAAAGGTGCTACTTAACTTTGGCATTGATTGAGTGTGACGCTCGGCTGCGATAAGATTATTAAGATTAGGAGGCGTGATTACGTCTATGATTTTTTAATTCTTTGATTTATTACTGTACACCGGTTTTATCACTGTTAATTAGTTGTTCGGTTTCCCCGATCCACGAGTTTAAAAGGTGGGAAATTTAAAATTTTAGACGAGCAAATTGCAATTTTTCCGTTTACTAAAATGAACGTTTATATACTAGTATGTTTATATTCTGACTAAGTAGATAACCCGCAAAATGACCAGCAGCCTACGTGCTAGTAGTAGGAGCTTAGGTAGGTATTACTCGTACCTACCTATGTAATAGTTATTGTCAAAAACCTCATGTGCACACCTTTAGTAATGAGTCATTGGGAATTAAGCCGTAACCCAGTACTAAATGTTGTTCTTTTTGTTTTTAGGTTTTGGTTGTTTCAAAAAATTGAATTTCAAACTGATTTCAGTCGCCTTTTTGGAAACGTTGAAAATGGACGAGGGATCGCTTGAGTAAGATACCTACTTACCAATAGATATGAAGGTATCGTTCGTTCGTTTCAGGCTTCTGCCGACGGGTGTCCACTGCTGGATAAAAGCGTCCTGCAATGATTTCTAGCCCGCACGGTCCTGCCCGCCACTTTTACTTATCTACCTAGTTCAGCGCCTTTCCGCGACTTTTTTAATGTCGTCAGTCCATCAATATTTTAAACAGATTACAGTCTACATTATACATGAATATAATATAAGTATATATATTAGGTATTCTCTGGTAGGTAACAAAAATATTTTTAAATTCATCAGGTTTACATATTTTATTGAAAGCAAAAGTCTCGGAACTAATTTTCTCATCCAAAATTGTAAATGTGTAGAAGGCAAAAAATACGAATGAAACAAAAACAAGGCTTTACCTAACCTTGTGCTCATGTAGCCGTGAGACGCTACTTACTTACTTGTTTTCCGATTTTTAACTGACTTCGATACTTAAATCCCTAATTCAATTCTTCAATAATTATAAGTAGGTACTTACTTAATCATCAACTGTAACGGCTAAGACTTAATTTTTTCTGTGGTAAATTTACTCTACCTAGGCACCTATGTAAAGAAGACACTAACATTTTAAGAGTCACCTAAGCCCTTAGGTGACAGTTGTTGTATGTGAAAACTGTCACTTAAGGGCTTAGGTGACTCTTAAAATGTTAGTGAAAACGAGCATAAGTACCTAAGACTCCCTTATACATAAACAGGTAGGTAAGTAGGTCACCTACCTACTTAGATAGGTACATCGGTTGACCGTCATCATCATCTACCACAAAATAAATATTATTCCATATAGGTAAATAATAAATATAAATTATTATTCAACAGTTTATAATAATATGAAAGGGGACCCTGGTGGGCGATACGGAAACAGTACCTAGTTTAACTATTAAAATACTGGATATTTCCATGTAAGTCTTATTGTCACTTTGCTAAACTTGATTAGGTACCAGAGCAGGGAAACATAATTTTAAGCTATGCAACATACCTACACGCAAAAGCCTTTTTTCAGCTGAAGTTAACACGTAAAATGTCGGCATTATTTTCAGTACCTACTTGAATAACTAGTGGTCTAAGATCCCGCCATACAACGACCTTCATATGCAGCGAGCTGCTTATTGGATGAAAACTATTTTATATCCAATTAAATATGTCAATAAAATATATATCGCAAGTGGGTTGCCTAAAAAAATTCAGTTCAGGGTATGATTAATTAAGAATTAAAAAAAAAAACCATTGTAACATGGACTCCTATTTGTTACAGTTTAGTTGACATTGTAGTTCAAATTAGATTGGATCTTATAAATAGTGCTTTTTGCCAGAAATAATTTCCTGGCTGAGGAAAGTATTTCTGCTCTATATTTTTTGGCAAAAGAAAGTTAACGGATAATAAAATCGTAGGTAAATAAGCACAATTGCAATTTGCGACCTGAATCGCTCATCCAATCTAATTTGAACTAAGATGTCAACGGAACTCTAACAAAGCGGAGTTCATGTTACGATGGATTTTTTTAAAATTCTTAATCATACCCTGGACTGAAATTTTTTAGGCAACCCACTTGCGATATATTTATTGACATATTTAATTGGATATAAAATAGTTTTCATCCAATAAGCAGCTCGGTGAAGGTCGACCTTACTTGGGATCCCCTACTATAGGTAGGTACTCTGCTCGATAGAGCATTTTAAGTATAGTTTAATTGTCTTACTCTTTGGGCTGTGTTCCAACGTACCTACCCAATAAATCTAAAGTGAAACAAGTACCTACCTAGCCAATTGCATTATCATACCCATTCACGTGTAATATACTTTTAATTGCATTTAAATCACTAACAAAGTTAGTAAGTAGGTAGATACCTACCCTAATACCTGACCACAACCTGACTTTAAATTCTAAGTAGGTACATACGAAGGAGTCATTCGACTGAGGAAAAAAATTAAAAACAAACTGCGTAACAGTGCAAGGTTGAAAAACGTTTTTCCGACGTAGCGAAGTCAAGGCGATATTATGGCCGACTTTTCCCATTTCAATGGTTTGTGCAGACCAGTAGAGTTGTGTAGAGCTTGAGGACAAGACGATGGCTATTCTTGTCTCATTTCATTAGTTTGTGCAGACTAGTAGAGTTGTGTAGAGGCCGAAATGGTGACAAGGCAGGCAACTGCGCGTACGCCTGCGTCACTGTAGATTTTCCCGCAGTGTGACAACTGCAAGTGTTTAACCTGACTCATTTGTTGCCATTTTGGTTTTCATTGCGCTATGTAGGTATTGAGACCGATATCATCAAGCGTTACGCTCGTCGCTTGACGCCTCGTTGCCTCTGATAATGTAAGTGAAATTATATATATATTTTTTTTTATGTACTTAGTCCTTGTTACCTTTTTTTAGATTATAGCTATCAATTTAGGTGTAGTGTAATAAGTATTTTTGATGCCTACATCATACCTTTTTGGTAAAGATAACTAATGCTGAGTTATCATATTATTATCATTGTATCATTTTATCGACCTTTTATACTCTGCTAATGTACCTATATAGATACCCCGGTAGGTAATGTATATTACTAGGAAGTAGGCTGCTATTTAGATATTGGTAAATACAAGTATTTTACCTACCTACACGCTAGGTTTTTAAAGGATTAAGTAGGTACCCTATTGCATTAATTCAATTCAGCAAAAATAAATTGACACTAAATTAGTCCATAATAAAGTATTTTGAAAGATATTTATTATAGGACTAGATCGACAAAAAATAATAATTATAGAATTCCACGAGTTTTTCAAATTAAGTACCTAGAATTTGTTTTGTGTGAAAATTGTTATATTCAAAGCAATTTACGTATGTGGTCTAAAACGTCGCGTTAATCACCAATTAAAACAGGTTTAATTTTTAAACGTTATCATTATACTCGTACAATGGAATTAATTCGTTTCAACGAACTTACCCATTTATTTAATTTATTTTCGCATTGTCGCATAACAAAGCCGGTGTGAGTCAGACATATTATACCGAGTACCTACCTGGGTATATCTTTTATCGAAGATAACTGCGACTAACTGTAATAAAGATACATAATCATTAAATCAACAAATAAATATTATGAGTTTTATTTACATACAAATAAGGTCTTATTTTCCTTACGTATAGATTTTCATCCAACTAAGTATATCACGTAGATGATAAGGTGATAATATGGCAAAAGGAAAACTAGTCGTTTGTGGGTGTTGGTTTCAGTTAAATTGGAGCGACATAGCGAGAAATGGGGTTGTGCTTTTCGCTGGAGTGCGGAGATTGTGACATTTGCTGCAACCCTTGTTGTCTCGCTCTGAGCGCCTGCTGCCTGATCCCGTGCTGCTGTCCCAACGCTTGCGGTCAGCAAAACCAGAACCACCCGCCCACCGTGATAGTCCAACAACCGCCCGTCGTGGTAGACCAACCGCCGCCGCCTCCGGGCTACCCCTACCCATCGCAACCCGGGTACCCCGGATACCCCCCGCCAGGAGGCTACCCGCACCCGGGTTACCCCCCACAAGGAGGATACCCGTACCAGAACCAAATGGCAAGATAGCCGAACTCTAGAAATCTCAAAGTCATATTATAGCAATTTTAAGGTGAGATATAATATTATTTAAGTAAAATTGTCACCTTGATTGGGGCTCTGCCTATCGTAGGTCATTACAAATACCTAGGCTATTACGTAATAGGTAGTCGTGGTTAGGTTCATTCCCCACCCCGCTTGCTTTATTATTTATTTAATGTTTATTAATCACTAATGTTGAGTGTTATCTTGTTTTTAGGTTTTCATTTATCAAATAGTCTATATGTACTTAAACCTACCAACGAGTATCTATCTATCTGTCTGTCATCTACGTCTAACTTCCTAATTTTCTGCGTGATCTTATGATGATGTTTTATTTTTTGTTTTGTTTTTGAGTGCTAAAAGCAACTTATAAAACCACTATAGGTATCTAATTAGTTCTATAGCCATTTTAGGTGCTACTTATATTTCGATAGATATCTAAATTAAATTATTAGATTAGATGAGTTTTGTTAATCATAGCTGTAGGTAAAGTAAAATCAGGAGAGTCATAAAATATTCTTGAATTTTCCTCAAAGTACCTAAGTACTTACCAACCGATCATTATCATTTTAAATAATAAAATGTTTATTGATACTTGTATCCATTTTATCCTTGCATTGTTACAATGATAAGTTTTTTTACTGGCCCACATCATAATTTAGGATTATATATATTATATATTTTTTCCAGTAGGATTACATATTAGTAATATTTATAAATTAAAATTGATTTTTACGTAAGTGGTTTACGTAAAAATCACGTATTTTTTCACGACTTAACTGTTATGGAATTTAAAATTCTACAGTCACATTTGGAAAGCAGTTTTGTGCCTAAGAAGAACGGGCAAGAAATTCGAGACTTGCGTTCGTAGGTAAGTTTTTTATAAACTAAAACTATCCTGGGATGTTACGTAACTCAGAGAAAGACTATATATTTTATGCCAAAACTATTTTTTTTAAATAAAGCTGTATCTACTTATATAGTCGTTACACTATTTAGTCGTTACAATAAAATGTATCTATATACTATTTAGTCGTTACAATAAAATGTATCTAATCCAACTATAACACCAGTTTATCAACGTTCTTGTGGTCAAATACCGTAAAATGAGAAAAAGTGCCTGTCTATGAAAAAAATCAATTATCATTCACGTCACGTAGCTTCAACAATTCCGGTTAGATTTTGTTTGCAACGTAAATCGTCACCGGTTGTGTAACGGGCCGACTAAAATTCTGAAGTAAGTCTACTTTGTATTTTGAAAGGCTGCCGATGCAGCGCGCCACCGGAACCTATAACGACGCACGTCACTTATGATGCTATATGAGCTATATCGTTTCTTTGCGAAGTTATTACCATCGGAACACCTTACCCTGGGAACTTTCAGCCCCGCTCTCCACTACTATTGTAGCACACTTTCAGCTTTGAAAAATACGTAATAGCTTATCTGATTTAGGCTGCTTTTCGGAAAAGCTCAGTGATGTGCGTGATGATTCATTGGTGCACATATCTTAGTACTGGTGGAAACGGACTCAACTAAGATATGTTTTTAAAATGATGCATGCGAGTGGTGTAGCTATGTGCCTGCCCAATATGACCATACTATCGATACATCGCATAGATCAAGCTGAGCATCTTCCTCGCACAGCTATCCCAGGTAGCAAGTGACGTCGGCGACTAAAAAATGACGTCATTCTTAAGTTAATTTAGGGTCAGTACAAAACGTCCTAGATAGAGACCTCGGAGACTGAAAAATGACGTCATTCTTAAGTCATTTTAGGGTCATTACAGTAACGTCATTGTTGTACGTCATACTTACGTACCATTATGGTACTGTATTGTACGTACTGTATGCGTCATTAATGATACCTCCGAGCGACGTCATTTTACAGTCTATCCCTAAACTTAAATGTCCTCCGGTTGACGTCAATTGCATGGCGTATATAAGTGGTCTCAAAGAGCTAAAGAACATAATCCCAGGTAGCAAGATGACATCGGCGACTAAAAAATGACGACATTCTTAAGTCAATTTGGGGTCAGTACAGAAACGTCATTATTGTACGTCATACTTACGTACCATTGTAGTACTGTATTGTACAGCATAATTAAATATGTTTGTTACTCCACCACTAGATGGCGCTATACTGTTTAATGTACAAACTGTATTGCACTATGAAGATTGTGCGTTCGCCACTTATATAGTTCGAGGTTTGACCAAATAAATCGACACTTCGTTCTCTACGGGGTAGTTGTATAAATAAACCCCAAGAGGGAGATTCGAGACTGATGAAAAGCAGCATTTAAATTTATGACGCCTGACGGGTAATGTGAATAATATAACAAAATTTGATCATTGATGTGTTGAATCTTTTGCATGACGTCACATCAATGTCAGTCGCTGCCCTAATATTATGTAGTCTTTACGGCCCAGCCCAGTAACGTCCCTATGAATTAAATATATGACGTCACTCCAACGTCAGTGGCTGATCTAATATGTACGGCCCAGTAACGTCACTATGCATTTAGTATATGACGTCCCTGAAACGTCTGTAAACTGACGTCTTGAGGCTGTGACAAATTGACGTTATCTGAAGGGACCCGCGACGTCAAAACAGGACGTCTCTTACGTCGTGCAGGACCGTAAACTGACGACATAATGACGTAAAAATGCTACCTGGGATATAGCTTAGCATTGGTGGAAATGGTCACAAATTTTCGCAGCGTATAGATTTCACATCTTCGCAGCATAGCATAGCACATCTCTGGTGGAAAAGCACCCTTAGTACGATCAACTATACAACTTGAGCCAATGTTTTACACGTGAATGGAGTCAGTGCATGTGACGTGTTTGTCACATGCTCTAACTCCATTCACACTTCCATATCGAATGCAGGCGTTACTAATTCATCTTTACATCACCTTCACATTAATTAGCTTGTGAAAATTCTCAGTTTAAGAAGTTGGATAAATAGAAAAAGTATCAAAAATACCTGTTTGTATGTGACAATGGAAAAGTCTGTCACTCCTTCATGCCGCAACTATTCAACTGAAGTGGCTGTAAAATTGGAGATGAAATAGATTTTATATAGGTACTTCTGGAAAATCCCTAATGAATAACTGAATTTCAGGCGAGAGTCTCGCTCGCTCGCTCGCTTCGAATAAACGAATAAGCGGGGCTAGACAAAGCAACAGTAGTTTAGCGTTTACGACAGTAGATAAAAATGTATGGACCGTGACTGTAGAAAAACCACGAGATAAATAGAAGAAAACACGCTGCTTTTGAAAATAGACTACGACAATTTGAACGCTCCCTGGCGTTCTCGTAGACGTTGTAGATAACCTTTAGCGTACTTCGCTTGACAATTGACAGCCGACAGTGAATAACGCATCGAGTAGATTGTGCTTTCATTTGTTTTCCTTCGGTCACGTGTTTTTAGGGTTCCATACCAATTTGGTAAAAATCCGACCGTCCGACCGTCCGTCCGTCCGTCCGTCTGTCACACTCGATTATTTCAGTAACTATTCAAGCTATCGACTTGAAATTTAGAATAGTTATAGGTAATAGTGACGCGACGTCATAACAATCGTAAAAATTTGAAAATTGTTTTTATTTTTTTAAAAAGGGGGGAAAACCGGGTCGGCAAATTGTCAAAATGAGATAACAATATTGAGTGGGGTATCATATGAAAGGGCGTTACTAGTGTATACTAAAACTAATTTTTATTTATTTTTATGCCTGATAGTTTTTGTTTTATTGGGCAAACTGTCGAAAAAAATACCGCCCCCCCCCCCCTTATCTCCGAAGTTTACCAATCTAAAAATCTGCAATAATTATGATCAATAGAAGTTAATGTATATTTTACAGGAAAAATAAAATCAACTCACTGACTAATATACTTTTTTTTGATAATAACAATAATCCGCCAAAAACAAATTTACGTTTGCGGTTTGCCAACAAAAGTACCTACAAGTAAATTATATACTCGTAAATTCATGAAGAAAAGTGATTCTATCAATGTTTTACTTCTTTTATGGTATGGAACCCTCGGTGCGCGAGTCCGACTCGCACTTGGCCGGTTTTTATTTTTACTGTAGTCAACGCCAAGAACTTTTTGCCTAGCCCTAGGATATCCTTATATCTACAACCAACGTGTACCACGCGGAAAAAACTAAGCTTTCGGCGTTATTCCGCTTGCGGTGCTGGCAGTAGATTTGCGCAGAAATCCATTCCGTTAATTCGTAGCGAGTCGACTCGAAAGTTGTAGGTACAAAAACCTGAACTAATCCTACAGTTTATCATAAAATAAGATAAGGTTTCTCGTGTATTTCAGAATGGGTTGTAACATGTCGTGTCGGCCGTGCTGCTGCTGCTGCATCCCCTGCCTGTGCTGCGACTGCTGCGGCAAGCCGACGCCGCGCCCCGTGCAGGTGCACAACCACCACCACGTCAACGTCATCCAGGCGCCGCCGCAGAGGAACGGCCGCTCCGAACCACCGCCCGCCTACAGATAAAGAGCGTTTACATAAGGCAATCTTTACGAGCTAGGGTTAGTGCAGGTTTTTCTACGACTTTCGAGTCGACTCACTTCGAATAAACGGAACGGATTTCTCCATACATCTACAAACAGTCCCTCTAGCGGTGTTCTGTGGTCTTCTCCATGGGGAACGAGCTCCCACGGGGGTACGGGCCTCGAGGCTTGCCTACTTACCCGAGCTTTGTGTCGCGGGGGAGCCGCGCTCCCACGGCGCCGTTCATTCAGCCCCGGTAAGGGGCTTAGGTCTTGCCTAGCTTATGCCTTAGCTTGTGGCCTGATGATATGACGGGTCTGGCGACAACCGCCGAAAGCTTAGTTCACAATGTTTAGGCTAGAGGCGCTGTCTATACATGTATGGAGGAGTCCGGTCCATTTATTCGAAGCAATTCGACTCAAAATTTGTACAAAAATCTGTACTAACCCTACTAACAGCATAAATTCAAATTGTATTTGGTTTTTGCAATTTGTAAGCTAATAAAGCTTAATAGGCTTATGGGCCATAACTCATAAGCTTATTATTAGCTTACCAATTCTTATAGGATTGCAATTTCTGCAATTTCACTGTCATTTAAGCCAATGTGTAATCTTAATAATCTGCAAAAAACCTAATCAAAAGTTAATTTTTCGACGAAATTGAGGCTGAGGGGCCATGCAAAAGTATTCTGTGCTCAAAGATGCAAGACCTGTTAATTAATTAATAGGTAATTAGTATCAAAAGAATATAATTCTATATTAGTTTTAATTATCGTAGATACGCATGTAGTTTGCATGTGGTTTAACCTTTCATTCAGAAATGTCATGCCGACGTTCGCAAGTGCCTGTATGTTAGGCCTATGTGAAATAAAGACTTTGACTTTGACTTTGACTTTGACATTGACACGGGGTATTTTGTATCCCGGTAATTAAATAATTAAAATGTAAATTATCATATTTCACTGAAATCAAGGAACGGTGTATTTATCAATTCTCGTAATGCGATTTATATAAAACTGGTGTACAATTTTACTCTTCTTTACAATAGAGATACAAATATGTAAGCAATTAGCAACTAGTAATCTGAATTAGCAACAAACCAAACTTGTTTGTACAAAATTACATCGTTATTAAAACTCTAGATTTAAGTTCACTTATAAGTTCTTGTTGACTTAATTTATGAATTAAATAGATGTTTTTTTAAGATAAAAATCTATATATTAAAACTTTTTTTACATAATATAAGAAGTAAGATTATTTTGAAAAGCTTAAAAAGGTGTAAGGTTAAACACTAGGTACCTATACATAGTAGGTAGGTACATGCAGTGCCGGTCCTAATAACATTTTAACCTGGTGCGAGGACTAAAAATGGCGCCCCTCTAAATAAAAAAAACCGGCCAAGTGCGAGTCGGACTCGCGCTCCGAGGGTTCCATACTATAAAAACGTTACAAGAATCACTTGTTCATGAATTTACGAGTATAATTTTCATGAAGGTACTTTTGTTAGCAAACCGCAAACGTAACTTTGTTTATGGCGGTTTATTGCTATTATCAAAAAACTTATAATAGTTAGAGAGTTGATTTTATTTTTCCTGTAAAATATACGTTTACTCTTATTGCTCATAATTATTTCAGATTATTCGAACGATAAACTTCGGAGATAAGGGGGGGGACCGGTATTTTTTTTTACAGTTTGCCCAAAAAACCAAAAACTATGGGGCACCAAAATTTATAAAAATCAGTTTTAGAATACACAAGTAACGCCCTTAAATATGATACCCCACTCAATATTGTTATCTCATTTTGAAATTTTAACAACTTTTAAATAAAAATAAAAATCATTTTCAAATTTTTATGATTGCAATGACGTTGGGTCTTTAATTAACTATAACTATTCTAAATTTCAAGCCGATAGCTTTGATAGTTACTAAAATAATAGAGTGTGACAAACGGACGGACAGACGGACGGAGAAAGTCTCACCATAAGGGTTCTATTTTTACCATTTTAGTATGGAACCCTAAAAATGTTTAAGCTGTTCCTTTATCTTTCAACAGAAAAAGCAGTGACTTCTGATTATTCTGCTGTCAAAAGTTCGTTTAACCAGTTTGTGCTGCTGGATAGCTGAAAAATTATTTTAATGATTGTCAACTTTCATTTATTTTGTTCAAACATTAAATCAATTAAAACTAATGATTATTAAGCAAAAATATAAAAATAGCTCTATATATCTAGCTACTTTTTAGGGTTCCATACCAATTTGGTAAAAATGGAACCCTTATGGTGAGGTGAGACTTTCTCCGTCCGTCCGTCCGTCCGTCCGTCCGTCCCACTCGATTATTTCAGTAACTATCGAAGCTATCGACTTGAAACTTAGAATAGTTTTAGGTAATAGTGACCCAACGCCATTGCAATCATAAAACATTGAAAATTGTTTTTATTTTTATTTAAAAGGGGGGGAAAACCGGGGCTTCGAATTTCCAAAATGAAATAACAATATTGAGTGGGGTATCATATGAAAGGGCGTTACTTGTGTATTCTAAAACCGATTTTTATTTATTTTTATGCCTGATAGTTTTTGATTTATTGAGCAAATTGTCGAAAAAAATACCGTCCCCCCCCCTTATCTCCGAAGTTTATCAATCAAAAAATCTGAAATAATTATGATCAATAGGCATTAATGTATATTTTACAGGAAAAATAAAATCAACTCCGTAACTATTATACTTTTTTTGATAATAACAATAAACCACTAAAAACAAAGTTACCTTTGCGGTTCGCCAACAAAAGTACCTACATGTATTTATACTCGTAAATTCATGAACAAAAGTGATTCTTTTAATGTTATACTTCTTTTATAGTATGGAACCCTCGGTGCGCGAGTCCGACTCGCACTTGGCCGGTTTTTTTAGCCTTAGCACTTGCAAATTTTTTTATCAAGTCGGAATAATTTAATCTTTCGGCAATGGCATTTTCTATCGACAAATTTCCGAGATCGGACAGTCTATCCTGAGCCATAGTAGACCGTAGGTAAGTTTTAATTTACTAAAACTTCGTTCTCCTTTGGCAACAATTACAGGCTCAGTTAGTACAACAAGCGCTGTCCATACATTAGGGAAAATATCTTGCCAAAGAACTTTTACTGGTTCTCCTGATTGAAGATTATTTAATAATGGCTTTAGGCTCACAAGTTCTTCAATCAATTCTTGTCCAGATATGACACATTTTTCCCCATCGGTTTCCCCACGTTTTGGTTCATTTTGGCGCCCCCCCTTGAAGGCGCCCGGTGCGGTCGCACCGCTCGCACCGCCCTAGGACCGGCCCTGGGTACATGCTAAATTTTCATAATTTTTGAATTTTATTTATTTCATAAGATTACACTTAATTTATATCTAAAGGACATGTGGTCTATTTCAGGGTTAACTGCTTATTAGGGTAAAATGTATAGGTGTCACAGTATGGAATAAAATTATCAACACAATTGCTCATAAAGTCGCTCTAATTTCAGCGCAATTAGGCACATAATGAAACTTATAAACGCAAACTGTGACTTTTTCATTACTATTATTCACTAGTGAGTTAGACAGTTTTTTTTTTTAATTTTATCTACTAATTAAAATTATTATTAGTATTATTTTATTCACAAGTGTGTTGAAAAACGTCTTATGATACACGTGAGTATTGATTATTACCGTCCTCGGCTATCTTAAGACCAATGGCGCCTCAGTAGTAATCACCAACTTTACTCACTTGTACCATGAACTACTATTGTATACCTTTGTACTTACCTATTTGATTTTAAGATTTATTTAACTTTATGGCAGCAATATACAGATATTAAATAAGTATCTCCTCCATCATATAATTACTATATTATAATATTTCGGAATCATCCTTAAAATATATAAAAAAATATATGTTACACTCCCTGTGAGGCATTTTGTTACTGAAGAAGATACCAAAGTTACACGAATAAAAAAATATTAAAAACAAGCTAATAAATTATTTGTTTACACATTAATAAAGTAGCCCGATATATTTTTTACCTGACTGCAGGAAGGATTATGTTTTTCTTGTATAATAATTGTTTGTTTTTCTTTATTGTCTCGTATCCAGATGGTAAATCCAGACTGAGCCACGACGAAATACCTACCTTGAATATTTAGTTCTTTATATATTTTTAAAATATGTAATTGACGGAAAATTCTGATTTACATTATATTATATCAATGATAAGCAAATAAAAAAACCGTTCTATATTCAATATACCTACTGTATGCAACCGTTCCTAGGATAGGAACCTAATTTATCGCTCGTAGCTCGTAGGGATCGCTACGTAGGGTACGCAGCTATATTGTACAGGGTTTTTAGTACGAATTTCGAATCGACTCTCATCAGACCATATCTGTGCATCAGACACACTATTGACAGCGGCATATCAGCGACTGTCCGTCCACAGATGGCGTTGGCTGTAAATGTATGGAGGAATTAGATTCGTTTGTGCGAGTCGACTCAAAATTCGTACTAAAACCTGTACTAACCCCACAGATTACATTACTTACCCCTCTGATGTCTAGTGAAGAAGTAATTTTATTGCTAACTTTTTTCGGCAGTCTCCGAAAGTTATGATTGAGGAGTCATTCGATTAGGAATAGCATCTTGATGTTTTTAAAACTTACTCGTAACTGATAACGCAGCTGATCATAATTAAGTATTCAAGAAATTGACACCGCCTAAGTTTTACAGAGGTATCATTTAAGATACAGTGCCCTTCATCTGTGTGTAGAGGTATGTAAAACAAAGAAGTACGTAGGTAGGTATTTTTATGTTATTTAATTAGTTAAAACTTATCTTTAATACCTAATTGAACACTAAGTTGTTGCTTAAATAAATATTTTAGCTTATTTACTTTATAAATAAATAAAATTTTATTTAGACATGTTTAGTAGTAGCAGCCGACTCGTAAGTACAATGGTATATTCTTGTTCCAGAATATGTCTTATATCTACTCTCGTTAAATCCAAGGAAAGTATGGTTAGTGGGTAAAATGTAGGTACATCAAATATGGAGTATGATTTTAGTGTATGTTACATTCTGATTCTGATGATTTACGATACGTTAAATTCTGATTCTGAATAACAAAGAAATAAATTACTTTCATTCCATTATAGTTGCGTATTTGACTCCAATTTTTTTATTACTTTATTATAAACTATTAGGATAAAAAGAATGAAGAAAAATGAAAAAACAATCAAATTACAATAAAGTTATAAGCATTTAAATATTTCTGATAAGACAGAGCTGATACCGACATAGAATTGTGAGGTCACATCTTACTAATGCCATTATAGCTTCGTGCGACTTCATACAATTTTTTTTTATGCGAGAAAGGGGATAGAAGGCCCTCCCAATCCAAAATTAAAATGTCTGTAATTTGTAAATCTTTGCTGGATTTTAATATTTTTTTATGTGTCTGTACGTCATCATTTTTATCCTAGTTTATAATTAAGTAATCATTTTTATCAAATTCAAAAGTTTTTCCCGTCTGGGTCACGAACACGACTGCAGCTGCAAAGGATTATAGCGCCGGTTATCTGCTCATGGATTGGTCCCACCCCGGCTGGTCAACCACGTTGACGCCCGGGGGGTGGTCGACGACGGTCACACCACCACCGCCATTGTTGTCGTCACCGCAGCAACAGCAGCAGCATGGGAAACAGCTCGAATTGGCACCCATTTATAGTTTCCTGTAACGATCAAGACGAATAGTCAGTTACCAGGTAGTCAGGCTAGTATATCAGTTTGGTCATACAAAGAGGTAACCAGTCAGTATTTTAGGTACAGTGATATTGAGGATGATTTTTCGGGTTCCGTAGAAAGTAAGGAACCGTCTGTCCGTCCATCCGTCTGTCCGACGGCGGTCTAGCTCAGAGACTACTATAGTGCTGAGAAGCTGTAGGTAATTTGGCAGCTATTATTAAATAAACATTAATTACGATAAGAAATTGGTGTACAACATTGTAATTTATATCGATTGATGTGAGGGAAAGCTACACTCCATGTGATCCTACAAGCACTTGGTAATTTTTTATTTTGTAAGTTGTATTATTGAAGATACCTATTAAAAAAGTGTGATAAATTCAGACGAAAACAGCGTATAATGGCGTATCATGATGAAAAGATTAAAATAAGAATTGCGCAAACGACGAGATTCAAGGAGCATGTCCGCCCAAGTTAGGCTTAGGTATCTATGGCGGTAAAATTGCGGGAATAGCAATATCATCTTCAAGTGTTAGCAATTAGAATAAACTAATGATAAGTTTCATTGTAACATTTCAATAAAAAAAAAGTGTTAGCACCTAAAAATATGATTGGAATCGTCCAATTTCAGCAATTAGTTCTTGTGTAGAGTGCGACTCTAGAAACTTACAAAAGGCTTTTCAAAACTTTTTTTTCAAAACAAAACTTTTTTCATAATATATCGATTAACACCTATAGGCACCTACCTATTTACTTTTTACATTTATGATAAAGAACCAATTGAGAGGATAAGTCTTGTTGTATATAATCTATAATACCTTTTAAAGGCTCTACATAAGTTTTTTACAAGAAACCTATAAACATTGTTTTACCTATTAGGAACGTAATTAAAATCAACTTACCTATGGACTGTTTCTAAATGCCTATAGGTCTTACTTAGGTAGCTACAATTTGGCAAACCAATGCAGACTAATCGACTTAGGTGTAATAACTATCCTCAATATGGATGATAAGATAAATATTGTTCAAACGTTCAAATCGATATTTTATAATCTACGAACTTGTTATCTATTTATATAGGCCATTTCTAATAAGGTATATAAGTAGTTACCTTGAATTCTTACAATATGTTTAATATCGTACAGGAGAAAATGGTCCTATTCCATCTTTAAAAATTCAAGGAAAAGCTTTTACTTAGCTGTTATTCTTACATTTTATATATTGACTTATTTCTCGTTAAGTAGTGGTAAAGAAAAGTAATTCAGTTTTTTGTTAACATCGAAGATTTAGCTAGGTACTTGTAAAAGTATTGTACAACTTATTTTAATACTTGGTTCGAATTGATGATAATGAACAGCTATATAATTTATTTGACTGTTAGGTGTTGTTAGGTCCAAAAATGTTCCTGAAAAAAATATGACTAATCAGTACCTAAGCGATAAAAATTATTATCGGCATTTACTATTATCACACCAAAAAATGTATGACTGTTTTATCAAGTAAAGTTGTTTATCTAATCGAAGTAAACCTGAAAGAACCTAAAACCCTATGACCAAATTGTAAATCGATTTATTGGCAGCAAGTCACTTTAATCTACACAAAACAGTGCAGTAAATGACCAGATTTGTGTCGTAAGTTAATTTTGATACCTATTCGTATTGTCTTTTGTGTGTTTTAAGTCAGACCTATCCCTAAGTAGGTTATAGTCTAACCGTACCGTACCTACCGTAACCGTACCGTCGCTATACCGTATATTATTACTTTACACCGATGCTTTACACAGTTTAATTTTTATCTCTTTTTGATAGGTACGAACGTATAGGTATAAAAGTAAAAATTTTTCAATTTGCTCGTATCGTAAAAGTACCTAACGTTGTACCTAATCATCTTAATGAGATGAGTAATAGGTATGAGGAATTTAACATAAGCTAAAACACTGTTTTTCAGTTTGATCACTATAATGTATTCTATTGTTTGGTATGCTTGTACTGATTGCTTAAGTGTGTATGCTTGTTGGTCAAACTATACAGTTTTACATAGCTAGGCTTTTTAAATTCGGAAAGCAACTGTACATTTTTGACTCCTCTAACGCTCTGTTAAAAATCCTCATGGGAATATCACCAGTAAAATACCTAACCTAAGTGTCAGATAAATGACATAATTAATTAGGATTTATTTATTTTTCTACTAAATTAAAAGATAACATTCCCGAGCCCTGATAACAATACTCGTTGTCACGAAGGTAGGTACGTCTTAGCTACTTGTTATTATGATATCAATCCACCTTTAATTTATTTTACTGATAGGTAATGAGTAGGTACCTGTATATTATATTCAATAAAATCAAAAGTAGAAGGTTGTGCTATATAATTAATTATTGGTAACATTAGTCTCATAAAGGGATCATCAAAAAGTTGATAAAGGGAGGTCCCTTTATCAATCGTCAAGTGAATCGTAGCAGGAATCGAATACCGAGACACGCGAACAAAAGCATAAGGGTGGTAAATAAAGAGCTTATCAAAGGAGGTCTATGATGAGATGATAAAGATGAGGGTGAAAAATCATTCGTTCGCTCTCGCAGGTAGCAGAATGGGTGCCTCCTGTAGCTGCGACTGCAACCCGTGTCCGTGCTGCGACTGCAACGCGTGCTGCGGCTCGTGCGCGCCGTGCTGCAACTCGTGCGCGGACTGCTGCCCGTGCTGCCGCTGCTGCTGCCAGTGCTGCGACAGCAACGGCGGCGTCCACGTCGTCGAGCATCCGGGCGTGATGGTCGTCGACGATCAACCGCATTTCAGATGATCGTATATACTTAACTTAAAAATGCACTGACCTACGTTTTCTTCATACATTCGAAATACCAAATCATTTGTAATTCGAGTTAGTGGACTCTTAATATTATTAAAAACGGAGCGCCAGCGACGACGTTTATAAATCTATTATTTATAAGTATATTTTCATAAAATTAATTATTAGTAGGTATTAGGTACCGTTTTTTTTCATGAATATTATTTTAGTGATGTTTATATTTTTGAGAAATAAAGATCTTTTCAATACAGTTGTTAAACATGGCGTACCTACTTTAAAATATGCTATCAATCATAATCATAATGAAAGTAAGTAGTAGGTAAAGTAAAGTAGTAAGTACGTCATCTACGTATCGTTCAACAACTGTATCAAAAAACGCCGTATTTATAGTTGATACACGGATGTGTAGGTTATTTATTGCAAACTCGTAACATTGAAAACGATCGCCTTCGGCTTGGGTTTGTAAACGACAGTTTGCCATATAATACTCTAACACGTACCTACCTACTATTACCTCATCATCTCAACCCCTTTTTGCGTCCCACTGCTGGGCACGGGTCTCCTCTCAGACTGAGAGGGGTTTGGCCATAGCCCACCACGCTGGCCAAGTGCGGGTTGGCGGGCTTCACACACCATCGAGAACATTTTTGTGAACTCTCAGGCATGCAGGTTTCCTCACGATGTTTTCCTTCACCGCTAAGCAAGTGATATTTAGTTTCCTAAACCGCACATAACTCGGAAAAGTCAGAGGTGCGTGCCCAGGATTCGAACCCGCGACCTCCTTATGAGAGGCAGAGGTCAGAACCACTGAGCTATCACTGCTTTTTTTACTATTACCTATTAGGTACCAAATACCACCAATTATAAAGCGCATGCATGTAAGAGTAATTTATTATTTAAGTGTCTAGTAAATAAGTTCATCAATTAATGCCTGTATTTTTTATTTTTTATCACTCAATGATGCTCCTTCCTATAATTTTACAACCACTAGCTTTTTCCCGCGGCTCTGCCTACGTGAAAGTTTTTTGCCAATCCAAACACACATTTTTGATGATCACGTGGAACTCCGAAGTGACCGAGTGACGAGCCATCGCATACCTAATGCTACAGAAACTAATTAAAGCGTGTAATATATTAGGCACGTATTACTTTGTATAAAAAAGAACAACAAATAAAACCACTCATCGTCATACAAAATTTTGTACTGAAATAAAAAAGTTCACTGCATAATCGTAAGTTAACATTTTCTTAATAAAATCGAGCCTAATTTTTACGGTACAGGTTTGACAGAAAAAATAGAATCAAGTTGATAGCCCTCTAAAAAGCCTATTAACTATTAAATAGTTACAATTTTAGTAGGACAGAATATCATTAAACTGTGCCATAATACCAAAACTGTATTCAATTGTGATCGCGTATTCTAGAAATCTTGACCAGAAGACCTGCAAAGCACCTCGTACTGCCTATAAGGCACTTCAGTGCCGCTGAAAGAAATGTAGCACACCTCGTGACTAGGATGTACCTGTAAATTAAACGAACATTATTCCATTAAATCCATCCCTTTACCTTTCTGATTTCAGTTTCTTTGTTGTGGAAAGGAGCTATAATAATTTAACTTATTTAAAAGCAATGATGAGGTATGTATAAACAGAGGTAAATGTATGTAGGTAAATATAAACAGAGGTAAATGGTAACGCAATCAATAATTTTGTTAGAAATTATAAAATTCATTACTGTCCGCGGGAATCGATCCCGCGACCTCCCACTGGTCACTGGGCTAGGGAGGTCGTCACACCCTTTTCCCTGCCAGCTTATCATATCTAATCTGCCCTTTGTTTGAAATAAGTAAGTACAAGGTGTGGGTTAATTCGTATAGTGTGCCCGCAGCTTATTACCTTTTTACTTGATCCTAGAAACTCATTAATGGAGATAAGAAGACCCAATTATTTTGTTTTATTTTCAATACAAAGCTTATTATAAAGATATTTTTAGCAACCCTGTGATGTCAACAAAGCGTACTTTTCATTATTTCCAGTTCATTCATATTGAATGAGCCGTTTTTACTTTTTAGGGATGTCACTTAAAATGTATGGTACATTTTTGAACTCCCTATAGATCCTTTAGGATATAAGCTAGACTTCTTGTGATATTTTTTCAGGCATCTATACATCGTCCTCTAATTAAGGCTTTCGGCTAATTATGGCAAGTAACCAACACCTTGTTTAACTAGTTTTGTAAAGACAGAATAACCTTGCCAGGTGATATGGAGCCCCTGTGCCTGGCTCTGCCGACGTACAGCGGCTCGGCGGTGTTGGTGTTGTAAGACAGAACGTTAGCGCACCTTGCCAGGTGATATGGAGCCCCTGTGCCTGGCTCTGCCGACGTACAGCGGCTCGGCGGTGTTGGTGTTGTAAGACAGAACGTTAGCGCACCTTGCCAGGTGATATGGAGCCCCTGTGCCTGGCTCTGCCGACGTACAGCGGCTCGGCGGTGTTGGTGTTGTAAGACAGAACGTTAGCGCACCTTGCCAGGTGATATGGAGCCCCTGTGCCTGGCTCTGCCGACGTACAGCGGCTCGGCGGTGTTGGTGTTGTAAGACAGAACGTTAGCGCACCTTGCCAGGTGATATGGAGCCCCTGTGCCTGGCTCTGCCGACGTACAGCGGCTCGGCGGTGTTGGTGTTGTAAGACAGAACGTTAGCGCACCTTGCCAGGTGATATGGAGCCCCTGTGCCTGGCTCTGCCGATGTACAGCGGCTCGGCGGTGTTGGTGTTGTAAGACAGAACGTTAGCGCACCTTGCCAGGTGATATGGAGCCCCTGTGCCTGGCTCTGCCGACGTACAGCGGCTCGGCGGTGTTGGTGTTGTAAGACAGAACGTTAGCGCACCTTGCCAGGTGATATGGAGCCCCTGTGCCTGGCTCTGCCGACGTACAGCGGCTCGGCGGTGTTGGTGTTGTAAGACAGAACGTTAGCGCACCTTGCCAGGTGATATGGAGCCCCTGTGCCTGGCTCTGCCGACGTACAGCGGCTCGGCGGTGTTGGTGTTGTAAGACAGAACGTTAGCGCACCTTGCCAGGTGATATGGAGCCCCTGTGCCTGGCTCTGCCGACGTACAGCGGCTCGGCGGTGTTGGTGTTGTAAGACAGAACGTTAGCGCACCTTGCCAGGTGATATGGAGCCCCTGTGCCTGGCTCTGCCGACGTACAGCGGCTCGGCGGTGTTGGTGTTGTAAGACAGAACGTTAGCGCACCTTGCCAGGTGATATGGAGCCCCTGTGCCTGGCTCTGCCGACGTACAGCGGCTCGGCGGTGTTGGTGTTGTAAGACAGAACGTTAGCGCACCTTGCCAGGTGATATGGAGCCCCTGTGCCTGGCTCTGCCGACGTACAGCGGCTCGGCGGTGTTGGTGTTGTAAGACAGAACGTTAGCGCACCTTGCCAGGTGATATGGAGCCCCTGTGCCTGGCTCTGCCGACGTACAGCGGCTCGGCGGTGTTGGTGTTGTAAGACAGAACGTTAGCGCACCTTGCCAGGTGATATGGAGCCCCTGTGCCTGGCTCTGCCGACGTACAGCGGCTCGGCGGTGTTGGTGTTGTAAGACAGAACGTTAGCGCACCTTGCCAGGTGATATGGAGCCCCTGTGCCTGGCTCTGCCGACGTACAGCGGCTCGGCGGTGTTGGTGTTGTAAGACAGAACGTTAGCGCACCTTGCCAGGTGATATGGAGCCCCTGTGCCTGGCTCTGCCGACGTACAGCGGCTCGGCGGTGTTGGTGTTGTAAGACAGAACGTTAGCGCACCTTGCCAGGTGATATGGAGCCCCTGTGCCTGGCTCTGCCGACGTACAGCGGCTCGGCGGTGTTGGTGTTGCCTGCTATGATGGCTCCGGCGGGCACTTCCCAGGTAGCAAGTGACGTCGGCGACTAAAAAATGACGTCATTCTTAAGTCAATTTAGGGTCAGTACAGAACGTCCTAGATAGAGACCTCGGAGACTGAAAAATGACGTCATTCTTAAGTCATTTTAGGGTTATTACAGTAACGTCATTGTTGTACGTCATACTTACGTACCATTATGGTACTGTATTGTACGTACTGTATGCGTCATTAATGATACCTCCTAGCGACGTCATTTTACAGTCTATCCCTAAACTCCTCCTATGTCCTCCGGTTGACGTCAATTGCATGGCGTATATAAGTGGTCTCAAAGAGCTAAAGAACATAATCCCAGGTAGCAAGATGACATCGGCGACTAGAAAATGACGACATTCTTAAGTCAATTTGGGGTCAGTACAGTAACGTCATTATTGTACGTCATACTTACGTACCATTGTAGTACTGTATTGTACAGCATAATTAAATATGTTTGTTACTCCACCACTAGATGGCGCTATACTGTTTAATGTACAAACTGTATTGCACTATGAAGATTGTGCGTCCGCCACTTATATAGTTCGAGGTTTGACCAAATCAATCGTCTTCGTCCTCTTCGGGGTAGTTGTATAAATTAACCTTGAGAGGGAGATTCGAGACTGTTGAACAGCAGCTTTTATGTTATGACGCCTGACGGGTATAGTGAATAAAAATAATATAACAAAATTTGATGTTTTGAATCCTTTGCATGACGTCACACCAATGTCAGTCGCTGCCCTAATATTATGTAGTTTTTACGGCCCAGCCCAGTAACATCCCTATGAATTAAGTATATTATGACGTCACTCCAACGTCAGTGGCTACCCTAATATGTACGGCCCAGTAACGTCACTATGCATTTAGTATATGACGTCCCTGAAACGTCTGTAAACTGACGTCTTGAGGCTGTGACAAATTGACGTCATCTGAAGGGACCCGCGACGTCAAAACAGGACGTCTCTTACGTCGTGCAGGACCGTAAACTGACGACATAATGACGTAAAAATGCTACCTGGGTTGTCCGTTGCTCGCGGGGATCCAGCGCACCGCGTGTTGAGGAGCGCAGAGCACCTTAAATGTTTTATATGTTAAGAAATTATAAAATCAATATAATAGTAAGTACCAGTAGTTATATTTACATTAAATTATTTACTATATTATTCAATATACAGTGTGTCCGGGATCGCTAAAAAAATTAAAATTAAATTAAAATTATCACTAGTTAAATGCGTTAAATTATCGCTAGTTCGATCCCGGACACACTGAGTGTAGAGTGTATACAGATACAATATAATGAAAACTCTACTTAACAATATTATAATTAAATTAAAGTAACTAAAAATTAATACCTATCAAAATTTTGTGCCCTAGGTAGGGTGCCCATTATGCAGGCAGCATTCCCGCGCTGAATAGCAATTGAAATTCGTTGCACGAGAAAGCTGCTCGCTCGAGGGTCGCCTGTTGCCTGCCTAAGGCGAGCTCTTTGTGAAGCCCCCGGGCACCCTTGCCCCACAGACCCAGTGTCTCCACGTAAAACGGGACTTATTCGTAATGGGCGCCGAGACAACTGTTTTTATTTATCTTTTGGCGCTCTCGCGCGTCCGCCACCGCCCCGGCTCGTCCGCTAGTCAATTGTACAATCGACCAACGTAAGATAATAATTATAGTGCCTATTAATTCACATGAGATATCTTAAAAGCTATGTATTTTTTCATATTATATAAGAATAATTGTATATCATGACAATTTTGGAAAGAGCAAGTTCCGAGTTTCTTGCCAGTTCTTCTCGGTGCAAACCTGCGTTCCGAACCTGGCAGTAGAGTTTTGACTTTTCATGGGTGCCTATTATTTAGAGCTATGTGAAGAATAAAGATTTTCATTTTCACTATATCTTTGGTATCATACGAGTACCTATATCAACTTCTAATGCCCCTACTAAAAATAAGTAAAGTTAAATATCTTCTTCAACAAAATAAACAAAATAATGTTGGGTAATTAATCAGTTACCTCGAAGTTATGAACAGGTATTTCCCTGCCAGCGAAGGGTATGTACGCGGCGCGATGCTTGATGGCCAGCTTGCCGGGCACCAGGCCGCCGTTGTGGTGGGCCCTGATGCACCACAGAGGGCTGCCGTCCCAGCCCTCCCGGCCCGCGGGGTACGCCCTGCCGTACAGCGTGTGCGCTTCAGCCGGCGTGGTCGGCACCCAGTCGATAAGCTCCGGGGGATATTCAGGCTCTGAAATGTTATATTACAACGCTTTAGGTACCATCCTATTATTTCTTAACTAATTAATTATTATGGAAACGGAAGGTGAGACCGTAGGAAATAAGGGTGCTTTTGCTTGATGCCCTAAACATTTATCTTTGGAGACATGGGACATGTGAGCTGGCGTTAGATAAAATGAAATTTGAAATAAAATTAAAAGTGGCTGGGAAATAGAAATGACTGAATGCGAAAGACCTAACTAGGGTCGAAGCAAAACTGATGATTACGATTTACGACCACGATACTAGCCAGATTTAACGATATATAAACTTATAAAGGGGGTTCTCACGGCCGTTACTAAAAATTAGGAGTATGGAGGTCAGAGTGACCAGACTGAGACATATTCTGAAGACTACATCCAAGGATTTAAACCCGACTACATCCAAGAAAATGTCTTAGTATTTTCGGTATTCCTAAAGCCTAATCGATACGATAGCGACATCTAGTACGAGAACTCAATAATAAACACGATAAAATTCTTTTTGTTTTATCAGCTTTTTTTTTGATAATGCTCTTCTGAGAAATGTAACATTACATCATCGTTAAAAAATAATGTTTTACATCATTAAAAACACTTGGTTTAAAACAAGTGGAAAATTTTATGACTGAATACGATTCCAATTTTCGAACTTTTCTCGAAGAGTTTCCCTTCAATATCTTCGTTTCGTTAATTTCGCAAACCGGTTTATGGTTTATGTAAAAATCCTTAAAACTAATGTAAAATAACACTTGCCTAACAGTGCAGTGCAGTTTTATTGCAGTTTAAGCATCCAACTCGAAAATCACTCCATTTTTTCAAATGCCAAACTTGCTGGAGCCTTGTGTACTCTCTCCAATATCTCAGAACTCGTAAGAAAAATATACTGAAGAGTATTAGCGAAATACTTACGTTCGACAATATTAATTGGTTCAGGTATCGGTTGCGGTGGATATATATAGTTGGTCACGTAGGTGGGCTGCGGCGGAGCTTCAGGGGCTGGTGGAAACACCGGCAGCATCACAGGCGTTGGCACATACGCATAGTTGCCGGCAGGCGCATGACTGGGCGGTGGGGGGTATCCATAGTACGGCGGTGGACCACTCGGAGGGGGGTCTAAAAATTTCAGATATCTACTTAGTCATAAGTCATAACCCACGAATTTTACTACAACTACAAGTAATTGAAAAATCATTTTATTCAACAGTGACTAACTGACTAAGTACCTACTCACTCGGACTTTAGTCGTTTAGTAGTAGTGTAGTCGTTTAGTCAGTTAGTCGAAGTATAGTAAATGGATAGCTAGATCTGATATATAAAATGTGTAAGTATGGGTAGATACTTATACTTATTTAAAATGAGGATCCAACCTAATGTTATAGGTACATATTATTAAGTTTCAAAGAATGAACGCGAATCACGTGAAAGCTACGTTTTTTCGTTAATTAGTAAAGCGTTCACGGATCGATATAATAAAATAGCTATCGGTGTTAGCAGATAAGGAAAAAGTATAGAGAAATACAAAAACAAAACACTCACTGTATGCCATTTTGCTAAATTCCTTTGGAAAACCAAAAGAAAGTTGTCACTTTTCAAAATATTTGTTCAAAAGCACTGCATTACGATTTTAAAGAGTACTGCTAATGTTTATCATTCTCCATTGTCCTAATCAATTCTCATATCTATGTAATTTCAAAAGAATTGATTAGATAAGTTATTTACCAGTATGACTCTAATATGTAAGTGGGAATACATAGGTATCAAAGGTACAATTATTTCTTCGATCATTGAGTCATTTGAGAGGAATAATTAATCCTTAAGAAAAAGGATAGATCGATATGACATGAATAGTTAATTCAAAGTATGATCCAATTTAATGTAGAAACCCTGTTTAAGTTTTTGTAATGACTATGTTACTGCAAGATCATCGATAGATGCTTTTTGAGTGTATAGGCAATTATAATGAAATTATACGTATAAGTAGAAATTGAAGGAGAACCAGTAAATTTAATTAATTTTTGAGGCCGTTAGGTGTTAACGTTCCCATACAAACAGACGTGTAAAATGTTTTATTATAACATTCGCTTTTTCAATTGGATATGCAGTATTTTTGGATTAAGAAAACCTTTCAGTTCGTTTCAAGTCCGAAACAAATGCAGATCTTTAATGTTTTGGAACAAGATTTGGTCTTTGTGCATTGCTATAAGCATCATAGCTACTCATCTAATATTTGTAGACCTAAAACTTGAATTTCATTTTAAAAATAATTTTGAAGAAATCTCTAACATCAATAATATAATAATTAACGCGATTATTTTAATAATTCCTATAGCAAATGGAGATAACTTGTATGTTAAAATATACGAAACTATTAATAGAACGCTTTCTAAGTTAAAATTGGACAACCAAAGCATTTGGATGATGTCTTTAAAATGTTATTTTTGGTTTTTCATACAGACAGTGGTTTTCCTTATTTTTATAATTGTTGAGTTCATTTTTGGGGATCCACCGTATGTCATGATTATAAGAATACCTTTATTTCTTACTATTTATCACCTTTTAATACATTTGTGTTTAATCGCATCGATTCTGAAAGTCATAAATTCAGAACTTATCGAGAAGCTGAAAGTGAAGAATGATGCTACATGCAGAATTTTCTTTTTAAAACCGCAACGTACTAAAATGAATTTTAATTACTTGGTGGATCATAATATCTATTTTGAATGTAAAAAGTCGAAAAGGACGCCATCCAATTTCACATTCATGTGTAAAATATACGACGATCTCTGCACTTGTATACATTTGCTACAGAAATGCCATGGGGTTGAGGTTTGTTGACGAAAATATTAGCAACATGAAAACAGATATTTTTACACGACTGCCCAAAAAAGGAGTATAATGTTTTTAGAGTTCGTGTATGTATGTATTTCTTGAGTATGAGTTTCTTTATTCCAACATATCTTCTAAACGGCTGAATAGATTTGGACATATAGGGTATCGGTAGTATCCTTACATCATTCTGAGCAACAAAGGTTAAAGGTACGATTGAGGTATTTTTTCGAAAGAGTCGTTTTACCGCAGGGCAGTCGTGTTTTTTAATTTTTAAATTATTATACACTTGTTTTTATTATCCGCTTTCAAATCTAATTGATTCCGTACTATCATGACCATTTCCAATCGTTTTAATTAGAATTGGTCCTGATATTACGTACCTGTAACCACCAACGTTTTTTGTATGGGGGCACCCCTTAGATCTAAATTCCCGTTTTTACCCTTTGGATAGGGAACCTTAAAATATATATATATTTTTCAGGTGCTGCTAACCCTTTGGCTAATGTTTACAAGTGCAGTCACAGCTATAACGGTTATATGTAACGAAGAGGTATTTCGATTTAAAAAAAAAAAGATTTTTTACTTAGTTTCACCTGTCGCGATGTTTGTTTGCCTATTTTTAATCAAAACTTATTTGATCCACTTCCCGGTTGCCGATTGAGCTGAAATCTTGCATGCATGCGTACTAAGTCGGTTTACAATGTTAAATTATTATGACATGGAACTGATCTGATGATGGAATCGAAAGGTGGCCATAGGAACTCGGTAGTTAAACTACACAACCACATTAAGTCTCGCTTGATTCGTCTTGACGAGTACTTTGGTGCTGGATGGTAACCAGGTCCTGGGTGCTGAGAAGATAACGAATAAAGCGTATAAAAGCTTGTTTTTTTTTAAATGATAACCTGTGTGGTTCGTTTAGTCATTAGTCTATCAAGTAAAATGTGATGGCACGTTGGTATTCGTATCAACTTACACTGAATCATGTAATCATGTAGTCAAGCATCTGAAGTCTAGAAAGTATATCCTTTTTCAATAAGTAAATACAGTTCTATTATTATTATTCTAGGGTCTCTAATATTTATATTTTGAATTATAGGCCCGGCATCCATGGTTGGAAATCATTATAGGCATCCAAGTTTACATTTGGTTCAGTATCGTATGTTACGTGGATGACCAAATAAGGCAGGAAGTTGAAAAGACGGATTTGCTGATAATAAAGAATATGATCGACTTTAGATGTGGTAAGATAGGTATATTAATAGTAACGACAAAATAGCTAAACCCACAGATTTTAGCTAATCCAACCTACTCTTCATCCACTTAGAACTTCGAACGATATTGACAGAATTTGCGCGGGGTATGAATACTTATTTTATTAAAATTATTTTATTATTACTATTTGCAAATATTTAATAGGTAATTATTGTTAAATCCATGAAGAATGAAGATGCGCCCCACTCCTTCCAAACTCTTTACGATTCACATGAAACGATAAGAAATAAGTCCATTCCTCGATAAGATCTCCAAGTTGGCTCAGGTCTGGTCTGGAGGGAGGCTTCGGCCGTGGCTAGTTACCACCCTACCAGCAAAGACGCACTGCCAAGCGATTTAGCGTTCCGATGCGGTGCTGTATAGAAACCGTTGGGGTAGTTTACATACCCCTTCCAAGTTAGTACGATAACATCTTCGGCTGCATCATCACTTACAATCAGATGAGATCGCAGTCAAGTACTAACTTGTATAGTGTAAAAAAATACTGCGCGTCTTTGGGGATTGAACTATCATTATGAACGTCGAAGTCTCCTCACCCCGCCGTTTACAGCCTGGATATAACCTGCATTTTACCTGGGTAGTCATTAGTTTTGCATACTTTTTGCAGTGAGATCTTGTTCGCAGGGAGCTAGTCTCTCCGAAATCTGGGGGTAGATATGGGCTTCGAGGTAGATAACCTTTCCTTGAGGAAGGAAAATAACGCTCGCCGTTTTGGCGTGAGGCCTGAGGGTGAGTTAGCTATGGGAGGCACTGTGTTATTGCGACACTGTACGGTTTCCACATGAGTACATCGCACATAGCAGCAGCGCAGCGCCGACTTCTACGTCGGGGTGGAATGAAATCTCTGTGGAGGGGTACGGCTTCGAGATAAACCTGTCTTAGATCTTGGCTTTATTGTGTCTCAGCAGTGCGAGCATAGGCCCCCTGCCTATGCTCGCACTGCTGAGACACAATAAACCATTTTGTCCCCGGGGAAAGGACAAAAATTTTATCCCTTTACACGTTTTTGTTTATCCCTCTAGCATCGTAGCATTGGCACATAGGTAAAGAGAAAATACTACTAAGTACTTCTTGTGAAATGTCAGATAGTGATAAATTTCTCCCTATCCCCTTTGGCCATGTTAGATGCCAGTGTGCATTCATGCCCTAACAATGTTTTTCAGCGAAGCCTTTTACTTTTAGATCCTGTGAGGAATGAGCAACTGCAGCTGTTCAAGCAAGTGGTCAGCACCAACCGCTTACAGTTCACAGCTTGCGACCTCTATCGGCTGGATTACGCTACGCTCCTCGGGACAGTTGTGAGCGTCATCACTTATAGCATTATATCCATTCAATTGTTCTAATTGAAAAATTAATTTCTTGCAATAAATACGAGTAGATAATTACTCGTCGATTGAGAGGAAAACCACATTTTAAAAAGCTTGCAATGTTAAAATTAATGCTCCATACATACATTACTACTATAATACAGCTGCTGCTTCTACTAAAGTAGTATAGTACCTACTTTCAAACAGTTTCTGTACTTTAAAATTTTAAATTAAGTTTATTTCATCTAAAACTTCTACACCTATCTAGTAAGTTTCAAAGCAAACATAAGACATAAAATTATACATAAGACATATTTTGAATTGAATGAATTATAAAGTCATAATTATTTTAATCCTATACGTAGGTAACTAAAATAAAGATTAAATTTTTTGCACGTATTGTTTACGTAGCTGTATTCAAGAAATAACCTATAGGTATATGAATTGAAAGATAAATAAAATAAAATTTGCTCTTAACTTTACGTGTATTTAATTAATTTTTTAGTCAAAATATCTTACCAATGGGCTTCGTGAGTGATTCCTAATTACATTTTACACATGTTCAATTTATGTAACAATAGAAACTAAAGATACTTAAATTACAATTAATATTATCCCAGCAAAAACATTTTCACGTAAAATGTTGCCAAGACGAGAACATGTGGCTCACACTATCAAAAAGTTATCAGATCTCATGTAGAGCAAGACTTCTAACTCTACACGCCCTAACTCTATAAATCCTAACTTTATAAACTCTACACTTTAGTCAAAATATATTATGTCTTGGCTGTTTCGGTACCGTCACATGGGCGTAAAGTGAAGAATTTATTCACTGTTCAGTACTTTTCTAATAGAGTTTTGCAAGTGGCATAATGGACCATGCAAAATTTAAGAAATTTCACATTAAAATTAAATGGTATCACCATTGTTATGGGAAAAAACTTCCATTTATTAAAAATATCCTCTAAAGCAAAGGAACACACTTTTGCAAAGTGTGATGAAGTATTTGAAACCAATGCAGTTAGTAAAACCTAAGTGCAGTTTCTGAGGAGACTCAATACCTATCTAATAAATAATCGTTACTACAGAAACTAGGTATTGTATGTCAGAAAAGTACAAAGTCAGTGAATAATATTTTTACTTTACACCCATGTGACAGTAACGAAACAGCCAAGACATAATATATTTTGACTAAAGTGTAGAGTTTATAAAGTTAGCGATTTATAGAGTTAGGGCGTGTAGAGTTAGAAGTCTTGCTCTACATGAGATCTGATAACTTTTTGATAGTGTGAGCCACATGTTCTCGTCTTGGCAACATTTTACGTGAAAATGTTTTTGCTGGGATTTCACTTCTTTTTGTAAGTTGTTTACGACTATATTTTTTATTTGGTTAATTTCCTTTTCTTTGGTGTATTTCTTTTTTTTATTATACCTATATTCTTATGGAAACCCCATACGAACTTCCAACCCCCTAATTTTCTGGATGTGGGGTGATTAACTAAAAATCCTGAAACACGTATTTAATTGTTTATTACAAAGAGTCCCTATATCAATTTTGAGAGCTCTAGCATCAATATTTGCGGTAATTTCATACAAACTTCCATCCCCTATTTTAAGGGGTTGGGGGGTTAAATTTCCAACTTTTGGAATTTTTTTGTTGGTTGTGTGCTAATACTAGCTTATATACCAAATTTCAGCTTTCTAGGTCTTCAGGAAGTACCTAGGAATTTTGATGATCATCAGTGAGTCAGTCAGTCAGTCAGTCAGTCAGTGACGAAATTTGGGTTTTTTAGACGTCAATAAAATCTAAAGTATAAGAGCTATTAAATTGAAACTTTATAGGTTTAATAAGTTTACTGGCGACATCATTTTCCGAGAATTTTGATTATCTGAAATAATTCAGGCCTAAGTTATAAGGGTTTAAAAATACGGCGAAACACTTCGAGAAAAGATAGGTAGTGCCCTCGCGCTTCGCTTGGCTCGTCTTGGCGGGGACACTACCGTGTCCCCAGATAAACTGAATTTCTAGCGTATAAAATTAATATTAATAATAACATCTTAGAAGTATTAAGTGCAGTTACAGTAATCCAGTAATCCTAAAAGCATATAATTTAAGTGGCAGTAGTGATAGAAAGGTAAAGTAGATGGGCAGCAGACTTGACAGAATTATTATTCCACGAATTCTTCTTACTCAAGTTTTGTGATCGGAATGAAACAATGAAATGCCTTTTTATCAACTAATTGATGAAGGGGCTATACAGGGCTTCTCCACTTCCAGTAGTAGTACCTTGACCGTCTCCGATCTATTGTGCTCGCCGCTTTCTAGATCTCCCCTACAAGTTCAGTTGCCGCCAGAAAGAACACGCATAAGCACATCTTTTTCAGGGGTATATTTCATTCTCCTTTGAGCGGAGAATGTGCCGTCCCATGAGTGGGCTTCTCGTATGGGCAATTATACATACAGTATGTTCATAGGAGTTCCCTAGTTCTCCTCATTGCAGATTTTGCAGATGCTTGTGTGACGGAGCTTTAGAAATAATGCCTTAGAAACTAATTTAGAGATTACGAGCATGTACACATATTTTGTTTGTTTCTGTTCACTTGAAACAAGGATCTATTCTGTGCTGCTGCATTTGCTTCGGGTACGCAGCTCGTAGAGATGAGACCGACATGAAGCAGGGGTTTAGCTGGTATATAATATGAGACTGCTGTGATCCAGGCGCTACTTGAGTCATCATGGGATTGACCTGGGGAGGCGCAGAATTGTTGCTAGGGTAGGGTCTGCCCGGCATACATGCCATCATTGGGTTGTATCTTGGTTGCTGCATTCTGGAAAGAAATAATTGAGATAATTTGTATTCCTTAAGTACAGTTACAGTTTTATCCTTTGAAATCATCATTAAATCGTAGAATTTTAGAATCTTTATATAAATCATCCAGACTTTATTCTGTAAAAGTGACAGGGAGTGTAGCCAAAACCAAGGACTGTGAATCCACCGATTTCTTGGCGGATCCACTTTAAATAACTATAAAAATAAGAATAAGAAATGAAGATGTAAAAATAAAGTAGCGTAGAAAAGAGGAAGTGATCTCCAAGCTTCCAAGATTCTATGTATCTAATTCCACAAACAAGGTAGACTAAACTAGAGCTTATGAAAATTTTCCTTTTCAGTGGCCTTCTTGGACAAAAATGTTTAGTTGTAGACTATATTTCAGTGGCAAATCTTTAGTAAGCAAACAGTCAGTAACACTACGACAATTAAATCACTATTTTAACACTGTAAACAATTAAATAATTTAACCACGACGCTCGCAGTAACTTTACTTAGAGCAAAGAAATCAGATAAGTAAGTATAGTTCTCGTACAAGTGTGAAGATCTCAACTCTGAATATACTTAAAAAAATAAAATAAAAATTTCTAATTCAAATGAACCCAAATTACACCACAACATGATCGAAATATGCACGAATTACAAAGTATTTGGTATTTCGAATGTATGGAGACATCTTAGTTCTTACTTACTTGGTTTTGACTTCTATGTTGACAAATTAACTGAAGAACGAGTCGAGTGAGCTGTTAATTCCTGAATCTGTAAGATTTATTTACTGCAAAGCATTTATACGGTTCGTTTATCGCTTTATCTAATGAGTCTTTCTTTTAAAAACAATTTTAGAGAAAATAAATAAATGATAAAGTCTATTTGTTCTAAAAATAAAAGTGTGCTAACATTATCATACATCATCCATCTTTATTGGCTAATAATTGGCTATAATAGGATACAATAAACTCTTTATGATCAATCCTTTATGAAATCGTTTATTGTTGTATCGAGAATTCGAGACAGGTCACGATTATCGAATACCGAGAATCATTCACTCTACTAACTCTACTTCACGGAAGAACTTTAGATAGTGATATGGTAGGTATAGCTACCTATATTTATATATTAGTATAGACAATTTCCAACAACCTATTCTTCAAAGTTAAAGTATTTGAATATCTAAGGATTGCCTACTACTAGCGATGTATGGAGTCTAGATAGAAGTCAAGAATGAACAAATGTTGAATTAAAAAAAAATATGGGTGTGGATCCAAGTGGCTAGCGTACAGTTACGAATTATAAGGCAGAATATCATATTTTCATATCTTTTCATTTCAAAAGATCTTGATTGGATCCACCTGTGGGATCCACTTGAAAATACAGTTTTTTCACTCGCTCGAAAAAGAGGTTTAATGTGGGTGGAAAATGCCAAGTGATTTTTAGGCCCGGTTTCCACCAAAGCAGAGCGGAGCGGAGCTGTGTTTGAGTAAATAATCAGATTTCGTCATTTTGACATCTCCGAAACGGGAAGGAGATGTCGAAATGGCGAAATCTGATTAGTATCTCAAACACAGCTCCGCGCGCTCCGTTTTGCTTTGGTGGCAACCGGGCCTTATGGTTTAACTTTTTCTTATATAGTACGGAACCCTCAGTGCGCGAGCCCGACTCGCACCTGACCAATTATTTTGTTTTCTCGTGTCTTTGAATGTCTCGTTCCCCTTAGAGTTCTATTTTTGAACCCTATAAAATCCATCGCTGCTTAGTGCTTACTATTCATACAAGACATTCTGACAGAAGATACTGATGTCATTCAGACTTGCAAGGATAAATAAATAATTACACAAGAAAAATTTTATAATCAAAAATGTATATTATAACGGTTTATATTTTAAGATATATCTATACTTAATTTTTAACCTCTTACTAATTAACTTTAACCTCTTACTAATTAACTTTAATACTTAAAAATATTTTCACTATAATAAATAAAAAAAATTAAGTTAACGCACTTTTGGCTTCTTTGTTTTTGAGATCTAAATCTTTGGTCTCTAGATTTTCCTCCAGTTTGTTAAGAGGTACATTTTTCTCGGGGATGGTATCGTGGGGGGTGTTTCTTTGCAGTCTCCTGGTAAGCAGGTAGGACAGGAGTTGCACTAGGGCGAGCACGACCCCGGGTATGAGCCAGGCGTCGGGGATGGAAGACACTGTCTTCGTGTACAGCAATGAATAGAGCGGCGTTGAAAATGTCTGCGTCGCGGATTCCAGCGCGCCCAATACACTGTAGATTTTACCTGAAAATAAACGTTTGCCTTTTAAAATGATGACAGACACAGTGCATTTTAAAACCTATTGGATGTATAATGAGGTGTGCTTGTGATGATATAACGGCAATTTTAAGCTTCGCGTTCAAAGATTATAAAAGAGTAGGGTGAGCCTATCAATATTTAAGGGAAACTGTATGGCAGTTCCTAGGAATTTTGACTAATGGTAGTCACAATTCCTAGGAACCGCCATACAGTTACCGTAGGTAGGTAAATATTTTTGTGGCCAGTTCAAGCATGTTCATTTGCACATGTTTCCTTCACTGATCCGAGCAACCCGTTGCGTGTCATTTAGTCCCGCGTAGAAATAAATAAAGGTATAAAAAGGCAAAGAAAAGGCATGTTTTAGTCCAAGTAGGAAAAGTGTGACTTTAATATAGGTAGGTACTACAATTTTATGCTATTGGATCTAAGAAATGATAATATGGGTAAAGTTATCAACATACATCTGACGTACGTGCATAATGATCCACTATATTGTGATCATTGAAAATAAATTATCTTTGTCTTACTCTACTCTACTCTACTCTCTGTCTACTTATTTAAAAAAATCATGAACAGCTTTAGTGTTATTTTACCTTGTTCTGTCGGTAATATCTGCTTGTTCAGTAGCGGCCGCTGGACCACTTGCGAGCCCTGCGATATGATCCCGATTATTGGAACTGTGGATCAAACAATACTGTATGAAGCCAGATAGTAAATTATGTGCACAATCATGTCATTAAATAAGAAAAGGATAAAACCATAAAGATAGGTAATCGGCAGCTCTGGCCACAAGTATGTGTCCATGCGGTTTTTGAGATTGTTTTTCCATCGCTTTCGAAATTCAAAAATTGTATAAGAAGGAGTCAGGTGACCCAATTTATCTATTTTATTTGGCGATCATTTCCATCTTTTTTGCGTATGCGTAAATGCCATATGGCAAGAGATGCGGAATATACGTGGTAAATAAAAAACTCACTGATGAAGACGACGACAGTAGTGGTGGCGGCGATGAGTGAGCTCGTGGCTATGATGTAGGAAGCGCAGCTCAGCACGCCCACTACCTCGTCAGAGAGGTGCAGGCGACGTTTCAGTACGGTGAGAATCAGTAACGTGCCTTCAAATAAAAACAGTAAGTTAATGTCCGTAAATAACCAAAGAGAACCCTGATACTATATAGGTGAATCTTTATTGGAAATAAGGTGACCAAAGAGCCTGATGCTGATGCTATTTGAATCTTCATTGGAATTAAAAGGATCAAAGAGCCTGATGCTGATGCTATGTGAATCTTCATCGGAAATAAAAGGACCAAAGAGCCTGATGCTGATGCTATGTGAATCTTTATTGGAAATAAAAGGACGAAAGAGGCTGATGCTGATGCTATGTGAATCTTCATTGAAAAAAAAGGACCAAAGATCCTGATGCTGATGTTATGTGAATCTTGATTGAAAATAAAAGGACCAAAGAGCCAGATGCTGATACTACGTGAATCTTAATTGGAAACAAAAGGCCCAAAGAGCCCGATGATGATGCTATGTGAATCTTCATTGGAAGTAATGTTAAGTCCTTACTCCTAACGGTAATACAAACAATGATGTTTAGAAATGGATCACTTAATTAAAATATTTTTTTTATTTCTACCATAAATTAACTAATTGAATTAGCTTCCGGAAGTCATTCTTTTTATTTTTTGCAGAAGAGTTTAAATGCAACCGGCATTATTGATTATATTTCATATCCTGCAATTTTCATATTCTACTATCTATCAATCGAACTTCACATAGGCTAATCGGACAAAGAAACGCAGAAAAATTGATTGTTTTCAAACTGAAGCAAATTGGCATCTTCAATTCACGTGATTGTTTAAATATTAAGCAACAACGCAAGGCCATTGCAATTTTACATTAGTTTATTGTGGTTATAAATACTTATCAGCAATAAAGATTGATTAATAAATTAATTTTAGAACTGTGGTTGATAATATAAATCAAACAATAAAAGCATTGGAGGTTGCAGATGCATAGCAATGTTTTCTGCAAGGCTTAAGTGCCTTTGTTCAATATTCAATAACTAATATCACTTATTAGTTTGTATAGGCTGATAAGCAAAATTAATAATTTTGCACATCATTTCGTAAAGACGGCTATATCTAGTCAAAACCCCCCTCGGTTACGATGCTTTGTTTTATGTATAAAATATCACTGATTCCTATAAAATAGGTATTGACTATTAGAGTATATTTGCTTACGAGTACAAAGTTTTTCTCCGGACGTATGAAATTCTCACTAAGGAAGGATTAGGAGTACTTGGATCAATATGGCATTTTGAGGCAGTGAAGGTCTGTATACCATAGCTCTTTCTCACCAAGGAAGCTGATAGTGTTCCTGTAGGCAAGGAACGATCCGAACAGCACGTCATCCCACTGGAACTTGTAGCGGTAGTACATGTACGCGAGCAGCACCTCCGCTGAAACCAAATTAATTAACACTTTAAATATTTATTTATTTCACACTTTATTTTTACACCACAAAACATAGTAGGTACTATATCGAAGGGGTATAAATTAATTAGTAAATATTGTACCCTTACTAACCTATAGGTAGTTCTATCCATGAAGACGCGCTCCAGTCTTCCCTAACTCCTTACGAATCGCATGAAATATAACCCATTGGGAAGGAGTGGGCGCGTCTTCGTGGATTGAACTACCTAAACCGATAACAAATTGTCTAGATACATTATTGCATTTCAGTTTAGGATTAGGTACTGGGCCTGCCTACCTATCCGTATAATTTGCAATTCAGTGATTAGAACCTCCATACTATCCCAATATGCATTAGTGGGAGTTCCGGATTAGCTCATAATTGACATATAAGCATTTGCTTAGGGTATCAACAGGTAGCTAGTATTATGGTATTCTATGGTTCACGTCCTTGGCTTATGATCATAAACAATGGCTGTAGCACAGCAAACGCGCCAAATTAATATTTGCTTTACTGTCAAGTTAGCCCAAAAATAGGGGTAAGGTTACCAAAAAACTGTGTAGATACACGTCTCTTAATTTTTTGTCTTTACTACAAAATTTCAAACAAGTAAGTAAAGAAATTTTACAAATTACTTGACCGAAAAATCCTGTTTCAGTACTAAAAACTGCGACGATCAACTTTCTTCCTTATTCAAGAAAAGTTATGGACAGACGAGTAATATAAATTACTTCAGTAAAAGTTTAAATCTACGTAGATCTATACTTATAATAAAACTGTAAAGGGTCGAATTCTGTACATTAAAGATATTTTGAAAATTTTTGTTGGAGGACACTATTTAGTCGATACTGAAGCCAAAACTGTAATTTGTTTAATTTTTGTCTGTCTGTCTGTCTGTCTGTCTGTCTGTCTGTCTGTCTGTCTGTTTCACGACCGGGCATCACGGCTAATCCGCTGGATGGATTTAAATGAAACTTGACATGATTATAGTTCATACCCCGAGGTAGGACATAGGATACTTTTTGTCCCGAAATTCAT
Source organism: Coenonympha glycerion (assembly GCA_963855885.1). Classification (NCBI taxonomy): domain Eukaryota; kingdom Metazoa; phylum Arthropoda; class Insecta; order Lepidoptera; family Nymphalidae; genus Coenonympha; species Coenonympha glycerion. Next base: position 8,352,238 of record OY979637.1, on the reverse strand, counting down.
CATGGTTTCCCTGGAAGACGGCATCAAAGTCCAAACGTTTTTTAGTTATAATTCATTAACGCGTTGTCCGATTCCATTCATTCTTTTTTTGTTAGAAAGGAGGTTCTTTAAAGATTATTCCATACAAATCTTATCATCATCACTTATGTAGTTCAGAAATTACAGACATCAGAACCTTTAAGTTCAAGTAGGTAGGTGACTTGAAACTCGGAATGCACAAAGAACCTAGGGCTAGGACGTAGGGCTCAAGTAAGACTGGAGTACCCTTACAGCCTTAAATAAATAGGCTTAGCAGGAGATTTTGTATGGTTCAAATTTTTCACTTTTAGGGTGAACAAAAATCATGTAACTGGCGTTATCGCTACGTTATACCGTATAGCGCCATCTCTACAATTTATGTGGAACTTGAATGTAAAACTCTGAGATAGGTACTACCGAATTTTTTTTAATAAAAATTAACTGTCATGTTATTTACTGTTTCCTGACTTTATATTAAGATGGCATCACTGTTAAGACATGAACAGATTTAAACTTTATCATCCGCAATATGGAAAGGGTAAGTAATGGTTCACAAATATTTTTAACTCTTAGGTCTTATCGATCCTAACCGACTGACTGTCATCTTAGGTCTTTTTATACGTAAGGAAATATATAGCCATTGCCCATTCTGATGTTTTGGATTGTATTGAGTTGAAGCAAAGATTTTTAAAAGACTCTTATATTATGTTGGGCTGGGGAATATTGTTAGTAGAGTAATTTATCCCAGTGGTACCTACTCGGCCGAACTCTGAAAGAAGAGTTCTACCACCAAAACCTACAACTTTTCACATGGTTTAATAATTTTTGACATATTTCGTGGTTTCAGAATAAAAATCATAATGAAAAGGACGATTTTAACTGACGATATTTCGATACATTGGTACAAGTCGTGGTCACGTAGTGACCACGACCTGTGCCATTGGGTCGAAATATCGACAGTTAAAATCGTCGTTTTGATCTTTCAACTACGTATTAATGAAACTTTATATTATTATTAAGAAAAAGGAGTTTTCAAAATCACCACAAGATAACCCGTGCAAAGTAAGAACAGGTTTCTGTACAACGTCACACCAGAATCCCGCGAAAAATCAAGGAATTCCAGTAGGAAGGTATTTTATGTAAAAAAATTGTAATTCACGCGGGCGGAGCCGCGGGCAACAGCTAGTATTCTATAAAATAAGAATATATATAGAGTACCTACCTACGTATTATAAGCTTACGTAGGTAAATGTAGTAGGAATATGACATTTTACTTGCTAACATTATAGTTTACTTAACTCTGTTTTTATTCTCATGAATTTAGGAGGTCGGTGCTTGGAATTTTTTACATGCTATTTGTAAAAGGGTTTGGCTGATTTTCATTACAAATTATAATGTCGAAGTCGAACGAGCAGATTCCTACATTAGCATACCTATTGTATTTAACCTAAAGCCTGCTTCATAAAAGGCTGTGCCAATATTATACGGTGTAGGCATAGACCTCTCTCCGACATTGAATTTCTCGGTACCTCCAACGCTGCTTCCTGAAGGTCACTTTTTGTTAAGATAATATGCATACTGATGCAGATTTAAAATGGTAATGACATTAATGCATACACTTTAATGAGTTCCCTCGCAATATCCCTAGACTAGCATCTTGTCTCCCAGCGCGACCACCAACATCAGCAGTATGACCACCCTCTTGTGCTACTCTCTCTTGCGCACCAGGCACTGCACCGCGTTGAGAGGCAGTTGTCAGTTCAGTTCAACGATTACCTGAGAGTAGCATCCTGTCTCCCAGCGCGACCACCAACATCAGCAGTATGACCACCCCCTTGTGCTGCTCTCTCCTGCGCACCAGGCACTGCACCGCGTTGAGAGGCAGTCGCCAGTTCAGTATAACGAATACCTGAGAGTAGCATCCTGTCTCCCAGCGCGACCACCAACATCAGCAGTATGACCACCCTCTTGTGCTGCTCTCTCCTGCGCACCAGGCACTGCACCGCGTTGAGAGGCAGTCGTCAGTTCAGTACAACGATTACCTGAGAGTAGCATTCTGTCTCCCAGCGCGACCACCAACATCAGCAGTATGACCACCCTCTTGTGCTGCTCTCTCCTGCGCATCAGGCACTGCACCGCGTTGAGAGGCAGTCGTCAGTTCAGTACAAAGATTACCTGAGAGTAACATTCTGTCTCCCAGCGCGACCACCAACATCAGCAGTATGACCACCCTCTTGTGCTGCTCTCTCCTGCGCACCAGGCACTGCACCGCGTTGAGAGGCAGTCGTCAGTTCAGTACAACGATTACCTGAGAGTAGCATTCTGTCTCCCAGCGCGACCACCAACATCAGCAGTATGACCACCCTCTTGTGCTGCTCTCTCCTGCGCACCAGGCACTGCACCGCGTTGAGAGGCAGCCGCCAGTTCAGTACAACGAATACCTGACAGTAGCATCCTGTCTCCCAGCGCGACCACCAACATCAGCAGTATGACCACCCTCTTGTGCTGCTCTCTCCTGCGCACCAGGCACTGCACCGCGTTGAGAGGCAGTCGTCAGTTCAGTACAACGGTTACCTGAGAGTAGCATTCTGTCTCCCAGCGCGACCACCAACATCAGCAGTATGACCACCCTCTTGTGCTGCTCTCTCCTGCGCACCAGGCACTGCACCGCGTTGAGAGGCAGTTGTCAGTTCAGTACAACGATTACCTGAGAGTAGCATCCTGTCTCCCAGCGCGACCACCAACATCAGCAGTATGACCACCCTCTTGTGCTGCTCTCTCCTGCGCACCAGGCACTGCACCGCGTTGAGAGGCAGTTGTCAGTTCAGTACAACGATTACCTGAGAGTAGCATCCTGTCTCCCAGCGCGACCACCAACATCAGCAGTATGACCACCCTCTTGTGCTGCTCTCTCCTGCGCACCAGGCACTGCACCGCGTTGAGAGGCAGTCGCCAGTTTAACACCAACATCTTGTTGTCATGGTTCACGTTCACGTCTCGGACCATCAACACCACGTAGATGAGCGATGCCACCTGGAAGCAAACCATCACCATAATTGTCATCACTATTATCATCATCACTTTGATCATTTTTATCATCAGTTTGAGGTCTTTATAGAATTATTTAACTAAATCACTTTTTAATGGCAGAAATGCCTACTTTAATCGATTACACACATATTTAGCACACAGCTGTGGCGACCTAAAGAAAGTCTAGAAATTCCTCAGTGCACACCAATCACTCAATGTTAAAACAGCTTGCAGATACCTACAATCTTCATGCTTCCGCAGTCGAATTAGCGAATTTAGGAAGCCTCCTAATGTTAGAGTAAGACAAAAATGGACCTGTCAGAACGATCTCGAACTCAGATAAATAAGCCAGGGCCCCAAGTCTGCTATGACAATTTTATCTCGATCGTCCAATAATTACACAATTATTACCGATTTTTGCAATTTTGGTAGTCTGCTAGGTCGATCGTTTACTAATTGTGTAAAAAATTACACGACTCACCTACAATTTACATCTCAATGAACTTTTGCTAGTCTGTTAACACAATTACATCTCAATTGTCAAATATATCCTAGTCTACTAATTTTTTGACAGTTCGAAATGGCAATCGACCTGCAATTTTAGATAATTAAGCAGTAATAGCTAAATCAGTGAATTTCGATCATTGCATGTGGATTATTAGTGTTTTTTTTCTAATCTATTGATGATTAGAGCAAGGTGGAACATTCTCCAGCTAGCTAACGGGGTTAATATTGAACGGAACAAGCGTTTGGATAAATTCTGTGCGTTTGGAGAATAGAAACCGCCGTCGCCGCCGTTAAGGATATTTCCGAGGCTGAATTTGTTAAAACATTTCGCCTCGGGAAGGAAACTATTAGGGGTGTAGTTGAGGAGCTCTGTTAATTCCCAGACTGTGTCGGAGTGACGGAATATCAGCGGAGATGAAGGTAAACTCTTGTCTAAGTATTAGGTACCTACTAAAGTATTAATAATTCATGATGATGGTTTGATGTGCCTAATGCCATCATTTCTGTTGCAGATTCTGATAGCGTTAGCATTCTACTTATCAGGATCTTACCAAACTACAATAAGCTACACTGAGGACTGTGTCAAGAGCTGCGAGGCATGCGGTGGAGAACATGGGTTTTTATTAGGTAAGTATTGCAATTATTATTTAATGAAAGCAATTTAACACTTATTGTCCATACACTGCCATGGGTTCAATTCAGTATATGGATTTTCAGAAGACAGTGGCTATCTTCTTTGGAGAACGATGACCTCAATTGTTAACACCACAACAGAGACGCTGCAGCTCGTGTTTTATTTGAAGCACACAACTGAACTGAATACAGTTGAACATTGTATAGGAGTTTTCAGGCAAAGTAAACAAAATCCTGTTAATCTGATCTAATACGTATAGGTACCTATAGTAGTTTTAGTGGCAATAGTCAATCCTACAATCCTGTCACTGCAAACAATATTTTTGATGGATGTTGTCTTTTGTATTTTAACAAATCATTTATTTTTTATTTATTTATTTAAAGCATATAAGAAAGCCAGCCAAGTGCAAGTAAAACTTACAAAGTTCCATACCATTACCTAAAAAAACTGCAAAAAATCACATCTGTTGCATGGGAGCTCCCAATATTTTTTATATTCTATTATTCGTTTTGTTAGTAGAGTATTGTTATTGCAGCAACATTATATTATATCTGTGTAAATTACAACTGTCTATCATAGTTCATGAGATACAGCCTATTCAGTGACAAACAGATACACAGCGAAGTTTTAATAGTAGGGTCCTCTTAAACCCTTTGGGTACGGAACCCTAGCAAATGCACTTGTCCCTCCACTGACACCATAGAAAGCCTTTTGTTTATTAATTCTTTTAGAAAATGCATGTATATATGGGTCATATTTAAATAGAATGCAACATTTGGATACATTGATTTATTTAATTTTTAAAAGTTATACATAAATTTTGTTTTGTTTGCAAATTCAGGATGTGAAGAACACACTTCGTGGGCAGAGTTGGAAAATGCTCTGGAATTACATTATTACAAAGTCTTCAAGTGAAACAAAGTCTGCTTCAAAATAGAACACTGCAGGAGTCTAGATACTCCATAGGCTCTGGAAAAATGCATGAAAATGAATGAATAGTATATTAGTACCCAACTTCATATATAATTGGTACTCTTTTAATATACTAATTTCATTAGAAAAGTTTTGTATTATACAGCTTTGGTTGCATGAAATGTCATACATTCATCTTAGTGTAAATAATATAGTATAGCCTCTCCCCCCTCAGTCCAGTTGGTCACTGCAAGGGGGTCATGACCAAAACCTTTCAGTTTTCAGTTATTAACCTCATTTAAAAGTATTTAAATCTGAAATGACAAGCAACTGAAAGAGGCCTGTACTCCATAAGGCGGACTGAACACCAATCTTTTTGTAATTAATAGTAGGTATTGTTTTGTAACATTAAACAACTAGGTAACTATGGTATCTTGCATAAAAAATCCTGTAAAAAAAATCATGGTTTATACCTATGCATAATCAATTCTCCTGTTATTTTGGTATTATCAGTTGTAGTAAGTAGTTGAAATAAGCTTTATTCTATTGTATGTTAGTGAGTATTGAAAGTCTTTCAATTGAATTTATGAAAATAAATATATGAAACTATCTGTAAAATTAAAATAATTTTTAGTGTAATAGGCATTCTATTAGCAAAGAAAAACTTCATACTTAAAATTTTAGCCATAAATTTGTAAACATGGTAGTATATAGAACTGAAAAGAGAACTTATTTGGCTATTTCCATGTAAAAAATCAATATTACTGTAAATTAATCAATTAACAATGTTTCTGGAACTCACTAAGCTATCATTGTACTTCTTACATAGGACCTACTTATAGCAAAGAATTATAAATTTCAATAGGTAAGGTATAGGGTGAAACTATAACTTGAATGGATATGGAATAGATTTATTAAAGTTAATGCAAACATTGGTAAAATACCTAAAACATACCTATTTTGTAGATCTTGATAAAAAATTATATTAAAAAATATTACATACAAACTTATCAAATAAAATTATAAAATAGATACAGTACCTACTATATTTATCTGTATTTTTGTAGTTTTTATAGCAATAAGTAATAATATAAGTTAAAATTTAAAAGGTGTTTCAGTAGTAAAGGGCTTATTTATTTATTTTATTTATTTTGACTTCATAAAATATACAGTCTACCTCAAATCTAGTATAATTTTTCCTAATTATGTGTTAATAACAATATTAGACTATATTAACAACTACTATTTTTGTATTTTGTATAAAATATTGATAAATGGTTATCTGAAATCTAATTTTGATTGATTAATTTATAGAGTAACTACGTTGTTAGACTGATTTTAATTATATTTCATTAGGATTTAACAATATTAATGATACTAATAAAAAAAGCTTGATTTAACATACATTTTTTTTTTGCCATTTGAATTAGGACTAATACCTCAAAATTTGAAAAACGTTCGATTCTTAGAGAATTCCGGAGAGTGGGAATAAAAGGGGAGGTTGGCAGTACCTAGCAGCCTTTTGAATTTAGAAGTCATGCCGAAGATCGCAAAGCGCGTCAACTCCCTTATAACCTGTATGGGTAATGGGTAGTGCAATCCATGAAGACTGAAAAACTTTTGCATTATGCGTTGAAAAACTGCGAAGCGTTATGTAGATTTTGTTAAACTGTGGTAAAAAGCGGTGATGTTGTGATGGCGGTGTGGTGCTGCTACATTTCGCACTGAACGGTAAGAACATAGAAGTACTTCTTTTCTACCACTCAAATATTATGGTGTAACGAATAAATAATCATACTATGATATTGGTATATCCAGAGATTTCAATATATTCCTGTGAGTATCCATCACGCCGCACGCGACCTCAGTCTGGTCCGTTGATTGGCGCTAATGAATCTCTGCGTTAGGTGGCCATGGCCAATAAGAGCTACCATTGGTCACGGCATGACAAGCGATTTCAAGTTTCTATATAATCTGGATCTCGGAAACGGCTCAAACGATTTTCATGAAATTTAGTATACAGGGGTTTTGGGGGCGATAAATCGATCTAGCTAGGATTCATTTTTAGAAAATGTCAAATTTACCAAAAAACATATGACTCCTGCTGCCATCTATCGGCCAGTAGTATTAATACCGAGCGAAGCTCGGTCACCCAGATTTTTATTATTGATTGATCGTTTGAAAGAAATAGCCTCTTCGATGTTTTTCCGTTCACTGCTAAAGGATACCGCCTAAAACCATTACATTGGTCAATTCAATTCAATAATTAATATTAATATGTGGCACCGGTCCAGTTTAACCATTATACAGTTAAGCAATTCTATATTCGAGAGTCTTACGAAAACCGATTTAGTGCGGGTTATTTTAGTTCCATGGACGCTCAAGCTATTTTACGCAACAATCAGCGCCAAAATGGCGAAAATCAAGTGTCATTTTATTTTGACAGTCAGCGATCCATAGAATAGAGATCAGTGACTGTAATTGATATTTCTCGAATATATAGATATAATAGCTAAACCGAACGGCATCGAGTAATAAGAGCAAGTACCTGCAGTGATAAAACAAGGGGAAACACACCGTAGAATCCGAGGCGGCGGTACAGCAGCGGCCCGCTCACGGAGCCCACCACGTGCGCGATTTGGATGGCGGCGCGGTGCGTGCCCATCGTGCGCGTCACTTCGCACCCTGACGCGTGGCACAGCTGGAATGAGTGCCGAGGAATTTGAACACGAGTACGTACAAAAAACTCAAATAATTATAAATCATACGCGCCGAATTAAGCTGCATCGCCTTTTTTTTCGAAGAAGAATGAGGATAATATCGTGTGGAAATTTGCATGCTTGATCCAATTTCATTTTTATACAGTTTGCCAATTGCCATCCTCTTCAAACTCAAGGAGTTAAGGAGTAGGGTGTTCAATACGGTTAGTACAGGTTTTTAGGGTTCCATACCCAAGAGCAAAGATCATTGATTAGTAGGGTATCAATAATCTTTGCCAAGGGGAATAACGGGACCCTATTACTGAGACTTCGCCGTTCGTCCGTCCATTTGTCACCAGGCTGTATCTCTAGTTAACCGTGATATTTACACACTTGAAATTTTTACACTGATGATGTAGGTATTTCGGTTGCCGCTATCACAACAAATACTAAAACATAAGAATTATTTGCTCATTTTGGTCGATTATCCAGAACTCCCAATATTAGGTACACTACTTGTATAAAGTAGTAGTATTGATAGTTCTGGTTTGAAGGATCTCGTTTGAGTTTGTTGCTGTGGTTGGTACCTCCTCACCTCAGAGTGAGAGGTGGTGGTTTGGTTGCAATTGGTCTTGATGGTACGGAACCCACAGTGCGCGAGATCAACTCGAATTTGACCAATTGTTCGAACCACCCGAAATTTGAATCTGCGCCCCAACTGTACAAATGCCGAAAGCTTAGTTCACAATTAAGTATAAATTGTGCTTGTGAAATTTGAATCTGCGCCCCAACTGTACAAACGCCGAAAGCTTAGTTCACAATTAAGTATAAATTGTGCTTGTGAAATTTGAATCTGCGCCCCAACTGTACAAACGCCGAAAGCTTAGTTCACAATTATAAATTGTGCTTGTGTTACTGGCTGTGGATGCATGGAGGAATCCGTTCCGTTTATTCGAAGCGAATTGACTCATAATTTGTACAAAAAACCTCTACTAGGTACTTGTAACCCCGGTATCAATAATCTTTGCTACTGGTACCTATGAGTATACATAAATGTTTATAAATTGTGATGAAAGATGGATGAAACCTATCAGTCTGTAGGTACAAACTTACAAAGTCAGCCTAAGGTCCGGTTTCCACTAAAGCGGAGCTGTGTTTGTAACCAATCAGTCAATTTCGTTATTTTGACATCTCCGAAACTGAGGGGAGAGGAGATATCGAAATGACGATATCTGATTCGTTACTCAAATACAGCTCCGCTCCGCTCTGCTGTAGGTAGAAACCGGGCCTAATGGGCTATTCAAAAAAGAGGAAACTTCCAACAACGGTTAGGGAAGATTTACAACATTAGGTATAGGTACAAATTTTAGTCATAGTAGCGTCCATATCATAGATCTTTGTAGGTGTGAGCAACGCGTCAGGAGGGTCAGTAGGTAATAAACTGCATGTTTTATGTGAATCCAGACGTACTTTCCTAAATATCTTATTACTGTAAGTGCAAATATAAAAAAAATATAAAGAAAATGGATACCTACTCATAATGCATTCCCTACTGGATACCTCGACCATTACTTTAACCTTGTACGGTGTACCTAAAAACATTGCAACCAAATACAAGACAAGCCTTTTCCGTATATGTATGCTATCAATATATATTTTTTAATCTGTTAACGTATCTTATTGTGTTAATACGATAACTGTATCTATGAGACTACACTACTACACTATTTTGGGGAAGAACGGATTACGGAAGAACAGGCTATTGTCAATATTATCTTGTCTATCAGCTTATAAGGGACTTACAGTATAGAGATAAATTGCAATTCGTTCGTTTATAAGCTCCAAGATTGCATACGAATAGTCTATATCGTTAGTTAAACTCGTCGTCAACTCAACTTTAGCCAGGATACATAAGATTTGAAACCAAATTATATATATTTTATAGAAGATACAAGAAGGTTCAGTGTTAATTGGTCCTCTAATTTTCTTTATTTTCTTTTTCGTTTTTAAGATGAGCACGATTGTTTCTGCGATTTTGTTATTTTTCTGAGTAATATGGACACTCGTAAATATTAATATGACCTTAACAGAAGACGTAAAAATAATCTCATTATCAGCGTTAATAATTTATTTCATTCATGTCTTTAACCTGAGTAGGTCGTTGTGTGTTATCGCAAACTCTAGATAACCTAAGTTTAACTTTCCAAACATAACTTCAGAAAAGTCACCTAAGATCAAAGTTTTCTTCTAAATGGGTAAGTACTAAGGAGCCATTGAATTGGCCCGACTTTGAATTGGTCTATATTGTTTTATTCATAATTAAACTGCAATTATTAGTAATTATATTCTTTTATTAATTAGGTACCAACATGTACTTTCCTCCATGACATCCAAAAGTGACGTCTCTGCCATAGACGCCTATAACCGTCAACCCGGACCACAGATTGACTACACATAATTATGTCCATATTACAACATCTCTCTCTTTCTAATTTAGACAACTAGTCAATAATAAATAGTAGTAATAATATACTAAATTAACTTAATTCTAAAAAACTCTAATTCTGTGATTTTTAATTAATAATCTAAAAACAATAGGTCATAATCAACATTATATTCTAACATACATAATCTTGCAAATACTTAGGTCTATTGACATGTCTTTCAGATCTTCTCTGCACAAAACAATCAGTATTATTATTCTGCTCTGAATTAACATTAGAAGACTCTACTTCTTGAGTCTTCTCAAGTTTTAACTTAATTTCTGACTCACTGTCTGAAACACTATCACTATCATAATTTAATGACCTTCCCGGAGATACATTTGGTATTTTTGGAACTTTATTCAAATGCCATCTGTTCCTTCTAAAATTCCCTCTTTCTGTATTTACAATATAAGATCTAGGCTCATCCCCTTTCTTTATAACTGTTCCATACATTTTAAGGTCAGTTACCCAAACCTTGTCATTAATTTGTAACTCTGATAAATTTGAAGCTCTATGCCGTTTATTGTAATATAAAGCAGATTTATATTTCCTAGCTATTTGTGTCTGTTTGCATTCATCTGATATTTTAATTGGTTTGTTCAACTTACTTGGAATCATGGGAAGATTGTCTCTAAGTTTGCGATTAAACATTAATTCAGCTGGACTGTAACCCAATTCCAAAGGTGTGTTTCTGTACACTAACAATGCTAAATATATATCATCATTTTTAGAAAGCAAAGATTTTGCAATTTTTACTCCTGCCTCTGCTAATCCGTTACTCTGAGAATAATATGGACTGCTTGTGATATGTTTGAATGCATACTCTTGTGCAAAACTCTGAAATTTTGACTTAAATTGAGTACCACAATCTGTTCGGACAATCTCCGGAATACCAAATTTTGAGAATACCTCCTTACACCGAAGAATGACTGTATCTTCAGTGAGGTCCTTCAATTTCAAAACCTCCAAAAACCTTGAATAATAGTCTATGATTACAATATACCATTTGTTATTAAATTTAAACAAATCAATACCTATTTTTTGCCATGGTCGATCTGGTACTGAATCTATCACCATCTCTTCTTTATGATTTGTATAGAATTCTATGCATTTATTACAAGTTTTAACTTTATTTTCAATTTGTTTAGACAAACCTAACCACCAAACGGATTGTTTAGCACGCTCTCTGCACTTAGAAATTCCCAAATGGCCCATATGAATTTTATTTAGTATTTCTTCTTGCATGCTTTTAGGTATCACTATTCTAGAATTAAATAAAAGAAGATTTGCTTCTATTGAAAAATTTTGTCGGTATTGATAATATTCTTTAAATTTACCTAATTGGTTTGTTCGTGGCCAACCTCTTATTGTGAATTGCTTTAAGTTAATGCAGATATCACATTTACTCTGTTCATTTTTTATCTTTTCTACAGTATCACTAGGTACAGTTTCACTAATAAATGAATTAATGTTTAATTCTTGATCCTTACTATTTTGTGTGTCCACCAAGCAAGGCAACGGGTGCCTCGATAATGCATCAGCAATTACTAATTCTTTACCAGGTGTATACTTGACTTCGTAATTATACTTTGTCAGTTTGAGCCGTAACCTCAAAAGACGTGGACTTAAATCACTAAGCTGTTTGGTTTGTAAAATTTGTAGAAGAGGTTTATGATCAGTCTCAAAAATTACAGGAATTCCTGTTATGTAATCTTTAAATTTTTCAGCAGCCCATGTTAATGCTAAACATTCTTTCTCAATTTGTGCATAAAGTCTTTCTGTATCTGTCAAAGTCCTACTAGCATACATCACCACATACTTATGACCTTCCATATTTTCTTGAATTAGTGCTGCTCCTAAACCGAAACAACTACTATCTGCAGAAACAGTTGTTTTTAAACTTGGATCATAATGTGCCAAGATAGGCGATTTTTTCAGCTTTCCCTTTACTTCCTGGAATGCTTCCTCTTGGAGCCTACCCCAGACAAACATACGATCGTCTTTAAGCAACTCATGAAGTGGCTGCAATATGTTAGACCTATTTGGAATGAATCTACCAACAAAATTTACCATACCCAGGAACTGCAGCAGTTGTTTTTTATTCTTAGGTGTATTAAAAGCATTTATGGCTTTAATTCTTTCAGGGTCCACTTGTATTCCTTTTTCATTGATTACATGCCCTAAATATGTAACTTCTTTTACTCCAAAAATACATTTACTCCTGTTAATTGTTAACCCTTCCTTATGCAGCCTCCTCAAGACTTCTGTGAGCACTCTATCATGTTCATCTTTGCTCTCTTCAAAAATGAGAATATCGTCCATGTGTATTGCTACTTTCAAGTCTTTAAATAAATTTGAGAATTTCATGCTAAAATACTCTGGTGCACAATTTAACCCGAAAGGTAGACGGTTATATACATATCTACCAAATGGTGTTATTATTGTAGTAAAAAATTTTGCTCCTTTAATCTTTGCCAGCGTATTTTCCACTTTTGGAATTGGGTACACAGGCCTCAATATATTTTTATTAACTTCAGTATAATCTCCACAAATCCTTACTTTATCATTTCTTACCACTACAACTATAGGTGATACATAATCAGTAGCTTCTTCTATTGGGCTGATTATACCTAGTCTTTGTAACCTGTCTAACTCCGCCTTGACTTTCGGTAGCAATGGAATAGACACACTTCTAGGTGTGGCATGGACATAAGGTCTTGGATTTTCTACCAGCTGAATATGAAATTCGTCTTTAAATACACCTAATTCGTCAAAAATATTAGGAAACTCTTTTTCTATGGAATAACTATCATAACAATTTAAATCCTTAGAACTAGAAACTGCACATATTTTTATTATATCCAAACTCTCGATTGCAGGTCGACCTAATATTGCTGTTTGCAAACCCTTAATTACATAGACTTTACCTTTAAATATATTATTCTTGTAACTTAACTTAAGAGGTACAGTTCCCAACACCTGCAGCCTTGTTCCGTCCGGACCCTTCACAATGTCACTGCACTTGTCTATTAGAAGGTCACATTTTCCCGCTACAAGCTCTGATACGGCACTGATCTCTGCGCCTGTGTCGATTAAAAAGTTTACTTTGTCTATAAAATGGTCACCTTGATACACATCTATATCAATCAAATAGTTTTGTTTTTTTTCAACCAAACTCACCTCATATTCCTTTTCTTCCTTTTTCTCTATATTTCTTATTGCTTTATCTCTGCAAACCTTTGCGTAATGACCTACACGCTGGCATGACCGGCATGATACTTTGTATGCCGGACACTGTTCTCGGGGATGCCGCTGTAAACCACAGAACCAGCACTTGTCTTTTTTATTAACTCTGTTATGAGTACTCTGCACTCTCATCCTCTTTAACTCCAGGACATCTTCACTTCCGGTACTGTCTTTGGTTTCTTCTTTTGTAATTTCTGATCTAATAATCTTCGTGCCCTCTCTCTGTATTTCAGCTTGCTTACCCATTTGAGTAGCTTTCTCCAAAGTCAAGTCGCTTTTTAATAACATCCTGTCGCTTACAGACTTGTCCCAAATGCCTATTACTAAGCGATCTCTGATCAATTCCTCTTTCAGGGTTCCAAAATCACAATGCTCCGCCAACTTGTGCAAGTCTGTAACGAACTCGTCGAACTTCTCATCCTCTTTCTGATATCTTGAATTAAATTTATACCTTTCATATATTACGTTTTTCTTTGGAGAAAAGAAATTGTCAAATTTGTTGGATATACAAACTTTTTGTATATGGCTAAATTTGAATTTAAAAAGATAGTTTGTTTGGAATACGTTTTTTATTTTTGACTGTGACATACTTTTTTGAGATCCTAAAATAGCTACAATAAACTGGTATTTTCTCCACTTAAAATCTGATGTTTATCTTCACCAACCACGTTCTGCTACATTGGTTATGGTGCCCAGATACGATACGAGAGAAGTAATCGTATGTAGAGGATAAAATTTGATTTTAAAGTCGATAAGAGACGGAGTAGCTGATCGAGTATCGAGGTGCGATGACGAGCAACATGATGCGAATCGAGCCCTTGAATAAGGACAACTACGATAGCTGGAAAATACAGGTACGAGCTATTTTAACCAAAAATGATGGTTGGAAGTACGTAAATGGTAAAGTACTGAAACCAACTGAAGTTGTAGAGGCTGAAAAATGGGAAGTAGAGGACGAAAAAGCTAAAGCGGACATTATTTTATCGATGAGTGGAAGCGAACTAAGACATATTAGGAGCTGTAATACCTCGAGAGAAGTCTGGCTGAAGCTGAAGTCAATTTATGCTTCGAAAGGGCCTGCTAAGAAAGCGACACTTTTAAAACGGTTGATATTGCACAAGATGGCGGAAACAGGAAATGTTCACGAACATTTGAATACCTTTTTCGATGCTGTTGATAAGCTAGGAGATATGGGTATACAGATCAACGATGATTTGCTGTCTATAATGTTGTTGTACAGTTTACCCGGAAATTTCGAAAGCTTTAGATGTGCTATTGAGTCGAGAGACGAGTTGCCGAAACCAGAGGCATTAAAAATTAAAATATTGGAAGAGTACGAGTCGAGAGAAGTGAATAAAATTCAGTATGAAGGCGTTATGTATACAAACGTAAATAAAAACTTCAAGAAAGGAAAGAGAGGCGCTAAAAAGAGTACTAAGGCTGAAGGAACGGAAAAGAATGAAGGTTTTAAGTACAAATGCTTTGAATGTCACGAACCTGGACACAAAGCATCTGACTGTAAAAAGAAAGTAGGTGGAAATGCCCTGAAGGCTGAAGAGACACATTGTGCAGATCAAAATCTAACTACTTTTAATGTTTCAGATTTAGAAGTTTCTAATGCTGTTAATGTTCAAAAGTACGAATGGATTTTGGACAGTGGGTGCACGTCTCACCTTTGTAATGATGCAAGTAAGTTCGGGGGCACTTTGACAATGACTAGCGGAGAACTAACTTTAGCTACGCATGTAAGTACTGTTATAAAAGGTAAGGGTACTGTTAGGTTATCGGCATGTAACGATCACTCTGAGACCTCATTTGAATTACGTGATACGCTGTATGTCCCGGATTTAAGGACGAATTTGATTTCAGTAGCCAAGTTAACCAACGATGGTTATGATGTTACATTTAGACACGATGTAGCTTATATTTTTGGCAGGAAAGGTGAAATCAAATTGATAGCATATCGTAGGGGTAATTTATATTGTGTAAATAGGTCTGAGTATTGTAATTTAAGTGATGCAAATGCTGATGTACGTTGTTGGCACGAGAGATTAGGAAATTTGAACGGTAGAGATGTTGCTAAGCTTTTAGGTAAATTAGGTGCTAAATTTGACGTTGCCGAAGTACGAAACTTACGTAATTGCGATATTTGTGCTAAAGGAAAGATGACCGCGTTACCTTTTTCTAAATCCGATGGGCCTTGCGCTGAAAAGTGGATTCCAGAGCAAAGAAGATTCATGATTGCGAGAGATGTGAAATTTCACGAAAATGAAATCTCGAAGCAAGAACCAAGGCCAGTGAACTTCACGGAAGACAAAGATAAGGATTTCATTGAAATTGAATTCTCCAGGCAAAATGTTCCAATAACTGAAGAACATAGGGGCGAGAATGAGACAGACCGAGTAGAGACTGATGAAGAAATATGGAGTGAATGTCAAGCATATCCTGGAGATGATCAAGATGATTCTTCGTCAAGACCTGCAGAACTTGAACAAGCGTCTGAAGAAATAAATCATGATAATCAACAAAGGTTGATGAAGAGAGCTCCTGGTAGACCTAGGATTTTACGCACAGGTAGTGTAGGCCGTCCGAAGAAAATTTATCGAATGACTGAAGGTACACAACCGATCAATTCTGCTGATGAAAATGAAATTGAAGATTTCGCAGGTTCAGCTGAAATTACTTTGAAAAATGCTTTAAAGAGTAGTGATAAACCTGAATGGGGTCGACGATATTTTGGTCGCAAGTCAAGAAAGAGGTTTAATTACGAAGTTTAAGAATGAGTTGTCGAAAGAGTTCGATTTGAAAGACTATGGTTTAGCAAAATATATGTTAGGCATAGATATTCGAAGAAATGACAATGTCATTGTTTTGTCACAACAAAATTACATCGAAAGTTTACTAAAACGTTTTTGCATGGAAAATTGCAATAAATGTGCAACTCCTATGGAGATAAATTCCAAACGGAAAGAAGAAGAAAAATGCAGTGATGAGAGCAGTGAGGCATGGCCTTATCGAGAGCTAATAGGTTGTTTGAATTATTTAGCGAATGCAACCAGACCCGATATCGCTAATGCGGTAAGTAAACTTAGCCAGAAAGTGAAAAATCCTGAAAAATCCGATTGGAAATCAGCGAAACGTGTTTTACGTTATCTGAAGGGAACAAGCCAATACAGTCTCGTGTACAAGAGAACTGGTGAATGTGTGCAGGGTTATTCAGATGCTGATTGGGGGAATTGTTTATTAGACAGACGATCTTATTCTGGTTATGCATTTATTTTAGGTGGTGGCTGTATATCGTGGCAGTCTCGAAAGCAGCGTAGCGTAGCTACTTCAACGTGCGAGGCAGAGTATGTTAGCCTGTCGGAGAGTATGAAGGAGGCTGTATATCTTAATAGCTTATTGAAGGAATTTGGAATCATGAGGTACGCTCGAGTGATTGTTCATGTCGATAACCAAGGGGCTATATTTATAGCTCAGGACCCAGTGTTTCATGCACGTAGCAAACACATTGATATTAGGTATCATTACGTGAGGGAGGTTTTGAGGGACAAGAACGACATTGAGTTGAGACATGTACCCACTGCATCCATGTTAGCTGATGTACTTACTAAGCCGTTATCTAGTGTTAAACACAATAAGTGTTTAGATGGTTTAGGTGTTAAGGCCAGCTGAGTTTTCTTTTGGATATCTTTAAATTTAAATTTATAGGGGCGTGTTGGATATACAAACTTTTTGTATATGGCTAAATTTGAATTTAAAAAGATAGTTTGTTTGGAATACGTTTTTTATTTTTGACTGTGACATACTTTTTTGAGATCCTAAAATAGCTACAATAAACTGGTATTTTCTCCACTTAAAATCTGATGTTTATCTTCACCAACCACGTTCTGCTACAAAATTTACTCAGTAGGCCCTCATAGTCTAGATCTTTTTCAAATTGTAACAGGATGTCTTCGGCCTTTTCTCCCATGCAGTACAACAGGCAATCAATCTTGTTTTTATCCGCACAATCATCATTGCCGGACACGCGCATGTACCTGATGAAACGTGTCTTGTATTTGGGCCATTCCTCAGCTACAAAACTGAACTGCCCTGGCGGTGCCACCTTCATTTTATTATTTTCTGAGTCTGCCACCATGTTTTATTCATAATTAAACTGCAATTATTAGTAATTATATTCTTTTATTAATTAGGTACCAACATGTACTTTCCTCCATGACATCCAAAAGTGACGTCTCTGCCATAGACGCCTATAACCGTCAACCCGGACCACAGATTGACTACACATAATTATGTCCATATTACAACATATATGTTACTGTAAAAGCCCAAACTACGGTAAATCCTAAGCTTTTCCGGTAAAACCTGTGATTTACCAACCCCTAATGGTAAAAGTTCGAATAGTTTTCGATTTTAACGCCTATTTCGAACTTTTACCACCATTTACTTGGCAAATCTTAAGATTTACCTCTAGCCACGGTATATGTTGAAAAAAACAAGTCATAACGTATTCAGCGTATCGTCTTGTACTCGTGGGCAGTCTACAACCCCTCGCTACCAGAACCGCCTCCACACACACACCTGTTAAATAAGTCATCGTTACAAACGTAATACTTGATTTCTTCATTCTCTTCTTTCACCGGCGCAATTAGCTTTTCTTCACCGCCTATTAGTCAAGATATCATAGTTCTTTATGCGCCTGTGATGAATTGCTTCCTCTTATTTCACGGTTTTTGCAGTTTTTACTTTTTCTAAACACTTTGCGTATTTGCCCTTATCGAGATAAAAGTAACTGTCTTTCTTGTTTGCGTCGTTAAATAGTTTTGTTCGAGTTCGCTGGACATCAACCACATAAGGATGCCCAAATCGCTTGAAGTGTACTTGTAAAATCTGAGGAGTTCCCTCAGTTTCTCGGACATTCCATCATCAGTTCCTGACTTGATGACTATAGTCATTAATCAGCATCTGCATTGTTTCGAAAGAGTTTGGTAACAAATACGAGACACCAGAATTTTATGTAATAAAGATATCATGAGTGAATTGGTTTTAACTTACATCTCCAATATGGCTGAACGACGCCGCAAGCAGCAGCCCAAAGTTCCCACCCATCGATATGGGTATCTGGACAACGTACAGCACCTGGGCTGTGCTGGCGCCAGGGAACGTGAGCATCAACAGCACTCCCGTGGTCATCACACACATCCCAACCAGAGGCAGTATGAGCAGAGGCTTGCGTCGACCGCTACAGTCACTCCAGGGCCCCACGAATAAGAGCACGATGGTGGAAATGAGAGATCCAATGAAGCTCCTGCTCACGTTTATACTGGACACCAACGCTTGGCTGTTTGCCTGGAATGTGAAACATTTTGTATTTATAAACAATCAGTGTAAACCTCTCGGTGCACGATATCGATAAAAATATTATAAAGTAAAAACCTAAAATAATATTATTTAAACTGAGATTATCATGATTTTTAGATAAAGCTTGCATGACTCAGCATTTCTATTCATTAGCTAGGTAGGACAGATATACAAAGGTTTTAATGCAGTACTTCATAAATGAGTACTTGATTTGTTTTAATTGGATGCAAGTGATTTTTTGGACCTGTAAAGTGTAGGTTTCTACTATTAATAAAATGACTGGATAAGTTTGGTTATAAATAAATAACAAGTCTCGTATTGCATGATTTATATAGGTACTGATAACAATTCAAATAGGTATTCCTTACCGTAATTATATTTGGAACTGAATGATTACAGTCGCTTTTTGGACTGTAATGGAGTTCAAATAAGGCATACCTACCTCTTTATTTCATAAAAACACCCATTTATCTTTAATTCGTAATAATCTTCAACGTCCTTATTACATCTTAAATCCACATCCGTTGATAAGCTTACGCCAAGTATATTGGGCGTAGGCTTATCGAAAAATCATTGAACTTTTTTTAATAATAACCCGCGAGACTCTATTTTATTTGTATTTTCGCAAATAGAAGGTTATTTACCTATTCATCATAAGTATATGGCTAAGAGTTTTGCAGACATACGATTATGCATCTACAATCTAAATTAGTTAAAATTTTGCATAACTTTCACCACAAATTGGTTCCCGAAAGATGTCTAGTTTTCCAGTTTTATTTTCTCTAGTTTCCTAGATTTGAAGCTATCAGGAATCAAAATGAAGTAAATGAGTTTTTATGAGGAACTTTCGATGCAACTTTGGCCGAACCCCCATAGAGCTGATAATTGTACCTCGGCCTCTCGAAACTCTTCGCCGACGCCTTTGTAGCACACATCGGCCGTGTAGTTCAGTTCTAGGCACGCGGTCCGTAAGTAAAAATTCTGGAGCGAAGTCTGCCCGAGATTGATGGCCATCATGGCACCGACGAGTGCTGGTTCTAGGATTAGTCGCCATTTGTGCGGCGCTCCCGGAATTGTACTTGGCTTTGGACATTCTGATTCCCTGTGAAAACTTGTGGACCTGGAAAATTTAGTTATTGAAAATGAATGAATGAAAATTTTTATTTTAAAAAATAATAAATCTTTATTTTACACAGCGTATTTACGTGATTTTAAAACTACTTTAAAAAAATCGTCATGTATTTTAGGTTTTTAATTTAAAATCGCTGTAACGCGATTTAAAACGCGATTGGTATCCTTTTCTCGATAGAAAGTTGTTCCGAAATCTCCGTTTTTTGTAATTTTTATCGGAAACTGCAATAGATGCAATAGTAATTTTTTGTTTTTATGTGCCGGTGTTAATAATATTCAAAAACGCTCAGAATATTGAAAAACAAAATTTTTAACTGGCTTAGTTTCTTAGTAATTAGGTAAAACGTCGTTTTTCTGTTATATTTTTCCGCGACGCTGCATGTCGCACCCGCGACCCATCAACGTATTCGTGCGAGTGAAGAAGACATAAATAAATTCTCTCTTCTCTTTCAAAAAACTGAGCACTTGCTCTTTTCAAAAATGTCATTATATACAACTTTCAAAAGAACAAGTGCCGAGTTTCTTGCCAGTTCTTCTCGTTATTTATCAAGAGAACAAACAGAGGTAACGAGATAGGTAGATATTACAGGCATTCATCTGTAGATCGATTTTTGTAAACTGCTGGTTATACATACACACCACGGACCTACCTATATTGAGTAGGTATGTATAATGTAGGAAGATATTTACGCTGATTCTTCTTAAAGTCTTATCATTTATATTACACTTATAGAGATACTAACAAATACACATAATTTAAAAAAAATATGACCACAAACCTCAATTTTTCTAACTCGTGGAGATCCAACGAACTGTCCGTCATTATTAATGCAATGTAAATGGATGATTTCCTTCAAAACAACCATCCAAAGATCATCTCTTAAACCGCACTCGGAATATATTTGAACTGATGCAAGATTTCACATCACAGCTATTGTCCGCGAGGCGTGTAACCGGTAACGTACTACTTCGACTAATGTCAAACGATAAGATAATGCTGTTCTGTTTGCATATTGGAAACAATGGGACTCGGTTAAAAGATATCTCGCTGAATTATTGACTCGAGGCGCTATAGGCGTTGCATTATAAGTGCACTATAAGATACACTGCCGGCTGCAACTGGCAACTGGTAAGTTTCGCCCGAGTGGTCGCGCCTGTTCCCGATTACACCAATTGGCAATGATAGTTACAGTCAACCGGTACAACAAGTATAAAATAAGGATTGTATCGTTGCGATGCCGGTAATTGGACCTCTATTGATACAATGAGCAATGTCTACTCGATACATCAATACAAATGCTATTCAACTCTTAGGTTCAGTACCTCAAAAGAAAGAAAAAACAGAACCCTTATAAGATCGCTTTGTTGTCCGTCCGTCTCTCTGTCTGTTTCTGTCTGTCTGTGCGGCACCACCGTTTATTTCAGTAACTATAATAAAGCTAACGACATGAAATTTGGAGTAGTTGTAGATAATAGTGGCCCACTGGCATTGATTGAAATTATAAAAAAATTAAAATCGATTTTTTTCATGTAAAAAGTGGGTAAAACCGGGTCGTCAAAAGTTCAAAATGTTTTACTTTTTCTTTAGTAGTACGGAACCCTCAGTGTGCGAGAGATTTTTAGTAAGAGATTTTCTTTCAATGAAAATATCGGAAGAAATATTTTCACTTTTCAGTTTTCTTTAAAACCACAGGTAAGAGTAGTGTGTGCGTTAAACAAAGACGTAACGATAAGAAATGTCGGTCATTGTGACTGTAGAAGAGTACAAATCGGATCGGAGTCTTATCTGTATGACTAAGGTATGATATTTATTTCGCACGCGGCGCGATCGGATCCTACGTGAGTTGTATCACATAAGTACAAAACGCCGAGACAGACTGGTGTTCAGATGATTGTCAGATGATATCTGATGATAATGATGCTAGTTAGAGGATTTCATCTTATTAATAGACAGTATAGGCTGAGTTTAAATGGTTCGCAGAGGTCAAAGGTCGTCCAGTTATTTGAAACTTGCCGCGAGTATCTGTATTTTGTTTAGGTACATGTATTTCTTGAAACACGTTTCTTACTATCTATCAAAGCTTTAAACAATGTAATCAGTAATTTAATATAGCTATATTTACATGCAGCTAATAAACCTATATGTTGGTTATATATCATTAATTATTCATCATAATATTATGATTGACACATTATTAATCTATCACACGAGTTATGCATTAGATAGGTACACAAGCATATGTTTCCAAATTCTGGAAAGAAAGTGAGCGTGCAAAAACTTAAGATTATGTTATGATCATTTACGAGTTGATAAAGTACGTATCATACCGTCATATTATATCATATAAATACCGTAAATATCGTGTATATACATCGGATTTTTTACATAAGTCCACAATATCATGGTAGTTGTGACTTTCTCTACTATCCGGTTTTTCACGTTGTTCCGTATGCTACAGACTTTCCTTACTATCCTGGGATTTTTAACGCAGGCCCATAATTTGCTAGAGACTTTCTCTACTATCCTGGGATTTTTTACGTTGGTGCATATGCTAGATACTTTATCTACTATCCTGGGAAATTTTTACGTCGGTGGCCTATCTAGAGACTTTCTCTACTATCTTGGGATTTTGCTTACGTTGGTCCATATTAAGATAGAGATATTTTGTTTAACAAGTACTATGACAAGCCTAATAACAAGATAAACAAAAAAATATCTCTGGAAAACAAACGCAGCGTAAAATCACTTAGCACCTATAAAGCGCTAATGCTGCACCAATTAAACGTAGTCAGCGGCAGTCAATGAACGACATTGTGAATTGCTCATCAGCTTTGACTAATGTGCCGTGTACCTACTGCCTACCTATACACCTTTGCAATATTTTCACGGCCGAAGCGTGCCAGTTCTGTTCTAAAATAAAACAGTTGAGATGCTGGGCTCGGTCGGCCCGCGTGGACCATTTTATTACGCGCCGATAACTCGTGTAATTGTTATCTGATGCTCATTAACGAACAAGTGCATGTGCAGTTTTGAGATATAATTATATAATATTCATTAATTGTGTATGAAAAACGTTTTTATTGTAATTATATAGAAATTTTTGTCCCTAGGTGGATGAAAAATTGTAAACATCGACTCAAGTCAATCCCCTAGGCAGAATTGTACACAAAATCTTTCAGTGCGTTAATACGTTACATATTTTAATTGCCTTTTGTTCGTGTTCGTAAGCAGCTAAAAATTCAGTCCCGTCCTAATTTTAATTAATTTACCCAGTTATTTCCCTGAAGTTTTTTTTGAGTTTTCACATTTCAGATGTATGTACAATTTCATTTTAGGTTCCTAGGTATTCTATTTGAAAGCATTTTATCAAGTTAAGAATATTATTGAAGCAAACTTCGATATATTTTACAGTTCACTATGGCTAGTAGGCTTGTAGTGGGTACCAAAAGTTTTCATATAGAGTTACAGTAGGTACATAATATAGTTTTGGCTGCAATTGAATTTTATAATTATTTTGGCAGCTATTGGAATGCAATAAATACAAGGATGTCAACATTACATCTATATGTATTCCGACAATAAAAGCTTATTTAAATCTGTCGATGGCATAAGGCATTTTGCGAAAGGAAATCATTAGATTTTTTAGCATTGGCAGGAAGTATTTTTTGTTAGAATTTTAATCATTGCCAATATAGGCGCTTCTGTTAATTAACTACATGAGCAAACTAAACAAGTTCGTCGGTGTTAATTACTGATATCGGTTCTATAAAACACGTTTAAATCTACCTGTTTGGTGTTAGTACGTTTTGTCTGTTTTCGGGAAAATAACTTCTAACGTGAAGCGTCCATGTTACATTTTCCTGCGTGAGTTTTCACCTGTGGGTATATCAATGTCTTGCATTGCGTCCTTAATTCAGTTGGCTCGAATTACAGTCTCATACAGACGGTTCGGTACTCGTCAAACAAAAGGATTAAAAAGTTTTTTTTTTAACTTAGTGTGGAAAATTTTGCAAGTGCATCATTTTGTGGATTGTGTTTTCTGGATGATTTCTGCCTACATCGCTTTATAATTGGACTTACTACGAAAACAAGGTAATAGCTTTTATAATTAAGGAAATCTTGATATCTGAAAATAAACTTCTAGCCACTAGTAGTATTTAGGGAAAACTTTTTGCATAAGCTTTAGGTGCTTTGTACAACTTTTGCCAGTCAATGATTACGGAACACAGTTGTTTGATGTACCTAATAAAACTTTTGCTCAATTATTTATTTGATCGTTAATATCTGTAAGTACTCGTATTTAAGGAATGGTGACCGACTGATCTATCTAGGCACAGCTCAAAACACTGGACGAATCGAGCTAAAAATTGTCACAAAATCAAAATAAATTTATTTCACATGGGCCAAACTTACAGGCATTTATGTAAGGTCAATACAATATTAGTGACATTATAACAATTTCACCCTCGTAATAGCCTAACAACGCGGATTTTTCCAACAAGAATTAAAAACGAAGCAAAACAACTCTAGTCTCCGAACGTGACGGTAGAGTCTGACATTTCATAGGTAGGTAACTGTAAGATAATGAAAATAGGCCTATGTTAAATGTGAAAAAACAAACATTTTAATCTTGATTTTGATATTTGTTTGAGCGCACTGAGGAAAAGCCCAAAACAAACTCAGCTGAGTTTTCTTTTCTGTTATCACTATTTTACATTCACTCTTGAGCTAGATTTACTTATAACAGATAGTTATAATGACGTAGTCCTATTTATCCCCTAATATAAGTTAACCCTCAATATCTAAAAAATAATAATCGGCCAAGTGCGAGTCGCACTCACACAGTAAGGGATCCGTACCATTATCTATAATATAGTACGTAGCGATGTGATGATGCAGAAGCAAGAACGCCAGATTATACCCTGCTGATATTACAGCTATACAAGTTGAGTAATATTGGGCCTTCTGGATCATCGACCAAAACGAGCAAGCTTTAGTTTTTATTTTTATTCTATTTTTAGTATTTGTTCTTATAACGGCAACGGAAATACTCATCCATGACAATATCAAGAGTAACTAACACAAGAGCAGCCGTGCTATTCTGCAAAACAGCGACGAGCGTACATCTATGCATCTATGAATTTGTCAGTTGTGTAATAGAGTACAATTTTGCATGTCATATTCGGGTTGGCAGCTGTCTGGCAGCTATTTCAGAGATGGACATTTTGTAGAATAGCACAGCAGCAGTTCAAGATAAACATCCTGTGGTCCCGTTTTTTACCCTTTGGGTACGGAACCCTAAAAATTGGCTCAATCAACTTGTAAAGCTTTTTCTCGGTTGCCAGATGATGATACTCAAAATTTCGAAACAATATTTAATACTTGACAATTACCTACATTGTAAAGGAGCTAAAATTTGGCAAAGGCCAGTCGGCATATAGCCAACGCTCTATTATCCTTGACCTACTATATCACCTAACCTACTTTCGTATAGGATAGTAATTTCTATTAAATTCCCTTTGAGATAATTTTGAGATCCTTATACTTCAGTCATCAAGAATAGCTGGTAAGCTTTTGACAAATAGCGTACGTATAATAAGGCCACATCCATTATTATGCTGCAGTACAAATTATACTGATGCTGTAATTAAAAAAAACTGTTAAAAGTCAGGAGCTTAATTCATTTAAAAAAAAATTAAATTTGTTCACGAACCGTTACGCCTTTTTTGACCCAGGATTAAAAAGTAGCATAATCATTGACTTATACTCTAGACGGGGCGGACCGCGCGAAAAAATGTCGCCAGTTTATGGAAGCAAAACCCCCTCCGGCGTCAGTAGTAAGCTGTAAGCCTACGTAGTATTTCGCAGGAGTTTCGACACATGGCTCTGCATTTTTTTGTATGAAGAAGGTTTACGTAAAATGTTCGGATGGGCCTATCTTGACTATTATTATCAATGAGCATAATACTCTATGTTATGTATGTAATTTAAATTTCTTAAAGTACTTCATAGTATTTTAGTTAGTGAGTTTTTACCACAAACAAAAGTTTCACCATAACAATTTACCTAACTGTTAAAGAATAGAGATCAGATAGTACAATGAATATATCAATCGATTTCACTATATATCCCTAATGTATTATACACTAGGAAACTTCTATTCAAAACCAGAATTTCTCAAAGGTCCATGCAATTCCCTAATCGTGAAATCGAAATCCCTAAGGGTTGAAAACGCGTTGACTCGAGCAGTTTCTAAGTGTATTCAGTGTCACGTAAAGTGAACACTGTTCTTTCTGTGGGTAAAATATAATATTATACTCATAAAATAATAATAGGTACATAATTAATTAATCATTTTGGTATAGAAATATCTTTGTCTTGCCTTC
Source organism: Coenonympha glycerion (assembly GCA_963855885.1). Taxonomy (NCBI): domain Eukaryota; kingdom Metazoa; phylum Arthropoda; class Insecta; order Lepidoptera; family Nymphalidae; genus Coenonympha; species Coenonympha glycerion. The sequence continues at coordinate 8,325,824 of OY979637.1, read as the reverse complement.
TTGATTTATGAATGAGTGATTGATTGCAGTTTTATTTACATTTATATCACACATGACGTAAAATGAACGCATTTATTATACTCAAAAATGTAAGATCTATTGCTCAAGTAGTGGAAGCATCAGATACCACTTTATGTGTTGCATAAAACAGAAAAGAATTTACACAGGTTTATATACTTTGGAACAATAAATTACCTTAAATTTGACGACCGAATGGCGTAGCAGTAGAGAATCTGCCGTTGGCGTCGGAGGTCGTGAGTTCGATTCCCACTAATGGAAAATTGATGTTTATGTGATGAGCATGAATTTTTTCTAGTGTCTGGGTGTTTTTCAATAAATCATATTTTTGTATATTTTTCAGCTATCTATTAACCTTAACACAAGACTAATGCCGAATGCGTAGCTAAACGCAGTGCTCTTTTTAAGCGTCATGACGTTTGCTTCATACAAATGACGCAGTATGATTACCATAGAATCATAACGCTCCTAATGGGGAATGCTGCCGGCCTTGGAGCCCGATGCATAATTATGAAGAATGTAGCCACTTTGAAATAATTATTTGTTTTGTTTATATGTATGGTCTCGTGACCTATTTAAAATGAGTGGAAAACTTTCTGCTAATTACTTACTACTACCAAAATCTGTATGGTTGTTATAGTAGTAAATAAATACCAGCGATCGTCTGTTTGATCGAATTAGGCATTCCAGTCAAAAATGCTTTGTTTAAACAGAAACATTATGTCTATATTCTCTAGTCTAGTGGCATTATTTTATTTTTTAGAGTTAAAATTTAAAAGATATAATCAATTAAATATATAATTATTTTAACACGAGGAGTGTAGGGGGCTGACAGCGGATGTGACGCACATTTTCGTGTTTTCATGCCACTGATTACTAACCTCAAGATATGGTCATCTGAACGATTCTTCTTCTCAGCGGCAGGGCGCGTTTGGAACCCTCGTAAACTTAGTTTTAAGTCGACTTGTAGTTATCACCATTATTATGCAGAAATGTCATGCCGACGTTCGCAAGAGCCTGTATGTTAGGCCTATGTGAAATAAAGATATTTTGACTTTGACTTTGACTTTGATTTACGTAAATCTTTTTCATACAAGCAAACAGTAGCGCCAACTGTCTAAATGCCGCTGCCGCCGCTGACCGAACTACCGCGTGGCCTTATACTGTTGGTACTAAATACTAATGACTTCCATTAACTGGCGACATTTTTTCGAGCGGTTCGCCGTGTCTAGAGTAGATGTCAATTTTTCATGCTCACTTTTTTGAATGCAGAAGTACTTATATTTTAGTACTTACCTAAGCCATACTTTATATTTATGAGGACCGGGATCTTTACGAAGTGCGATGTCACAAATACGGCCGCCCATAACGTTTGCGCGTTTTGAAACCACGTGACATTTTAAAAATTTAAAATATTTTATTTTACAACATTTTCAATATTTTTTGATGAAAGTCGTCGATCATCCGACAATATTGATGGTGAGATGTGTAGTTTAAACTAATAACTACCTAATAGAAAATCCAAATCATGTAAGTCCATACCTACTCGCAGAGCTCACTAAAGAAGATTTTCGGAATTGCCAAGTCTTTGAGATTTAAAATGGGTTGAAGTTGGTAAGAATAAAAGACCTAGGTAAGTACAAGAATGTATTTCTTCAAGTTAAGAGGCATTTAAGATTCTATCTTGGTATGAAAAATCAGATAGTCTCGTTTAACAAAAGTATTTCGGAACCAAATATGGCCAGGAGCATAGATTATAACTACCTATATATTAAATTCATTGATATGAACCCGAATAACACCACAACATGAAATTTGCACGAATTACAAATGATTTTGGTATTACGACTGTATGGGAGCATCGTGGGTAAGCGGACTCTTAAATAGTAGAAAAGTAGGTAGGTACAGCTAACTTCAAAAAACCATATTATATACCTAGCAAAAATGGTATGTAATAACAATATCAAATTTGAGGCAAACATGCATGCAAGGTATCTAATTTGCAAATTTTATATCGACTTTTGACATTGACCGTACCTACATCATTAAAGATGTAAGTATATACATAATAGTATACGCACATGCCAAATTGAGAACCACTTATTTTTATTGTATTGATTTGTATTAATTTCTATGAAAAGCTAACATTAACAACGTTATTAACAATATCGATAAATATGAAACTGTATCAAACGAGTCTGTATTTCCGTGTCATGCAGGGAAGTGGAGTGAAGACTTCCGCTGAGTGCCACATTCAATGGCGTGACGTCATTATATTGATCCCATGCCGTCGAGTAGGGCATTAGAGACGTAAGTTGCGCGCGCACCACCATGAATTTTCCGAACAATAATACGTGAAAACGTGCGAAACTAATTAATTAAATAAATATTATCAAAATTCTATAAAATGTAGATGTAATAAATTTTACTTATTTAAGTTAATTGGAAGTTAACTCTAAAATGGTAACACTGTTTGGAATATTCTAATGTATGGAATACGTACTAGAGGGTTAGCGATTGCTCCGTAAAGGAAAATTGTGACGCATGCGCGGAAAACATGGCGTCGAAACGACGACCTCACTGCGGGGTGAACCAGGGGCGGACTGACTGAGAACCGTTAAGCTCTGCCTTTTCTGAGCTGCCTATATATATTACTAAAATTTTTCATCTTTAGCTTTTTAGCGAATGTGATAATCAATTTATAGTCATTTTTTCAACGCCAGTTCAGTGCGGTGTTTTTACAGTTTTACTTTAAAACACTATTTAAATGTTAATCATGTGTAAATATAAAGTGAAAACGGATACGCGAGAACGATAAGAAAAATTTCCATGAATGGTAAATTTGAAACGAGGTCAAATTTTAAATTTGCTGAAATTTCAATACGGCCCTGTAAAGAATTACCAGTCGGCGATCCTCGGTGGCTCTCGTCGATTTCCGCGATCCGCCTTGCAACCCTCGAAACGATGCCTGCACGGGCGCCCGAAAATCTTTATACAATACTATACAAGTAAATTCACGGAAAATGGATTCAAATCTTAGTGAAAACAATACATAAATCGGTCGTTTAAGTTGTCTTAGTTAAGTTGGTGCCTATTTTGTTATTTTACTCGTTTTGTTCGGTTGAGTGTTGTGTAGTTGACTGTGCTTACTTTTGATGGTGGAGAGAGTTGAGAGAGGTAAAGACTGATTTTAGAACGTACGATTACATTAAAGAGTTTAGTAATTTTGTAGAAATTCCTCGAAAAAATATACAGACTCCCAAGTATGGTTATATGTATGGTTAACCATACCGATATGGTTAAAGTTTGTTGTACAAAATTAGGAAATTGTGAATAAGGCCTGGATCGTGGTTACAAGGCAATAGGGTAGAAGGGTTTTGATGTGGTTCTTCTAAGTTTCACTGCAGTGACGTAAGTGCTTCATTGTTACAGATAGTACGCCATGAAGAGGGGTGAAGATGACGATGACTGAAAAAGAAGTCAATAGGATGTTGGGTGAGTACTCACTTTCGCTTTTTTACTCTATGGGTCTATGTGTTAGCCACAACGGTTAGCCATCTTATTCATTTAGTAGTTTAGATAGAGAATTCTAAAATACCTAAATAAAGTTATTATAATCAGTAAATTTATTGTCACACATCTTGTATTTTGTGATGTGATCTAGAAATATGCTTGATTAATTAAAGTGCAATTTAAATTGATTATGATTTCACTTTTCATTATGGAAATAATAGAAATATGTAGTTATAGAAGCTAAAATAGTCCCAGAAATTCATAAGTGTAATCCTTTGGCTAACTGTTTTTAAGCACACCTCACAACTAAAAAAATAAATTAAGCCCAAAAAAAAAGCGAAACATCTGCATTAGTATAAAACTGTGTTGCATCCACAGACTTGTATACTAAAGACAGGGCGAACAGCGCGAAAAAATGTCGCCAGTTTAAGGGAGCAAGAATGACTATTTTGCACCCCCCGGCAGTAGTCAGTATAGGTAGATAGGTAAAGACCTATTTCTTATTTTTTTGAAATTATAATAATATTGCAGGCAAGGTGTACGGTACGGTACGGTGTATAACGAAAAAAATATATAAAAAAATAAATATGTATTTCGCAGGGGTTTAGACAGATGTCGCTACAATTTCTTGTATGAAGAACGTTACTTAAAATTTTCGGATGGGCCTATCTTGACTATTTTTATCTATTGTTGCAGCTGTTTGCTGCATTTATATTTGGAAGCAATTGTCTTTTATAGTTTTAACCACAGATTTTAACAGGTCACCAAAATAACAGTTTAGTCCGTTAGCGCCCGCTATAAAATAGATAAAATAAAGAAATTAAATAACAGTCAGAAATTAATTATTTATTAGCGGCAATTCAAAAAGTAGTAAAATTATACTTATTGTTCAATTTATTAAAAGTTTTATATTCACCCTGTCTATCATAATTGAAGCTCTAGCCATACCGGCAATTTTGACCGAGCTTCGCTCGGTAGTATAGCTACTGGCTAATAGATGGCAGCAGGAGTCATGTTTTTATTTTTTTTTGGTGAATTCGACATTTTCTAAAAATGAATCCTAGCTAGATCGATTTATCGCCCCCAAAACCCCCTGTATACTAAATTTCATGAAAATCGTTCGAGCCATTTCCGAGATCCAGATTATATAGAAATATATAAATATACAAGAATTGCTCGTTTAAAGGTATAGGATTCTAAAAGCAGACGCCGCCAAAAGGAAATCATGTTTTTAGTACTTCTGTCATACAAATCATTTATCATCTACTGTAGGTATGTATAATATCTGCCTACATTATTTGTTAGATAGTGTTAGACACTGATCAGTCTATTCAATATATCAATGTCATTTGTAAGTAAAATCTAATTAAAATGATAGGTGCAGCTCGATACCGGATGTCACCACTCACAATATTATCAGCTTTAGTCGGTGTAGGCAGTCGAGAATGAAATGCAGCGAACGTCCTTGGTTTCACCGTACAGAGGGGGCTATTCACGTAACGCGTCGGATACAATTCGTGATGTGAAATGCTTAAAAAGGCCAAGGCATCTACGAATATGTATAAGCAATTAGCAAACGATATTGTAATCAAAATATTTTTTGCGAACACTGAAAAATTAATTTTTAAGAAAAATTAGACTATTGACAGAGCGTAAAATTGAATGTAAGTAGTTCAAAATGCCTTGTTGGTCGACAATTGTGAGATTTAAGTAAGTTTACAGTGCGTTAAATGTCGAACATTGTATTTGCTATGATGAAATACATTCAATTTTACACTCTAAACCAATAATCGTCAAGTTAATTTTTCAGTGTTAATTTTTTTTCTTTTTATTGTTTCATTTCGCTCAGTCTGTGAACACATCACGTGAATAACCCCCCTGGGGTGAAGTACATTCAATAAATTACGCTCTATGTCTATAATTGTAAAAAAAACTAAAAATGTTTTGATTTTAGTGTCTTCTGTTTATATAACTACCTAAATGCCACCTTTTTAAACATTTCACTTCACAAAATGTAGCCATGCATTACGTGAATCGCCTATCTGCATTAATATTAAGTAATATTAAGTATACCTACCTTCAGATTATTTTATTATTGTCTCAAATCCCACTTTATATCCAACTCAAAAGTAACCTCACAGATTGAGAGTGGGATAGCGGGTGCGGGTTTGCATACCTTATTTTGAGAACATAATATATAGAATATTTCATTTGAGAGAAGTATTTCCTAACCAAATATGGCCAGGAGCATAGATTTTTGTTATATGAACCCGAATAACACCACAAAATGATCGAAATTTGCACGAATTACAAATGATTTTGGTATTACGAATGTATGGGAGACATCATAATTCAGGGCATCCTTAACCCTCTTATTCATAAACGTGAAATAGCAGTGCAATAGTTATCATTCTAGTTAGCGGTTTTGTCTCTTTTATCCGAATGTCAAGTTACTGTTGACAAACAAAGACAAACACCACTATTTTACGTTTAGGAATAAGGAGGTAAGTAATTAGTAGATTGATGGAGTTAAAATTCATTTTTTTATAAATTATACCATTGAGTTGACAGCTATCCCAGATATGTAATTATAAAGGCTGCACTCCCGCCGATCTCATCGCCACAATACGCACGTAGATAGTACCACAGGCTAAACTGATTACCGCTATATCTAATACTTGATTCTTAACTGTTCCTTTGCCATAACACACCTGCCCTTCAAAGGCATCAGTAGTTTTAGTAACTAAGCCTAAAGAATTAACAATTTTATACACAGTTCTTAAGAATCCTCTGTCATCTAAGTGATATAATCAATCTTGTAAACGAGTACATTGTAAACATGCAACGTGTGTAGAGTTAGTTAATAGCAAGGTACGTTTGGTTTCCTTTAAAAATGTGTAAACGCGTGTGGCATATATTTTAAGCTATAATAAGCAATCACATAGCTCCCGGAGCGCAGATAAATCAAGAGATGTTACAAGAGATGCGTCTCATTTAGTTCATATTCGTAGCCTCGGTTTAATAGTGTACTGTGTAGGACGCAGTGGGCAGTGATAACCTGAAGATAAACTCAGTGATACTTCATAATATAAAGTGGATAAACTTGAACGTGAAACAAAAGGTCTGTTGTCACCGTGACCGTTAAGGTGATGTGGAACGTAGTGTTGACTCTACATAAAATATGTTTGAACCTTCTACGTAATAATAGTAAAGACATATTAAAGACAGTGTTAAAGTTAAACCTTAGGAGGAGAAAGAAAAGGCCTTGAGTGTTAACGCAAAGATCGGAGAGATAAGATAGTATAAATAAGATTGTCTAGTGATAGAAGATGATCGGTTTGGTTTTGTGTGTTGTTGCAAAGATAATAGATTTGGCGATAAGTGCTTTATCTGGGAAGAATGATTATTTGCACAGAAAACGAAGGAGGAGGAAATCTAGTAGAGGTATAGTGTATCGAAATTTACCTTAATATTACGAACCTATTTTCGGTTGATCTAGGTATAAGTTAAAGTCTATGTAAATTATAATGAACGCTCACTAGGTATACTAGTGCAATCGAGTACTATGTAACTGCACATATTACACGTACATATAAGTAGGTACATTTATGTAACTTTATGTTTTTTTCAGAGTTCGGGTAATTAAAGAGTTTGTAAAGCTTGCCTAAAAGTTTGGTCGATAAACTTATAATTATTTTTTTTTGGTTATTACCAACTGTACGAATAAAAAATTCTAAATGGCTTTGAATTTAGGACTTCTTGCGTGCGAATTAGTGATTTGCCTATCGGTCTTATGCTTGTGCTGTGTGCCAAACAAAATAACTAAACATAATGAGAAATTAGAACTGACCCTATGATATAACAAAAGTAAATGCTAAGACCTTAGAAAACTGTCTTGTTAAATTTTATTTTATTTTCTTATTTTTATAAATTAGGTATTTCTTTTGCATTCAATGTTTATTCCTTAGTAAATACTGGAAAATTTGAACTAATCTCAATTTTATAAATGCAAAGAGAAAATGTTTTTCAAATAGGTACGCAGCAACGGAACAACCGATTTTTAACCGACTTCAAAAAAGGAGGAGGTTCTCAATTCGTCGGTTTTTTTATGTATGTTCACCGATTACTCGAAGACGCGTAAACCGATTTGGATTTTTTTCGTTTGAAAGGGTATACTTCCCAGATGCTCCCAATTTTTTTAGGTCAGGATCTGATGATGGGATCCTGGAGAAGTCGGATTCTCTTCAAATTTTATATGGATACTTGAAACAATTGGTACTGTTTGAAAGAGTACTTGGTAAGAGTAATTGGTACTGTTGATATTTTCCGGGTTGTCCATCCATGAACCATGGTTCTCGCGAGAATCAAGGAAAATTGTATTTCACGTCGACGAAGTCACTAGCATGAGCTAGTTCATAATGCATTAAGGCGGTTCACGCGTTAGAATTGTGGTTTAATCAAAATTTACGATTTCGGACGGCACATAATGCAGTAATGTGTTCAATTACTGATTTGATGATTGACATAACATTATTTGGAATTTCATAATCTAGTTTTTGTCTAGAAAATATTTGAAAATATGTGTATAATTTTCTCATTAGAACAGTTCTGGTACAGGCTGTTTGCTAAAATAGCGGTCGACGCTCTACGCAGACTCAAGATATTAGCCAAGTTTCATATCCCAAACTTATAAAATAGTCATATTTAGAAAATTCATAACATTTATGAAAAAGTGTCTAGAAAAAAAAATACGATTTACTTAAATTTTCATTCAAAAACAGTATAACCAAAAGTGACATTTTTAGTATTTTTTCGAGATATTAAACGGGTTATTTCAGGATGTAAACCGAGATTTTTTGTTACTTCTTAGGTCTAATCATTTAACTTAATTAATATTCAAAGTCACTGTACATTTACTTTTTTAATAAGTTCTGTATTTATTTTACTATAAAATATTTAATAATACTATAAATCGGCGCAAAATTGCGTCAGCGCTACAGAATACGTTAATAGTATGGGCCGAAACGCGATGCGCGCGAATTTGCGGTAACCCTCTTAACTATAAATCACCATCATATTCATATCGTAACGGAAGAAGCCCTTGGTTACACTAATATCATATTTCAAAGTCAAACAACGACATCTGCCACACTTTATTAATAAGAATAACTAAGTACTATGTTATGCATACGTTTGTTCAATGATCGTACGCTGTAAACGTACGCCGGTCTATAAGTTCCTTACGATCACGCTAGATGGCGCTAGTCAATAAATATTCTATAATCAAACGCGTGCGCACGTTCGTCAATCGTCATTGGATTGGGAAAGTAGTGAAAATTGTTGTGACTACATTGAAAATCAATTTTTACTACTTTCAATTAGGTAATTAGGTACTCGTAAACATGATTTATAACAGAGTTCAATTCCGGATCACAGTTTCTTTAGAACACCTTTCAACTGCGAGTCCTGTGTCCGAGTCCTAAATTTTTTTTGATATAAGTACCTAGATACATTTTTAACATAGCTGATAACTAAGTATTCTGGGTAGACTGTTGCAAACAAAACTTTGATTATGAGTTATGACCTAACTTTTCAAATAATAATAATTAATTTACTGTCACCACAAATATGAACATGTGAACTGTGATTTGTGAAGATAATTTACCTACTGCCGCGATATAAATCTTTGCTACTGCCACGAACGTACGTTATTTCATTTTTCAACATTTTAACAATTATTAAAATTCATAAGCCTACAATGCATACCTATTACTCGAAACTTAAAAAGTAAGTAAAATTTGCAATTGGCGGGTATAATGTAGCAAGAATTGCAAGAGTTCTGAGTTATTTTGGCGGTTAAGTACCTACCTACTTGAAAATCTCTGGATATAGGTAGTTCAATCCATGAACTCCACACCTTCACATTCATGTTGTTCGTATATTAATGGGGCAGCAGTTGTCTTGAAAATGTACCTATTTTGTAGTCTGTACCTGCATGGGCGATGAAAATTGTAGCACATCGAAAATTCAAAATTTAGATTACGTCTTATAATTATACTCGGACCTACTCGTACTAGGAGTTACTCGCAATGCAAGTCCGCTTTACGTCTTACTCGGCGAGGTCGTTCACTTAGCCTCATATTATTAAACCTTGCTTGCTAAATGTACCGTTATCATTTCGACTGAGAAAAATGAGATCGCCAATAATTGCGGACACATGTTGCTGTTTTTGAACTGTTTTGTTATTTAAAAGTTTTTCTCGTAATCACAATTTGGTCTTAACTTCTTCAGATGTTTAGTGTATTTTTTTTTCATATCGGAGACAGAAATAAACTTTAACAGCATAGGTACTTATACACAAATTACTCTATGATAGGTGCGTAAAAATCATTAAATGATTAAGGTATATTGTGTCTTTTTTTACACTATGCGAGTTAGTACTTGACTGCGATCTCACCTGATGGTAAGTGATGATGCAGCCGAAGATGTTATTGTATAAGGGGTAAGTAAACTCACTCCAACGGTTTCTACACAGCATTGCAGTTAAACGCTAAATCGCTTGGTGATGCGTCTTTGCTGGAAGGGTGGTAACTAGCCTCCCACCAGACCAGATGAGCCAATTCAGAAATTATAAAATTCCAAAGTGACCCGTGGCGGGAATCGATCTCCCACTCGAATCCGAGCGCGCACCACTGCGCCAGGGAGGTCGTCAAAAATTGTGTCTACCTTCACATTTCACAATATTATGATGATATTGCTAAAATATATAATATTTATTCTCCTAACTCCTTGTACAAAAGCGTCTTTTTGGGCTTATAGTCCTTTTATTTTGTTGGTATTTCTAATTTGCTTCTTGAATAGTTATGTTTTTGCCGCGTACAAGGTAGATATAATAATCAAGTTCGCACGCAAATAATTTCTTACAATTTTAAGTTTTACCGCGAAAACGAAACAAGGTGACTGTTCACCAGAGTGAAGTTGGTGTGCGCATGCGTGCATCAGTAACGCGCTTTGCGCCTGCGCGTTTGACGTTTACACGGCGGTGGTGTAGTCAAGATCCGATTAACAACGTCAGTTTTATCATTTTTATAAACCTAATCCTAACAATATGAATAATTAGCGAAATCTGTGTTTTGTGCCACTCGATTTTAATAAAATTTCCTGTTGCTTATTTAGTAACATAAGATTTTATGTACCTACAAAACGTTTTATTTTTTATTTCGCTAATCTTCAATGATCATGGAAAGTCTATAGCGGTTTTTATAATAGATTTACAATATCAAAATACAAAGTGTGTTGTGATGTGATAAAGAATTGTGTTTCTCCTTATTCTGTGCAATGGATTAACACGCATCAGTCGCAGTATACTCCCATTCTATTTTTGAATTATTCCCGTCGTTCCCTGACATTTGTGTCTAGCTTCACGATGCTGCATCCCGCTCACTCGCGGCGCGCTCATTCATGCGATTAGCCACCCAATATTTGAATAGGGAATTCGGGATAGCGCGCGACTGAGGTAACTCGCGGGTTCGCAGCTGCCAACCGAGTGGTACAAACACAGAATATACGCATATAAATTCACCCCTCATAAATTATTTTAACTTTACAGTGACTTTGCTTGTGTTTGTCCCGTGCAAAAACAATGTAAAAAGTGGTTGTTATGTAAATTTTCTAAGTAACGTGTATCCTTTTTGACTTGAAAATCAATAAACACGCAAAATGTGATGGTCTACCGTACCTAGTGCCAAGTGAATGAATGTGATGAAGGAATTAATTATTATTTGTGCGTTCGCATCGCTTTAATCGAACATTCATAAAGGATACACTGGGAACAGAAAATGCGGATCAAGACCTATTCAAACTATAGCCCCAATGGTAAATATTCACTTTTAAATACTTACCTGTACCTTTATTTTTTATTTTAATAAGTATGTATGGGTCCAGTTCATTTAGTTTTTTGAGTCTTCAGAAGTAAGCAAGTACCTACCTAAGTTGGTAGGTAAAAACATAATTTTTCTGATTCTTTATCAATTTCTCTTTAAAGTTGCTACCTAAGTACTTACATACATCGCTACGTAATAATATGACGTGTTTTATGAATCACTAGAGTAAAATTCATTAGGTACAATCTGTTCTATGTAAATTAACCGCAGCTGACTAGGTAGGTACAATACAATGCCAACAATCAACATAAATTATTCTAAATCATACAATATTTGTAAATAGACCACAGTATTAAATTCTTAAGTCTATAGACTCCAGACGTAACTGAATACCTACCTCAGATATTGTGACTAAATTTTTATATTATCGACATAGGTGACCACATATGCATTTAAAGACGTCAAGGCCGATCAGTGACTAATGATTGCTTGCCAATGCCAATTATTTTTTAAGTACTATGTAGGTGGGTACCAATAAAATCCTAGTTTGGTTCTAGAGAAGAATTAGCGGAAAACATCGTGTTCCTAGTACCTACCTATCTTCAAAACTTCTTCATCATAAAATTCAACGTGCCGTGGCCTAAGAACGTGGTGTTAAAAGTGGTCTAAGAACGGTGGATGGTAAGTAGGTATATAAAAATGTATCAGTGATTACTGATTTATCAACCTCAAACGTAGAGAAAGGTGGATAAAAATAATTTCCATCCAAAAACTAATCTGTGACATTTTATAATGAAACTGCCCCTAAACTATCTTATCTAACCTCTCATAAAAAGACCTCTTATGCCGGCCATTCGCCATCTTTCCTATCGCCCTATTGGATTGACATGATAAGTATAACTGTCATGGCAATCTACACCAACACACGGTCGGCTGTAACTGATCCAATCGGCAGCGTAATGCCTATTGGACGATAGGAAGGATGGTCTAGGTATGGCCGGAATTATGGTCACTAGTCACTTCTTACTATTACAGCTCACTGACTAATAAACACGGACCCGCCTTCGTAATAAACTCACTAAACAAGATCAGAAATGCTTGTAAAAATGAACTGGATTACGACTTACTGATATACTTATATGTATATCCTACTACATATTAGTATATCTTCTATATCTCCTACTGCAGAAAACAGAATATATGCATTTGTTGTTTCTCAAAGTGACGCAGCGTATCCGCCCCTCAGACTTGTGACGGTTATCATTCGAGTTTATTGCATTCATGATTCGTGATGAAACCCCGCGCGACCTCGACGCCACAATTACACCAATGAGCGGCTGACGAGCGCGACCGACCAAGTAATCGCCATTTAAAAGTTAAAACATTCAAACAACTGATCGCGTTTTTCAACGAACAAGTTTCTAGCCACGAAGAAAATTGCACTTTTTGTATACATATAGGGCGCTACGTAGTTTGCACTAAGGATCGATTTCATCTACTTCTAGATTCTAGTAACAAATGTAACTAAGTAGACTTTTTTCATCGTTGTGTTGGTACATACACATGCTTTAACTAAACAGACTACATCTACACACAGTAAGTATTTCTGCATGTTCCATACCAAAACGTTGTATTAGCTACAGCCTATAAGCATAGTACTTACTAGACCATCGTCAACGATCGTGCCTGTTTTTTAAAGTAGATCCATCTCTTTCCATCTTTATTCTTCCACATCTATTGCGTCACCATCTTTCTGGGTGTAATTGGCATTGCTCGACATGGTTGCAGGGGTGCGTCATGAACTCCACTTTCCAAGATGCAGTCTCCGCTAGACATTCAGCTAAGAATATGTAGGCTAATAGCTGAGTGAAAAAATAACTTATAAGCTGCAAAGATTCCTCTGAGACTGCTAGAGAAACATGTATACAATGTAGGTATAATGTACGAGAATACTCGGAAGAGAATGACCAAATTAAACGACGCAAAGAATGTCTAATTAATTCAACAGAATTAAAAGTTACAAGTAGGTACTGTACAGATGGACATAGGATTAACAGACTCTGGGCGTGTCTCTCGGCTACAAATCTACGTTTCACTCCCCGTAGTTCCTGAATAGTTTTCAGAATAGAATTCCACGGGACAAAATACATGGGAAGATATTCTATTTCCAAAGCGACATACGTAATAAAGTATTAGAGTTATAGCTCGACAGATTTAACAAATGGAATGCGCAAACATTCTGTTAAGCTGACACTTTCGGCTGGATAATAATAAAGGCCGCTACTAAAGTTCAGAGAGGATCGGAATTTGGGCCGCCATAATCCATCTTTATGGGTGTACAATGTATGTATATTTATCACGCGTTTTTTGCTGACAGAACCTCACCACGTTCCAGATAAGACGCGATGATGTTAAGATTAGAGTAGTTTGACACATCCTATCGCAGCTTTAACGAGATAAATAGATATGTAGATATGTAGATTTGTTACCAGTAACTACACTGTGCAGATTTTTTTATGTGGAGTTCAGATGTGATGGGTACTTACGGCGATAGATTATGGACTAGGCAACACAAAAACGAACCTTCAATTAACGGCGTACAAGGCGATTTAACCGATTTATAGAGACCTGCGGTGTAAAAACTCAAGACAATTGAGTACCTACTCGTACTTTAAAATTTAAACGTCACGTATTTTGAGTCTTTTAGGTCAAAATATTATGGATGGAAAATTCCTAATTTTCCTAATTCTTATCGCAAACCACAGTGGATGTAATTGTAATTTTTGTTGTAATGACGTGTCGGTATCTGGGGACACGGTAGTGTCCCCGCCAAGACGAGCCAAGCGAAGCGCGAGGGCACTACCTATCTTTTCTCGAAGTGTTTCGCCGTATTTTTAAACCCTTATAACTTAGGCCTGAATTATTTCAGATATTCAAAATTCTCGGAAAATGATGTCGCCAGTGAACTTATTAAACCTATAAAGTTTCAATTTTATAGGTCTTATACTTTAGATTTTATTGACGTCTAAAAACCCCAAATTTCGTCACTGACTGACTGACTGACTGACTGACTCACTGATGATCATCAAAATTCCTAGGTACTTCCTGAAGACCTAGAAAGCTGAAATTTGGTATATAAGCTAGTATTAGCACACAACTAACAAAAAAATTCCAAAAGTTGGAAATTTAACCCCCCAACCCCTTAAAATAGGGGATGGAAGTTTGTATGAAATTAGCGCAAATAATAATGCTAGAGGTCTCAAAATTGATATAGGGACTCTTTGTAATAAACAGTTAAATACCTGTTTCAGGATTTTTAGTTAATCACCCCACATCCATTAAATTAGGGGGTTGGAAGTTCGTATGGGGTTTCCCATAAGTATATAGGTATAATAAAAACTTAATTTCTGAAATTTGGTATATAAGCTAGTATTAGCACACAACCAACAAAAAAATTCCAAAAGTTGGAAATTTAACCCCCCAACCCCTTAAAATAGGGGATGGAAGTTTGTATGAAATTACCGCAAATATTGATGCTAGAGGTCTCAAAATTGATATAGGGACTCTTTGTAATAAACAATTAAATACCTGTTTCAGGATTTTTAGTTAATCACCCCACATCCATAAAATTAGGGGGTTGGAAGTTCGTATGGGGTTTCCCATAAGTATATAGGTATAATAAAAACTTAATTTCTGAAATTTGGTATATAAGCTAGTATTAGCACACAACCAACAAAAAAATTCCAAAAGTTGGAAATTTAACCCCCCAACCCCTTAAAATAGGGGATGGAAGTTTGTATGAAATTACCGCAAATATTGATGCTAGAGGTCTCAAAATTGATATAGGGACTCTTTGTAATAAACAATTAAATACGTGTTTCAGGATTTTTAGTTAATCACCCCACATCCATTAAATTAGGGGGTTGGAAGTTCGTATGGGGTTTCCCATAAGTATATAGGTATAATAAAAACTTAATTTCTGAAATTTGGTATATAAGCTAGTATTAGCACACAACCAACAAAAAAAATTCCAAAAGTTGGAAATTTAACCCCCCAACCCCTTAAAATAGGGGATGGAAGTTTGTATGAAATTACCGCAAATATTGATGCTTGAGGTCTCAAAATTGATATAGGGACTCTTTGTAATAAACTACAAATAAGAAAAAAAATAAACTAGGTGAACCAAGGAGGGTTCCCTCATTTAAATGATAGAGGGGGGGGGGGGGATACTTGATTCGGACAAATATCCACCTTGCAATGATATTCAAGAAATACACCAAAGAAAAGGAAATTAACCAAATAAAAAATATAGTCGTAAACAACTTACAAAAAGAAGTGAAATCTTAGAAAAAACATTTTCATGTAAAATGTTGCCAAGACGAGAACATGTGGCTCACACTATCAAAATGTTATCAGATCTCATGTAGAGCAAGACTTCTAAGTTCTAACTCTACACGCCCTAACTCTATACATCCTAACTTTATAAACTCTACACTTTAGTCAAAATATATTGTCTTGGCTGTTTCGTTACTGTCACATGGGTGTAAAGTAAAAATATTATTCACTGACTTTGTACTTTTATGATATACAATACCTAGTTTCTGTAGTAACGATTATTTATTAGATAGGTATTGAGTCTCCTCAGAAACTGCACTTAGGTTTTACTAACTGCATTGGTTTCAAATACTTCATCACACTTTGCAAAAGTGTGTTCCTTTGCTTTAGAGGATATTTTTAATAAATGTAAGTTTTTTCCCATAACAATGGTGATACCATTTAATTTTAATGTGAAATTTCTTGAATTTTGCATGGTCCATTATGCCACTTGCAAAACTCTATTAGAAAAGTACTGAACAGTGAATAAATTCTTCACTTTACGCCCATGTGACGGTACCGAAACAGCCAAGACATAATATATTTTGACTAAAGTGTAGAGTTTATAAAGTTAGGATGTATAGAGTTAGGGCGTGTAGAGTTAGAACTTAGAAGTCTTGCTCTACATGAGATCTGATAACTTTTTGATAGTGTGAGCCACATGTTCTCGTCTTGGCAACATTTTACATGAAAATGTTTTTTCTAGGATTAATAATATCTAAAAACAATCTGAATTTTTTAATAACTGGCATAGTTTTTTAGTAATTACTAAACAGGTAAAACGTCGTTTTTCTTTTCTATTCTTCTGCGACCTTGCATGTCGCACCCACCAACTGTATAACGCATAGATAAGTCTAATTGAGGCCCCTTTTTTGATGTTCTTCGGAAGTAATTCGATTAAAATCATAAACACACATGTGTTGGGGATATAACTTGTGAGATCATCAACATACGGCATACCCCATGTGTGAATGCGATTTAGATTAATTTAACGTCTGGTCGTCATATTTTACGACAGGATCCCTGCGATGAATCACGGGATAGGATGGGACGATGAGCAGGACACGAACACTTGACAGCCCAGCGATGTATTTAATATCCCATTGGAATGCGTTTGAAATGTAACTGTCTGCCATGGAATATAGAGACATAGGGTTCTGTTTTTCAATATTAAAAGCTTATAGTAGTAGTTAACAAGACTATTATTGGCATATTTAGGAATTAAATATTAATAACTAGCTGATGCCCGCGACTTCGTCCACGGGGGATAAAAACTATTCTATCTTTTAAGTTGGACCAAATGACAGATATTCACGAAGTTTGAACTAAATCGGTTCAGTAGTTTAGGAGTCCATTGAGGACAAACATTGTGACACGAGATTTATATATATTAAGATTACAGGATAAAGATGTTTTTTTTTTAAATAATGAGACGCAAAGCCGTTTAATTGTTATAGTATAGTTGGTTTAGTTTAAAAATTTAGAGTTGACCACTTGCACTAGAAATAAAGGAAATAGGTAGATGTCTGCCAAATAACAAGAAAGCCAATAAGTAATACCTAGGTATGTGAAAAGCTTAAAAAGGTGTTGTAGGGTACATAGAAGTCTTTGGTTGCTCTAGGTCTCATAGAACATTACTTATCTTGGTTTTAAGCGTTTGTTCAGCCATTGTCTGAGGCTAACGAGGCAGTTGTTCATATTGCAAGTTGTTGCTTATGGTGATCTATTGTTGCTCCCAATACAATAGCGAACAGTGAACACTGTAATCGGGGTCTCTCATTTACGAGTATCTACTATCTTCGCTGCCTGTTAGGGAAGAGAAGGTCAATAAATTTTGAATTAATTTATTTACTTACTTAGTTAAAATAGCTGAAGCTAAGTTTCTAGGAAGCGATGCGATCGTTGCCTTTATGTATCTAGTCAATAAATATAAGTCATATTATAGTATCACATTCAGAGATCACACATTATTTGACGATTTACGAATAATTTTGCACACTAACCCGGGTTAGTGCAAGTGGGCCTTAGTTATGTTAATAACATGATGGATAAGTAACTAGCACAGTTTATATGCATGCATGAATTGCCTCCCGTTATAAAGACATACTTGAGGATAAAAAAATTACACTAAAATTACGCATAAAAATTGATGTGACTGAAATAATATTCTTTCAATTTCAACTGATCAAAAGATAGACTTTAATTTCTGCACGTAGTTGATTTCTTGGTAGAGTCTACAATCGAATCACCCCGTATAAGACGGTATCGAAGCTTATTGAGTCACGGTTTCCCCGTGTGCATGCCTACCCCTGAATGACGGCCCCTTGCGCCTCGTCTGAGGACAAGGGAGGCTCCCCAGAGTCAATCGATGCCACCCTCGCCTTCGTCCGGTCCACGTAAATATTTACTCAAGTATCTACTCGGAAGAAGAGATTCTTGTTTTTATAAGATACGAGATGAATCAAATGGAAACGAGCATTAGTACAATTACTGTTACAATTTTCAATATTTATTAATAGTACGAATAAATATAGATACTCGTAAATATATGTACCTACTAGTGTGGAATTTATCAATCAAGGAATCCAATTGATTCCTAGAATTTACTATAGTTGTCGTTAAACAAAGAGAAACACTACATTCAGATTTTACACATGTTAGCACTGTTCTTTTCAAAGATTTGTGTAAGTACAAGTTACAACGACCAATAATTAAATATCAGGAATTAGCGCGACTGTTTCTAAGAGTTTTTTTTTTAAACGGGTGAACTTAGACTCAAATTTAAAATCATCAGAGTTTGATTAAACAAAAGTCACAAAACTATGACTAAGATCAGAAAAGGAAAGTCAGAGAAGACACCTAAGTAAAAATATTTTAGTTTTTATCAATTATCACGTCTTCGTCACTGTAATACTGTGTCTTCGTCATAGCGTGTTCAGAAAACTACCTAAACATACTCGGTGGAGGACAAATAAGTTAAAATAAAGTAATTACGTCCTAGCAAAGAAAACTTCTTAATCATTTACCGTCACCACTCTTTACACACTAAGCTGCTTAGCAAAAAAATAAACACTCAAACTAATATTATGTATTCGGTGCTCAAGCGAAGTATCAATAACTTTCAAAAATGAAATCCTAGAACTTAAAAGAATTACTTTCGGAACGTAGTTTAGTTGAACTTATATAACCTTGTTGACACACACGCTGTATCCACTGTATAAGTTAACACGAGAATTACTCCTTTTAGTTATACCTAGTTAACTTTCATATGAGCTCAGTGTACCTTGAAATTGCTTTAAAAGATCCGGTTGTACTTTGAGGTCCTACTTCTCTTAAAGTTGTCTAAATATGAACTTTTTTAGTTTCCAATTAAATGATCACTTAATTGACGTTTGGCAAAATCATTTCACACTAATTAGGTAGCTATAATTGGTAACAAGATACTTAATTAATCAACAACAACAAACAAGTAAATACAGATAATTAAAATAAATTATAATTTAGCAGCAGCTTAACTACAAGAAAGCGGAACTGAGTTTAACATTGCTAAGTATTTTATATGTAAAGGAACTAAGTTATTATCGAATGACGAAAAGCCAAGGGTCAAGATAAGGCAAACGTGAAACGGTACAGGTTTCCAAAAAAGGCAATAATATGAGCCTCGTTGGCGCTAACAAGGTGTTTTGGAGACCAGGTGAAGTTGTTGCATCTGTCTTTGTACAATGATGGACATTACCACTAACATTTAATCTTGTTTATCGTATAAAATTAATGTTTTCTTGGAATTTATACCTTCTCATATAATATTAAACGTAATATTATGTACCCGATCTTGAACTTTGTTGACTTGTATGTGGTGAACCAATATTTTGAAATGATACATTACAATAAGCAGTGTTTAGGGTTGAGGGCAGAACGTTTCGAGACATGTTGTACATGTATAAATACTATAAATCTGTGTCTATATGGGTATCTTACTATAAATTCTAGAGGCTAGACTTACAGTTTAATGTTGCTGAGCTGCATTTTTCCACAATTACTTCACTGTGCTTAATAAACAATCTACTGTAATACAGGTTTTGGTTAAAAGTACAGATTTTAAGAATGCAAAAGCGGTTGAGGACGATTCGAAACTAAGTTTACTCAGAAGCGGTAAGGTAACGTTAGACTAAGCAGATAATATTACATATATGTATATCAAAACGTGATGCAATTGTTTTAAAAAATGTCTTATGAGTTGCTGTGTTATTCAAAAACGCACTATTTGCTGATTACAAAATGCATTCGCAATCGATAACGATACAGCAGCGTGTGCACTGTACATCTTGAGTTTACTTTTCTGTACATCGCAGTTTTTATAGGATGCTTGCGCCTTGCAGCAAAACGACTATGTGCTTACTTACCAAGAAAGAAGGGCTCAAAAATAACTTTTTTCTTTTATTTTTATGAAGTTTTACTCATAATTTACACACTGTAGACAGTGAATCGAAGTTCCAAACTTAATCTTGAAATATTGTTGTTATATATTTACTTACATATGTATTCAATGTTTATCTGAATCCTTTAAATTTTTCATTTCTTGATATTTAAATCAGCCTAGTGTGTTGCACTCTTACACTAGGGTTCTGTACTCCACAAGACATAAAACCTCGTGAAACGATACTTTTTCTTATGAACGACAAATGCAACATTGATTGCATGTGAAAGTTTATTGCGGGTATCTAAAGTAATGGTCAAATTTGAATCTAGATTTGACATAATTATGATATAATTTTTAATCGTAATCGTAATTAATGATTAAATGAGTTCAAATGTAGCGACTTAATAGTCCTTCAACATAAATTAAGAATTATGTGCAGTTGTTATACATATGTACTTAGGGAAATTATGTAGATAAGACTTTTACTTACAACTTACAAACTAACTAGAAAAACTAACTAAGCAAAACTAGAAAATTACTGTTGACCTTTCGTGTAGAAAAGCATAATATAGAAGGTAGCTATCTCCGTTTATCCCAATTCCAATTTTCCATTAGATGAATCATCCGTGGAAAAACTCGTTAAAAGTGTTTGAGAGTGTGTGTGCGTAACGCTTTAGGGGTTACACCCCATACATAAATCTAAGGCTTGGTTAGGAGTCTATAGGTTCCCTTGGGACGGTTGATGGATACAACTTTCATTGTTACATATAGCCTTTAGGTATTGAAATGTTTTTTTTATTCGGTATGGGTTTACGTTTGACCATTATCTCACTTGATAGGGACCTAGAAGATGTCTTATATTTAGGTACTCTTTTTACAGTATTTTATGTACAGTTACGGAATGAAAAGGTTCGTCGAAACTATGTTAGGTACATATTATGTTGTTATGTTGGCATAAGGGACTCTTGCAGTACTAGTGCAAGTGAAAACCGACACTAAGGTGTCAAACTTTTTCATTCTGTGACTGTATAACAGATTTCACATAAAAATAATGCTTCCGTGCCCGTACACCATAGTTATACCATATCGGAAATCTGGAAACGATTCACATTTTTTGAGAAAAATAAAAATACATATTTTGTATGTCTATGAAGTTGCATTTTCCTTTCTAAGCGTAGGTACTAAGTGCAAAGAATCAATATATGTATAAACGAGAAAATATGTACTCGTATTTCATAAACTTCTTGGTTCTTGGCGTGTAGAATAAGCACTTCCCCTCTGTATACATGTAAGCTCAGCACTTAGTTGAATTGCTCTTATTTCGCTCATTATAAACAAGCTCTGCAGGCAGCCGTTTATGATAAAATGTTGCGCTTTTATTTTAGTATATATTAAGAAATGTATATGTATATTCTTAGGAATTTTTTGTTCCCTGTGGATCTTGTGCACGCAATATACCTTCCTAGTGCTTTACGTATAAACTTATTTTGACCACTTTTCCAAGAAAATAATAAGGCTGGGGTTAGCCTCTGAGACCCCTCGCACTCCCACTGTCTGAGTCGAAATCGTTTTATGAATCATTTCAAACGAAAGTAAATCTTTTGTCTCGTCTGTATATAAGGTTTATTTTTCTGTGTACTGTTAAATAAAGACTTGTTCAAACTGTTTTTTGCTTCCCGTGGTGAACACTTTTAAATTTTACGAAAGTAAAGTTCTATAAAGTACGGTGTAGACAATCAGTTCAAAAATCTCTACACCAACATAAAATTCTTATCCAATAGCATAACACGGAAGAAATAAATGTATACGTAAGACTTTAATTTAGAAGCCTCAAACATAATATTATTCTGAACACGCGTTAAATTAATGCACTTCAAAAGTGAAGTATAATTGAGAACGTTGAAAGCCCTCAAGATGAGATTGAGGCAGACTGAACAAAGGAACGCTAAAGCGAGGCGTAACGACGGGCTCTGGCTCTGAGTTGGCGTGACTGTTTTATTAATTTAATTCCCGCACCCCAACTTAGATAATGATCGTTAAAATGTTTTACGCTGACGTTGATGTTATTAAACAAGGTTTTAGAGCAGGGAAAATATACGTACAGCTGTAGATATTTTTGCGCAACAAGGAAACTGTAGGAGATCGATTCACGTTGTTTTTTTCGCTTCTACAGCACACAATTAAAAATGTGCCAGAGTACTTCCAACAAGGTCGAAAGAGCGACTGCATATTCACGTGAAGATGAGCGTGACGTCAGAATTTCGAGACTCGAGAGTAACAATAAACACAGTACAGCTAACAGCACAAAACAATAAATCTCACTTTCGAGGCGAACATGAATTTACATTAAAAACTAAGGAATATAAGTTTTCTTTTGGAGCACGATTAAAATCGTGCATTTGTTGGCTTCGCGACGGTTGGCGTGACGCCAAGTTTTCCATGCAATTTTACTGCTCGCCGGCTCGATACACGGACATTTTGCAGCCACATTCTAGACGAGATGGCAATAACCTATCAGCGGGGCTAGACAAAGTAACAGGCGTTCAGCGTTCACGACTGTAAATAAAAATGTGGATGAACCACGTGACTGTAGAAAAACCACGTGACCGAATAGAGGAAAACACGCCGTTTTTGAAAATCGAGTACGACTGTTATTGAATGCTCCCTGGCGTTCTCGCAGACGTTGTAGATAACTTTAGCGTACGTACTGCGCGTGACAAGCGACACCAGCAGGAGCAGGCAGTGGTGGTGGCTACGCATAGAGTACATCCTGCTTTCATATGTTTTGTACTGGTGGTCACGTGGTTTTTCTACTGTCGTCAACGCTTGACGACAAGTCACTTTGTCTAGGCCCGCAGTTGGACAGTCAATGCTTATAAATTGCTGTAGGTACAATCAACGCCTGGTGAATGGTGACGCTTACTTTCCCCTCCACAAGTGAATCATGGAAAAATTTATTGCAAAATCGAGTTATGTAAAGATGTGCATGCAATACCGTTAACATCGTCTTTTGTCGTGATTAAAAACGAATATCTCACGTCGGCTATATGTACAAGAACGATACAGACAAGAAAGTATTTTAATTCAAACTCAAACTCGTACCAGATGCGTGGAATTGTAAGGAAATGCCAGATTCTGTTAATTCAGCTAAATGTACATTAGCAAAGTGCACGACCCAGTTCTTTACAATATGGCGTAATATAGAGCAAGGTTTTATATTTGTAAAATCTATCCATTGTCTTGCCTGCCGCGATATTTTAGGAAAAACAAATGTCGATGTAAAATTTATTCTCTGCGAGAGTATTACTTTGCACATATTGAAATTTTGGACATCTTACGAGTATTCACACGATTCAAGATTTTCCTGTTTTGTCAAAACCTTATTCTTTTCGCCATAACTGTACTCATGCAAGAGTAAAACATTTATATTATAGTGTTATGAGCTTTGAGCTATGACGTATGTAAAAATATAAATAGTTTCGGTCGGATGACTCTTGTTATAAGTGTAGCTAAAAATACTGCGAAAGAATTTAATTCAGAGCCTCTCGAGCGAGAAGCATAAAACAGACAGTGTTGAGTGCCTGACAGGCATTGAACTACTATCGAGTGTGAAGTTCTTCCAAACTACTTTAGTATGTCTACGGTTCTACACTCATAGTGTGTCTAATGTCCACTATTTTAATAAAAATGGGAAATGCTTTCCGAAAAACCAACATCAAATGCCACTACAAAGAGTGAAATAATTTTTATTTAAATTTTAGGTACCTACACCAATTCGAAGTCGGGCAATGTTTCATACAATCCCTAATAGTCCTTCTTACTTACTTGATGTGCGAAGAAATGACGAAGTCATAGACAATCGCCCGACTTCGAATTGGTGTAGGTACCTAAAATTTAAATAAAAATTATTTCACTCTTTGTAGTGGCATTTGCAGTTGGTTTTTTGGAAAGCATTTCCCATTTTTATTTTATACTTTTTAGTGGCAAACAAGAAAATGCACAAGGCGTTGTAAAAATACCCAAATCGCTTGAAGTGTGTTCATAAAATCTGATGAGATACCTCAAATTCACCAAGATCCCATCATCAGACCCTGACTTGATGACTTTAGTCATCAAATCAGTATCTGCTAGCATATGCACCAGTAACTATAAAAAAATACCCAACTCGCTTTATGTAGGTATACTAGCAAAATTTGAAGAGTTCCCTCGATTTCAGCAAGATCCTATGATCAGATCCTGACCTGATGACCATAGGACAACTTGGAAAATATTACTCTTTCTAATAATACTCAAATAGTTTCATGTGTCCATATAAAATTTGAAGAGTTCCCTCGATTTCTCCAGGATCCCATCATCAGATCCTGACCTGATTAAAATGGGACCATCTGGAAACAAAACCCTCTTAAACAAAAAAAGAATTTTTTAAATCGGTCCACGCGTCTTCGAATAATCGGTGAACATACATAGATAAAAAAAAAAAGATTCCGACGAATTGAGAACCTCCTCCTTTTTTTGAAGTCGGTTAAAAAGCAAAACTAGAAGCTTCACAAAATGCAAATCCTTCAAAAGGTTTCACTATGAAAATTGATTTTCGGATATTTGATGCGATCACTTAAAGCCCTAAAAAAGCTTTTCCGCATTTTTTATTCTGGCTTCGTTAGGTATTATATACTTGGATGAAGATAGTGCTAGAGTTACTAAATATCTACCTTTTATGCCATCAAAGGTAGATATTTAGTAACTAAATATTTGTTATCTTACCTTAAAATGGACTGGCGAAGATGAATTTTGGGGTGTTATTTTAACAATGTACTTATTTCTATTTTTGATTTATATTATCCCCAAGCTCCGTCATTTGATATCCTAATTAAAATGTAACTGTATTCTCACTACAATCTCAATATTTTATATTTTCTTTACTAATTTGTACTCGTCAATATTCTATAATGCCTCGAGCTGTGGCCTCAAGTCTCAACTCCTATAATTCACCTACGATTTTATAGATATCTCGGACACTCATTTTAGGTTGAAACGTGTGGGCTAACTAACTGCCTCTATAATCTATTATAGATAATACGTACCTCCGTCCTCCATTATGAAATGCATCTATGTTATGTAATATCTATATATACTTATAATAAAACTGTAAAGGGTCGAATTCTGTACATTGAAGATATTTTGAAAATTTTTGTTGGAGGACACTATTTAGTCGATACTGAAGCCAAAACTGTAATTTTTTTAATTTTTGTCTGTCTGTCTGTCTGTCTGTTTCACGACCGCGCATCACGGCTAATCCGCTGGATGGATTTAAATGAAACTTGACATGATTATAGCTCATACCCCGAGGTAGGACATAGGATACTTTTTGTCCCGAAATTCATCATGGTTTCCCTGGAAGACGGCATCAAAGTCAAAATGTGTATTTACTTATAATTCATTAACGCGTTGTCCGATTTCACTCATTCTTTGTTTGTTAGAAAGGAGGTTCTTTAAAGATTATTCCATACAAATTTTATCATCATCACTTTTGTAGTTCAGAAATTACAGGCATCAGAACCTTTAGCGATAAGTTCAAGTAGGTGACTTGAAACTCGGAATGGATAAAGAACCTAGGGCTAAGACGTAGAGCTAAAGTTAGACTGAACCATCCCTACAGCCGTAAATAAATAGTCTTAGCAGAAGATTTTGTATGGTTTAAGATTTTCACTATTAGAGTGAACAAAAATCATGAAACTCGCTACGTTATACCGTATAGCGCCATCTCTACAATTTATGTGGAACTTGAATGTAAAAAAACTCTGGGATAGGTACGTACTACCGAATTTTTTTAAATAATAATTAGGTAACGGACATGTAATTTACTGTTTCATGACTTTATATTAAGATGGCACTGTTAAGACATGAACCATTACATGAACAGATTAAAGTTTTCACTTCTGTCGACATTCCCGGAGTGCCGTGTCTTTTTTATCATCCGCAATATGGAAAGGGTAAAGTACTTAATGGTTCACAAATCCTAACTGACTGAATGTCATAGGTCTTTTTATACGTAAACAAATATATAGCCATTGCCCATTCGGATATTTTGAATTGTATTGAGATGAACGAAAGATTTTTAAATGACTCTTATGTTGGGCCGGGGAATATTGTTAGTAGAGTATTTTATCCCAGTAGTGCATACCCGGCCGAACCCTGAAAGAAGAGCTCTACCACCAGTACAAATTTTCACATGATTTAAAAAATTATGACATATTTCGTGGTTTCAGAATAAAAATCACAACGAAAAGGACGATTTTAATTTCGTCGAGTTAAAATCGTCCTCTTGATCTTTTAACTACGTAATATCCGGGTGACCGAGCTTCGCTCGGTAGTTTAACTACTGACTAATAGATGGCAGCAGAAGTGCTTCGCTCGGTAGTTTAACTACTGGCTAATAGATGGCAGCAGAAGTCATATTTTAATTATTTTTTTTTTGGTAAATTCGACATTTTCTAAAAATGAATCCTAGCTAGATCGATTTATCGCCCCCAATACCCCCTGTATACTAAATTTCATGAAAATCGTTGGGCCCGTTGCCGAGATCCAGATTATATAGAAATATATTTATATACAAGAATTGCTCGTTTAAAGGTATAGGATTAATGAAACTTTATATTATGATTAAGAAAAAGGAGTTTTCAAAATCACCACAAGATAACCCGTGCGAAGTAAGAACAGGTTTCTGTATAAAACATCACACCAGAATCCCGCGAAAAATCAAGGAATTCCACGGTATTTGTAAAAAAATTGTAATTCACGCGGGCGGAGCCGCGGGCAACAGCTAGTGTATGATAAAGAAAGTATTGCCTGCGAAAAAAGACATATTATTTTAAATTGTCGTTGAACCTAGTGAGGAATTTTAGCTAGTTTTATTAATATAATTATTTTACCAACATCTTTTACTATAGCATTCGACTCATTAGCATCAAAAATCATCTTTTAAATACAGAGAATTGCTCGTGTGATAATATGTATATAATGTGCATGTCATTAAACTTTTCAACACACACAATTCACAATTCACAATTTGCATTCAATGTTGATGAAATGTTTGGTTTCGCGCTGCAAATATATTATGTACATACTTATTTCATTTAAATTTTCTTTTGTGTCAACGACTCACCTGTATTCGTTTGCAGTAATGCATTTCAACCGTGTTTGCTTAAGATCAGTTAGGAGTATCGCTATTGTGTAGTAATTAAATTGCACGTTCGGATTCCACCCACGGCACCTGGACGAAGTTCGTAGTTACTATAAAGCACTATAGTTTGTCTCTGCGGTGACACTGCCAAGTGCGGGCTGCCAAGGTTTGCCGCGGGGGCGCCAGCATTGACTCTAAATCTATTTTTAAATTACCCCGCGAAGAGTCACTACATAACATTGTTTGTTGTTTTGTAATCAGTTTGATGTATATATCGTTAATTAATTATTATACAACCCGTTTTTGGGAAAAAAATCCAATAGTGGCACAATAATTAACCTAAATAACGTGTCCGCAGAAGCTTTGCCGATGACTTCCCCTCCCACTTCATACTACAGCCACGGAATACCTAATAGTACCTGACGGTACAGCGACCCGCGCTCGTCCGTTATCAGACGAATACGGGCCGCGGTTTTACTCATCTGAAAAAGCAACATCTTACGTCACGTAACATCACAATCATAGGTTGTCTTGGTTCCTCCACAATCATTGTGTTAACTTCAAACTTTACATCATAACTTTAATGAGCATCAACGATTGCGAGTACTTTTCTGGTTAACTACAGTTGCTTTCGCGTTTTCGTTATTGTGAACTAGCTGTTGCTTGCGGCTCCGCCCGCGTAAATTTCAGGTTTTTATCAAAACTATAGGAATCTCCGTGTGTCTGTGAAAGTCTGAGAAAGTCTGTACCACTCTCTGGGTTTTCTATATTTGTGAAATTAATGATATTGATCCATTGCCTTCATTACGGCGGTTGTGGGTGATCATCTTAAAAAATCTTATAGTGTAGTCGCAGATACTCAACTTTTAAAAGGTAACAATTTCGTCATTCATATAAATGCTTAACTTTAACCGTTTACGAAGCCGCACGCAACGGAAGCCCTAGAAAGGAATATTTTTTCTCGTTTCTGCAACATTTTCCCTGTTCCAAACAAAAAACAGCTGTATAATATTAATGTAGATACGACACCAGTCACTGTTTGGTTTCGTTGATTGCAAATTATCGTTTCGCAAGTTGGGACAAAACAATGGCATTGTAAACCGTTGGCAATCATTTTACCCGCCACTGGTGTAATGTTCAAAGTTTTGTTCAGCTTGAGAGTTGGGAGTTTGTAATAACTTTTGAATCGTCCACAACGTTTGATTCGATACTTTTGAGTTATGCAATGGTTATTTCAAAAACTGCTACTTCGTTAGTGCCTTTAGCCTTAGTACTTATAATAATTTATTTAGTTCTAAGCACTGATCTCTATCTCTGGATTTTGATGATTCTGTAAAAATGAAGACACTTGATTTTCGCCATGTTGGCGCTGATTGTTGCATAACCTAGCGTGAGCGTCTATGGAACTAAAATAAAATGACATTCAAAACGACTGTCCACGACCCAATAAATGTCAGTTTAATACCGTGGACGTTCGGGGGTAGCGTTTCAAATCGGCACAAAAAAGGAACTGTCAGGTGTATAGAATGATGAATCCAGAGATAGTAGATAACCACTGATCTAGTGGTTCTAAGACAAATCTCTATTTCATAAGTCAACTATAATAAACTAAAGTACGTTTATTTGTGTTATAAGTATAGGTAGAGGTGATAATACCGTCCATTGGCCGCTATATTTAGCCGTACATTGTGTATTTGACCTACTTTGAAGCAGAGCAAACAACATGACATTGTTTATAGAGTTTACCTTATTTTCGGCCTTTTCAGATCACATAAGCCCGAAATTTTCACAATATTTACAGTTATGATGAGGACGCTATGGAGATCTGATACGTAACACGATTTAGTCATCGTTATCAACAAATGATTGCCTATACTCCGACTTTTAATTCGATTCGTAAATTGACGTTTCTAAATGTCATTTAAGTAGTTACTTAAATAAGCTAAATAAAATATATAATCCAAGTATTTTTACATAAAATAACTTTGTTTAGAAAGCCTCGTGTCTTATTTTATAACATTTAAAACTGTTAAACTAAGAAAGAAAGAAAGAATTAACGTTTATTTAGGCGAAAAAGACACACAAATACAAGATATAATCAAAAACATCATAAGTATAAACAATCAACACAGAAATCAACAGAACACACAACAAATCAATACATATAATAAATCTGTAGAGGTCGAATTTCTGAACAATGAAAAAGGTTTACGTAAATCGTTCGGATGTCCATATCTTGAGGTTAGGAATCAGTGCCAATAATATATTCACTATCCCATCATTCACACGAACTAGTCATATAGGTCCTAGCTACTCGTTGACGCCGTGGGAATCAAACTATTCATTATGTTGATCGCATCTCTGATTATAATACAATGAGGGTATTCTGCACGTTTTATCTTTACACGGCAACGCTTTTAATCAAGGTCCAATTATTTTTTATGGATTTAGACTTTATCAAGATTAATAAAGTCTATTAGTTCTATTACTAGTATATATTATACTCATAGGTTGTTTATTCTGGTTTATTAAATCCATAAACTTTTTGACAGTCCCAAAAATTTTATCGTTCCTTTTTCCAAGTCTCGCGCGGTAGTAAAAGCCAATTTTATATGCCAACAGCCACACACTATTTATGATGCATACGTCCTTTCTAATACACATGCAATACTACATTTTTCAGTAAATAATTCATATTATGCACATAGAAGTATATCGGTTTTTAACTAGTCTTTTACTATCAAGAACGTACCTTATTGCTATGTACATAAGATTAACTATTGCTGTAACCATAGATCTGCATGAAAACGAAATCAATCAACCAACAATTTACAAATTACAGCGTTTCATCGATAGTTTTTTTTTCATCTTTATTTAACCTTGAATAGTAACTATACTCTGACTTTTAATTCGATGCAGAAAAATGTTGTTTAAGTTTTAAGTGAAATACAAGCAAAACGTCGCATTTTACTCGATTTACATGATAGGTATTTGTCATATCACTGTAATTACTTCATTTAAATACTTTAAATAGACAAATTTATTGACCTAATTATATGATATTAAAGTTCTGTACCAAATATCCTATGCAAATATCATGTTTGACATAACGTGGAAATGAGCGTTTAGGTAAACACTATAAATAATGTCTCTGCATACCTAACGGAAAAACATTTATGAGACGCCGTCTCAGACTTGGCTATAAATGGATGCATGAATCATTGAATATGAGATCAGTAAATAGGTATCTAAGAGATATCTAATTCATTAAAAATAGATTTTAATTTTTTCAATGAAATACGTAGGTATTTTTGTTATCTAAAGTACTTTACACCTAGATAGATATTATAGATGCTTACTTTATTGTGCATCACAAAACATGGACAAGGAAGAAAATCGTACAAATTTGGCGGCCTTATCGATACTTAGAGTTCTCTACTAGGCAAGCAACATTATACATAAGCTAGGAAAACGAGTATTTAATGTTAACAAAGCCAGACTTATCAGTCGTGCGCGATCGCGTGCAGCTGCCGTGGAACAATTTTCGAGTTGCAAGTTGCATTAGCCAACACTGCAGATTTAATGTGCGCTGCATACTGCACACTTTGATACAATGATGTTACGAAATATGTACTGCATTTTTGGTACTCCTTTTATAACGCAATCTTTTCTTTTCTCTATTAAACATCTAGTGAAAGAAGGTTTTGACGATCGGTGATGCATATTATTTGGCATTATTAGGCGTATATCTTGGCAAGTAACCATGATGAAGAACCTATGTGAAATGAAAAAAAAAACCTGCAAATTGACTTTCGATCATAAGTATCTAAAGGTATATAAAGTAGATAGGTACACGTTCGTTTCATTAGAAAATATGTTGTTTAAAAATAAGTATCTGTAGAATAGAGGGACACGAAATAAAAAATAAAATACATTTTTCAAATATACCAGAACATAGATCGACCTACTTACATATTACGACGTAGGCATTTTTAGAAAATAACAATAATATTATACTTATCAACAACAGCTGCTGTGACAACTGCAGCTTATAAGACGTTAAAATCCTAGGTATATTAAATATGTATTTTAGTAGGTCAAGAACATATCGAGAATAAACCAAGCCATATGCGAATTCAATGAACACCTAATATAATATGCTTAGAGGAAAGATCGACGAAAATTCAATCGACACCTCTGTCGATGATTAATAATAATGCTTGCAGCATAAATGTGTTGAAAATAATGGATATTGCATGCGGATAGTGGGCGGTCGTTAAAGCAGGATAACTAGTATCACTAGTAGGTTGATATAGTATAGGCGTAAATTGCGAGTTAGACGCCTTTCTTATCAATTGACCATCAGGATTAAGCTCGATGCATGACGTGAAGCTGTGTGGTCATGTAGAGCGAATTTCATACAGCATTTGCGTTATAAGACGACTGGAGGAAAGTCTTTTAAGTCTAATAAAACTTTGTATGAAACGCAACATATAACTTCGCTATAGGTACTTAGATAATTTTGATGTTTTGTACACCTGATTCGAAATGAAGATCGACTTAAGTACTTATGTTTCAAATTTAACACAAATCCTGGATTGAAGCAGTAAACTCTACGGTTTCGCATTGTGAAGTCAACATCTCCTGAGGATGTCGCGGTGTCGGGACGAAACATGCGTCAAAGAAAGTGTTGGAAGAATTGTGTGTGTTGTTTCATGTGGGCGGTGTTCCTGCATATTGGACCATACATATTATTTTTAAGTAGCTGATTATAGCAAAACATTTTAACCTTTCCTAATAAAACTAATTTTTTTTTTTATGCTATACAAGTTAGTTCTTGACTGCGATCTCACCTGATGGTAAGTGATGATGCAGTCGAAGATGTTAGCGTACTAACTTGGAAGGGGTAAGTTAAGTCACCCCAACGGTTTCTACACAGCATCATACCGGAACGCTAAATCGCTTGGCGGTACGTCTTTGCTGGTAGGGTGGTAACTAGCCACGGCCAAAGCCTCCCACCAGACCAGACCTGAGCCAATTTAGAAATTATAAAATTCCAAAGTGGCCCGTGGCGGGAATCGAACCCGCGACCTCCCACTCGAATCCGAGCGTGTGTCCCCTGCGCCACGGAGGTCGTCAAAACCTTCACAATAATAAACCTTCACAGTATATTTTTGGAGAGAGGTGAAGAAGATCTATGTTACAATATGAGTGTGAATATTGATGTCTTACCCATTGAATAATAAATAAAATAGCGCGATGATTAGGTATCGATTTTTAGCACAGAGTAATGACATAGCTTATAATATAGCTATTTTATAACTTTTAAGGGCGTAGCTGTAGATATACATATAAGGTGGGTGGACCATGGAAGGCCATGCTCCTTTGAAGGCCAATTATTAAAATTTCGTAGTTATTGCCATGTGATGACAAATTCCTTCTATCTACATAAACATCCATCGAACTAGAAATCACAGACGCGGCGGCGAATCGCTCGCGCCACTATTTTGGCAGTACGGTCCCTCGCTTTATTGATATCGGAAATCGACGACGTTAAAATAAGGTGGGTGTACCATAGAAGGCCACTCTAACAAATAAATAGTTATTATTCATCTATTTACTGGATAAATGAAACTAACAAATATTTAAGTAATACTTTGTTTTATTACGTAACATATAAACCAATTCTTTTTATTGTAGATTTAATCGCTATTTATTAACTTTTAGTGTTAAATGACTGCTTTATTTTAATGGCCTTCTAAGGAGCCTTGTTCCTAGCAACGCCATTTGGAAGAGTTCAATGAAACTTAATTTTAATCAATATTGATCAAATCTGAAATTTAAAAAAGTGGTTTATATGTTAAGTAATAAAACGAAGTATTACTTTATTATTTGTTCGTATCATTTATTCAGTAAATAAACGAATAATAACTGTTCATTTGTTAGAGTGGCCTTCCATGGTCCACCCACCTTATATCAATGGCCCTGACAGCAAACTGGTTTTTGTATGTGTATGCGGGCTCTCATGGCAAAATTGCGAAGTCCCTGTCTGATCCAATTCTGCAGACATCCTTTTGATGGGGCCCGCGATTTAGGAATTAGATAACAGGCGAAGTTGAGCATTTTGACTTTGTTTGTGTTTTTTCCCCAAGCTATAATTTAGGGCAAACAAATGTTTACCTAGGTATATAAATGATGACAAAGATAGTTGTCTGTACTGCGATAAAAGTTAATCCTATTTAAAAATAACCAGCATTAGGTAAAATTAATTAAATTCTCTCCCTCTAATTCGTAAACGGTATACCTACCTAATATGAGTCAGATGGTCCCCTTGTAGGGTGAAATATGGATGTTAAGATTTTTTAATAACATAATTTATAGGTACCTACACGTTCGACACGAAATATTAATTATAAATTGTCTGTTAAATTTATTAAAAAAAATGAGTTTATGTTTGTTTTTAGTGCGGTCTATGTTTAAAGTTTTCGAAGTCATTGGTTACACTTTATAGTCTTCATTATTTGCAACTGTATCAATATCAATATTAAAAATAAATTCAAATTTTGATAAATGCGCAATTAATTTTAAATATGTAAGTACTTAATAACTTCATTTGCATTGTCTTGGTTATTAATTTATATTCCGACTACCGAGATCCTTATCATAAACACCTTTTTTGGTCCGCATGACCACGTTTTTACCACGGCCACTACTACCCCAGTCCACCGAACCTTCAAACCGAATAAGGATATTTCTTGATAAAATCGCGGTGTGCCGTGTGACCCAAATTAATACTTATATTATAATACTACCAATACTATTTTTCTTATAATTTACTAAGTAGAAGGCTTTCTTAATTTTATTAAATAGGAATGCATAAGTTTTATTTACAGCTCAAAATGTTGTTCTTTTGATTTTAAAACTAAACAAAATCTTCTTGCATTCAGATTAATTTATTAAGACAATCCTCCCATATACAGCAAAAAGTTGCTGTGACATACGGATGGACAGACAGACAGACAGATTATGACGAATCTATAAGGGTTCCGTTTTTTGCCATTTGGCTACGGAACCCTAAAAATGAAGGGTCGTATCTGCTTGTCGGCTAACAATACAGAAAGCTGAAAGAGGAAATCAATAACTCGCATTTGTATGGTATACCTAGTTATGCGATAGTAATGCTGTAGAGGTTACTCAGCAATATTTGCTGCTAATACCTATGTTTCATTTCTTGGCTACTTGCCTCCACGATACGGTACGTTGCAATGCCTCAACACTCAAGTGCCAAGGTTCAAAGCAGCATTATTAATAACGTTAGATAATAATAGCCTCGTTGTCATGTACGCAATGTTTCCTACTAATTAGTAACGATTTGCAAGTCCGCAGTAATGTTCTAGACGACTGGACTCATTTAGATGCAATTCGCTTCTAAGAAAAGGTTAAAACTGATTGAAATTATTCGGCTAACAAGATTCAGGACTCTTTAGTGTAAAAATATATACCAACTGATCCAGCAAACGTTTTGCTATTAGGTATATTACAAAATTAGCATACCTACAACCTATTAAAATTTCATTACAATTGGCAGAGCCGTTTTGTAGGTGTTTAGCAAAGTTTTCTATGTATCCTACCTACATAGAAGTCTTTGGTGTTTAGTAATAAACAATGACACGAGAATTTTATTAGAGAAGATATTTGTTTTCATATATCTATCTTATCTTAGTATTAAAAGCCTTTGCATAAGTTCCATTGATCCCTAAGTAACCTCCAATGTAAGTCAGGACAGGACACGGATGGCCCTACTCTAAAACTATAAGGGTGCCGTGTTTGAGTCTACGATTACGAAACCTTAAAAGCGTAAGGAACTTTGATACTATAGGTATAGGTACACTTGGAAGCTCGTATTTTGTGCGCTTTGGAAGTAAAATCTAATATACCTACATATATGAAATTCTTGTGTTCCAGTGTTTGTATTGTAACATAAAAAAAGATTCCGACGAATTGAAAACCTCCTCCTTTTTTTGAAGTCGGTTAAAAAGACCTCCAAAACAGGTTCACCGATTTTTGTGATTTTATTGTGTCTATTCAGTTGGTCTGAGTGTGAGGTGGTTAACTATTTTTATACCTCTAAGTGAGAAACAATGTATGTGGCAAAACATCGTTTGCTGGGTCAGATAGAATGTTATAAAATCAACGGTACGACTTACGAGAGACGTTTATGTGTAATCTTGTGTGTTCCTTGAAACGCTATGAGAAAAGAGAGAGCTAGGCGAGTAGAACGGGTGATAGCTCATATAGACGTATTTGGTGAAACAGGCTCGTTGGCTTCTGGACGTGTCAATAAAAAGCTGACGCATTAACTTTCTAAACATATTGGTGTGATAAATTAATTGACGTTACTTATTAAGGAACCGCATTATAGAACTTTAGGATCTAAGACCTATTATACGCTATTTACATTAAAGACCGTATAGGTTTTTTTTAATTCATGATCGATTGGCGCTTGATGATAATAATTTGGGCCGCTGGGGAGCGATGATAAAAGGGGCGTTGCGTGAATGAGAAAAATAATCATACCTAGTATGAAATACGAAATCGTACAGTAGATATAGGCAAGCTGCTATTTTTCCTAGGCCGTGGCTCCAAACAGTAAAGCACGTATCCAATGAGACAAATGAAAATGTTTCGGTTACTACAGTTTCTGAAACATAATCTATGTGTTTCTGATACAGAATGTTTGTTTCAAAAACACGTAGATTTTCAGTACTTGTTTACGGCAACATTGTGTCATCCCCACTTGCGATGAGAAGCAGTGAGAATTGTTTACGGAAACATTAACGTGAAGTTTTAGAAACTGGTCATGTAAATTCTGAAATATTGTATCTCAGTGAATACGTGGCTTTATGTTGACTTAAATTCTATCATATATTTACGAAGTATAAGCTTATTTTCTTCATACCCTGTATAGCTAATACAGAGTATGAAGAAAATAATCTGCAATTATAATTAACAGTAGATAGGAATAGTTTAACATGCTTATGCTAATGAATTCCAATGTCTGATATAATCGTCTCAAAACTACAGCTTGTAACTGAGTAGGCTTTATCTGCAGTCTATACGTCATATTTAAACATGGGATTATCTACTAATTGACCGCTCTCATACGAACAATTTAAATGCTAGAACAGTAACAACACATATTTGTATGTGTTGTTACTGTTGTAGCATTTAAATTGTTATATGATAATATGACGTAGCTACCTCGCTGGCCAAATTTCAGAGATATTTTACTTTATGGATGTCAAAAAACAAGTTTGTCTTTTGTGGACAAAAATTCTTATCGGTGAAATTAATCAGGTTAGCAGTGCTGAAGTTACTTTAAAATAAAGTAACCTGAACCCGCATGTCTCTGGCTCTGGCTCTGTCTCTGGCTTTCAAAAACCATAACATTTAACTCATTTTGATATTAATTTTTTATCCATTGAAAGTTTGTTACAAAATGTTATTTTTATTTCACACACCTAAAAAACAATGTGTATTGTGTAACGAAAGAAGACAACAGTGATCATCACAGCAGCAAGTGACAAGATTACAGCATAAGGGCCACGGCATTTTCTGTGATATTTTTACTTTTTAGAGAGTAATTGCAAGAATCATTGTCAATCATGGCTGGCACGTAATACCTTTTGTTACCGAGTATCTTTTTTATCGGAACAATGGTTTGGTGTCTTACTTCCACTTTGGAAAGCGATATTCCTATACCGCCTACATGTTATATTGTAATTCGCGAGTTGTGACATTGGCGAAAGTTAACTTTTTTGTTTGTCGAAATCCGTGCCATGATCCTACGTCAATATTGACCGACGCGGATGTGGCTCCCAAGTATTTAACACGCAAAAATAGACACAATGTAAATGTTTAGTTTAATCGCTAGCTTAACCTGCTTTTACTACGGCGCCGCCATGTTATTGCGGTTTTTATGCATTTTAAATTCATAATATTATAGAGGAATAGAATTGTAGATATTTCTATAGATCTTATCGTATCTTTAAGTCGTATCTACAGTCTACCCTCACCTTATGTGTGTATGTACTTCCTTCACTTTCAAAAATGTTCGTGATTTTATACTTTGGTAAAATAAAGCTTATTGCAAATAAAATAGCCAAGCTAGTATAAAGAAACTTAAAAAGAAACTACCGATATCTTATCCAAGTTTCTACCCTTTAATTGCATGTTCAGCGCAGCATAAACAAAAGTCAATATAAAATCGCTGACATTTACACAGTTATGCCAATAGTTACAAGGAAAGAATAGTACCTACAACTCTCTATCTTTAAGAAACTGATGCTATTAAGCAGCTTTACTGAGCTACAATCTGAAGTTATATACGTATAACTTGTATTGTGTTTATACTTTATAGCAATAAATGACAGACGAGGTCAATGGCCTGAAGTCACATTTTCCTGCATCAACAGAGGCCATTCAATTGAATAGCCCGCATCCCGGGCGTGTCTACTAATTACAAAGGCTTTAAATTTGATATTCCCCTCAAACAAGGATCCATTCATTACAGCTCAAATAAACATTGATGGACAGTCTCTCTTAATTCGTCGTTAAGAGTTTATTATGTGGTTAGTTGGCAATAGACTAGCACATGATGTGCCATCTGTTACTATACTAAATTTTGGTATTATTATTAGATCCAATTTTTATGGATATAAAATTCGTTGTACGCTAAATTAATATATCCCAATATAATACTATCTTTCGCAACATAAACATTTAATCACGAATTGTGATTCGAAGCCAAATCCCTGTAAATGTTACGTGGATTGTGAACTTCCGCGTAAGTACCATCTTTAGTCTATTTGACTAGCCTTGCGTAAGTTGATAAAAAATACCTATATCTTTCAAATCTACCAATTTCATCTTTACTCAAATAAGCCTTGCGTAAGTTGATAAAAAATACCTATATCTTTCAAATCTACCAATTTATGATAGGTTCATTTATACACTAATTTCTTCTGTCTTTCGTATATTTCAAAACTAATATGTAAACTTTCAGCTACTGGCTTAGCAGTAAGTGCATCTTTTCACGGTTCACGCTCTGCTTGAGCGTTGACATCTTTATATGCTGCAGAAACCTGCAATCTATTTTCAACTTTATCACCCGCGCAAAAGTCGTAAATCACTTCTAGCATTTTTGGCATGTAAACTACGTAGGTGCCAGCAAGGTGAACAACTAGTACATAAAGAAAAGTGTCCTTCAGAGCACTTTGTTTTGCGGGGTAAGGACATGCTTTGCGATTTTCATTTTAGTCCTCATCTTGGTTGACGGTGTGCTCATTTTATTGTTATCTAACTGCTTTTAATAAAAAAATAATGGGTATTAACGTAATAATTTATATTGATTGATGTTAATACAATAATTCTTGCAATCAAACGGCTTCCGTAATAATTTGCTACTGTGTCATCTTGGTTGAGTATTTATTGGTGAGTCTACATTACCCTTCTTTTACATAAGATAAAATTATCATGCAGGTCCATTCACACATTGCGTAGTAGTACTTGACTACGATATGCAGAAATTATTACCTACAACAGCGTCCAATCCAACTAAGCCTCTCTCATCACAGTTTTAAAATATTTAAATTTCACAATGGCGAAATAAGTTACATAATATCATTCAAGCACTTAACTGGATTTTATGGTAGGAGACTTTAATTGCATCAGAATTTCTATCTTGTCTAACTTGATTGTGATGAAAGAAATTCGCCGAAAGAGAGGTTATGATATCAATCACTTGTAACTTGTAAGCTTATTAAAGAGACTTTTTATCTCCTACGTTTAAATAGTAATATGCGTGTGTAACCGGAAATTATCCGATGTGTGTAGGAAGGAAATATTTGTATCAAGTCAATCAGGTTTTATGTAGGTATTTTACATAGTATTATTCACAAGTCTAAAGGATAAATATTTTTAAACTGCATTGTTTAGGATTCCTTATATGATTCTTTATAAAATAAAATGGGACTGTTATTGTATGCGTTTAGCTCTCACAGACAATATTTTTACCTAAATAATATAAATGAAGTAAAATGCAATAAGATTTATTTTTTGTAAATTAGATTTTTTCTTCAAAATATACAAAAATATCGTAAAAATTAAATAGGTAATCCTGCAATCTCAGTCTATTCCATATTTCATTACGGTATTACCGAACGCTATAAATTCGTGACGAATGAAATATGGAAGTCAGTTCGCGGTCTCATACATGACGTGATCAAATCTAGATGCATGTCTTCCTGTATCTGGCAAACGCACTAGATTTCAATTAATAACTTGCGGCAAGGAAAAGTTGTTACGTTACTCGGTGATGTTGCAGATTGAGAGAATGCTTTCAGAAATTGGAATTAAACAGATGTATGAGTGCATGCAAAAATGAGTAATATAACACTGGATAATAATTGAATACTAAAAGTTTTATTTGCCACTTATAAACTAAAGATTTTGATGGGAGTAAGTTGAAGTAAACTTGAGACAGTAAAAAATAATGATTAATAATAACGCTATTTGTAGTTTTGTAATAGAATAATATCATGTAATCAATATTCTGCAGTTCGTAAATCGTAAAAAAACACACCTAGGAATGAAAATAATACCATTACCTGTAAGCTCTATGATAAGAAGGTATTGTTATTGCTGAGTTCTGGAAAATTACAGGAATAATCCATACTTTTCTGTATGTTCTACATAACATTAATATGTAGTAGCAGATCTACAGTAAACATGTTTTGCTAGATGTTATCTAGTATCATGTCACCTAACTATTCATGAATAACTGTATATTGATTTGCAAAAAATATTGCCTTACAATGGCCCCTTACCATGAATAAATGTATTGGTTACATCCTTGTGTGTCTATTACAATTTCAATGTATGATAATATCTAGTTCTTTACATACGATAAGTAATGGTCTTTGACAGAGAGTTGTTCTGGAATATTCCAAGGAATATTTCATATTCAGTAAATAAGGTCATGCCTAGCGTCAAAACATGTTACGTAATACGTAAACTATCCAAGGAGACGGATCAGTAGGAAAAACAAAATCAGTATAGTTAAAGTTAAATAATAAGCGTTAAAGCAAGAATATAATAATATGTATATTTTCAGTCTGGAAGAACCAGACTGTTTTGGTGTAAAACACCTCGCTCGAGCTATCTTTCATTATTATTTCGGATAAACTCATTTGTCATCTTGTAGGAACTTTCCTAGGCGAAAAAAGGTCAAAAGTTTAGTAGATGGTTGTGATATCTATATCTTATATAGTTTCTAGAGTAAGGTACATAATATAAAGCTTTAACATAATATAGCACTGCAGGTAATACAAGGTTTAATAATGCGGTTCTCTTTTGGATTGTCTACAAGATAGTTTTCTAATAGCCTTTGACCGCCATAGCGAGCACGAGATAACTATGTACCTAATTGTCAGTTGTCGTAGTTACCAATAATGCAAATTAAATAAACTTTCGAATGAAACATGCTGAGCTGAACTGAACTTAATCTAACTGTTTTACAAATAACTGCTCAGAACATTTTGCATGCCTACTTCGAAGCTGTGATGGCTCATCTTGAATCTTATTTATGATCCAAATGTTAATTTTTACGAGTACCTACTTCGTATTATTATTGCTAACCTTTATTATAGAACAATCGTCAACTGCAATGAATAATAATGTACTAATTAAAACTTACGCCCACGGTTTCCTTCAATTCCGTTCTGTACACTTCAAGGTTGATACTTCTCTTTATAGTTTCTACGCAGTTTTATGTGTTTATGAAACGACACATTTACTTTCAAGTGTTTGTATTTTGGTACAAGTAGTTTGTTGAAGCGCCTCGTAAAATTTGATACGGTGTTGAAAATATTATGCTATAGCCAAACCAAACGGTGCTTAAATGGGATCCCAAAGTGCAACGTATCAAGTAATTTGCTGTCGTTATACGTACAGAACAATGATTGTGGTAGTATTTTCTTGCTTTTTAACCGACTTAAAAAAAAAGGAGGAGGTTCTCAATTTTTCGGAAATTCTTTTTTTGGTTTAAAAGGGTATAGTTTCCAGTCCCATTTTAATCAGGTCAGGATCTGCGATTGTCTATGACTTCGTCATTTCTTCGCACATAGAGTCAGTAAAAGGACTATTAGGGATTGTATGAAACATTGCCCGACTTCGAATTGGTGTAGGTACCTACATTAAAAATTATTTCACTCTTTGTAGTGGCATTTGAAGTTGGTTTTTTGGAAAGTATTTCCCATTTTTATCTACAATAATGAAACCTGCCCTAGCACTAGATATATATAGAACTGCATGGCATCGAAGAGGCTTTCACCCCTTCATAGGTCCTTTATCTACAAAAACATCTAGGTTTTTACCTACTAATGGTATAATATACCTATAACCTACTTAAGTACAATTTTCAATTTATTTCTAATGTTCAACGCACTAGAAAGCCAAGGCTTAGGATTATAATTTCAATAAATATTACAAAGTACGTACATTAGGGATTTCATTTTAAATTATGTATTTTAAAAGTTATTACAGTAAGCAAGTGGAAAATTAAAAAAATTTAAACACCCACGACTCTTATAGACTTGAAATTGAAAAAGGATTAAATAATATTTTTAAAACTCCCCGACTAAAGGAAAGT
The DNA here is from genome assembly GCA_963855885.1 of Coenonympha glycerion. Classification (NCBI taxonomy): domain Eukaryota; kingdom Metazoa; phylum Arthropoda; class Insecta; order Lepidoptera; family Nymphalidae; genus Coenonympha; species Coenonympha glycerion. The sequence continues at coordinate 8,283,726 of OY979637.1, read as the reverse complement.
AAGAACTAAGAACCTATCAGTATAATTACAAATCCAAGAAAATCCGCCGGAGCTGTTATGTTCTGCCTGTGCAGGTGATGATGGTGCAAGATGTTGCTGTTTACCAGTTGTGTGTGTTTACTTTATTCATTTGGTAACCTACTATCTCCTCTATGCAGCGTCGGAAGGCATCATTGACCCTCGTCATCAGATCAAATGTGTTATAATGAATAGTTAAACAAAACCAAATGGGTCCAAGCTCGAAGTATTTTAATAGTAACGATTGTTGAGTAACACTCAATCCCAAGTTGCATCATCAGATATAATGTCCTCGTCACAATCTCAAACACTAGGAGTTTACTAGAAACATTATTAGACACATTAGAAAATTTCGCTACCAAATGATAAAGAAACGTTTATTGTGGCGCCCCCTGGTGAGTGATTTCCGTAACAACTATCTATTAATATATCCAAATCGATTCAGTCGTTTTTATTCCAAAAGCTTAAATTGGGAACATTCGTTTGCATTCTAAATGTATTTATGGCGCCCCCTGGTGAGCTATGTTCGTAACTACTATCTACGAACCATCGCCAATAAGTCAATAATATTTTATTAAAAACTATATCGAAATCAGTTTAGCCGTTTTTGAAATAAATGGGAACATTCGTTTGCACTATAAATGTTTTTATGGCGCCCCCTGGTGATCGATGTTCGTAACAACTATCTACGAACCATCGCCAATGAATACCAAACATTATACAGAAAACTGAATCTAAATCGGTTCAGCCGTTGTGGAAATAAATGGGAACATTGGATGTGCACAAACAAACAAACAAACAAACAAACAAACAAACAAACATTTTTTTTATTGGATATTAGTTTTGTGTGAACAATTTAACATACACACAATCAAAAAATTTCATCAACCAACTAATGTACAAACGGTCTCTCACCCTAAACGCATATACCCGTACTCCGTTCCGTCGTGGGTAATTATAATTGGCGTTTATTACATTCGTATTTGGCGTAATAAGCTATGCTCTTGTTTATCAGAAAGATGTTCTGCGCATGTCAATTAGTGAAAATCGCTCTATGAATCACGTGATAAGTGAACCTGACCTGCAATATAGCAATAGAGATCAGTGGTTGAGTAGCTCCCGCCCCGCGTCCCGCAGACCATGGGAGGTCCAAGTTTATAGCGGTCTAGCCTATAGGTGGCCCAAACAAAATGCAACTGAATTTATCTATATATACTTATAATAAAACTGTAAAGGGTCGAATTCTGTACATTGAAGATATTTTGAAAATTTTTGTTGGAGGACACTATTTAGTCGATACTGAAGCCAAAACTGTAATTTGTTTAATTTTTGTGTCTGTCTGTCTGTCTGTCTGTCTGTCTGTCTGTCTGTCTGTCTGTCTGTTTCACGACCGGGCATCACGGCTAATCCGCTGGATGGATTTAAATGAAACTTGACATGATTATAGTTCATACCCCGAGGTAGGACATAGGATACTTTTTGTCCCGAAATTCATCATGGTTTCCCTGGAAGACGGCATCCAAGTCCAAATGTTTTTTAGCTATAATTCATTAACGCGTTGTCCGATTCCATTCATTCTTTTTTTGTTAGAAAGGAGGTTCTTTAAAGATTATTCCATACAAATCTTATCATCATCACTTTTGTAGTTCAGAAATTACAGACATCAGAACCTTTAAGTTCAAGTAGATAGGTGACTTGAAACTCGGAATGCACAAAGAACCTAGGGCTAGGACGTAGGGCTCAAGTAAGACTAGAGTACCCTTACAGCCGTAAATAAATAGGCTTAGCAGGAGATTTTGTATGGTTTAAAATTTTTCACTTTTAGGGTGAACAAAAATCATGTAACTGGCATTATCGCTACGTTATACCGTATAGCGCCATCTCTACAATTTATGTGGAACTTGAATGTAAAACTCTGAGATAGACCTACTACCGAATTTTTTTTAATAAAAATTAACTGTCATGTTATTTACTGTTTCCTGACTTTATTTTAAGATGGCACTGTTAAGACATGAACAGATTTAAACTTTATCGTCCGCAATATGGAAAGGGTAAGATAATGGTTCTGAAATATTTTTAACTCTTAGGTCTTATCGATCCTAACCGACTGACTGTCATCTAAGGTCTTTTTATACGTAAGGAAATATATAGCCATTGCCCATTCTGATGTTTTGGATTGTATTGAGATGAAGCAAAGATTTTTAAAAGACTCTTATATTATGTTAGGCTGGGGAATATTGTTAGTAGAGTAATTTATCCCAGTGGTACCTACCCGGCCGAACTCTGAAAGAAGAGTTCTACCACCAGTACAACTTTTCACATGGTTTAATAATTTTTGACATATTTCGTGGTTTCAGAATAAAAATCACAATGAAAAGGACGATTTTAACTGTCGATATTTCGATACATTGGTACAAGTCGTGGTCACGTAGTGACCACGACCTGTGCCACTGGGTCGAAATATCTACAGTTAAATCGTCCTTTTGATCTTTCAACTACGTATTAATGAAACTTTATATTATTATTAAGAAAAAGGAGTTTTCAAAATCACCACAAGATAACCCGTGCAAAGTAAGAACAGGTTTCTGTACAACATCACACCAGAATCCCGCGAAAAATCAAGGAATTCCAGTAGGAAGGTATATTATGTAAAAAAATCGTAATTCACGCGGGCGGAGCCGCGGGCAACAGCTAGTCTGAATATATTATCTTACCAATAGTGATAGATATATTGTTGATAGTCTGTGGCAGTCCACATTGTGTTGTAGGCTCATTCGGTCAGAGGTGACGTGTGAGGCGCTCGGGTAAAATATTTTTTTTTGTTTATGCGTCCTCTTATAATGTTACTTTACTACACTAATTTTGTAAAAGCCTAATTAATATTGTGACTTTATAAACATATTAAAATAATCGTAAGATAAGATTATTTCTTTCTTATCTTTATAAATATCTACATAAATAATTAATTGTTTTTTTTTCTATAGATCAAGTAGAAATTAAAACAGCTTTCTTTTACAGCTATAAAATAAATCTTATTAATTATATTTATTATCATATGAGTGCCATAAAAATGTAACTCTTCCGGGGTTAGACGACAGATATATTTCTCAATTTGCTTTGACATGGGATATACTAATGCGACTTATTTGCTTGTTTACAATATTCACGTTAGATTTAATTGGTCTAAGGAAGTGACTAATTAATTTGTAAGATAACCTGATATTTATCTTACAAATTTTTAGTGTTAGTGATTCTCAGAAAATTATTTATTACTTACACAACAGGTATGTTACACAACGACGGTATTTCTTTAACATATTAACCGCGTGAGCCCTAGCTTTCATCGAGGGTAAACATTTGAAATGTAATCATGTGTGCCCTTTCCCGTCCATCCATATGGAACGCGTCTAGTCTACGGAATCCATTGTCCATGCCGACACATCGACTGCTCTATTTATAAACCCCGATAGACAGACTGATCTATATCAATAGCTGTACCTATATGCTCTTTTTGTATGTAAATTACAAATGATAATTAACAGTTGTATTATCATTAACAACAATAACGACACTTCAGAAGTTCAGTCTACTCCACCAGTCTCTGTCCAAATACTCGTTTCTCAATTCTCAAAACAAGTTATCATTTAAAAAATATTTTTAAATATTTTTTTTTTTAACTTTTTTAAAAATATAAAAAAGTTTTAATGCATTTTTTTCTCAGCACCAGACCCTGGAGCCTGATTATGTGAGAAAAACGTATTCTTCGTTATCGTAATCTTTTAATAGCATATCCTGCTCCCGAATTGGCTGATGTAAATCAGGGAACCAATCAGCGGATAGAACTAGTAAACGATTACGATAACGATGAATACGTTTTTCTTACACAATCTAAAGGCTGGCTATCATCTAGTGCCAAAGTTCTCGTCAAGCTAGATCAAACGAGTCCAAACTCGATGGGTTTGTGACCTTAAATAACCGAGTTTCGATGTATATCTTCCAGTTTCGTCATCAGATCAGCTCCCTGTCATAATAGTTTTGCATTGCCATCCGATTGCCAACCAGCGTTGCTTTCTTTCACAAAATGTCCAATAAGAAGTAACTTGTAAGTTTATGCAACTGTTAACTAATATGGAAATTTTGGCCTCGGCATTGGCGTCAGTGGGTTATCTATTATGGTCGTATAAAGTTTAGAAAGACTTATTTTCGTGTTTTTAACTGTTATTTCATTAATAAACTCTCTACGTAACATGTAGTTGAGGTCGACGACGATAGAAACGTTTTGTATAACATTTAAATTGCACGTGGCGTGCTAATAGCCATAAAACGCTCGACACACTATCTGTTGGTGTCCCAAAATCGCTTTCGGCGTATCCGCGTGAATTACCCACACATCGTTATTCGTTACGATTTTTTGGCTGGCTATCGCTGATACTTTCAGGAATTCACTTTTTAATTGCATAACGTGTCTGGTAAGCTAGCTTTAGTTTTACTGGAAACATCTTACGAGTGAAACTAAATGAGATATCTATCAAGCTACATCAACATCGTAGTAATTTTCTCTTATAAGTAATTTCTATGCATTAATATCAGAACCCGTGCTTTCATTATTTTAATTTTGCTTGAACGCATCAATCCTGGTCTAATTTACTACATATGAATTATGATTAGTTTTTTGTAGCTGCCATTAATTGATCAGTTTACATCCATCGAGTTAATGGGTATAGGGATTTCACTTTTACTAAAAAACTGAAAAACTATTTGCCAATTGGGGGTACATTTACACAATAATTTAAGTATATATTCCTAATCCAGACTTGAGTTGCCGCAACAACAGGCTACTGAATATAAAATCAAGGAGAGAGGCTCTGTCATCTGTGCCGGTAAGGAGGCGGTCCGCGGTATAATGTGGCGCCAACTTAGCCAAGGACACCGCGTCTGTGTTGTGTTGAACTGTGTATTCTACTTGTTTGATTCTATAGAATAAGCCGCTACGTAATCGTTATAAGTTCCTTATTAGTTCAATGGCTCTTTGTATTCTATCTTCTTAACATTATCATCACGTTCGGGTCTGTTGTTTCCTTTATTTCTCACAATAAACTTGTAATCCATGTGCGGTAATGAATACAGTATTTTCGTTCATTACCACTGGTATACTATCCGTTACAATTAACATATTATAACGTTCCAAGCTCACAATAAAATGGACGAACTAGATATAATAGATAATGGGAAGAGTAACGTATGTGCATTTAACTTTCCCTTTCATCTTGTTCCATAAAAGGAACTTGTGAGCGTGTTATTAAAAAGGTAAACAGCTAAAGAGCGTGTGGGTCGGAACAATAGAATGTGAGTTGTCATTGTGTTGGGGCCAGGGCTCAGGGAGTTGTAGGGTATCATGGTTAATGCATTCAGTCGCCTGAGTCGTCATCGCAGTCTGTATGATCAGGGGTGTGATTCTCGATAGTTAATTAATTAACCAAAAAAATCCGACTTTAACTCTCACCAAACTACTGTTAAATATACATCCTTTCCAGTTAAAAATTTAAAACAAATGGTTTTCTCATGGATACCATTATCAGAACTGGACTTAATTGAAATGGGACCACACAGGAAGCGCCAGCTTTCTAATAAAAAAAAGAATCATTAAAATCGTTTCACCCAGTCAAAAGTTATGACCTAAGTATCAAACATTAAAAAAATACAGTCGAATTGAGAACATCCTGATTTTTTTAAAGTCGGTTGAAAATTGAAAATATAAAATTGCACTTAAACCAACAATCCATCAACAGCCAATTGGCGCCTTAGCTGCATAATTGATGCAAGCATTAACCAATCAGTTGCATAGATGTTAACTCGTTGCTGCTATAAGTACACTCGCCGGCATATTTAGCGGAACATAAAAAAAGGTTTGATATCAGTATCATATAAAGTTGCTGGCTGGTTTATACGTTATTTAATTTAAAAAGAAATATTTTCAAATTAAGAAAACAACTGAACATCACATTTTAAGCAATTGTTTTAATTTTATTCAAATACACCTTATCTGGAGCGAACTTCGAGTATTTCTTCCTTCTGAGTTTGATTTAATTTCATTGAAATACTGTTTTTTGTTAGTTTTTTTTAATCGCGTATCTTTCTGGAGTTGATGACTGAATTATGCCTGACTTAGCCCCAACGAAGATTGCCAGGGCACTCGAAATGCGAAGAAATGGTCAAACCTACAGAGTGATATCCAGAGATCTTCGTCGACCAGTTTCAACGATCCATCGCAGTATCCAACGGTTCAGGGAGACCGGTACTTATGTGAGAAGAGCAGGACAAGGCAGAAAAAGACGCACTTCGAGTAGAGATGATCGTTTCATTCGGCTTCGTGTACGTAGCAACCCCCGTTTGACGGCCGTCCAAGCCCGACATGAGTTAGAAGCAGTGCGGGGTGTAACCGTAAGTAAGCGTACGGTACGAAGAAGGCTCGAAGAAGCTGGTTTGGGTTCATTTGTGCCCGCCAAGGCTCCAAGGCTCGAGGTAAATCATCGTAGAAACAGCTTAACTTTTGCTCAGGAACATCGACTTTGGAACGCGGACCAATGGAGTAAGGTATTGTTTAGTGATGAGTGCAGAATTCTCTTAAATCAAATTGACGGCAGGCAAAGAATATACAGACGCAAAGGAGAACGATACATTAAGACAAATTTTGAAACTACAGTTGCATACGGTGGTGGATCAATAATGGTTTGGGCGGGCATTTGTTTGGGAGCTCGCACAGACTTGGTAGTGATTGACAGAGGGAGTATGACTGCAGACCGCTATATCAGAGAAGTTTTAGAAGAAAATGTCGTACCGTTTGCCCCATATATCGGTGACGATTTTGTTTTATGCAGGATAATGCTCTGCCGCATACCGCTCGGGTAACTCAAGCTTATCTTAATGATATGAATATCACTGTTATGGAGTGGCCGGCGAGATCACCGGATATGAACCCAATAGAGCACGTTTGGGACTTGCGGAAAAGAAAAGTTAAGTCCAGAATTCCAGCTCCTGCCAACGTGGGAGAACTGCGAATCGCCGTAGTTGAGGAATGGCGGAGACTATCCCAGGAGACCATCGATAACATCATTCTCAGTATGCCTAGACGGGTAGAAACTTTAATTAGAGCACGTGGAGGAAATACGCGATATTAATCACCATTTTTCGAATTTAATTAATTGTAATTTTAATATTAAATTTCACTTTTCCAGGTTACATGAAAAGTTCAAAAATGATTTTTCACAAATAGCCTTTACTCGCAAAATATGTTCTTAATGTGATCTCATTTTAAGTAAAAACAAATGAAACTTTAAATAACAAAAGAAGTGTAGTAAGTAGATTTTAAAATAAAACCACATTTTTTTAATTATGGACCTTTTTTTTATGTTCCGCTAAATATGCCGGTGAGTTTATTTTTGCAGAATCAAGTCGCAGAGATGTCACGTGCATCATATGAGAACTTAAAGGTTAACTAAGTGCCTGGAATATAATAATTTGCATATTCATGTGCACAATTAAATGTCGGTGTACAGACAAATCCAATTGTGTTTTTGTTACACCGTTGAGTATAACGTATAAGAAAATGAAAATGTATTGTTATATTTAAATAAATAAATAAAATAATAATTAATCAACTTTGAGCTGGTTGATCTGAGACAGTTAAAGTCATTAGCCCATGCTTTGATAGAAAAGAACTAGGTGGTACTCGAAATAAAACTGTAGTTTATGACATTAATTTGTTTGCAGTAGCTTGATTGACCTTTTTTAATGATTTTAAAATATTGTAATCAATGACGATAGTGCTTGGTTTAGCACTTATGATGTCTGTATGTAAAACAAGGTATTAACAAATCTCATTAGTTAATTGAAGATGTTATAATTTTTTACTCCAATTTCCTGGCTACTATTTTGTACTGCGTTTGACAACCCTGCGTGTATTAAAACGAATCCGTTGGCTTTGTATTCCAACCAAGGCGGGGCATTCGTTAGCCCATGTAATTGCGTGGACAGCTAATGTCTCGATTTCCCTAATACTATAGCACCGTACAAAATTACAAATAGGTATTGGACATAACAAAAGAAGTGGCAAGCACGTGTTAAAATAAAGATTGGTAATAGTTAGTACTTACCAGCTTTTGTCATTATTCTCACCTACCAGCCTTTAAAATAAATTTTTCTTGTTTTTATCTTGGTAATTTATTATCAAGATGCAAATCTTAGCTTTTCAAGAAAAACATGTTTCATTGTCTAAAGTGAAATTATTATGATTAGTGGTATAATTTTAACATTATTATGTTGCTAAAGTTACGTTTTGCAATATGTTATAAATTATTTATCGTAACAAACAAACGTCTAATTACGATGATACGAAGTTAATAAGTAAGGGTTCTATCTTGTTCTCAGCATCGTCGTTCATTTCCTCTTTGTATAAATTAAAGAGAGCTCTAGCCCAAGGTTTAAGTGGATAGATCTAGAACCCTGATTACGTAGGTTCAGTTCATGTTGACTTTAGCAAATGCGTATCAGAATTTTTGAATTTTGAAATAAGTAGCTGGAAATCTTACCGCTTCATTGGAGAATTTACCAGTTACCATCCTACAGCTGTGCATGTTACCTACTATAAGAGAATGACAATTTTCATCCATATGTCACGTGAACAATTTTCGAACATATATGTCATTGCCATACAATTTAAGAAGTATAATTTCTGATCCAATAGCAATCGTAAAAATAAAATAGACAGAGTAACATAGCCATTAGCCACTGCTACTGTTATTGTAACTAACGTCATTTGTTAAGTAACTATAACTACGACTTACGAGTATCACCTACCTATGTTAAAACAAGTTAAAGGCAGGTTTAGTTAATGATCAATAAGTCATTTTATCTCTAAAGTGTCCTTTAAATTGTTACTTTTCCCGCGCATGCTTCCGTCAAATCACAAGAAATGATAACAATATCAGAGTACTTTAATATTAAAGTGAGACAGTTACTGACACATAATAGTTGAACTCGTAGCCGCATGGTATCAACTATCACACGATCCATATAGTAATACCATTAATTCTGTTTATCTGTAATGGTTTAGCTGTCAATTTGTGCGGACCCGAATCGTACATATCTGGAATTCGTATCGGGCGCCTAGCCGGTATTCACAGTTATACTGTACCGAGAACTACTCTGGTATTACAAGTATTGTATCTTGACAAGCGATAGTCTCGAATTTGCTCAAAATCGCTGAAACACTTTACAACTTGAACCACATAAGCGTATCTTGATGATCTATTGGTGTTTTAGTTCTTAAGGCACGTTGGGCATTTTTTTAGGTGGAAAAAACCATTGATCTCCCCTTATCGTAATCGACACCTCACACTGTTACCGTAACCGACATCTCCCGTAATTTTTCAAGTTTTCACTTGAAAAATTGGTTTTACCATGCATATTATGAAAAATGATAATTTCAAATTCAATCAAACAAACATTTACTTTTTTTTATATTCATACGCCATAAGGCAGAATGTATAATGATAATAAAAGTTTTCACTACTGTAAGCATCCCGAAGTGTGTGTGTGGTGTTGTATTTTTTTTGACACACTACTTTGCATTTTCTTACTTTTTATACTGCTTGGAAACTTTTAACAGTCAATTTTAACTTTTATAATTTTTTTATGAATAATAAATAAAATTTCATTGAACATTCAAAATTAAGAAATACCAACTAATCGCTCTACAAACACTGACATGTAAACTAAACTATACAAACATGATTTACCTTGTAATTTTGTTTTGCTGAAAGTAAATAATGAATTTGGCTAAATTGTGGTTATATAACACAAAACTCTCGTTTTAAACGAAACTGTAGTCAACTCATTTAGGTAGTCGGACCTAAAGGAAGTAACCGTTTTGACCTGAATGGTAACTATGTACTAGATTCATCACTGGTTAAGAGCAAATAACCCTGAGTTGTATCTACAGCGTGAAACGCCAGTGAATTGGTACCTGCGGCCTATTGTCGTATGCAAAAATACGCTTAAAATAGACTTTTGTCCTATTAGAGCGATTATCTCATTAATGGGATGACATTTTTGACCTTCAAACAGCCAGGGCTTAGCGACCTCATATACCTACACGTGATCCACATCAAATTCATCTGGATTTTATTGCTTCTCATTTTTTGCAACGTCACGGTAATTAGAGTGTCAATATTGAATTGATCAATATAACTGCATGACGAGCATGTTTTTATAAAACTTTGTATTATCCAAATAAAATAATAGGACAATATATTTTATACGCTATAACTGTGCGCTATAATTAATCTACTAGTTACTCTGTGACCTATTAGTGCAATAGCAGCTTCGGCTGTAACTTAGGTACCATCAAGTAAAGTAACGTTGTAGTTATGTACTCGTATGAAGAAAAAAATATATAGGTAAAGAGGAATGTTTTATACTTACTACCTTTATTTATAAGTATAACAACGTACTTATTTTTGTTTATATCTACAAATATTCCTAGGTAAAGGGTAAGAGGCAATTTACCTTTCAGCAATTCATACGTTAGCACTGCACCAGTAAACATAACTTCAGTGAGATTGTGTACAATACTGAATTCCTCTGCAATCGTAAATTAGTGTTTTGGAACAGAGTTATTTGGAGCTCTACATTATGGTATTCTGTGGCTCTACATACATCAACAAGTTATTCATGTTGTTAACCTGTTAGTATCCAACCAAGGACACACTCCACATTAATTTTTTTTTGTATGAGTATAATTAATCGTCCATCGTTCGATGAATCACTTTTTTGCGTCACAAGAATACCCACTTGTAAACGTATTGTTATACCCACAGCCGAAATAGAAACTAATAAATTATTGAAACCTGTTATTTCAGAGGAAACTAATTTAGGCGTGCGCCGAGTTGTTCAAGCCGCTTGCTCATACTCCTTGTATGTTTTTGTACCATATAAGCGCTGCTTAACACGTTCAGTGCGGTATCGGGTTGAAAATACCTGATGCATAACTCTCCTTAAGTGCGGGCGCGTGAATCTATTACTTTCTCATGGTGCGGGTTACATAAATACAGGAATTTTTGCAATAGGAAAGTGACAAATATATTTATCGGTCTTGTGTCATCAAATTCTAGCCGAAGAAACAATAAAAACGTATCGGGTCGTTAAGACCTGATACGGCCTGCAAGGAAATTTTATCCCTGAGGTGCGTTTATCAGGTGTTAAAGACCCGATGCCCGATGACCTGATAACCGCACTTGAATTGCACGTCAGTACGTTAGTGATGTGCTATGATTGATAACATTGTTGTGACATGGCGATGTGATGATGGAAATTTTCGAAACCGCTTTGGTAAATGCATGGATAATTTATAATATGAAAAATGACACAAACATGAGTAAGCTTGACTTTACAGAAAATATTATAGAAAACTTAACAGGACCTCCTGTTACTGTTGCTAGTGTTTTAGCATGTACTAACACTCAATCAAACATCCAATCATCGCATCGCTTTGAAAAATCAAGTAAAAAACGGAACTGCGTTGGGAATTACAACAAACTGGGAGAAAAACTAAGTAGCAAAAAAAGTAAAAAAAGGCATGACCTATTGCGCCCAATGCTCGAAAACGTACTGCCAGACTTTTTATAATGAAGCACATATATGATGTTCGAAAATAATATAATAAAAAGTAATTATTATGTTATCTGCCTATCGATGTTTTATTGACAACACTAAAAGTTTATCGATAGAATTACCCTTCTGTGCTGATATCGGGTGCTTACGACCCTAAAACTTATCTTGGTTTTTTAAAGATGCAAGAAGATTTGAATTTCAGGACGAATGTAATTTTTGATTATAGTTATTCATTATAAACACATATCAAGCACATTTTATAAAGTAAAGTCCAAAAATTTCGGATATTTTTTACTTTAAAGGTAAAATTCGGAAAAGGTCGATTAAACCCGATAACGCACATCAGTAGGGTTTAACTTCGGGCCTAATAAACCCTATACAGCACTTTGTAGAAGTAAGAGCAGAAGGCAGCCGCACTGAACGTGAAGGTGTTTCGGCCCTACTAGCCTGCGAAATTCCAATTTTATTTAGTTTTTTCGAAAAATATTAGACTAACTACGCATTACGGTTTATGGCAATGAATATTGCGGGCATAATATGTATGTATTTCTACATGTTTTTCATAGAAATTTCCTTTAAAAATTCCCACTCACCTCATATTGGTTCCCGCAAGATACATTTTTGCAATTTCCCAGATTTCGATCTATCGGGAACCAATAAGAAGTAAATGTTTTGTAATTAAGTAAAAGTAAATGTTTGCGCAGGGTTTTTATTAATAACATGTAGATGCGTAAATGTTGTGACCGCAGACCGCAAAACTCATTACAATAAGCCTACGATGTATGATGGTCAATCATTATATCACTATTGGTGAAAACTAAATAAAATTCGAATTTTCGCGCCCAGATGGTACCCATTCCCCTTAAGAAGGGTACGTACGCAAGTTGTAAAATTAGAGAATTGGTCATACGGTCGCCTCAGAAGGGACTATTTATATTGCATGTATTCTTCCATTTTGAGTATGTACTCGTTGGTTGAAATTATCCGGCGCCATGCGCTGGCGTCTCCTTTTTGTCACCGCCATGGTTTAACGGTTCGTTTTTCTTATGAGTCATTTACGATGTTTAAAATATCGCCAATGCATGGTACTTGCGAACTTTAAGTGCGTTCTGTTTGCCGTCGAGGACTTTAATTACAGCCGAGAAAGGCAGTAAATTGAGCATATGGAATTTTACAGTTAATATTTCACTGAGAAAGTAAAATGGCTTGATTTTTAAAAGCTTGTGCTGGTAGAGTTTCTTGTTGCCTACTCCTGGTTTTTAAACCTGACTGCTTTGTTTTGTAGTTTATCCCAGATTTTTGAGTAAAGTTAGTAGAAAATTGCCAATAGGTATCATGGACGGAAAATATTCTAGGGTATAAAATAAGCGGCCAAATTTTGCATGTTTGTCGACATAATCCCTAATTCTAATCTTGATATATACCAGGTTCATATAAATTAATTTTAGTGCAGTAGATTTCCAAACTTTGTCAAATAACAACACAAAGGTTTTGATCATGGGGAAGGAGATTTCTATAGAAAAGTCCGGACCATTTTTAAGCTATTGCATAGCTTCTATCGCGGGCTTTGACATTCCTAAATTAGAGCTTTTGGTACTAGGCTACCATGAAAGCAGAGAGCGTAACTCCACAAACTTTTTAGTTTTTAGTTTGTCATCTATCGAAAAATAGCAGAACTTTTTAATGACTTTGAAATATCACGCACAAAATAACTTTAAATTCTATGCAATAGCTTTACCGCGGCAGTCTCCGAGTGCCACACGCCTTTTTTATAACTTTTACTATCTTTGCTAAGAACGTATTCTGCAAAGTAAGTACCAAGTACCCACACAGATTCCAAACGGCCGGCCATTAAACTTGCCTTGCAGAAATCAAATGAGTCAGCATTCGTATAAGCTTATTATACGAATACAGAGGTGCCATGTCTATTCCTGGTGCCCACATGTGTATCTTATACCTTTAAACGAGCAATTCTTGTATATATATTTCTATATAATCTGGATCTCGGAAACGGCTCGAACGATTTTCTTGAAATTAAGTATACGGGGGGTTTTGGGGGCGATAAATCGATCTATCTAGGACATTTTTTTTTAAATGTCGAATTTACCAAAAAAAAAATGACTACTGCTGCCATCTATTGGCCACCGAGCGAAGCTCGGTCACCCAGATATATGCATTTATTAGCTATGTAGTTTTATATATTGTTCTTAGAAATTCAGAATAAAGCTAATCGTGCATCGCCCAAATAACATACATATATAATTTTGGAGTTTTTCTATATGAATTGACATCAAGGAATTTTATGGTCTGACTAGCCTGTATGATAAAGAGTTTTAAATAATTGTTCAAGTGCGAGTCCGGCTCGCGCACTAAGGGTTACGTGCTACCAAGACCATTTCTCAATAGGATTAAAGTAAACTGAACAATCCTGCCCACCAAATTCAAAAACTAGCAATAAATCACGTTTGTTGTATGGGAGACTCCCTCAAATATTTGTCATTAAATTTTTTAGGATTTGTTGTTATAGCGGCAATAGAAATACATCATCAGTGAAAGTTTCAAGTCTGAACTATCACGGTTCCAGATATACAGCCTGGTGACAGACGGATGGACGGACATCAAAGTCTTAGTAATAGGGTCCTGTTTTACCCTTTGGGTCCGGAACCCTAATAAAAATGGGAAATGCTTTCCAAAAAACCAACTTCAAATGCCACTACAAAGAGTGAAATAATTTTTATTTAAATTTTAGGTACCTACACCAATTCGAAGTCGGGCGATTGTCTATGACTTCGTCATTTCTTCGCACATCAAGTAAGTAAGAAGGACTATTAGGGATTGTATGAAACATTGCCCGACTTCGAATTGGTGTTGGTACCTAAAATTTAAATAAAAATTATTTCACTCTTTGTAGTGGCATTTGAAGTTGGTTTTTTGGAAAGCATTTCCCATTTTTATTTTAAACTTTTTAGTGGAAAACAATAAAATGCACAAGGCATTGTAAAAATACGCAAATCGCTTGAAGTGTGTTCATAAACTCTGAAGAGATACCTAAAATTCACCAAGATCCCATCATCAGACCCTGACTTGATGACTTTAGTCATCAAATCAGTATGTGCTAGCAAATGCACCAGTACCTAACTATAAAAAATACCCAACTCGCTTCAAGTATGCTAGCAAAATTTGAAGAGTTCCCTCGATTTCACCAAGATCCCATCATCAGACCCTGACTTGATGACTTTAGTCATCAAATCAGTATGTGCTAGCAAATGCACCAGTACCTAACTATAAAAAATACCCAACTCGCTTCAAGTATGCTAGCAAAATTTGAAGAGTTCCCTCGATTTCACCAAGATCCCATCATCAGACCCTGACTTGATGACTTTAGTCATCAAATCAGTATCTGCTAGCATATGCACCAGGAGCTATAAAAAATACCCAACTCGCTTTAAGTATACTATCAAAATTTGAAGAGTTCCCTCGATTTCTCCAGGATCTCATCATCAGATCCTGACCTGATTAAAATGGGACCACCTGGAAACAAAACCCTCTATAACAAAAAAATAATTTTTTAAATCGGTCCACGCGTCTTCGAGTAATCGGTGAACATACATAGAAAAAAAAAAAAAGATTCCGACGAATTGAGAACCTCCTCCTTTTTTTGAAGTCGGTTAAAAATAAAACATATTTTATTGAATTCCTATTTCCTACTTATAATTAGAATACTCGTTTTCTGCTTATAACTTTGCGTAGAGCAATTTATAAACGTTAAAATTTAAGAACGATAAGAAACTCTGTACTCAGTTATACGCGCATAATTGCAAAAATTTAAACTGTTAGTTAAGACTAGTGGGAGCTCAACTTCAATCGATCGGTTTATCTCGTTGGTGGTCCCTAAAGGCAGTAACTTATAAGGAAAGATTAGTCAGGTTAAAGGTTGCCCCTGACGGGACGGGACGCGTTACCATTCTCACGATTCCTAGTGACATTTTTTATCGAATTCTATTTTTAATCCGCCCTACAATCATCAATCAATACATATAATAAATCTGTAGAGGTCGAATTTCTGTACAAATAAAAAAAATGCTAAAAACGGAGTCAGGGGGATGTAAGAAGTGAAATAGAACTAATTTAATTTTTTTTCAAATTTTTTGTTTCTCTGTTTGTCTGTTTGTCTGTCTGTTTGTACGGGCTAATCTTTGGAACGGCTGGACCGATTCCAATGAAATTTTGTGTGGTGGTAGCTTATGTCCCTGGTCAACATATAGGATACTTTTCATCCCGGTAAAATAAAGAGTTCCCGTGGGATAGTTAAAAAACTACAATTAATTTAACAGCTTTGTAAACAACAACTAATGAACTTAATTTAGTAAAATTTGTTATGCTGATACCTTATGTTGCCTCTTTAACAAAATATATATAGTAAAACTTATTAATCTAATCGAGTTCCCGCGGGAAAGAAAACATTATAAAAACAGTTAGCAGGCGTCTTTCAAATAACGGATTTAAATGAAATTTTATGATCCTACTTTATATATATATGCCCGGTCAACATTTAAGATACTTTTCATCCTGAAAAATTTGAGAGCACCCGTGGGATGTTTAAAAAAACCTATAGCTACTTATCTACGTAGCACAATCAAAAGGACTTCGTCGTCGAAGGAAATCGTCCTTTTGATCGTGCAACTAGGTATAACTATACAAGATAAGGTAGCAGGAACGGGTTGCTACACAGCAGCGCACCAGAATGCTTAATTACAATATCTGGGCGTTGGTATCCTCTCAGAATAAGATAAGTTTGGTTAGTATAGATATTCTGTCTAACTCCATGCGAACTCCTCCCAGAATAAGATAAGTTTGGTTAGTATAGATACTCTGTCTAACTCCATGCGAATCGAATAACATAAGCGGTTTTGACAGAGTGTATAAGTAGAAGAAGACCAAAGAAGATATAGGTGAATTGCACGTTGACAAGAGAGATTGGAAGCAGACTCCTTTACGGGTCCATCGAACCCAGGGACCACTCATTTATCTTGAGAAAAATTTACCAAACCGAATTCACTCATTCATCTTGGGAAAAATTAAGAAAGTCCACGGGAAACATTTTTGTAAAAAAAAACGAACTGCACGCGGGCGGAGCCGCGGGCAACAGCTAGTACGATATAAAAGACCACATGACGTGATATAAGTTGTGTGTCATTAATGAGGTCGGTTGAAGGCGTAAAAGGCTTACGTGTGGGAGAAGATCTTGAAAAAAGTTAAAATATGTAGTAATTATATATGACATTTTAGTGCGCGCGTGGGACTCTGCAAACATGTGAGTAACAAATAGGATTATTTTACTTTGTTTTTATTTTATAGAGCACACCATTAAAATGAAAGAACTTAGATAAATAACTATTATAATAGGTATAAGTATATACCTATACAAAGATCTTTGAAAATTGATTCATTCAAAAGTGATGCATTCTTTATTTACTTTTTGTGTTTAGTATCCTTCAAAGTCCTAAGTAAATCGTTGGCGTCCGGAATCTTTTAAAAATTACTCGTTAGAGTTTATATAAAGTTATGAGGAAGTTTCCGTTTGAGAATACTTCTGCTATTGCTAGGAAAAATGGAAAAGATAATATTGGATTATTTGGATCCTTTAAAATCCTGTACATACATCTGAGTGTCTAAGCGAAAAAATTAGATAAAATTATGTGTAAACAAGTTAAAATTACGTCAATGTTGCTTGCAAAATAATTTCCGTGTAATTCCTTAATTTGTTACAGCAAAGCGAGCTATCGTAAACTGAAGGTTACGTTATAAACTAAGCAAAGCAACTACACAATTTAATTCCTGACCTTCTTTTTTGTTACATTACACAAAACAGACACTCATGATCTAAAGGTCACGCTTCCTGAAAGATAGCACAATACCTATAGAAGATAATATTATGTATAATTCACGAATTTGGTTTAACTAAGTATTCTGGAGTGTTGCGCTGAAAATGCATTGCTATTTCAGAATAAGGATTCGATCATACCATAACATTCGATTGAGAATTTAAAAGACGCCTCTGCGTTTGTCGATAATACCTAAATAATAATGCTACGAGATAAGCGCTTAATCATACGCCAAAAATCCCTAACATCATTTTGAAAGGGCTTATACTCTTACACTGCTGGACTCGATAACAATCAAACATAGCTAAGAACCACCCCAAGGAAACTGACTTGCAAGGAAGCTTGCAAATGAAAAAAACCGCATCGAAATTGGTCCACCCGTTTGAGAGCTACGATGCCCCGACAGACATGCACAATGCACACAGACAGACATCGACGTTATACTTATAACACCCCTCTTTCTGAGTCGGGGAGTGTTGAAAAAATGTATCAGAATAAAAATCGTGACATGCGAAGATGTCATACCTACTCGTGTTGATGAAAATTATATCAGGCTTGCGGTTAGCTACGTTTTTTGAGTTCGTGCAGTTCACCCTAAAGATTCTTTAAAAAAGTTGCCTTGCGGGTATCACGGCAAACTCCGATCGACTATATAAGTATATGTAGGGCTGTAGGTTACCGAAATGTCAAAGCAGTATATTGTCCGTGAAATGTTAACCTGTTCGTTATCGGTAACCGTGAAGGTGATCAGAACCCTGATTATTCAACATTGATGAGGACTATTACAGTACAAAAGCGGAAAAATTGCAAGTTTGAAGCGCCACAAAACTCAAGTTCCTTCCTCATTCGGTATTTTTTATCACTTTGTTTAAAGTGTTCCAGATATCGGTATCGACCAGAGTTGGCAACTATCTTAATTAATTTGTGGCACCAATTGCCAATATATTAATTTATTATTTCCAACCGTTGCCCCTGTTGTTTCCTTTAACTAATTTATCAATTTCTTTAATCTTTCATTCTCCACAATTTGTTTTATCGTCTCAACTAGTACAGTTTACCATTTATATGTCAAAGTCTGAATTGTAAGGAAACTTAAACATGGATGTTATAACATCTTTGGTAACACTAGATTTTTTTTATAAATAATGAGCACTAGATAAGAATAACAGAAAAATTAAAAATAATTTATAATATAATATCTTGGAATTAGTGACGTATTACAGTTGATCGAAATCTGCAAGCAACTTATATCTATACAATCTAGTTGCGCTTTAAATGAGAAAAAAACACTGCGTTGTTATTTTCCATGGCCAAAACCACACAAAACAAAGAAATTATGGTTAACAAGTCCTTTTTAAAGGGAACTAATTTTTTGAGCTGTTATTTAAATATTCGAGATGTTATTATGATCAGTTGGAAAACATATTGAGCAGTTATTTAATTTAATGGCGGTTGATTAATTATTGCGACAGTAAAACATGAACAGTAATAAAGAATCAATTAGTCGGTTATTTTATCATACAATATCAATTCTAAAAATAATTTAGCAGTCCAATAACTGAATGAGCGGTAAAAATGATGGAATGAGCGGTTCCTTTTCTCTTAAAGGTTCTCTGAAGTACGCAGTACCTCCAGTTGAAGCTAAAAACATTCCACTCGGACAAAAAAGGAAGTTTTTGTCCGAGTGGTATTTTCACGAAAGTTTTTTATGTAATACACTTCACAATGTCACTAGCTTTCGTAAATAACTCAAATTAACGAGAAATAATAAGAAAAATTATTATTATAAATCACATTTTTTTAGGTTATGTTTACGTATTTTTTGCCAGTTTGCTAATATTTTTACGAAAGATTTGTATCACACTGTCACTAACTTTCGTAAATCACTGCACAAACGACTTAGGGTCCAGGAGCGAGCGAAGCGAGCTCGGGACTTGAGGGCACCCCGACTCGGCTGGGTTAGGTGACGAAGAGGATGGCGGGGCCTGCAAGGCCCCGCCATCCTTCTGAGTGGTTATTTTCTTTTATGACCACCCAGAAATAGGAGCCCCGCGAAGCGGGGCTCCGTCGACTGGCCTTTAAGAAGATTAAAGACATAAATAATGAGAAGAGGTGAAGATTTTTTAATTTCAAAAAAATATTTCTCGAAAAGTATTAGGCCTCGTACGATTTGGCTTGGGGGGTAGACTCCCCCTACCCCTCCCCTCCCCCTCACCCCCCTCCCCCCCCCCCCGCAACGGGTCCCGTGTCCTAGACCTACCATTCCTTCAGTCAAAGCAAAAGTAATTTAATTTTTCATTACTATTTAAGTACTGTTTTTTTTATTGTATTTTACCACCTCATTGTTTATAGAATTGCTTAGAATGAGATTTCTTACCGACAAATTCCGATTTCTTACTGCCCACGCGTAACCGCTCGTTCAATTTTTTTTACCACCCATTTAATTATTTTCCTGCTCAATTATATATTCACTGATCCAGTTCATTATTTTTTATTACTCATTTTTGTTTACTTTACTGCTTAGTTTTAACTGCTGAACTAGGTTATTAAACATGCCATTTTTAATTTTTAACTTATCAAAACTGCTATTTAGAACTGCCTCTTTAAATCAGTGCCCTTTTTAAATACAGAATTATTAAAAAACACCGTGCAGCGTGGCACAGGCGGTCGACCTTCGCATCCGGGCCTCATGGTCAAATTGGCGGCAGTGCATTGTTCGCTGGTCGTTGCAGAAATAACTGTGAAATGAGCTCGATAAGCAATTAATACGAATTTCACAACTGGATTGACTTACTCGTAGCTAATAACCATTAGCTTTAGAAATACGAATAAACCTTTGCAGTGAACGGGGCTAAAGGACTGTCAATTAAGTTAGTTTTGTTAGCTCTAGCAGTGATAAAAAAATTGTCTGATAGTAAAAACAAATCCACCGATAAGCAATGTGGAAACGTAGAAACCCTCAAATCAAATCCAATATCCGGTGGTACCACAGAGAACAATAAAGAGGTACTGTGTATTAAATACCATTGTGGCAATTTCCTGTTTTTAAACATAGCTGATGTAACACTGCGAACTGAATTGGGTTCAGCCAAACCAATTACTGCCTTCTGCTTGCTTGAATTCTGAAAAATAATACTTCCTACAAATTCTCAAACGAAACTCCCTCGGAAACGTAATGACACGAATAGCATAGCAGTTTCTTTTGAGCATAACACGGATAAGAGTTACATTAACGCTGTATTCGCTGCCACAGTGGAATAAAATGGGAACAACGGATTGGATCACCATTATTTGGCATAATGCCACCGTTTTAATGGAAGTAAAAAAAGAACTAAAAAAACAATCTGCATTTTATCGCTCTTTTTCATTTTGATTAATCTGGAACAATTGGCAAGGTGATGGCAATTCGTTAGCCCCTCAAATGATTAACTCAATAAATCGAAGGATTACAAGGCATTGTTATGCCACCCAGAACAAATTAAGGTTTTGCATTTCTCAAATGACATGAACAGTCTCACTGCTAATACGAGTACTAACGCAATTTTAAGATCTTATTTATCTACATAGAGTTTTGAAGTACAAATTATTTACGAAGGAATTTGCCCTGGAGATACATATTACTTATAACCAATATTTAAGTGAGGCATATAAATAAGCTATGTCATAAATAACTCTTTTACTGATTGCCGTGAGAGTGATAAAATTCATAGAGAGAATAAAGAAAGACATCTCATTGGTTAATAACGCTATAAAATGAATATTGTATTCCGGTGCATATTTCTCGCCTACGCGATCAAACATAAATGTCGTTCTCTTTTAGATTTTATAGATAGCTGAGCAAAAATAGTTTTATGTACTGTTTATATTATTCTATCTGTTACGTAGAGCGTAGGCATATCAATTTGTAGCAATACTGTAAAATAATGTGTTTGATCATAATTTATTCGTAATATGATTAATGATTACGACTTTAGTTTACACAATAGACGATTATTTGTATTAATAGCTTCCAAAAGAAAACGATGGCGATTATTCGTTGCTGAAGGCTTAGAATGCTATACACTATACAGCCTACACTACAGACATGAGGCACTCGATCTCGAAGGCACATTTTAACAACCAATACGTACTATTAGTATTGCAATTTTCAAATATCATCTCCGAAGCCAGGCTACATTTCTATTAAACTTTTCTGTTTTTAATTCTGTGTGTAAATTGACATGTGTGTCTGAGGTTAAAGGAAAGGATTTTAGTCAGGAGTCAGTACCTCTTATATGTTTAGTATATCTGCCACATGTACTGATACTATAGTTTGCCAAAAATCATTTTGCAGAAGTAAGCTGATTAGAATTTGTGTTCTTCCGTTTGCTAGAAAATTTGTTTATTCACAATTTCTACTTGGTTTGGAAGTTCCTTCAGCAGATGTAATCATTTTATTATTTGCATCTGTTTGTACAAGGTGAAGTTTTGAGCACAGTTGTTGTACTGTACGCTCCAGGATGTGCATGCCTTGTTTCTCGGACGCATAAATTGAAGAAATGGACTAATGCAGCGTGTCCGCCCACCCCGGCAAGGCGTCTGCGTGCCCGAGGCACTGGAATGCCTGCACTAGACCGATCTCAATACACGCCATTTGTATATTCGTCTATTATATTTTCACCATTACCTTCATTTGTTACCTCACCATAATTGTTATCCTTTATTTGTTTACTTATTTTTGATAATAATGTATTCGGTGATAAGAAATAACTCAAAGATTCGCTCGCGCTCCGAATAGATACGAGTAGCATACCCCTACCCAACAATGAGAGTTCCGTTAGTGCGGCAACTTTTTTGTAGTGCGAGTGTGTCAATTTGAAAGTATGGTGTGCGGATGCTAGCTAGGGTTTGCCAATTTAGGCAAAGCATTTTTTGCCAAACTTTTGAAGTCCAGGGCGGCCTCTTGGACCTCTATGAGAACAATATTTTAATTCAATTGCATGATTGACATTGATAAGTCTCAAGTCTATCAATTAAGTTGATCCGTGTTACTGACTTAACAATAGCGAAAGACCTTAACAAGATTAACATTTGCCAAGTGAATGATTACGAGTAGCTTTAGCAGAGACTTATACTTTGTTATGTAACGCATAGGAACTGAACTGTTGCGGTCTTAAAATAGGCACAATGTCTGAAGCCTTGGCCTTTGCAGCTCTTTTCGCTGTTATTGTGGGTTATATGGTACTTCTATCTACTTATCGAATATAATAATGTTGTTTTTTCAATTACAAATTGCGAATATGCCTTCGGGTTTTTATGATAAGAATCTCTTGACCAAAGAAAATACACTTAAGGCACTTATAAATGACCTTGCTCAGTGACTGCATAATACAGACATGTTTTAATCTCAAGCTTATCGCCATTATAATACATAATAACGATAAGTAGATTGAATGAAATGATATTATAAATATTGAGAACTGAATAAAATTCACAGCAATAAAATTTCTTTTGTTACTGTGAATTCTAGACAAATTATAAAATTATAGATAATAAATAATAAGATGGATAAATAAATTGTTCCTTAAAGGGGGTTCCTTTCAGGACAAAGGTTTATAGTGACAAAAACGGAGATTTTCGTTTTGATGAGGCCTGAAAATAATATGCTCTCAATAAATTCAAAAGCAATTAATTTCTTTAACGTTTTTTTTCTTCATCCCTGAAAGAAGTGGTCGGTTTAACTTCCCAATGAAATAAGAAGAACTTGTTCATATTGTGATACCGGATCTTATTGAGCGATGCAGAAACAATAGTGCGGCGATTTTATAAGGGGCCATTCGCAATGTATCATTGCTGAGTCACACTTGCGTCACATAGTTTCCCAACCTGCTTCCATTAGCATTAGTGAGTTCACTGATCACCTAACATTGTGTGACGTTTATTGACCCCCAAAATACAATTGTGTGAAGACGCTACGATATTCAAGCTCTTCAGCTTGACCTTAGTACTATGAGTATTATGTATTCCGTGCTTGAACACACTAGGCAGTAAAAATACTCGGCGTAAGAGCCTTCACTGGTTACATATGAAGCAGTTCGTAACATTTCTTGGAATTTGTCCCGGTGTCATACTGACGGTATCTTTTCTTTTCTACAATTCTTTATCTTTAATAACTAAATTGACAGATAAATATGGTGCAATTATTTTCATAGTTTTCAGAAAAAAGGAATACTCACTTTTATAGCTCCTCCACCTTAGTTATATAGATTGGTACTTTATAGTTTAGTTCAGTTCAGTAATGGGATTTTGTGCTACCGCATACGCACACATTTAATGTACCTACGATTGTTTCATTTCCATGCATCCTCGTTCTCTATTTCTAAGAATAGTCTAAGAAAGTATTTGTGCATGCGTTTCGCTTGCATAACATAATTTTCCTTGTCCCTCGTATGCAGGGATCAAGCTTCCATTTACGGCATGTCTTACTCGTACGAGTATGATACCTCACCCACGCTCTTTATGTAGAAAACGAGAAATCGAGACGTTTTTGTGATTCTCCCTAACCCATTATTTAGAACATGAGTTTTATATACGGCCAATTTATTTCCTTTACGTACGTTAGGTATAGGTACCTGTTTGTCAGGCCACTTTTATTGATTTTCATGGCAAGTTTTTACTGACCCAAGCTTTGCGTTTGCTAAATTGCGTAGTTGCTTATTCTCGTTGTATTCCTTACATTATTGGCCGCCATATTTTTGTACATTTGTTTACTTGTTTATTTTCTTTATGTTTTTTTTTGTTTAGATGTATAATAAGGAATTTTCTATCGTGATTTTTACTAGACCTACGTATTTTAACTAGCGCATATCATTTTCTTTATGTTTTTTTTTTTGTTTAGATGTATAATAATGGAATTTTCTATCGTGATTTTTACTAGACCTACGTATTTTCACTAGCGCATATCAATATTAATTGTTTCCGCGCCAGATACCTCGTTCCATGATCGTTTGATTGACAGGTGGCTTTCTGTAAATATTTCGGGATTGGGAACAGTTGAGTGACGTGCTCTTTTTCGTGTTCCAGGGCCACCGCCACGGCTGGGGCTGAAGGCGGCGAGCCCCGGCGTCGCGGACGAGGACTGCAACTCTAACACCAGCCTCGCCGGGAGCCTCCACTCGACGCACGATGAGCTCGACGCTCACTGCGACAACTCCGGATACTTATGGCTCCTCGACTATAAGTAAGTGGTCTTGTCTCACTCTGCATCTTCCACCACCACGGCTGGGGCTGAAGGCGGCGAGCCCCGGAGTCGAGTACGAGGAGCTGCGCACTGCGTCAATTCCGAATACTCATGGCTCCTTGATTTGCTTCTTCTTTGTTATATTTATAAATACAAAATAGAAGGTAACTGACTACCAAGTTATCCCTTTGTGACTTAGTTATCTGAACTATCATCGCTTAAAGCACTGAAATAAATCTCCCCTATTGCTTCTAATACAAGAAACACAAAAAAAAATTGGGATCTGCGGAAAAACATTAAATTGTTATTAATATTTTAGGTAAAATTAACCCAATCCTCACTCCACCTAGGTGATACGAGATCTTTACTTAAAGGTCAGATGTATTAGAGATATTCATGGCTTAACTATATTTTGTTTAATGACGCACTTAAACAGTTAATGTTTCGCTGTTACACTTAAATAGCTCACATTTCCTAAATTAAAATTTTTTTAAAAAAATATTTGCAAAAATATTTGAAATATTTTCACAAAATTGTCACACAATAATTGTATCTTTTTCAGTCCGATGTTTCGAGACGGATCGTGCCACCACATCTCAGTACTGTCCTCGGTGTCCGCATCCTATAAGGGCATAAGCGACCTAACATCTCGCTTCGAATTCGCCTCACGGTACAAAGACATCGCCCGAGACCTGGACGCCAATCTAGCTGAAGCAGACATGGAGAGCTTCAAGACTGAAGATATCCACGCTCTCTTGATGACCGCCGACTTGCCACACGACGCCATTATTGATGATATAACCCACGACGTGAGTAACTCTTTATGTGATAGAGAAAATTGATTCGTGATTAAAATTTATAGCTATGGGTGTCATTAAGAAATGAGGCCACAACTATTAGGTATCAGTGTCGGTCTGGTTTTACGTATATATGCTTTGTGTTATTGTCGTAACTCGTAACATTAAGCAAAATAACCATTTAAATGCTAGTTTAACGTGGAGAGAACTGCGAATCCAAGAACACGTTCTGCAAAAATTTAATTGATGTTTATCATAGATTCGGACGCAATGCTATCCTTGTTACATAATTTTTATATACTAAATACTACTTTTCCTCTGGATCAGACTAGTGAGCTCAGTAGCAGATTTTGTTTTTCTAATTCAATACATTCGAAATGTGCAGATATTCGATTGATCTTTTGCGGCTTTATACTGATAGGTATATGCTTCACAAAACCTTACATAAGTCCTCGACACATCACGTACTTGATTACAAGGTTTCGTAGTCTCGTTAATGAGCGACTTATTTTTATGTTATCGATCCTGCTAAAATCAGCTGTTTATCCGTCGATGTATATGTCATCAGCATACGATCCTTTCATGTAATATGCTCAAAAAATATAATAAATACTACTATATACGTATGTATATACTACTAGTAAAATCCGTGAATCAATTATTTATTTGCTTAAACATTTGTAACATTCATTTTTATTAACTCTAACATCTCGTGTTTTATACACGTATCCATTTATGAGTACTTACAGGGTTCATAAGATAACTAAAAAAACTTACGTGAATTCGTAGGTACGAGTACTTACTTGAGCTTTCCCATATATCTAGTTTGTCTATGGATAACGTCATTTCGCTATCATTAATTACTAGGATTTAAAAGGTATCCGAGGAAATATTATGCATACCGCAGCAAAGGCGTCGCGTTTTCACGTTTTCACCACAGCTCTACTCTACCACATGCAATAACTTTACGTAACTTTAGCGTGCGGGTGTTTCAAAATACATACTAACGCACATTGCAATTAGATATATACGAGTATGTATTGCTTATGTGTGTAACCTACATGTTTTTCTTGTGAAAACTAAGTATAATGTCGGCTCATATACTTTTTTCTAATAAAACACGTATAGGAAATTTATAAAAATAAATAAAACACAATTGTAATAGTAACGGAATTAAACCAAATTGCTGAACTCAATCGACGACATAAACGTTGTTTCTAGCTAGGTAGGTATATCGGTTTCGGTTTAAAGATGTATGTTAGTATATGATGCATGGATTACTTAAATATCTAGTAAAATCTATAGAATACATATTTTAAAGTATACAAATGAGAAACATGATAAGGTTACTGAACTGGTTGGCGTCTGCATAATATGGTTTTTAATTGCTTCCGAAGTACAAGGAAAGTAAGTTCTGGCGCAAACCAACTGTAAACTGAGCGCAAGTTACCGCCGGACGAACCTAATGTTGTAACACGTACTCGACCACAATATTTTGAGAAGTCATAAGCTACAAAGATGCTGGCAATTAGATATTTGTTTCCATCAAGTTGTACTCACTGGGAAGTGGGAGTTAAGTAATAATTTTTATTGTACAGTTGTACCAGTCTAAAAGTATCAGACTAAAAATATTACTTTTAGGATTAGAATGTATGAAATGATTTATGGTACCGACTCCGTTTTAGAGTCTCTAAAAGCACGTCTACTATCCCTTTCACCGTTCTGTTAATAAAAGGGATATTTTAATTGTTTTTGAGACTCGCTAAATTTAGAAAATCTAAAACAGAATTGGTATCAGTGTTTAGTTTTAATAACGACCCTTAATAGGAGGTTCAATGTATTCGACGAGTATGTATTATATAATATGTACAAATGCACCCTGTTTCCTGAAAGACAGTCCATCTTGTTCTTGATGAATTGATCACTATCTTTATTATTATTATTTATCTTTATTGAAAAGTCCAGATACTTACCTAACTAAAAGTTATCCTAACTACGATAACTGTTTATATTATAAAATCTTACGATGACATAAATATAATCATTCTGCTACTGTGCCATTTTTTACATTTTGTTTATTGTACCTAGTGTCCAATGTGTCCATATAATTATGTACTGATAGTTAGTAATTAATAATTATATCTAAAATATTTATGTATCACGTGTCCAGATGTTTTGTACCTAATTAGGATGTAAGATCCATTATCCAGTCTCGTCAACGTAAACTGAAAAGTTTACGTTGACATGTCACGGATTCTTTGCCCAAGCGCCGCGAACCTAGTGGTGCACCGTGCAACGAAACCATAAAAGGATACACATATTTGAGTCTTAACAACGAAGGTGAACGTATGTCGCGAAAGTAAATAAACACAAGAATTTATTATTATTTTTTAGTTTAGTTGTACTTTTAGATTTAATTATTATTACTTGTACATAATTTCGGATAACTAAGAAGATTTAGACTTACCTGTGAAATGAAATTCCTGTGTTTTTTTAAATACTTTTGCTATTACAGCATACAGCTGAGCACTTTAAAAAAAAAACACAAGAACAAAAATAAATCAAGCAGGTGCAAAAATTACGAGTACTTATAGGTGTATTATAAGAAAGGAAAATGATTTTATTTTAATGCATTTGAAAATTTAAAAAAATCCAACCGACCGCCCGTCTGCCACCTTAGATAAATTTATTTACTGTTGGACGACTCTTCTTGTGGAGTATACTTAGTGTCAGTTAATCACATCATTTATGGCACCACTCAAGATAAATTTTCTTGTTACGTCCTTAATCGATTTGTTTATTATTTTTACTATAGTGCGGACTCTTCTAGCGTAATAGTATCAGTAATTTTTATACCGCTAATCAACTGTGTTGCGATTTGAAGAGCACTGTAAGCCAAGACGTCTTAAGTGGGCAAAATCACGCTTAAGATCTGGGGCCGTACCATCTTCTCTTAAAGAACACACCACGGATATGTGTGTGTGAAAAACCACAAATTTTGTGTGGTTTTTCGCGATTTTTAAGCTAATAAGACATAATAGGCGTATGGCAGTCAAATTGCGGGAATTCCAGTATCGTCTTCACGTGTTTATATAAAAATCTCTGCTTGAAAGTGTAGAGTTTAAGAAATTAGTCCGAGATTTGCGAGTTACTCACATAAAACTCGATACTCGGACCTATTCCTAGGATACACATTTTATGCAAAGATTTTGATTATATAATCATGTAAAGATGATACTGCCATTCTCGCAAATTGACTGCCATAAACCTCTGATGTGTAATTAGCGAACCAATTGCAAAAAACCATGAAAATTTTAAATTTCGCAGGCAGAGTCGTTGATTTCGCCTTAAAGTAGTAATGTTGCAGTACAATACTTTGACATTTTTGTACTATGTTCGTATGAAAATATTAAAACAGTACTGCAGCATCACCGCTTTAAGAGATGGTGATACGGCCCCTGTTGACTCAGGATGATAAGTGCAGTACTGTGTATCGTTGGATATTGCTATACAAAGTTCACACTGCATCAGACATGCATCACTCAAATCACTCAACATTAGGTTAACGTCTTGCTCGCCACATCATGTTGTAAAAAGTCACATCTGACCGTCCGTGGGTGCAGCTCTAAACATTAACACTCTCGGCCGCTTCCACAAACGGTCAGTTCACGGTCCATCGATTGTGCCACTTTCTTGCGGCAACGTCTGAATCGACAACGGTGACAGGTGAAAGTTATATCGCCGTTTACAATACATACGTCTTGTTAGCGTAAGTGTTTTTTGACAGCACGCGTTTAGGAAATGGATGTGCACTATGCAACGTATAAATATAAAATTTTAGTGAGCAATTCTTGTATATATATTTCTATATAATCTGGATCTCGGAAACGGCTCGAACGATTTTCATGAAATTTAGTATACGGGGGGTTTTGGGGGCGATAAATCGATCTAGCTAGGATTCATTTTTAGAAAATGTCGAATTTACAAAAAAAAAATATGACTACTGCTGCCATCTATTGGCCACCAAGCGAAGCTCGTTCACCCAGATATTAAATAATTAATGTTCGAAAATAGAGAAGAACTAAAGCATTTTTATGTAACCAAAAATTCTCAATTACTATGAAAAATCTTCTTCAAACTATAAAAATAGGCAAAAATATCTGAAGATTTCAATGTATGGGAAAATCTCCTAAATCTGTACTAAGAATGGTCTAATTAGAGTGTGTTTTCATTATTATTACGATACAGAAGCCTACATTTGTCACATTTTCCCCGATTAACCGTCTTCACCAAATACATTCATCATTGTATACTAGTGATTAGATTATTTAACCATTTTCAATTTTATTTCATTGTTATTTATTTGGTTCAAGAATTTGTACCTGTAATACCTCTGTTGTGTATTTTAAGTTTTAACATATTTTGTTTTCTTAAATTAATGGTAAACATAATACATTTTACATACATGTGGGTATTATCACTATAAATGCAGACTTTGAATAAATCAAAATTATGCATTAATGCATTATTAAAATTTTTGCTATGCATTGAAATAAATGTCTCTGTTTGTTGTATTTTAACATTCACGTAGTGAAGTAACCTTGCGAAGTATGCATTTACAGTTCAACGTCATGTAAAGTGTTATTCTGCATTGTAAGTAATAATTATACATAATTATAAATAATAAATAATGCCTGTAAATGCAAGCTTGAATAGGTACGTCAACGACAGTATATGCATTGAAGCACTGTTTACATTTTGATTATTTAATGCATTAAATTAATTATTGTACTTTTAGTGTTCACACCTTGCGAATATGCAGTTTGCTTCAAGTACGTAACCTTGCATTTTGCAAAATATGCACATACCTATAATCATCGATGTCATGTGCTTTAGTTTCAATAATTATTTTGTATTATGACTAATTATTGTGATATCATGTTATCCATACCTCTCAGCATTATAATGGAATGAGGAATGGGTACCATCTGGGTGCGAAAATAGGCCGTGAAATTCAAATTTTATTTAGTTTTTCGTTAAAAGTGGGTTAATTTTACATCGTAGGCTTAAAGACATGAGTTTTAAGAGCTTAGGATTTATGCGTATACTACATGTTTATTCGTAATTATACTTTCGAACAAAGGAAACAAGACTTTTGCACCGGAGTAGATCATAGAAGATTCACGTTATAGTCGTTGGCGCATGGTCGTTGGTGGTCATCGCAAGGTCTGGCAGATAGGACGTTTATGTACCCCATTTGCCAGATCTTGCGATGGCCGTCAGATGACCACTATCATCGGAGAACACATCAAGAGGCGCTACTCAACATCTGCAATCCATGCAACTACACGCTTCTAGAATTCACCGTCACAACATCGCAACTTAAGAAATGATTAGTTCCTAATAAATCATAAGTTATTGTTAATAATATTATGCAAAAAGGAAATTGATCAGGCTACATTGA
Organism: Coenonympha glycerion; assembly: GCA_963855885.1. Classification (NCBI taxonomy): domain Eukaryota; kingdom Metazoa; phylum Arthropoda; class Insecta; order Lepidoptera; family Nymphalidae; genus Coenonympha; species Coenonympha glycerion. The sequence goes on along the minus strand of OY979637.1, from coordinate 8,252,673 downwards.
TTAATTATCATCATTTATTTTATAACATCCCCCTGCAAGTATGGTAAGGTTACCTACTCTATAGATTTATTTTTGGTGGCCATGTCAGATTTGTACAAAAATGATTAATTAATGGGATTGTGATCATTCCTTTTTTATAGTCTTGCATTTTCTTTAACATTCTTTTAGTCGTTATTTGGAAGGCTTAACAGTGGGCTGATTCTGTTTCGTTTGAATTTGTTAGTTAGTAACTTTCACTGTGTTATTGACTGATAAGAAAACGGAAGCCAAAAATCCTATTTAAGTATTTTCCTGCACAACTTACAAACTGAACGTTACTGGATCAGCCCACAGATTAGTTATTTTACATAGTATGTGAATGTATTGCAGTTGCAATAACATTAGATAAAAACATATATACGCGTCGAATTGGTAACATCTCTGTTTTGAAGTCAGCTAAATACAAATGTCGTGTGGTTGAGCTTGGATTTTTTATGTATTTGTGTCAAGTTACATATTACCAGAGTATGTCGAGCTAAAGTATGGTGGTTAACCGCGGCGTCGTGCGTAAGAGGGAAATTCTTGAAAATCAAATTCTTCTAGGAAAACCGGTTGAAGTATTATGCACTAAAATTAATTAGCAATGTACCATAATATTATGCAATAATGTGCATTCATAACAGTATACGTATTTTAGAAAACTAGTTTATCCGCATCTGCTTTACTCAGATGATCTCGAAGTAATATTGTTAAATTGTCTAGTTAACGGGAAATTTTGGTTTTCTATGCCTATGGGTTTATGCTGTCGTATGATGAGTCACTCAGAGAGACTCTATTTTTAAATATAAAATAAGATAAAAGCTATGTTATACTAGCTGGCCCAGTAAACGTATTGCCGCTAGGGATATAAGAAATATCTCAGGCCTACGGAACATACACAGAAAACTTAATTATAATCGGATGAGCCGTTTCAAAGGAGTTTGGTAACAAACACGAGACACGAGAATAACGACACACGAGATTAATTACATTGACACCAAAAGTAAATCAACATTCGACTTAAGAATGACTGAGTTGATGAAAATTAGACATTATACTGTTATAGACCGAAGGTATTATTGTATAATGAAATTGGATAATATATAAATATGAGTTAGGCTTAAATAAGAGTGAGGCTTGTTGAAAAAAAAGTATCTTATATAATCCATGATTTTGCCCATATTAACCAAATTTCGTATTTTATGCTGGTGATTGGATTCCATTATTTATTTATCTATGTATTAATTGTGTACTCATGTGTTCTACGACATATTTTTCTATTTTCTATTCTATTTTTTGTTTATTTTCTTCCATAACATGTTTATTTTTCAGTTCTGTACTAATTTCTCGGTGGATACGGTTTCATGTAACAGTGTATTGCAGAGTAACCCCCAAGGCGAGATGTTCGCGAGTATATCCAGTTCTCTATTGGAAAAGTTTCGATTCGACAGTTCCATGAGCGGCAGTAGTTTGCAGGTTCGCGCCGCTTTGCTCTCAGTGTATCATTCTGTCATTCTGTCATTCGACACGTTTCATTCTCATTCAGTGCTGTAATAAAATTCATGATCATGACATCCGCACCACACATACGTTTAGTGCGCTGCTCTAATTGCAACATGGCCTATTTTTTAATTGAAATTAGCGGTCACGCCATCTAGCGACAATCACACCAATCTTTGTGCTTAGTTCTCCTTGATCATCACAGATGTCGTGACGCTTCATAACAGATTTTGTTTACATTCCAAAACATGATTATTTAGTATTGATTACTGAATATGTACCCAGTTATTGTTCCTTTTTTTTATTTCTACACAACCGCAATAAAAAAAATATGTCACACTTAATTCATAACAATACGATCAATATGAATATGTTTTTTTTCGTAAAAATAAAGCTGTTGTCCTTTTCATCTAAGTATAATATGATCAAATTCAAGTCAATACTTATCGACTTTCTTTCGGGAATATCTACCTACACATCGAAACCTATTCATAGAACAATATACCTTATTAATGATTAATGTTCTACAATCTACATACAGTCATAAAGTAGATTTCAGACATAAAGTAGATTCCGTCATACAAATCCCACCAAAAACATTCTGTAAAAAACTAGCCAAAATCAAAATGGAGCTGCTTGTTTATCTCTAAAAAGTACTGAAATCTAGACAAAGTCGTGCCAAGTCTAAGGTTCCTTACTGCGATTTCTTTATTATTATAGTTAATGTTGCGTGACTTGGCCGTTGAAGGGTACACAAGGGTTCAAACCAGGTGCTCCATGACACCATTGCACCAATCTGTCGCCAGAATTCATCGTCAATGAGTAGCGGTTCTTGGTCTTCAACGGCCAAGTCACACAACATTAACTATAATAATAAAGAAATCGCAGTAAGGAACCTTAGACTTGGCACGACTTTGTCTAGATTTCAGTACTTTTTAGAGATAAACAAGCAGCTCCATTTTGACTTTGGCTAGTTTTTTACAGAATGTTTTTGGTGGGATTTCACTTCTTTTTGTAGAAACTTCAATTTATTACAAAATATTTCTGTCCGTTTTTCTAGATACATTAACTGCATAAATAACTTTGTAATCTCATATAATTTATATGGAATTACAAAGTTATTAATGCAGTGATCACCAGGTACTCCAGATCTTCGATTATCCTAGTTTTTATAGTTTTCCCTTTATGTGGCCATTAAACCCTAACTCTGTACCAAATTTCAGCTCTCTGAGTTTATGGGAAGTACTAGTTCTATTTTGATGATCATGAGTCAGTCAGTCAGTCAGTGTCGAAAATGCGAAACTTTGCTTTCGCATAACTTCGGAACTATATGACCTACAGACTTGAAATTTTGGGTTTTAAGTATGTAATTATAGCTTACTGGATAGCGAAAATTTCAGCGTTCTGGTCTTATCCAGAGGTTCTCAAATAGGAGCCCGAAAATGCGGCGAAATGGTTCCTGTAAAGATGGTACGGCAGTTTTGCTTCGCGCTTTGACTTTGGCGGGGGCACTGCCGTGCCCCCTGATAGAAGGATAGTCTAAAGTACTCTGATCACATTGAAGCTTCCTACACCTCGGCCCCATAGTACATCGATCCCACGGGATGCGAGTAGTGGAGATAAAATAAGACCGCTGCTAATGTGTGCGTGAACTGTTCACACCGAATTGCGTCAATCATTTAACTACTTTATTCCCCTGCCCGTACAGTTTCCCTCCTTGCAGCTGCATGTGTGAGTGTGCTATATTTGTTTCCTCTCAGTACGAGCGTTGGAACATGCGGTGGCCATGTGTGAGTTGCCAATGAAGTCAATCGGACTGACATATACTCTCAAAGTTTGGTTAGGGGAAAATTTGAAGTTTGAAAATTACTTTGGAAAATTGGCTAAACATCTATCTTATCTTATCCTTATCAGACAGCAATCCTTTTTCTAACGGTAATTGTGAAATGGGATAAGACTAGTCTTTATTTTATAAGTAGTGCTAACTGCTATTAACTAACCTACCTTTGTGAAAGGGACAGCATTATTTTTATACGTGCTAAAATAAGCGACTCTATAACAAAATCTTCATCACTTTGTAACAAACAAACTTTATAATTAGGTCGTTAGTTAATCATTATTGAGCTATGTGTGTAGTTTTGTTTACTCAGTTTAATCTCATTGCATTTGCTGCATGTCATACGTCTGGTCTCCATCAACGCGCGCGGTAGTTGTATTACTTTACATGGGTTAATGGGAAACTTTGAGAAGCGTTAGCAGTGGCTAATATTAAAATTAATATCCCCGCTGCCCCAGTAGCGCCCTGGGCTTTACGAAGTGCTGTACTCTCGATTTTACTGCAATGAGGGTTATAATTTGTTGTTTTCTAAATAAGGTCAAATCGGGCGTTTTACAAGACATACTAAATGATTGTGTATGTGTGAGATAGTGATAAATGATAATATAAGTGACAGTTTTTCTAGTGATAGTGGAGTTATTAAATGAAATAAGAGATTTAATTAAGGACCGTGAAACTTAGGACTATTCGGACGAGAAGTTGACAAATGACTTTGTGCTTTGGACAATACTTCGTTAGTGAGTAGGAGACTGTTGGAAATTTAAAATGGGCGTAACCGATTATGATTGGGACTCCCGAATTGGGTACTATTCAGTAAGTAGTTAGTTTGTTAACACATCAAAAGTTTTTTTTTTTTTCAAATTTAGAATCAATGTTTAGTAGATGATGAATAAACCAGGTGGCTTCTTCAGACACCGCCAATTCTATTTTGCGCTTTGACGGATCATGAAAGGTTTAAGATACAGAAATAACTCTGCAATATCACAAATAATATTTACTTCTTCAAACATTTATGTATATTATTTTCCATGCACACAGCTTTTAATTGTCTTATTTACTTACTAATCCCCAGTCCTCTTAATTATTTTGTTGTTACATACTTCACTAATAATTTGTTGACATCAAAAATAAACATTAATGATGAAATGGTTACTTATTATTAGTAAAGTACTTTAATGATACTAGGTACTGAAATATGATAGAATAGTTACAAGAAAAAACCACTATCATACCACTGTTATGAGTGACTGTTTGATTAGTGACCTCATTTGTGGCAGGAAAAGGAATTAAACTGATGATAAGGTTTGCGGCTCTGCTTCAACGTATATAACTATTCCTCATAATAATGAACAATGGAAACTAAACTAATAATGGTCAATGGCATTTATTTAAAAAAATAATGAATATTTTAATAATACATTAAACATAAACATCAGACAAAATGCAATAGACTAAACTCCTATAGGATTTTGTTTGATGTGAGTAATCCCGTCAAACAAATTTTCAACTACCCTCTTAATATATTCGATATTTTCATTTTGTAGTTTGGCGACAGGAGTACCTACCTATCATTAGTTCAAAGAACCACAATACCCAAACGTTTCATATGCTCAGTGAGACCACCGCCGCCTTAAACCAAAAATACACTTGCACATTAAAATGTTTATGTTTCAAGTAACTCGTTTACGTTTCGAAATCTTCCGGGAACTTAATCGAATGCTTTTCGTTGTACCTTGTAGAAAATGTGTACGTTGTGTGGGCGTAGTTTTTCATGTAAATACTTTTGCGTCACATAATGCTTAGGGCTTTTTGTGTATATCAAACGAAAAATCCAGCAAATTCCAAGTTGATGTCATTTAACAGATAAGGTAAGTGATGATTAATTCATAATGTTTTCGGTCGCACAGGGTGAAGAATCCGTCGGTTCTATCAATACAATGTCAATATGCAAATCGGAGCTGTTGTTCTCTCCGGTGAAAGAAGGCGCGCACGGAGTCCACTTCAGCGTCGATAGTCTCGACTGTGAGTTGCCAACGGAGCAAGATCTCATCCTCACGTGTCAAGCGAATAAAGACAACTACACCATCGCATTTGAGGGCAGTCTCACCATTTACTCTGAGGACAGTGAGTGCGCAGAACCCGCCGTCAATCAAAAACATGGTAATCCATAATTTATCTGTACCTACTTTATTGATTTGGTCTAGTTACAAGTATGATGTCAATGAGACAATATTTGCTTCATAAAATGATTCATAAGACCGCATTATTCACGATAAGCTTATGTGTAATTTTGTTAATCGTTTTTCAGACAAACTGGTTAGGAAAGATTTAAGTTTAGCATTAGATAGTGATGAACGAACGCGCAGGAATTTAGAATTACTAGAGAGATGTAAGAAATTAACAAATAAGCTAACGACGTCTATGGCTAGGAGTGATTTAGGATTAACTACCTGGAGTAAACTTAAAAAACAAACCAGTCAGTCACCCTTGAAGAGGTAAGAAGACAAACACTTAAAACTATACACAGTACATATATATGTTACTGTAAAAGCCCAAAACACGGTAAATCCTAAGATTTTCCGGGAAAACCTAAGATTTACCAACCCTTAATGGTAAAAACTCGAATAGTTTTAGATTATCGTTTATTTCGAACTTTTACCACCATTAACTTGGCAAATCTTAAGATTTACCTCTAGGCACGGTATATGTTGAGAAAAGCAAGTCAAAACGTATTCAGCGTATCGTCTCGTACTCGTGGGCAGTCTACAACCCCACGCTACCCGTACCGCCTCCACACACTTGTTAAATAAGTCATCATAACAAACGCAATACTTGATTTCTCCATTCTCTTCTTTCGCCGGCGCAATTAGCTTTTCTTCACCGCTTATAGTCAAGACTCTTTTTTCGCCTGTAATTAATTGCTTCCTTCTTTTTCACGGTTTTTGCAGTTTTTACTTCTTGTAAACACTTTGCGTATTTGCCCTTATCCAGATAAAAGTAACTGTCTTTCTTGTTTGCGTCGTAAAATCGTTTTGTTCCAGTTCGCTGGACATCAACCACATAAGGATGCCACTTTTCCCGGCGTCTTGCAGTTCTTGCGGAACTTGTGAAACAAGCAAGACAGTAACTTAACAGTAAAAAGATTTTATCCACGCTCATTACTTAAAGTTTTGATTTGAAAATTGCAACTAAAATGACCCACAATCTTTTAACAACAAAGTGAAGGACTTACAACAAACGTTATCAAGATTTTATGGTTTGAATTTACGATAATATGAGCGTAGATAAAGTAATGTATGAAACTCTACATAATTAGGTATTAAAACACTCGTGTGATACTATTAAAAAACTAGCCTGCGGCTCGTATAATAAACTCACACTCATGTTTTAATACCCTCCATTATGCATCCGTTTCATAAACTACTATTACGACGCAAACAAGAAAGACAGTAACTTTTATCTCAATAAGGGCAAATACGCAAAGTGTTAAGAAGAAGTAAAAACTGCAAAAACCGTGAAAAAGAAGGAAACAATTAATTACAGGCGAAGAAAGCGCTATGATATCTTGACTATAGGCGGTGAAGAAAACTAATTGCGCCGATGAAAGAAGAGAATGGAGAAATCAAGTATTTCGTTTGTTACGATGATTTATTTAACAAGTGTGTGTGGAGGCGGTACGGGTAGCGAGGGGTTGTAGATTGCCCACGAGTACGAGACGATACCCTGAACACGTTATGACTTGCTTTTCGCAACATATACCGTGCCCAGATGTAAATCTAAACATTTGCCAAGTGAATGGTGGTAAAAGTTCGAAATAAACGATAATCTAAAACTATTCGAACTTTTACCATTAAGGGTTGGTAAATCATAGGTTTTACTAGAAAATCTTAGGATTTACCGTGGTTTGGGCTTTTACAGAAACATATACATACTCACAATGCACACATACATTTATATAGACATGAATTTACACAATAGTCTTTTCACAGAGTCTTTTAATCTCAGAAATAATAGTGTTTTAATATGTATCATTTTTAGGCATCCATCTGGAAATAACAATGAAAACTCAAGTGAAACAGCTGATACTACAAATGAAATGAACAACTCAGTTATCAAAAGTCAAAGCTTGCCCAATTTGTATAGAAGGAAACTGCTGAGCAGTTCCATCAACTCTGCAGCCTTAAGCAACTCAACGGTAATCATCTGTTTAAGTGTTAATGAGGAATTATTAGAGCAATCATATTGTAGTTTTGTGAGTTCAACAATTTAACGCTCTTGTTTTTAGGTCGACTCTTTTACAAGCAACCAACGGCTGATCGGTACATCGACATGTATGAAGGTTTATGATGTTTCACAAAATCGTTCTACACTTGGTAGCCAACATTCTGAGCCTATGAGTACATCTTCAACGGACAATCAAACTTCCTCTGATAAAAGTCAAACGAAACAACAGTCTTTTAATTTGGTGAAGCTTTTTATGAAACAAAAAAGCACCAGCAATGATGGCATAGTAGGTATGGATCAATTAGATCGATCGGAGTGTTGGCCATCTAGTTCAGGCGGAGAAAGCGGAGAATCAATAGAGGAGCAAAAATCTGGAATTTTACGAAGTAATCATGCTGACCGACCTCAAGTCGAACTGCCAGTCGAGACACTTGAGGAATCATCATCAGCTGTTTATGAAGAAATCCGAACAACTAATCCATTTAATAGAGTTTATGATGAAGTGCTAATAGAAGAAGAAGAAATTGAAGGATCTAGGTTAAGTGATAATGAATCTAATTTATATGCTGTAGTAAATAAACCTCACCTGAAAAGAGCAAACTTAAATATTACAAGTAGTCCCTCAAAGGCAAGAAACGGTAGGACATCACGTTCCTCTCAGTCTTCAGCTACGAGTGTTAGTATTTCAAGCTGTTCTGAGTCCGACGGTACCCAAATAACAAGGATGAATAGAGTACTGCAGAGAGAACCATGTGATACTAAAGCTACTTCGACGCACCTTGAAGCAGACACAGTAGATAAAAGCATGCAAACATCAACGCTTCAAGTTTCATCAATGTCACATGATCGAGAAATTTATAAGATTGTAGAAGCTTCATTTCTTGAAAAACTTAAAGAAGGTGACTGTGAAAAACCAGTGTTTGTTTTGTATCCTAATTATACTTTACCAGACATAAGCTTTTTGAATGGCCGACCGAATATATACTTAAGCCCGGTTAAAGTAAACATATCGCCAAAATCAAATGATACCAAAAGAAATAGAATGCAAGTAAAAGGCAAACGACCATTTTCGTGTAATGACGTGGAAATGCTTAAGAAAAGAGGTCTCGGCCATATAAAAGATTGGGATTCATTGAATTTCTTATTACCTCTAGAATGTAGGCAGCTACTTTCAGAAATGCCTGAACTGATGCAACACATGAAGGAAAAAGAGGTTACTAACAAATGTGATAAATTCTGTAATGCCTCACCTGCATCCAAGCAAAAGAACAGACCAATGAGTTGTGATTGCAACAACTTAGCTAACACTACAGCTGTTTCTTCAAGTTCAAGTACTGGTACTCAACCATCATCAGGATATCGAGGGTCGTCGACAATGTTGACTGATGAATCCGCTCAAAACAGCCCAGCTCCAACCGGAAACTTCAATCCATTATTTGTATATCGATATGACAGTGCCACAAGTTCTGAAGCTAGTTGCGCTAATGTTGAAGGTCAAAGAATGAATCCATCTATACCGAAACGATCATTATCCCTAGCCGACCCCAATAGATTAGGTAAACAAGGAGAATTTGCTCCCCCCAGACCACCTTTGCCAAAGAGTATTTTACGAAAATCTATGGATAAAACACGCAAGTCCACTGCACAAACAAAACGATACAGTATGTTCGAGCTAGACGAATTTATTCAAGACCCGCTAGTGTGCGCTACTGCTGCTGTGGAACATAAAACAAAAAGAAGATCACTTCAAGAACCTTATTATCTTCAGACTCAAACTAACTTCGATTATAGAAAAAATAATGATCTGGCTGCTAAAAGATTATCTCAGCAATTCTTAGATGCGGCCGAAAAAGATGCCGATTATAACGAATATTATCAAGATGAAGGTGTTGGAACCGAAAGCAGCCTCGACTCAGGAAAATCTAATGAAATAAAATTCCACAGACCTCATACACCCCCACTTCCTAAACCAAGAACGAAGAAAATCGAATACATTGATTTTCCACCGCCCGGCGCACTTATAAGCAGCGCTGATTTACAACAACTAGAAGAGTTTCTTAAGCAGAGTGGCATTAACTGCCAAAACATGGACGAATGGGATCAAAATCAAGTTCAAAAGGTAAGAAGTCAGGTTACGAAATTCCTCCAAATGAAGCGTTCCCAAGAAGAAAATCAACGGTCTACAGATTCCAGTAGCAGTAGTTGTAACAGCAAGAAATCTGTTAGCTTTGCACAAAAGCCAGATGCTAAAGCTGATGTACACCAAAGTCAAACAAAGGCGGTAGATGAGTTAAAAGTGGCAAGTCTTGCGACACCGCCAAACTCGCCGAATATATCTGCTATGGTAGCACAAAGACACTATCAGGTAACAATTTCATTGTCCGTTAAATCTGCACCATAATGCCAGTTCATGCCTGTAAGTATTTTTGGTTCTTTGATTTCTTTTTTAGCAGACTCCGGCATGCCTCACGGTACCATTTCATATTTTATTTCTCATTTTTACTTTAAATATTATTTTTTAGTGATTCAAACATTTCTTCTAACTTTTGCTTTAATCATTAGCTACTTCATTCTAGTGAAATAGCTTAATGTTATTAGATCTACCCCACTAAAGTCTGCGATGTACGTGTTTTAGGGCAAAAACTTAGCTGAGATACCTATTTGTGAAGAAGGAGAAGTAAGTCCAGATGAATTTCTAAGTCCAACGACACTTCATGACGGACGACAAAAGTACGACCTGATTGATGTCTCTCAAAAACGAGGTGAGAGATAAGTATCTCATTTTACAATGACTTTCTAATATACGTATGAATACTTTTGTGTACTGATGAAAAGTTTATGTTCCCAGCTTTGGTATCTAATGTGACGGATGCTGTAGAAATGTTGATTCAGCACTTCTCTCCCGCCACGGATCAGGCTGAATTAGCCTTCTTGGGTGATTCAAAACAATCTCCGGCTTGCGCAAAGATTGCCCTTAATGCCCTGTGTCCAGCGCTATACGCCATATTCAGAGACGGTCTAAAAGAAAACATCGAAACCTCTTTCGGGGCCGTCAATAACTCGGTCTGGCAAATGGTAGAAGCAACCGCTAGACAAGGTAAACTATTACAAGAAATTATATTGTTGTGAAACAAATCACTTAGTACATATTTTCAGTAAATTTTACTTTTTTGCAGGTCCTATAACTAAGTCCCTCAATGAACTGGTCTTAAGAATTAACAGCGAAGACGCAGTAACAGAAGGATTGGTCAAATTTAATGCATTTATTCTAGGTTTACTAAAGTGAGTAGTTCCTTCTTAATTACTTGAAACTCTTTCGGATATCTGTTGAATATAGTATAAAAACAAAAATATCTGCTTTATGTTTTAGCGCACAATCAGTCGACGCTTGGGTGTCTTACGTACGGACTAGGGAATCAATCCTGGCAAAGCATTACGACCCTGACTCTCTCATACTAGCGGGATGTGTAGGCGAATCGAGATGCAGAGCCCTGTTGGATACGCTCCTGGCGAGCCTCGAACCACTCAGATTGCTACCGTTTTCCCTTGATCTCATGTTCGAAATGCGAGAATTGCATCGAAGTTTCAAAAAGATCGAAAGCGACATGAGAGCAGCTAGTCGGGTAAGTGGAGCACAGTCACCAAATCACTAGAACTTAGCGAGTATGGAATGTCTTTCGTGCATCGATGCCACATACTACATATTAACTCCGCCAAGCAACTCCGAGCAGACGTCGCTTTATTTGCATTTTATTGTTTATTGCATGTGCTTTCGAGACACGATTCACCGCGAACGGTAAACTTTCAGCGTATACTTTCGTGCACAGCTTTCATAAAATGCAAATAAAGGCTAAAGCGAACGATCGATGTCGATAGGCGATCAGTCAAGGACGTTTTCCCCATTTCGATGCTAACAACGGATGGTTCGCCGCATGATCTTTAAACTTTGTATTTAACAGCCCACTTCGATTAACACCCCGCCACTAACACTGAACCAGAGAAACCTGCTGAAGCTGGTCCGGTCGATGCAGACCAGCGCCGTCTCCAGCGACGACTGTCAGACCAGCGTTATAATGCGGCACAAAGAGCCCAGGAACAAAGAGCCGTCCACGCCAGACTTGTTGAACGAGTCGGCGAATGTTAAGACCACTCTTGACAAAAATAGGCCGAGGTCTTGCGTCAATCCATCCGCCATAGGCTACGACATGTGCCCAAACAACAGTAGGATCGACTTAGAGAATAACAGAAGATGGTCAGGCGTTCATCTGGGCTCGAAGCTGATGCAAGCCTTTGACAGATTAGTGTTCGATGACAGTGACGATTATACTGATAGTCTCGAAAATAATAAGCCCTCCGCTAAAGCGACCGGCGGTGACACGAAGGTAACTCAGAGGGGTCCTATGTGTGGATACAGATGCGGTTTCTGCTTTGTTTGGTAGCGTTTTGTTTCGTTTGACACTTTTGTTTCAGGATTAACTGCTTGCTTTTTGTCATCGTGCTCACATTTTATTAGTGTAGTTATTAATATTTTTATGTTTTGCCATCATTGCGTTAAAACCTCAGCACCCAGTTTGCTTGATTGAGTATTGTTAATATACGCTATCCATAAACCGAAGACAAGACTTACATAAAACATAATATTATGTATCATTAATAACGAACAGGAAACTGTATAGGCATCGAGCCACATTTCCTATCGTACCTGCGGTTTACGTATAGAATAATATGAGTGGGAAATCCAAAGCATGCACAAGACCACTAAGTCGTAGATTTTACTTTTGTTGTTTGATCTTTTCAAATTTGTCTCAATATGAAATAAAGTATTATGTGATAAAGCAGTTTTTGCCAATTTTTGATTTAGAGTTTTCGGAATTCAGTTTTTCTTTAAAATTTTGTTGGAAGTCATAAGTTAAGACTTATATTAGATAATCATAGCCGCCTTCCGATAATTCCTTGCACGTTAGATGTTCATTTATATTCCACACGCAGTACGTATTGAATTGAAGTTGTTTGTCAGCTGGACACAAGCGGAGAGGAGCATTGGCGGCCGGGGTCAGCCAACAGCAGCGCGAGTGGTAACACAGGCACTGGGAGCAACAACTCTGGTGGGAAGTTCCGCCGGTTGCAGCTCAAATGGGAAATGCTGAGTACAGCCGAAAGCCCCGTCACACCATCTGGTAAGTATTTTCACTTATTCCATTATGGTATACAATACATATTATTTCCAGTCACATACTTCCTTGTGGTGACATATTCTTGCTCGCCAAACATGAATAGACTTTTGGCCTCGCTTTTGGCATGAAAGTCGTTTTGTCAAAAATGCCATATTTAAGTCTTCATTACTGAATCTTTGGAACACTTCCAATCAAGCTGACTAATATGCTCTTGCTCTTAAAATGGCATTTGGTAATGGAATTCCTAGCTGGTCGTTCAGTATCAATACATACAAAATATAAGCAGCAGAATGAGTCATCATCTAATTAACTGGAAAAAGTAGGTTTGAACTTTGATGTTGCTGATTATGATCATCCTATCATCATAATCAAATGTCTAGAATTAATTGAAAGGACGAAAACTCTCTCAATTTAAATGACTGACTGCATTACCATAACTTAAAAATTGAAATAATAAACGATTACTTAGGTACGCAAGCTGGTCACTCTTACCGAACGTACCTACTCTTAAATATTCCAAAGCTTTTGTCATACTTCATCCTAAACTCCTTGCGCATACTGATAAAATCGGATATAAAACAATGAACGACGTTACCAATAAGGTATCACACGCAAAAACGCGACTTCCGCAGCGATCAAATACCGTTATGTTTACGTACAACAATTTATTGCGATCCAACCGAAACACGGTTTGGGATTCTTTAGTCGGGTCATCATTGGATTGAAAAAGAGGCGTTTACACAAATTTCTATGCGACATTGCTGATCGTAAAAATAATAAGTTTTTGCCGATTACTATGAAGTACTAGCAGATACCCGCGGCTTCGCACGCGTAAATTTTAGTTTTAACTACTCTACGGGAACCATCCATTTTCCGGAATAAAAAGTGTGTGTTGATTTACATGAAATCTATATTTTAAATTTTCAGTAGTTGTGCGTGAAGGAATAAATTTTCTCCCGTATTTTTTTTTGTTTTTCCCTATTATCACGAAAACAATGGATTTTCCCGAGAAAAAAGTAGTTGATTCTAGGATATAATCTATCTGCATTCCAAATTTCAGCAAAATCGGTTCAGAAGTGACGGCACGATGGTCTCCCGCATGAATATCTGCTATTTAACTATTTTCTTAGAAACCATGGATTTTCCCGGGATAAAAATTTGCCTATATATTAATCCAGGATAAAACCTATCCCCTTTTTGAATTTCAGTCATATCCGTTCAGTAATTCCAGCGTGAAGTAGTATGTTTCCCGCGTGTATATCTGTTTTTAAGTTTTCCCGCGGAAACCATGGATTTTTTTGGGACAAAAAGTAGCCTTTGTATTAATCCAGGATAAAATCTAACTTCATTCCGCATTTCAGCCACATCAGTTCAGTAAGTAAGGCGTGAAGGAATATTTTTCCGCGAAGATATCTGTTTTTCACTTCTATCATAGAAACCATGAATTTTTCCAGGTTGAAAAGTAGGCTTTGTAATAATCCGGGATAAAATCTTTCTCCTTTCGGAATTTCAGTCATATCAGTTCGGTAATTACAGCGTAAAGTAGTATTTTTCGCGTGTGAACATCAATGTTTCAGGGTTCCCGCGGACACCATGGATTTTTCCGGGATGAAAAGTAGCCTTTATATTAATCCAGGATATAATCTATCTTTATTCAGAATTTCAGCCATATCAGTTCAGTAATAACGACGTGAAGCATTTAGCAATAGTATTTTTCGCGTATGAATATCTGTTTTTCTTTTTTCCTGCAAACACCATGGATTTTCCCGGAATCAAAAGTAGCCTATTTATTAACCCAGGATATAATCTATCTCCATTCCAAATTCCAGCCAAATCGGTTGTGCACTTGCGGCATGAAGATTTTTTTTCCGCGTAAATTTCGGTTTTTTACTAATCCCACGGGAACCATGAATTTTTTCGGGATGAAAAGTAGCCTATGTGCTAATCCAAGATACAATCTACCTCCATTCCAAATTTTAGCCAAATCTGTTCTGTAGTTGCGGCGTGAAGACGTATTTTAACTTGATAAAATCCAAACTTCGGACCCCGTTTCACCCCGTTAGAGGAAGAATTTTGAAAAATCCTTTCTTAGTGCACCCCTAGACTTCTCAAGGAACATGTGTGCCAAATTTGGAGTCTCTAGACCCAGCGGTTTGGGCTGTGCGTTGATATGTCAGTCAGTCAGTCAGTATCTTCTTTTATATATTTAGATGAACACGCTTCTGCATAGGCCACTTTTTTCCTATCACTTTCTACTGATATGTAGTACTTTTAAAGAATATCTTCTAAATTGAGAAAATAAATTCCGAAATAGGAATAGTATAAATACTTACTATACACTATTTTTTCATCAGAAAAAATATAAATTTTCATGAATTTGAATCACACTGTTCACTAATATCCTAATTCATTTTATAATTTTTTTCGTTTTCATACATTGTGTTTTCGATAAAAAACATATCTACTCCGAGTTTGTAAAGCTCCCTTCAGAACCAAAATTAAATATTATTGAACAATTATTGCATATTTTTGATGCTTTATAAACAATTTCTTGGGGCTATTTATTCCAGTGCGTAGTATTTCTTCCACCTTTGTAATAGTTGCTGTAACATCAGCCTAGTTCGAGTCGAAGCGGGTTCACGGAGGGATTACAAGCCAGAAATAGATTAGACACAATAACTATGTCAAACACGACTGGGAGAATAATTAAAACAGACTAGCGACGCGACAGTTGGACATAAATGAGTTAAAAGCTCTAATAATGAATCCAGTTGTGTTTATAGTATTAGAATAATTCTTTTATGTAAATTAAATTTAAGATGGATTTACTTTAGATAGAGCTTATACTAATTTGTCCTATCTTAAGTTCGTTTAAAGAACATAAGATAGGACAAATTTCAGGAATTTCAGAAAATGGCTTCCATTACAGATTTACATTTTCTAAACGGTTCATCAATTTGGATCGACAAATACCTACAACTTAGACTGTAATTTTGAAAGTTAATATTTGGTTTGAAGCTAGTATGTATATGTATAAGTTTATGCGCAATTTGCTTTCCTGCCTTGTTTATAGCACGCTATGTATTTCAAAGCGACGGTTTGTATCCTGAAATTTTGTAATTCAATCTTTGTGAATTTTCTTGCCCACTCACCTATTTTAACTACTTAAATGACTTTTGCCAGCTGGCTAATGTAAACTTTTTTTACGAATAATATCGAAGTATTAATATTTGTTGTAGGAGAAACGTCGCCGGCCACAGCGCGGGGATCCAAGATACCACGGCCGGTGTCGTCACCCGTGCGGCCTCAGGCGCCGGCGATACAGTCTCCCGCCAAAAACACGCATCGGTAAGAAACTATATTTTTTTGTAACTACAGTTTTTCTGGCTCATAAAGAGGTGTTGTTTTCGTTAAAAAGACTCTACCAGATATTTATAAATCGTTGTAAAGCGGGCGGACATATTACGGCACGGTAAAATGACCCTATTATTTATCAGTTAACAGCCAAGTGATTGTGTAAGAATAACGTAAATTCATCGCTATCGTAACCGTAAAGTAATACGGCCACCTGATTGGCTGAAAAAATGTGAACGACAGATTCTGCCAACCAACGCGGCAGAATTTATTTAGGATTATGATAGTGATACGTATACGTCTCTCTTACGCAATCGCCGCCCCTCAGATTAGGTATCAATTATTATGAGAATGTCTAAACATAATTATACATTACTAAGCCCACAGAAAAGTGCCTAATAACATTGATTATTATTGATTAGAAGGCCGATGTGCAAGAAAAATGTAGCGGACTACATTACTAACTGGCTCCGGAGAGCCAGTTCAGTTAATTTTCAGTAAAACTAATATTAAAAATTCATGAAATAGCAAAGGGCCTGTTTGTAGAAGTAAAAGCATGAAAACTTTCGTTCGATGTGATAAAGTTACAGGTTCAAGTTCCCTAAATTAAAATAAAGCCTTATTTCAATAAAATTTTATTACCTACAATATTTAATGAAGGTACTTCTTCTTCATGTGGCATACCCTTGAGACGCCTTGTAAATATTACTTCACGTCAAAAAAGAAAGCTAAAATAAATGTTCCCAAGTCCCCGATCTTGTGAAAACAAGACGACTGCTTGAAATTTTTAACAAACTGGTGTCGAATGTTTTTGTATGGAGAGGTGGTGAATCATTAAAAAACTACGCTGTTTTTGTGTTTTGTAAAACTGGGATGAATAATGCAGCGTGAATAGGTACCTATTACAATACTCGTTCGTACGTGACCTCATTTACCTCGTAGTTGTAGTTGGGGAAGTTTCACAATAGGGCCTCAGCCCTCCCAAACTCTGCGCCCTATTTATTAAATTACATTACACTGCACGAACCTATTAGCCAAATTCTAATTTGTAAGCTAATGGTAAAAATCGAATAAATATGACATTTTGACAGATGGCATAATATATGTTTTAAACTGTTTTAAACTTTGATAATATAGATTTTAAACTGTGGTTTTAAAAACAGATAACCCAATCAAACACAGATAACCCAAACACGGGTTTATGTTTCTAGATAGTTTATCTGGCGATTGAAAAATCGGCCCTTATGGTAGTAATATTTCGGAAATGGTATAATCATCTTCACCTTTGATTATGTAGACAATGTCTTCACATGTTTTATTATGTAAGTTCTTGGCTCTATAATAGTGTCCATTTTAGGAAACTAACCGACGATCGATGACGACGATTTTGTAAGTTACTCACGTCGACTTTCTGATTAACTGTAATGTGTTGCCTAATTCTCGTCTACAATGTGTTATTGCTTTAGGCAGGGTTGTGCAATTGCTGCTAAAGGTTTTAGTTCCTACAAATATGTTTGTATTGTTCGATATAAATTCATTGGAATCGAAAGCCTGTTTATTTAACATAGTTAAAAAACTTCTCTTTGATCTTTAACTGCAATTTACGAGTTCGATTGAATTTGTAACTTTAACTTTTCACCAAACTTTTCACTACAAATCTTTTACCGCATTAACCAGTTTATGGGTTGTGCAATTGCTGCTAAAGGTTTTAGTTTCTACAAATATGTTTGTATTGTTCGATATAAATTCATTGGAATCGAAAGCCTGTTTATTTAACATAGTTAAAGAACTTCTCTTTGATCTTTAACTGCAATTTACGAGTTCGATTGAATTTATAACTTTTACTTTTCACTACAAATCTTTTACCGCATTAACAGTTTATCTTAACGATTTGGAAAATAAATATTTACAATCCAGTTACGGCTGATAAAGTATCGAAAATATCGAATTATTTATCAAACATCAAATAGGTTCAAACTTCAACGACCGAACGATTTGGTCACAAATGTTTCATGTCGAAAGCAATTCTGTTACATATTGAATATTGTGATAATATTGAATAGTTACTTGCAATCTTACCTGATGATGATGAGTGACGATGCAGATAAAGATATCTATAATGCTACTAATTTGGAAGGGTAAAATTTTCGGTTGATATAATATATACAGCATAGCACGGAAGTCCGGAACACTTAATTGTCAGGCGGCAATCGTTACCGGTAGAGTAGTTATCAGCTACGGCCAAAGCAGAAACTATAATATTTCAAATTCAGAAACGGAAATTGAACCAGAGGTCTTGACCATCCACTTAAATCCGACAGCACGACAAACTCGCTACATCTTATAATATTATGTTATACCAACAGTCGATGATGACGCCAGATCGTTTTGCCATCCTCGGACTTTCTTAGTTGAAGATTTCAATTGTAACTATTAATAATGACAGCTTTCCGTTTGTGAATCCAGGGGTATTCCAGTGCCGGTGCGTAAGAGTTCTTCGCCCACCACCACCCCGCCGCGCCCCGCTACGGCGGCAGCGAGGACTGCGGTCACCAGCAAGAAACCACCACAACCCGCTAACAGGTAGGTACATATTATTACAATTATTACGTCACAATCTGTCGGGCAAGAGCCTGATGGCGTAAGAAAAACGATTATGATTACGACTAATGTAATCGTAAACGTTAGAGAATTCTGCCCCCGATTGGCTGACGTATATCAGCGAACCAATCAGCAAGAAAAAATTTGTTTCTGTTAACGATTACGATCACTTCCACCATCCGCACCCCGTTATCGTCTTGCAATATACGCACCTTTATGTCAGCTCGTGGTATCCTGTCATTATCGGCAAACTGTACGCGCTTGAGTGGTAAAAACAAAACGGCTTGTTGGCGTATTTACCCATACTTCTTAGGTCTTCTATCCACACCTTAATACTATGTAAATGCAGTAAAAATAAGTAAAATTATTGTTAATGTGCTTTTTAAACGAAAAACCTTTTATTATATTTCCTGTTGTTATTTTTTTTCTTCACCTAGTAGTTTTTCATTTAAACCGCTATTACGGAATACTTTTTTTTTAGAAGATTATAAAGCTTTCTATATGAGACCAAAAGGTGAAGGTTATTTCGTTATTTACTTATTTGTAAGAGATTGTATGTAATCGGTGTTGGTCTTCGTATTTATTTCACACACGCTTTTCTTGACTCCATCATATGCACGCTTCAGGGTTATACCCGAGAGGTCGACGAGAAAACCTGCGGACAAACCTAGACTCGCAAATGTTGGTGCTAAAAAAGCAAACAGTTCTAAGAAGTCACCGTATGTATTCTTTATATGGGGCTTGTTGTTTTCTTTGCATTGAACTAACATTAATATTCTTTAACAAACAATTTTTGACATGAGTTCGGATAGAGGTATAACAAATGGCATGATCGCACGAAGCGATGGATACTTCAACGTATGAATATGCGAGGAATATAACCAATTTATATAGTTATAGTTGCAATACATAATACTTTATTTCATTCATAACATTCAATTCTTTAACAAGATTAACTTTACCCTAATAAACATTATCATGATTTTCTTTGTTATTTAATAAAGTATAATTATAACAGAACTAACGCTATTTATAGATCCCTTCATACAAACAAAATCATAAACAAGTAATAAATACTTATTTTGAACTACTTATCTATCAAGTGTTGCCATGTCAAAGGTTTAAAACCTTGTACCTTACCACTGCGTTACATATAAACTTATTACTGTAGTCAAGTTATGTACGAAACTACAGATAATTTGGATGGATCTTACTAAGCCATTTCAACTAACGAGTCACTTCCTACTGACCCTACTAAATGAGATTTTTTAACTCCGGGTGTTTTTTTGTTTGGTTTAAATAATTGTCTATGAAACTTTCATAAGATAGAACTGAGCAGATCCATCAATCATGATAGGAGCTCTATTTTACAATAATAAAATATGTACAAGTCACGGCACATAAGTCTAGCGCAGAAAAATCGTGGAGTTGAGTTGAGGCGCGTGGGCACTGTCGCGCTGTCAACGGAATACACCTGGAGATTAAAGAGCCAATCAGCGCTTGCAAACGATACTCACGCCCGCCCCGCGACCCGCTTACTACCCTCCGACACCTTAATTTCGACTTCTACGCAATAACGGCCACCGCTAGACTTGTGCCGCTACCTATGATTATAATACATTGTGCTGAATGTCACGTGTGCAGGGCGTCCCGGGTTGACGGCGCTTGCATGGGAGGCGCGCCGAGACCGGCATCGCTACCGTACGGACGCGCCGCGCCGCCGCCCGCGCCGCGCCGCGCCGCCTCCTCGTCCGCCGCGCGCGTGCACGCGCACCACGCGCAGCAGAAGAACAAGTAAGCTACTGGCATTCTATTTACACATTGACCGCATTTCCAAAACCTCATATTGTAAGTTTCTAATCAGGTGTTAAGTTTAATTTTGTTGCAATGTCGTAGTGTAGCTATCCATCATAAATTGTGGATAATTGGGAATTTAATTTCATTGTACATATATTTATGATATCATTACATTATGGTGAATAATAGTTTTATTAAACGGCACAAACCGTGCAGAATGAATGAATCAAGATGAAATCCATTGGCTGAAACAAACGAACTACGAGTAGCAAAGCAAATCATACATTGTCGATCCTCTGTAGATCTACTATTTCTCCTTATATTTCTTAAGTATCCAATATTAAATTGAGTTCAGGAGTGCATTAGGATAATTGGTCTGTAACCTCTCAATTTCCAGATACGTGAGAACGCTTTGGCACAGGCTGCCGTCCGACTCGGGTCACTTGGCGTTCAACGAGGGCGAGAGACTGCGGCTCATACTGGAGGTGGACGACCAGTACTTGCTGTGCTGCCGCGGAGACCAGAAGGGACTGGTGCCCCGCGATGCTGTGCTCTTAGAGGACTTCTGATACTGGCAGCCATAGCCCGACTGGCAGCCGCACTGGCGCCCTCTACGCCTCGCGGGCAACCCCAGGCGCTGAGCCAGTGCGGCTCGGCCCTCGGCTTAAGAACCAAACCTTTTACGCAAGTTAATAAAATAATACTCTCGTGCAGTGAATGAAGTGGTGTGTTAGAGACTAAAGCGAGTGAACGTGAAATGAGTTTCGAACTCTTTTGTTAGTTAGCGAATGAAAGTTGTGGAACCGATTTGTATTTTGTACATACGCGAAAAGATTTATGGCTGTACGTTATAGTCTTGAGGTTCTTGAAAGTTTTTTTATTTTTTATTTTATTTAATTTTGATGTTACCCGAATCGAAAATACCTTCATCCAGTTTATATACCCGGCTTTTGATCGGGGATAATCGGGACTGATACCGGGATTATTCGGATTTAGCCCAATGTTTTTATTATTACTCTTTTTGCACCCGAATTATGGCACGATTTTTTTTTTATATTTTTGACATTTATTGTTTTTGATTTGATTCCAATTTTGTTGTAAATTCCTTGAACGTGTATTTTAAGGACTTTTACTAAATGATGATATCATTATTATGGACCGGTCGTAACAAGGAGATGTTACGTCACGACAGTCCCCGCTCAGTGGCCCATGTGACGTCACTTTTCGCACATTTCTATAAGTTTGTAGTAAAATCTAGTCTTACGTTTTAAGGCGCGACATCGTCTCGGACTGTACATAGATCGTTGTAAGCTACACTGGTTGCCGGAATGTTCGTTGCGCGCGTGGTTACATATATAACGGCATTTAGGTATTTGTTTTGCGTCGCTCGCACTGAACGTTCCCGCAATTCGATGTGATATAGACGTTTACATTTTACTCTTAAGGACAAAATCTCTTAGTTACTTTAAGGACAAACTCCCTTTTACTATAAATTTACCCGAAGCTTTTGGTTACCTCGAGAAAGACGCCCGATTGAAGAGAAATTAGATAAATTTATCGGAATCGATGTCTAAAATCTAAGTATAACGATGTCGTGATAAGTATTTAACGGTATATAACGTGTCTATTGTGTGTATATAAAGTTTAATGTCGTATTTAACGAATACCGTTAAGGGTCGAAGAATCTCCGAATCCATGAAGCCTTCAGCGCTGAGATATCTCTGATATACCACGGACATAACTTCTTTACAGTTATTAACAGCATGGGACCTCTCCTGTTCACCTTCCTATACAGCTTTGTGGTGTTGGGTATCACAGTTTTGTATTCTCCATAACATTTTATGAACCCAAATGTACATAATCGTAGGAAACGTTAACACGGTTGTGGTACTAATCGCACGGCCTCTCCAGAATCCTTCCCTGCGTTTTCTACTTCGTGTACATCGCGAACAATCGACGGTGTTGGATTAACATTCCCGGGTAACTAATAGCATGCGCCTTTCCACACACATTCCCTTCAACCCAGCACTTCTATCGATGGTTCAGTACAAAAACAGTAACAATTAATACTTTCGAAATAGATGGTTCCGAGAAAATCAAAATTAATACTTTGAAAATAAACTGATCTTCCTCAACTGCATACTCGACGCAAAATGCTACCCGTATTGTGATAATCAATCATATCACCGCTTCACTCTGGGAAACGGTAACGAATATAGAAATTATATTTTTGGTATGTATTTGTATTGCTCAAGGGGCGGACGATTTATTTAATGTCGTATTAACCGAAAACATGATACTCGTAACGTAATCGTAATATACTCGTGTTTCAATGGCAATATTCGTTAATCGTTGTGTAACGTGTGTAAATAAATTTCGTAAATAATAATAAATATACTTAACGTAAACAATTGGTCGTATTAGGCGAAAAAAAAAGAACAAAATTGTTACAAATTAATTGCACGATACAGTTCCTCTAGTAGTCGGTCGTGCTGTGGGTACTGAGTCGCAACATTGGCGCATTGTGAGCGGACTCGTACTCTTGTAGAGCAAATTTTATCGCTATCGGGCGTTTTTCTCGAGAAACCTAATACTTGCCAACTACGTAATCGAAGAGGCTTCCGATCCTCGCGAGGACGTCGGTTGACGATAATTATAAATGTATCATAGCAAATAATTTACACATTAGCAGAGACCTAAATTATATCGATCGTAGCCAATCATACATTGTATCCATTGTACGTTTGTAATATAGCTCCATGTGTTAGTATTATTCGCGCTTTCAGTTTGTGACTGAATGGGCGCTTTTATAATTTTTGACGTCACGATATTACTGTGGACGGCCACGGCATAACGGCAACACGGGGGGGTCAAAAGTACGGCATTATATGAAGGAGTTTTTAAATTAGGTGTGCCGAGGACGTGCACGGCATTCCGTTACCGTCGACGGTAATTTAAGGACGCCTTCATATCATAATCACATACATTTGACTGCCCTATATTGCCGTCCACGGTAATATAGTGACGGTAAAAATTAAAAGCGCCCAATGATGTGATGTGGCCTTTTGTATGTGTTAAAGAGTTATAAAATGTTGTGTGCGTGCGCTTTATGCATCTGTTGTATCGTACTTATCTAACGCCGCGGGAGAAGCTTCTAAATTATCTAATTATACATAATATACTCCGAGGAATCTTTATAGCCGTTTAGGTGAAGTATGCCTTAAAATAATCAAATAGTGCGTTTGGACTGATAGGAAATGTTCTTGCTTGGGCGCTCCGAACTAATCGCTTGGCGCATGTTAACGATAGAGGAGTTTGTTAGATATAAGTTTTTAAACGGTTTGTATGGAGGGTGTTGGAAGTTAATTTTTATAAACGATATTCCTGCGCGCTCGTTCAGCTCGCCTGAGGCTCGGGTGTGGTGAGGTGTCCTCTGGTACAAAACATTAAATTATTACGTTCTTTGCTTTGTATATTATTATTATTTATAACTTATATTTACGATTGGGAACAATAAGTTGAAATTTGAGTTAAAAATTTTATTTTCTTAAGAAAAAAAAATAGAAATAATAAAAAAAAGAGACTCGTTATAACGAAACTCTACGAACGACTGAGAAATTAATTCCGAATATTTATAAGTTAAGCTCGAAACATCATCCCGATTTATTAGACATTCATCAACATTATATTGTATTGTTTAAAGATATTATTATGTTAAGTGCCATAATTTAAAAGAAGTAACAATTGATAAAATATTGTCTATTATAATGCATAACCATGTACACCAATAAATTAAACATTATTAAAAACAAATGTTGTTTTATTATGTTTCGCCCTGAACACAGTAGTATCGACATCGATAGGAAATCATTACAGTTTGAAAAAGACAAAACATGTTTACGAGTTACTTAGTTTTTTTTGCATAATCTCCTGATGAACGATAGCTAAGTTACGACTTACGATGTAGCCGAAGATGTGATCGTACCAACTTGGAAAAGTCTGATAGTATAAGGTCTTTGATTATTAGTATTAAAGTAGGTAGTATCTACCACAGACTAAGGATTACTTTAGTATCTACATTCTATCTCTATGGTACCTTGAGTAATAATATAATACCCACCGAATATATAATATTACTATCGTAGTAGTACATAGCTGACACCGAATACATACTTTGGGTACTGCGTCTTTGTCATGGTCTGAACATGTTAGTGTGTAGGTACGAGTCTGCCCGCGAAATTCACCGTGGTTTTTTTTCAATTTGTTTGCAAATTAGACATAATAAGCATGGCAGTCAAATTGCAGGAATGAAAATAAAACGAGCAATTTTAGTACTTAAACATTTATTTTAATAAAATTTCTCAAAGACGACCACCACAAAATGCTCAATTCGATGTAAAGTGGATCCTATAAATATTTTAAGTGAGTGATAGGTACCCCTAATTCTAAAGACATATAGGAATTATTTTTTTGTGTAGGTAGGTATAGTTACCTTAGTTTTGCATTACCTTTTAAAACTACCGATAAAAACAAGGACTTGAACCAAAACTAAGGTTTTATGCAAATATAAAATACTTAATTGAAAAAAGTGTTTTTTTTTCTCTAAGAATGTGCCCAAACGATGCTATTTTATAACTTGGAAACCTTATACACATTACACAATCACATACTTTACCACACAATATTGTGCTGAAATTCTAGGAATTTTAAGTAGTAGTAATTATTTTGTCATGCACATTTTCTCTGTTTTAATAATGGCACTTGAAGATTTTTCTTGTAATATTTAAATAGTTAAAAAAAGTATCTTTTAATAAAAGGAGCATGAAGTTTTGTTCCATTAAAAATACTTTGGTCGGATTTGGATCAGTTTGTAACTATTTCATTAAAATCATTTTATCTAATTGTGTGCTGTGTTGTGTTGCATTGTGCGTTCAATATTCGCATTGAACAGTGATTTCCTAAATGCCACTTAAATTTAATAAATACATCAATACAATCTGTTTCAATCCACTAAAATCAGGTGATGAGTGAGAATTTAAATTGTTTTTTTGTTTTAGGAGTTTGATTCTTCACGGCCTTCTAACACTTTAAACGAAAAAACTATATAGTGACTTGACTTTGTATTGTATAGTTCTCCTATAATATCTACTCATAAAGCATGTATCTATTGTGTTGAGTGAAAAAAAATGGTTTTATACTTAGTTCGCGTTCGTTCCGTCCTTATCAATCAGCGAACAGCTTGTAATTTTTCAAGGAAAAGTGAATAGAAACTGACTGTTGTCTTAACACTTACAATCAAATCTATATCTATACTTACTTAATGATGATTGTCGATGTATGGATTCGATGGATTTTACATTCAATAAATGGTGAAAGCGGGACGTTGAGTGATCGAAGCGCGGCGGGAGCACGCCGAGCGGGGCGGGTCGCGCGCGGACACGCGGCGGTTCCTCTCGTAACTCTTACAATCAAATCTATTACATAATGAATATTGTAGATGTATGGAAACATTCGATGGACTTTACATTCAATAAATGGTGAAAGCGGGACGTTGAGTGATCGAAGCGCGGCGGGAGCACGCTGAGCGAGGCGGGTCGCGCGCGGACACGCGGCGGTTCCTCTCGTAACTCTTACAATCAAATCTATTACATAATGAATATTGTAGATGTATGGAAACATTCGATGGACTTTACATTCAATAAATGGTGAAAGCGGGACGTTGAGTGATCGAAGCGCGGCGGGAGCACGCCGAGCGGGGCGGGTCGCGCGCGGACACGCGGCGGTTCCTCTCGTAACTCTTACAATCAAATCTATTACATAATGAATATTGTAGATGTATGGAAACATTCGATGGACTTTACATTCAATAAATGGTGAAAGCGGGACGTTGAGTGATCGAAGCGCGGCGGGAGCACGCTGAGCGAGGCGGGTCGCGCGCGGACACGCGGCGGTTCCTCGCGTAACTCTTACAATCAAATCTATTACATAATGAATATTGTAGATGTATGGAAACATTCGATGGACTTTACATTCAATAAATGGTGAAAGCGGGACGTTGAGTGATCGAAGCGCGGCGGGAGCACGCTGAGCGAGGCGGGTCGCGCGCGGACACGCGGCGGTTCCTCTCGTAACTCTTACAATCAAATCTATTACATAATGAATATTGTAGATGTATGGAAACATTCGATGGACTTTACATTCAATAAATGGTGAAAGCGGGACGTTGAGTGATCGAAGCGCGGCGGGAGCACGCAGAGCGAGGCGGGTCGCGCGCGGACACGCGGCGGTTCCTCTCGTAACTCTTACAATCAAATCTATTACATAATGAATATTGTAGATGTATGGAAACATTCGATGGACTTTACATTCAATAAATGGTGAAAGCGGGACGTTGGGTGATCGAAGCGCGGCGGGAGCACGCCGAGCGAGGCGGGTCGCGCGCGGACACGCGGCGGTTCCTCTCGTTGTTGCGCAGGAGTCGCTGCTCCTCCTCGGGGGCCTTGCGCGGAGACAGCGCGCGTGGCGTGCGCGGCGGCCGAGAGAAACGCGCCGACCGGCTGCGCGACAGAGGGCGCTCCGACTCGGCCCACTCTTGCATCGACATGTAATAGTCGTCCTGCGGTCACAAAATGAAGATTAATAAAATATCTTAATTAATTGCATCTCTAGCGCGTCACTCATACTAAATGTAAATAAATTATAAGTTGCAATAAAAGTTATTGCTAACTTATACTAATTATTTATTGGTGCCAAAGATACTGGCTAGATTTCCACGCTGAACTGATCTTGCGCAAAAGATGAGCCAGCCCATGTTTCACCACTCACCAGAAGCGGCAATTAACAGCGAGATAATGTCCCTGAGGAATTTTAGGTATCTACTATCACTCCAGGAACCCAGGTCTTTATGGGGGAATAATCTCAAGCAAGATATAACTCAGTGATAGTTAAGTATTCGAAAAATCCATCCTTTCAAAGTTACCTATGTGCGTTTTTGCAAGCCCACCACTTAGCTAACGATTAGCTAAAATTAGACGTTAGAGAAGGTGTAGGGTAATTGAGGTAAAGTAATTTGTGAAAATATAAACTTGGCGATAATTATCGCCAAGTTTATATTTTCACAAATTATATTATTATGAAAATAAGTCTACACAACATTTCTGACAAATAATTAATTTAATTAAATTAATTATTTGTCAGAAATGTTGTGTAGACTTATTTTCAAGTATCTAAATGGTCTAGTTAGTAACTCTACGAGTCTACGTCTTTCAATAGCGCTACGACACTACGAGTCGTAGCACGTAGGTACTTGCTACGCAGCTCTATTTTGGTTGGACATACGGCATCCGCATACCCAAATGAAAGCTGTCATGACATTTAATGTCTTCTACCAAAAGCGGCTTAAAATAGTAAATATTTATTTAATTGAAAAAAAATAAGGTTTCACGCACAAGCATTGGTTGATAATATTGATATTATCATGGTTGTGGAAAGGCTTTTCGCTGCAATATAATTATCATAAAGATCATGTGAAAAAGCTCATTTTCAAAAATTTAATTACCTGTACAAATATCACACTAAAATATATTTTACTTTCTTAAGGCTGAATTCTAGAACGTGACTGGATGGTTGGTATATTAACTACCGAACTAGGTAGAAATTTCAGAGTTGAAAGTCTATAACATATATATACTATGTGAGTAAAGTTCAAAGTTATAATATAAACAGCTGAAATACATTAGATTGCGCGTGCGAATTTTTTAAAATTCACTGCGCACTGTGTTTTATGTCTTCCTTCGGAAACCTTCGAAATTTAGCTTCAGCTGGTCGTATTATAGTGCGTCTTTTATCTAGATACAGACAATAAAAAATTGTAACTTACCCAAAATAGTGTGGATTGTTTACTCCGTACTCTACACGTAGGGTGCTTGCGTGCATAGTGGAATTTGTCTACGCCACATAATGATTTACCTAAGATGATTTGTGATTTAACACTAAAAAACTGGAAAGTATCTTTTAAACTCCGTCATAACATTTATTTCATTTTTACCAAAGATAGATTTAACTGAGGTTCAGAAAATAAGTTTATATTGAAGAGTCTTTTTCTATGGATTTATCAATAGTAAGGGACCAGGCTCAGACAAATTTTTGTAATTTTTTGGTTACTTTCTTTTACTATTATTTTACTAAATATTATGTGTATATTTGTCAAAAATAAAATAAATGTTGACGAAGTGTGAACATAGCATACCTTAAAATAAAACAAGAATTGAGACATTAAGTTGTATTAAAATTACGTTTTTCATTATCTTTTAGTTTACAATAATAATATTATACTCGTATATTGAATATTGATCCTAGATTTTGTTAAATCGAATAATGTCTACACACAGACCAGGGAATAACTTTGTGTAAAGTAAGATAGATATTTCTACTACGTATTTCTGTAACAAAATCAAGATTGTTATTATAAAAACAAGAAGTACGATTTAACTTGAATGTAGGCACTAATCATATTACCATGTCCTATAACTTAACCAAATGCAAGCGTACTATCTATCTACTTACTTAAAGTTACAATAAAGTGTCAATGCAACAAAAAAAATGTGACTAAAGCATTAGTGTTAACTTAAATACGGCTATCTAACTCTATAATTACTTATGTATATCTCATAACAATAGTCACAGATAAAACATTAATACTCTAAGATTAATTTTGTTCAGTCAATCGCGAACCCGCTAAGTTCTCGCTTCAGCATCATGTTTACAAAATACAAACAATTATAAAAATCTTCGTACAAAATATGCAAAATCCGTGTGTCAAAATATTACAGTCAAAAAGCAAGATTACGTGCATTCCTATAATTAATCATCTAAATTACTTAGCACAAATTACTCATATCACTGCTGGAACGAGAACTCTTCACAATTTCAATTACCATTCCTTATATACCCTCCGTCTCCGTACATACAAATCTACGAAATTCAGATATAATATTTAAATAAACGTAGTAAGTGCGATACAATTAAACGGTTACAAAAGAGGTCGAAATCTAACGTCATGATATTTCAAGAGCTCGTGAATTATTTAGAGGGGGTGTTTGATAAATACTGACTTAATGCAGATCTTCAGATTTAATCAAACATAAAAAGGTTACTTACGCTTTGGAAAAGTATAATTAATTATACGTAGAAAACAACAACACGCTTAAAATATTATTATATTTTCGCATTAGCAAAGAAAGAAAGCAGACAACTAACAGTTAAGATGTACACACTGTACACTACTGCTAAAATTAAAAGAATTTTAGCAGTATTGTTATTTTTGTTTGTTTATTATTGTTATTATTATATATGTAATAATAACGGTTTTTGTTTGGTTATTGACCGTTTCAGTACAATCATTAATTAGTGGTGTAATGTGTGATAAATATTTTAATGAGGGTTTTATGTTTTATTTTTCCATATAGATGTTGAAGATATTATTTTAGAATAAAAGCTCTAAATTAAAGGTTATAGAAGCAACATTTTTATACTATTAAAATTATCTTTGTATGTTTTATATTGGTAAACATCGTAAGAAGTAGCTCTTAGCAGCACGGTTTTGGTTTGGGTTAGTGTGGTAACATGGTACAGTTAACATGATTGCATCAAACATGTCTCTGTTACTGTATAAAAAAATCAATCTTCTTTAAATTATTGTTTATATGTATTGGCACTCAATATTTCCATCTCAGGTGTAACTATCTATAGTATAATTAATAATATGTAGATAAACTATTCTATTACAAAAAACAATGTAACTGTAGCGTAAGTAAACACTCATGACAGTAGGTATATCCAAATACTTATTGTCTATAAAAGATATTGATAGTAAAATAATTGAAATCTAAACAGGGGAAATCGCACAATATCATACTTAGTAGGTACACATTTATCGTAAACATTAACAAGTAAATAAAAAATATAGTATTAAAAAGTTTGGACTCTTCAGTTAATATCGACTACAATCGATTTACAGCTATTTCAAAAATCGTAGTATGTTAAAGTGCTTTCACGCTTCTTGATTTAAATTCTCGTCTGCTTTTGGAGGCTGCGTTGGCGGCATTGGAACTGGACTCTGTGATAAAATAAAGCATATTTAATATTTTTATCATAGGAATGAATTGTAAAATATGAAAATGTTTAAAAATATGTACTTTTTGATATTTATATTGGAAACTGGCAACAAACAGGTGAATCAAAAACGCGTACGGGTAAAATCGAAGAACAAGCAATTAAAATATGAGTAGTCGATAAGTGTGAGTATGAGTTGAGTATGTTGCCAAATCCCCAATCTAATAAACCACGCAAAATAATGCATAAATAAAAAGGATAACAAAAACTTAATAATAATAAAACTTAACAATTCGGAACACTCGAGTCAAATAAAATTGGGTTAGTTTCAAATGTTAAATTAGCACACATTAGTAACCTAAAATACCTTACGCCCCAAAAAAATATACTTAATAAAATGAGTATAAATACTCTGGCTGAAACAAAAATGAAAACTGTTATGAATCGAAACGAAAATGAGTTGAAGATGACAAACAACCTTCACCGAAACGAAATGGAAGAACGAAACAAATAAGAAGCAAAACGATTAACGATAAGATTGGAGCCACGCTGGCTAGCCCTCACCTCCTGTCGCGACTGGCCGTGGCTATTGGGAAGAGGCGAGTGCCCACCGATTTGCTTAATGTAATCCTTGTCGTCGAATATTTTTATGTCGCCGCCTCCTGGCTTATGTTTTACGTTGTCGAGTGAGCCGACTTTGCTTTGCGCTTTGAATTCCAATTTTTGATTTTCAATCTGTGTAAAAAGTTAATGTGCAAATACAATATACTTACATACTAGTAAAATACATACATATTTTGCATATTTGCGTACATAAGCTTACATAAAAAGCTCTACTAAGTACTTAGAGAAAGAATTAAAACTGAAAATAACTTTCGTTTA
The DNA here is from genome assembly GCA_963855885.1 of Coenonympha glycerion. NCBI lineage: Eukaryota > Metazoa > Arthropoda > Insecta > Lepidoptera > Nymphalidae > Coenonympha > Coenonympha glycerion. The sequence continues at coordinate 8,221,173 of OY979637.1, read as the reverse complement.
TACTTATTTTAGAACTTTTTATATATTTATTTAAATTGTGACTTTATATTATGCTATTTAGTTAATAGTTATAACTTATTTAATATTATAGTTTTATCAGTAGGTATGTGTAATATTTTTATAATTTTTGGTGAGAATTCATAAACGAATAAGTATATTTTTAATAGAAGGTGTAAAGCTAAATTGATAACATGATCTTGAACATTGTTCGATTGGCTGCAGTTAAGTTGTAAATATTTATGTTACTTATTTTTATATTATAAACCTTACATGCACGTGAATCAACTTTATATAGACAGTTCAACATTTTATATGGATATAATATATTAAATATAATATACAAATAATACATAACACACTATTATTATAATACATAGTCATAGAGTATAAAAAACGTGTATATATTGTATTAAGAACATTCCCATTCGCGCTTGAGCACCCTTGAACAGTTGCAGTGAATAGTAGGGTTAGTACAGGTTGTTGTACAAATTTCGAGTGGACTCGCATCGCACAAACGAATCGAATTCCTTCATACACTTACAGCCAGCGCCATCTATGGTCACTCACATACGCTGTCAATAGATGGCGCTGGCTGTAAATGTATGGAGGAATTCGATTCGTTTGTGCGATGCGAGTCGACTCGAAATTCGTACAAAAACATTTACTAACCCTTGAAGCCCTGCGAGTTTCACGATCAAAGCATTCCGTAGCGTGAAAACAGCCACAATGCAGTCAACACTCGCCCTAGAGCCGTTTCATATTCTGCCATAACGCCCCAAGCTAACAACATTATAATTTTATTTAAAAAAAACCTGCGACGTCATAACAAGACAGTGGACACGTAAATGTACCACACTAACCTCCCACTGAAGTCTACGCATTATTTGAGAGGGTCTATTTGAAGCCCGCCATCTCGGCAACTGCCATTTTACAAACTAAAAGTACGAAATTTAAATATATAAATTCTAAAAACAATTCACCCAAAGACTTTTCACATAAGCCTTATAAGTGTTATGACTCGTGTGTATAGTGCTCACATAAAAATGATGTCTGCGACGAACAATTACAAGCGACATTGTCGTGAAAAAAGCATATGAATTACTGTTTACTCACTGGCTTCATCCCGGCATTTGAAAGAGTCTACGAAAGAAGATCAAGAAATTTTACATAGATACTTTTTAAGTTATAGCCAATTATTATTTGCATTGCAACCTAATTTTTCAGTGCTAAATAGGTACTCATTTTCTAAATACTTGCTGTACACCTACAATGTTTTAACTACGCAAAATACAGTTGTGTTTTATAAGTGATTTCCTATGAACTTTAATATGCAGCAGTAAGGTACTCACTTTTGTATCAGAAAGCGCCAGTACAGTTCGTACAGACTCTTGGATGACATCCCTAAGACTAATTTTATTACGCAGCATAAATTTTATTATTGAGAGTTTTAAGTTATTATCTTTGTTACCTTTACTCCTCCACCGCCTGGTTTGTGGGTGATGTTGACTGTGGAAGCGACCTTGGGCTTCGCCTTTTCTTTGAAGTCAAGTTTCACGGTTTCTATTTTCTTGTCTCCTCCACCCGGTTTGTACGAAGTATTTTGTAGAGAACCCACTTTCGACTTTACATTCCATTCCAGTTTCGTCGTAGTAATCTGTGACGGTAAGACATAAAAGATTTATCCATGAGTTGTAAAAAATTCAGTTTGGTGTACGTGTGTAATCACTCTTTGTAGTGGTAAGAGTTTCAAGAAACCTTTTTTTCTTACCCTATCGTGTACAATATAAAAGAACCATCTTTCTTTCTAACCATTGTGATTTGTGTGGTAATTTAAAATTTCTACTGCTTTTTTCTGAATGAGTCTGCTGGATGATTCTAAGATGGAAATTATTTTTATTGATTTAGATTTCTGATTTCAGTTCCTTTTTATGTACAATCTTGGCCCACCAGTTTGAGATATAATCCTTGTATACGTACCTACCTGTGGCTAGCCAAGATGGATTTAAAGTGATAAGCCGGTCTAAGACGTGTTTTCGCTTTTTTATGTATTGCTAATCGTAGGCAATTTTGTAGAATAGTGTAAAATAAAAAAATATTGATTATTAATTAGTTACCTTTTTAGCGCCACCACTTGGAGTGTAAGCTTCATTTTTCGCTGCTATTTTTGGTGTGATGTTGTTAAAATCGAGTTTCCTATTTTCAATCTTCACTTTTCCACCGCCCGGCTTATATGTTGTGTTATCCAGAGAACCGATCTTTGACTTTACAGCCTTTATGTTTGGTGATGGTGCATTTCCAACTTGGACTTTGTTCATTGGTACTTCTGGAAACAAATTAAAAAAAATGTTATTATAACGTTCTTATCTTTATGTTACATAAATTAAATTTTTAATAATATCTGTGTTTAATCACAAATTATTCTTACTCTTCTTTTCATTTGGCTGTGGCGTTTCAGGAGTTTTTGCCGTGGCACTTTTGCTTGACGACCGTGAAAGACTCTGTTTGAGGCTACTGCTAGATTTCTCCTTCGTCGGTAATTTGCTTGGTAACTTCTTGTTTGGTGATCCCGGTGAACCGTTAATATCCTTTGAAATAGAACAAAATTATGTAAAAAAGAAACAAATAGTTATTAATACTTTAGTACTAAAGTTCAAAAATAAACTTACGTTTCCTTGTGTAGATTCATCCACACCACTATCATTGTCTCCATCTGAAATTGTTAGCATAGTTATATGAATTGCAAGCAGTCATGCCCCAAAGATATCAGTTTAGTTATGGATCATCTCAAAACAGTATATTTTATTGAACTATAAATAACGTAAAAATAACTACTGTACTAGAAATAACGTTAAAAATTACCTTTAGGCCGAGAACTAGGAGCCGATACTATCTTACGTGGGGTCGATTTTTTTGAATCATAAGGAGATGCAGAAGTTTTTAGATCGTTTGGTTTTTTGATATTAGGAACAGGTGATTTGCATTCTATAGGGGATTTTGATTCAGTAATCGGAGATTTTGACGGTGTTTTGCGTGGCGTTACTGTTTGATTAATATCGTTACGAGGTTCTGACTTCATCTCATGTTTTATTTCCATTTTCGGTGTTTTCGGGCGCTGTGGTTCTGGGCTTTGAGTTTTAGACAAAACAGAATTTTGCGAAGCATTTTTTGGTTCCGGTGATTCATCACTTCTAGTCAATGATGGTGAACGATCAGAAAGGTCAGTTTTGTTTTTGGGTATTTCATTTTTTATTGAACTCAAATAATTCTGTGAGACGACATCATCGTCATCATCTAATTTCTTTTTCGGGGTTAAATTTGTTAAAGAACCCATAAAAGATTCAGTCATCTTACCACCCATAAGTCGCGATTCTGGGCGTTCCGGTATATCTTTATTTCCTTCGACAGACGCTTCCGACTTAACACTCTCTCTAGATCCTCGAATATTATCCTTACTGCTTCTCATTTCTTGGATTAAACCAAGTCCGGGACCACGACTAGCTAATTCGTCGTACCTTCCGCCTACTGCGCTGACAGATTTTCGGCGATCATCATCCATCTTTAGTGGACTGGGTGCCCCCGGCGCGGCTGCAATGCTATAGCTTCTCCCTTTAGTCGCTCCCGGCATTTCATTGCCAATATCAGGTTTATAGAGATTTTCGTTTGAAGCATTTTGGTTCTCCAGGTTGACTGGTTTGTTTTGGTACGTGTTAGATGAATCCAGACCTTTTAAAGATCCTTGCGAAGGTTGCCTCGAAATTTGATTGTTAACAGGCGAGTTTAAATTTGTATTTGCCTTAGACGCCCCGTTTGTTTGAAGTACCGATTGAGGTCTGAAACCTTCAGGTGTTGTTACGCCTCCGAATTGTGGAGGTTGTCGAGGGCCGAATTGAAGGCTATTCGGGACTGGACCTCTTTGTTGCACTTGAGTAGGAGATTGTGCTGGTCTCGGGCCTTGCTGAGCAGCGCTTGGCTGCTGAGGTCGTATAGATGGAGGTTGATTTCTAATCTGTGGTGAACCAGGAGGGCCGGAAGGGGTTGGCCCCCTCTGTGCCGGATTCCCAGTACGCGGTCCAAACTGCGGTGGAGAGGTCACGGGTCCACCGGGTTGAAATTGAGGCCTCTGCTGTGGCTGCGGAGCACCTGCCCTTAGTAGCTGCGGTGAAACCGATGATCTCGAATCAGCGCGTGTCAATGGCGGACGGTAAGGCAGAGACGGCCCATTCGTTTCCGATCCGTTGGGACCGCTTAAATTGCGAGAATCAACAGTTGCCTTGACAAATAAAGAAGTTTAAAATTACAATTATTATTATTACAAATAGGTACAATTATTTTATAGAAATGATCAATAACTTGAAATGATTGACATAAAGAAAGAGTAACATCTTGGCCGGTGACCAATGCAAATTTTCATCATTATTTTATCCTACAAAACATCCAATTCATCGAAAATACATAATATTATGTATCTACGCGGAAAAGTAATAACTATAATGTGAGCACGACATACTGTCGTGACAAAGAAGCTTTTAGGGCGGAGATATCGGCGACCTCACAAGTATTTCAGCGAACCTCGTGTATAAAATGGCAGAGCCGTTATTTAGTGAAGGTACGAGTATGTTTAACTGTGTTTGTGAAGTTGGCATGATGAAAGTGCCACTAAATGTTTTATTGGGTCCTGATGCTCTAATCATTTGTGATTAAGGTTTGGCTTGTACACATTTTTTAGCAATTACAATATTAAATACCATTGAGAACATCATAATTGGCATCAGGTCTAAATCTAAAGGTGGCAAAACTGCGATTTTGCCGTAATCGAAGAATGTAATGTAAATTATAAATTAAATGTGATCAAAATATTTCAGAGTTGAGACAGTATTATTTCCATAAGCCATAATTCCATAAGGATATTTTATATTTTTTTGCTACCACTATACCCGACGATACTTATCCAACGAGCAATGCCCTGGGACAGTTGTCACGAACGCGGCTACTAGGTCAACTTGTATTGATGGAAAAGAATTAAGTAGAGTAGGTATTTACATTTCTACCATATATACTTTTAATTAATTATGTTACGATATGTCTATTTCTAATAAGAGCTGGCCTACCGTTATTACATCTCATAATAACGTAATGTTATTATCTAGGTACCTACAGAAACGATAGCACGAAATTGAAATTAAATTCTTAGATATTATTTAATTGATTTGAATAATCGTAAAGATAAGTAATTTTGGCTTGGCAGACAGAACAACTATAAAAAAAAACATTCTTACAGAGGTTCTCAAACATGTAATTATTTTAAATGCAGATATTTATAAGTTTTTGTAGAGATTTTAGAGTAGAGATATATCTCACAAAAACTATGTATTGCTTGCGAGGCATTCATTTCCTTTCTGCGTCGTTAAGGATAGGTACTATCTTATTACTGTTTACATGCATCCTTTACCGAAGCATTGCGTGTCTTCAGTCATGTATCGAGGAATGCGATACAGTAGATCGATAACGTTATGGCGCTGTACTACCACACGTTACTGAAAGGCATCCGAAAGGTCAGATATTCGCGTGGTTACCTAATATTTTCAAATAAGACAAGTTTACATCAAAATAAAATAAACTTTGATCTATTTATCTGTCATAAAAATGCATTCGCAGGCAATCGCTTATGTTTCATTCGATTCGTATGGTGTCTGAGAGAGTGGGGCGCGTCTTCGTGGATTGAAATATGACTATAGTCCATAACAAGGACATTGAACCTACAACCTTTCAGATCTCAGACTCCATCACAAAGGGAAAATAAACATGAATTTATAGGAAACAGGTAATTTGAAGTTCAATAAACATTTCAAAGTATAGACTGCAATGTCAGTGGCATATTATTATTATTATTAGTAGTGAAAGGATTTTCCATCACGAAAGTCAATACCGCCCACCGGTATCTATTTCGATTAGGTACTTTGCGATTATTCTATAGATTAGAAGCTAACATGACCATGAGTCTTCAATCTTGTATATCGAAGCATCTGAGACAGCAAGTCGATACATATTTAGTGCTAATGATGTTTTACAACAGTAATATGATAATAAAATCAGTAATTGTGTTACGTAAATCCAGTATGGATTTAATAAAGTTAGAATAAAATAACTGTTAGTCGTCGGTCAAACTATATTAACCTTTGACTAAGCTGAATTTAATATACTCTTTTAGGCATGTTAAAAATTTGCAGTTGGAAAGTTTCGCTATACGGCGTAGAGTAAATTTCCGCGGATGCTACGAAATCGAAATAAACTTTTACTATTTTGTTGGAAATTGTTAATTATATTATATTGTTATTAATTATATTTGTAAGTGTTTAAAATTAAGTCCTAAACATTCCACAAATTAATATTTAACATTTTGATAATATCATAAAATTATGTTTTTTTATCATAATTTTAATCAATTACCCACTTTCGTGGTTATATTTTATTAATTCAATATTAGCTTTAAGGCAACAAAATAAACTTGACCATAACCACATAAAGCGGTTCGAATATTTATTACCATACGTCCGTTCTCAGCTAATTTTAATACACGTGTGTAAATAAATCTCTATATTTAACTACTGTATAGTGACAAAATTAGTATAGTAAGCGCCTAAATTAATCCTACGCTGCATTCTCTGACACACACTTAAGCTATTTCGTAACATATAAATAGGGATTAATTATTAATATTTACATTGTAATATCTGAGTTAGACTACTAGTTGGTAGACTAAGGATGCCTTGCGATTTGTGGTCGACAACGTAATCTTCAGGTAGACCGAATTAATGATTCCAATTTACGAATGACATATCCGATCGACTCGACTAATCGAAGACAACTGTCAATCTCATACATTTTTTCGTTCCATATAGTTATGAAATGAGCGAAGGACAAGCTATAACGGAAGGTAAGTCAAATGGCTACTAGTAAGACATAATATAATATCGGGATTGGTGTTTGGGTTAGTCATCATTTTAAGATTACAACAGGCGAGCCTTTGGGCTTCACCGAGGTTACCTACGGTTTAAATGTTTGCATTGAGATCAAACTCAGAAGCTGACTACCATTTAAGTAATGTGTGATGTCAGAGGCAGCAATAAGGTTATTGAATATTTCTTTTGATAGTTCGATCGTACAGCGAGGCATCCAAGTGCACTCACAAACACTACGTGTTATGTCCCTGTGCATTGTTTGCCTGAAGCTTACCCGATTGGCGTGGTTATTCGGTATTGGCTCCATTATTATTTACGATCGTAAACTCTGGAGCGGTAAAGCCTTTATGTCATAATCTTCGCACGACGTAAGACGTAAGGGATGCCTATTTGCGATATCTCCTTGAAACTATAAAAATAATAAAGTTTTATTACTCTGATTTCACGCAACTTTGCATCGTAAAACGTGATACCTGTGCTCGGCTGCCGCAGACGTACTGATGTGGTTGGTACTGCCAAACTACGTTTACTAAAGGCTGCAGTGAACGGGAGCTACATAGTTACAAGTTTAAGGTATACCAGCCCGCCGAGCCAAGTGACAAATAGCGTTACGACGCTAAGTATAGAAATGGAACAAAATTAAAAAAAAATGCGAAATTAGTTTCGCAATTTCGCAATTTTTTTCGCAGTTTAGACGTCAAATGACGTTTAGTGACGCTCAGCTGAGTGTGACTAAACGTCAAAATAGCGATAGTTCGCATACATTTTTAGGGTTCTTAGGGTAAAAAAAGAACCCTTATTTGAATTTGGTTCCATTTTTATACGTCGCGACATAACGCTATTTTTGTCACTTGGTCACAGCGGGGGGATAAGGTAAAGGTAAGGGGGGTTGAAGTAAAGGTAGGTTAGACACTGTAGTAACTACGAAAGCACATTATGGCATTGCGTTACTACACTGAACATGGCTTGAGAGCATTCTCCAATGTGATTATATCTGGGATTGAGGAAGACAAAGCTAAATGCACTTTAGATAGGAAGGCAGTGAAACTTGTCTCCCTCAATAAGATTGATATTCAAATTACGAGTACCTTCCTAGATATTTACTTATTTAATTTAAGGCCTCACTTTTTCAACCTTAATTTTTCAAAAAATACAGATGGTATGGTACTCGTGCAATCATGTGCATATCTACTACATCAAACATATAACTCCATGTACTTAAGTAGGTACATAGACGTAATTAAATAATCGCTATAATATTGTTTAAGTGTATAATGTAGACAATTTTCTACGTTTAAATGATATAAAAAGACATTAGTTTAGTAACCTCTTCATCATTTGTATAAATACAATAAATATTGCTTACTACCAAGATTGCTCCCTGATCATTAATTTGCTACTCGTTACCGAATCTAAAGTCTAAGTGCAGTTATGAGTTATGACAGTAATTTAGCCTACGTGGTTGGGTTAGTCATGATTATGAGTGATAGATCTAAATGGGTCCAATTAAAGTGGTATGATGCTGAAGTGATGACGTATGATTACTCGTCTCAATGAGGAAGAACAAAGACGTTTCGTTGCTTTTTCAAGAATTTTTTATTTACCATTAAAATATGTCGTCATTAAAATCCTTATGAAAATCTAAAATATTACGCAAAGTTATATAAGGCAAGTTTGTCGTGTTGGGTAATAAATTATGTGAGGAACAAAAAACAGTTTTTACCGTCTACAGGACGTTTTCTTATCACAAATGACTCGTCACTATAGCCTTGGGTTTTAAAGATAGTCAATGACCAAATAATTTATTGTATTGTATAAAATAGTAATCAAATACTACAAGATAAATGCATTTTTATTGAAATTTCTTAATTTTATCGTAAAAATAGACATCAGTACCTAATTATTTTAATATATTAAAATCAACCTACATAATATCAAATTTCGATTAAAGATAATGCTACACATATTGCGATTTTTTAACTTCGTCTGCTAAATACATTATATGTATTGACAAATGAATGTTCTGATCTGAGAAGTTTAAACGATTTGATTTGATGCTCTTATTGTTTCATAATGGCCTAGTATAATGAGATAATGTAAGTAGGTAGTAATATAAATAATGAGTCAAGCTTTTACAAAGGGAAATGAACGCACATTGATATACGACTAACTTTTTACGTAGGTTATAAAAATATTTTACCGCTGACCATAGGTCAGACCATAGAGTCATAGGTACCAACTATAGGTAGGTCCTTCTTCGTTTTGGTTCTTCTCTAAATCCATCATCATAATAATATGAGGGATGAAACATGTGCTGCCATAGTAAACTAAGCGTTGGATGACACTTTTTTTTTACGAAACTTTTCCCTCTATCGTACCTAATGTAGACACGTGGTCAACTCTAATAGTTGGCATAGAGATAGATCGAGATAGATAGATAGAGAGAGCTATAGGTACTTATTTAACTCTTAAAAACACGGATCTGCTCACAGACCCAGACTATCAACATGACTTCTTGATAATTCAACTCCTAAGCGGAAAATTCATGAAAAAATGTTTAATACATACTTCGCAATGAAATTATTTTAGCTTGTATATACAGGTACTTAGGTATGTACCTTTTACACGTGTAAACAAACAACTATGATGATTAGTGATTACACACTACACAGGCACTCCCATCACCCATGGGAGCGGCGTTTTAGCCTTCAAGCTCTGGTGGCGCTTTCACAACCCAGCTCACTGTTTATTACATGACATGACAATGTTTTTTCGGGCTCAAGTAAGTAAAATTAATTCTAAATAACAAACAGTTTTATGATTAGAGTGAGCTCTACATTTTATGACATTTCTACTACCTACTACAATACATAAGTTGTCCCCTAAAAATAGAAGAAACAGAATCGATTGACATAAATAGAAAAGATATTTTGCGGTCCAACTCGCAACTCTATAATACCTTTCTCAGTTTTTGCATGCGCCCATATTAGGGTTACTACCTCCTAAAAATCTTCACTGTAAAAATTAAGGAGTGTCGAGATTATATTTAACGATATGTTTTTATTTATATTACGTAATTACCTACTTTCTATACCTACGTATTTTAATTATTTGTATTTTATAATCACTAGAATATCACGATCTTGGTGTAAGTATTTATCACGCACCTATTAATGACGTACTTGGAGGCTATTGTATTTAAAACTCAAGTACAGTCGACGTAAATACCTAATCCTTGAAATTTTCCAACGCCTGTGTATAATCAGGATTTTCGCTAAGTCCTTAGTACCTACTTATCAAATTGTGGTAATAATGAATAATGTGTATTTGCTTCGACTTTCCTCATATATGTTTATATTATTATCATCAGTATCATCACAGGTAGGTAATCAATTAGCTAATTGGACATGTGTTAATTGCTATTTGCCGTCTAATGTACCTAACTGAAGTTTTCCAATTGTGGTTAATAATACTGACAATGACGAGACGTATCAAACTACCTCATAAATAATTTCACCTTGAATTCATGTTACAAGTACATATGACGTGTGCTTACAATGCATGTGGAAAATAAAAGAAAACAAGCGCACCCAAGTACATTTTTACTTAGGTAATTGTTTTTATAGGTACGAGCACCCATTGTTATTTAATAGATCTTACGACAACTTATGCGAAAAGAATCCTTGCTATTGCTTAAATAGAACGTGTTAACAGTTTGACAAATATCTATAAAATGAGTATAGGTACTTAGGTGTTTTAGAATCAAGAACTGCAGTGTAGAAACAAGTCGGTTTAAAGAGTAGCGTCATACTACATGCGTTTAACCTTAATTACAACACAAGACACTAAATAACTAATTGAAACTCTAATGACAAACAGACGTAATTACGAATACCTGTTCCAATAATCTACAAGTGCGTTGTTCAATTACAACACGTAAACCATTTCAAGTACATCTATCAGTCTTAGGCTTATCGTAGCGGCTTTAACTTGAAAGACAGCTTCGATACCTACGTGTTCCAGTGAGGCTCGAGCGCGGAGATTGCGTTAGACGCTGGCGTCATACGGTCCGGCGTCAGAAACCGCTGACGTAGACTTCAGTTCTCTGCCAAATGTGACTCAAGTCCGATATAAAACGAGTGTGTTGGGCAAACACTGCGCATTTCGCATCGAGCCGTCAGTCAGCGCCTCTCGGGTGCCGGGTGTTGGTGATATTGTTATCAGTGTCAATGTTTGTAAACGGTGTGGAAGCTATCAGCTCGCGTTTGAACAATATAGCCCTGGATTCATTGAATATTCAAAGTGAGTTGAAGTTTTTTTTTATTTTCTAAATTCTCAACAGCCTTTACAAAATCTTTCATCGCAGTCTCCATTAAAAAAATGTACAAAATTGATTTTGCCTATTCGCTGTATTTTATTGTTTACGTACTTAGTTTTAATGCTTTATCTTACCTACTATAATTTTAAACTTAAAATGTGTGTTAATTATTAATAAATATAAATCAGTAGGGCAAATTTTCTTAATTCCATTAATATATTAATATTACAGTTATACATGACATATGAGCATATTATACAAATTACAAAGGTACTAAGAACGACTTTGTACCCCGAATTTCATTAATTAATCATGTTGGGCTGTAGGGCGACGTGCCTACTGACTTAATTATTTTATTACTATTATTGGTTTGTCTAGCAATATTAAAATTTTAATTAACTTTAGAAGACAAATTTGAGAAATAACATGAACTTTGCTCTTCAACATTAATTAATAACAACTAATCTCATTGTTATAGACAACATGCATCCCAACGCAGAGAAAACGTCAGCATGCGGGAAGACGCCGCTACCGGTTCTGAATCTCACACCCACGGCAGCCAATCAGAAACGAAGTGATGGTAGCCCCCCGCAAGGACCCGACAACCCTTGGCTCCTGAAGCCCCAGCACGAAATACCTCCCACGCCGCCCCCGAAAACAGACCACAAACCGGCCAACTTCTTCCCGCAAAGAATCGGATAATTTAAAAGACATAATTATGGAAATTGAAACAATTTTGGAATGGCAAGTTGCCATCTTGTCAAAATACGAACTTTCGGATGAAATCGTATAAAAATACATACTCCATTGCGTTAATACAAAGTAAACAAGTCAACATCATCTACGAAGAAGCTTTTGCTAGAATCATAGAATGTCTCGGAATATCCAAGGAAACCTAGATGAGCCACGCAGGGATATCCGCTTGCCTATTTTTTTAATAAAGCAGTTGGTGAAGACGATGGAAACAAAAAGGTGAAATAATGGAGGCAAAAAGTACTCTTTTAGATTGTCGTACCAGTCGTACCTACATCATTAAGGATCTCTTTGAGGAGTTTTGTGCATTGTAATGTTAAACGTAAAATCTGTGGTTAAACGTATTTCCTACACATTGTTTAAGTATTAATTAAATTGTGCCTAATAGGTAGCTAGGTTTTGATGTACATATCTGTTAGTGTAAGTAAATAAATAATTTCGGATGTGGTTATGACAATAAAATACGTTAGTAGGTGTTCGTACGTTCAACTAATGTACCCTATTTGTTTTCCTATACTTGAATAATTATTATTTAGGACTGAAGTTTGTTCCTTTTTAATCAATAACTAAAATCCTGTATAACAATAATTCTTGATTCAATATAAATACCTACTTCAAAGAAGAACTCTTTCCTGACGCACTCTACTTAAATTACAAATAATACTTTCTTTTATTAATGTTATGGTGGGCCAGATAATAACCGGGAACTCTGCCAAATTAGACCTCTCGCTGAATTATTCTGAAACAATACATTCATATTCCTGTCTTTCATAACACCGTGGTTAAAATACTTCATCATCTTTTATACATTATGGATTATTCTTTTGTGAGTACACCTACAATACCTTCCCAGTTTATGAATAATATGATTTAAAAGTGAGATTTAAGTTAAACCCTCTATTCGTTTCAATAAAACAGACCCAGCAGTTCGTCAATCTTTTTAAATGGAAATATGGAACATAGGCATCATTTTTGGAGTTCTAATGAATCACAATTATGTAAAGTAATAAGTTCCTAGTGCCTACCAATGTAATGATGACAGATTTTTTTAGGATTGAAAGGATTTTTGATTATGAAAGTTTTCTATCATAATATTGAGACACATCCTATAGATATCTGAACAATTTTAACAACTGACGATAATTCTTGACGTCAATTTACAATACTTATAGGTACTTATTTGCGTGAAAACTCTTATCAAATTAAATGTACCTATGCACTCAGGTAGGTACTCACATTATAAAGAATATTATTTATAAAGAACATTATAAAGAATATTATTACGTTACATTATACGAATAATCCATCAGGTAAATGTACTTATCAAGATTGACTTTATATTTTCATATAAGTATACAGCCTCGGAATAGAATATTGGGTGCCTCGTGTAAAGGTTATTCAAGTACAACAATTTTATTAAAATTTTATAGTGATTCACGTGTGACTCATTGATGTTACGTATGAGTAGAAAAGCATAGCACCGGTTGGAATAAATTTTATCTAGGTAATTTTGTCTGGGTAAATTTTATCTAGCTACAACCAGTTAGTGTTCTACGAAATTTTTAGGTTTCTTTCTATTTTTTGTTGCACTTACTGACATACTTTACTTCATACGAGTACATCAAATTCATATGATGTCAGTTGTGTTACAAAAAATATATTTTGCAAATCATCACACTTCAAAGAAAAAGAGACTGCCATTGCCGATAAGTAATCATCATCGTTATAATAATACTTATTGACAGTGTTGTTACCTATACCTACCTAATAAAATCAGTGGCTTTGTAAGTAAATGTATCGTCAGTGACACATGAGATCGTCAGTGACTTTTATTTATATTTATTTATCGTAGTACAATTACGATTATGAGAGTCAAACAACACAACGTGGGTGTACTTTAATGGTTCAGTCAAATGTCCCAAACTGGAGCATTACATGATGATTGAGTCACTCCCAAATTAAATTCCCTAATCGCTTTACCCACATCGCGTCTACATAAAAGTCTTTGCATCGCGTATTTACTCCATAGCCCGAATAAACAAAATTATATAAATATTTGATGACCCAATTCCAGACGAGTAAAAATAACTTAATTACTCAATTCATATCAGCGATTATCTAATCAAATTAAGGCAAGCAAAAGAAAATTAGGTCTTCAGAATTCGAATATCTTTATATGTTTTGGTATTTATTCTTAAAAATAATAAAATTTGTAAAAAGCCCAGATTGTTTTTTCTGTCACGTAAGTAATAAATACATTTTACTAAGTAATTTTGATTTTTATTGATATTTTTTCATCCTTTTATTTCCTTTTGGCTCTAGCAGTTGTACGAGTAATGGCTTTAAAAATTGTAATAATTAGGTATTTCTGATTTATGATTGGTAGCCTTATATAAAGGGCTCCTTCAAAATCCAACCAAAAGACAAACATGCAAGCAAATATAATTCACAGATTTCATGTTCTAATATATAAACTGAAACGCCCAGGGATTACTATTTTCCCAATTTCAGGCAAATAAAACCTTCAGTACGCACCTCTTGTCAGGCGGCTGGGTCGATACTTAGGTCAGACCGAAAACCCTGGGAATGCCTATCGCATTGAAATATAATTAAATCAAAAAATGCTAAAACTTAAGAATTATTCTTGCATAGGTATGTTTATTCGCGATTCGATTCATTTACATAATTTAGAGCAGTAAAAAGGTAAAGATTTCAGTTGATTGCGCTGTTTCGTAACCAAAAAAATAAGACGTAGAAAAATACTATTCGCTGAATTTTCGTTAGCGCCGTCGGTTATCATGAAAGTGATCGATGTTGTAAAAGTAACCCACAGTTACACTACAACATTGTGTGTACTTTGCGTTGTGGTATCGAACGAAGCACTAGAAACTAGAAATTTCGGATTCAATGATAAAGCGGTAGCCGGTGCAAGTGTTAATCAGAGACGACGACTCACCTGAGACGCCGCGATAGACACTGATATAATATGTGGGATTTACTGCGGTTAGGATATTATTTGTTTAACCTGAACTGACTCAAAGGACGCCCTGCGATGAGGTCGCCGGCAAAGCCTGATATGCCGCGACACGTTACTGCTTCTATTGGCGACTAGAGCACGTGAAGGCTTTAACGATTTTAGAGTTGACTCGACGTTATTCGAATATCATTAAAGGTACAAACGCAATTTTTTTAACAAATAGAAAACACCTGAAGATAATATTTATCTTCAACTAATTGTTCAACTACCATACTCATAACTTAAGGATGCTTCTCGCTGAATTTTATTATAAGAAAGGATTACAACGTCGGTATTTAATGGTACGCGCACAAAACAACTCCTTGATTCATAAAAATCTTATTCCAAGATTTCATTTTAATCGCCATAAAATGGAAAACTGGTGAACTTAAATAAACTCGTGGGTATTTTAGCAAAGTTCCTTAAGATGTGATTGCAAAACGTAACGAATAGTTATGCATTAATTTCGTTTAATTAAGATACGAGTATAGGAATATTAATGGTAGCTTATGTGTCAAGTTACAGTGTAAAATCTATTACCGTTATGAGAAGTTTTCCTAATTAAAACGAGGGAAGCCGGGGTTGCGAAATACTATCAGGTGTTTAATGAGGTTCTTTGACCTGCACAGTGCACGTGTCTAAACATTCGTAGCACTCGTTGAGGGTGCGTCCTGCGCCCTGAATCCGATGCGCGCGCAACCACCGCTGTTTAACCCTGCGAGATACAACGTACACCATAGATCACACTTGTGACAGAGAAATTCATCCAGAAGACCAGGATGTGACAGGTCCCGGAATATCCATGACTTTTCCAACCGTTTTCAGCAATCCACGCTCAGAAAATTACGTAACTGGTTGCCAATTTCACCTGGCACCTTTGGTCAGCCGTGTGGCATGACGTAATAGCATTCATTATTCGTAGGAATTGTTTGGAACAATAGTCATCATCTGTATAATCATCCTGTACCATCTTCGAACCAATAACCAATATACGGTCAACTTTCAAAAAGCACCTCTATCCTTTGGGTAGCTCAAATAGGATAATTGTAGTGGTAGTATACTGTTCCTTTCCACCACATTAGTTCCAAGGGCATTTCAGTTTTCAGGGCTTCTTCGAGCACTTTTGGACAAGTTATAACCTCTGACGATCGGCGTAGCTGCACTTTCTAGGGAGTTATGGCGTATGTATGCCATAAATATTTTGTTCTTACATCAACAGAAAATCTCATAAATTTTATATGTATATAATATCTACGAATCACGCATTGTGCAGTTAGCAGTTCATATCGATAGCACTACGTGATATATTTTATGTTAAATATTTTATGCCACAAATATAGACGTATCTTACGTTAGTCCGTGCCTAATTTATTCCCGTTTCAAACACGCTAGCGTATCCTTACGAAGGATACGCAATAGGAGTCACCTAGGGGCTAGGGAGTACGAGTACTTATGTGTAGGTAGGGTTAAGGGTGGGACTATGGAAGTGATAGTAACTCCAAGGGAACTGAACAGAACTATTTCTGTGTTGATATTTTATGGAAAATCATGAAATTAAATAACAAATTAAACATTAAAGTAAATAACATGACAGACCCGACAGGTTGCAAAATTATAAAGGCTGCAACCGGAAAAAGTTAATGTCTTGAAAAAAAATCTCTTATTATCGTCAAATCTTTAGAATCTTTAGAATTACTATGAAGTCTAAATATTATCTATATACTATCGAGAATAAAATTACATCTGTCTTTATTATTTGCATATTAAGTGATAGAGACTGGACTATTGATAATGATGATAACGATAAATTCATTCCCTTTAGATAGCAACAGTACGAGTTGTTCAGTAATAATCAATATCGCTTCCTATTAGATAATTAATTAAAAGGAATTTAGAGTTTTACACAATTTCTGTGTTCATCCGACAAAAATATCGAATAAGTTATCATGACAAATAATAATTTACTTAAGAAAAAAAACAAGCTTAATTTATGTTTTGAGATGATCCAAATAATTAGGTAGCTAATATTTAATAACTTTCAATAGGTACCTACTTAATCCCCATGTTCACCAAATAGAATTTTACCTGAAACAAAAAGAACATCATCAGTATCTCATTTCAAGATCATATATTCATACATTTGTTTTGTTTATAGATTTTATAAGAAAAGTTGACGTATAAAAACGGAAAAAAGAAACAATTTAATTTAATCACAATATTCGTGTATAGTGTATATTTAAATTATATAATTATTATTGTCTGAACTGTTAATCTTGACGAGGTTTAAGTTCCGTAAATCTTTCCAAAAATATGTTTCTCCTTCGACATAGTCGACAGAAATATGTCTATAACGAACTAATTACAAAACAAGAGGTGCTCGTCAGCTGCATAGGTATGTTATTCAGTGGAGATCATTTAAAGCTGAAAAACCGCGACAAAGGGCAAACACTGAAGCGCTTTTCTTTTCAGAAGATCCGCCTTAAAGTTTTAAAAGTCGTTGAACTAGACCGGTGCAAAACAGCAGTGTGAAAGACTGAAAATAAATAATACCACCGAGTGACCTATATAATATTTAAGCTCAGTGACAGTTGATTGTGGACATTGAACTTAAACTGTGTTTTGCTGACGACACTTTCTCAAGGGAGATACGAAATTGGCAGACTCTCGAAATATTAATGTTGATTTTTTTTAAATAACCGAACGAATTGTATCTTTCCCGCAATAAATTGTGTTCTTGACCGTACCTTGCATAAATAGGATAGGACAGTCATAGGTGTAGGTACCTTGGTACTTAGCTTTATTAAATATTTTTTAATAAAGCAAAGTATAGGGTTGAAATGGGTATACTTTTTTAACAATACGTAATTAAAACTTTAATTGAAAGTTTTAAACAGGTGTTTAGTTTTGTATTTATTGTATTATTAACTCTGAATTGGCTCTCCAGTGCTTCTCAGTGGGCTTGAACAGCCATTTCATAACTCTTAAACCATAGAGAGAAACTCTGCAATCTTTCTGTGACTAACAGTTTGGGCAGTGGGCTGAGCGATATGAGTCACTGAGTGCGTCAAAACTTTCCTTTTATAAGTCGTGTGACTTTATCTACTCAGTACACAAATTGTTCCTTGGTTGAAATTATTTTCATACTACATAGCATAATTCAGCACCCGATGAATGATCTTTCCAAGCGGTCCCTCGTAGCCAGGATACCTCGTAGACGCTTCGTAGCTCGTAGCGCGGTTACGAAAGCCGCAAGGCCGGAAATGGGTACCCCAAATTAGATTTTTTTAACAATTACGTAATAATTATTTTACAATAACCTTACAAATACGGAACTGGAGGTATTGATGGGCTTATAAAGGCAATCGAAAAAGTAAGTTCTATCCAATAACACATTTTTCGGCAAGCCTATATCGAGGCGACACGCACGATCCCAGTAACCTAATGAAAAATAGCACGCGATCGCGAGCCTTCCTGCTTGGGACCGATACTCGTAAGTCGTAACCTTCAAGGACTTTCCAGTTTGTGGCGTGCCAGGATATACGTACCAGTGATGCCTTCGGTGGTGAAATAAGGAGGCACTTACCGAGTACCTACCTAAAATATTAGGTAACTGTACATTCCGGAAAGTAAAAGCCTTCTAGGTACAAAATAATGTGTATTTGCAATTTGATTTTAGAAATTAGAATACAAATAAAAATCAATTAATTTTTTTTTGTATTCTAATTTCTGGTTAATGACTACTTTGTAAAAATCCTACTTCCTAGATAAACGTGAAAGTTTGAAGTATGGATTGATGGATGGATCTTTGTATTGTTACTCTTTCACACCGCAACTACTGTACCGATTTGGCTGAAATTTGGAACACAGATAGCTTATAACCTGCATTAACACAGGCTACTTTTATAAGGAAAAAATCTCTCTCACTCACGTTCTCACGGGATAAGCGAAAGCCCGAAATTCACGCGGGCGGAGCCGCAGGCAACAGCTAGTTTCAACATATATTTTTAAGCAGGTAGGCTTGAATCCACAGTATACGTAGGTTATACATATAGGTATACTAGCTGATGCCCGCGACTTCGTCCACGTGGGATAAAAACTATTCTATCTTTTAAGTTGGACCAAATGACAGATATTCACGAAGTTTGAACTAAATCGGTTCAGTAGTTTAGGAGTCCATTGAGGACAAACATTGTGACACGAGATTTATATATATAGGTACTAGCTGACCTGGCAAACGTTGTTTTGCCCTTAAGGGTAGTAAAAAAAATAGATAAATTGAGATTTAAACTATCCTATCTCTCAAGTTGGATCGAACTGCACATGGTGTGCGAATTTTATTATAATCGGTTAAGTGGTTTAGGAGTCCATTGAGGACAAACATTGTGACACGAGATTTATATATATTAAGATATATTATAGACAAACACAGCCTTAGGAAGTTTCGAGATATTTGAAAATATAATTTTTGTAAAGTTTTTAATGCTCCTGGGCACGCAACCTTTTAAAAATAAAAGTAATAAGTATTCAACCTGTCTCAAACCACATAGGTATGAAATATTGCTCTTTCATGAGTCATGACTTTTAGAGTGTTGTACCTATATACCTACCTAACTGAAACTTATGGACCAGTTCATAACTTATAGTTGAAAATTCGGTTATATCAAACATACTTTATGAAAGTGAAATAGTAGCAGAAAATAATACCTATAAAAATGATTTTCAGAAAACGCAAACTATGGAAGACGCAAGTATTGTTTCTGATACTGGTCTCGCCCTCTATGAAGAGCACACTGCAACTGTTTTAAAAGCGCCATCTATACAAAGCTGATCGTACCTCTAAGGTTTTTGAAGTTCAGACGTATGATAAGTTTAGCGTAGAGGGCACTAGCGATACGTTGTCGTTCAAGTCAATACGTAGCTAAGTTCAATTATTTCTGCAGGTTGCTTCTCTCACATTGTAGTGTGTAAACTCTTACACAGATGGCATTGTTACATACGTGAATACTTATAACGTGTATTCGGTGATTGAAATTACTAAAACCAAACATTTTTTGTTATCGATAATAAGTTTGTTCTTGACTAAAATCATGCCTGATGGACAGCAATGATGAGGTCTAGGATAGAGCGCGTATGAAATTGTACCTACATTAATTTATCTTGGATCAAAATCAAAAATATATGTCTCTACGATTTCGCATTGTGAAGACAACATCTCCTGAGGATGTCCCGGTGTCGGGACGAAACGTGCGTCGAAGAAAGTGATAGAAAATTGTGTGTGGTGTTTCATGTGGATAGTGTTCCTGCATATTGCATCATACAGAATTATTTCAAGTAGGTAGCGGATAATAGCAAAACAAATTAATCTGTCCTGCTAAAAATATATGTATTTCACATAGGCCTAACTTACAGGCACTTTTGAAAAGTCATTACGACCTGCGCTAAAAAGAAGCCCACACCAAACACAGTCAATTTTTCGTTTTCGTTACCACTATTTAATAATGCCTCAAAAATGGTTTTTCATGATAATTGTAAATAAAACAAAAAAAAAAGATTCCGACGAATTGAGAACCTCCTCCTTTTTTGATGTCGGTTAATAACAATATCTGTATTTATGTACAACGAATTTGTTGCAAATAGAACTGAAACATTATTTAAGAAAGTAACGACTTGAAAAATAATTTTATTTATTAAAATTTCATATACAAGTACCATATTTAGGTCATGCAGGGTGTATGAACCCTCATAAGCATCCGATCGCAAACAATAGTGCTTACAAATTCATTGTTCCCGGCCGCCAGCCACCCTCCACGAAGGGTTGGGACGTTGGGTAGGATGGGACGAGAAGGGCTTACAGCCTAATGGGGATTTAGGGCCATAAAATATTCGGTGTTTAAAGATTTTTCGGCCCAGCGAGGTTTGACTACGAGACAAGGTGAAGACAATCACAGTGATGTACAAAAAATCAAAACAAAAAGCAAACTTCACCTGGCTACACTGCCTAAAATCGAAATGGATGTCGCGGGAATCTATTCGTTTTAGACAATTTTTATTGCTATGTGCTGGCGACCTTCACTCCGCATCATGATCATGACAAATGTAGCGTTACATCATCATCAGAATTACGATACCGCGTGTCAGTGTTTACCTCACAGCGCCACCAGGTCATCGCTCAAAGCTCCGAGCCCTGACACACCTTGGCCATCAATCTTGACCATCAACTCTGAATCCCGCTTTCAAAACTATTTTACTTTAAGTACAAAGAAGCTCGCTCAGCAATGCACAAAGGAGTGGGTTTATCCGACTATCTATATAAACATTTGATGCATACTTTCTAGGTACCCTTGTATACAGTGTCTATTTCGTAAGATTCCGAGTCTCACTGACATTGAAATTAGTCCTGATAAGAAAGAAGACCAGTTTTTGTTTTATTAATTAAATTAAATAATTATTTTACGATTCATATATATCTCACAGACCAAGAGTCTGTTTTGTATAATTAATATTTATTTATACTTATTTCATAGGTTAATATTATTTGTAAAAATTGACGCAAAAATTTAAATCTTATTTTGTCTTAAATCCAGTTATCAAACTTGTTAGATTTCTCTAACATCATAATGAATATAAAATATTAATGTAGCAGCAGTAGGTAGGTAGGTATAGACCGATTATTATGCATTTTATTTTCTATGCAACGTCAAAAGAATAGAATCTAGAAAGTCAGAATCCTGATTGACGTCACCTATCTACTTAATTAATCAATTAATTTACCTATTTCGATTGAAAGTTAACGTGCGTTTAACATTAACATGTTCTGGCAATGTTAAATCAATTAGTATGCGACCTCACACCTCAGCTGCGTTTAGAATATAATGAAACTGAGAAGCAACATTCTATTCACGTAGTTAGATCATAGCTGTGTCAAAGGTTCCAAAATCTTTATATAAGTGATACGTAAGTACATATATTATAATATCTACAGTTAAAAATCATCGTTTACATTACCTTATATTAAAGGTATATAGGTAATTGCGTCTGTAGGTAATTACAGTACCTAGGTTGATTACCTAAATGTTGATTACCTAAATGTTTTAAGAAAAGTTACGGGGATTAAGGACACTACATCAGAGTGGTGCACTATAGAGTTACTGAACACGTTAAGCTCTAGGTATCGAATTCTTAGTATTTTTGTATCCTGTACTACTGCAATCAACAGGGCTTCTGTTGGTTTTTAAAAAAAAGTTTTTGTACTAAACAAAAGAAAGCATTTCTTAGCATTTTTATAAAAGGTACTGTTTTATTGGACTCATCGGTTAATTTGCGACTCCTAATTGTGAGGACTCACGCTAAGTCCCTACCAAATTGTACTAATCGTTGTATCCTTGTAATTGCTGCAATTCATTCAGTGCGGAGGCGAAAAATTGCCCACGTTTAAGAACAATTACGTCGTTTTAAAAATCCTTAAATTCAAATATGGAATGGTTGCCAAATGTATCCAGAATAAATAGCATCCAAAGCAAACCATAACGTATTTAACATTCTGAAGCTATTAGTTAAGTCCCACACACCTAATCATAGAATTGACTCATAAATTGACTATAGATAGGTACTTAATTAGAAAAAAATTGGGACATGCAAGAAACAAGCTTTTGCCATACTTTTACTAACCTAATGATGCCAAAGAAGCTAACAGAACTCTTTAATCTAAGGTTATTCAACCAAAATGAAGCAGTTGAGAAGTCACTAAAATTGTGTAATAAAGGAAACGAAGATTTCCTTGTGGCCCATTAAAATAGCATCGGTTTAAACTATGACATTCGAAGGTGGGACGTGCTGCGCCGAACTCGTCCGGCAATTTACCAATCACGGGCGAAATGAGACCAAACGACAATTACCCTTGACGCTGGGTTACGCACGTATTTAGTCAGAAACAACAAGCTGTCACTGAATCTGGAAACTTAAAAGAATCGCCAGCTATATCCTCATCCAAATCGCTCTAGGAAAATTGTCTTATCCTGTTTTAGTCCAGGAATGTAACTGACCTTTCTGTAAACGAAATATGGTCATTTGAATATAATGTCATGGTGATTTACGCCAGGAACTTCTTGGGTAGTTGTATCTTCGTCTCCAGATACACGTAAGTATATTTAGACAGAAGACAAACTGTAGGAGCCATTAACTTACCATTCATAATTCATTTATCTGTGTCATCAAAGGTAACAAATAACTGTTTTAAGGCCTGGCCAACGCTACAATACTTACCTTTTTTACTGTTGGACTAGAAACTGCCTAGGACCCAGATACACTACTTACCAAGGTACATGTAGAGTTGATTGCTACTTGTGCCAATACAAGTAACAAGACTGTATACCTACGTATCTATTAGGCCATGTCACAGATATCTAGAACGATGTTATTCGACTTCTTGGAAAGTAAAGGCCAAACACAAATCAATTAAAAAGAAATGTCCAACGAGGTGGTTCTAAACATCTTGTTAAAATTCAAAAGGTTTAGTCTTGTCCCCGTAGAATAAAGATAAAAGTTACCTATTGAATTAAAACTTTCTAATTTTCATTTAAATAGTTTTGCTAACACAGTCTATTTTTAAACCACAGGAACACAAAATCAAAAATATGTACCTACTTATTCGTGAATCCACAAACCTGATGAACTTTTTGAGTTAACTTCGATCCCGAAGGGATTCATGTTAGGGGATCCTGGTGGACCACCCCCAAAAGATGGCAAGTTACCCGATTACATTTGCCGTGGTGAATCTATGGTGATGAAGTCGTAGTAGGTACCACAAAAATCCTTCGAGACTATTTCCCCGCGGTTAGTAGGCCCATCTGGTTATACAAGGGATTGCTTTTGCACAACGAGCCAGCCTAGCTGTTCAACGCGAAAATTCAACCAGTATCCTTGGCACTATTC
This sequence comes from Coenonympha glycerion, assembly GCA_963855885.1. NCBI lineage: Eukaryota > Metazoa > Arthropoda > Insecta > Lepidoptera > Nymphalidae > Coenonympha > Coenonympha glycerion. The sequence goes on along the minus strand of OY979637.1, from coordinate 8,197,196 downwards.
CACACGGGCAAGACTTTTACAGTATGCTTACGTAAAATAAGTTACGTTTAGTTGTATTGTAACATTTTCAATTAAAATAAGTTGGCAAGTCCATCGAAATGCGTTTGAAAATAAAAACAGACGGAGGATATAATTTAGCAATACGTCTTAGAGTCCCTATTGTTCAGTGCACAGATCATTAATCAAGCCATTGTGAAGGTTCGGGATCATCTGGGCGCGCCCACTGGATGCTGAAATGATTTAGCCTATTTTATATTCCTAATGATAATGAATTAAGCGTGTTTTAAAGAAGTTTTTTTGAAGAAAAAACATTTGTTACAATCATTTTGGTATGTTTTTACAAAGGTATAGTCACTGAGGTTGGAAGCTTTGCGATAGTGTAGTAGTCTATGATAGTTAATAATAATCTACCATAGACATACTTTACTTCCTCATTTGAAAAGACGCGATGCGATTAATTATTTTATGATAATGTACCTAACGCATAAAATTCACATTAACTCTTGCACTAAAGAAAATGCATTAAAAATGTCGGGAAATAAATGTTCATGATCAAAGATGCCGCAGCCAAGAGTTTTGTGTCACGTCATTTAATTTATCATTGTGAAAGTCTTAACTAAAAGTTGATACATCGTTGCTCATAAAAAGATAAATTAAGTGAAAAAACTAAAAACCATAAGGTTCTTAAACTATAATACACCATACACTCCATAAAAACCTACTTACATATTATATTATTTTTAACATCACAGTTAATTGGTACTATGACGGATGACCTGCATTTAACAAGGGGCTGAATACATTTCAATCAATACAGTTAATTAGCTCGTTGAAGCTATTTTGATTAATAAAGTGTGTTACGAATCCTGGCCATAACGATTCAACAAGCTTATTTTACGCTAGAATTTAATTTACGATAAACCTACGATAGGTACTTTACGTAATTTTACGTAACTGTTTGTATGACATAATCACATTCCACATCTTGGTATAAAGCGACCCAGATATTTATCTGGCATCCTTATTGGCTGTCTTGCACAGAAAGTTTAATATTGTTCACTTAATAAAACGTAATACAGGGAATATCGTGGGAGAAGAAAAGCTCTTGGCATCCTGGAATGCGTCATGGAAATAACCTATGAAATAACGAACATGGGTCCGTACTTCGTAATACATAAAAGTGTGTCAATTCATTGTCAGTAGATAGCAGAAGAATTCTCATTTTTTTTAAGATTCCGGTTCTCAATTGAATAGGTTGCGGGCTTTCAGGGCAACCCAGTTCGGGCGCGTTGGAATCCTAGTAGGTAAATCTAACTTAGACATTTCACAGAAACGAGAGCTGAGACAAGTGACACCCTTATGTGGTAGATGTCCAGCGTACTCGAGCGAAACGTTTTTGTTCCATTTTTCTGATACGAAGCGCTAAGGTGTGGAACTTCACCCTTCCAGCTTCCGTGTTTCAAGCCAATATAATCTGGGTGCCTCAGATCACTTCAAACAAGGTAGGTGCTTTCAAGAGAAGTGAAGAAGTGAGAAGTGATGAAGTGAGAATAAGAATGGGCATTTCTAGGAAAGTGCGCTTCATCCTAGACCTCATTGCTCTCCATCAGATATGATTGAAGTCAAGCGCAAGCCTAAAAATATTTTAAAAAGCCTGCAAGTTAGGCCTATATGAAATTGTGAAATATATCATTTTGAGATTGAGTTCTTTTTTCAACTTTTATATCTTGATATCGAAATCAATGGCAGCCTTTGGTCCCAATCACAGCTGATCGCAGAAGAAACTTTTTTTTTTTTTATTATTATAATGGAGGAGGAAAATCCTCATGGATACTAGCTACTTCCTGACTTCCTGCCGTTAGCTAGCATGCCCGACTTCACTGCTGCTGGTTGCGCAGTGACCTCACGGACTAAAAACCTCCTCCCGCTCACCGCTCTAGGTCTTCCCGGAACCGCCGGTAGCATTACATCAGGAAGGCCGCTGTTTATTTCAGGCAATTATTAATTGTCTGACTGTCCCATTTGTCTTTTTCTCTTGTCTGTATTATAATATGTCTTAACAGGTTGGCATATCTATCCCATTTTTCTTGGTTTTCCAGCATTCTTGATATCTTATTTTTTGGGCTCAGTCTTTCCTCACCACCATCGGCTCGCTGTCTCTCGTATTCAAAAACGCGGCATTCAAATATTGCATGCTGGGGGGTATCATATTCCCCGCAGTATGAGCATTCGTCGCTTATAGCTTTACCTATGGAGTATAAGTACGAGTTAAAGACACCATGTCCCGTCAACGCTTGTGTAATCCAACTTTCTACCTCTCCGTGCTTGCGCTCTATCCAGGTTTTCAGATTAGGTATTAATTCTTTTGTCCATTTTCCTTTTCCCTCCTTCCTCCATTCGATTTCCCACTCTGACAGAGTTCTTTGCCTTTCTTCTTTTGGTGTTTTTCCATCTTCATTATTGTATCTCCTTAAGCGTTCAAGAGCCAATAGTTCTATAGGTATTAAACCAGCTACCACTTGTATAGCCTCCAGAGAGGTAGTTTTGTTAGCGCCACAAATTCGGGTGCCAAGTAATCTTTGTATGCGCGTAAGTTTTCCTTTGTGCTTGGCTATTTTGAGAGTTTTATGCCATATCGGTGCCCCGTACAGCATAATGGAGTTTGCAACAGATGCCAGAAGCCTTCTCTTGCTAGCTCGTGGTCCCCCCCTTCGAGGCATTAGTCGTCCCAAAGCTGCAGTTAAGCGCTCAGTTTTTCCTGCGACTTCTTCAAGATGCTTATCGAACTTGAGATTTCCGTCGAGCCATATGCCAAGATATTTCAGTTTTCCCCGGGGCTGGACATCCACTCCTTCAACTGAGAACTTTATTGGTCCGTGCTTTTTTCTTCCACTGAGCATAATTGCTTCGGTTTTTTCGGGAGCAAGTCTTAATCGCTTCAATTTCATCCAGCCACTTATTTGTTTGAGAGCCGTGTTCGCTCTCTTCATCAGTAGTTTCTCTTCTGGAGCTGATATTATTAGCGCTAGGTCGTCCGCGAAGCCTACAAGCTGTACGTCCCAGCCCAGGTCAAGTCTTAATATCTCGTCGTATAGTAGATTCCACAGGGTTGGTCCCAAGATGGAGCCCTGTGGTACCCCGCTACTTATATTATATCTTTCTGTCTTTCCTGCGGTGTCATTTACAATTATTTGTCTTTGATCTAGATAGCTATTGATCAGATTGTATATATATTGAGGTAGCTTTCTTTTCTTAATCTCCTCTAATATAGCTTAGAGCAGAAGAAACTTAGACTTCTTTACTGTTGTCCCAATAAAATGTTATAGCCGTGTTTGTACTTTTGTAGCTATATTATATCGATAAATTTGCCCCATTGCCAAGGTAAGTAGAGGGTAAGAAAGCAAGGTAAGTATAGAGGGTAAGAAAGAAGAAGTTGCTTTGTAATTTTGCATTCATTATGTGCAAGTATCAGTCTTATTACAATATTTCCACGAACATATTGTATCACATCAGAGACACGACAAGATTAAATTTTATCCGAGCGCATGCTTCGTAATCAGTACAAACAATAGGCAATCCCGCCAACGAAGCTGGGCTGAGGAGGGCAAAGACACTGCATTATCATTTAACGAGAACAAGTGACTTTAATTGTGTTTATAGCATTAAACTCACACAATGGGAATGTCCACTCTCAGGTTTGCATCCAGGCCACGCTACGGTTGCGTTGTATATTTGAGAATATGAACATTGTGTACAGTATATTCATATAAAGCCTAGAATCACGAAATTTCTCGTGTAGGATATATAAAAAGAACCTAAAGTGTAATTGTACTTGTAATACCTAGGGTATTACAAGTACAATTGCACCTTACAAGTATAATTGCACCTCTTGCTTGTTGTTTATGAAGACGGTCGGAAAAGTCGGTTGAAAAATGAATATATAAAAGGTAATGAAGGTCTTAAAGAAAAACATCGTTGGAGATAGTAGATAATGGTAGATAGGGTTAATAATTACATATGACGAATTGCTATGAAGTTGATACATATTTCCATACAAACGATTTTTCTTGTATTCTACTTTTTACATTCCCATGTCATCATAGCAGGAATGCTCAATGTACATTGTACCTACACGCATAAAATAAAAGTGTATTTTACTGTAGTCTACAAACAATGAACCCGTGAGAAACTTAATGCATCAGAAAGTCCCTGCATAAGAACTTGTGTTACTCGTATTCCCCTTAAAACATCTGGCGCCCAAATTCATGGTATAAAGTGCAGTATTATTATATTAATATTGTAAAGAAAGAGTGATTCTTATTTTATTCATTTGTATGTCCTTCAATATCGCTGCATTGTAGTAAATGATTTTGTTGTAAGAATCTCTGGCTAACTTAGGCATGCTAATATATATTGAGCAAACTTGGTTCGTACTTCATAAAATTGCATATCAAAGCGAAATAATTCACTGGTCATTAAAAATAAAAATAGCAGATATTTAACGGAATACTCGCCTTCGTAGGTACGAATCGATATACGTATAGAGAACGATGAAAACTGCAGAGATTTTTAACGAATCGATGTATTATAGAGAACGATGAAAACTGCAAAGATTTTTAACGGATATTTTCGCCTCGCTGAGGAGTGAGGAAGCATTCATTAGTGGAGAGAGGTGTAGATACGAGTACCTAGTTTAAGAGGCCTTATCGATATGTTCAAGTGCTTATATACGTTTTGAATAATATTATGAAAACATCAAAAATCATTCAAGTCAAAGTCAAAATTAAAAGACCTAAGTATAACTTTCGTGGTCTAAGCGGTAATGATTACTCTCAGACTACATAAAATGATTACTCTACTAGTGACTTTATTGTCCGATTTCCCGATAAAAGGTAATTCTTAAAGTAAATTAATAACAGTCAAAATACCATACAACATTTTATAGGAACGAGGATCAAAAGCTTTTCAAATCCTTCACAGAAGTACCTTCAATAAACTCTATTAACTTCTACTAGTTAACTTTGCAAATGTATCAAAGATGCCAGCCAGTCATTCGCAGATAGTTAAGAAAACATTAGTAACAAAACACCGCGAAACTTCTTTTTAGTAGATAGGTACAACATTAGATTACGTATAGACCCTTGTATTTTACAATAGTCAATAGATAGAGATCCTTTTATCAGCTAAATGAAAATGAGGTAATAATTTTTGTGAAATTAATAATGTACTAATATTCTGCAAGATTTAAGGGCTCTGTGACAGATGATCACATGTGTATTTTGCCACCCAAGTGGATATGCTCGGAAACCTTAATTCCTATCAGTAATTAAAATTAGCTTGTCAGAAAAATGACGACATTTAAAAGACCACCCACGCTGTTGGTTTCGAAAAGACAGATTCCTTGAATGTTCATGCTTTTGTGGCTCACGAAGGAGGCATGTTATTCAAATAATTTTAAATTTAGCATCAACCATCGCAAAGACAAAAGTTTCATCATGAAATTCTTTGTCAAACGTTATCGGGGTAACAAATGGGGCTAATTATTAGCAATTAGCAGGGTTGCATGAAATCTGCACGCGAGCGGGCTGTGTCAGGCACGACTTTGGATTCCTAGAACGTAAAATAGTACACTAGGTGTCATCACGGCCAACCTTTCGACTTGTATCTTTTATATTTTCTTAGCAAAGGGACAACAGCAAATATATAAAAGAATTCATATTTAAAGAGAGGATCGTTGTTTAAAATATAAATAAATATATATCAGAACATTACACACATCGCAATCCAGCCCCAAAGTAAGCGATAGCTTGTGTTATGGGTACTAGATAACTGATAAATATACATACGAGTACGTATGAATTTAATATATTGAAAAACACCCAAACATTGGAAAACATTTATTTTCACCACACAAACATTTACCAGTAGTAGAAATCGAACCCACGACCTCCGACGCAGACAGGTTCGCTACCGCCACGCCATTTGGTCGTTGAAAGATCTATTGTTACGTTCTTTTTAATAACTATAGCTCTGAATTTTATAATTTTCAGAATTATCACGGAAAACTAGCGCTGGAAATGACAACGCAATCGATGTTTCCCGATTGATTTCGTATATACTTATGTATACTGTACTTAAATACGAGACCAATAGGTGCTTTGAAATATTTTGTCACTAATTTTTATTTTAGTAAATACCTAGTGAGATTTTTGTCTTTATCTTATAAACAAGGTCGATTAAGACTTTTTGCTATTTCCATTTAGAAAAAGAGTAAAAACATAAAATAAAAACCCTGGCTGAGTATTATATAAAGGGTGTAACATAAGTGGGTATGTTTGTCTGAGATACCTGTATATATTCTGTATATATAAAGCTGCTATTATTCTCGAAAATTCATGATTTTTCAAATACCCGAAAACCACTCCGAAGACAAAGCGAAATAAGCATAAATATGAATTTGCAAATAGCTTTGAATGACTTCTTCAAGTTTTATTTTTCTTGATTAAACGATTCTGTAATAAACAGACCGAAATAGCCTGCTGCAGGTCATCCAGATTACAGCTTCGGATAAAGATAACGATGCAACGCGTAGGTACGAAGCTTGTGCATGACAAAATCTCGTATCTACATCCAAATATTATAAATAACACTGAAACTATGTTATCTTATCGTAAACACCTCTGTGATTATAATCTATAGCACTTAATAACGAGGATGGTGAAAGCAGATATTATTCGATTGTGTAGAGTAACCCAAACAAGATAATTCTAAAGAATCAATAATAATTTATGATTGGCAATAATTTTTTTTAGGAATTTATAGTTTACTAGCTGAACCGGCAAACGTTGTTTTGCCATTAGGGATATAAAAAATAGTTTACGACCTACTCTCAAACTTACCAAACATACACAGAAAATTTCATAACAATCGGTTGAGCCGTTTCGGAGGAGTTTGGTAGCTAACAAGAGACACGAAAATTGTATGTATTGAAGAAATTATTTATCCGTTTATTAGTACGGTTTACATCTTTTAGCACGAGTTTATACTATCGACGTTTTCGCTCATAATGAGAAAAAAAAGATTGTAGAAGTGTATTTCAATAAACCTGAATAAAATATCATCTACAAAGAAAAGTGGGTAAGAAGTGGTTATTCTTAGTATTGCCACCTACAACCGATCTATTTGTAGCTACATTAGCACGGTCAACGAAACCTATTGCAAAATCTAAATTTAAGTAAGTATGTATATTTTACGATTTTTTACAGTTTTGTATATAGTATTTTACCATTGCAACTAATTATTACAGTGAAATACCTACAGTAAATTTAAATATGACAGACAGACAAAACCTGAAATACTTACAAACTAGGGTGATTCTATTTATACTGTTCAAGACTCAAGTCCTTACTCTCTTATGAACTCTTGTTAAACTCACTAATTGTGAGAGGGCATTTGTCTCCATAACGCTAATTGGTAACGTACCTCCCACTTGTTTTCAAAATCACAAGTGTAATTCGTGTAGGTTGACTCTAACTGAATAAAATGCCCAATATGTACCTACCTACAACTCTTAACTTGTTAACCAATGCAACCTCTTGAAGTCTTCCAAATAATTTGTATATAATTTATATTATACGCATATTTAGGTACCTTCCACGATGGTCGACATGCATGACTACCAATTTATTAGGAACAAAAAACGCAAAGTATTAAATTTTTGAAGCTTGAATAAAAGTTAATTTTTAATTATACACGTTGTGTTTTGAATTTGATGCATCATAACACAATTTGAATGGATTAGCGAATTTAAGGCAGAAGACTGAAAAAAACTTGATAGGTAAGTACTGTAAATTAAACTTCACCTTTGGAATCTTATTTATTTAAGGGCCGATTTTTGAATCGCCAGATAAACGTTATAAGGAATAAATATGACGTTTTGACATATTTTGTATGGCATATGTTTCATAGTCTATCTATCTGGCAATTGCTAAACCGGCCCTTAACGAAATGCCTATCAGATACTTTGGCTTAACTACAACCCTTCATTATTCATCAAGCTTGGATTGAACACATGAAGGAGCAACAGGCGTAAGAAAACATGAATAGCAGCTTTGATTGACTGAGCTAACATCTAGAATATACGAGATACCTAGTCTACATCAGAATCTGTCTTTACTTATATGAATAATAGTTTTTTCATTGCATAGCTAAACTTGAGTCACCAAAACTACACTGGAATAATAATTGATGATCACAATAGTTTCCACAAAATACTCGTAACTTAGTTAATTCCATAAAAAGACTGACAACGTAAGTTTACGTGGTCTTACATAGCTCATTAGCATTCAAATGAAGGCATACATGTATATGCCTATGTAAGTACAATGATAGCATCAACATTATTTATATACACACACATACTATAGTAGCGGTGTTTATATGTTCCAGAATTACCTTTTCAACTTTTATAATTATTTTACAATCCAGTAACGCAATGGCCCTGCCACCTACATTGTTTATATTAATTTCATTTGAAAATGAATCTGTTCTTTCTACATTATTTTCATGCTTAACTGTGCAACAAACAATACCTATGATGGTATCTAACTTCTAAGTTTGACTTTGTTCTTTAATTTAGGTAATTAATTAATGTTGCCAAAAGGTATAGTAGTCTAATTTTTAATGGAGATGTCCAAAATTTTAAAACATTTTACAATCTACACCGGACTTGGTACTGTAGTATTTTTCTGTAGGAAATCCGTAAATGTTAAGATTAACATTAATGTTAATGATTAATTATCGTCAAACTAGGTTACCTAATGACGAAGTCGATATAAAGCTTTGTATGATACGTTGATTAGTCAGGGGAAGCTTATATCTAGTCACGTACAGGAGAGTGCTTGAGTTCATATAGTGCCTTTGTTTGGTTGGGTAGTGTGTAGAATACCTATAGATAGACGAACTTTAGCTGCGACAAAAATTAGAAATACGGTGTTGTCTGTTGGTGTTGCTAAGCCAGAGTTTGCTTCAAAATTTTAAATATTCTGGATCGCTAAGTGACTTGTTGTTAGTACGAGTAATTCAAAGCTAAGGTTTGAAAAAGATGTTTAGGATAAAAATATTCTTGTTATGGTGATTATTACTTAATGTTTGAAATTATCTGCTACTGAAAAATACATTTTTTTTTTAATAAATTTTATTGTGGTCAATATGAAATTTATCACTTAAAGGTAGGTACTTTATTGATAACACAGGCATAGGTATCGAATTAGGAGTTCCTAAGTTACTTAATCGTACTTTTGACCAAAGAGAAAACAGAACGAAAATCCTTATAATTTCTGCCTGTCTGCTATCTGGCACCGGAAGACTATCGGAAGTACAATATATTTATGTACGACGATTGTTAAAAGTGGCGGCAAAGCAATGGTGCAGTAAAATAACAAAAAAAATGTAGAGTGGTTGGGGATTTCGTGTAACTGAGAAACAAGAGAAAACTGCTAGAACGTTTACCGTTTGGAACGTTTCATTGTACGTTTAGGTACCTACAATACAATGTTGATGGATTTTCAGCTACGTGGGGGAAAATTCTGAAAAATTATCCATACGTGAGAATTTTCCTGATGGTATTAAGTATACGAATTCTCTTATATTTAATGTTTAATTATATATGTAAGACATTGAGGATCTCCAAAAACAAACAACAAATTGTTTCTCTGAAAGTACAAAGTTTTGTTTTATTAACAAGTCTTTACAAAAGTTATTATCAAGTTACGACAATTACACTTCTATCTCACCTGAAAGTACAAAGAAACGACATTTAAAGTTCACTAAATATCGAGTCCTCAATCACATTCTTTCTATTAGTTTTTATAACAATAAAATGCACAAAACAATCTGCGCGTCCCACGCCATTTTAAATCATAGACACAGATCAATATCATAGCCGACAGACAGCTGATACGCGAAGCGCGGCAAATTCAAATGAATGAAATGTCACTCATTTCATTACATCTCCCCCCCTAAGAGCGAAAATTCTAAGCAATATATCTGTAAAATGTACTTATAAGTCATCTTCATATTCATTATCATCTCCTTCATCTTCTTCAGCCTCTGTTATGACAGGTTGCAATTTTGTTATATGAAATAATGTTGATTCTGTTTTTCTGTTGCCTGTATCAATCCTATAAATGGAATTCGATATTTTCTCTATTATTTTGAAAGGGCCTATTTTTAATTCGTCTAATTTCTTTCTATTCAGTCTATTTCCATTTTCTACATATACACTGTCTCCTACATTAAATTCTTGCATTTTTCTATTTCTATCAAATATTTTCTTGTTATACTCATGAGATTTTATTGTATTCTCTAATGCCAATCTTCTATCAGCAATCCACTTGTCTTCCTTTTCCATCGTTTTGAATTCATTTGGTAGAATACTGACATTTGTACCATCCAGTAAATATTTTGGTGCAAAACCTGTAACGGAGTGTTCTGTTTCATTATATTTTTGTATACATTCTCTTGCCAGTGTTGTCCATGTTCTCTTATTATTTTTCTCATTCATTTTACACCTTATTTTATTTACTATTGTTTGGTTTAATCTTTCATTCAAGCCGTTCGAGAATGGTGTATTCACGGCTGTAAAAATTAGTTTAATATTATTTTCCTGCAAAAATTGTTTAAATTCTCTTGAATTTATGCCCGGATATTGATCTGTCAGGATAATTCCAATCTCATCTGTCTCTAGTACTTTCTTTGTTAAATTTATAAAGTCACATGCATTCTGGGTTTTCGAAGTCGCAATAAATGCATATCTTGTGTAGTGATCTACTAAAAGGTGTAGATATTTCTTTGTAGACCTAGATCCTCCAAATCCACCAATAGTATCCATTGACATTATTTCAAATGGTTTGGTAGCTGGTCCCAGTTGTGACATTAATCCAATTTTTTTTTGACATCTTGATTTATTTTTTATGCATATTTCACATGTTTTACAAATATTTATGATATTTTTTGTTAGGTTTTTAGCCTTATATATTGAACTTATTTTTTTCTGCAGTTGTCTGATCCCAATATGGCATAAATCTTCATGCACCTTTTTTATAAGTTTTTTACTAAATTCTTCTGAGAGGATAATCTTTTCCTGTTTCTTTATTTTTTTATAATAGATATTATTTTTTAGTATTAAATTTTGTTTCTTTTCTCTTATTGTTTCATTTTTCTCTTGGTCTCCAACTATATCTTTTATTTGTATTAAATTAACTATTCTCAATGTTTCCTCTCTGTTATCTTCTGGTTCTAATACAGGGTTTCGGCTCAAACAGTCTGCTTCTACATTTTCTTTACCAGGTATATATTTTACGGTAAAGTCATACTGAGATAGGTAGTATGTGAGATCACCCAATTCTTCATCTGTCCTGCATTTAATGTTCATGTTCTCTAGAGGTTTGTGATCTGAGTAAATGGTGAATTGTTTTCCGATGAGCCAGTGCTGCCAATATTTAACAGCTTCTTTCATAGCAAGACATTCTAAATATATAGCCTTTTTCCGTTTTTGATGTTCATTCAATTTTTTTGAGAAATATGCCACCGGTTTGTCTTTACCATCTAGTTGTGTCTGTTTTAATATTGCTCCAATGCCCTCCAAAGATGCATCGGTAAAGATTTTGATTGGTAAGTCTTTGTCGAATATTTCCAAGACCGGTTGCGAACATAAATATCTTTTTATCAGATTGAATGCTTCTTCACATTTCTCTGACCATACAAATTTCTCGTTTTTTCGTAATAAATTGTGTAATGGATCTAAGATAATTGCACTTCTTGGTATATAGTCATGGTAGAAGTTTATTTTTCCCAAAAATTGTCTGATGTTCTTTTGCGTCTTAGGAGTTGGAAAGTTCCTTATTGAAATCAAATTGTCTTTAAGTGGTCTTACTGAATTGTTCTGAATTATATGGCCGAGGTATTTTACCGAGTCTGAAGCAAAGGTACATTTCTTAAACTTCAGTCTAAAGCCTTCTTTAATTATTGCCTCTAATACATTTCTAATGTGCCTTATATGTTCTTCAAAGGTAGACGAGTATATCAAAATATCATCAATATAGTTAACAGAGTATCCTGTGAGATTGTGTTTTCTTAGAATATTGCTTAAGATTCTCTGGAAAATTGCTGGTGATGTTTTCAAGCCAAAAGGGAGGCAGGTCCAGTGGAAGTGGCCATCTTGTGTGACAAATCCTGTTTTACTTCTGTCTTCCACCCGTAATGGTATTGCCCAAAATGCTGAGTTTATATCTAGTGTAGTAAAATACTTGCAATTTCTAGTTTTAATAATTAGATCATCTATCAAAGGAAATGGTTGAGCTTGTGGTATAACTATTTTGTTTAACTCTCTGAAATCTACACTTAAACGGGATTTTCTATTTTCACCTTTTTTAAACGCCAATGTCACTGGAGCAGCGAAAGGACTGTATGATTCTTCTATTAAATTGTTCTTTAGTAACATCGATATTTGCTCTTCAATTTCTAATCTATCTTGTATTGTACATCTGTATGGTCTTTTACTACAATATTTATTTACTTGTAAATCTATGCGAGCTTCATAATCTTTAACTGAACCTATATCATACTTGTCCTTAGCAAATATTGTTTTATATTCCTTTATAATTTTCTCTATCTCAATTTTCTTTTGATTATCTAAATGGTCTGTCATACTTATAAATTCCTCTGTTTCTATGTGTTCATTGAAATTTACTGTATATTTTTTTATATTATTATCTTCATTTCTGTTATCTTTAGACATCCTGTCTATTTTATTTGTTATTTTCTTTTGTTCTATCTGCAAGTTCTCATTTTGGGTTAATCTGAATTTCTTTATCATATCTAATCCGATTATGAAATCATCAAAATCTTCATTTTCTACTATGTATACATCCACCTCTTCTTCTAAATCAAATATTTTAATTTTTATTGTTATCAAGCCATCCATCTTCTTCACACCATTAACCGTTTTCATGTATGCTATGTTCACATCATCTTTTTTTTCTTTTACTTTTATTAATCTTGAATTTATTATAGAAATCTGTGAGCCTGAATCATAAATACCACTCACTTCTAGTTTATTTTCTAATAAAAGCTTGATTTTGATTAATGGTGTGCTTACTAGTTTTTTTTCTCAGTATTTATGTCTACTTCAATTATGGAGTTATTTTAGTTGTTTACATTTGAGTAGTATTTGAGTAGTTTACATTTTTAGTTTTAAGAACTTTTTCAGGTTCATTTTTATTTTTCTTGAACCAACATGACTCCTCTGGATGATATCTAATTCCTTTGTCCAAAGACTCACAAGTCTTACATGACTTCTTCTCATAAGTTTTATTTTTATTATAAAATGTACTGCTCTTTATGTTAGTTGAGTTTTTCTTATACATCGTGCCTTCATATTTTCTTATCTCGTTGAACAAGTCAGTAGTGTTGTTGAGTTCATCCCTGTTTAACTTATTTAAGATAAATCCAGGTAAACCAGTTGCAATAAGATCTATCATTGTTTTGGAATCTATAGATTTGTTTATATCTAATAAAAGCCGTTCTTTTTTTATGGCATAATCAATTAACTGTCCTTCTTTATACCTAAATGCGAGAGCATATGTGACTATGTCCCATCCTTGGTTTTTAAAAGTTTCTAAAAACTTGTCTTTCCATTCACTCCATTCAGAATTTATTGTTAGTTTTATGATCATCGAGCTATACCAATCCAAACAAGGTTTATCTAAAAATAACCTCAAAATATCTATTTTTGTCTCATCTTTTGTTATATTAAAGCGCGCACACTCTTTTTCAAAAATTTCTATCCATTGCATCGCATTAGGATTTTTGCTTGTGAATTTTTCAATAATAAATTTTTCTGAGATATGTTTTAAGTTATGTTGACTTTCTTTCTTAGTTGTAGTTTCTATTAATTGTTCCAAGATTTGTTGCAAAGTGTCATTTTTGTCCTTTGCTTGTGTTGTGCTCACTTCATCTAAATATTGATCTAAAAATTGCATATTACCTTCCTCATCTACATATGTCTTCTTTAGATTTTCATCCAACTTTATCCATACTTTTCTACTCTGGTGTCTTTTTTTAATGCTATTTTTTACTTTTGTGAAAGTGTTCGTTTTAACAATATATGTATGATGACTCACCGGCTTCAGTTCCTCGGGTAAAACATAACATTTTCCTTCTTCAGTAGTAAACGTAACGTAACTCGTAAACTCAAACTGAAGCCGGTCCATATTTTCTTAGTTCACAAAAATGTCGTTTTGTAAGACATTGAGGATCTCCAAAAACAAACAACAAATTGTTTCTCTGAAAGTACAAAGTTTTGTTTTATTAACAAGTCTTTACAAAAGTTATTATCAAGTTACGACAATTACACTTCTATCTCACCTGAAAGTACAAAGAAACGACATTTAAAGTTCACTAAATATCGAGTCCTCAATCACATTCTTTCTATTAGTTTTTATAACAATAAAATGCACAAAACAATCTGCGCGTCCCACGCCATTTTAAATCATAGACACAGATCAATATCATAGCCGACAGACAGCTGATACGCGAAGCGCGGCAAATTCAAATGAATGAAATGTCACTCATTTCATTACATATATTACGAAAGGAGTTGCTAAATCTCTAATTATGGTGCACAATATTTTTTAGTTTATTTAATAGGTATTTGATGAGTAGATAACTTTAAATCTATTTCCACGGTAGTATATAACTACTCCTAAAACAGTGCTCGTTAAAAGGTTCCGCCTAACAAGATTTGTGGACCGCGGTGATACAAGTCTAACGAGCCCTTTGATCAGCGAAATGGAATTAATTAATAGTAAGTAGAACTTACTCTCTCCCCTTTTTAGTATCTTGTGCTCTTACTCTTAGGGTTATGATTTGGAATCATTAATTCCTCGGTCTGTATCTATTACTAACTCACATACTCCACTAATACACTACGTATTTTTTATGGAAAATAATAACGTGTCGCTGAATGTTCGTTTACCTGATGTTTAACACTATACCTATTGCATTGCAATGTCATACGCTGCATTGCACTGCGTTTTTCCTCCTGAGACATCGATTTCCACTTTACGTAGTAATGTCGCCGGATTTAGTTTCCTTTAAACCCGCAATACAGTACCCATCCGGACGAATAAACTGCAAGAAGAGCCCTACCATCTGGAAAGCAGACCTAAGAGCTACTATTATGGGTAGGTATTCTGTGATTTAAGTTCAGCAGTGGACATCCTTTACATCTATATGATGAGAAATGAGAATGAATCGAAAACAGCAACCTATGTGTGTAAAGCAGTGATAGCTAAAAAGCACTGATAGCTCAGTGGTTCTGACCTCTGCCTCTCATAAGGAGGAGGTTCGAATTCTGGGCACCTCTGACTTTTGCGAGTTATGTGCGTTTTTAGGAAACATATAATATATCAGTTGCTTAGCGGTGAAGGAAAACATCGTGAGGAAACCTGCATGCCTGAGGGTTCACAAAAATGTTCTCGAAGGTCTCACAAAAATGTGTGAAACCCGCCAACCCGCACAAGGCCAGCATGGTGGGCTATGGCCAAACCCTCTCAGTCTGAGAGGGGACCCGTTCCCAGCAGTGGGACATAAAAAGGGGTTGAGATGATGTACATTACAACAATTTCATATCGCTAAAATTACAACATACAATTTACAATTTCATATCGCTCAAACGTACAATTTCATATCGCTAAAATATTGATATGCGATAAATAAATAAATATCATCCATGGTCAATAGGTAAATTTACCTTCCACACTTCACACTACACCTATAAAACCAATTAAGAGTTTTTATGATATTGAACCGGTATTTAATCTGTCTGCACTACCAATTAAATACTTGAAGGACATAAAAATGCTTGCTTATGTATTGTTTTGAAAATTCAATATGTATTAACTAAGAATACATATAGGTATTTGGCTTTGAGTCAATCGAAACCGACTGAAACTAAACAGAAAATAAACTGATTGATATGAAACTTTTATTAAATTAAAGCTACCTAGCTAATCAAATAGGGTTTTAATTTGAGTAAAATGTTATAAAGACTTAGTGCCAATAAGTAAGTATTTCAGTATTTTTCCCGAAATTTTGCCCGATGAAGCGAAAACTAATCAGGGGGCACGGCAGTGCCCCCGCCAAAGTCAAAGCGCGAAGCAAAACTGCCGTACCATCTTTATAGGAACCATTTCGCCGCATTTTCGGGCTCCTATTTGAGAACCTCTGGATAAGACCAGAACGCTGAAATTTTCGCTATCCAGTAAGCTATAATCACATACTTAAAACCCAAAATTTCAAGTCTGTAGGTCATATAGTTCCGAAGTTATGCGAAAGCAAAGTTTCGCATTTTCGACACTGACTGACTGACTCATGATCATCAAAATAGAACTAGTACTTCCCATAAACTCAGAGAGCTGAAATTTGGTACAGAGTTAGGGTTTAATGGCCACATAAAGGGAAAACTATAAAAACTAGGATAATCGAAGATCTGGAGTACCTGGTGATCACTGCATTATTAACTTTGTAATTCCATATAAATTATATGAGATTACAAAGTTATTTATGCAGTTAATGTATCTAGAAAAACGGACAGAAATATTTTGTAATATTTTGAAGTTTCTACAAAAAGAAGTGAAATCCCACCAAAAACATTCTTTAAAAAACTAGCCAAAGTCAAAATGGAGCTGCTTGTTTATCTCTAAAAAGTACTGAAATCTAGACAAAGTCGTGCCAAGTCTAAGGTTCCTTACTGCGATTTCTTTATTATTATAGTTAATGTTGTGTGACTTGGCCGTTGAAGACCAAGAACCGCTACTCATTGACGATGAATTCTGGCGACAGATTGGTGCAATGGTGTCATGGAGCACCTGGTTTGAACCCTTGTGTACCCTTCAACGGCCAAGTCACGCAACATTAACTATAATAATAAAGAAATCGCAGTAAGGAACCTTAGACTTGGCACGACTTTGTCTAGATTTCAGTACTTTTTAGAGATAATCAAGCAGCTCCATTTTGACTTTGGCTAGTTTTTTACAGAATGTTTTTGGTGGGATTTACTTTACGCATATTAAAAGCAAAGTTAGTTTTGCGCTTCTTTATCGTTCGTTACATTGCTGTATGGAACCCTTGGTCCGGAATTTGGGATCTGATTGCCTTAGAAAACGTATTTAACGTTATCGTAATCGTTACCAAATTCTGCCCGCCGGTTGGCTGACGTCAATCACGTCACATCATCGACATCATGTCTCTTGTTATGTTTCGTTAAGTTTTATGTATGGTGCATTAATAATAATAAATAAAATAAATAAATAATTCAACGGCAGGTTTACGAAAACGATGAATACGTTCTTCTTACACAATCCACGGGCTGGGCTCGCATTTGGCGAGTTCTTGACATACACACAAAAAGAATAATAATACAAATAAATCGATAAATTCGATTGGTTACGTTATTTATTGTACTGATAAAGCTGTACCTGTGCTATGTTTTTGGTTTTCGTTTTGATTCTCTATTGGCTTCTTTTCGGCAGACGGCGAATCGTTCACATCCGCCATAATTTCACTTTTCACCTGCAACATAAATTAATAATGACTTTCGTATACTTAGGTAGGTAGGAAATTACCCAACCTAATACTACCTATATGGGTATACCCAAGTCCCAATATGGGTAGAAGAGTACCCAGCAAAATATACGCCTTGTAATATTTTTAGGAAACTAAATATAACTTGCTTAACGGTGAAGGAAAACATCGGTAAGAAACCTGCAGAGTTCACAAAAATGTTCTCGAAGGTGTGTGAAGCCTGCCAACCCGCACTTGGCCAGCGTGGTGGGCTATGGCCAAACCCCTCTCAATCTGAGAGGAGACCCGTGCCCAGCACTGGGACATAAAAAGGGGTTGAGATGATTGATGAATATTTTTAGGAAACGAAATTAATAATTTCGCAGCAATGCTAAAGTAATGGATTCGAAATTTTCAGGACGTAGTTCAATTTTCAATAATTATTGTAGAGAAAAATACATATTTTAATAAAACAAAATAAAGAAAGAGTTAACAAATTAATGTCACAAAATTGTATGTTTTCTTGAAAATTCTTGGTATCTAAGGTCTCTTAGTGATTAGGCAGGTACATTATCAGTTGAAGGCTAAGCCTATTGTATACATAACACATTCGCGTATTCTAATAGGAATTCAAAATAAATTTAGCCACATAACAAATAAAAATAAAAACAATTATAGAAGGTTACATGTATTGCCAGAACAAGATTAGCATCATTTTATGAATTCATTATTATTTTTCTTTTTTTCCAATACATGTTTATTGCCAAGTCTTGTTGATTACGCAGCCATTCAGAGGACACTCTTAATTATTACATTATTGTACAACAGACTTTGTTGTGTAGTACAAAATCTAGTTTTTCGTGATTTTTTTAAATTAATTATAATAAAGTAAGGGTGTACTTACTTGTTTATTGTTCAAGTACACACCGGCACGTTATCACTATCACTCACGAAACAGACACACAAATTAGATCAACTGCGGGACAAGCACACGCGAGTCGGTTTTGAATACTGCGCCGCTAGGCGTGAGGCGTCAAACAACTTCTATGGGACTAGTTGAGCCGGTAAGCGTAGAAGTGTTGCCAGGACAGTTTTCATTTTACCCAAAAAATCTTAACGAAACCTATTGATTACGGATTTTTATTTACAGGTATATGACAACATTTCTTATTTAGCTGTTCGTTCCGTATTAAGATTAAGAAAATTGCAACTTTTCAACTTTCA
Organism: Coenonympha glycerion; assembly: GCA_963855885.1. NCBI lineage: Eukaryota > Metazoa > Arthropoda > Insecta > Lepidoptera > Nymphalidae > Coenonympha > Coenonympha glycerion. The sequence continues at coordinate 8,178,347 of OY979637.1, read as the reverse complement.
ATCGGAAACTGTCAATTATTGTACATAGAAATAAAATTATAAGTAAAAGGTAGTGTGACTGTAAGATTTGCCCTACCTTGTATTTTGGATATTAATAAAATTTAAATTACTAAAACTTTTTGTGTGAACCCGTTTCGAGATAAAACCCGAAACAAAATAGCTCTAAAACAGAAAAGTAGTTACTATAAAAGAGATCAAACAAAGTATTAAAAATTAAAATTAAGTTTTGAGTTACTCTCAAACTCGTCAAGTTTTTTTATAAGCGATACCTCACAAGAGTCATTAGCTATATTATGTAACGATAATATTTTTTACCCCTCATTTACTTCTTCGGGTGCCCCGTCAAATAACTACGTCTATAAATAATTAATATTTATTTTTAAAAGAGTTACTGAATACGGGTACTCAGTCTAAATATTGATGTTTTTGAAATAGTTTATTCACATACATTACGAAAGTATAAGAATAAAAGATACAGATTTTCCGTTTGTCTGCAAAGAATTTTAATTTTTTATTTATTATAATAATTACCTTAATACAGGGTAATCTCCCCACGTTGGCCACACCAAATTACAGCTTCATGTCGCGGGCATAATATCCGCTCCGAAGCAAGCCGAACACGCCCGAGCGCTCTTATTGATGCCGCCAAAACATTTTCCGCGCCATTTTCCCACTCCCGGCCCGAGTGCGGAAGATCATTTGGGAAAACGCGAGTCTGCTTACATCTGTAAGCTTTCATTGTTTTTATGTATGCGCATTTGAGTCCGTATTTTCTCTTTGAATAATTTAAGAAATAAATAGATTTCATTGTTGTCACTTCACTATTGACACAGAACCATCGTCCATTTGTCGATTCTGCAAGCTTTTTACATCAATACTGGGCAGTGGCCGCGCAAACGTTGTTTTGCCATTTAGGGTTAAGAAAAACAGTTTACGAAATATTCATACCTGTCCGTCCTTTTTGGCGGACGACGTTTTTCTATTGTATCTTTTCTTAATCTACAACTTCTTTGAGCATTTCTGTCATTTTTTTGTTGTTGCCTTTTTATACTCTTGCAAATCGTGCACCACATATTCTGTAAACAGTCTATGTGAGCATACCTAACAGCTGCGAAAAGTAGATCCATAGCAGTAGTACCTTAGATGTGACAAAACCAAGTTTTTGCTCCATCTTAATTTGTAACCCAAGATCGTAACCAAGCGTTAGGTTACAACCTTGAAGTGATAAAAAATGACTTTTGGAAAAAAATAGCTATATCATACGTAAAAAATATTTCTTATAATGCAATCACACTTTAAACTATTATAATCTTATCTCAAACCTTATGATACAAGTATAATAAAGTTGATAAGGGGGTATGCATATAATAGGTAGGTACAAAGACCCCGTGCGTACGTTACCTACTGCACACGCATAGTAGATAACTAGTGGATTTTAATTTTTTTATAATTTCCGTGGGAATAATGAATTTTTCTTTGTTAATCCGGGGTATGGTTTAGCTCCATTCCAAATTTCATCAAAATTGTTTTATAGTCGGCGTGAAGGAGTAATGAACATACACACATACACACACTCACACAGACACACTTACTTCATCTTTATTATATTAGTGTGATATATAAGAATCCAAATAGAATCTTCAGATCTTTTATAGCAGCTAATTATAGTTCAACTAGCTGACCTGGCAAACGTTGTTTTGCCCTTAGGGTTAGTTAAAAATAGATAAATTGAGATTTAAACTATCCTATCTCTCAAGTTGGATCGAACTGCACATGGTGGTCGAATTTTATTAAAATCGGTTAAGTGGTTTAGGAGTCCATTGAGGACAAACATTGTGACACGAGATTTATATATATTAAGATTAGACTTATTTGACTTATTTCTTTTTTGATTAACAACCGAGTAATTTACTTGAGTTGCCAGAAAAAAGGTTAGTAAGGTACCTATTACAGTACAGACGGTCACCCTCACGATCACCCAACCGGAGTGAAGGCTGTCAACGTGGCTTAACCGACGGACACCTATCTGATTACTAAACTGTTGGTATACTCTCCAGGGCCAGTTTTTGGTGTTTATAGATTATACTAAAGGTATTGACATTTATGCCTATTTGAACAGATTCTGTTTTCAGCACATTCTTCTGGTCTGGTCACTGATGTGATAAAAAACTACAGGCTCTACTGACTACCCCATCACGTAAGTGTATCTTCACTGTGACCAGGGTGAAGGCTTAAAACTGGAATAGTTTTAAAGGCTGGTAGTTTGACCATATTTTAAAAAAGTAGCGGTATAAAAGGAATGAATCCATAGCCTCAATGAATTAGTAAAGTCTCTACCTGCATGTGTCTGCCAGCCAATTTCAATAACACTAACGAGGAGATGGTTCCAAAATTGTAAAGAAATTTTTTGAGGCCAACATGTAGTATTACGAGTACATTTCTACTATTATATATAGACTGAAAACTGAATTCCAGTATACTTTATATAATAATATGCAGTAATTATATACATAGCTTCAGTATTTATAATTGTAATAATATCTTAGTATAAAAATCTTGAGTAGTCGTAAGTAACTTAAGAAAAATAAGGAAACCTAACAAATAAAATAAATCGTAATAATTTAGTTACCTACCTTTAAATTTTTAAGATGAAGACACAAAAGAAGGAAGGACCGGTCGATTTTAAAAGTTTATTATAAAATAATTAACGGTTTTTTAATGCTTTTGTCATTATAAACGTAAGTACTTATAAATAATAATAAATTTAAAAAACACGTACAACGTGCGTTCTCAGTACTTTGTTTAATCTTACTTTATTATTATTATAGTCATAACCATATTGTACAAAATGTATATAATATTTGATGTTTCGTATAAAAAGGGGCGTTTCGTAAGATGTTAAGTACGAGGGTGGTCCGCGAGGTGGCGCGCGCGGAGAGCCGTGCGAGGTGGTCTACGGTGGACGCGGAGGCGGGCGGGAGGCTGCTTGCGCAGGGCGGGTCTAGCCCTCCGCGGGCGCTGCCTCCGCCGCCGGCGCCGCTGCCGCCACTTTCTGAGGGCCCTGCCAACCCGCAACCATTTTTTTGAGGAAAGCTGAAAAGCAGGGAACCAAAATCAGAGATGCCGTAAACAAATTTTCAATAAAAATTATAATTTGCCGCTGTTCATTAAGTGGGCAGATTGTGTATCGTTAGTAAGCAACTCGCACTGGGTTATTAACTAATAAAACGGAGGCAAAAATCCTATTCTTGTATTATTTTCGCACATGTTACCAAGCTAGGTTGGTCATGTCAACATACTCGTATCATAGGTACGAGTTGCTAACTTGTGCAAAAATAATACAAAAATAGGATTTTTGCCTCCATTTTTTAGTTATTAACCCAGTGAGAGATCCTAACTATAACGATACAGTATCAGCCCACAGTTGAATACTAATCGCAAAACTGGCTGGCTGAGTGACTGCCTACAAATAATATCATTGATTTCCACACTTAACAGTTTGGAAGAAGTCGAAGAACAGCAATTTTTGTCACAATCATTATTGTAGACAACGAAAGCATTAATTACGAAAATTAACAAAGTTGTAAGACGACAAAAATTAAGAAGAATCGCTGAAAAGAAAGATGTAAGATATTATAGTACATCTCGATCGTTATAAGTCTGTACTCCCGTATCGATGAAATTCGTTTTACCATGATATCGTAGTCCACAATCGTGGATACATGAACCCGAAGAAGGATCGTTTTCGGGAACAAACTTATAGCAACCGGGCGATAGGTACGTGAAAATAAAGCTTGCTTAAGCGAGAACATTTATGGGCATCAGCATCACTATACATCGTCACTTACGATCTTATAGCTAAAGATATGACGACAACTGGGGTCCTCTACGCCATCACCTTCTTCAGGAATGCTGCAAATGGACAATTGGTCAAACAGGGGTTCACACGCACAAACCGAATGCTAGGTAACTAATAGGTTTCTACTATAAAAAATATAGCATCCGTCTTAGCGATGCGTGGGACATTAAATGTGTATTTAAGGATCTTGAACATTTCTACAGTGAACTTAAGGAGTGCAGTTTATATTTTGCAGTAGTGAGACCAATGGCAAAATCAACGAGTCTGCCCGCGAAATTCAAAATTTTCGTGTTTTTTTACAATTTGTACGCTAATTAGACTTAAATTGGCTTATGGCAGTCAAATTGCGGAAATAGCAGTATCATCTCTACATGTTTAAATACCAAAATCTTAGCTCAAAAATGTCTATTCTAGGAAATTAGTCCAAGTATCAAGTTTGCTCGCAAACCGCGGACTGATTTTTTTAACTGGACATTTTCGAGCAAAGATTTTTACATAAACACGGGAAGATGATACTAGAATTCCCTATATAAGCCTATTATGTCTTATTAGCTTACAAATCGCGAAAAACCACGAAAAAATTGAATTTCGTAGGCACACCCATCACATGCCTCTTGAAGTAGAGGGGTGGTCTAAAGGACAATCTTGTAAGGCATGCTCGTTCAAAACTAGAGTGGAAAAACTAAAAACTTTCTCATCTACTGTGCATAGTGCAACTGGTGTTTCTTGTGTAGGAAGGTAACACAAATAACAATAATATTATCAAAAAAAGTGCAGGTACTCAGGAAAATCTGGTCCATAAAATTAAAATACTACAATTTATTTAAAAGGTGTAAGAAATATCATCTCCTCAATTGGCATTGACGCCATGTTTTTAATGAGGATTTTTTTCTAAACACACAAGGCTTTAATTCTGTTTACTTACATGCGTATGGGATCATGCCGTCCTCATCTTCAGGGTCCATGCAGTCCTTGCAGACTTCGGCTACTTCATCATCAGTGAGCTTCTCACCTGTGGAGCAATATAGTTGGCCAAAATTTATAATGACGTCACTCCTATTACCACCATTGGAATATACGATACGACATATTATACGATCATTAAAATTTTATTGGATGACTTATACATCAAACTCAAGGTTGATTTCTGACCAATGACAATAATTATCCATTTGCCTCTTGTTAAATCAATCCACATACATATTACGTGATACTTCTTGTTTTCCAGCCCTAGGGCCTAAATATTTAAATTTAATAAAATACATAAATAACTGCACAAATAGCATTGACGTCAAGATATCTTTAGCTCTACCTGCATTTGAAATAATATGGCTGATCGCCAAATATCGCTAATCTATTCTAGTGAAAGTGGTCTGTCGACTTTAAATTTAACTAAAATTACTACTCGTGGAGACATCTTAATTATGTGCATTTTAAAAGAAACTCAAATTAACCTTTATGGCATCTTCCACGTATTTTGCAAGAAAAATAGATAAATCATTAATAAATACTACGCATGCACACAACGTAACCAACCTGCCTGCATGAGGTACTCGTAGTTCGGTATAGAAAAAATTGGTATTATCACTTAGTAGGTTTTATGTTATACTAGCTGCTGCCCGCGGCTCCGCCCGCGTGAGGTACGTTTTTTGCAAATCCTTCGTGGGATTCCTTGATTTTCCGCAGGATAAATGAGTAAAAGTTCCCGGGTTCGACGTGCCAGTAAGAGTCTTCTTCCTTTCTCTCTATCAAGTGGCCGCTCTCGACTTCAAAAGTGCAGCAAAAAACACTTTGCCCAAATTGGCAAACCCGAGCCGTCGCTACACAATTTTTCACGCACACCATACAAATTTCAAATTGACACACTCACTCTACAATAAAAAGTTGCCGCACGCACGGAGCTGTCGTTGTTAGGTAATGCTCTAATCGGAGCGCGAGCAACGACTTATTATAAATCTATGACCTATGTCTATGACTGAGAATTTAAAAAGTATAATCTGCTAAGTATGGAATACTGACCTAACGCAAGAAGTGTGTGTGTAAGTTCAGCGCCAAGCATGAGGCCGTTCTCGTTCTTGTCGTACAGTTTCAAGCATTCCAAGAAGTCTTCGTAGCAGCCCTGGTCTTTGTCTTTTTTGCATTGGCTGTAGATGGGAAGGAACTCTTCAAGCTGTAACAAATACGATTCATTCATAAACTGACATCTATAGTGGATATTCAGGATACCGTCCTGCAACTCCCACATGACATCGTTTCGGGATTCCTGGGAGATCTGTTGGCTGGGATGCGCATTCCTAGCAGCTTAAAACCGAAAAGTTATACTTGCCACGTGTTTTTGAATTCCGAAAATAAAAGGTAAGATAAAAATGTAGAAGGGGGGTGGTAAGGGTAAGATTTTGATGTCCAAAGAAGATATTTTGATGTCCATAGAGTCCAAAGAAGTGAAAACTCAAAAAAGTGAGGTCTCCGTTACGGTAACAGTATGAGGTATCGATTAAGTTACGGTAACGGGGCCGAGCTCAATGGATTTTACCTTAAAAATGTGCCTACAGAAGTTTTCTCTTCAATAAAAAACAGGAATTGTGCGTGAGTTGGAACGCAGCGGTCTCAGATTCGCGCTTAACCGATTTAGAGTGACTGGGCCCATAACCTTTGTTGAGGGCTGGAACCGTGTAAAGCAATCTAGGTACGGGTCAGTCGTAATTGAAAATATCTTACTGATAGCTTCTTCTCGCCCTTCTTCTTGGTGCCTCCGAGCTTCTCAATGGTGGCCAGTGTGGGGTTGGAGTTGAGCGCCCTCAGGATGTCGCCCAGGTTGAAGGCATCGACCTTGCCGCTGCCGTCGAAGTCGTAAATGGAGAAGGCGAAGGATGCCCCTGATTAAAGAGTTCAAATGTCAAGAATGTACGAATAAGAGCTTAGCCTCAAAGCCTAGCAAATGTTAAGAAAACTATAGGAAATTATTTATTTTCAGAAGGTGGATTATTCGTGGCTTTACTATAAACATAGGCACCTTTAATGTCAAATGAAATAGATTTTATTGTTTGTTGTTTATTTTTATAAGTTTTTATGTTTGTTGTTTATTTTTATTTTTATATTAACCTGTCATAAACTCGGTTGCATACGAATTATATGTACGAGTACGAGTACAGTCGTCCAAGGTTAAAACTTATTCATTCTTTCTTGTTGTTCTATGTAGTAGTAGTTAAAGTTTTTGATAGAGTCCCTTATAAGATAAATCTGCAGTATCTAACAATGACTTCTATCCTACATCTAATTGATTACAATGACGCCCATTATATCTTTATTGTTGAAGATAAAAATAAATAACTAATCTAGTTATTTCTATGGATATAATATCGCGTTTGTGATCTAGTGATCGTAAAGCTTCGAACATTCGAGAGAACCAATGACGTGAAATACTCTACGCAGGAGAGAACGAACAACCAGACTTACGAAAAGCGTAACTAATAGGGCTCCTTCGATCATTACTCTTTGTAAACGAAAATTTAGACTTTTATAGTATTCCAAGTACCAACGATTTGTGCTTACAATGATTATTCCGTTCTTGAACCTGTTTTCCTAATTTTTGTTGTTTACTTTTGTAACCACTTAACAACTTTCGTATTTTTCTGAACTTGTGCTATATGAACTTTTGGAACACGAGATAGGTTTTGCTCTTTCGGTTGGTACTTGAAACCCAAAAAAATCTTACTTTAAGTCCTAAGTTTTTATTTTTATTTCATAAAAATTATTTTTAAATTATATTTGTTGGTGGTAAATATGTAATTGTTTTTAATTGTAAGCAGTTATCGTTTATCAACAAGTCAAATTATTTGAGTTCAGAACTTTCAAATAAGCAGACACAATTCCACAACGCGGAAAATTCTTTTAGAAAAGCTCAATTCATCTTTTATTCTGAATATTGTTACCAAGTAACTATTAAGTAAGTCAGTAGTATTGCAAGATAACTGCTTATTAAAATACTCCGTTTTCAAATAGTTTTCGCGTTATTATGACGAAAGCATTCCTGAAAAATCTCAAAATCCATTCGATGGTTCATGTAATTCGGTGGGCGGACGACGTAACGCGCGGGCGTGGGCACTCATTGCCTACCATAATACCTTTGCCTTCACAAGTTTACATTTGTTCACAGTGACTCACGACTCCCTGTCTAAATATAAACCGATTGTTACCGTGTCCTAATTCCAATACGTATCTTCGACTTGTGTTTTTTTAAGCTTAAAAAAAATTATCTCGATTCGAAGTCGGAATTTATTACCTATAGGTACTTTTGCATTATTATGATCATGCAAGCTGCAGCTCTACTTCCTTATATTGGAAACTATTAAGCCGGTACTAAGCCTCCTTCAGATAAGGTGACCTTGATATTGACAACCGAGTTCAAACAACGAGATGTTTAATTTGTGATTAACATGCATAAGTACTCGGAAATAACTGATTTGTAAGTTTTGTTTAAACATTTAGCCGAAAGCTAAAACATCCAGAAGTACTTGAAAACCTTATAAAACAATAAGCAAGAGCTTTCCGTGAAATTCGAGCGGAGTTTCTCTGTTTGGGCGGGCGGCGATGTTAGTTCACGTGACGCAAGAGTTTAATTTTGGAACGCTACGCTCGCGCACGTCGAGCGCACCACTGCCGCGGCTCGCGCGCTACCATCTCATAGCAACGCGAACCTTTTATGAGAATTGAGCTATACTTAGCTTTACGGTTATATTTCTCCGTCATATAGTGTACTAACGTTAATGTAATTATACCCGGTTATATTTACATATGGATTATTTTCGTTAACAATAATCAAAATAATGTAAAATTAATAAAATATGTTAGTTTTAAAAATCTTTGGAAAGTTAATAACATCGTGATAGTTGTACTGATTATATTAAAATAACCATAAAATTAATTTAACTAATTTGTAGAGTAGTTACATAAAATGGTAAATGGAATATTCAATCGGTACTTACTTTCAATGTCGTTCTTGCTGAGGTCGCTCTGAAATTTACCAAAAAATCTTTCGTTATTTTCATGTTACGTATAAGTCCTGTAACTTGAATTGTGTGAGTGGTATAAGGATACCTATTAAAGTGTGTTGTGCTTCACAACACTTAAAATATCTTCCTGTTACATATGAACAAAGTTTTGTGGTTCTACACTTGGCTGAGCACATCACTATTTTCTTTACTTATCATTATACTGTGATTAATAGCAGTGTCGCTTCCGGTCTGCGGAATGGATGACACCACGAGCACGCGAATTGTATCACTTTCAACATTATGAATCCGTTTCATCACTGAACTCCTTGTCACAATCATTGGCTGTAGAGCTAACTCACCATTTTGTGTGGTGTTAGGTGGTTCCCTCCCGGTCTTCACTGGCAGACGTTCAGACAAGAAGTGGGGCTTGAACACTTTTCGTGGGACTGTTTTAACTGACTCAGATGGCGCTCTCGTATGGATATTTGAGATTTAGCCCAGGAATCTGCAACCGTTCTATTTTCGGCAGAGTTGAACAGTGCGACGGCGTCCTCAGACGATCCGCGAACGCTGAGGCGCGAGTGAGAGGAGAAGCGTTTCTCGGCGTTTTATCTTAGCGTAACAAGAAAACGGACAGTCCCGATGATGAATCCGCATTTACGTTTTACTATTTCGATCCAATCTCTCCTGTGCATATGTGCCTGAGGAATCTAAGGTGTAGGAGCACAGGAATGCTTCGGGAGGCGTGACAATATTAATAAACATAAGGTTTAATAATTAATATGGATATGTAAAAGAAAAATCTTGGCTTAATGACCCGTCAATGCTTAGCCCATATCCTGGGCCTGAAATTATACAGAGGTTCCTTTAAAAAAAACAATTATATTATTTTAAATTACCCAATTAAAGCAGGGATGCATCTGGCGTCATGTTATGCTTAGAAAAATAAACACAAAATTAAGCGCAAAGAAATTTTTATTTTAATCAGTAAACAGAAAATATCAAAATTCATCATTTTCATTAAGACTCATCTTTAAGCCGAATTCCTTCCAGCGCGACGAGTGGACGAGAGCCTCATTGATAGTGTTAAACTTCCAGACCACAGATGTTGAAGGCGAAGGCGTCTGTAAAATCCGATGGTCCAGCAGACTCGCAGCCCTACGCCGAGCATCAGGTGATAGAGGGCAAGCTCCGCGAATCGAGCCAGTACGCGGTGCCTGAAATTTCCAACAATCCTCACTTTACTATAAACCATTAGGGCTTGTAATTTTAAAGTATGGTGCAGTAAGAATCGTGAGGAGCCGCTAAATTCCAATGGCGCATGACCAGTTGTTTCAGCCATTAAACTTCTGCCGCTGGTTGGAGGTCCAGCGGCAGAAGTTTACTGGCTAAAACTGCTTATTACCTATAAGTCTTAAATCTGATAAGTTGTAATGCCAAACCAGCAAGTTACGGTAATCTTTTGGGTTTCTTTGGAGTTACCAATAATGGACCCCCTGTGTACTGCTCTTGTTTGCCATGGACAGCATACAATGCCCAGTAGTCTTATATACGCATTATCTCTGGTGTTTTAGTAAGTTAAAGGAAGCTTCAAATTACCTTTCGTCTTCCAGGCAACTTGCGTCGCCACCACAACCCTTTCAAACAAGACAGGATTCTGGCCCCTTGGAGACGACAGCGACGCACAAGAGTGCTCTTTCTTGAGCCAGCCGATGAGGTTGCAGTCGCAACCAACTCCTTTCCCTTTAAAAAATTACATATTATATTAGCACTGTCGTCATTGTAGTTTTAGTGACCACGATCTTTTGCCACCGAAGGCAGCGACTAAACTATTAGTTACTATAGTCGGAGAATATTTTTTGTGATTGGAAATGGCTGCTGCATTAATGATGGCATTTTAAATTCTGTCACTCACCTGATCTTAAACACTTTCAAAATTTAAAACCTCGAACGAAATTGTTCAAACTTACTTGGCATGGTTGTTTATCCTCAGAAGATGTATTAGCCATTATAAGTTCCACTTCTTGCAGTGGTATCGCCTTTGGGTCCTGCAATACAGGCTCATCTTCTTCGGAATACTGCTCGTAATCACCTTCACGAGTTTTTGATGTATTAGCTATTATTTGCTTACTTATGTTAAAAGATAAATACCTTCTCTTGTTAAAACTACAATACGTACGATTCAACGTCAAATAAGCGTTTTCGTAGAACGTTATCTCGTTATTAATATTTTTATTTTCATTTTCAATCTAAAATTAAAATATTAATTGTTTCAGTTGAATCAATTTTTTCCACGCTACATTCAATATTTTAGTAAATGATGATGGAATACAAATACCTCATATAACTCTTCAATATCAGTTTTCTCACAAACAGCTTCATTGTTTATATTGGAGCACACATCTTTGCAAATCTCATCGTAGTCGCTGAGAAAAGAATAACTAGATTTCTCAGTATGATCTGAGGAATCAAAGACGTAATGGGACTTTAATAGTCGATAGCCATCTCCATGGTCGTCTTGTCCAAACACAATATTAAGCGCATTGCTAACGCAGGAGTGCATAATTTTTGTCATTGCTTCGATTATTAAATCATTCTGCTGACAGCTGTTACTTGGAATGATATCTGTTTCATCACAAGCATTCACGTATTCAACATCGCTCATATCAAACATGTGATTTATTATCATTGATGTAGATCTCTTTAATTCTGTGTTTGACTGAGAAATAAAGAAATTAGTTGGGAAGTATAAAAAGCATAATAAGTGAAGAACAGGAATAATATTTGTAATAGCAGTGCTCTTGTGGGCTCTTGTGGGTTTGGTTAGAGTAGGTGCAGAATATGAAGATAGGTGCGCTTAGGTATTAAGTAGCATGAAGTACCTCGTCTAACTGTGGGCGAGCCAATAATATAGAATCAAAAGAAACATTTAAACGAGTATCAATGTAACAATGAAAACAAGATAACTGTTGGATGTAAGCCAATTTTTAGGGAATATCTGGATTCTAAAGGTATCACTTCCCTTACCAATTCAAATTGTTCATCACCTTGACCTACAATATTTGACTCGTTCTTAGATTTGATACCGTGAACTGTAAAAATAAAGCAAAAAAACCTAGATTAACAAAAATGCAAACAAACATAAAATTGTTTAATCTGACTAAGTAAAAAGTGGCCCTCACAGTGTGGAGTAAGTAACAACACGTCTGTGCACGTAGAAAAGAGTACAAAATAATAATCTTTACTACAAGCTATAAACTCCATAAAATCAATGAACTATTATTGTTAAGGCTTCCATGAGTAAAAGTACCAAAGCTATTTAACTGTAAAGAAATTTTGTCTTCGACATTATTTTACTTACCGTCTTTTTGAGGCGTAGACGTGACAACAGCATTTGATAGATTCTCGATATTATCATTCAGCTGATAATATTGACTGTCGCCATTTGATTTGACAATAGTGAAGGGCGGGTCGTCGTCATAAAGCTCGTTGTAACGCGAGCTGCGTAACTTTTTTAAGCTCGTTACGTATTGCCATGGTTGACCTTGAAGATGTGATAAACTAGATTATATTACAGTTAAAAATATTTACAAACTTTTATAATTTTTAAATGTATGAAGGGGCATTTATTGAAATGATACCAGAATCAGACCATTACCTAACTAAGTATTAAGTAATATTGCGAAATGTAAGGGACCGGACAGGTTTTTAGTTTTAAGCTTTAATTCCATGAGTTTAAAATCCATACCCCAAGTTCTGAAAGTTCTAAGTTAAGTTCGGAAAGCAGGTTTGCACCGGGTACCTAGAACTAGCGAGAAAGTCGGAAATGAAAATATACTACTTAAAATAGAAAGATTCCACTTCTTTATCACGTTTATTTGATTGCTACAATATGTCTCGGTAGGCTAAATCCAAAACCTTCTCATTTGAAAAGACGAGTCGAGAAATAATTCGGCATTTTTTCTAAGTAAACCTATGCTATCGCCTAGCTATCGTGCAAGGATATTTAATATTGTATTGACTTGAATAATATCGTTATCACCTTTTGGAAAGTGAGGATACAGACTAAGGTAGAATGCGTTTGCCTAGGAAATACCTATTCACTTTTGATTTAAAGGCTCCCAAATTGTAGGTGATGAAGCTGGGAGGGTGCTCCAAACCTTTGCGTGCGTTTCTGGAACGATGACTCAAACCGCTTCGTACGTGTATTTGGATCGTCAACTAAGTATGTGGACGGTAATTCTTATTAAGATACTTCCTAACCTGAATCCTTAGCGGCATTGGCAATTACTGATGCCTCGTCCAGCACCTGGCTCACTAAGGTCACAGCCAGCAGCGATGCAACGCACGGATAGAGTTGTGGATTATCGTCCTCTGAAAGATTTTTCTACTTATAGTTTGTTAATTATTATACTTACTAGCTGTACCTAAACAATAAGTAGATATCTACATGATTACAATTACAAACCTTTAGTCATCTTTTACAATTTGAATCAACATTTACGACATATAAAGACCTTTAAAGACAGTGACGCCTATTGTGCCCATTTATACAACTGACACCAAAATTGTCAAAAAAAATCTTCGAATTTTACTAGTTTCGGATTAAGAGGTTTTATAACGTAAATATAAGTAGGTAGGTATTTCATTTAATTTAAAATTAAAGTAATTCAAAAATCTTGTACCTTTCCAAAGGTAAATATTTTAACCTTAGGTACTTACTTCAGACTTAATATTTTAAGGAAGGTACTTGATTGCTCAATGAGCAGTCTCTGGAGTCCACCCCATATGATATATATCATAATGTTCTACGTATCCACCTATCCACTTAGTACTCCTAACCTAGCGTTTACATATTATTCATTCAAAACATTGCTTCTATTCTTGTCTCGCCCAGCCTATCGATATAGTAATTCGGCCTCACACTATTTTGAACAGTTTCTCGATGTGATGTTCCCGCTCCATCTTCCGACATTTAAACATTCTTTATGCTATCGCTAATCGCTATCTAATAGGTTACTGTAGAGAATTCAGTTTTTTTTAAATATCAAATTCATCAAAACAGCCAAATGGAATCAGTACTTAGTCGTTGCGACGTGACAAACAAACACACAGACATACACACAGACGAACTTTCGCCTTAATAATATTAGCGCGCACCTACATACATTGTACCTATTACTTACCCGTATAGAAAAGCAATGGAAAACAATCCATAAACTAGGAAATGTTACTGCCACCACACCCATGGGACTCTACTTATAAATTGCCTGCCACTGTACGAACATATCATTACATACTAGGTACGTACGGTCTACTCATATTTAAATTGGCCTTTTCTAAATGAAAAGTGGACGTAATGAAAATATTATGTACAATCTTAAAACTGTACCCCAAGTATGAAGTAACTAACGTCTAATATCTTCGTCGTCTAAATAATAATTGAGTTTGAGAAAATATGTGGATGTGACTTATTCAAAAATATTCTTTTTAAGCAGCTATTAGCCCAATGTTTTTAAACTTCAGCCTCAAATCTGGAGTTCCAGCAATTGGGCCAAAGATTTGCCAATGTTACCTTTCAGAGTATAGTAGGTACCTAAATTATGTTACTCATAACTCAATGTGCGTACCACACAGCACACTATGTTTCCTTCACAGTTACAAGCATGATATTCATGCTAGTACCTAACCGTGAAGGAAACATTGTGGAAAAATGTGCGAAACATGAGAGTAAAAATGCGTGTGGTCAAATGTGGTAGAAACGGTGTGAAACCTGCCAATTCGCACAAGGCTGTCGTGGTTGACTCTATACTAAAGTTCAATGGTCCAGTTCAGCCTCAGCAGCCATGTTGCCGTTGCTATGACGACCAGAGGCTGCTGTTTCGCATCTATCTGTGCGCACAAATCAATGGAATCTTTGTAGGGCTGCCACCCATACAAAGTTTCTTGCAAGGAAATCTACTCGCGAGATAATAAAATAATACGATTATCTTAAAATTTTGAAAGGAGCAATTGTACCGAGTGTCTTGCCGGTTCTCCTCAATGCAAAAGTTTCGGAAAGTGACCGTTGTTTTGATTTTTCATTCGAATGACATTTTCTGTAAACAAGTAAATAATTTAGAAAATAAAAACACGACTGCCCTATGGTAAAATGACTTTCTGCAAAAAAAGATATAGCCAGCCTATTACTCGAAATTATGTAAGGATTCTAACGATACCACATATATATGTCCAAATCTATTCAGCCGTTCAGAAGTTATGGTGGAATAAAGAAACTCACATACATATTACATACATGAACCCTAAAAACATTCCACTCCTTTTTTGAGCAGTCGTGTAAAAATAGGCCTAAGGTTATCATCTGAGTATTTAGTTAACTTTCACCTGAGTATTTAGCAAGTGTTCAAGTGCAGACCCTATTTGTCGTCTGTCGAGCGAGTGCGCAAGGCTCACTCTCAGGCGCGCCTCCCTCGGGCTTGTGAGTCGGCACCAGTCCTCCCGCATCACCGCCGCGCACTGCCACCGTGCCCAGTGCCCAGTGCCCAGGGCCCACCCCTTTAACACCCCAAATGTAAACACTAAACATTGGCTCCACAACGACTACCTTCCGATGTGACCCATTTTTGCAAGTGCGACATTTCTCACCTATGGGATTTACTTTTTTTTACTGCTTTATCTTGTGGATACCGCATTTTTTTACTGAAAGTAAGTGTAAACGACTTGTTGTAACTTTTATTTTCATTAAGTGCTATTATAAATGTATATTAGTAGGAACCTTATGAAATGATATTCCTTACCTATAGATTTACCTATTGACTTGTTCTTCTGATATTTCAAATAAAACGTAATTAACTCTGAATTACGAATTACGATCGAAAAGGTGTCACACGTTTTGGATGGATTTGGAGGTTGGTTGGTACCTGGTTAGGCACATCTAAAATAACGTATTGGTTACGTAGAGGGTAGAGATGGCGAGACAATAAAAAATGGCATAGTTAGAAACCTATGTACCTACCTACCTACCCCACAGAAAATAATATTAATTAATCTCTGGTATGTATGTGATGCATCCTTTAATCATTGTAGTTACCTATATGTTTATACTATACTAGCTGATGCCCGCGACTTCGTTCACGTGGGATAAAAACTATTCTATCTTTTAAGTTGGACCAAATGACAGATATTCACGAAGTTTGAACTAAATCGGTTCAGTAGTTTAGGAGTCCATTGAGGACAAACATTGTGACACGAGATTTATATATATTAAGACTAGCTGATGCCCGCGACTTCGTTCACGTGGGATAAAAACTATTCTATCTTTTAAGTTGGACCAAATGACAGATATTCACGAAGTTTGAACTAAATCGGTTCAGTAGTTTAGGAGTCCATTGAGGACAAACATTGTGACACGAGATTTATATATATTAAGACTAGCTGATGCCCGCGACTTCGTTCACGTGGGATAAAAACTATTCTATCTTTTAAGTTGGACCAAATGACAGATATTCACGAAGTTTGAACTAAATCGGTTCAGTAGTTTAGGAGTCCATTGATGACAAACATTGTGACACGAGATTTATATATATTAAGACTAGCTGATGCCCGCGACTTCGTTCACGTGGGATAAAAACTATTCTATCTTTTAAGTTGGACCAAATGACAGATATTCACGAAGTTTGAACTAAATCGGTTCAGTAGTTTAGGAGTCCATTGAGGACAAACATTGTGACACGAGATTTATATATATTAAGACTAGCTGATGCCCGCGACTTCGTCCACGTGGGATAAAAACTATTCTATCTTTTAAGTTGGACCAAATGACAGATATTCACGAGGTTTGAAATAAATCGGTTCAGTAGTTTAGGATTGAGTTTAGGAGTTCATCGCGGACAAACATTGTGACACGAGATTTATATATATTAAGATTAGGTACCTACCTACTCTCAGTCTCTATTTAAGTAGGGTTGTGATATTAATTCTTTAAAAAAAAAGGATTTAGTGCCTAATTATAACCCGTCCGCAGAATGATTGCCGATGACTATTGACTTCCTCACCCACTTCATACTACTGCTACCCGCGTTCGTCTGATAATAATGGACGTCAGGAGGAGAAGTCAGTATATATTTTTATTTTTAGGGAACTTCCTCATGTGATTAAAAATGAAAGTAAGAGAATTATCTGAAGATGACGCGAATAACGATGACATCGTGCCGATCGCCGTACAGATATTTCTGTGGAGACAAACTACGCCTTTCATGCGCCCAAGATTCGGAAAAGTCCACGATTCGGCATGCATGGTTAGTTATACTTAGTACCAATTGGATTGTAATGTAATGACTTCCAAGCAAATTGGTATTTGTTCCCGATTCCCCAATCGATGTACCTATTTACCTACCTAGTATCTACCCTGTAAACTTATGATAATATTACCTACTAAGTAGGTGTATTTATATAATTGTATATAATAGGTACGTAATTGATCTTATACCTATGGAATAGAAAGGTATTTATACCTATCTATCGGAATATAATAATTTCAGCAAATGTTAACCTCCTCGTACCTACTCATAGTCTGTTCAATAACTTAGTAAGAGTAACATGGGTAAATAAAAAGGTAATTGAAAAATGGTACCTATATCCTTGTTAATTAATACAACCGTTGTATAATAGTTTCGATATTGTGTAAGTACTTACAATTCAATAATATTAACTTTTAATTTACTACACATAATATTATTGAAATATGTATATAGTACATAATATTATGTACATAGCAAGTATCAAAGTGATCAAACAACGTCATGTTCTATCTGAAACAGAAACTGCAAGTAAGATGTTGCCAGGTTGAGATTATTAATTTCTTTTTCCAAAAATTTCTTTTTCTTTTTCAAAACTTTCCATGTAAACTGACTTATTAAACAGACTATAAAACTATTGCAAAATTCATTGCAAAATACAGAATTGTGACAGACCGACAGACAACAAAGTATATTATTATGTATTCTGTTTTCTCTTTTGAGGTGCGGAACCCTACAAAATTAAAATAATTTTAATTAATAATGCGATTAAATATAAGTATAATCATACTGTATTATTAAAGTGCTTTGTGTAAAATTTTGTTGCATTATTAAGTATAAAATTATAATATAAATATATTATATTATTATCGAAATTATGTTTTGTCCATGTCCTGTGTGTACATACAGCTGTAAAGCATTACGTGTATATTTGTTGTGTGCAGTTCTGTCAGCGAGCTCCTGGACACCATGTAAGTTTGTAAATAATATGAAAATGCTTAAATTATTTTCATTATTTCAAATAAATAAGACATTAACCACCTTATTTGTGCATGCAGCAATAATTATTATTATATCTAATTGTTTTCATGTTGTGTTTGTCAAATGTGTAGTTTTTTTTAATTACCAGGTTAGTAGATTAGAAATCTATATGGCAACATTTTCTTTTTTCAAAAGGCCAATCTACACTGTCAAAAATGACAGTGACATTTGCCATGTGACAGACTAGGGTGACAGGTGACAGGTATCAGCTGTTTTGTAATACTAAATACTAATTTGTTTGGGTTGGTTTGGGTTTCTTGTTTGATACAAATTTAATTATTTGGTTTGCTAGTGATTTTTATCAGGTATGTTAATTAATGTAGTTAGTTGTCTTAAATTAAAGTAACTAGGTACATGCACTTAAATTTCTAGGATATAAGTAAATACACGGATACTGTAAGTTTAGAAAGTTTGATTATAAAATTACCCATAATCTTTTTCATGCTAACTACAAAAGGAATTAAAAGAAGCTTGTAAGGTAAGTACTTCTACTATACACGGAAACATTTTCATGCTGAAATGTATGCTAACTATTTTGGAATTTGTTTCTAAGTAGAGTAATGTTCTGTATTTTAAAGAGATAAAGTCATAATGTATAAAAAGGTGATGTTCTGTATTTTTAAGAGACAATCATTGAGTAACTAGTATCTCTATGGAGACAATAAAGTCTTATTGTATGAGAAACTAAGTAACTTAAACAGCATTTAATCGTGTGAGCTATACTGCACAATGTTTTTCTTTCTTTAGTCTTTCGAGAAAGTATTAGTACAAAATCTCCGGTTTGGGCTTGCAAGCAATCTTAATGATGCAATAGAGGCGATCCCACGATGGCGACTGATCCAAGCAGCTTTACCACATGTGATGCATGCCTTGGCAGGCCTACTGCACAACAGGTAAATAATGTTACAATTTCGGCACTTTACCAGCACCTCTTTATTCTGCCTGTGTTCTTAGTACAGGCTATTATATGCAGCCACTAAATATCACATTGATATAATTGGCTTACACAATTTATCGTCCTTATAATTAATATTCTTACTAGAGAAAATAATCATAATATATTGACCAGTATAACTTGCTATATTGTCATCTCCTACCCAAGCACTGTTGTAATTTTTAATTTTATTTAAAGTAAATTTTTTTCATGGGCAATACTTAAAGAAAAATCACTCCGAGTTGGTGTAATTCACTTAGAGCCAAACTTCTACGTATACACTCTTTCTGAAAAAAAAAGTAAGCATAATATAGATTTTTTGAAAATTCTGCCATCCATGCAGTATGTAAGTGGGTAACCATCAATCACTTTACTCCTATCTGAGAATTGTATTAAATTATCTATAAATTTTATTTTCAGAGTGAAAGACAACATGCAAACTTTAGGCAATGTGGAAACCAAACTCCTGTACACCTTGCATTGGATTTTACTTGATGCTTCAGATGAGTGTGCTGACAATGACTATGAGAATGGGAAATACTTCACCAATCCTTTTTACTATTTATTCTCTGTGCCAGCTATGACTGTAAGTATTTTTTTGATGCAGCAATCAATATAGATTAAAATTATTTACTGATAATTACTACTGATTTGACAATGGCTATAGTAAAAACAGATCATGCTTGCCTATTCATCATATACTTGGGTAGCAAATTCTTCACTGACAAAGACTTAATATTATGGCTCATTTCATAAACTCATACATGACATATTTGTTCATACTCATATGCAATTTCATAACAAGTTTTTCAGACATTAATAATATCTGTTGCAGCTTTTCGTGTTCCTCTTTGCGCCTATATCGCATCATCTGAAAGAGTCGGATTTCACCAGCAACTACAGATTGGAGAATGGCCTGAAGCTATGGCAAGCTTTGTGGGAATTCCGGCACCCAGACGCAGCTTGCTTTACAACCCTAGTGAAACCTAAACCCAGGCCGCTTGGTGGAAAATACTCTAAGAGACCTCAACATGGAGATATTTTTATGGGACGTAAGTATTTTCGAGTCTGCAGCACAGGGACAGTTAAGTTTTTTCAAGAAACTATCATTTTCTGAAAATATCATTGTATAACTATTGTAAATATGTAATAGTATTTTTAACTGTCTCATCATACTCTTTGTATGTTCATATTGTAATATTTTTGAAAAGTTGAAACTACCCAGGTATACTCTAGTGATACGCAGGAAGTCTTACAATAAGTAAACATAACATTAAGGCGTTGTTAAACAATGAAATTCAAGCTAATGAGAATATTGATTGATAGAATCAAAATCAAAATTTCGTAATATTATGTTTTGTGTAGGTAAATTTTCGAAAGAGGAAAGTGCGGTCAATGGCAGCCCTCCAAGTCAGAACATGTCAGTGTCTCAATCGGAGGCGCCATCAAAACAAGCCAGCACCGAGGAAGAGCCATGGCTGTCGTCGCCCAAAGAGACCATCTTCCCAGAGACCATTCCTGAAGAGAGCTCTAGCACTGAAGAGGAGCATGTGGTAAGTTCATCATCATAGTCTCAGCACAGTCTAGTGTCCACAGGTGAACATAGTTCTTCTGAAGGGATTTCCAAAGCCTGCCATAAGTCCCCTGAAGTTTCCAAATACGTTAGGGTCTGCCCTACGTTTTCGCGCAGCTTGGACACAATATGACTCTCTAGCATCTTTTGTTATGATGAAACTTTGATCCGTACGGAGTCGCAATTTCATAACCATGCGTCCTATCTTTGCAATTTAACACTAACCTCATAATATATTATCCTTAACAAATTAAGTGCTTAGCTAAAACCAAGTTAACATTGAAAGTCTGCTGGCATTGGTCGAATAAGTTTCTTTGGGGTGTATTGGGTTTGTGACTTTTTCTACGCATGAGTATATCATGATACTAGGCATGTGACTCCCCAACCTTTGCTTTACCGTAGATAAAAATTGCGTTATAGCATATTAGAAATAATTTTCCCTTTTCAAATTGGAGTGTATGGAAAATGAGGTCAAAAATGATGTTTTTTTTATTTCAGTTTATTTACCGTCTACCCTCAGAACAGAATTACAGTGGCGTGAACAGAGGCGCGTATACAGTGTACGCCGCTGATCCTAGCATATTTCAAGTACGGAAATCAGATCCCAGCAAACCCACTATTCCGGGTATAAAGCCCTTACCTCAAATCACTAAGATGAGCTCCTCAGACAAAGAGTCACTTACTGACAGTGGAGGAGGACCTGGTGTTAAAGGTACCCCTACTTCTGCTGAAAAGTCTACCAGTATCAAACAAATACAACATGTAAGTAATAAAACATTTATAAAATCTCTTGAAAAAATGTCTTTCTTCTTTTTTCTTTTAAACACATATTCATTGTCATTTTAGGTCTCTGCTGCAACATTTTTAGATGTAGCCACGTTACGTTGTCTATTTGCATCGCAATGGCAAGAAGAAGGTGTTTATTGGGCTTTACATTACTTGTACAATAGGTATGTAGAAAAAAAGTTTCGATAATATTATATGGTTGCGTGGCGATAAAATCATTATAGTCAACGCAATAGGTATGTCGCTGCTCGCTGGGTTTTAAAAAGGAGAAACAGAATGGCCTATGCTGTAAAACCCGTAAGTGCAACAGCGCAACAACCAATCCCACTTTTTTATAAATATACATAGTTAATTTTGGTACTCATTTTTAGGTTACGTGATATTTGCGATGACATTTCCAAACAAACTCATCCGCGGAAACGAAGTAATTCATTACCGATACCGAAGATAGAAGTCTCTATATACCAAAGCCCGGAACTAAAAGAAAGAGACTCATTAAAGAATTTCATGGAGGTCCCCGAATCCAAAGACATTTCTCCTATAACAGAAATTCCGTTCGCGCCCAAGATGGACGAAGATAACATTATGACCCGAAGAGCTAGCGAAAAAATTAAACGGAAAATGAAAATGGCCGACCTAAAAGCGTTTGTAGAGTTGAAACTCTTGTCCAAATCTGAAAAAGCGTTAGAGAAAATTGGCCAGGAAGATCATAAATTCAGTTTTCATACTGCAGTAAGAATGATATCTGTAGATATTTTTTTCTTAGCCAACCGTTTCAGTAGTTTATGACTAGTTGATATCATCCCTAATTGTAAAATGCTTCTAGGAATACCACCGAAGTCTCGATAATGCTGATGACCGTCCTAATTCAGCTCTCGCTAGTAACTTTGCCCCATTGGCTCCAAGCATGACTGCCGGGGACCTATTTCAATGCAATCTGATAAAAGGAAAAAGTATGCCGAGTCTTAGGTAAGTCACAATCAAAAAATCTCATTTTACGAATTTTTCATATAAATTGTAGTTTTAGTTGATATTGCATTTTTTTTACTATCCTAATGAAAATATAGATCTTTTCTCAATAACATTTAGAAGCTTAAATTTTAATGTATTAATAGATTTTGCTGGGGCCTAATTTTTCTGATTTCTCTAAAATATTGCTTTATCTGCAATGCAAAATGCAGTGCCACCAGGAACTATTAACCTTTGTTATATTTAGTTAATAATAATTTCTAATTAAAATTTTGATTATTTTATCTAGGTCCAAAAAACTTAATGCAATATAATTTTAACATATGGTATTGCATTATGCTCTAAAAATTGAAATTATAGACATAAGAACTTACCAGGCGTTAAATTTTATAAAGAAATATTCATAAAATATTACACCAGATACCATTACATTCATTTATTTTCTTTTAGATTAGCTACTTAAACATAATTATGTTTCAAATGCTCAGCACAGCATGCAATAGTCTTACATCATACACACACCAACAGAACATTATTTTGATCAAATTTTCTATTTAAAATGATTTTTTGTCTCTCTTTCTCCCGTGTTGTTTACGCTTAATCCTACACTGTTCATGGACGAACAAACGGTCGCTAGCTGTCTCATTGATGAGCTAGCATCCAACGGGTAAGTCAGTGAAAAGTTATGAAACGAAACGTAGAAGCTTCATTTAGATTGGAGGTGTATTATATAGTAAATTAACTACCCATACGTAAAATTTGTTTTAGCAAAGAATGAGTATTGTTCCAACAGCGATAATACGTTCAAACAATAAAATCACTTGAAACACATGAGATAGAATACGGGATTAGTAAAAGATCATATTGGTATACCGGAAACCAATGAACGTTTGTCTCTCTTGAGTCCTTCGCAATATCTGTCTCATATGCCAAAACTGATATAACTGTTTGGACTCGGAGAACGATGACGTATTTTCCCCTGATCATGCTTATCACCTGACCAATTGTGATAAAAAACCATTTAAAAAACATCAACAGATGTCAAGATTATACAGTGCGACAAAGCTATTTTGGCGCGTGGCGCAAGTCTGAACTAACGCCGCTATCTTGTGTTACTGTTTGATAGTTCGCTCTGGCAGTATATCACTATTGTACGTTATGTTGTTTTTGCTTACTATTAACTATTTTAAACTAAAATTGAAGTAAAATTGAGATTTTATTTTATGGCTGCCTTTGTTTTGCAACAGCGCCCTCCTTCAAGTGCCAAGAGAGCCTTGTCGGACTGTAGATGTTCCAATCACTTTTGGTGAAATGGCAGGTGAGATTACGCGAAAGTACATCATCATTGTTGGAAAAATAATTTTTCATTGTTGAAACAGGTTATAAAACTGTAAATAATGGGATTGACTTTCTGTTCGCATTGGCTTACGTTTTATAGGATGAATGAATATGAATCCCGTTGTTTATCTTTAAAGGTAAAAGTATTGTTCACGCTAGATTATAGTTTTGTAATTACGTATTCATAAAATTTAAACGTAGCATAAATGAGAGATTAAACAAAGCTTAGCTTATCCAATACGGTAATTTAAATTCATATATAAATAAAATAGAAAACAATTTAAATGCCTAAAACATTAACCACAAAAAAAATACAATTCATGCGAGCTTTTAGAACTATATTCTTATTAGGTATCTGTTAACTCTCGATAAAGCAGTATCATTGCAATCATAAAAGCATGTTATATTTCTTAAATAAAAATTATAATGCATGTACGAGTATGTAGACGAAAATTGCTTTTAAGAAGATGCGACAACAAATGGTTTGCTCAGCGAAATGGTATAAATCCTAAACATTCGGAATAATAAACATAGTATCTATTCTCGTTCTAATAGCATTAGGAAAAAATGTTTACTAATTTATCAATTTAGATTTTTATTCATTTAAAAACGCAGAAACCACAACAAAATGTCGAACACACAATAGGCACTGAATGGTTGGAAATAAAAAGTGACATCATTCCAGATACATCGGCGAAATCAAAACTGAGCGAGCGCAAGGGGTGGCGAATGCCAAGCCATCGACACTCCAAAAAAAGAAAAACCCCATTATCACCGTAACGGAACACACTCCGACGCCTTCGCCTGATTATCTCTCTAAGACCAGACAAGTGAGAAACTAGTTTTTTTCGGTTTCAAAGTACAGGTTGAAAAATCTGATTCGCGATGCTCCAAAAAATTAGTATTGCAGGATCATTGTTGATAAAATAAGTCAGATCAATGGTCAGGATTATCTAGGGATGGCACTAGTCTTTAGGATTAGTGCTACCTTTTACCCGTAGTAAAAAGGATAAGAGATTTAAAGACACGCTAAATATAGTGACTAAAACAAAATCGGTACCATTTCATTATTTAATGGCATACTATTGTCATATTATATTTTCAGGGTTCCTTAGAATCTCAAATGGACTCTGTGAGCATGCAAGGGTCTCAGCACATCCCGACGCCGGAACGCAAGCCGAGTCTGACGAGGTCGCAGACGGATTCCAACATCACGTACATCGTGGAGGAGATACAGGAGGCGCCCGGCTCCCTTTATTACATCACTAAAGAAGGAGACATTGATTTTCAAGTAGTGCTAAAGGTGTTATTGTAGCTCTCATACTTCTTTCTTACTTCTACTTACTTCTTAATACTCTAGTAGTAAAGTAAAAAAATAGACATTCTGTAAGGAGGATGTACACAGAAACTTTAATTGTCTCATTAATCAATTGTCAAGTGCAAAAAGTAACTTATACTTCACACATAATATTAAAGATTTGACTCACCATTTCAGGCAATTTATTCAGTTTCGATCATGGACAGTTTCTATATAACAATCAGAGTGATGGAAGTGATGTTGAATTTAGTAGATACCCTCATGGAAGTAGGAGTTCACAAAAACTGGCAGTCTGACTCCGATGAGGACCCTATACCGGAAACAATCGATCCGTTAAACGATTTACGGAAAGACAAAGATAGCAAGGTGAGTATAATTAATTATTTTTCTAATTTCTCGACTAATTTAAACTGGAAATTTCCTGAAACTTAAAACATATTTTTGAGATTCACCCCCCTCTCTCTTTATATTATATTTTAGAAATCTGTTTACAACCAAAGTAAGGATGAAAATTTTTGTATGAAACCTAGACCGAAATTTTGAACATTCCAGCATTGATGAAACCCATAATATGATGGCTCTAGATTTTTACTCTGATGATATATCATAAAACGAAGGTTATCCCAAAATCTTTTAAAAGAAATAGGAGTTAGAGAATAGAAATAGAGAAAAGAAAAGGGGTCCAAAAATTTCAAAGTCTTTTGTTTTATGGCCCCGCACAATGCGCATAGTTCCTAAAATAATTTGTCTTATTTATTCTAGGAGAGAGATTCAGGCATACCCTACGCTCAAAGTCAAGATTCGACAAACATTGAAGGTGGTGAGACCAAGGAAAAATCCAAGGAAGAAGAAAACTTTGACTGCCCTTATTACATGCTCATGTATATCGTCCTCAGGTATCTTATAACCTTGACAAACGTTATAAGATTTTAAACGAATTTGATGATCAAATATTGATTGATATTTAATTCTTGCAGACTACTACGTCAATTAGGCTGTTCTCATGGTTGCACCACCGCTCTGAGAGGACCTCAAGCCGAATGTCTGCGAGTGCAAGCGAAAAACTCACTTCGCCAGCTGCGTTCTTCGTCCGTCACTAAGTTCACTTTACGGCTCAAAGAAATGACAAAATTCGCTCCCATTAGAGAGGTGCTGGACAACCTTCACGCCACACTTGGTTACTGCACTGAACCGGCCAATATGGTTTCGCCAATGAGTAAGTACATCCCCCGCTAAATTTTCGCATCTCTATTACCTCTTGGGACTAAATTATTAGCCTAAACAAAGTGTGACGAAAATTATTTTATCTACGCTCATTGCTTAAAGTTCGAATTATGAAATCAAACTGTGTCACATATTGACCTACTTTATTCACAGACTTCTATAATTATTAAAAAGTTATTCATTATAACATCTCTGTATTATGGAAATATCTCTAGGTAGTTGAATAATTTCCATTACGATACTCGGCTCTGGGTTCCTGTATTTTTATGTGTCATCATCACAGACCAGGGAATAACTTTCTTTTCTCTGTGGTCGTCATAGCCAAAAGAGAGTGTAGAGCCAATCCTCAATTTTGTTTTTTTTTTTATATAATATGGAGTCCACAGACAACATTTAGTTGTTAGTCATGGGATGGGCCACGATCGACCATAGACAACAATTAATTCACGGAAACAATAATTTTTCCCTGCCTTATATGACTGATTAAAAAGTGTGTTCATACAGAATATTGAAAAGAATTATGTATAATTTTTGATTATTTAATTATACACTAAAAATATACTTTATCTGACTTGTATAAATATTTTTCTACTCTTTTTTGTTTCATGACTTTTTTAACAGACTATACACAGTTTACAACTGAATTTTGGCGCCATATCTAACTTTTAATGTCTAGCAGTGAAACCTACTAAAGAAAATTTAACTCCACCTGACATTTTAGTAATTGCAACAAAAATGACCCACAATCTTTTACCAACAGAGTGAAGGATTTACGACAAACGTTTGGATTTATGATAATTTGAGCGTAGATAAAGTAGTGTATGAAACTCTACAGAATTAGGTATTAAAACACTCTTGTGATACTATTAAAAAACTCGCCTGCGGCTCGTTTTTTAAACTCACACTCATGTTTTAATACCCCCCATTATGCATCCGTTTCATAAACTACTATTATTCAAGACACGTGCGTAGGAGTCTACGTGCGTAGGATCCAGTGAGGTCGGAGTCCCCTTGAGGGGTTGCTTCTTCTATTAGGACTAAATTATTGCTTTACAATTACTACTGGATTACTTCATTTGTTTCGATTTATAAGGCACTGTTGTCGGCGCTAGCCATATATGTATTATTTCCATTATCGCGTGACTGTTTCACTCTTTCCTTAACTATCAATGGCTATCCATCTGTCTTAAGCAACAGACACTGAAAAAAAAAACATCTTTAAAAGTTTTCATAATATGCAAATGATATTTTTATAATAAAAGTTTGCAGTAGCAAAAACATCAAGTGATGCAGAATGTTTGTGTAAAGTGATTTTTTATCATAAATCTTAAATTCAAGATCAACAAAAGCGGAATTTCTCAAAATCTCCGGACATGAGCCACTTGCAAGCGGGATACGCCACGAACTTCGGAGCGGGCCAGGGACCCAACGCTAACAGAGCTCTAGAAAACTTCATAGTGGAATCCACGTTCAGAGAGCTAGTAACGAGGTTCGCTCTGATGCACAAAGAATTAAAAATGCTTGATAACTCGGTAAGTTTACATAAAAAAACATGGGTTTCGGCCAAAAAAAACATTACTTTTGTTTGGCCAAACCCCATGTTTTGACAATGGTACAGTGTTTTAATTATTTATTAATTCTTACGCGATTCAGGGGCTGGTGAAATTCATGCTCGTTCCGTCATTCCTCGCTATAAAAAAAATATACGAGTGTTGTTGAGTTTTCAAGATTTTTAGGATAACCACTGCAATAAGTTGATACTTCTGCTTTATCACCGTTTTATGTTTAATGTATCATCTGTTTCTTTGTGGCAAATAAACTTTATTTTTTCAGGCTCTGTACGCTGAAGTTCGTCTGCTGCTGAGTTACGTCCGCGAAGCCCACGGCGGGGAGTTCCGCGTGGTGGCGTTCAGCGGTTTAATGGACACCGCGGAACGGCCTGGCACCCAACCGAAAGAATCTCACATGCAGACCACCAGAGTTATAAGGTTTATCTGCAATATTTTACTAATAAGCCGTAATTGAAACAAAAGGTGACAATTTCCACCAAACGAAAGCAATCCCAAGGCGGACCGACGTTTGCAAACCGATCGTCATATATATAGTCGAAACTTTTTCCACAAAATGTCTTATTTGGAAGGGTAAAGTCATTAAATAGTCCTTCCAAGTTAACACTATAGTATCTTCTGCTGCGTCGTCACTCACCATCTGTGAGATTGCAGTCTTGATTCATGAACTAAGTAACTTTAATATTATTGGGGATTCCTAATGGTTGCAACACAGCATCGCACCGGAACGCTAAATCACTTCCCGGCGCGTCTCTGCTCATAAGGTGGTAACCATCCGCGGTTTTGAAGTCTAACTCCAAGCCAAAAATTCGATAAGAGATAGTGGCTGACATTATTTGTGAGATTGCAGTCTTGATTCATGAACTAAGTAACTTTAATATTATTGGGGATTCCTAATGGTTGCAACACAGCATCGCACCGGAACGCTAAATCACTTCCCGGCGCGTCTCTGCTCATAAGGTGGTAACCATCCGCGGTTTTGAAGTCTAACTCCAAGCCAAAAATTCGATAAGAGATAGTGGCTGACATTATTTGTTAGTAGGTGTTTAGTAAGAACGTTGAATATGAGTGGAGGAACGAAAAAATGTCAAAAATGTGAAAGAAGTAGATTCCATGGTGGATAAGTAGAGAGATCGGGAAAGAAGGTGTTTAGTTCTGTAATGATGACACAGGATACTTACTTACTACCCTCATAACAAGTTGTATGGGGATAATCCAAAGACAAAGTAAATATAAGGACAGGAAATTGTCAGTCTTATTGGGTGGGTCGCCATCTTCTGTAGAATTGAAATAGCCAATCACAGCCATCGGCCAATCACAGATAGGCACCAGACAGCTGATCAGAAGGGCTGCTCTAACTATCTATCGATATGGAAATATTATCGATGTAGTAAGTAGTTCGTGGTTAGTCATTAAAGATTTGAGAGAGCAAAAATGAATGAACATAACCTACCGTTAAAAACCTACTGATAAAAATTAATGGCTAACGGTTTTGAAATCGGTCGCCTTGATGCGAAGTAACGATTATCTTAAGAACATACAGTATTACGAGTCGTATACATTTTTCTCCGGAGATGCAAAATTATTTTTTTGTGGAATAAATACCTACCTACCTTAAAAATAAAAAAATATTGCTATCCACATGTCACCAACTAACAATAATTATTATCTGACGTAACCATGACACACATACACATTAAATATACTGTATCTGACGTATAATTCAAATAACATACTATCTAGTATAATATTGTAGTAAAACACAAATTAGTTACTTACAGTAGTGTCAGATAATTTACATGTAATAGTAGTATTATGATTAATACACGACGTGATGAATTAGGCTCTTCGTTAGATATCGAGAAATATTCTTTTTTTTTAATCTTGAGGTTACAACTCCTCTTTAATCCTCAGTTTCTCTCACCCATTTCAAAGCTCGGTCAACGAAGTTTTGCGGGACTCCTATTTCTGGGTGGTCATGATAATAACTACCAATAAAGATCCTATTCCTCACCTAATTTGTCGGGGTTCTCCAAGTCCCGAGCTCGCATCGGTTGCTCCCGGATCCTAATATTTGTAACAAACATCTAATCTGCAAATAGCGTAGATCTGTAGTAGCTGAGACTTCCAGTTCAAATGTTCAAAGTTCAATGTGGCAGCCATTTTTTAAATTTTGACCACAAATTACATGTCTTTGCTTGCTGCAATGGTTTTTGTAATTTAGTCATTTCGAGATATGAACAATTATTTTCTTAAAATACAGTCCCGCCAAACTGACTTACAGTTGTTACTTAAAAGTTGTCAAACATCGATTTTAAAGAAATTCATAATTCATGAAAAACCTTTAGAATTTTTCACTCCTTACAATTTGAATTTCGAAAATTCCCGTCTTTGTACAGAATATACAAATATTCTGTAGATTCATGACCTAATAATATGAACCTGAGTACTAAATTTTACATCTCTACGACTTTTAGTTTTACCGGAGTCCGTGGAACAACGAAAATGCCTCACTCCTTTATTTATATTATTATATAAAATTTACGGAACCCTTCATGCACGAGTCCGACTCGTACTTGTTTGTCTTTGGCCTACTCTCTGTTTCTTTTTTATAACTTTAATCTATAATATTATTGTCTATTGCGTGTTAGTATTGTCTATGTTTTTATGTCAGTTATTAGGTTTTGTGGGTTGTGGTCAGCATTATTATAATATTTACCTGATGTGCTGAAAATTTTATTTAATTCATACAAAATAAATTCACATCTCCGGGAAAAAATAAGTATGCGTGGGTCTTCTCGTTCTACTGAATCTCCCTTAATTCATCGTAACTTCAAACTAAGGCGACCGGATTTAAACCAACAGCCAATACTTTAACAAATCCCGCGAGACCAAACTATATCTATTCCTGAAGCCTTTTCCTCTATTATAAAAGTTTGCAATAGATAATAGCTATAGAAAAGCTTTAGTTTCTGTAAAACCCCCGAGATTTTTTCCTATCTACTCAGCTATCACAAGCATAGTATGAAATTTATCGATAACGGTATAATAGTAGTCACATCATTAGTACTTTGACATGAAGCAATGCGCATGTCAAAGTGCTACAGTTTATGGCGGTTTTTGCCACCCCGACACATATAGTGATAAGTAAACTATGGCCTCTCTATATATATGTTTAAATTCTCTAAGGGATAATCACACAACACAGGTTTTCCTTCCGCAGAGGGTAGGGCGTTCATTTGTAACATGGCATGTACTTAAGATTATAATCAATAAATTATTGAATTATTGAATCTTCCACCCCCCATTGCCAAATAAACCTCACGGTAATGGGTTGGACTCTTCATCATCACAAGTTGTTTCCTTTCGTTTCTGGTCCTTCTCATAGTATTTTTATCACTAGGCACATTCCGAGGACAACGGACGATGAGCGCGGTTCCGACACGGGCGCGGACTCTGGATGCGCAGCTGATGACCGCAGCCACAAGAAGTTTACATTCAAGAAAAGGAGTACGTCTTCTACCGGTGCTCATGTAAGTTGGATAAAGGTCTTTGTGTTTGGAGTTTCTGAGGCTGTACAATTTTTTTGTAGGTGTTTATTGCCGTGTGTAATTTTTTAAATTCAAAGAGTGATTACGTGGTTACGTTCATAGGCGCGTAGCCGCGTACGTACGTGCATGCTACATTTTATTCCAGAAAAAAACATGGTTCGTAACTCAAATTTTACGTAGGCAGAGCTGCGAAAAAAGACTAATTTGGTGTAATTGTTGTTAACAATATTGAAATTTTTGATAAAATATATTTTTTGTAAACAACACACTTTTAATGGCGAAATGCCTCGTTTTTACAGAGTCTTCTAGAAACTGAAGCGGGGGATGAGTCAGCCAGCCAGTCGCCTCTGTCAGTGCGAACACGGCGATACCAGCTGACGCCGCGCCAGTCCGAGAGGACGATCCCTTCCGCTTCCTCCACCGACATCACGCCGCACCAAACAATAACGCATACCAAGTCCATACAGTCCAAATTCCATATCAGCGGCATAGGTAAGACTTAATTAATATATGCTGAATTTACTTACACTAGTCAGATTAAATAGTAACAAATTGCTCAAACTTGAGCGCCTTTCAACTGCCCACTACAGTCCTTTTTGGGCCCGGGCCTGCTCCAACAGATTCCTTCATCGGTCTCTATCCATTGTGTTCGTTCCCCAAAGTTTTATTGCGATAGCCTTTGCATCCTGCTTCGTTCCATCCAGCCAACGAATCTTTGGCTGACTAATATTTTTACGGCCGTCTGGGTCAGTAGGTTTTGGTGGCTTCTGATCACTCATGCACAGAACATATCCATCCCACTACAATCTTGTGATTTTATGTGCTGGACAATGTTTGGCTCACCAAAGATACCGTACATTCGTGGTTGTATCTGATACGCCACAGACCGTCAATTTCACCGCACAAAATATGGTCCGCAACACCGTCCTTTCAAATATTGCGCGGGCTTCTGCGTCTTTTTTGCTCATAATCCAGCACTGACTCAGTTTTTTACATGCAAATGTTCCAGTAAACTGGTTCCGTCAGAAGCCGCAGCCGCAGCCGCTGGTGCGCAACGGCGCGGGCTCGGGGGAGTCGCTGCCCATCTCCGGCAGCATGGCGTCGCTGGCGCGGCCCTACCACGCGCAGCCCGTGCACGTGTCCCGCCCCGTGCACGTCAAGCGACGAGTCGGATACACGCTCAACAGGTATTTACAGAAGATAAGCTTTATCTGACTAATAGCTGCTCTCGCTCTAGTGGTCCAGACCATTTTATTGTTCTAGTGGTCCATCTATCTTCGCTGTATCTAGGCCACATGACCACTTCCATTTTTTTCTGCGAATCGCGCACCATGGTCTCTGACTATGGGCCTCATTAAAAGATTCAGGGTCATTCAGCAAGCGATGGAGCGAGCTATGCTCGGTGTATCTTTGCGCGATCGAATCATGAAATGATTAGATCCGCAAAAGAACTAATATGACCGATATAGTACAAGGTCTTGCAAAATTGAAGTGGCCATGGGCGGGGAACATAGCTCGTGGAACCGATGGACGTTGGGGACCCCCACGCTCATCGTCCCCCACGGACTACATAAAGAAAGTCGCGAGCTGTCGCTGGCGCCAGGTGGCCCAAGATTAGTGTTTGGCGGTCATTTTAGGAGGTCTATGTGCAGTAGTGGACGTTCATCGGCTGAGACATCTAAGAAAAATCGGTCGAGCCGTTTTGGAGGAGTTTTGTGAGAAACACTGTAACACGAAAATTTTCGCAAATTAAGATTAAATTCATGTGATTTATTGCAGAGCGAGAAAAAGAGTTGAAGACAGATTAAATAGATTTGGCCTGAGGAAAATAGGAAAGAAACGAGATGGGAGCATCGAGGAAACCACTGGCGGGTGTAAGTTTACTATTTAAGAAATTATAATATACATGAAACTTACAAGAATATATGAAACTTTTTGTATGGAGCTTGGTATATCTACTCTTGAAGCAACACATATCACGCATAAGACCTAGCTAGTCTCATCAATACAAATAAAAAACTTATGAGATTAACTCTTATAAAGTGAAAGTTTTCTGGATTAATTTCTAGAAATGTGATTTGTAGAATTCTGTCTGACAAATAGCCTTACATTAAAAATTGCTCTTAATAAATGTACAAAACATCCATAATAAAATAACCATTTTGACGAAGTCCTTGGCGCAAGGGCGCGCGCTCTGATTCGAGTACCGTCACGGGCCACTTTGGAATTTTATAATTCTAAATTTGCTCAGGTCTAGTCTGGTGAGAGGCTTCGGTCGTCGCTAGTTACCACTCTACCAGCAAAGACGCCCCGCCAAGCGATTTAGCGTTCGGGGGCAAAGCTGTGTAGAAACTGTTAGGGGTGAATTTACTTACCCCTTCCAAGTTAGTACGATAACATTTCCGGCTACATCATCAGTTACCATCAGGTGAGATCGCAGTCAAGTACTAACTTGTATAGTGTAAAAAAAACATGTTTTTGCCAAAGACATGTCCCGGCGCGGTTCCGCCGAGGGCGGGTCGGGCGGCGGCGACTCGGAGGTGGTGGTGCTGAAGCGGCGGCGGCTGGTCGCGGCGGCGCCGCTGTACGCGGGGCTCGCGCGCTTCAGCTTCATCCTGGACGCCACGCAGCCCGGCGGCACGCCCGACGCACTCTTCATGGCTGCTTTGTTAGACCTCGTGAGTGGCATCTAAAAGTATTTTGAAACCGTTGATTTATAAACTAAGGATTCGGGGTCAGCGCTAAAAAGTTACCGAACCGAATGACATACAAAACGCGAAAATACATAAAATCGCACTTCAGACTCGTGTTTGAAAATTAGCCTGTATAGTAATGTTTTAGTTTGTTTATAAAAATACTCATGTACCCTCGTTTATATAAGTTTCCTCATCTAAATATATAAAAGAAGAAACTGACTGACTGACTCACTGACATATCAACGCACAGCCCAAACCGCTGGGTCTAGAGACTCCCAATTTGGCACACAGATACCTTATGAGGTCTAGGGGAGCACTAAGAAAGGATTTTTCAAAATTCACCCTCTAAGGGGGTGAAACGGGGGTCAGAAGTTTGGATTTTATCAAGTTAAAATACGTCTTCACGCCGCAACTACTGTACCGATTTGGCTAAAATTTGGAATGGAGGTATATTATACCTTGCATTACCACATAGGCTACTTTTCATCCCGAAAAAATTCATGGTTCCCGTGGGATAAGTAAAAAACCGAAATTCACGCGGAAAAAAAATCTCACGCCGCAAGTACACTACCAATTTGGATGAAATTTGGAATGGAGATAGATTTTATCCTGGGTTAATAAATAGGGTACTTTTTATCCCGGAAAAATCCATGGGTTTTGCAGGAGAAGGGAAAAACAGATATTCACGCGGGAAAAATACTACTTCCCGCCGTAATTACTGAACTGATATGGCTGAAATTATGAATAAAGACAGATTATATATTGGATTAATACGAAGGCTACTTTTCATCGCGAAAAAATTCATGGTTACCATGGGATTCGTAAAAAAGCGAAATTAACGCGGAAAAAAATCTTCATGCCGCAAGTGCACAACCGATTTGGCTGGAATTTGGAACGGAGATAGATTATATCCTGGGTTAATAAATAGGTTAATTTATATCCCGGAAAAATCTATGGTTTTTGCAGGAAAAAAGAAAAACAGATATTCATACGCGAAAACTACTACTTCACGCCGTAATTACTGAACTGCTATGGCTGAAATTCGGAATAGAGATAGATTGTATCCTGGATTAAAGGCTACTTTTCATCCCAGAAAAATCCATGGCTTCCACGGGAAACCTGAAACATTGATGTTCACACGCGAGAAATACTACTTTACACTGTAATTACTGAATTGATATGATTTCATCCCGGATTATTACAAAACTTACTTTTCATCCAGGAAAATTCCGTGGTTTCTATGATCATAGTGAAAAACAGAAATCCACGAGTGAAAAATATTCCTTCATGCCGTAATTACTGAACTGATTTGGCTGAAATTTAGAATCGAGATAGATTATATCCTGGATGAATACAAAAGCTACTTTTCATCCCGGAAAAATCTATGATGTCCGCGGGAAAACTGAAAAACTGTTATTCACGCGGTAAAAATACGACTTCACGCTGTAATTACTGAACGGATATGACTGAAATTCGGAAAAGAGATAGATTTTATACTGAATTAATACATAGGCTACTTTTCATCTCGGAAAATTTCATGACTTCTACGAGTATGATCACAGTGAAAAACACAAATCCACGCGGAAAAATATTCGTTCACGCCGCAAATACTGAACCGAATTAGCTCAAATTTGGAATGGAGATAAATTATATCCTGGTTTAACACATAAGCTACATTTTATCCCGAAAAAAATCAAGGTTCCCGTGGGATTGGTTAAAAACCGAAATTCACGCGCAAAAATTATTCATGCCGCAACTATTGAATCGATTTGGCTGAAATTTTGAATGGAGATAGTTTATATCCTCAATTAATGCCTAGGCTACTTTTTATCCTGGAAAAATTCATGGTTTCTATGATAGAAGTGAAAAACAGACATCTACGCGGGAAAAATATTCCTTCGCGCCTTACTTACTAAACTGATGTGGCTGAAATGCGGAATAAAGTTAGATTTTATCCTGGATTAATACAAAGGCTACTTTTTATCCCAAAAAATTCCATGGTTTCCGCGGGAAAACTTAAAAACAGATATGCACGCGGGAAAAATACTACTTCACGCTGTAATAACTGAACGGATATGACTGAAATTCAAATAGGGGATAGGTTTTATTCTCTATACATAGGCAAATTTTTATCCCGGGAAAATCCATGGTTTCTAAGAAAATTGTTAAATAGCAGATATTCATGCGGGATAAATACTCCATCGTGCCGTCATTTCTGAACCGATTGGGCTGAAATTTGGAATGGAGATAGATTATATCCTAGAATCAACTACTTTTTTCTCGGGAAAATCCATTGTTTTCGTGATAATAGGGAAAAACAGACATTCATACAGGAGAAAATTTTTTCCTTATTATATATTTATTACTCACGCACAATACTGAAAATTTTTGGTTTAAAGTTGAAATGAAGATAGATTTCATGTAAATTAACACAAAGGGTACTTTTTATTCCGGAAAATGGATGGTTCCCGTAGAATAGTTAAAACTAAAATTTACGCGTGCGAAGCCGCGGGTAACTGCTAGTAGATTTATAAGCCTTGTTTGAAACAAAGTTTCTTTTCGGATGGTTTCATACACTAGCTAGGCGAAAGAAGACGAATTTTTAGCCTACACGAAGAAAATTACAAAAATCTTAAATATCTGCAGTGAAAATTTTTTGTAACTGGTCTATAGAATGGTTCCACAACCTTCACGTCTTTTTTTAAGGATTCATTACCATTTTGGTAGGTATTGAATCTTTTTGTGAGACTTTCTCCGTCCGTCCGTCCGTCTGTCACTCTCAATCGTCGTCGTCTGTGAATAGTTATGGGTATGTGTACCCCAACGTCATTGTTATCATAAAAAATGGAAAATCATGTTATTTTTGTTTAAAATCGGTAGCGTATTTTTGAATGCTAACTTATTTTGTAATTAATTTCAGCCGCACACTGTAGTGGTCGGTCGAGCCGCAATACTTCTAGAGTGCGCACATTTAGTTCACAATTGCAACAAAGGACAATGGCCTTATTGGCTCAAATCCAATATGGCGAAAAACCCCTGTAAGTTCATCATCATATTTGCTTTCAATTAAATTTGTTACTTTATTTGAGTCTCATGTTAAAATTTTTGTTCATACAGTATCGTCTGGCCCTCTCCAATTAAGACGACAACGATTAGCTGGAAAACTGTTCTACCAATGGGCTGAAGTAAGTGCAAAATATTTTTCCAAATATGCAATTTGTATGATCGGTCGTTCAGCTGACACTACGCTAAGCGGACGGGAAAGAAGTGACGTATGTTGAAGCCAATATTTTCTCAAATATGGCGTCGCGCGTCGTACATTTCGGTACCGCTAACAGCATATACCGCTGTCGGTCGCTTACATTAGCGGCATTTTACAGTTTTGACAAATTAAAAATCGGCTTCAGGGCGGAGCCTAAAAATACATGCGTGACGTCACTAAATGCTGATTCTATAAGCTGCTGGAGTTGGACGGCCTTTTTAAAATATTGCTAAGTTCTATGATCTCGCTCCCTGTAAAGCAAATGACTCTCCGCAATTGTTTAGATGACGTCGCCCTCTTGGTCGTGGTCTACCAACTATGTGTTCCTCACGCCGTACCGTACATATAAGGATCACTTAATCGTTGATTCGACGCGCAAAGATACAATACACGATACTAGAAGATAATAGAACATAATATTATCCACCTATAAGTCATGACTGACAATATGCACTTTTCGAATTATTGTTCAACAGCACAATATGACTTATCTGCGCAATGGTTCAGGTGGAACGCGATTCCAAATCTTTTTTTTTTTTCAAATTGCGCTCCATCTGAACCATTTACAGGTTTCTGCGATGGCTACAGAAATTCACTGAAGAATATAATTATTATATTGGACGAGAAGAATAATGAAGCTACAATCAAAAAACTCTAAAGGAAAGAAGCAGGAAGGAAAATTTTGGACATAAACGTATTTAGCCCATCTGTATCCTCATTTGTAGTGATAAGATGTCCTTGTGCTTTCTATGTTTGAGTATTTGTAAATTTCCATGTACAGAATAAATAAATAAAGTAAATATCTAAATTTTACAAGTTTGTTCCGGTGGAATCTTGCAATTCAATTTTGAAGCAGATATCTTCAGCCGATGACGTCATTCTAAATCTAATATGGCAGAGCACCCAAGATGGCGGACTAGTATTTAAATGAACTCCTACGGATATCAAATGGAAGTGTTTGCCGAGTTGACGTAAAAATGCTGTTTTTTTTAATGGGTGACTTATTTTTCTACAGGCTATAGGTAACAGACTAGAGGACATGTTGAACGAAGACAGAAAGCACATAGATATCGTCGTAAACCTCGTCAATGATCCTGACGGACAGAGGGAGCTATTGCAGCAAGACGAAGAGGAAGATTTCCTAGACGAAGGTAATTTATGTCTCAATACTATTTTAAGATCACCTATGTTTAGGTTCACCTAACAAAATGGATCTACCAAGTTCCAATTTTATGTGGGTTTTCGCAATTTTTAAGCTATTAAGATATACTCAAATTTCGGAATGGCAGTTAGTATCATCTTCACATATTTGTGTTAAATTAAATTAAAGAAATCACTATCGCGTTTTTACACGAGTAAAAACTCACAAAATTCACAATTCTGGGACTAATTTCCTAAAGTAAACATTAAACATGAGAAGTTCCATTCAGTCAAATCCTGCCATACCCACAATTTTACTGTCATAAGCCAATAAATACGAAAAACTAAGTATAAAATTTGAATAAGACATGCAGACACTTGCATTAAGGTCGAGTCACACCAGAGAATGTAAAGTTGATAATTTCCTTCGTTTCGTAACCACAGCCAGTATTCGACTCCCGGGTAAAACTATCGGAGCAGAATGTCCGCGGGCCCTTCGAATAGTCGCTTGCATCCTCCTCTTTGAAATCACAGCGTTTCTCCGTGAGACCTATCAGAACCTACCGAAGTCATGTCGATCTTCGTTAAAGGAAAGAGGACCTTGGGACCGAGTGTACAGGTACGCTTTTCGCTTTACTACATTACCTCTTTACCTTTGGTAAGTAGTTGCAATACGATACACACATATATATATATATATCTATTCGTTGTGTCATTGATTTCTTTTGTTATTATTTTTTGCGAAGGTGGATGCAAAAGCGGAGACGTTTATTGTGTAATAATAAGTGAGTTCATTATGTTTCGTACATTAGTAATGATTAAGGAGTGCATAATTATGATCAAACTTTTCATTTTAACAGGGCTCTTAGCAGTCAACACACATTAATGCCAGTCGAGTATGTGATTTTGATAATGCATGTCTTACCGCACAATATGTGCATGCGCATAGTTTGTAAATACAATGATCTTGAACACGGTTTTCGAGTCAGATTGTAAAGTCACCGATAGCTTTGAGATTTTATATTCATTCCTGTATTTCTATAATAACAAGAATACTAATTAGGTATTCACGCCAAGTGATAGCCATTCAGACACTAAAGTTGAGAGAAAAATTAAAAAATTTCAACATTTTTCATTACGATATCTCACGCTAGCAACACTGTGTCTGTCATTTCATTAGCGTTCTAGTGCTCGGCCGTTCAACACAACATTATTAAACTCGTATAAAAAAAAAGTGAGTGATTATAAGTATTTCTTGCGGAAATCAAAGTATCCGAAAAGAAATATTCAAAATTATCGGATTCATCGTCAAAACGAATTGTGAAATCTACGAAATTGTTATTATTGGTTCAGAAAATCCATATTGCTCCAGTGTTGGGTACACCTCTTAGAGGGTGTTACGTTCACAGCAGTATACATTGAGGGTAGTTGGAAGGACTATCGCCTTTGTTTTAATTACTGCAAGATGAGCTAATCAAGATGCATTCTTCGGTGATGGGTACACTTCATTTAGAGGGTGTGACCTTCACGACAACATACATTGAGGGTAGTTGGTAGGTGAAAACCCTGAGGACTATCGCCTTTGTATTAATAATTGCAAAGCATCTATGTTGAGAACACTGCATAAGAGGATGTGATCATCATGACGACATACATGAGGGTGAGTCAATAAGATTATCGTCTCTATATTAATAATTGCAAAAAAGTCAATCAACATAGTATATTCTGCAGTTTATGCTTCAGTGTTGGGTACACTTCATTAGAGAGTGTGACCTTCACGAAAATACACATTGAGGATGGTTATTGGGACAACGCCTTTGGATTAATCATTCCCAAAAATGACAAGATTATCTTGTAAGCAACTTCCAAAATAGCAAAAATTGGTGCTTAAACGCCCCCATACCATGTTGAAAACACCGGTTGACGGTTCTCGTCCGATCACCGAAATTAAGCAACATCGGGCGCAGTTAATACTTGGATGGGTGACCACCTGAGAACACCGCGCGATGCTGTTTTTTTTTTTATCACCAACTGTATTGGAATGATATAAAGGATCAAAACGATTACCTTTAGAAACTATTTCGATATACCCTCATATCAATATTTTCTTTTACTGTCTGCTAATTTAAATGAACCAAGATTACTTTACTAGACCAGGTCTGAAAAGTACCCGCAATCAAATGCACTATTTACAATTATTTTAGTCTTCCACACGAATCGTTTCTTGTTGTGGTCATTATTTATAGATACATCAATAAAAAGTCCATTGACAACGTCTTACAAAATCAACTAAGTAGTAATACTACTCAAAATTTGAAATGTACGAGTGAGACACAAAAATTTTATTTGATAATATAATATTCTAATAACTTCTGTGTATATTATGTCTTTTATCAATAATATGAAATACAGTTAATCAAGATCCAATATTAACTGGCACTGGAGGAATATCTGAGCAATCCACCTGTCGGTCC
Source organism: Coenonympha glycerion (assembly GCA_963855885.1). Classification (NCBI taxonomy): domain Eukaryota; kingdom Metazoa; phylum Arthropoda; class Insecta; order Lepidoptera; family Nymphalidae; genus Coenonympha; species Coenonympha glycerion. The sequence continues at coordinate 8,137,323 of OY979637.1, read as the reverse complement.
ATGGTGGACCCACGGGCCAAATCGCAGGACAGCACTCGTCTCTTGCGACGACTTTTCTCGAAGATTTACCCAGGACAGAAGAGTCTTAATTTCCCCACAAGAACAGCACCAGGAGCAAAACAGCCTTGCAAGTACTTATCGATGTCCTCTTTTGACATTTCTGTCGACCTGTCATGTCAGGCGCCGCGCGGCCGCCGATCGGAGTGCTGGCGGAGTGCTGCGCTGTTTCGAACCTCGTGCGGACTCGCGCATGTTCGCCTATAGTCGTTTCGGGTTAAGAAGGCACACCTACTTACTCGTACGTTTGCCGCTTATAGAATAACCACTTTCATAAAATATTCGAGCCTGATGATATTATTTTATCGTGCTTAAATATGAGTTAAAAATATTTTTTTTTCTCTCTTTATGTTCTCAAAACTATGAACAGAATTTAATGTGTAATTTTTTTTTTTTTTTTCTCTTCTTTAGTTCGCATGTAGTGCAATGACACTAGGTATCTAGGTATCTAGGTACTATCCTAGTTTCTTTCATCATAATTTACTTTTATACAAAAAGGTTTTATATTATGAAGATTTATAAACTATTGAACCACTAACATTACAATTAATTTTCATGTTTAAGTAATTAAAAATGAAAATGATGATCTTTATTAATTTTTCACATGGACTTGATTTACAGGCTTTTATGAAAGCTTGAATCTGAAAAGCGGGTTGCACTGAGAAGGTCGGGCAAAAAACTCGGCTATTATATTCTGTTCACATACAATTGAATATGAGACAACCTATTCGATAACATACTTAATTTTTTTTTGTTATTCCATTACAAATACATGTATTTAATACAACCATTCTTTCATCGTAACTTGATGTGTTAGATATTACATCAAATTTATCAATGCTTTAACTGAGTTATGATGCATGCTTTAAAAAGAATGCAATATTTTTGAAAATCAAAGTTATTTATAGTTTCTATAATTGACTTAATCTTAAATTTCTTAAATGAATAATAAATATGGAAAAAGTAGAAAACAACCGATGATATGTTTATTTAAATTTATTTTTAGGTATATTTGTACAGGAATATCGGTATCCATACCTAGGAATAACGTTACGCAATGGAAATTAATATATTTAAAGACCAAATTAATTTTTGCTCGAGATCAAATATTTTTATTTTCAGGCTATCGCGCCGCTAATTATTAACTAATGGTTATCTATGCATCAAAAATGTTAAAGGATTTGGAAATTACCAATAGATATATAAGATCATAGAATCATTAAATACTTCATTGGATTTATGATAATATGAACAATGATGGTTCATAATTTTGGCTTGCACGTATCATAATATTTTTTTTTGTTCTTTTAGAGTTGATACATAGCCTACATTATATATTTTCTGTATTTAATCATTATTAAATAAGTCTAATATTTTGTTTAACTTTCATGCCGATGGATGACGCCGCTGCAAGGATTTAGCTCTCGATGATGACTGAACAAGGTCAAATGATAATTGAAAATTGGTTCATCACTGCGTCACTAGGAACTTGAATACCAGTACAGTAGTACTTCAGCAGTCAGCTGTGGTATGTAATTGACTGATTATTATTAAACGAAGATTAGATACTTTTATCTTCTGTGATGACATTGGAATTATTGGGTAAGTGAAAAAAAAAATGTTTTTTCATCGTCGCAACAAGTCAACAAAGCATTAATCACGAACAATCGCGAATAACATTTCGACATGTCTACCTATTGACATGTTACATTTGCTCGTTGTTTTTTGCGATTATCAACTTGGAAAAATCAGATCACATTTTTTAACTGAAAGACTGCTAAATTGAAAAATGGTCTTGATGCAGAAATTCAAGAACTTTAAAAGTATTGTCTAATATTTGTATTCCAATTGTATATGTGGTTTTTTTGTTTACAACTAACCAGTACAACAGCGATAGTAGTGTTGGGGTGACTTTTAAAATAACAATTAATGATATTAAACAACATTATATTATAACATGAATAACTGTTAAGAATAACAATTATGCCTTCAGTTAAAATTTTAATATTATGTGAAATGAGAAACTCAACACGGTTATACATACATATACTTATAATATTGTATAAGATGTTTACTGTCTGACAATATTAGAAAACATATTGTTTTTTCAGACTATCAGTTTCTATTGTTATCACTTTATTAGAAGACAGGAATAAACAGTAGATACAGTTACTTCATCAGCCTTTGTCACAGAATCAACTTTAAAATAGGCTTATAAAATAATTTCTCTATGGTTTTTTTTTTAAATATCTCTTGAGAATATTCTTACTATGCAGTTAAAAATATAATTTAAGGTCAATTTAAATCTTAATGACCTTATTAAAGAGCTGTTCCAACACCAAAACCCAAATAACAATATTATTATGGAAATTAAATAAAAATATCATTGTTAACTCCTTTAAAAGAAATAACTCTAAAGAGCTATGAATAAAAGTAAAGGACACTTTACGAAAATACTAATGCCTACAGTCAAGATGAACAAAAATTTACGAACTAGTTCTCTGCAACCCATAGATTTATTAATCTTTTATATTAATAAATTGATTTTATTTTTTTTTCTGACCAAAAATATGTCTCGGTAATATTTATTCTACTCAAGTTTATAAAATATATTCGTGATCGATTCGTATACTGTTTAAAATATATATTTCATGGTTGCATATTAACAGCCCAATTTATTACGATTAATCAAGTGTTGCATTTAAATGTTTTAACTGATACAAATATTTTAAAGCTTGTTGAAAGAGATTTAAAACCTCTTTTATTCGTCAAGACTACATACAAGCAGTACTGCTCGATAGTCTTAATATACCCTCGGTATTCGCACATATAAAAATATATGTATTTGTACATATATTATTATTAATATATTATACTAATAATATTGATTTACTATAGCTAACTATAGTACAGTTTTAGTATTTCTACAAAATTATGCCATTATTTTTTAATTTGCTTTGAATATCAACTTAAGTTGTTATTTTTATTTTTTTGGTCAATGTTAAGCGATTATGCTTATTATTCTATTAATTTAAAAGCATTTCTTATTTACAAATGTCATGGCTCTAAACATCTACCTAATTAGTATTCTTGTTATTATAGAAATACAGGAATGAATATAAAATTGATGATTAAACGAACTTACCTTAAGTGAAGTTCTATCATAATTTTATGAATTCCTGTATGAAGATAATAACACCCTCCCGCCCCTGTTTTGTGGAAAAACCCATGTATGAATTTGTAAATAAAAAATGTACATATTATAATAAATATTTATTGAAGACTATATAACCCATTTATATATATATTATTATATTTACATATATAATATTGTGTGGTTATGTATAATATTGTGTAGTTATGTATATATTATATGATACATATTTAGATGCTCTTTATTGCTCCTACCAAGACGAGCTTATCGAAGCACAAAGGCACTCTTATAATATTTACTCTGAACTAAATGAAATGACAGACACAGTGTTGCTAGCGTGAGATATCGTAATGAAAAATGTTGAAATTTTTTAATTTTTCTCTCAACTTTAGTGTCTGAATGGCTATCACTTGGCGTGAATACCTAATTAGTATTCTTGTTATTATCTTCATACAGGAATTCATAAAATTATGATAGAACTTCACTTAAGGTAAGTTCGTTTAATCATCAATTATAGTGTTGGTCTCTCACTTATGGTAAACTCGGCACGGGATCCTGGAGTAAACGCAGACGATCATTATTATGTGAATCCTGTACAATAAAAGCTCGCGCACGTGGGGGGTAGGCCGCAACGCATTCTATTCTAAACTATGTACCGTTGAAACAAACCAAAGAGCAAAATGTATTGAAAGGATACTTGATGCAACCATGTCTTTAAAAGCATACTAAGGCCGTTTGTCCACCGTAACCGCCACCTGACGTCACCGAAAACGGCTTAGATCCATATGAAATGACTGGATGACGTGACTTCTGGCTAAGATCCATATGAAATGTCTGGCTGGCTTGTATTATTTCTGGCTAAGACCCATATAAAATGATTTGCTGGCTTTTCTTATTTCTGGCTAAGATCCATATGAAATGATGGGCTGACTTGATTTAATTCTGGCTAAGATCCATATGAAAGATTGGCTGGCTTGACATATTTGTGGCTATAAGATCCATATGAAATGACTGGCTGACTTGACTTATTTCTGGCAAGATCCATATGCGATGACTGGCTGACTTGACTTTTTTCTGGCTAAGATTCATATGAAATGAAGAACGTGCGGTGGACACACGGTCCATACGCGGCCAGAGTAAAGGTATGACCGCTACTTCATCGCCCGTCTGCTAGTTTTCGGCTTACGGGTGCGGTGGTGTTAGGAAATTCAGAAAATAATGAAAACAAAATCAGACCTAAACAGTTTATTTTAACTAGGTACTTAATAAATGCAGCATTCACATCCAAATTCGAATTATAATATTCAATACCACGTTACACATATTTATATTTATACAGAGCATAATTAACGACATAGCAATACCACGATATTTTTGCAACGAAATAAATACTGTGCGATGTGGCTTGCCCTTAAGTGCGCGAGCGTTAGTTTGCTTCGCGTTGGAACTTTTACAAAGATAAACATCATTAAGTCTGCTTTTATACGTTGATCCATTAACAAAAATAATTAATAAATTTTACCAACTAAAGTACTAACCACTCGAACGAGTAAAAAGTGCATGGAATGATATAAGGTTTATATTATAAACACAACAATAAAAGTAGGTAAAATATAAAATTATTTTTGAAAGTATTTATACTCTACATTTTACATTCGAAATTAGTTATCGTAAATGCGAGTAATTACTATAGTTTAGCAATAGTTACATCGTATTCCGCTTCGCAACATTGGCATGCCAATTAGGGTACATTCACACACACCAGAGACTTCACCGTTAAGTGACGTGTTGAGAAGTATTTTTGACGTCACAGTTTTATGAATTGACGATGCAGTGACACTGATGTGTGAGAACGAACCCTTAAATCGAGAGTAAATTTTTATTCAGAGGAGTAACAAATAGTAAAAGTATCGCTAAATTGATCATCAAAGGTTAAAAAGTTGTAATATCACTTCCTTCATGCATTAATGTTGTGTGGTGTCTTATGCAGGGAGGCTAACCGTCGATGGAGTATGGCTCTATCGAGTATGGGACACTCTCAGGCCTCTGCTCAGAGCCTCCAGTCCATTGCTGGAGCGGAGACGGAGCGGAAAATATCCTTTGTCCTGCACGAACCGGAGAATGTGTCCGGTGGAAGTAGTGTCACTGTAAGAAAATATATGATATAAGCTAAATTTCGTTCTATGTCCATGCCCTTTTTATGTATCAAGCTCAGTTTGATTGTCCAGTTTATTTCTAAACTTATAATGAAAACCCATTTTATGAAAAATCTCGCTTGATCTAATATACCTACTTTTCGTCAAAACATCGAAACACTTTCGAAATGGTAGCCCTGCACTGATCTTTTTTTAGTTATCATCCCGACAATAATATAGTAAAATTCTCCATCAATTTAAGCAACTTGCCAAATCTGGCACCAGTGCTTGCAATTTTGCCACTGGTGACAATATGGAAAATCTCTAAACTAAACTTATTTGACGCGACAAAAAAAGGATACTTTTTCATGGGGTGCTCCTGCAACTCACAAAAAAATTTGCACCATTGTCTAATTTATTTTGAAACTTTAGATAAGTCATCAGAGAACAATCTAGTGCCCTAGGTCTCGGAACACATGTTCAATCCGCAAGATGATTTAAAAGAAATAGCGACCCTAGCGCTGGCACAAAAAGTATACAAAACAAAAAAGTGCAGTTCAGTTCGCAGCAGCGTTTGGCTCCGCCTCCGTTAAGTTGTGCTAAAGTTGTGCTCTCTTTCTGCCACGTATCTCTTTCAACGTACTAAGGCTGCCTCGTAATCGGGCGCACGCAGCGCGTGAAAGAGACCGTACAAGAACTAACGCGTGCAGCAGCTGTCTGAACTCTGAAATCGGTTACGATTCACGACCGAATCGATTTCTTGATCATGTGACTCACTTGTCCTCACGTGGCCTGCGTGTTGCCCGTCACAGTGAGCTTTTCTAAGCTGTCGTTTCCACGGCGCGTATAATGTGTCTGAAATAGGAGACCTAGTGTCCTTTAGTTTCATAATTCATACTACCGATCCATTGGATTTTTTTCCTCAGTTACCAGAGGCAGTCCCGATCGACGATAAGAAGTCACGATTGGGCTCGCGCGCCAAAGGCATAGCTCGTCGCAACACGCAGCAGCACGCGGCTTACGGCTCGTTCAAGCGGCGCTCCATCAAGCTGCGGCAAAAAGACCCGAGGGAACTTGACAATGAGTGTAAGGATTTATTTTTTAGTAGCTAGCTAAGGCCCGGTTTCCATCAAAACAGAGCGGAACGGAGCTGTGTTTGAGTAACCAATCAGATTTCGTCATTTCGACATCTCCTCTCCCCTTAGTTTCGGAGATGTCAAACTGACGAAATCTGATTTGTTACTCAAACACAGCCACTTTGGTGGAAACCGGCCTAAGGCGAATATTCGAATTGACGCATTAATGTGGCCGCACTGATCTCTATTATACTAGTACGCTGGATCAAACATTCTATAAAATTGGCAGTTCACTTGTCAATAATCTTTGCAGACGATATGCTATCGAGTCACTGTCGGTAAACTGTCAACAAAGGGACTGCTTCGTTTTTGTCGTTACGTGAGGTGACGTAGTGAGTTTTTCAAATAATTTTACGATTTTTCAGTTATAAACAAAAGATCTGATTCAATCCAAAGCAGAAGGAAAGTGTCATCGTTGTCTGACAGGAGTGATACATCAGAAGTTTACCCTGGAACAGGTACGACTATAATTTATGAACTAGCATGTTTCCTACACGATTTCCGCATAGATTTCGATTTTAAAGAAATCCCACGAGAACCGGGAAATATCATCAAGTCGAGTCAAACTCGCGCACCGAAGTGGTTCCATACTACAAAAGAAGTGAAACTTTTAAAGAATCACTTGAGTTCATTAAACTATAATGTAAAAGTACATTGATAACGAAACGCAAACCTAACTTTATTTTATGGAGGTTTATAGTTTATATCAAAAAAATATACTAGTTAGGAAGATGATTTTATTTTTCCTGAAAAAATATAGGACAGACAACATAGTAGAACCCTTATAAGATTAAGGATTCTGTTTTTTTTCCATATGTGGTACAGAACCCTACAAACGAGTGAAAAATTCTATTCATTTGTGGAATCGATGACCGACGGTGACTGTTGACGCACCGAAAGACAGGAGGGTCGAAAATTGCAACTATTTATTTCTTATGTCCTCCATTATTTTGAATTCACTGCCCCGAAATTTCCAGGAGGCACGGTGATAATGCCCACCGAGGTGGACAGCGGCGGCGAGGAGAGCCCCGGCGTGCTGTCCGACGACCACGACCACCCGCCCGACAGCCCCGACAGCAACTCCACCGACCCGCCCGACGTTAACAAAGGCTTCCCGTGGCTCAAGGTTAGATAAAATATCGTATAATAAGCGGCACGGATCTCGAGGCATGGCTAAGAAAAGATACTCCTCTACTCGTAACACCGTCCCCTGCAGAACATTGTCCTTTTCGACAGCGCGCCACCACACACGGTCCTCCGCCTTCCTCATCCACCCGCTACCAGCGACCTTTTTAGGTCGTCGATCCAGTGGGCAGGAGATCGCTCTAACACACTAACTTTATTAAATAGAAGCAGGCGTTATTTTGCGGAAATCCTAAGAATGTTCACTCTACGATTTTATTCAAGTAGCGGACTATAGCAAACCAAATTAATCTTTCCTACATTTTAATTTTAATTTTTAGGCCATGCATCAAGAATTGTGCCGGTTAGACTAGATATTTTCATTTGAAATACCGATCCCCACCTGTATTCCTAAGGAAATGGGATCTTACCCACCAACCCTACGAGTTTCTGTCTCTCTAATGTATAAAATATTTGTCTCACAGTGTTTGTAACAAAGCTTCTCCATGTAAAAACAAATGTATGGCTTTCAGGTGATTGTGAAGTTCTTGAACTCATTTAACTACGTGTGCTGCCACCAAAACTTTTGCCATCCATATTGCTTCCGACGCAATATGCGTGCAACAGTTCGCCTCATGAAATCTGTTCAAAAGGTAAACATATACATACTTATTTTTTTGGAATGATGATCCTTTTCGAATGGTACAATATGCAGAGGGTACTAGGCGTAAGAAAATGATTTGTTTTCGTCAAGAATATTCCGACACGAAAATCTACGAAAATTTCATCATCTATGCATTTTATTATTTTCCATAACAAAATGTATAGATGATGAATTAAACCATTTATTTGTCATTTTTATGAAACAAATAATTTAACATTTATTTGTCATTTTTAAAAAATTGCAATTTATATTTATATATTTACAAGCACTGTAAACAGTATTGCTTTCAGATATATGGTGAAAAGTTCGGCCCAGAAATAAACACGACGAATAACGAGGAAGGGCCCGGCGGGGTGAGACGAGGCCGACGTGCGCGCAAGCCTTCCGAGCACACGAGTGATAGGTGGGCCAAAGTTCTTTACTTTCTTAAGGCTACCGCATTTTGGTCTGGCATTTGGCAATATCCATTGGTGGACCAGTATGCGGTGCGTATGCCTTTACATGAAAGGTAGAGCTAGTTACAGCGTCATAGAAACCTGGCCATCGTTCATCTACAGTCTACACTAATATTATAAAGAGGAAAGATTTGATTGTTTTTTGTTTATTTGCATTGAATAGGCTGCGAAACTACTTGATCGATTTGAAAAGTTCTTTCACTGACTAATACTCCTTTTTATGTCCCTCAACTGGGTCTAAGAATGAGAGGGATTTGGTTATAGCCCACAGGTTGGCAGGTTTCGCACACCTTCAAGAATGTTATGGTGAAGTCTAAGGCACTAAGATTCAGTACAAATAGATAATAATGTTTTGTTTTTCCTGCTAGAATCGAGCGCTCCATGATAGAGAGCGCGGGCTTGGCGTACCGCACGTCCGGCGTGGAGAGCGCGCTGCCGCACGTGGAGGCGCCGCCCGTCACCAAGCCCGGCGCCATCCCCTACCCGCCGCTGGAGCCGCCGCCCATACTCAAGTACATCAAAACACACGTAAGTGCTGTTCTACCGGAGGCCGGACTATACACAATCGAGCGCTCCATGATACGTGAGAGTGCGTGAAAAATGAAAACAAAATCAATATCGGTTCATCCGTTCGGGACCTAAGATGCCACGGACAGACATACACAAAGACATCTCAAGTTCAGAAAAACCTCTCCTCTGCATCGAGGTTTAAAAAGGAAAAAGTTCCCGTTACATCCACAGTAGGGTTAGTACAGGTTTATGTGCGAATTTCGATTACGATTTTCGAATACGACTCGCATCGCACAAACGAATCGATTTGAAAGAAAGAAGAAAGAAATACTTTTTATTTGGTCACAACTTAATGGTCACAAAATAATACTTATGACTATAAGAAAAGACTTAAATAAATAATTAACACAAGGGCGTGACCAAACATAGGTCTCCACTCAGCATTAAGCTGCAGCAAGCTGCAGCGCTGATTTTCAGTGGAGCCTAAGATGGGTGCGGTCACGGACGAGACCCGCAATCCACGACTCCCCGCAAAATATTAAATGTTAAAACAAAAACATAGTAACAATTAAATACTCAAAAAAAAAAGGCATGCATACCAATCTGAACAACATTTAAATTATTAAAGTTAAAAAAAAAAAGATTAAATAAAAATAAAAAAATAAAATAAAAAAAAAAGATAATATTATTAACGGCGCAATGAGACACAAAGAACAATGGTGTGGGCCCATACATCACTTTCGCTCACGTTACGCTATTGCAACTATAAATAAAAAAATATTTTTTTGATTGGGCCTGCAAGCCTGAACTCAATGCTAAAAGATTTTTCTTACAAAAAAGAGGAGAAAAATTAATATTTATTTTCAAAATATATTATCTGAGTATTATAACAACAACGACCTCCGCCATGAAGCATCCGAGAGCATAGGCAATACACTAAATACTCTTTGATAAATACTTTTCACTTGTCCAAGAATTTGTCACTGTTGACAGTTGGTAGCCATGTAGCTGAAGGACAGTGTTGCGAGATGCCGGAATTAAAAAACTCGACTGAAAGAAAATCTAATTGAGTTAATTAATCAATATTGAATTACAAGGGTGTTTCGGAAACGCTAAATAACCAAGACAAAATAATCTATGCTCAAAATAATCGGTTGTAATAGATTTCAGTATTATTAAAAAGTGTAGTCTTCTGTCAAATAATCTCAAATCTTCAAGCAGTTTATTTAAGTGAGACTGGCTCACACGGAATAATAATATTCAGATTTACTCCAATGCAGTGGAAAACCCTAAACTTATGTAATCTTTTTATGTAAATAATATATTCGAGTAAAATAAAATGCAAAAAAGGAACAATTGAAATCGATACAGTTATTGTCTTGTATTCTACATTCTGATCTTAGAATTAACGTAGTACCTGAAGGTAAGTTTTTCTTTAGTATCTGTTAGATGTTTTTCTCGTACAAAAGTGGACCGATCGTCAAAAAGATGGAGTATAAAAGTGGAAAAGTTTGTCATCCGGCAACACTAGCTGTCAGGAGTGTGGAAACGGAACCTATCAGTAATCAATTGAATTTCTTTAAATATATTATTTTTTGACCCGTCCTTTACAATAACTGGTGATACCTTGAAAAAATTCAGTTATTTACTAGAATCGTCTTGAAATAAATGTTACATCTAGACGCTAAACTTTATTTGTGTACATTTCTGCCACTGTTCTTTACAGTACAGTAGCAAATACGTACATAAGTGCTGGACTGATCTATGTTATCAGCTTTTGTTGGGCTAAGAGATAGCTTTTAAGTTTGTATTTAAAGGTCCCAACAGAAAGTCCCAACATTTTAAGCGGTGGCGGTAAGTCATTCCAGCACTTAGTAGCCGCAAACTTGAAGCTTCCTGTAAATGCTGATGTTTTATGAACTGGCATTGACAAGTTTGCGGATCTAGATTTGCGTTCTGACCTGTCACTACGCCACATCAACTTTAGTCGCAGATATTCTGGGATTTCCTCCATACATGACAGTCAGCGCCATCTATGGACAGTTGCTGACATATTGTGGTCTCAACCATGTGGTCTGTAAAGTCCTTTCCACAAAAGAAGTCCCGCAGACGCGGCGCTGTGATCGCATTATAAAATGTTGCTCTCTCACTTGCACTCGTTGCTCGTAAACAGGTGTCAATTGTAGTACATGTTTTTGCCGCGTGACTTCTTTTGTGGAAAGGACTCTAGACTCGCATCGCACAAACGAATCGAGTTCCTCCATAAATGACAGTCAGCGCCATCTATGGACAGTTGCTGACATGTGGCCTGTACCCCTCAGGTTCGCGACGCATACCACGCGCCGCTAGCCGCGCTGGTGAAGGGCGCGACCACCCTGCCCGAGGAGGTTTTCGCGGACGCGGCGGGCGCGGCGTGGCACCTGCTGCTGGAGGCAGACCGCGAACTGAGCGCGTGCGCCGCCGCGCTCTTTATCCTCGCCGCAGTGAAGGCGCCCGCCGCCGCCGCGCACCTCATGCATCGACACCTAAAGCACCCCGACCCTGCCGTCAGGTATGCTATACTATAAGCCTAAAAGAGTAGGATCAGATGGAATGAAAGAATACCCGAGCAATGCATGAGCTCCTTATGAAAAAATGAAACGTTTGCACTTATGATTAAACACGAAACCACCGAAATTCACGTGGATGTAGCCGCGGGCGTCCGCTAGTTCTTTACAAGGATGTTGAAATGAAATAAAATGTAATGAAATTCTTTATTTCACATAGGCTTAGATATAAGCTTTCATGAAATGTCAAGACTCTACCGCCAGGTTCGGTAAGCAGGTTTGCACCGAGGAGAACTGGCAAGAAACTCGGTACTTGATCTTTCAAAAAATGTCTATCATCTATCCAGTATCTATGTGTAGATTTAGTAGTCGCCCACCGACGAAATACTTATCTTCGTTGCATCCGCTTCAGAATCAACGCCATTTTACGCTTTCAAGTAATGTGGAAACTGCGTTATCAAGTTTGGCCTCGCATGGAAGAAGGTGCCTCGATGACTTTCAAGGTGCCCCCGCCTGGTATCGAGTTCACGCTGCCATCGCCGAAGATAGGGATCGAATCGCTAGCGGTCGTCGACCCGCCGTGGAGTCCGCAAGTTAAGGACAAAGATATGGAGATGACTCTTAACCAAGAACGGCATGTAAGTAGAGGCAATGTTAGATCCCTCGAAAAATGGTACCTATGCAAAAGGTTTTGTATGCATGAAGCAAAGTTATTGCACAATGCACAGGACACTGATTCATAACAAGATTGCGACTTATTCCATTAATATCTCTATTTGACAACGATTATCTGACTTTTTTGGACAACCTAAGTCTAATGTAACTTAATATTATCACAGATATATAGACAACGGTTTTTGTTTGCAGCGATCGTTAGTAACAGCGACTAAAACCCGCAAAAAGCAACAAACAGAAGCGATCAAGAAGGCTTTACAACAGCGCGATGATAAAAAGAAGGCTGAAAGAGAGAGTTTTCTTATCACAACCATTCCTATCACCCGGCAAGCGGCGCGGGAGCCGGCGTTAGACCACGCTGCCGATGATCATATCGAACGTGAGTACAATATATAGCGCAAAACATCCCGTAGAACCATGTAAGTTGTGTAAATTCGATATTCAAATCTTAAATCCTAATCTAATAAATCTAATAATTCTTTAAAAGTTGTTAAATAAAAAATATTTCAGAAAAGAATATCATTTTAATACTTCAGTGGGACCTTAACCCTGAACTACTTTTAACAAAACAGTTATGTTATTAGGTTTGATAGTGATGACATAGATAATAATAGAGATGCTGTCGTGTTCTAGTGAATAACAACAAATATTTTTTCATTGTAAAGTAACATACCTTACCGGTTAATAAAAATGGGAAATGCTTTCCAAAAAACCAACTTCAAATGACACTACAAAGAGTGCAATAATTTTTAATGTAGGTACACCAATTCGAAGTCGGGCGATTGTCTATAACTTCGTCGTTTCTTCGCATTAGTGATTGTACGAAACATTGCCCGACTTCGAATTGGTGTACCTACATTAAAAATTATTTCACCATTTCCCATTTTTATTTTTTACTTTTTAGTGGAAAGCAACAAAATGCACAAGGCGTTGTAAAGATACCTAAATCGCTTGAGGTGTGTTTATAAAATCTGAGAAGTTCCCTCAATTTCACCAAGATCCCATCATCAGATCCTGACTTAATGACTATAGTCATTAAATCAGTATCTGCTAGCAAAATGCAAATGCACCAGTAACTATAAAAAATACCCAACTCGCTTCAAGTATACTAGCAAAATTTGAAGAGTTCCCTCGAGTTCACCAATATCCCATGATCAGATCCTAACCTGATGACCATAGGACAACTTGGAAAATATTATTCTTTCAAATAATACCCAAATTGTTTCAAGTATCCATATAAAATTTTAAGGGTTCCCTCGATTTCTCCAGGATCCCGTCATCAGATCCTGACCTGATTAAAATGGGACCATCTGGAAACTATACTATTAATATTAAACAAATTATTTGTATTTTACCAAAATTAACAAACATTCTGCTCATTTCGAAACTTCTTTGAATATTCTCTCGAGATAATATATCATTGTATTTCAGCTCCAGCGGACGAAGAAATAGTGGAGGGAGTGCGCGGCTCTCATCACACGCAAGTGGCGTCGGCCTTGTTCCCCTCCGTGCTGTGCTCTGCAGTCGCGGAGATTATATCGCTGCTGGACGATGCGGCTGTCTCCAGAGAAGGCTGCTCTGTTTATGAAGTTGCTTATCAGGTACGCGAGTACACAGTACGGTAATATCATAAAGGCGAAAGTGTATATGTGTGTGCGTGCTGTGTAAGAGTCTGTGTGTTTATTTATTTATTTATTTATTTATTTATTTTATTTACGTGCGTGCGTGTGTGCGTGAATACGTGCGTGTGAGCGTGCTTGCGTGCGTGCGTTCATACGTGCGAGCGGGTATGCATGTGTGCTTGCGTACGTGCGCGCGTGCTTGCCTGCGAGCGATAGTATGAATGCGGGTGCATGTACATGTGCGCGTATTAATTTCTTTTACAACTTTCCAACAAAGTAATATTTATCGTCTAGTTTTAAAATAAATGCCCGTCCACTACATTATTAAACATGTAAGCGTAAACACGTGGAGGACCGTTAATTTTTAGATTAGACGATCTTTGCCTACTAAGTTGAAAATATAATTGCCTTAGGTAATATGGGGATGCCTAGTTGAAGACTCCGCCCTGTTCCTTCGACACGTGCTAGAAAGATTAACGAGAGACCACCAAGATGAGATGTTTAAACTCCTGCGGCATCTGATTCGATTCATACCGCGCTTGCCGCAGCAGGCGGCATTCGCTCTGTACAACTATATCATTGGATACGTCATGTTCTACGTGAGAACGCCGCACGAAGACGGGCAGAGACTCATCGGGGCAGCATTGTCCATCCTATGGATGGTATGTTTTTTTTCTATTTATACATTTTTTTTATTAAGATTCCTATTAGAGGGACAACCAGACACGGACATTTACATGACTTTTTATATATATTCTGTTGTGTTCAATAGTCGATAGCTAAACCAGTAAGACTATGAGGTAAATTATATTTTAATTAATCTTTTACTCAATTCCATATATAGGTAGTACACAGCGTCCACGGCATAATGTTCAAGGACTTGAAACAAATCTTACGCAAAGAACAATGTGACGCATCGATTTTGCTCACTGCAAACGTACCTGCCGCCAAAAAGATCATCGTACACGGCCCATGTAAGTCTTGATACCTTCTGAATCTTTATATTATAGACTTTATTTTATAAACCTTCGCCTTACTTTAAAGTTGTTGCAAATGATTCGTGTTTTTGATGTTTGTTGTTCGTAATGATAAATGCCGGCAATATGTCAAGGATGCTTTTTATCGATTTTTTTTTTGCTATTCGTTTACTTTTGGAGGATTATTTAGCGACATAGGTTGTTCCTATGTCACTGCTTACATTCACAGAGTTTCGTCATATCTAAACAAAATTACTTTTATTATAGCTGACAACGAAGGCAGTATTCCCTCACAATTCCCGGTTCAAGAGGACACTCAGTTCTGTCAAATTTTACGAGAGTCTCTGGATTACTTTGGCATTCCCGAGAAATTGCATGACGAGCATTTTCTTGTTGATTTTAAAACTCGTAAGTTTAACTTATTACTTATAACAATTATATAAAAAATTTGTAGTTCAGCAAGAAGTTCATATATACTGGCTGACAGGACAAATTGCTATTTAGGTGTATAAAAATAGCTTAGGACCTATTCTCAGACCTAACTAATGTAGACAAAAAGGAACATAAAAATCGGTCAAGCCGCAGGAGTTTGGTTACAAACACTGTGACAAGACAGTTTTTTGAGAATTGAGATACATAGCCCTTTAGGTGTGGTTATATTTACTGATTGTATTGTGAACCTTCTCCTGATCCTTTAATGTGGTTAAATCGGATTTCAGGTCAAATCCACAATGCTCAAAGCTACGTCCGCGACCACTATTTCTTCAAACGGTCTCAGTACCCACAACTGGGACTCGTCTACATGGAGCCGGAAGAGGCTTTCGAAAAATTACAACAGCAAGAGCTATTGCACAAATTTGTGGAGATCGGGAAAGTGTCCCTCACTTGGGCTATCCTCAAAAATGTCGATATGGTAAGGCTCTTAAGGACTGCTGTTATTTTGAAATGTAAGCGAGCGGTTTTAACAGAGCTAAATTAAGTGATTTATTATATTTTGTTACTCTAGAAAATGTCCTTACATATCTCTGGATTTTATGCAGGGCCGATCTTGGTAAAGATGTTTTTCAGATTTATGGTTCTATCTGCGACACATTGTCATTGGCATAAGGCATTGTTCTAACTGGACCTCGTAAAAAAACCACGTACATTCTAGAATTAAGCAATCAGAAATAATTCTTTTAAATCAATATCTAACTAGTTTGATCTGATGTAATTTTGAATGTTCAGTAACAAGTCTGTAATTTAATTTTTAAGGAACATTTGAATTAATAGTTTGTTGACAAATTAATCCATGTTACTTTCCAGGTAGTCCAAAGAGTAGTATTTCTCCACGATGAGCTTATGAAACTCCCATCGTTTCCAAGGAAAGCCCTAGAAGCAGATCTAGCTCTGTACAGCCGAGGACCTTTGGGCTCAACTCTGCTTGGGTTGGACGTACTGCACAAATTTATGTACGTTTTATTTATTTTTTACTATTGCATCTGTAATTACAGGTTATTGACTTACACTTATTTTTTTAAAGTTCATTATCAAAAATTATTGAACTAAAATCTGAAAATTTGAAAGAACTTAATGTGTAAGGATGATAATAAAATTTAAGGTGGGTGCGTCTAATAGCCCGCATGTTCGAGGCGATGGCTGGAAACTTTACATCATCGAGGGATATACATTTATTTTTGAACGTCCTCAACGGAGCCTTGATGCTTCACAGCGAAGACTCTCTGATTCTCCGCTACGTTATTGCGACATATGTAAATGCTGCATTTAACTTCAAAAACATATTTTCTACTAATGGGTATGTGTAAACACCTTATTTACATTCACATGTATTGTTTAGGCCCGGTTGCTTGACTTAACTTTAACGGAAACGTTATCGTTAAATATGGTGGTCTGACCCTTATTTCGAAAGACAAGAGTCAGGCCGCCTTATTTAACTATAAAGTTTTGGTTAAAGTCAAATCAAGCAACCGAGCCTCAGTTATCTATTTGAGAAAAGTTTATTTTATGTTTACTTATGGACATTGTTTTCAGCTACCTCCTTATAATGCCAACGCTGCTGCAAATCTACTCAAATTTCCAAACGAATAAACTAGTGACAACAACAATAGAATATGCCGTCAAGCAGTTCTATTTGCTCAATAGAAAGCCATTCATTCTACAAATGTTTGGCTCCGTATCTGCTATACTAGACACTGACGAAGAGGCAGCTTTTGGAGACGCAAGTAAAGTACGTAATTGGTACACCTACACTTGCTTTTATCAACATTTCCTACATTTTTGGACTCAACTGCTTAAACTAAGCGAAGATAATTACAATACTTCATTCTCAATAACCAAATTCAAGGCAGCATACCATTTTCAACAGGAAATATGTGCTCTAATTGTATTACTTGAGCATATTATTTACAAGCATACCATTTTCAACAGGAAATACGTGCTCTTATTGTATTACTTGAGCATATTATATTTTACAGTTTAAATCTTTTAGGTGCAATCCAGCTGCCTTTTCAACCTGCTATTGAGTCTTGAGACCCCGTCGCCAGACCCCTTGCACATAGCAGAACTCATCAAAGAAGAGAAGCCACTCAAACCCATAGACTTCTGCTACAGGGATGAAGACGAAATGGTCAATGTCTTGGACTGCATCAGCCTCTGTGTGATGGTTGTGTCGTACTCTGCGGAAAGTATGCGGGGGTACCAAATGCTTGTGAGTTCATCCATATTAATTTACCGATGTTATTATTATAGACCAGATATTATCTGTCCTTTTGCAGACATTATTAGACACCCTCGATGGTAAGCGACTGCATCTACAACACCAAAGACACTTTTTAGGCTGATTTTTATTAGGCGATGATACCAGTCTATTTTTAAGCGCCATAAGGGTCTAACCTTTAGAAACGTATCCTCAACACAAAACGTTTAACTCCTATGAAGTTGAACATGGTAGTACTACCCGTTTTTGGCAGATGGCATATACGATTTTCAAAAAAAAATATGCACATAGAAAGTCTTAGAAATATATGGTTAATTGTTTAAGCGCGCTAGCGTCAACCTGGGTTAAACTTAAATCTAAGCATGCTAACCTAAGTTGAAATTGTCAAATGATAAACGTTGATTCTAATTTTAAAGCCGCTTTTCGGTGCAAATAGATAGTGATTAGTGAAATATATGAGTTATGATTTCTCTGATTGCAGATTATTCTGGAAGCAATTCTTCCCTGCTATGTGAAACAGATACAACTTCCAACCTACAACCGAGAAGGCAAAACTGAAAAAGAAATCATTCAACAACTGGCTATAGCCATCAAAACACTTGTCAATAACTGCGAAGGACTATCTAAGTAAGTTGAATTTAAGTTATTTATTGACTTTTGAAATCCCGAAACACTACTAAGCCTTTTTGCCATTATAGAGTGCATTAAATTAATAGCCAAGCCCTGACTGGTCCCCTTATAACGTTTCTTGCGACAGGTTTGGCGTATAACACGCGATCTTCGCTGTCAACCGTCACTTTATATAAAACATAAGCCATTATAAAGATGGCATTTGACAGCAACGATCGCGAAATTCACGGCTGTCGCTGTCGCAAACCCTGCCGCGAGATAAATTCCGCGAGATTGTTTCAAAGCGCTCATATTTTTTCAGATACTCTCCAACCATAACACGATGAAAATAGATCCTTAATTTGACTCTCCCCCCCCCCCCCCATAGCTAAAGGATCAATTACACAAATAATTATTCTTGTAAGTTGCGACAAAGCCATACCCCACAATATTTTAACAAAGGAAGGTCGCTTGAACGAAATTAGTCCATCTAGTACTAACTCTTAAGTTTTATTCTTGCTTCAAATTACCGACTTACCTCCCTTCTATTATCAAATGACTGACGACACAGGAAGATAAAACGGTGTTATAATATTCCATGTTCATTCCGTCATATTATGACGACCGAATTTCGTAGCGGTAGCGAACTTGCCGTCTGCGGCGGGGGTCGATTCCACTACTGGTAAATGTTTGTGTAATGAGCTTGAATGTTTTCCGGTGTCTGGATGTTTTCCTATATATTATATTTATGTATATAAAATATTATGTATTTATATTGGTTATCTAGTAGTTAGTACCCATAACACAAGCTGTCGCTTACGTTGGGGTTAGATGGCGATGCGTGTAATGTCCTGATATGAGTGATTATTTATTTGTAAGGGAAGTATTTATTTTCGTGCAGATCCTACAACGGGCCATACCGCACGTCGCCAGAGCACAAGGGCTCGTCGCAGCGCGGGTGTGCGCGACCCGCGGCCACGCCCTTCATGGCCCTCGACATACTGGACGACGAGTCGCACTCGCGCTACGTCAGCGACCACTCGCGCATGCCGCCCGTCGCTGACTATACGGGCACTGAAGATTCTGAGGTAGCCTTATAGCTCCTGATAGCAACTTCCATCGTTCCGAGCCCTTCCCTTTCTTTATTTTTACGTGTATATATGTTGAGGAGAGAAAACATACCTGTGAGTTTTCTATTACCTTCTGTAAAGTATGGTATACGTGTCAAAATTATCGCACCCGGCAGCTTTGAACCTCAGCTATCACGATTCACGGCTGGGAGCTCAAGCCGCTGAGACGATAATTTTGATGCGTATTCTATTCAGTCCTTTGGCAGAAACTTTAAACTCGAAGGTGGAGATTTTTTCTGAAAGGTTTGAATGGGACACCTGCCAATTCACACTTGGCTAGCTTAGTCGTTTATACTTAAACTTCTTTTATGTTCAGTCAGTCGCGTGGAGTGGAGACGATCGGCCGTGTCGCAAATGCGGGTTAATAAATAATTACCGCACGGCTTAGCACAAAAAACCCGAGTAGTGACGTAACAATTTTGACGTATGGCCCACTACATAAGTGATGGCGGGTCAGAATATTATAATTAACGAGTTTCTGTGTTTCGTGCAGAACCGAATAGATGTTGTTGACGAGATAAGTATTGTTCAAATATGTTCTACAAACTTTACCGATGCGGAGGTGGAGACCGGGAAAAGTGTACTGTACAAGATATGCAGTGACGGCCAACGTAACATCCAGCGAAAAGGCGATGACAAAAAGAAGAAATGTATAAAAGATGTTATCAAACTTCTAAAGGAAGTGGACCCGGACTGCCTTCCGACCTTCGTGGCACGAGATCTGGGACGACTCCCTCCAGTATCTTTCGACCATATCGACGTCACTCGGTTAATGAAGGACATTACATGTATGAAAACCGAGCTCGAGGAACTAAAGATGCAATTTTGTTCCGACCTAAAGGAAATTCGTCTTTCAGTCTCTCAATCGCATAAAAACAGTTGCGAGAACTCTGTTACACCGAAGAAAACGAAAGGTCCGTCGACGAGTAAAACGCCTCCGCTTGTAGCGGTACCACCACCACCTGCATGCACACAAGCGCGCGTGGCCGATAACGTGCATACACCGTCTTATCGAGACATTGTGTCGGACACAGCTCGTCCGCGTCATGCGAGAAACGCACGCTTGCATCGAGGCGGTAAGGGTCAGAGTGGTGTAGCAGCGGCGGCGGCCGCGACGACTGCGAATGAAGTACCGGCAGACGCATCGTTCACTCTTGTTGCAAACAAGAAACGCAAAATGAAAAATATGCGCGGCACATCTGAAACACAGTGCAAAATACAGGTGGCTGACTCCCAATGTGCGATCTACGTGTCCCGAGCCAAAAAGTCAGTAGGTGTGGATGACATTTTGGGACATATAGCCGACAGGGGCGAGGAATGCGTAAGCGTCGAGCAGCTTAAACAAAATAACGAAACATCTTTCAACTCATTTAAAGTCACCATTCATACTGCCAAGCTGGGAACCTTTTTGGACGGGCAGTTCTGGCCTTCAGGTCTAGTGTTTAGACGGTACAGAGAGCGACACACGAATACCGCCCTTAAAAACAATAAAATATGACAGTACACCCTATCTATAAGAACTCTAAAACAGCTAAAATTAAAATGGTATCGTTTAACTGTCGATCAATTAAAAGATCCGTAGAACGTGTTCGCTCTCTGTGCCAAGCATCGGACATCGTGGCCCTCCAAGAGACGTGGCTCTGGCCTCATGACCTGGACTTTGTACACAAAATTGATGACGAATTTAGTTGCTATGCTAAGTCATCGGTAGACACATCGGTTGGCGTAGTGCACGGGCGTCCCTACGGAGGCCTGGCCCTATTGTGGCGAAAATCTATTTTTCCCAGCGCATGTATCGTCGAATGCCCTACAGATAGATTAGCAGCGGTGCGACTCGACCTCGGCGACCATCGCCAGCTACTGGTGATCAACGTTTATATGCCAACGGACAAGGAAGAAAACCTGCTGGAGTTTACGAATAATCTTGCGCATATAACGGCTATTATCGACGATAACGAAACGGAAATTGCCTTCGTTTTAGGTGACTTTAATGCCCACTGTAGCTCCAGGTTTGGTGACGAGCTTACGTTGTTTTGCTCAGAAAATTCCTTAGAGTGTGCGGACTACGACATCTTGGGTAAGAACTCGGCTACTTATACGTATGTCAGTGATTCCTGTGGCGTGACGCGATGGCTCGACCATTGTTTAGTGACGAGTGCGGCGCGTAAGACAGTCTCGGATGTGAGCGTAGACTATGACGTGGAGTGGTCTGATCATTGTCCGCTTCTAATTACATGCAATTTTGACGTAGTTGTAAGTAAAATTATCAGCGACAATAGAAGCTTAATAAACAAAGTAAAATGGGGCCAACGAGACCCAGAACAGGTTAGCGTTTATAATAAACATTGCTGTGATAATCTTAAAAATTTAACTTTTTCTAGTCAATGTTTAAACTGTGATAATTTTACTTGCACTGAACATTTATTTTTAATAGATAATTATTACAATGAAATTATAAATATTTTAAGCACAGGTGCTGTTCTAAGTTTCGATTCGCGCTGCGATGCCCGTGGGAAACGGAAACGCGTAGTGGGTTGGAACTACCACGTTAGTCAAAGTCACAAAGTGGCTAAACTTTTTTATTTGTGCTGGTCGGTGAGTGGCAGGCCTTCATCTGGCCCGATCTATGACGACATGGTCAACAGTCGCAGAAAATTTAAAAATCAACTTAAATGGTGTCAGAACAATGAAGAGAAAATTAAAATGAATATTTTAGCTATGCACCGTGCGGATAAAAATTTCCCGAAATTCTGGCAAGCCACCAAGAGGCTTCAGAACAAGCCCCGGTTGCCAGTGAGTGTTGAAAGTGTAGTTGAGCGTAATGGAATTGCTGAGTTATTCGCGAAGCATTTTAAAATCGAACCGCTTAACGTTGCAGGCGCGGAGCAGAGTGTGCGCGACACCACGCCGTCGGACCCGCAGACTGAGACCCTGCAATTTTCACCACAGGAAGTCTTAACCGTAATTAGAAAAATGACGCGTGGGAAGTCTCCGGGTCACGATGGCCTGAGTGTTGAGCACATTCTCTACGCTGGTGAAGAAATTTGCCAAGTATTGTCTACACTTTTTAACTTATGTATAAAGTTTAAGTAGTTGCCAAGGGAACTTATGAAGACTGTGGTAGTTCCAATTCCCAAAAACAAAAC
Source organism: Coenonympha glycerion (assembly GCA_963855885.1). Taxonomy (NCBI): domain Eukaryota; kingdom Metazoa; phylum Arthropoda; class Insecta; order Lepidoptera; family Nymphalidae; genus Coenonympha; species Coenonympha glycerion. Next base: position 8,114,669 of record OY979637.1, on the reverse strand, counting down.
CGGTGACCTATCTAAGTTGAATAATTATAGACCAATTTCCTTGGGCACTATAATTGGTAAAATCTTTGAAAGACTTTTACACCCGTTTCTCATGACGAATGTCAATATTGATGATGCGCAGTTTGGTTTTCGTGCCAATGTCTCAACTGATTCAGCTATATTCAGTTTAAAAAATACTGTTAAATATTATACGTCTAGGGATACCAATGTCTATGCCTGTTTTTTGGACCTAAGCCGAGCTTTTGATCTGGTAAATTATGATTTACTATGGTCAAAACTCAATAAACATAAAGTACAGCCCGACGTTATAAATATGTTGAGATTTTGGTACGAGAATCAAACTAACGCTGTGAAATGGGGCGACACCCTTTCTAGCGAATATAGGTTAGAATGTGGTGTACGCCAAGGTGGACTGACATCGCCGGACCTTTTCAACATTTACGTAAATGGCCTGATAGAGGAACTGAGAGGCACCAAAATCGGTTGTCATGTCGGCGGAATATGTGTGAACAATTTAAGTTACGCTGATGATATGGTGCTGCTGAGTCCCTCTATCAGCGCCTTACGGGAAATGTTAAGTATTTGTGAGAAATACGCCTTAAGTCATGGACTTAAATATAACGTTTCCAAGACCGAAATGTTGGTTTTTAAGTGTGGAAAAGGTCCGGACAATGTCCCGCCGGTGTTTATGAACGGTGCGGAGATACGGAGGGTGGGGACATTCAAGTATCTCGGTCACATGTTGACGGAGGGTCTCAGAGACGATTGCGACATAGAGCGCGAGAGGCGGGCGCTTGCCGTCAGGTGCAACATGATAGCACGAAGATTCTTCCGCTGCAACGAGCAGGTTAAGAACACCCTGTTTCGAGCGTTCTGCCAAAATTTGTACACTTGCCATCTTTGGTTTGGGTACACCAGACGCTCGTATAGTGCCATCAGGGTGCAGTACAATGATGCCTACCGCATCCTGATGAAATTACCACGATTTTGCAGTGCGTCGAACATGTTCGCCTCGGCAAGAATGCCTGACTTCTTCGCCATAATACGCTCAAGAATCGCAACCTTTTGGGAGCGAATTCGTAACTCTGACAATGAGATTCTCCGTACAATGTGTGACCACTTGGATGCCTCTACTTTTCGGCATTGGTTGGCACAACATCGCAGTGCGAATCGAAAATAAGCACATTTTATTTTATTTTATTTTTTAACACTATCTTACTTTATTTTCAATTTTGTTAATTTTTACATTTATTTTTGTATTTGTATTTTGATACGTCATTTTTTGTATTATTTGTATTATTTCTATTAATTTAATTTATATTGTATAATTGGGTGTACTACCTTTCAATAAAGATTATTATTATTTATTATTATTATTATTTATTAAAAAAAGGGGAAAACTCCCCATAATAGGCTGTCAACCCGGTGCAGAAGATTATTACTATAAGGTCTAACTCACAAATATTTGTAGTTTGAATTTATAATTTATGGCTAATTATTTAATATTTATATGGAAAATTTGGTACTAAAAGTGTATAATCATGGTCACTTCCTTTGCCAGTTAACGGTGTTATATTAATAGCTTGTACGTGCGGAGTATCGCCGTCCCAGAGACGTGTTGCTGTCACTGGTGGGCGACTTCATCGACCGCGCCACTACGCGTCTGTTGGATCTGAATGGATCTAAGGGCAGCGGTGGCTCTGAAGGAAAACCTGTCGAGCTCCTCGATTCCAAATCACATGCGGTAAAAACTATTGTATTTATCTTTAAAGTTAAGTATAACCTTGATCTCCGAAAATTTTATCAATAAATTAGGCAACATGTTGCATGCATAAGACGCAGATATTTAATATTATGAACATACATAATACTTAAATCGCTGGTTTTACCAAGCTTACACGAACTGTGACAAATATTGCCAGATATTGTAAGAAACTTGCACGAAATACTGCCAGATACTATGCTCAAAGACACCGATACCCAATTAATTTATTCGATTTCTTCCGGCTCAGAGAACTATATTGTAATACGTTTGCTTCCTGTTATTAGTAGTCAACAGCGTAAGAAGAAAATTGGAATTAGTTAGCAAAACGCACACTAACCTATGAGATAACCACAGATAATTCTGATAATCGAAACTAAAAAAAAACTTTTTCCTTACAATTAAAAAAGTAACGTTAATTTTGCAGAGACTAGCCGAAATAGCCCACTCCTTATTAAAAGTCTCCCCATACGACCCAGAGTCTATGGGGTGTAAAGGCTTGCAGCAGTATATGATGCAAGTGTTGCCTGCTGCGGACTGGGCGGACGACTCCCTAAAACCCGCTCTCATCATGATTCTACGCAGACTTGATAAAGTGTTCATGAAGATTGCCAAAAAACCTAGTATCAGGGTAAGTGTTAAAGTGTTTTAAGTGCCAGAATCCTCTCTCATAATAAGTACGTAGATAATAGCTGAGATATCTTTTCAGAGAAACACTGATTGGGATTCGGCTGCAATTTTACTCAAGGGAATTTACGAAACCATGTTACGATGTCCCTACATTGTGCACTGGCAGCAAGTCAAAACACTCCTTAACACTGTTCAAGTAAGATTTGCAGGTTTTTTTTAAATACTGTTGCCCGACCATCCGCATGTGTAATTTTAAAAATTTTGTCTCGATTTTTCATTTTTCTTTCCATATGAACCTTCCCAGAACCAGAGTATATTAAAAAGCTTAAAAATATGATCTTAAGCTATGTCGTGATTAAGGGATACATTCATTTTACACATTCATTATTTAGTATTTTTTTATCAATTTGCCAATATAATTTGGTATACCAGAATTGTTAATACATCATAATATTATTTAACCACATTCTAGAAAATAGTTGGTAATCATGGGCATAATTCATAACTGACATAACTAGGGGGCTTACTGACCTAAAAGGGGCTACTGACGTTCCGCTTTAAAGAAACCCACACGCTGCGGCGTGCGCGCTTTGTAGGTACCCCCACATACCGTTCAAAGGGCGCGGATCACGGCATCCTGTGCGTCAGCGTTAACAACTGATGGTGACGAATTACCATAATGGCTGCTTTTCTTTCAGGCATTAATAGTGTCGGACAGTAACAGCGGTGAAAACTTATCTTCAGCAACTGCTGCGTTGATGTCCCAACCGCCACCGCCACATTTCGGCAGCACTGTCGTTCGTCTGATCGCCTTGCAAGTTGGCCATACTGGTGTAAGTTGCAACGTGCAGTCTCAACAATATGATACCTCGCATATTTGGTGTCTAATATTTCATCATACAGATAGCTGGCATTCTTCGGAAACTTGGTATGCCAAAAACTAATCCCATGCTAAGCGTTTATAACGTATATAAACAACTGACTAATGCAATGATGCAATGATAGTATAATAAAAACTACGCTTATTATTTTGTATACTGATAAATAAATTTTCTCAAAAATTGGCGGAGCATTCAAATTCTTCTATTACAGGATAGCTACACGTTAGAACAAATGTGTGGCGGCAGTCCAATATTCCAAACAGCTGAAAAAACGGAAAATATGCTGATGAATTTAATCATGCCTTTGAGTCTTCGTGTCGGTGCTGGAAGAAAAGGTATCATTTAAACAATAAAATATCTTCAAACATCAAATCTATTGTGTTGCAAGGCTTCTTCAGCTCTGCCAATTTTTCTTAACCGTTTTTTGCAAAAGTTCGCCTTATAGTAGCACAAGCTCGATAAAAGGGAGGAGACATTTTTTAGTTTATGTTGTATACGGGGGCTATTATATCTACCATTGCACGCTCAGAGAGTGGATACAACTGTAGGAGGAAAAATATCTTCGCCCGTTAGCTGCTCAAAGGAGGTCGTCTATATATCTTCGTTGGTGCAGATGTGCCCCCGCTGCGGCAGTCGGACGTGTCGTACCTGGTGTCGGTGGTGGTGAGCGCGCTGTGCCCGCCCGCGCCGCCCGGCCAGGCCGTCGCCGTCAACGCCAAGCTGGGCACCGACGCGCGCGCCAACTCGCTCACCTTCACCGGCAGCCGCGACACCAGGAACACCACGCGCCTGTCCAACATCCTCTACAGAATCGCCTTCTTGGGTAAGTTGTTGGGTAATTCAATGAGGGGTTAGTTCAATTGATCGTTAGTTCATTGTTCACAAGGTGCGCTGTTGTACAACTCCGCAGCGCTGAAAGTGCTGTGCGCGTGCTTCACGAGCGAGCTGTGCAGCGAGTGGGGCCGCATCGCGCGCGCTATCCGCGAGCTGGGCCGCCGCAACGAGGCCGCGCACCACCTGTGGGACTTCCTCGAGTACGTCGTCACGTACCGCACGCCGCTGTACGTGCTGCTGCAGCCGTTCATCGTTCACAAGGTGCGCTGTTGTACAACTCCGCAGCGCTGAAAGTGCTGTGCGCGTGCTTCACGAGCGAGCTGTGCAGCGAGTGGGGCCGCATCGCGCGCGCTATCCGCGAGCTGGGCCGCCGCAACGAGGCCGCGCACCACCTGTGGGACTTCCTCGAGTACGTCGTCACGTACCGCACGCCGCTGTACGTGCTGCTGCAGCCGTTCATCGTTCACAAGGTGCGCTGTTGTACAACTCCGCAGCGCTGAAAGTGCTGTGCGCGTGCTTCACGAGCGAGCTGTGCAGCGAGTGGGGCCGCATCGCGCGCGCTATCCGCGAGCTGGGCCGCCGCAACGAGGCCGCGCACCACCTGTGGGACTTCCTCGAGTACGTCGTCACGTACCGCACGCCGCTGTACGTGCTGCTGCAGCCGTTCATCGTTCACAAGGTGCGCTGTTGTACAACTCCGCAGCGCTGAAAGTGCTGTGCGCGTGCTTCACGAGCGAGCTGTGCAGCGAGTGGGGCCGCATCGCGCGCGCTATCCGCGAGCTGGGCCGCCGCAACGAGGCCGCGCACCACCTGTGGGACTTCCTCGAGTACGTCGTCACGTACCGCACGCCGCTGTACGTGCTGCTGCAGCCGTTCATCGTTCACAAGGTGCGCTGTTGTACAACTCCGCAGCGCTGAAAGTGCTGTGCGCGTGCTTCACGAGCGAGCTGTGCAGCGAGTGGGGCCGCATCGCGCGCGCTATCCGCGAGCTGGGCCGCCGCAACGAGGCCGCGCACCACCTGTGGGACTTCCTCGAGTACGTCGTCACGTACCGCACGCCGCTGTACGTGCTGCTGCAGCCGTTCATCGTTCACAAGGTGCGCTGTTGTACAACTCCGCAGCGCTGAAAGTGCTGTGCGCGTGCTTCACGAGCGAGCTGTGCAGCGAGTGGGTTTCGTTCATTGTTGAGCTACGACGTTTTAACTGTAACGGGATCCTTTAAAAGACTTAATTGCCTTTATAAACTCATCTCATATACCTATTGAATAAGGTGACTTTGCTGCCTATACATAATTTGTCACAGAACTACAAATCATAGCAAAATTCTGACAAAATTCTTATGTTGTTTCTTATAACATAATATGTTCATACCATCTGTATTTATACCACTGATATACTGGATAAACGATGTGCCTGCAGCTGTCTCAGCCGCCGATCGGCGACCACGAGCGGCACATGCAGTTCGTGGTGCGCGAGCGCATCCGCGGGCTCAAGCTGCCGGCGGCGCGCGCGCGCGGTTCGCTGCTCGCCGAGCTGGCGCGCGAGCTGCGCATCATGAGGGACACGCACGATAATTATAAATTCGGTATACTCTTCTGCTCCACCCACTTTAATATCTAATGTCTTAGAATATTAATTAACGATAACGACGCATACTTATCTTATTTACAATCTTACAATGTTTGCGTGTACGATTACCTATATTCGTGGTTTCGTCTTAATGGATTGAGATCAAATTAAATAAATACTTGCATACACGTTAAGTTTGGATGACAATTGACAATGTTTGGTCAGTGAAGCGACGTCATCCTTAATCCAAGATGGCGGACGGCCCAAGTTGGCGGACATGTTTGTTGTTCTTGTGCATTGTATTCGTGATATAGATAATATTATCATTAGAAAGGGTTTGCAGTGAACAACACGATTAAACTGACGTATAGAAGTTTATTTAATAAAAGTGTTTTAACTGTCAATTTATAACGCTTCTGTTCCTAGTCTCTCATATTTTAAGATTGTTGCGTTTCTTGTAGAACAATTGGAGAACATCGGCCAAGGAGGCGGCAAGCGCGCGTCGGAAGCGCTGCCGCGGGCGGTGCCCGACAAGCATCAGCAGCAGCATCGCCCGTCGCTCATCTCGATGCTTGTGGGACGCGCGAACGCGCCGCGCACGCCCGACCACCCCTCCGCGCCTCTATCCGCTCAGCGAGGTAAGCCGATTCCTTTTTAAGTGAAAAAAGATCTGGCATCTATTCCGCAGACGACTGCGCTGGTAAGATTCTCCTTGTAGATCCTTGTGGATGGGTTTTGGTGCGACCAACCGATAAGAAATCTGAGGGTACGGTCCCTGAACATTAAACGCAAACCTTCTTCATATAAGACATTACATTACATGATAAGTAGCGTCATTCCTCAAAATTCCCGCTAATACGGCGGAAACCGTCACACACTTATAACAAATGTATTGTTCTGTGGCGTGGATCGCGGCCATAAATACTGCGGTTGGCCTGCTACTGATTCCGTTGGCATGCAAACAAACATTTATGACGCCAATAAACTAGCGACATTTTTTCTTGCGATACGCCGACTCCAGTATACATGTATTATACCACCGCAATGTCAGATTTTCTGCCCTAAAGTTTTCCAAAAAAAAGTGACTACGATCAGACCATTGACGGTAAATACTTGATTACAGAATCACTATCGAGCAGCTCAACAACTAGTCAGGCCGTGTTCGATCTACCCTCCAACAACAACAACGGCCGGTACGCGGACAACAGCAACAATAATATCAACAACGCAAACGCTAACATAGGTATAGAAAGCATCTTATTTATTTCTTGATCATTAATATGTAACGGATTCCTTCTTCATAACAGCCAAAGATTAAAATGCCTAGATGAGCCCTAAACTGCCAAAAACGTCCACGTTTTTGCCTTGTGTGCGACACGTTGTCATCTTACACACACAGCGACATAAGATAAGGTAATATAGCGAGGTCTCATTTACCCTTAAACGAAATTTGTACTTGCGTTCTCTGTCACACAATCGCACACTACAGCGTGCTGAGCATGTTTGTGGACGTTTTCGATGTGCGCAATGTGGCCTACATAAGGCGCATCCAAGATTTAAATCTTTGATAACAGCCACAGTATTCCATATTTGAGCTAATATGACCAATGGATTGAGTGCATCGATAGATCAGTCAGTCAGCCAGTCACCTTCCTTTTTCATCAGTGTTCCTCAATCAGACTATGGCATATGTTGTAATTTTTCAGGAACAATAAACAACAATTTCAGCGGAGACCAAAAACCAGTTAGCACCTGCACACCGCCGTATGGGAATATGCAAACTAAACTGCGCTTCGTCTCCTCAGTCGAGTTTAAATTGAGCACAGGTAATCACAGACACCTCCACACTATTGGTCACTTCGTCACTTTCTCGCATTTGAATCAACAGTGCCAAAACCAACCAAAACCCGTGAGTGCACCGGTTCCGTGACCTCGTTCCCCAAGCCCCGCTTGGTAACCAAATAAAAGAAACCAAACCAACCAACCAACAAAGACTCTTGCCAAATACGTACCGGCAATTGGGTATCACACTACTATTCAATTTGATAAAAACTGTACACTGAAAAAAGTATTACAATCCAACGAAGATTTACAAAGTTACAGGCATTTATATTTTGGATTTGGAAGGTCTTCTATCCCCTTCTCGCGAAACGAAAATTTGTATGAAGCCGCACGAAGTTACTATGGCATTTATAAGCTTTGACGTCACAATTTAATGTTGCTATCTCCGTCTTATGAGAAATATTCAAACGCTTATAACTTTTTTGTTATTTGCTCAATTTAATTAGTTATTTTCAGTGTACGTCATTATTTTTATCCCAGTTTATCATAAAGTAATAAAAAAATAGAGTCAAATACCGAATTACATTTTAGCACAGATTTCTGCAAAGCAGCATCGGCTTGAACCTAGTATAGTATAACATTATTTGAACGCTGCAGGTGCAATCGGCGAGGCGGCTCTGACGCCGCTGTCGCCGGGGTCGGCGCAGTCGGCGGGCGAGTCGTGCGAGGAGGCACCCGACGCCGCCGAGCGGCCGCGCCTGCAGCGCGCGCACGGGCCCTCCAAGAAGACCTTCAAGTTCCGCCGCAGCAGGCACGCCAAGCCCGAGGTAGCATTACTGAACTTTGAATCGTTGGGTTGGGTTATTCCCAATGACTAAATACGCTACGCTAAGAGAACGAAAAATATGTGACGTAGGTTACAGCCCAAAATTTCTCAAATATGGCGTCGTTACCGCCCACAATAATACGGGGTCGCACACTAATGCTTACATTAGCACAACCGATAGATGCTTACATTAGGTCGGGGACAGCACATTAATGCTTACATTAGCACCATTTTACAGTTTTGACAAATTAAAAATCCGGCTTCAGGGCGAAGCCTAAAATTGTATGCGTGACGTGATCGTGATCCTTTAATATGTTTAATGAATAGTAGTAACCAACGAACTGAAAGGAGAACCTTGGCATTTAGGCATCAACACACGCGCGCCTGGAGTCCGACGAGTGCTCGTCGCCGGGGCCCGAAGGAACGCCGCTGCGGCGCGCGTGGCCGGCGCTGCTGCAGCCCACCGCCACCGTCACCGACACCTCGTACGACAGCGAGATATCGCAGACCTCCTCCACTTCTGGATATAGGTGACAACTGTACATTAGTGTACCAAACAAATAGGTACCTACTAGGCTTCTTTAACAGTGGTCTTCCCTTTCGGGCCGCAGGAAAAATCTTTTCCCTGGCAGTGATCTTTAACCCTTCGAAGGCCGCGGCTTGCCGTCTTTACTTTGAGCCTCTGGGTCTTATAACTTTGCACGTTCTTTATATACCACGCGTCGCTCACGAGACCTCTTTATTACCCTCTACGACCACGGTTTTTCCACCGGAGCTGTCACTGAGAAGGTTAATATCATTTCAGCATGAAATCATGACGTACGCGCGGTGAACAGACATTTAAAATGATGTCTAGTGACGGCAGCGTTGAACACACGGCCTTAAAAAATTTCGTTCGTTTATTTTCTTTTATTGACACATGAGACAAATATACTAATAACGCCGGACCAGAGAGACCACTTTACGTTTGTTTCTCTCTGGGCCCTCGCTATTGCTATATCTAAAAAAAAACAAATGGTCAGAGCAAAGTGTGTGTGGTTCCCCCAGGGAAAGCTACAGCCTGCAAGCGTCCATGTCGGAGTCGCCGGGCGGGTCGGTGCGCGCGGTGCACAGCGACTCGGCCACCCCGCACGCCAGCCCCGACGGTAAACCGCTCGTATGTACCGCCTCGCAGTACCCCCCGCCCCTCCCGCACCCTCACACACTCGCACCGTCTCGCTATAGCTGTCTTTCTAGCTCTCTTCTTATATTCAAGTATACAATATAACTAGTACTCACAGCCGTGCATGCTTCTGAAACTCTGTTTAAGGTCCGTTCACTAAGATCGGCTCGGAGAGGAGCTCCGATTTTGATCGCAATTAAAATAGAGCATTAGATAACTGAAACAAATTTTATTTTTACTGGTCATCTCTTTCGTTATTCGGCGAATCGGTATAGCTTAGTGCTTAGTGTGAAAAAGTTAAAAGAGCCGAGCGCATCCGCTTTAACAGTGCTCTTTCAGTAACTCTATGTGTTCGGAGCGGAGAACAAATTTTAATCGCGATCCGGCCAGTCTAAGCGCCACTTCGGTCGGTGTAAAAAGAAGAGATCCGATTCGCTCCGAGCCGGTCTGTGTGAACGGACACAAGATAATAGCACTAGAAAATAGTGAATTATCTGTGCAATTGTATGTGTATGATGTTTATTACACTGTGGAGTAAAATATCTTAACTCAAAATGAAATTAAATCAAAGTTTGATTTATCGCGAGACTAGGTTGTCGGACAACGATGAATCACTATTTTTAACAAACGAATTTCAGAACTTAGTCATATAAGGATATGACTAAGCTCTGAACCTCCCTCTCTCCCTTTTCTCCATCCCATATCCATCCATAAGAAGAGAGAGAGCTCTCTCTTCTGGAGCTAGAGCTAGAGCTAGCTCTCTCTCTCTCTCTTTCTTATTCTTATATTATACTGTAAAATGGTTCTATGCCATGCCGCCTTTATTCCTTGTCATTGTCGTTTTAGAATTTATGTTTCTTGGTCCTCAGCTGCTGCACATAATAATTAGCGGTTACCGCCAATTTCATACCCTAAAACTTATCTAAAACAATATCTTTGAATTTTATGATCATCCTCTTCTGCTCCAAAATTACCTACTGCTAGCTTTGCTTTAATTGTTGTCGTCTGCTTATTCTTCCTATTCAAATATTTTGCAAAAAAATATATAAACTTTGACCATTTTAATTTAGGTTTATTTTTATTTTGCAAGGAACTTCAAAAAATTCCGATTCCGATATAAAAATATCCTAGATCAAATTAGTTTATATAGTATTCTACCTGTCTTTAAAATGCCTACCTGACCAAAATAGATTCAGCCATTCTATATCTTAGAATGGCTGAATCGATTTTGATGAGCACGTTCAACGGACAGGCACTAAAAAGCGTGTGCCACGCGGGATATTTCATCGATTTAATAATTAATCGCATGACCTCAGATAGTTTCAAAAAAAATCAAAATATAATGTTAAAGATTAACCCTTCGCGGTACGCCAGTAACATGCCACGGCCGAAGCCTCCCATTAGGAGCCAGTTTATAAATCATAAACTCCTTAACTGGCTCATAAAGGAAATGCAACTTGGAGTGGTAATTATTTACCACTATTATTTTTTACAGCCTCCCTGAGCTGCGAGTCTGCAACATCGTCTGCTGAAAGAACAGCTTTGCTCGGCGCTGCCAGCCAACGCTCCCTGCTACTCAGCAGTGAACTCCGCGATGAAGATACTCTACTATAATACGATTACCTATGTCAAAGTAGCAATCATTACCTCTAGTACTTTCAGTGTTTGAGGCATTTTATTGTATTATGCATGCAAAGAGTACACTGATCCGATGACATCTGCATCTGACGATGTTCAGTGCTACTGCATGGGCCACCAGTTGTGTCCCCTAGCACGAGACTCGAGAGGCTACTTCCAAAAACGATCTTATTGCTTTATCAACTACTACCCGTTCGCTTTGCCACTAACTTCTCCTCCCACTTCATACTACCACGGCCCGCATTCGTCTGATAACGGACGAGCGCGGATCGCGGTAGTAAGAAGTTTTTGAAATCGTTGACATAATTTGACGTTGACTACAATTTCAAAAACACAAATCCAAAAATCTTCTCAAATACCAATGCTTGTACCAATTATTTAAGGTATAAGTTGTAGTTTGGATGACATAAGATTTTTGGATTTATCAATAATAATTGTCTACTTTTACAAATAGCATGGAAAAACGAACAAAAAACAGTTTTCAAAACTCATTTGACAATTATCTTTAACTCTTGTGCAGTGGCGCCAACTGATGTCATTTGATCCGTGGGAACTCTCGAGCATGGATGGATCTCTTGATAAAATGAGAAGGGTCTTAGCCATAATCCAGGTGGCCAAATGTGGATTCTCAGACTTCATAAAGCTTTGGGAATATAAAAATAACTCTGTAATACATTTTCCTTACCTATGTTTTCGTTTGTCATAAATGCAACAAAAATGATTTTAGTAAGCACCTTGTGACTTGTGAGGTGAAGAATTTCTGTTAAATGTCTACAAAGATAACACAGAATGAATTCTCTATGGATTTACTTCATTAATAGGAATTAAATTAAAATGTCTGTAGTGTAGCTGTGATTGTTATGAACAATATACAAAGATTTATTACTGTGTGAAATTTATTTTATTTAGTAAACGTTTAGTAAAAATATTGTTGATGCTTTTATTTTTTCTCCACTCATGATGTTTGCTGAGCCTCTTCCTTTAAATCAAGTTTATTCTAAGAAATATCATTCAGAGGAGTAAATAAATATTTTTATCAAATAAAAATCATTGCATTGGTAAAAAACTTATTTATTAAAATTTATTGCTTGAACTAGGAAAACACAATCACGGTTCTTTACACAATATAAATGGTTGAATGGCAGTTTGAACATCAGGATCTAGTGGTATCTCATGAATGTACTTTGAAAACGTAAGAATAATTTTATATAAACTTCTTTTAACTGAAGACAGTAGAGCGGACCTAAATTTAATTGCGAGCGCATCATTGAGAATATGTTTCCTAGGTACCAGACCAGGTTTAGTTAATTTATCTAGGTTCTGCTTAAGACTAACAAACGCTGACAACACAGTGGGCAAGTCATGTTGCACCACACCATACTTGTCTTCCTTAAGTGACGATGACACAATATATGCAAGACCTTCACACGTCCACATAACAGGCTGTGCTTGAATGAGAATAAACTTCAATTTAGTATCGACGAGCTCTCCAAAGAAATAACTAATGCCAGGTTTCTGACATAACTTCTGAAGAAAGCTATTGAACTCTTCCTTCACAGCGGTTGCAAATGTATCATCAACAGTATTTTTAGTGTGCTCTTTCAGGTGCAGCAGTTGGGGAGACTTCGCCATATTCCTCAAAGTTGCTGTGTACCCTGATGTAGGGGAAGCTGGGATTACTTTATTAAAACTGTTCCTGTTTTTGAGCTCCCCTTCCACTGTGCAAGTGTCACCATTAACACAGTCCAGCTCCTTATTAAATTCATTTATGATATACAAGCATTTTTCTAACAAACTGTTCCAATTCTTTGGATGCCCGCCTGGCTGAGAGAGGGTAAAGACCTGAGCTCTTCTGGCAAGATCGCTCATTGACATATTCTTCAAATCCAGTGCTCCCAAGTAACTGGTGAACTGCAAACGCTGGGAAATAGCGGTGGACAATGTCATGTGAGTGTTAGACTCTATCGGGAACTTCATCGGTTCTGTGAGCACTATGTTGAACACAGTTTTCATTGTGTAAATAGAAATAAAGAAAAGGCTCGTGTAAAACCAAAGTCCGATCCATATTCCTGAGCTTATTAAATTAAAAATATTGTCTAACGGTGGATCTTCCAAGTACACACTGTAAACATCAGACACAACATTCCTCGGTTTGCTGCCCCAAATATAGTAAAACACACAGTAGTAAGCCACAGGCGTCACTGAATGCTGAAACCCATTCGATAAAATGTTACCGATCACCAGTTTGATCTGTTGAACTTTCTCTTGATAAATGTGAGGGAATGTCAATACTGCTGCACCAAATAAATAAGATCTGGTAAAGTAGTACAAGCCCATCCACATCCCACCGATCTGCAAAAATAAACTTTGCTCCATCAAACATTGGCCATCATATTTTTCGCATTTCTTCTTCAATACATTAAAGTTACTCTTAGCCAATGATGAATAGAGACTCATAGTGAAGTATCCAGTTAGAGCATACAATGTGCTAAAAAGTATGTTTTGAATAGAGAACATGTTCAAAAACATTGAGATTCTCGTGAAGTACTTTGGCACTGGCTTTGAAAACTGTCTTCCGTAAATATAAGCTTGAAAAAAGGACACCAATCCAAGAAGTACGATGTTGAGGCTCATCTTCCGACTAAATATATCGTCAAAAGTAGAAGTTATCCATGTTACAGGATGGATCAAATCGACTTGAATGATAATAACCAACAGTACTGCGATAAGAGTTTGCAAACAAATATTCCATATTACCGCTTTTATCAAACGTTGGGAGAACAATTCACTTTTAATTTCCATACCGATTTTAGGTTAATAGTTGTATCATGTATGCTGGTCACTGTTGTCCAAATCTAAATTCACTTTATAGTTTTTCACCAACAAGAAAAGCATTAGATCTGTCTGGTCTCTAATCTATTTGATATAAATTAAGCAGATTTTTAATACAACGGTTATGTACTATGCGTGCCAACTAAGAATAGGACCGCGCTTGCTGCCAACTTCACACGATAACTGTCAAAATAGTACTGCCAGCAAAAAAAGTGCAAAACAGAAATTTCATATATTTTTTTTTATTCATATTATAGTATAGATTTAATTATTGTATAATCATTATATTCATTTAAAAATACTATTCTTGAATTTTATTAATGGATAATTTTGGATAAATTAATTCTACAGGTATGGAAACACTTTAAAAAATGAACAAATACATAATTAATGTTACTGGTCACCCTAATATGTCGCCAATATATTATGTATATTTCATTTCCTACTCATTTATAATTAATTTGGCGTGAAATGTATTAGAAATACCAAAAAAGCGTACATTAAACATTTAAACGGAATATAATTTGTTTACTAATTTTTTTGCACACCATACACTTTAGTAATGAAGTTTGCGCGTGTTTCTGAACAAAATGGCGTCTTGACAGTCCTATTCTCATTTGGCACGCATAAAACGTAAAAGTCAAAATTCAAATCAAATTATACCGTAAATCATAGAGTACCTATATTGAAAGGGGTATCATAGACATAAAACCACAGAATATTATTACATGATTATTACCCTAGCCGCATAAAACACTATAGGGATTTAGGTACCAGACTTAAGACTAGAACGTAGTGAGTTAGTGACTAGTGATTAGGTACCTATTTTGTCAGTAGGTAATTGTGATGAGTGCAAGCAATTTTTTTATTTATAATATTCTTTGGATGAGTGTAAACATGGAGATTGGAGTATATTGAATATAGAGTGTAAATAATCTATGATGTCATGTCCGCTGCATGTCGGCTGTCGGCTGTCGCGCAGTCAGTGATGCCAGATCGTTCCCTAGGGAACGAAAAGCGTTCTATTTTATGATCAAGCGTTCCCTCGGCGTTCCCTTACTTCAACCGTTCTTTTCGTTCTTTTACGAAAATAAAATTAGAAATTAATAAATAATCTGTGTTCAAGAACAAAAAATTGCATTTCGTTTCTCCATCCGGCCTAAAACTGCCGCCCTGCCGCCCTTTCATATGCAAGTACGAACGCAGCCATAAAAAAATACGCTTCATTTGTCTGTGGCGAGCAGAGTTGCCAGGTATTTGCCAATTGAATTCACCCAATTTTGCCTGCTAAGTAGCCTGAAATTATTCGCCTAATTTTTTTTGCTTAAGTAGCCTAATTCGCCTAAAACTTTGAACTACCTATCTAACAAGACCTATTATAGACCCAAATAAAGACGACACGTAAAAAAAACAACGTGAAGCAAAAAGTAATATATAGGTACAAAGTTTTTGTTTTGCTGCAGCTTGGGAAGTTTTTTCACTGAGTATGTACCTACCTACTTTTAATTTTATGTTTTTATGGTGTTAGTATTGGTTATTGTGTGCTAGTTAGAAGTTTACTGCAGCTTGCACCTTTTAATATACCCAGGTAGGTACACTGACTTATTTAACAGACTATACCGAAAAAATTTCAATTGGGTTTTCACCAGTGGACGTATTGATTCATGAGAAAGGTTCATGGTGGTTCATGCATGATGCATATCATTCTAAACTTCTAAACATATCTAAACGAATTCCACGCGGACGAAGTCACGGACAATATCATAAAAAAATTCTTAAGTGACAATACAATACATATTAATAAATGAATATAAATGCCTATATAAACCTTTAAAAGTCTTGCACAATTAAATTTTTTGGAAAAATTTGATTTAAAAACTTATATTAAGTTTTTCGTTCCCTCACCTCGAATTTCGTTCCTTTTTAGACACCCCGACGTTCTATTTCTCCGGCCGCCAATGGCAACACTGGACTCGCGCTGTCGCACTTGTAAATTGTAATCAACATTTACAGTGGTGCCAGATTAGGCGAATTATCGCCATTTAGGCTACCTCGGGGGGTCAATCGGCGACCAAAAATCCCGATTGGCTACCGGTAGCCATTTAGGCTACCTGGAAAATTGAAACGGGCGATTTTAGGCTATCTACCAAAAAATATCTAATAATTTCTTTTACATAAGTACATTTGTAACAAAAGTTTCGATACAAACGTATGTAATATCAGGTTCTTTATCTTTCCATGCTGTATGCTTTCTCATACGTATTGCAATTACTATTTGTAGGAATGAGATGGAGTCTGGAGATACATAAGTACGTTTGACACCATCGATATAAATCTTTGTTTGACACAATAATCTTTTACAATACTTTATATTAGCCGGACAAATTAAGTGACACTTCGATAAGATGCAATTGCCCAGAGCAACGGAAAGTTATGTTACGTACCTATTCGTATCAATTTCATTCGTGTGGTTATTAACTTTAGAATAAAATTTGAATTTTTGCGCCTGGATGTTAACTATGGTATTCTGTGTCTCAATGTCTTCATCAAGTTTTTTTATTATAAAACATAATTTTTTTTATACATTGAAAGATTTTCTACAAAATTTTATTTGAATGATAAATTAAAGAAGCAATGTATAACGAACTATAGAAACAGTTATCATCACTGCAAGTGTAAATAGTAAATACAGAATATGACCCCACCATAAGTTAGTTTGGTAATATGTAGGTACCTACCTACGATAAATAAATATATTACTTTTAGCTTCACGTTGTTTTTTTCTTTACGTGTCTTCTTTATTTGGGTCTTAAATATAGGTCTGTTAGATAGTTTAAGGAGCACACCACGGGTGTGCCCTTTAAACTAGCGAAATTCAATTTTTTTGTGGTTTTTCGCGATTTTTAAGCTGATAAGACATAATAGGCATATGGCAGTTAAATTGCGATCATCACAATATCATCTTCACGTGTTTATACAAAAATCTCTGCTCGAAAGTGTCGAGTTAAATAAATTAGTCCGAGATTTGCGAGTTACTCACATAACCCTCGATACTCGGACTAATATAATCATGTAAAGATGATACCGCCATTCCCGCAAAGTGACTGTCATAAACCTCTGACGTGTAATTAGCGTACAAATAGCAAAAATCCACGAAAATTTTAAATTTCGTGGGCAGAGTCGTTGATTTCGCCTTAAAGTTTTAGGCGAATTAGGCTACTTGTGCAAAAAAAAAATATTGGGCGAATTTAGGCTACTCAGCAGGCAAAATTGGGCGAATTCAATTGGAAAATATCTGGCAACCCTGAACATTTATTTCAAAATTCAAATCATTTTTAAAACGTAGTGATTATATACTCTTTGTCCAGCTGATGGATTTGATGCTTTCAAGTTTCAACTCTCTATAATTTCTAGCTTTAGTTTCTACTTTCTAGCCTGAAATATCCCTTTAAATAGTGCTATTAGTGATAATCGCCTCTTTTTATATATCTAATATAATATCATTGGTCGTCAATGCCTGAAAGTTGTAACAACTTTGCAAATAGAAAAGTTTGCATCGACACAACCTTTAGCTAATTATTTATCAGATCAAGTCTAATCTATTTTCAATTGTAAATTTGCAACGCTGTTGTATAATTGTAAACATTATTATGTCGACGAAGTTATACCACTTTAACGTGAGCGCACCTTCGCGAGGGGCTCTCCTGGCTGCAAGGCTCGTAGGCGTGCCGGTGGAAGTGGTCATTGTTGACTTGTTGAAAAAAGAGCAACTTAGTGAGAATTTTATAAAAATTAATCCTCAGCATTGCATACCTACGCTCGACGACAATGGGTTCGTTATTTGGGAGAGCAGAGCAATAGCCTGTTATCTGGCTGACAAGTACGGAAAGGATGACGCAATGTACCCTAAAGATGTGCAGCGCCGCGCGATCGTCAACCAACGCTTGTATTTTGATGCTTCCTTTGTATATCCCAGGATAGGGGCTATCTGTGTATGTTTTACTTTTTTTTCACAAAAATAGTAATAAGCAAACGGCTAATTGACTTGCTTATATTTTTAGAGACTATTGAGTTTTAAAATTTGAACAACACATCAGATAAGGGAAGAAAATCGACTAGAAACAGCCGTAGGCTTGTGATCTCAAAATTTGCATACACTTCTGTGTTATACTTCACTTGTAAATAAATATCAAGTATGATAATAAGATACAAGTGTATCAAGCAACCTATACAGGGGGCATATATAATAGTTTCTTAGTTTACTTTTCAAGTCAATTAAAATTATCATAATTTATTAATTTACAGTACCCAATCATATTTGAGGGTGTAACGGAAGTTAAAGACAAACTGAGAGATGACCTGAACACTACACTTGGCTTCCTGGATCAGTTCCTCGATGGCAACAAATGGGTTGCAGGAGACCATGTCACTATAGCTGACACGGCCATCCTTGCCACACTGTCTTCAATACTTGTAAGATGTTTGCCTATATATGCAAAAAACTAAATAAAAATTGAATTTTGCAGGCTGGTAGGGCCAAAACACCTGAACATGATACCTGCTGATGACATATGTTTATAATTCCCTATCTCTTTATGCTGATATCTCACGCTTTGTGTGGTTCAAATAAATTCATACAAGAATGCTGACAGAGCATGCTGCCAACTGCTAAATGATTAGCATTAATGTTAGCGCCACTGGTGAAGTATTAAATAGGATACTTCAAATTCAAAATATTATTATTTCACATAGGCATGAGTTACGAGCACTTATAAAAGGTCAATAGAATATTAATGCTATGTATTTGCATTTGGTGATAACACCAAGTCGACTTAAAACTAAGTTTACAAGTTTAGGATAATTAATCCAGGCAAAGGGCTCCAATGGTAAGTATGAAAAAACACTAACCAATCCAATGTGAGTTTGTGGGCTCACAAATAAGTTTATATTGGGCTAAAAATAAAATAAATAAAATAAAATTCCCAATAGATGGACACAAGATATTCTATCAATTAGTGGAGCCTAGAAGTACGTTAGTAATATTAAATATTCGTTGCTAGAAGCAATGAATAATGGTGCATTATAAAAATTATTTTTGCATTAAAAACAAATCTTATTATTACTGCCTTTTGATTGTCTATGAGTTAGTAAAAAAATCTATGGTGGCAGAAAATCCTTTCCATAAGAAGTCATCTAAAATCATAGGACTCTAATAGATAGTCAAACTAAAAAGTTCTTCAACATACACTGTACCTATAGACTAAAAATAATGTATTTTTGCAGGAAGTGGGTTGGGACATCTCACAGTTTCCCAACATTCAGAGATGGCTAAAAAATTGCAAGTCACTACCTGGCTATGAAGAAAACATTGAAGGTGCCAAGGCATTTGCTGCAATGGTGAAGAAAAATTTAAAACAGTAAACTTTACAAACATACGAGTACTTTATTATACATATTACATATATTTTATTCACTCTTACAAAATAATATAAATGTTGTTACTACATTATGAAGAATAAACTCTTTTTATTTAAAAAACTTTATAACCATTTGTTATTCATTCCTAACTCGTCTTGTGTTAATAGTCTCAGATTTGAAACTGTATTTAGTCATCATTTTAATGACTTCATTTTAATGAATTAATAAAGAATCACAAATGAGTACACGGTTTATTAGGTTTCTTTCAGTGGGTAGATACCCAAATATCGAGCTTTTTCGTGTACACAGTTTTTTCAAAAGCGCCGAAACTGCTTTGTGGTCAATTCCCAGTTCTTCAGTAAGTCATAACTACTGATATGCCGATCTTGCTCCACTTTTTCAAAAATGGCATCTATTTTATCCGTAATAGGGCGACCAGAGCGACGTGCATCTTTGACATCAAAATTTCCATCTAATTTAAAGATATCTGTATTGTATATCTAGGGTTGTCAAATATTCGATCGCTGTTGTAAATTATAGGTATCTAAATGATAAAATATAAAAAAAATATGATCATATATATTTTTTTCAGATATTAATCATTATTACCATAATATTTATTGTATTAAATTGAGTATTGATATTATGATATCCTTCATTGTCAACATTATAATATATTTTATTTTTTTATTTACACAATTAATATTACGAGTAAACGGCAAGTAGGGATACCTACATAGAAGTCTTTGGTAAACAGTTGTATGTTTTGTCACTTCTAAAGAACGATTGGTCTCAGTACGAATGTCTCAGTGGAATCAGGACGTCTATTTGTTGCAACCCTGTTGTCGCTACCGTGAAAATTTGAAATTTTTAAGACGCTATTCGACTTTAAACCTTATTTCATAGATCTTCATTACATAAGTCATAACTTTTTGTGTGTAGGTTCGAACTAACATCTTGGAATAAATTAGGTAAATATCTGGGTGACCGAGCTTAGCTCGGTAGTATTACTTGGTATGACTACTGGCCAATAGATGGCAGCAGGAGTCATATTTTTATTTTTTTGGTAAATTCGACATTTTCTACAAATGAATCCTAGCTAGATCGATTTATCGCCCCCGAAACCCCATGTATACTAAATTTCATGAAAATCGTTCGAGCAATTTCCGAGATTCAGATTATAGAAATATACAAGAATTGCTCGTTTAAAGTTATAGGATTAGACAACTTTTATGGCTTTTAGCTCCTAAGTCCTTTCATTCATTTTCATTAAAAGTCCTAAATCGTCGCTAGGACTATACTTCATATTTAAATATTTAGCACCTAAGTAAGTATTTGTAAAATACAAAATGTTTTTGGTGTATTTGACTACTGAATGGCGTAACGGAAGCGATCATGCGTTGGAGGTCGTGGGTTTGATTCCCACAAATGGCCAACTGTTAATGTGATGAGCACGAATGTTTTGTTTTTTCAAATTGGTATATTGTATTTATGCACCTATATTAAATATTATGTATATGGTACCTACCCATAACACAAGCTATCGCTACTTTGGGGCTGGATTGTGATATTTTTTTTTTTTGGAGAAGAGCAAGATGAAGATAAAATACTTTAGAATCCTTGAACACATATATATCTAAATGTAAAAAAAAACTCTTAGGTACTTAAGTACTTAAATATGATATGTGCTTACCAAGTTCTGCAACTGTTGAAAGATTACATTTGTATTTTCATTTAGTGGAAAAAGGCTCGTAGACTGATCATGAAATATGAAATTTTTGAACTTTTAGTATTAAAATCAGTTGAATAAATAAAAAGGTAATTTCATTTGGAACACCTATTTTGAAAATAAGTATTTTGCATTTTGTTTTAAGTACTTTTATTTAACATTATTTTGTATTTCTATTTGAAATAGGTAGTAAAGTAACATTGCATTTGCAATTTGTATTTAAATACGTACAAACAAAACAATGAATACAAAATTAATAATTTTTTACAAAACTATTTTCAACATCTCTGATCAATATAATTTTATTACAAAGGACAGATTTGCAACTTTACACTACCTCTTTGCAACTTACCTACATCAAGCTTTAGCGAGCGCAACGCTGCTTGGCTCTACAATTATTAGTTGCAGTTTGCGAAAATGCTAAAAGGGCCCCTGAATCAGCCCCTGTAGGCAGTTCAGGATTAGTGTTACTTCTTCTAAACAACCTTTACCATAGTTCATATTTTGCTCTAATTACAAGTTAGTACCTACTTAACTACGATCTCATCTGATTGTAAGTGACGATGCAGGCGAAAATGTTATTGTTGGTATTGGTTTGTACACAGTATTGCGCCAGAACACCTGACGGTGCGTTTTTGCTGGTAGAGTTAGTCATGGCCTAAGCTTCCCGAAGAGACCTGAGCTAAGTAAGAAAATATAAAATCCTAATCCCGGATTAGGATTTTATATTTTCTTACTTACGGATTAGTAATCCGTGACGGAAATCGAACCCGGAATCTCTCAGTCGAATTCGAGCTCGCGCCGCCACACCGGCTACGTCGTGGGGCCCATATTGCATAGAATGTCTTCAAGCTCCGAAATTATGACCAGAATAGATAGATACAATGCCTGTAATGTTGTGATAAAGACACAACCAAGTTTTCTCGCAAATATATTATGTATTAAAAATACAGTGTGTTGTGTGCTCTGTGCAGTGGCCAGTGTGCTGTGTGAATTGTGATACACACAACACAACAAGCACAAGGAGCGGCTCGGGCTCACAGATGACGGGAAATTGCTTGTAATAAACCTCACTCCCGTATCACCATGTACTGTTGTCATTTACATGTTTGCCTCTTCTCTTTCTACGACGTTTATTGGGCACTGGTTCTATAGCAGAATTTAGTTCAGGTTTCTTTGAGGACCAAACAATAGTATCTTTACCCGAAGGACGCCTTTCGCCTGTCTCGTTTTCGGCTCGTGCTTTTGCTTTTTCTAACCTTCTCTTTTTGCCCCGTCTTTTTTTACGCTCCTCTTTGGTCAATGGTTGTTCAATGACAGTCTTCTCTTCAGATGTTTTTTGAAGTGGGGTAACAGTGGTTTCCTCACTCGACGGGCTTATTTCACACTGTTTGACATTTTCGACATTGAGTTCATTGATTATAGGGTTTTCATCTTGCAGTTTTGCTAATTTTGAGTTATGTAAAGCGGCAGCGGCGATCGATTGGTTTTCTTTCAAAATAGCTTCTTCTTGATACTGCACCTGCGCCAAAATCCTATACTTCCTGTATCTTTCATATGGTGACAGGAAATGTTCCACTCCTGTTTTCAATTTGGACTCCCTCTTGTCGTCTTCATTGAATGTTTCTACATCTGGGACCACAGCAGCGTTCACCTCAAGCATGATGCTGCTGGGCAGGCCAAGTTCAGAAGCTAGCCGCCGTTCGTTGGAGTCCTCGTTGCTTGCAGAGTCAGGATAGTCAGCCTCCTCCCCGTCGTCACAGTCGTCGACGTCGTGCACGTCGTAATCTGGAGGCGGCAGCTCGACGCCTACGAGGGGCGCACCGGACTCGTCTTGCTGCATCTCCGCCGGCAGCTCGCGACAGGAAAGTATCATCTTGTGGATGGTGACTAGGTTCTTTTTCACGAACGGTGGTTCAGGGCTGCACAACGAGCTCACGCCCTGCAACTCTCGCGGGAGCTTCTCCGCCAGCGCGAGTAACATGATGTTCGGCAATAAGTATTCGGTGCTCTCGTCGAGTGTGCGCGCCTGCTCGTCGCGCCACTTGTAGAGGGTGCGCAGAGCCGCCATCTGCCGCGTGTTGAAGCGCGAGTAACGCTTCAGGTTGCGGCGGAACAGGTTCATGTGGCTGTCCGCTGTCAGCACGGGCTTGCTGTATGTGAGTAGACATACTTGTCTGCTGTTCTCAAAAACTTTGAGTAAATCCTGTGGTTTGCCATTACAAGCCTTCAACAGGTCCTTGCGCATGCGTCGCCATATGTATAGTAGGTAGTGAGTGTCGGTGCGTGCATACTGCAATAAGTCGGGGGGCAGTGGACGAATGCGCCAGTCTGCCTTTTGCCCGAACTTGCTGACGTCGATCCTGCAGTAGCGCTCGAGCAGGGCTTTGAGCGATTTGTTGGAGAGGTTCAGCTTGCACGCCCCCTGGTGTGTGTCAAACATGCCCACTACATACACCCCAAAGTCCCGTTGCAGCCACCTGACGTCGTTGTCAGCGCCGTGGAAGATTTTCAATATTTTAGGGTTTGTCATGACCTCATTCAATTTATGCAGGTGTTCCCTAAGTGCCAATGAGTCTATGATAAAGTCACCCGTCTCTGTTGTCATTTGAATCAGGCACGTGAAGCCTTGGTATGACCTGAAGAAGTGATGCTCTAAATCTACTCCAATCTCAGTTACAGACTGCAGATGCTTCACAAGATCGTCAAGTCCGGCCTCTGTGTCTACATATGTCAGCTTTGTCTTCTCCAGAGGCAGTGGGATCGGAGGGAGCTCCTCCTCGTCTTCAACTAACCACTCACTTGGTGGTTGGAATAGATTTAGTTCAGTTTCATATGGATGTTCATACCCTATTTCCTCCCCTTCTAAATTGGTGAGGATTTGAAATGAAAGGGGTTTGATATTATTAGGTTTATATGTTATCTTGGGCACCCATAAAGAAGGGGAATTGTCAATGTCATCCTTAAACAACAGTTGTGGTCGTGTTATATTTTTTGCTCCAATAAATGAAGTAGTTCCGACTTTTATGGTGGTGATAATAGGGCTGTAGGCCCCTTGTCCTTCAACTTGAGCTTCCTTAGTCTGGCTCGGCTCCACACCCTTGTTTTCACAGTCTATGTGAGTGTTAATTCTGTCCAGTAATGCATCATTGGCATCTGTTATTCGCTCCATATTGAACTCCACATCACCCTCTTTCAATGAGAAGGAAGGCAGCTCTGTTTTTAATAGACTGTTGAGCTGATGTATAACATTACTGCTAAGCTTCTGTGACATGTCACGGAAGAAGGACAGTGTCTCTAAACTTCTGAACTCAGCACCGGCTGGCAAATTGTTTGAATTTCTTATTGCTTGGTTCATCATTGATAGCCCCTTCTGTACAGTGGCCATAACTTGAGGATCCGGCCTACAACGTGCCTCTATGGGCTCTGTACCCGACGAACCCTTGGGGTTATTCATATTTTCTATTTCATATTCTTGTGGCACTATTAACTGAAACGTGTTTTCTTGACTTTGCAGTTTCGAAAGCGACAATATGACACTGCTATCCTTCTGGCTGATCCTTTTGAACTTTCTTTTTTCCTTTTTTCCTAATGCTTTCTAGTTTATTGGCTTTAGCAATTTAGCTTAGCAAAGAGTCGAAATCAGCATGTTTTTTGTGCTAAGCACCATAGACATAAAACACTATAGGGATAAGCACCACAGACCAGGAACCGAAAGATAAGCACCTTCTAAGCACAGACCACAGTCCTGAGCTTGGACGAAAAATCACACCACCACATAGACATAAAGCACTATAGGGATCATAGACATAAAACTGATAGGGATAGTCCACCAGTCCCACAGAACATTATTACTCCACATTACACTAGCTTACAGGTCACAGAACATATAGTGTTTTATGTCTATGGTCACAGAACACTTGTGGTCACTTGTCACAGATGACAGCTGACAGTACAATTGGCAAATTGGTATTTTTTTACGGCAATGAATTCAGGTAATATATCATAAAATCTGTCATTTTCCATAGATTTGTGGTAGATAAAAGTAAATCTGTGGTACAGCTTTTGTTATAATAATCTGTGGTTCGATGCTTGTCATTTGTCAAATCCAATCCTAAAGTAAACGTCAATCAATTTTTTAGTCATTTCGCAAAGACAAAGTAAATATAAGGACAGGAAATTGTCAGTCTTATTGGGTGGGTATATCCGCCATCTTGTGTAGAATTGAAATAGCCAATCACAGCCATCGGCCAATCACAGATAGGCACCAGACAGCTGATCAGAAGGGCTGCTCTAACTATCTATCGATATGGAAATATTATCGATGTAGTAAGTAGTTCGTGGTTAGTCATTAAAGATTTGAGAGAGCAAAAATGAATGAACATAACCTACCGTTAAAAACCTACTGATAAAAATTAATGGCTAACGGTTTTGAAATCGGTCGCCTTGATGCGAAGTAACGATTATCTTAAGAACATACAGTATTACGAGTCGTATACATTTTTCTCCGGAGATGCAAAATTATTTTTTTGTGGAATAAATACCTACCTACCTTAAAAATAAAAAAATATTGCTATCCACATGTCACCAACTAACAATAATTATTATCTGACGTAACCATGACACACATACACATTAAATATACTGTATCTGACGTATAATTCAAATAACATACTATCTAGTATAATATTGTAGTAAAACACAAGTTAGTTACTTACAGTAGTGTCAGATAATTTACATGTAATAGTAGTATTATGATTAATACACGACGTGATGAATTAGGCTCTTCGTTAGTTATCGAGAAATATTCTTTTTTTTAATCTTGAGGTTACAACTCCTCTTTAATCCTCAGTTTCTCTCACCCATTTCAAAGCTCGGTCAACGAAGTTTCGCGGGACTCCTATTTCTGGGTGGTCATGATAATAACTACCAATAAAGATCCTATTCGTCACCTAATTTGTCGGGGTTCTCCAAGTCCCGAGCTCGCATCGGTCGCTCCCGGATCCTAATATTTGTAACAAACATCTAATCTGCAAATAGCGTAGATCTGTAGTAGCTGAGACTTCCAGTTCAAATGTTCAAAGTTCAATGTGGCAGCCATTTTTTAAATTTTGACCACAAATTACATGTCTTTGCTTGCTGCAATGGTTTTTGTAATTTAGTCATTTCGAGATATGAACAATTATTTTCTTAAAATACAGTCCCGCCAAACTGACTTACAGTTGTTACTTAAAAGTTGTCAGACATCGATTTTAAAGAAATTCATCATTCATGAAAAAACTTTAGAAATTTTCACTCCTTACAATTTGAATTTCTACTACTCTCTGTTTCTTTTTTATAACTTTAATCTATAATATTATTGTCTATTGCGTGTTAGTATTGTCTATGTATTTATGTCAGTTATTAGGTTTTGTGGGTTGTGGTCAGCAATATTATTATAATATTTACCTGATGTGCTGAAAATTTTATTTAATTCATACAAAATAAATTCACATCTCCGGGAAAAAATAAGTATGCGTGGGTCTTCTCGTTCTACTGAATCTCCCTTAATTCATCGTAACTTCAAACTAAGGCGACCGGATTTAAACCATCAGCCAATGCTTTAACAAATCCCGCGAGACCAAACTATATCTATTCCTGAAGCCTTTTCCTCTTTTATAAAAGTTTGCAATAGATAATAGCTATAGAAAAGCTTTAGTTTCTGTAAAACCCCGAGATTTTTCCTATCTACTCAGCTATCACAAGCATCGTATGAAATTTATCGATAACGGTATAATAGTAGTCACATCATTAGTACTTTGACATGAAGCAATGCGCATGTCAAAGTGCTACACTTTATGGCGGTTTTTGCCACCCCGACACATATCTAGTGATTATATACTCTTTGACACATATAGTGATAAGTAAACTATGGCCTCTCTATATATATGTTTAAATTCTCTAAGTCATTTCGCGATTCGCTCATGAGTTTTGATTTTTTTACCATTTACTATATTTGAAAACATAATTGTGTTTTACGGAGATACTACATTCTACATTCTCTCGAATATCTGAATGAACCATTTTTCGTAACGATGTGGCCGAGTTTACTGTGAAGCGTACTTATTCAAAACACGAATCAGTGCCATTTAGAAATTTCTATCCATACCAGCCCAGCGAAGCAATAGTCTCGTAAACAAGTGCCCTA
This sequence comes from Coenonympha glycerion, assembly GCA_963855885.1. Classification (NCBI taxonomy): domain Eukaryota; kingdom Metazoa; phylum Arthropoda; class Insecta; order Lepidoptera; family Nymphalidae; genus Coenonympha; species Coenonympha glycerion. The sequence goes on along the minus strand of OY979637.1, from coordinate 8,087,419 downwards.
CATACACAACTTTTTCTCAAATGGAAGAGAGTCGTGCAATAAGGGTGGCTTTTTCTAAAGAAGTCACTTAAAAACGTTTGTGATGGAAATAACTCATTATTCTGAGTGTATGAGCATCGATTAAGCAACCGTTGCTATGTATACGTTAGTAGAGATCGCTCTAAGCATAGGAGTGTTAGCCACTCTAGTTACCATCCTCTCAGCATGCGTGTGTGGCTGCAAAAACTCCAACCAAAAGTAAGTGTGATTCTTGACTAGTTATATTTAGAAAAATAATATTAAATTCCATAGAATTCACCTCTTCACCCATTTGATACCTATACTATTTGATCTTAATTTTAAATTTTAACTTAGCCAAACAAACAATAGAAATTAGTAAGAAATAAAATATAGCATAGTATTTCTGTACCAATCGCACCATCAAATGCAGTCAGTCATTAAATTAAAAAAAAAAAATCTTTATCAAGTGACAAAACTAAAGTATAAGTGTAGCTAATCATTGCAAACATAGTGATAAAAATCTTATAAGAATTGTGCAGGGTATGATGAAACTTGTAGACCTTAAGAGTGTTTGTATTTAACAGAAGTGAGTTGGTTGGGACAGCCGGTGTGGTCAAAATCCGTTTAGATGAGGAGGTACCTTCACCGACACCCACCACTCCGGCCTCCGTCAAGCGGTTTGTGCATTGAAGCATGCCCTAGACATCTCATTAATAGGGCTAACATAGATGTTAAAGCTAATGTCATATATTAACTGCATCACTAATATTATTTATTTTCGTACAATGGTGTTTCCACTGATGTCAATGGTTTTATTCCCTAACAAAATAAGTATGTGCTTGGGAATTCGCAACAACAACTTGTACTCTCAGTTAATTTCACATATCTGTTTAAAAGAGAATGTTGCATTTTTCAGGCACTAATTAATTAAATTCTTGGGTAAAATGATTACACATTTTACTACCAAATATGTCAGATAATACCAGACTTGTGGAACTGCCTTCTTTACAAATTAACTCCCAATTTATTACAAAATTAGATAAATTAAATATATTAGTTTTATTTTAGAATACAGGGTTTTAGGATATATGAATTGGTGTTAAAAATATGTGTTTAAGAAAATCTATTCCATGAGTTACATTACATTATATTATTTTATCAAAAGGTTCAGTCAAATGTACAGTGACTATACAAAAGTCAATTTACACTCTTGAAAAATACCAATTGTAAAAATGTTTCTATATTTCACCATAAAATATAAACTAAATTATATTTATGTGTTTTAAGTTACACTATTTACTTTCTCTACCATATAAGGTTAAGGATATATAATTCTTTTGTATTGTTTTTGTATGAGACTGACCTAAAGCCCTGTATGTTGTATAACATGCTAGTTACAGATTTATTACATTTCATTTATTTATATTAATGAAGTAAACAAGTGGACACCTGCCACTACATTTAAACGACTCTCTATTTTCCATTTTAATTTCCAAAAACCCTTTTGAAGATAAGTTTTAACCTATTTGAGTTGTTTGCTGATTCTTCTCTTTTCCTTTTATTTTGATTAAAAAAAACCACCTAACAGCATTTCTATTCTTTATTGATTGTGCTAAGAGTAAGTTGGTATCTGCTATTATACTATGATAACAAAAAGTTATTTAATTATATTTTTAAAAACTGCTAACCAGGTAGGTTCCCTGAAGTGACTGGCAATATGCTTGTATTTAGGGATAAAGAGCCTGATGTTTCTTACTTACAAAACATTCCATCTATACATTATACACAAAATATGTTACAGTTGCATAAACTTACATTTAATGAATATAATAATAATAAATAATTATTCTTTCTTCTTATATAATATATTCTATAGATGTATTAATAATGTATTCTTGGTATTAGAACTGTGTAGCATAGCTGTTTAAGATGTTAACTTAAGGTTGATGCCCACTAATTCCAATTTTTATTCAGTTTTTCGTAATTTGTAAGCCACCTAATTACACAAAAATCTGGCTAGTTAAGCTGAGAATCTACTATTTCATAAGTTACTAATGGTTGTACTGCAAATATTTTCTTTAAATTGTCACTTTTAATAAAGATATGATAACAGATTAAAGATAATATTATGAAGATGACACTACCAAAAGGCCCAGTTTCCACCAAAGCAGAGACGAAATGAGACAACAAGAGATGTATTTTGAATAACCAATCAGATTTTGTTATTATATTCACATCTCTCTCCTTTGGTGGAAGTAATATAACAGCTTTGTGACGCATTTCCTCTTGTCTTCTCTCCACTTTTGTGGACCCCAAGCTTTATTAGCCTATAAATTGCAAAAAAAAAAAAATTAGAATTTCGTGGGCAGCCCTGTTTAGTTCGCTCTATGTAATGGCTACAATTTATTATTATTTTTATTTATGTACTAACATAATGTGTTCTGAGTTACATAAAACTTATTTCTTATTGTTGGCCATTGCTAATTACTGTTGCATGAATGATGTTTACAATATTATGTTTCTGTTTTTATTGCAATGCCATGTGTAAATTGGTATTTTAATTTTCATAACCATTTTCTAATATTTTATTTATACAAAAAATGAAATCACATATTTAATATCTATGATTAATTATTTGAGATTCAATCTCCAAATTATATGACACTTTAACTTCCTATTCAAGTAATAACGTAGATGAATTTTTTATGTTTTAATTTTTATGTAAATAAAAATTGTATTATAGGGCGTCGACGCAGAACAGCCAGCGCAGTTTGCCGGAAATCCCGCACCCCGTCGGCAGGCACGACAGCGGCGACACTGCATCGGAAATATACGCTACAGTCACCAATTTGGATGAAGGTGAAAATATTTTTGGTTTGGAGTTCCCCTGGTGCTGCAAATGTCCATGGGCGGCGGAGTTTGCTAACATCAGGTAACCCGCCTGCTTTTACGTTAACGTTACGTTTCGGCTCGCTTCGTCCTTTATCATACGCATGGCGAGGGTTTGGAATGGTCTCCCGAATTCGGTGTTTCCGGTATCGTACAACCCAGGTACCTTTAAGAAAAGAGTGAATAGGCATCTTCTAGGTAAGCGAATTCCAACTTCGACCACATCGTCACTTTCCATCGGCTGAGATTGTGGTCAAGCGTAAGCCTATATTGATTTAAAAAAAAACTAGGCATACTTAGCTGTAGGAAACCTTCGCTGCAATTACGAATCAGCACGATCTCTGTAGCACTTAGATCGGCCAGAGCTGTTTCCCCATTTTATTTTGCCGTAAGTTATACACAGCGTCGCTCCGGGACGTCGCTTGGGTTGCAAGACCTCCATGCAATTTTGCATTATGTGCCATGAAAGTAAGTCAATTACTTAGTTGGTGGAGAGCAGGCTCTCCTTTTTGCTGGAAATGGAATCCAGAATCTTTGATTACGATAACGATGAATATTTAAAATTTCCAGCGTATTTCGCGCGCGTATTATTATTATTTCGATAACTTTTGCGAGTTGCGAGATATTATTATAAATTTTGTCCTTATACAAGATTAAGGAAAAAGGTTTGTAGGCTTAGGATGGTACGAGTCGATAAGTAGGTACATACTTGATACTGTCTGATATATCAAATCGAGTAAATAGTGCCGTAAATATGCAATCCGGTACTTCCGACAGCAGGTTTGTTGACGAACACTCAAGTTTTTGTGTGCAAGCTGAACATTAGCCCTTCGTTTCCCCTGATACAGTTTGAATGAGTATGCATTAGGTATTTTTTGTGCCTGAAAGGTATCAGACACCTATAAATTAAGTAATTAGTGAAACTCGTTATAAACAGGTATGACAATGAATTATACAGTATCTTTTCGTGAAACAGTGTTGTATTGTGAGAGAATAACTAACAATCGCATTTTCCTATAAAAACTAGAAGTGACATCGAAACAACAAGAACTATGTAATGAGTCATCGCTATATAATGGGTCTGACTGATACATTGAGAGTTAGAGCGATTATCCAGCTATCCTATATCTTCGCGGAAAAAGAAAAATTAGGTGCAATTAAATAATTGCATTCTCTTGCTACTGAATGGATTCAATCGAATCGGATCTAATCGATGATCGCGGTTTGATGTTATCACTGTTCATTACATAAATAACACATTAAAGTGCCGCTACTAGGAACCGATCGTGCATCTAAATTGTTTTGCATTATTCAGCGATGCGTTATCTTCTTTCGTTGTTTCAGGAAACAAGGCGGTCGCCGTGGCGTCTACGAGCAACGACCATCCCTACGAGCACGCATACGCTAAGCTGCAGAATGAAAGTCATAGTTTGTAAGTTGCTTCATCATCATTATACCATTGGCATTTTAAAAAATCCACAATCTAGTACCTCCATCACCTTTTTACCAGAGAACGGCAAGACGCCGGGAGAAGTGGCATCCTTATGTGTTTGATGTCCATCAAGCTCGAACGAAATGATTTTCTTCCACGTTTCTGATACGTACCGCTAAGGCGTGGAACACCCTTCCAGCTTCTGTGTTCCCAGCCAAGTACAACCTGGGTGCCTTCAAGAGAAGAGTGGAATAGGCATTATCTAGGCAAGCGCGCTCCATCCTACCTCATCATTTCTGTCCATCAGATATGATTGTAGTCAAGCGCAAGCCTATCTATAATAATAAAAAAATCAAACAGAACAATCACGCCGGAACAGCTCTTCACCTTATATCAAGCACAGGTTAGATAATGCATGGAGTACTGTACCCATTTATGGGATGGCTCTGCAAAATACCAGCTTGATGCTTTGGATTCGGTGGATATCCGTGTTAGAGGACTCATCGGCAACCCAGACACTGGTCAATAATAAACTCCAAAGCCTTGACCATGAACATCGTCGTAAGATTGCCTATCTGTCGATATTCTATAGAATACTCGTATTGGCGTTTGAAGACCTCCCTGGCGCAGGGGACGTGCGCTCGGATTCGAGGTCGCGGGGTCGATTCCCGCCACAAGGCCCAATTTGGAATTTTATAATTTCTAAATTGGCTCAGGTCTGGTCTGGTGGAAGGCTTCGGCCGTGGCTAGTTACCACCCTACCAGCAAAGACGCACCGCCAAGCGATTTAGCGTTCCGGTGTAATGCTGGGTAGAAACCGTTGGGGTGACTTTCTCACCCCTTCCAAGTTAGTATGTTGACATCTTCGGCTGCATCATCACTATTCACTACCATCAGGTGAGATCGCGGTCAAGTACTAACTTGTATAGTGTAAAAACATAATCAGCTTTTTATCATAGAAGATGGCAAGGCCACGTACGAAGCGATTTGATTCCTCGTTTCTGAAAGCATTTTTCTGATGCCGGTTCTAAAACTAAAACGACACAATTTAATTTTTGTTTTCAAATAAGAAAAGTTAAACTTATGCGAATTTAATGAATAAAATCAGTCAAACTAAATTATTATCTCTGATTCTAATCTGATGGTTTACAATAACTATTATGACAAATCAGATCCCTATCAAATTGATAAAAAAGTAGTTTTGTTGATAGAGATGTGATTTCACCGATATTTCACCAATTACGAGTAGGTAGTAGGTAACCTTCCTACTTAGACAAGCTTCAGCCTAGTTAGCATGGGAATTGGGACAATTCTTCACTGGGAGAAGAGAAAAAAAGTTGATTTATTAAAAAAACCTTTCCCACTAGCTTGAGTCACTGTGAGAAATCTCTTACAGAGGTAAGTGTATCCTTGTACGAACACATTTTTACTATTTTTTTAAACAACATGTTTTGGTATTGAATAAATAAATAAATAAATCATAGTTTCGTTATTAGGTGCTCAAATCTTAACAAAATTATTGCCTCGATTTTTGATGATTTTGGCCTGATGGTACAAGATCCTTAAAGTGCATGGTCGACTACTTTACTGTTTTTTCCCACCTTGTATATTCACTAAAGATTTTTTTCCAGAACGGTGGAAATAATACCAGATCAAAGCTCCGATAGCGACATTCAAATCGAGGAGCGGGAAACAGCTTCCTCGGCGGCAGGTACGTACAATATATCTAACAGATAATTATCATTTAATTGGCAAGTTGATTCGCATGGCTATGTATCAAGATGGCAAGTGACCAACGTTATACAATTAACAGATCCAATCCAACAATTTTTCTATGCTAAGAATTCCAGTCCAGGTTCAATAATCACGTGATCGAAGGAACTACAGGTCTCGTCTCGTACTCGCGTCTCGACGTACTAATTTCAGACGGCCGCCGCGCGCCGGCTACTTTGCTCGCGTTAGGTCTTGTGAACTCGATCGCGAAGCAGCCTCAGTACGTCGAATGAGATAAAGTTACGCGATAGAAAGAGACCACAACTTTGCTTTTGTTGCGTGTTGTTTACGGAAGCGGGGCCAAATGCTTATTGCGAATTGAATTGTACTTTTTGTGTCACAGCGCTAGAGTCGCTTTTTTTTTTAAGTCATCTTGCGGAGTGAGCCTTCTGTACCGTTAAATACTGTTACCGTGGCTTACTTGGATCAAAAATTTCCAAGTCTAATCAAAATTTTCCTGTGATTTTTTTCTTTTGAGTTCAAACTACAGTACCATCACTTTTGACCTATTACGAAAAGGACATTTATTCAAAGTGACAAAAAAGTAAAAACTTCATTTAAAAAGAAAGAAGTTAGGTGTAGGTTGAATTTTCACATGCTATTTAATGTCATGCTATTATTAAGTAAAAAAGTAAAATATTTATATAATATATTTTTATATTTATTCTCTGGAAAAGTGATTCGATCATAAAAGCGTGTATGATTGGTCACAGAGTTCGACAATCGTGAATACTGTGAAAGAAATAATATTTAACACAAATATTAGCTTAGATACCCGTTATCGCTCAACGCACTTCATGTCAAGTGGTGTTACATTGATAATGTAAATTGGAAGTATTCAATTGCTATTGTTGTAATCCTAATCCCAATTTACACTTATTTAAATTATTTTATTTGAAACGAATAGCGTACCCAATATTTTTATTCTATATGGTCAAGCCAAGAACTAAAACTGGCACTAACTACAAACTATTTTTTTTTTATTGAAAGTCAAAATTAATTTCCTATTTCTACCTCTGCGCCATTAAAATTTGATATTAAACTTTTGACAAAAAAAATCACGTAAGTTTCGACCACATACGTTTCCAAAAACACAGCATGAATTTAAATGCCTTACTTACATAACCTTTCGTATTTTGCTAGCCGCACGATAAAACAATTGGGAAAAAATTGTTCTGGGATCACGCGATGGGATGGTTCTGGGATCAATTATGCAACTTTGTAATGCTTAAATGTCATTGCTTCAATCTTATTGAATGGAACTGGCAGGAAAATGTCCCAATGTAAATCTCGTATGGTTGTCGAGCAGAAGCCGTGCTGATATCGGCGTCGGTGGCGATCAGCGGGCAGCTGCCGTCGAGCCAGGAGCTGCCCTACATCACGCCGCCGTCGCCGCGCCCGCCCGACGCGCACTTCAGCGGCGACTCCACGGACTCCGCCAGTATGTACCACTCCCGACTGCCTCGCTGTGTTGAGCGTGATCCGCGAGCATATCACGAGCGTCGGTGCGATCAGCGGGCAGCTGCCGTCGAGCCAGGAGCTGCCCTACATCACGCCGCCGTCGCCGCGCCCGCCCGACGCGCACTTCAGCGGCGACTCCACGGACTCCGCCAGTATGTACCACTCCCGACTGCCTCGCTGTGTTGAGCGTGATCCGCGAGCATATCACGAGCGTCGGTGCGATCAGCGGGCAGCTGCCGTCGAGCCAGGAGCTGCCCTACATCACGCCGCCGTCGCCGCGCCCGCCCGACGCGCACTTCAGCGGCGACTCCACGGACTCCGCCAGTATGTACCACTCCCGACTGCCTCGCTGTGTTGAGCGTGCTCCGCGAGCATATCACGAGCGTCGGTGCGATCAGCGGGCAGCTGCCGTCGAGCCAGGAGCTGCCCTACATCACGCCGCCGTCGCCGCGCCCGCCCGACGCGCACTTCAGCGGCGACTCCACGGACTCCGCCAGTATGTACCACTCCCGACTGCCTCGCTGTGTTGAGCGTGCTCCGCGAGCATATCACGAGCGTCGGTGCGATCAGCGGGCAGCTGCCGTCGAGCCAGGAGCTGCCCTACATCACGCCGCCGTCGCCGCGCCCGCCCGACGCGCACTTCAGCGGCGACTCCACGGACTCCGCCAGTATGTACCACTCCCGACTGCCTCGCTGTGTTGAGCGTGCTCCGCGAGCATATCACGAGCGTCGGTGCGATCAGCGGGCAGCTGCCGTCGAGCCAGGAGCTGCCCTACATCACGCCGCCGTCGCCGCGCCCGCCCGACGCGCACTTCAGCGGCGACTCCACGGACTCCGCCAGTATGTACCACTCCCGACTGCCTCGCTGTGTTGAGCGTGCTCCGCGAGCATATCACGAGCGTCGGTGCGATCAGCGGGCAGCTGCCGTCGAGCCAGGAGCTGCCCTACATCACGCCGCCGTCGCCGCGCCCGCCCGACGCGCACTTCAGCGGCGACTCCACGGACTCCGCCAGTATGTACCACTCCCGACTGCCTCGCTGTGTTGAGCGTGCTCCGCGAGCATATCACGAGCGTCGGTGCGATCAGCGGGCAGCTGCCGTCGAGCCAGGAGCTGCCCTACATCACGCCGCCGTCGCCGCGCCCGCCCGACGCGCACTTCAGCGGCGACTCCACGGACTCCGCCAGTATGTACCACTACCGACTGCCTCGCTGTGTTGAGCGTGCTCCGCGAGCATATCACGAGCGTCGGTGCGATCAGCGGGCAGCTGCCGTCGAGCCAGGAGCTGCCCTACATCACGCCGCCGTCGCCGCGCCCGCCCGACGCGCACTTCAGCGGCGACTCCACGGACTCCGCCAGTATGTACCACTCCCGACTGCCTCGCTGTGTTGAGCGTGCTCCGCGAGCATATCACGAGCGTCGGTGCGATCAGCGGGCAGCTGCCGTCGAGCCAGGAGCTGCCCTACATCACGCCGCCGTCGCCGCGCCCGCCCGACGCGCACTTCAGCGGCGACTCCACGGACTCCGCCAGTATGTACCACTACCGACTGCCTCGCTGTGTTGAGCGTGCTCCGCGAGCATATCACGAGCGTCGGTGGCGATCAGCGGGCAGCTGCCGTCGAGCCAGGAGCTGCCCTACATCACGCCGCCGTCGCCGCGCCCGCCCGACGCGCACTTCAGCGGCGACTCCACGGACTCCGCCAGTATGTACCACTACCGACTGCCTCGCTGTGTTGAGCGTGCTCGTGTCGTGTTTCGAGCCATTAATTTTGTGAACAATTTTTGTGAAATAACTAATAAGTACATAAAAATGTTTATGTTATAATATTCACCAGAGGGATATTTTCCAGAGGGCTACACCAGCATATCGGTGCGGGAGCCGCTCAGCAACATTCGCGCACAAAACGTGAAACCCTTGCCGCACTATGCCACTGTCTCCGATGATTCGGGTTAGTTATCTATCATATTGGTTTAATTATATATTTTTTGTATTAGGACATTACACATATCGCAATCCACCTAAAAAGTAAGCATTAGCTCGTGTTCACTTAAAAACATTCATGCCCATCACACAAATATTTTGTAATCGAACCCACAACCACCGACGCAGACGGCAGGATCGCTGCCGCTATGCCTTTCGCCATTTTGTTATTTTTATGCGGGTGCTGTATTCTTTTTTATAAAAATGTTTCCAGGGCTTAAATGTGTACCGTATTACTTGACGCAGATGAAATGTACGAAGCGATAGAGGGCGCGAGCGTCGGCGAGGGCTCGGACACGTACGCGCAGATCGCGCCCGAGCCGCGCCGCCGCAACGCGCCCGCCGCCGACCCCGCGCCCGCCGCGCTGCAGCCGGACTCCGCACACCACGCCAGGTATCGCTGGCTGGTAACTAGCCACAGCCGAAGCCTCCCACCTGACCATACCTGAGCCAATTTAGAAATTATAAAATTCCAAAATGGCGGGAATCGAACCCGCGACCTCCCACTCGAAACTGGAGCGCGCTCCCCTGCACTTGGGAGGTCGTCAAACATGATGAAACTTCCATGGAATGTGACTACAATCTGCCCGCCCGCGTAACTCCACGATACCTTATTTTCGATGACTGGACGACTACGAAGAGCAACGGTTCTCCATAACCTGGTGTCGATCAATCCTGAGCCGGAGTAGCATTACACGATTTCTGCTTTGTTCGCGCTCGTATAACTCCACCTTTTGTTTAGATACTCTTCCAAACGAGATGTTAGGTTAGTAAAAGTATTAGTACCATGAAAATTCTCGCCTTCGGTTTGATGTTGACATTTACGCCTTATATTTAGGTTCTTACCTTACTTAATATCAAATATTAATATAATAATTTTATTATTTTCAAATTATAGGAGGAGTGCGCCGCCTGAAATTGGATCGTCAACTTCAAATGCCACACATTCCCGCCAAGGTAATTTATTATTTCAAGTTTTAATAAACATTACAACTTATGATTATTTGGATCAAATTTTGAGTCGTTCCACGTAAAATTGTTTTAGTTGTGTGTTTATAGACAAATGAAAATATCGGTATTGATTCCAGCGTCAATGTCGTCGTGTTCAAACTCGACGGGTGCGCTCGGCTCGCCCAAGCCGGAGAAACGGCAGGCCAACTCGCCGCTCCCGCCGCCGCCGCACAGCACGCACCCACCGCACGCCGCGCACCCACCGCACCCATCGCACCCGCCGCACGCCGCGCACCCATCGCACCCGCCGCACCCGGTGCACCCACCGCACCCATCGCACCCGACGCACCCGCCGGCGCCACGCTCCGCAGACCCGCTCGCGCAGAGACATCAGAGGATATCCAGTACCGGTAATATTTACATCACTTTTTAATGACTTCAAGTAAATGGGGTTGGTTCTCTTCTTGATTTGATGACTAATAGATTTTTATTGTTATCATTATATACTAACTGATACGCCTCCTTTATTTATGTAAAAAGTGAAAAGCTATCCAAAATTTCAGTTCTTTCGGTGTTCGGTCTAAGATTGAGTCTGGACATTTTGGTTAAAATTTTACTTTGTCAAATTTATCCAAAAACGCTAGAAGGAATAAGCCTGATGTTTTCACATTTTGTAACGAGATTCCTAAAGATTTTTTTATCTCTCCAGGCGATCTACACTTCAACCACGACAAGTTGAGACGTAGCCTCAACGAGAAACATCAACGCAACAACAGCTGCGTCAGCTCCTCAGACTTCTACGGGTGCAACTACCCAGTGGAGAAGCACAGGTTTAGCTCCGGAGACATCGTGCGGCCGCTGGTCGCTAGGGAACTCAACTTTGACATCGACCAGAAGGAAAACACCACGGACAACCTCTACAACTCTATAGACGGGCCCGGGTACAGCGACTACTCCTCCACGGAACCCAACACGAGCATCAACTCCGAGCAACGAGCCACGGAAAGCCCGTCGCGGAACGTCGAGGAAATGTACGCTAAAGTCATGAAGAAGAAAGCCAAGGAGGAATCGCAGAGGAGATCAAAAGACTTAACGAACGCGGACCTTGATCCCAAAGCCACGAAATACCGAGGCGACGATCCGGGCTACGAAACCATCGACCGTAAGATGTTCGCCAGCCACGGCTACGAGACCATCGCTCGCAAGGAACGAAAGAATTCAAACCAAGACCCCGGGTACGAAACTGTCAAAGACATAAACAAAATCGCTCAACCATCGAATCACACTAACAACAACTTACTCAAGTTGAACCATTTAACCGTAGACAGCGGCCCCAACAGCATCATAAGCAGCGATCCCGGATACGAGCACATATCGAAAGGCGACGCGAACGCCTCCGACTCCGATCCGAACTACGAAGTGCTGAGGAACCAACCCTCAACGCCTCCGTATGCGACCATCGCGCCCAATTACAAGGTCCAACCGACGTATTCAACGGTCAACAAACGACCGGGGAAGTATAACTGGCCGGCGAACAACAACGACGAATCCATATTAGAACCGAACTACGAATCCATGTCCAACGACCCGCTGTACACGACCGGTAGCGAATCCGACCCGAACTATGAATCAGTGCGCCCCAAAGATCCTAACTACGAGAGCGTGAGCGCGCAGGATCCTAATTACGAGTCGTTGAGGTGTAAGGATCCGAAGTACGAATCCGTTCGGTCGAGGGACTCCAAATATGACTCGGTGCGGTCCAAAAAGGATCCTAACTATGAAAGTGTTAAATACTTCGAATTGTCGAATCGAGAGCCGCCTTACGAGAAAGTTAATTCCGTACCCAATGAAGATGGCCCCAGTGTTGACCGCTCGGACTCCTCAGCGGGGTATGAAAAAATCAAAGTCCTTCCAACGAAGGATCCCAAAAGCAGTATTAATAATGGTGCGGATTGCACTGTGAGTGATTATTTCCAGGTTTAATTTTTATACGAGAACTATTTATTTAAGTTTCAATGACGTGTGTTGACCGTAGACCGTACCTAGGAAATCACTTTGAGATTGTGTGCTTTTTTATTTATTTACATTTTTTTTTACAATAATGCTGTTTGTCCAACTGACTGAAGCCTGACAGCCAAGACATTGGTCCGTTGCGGCGCCTCATGCATTTAAATAGTCATTTAAAAGGGGTTGTGTCGGTAGTATCGCTAGATCCACCGATATTCTGTCGGTCCGATTTGCTTGCAATAGAATAGTCAACAACACGTCATGCCACATCATTTGTTTGTGTCGGTAGTGACTAGTGTCGTTAAATTCGACGATATTATGTCGGTCAGACTTGCTCACAATAGATAACAAGTCCACATCGACCGATACCATCTTCATTTCGCTCTCACTAAAATCTTCGTCGGATTGTGGACAAACTGCCGACGTCTTTTAGTGACAACGGATAATCGAAGCGTCAGTTAACGGTTAGCGGTAATAGTGGACAAGCAGCCTAAAGCTATGTATTACCTCAAAGATAGATATAATCTAAAATCTTCCTTAGGTATCTGTGATATATATTACGAATGTGGATATTATTTTACTCGATTTAAGTTTCGTGTTCCCGTGTCGGCGAATTTCTAATTTTATTGAATGGCTGGAATTAAAAAATATTTGTAGTCTCAATTTATGACCGTGTTCATATTTTTTTATAAATAAGTTATATTAATATTATTCATGCAAGTTGTATACTTATCGCATGTACAAATTGTATAATTGTACATAATATAGTACACTTCTTAATCTTAGGTAAGACAATTTTGTAATAGCCATCATATACTTTTCATAAGTGAATATTTACTTATGAGACATAACTCAATTCTTATTTTAACAAAATTAAGTCAAATGCTACTTAATTTATTCTTTGTAAATAATTTTACAATTATTTTAATTTATTCATTCCAGTTATATGCGCTATTTTTTAATGTGTTGTGACTTGTGATACAGAGTTTTAAACCTCAAAATGCGCCGTATGAGAAATATGACAATGGTTAAACAAAAAATTGATTCTTAACAAAGGAAAGCCGATGCTAACTCAACAACTGCTGTAGTAAATGACTTATCTATTCCATTTCTAAAATAGCTTTAGGTACGCTTATAAAGAAATAAATATATAAAGAAAACTTATAACTCAGTGGTTCTGACCTCTGCCTCTCATATGGAGGTCGCAGGTTGGAATCCTGGGCACTCACCTCTGACTTTTCCGAGTTATGTGCGTTTTAGGAAACTAAATATCACTTGCTTAACGGTGAAGGAAAATATCGTGAGGAAACCTGCATGCCTGAGAGTTCACAAAAATGTTCTCGAAGGTGTGTGAAGCCCGCCAACCCGCACTTGGCCAGCGTGGTGGGCTATGGCCAAACCCCTCTCAGTCTGAGAGGAGACCCGTGCCCAGCAATGGGCAATAAAAAGGGGTTGAGAGATAAAGAAATTCAAAAAATGTATAGGAATGACAAGCAAGCATACCAAAGGCAATCTTAGAAATTGAATAGATAAGTCATTTAGCTACAGAATAATCAACTTTAATGCAGAAATAGATTTTTAGATCGCGCGTAACTTTTTTTTTAAAGGCCTATTACTGTCTCACAAACTTCGCACGTGATTGGCCAGAGATAAGCCCGCGAAATCTTTTACTAATCGTGTGCTTCTAGAAATTTGTTAAATCCCATGTTCAAACTCTAATATTATGTCATTCTTATTATTTGTATGGATCCACTGACCTCTATAACACAAGTAGGTACGCTGGACGCAGACTGTCAACGTAAAAATGAAGATATTAATTGATTTTCGCCATTTTGGCGCTGATTGTTGCGTAAGCTGCCGTGAGGTTCCATGGAACTAAAATAAAATGATATTCATATAAGACATTGAGGATCTCCAAAAACAAACAACAAATTGTTTCTCTGAAATAACAAAGATTTGTTTTATTTAACAAATATTTACAATTATCAAGTTACTATCAAGTTACGACAATTACACTTCTATCTCACCTGAAATAACAAAGAAACGACATTTAAAGTTCACTATTTATCGAGTCCTCAATCACATTCTTTCTATAAGTTTTTATAACGATAAAATGCCCAAAACATTCTGAGCGTCACACGCCATTTTAAATCATAGACACAGATCAATATCATAATGTACGCGACAGACAGCTGATACGCGAAGCGCGGCAAATTCAAATGAATGAAATGTCACTCATTTCATTACATCTCCCCCCCTAAGAGCGAAAATTATAAGCAATATATCTGTAAAATGTACTTATAAGTCATTTGCAAATTTAAATTTTAAATGTCTATTTTATTATCGTGGAACTTTGAGGTGGCGCTTCAAATCGGCACAAAAAAGGAACTTGTAAAACACAAAAATTGTATAGAATACTCAAAATTGTATAGAGTCCAGCGTACTTGTATTATTAAGGTCGGTGGATCGTTCCAAAAAACTATAGTAACTTAACTTGACCGGTGTAATTTATATATTACTAAAAAGTATAATTAGCAATTTTTAACAGCGATCGGTTTTAAGAAGGAGCATTTTGAAAGTAAAAAGTATATTATATTCTAATATTCAATCTAGTATTCGTATTATATTCTAATATTTTACATTAGTTGTATAAAATTTAGATTATTGTTAGTGTATTGTAGTTTTATATTATGTTATAATTTCACAAATTACGTTATTTATTGTTAATTAAGTATTTTCAACATTAACTCGATATAAATGCTTACATTAATAATAATTAATTAATAAAATATGATAATATAATAAGGTGACTTATAAAGTAGTACCTGAATCTTTTGTTTTTTACTTATAGTTTATTAGTAAATGTTTAGGAATTCAGTTCAATAATATGGAACTTCTTTTACAGACATTATATTATGTAGATTATAATTATACATCAATCAAAATCAGAACGAAACAACATTAGAATTTTAAAACCAAAAAAAGCTTCCTTGAATCAAAATGTAGTCTTTCGTTTCTGAAAGCTCACACGTTGGCGCCAGTGAGGAATAAAAAACTGCTGTTCAAAAAAAAATTTTTGCTGCGGCTGATCGAATAAATTTGATTTTATTATTTTTAAATAATAACGACTAAGGATATGTATGTAATGACTATGTGCTGCCCGAAAAACAATTGGACCTTGGAACAAACATTTATTGAGCTATAAATAGTAGTGAAATCCGTTATAAAAGTTCGCTAATAATAATCCTGAAGACAGCACTCATTGTGAGGAGGTTCCTCTCTGTGGAATCCTGACCACCGGTAGCTTGCGCCGTTAAGGCTCTGCGACCAGTGGTGGACTCAATTTTTTAATATATTTCAACGTGTTTTTTTAGGAACATTGTTTAAAATATTATTACATTGTAATAAAAATAAATGAGAGTAAATAATAATAATAACCGGTGATCGAAATTTCTAGAGACCTCATTTTCCACTAGCGCCTCTCGCGGCGAATACAAGCACGATGGCCCATCAAGTATAAAGCCATCCTTGTTTTATACTGTATGCGGACTAATGTTTGTGCTAATTGTGCTAATTGTAGCACAAACATAAAAGTCCACATACAGTGTGTTATGTATGTACATAAAATAATAACACTGTATTTGAAACTTGTTGGCAAAAAGAGTAGAAATTCGTGCAATCGGAAATATCGTGCAATTCGTATTTTCATTTTGTTTTCATCAATCAATATTGTTTTTACAAATCCTTTGAAACTAATTATAACTTTACTATTATTCATGATTCTGTAAAGATAAGTATCGTATTTTTCATATAATTATTGGATTAACCGGCAATTGTGCACGAAAAATTCATAGCTATCGTAATCGTAAGGCAATTCTTCCCTCAGATTGGCTAAATGTATTGTTTACATTTTTTGCAGTCAATCCGGAAGCACAATTTGTTTACGATTACAATGTATACATTTTTCTTACAGAATTTAGAATAAAGGTGGAGCGAGTATCCGCTTTTTTCCTACATTCATGGATAAAGTGTAAATATTTACCTGCTAACTGCCATTTATAAGCAAAGTTTTCTACAATATTTTTATGTATCATTCATTAATATGTATACTTGTACTTTTTATAATAATAATTACTGTAACTGTCATTCCATTATTAGATGCAATGGCGAAATGAAATTATAGACAATGAAATAAAGGCCATACATTCTATCTTAACGACTTTCTTTTAAAACATAAAATAGACCTACCTTTTGTGTCCGGGATCGAACTAGCGGTCATTAAATGAAGTGTTCTATAATAAGCGAATAAGCAAAAAATCACCCATTTATAGGGGGCGCCCCCCTTCACCCCCTCCCCGGGAGAGCCATTTCGATTTTAGTGGCGTTTTTTTGGGTATGTGCACACAAAATCAGTAATAACTTTAGTCTGTTGCTTCACATGTTCTCAAATGATCTCATTCGACTAGGTGGGTACGATATTCCCCATCGCTGGATACCTAATAATGCTGTTACGTTAAAACAAATCAATTAAAATTTAAAATGCCTCGTGTAGGGGCAGTGGCACACCGCACATAAGCTTATGCTTATGCTTATGCTTATTTTCATAGTGTACTTGTATAGTAGTAGGGTATTATCACCGAATATAATACTATTGTAGATAACTGATAAATATACATAGATTACTAACATAATATTGAGAATTCTGGCTTGACGGATCTCGCTATTAATAGATAAATGATGCCCCCTATGGAACCCTTTGTGCGCGAGTCCGACTCGCACTTGGCCGATGAGTCCGTGTATTTAACTCAGTGCCGGTGAATGTCGCTGTCTGCGTCGAATTATTTTTAATCGTGCCGTCGTCGCATTGATTAAACATAGCGTACCGTGGCGTACCGACAGTACCGTATTTCGGTATTTCGTCATTGCGTCGTCGCGAACGGCGAAGTTAGTTCCAGTTTTGGCCAATACCAGAAAATTTTGTTTCTGGTTTTGATTGTAGTTTTCGAACGTTAACGACCGCGAGGTGATATATTTTGATGACATTGACAATTAAATGTTGACGTATTGACAAAGACATTGACATTTGTAATTAAACACTTTTCAATTTTCATAGAATACCTATAGATTTTCGGAATTCGGATAGATTGAAAGAACTTTAGTGGGTTTAATTTCTATTTTATAAATAAAATTTACTCAATGTGAAAGCAAAATGGCTGGTTTTCCAAATCCAAATGAGTACTCCTGGCAAACTCAACACAACAGTGCACCGTTCAACAATTCAAATGCATTCGGCGATTCACAAACACTAGGTAAACTATGAATCCTAAATTCTGATTGTAGTGTTAGATGTTTATCAAAAATGATAAATTATATTAAATCGTTAATGTTTAGATTTTCAGAACTTCACTGCAGACCAACAGAATTACTCATTCGACCAAGGACAAAGCATTCCTGTGAACAACAACCAATACTACAATCCAAGTTTGTTCACACCAGCGCCAATCCCTGGAGACCAACCGGCTGCAGCATCAGAGTTTGATGAACCACCACTACTGGATGAATTAGAAATATATCCCGATAGAATATTAGAGAAAACCCTAGCTGTACTCAATCCGTTTCATGGCCAATCAAAAGCAGACGATGCAAACTTCCTTCTCAGAGATACAGATATCGCTGGCCCCATTGCATTCTGTTTAGCACTAGCAGTTTGTCTGTTTCTCTCTGGCAATAAAGCTCATTTTGGTTATGTTTACGGCTTATCTGTAATGTCAGTTATATTGATGTACTTCTTACTATCTTTAATGAGTCATACAGAGGGAGTTTTTACTTTATTGAGTGTTGCCAGTGTATTAGGGTACTGCATGCTGCCTATGGTAGTGTTAGCTTGTTTAGGTATATTTATATCTCTGGAAGGTACAGTAGGTCTCAGCTTGTCTGCTGTAGCCGTGATCTGGTCTGCTTTGTCGGCAAGTCGCCTGTTTGTTACCATGTCGGGTGACTTTGAGCAAAGACCTCTCATAGCGTATCCGTGTGCTTTAGTCAATGGTGTATTTGCACTTCTTGTCCTATTCTAATGGATTAATGTTTAACCCATAAATTAGGTTAAGATATATTTTTATACTGTGTATGTTTTTATCTAAAATAAATTGCAACACATTATATACAATTCTTGTAACAAAACATAGGGTTAAACCAAGTATCAAAATGTGCCAGCCAAAACTAACTTTTCAATGGTTCTTTTTAAAGAAGTCTACATTTAGTTTCAAAAGCACATAAATGTTATTTTTTATGAGATAATATCTCATGAGATTTTTTAATATCTTAAAGGTTAAATCAATTTATTGCTTGTGTTATTTAATAATATTATTATGTAGATGAATAGGAACATATTTCTCTATTTGTACAGCATAATCAAAAGTTTAAAAGTTGAAACAAATCCAAAATAAACTGATTTGCAATCTCACTGATCTTTTTCTTTGCTTATAATACATCATTTCTGGGCACAAGCCTCCTTTCACAGACCACAGTATATTCTTATGTAGAATGAAAAAAAAAATGACCTTTCAAAATTAGCTGGAATACATAGGCATTACTTCTCATTCCAAGTTAGAGATTTACTTACTATAAGATAGTACTCGAGTGTGATCTCACTGGATGGTAAGTGGTGATACTTTACTAACAGGAAAGTGGTTTCCACACAGTATCATGTTGGAATGCTTTGCTTGGCGGTGCTTGTTTGTTGGTAGGGTAAACCTCCGCTAGAGTAGACATGAGTCAATTTAGAAATTATGACATTTTTATTGGCAGGAATTTAACCCGCAACCTACTTGAATATGAGTGTGCACCACTGTGCCAGGGAGGTCGTCAAAAACTTGTAATATAAATTGTCTCACTACACAAAGATTGGAAAGGAAATGGCAAAAACTTAGGTAAACATTTCTTCAGATATCAGAATATTATTTATATTGACCGGGTGATTAAAAGTGTATATGTGTATATATCAACATTCATTTTAAATACTTGATACATAATTGCAAGTTGCAGGTTCTTTCTCAATCATGCACATGTGTACAATATTGATTAAACAAGTATAATGCACAATATGAAATGTGAAGGTCAGACAAAACTTGAACATCAGGTTTGTCCATTCTAGGCCCTTCAAATAAATAATCGCAGACAAATAAAACCAAAGTTATAATTAATTAGCCCATGGAATATATTATTAAATATACTATTTAACATTAACTATTACATTTATTTATACACAGTTGGTCTGTCACTAAAGAAGTTCTTTAAGATCATGACTTGTGCAAGTGCAACACTGACAATAGCAACAGTTTCACACAAGGACCACCAGAACACTCGCTCGTTGAGGTTCTCAGCCGCCTTGCGGCCCTGTGCCTCCCGCAGTCTGTGATGAGTTTGGTGATCAATGATCCTGTTTAGGGCGGAGTGGATTTCTTCGGCTGAAGTCTCAAGCTAGAAAAAATAAAAATAATATTATTAACTATCTGAATTAAGACTTTTTACAGCCCACAACAGCATTTTTAGGGTATACTAAGAACAAGAACACCTGACATTTCAGGGTTACGCATGTTTGTGGCAACACTCAGTTTGTAGGACTTGATTTGTCAAGATGGCCAATAGAGAAGATTAAGATCCAGATTTCAACATCCAGAAAACTAATTTATTTATAAATCTAACTAAGGCTGCAGGCACAAAACTGGCGGCGGCCGAGCGATAGCGGCTGCGGGGCGACGGCGCAAGGCAGCGATTTAAACAAAAGCTTATAAAACTTCTAGCTGATGCCCGCGACTTCGTCCACATGGGATAAAAACTATTCTATCTTTTAAGTTGGACCAAATGACAGATATTCACGAAGTTTGAACTAAATCGGTTCAGTAGTTTAGGAGTCCATTGAGGACAAACATTGTGACACGAGATTTATATATATTAAGATAGCAACATCGCCCCGCGACCGCCATCGCTCGGCCGCCGCCAGTCTCGAGCCCGCAGCCATAGTCACATTCTAACATACTGATTCATTTATAAATGTAACATACCTGTGTTAGGACGGTGGCATGTTCACCGATGCCAGGCAGGGGCTGCTCCGGCCCAACATTCAGTTCCATATACACAAGTTTGTGTGAAAATGTACTGAATTCATTGCTGAAGCAAACTTTGTATACCCCTAGAAAATGGTATTTTGAATTAGAACACATCACATATTAAATAGCATGGATAGAGGCATGGATTAACTTTTAAAATCCTACAGGAAATAGTAATTTTTTGAAGGATTTCATAAGGTTTCAAAAAACTTAGTGAATTAGTTGTGGCATGTGAAGGAGTAAATATACAAACATTCACAATAACAACACATTCATCTTTAGCAATATTAAATTTATCAGTGTTAGGAATTAGTATCTATTTTATTTTATATTAAAAAAAAAAAATACCTGTTTGTTGTGCTGTGAATGGATGTGAATCATACTGCATCTTTTGCTGCTGATATATTATTTGTTTGTTGGGGCCTTCGATTTTGACATCCACATCATACTGACCTCCAGTTATAACCTGTAATATTTAAGCTTATATATAATGACTTGTAACACAGATTTTAACTTGTAAAATAGGCTTAATCTCAAGGAAAGTTAACAATAAGCTCATTTGATTGTGAACCGCCTAGTTTAATGCAAAAATGTGATATTGTTTTGTTATATAAAATGTCCTGCAGTTTGGCCTTTTTAATGGCTACTTATTAAAAGAAAATTACTACTCTCGTTTAATTCGTAATAACACAGTTATCGTTAAATAATAACAATAGATATCGTATTGCTTCTCACTCAGAAATTACCTATCATTGCAGCTATGGAGGACTGTAACTACTGTGTAATTTACGCGTCACTCTTAGCTAGCATGGTATCTTGAAAACATAATAAGAATAATTAGTGAATTGTACCTGATATTCCAACGAGGCAGAGGTGTTTTTCTCAATTTCCTGATAAAAACATTCTACGGCACTATCGGGCAATTCGAATGTGAGTTCTACACTTTTGGAAAAAATACCACTAATTAGGGTGACTAGTATAGTTAAAAGTAGTGGTGTGATAAACATTTTTGTTTATAAAATAGATTTAAAATAGTAATTATCCAAAAATATCTCACTCAATTTTATATTTTCTACCTATTTCCTCAAGCCATCAATAGCCATTACTTCATTGACACTGACATTTATACCATGACGTTTACACTCTTACAGACAGCCGTCAAATTATGATTTGACACGTAGGTACAGTCCGACAAGGCTCTCTTGGCACTTGAATGAGGGCGCTGGTATAGAACAAAGGCATCCAGAAAATAAAATCTCCTCAATTTTACTTTAATTTTAGTTTAAAATAGTTGATAGTAAGCAAAAACAACACAACATACAATAGCGATGTACTGACAGAGCGAACAAACAGTAAAACAAGATAGTGGTGTTAGTACCGATTTTGGCCACGCGCCAAGATAGCCTTGTCGCACTGTACATGATGCCATAGATGTCTGATCTATGTGCATGACACTCATTGAAAAGGTAGGTATTAAGTAATCTGTGTTGCTCATTGCCCAAGTAATCTGTGATCATTCTTTGATGCTCATTTGCAAAATGTAGATCAATGATTGCCCGTGTAATTTGCGTTGCTATCATAGAGTAATTTTTGTGGTTGCTATTCTATTAGGTACCCAAGTACAGTATGACAAGGCTCTCTTGGCACTTGAAGGAGGGCGCTGTTGCAAAATAAAGGCATCCATAAAATAAAATCTCCTGAATTTTACTTTAATTTTAGTTTAAAATAGTTAATAGTAAGCAAAAACAACATATTCACATACAGTAGTAATATACTGACAGAGCGAACTATCAAACAGTAGCACAAGATAGCGGCGTTAGTTCAGACTTGGCCCACGCGCCAAAATAGCCTTGTCGCACTGTAGTCGGGACTCGGGGATGCCTATTGCCCATAGACAGCTTAATCTTGGTTTTGGAACTATTATCCGTGGTTCGCCAATATTCACTAATAGCCAGGTTAGATGTCGGGCAGTGTGATATTTTTTTTGGTAATTACATTTTCTAAAAATGAATCCTAGCTTGATCGTTTTATCGCCCCCAAAACCCCCTGTATACTAAATTTCATCAAAATCGTTCGAGCCGTTTCCGAGATTCTGATTATATAGAAATATATATAAATATATACAAGAATTGCTCGTTTAAAGGTATGGGATATAAAATTTATTGTATAAGTTTAAACAAAATGACGGCCTAAATCGGCCCGACCGAGTTACACATGTCCCTGATTGCAGTTTACTATAGATAGTCGGGCTGGCAGAATGACACTGCAGCCCTGCGGCAGAGTGAACAATTAAAATATCGGCCCTGCATGCATACATACAATACGATCAGCAGTGGCACTGCAAGCAGGGCCCAGCAGGCAGGGCTTTGAGTAGGGCCCTTTATTAAAATACGTGATCTGTGTCTTATACACACAGACCTAGAAAACAAATAGGACAGGCCTATGGAGATTGGAAAGGCCTAGGAGAGGCCCCATCTACAAAATGGCGTCAATGTCATCTATGGAGTTTGGTTAGGTAAATCCATTGATTTAATAGATGGTAATTAAATGTTAGCTCTATGGCTTCCACAGACATCATGCTCATTGCTCATCATGTTTGATTTGCAGGAAACTGATCTGACTCGGCCTCTGCGAAGTTCCTCGGCGAAGTACTCAGAAAGTTTACCAAAGTACTAAGAAAAGTTGTCGAAGTTAGACGAAGCGAGCAGTGTGGAGGGGCCACACTGCTCGCTTCGGTCAACTTCGCGAGTAGGTAGTGCGCGGGTATGAGGTAACAGTAGAGGTCAATGAGGAAACTTTACTGAGATATCCAGTTCCAGGGCCCTGAATCTGAATTTCAGTGATCTTCATCAAGCTCATATTTAGATGTGTGTCCATCCATTGAGGCTTAAAAAAATAGAAATCTTCACGATTTTCATATTACTCGATTAACGACATAAATGCATTGAATACTGATTATCACAGATATAGCCTGCCTATATAATTGCCTATATCCTGTATCTTACTATGTAGTAAAAAGGTTTTTACCTTGGTCTTTGACTAGTTTGATTGATATTGCAACTTTTCTCATTAGATGATTTCTAAGGTCGAATAGGCACCAACAAAGATTTTAGGCACCAAATAAATAATGACTGGAAATAACACCACAAATAACAGTAAAACAATTTATTTCGAAAATTAAAGACGATACAATATTGGAAATATTTTAAATATCCACATAAAGGCTTTAACAATATTTCGCTTAATTTTAAAGTATAAAAAGCCATGATTTTTTAACAAAGAAATACAATACTGTGATTATGTCTTAAAAGTTATACTTAAGTGCAAAGGGGGACTAAATGGAGTCTTCAAAATGCAGACAATACTTAAATTCGTATAGTGAGTGATTTGTTTAGAAGGCGAGACCGGCGTCCGCGTACGTCGTTACGATCTTCTCTATGGAGTTGGCGTAGGCGGCTGTTCGCAGGTCCAGACCCAGGTCGAATTTCATGGCAGTCTTCATTATGGCCTGAAAAATAAAAATGGTGGTTATTGAGTATCTCAGAAAACTCTGTCCTCTGATTATATAAGAAAACGTATTCTATGTTAGTGTAATAAGTAACAAATTCAGCCCCCAGATTCATGATTGGCAGAATTTGCTGTTCACATTTTTTTTTTCAACCAATTAGCTGGCAGAATTTGTTGCAGATTGCGATGAATATTGAATACGCGGCTGAATATTTTACCAATTCGAAAACGAGTATGTCACTGCTGAGTTACGAAAATTGTTATAATATATTTAGTCATTAGGCAGCACTGTGATGCCATTAAGAAACAAGTTAGGATTTAGGTCTTCTTTCTTTATACATAAGATTCTTAGTAAAGCCACCAATTATATAATATTACTAACACATCATGATACCCGAGACCGTGAAGTGTGAACTTACCCTGGCAGACCTCTCCATGGTGTAGTCGAGGCCGGAGTGCACGATGTCTTTCTCGGAAGCACCGGCGATCCTCTTCTGGAAGGACTCTGAGGGGGTGACGGGGATTCGGCCCCCCACGCGGCCGAATCGCCGCTCTAACGACTCTTGGACAGATTCTGGAAGAAATATTTATTAGGTTATGTAACATCTATTTAGTTACCATGATCTTACAAGACATTATTCAAAGTCAAAAATCGGGACAATAAAACATTACACATTTTCTAAAATAGTAGTTTATGAAACAGATGCATAATGAGGGGTATTAAAACATGAGTGTGAGTTTAAAAAACGAGCCGCAGGCGAGTTTTTTAATAGTATCACACGAGTGTTTTAATACCTAATTATGTAGAGTTTCATACACTACTTTATCTACGCTCAAATTATAATAAATCCAAACCATAAAATCTTGCTAACGTTTGTCGTAAATCCTTCACTTTGTTGGTAAAAGATTGTGGGTCATTTTTGTTGCAATTACTAAAATGTCAGGTGGAGTTAAATTTTCTTTAGTAGGTTTCAGTGCTAGACATTTTTCCGCGCTAAGTTTGAAAAAGTAACAAAAATAACACATTGAAATGTTAATAGTTAGGTATGGCGCCAAAATTCAGTTGTAAACTGCGTATAGTCTGTTAAAAAAGTCATGAAACAAAAAAGAGTAGAAAAATATTTATTACAGTCAGATAAAGTATATTTTTAGCGGATAATTAAATAATCAAAAATTATACATAATTCTTTTCAATGTTCTCTATGAACACACTTTTTGTGCTTTTTAATCAGTAAAAATTACTGTTTCCGTGAATTAATTGTTGTCTATGGTCGATCATGGCCCATCCCATGACTACCAACTAAATGTTGTCTGTGGACTCCATACATAAAAAAACAAAATTGAGGATTGGCTCTACACTCTCTTTTGGCTATGACGATCACAGAGAAAAGAAAGTTATTCCCCGGTCTGTGATGACGACACATAAAAATACAGGAACCCAGAGCCGAGTATCGTAATGGAAATTATTCAACTATATAGAGTTATTTCCATAGTACAGCTATGTTATAATGAATAACTTTTTAAAATTATAGAAGTCTGTGAATAAAGTAGGTCAATATGTGACACATTTTGATTTCATAATTCGAACTTTAAGCAATGAGCGTAGATAAAAAAAATTATTATTATAATATTATCAATAAAACCTTTTTTTACGATTTTTTAATGTAAATTGGCCCTTTTATTTCAAACAAAATTAAGTAACATAAAATTATTGGGCTATACTGTAGAATGTAGATTATAGACTATCTCCAGTCTCCACTACATACATATCACAAAATCCTTTCTTACTCCTTGCCTGTATTAAAAAGGTAACTGTTTAATTTCAGGCAAGTGATAAAAGCATCCAAAAAAATTCTTACCCAACAACTGGTAGTTGGATTCACGTTCGTATTTGAAGGTGAGCCGGCCGTACGAGACGTGGTTGAGGTTCTTGAGCCACTCGAAGAAGGAGACGGTCACACCGCCCGCGTTGATGTACAAGTCGGGGATCACCAAGATGTTGCGGTCGATCAGGATCTTGTCGGCTGCGGGCGTGGTGGGCCCGTTGGCCGCCTCCGCGATGATCTGTGGCAAAACTTGTATTTAACGAAAGATATAAAATGTAAACATTTTTTTTAATTTATTTCGGAATACAAACAGCATTTAAAAACAATATAATATGGAGGTCATAATATATAAGCCAATCAAGTATTCACTAATAACGTACGAGAGTTGGTACAGGACGATAGTCGTGTGTAAGTTTGCACCTATATAATAAATAATAAGAATAAATTAAATCAGAGATAAGTTAGTATTGTTAAAAATGGATTAACATAAGACTAACTAATTTAACATAATATTTTAATTACATATTTTATTGCCTTTTGTTTCTTAGTTCGTATTTCCAATTTTGTTTTGAAATGGGTCAACGTAGATATACTTTTGATTCCGCGGGAATAGTGGAAAACAGATATTCATGCGAGAGAAATACTCTTTATACTATAATATACTTTTTATTATATAGATCACACACTCCTAAAAATCTATTTTGGCCATAATTAGAACATACGCATGAAATAACGGTGCCACAGAAAAAATTTTATTTTTACGTAAAGTTGTTTTCCTGCGATACGTTAACACCAAGTTGAACAATATTTTTATATACAGAAGACACGAATTCTAGAATACAAATATTGCTCTCATTGCTTTTTAAACGGTGAAGGTCTTCAGCTATTAAATTACATTAATATATACCAATTTAGACAGGCATTCCATACAAACTATGTTTATGAATACACATACGAGTATACCTTGTACCTCAAAATAGATTGAACTGAATGACAAAGACTAATATTGGCATAGTTAAACGTCACTTACGTGATAGTTTAGTTTACCCAGATTATAAAATGCAACCTTGAACATACTTGGAAACCAACTGGGTTTAATCGTGCTAAAATATCGGATGTCCTTTCAAAGAAATTTAATAACGTAAGACGAAACGGTAATTTAAAACAAGATATAAACTGATACTAAGATAATATAATTTATGAAAGCTTTTTCTCGCAAGTGTTAAAAAGAATGTACGAGCACATTCCTTTTAACCAGCTGTTTTTAGGGATGTCGCTTAAAATTTATGGTACACTAGCTGACCTGGCAAACGTTGTTTTGCCCTTAGGGGTGATAAAAAATAGATAAATTGAGATTTAAACTATCCTATCTCTCAAGTTGGATCGAACTGCACATGGTGTGCGAATTTTATTATAATCGGTTAAGTGGTTTAGGAGTCCATTGAGGACAAACATTGTGACACGAGATTTATATATATTAAGATTTTTGAACTCCCTATAGTTCCCTCAGGAGCTACTTCGTGTGATGTTTTTTCATGCATCTATACATCTTTTCGGGTTTTCTAATTTAGGCTATCGAATAAAATTAGGGCGCAAGTTAACTAATAACTACACGTAGTACCTATATTTCGATAACGGGGTAGTATCGAAAGCCGCATTGCGTTGTATTAAACACGGCTGATCTCAAAAATCAGGTGAACGACCCATTTGAAATAGGATTTTTGTTTTTGGACAAAGGCCAGCAACTCTATTCGACCGGTAACGCTGAGCAGATTTCAAGAATAGCTGTCTGGTTATATTAATTTGAAATCACGACATTTATGTTGACTGGACGTAGCCGAGCCCTTTGCACTTCTTCTACTTTGCCAGTATTATATTAGAACAACCGAGAATCGAACCTACTTTCCTACTGGTTTACAAGGCGGCTTACGTAATATATTTAAATGACAGTTTTTTTATGACCTTCCGAGGAGGTCACGGATTCGATTGCCGTTCCGAGCTGGTTTGGAATTATTTTAACTTCTAAAAAATTACTAAATTGGCCTAGGGGCCGTACCATCATCTCTTAAGTATTGCTGAAGTATTGTTTTAATATTTTCAAACAAGCAGTATGAAAGAGTCTGATTACCGGTAAAGTCACACACCCAAGCAGCGATTAATCGTCATGGTGCGATGCTGCATAGCAAACGGGGGTTACTTTAACCCCTTCCAAGTTAATACAATATACATCTTAGGTGAAATTGCAGTCACCTAGAGATCGTAAACATACGTTAATTAATTTCACCTACGTGTTTATACAAACACGTAGTGGGGCGTTAATTTTTAAATTAGACGATCTATACTAACTAAAAGTGTATAAAAAACAGTCTCTAGTCTCTATCGCTAGTAAATCTATGAGGACTATGAACTGGATATGATACACGTAACTATGTTAAGTAAGTACTTTCTGTACTGTACTACTATATGTTAGATAAATACGTCTTATGTGCATAACATCAATTTGGCATTTTAGGAGCTGCGTAGTAGTGACGTTATACTACACCTGATGCTTTAAGCTAATGGCAAATTTATCAACACACATCTGCCGCGCATTATTATGACATCATTTGATTTTTTAAAGTAAATAAATGAACTGTGTGATTAAAATTGGCACGCACTAAAAGCATTTATTTCCACGTGTTCTAACTGGCATTTTAACTTTTAAATGTTTTTGGATGTTAATGTG
Source organism: Coenonympha glycerion (assembly GCA_963855885.1). NCBI lineage: Eukaryota > Metazoa > Arthropoda > Insecta > Lepidoptera > Nymphalidae > Coenonympha > Coenonympha glycerion. Next base: position 8,058,761 of record OY979637.1, on the reverse strand, counting down.
TTAGATGGAATACATATTTGTTGGATGAACATATTATGTTCTTTAGAGGAAATTTAGAAATTGTAGAATCCCGAAGTGACCCGTTCCGGAATCCGAAGTGCCATGCCTGCTTTTTGACGTGTACTAAATTATATTGTGCATACTGATGCACCTTCAACCTAGATGATTTAGCTACCTTCAACAGCATGTTCTCGCCCTCGTACGGCTTGCCGCCGGGGAAGCCCACGATTGTGTTATATAACCTCTTCGCCGCTACACGGTGCTGACCTTGGCCTGTATCTTGTGCGCGTTCTCCTTGTGGATGACCTGCTCCACAGCGGCGGGCACGACGTCACACTTTTCGTACAGCATGTTCTCGCCCTCGTAGGGCTTGGCGCCGGGGAGCCTACAATCGTGTTGTATAACTCCTTCGCCACTACATGGTACTGACCTTGGCCTGTATCTTGTGCGCGTTTTCCTTGTGGATGACCTGCTCGACGGCGGCGGGCACGAGGATGTCGCACTTCTCGTACAGCATGTTCTCGCCCTCGTAGGGCTTGGCGCCGGGGAAGCCTACAATCGTGTTGTATAACCCCTTCGCCACTACATGGTACTGACCTTGGCCTGTATCTTGTGCGCGTTCTTTCTCCTTGTGGATGACCTGCTCGACGGCGGCGGGCACGAGGATGTCGCACTTCTCGTACAGCATGTTCTCGCCCTCGTAGGGCTTGGCGCCGGGGAAACCTACAATTGTGTTGTATAAACCCTTCGCCACTACACGGTACTGACCTTGGCCTGTATCTTGTGCGCGTTCTCCTTGTGGATGACCTGCTCGACGGCGGCGGGCACGAGGATGTCGCACTTCTCGTACAGCATGTTCTCGCCCTCGTAGGGCTTGGCGCCGGGGAAACCTACAATTGTGTTGTATAAACCCTTCGCCACTACACGGTACTGACCTTGGCCTGTATCTTGTGCGCGTTCTCCTTGTGGATGACCTGCTCGACGGCGGCGGGCACGAGGATGTCGCACTTCTCGTACAGCATGTTCTCGCCCTCGTAGGGCTTGGCGCCGGGGAAACCTACAATTGTGTTGTATAAACCCTTCGCCACTACACGGTACTAACCTTGGCCTGTATCTTGTGCGCGTTCTCCTTGTGGATGACCTGCTCGACGGCGGCGGGCACGAGGATGTCGCACTTCTCGTACAGCATGTTCTCGCCCTCGTAGGGCTTGGCGCCGGGGAAACCTACAATTGTGTTGTATAAACCCTTCGCCACTACACGGTACTGACCTTGGCCTGTATCTTGTGCGCGTTCTCCTTGTGGATGACCTGCTCGACGGCGGCGGGCACGAGGATGTCGCACTTCTCGTACAGCATGTTCTCGCCCTCGTAGGGCTTGGCGCCGGGGAAACCTACAATTGTGTTGTATAAACCCTTCGCCACTACACGGTACTGACCTTGGCCTGTATCTTGTGCGCGTTCTCCTTGTGGATGACCTGCTCGACGGCGGCGGGCACGAGGATGTCGCACTTCTCGTACAGCATGTTCTCGCCCTCGTAGGGCTTGGCGCCGGGGAAGCCCATGATCGTGCCATTCTCGATCCTGTAGTCCTCGAGCGCCTGCACAGTAACATAAAGTTGATTTTATATTAAGGGCTAGACAAGAACAAACTTTTCTGTTTGTTACTAACGTGTATAAATAAGGGATTAATAATAATTATTACTATTATTGATGAAACCTCCCCCTACTTCTGCTCTACGCTCTATCTTGTTATCATTTTGCTAGGCAACGTTAATAATAACAGCTTTTTACCTGACATCCATCATCGTCAGCCAACTCTAGAATCAATCTCAAAATTCATTGTCAGAAAAAAAGTCATTGACAAGTTACGCAATCTCCTTGCTCCTGGGCCCAAAGCAAAACCTTTGGATCAAGCATAGGAAGGAAAATGTATATTGTAAATTGTAATGGTTATCTTTTCCTGTTATTGAAGTTATAAACTTACATTAATAACACAATTTTTTTTTTCTGATTGTTACATACTTGTTTTATTTGTGTGTACTGTACACTACTAAATGACAAGGAGTATTCTTTAAAAATACATAATATTTATTATTACGATAATTTCGCTATGTTACTTCAAATCTCAGTGTTTCCAAGATGTGATAATCTTTAATTATGAAAGAGACCCGCAATCATAAAACTGAAATCGAAAATGATTAATTCAAGATAACTCTTTCAACGAGATCCATAGTGCCTACTGAAACACTGAACTTATCAACACCAAACACTCTAATCTGACGATAAATTTACTATCACCACTTGGATACTAGGTAAAAGATAAAGGTATATTAAATAAAACAAGTATGAAATTGCTTGGAACTACTTGTAGAACAGATTTGTTTTTAGGGTAAATATTTTTACCCAATTCCGTACTTCATTTAGACTAATACTGTTAAGTAATGGATACTTGTATTTTGGCAGATGGCGCTACTGTTTGATGCCCATATCTTGAGTTTTGTTATCAGTGTGTATGTTACTTTTATTATTAATCTCGTGACCTCGTGAGAAAATCAGGTAATAAGTACTTAGTTACTCGATTATAAGCTGCAGTTCTATCGATAAGAGTATAAAGATAAAATCTAAAATAGAAAAACAATTTTAAAGTTAGAAGATAAAAATAAAAAAAGTTAAAGATTTGTTTGAACCTTATGGAATTCAAACTTGTGAGTTGTTTAGATTTTTTTTAATGAAAACAGGTATTTATTAGATCGCATTTATGATATTTCTATACCATGTAACGATGATTATTATATTTATAACTCTCTCTCTCTCCAGTCACTCCTTCATTATTAAGGTTCCATACCAAAATGGTAAAAATGAAACCCTTATGGTGGACTTTCTCCGTCCGTCCGTCCGTCCGTCCGTCACACTCGATTATTTCGATAACTATTAAAGCTATCGCCCTGAAATTTGGAATAGTTGTAGGTAATTGCGGCGCGACGTTATTGCAATCATAAAAAATTGAAAATCTTTTTTATTTTTATTTAAAAAGGGGGAAAACCGGGTCGCTAAAATTTCAAAATGAGATAACAATATTGAGTGGGATATCATATGAAAGGGCGTTACTTGTATATTCTAAAACCAATTTTTATTTATTTTTATGCCTGATAGTTTTTGATTTATTGGGCAAACTGTCGAAAAAAATACCGTCCCCCCCCCTTATCTCCGAAGAAAAATCTGAAATAAATATGATCAATAGAAGCTAACGTATATTTTACAGGAAAAATAAAATCAACCCTCTAACTATTATACTTTTTTGCTAATAACAATAATCCGCCGAAAACAAAGTTAGGTTTGCGGTTTGCCAACAAAAGTACCTACATGTAAATTATACTCGTAAATTCATGAACCAAAGTGATTATTGTAATGTTTAACTTCTTTTATGGTATGGAACCCTCGGTGCGCGAGTCCGACTCGCACTTGGCCAGTTTTTATTACTAGTTTATATTTATAACTAGTTTAATACTATGAACTAACAGATCAAAAAGATAGAAAGTGCAAAGTACTGATTCAATAAAGGTTTACAGTTGGCCTCAGTGTTCAATAGATTATAACACACCTTTATCCAGCTTCAGGGTCAGGGTCTATATCATTAGAAACCCACCAATGCTTGGCCTATCAGACTGGTTACTATTTTTAATTCTAATCTACTGACCCTTCTAAGCCTTTATAACTTTTATTTACAAGATATTTCAGATTTTATTAACGATTGATGGTAAGACGAAAGAGAAATCACCTGTTCTCTTCTTTTGAGTAAGTGGTTTAACGTAAATTTAAGCCTGATGTGTAATCCGTAGGAGAACAAGCCTAGCCCGCCAACCCGCACTTGGTCAGCGTGGTGGGCTATGGCAAAACCCCTCTCAGTCTGAGAGGAGACCCGTGCCCAGCAGTGGGACATAAAAAGCGGTTGAGTTGAAATTCTAAGCTAATAGACTGTAAAATATCTGGGTGACCGAGCCTTGCTCGGTGTTTTCTCTATTTGCCAATAGATGGCAGCAGGAGTAATATTTATTATTTTGGTAAATTCGACATTATCTAAAAATGAATCCTATAGCTAGATCGATTTATCGTCCCCAAAACCCCCTGTATACTAAATTTCATGAAAATCGTTCGAGCCGTTTCCGAGATTCAAATTGAAGAAGGTATAGGATATAGTATAGTCACCTTGGGGTCGATGCCGTCGGGGTTGTGTATGGCGCCGTCGTGCTCGATGACGCCGATGCACGTGGCGCCGGCGCGCACGAGGTAGCGGCACGTGTGCAGCCCCACGTTGCCGAAGCCCTGCACGATGAACGTCTTGCCGCCCCAGCCGGGCGTCGTGCCTGGCGCGATAACCACCGTCATTATTATTATTATTATATAACATAAACAATACAATTGTCTTACAAGCTAAGTCTCAGCTAGTGCAACAAAAACCACAGTCGGTTTTTCTGTGCACTGCAGTACACTCATACTAGACGCGCGACAACGCTGCCAGCAAAATTAGTTTGTGAATCCGATAAGAGCGGCCTGCTATACAGGCTGATCCAGAAAGTATTTTTTAAGCTTATGCTTGTAGTTATTTTTATGCATCTCTTCTTTCAATGTCCTGGGAAGATTATTTAGTAGATATGGGACAAAAAATTTCAGTATTCGTTTACCGTAGTTATTTGTATATTTAGTAATTTTGAGTCTTGGGTTTTCTCTTCTTCTTAGTTTTCCACAATAACTGACTTTTATTTGCAGGTCAGAGTTTAAATATTTTTCCTTTAAATATGTAAATTGTATATTCATATGTCGTACATATTATACTTGTAACGTGCATTTTTAGATTCATAAGAGGTGCATTGCATAGCGCGGACATATTGGGTCAAGTCAGATCCCTGGTTCCGGATGGGTACGTGTGTCGGTGCCGGTGGGGCGCACCAAAATGCTCAGCGAGGCGCAGCTGACGCGCGCGCTTCGCACCCTGAACGTCATAGCGGAGACATCGGACCTATTTTGTTGTGCTCTTAGTGAATTCACAACAGAGCAATGTGGACTATCTGTTACCGATTATAGATGTTTTTAGTTTTATTAAATTTAAAGTCATGTTTAGTTTGTAAGTATTAGATTAAGGTATATCAAAAGCTACTTCTAGCGAATTAGGATAATTTCTTGTAATGCTAGTTGTAAGGTGTTAAATAAATAAATAAATTATATCATTGAGTTCTGGCGGACTCTCACCACCTACTCGCTCAATTAAAAAAGTTAGGCGGAACACCATGTGGTGACGCGACATCGGAAGGGACTATGTCCAGCAGTGGCCATGCATAGATTAATTAAATGTGATACAAGTAAATAATTCAAAAATTAAAAAACACGACTGCCCTGTGGTAAAACTACTTTTTTCATAAAAATATAGCCTATGTTACTTACTCGGAATGATGTAAGGATTCTGACGACACCCCATACGTCCATATCTATTCAACCGTTCAGAAGTTTTGGTGGAATAAAGAAACTCACATACATACATGGACCCTAAAAACATTACGCTCCTTTTTGGACAGTCGTGTAAAAACTAGCGGATGCCTGCGGCTCCGCTCGGGTGACTACGGTTTTTTCATAATCCCACAGGATAACGAATAATCGAAGAATCCCCGGGTTTTTTCTTAATAAAAAGTAGCCTATGTATTAAGCCAGGTTATAACCTATCTCCATTCCAAATTTCAGCCGAATTGGTTTAGTTGTTGTGACTTGGAGGAAGTATCAAACACACTTTCGCCTTTACTTTATTAGTGATGTATTATAAATAAAATAACATATTTGTTATTTAGGATTAGAGCAAAAAAACCTTGAATTTCGAGATACACTTTTACAACTTCGGCAGACACGGAATTTAATCTCAGGGCCTCTAAAAGAGAACGTGAACACTGAACATATTACAATCTACATACCAATCATGCTCATGTAGTTCGCTTCATTGATGAAGTTTTCCAGTCCGTGGAATACGCCTCTGCCAGTGGCCGACACCCTGCCGTGGATGCCACCCTAAAATAATATATACCAAATTTAAAACCCTGTGCGGGATTTCCCAATAATAAAAATTATTACTTCATAATAAACAAGGATAGAAATAATGAGGTGTACTGAAAAAATATTAAAATTCAATAAAGATTCCCAAAGTTACAGGCATTTTAATTTTGAAAATTCAATCCCTTATCGCAAAACAAAAATTTGTATGAAGCTTTCAATTCTAATAAGTCTCGGCGAACTTCTCGTCGAACTTTCTCGCCGTGAGTCTGTGGGGGATATTCAATGTGTCGCACGCAATGATATATAAATATATAAAAAGGAGCAGATATGTGACAAGCGCGCGCGTTGTGAAGACTCAAAAATCCTACAATTGTAAGTTTCGTAGTTAGTCTGCGTCGAGCGCAAGCATTATTTTTGTCTCTTTCGTTTGCGTGCTGTTTCGTATCTTTTGTTCTATTTATCAGTGAGTGGCAGTTCGGCACAGATTTAAAACGCAATTTACTATGAACGTAACGTATCTTGGTGATCTACGGTCGCACGCACCTGGTTGATGGGCTTGCCGGTGACGCACGCGTGCGCGTTGATGTCCTGGAAGCCGATGGTCTTGGCGTAGGTGTCGGCGATCCACGACATCTCGCGCTCGCCGGTGCCCATGTCGGGGGCGGGCACGTCCACGCCGGGCCCTGCCAACGAGACGCTACTGAGCACGGGGAGGCGATTCACGTAACGTGTCGGCTACATTTCGTGAAGTGAAATGTTTAAAACAGTCATTAACCGAAAGCCTAAAGTAGAGAACGATGTATAGATGCATGAAAAAATATCATAAGAAGTGTAGCTCATATCCTGAGGGAACTATAGGGAGTTCAAAAAAAACCGGCCAAGTGCGAGTAGGACTCGCGCACTGAGGGTTCCATATTATAAAAGAAGTAAAACGTCAAAAGAATCACTTTTGTTCATGAATTTACGAGTATAATTTAATATGTAGGTACTTTTGTTGGTGAACCGCAAACCTAACTTTGTCTTTGGTGGTTTATTGTTATTATCAAAAAAAGTATAAAAGTTAGGGAGTTGATTTTATTTTTCCTGTAAAATATACATTAATGTCTATTGATCATAATTATTTTAGATTTTTCGATCGATAAACTTCAGAGATAAGGGGAGGAACGGTATTTTTTTCGACAGTTTGCTCAATAAATCAAAAACTATCGGGCATAAAAAGAAATAAAAATCGGTTTTAGACTACACAAGTAACGCCCTTGCATATGATACCACTCAATATTGTTATCTCATTTTGAAAATTCGAAGCTCTGGCTTTCCCCCCTTTTAAAATAAAAATAAAAACCATTTTCAATGTTTTATGATTGCAATGGCGTTGGGTCACTATACTATACAAAAATATATGTGACGATTAGCTGGCAATGCTTTAGTAAAAATATCAGAGATATTTTCATCAGTAGGTACATAAGAAATAGTAACTTCACTTTTATTAATAACATCTTTTATGTAGTGATATTTAATTGAAATAATATGTTTAGAAGCTTTTGTGTTCACATGGTTTTGAATTAATTTGATTGTGCTTTGATTATCTATGTAAATATGAGCATATATAGGTTCAGGCTTTAGCAAATCAGAGAGAAGACCTTTCAGATGTATGAGTTCACTTACTGCATGTGCTCCGGCAACATATTCAGCCTCAGCTGTTGACAACGCAACGCATGTCTGTTTTCGAGAAAACCAAGTAATTAAATTATTACCTTGATATATAACACACCACTGTTGCTCTTCCTGTCTGTTTTATCCGCTGCCCAATCAGCATCTGAAAATGCCTGAAGTTTGTGAATATTACCTGAATAAGTATAAATCAGCCCCTGTTCCTGAGTTTGTTTGAGATACCGCAGCACTCTTTTTCCAGCCTTCCAAAGATGTATAGTTGGTTTATCAAGAAATTTGCTTAAATATGATGTAGCAAAGGTTATATCTGGTCTCGATGTCATTGACAGATATGTGAGACTACCTATTAATTCTCTGTATGGTACGTCGATTATGTCATCATTTGTAGAAGCAGCTGTAAAGTCTTTTTCCATAGGTGTTCTTGCTCCTTTGCAATCCTCCATGCCAAATTTATTTAATATTTTCTTTATTAATTTTCCTTGTTTAATTTTGAGTGTGTTTTCTTCTCTATAAATTTCCATTCCCAAGTATTCTTTTACATATCCTAAATATTTTGTATTGAATTCCCGTTTTAATTTTTCTATAATAATTTCTCCAGAACCAAGTATCATGTCGTCTACAAAAATGAGTATCCATGTTTCTCCATTATAGTATAAACAGGAATCATATTTTGATTGTTTAAAGTCATTATCCAAGAAAAACTTGTCAATCCTTACATTCCAGCAACGTGGTGCTTCTTTAAGACCGTAAAGTGCTTTTCTTAATCTTAGAACTTTTCCTTTTTCTGATTTAATCCCTTCAGGATATTTTATAAATACTTCATTGTTTAACTCCCCATTTAAGAATGCTGTAGGTACATCTAATAGGGTATTTGACTCCAATTTTTTTATTACTTTATTATAAAGTAGAATTAAAATAATGACGTGCACTGAAAGAACTAATTAAATCGATCAAATAACAAAAAAGTTATAAGCATTTAAAGATTTGTGATTAGACAGAGATAGCAACAGAGACATTGTGACGTCACACCGTACCAATGCCATAGTAGCTTCGTGCGGCTTCATACAAATTTTCGTTTTGCGAGAAAGGGATAGAAGATCCCCCCACTCCAAAGTTTAAACGCCTGTAACTTTGTAGATCTTCGTTGGATTTTAATATTTCTTTCACTGCACGTTATTATTTTTATCCTAGTTTATAATAAAGTAATATTTTTTATCAAATTCAAAAGTAGTGTAAGACCCCATTGATGTAGTGGCTTATTTTGTTGCACTGATATACTTAGTAACAATCTGACTGTAGTTATTCTAGCGACTGGCGCATACACATTATATACATTTTTCCTCTTGAAATCCTTTAGCTACTAATCTAGCTTTCTTTGTTCCATCTGGTTTGCATCTGAAAATCCATTTTGTATCTATAGCTTTTTGTCCTTCAGGTAATTCCGCTGTTTCCCATGTATTTAATTTTTGAAGTGCTTTTATTTCCTTATCTATTGCAAATCTCCATTCTTCATTTTTCACAGCATCTTTGTAGCTACTAGGTTCAATTCCATGCATTATATTTAAACAATACACTATATTAGTCTCTATATTTTCTAATCCTTCTTCATAGTTCCTTAGATAAGTTGGCTTTTTCACTATTCTTCCCGATCGTGTCCTCAGCTCTGGTTCCTCTGCTCCTCCTTCAGTATCTTCATAATCACTTTGACTTTCTGTCTCATCATCTTGATACTCCTTCATTTCTTCTTCACTTTGTACCGGCTTCTTTTCCATTTGACTGCTTTGCGGATTCTTCTCAATTTGTTCTATTACATTTTCTTGCAAAATATTTTCCTCATTATTATCATTGTTCTTTACTTTGTACTGTACTAGTGTTTCATCAAATCTTACATCTCTAGACACAAATATCTTGTTACTTTCCGGATCCCATAGTCTGTATCCATTTTGATGATACCTAAAAAATCTCATTTCTTTTGCTCTTTGTAAAAGTTTATCCTGTTTTGGTAGAATATGTACCCATGCCTTGCATCCAAATACTCGCAATCTTGACAGATTTTTATTTCCGAACATTTTCTCTGCAGGTGTCTGAAAGTTGATAGCTGTTGATCTGTTAATTTGATAGACTGCACACCTGACTGCTTCACCCCACAGTGTTTTTGGCAAACCTGTCTCGATCAACAATGTTCTTGCTGTTATAGATTGTTCGATTCATCCGTTCTGCTACGCCATTTGACTGAGGACTGTAGGCAGATGTATACTGTATCACAATACCCTTTTCTTGACAAAATGTCTGAATTTTCTCATTTTTAAATTCACCACCATTATCTGACCTTATTTTCTTGACTTTATTTCCTGTCTGTGTTTCTATTCTTTTAATGTATTCAATCAACCTATCTGTTGCTTCACTTTTCCTCTTTAATAAATATACTTCGCAAAAATGTGTAAAATCATCAATTATTGTTTGATAATAAATCTCACCTGTTATAGTAGGCTCACTTACCGGTCCGGAAATATCTGTATGGGTCAGTTCACCAACACATGTTGAACGTGGTCTCGGCACTGAACTAAATGGTAATCTTGTTGACTTACCTTTCATGCAGGGTTCACACGGAGTCTGGCTATATGGTAGTTGAAGCAGTTTCAGCTGATTTCTATTAGCATGGCCTAACCTTTGATGCCATAAGTTGCTTGAATTTAAACATGTTTCAGATTTAAGTTTCATATCAATAACATATAATCTACCTCTCAGTCTACCTATAACTTTCTTGTTACACATACACAATTATTATAAAATTGAACATAATTTCCTTTTTCTAACAATTTTGAAACTGACAAAAGATTGTGTGACAAATTTGGAACAATTAACCCTTCAATATCAACTGTTATTCTATCATCATAAATTAAAGTAAGTTTACCCTTCTTTCTACAAGTTAAGTACTGTCCATTAGCAACATAAATGACATGGCCAGATTCTGCCCTCGAATCGTCAAAAAAAACATTAATGGTCAATAATTATTAATATGTGAAAATTCCTATTAAATAAAATATATCGCAACAATTATATTTCTCTAGAACTAGCGAGGAAGAATCACAAAAAAATATGAATGTGAGTTGTTATTTTTGTTTGTTTTTTATAATTGGTAGGTACATTTTGCATTGGCGTTTGGATACACGTATAGTATAAACGCTTTTTTTTAGCGCTTATGGTCAGATATTAACGAAAAATATAAATTAAAATAATGCACGACGGTCAGAATTATTGTTTTAGTATGTATAAGATTCGCGATTATCGCAAACAAGGCTTTTTATGCACAGCAGTAAAATATGATCACGTTACTTTACGCAAGCATAAGGTACCTAATCCTATTGAAGACTGCGTGTATCCGAAATTGCATTTACGTTTGAAGCGCCATCTGTTTTTTGGAACTGTCACTATTTCTACCTTCCTACATTACCGGCTGCTTTAATAATCAAAGGAATTCAACATTTTGGCGCCAACCGCAAGTTCTTTGAAAATATTATGATTGAATATACTTTTGTTTAGTGTCCGAAATTGTATGATGAATAATATGATGTAATTATTATAACTTGTAGAAAATGCGAGTATCCGTATGTATGCGAGTATATTGCATAGCAATTTTTTATTAAAAAATCATTGCTATTAAAAACGGTTAGGCGCATTTTGTTGCAAATTGTTATGCTGATATATGATTCTCTCGCTAGTTCTCTGATCATAAAACTTAAACGAATATAAAGACATAATTATAAGCTTTAATATGACGTATTGTTTGTCGATGACCATGAATATTTTTTCCAGGGCACAGCTCCATACAAGTTTCGGCCATGTCCTTTTAATTTCTTTATCCAGTTGTACAATATTCGTCATATACTGTTCATATTTAGCCATAAGCAAATTTTCCGTGGCACCAGAATCTACGACTAGGCTTATACAATCACTTGCACTCAATAGACTTATTTCACTTGCACTCAATAGACTTAATTCACTTGCACTGAACGCTGTAAATGACACTGGGGTCTCGTCGCCCTCCTCCGTTGTCTGTGCAACCTGGCCCGACTGCCACGACATCCTGTAGGAGCTTGCACCTCTTCCTCTGCTGTAGTTGCCACCTCGGGTATGGTCTTGATGCCCTCTTACAAATCGACCTCTATGAGTACCTCTTACTGGTGTTGACTGTCCTATTCTGCACCGGAATGATTTGTGGCCTCTTCTTCCACATTTGTAACAAGTCAGGAAGCTGTTCTGGTCATTATCCGAGACTGTACTCTCCGTCCCTTTGATCTTAAGTTCTGCATCTAACAATCTTGATTTAACAAAGTCCACTGTCAGTACTGTGTCTATAGTTTCTAAAGTTGTAATCACCGTGTCATATTCACTGGGTAATGTAAGCAAGAGGTGACATACCTTGTCACTGTCTTGTAAAGTAGCACCTGTTGACTCCAAACTTGCGATTATTGTATCGAACTTGAAAAAATGATCTTGTAGTTTTTCAGAAGATGTAGCTTTCATAGATAACAATTTCTTTCTCAAGTAAAGTTGATTGAAAATGCTTTTTCTTTCGAAAACTTCTTCCAGAATCCAGATGTTTTAACATGTCGGCCGCCGTAGAACATTTTTTTAATTATTTCAATGAATTTATCCGAAACACACTGCGCAATCAAACTCCGCGCTTTAACGTCCGCGTGTAACTCTTCCGTAGTTTTAGGTATTGTTGGTTTTACTTCAAGTCCCCGTTCTTCTAACAACAATTTCATCCTGAATTTCCATGTAGAAAAATTTCCGCCATCTTGCAGCTTTGGTAAAATATTCACGTTTGAAGTAGTAGCCGTGGACATCTTGTGCCTTTTATTTTATTTTCACTTTTACTCAACTTTTTATATCACTTCGACATCTCGTGTCTTTTCTTCACTTTATATTTGCGCAGTGGAAGCGTATTCAAAAAAAAATAACTTGTTTGGGTCCATTATTCTTTATTCACCATTTTTGGCAGAGAGCAAAGACAATAATTCTCTTTCTTACAGATCAAAGACAACAACTATTACCTAAAACTATTCCAAATTTCAAGTCGACTTGAAATTTGGATACTTATTTACTTTGATAGTTACTGAAATAATCGAGTGTGACGGACGGACGGACGGACGGTGAAAGTCTCACCATAAGGGTTCCATTTTTACCAAATTGGTATGGAACCCTAAAAAACGAGCACCTATTAGAGGCGAGAGCACGTCCACGCCGATCCTTGCAAATGTGTGAGCTAGGGAAGACTTTTCTTTTCCACTCTTCAAGAAGCTCATATTGAATGGTCTTCTGAGGAGTTAACACAGTGATACTACTTATTAAATGATCACCATTGCATGAACATCTCAGCTTTCCACTGTGTGATTCAAATATAACATTTCATATCAAACTTCCACTCATTGATAAAGAATATAAAACAGCAGAATGGTTTTCATTTTCTGAAAACCAGTCCAGAAAATCATGATACCTACTGAGATATTGGCTTTGGCACCCAAGTAGGCTTAGTAAACATTTTGGTAAACATACAGTAATGCGCTTAACTAATTATATTGGAAATAAATATTATAGAGACTAACAATAGTGTATTTTTTGTTTCTTTACATACCTAGTCAGATTCAATCTGCACAGAAAGCGTCTTGAGTCGGAGCTCAAGGTCAATAAGTATCTATATAAATACGACTCCAGTAATCAACAGTATAGGCTACTAAGATTTAATATGCAGTGGCATATTATATTAAATATTTATACCTATCTTGCCACATGCTTTAACATGTGCTAATTATTTTGTTGATCTTCTTCAAAATACACTAATATTGCTTGAAATATTGTCTATGTTACATCTCATGGTTTCACTACAGATACTAGACTATACTAAAAAGGAAAGAATTGAAGTTTCTTACACAACATACTTTTACAAAAGGTCATAATACTCCTAGGCCAAGCACATGTGGTTTAAACAAATGGTGTTCATTTGACACACACTGCCAAAATAAATGTACGCCGCGGCGTGTGGTACTGATGCTGTATGGCATACCTATCTACTTGTGCTGGATGCTACGCAAAATGCGATGCAACCGAACTACGCCGTATGTAACCTTTTCTACATAAACGCGTATTTCTGTTTTATCTACTTCAAGTCTATGCTGTCTAAAAATAAATAAAACCGTCAAATAGATAGCACAAGTGAAGTTTGTTGTTCTACTGAGCATAGATTATTAATATATGAATCCGAATAACACCACAACATGATCGAAATATGCACGAATTACAAATGATTTGGTATTTTGAATGAATGAAGACATCGTAGTTCACAGGACTCTTAAACACACCTAAAGATCAATATTGAGTAAACAATATAAGTACATATTTTTTACATTACAATATTATGCTTTAGGAAGTGCTATAAAATTTTGGGTAGGGTATTTTTTATCAGGAAATTCGGCGAAATACGTGTTTAATTATCTCATAATAATAATAGACTATAGGAGCGGAACTGCTTTGCTGGTTGCGAGATTGCGAAGTTTTTAAAAATTTAATCCATTCTTATTTTGTGTAGAGCCTCTTCTGACCAAGGTCTCTGATAATTGCGCTATGCAACCTTGACTTTGGATGCAATTTGCTGTGAGTACCTGCTTAGAACTTCGAGTTCAAGTAAGAATAGAATATACTACATTTAATTTTTTTATATAGATTAACGTTAACACTAGATACCTGCATAAAAAGATTTGCATGAGGAAGGTGTGAATTAAATTATCTTCTAATAAAATGGATAGATTAAAATTAAATAAATATCATCCATTAATCTAATGGCATTATCAAGTTGTAATTAAAAGATGCATTTGCTGACGGCTGTAGAATTGTAAAACACTGATTGATAACCCCGATAACGTTATTGATTGAACGTATAAATAGATGGGATTACCGCAAAGAAATTGTAATTTTAGATACCAAAAATTATTAGTACGAAAAATTAATCAGGACGGCGCTATAGTTTGGCAAAATCGTGCGCGACCCTCCTGCGGGGTGACAGACGGTGGGGAAGGCAAGGAATTTAGATGTCAGCGGTTAGCGGGCGGTGTAGCGGGGAAGGGGACACTTCTCTGCATGACAGAGTTCCCCGACCGTCTGTCACCCCGCAGGAGGGTCGCGCATGAAGTTGCCAAACTATAGTATCTTTAAAACGATCGTGTTTTGTCAAACAATACAATTCAGCAATGGTGGTTGATAAGTGTCACAGAATCCCAAAAAATTGTTAAATACTCATTGACTTAATTATGGCTTATTATGGCTTATTCATGAATTATCATTATTTATGGCTTCAGTGCGTGTCCGCCATAAATATCGAAAATTCATGAAAATGGAATTGATGAAGAAGTTGGAGACAGTGATAGGCAATTTTGAATTTACAGCAGAACATAAAAGTAATTTCATGAATTTGTTAGGATCAAATCAAAATCAAAGGTACACTTTTAAGATGATTTAGGCATTCAGTCAGTCTCTTTTATGTAGGATAATATGTTTACGCATAAATCTTTTATTATTCATCCTCTTTCTAAGCCGACTCGAGTGACGAAGACTGTTAATTATTTCGATATTGCAAGTAAATATGTTTATATCTTGGCCTATTTTCAAGAGTAAGCAATATTATTTACTTACATGGCTTTGTGAATAGCAAATTGCAAATTATATAGGTAATGTGCGAATGAAGCACTGCCATGACTCTGCATGTCTTTACTTAACAAGATGCCTGAAGTAAACAAACGAACATAATCATACAATCACGACTTGATTTACTTGGTGTTTACTGTGCCACACCTATTTCAAAAGAGATGGTCCATTTAGCCCATAATTATTTATTATTATAGTTGCTGTAGCAATCTTGTATTTTATGATGTATTTTGGCTTTCTTTACATTTTATTGGTTTGTTATATTTCAGCCTTTTCAATCAGATTTAAACGTAGTGACAAAAAAGCAAATAGAAAAAAATTAAATACTATTGAAATGAGTACAAGAAAGTCATCAAAAGTCAAGATGCCATGAAAATGAAAATCTTTATTTTTCACATTGGCCTAAATAATAGGCTCTTATGAAAATTTCCGCCAGGTTCGGAAAACTGGCAAGTAACTCGGCACTTGTTGTTTTCAAAAATGTCATTACATTACAATAATTTTTAAGATATCTTGTGAGGAGTGGGAAGCAAATCCCTATCATTCCAAGAATCCTTGTCATTAAAAAAGGTTCAACACAAAACCTGCCGAAACACAATTGTTTGTGTGTTTAAAATTTCCTATCTCTTTATGCAGTTATCTCACGCTTGGAGTGTCGCAAATACGCGAACGTGTAGCGAGCCGCATAAGTATTATTATTAAACAGTAAAAATTGGCGCTAGAGTTAAGGCCGCAGGCAAAGTGTTAAGATGATCTTACCAATAAAGCCCTTCTTAGCGAGCTCGAGGGTGAACCGTCGGGTGATCTTTTCCAGCTCGTGCTCCGAGTACTCCTTCGGGTTGATCTTGATGCCGGCCTTGGCGCCGCCGAAAGGAACGTCCACGCACGCGCACTTGAACGTCATCAGAGCGGACAGGGCCTTCACTTCGTCTCGCGTCACGTCAGTTGAGAATCGTATACCTGTTGGCAAAGCAAACTGCGAATTAGGACCCGATGTGTTAACAGGATTTAAGAATTTTTTTCCTTTTTTTTCAATCGCGGTAAAAAAGGCTTTGGTAACATTTTGTGGCTTCCAACTGTCTTCGAAAAATAATTCAATGATACATGATACAACTATTAAGTAATTGTATCTTCAGTAATAATAATATTAACAAGAATCATATTACAATATGATAAGATAAATTGTTTAATAAATAATAGTAATAACTAGTAGGGCGCGTGGGAGCGCGGGCCACATGTGGCCCGCGGGCTGTCTTCTCTCCTATAAAAGAATCGCCTTCATCTCAATCGCCGATCAATCCGATTGGCAGTGGGCTAAAAAAATTACCTCGGAGCACCTCATCCGATGAGGTTCAGTGTATTTTTTATTGAAACAGCCCTTAACTATCTTTAAATCCATGACCGTGTTCCTCAATCATCATCCAAATGTAGACCATCATCTCTTCTCATACTTTTCATAGTTTTTCATTGGCCTTGTTTATTGTAGCATTCACATTTTCCATGGAAAAATAAATTCAACCACTTTGGTTTTTTTTTCATTCATCCCGTAGACCTTGAGATTCTAATCACGTCTTGCAAAGAAACGACTAAGAGAGTCGTTTCTTTGCAAGACGTGATCTTTTATACTTTCCGAGATAGAAAAACACCAAATTTGTATGGCGGCCATCTTGAATCTGCCATTTTGAATTTTTTTTCAGCTAACTGCCAATTGGATGACGTTTCGAGTTACATTTGGTCGAGCACCCCCCACCTATCTTCGATACCCTGGCTGTGCTCTTCACCCGTCTCCGAAACCCTCAATCATCAGCTCTCTTCATATTTTTCTCTAGTAAATCTCTGAAAAACCGCATCACAACCTTGCATAATTACCAACTGTTAGTTTCTTCAACATTCCCCATACATTTTCTATGGAAAAATAAATTCCGCCATTTTGAATTTTTTTTTCTATCCATCAAATAGACCTTCGGGTCCTGATCACTTCTTGTCAAGAAACCATTCTTCCATCTTTTATACTTTCCGAGATATCGGCGAAATTCGTATGGCAGCCATTTTGAATCCGCCATTTTGAATTTTTTTTCAGCTCACTGGCAGTTGGATGACATTTTAAATGACATTTGGTCGAACACCCCCCACCTATCTGCAATACCCTTGGCTGTGCTCTTCATCCGTCTTCGATATCCTCAATCATCAGCTCTCTCCATATTTTTGTTCTGAATGAATTTTTTCCTTCTATACGACATGATCCTTAAAAAAATTTTTTTTCATACAAAATTGTTCAGGAGAGGTGATCAATGAGTCAGTCAGTCAGTGAATCAGCACAAGCAGCTATATATATATTAACTAGTAGGTCGCGTGAGGGCGCGGGCCACATGTGGCCCGCGTGCTGTCTTCCCGCCCATAAGAAATCCCTTCAGAATTCCCCATACATTGTCTATGGAAAAAAAATTCCGCCATATTGGATTTTTTTTCTTGCCATTAAATAGACCTTTGGGTCCTGATTACTTCTTATCAAGAAACCGTTCTTCCATCTTTTATACTTTCCGAGATATCGACGGAATTCGTATGGCGGCCATTGTGAATCCGCCATTTTGAATTTTTTTTCAGCTCACTGGCAATTGGATGACATTTCGAGTGACATTTGGTCGAGCACCCCTCACCTATCTTCAATACCCTCCCCGTGCTCTTCACCCGTCTTCGAAATCCTCAATCATCAGCTCTCTCCATATTTTTGTTCTTAATGATTTTTTCCCCTCTTTACGAAATGATTAGTAAAAAAAAAATTTTTCATACAAAATTGTTCAGGAGAGGTGATCAATCAGTGAGTCAGTCAGCACAAGCAGCTATATATATTGTAATAAAATAATAATGGCCCTACCTATTGTTTCATTGATTAATGAGGTTTAAAATATTGCTATTTCTAATTTGGTGAATGGTATAACAACAACATAATTATAATACTTTGAAGGTCATCTACTTGGAAAGTAAAAAATTGATTGCGAGTAACTTATAATTTAAACATTAGGTATAATCCTGACTCGGTTAAGTAATCATCATCATAGAGCCTCAAACAATTAGATCTAGTAAGCTGAAATTTAGTACAGGTTCTCTTTTGATTATGTCAGGGGTCGAAACAGATTTCGGTGTCAAAATACTGATTTACTGACCAAAATTTTCAAAATTACTGACCATTTACTGACTTTTATTCGGGGGGGAACGATTTTTTTTTCTTTCCCCCCGAATAAAAGTTTGCCCAATAAATCAAAAACTATGCATAAAATACCTAAATAAAAATCTGTTCTAAGAATTTACACGTAAAGTCTTTTCAAATTATACCACACATTAAGTATATATTTTATCTCAGTTTGAAATTTTCCCCCTTTTAAAGTAAAAACAAATATAATTATAATTTTTTTTTCAATTATGTTGGGTCAAAGGACAACGACCATGGATGCATGGATTCCCGGATCAAGCTGAATCAAACCCAAACTTTATTTTTTATAGACTATGATCTCTACATTAACTCCCACAATTATTACTTTTTAGGGTTCCGTACCTCAAAGAAAAAAAAACGGAACCCTTATAAGATCACTTTGTTGTACGTCTGTCTGTCTGTCTGTGTGTCACGAACCTTTATTTCAGTAACTATTAATATGAAATTTGGAATACGTGTAGATAATGATGGCCCGCCGTCAGTGCAATCATAAAAAATTTAAAATCTTTTTATTTTTATTTAAAAAAGGGGGTTAAACTGGGCTGTCGAAATTTCAAAATAAGATAACAAAATTGAGTGGGGTATCAAATGAAAGGGCGTTACTTGTGAATTCTAAAACTGATTTTTATTTATTTTTATGTCTAACAGTTTTTGATTTATTAAGCAAACTGTCGAAAAAAATACCGTCCACTCCCCCTTATCTCCGAAGTTTACCAATCGAAAATTCTGAAATAATTATGATTAATGGGAATCAATGTATATTTTACGGGAAAAATAAAACCAACTCTGTATCTATTATACTTTTTTTGGTATTAGCAATTAACCTCATAAAACAAAGTTAAGTTGGCGGTTAGGTGAAAAAGTGATTCTTAGGTCCGGTTTCCACCAAAGCAGAGCGGAGTGGAGCTGTGTTTGAGTAACTAATCAGATTTCGTCATTTTGACATCTCCGAGGAGAGGAGATGTCAAAATGACAAAACCTGACCAATTATTTAATTATTACCCGGATTCTAAAGTTATAGGCAAACAATCAAGTTGTACTTCTTAGTAAAATCAGTATGACACAAAATGTGCATCGAAAAGAAAGTAACTTTTTGTATGGAAAATTAAATTCCGGATATGAAAAGCAAATTCTTAGTGCCAATGGTTCTTAAAAAAACCCTTTTTATTTTCCTAGACTATTTTGGTTTTGGTTCATGAGAAAACTTGATACCACCTTTGGTCATTCTCTTTTAGTGAAGATAAATTTAATAGTTTCTGAAAAATCGAGTATGATAGACACATGGAATTTTACCACTTTGGTATGGAACTCTAAAAAAAGTTATCAAGCATTGCTAACAGTGATTGCGAATATCATCATCCTTACGTAGTCTCATCAGTCACTCTTGTCCTGATTTTGTGAAAAGTTCGAAAATTTGTGTTGTATTTTTTTTGTTGGGCGCGCGCAGTGCTCTTGCAACGTTATATGAGTACGTCCTAGATTACATATTGCCGACGACATGCTGAAATACTGACTTTACTGACTTTTTTCACGAAAAACTGACTTTTACTGACCGACGTCAAAATAACTGACTTTTACTGACTTTACTGACTTGTTTCGACCCCTGTTATGTAGAAAAGCCTTAAAAAGTCAGTCTGGTAGTCTGTCGGTACACTACAATTACCTACGTACAATTTAAACTATTTCTAATTTTGACTACAACTACAGCTAGCAAAAACTTTCATTTGTAGCATGACAAAATAACTATTACGTAAAAATACGTGACTGACCATTATTGACAAGTAGCTAATGTACTTTCGAAATTCGTGATCACGAGCGCCTTAACTAATTTGCCAATGTCGATGACTCTATTAAATTATATTTGATTTGAGCTAACAATAAGATTATGATGTATTATAACTTATATAACACGCCGATGCTAAATACGTCACGGCCGCGCCTCCGTGGGCTGTCGCCGCCTCCGACATCGTGTAAATGTGTTTGTGGAATTTTGTTTTTATCTCTCGGCAGGTACTGACTTCAGAGCCCGGCCAATCACCAACCCAGTGATATTCTTGTTGCATCACACTATCTCATGATTGATATGATTCGGGCAAAACATATCGATCAAGGTTTATAATATTATCATAATATTATGTTATCAGTAGTTTTTGCAATCGAATATGATAAGTAATCAGTAATTAATATGAAAGTAAAAATCAAACTGAGTAACCTGGTCGCATTATCTGTGTACCAGGTGCTGATAACAGCATATTCAACATAACAAACTTAACCAAATCGTATTTGAATACCAAAAATTAAGACCCTTTATACTGATTTTGTGGAATTTTTTTAAAAGAGAATGATACTACTGCGACTTTGAATGATATAACTGAGACTTTGCTGTCCGTCCGCCTGTCACCAGGCTGTATCTCTGGAACTGAGCTACAGACTTGCAATTTTCACAGATGATGTATTTCTGTTGCCACTATAACAACAACTACTAAAAAATAGAATTTAATAAATATTTGAGGGAGCTCCCATACAACAAATGTGATTTTTCTGCTTGCTTCTGCTCTACATTATTAATGATAACAGGTAGACTCTTCAAAATTTCACAGAATATTTAGATCTATACTTACCTACTGCAGAAATAAATAGTTAAAATAAAATTCAAAAATTAAGGGAGGGTCCATACAATAAACGCGATTTTTATGCTCGTTTTAAATATTTAGTAGGTAGGGAGGTGTATTTGGTTTACTTTAATACCATCGAGAATGGGTCTTGATGGTACAGAACCCTCAGTGCCCAAGTCTGACTCGCATTTGACCAATTTTTTTTAAACACTTGGCAGCGTGGGCTTGGATTACACCAAAAAAACGAAATTCTCTGAATATGTCAAAAGTACAATTATCAAAAATAAAAAGATTTTATTGATGTCTGAAAAAATCTGATATTGTCACTATTTACTAACTCAACTAGTGAGATTCAAGACTCAAGTTTTTATAGGAAAAGAGGGGAGAAACCGCATATTCATTAATTACAATGGAACTTTAACCAATGGGTGCTCCAAGTGTTAAAAAATATATTCCTTGTACACCAGTTTAACTGCAATGTCAGTAAAAGGATGTTAGTAATTGTCCCATTTAAATTAACAATGTTTTAACTAATGCAAATGGTTGGTAATTAGGAAAAAGTGTAACACAGTCACAAAGGGGCAAATTATCCATCATAGTGGGACAAATAAACGGGTTTTAAATAAAATTAGGACAGTGAGTCGCCAAATAGGTGTCTTTTAAAAAATAATTTATGTAGAACTATTGTTTGTGGCAGCACAAAAAATATTTATATGTTCGTTTTAGTCATATGCACTCAAAACATTATCCCTTATAATTAAATTTTTTACTACTAACCAATTTGACTAAAATTTGGAACATAGATAGCTTATAACCTGGATTAATGCATAGGCTATTTTTATTCTGAAAAATCCAGTTCCCACGGGATTACCAAAAATCCGAAATTCACATGGGAGGAGCCACAGGCAACAGCTAGTCTTACATAATATAATTAGTTCAATAATGATGTTTATTATCTAGGTTCCACTAACAACTTATACAACTTTTGTGTACCATTACTGTTTTTGTTGCTAAAATATTTGAGACTATACAAACAGAGCACAACACAATGTGCTGTATGGCATTGCAATACAAATTAGGATGTATTGCATCTGATAACGGCATGCATATCATTTAACATCAAATTGAAATCATGCTGATCTAAGAATTTTTGACTAGCTACTATAAAAAATCGAACTAAAATTCTTTATCAAAATGTAGGTAAGCTACTTTAATATTCGTCTGTAAATACAGTTAGTTGCTTGCATTTCTTTATAGGATAGTATTTCAGTGGAAAAACTTCAGGAAACTTTGCTTATAAATTTTTAGTGACTTATATAATCTCAATTAAACCATATGTTTAGTATACTTAATGAAAATATTCTCCAATTTTCGTAAGTTTGTATTAGAACTCAAAAAGTATAGTCCTTGACTACAAGCCTCTTGACTGAGACTTGTAAATTCTTTATTCCTGTTTGTAATATTATTATGATTTTAAGTTTATATTTAATTCATTCATATTGGCTTTAAAGTTCTAGAAAATGAACTGGAAGAGGTTATGTTCTGTTCAAGCAGATTTTTTTGTGGTGTACGTAACAATGGTCGGCAATCGCATCACGTGTCTATTGCCGAGCTATAAATAAAAAATCTTTACAGACAACACTGCGACAGATGGATCAGCGTGGGTGATGTAAGCAAATGTGTGAACGACGAAGGCTCTTACCTCCTTTAGTTGGGGTTCTGTGGGAAGAGTGTTGCGCTCGATAGCCGAGGATCATTTCATAATCGCCAGAATCGCGTCGCAGGGGAAACTGGATCTCAATTATGTGATCGCATGGCTGCATCAGTTTGAGGATGCCGGCGATCCTTTTTTTCTTCTCCTCCAAGGGCACTCTCGATTTCATATCTTCCACTAATTTGTCTTCAATCACTTGACACGCCCGGTGGAAAAAGTACTCAACCATGTCGAAGAATCTTGGATTCGCGCTCGTCGGAATATCCTTAAGCCTGTCCGGGATCTCATGGCTCGCATAGGTACGACAGCAAACGTTCACGGCAGCGGGGGCGACTCTGAGCACATGATTGACTCCTTCATTTTGGATGCTGTTTTTGATGGGCGGCACCACGGCTTTGGCGATATTCTTTAGGTGTAACATTTTTCTGATCTAATTAAGTACTTAATATGTCGGGACTCGGGTCGCCTTACACTTTGAAGCAATACTCTCGAACACGAATTTAACGATAGAAGATATTTGTAATTGCAGAGACGACCCACCCGCGCAGCCCGTGCCCCGACAGATGACGACTCGCAAAATCGCAATTCGCAATCGTTTCGTTTTGATTCGTACCTACCTAGTAATAGTTCGTTCTCGCTTTTCAATTTCGAGTTCATTAGTAGCACAGATTACTACACGAAAAGGCGTACTCAAAGATTTTATATACCAACAAAATGTCCATCCAAAGATTTTTGTTAAGCTAAAATGAAACTTATTGCTCTCAACTTAGAGTAGCTATTTTCTTACAAGGGGTAGCTAGCTAAAAGCGGTCTTGGGCGAGAAAGATCCCTCTGGTATTGTGTCCTTGTCTAACATCTTGCCAGTGTGCCCGCGAAATTCAAAATTTTCGTAGTTTTTTGCAATGTGTACGTTTATAATAATAAAACATAATAGGCTTATAACATAATAGGCTTATGGCAGTTAATTTACAGGAATGTCAGTACCAACGAATATATTATAATATTACTAACGTAGTAGCATCTTCACATGTTTATATTTTCAAGATCTTTGCATAAAAATGTCTTTCCTAGGAAATTAGCCCGAGTATCGAGTTTGAAGTGAGTAACTCGCAAATCTCGGACTAATTTATTTAACTCGACACTAATTTCACAAACTTTGAAACTTATTTTATTATTTATCCAGTTTGTAATTATTAATTTCTGTAAATAAGTAGTTCTTAATACAAGTTAACTGGTAAAACCAAATGCAAGATGGTGTTTTTTTCATAAACAACAATCATATTCTATACGGTAACCATGAATTATGTAGATCAGGGGTCGGCAACCTTTTGCTATAGCAGGGCCACATATGGTACTAAACTAATGTAGATCAAAGATTTTTCTACTCATGTATCTAGTAGTAAGTAGATACAGTAGACAAATTGGAGATGTGTAATAGTAATCTAACGTATTTTTTTTTTTTGATGGGCAGGGGCATAGATCAATATATATTGATCTATGGGCAGGGGTGATTAGTTTATTTTAATAATATTATTGAAAACTGGTCCTGATGGCATGAAACTCTCAGTGCGCGAGGCCAACTCACACTAGACCAATTTTTTTTACAGAGTTTGTTATTTTTAGGAGATAGTTTGTGTTAAAAATATTATCCGTACTTTCAAAGGTTGTCATTATGATTTGAAAATTAAATCTTACGCATCTTTCTTTTGCAATGATCGTGAGTCGTGACTTTTTCACGCTTGAACATTACTTTTATTTCTCCTTTTTTATTATAATAATTTTTGATTTTAATTTTCATTATAATTTTAATTTTAATTATGCAATATTAAAGACCCTAACAAATATTATTTCTGGCCGTTTGGCGTCCAGACAATGGGTTCGTGGCCCGTGGGGCAGCGGTGTTCCACAGGGATTTCAGTAAACGCCTCAGGGAGGCATTATAGGCGACCCTCAAGCAGGCAGCTTTCTAACGCAACGAATTTCAATTTAGCGTGAGAATGCTGCCTGCATAATGGGCACCCTAGCCCCTAGCTACCCTAAATTTTTAAATGTACAATCCTTAGATTATGTATATCATTTTTCATCATTGTATCCTGAAATTTGTAATCTCAATTGGCCTTATTTATAGCTTGATGTTAATTGTAATTCATTTTTTGTAACGCTGTTGATTACATAAAATAAAGTAAATAAATAAATAAATAAATTAGTAGGTACAATCTTAGTTACTTATTTATATATAAGACATTGAGGATCTCCAAAAACAAACAACAAATTGTTTCTCTGAAATAACAAAGATTTGTTTTATTTAACAAATATTTACAATTATCAAGTTATTATCAAGTTACGACAATTACACTTCTATCTCACCTGAAATAACAAAGAAACGACATTTAAAGTTCACTATTTATCGAGTCCTCAATCACATTCTTTCTATAAGTTTTTATAACGATAAAATGCACAAAACATTCTGAGCGTCACACGCCATTTTAAATCATAGACACAGATCAATATCATAATGTACGCGACAGACAGCTGATACGCGAAGCGCGGCAAATTCAAATGAATGAAATGTCACTCATTTCATTACATCTCCCCCCCTAAGAGCGAAAATTCTAAGCAATATATATGTAAAATGTACTTATAAGTCATCTTCATATTCATTATCATCTCCTTCATCTTCTTCAGCCTCTGTTATGACAGGTTGCAATTTTGTTATATGAAATAATGTTGATTCTGTTTTTCTGTTGCCTGTATCAATCCTATAAATGGAATTCGATATTTTCTCTATTATTTTGAAAGGGCCTATTTTTAATTCGTCTAATTTCTTTCTATTCAGTCTATTTCCATTTTCTACATATGTCTTCTTTAGATTTTCATCCAACTTTATCCATACTTTTCTACCCTGGTGTCTTTTTTTAATGCTATTTTTTACTTTTGTGAAAGTGTTCGTTTTAACAATATATGTATGATGACTCATCGGCTTCAGTTCCTCGGGTAAAACATAACATTTTCCTTCTTCAGTAGATATTGAGGTTATAGCTAATACATTTGATTTGCCATCATTTGAGGCTATCATCGTAAACTCAAACTGAAGCCGGTCCATATTCTCTTAGTTCACAAAAATGTCGTTTTATAAGACATTGAGGATCTCCAAAAACAAACAACAAATTGTTTCTCTGAAATAACAAAGATTTGTTTTATTTAACAAATATTTACAATTATCAAGTTATTATCAAGTTACGACAATTACACTTCTATCTCACCTGAAATAACAAAGAAACGACATTTAAAGTTCACTATTTATCGAGTCCTCAATCACATTCTTTCTATAAGTTTTTATAACGATAAAATGCACAAAACATTCTGAGCGTCCCACGCCATTTTAAATCATAGACACAGATCAATATCATAATGTACGCGACAGACAGCTGATACGCGAAGCGCGGCAAATTCAAATGAATGAAATGTCACTCATTTCATTACATATATTTAATTACATTTCATAGTTTCGTGTTATAATGTATTGTTTACTAGCAGATACCCGCGGCTTCGCACGCGTAAATTTTAGTTATAACCATCCATTTTCCGGAATAAAAAGTACCCTTTGTGTTAATTTACATGAAATCTATCTTCATTTCAACTTTAAACCAAAAATTTTCAGAAGTTGTGCGTGAAGGAATAAATTTTCTCCCGCATGAATATCTGTTTTTCCCTATTATCACGAAAACAATGGTTGATTCTAGGATAAAATCCGAGAAAAAAGTAGTTGATTCTAGGATATAATCTATCTCCATTCCAAATTTCAGCCATCACTTCTGAACCGATAAATTTTCCGAGATGAAAAGTAGCCTACGTATTCTCTATCTTATTTTCTCTATCTTATCTCAGTATCTTTTTTTCAAATTTCAGTCATATCAGTTCACTAATTACTGCGTGAAGTAGTATTTTAACCGCGTGAATATCAGTTTTTCAGTTTTCCCGCGGACACCATAGATTTTTCTGGGATGAAAAGTAGCTTTTTTATTAATCCAGGATATAATCTATCTCGATTCCAAATTTCAGCCAAATCAGTTCAGTAATTACAGCATGAAGGAATATTTATTCCTGGATTTCTGTTTTTCACTATTATCATAGAAACCATGGAATTTTCCGGGATGAAAAGTAGGCTTTGTTATAATCCGGGATAAAATCTATCTCCTCTCCGAATTTAAGTCATATCAGTTCAGTAATTACAGCGTAAAGTAGTATTTTTCGAGCGTGAACATCAATGTTTCAGGTTTCCCGCGAAACTATGGATTTTTCCGGAATGAAAAGTAGAATATCTATTAATTCTGGATATAATCTATCTCCATTCCAAATTTCAGACAAAGTTCAGTAGTAATTACGGTGTGAAGGAATATTTTCCCCGCGTGGATTTCTGTTTTTCACTATTATCATAGAAACCATGAAATTTTCCGGGATGAAAAATAGCCTATGTATAAATCCAGGATAAAATCTATCTCCTCTCCGAATTCCATTCATATCAGTTCAAATAATTACAGCGTAAAGTAGTATTTTTCGCGCGTGAATGTCAGTTTTTCAGTTTTCCCGCAGAAACCATGGATTTTTTCGGGATAAAAAGTAGCCTTCGTATTAGTCCAGGAAAAAATCTATCTCTATTCAAAATTTCAGCCAAATAAGTTGAGTTATTACGGCATGAAGGAAGATTTTTCCCGCGTGGATTTCTGTTTTTCACTATTATCATAGAAACCGAAATTTTCCGGGATGAATAGTAGCCTATGTATTAATCCAGGATAAAATCTATCTCTTTTCCGAATTTCAGTCATCAGTTCAGTAATTACAGCGTGAAGTAGTATTTTTACCGCGTGAATATCAGTTTTTCAGTTTTCCCGCGGAAATCATAGATTTTTCCGGGATAAAAAGTAGCTTTTGTATTTCCAGGATATAATCTATCTCGATTCTAAATTTCAGCCAAATCAGTTCAGTAATTACGGCATGAAGGAATATTTTTCACGCGTGGATTTCTGTTTTTCACTATTATCATAGAAACCACGGAATTTTCCTGGATGAAAAGTAGGCTTTGTAATAATCCGGGATAAAATCTATCTCCTTTCCGATTTTCAGTCAT
Source organism: Coenonympha glycerion (assembly GCA_963855885.1). Taxonomy (NCBI): domain Eukaryota; kingdom Metazoa; phylum Arthropoda; class Insecta; order Lepidoptera; family Nymphalidae; genus Coenonympha; species Coenonympha glycerion. The sequence continues at coordinate 8,030,682 of OY979637.1, read as the reverse complement.
ATCAATTCAGTAATTACAGTGTAAAGTAGTATTTCTCGCGTGTGAACATCAATGTTTCATATTTCCCGCGGAAACCATGGATATTTCCGGGAAGAAAAGTAGCCTATTAAGTAACCCAAGATATAATCTATCTTCGTTCCAAATTCCAGCCAAATCATGAAGATTTTTTTTCCGTGTTAATTTCGGTTTTTTACTAATCCCACGGGAACCATGAATTTTTTCGCGATGAAAAGTAGCCTTTGTATTAATCTAATATATAATCTATCTTTATTCATAATTTCAGCCATATCAGTTCAGTAATTACGGCGGGAAGTAGTATTTTTCCCGCGTGAATATCTGTTTTTCCCTTCTCCTGCAAAACCCATGGATTTTTCCGGGATAAAAAGTACCCTATTAATTAACCCAGGATATAATCTATCTCCATTCCAAATTTCATCTAAATCGGTTGTGTACTTGTGGCGTGAGATTTTTTTTCCGCGTGAATTTCGGTTTTTAACTTATCCCACGGGAACCATGAATTTTTTTCGGGATGAAAAGTAGCCTATGTGGTAATGCAAGATATTATATACCTCCATTCCAAATTTTAGCCAAATCGGTACAGTAGTTGCGGCGTGAAGACGTATTTTTTCTTGATAAAATCCAAACTTTGGACCCCCGTTTCACCCCTTTAGAGGGTGAATTTTGAAAAATCCTTTCTTACTGCTCCCCTAGACCTCATAAGGTATCTGTGTGCCAAAGGACATTGCCGATTCTTGTATGAAAATTGGGCTATACTTGCGTCTTAACCAAATCATCGGTAAAACATTGGAAATATTCCCAACATTACGTTAAAAAAAAATCAGTAAGATAAAAACCGGGAATTTGGAGCAATCTTATTTTCTATTTTTCTGATATTTTGAGGTTAGGTTAGTTGTTTTCACGCACTATAAGTACTTATCGGTATTTTTGCCCATAATGATTACTTTATTTAAAGCGACCTCGTTATTACCGTTGAACCCTGGATGATGCATATAGATAATATAATTATTCCTACGGCCATACCTACACCTGTTTACATTACTATAAAGCAGATCTACTTCACAAGTATCTAGGTAGGCATTGGTATATCATAGTAGGTAGGTACCTATGTAACGAAACGTTACCAAAGTATGTAAGTTTATTAATATTTTTTTCTTTATATATTTTATTATCTACGTAAAATAATATTTAATAGTATTTATTTTATTATTGTGCATTTATTTTTTATAATGGCCACCCCGTAGTTCCTTAAAACTTCTGTGTGGTATCGCCGTTGACGATTAGTGACATAGACAACTAACAGTGACGCTGACCATAGACAACTACGACTGAAGAGTTGATGACATTTAAACCAGTGTTTCTATTTACGAGTTTGGTTTTACCCTAGTTTCGACGGTGGCGCCGCGACAGATTATTGAGATAAGAAAATTAAGGAGGCGCCCCATTTGTAGCATAGCTTTACGTGACATGCAGCGCCATGGTGAGCGCCAAGATTTGCTGTCAAATGTTCGTGGTACTTCCCTAGGTGACGCCATCTTATGCGCCACTTTACACATTAAAAATAGTCACGCTTATTTTGTAGACGGGGCCCATCCATATTGTTGTACCTAGGAACCTAGCGACAGATAACATTAGAATCGTTTCAATAATTATGAGCCAAAGTTTTTGCTGGAAATAAAAGTATTATACTTAATAATTTAAATACACTTATGAATAGGTTTTAAGCCACGTAGGATTTTGTCACGATCAAGATGGTGTGCTTACTTTTTGTTATAATTAGCTGCACATTACATGATCAAACAACACAATGAACGTGATGTTTGTTGTGGGCTTCTTCTCAGCGGCAGGGCGCGTTTGGAACCCTCGTAAACTTAGTTTTAAGTCGACTTGTAGTTATCATCATTATTATGCAAGAAGTGTCATACCGACGTTCGCAAGAGCCTGTATGTTAGGCCTATGTGAAATAAAGATATTTTGATTTTGATTTGATTTTGATTTTGATGTACTCTGTGGTGTTGCAAGTGCTTTTGTTTACCGCAATTAAAATGTTCAGTGAAGCATTTCTTGCTTTTCAATAAACAGCTATAAAAATAATTTGAACAGAAGGTGCAAATCTAATCTGTATAGATGCGGTAGAGATATATGTACAGTCCAACAAGGCTCTCTTGGTACTTGAATGACATTGTCAGGAGGGAGTTGCTAGTCAATAAAGATTTTTTTTCATTGAAAAAAATCTTTTGACAATTTCAATTAAATGTAAGCAATACCGTACAGTGTGCTTGGCTTTATTATTTAGGTATTCAATTATAGTTTCTTTATTATGTTTTACATATCTACAATTGTAATTGGGTTTTCATTTGATTTATTTCCCTAAAAAAGTAAGTTTATAAAAAACTGGTATCATTTGCCAAGTGGTAGTGGGAGTGACGTTTCCAGTGCCTATACGGCAGTTCCGCTTTTATCGAGACGTTTAATTACTTTTATTTTCATAAAACTTTTAAACCCCTGTACGCACATCATTGAGAAAAATATATGTGATATTATAATTTGAAATAAGATTTTTCATGCATACGTGCTTCAGACGCAGTGTGGACGCAAAATAGCCCATTTTGAGGCAAACTCCTTTCGAGTCTCTAGACCCAGTGGTTTGGGCTGTGCGTTGATATGTCAGTGAGTCAGTCAGTCAGTCAGTCAGTCAGTCAGTCAGTCAGTTTCTTCTTTTATATATATATAGATTATTTTGAAAACCACATTTATAATTATTATTGAAATGTAAATAAATGTTGTCGTCATAGGAATTGGTCATGTGTTCCGTTTTATCATGGTCACCTTAAATTAGAAAGGGATGCAGTACCTGCAGAGCCCTCTCGCTCGGAGCGGTTTATTCGCCATGGTTCGAAGGCTTGTTTATAAATAAATAAAATAAGTAGTGGACAACATCACATACATTGCTCCTCCCTTTGTAAGTAGCTTAATATGCACTTGTGTTAAGGAAATCAGAAACAACGAAGGTACCACAACACCCAGACCCGAGACAATGAACTTATTTTCTACATTGCCCCGACCAGGGATCGAACCCGGAACACCAGAGATGGCGGCGCCTTGAAAACATCTTGAAAACCGGCACGCTAACCACTCAACCACGGAGGTCTATGACAGTAGCTTCTAGTTTTCTGGTCTGTGATTGGTAGCTATCGTAGACAGAGAAGAGCCATAGAAGAGCTACTTTCTCTACGGTAGGCCCTTTTCATGAAAGAAGTCCCGCGGCAAAAACATGAACAAAAATTGACAGCTGTTTACGAATTACGAGTGCGAGTGAGAGGGCAACATTTAATAATGAATAATGTGATTACAGCGTCGCGTCTACGGGACTTCTTTCATGAAAAGGACTGTAGCTTTAATAGGTTTGAGAAAGTATATGTGTTCTGTAGTGTGATTAGTAAGTAGATGGTTAGTAGTCAATGGTGTAGGTCGTCTGTAAGGTTGTATGGTTGTTGTAGGTAGATTATAGTTATCTATTAAAAGCATGGACCTAGTAAAAGGGTCTGTCTATGGTCTGTCTTTAATCTGTGAACTGTGGTCTGTTGGTCAATGGTTGGTCATGGTACCTCCATGAGAGTACATAGGTATATGTGTTCTGTGCAAAGACAAAGTAAATATAAGGACAGGAAATTGTCAGTCTTATTGGGTGGGTATATCCGCCATCTTCTGTAGAATTGAAATAGCCAATCACAGCCATCGGCCAATCACAGATAGGCACCAGACAGCTGATCAGAAGGGCTGCTCTAACTATCTATCGATATGGAAATATTATCGATGTAGTAAGTAGTTCGTGGTTAGTCATTAAAGATTTGAGAGAGCAAAAATGAATGAACATAACCTACCGTTAAAAACCTACTGATAAAAATTAATGGCTAACGGTTTTGAAATCGGTCGCCTTGATGCGAAGTAACGATTATCTTAAGAACATACAGTATTACGAGTCGTATACATTTTTCTCCGGAGATGCAAAATTATTTTTTTGTGGAATAAATACCTACCTACCTTAAAAATAAAAAAATATTGCTATCCACATGTCACCAACTAACAATAATTATTATCTGACGTAACCATGACACACATACACATTAAATATACTGTATCTGACGTATAATTCAAATAACATACTATCTAGTATAATATTGTAGTAAAACACAAATTAGTTACTTACAGTAGTGTCAGATAATTTACATGTAATAGTAGTATTATGATTAATACACGACGTGATGAATTAGGCTCTTCGTTAGATATCGAGAAATATTCTTTTTTTTTTAATCTTGAGGTTACAACTCCTCTTTAATCCTCAGTTTCTCTCACCCATTTCAAAGCTCGGTCAACGAAGTTTTGCGGGACTCCTATTTCTGGGTGGTCATGATAATAACTACCAATAAAGATCCTATTCGTCACCTAATTTGTCGGGGTTCTCCAAGTCCCGAGCTCGCATCGGTCGCTCCCGGATCCTAATATTTGTAACAAACATCTAATCTGCAAATAGCGTAGATCTGTAGTAGCTGAGACTTCCAGTTCAAATGTTCAAAGTTCAATGTGGCAGCCATTTTTTAAATTTTGACCACAAATTACATGTCTTTGCTTGCTGCAATGGTTTTTGTAATTTAGTCATTTCGAGATATGAACAATTATTTTCTTAAAATACAGTCCCGCCAAACTGACTTACAGTTGTTACTTAAAAGTTGTCAAACATCGATTTTAAAGAAATTCATAATTCATGAAAAACCTTTAGAATTTTTCACTCCTTACAATTTGAATTTCGAAAATTCCCGTCTTTGTACAGAATATACAAATATTCTGTAGATTCATGACCTAATAATATGAACCTGAGTACTAAATTTTACATCTCTACGACTTTTAGTTTTACCGGAGTCCGTGGAACAACGAAAATGCCTCACTCCTTTATTTATATTATTATATAAAATTTACGGAACCCTTCATGCACGAGTCCGACTCGTACTTGTTTGTCTTTGGCCTACTCTCTGTTTCTTTTTTATAACTTTAATCTATAATATTATTGTCTATTGCGTGTTAGTATTGTCTATGTTTTTATGTCAGTTATTAGGTTTTGTGGGTTGTGGTCAGCATTATTGTAATATTTACCTGATGTGCTGAAAATTTTATTTAATTCATACAAAATAAATTCACATCTCCGGGAAAAAATAAGTATGCGTGGGTCTTCTCGTTCTACTGAATCTCCCTTAATTCATCGTAACTCCAAACTAAGGCGACCGGATTTAAACCAACAGCCAATACTTTAACAAATCCCGCGAGACCAAACTATATCTATTCCTGAAGCCCTTTCCTCTATTATAAAAGTTTGCAATAGATAATAGCTATAGAAAAGCTTTAGTTTCTGTAAAACCCCGAGATTTTTTCCTATCTACTCAGCTATCACAAGCATAGTATGAAATTTATCGATAACGGTATAATAGTAGTCACATCATTAGTACTTTGACATGAAGCAATGCGCATGTCAAAGTGCTACAGTTTATGGCGGTTTTTGCCACCCCGACACATATAGTGATAAGTAAACTATGGCCTCTCTATATATATGTTTAAATTCTCTAAGGTTCTGTGAGCATCTCGGACGAAGAATCAAGGTTCCTAGGAAACCTTGATTCTTTGTCCGAGGTGAGCATAGTGATCTGTGGTTAGTATGGTATGGTATGGTTAATGGTATATGGTCTGTACTCTGTGTGTTTATAAAACGTAGGTAGTGATTAGGTACCTACCTAACCTATATACTCTTTGGTAGTAAAACGACTAGTGATTAAATACTCTTTGGTATTATATTTTGAAATGATGGGCGATTATAAATAGATTTTAATGAATTGCAAATTCTATATTATAAATAAAAATAGCGCAGTTTTTGTATGTGTTAAAAAATAATTCACTTTCATTTGTATTCCTGAGCTTGAATAATTTGGAATTTAGAGACAGGACGGGTAACTTGACATATTTTGTAATTTGTGTTAAACTTCCCAAAATATTAGTTCTATCATATTATTTCAATAAATTTGTCTCGTTACAGGTTCATATTTTTCCTAGATATGACTATCTTGGAAGACAAAGAGGAAATATCGTGTTACATAAACAATTTACCTGATGAATTACTATTGGATATTTTTAAATGTTTACCTCTGGATACTTTGCTCTCATGTGAAAATGTTTGTAGACGTTGGAAAAAGCTTGCCCAAGATCCTGCTGTATGGAAACGTATTGTGTTAATATATTCTGGTAAGCCAGGACAAAGTGAAATCAGTGAAAAAAATCTTGGTATTATTACTTCCCATGCTAAATACATCTACTGTTTAAAAATACAGTATGTCTACAACTACTCAATTATAAAATCTGTGATGGAACAATGTGATAATTTAATTAGTTTGGAACTTGTTATGTGTAGAGTTGCTAAAGAATTCGAACATGATATCTTGAAGTGGCCAAAACTACGTAAAATTAATTTAAAGAATTCAATTTTACTTTCTAACAACCAAGATTTATCAGTACAGTTTGACAATTTTAAAGAGTTAAAATATTTGGCACTTTCTGATTTCGGTTTGAACTCCAACAATTGTTATTCATTACTGCAATGCAATCACTTGAGTGATATTTATATTGAGAAGATCAGAGATTTGGATTTAGATTTTATTAAAATGTTAATATTGTCGAGGCAAAAATTGTTAGAAACTCTTCATATATATGGTGGTAATTCTGTTGATGATAGCATCTTGCAGTTATTATCGCAGTGTCCACAGCTAAAAGATTTGGCCATAATAAGATGTGAAAGTTTATCAGACAGAGGCCTGCTTTCCTTGACATCTTTGAAAAGAATCAACCATTTGCAGTTATGGAACAATAACATCTTTTCTGAGTTAGCGCTTCTCAAGACTTTGGGCAGTTCAGCGCTGTACACATTAGAGAGTTTAAGTTTATCTAGAATACTAAATGTCACTCCAGTTATTGTGGATCTAATATCTGAATATTATAAAAATCTTAAATTCCTTGCTTTGTATCAGTGTCCTAATATTATAAATACTGATTATGAAAGACAGCTTAAGTCCAAATTCAGAAATATTGATGTAGTTCTTTTTTGAAAATGTTATTCTTAAATCTGTATTACTCATAGGCATTTAAAAAAAAACCACATAAAATCCACAAACTAAATATATTCAAACATAAATAATGGCATTTCCACAAACGAGAGAAATTAAGGACAAGTACATTTAGCACAATGCTTCCATGGACCTAGATTGTGATAAACTAAGTTGTACTAAAATTATTTTAGGTAACTATAACAATGAAAAATAAACAACCAAAATGATTGAAAATCGAAATCACTACAAAAAATATATTTTCCATGGCATGAATTTTTAGTATTATACATATTTAAATACCTATGAAGTGATAAAAATTGTGTTGCTTCCTTGAGCCATCGCTTATAGGTAAAACTTTAATAAAAATGTGATGTATGTTTAATATGCTAGAAATGTAAGAATAGATTGTAATATTATTATTATATAATGTACCTACTTATATTATGAAAGTAATAAAACATAGGACAGTGAGCGAATATTATTTTAAAATTATAATATAAAAATATTCATCAATCACTTTGTTATTTAAGCTTATCACAGCAACATGAATGTAAAATTAAATTTTTAAAGTGGTTTCTATAAAAAAGTTAGTAGTTATATACCTAAAAAATGATTATTTAAGAATGATACCTACATTAACTTTTTCTGTTTTAAATTTAAGCTATTCTAAATCTAACACATTTATTAAAAAAGATTTTAAATGTGAAAGCTTGTATATTGGGTATGATCACTCCACAACTACTGAACTGATTTAGCTAAAACTTGGAATGGAGATAGCTAATACCCTGGATACAATACATCAATACATGGCGATAAAAATGGATTTGTAAAAAAATGTGCATAGCTATGGCCAAAACCTACTATGCTTAGGCCTTGGCTATGCACATTATTTTTACAAACGCACTTATACATTTTTTTAATGATTAGCTTTTGTCCTTATTTTTTTCGATTTCTGTACATAATTTTGGTTTCATGAAGGAACAAATTTGCAACTAAAATTGTAAGATTATAATATTATTCTGTATATACAAATCCTATTTTAATTTTATATTATTTTCTAGATCAGAATATTGTTTAAGAAAACATTTTTTTAAATAATGTAAGATGAACTTATTGTAAGTATATTAATTCAGAAAAAATAACTTGATTTATAAACATATTTAAATTTATACAGTACTTATTAACCGACTTCAAAAAAAAGGAGGAGGTTCTCAATTCGTTGGAATCTTTTTTTAATGAATATTTCCTCCTTTTCAGCAAGAAATTACAGAAAGAGATACTTTTACTACTTTCACAGTATTAAGTTTTGAAAGTGAAATTGTTTTGAAACACACTGCCCTGTGGTAAAACTACTTTTCCGAAAAAAAAATAGCCTATGTTACTTGGAACGATGTAAGGAGTCTAACGATACCCCACATGTCCAAATCTATTCACCCATACAGAAGTTATGGTGGAATAAAGAAACACATACATACATGAACCCTAAAAACATTACATCTCTTTTTGGGCACTCGTGTAAAAATTACGACGTTACATTGTACAATGTACATTCACTACAAAATAAGTTTTTCCTTCAAAAAAAAAAGAAGTTTTTCATTATAGTCGTGTGAATTAATGTCAACATGGGTTTACATATAGTATGTGAAAAACTAAATGTAAAAAGACATTAAAATTGTAAAAAGTGAAATAGACTAGTCAAAAGACGCATAAAATCATTGTTTTTCTTTTACACGATTTCATTTCACTAACAGCTTAATATTATTCGGCTACTGCTAGTGTAAATATTAATTATTAAAGGTCATTCTGCCTCCTATTAGAAGTACTAATTTACCTATTTTATCAAATAAGTATAGTTTTATTATTTCAAAAATCCTCAAACAAATAATTAAATAAAAAAGCAGTGTTATCCTTTTTAAAAGGATGTAACTTCTACAACTGTCTGTTGTTAATAAAAAGGAAACCACCCCCAAAGCTGTTTATACACCTCTGAGGAATTGGTTTGAGAAGTATGTTAGATATTTCAATATACGAAAACGCGCCCCACTCTGTCAAAATTGCTTGTTTCATTCGATTCATATGGAGTTTGACAGAGTGGGGCGCGTCTTCATGGACTGAAATATCTATACATTTCCGTACGGCGCGCATAAGGTATTTATTTGGATAATCTATTTGGTCAAAAGTCAAATGAAAAACAGTTACAAATTAATTAAATATTATTCAAAATACTATTTTCCAATATTTTTTCATTATTAATCAAAAAAAAATTCATTATGGCCTAACCAGAGCAACTCCCTGGAGCAAAAAACTTATTAAATAATTTTAACCAGCTAGATCAGCGAAATACCCCTATGAGCGTATAAATTACAGATTATTCCAGACGCACAGATTACTCCGTAAGTCATTTTTTCGGCCCTGTATTAACTCATCATCCAATAGTCAACAATAATGGACAAACAGTACAAATTACGTTACGTAATGAAAATGAGCGACATCGAATAAAAGTAGAACTTTTAACGCTCGCGGTAAGTCGTCGCTTATCATCGTTTCCTGCCTCGCATGAACTGCAGAGCCTTTTGCATGAGGGGCGCCTTTTTGGGCTTGAGCGCGGAGGAGGAGGGAGTGAGGACGGGCGCGGGGGCCGCGCGCCCGCCCTTCAGCACGTTGGGCGCCGCGGCGAGCGCGGCCACGCGGGCTGCCGGGCTGGCGGTCGCTGCAAACGCCGTGCCGTGTTGGGCCTGCAAAATACAATACTTACAAAATGGTTGAGGAAAGTTTGCTCGGTAAATACAAATTTTCTCTTTTAAAAGACAAACAGTGGACGCATGCTATTACAATCATTACAAATAATACCGTCAGGGGCCGTACCATCATCCCTTAAAGCAGTATTGCTGCAGTAGTTTTAATATTTCCATACAAACAAATTGAAAATGTCAAAACAGTGCTGCTTTAAGAGATGGTGGTACGGTCCCAGAACTCAGGTTTTTAATAAAAACAAAGGCCTCAGTTCGATACCCCCAAGCACACAAGCGGATTTTATATGAAGCTTTAAAGGCGTGCGATGGGCAGAAAAAATTAAATAATTTTAATGACGATATTATACAATTCAAATGGTTACTTACTTGCTTTTTCAAGATATTTCGCGGTGGCTTAACGACTGAATCCACATATGCCATTTTTGTTTGTTTGATGGGTGCTTTTTTGGCTTCTTGAGCAATTTTTATGTTAGCCGTTAGAGATTTCAATTTTATTTCTTGTTCCTCCTGGCATCGCTGCAATATTTTGTGAAAGTAGATCACATTAATTGAGTATCAACAAAACAACAAAACATGTTCCTATTTCTTATCAGGCGGAACAGGAATCATTAAGGCTATATTCGAATTTAGCATACTATAATAATGTCTATAGTCATTAACTTCAAACAAAACCTCACATATTTAGAATATGGCAATTCAACAAAATATAAACAGTTACAATAAGCTTACCATGTACATTTCCCTCCAACTTTCGAATTCCTGCCGTTTCTTATTGCGGAAACTTTTCTCGCAGAACTTCTGCCACAAATGGTCGGTGTCTTCCATTAGGTAAGGGTTGTAATGCTCGAGCATGAACAGCTGTTGCGGGGTCGCTCTGTCCACCACTGGCTTCAAGATCTCGTAAGGAACACCGCCCGTGTATTCGAGAGCTGTAAAATTAAAACAGTACTTCAAACTTTGTCGAGTTCAGCCTATGCAGCATACGCATGTAGATAATTCCTCTTTTCTTTTGTCGATCTCTTTTCTCTGTCTATCAATAGGAATATTTCTCGGAAAGAGAAAAGAGAGCGACAAAAGTAGAGATATCTCTACGTGCACATCCTAGCCTGCCTGGAGTAAAGCCTGCGTACCAGACTGGCCCAGCCCTACTACGTATGGACCAATTACCTGAAAAAGCCCGAGCCTAGCAACATTGTTCATGCCATTCGTGATTGGTATACGTTTGGCGCGTGGAAAAGGAGGGCGGAGGGTCGTGTTGGACAGCGCGCCTTCGGAAAGACGATAGTCTCTTACCAGTACCATTTTCCAGTGTGCTTCCATCTTGCAACTAAAGTATACAAGTAAAGATGCCTTTTTCTTGCGTTTTATGAGTCTAGGCCAAAAGCAACTAATCCATACATTAGGGAAACTCGAAATAATGCAAAATATTGGGACACGAATCCGACTAGCACTTGATGTTCTATCTGTTTAAACAGGATTTAATGTATGTTTGATAAATAGGAACTTACCGTCAATATGCTCTTGAAGGACATGCACGCACATTTCATACAAGGTCGGTATTTTTCCCAGCACCTTGTTTCCAGAGTAAACTTTTGTTCTGAAAGTAAGCAAATATTTCATCAATGTTATAATTTTATTACTATTCTGATCGCTTCACTTACACAAGAAAGTCACACTTAAGTTATCAGATATGTAAACTATACTTAGTTTACTGAAAGCTTAGATCAGTCTATGTAAATGGTCTAAATAGAAATGAGATTGCAAATAATCGAAACTTAGATCTAACTCCTAACGATGCAGCATAAATAGCTATTACAGCTCACCTTTGGTTTTTAGACGATATATTCATACTCATCGTTTCCTCGTCTGTGAAGTGAGGCAGGAACTTGGGCGGCGGGCGCGGCCGATAGTTGGGCGAAATCTCCGGCAACGCCGATATCTCCAGTGCGGGCAGCGGCGCCAGCTTGGCGCTGGGTGCCAGCAGACTTGCCGGACTGAGCTGGAATAATAATTAATTAAATTGGTTAAACGTATCGCGAAGCTGAAGTGGCAATGGGCCACGTAGCTTATAGGACCGACGGACGTTGGGGACCCAAAGTGCTGGAATGGCGACCCCATGGGAAAGCGCAGTGTTGGCAGACCTCCGACCGAGAGACTGACGACATTAAAATAGTCGCTGGAAGGCGCTGGATACAAGTGGCTCAGAACCGTGCGGGCTGGAAATCATTGCAGGCCTTTGTCCAGCAGTGGACGTCCGTCAGCTGAAAGGAACGAACGACGAACGAAATTGGTGACTAAGATCGATCGAAGTATCGATTCTCAAAAGCGTAGCCACGATTTTTAAATACTACTATTTACGAGTATAATAATTAGTAGTACAAAATTCTGTCTTCTACCATAGAATTTAGGATTTTTTGTGAGTTCTCAAAGGTGTGTAAAGATCTGCACTAAGCCAGCAAGGTGGGATGGGATATAAATCCTTTGATCATTGATTTGTAGATGGCCATAAAAGAGGGAGCTATTTGTTTTTAAATTTTAAGATAATTCCATATTAATTGAATGAACTTACATCTTCGCTGTACGCGTTGGGTGATTGATCTCTGGTTACAGATTTCTTTTTGGGTTTAGCCGGACTTATCATGCCTAGAGCTTCAGCAAAACTGGCACCTGGAACATCAAATATACATTTTCTACATTGATGATACCAAATAAATTAAAAAAAACCTAGGACTTAATAAGTTACCTGAACCACAATCAATGCCATCATCACTGTTCACTATTTCATTTTGTTCTGCATTTGTCTTAGATTTTTTCTTTGGTACATCATCTTTCGATTTGCTACTACTGGATTTGCTGGAAGAGCTACTAGATTTGTGTTTACTTTTCCTACTACTTCCATCATCGTGACTATCAGATTTTCTCTTGCTACTTTTGGTATCTTCTTTAGATGAATGTTTTTTGTCACTTTTGTGACTTCTTTCTTCATCTTCTTTATATGAATGTTGTTTGTCACTTTTGTGACTGCTTTCTTCATCTTCCTTAGATAAATGTTTTTTGTCACTTTTATGACTGCTTTCTTTTTCTTTTGAGGAACTATGCTTGTCTTTTGATTTTTCCTTACTGGATGAGCTATGCTTATCTTTACTACTACTGCTAGAGTTTATTTCTTTTGACTTATGCTTATCACTTGAGATCTCTTTTTCTGATGAGCTTTTATGTTTATCGGATTTAGAACTATGTTTTTCAGCGGTGCTTGAACTCTTTTCTGATTGGCTCCTATGTTTTTCTGAGGAGCTGGATTTATGTTTTTCAGAACTACTGCTAGATTTTTGTTTTTCAGAACTATTTTTATGTTTATCCTTTTCTGAGCTAGAACTAGATTTGTGTTTTTCTGAATTGCTGTTAGATTTATGTTTTTCAGAACTATTACTTGATTTTAGTTTATCAGCCTCTTTGCTGGACTTATGTCCATCAGAGGATTGACTGTGGTGACTTTTTTCTTTGTCTGACCTGTTTTCTTTTTCTTTTTTTACAATGGATCTGTCTATTTCTTTGGAACTTTTATGTGATTGAGAACTGTTGGCCTTATCTCTAGATTTTTCAGAGGAATGTCTGGACTCTGAAGGACTATGCTTTTCTTCTTTCACTCTGTGAGATTCATACTTATGTGAACTGTGACTACTATGAGATGAATGTTTACTTGGAGATGAACCATGTTTTTCAGTCTTTTCGACTTTCTCTATTTTCACTTTAACATCAGGTTTGGTTTCTTCCTCAGAAGACTGAGAGCCTTCACTATCACTTTCACTGGAGGTATCATCTTGGCTATCCATTTCACTATCAGATTGTTCTACTTTGACTTTTACTTCAGGTTTTATGTATCCGTTTTCTTTTGTATTTGAGTATTTTGATTTCTTTGCATCAGGATCTTCCTCCTAAAATAATAAGGATTCTTCTGAGTAATACATTGGTTCATGCAGTAAAATATTGAATAGTTGTAGACATAAAATTTAAATATTTGTAATAACATGTAGAGTGTAATGTTTTTATGTTGTTGTGTAAAACATTTATATAATAAACTTGATTTGATAGATATTAAATAGGTGGGTATGTAAAAAGATAATATAATTTTAAAAACAAATATTCACCTCACTGCTGTGATACTTTCTCTTACTCCCACTGTGATCTCCATTTGAGTGTTTATGGTATTTATCCTCAGTTTTGTGTTTTTTATCATATCTCTCAGATTTGTCGTGTCTACTCTTGGACTCTGAAGGATTACTGTCGTAATCTCGCCCACTGTCATGTCCATTGTAGTTTGAATCTACAAAAAAAGGACTAATTTCAGAAAATGTTATTAAAATCATGCTTTTTAGTGGAAGACATTTTCTTAAATTTGTTATTTATGTTTTCATAATATACTTGTAATTAATTAAGAACAGTTAAATCTGGTTAATAATGTGAAGTGTGCCTGAATAGTGTGGCTAATTATTTTGGTTACTTATTTTGTTTAAACACATGGACTAGTGTTTATAATTATTATACTGATAGAAAATGAAGCAAGTGTGCCTAGAAGATGTCTATTCACTCTTGATCTGAAGCTACAATGTGTGGTAAATACAGAGGTTAGAAGGATCTTAGAGGTTTCAGTACTTAGCTGTGATAGTGAGAAATAAATAAGCAAAGAAATAATTATGCTCAAATTGTATGTAGCAAACAAGTGTTAATCGTCACAACTAAAAAAATAGCAATTAATTAAATTTTCAAACAATTTATTAAAATCATCTATTGTATTTAAGTAAAATGCACTTGCTATCAGACATATGGCTATCAGGCATTCAAGTGCTTATTTTCAACCGACTTCAAAAAAGGAGCAGGTTCTCAATTTGATGATCCTTTTTTTATTTTATTATAAAGCTGACTCTTCTCGTGTGGTCCCATTTCAGTTTAGTCAAGTTTTAATAATTGTATCCATGAGAAAACCATATCTTAGTCTTCTTCTTAAATTTAAAGTATAAAGGATCTATACAATAGTAGTTCGATGAGATTTGAAGTCGGGTTTTTTGTTAATTAATCTACTATATAAAAATAAGTCAGGTTTTCCTTCCTGATGCTATAACTCCAGAACGCAAGAACCAATTTCCACGGTCTTGCATTCGTTGGAAAGGTCTCGGGCACCGTGAGGTTTATAGCAAAGAAAATTCAGGAAAAATAAAAAAAAAATAAAAAATTAAAAATGTTACATGAAGGAACGCCATCTGGTGGCGAAACGGAGTTCGCCGGGTTTGCTAGTTAACATTATTATTATTATTAATAACAACAGTTCCTTACTATCATTGTTGGTGTCTCCCTCCTGGTCGCTCTCCTCAGCAGCGACCATCAGCTTCCATTTGTAGACCAGGGCCCTGGCTGCCTGCCCCACTTCCCCGGGCTCCTTGCGCAGAGCGTTCACCGTACGACCAACACCTGTCTCTTGCAGATGTTGGACAGTCACTCCCAAGTTGTATAGTTTATCTATACACTTTAAAACCTGTAAAGTAATATCACTTTATTTATAATTCTGATGGAACCTATGCTTTGCGGAATAAGATCATCATAACTAACTCTGGTTCGCAATATTTTATCTATCTTCTATTTGCCCTACTAGAGATGTCAATGTGATATTTATTTATTAATAATTCATAAAATCATTTTTAACTCGTTATTGCACAAACTTTATATTACTACTTCTGTCTGACTGCCACACACTCACTATGGCTCCATGGAAGACCAGTACTTTGCATGTTGGCCTTCCAACAGGCCACATGTTTAGTAAACTGAGTGGATACCATTTTGGGGTCCATCCACATTTTATTTAGTGTTTCTTTCTTTTTACTACTTTTGTTATTGTTTTTTTAGCATAAATTGTATTTATTTGTATGTGATGCTTTTTATGGTCCCAAATAAACTTGTTTCTTTCTTCACATAAGCTCCATACAATTTATGTCAAATTTCTATCCCTAATGAGGCAAACTATGGATAGATAAAACATTGGGAACCTCCATAAGACAGCAAAATTTTAATAATTTACAGGTTAAAGATTTTTTTCTCATATGCACCACTCTGAACTCTAAAATTCTGAAATCTCTTAGCTGCTCCCAACATTTGTATTTACAAAACATAGCAACTTTAAATCAAGAGTGCAAAGACATCTTCTACTCAAGCTTTATGGTGTATCATCCTTTCATCACAATATCCTAACAGTAAAAGCACTAGTCTCTGTATTTCATCAAAATAATTACAGTTCTATTATAGCTGATGCTTTACTATCATTAATTAGGTAAGTACTTGAGTTCTAGAAAATACTCACAAAAATAGATCTTTATTGTGTGTGTTACATTATGATACTCAAAATTTTTGTATGCAATGTTCTTGGATTCAACTAAGAATTCAATTAGCTAACTCATCAGGGGGCACGGCAGTGCCCCCGCCAAAGTCAAAGCGCGAAGCAAAACTGCCGTACCATCTTTACAGGAACCATTTCGCCGCATTTTCGGGCTCCTATTTGAGAACCTCTGGATAAGACCAGAACGCTGAAATTTTCGCTATCCAGTAAGCTATAATCACATACTTAAAACCCAAAATTTCAAGTCTGTAGGTCATATAGTTCCGAAGTTATGCGAAAGCAAAGTTTCGCATTTTCGACACTGACTGACTGACTGACTCACTCATGATCATCAAAATAGAACTAGTACTTCCCATAAACTCAGAGAGCTGAAATTTGGTACAGAGTTAGGGTTTAATGGCCACATAAAGGGAAAACTATAAAAACTAGGATAATCGAAGATCTGGAGTACCTGGTGATCACTGCATTAATAACTTTGTAATTCCATATAAATTATATGAGATTACAAAGTTATTTATGCAGTTAATGTATCTAGAAAAACGGACAGAAATATTTTGTAATATTTTGAAGTTTCTACAAAAAGAAGTGAAATCCCACCAAAAACATTCTGTAAAAAACTAGCCAAAGTCAAAATGGAGCTGCTTGTTTATCTCTAAAAAGTACTGAAATCTAGACAAAGTCGTGCCAAGTCTAAGGTTCCTTACTGCGATTTCTTTATTATTATAGTTAATGTTGTGTGACTTGGCCGTTGAAGACCAAGAACCGCTACTCATTGACGATGAATTCTGGCGACAGATTGGTGCAATGGTGTCATGGAGCACCTGGTTTGAACCCTTGTGTACCCTTCAACGGCCAAGTCACGCAACATTAACTATAATAATAAAGAAATCGCAGTAAGGAACCTTAGACTTGGCACGACTTTGTCTAGATTTCAGTACTTTTTAGAGATAAACAAGCAGCTCCATTTTGACTTTGGCTAGTTTTTTACAGAATGTTTTTGGTGGGATAAGAATTTATGGAAACCAATCCAATGCACATGAGGACCCCCATCATCAAGTTTTAAATGAGTTAGGTTGTACAAGTTAAACTTACAAGTATGTACATAATTCCAAGTTACCAAGCACCAAGTAACCTAAGGTTTTTTATGTATCACACTCTGTAAATCTCTCTAAAATAGGTAGAGACCTTGTACAAGGCTTTAAATCGAGTCGCCTTCATTCGAAGCCGTGAGCTTTTAAGAGGGTTAAAGAGAAAGAGTGAACACTAAAGAGTCGCCTCGAGCTATCACAAAGTTGAGGGCCTTATACCCATTCGCAAAAGTTTATTTTCAAAAATAACTTGGAATGCAAGAGCGAGCAAAACGAGTTCGGGACTCGGATAATGGATAGGTGGCAAAGAGGATGGTGGTTATTTTCTTTTATGACCACCCAGAAATAGGAGCCCCGCGAAGCAGGGTTCTGTAGACCGGGCTTTTAAGAAAGTTAAAGATATATCATTTTTTAAGAAATATTCAAGGCGACTGATTTGAAAACCCTTACAGAGACCTTTTTTATGCGAACTTTGCTCTGAAAAAGTGCATAATAGTAATAGAAAAAGTAATAGAATACCTACACACTTATGTACTTATAATATACATAACTAAAGCGTATTGTTGGATAAAATTATTCAGCTTGAGCCTTGGATATTGTATTGAAATAAAGCATTTCTATGTCTACCATATGTGAAGTAGCTAATTCAATTTAGATAGGTACCTACTCTACAGTTCGTTTTATACTTAGTTTGTAGGATTTATTTAATTTATTCTTAGGTAAAAATTATAAACTTTTCTGTCAATGCTACCGAAATAGATAAATAGATATTAATGTAATTAAACAACAGGTAAATACTGGACACAACTGCAAAGCTACTTCCATAGCAAGTAAACCAAGATTTAGCAGTTATTTTTGATTGTCATTGAAATAATGTCTTGTGTTGTGTTATTTAACCCAGTTTGAATAACGTGAAGATCCATTTGGCTTTGTGACGATGTGCATTTCATTTTTAAACGTTATCAGAAACGATTTTATCACGAAATCATTCTATAGCAGATTTACTTACTTTTTGTTCATCATTTGGATATTTCTCAATTGAATGCTGGTAATGTTTAACCAGATCCAAAATAGACGCCATAATTGCACAATTACAAAATATGTAGATTTTTTTCAGTGTTTTACAAAATATGTGCCAGCTGGTAAGCGGGCTCCATTTTTGATTGATGCACACATGTCTTCCTCTTCTGTGACGTAGGTATGATAAGGGTATGATGCACAGAACACTATACTCTCTGGGCTCTCTGGTACCTACCTATGATGAGCTAAAGATTGCACCACAGAGCAATCAATCAATCATTCAATCAATATACTCTATGGAGCAATCCACAGAGTTAAGACCTACATGACACACACGTTTGGCAATAAACGCCAATATTGGCGCCACGCGCCACTGTCTATGTATTGAGGTATCCATATAGGTATCGGCATGGTATCGGTGGGTATCGGCCATACTATCCTACTCTAAAAAATATACTACCACGCGATATTTGTTTTTAACCGACTTCAAAAAAAGGAGGAGGTTATCAATTCGACTGTGTTTTTTTTATTTTCTTATGTTTATTACCTACCTCATAACTTTTGTTTGGGTGAATCGATTTTGATGATTCTTTTTAGGGTTCCATACCAAAATGCTAAAAATGGAACCCTTATGGTGAGATTTTCTCCGTCCGTCCGTCCGTCCGTCCGTCCGTCCGTCCGTCCGTCTGTCACACTCGATTATTTCAGTAACTGTTAAAGCTATCGACCTGAAATTTGGAATAGTTGTAGGTAATTGCGGCGCGACGTTATTGCAATCATAAAAAATTGAAAATCTTTTTTATTTTTATTTAAAAAGGGGCGAAAACCGGGTCGTCAAAATTTCAAAATGAGATAACAATATTGAGTAGGGTATCATATGAAAGGGCGTTACTTGTGTATTCTAAAACCGATTTTTATTTATTTTTATGCTTGATAGTTTTCGATTTATTGGGCAAACTGTCGAAAAAAATACCGTCCCCCTCCCCCCCCCCCTTATCTCCGAAGTTCAGCAATTGAAAAATCTGAAATAATTATGATCAATAGAAGTAAACTTATATTTTACAGGAAAAATAAAATCAACTCTCTATTATACTTCTTTTGATAATAATAATAAACCGACAAAAACAAAGTTACGTTTGCGGTTTGCCAACAAAAGTACTTACATGTAAATTATACTCGTGAATTCATGAACCAAAGTGGTTCTTTCAATGTTTAACTTCTTTTATGGTATGGAACCCTCGGTGTGCGAGTCCGACTCGCACTTGGCCGTTTTTTTTTAATAGAAAGCTGACGCTTCCCATGTGGTCCCATTTAAATTTAATCCAGTTCTGATAATGGTATCCATGAGAAAACCATATAAGTAAGTCTTAAATTTGCATTTAGTACGTGCGCGACAAATAGATGAATAATTCAACATCACGCCAACTGATTTCGATGATTATTTTATTTGAAAGAATATACTTCAAGGGGAGTTTGGTGAAAACTTGGTTAGGTTCTGATTCTGGGATCCATGACAAAGTAACAGAACTCAATTCTTAGGAGCAAATTAAAGATACTCGGCTGAATCTTGTACTTATAGGCTATCCGGATTTTTACCTACCGTAACGTCGTTATATGGTCAGGTGGTCGAGTAAATGTCGAAATCGTACCTATATATTATGATGATCAATGGAATTAGTTAGGTATAAAGATGCGATCTGTGGCAGAACTCTAACTGTCTGTAATCAAATTTGAATGTGCTTACGTTCGTTGTTGCATTGCAACATGTCGTTATAATGCGGTGACTACGATTTTAGGGTTTCGTACCCAAAGGGTAAAAAGAAGGAACCCTATTACTGAGACTTCGCTGTCCGTCCGTCCGTCCGTCTGTCATCAGGCTGTATCTCTTGATCTGTAATAGCTACAGACTTGAAATTTTCACGGGTCATGTATTTCTGTGGTCGCTTTAACAAAAAGTACTAAAAAATAGAATGAAATAAATATGTAAGGTGTTGTTTTTGCTCGATATTGATAACGGTAACAGGTAGACGCTTCAAATTCGCGTCTACCTGCGTCTATATATAGTTTATTGTAGAAATAAATACTAAGTTAAATTAAAATAAAGTAAAAAATTAAGGGGGGCTCCCATACAATAATCGTGATTTTTATGCTCGTTTTTTGATTTAGTGGACAGGGGTGTTAAGGTTACTTTAATAAACTCGCCGGCATATTTAGCGGAACATAAAAAAAAGGTTTGATATCAGTATCATATAAAGTTGCTGGCTGGTTTATACGTTATTTAATTTAAAAAGAAATATTTTCAAATTAAGAAAACAACTGAACATCACATTTTATGCAATTGTTTTAATTTTATTCAAATACACCTTATCTGGAGCGAACTTCGAGTATTTCTTCCTTCTGAGTTTGATTTAAAATTTCATTGAAATACTGTTTTTTGTTAGTTTTTTTTAATCGCGTATCTTTCTGGAGTTGATGACTGAATTATGCCTGACTTAGCCCCAACGGAGATTGCCAGGGCACTCGAAATGCGAAGAAATGGTCTAACCTACAGAGTGATATCCAGAGATCTTCGTCGACCAGTTTCAACGATCCATCGCAGTATCCAACGGTTCAGGGAGACCGGTACTTATGTGAGAAGAGCAGGACAAGGCAGAAAAAGACGCACTTCGAGTAGGGATGATCGTTTCATTCGGCTTCGTGTACGTAGGAACCCCCGTTTGACGGCCGTCCAAGCCCAACATGAGTTAGAAGCAGTGCGGGGTGTAACCGTAAGTGAGCGTACGGTACGAAGAAGGCTCGAAGAAGCGGGTTCGAGTTCATTTGTGCCCGCCAAGGCTCCAAGGCTCGAGGTAAATCATCGTAGAAACAGGTTAACTTTTGCTCAAGAACATCGACTTTGGAACGCGGACCAATGGAGTAAGGTATTGTTTAGTGATGAGTGCAGAATTCTCTTAAATGAAATTGACGGCAGGCAAAGAATATACAGACGCAAAGGAGAACGATACATTCAGACAAATTTTGAAACTACAGTTGCATACGGTGGTGGATCAATAATGGTTTGGGCGGGCATTTGTTTGGGAGCTCGCACAGACTTGGTAGTGATTGACAGAGGGAGTCTGACTGCAGACCGCTATATCAGAGAAGTTTTAGAAGAAAATGTCGTACCGTTTGCCCCATATATCGGTGACGATTTTGTTTTTATGCAGGATAATGCTCTGCCGCATACCGCTCGGGTAACTCAAGCTTATCTTAATGATATGAATATCACTGTTATGGAGTGGCCGGCGAGATCACCGGATATGAACCCAATAGAGCACGTTTGGGACTTGCTGAAAAGAAAAGTTAAGTCCAGAATTCCAGCTCCTGCCAACGTGGGAGAACTGCGAATCGCCGTAGTTGAGGAATGGCGGAGACTATCCCAGGAGACCATCGATTACATCATTCTCAGTATGCCTAGACGGGTAGAAACTTTAATAAGAGCACGTGGAAGAAATACGCGATATTAATCACCATTTTTCTAATTTAATTAATTGTAATTTTAATATTAAATTTCACTTTTCCAGGTTACATGAAAAGTTTAAAAATGTACCATTTTTCACAAATAGCCTTTAATCGCAAAATCTGTTCTTAATGTGATCTCATTTTAAGTAAAAACAAATGAAACTTTAAATAACAAAAGAAGTGTAGTAAGTAGATTTTAAAACAAAACCATATTTTTTAATTATGGACCTTTTTTTTATGTTCCGCTAAATATGCCGGCGAGTTTACTATATGTAGAGAATGGAAATATACTCTTGATGGTACGAAACCCTCAGTACCTACGCGAGCCCGACTCGCACTTGACCATTTTTTTAATATTTTTAATTTTAAACTTTTTGCATGTAAAGTCGCATATTCGCAAGACTATTTTTGCGCTCTCCACATGTCTCTTTTCAGATTCGTCTCGTGTTAGATTTCCTCTGTTGAGAAAGGCGTTTCTCCCTGACTTCGTGCGTTTCATTTAAACGGAGATGTCTCATATGAGCACAACGTTTAGTAGGTCTACCCCACAGGTCTACCCCCATTTAAAAAAATAGTGAACTTCAGACAACTAAAAATCAAAAAATAAATAAAAGTTTAACAAAAATAAAAACCGACTTCAAATAGAAAAAATAAAATAAAACTAACCACACAACAAACCCACTAAAAAAGCACAAAATAATTTTCTAATGATATCTGGGTATACTTAGTTTTTAAAGACGGTGCCAAACCCTTATATTAGGCAAGCAAAAGATATTCCACTAGAATTTGCATGTAGTCGTAAGTTTACAAACCTTCCGAACTGTTACTAAACTAAATTTGGGTGACCACGCCTTCGTTGAACTTGGATCGTCCGGGCTACTTTAAGCCTACGGTGCATAATTATGAGGCTTTCGCTCGATTGTTGGATCAAGGGCCGTATACAGAAGGCAGTGGTCCTGGAGACGGCATGCATTGTGAGGAGGTTCCTCACTATGGAACCTTGACTACCTAAATAAATAAAAGTTTAACAAAAATAAAGACCGACTTCAAATAGAAAAAATAAAATAAAACTAACCACACAACAAACCCACTAAAAAAGCACAAAATAATTTTCTAATGATATCTGGGTATACTTAGTTTTTAAAGACGGTGCCAAACCCCTATATTAGGCAAGCAAAAGATATTCCACTAGAATTTGCATGTAGTCGTAAGTTTACAAACCTTCCGAACTGTTACTAAACTAAATTTGGGTGACCACGCCTTCGTTGAACTTGGATCGTCCGGGCTACTTTAAGCCTACGGTGCATAATTATGAGGCTTTCGCTCGATTGTTGGATCAAGGGCCGTATACAGAAGGCAGTGGTCCTGGAGACGGCATGCATTGTGAGGAGGTTCCTCACTATGGAACCTTGACTACCTAAATAAATAAAAGTTTAACAAAAATAAAGACCGACTTCAAATAGAAAAAATAAAATAAAACTAACCACACAACAAACCCACTAAAAAAGCACAAAATAATTTTCTAATGATATCTGGGTATACTTAGTTTTTAAAGACGGTGCCAAACCCCTATATTAGGCAAGCAAAAGATATTCCACTAGAATTTGCATGTAGTCGTAAGTTTACAAACCTTCCGAACTGTTACTAAACTAAATTTGGGTGACCACGCCTTCGTTGAACTTGGATCGTCCGGGCTACTTTAAGCCTACGGTGCATAATTATGAGGCTTTCGCTCAATTGTTGGATCAAGGGCCGTATACAGAAGGCAGTGGTCCTGGAGACGGCATGCATTGTGAGGAGGTTCCTCACTATGGAACCTTGACTACCTGGCTAGGGCTGTTAAAGCTCTGCGACCAGTGGTGGACTCAATTTTTTAATATTTTTAAACGTGTTTTTTTTTTAATTTTATTTTTTAGGAACATTGTTAAAAATATTATTAAATTGTATTAAAAATGAATGGGAGTAGAAACTAGAAAACTATGATGTTATGTAAATAAGTACACAGGCTAGCGGGCTGCGGGTTGCGGAGTGCGGCATCGCAAAGGGCAAGTTGTAATGACCGGCGCCGTCGTCCTACGCAGTGTCTCTTGACCCTGCGTGCTTGCAGCCCTTGTTGGGGCATCACAGACCACATGCTGAGTTCTCAGCCAAACTAATGTTGCCGTTATCCTGTTGAGGCGAACTCAACAGGTCTGCCCGCGAAATTCAAAATTTTCGTGGTTTTTTGCAATTTGTACGCTAATTACACATAATAGGCTTATGGCAGTCATTTTGCGAGAATGGCAGTTACTTCTTTACATGTTTATATGAAAGTTTTTGCATAAAAATGTCTATCCTAGGCTAGGAAATTAGTCCGAGTAAAGAGTTTTAAGTGAGCAACTCGCAAATCTCGGATTAATTTCTTAAACTCGACACTTTCAAGCAGAGATTTTTATATAAATACAATACGTGAAGATGATCTTGGTATTATCGCAATTTGACTGCCATAAGCCTATCGCGTCACGTCTTAGCAGCTTAAAAATCGCGAAAAACCACAGCGAGAAACCATAAAAAAATTGAATTTCGCGGGCACACCTGTGATGTGCTCCTTAAGGTGGATCGGCCAAACTAGCCAGCGAAATTCAATTTTTATTTAGTTTTTCGCAAAAATTAGACTAACAACACGTTGTTAGTGGCAATGAAATTTCCGATCTTAACATTTTAAACACATCTACATTTTTTTAATTTTTCATAGCAACCTACATTTTGTTTATAACTAGTTGACCCGGCAAACGTTGTGTTGTGTTATTTGAAAGAATATCCCAAAGTAATTTTACCACTTTAGTTACGAAACCCTAAAATTAAAAATGCACGTTTTTTTACTTCCAACTTGAGAGTGTGTAAGTTATACTTTATTGCTTTTATATTTTTGTTAGGCGCATGATAGTTTTAGTACCGAGAAGGTGGAGCTTTTGGTATATTTTCTTCAAGTACTTATCCATTATAATCAAACGCTTTTTAATTAAGATTTAATAGTTTTAATTGACAGCATTTTTCTGTCAGTTCCCGATAGTATTACCGCGAGAGAAAACTGAAAAGTAGGCCGGTGTTAAGGACTAAGGTAGGCACTTCCTCTCTTTACTTTTTGACTATAAAAAATAGGTTATTTTAAAGGAATTAGGTTTGTGCACGGAAAAGACTGTGACACTAGTAGAGAAATTAGAATATAATAATTGTGACATCATAATATGTTTTGCTTGAAGTTAAGACTACAATGCTAGAGAAAATCAGAGTCCTTTTCACTTTTACCTACCTAAGAAAGGCACTATATTATGGTCGACACATCAATATTAAAGGCGAAAGTTGTTTGCGCTTGTCTCTGCGCATCTAAAACCTAGATTGACTTAACTATGTCACATTAGGGTAAACTAGCTTACCTTAGTAGTTACCTGTACAGGCGGTATCCAGTGATGTCTAAGCCAATGGAAAATTGCATACGAAAGTGGGTAGGTACTTATCTTCTAAATAGGCTTAATAAGATAAGATTATTGACGTTCCTTCTTTTTCGGGTTCCGTGCCAAAATGGTATAAATGGAACCATTCTGGTCGCCGTCTGTTCGTTCGTCTGTCTGTCACTCCCGAATGTTATACAACCCCAACTAATTATTATACACCCCAAACTAATTAAGCTATTAACTTAGAAGTTAAAGCAAAGGAATTCCTTAAATGTTTAAAAAACTACCTGTTAGTACCTATGGTACTTAGCTAGTGTGGAACCCTCGGTGCGCGAGTGTAACTCGCACCTGACTGGTTTTTTTAAATCCAGCAAGTACCAGAGAATATGTGTTTCATCTGGTGACAATGTTACACGAAAGCTTGCAGTTGAATGCAGTCCAGCCTGCAGGCGTCCGGGCGTCGGTCGAAGCAGGGCCATGATTCCAAACACTTGATGCATACCAAAACGGGAACATCAAGAATGCATCGCCCTTAGGACCTTGCAGGACCCGTAAGCAATAGGCATTTGAGTCTTGAGAAGGTCTTCCTAAGTCCAATTCTCTTGCAGTAGATAAGAAGTCGAACTGATGTCTTTCTGGCATACCTACTCGTAGGTACCTATCGGGGAATAACAATAGCTAGGAGACATTATTTGTATAATTTTTGGTTTTTATGTATTTGTTACATTTTGTTGGCATTCTGCAATAAAATAAGAATTACATACTAGCTGACCTGGCAAACGTTGTTTTGCCCTTAGGGAAATAAAAAAAATATGAATTGAGATTTAAGCTATCCTATCTTTTAAATTAGATTAAACTGCAGACTGTGCAAATTTAATTGCAATCGATTATGTAAATTGGGAGCGAATCGCGGACAAACAACGTGACGCGTAATTTATATCATGAAAATAAGCACAAGACCCACGTAGAACTTCACACAATTTAGCGCTCACGTAGGTAGTATTGTTAGGTAGTACCTAAGCACGTAATACAATAGTACCTACGCACCCAGATCCGATCGTTATCATTCGGGAATCACGCTAACAAGTAAACTTGCTGGTCTGGGAATATGAACGGAGTACAGGTAAGACACGGAAGCGCTACCGTGGCAATCTGCTGCGTCGGTCGCTCTTACATCAAGATAATCGTACCTACTTGCTTGTTATAATATGGTAATGGACCCCTTACCGTGTGATCGCGTAGGACCTATACTTTCCGACCTAAACTTTTATAACAACTACTTCTCACAAGCGATTTTATTCACATACGGTTGGGGCCATATTTCACTGAACTAGGGTATAAGCACAGGCAAGTAAAAGTTACTACAGCTTACCCATTAGTAGAAGAATTTTCAGAATTGGTTTAATTCTTCTAGACATTGGTACATTCTAACATTTTTTTAAATTGCATTATTCTTATAATAATAGTACAGGCAGGGTATTTTTGAAATAGAGGAAATATTAAGGTACATAAGGCTTTTTTATATGGCGGTGAGACCAGAAGATACCTATTTTGTAAACCTGTATCTCGTTGGATTCAAATTTATTCTGCAACTCTTTTAACCTTGCTGTTTCCATTTTTCTAGTTATAAGAATAAAGGAACACGGAACGAAAAACAACATTTTCTCTTCCATTCATTTCATTTTGTCGTCAACTCCAACTCATAATAATCAAAATATAATCTACTAGCTGACCTGGCAAACGTTGTTTGCCCTTGGAGATTTAAAAAATAGTTGAATTGAGATTTAAACTATCCTATCTCTCAAGTTGGATCGAACTGAACATGGTGTGCGAATTTTATTATAATCGGTTAAGTGGTTTAGGAGTCCATTGAGGACAAACATTGTGACACGAGATTTATATATATTATAATCTATAATCTACTAGCTGACCTGGCAAACGTTGTTTGCCCTTGGAGATTTAAAAAATAGTTGAATTGAGATTTAAACTATCCTATCTCTCAAGTTGGATCGAACTGAACATGGTGTGCGAATTTTATTATCCTATACCTTTAAACGAGCAATTCTTGTATATATATTTCTATATAATCTGGATCTCGGAAACGGCTGCACCGATTTTCATGAAATTTAGTATACAAGGGGTTTTGGGGGCGATAAATCGATCTAGCTAGGATTCATTTTTTTTAAATGTCGTATTTACCAATAAAAAAAATGTTACTCTATTCCTGACATCTATTGGCAAAAAGTTAAACTATTACAGTAATTTTCTGCTACCATCTATTGGTGAGTGGCTGTGATATTACCAAGCAAAGCTTGATCAACCAGGTATAATCATTTACTTCATATTTTTTCCCGATAGCTTGAAATCTGGGAAACTACATGACATCTATTAGCGAATAGTGAAACGAATTTTAATGACCGCGGCCGGCATTTGTTTTAACGAGAATAATATTATAATGCTAAAGGTAAAATATGACTTCTCCCGACATCTATTGGCGAGAAGTTATATTAATTTTTTTATGGAGTCAACGAATTGGGCGCGAAAATTCAAGTTTTATTTAGTTTTTGCTAATAGTGGGCATAGCTGGGCATTAACTCGTTAACATTTTGATTAACGGTTTAACTTTTAAGTTAACTTCTAAAAATGTTAACGGACACGTTAACTTCCGTTAATATGCAGAAGTCCGTTAATCGTTAATCCAATGCCTACTATACTTGCATAATAAATGTGAATTTGTTACGCTTTTACGTAGAAACTAGGTACTTAGCCGATCAACATGAAATTTTGTGCACATATTTTCAAAGGAATTGCGAAGTACATGATTATTATTAATTATATTTTATCCTCATGATGAATTGTAAAATGAACTTCAACATGTTAGTGTTCAAGAAGGGGAATATGCACCCTATGCCCGACTATTATCACACGTTTGAATTATACAAGTAAGTATTTTGTTTTTTCCTAAGTACCTAACCTAACTTCTAGACTCTAAACCAACAGGTTTTATTAATTCAGTAACGCAACAATATAAAAAGGCAATTTTACATAGGTAGGTATATTAACGGATTAACGATTAACGTTAACTTGCGTTAATTCTTCCGCAAAGTAACGCTTTAACGTTTAACGAAGCTAACTTATTTTGTAACGGATTAACGATTAACGAAGTTAAGTATTTGATTAACGGTGACCAGCTATGATAGTGGGCTAATAATTATAACATCGTAAGTTTATGGCAATGAGTTTTGCGGGCACAACATTAAAAGGGGCAAGGTGGTATTCTCTCGTTCATTCGAAATATTCGTATATTCTCCATTCGAAATAATGGGCCTTTGAAATTGGTTTTTAATCGTAGTTTCCCAATATCAAAATTAGCGTGCCATCCACAGAGCAAGATAATCCATGGCACAATTGGCAGGGCACTCAGCCGTGATAGGAAGGGGGTACGGGTTCAAGTCCCGTTGGCAGCGATAATTTTAAACACTCGAAATAAAATAACTTACGTAATAATTGGTTGATGTAATGTAAAAAATTAAGTATTAGTATAATATATAAATATTAAACTAATTACACTCGTGATTTTTATTTAAGGAGCACACCACGGGTGTGCTCGCGAAATTCAAATTTTTTGTGGTTTTTCGCGATTTTTAACCTAATAAGACATAATAGGCTTATGGCAGTCAAATTGCGATAATCCCAATATCTTTTTTACGTATTTATATAAAAATCTCTGCTCGAAAGTGTCGAGTTAAAGAAATTAGTCCGAGATTTGCGAGTTACTCACATAAAACTCGATACTCGGACTAATTTCCTAGAATATTTTTATGCAAAGATTTTGATATAATCATGCAAAGACGATTTTGCCATTCTCACAAATGCGTAATTAGCGAACAAACTGCAAAAAAACAATGAAAATTTTGAATTTCGCGGGCAGAGTCGTTGATTTCGCCTTAACCATACTTACGAGTTCATATTTTTTTTTATTATTATGTCGATAAGATCGAAAAATATTTTTTCATATTTCATCATTACATTAGTACCTATGTAATTCATATTTAAATATAGTTTCTACTCCAAATTACAATTTACAAAAAAAACCGAGCGAAGCTCGGTCATCCAGGTACTAATCGGTTAAGTAGTTTAGGAGTCCATTGAGGACAAACATTGTGACACGAGATTTATATATATTAAGATAACAAATCAATAGACCACCGCAGAGTTTTAGTTGTTGCTGCGCTATTTCATTATTTCCAGTTTTTAGGTCTGATTAGGGATACCTACCTTATCAGACTTAAAAACTGTCTGTCTGCAAGTTCATATTTGTTCTTAGGAGCTCGATTTTTACGATTTAGTAATTAGAATAGATGACACTTGCTTCCATCGCGTCGTCATCGATGATGGTGTAAAAATTTTTGTACTGATGTGTGAAAATCGGTCAATACTCCTCACTTGCCCCATATGTCCTAGATCTGACGACCTATTATTATTGGCCGTAAATATTTCCATGTTTTTCTTCTTATATTATTTGGGAGTAGGTAGTAGATAGTAGTACTCACAAAAATAATATAAGAAGAAATATTGAGAGATTGATTTAGAGATTGGTTTTTATATTTTGTCATAGTTACTGATCCAAGCTAATAATCCCATTATCGTGTTCCGAGATTTTCAAGTTCCCCGGTGCGTCGGGCCGAGATTCCGCGTTGATAGACATTTCAAAAGGTAACGAGATTATGTAAATAGCAAAAGGTAATTTAACTCAATATTCCTGTTGTGCGACTTTAATTTCCTGGATCAGGGAAGACCCGTCGATTCGTATCTGGATTATCGGTCATGGATCTGATGTTATATTGAGTTGAAAACTTTTTAATTAATGTTCCTTTAATTAATAAATTATGTAGGTAGGTACTAGATGACACGGTAGGTCTTATTTATAAACTTCATTTGAAGTAGGTAGTTCATGCATCCGAAGATGAAATCCTAAGTAGGTAGGTACTAACCATGAATACTACATAATACATGTAAGGAGTACAAAGTAAATGTTGTCAATTAGAAATCCCTACCTTAATAATTGGGAAAAAAGTAACT
The DNA here is from genome assembly GCA_963855885.1 of Coenonympha glycerion. NCBI lineage: Eukaryota > Metazoa > Arthropoda > Insecta > Lepidoptera > Nymphalidae > Coenonympha > Coenonympha glycerion. The sequence goes on along the minus strand of OY979637.1, from coordinate 8,000,256 downwards.
CCTACATACCATATTAAAGACATCTACCCAAATAGATGACTTAAGTAGGTAGCTATTTGTTATTGTGTTCTCATAAACTTGTTCAAGGAGAAATTAATTAAGCACAGCGTTCACTTAATAAATATGTGCTTATGTAGAGGCATACCTATGTGCGCCAGTTCATAGTTTTAATTATTCGTTTCATTAATCATATATTTCATTATAAATGATCCAGTAACGAATAACTGGACGTGAAAGCGGCGAGATAATCCGATCAATCGCAATTCGCGCCAAAGCCTCGCTCGAGAACAAGGGCCGGTAATGCCACAGTATAATTGCTGATAGCCGCTGGATTTATTAATTTATAACCCTCGTAAATAGTTCCTCCTGCGAATTACGAGTCCATCGTTTGTTCGGTTTATGGAGATCGCGTTTTGGTATGCTATCATAATTGCTAGACTATCTTATATAACCTAACCTAACCATTAATTAATACATATAGGTAAGTATTATGTACCTACACGTGTGTTTGCTTCTTTATCTATCTTTATCCATCCTACATCTATATCCTTTGGTAGAATTAACAAATAGGAAATGCCAAGAAATTGAAATAATTCTTTATACTTACAGTAAGTTTTGCGACCAAACACTATGCATCTCATGTTTTTCATAAAAACTTTGGTCAGAAATACTCATTTACTTTATTTTGGTTCCCGATACCTCCAATTATGGGAAACTACAGAAAATAATCTTTCGGAAACCAATATTGGGATAAACTGAAAAACTATAAATAAAATTTAAACTTTCGCGTCTGGATGTTATTCCTTAGCCGATGAGACACTGGTGATCAACTTTTATTTGTCGCTTAGGTAAAGCTTCATCTGCATCAAGCTCAGCTTCAAAGTATGCTTTTTTATTATGCATGCATACATGCATATTTCATATTATTTTGAAACTGCAATAGGTACCTACCTACGAGAAAACATCTTTATCATGTTCCAACTACCAACCCAGTGTTGTCTCTATATTAAAGTAATAACAGGCTGCAAGATATAAATTACACGTACCTAGGTACTACGTAGGTAAGTACCGCGAAGCATTCATACTCAGCATTTGGATTAGGCTCCAAGATAAGTATACTGTTTCAGCGGAGATCATCTACTCGCGCCTTATTACATCGCCATCAAATTGATCGATGTCCTGTCCGCGATTGAGTTGTATGATTCCTGCTACAGCCACGGTCTGCGTCTGCGCCAACTATAATAAAGGGCCTGTGCACTTCTTAGCTAATAACAAATGATGGAACGCTTGAGCTTGTATTGTACGAGCATTTCCGTACTTGAATAAAGGATATGCTGTCTCAAGATATACCTATGAAACAGCAAATTAATAAAATCACTACATACCGCTTGTTTTAGCTAGGTAAAAACCTCAGTTCTTAGTGAAGTTTTGTATGAGGCTTCGGCCGTGGCTAGTTATCACCGTGCCAGCAAATACACCGCCAATCGATTTAGCGTTCCAGCGCGATGCTGTTTAGAAATCTTTATGAGGAAGTTAACCTTCAAAGTTAGTACGATAACATTTTTAGCTGCATCATCACTTACCTTCAGGTGAGGTCTCAGTCAAGTACCTACTAGGTAATTTTTTGTATTAATATTCAAATAAAATACTGTTTCTATATATATACTACGTTTAGCATGCTCATCTGATAAAAAGATCCTTGAGTTTATTTATGCCAATGATTAAAGTTTTTGATACGTTACGGAATTCATTAAAATTAATATGGAAGAAGCTTAACTGTAAGAACCTAATTCGCGAGACGATTTATCGCTAATGCGATGGGCACATAAATGATTTTAGTGCCGTTTGGAGCCCCACGCTCGTTTCGTCGAGAAATTCAATGCGAAGTGTAATTTTCCTTCAACTAGGTTCAGTTGTAATTTTCATTACCCGTCCCAGAGGTTCGCGACCTAGGTACTCTAATTAGCTTAGATGCTTATGATTAAACGGCTCAGTCACGATTCGTCGATTTACTTCAAATCAGCTGCGGTTTTGTCTTGATAAGCTGAACATCAGTCAAGTTCAAGACTGTTCTCAACACATTTGCAAAAGGATTTATTTCAATTCACGAACATAACAAATGATTTAGTACAGACATACTTGAAAATAAGTACCTACCTACTTATTAGAACTTACACGACCGAGGTGCCTATTTCGTTTTGGTATTAAGGTATCGGGTTTTTAAAATCCTCGTATACCTAAGAGTCGTAAATAAAGATTATCCTTTAAATTTAAAAATACCAAGTATAAGCACTTTACTGTAATAAACGCGCTATTCATGAATTACTTATTTGTATTTTTTTTCAAAAATGTTATTTTTATGTAGATACTTAGAACTTGGTTAGGTGTAATAGGTACATAACGGGTTAAGCGAAATGGCATTAATTAAAACACAACCTTCGTGCACCTACAATCTACAGGTTTGAAAGGTCTTAAAATATCTCACAACAATGGGATTTTGATAAAGCTAAACTGGCATATCTATGTAAACATTATGAGTATGACTTTGCGGTTTTAAGATTGTAGGACAAATACCCGCGTTGCGACGTCGAGCTACAACGAAGAATTTCATTCATTCAATAATTTACGACGAAGTACAATACCATTATAATTAATAACCATATGAGCAGCAAAGTTAAACACATACCTCACTGGCACCGACAACAAACCTCAGGATATGGGCATCCAAAAGATTTACGTAAACTTTTTTCGTACAAGCAAACAATAGCGCCCTGCACCATCTGTTCAAATTCTATAGGTGGTGCTGAGCGGACTACAGCGTTGCCTTCAATGATATATTATATATCCTATACCTTAAACCTTTAAATGAGCAATTCTTGTATATATATTTCTATATAATCTAGATCTCGGAAACGGCTCCAACGATTTTCTTTTTTCATGGTATACAGGGGGTTTTGGGGGCGATAAATCGATCTAGCTAGGATTCATTTTTAGAAAATGTCGAATTTACCAAAAAAATAAAAATATGACTACTGCTGCCATCTATTGGCCACCGAGCGAAGCTCGATCACCCAGATATTATATATAAAGAGGGTTGCCTTACTGTTGGTGACCAAACAAGCATTTTTGGCACCGATAAACTGGCGACATTTTTACGCGCCGTCCGCCCTGTCCAGGGTACATATGTCTATTACTTCTATCTGATTCACAGAAGTTTTAATGTATAATTCATAGATTTAGATGCTATCAATGTTTAGAGTCCACTTCACGTGAACTTCATTGCTGATTTGCATGTTATCGCTTTTTCTCTACATACTAATTAAAACAGCGAGGTGTCAATTTGTGCGATAGGCTTGATTGATTCAATTGCGAGAGTTTTATCTGTGACTCGAAGAATAATTCGTACCTACATTGACTAAATGAATAGACAATAATATGTAAATTATTTTTTAAAAAAATTGAACCGACTTCAAAACCACAAATAGGCACTCAAAAGCGAAAAATAAATTAATATAATTATTATAACCGCTACTACCCACTCATCTATTTTGAAGTCGGTGCCAGCCAATTCAAATAGATAAGTAAATCTTTATAATAGTGCAAAACTACATCCATAGTATGTAGTAGTAGTAAGCTTCGCTGGCACCGACTTCAAAATAAATGAGTGGGTAGTAGCGGTTATAATAATTATATTAATTTATTTTTCGCTTTTGAGTGCCTATTTGTGGTTTTAAAGTCGGTTCAATTTTTTTTTTAAATAATTTATTTTACCCTTTTTAGTGCAAAAAAGTTTTTAAAGACAAGCTTTTATGATCTAGTTGCCACGTTTTAACCAAATTTAAAACGGACTATCACAATAAAATGCATGTACAATAATCACGGAAAATCCTAAATACCGATATAGGGATTAAACAGAGAACCTCTTTTTTTTGACGTCGGTCAATTAAAACATATATTTCAGTCAACTTGAGAATCTCCTTCTCTTTTGAAGTCCGATAAAATCTACACTGTACACTATTATACCGATCGCAAGCGATTTACTATTTTCCGTTGAGGAGTTCCGCTCTCCATCTCCGAAAATATTCATTAAATCTCGACGAAATTAAAACGAGTCTACCTATGATGTATGGCCTATCTAACAAAAAATGAATCATCTAAATCCGTTTTGCCGAACTCGAGATAATCGCGAACAAACTTAAATACAAATATGTCGATCAAACTAAGAACCTCTTATTTTTTTAAGTCGGTTAATATACTAAAACCTTCTCCAAAATGTAACAAATACTTTCCTGAAAACCGCATCAAAATCGGTTCAGCCAAACGTGAAATAATCGCGGACAAACATACATACATACATACATACATACACACACACATACATACATACATACGGGTCGAATACAGAACCTCTTTCTTTTTTTGAAGTCGGTTGAATAGTTTGTGAAATAAAAAACGTATTTAATACCAGACCAAAATGTTCTAATATTTCTTTCTTTCTCTTTCTAATATAGTATTCTAGAAACTACTTATTTTTGGTATAATAAAATTGTAAAACCATTTAAATCCAGATATTTTATTAAGATTACTAAATAAAATCTATAAAAGATAGAAAGAAACCAAAACATAAATGTTTAGTTAAGTATAACAAATCTCCAGGAAATTATAAAAATGATTTTTATTTACGTGGTAAATAATAATAACATTAATCATTGCAAAACAACGATCATATTATAAATACATAATATTTATGAAACAAATAATACTCGAATAAGTAAGGTAATTTGGTTGGACGTGGTAATTTGGTCTTTTGAAAGACTTCAACGCGCACCGAGCTCTTTACACTTGGAAACAGGTAGAGTAGAGTTGGTATAGTTGGTGAAGTTTTCGCCTTTATGACGTCGCCTGTCCTGAAAAAACATGATGACGAATCATGTTTATAGTCATGAATTAATAAATACATACAACTAGGTACCTACATATTTTTGTCAAATAAAATGACTGTTTTTGAAATTCAACCGACTTTATATTGGTTTACATAAACGTTTTTTGGTTCTGACTTTAAAAGTTGTTTTTTTTTGAAAATGTGAATTTGTGAAGCTTTAACCGCATTAGCTTTGTAAGGACAGAAGTTCAAAGAAAATAACCCATTTTCTTTGAACTTCTTTCCAAACAAATAAACCGTTATGACACTTAGAGTAGGTATCTACTCGTAAGAATACATTGTACAATATTCTAATTAGGCGCTCTGCCCCGAGTTATACAGTAACTAAAAATACAGTTAATAACTCTGTTAATAATCTCGTGCTAATTGCTTTTCAAGATTGTTCAAGCCATGCGCTTCAGGCTGTTTTCGCATTCTAGAGCAAAGAATAAACATCCTTGCTCGCTTCACGTATAAAACATCGCTCAGGGCCGTGTCCACAGACTAATCGCTCCCTTGGGAACTAGTTCTCTAATTACGTGGGACTCTCGTAATAGTCTCGAAAGCCTTTATTAATTTGCGTCGCCTGCAGTATATTAACGTCGGCAAATAGGTACACGTACGAGTAACTTATATGGCAGTGAACGTTGTTCAAACTTCGAACATCATAGCGAGTACTTGAGTCTGTCTGTGGCCAAAGGTGCTCCTAGGGTCACTAGATAAATAGGATTTTCCATACATGTCCGGTGAGTAGGCTGTGGGATTAGTAATAGGATATTTTTTTGTTGATAATATCTTGTCTGATAGGTATGTTTAAATACAAAAATCTGCAATTTTACACCCATACGCCTCAGAAATTTTGTTTTTCTTTCTCTGTCGTCAAATCAATAAATCAATCAAAAAAGACGAAATATATGATTACAATTATTTCATCTCTATTCCACGTTCAGTATAAAGCGGGGCTAGGAAATGTTAGTTCATTTAGTTACTTATAGCACTGCTTATAGGTACGAGTACAAGACAATCAACATGTAGGTACAAGAGACAAACAACAGAATCAATACACGATCAGTAAGATGACCAATGCAACGTGACTTTCTCATAACTATATCTGGCTCAGTAGTTCAGATAGGCCGGTAAGTAACGGATTTACATCTGGCGCGTCCTCGCACGTAGCGATGTTATTGTTTCCGCTCACTTATGCAGGTATTTTTCCATTTGCGCCTGCATTGTAGTTGATGTAGGTTGTGGTCTGTCTCCGCGCGGTTCCCGTTCATAGGTACTTATATTGACCGTGTCGCGGTCAAGAGTCCTCTCCGCGTCTGCTGATTGTTTGCTGAGCGGCTTTCACTCGCCGCCGCCCGACGCCGTGCGCCTCCCTTTACACCTGTCAATTTAAGCGTGCCACAGTCTCGCAATGCTACAAATATCGCACGCGGTAATTACAGAGCCACTTCCAATTTGCTAGTAGTAATAAGTTCGCCGCGTGTACTTTTTGCTATCGCAAAAAACCAACGACGACGCGCGACGTGCCAATACTGTTATTTTCGTTTTGCATATCGGTTTCGAACTCCGGTACTTATACGTCTATGATAGACGTCCCGCCATACGGTCCGCACGGGAGAGATCAGATATCGTTTCGTCCATTAGGAAAACATAAAACATACCACCTGTAATATGTACCCGCATCCGTCAAGATGCTATCTACGTGAAATAAATTAATGAATATAACCGAGATGAATCAACAGGGAGGCACTGTGACGGTGCAGATTCTGTTGTGAGATTCGCAATTCGGCATTAGAGGCCAGAACAATCAATCGGAGAGTAAATTGAGCCTCGTAATAGCGGTCGGTACAATACTAATTCGCCAATAAAAAGTACGACGTTACACGTAATTGTTCAGAGTGCAATGGCTTTTTACGTTCGTAATTGAAATGGATCTTAGGTCCGACTGACAAGGTGGTCGTTTGTGTCCGATGTGGTTTTACTGCTACAATCTCGGCTGGTTGGACTAATTGGGTACGGGGAGCGTAATAAGCGAGCGGCCATTAGGGTGCGCACGCGCAACCATCGGTGGCGGCGCGCGGCGCCCTGACCACAGAGAATGTATTAAAGCCCGCCGGAGGTGACATCGACCCGCGCGCCTGCGCCGTGCCACTGTGCCAGTCGCCAGTCGCCGCTTGCATCCGTCAGCGCGTATTTGCATGATGGACGATACATTACGCAGTATAGGGGTTATGATATGAATGGTATGATTCATACAAATTATTTTCAAATTTATTGCTCGCGAAGTATGCAGATATCAAATATCAGAATTCATGTAAGGATGCGAGCTTTTATAAAATATTAAAATGCACAATTTGTTATTCGTTCTGTAGAAGAAAAAAGCACGACGATATTTGCATATCGTAGGCAGTGATCTGACTCTTAAAACGCGGCACCTGCTAATCGCCGGAACAGCGTAACGAAACGCTTTCATGGAACGTCCTTTTCTTTTCTCAGCTTGCTTTAGTAAGCATGTTAAAGTACACTGCGGGTTATTATTTATGTAACTAGGTACGTCTGCATAGCTATCAGTAGCTAGCACATCTCTACGAGAATCTAAGCTCCTCAAAGTTTCGTTCTAGCCTCAGTAGGTATATTATAATCTGCTATACAAGAGCGTTCTCTAACTTTATATAACATTTTGAAGAGGCCATATTCTTTTGAGCAGTGGGATGGGAATGCACTTTAATAGATAGGTACTTATAATAATTCAGATTTTAAGTTCTAAATAATTGGCCTCGATAAAACGGGTAGAGTATATCTTAGTGAAAATATAAAAGTATGTTTACATTAAAATACTTGTATTGAGTGCAGGCTTAAGTTTTGACCCAATAATAAAAGTGAAAGGAACAATAATAAAAGTAAGAACGCTTGAGATATTCTCCAAGAGAGACACCATGCTTATGCATCCAGCGGTCAAGTCAAATTGAACATGCATTCCAAACGGCGGGTTGACTGCATGGGTAGTGGCTACTATGTCAATAGGTAAACATCATTTGAATAAATCACCCGTGACAGTTATTATTATCACGATAAAACTTAACTGTACATACAGCTAATAGATGTGTCAATTTGTAATTGCCATGCAATATGAGGGAGGTGCGGCCTGGTCTTCCATGCATCGTTGCGGTTGTGCTGCCACTGCTTGAGACTTTATGTATGTACCTGATGGAAAGTAATGATACCACCATCAATATGAACCTGAGGATGAGCCCATCGGAACATTTTACGTCAACCTTCTTCATACAGTTCGCGTGGTCCGCTGGGTCCTGTGCACACGTCTATTGATGATACAGTCTAGGATGAAAGCAACTCTGTTCTTTTCGGAGTCATGTGCCCTCGCGGCAACATTCCGCTCATGCAACGCAAGAAACCTAAACCTGGAAAAACTTATTGGAAATTTTCATGCCTAAGAGTTTGTGCTTCTTCTTAAAGGTGTGTGCTCTAGTCTAGTGTATAGTAACTAATCTATGGGTGTGTGTAACCTGTCAGCTGGTACTTTTTCAGTTTGATTGGCTACGGCTTAATTCAAGGAACTCGAGCCCACAAGTGGGCCGTAAACTTTTTGATGGAGGTTAAAAATGTTAGTGGGAAAGGATACACTTAGGGCGCCTTCAAATTAGCCGCAAAGTAAGCGCGTCGGAATGGCGTCTGCAGCGCCACACGCTACTCTGTAAATCTATGTAAATAAACAACGCGCGGCCGCGCGTCAGTTCATCGATCGACTAGAGCTGCGCACATGTATTTTTTGTACAAATCGAGCAGTGTTTTTTCGTTAGAGTCCGTCGTGAAACTATGTACAACACTACAATTCTCAAATCTAGCGACAGTAGCGCGGCGGACGCGCGTCTGTAGCGCTACAGCCGCGCTTCACTTTGCGGCTAATTTGAAGGCGCCCTTAACCAACTTTCTAGAAATAAAACGATGTTATAATGTAAAGTGTACTCTTTACTTTGCTTATCTGTAATAATATATAAACGTTCATAAAACCAGAGACGTGGTATTTATAAACATGCGACCAACCATATCAAAATTGTTGCTCAAAATATAACTAAATGTAAAATATACATTATGAAAGAATATTGGCCTTAGTTTACTAGAAAATTGTATTGCACAGCGAAAATGCTCATGCTCGTAGGTACATGTTTAAAAAAAATTCGAAGTTGATAAATAACACCCAAATTAAATATTTAATGTTGAATTTAGAATTCTGTAGTTTGCACCTTACTCCATATTTGCTCTTTATGTTATGTTTTAATTAATCCTTACAAATATTATTATGGACGAGTACATCATGAAAATAATTCTGTTGAAATACAGAAATATTCCTTTGCTTCAATACGACTATCTAAAACTTGTAGATTTCCCGTATATACGTAAGACTTCATGAAAACATTTGAACCTGCTAAAACAAATTAAACAACAGGAATTTCGAGGGAAAACTGTTGGAAGCCGTTTAAAAAACAAAAGTAATAGACAAAACAGTTATAGCTTGGCTGCATTTCACACCCTTGATACTAAATTACTCTAGACATGTCCTTGATGCCACGTTAAGTTACATTTTTTAAACATAGACCGAACTCATATTCTATTTACATTTACATATAAAATACAAACACAAAGTCAAATTGTTTGTACTCTAAGGTCAAGTTATTTAGCGATTCCTTAACACTAAACAGTCACTAACACTCTTAACTTTTTAGAAAATTTGAATAGATGTATATTATGCATTTTTACATCATACTAAAATTATAGAAAAAATTGGTGTACTTTTTTAGATCTTTAGATCTATATAATAAAAAGTTACAGCCATCACAAAACAATATCCGTAGGTATGAGTTTAACTCAATTTAACTTTTAATTAAATTAATTTTAGAGTTATCTTTAATAAACATATTAGCCAATAAAAAAAAATTAATTATGTAATAGCGATCACTCATAATAAATGCATTATTAACAATATTTATCAATGAACATAAACATTTAAAATATAGTTAAAATTATGCAAAAAAACTTAAACAATACAGCGTTATTTCTTATACATTTAATTGTATTGTCTTTTCATAAAGTTTGTTTGTTATTTGGAAAAATCCCATAGTACTCATAAGTAGGTGCCATAAAGAAATCGCATAAAGTTAAACATTGCTAAGTTAATAAATAAATTCGGTCCATTGCAATCCAAAAACAACTTGAATTGAATTTGACGACAGTAATATAATAAAAAAAATTACAATCTAAGAATAAAGCATGGCAACGAAAGATATTTTTTAATGGCCAATACTTATGCACATACATTTTATTCAAAAGCACAACAGTATTTTATTAGAGACATCGAACAATTAATTTCCGTGGAATTATCACAGATAACTAACAATCAATTTAAATTCTACCATAATATACTCGATATGATAAACCAATTTTTTGTTATATAATTTAAATAAGAAAACTCTTGACTATACGAATTATATCTGTGATATTAACACCGTATTACAATTAATCACATTTAATAGGTAAATCTACATGTAGCAGGATGTACATATTTCGACGTCTCCCAAAATTACATCCTGCACACCTTTAATTACACGTTATTTTTAACCGACTTCAAAAAAAGGAGGAGGTTCTCAATTCGTCGGAATCTTTTTTTTTTTTTTTTTTTTTTTCTATGTATGTTCACCGATTACTCGAAGACGCGTGGACCGATTTGAAAAATTCTTTTTTTGTTTAAGAGGGTTTTGTTTCCAGGTGGTCCCATTTTAATCAGGTCAGGATCTGATGATGGGATCCTGGAGAAATCGAGGGACCTCTTCAAATTTTATATGGACACATGAAACTATTTGATCATTATTAGAAAGAGTAATATTTTCCAAGTTGACCTACGGTCATCAAGTCAGGGTCTGATCATGGGATCTTGGTGAAATCGAGGGAACTCTTCAAATTTTGCTAGTATACTTAAAGCGAGTTGGGTATTTTTTATAGTTACCTGTGCATTTGCTAGCAGATACTGATTTGATGACTAAAGTCATCAAGTCAGGGTCTGATGATGGGATCTTGGTGAAAACGAGGGAACTCTTCAAATTTTGCTAGTATACTTGAAGCGAGTTGTATATTTTTTATAGTTACCTGTGCATTTGCTAGCAGATACTGATTTGATGACTAAAGTCATCAAGTCAGGGTCTGATGATGGGATCTTGGTGAATTTTAGGTATCTCTTCAGAGTTTATGAACACACCTCAAGCGATTTGGGTATTTTTACAACGCCTTGTGCATTTTATTGTTTTCCACTAAAAAGTATAAAATAAAAATGGGAAATGCTTTCCAAAAAACCAACTTCAAATGCCACTACAAAGAGTGAAATAATTTTTATTTAAATTTTAGGTACCTACACCAATTCGAAGTCGGGCGATTGCCTATGACTTCGTCATTTCTTCGCACATCAAGTAAGTTAGAGATTGTATGAAACATTGCCCGACTTCGAATTGGTGTAGGTACCTAAAATTTAAATAAAAATTATTTCACTCTTTGTAGTGGCATTTGAAGTTGGTTTTTTGGAAAGCATTTCCCATTTTTATTACTTTATTATTTAAGAGCATGAACATCGACTAGTACGAATATAAAAAGTTTTATTCAAAAAGCTACATTTTTATTTATGTATGTAAAATCCCCTAAGTATTTGAATAAAAGTTTTACACAGAATTATAAAGAAAAGGCTCTAGCATAATATTGTAGCACAGTAATTAAAATATGGATTATAATAAAAATGTGATGATAAACTTCTTATAACAGTCTTCGCCAAAGCATTGATAAAATCTATATTTCTATCTTATAATCTAATTATATATAATCTTCTATCTTCCCATACAATACAGAGTGTCGTAATTATTTATGTTTTATATGAATAAGTATATAAAATAACATAGTCGTTATGCTATGTTGCTTTAGTTAAAAAAAAACTAACATTTTTGTTCTTTCTAAGATCAATTTATTATTTCAACGTACCTACATGCTTCACTATAATAATAATATGACCAGACTTAGAAATTGGAGTAGGTTTATTGTCTAAAGTAAATCGAGCTGTAAAGCAGAATTCCTTCTGCTTTACGATTTCTGCTTTACGATACTTGATTTCTGTGTAAATTTCAACACAGTTAATTCTAATTTATTTTTATTGAAATAAAAAAGGTCAGGTTGTCAAAACTAAAAAAATAAACGTTATCGTATAAATGTGTCGGCCTGAGTTTTGACTTTAGAAGTTATAGACATTACCTACCGTGCCTTATTCAGATTAAAAAAAACAATCTTAACATCGTCTAATCTAAAAATGAACGCCTCTCTAAGTGTTTACAAGAATGATGTAGCGGAGGGGCGTTTCATTTTAAAGTAGACGATTATGTAAACCAGAGTTCACATTCGGGTTCTCTAGCGTTTTTCAATTATTGAGTTTGATGCTTATTCATTTGATTACAAAAACCAAGCTTTCGACGAAGCAATAACGGTATCGGTTAACTCGAACACTTCAGATTTAGCGCAAATCTGAATTGGCCCGCAGAACTTTTTTATAGGATCTGTGGGTTTAAAATTACAATCCAAGAGTTATATGCTAATTTCTTATATAATTTAATGTTTCAATTAAATGGCAACATAGCGTTACATAGTTAATTTATAAACGTTACCGCGTACGTAAGTAGCTACTTATTAACGGTAAGACTAATAAAAGGCACATATTTTCAGCAAAAATTAGCTGCTTTATTTAATAAGTTTAATATAGAATAGTCAGTTATAACTACATAATATTTACATAAGCAGTTAAAGCCGTTATATACACAATTTGCGGTTCGCCAAATACAAACAATACAAATAGGTGTAGGTGTGAACTCCACCATCGTGTTTGGCAAACTTAAACTGCAAATAGAAGTGTGCGTTCGTATCAGCGTTATAAAGACAACCAGGTAAGTAATACATTACTTACCTGTTTGGACGGTGGGGAATATAAATGAAATAAACTTTAAAATAAGTCGCCCAACTACCGTATGGGGCTCGATATTTATATCGTTAGTCAATGCAATGGTTCAAAGTCATTTTTATCATTCTCTCCTATACATTACGTTTGTAGAGGCAAGACTCTCAATAAATAAAATGCTAAAACGCTTGACGTTTTCGTTCCTTTACGTAGCGATCCGACCAAAAAGCGAATAACATGAAAAATAAAGTTGAAAATAGAATTCATTAGAATAGAAAAATGACATGTAACTAGTTTTCGACATCGCTAACGATATTTTAAAGACGACTGTCCACACTCGTCACCGTTATGTAAATATACGGTTAATATCGAACACTGGCAATCTAATACGCATCTTAAAAAATAAATGACATGTTTTTATGGCAAGACTTGAAATTAATATAGAGAGACGATGCACCAGTTTGAACTCCCAGCCGAAATCCGGAGACGTTAACCGACGCTGAGGTAAACGGAGCGTCGGAAGACGGAGCGGCACCGGCTTAGCTTTTTTGAACGAATTCCAAACACGACCGTCGTCGCAGCAGTTTCGGGTAATTAAGCGGTCTGTTCTACGCGTAATTACATGTGAAAATAGCTTTGTAAATGGCGCGGGGTCATTGGCCTGCCGTGTAAAAAATGCGGTAAAAACGTCGGTAAAAAGTGTGCGAGCGCGTCATAACATGCGCACGTCACAGGATTATGAATGAGTCGCCTGCGGCGCGCGCGCAGCCCTTCCGACACCCACCACGGCATGGCTGCCGTTTTTGTTCAACATTTTATGCTATATAGGAAAAAGACCCCATCCCTTCTAGCAAGACTGCGTTCGAGCTCCAATAGCATCCTGAAACTGTTTGCAGCCAAATTGGACTCTCCTTTCCTAGAGCATACTATGAAGTTGCTTATGAAATGAATATTTTTGAAATGGACTCTAGCTTAACTATTAAACTTGTGCCCGTAGCAGAAAAAAATATAAGAGTTTCATCCAATTTGGGCCTAAGTTATCTGAATAAAGATATTAATTTAAGTGGTAGTATGCAAATGTCAAATTCCAAAGTTCACATGAAAATACAAAATCTTTGGAGAAGCACTCATTTAAAATATGTACTTAAACAGACAAATACATGCCAATGTATAGGAGTGGAAATGCAAGCCATAGAGGTAATCATTATAATCGACAATATTGATACCAATTAAAAATGTTTACTCACTAAGCTCATTATTGTTTGAAGTTGAATGTACACTGAATAAGCCGAAACTGGCGAGGAGTTGTAGCCGCGCCGCGCATCCTTTGTGTGCTAATGAGAGCTCAACACAGGTGGCTCGTGATGCGCCCGGCCAAAACAAATATGATGTCACGTCGACGGTAATGTAAGCTCATTAATTTATCGCTCATTGTGATCTAAATTTGAAAATGTCGCTGTGCAGTTCTTGTATCGCGATCTAAATTAGACCCGGCCGCTGCTTCCTACGGCCATTGTTTTGCGGTTTGGGCTTCCCACGTTTATATTCGGTCCGTTTTATTCTGTAACGCAACTTGAATCTTTCTTTACAGGTATCCGTTACTTTAGAGAGGTAATCGAGTTACGAAAGTTATAATAATTTTCTGTAATTTTGGCACTCTGAAATTGTTCAGCTATTAGGTTACAAATTGTATTTCACTGTGACCAATCTGGGCCAGTATTATAATCTTACTGCCTAAAAAATAAACGTGGACTAGCGGTGGAATTGATAAACCCCGTTTCGTCTTTCTCTGTCATCAATGATTTGATATTCGAAGGAAAAAGAAAATCAACGATTATAAACCCAGGAATAAACCAAAGAATAGTTACCTATTCCTACGCTATTCCAGGTTTATTTAACGGAGAAACAGTATTAAAAATTCCTGAACATTTAAAATTCCGCAAAGGAATTTCTTTATAGTGTTTCTAATACGCCTAACAATTTCGTACTCTATTCTTATGTAACTATAATACGGGATGTTGGGCTTTATAGATTTAATTTTAACATTCGCCATTAACTGAATTTGTCATTAAATGAGAAGATAGATCTCTACAAAAAAACCGAGCAAATTCTCTATTTAGTGCGATATAAATCGGTTTCATTAAGTAATAAAACTAACACTTCTCAGTATTCTATAGTGTGTTATTAAATATCGATAAAAATACAACAGATTTTATAGAAAAACAACCCCACAGTTACTTTTAGTAACTTTCGACATTAGCGCATTTAAAAATATTACCAAGCTGTTTTGTCCACGAAAATCTTTGTTTTTAATGCCCCTAAAATATTGCTCGATCAATTCTACTCCCGGACACAATGTATTATTAAATACCTTTTAAATAACTTACGGGAACGGTAGGTTTTTACTGCATACGTCGAAAATGGGACACCGGACAAGTAGGTACAGTTGTAGTGCGTGGGAATACCATGCTGCTGAAGATTACAGCTGTCGAGATATATTTTATAACAGAAAGTACTTTGACGGTTATTTCTGAACAACAAGTAACGAGATTTTACAAGTGTAAATTAATTTTCCGCTATAATTACAGAAATTATTCATTTAAATATAACATCTATTAATTCTGCCTAAGGTCTGAAGAGGGCTTGTGTACAACAATTTTCCTTACTCTGCGGTGAAGTATTCGTGGTATTCAAATACCGCCGAGTATGATAAATTTTATACGTGTTCAAAAATTTATAGGAATTGCCTCTCTAATGGCCTCTTAATTTATCGATCGACGGTCGAAGAAGATCTATTTATATTTTATCATTTGCGCGTACTTGTGTTAACCAATCCAAATACTAATAAAATAAAATGCCCCTTTTGTCTACTACATACAGCGATGTTATAGACCAGTGAAGTTATGCAAAATCGGGTTTCAGATTTATTATTTTCTGTAATTCTTAATTAATTTTATCATTGTAGGGATAAGTAGTTACAAAAATTGTACGATTTTTCTTAACATCAGTAAACCATTGGGTCGTCTACATTTATTATGTTTGATGTACAAATTGAGACCTCATGTGAATCGCTGAAGAATGTCTGTGGTGATCCCTTTGAAGAAGTCGAGTACCTCTGCACCATCGCCCTCGGGATCTGTCCCAGCGAGATTCTGACCGACTGCCTGTAAATAAAAATATTCCTGTTTGTAATGTATCGCTGATTTAAGACTCATTTATAATGGCTACAATTTACCAGTACCTACTGCGATAAAATATTCGATTAATTAGCAGCAAATAAAAAAATAAAAGTAAAATTATTTATATAACAAGATAATTCGCGATAGTTAAATAATTCACGATGTAGCAAAATATTAAGCACATACCAAAGTAATATAAATTTTATTTATTACAACCAATTAAACAATCAGTATTGGTTATAAGATAACCAATAAATACACGCGAAACATAAACTAAAGTTATTGAAATTGATATGTTTATTGTATGGTAACCGTTATTAACTGTTCTCGTATATTTGTATATCACCGCATTATTTCAAATCGAATCCGAGCACAGGATTTATATAGTTCGTTAGTGGATTACCGACATTTATTAGGGCTTCGATATCAAACATCTATATACGGAAATCGTTAGTAATAATTAAAATATGTGCACTTGGTATCTATTTGCATAAAACTTTGCACACGTGATACTACTTCGTATACTAAGGGACTGATTGCGTAAGGAAAATGTATTCATCGTTATCGTAATCGTTAGCGAATTCTGACCCCCGATTTGCTGACACAAATCAGGGATCCAATCAGGGGGCAGAATTGTAAACGATGACGATAACTATGAATAAGTTTTTCTTGGACAATCTAGGGGCTGAGCTATATATTTTTCCTATCGCTCTGATTGCTGATTATAGACTTTGTATGATAATAAGTAATCTTAGCCGTAATGGTAAAATTAGTACTCGGACGTGTAAAACTATGTTTAATGATCGTAATAAGAACAATTGACTAGTTTTTCTCGGAACCTTTACGCAAATGGCAAAATGATAGCCCACAAAACGCGTGAAGATAATTTAATCATGATAATATACAAAACTCGCCCGAGGGCAAATTGTCCCGTTTAGGTGTTTAGAGGTAATGAGAGACAAAAAAAATAGCGACCCACTTTTTTAAGACAAGAGATAGCATCACAAAAACTTAATGAATGGGACACAGACACAGGCAGCAATGAGTGTGTTCCGTGCTCATTGTTGTCGATTTCTCATAGCGATTTGCTAATAACTGTTATTATTAGCCGGCTCCGAGTTGCGTGCGGACTACCAGACTTGCGAGTGCAAAAAAATACAATTACACCGAAACGGTATCAGTAAATTAGTCTTATTAGGACGTGATATGACTGTCGCCTCGAGTGTGTACATTCTACAATCGACGTCGTTTTTAGGGTTCCGTACCCAAAGGATAAAAACGGGACCCTATTACTAAGACTTTGCTGTTCTTTCGTCCGTCCGTCCGTCTGTCACCAGGCTGTATCTCTTGAATCGTGATAGCTAGAGACTTCAAATGTTCACAGATGATGTATTTCTGTTGCCGCTATAACAAAAAATACAAAAAAATAGAAAAAGTTAAATATTTAAGGGGGCTCCCATACAACAAACGTGATTATTTTGCTTGTTTTTGCTCGATATTAATAACGGTAAAAGGTAGACGCTTCTAATATTCACGGAATATTTAATTATGTACTCTCTTTGAAAAAATAAAACAAATATTTAAGGGGGTCTCCCATACAAGAAACGTGATTTTTTGTTCGTGTTTGAATTTGGTGGGCAGGGTTGTTCGGTTTTTTTTTGTCTAGACGTCAGTGTTACGCTCCGACATGTATCGGAGGGTTGTTCGGTTTATTTTAATACTATTGATAATGGATTTTTATTGTACGGTGCGCGAGCCCGACTCGCACTTGACCCATTTTTGTGATAACAGGCTAGGTGACGCCTTGAATTCATTTAATAAGGAGCGTAAGTAATTCTAATTAGATCCAGGGATCATCGATCCCTTGATCCAGTCAAACGGCTTAGTTAGCATTTTTGCACAACAGTGATGCCTTGGGCGGAAAGATGGCGCTCTTATTTTTTACCACTCCAAACATCAATCTTGATAATTAATTACAGCTCATATTACATGGTATTTACTAACCAATCAATTTTTTTTATAGAGATTTAGTTTGAGCACAATATTATGTTGCGAATAAGTTCGCCTCTCACATAACATGTACTGTTATAACGCTTTTAGGAATAATATAGTGTCTTTACAGACGTGCGTATAAAATAAGCCTTTAATAAAATTCGTAATCATAAAAATAGGTTTTTATATTTTCAAAGCGCAGCGTCCTGGTATGTACTCGTATCATTGATATCGTGAGATACCATTATTTCCATGACACTCATACAAATAATAAATGTATGAATAATTTATCAATAAACTCGGATTATAACTACAAATCATGGTATTAGACACACGGCATATGGTGTTTCTTTTAATATAATTTAATGCAGGAATTGAAAGAAATATGGCACTATATTTCATGAACCGATAGCAGTTTCAATTGACTTATTTTCAGCACGAAGCCTCTCTAAACGTATTTGGAAAGTCATTATAATACCCCTATTGTTTGAGTGACAATAGGTATTTTAGCCTTTGAACTGTTTATAGTAATTTAGAGCTTACGCAACGTTTTCTCTGATAAACCATATACCGCAGTGCATAATCCCGATTCTGATTCGAGCCGAAATCAGCTCGGTATTACGCAATCCCATTGTATTGGGATGCATTGGAATATGAGAGTGCGGAATAAATAGTGGGCATTTGAATGGAGATGGGCACATAATATATTATACTGTGTTTCATAGATTTATGAACGTCAGAATTAGACTTATGAATTAATGTCTCAGCATGATGAGTGCAGTGCAGTGTGTCTTTTGATATTGCAATGCAAAGTTCTGGGACGCACTGTATCTAAATAGGCGTATCACTTGATACTAAGTATGTAGATGTCTTTCACGTGTAATCATTCTTTGTTATAGAAAAACCACATATAGGAATTTATACTAATACCAACGCCTGCTTCGGAGTCCCAAACATATATGCACCCAATAGATTGCACTTAGGCGGGATAGGATCAAAGATCTCACTTAGTCTAGTCATTGCTCATCTGTCTACGAGCTGAGAGCCGCAATTTCATTAGGCGCGAACCGCGATTCACTATATTCATTAGGCCTCACTCGAAGTCCAGTTACGTCAGGCTAACGTGTTATTTTTTCACCTGATGGATTGGCGGCGACAGCGCTGGTGGTATGTGGCCTTATCGGAGAGGAAACGATTAAGATCTGAGTCGTCCATGTCGCGATTGTAGATGGAGGGGTCATTACGCCGAAACGCCTGGACCGATGACGCCGGGCAACGGTACCCGGTCACAGTAAGAGGTGGCTTGAGGCAGTTTTTGACAACTTAATATCGTAGCTTTGTTTACGGTAGCGGAGGTTAATTAGCACTCCATAAAACTGATAGTGATCTTAGATTTTATTTTAGATTAATGCGTTCGTGTCATGTGATCATGATGAAGTATCAACTGAGAGTATCAATTTGTCGGGAAGCGATATGTGTGTCATTTCATTGTTAGTGAGTGAATGATTCTACGAATGGCGGTTCTAGAGATTGCAATTAGGTTAATTGCAAAGATTTAAATACAAAAAACAAGTACTTATACTAGGAAGTGTCAAACTGTACCTTTTTAGGATGAACCGACTTCAACATACACTTAACTGTGTCACTAAATAAAATTACAAAAGCGATTGTAATGAAGATTTTAGAGAAATTAACTGATGCACGAAAAAAATTTGGATGAAAATCGATATTTTTGGAAAAAAACTATAAACAAACAAAGTTAATACTTATATACGCTTTATTTGGGTGTGAATTTGCTTTAAATAATATAATACTATCAAAAACGATAATGTTTCCGTGACATTGGTTTCGTATAACAATAATTTCACAGTTATCAAAACTGTGCCCTAAATGTAATTTAATATACTTTCGACTGCTGAAAGCGTTGAGCTGCATCTTCCAAAATGCCGACAAGAACCCGATTTGAGTTGAAAGTACGTGAGTAAGTATAATACACCTAAAAGCAAATAAAAATACAAAATTTCGTCTGGTGGTATTTCAAACACATGAGTAAAAAGGAATTTTAAAAATTTTACGAATAAAATTAAATTATTCGCACTGAGTACCAAATACCATTCGTACAATAGGAGTAGGTAAGGAGGTAGCTGAGTAGCTAGGTATACTCTTCTCATAAGTAAGATATCGATTGAAGTTAAAGCTGTAGACAAAAACATTAACGGAAATTATAACGTGAGAAAGGAAGATAAACCAGACACTCCCTATAGTGTGCTTCCAGCCTTCCATGCATGATATTTATAAAGTAGTAAGTCCATTAGCAGACAAAATACAAGTTTTACCTATATGAGTAACCCATGCTGTATGATGTGACTATGGCTCTAGGATTTTTGACCAGGACGGGCGACTAAAAAGAATGGTTTGGCCATTAATAATAATAATAATTTATGTCACAGGCATACAGCACACGGAACACCATACTCCATACACACGCTCATACAAAAACCCAATGAAAGTCGAAAGTCAAGCTTTCACTTGTCGGCGGCATCTATTGTCCTTTGCACACTCGTTTTTTTAACAATATAGTTTTAATACAGGATGTTCTTTTGGTAACGGTGAAATAAATTGATGCGAATGTTCATTCTAAAATCTTAAGCCGGTTAAGAGTTAAGAGATATGTAAACAACAATATGGCCTTTGAAAATCTAATATTACCTATACCCTAAATACAAGTGTATGTGTTTATTTTGTTAGCTAAACCGGTAAATCGATCTTATAAAAGCTACAGAAATAAGCACCTAAAACATCTAAATAAGGTTATTTAGATACCTTTATGGTTTTATCCTAGCGATTGCTCTCTGTTTTAAATAACCTTGTATCAGTATTTTTCGACAATAGAGACATTGGGTGGTACAAATTTTGGAATCACATGATTGGCCAGAGGACTTAAAGCTCATTTCCAGCCAATCACGTGTGACGGTTATTACAAAATACGAGTACAGGGGCCGTACCACCAACTCTTATAGCAGTATTATTGTAATATTGTTTTGGCATTTTCATACAATGTCAGTATGAAAATTTGAAAACAATATTACAATAATACTGCTATAAGAGTTGGTGGTACGGCCCCAGAACTTAGGATTCTTTATATGTTACGAACATACGAAATAAGGACTAATACTAGTAAGCTTTATCTTCAAACCGTTGTGGGTTATTTAAAAATCTTCGTTATTTTTTTCTCGGTTTTTTAAATCGAGCCACCCTGTACCTCGAGCAGTTTAAACTTTCGCCTCAATGACTGCTCGCAAGGGAGCAGCCTGTATGGTAAATGGTCAAATTATTGGTAGAAGCCTAGGTGATTAGGTCAGGTAAGTTATTACAGTCTAAATTGCTATGCGGTAGATGTCTGTCAGTCACCATTGACGGTTTATTAGATATTCTATTCATTTCGTGAAGCCGTGTTATTATTTCTGAACATAATAGTAGAACGTGAGATTCGAAAAAGTTTTAAACTATTTCTAGCCCAAGAAGTAGTTCGAACACATACATAATTTATAACGGTCAATATTGCCTCGAAAATTCCTATTAGGTTTTACCCGTTTCGAGAGAACGAATTTCCAATATCAATATGTGTAGTTACCAAAACATAGTTAATAGCTGTTATTAAGCAAAGTACCTACCGAGAACTGTATATTCAATCAACAGTTAATTTGTTTAATGGATTCTTTAAATAACAATTATTATTTATTAAAAAAACATGTACGCAACATGTTAAACACGACTTTGACCAGTGTGCCGTTAGTATAAAGTAGCAGACACACAAAAATCTGGCCATGGCTGCCTGGGACTTTAGGAATAGGCCGAGTTCAAAAAAGTAGGAGGTTCTGAACTGTACTGTATTTTTATGTTTGTAACCTCAGAACTTTTGAGTGGGTGAACCGATTTTGATGATTCTTTTTTATTTCAAAGCTGATGATTCCCGTATGGTCCCATTTTAATTTGGTCCAGTTCTGATGGCATCCTAACCCTAACCCTATACCTAAATATTATTTTGCATGAAGAATGTGCGCAACAATGCACAAATAAGTCAATATCACGGAAACCGATTTCAATGCTTCTTTTCTTATTTCAAAGAATGTATTTCACAGGTAGTTTAATGAGTATTGAAATCGCTTTTTTTTGTTAAAATTTTGCAATATCTTGTGTGCTGTGATATAAAGCTCAATCCGATCCGATAAAATATGATATGAAAAGACTAGTATTGGTATTCAACAAAATCACAGAGTATCAAGAGTTTGTGAATTTGAATTCTTCTAGATTCTAGAGACCAGACAACATATTAACGTTGTGAACTGCGACCTTCACGAATTATTAGATACGGTGTGTACTACGAGCAACGGTGTAGGGGATCAAGATGAAATACAATGTTGCACATTTTACAATCCGCAACTTTGTAAGGCCGTCCTTATAAGTTTAATAATTGTGAAGATAAATTAATAAAAAAAAAAGATTCCGACGAATTGAGAACCTCCTCCTTTTATTGAAGTCGGTTAAAAAATCGAAACGGAAGCTTACAAATTTGGTCAATTTTTTCGATATCCAATATGTAAAATTGTCGTGTCAAAGTGTTTGTATTCAAACTCCTCCCAAACAGATTGACAGAAATTTTTGTCTACGATACCGATCGTAGACAAAAATTTGAGGATTTTTTATACCACAGAATGGCAAAACAACATTTGCATGGCCAGATGGTTTTATTAAAAAAATATACACAGAACTAAATTAATACATCGAAAATATTTTTTAGTACCTAGGCACAGAGTGTAGATATAATGTCCATCATCTTTGAACTAGGTATCTTTTTGTACCTACTTTACATACTTCTTTGAATGATAAAAAAACCTGGGCGGGTCATATTATTTCTAATAATATTAATTATAATAATAATGTCTATTAGATTGGTACCAAACAACTTCCATTTACTCAAGCTCATGTAAGGTCATCGAAAGCTAATTTTCATTACACGCCTCTTCGCCGTAGTCATAATAAAAGCTACTTTGTAGCTTTAATAGAAACATCGCCGAGCTATGTGCCCCAAAATTATAATTCAATCTACTGGTATTAATTTTTTATCTACATACTAAAGGATTTCTTTTTTTACATATATATAATATCATAATAATTTGCATGGAGACTAACGAGAAAGTCTGGTTGATAATATTTTTTTAGTTATACAAGCGAAAAACCTACTTTCATATTCCTTTCACGGCGAAAATGAAATGAAATATATTAAGTATACAAACATAGAGTATAAAACATTTTGAGCAAATAAAGTGATTTGTAAAGAGCAAACATTAGGTAATTTTTGTAAACATTAGCTATTTTTACTATTATTATAAAAAAATGAGAGTTTGTCTTATTTTTATTCCTTCACGCCACAACTACTGAATGAATTGAAAATAGATTAATTATTATTCTACACTTAACTAACATTGATACAGATTTTTCAAATTATGCAAAATATTCATTCTAGATCCATGTAAAAGGCCTTTGGAAATCCATGATTCCCGCGAGATTGGTAAAAAACGAAATTTAACACGAGTAAAGCAGCGGAAAAAAGAAGAATTAGTTTTTCCCGCTGTTGTGATGTAGGTAGAGAATCTCTACTAGAGATGTATCTATCATATCCGGATGTCTTCAAAAAAATGTATTTACAGCGCTTTGAACTTAGTGTACACACTTGAAAGTTCCGTATATAGCTGTCGAATACAATTCGTAATACAATTCGTTCGATGGATAATTCAGCAGCCAAACTTCCGACGACCGATAGTTACGCAGGTGTGTCTCGAAACTAATAAGTCTTATGACACAACATTATTTTCTAGTCCAAGGTTTTAAGGGTTGTATAACCACGGGTGAGTCTGTGTTCATAAGAAAAATACCTCTTTCT
This sequence comes from Coenonympha glycerion, assembly GCA_963855885.1. Classification (NCBI taxonomy): domain Eukaryota; kingdom Metazoa; phylum Arthropoda; class Insecta; order Lepidoptera; family Nymphalidae; genus Coenonympha; species Coenonympha glycerion. The sequence goes on along the minus strand of OY979637.1, from coordinate 7,976,218 downwards.
GCAGGAGAGGGACAAAGTCGGTTGCCTGTCACAAATCGCCCCAAATGACTGCCCGCTTCCCTCGATCTACCGACGCCAGCAGCCCGGACTGTGAGTGCCACGACACTGCCGTTACTGCTGATCTGTTGGAGAAATAGAACAATACAATTAGTGAGACCACATACAAGTAGTTAAACGTAGCGTGGGGCGCCCTCCAGACTCCAGTTCATTGGGCCGACGACATTAAGCGGGTGGCGGGAAGCGGTTGGATGAGGAAGGCTGTGGTGGCGTTAGCTTGGGAAGGCCTGTGTTCAACAGTGGACGTCTGCAGGCTTATATGATGATGATAATTATGATGACAGTGTGTGAATTATTTATTCGTAGTTCATTAGAATTTTTTTAAACAATTGCCAATATTATAAGGTTGTTTTTTGTGTATTCAAAGTTTGTTTTCAAGAGGAGGATGACACGGATAGAAATGAAAAATGTAGGGCCTAAAACAACGATTTCAACTTTCTTTTGATGTCTTTCAGGGTTCAATAACAAGATATACCTAGAAACAAAAGCGAACGAAACCGCTGGAAACTACTACTTTAGAAGAAAATTACTTCAATGGTAGGGCAAGTTCAATAAGTCTAGGTCAAATGCTAGGAAAGTAAACAGCACCTATACCTACTGATATGCATATATGGCTCCAGGTATTTGCGAAAGTTAACTGCAAAATCGTCAAATATACTAGGTACTCGTATATGAGCTTTGACATTTCCAGAGTCGACTAAGCGCTAAGTAATGGTTCAGAGCGAAATATTTTCTCAACACGGGATCACGACTAGAAACGAATGACCTTTATCACGTCAGCGAGTTCACTTAGTACTTATAGGAAATTTGACTAGATTTATTCTGCACCAATACCATGAAAGATGTCCCTTCTTCTTCTTAAGACGGTTCCCAATGTTCGAACTATCCATGGTTTGCCTTACTAGAGATAGAAATTAATAACTTGTATGGAGTTTAATGTCACATTGATATCTCTAGTGCAAACACAAAATAGATAGAAAATTATTAATATTGAGCGGTTGTGTTTATCTCATTTGGAACACTGCTTGGGATTTTATTCTCTTCACGAGCATACACCACTTCTCCTTGCTTGTTGAGATCCCGGTGCACATCATGCAACAGACCACCAACAGCAGCCTTGACTTGGTCAGTCCATTTCTTGGGCGATCTTCCGTGTTGTCCATAAAAGACATCCACTTCTGAAAGACATCTAACACACTTGCTTTTTTCTGCTATCACGTATGAACCGGTTATTCAACTCGGGTTGCCGGCATCCGACGCTCTTGATTTTTGGCATTATCAAATGCACTCGCGAGACAAGAATTACGAGGCCTGCTCGCCGACGTAATCTTAGGTTAAAAGGTCATTAAATGCCAGCAGATAGTGCTGTTTTATGACGAAACTGGTGCATTTTATGTCGGCTGGACCGTTATGCTTCTGAGAACTCTGAAGGTGGCTATGAACGGTATCCCTCGTTATAAGGTCGTACATTACAAATATTATGCTGGCGCTCGAATCCGTGTCACTAGCACTTAGAAGATACTCATCGTGACTGTTATTTAATGCGTAGCGCCTAATGAGCCGAACAAAAAAAATTAAAGAATGCATTGATTGGTGTTGTCAGTTTACTATTATCGATGAAAAGCTAAATGTGGTCAGGCTATACAGATGATGAGCTCGAATAAACATTCAAAATAGTATAAGCGCTAGTTACATAGTAAGGTGAGTAGGTACATAAAACCCATCGATGGCCGATAGTCTTAGTTGGAGAATAGATGATTTGGTGCGTCGTTTCGATTGTCGGAAGCCGCTATACGGTTTTATATCTCATTATGCGGGTTAAGGCCTCATAAACAAGAATTAGAGTGAATTTGCTCGGTTCGTTTACACATACCGCTCCCGGTTGCGTTTAACGAGCTAAGGAATATCCGATATGGTACTAGGAAGCGACGGTAATACCTGGTGAAATAGCATACAATTGTGTTTGAAACGCATACGCAACAAAAGCGATATACCTAACAGTACATTATTTATTTTATGGAGATAACGAGATGTACTCGCACATAAAATACATTGCTAATTTTCTGTTTTGGCACCTGCGTTTTATTAATACATAATATTCATAGATACATATCTATTGAAGATCAAGCTTTACTACTTGACGAAGTTAACGGTCATTTTATTTGATTCGCAAGTAATTAACATGCTAATTCAATGGCGTAGGTAAATAGTTAAGAAACAATTTTCAATAATTGAAAATGGTATATCGTCCAATCATAGGGCTAAATTAAATATCGGAGGCAATAAAACAGTCAATCATATCACCAATAAATATTTAATCTATTAAACATCGATAGCATTGATTAAATATAACGTGTCGCAGGAAGTTAAATTTTTTTACTATATATGTGTAAATGGGAATTAGGTTTTATAAATAATAATGAAATATTTAAAGGTATCTTATTTCAGGACTAAGTTAGTCCAAATGTGTTTTGAATTATAAAATCGTATTTCATTACACGTAAATTATTTAATGGGATGTTCATATATTTTAATGAATAATGTTAACAGCACTATAAACAAAACTTAATTAATTTTAAAAATGTAATAGGTACTAAAGACATAAAAGTGACGATAAAAATGTTTTTAGGGCATTTTTAAGCATTAAATTATATTTAATGCTAATCTGAATTTATATCAAATGCCGTGTCGCGCCGTTATATATTATTTCTTTTGTCAGAGCTTATGGGTCCATTTCATATTGATTTAGGTAAATTTTACTTTACATTAATTCCGGATCAAGTGGCCCAAACAAGGAACACATATATAACTAGTTTTTCAAAAGCGTTCGTCTCTTGTTACATTAACCGTCAAACAAATAAGCGTGAAGTAAATCTCTATTCCATAGAGGTCCAATAGAACACCCTCGACTTCAAAAGTGCGGCAAAAAATATTTTGCCTAAATTGGCAAACTTTTCACTCACACTAGCATTTGCGCACCATACAAATTTCAAATTGACACACTCACACTTCAAGAAAAAGTTGCCGCACTCACGGAGCTGTCGTTGTTAGGTAGGGCTCTATCTAGTCGGAGCACGAGCGACGACCTATTATAAATCTATGGTCTATTCTATGTTTATTTTTAAGGGAGTTCTTTGATACGGAATACATAAAGTAATTTTAATAAAAAACATCAATATAAGCCTAAAGTAAAGCTGTGGCAGCTTAAGGATGCCCTAACCTACGATGTCTCCCATACATTCGTAATACCAAAATCATTTGTGATTCGTGCAAATTTCGATCATGTTGTGGTGTTATTCGGGTTCATAAAGTAATAATCTATGCTCCTGGCCATATTTAGTTAGGAAATACTTCTCTAAAACAAAACATAAATAAATTTTGATGTGCATATTTTTGCGTCAAAAAGGACATGTATTCTGCTTATTTGTTTTGTAATAAAAACAACACTAAAATGTAAGTAAAACGAATAACATAAAATTAACAAAGACATACAACTATCGCCGTTTTTTTACAATTGATAGGATTGACAGACATTGGAGCGCAAGGCTCCAACGTCTGATGGGCAGAAATTATGAGGTCTGGGATGGAGGGCGCTTACTTATAAAATGTCTATTCACTCTTCTCTTGAAAACACCCAGGTTGTACTTGGCTGGGAACACGGAAGCTGGAAGGGTGTTTCACACCTTAGCGGTTCCTGTCAGAAACGTAGAAGAAAAACGTATCGTTCGAGTACGCTGGACATGAACTCTATTACCCATCATAAGGATGCCATTCCTCTCAACGTCTCAACCAGTGGCGTATTTTAAAAATCAGCGCCCCGGGCCTTGGAGGACTTGCCGCCCTATATAAGGACAAAAAAATTTCATCTCACCCGCTAAGCTTAATTTTTCTCTCATATACATATTTTCCTTGAGAGGAAAAATTGTGTAATATAATTATTTAATTATTACGTGTGATTTTCGCGGTTTCGCTAATGCCGTTGTAAGCATGGATGTTTTCATAACAGTAGTCTTTGTTTTAATCCAGGGCAGTAGTAGAATTGATTTTTTTCAAGAACCAAAACGCTTTTCCCTTCAAAGCTTTCGATATTTTTAAAACCAGTCAAGTACGAGTTTGACTTTCACTAAACGCACACACACACGCACGGCCGCAAAAAAATTTTTTTTTTAACTTTATTATATTTTCATTGTTTGTTATCAAAGAGATCAAAGGAATAAACGAAAAACAAATGTATCCCACTGAAATTTTTGAGTGTCTACCAATTAGGGTTCAAGTATACAGCTATTTAAACAAACGAGCCGAAAACAACATTTAACTTGACTGCAACAAATGAACGCGAGCGAAGCGAGCTTAATTTTTTTAGTTTTCGCAAGATATATTAGTAAAAAATGTGAAGATTAATTATCCTAATTCGCCGAAAGCCTAAAGTAGGGAACGATGTATAGATGCATGAAAAAATATCACAAGAAGTGTAACTCATATCCTGAGGGAGCTATAGGGAGTTCAAAAATGCACCAAAAATTTTAGGTGACATCCTTAAAAACAGCTGGTTCAGTTCAATGAACTGGGAATGTTGAAAATGATACGAGGTTTGTTGATGTCACAGTTAGGGTTGCTAAATTTTATTTTTCTGAATGAAATAATATTTTTTGGGACTTCTTATCACGTAAATGTGTTTCTAGAATCACGTTAAAAGGTTAGCTGTAGGCACACTATGCGAATTAATCCATACCTTACATTCCAGCCTTGTATTCAAAATTATTACTTACCCGTGTTTAAAAAAAAACAATCAATAACTATAAATAGAATAGAATAGTTAAAAAAACTAATCTTTAAAAATAATATTTTCATTTTAGGGCGGGAGAATCTGAAGCCGTAAATAGCCGATAATAAAGCGAAAACAAACTTTATAAATATGTATAAATGGGCATGCGAGCGAAGCGAGCCCCGAAAATTCATGTTTTTTTTTAATAGATGACAAAGCATTATATGCAAAGGTGGTCTTATCGCTGCAAACAATCTTCCAGGCACCCTTTAGTGATTGTGGTTTTAGTCCAAGAGCCAATATTTTTAAGGCTAGTACAAGCATCGTCCCCCGTCACCCATAGCGTATTTAATAAACGGTTTAAAGTTTTAATTTTAAGGCTGATTTGATTGATAGGAAAGAATTTTAAGTCCCAAAACAAAACATAATTTGATGTTAGAGACAACTTCAACTAAAACACGATTGGCATCATCGCTTTGCACCGCGCGCCCTAGCTCCGAACTGCCCCAACTCCTGAGTTGCACGCACGACGAGGTTTGACGGACATACCGCCGGCCGTTGCCCGCCCTCTACCACCGGCGCGCCTGTCAGTAATCCGTTAAACGATATCTCGAGTTGCGATCTCTATCAAACTTCAAACCAAATAAGATATAATTAACAAATCCCGAAGCAACTAATTAGAAAGAAAGCTTTTTTCTAATTTTGATCATATGAATTAAGCTATCTCAATAAAGTAAAAAAACTGAGAGGCGCGGCTTTGCCGCCCCTCAGAGCCTGCCGCCCTGGGCCATGGCCCAGATGCCCCTAGGGTAAATACGCCACTGGTCTCAACGTCTTATGGTAGAAAGGTGAAAGAGGTACAAGGTTATGGTTTCGACCACACATGGTCAAAACTCTCCGCAAAATCGGCGTCATCGTGTAAATATCGGCAGAATCTGTTTTCCCGGTCACGTTTTGATTTATAACCGCATCACACGCCTTCTGTGTTCGGGAACAGGTTACCCCATAAATCAATTTCAAGATCTATCCGCGGTCGATAGCCTTACCTCAACAAAAACCTAATATGGCGTCAACATCAACATTCACATTATATTAACCCAGGGCAGGATTGAGGATACTGTATTTTGATCAGTATGATTCGGATTATTCGAACTCCAGTCTTATTCCTTTAGCTTCCGAATAGAATTGTAGGGATTTTCCAATTGAACTTTCAGCACTAAGGATAATGTATGTAATAGATAATGTATGTAGATAATATCTACTCGTCATAATAATATGTAGGTAAGCGTTTGTCTTACAAACTTACGAATACTTTCATCTTGAAAAAAGACTTCGTGTCGTGGGATACTCGGTACTAAACAAAGTTTGGAGTAATTTCTAAAACAAAATTTCATTTTATGATTGCGCTGTTTTCAGTTAGCTTGCGCTAGCAAGTTCAGTACCAAATACGTGATTGCATGCGTGCCCATAATGTTGACTAGTAAGAGAAACTTCATGATTTTCTTAGATTTTTGTAATTGTCTTTGTAACGGAATTTTCGGAAAAAAAATTTGTTTTGCCTAGCCGTGTTTTTGTCTTGTTTCCGTAACTTTGTCATAAAGCTATATGAATGGAAGAATATGTTTCAGATTTATTAGAAAATGTATGAGAAAACATTGTGTCTCCGTTGAATAATACCGATCGAAAATTATTTGTCCACCAAGTGTAGGAAGAGGAAAGGAGCAGAGCTGGAATGTAACTAGGGACACGACTCGACGAGTTATGTGAGCACGCACGGGATATTAGTTCTGTTCGCAGTTAAAAGTGCTTTCGTAATTTTATCGAGTTAAGGAGCTTAATACAAGTTTAATACGGGCGGATAGATACTGAACACGATAAACCAAAATATGGGATGTAATGGCAAATGGTGAAGATTGTAATCTAATAAGGCAAAATAACGTGGTCGTTGTAAAATATTTCGATTGGCTGGAGATATTTACCAATAATAATAAATTATTTAACAAAGAGTAAAAGTTATGTGCTCTTTGAGTCAATGGTGGACAAAGGTTTCTTTCATTTGAGGGAAAGTTAGTGACATCAGTATTATTTTCTATTTTATTTTAAAAGTTTTTGAGTAAAGTAACCTATCATTAGCGTTGGCGTAAGCTGTTTTTTTTCAGGTAAGCTGTGTTTTTACGTATGTAAGAAGTATCTGCTAAATCATTGGCAAGCAAATCATTTTGAGCATACTCTTTTAACAAATACTGCAACTGATTTGTTAATTCTGCATTGCGTTCATAACATGGTAAGCCCCAACGATAAAAATAAGCGCAAAGTAATATAGCTATTCATCAATTATTTCTTATAACTACAGAAATAAACACAAACCATAGATTAGCTTTACTAATAATAGAGACCTAATACTTACTTAATTCAATTGTTTCATTCGAAAAAAATAATTTACGATTTTTTTATTTGTCAATTTAAACCATCGTAATATTATCCTTTCTAGTTGGTTGTAGTCGCTCTACTACAGATATAGTATCTGTATTAAAAATAGTAGAAATCTAGGTAAAGCTACTTTTAGAACTTGCAGAGCTAGATTTGAATGCGCTTGACTCGATTTTTACTTTACGACGTGGCGTTATTAAAAATAAACCGTAGTGTTGTTACTTTGTTTACGTGTTACTGTCAAGCATTATACGGCGAATAAATGTATCATGATCAACTTTTTGTTCATTTTACCAAACCAGCTTATTGAAGACTTAATTAGCTTAGTTCATCACTTACCATCAGGTGAGATCGCAGGCAATTAATAAGTTACTAACTTGTATAGTGTAAAAAAAAGTTTTTACCAAAGGGCGAAGGGTGAAGTTTTTTTCATATAAAATGTTATACTTACACAAGTCATCTAAATCATAAATCAAAGCAGTACCTAAGTCTAATCAGGATTATTGTAGCTAGGATATGCATCTGCTCTACAGCATTAGTTCTTAAAGTACTAAAAACGATTTAATAACTCAGTTTTTATCAAATATTAATAAAGCTTAATAGGAAATCTGGTAGTTACAGCAGAAAATCTAAAAGCTTTTACTCTGATAAAACACGGCTTGATAATCTAATTATCTACCGGTAGGATTTGATTAATACGAAGAAAGATAGATCTTTAAGTGAAATATAGATTGAATTGCGTCGGTATGTGAAGAAGCGGATATTTATTTTTAATTTACTTTTACAACGTACATCGTAACCATTTATAACTTGAGCAATATATGCATGTATAATTAAAAATTAAGAGTTGATAGCTATCGTTAATTCCACAAGCTTTGCATGACAATTTCGCTTAAATTTGAATTGCTAATTAACAAACCTAATTAATCTTATAAAGCATAACACTTTTTTGTCCCATTCGCCTTAATGTGATTTTTATGAGCCGCTTTCGTATCAGTTTATTTTATTAACGAGTGTATTTTGTATCAAATTACACGGAAATAGGTAATATAATGTAACGTGAGCAGACTGCACGCAATATAGTAGTTAACGATAATAATAGTAAAGTAGAAAGAAGCTGAACATCACTATGAGATGCTAATTACGTCGCGATTTACACCCACATTATATTGCTTTAATACCCAACTTTAAACTACGTAGGAGGTGCTTCATAAATAGCTGGATTATCGCAAGCAATTTCACTTGTACTCGCACTGCATATGTCGAGTGCATCTGATTAGGTTATTGGGTTAATAGTGAGCTATAAAATAAAGTTACAAAGTATAAAATGCTCGTAAGTAATTTGATTGATTCGCGAAATTAAAGCTTCCGACTTGCTGCATGTAACTCAATATAAACTTTCACGTTCCGATGTGTTATGTGAGGAATCAGGTTAATTACAGCGTTAAAATATAAAATTAAATTGTAATCGTAAATTGGGAATGAAATGTGTGAAATCCAAGTAGTCAATCAATATCATAAAGCGCAATAATGGTGTGTTTAACCTTTGAAGTAACGCTCAATTCCTGTCCCACTTCGATGCCTCGGCAGTGCATCTTTCTTTATCGAGGCCCGACGTCTTGTAGCTATTATGTTTAATAAATTTCCAAAGGTGCAGGCTCGGTATCTTCGACGATACAAATCGGCGATAACGCGATGGGGATACGCAGTAAATCATAATGTTCGCGAAAGACAACACTATAACGTGTCGCACATGTTGGCGGCCGCATGCTGCGTGCGGACAGGCGGCCGAGCGCGCATTACAAAGATAACATTGAAACGCCCGGTCGCGCGGCCGTCACGCTGACAGCTCTAGAGACTCCGCCAAACAAATCCGGAAACATTCACACCCGTCCGACTTCGATCACGCAAGCGTAAACTGGAATTAGAAGCGAACTCTATTTTAACCTATGACCCCAATGCTCGGACGTGACTTAAACGGCATAAAATGAAATGTTGCATTTCACATTTAGATCATGCGTTTTACTTTTTTTATTAAAAAAAATCTCGATCTCATCTGATAATAATTACTGATGTGGTGTCGTATAAAAAGCTCTATCTCGACCTATAAAACGGTTATTTTATTCTCTCAATTGGAGGCTTAAGGGTGCCAAGCAAACAAACTGTAAAAATATGTATTTTTATTTGATTAAATAAATAAATAAAATAAATAAATATACTCCGACTTTTAATTCGATGGAGTAAACTAATGTTTCGTATTTTTATATAGGTAAATCCAATAAATGAGCTATATTTAACTTTTATAACTTAAATTATTATAAAACAAAATGTATAGTAATGAAATTATAAAGTTCATAGATTTATAATAACTACTCGCGCTCCGACTAGATAGAGACCTTCCTAACAACCACAGCTTTTTGAGTGCGGCAACTCTTTCCTGTAGTGTGAGTGTGTCATTTTGAAATTTGTATGGTGCGCGGATGCTAGTGTACGCGAAAAATTATGTATGCCAATTTAGGCAAAGTATTTTTTTGCCGCATTTTTGAAATCGAGGGCGGAATCTTGGGCTTCTATGTAAAAGTTGGAGTTTATAATTTAATTATATTTTCCGTTCATGTTTGAAGTAGGTACGCATACTTAAATATTTTTTCCGCAAACATAGGTTAAAATATATTGTAACATTAATTAAAAATAATACAACGTAAAAATCAATCGTGTGCTTACTACTAAAACGATATTATGTTCGCTGTTACACTGCTTATGAAATGCGAAACAATAGCAAAGCGAAGAGGCGAGCAATCTTTATTGTTCATCGCACTCTAATTCGAAATTGTTCCATTCAAATTGATTCCCATCAAAGGAGATAAACTTGAAATTTACGACGAAACGGTACATGCGAGGTTATAGAGTACCGTAGCAATATTTGCTCAATGCTGAAACATGTTACCTAGTCGAATAAATGCAATGACCGAGCAACTTTTGAGGCTTCGATTAACACACAAGAATTACTAAGCATAATTCACACGCAGCCTAGGAATTATTTGAACCTTTTACCTAAATGAGAGACAATTATACCAAAATTGCAGAGAGTAGAGTATCGGAAATATATAATTAGTTGTATTATCTCAATGAGCGATACTCCGGTCTCCGATTCCTTGAAGAGTGTTTTGGAAGATCATCATTTTTAAATGGATTGAATGAAAAATAAATCCAAAAAGGAAGATGGTGTGAATTATTATCTTTCTATGTATGCCTACTAACATTGTAAGGGTTCCATAGCAAAATGTTGAAATGGAAACCTTGCGGTGTGAATTTGGCACTCGATATTTCAGTAACTATTAAAGCTATCGCCATGAAATTTGAATTATTTTTGTGAAATATTTATGTTTAACATCATCGAAGGTTCCGTACCATCAAGAGCAATTCCACCAAATCAAAAAACCCAAAACATCACGATTGCTGTATGGGAACCCCCGTAAATTATTTCTTTATTTTAATTTAACTATTTATTTCTAAATATTAGTAAATATTCTGTGAATATTTTAAGCGTCTACCTGATTCTGTTATCAATATCAAGCAAAAAAAAACCGGCCAAGTGCGAGTCGGACTCGCGCACCGAGGTTTCCATACTATTCATACTATCAAAGACGTAAAACGTTAAAATAATCACTTTTGTCCCGAACTTATACGAGTATACTTTACAAGTACGTACTTTTGTTGGTGAACAGCAAACCTAACTTTGTTTTTAGAGGTTTATTGTTAATATCAAAAAAGTATTTAGTAAGTAAGTTAGTTTCATTTTTCCTGTAAAATATACGTTAACTCCTATTGATAATAACTATTTCAGATTTTTCAATTGGTGGAACAAATGAATTGGGGGAAAACGATATTTTTTTCGAAAATTTAACCATATATTAGTTCTACTAACTAACTATCAGGCAGAAAATAAGATCGAGCGGAGCATTGCGCCGCGTTGTCAACAGATCGCGCTGCACGGTTTAGCATCGCGCTAACGTTGGCTATGTCGCCACACGATAAGTTGTTTTTCTCATTGGTGCAAGCTATCTATCTCCATCCTAATTTCAGAATTTTTGGAACTGAGGCGACTCAGTCATATTTTACAATATAAAATATAAATTTAATAATTAATATAAAATATGAAATAAGTATGAATATAAAAACATAATACTTAGTAAAAATAGATTAATAATACTTAATAGATATTAAATAATATAATTACTAATTAGTAATAATAATATAATAATAATAATTAATATTAATTATGCATATACATTATAATTATGTATTTGCATATTATTAAAGTTAATTTCGTCTCTGACAGCAAACTCCTCCGAAACGGCTTGACCGATTGTTATGATTTTTTAACAGACTTCAAAAAAAGGAGGAGGTTTTCAATTCGACTTTATGTTTGTTTTTATTTCTGTGTATGATCGGTAGGTCGTACACTAAAACATTGTTTGTATTCCTAATGACAAAACCATGATGTGATATTTAGATCCTCTGTGAAAACGAGATGGACAAAAATTGTATGGACGCGTGCCCCAGAATGTACTGAGATGATATATGTGTCATTAAACAGTACAAATCTTCTATTTTAAGAAAAATAAAGTCGCATTTTTATTTGCAATCGTGGCTTAACATTATTTAGATTTTAAAAAGTTGATTGAGGTTAGGTTTTAAATAAACAGATCGAAGTTTTTCAAGGGCAACTTGTGACAGGACAGGAGTTTTGTGGTCTATGGTGATCGCCGAATGCTGCGATGACAGATCACAGAATGTCAAGCAACGAAATTCATCAAGCATAGAGACCACAGAACCAAAGACACAGACCAACAATGGCTACATGCAAAAATATGTAAACCATCTGTGAATATCGTAATGCTTTATTTATTATTTTATAAAGTTTATACGCGCCTATATATGTATTATTAATTTTAAATAGAATTGATTGGCAGCATTATAGAAAAATAATTAATAACAAATATTTTTAAGCTTTTCTGACCATTTGTGACCTTAGTCTGTGGTAGCCTCAAAAAACTTCCACTCAGGGCCGTAAACTAAAAAAAAACTGCAAAATCTTGGACAAAATCGATTTAACTTCTTATTACTTTCAGTTTTTTTCAGCAACTGCTTTTAAATGTAAATAGTTATTCAAAATTAATTGCGTATTTTACCTGAAATTTTTATAATACTTTTATGTTTGTACAGCCTGGGGCAAATTTTGTCCATCTCGTTTCAATTATCTAACTATCACGGTTCAAGAGATACAGCCTGGTGAATGACGGACGGACGGCGAAGTCTTAGTTATAGGGTCCCGTCTTTACCGTTTGAGTACGGAACCCTAAAGTCATCCATACTTTTCTTATTTCAAAGTTTCTTATTTAAAATCGGGGTTTTCTAATTTCAAAGTAAGTCGAGTTAGAATCATATTATGATAATACTTGAACATTTTAAAACAGATTTAATGCATAATAGATACTTATTGCATTTCGAACAAATGCAGTTGTCCCATTTGCTTCAAAGTTTAGAAATCTCAGAAATAATGGTGTCTATAATCTTTCCGGCTATACCTACAATCGAATATTAAAAAATCATCAAAAAACTCTTTGTGCCATCTAATGCGGAATACCTACATTGCTATTTTCAATTAGGACTTTCTCTTCGCAAAATCTGATTAAATGATCTAAAAATAAAAATTTAGACAAAAAATCTTTACTGTTTATTGTTCATCACGAACACATTCGAAAGTAGTTTAAACTAAAAGAAAAACTTAGGTATATTAAGAACGTATTTACGTACGACAGTTTATATTTGTGCATATGAAACCAATACTTTCATTTTATTATATTTATTTAAAACATTGTGTTCTGTAGATATACACTTTAGTCCGTACGTAACGGGCAAAGGAAAAAATGCAATTTACGGGTCTTTTTTTTGATAGTGGATATGCATCCAAAACTATAGCTGTTAGGGATATGAGGCTTTAACGCTTATTACAATTTAATTTCTAGGTATTCTGATTCCTTCCAAGTGATCTTAGTAACATTCCGTACATTCAGAACACTAGTTTCCCCCACAATTTACCTTTTAACCTAAGCGCGACGAGAAACTCCAAAAGTTAAACAAGTAGATAATTGATATGCATCAAAACGATAGCTGTTATCGATATAAAGCTTTGACGCTTATAACTATTTAATTTCTAGGTATTCTGATACCTTACAAGTAATTTTAGTAACATTTTGTACATTCAGAATACAAGTATCCCACACAATTTACCTTTAAACCTAAGCGCGATGAGAAACTCCAAAAGTTAAACAAGTTTTATTCAGGTAATTAATTTACTGAACCAATAAATCAGCGGGGCACAATGCTTAACACCAGCTAAACACAGCCACCGGTTGGTATGTGTGTGGGAAAGAGAAATTTGCACCGGCGAGACGGCCCGGCCCGATGCAACGTTGACCTCACGATTTCAATTGTCCATGCGACTGTTACAAGGGAACTAAACGATGTCACGAGCGGGACAATTCTAGTTTTAAATTCAAGGTCAGATATTATGTGCCTGCTGAAACGTTATGGCATGTCAGGGGGCAAACGCAAGCGCGTCGCGGCAGACGCCGTGACGTTCTGAAAACCAGAACATCAAAGCGAATTGCCGTCTTTGCGTCTCGCGTGGACGGCCTGTTTAGTATTTTTATATTTACGACGATTCTACATAGTTTTCATTATGTAACGTTTATTTTTTGCAAACTGGTGGCGTGGAATGCTTGTAGCCCAGTAAAAATGATAATAGACAAGTGCGAGTCAGGCTCAATCGAACATCAAAATTCAAGAACAATTCAAGCAAAACACCCCAAATTAAAAAACACGAGAACAAATCACGTTTATTGTATGGGAGGCACCCCCTTTAATATTTCTAATTTATTTTAATTTAACTATTTATTTCCAAAGTTAACATTATAACTATAACTAAATTTTCTGTGAATATTTAAAGCGTCTACTGTCGTTATCAATATCGAGTGATAACAATGAAAAAGTCACGTTTGTTGCATGGGAACTCCCTAAATATTTATCTTATTCTATTTACAGCCTGGTGACAGATGGACGCCCAGACGGACGGACGGCGAAGTCTTAAGCACCGAATATATAATATTACTAACGGTAATAGGGTCTAATTTTTTTACTTTGGGTACGGAACCCTAAAAAGCACGCGCTTACATAATAATTTAAATGTCAAAAACATTTTACAAGACTTTAGATATCTTTTCATTAGAATAACCGACGTATGATAAGATATTGCAGTTATGAATGAGCTTAGTTTCATCAGCATTAGATTTATTAATCTATGTAGCAAAAAGTTAAGCTCGCAGGGATCGCATCGCCTTCCTTAGTGCACGAGATAAAGGAACAAGTCCTACCATCCGATCTAAATAAGTAGTAGCTTTATCAATGGTGCTTAGAGCTGAGAACTTTATTAAGAGTTTAAATTGTTCCCGACTGCTAGGAGATTAAAGTTAATAGTTTATTGGATAGTCTTATGCTTGCGCTTCGTTACATTACGTTATTTACGAGTATATAACTCACGAGAGACGTCCATTTTAATAACATTAAACTACAAAACGGAAAGTCTTGCAGATATTTTTAGTGTAACATACTAAGAATTTCACCTTTTCGCCACACTTTCTCACATGGAAGTGAAGTGAAGGCTTATATTGTAAAGCATAGAAAGTGCAAATTATTTAAAACATCATACATTTTTCTACTGAAAAAGATTACCTTATTTTATCCCCCGTTTAGTATCTTGGTTGTGGGCTAAGTTGGTTTTACACGTATACTTGACACATATAAGAATTAATGCTTCTGTTTGATATTCATCTCCAGTGTCAAAATCTGATAAAGTTCAATCGAGATTGTTTACATTTAATTTATTGTTGCTTGTTCACAATGTCACCTGACAAAAAGTGGTCTAGTAGATGACCAAAAAAATTCTTTGACAAACCTTTATTTTAAAGCCCTATAAGTTGTAAGTAACATCAATGCCACAATGGTATGAAAGCAACTTTATAAAGAGGAGTAAGTGATCGAATAATGAGGCATAGATATTTCAATCCACGATGACGCGCCCCACTCTGTCAAACTCCATACGAATCGAATGAAACACAAGCCATTTTGAAAGAGTGGGTCGCGTCATCGTGGATTGAAATATCTATACGAGTACACACTGTATTGTGTACAAGTACATACATACTTTAAATTAACGCGGTCAACCGTCAAATACTGCATATTATTTTAACGAGATGAGAAGCGGAAAATTAGATGCCATTTCGGAAAGAATGACTGTTGAAAGACGCTATAAGCAATAAAAAGTTAACGCCTCAACAAGTCACAGCTTATTTTTATACGGCGACGCTAACAGCTGTAAGTCTATTATTTATTGATGTGCGATGTTTACAATAAGTGTCAATAAATTGATAATGGTTTATACAGAATTGGATTAATCTAGATCTACATTCATTCATCTACGTTTTTTTATTTATTTAGGTAGATGAAAATACTATGTTATCTTTTTGTTTTTGGACCGTTCTAGTTCCTTTGGCGGTACACGACGGCGGTCTTGGCAGATGATCAGCATCGTGTGTGATAGGCGTGGTACTTGGCATTAACTTAGCTGCATAGTGTATAATATACCTTTAGAGTGTTGATACAGATAGACTTGTCCCTTGTGAATATGTCCCAATAAGTTAAGTCGTTTGTAAATTCTTCTGCTAGCATGGTTTTCACTGAAGTTAAGCAGAGATGCATTGGTTCACCGGAATTTGACAAGTAATATAATATAATAATAATATAATATCGTGGACAGCATCACATACATTGCTCCGATCCCTTAGTAAGTAGCTTATGCACTTGTGTTAAGGAAATCAGAAACAACGAAGGCACCACAACGCCCAGACCCGAGACAATGTAGAAAACTTATTTTTCTACATTGCCCCGACCGGGGATCGAACCCGGAACCTCAGAGATGGCGGCGCCTTGAAAACCGGCACGCTAACCACTCAACCACGGAGGTCGTCAAATCAAATGGATACTCACTGGTGGTCTTTTAGCACAGCTTCTAGTTTTCCGGAATGCGTGTTCCACACGTACGCAGCGCCGTCCGCGGCTCCCACCGCCAGCAGGCGCCCTGCCGGCCCGAACGCTGCGCGCGACCAGTCGCAACCCACCTTGAACGACTCGTGACTGCAAGAAAATTGACAGATTAGAAAATTTTTACCTGTTTAGTGGTTTTTACAGGATATACTTTGGAGAGAGTGCTCAGGAGCTCCACAATCTAGTACCTCCTTCACCCTACCACAGTCCACAGAACCGCAAGACGCCGAAAGATGTGGCATCCTTATGTAATAAATGTCCAGCAAACTTGAACGAAACGTTTTTCTTTCGTGTTTCTGATACGTACCACTAAGGTGTTCACTACACCTTACAGCTTTTGTGTTCCGAGCCAAGTATAAATTGAGTGCCTTCAAGAAAAGAGTGAATAGGCATTTTCTAGGCAAGCGAGTTCCATGCTAGACCTCATAATTTCTGTCCATCGGACACCGGACATGATTGCAGTCAAGCGCAAGCCTATCAATAAAATATAAAAAATACTTTGGATAATCTTATATACCTCATTCGGCTTTCTACCATACAACGAAAAACGTCGATAGCGGTGATTTCCTTTTGTGGTTGTCAGTTATAAAAATTCTGATTTAGACTCTCTTAAAGTGCATCTAAAAATCTAATATACTTTTCACAACGGTATGGTTGGAATGATTTCTATTAAAAGCTATCTTTATTATTTTTGAAGACTTAGCTTATGTTTTTTACACATAAAACATCTACACATGCTGTTTTCGTCGAGTTAAAATATTACAGCAATTACGATGAAAATTCGCGCATTGAATGCAGTAATATAAAGACTAAAATATATTCTTCATGTATGTATCAATAAGATTTCAATACAATCAAATATTACTGCCATTTTAAATAAATGTTCACATATTTCAAGTATTTATGTCACGACAATTGCGACTTTCGTACACAGCATTTATTTTGTGGGTTAATTCTTTTAAATTTGAATAAAACTTCTGGTTTCGAAAGTGGTGTAATAAATAAAGTATAAAAAGGAGATAACGTTAGAATTCGCCACAGATGTAAAGTGTAGAAAGCGAATTATTTAATATTATACTGACAATTTAATCATTCATCAAGTTTATATTTAAATCTAGTCTTGCGTGACTAAAATATATTTTTCAAGTTTTTTTTACACAGAACGCGTATGACGATTGACGTACAGATACTCATATAAAAGCCAAATACGGGATGAAAAAAGTAAGATAAATGCTATAAAGAAGATTAAGTTTAGCAATATTGTACATTTCGTTCATTTTCTTACTGGCATGCCTGACAGAAAGCAATGGTGAAGGATTAGGTTGAATAGAAATGGCCTAATCACTCTTTTCTAGAAGGTACCTCGATTCAAGAACTATACAGATTATATTTGACAGATAGATACTGAAGGTTATATTTGGCTGGGAACATGGTAGCTGGAATGGGGTTCCATACTTCAGTGATTCGTAACAGAAACCTGGAAGATAATCGTTTCCTGCTGATGCCACTGCTATCGGTACAACGTCTTATTTATTTATTTTTTATTGTGTTCATATTACATAGTTATATAAAGATACATAAAGACAAACATAGAGAGGTCATGCACATGGACCTCCTATCGCTACAAATGAGGATCCCTTCTAGATGCCCTGGATGTGGGAGCAATTAAAACAAGATAAGCGAAGTAAGTACAGAAAGAGAAAAATAAAATAAGAACTAAATATTATGCATAACTCATTATTATTCTATGGTAAAAAGATAAAGGTGGTAAATCACTAATGACAGCTTAAAAAGCAACATTGCGTCGATGTATTTGAATAAAGAAATCAGCGAGATAAAGACAGCGGAAAGAGTATACTGTGTATACAAACATTATCTCTGGATAAATATATTATGTTCGGGCAAGGACTCATGCTTTGCGATAAACCTACATTAGTTCACAATTCATATAATAAAGAGATACAAAGTGTTCACTTTGGTAGATTTGTCCTAATTAGATAGTGCATGAGGCACTCACCTGAAAGATCGCACTATTGTGTTCATCCGTAAGTCTATAAGTTGTATCGTGTCATCTCGAACGCACGCCAACAAATAATTGCTATCTGGAAACAAATTTAGACACATTAAAATATTAAAAGCTCATACATCAAAAGTTTAAGAATAGTGTCGAACATAAATTATAAGAAAGGAAGCCAACGACCGCAATTGTATGTATGAAAATTGTATATAAAATTTTATGCTAAGCTCTGATAAAAGCCGTCAGTCAAAATAAGTTGGTAGGCAATTTATTTTACGAGTCAAGGCAGCACCGGTAAACTGTTAACTGCGGTACAGTAGAAAGACACAATTTTAATGTTTCACGTGAAAACCTTAAGGTCATCTCAATTAAGACTAGTTGCATCTGTTGACAAGCAGGTCGGGAAAGTACCTTAACAAGGGCTTATGTTACATGAGGTTGTGTATTATTTTCAAGGAGTGTTTAAACTTATTGGAAATCTTCTGCGTAATCGATATGTTTAAACATTTGACTGTGTCAAAAAGTATGGCCTCATAACAATTACTTAGGAATGAAAAGAAAATGACGAAGAAGTAATACGACATTTTTTTACGAAGAAGTAATACGATTTTTAAGCTATTGCATAGCTTCTATCGCGGGCCTTGACGGGTGAACCGAATCCAGAAAAACCGTAACGAAAAAATTCCACCAACCAACAAAGCCAACATTAAAGTCAACCTTATTGTCACAGGCATATAATTTATATTGCAAAAATTGACTTAAAATATACCTATAGTTCCGCTTTTGCCCGCACCAGCGCTAGTTGATTCGTATTTTAAAAATTTTTTTAGGAACTCTGTTTTTATGTTATTAAGGTTAAAATTTCAATGGCAAAGAATAAACTTAAATTTTTGATAACTGTCAAAGTATAGTGATGTATCTTAACCGTGACTCGTAAAATTATCGATAAAGTTGAAAAAATATATATGAAAAAATCAAATTTAATTTATTTCTCCTGATTCATAAAAAATCACATAAAATGACATAATGGGCCAATCAGAGAACTGTTGAAGGAAAAGAATTTACTATTACCTAATTTGAGAAAACTTTTTATCATAAGTTGCTACATGCAAAACTTTGTTTAATCTTATGTCTTCAAACGAGCAATTCGTGTATATATTTGAATCTCGGAAACAGCTCCAACGATTTTCATGAACGGTATACAGGAGGTTTCGGGGACGATAAATCGATCTAGCTGGGATTATTTTCAGAAAATGTTATATTCACCAAAAAATAAACTGAGTAAAGACCGATTTGAAATACAAAACATTGTTTCATGTAATATTATGAGGAAAAGTAAAACTCAAATATCCTTGAAACACTGTCACTCAAGTGTCAACTTTAATTTAACACTGTCGGGAACAGGCCTAGAATCCCGTGATTCTAGGCCTGTTCGGAGCAGATTGTACTTGTTTTTGAAGGGAACTAATGTAGCCTTCAAGTAGCTTTGGTCCATGTTTCTTTTAAAATTGGCTCCCTTAAGAAACTGAAATAGTAAGATCTTCAATTCTTCAATAAATTTACTGTAATCTATTACCGCAATGAAAAGCCATTTTTCTACTATTGATAAGCGTACAAAATCCGTATAGTACCTAGTGATAAAACTTCCTAAGATTACTCTGAACAGATTCGTCTATACGCGGAACAGTCGATAATGTTTTATCGATATTGTTAGGAGGACTGTACCTTCAGTCTCCATAGCAACAGTTTTCTATTATTATTTAACTTGTCATACTACTGTAAAATAAAAACATTCGTCACAAGTTCCAACAGTATTTATTTTACTTTAATATGGTAGTAGAGTAAAAATAAAGCTATAAATACGTTGATCACGATGGCGTCGGGCTCAAGTACAAAAATTGAGACTTTAAATAAAGAAAATTTCGACACATGGCGAATTCAAGCAAGGGCCGTACTCATCAAAAATAAATTATGGAGTGTTGTTGAGAAGCCGCTGAATCTTGAGAAAGCTGATGAAGAGAAGAGAGAGAAGGATCTTTTAGCTCAATCTGAGTTAGTACTTTTAATTTCACCCTCTGAATGGAAGCAAATAAAAAACTGCAAAACAGCTCACGAGATTTGGACTTTGCTTGATTTTATATATGCCAGTAAGGGACCGGCTAGGAAGGCCTCTCTTTTAGTTAATAGGAAATTAATATTGTCCAAAATGGAAAATGGCAATATTAGAGAGCATTTAAATAAGTTCATGGACGTGGTAGACAAATTGCAGGATATGGACATTTGTATTCATGAGGATTTGCTCACTGTTATGATGCTATACAGCTTACCACCTGACTACGAAAATTTTCGTGTAGCGATAGAATCCAGAGACACGTTACCGAAACCTGAAGAACTCAAGGTAAAAATTTTAGAAGAATCAGAAGCCAGACAATTCAATAATGGTTCCAACACCAATACTACCAACACTAAAGATGAATACGAAGAAGAGAAAAATTTCAAGAGAAAATTCAACAAATTCAAAGAGGCAGAGCTAGTGGCAGCTACGGAGACAGCCCGGGAAATTATATGGCTACAACAGATGTTGGAGGAAATCACTAAAACTAAAAAGCCACCACTTCTTTACATTTACAATGAGTCAACAATAAATCTAGCATACAATCCGCCGTACGAGCAACATAGCCGAACCAAGCACATACAACGAAGGTATCTCTATGTCAGAGAGTGTGTGGCAGCTGGCATACTTGAGGTCAAGCAAGTTACTACTGAGGACCAACTGGCTGATTGTTTCACAAAGCCCTTATATGCACCCAGACTGGAAAGGCTGACTAAAGCTCTTGGCCTCTGTTCCTAAAAGTAGAGTGGATGTTAGGAGGACTACGATGTTAGGTTTTCTATTATTATATAACTTGTCATACTACTGTAAAATAAAAACATTCGTCACAAGTTCCAACAGTATTTATTTTACTTTAATAGATATGTTATGTGCAGTACTGGCTGAATAGCGAAATTTGAATGTCAATGTTCTAGAAGAAAATTATTACTAAATGTGAAATCAACCGTAAAGTTCTTATTAAGCTATTGCATAGCTTCTATCGCGGGCTTTGACGGTGCAGACCTAATCCAGAAAAACCGTAACGAAAATAACCTGGCACTCCTAAAGTAAAGCTTTTGGTACTAGTCTAGCATGACAGCAAGGAGCGCAACTCCACAACTTTTTAGTTTTTAGTTTGCCATCTATCAAAAAACAGCAGAACTTTTTAATGAGTTTTTGAAATATCACATATTTCAAAAAGTCATTAAAAAGTTCTGCTATTTTTCGATAGATGGCAAACTAAAAACTAAAAAGTGTGAAGTTAGCCTGGTACCAAAAGTTCTACTTTTCTATTGATGGCAAAACTAAAAATAACTTTAAATTCTATGCAATAGCTTTACCGCGGCAGTCTCCGAGTGCCACACACCTTTTTTTTTTTGTAAAGTTTGTAAAGTTTATCCGTTTGGTTTATATGCTATCTACACACGGGTAAAAAAATCTACAAAAAGAACATCTTACAGATGAAGATAGGTTTTTATCCCGGAAAGTAAACACGGGAATGTAAGAAAAACATCTGTTTCCTTATTTAAAAACTAAAATATTTAAAATTTTTAAACATCTTTTTGTAATTATACACTTCCTCTCTGGCTAGTATACCCTCCGGCCGGCGAGCGGCGACGTTTTACAGGAAAGCTACGGCCGTGAAAGGAACATTAGAAATTTTATACGCTGCTGCGGCACATAAAAATAGCAACGTATTCAAAGATAAGAAAGCGGCTTTATTGTCGTAACGTTTGAGCATCAGATTCACAATCATCTATACGGATATAAAACTGTGACAAGTTTTTTCATACATTAGTATTACTATTTTAACTTTTGTGTGCAAGTCCAAACTTTGTGCGAAGCAATTTAAGGACTGATATATTCCAACTATAACTTAGCTGGAATATTTTGTCACATGAGTAACGGTAATAGACCTACTCCTATAATATACAAGACAGGAAGGCCAGAATTTTCTATCGACATAGTCGCCAATAACTTTTAAGTAGTTAGGGTAATAAAATAATGGTAAAACTACAGGTTTTTGTATTAATACTTTTATAGCAACATTAACGGTAAATTTAGTATTTTTAGCTTACATGCGTAATCTAGCGAAATAAACGGTGAGTCTTTTACTTGTACTTTTCTCCAACCTATTGAAATTTGTACCTTACACAACAAAATTAACATTACTCACTGTGGGGCCTATTTTACCCATGAAAAAATTTAACTCACCTACATGTTGTTATGTGCATGAGTTAAAAAAAACTACTTAGTGTTTTGATACAGTGAATCGAATCTTCTCTATACGATTATATAAAAATGAATTGCTGTTCGTTAGTCTCGCTAAAACTCGAGAACGGCTGAACGGATTTATCTTATCTAGGTTTTAAAATGTTGAATGTCTACGGAAAGTTTAAAGTTGAGAAAAAAAAACCGGAAAACCCTAAAAACAGCCCTTTTTTTTCCATACAAACGTTTTCTAACTAAAACGTAGAGTTAAAGATGAGATGTCGAAATGACGCAATCTGATTGGTTACTCAAACAGCTCCGCTCCGCACCGCTTTGGTCGTAAACGGGCCTTACGCGGGACAAACGGGCTGAGACAAAAATATTTCTAACGCGGAACAGAGTCTTCGGGCACTGCTAGTATTAAATAAATAAAACTCTCTCTAATAACTCTCTCTAATAAAACTCTGTTAAAACCTTCAATGATTATGCAAAGCCACACTAAAAATTAAGACAAACCGTTATCTAAAGGAATGGTACTTTTGGCTTGTCACCGATCCGCATTGCTCGTCCGTCAATGCTGTCATAGAGAAATTTATAAGCGGTGTAACGGACAAGTAAAAAATATTTACCATTAAGAGTCCCATGAACTACGATGTCTCCATTCATTCAAAATGCCAAATCATTAGTAATTCGTGCATAATTCATTTATATTTCGTTTTAGAGAAGTATTTCCTAACCAAATATGGCCAGGAGAATAGATTATTACTATATGAACCCGAATAACACCACAACATGATCGAAATATGCACGAATTACAAATGATTATTTTATGATTGGTTTTACGAATGTATGGAGAAAACGTGGGTTTATGGCATTTTTAAGATGCAAGAGTGATTGCAAAATTATGCGAGCAAAGTCGTTCGTTAGAGGTGATTTATCTTGTGAATCACGATCCGACCGGCAGATATGGGAATAGTTCATAGCGTTCTAAGAGTAGTTGTACTTATATTTTTTTCGTTAAGCATTTTTAATTAAAATACTTTCGAGTAATCTGTCATTTACTGCTTGACAAGCGGTAAGGATAAAGGAAATCTATACAAATAAACAAAATTGAATAGTTGTTCACGGTCAGATAAAGGACATTACATGGGGTTAGTTACGGTGCTTTTTACTACAGGATATTTTATTTAAGTCCCGCGGGAAAACGGAAATTCTACGTAGTTTCTCATCTGAAACTTTGTAACAAATAATCTTGTAAATACTCAGTGATTTATTGCTTTTTGTTTGCCCTTTTAATTTAAATGTGTTTTTATCAGATTTCTCATGTCTCTTCCAGAGCAGAGCGGAATTATATATTTTCACGTGGGAATGAACTCAATCTCTATGGTAATGTGCCCCATGAGTTACATCCGTCCCAATAACCACATATACTCGTATTTAACTCGCAAGCGATCGTTTTCTTTGGCGCTATAAAGGCTATTAGAAGCATTTATCTATTCATTTTATTATCGAGCTATGAATCGCATATTACCCATTTCCCAGTGTTGAAATGTTCTTAACCACACTTATTTCTCTCAACGCACCAAAGTCAAATTAGATATGTTTATTGTAAACTGACATTTTTGATATTGATCGAATTCTTTCATAATAATCGATATCTGACTATTGCAGCAAATAAAATATTGTAGAGAAGGAATCTGTGTTTAAAATTTAACTATTTTTACATCAACATATTATGAAAAAATCGAATATAATTATTTTTAAATCATAGTTATAGCCTCTGAAAGTACCGCAAGTTTAATTAAACTGCAGTAGTGAAAAATAGTAAGAGGTTGACATGCGTTAGTTTCTGCATTGAAGTCCATAACACGGACAGATCTGTGGGGTTAGTACAGGTTTTTGTACGAATTTCGAGTCAACTCGCATCGCACTAACGAATCGAATGCTTCCGTACATTTACAGCCAGCGCCATCTATTGGACAGCCGCTTGTCAGTGAATGTCCAGAGATGGCGTTGGCTGTAAACGTATGGAGGAATTCGATTCGTTTGTGCGATGCGAGTCGACTCGAAATTCGTACAAAAACATGTACTAACCTGGCCCGAGTGTGATGCGCAACTGTGAATGGTTTCCCTACCCACTTGCCGGCACCGATGAAATCGACGTGATTTAATCAGTTGCACAGGCAGTGACGTCCAGGCACTTCGATTGATTGAAGGTATCAATCTCGGTGTTTCGTGCGCCCGGCGGACCGTTACTGACAAAAAAGGGACTGATCGAGACGCGCGTAACGGAAATGGGCATCGCATACCTACCCGTCACGTCGCTGCTGACACGAATACCGATAATAATATACTATGCATTCAATTATCTGTTAATATTAAGTTTCGGCCAATAGAAATTTACGTTACTTTTTCAATATACCGTACATGTATTTTCAATCATGCCATATGTAGAGAGAGGTGCACTATTTTCTCGTTCAATTCAGAATAAGCAATGCAACTTCAATGCAACAAAAATGCAACTCCTTTTCGATACTTATCAGGAAAAATATTTACGTGACGAATTGGATTCGTGGAGTATGTAACGTATATTTCAGATGTTTCTTTAGGCACTCTAAGAAAAACTAAAAATCACTTGCCAAAAGAGTCATCTTCATTTTATGGACGCTTGCCTTTAAAACAAATGTGTTTATTTAATCTGTCATCATATTTATAATATCTGTGACTTTTACCTGCGACTTATAAATGAATTTTAGCTCCTTGAAAATACAAATACTAGCGCTATTACGGTAATGAATTTCTCAGATTCGGATAGTATGTATCGCGAGAAGTCAATGAGTTATTCAGCGACGGTCGTGCGAACGGCTGGAGGCGCGGCGTGTTTAAGTTAAATTATCTCGCGCGATCGATATCGTGGTTATGATAATGCGCGCACGCAGCACGCAGTACGCACCTCTGCTGAGGTCGAGCGACGTGACCTTGCCCTGCAGCATGATGTGATTGGCCGACATCTCCGTGCGTATGTCCCAGAAGCGTATCCGCTTGTCGAAGTGCCCCGAGATGATGGTCGAGCCCGCGCCGTCTGACGTCACGAGGTCGTTGCAAGACGATCCCGCGAACTTGGTTTCTGTACCTGTGGAAGAGCGAATACTTACTTAGATCAATTGAAAATTAATTAAATACACTGCTTTAGAAGGTAGGCTGAAATCAAAAAGATTGTAGGAGTAAACTTTAAATCGTCACTTAATGGATCGGATATCGTTAGAACATTTTTTTCGTTTTTTTTTCAATCACAGAGTTTAACTGTTAACAAACTGTTAGTTCCGTAACATTGCGAAATATATTGTAGCAACACAATATACCTAGGTCTTTGAATTTAAATGCAAAGAAATTATAATAAATATTTTGAAGCGAAAGATTTCCCGTTAATTTATATAATATTAAAAATATTTGTTAAAGCCAACTAACATAATTTTATGTCAAATAATTGCACACACTTCCGTGACGTATCTACCAACAGAGTGCCATTTTTAAATAAGAATACAGAATCGCGATTTTTTATTTCTACATGCCGGCTAGGACTGTGATGTAAAGTAGTAAAAGATTACACTATGCACCGCTCACGCAACTTAGGCACGTTATTATGCCAAAGTAGCGGAAAGAAGTAACGTGAGAAAATCGCGTGTCACAAGCCTTAATAACTATAGCTACCCAGTTGAATTAGGATAATCTTCTTGTGAGTCAACTGCAGCCCGCTATACCTACGCTGAATCTCGTTAAGATGGTCACCGACTGATTGAGGAAGATTTGAATTAAGATAAATTAATTGAACAAATGGCTACCTACTGACTATTAGTAATTAATTAACCGCCCGAGATAAAATCTGTTACCGAAGCAATAGACGATTAAATGTTTTTGTAAAGCATTATTAATAAGTTTTGGAAAGGTTTGTATTTGAATAAACCTTTCTTTTAATAATTACGATCTTATTTGGCCATTAACACAGGATTCAAAATAAAGTAACTATATTAATTACAATTAATTAATATAACTCACACATTCTACTCCTAAGGTCCCATATTTTAAGTGTCCTGTCATGGCTGCCGGTGATGACTTTTGTTGGTTCGCCGAGGAATTTTGCTGCCATCACTTTACCACTGTGACCCGTTAACGTGTGCTGTAAAAGAAAAACATTATTATAGCATATAACGCGAATATCGAAGAAATGACAATATTTAAGAATAATATCCGGGCTTCACACATTTTCCTAAGACTTAATGGAATTTTTTACGACGTTTTCCTTCTCTTATGTCGATTCCAAAATCACACATCACTCTGAAAAATCAACAAGGTGCCTAGGGCTTTGAATCCCCATATTCTTGAATGTACGATCGAGTTCTTAACTCTTAAACAATAGGCGGTTAGGTATAAGCATCCTGAAGAAACTTTTGAAACTTTTAAGGATTATTTATCAATCCTTCAATCAAGCGAATGCAAAGCAAAAGATTTTATAACTAAGTCTGTTTATAATTTTCCAAAAAACATAGAATATAGATATGTTTGAGGGAACTATTTTATTTGCTGTTATATGGTCGATTATGTAGATGCGAGTGCTTTTGTGAAGCGTGCCAAACATATCGTTTCAACCTATTAAGCACCATACAGCAAACAATAACCATTCACACGAAGTGGCCGACTACAAGCAACGATTATTATCGACTCTCCGTGAGTTTCGTGATCCGCAACTAACCTCTTGCGCTATATTGTCAACTCACGAAAAGACCTCAGGTTCGTTTGCATGTAAACTATGGATTAATTTTTCAATGTCTATGTGGTCTCGGCTTTGATATATGAGACGGGGATTTTAGAAATTCCTAGATTTTACCGTTGTTCTTTGGTACTAGCATTATTTCACCGTTATAATTTTATTTATGAAAATTCTATGGGACCAAAATATTTTGTTTTATTAGTGCTTTCGTATTATCATAAACATTCCAAGAAACGCAAGAATTGACTGTTTTGATAAAATTTTACAAAAATGTGTACTTAAAAAAATTGAATTGTTCTATGTATAAAAAATGGCAAATTAACCACTTACTGCCTCACGTAAACCGCATTATTCTAGAATATGTTTTTGAATTTTGCAGAGGAAGAATCAACCGAGGGAAGCAGAGGCATCCCATCCTGCCTAATATAATTAACAATATTATAGGTGTGAAACTTTATGTATTTGTCGCAAGATTACGCTGAAATTTTTGAATTAATTTGGCTAAGAAATGAAGATGGCCTCTTATATCCTGGGATAACATATTGGCCACTTTTTATCCTGCTAAATCCACGCTTCGCAAGATTTGAAAAAAAAAAACAAATTCGAAGCCTGATAAAACCTGGTTTCAAATAAAATTAAGTAAGATACATACATTTGAGTCTACTGAGAATACAGAAAACGATTTAATCGTGCAGTATGCCCACTAATTAAAGATAAAATTACTCGTACGAGTGTCTAATTAAATGTATATTTGTAACAAGAAATCGCCAGCTACTGAATGACACCCGATAGCGTTTTAAAGGCAATGGTCGACTGCGACTAACGATTATTGTCTTCTTTACGGCTTCGTGATCAGCGAGAACCTCGTGAGCCATATCCGAGCCACACGAAAGAACTGACGCCAGCTGTTTGCACATTTATAAACTGTCCACCGAGTCTGGTGCACTGACGAAGCAGTGTGTTTGTTTTCTATATATAGATTGCTGTAGCAAATTTCCTTGACAGACGGTACCTATAAAGGTTGGAATAGGGAACGGGAACTATAAGCTATAATTTGAGTGAAGAATGGAATCTCTATAAAGGTTTCATCGAGTTTATAACGATGATATTAGCTCAGATTTATGAAATTATCATACTTAATGTTAAACAGGCGTTTAACCTATGAACGTTACATCGCAACAGTTAAAAGTTACATTGTATGTGTTAATATCGTTAAATTCTCTATCTCCCGTTATTTGCTATTAAAATGTTATAAGATTTGCCATTGCATTGTAGTGGTACCGAATCAGGTCGATGTAATTTCTCCCTAGTGCAATAAAAACAATAGTTGCAATGAAACGATTCAATGACGCTAATAACCAATTAAAAAGTAAAGAGCGAGTAAACTGTCACCACAACTCGTTAGATAAGCGGCCCGATCCGTCTCTCGCTCTTAATTACCCACAAAACGCCTTATTACCACGCAGCTTCGTGGAGCCTCCTACCTTTTTAGTGCTAAACAATAACATTAAGTTATCTAGGAAGCGCTGAACTGCGAATAATAAATCTGTAACGAAATGCCACACAATGCTCATATTGTAATGTATTTTACTTAGTTAATAAAACAGATTACTGAAAAAGGTGACCTATTCTTTCCACGTGTATTGAAAAAGTTGACTTAAGTATGCCTTTAATGTGTACTGAAAAGTTGACTTATGCCTTCCACGTGTATTGAAAAAGTTGACTTATGCCTTTCATGTGTACTGAAAAACTTTGCCTAAGGATTGAATATTACGATATATTATATTAATTTGCGTCACTTGTGGTGAGGTATGTGGTCCAATTGGTTGACGCGGCAATAGCTGAGGAGACGCGGGTTCAAATCCCTGCCAGTGAGATCATTTTTACAGGTACTCAAAATTTATAGAAATTACATCTCAAGTGTGTGAAGTACTACTAACAATATAAAAATACAGTAAAGTAACTTATCTCGGGGCCAAAATTTTATTCCTCGGCGCGCATGACGTTTTTTGTTGTTAAAAAAGTAATCGATTATGTCACAAGTTTATTCAGCAAAAAAATAGCGCACTGTCACCGACTTATTTACGAGCCTGGTTAACCTGTCAATATTTTAACATCGCAAGTATGATGTAAGTGGGTTGGTGTTCTTGTTTTAGTCGTTAAAAACTAATTTAGGCCTTCTCCGTATCCATAAATATAGGATAAGACAACGGTCCATGAATAAATTTAAGTGAAATGATAATGTGAATAAAAGGTGACTCAGTGGGTACCAGAACTTTTAACGACCTCCCAGTGTTGAAGCGCTATCACTATCAGATATAAGTGACAGGACTCACATTCAATTCACAGCATAGCACTTATTGATATTTTAACTCAAGTCCGGCTTCCGCGGCTAATTACTACCATACCGACATAGATAGACCGCCAAGTGATTACAGACCGAAGATGTGACTACCATGTGATGTGTGTGTGTGTACTAACAGTGAAGATTTTGTACAGTATCACATCTTCAGTTGCATCTTTACTTGCGTGTACCATTAGATGAGATTGCAGTTCTGTTTGTGTGAGAAAAAAGTAAATAATTAAAAGTTTTTTGGTATTTTTCTTTAACTAAATTTTTCATTTTTTTTTTTACTTTTCACTTCCACTATGTATGATGGAAAATTTATTGGCTTTTGTGTCAATTATATATATTTATGTTTTAATGTGAGTGTTATAAGAGGCAGTATGGTTTCCCTAATTTAGTAAATAAATAAATTTCGAGTAGAAAATCTGACTTTTTTATACACTCACACTCTCACAATAAATACGAATCTAAGTTCTAATCTCTAGTTAAAATCCATCGAGACGTTCAGGAGCGTGCCAATCAATTATACATACATACACACTCTCAAAAAGCGTCCCTGCTTTGTGCAGTCCCTCAGTCACTCGCAGTCGGGTAAAAAGGAACTCAGTCCGCGTGCTAAACTACGCTTTAGTCGGCATTGCCAAGCATGTTTCGCGCGCGGATATCGAACGGCGATAGCTTACCCAAATCCGTTCCTGCGAGTGCATTCGCGCGGAGGAATTAATTAAACGTAATCCGCAAGGCGCCATTACCCACGGACAACTGTCCACACAGACCAAAGAACGGGACCTTATCGCCGCTTTTAAAATTTATAGTATAACGGCTAATTAAGAGTACACTTACTCGGCTCCTTCATAGAATCACGAATGCCGGTAAGGTAAATTACATGAGATGTTTCGGGTTATTGCTGACGGTACGTACACTAATTGAAGAGGTGAAGGGATATCGTCCCGACAGGTCTAGCCGACTCTAACGAGCTCATATAAATGTCCTTCCGACACACACACGCGAATGCATTGACCCTTCAGTTTATTAGAGGAATTAAACGTTCATATAAGGCTCTTCGTAGTTCATACGGAACAATGGGCAATTAAATAAAAAGCAAGAAACTATCGCGTTCGCTGTTGCCTTGCATTTGTTTGTTTCTTAATTATCATTCACGACATGCATACATGTTTAATAAAGATGTAAAGGATCGCCATTCGCAACGTAGCCGGACCGTGCGCAAACCGGTAGCTAACATGCTCCGCGAGCAATCATCGTATTATGATCGAGGAACACCAACGCCGTACGTACTGTGGACATTTGGCCAACTTGCGCACGCCAGAAGGCGAGCAAGATTTTGATAGGAAAGAGATTTTAACAAAAATACGAGTATTATAGGTATTTGACAACTATACGTCGCAGGCTAAATAGACATAAACAACAAGTTCTTTACGCAATGTATAAAAACGCTTGCTTCTCGAAATCGTCGTCACACGTTGGATTAAAAATAATAATTAATCATAGCGTAGTCATTAAAAAAAGTTAATATCTTCTGGTTATAATATAACAGTTCATCATAAAATTTAGTTTTGCTATCGTCAATCAAAAGTTAACGATTTCCGCTAATCAGATGCTGAGTGAGTAATTATAAACATAGCAATTTAATAATAATAATTGATATGGATTAGCCTCCCCGGGGTGGATATCAGGCATTCGCTACACTTATCTTTGTGCTATGAATTTGAATACCTGAGTGGCTGCTAGAATATATAAATAATGTACGTGCTCCCAGCGAAATAACTTATTCCTTATAAATCAGTTGATTTGAATTGCACTCTCTCATTAGCGATTCCAGTTGCGGTGCGTTGGGCTGAACTACACAACTTATTACTTTAGCTGGACAATTAAATGCATTCGCAAAATATCTTATACCATTGTGCAGTAATGCATAGGTAAACGTTTCAGCGTTAGCTGCGTGACTCATGTCTTGGTAATGTTCTAAAGCATCGCACTATAAGTATTATCAATAAATCGAATTGATTTTTCCTATCGAAGTACGTAGGTGTTTTTGACTCCCTTACACTAAATTTTTTATAGGATTATTTAGTACCATCTATCCACCACTTGAAATTGGTAGAAAATGCCAAGTTGTCAAATTGATATGAAATTCATACTAAGGTACAATGAACCCTTGAAGTAAGTAATACAAGCCTCAAAGATAATTTAGCAAATTTTGTAATTATTCCATATAAGAAAAATAGATTTTTGGACTTGTTCGGTATTATTATTTTAATGTGAAAACAGCATTGCATTGCGTACCTAATTGTACAAAAAAAGTTGTAATTTTTTTTTGCTAGCAAGTAGCACATAAATCATAGCTAAAAGAGTATCCCAGATAACTATTTCGTGTTTGCTCTTTACAATTATACTACTGTCGTAGTTAGTTTCGCAAAAGTCTTGTTATCACGTCATTGTCCTTAGCTACTATACTAGTCACGTATCTGCATTCGGTTGCATGTACTTCCTCGTAGATGTTATCTCGAACTGTAAACTACGGCAGATGACCATTAAATCATATGTGTCCGCTATATGAGGCTGACGTGGTGATTTAATCACTAGCTCTAGAGATGCGGTGAACTCTACACAAGCAATATTTGTACACGACGGCCGTTAGACTATGCTTAAACGATGTAACTATTTGCAATTACAGCTTTATGTGTGAAATTTGATGAGTTGTAAATAAGGAAAGGTGTTCCTGGTACGTGTAAATCATAATACTGGACACTAAATTATCGTGAGTTGTTAGTATTTTGAAGCGTTTCAAATATCACGTTAGACTTATGACTGATGAAGTTTTCCCAAGTTTATTTATGACGTAATAGAAACCGACTTGTATTGCGTCAAATATTTCCACTTTATGTGTCGCGGAACAATCGGGTGGAACGAAGTTTTTTTCGTAGTATATTATAGTAGGTATAAGAGTGACACGCGATTTGAAGTCGTTCATTAGATTACAGCTTTATATAATACTGCGTTGGTGTAGCGGTTCGAACGCCAGGTATCAATTTTTAAAATCTTCGTTCTCACTGTTAAAGAAAGAAGGTAGGCATCTTTCTTTGAAATTTTAATTTTTTAAAAATTATAAAATTTAAATGTAATTTTTGCAAATCAAATGTGCTGGATCCATGTGAAAAGAATGCATAAATGATGGATTTTCGTGAAGGAAAAATATAATTTTCTTTCGCCTAGCCCGGCTTCGCCGTAGCGTCCGAAAAGGAACTTCGTTCCAAAACGACGATTGCACACATTTTTGTTTATGCAAACATGTCTGATGGACAGAAATGATGAGGTCTAGAATGGAGGGCGCTTACATAGAAAAACAGCCGATTCAATATGAATGAACAGCATCACATCGAATTTTAAGATTTATTGAAATCACTTTAGGGTTGCTAAAAATTATTTTTCTACATTAAATAATACTTTTGCATTGAAAATAAAATAAATTAATTAAGACTTTTTATCTCCATTATGTACTTCTAGGATCAAGTAAAAAGGTTAGCTGCGAGCAAACTATACGAATTCAGCTACACTTTATATATTTAGTATAGTATAGTTCTTACTTAATGAGCTATCTGTCAGAAGTCAGAACTAGTCAGCTAGTTAATACAAAAGTGGAACTAATATATCAAATGGATTACCTTTCTAACGATAATCACAAATCAATTGCCGCTCCAGTTGCATGTTGTGTGTTGTTCCGTTTATTATCCGTCTGATAATGGCGATTGTTTTCTAAATGTTTACATAGTTAATGGCTAACTCGGGGCGTTTTCCAGTGCGCTTATCCTAAAGCTATGATACTGTAACGTAAGGAACTGGCGCAATAAAGCGAGCGATAAGTATTAGTTATGGGATTATAACTAACAAGAAGTCAATGATCTTGTACTTGACTAATGTATTTATGATATCGAATAATAATAATGAACTAAGATTAAATGGAATGATAGACGTGAAATTGTTAGAATATTCTATTATGCTATTCATTTAAATTAGAAGATGCTAGTCATAAAAGTTCAATGCTAAGCATCTGATGTTAATTATTCTGAACTATTAAGCAGGATGGATGCCTACGTATTAAGAATTGCGGACAAGAAATTACTGATATGCATCTTCATTTTATCGATCAAAGTAGGTAAGTAACTGTTAGCGTGTTAATAAAAAATTAAGTGCAAAAATTTTTAGTCTCCGCTCTATAGGTAATAGTAGTTCAGTCTTTAAGGATTTGTTAGGTTTTTTATTTATTTATTTCATTGAGTACCAGAAATACCTAAATATATGTTATTAAAACCAACGTATATCTCTTCTATATTATTTAGATAGATCGCAACCAGTCAATCAGGTTCTAAAGACTGCCGTTTTTCACAAAACCTTCAATCGATCCTGTATAAACATAACTTTCAATTCTATAAAAATATTTTCGTATATTGATTCAAATAGACACATACAAAATAAATAAGTATCTTTACATGAAATAATACTGATCTATATCCTTGACATTAAGTCCATCCTCAGAGTAATTCAAAGTTAAGATTTTTATTTTAATTCCCCAGAAAAAACAAATTATCTTTACATTTTGCATAATGGCCTGGAAATTGACCAATTAAGCAGGTTTAAATTTGCATAATTTGATCAGGGATGTGCATGATCTTAGCCGATAAAGACAGATATTGAGGTGGCTGTGCGCCGTGAGAACATTATTATTTTATTATTACATTAAATTATCTCGACATTGTAAGAATTAATATAACAATGAGTCGAAACATAAATTTTCCCAAGTATCGCTACGATATCTATTAAACTTATTGTCAAGATGGCGTTGATCTCTAAAGTTTTTATACGACTTATTGTTTAAGAAAGAGTTGGAATCATCACCATAAAGTGCCAGTAAGTTTTCGACTCTAGGCTCGTTATTTTTAAAACAAATTAAGCAATTAATTAGCCTATTTACATTCTGCAATCATAAATTCATTTTATTTATACATCGGTCTATATTAAGCGTTGAATTACTCATATGTAAATAGTTTCTCAGATAAATATTAATAAAAGACCGCTATTTCTACTTAAGTAAAAATTAAGCTCAAAGAAAGTTTTTGATATTTATACCACACGCTCACTTCAAGATGCTAATCATGAATAAAATCCATATCCACGCGTAACCTACAAAATATCCGTAATAAAGAGCCTCCTCGTGAGATCTAGACTGGAGGCGTTTAATTAAACAACTTTACGAGTTTATAATTAGTTACCATTTATTTACGTTATCTTTTGAATCTCGCTTGTGAATGGTATCTCGGAGACATTTTACTTACGAGTGCGATAGAGTAGTAAAATTGTTAGCATAGAGTGCGGTCCGCCGTCGGTGACAGAACATGGCTTAGATGTCGAGCTTTTGGTTATGCCGGGGTCAAGAAAGGGACAACTCTCATTCATTAGACAATATATGAATCATTCATTCGCTATTATAGTTTCAGAAGGAATAAGCATTAAGATAAATTCAAGACTCACTTTATGAGACTTTACAACTGCTGTTGCCTGTACTTATTTACGACGGATATACTGAGAAAGCAATTTATTTCTTGCTATCCTTCACCTTGCATCGACACTTTGCCTTGTGCTACCTGTGACCATCTGATAGATAGATAGATAGATATTAAAAATAAATGGATTTTTTATTTCTTACATTATGACCTATTTTAGACTACACATTATAATTAGGGAAATAATAAGTAAAATAAGTGTGATAAATAGCTTAGGCGAGATATCTGTCAACCCACACGAAAAAATGCACTTTATTTATTTTTATCTTTGGAATGCGGATATAAAACAATGCAGCAGCTACGAATGTTTCGTATTACAATAAATCAAATAGATTTTATTAATTGATGATAGAATTCCTCGTTTCATTTTATAGTGACCGGTGTCCATAGAAAGTCCCCGGCTTTCCAAGCCCTGAGGTCACTTGACGTCGCGTAGTTTAAATTTACTCCATTGCCATGTCAATTGCCTTTACTTTATTGCGCGGGCTAGTTAACCTCGATAATAGTTATTTGTTGATAATAATAATATATTTCTATAACTGTCATCACTATATAGATATCTTCATTCTACACTAGTGCTAACATAGTCGTAACTCGTAATGCACTAGCGAGTAATTACAAATACGACGATGTTGTATTCCGGTCTTAGTGAACTGATTCTTCATGAATAGAATACAGATAGCGTCTGTCATGGAGACATTAATATCCGCATCCATTAAAAAGTTCCCCTGGGAAAAGTATTTTTAAATCACTTTCTGTATTCTAAGCTCTCCTCTCCAGAAACTTGAAAAGTATGTAATAATATTTGTAAATAAAGAATATAGTATTCAAACTTTATTAAGGTTGCAACCCTCACCATATTGTGATAAATAAATAATCCTCACCTCTAGCCATATGGCATTTTACGACGTACGTTAAAAAGATTGAACGAAACTCAATGAAAATTTTTAAGTCTGTAGCTATCACGGTTCAAGAGACAGCCTAGTGACAGACAGATGGACGGACGGACAGACGGACTGACAGACTGACATAGAAGTCTTAGTAATAGGGTCCCGTTTTTACCCTTTGGGTTCGGAACCCTAAAAATTTTGGCTGAATTAGTCTCATGACCCCGCGAATTCTCATATTTTTTTTTGAATTTCGTTGAAAACCGATGTGATAGAAATCTTAAAAACGGATAAATTGGACTTTTCACATATAAAGTTTAGGCAAATGCCAATACTACTCTGTGCAATGAACGTACGTACCTAATACGAAAATATCAACTAAAATTTTGACATTTTGCGAAGGAAAATAAAATAAAATTAGGCAAGTACAACTTCTTAGTTTTAAAGAGAAAATTATGCGTGTAAAAGAAATTCTTGTAATCTAACACTAATTCCCAGTTCGAAGTTTTTAGGTTAAACCAATATTCAATGGTGCAAAAAGGCTATAATGGCTGTAAAACACTTTCTGTATCGTCAATGTAGCGAGCTGTCGCGGCTAATGAAGACTCAGTACACAATGCCGTAGAAAACAATGGGAAGTGGCGCTAAACACTAACCTATCTGGCTTATTACGGTCATTCTCACATATAATTTGTTGATTAATCGCGTGATCGCCTCGCTTTAGATGTTCAATCACGTTTAATTTATGTTACCAGGCTACACTCATTTAACACTTTTTTACCAGCTTCAGTTGCGAGTTGAAAGTCATTATAGTGTATGAAGTGCTATAGAGTAATTTTCGTAATTTGAATTGGTACACATTCACCTATCAGAAAAACTGTTGTGGTTACAAGATATTTAACTGAAAAGTAGAACGTAATCAACGCTGAGACGAATCAATTGCAAAAGACATAGCAAAATATAGGAATAGTAAAAATATGCAGAAATGTAGACCAAAGCCTAGTATACCTTACCCTAAATCAATGTAAAATGTAGGTTCTAAGAAAATTAAGTTAAGTTGGCAAGAGCAAGTTAACAACGAAAACGAGTAGGTTGAAGCTATCGCAAATTGTAGCAACAAAAATGATTGCTGGCGGGAGCAAGATGTTTCTGCAAGTATTCATAAAACCATTAAACCTAACATCTAACTATAAACATCTTTATAACATCATATCCTGCTACAGCTGCTGTAATAATAAAGTTATTAACTTTATTCTAACATGGAAGAGATTTTTTGCAAACACTAGGCATGAATAGAATCGAAGCTGCAGCAAGCATATAAAACTTGGTGTACCAAAAAGAAAAATCAGAATGCTTTGAAAATACTGACATAATTACAAAATAAGAATGAATAATTAAAGAAGTGGTAGCGATTACCATTATGCAGATTTTATCAATTTAATAAGAAAAAAATTTAGTATGTCAGGCAGTGTGAGAATGTCTTACGTTAAAGGGGAACAAAATCATTGACACTGATTATATTAATAATGTTGAAAAAGTTGAAAATAAATTTTGGTAGCAATATTAAGTAGAGCATAAATACAAGTTTAATTTTATCACAAAGGGAGACTTATATAAATAATGTGAGAGTAAACCAGTAATCATTAATGTAGTAATTTTTTGTATATACCGAATTCTTGAACTAAATTCAAAGAATTTTTTTAACGTATTATGTAATTCACTTAGGTACTTTTTCAACGCGAGCAAACGAGCGGGCGGATCACCACCGCTCATGGACATATGCAGCACAAGGGGACTACAAGTTCAACTGTTATTTATTCAAGTTTTTAAAAGTTTTTTTACTAGCTTTTAAAGTACCAGCCCAAGTATAGTTCGCGAAACAGCAAACATGGTAAATGCAACATTAACCTTTATACTTAACATTAGGGTACAGGAAAAGCAAGTGGCATCAGAAAACTGAGTAAGAACATAACCATCGAGTTACCCTAAGTTGTGTAGAGTCGACCTAAGTTCAGGCGCTTGTAGAACACAACTCCGCACTGCACACGAGGTACGAGAACGGGGCACGGTTACCAGCATCGAGTTGCTGTAATTTATGTGCAAGGAAATACAAGTACGTAAGTGTGTAAAGCTGGAGCGAAAAACCAATACCATACCAAACGTACGTTCGTTATAAAAAAAAGAATACTTACATTTAAACCTCGATTACAGATATCGTGCTTCGTTGCCACAAGGACACTCAAGTTCATTTGTCATAAAGTCCCGCGTAAAGGCTGATTTACATTATTGTACAGAGTTTAGTGTAAAATCGGCTCAACTGCATGCTCTGCATTTCTATAACTACCATCGTGTGCATCATAAATCAGATTTTATTAATTTTGACAAATCATTTCGTAGTCGTGCGGGAGATGTGTGAGCATAGTGCCTTAGAATTTAACTAACGCTTACGGCGAATAAAAATTTAATTACCTAATAAATTAATTTAATAAACAATGTTAGTAATACGAGAATTGTATTATTTTTTGCAGCTGTGGAGTGTGGACTTACAATAGTTTGCTCTCATTTTTCACAGAGAATTTTTAAAAAAATTGTCATTAACTGAGAATCTTTTGAGTTTAGAGTTTAGATTATGTGCTAAGAACGAATGGTATAATGTTGCTGAAAACATTGTCAGGATGGCATTGGAGCTCGAACACAGTTTTGCCAGAAGAGAGGAGATCTTTTCATGACATAAAAGTAATCAGTTTGCTCTCGTGCAGTCATGCTGATTAAAATCGCGGAAGTTGATATTCAACTTAACTGAATGTTGCTGAATGCCTAAATAACGATAACGTTTGTGAAGCAAGTTAATGCGCCACTTAACTAAATCAAATTTCCATCAGCCTTAAAACGAATGCCCTTGGCATATAACTGTATTAATTTTATTAGCCCACATTTAAGTGCAACATCATGTAACGCGTGAGGAAGTTCCGCCCGTAAAGATGCCTCATCATAACGAAAGCCATCAAGCATTTCCGATTACACGTGTTTGAATTAAAAACTGTACATTGAATTGCGAAACCATGTATGCATAGCAGGAATTCATTAAAATCCGTATCATTGGAGTTTTCGCACGCTCGCGTTAAACTGAGTCAAAAGTATGCGGTGGAAAATTGGGCGGACGAGAAACGATGTGACCGTGTTACTAAATGTAAGTAATGCCTTTATGGCGTGCCGACACCATCTCTAATGTGGTTATAATGGCGATATCGGGCGGTCTCCGGTGCTAAGTAATTGATAGAGTAACTGGCTATCACCTAGTGATTAAGAGCTAATATAATAAATTATTTATCAATAAAAGCTTCATTATGATTTATGTTTCGACATTACTGATCATTTTGCAGTAGATAAAGTTTAACTAAAATTATAACCTCCACCTCCGGAGTTCGGGCGATGCACATAATGGGACAATACAGCATTTACAGATTTTCGCATTTACGGGAAGAATGGACATATTTATAAAGTTGTAAAATGAAATAACAACATGCAGGAAATGGCATCTCGCCTTCGCTATGGGCAACCATAAAAACATTTG
Source organism: Coenonympha glycerion (assembly GCA_963855885.1). Taxonomy (NCBI): domain Eukaryota; kingdom Metazoa; phylum Arthropoda; class Insecta; order Lepidoptera; family Nymphalidae; genus Coenonympha; species Coenonympha glycerion. The sequence continues at coordinate 7,936,323 of OY979637.1, read as the reverse complement.
CCAACATCATTTCCACCTCTAACAACTTGATGCGCCATTGTAAAGCCTATAACAATAAACAATACGTAAAAATGCTTTCCATTTAAAATTGAGGTACTAGTAAAAGTAAATTCTGTGCATTATCATAGTCACAATTACCAGATAATCGGTGAAGATCAATGGTCAGCGCAGACTGAAATAAACGATAAGATTCGATTGTTTGGCTAAGGTTCGCGGCGTCTATTTTTTAATGGGCCATTCACTAAATTATACGTTTTCATCATGAGAAAGTTCTGAACGGGATTCAAATCTTTTCTATAAAATGTCTCTAGAAGTGAAACTGGTCGCCGTTTCGTGGGGCTGAGCCTCGTAATAGGGATAATTCTGTTTGTTTTTTGTTCCAACAGCGAGAGTAAACTCCGCGGCGTATTATAAAATGTAAAGAGCGGCTCAGATTGAGAGGTTTCATCGTCGAGGGCTGCCTCGTTATTGTAGAGCAAATATCGTTAAATCGGTAATGGCTCTCGGGCGTTCTAGAGGCATGAACATAACGTTTAGAAGTGGGCGCGAAGTGTTCCGAGTGGTCTAGCTTACAGTGTAGACAAAATGTAGCGAACAAAGGATCGTTCATTCGTGGGAGACAATGCCGACTTCTGACGGGCGAGTCGCGTAACGTGGGGTGAATGAATCCAAAATCAGTTCACGCTATGGCCGTTGCCAGCGCAACTCGACATTTGACGACTTCCTACATTTTCATGCACAATGTGCCCAGTGCTAAAGCTTTTCCTCAGCGAGGAATGTTGCTTCAACATAAGTTTCAACTTAGTCTCTTTCGCTGAGTTTCTCGTGCGTCCGATTTTTTTTATTGATATGAGCAACTTATGTAGAAACATTAAAGGAATAAAATAATACCTACAAAAACGCTATTAGGTAATAGTAATGTTATAAGTAAGAATGATTCGCTACTTGAAAAGATTCTGTATGGTACAATTCGCAGGTAAAATTGCCCACATGACTGAATGTTGACTTCACAGTGCGAAATCCTGAGGATGTCCCGGTGTCGGGACGAAACATGCGTCGAAGAAAGTATTGGAAAATTGTGTGTGGTGTTTCATGTGGGCAGTGTTCCTGCATATTGTACCATACAGAATCTTTTCAAGTAGCGGATTAAAGCAAAGCAAATTAATCAGTCCTACTAATTATGGATTTCCACATAACAGCGCCTGCTTCCATTCAATAGTAATGTTATAGTGAACAAAACAAAAAGATTTTACTTCATTTGTGCGTCAATCTATCTGCTTCTGATGCGTAAAATATTTTTTTAAGATAAAATCTCATGTCCTTTCTGTTTAAAAGTAATTATTTTATACTTAACGATTATCTGCAACGATAAACTTTAGTCCACTTCATCAGACAAGAATAAAAAATGAAGCGCAAGAAACAAGTTCAGTGGAACACTGAGAATTTAGTGTATCAATTCTTCGCAGCCTTTTAAGGTGAACGAGGTCTAAATAAGTACGTTGATGAATGATACGCGGCTGCTTGATGCGGGCAGAGATTTTTTAACGCAAAAGCGTTATCTTGAAACTTTTCACCGGTTTACATGCAAATTTAACCAAAATCACGGCCGATCTCGCTTTGAGCGTTGGCCCAAGCGCCAAGTAACAGGTTTTTTCTTTAACAAGAAAATATTATTTTTTAGCGATGCTATGATAAAGTGTTGTAATAATTATTATTTTATTCTAAGTTACTTCCGTTTTGAGAGACTTAGCCCTTTCGCACACGGGTCGCTAAGCGTAGTTGCAACGCTACGCATACAATACCTGCAGTTTTGCACAAACGAATCTTCGCGTAGACGTTGTAATATTAGAAGTAGACTGGTATTCTTCAACCAGTTTTATGATTTCAATTATTTCTGCAGTCATACATAAAGTTGAAATTGAAATTCAATTAGTTTCAGGTGTTTTTTATAGAAAGTAATGAAAAGTTTACTATTTACGCTTGTGTTTTTATGCCAGTACGCAACGACTATCGTTATGTCAATAAACAACTCCTACGATTCGCTGCAACTTCGCTTCGTATTCACTGGAACATGTTCCTGCTCGCCTCTCGCTCGCTCTCTCGCTCTCGTCGTACGCGCGGATTACAATACGCTTACGATAACGCCATGTGCGAAGGGGCTTATTCCTCCCCAATCGCCGGCTTAAAAGCGAAGATAGTTGCGGTTCCATGCCAACTTCTTCAACGTTATATTCTCATACTCTTTATGATAATTACGTAGTATAAACTTTAAAAATGATAGCAGCAAAAACAATAATCAACAATTAATCTTCATACCACTTCCAAAATGTTTCAATAGATAATTAGGGCTTTTGAGTGATAAATGCTGTCTTGGCACGGCATGTTTTTATGAAAGGTTGGTGTTTTGTTCAGCTAAGCAAATTATCAATTACCCAAGCTAAAATAAGCTCGTAAACTAAATTGGTAGATCTGTAGATGGAATTGTATAGCACAATTTTCAGGCCTGTACCAACTTCACTTTTCTCTGATCCTTGATCAAAATCAAATTTTCAACTAAATTAATTTTGACAGACCTAAGACAGTGGTATCTTGTTCCACGACAATCATTTTGAAAAGCTATTTGAGATTTGTTAAATAAGTCTAGTTCGTTTTAAAACTTTATAAAGATTTAACTATAAAGCGTATAGATATAAGCGTTTGATGATTGTTACCAGTAACATACCCAATATTAAAAGGCATGCTGTGTTAGTACGACCTCATGTTTAACTATCAAAGATAAAAAGAGGTTTTATTTAAAAACACGACTGCCTTGTGGTAACCTATGTTACTCGGAATGATGTAAGGGTTCTTACGATACCCTAATCTTATTCCGCTTAATAACCTAGCCCTAACCTTTTGGTTATTGTAGAATAAAGAAACTCATATACAAGAACCCTAAAGACTCCTCTTTAACACTCCTTTTTTGAGCAGTGGCGCGTGTAAAAAGGGTTAAATCCAGAACGCCGCGCCGCGTTCCGCGTCCGTTTATTACTTGTTGCATGCGAATGTACTGTGTACTTAAATTCGCAGTAAAGTGCGGAAGGTGCGCGCGCGCCGCGGAGTTAGTGCACTATCGCGATCGGCCAGCGGGCATCTGCCTCCGTACATCAAACTGACGGCGCGGAACTGGGAACGGCACGGCAGCGCGCGACCACACGCCAAATTTCACACCTATACGAGCTCGATGCCCTAACGCTACAATAAAATATGAAATAAAACAGTTAAATCCACCTTCATGTGTCAAGAAAGAAATGGATAATTATTTAATTGAGCAAAAACGGAAGCAAAAACCAAATTTGAAAAATGTATTCTATGGGTTTATTTCTGTTTTTTTCCTTGTGATTAATTAGTTAATGTTGATTATACTTCTTTATAAGATGTGATATTAAAACGATTGAGCAGCTTTAGTCATATAATGACTTTATATTTTATTTTTACGATTACTTTTGATATGCCTGTATAACAAAATTATAAAAATGCACGAGGATGATGTATCCAACCGACACATTGATCACTTCACTTATCGCTGACAACTATCATTCTCCTTCATTTTTTGGCCTTCGCTCTACAAGCGTACCAAAAGCAATCGCACAAAAGGTAACATGGCTACATCTGTTTAAATCTTTACGGCAAAAATCCCAAAAAAAGGTAATTTATCGATCTTATTGTTTATAAGTAAAAAATAAAAATGCATTTCTAATGAAGCTCGGGCGATATAATCGCAAACGTACCTCAGTATCGTGCTTAAGCTCCGCAAACATGGAAATCAATTTAGCAGCGTCAATAGCCAATATAAGTATGATTTTACATATGTCACTGCAAGTCAGTGGGTGGGATGGAATTAGTCGTTAGAATTGAGTCGCAAAATTTGACCCAAACACAGTCATGAATACGTGAAGTAGAGAAGAAGATTGTAAGACTAAAAACTCCAACAATATTTGGGGGAGTCGAGTCTGTTAGTGTGACGGCGCGGAACGTGCAACGGTACGGCAGGGTAACCACACGCCAAATTTCACACCTCTACGCCCGGTGAAGTCATTCACATTGCGAATATTTGCTTTGCTTGCGGTCTGGTCCATCCGCGTCACACGATACTGTACAGTGTACTCACAGTGCTTTCATATACATATACATATATACATACATATACATAACAGTACCTATAAGGTAACCAGATCAAGCTCTAAAAGATTGCATAGCGTTATTTCAGTCGATTTCGTATGACGCTATTGAAAAATTTCTGCAGAAGAGATAATACACTACGCAACTTTATAAATGAGGATTTGCCTAAGAACCGAATATGGTAGTACACCTATCGAAAACTGAAAGACGTGGGTTCAGTGTTTCAAGCTCCGCTAAGTGCGATTTTATTTTAATATGTACTTATTAAAAATGTATTGAAATGGGATTGAGATAGTGCTAAAAGGAACTGTTCGCGAAATAAAATAGCATGAGGAGCAAGTTACATTAGCCTATCATTTTTTCATTTTGAATGGATCTAAATCAATCGTACTTTATTTGCATAATATATTAGTTGTGATAAAGAGGAATAACAAATACTTACGTCTAGATTAGAGTGAAGTTGCTCTCAATAAAGAGTCACGATTCGTTGAGACCTGTAGAAACGTAAAGACCAGCTTCAAATATATGCCCGCTGTTTCCCGTGGGCCAATTACTGTAATATTTTGTTTAGTGCGAAAGGTAAAATGATTGGAAAGGAAGAAAAATAGTACATTGAATTAATTATACATCTTGTAATTGCCCTAATTAGCCGAAAGCCTAATGTAGGGAACGGTGTAGGTATAGAATATAGATGCATGAAAAAATATAACAAGAAGTGTAGCTCATATCCTGAGGGAACTATAGGGAGTTCAAAAATGTACCATAAATTTTAAGTGACATCCCTAAACACAGCTGGTTCAATATCAATTAACTGGGACTAATTAAAATGATATGAGGTTTGTGGATATCACAGTAATAGTTGCTAAATTTTATTTTTCTAAATGAAATAATATTTTTTGTATTGAAAATAAAATAAAATAACTGGGACTTCTTATTACTTCAATGTGATTCTAGGATCAAGTTAAAAGGTTAGCTGCGGGCACACTATACGAATTAGACCACACCATTGTATGATTAATTATAGGAGTGGCAAAAAATTGGTTAAATCTAACCATTAAAAAAACGTGATATTTTCAGTTAGCCATGCATAAGATTGAAAAAATCATGAAATCTGTATAGCATTACTTTTTGATAGAGCCACAAAGGAAAATCTAATAAAATACTACTGACAAATACGTTTCGAGAGGAAGTTGGATATTAGACAAACACAATTACTGTTGTTTGGTAAATATTTAGCTCGTGTAGAATAGTTCAAAACAATATAGGACTGAATGAAATATGTGGTTATTATACTGTGTAAGCGACGTGCCTTATCGTGCCGTGCCAGTTAATCACTCACAACGCAATATAGAGCCAAAGAACAAAGTTAAATATAACGTAAGTACAAATACTAAACATATTATTAGGAAGTTTTTCTAATTCCAACCCACTTTCACAATTACAACTTCTGGCCACCAATAGAAAACGATTCTTTCAATCTCTAAAATCTACAATTCCAAGTAACAAACAAGTCGTACCTATGCTAATATACGTCAAAAGCAAAGAATAATGTCCGTAATTCATCATTTGTTTTTGTCGCACGAAATTCATGGCCCACGCCCGCGATTAGATATTGTAACTAGTTTTTAATGAGCAAGTTTTTTATTTGTAATTTTGAGTATATATCAATAAATCATTAGGACAGAAATGAATTTTGCAAGGATATTACCGATAAATCAGTGTCTCATTATGTCATGATAACTTGTAATTTAGGCAAAGAACGAGAGATAGAAGTTCTTTTTCCTTTCTTTTGTCTGTGTTTCATAGTAAACCCACTAAAATACTCGTAAGCATTGTATACTGTATAGGGCTTTCGAATAACATACAGTAAATAATCATTACGAATAAGAATTATGACACAAAATCATTTATTCAAAAATCGGAGACCACAGCGATTCAAGTAACAGATTTTCCTAACGGTTCATAGTAGAATAATTTGATTTCTTACACGACCATAATCTGCCTAAAGTAACTGGTGTCTATTTGGGTATGGACAGAAACATGAAAGCTTTACCGGGCATAATCGGGCGGGCCGGGTGGCCCAACAACTTGGAGCACTCCTACACGCGTGCGTCCAATCAGCGCCTCATTAATATGCCGCAACAAACTTCTAATGTGCCATTCATTCCATTTCTGAGGTTATGCCTTAAAATTATAACCGAAAATACTAGTAAAATGGTCTTTTAAAGTTTACAATTAAAGAACCTCTTTATTTTTTTAATAGTTAAGATTTGCAAAAAAGTGGTAACTTAAGCTCTAATATTGATTAATTATATATTATTTTATGCTGGCGATTTCAATGGTCACAAGATTGCGAACTTTTTTTACATGAGTACAGCTGGCCGCATTTAAAAAAAATCCACGACTGTCACACAGTCTCCCCACGAACGAGTCGGCAACATCATGATGATCCATCCAATGATATGGCCACGACACATCATTTTCATGCTTATGCAAGGTACTCGATACTACAGCTGCCTAAGTAAATGACTTTTTGTGTTGTGGAAATCTCGCCATCAGTCTGAAGACTATGAGCAGATGTGTTGCATGAAATTGATGGTACGGCAAGATGGCTTCCGCATCGGGAAGACCCTCTTGTAACACGTTCTTGTAATCTTTATGCCGTCACTTCAGTCTACGAATCACTTCTGTCATTGTAAGCTGTACTGCAAGGTAGTTCGGATGACTGGTCAGCCTACATCTGTAGTTGGAAATGTAGCTGTTTATTCCCGTAAGTAAATGGCTCTAATCAAGTAAATAGTCAGTTTAAATCCACACCCAGCGAGATTAGATCTAGGGGCCGTTAGAGTTCAGGAAGTTGGGAGCGGGAGACAATGCGTGCGCGCCACATCCGCGAATATTTCATGGGATGGTGTCCGTAATTAGAGGACGCCAGCGACGGTATCGCGGCATCCGGCGCCGCGCTATCATGTGAGAGATCATCCTTCGCTGCTGCGCCAGCCTGCGCTTAAGCCGAACACCAAAGATTTAAATCGCTAGGTGAGCCCTAAGCCTTTATTGCGCACACCGAAATGTCCACAAACATGCTGAGTGAGCGATCTCAGCATGCCGTAGTATTATGATTGTGTGACAGAGAGCACAAGTGCAAATTCGTTTAAGAGTAAATGAGACGTCATTTCTTATATCGCTGTGTGTAGGATGAAAACGTGTTGGACGCATGACAAAAACGATAGACGTTTTTGTAAGCTGGCTCATCTAGCGATTTAAATCTTTGCCGAACACACATAATGTAATTAGTTTTTCTTATTCACTCTCTAAGAATGATAGTCTAGTAACTACTTGGTCTCGTATGCGAGGGTCCGGTTTCAAATCCTCTGCATAGACGTCGGACTTTTCAGTGTTTTGGGGTAAACTGGTATCGCTTAGCTTTAGCGGTGAAGGTACTCGTAAATATCGTTAGGAAAACATTATACTATTAAGAGTATTATTATCAAAAATTGTAGAACAAATGTTCTCTGAGGTCCCTCTCAAAATAAGATTTGCGCTTTCTTTTAAGATTCGTGTTATCAGTTTCAATCACTATTGAACGTGTATACTTTTTTTTGAATTGCAGAATTATTATTTATCTAGACCTCAGGCCCTCGAGATATGTTATGTGTATTCAATATTTCCTTCATGTTGTCATCGCATGCATTTTTATTACTGTACTAGTTACTGTATTAGCGACGTGTTTGTATACAATATCGTTTTATTTGTACGAGTTATGCGTTAGCGTGGGTGTTAAACTTTCAAATCAAATGTTTGCCTGTCGTATACTCATTTTACTGTCTAGTTTATTTATAAAAATATTTCAGATTGTTTCTTGAGAAGTGGTCCCGACAAGATTATTTATCGTCGTATCATACTTTGATGCCGTTTGCAGCTGAACCGACCACTTCTGGTGCCTCGAGGAAGTACAGATAAAGAGCAATTAATAACGGCAATTATAAATGCCTCACTAACATTTACCGTTTAATAAGTCTATAAATATAACTAACTATACGTAATGTTACTATCATTTACTTTAAGGATTATAGATATAATTAAAATATTAAACCCGGGTTAAAAATACCAGTTGTATAACTATACTATATCAATTAGTACAAAATGATTATGACATGCCACAAATCAATTGCGAATGTTCAAACTTTAAAGTATCGATCTGTTGAGTTCGTCTTTAAATTATGGAGGTCATAAATTCTCAAATCGCAAATCGTGCCAGAACGGTATTTTGCCGTAATAAATTTTGCTACTTATAAGGTTGTGCTGGACAGAAATAGTAAAAAAAGTAGGAACATAATGTTCAAATACTACTTAAAAGCTTGTCATAAAATGGTAATAGGAGCATCGAACTTGTTATCGCATATGTTTAGACTAGTTTTTGTGAGTTACCACTCGCAGTGATACCAGTATCAAGTTGTATTATTAAGTGTGGTAGCTTGTGCTTACACATGGTTGTGGCTACTATGTCCGGATATTTCATAACGGTTATTGTGATATATTAGGGTGTTAATGATAATTACCGGTAATTATTCACTAAGTATTAGAGTCACAACGAGATTCAATTAATTTAATTTGTTAAATTTATAGATCTTGTTAACTTACGCGCTATTCCACGATAAATTCTAATGATAGGATGCAGTGAAAGTGGGAACATTCATAACTCAGGGCCTTTAAATTAATAAATTAATTTTTTAAATCATTAATCTTTAAAAAAATTAATGTTTTATTAAAAATATATTTTTCCAGGTACCGAAGTCTTTAATTTAAAGTTACAATATGAGAGCAAGACAAGATTTTGATTCTAAAACCCGTTGGACTTGGGTTTACTCTTCAATTTAGTAAACTATTGTTAATTCTTTTCATCTTACAAATGATATAATTATGCTTACAAGTATTAATGAGTGTTATGTATGTGGAGCCACTTACGGGTGGCTGATATCACCGAAGTTAGCATTAACTGTGAATAATTAACATCGGCAGCTTAATAATCGTACTCTGTAACGGCTTAAGTGATAGATTACGGTACAATAACTGTTACTTTGCAATTATTATTGATCAATTTTGTTTTTGTAGGCTATTTAAGTGATAATCAAGCTAAACGAAACTCTTGGCGACTCAGGCGGCGTACAGAGCTTTTAAGTTATTTACTTACCCACTTATATGTCTACAAGTATACCTTCTATCTTGTAAACAAATAACTTTTACGATCAATCAACAAAATATTTGATGACCAAGTTTTCATGAATTAAAAAAAAACTTTCAGGTCATCAAACGCTTTTGGTCGAAACAAACTAAGTAGATTCCTGTAGCCAGATTGTTTGTTTATTTATGGATGACCGCACAGCAATATGTATGATCACGCAGGTATCGCTCATAAGTATGTGCATAAATCCCGACAGCTAAGCAAACGTCCACTCGGACTTGTAATACAGCTTAGCGTACAAAGGAGTGGCAGACAGTGAAAAATAAGTGAAGAGTAACTCGAAGACAGTAATTCAAATACCAAATTAAATATTTATGTCCTTCATCTCTTTTACTTTTGTGCTTCCATCTCTTGTGATATGATAAACGCAAACTTGCGAACTTATCTGCGGCATATTTTATTTTTGCGTGTGTGGGCACAATCTGTACATATTTTCAAGCGTATCGGACGTAATATTGCTTTGTTGCCATTTTAATAGTAAATTTATCTTCCATTTCGCTTGCGTTATTTGTATTGGTCACAGCTGCACGTTTCAATTTACGAGTCTTTTAGACGTGCATTAGCAGGTGCCTATAATGTTTTTTTAATACCCACAGTATACTTTTTACATTAACACAGTCCATAAGAAAGTAGCTTTTGATAAAGCGGGTACCAGTGATAAATAATGTATATTTCTTCACATTTATCCACATTGTTATTCATTATGGCATTTATTTTAAACTTTAACTTACACTACACTACGCCTCTTACATCGCGAAAGGTTGTAACTTGATACTTTAATAAAATTTTAAGTGTATGGAACAAAGGAATAAGATCCGCAGAGCTTTGGTCTCCAACGGCGACGGTCCTATGGGAAAGGATTGAGGTATTGAGGTTTCTTATGAATGATGGATATATGAGCCTTATATGAGCATTTTGATTCCGGGATTGGTGAACGGTGAAAAGACGCGAAAGAGTGCAAAGTTCAGTAGGCACGTAGAAGGGTAGACTTCGATGCTATTCTTTACGTTATCCACGCGATTCCATTTCAGCAATTCGTAGTTGAATTATCGCCGGCGCGGGCGCAGCCTTTGCCTCGCTTCCGCGAGCACCGCCGCGCAGCGACGCGCGTCGCGTGTCCGCATCGATACGCGCACGTCGCGTCGCTAGCGGCCCTTTTGATAATGCTAATGTTTGAGATACGAAGAGCACGCCGCGATATCACAAACACATACAATGACCGCGCCGGCTAAATGCCCATCAGGCCGCCGCTGATTTAGATGGAATATTTGCTTTAAAACGATTGTGGGACAGGTATTTAAGATATAGATTATAGAGTATGGCAAAACCACATATCATGAGTCTATGAGAGATCAATAAATGTAAAATAGATAAATGTTATTGAAAGCGGTCTTCTACTTTCAGAGATTATCTACTTGTAAATAGCATATTGTGAAGCGGAAACGTCTGCTTATTATTCTAATACAGTTTTATTCAATGCCAATAGCAATCTATTTTAAATCTAGACTACGACTGGTCTGTAACTTTCGCAATGAGGACCACATACTGTTTCAATATAATTTCTAAGGTTAATAATTTCGGACAGTATTATACTCGAATAATGAGAAGTTTTTATCTAATAAAAAAAGAAAAGTTCCGACTTATGCATTCACTCATGAGTCATCATCGCTAAGCCAAATCTTAGTCCGTATGAAGCTGAAATTTTTTCGCTTACAAAAGCAACTAAGGATTTTTAAGAACCCACGGAATCACTCTGAGCTGGAGCGGGTCAGTTAGTAAATGATACATAAGTAGGTAAACAATGATATGTCTAATGCTTTATTTAAAACTTAGAAGTTTTTTCTAGAGTAACCCACTACTTAATAAGGTCGCAAGTCGCAACAGTATGAGCAACAGTTTCTGATTAAAACCAACCTGTATTTCATAACGGGCAGGTATGTGTATGATTACAGGACACGCTCGGTTAAGTGTGTGGTTATGGGGCAAATCAAATTATTACGTTGGCTAATACTTTTCAGTTAAGTGCGCATACGTAATAGAGGTAACGTTCACGAGTGAGAGCAATTAGTAATATAAAATCTACAAGCACTTTAAAATTAATTAAAAACAACCTTTCTTACAATTACATATCTACCTACAATCTAGAAAAACAATTCCAACAACCAATTTCTTAAGTTTTCTAGCCCTCATTTTGAGTTTCTTTTTCGAGTGTAACTTTGCCATCTGAATATAACTAACTTACGCACTCTAAACTTTGACAATATTTAACATACCATGATACCGTTATTTTATATCTCTATATTAACTCTAAATAAGTAAAATCCTGTTATTTTTGATATAATTTTATTCGTTATATGTATATTGGTTGCCTTAAAAATAAAAGTGATAAAAGTCTTATTCCTTTGAACGACAAATTGTATTGATAGCAGAGAAATAAAAAACAGATACTTAAGTTTAACTACTAACTACAACTCTCATTAGCCGTTTATTTGTAAAGCGGTATATATTATGTTTTGGGTAGTACTCTAGATGCAGCTGCTGGCGTATACCAGGGTTGGTATTATCTATGTTTACGATGAAATTGACTGCAGGCTAATTGGCAGGCTGGGCAGGAAGTATCCTACGCTTTCAGCATAGAGTAAGTATTGTTTGACTAGACGTGGGTGACAAGGGTCAAATACGCTTGAACTCAGACAGTAATAACTGTTTACGTGTAGCAAATGCTTTTAGTGGCGAACTGTTAATAATGTATGCTCAGCGTACAATTTTTAATAGTAGGCTTGAAGGCATATTTACTAGCGATCTCAATAAACTACCTAATACCTATCTAATATTTGCCTTGCTATAAGTAAGTATATGCACTCCATTTACGCATATAGAATTTGATTGCCAAGTTACGGGTTGCCTAGTTTGGGAGTCAGGGATATCTTTATACTTGTAATCTTTTGCTGGCCTAGTAATATTTGATTCATTTGTTTTATTAGCTGAAAGCTTCATCAAATTTATTGAGAAAAGCCGTTAATGGTAAACACTTGGTTGCAGTAATGCGCGTTTAAAGATAATATGTCTCTCTTCTTTTGTAGACAGAGAAAAGAGAGCGACAAAAGTAGAGAGATATATTTCTACGTACACATGCTGCATAGGCAGATACATTTACTAGGAGTATGTTAACTATCGGCATAACACAATTGTATTTGCCACGTAATATACTGCTGGAGAGTTCTATAAAGAGTACTATATTACTTCAGTAATAATGTATGGAACTATCTTAATGGCTTGATGAATTTATCAAGCTTAAAACGATTGCCGTCTCTTTGAAGAGACACGATTGGCACTGACAAACAATCCTCTTTGATGTCACTAAACCAGTGAAATTAGAAAGAGAAGTGATTAAGTGTGAACATAAATCAGATGAAAAATTACCCTCGCAATTAGCGAGAAATCTGTATTTGATTTACTTTTACTCATCTGTGAATGTGATTCTGTCTAATGATTAACGAACCCATTTAGATTTTTCTCTATTTTGCACGGAGCTAGGATAGCCCGGTGCTAATTAACATAGGCCCCAGCGCCCGGCCCTTGACGTGATATACGCGGTGAATTTATTTCAACCGGAGGACTAACAAAGCGGCTCATTAAATGAAATGGAGAGCTTTCATTTCGCGGTCACATAAGCGTAAACAGTCATCTTTTGAGAAATTGCTCGATAGATACTTCGTTCCGTTTACACTTGACATACATTTCAATTATATCATATTCAGCAGTAAGGTAAGATCTTATAGGAACCTCTCCGAAAACTGATGAACAATTAAACATGGTTTTATCTGTGTACTTACTCGCAATATCATGAAATATTCGCTGATCCGACAAAAATTGTTTTACCCACTTAGAGGTATGAAAAATAGTTAACTTCTTATTCTCAGACCTCGCTACGCTATACAAGTTAGTACTTGACTGCGATCTCACCTGATGGTAAGTGATGATGCAGTCGAAGATGTTAGCGCTAGATGCTAACTTGGAAGCGGTAAGTGAACTCACCTCAACGGTTTCTACACAGCATCGTACCGTAACGCTAAATCGCTTGGCGGTACGTCTTTGCTGGTAGGGCGAGAATTTAACATATAAGTAATGGACGAAAAATTATGGCATTCATTGATTTACCTTCAAGTGCGAGTGTATAGACGAACATTCGACCTAGGCAGTTCAATCCACGCATATGCGCCCCGCTCTTTAGTAGCTCCTTACAAATCGCATTAAACATAAGCGATTGTGAAGGAGTCGATGGAAGGAGTCGTCTTTGTGGCTAGTAATTATAGCAAGGAGCTTTAAAGCTTAATTTTAGAACACAGTTTAGAAGTGAAATTCGTCGGTCGACAAGTGCCTTTTAGTGCGATTCTGTCGGTAATCAATTTTAATATACTATTTGGCCGTTATATTTTCTTAAACTTTGATATTTAGATAACCCTTTCAGCGGTCATCGTTATGTAGAGCGGTATAAAAAAGCTTTCATCTTATGAGAAGTAAAATTTAGAGATCACGCACTTGCACTTTGCACCTTAGCTCGTGCAGCACGCATTTTGGCGTCGATGCTATTTGAAGAGTGACATATTGCTTTTAGTTTTAACAGTAAAAAGATATAGAAGTCAAATTGGTCACGCAGCTCACTGCAATATAGTTAAGTATACATGTCTAGAAGTCAAGTAAGTATACGTTACTAAGGCTCGGTTGCTTGACTTGACTTTAACCGAAACGTTATAGTTAAATATGGTGGCCTGACTTTTATTTCGAAAGACATAAGAGTCAGACCGCCATTATACTATATATAGCTCGATTACCACTGACTGACTGATTGACATAATTGTTCTCCCAGAAAGGGACAGAAAACGATATAATGATGTACGGGAGATGTGTTCGGGTGCGGGAGTCGACTAGGGAAAAATTATGACATTTCAGAAAAACAAGATGGCGGCCGACGTGACTTTCGCATCTCTTTTGTTTTCCAACCGATTTCGTTCAAAGTTGCAGCACTCGAGGAAATGAGTAAATGGTTTCTAGAAAAATTGGAAAAATTTGGAAAAACAAAATGGCGTCTGAGATGTAGCGTTTTAAAATTTTTCATTTTTCGACCCCAAACCGCGGCGCCACAGATCCTAAACGGGGTGGTTGAGGATGTCAATTTTTTCTTGTTTCGCCCACAATTATCCTGAATTTTGACAAAACGGGAGTAATTTTTAAAAATCCAAGATGGCGGCTGTTCTGGCGGCCAATCAGTGTGAGGTATGAAAAATCGCAATTTTGAAACTCAAATTTCTCACAGTTGACAGCATCGGAGCGTTTCGACATCTATGGGGAGATTGTGTGTATAGACTCGAAGTATAGAGTGGGGGAGAAAAAATTACCCCATTTCTCGGGAAATTTCGAGATTTTCCCCAAAAAGTAAAAAATCGAAATACGGACTTTTTGCAAAATCCGAGTATAAGCGATCACGTGTTTTACTCATACAAATGACATTTGAGTATTTTTGTCGCCGAGGACTGGCAACACTGGAATCTATCAAAGTAAAAGTGATTTTCGACATGGTCACTTTTCAGGGGCTATTGTGGCGCCTGGGTGCGAGCGAGATGAAAACTTGAAACGTCATCAGGGGCGGTATATCCTGTAGTTACTGGGAAAAATACGAAACTGTGTAAAATATTTACCGCAAATGAGGTGGCGGCCATTTTGTATTTTTTTCTGTTTTTGAAAATTTTGATCGTGTTTTTGAGGCACTTGGCAACATTTCGGAAAGTCGACATGTATGAACCGACTGTGTAACTCGACGGGCAGTATCGAAATATATAGAAAGTGTTGCCACATTTCGGGTAGTTTTCGTGATTTTCCCCAAAATGTCCTCCTGTAAAATTTTGTATGAACAATTTTTTTTTCACTTGTGGCTTTGTATACAAGTCAAAAAATGACTCGGTGAAAAATATGGAGAGAGCTGATGATTGAGGATTTCGGAGACGGGTGAAGGGCTCAGCCAGGGTATTGAAGATAGGTGGGGGGTGCTCGACCAAATGTCATTCGAAACCTCGTGCAATTGCCAGTGGGCTGAAAAAAATTTCAAAATGGCGAAAAAAAGATGGCCGCCATACAAATTTCGTCGGTGTCTATCTCAGAAAGTATGAAAGATAGAAAAGTGGTTTCATAGCAATAGAAGATCAGGACGAGTAAATTTATCTATTGGAAGAAAAAAAAGTGCAAAATGGCGGAAAAAAAATTTTCATACTAAATTGTATGACGATTAGGAGCTATAAGAATATTGACATTGTTCTCCTGGAAACAAATCGAAAACGATACAATGATGTATGGGAGACGTGTTTAAGTGCGGGAGTAGAGTAGGAAAAAATTATGACATTTCAGAAAAACAAGATGGCGGCCGACTAGACTTTCGTAACTCTTTTGTTTTCCAACCGATTTCGTTCAAACTCGCAGTTCTCAAGGAAATGAGTAAATGGTTTTAAGAAAAAGAAGAAAAATTTGGAAAAACAAGATGGCGGCTGAGCAGTGGTGTTTTAAAATTTTTCATTTTTCGACCCCAAACCGCGGCACCACAGATCCTAAACGGGGTGGTTGAGGATGTCAATTTTTTCTTGTTTCGCCCACAAATATCCTGAATTTTGACAAAACGGGAGTAATTTTTCAAAATCCAAGATGGCGGCTGTTCTGGCGGCCAATCAGTGTGAGGTATGAAAAATCGCAATTTTGAAAGTCAAATTTCTCGCAGTTGGCAGCATCGGAGCGTTTCGACTTCTATGGGGCGATTGTGTGTAAAGACTCGAAGTATTGATTGGGGAAGAAAAAATTACCCCATTTCTCGGGAAATTTCGAGATTTTCCCCAAAAAGTAAAAAATCGAAATACGGACTTTTTGCAAAATCCGAGTATAGGCGATCACGTGTCTTACTCATACAAATGACATTTGAGTATTTTTGTCGCCGAGGACTGGCAACACTGGAATCTATCAAAGTAAAAGTGATTTTTGACATGGTCACTTTTCAGGGGCTATCGTGTCGCCTGGGTGCGAGCGAGATGAAAAATTGAAACGTCATCAGGTGCGCTATATCCTGTAGTTACTGGGAAAAATACGAAACCTTGTAAAATATTTCTGTGAATTGAGGTGGCGGCCATTTTATATTTTTTTCTGTTTTTGAAAATTTTGATCGTGTTTTTGACGCACTTGGCCACATTTCGGAAAGTCGACATGTATCAACCGATTGTGTAACTCGACGGGTAGTATCGAAATATATAAGCAGTGTTGCCACATTTGGGTTAATTTTCGAGATTTTCCCCAAAATGTCCTCCTGTAAAATTTTGTATGAACATTTTTTTTTTCACCTATGGCTTTGTATAGATGTCAAGAAATGACTCGGCGAAAAATACGGAGAGAGCTGATGATTGAGGATTTCGGAGACGGGTGAAGAGCACAGCCAGAGTATTGAAGATAGGTGGGGGGTGCTCGACCAAATGTCATTCAAAACCTCGTGCAGTTACCAGTGAGCTGAAAAAATTTTCAAAATGGCATAAAAATGATGGCCGCCATACAAATTTCGCCCGTGTCTATCTCAGAAAGTATTAAAGATAGAAAAGTGGTTTTATAGCAATAGAAGATCAGGATGAGGAGGTCTATTAATTGAAAAGAAAAAAAAATCAAAATGGCGGAAAAAATTTTTTCATACTAAATTGTATGGCAATTAGGAACTATAAGAAATTTGTCATTTTTCTCCTAGAAACAAACAGAAAACGATACAATGATGTATGGGAGACGTGTTCAAGTGCGGGAGTAGAGTAGAAAAAAATTATGACATTTCAGAAAAACAAGATGGCGGCCGGCATGACTTTCGTAACTCTTTTGTTTTCCAACCGATTTCGTTCAATCTTGCGGTACTTAAGGAAATGAGTAAATGGTTTTTAGAAAAAGAAGAAAAATTTGGAAAAACAAGATGGCGGCCGAGCTGTGGTGTTTTAAAATTTTTCATTTTTCGACCCCAAACCGCGGCGCCACAGATCCTAAACGGGGTGGTTGAAGACGTCAATTTTTGCTTGTTTCGCCCACAATTATCCTTTAATAATAATATTTTGACAAAATGTGAGTTATTTTTAAAAATCCAAGATGGCGGCTGTTCTGGCGGCCAATCAGTCTGAGGTATGAAAAAACCGCAATTTTGAAACTCAAAGTTCTCACAGTTGGCAGCATCGGAGCGTTTCGACTTCTATGGGGCGGTTATGTGTAAAGACTCGAAGTATTGATTGGGGAAGAAAAAATTACCTCATTTCTCGGGAAATTTCGAGATTTTCCCCAAAAAGTAAAAAATCTAAATACGGACTTTTTGCGAAATCCGAGTATAATAATAATATAGTTTTGTCGCCCGGCGCTGGCAACACTGGAATCTATGAGAGTAAAAGTGATTTTCGACATGGTCACTTTTCAGGGGCTATCGTGTCGCCTGGGTGTGAGAGAAATAAAAATTTGAAACGTCATCGGGAGCGGTATATCCTGTAATTACTAGGAAAAATACGAAACTGTGTAAAATATTTACCGCAAATGAGGTGGCGGCCATTTTGTATTTTTTTCTGTTTTTGAAAATTTTGATCGTATTTTTGAGGCACTTGGCAACATTTCGGAAAGTCGACATGTATGAACCGACTGTGTAACTCGACGGGCAGTATCGAAATATATAGAAAGTGTTGCCACATTCAGGGTAGTTTTCGAGATTTTCCCCAAAATGTCCTCCTGTAAAGAGCTGGTGATTGAGGATTTCGGAGACGGGTGAGGAGCACAGCCAGGGTATTGAAGATAGGTGGGGGGTGCTCGACCAAATGTCATTCGAAACCTCGTGCAATTGCCAGTGAGCGAAAAAAATTTTCAAAATGGCGTAAAAAAGATGGCCGCCATACAAATTTCGGCGGTGTCTATCTCAGAAAGTATGAAAGATGGAAAAGTGGTTTCATAGCAATAGAAGATCAGGACGAGTAAGTTTATCTATTGGAAGAAAAAAAAATTCAAAATGGCGGAAAATTTGTTTTCATACTAAATTGTATGGCGATTGGGAGATAAGAAAATTAACATTGTTCTCCTAGAAACACATAAAACGATACAATTATGTATGGGAGATGTGTTTGAGTGCGAGCCAATTAGGGAAAAATTATGACATTCCAGAAAAAAAAGCTGGCGGACGACGTGACTTTCGCAACTCTTTTGTTTTCCAACCGATTTCGTTCAAACTTGCGGTACTTGAAGAAATGAGAAAATTGTTTATAGAAAAAATGGAAAATCTTGTAAAACGAGATGGCGGCTGAGTTGTAGTGTTTTGAAATTTTCATTGTTCCACCTCAAATTTATTACCGTTGGTAACATCTTTGAACGTTTATGGGGTGATCGTACGTTAAGACTCGGGGTGTAAATTGGTAAAAAAAATTACCCCATTTTTCGGGAAAAATTTAAATATGGAGTTTTGCAAAATCCGAGTATGAACGACCAAGTAAATGGCTCCCAGCAGTTACGCGGTCCGCTTTAGCGGGCCGCGCCCCCACGCGAAAAACTAGTTATAATATATATAGCTCGATTACCACTGACTGACTCACTGACTGACTCATTGACATAATTGTTCTCCCAGAAGGAGACGGAAAATGATATAATGATGTATGGGAGATGTGTTCGGGTGCGGAAGTCGACTAGGGAAAAATTATGACATTTCAGAAAAACAAGATGGCGGCCGACGTGACTTTCGTAACTCTTTTGTTTTCCAACCGATTTCGTTCAAACTTGCAGTATTTAAGGAAATGAGTAAATGGTTTTTAGAAAAATCGGAAAAATTTGGAAAAACAAGATGGCGGCCGAGCTGTGGTTTTTAAAAATTTTTCATTTTTCGACCCCAAACCGCGGCGCCATAGATCCTAAACGGCGTGGTTGTGGATGTTGATTTTTTCTTGTTTCGCCCACAATTATCCTGAATTTTGACGAAATGGGAGTAATTTTTTAAAATCCAAGATGGCGGCTGTTCTGGCGGCCAATCAGTCAGAGGTACGAAAAAACACGATTTTGAAATTTAAATTTCTCATAGTTGGCAACATCGGAGCGTTTCGACTTCTATGGAACGATTGTGCGTTTCGACTCGAAGTATTGAGTGGCGGAAAAAAAATTACCCCATTTCTCGGGAAATTTCGAGATTTTCCCCAAAACGTAAAAAATCGAAATACGGACTTTTTGCAAAATCCGAGTATGAGCGACCACGCGTCCTATTAGCACAAATAACATTTGAGTATTTTTGTCGCCAAGGTCTGGCAACACTGGAATCTATCAAAGAAAAAGTGATTTTCGACATGGTCACTTTTCAGGGGCCATCATGTCGCCTGGGTGCGAGCGAGATGAAAAATTGTAACGTCATCAGGAGCGGTTAATCCTGTAGTTACTAGGAAGAATACGAAACTATGTAAAATATTTATGTGGAATGGGGTGGCGGACATTTTGTTTTTATTTAATTTTTTTGAATATTTTGATCGTGTTTTTGAGGCACTTGGCAACATTTTGGAAAGTCGTCATGTTTGAACCGATTGTGTAACTCGACCGGCAGTATCGAGATATATAAGCTGTGTTGCCACATTTGAGGAAGTTTTCGAGATTTTCCCCAAAATGTCCTCCTGTAAAATTTTGTATGAACAATTTTTTTTTCACTTATGGGTTCGTATAGAAGTCAAGAAATGACTCGGCGAAAAATATGGAGAGAGCTGATGATTGAGGATTTCGGAGACGGGTGAAGAGCACAGCCAGGGTATTGAAGATAGGTGGGGGGTGCTCGACCAAATGTCATTCGAAATCTCGTGCAAATGCCAATGAGCTGAAAAAATTTTCAAAATGGCGTAAAAAAGATGGCCGCCATACAAATTTCGTCGGAGTCTATCTCAGAAAGTATGAATGGTAGAAAAGTGGTTTCTTAGCAAAAGATGATCAGGATGAGAGGGTTTTTATTTATAGAAAGAAAAAAAATTAAAATGGCGAAATTTTTTTTTTCATACTAATTTGTATGGCGATTATGAACTATAAGAAAATTGTCATTGTTCTCTCAGAAATAGGTAGAAAACGATACGATGATGTATCGGAGATGTGTTTATGGGCAGGAGTAGAGTAGGGGAAAATTATGACATTTCAGAAAAACAAAATGGCGGCCGACTTCATTTCTGGAACTCGTTTGTTTTCCAACCGATTTCGTTCAAAGTCGCAGAACTCGAGGAAATAAGTAAACGGTTTTTAGGAAAATTGGAAAAATTAGGAAAAACAAGATGGCGGCCGAGCAGTAGTGTTTCCAAATTTTTCATTTATCTACCTCAACCCGGGACGCCACAGATCCGAAACGGGACTGTTGAGGCTGATAATTTTTTAGTGTTTTGCCGAACAATCCTGAATTTTTACAGGTCATGGGCACTCATGGGTGGTTTAAAAAATTACCCTATTTTTAGGGATAATTCAAAATCACGGACTTTTTGCAAAATCCGAGTATGAGCGACCACGTAAATTGCTCCAAGCAGTTACGCGGTCCGCTTTAGCGGGCCGCGCCCCCACGCGAAAAACTAGTTACTATATATATAGCTGCTTGTGCTGATTGGCCACTGACTGACTGATTGATCACCTCTCCTGGACAATTTTGTATGAAAAATTTTTTTTTCAAGGATGATGTCGTATAGAGGGGAAAAATTCATGAGGAGGAAAAATACGGAGAGAGCTGATGATTGAGGAATTCGAAGACAGGTAAAGAGCACAGCCAGGGTATTGCAGATAGGTGGGGGGTGCTCGACCAAATGTCATTCGAAACGTCATCCAATTGGCAATTAGGTGAAAAAAAATTCAAAATGGCGGAAAAAAGATGGCCGCCATACAAACTTCATCGGTGTCTAACTCGGAAAGTATACAAGATGGAAGAGTCGTTTCTTGAGAATAGTTGATCAGGACACAAAGGTCTATTTGGTGAATAGAAAAAAACTTCAAAATGGCGGATTTTTTTTTTCCATAGAAAATGATTGACTTGGGAACTATGCAAGACTTAATGGAATTACTGTCATTCCGACAAATGTTCCGGGCTGTAACTCACAAACTCTATACATTATTGTCTTCTTTTATATTGTTTATTTCAAATTCGACAAGGACTATTGACAACAATTGTGGTGGTAGTGTTTCGCGCATCACTTCTTATTGCTTTAGGCATTATTTATGAAGATAAAACTAAAAAGCGAAAATAATAAGACAACTTAGTTGTTTAAATTTTTTCTTAACTAATCAGATTAGTTAGTATAGAGGGGAAAAATTCATGCTGAGGAAAAATAAGTAAAATAAGAATAGGTGGAGAGTGCTCGACCAAATGTCATTTGAAACGTATAAATATGTAAAAAACAATAACCTACTTTAAACAACAACAGAGCAAACTGAATAAATCATCTGTGACTTTAGTTCCAGTTTCTGCCACCGGTTTAGAAATTTTTGTGGCACTGTAATTATATGCATAGAGGCTCGATTCTCTACGATTCCTTCGATCCTCAGGAGATGTTGAAGTCAACATCTCCTGAGGATGTCCCGGTGTCGGGACGAAACGTGCGTCGAAAAAAATGTTAGAAGTTGTGTGTGGTGTTTCATGTGGGTAGTGTTCCTGCATATTGTACCATACAGAATCTTTTCAAGTAGCAGACAGTAGCAAAACAAATTAATCTGTCCTGCTAATTTAAATGGACATTCATATATAAAAAAAACAATGTGATAATAATATTATGTTGTAAAGTTGAGAATTTTTATTCGTAAATTACATATATTAATAGTCAATTACGTTCAATTAAATGACCTGTGCCGGGAATCAAACGCAGGAACTCCTGTTTAAATTTGAGCACATTAGCTGCACCAGGGAATTCGTCAAAATCGATGAAATCGGACACCCTCGCACGCAAACATGCACACACACACACACAATACACATACACACATACTTATGTACGCGCACCCAATCATACAAACTTTCGTATTAATTAATAATCTGTAAGATTTTTTAGAGTTCTACAATTAGAATGTTAAGTATGGAACCCCAGGCCCTGTTGCGACTACATACATGCGTCCGTTCGTCACACTCGATTTATTATTTACTGATAATACTGTACTATCATATTTGGACAATATTAAGGTGTTCGCATGTTTACCAATTCGAGAATACCTACTAATAACATTGATAATCTAAATCTACTCATACCTACTCATTCCGATAAAAAAAAAAATTATTTTAGTCTATGGCCTTCAATCTGTTTTTTTTTTAGCAGCGCTGTTTTAGCGCTGTGTGAAATTGTAATGTTAGGGATTAAGAATTGGATTAAGCACTTAAAGCGACGATAAAATTCCTTTTTCAATCTGAATGTTGTTCTTTTTTTTTAATTTCGTAGGATGAAAAAAAAACAAAAGGCGGTAAAATTTTACTTCTTATCTTTCTTTGTGCGTCGTATTTCTACAGCGTAGAATGTTCTAATTGTTCTAAAGTGTTTGTAGAGATCTATAATTTTTCAGAATTTATTAAATTATATATATTTCTGTCTATTATTATTTACTATTTATTTAAATTAATATTTATTTCTGTAAAGTAATATCTCAAATACGATACAGAAAAATTGTGTTAAAGTTGTTGAGAATTCTTCAGTGGAAAAATAAAAAGGCTTATTATTTATTTATTAGTTGTTTATTAGTTGTGCATTTAATTATTTTGTAAGTGTTGTAGCTGATTTCTTGGTAAGTGACAACACTTTATTATTGAGGAATGATGATGTCGTCTTCACTACGTACCGTGCAAATTAAGGAAGCTGCTAATCATGATGCGTTTCGAGAAGTTTTATTATATAAAATTCCTGGTGACGGGAACTGCATGTTCTCAGCGCTATCTTTTCACATATTCGGTCATATAAACCGATCTCAGGAAATACGATCGCGTATAGTTAGAGGGATTGTATCGAATTGGGATCGATATGGCATGTTTACGATGCGACGTGACGGTAGCCCGTATGTGTCGGCTGAAGAATATTGCAATGAAATGATGCAAAACGCAGTCTATGGTACTACCACGGAATTGACGATGGCAGGAGAAGTATATACAGATTATATATTTAAATTGTACATACATGGTATTTTTACGCAAACATTCGGCACAGGACCAATAGAAAAAATGATCAGTTTTACTGGGCACCTCACTAGCGGTCATTTTGATGTTTTAATCGAAAAAAATGTAAATAATTTACTTTCACCATATAGTCACAATAATAAAATCCATTGTATTAACTCAGTCACGATGACTGTAGATAATTCATTATCTACAGTCATCGTGACTGAGTGACTGAGGAAAATTATGTTCATGATGTTCACATCATGAACATAATTTTCCTTTCAGTGGCAAAATCTATGAGACCAAATCTTTAACGTTTACTGAGTCACAGTCCTCTAATTTAAAACTAAATAGTAATACATCAAGCAGTGAATCATTAATAACTATCAGTAATGGAGAATGTTCTTTACCACATACTAAGCAAATAGTGATAAATGACGGTTATTCTCCAACTTTTACAGAATCGCAACCACATTGTTCAAAATATGTAAATATGTCTGGCAGTGTCTCATCAATTACAACTGCTAGCGAAGTACGTATCAACTCATTATCATCGATTGTAGATGATAACCGGCACACACCTAGCAATTCACAATATAGTTTAAATCTTGATAATCATTAATAAGTAATCAAGATTATTTTTTTCCAAATAGTAAGGAAATACTTTTTAGTGAGGGTGAATCTCCAACATTCACGGAGTCACAATCCTGTAGTATAATACATAATCTTCGCCCATGTAAAGTGGTGCTAGAGCGATTGCCTGTTGATAATCCACGCCTTACAGAACTATTACTTAATAAAACTAATAAAAAAGAAATGCTTAAACAAGACTGCAAACGTTCACGTGGTAGGCCAAAAAAACAAATAACTGCAGCTGAAAAAAAACGTAAGCATTTGGAGGCTGTTTTAGATCACCAGCAACGTAAACCACAATTTCACAGGAAAGCCGTGCAACTGTATACAGCAGCCAATCCCGAGGTGCACCAAAAGGCCGTGCAACGTTATACAACAGCACATCCCGAAGTACACCAAAAGGCCGTGCAACGGTATGACGCTGCACACCCCGAAGTGAACCAAGAGGCCGTGCAAGTATATAAAGCTACGCATCCTGAAATAATTAGACAGGCTGCGTTAAGATACCAACAATTGCATCCTCAAGTTCATCGGGAATGTGTTAGTAGATATTCCAGAACACATCGAGACGAAATACGGCAAAGCAGAAATATTCCGACAGAAATACGTGGGCTGGGTTTAACAGGGTCACTGCAAGGTAATGATTTAGATAAAATTAAACCGATCCGTTTAAAAAATTCTCTTCTGGGTCAAGAAACTTATAAATGTATTCACTGCGGTGCAAGACTTTTTGATGAAGAAAAGTCTCGCACCAAGTGGTGCTGTGGACAAGGCAAATACAACGTTGACCCACTTGGACCACTAGATGCCCAGTTTTACGCAAACCAAAATTTTTTAAAAAATGCTAGAGCATATAATAATCTGTTCAGTTTTTCAGCACTAGGTACAACTCACGGTTTTCAAAGACCTCCTGCGGGTCACGGTCCTAGCTTAGTCAAAGTGCAAGGGCGCATTTACCATCGCGTCTTTGATTTGACTTATAATGGTAGTACTAATAATACAGCATTATATATACACGACGGCGTAGAACATCAAAGATTAGCAAATCAACAAAATTTGTGCCCCAATATTACTAAGGAGATATATACATACTTAAAAAATAACAACCCCTTAATAAAGGATTTACATTTATTAAATAATCACCCGAGTACAGAAGCTCGATTAATTTTTCAAAATACAAGTCGACGTACTCATGGACCGATACTTGGAGACAGACCGGTATCAACCGAGCTTGCAGGTTTGATTGAAACGTCTAACGAGCACCACCCGCGAGCAGTAGTAATATGGAAGATTGGCGAAGCAAAACCACACACGGTACATTATTTACATCCTGCGTATGAAGCATTTCAATATCCTCTACTGTTTCCTACAGCTCCCGAAAGATATTCCCTTGACATTAAGGATAAAGCAGGCAAAAAACTGAGCCAAGTAAAATATTATCGGTGCCAACTCTTATCTGAAGAGCGATTTGCGATGTTACGGCGTTTATCACAGGAATACTTCATCGATATGTGGCTTCGTACCGAGGAAGAAAGGTTACAGTATTTCAAAGGAATTCAAAATGAATTAAGAATCGCAACCCGACGTGAAATCGATGAAACGATCGCAGGTGAAGGTATCCGACCTGGTAAAATATATTTACCAGCAAGTCTCACGAATAGCCCGCGCTATATGCAAATCCGGTACCATGACGCTATGGCCATTGTTGCACGGTTAGGAAAACCAAGCTTTTTCCTCACCGTTACATGTAATCCAAAATGGCCTGAAATAACTGAAAGTTTATATCCCGGCCAACAGCCAACAGATCGCCCCGATTTATGCGTGAGAGTATTTCAACTAAAGTTGACAATACTGTTGCAAAAAATTAGGTCTAAAGACTTCTTTGGTACCATTGTGTCAATTCTACATGTAATAGAATTTCAAAAACGGGGCTTACCTCACGCTCACATTACGTTCCGTGTTGAAGGAGGAGGACCCGTAGATAGTATGGATATTGACAAATTTATTCAAGCGACCATACCTCCACCGGAACAGGGAAGGCTACGACAACTGGTTTTGCAACATATGGTGCACGGCCCATGCGGATCTGAAAGGTCACCATGCTACGACAAATCTTCTAAAAAATGTTCAAAGCACTTTCCTAAAAGTTACACTGAAGTGACATACACAGATGAACGAGGCGCGGTACACTACAAACGCCCAACTGGCGACCAGCCGGCAATAACTGAACGTAATCAAACTTCAGTCACTCACAGATGGATTGTGCCATACAACCCGGCGATACTACTACTGATGGAATGTCATTGCAATTTGGAAATTGCATCCACCTCCAAAGTGGTAAAATACCTTTACAAGTACCTTCACAAAGGTCCGGATCATGCAAGAGCGACTGTGTCTGAAGAAATAAGCGACGAAATAGAACACTACGCTCAATATCGATATGTGAGCGCCTCTGATGCAATGTGGCGTTTGTTAGAGTTTGACATCAGCTGTAGATACCCAACAGTCGTTGCACTGCCGGTGCATTTACCTGATGGAGACGCAATTATTTTCCGTACTGGGTCCGAGGCGCAAGCATCAGAAAATTACATGTCCAAATTAAAAATATACATGACGAGACCTTCAGGTCCTGAGCTAGATGATTGTACTTACATAATGTTTTATGAAAGGTACAATGTTGAAACTCAAGTCCGGCCGAATGCTACTGTTCAGGTGCTAGCTCATGAATCCGGAAAATACTTCATAACTAAAAGAGTACGAGGCGAGATTGTAGCTCGGATAGTCTTTATATCTCCTACACTCGGTGAACTTTATTTTCTGCGAATGTTGCTTATGCGTTACCCGTGCCGGAGCTATGAAGAACTGCGAACTGTCAATAATGTAATTTATGACACTTTTCAAAAAGCAGCATTCGAACGTGGTATTCTAAACGATAACCAAGAATACGCATCGGCAATAGAGGAAGCAGCCGGCTTCAAAAGCGGTAAAGGTCTGCGTCAGCTTTTCTTCGCACTTATTATGGACGGTGCCCCAGCCCTTCTGTTATGGGATAAATATCGTGACCATTTGTGCGATGACTATCACAGAGGCCGAGAATCTGAAATGGAAGCGGCTTTCGACCACGGCCTTCGAGACATTGAACAAATGCTTCGTGCTCATGGGCGCTCGCTGTCTGATTTCGGTTTGCCAGACGTAAGACACAGTATTACCGAGCTTGAACGAGAAACTGGAAGATGGAACGAAGAGGCGACTGATATATTAAATAAATGGGAGTCGAAATTAAACTTGCAGCAACGAGCTATATATAATACAGTCATATTACTTACTGCAGATGATTGTGAGGATACACCCCCGGTTTTTATCGATGGTCCCGCCGGAACCGGAAAAACAATCTTGCTTAACGTGATTGCTGCTAAAATTCGTTCTAACGGACATATTGTTCTGTGTACGGCTTCCACAGGCATAGCTGCACTAAATCATGATGGTGGTGTGACAGCACATTCAATGTTTAAGCTTCCGTTAGACTTTGATGGTGGTAATGCAGTGTGGGGAATTTCAAATAACTCTCAAAGAGCAGCATTGATCAAAGCCGCACGACTGATAATTATCGATGAGGCACCAATGGCACACAAGCATCTGTTTGAAACTATTGATCGAGGCCTCAAAGATCTGATGAAATGCAGTGCCAGACCCTTTGGAGGCAAAGTTTTAGTATTTGCCGGTGATTTTAGGCAAATACCACCCGTTATAACAGGAGCAGGAGAGCGTGAAATATGCCGGGCTTCAATAAAGAGTTCTGAAATTTGGCACCACACACAAGTATTCAAGCTAACTGAAAATCAACGTGCGAAAGAAGACCCAAATTTCGCTAACTTTTTATTGAATATTGGAGGAGGTGAAGTAGAATCGATCCAAGGAGAATCATTTTGAAAAATATCAATTATGTCAATAGCTTACAACAATTAATTGACAATATATATCCACAAGACGAAGTCTTTGACACAGAAAAAATATATAAAAGGGCTATTCTATCGGGAACTAATGAAAACATTAGAGATATTAATCAAATAATACTGGAGCTGATACCTGGACCAATTATTATGTGTTACAGTGCTGATACCACCAATCACCTGAATGAGAACTCAGCAGAACGGTTAGAAGGAAGCATTTTGAATTCATTCACAGCACCCGGAGTGCCAGATCATGACTTGAAACTAAAAGTTGGTGCGATCGTATTATTAATTCGTAACATCAGTTTCACACACCGTTTAGTTAATGGTACTAAACTAATAATAGATCAAGTTTCAAAATTCACTCTATTAGCACATCACCCAAATAGTAGTGAGCACGTAGTTATACCTCGCATAACTTTTAAATTTCAAATAGGGCGAAATGGTGTTGAAATGACCCGCAAGCAGTTCCCCGTCAAATTGGCTTATGCTATGACGTTTAATAAATCTCAAGGGCAAACTCTTGATCGTGTAGGAGTAGATCTAAGAAGCGATGTTTTTTCACATGGACAATTGTATGTCGCTTTGGGCAGAGTACGACACAGTCGCGATTTGAGCGTTTTGATACCGCAAGAAAGGGTTTGCGGAAATCACGCTCTTACAAAAAATATAGTTTATAAATCATTACTATAAATAATATAACGTTGTCACTTTAATAACAAAATCGTAGTTAGAGATTTAAGCTGACAGTAAAAGAAGGGTACTCTAACATCTTGAATGCTTGAATTGTTACATCTTTGCTTACTAAATATACTATATAAAACTTATATATTTTAAAATATGTAGCAATATCTTTGTAGTTTTATGATGTTTTTCATATTAATTTGATGTAATGTTTACTCTATTTATTTATATTTCGTGGAGCAAGGACGCAAAAATATTTTATAAAAATATTTTTGCTAAATAATTGCAATAGGTCTCATTACTCAGGCATGCACAATTACGGTTGATTTTATTTATACAAAGTTTCGATCAAATAAAATATTAAACACCTAACGGCTACTTAAAAAATTATAATAATTTTAATTTCAATTTAGTTTTAACCGCCTGAGAATGGGAGAACCACGTAAAAAAAAACGAGCTGAGGCTGTACCTCCTGGGTGGCTTGGAAACTGGCCTACTATACTTTTTATTTTATAAAGTCCGACACATTTTTACAAAGCACACAGAACCATAATTTTTTCCGGGGTAAAAAGTAGTCTATGTATTTAGTCTTTTGTCTAATTTGGTTCAGTAGTTGCGGCGTGAATAGTGTAGTAAATGCTTGAAAAAACTTTATAACATAAAATACAGTAATAGTAGGTCAGTTTTAGAGCTACCGAAGCTTATTTTCCTGTTTGAGATATTTGAATGATATTGTATCTTGAAGAAGATGACCAAATTCTTAAGACAATATAATAATATGAAGCAAAACTATTACACAAAAACGTTAAATCAAAATGGATACTTTCCTACGCGGTCCGCTTTAGCGGGCCGCGCACACACGCGCTATACTAGTATTTAACTATAACGTTTCGGTTAAAATCAAGT
This sequence comes from Coenonympha glycerion, assembly GCA_963855885.1. Classification (NCBI taxonomy): domain Eukaryota; kingdom Metazoa; phylum Arthropoda; class Insecta; order Lepidoptera; family Nymphalidae; genus Coenonympha; species Coenonympha glycerion. The sequence continues at coordinate 7,906,586 of OY979637.1, read as the reverse complement.
CAAGCAACCGAGCCTAAGTGAAAAGTCGATCCAATGTCTTTATTCTTGGGTAGAAGTGTTTTGATGCTCTGATTGTATGTCGAAGTGTCAGTTTCTTATGTTTGGGTTATAACTTTTCTTAAGCTATTAAGATTTAAAAGTTAAATCTTAATGAAAGCCTATCAAATGCGGTAGAGTTTAAAATTTTCCTAAGAGATGGGAAGTTATGCCAGTATGAAAAAAATCCAATTGAATTATTTGAAGGTCATGCACTCCATCAGATTTACCACGGTTTTAGTGATCGTATACTCTGATGTAGTTCGCATGTGTATATAACAGACAAACAGATATCAAGTTCTCGATTTAAAATGCCCTGACCTAGATGTGTGAATAGACCTTCATTCGCTTTTCTAATGAAAATAAAATAATCCAAAAAGTAGCAAGTCTCGAAAATAGTTTTTTCTTCATTAGTAAATGTTAATACATCGATTGCGGTAAAAAATGTGGAGGGGTCCAACTGGGCACAATGCAGCAGGCGTCGTACGTGATCGACCGACAAACCTACTCGATTTAATCACATTAATTGATACAACCGTTACGACATAATGATGATGTATTGTGGAAATAATTTGATATTTTAAAGTGTTGTGATTGTTGTCTGCACAAAAAAGGTACCGCAAGTGGATGAGAATCTTAAGGCGCTGCCATATCCGGCGTATCCTTATTTCATTATTTTGTCATTCGTTAAAAATGAAAAAGGTATGAAACTTAAATATTAAAAGTTTTCGCTGCAGGGTTGATTAAATAATGAAGAAATAGTCAATGGAATACAAAACTTTAAATTTTGTACCCAAAATTTTTAAATAATTCCGTTATAAATTGATCTTCGTCTTCATCAAACGTTCGTGTCAGTTATAAAGCTACTAACACCGGTGAGAAGACGGTATGAATGTGTACAGCGCATACAGTCCAGTCAATTAATTATGTTATGATAAATCAACCACATTCATCGTCCAATCCCCATGATAAATGATGTTTCCGGCTGGATATACTATACTGACTAGATAAATTGTATGGTTAATATTTAGGTATAGTATCAACATTAATAGACAAAAATTTCAAAATAATTTGACAAAAATAAAGATGTCTATAGATAGATAGATAGATAAACTGTTTATCGTACACCAGACAAAAAATAAAATAAAGTAACAAAAAAAAAACACAAGTCATAAAACTATTATCGCTTACAAATAAATACTGCATCCGCCGAATGTGCAAGCGCCTTTATCCATATTTCTTTAGACTAGAAATTCGCGACTTGCACTTTACGGGCAATGCCTTCAAACATGACCAATATAATTGCTCTTTCCTTGCTCTGTAATCCAAAGTAAATTACGCATGAATGAGACTCGGTTTTTTCAAGCTAGCTACTTGTATATACTTACCGGTTTATACCGACTCAGATGATTGCGAGTCTAGACTGTTGACTGCCTAGCCTTTAGTTTATGAAACGCTACTCATCAAATCGACGGTTACACAAAAGTGCGAGTGAGAATTTCTTCCCTAGGAAATTAATATGTAACATCATTGTACATCAACTATGTTATGTAAAGTTTCAATGGTGGTAGGAATTTTCAAATGATATTAAAAGGAATTTCTTTACTTGATCGCTATTTTATAATTATTAAAATTTAAGTTCTTCTGATTGTTGATTGTTAAGTCGATGATTTGTTGATTAAAAATACTAATTATGATGAATAATAATTTAACAAAGAATGTATAGTGTAGTTATTTATTAGATTCTAGATTTTTTTCATAATTTCTGTGTTGTTATAATTAATTAGAAATCACTAATGTGTTATAAATAAACATCCCCCGGTATTTCCGGTAGAAAGAATTTTATGAGCTTTAACCACCGATATGAACAAAGGATATGCCCATATTATCTGTACATTTTCCGTAAAGCTTCTTCATACAATAAAAATGTAGCGCCATCTGCCAAATTTCCCGCTAATACGCCACAATATGGCAGAATTCGTCCCTGTGGAAACGTACGTGAGGACTTATAACAAGTATACTGATTTGTGGCTGGACCGAAGTCCATATACACTACTGCCATTGATGTCAACATTTTTGACACCAGTAAACTGGTGATTTTTTTTGCGTGGTTTTCCGGGTCCTGTGTATATGTATGTCTATTACTTTAACAACATGATGAAGCTATTCAAGATAAATAACTTTAAAATAAGAGACAATTCACACGCGGTACACTACAAAGGTGCAATGTAACGGTATGAATAACCAAATTCCAGCGCGCTCCGATCCAGGAGGTAATTAGGCACCGTGCTCACGATTACGAGCCGAAGTGAAAACATTAAGACGTGTGAACCCATAATTTAATACAAATCTTTCGGAGCATTGAACTTGCAGCAATTTAAGTAGCGAGAAACGATCATAGCACTTTAGCCACTAATTTTGTAGCCGAATTAGAGCAGCCATTGGTTGTTTTAATGACCGGGGTTGCGGGCAATTTTCACGGACCAATTGTGGGCGAGATAAGATCGCCTGCTTGCCTATCATGACATTATGCACTACTCTACTTGAGAATGTGCTCGTCTTATTGCACCGCCGTGGAAAATCAATGTTGAGACCTTGTTCTACTATTACTTTTGAGTACAAGTTAGCAGTACATTCTTAAATTTATACAAAATGACTATGAAATAAAATTTCAATTACGTATTACAATATGGTATGTTATCTACCACAGACCAAGGAATAACTTGTTATCTACCATATAAAAGACTTCAACGAGCTTACAAAAACAGCTCTACTGATTGGTGAATATTACCTACATATAATATGCCTCAAAGCATTGATAGCTCAATGGTTAAAACTTTCGTATCATAATCGGGGATTCGGGGTTTGAGATTTAGGTACACACGATTATAAGTTTTGTGCATCTGTTTGCAACTTGTCTCTTGCTTATAATGGTGAAAAATAATAACGTTAGAAATCTTTATGCCTGCTCTTCGAGGATAATGTTTTTAAAAGTCTGTGAAACCTGCGAACCTGTGCTTGGCCAGCGTGATGAGCTATAGCCGTTAGCATACGCCTTCTCAGGAGTTCCGTACTATATCGCGAAAAGGAGTTGACAGTAGACAAATATTTCTCGTTAAACATTCTTGCACATACCACTAAGTAGTATCTTAAAGCTCTTAAAATGTAGAGAGTGCAGCAGTGCAGCATTAGGTCAGCCGACAGATAAATGTGACGAGCACCGGCTGCTTAGGGAAACTAGCGCGGACAACAACCAGAGAAACTCGAAAATTTATTTATCGTCTATCGCGGGCATCGCAGCCGGAGGAGGGGCGGCTCGGAAACTGAGCAGGCGATGTGTTGGTAGATACGGGACAGTGCTCACTTCCTAACATAAATTCGGTGTGCGGGAATCGGATATTATTATTCAATCGGGCGATCGAAGTTCGCTCGGGGGCCATAAGTCACGGCGACGCGAGCGCCGGCGGGCGCCGTGAGCGGTGGCGCACGAGCGCGATGCCATCGCGGCGTACCGCTAGCCCGTCGCCCGCGCCGCGCCGCCCGCCCGCCATCTGCTCCGACCCCGCTACGTCAATTTATACATCACTTTAGCATACCGCTGATTCGACCATGACTTATTAGTATTAGGGCCGATTTTTCAATCGCCAGATAAGCTATTTGAAACATATGCCATACAAAATCTGTAAATCGTCATATTTATTCCTTAGTTAATGATTATTGTCTGGCGATTGAAAAATCTTCCCTAAGTCACATTTTATGAGTTCTCTAGTAAATAGAAAGTTAATTATTTTCAAATTTAAATTGGTTAGAACTACCTCAGTTATCGATTCAAAATTTCCTTCAAAACATTTCCCCGCGGTTAGAAAACTAATCTGGTGAGAGAAGGGATGGCTCACTTTTAACCGACTTCAAAAAAGGAGGAGGTTCTCAATTCTTGCGCAATAGATTTATAACAGTGCAGAAATGCAGCCAATATGCAGTAATTTCTTGAATACTTTATTATGCCATTGCTTGTCCAGAATAAAAAAATAAAATAAAAAAAAGTTCAGGATAATTAATAATAAATTAATCATACGCAATATATATTTTTATGATTTCCAACTTGTCACGTATTATTCCTTATCTACACCAAATCCAACTAGCTACTCGATACTGCAACTATGTTAATGAATAATTAGATAAACAAGTATGGTTTTAGTACTACTTTCTTTATGGTGGACTGGACTTATAAAATAATCATGCCATCAAGTCTTAAAACGCAGTAAAGCAGAGAAAACCTCATCATAATGAATACACTTCTCATTTTAATTGTAGCCGGTTTTCTATGTAATTTGCACAAGTGTCTTATTTGCTTTCCGTTCGCATCCGCGACGCAACGTTTGAAACATTTTGAAGAGACTAAACGAGCGACTTTCTTTGGGCAATAATTAAGAAATGATGAAAACAATAAATTAATAATATCAATTGTTTTTTTTAATATTTCATATACCCAGTAGATTCAGCAGGATTCTAATCTAATAATAAATCCGCGGGACATTTGATTTTTCTGGGGATTAAAATAATTTCCAAGTTCTTGGTCATAGAGTTTAGTAGTTGTAGGGTGAAGGATTGAATATGTTTGTTTGTTTTTGTTAGTTTTATAATCCGTTAATATGATTAAATTATTATTACTAGTTATAGTTTTAATTACAAAATTTAATTTGAATGCTACTGTATACAGGCTATAATTGCCAAAACTTGAGCAACTTTAATCGCCCGTCTAAGCTGTACTTCCACCTGAAGTAGCCTCGGCGGAGATCAAAGAAGTGGTTTTTATAACTCTTCCATGAATAAGCTTGTTTTAAAGGAGGTTTTACAACTGGTAATTCTAAAACTGCATACCTCTGACACTGAACTTTGAATTAATTTACCGTCTAGCGTCAGAATGTGAAGAAGTTACAGGGTTAACTTTTATGACGTCATTACATGACGTATAGTCTAGACGTTGTTTTGAATGACCTGGATGAAAAATTAGTACATCATATAATATACTATGTAAAAAGTATGATTGATAAATCCGCATCGAATTAGTACTTAGTTTGTGTCAAACGAGGGCAAAATAAGAAGTATGTACAATTTATTTGTATGAACTAAAAAGGTCTTATAAGCCTAATAAGACATTTTTAGTTCATGTAAGGTCTTATAAGGTTATTAATAATAATGATAATATAAGATCTTTTAAGGTAGCTAAGAAGCACCTGCTTCGCCAAGCGACTTTTTCCATGCGATTGATTCCATGGAAATTTTGCAACAACTGCCCTTGGCTAGATTTTGAAAGAAATCTCTGTACAAAATTTCAACACTTTAATTACAGTTTGGACTAGGCGCAAGAGTCACCAGGGAATGAATGAAAAGAATGAGTGAGTGGTCGTTATAAATCGAACTGTACCTATGTAAAAACATCGCATACATCAGAAACACAACATTATTGAATTCCAGCGAAAGCTCATTGACAAGGCACCGGCACCAAGAGGCATCGCAACCTACGCTTTATTAAGCGCAAATGGTGAGTCGGTCACGCTTACGTGGCATTAAAGTGGCCAGCAAAGCTAACGCGGGTTCGGCGTGGCTGAACACGGGCACTGAGGACTTCATAGAGCCGACCAGTGTAACCGACTGCTGCGTGTAGTTATTGCACACTCACTGATCTCTATTCTATGTATGGATTAATAATTCTATACATCCGACAGTTCTTTTTTGTGCCGTTTTGAACGCCATCCTCGAATGTCCACAGTACTAAATTGGCATTTGTTGCTAGTGACCGTCGTTTTGAATGTAATTTTATTTTAGTTCCATTGACGCTCTCTCCAGGTTACGCAACAATCAGCGCCAAAATGGCGAAAATCAACTGTCATTGTCATGTCAATCAATTTTTACTTCGTCAGTCAGCGATCCATTGAATAGAGATCAGTGTGCATGCTGCACAGTCTAGTCATGTCCACTTCAGATGTACAGTATAACGTCAAGGTATCGGAACATGAAATATTTACACGTTGTGATTGTGCGTGGCTAAGGCAAAGTAATGTTTGTTTTTACGAGTAAACCCTCGAATCATATAAATTGATTTTGCAAATACGCTTTGTTTTCTTTAGTGTTTTCCTTCTGTCATGCATCTTATAGCCGCTATTAGTAACAAATACTTTGATTTCCATAGTAGTATGACAAAGTTTCTTATTCATTTATACTTATTTATTTATGTATTAATTTTTAGGGTGCCGTATCCAAAGGGTAAAAAAGGAACCCTATTATGGAGACTTCCCAATCCGTCCGTCCGTCTATCACAAGGCTACATCTCTTGAACCGTGATAGCTACAGACTTGAAATTTTCACAGATGATGTATTTCTGTTTCCGCTACGACAACAAATACTAAAAAGTAGAATACATAAATATTTCAGGGCGCTCCTATACAACAAACGTAATCTTTGTCTCGTTTTAGAAATTTGGTAGCCAAGGGTGTTCAGTTTACTTTAACACTATTGAGTATCTATATAACTTTAACTTTAATACCCATTATATTGATAGTGCGGAACCCTCAGTGCACGAGCCCGACTCGTACTTGACCGATTTTTTTTAACCTCATGAGAGCGAAAAGGTTCCTCTGCGGACGTTTCCTTTCCCACGCGGGTGAAGTCGCGGCAACCGGTATTTATTACATCAAATTGTTCAGGATGAGCTTTAATGGTCATGTAGCTTATGGGTTAAATTAAATCTTAAGTGTATCACGTTCAGTCAAGTGAGTAATGTTCTGACACTGAATAAGTACAGGCCGAGTGGGTGAACTAAGCGTTAAGAGATTTCTGCTAACTCAGTTTGTATTGGTAACAATAATATTGGAGATTACGTGTAAGATTCTGCCTCGGAATCAATTCAGTAAACAACCAGTTCCAGAGTGTTTTTAGCTTTGGTAATTCCTACTAGAGCGAGGCTGCGTGTCCAATTAAATATGATACGGCTCCAGTTGAATGATGGCTTGACAATCGACCTACACTTTCCGTTTAACGATTTTATTACTTTCGAATCGCATTAAGGCAAAAAGAGAGCTACTATTCCCATGCTCGCAGCGCCAGTGGGACTTGATATAAGTGACCTTTTCGAGAAATAAGAAAAAAAGCTATACATCGAAGCTTATCTAATACTTGGAAGGTCATGGGACACGAGGGTCCAGCGAGAGAAACAGCTTGAATGGCGCCTAATTGATGCCATAAGCATTGTGAGCAACGTCATTAAATGAGTGCTGCTCATGAAATATTCATCAAGCTATTGTCTTTCACAGGCGTGGTATGGAGTATGGACGCGCCAGCAATTAACGCGTTAAAATCCTTAACGAGGGATAATATTTTTGATGTGAAAGCTCTTTAGGTGTTCTGAGCATTTTCGAGATGGAATAAAAACCAGTGCACTCGTTAGCGTAAACGACACCTAGACATCGTTAGTTGTTACCATAGTTGTACCATAAAAATATTGTTTCATACTATGTACTAAAAATTGTATATTGAGACATTTTTTTTAAAAGAGCAAGTACCGAGTTTCTTGCCAGTTCTTCTCGGTGCAAACCTGCTTTCCGAACCTGGCGGTAGAGTCTTGACATTTCATGAGAGCTTATATTATCTAAGCCTACGTGAAATAAAGAATTTCATTTCATTTCATAACCAATACCTCTGTTAGAGATGCGAAAAACACATTGAACTCGTGACACTGTTATCGTAACTGTTATGGTTTTAATTTGTTAATTCTATCGGCACTTCAGGATTGCCACGTATTTATCGGATTCCATAAATAGACATATACCCTGGACAGGGCGGACGGCGCGAAAAAATTACGTTTGTTTATCGGTGCTAAAATACTTGTTTTGCCACAAACAGAATTTTACAGATGACATACTGTTTGCTCGCACGAAAAAGGTTTACGTAAATCGTTCGGATGCCCAATGCCCATATCCTGAGTTTTCTTATCAGTGATTCCATTCCAAATGGTAAAAATGGAACCCTTATGATGAGACTTTCTCCGTCCTTCAGTCCGTCCGTCCATCCGTTTCACTCGATTTTTTAAACTCAAATCTATTCGGCTAGCTGCTTGTAGGGGCTGTGGGTGGATAGTTGCAAACGGCATTATTTTATTTTTATTCAAAGGCAAAGTTAGTAACTGAGTACTTGATTGCGATATCACCTGGAGATAAATTAAATTAGTCAAGCAACCAAAGATGTTATCGTACTAACCTGGCACAGTCCCTACTTTATATTTCTTGGTTGCAATTGACCAAACCTGGGATGAGCGGGCCCGTGTCAGAAAGCAAAGTCCATTAGATACCAAAAAGCGTCGTATATGTGTACGTTTATACACGATTGTAATGAAAAACATTTTGCCAAATGAGTGATAGCTAGCCGCAGCCGATACTCAAATTACTGTACAATGTACATTCCTTCGACCGTTGCATGACCATACCACTCACTGTCTCGTCCATCGTAGACAAATTACAAACATTTAATCACTGTATGTGTTTGACGTTAATTGGGATAAAACTCGTCAAACAACAGGTCACACCAACGCGAGGTTGCCACACCACGTGGCTGGCCGATACACCTCCGGCCATCTGTTAACGCACTATTTTCCCGTTATCAACATAAAATTAATATCCATTGACGAGTGAATAACATGAAAAACGTAGATATATAACATTGAAAAATGATCATAACGTATAACGAAAGAGACGGTTTGTATCGTTTGTATGTTGTTGGTTACAATATTTAGAGAGGAGGTTCCTCATACTTATTACATTTCTTGAACAATATAAGAAACATACAAAACAATGAAAAAAATATATAAAAAATTACATTTTAATATTTACAAAATATATACACCGTCCAACTGATCATTTATGGGCATAGTGCCCAAGACGCTGGCACCTCTTTGTATATGGTTAAACTTAGCCGCTGAGCTAAATAAGCGCCAGCTCTTGGGTCACCAAACAGAGAGAGGAGTGTGGTCGATATTCAAATTACCTTCTTGCATCAAACGATTCTCTTCCTCGCCAGTAATACTCTTATGGATCGGATCACCTTTTAAACTGCCGTCTTCCGTACCCAGTGGGCTGATTCTGTATCGTGAAATTTATTAGTTAGCAACCATCTCACTGGGTTGTTCACTAACAAAACCTAGGAAAAAAGCAAAAAAATCCAATTTTTGAATTTTTTCTCAAAAAAAAAAAAAACAAATTTCTTCTTTTCAAATTCAGTCAGTTCCTTCTTTCTTATATTTAGATTTTGTGTCTCCACTCAGTATTAAGAAATCGTATTAGTTACAGCTATAACTTGCTACATAATTACAGGAATTTAATCAGTTAGTTACAGCTTTAGAGGTAACTACTGATGATTGGTAATATTAAAATGGTACGAGTAATATCAATTACGGTTTAGGAACGCATTTAGGCTACCAAGGCAATAATTGAGCAAACGTGTATGGTGAGAAGGTTAATCACAGGCAATCTGGAGCCGTATGTTGCCGAGGAGTATTTTATATCTTTATTAATCTAAGCGTAGTAGCTGGCTTTAGCTAGTTAAGTTAAACCATAAGTCCGTTTATGATTGCGAGATTCCAATTTGTGTTTAATTATGAGCTTACATCACTTGTTTATTTCAAATGGTTATTACCGAACGCCAACATCGAAGATTTATGGAGTTTTAAAATATTTACAGTTACTTTTAAATGATTTAATTATAAACGCTAAAGGTTTATATTTGGTGATATTTAATAGGTTATTATAGTGACTTTGTAATGTTTAACAATTTATCACAAAAAATAAGTGGGTATAAGATGTTTCCAACCCCTTTTATAGACAACTACTGGGCATAGAGTGAAAAAGGTTTCAGTGAAAACGCGTAGGTACATAATACGTTCCTTAATACCTAACGTAAGCACCTAATAATATTTCCTATTCAGGAACTTAATCGAACCTGTGTGGTACAAGTAGGTGCACTACCACCTACTTTCGTTTACAGCTCTGTTGATGGAGTTCAATTATGCAGGGTTAACCTCCACGGAGATCCCATTAGGAGAGTTAATAGGACAGTAAAAGCATCTTTTGCAGCTTTATCGGCGACGTTAGAATGGTTAGACAATCTTCAAACAAGTACTACGCCTCAATACAATACTTCATCAGCTAATCGTGAAGTATGTAATCATCTGCCATCATCTAGACGATGATGGCTGTATGGAGATTGTAAAATAACTTTAATTACATCAAAGGGATTGGGAGTAAGCTTTTATGATATCATTTAAAAGTGTTTTTATAGTATTAAAACAAGTTGCTATATTATTTTTATGTTCAAACTTTATTATCTGATAATAATAAATTACTGACATCAAAAATAGTGTCGGTAGCAGATTACCACGATAATATACAAGAAGATTGGTCGAGCGGTATTGTTTTAGCGTCCTAAAAACCTGAAGAAGGTACGTTGATCTACGGAGTTACAGCACGAATTGTAGCTCGTATCAAAATATCTGGTTACAAAAGTATGTCACCAAGAACAATTCGAAAAATTTATTAGAACAAAAAAAGTTCGTGCGCGAGCCCGCTATCGGGAATCGGACGAGATGAGACGAGGGGCGAAGTAGCTCGGCGCAGATTGAAACGGACAGGCGGGACGATATTGTTGGAATTACAAGCGTTTAATCGCGGAGAATGAGCGCGCGTCGCGGACTGCGGAGCTGCGCCTGCGACGTCGACAATGCTGCGCTGTCATGCCGAACGACGAGCCCCACGCCCGATCACGACCGCGACATCGGAAATCAATAAATCGAATGATTTAGCCACCGCGCCGCGTGCGAACTTGATTAGACACGACGATACCCGCCGCATCTCCGACGAACGCCACCACTATGACGAGGACGTTACTCCGGCTGTGCTTGCATGAAGGGGCGATAGGTTATCTACCATTCGTACTTCGCGAGATATTATAATAACTGTCTTAACGGGCCGACACACATTTTTCACGATACACATCTCGTGGAACCACGCGAAACCCAATTTTCGATAACAAGCGTCATACCGACGTCTAAAACTGGACCACACATAGCTGTGCTATCGAGGTGAGCAATAACAGCATTCAAAGATGTAATCTCACTCTTAATTGAATTTCGTCGAAGGTATCGAAGCAATTGACATACCAGAAAAATGATCAAATTACTCTGGGCCCGGATGATACACGTTTATGAATGACTACGTGTGGTTGGGAAATTATTTTGTGTTACTTTCAACTGCCGTTCGTTTCTGCTAATAAAATGTAGGGAATTCATATATCAGGAAAAGATTGTCAAGTATGGAGAAAAGTCAATAGTTCAAGTGTAAAGCGAGATATCTATGGAAGTGCACGAATGCAGACGGCCGGTTTCAATGGTATAAAAGCTACTCCCGACATATTGATCTTATAGGTCATAACGGTGTTTTTATTCACTAATGGTACCTACAATACTAATTTTGGGCATTACAGACTGATTCAATTAGAGGTCCTCAGCGATCGTGACTTCTCATTGTCATTCGCCATACTTTCATGATGGTAAGTAACATTTAGACGGTTCTCCATGGTTGGTTTAACATTTTTATAGTCTATCATCGAATTACACGATCGGCACGTCCACGGAGTTAAAAATACACGCCAAATTAACCTTCTTTTATTTTGCTCTCTATAAAAATGCGAGCGCTCCCGCGGAACAAAGTCTAATTACCGCCTATGAGGCATCAATAGGCGTTGCGATTACATGTAAGGTCTATCTAATAGATACCGCGGGAGCTTTCCCTCGGTGTTTTCTCGGATGCATCTTCAATAATCTACTATTACCATGATTTATATAGGACCGATTATTGGTTAGGTTGTTTAATGACAGACGAAGCCTTCTGGCGTTGCATTTGGGGCCACGGTATGGTAATAAATGTACGCACCGGCACGGGGCAATCAGAACCTTTTTTTCATCTAGCATATAATTTGTTAAGCTGCAGAGTAGAGAACGCGTTACAATGTTACTTTCCGAACAAAAAGCAACGCACGGTTTCCTATTTGAAAGGCTCAAACGTTGTTATGCTAATTTCGATTCCTACTTCTTACTGGTACTCAAGTGGATGATATAGAGCAGTCTTTCCCAAAGTGGGCGATAACGCCCCCTTGTGGGCGCTGCAGGTCTCAAGGGGGGCGGTAAGAGACCCAGAAAGAAAATGGGGGCGTTGTGTCGAGGCGGGGGGGTGATTTGTAATTTTATTTAGCTAGTAGGCCTCTTAAACAACCTCTTAACTGCAAGAGCTCTCGACTCTCAACAACAACTTGTGAACATCAACTAATATGAATTAAAAGATTGCTCAAACTCGATTCTATATTTCTCTCCGCGTAGTTCATATATCTGTCATATTTTATTGAATATAGAAAAAATGAATCATCATGTCAATCGGTCGCTCCGTTTCGTAATGAAAGTAGACACAAATAAAAAGGCAACAGACACACTTTCGCATTTTAATAGTTATTAGTACTCGTAGATATCTATCATGTTTTAACAAGTTTTTGTTAAATAACCCGAATTGTGCATTCCTGTAGCAGTCGGATGATTCATTGAATACTTGTTCGGACTTGTTGAGTACGATTGAGCGTCGAATGAGATTAACGAGTTTATGCATGTTTGTTTTATTCCTGTCGGTGCGTGCTGCTTAAGCATTTCTATATAAACAATGTAATATTTATTTTATTTTCATTTGTGGTCTCGCGCGTAATAGATGAGCACTACTTACACCTCCTCTACACTACTCGCGAAGTTGAACGTATTTCTCATTGCAAAACAATGTCGGAAGTAAAAAAGAAGAGACGGCAATACTGTGCGGAATATATTAAATTCGGATTTATTGAAAATCCCACAAACCCATCGTCGCCTTTGTGTCTTCTATGTCTAAAAACATTTTCGAATGAAGCAATGAAGCCTTCAAGGCTGCAAGATCATTTGAATAAAATGCATCCAGATAAGAAAGACAAGAATGTAGCATATTTTCAAGACCTAGAGAAGAAGCATAATACACAGCCAAGTGTAGCAAAACTATTTTCGGCGGCTGCTAAGCAAGATGACGACGGACTTCGAGCTTCGTACAATATCTCTTTGTTAATTGCTCAAAAAGGCAAACCACATAACATCGGAGAAGAGTTAATATTGCCAGCAATAAATGAAGTAATAACTACTGTGCTTCATAAACCGGCCGCAGATATTATCCGAAAAATTCCTTTGAGTAATAATTCTGTGCAAAGACGAATTGATGAAATGGCTGAAAACATTGAAGAATCATTGTGCGATCACCTGAGGACAAGTCAATTCTCAATTCAGCTCGATGAGTCCACTTTACCAACTAATGAAGCATTGTTGTTGTCTTACGTGAGGTTTATTAAAGATGAGAAAATATGTGAAGAACTATTATTTGCTAGAAATTTAGAGACCGATACAAAAGGTGAAACCATATTCAATACATTGGAAAAGTTTTGCGATGAGAAAGAGATTCCTTTGAAAAATATTATTTCAGTTGCTACGGATGGCGCTCCGGCTATGACAGGGTGCCATAAAGGCTTCATAGCGTACTTAAAAAATAAAATTCCAGATGTCCTTGGTGTACATTGCGTTATTCATAGACAACATTTAGTTGCTAGAAACTTAAGTGAAAAACTATTTCAATCACTGCAATATGTCATCAAAGCAGTCAATAAAATCCGCAACAGCTCTTTGAATGATAGATTATTTCATCAGCTTTGTGTTACTAATGACGAGGATTTCAACCGTTTGTTGTATCATACTGAAGTTCGTTGGCTATCAAGAGGCAATTGTCTGACTCGATTTTACAACCTGTTTGACTCTGTTATAGAGTTCTTGGAAACTAAAGATACAGAATTGCACGACAAGCTCATAACATCAAAAAATGATATAGCTTACATGACAGACCTGTATAAATTATTCAACGACATGAATCTCCAAATGCAAGGCGATAAACTAAATTTAATTAAAACAAAAAACGTCGTTGCTGCTTTCGCAGCCAAACTGCTTCTACACAAAAATAATCTGGGCAGACGTGAGTTTCACAATTTTCCAAATTTATCAGTATCATGCAGTAACGACGAATTGTTTGCCTACTGCCAACATTTGGAAAACCTCCACATTGACTTCACCGAACGATACCAGGACATTTTGAACTTGGAAATACCAGACTGGGTGTTGGATCCGTTTTCAAATGTCAACACAGCAATGTCACCTCAGCTGGAAGAAGAACTTATAGAATTGACAACAAACGAGGAAATAAAAATCAAGTTCAAAAATGGTTACCAAGAATTTTGGCTACAAAAACCGATCCCGCAATTGTACCCTGGATTGTGGTCAATCGTTCAACGATTCTTGATAGCATTCCCATCGTCATATTTGTGTGAACGTGGATTTAGTGCTGTGACAACATTGCTTACTAAAAAGCGAAATCGTTTGCTTGTTACCGAACGTGGCGATTTGCGACTGTTCTTGAGTAAATTGGAACCTGATATCAACAAACTTATTAAACAGCATCAGATTCATCCTTCACATTAGTTTTTATATAAGGATTGATTATTTTAGTTATATTTTTAATAAAAGATACTCTGTTTTAATACTATAAAGTTGCGTTTCAATAATCATTCTTATTGGCAGGTGGAGCCCGTAAGAGTTAACTTGAGACCTTAAGCGCCGTTGTATGTTACCTACTGCGCTCAGGTTTCAAGTTGCGGGTTATAGTAAAAGTTTCGTTTAGAATTCTCCGTTAATATACATATATAGGTCACAATAATTAATTAATTCAATTTGAAGTTATAGTGGTTTTTAAATAGGTGAAAAAATGGGGGCGCTAAAAAAATATTTATTCTCAAAGTGGGCAGTAGACAAAATAAGTTTGGGAACCACTGATATAGAGTAAGTATCAATTACTGTGAAAGGGAATTTGATTGCACATTAAACACGTAAAAATAATTAATTTTTACCTAGTCACTGTAACTTCAAAAATTTATTACCAAACAAAACCTACATAATGAAAATATCTATCTTATCCTCGATTTCACAGATTTAGGACCTCTCAAATCTATGGAATTGATGATAATGAAACTTCATTAGGTATACACGACACAAGTTAAGTACAAGATAGATGTACCTAATAAATTTTTATGTTAAAGATGTTCAAAACATATCAGAGTGATAGCATTGTTATGAATTAATAATATACAAATATCCAAGGTTTTAATCACGGCGCATCAAAATTTAGATCAGCGCCTGTCGACATCTTGAACATAATTTTTTACTAATACTTAGTTCAGTTTATTTCTATATTAAGAATTAATTTTCATATGCAAGCGCCTATAATAACGTTTCTACTGCTACTATTTGCGCCTACTTGCGCCTTCATCAGTGAAAATATATAGCAGCTGTCCTAATAGAAATATATCAATCTGCAAACTTTGTGCCTGAATTTTGGACAGTCTTTGTACTTTGATAGACATACTTCAAATTATAAGACAAGAAAGTAGATGAAGGTTATCAGGCCTGTGATTGACAGAAGTTTCTCTCCCGTCTATCAGTCGAGATAAACTTGAAGTTACTCATTTTATTCCTTTCAGTCCAACTCTTTATCAAAGGTAGATTCACAGTTTGTAATTATTTTTACTGCTCATGGCACTTTGTGATTAAAATAACTGACAACTCATTTATCTAAATCAGCCTACTTAGCCGGCCACATTCTAAATCAATATTGGGCGTTGCTAAGAAAAATGAGTGTAACGTTTTTCTAATCATGAATGGTTATGATTAGTTTGGAACTGACCTGTTTGATTTTAAATCATTCAGCTTGGATGTTCAAATCAATGCTATTATAATTATATTTATTTAAGACCAAAAAACATCCAAGCTGGTTTGATATTAAATCAATAATACTAAGCAAAATAAATTGCAGTTTTTTTTATAGTGCAAATTATCCCTTGTGATTGATGTTTTGTGACAGAGATGAAAAGAAGAATCAATGAACGTAGTCACCGCCCTGCCATCAGGGAAGGGACGCAATCCAATTAATTTTGAAAATGAAGACGTTTTGAAGGCGGCGCCTCGTAATTACAATAATGTTGTCCGTTAAAATTACCCTGCCAATGTTGACATTACGCAAACGAGATCGTTTTAATCACTACGCAGAAACAGGCTGCTGCTAGCAATTTGCGAATTTCGGGACATTTTAAAAACCTTCTTTACATTTTAAGTAAGTACTTACCTTTAAAATAAATGAGACGTTTACTTTTATATTAATTATTTTTTATGAAAATGTGAGGCCGCATAATATTCGTAGAAACGAAGACATGAATGCACGACGCTCAATCGAGTCTTCATCTTAGGTCAAGTGGAAGCAAAAAAACTGAAGGGGACTTAATTTGGTTAGAAAGTGTAACAGTAAAGCGTAATGGGCATCAATATATTGACATTAAATGTATGTTCATACAATCAAAGTGAAATTACAATCATCAATTCATTCATTATACCGCAGGTGGCTGCGTTGTCAATAAACATGCATTAAGTTCGATACTAATGTCTAATAGTAATGTAATTTATGCCGCCTCTACTGCGAATCATTTCAATTTTTTGCCGCAGTCCGATAAAAAGCATGTCCCGCAAGACATGGAAATGTACTTATTCAATTCGTTCGTAATTCTGAACAGTTAACTCAATTACATATAATTTATCGCCATTAAGATTGTGCACTATTTGTGGACACAAAGCATATGCAAAAAGTTGCGATTGAAATTGCCACACGTCTGGCGGAGTATGAATATAAGCACAGTAATTATCCAATTCGATGGTTGTTAAGCGAGCGTTATTTGCAACCGACCTGACCGACAACAAATCGTAGGCATCCTATTTTAAACACAGTAATGATATAGTCTTTAGTGTAACACTTTAGTAACAGACAGATGGGAAAATAGACTACAATGTAAATTGTTACGATGGTTAAAGATAAAATATGCGGGGGCGATTGCTGAGGGAGCATTAAAAAACGAGGAGGGTTTGATGAATTGAATACGTGCAGCTTGAGAGGGCGTCGCTATGCGCGAGTCCTGTTTGTGTACGTGGCAGTGGTACTCAATCAATTACTTGCTCATTACCCAATTAGTACGTTGCGGGTGCTTGTTTGTGAATGTGCATCGATTCGTTCAGCATTTATAGATGCTTTATTTATAGCGACACATTGCAAGAATAAGAGCGGAGTAAATGCAAAGTGGGAAGGTAACTCGCAGCCAACATAAATAGTCGACACCCAATTTTAACGAGTCGCGTACCGCTCGAACCAGCGAAGTGCATGTCGATGAATCAAATTACCTAACGGTATTCCTCACTACTTTGTGCCACGATTATAATTAAAAAGAGGGTGACCAGTTTACGTTAAAGATTTGGCGAAGTTGTAAATTACGCGGCGCCTCGACGACGAGCATCGACTTTACGAGCGGTGTTATGATGAGTTTTTATTGAAAACGGATTATCATTGTCAATTGCAACGAGCTGTAAATAATAAGAAGGCACATTGGAGGCATTGGAGCCCATTATACGATGTGAAATTAAAAAGTTGATATTACGTGTAATACCAAAGACAGGTTATATTGCCTTATTTGGTTGTAAATTGGGATAATATATTTAAGTCTGACATGGAACAAAATTGTGATCGTTATATCGGTTCATCTTAAAATTGAAAAACTAGATAAGACTGCTTCGACGATACATTGTGCTTAACTAAAAATACAAGTTGTTATTATTTCGTACTTTCAAAGATTATTATGATTTAGTGGTAGTAGCTATAGATCCATCGGTTTTGTGAGTCTTGTTTAAACTATCAAGAAAATTGTAATTTTCGTTTAAATCTCTAACATTTTCATTGAAGTCTTTTGCGATTTTTGAACATGTTTGACACAATTTTGCATACAATTAGTAAAGACAGAAAACCAAAACTATGATAAGGTTAAAGCTATTATTATACAACGTGTTGCTTAATTCATATAGTGTGCCCGCAGCTAACTTTTCTACTAGGTCCTAGTGACACAATAATGGAGATAAGAAGGCCCAATTATTTTGTTTATTTTCAATACAAAACTAATTATTTATTTTAGAAAAAAAAGTTTTTGCAACCCAACTGTGATGTCAACAAAGCGTAACACTTTTCATTATTTCCAGTTCATTCATATTGAATGAGCCGTTTTTAGGGATGTCACTTAATATTTATGGTACATTTTTGGACTCCCTATTGTTCCCTCAGGATATGACCTAGACTTCTTGTGATATTTTTTCATACATCGTCCCCTACTAAAGGCTTTCGGCTAGTTATGGCAAGTAATCAACACGTTGTACTTATACGTGTAAAGCGAATTTCGAAATGGCTTTACATCAAAATATTTATTATTAAATACTGAATACTACTCGTACCTACTGTGTTCCAAATTTGACGACCTCCGTGGTTGCGAATGGTAAGCGCGCCGGTTTTTAAGGCGCCGCCATCTCTTAGATTCTCTTAGATTCGATTCCCGGTCGGGACAATGTACAAAAATAAGTTTTCTACATTGTCTCGGGTCTGGGTGTTGTGGTACCTTCGTTGTTTCTGATTTCCATAATTCTAGCGCATAAGCTACTCACTATGGGATCGGAGCCACGTATGTGATGTTGTCCTCTATTTATTTTTTTATTAATTTATATTGCAATCTGCAAGTATCGCGCTTATTTTCGACCATGTTTCGTATAGTCCATAAATGGATCGTTGGTGTCAGAATGGTGCGAACGACTATCGCACGTCCTGTGATGCATTCTGATGAGTTCCAGACCGTCTGCGTCGCACAACTGTTTGCGATTGACATTTCACGAACGTAGAGTCAATGGGACCCAGACAACAGCGCACAGGTCTGCAATTCATAAATATGTAAGCAGAAACAATTAAATCACTGCCACAGACATAATATGCGCTAGACAAGGCCAGTTTATCGGTGCCAAAAATGCTTGTTTTGTCACCAACAGTAAGGTCACTCTGTAGTTTGCCACCTATAGAATTTTGGCCGATTACTGTTTGTTTGTACGAAAAAGGTTAACGTAAATCGCTCGGATGCCCATATCCTGAGTTTTCTAATCAGTGATCACTGCTCACTTTTTATTGCAGGGGCGTTCGAGGTAGGGAATATCTGAATTTTTCAGCTGTGATAGATCTTTCTAACGTTGATGGCAGAAAAAATTGTGATAATTTTTAAAGCCTTCTATTCAACAGGGTGTTTACTGTTCATTAATGTATTACAGAGTTAATTTTAACTTTTGTGCGCATGAGGTAAACATCTTTTTAATAAACATTGCACTCGGTAATTATAACTATCAAAAGTTTCAATCTTAATTTAATAAAAAAAACTAGAATTAAAAGAAAGAAACACATACGGTCGCTATAGTGCCAACAAGAATAAAATATTTCAAGTATCGCAAAAAACGTGAAATATTCGCTCTCCTGCGTCGCAATTACAAAGAGTCGTTAATACTTATTTGCGTAAATTTGCGCAGTTAATCGTCTCCACGGTGTCGTTTAAGATTTTTATCTTCGAAGAGGGTTGAAAGGGGTTCGTTAAAAAGTCGCATTGATTAGCCCACATCGGCGTTACATTATTCAGAGTGGCGCCAACAATCAGCGCCGCGGTATGCGACTCGCGAGCTCCACAAATAGACCTACGCATTAACCTGTCACCGTGTGTGCAGCGCTCACCAACTAACCTACAAAGCCCTCGGGATAAACGTGAAGAACGCGTAAAAAGCAATGTTGATTATATCGACACCCCGTTCCAAGACCAAGATACGTAATATTATTATGTCTGCCACTACCTTGAAATGAGAGCTTTTGCAATTTTTTTACACAATACTTGACTGCGATCTTACCTGATGGTAAGTGATGATACAGCCTAAGAGGTTATCGTAATATCTTGGGAGGGGTAAGTGAACTCACCCCAACATTAAATCGCTTGGCGGTGCGTCTTTGCTGGTAGGTGGCACTTAACTAGCTACGGCTCAAACCTCCCAGCAGACCTGGGCCAATTTAGAAATTATAAAATTCGAAAGTGGCCCGTGGCGGGAATCGAACCCACGCATCCGAGTGCGCTCCACTGCGCCAGGGAGGTCGTCATTTTGAAACAAAGTTTCATTTCGTCCAGTATCGCGCAGGGGGCTAGGCTAAATAAAATGTTATTTTTCGTGACGAAAATCCCGTCATGCAGAAAATCTAGAATGAAAGTTTGTTACTAGTCAACAGAATTGGCACGCATGCAATCACTTAATAGATTAGGTATGACAAACTCGTTAGCGCAAGCTAACTGAAGACAGCCCCATCTATCGAATGATCGGTGAAATCACGCTTCAAAATATAAAATTGAGTTTTGTTTTAGGTGTTATTCCAAACTTTGTCTCTACCAGGTGTACTACGACACTTACGTCGTTTTTATTATTACGAATGTTGTGTATTTTATAATTGTCGCTGGGCCTAATAGCGTCTGCGCGATAAATATCTGCAGCGGAGACGCAATGCGCTTTGCAAATATCTCGCTCCTCCATAAAAGTAATAGACAATTAATTGCGGTATGCAGAATTCATTTGGAAAGATTATAAAAATGATAATATATTTCGAACTTGCTACTATGTTGTAATAAGTTTCTTGTATCTCAGTACGTTCAATATAAAGATAGGTATAATTTAAATATTTTTAACCATTATGCAGCCAAATCTTTTAGAGAAAGCAAAGAGGTCAAGCATCATCCATAATAATGGCATAAGTTATGATTAATTAGCGTAATTAGAATAGTGCTAATGCTGTAAAAAACGACAAAAGAAATGCATATAAACCGTTACGCTTTTATAAGTACTAAGTAACTTTCAACGATAACTAATATTTAAGACACAAGTGGAAAATTAAAAAATTTTAAACACCCACGACTCTTATGGACTTGAAATTGAAAAAGGATTAAATAATATTTTTAAAAGTCCCCGACTAAAGGAAAGTAAGGACTAAGAACCTATCAGTATAATTACAAATCCAAGAAAATCCGCCGGAGCTGCTATGTTCTGCCTGTGCCGGTGTTGATGTTGCAAGATGTTGCTGTTTAGCAATGTGTGTGTTTACTTTATTCATTTGGTAACTAATTCAATTTCTCGATCTTCTTACCTATAGGTACTAACTGCATTAATTGATATTGGAAACAGAAATGGCAATAGCAGCTCCGACGGATTTTCTTGGATTTGTAATTATACTGATAGGTTCTTAGTCCTTACTTTCCTTTAGTCGGGGAGTTTTAAAAATATTATTTAATCCTTTTTCAATTTCAAGTCCATAAGAGTCGTGGGTGTTTAAATTTTTTTAATTTTCCACTTGTTTTATACTTTTTCAATTATTATACCTATTATATTATTACAAAATAAAAATTAATTTTTAAACTAGCCACATTGACCCTTGTCATCAGATCAAATGTGTTAGAATAGTTAAACGAAACCAAATTGGTCTAAGCTCGAAGTATTTTAATAGTTACGATAGTTGAGTAACACTCAATCCCAAGTTGCATCATCAGATATAATGTCCTCATCACCAAATATAATGTGTGAGCCTCGTTAGAATATATATCAATTTATAACACTAGGAGTTTACTAGAAACATTACCAGACATATTAGAAAATTTCGCTAACAAATGATAAAGAAACGTTTATTGTGGCGCCCCCTGCTGTGCAATCACCGTAATAACCTACCTACGAACCATTACCAATAATTCACTCAAATTGTACAGAAAACTGTATCCAAATCGGTTCAGTCGATTTAGAAATGATTGGAAACATTCGTTTGCAATATTAATGTTTATTATCGCGCCCCCTGGTGAGTGATTTCCGTAACAACTATCTATTAATGTATCCAAATTGATTCAGTCGTTTTTATTCGAAAAGTTTAAATCGGGAACATTCGTTTGCATTCTAAATGTATTTATGGCGCCTCCTGGTGAGCGATGTTCGTAACTACTATGTACGAACCATCGCCAATAAGTCACTAATATTTAATTAAAAACTGTATTGAAATCGGTTCAGCCGTTTTTGAAATAAATGGGAACATTCGTTTGCACTATAAATGTTTTTTATGGCGCCCCCTGGTGATCGATGTTCGTAACAACTATCTACGAACCATCGCCAACGAATACCAAACATTATACAGAAAACTGAATCTAAATCGGTTCAGCCGTTTTGGAAATAAATGGGAACATGGGATGTGCACAAACAAACAAACAAACATTTTTTTAATTGGATATTCGTTTTGTGTGAACAATTTAACACACAAACATACAAAAAATTACATCAACAAAC
This sequence comes from Coenonympha glycerion, assembly GCA_963855885.1. Classification (NCBI taxonomy): domain Eukaryota; kingdom Metazoa; phylum Arthropoda; class Insecta; order Lepidoptera; family Nymphalidae; genus Coenonympha; species Coenonympha glycerion. The sequence continues at coordinate 7,884,100 of OY979637.1, read as the reverse complement.
TAATGTACAAACGGTCTCTCACCCTAAACGCATATACCCGTATTCCGTTCCGTCGTGGGTAAAAAATATGTATTTGCATTGGAGAGTAGATACGAGTACCAACTCGTATTTGACATCGCGTTCCGAATATCAATGACATAGTTAAACACAATTAGGTATTTTCTAACACGCTACTCGCTCTCTATAAGGACCCTGCTCATTAGACGGCTACAAGGCTACGCAGTACGCAGTCCTAACCAGCCTTATTCAATATTCATTATTCGCGAATACCCAAATAAAATCTTAGCGGTTCTATTATTGAACTATATGATGCGGCTCTTGGTAAATTTGAATGGGAAGTTAATTAAATGTTTAGGAATTATAAAATTTGGTGAGACAAAGAAAAACAGAATTTTAATAATTTGGTCGGCATACAAAGATTTTAGTTTGCAATTCAAAAAATCAGGCAGCAATCCTTTTGCCACAAATTATTTTGATAATGGTCAAAAATTTAATCATAAACAGGCAGCTTACAACTAACTACTTGGTCATCAAGATTTTATGATTGATCCGCAGAAAAAACCTGTCTATTTTCTTAGTCTCAGTCTATTTGTTTGGTATGTATGTTTAAAACATGGTGAGGAAAATGAATTGTATTGCATTTTTGTCGAAAATCGGCAATGTACGTTAAAAGTGGGCGGATTTACGAGTAAAAGCAGTCGCATGACACAGATAGCAAATCGTATGCGATTCTTGACATACGATAATTATGTGGCGAATAATTTAGCAGTCATATTGCAGTGGTAACAACGTATTTTAGAGATTAATCTCGTCGTCACCCTCCTTCAGCCTCTCATAGACTGTACACCAGAAAAAAAAAGATACGTTTTTACACTATAAGTTGTAACATTGGAAACTGGCGTTACAGATTCATTGGTGCACAAGTACTCACTAGGTGAATTGTATATTTCTTTATATAATGTTCATATGAGCCCTCACGATCATAAACATCTCGCACGGTTCTATTTACCCTCACTACGTTAGTGCACCGATCTATTTATTGGCTCGAATAGAAAATTGTTCATCCTACGCAATCTTTTATATTATTTTCTTATAGAATCCTAACTAAGCCACCCACCCACACTATAACTCAAATAAAAGGAACATGAAACTAGGCCTATTTTTGTATACGATAAAAATAAATTGCAGTAAAAACAAGAAAACTGTCGTCTATCAATAAACTTTATTCGCCTGTATATAACAGCAAACGGTTTGGATTCATTCACCGTACCATAAAATTGATACGAGCGTTAAACAAGTATTCAGGGAATAGACATATACATGGCTATCATACAGGACCCGACGAACCGCGCAAAGAAATGTCGCCCGTTTACTGGTGTCAAAAATGTATATTTTGACACCAACGCCGTCAGTAGTAAGCCGGCCACAATATTTTTTATGGACTGTGGTCTATGCCACGGATCACTATACTTGTAATTAGTCCGCTTGCGCTTTTCCACAGGCACTGTTTCCGCCATATTGTAGCATATCAGCGGGAAATTTGACCGACAGAAGATTTGAAGAAGATTTACGTGAAATGTTCAGGATAGGCTTATCTTTAGGTTCATATCGGTGATTGAGGGGAATATATTACGGTGGTAGGGGAATGAAAGGGCTGTCGATAGGGTTGCCAGATCGATTCTTCCTGTTATCGGGATCAATAACCGATTTTTCGGGATTTTAGGGCTTTGATCGGGAGAAATAAAAAAATAAGTTAGTAATATTAATTATACATAATATATTAAGTAAACAAACATATTTTTTTTCATTGCACTGTAGATATAAGAAAAAAAACATAGTAGGTATTTGTGACACATAAGATAAGAACCGAATGAGCATGTTTATTGTTTTTGTTCTTGCCATAAGTATTTTTCATTTTTTTTACCGCGTTTAACAACTTTTGAGCTTTATCGCTATTCAAAAAGGTTTTAAAATTTTAACAATTTTCGTCAAAATTCAAACGAATTATTTAATTCCGCCTTTATTAAATCCATGCTCATTCGGTTTCTTCCTTTTGAGTATAAACTATTAAGTATACTAAAAAAGCGTTCGCAGTAAGCGTTACTTACTGGAATTGAAAAAATAAAACATTCAATTTTGGTTAAATTTTTAACTTCAACGCAGTTTCTTATAAAATATGCCCATTTGTCATTTTAGTTTTTTCTTCTGGAAGGCGATTTAAACTAAAAACTTCTTTTAAAGAACAATAATCACTGTACAAATGGTCGGTGTCAATATCATTTAAAATTTTTAATTTTTCTATAAGTTCTAAGATCTCACTCCATGTTTTTCGGGAGATTATTTGTTTTATCGGGAGTCGGGAGGACATACAAAAACTCGGGAGAATCCCGCCAATTCCCGACCGTCTGGCAACCCTAGCTGTCGACCAGAGCGATTTATCACCGAGCGGATCAGCGTGAAGAGGTAGTGTAAACGCGTTGATAACGCGGGATGGGGATACGATCGCGTGTTAGTGGAAGAGAGATAAAAACAACCTGGGGTCGGGCGGCAAGGACGCGTCGCAAGGCCGCCCGCGTGCTGTTAGTCCGCTTATTTACTGCCCCCGGTCAAACGGACCCCTGTCAATTGTTACGCCAATCACGTGACTTGACAGATCTAGAAATATCGCGAGAATATCAATAGGCTGGTCGGGTTTGTATTGCATAATAATAAGTTTACTCGTAAATTTCATAATATATACATTTCTAATGATATACAAATGTTTTGTTATCCAATCGAATCGTATGTAAACGTGTAACGTACAGGCAATTCGAGGAGTCAGTAAATATTATCTGACTTAGGTATTTAATGATAATAGGTATTACTACTACACGGATTAAGTTTAAATTCTTAGATTACTGAGTTTCCAAACTCAGTCTGGATTTTTTTGGTTATCATCATTATCACAAAGACGAGCATAGTAAAATTCGAGCAATTAAGCATTACTCCCATTAAGGTTTTAATACTTACTCCTAAGGACTTTTGTCATACACGTAGTTTTTCATATTATGATGTGTAAGTACCTATTTATAAGTTTATGTTCCACAAAACCTTTGGATATATTCAGAGAAGGTTTCAGGTAAGGAAGGTATGGAATATATTCACTCTGAACTTTGAAACGCCCAGCAACAAATTCAGCCTTTTTCGTGCTGTTTCATCAATACTAGTGGATACTTTACTAATAAAAATGGGAAATGCTTTCCAAAAAACCAACTTCAAATGCCACTACAAAGAGTGAAATAATTTTTATTTAAATTTTAGGTACCTACACCAATTCGAAGTCGGGCAATGTGTTATACAATCCCTAATAGTCCTTCTTACTTAATTGATGTGCGAAGAAATGACAAAGTCATAGACAATCGCCCGACTTCGAATTGGTGTAGGTACCTAAAATTTAAATAAAAATTATTTCACTCTTTGTAGTGGCATTTGAAGTTGGTTTTTTGGAAAGCATTTCCCATTTTTATTTTATACTTTTTAGTGGAAAACAATAAAATGCACAAGGCGTTGTAAAATATCCAAATTGCTTGAGGTGTGTTCATAAAATCTGAAGAGATACCTCAAATTCACCAAGATCCCATCATCAGACCCTGACTTGATGACTTTAGTCATCAAATCAGTATCTGCTAGCAAATGCACCAGTAACTATAAAAAATACACAACTCGCTTCAAGTATACTAGCAAAATTTGAAGAGTTCCCTCGATTTCACCAAGATCCCATCATCAGACCCTGACTTGATGACTTTAGTCATCAAATCCGTATCTGCTAGCATATGCACCAGTAACTATAAAAAATACCCAACTCGCTTTAAGTATACTAGCAAAATTTGAAGAGTTCTCTCGATTTCACCAAGATCCCATGATCAGATCTTGACCTGATGACCATAGAACAACTTGGAAAATATTACTCTTTCTGATAATACTCAAAAAGTTTCATGTGTCAATATAAAATTTGAAGAGTTCCCTCGATTTCTCCAGGATCCCATCATCAGATCCTGACCTGATTAAAATGGGACCATCTGGAAACAAAACCCTCGTAAACAAAAAAAGAATTTTTCAAATCGGTCCACGCGTCTCCGAGTAATCGGTGAACATACATAGAAAAAAAAAAAAAAAAGATTCCGACGAATTGAGAACCTCCTCCTTTTTTTGAAGTCGGTTAAAAATCGTAAATAAAGATTATAACTTACTATTATAACTTACTCTCAAACTAAGATAAAAATCACGTTTATAAATATATCGTTGCTTGAGGATAAAAGTAATTTTTATGTGACTTCTGTAGGCATAAAGTAATTTGAGCAAATCCCACGCGTAAGTACAGAATACATTCAAGTAAAAAAAATATAAGTATGGCAGCTGAGTCGAAAGAAATAGCATTAGCTAGAAGAGTTCACTATCCCAAGTCTTAACATAGAGAAACTTTAATATGAATCGCGGTACACAGTCTTTAGTCATTCGTTATTTTTGTTCTCATTTGACAACCAAACATATTTGCGTCGCCAGAGGCAGATAATCGAGTAGTTCTATGAATATGATCATTTATCGAAGACATTTCGATTAATCATAAAAATCATTGTTGCATTACGCCCACGTTTAATTGAGCACGGTGTTTTAATCCTGTAACATGGGTTGACTGAGTTATTAAGACGCGATTATTGCCATAGATATGGCGAGGCAGGAAAACTACAAAAGTAAATATCATATAGGTACGAGTGCCTAGGCTTAGTTGTATTGGAGCTCCGTCCAAGTTAATTCAGGGATACAGTTCGTATTTAAGTTCTTATAGCGCATTCAAACTAAATACAATGTTGGTTATAAGGACTTCTAGTTAGAAAATTAATTGGACACTCAATCGTAATGAGTTCCTGACAAGAGGCATGGTAGTTTACTAAAAGGTTCGAGTAGGCAGGCTTAGAAACTGCATAGAGCAGAACCTTTTACGTATCTTTATACAATTTACGTGTATTTGCAGTTAAAATGTTCGACTCGCATGTTACAGTCACGATAATAGAGCTAAGTAGTACCGTTTGTAAAATTTCCCTAGATTACATGAGACTACTAACTCGTTAAAGAAAACAGGTACTTAAGTACAATTAAATCAACGAAACTGATTTAAAAATGTATGCCACATAAACTTGTTCGCTTTTGACGTTTCACACCTCACACCTTTAATTTGATTATAATCATCTGCTAAACTATGTCTGCTTTGCATAATTTGTTGATACGTAGGTATTATAAATTAGACGCTGATTCATAAAACATAATTCTCATCCTAACAAGTCAATAAATATGTCTGTTTAATTTGTAGCACGACAGGACTAAATAAGACTTGAATGATACTTCTTTTTCTTGGGACTTTTTCACTGCTCTATTTATGCAGGAATTAAACAACAGACAAGCCTGTTAAGCCACTTAATTGGCACTTTTTATAAAAACCTTTTATACAATTCAATTGCACTCGTAAAACATGTGTAAGCCGATGTTCCAAAAAATCAAAGCAAAACATGACTGCTAAAGGCTTTAAACGGAAACTAAAACCAATTGCAGTATTTAGCAATTGTTAACAGAATAATGAAATGTAGTAAATATATAGTGACAGAACATTTTACTTTTTCATCACAGCTCGATAATAACAAAACTTTATTTCAACTTAGTTCGAAGTAAGGGTTTAAAAAGGTTTTTAATTCGAAAATATATCCTATCCGGAAGATAGCATAAATCTTAAGCACAAATTACGTTTATTTTTCAATATTAAAAGAGATCAGGTCAAGAAAGTGTTTTCACTCCAATCGATTCCGAGCAATTATTTAGAAGACTCTAAATCAAACACCAAACTAGTTAGAAAGTTTATGTATATTAATTATCATGTTTTGTATTTGCTTGTTTTTCATACTTAAGTTTAAATAGCTTATAATATTACAGAGGCGTTGTTCGTTGAGTGCCTTAGTATGTTTTTACATAAACTTATAATGTGAAAAAAGACGTCATTTTATTCATTGAGATTATGCACCATGATTCCGCGAAAGTATTGTTGCTTTGAGCAAAAGGAGCTGGCCAAACTTCATTCTACAGCCCTGGTTTTTATGTAACGTCTTCGTTGCTGTAAATTCCCTGGACGCCAACGCCTTGTCTATACAAACCTATGTTAGTGTATAAGGGGACTTTAACATACGCGAGGTGGTGACAAAACCAAATGCTGTCACGCATTGACTCACGCACTATCCAGATGGACAGGTTTGCTTTATCTTAAGATCTTGATTTATAAATTATTATGGTTTAGCTATAATTGGTACCCCGGCCAGGGCACGCATTTTATTGCTCGATGCGGGCTAAATTAACCTTTCGCATTGTTTTAATCCTCGAACAGAACTGTGTTGATTATATTTTTTACTTTTTGGGCACCATCATGTAAGGCGAACTTATAGGCGATAAGACAACTTTATGGATTTTATGGTTGAGTATAAATATTGGGTTTTGCTTTTCCCACTCACAAATGATGACTCAGAAAATTTATAAAACCGAGGAGCGTTGGTAAAGTTATGGTACAAAAAATATTTTTGCCGAGAATAACAGTCATATGACTTCTACTATAAAGATGCAAAGTTATTATCAAAACCAGTCCGATTAAAATTCATCGACTTGTGATGCGATCGAGTTTTCGAAAAGATATTGACCTCGACCGAGGTGGATGGCTTATGATCGATGAGAGCATGGAAGTTAGCGCAGGTAATTGATATGTTGGGTGGCGCTAAACTGGTATTCGGCGGACAAGGATGTTTGAACAAAAGTAGCCGACGTCTATCATATAACACCTACACATAATTGAATTAAGTATTTAATATATCAAAATAGAGAAACAAATCAGCAAGAAAAAAGAAAACACGTATCCATTTTTTGATTTTGATGCGAAAGAAGTGTATGGGTATAAGGTACAGCTATCTTTCTCAACTCAAATGCTGTACATTTTTCTTATTGCATTTTGCACGGTATCTGTAGACAGACTGTAATTAAGGATACAACCTAGTTATTACTTTTGTAAAACTCGTTTGAAATGTTGTTTCATTTAAATATCAATTTCGTTGGTTTCTTCTTTCATCGCAAGAACACAGAATTGATTTATTTAAAGTTTTCTACAGTTCACGTTACAAATTACAATTCGCGATACTATACAAGTAGATTACCCACTAAAAGATATAAAAAAAAAGAAGATTAAAGTAAGGAGCAAAAGATATAAATCAGAGCATTGAAAACACAAAGCGGTAGAAGTGAGTAAAAGTGTGACGATCGGTTGAGGCTTCCAATTCTATTTATGATATGTATTGAAAGATGATCACTGAATGGCAAACTTTTTCTTTATGTCCGAGAGAGCCATGCAAATGTTGTTAGCCGCTCACCAGCATGAGACCTCTGACAGCGTAGATTAACGAGCCTCTGCCAATAAAAGTAACCAGAGCGCAATATAATCGTTTGTAAAGTATTCTCATTACTGACAGCCCCTCGGACACGTTTTAATAACAATCCGCGCCTACTTAATATTTTGCTGTAACGATTTTTTCATATCGATGTTTTTTTTATAGAACTATCGAAATAGGCTTTTTATATGATGACAATCCGATTTATGGCATCGATGTTCAGAAGCGTCGGGAGAGACATATTCTAACGGGTCCTGGCGCCGGAACAACAAGCTACTCATTAAGTCGATCAATGTTTGAATCAAGCGTGCGGATTCATTGGCGAATTAATTTGGCGGACGCGAGATCGAATAACGGTGTTGGCGAGCCATTGACATTCGTCAGAGGTGGTCGCCGCGTACCGTCCAACCGATCGGCCGAATCGCCATCGCCTATAGTATCGCGGTAGGACTAGTAAAGGCGTTAGTACAGGTTTTTGTACGAATTGAGAGTCGACTCGCATCGCAAAAACGGATCGAATTCCTTTATACATTTACAGTGAGCAGCGTGGTCTACTCCGACGGGAGTGATATCCCTCGGGGGTACAGACCTCGAGGTAAACCTCCCTACCCGTGCGATATATCGCAAGGGCTTTGCGCACCCTCGGTGTCGACATTTAAGCCTCCAAGTTAGGGGACTAAGGCCCCGTCTAACAGCCTATTGACAGCGACTGTCCATAGAGAGCGCTGGCTGTAAATGTATGGAGGAATTGGATTAGTTTGTGCTATGCGAGTCGACTCGAAATTAGTACAAAAACCTATAGTAACCACTCAGAATATCTTTAAAGTGTGGCTTCGTCACGCGTCACGCAGCTATCGAGCCCGTATAGCAAGCAGCCTTCTATCTAATAATATTTCCTTTGAACCATCCATCTTCATCGGATCCTATTGAACTGCAATTACAAATGAATGCTTCCAAATACTAAGGTGCACGGTGTTAATGCGATTTTGTTTGTTAAAAGAAACGATTCATTAAAGAACGAAACCGCACGGCTTGCGAGTAATGAATGAGTAGACGTTCCGCTGTAAATTTTGATGAGAGATTTTTTTGCAATAAGCTCACATTGTACTAGTAGTTACAGGTTAAGTAGAAAGTTTGCAGGGTCTGTTATGCTGATGTTGCCCGGAATACGCCTCAATCGATTACAAATAACAGTATATCGGTTCTTAGTTAATTACTCGAAAACACAGCTCCTCACTATGAACATTTCTATCAATTTTTTTAAATGAGAATTGGGACTGCATGAAATGGGAATGCTACCGATTCTAATATGATATTTAAAAACTGGTAATTAATTTAACGAATCCTGCATTGACACCGTTTGGAGATTGCAACTAGAACTGCGTACTTGGTCCGCAACATCTCAACCCCTTTTTACGTCCCACTGCTGGGCACGGGTCTCCTCTCAGACTAAGAGGGGTTTGGCCATAGCCCACCACGCTGGCCAAGAGCGGGTTGGCGGGCTTCACACACCATCGAGAACATTTTTGTGAACTCTCAGGCATGCAGGTTTCCTCACGATGTTTTCCTTCACCGCTAAGCAAATGATATTTAGTTTCCTAAACCGCACATAACTCGGAAAAGTCAGAGGTGCGTGCCCAGGATTCGAACCCGCGACCTCCTTATGAGAGGCAGAGGTCAGAACCACTGAGCTATCACTGCTTTTTTACATACAACATATTACATTCCAATTACTAGATAGAAAAGTCCACTTAAACACCATAATAATATGACAAAGAAGTCGTCTCTATTAATAACGCATTATAAAGAGGATAAAATTTATAGCCCGGCCTTAGGGGCCAAGTGTACACTTACATATAAATGAAGGAGGGATAATGCTGATGCACGATACATTTTTATAGAGTGCGATGTGCCTTTATACACCTAATGAATCTTCCACGAATGATAGGGATCAAACCTGAAAGCCGTTTTAAAAATATCCTCGGGGAATTTTTTTTCTTCTATTTTCACTTTATCAGACTAGCTGCACGGTATAAAGAACAATAATTTAGATTTAGTTACGAGTTACTATTATTGCTATTTTAGTACACGACGCAATATCCATAGATTACTACATAATTTTAATGAGTTTAAGAGCTTACGTTTAACGGAACGTGCACCGTCATAAAAATAAAACCTTTTTATTTTTTAAGCTACACTGCCTTAGTGTATTTTAAACCTGACTACATCAAGAATGGGATTGTAAACATAGAGTATTTATAGAACTTGCAAAGTAAATATAGTACTAGCGCCTTGGAAGTACTTAAATTTGTGAGAAAAACTAAAAAAAGTACTTAAAAAATTAAATAAATATAAAGTATTTATAACAAGAGTATCAAGAATAAAAATTATTATTGACCTAAGATTGACATTAGATATTATGTCTCATAGTTATGATCCTGAGATTAAGAAAATCAATATACATCACCTACTTAGTTGCTGTAATATAACACTTTTTATTTTATCGACGGCTAATGATTTTAGCACAACACAAAAAATAGTGATGGTAACTGCGTGAGTAAAAGTTTTATAACTAAAATATATACCTACGTACACCGACGGAATAAAATTATTTCCCAGATATGAATAAATAAAGTAGCGTTCAGACTGGCAACACTTTTTCTTTCTTAGATCGCTACTGAGACAAGACGCTCAGAAACTCCCGCGCCACGCTATCGTACTTATTAGTAAAATTACTTTAAATATGTCTTAAATAAAAATAAGAGTCATTACATTACTTCACTTTTTAAAAGGTGATTTTATCGGAGATTATATCGCAGCGATACAATCATTTAGACCTTCTTAACAAGGGGCGGGTGAGATCCTAGTTAACTCTTCGTAATGATTTATAGCCTTGAAAGTTTTCTCCACAGACTTTTGAATAAAGGAGGTGAAAAATCAATGCGTAGATATTTGCAATATTAACTAATCTTTATATTTTCACGTCTACGTGCAGAGATATGAATGGAGTTTGATTTTTCAATTTCCCAACTTCTATAATTTAAATAATAATTGGTCAAGTGCGTGTCGGACTCGCGCGATGAGGGTTCCGTAATCCGTTTGATCAAGACCATTTCTAACCAAAACACTTCTAACTACCAAATCCAAAAACGACCAAAAAATCATTCATCATCATATTTATTTTATACTATTTTTTAGTATCCGTTGTTATAGCGGTAACAGAAGTACATAATCTGTGAAAATTTCAAATGTAATAATTATAATATAACTATCGCGGTTTAAGAGCTACAGTCTGGTGACAGACGGACAGGCGGATGGACGGCGAAGTTTTATTGATAGAGCGGGACTCTACTTTTATTATCCTTAAAAAACACATCGAAGGAGCAAAAGCACACACTTGCGTCACATTGTAAATTCAAAGTTTATCTCTTTCAATGTCACATGCCTTAACATCATAAAACTTGGCGCACTTCTATTGAAATGCACAACAGTACGGGCAAACATTTTTTTTCTTTTAGCCTCAACTTAATATTTAAACTTGGTACGTGGCTATGCGGTGGGAATAACTTCAACCTCTTAGCCACGATTAATTTAAAAGGTAAATAATGGTCAACTTGTCCCTTATTGCTGTAACGGGAAAATATCTTTGTCAATCGCATCCTCTCGTATTTCTCTTTACCTAGCTTTTTAATACATAACACCATTCGTGTTTATAGAATAAGTTTCCCAGATAATCTTTTTTTCTTTACCTATAGAGTATAGTTGCAAACTCGCAAATGTTATCGGGAGTGTTTTAGCAACGCTGACTGATTAGAAACACATATAAGTCTTTGTCGATTTATATATTTTAAATCTTAGATTTTGCTTTAAAACGATTCAAACTTAATAAAAAATCGTTTTACTTGAATACGTATAAAGTCGATTATTTGAGTCAAGGATAGTATAGCCGTTACTAGCTTTAAAAATATTAGAATTGATAAAAATACGGTTATTTCGCGTTGTCGAGTGTGTGCTCACTACTTCGTCGGACGGACTTCACAAGCTGGCATCGGTCCTGCAATACGTCACGCTTTCTTTTATTTTGGTGTCAAGTCAAGTGCATTCGGATTAGTGTCAACTGTAGTCTCATTGTCAGTACGTAAGTTAGGATAGAACTCCAAGAGCATCCTTGTACGGATTACGGAAAGATATAAGCACGAACAATGCATACAAAAATATGTATCTGAGCTTTAGAAATGGTATACAAACGATGGTCTGACGAATGCCAATAAGCGGTATCAACTGTCGAACTGTCTATATCGGCTTTAATAGGATATCTTGCGGATGACGCATATCTCCGCTACCAGGAGGTGCATTTGATTATAATAGTCATTTTGCAATAAATTAAGCCGCTACAATCGATTAGCGTCGCTGCGTGTAAGTATTTATAGATACGTTTTGATATCTATTTCTCAGCGCAGATATTCAAATGAAAATACATATGCAATCTAGTAACAATAAGATAAATGTATATTGAAATTAAACACAACTATATTAAAGACAAGTGGAAAATTAAAAAAATTTTAAACACCCACGACTTGAAATTGAAAAAGGATTAAATAATATTTTTAAAACTCCCCGACTAAAGGAAAGTAAGAACTAAGAACCTATCAGTATAATTACAAATCCAAGAAAATCCGCCGGAGCTGCTATGTTCTGCCTGTGCCGGTGTTGATGGTGCAAGATGTTGCTGTTTACCAGTGTGTGTGTTTACTTTATTCATTTGGTAACTCATTCAATTTCTTGATACTTCTTATAATAAGCTACCGGTAAGCTTACCTATAGGTACTAACTGCATGAATTGATATTGGAAACAGAAATGTCAATGGCAGCTCCGACGGATTTTCTTGGATTTGTAATTATACTGATAGGTTCTTAGTTCTTACTTTCCTTTAGTCGGGGAGTTTTAAAAATATTATTTAATCCTTTTTCAATTTCAAGTCTATAGGAGTCGTGGGTGTTTAAATTTTTTTTAATTTTCCACTTGTTTTATACTTTTTCAATTAGTATAAGTACCTATTATATTATTACAAAATAAAAATTAATTTTTAAACTAGCCACTATCTCCTCTATTCAGTGTCGGAAGGCATCATTGACCCTCGTCATCAGATCAAATGTGTTATAATGAATAGTTAAACGAAACCTAATGGGTCCCAAGCTCCAAGTATTTTAATAGTTACGATTGTTGAGTAACACTCAATCCCAAGTTGCATTATCAGATATAATGTCCTCGTCACCAAATATAATGTGTGAGCCTCGTTAAAACATATCAAACAATCTCAAACACTAGGAGTTTACTAGAAACATTATAAGACACATTAGAAAATTTCGCTACCAAATGATAAACAAACGTTTATTGTGGCGCCCCCTGGCGGGTGATTTCCGTAACAACTATCTATTAATGTATCCAAATCGATTCGGTCGTTTTTATTCCAAAAGCTTAAATTGGGAACATTCGTTTGCATTCCGAATGTATTTATGGCGCCCCCTGGTGAGCTATGTTCGTTACTACTATCTACGAACCATCGCCAATAAGTCACTAATATTTTATTAAAAACTGTATCGAAATCAGTTTAGCCGTTTTTGAAATAAATGGGAACATTCGTTTGCACTATAAATGTTTTTTATGGCGCCCCCTGGTGATCGATGTTCGTAACAACTATCTACGAACCATTGCCAATGAATACCAAACATTATACAGAAAACTGAATTTAAATCGGTTCAGCCGTTGTGGAAATAAATGGGAACATTGGATGTGCACAAACAAACAAACAAACAAACAAACAAACAAACATTTTTTTTATTGGATATTCGTTTTCTGTGAACAATTTAACACACAAACAATCAAAAAATTTCATCAACCAACTAATGTACAAACGGTCTCTCACCCTAAACGCATATACCCGTACTCCGTTCCGTCGTGGGTAAAAACCGAATCCAAATGTTTTTAGGTTTCAACAGACTTTTTCTGTCCATACTGCATCATGTCTTTCCATTTCTTAATTATTTTAATGTCATCTCGTTCTCGACAAAGGACTTTTCCTCAAAAGAGAGAACTGACAGAGTTTAAATCCTGAACGTTAATCCAATGTGGATTTTTTAATTTGAATCCTTCACAATAAAACTTGGAAAATGTAAATTTTAGCATGTCCTAGTATTTTTTGAGATTTCAGTCGCTAAACTAATGAAAGATCTCGTAGGTATGTAACGAACTGGATTTTTCTTCTTATGGAAAAGTGTCTCACAACAGTAGGATGGAAAGTGGGTATTAAAGATAAAGACTGAAGATGCACTGACACATCTTGTAATAATGAAGTCGACACAGCGTCAGCCTCGGCGGCGGCGTTCTACATTTCGTTCCTCGAATCACCTGCTCTTAAGACGTCTGCGTTATCAAAGAAAATGGCTCATGAAAAATGGAAAGTGGAGTAAATTTGTCTAGCGCACTGTGTAAGTGTTGACCAGTAACGGTAAGCGTTACTACAATGCGACATTTACGAGCTCGTGTGATGACATTCAAAACACATGAAATTATGGAAGTGATAATTGTAATATCATTGTGCAGGATTGCAAACTCCCGTAATGATGATTCACTAGCCATTTTTACTACTAATATAATAGTTATTTAATATTATTAATCTGGGAGTTTGGATGTTTGCTAAACTAAACCGATTTGGCTGAAAGGAAAAGAGATACAGAGAAACAACTATTTAAGATTTATTTATGAGATGAGCAAGATAGAGCAATAAAATACGAGCAGGTTATATTTTGGACTTTAAATTTCGTTTACCGACTAGCTACGTTATCATATAATTTACATGGCGCTTTTATTATTTGAGGTACTTAATCAATAATTGTAATATTTGGACCCAATTTAGTACACTTACTTTAGTCACGACTAGTGAAGCCAAGAACTTAAAATAATAATTACTGCAGACACATGAGTAAGCTTTATGCACTGCGTTCAAATTTTATCGTAACAACAACGGTGCAATAGAAACGGGCATCCTAGTTCTCTTAATAATAATAATAATAATATGCTAATCATGAAATTAAAATCCCATACACGTCATGTACAGCTTTTTAATGATAGGTCGAGATGTTCAAGAATTAAATTGTAATCAGAAGCTATTGTGTGATACGGTTGTTGAACGTCAGACGTCTTCGTATCCTTGCGTCAAAAGCGAGGCTAACACAAACATCACTCACTAGCTTTTCATCGTAAAAGCGTACTTTCTAAAGATCGATCGGAAAGTGTGCCACAGGGTTACTTTATTACTTACGGTTTCGATGAGACCGAGTATTGACCGCCCGATGAGATGCTTAAGGAGCAAATGAACGGTTCATCGATGTCAGATACGTACCAGAAAAGTAAAATACACGACTTAAATGGTGAAGGTACCGTATAAGCACCTGAGTTAACGTTTCTAAATGTATCATTCACAACAATTGATGAGGATTAACATGACCCGACGAGAAATCTGTTCATAAGCTCTGTATGAAGTAGGGAATGTGCTCGTACCTACTGTACACAGGTATTTAAATTATTTCAAGTTATCTTTTACCAGCTTATGATCGCTGGCATCTACAAGAATGTATGTTAATACCTGCTGTCGAAGTAATTGAGAATATGTGACATGAAAACTTAGATTTTTCGGTGTGTTTAATCGGATAATGTACTAGCAATTGATACGTCAACATTAACTTTAGAAATTCATTCTTTAATGATATACAGTCAATATTTTCTAGGATTTCTGCACTGAAAGCCCGATTTAGACGTTTTTGTTATACATATTACTATCACACAGTGTTAAGTTACTGACATTGAGGTATTATTTATCTATACTTCAATATAGTAGGTACCGAATACTTCAAATTTCAATGGTAACTCTCTATAAGTATTCACGAATATGACCGTCTACTACCGGTGATGTATGATGTGTTAAGAGACCCGGGTTTGTTTCCCTGCATGGGTCAATTAACTGCATGCAATTTGAACTCAAATCACAAATAGTCTCTGGTAAAGTGGTAGCTCTGAGCAACAGACTTATAAAGTTTTCTATACACTAAAAGTGTTTCTTTTATCTTAAAACCACATTTCACTTCGATAAGTGTAATTGCGTCCATAACGCCCTAATAAAACTTATCGATAAAGTATTTTTGTAAATGCTTTTAAGGTTAATACATATTATCACCAACAGTAGCGGAGTAATAAAATTTAAGTATACATTTAAGGGTTTGACATAAAAAAAAAAACACTTTTGCGGTAGGTATTGCAAGTATGAATGAACGAGTCTTACATTACTGATTTTCATAACAATTCATCAAGATCAAATACGAGTATAACAAATAGTAGTTCATATACATAACATTTAGTTGTTTTACTGTCATTGATTCTTCATTCTGAATCTGTGATCAGTGATGAAGAATCAATCATTTAAAGAAATTTAAATACCAAACACGACTGAATCTATGTTTTGACATATTGCCAATATGATTCACCTCAATACAAGCATTACTATTTTTGTCCTTTGATTATAGTAAGAGTAGGTGTATATACTGTATGCTTGTTATGTGTGGCACAATTTGGAAATAAATGTTTTTTCTTTCTTTCTTTCTTTCTAAAAGGTATTTAAAACCACATCGGCATTAAACATGATACCTTAACTAGATATGAATATATTTTACGATGTATCGTAACAACGTAAGCAGTAATCATAAAGATGTACCGAGCGAGTCAGTGTACAAGGTCTATTATTTCATACCAGTAATATATGAACGTAATTCGTTTGATTTATTTAATATCAAACTAGATATTAATAGCAAATTGGTTGTTTATACGATTATTTTATTCAGTGATAAATACTGGAAATGCCTCCGGGTACGCGCGAATTGATTATATTCTTTGCTGGCTAAACACTTTCGAAAATAACAAGATATAACGATAATATGTAAGCCCATGCAAGTTTCTTTACGTATGGCGTCTACAGCTTAATTAAAAACGTTTTTATTTTCTTATTATTATTATCGTCCTTATTTTCAAAAGGAGCAAAGGAGCCGTGTATATTTTACTACAAGGTTTTAGTTCGTAGTCACTCTTTTGTTCTTGTTACATACGAGTACAGTCAGTAGTTATACGCCCGGGCATTGGTACTCGTAGTGTATTAGTTATAAGCAATACTCAATAATTTCAATAAGATATACAGTAATATTGTGATTTATGTAGACCCTTGACCCCTCTCACTGTGCCCCCCACAGTGGGCTTTACAGTGGCGTGCATTCTAAAGAGGCAAAAGGGCACCGCCGGCCCTATCATTTGAAATTACCTAATTTAGATTCGTATTAGGTATAAGTAATATGATGGCCTGCTTTGTAGTATGTTTTTATCTATGTCGAATAATAATGAATATTCTTTATTGAAAAGCCAAGTGCGCCTTCGTTCTTCAACCCGTTTCTAAGAAAAGGCACCTTAAAATCAGATGGAAAACAGATAGTTCCTGTGAGTTCAGTTTTTATCATTTGAGATATACCCTAAAAATAAAGCGAGTTGCAATATAACACAAAGTTTTTCGAGACGGATATTATTCTTATATTCTTGTTTAATAAATAGAGTACAGTGTATGACATAAAACGTGCGGTCGTGTACCAATTAGCGCGCGTCCAAATACCAAAACATCACGCATCATGTCCACAGTCCACAGTAAAGTCCGAGTGATTCGGTATCCATGCACGGTGTTCGTGTCAATTGCAAGCGTGTACCGTTCCAGACCCTTTGTTGGTCCGAATAGTATCTTTTATTCGTATTTAAAACAACGCTGCACGTGCCGTATGCGCGGACGCCGATAACACCAGAAATACTTACCGGGCCACATTTTAAACACGCTTTTCGTTTAAGGTGGATCAACACTACTCATTCAAAAAAAAAACTAATATTAAGAAATTAGTGCTCTAAAAACTCTTGATACAACGAAGACTACTTCGTTGTATCAAGAGTTTATCGCTAGACTAGGAGCGATGTAATCAACAAAGGGTTTTTGAAACAAAGTTTATTTTCGACGGCTATCGCGAAGGAAGTTGGTCGAAAGAAAATGGTTGTTATGCGTGACGAAAATCCTGTCAGAAAAAAAAACTACGAAAATCTAGAATGAAAGTTTCTCTTACTCGTCAAAGATGGAGATTTGTTGTATGTGTTATTCCAAACTTTGTTTCTACAGTGTTCCACGACTCTCGTGTCTTGTTTTAAATCTTTTGTCTCTTAAATAATATAACAACACAAGATTCGAATACCTTCGCATGTACTATCGTAATGAGCAGGTCATTGACAAATGCAGCCTACGTGCGTCGTGCATCTCCGACACCGATAGTCGTCGAACTATCGGTGTCGGTAGTTAATAAATCTATGGGTATCGGTGTTTGATTCATGATTCATCAGCTATCCGAAGAATTTAAATATTTAAGATGTGTTTGTGTATATGTTGCTTAATTGTGACATATCTATAGAAATTACATTCAAGTTTGGATATAGATCAGCACAATGGAATGGATTGGAGATAGATCACCACAAAAGTTATTTATTTGGAAAAAAATCACGGTTCTTGTAGGAAAAGAGCTTGTGAGATATAGCGGTCATGGGAACGGAGGACGATTCATAAAGAGATCATTTCACAATGTGCAAGTATAATACAGTTATCTTTTAATTGTCTTAAAAGTAAAACAATTTTAAGAATTGTGACCATCCCACCTTAACAGGCACACACATTCCTAAGATAGAACTGTACCGCTATGCATTTGCCAGCAAGCGCCTTAATTTATCAGCTTTGAAGAGGAAATCTGCATTTCAATGAATTTACTACATAACATGTATTTTCGTTTCCTTTAACCGCGGTTTCCAATTAAATATCCTTTCCATCTTCAGGACTCGACTGTAAAACATTTTATGGTTAAACCTTTTGCCTCTTGAGGAAATCTGCATTA
The DNA here is from genome assembly GCA_963855885.1 of Coenonympha glycerion. NCBI lineage: Eukaryota > Metazoa > Arthropoda > Insecta > Lepidoptera > Nymphalidae > Coenonympha > Coenonympha glycerion. Next base: position 7,865,636 of record OY979637.1, on the reverse strand, counting down.
AGAAAACCAGTAGGTTTTACTGAGTGATGTTGGTATCTAAATGTAGTATCTATATGTATGTTATATCTATATGTAAGTTTCATTGAGATAATATTGAGATATAACTTGTTTATTTTCCTTTAAATTTGGAACCCGGATTTAAAAAAAAATGGTAGGAGTTAATGTAGAGACCGTAGTCTATAAAATTAAGTTTGGATTTGAATCAGCTTCCATACATATTCCAAACATCCATGGTCATTGTCCTTTAAATACTTTACTCTTCACCAATGCGGAGTTGCATAATGTAAAATTAAGGAGCACATTACTTTGAACAACCTACTCGTAGTTGAAGCAAATTTTCTATTCTCTACATTGAACGTTGCATCTTAAGAGGTCACTTAAGTACCTATTACATCTAAGCAAATTTTCCAGGTTTCGTGTTAATCAATAAATTAACTAGGATTTCATTTTGGCTTCGGAACCTTCAATACGTTAACCTGCGCACGAGTGTCCGAGCAACCCGTGTTAAAATTAATGAGAAATTATTCGATGCACAACCCGGCGAATTAATTCTAGTAGTAAAACAGCAATACTCGACATCCGCCTTTAAGCTTTCAAAGTAATATGCCGGTAAAAACGCCGTAACTGCCAATTGCATATAGATCTTCGCCCGTAAATGTAATCCCTGTTTTCCTCTAGCCTGACCCTTTTCAAATAGTGCGGCGGATAATCTTTTATACACGTGACTTATTATTTTTATCTACTTATAGATGCGTTTTTCGGCTTTTTTCTTTGAACTATTTTAGCGGCCCTTATGAAACAAAAAAGAACTTTCTTTTTTATGACTACATTATCAAACCGTTTTATGTGATGCATATATTTTTATCAAATGGTTATATATTTTATCAGAGCGCGAGAAAAGTGTTGTTCATGGTTTAGCCAGTTAGCACGCACGGCCCCGATCGTGATTCGAATGTCGTCATGACAGATGAGGAAAAAGTAAAATTGATATGCACATGTATCCCCTTGTCCACCATGACTAACCTAACTTTCAACAGGATTTTGTTAGGTTTCTTTAACAATTTGTATTATAATCAAGATTTCTTCTAATACTACGAGTATTAAGATCAATAATAACTATTCTACAAATAATATTTATATGAAAACAAAGAAGTATGCCTGATAAAGCCTGACGTCTGGGCAATAGATATCTTATAAGTGAAATCGCCGGCTGGCGCTTGGCGAGTTTTCCGTTTGAATTAAATGAGGCTGTCAAAAGAAACCATGAAAATTGACTCAAAAAGAAGTGTCGTGTGTACAAAATATATTTAAATATAAACAAGGCATCATTTTTAAATGTATGTAAATGCAATTTTACCCTACTTTCCTTTTTTTGAAGTTGCGCTCTCTAATGTGAATAATACTAGAATAAAATACATTAATGCTTTCCGATAATCAACTCTTTGTGGTGTGTATTTAAACTTTACGTTCTACATTGAAAAATCCAAGTTAAATTCAGACTGCGTGGCGGAAGAATTCCGTAACACCAAAATGATAAATATTTATTTATTTTAAAATTAATACTCGTACATGGACAGACAGACAGCAAAGTGACTATGTCAGTCATATGCATTGAGCATTCCTAAATATAGCACTAATGCTCTTTTACAATGCTTTATGAACTAAATATATCTAAAGACCGCAGCCATTATTGAATAGGCACATTATGCAAACTGTGGTTTTACCGCAAGTAATATTTATAAACATAAAACAAGAGCGATGAAGTCCAATTAATCCTTAGCGCTGCTGTGATGATAGGCAGTTTTATTCTATAAAAAATGTTTGAAGGGACTTTTTATGACATAATAGTACGATAGTAATCATTATAAATAAAAGACGAGCGAGATTCATTACAGGATGATGGTGTACTATGTTATGACGGCGCGGGAGTAGTAAAAGTGAGTTTCTTTAAAATGAAAGAGCTACCTGAGAAAAGAAATACAAGTATACTCTACTATACCTTCATAGCTTGTTAGGGAGCTTTTCCTTGCTCTGGCTTAGATGGAATTACCTAAATTTCAGGATAAATTACCCAGTTAATCTTCTAAGGTTATTAATAATTTCTGAATACTATGGATCATTATTTAAAGATTTTAGCAAAATATTAAGAACAATAACCTTACATTACGATGAGATATTTGATGTGTCGATGAAATAAAAAAATAATAAAGTGATTTTTATGTGATTTAAATAGTAACTCACTAAAATAGTAAATTACTAGTTTTAATACTATCACTTATTACAATTTTAATGGAAATTAAAGTGGTTAGAATTGCTTTAAAACGTACTTTGCTTAAAATTTGTATTTCTATAGAATTAAATATGCATCAATTATAAACTTTACGAATATTTTACCTCGCCAACTTTTATAACCAATAAAAAAGAATTTATTACTAGAATTAATCATAATATCGAATAGACATATTTGTTAAAAGGCGGTCACTGCCGAGTTGCTGACAACGTTAGAAACCAATCCAGAGATCGGGTTTCTAAATTATAATACGTTTATTTGTACCATATGAAATGTATTTGTCCATTCATTGACTAATTATCGCCCATCGCAAAAGTCCTTGAATTAAGGCAGCTGAATTTTCTCACACACATAAGCACGAATTTCTATTATGTATAAATTCAAATTCCCGGCAATTTTGTCACTTAAATCTACGAGTAGCTTATTCCAAGTTTGTGGAAACTGCTATAACTCAGAAATAATTTGATAGTCTTCCCTTATAATATGATGTCATGTTCCTCATGCACACTGGCACATAAATTTTACACGCGTGGTCAGTCAAGTAAGAGAGTATGCTTGCTTTGATGTTGGCTGGCAGCCGAGTCGGCAGCAGTGCATTTAGCTATTTACATGACAGCCAGTAACAAGCAATTTGCCTAATGGCCAGCGCGGTTACTATTTAAGATGTATTAAACTAGACATGTCCATAACGACCATTTTTGTCAAACACCCGAGACCGTGGATAATGGGAAAGCTGATTGCGTATTTACTTGCCTTTTTTACTAACTCTGTAAAAAGTGAAGGATGCATTTACTCTATACGTACAGTAAAGGAATAGTGGGCACATCATCATGAGGTTAATCTGAACTTTCCATTTTATTACGAAGACAAGCGCAAGATGACAATATAATCCAGGAACGATCTGGGAAGATTGCAGTGAAGTGAAGTTTGCAAATCATCACAAAATATATGTAGTAGGTACGCGAATATAAATCAGAGAAAGAAATGATTATTAGTATACCAAAATTCACGACATTTCTATAAAACAGAGTTGATAGTTGTTTAACAATCTGAAGCATAGCTAAGAGTTTACACCGACAAATAAAAAATGGGAAATGCTTTCCAAAAAACCAACTTCAAATGCCACTACAAAGAGTGAAATAATTTTTATTTAAATTTTAGGTACCTACACCAATTCGAAGTCGGGCAATGTTTCATACAATCCCTAACTTACTTGATGTGCGAAGAAATGACGAAGTCATAGGCAATCGCCCGACTTCGAATTGGTGTAGGTACCTAAAATTTAAATAAAAATTATTTCACTCTTTGTAGTGGCATTTGAAGTTGGTTTTTTGGAAAGCATTTCCCATTTTTATTTTATACTTTTTAGTGGAAAACAATAAAATGCACAAGGCGTTGTAAAAATACCCAAATCGCTTGAGGTGTGTTCATAAACTCTGAAGAGATACCTAAAATTCACCAAGATCCCATCATCAGACCCTGACTTGATGACTTTAGTCATCAAATCAGTATCTGCTAGCAAATGCACCAGTAACTATAAAAAATACCCAACTCGCTTCAAGTGTACTAGCAAAATTTGAAGAGTTCCCTCGAATTCACCAAGATCTTATCATCAGACCCTGACTTGATGACTTTAGTCATCAAATCAGTATCTGCTAGCATATGCACCAGTAACTATAAAAAATACCCAACTCGCTTTGAGTATACTAGCAAAATTTGAAGAGTTCCCTCGATTTCACCATGATCCCATGATCAGATCCTGACCTGATGACCATAGGACAACTCGGAAAATATTACTCTTTCTAATTATACTCAAATAGTTCCATGTGTCCATATAAAATTTGAAGAGTTCCCTCAATTTCTCCAGGATTCCATCATCAGATCCTGACCTCATTAAAATGGGACCACCTGGAAACAAAACCCTCTTAAACAAAAAAAGAATTTTTCAAATCGGTCCACGCGTCATCGAGTAATCGGTGAACATACATAGATAAAAAAAAAAAAAAAAAAAAAAAGATTCCGACGAATTGAGAACCTCCTCCTTTTTTTGAAGTCGGTTAAAAATATAGGATGTGCTTTATATTTTGCGTTTGACTGTCTGATCTCATTCCAAATACTTTTCACTGAACTAATAACATTTAGACCATTTTACGTATGTCTTATAAAAACTCTCATACATGACTAATTCTTAAATGCATGCAGTTTCTAAATATAACTACTATTTTACAAGCATATGAGGGTTAAAGTAATGGAGAATGAGTTAAGTTAACGTTGTAATATATAAAGATTGACGTAAATATGGGTTTGTAAACGTGAACAGAAACGATTTCGTTCTTTCACTGATGAACTAACGGTCTTGGATGAAAAGCGGTAAAAGTGAGAAACTAATAAAATATTAAAATCAACTAAACATTACCTTCATTGTCAGACATAATAAGTTTAACATCACAAGTACGTAAAAGACACTTTCACGTATAGTACATTATACAAAGTTAACGAGACTTTATCATATATTATTTACTTACTTTCAGGTAAAATCGAATAGGTGTTCAGTTTTCTCACTTAATTTCACAAAGCTATCATGTGTGTCCAATGTAGTACAATGAAGGGCCTGGCATCTACAAGTATCTCGGGTCCAGCTACCGTATACCGCCTTCAATAGACGATAATTACGATGCAATTAGGCGTAATAAACCCGTAGGTACTCGTTGCGTATTACACTAAGAAATAGTGATCGCTAAGCGGCTGACAGGCGGACGTTTTACCCTTTGGGTTCGAAACTCGAAGTTTGAGCCCGCATAATTATTTATTTTATTCTGTGTTTTAGTAATTGTTGTTAATTGTAATGTAATGTAAATTAAATTTCAACTCACTATCACGGTTCAATACAACCTGGTGACAGACGTAAGAAATCTTCATCATAATCATAATTTATTTGCTCAAACATTGTACAATTACAAATACATGTTCAGTCAACAAATATTGACATGCAAATATATGAAAACTTATGCTAATTATAAATTTATAAGAATATTAAAATATGTTATAGCAAATATAATGTTTAAGAAGAGTAAATAATAATATTACTTACAAATACAGAGAACGAATTAATATCTTAGCAATCCCGTTTATTAACCCTTTGGGTACGGAACTCTAAAAAGTCATTGCGTAGTGAGGTCAAGAAAGATTGATGAGTTCAAAACCTTATGCAACATAGTTTAAGATGTTGGATGTTAAATAATCACCGACGAAAACCACTATAATCGCGCTATTAATTTCGAAAACTTGTTTTTTTCATATATTCAAAGATGTTATTAACGTAGATTTAAGGAAATAATCTAAAGCTCATACTGACAAAGCATCGAGTCCTCGCATCTCTAGAATTATATTTCCTGGTTCTTTGCGTAAAAAAGTTGTGATTATGCGTTGATTTAAATAGAGCTCAAAGCGTGTGAATGTACACATCATAAAGGAAATAGTAACAGTAGTTAGTTACGAAGGAAAACTACATATTTTATGCGATGCAAACGCTGAGGTGCGTGTGGATAGAAATAACTAATAATAATACTGCTACTTTTTATTTTGTGTAATTACCATTCTATATTTTTAATTTTTAGTATTTGCTTTCAGTGACATGTATTTTGTTGCACGCTGTGTTTATTGGTTACTCATAAGTTTATCATAGAGTCCGACCGAAACTGGTTTTCTGGCCGAAACCGAAACCGAAACCGAATATTCGACCCTGGCTTCAGTTTCGGTCGAAACCGAAACCGAAACCGAAACTCATGTGGTCAAGTATAAAATTTCTTTAAATACTGAAATTTGATGCATTTTACACATTAGAATGCTTACGTCGGACGATAACGCACTAAGTTTTGTTGCTACGGAGCTATCTGAACGGCGCACGACAATTCCCGAACAGGGCCGCCAGCGTCCACCATAGTGTTGCCGCGAGAAACGAAGTTAGGCGAGCGTGCACGACTAGTTCCGAAATCAGTTTCGGTTTCGGCAAAAGTTTCGGCCAATTTAGGCCGAAACCGAAACTGCCGCCGAAACTTGATTTTTGGCCGAAACTCGGCCGAAACCGAAACCGAACTTTCGGTCGGACACTAGACTTTATCACTATATTTATAAGGGTAAAGTTTGTTTATAAAAATGTGCTAGAGTAAAAGGTACACCAAATAAGTAAATGAAATTCATATCTGAGAAATAGAGCGATGTAATTACAAATGGGAAAAACAGAACCATTGTTTACATGATTTTCATTTGAGGAAGAGGAACCCTCAAAAACTATACCTTTATACATGATTTATACCTATACAACCAAAACTTTAAATAAACATGTCGACGCCTAATGCATGATATCAGTTCTTACCTTATCGATATCCTAAATAACATATTTAGTTTAGTTTCAGCATCCAAAACAATAGCTCGCATAATGCACTTTGTAATGTAACAGATTATTTTATATTGAAATACGACAAACCCGTATCAGCCAGTTGATAATATAAATCTCAAGGCATATTATATCATTTTAATAAATACTACACTTAGGCCTTGTTGGTATTTACAATATACAGGCTTAAAATTCTTAAATAGGCATAATATTTTATAATAACGTTTAAAATTAAGATTATTTATTAATTAAACCAAATACCTAAACGCGATAACGTTGTTGAAGTAAAGTGGTGAATATTAATTTAGTAATACACCATAGATTTGTCAGTTCATTAATTTTTACGCAAATTCTTTTCACACTTCGATTTATAAATATAAATAGCGTATAATATTTTAGAATACGAAGAGCGAAGAATAATACGTTAGATTAAAGCTTGTCATGTTTAATTTGTTTGTTGTTAAGTTTAGCATTTTAAGTATTTTTAAATGCAAATATGCTTACCTATTAACTGCTTGATAACATCGCCGGACAGAAGTTGTGGGAAAGAAAGTAGCAAATCTACCCATTCAATGCCCATTTTAAGATTTTTTTTTGGATTCGCACTTTTTAAAACATTTTATCCTAAAAACTCGTAACTGTTAAACGTTCTAATGATACGCTATAAAGATAAAAATAGTGCAAATAGAGCGTTTTTAAGGACAAAACTGAAAACAATTTATGAATATTCAACAGAGTTTGCTGATAGGATCCACAAATTACGTTTTTATTAGATAACGGTTTCGATAATTAACAGATTTCTAAATAAGTTTACATTAAGAAAGAAAATGGGGTCTTACACTACTTTTGAATTTGATAAAAAATATTACTTTATTATAAACTAGGATAAAAATAATAACGTGCAGTGAAAGAAATATTAAAATCCAACGAAGATTTACAAAGTTACAGGCGTTTAAACTTTGGAGTGGGGGGATCTTCTATACCTTTCTCGCAAAACGAAAATTTGTATGAAGCCGCACGAAGCTACTATGGCATTGGTACGGTGTGACGTCACAATGTCATGTTGCTATCTCTGTCTAATCACAAATCTTTAAATGCTTATAACTTTTTTGTTATTTGATCGATTTAATTAGTTCTTTCAGTGCACGTCATTATTTTAATTCTACTTTATAATAAAGTAATAAATAAATTGGAGTCAAATACCCTATTCTTATACCTTAACGACGTATAAGGCTATTTTAAGTGATTTTTAGCGACCTTCAGTTTAAAACTATATAAAGACAAGTACTTTGAAATGTACTTTACTTCTTCTAAAAGTACTTTAACGTCATGTATTTTGGGTCTTTAATTCGTTCTGATAATATTATTCCGCAACGCTGCCTGTCACACTCACCGAAGTATTTGTAAGAGTAAGAAGGACAAAAATAAAATCAGTATAATATCATCTTAACCTCTTCCACTTCGTCTTCACTTTTAAGTACTAACTTACTTCTACTGAGCAAGAATTGATGTAATGAGTAAATACCTAAATTAGATAGCTGGTTTTATCGGATATAGTGAAGAATTGTTATGATAAGTTGTTAGTACGAGTAAGTTTAATATTGACCGTCAATAAAATTCAATGCCCGACAGATTAGTTTCCAAGTGATCGTATTACCAACAGGCTAACAACCTTATTAGGTTTGTTTTGAAGGAAGTGAATTGACAAGTCACCCGGACAGTTTAATACCTTTAAGGCTTCTTTCTATAACACCATACCAACGGTTGGTATTTTCCTTTGGTAAGATTAAGTTATCACTTATCACATTCAACTATTGCTTTTTATTTAAGTTTTAGAGTTGAGCGATCGTTACGTTCTACGGCGTAACATTATAAGGGCTACAGAATTTTCTACATATCCAACTTTAATTAGCAAAGATGAGGAAAATACGATGGGAAATAAGCTACTAATTATTATGTACTAGCTTTTGCCCGCGGCTTCGCCCGCGTGAATTTCGAGATTTTTAAAAATCCTTTTTAGTGGATGTTATGTCATCAGAGCTATCTATCTATCTTTAGGCTATATTGCCTCGCCGCGGTTTCAAAAAATGATGATGGTGATGGAAAATTGTAATAATGATGGTAGTAAGTATTTTTTTTCGCGCACTCATAAATGCCTCTTCCTCGTCCCGCCCGCAGTCGCCCGGCCGCGCCGGAACGCCTAGTATCGGGCACTCGGGGTTCACTATTTTGGCGATAATGGCTTACACATAAGAGTTGGATATATGCTATCGCGGGCTTTTTTGTAGAACTATTTAAGATAAACATTTCCATCATACATTATATACGTGTAACTCCAACAGTTTTCGCGGCGTACGTCAGTAAAGGTCGCAGATTGCAATTTTTTCCTATTTACGTGACACTTATCGTTATATATTTTGGATAATTCACACTATATCTTTATAAATAATAGCCTATGTGTTATTCTGATGTGTAAGCTATATTGTTGTAAAGTTTCATCAAAATCAATTCAGTAGTTTTTTCGTGAAAGAGTAACAAACATACATCCACACATTATTAAAAACTTTCGCGTTTATAATATTAGTAGGATAATGCGATGAATAATCTTGAGAACTTGCGTTTATGATGCAATCAATCGACAATAAAGATTTATTGTTAGGAATGACTATTAGATAGACGTACGCGAAGGAAGCTATTTCCCATACAAGATAATAATTATGTTTAAAATCTGTTTCTATTAGTAACATTGTGAAATTTTGGTGCAAGAAAAGAACCTAACAGTATTAAGTTATAAGCAGTTCCAAAATTTACGTTTTGAGAACGGCTCCTGTTGCTAAAGCCCGAGCGACAGAGAGCGCATCGAACGCTTCGTTTCCCAATTTTATTGCACCGACGGCAGCGAAATTTTGTGCCTACTTTAGCATGTCATATGTTGGTGACGAGAACACTTAATTTTCTCCTACTAAAATGCCAAAATTCACTTTAGAAACTCAAAACTGAGGAATATAAATATTACCTTCGAATTCGCTGTTTTACCCATGCGTAAAAGGGAAAAATAGCGGATTATTATCCGTGGCCTGGTGACTTGTAGAAAGGTCTGCAGGGGTCACATCTAAAACTGATTGTTTACAGTTACAATGCTTTTAGGGAAAATGTTCGCCGTCATGTGGCCTAGATTAAAGCAAGGTGCATTTTGTATTTCAATTTATGCGCTCGGGTGGTTCGCAAAATATGTATGGTGATAACTACAAGTCGATTTAAAGGTAAGATAACGAGGGTTCGAAGTTTCGAACGCGCCCTCCATGATTTAAAAGCTCATTGTTAAACCTCTTTTCTATAGGTCGACGATTTGATAAGTTTGTAAGTTCTTTACAGCGATGATTAACTAAAACCAATAAAAGATAAGTGTGAAGGCCATTAAGATCATTATTACGAGGAGTCGCAAGGGCAGATCTGTATCGGCGGAATCGCACAAGCGAGCGGCGTCCGCTGGTCGCCCGCGCCGGTCGCCGCCGCACCGCGACGTCCGGCCATCTCTCCCTTTCTCTCGGGTTATCGCGCTCTCTCTCCGTCCTTCGGCGGCTCGTTCCTCTTCTTCTTGCAAGGTTAAGGTTACGTCAGACGTGTTATGTTATAACCGTTGGGGCGCAGAGCGGCAAGTTCAGTGTCTCGTCGAGAGTGGCCGCGACACTAGGCTCGCGATCGACAGCACGCGTATTTTGAGGACTGTGCCGCCTGTGATATACGAACAGTGAAAAGTTCATGAACTGGGTGTTGAATTTTGTTTGAACTTATCACGTGAAGCTGACTCCTGAAAAATCCCTAATAGCATCTCTAAATATATTAATAGGTAAGAATCTAAGCAAATAACTAATAAGATACACAAAAAACGTTATCAAGACCTGAAAAAACTAATGCGTTTAATTAATAATAATAAAAAAGCGTTGAATTTAACCAGCATGGTCAGTCCAACAACCTGTCTTATAATGTTTCTTGCCTAGCAGTAGCTTAGTAAGGACTACTCTTCCTACTAAGGGTCTAGATAATTATTAGGAGCTTATATTATGATTTATTCATAGTAATGAGGATACATTCCGCATTTGAAAAAAACGGTTATTAGAAAACTTTATTTTTATTAATTTGTAACGAAAAGAAAAGGTGGAAAAAAGTATTGTTTTAATTTGGGTCTCTGTTCAAAAGTCGGTATACACCTTGCACTCGAATAATATTAAGACGAAAGCAAATGAATTTGATAAAGTAAACCTTGAGTAGTCGAAATAGTTATTTTCATGATTTTTCTTTTACCATATCTTTTAACTATGTTTTAGATGCTATCTGGCCTTGTATCTATCTACCGTGCTAAAAATTCGTAGCAGCGCTACGCGTATTGATTTTTTAAGATTTCTCATTTCATCATAATTTGCATTGTTAAGTATATTCAATCTGTCATAATATTATTTATGACATTGTAAATGTTAAATTTAAATGTAAGAAGCAGGTGTTATTAAATACCAATTTTAAATGTAAGTTTAAATTTAAGAGTTGCTGTTTCTTCGATTCTTATTAGAATAAAATTAAATTTGTAGTGGGCTCATCATAATATAGACAATTACTTTAGCGATTTACACAAATTTGAATAAGCATATTTAAATTTTGAAATAACTGTTGTGTATTTTACATGTAGGTACTACAATCTGACTAATAGATTACATTAGTGTTTTAATTAGTTACCCAAGCCCAGTCTATTTAATGTCATTTGTAACAACTAATTAGTCGGAAGAAAAAATCGCAGGGCTGAAATATATAGTCTAACAATATATCAACGATAAAATCCAGATCAAAAAGAAATATAATGAGTTAGGTATATAGTATAGTTAGTTAATGAGTTACCGTTAGGGGTTTGCGAGGGTTTTTGCGCATCTCGACTCACTCCGATCGTGTGTGAGATTGATAGGCTCCAGTGCACATCAGACTACCTACTCTCATATAGCCATAATAAATCAGTCAGTCTGTCTGTCTGTCTGTGCAGTAGATTTAAAAGCGAATTTAAAATTATTTCAATTAAATTATGAAGAAAACATACAATTTGTGTATGGTAATTGGGTACATTTTTTGGATGTAATTGTTAAAATAAAGATTTTCTGTCTATGTAGGAAAATAAAATCATTTTTTATTTTCTTACTATGGGAATGCTAAGTGCAGCTAGAGATTATTTCATTTTCCAAGGTAAAAAGTAGTTTGGAAAATAGCATTTTAGTGGCTTATGTATTAATTAAAGGATTTAGTTACCTCCATTTATAACTTAATCATTAGTGGAGTAGCAAACTTACTGAAATCCAAGCTTTCATTTATATTAGGTAAAATACGATTTGAAACTTAACACTAAAAAAGAGTGGTGACAAACAAAGTCGCAGGAAAACTAAGTACTTAAAATCTATGCGCTATATTTAACCGCGCATCGCTTGATTCAATTCCAGGAAGACTTTTTGTTTTGAACCTTATGTAACGAGATTAATTGATGCAAAATAAGTTTTTTCTTCCTTTAAATAAAAGCAGAAATAGAATTCTAAATCATAAGTCTATAAACAGTATTTTAATGTTCAGCTGGTGTACTAAAACATAAATTATAAGCAACACGCAATTAATATATAAATTAAAGCGATGGGCTGCTTTTTAGGTAACGCTAAATGCACGCAAGCTTAAATTTATGACTGTGTTGAACATTAAAAATAAATCCTACTTGTATAATATTGATTAGGTATTGATTATTTATTTTACAGGTAGATTTGTTACTTCTAAAATTTTATAATAAATGAGCAAATTAAAGCATTACTAAAAAGCATTTGTGAGCATTATTAAAAAATTTAACTTTTATTTGCTGGAAAACTAAAGAATTTAAATGTAATTAAATAAAAAGGTTAAATTGTATGCCATCTATATGATTTAATGATAAATATAATTTAATATACTTTTTGCATTGATTGTAACTGACAAATAAAATTTAGTTCGTGAATAAACCTTCGCTTCAAATAAAAGACTTCAACGCGTTCACGGCGCTATAGAAACAGCTTTATGCATGTGGTTGATTGCCTATGTACACAATAGTGTAATGTCAATGTGAAACAACGGTAAGTATTAAATGTAATAATAATATGCAGAAAACTAATATTGAATTAATTATAATGGATTGATCTATATTGATTTATAGAAAGAATTAAAACTGCCCGAATGTATACATTATTCATTCTAACGAAAGTGTCTGATTATTTTTTTTACTTTTTTACGGCGTAACAGCGATTCTTTTATGTTAGTTCAAATGCATATGTGCTTGAAATAAATAAAGAAACATAATTCTAAAGTTTAAATATATCTCCTACTACGAGCAGTTGATGATTTTGCTATGAAGTCCAGTTTAAAGATGGATAAGAATATAATATTTATAAGCATAAAATGTGTGTAACAAATGTGATAATTATACAATGGACATAAATATCCGTTGATTATCTAGATGTGCATATAACATAAGAAATAGAACAGGTTCTAATATTCTCGAGGCATTGATTTGTTTCTAGAACAACAGTATATCCCATTTTAATATAAGCAATTTGCATATTATTGCATTTGACGGTAGCAACTTAGGGTAATAAACGAGTTAAAATCATATAACTTCTATAAAATATACCGGAACCAAGATATAATATGTTGAAGAGATGAACAATCTGGAGCGATTAAACATCGAAATTAAATTTAAATAGTCCAGTTTTATTGCCAGCCTTATCACCAAACACAAAAAAAAAACTTTTAAGATTTGACGTTCACGATGAGAATATTTTTTATATTTACACTAGCTGACCTGGCCAACGTTGTTTGCCATAAGGGATATAAAAAATAGATAAATTGAGACTTAAACTATCCTATCTTTTAAATTAGATCAAACTGCACACTGTGTGCAAATTTGATTCCAATCGGTTAAGTAGTTTAGGAGTCAATCTCGGACAAACAACGTGAGACGTAATTTATATATATTAAAGAAGATGTATTTTACAGTTACTCAATCGAAGGGTGGCTGAAAATAGGCGCAACAGAATCAAAGTGCTATTACACAATTGTATACAAAATTGATAGTAGTAAACGATTGGTCATAGAGTTAGCAGAAACAGCCTGGAATGCACGATCGGGGTCGTGGGTCAGCACTAGTACAAGCCTTTAGATAGTTCGCCCGGCCGTAGTAAATTGAGACACAGACAAGGAACACTGTGAAAATAAATCCGTTTATAGCTGTTATTAGTTCTAACCAACAAGGATATTTTGACGCGATAAGGCGTTAAGAAGAGAAAATTATATAGTTGAGGTTCAAAAGCTAAAGTAAAACTGGTACACGATGAGTAAATCATGTCCAAGCTGTTGTAGTATAAATTCTAAAACACTTGCGAGTATGGTTACTTACAGTCCAACAAGGCTCTCTTGGCACTATGACTAGAATGACACTGTCAGGAGGGCGTTGTTATAGAACAAAGGCAGCTAGAAAATAAATTTTTCCTTAATTTTACTTTAATTTTAGTTACTATTAAGCAAAATCAAACCCAACTTATAATAGCGATATACCGATAGAAAGAACTTTCAAACAGTGTCACAAGATATCGGCGTTAGTTCCATTTTTGGCCACACATAGATGGCGTTGCGTGACTTGCCCATAAAAAAATATAAAAAAAGAGCACCAGATGGTCTTAAGGTATTGTTACTTTCCTGGACACGCGAAGTTTCATATGAAATTTTACGGCTCCATGCAATGAAAGTCTATATCGTATCGAGTATTCGATGGCTCAGCTTGACCCCGATGCAGATTCTGACTTCACAGTAATTAGCAATTTAAGTTTTAGAATCACGTGAAAACAAGTGACGGATTCGTGAGTACGCGCTACGAACACGCTACGAACTATCGAGTACAAGGCAAAATACTTATAGCGTCCTAATTCATTGATTACCATCCTCTAGCTCGTTTCGTTAAATTGCTTATCATGCGCCTGACTATATCACGTCATAAGAGAATATGCTGCCAAGCAAGAATCGTACGGGAATTTCTTGCCTACGACGGAAGTTTATCGTTAACAACTTTTCAACAAGAAAAATGTATTGGGAGTGCAAGATGCTTACACTAATGTAACATGTTTTTATTATGTTTACGGAACTGCCCCTAGATTGTGAAAGAAAAACGTATTCATCGAAAATTTGTACGAAAACAGTTGTAATCGTAAACTTTGTCCGCTGATTGGTTCACTGATCTACGCTAGCCAGTGGGAGTGCAGAATTTGCTAACGTTAGCCAGACCCCTGAACTATGAATTATTTCCGATTTTCAGTTCGAACTTTAGTATTCGTAAAAAAAGTTAGAATTTTCATAGAAATGTATCTGTTAAAAAATGTAACATGTACGAGTATATTTTGACTCTTGAGCGTTCATTTAGTAGTTTCATTATAACTGCCAGTAGCTCTTTTTAAATATCTTTTTACTAGAGTTAAAAAACGAAAAAAAGAGTTCAGCTGGCGTCGTTCGTGTCGTGGACCCACAGAGAAGAAGCTTGTTGCTCCTATTTATATAGTATCTCTTAAAGGGCGGTACGGAGCGGTCGTGCGCGGGGTCAGGACGGATTCCATCAGGCTTTCCATGAAGGATTTTAATTACGCCGCGACGAGTTGAACGACCCCCAGCCGCTTCTATTAGGTGCTGCATCGAGCGAGTTATAGTCTTTTTAAATTCGATACAAATCCAATTTGTAAAATGATTATACTCTAAATTGAATTGCCGAAAAAATTCTGCACACGGCGGTCGACGGTAAATAAGTATATATTACATTTTTTTGTAAAATGATTGATTTTTTACTATTTTATAATTAAATTCAAAAACTAAACAATAGTAACATTTTTTGGATAAATTTATTTATGTTCAAGCATAAAATATGAGGTATGTTGTTCATAATATTATAAAGGTTTTAACATATGGTAATCGAGATATTTCCACTCACTTGTGTAAATTTACTGTTTGTCTAAGTTATAATAAATACTAAATACTTATGGATAACAATTCTGCCGCGCCAGACAGGGTAAAGCGGTCAAGTGTGTGTGTTCTTCATGCGACGCACTGAACCTGTCTCAAGAATCCAACTTGTAGTATTTTGTAAGGCAGGTGCACTCACAATGGGAGTCTGTGTGAGACTTGTATTAGTGGTATCATCGTCATCGTAAATTCGCATAAAATAATCTCTTGAAAAAATATATAGATGATAAATAGCCGTCGAAAGACCAAATAAATGAAATTAATGAATAAAACCTGTTTAAAACTCTTCAGTTTTTTCAGTGAAAACAAATCAAATATAAAAATTCTCGTATCCTAGTGTATGAAACGGCTTGACCGATTTTAATGAATTTTTCGGTCAACAATAGGTAGGTTCGAGAATAATATACCAAATGCAAAGCAACAAAGAAAATATCTTCTTCTTTTCGCCCTTTTGGCTTGCCCCTTAACCGGGGTCGTGTTCAATAATTATTTCTTTCACTTCGTCAACTCAATCAGAAAAACTAACCGTTCATCAGAAACGAGAGAAAAACAATTTTTAGATCATAAAAAGAACAACAGATAGTACTGAATTTGGTCGAATGATTGTTAGCGTCCTAATAGGCACTAAAGTCTATTGAACCCGTTGTCAAGACGTTTACAAAACAATCACAAAATGTGACTATGTTAAAATTGTGTTAAACAAACTATCGATAAAGTAGAGCTTCGCCACAACACACTAGAACCGTTCTTTGTGCCAAATTTTTTCGCAAAAATCTATATACGCAAAAAGTGATACTTGAGACCGTATAAAGATGAGAATGTGTGAGAAAAAAGCTCGAAAAGGATAGTGTGGGTGTAGTTACACTGAGTCATCTCTAACACGGTTACAGTGACCAAATATTAACAAAACCACACATTAACATGGCAATTTTGGCCGCGCCGAAACGAGACATCTTTACACGTACCTACAACGAATACTCATAGTGTATTTTTAAAAACACGTAAACCCAGTTTTTGCTGGCATCATTTTATTTCTCTACACCTTTGTAGAAAAGCATCACGAAATATAAAATTAGTAAATAAGCGCGAAATGATTCACCGCACGAACCGAATGACCGACAAACACAAAACGTTTAAGTGAAATTACTTTCTAAAATCTTGAAAAGAAAGTAAAACCACTAAAATTAAATGAATACCGTACAACAAAGGACATTAATAAATTAAATGGTCACCTGTAGCCGTGACTAATTCTGAATTCTCGTGTACAAAATAGTACAATATCACGGTATCGTTTTCGAATGGCGCGCGTTTAAATCCATGAAATTAGTGGTATATTGTTATCTCTGTCCTAGATAGCGTCGGGTGGACTAAATTATATTTGCGAAGGCGCACATTACGTCGTAAATCGGCATACCGCGTAAGTTTAATCGGGGAGGGAGGCTACGCTTTAGCCTCTCTCCCCGATTAAACTTACGGACTACTCTGTGGACTGTACTCTCTGCGTACGAGAAAAGTGGAGCGGTCGCTTAAATTGATTGCGAGCGATACACGCGAATCGTCTAATAAAATCACTAATGGAACGGTACCGATGGCGTGCGTCGCATAACGGCGCGACTGTGTGCTCGCTCCCACGGCTTACGCATTATGCAACCTGTGTGTGCGCCTGTGCCGCGCCGCGAGCACAATGCGCGCCGAACGCGGCCGCGATCGCATTCCCGGCGAAAAACGGGCACCGTAAGTGAAAACAGATGATCGCTAACGATCTATTGATATACGGCATTGTCACGTCGCGCGACGCGTCTTCCCGCTGATGGATCACGTGAGAATCATCTGCCTACAACGGTAAACGATTAAGTCTTATTAAGATTAACATAATTGAGATTTATCATAATGAAGCAAGTAGCCTAGAATGAATACTAGACTACTTGCTTGTCTATAGACACGTATATGTCAGCGTTTTTGGGAGTTAGTGCGTTAGGCACTTAATGTAACGGCGAAGGGAATTATTAATTATTTATGAATTTTTAAGCGCTGCAATGTGTGTAGAATGCCGATCCGTACTTGGCCTAATCTGCGTGAAGGTCTACAACCCAAACAGCACCCGTGACCTGTAGAAGGCCGTCAAAAAAATATATGATGATCGAGTATATCATTATTCCGACAAATTATGCAACAAATGAAAATGCTTCTTGGTTTTACTCGTATAGCTAATGTAGTTATTTTGCACATTTTATTATTTCACATGCAAACCGACAATTAACTCCCGATACTGCACATTAAAGACTAGTAAAAGTACATTATAAGTTTGAGAGTCGTTGAATAGGCAATAAATTTCAAGCTCACAAGAAGATAACCATTATTGACATTCATGCAATTAAAGGCTGCACGTTTGCCTTTACATGCACTCTAGGAATGAGTATTCAAAAATTTTAACGTTTATTTCTATAACTAATGACCACAAATAAACGAAATGTCTGGTTTGTAATAAGCATTACTGAGAAAAGTCTAATACAAAATAAGCTCCAACGAGTAAAGGATTTAATGATTCGTAGTAGTTTTTTTAAGCTATTGCATAGCTTCTATCGCGAGCCTTGAGCGTGGAGACCGAATCCAGAAATTCCGTAACGAAAATAACCTAACACCCACACTCCAAAATAAGTTGATAAAAAATGCTATGCAATAGCTTTACCGCGGCAGAGTCCGAGTGCCACACGTCTTTTTTTGAGACCATGTTTTACTGTGCTAAGTTTTAAGATATCAACATAACGTAATGCAGATTTCACCGCAGAAACTGATTTATAACGAGACGAAGAAGACTTCAAACATGTGCCCTTGGTTGATGCAGTGCGTTCTATAAGTCTTTGCATTACAAACTCGTCATAAAGCATGTAAACATAAACTTTGTTCATTACACTGCGACGGTTGGTACCCATCTGGGTAGAAACTGCAATAAATTCCGACCACATGGTATAATAAATAATCGATGACTATAATAAAGCATGACATGCATGAGTTTAAGAACTAAATACATTGCTGCTTAATGGCAAAGATGCGATTTTTAGTGACCTGCAGTTTAAAAACTATATAGACAATACTTTAAAATTTCAACGTCATATATGTCGTTAATCTAAAATCGCCGTGAAGCCGAAACACGACTGGATGTTCGATAAAAAGTTCTCCCAAAACTTGCTTCAAAATCTCAATTTTTCTAATTTTTATCGGATGTAATTGTAATTTTTGTTTTAATGAGTCGGTAATAATAATATTTAAAAACGCTTAGAATCCGATTTTTGATAACTGGCTAAGTTTTTGACTAATTAGGTAAAAGGTAGGTTTTCTGTTATATTCTTCCGCGACGCTACATGTCGCATCCACCAACGTATTCCTTAGGAAAGACAAAAATAAATTTAATGAACCCTCTTAAGTTGAATGTGGTCGTGTCCGAGATTTGTGTGCAAATTGTATTTGCATTGACCTCGAAATGGTTTCGCTACTCGTAAGTGAGCTCTGTAAATTTGGAGAGCAGTAGGCGCAGGGTTATTGTACGGCCGGCAGCGGAATTCGGCTGCGGCGGCGCGTGACCGCAGCTCCAAACGCACGATCCGTTAATTAGCCAGAAGCTTCTTGTGTATCTAGAGATTGCTTGCGGTGGAACTCGGCTTTACACTTCGCACTTCAATTACGTAGAGTCAGTATGTGACCCAAATATGCACGGTTAAAGCCTATTTGGTGTGGCATGAATGTGGAATGCCATTTGCAGAGTGTGCCGCTGTTTCTCATTGCAATATTGCACATATATAGAAATACCTTTTTATACTTTATGGCAAATCGTGTATGCACTGCAGGCGTTTGATTGTAAGTAGTCAGTGTGGTGGCTATCATTTTCAAGAGCAGGTGCAGTGTTTTAACGAATCACTAATGTCGAAGCTTATCACAAAATTAAACGCCGCTTCGCCGTCGCGTCGGGTCTTGGCTCCTGACAAATGGTGTTGTTTTAGCTTTAACGTATCTTTAGAGTTTGCTACTTAAGTGTATCTTTAGTGAAAAGTATTTACTATACCGGTATTAAGAAAATGCCACTTTATTTAATAAACTATCACACCAATATTATAAAGGCGAAAGTTTGTTACTCTTAAACGTTAAGACTACTGTACTTAACTATAATTTTACTAGAATTTACTTTAATCAGAGTTTTTGTCCCGAAAAATCCATAGTTCCCGCGGGATTTGTGATAAATCGAAATTATCCGTTCCATCCCGTAGTATATTACAGAATAAATGTTCAAGTACTTGCTAACTATACAATTGAACAAGTCGATGTAGAGTACTCTTCGGCTCTTCGATTTCAGATAATTTAACAGTATCCAACACCACATGATAGCTGTTGGCCACAAGCACCTAATGTATGTGTTTAACATTTTCAACAAATTGATATTATTGAATACTTACGAGCGTTAGTTACAAACCTCAAGGCGTTAACTAACGAGCAAGTCTTAGACTATACCAATTTCTGAAACGGTTTGAGAGGCCGCACACAGACTAAATTACTGGAAGGTTCCTAGAAAGAACGAATTACGTAATTCTTGAAGGAAATACATATCACAATAGTTTCTGTGGTAGTTACTTTGGTAGTTACGGACACATAAAATATCCCTTCGTTCTGTGTATTTTCCCACTCACTAAATTGAAGATCATTGGTTTGCTTTCAAAATAAATTTCGCAACTAAAAATATAAAATTAAGATTTACTATGAACGGAAATGCAAACTAATATAAAGTTAATATTATTTCAATGTGAATAGTCGGAATCAGTCTTTAATCGTATTAACGACCTCAAAGATTATTATCTATGTTTATCCTAGCGGCATAAGCGCGGCAGGCTATCATCAGTGCTTTCGATTAATTTAGCTGTAGATATACAAGATCGAGGCACCTAGTCACACGCGGCGGAAATAAGTACTCCCTGAGATTGCCACGATACTATCTGAGATGTGAGGCGATCAGTGCGCGCCGCGGGAACAATGCGCAATTAATGAAGCGCCTGCGCCTCATTCTGCGTAACAAGCTAGCGCTATTTCTCATCACTAATGAACTGCAGTCTGCAGCTATCCTCAGATGTTGTCTTAGGACGTGTTCAATCCGCAGGCGCCATCGAGGGCACCTCCTACCTCACTTGCTGATCGTAATCTACGGACGTTTGCCGTGCGTGACTATTGAGTAACGCGAAGTATTAACAACTCTTAAGTAAACAACGAGCAGTGAACGATAATGAGAAAATTTTCAGATAAGATTTGTTGATAGAGTTTAACGAAGTATTTTATGGGCATAATCAATCAAACGACAAGAAAACATTTATAGGCGCGGCAACTTGATTGGAAAAGCTTGAATGAATATTAGGTAGGTAACAGAAAGCTATCTTTAGTTCTTAAAAATTACAATTCACTATTTAATTACCTACTATTTTTTAAGGTCTAGATGAGGTAATTTTAAAATTTAGGGCTCGAAGAGAATAGCCCACCAGATCTCGGGCAAATCATCCATGACAGACCAAATAAAGGCTGCGGTGAACATATTCCATTATGGAAAAGTTCGCGAAAGGTAGTCATTAGGGCAGAATGAAGAAGTATCGTGAAACGTGACAACAATGAAATAATGAACATGACTACTCTAAAAGTGTGGAACGAAGACGAAAGAAGGAGCAAAGGGCTGTTGAAAGGAAAGGAAAATTTTGCATTTTTGAAAAGATTTCAGGCGGGAGTGGTGGTTATTAGGACAATGAGGTGTTAGCGGTGTGTGTATAGACAGTAGA
Source organism: Coenonympha glycerion (assembly GCA_963855885.1). Taxonomy (NCBI): domain Eukaryota; kingdom Metazoa; phylum Arthropoda; class Insecta; order Lepidoptera; family Nymphalidae; genus Coenonympha; species Coenonympha glycerion. The sequence continues at coordinate 7,844,089 of OY979637.1, read as the reverse complement.
TGATTCAGATAGTGCGTTGGGAGGTGTCAGCAGGTCGCGGGCCGGGCCTATCTATCTAATCGGGCGTCGCCACGTCGGTGGGCGGCGATCGGGATAACGCCAGCCCACACGCCAATTATGTGGGAAGAAGTTACGATTCCTTACGCGATACTGCCACTGGACCAAACGAATCCACTCACTAATCGCGAGGGTTAATCGAAAAACTATTAGCGTGCCACTAAAATCAATGAATTTAGATAGCGCCGGTAGCGTAAATGCCTTGAGCTTAGTCTATCATAATATTTTACTGTTCCCGTGTTCAAAGCTTAAGTGCCGTTTTCTTATGGAGTAATTGATGAATCGATTTAAAGATAGATAGGTGCGAAGATTTACGCTGTAGGAAATTAATAAATAATAAAAATATTATATATCAATTAAGTTTGAAGAGAAGCAATTTGTGAATTATTTTTTAATTTCGATCTTAATTGACTCATCTCCGGTTTTGCTAAGATTGGAGCAACGGCAATTCGTATATCAACGGTGATTAAATCGATGTTTGAGTTTTTCCAATTTTATGGCTAACAAAAACATTTCGGCCGATGAATTTCGATTGAAGCTTATCATTTTGAAATTTAAACGAATAGATACGTGTACCGATGTATACTGTATAGTCGCGGAATGAAAAGGTTCGTCACCTTTTTCTTGCCATACCAAATTATTTGACTAGTGCAAACGAATCAATTTTAAAATGGACGAACTCTTTCCATCCCTGACTGTAAACGTATACTGATGTATACGAGTATGTCAGCTGTTTTCTAAAAAACACAAATAAACTGAAACACAGCTCACGTACAACAAACAAATGCATCGCTCGAAGTGCGTCTAAGCATAATTGAATGTAAAAAAGCACCACGACTACGAGCGACTTGTCTAGCTCAGTCACCTCATCGATGCGGCGCAGTCAGCGACCGACGGGTAATTACAATAAATACGGTTCACGTGCAAGCAGGAACTATCCGCGTAAAGGACGAGTCTTCACTTGTAATACATCGGCGGACATGAATCATTTCTTAGGTTATTTCTTTTACTATCGACGTAACATTACTAACACTACAGATGCTTTTCGAGATTATTGATTGATTATTATTGAAACAAAGAATAGAGACAAGGATATTTATTTATATTTTAGATTTTTAAATGAGTAAGTATAATATGTATTTCATCTATTGATACCACGTGACCACGACTATCGCACGAAATTACTTCTAAGCGCGAATTTTCTTTTTATGAGAGCATTATCGTGCAGGCAGTAGGCACCTTTACGATGTAATCAAACCAATAATAAACGTTGGATTTCCTCCGATCATTGCGAATGATTGCCGCATCTTCTAGACTTGTGTTCGTCTTATCACGCACCGCTATCACTCGCAACAAGTCCCACAAGTTCAATGCATTCTCATTAATAATGCTGATCATAATTATGGTAACCAACTGTAATAGCTTTGCATCACGATATATCGTTCGTTTTATTCCCGTTACAAAATATATTATTGTCAAAAAGAAAGAAATAAGTACGTTCATTACATACCAATAAATACCTTCTGGTGAGTTTAAATACACTCTTAAAGAATTTAAAAAAATGTTTCCGTGTTAGTACGATAGAATAATGGCAAAAGGGAGGTTCGTAGTTATTATTGTAATATGAGGTTGCTGTTTCCACGCTCACGAACAAAATATAGACCTCCACGTTAAAGAAAATAAAAAATAGACCAGTTCCCACAAACTCAAAGGTATTAGATTTGCAACGGAGTCTTGTTGCGGATGGTTTTAGACTTTCTTAGATGTTGACTGATTAAAAATAAGTATACAATAGAAAGATGACTAGCTGACTGACTGATCTATCAATGCAGAGCTCAAACCACTGGGGACTGATCGACCTAAAGTTAGATTTGGACTTTTACCTGGCGTTCGACCACCATGTGAAGCCGCGAGCGTCATCTTGTTAATTATAAAACTGAGGACACATAATGAAAATCAAGGCTTAATTTTATCTTCACAAAAATGTTAAATTTTCGACGCGATTGTTTAATCGCGTTATATAAGTTAAGTGTCGTATCCACTACCGAGGTAGAAAGGAAGAGTGCCTCAGTCTTAGTCGCAGTGGAGAAAGCACTTGACATATCTCGAAAGGGAACTTCAAATCCACACAATATGTAAACATGGACTTTACTAGAACCAACCTTTCCTCTCTCCATCAACAGACAGGATCGATCTCGGGAACTGGAAAGTGCACTTTCCGTGCAAGTTTTTAATGTAAGTGAATAAAAGGGCAAGTTGGAGAATAAAGTACTTCCTGTAAATGCACTTTACGTGATTGTAATTGCAATGCTGGTTTATACAGAACTTCGATGATACTACTTGGTCGTCGAGGCCTGCGGCGTGATCGGATTTTCTGTTCCCAACATTATCTGCCTTTCTTTATTTCACAGGGTCATTAGGATAGAGATCTAAGCTTCTTTAGTCATCATTGAATCCTATTAACTAAAATGAGGTACCGTAACTTTGAATTATCATTGCAAAATTGTTACTTTAATAAGGGATCTTATAGTTTTGATCGTAGAAATTTTGTTTAGTGCTAAATTTTAAGTAAGTTTCCACTTTCATATGAAGTTGAAAGCAATTCGAAATTCTTGCTTTACGTGCAAAGATTTACTACGTATTGTGAACGTAAATTGACAACAATGAAAGGAATATTTAAGCCAGAGGAACTTTTACTCGCGACGCAAAGACACAAGGTTAGAAAGTGGGACCATGAAATGCGTCAGATAGTAAAACGTCCGGAGAATCGCGTGTCAACTAGTCTAAACATTATCATTCCACGTACGATGTTAAACCACTTATTCGGTTTGTATGACCGTTATCCAGCGCACGCACGCCGCTTGCATCAATGGCATATTTTTCCTCGGCGAAACTCCACGCACATTTGCCATTCAAGGCTAACCCGGTCAGTGTAACTCATTGTTTACATTAGTGTCGCACTGCACTGAGATCAGTGAACTGTGTGAAATGTCTTACTCGATCACAATTCATCCGGATTATCCATCGGACTCGCACAGTTGAGTCTAACAAACTAATAAGTGCACCCCGTTCACACAAGTTGTTTGTAGAAATGTGCTAGGTTCTACGACAAAGTAAGTAATGTAAGTAAATTAAACAACAGGGAACAAGCCATTGATATACCATAAATGAAACCAAGGTATCGTTTATTCTGTGTCATGGCTGCATTTTACAGTAATATTCAAAACAAAGATCGTCAATAGACATCGCCGAAAGACATAAACGTCTTAATACCTCTATTTACGATAATGAAATGCATAGAGTGGTCAACAGACATGAGGGCTTGAGGGCGTGGGTTTATACATTTTAAGTGAATGTAGCTTTGAATCAAGATAGGGACACATGCGTGCCTAAATGCTGCGACGTCTCTAGCCCACGGGCTGAGCCATTTCAGTTAATGGGAGTAGTTCCATTAATTACAAAATGTATTCAATAATTAAAACATACGCCCTCTCGTCCTGACGGATGCGATGAAACGGGTGCAGCAGGAATAATTTATTCTGATCGATTCATAAGACATAGAATTAATTTAAATAAATTTACAATCTTTAATACATTTCTCGAATAGCCTATTTCAATGACCGTGGAATTATAAATATTACCAATCTCGTATATTCATTTCATTGGACAAATAAGACGAGATCAAAGGGATAAAAACAAAGTAACATAATCTCCCTGATAAAATAGAAGTTCTCGGTATGATACAAATTTGTGAATTGGGCCACAGTAACCGGGATGTGCGAACTCATTACTGTAGAAAGTAAACCGTATCCGCGAGGTCGCCTGCGTTGATAAACCTGTCCAGTCTTCTGACCGTACCGCACAAGTAACTTGAACTGGTTCACGGCAAAACAAGGTTTGTAACGTACCTCTTTACTCGACGTAGATAATGTTGCTCCACCAAAAATGTAACCGACGACATTAGAGGAAGTATAGATGAACAATGGTCTAAGCGCAGCAATACGAATCGTACCACTATATACAGGTTCATCTGATGGAAAGTGATAGTACAATAGTAAAGAAAGTAAAGCTCGCTCCAAGCCTTTTGTTGATATAACAATCACAAAATGTTTGAATCAGAATTCGGCACTTACTCTTCATAGTCATGTGGTTCAATTGTACTTCTTTTTTTTTGTTTTGAACATCACAATATATTCTTTTGAGTTAAGAAGATGGATTGTAGGATTTTCCTTGCGATTAGCGAACAAAAATCCTTCAAAGAATGCTATTTACTAATATCTACAACTGTATCATTCCATTGTTTTAGACATTAGGACAAATACTGTTTTATGTAGTCTCATAAAATTTACGGCATAACAGTAGAAGCCTGGCTATTACGAGTAAAAGGCAAAGCTCTTTGGATAGCGTATAGGACATAAAATATTGAGGTAGGTTGGCTGTCGCAAAGAACGACAGTTAGACACGTACAAAATACGAATGCAATATGCAAATAAGAGACAAGTATTTTAAATTTTAGTGTTATATGCTCGCTGGGCAGTGTGCCCAATACGAGCAAACGTCATGCCATCCGGACGTTTTAACGAGAGCGCGATCCCCCGCACCGATAGCGACAGTCTAATGAAAAGCTCCCTGAATAATGCATTAATACCAGCGTTAAATCGTGAGTACTCGCGATCTAAGTAACGACTATAAAATACTAGATGCAAATTTAAGTCAACACCAACGCCGATAAGCTTCCGCCAGCAATTCCAGAAATGTAACCGGCAGGAATGAGTTAAATATAGCTAATCGTTCGTTTTTAGTGGTCAGGACATTAAATGCTGCTACTTAAAAGTTGCACTGGTAGTTTATCGAAATCTGTAAGCGCTAATTGTGACTGATAAGTGAAAACTACTTTTTACACGACTGCCCAAAAAGGGAGTATATGTTTTTTGGGTTCATGTATGTATGAATGTATGTGAGTTTCTTTATTCCACCGTAACTTCTGAACGGCAGAACAGATTTAGACATATGGGGTATCGTTAGAACCCTCACCTCATTCTGAGTAACATAGGTCATGGACTATTTTATTTATGGCAAAGTAAATATGGCGAATGTGAGACGCCATTTTCAAACATTGCCAACAAAATAGGAAAACAGGCCGCCTGTTGCGATTTATGTCGCATTTACGGGACTTTATAGCAGGCCTGCCGCCAGCCGGGCAACAGGTGCCGTCCTGTTTCCCCATCTTACTACCCCGCGGGCAGCGACTGTCTGCTACAGGTATAGTGGGTGAATCTTGTTTTATTTTGTATGCGTGACTCAGGAAGCAGGCAGACTCGCTTTGCCCGTAACATACACAAAGTTTGAAACATAACTTAGGACTGATAGTGATAGTGTTGGTACTGGCGGTGTCAAGACTTCTGGCGACTCTGAATCTCGTGTCGTGCTGCGCCTCACGCGGTGACCTATGCTCACCCTCTCTATTGAAATGTCGGTACTCGGACCATTGACGAGACAATCGTAAAACACAACGTTAAGGTCACAACATGACTTCAATAAACAACTCCTAACATGGGAAACGTGACGTCGACGACGTAGTCTTAAACGGAACATCCCATAAGTGTGTCAACCTTGTACACAGGCAGAGGGAATGCGTGTTGCTGGACTTTATGTTGGAGTTTACTGTTCGTTGGCTAAAGTTTTACTATTTTATGTGGCTTAATTGAAATGAAATAATTTTTTGCAGTCCATTTAAATTACTAAATAGTTGTATAGTCAAATGAAATAGTACCTCTAGCCATATGGCATTTTGCGATACGCTAAAAATATAGATATCGAAATTCAAAAATGTATGAAAATAATCGCTAAATTGGTTTTAACATTTTTCGAATTTCGTTCGAAATCGGTGCAATATGAATCTTAAAAAACTCAAGGGGACTAAAGAGGAGCAGGTTTGTTTTTAAAGATTTACTTTCTTTGGCAACTTAAAACATGTGTAATATCTATGCAGTTATTCTAGATAAACGGAATATTGTTTTATCAAGAACTAGGCGGTCGAAGGAATAAATGTACATTGATGAAATTAATTTTCGATCATATTTATTTACGATTTTCATAGGCAGTTGAAAGTGTACAAGAGTTATAACTTGATAGTTTAGCAAGAACACTAATGGTTACCAATGAAAGCACAGTGAGGGTAAAGGGCAGGGCCAGAACAGAAAAGATAAGTAGTAGCCGCAGCCGTACTTACTACTTACGGTTCCCGCGTTCCACATATCGCGAACAACTATTGAGGTCGCTCTGCCTCCTCCGTAAATACTGGATAAGCATTCCTGCCCTTTACACTTCATGCCCGGTAAGAGGATTTAATAAATAATATAACTGCGAAAAGTTATTCTATAAACGTTTCACTAAAGCCTATTTCACTGTTACCTTTATTAATAGCCGTTGTTTATCATAAAGATAAATGAAACCCTTTTTAGACACACACTAGTGATTTACTCGCAACGGAGCTGACGTTAAAATTGCTGTAACAAATAAAAGAATGGCTCAGCATCCCAGAATAATTTATCATAGCAATTTGTGTGTCAACAGGACACGGGGCGAGCCATCGAGCGCCAACATAGCGGGGTTTTACTTTCTTGAAGTGGCCTTAAGAAACTAGTTAAGAGAAAGTAGGATTACTATCGTACCAGTATTTATCGTTATATAACATTGACCAGAATTCCCTTAAAGAGGCAACTCGTTGAACTAATTCTGAAATACCAAAACGTATTTTTATCTGGTTCATTAGACTTAGGTTGATTTTTCAATCGCCAGATAATAATCGTTAACTAAGGAATAAATATAACATTTTGACAGATTTTGTATGGAATATGTTTCAAATTTATTCCTCAGATAGTTTATCTGGAAAAATCAGCCCTAAAGCAAATTAACACCTACTTACTTAATGTCAAATTAGGTCGAAAGCATCGTGCGTATCCATTACTCCATGTGTGTAGAAAACAAGCACTTCCTCATAAATATTTATACAGAGCACAATGCCGTCTTTGTACACTTCCATATTCACTCAGAATTATAATGACTGACTGACACAGTAGGTAGGATCTTGAACAAGAGCCGAAACATTTTGCATTAAGGAGGATAAAAGATTCAACCAGTTTCAACCAACACGGCGAATAGTTGCATGTGCTGGCATACCTGCGAACTCCGCAAATGAATTGGTAATGACATGTAATGTACGCAAAATATGACTTTCTCGTGTGGATTTTTGTTAATTCGACAAAGTAGGTGTCGGTGTTGATTTCAACTTTCCTATTTGTAGATTCTTCGTCTCTGTTTGTTGTGGTTAATACCGGAGGTTGCGGTGTAGAGCAGGTTGTGTGGTGGCGATACGGAGACATTTTCTGTTGCGGTACATCATAGTTAAAAGGTAGCGGTGCGAAAACAATTTCTTGTCATGACTGTCTCAAACTGCTAACAAATCAGAAATTTTGACTATGAATCGTCACTGTTTGTTTTCTTTTTATAACCTTTCTGTTGAACTTAGTGCCAGAACCCCGCATTACAGCCCCTTTCTTAAGAACTACGAGTAGAATTACTTCTACCCGTTGTTGAAGTTAATTAGAGTAATACTGAAAGGGTTATTTGGATTTGCCGGCACAACAAATGCAAACCTCGAAATTAACCACTGTTAATTCATAGAAACAAATTAGAGATGTAAATGTACACTGCATTTATAACCCCAAAAGGAACAAATAAAAAATAATTTACGGTTTGAAGGTAAGGAACCCTTTTAAGGCGCGTACGCGACGAGCACTTGACCGGTTTTTAAAAGATTTTTAATTTAAACATAACAAGAAAAGAGGATACAAAACCACGCCGCGGTCAACAAAATTTAATCAAATTATTTCCGTCACAATAACACTTTTCTCTAAGCGAGTTCGATCACCTCGATGGTATTCGTTAACGTTAACGGTTGAAAATGAACTAATTTGATATGTGTATGGATGATATAAAAATTAAATCAACTGATACTTTAAATGGAATTTTGGTAGAGGTGGGAACTAGTGGATGATTTATTTATTTCTTCATTGTTTAGAACGTGCTTCCAATCGAATCTCCATAGTGAGCGTAAGGCAGTGACTTGAAACATGGATTTGAAATTTATGTAGTTTCGCTAAGTCAACGGGAAGGGAATAACTGGGACGCACTGTCGATGATAGAAGAATGATAAACCGCTAACGCGTGGGGAGGTACATGTCTTTAAACACTTGTCGATAGACAGAGAGAAGATAAACATAATATCAATTTCCTTATTGCAATTATTGTTGGGTAATTTACAATGTATGTTGGGTTTGTTTGCCGTTACTTTATCGCATTATTGAGTTCAATCAGTTCAATCAAACAATATAAAAAAATTAAATGATTAATTAACTAATGTATGTACGAGTAAAACTGTGTATTATAAATATCTGCTTGTCACAGAACTTTTTATAGCAGCTGAGACGCAAAAGATCCCGCTTTGTTAGCATAGGCGCATACTTCCAAATGAGTCAATATTGACAGGTTATCGACCGATCCGCTTCGCACAGGACTATGGAAAGGAAATACCGACGCGGTACTACCACGACCAAATACAAACTGTTATACGCTAGAAACAGTTAAATTACATCTGATAACAACGCGATAAACGAATCAAGCCGAGCACGCATGTTAGGGTTCGGCAGCCGTTATCTTATGCGAATTTACTGCCCGAGATTAAACTACTTTGAAACAACGCGAACATGGAAGGGCTGTTGAGGCGTCTTCGGTAATGGCTTCCTAACGTAATGGCGATAAAAACACTTCCTCGTATGGCTCACGTGAGAATATTGCCCGGCACCGGCGTGACAGTGACGGATGGGGCGCGGGTGCCGTGACCGAATCCCGCAGGTGTCGGCGCGTTGGTGATACGTGTACGTAGGCACTAGCTCGAGACGCATGCTCTAACACCTTCGGTGCGTTAAACGTCGCAATTCACTCGTGAAACTGAAGTGGATGTTAGAACATAATTATTATTTGAAATTTAATTGTGTTGTGATACCGGTTACTAATGCAAGGTAACGGTTAGCTACAAAATGTCCAAAGACAAACTGCACTGCTTAGGTGCAATTCGACTTCACACATCTTTAAGACCATTATAGTGAACTTTCGGGCATGCAGGTTACCTCACGATATTTTCTTCCATCACTAAACAATTGGCATTTAATTGTCTAAAATCCATATAAGTCCGAAAAGTTGAAAATGCGTGCCCGCGGGATTCAAACCCCCAAACCACTAATGAGAGACAATACTTACTTACATATGCTGCGTGTATGTAAAGTAAAAACTACAACGTAATTGATAAAGTCCAAAATATAGTGCTGTATGATTCATGAAATCTTCAGAGGTTTTAAAATTGTCGTGATAGTATAGAGATTTGTAAAACCTATTATGCTCTCATAAAATCTGTGTGCTCTCATATCTTAGCACAATCATCAAGTCCGAAGACATCCAATAGGAGATTTGTCGGCTTTATTATGTGTAAAAGGAAATTGAAAAAGTGACTTAACACATATTTTTGTGATTGTGAAAGTATCCAAGGGATTCTTCGTTCGTCAAGGTTCAGTAGCCACGTGGTGAAACGATGATTGTATGTATTCCTGCATTACTAACCAGTATTTTTCTTACTAATCATTCAGTGAACGTGGGATAACGAACTGCGACGCGCCACCAATAGCTTCACATGACGTGATTTGATTAATGAAAAAGATTGAGGAAATTGACTGTGGAATGATAAGCGTAACTTTTAATTAGGAGATGCGCTGTCAGAGACATGAAGTGCTCAAATAAGTTTTATGTTTGTTTAATTAAGATGGAAACAAAGACAAGAAATATCAATTATTCAACCTGTCACACTGGATGTAAGGACTCATAAGGATTGTGTGAGGAGGCAGGATTAATAGGTTATTGTACGGATTATTGTCTGAGCAATAAAACTGTAAGACGAAGAACCGCAAAAAAAGTAAAACCACAAGAATATTCTTTTACATGCGTGGTGTTGTGTGCTTATTAATTTATTTCACCCTCACTTTTAAACGTGTTATGTTAAATAATAAAAAATAAAAACTCATCACAAAAAAAGAACGCTAAAAGTTCGAATAAAGTGTTTCGGAGTTTGTGATTTACCTTTGCCTTTAAACGTTAACAATCTAAAACAAGATGCGTTAAATTTTGATGCACAATTTCGTGTTAAAATTATCATAACAAGAAGTGTCTCAAATTGTCTCACGATAACATCAAAGTCAACATGCATCACAAGTTCCGTGGCGACGGAATACCAAATGTTTATCACGTGAATTTTGTTGCCTTTCTAAAACTTCCCGATTCAGGTGTCGTACTAAAAGAGCCGGACTAAGTGAAACAGTTAAATGTAAATCAGCCTATTCTTTTCTCGGTAAGGCTCTGAAGTTGCATACGACATTACCCTTAAACGCTATGATTTACAAGTAATATATACAAACTTGTAAAACCCAAATTATATGTTACTATAACTGCCGTTTTAGCGATTTATAATTTTTGTGATTTTCATATTAATATCCTCGTGGTCTTCAGAGCAAAAACCATCTAATACATTAAAATTACTGACGTACTAGAACCGGATTTTTTTTCGTGATTGGCATATTATGTTTGACAATTACTATTGAAATCGCAGATTTCGCCAAACGAAAAAAATACAATCAAGGGTAAAATTACATAAAATAAAACAATTTTGGTAGGTACCAAGGGTTCGCTGTTTATAATGTACCTACTGAAGTTTCGTCGAAACTGAAGTTTCGATTTTAGCCAGCGCTTTCAAGGCCTTTTGCTCACGACCTTCATTACATACTCGTAACTCGAAAGCGTAACCTGTATTATGGTATAATTGATGATTAAACGAACTTACCTTAAGTGAAGTTCTATCATAATTTTATGAATTCCTGTATGAAGATATTAACATGAATACTAATAGGTATTTACGCCAAGTGATAGCCATTCAGACACTAAAGTTGAGAGAAAAAATAAAAAATTCCAACATTTTTCATTACGATATCTCACACTAGCAACACTGTGTCTGTCCTTTCATTTAGTTCAGAGTAATTATTATAAGAGTGCCTTTGTGCTTCGATAAGCTCGTCTTGGTAGTAGCACTACAGAGCACCCAAATATGTATCATATACCTAATATATACATAACTACACAATATTATACATAACCACACAATATTATATATGTAAATATAATAATATATATATGGGTTATGTTGTCTTCAATAAATATTTATTATTATTGTAATATGTACATTTTTTATTTACAAATTCATACATGGGTTTTTCCACAAAACAGGGGCGGGAGGGTGTTAATATCTTCATACAGGAATTCATAAAATTATGATAGAACTTCACTTAAGGTAAGTTCGTTTAATCATTAATTTTAATTCATTCCTGTATTTCGATATTAACATGAATACTAATAGGTAGATGTTTAGAGCCATGACATTTGTAAATAAGAAATGCTTTTAAATTAATAGAATAATAAGCATAATCGCTTAATATTGAGCAAAAAAATAAAAATAACAACTTAAGTTGATATTCAAAGCAAATTAATAATTAATAGCATAATTTTGTAGAAATATTAAAACTGTAATAGATAGTAAATCAATATTATTAGTATAATATATTAATAATAATATATGTACAAAAACATATATTTTTATATGTGCGAATACCAAGGGTATATAAAGACTATATTCTAGCAGTACTGCTCGTATGTAGTCTTGACGATTAAAAGAGGTTTTAAACCTCTTTCAACAAGCTTGAAAATATTTGTATCAGTTAAAACTTTTAAATGCAACACTTGATTAATCGTAATAAATTGAGCTGTTAATATGCAACCATGAAATATATATTTTAAACAGTAAATTGATCACGAATATATTTTTATAAACTTGAGTAGAATAAATATTACCGAGACATATTTTTGGAAAGAAAAAAAATAAGATCAATTTATTAATATATAAGATTAATAAATCTATGGGTTGCAGAGAACTAGTTTGTAAGTTTTTGTTCATCTTGACTTCACTTTACGAAAATACAGGAGTAGGCATTAGTTTTTTCGTAAAGTGTTGTTTAATTTTATTCATAGCTCTTTAGAGTTATTTCTATTAAAGGAGTTAACAATGATATTTTTATTTAATTTCCATAATAATATTGTTATTTGGGTTTTGGTGTAGGTACAGCTTTAATAAGGTCATTAAGATTTAAAGTGACCTTAAATTATATTTTTAACTGAATAGGGTGAAGTAAGAATATTCTCAAGAGATTTTAAAAAAAGCCATAGAGAAATCATCTTATAAGTCTATTTTAAAGTTGATTCTGAGACAAAGGCTGATGAAGTAACTATATCTACTGTTTATTCCTGAGTTCTAATAAAGTGATAACAATAGAAACTGAAGATAGTCTGAAAAAAGCATGTTTTCTAATATTGTCAGACAGTAAACATCTTATACAATATTATAGTATATATGTATGTATAACCGTGTTGAGTTTCTCATTTCACATAATACTGAAATTTTAACTGAAGGCATAATTGTTATTCTTAACAGTTATTCATGTTATAATAATGTTGTTTAATATCATTAATTGTTATTTTAACAGTCACCCCAACACTACTATCGCTGTTGTACTGGTTAGTTGTAAACAAAAAACCACATATACAATTGGAATACAAATATTAGACAGTACTTTTTAAGTTCTTCAGTTTCTGCATCAAGACCATTTTTTAATTTAGCAGTCTTTCAGTTGAAAAATGTGATCTGATTTTTCCAAGTTGATAATCGCAAAAATCAACGAGCAAATATAGCATGTAAATAGGTAGGACACGTCGAAATGTTATTCGCGATTGTTCGCGATTAATGCTTTTAAGACTTGTTGCGACGATGAAAAAAAAAAAAAAAATTTATTTTTTTTTATTTCCACTGTCATCACAGAAGATAAAAGTCTCTAATCTTCGTTCAATAATAATCAGTTAATTACATACCACAGCTGAAGTACTACTGTACTGGTATTCAAGTTCCTAGTGAAGCAGTGATGACCCAATTTTCAATTATCATTTGACCTTGGTCAGTCATCATCGAGAGCTAAATCCTTGCAGCGGCGTCATCCATCGACATGAAAGTTAAACAAAATATTAGACTTATTTAATAATGATTAAATACAGAAAACATAAAATGTAGGCTATGTATCAAAAAAAAAAGTTATGATACATGCAAGCCAAAATTATGAACCATCATTGTTCATATTATCATAAATCCAATGAAGTATTTAATGATTCTATGATCTTATATATCTATTGGTAATTTCCAAATCCTTTAACATTTTTGATGCATAGATAACCATTAGTTAATTAGCGGCGCGATCGCCTGAAAATAAAAATATTTGATCTAGCAAAAATTAATTTGGTCTTTAAAAATATTTTCCATTGCGTTAAGTTATTCCTAGGTATGGATACCGATATTCCTGTAGATACAGGTACAAGGATACCTAAAATAAATTTAAATAAACATATCATCGATTGTTTTATAAGGACTCTACATTTTCCATATTTAATATTCATTTAAGAAATTTAAGAAATAGTCAATTATAGAAACTATAAATAACTTTGATATTCAAAAATATTGCATTCTTTTAAAAGCATGCATCCTAACTCAGTTAAAGCATTGATAAATTTGATGTAATATCTAATACATCGAGTTACGATGAAAGAATGGTTGTATTAAAAACATGTATTTGTAATGGAATAACAAAAAAAAATTAAGTATGTTATCGAATAGGTTGTCTCATATTCAATTGTATGTGAACAGAATAGAATGTGCCGAGTTTTTTGCCAGACCTTCTCAGCGCAAACCCGTTTTTCAGATTCAAGCTTTCATAAAAGCCTGTAAATCAAGCCCATTTGAAAAAAATCATTTTCATTTTTAATTACTTAAACATGAAAATTAATTGTAATGTTAATGGTTCAATCGTTTATAAATCTTCATAATATAAAACCTTTTGTATAAAAGTAAATTATTATGAATGAAACTAGGATAGTACCTAGATCTAAAGTGTCATTGCACTACATGCGAACTAAAGAAGAGAAAAAAAAATACACATTAAATTCTGTTTATAGTTTTGAGAACATAAAAAGAGAAAAAAATAAATTTTCCACTCATATTTAAGCACGATAAAATAATATCATCAGGCTCGAATATTTTTTGAATGCGGTTATTCTATAAACTAAGCGGCAAACGTACGAGTAAGTAGGTGTCGTTTATTGCCCGTGGTACCCCCGATGGTCCCCCCGGGGTACCACGGGTTGCCTTCTTACCCCGACCCGACTATATGCGAACATGCGCGAGTCCGCACGAGGTTCGAAACAGCGCAGCGCTCCGCCAGCACTCCGATCGGCGGCCGCGCGGCGCCTGACATGACAGGTCGACGGAAATGTCAAAAGAGGACATCGATAAGTACTTGCAAGGCTGTTTTGCTCCTGGTGCTGTTCTTGTGGGGAAATCAAGACTCTTCTGTCCTGGGTAAATCTTCGAGAAAAGTCGTCGCAAGAGACGAGTGCTGTCCTGCGATTTGGCCCGTGGGTCCACCATGGACCATCAGGTGGATTGCTCAGATATTCCTCCAGTGCCAGTTAATATTGGATCTTGATTAACTGTATTTCATATTATTGATAAAAGACAATATACACAGAAGTTATTAGAATATTATATTATCAAATAAAATTTTTGTGTCTCACTCGTACATTTCAAATTTTGAGTAGTATTACTAGTTGATTTTGTAAGACGTTGTCAATGGACTTTTTATTGATGTATCTATAAATAATGACCACAACAAGAAACGATTCGTGTGGAAGACTAAAATAATTGTAAATAGTGCATTTGATTGCGGGTACTTTTCAGACCTGGTCTAGTAATAATCTTGGTTCATTTAAATTAGCAGACAGTAAAAGAAAATATTGATATGAGGGTATATCGAAATAGTTTCTAAAGGTAATCGTTTTGATCCTTTATATCATTCCAATACAGTTGGTGATAAAAAAACAGCATCGTGCGGTGTTCCCAGGTGGTCACCCATCCAAGTATTAACTGCGCCCGATGTTGCTTAATTTCGGTGATCGGACGAGAACCGTCAACCGGTGTTTTCAACATGGTATGGGGGCGTTTAAGCACCAATTTGCTATTTTGGAAGTTGCTTACAAGATAATCTTGTCATTTTTGGGAATGATTAATCCATAGGCGTTGTCCCAATAACCATCCTCAATGTATATTGTCGTGAAGGTCACACTCTCTAATGAAGTGTACCCAACACTGAAGCATAGACTGCAGAATATATTTTGTTGATTGACTTTTTTGCAATTATTACCTAATATAGAGACGATAATCTTATTAACTCACCCTCATGTATGTCGTCGTGATGATCACATCCTCTTATGCAGTGTCCTCAACATAGATGCTTTGCAATTATTTTTTGCAATTATTAATACAAAGGCGATAGTCCTCAGGTTTTTCACCTACCAACTACCCTCAATGTATGTTGTCGTGAAGGTCACACCCTCTAAATGAAGTGTACCCATCACCGAAGAATGCATCTTGATTAGCTCCTCTTGCAGTAATTAAAACAAAGGCGATAGTCCTTCCAACTACCCTCAATGTATACTGCTGTGAACGTAACACCCTCTAAGAGGTGTACCCAACACTGGAGCAATATGGATTTTTTGAACCAATAATAACAATTCCGTAGATTTCACAATTCGTTTTGACGATGAATCCGATTATTTTGAATATTTCTTTTCGGATACTTTGATTTCCGCAAGAAATACTTATAATCACTCACTTTTTTTATACGTTGTGTTGAACGGCTGAGCACTAGAACGCTAAAAAAGGACAGACACAGTGTTGCTAGTGTGAGATATCGTAATGAAAAATGTTGGAATTTTTTATTTTTTCTCTCAACTTTAGTGTCTGAATGGCTATCACTTGGCGTAAATACCTATTAGTATTCATGTTAATATCGAAATACAGGAATGAATTAAAATGTATTTATGATAAGTATGAGCTGTATAATAGTAGTCTTATGCCTTGTACTATTTATCGAGCATTTGCAAAGCTCTAGATGAATAGAGCAACGACCATTTAAGAAGTAGGTCGAATATGGATTCTTAGTATTGTTTACTGAAATGTGAAGCTTTTTAAGCGAGAACCAAACATGCACATTAGGTGTGTCATATGACACTAAATATATCATACACGTCATTTATGAGAGGTCAAACGAGGACGTTGGCATATTAAACAATAAAACATATTTCACTCTATTTGAACTAGACTGAATGAATGCACCGTGACTGGGTGTCCGTTGTGACTTATAATCATTGATTAGACATATGAAGGATCAGTACTTACTCGTAGTGACGTCACGCATGTACTTTTAAGTTTCGCCCTGAAGCCGGCCGACCCCGTACTGTTGTGGGCGGTAACGACGCCTTATTTGAGAAATTTTTGGCTTCAACATACGTCACATATTTCTCGTCCTCTTAGCGTGACGTACTTCGTCATTGCTTATAATAGAACATGAAATAACTAATATATTGATAAATAAAAGAACTTTTCATTAGAAGTTATAAAGTTATTACAAGTTATATCGATTTAAAAAAAAGTAGATCATAGGTATACTTACTCTTACCAACAATCGTTTCAAATCACTGTACACTTGTAGTCTACATATTTTTTCTACAGTCAATAAACCGATAAATTAAAATCCCGTAACTGATGATAGCTTATGTGCGCAAGGTGTAATTAACAATAGTTCTTTCTTTGTTCAACAGGACAGGCGGCGGATAGTGGGAGCAGCGAGTAGTGAGATCTCGAGGTCAGTAACCCGCGCACCTTACTCTTTCTTTGCTATAGGAATTCGTGAATCTTCTTAAATAACATGTCATTACAGCTTATTAGCTGTTAAGGAAGCACTTAAAGTAAACATATACAAAATAACACGTTCCCGGCTCGTAGCTGTTCATACATTACTGAAAACGTTAAATTGGTTTTATTTTAATGCAAAGCTATTCCGTTATATTTAAAAAAAAACATCACTGTTATTTATAGTTAGACTCTATCTATTAATAACAGTGAAGTTAGAGTTACGCGTTATGAGTGTAAAAGTTACGGCTTTTCTTTTAAGGGAATCGCTCAATTCACAAAAAAACTCCCAATGATATAATAGCACTGTCAAATTATCTCAAATGACTCAAAAGAATAATGACCTTAAAGTCAACGAAGTGTGAACATAAGGCATGTATACAGTTATATTTTCTGGTAGTGCGTGCTTAGTGACTCACATCTGTAACATGAAGAAAGCTTTTACAAGACAACAATACGGACACTGTAATCAAATATTAAAAAGAAATAACTAAATAAACACAAAAAACCACACAACAGTAAAGTAAAAGAAGCAAATCGAATTCGCATAATTAACAGATTAGTGCTAATCTTTGTAAGTAAAAGTCACAGTCACAGAGGTCGTAATTCTCAACTCAAGGGTTTTCGATAAAAAGAAAATTTAAAGCACTCTGTGGTTACCGAAATATTTAACCGGTTTGTAAACGTCATCCTGTTATTTTTTACCGTTTCCCGACACGCGACCTACTTTTCAACGTGGATGTAGTACAAGACTTATCAACTATTTAACATTAATTAAGAAAAATGTATATGTTCTCTCAACTCAGTTCTTTAGCGATTCAGGGGATAAAAAAATATCAAAAAAGGGAACACCCGTCACCACCACAATGTGAGAAGTCAGCCTATTCATGTGTCAGTTGCGTAGACTCAATCACTTACACCTGCGCGGAATATAAAATAATTTTTCTTCACCTCTGATAGCTTTTACATGTTCTTATTATCTACTTATTATGCACATTTAGGTGCATTTAGATTTGCAACGGATGTTGTAAAGTAAGAAGATAAAATTTACATTTACATTTTGTTATTTTTCTATAAACTTATCTCTTCCATACCAGAGAATTTACAATTGTGCATTCAAATAAGAGGATCTTATCTGGAATTTTATAACGGCAACAAAGAAACTCACTTTTAGTTATTCATATAAGTAGTGAAGTGACGGAGGGTTTCCCGTTCATGAAATGACTTGCATTGCATACTTAAACGTTGTATGATAAAGATAGAAAGTGAATAGACGCAGGACAATAAAACAGCTATTCCAAACGTAGAAAATGTGGGTCAAAATATGAAAATGATATGCGTCACAAAAACTAGGTATAGAGCAATTTTTTATAATGCAAAAACTCATGAAATAAGATAGTACTTTTGTCTATGTTAGGGACATTTTATAATTTTACTGGGCGAAATAGTTTTACAAGTACTGCTAGATTAATCATTTCCTTCAAGTCGGCATATTATTTCCTTATTATATAAACAAGGAAATAAGCAATACGATCCGATAGGAATAGTCTTTGGTTCGAGTCAATAAGACATTTCTCGTTATGCAAACAGGTGGGCACAGGCGGGATCTAGATGGCGAAGGCACACTGTATCGAGATTGCCAATGCATTCAATCACTCGGCATATTGTTTCCTGATTGCTCTCTTCAGATCAAGCCATGATTTAAATCTAAATGGAATTTATGTTAATTTAGCGACCGCTAAGAATAGAGAGGTTCAGCATACCGTAATACAGGAAACGTCCCTACATTATCAACTTCGAGGCGCATGGCATGCGTCGAGACGAGTCTCGGGAGTCGGTAGGTACAGCGATCTTTGTAAAAGTCATAAGCATATAGAACAAGTAATAAAAGGCGGTCAGTTCCTATACCTTTATGAGGGTTTTTAATTGGCGATAAATAACGTTATTATTACTTAGGATAATAATAATCAACACATGGCCTAATAATCATAAATAACGAGGATGTGGGTTACTGAAGTATATCTTTACACTGTCACTTCATACATCGTTAATCAATAATAATACATGTTAGCTGTAATATTTGTTCATCAAATAAACATAACCGATTGAGCTTTAAAAGTTTTATAAGACAATGAGATTAAGAAAATACGATATAGCGCCGTCACTTTAGTTAGAAGCTAATTAAAACGACGGGAGCTTGACGGCTCAGCTATTCATTATGTCGCTTTGATAATAGAAGCATAATAATATTACTAAGTTGTTTCTTTAAGTATATTCCTCAATGGAAATAATTTCAGAATGCAGGAGATATTTAAGATTTAGCTTTATTACATACTTCGATCTTTCCTTTCGTATCGTTTGATGTTTCATTGTAAGATATTAAGATTGATGTTTCATTAAAATCCTCTATAAATTTACAACGACCCGAAACGTCAGCCGCAACGCTTTTTTCAGCATATTTTGTTATTTCATTACTTAGAACAAAAAATCATGACCGATAAACCACTTCTGATGCCTATGATCCCATACCCACTACCCAGTAGTAAATTACTTTGCGCTTAATTGGTTACAATTTCTTAAGTGATATTAGCGAGTGTAATTAGGCGCACGGACATTACGAACAAATCCGCGCCGCGAACGACCGCGGGCAACACCGCATAACATTTGACTAATGAAACTATTAGTTTAACTTATACATTGTAGAACACTAATTAAAACCGATCATAGTTACTCTCATTTTAAATTCCGTATTTTACTTTGTTGTATATGGAAAGAGAAGTCCTGAGTCACTGAGTCATCATCCAAAACTCCTCGACCTAGAAAGCTACAACATTTCCATAGAGGATTTTCATCACCAATGTGAAGGTTCGCAAGGAAGTAAAAAACTACATAGGTATACCAGCTGATAAACATGATTTTGAATCATTACTATAGGAGGGTGAATAATAAAATACTCCAATAGGTACTATAACCAAGCTTAATTTTACACCAAGTCCGAATTGATATGTCATTACGAAATTTCGAAAGTTTATTAAAACAAATTTTTGCACCAGAATATTACAAATGTGATCCTTAATAACCGAATTTCATGTTAATTAAAGAAGCTACTTCATTACGCTTGATAAATGAAATAACTTTTTACCAAGAAAAAAGCACTTAAAACGTTATAACGAAGTGAAAAACCGTTCAGTTATGCTGCGTTAGAACCGGGCTTTTCGTTTAATTTTATTTATGTTCGGTATTATTTCTACTTGCCGGAATTGAAAAACTGATTATAAACTAGAACAACTGATTTAATTTAATAAACCTCATATTGTTATAGAGATTAATCAATGATACTTCTTTGTACTCGTAGCTTCTGAGATTTGGAATACGGTACTTTAATATTTGTCGATATTTGATAATTTGAGCAAAGTTTTTAGTTGATCAAGGAACAAAGTAGTATGGTAATAGTTTCATAGTATAATAGTAGTTGTTTTTTTACGAATTCTTCAAATTTTTCTTCAGCATCATCACAATTCTGTTTATTAGTTTTCCGCAACTGCTTCTTATGATAAAGTAGGTAAAGTATTTTATAACGACATGTCACAGTATCCAGATCAAGATTGTAGAGTAATTAAAGCAGCCCAAGGGCACGTAGAGTGTGTAAATTGCTTAACGGAGTTAAGAAAAATTTATGTCGACCGCCGCGGCCAGAATTTTATCATTTCTTCAAGAAACATGTCACATAGTGCAGCTACGGTCGAATGTAATATGACATTAAAAATGCACATGACGTCGAATTACCCAGTTTCGTAATATGCGCTGCGTTTCAAGTGTAAGTCCACTTTATACGAGCGCCTTTTGATAAATTGCGCTCGATTCGCATGCCGCATGCAAAGATGGGGGGACGCATGACCACAATACAATCTAGAGCGGGATTTGTGTGAACCTAATTGAATATTCGCGGTAAGCGGCCGATCCGAAAGTGAGATAGACGCTGTTGATAGCTAGGAGGCGGCGTTGTCTGCCGTCGGTCCATTGTTATCACATCGCGACATCTTCATGTCGAGATCTGTTTTTGTACGCGTGCGCGGTGCGGTGGGCGGTAATGGTGTCCGTCCCAACGGGATTCGTGTCGGCATCGTTTCGCGTCTCATCGTGCGGCCGCAATGCGTCGCTCCACTTAGAATACGCGCGAACTCATTCCAGTAAACCATTGGAATCCGACAAAAAATAAAAACAAAATCAGGGTCACTCCTTACTTTAATAAATGTGTAAAGGCGGTGAAGGTCGCAAGTGTTTTACGATCAATAAACATGAATCTACCAAATCTTGAATGAGGATATTACGAGCATATCAAAAATCAAATACCACTGTAGTTTAATCATATACCACCAGTCAAAAATGTCTACAATAAACAAAAAATACTTATCCAATAATAATCAGTTAGCGTGTATCGATGAATCAGTTTGTTATACCGGTGGGTGAATGAATTAGCTCCGCAAAGTGTTAACTCGGTTGATATCTCTGCATCATGATGAATCGCGATAATATGTGCTCAAACAAGGCACTCGAACGCTCAATTGGACGATAACGGGCTGAGATGACGCGACACTAATTAACGCTTAAGTGTTTTAATATTCGATATTTAAAACACTTTCAGTGTCCCACTTGAACATAAATAAATAAAAAGTTGACGAGCGAGCATTATAAAAAGTAGTATCTCCGATTTAATCGACCTCGATTGATATATAAATCAACGATGTGAGAAAAAAAATGTTGAATGAATAATGTAACACGTAGTTTATACTGTTTTACTTGCCCTAAGTACTTGTTTTGTACATAATAAGACAGACCACAAAAACATCATTTAAGAATTTCTTCACTTTAAGAGTACGTCTAACGAGAGTTAGATTTTGAAATCAACCGGCGCTTAAGACCAGACAAAAAATGTGAATACCGTTACAATGTTTCGTGAGATTAACTTGTCGGAAGTTAACACTGATTTGTATTTATATTTAGCACCATTAAATAACCTGGCTCTATGAATAGAACTTTGAGAATAAATTACTTGTTTTAATGCAGTTAATGATTTTCAGCCTGAATAAACTGAAAAAGTAAGTTACTATAGTACATTATGACCCACTTCCACTACGAGGCAGCTTTTACTCGAATCAATTAATGTTGCTCCCATTCAATACACTTTTTGTGAAACCGGAAATTATCTTAATCGATCGGCAGTCGTGTACTCGTGTCGTTAAATGTTAAAGAAATGTATTTGGGTCAAAAATGCTGCTTAATTAGTTAAGAGCGAGTTCGAACAAAGGCCAAAAAGTTAAGTATGCGCTCATGATACAGGAAGAATAGCAGTGCCGTTATAGCATTAGTGTTTTTGTATGCGTCATCTAAAGGCAGTCCTATACCGGCTGTCGAGTGCGGCTTGGCTCCCGTGCACAGAGAAGCCAATCAATTACATATTAGCTTAATGTGACCAAGATGACCCAAGACTTTGAAGCGTTCGCGCAGTGCGTGCAAAACAAGTGACCGTTGAGGTCTCCTAACTAACGGAATAACACTGAGACAAACAAAGTACTTGCGATTATGTTTTATTGCACCTAAGAATTTATATTTATGGATGTTCGAAAGCACGACCCACTCGTGACACAAACGACACATAAAATACAATTGGTCAGCACGATAAATTTAAATAGTTGAGAATTATAAATAATGATAGATTTTCCCATTCCAAAAAGGAAAATGTGTCAGTCGTAAAGAATATTTTAATTGCACGTATATAGGAAGGGTATCGTGGTCGTAGCATGGAGACGATAAAGCCTGGGGAACAATGGCAGTGCTCTCGAAGGGCGGGGGACTCGTGTTCGCCGCCGGCCACGAACACACGCCCTTTCCGAGTCGCCCAAAGAAAATTATACTAATAACAATTGATTGGAAAATCGAACCACTTGTTTCTGATCCAAAAAAAAAAGATTTTTATCAACGGAGAAGAGGTAAACTTATTACTTTTAAATAAGATGAACTTGATTTATCTACTTAAAAATGTCCAGACATTTCTACCATTGCAAATTTTACGGAATTGGTTCGTAGCATACTATGTCTATTTATGCGGCATGGACTGGGGCTCTGACATAATATAAATTCTTACAAGCCGATATTCCCCAACATTGTCACTGTGGTAACAATAAATTTCAGCGGAAACTCTCCGCGACTTCGCGATCCCGTGCTCCGTTTTGAGCGATGCACTGGAGATTAAATAAATAATATAAGTTGGTGTCGAGCGTGAGGTTCATGGGTACTTTGGATGATTACTCGTTCGATAATGAGTTTAGAGGTCCGTTAGACCAGACCGGTCGCATGCGTACCGACGCCGTACTCCCGGGGAATTCTCTCGTACCAATTAGTCCCACCGACATATATCTTAGGCAATTTCGTCTCGTGTACACACGACAACAACTGGAGAACCTTATCCGAAACTGTGCGAGAAACGAGGATTTCGGTTAAACGGAATTTAAACAAACCACAGTTATTCCTAACTTACGAGGTATTCCGTTTCTTGTGTTGCATTTAACGTTTAATCTAAGCAAGCTAATGTGTCCGTGGATGTGGTTTATCAAAATAGGTCATCTTATTATCCACACCATCTGTTTCCATACATCTGCTGCGTATTTCGATGCTGACTTTACCATCAAAGGCACCATTCATTTTCCGTATGCTTACCTAGAATATTCGAGTACCTATCTAGTGGAGGCAAAGAAAATATTTTATCGATAAACGTTTAACATCCACCGATCACATCCAATATCAAAACAAGTTATCAATTTACACTTTCTCCTTTAATACCTACTTAGTAAGTAGCTTAACGGTTGTTCAAATAGCGATTAAATTGATTTTGACGCCGAAATGTTAACAATTAACGATTAATTAATGCTCTCTTTGAAGATTAGAAATGATCGTGTAATGGTTAGTGAAGATTGAAATCATTTTATAACCGTACTTGATGTTGGAATAGTTAATAGTTTAGTAGGCAAGGTGGAAGGTACGTATTTGAAAAATGATGCCGTCTTTAAAGGCGCGTTTCTATTAATTTACAGGAGACGTCATATAAAATGGATTTTATGACGTGAGGCCGTTGAGAATGATTGAATAACTTTTATAATTTCGTGAAGGTTATTTTATAGTCGGCAAGTGCAGTTCAACTTGCGAAGGCGAACCGTATTATAAATCTTGGAGCCTGTGGACAGTGGTAAAGCCGCAACGCAATTTGCAGCCACTACTGCGGCGACTCGGGAAGATTAAAATGAACCTGTAAATCGAATCTATCACGTACTCGGTACAAGCCTCTATCATTATGGCATCCAGTAGATTCCTTGCGGTCAATATTCCTACATGTTCGATAGGGAAATGTCTTTATAAATTATTTATCTACTAATACGATATCATTTTAATGCCGTAAACGGTCAATAGATTCAAGCAAAACTATTCAATACAGGGTTATATAAAAATAATACCAAATCGCTCTCGGTCTGTATTTGTTTACATTAAAACTAACAACGTTTGTTCTACGACTTTTTTTAGAAATATTCGATATTTTGATAAAAATTCAATATTTTACAGATGCTCTACTTGTCCTCTCCTACTTACCTACTCTCGGCAAATGGCAACGGCGCCGCTGAATTTTGAAAAGTCGTAGAACAAAAAATGTTAGTATTAATGTAAATAACTACAGACCGAGAGTGATTTGGTATTTTTATATAACTTTTTATATGTCAAGGATGTGTAACAAAGTGCTCGAATTGTTTAAGTTAACAACACTGAAGATTAAAAGAGATGCTGTTCATTGTAAGCGATATCAGATAATTACGTATTCCCATATCTACGACGCGTCGCCACTTCGCTACTATCGCCGATCATAACTCTTGCGGAACCCCGTTTCGATTGTCCATATTTCATTGGATATCGACGAGTGTATCACAAGTTAGACGAGAGTCTATTTACGAGCGTGGGCTTCGACGTGCTGTATACAGCAGATACTGCAGATTTGATAGGTACACGTTCGCGAACGACAAATTGAATCCGATAGATCCGCCGTGTCGATAAGTGGAAGAGTTTAGTTCCCTGTTCCTACTTATTCAAGTTTGGTCTGAGTCTGGCTACCTAAATAGGTTGATTTTAGGTATCAACCTTTAAGGTATGTTTACCAATGCTTTAGGTTAAAGCTGAAGTTGATAAAAGTTGATTTTATAGCTTTCCACTTATTTATTTATTTAACACTTTATTTGTACACCACAAAACAATATTACAACTAAGAAGTAAAAATTAATTAGTACAAAAGGCGGCCTTATCGCTAAGTAGCGATCTCTGCCAGGCAACCTACAGATAAGGAAAATACAGAGAATATATACTTATGTGTGTTTATAGCTCAGAATTTGCTTCTGTCGTAAGTTTTATATTTTTTTCCGTGCTCAATGAAATCGAAATCATGACCAAAAAATTGCTCCACGACGAATTCACGGTTTATTACGGTCCCGACCGCGTACTGTTGTGCGATAAACAAAAAACGAGATTAGTAACTAATTCGAATTTTCTGCGCATTGGAGATTTGGATGAAGTCGCCACAACGGGAGGTAAATAAGCGCGAGCCGGGGAGTTCGTGCGAAGCATTGCGCCGCCTACCGTTACACTGCACCACTTTTCCGCTCAGTTAGCCCCGTCAACGCTAATTCAATCATTAAAAGTTAACAGTCCTCAGTATCGCAAGCGATCACCGTCACACTTCTCACCCTCGCTAGAGGGGTTAGTACAAGTTTTTGTACGAAATTCGAGTCGACTCGCATCGCATAAATGAATCGAATTTCTAAATACATTTACAGCCAGTGCCATCTATGGACAGTTGCTAACATGCCGTTGTCAATACATGGCGCTGGCTGTAAATGTATGGAGGAATTCGATTCGTTTGTGCCATGCAAGTCGACTTGAAATTCGTAAAAAGCCTGTTCTAACCCCTCAGTACTGCGTCGATTGCTGTGTTTTAACAAGATGCATGTCGTTAGAGCATCGTTAGCGCCGTCCTCCATATGGTTAAGTAACACAGGTGTAAGTAGTGCACCCGTCGCCGTTTGTCACGCGGTGATGATAGATGAGGAAATAAACGAGTGATATTACCTTGTTAGACCACTGTGGGTAAAGATTGCCGGTTATATCGCGCATTCCAAGTGACACATGTATAGCAAAATCCTCAAAATCAACACCAGAAATATTTTATTTATAAGACATCAGTGCCCTAAGAAATAGGATTTATCTATCATCTATTTATAGTTTTAAATGGCATTCGTATGTGAGTCATATTATGGCTTAGTCTGGAGAGCATTATCAGAAATTGACTCAACTTTTTATGAAGACACTATCAACTCGGCGCGTACTTAAATATTTTTGGAAGATTTATGGGACTGTGAATCCTACATATCCTGCACAAATCTATGACCTTACTGATTCATCAAATATCGAGAAGGATAGCAAAACATTTTTGTGGTTCATTGAATATACTCGTATATGAATGATGATACTCCTGTGAAAACACCTGCTTTAATATTTTTTTACAACATTGATAAATTACACTTAGTCGATCCTAACCTAGGTGATTACAGTATTTGTTACTGTGTTGAGGTACCTTTTCAAGACTGTGTCCGAGCCGGAAATAAAAACCAACCCAGCCGAGCGTCCCAAACCGCGATGGCAACAGACAAGCGATGACGAGGATAAAGTGGCATTGCCTTCGTCGGCTGTCATTACATTTCCGCTCACGTGCGTGCGATCCACCTTATTGTACACGAATGATTGACAGAAATAATTAATTTTTTCTTTAAATTCATTATATCATCCTTAAACTTATTACAGTCATCGCAACACAGGTATTTTCTGATATTTTTCAAAAGTGTATTTAAATGACAACTTTAAAGCGTTAGTCTGTAATCTGGAAGTGACTATTAAATCGCGAAAGCAGTAAAATAGAGCTTAGGACCGATTTTAAATAGTTTTAAAGTAAACTAAACACCTCTGACGGCCAAATTTAAAGATGAGCAAAAAATTCTATGAAAAAAAAACAATCTCTACTATTCCGCATTAAAAGTCATCGTTGAAGTCCTGCTAAAACGGTCCTGCTAAAAAATGTATTTAAATTACAACTTTATCGCGTTAGGTTTTAATCTGGAAGTGACTAGTAAGTATATCGCGAAAGCAGTGAAATAAAGCTGAAATACCGATTTTCAATATTTTTAAAGTAAACTCTGACGGCCAAATTTAAAGATGAGCAAAAAATTATTCTATCAAAAATAAGTCAATCTCTACTATTCCGCATTAGGAAGTCCTGCTAAGTTATTAAATTCCTGAGATGAATGAAAGGTGATTCTGATACAGAATGCACCTTGCGTGCTGTAAAGTATCGAATGGCCGCTACCATGCGCGCCATACGTCACAACGTCACCTGAGGCGCTCGTGACAGGAGGCCGCGTGCAGTGCGGATGTCGTGCACTACTTAGGATTTACTAATATCCGTCACACAAATCTATAACATATATGTAATCTACGTGCCCAAGACGTTTAAAAACTGTCCAGCCAAGTTACTGACCAACCATGGTCGGGAACTTGGCTGCATAGTCGACTCAAACATTAATCAATCAGTGCCTACGCAACCCGATGGATGCAAGAATTAGATTGGTATTTTTACAGAATCACACAGTTATTTTTTTAATCAAAAATCTCGGTGCATCTTAAGTAACGCCGCTCGAGATAATCGTGACAGAAGTCATGAGCTTCTTGCTATTATTAAAGCGCCTACTATCCGTCATACTTCATTGTTCTATAAGAGCGTCTAAAGATACTACCACACAGCCGCCTCATCTGACGCGATGGTCGTGACCTGAGAGTGCCTGAGAGCACGAGAGGTGCTCCGGTAATGAACCATTTGTAATGAATGATTATCCCATACAAACCCATCTCACTGCTTTATTTTTACCTCGCTACAAAATTCCCAACCATCTGTTTTGTAGTACACAACCCGAGACTGGATTTCCGTTTGATTTCGTTTAAAATATGGGGTCGTGTCTTAATTTACGTAAAAATGGTATCAGTTCTGTTGTGCAAAATTACTAAACTAAACTTATTTAACGCATGTTAAAATCTTGCTCTTTCAAAATGACTATGGAAAAAAATAGCGCAATTTTTAGATGCGTCAAATTAGGTTTATTTTGGAGATTTTGCAGACAGAATTGGCACCACTGTGGAACTAAAATTGAGTTCAGTGCTAGAGGTACCTAGTTACAAGGCATAGAAAGTAAAGTAGCACTTACCACCATAGTAGAGTCTTTTTTTACATCTTTTTTAAAAACCTCACTGTTATTATGAGATTATCCACGGTGCTTGTAGAGTTGAAAGATCGCATTTAAATCTAAGTTGCGCGCCTGGAAACGGAAAGTCGATCCCCGTATTCTGTACGAGTATGATGGTCAGACATAATCGTATCGGAATTTTTGCTCTTTTATAGAAAGAGCTGCACGACTGGTCCGAACCCGGGTCAGGTCGTTATTTCAATAGAATTCGTGATGTCCGTCGCATGACTATACAAAGGAAAGGATGACAAATTATTTTTCATTATACCTATAGAAAAAAAATTCAACTGTGTAACTATAAAACCAATCAATCAATGACAGAACTCAATTAAAACCAATCACCGATTTCTGGTATCTTAGTAACGTGATTAACTAAATGGGGTTAGCTTGTACGCGATCCGGCACGTGTAAAGTGTGCTAATGCGGCGATAAAGCATCACAATATTTATGTTTTGTTGATGGTGAATTCCCATGGTGTCGTGAATTTAAATGGTGGAACCCAGCACGCAAGGATACCACACAAATTAATGCGGATCAAATAACATTTTAATAGTGAAATTAATGATTTTCTATAAATACAAAGAAATAAAAAACGCAGCTAAAAGTACGAGTATCAGATCAGATCAATGGCAACAAAGTAGCATAATATATTAGCAGACGTCATGAACACGTATATTTTCTTAACGAACGTAATAAAGAAGTAGGCTTTTAAATTAATTAACTTTGCTCTTATTATGGCTCTTATTAATGGATTTTGATGCGGTTAAAAATAAATTATTGTCAATGTACCAAAACCCGCCGGTAATTTAATGTAACTACGTGAGTTCATTTTCTTTTCTATACGAGAAAGAAACCTGTTCAATGGTCTATATTATTTGTAATTTGTGTGTCTCTGAATACGTATTATACAAAATTCACAGCCTACTGGCTGATATAGAACGGATTAAAAATACAGGTTCCTATGCATATGAAATGTATTTGCAGCTATTCGTGAACATGTTATTGCATATCAAATGTAAAAGACGGCGTGGATAATTTATAGGCAGATCATAAAAACTGGTCTTCAGAACTGCTTTACTATCGGTCAAGACGAGCAGGTGTCCCGATTTGGAGACGCACAGGTCAATAAACCTAAGTAAACATACGTATATCATCTGCGAGCCGGGTGTACGCCGGAGTGGGCACTGGGAAGTGGAGTGCGCGTTTCGACCTCCGCGGACGCAATAATTGAGCATAGAAATCAAATTACAGATGATTGATGATGCCGTTATGGCACGACTGCAGCCGCAAAGGCGACCGACAATCGGCCGGACCGTGTCATTTGCATTATGAGAATTCGACAGAATGCCTTCAAAAATTGGTACACCATTACGCTTGATTTCGGTATCTTTTAGATTTGTTTTTTTTTTATTGGCGTGTAGTAATACCGATATGGATTTGCTGGGTTCTGTCAAAAACCACGCTAATACTTCAATAGAATAAATTCTTTAAGAGTAGGTAACATGAAATGTAAAACAAAAAATAAGTAAGTATTTTTTTCTGATAGCATAATAAATATTATATACATTCGGTACGGTAGTATGTAAGATACGGCAGTCGAAACTCATAACTCTCCTTTCGTTGCCTGGAGATAAGTCTCATAAAGTGCAAAACATTTACCGCTTTATTTCATTTAAAGTGAGCACTAAACAGTGCTAAAGTTAATTCATAAACAAAGCTATTTCAGACTTATCCTACCCCCAGGTGAGGCGGCGTGCGACGTCAATCAAATTAATTGTTCTACTGTTGTTTTCCGTCGCCCAAGACATTCAAAGGGACCGACGCCCGTGGCTTCACCTTATGGATTTCACGCGATAGCTTAGTAACTGAAAGCTGTTCTATTCCGTACACTGTATACTTGAAATCAGTTCTGAAGTATTATTCTGTTCTGCGATTTTATGTGCTCGCTATTTAGTTTGCGTGAAATACAGAATCATAAAAATGCGTCAAAAAGTAGCTAGGCAAAAGTGAAAATATTTTAATATGCATTTACAGGCAGTACTAAACACAAAGAATGTTCATGACACATGACTTCGGGCATGTGATGTGTAACACCCAGAAATATTAGCAACGGAAGGAGGCAACCAGGAGGCCTGGTGGCAGAAGGATAACTTAGCTTCGGAACTTTCGCCAATGGTCTGGAAAGAGCAGACGTGGACTATTTAGAACGGCGGACGGAAATTTAAACAAGATAAAAATCGCTATGATGATTGCCAACTTCCGAAAGGAGACGGCACTCTAAGAAGAAAAGTCAACAAAAATGTTATAGGGTATTAATTTTGCTACTGATGTTTGAATAACGGACCCCTGTACCTAATGGTTGCAACTTGCAGGTACTTGCAAGAGGGAGCTGACGATGTGCTCGTAACAGTATTGGGCAAAATTTACAACTCTTGTTGTTACAAGATCGTAAAGTACCAATAAACATCGTATATCCGATACGATCAAAGTGATAAATCGTTTTAAAGCACGATAAATGTTATACAAGAGCTTGCGGTCATTAAAGCTAATTTCTTATAAAATTGTTATATACCCGGTAATTAATACTAGAAGATTACTACGATAGGCCCAATAATGATATACTAGTAAAGCAAACTTTCGCTGCAAATGCCTAAACATCTGTAGGTAGGTGCAGCATATTTTTAAAAGAATTTACAAGTTAAAATTAAGGTAAAGGTAAAGGTAAAGGTAATTGAGAATGAGAATTACATTACAATAAAACCTAAAGAAGACAAAACGCAACAATAAATGCATTACGTCGTTCTTATTATTACGAAACGAACAGGAAAGTGCGGACTTACTAACGTACGAGTAGTAGTAATAAGTCGTTCTTCAGCACCTATCTGTTAATTTTTACTGTTAGGTATAAGTATCGCAATATTCATAGTTCATCACTTATAATAATTGTAAGGTGTTGATGCGTGAATTTCAGTATAGATCGTTCAATCCAAAAATGAACGTCCCACCACGTGTTTAGGCTCACGCCTCACATGTTGGAAGAAAAATGTAGAGGAGGTAGTTCATGTTAAAATTAATTTAGTTACCTAGATAATTGTCTGTTTCTTTTGTAATCATGGGGTTACTTGGTCGTGAACTTAAAACGTCTTCAAGGCGATATTTGATATGATTTTTTTCAATGCGTTTCTTCTACCTTGAGGTATGTACACTGTACAGGGATTTCGTTTTCCCTTTTGAATTACGGAACGCTATAAACGCAAGAATTCATATTAAGACAATCTGTAAAGGAATGAAGTTAAAAAAGAGTAAACTTAATTGTAAAGAAAACCACAAAACACGATGCGGACAGAAATAGAAATGTATTACAATGTCGCAGTCAATAATGCACTAGCGACCACAAACTGCCTTAACAAGCACTTGACTCTACTAACCCTTTGTATACATGGTACTATACATCGTTATCTACTTACTTGTTTATTCTATTTATCTATGTTCAGCATTGGCTTAAACTTTCCCACAAACTGAGAAAAGCTTCTCTTCGATTCCTTTACAAGCCTTTTCATACAGTTCATTAGAACTTTGTTTAGATTGTTCGTCGTATGTAGAAGGGTTAGTACAGGTTTTTGTACTAATTTCGAGTCGATTCGCATCGCACAAACTAATCGAATTCCTTTATAACATTTACAGCCAGCGACATCTATGGACAGTTGCTGACATACGGAGTATATGGAGAAATTTGATTCGTTTGTGCGATGCAAGTAGACTCGAATCTCAAAAACCTGTACTAACCCCTCTGATGATTTGGATATTGAGAAATCCACGTATAAAGTTGGTACTTATTCCATCGAGGTGAAACCGACTGTGTGTTATAGTTATTATGGACGTAGAAAAGCCAGCTGCAAATTATACTTCTACGTAGTAAGGCAAAAGTGGTAAGAAAGAAAGCGTCTCAAGACGGATGCTGACGCGCACCGAAAACCTAGTTCCGATTGCTACTCAAGTCCACGCTGCCGTGAACAATGGTGCAAAATTATAGGTTTTATCCCGTACTCCCTCATTGAGTTAGCGTGATTAATAGCGGAGAAAACAAGACGGGGTTAGTTAGGTATATATAATTTGAGTGTTCACTGTAGAATTCATTATACCTCGATTTAAAGCAGAATGCGTATATTTTAATGATGTAGAGATTTTGAATTTCTTAGATCCTAGATAAAAATTTCATTCACCTTATTTAATTATAGCTACTGTGTTATGATTGGCAAACTCAAAATACTTCGTTAAAATAACAATTATTATATTTAAATAAAAGACAAGATTGTTTACTTTGATAAATCAACAATGTAATAGAGAAATCGCTATTTTCCCTTCGGTATCTACTCGTATATGCAAATGGCACTAACGATCAAGTCCATATAACCCACTGACCCTAAGGATTTTATCAAGAATTAGTAGGTATATGTATACTGAGAATTTAAACATTTTCAGAAGGAATTCGCTTTCACTTAATCTCACGTAGCTTTACACAAATATCAATGTGTCGTGGTAATTAATGTCTATCTCATGTTTACCTACTTTTACGAGCGTAAATGCTTGCAATTATTATTATATTATAGCTTTAAAATCTTGTGTGGGCATAGCGGTACTATTTATAATAATAATAGGTACGTAATGCGAAAATTTCACATTACATCTTTTTAGGCATTGTCCGTGTACGGTGTATTTTCGTTTATGACAGATGAAAGACGAAATACGCTCCAAATTCGCTTAAAGTGACTACTAGATATAACAATCTTAGTTTGAACAAAAAAATTGATGAAGGCACAAGCTAAATTAACTAAGCAAACTAATTTTTCTATTAATATCACTAGCCAGCCGTTAATTGTAACGGCGATTGACGCCATAACCGTAACATGTTTACACATATTAAGGTTAATACACTTGACTCTAGAAACTAGAAACAAATAGGCGTTATAGACTTGCCAATAATTACTATCCACGCAAAGTTCTGTTATTGCTTCTACGTAAAGAGCAACTTTTAGCGGGGAAAAAGTGTGCTACAAAGTAGACGCAGCACGGGGGCTGTACAAATCACGTAGAATACAGTTTACATACATTTTATCATTTTAGACCAGCTTTGTTGTACAAATATAGGCATAAGGAATAAGACAATGAGCGACATTGACGCCTGCGGACCGGCCGATGGTTCCTTGTACGGGAGGGACCCACAATCCCGTCATGTCAACACATAAGGAAAGCTCCGGCCCCATTAGAACCGACACAACAAATTACAATTTCATTCAATGGAAATACGAGAGGCACACTCGTAACTTATATCGATGCTAATGGTTAAAAGACACGCCTAATGTTTTATCAGGCGATTAAGACGTTCGGTTTCATTGTGACAAGCGAGCGTCAATTTATTCCATTCATCGCTGAATATACTCTAAAAGGCATTAGCAATGAGCATTAACGGTGGTCTTTGTATACGTACTACTTTTGGTATGATGATTGGCAACTAGGCAGTTCTCGTGTTATATTGCTACAATAGGTTCCTATAAATATACGTTTAATGAAAATGCAGAAACAGTGATGATGATATCACTGTTTCTGCATTCATTCATTATAAGCGCACTTCATAGGTACTTACAATTTAAATTAATAACTATATTTATTATTATCTGATACTGAAATGAGGAGTGAAAAACATACACCGATCATTTATTCGTGTGATGAATAGGACCTCATGATTGTATTTAACTTATTTTCTAAAATACTAAAAATTATTAGTGTCACAGTGTTTCAACCAAACTCCTCCGAAACGGCTTAACCGATTTTTTGTTTTTCTGCCTACATTCGGTAGGTCTACACCACAATACTACAATACCTAGGTCGTAACTCGTAAGCTGTTTTCTATACCACTATATGAAAAAACAACGTTTGCCGAGTCAGCTAGTAGCTATATTAAATTGAACGAGAGTTCGTATAGGTAGAAACTCGATCGAAAAGCTCACACCCTTGCTTCAATTACAATTAAACTTTGTTATCATATTACGACAGTTAATTGTAATTTTGATGGCAAAACACACAAGATATTATAAGGCCAGCAATAATGGGAGAATCCTCAATACAGCATATCAGGATCTATGAGTAGGTACAAGAAATCACAGGCGATATCCATAGTGTGCCAACTAGTACGAGTATGGTGAAACGTAAATAGCAGGTTGGAGCCATCCGGCTCATTGAAAGCGCTGACCCCATCTGATCGGCGCTCGCGGCTAGTTGCACATTTGCACAAGTGATATCCGACATGGGAACACAATGGCTTTACTAGCGAACCCCTATAAGGTGCCTCATAATAAAAACTTCTTCGTCCTACAAGGTATATTTTGTGGTTAGTCAGTGGATTATTTGTAAAATATACTAACACCTAGCTGTTTCCCGCCTCTCCGCCTTCGTGAATTTCGGGTTTTCACAAATCCCGTTATAGGAACCATAGATTTACCGGGATAAAAAGTAGTCTGTGTGTTAATCCTGAATTAATCTCTATTCCGAATTTCACGGATTCAGGCGTCGATTCATGTGTTCATGATCATCAGTCGTTCGTGATTTTGTGGTAAATCTGTGTCATTGCGGTTACACAAAGATATACTATAACTGCTACGAGTGGCATAATTATTGAAAAATGCGTTGTTGTTCTACACTTGCAGGGCTCTGCAAATTTTGGGTCGAGATTAAACAGGTATTCACCTTTTTGGGTAGGATTCACCTTTTAGGTAAAAACTTAAAAAGGAAAGATACACCGCGTGAACTCTTGAGGTCTGGTTACCGGTCTCAGAGACTGAGTCACCTTTTAAAGCCTACGCTAGTCGTCGTATTCGAACACGTATCGGCTATTTCATCGATGCAGGACAGTAGGTCACATGTTTCATCCTACACACTAGCGTGAATTTGCATTTCTTAAACCTGTTCTCCGTAAAATTATCACTTTAATATGGCTTATTAAAGACCACTCTTTTGGTTACTATGGTCGTGGTCGACCAAACACGAATAGAGATTGTGGGTTGGATATTCAGAGAGTAGAGTTTTTAAAGATGAAATGTATAAGATTAGGTAGATAGAAGATATTTCCATAAACGTCAATCAGATATCTACAGTGTTGGCATAAAAATGTCTTTTACACATTGCCAAATAATAAAAGAATGAATTCATAATTATTCAGGTCCTTTAGGTACTAAGTGAACAGAAGATACGTTTAGACTTTATCTACAATTTTTTTACTAGGTGTTTCTTACAGAGTGCGTCTGGATCCA
Source organism: Coenonympha glycerion (assembly GCA_963855885.1). Lineage (NCBI taxonomy): Eukaryota > Metazoa > Arthropoda > Insecta > Lepidoptera > Nymphalidae > Coenonympha > Coenonympha glycerion. The sequence continues at coordinate 7,808,336 of OY979637.1, read as the reverse complement.
TGATTACCACTACCATCGAAAATCAAAATGAAATCATTATTCTATGTATCTGTACATATTGTGACATGAGACTTAAGATCTGATGTCTCAAGATGATAATTGAAGTGCAGTGCAACGTATGACATTGCAATGCAATCCTAGTACATGCTCTGTATCTGAAACAGGCATCACTAGAACGTCTTCCTGCTATTCTAAACTGTAAGAGTACCTACTACTATTTTCACGTTTTCAAAAATATCAAAGGCATTTTCGAAATAACGTTATTACCTTACTAAAAGATAAACTTGGATATTGGTCCGAAGCAATAACAGCTCAACTATGTAGTTTGCAGATAAACAATATCCTAATGTTTTATATAGTGTAAGAAACGATCTTAGAAATTAGTCTATGGCCAATTTTGTAGGTACGTTATGCGCAGGTCAAACGCTGCTGGAGGCACGTTCGCTTGATAGGCATCCGTAGCGGCACCTAACGCCTTTACTGCTATTATTTTACGCTGTTCACTTTGACGGCTTATTTTACTTATTCCACTTAGATGTCTCTTTAAGATAAATCTTGGTTTATTACCGTGAAGAGCTTTTTATTTAGATTTATTACAACTTCATGAGATAGGTTCAATAACTGTTTTCGCTTGACTAAAAACTTAAAACTATGTGAAAAAACTTTATTGATAGGGTAAAGGAAGTCATAAACTAAAAGAACTAACTAATGGTCAAAGGAACCGATCAATGGTCAAAGTATTTAATAGGAATGTATCTTTTTCGTATTTTTTTCCTCGGTAACAATTTGGAGTCACTGAGAACCTGTAAATTAAATGTCAATCACGTTGGAGGTGACTGATGCATGAAATTAAATTCGGGAATCCAGGCTATATCACTTCATATAAAAGGCATTCCAAAAATTAACTACCTATACAACTTTGTAATGAACTTGATCTTATAGTCGTTAAAATAATATTGTAAAAATATATACATACCTATATTTGGCTAATGTGTGACCATTTTTTTTAGCTTTTATAATTAACCCTATTAAATTTTGTTTAGAACTCATACTTCTAGTTAGTTTTTTTGTCATGTTTCATGATATACTAACGTTCGACCAAGTAAATGAATATTTCCGCATTTTTTTTTGCCTGACCAAAAGCCGTCTAGTTTTAAAAATTGATTGATTCTTCTGATACACAGTTCTTTGGAAATGGAATTCAATAAGCCATTTAAGACACAATGAAGCGATGGTTACTTTACAAAAGTGGTAAAAAATCATACTAAGTGCTGGACGTTTGTCGTTTACTGCCAACAATATTGTACAATTTGTGGGGCGATGTATAAATTTTAACAATAAATTGGTATACATTATACCGTTGACTGACGAGTGGACTGCGAAAGAGACATGGACCGTTAAAAACTTTGTATAGAAAACGTGAGCGTAACTTAATGCAACGAGCTACCATACACATGTATATTGTCGGCAATATCGATAAAAAACTATTTAGAAACTAATACGATTTGATTGCCGACCTTTTTTTTTCTAACGCCACTGATGGGGTTATTGCTCTTGGAGTAAACTAAGATAAATTACGTAAGTCACACCACACGCGGGCGCGGCATTCCAGTACAAAATAATTGATTTCTTCTAAATTATTAAAAGCCTCACCGAAAAAAACTAAATTATATTTTTATATAATTACATAATTTGAAGATTAAACCATTAATTTGCTATAATGGAGACCTTGGAGCCCCATTTAATGCGGTACAGTTATTATGTATCATAATTATAAAGTTAACGCCCTCGGATAGAGTCATAAATGTTATACCTTCATTCGTGGGAATGTTACTCGTATGTGTGAACTGTGAATCATAATTAGACATGTCTAGTCCGAGCGAGCGAGTAGGTAGCGTGATGGTGTGAACAACGTTAACAAACGACTTGGGACTAACTAAAATTATATCGTGAGGCGTTATGATTTCGCAAACATCACTAGATAGCAAAGTTGTCTCTGCCCATATACTTGTACACAAATCTGCATTACTTTTTGTGAAATATAATTTGCGACAATAGATAAAAATAGTAAAGATAGGCCGATCCGAACATTTTACGTAAAGCTTCTTCATACAAGCAAACAGTAGCGCCAACTGTCAAAATACCGCCGCTGATCGAACTACCGCGTGGCCTTATACTGTTGGTACTAATGGCACCCATAAACTGGCGACATGTTTTCACGCTGTTCGCCCTGTCTTTAGTATACAAGTCTGTGATTGCGACAAAGAAAATGGCCGTTTTAGATTATAGATGGTTACATATTTTATAACGTCATTTACATTACACACATTTTCTTTATTTTCCTATTTTCTTATTTCCCCAAGCAACGAATTCCGTGCGACTTCCTAGTCTCTCGAATTTATTTGGACAGTGACCGCGTATCCATTGTTCACCACGTATTAAGTCTAATTTCTTATTGTTACAGATAACGAATGCTGCCCCGACCTGGTCCTTCCTTCACGATGCGGATTTTGTTAAGTTTCATGATGGTGGTGTGCGCCGCACATGCTGCTAAGAAGTTCGAAGGAACTCTGAGATCGGCAGCGGATGCCCCGCCACAGGACAACCTTGCTGTGGAGTCAGCTTCACCTGAACCCGCGGTGGTGGTGGCTCCGGAAGAATACACAAATCCAGGAGCACCTCCACCTCCAAAACCCTCCCCCGAACCCGAGGAGCCTGAGGAACCAGCGTCGGCCCCTGAAACTGCATCAGGTGGTGTCCCAGCATCAGCACCTAGTGGTATTTCTGCACCTTCGGCGCCCGCTAACTCGCTCGAGGAATGTGACCCAGAAAAGATTGGATTCGAACTTGTCACGGGGTAAAAAAAATTACATATTTCTTACAAGCTTTTATTTAGTTTCTTCTGCTTCCGTTTGTTTGTTATACGAGTATAATGCAAAATTATCATAGCTTGGCGCCCATTTGATGATGAAACGGAGGTTGTCACAGAAACTTGCTAGTTAAACGACACAACCCCATCGAGTTTGGACTCATTTAGTCCGTCTTGACGAATACTTTGCTGCTAAATGGTATTTTAGGTTTAATTTGGTGCTAAATAAGTCTGGAATACATAATGTTACAAAGTCTGGTGTTGATAATTTGTTTAACTCAATAAATTGACAAAGCAAACAAAACTGTTGCCACAGTTAAAAATTATCTCTTTAAATGGCCCATTATTTGTGAAATTATTTTACGAAAGTATGGGAGACATCGTAGTTCACAGGACTCTTAAGTTATGGACCTAGTGTGGACTTAGTTATGGTAATTATATCATTCTCAGTTATGCCAAATGGATTTTAATTAATTGTTATCCGTGGACAGATACGTGTTCTCGGCGCCGTCTCACATTCTAGACGACATCCCCGGCACGCTGATGCTCACGGACTGCCTGGAGCAGTGCCAGGCCAACGACACCTGCCGAGCCGTGAACTACGAGACAGGCCTCTGCGTCCTATTTAGCTCCGATGCCGACCAGTTGCCAGGTGAGCCAATTGCCACTTTATAAAAATTATATCGGCCAAGTGCGTGTTGGACTCGCGCAAAAAGGGTTCCGTACCATTATCTAAATAACGTAGCGATTATGACGACGCAGAGCCAGAACTTGTCAATATAACCCTACTTACTATACAAATATTGGAAGTTCTGGACCATAGATCAAAAAGAGCTAAAATTACGTTTGTTGTATGGGAGCCACTTTTAATATTTATTTTATTCTATTTTCTAGTATTTGTTGTTATAGCGGCAACAGAAATACATCATCTGTGAAAATTTCAAGTCTGTAACTATCGTGGTACAGCGTGGTGACAGACGGACGTACGGGCGGACAGCGAAGTCTTAGTACCTAATAGGGTCCAGTTTACCCTTTGGGTACAGAACCCTAAAAATGTATCTAATACCGTAACCGGTTGTCAGCATAATAATGTGTAATTTAAAAACAGCTCAATAGCTCCCTGTGATCGAATAAGTACTGTTACTGATTGATAGACAAGTGTTTCTAGGAAGTTGACATGGCACAATTTCGGACGTGTGCAATTTTGGAACAAAAAAGGAACTATAAAAAAGCACAATAGCGAATCAATACTACAATAAATTACATACACTGATTCTAACGTTGTTTTTCTTTGTAGTGTTTTTACAATATGGCAATTACTTTCGTTTGTTTATTAAAGTGATGTCAGTGCGTGATAGGCACTTGTTTTTTGCTGTTAAGGTAGCGGTTGGGTGTTATTATAACGATACTTCTGTGAGTAGATCTTTTTGATCTCGTTATAATAACTGTAACCTAAGTAGTAGTAGTGTAGAAGTAAGTTACATAGGTTTATGCTCGTTTTCACCAACACTTTAAGAAACGCATAAGCCTATAGGTGACAGTTTTCACTTACAACAACTGTCACCTAAGGGCTTAGGTGGCTCTCAAAATGTTGGTGAAAACGAGCATAAGATTGATAGACATATATAAGTAGATATAAGTAGATAGATGTGTAAGTTTGAACGAATTGGAAGTTCTGTAATTAATCATAGTGTAAGGTAATGCGAAAATATATTATTAAAATAAACTGTGTTTTGTTACAGGAGCTCTAACTAAATCTCAATTCCCGGTGTTCACTATTTACGCTCAAAAGTCATGTTTGGGAGTGAAACCATGCGAAAGGGCGTGGTGCTTCGACCGCGTACGCGGCTACAACCTAAAAGGATTCGGGAAAAGGACGCATACTGTAGAATCAAGACAAATGTGCCTTGACTTATGCTTGGGAGAAAATGAGTTCGTATGCAGGTAAGGAGACATTTTCAAAACTAACCATTATAATGTTAATACGGTTTATTTAAACCTATTGTTTTTACGCTATTTGCAAGTAAGTAAATCTATAATAAATAAAATAAAAATATATAGACAATGGTACGACCATCCAACAACGAAATATCGAATAACGTAGAGAATGAATTTCGAATTGTTAGCTCAGAATTTATTTCTATACCACAATAGAAGGAAGTGGTAAGACGTTATTGCAAAATGCTGTCCATTTATACAAGAGAATGCAGATCCAGGGTATAGAAAAGGTCATAACATCTTCATTCGTATTCTGTTATTTATTCATACTTTCGATAAGGAAGCAAAGATATCAAGATTGTTGGAATTAATATTAAACGCTTTGTTGAATTTGCGGTAGATTCAATTGACTACGTAATAAACCGGAGGTTCTACTCAGTTATTGCCTTATCTAAGTGTCAGAGATTTGCCATCAGAAGTGAAAGATCCTGAGGCAGGATAAAATATAATGGTTGCATAGATTGAGAATTATGAGACCAATATTAATAATACAATACATAGGTTATCTGCTTCATCATGATAAGATGTGTCGTTTCAGTGAAGCGCAACAAACAAAGCTATAATATAATGATAACAATACAATAGTATTACTAATTCGTTGAAGAATTTACTTGTTAGTCTCATTAAAACGCAATCGATTGTTTTTACAGCATGATTCTTGGTAGTGAAGATGTTAAAACTATTGATGCATAAATCCCACGATGAAAGTATTTTTAAATTGTTCGACAATCATGGTCAATGAGTATCGTAATGCAGGCATATCCACTATTTACTTTTACGAGTATATATTATTTACAAACGCAAATTGTTATGTACAACTTAAAACGTAATTGTTATGTAAACGTATATAGCAGACATGATTATAATTAATTACTGTTCATTTTTTTAGTCTAACTTTAATAAAAAATAACGGGCAAGAGTGAGTTGGATTCACACCATACGGGTTCCGTCCCAATATAAACACGTTTTAGTTTGACAGCGGCCATTGTTACAGAATTAAATTTAATTATTTAGTGTAATTTTTAACTGCCTAGGTGTAGGGGTGCAGTTTCACAAGTTTTATGATATAAATAACAGTAACTTTTGGTTTAGTTGATTATGGGCTTGATTTTTTTACACCTTAAATCTTTTACCCGTTCTAAAACAGAACAAGGTTCATTCATTCATTCAAAATGAATTTCACTTAATTACGGGCTGACAAATAACAAAACGATCCTAAAAGGTTTAAGTACGGGGTTCAGAACCCTATAAAAGAATAAAAATGACTAAAGGTTTAAGGGCATGTGTATTTTAATGAGTGTAACTATAGAAAACGTAACGATGTCTATCAAACTATACCAATTATCCCTTTTATGGAGGTTCAGGAATCTTCGAGGTGCATTTAACTGGATAAATCATCGAGCGCCTATTCCTTTCTAGGGCGTTTTTGAATTTGAGAAACGGCCATTATATACAAAGCAGGGAGGCCAATTGCAAAGTCCGTTTCTAAGACGTCTAACGAAACAAGACGCTGGCCTATTGTGTTTGCTTCCTTACCCAGGATTTTTGACATCATTAACATAAATTGTTGGCATACAGATCGGTTTAACGCTGTTTGATACGCTGTTTGTACCGCAATGCAAGAAGCTTATTTGCGTTTATTGGTCATAAATACGTGTAACAATAGTGGTCGTATTAATAGAGTTGTCTACATCGGATTTCTCGTGGAAATGGCAATCATTCTCGTTTTCGTTAAACAGCTTTCATCAGACTTTAATTTCCTAGACATTTATCGCGCACAACATAAACTGTGCTTTTCTCCTTCTCAAGTTGCAACGTCACGTCACGTCGAAAAATAAACGTACTCTAACGATCTGTCGCAACTAAAACCTTTTTCTTGGATTGAGAACAGACACAAAAAACAGGAGCAATAAGAAAAATTAGATGAACAAAAAAAGTGGAGTGCAGATTAAAGAATGAGAGCGGGCTGGTACGTAGTTGGAAAGGCGTACCGTTGGGTACAAATCGTATCTTCATTGAGGTTGGTGCCGGCTTACCCCGGGCGGCGCAAATCGCGATCGCAAGCAGTCACGACATTTGGCAAATATTCCGTGGACGTGGCGATGCGCGGTGTGGGAGCGAGCTGCCCTATCGCTTCCTACTTTCACGATACAATAACCGATAAGCCACACATTGCTCTTCGGGACTCATTGAAAGTCTATAAATTCAAGGAGAAACCTGTCCTTAAATGTCACCGTCGTGTTTCATTGCTCAAACTACACCCGCTTTCTAATATAATGTTAAACCTATACTAAACATTGTCAAGCAATTTATTCGAAGCTGCTATAATATCGATTTAAATGGAAAAGGTGTATTACTTACTAAAATAGAAAAAACTCAAACCACGAAAACTTCGTGCTTTGAAATCGTAAAAGATATACTAATATAAAAAAAAATATAAAGCCTAAAGCCTAGTTTTTCATTAGTAGTCGTCCTTCCTCAATCTGTGTTTTTTAGTAGTTAAGTCAGCATTTTTTTTATTCGTGTTCGAATTTTATAAAAATTTAAAAATGTCTACCTAATCCATTCTGTTCAAACGTAAAAATGTCTAAACTATTCTGTCTGACCTAAGTTGGTATCTGCAATCTACAAGTTTGCAAATGGTTCAAGAGGTTAATATCAAGTAATTGAATTATTGTCTGTAAATGGTCTATTCCTCGCTAAAACTAAGACCACCGAGGTTGTCGGTTTACAATAGATAATAATACTGTAACTACGGATGTAGCAATAAATCAGTTATACTGATAGAAAGTTTATTTTAAATAATTCACGTCTCCGTATCTATTTTCTTTGTAGTTTGTGAATTCAGATAAATTTTCTCTTGGCTCTATAGGATTGATTTAATCGGCTTCTACATTTTAGTGGTGTCACGCTATGAATTTAACTCGGATTTTTTTTTTATTTATTTCAATACTTTAATATGTGAATTACAATATTATAGAGCTTATTTATTGGACTTTCAAATAGGTCCTTTTAAACGCAATCCCATAGGCGTCCCTGGAATAAGATCAAAATCGACGGTAAATCAAGAGAAAATATTGAACGAGATGAACAAAGATATCCTTGTCCTTGTGCGGGTGGTCAGTATAAAGCAATAAAGGGCTAAGGTCAAAGGTACATAACTAACGTCTGATACGGACCAGCAATAAAACCACAGCATAGAAACCTTCGCTTTCCTTTTTACTGAAATGCATTGAATTATAAGTTCACTTAATTTTGTTTCTGGAATATAAATTTATAACAATGTAAGGCAACTTAAATTTATTTATCTAATCTTTTTTAAATTTTTAAAAGAAATAGGCACATTGAGAATTGGCAACATTACAATTCAAAATACCATCAATATAACTTGTATATACGTAGTCATTTTCTGCTTTTAAATCCATCATAAACCCGACACAGTTAAAACAACTCGACTTAACGCATTATCTTGAAAAAGCTGAGAATAAAGATGAGGTTATGCCTTGAGAAAGTTCACACAGTTGAAATAGGAATGCAGCGGCTATTAAAAATGCACACATTGTTGCAGATCGGCGAACTACAACAACAAAACCGGCGAATGCGTCGTGTCTAATATGGACCGTCTCACTTTGGGTGGCACCAATGCTTTTCAACCTAACGAAGGTAATTTAAGATTTCACTGTTTTAATTTTAGGTACGCCTATTAATGTGACGTTAAATAATACGTCTGCTCGTGTTGGACTAAGTACGAAAGACCTTAGATCTAAGAAAACGCAAACAATACTTTGAAATTGCTGTTTTACGGCAGAATAGCTGGCCCCAGTTTTAGGCATACAAGTATAACCCATCCATGTGTTTTTAAAGATTACTTTGGCATCGCTTTCTTACGAAATTCAAAAATGTATAATTCATTTAGTGATCATTTTCATTAATGTTTGTCGTATCGCAAAATGCCAATGGCTAGATGGTGATGTGGTGGTATCCATTCGCAAGAAGACTCCTAATAAATGGTATTTTTGTAAGAATTCAGTCATTTACATTTACTTAATTAACAAATGCGTTTTATTATTTTAGATGTCGACTACTTGGAGAACAATTGCGTAGAAGAACCTACCAAACTGTGCGAATTCAAAAAGATGAGTGGACGTATTCTGAAAACAGTCGACTCAGTGTACCAAGACGTGCAAACAATTGAAGAATGCCGAGAGCTGTGCCTTAATTCGCCTTTCCGCTGCCATTCCTATGATCATGGAGACACGGGCGATCACGTGTGTCGTCTCTCCCATCATTCCAAGGCAACGCTTACAGACATCCAGGTAAGTGGCATTATTATTAACAAAACGTGCAAAGAGAAATAGAAACAAACCTGTTCATATCCTCTTTCCTGTTTCTAGGACCCTTACTTGGAAGTTCCCGAAGCGGCCACTTATGAGTTATCTTCGTGCTACAATGTATCCATCGATTGTCGCGCAGGCGACATGGTTGCTCGTATTCAAACATCGAAATTGTTCGATGGCAAAATATACGCAAAGGGTAGCCCGAACTCTTGTGTAGTTGACGTTAAGCAAAGTCTTGAATTTGAATTGCACATGGGCTACAACAATATTGAGTGCAACGTTAAGCAAAATGGACTCGGCAGGTAATTCGTTATTTCTCCATTTTAATATAACATATTTTATTATTTATCTGGTAATTTGAATAAAATGCGCAATCGTATTTTGAAAACAATTTCAAATAGGATAATCCTGTTTCAGATACTTAAACGACGTGGTCATTCAACATCACGACACTATTGTAACGTCATCTGATCTCGGATTAGCGGTGACTTGTCAATACGACTTGACGAACAAAACAGTAGCAAACGAGTTCGATCTTGGAATTCACGGAGATATACAGACAGGCATGTCGGAAGAGGTCATTGTCGACTCTCCGAACGTAGCTATGAGGATTACAGACAGAAGCGGCGACGATACTATCGCTTCTGCTGAAGTTGGTGACCCATTGGTAAATGTTTCTTTAATTTTCAATACAATTACTATTTACTTAAATTATTGAAATAAAATACTAATTATTTCTTTAATTTCAGGCCCTCCGTTTCGAAATCATGGACCCGAACTCACCATTCGAAATATTCGTGCGAGAACTTGTTGCTATGGATGGTGTAGACTCTAGTGAAATTACACTTATTGACAGCGACGGTTGCCCAACTGATCATTTCATCATGGGGCCTTTGTACAAGTCGAACTCAAACGGAAAGGTACATAATAAGACTACGTATAAATTTATTTTTGTTCTTTCTAGTCGTGATGAGATTCGATATATGCCTTCTTTTTTTCTTTTTCGCAGACGCTGCTCTCTCACTTTGACGCCTTCAAGTTCCCATCGTCCGAAGTCGTCCAGTTCCGTGCTTTAGTCACACCCTGTATGCCCAAATGTGAACCGGTCATTTGTGACGGAGGACCGAACGAACTTCGATCGGTTACATCGTACGGACGCAGGAAGAGGCGTTCTACCTCAGCGGCACCCACTGACGACATGCTTCTGGTGCAAACCATCCAAATAACTGACAAGTTCGGTTTTGACAAGCAGAAAGCGAAGAACGTGACGGAAGACGCAGTTTTCGTGCGCGAAACGGACGTGACGTGCGTCAACGCAGCGGGGGCGATGCTGGCGGCCGCCGCGTTTATAGCGGCTCAACTAGTCGTGCTCGCGGCGTGGACCTGCAGTTGGCAACGGAGACGCGCAGCGGCCAAAGCCGCCGAACTGCTGCCCGGCCCCAATGCGCCATCTGCGCTCTGTAAAGTCTACGACGCTAGTTTTACCCGTGCGCACCAGAGGCACTTTTGAGTAGATTTAGACATGTCGACGTGATTAACGTCTGCAATAATAGATTACTTACTTAATTTAAACACCCCCGTCGAGTCCAAGGCTCGGAAAGATAGCGCAGTTGCCACTGAGACGCGTTCTTCTTTTACGGAGCATAAGACGACGACAGCGGTTACTACTGTAAGTGTGAACGCAATCGCTTCTGATGCCATGTCAGGCGGAGGACTAATTGCGCGACGCGGAGACGGGGACGACCTGTAGAGCGTGCGCGAATGTGGATGGATGATAGAAGTGACGTGTGTGTGTGACGTAAGTATGTTTGACGTGAATGGGTGCGCTGGCTTGTCGCCTTCTCCGGAGTCACCGGCGGGAACCGGACCGTGAGCCGTTTTCAATATCAAGTCGCATATTCGTTTACTTTATGTTTGGACTTTTCATACGTATTGTACCATATTTTAAAACTAGGAGTAATAAGCCTGATTTACTCGTAATTGTAGTGATAAGTGAACATTAACAATTCCAGTACCTTCCAAGTAGATAACTAAACACGCGACTTTAGTCAAGTAAAGGTAAATTAACGGCCATCCCGACTTCGTAATTTATTGAAATTAGTTTAGTTTTTTAACGTAATTTATGTTCGGTTACGAATTAAATCTATATGATAAAAATCTTAATTTAATAAAGAAATGGATGCTTACGACTAAAATTTGCTATGTTCTTTTCTACGATATATAAATTAAAATTATTTTATAACGGTGTATAGTGCCTTATCCAATTTGTTAGTGTATTGATTTGTGAAATTAAAATAATTAATCCGTCCATATTGCCAATTACCTGCAATAAACTTATATTTTAAATATATACGGAAATTTTATTTTACCATTTTACCCATTGCCTAAAAGTTTCAAAACTAGGTACATAATGAACCCCTTCATATTGGCTCTTTGTCACAGGCTTCTAAAAATAACTTAAACATTTTAACCTGCGGCTACGCTTTGAAACTTGGAAGCAGAGAAGAATTAGAATGATCACAGTCGATTACTAAAGCCTGTATAGCTGAATTTAGAGAGATCACAGTCGATTACTAAAGCCTGTATAGCTGAATTAAGAGAGATCACAGTCGATTACTAAAGCCTGTATTGATGAATTTAGAGAGATCACAGTCGATTACCAAAGCCTGTATTGATGAATTTAGAGAGATCACAGTCGATTACCAAAGCCTGTATTGATGAATTTAGAGAGATCACAATCGATTACCAAAGCCTGTATTGATGAATTTAGAGAGATCACAATCGATTACCAAAGCCTGTATTGCTAAATTAAGAATAACAGCCTAAAGCTTTTATTGCTACATTTTACTTCGTAATTATAATTTATTCAATTTACCTCAGCCTTAACTTTTTGACTGTAGTGGTATGATATTCGGGCAATGCAGTTTGGTAATGCAGCTACCGTCTACCGTCTACGTTTCTATCATCTAAAAATCCATAACACACAGCTTAACTCAGTGCAACGGTCTGCCCTTCGGATTCAAATTATAATAGGTTTTTCGGAATTGATATGTATTTGCTTAGACATTGTAGGCTGCATTAATATTGCAAAATGGTAGTATGTGCTTCAGACGTATAAATATGTACATATAAACTCTAGTTGACAGGGCAAACGTTGTTTTGCCATTTGAAAAATAGCTTAATCCCTCTTCTCAGACCTATCCTAACCTACCGAATGTAGACAAAAATTTCATAAAAATCGATCAAGCCATTTCGGAGAGTATGGTTTCAAACACTGACACAAGATTTTTTTTAAGTTATGTCGGTTTTTCAAATAAAGATAGTGATATCCTCGAATTTAATATTCAGTGTGGCCAGCCTTCAAACAAGTTCTAATACATTAAGCCCTTAATAAAGTCGCAAAACTAGTATCTGCGTCGCGGACCTGTGTTATTAGAAGGACGCATTCCCCTTCAGGGTGACGGTAACTGGTTAGTAATTTACTGATTTCCTTTCTATAATAATATACCCATTATAATTTTAGTAAAAAGAAAAATGGAACATCAACAGTATACTTAAAAGTAACTATTACACGGAAAAAACTTTAAGAAAGCCATATCATTTTCTACTAATTTTCTGGTATCACAAATCAACATTTGAGCTTGTAGATTGCACATTCAAGACAAGCAAAGAGTACCCTAAAGTGTACATACGAGCTTCCCGAGAAAATTTAAATCACTGAATTTATTTTAGCGAACTAAGACGTACCTTTAACAGCTGACATATTCGATTTAGGTTTAGTTATTTATTCGAGCCTTCGACATGTAAAATCGAATTTAGGAAATACGAGTATGTAGCGTAGGCGGAGGCTCCGACAAGATGAGATACTCGTACCCATACATTAGTCACTAAGTCATAATATCGAAGGGCTTAACTTACGAGAATATCTAACTATTATATTAAAGTTATGGGTCCCAGAAAGAAGACAGAAAGAAAGAAATTTATTGGTTTGTAAGCATACAAAATTAGTAGTACATTACAGACAGACTTAATACGTGTTTATCTAGAGCTCATGAAGTTCGAACGGAATAGGTATATTATTATTTTTAAAGACACGGAAAAGGAACTTAGTAAGATAAAATATAAAGGTTTTTGAACAGTAAGAAAAAAACATCATTGAGATGGGAATTTCAAATAAGATATCGTAAGTCAAACTGCCCCAGAAATAAAAGAGCAGCAACCCACGACGTATGTTCAAAGAATGCGCGCAAGTTATCACAAAAGTGGGCAAGCGATTTGACCAGTTCTCGACCAGTCCAAAATGACGCATCAAGGAGATGAGATCTCTAAGTTGGTTTTGCGTGAAATAATCACGTGTGAAGAGGCACACCTCACGTCGGCATTCGTGCTCGAGATTAAATCTATGTGTAGACGGCACGCGACTCCATTTAGGTACACGTGCCACAAACTGCCAATGCTGCGGAGAATCTAACTTGTAGGTACTAGATTAAGGTTACTATTAAGCGCAAGTAACTGATTCAAGACATTCCTAAATAATTTCCTAATTTGGCTACTACTTGGTACTTAACTCGCTGAGAGATCAATTAACGCGGATCTCGCGCTCTACCTTATTGCGTGGCCGCCTATTAACCACCAATTATGTACCGAGTATTAGTTCATCTACCGAGGGCTTGAAATTTTAGCACCTCATCGTTCCAGCATTGTGTGAGACATCTTACAAGACGATTTTTTACAGGCATCATAGATTAGCGTAGGATCCTCTCCCATTTTGTTATAGTAGCCTAACGGTAACCCTCATTGCAGATCATCAGATTAAATAAAAGTAAAGGTCGGAGTAATAATAACTAAACGCCTATAAACAAAAACTTATTTGTCATGATATTTATAAACATAAATTATTCAACTTAACGTTTTACGTTGATTCTAGTCAAATTGCATGATTTTTGGACCACGGTAATACGTCATAGATTTTGAGTTTTGTAAATAAATGGCAGCAACTTTTGATTCGCTTGTCTAAAAAGTTTGAACTTTTAAAAACTTCAATGGACTGTACATTCTGAACTGTGTATAACTCGTAATAGCCATTTCTGCGACAAAAGGCCCTAAAGTGGCCCACCGACGAACAGATGGACAAGAAAGTGATCCTATTAGGTTCGTTTTCTGTATTTAAGCTAATGGAAACCTAACCATAAGGCACAATCTGCAGGATGCTGCTCTTCGTTCCAGGTTTTAATCATGTCGAGTTCATAAAGTTTTGATAGGACTGCATCTCTATCTACCACGATGTAGCATCCCTGCCTCTACCGGGATTCTGATAATGATAAGTAAGTACAGATAGCGAAGCCCCTTCAAAAACATTCCGATAAACCTGGTTCAATAAATAGGCAATCTTTCTAGGCGGCCATAAAATAAAATCGAAGAACGCAACATTGTCCAAGAGAGATAAAGTTGTCCACAATAGTCGTCCACATATGAAATATTCATAAAATAGAAAGGTTACGTATTGGCCCTAACATCAAACAATAAAATGCAAAACAGAAAAAATAAAGCAGCCTCGAGTACAAGATTTCTCGATTGTAATATAATGCTTCATAATAAATCTTAAATTAAAAATATCTATGCATTGTTCGAAGACGTCCTTGAGATAAAACAGGTCTATAGAGATCTGTAGGATTAACGCACTGATCTGCTTTTACTATTCGATAAAATCTTGTGTATTTACAAATAAAATATTATGACAGTAAGTCAGTAAACTATGAGTATGGAAGCACATTAGTTAAGCAGTAAGATTTTTTTTTACTTTACAAGTTAGTACTTGACTGCGATCTCACCTGATGGTAAGTGATGATGCAGCCAAAGATGTTAACGTACTAAAACGGAAGTAAAAGTAAAGTCACCCCAACGGTTTCTACACAGCATCGTACTGGAAGGCTACATCGCTTAGCGGAACGTCTTTGCTGGTAGGGTGGTAACTAGCCGCGGCCGAAGCCTCCAGACCTGAGCCAATTTAGAAATTATAAAATTCCAAAGAGGCCCGTGGCGGGAATCGAACCCGCGACATCCCGAACTCGATTCCGAGCGCAAGTTGCATGCGCCATAGGGAGGTCGTCAAAAAGTACAGTTAAGAGTACCATGAACTAAAATGTCTCCATACCTTCGAAATACCAAATCATTTGTAATTCGTGCATATTTCGATCATGTTGCGGTGTTATTCGGGTTCATACAGTAGTAATCTATGCTCCTGCCATAGTTGGTTCGAAAATACTTCTCTAAAACGAAATATAAGGCGGGTGGACCATGGAAGGCCACGCTAACAATTAAACAGTTATTATTCGTTTATTTACTGAATAAATGATACGAACAAATAATAAAGTAATATTTTGTTTTATTACGTAACATATAAACCACTTTTTTAAATTTAAGATTTGATCAATATTGATTAAACTTAAGTTTCATTGAACGCTTCCAAATGGCGTTGCTAGGAACTAGGGCTCCTTAGAAGGCCATTATAATAAAGCAGTCATTTAACACTAAAAGTTAATAAATAGCGATTAAATCTACAATAAAAAGAATTGGTTTATATGTTACGTAATAAAACAAAGTATTACTTAAATATTTGTTAGTTTCATTTATCCAGTAAATAGATGAATAATAACTATTTATTTGTTAGAGTGGCCTTCTATGGTACACCCACCTTATTTTAACGTCGTCGATTTCCGATATCAATGAAGCGAGGGACCGTACTGCCAAAATAGTGGCGCGAGCGATTCGCCGCCGCGTCTGTGATTTCTAGTTCCATGGATGTTTATGTAGATAGAAGGAATTTGTCATCACATGTCAATAACTACGAAATTTTAATAGTTGGCCTTCGAAGGAGCATCAAATATCAATCAAAAATTATGAATGAAACATTGTAACTTTCTTTCTTAACTAGTGTTTTTCTTTAGCTGGACAACTGTGCTCCAACTAATGCGACGTGTGATAGTGTTGTTTTTATTACAAAACAAAAATTATATTACTGGTATCACGAATTTATGGGAGACATCGTAGGTTAGGGCATCCTTAATAAGTTTTTTTTGGTAATGGTTTAGTCATCAAAATGTTACAATGTTTAGTCGCATGACTACGAACAATCAAAGACTCAGTATGAGAGCTCAGTCACTTAAAATTGCTTATAATTTGCAGAAAATGGAAGTAAAGAAACATATAGTAATTTGCCTTCCGAATTGCTCTATCGTTTCAGTAAAATGCGCAGTTTAAGCTTAATAACATACTTTTCGTAACACCTATTTTTTGTAACGGTTAACTTGTGTTTAAAAATATATTTCATTTCCGTTTTTTCCTGTAATATAAGAACTCGTTTACGCTCTATACGCAGTTTTCATTTCACATTATTCAATTATTTTCAATTCACATTTTCATTAACATTTTGACGGAATCAAATTAGTGCATATCATGCGTTGATATCATGCAGTAAATTGCTTACGTCTCTTCCTACTACCTGATTACACCCTACCTTTGCAATGATGGGAGATATTTGCTAATTTAGTACTTGTTGCTTAGGGATTAAATATACAGGGAAAACTACCATTAAAAGCCGGAAGAGAAATGAACCTGTCGCAATATAACAATAAATAATCAATCACCTTAATAAAAGTTTTAACATTTTTTTGTTTAAGTAGAAAGATTATGTGTATATTCTTTAGCAAAGTAGCATTATTTTATTTTTATAGAGTTATAATTTAAAAGTTTTATCAATTAAATAAATTATTTTGAATCTGTGGCAAAAACACGAGGAGTGTTGCAATGGCGGGCTGTCAGCGGATGTGACGCACATGTGTGTTTTTCCGCCTCACTTTTTGAATTAAGAAGTACTTACAGTAAGAAGTAGGTAGCCATACTTTGATTTATGAGGAAGGAGGGTGACACCCTATGACGTCACAGTTATGGCCGCCTACATTTGGAACCACGCCTTTTGAAACCACGTTACATTTTTAAAATTTAAAATATTTTATTTTATTAGATTTTTGAGATGATGTAGTTTTAAAATAACGAATAAATAAAAATGCCTAATTATCTTCAAATTTATCTAACGCTAGGATGTGTAATAGATTTTGACTCATTATTCAGGTGATTACTCGATACTGTTAAGGATGCTCGTGATGCAATTTGTGCACTTATTTGCATCGAAATCGTTCAGAGCAATCGCAGTCACGCAGAGCGCAGTCGAAAACAAGCCTCGTTTGCCCGTAAATCAAAAGTCCTTCCTGTATGCACTATGTTAGTTTTGAATCTTTGAATACATTAAAAAGGAATCGTGCAGAGCAGTAACCGGGGTGGTTTGGAACACTGGACGTAAGCGGCAACATGTTAGAGCGTCGCATTTCATACAGAAACATAATGAAGAGGACACTCGGTAGAAACCAAGTTTGGAATAACACCTTAAAACAAAATCCATTTTATATTTTCATGTGTAAGTTCACCCATGACTTGATAGATGGCCTTCTTCAGCTAGCTTGCGCTAACGAGTTCAATGCCAACAGTGATTGCATGCGTCTATTCTGCTTAACAGTAAAAAAATTCTAGATATTCAAAAATCCCGCCAGATTTTGGTCACACAAAAAATCCATTTTCTTTCGCCTAGACCCTGTGCGAACCTTCCGAAAAGAAACTGTTTCAGAAATACGTCCAAGGGATATTCAATGATTGGCTTTGAGATTTATTTGAATTTATTCTGTGAATTACTACCGTGTTTCTTTTCTAAGGAACAATTTGTAAAATTAATCGGGAAGCATTATGCCATATACCTACTGTAATCTGTTTCGGGGTAATGCTGTTGACATTGATTTTTACACCATTTCACTATATTTACATATGATATCGTGAATGACAGCCACTATTGGGATCAGGCAGGCTTCACACCACTAAGACAGGCATGCAGGTTTCCTGACGCTGGTTTCAATTTATCTGAACCACTGTGTCGAAATACACTCGCTTCGACACTTGTGGTTTTCAAATTATTATTTTTCGTCGTATTTTCCCCGCGGGTGTCGAGAATCCATCAGTCATGGTTATTAAACCGGGTTATCATTAACTGACTGTAGCTCGGAACTTGACTGACAGTTCCTTATTTGCTAAGCAGCAATAAAACTGGTGGGTTAGTTTCCTATAATACCACGACAGGACAATCAGTCAACTTGTATTGCAAAAGTGAATAGTTTGATTTGTTATCAACATTGACGGATGGTTTCCAGAGGCACTTAATATTAATATATTCATTGTTTGGAAAGCACTGGCATTCTGTTTACCGATTTGAAAGCTAGGGGCAGCGTTATCAATCACAATTAGCTCTACAGTTACAAACTGATTTTAATAGAACTAAGTAACGTGAGAAGAGAGAAAGAGAAAGTGAGTAGTGGAAATTATTTAGGTATTCCTAAAGGCTGATGGCTTATCTTTTTTTATTTATGAACTTTGCCATGTAGAGAATGAGGAGTGGAGGTTAAATGAAATTAGCAGATTAGTGAGGTATTTCAAGACACTATTGATATTGTCGACACTAAACACTTATCATTTACATCAAAAACTAATTGTGTGATGAATTCTTTTAACTTTTAGCTGTGATAAGATAGCTTAATGTTAAAATAATTCATTACACGTATTCACGTTAAACACACGGCCGTATCCATGCCTCAGCCACACAGGTTTTTATTTATACCCCCTTTTTAAGGTTGACAGTAGAGATGTAAATTTAGGAAGGGCCAAACTGAAACAGTCAATTGCAGTACTATACAAATGGTATCTGTCTATTTCACCCAGCTACAACAAAAAAAAACAAGTACGTACCAACTAACATGACATAATTTACAAGTAGTTTCGACCTTAATAACTTAATACCAAGACACGATTAAGACTGCAGAGCAGCTGCAAAACAAGAAGTGTTGCATTCCTGCTCAAATTAAGATCGCGTAGCGGTTCAGCGGCGATTCGTGAGTAATAAATCGCGGTGCACAATAAATGAAGAATAACAATAATATACAATGAAACGAGGTTTAGTATTCGCGCGCCGTCGGAAGTGATGAGTGCGATCACGAAACCAACGCGCGGACGCGCTAACAATCCGCTAATAGGGATCGTGTTCGTGACCCCTCCACCCCGCACCCCCGCCCCCGCCGCCCAAGCTGTTCGACCACTGACTATTATACTAGTAGGTACGCTAGACCTCAGAATTTCAACGTAAAAATGAAGACGCTGGATTTTCGCCATTTTGGCGCTGATTGTTGCGTAATCGGGTGTGAGCTTCCATGAAAATAAAATAAAATGATGTTCAAAACGACGGTCACTAATTATGTATTGTCTTGGAGGTACGGGTCTCGAGGTTTGCCTCCTTACCCGGGCGTTGTGTCGCAGGGAAGCCGCGCTCCCCCGGTGTTGTTCTTTTAGCCCCGGTAAGGGGCAAAGGCCTCGCCTTCTTGGCTGGTGGCCTGTTACTAGCAACAAATGTAAATTTAGTACCGTGGACCTTCGAAGGGGGCGCCTCAAATTGGCACAAAAAATTAACTGTCTATTGTATAGAATGGTTGGTCCAACGTACTAGTATAATAGCGATCAGTGAGCTCGACAATATTATCCCGATTGACGGATTATAATTGAACTATTGTAACGGACAACGGTAACAATGGGAGCGTTGATACGTTCTCTTTATAGAAATAAATCACAATCGATTTTTAAGAACCGAGACACCCCGCTATAGAACGGTGTTACAGTTTTTGCAGGTACCCCATGCGAATTTTAATACGACCTCAACTGTGCAAAATAGAGTTTTTTTCTTTCTTCGTAGTACTGACTGTATACAATCATATCTGATACCGGATACGAAGTAATGACTTCACGGCTATAGTGATTTGAGTGAATGATATTATCTTAAGAACCCTCCTTTCTCTGAAAAGTTTACACCACATAATTAATTAATAGATGTTCCTCTAAAATAAAAACTTCACATTATTATCAATAAGTGCTTTATAATGGGAATTATTGTAACTATAAAAATAATAGTGTTATTTCTGTTAGTGAATTTTTATAAATACTTTCTTGTAAAGTTAATAAAACTTTCACATTTTAATAAGGTTGTTCTGTGAGGTTGTGTATGTAATTAAGTACTTTTGTAGGTTTTTGGCCCTTGCGGCTGGTCTGGCAATCTAATTTAAAAAGACCGTATTAGAATACGAATTATTTTAATTAGATTAGATTAGATTTTTAGGTTAGATAGACTTAGACAGTTTAGTATTTTGACGTGACAACGTCTTATAAATTGGTTTGCCGGGTGACACTTCAAGAAACTGCGTTACGCTCCGCTCACGTTATGCGCTCACAATGAGAGCGAGTGAGAGGCACGCGTCCCTTCCACTCGGGCATGGTTAGCCCGCCTAAGAGCGAGAGATACAGACATATATTCATCCTTCTTCCTACTATACGAATGAATATTTACATTAAAATTATTTTACCACTCAAAGTCGTTGTCACGTAAAACTTTCGCCCGTATACCGACTTTACAGGCAACCAATTTTTTTTTTTTTTAAGTTTGACATACATACAATTAAAAAGCTCTAACATTTTACTTTGGAAACGTTTGTCTGCATAGCTCCTGGGTAAAATAATGTATGTAATGTATGTAGCTCCTGGGTGCCTCAACCCATTTTATAAATACAGAATTTATGTTCAAAGAGGGAAATAATATCTAAGGGTATCTTGATATCTTTGGATATCATACAGATAGTTTATCACTTTTCGTTATTGGGACGCGCATAGCAGATTGATCCATAGGTAAGCAAAAATATCTGCAATCGATTTCTACTTTGGTCTACGGGTATATTTTATTATCTTTGGCTGATAAGTGAGTACGGGTCTCCTCTGATAATGAAATTTCCCATTAACAAGTGATTATTTTTAATTTCCACAAACGCGTTTAATGGTCGAAAGTGCATGCGCGGGATTCATCCCTCCGATCTCCTGAAGAGAAGCAGAGGTTGAATCGATGGAACTGCATACTATAGTAAATACTTTATATAGGTACTTACTTTATCGCTCTCCTATAGACGTCCACTCGCGCGCCACTACGCACGGTCCTCTGCTTCCATCATCCACCGCTACCAGCGGCCTTTCACAGGTCGTCGGTCAAGCGGGCAAGATTTTATCCTACGTTGCGCTTATCGGTACGCGGTCTCCACTCCATAACACGTCTGCCCCAACGACCGTCGGTTTTGTGACAGATATGGCCCGCCCACTGCCATTTAAGCTTGCTAATCCGTTGGGCTATACCGGATAGTTTGGTACTCCTACAGATGTTCTCGGATCTGTGTATTCTATCCTTCAGGCAAACACCCAGAATAGCCCCTCCATATACGCTTATGATGCAAATAATATAGGACTTACCCTTAATCTCTGGTCGCTAACCGTCCATACTCGACTCGCGAAGTCGTTGGAAGCTCCCACAATGTAGGCACCAGTGGCGTCGAAGTCCACCGACATTACACCCGCGTTTGAGCCGACGAGCGTCCCCTTGCATTCTATTACGCCAACTGCAAACAATCACAGTAATAGTATAAGGAGGCAAAGTTTGTGTGTAAGATTGTATGTTAGTTACTCCTTCATGCCGTAAATACTGAGCCGATTTGGCTGAAATTTCAAGTTACTAACGTCAAAAACAAACTTAGTACATATTCTACTACTACTTTACTTTAGAATATATACTAAACAACTTTAGTATATATTCTAGATTCTAGAATGTTTACCAAGTTTTTACCAATTGAATTGCTTTGCGATTCAATCTGCGAATCAGGTCGTCGACTAGTGCACTAATATAAATTATTTATGTCAGAACATATTCTGAGCAGGCCGCGGAATTCAGGTCATATGAATGTTAACTTACATACAAACGCTACACTTATATAGTACAGGAAATCTCAATCTTAGCCGCAAGTCTTTGTTAGTATAAGACCAGCCTCTCAATCTCTTAGCGGCAAGCCTCTCACCAATCCAGTGGCCTTAGCCATAGCTTAGGTTAGCATAGCTTAGGTTTCCATGATTATCATAGATAAGTCCAATCCTGAGCCAATTTTGGAATTTCCCGGGAATCAAACCCGGGTCCCGATTAAAACTGTGGAATTGGGCGCATATTCTTCCAATGAATTCACCACTCCACAATAAATAAATAGTGGACAACATCACATACATTGCTCCGATCCTTTAGTTAGCTTATGCACTTGTGTTAAGGAAATCAGAAACAACGAAGGTACCACAACACCCAGACCCAAGACAATGTAGAAATGTAGAAAACTTATTTTTCTACATTGCCCCGACCGGGCATCGAACCCGGAACCTCGGATGAAGATGGCGGCGCCTTGAAAATCACTCAACCACGGAGGTCGTCAAATGTGTCACAATGATCAAGCATAATAGCTTTTAAGCTCAAGATCAGCTATTTCATGACGTATCAAAATTATTTATTAACAATACGTCACTTACTTTTGGAGACATTCCATAGTTTGACTTTTCTATCAGCGCCTCCTGTCGCCACCAAGTGGTCTGTTGGACTCCATTTTACGGCGTTCACCTCCCCGTCGTGCGCATCCTAGTCATATTTCATTCGATTCGTAAAGAGTTTGACAAAGTGGGGCGCGTCATCGTGGATTGAAATGTCCATTGTGAATATTTTAATTATTGATAAACACAGTTGAGTGGTGCCAAGCTTAAAGAACACCTACAGGAGCCAGCAAAAACTACAAATGATTTAAGATCTTTGCAGTTTAATGATTCACTGACTGCAACATCACCATTCATTTACCATTGAGTCAACCAAAACAATTATAAAAGTACTCCATTGTTTCCTGTTCTGTCTTAAGTTTAATCTCCAAATTAACCCAACGAACATAATATTATGAAGTTAGCTATTCTGGTTTATAAAATCTCAAAATTAATCTTACAGGTTCGAAAATAGCCTTTTCCACAGCGAACATTTTTAAAAGGATGACACTACTTTCACTGACCTTAGATGGCTACCTTTCTTTGATTGAATCTTTGAATCTTGTACTCGTGGTAGGACTCTCAGGTTTTGTTATCTCATCATTATTTCGTTTGAAAAAATCTTTACTCCAATCAGTACTTACAAATCTCAACGCGACTTTTGTAGGCAAGGCCGTGGCATAGTACGGCAAAGAGTCCATTATTTTCTCTTCTGAACTGCCGGCCGATCCAATACTACTTCTATGGCCGCCCTCTCTCGCTGCCTCTTCCAGTTCCTTGCGTACCTTGTCACTCTTTTTTCTGCAAGAAAATAAATAACGTAAATTGATTTTGAATACAAAAAATGGTCATTCATTATTAATTTTTCTGCACAAGCTGTATGTACAAGCATTAAGAGCCCATCTCTCCAGCTATCGGCAGAATATGCCATTTTATCATTAATAATGTACCGCAACCGCTTTCGACCGATTCCTTGTTTCCTCGTTTTTCCAGCAACGTCTTAGTGTTTCTTCAGACATATCAAGGCCAGGGCTATTGGACCACCGCAACAGTGAGACGTCAGAGAGTAATTTCGAGTACTTTTATTTATAACAGTGTTGCCAGAATAGTGAAGACAAGTATAAGAATAAAAAAGTTGTAGAAATTGTAAGCAAAGTACTCGGATTCATCCCTGACGAGACCCTGGACTGGTTCCAGTCTTGATATATCTATACAACCTAGCCTAGTAACCTAACCTAAATAAGGAATTTTTCCGGCCCTTTGTTATGTATCTCGCGACAGATTTGCGACAGGCATACATTTCGCGATTGCTGCTGTCAAACGTCACTTTTAATTAGAAAACTTCACAGAGGTAACAATACTATGGAGATTTTTTGAGAAACTTGTGTGACATGCGGCGCCATGAGTGCCAAGATTGGTTGTTGAAATAATATGTTTATGTACTCAGTTACTACCATACGAGACGCCATCTTATTCGCCACTTGACATTAAAAATAGTAATAGCAAATTTTGTAGACGGGGCTACTCCATATTACTACTTAGCTCTACATACATAAAAATAGTGACGTTTGAAAGCGACGCGCACAGCAACTGTCGCGAGACATGTAAAATAGGACCTTAAAATCAGTCTACGTGCCCTATACACGTGACAAAAACTACACTACAGTTAACAGTAAGTATGCTGTTATCTTACATAATTACAGGTCAAACCCAATATTTAGCTCACCTGTGTCATCTGTCCACCCCGCAGTTAAAATGTGCAAAATGCACATGCTTAAGGACCATGCAATATGGAGTAAACCATGCAAAATACAAAACCAATGTTCAATACAATGTTTGTGATCAATATATTTACAAAATCGCAATACAAAATCATATTTTGTTAGACCAAACCATAAAATCAATGGAACTGAGTTTTGTTATTTTTAATGTTAATTGGATAGTTGACTTATATGTCAGGTACTATAACTTTACCAGTCAACCATCCCTCTTTAAAGCCATTTATATATAAAAAAATATTTAAATCAGTATACAAATGTCTTTAAAATTCATGAGTATAAAAATAACTGATTACAAACTATAACAGGATGTCATTTTATTAATAAGATTCATGTGCAAACCAATGACTGACATATTTAAATATATATGCGATTATCATTACATTATTTACAAAAAAAATCTTAGGCTAAATTTCATTCGAATACAATCATTTCAATATTTGTATTTACTTCTTAATGCAACCATTCAAATGTTTTAATCAAATCAATTTAAAACAAAATTAAGATCGGTACAATTTAGAAATAAGCAAATACAAAAATGAAAATTAAAAATACACAATTTGGAACAATTTGTCAAATGCAAAGAAAACGAAATTCCAAATACGTATAGAAAAAAATAGTAGAAATCGATCAATGAAAATGTTCGTAGTATAACAACAGTGACAAGTGGGAGATATTGAAAATAAATACATGAGTCAGTTTCAGAGTGCAGTTAAGACATATGGGCCATCGTAATGAAGAAGTAAATGTCCTTTTTAACGCCACAATGCCTTCATACCACCAAGACCTCATTCACATTATGTCAAACTCACCCGAAACTAACTCTACCAAACGTGTTGATGAAAAACGCAGTAGGGTTGCTTGACCTGTTGAACAAATTAAACAAAAAGAAGCAAACAAATTCATACACAATTAAGCCACTAGGAATCGCGTACCACACGCATGGCCCATCTCTATAGTAAATCTAAACACACAATCACTAAATACTAATTCGTAAACACAATATCATAATATAATTTCAGTTAAACAGTGCCATTGTACCGTGTGATAAAATAATAATTAGTAAGTCTAGGCCCCCTTATTCACTAACGTAAAATAGCGGTGGATTAGTTATTATTTGTTTTTGTTTTTCAACAGTAATTTGACATTCGGAGGAAAGAGACAAAACAGAGAATAACTATTGCACCGCCATTTCACGTTTATGAATAAGAGGGATATACTGTAAACCCTGAAGTTTTAGTTTACACCTTACTAGACTACAGTGCAGTGAAGTTAATCTCTAATAATATAAAATTTGTAAAATAAGAAACTAGATGTGTAATTCAAAATAATTTATAGTTACAAAAAGACGGTGCATTGATTACAAATTCCAAGTTTAAATTACCAAACATTCCATTAAAAAAGTTATACATACCACCTTAGCCCCGGCCAATCAAAGGATACAACTCTAAAGAAGAGCCATCACATATTTGTAATTTATAAATTAATAAAAATATTGTATAATGTTTGCAGATTAAGAATATGTTGCTTCATGCAAAAATTTTAAACACGATTATGGTGAAGCTTTATAAAAAAAAAAACCGGCGGTATCTATGGCCGCTCAAACGAAGCATCAAATAACCAAAAAAAAATTTTCGCTTACTTGAGAAAGTGCTCGTTTTCCTCATTCATCTTGTCTGCATCTTTTGCTTTGTACTTTATCAGTCTTTCAACAAGGGACCGATTCTCATCCTGTAATTAAATATAGAAAGTTCTTGTTTACGTCCTATTTGTGTTTGTTTGTCTTAAACAAAGGTAAACTTTATCATCAAAATATATTATAACCTTCACGCGTCTATTCATTATGAAAACAAGAAACTTTTACGGCACTCGAAATTATTTACATTAGTCGAGGAGAAAATAAAAATAGCTCTATAATGCAAGCAGTCCGAAGTAAAATTTTCGACTGGACTGTTGCGTATGAAATATCATAGGAGTTATGCCCGTAAACTTTTATACATAGCTATAATATTACATGAGGGTCGTAAAGTGTACAGGGTGTTGCTGTTTTGATCTAAAACCAAAATTTTTTATATTACAAGGCAACGAAAATATAATATACAACTTATTGAATGGTATCAGGCGTTATTTTGCAGAAATCCATAATGAGCAGGACAGATTAAATTATTTTTATTCAATGGGCGGGGCGGTGTTCCTGCATATTGCATCATACAGATTCGTAGCGGATTATAGCAAAATAAATTAATCTGTCTTACACACATAAAAATTATGTTCGAGAAGCGTAAATAACTTTTATTTAGACATTGTACAAGAAAATATTGATTTCATTTGATTCAATATTTTTTCTTAGAAATAAAGAAAGAAAAGAATAAAAATAAAATAGATAAGTATTTTATTTTTATAGAAAGAAATAAATAGAAACGTTTGACTGCAATGGGTTCCTAAGATAATTTCACATAAATCGCCCCAGAAAACTGTTACCTAGCAAAATGTATAAGCAAATGTTTATAAATTTTTAAAAGTAACTTCAAATGATGACCTACATTTATGAAGAGTTTAAAGATTGCAGATTATTATATACACTAGCGATACGATATGCATAGAAAATATTAGACTCAAATCTGATGTACCAAATCCCTACAATGCAATCAACAGCTTTTTTATTATTTTAGTACAAAACACACACCAACAAATCCTTGTCATTCGTGTTTTTATAGCCTGCAATTCGCTATCATAAACTCTTCAATACAATTGTTCATATTATAAAAACAGTTAATTTCGTGATAACAAGGATTTACACTTCCCGTGTCTAATTAATAAAATCTCGGAAGATAAAAATCATCCTAACTCCGGTGTTGAAGACCGCGAATTGGCTTGGCGTTTTGCCACGATCGGATAATGCAATAAAAATTTGAAGATCTAGTGGAATAGTTTGTTTGCAACGCGCCCGTTCAGTATACGTGCGCTCTGCGTGAATCCGAAAGCGTCATGTGTTTGTGTTGGTTTGTGTAGGTATTATGTGCCAATGTTCTTCGGGTAATAATGCGTTGGTTGAAACTCGTACGACTTTAACATGCTTGTATATTGACTTGCGCTTTTCATTTTATAGGTTTACCGAGCGGTAAAATCTGACTACATGTTCAAGGCGCTTTCTCATTTGTGTTCATAACAACTCGCATCAATATTTTATTTAAAGAGATATACTCGTATATTATAGATAAGTGGTTCAACGTGGTTATTTGGGAAGTTCAGGGTTCTTACTCCTGGTACTTATAGCAGAGTAGTTGTGTTTAAGACATTTGAATATTTAATCAATTGGTTTAAGAGTTGAGGAAAAGAACACGAGAGCTTGCATAAGAGTTCGTAATGTTCTATAGAGCGGTGTAGCCCTTCGCAATATGAAAAAATACTTGTGCTTCATAGCCTTTCCGAGCAATAAGCTTTTGATGTCAGCCATATATTACTTATTTTTAAAAATTTTATTTTATTTGCAAGTCTTACGGTTTATCACGAATCCCGTGGAAGCCATAGACTTTTCCAAAATAAAAAGTGTGTGTAAAATTTTAATTTAGGTTAAAATCTTAATTCCGAATTTCAGCCAAATCGGTTCTGTAGTTTTAGCGAATCAAACACACAATCATCAATACTTTCGCCTTTATGATATTATTATTGTTATTAATGTTTAGAATAAGTGCAGTTTTAAATTACCCTTTATTATAAAGTTACTTGAAATGATATCAATGCCAAAAATAATTCACTCCGCGTTTACAGATGCAGTGAGTTCAAACTATGAATAAAGTATTTTATGAAGATAACCAAGGTCGTTCATTCATGTCGGATTTAAGAAGAGACCTTGAGGTTAATACATTTTATTTCAGTAATTCTTTATTCACAGAAAATACATCTAAATATATATGTGATATTCCCAAATATAATTTATACTCCTAACT
Source organism: Coenonympha glycerion (assembly GCA_963855885.1). Lineage (NCBI taxonomy): Eukaryota > Metazoa > Arthropoda > Insecta > Lepidoptera > Nymphalidae > Coenonympha > Coenonympha glycerion. The sequence goes on along the minus strand of OY979637.1, from coordinate 7,779,883 downwards.
TTTGGATACAACAATCCCAATATGGAAATATTTTTGTGAAATTGTTTAAACTTTTTCTGTTTCAAATAAAATAAAATAATCATAAAAGTGTATAATAATAGATACGCAATTTATTAACATAGTTTAATTTACTTGGAAATTAATCTTACTAATTAACAACATGGCCTTAATTTATTTACTGAATGCAGATTTATAATTAATAACATTTTGTTTTTCTTGCGTTAATTAAAGACTAATAGAAAATTATGTGAAAAAGTTGTGCAATAGCTATTGTCTGTTTTGTCTCTTTCCTTTGATTGTCAAATCCCTGTTAACAAACGGAGACAAAACAGAAATTAACTAGCAGGACAGATTAATTTATTTTGCTATAATCCGCTACTTGAAAAGATTCTGTATGGTACAATATGCAGGAACTATGTGGGTAGTCCACATGAAACACCACACACAATTTTCTAACACTTTCTTCGACGCACGTTTCGTCCCGACACCGGGACATCCTCAGGAGATGTTGACTTCACAATGCCAATCGTAGAGTCATAATAAATTAATCTGTCTTGCTAATTACGGATTTCCGCAAAATAACGCCTGCTTCCATTCAAAGGAAAATAACTATTCCACTGCTATTTTACTTTTGTGAAGAAGAGGGTTACAATGGAACGGAATGACAGGAAATGAATCAAAATGATACCTGAGCTTTCCTTAATTTATCTTCAATGGCAGCAAAAGCGATTTGTAGGGCTTGATGCTCATCCCTCAAGACTTGATTCAATCCTTGCAACTCTGTCATATTTGTTTCGTACATCTGGATTTCAGCCCGTAATGATGCTATTAAGGCAGTGTTTTCTGAAATTCTATAAAATTACCATTACTTTACATATTCTTATAATGATTTTTACAGTAAGGAGTATGTAAATCATTTCTCCTATAATATATCTTAACAGCAGGTGAAATTGCTTATCTGAATATTCCATTATGTATTCTTCTTTGGCTGTGCAAAACTTCAGCATTCTGCCCAAGAGTTAAGACTGAGAAATAATGGGCTGGTAATTGAATAAGTAATGAAATTAAAAAACTCATTTCTACTGTGAAGCATTATTGTATATCTGTGTTTCGGTTTCAAGAGCACTTTGTTATCGCTGATGCAGTTACTAGGCAAAATAAGACCTTAGGTCTTAGGCTGATGAATGCAGTGTGCCATATAATATTTCAATACAAAATTATAGGACACACTGTATCTGACATGGGTAGGCACATAACATTAGGCAGGCCAGGTCCACTTATCACAAGATCAAGAAATTACAGGTAGGCGTCTCGACGTACTAATTTCAGACGGCCGCCACGCGCCGAATTTGCTCGCGTTATTTCGGGTACGGTCTAGTTCACACGCTGGGTGCGCCCGTGACGAGGTAGCCCTAGTACATCGAATGCGATAAAGTTACGCGATAGAAAGAGAAGTTCTTTACAGAGGCTAGGCCAGGCACTATATTGCGAACTGAATTGCACTTTTTGTGTTGCTATTTTTTTTAATCATCTTACCGAGCGACCCTTCTGTACTGTCCAATACTATTAGGTATTCCATGCTTTAGGTTACATCTTGCTTGTCTCTAAATTCTAATTAAAAAAAAATTCAAATCAGAAAACTTACATAACGTCTTTAGCTTGTAAGCTCTTTTCTAAGTCATGTACTTTGGCATTAAGGTTAATGATTTGTTGTGAACTTTCGCCTCTTCTCCGGTGCAGCGATGTAAGTTCCTCCTGCTGGAGAAGAATTTTTTGTTCTAAAGCCTGTATTCTCTCATTTGAAGCACCACCTGGAAGAATGAGTTTTGCTACTTTTATTTTTTTCCTGTTCAAAACAGAATTGCTGTCATTCTGACTATAGTTTAGCTACAAACTTTATCTAAGTTCTTGGGTAATGTATAGTAGTTTATGTTGACCTAAAATGGTGGCCAGGTAAATTATGTCATGTCTCAGTTGTCATTCAAAAGTTTTTAATGTGTTGCAGGTTTCTACTCATAGACCACCTACTATTACTATTCCCAGATGAAATGTATCTTTCTTGTCTGTATGTTAGTCAAAGACACATAACAGTTTAAATTTAAATTTTGCAATCTTATTCAAGGCATCACTCTGTATAAGGAATGGTAAATGAGAGAGATTGTAAGGTAATTGAAGGATACATGGCATTACAAATAGGAGAAAGTGAATTAATTCACTGTTTTCATTTGCAATAACAGCAATTAGAAAGTTATAAACCACTGAAATTATTTTAGGTCTCTAAGTTTACATTTACTATCGATATTTAAAAAATATGTGAAAGCTTTGAAACAATCAGTGTTCTGAATGCTGATTCTGTATTATACTGCCCTAGGTTGGTAACTTGGGCAAAAAGAATGCAAAAATAGGATTTATAAATCTGTTTTGTTAGTTAACAATTCATTGAGTATTGCTAACTAACAAACTGAATGTTACAGAATCAGCTCACTGTTCATTTAATGGTATATGTTCACAACATTGTGACGTATCCTGCATGCCTAAAAGTTCAATATAATGTTGTGACAGGTGTGATGCCTGTCTACACTTGGCCAACCTCTCTAAAAAATATTTGGGTAACTGTGGTTGGGTTGATAAAGACAACAATCTTATTATTAAACAGGTTGAAAATGGAATAATTAAATTAATTGAAAGGAAGGGAATAGGATAGTAGTCTTAACACTAGCTTTCACATTCCTGGTGACTGATTGCATAAGAAAACTGTATTCATAGTTATCATTATCATTAGAAATTCTGTGCCCTGTTTGGCTGACGTAAATAATAAAACTAATCAGCAGGCACAATTTGTAAATGATAACAATGAATACATTTTTTTACTCAATCTAGGGGCTGTTCTTATGATGTCAAGCTAGCAAAATCTCACCAGACTAAAATGGTGCTGATGATAAGATGATTTTTTGGACTAAAAGGACAGAACTTTTAACAAGATTTCAATTGACATAATAGGAGAGGAAAATTAAAATACAAACCTCCACTATTTAACACACTATCTGTGCTGGAAAATCGAATTCTTTCATTTAACAAGGTGAGTTGTAAGTTTTCATTTTTTAATGTGCTAACATTATCAAACAGTCTGCTCTCTGAAAATAAAAATAAAATATCGGTTATTATGAAAAGTTTTTCCTTACTTCAAAACATCGCTGTATCATTTTGAGACACAAAAATAAACATAACTATCAATCACAGTTATCTCTGTGGTAGGCGGAGGTAATTAACCAAGGTAATATGAACTCTAATTACTGTATAAATTAACATTATATTGCGCCCATAAAAATGTCAATAAATACAGACAAAGACACAAACTTAGGTTATGGTTACTTACGAAAACTTATGATATCTTGGAAGGAACTTGTTTCCCGTTTATTCCGTGCTTGTAGCTGACTTATAATATTGTTTCTCCAATCGCCACCTTCCATTGTAAATCCGTATATTACAGCATGAATTAATTAAAATATTTTTTCGAAAGTTCTCATATCATAACAAACAAATATCATTTCAATTTCCACAAAACTAGTACAACGTATCGCCGAGTAACTAATGGTATTAAAGAATGCTTTACAAATATACGCGTAATAAATCTTAATTGTTTTAAAAATCATTAATTGCTGTTGAGAAATATTTTTCTGGTCTGTGCTCGCACTCGTAAATAAACTTTTGTCAAATTAGACGTTTCAAAAAAATTGGCATTGACAGTGACAGCTTACATGTCAGTGGAACTTACTACAATCCCGCAAGCTGGTAATTTAGCAACTTAGTTGATTGTACGGGTTACATCCAATGACGAAAGTACAATATTCATCGCTCGTATTGAAGAATATTGAAGCCAAAAACTCAAGTTTTAAGATGGAGTTCTTGAAATTGAAACCATTGAGAAATTATTGAAACTCAGTCAAAATGTGACGATGACGAATGACGATTTATTGCTATATTAACTTCAATAATTGTTAGGTACATGCTTTTTTATTTTAATATACTGAGTAGGTAGTAATAGTAGAGTAATAGTAGGATTCGGATTCAAAAATTTCAAGCACTGATACTTATAACTAATATGAATGCTAATATGACTAATATCTGTAGATGAGATCCGTGATTTCAAGACATAAATAAAATTAAAAAATAATTATTATAATAATGTCATCTTGATTAACTAATCACGACCGATCCGGCCACGGGAGTCAATCTCAGCCATTGATCTAGGAGTCAATCTCTGCAGCCACACCTCATAGCATAGATCTCAGCGGTCCATCTCCACCATCTGCGCGGGAGATGGGATGGCTACTGTTCAATGACAAGAGAGATATTATGCAGTAGCTGTAGCGGGAGTGTAGCCACATGATCTTTTCCATTGCTAAGATTAGGTAGTACTTAATTTGATACGATAAAGGAACAAAATTCAAAAATATCAACGATGCAGTTACTTAATCGTCTAAAATTATACTTCACTCACATTAATTAGGTAGGTAGGTAGGTACGTACCCACTAAGGTATACTTATCGATTTTGATGAAACCATTGTACGTTTCTTATTTTGCAATAAATATCTATCTACCGCCTGTTACAAACTCATTTTACTTGCTATCATATATTCATATTCTTGTTTATGTTAAAAAAAAGTTATGTCATTCTGACTGATGGATTAAAAATATTTCTATACGTAAATAATAAAATAAACAAATATTAAAATAAATGTTACAACAAAAGGCCTTTATTTTATTGGCGACGAGTAAAAATTGTGTTGTTCAGTAGGAAACAAACACCATGAACACTGAACAATTCGCGGCATTCCTTACCGCGCAACAAGAACAACAGAAGGTACTAACAGCCTTACTACAGCAGTTCGTACAACTGCAACAACACCAGGGAAGCTCCTCAACAGACATCAGCACCAAAAACAACTATAGTAATGAAGCACCCACAACATCAAAACAAAACATTGTAAAACATTTCAAATGCGACAAATTTAACCCAGATACAACCACTGCAGAAAACTTTATCGATCTGTTTGAAGCGAAATGTCGTATATGGGGCCAAGAGGCTATTAGTATTCAAAAAGACCTACTTATAAACTGCATAACACCAGAAATGTACCACGAACTGAAGGTAGCTTTGACTCCTGATTTTGACATAGCAACATACGACGAAATAAAGATGAAACTATTGGATTTATATAGAACAAAGAAAACACGATACAAAGCTTTAATAGACTTTTGGAACTCCACGAGAGAAACCGACGAAACTATGGAACGTTATGCTAATAGACTAAAAGAACTCTCGAAGGACTGTGGCTACGAAGGGACTATGCTTGAAAGACAGCTCCGTGACCGTTTTGCAACTGGCTTGAACCATACACAACTAGAAATAGATCTAAAGCAAAAATGGCCTGAACTACGTGAAGTAACAGAAGATGGTAAAACGAGAGAGATAACATTCACAGAATTATTTGCAGTCACCCAATCACGCGAAATTGCAGAGAACGACAACAACACCTTAAATAACAACCAAAATGTTAACAGGATACGACAAAAGAGACAAGGTAAACGCACTAATACTACAACCAGTATTGAAACAGCCAAAAAGTTGCAACCTGATCAATGCCGACGATGCGGAAAGCGTAACAAACATGACTTCAACGACTGTACAGCTAAAGACCACCTTTGTAAGGCGTGTGGCAGCACAGGACACTATGAAAGTGTATGCATCAAATCAGGTAGAGCATATTTAACATCAAAAACCAAACTCTATCAACGTAAAAACGAGACTGATAAACGCAACAGAACACAGAAGATTAACAATCGAACAGATGCATCAGAGACCTCATCAATGACAACATCGCACTCTGACTCCTCGACGGAAGAGAGTGAAACCGAGTACAACCCTGTCCACAATATCAATAGGAAGACATCCCGGTGTAAGAAAATTGACACAATCATTAATGGGGTAAAATGTACGATGGACTGGGATCCGGGGTCAATCTACTCTATAATTTCCACAAAAATGTGGAAAACGATTGGAGCCCCAGCATTAATTAAAGCACCAAAACTTCAAGCTTATTGCAATTTCAAGCTCAAACCAAAAGGCATAACTGACGTAACAGTGGAAGTAGACAACGAACAAAAAATATTACCTGTTGTAGTTATGGACAAGGCAGAGCCTATGCTTTTTGGGTTACAGTGGAGCGAAATGTACGACATGATTTTTCCCAAACCTGTCTACTCCATCAAACGCACCGCAGACACGTCACTGGACCTCGTGCTAGCTACCCACACCGATCTATTCGACAATAAATTAGGAAAAGTCAAGGATTACCAAGTTAATATCCATATCAAATCTGGCAGCGAAGCAAAACATCTACCGGCACGGCCCATCAAGTTCAGCATGCGCAAAAACATCGAAATAGAACTAGAACGGCTTCTGCGTGAGGGGATAATAACAGAGGTGGATCCCAACATAACACCGATAGAATGGGCTACACCCACAGTAAATGTTTTAAAACCAACTGGCCAAGTACGCATTTGCGGTGACTACCGAACAACGATAAACCCGGTACTTATAAAGCATACTCATCCTGTACCCCTATTTGACCAGTTAAGACAACAGCTTGCTCACGGAGATAAATATTCAAAAATTGACCTGAAGGATGCTTATCTTCAGTTTGAGATAGCCCCGGAATCGAAAAAGTACCTAAAAATATCAACCCACAAAGGATATTTTGTCTACAACAGAATGCCCTTTGGTATTGCAACAGCACCCTCAATTTTCCAGCATTTTCTCGACAAACTACTAGATGGCATACCAAACGTCGCAGTATTTTTTGATGATATTGCCATTACTGGGAAAAATGACAAAGAACATATACAGACTCTCTCCAAGGTGTTCAACAGATTGAAACAAACCGGACTCAAAGTAAATCTCAAAAAATGCATTTTCCTACAACCTGAAATAGAGTATTTAGGACATATTATTGACAAAAACGGAGTACGACCAACAAAATCTAAAATAGAAGCTATCTCGAAGGCACCACCGCCTACAAATACTAAAGAATTGAGGGCGTTCTTAGGACTCATAAATTTCTATGAGCGATTTATTCCACACTTACATATTGTATGCGCCGACTTACATGAACTAACAGGTGGCCGCCGGAAATGGCAATGGACGGAGCATGAAAACAAAATCTTCATAAAGACCAAGAAATTGATAACTAGATCTGAATCGCTAGTAGCATTTGATGAACATCGGCCTCTTTTTCTTTCCTGTGATGCTTCGGAGAAAGGAGTAGGCGCGGTTTTATATCACATGGATAAAGATATCGAACAACCTATTGCGTATGGTTCGAGGAAACTGAAACCGGCTGAAAGCAAATACTCTGTCACAGACCGTGAGGCATTGGCAATATTCTACGGTATTCAAAAATTTGACCAGTATCTCAGGGGCACTAAGTTTACGCTAGTTACCGATCACAAACCACTGATCCACATATTAGGTCCTCAACGAAATCTGCCGAAAATTGCGAATAATAGACTAGTAAGGTGGGCACTCGTGATTGGAAATTATAACTATGACATCATTTATCGAAAAGGTGAACACAACATCATTGCTGATTACCTCTCTAGAATGCCAAATGGCGCGGAACAGCCGAATGACTCAGAGGTATCAATAAATAGAATAACTGAATTGCTGCAGCATAGTAAATTAGACGATTTGTCTTTAAGTGAAGAAAGGATCAGGGAAGAGACGAAACAAGACGCCACATTGAAGCAAGTACTGCAATTAATTAAAACCAACTGGTATAATTGCACACAGTCTGAATTGAAACCGTTTCTTAGAAAACGTAGCGAACTGTCAATAGAGAACAAGATAATCATGTGGCAAGGTAGAGTGGTTATACCGAACAAATTGAAACTAACAGTGCTACGTTATTTGCACATTGGACACCCTGGAACTTCTGCAATGAGAGCTCTAGCACGTTTCTATGTATGGTGGCCAACACTCGAAGAAGACATAGATAATTTTGTAAAGCAATGTCAGAAATGCCAGGAAAATCGACCCAACAATCCAGAACTCCCAGTATACTCTTGGTCGGTTCCAGAAAAGGTATGGGAAAGAATTCACATCGATTTCGCCGGACCCTTTGAGGGCAAATATTGGTTAGTCCTGGCAGACGCTCTATCAAAATGGATAGAAATTAAACCTATGGCAAAAATAACCACCAAGACATTGTGCAAGAAGCTAGATAGTATTTTTACCACTTTTGGATTACCTCAGATTATAGTCTCTGACAATGGGCCTCAGTTCATTTCCAAAGACTTTCGAGCATATTGCACATCACAAGGGATAGTGCACATGACCTCTTCACCTTACCATCCAAGAACCAATGGATTGGCTGAGCGACTGGTGCGTACGTTTAAAACGAGAATGGCTGCAAGTGAAGCTGATATAGCTAATCCAAAGCGAAGACTGCAAAATTTTCTTTTTTCGTATCGAAACACACCACATACCACCACAGGAAAGTCACCAGCCCAAATGATGTTCGGAAGACAGTTAAACTGCTTGTTGGATAATGTAAAACCAAATATGAGAAAGACATTGCGACACAAAAACATCCAAGCCAATATCGACTCTGAACAAAAAACACCACATTTCCAGAAGGGAGATGCAGTGTACATTCGTACTAAATTGGAAAATAAATGGAAACCGGCTGTAATTGAGGAAAGGAGACATCGGTATTCTTATGTGGTGAGAACTCCAGAAGGAGTTTTGAAGCGCAGACACGCCGACCACATACGGCCCCAGGGTCGTGTGACTCAGTCACCAATCGTCGAGCGAGAGACTGGGATGGAATCATCTGCACCTGCTGGCTCAACAACGTCACACGAACTGCTGAGTGGGATGGAATCATCTGCACCTGCTGGCTCAGCAACGTCACACGAACTGCTACCGCGTGCTAGTTCAACGCCACTTAGTCAGCCGGTGATTGAAACCGCTTCCTCTTCACCGCTAACGTTCGAGCAGACACCGGTGTTAAGGCGTAGCAAGAGGACCGTACGACCGCCACACCGCCTCATAGAGCTAATGTCTTAGGCCGAGAGGAATGTTACAAACTCATTTTACTTGCTATCATATATTCATATTCTTGTTTATGTTAAAAAAAAGTTATGTCATTCTGACTGATGGATTAAAAATATTTCTATACGTAAATAATAAAATAAACAAATATTAAAATAAATGTTACAACAAAAGGCCTTTATTTTACCGCCTATCGGTAGATATAACTTAGGTACCTCTATCTACCCCAAAAATAGTTGTCGATTTTGCAACTTCTACGACAGGCATACCTATTAAAACTTATACTTACGTACCTATACGCATTCCACCCATAAATCATTTCGAAATAAAAAATCATTTTCTTTCAAATCGCAACCTTAATTAATTTGATTCAAATTCGCTAAGTAAGACGTAGAAAGTAGAGCCTAAGTAATTTTGTCTTCCGTAAAGAATAGATGAATTCCGTATTCATTTGGACTTTGACTGTTACTATTCAATTAAGAATTGGAGATTCAATTATAAGTTTTGAGACGTCCCCGCTTGAGGTGCGCATCGGTGCCTAAATTAATTCGTAACTAAGTTGGAGTTGCTATTTTCAATATTATAGAAGAGGTAGTAGTAAGGTAGGTACTTAATTAATTACTTAAAACGACACAAGTGACAACATAGAACCTGCACAATAGAGATAAATAATTTATTTAGGCAAGAAAAGCATTGATGATTCACTTTTTATAAGTACCCTCCTATTTAAGTATGGACTGGTACCCGACACTTTTTTTATAGTAATACGGAACGTTTGAGGTAAAAAAGTTTGAGGTAGGTGCAACGCAATAGGTATCGCGAAGGTTTATTTCTAAACTGAAGGTATGAATGTTATCTATGAGGTCTTTGCTAGCCCTAAGCACGTAGACTGAAGCAAAGATTATATAAATCGCTAGATGAGCCATAAACTTCCAAAAACGTCCATGCTTTTGTCATGTGTGAGACACGTTGTCTTGCTGCTCTATGTCACAAGTGAAACTACAGCATGCTGAGAGCACTCACAGCTCAATATGTTTGTGGACGTTTTCGATGTGCGCATATTGTATGCCCTTAGGGCCCATGCCATTTGCAAAGAGTGGATTTTCAGGCTTTTGTGTGAAATTTTCAAGCAAGTTCTTCTCGGTGCAGTGCTACTTTCCGAACGAGGCGGTAGAGTCTTAACGTTTCGCAAGAGCCTGTAAGTTAGGCCTATGTGAAAGAATAAAAAATTTGATTTTTTTTGAATTTTCATACGGTGGCCGGTGCTATGTTTTCTTTCGCCACTTATGAAGTGATATACTTAGTACATTACTGCACCGGCCAGGAAAAGAGGCTTTCAAGGCTAATTTTCACAGGTCCAGTATTTCGATCCAGGCCAGCGATTTAGTGGACTGGATCGATATTTGACCAATGTGAACACTTTGCAATCCAGTCCAGAATCCAGTAATCAGCGCTGGATTAAAATAGAGCGGAAGCTAGTTTTTGATTCCAGTGACCGCCTCCCGCACCCCGCGCCTTTCGTGCCTGTGCCGCTGGGCCTATGCAAGAGTAATAATGTGCGATGATACAATATCTGTGAGTCGATGTCGTGTTATCGTGAGGTGACCATGTGCACGAAAAATGAAGACTCGTCTCTCATACGTATATAAACGTATTTTCACGTTAAATGGAAGTGTTGATCAATAACAATAATTCGTCAAAAATATCTGTAGCCATTCTTAAATCTGATTTATACTCCTTTGTCAAAGGAGATAAGGAGATTAGTATGTTATTTATACAACCACTAAACCACGACAGATATGGATTTTGGTCTTTTGGCGCAGTCGCTGATTGGCCGGTACAGCAAGATCGATTTATCTTGAAGAACTTATTTTGTCAAAATACCTAATGCTCAAATTTCTAAGCATGTTTAAAAAAATATTTTGCACAATTAATAGTACTTACCTAATTGTATTTCTATCTATATGCTTTTATGCAATTCTATTTTCTGTAAAATTGACACTTCCAGTGATAATTTACTTGGGAGCTACTTTGGCGGTAGTCTGACGTTTCGCAAGTGCCTGTAAGCTACGCCTAAGTATGTGAAAGAATAAAAAAAATTGATTTTTTTTTGAATCACTGTTGTTCGATATACTTTGCTGCTTTATTAGGTAAGTGATACGAAAATATTATTCTAATTAAATCTTCAACGGATTAAAAATGTCACTTCATAGTGATTTTATCACAATGCGGTCGAAGTATATCGTACCCACTAACTTGGAAGGTGTGTCACTACACAGCGTCGCAGCGGAACGTCATGTGAAACTTGGCGGTGCGTCTTTTTCCGGTATTGTGTTGTAACCAGCCGTGGCCGAAGACTCCTTCAGGAAAGTATTGAACGTTTTAAGTAATTGGAAGGAAGGAAGGTAGGTATTACTACTTAATTGGTCTTAGCCATTTATTTTTTCTCTACTTCTACCTACTCAACCGATTTACGAATGTTTGACATACTATATCACATACCTTTAAACGAGCAATTCTTCTATATATGTATAGGTATATAATTTTATATTCATTCCTGTATTTCTATAATAACAAGAATACTAATTAGGTATTCACGCCAAGTGATAGCCATTCAGACACTAAAGTTGAGAGAAAAAAATAAAAATTTCAACATTTTTCATTACGATATCTCACGCTAGCAACACTGTGTCTGTCATTTCCATTAGCGTTCTAGTGCTCGGCCGTTCAACACAACATTATTAAACTCGTATAAAAAAAAAAAAGTGAGTGATTATAAGTATTTCTTGCGGAAATCAAAGTATTCGTAAAGAAATATTCAAAATTATCGGATTCATCGTCAAAACGAATTGTGAAATCTACGGAATTGTTATTATTGGTTCAAAAAATCCATATTGCTCCAGTGTTGGGTACACCTCTTAGAGGGTGTTACGTTCACAGCAGTATACATTGAGGGTAGTTGGAAGGACTATCGCCTTTGTTTTAATTACTGCAAGAGGAGCTAATCAAGATGCATTCTTCGGTGATGGGTACACTTCATTTAGAGGGTGTGACCTTCACGACAACATACATTGAGGGTAGTTGGTAGGTGAAAAACCTGAGGACTATCGCCTTTGTATTAATAATTGCAAAAAATAATTGCAAAGCATCTATGTTGAGGACATTGCATAAGAGGATGTGATCATCACGACGACATACATGAGGGTGAGTTAATAAGATTATCGTCTCTATATTAATAATTGCAAAAAAGTCAATCAACATAATATATTCTGCAGTCTATGCTTCAGTGTTGGGTACACTTCATTAGAGAGTGTGACCTTCACGACAATATACATTGAGGATGGTTATTGGGACAACGCCTATGGATTAATCATTCCCAAAAATGACAAGATTATCTTGTAAGCAACTTCCAAAATAGCAAATTGGTGCTTAAACGCCCCCATACTATGTTGAAAACACCGGTTGACGGTTCTCGTCCGATCACCGAAGTTAAGCAACATCGGGCGCAGTTAATACTTGGATGGGTGACCACCTGGGAACACCGCGCGATGCTGTTTTTTTTTATCACCAACTGTATTGGAATGATATAAAGGATCAAAACGATTACCTTTAGAAACTATTTCGATATACCCTCATATCAATATTTTCTTTTACTGTCTGCTAATTTAAATGAACCAAGATTACTTTACTAGACCAGGTCTGAAAAGTACCCGCAATCAAATGCACTATTTACAATTATTTTAGTGTTCCACACGAATCGTTTCTTGTTGTGGTCATTATTTATAGATACATCAATAAAAAGTCCATTGACAACGTCTTACAAAATCTACTAGTAATACTACTCAAAATTTGAAATGTACGAATGAGACACAAAAAATTTATTTGATAATATAATATTCTAATAACTTCTGTGTATATTATGTCTTTTATCAATAATATGAAATACAGTTAATCAAGATCCAATATTAACTGGCACTGGAGGAATATCTGAGCAATCCACCTGTCGGTCCATGGTGGACCCACGGGCCAAATCGCAGGACAGCACTCGTCTCTTGCGACGACTTTTCTCGAAGATTAACCCAGGACAGAAGAGTCTTAATTTCCCCACAAGAACAGCACCAGGAGCAAAACAGCCTTGCAAGTACTTATCGATGTCCTCTTTTGACATTTCTGTCGACCTGTCATGTCAGGCGCCGCGCGGCCGCCGATCGGAGTGCTGGCGGAGTGCTGCGCTGTTTCGAACCTCGTGCGGACTCGCGCATGTTCGCCTATAGTCGGTTCGGGATAAGAAGGCACACCTACTTACTCGTACGTTTGCCGCTTATAGAATAACCACTTTCATAAAATATTCGAGCCTGATGATATTATTTTATCGTGCTTAAATATGAGTTAAAAATATATTTTTTTTCTCTCTTTATGTTCTCAAAACTATGAACAGAATTTAATGTGTATTTTTTTTTCTCTTCTTTAGTTCGCGTGTAGTGCAATGACACTAGGTATCTAGGTATCTAGGTACTATCCTAGTTTCTTTCATCATAATTTACTTTTATACAAAAAGGTTTTATATTATGAAGATTTATAAACTATTGAACCACTAACATTACAATTAATTTTCATGTTTAAGTAATTAAAAATGAAAATGATGATCTTTATTAATTTCACATGGACTTGATTTACAGGCTTTTATGAAAGCTTGAATCTGAAAAGCGGGTTGCACTGAGAAGGTCGAGCAAAAAACTCGGCTATTCTGTTCACATACAATTGAATATGAGATAACATACTTAATTTTTTTTTTGTTATTCCATTACAAATACATGTATTTAATACAACCATTCTTTCATCGTAACTCGATGTGTTAGATATTACATCAAAATCAATGCTTTAACTGAGTTATGATGCATGCTTTTAAAAGAATGCAATATTTTTGAATATCAAAGTTATTTTTAGTTTCTATAATTGACTATTTCTTAAATTTCTTAAATGAATAATAAATATGGAAAAAGTAGAAAACAATCGATGATATGTTTATTTAAATTTATTTTTAGGTATCCTTGTACCTATATCTACAGGAATATCGGTATCCATACCTAGGAATAACGTTACGCAATAGAAATTAATATATTTAAAGACCAAATTAATTTTTGCGCGATCAAATATTTTTATTTTCAGGCTATCGCGCCGCTAATTATTAACTAATGGTAATCTATGCATCAAAAATGTTAAAGGATTTGGAAATTACCAATAGATATATAAGATCATAGAATCATTAAATACTTCATTGGATTTATGATAATATGAACAATGATGGTTCATAATTTTGGCTTGCATGTATCATAATATTTTTTTTTTGTTCTTTTAGAGTTGATACATAGCCTACATTTTATATTTTCTGTATTTAATCATTATTAAATAAGTCTAATATTTTGTTTAACTTTCATGCCGATGGATGACGCCGCTGCAAGGATTTAGCTCTCGATGATGACTGACCAAGGTCAAATGATAATTGAAAATTGGTTCATCACTGCGTCACTAGGAACTTGAATACCAGTACAGTAGTACTTCAGCAGTCAGTTGTGGTATGTAATTACCTGATTATTATTAAACGAAGATTAGAGACTTTTATCTTCTGTGACGACATTGGAATTATTGGGTAAGTGACAAAAAAAAAAAAAAAAAAATTTTTTTTTTTCATCGTCGCAACAAGTCAACAAAGCATTAATCGCGAACAATCGCGAATAACATTTCGACATGTCTACCTATTGACATGTTACATTTGCTCGTTGTTTTTTGCGATTATCAACTTGGAAAAATCAGATCACATTTTTTAACTGAAAGACTGCTAAATTGAAAAATGGTCTTGATGCAGAAATTCAAGAACTTTAAAAGTATTGTCTAATATTTGTATTCCAATTGTACTCTTATATGTGGTTTTTTGTTTACAACTAACCAGTACAACAGCGATATGGTTGTGGTGACTGTTAAAATAACAATTAATGATATTAAACAATATTACAACATGAATAACTGTTAAGAATAACAATTATGCCTTCAGTTAAAATTTGAATATTATGTGAAATGAGAAACTCAACACGGTTATACATACATATACTATAATATTGTATAAGATGTTTACTGTCTGACAATATTAGAAAACATGTTTTTTCAGACTATCAGTTTCTATTGTTATCACTTTATTAGAAGACAGGAATAAACAGTAGATACAGTTACTTCATCAGCCTTTGTCTCAGAATCAACTTTAAAATAGGCTTATAAAATGATTTCTCTATGGTTTTTTTTTAAATATCTCTTGAGAATATTCTTACTATGCAGTTAAAAATATAATTTAAGGTCAATTTAAATCTTAATGACCTTATTAAAGAGCTGTTCCAACACCAAAACCCAAATAAGAATATTATTATGCAAATTAAATAAAAATATCATTGTTAACTCCTTTAAAAGAAATAACTCTAAAGAGCTATGAATAAAAGTAAAGGACACTTTACGAAAATACTAATGCCTACAGTCAAGATGAACAAAAATTTACGAACTAGTTCTCTGCAACCCATAGATTTATTAATCTTTTATATTAATAAATTGATTTTATTTTTTTTTCTGTCCAAAAATATGTCTCGGTAATATTTATTCTACTCAAGTTTATAAAATATATTCGTGATCAATTTACTGTTTAAATATATATTTCATGGTTGCATATTAACAGCCCAATTTATTACGATTAATCAAGAGTTTTAACTGATACAAATATTTTAAAGCTTGTTGAAAGAGGTTAAAACCCCTTTTAATCGTCAAGACTACATACAAGCAATACTGCTAGATAGTCTTAATATACCCTCGGTATTCGCACATATAAAAATATATGTATTTGTACATATATTATTATTAATATATTATACTAATAATATTGATTTACTATAGCTAACTATAGTACAGTTTTAGTATTTCTACAAAATTATGCCATTATTAATTAATTTGCTTTGAATATCAACTTAAGTTGTTATTTTTATTTTTTTGGTCAATGTTAAGCGATTATGCTTATTATTCTATTAATTTAAAAACATTTCTTATTTACAAATGTCATGGCTCTAAACATCTACCTAATTAGTATTCTTGTTATTATAGAAATACAGGAATGAATATAAAATTGATGATTAAACGAACTTACCTTAAGTGAAGTTCTATCATAATTTTATGAATTCCTGTATGAAGATAATAACACCCTCCCGACCCTGTTTTGTGGAAAAACCCATGTATGAATTTGTAAATAAAAAATGTACATATTATAATAAATATTTATTGAAGACTATATAACCCATTTATATATATATTATTATATTTACATATATAATATTGTGTGGTTATGTATAATATTGTGTAGTTATGTATATATTATATGATACATATTTGGGTGCTCTGTAGTGCTCCTACCAAGACGAGCTTATCGAAGCACAAAGGCACTCTTATAATAATTACTCTGAACTAAATGAAATGACAGACACAGTGTTGCTAGCGTGAGATATCGTAATGAAAAATGTTGAAATTTTTATTTTTTTCTCTCAACTTTAGTGTCTGAATGGCTATCACTTGGCGTGAATACCTAATTAGTATTCTTGTTATTATCTTCATACAGGAATTCATAAAATTATGATAGAACTTCACTTAAGGTAAGTTCGTTTAATCATCAATTCTATACAATCTGAATCTCGGAAACGGCTTGAAGGATTTTCATGAAACTTAGTACACAGGGGGTTTTGGGGGCGATAAATCGATCTAGTTAGGATTCATTTTTAGAAAATGTCGTATTTACCAAAAAAAATATATATATATATATAAATCTGCCTGACATCAGCTATTGGCGTAAAGTAAAACTACTTATTACAGTAATGGTAATATGACTCCTGCTGCCATCTGTTGGGAAGTAGCTGTAATACTACCGAGCAAAGCTCGGTCACCCAGATATTTATTTTATATTATTTAATTATTTAAATACGAATAGGATGCCGTAAAACACGTAGGTGCTAGGTAAGTAAGTTACTCGTACTCGTATGTTGTTTGTAAAATTTATTTCACGCTTGGAAAGGCAGCACGTAGGTAAAGCTTATGAGATCCGCAGATTTACAAATTGCAGTATAACGACTGGAGCCAAGAAGGTCCCCTGAACACGGGGATTTATTTATTGTTTAGCGAGAAAGATAAATGGCAAGATAGTTTTTCCTAAAATCTTACTTTGTAGCGTTTGGATTTAAAGTACATTTACCCACAACACAACGTCAAAGCTTTTTATCTGAGGTAAGTATAAATACCACAGAATATCCATTAATTACTGTGAAAATACAGTCCGACAAGGCTCTCTTGGCACTTAATGAGGGCGCTGTTATAGAACAAAGGCATCCAGAAAATAAAATCTCCTCAATTTTACTTCAATTTTAATATAATATACTACGCGATCTTCAAAAGAAGGTTGAGCCAATTGAAAACCACTTCGAATACTGTGCTGTACTAATAAACTCGCTAAATCTAATAATTGTATGTATATATCGTACTCCAGCTTCAAATGTTAATATTTTTTTTGAAAAACTTGAATATTTACTATGTAAGCTGAACGTTATTAAGGGTAAAAAGAATATAGTAGTCTGTGGAGATTGGAACATTAACATACTCACTAAAAATAAGATATCTGAACAACTTTTATCGCTTTTAACTAACTACAATCTTATTAATCATATAAATAAACCCACAAGGAAGCTGTCCTGTATTGATGTAATTGTCAGTAATATAAAGAGTGTTAATCCGCAAATACACTACCTCGCGTTGTCTGATCACGAAACTGCTCAAACTATTCAGTTTTCAACTACCCCTAAAGCTATTAGGGAAAAAAAGGTAAAAAATTTAACTATTGGCAAAAGAGATTTTTCCAAAAGCAATATTGAGAAGTTTAAGGAATGTATATCGGCTCTAACTTTCAATGATGTACTGAATGAGAATAGTACACAGAAAGCTTTTAACATCTTCCACGATGAATTAATACTCTTTTTCAATCTATGTTTTCCAAAAATTGTAATTAAACTAATAAATAAAGATATCAGAAATACATGGATCTCTAAAGGTTTAAAAAAATCTTGTGTGATGAAAAGAAAACTATATCTAGAATACAGAATGTCTGCAGCAAATAAGCGTCTCAATAAAACTAAATACAAAAAATACTCCCATTTATTAAAATCGTGCATAGCAATATCTCAAAGCATATCTAACACAAATTACATACATAAATCTAAAAATAAATGTAAGGCAGCCTGGGATGTTATAAGCTCAAACGCAAATACTAAGAAATTATGCAATGAAATAAAAGAGATAAAAAACAAAAATGATATAACTCTCACTCAGCCGATAGAAATTGCAGAAGAATTCAATCAATATTTTTTAAATACATGCACCTCAAACATTGATAGTTATAGTAATAAAAACACATGTATAACAACTAAAACAATACCAAATAACTGCAGCACTCTGTTTCTAACACCAGTTAGTCCACACGATGTGTACAAAGTCATAATCGGATTAAAAGATACAAACTCAACGGGATATGATGAACTAAGTACTAAAATAATTAAAACATGTGCAAACTCCTTAGCCTTACCTCTAAGTCATATTGTCAACCTATCTTTTACGGAAGGTGTATACCCTGAAAATCTAAAAAAGTCTATCATTAAACCTCTGCACAAAAAGAACAAAAAAGATGATCTGGGAAACTATCGCCCAATCACGCTTATCCTTATTTTGTCTAAGATTTTTGAAAAAATTATGTTTGAAAAAATATATGCTTTTGTGACATCGTTTGGAATTTTAAAAGAAGAGCAATTTGGATTTAGAAAACAAAGTAGCACAACTCTAGCGTGTTTTGTATTAATGAAATCTATACTTGAAGGATTAAATACTGGTCATTATGTCGTATCTATTTTTCTTGATATGACCAAGGCTTTCGATATGATTAGTCACAAAATATTATTAAATAAACTAGAAAAGTGCGGGATAAGAGGAAAAGCATTAGAATGGTTGTCGAACTATCTCTCAGACCGTAAACAATGTGTAGAAATTGCTAGAACACAAGGACAGCGTATCAACATTTATCGTTCAAATTTTAAGACACAACATCCCTTCGGTGTACCTCAGGGTAGTGTATTGGGCCCTCTACTATTTTTACTTTACATTAATGATCTTCCGAATGCCACAACTCATGAATGCATACTGTACGCTGACGACACAACTATAACAGTTAAATCCAAAGATAAAGACTGTCTTCAAAATGAGACTAACAAAACAATTGCAGCAATTATTGGCTGGTTAAATCAAAATAATCTTAGTTTGAATATGAGCAAAACAAATTACATACGATTTCAAACATCAAAAAGTAATCCAATTAACCTAAACATATCATATGACTCGCAATCTATTGAAGAAGCCGACACAGCGGCTTTTCTGGGTATAATACTTGATAGGTATTGCAATTGGAAATCCCACATCGAAACACTATGCAACAAGATTGACAGATTTGTGTACGTACTAAAAAGATTGTCACATATATCGAATAAAAAAACAGCCCTATTGGCATATCACGGCTATGTGGGATCAATTTTGAGATATGGCTTGGTTCTATGGGGTAACTCAACGGATGCAAAAAAGGCATTTATCAAACAAAAGGCGTGTATAAGATCAATCTGTAAAGCTGATCCCTTGGATAGCTGTAAACCATTGTTTAGAGATAATAAAATCTTACCTTTGCCGACTCTTTATATATATGAGACATTAGTATTTGTGAAGAGGCACCCTTATTTGTTCCCTAAAGTGGCTGATATAAATCCGCAAAGGAATCATAGGCTCAAGAACAAATTGTTGGTGCCCCATCGAAGGCTGGCCCTATGCTCTAAAAATGCTTTCTGTATGGCAGTGACTTTATATAATAAACTCCCAAACTCCTATAAAGAACTACCGCTGGTTAATTTTAAAAGAAAACTCTTGACGATTTTGAATACAAAGGTCTATTATGGTGTTGAGGAATACTTAAATGACATTAGTTTCTCTTAGCTTTATTTTTTGTTAATAATTATTTGGCAATTGGCTTATATATAATATTTTGACATTAAAGATTATAACATTTTAATTATTATTATATTATCAATTTTACTTCTTAATAACTGGTTCGTAATTACTTTTATATTAATTTTCTTCATAATGACTGCTATAATAATAATACATTGTTAATTTATTAGATTAAGGACAAATATTCATACACCAGTACTTAATGGTAAAATGTATTCGGCTAGAATTAATTAATGATGTACCATCTTATTGTAACCTACATTTTTATGAATAAATGAATTATTATTATTATTATTATTATAAATTAGTTGATAGAAAGCAAAAACAACACAACATACAATAGCGATATACTGACAGAGCGGACTATGAAACAGTATTAATAGCGGAAATGTACCCCACCGTCGTAGATTGCGACGACACCCGACCAACTCAGACCAACCTCTATAAATATGGCGCTGTCGTTCAGCCTCGGACACACTTTTGCATTGCGAGCGGTCGTAGTTGGTTGGTCTGGTATCGACGTGATCTGCAGATGGTGAGATGTATCTGTGTAATTGTGGATCTCTGTTCGTGTTCTTTGTGTTAATTGATTACTGTTTCTCTTTCAAAGCTAATTCTGTGTAATTTAAGAAGTGTTAATTAAAGTAGACGTGTTTGATTTTGTTTTTTTTAATCAAACCTACTTCTGATTGCTAAAATCAGAAGTGGGATACTTCAACAACTAAAACCCACGTGCTGCCCGACAAACAGTGATCAGTTGACCCATAATGCCACGTTCACCCCGTTCACGTGAGAAAAGTGCTAGATCACGCAGTGCTAGGCGCGCTCGTAGCAGATCGCGCCGACGCCGACATAAGCCTCGATCGTGGTCTCGTCTCAATACTCGATCGCGATTACGTACACCATCGCACTCGCGGTCCCGCTTGCGCTCTCGCACGTGCTCGCGATTCTGGCCCTAAAGACATTTCTTTAAAACGTGCATTAGCTGCAATAACATCTAGACTCGATTTTATCGAACATAGCTAGTACATCGCGAACTCCATCGTTCAATCGAGAAAAAAACACTTCAATGTGAAGGTAGTAGCATTTTATTCATTGCTGAGCAAGCACTTACAAATGCGGTCGGTGCGATAAACGAAAGTAAAACCGGTACAATATTACATGTCATAACTTGCCCAGACAACAAATATTTTTTAACTTTGTTGCGATAAGTATTGCGCGTCCTACCCGCTAAAGCAGCAAACAAAATTAAATGTTCAACAACTAGTACTCGTATGCCGAGTTGTAGATCGTGCGACTACGCGCCTGCGTCACATTTTTGTCATGCGCTTTTACTAGGTTTGATGAGTTCTATCTATCTACGTAAGAGTATTTTGAAATTTTCATGTTTTGAGGTCTACAGTCTACACCCGGTGTACGTCTTGGGTACCTACGTTAGACGTGCTGATGGCGTGTTTTTTGTCTACGAAGATATTCCGACTCTAACGTAAATAATCGTTCAATAGTACAAGAGTTAGACTCTAACTGTTAGAGACTATTTCCACTAAAACGTGTGTTTTTGTTATGTTCTATGTACGACTAATTCTTTAGATGACGGCGCCATTCGATTCGTGTTGCCTCATGTGTGCCGAGTGTCTCGACGTGTACAGCTCGCTTCAGCGCGTGGCTATACATGCTTCGACGTGTACGGCAAGCGTCTGCGAGTGGTATAACTGCCTGTTTACTGTCTGTGTCTCCCCATGTGACGGTCGATGATTATGAGTGAGCGGACGGAGGTTCAATGTAGTCCGCCTATGCCGCTATGATGTGAAATAAAATGTAGAGGATTCTACGAAGGGGTACAGCTTAAAACACGTTGATCCAGATTGTTGAGTTTTTCACTTTTTGTTCTGACGTTTATTTTCTTCAGTTGTGTAATGTGTAGTAGTCAGGATAAAGCATGGGATAAAGTTATTCCTTGGTCTGTGGTCAGGCTGGACGAGCGGTCCCCAGATAACCTGTGCGTGTTACTTTTGACTTTCTTTTGTTTACAGTTACCTAACTGTGTGCAAAGGCTGCGCATCTGTATGGCGCGAGAGGCTTTGGCCTGCGCACGTCTGGTGAGAAAGGCTTGCCTGCGCGCCTCTGGTGTGAGCGCTTCCGCCTGCGCGCCTCTGATGCGAGCGCTTTTGCTTGCGCGCCTCTGGTGCGTGCGCTTCCGTCTGCGCGCCTCTGGTGCGTGCGCTTCTGCCTGCGCGCCTCTGGTGCGAGCGCTTCTGCCTGCGCGCCTCTGGTGCGAGGGCTTCCGTCTGCGCGCCAGTGGTGCGAGTGGCTTCCATCTGCGCGCCTCTGGTGCGAGGGGCCTCCGCCTGCGCGCCTCTGGTGCGAGGGGCCTCCGCCTGCGCGCCTCTGGTGCGAGGGGCCTCCGCCTGCGCGCCTCTGGTGCGCAAGGCTTCCGCCTGCGTGCCTCTGCTGCGGGTGGCTTCGGCCTGTGACGCACCCCTGGTGCGGGTGGCTTCGGCCTGTGACGCACCCTTGGTGCGGGTGGCTTCGGCCTGTGACGCACCCCTGGTGCGGGTGGCTTCGGCCTGTGACGCACCCCTGGTGCGGGTGGCTTCGGCCTGTGACGCACCCTTGGTGCGGGTGGCTTCGGCCTGTGACGCACCCCTGGTGCGGGTGGCTTCGGCCTGTGACGCACCCTTGGTGCGGGTGGCTTCGGCCTGTGTACGCACCTCTGGTGCGGGGGCTCCGGCCGGAGGGGGAGGGTTACATGTCTTTCCCTTTCCTTCAGTTTCATGACGTCATTTCCTTTCTGAAGCAGGGCGCCTTGCAAAACTCCGTATATGTATACCTGTTGAGTGATGAGTGACGACGTATGTTTACGTGTTGAGAACGCATGAGTTCATGATTTAGGCAACCAATAGCTAAGTGTGCTATGTGTGTGAATTGTAAGAGGGCCTCGGATGAGTGATGGATGACAGAATAGGTTTTTGTTCTCTGTTCAATACTTTAACCATTGTGTCTCTTAACCAGATTCCGACAGTGATGACGATGATGCCAGCGCAGGTCCATCAGCTGCTCCTGACCCAGATGCTGACATTGACGAGGGTGCCAGTGCGAGTCTCCTGGCGCCTCCGGATCCTAGCGGTTGTGGACGCTCCTGAGGGAAGCTGCCCAACGTGGGAGCGTTGCCGGGACGGCACGCACGCAGGAAGGCCGTAATAGCGGAAATGTACCCCACCGTCGTAGATTGCGACGACACCCGACCAACTCAGACCAACCTCTATAAATATGGCGCTGTCGTTCAGCCTCGGACACACTTTTGCATTGCGAGCGGTCGTAGTTGGTTGGTCTGGTATCGACGTGATCTGCAGATGGTGAGATGTATCTGTGTAATTGTGGATCTCTGTTCGTGTTCTTTGTGTTAATTGATTACTGTTTCTCTTTCAAAGCTAATTCTGTGTAATTTAAGAAGTGTTAATTAAAGTAGACGTGTTTGATTTTGTTTTTTTTAATCAAACCTACTTCTGATTGCTAAAAGTATCATATTAAGATACCGGTGTTAGTACAGATTTTGGCCACGCGCCAAAATAGCCTTGTCGCACTTTACTTTGTAGATCAACTAATTTCAGGATGAAGGTAGAACTTGAGTTATTAAAAAAGTAGGTACCTACAGTGCAATAGCGCCGTCGTTTTACACATCTCACTTCAGTTTATTCTAGGGTCACTCGTGGGTTCGAGTCCCAGGAACGCAGCTCTGACTTTTTCAAAAATAAAAAATAATATTATCTGCGATTAATCATGGCAAAGGCAAAATCAACGAGTCTGCCCGCGAAATTCAAAATTTGCGTGTTTTTTTGCTAATTGTACGCTAATTACACATAATAGGACACATGCCTTATGGCAGTCTATTTGCGGGAATGGCTGTTTCATCTTTACATGTTTATATATCAAAATCTTTCCTTATAAATGTCTATCCTAGGAAATTAGTCCGAGTATGGAATTTTAAGTGCAAATATCGGACTAATTTCTTTGACTCGACACTTTCAAGCAGAGATTTTTAAATAAACATGTGAAGACGATACCTACTGGAATTCCCGCAATTTGACTGCCATAAGCTTATTATGTCTTATTAGCTTAAAATCGCAAAAAAACCACATAAAATTTGAATTTCGCGGGCACCCCAGCTGTGACAGAAAATGTGTAGCTTTTGACGACCTCCCTGGAGTCCCTGGCGCAGGGGACGCGCGCTCGAGGTTCGAGTGGTAGGTCCCGTGTTCGATTCCCGCCACGGCACATTGGACTTTTATAATTTCTAAATTGGCTCAGGTCTAGGAGGCTTTGGCCGTGGCTAGTTACCGCCCTACCAGCAAAGACGTACCGCCAAGCGATTTAGCGTTCCGGTGAGATGCTGTGTAGAAACCATTGGGATGACTTTACTTACCCCTTTGAAGTTAGTAGTACGTTAACATCTTCGGCTGCATCATCACTTACCATCAGGTGAGATCACAGTCAAGTAGGTACTATCTTGTGTAAAAAACATAAGAGAAACTGCATGCCTTAGCATTCTTCATTAGGTAGGTATGCTAGGTATTAAAAGCTGTTAACCCTTGAAAGTAAAATAGAAAGTTAGGTGAAGGAAAAATAGAAAGTTAGGCTTTCTATTTTTGTTTCAAGAGACCATAATTTTAAGGTGGTGTGATATCAAAAATGAAGTATCAGTAATCTGAAATTAATGAATTGGACTAGCATTTTAACTAATTTAGTGAATTCCACAAACTCCTACATGTTTTCAGTTCAAGCATACCTAATTCATATTAATACTAAATTTCTATTAATTTCATGACGCATGTAACTTACTTGTAAATACCCATAAAGTTTAGGTATTTTTTTTTCTTACAAATACAAGGGTTGGTGTATTAAACAAGGTATCAAATTTACATTTTATTTTTGCAAAATTCTACAATACCATCTTCACTTTTTTTGAAGTTGAGACATCCAAACTATTTTCATCCAGCTCACAATTGTTTTCTAACAGGTCTTCTGTTATTCCATCTATTTCAAAAATTATAGTTTCTAGTGTACGACTCTGACTAAAAAAATTTGCCCACATTGTGTCATTAATGCCTGATATGAAAGTTAATAATATGCTTCTTAACTCTTCTACATTTTTAAAGGACATAAGAGGACTTTTTTCATTAATATAATCCCACATAAATTTTGCAGGATTCAAAGAAGGGAAATTGTCAGGTAGACGTAGCACATGATGGCCGTGCCCTTTGAAAACCCGGTCAATATCATAATCTTTACTATTGACAGTGCATTTCTCAATTAAGTCATAGAGTGTAGGTTTCTTCAAGTTGGGGTCACATGGAATGTTATGTTCCCTCAGCCATTGCAACATTCGTTTCTTTGAATGGTATCTTGTGATAGATTTTCTAACTATTGACCCATGTAAAGAATTATTTGCCATAACAATGACACTACCAGGTTTAATACTATACAGCACTATGTCCAACATCCATTTTTTAAATGCTTCCTTGAGGTTGCCTAAGCATTCTTGGGATATAAATATACCATGTTCGCAGCCTTCATTTGATATTAAATGAAAATAAATTAAATCCTGTTGTGTCAACGTCCTGTCTACTGTGTTTTGATTAAATGGATTTGTAAAAGGAGGCCGCAGAATATGTCTCTCATCAACATAATAGATTTTCAGTTTTTTTTTCTCTCTAAAATCTTTCAACTTGAGCAAATAATTATATCGATGAAATTTAATTTTTGGTTCCTCCATTAAAATTGAAGGGGGGCCTCTTAAACTCTTTTTATATGTATACCCTAAACTGTAAACAATCCTTTCAAAACTTTTCAAGTCGAGAATTTTTCTAGATCTTCCACTATATTTCGGATTAGATATATTATTCCTCCGCTTTGAAAATTCTTCATAAAGATCTTTTATTCGTGGATACAGATTTCCTCCTACAAACGTGTTAATGCATTCCATAAATAAAATATGGTCATTTTCATCAAAGCTGTCGTTTTGATATTGATTTTCTTTATGATATTGATTGTCATGTGAAATATTATAAATAAACATTTTTGGCAATCCTGTATAGAATGATACTCTTTCATAGTAATCTTCTAATGGAACTTGCAAGCAATTTCTGCTTTTTTCTTTTTCACATCTCTCAAGAATTGTTTTTATTATGGACATTACTTGTTCATCCACAGTTTTTGTTCTCATTCCTTCCACATGTGGATCAGATTTTCCTGGAGCACCGATATCCATATTAACTAAAATATAGGTTTTTAAGTTAAATTCAGGCTAATAGAAACTGTCATGCATTGAATTACCAAATTATAAATACCACTGTTGTCTTGAATTGGACTAAGATGTAAGTTATGTTGCTAATATAAATCTCGCCTTAGATTAGCAAAAACACTATTCGTCCTGTTTAGTAGCTTGCTTGCTTTCAGAAGTCAACTTCTGCAAGTTTTTTTGCTAATCTAAACCTTGTAACCTGGGTAGTCTCCTACGGAATTCAAAATTATTAGAACTTAGTTTGTTTTAGTTCTAAGTTTGTTACTCTTATTTATATGAATGAGCTTATTGCGATAAGCAATTTTTGACAAATAGTAGATATTATTTAACCCGATTAAACTTTCATATTTTATTGTTATTATTATAAAATTGAAAGCAAGGTAGCGCGATAGGTGTGAACAAATTACGCAAATTACGTTACAAAATAATAGTCAATAGTCCATCAATAGTCATAGACCAGGAAGATAATAGTGTTCTGTGCAAAACACAGACCAGGGAACCGAAAATACAATATAAAAATATGACACAGAAGTCAGAACCATAGACATAAAACACTATAGGGATAAAGAATACTCCTAGATAAAGGACCAAAAGGACAAACACAGAGTAGGTACATTATATAGATACGGAGGACAAAGACCAATCACCAAAGCACACACACACAGATTAAAGATATTGTATATTATGTCTTACGATAACCCAAGGATCTTATATAAAACAGGATTGAGAACCAAACATTTTTGTAATACTAAAATGAGACCTATTAAATTTTCCTTTAGAGTAGCTAATTTCTTATAAGCGGTAGCTAGCAAAAAGGGGTGCTGGGCGAGACTGATCCCTCCGGTGGTGTGTCCTTGTCTGACATCTTGCCATCTCATTTGGTAGAAATGGTATATATCTTTTTTATGATTTACCAAAACGAACAATCCACAGACTTTGAACTAATTTTAATATTTCTACAGTTTGTATAATCTTAATATATATAAATCTCGTGTCACAATGTTTGTCCTCAATGGACTCCTAAACTACTGAACCGATTTAGTTCAAACTTCGTGAATATCTGTCATATGGTCCAACTTAAAAGATAGAATAGTTTTTATCCCACGTGGACGAAGTCGCGGGCATCAGCTAGTTAACTTATGTATTTTATTGCGTTGCACTTACTTAAAAAATAATTCTGGTAAACGATGGTGGGTTTAAAAAAAAACAATCATAGTATTATTTAGATTTTAGGGTAACTATGAAATATGTGGATCAAAGTTTTTTCTACTCACGACATATCGCACCCTTGCCAGTTGATCATAGACAATTTTACTTGGCCTTTTTTTAGAAATGTAGAAATATCTTTGATCAGGTATATATAGAGGATCAGCTGCATTTTAATCAGCCATAGATAAATGACGTATTTTTTGAATGAAACAAATAGACCTGTTTCCAAGCCTTTCTCATTTATGGAAAGTTACGTTATTAGAACGAGACGGGCGGACTTTGGGCAAAGTAGAGGCCAGCATATTGATCACGCGCTGCGGAGCTGGCGTAAGGAAATTTCTTTTCAAAATTGCTTTGTTCCCGGCCCCCACGGTCCCATAGTTTCGACCCCATAAGGCTCAAATATACCTACTGTCCAGGGAGACTTTTGAGGTATCCACCTATTAGTAATTAATCAATAATTGCTTAAAATATAATATTTAAATAATGTTTCTGATATTTTTATGTAGAGTATATTTTTAATTATCGATATTTTTTATTTTTTAAATTAAAATTATCGATAGGCCCCTAGCCCTAAAAGTCTTTTAGGCTCCACCCATTCGGCCATTATTTGGTCCCGGAAGCTTCACTTGATATTTCTTGTAACACATCCTCTAGTATCTATATTATCAAAGAGAAATATAATGTCTCGTCTATGACTTTTCAACATGCTTTTCTATATGTTTGTGTTTTCTTTTTTTTTGTCTGCTCTGAGTGCACCGTGATTCTTATAATGCACAAAGCAAATTCATACCCGCAAAATATTTTATGTTGTTTTGCGAACATTGTAGACCTGTGTTTGAGTTATCTGTGGAAGGGACGGACCAACAGCGTCTCTTTGTGTGACAAGGAGACGCAGTTGGTCCCGAACAAAGTTGAGTTATCTGTGGAAGGGACAAGGACCCAACGAGGTAGAAGTCATGCTCGTTGAGTAGAGTAGGTATAGATCAATGCAAGGACAGTGATATAGAGTAATCTGTGGTCCCGAACAAAAATTGTACCTACGATACCTATCTCCTGTGCTTACGATTCAATATACTCTATGCTTACGATCATAGACATAAAACACTATAGGACAAAAAACACTTGCTTACGATCTACGACCATGTAAAATGCTGATTACAGTCCGACAAGGCTCTCTTGGCACTTGATGGAGGGCGCTGTTGCAAAACAAAGGCAGCCACAAAATAAAATCTCCTTAATTTTACTTCAATGTTAGTTTAAAATAGTTAAAAGTAAGCAAAAACAACATAACGTACAATAGTGATATATTGACAGAGCGAACTATCAAACAGTAGCACAAGATAGCGGCGTTAGTTCAGACTTTGGCCACGCGCCAAAATAGCCTTGTCGCACTGTATGTATATCAAAGGTAAAATAAAATGCCTTTT
Source organism: Coenonympha glycerion (assembly GCA_963855885.1). NCBI lineage: Eukaryota > Metazoa > Arthropoda > Insecta > Lepidoptera > Nymphalidae > Coenonympha > Coenonympha glycerion. The sequence continues at coordinate 7,750,715 of OY979637.1, read as the reverse complement.
ACTGACATGAGCTTATTAGGTATGTCTTTATGTATACAGGTATCTTAGCTTGCAAATTACGAAAAACATAATCAAGAATTTTGGGGGCAGACCTGTTTGTGTTTAGTTTGCTTACCTAACCAATTACTAAACCAATCTTGATGAAATTTGAAACATAAATAGACTAGAGCTTGGGAATGGACATAGGCTACTTTTTATCCCGAAAAATACCATTCCCGTGAGATATCGAAAATGCAAAACTCGCTGTTTGTAATATAATATAGCTAAGTAGAGCATATTATTGAAAGGGAACGGGAATGGGAACACTTTTAATCCCGGGGAAATCCACGATTCACCCGCGATTTGTAAAAACCAGAATTCACGCTGGAGGAGCTGCGGGCAACAGCTAGTAATATAATAATTATTAATTTGAGAGTAATCAGTAGGTACCTAATTTTATTGATTTACTTATTACAAATTATTCACACCATTTTTTTAAGGACTATGCTCGGGTGCCTTCAGCGTGCCTGCGTGGTATAGGAGGAGACTTGTATTTCTCTTGTAGGTACCTACTTAAATAAACTTGTAATTAAAATAAAATAAAAAATCCCACAAAAATCCCATACCTATTGATTAAGTAGGCAGGGGTGTTTACTGTTTAGTTTACTTTAATACTATAGAGAAAGGGAATATAATATTATACTCTTGATGGTACGGAACCCTCAGTGTGCGAGCCCGACTCGCACTTGACCAATTTTTTATATGTATGTTCAACGATTAGGTACTCGAAGACGCGTGAACTGATTTGAAATAGTTATTTTTTTGTTTGAAAGGTTATACTTCCATGATGGTCTTATTTTCATCAGGTCAGGATCTGATGGGATCCTGGAGAAAGCGAGGGACTCTTCAAATTTTATATGGATACTATAGAAACTATTTGGGTACTGTTTCAAAGAGTAATATATTTTCCAGGTTGTCTTATGGTCATCAGGTCAATCCGATCATGGGATCCTGGTGAAATAGAGGGATTTCTTCAAAATTTGCTAGTATAGGTACTTGAAGTGATTTGGGTATTTTTTTATAGTTCTGGTGCATTTGCTAGCAGATGCTGATTTGATGATATAGGTAGTCATCAAGTCAGGATCTGTTAATGGACTTTTGGGAATTTTTTATAACGCCTTCTGCATTTATTTGCTTTCCACTAAAAAGTAAAAAATAAAAATGGAAAATTATTTCCAAAAAACCAACTTCAAGTGCCACGACAAAGAGTGAAATAATTTTTAGTACCTACACCATTTCGCAGTCAGGCAATGTTTATTACAATCACGAATAGTCCTTACTATACAACTTAATGTGCGAAGAAACGACTAAATCGCCCGTTTTCGAATTGGTCGATAAATAACTAGAAGAGACTTGATTTTCGCCAATTTGGCGCTGATTGTTGCGTAACTTGGCGTGAGCGTCCAAGAAACTAAAATAAAATGGCTATTCAAAACACAGATTTTAATTCAACAACGGTCACTTCAGGCTCCGAATATACTACGTGTATAAGGTAGGGAACGAGTAATTGTATAGATGCATGAAAAAATATCACAAGAAGTGTTGCTCATAATATCCTGAGGGAACTACCTATACTATATAGGTAGTTCCCTCAGGAGTTCAAAAATGTACCATAAAATAAGTAACTTCCCAAAAAATGCCTAAAAACACTTGAACTAAGAATAATGAAAATGATATTATGAGGTTTGTCAGGTTTGTCACTATCACAGTTAGGGTTGCTACATTTTATTTTGCTATATTTAATTTTTTGAATTGAAAATAAAATAAGTACTTAATTGGAACTTCTTAACACGTTCATGGGTTTCTAGGTGCAAGTGAAAAGGTTAGCTGCGGGTACCTACACTATACGAATTAACCAACACCTTGTCTACTACCTATTGCTACAGGGCACAGGCAGCATAGTCTTCTCCCGAGCGTATGCTTGTTAGATTAAAATATATGTTAATTTTATTGACAAAAAAATATTTCAGATTTTACAATCGATAAACTAAAATCTGTGCGATAAACCTAAGAATGACAATATTCATTCAGTCAATGCCTTATCATCGCCTAGTCCTATATTATTCGGACCTCATAAATATAGCTCCCATTGCTTTAACTCAGGTATCAGGAAGTAAGGACTATTAGCTCAGGAAGTTTGCATTCTCGACCCAAGTGCAATGCATCACGGCCAACGGGCGCATAACATAAACAAAGAGGTGCGGCGGCTCGACGCCCGGGGATGTTTATCGCCGAATCACACGATGCATGCCACTCTGAATAACACTCTACATTTTTAAATACCCTACTGATTTAGCTTGTGAGGCTTTTAGAGCTATTTTGTATGCTTAGTAATAAAGTAGCTTTCGATTTTTCACCGCTCCCGCGGAAGCTATTGTAGGTATTTTTCTGGAATAAGAAGTAGCCTGTGGGTTAATCTCCATTTCTTTAGACAAATCGGTTCATTGAATTTAGCGCACACACGCGCACACACACACACACACACACACGTACACACGCACGCCCACAACCGCAACCTAATATTAGTGCATCGAAATACAATAGAATAAATAATAATATTCAATCCGGTCACGGCGTTAAAACTTTGCCAAGATTGTCTTGCGCTGGTATACCGGTTTCGTATGCGCGCATACACTGTGCACTCTCTATTTCCTCTCTCATAATTCGACGGGATGACAGCTGCTCCAACACAATCGGAGAAATATCAGGCACAGTACCGACGGTTTAACGTACTCTCCGAAGCACGGGGCTGAAAAAGCGCCTTCTAAACACCGGAGTATACTAAGAATTTCCTGATACAAAATCCCAACATCATTGGTATTCTTCAGAACATCTCGATACAGGATTCCCCACCACGTCCAACCTCAGGCGTACCTTAATTAGGTTTTGGTGATAAAAGTTAGTCTTCCCATGGGACTTAAATTATAAACCCATGGGTCTGGAAAGTAAAACTGGTAATGCTCAGCTTGTACAACAATTTGTAGGTTTCAGGTCACAGTTTTCTTGCTCCAGAGCCTTCAGAATGTAACATTAAGTAGGTACTAAGTACTTACTTAAAATTTGATATTATAATGATAAGAAAAGTAGAGCACAAGTCATTGACACTACAATATCACTGCCAAGTCTGGTCAGTAAAACTGGTAATGCTCAGCTTGTACAACAATTTGTAGGTTTCAGGTCACAGTTTTCTTGCTCCAGAGCCTTCAGAATGTAATATTCAGTTGGTACTAAGTACTTACTTAAAATTTGATATTATAATGATAAGAAAAGTAGAGCACAAGTCATTGACACTACAATATCACTGCCAAGACTCGATTGTTTTGGCTCTCTAAGCGAAGCCTTTATGCCAAGAGTTCATTTCTATGGCTGTTATTTATGTGAATGTGTCTATTGTGTGATAATATCTCGTCTTTTCTCATTACATTTGATATTTCCATATATATTTGTGACTATGTTTGTCTATTTGGATCCATGCTACTTGATTATTCTGCAGATGGGTTTTATTTGGTACCTATGTGATATCGGTCCTTATAGTCTTTACTATTAAATTAGGGTTTTATTTAGAAAAAATTAAACGACATCAATAATTAAATATGAAATCCACTATTTTTAATATCATTATTTTCCACTTTTGCTAGTTTATAGGTAGGGTAGTTCATTGGTTCGATTCGTGAAATAATTAAAATAGCGTGAATGTATTAAATATATAGAGACGGTTTGGTTTGGACTGCTTCGTCGCAATTGACCTTTTCCTTGGACAAATGCTAACATTTGAAAAAAACTTTGATTATGTATACCTAATCAAAGGAAAAAAGTGGGTAATCTGTTGGCGCAATGTCTAGGGACATGCGCCTTGCCGCCCATGTGTGGTGGGTGTCGGTGACATTCCATTCGCAGCTTCTTTAATTTAGCGTCCGTCTGTCGAGCAGTATGAAGACTATAGCGTTGTCCTGAAGCAGCAGTGGGCCAACCAGTTTCGGTACTGGTAATTTAATGACAAAATTTTGCATCATGGTTTGCAGTTATTGACAAAAGATCTACCACAAGCATCTCGTCAGTTCATTGAAAGCGCTAAAAAGAGTGTATGACATCAGCATCTGGTTCATCAAACACTCATCCCTAGCTTTAATAATAAAGACGTTTTTATACCAAGAAAACACATGTAATTCGCAAGTGGTCCACTTGCGCTGGACCAGCTAGTCTAAAATAAAATTTTAATTACCACGACATTCCGACTCTCTAGGTAGCGTTGCAGTAAAAACACAGAGATTGATTGGGTGCAGTTTTTTTGCAAATAAAGTGAATCGGTCCGAGCGTCTGAACTCGTTAAAGCGCAAGGCTATTGATGGAATGTCCGCTTCAATAACGATCACCGAGCAGCCGCATCCGTCAATGACAGGCGTGGAAGCGTACCTACTACCTAACCGCACGCTCTATAAATGTAGAGGCCTTGCCGGTTGCCTACTCTGGAGCCGAGAGCGATTTGTAGTGTCGCGCGTTTTCTGTTCTTGACTACAATTGTGGCGGATTTTACGTTTATGGATTTTAGGTAATTGCATTTGTTCTTGGGACTAGGCATCATCGAGGAAACTGAGCCCATTTGTCACGTTTTAATGTACGGCGTAAAATATGGTTTGATTAAAAACAGTCAAATTGCACTTCCACATAGGCCTAACTTACAGGCAATTATGAAATGTCAGAAATGCGGTCGCAAAACTTGCAAGAAGCTTAGTTGTATAAGAATATATTATAGGTGGTACTCGGCACTTGCTCTACAGTTTCGTTTCGTTTTTTTTAATCAAAAGTGAACTACCCGTGATAGCGCAGTGGTTCAGCTCTTTGCCTCTTCACTGGAAGTCCGAGGTTCGAATCTCAACCATTCATTTCATTAATCTCTATCCTAGACTGAATCAGGTATAGTCAACAAAAATGTGATAATATTACTACCTACTACCTACTGGGTTACCTATGCGTTTGTGGAAACTAAATGTCCCTTTAGAAAAACATCGGCAGAATACCTGCTTACGTCAGAGTCCTGTAATCTGCTTTCCACAATTAAAGACTATAAAGAGGTTGAAGAATGTTTTACACGCAGTGGTGGGTTAAAGCCGAAACAGATGAGTGCAGGGGGGGCAGTACCATCATCTCATTATTGTAATATTGTTTTGACATTTTCATACAGTGCCAATATGAGAATTTTAATACAATATTAATAATAATAAATTGCTTTATTTGAAACTTATGTTTTAGGTACGGTAACAAATGGGAACGATGATCCTGCATAAGTATGAACTGTTTTGCAGCGATCAACGCCGTCCTCATACAATATCACAATGTCTCAAGTGACAAACAATTGTAACTAGTTACAAAATATTATTACAAATGCATGCTGTAAGATTTGTGGTTATTGTGTGTGTGTGTGTGTGTGTGTGTGTGTGTGTGTGTGTGTGTGTGTGTGTGTGTGTGTGTGTTTGTTTGTTTGTGTGTGTGTGTGCGTGCGTGCGTGTGTGTGAGTGTGAGTGTAATATTACAATACTACTGCTATAAGAGACGGTGGTACGCTGAGCTCAGATCTGTTGTTTGATCGGCTTGGTTCTTGGGTCGTAAATAAAGGCTAATTCTATTTTAATTGCATCTAAGTTGAAGGAGTTATTTATGATCCCTCTCAGTTATAATACAAAATTCACATGTACAAAGTCCAAAGTAACTACTAGTAAAATCAAGTGAAGTCCAGAATAACACGTCTGTGGCAAAGTGTGGATAGTGTCCACCGTCCACTGCCCACGGTGATTGATTGCTTCAAAAAGTTTCAGCCCTTATTGCAATGCACAAGAAAATTGGAAAACGTAGAAATAAAACAATAGAACAACATCATATATAAAACCTTTACAAAAACTATTTTCTCTACACCCGTTATGCACTTCTTCTCCATATAAACATTAATACTGAAGATGACTTAGTAGTGAGTACTCACCTGAGTGTTGCCGCTTATCTCCTTGATCAATGAAAATTTATATGAATACAGAATCTGCGATTACGTTAAACGCAGTGTTTCAGCTCTTTATAGCTGACCCGGCAAACGTTGTTTTGCCATTAGGGATATCGAGAAATAGCATACCTACAACCACAGAGTAATTTTAATATACCATACAACCTACTCACGACCGACCGCCTTGACAAACCAAAATGAGACGTTTTCCAGCTTCTGAGTTTGCTTAATACTTTAAACTGGTAATGGAGGCATTAAGACGCGCTGTATGCATAAGGAATGAGCTGCCGCCGCAAGCCCCTATTTAATTAGCCGCTTTATAATGTGTTTTTACTATTTTAGTTCCAGAAAACACGATATTATACAAGTACTTTGGTGAGGAGACGTTGGGGGCCCTCGGGGCCAAAGTAGCTACATTAATAAAGTTGATGATGCGCCCATATTTGATTCAATTCAGGACTAAAACGCTGGTACAGACTAAACAAAAAATGTTTGTTTTCTTCTAAAGGGAATGTTGTTATTGTTATGAGTATTTATTGAGCGCAATATCATTGTTTCGATACAATTTATACAGTTGTACCACTTGTACATTGGGGATTTACTGCACAATGCACATACAGGCACCGTTCCCAACACCATAATTTTAATAGGTAAGTACTAAGTATCGAACTAAAATTGTAATTTTCATGCTGTTAATCTCCTCCACCTGTTAATCACCTTATTCGGCTGTTTAGTGTAGAAACAGAAGGTATGAATTAAACTAATAAATGTAGGTTGAAGTTACATATTTAGACATGCGTACAAAAATTTGGCAGCAACTAAAATAGAGTTTACAGTAAATTCAGTTAGGTAGCTACTAATTAAGTAAAGCACGTCATGTTACAAGTCAGTAAAGTATGCCCCTGTGTGAGTGCCGCCTTTCTTCGCTCCCTGAGAACAAAAAGAAAGTTAGATTAAAAGCGACTCATTGTTCTACTTGTACCTCCCTAATACAGTCAGCAGGAGTGAAATCTTAATAACAAGAAGTAATTTTGGCCCCGGTTTCCAGATTTTCTTTATAAGATTAGTTCTCCAATTTTCCTTTAGGTGTTGAGATAAATCAACCACGTCTTTTGCCTAGCCAAGCATCCAATTCGAAAAACGATCTGCACATTATTCTAGAAGAACCTATATGCGTTTACCTTTAGAAAAGCGTTACAACCAGTCTTACGTAAATGCCTTACTTAGGTTCTATTCACAGACCATGAGGCCGGTAACAACCCAGTTGTAAAACTGACTGATCAATGTACCTAATTCCGATTATAAAACATTTCCGAACACATTTTTTTAAATTGTCCAATGCATAGGAAATGAAAATTGAACATAATATATCTACTCGGAGATATTATATTATTGTTTTAGAAACTCTTTAAAAATTTATTTTACAGGTTTTCAACATTTCCTAGGACTTATAAATAATAGGAAGATATTTCCGATTTACCAGATTATAATTTTATTTTTATTTCATAATTATTATATTATTATATTTCCCTGTTACCTCTTACAATATCTAGTGAGTGGAACTATAATTTTTTCATCTAGATTGATCTAGGTAAAATCCTCCCACAATTCAAAATAGAATGTGCAATAGAAAATTTTATTCACAATGCTTAAAATAACAGTTCAGATTAGTGTTAAACAATGAATGAATTATAAATACATTTAGCAGCGCACGTTTCAAACCATTTCTCTTCTTATTCCCCTGCCCATTTGCAGATCTCAAAACCGTGCTATTACTCAGCAATAAATTGGCGTTGGGGCCGTCATATATAAATTCTAAACGGCACTTCTATGTGACTGAACTTTTTCAGTCACTTTAAAAATGCTACGTTTTTAGGATTCTCGTATATCTATCGTGGTAAATTTTAGAACAATCTCCGAGTAGGTCCTTATTGCAGCAAATTATTTACACACACCGAATAATAAATGTGTAATATTGGTGACCCTGTAGTATAATGTGCCTGCTCACCTATTTCGTCAGCTTAAAATATAGTAATTAAATATTCTGTGAAAATTTGAAGCGCCTTTACCGTTATTAAGATCTAGCAAAAACAAGCAAAAAAAAATAAAAGAAGTTAAACATTAAAAGAATCACTTTTGTTCATGAATACGAGTATAATTTACATGTAGGTACTTTTGTTGGCGAACCGCAAAGCTAACTTTGTTTTTGGTGGTTTATTGTTATTTTCAACAAAAGTATAAAAGTTAGGGAGTTGATTTTATTTTTCCTGTAAAATATACATTAATGTCTATTGATCAGAATTTTTTCAGATTTTTCGATCGATAAACTTCGGAGATAAGGGGGGGGGGGGACGGTAGTTTTTTCAACAGTTTGCTCAATAAATCAAAAACAATCAGGCATACAAATACATAAAAATCGGTTTTAGAATACACAAGTAACGCCCTTTCAAATGATACCCCACTCAATATTGTTACCTCATTTTGAAAATTCGAAGCCCCGGTTTTCCCCCTTTTTAAATAAAAATAAAAACAATTTTCAATGTTTTATGATTGCAATGGCGTTGGGTCACTATTACCTAAAACTATTCCAAATTTCAAGTCGATAGCTTTGATAGTTACTGAAATAATCGAGTGTGACAGACGGACGGACGGAAGGACGGACGGACGGAAGGACGGACGGACGGAGAAAGTCTCACCATAAGGGTTCCATTTTTACCAAATTGGTATGAAACCCTGAAAATCACGTTTGTTGTATGGGAACCTCCTTAAATATTTAATTTATTCTATTTTTTAGTATTTGTTGTTATAGCGGCAAAAGCTATATTATCTGTGAACATTTCAAGTTTGTAGCTATCACGGTTCAAGAGATACAGCCTGGTGACAGACGGACGGACGAACAGCAAAGTCTCAGTAATAGGGTTCCTTCTTTACCCTTTGGGTACGGAACCCTTAAAAGCTGATTATGCAACACCAAGAGCAAAAGATTGACAGGCTACTCATCAACCAGATGAGGGGCTCCAAGTGCAAATTTCACGCCATTGTAAGACTAGAATCCGGTGGAAGAAGTTAATCCGCACGAGGTTTCAAAATACCAAGACCACGATCTTCAGAAGTAAAGGGACAACTGGAGAGAGAGAAACTAAAATAATCTGAATTCAACTTAAAAAGTCAGCTAAAATTTTATGGTAAGACTAGAGTTTGTCCTGGAGTTTTCCGATCAGGTAACCTCACATTGATAGTTTACAATGAAGCAAATGTATTCAAAGTAGAAGTCCATGATTACTGGGAAAAATGAGACTAAAGAATGTCTCAGGATGATGAGCGTAATGCAGTGTGTCATAGGATGCAATGTAAAGTCATGGGACGCACTGCATGCATGTCTCTTATCATCATTGACGTATACTCTAGACGGGGCGGACAGCGCGAAAAAATGTCGCCAGTTTATGGGAGCAAAACCCCCTCCGGCGTCAGTAGTAAGCTGTAAGCCTACGCAGTATTTCGCAGGAGTTTCGAAACATGGCGCTACATTTTCTTGTATGAAGAAGGCTTACGTAAAATGTTCGGATGGGCCTATCTTGACCATTATTATCAATGCTTATCATACTCTGTTAATTAATTATGTTTGTAAGGAAAAAAAACACTATTATTGACAGTATGTTATGGAAATTGCTATTTTCATTTCGTGAGAATCAATGACTCTCCAGAAATGAAAAGTAATCTATGTCACTCTCCACGCTTTCAATTACGTCTGTGCAAAAAAATCACGTAATCCGTTACTCCGTTTTGACAACGAATATAATATAATATTACTAGTTTTGACGTGATTGAAGGATAAATAAACAAACAAAACAACAAACTCACATTTAAATTTATACATGAAGATATTTAAGCATGTTATTTAAGCTGAAATAATTACATTATCTACATAATAACGAGTATTTTTGAAACCGAATCGTAAGAATATAAATAAAATATTGGTGTGTTAAAAAGACGAATGTAAAGTCGTCATATTCAGGACATCTCTGCTTAAAATGAGTAGTATCAGGAAATTCGACCCTATTTTTGGGAGGTAGAGCTCTCAAAGAAACAAATATTTGCAAGGTTACGCCGCCGTTATGTAAATAGCTGCTATATTTTGTCACCTGTATGCAAAGATATATTTTTTGGCGAAGAAAAATTCTTGTTAGAAATATTGCATAAGGAGAATTCTTGTTATAGAGTATTACGAAAATGGAAACTTTTTGCGATTTATTTTTAAATTATTTTACTTTTATGTAAAGTAAGGTGTGGACCAAGTTACAATTGGCTTTAAAATACAATAAAATTTAATATTTACCTACAAAAAATATAAGCACACCGTCCAACTGATCATTTATGGATTGCCCAAGACGCTGACGCTCTTACCTATTTGTATGATTAAAAATAGTCTTTGAGCTAAATAAGCGCCAGCTAAATATAAAAATTTCATGAAAATAAAATAATAAATATATAAATTAAAAACATAAAATTAAATTTAATTTTATTGTTTAATAACTTTTTTTTTATTGTTGTTATCGTAAGGTTATTTTCATAGAAAAACACTACCTACATATTTTTAAAAGCTTACTTTTTGGGCGATATTAATTTTGTTTACTCTACTTTCCTATACAGGTATGTAAATGTAGGTGTATCTAAGTCGAATACTCGAAAAGCAATTTGCAATCGGCCGAGAGTTCAAAGAAACGAATCTCGCAATGTGCTAGCACGGTTTATTAAAATTTGAAACTTCATTTTACTGAATAAATTGCTTCTTGACTTTTGCTATCTTCAAGATAAAATATAACAGGCGGTAATCAGTAACCGCAAATATTATTCGAAAAGTAATAGGTACCTACTATTCTCAGAATTCAGAAGAGATTCCAATATTTATTATAAACTCGTATTTTTCGTGGAACAAGATTTTCGAGTATTACCTACCCCGACTTCCATTCTGATTTTAATGTATCATAAAATTAAGGTATATTCGTGTTAAGAAAAAATATTAAGGCCTACATGTTAGATATCTAACTCAGGATGAGCATCAAAGTTTTTAACGTAGGTAGTTCACATACATATGCATGTCAGTACGCAATCATGCAAGTACGTATGAATATTAAAAATACATACATCTATACACACCCTCACACATACACACACATATTATTTAAGTCACGAAAATTGCAATTCCTATCGATTAAATTCATCATTCTAAACGCATTCGTCCACAATTCATTTCTAATTTCAGTTCCACTCATTGATCTATAATATACCTCTTTGGTTCCACTCGATTCGTGTACAGTAGGAAATAGTCCTCGGTCCTTATTTAACGTTTGGCACTTCGTAAATTGAATCGCTTAATCGTACCACAGTGGGAGTGGAGTGAGGAATCATTGGCAGGTTCAACTCGTAATTATGTTCGAGGGTGTAACTTCGGTAGGGTTAAGCGATTAAACGAGTGAGTATCTTGATTAACCTTGCTCGAGGAACGAGGAATTATTTTACCCAGCCCCGAATTTTTTCAACGCAGAAATGAAAAAGCTTTCCTGGCCACTTTATGATAGCGACAGAGGCAGATCAAACCACAAACATTTTAAAACTGAACACGTAAAAATAGAGACTGCATCGTTATATCATGGATTATGCATAGAACATAAGGTTGTTGTTTACTCATCTTGGAATTATTTATAACATCGCACATTTGTGTTCAATGTCATGCTCATGAGGCGCCGATAGAAATGGTGGACTGAAATGTAATGATATGTTTACACATTGCAATAAATCTATGACTTTACGCTTCCTCTGAGTTTGTTGTGAGCTTTTTTTCAGTGGCAGGGCGCCACCTTTGGAAACTCAGTTTTAAGATGTACAATAGTTATCACCAATATTCTTCGTAAGTACTTGTAAGCACAGAATATCATAAAAGCTGTAAGTTAGGCCTATGTGAAACTTCATTTTAAGAAATATTAAGCTCGTTATAGTCTTATAGGAAGTAATATATCAATAGCCATAAACCATTTAGTTCCATTCTGTGACCGTAAATACATACAAATATTATACCGACTACGGACCAACTTGGAAAACAAATACCGCATTTGGTAGCGCGCTCATGGGTTTGATTATTACAGGCATGATTTACCTTAAAATTTTAAAATTTCTCTACATTTTCTAACTTGGCTCAGGTCTGGTCTGGTTGGAGGATTTGATCATTTAACTTTATCTCCTCCATCCAAAATGGTAAATGTCTTGACAGACGATAAAGGACGAAAAACATAACGCACTTAGAACACTAATAATAAAGGCTGACGATCATCGCAAAACTGCTTAAATTACATAGAAGATACCTAATGTAATAAAATTCGTCCATTAATCCGTCGTAATGCCTCGGATTTAACGCGGCTTATAAAGGGTGCAAAATGTCTCTCATATGCCTACATTCGCTACCTCTGATGTAATTGCGATTTGTGACTCATGACTCGTGAGCATGATATTGAATAGAAATGTGCGATGTTATAAATTGCAAGATGAGTAAACAACAACCATAGGTTGTGTGCATAAAATCCATGATATTATGATGCAGTCTCTATTTTTACGTGTTCAGTTTTAAAATGCTTACGGGTATAGCAAAAAACCGAAAAACCGACGGAGCCGCGGGCAACAGCTAGTTTAATTATGAAATTTATGATGTTTGTGACTCAAAGATCTTTGCAAAACTTGTCCAGCTAAGTAGTGCTTACTTACCTACTTACATCGTAGCCTAGGTACTACGTTCCGATCAACGTGCTTAAATTACTTATCTACATACTAATAAGTAAAATATCATAAAACATCAACATTATTTATCTATCTTATTGACACAGTGACAACTTAATTAGTTCTTCGGGATCGTTGGCCAGGGGTGATCGATTAACACTTAACGGCCCATTATCCCGGTTTTTAGCGACTACGCCACTTTTCAAAGCAATTCAAAGTCATGAAAAAGTTGTTTTTTTTCACTGTTAAAAATACATATTAAAGATACATGCTTTATCTCTATAATGGCCTCATGAAAACACGATAAGTTAAACTTGCCTCGATCATAAAAATTTTTGAAAACAGGTCGTTTTTGTTCATTTTTTTAATGGTATTTCCAAAGCTTTAGACTAAATTTCATAAAAATTATACGTAAAGTAAGCTCATTGTATTGCCTATCCATTGAGCAGGCAGATATTAAATAAAAAAATTGCTGCAAAATTTCGCCTAACAGAAGTCATAAAATGGTCTAACGCATCGAATAAACGATGTACTCAGTGGCTCACGAGCCTCCATACGAGACGGACCTGCGCAAGTTTTCACGACTCACGCTCCTTTCGCGCTAAAATTATTTATTTTTTAAATGCGCTGGAAAAAAAAACTATCTGACAGGAAGCGAAGGAGAATTTAAAAAAATTATATAGTAAGTGTTTCTTGAGTTTATCAAAATACCTAGTCCTCAAAAGCTCCGAAGAAACTCTGATACGAACTAAGAAAATTATGGTAGGTAGTGTAAATTCCACCACGTGCAAATAACATCACGCGTACCTAACCACAGTCTAAATACCACCAGTGTGTCCGGGATCGAACTAACGATAATTTAGGGGGGTGTTCTATACCTCATTACAAACAAAAAAAAACCCCCACAAAGGGGGGCGCCCCCTCTCCCCCTCCCCTGTAGAGCCATTTCAATTTTGTATGCGTTTTTTGGGTATGTGCACACAAAATCAGTAATAACTTTAAAGTCTGTTGCTTCACATGTCCTTAAATGGTCTTATTCGACTGGATACAATACTCTCCATTGCTGGATACCTAATAATAGTGTAAAACGTAAAAATAAAAATAAGTAATTAAAAAACACGATTGCCCTGTTATAAAACGAACTAAAACGTAAAAAACGAGATATTTTAGTTGAATAGATAAATTCATATGGCAGTCGGGGGACCTCTTAGAATAGAACTTGTTCCTTAGAACAGCCCCCCGACTGCCATATGAATTTATCTGTTCAACTAAAATAACTAGTTTTTTACTTTTTACACGACTGCCCATAAAAAGGAGTGTAATGTTTTTAGGGTTCATGTATGTATGTATGTATGTATGTTTGTATGTATGTAATGAAATGAGTGACATTTCATTCATTTGAATTTGCCACGCTTCGCGTATCTATGCTGTCTGTCGCGTGCCTGTGATATAGTGATTGGTGATCTGTGTCTATGATTTAATGGCGTGTGACGCTCGGATTGTTTTGTGCATTTTATCGTTATAATAACTTGTAGAAGAATGTGATTGAGGACTCGATATATAGTGAACTTTAAATGTCGTTTCTTTGTAATTTCAGGTGAGATAGAAGTGTAATTGTCGTAACTTGATAATAACTTGATGATTGTAAAGACTTGTTAAATAAAACAAAACTTTGTAATTTCAGAGAAACAATTTGTGGTTTGTTTTGGAGATCCTCAATACCTTATAAAACGACATTTTTGTGAACTAAAAGAAGATGGACCGGCTTCAATTTGAGTTTACAATGATAGCCTCAAATGATGGCAAATCAAATGTATTAGCCATAACCTCAATATCTACTGAAGAAGGAAAATGTTATGTTTTACCCGAGGAACTGAAGCCGGTGAGTCATCATACATATATTGTTAAAACGAACACTTTCACAAAAGTAAAAAATAGCATTAAAAAAAGACACCAGAGTAGAAAAGTATGGATAAAGTTGGATGAAAATCTAAAGAAGACATATGTAGATGAGGAAGGTAATATGCAATTTTTAGATCAATATTTAGATGAAATGAGCACAACACAAGCAAAGGACAAAAATGACACTTTGCAACAAATCTTGGAACAATTAATAGAAACTACAACTAAGAAAGAAAGTCAACATAACTTAAAACATATCTCAGAAAAATTTATTATTGAAAAATTCACAAGCAAAAATCCTAATGCGATGCAATGGATAGAAATTTTTGAAAAAGAGTGTGCGCGCTTTAATATAACAAAAGATGAGACAAAAATAGATATTTTGAGGTTATTTTTAGATAAACCTTGTTTGGATTGGTATAGCTCGATGATCATAAAACTAACAATAAATTCTGAATGGAGTGAATGGAAAGACAAGTTTTTAGAAACTTTTAAAAACCAAGGATGGGACATAGTCACATATGCTCTCGCATTTAGGTATAAAGAAGGACAGTTAATTGATTATGCCATAAAAAAAGAACGGCTTTTATTAGATATAAACAAATCTATAGATTCCAAAACAATGATAGATCTTATTGCAACTGGTTTACCTGGATTTATCTTAAATAAGTTAAACAGGGATGAACTCAACAACACTACTGACTTGTTCAACGAGATAAGAAAATATGAAGGCACGATGTATAAGAAAAACAGAATCAACATTATTTCATATAACAAAATTGCAACCTGTCATAACAGAGGCTGAAGAAGATGAAGGAGATGATAATGAATATGAAGATGACTTATAAGTACATTTTACAGATATATTGCTTAGAATTTTCGCTCTTAGGGGGGAGATGTAATGAAATGAGTGACATTTCATTCATTTGAATTTGCCGCGCTTCGCGTATCTATGCTGTCTGTCGCGTGCCTGTGATATAGTGATTGGTGATCTGTGTCTATGATTTAATGGCGTGTGACGCTCGGATTGTTTTGTGCATTTTATCGTTATAATAACTTGTAGAAGAATGTGATTGAGGACTCGATATATAGTGAACTTTAAATGTCGTTTCTTTGTAATTTCAGGTGAGATAGAAGTGTAATTGTCGTAACTTGATAATAACTTGATGATTGTAAAGACTTGTTAAATAAAACAAAACTTTGTAATTTCAGAGAAACAATTTGTGGTTTGTTTTGGAGATCCTCAATACCTTATATGTATATATGTATGTTTGTGTGTATGTGTGTATTTGCAAAGTATGTAACTATGTATGTATGTATGTATGTATTTATGTATGTATTTATGTATGTATGAGATGTTTCTTTATTCCTCCGTAACTTCTGAACGGCTTAACAGATTTAGATATATGGGATATCGTTAGAATCCTTGGATCCTCCCGAGTAACATAGACTATAATTTTTTGGGAAAAATCAATATGGCGGATGTGAGGCGCCATTTTCAAAAGTGGAAAAAAATTTTTTTCATCAACTATCATAATATGGGTATCAAAATGAAGGTATTGGAGAATAGTAACAGAAAATACCTTCACCTAACTGCTGACCATCACTAAAAACATAAAATAAAAATAAGTAATTAAAAAAATTTAAAAAAAACAGCCAAGTGCGAGTCGGACTCGCGCACCGAGGGTTCCATACTATAAAAGAAGTAAAACGTTAAAAGAATCACTTTTGTTCAAGAATTCACGAGTATAATTTACATGTAGGTACTTTGTTGGCGAACCGCAAACCTAACTTTGTTTTCGGCGGTTTATAGTTATTATCAAAACAAAAGTATAAAATTAAGGGAGTTGATTTTATTTTTCCTGTAAAATATACGTTAACTTCTATTGATCATAATTATTTCAGATTTTTCGATTGATAAACTTCGGAGATAAGGGGGGGGGGGGAACGGTATTTTTTTCGACAGTTGGCCCAATAAATGCAAAAGTATCGGGCATAAAAATAAATAAAAATTGGTTTTAGAATACACAAGTAACGCCCTTTCATATGATACCCCACTCATCACTCACGGATTTATGATAATAGCGTAGATAAAGTAGTGTATGAAACTCTACATAATTTGGTATTAAAACACTCGTGTGATACTATTAAAAAACTCACACTCATGTTTTAATACCCCCCATTATGCATCCGTTTCATAAACTACTATTTAGTTCGTTTTATAACAGGGCAGTCGTGTTTTTTAATTGTTGAAACTGAAATTATTTTAGAAGGATTCAAGGCTTCTATTTCTATGAACGGTCTCATTTACAACAGAATGATTGGAGATGGTGATGCGTCGACATATGTAAGGATACTCAATGCCAAACCATATGAAAATCAAAATGTGGCCGTTGAAAAAAATTGAGTGTCGCAATCACATATTACGCAACTTTTGTAAATAACTACGCGGACTGGCAGCAGAAACAAATGCCCTGAGACATCGAAAAACACTTACCAATATAAGAATTATGATAATGAGATAAGCTATCGTGAAATATATATATATATGTAATGAAATGAGTGACATTTCATTCATTTGAATTTGCCGCGCTTCGCGTATCTATGCTGTCTGTCGCGTACCTATGATATAGTGATTAGTGATCTGTGTCTATGATTTAATGGCGTGTGACGCTCAGAATGTTTTGTGCATTTTATCGTTATAAAAACTTATAGAAAGAATGTGATTGAGGACTCGATAAATAGTGAACTTTAAATGTCGTTGTTGTATTTTCAGAGAAACAATTTGTGGTTTGTTTTGGAGATCCTCAATACCTTATATATATATATATATATATATATATATATATATATATATATATATAGTTATCTCTTCTAGGAGTTCTTTGATCCAGTGGTACGTATAATCAGTTTTATGTTGATCCGTCCGAATTTGTTGATCCGAACCCGATTTGTTGATCCAAAGCCATATGTTTCTGATTTTGTGGCTCAGTGGATCAACAAAATGGATCAACAAATGACATCCAATATTTTTGAGTAGGTACTAAAAAATTATACAAATCCACTCCGTAGTTGTTTGATCCGATTCAAACGGACTAATCACACGGCTGCTTGTCACTGATTGGTCGAATCGATCGCTACACGAGCACATTGACCTCAACCTCATGCGTCATTACGCACCTAGTGTGGGTATAATGGTGGGCGAGTACCTACATACGACGTGTTTTTTTTAATCACATACAAGTTAAGATTGGAAGGGGTAGGTTTACGGCAGTTTTAATACAGTAATCTATATATATAAAAGAAGAAACTGACTGACTGACTGACTGACTGACTGACTGACTCACTGACATATCAACGCACAGCCCAAACCGCTGGGTCTAGAGATTCCAAATTTGGCACATAGATACCTTATGAGGTCTAGGGGAGCACTAAGAAAGGATTTTTCAAAATTCACCCTCTAAGGGGGTGAAACGGGGGTCCGAAGTTTGGATTTTATCAAGTTAAAATACGTCTTCACGCCGCAATTACTATACCGATTTGGCTAAAATTTGGAATGGAGGTATATTATATCTTGCATTACCACATAGGCTACTTTTCATCCCGAAAAAATTCATGGTTCCCGTGGGATAAGTTAAAAACCGAAATTCACGCGGAAAAAAAATCTCACGCCGTAAGTACACAACGGATTTGGATGAAATTTGGAATGGAGATAGATTATATCCTGGGTTAAACAACGGGGTACTTTTCATCCCGGAAAAATCCATGCGTTTTTCAGGAGAAGGGAAAAACAGATATTCACGCGGGAAAAATACTACTTCCCGCCGTAATTACTGTACTGATATGGCTGAAATTATGAATAAAGATAGATTGTATCCTGCATTAATATAAAGGCTACTTTTCATCCCGGAAAAATCCGTGGTTTCCGCGGGAAACCTGAAACATTGATGTTCACACGCGAGAAATACTACTTTACACTGTAATTACTGAATTAATATGACTGAAAATCGGAAAAGAGATAGATTTTATCCCGGATTATTACAAAGCCTACTTTTCATCTAGGAAAATTCCGTGGTTTCTATGATAATAGTGAAAAACAGAAATCCACGCGTGAAAAATATTCCTTCATGCCGTAATTACTGAACTGATTTGGCTGAAATTTAGAAGCGATTAGATTATCCTGGATTAATACAAAAGCTACTTTTCATCCCGGAAAAATCTATGATGTCCGCGGGAATACTGAAAAACTGATATTCACGCGGTAAAAATACTACTTCACGCTGTAATTACTGAACTGATATGACTGAAATTCGGAAAAGAGATATATTTTATCCTGGATTTATACATAGGCTACTTTTCATCCCGGAAAATTTCATGTTTCTATGATAATAGTGAAAAACAGAAATCCACGCGGGAAAAATATTCCTTCATGCCGTAATTACTCCACTTATTTGGCTGAAATTTGGAATAGAGATAGATCTTATCCTGGACTAATACGAAGGCTACTTTTTATCACGGAAAAATCTATGGTTTCCGCGGGAAAACTGAAAAACTGACATTCACGCACGAAAAATACTACTTTACGCTGTAATTACCGAACTTATATGAATGGAATTCGGAGAGGAGATAGATTTTATCCTGGATTAATACATAGGCTACTTTTCATCCCGGAAAATTTCATGGTTTCTATGATAACAGTGAAAAACTGAAATCCACGCGGGGAAAATATTCCCTTCATGCCGTAATGACTGAACTGATTTGGCTGAAATTTAGAATCGAGATAGATTATATCCTGGATTAATACAAAAGCTACTTTTCATCCCGGAAAAATCTATGAAGTCCGCGGGAAAACTGAAAAACTGATATTCACGCGGTAAAAATACTACTTACTTCACGCTGTAATTACTGAACTAATATGACTGAAATTTTATCCTGGATTGAATACGTAGGCTAAGGGCTACTTTTCATCTCGGAAAATTTCATGACTTCTACGAGTATGATCATAGTGAAAAACAGAAATCCACGCGGGGAAAATATTCGTTCACGCCGCAACTACTAAACCGATTTAGATTAAATTTGGAATGGAGATAAATTATATCCTGGATTAACACATAAGCTACATTTTATATAGGATTAGTTAAAGACAGAAATTTACACGCAAAAAATTGTTCACGCCGCAACTACTGAATCGATTTGCCTGAAATTTGGAATGGAGATAGTTTAAATCCTGAATTAATGCCTAGGCTACTTTTTATCCTGGAAAAATTCATGATTTCTATGATAGAAGTGAAAACAGATATCTACGCGGGAAAAATATTCCTTCACACGTTACTTACTAAACTGATGTGGCTGAAATGCGGAATGAAGTTCGATTTTATCCTGGATTAATACAAAGGCTACTTTTTATCCCAAAAAAATCCATGGTTTCCGCGGGGAAACTTAAAAACAGATATGCACGCGGGAAAAATACTACTTCACGCTGTAATTACTGAACTGATATGACTGAAATTCAAAAAGAGGATAGGTTTTATCTTAGACTAATACATAGGTATATTTTTATCCCGGGAAAATCCATGGTTTCTAAGAAAATTATAGTTAAATAGCAGATATTCATGCGGGAGAAA
This sequence comes from Coenonympha glycerion, assembly GCA_963855885.1. Lineage (NCBI taxonomy): Eukaryota > Metazoa > Arthropoda > Insecta > Lepidoptera > Nymphalidae > Coenonympha > Coenonympha glycerion. The sequence continues at coordinate 7,730,393 of OY979637.1, read as the reverse complement.
TACTCCATCGTGCCGTCACTTCTGAACCGATTGGGCTGAAATTTGGAATGGAGATAGATTATATCCTACAATCAACTACTTTTTTCTCGGGAAAATCCATTGTTTTCGTGATAATACGGAAAAACAGATATTCATGCCGGGAGAAAATTTATTCCTTCACGCACGAATACTGAAAATTTTTGGTTTAAAGTTGAAATGAAGATAGATTTCATGTAAATTAACACAAAGGGTACTTTTTATTCCGGAAAATGGATGGTTCCCGTAGAATAGTTAAAACTAAAATTTACGCGTGCGAAGCCGCGGGTATCTGCTAGTAATTTAATAAAGTGCATGGCATCCTACCGGGGCGTTAAATTGTTGGATGGCACGGTTTTGCCGGTGACTACCCACGGCTGGAGAAGCTACCAGACTGGACCAGAGAAAATTTAGAAATTGTAAAATTCCAAATTGTCACCGTCGGAAATCGATTTCGGGACGGTTTCCTTGTTATAAAACCACGGCGCTCAGCACTGAGCCAAGGAAGTTGTCGGAAAAGGCTCGAGGTCTGGGTTCGATCCCCGAATCGGGTCAATAAATAGTATTGGCGGTCTCAAACCCGTGCCTCGGAGAGCACGTGTAGCTGTTGGTCCTGAGCTTGATCTCTCCCCGGTCGTGTCGGAATCTGCCGTTCCATGAGATTGCGGGAATTGAGAGTGTTTGCGCACACACTTGCAGATGGCTAATCTCTGTGGAGATTGGTCATGGGCACTGATTCATACCATTATCATCATCGTTATCATCATCAACCCTTTGGCATGCCGAATGCCGACCCACTACTGCACACGAGTCTCCTCTCAGAATGAGAAGGTCATAGTCCACCACGCTGGTCAAGTGCGGATTGACAGACTTCACACATCAGCATCATGGAGAACTCTCAGGTATGCAAGTTTCCTCATGATGATGAAGAGTTCTCCTTCACTGTTCAAGTAAGTGATATTTAATTGTTTAAATTGCACATAACTCTGAAAAGTTAGAGGTGTGTGCCCGGGATCAAACCCCGTACCCCCAACAAAGAGGCCGACGTTCTAATCACTAGGCTATCACCGCAATCATTATAGGTATCTTTAAATTCTGGGAGTATTCGTGGGCGAAAGTAAATACCTAAATAATGATGTTGCATGTACGCGAAGCGACGTACTCCTAATAGCCTAGCGGGTAAAGCCCCCGCCTCCTGTTTGGGGATCCGGGGTTCGATTCCCAGGCATGCACCACTGACTACTTGGAGTTATGTGCATTTAAAGAAATGAAAAACCACTTGCTTTGAACACCTAAACTTTGCACGTGCTTTGACCTAAATCTTTCTCAATTTGAAAGAAGACCTGTGCTGAGTTTGGGGTTGAAATGATAATGATTATGATATACTTGTATTATGTATACCATTGTGCAACTTATGATAAGTACCTACAGGTAATCTCTCTAGGAAAAAACCGGCCAAGTGCGAGTCGGACTCGCGCACCGAGGGTTCCATACCATAAAAGAAGTAAAACATTGAAAGAATCACTTTTGTTCATGAATTTACGAGTATAATTTACATGTAGGTACTTTTGTTGGCAAACCGCAAACGTAACTTTGTTTTTGGCTGATTATTGTTATTATCAAAAAAAGTATATTAGTCAGCGAGTTGATTTTATTTTTCCTGTAAAATATACGTTAACTTCTATTGATCATAATTATTTCAGATTTTTCGATTGGTAAACTTCGGAGATAAGGGGGGGGAACGGTATTTTTTTCGACAGTTTGCCCAATAAATCAAAAACTATCAGGCGTAAAAATAAATAAAAATTAGTTTTAGAATACACAAGTAACGCCCTTTCATATGATACCCTACTCAATATTGTAATCTCATTTTGAAATTTTATCGACCCGGTTTTCCCCCCTTTTTAAATAAAAATAAAATCAATTTTCAAATTTTTACGATTGTTATGATGTCGGGTCACTATTTCCTATAACTATTCTAAATTTCAAGTCGATAGCTTGAATAGTTACTGAAATAATCGAGTGTGACAGACGGACGGACGGACGGACGGACGGACGGACGGAGAAAGTCTCACCATAAGGGTTCCATTTTTACCATTTTGGTATGGAACCCTAAAAAGGTAAAGTGGTTATGAAGATTGTTTTATTTAAACAAAGGTGACACTTTAAAGCATTTTGTCTTATATCTGTATAATTGACACACGGTCTATGGTACGCAGAAGACCTACAATGCGCTTCGAATGCAATACAATAACGCCTTCAGGGTGATGTTGGGGCTCCTCCTACACTGTAGCTTATTAGCGATGTCTTGGAATGCGCACACTGATGGCAAGAGTAGCATCGCTGATGCCAAAGATAATTAAAAAACTAAATTTGATTACTCTATGCTGATGCGCAGAGTGAGCGGGAGTACCAACACCGACGCCATGCTAAGGGTCGTTAGTAAGAAACGCGACTCCCCCGTACTGAGGCACTGGATACATACATGCCTGTGCCCGGTGCCTCGGTATGTAACGGCAGATATCTAAATTAGGTTTAGGTATGTCTTTGTTATTTGTACCTACTTAATATCGCTTGAACGAGAAGCAATAATTCTAAACAAAGGCTTCCGGTTTATGTACTTTAACTTTACATAGACCTTTCAAATAAAAAAGAATTATTGAAATCGGTTCCCAATTGACGGAGTTAGGTTGTAGCCAAAAAATAAAAAAACGCATCGAATTGAGAACCTCCTCATTTTTTTTTAACATAAGTAGAGAATTGTCTCCCGAAGTATTTGACATTATATCACAGACTAAAATGGGAAATGCTTTCCAAAAAACCAACTTCAAATGCCACTACAAAGAGTGAAATAATTTTTATTTAAATTTTAGTCGGGCAATGTTTCATACAATCCCTAATAGTCCTTCTTACTTACTTGATGTGCGAAGAAAAAGACAATCGCCCGACTTCGAATTGGTGTAGGTACCTAAAATTTAAATAAAAATTATTTCACTCTTTGTAGTGGCATTTGAAGTTGGTTTTTTGGAAAGCATTTCCCATTTTTATTTTATACTTTTTAGTGGAAAACAATAAAATGCACAAGGCGTTGTAAAAATATCCAAATTGCTTGAGGTGTGTTCTTAAAATCTGAAGAGATACCTCAAATTCACCAAGATCCCATCATCAGACCCTGACTTGATGACTTTAGTCATCAAATCAGTATCTGCTAGCAAATGCTCCAGTAACTATAAAAAATACCCAACTCGCTTCAAGTATACTAGCAAAATTTGAAGAGTTCCCTCGATTTCACCAAGATCCCATCATCAGACCCTGACTTGATGACTTTAGTCATCAAATCCGTATCTGCTAGCATATGCACCAGTAACTATAAAAAATACCCAACTTGCTTTAAGTATACTAGCAAAATTTGAAGAGTTCCCTCGATTTTTCACCAAGATCCCATGATCAGATCCTGACCTGATGACCATAGAACAACTTGGAAAATATTACTCTTTCTAATAATACTCAAATAGTTTCATGTGTCCATATAAAATTTGAAGAGTTCCCTCGATTTCTCCAGGATCCCATCATCAGATCCTGACCTGAATAAAATGGGACCATCTGGAAACAAAACCCTCTTAAACAAAAAAAGAATTTTTCAAATCGGTCCACGCGTCTTCGAGTAATCGGTGAACATACATAGATAAAAAAAAAGTCGGTTAAAAATAAAAAGGACATTTGAGTCCAAATCTTTAGGCATCAATAAACGTTTAAACTTAATTACTGACAACACTTTTTGACAGAATTTTAAAATCGCGCGCGATTTTACTATCGCAGTTCGCGCGGTACCATACCACTCAAGTCTTATTATATTTGGACGAGATATCACAATTTTAAATCGCTGCGATTTCTTTCCGCATATTCGCTCAATTCCATATAAACCCATAATCAACTTACTTCTCTTAAAACGGTAATAATATACTGTATCAATGACCTCTGCGACTGCTGTTGTCAGGTGGCTCACCTCATTTATATAAATTAAAGATGGATCAAAAAGTGTTAGGAATGTATTGGATTTAAAGATCAAGAAATGCGTAACGAGTGTCACAGAAAAACCCGTTAGCTGGAACCACAAAGTACTCCAAAAAAAAAAGCAAAAAAAGGTAGAGTATTCTAATAATTGACAGAATAGCCACAAGCAACTCGATGTGCTCTACAAATATATGGTTTCAATCAATGACAATACAGCTTAAGAGCCAGTAAATTTGGTAGTGAAGGTGGATCAACAACGTATCTGTAAAATTTTGCTGGATCAAACAAGTAGCAGAAACCGACTATATATATATATATATATATATATATATATATATATATATATATATATATATATATATATATATAGAGATCTCTTCCCGCTAAATGTTGATCATTCGCGACGTCACGCGAGTACTTTGTTGATCCGAAAACGCATGTTGATCCGACGCCTTTTGTTGATCCAATATGCATCTCTGGTAACTAATGTGGCTCCAACCGGATCAACATCTACAGTCATGGAACTTTTTACTAGCGTTCGCAAAAGTTGATCCGATATACAAATCCACCTTGCGATGGTTACGGAAAATGTTGATCCCATTCAAATGAGCCAATCAGAGCACGGCAAACGATCGGATTGGCTGAAAGCATCCGCGACGTTGCCGCTTCGTAGGTTTATACAAAGATCTTTATTTGAAAGTATCTAGCATGTATCCAGTTAAAAAATTAGTTTGAGTATAGAGCTTGGTGTAACTTTGCGACTAATTCCCTAAGTTGCACTTTTTCGACTATAGGAGCGGTCCGCCGTCAAAACCGGTGGGTTATGACCTGGCGCGGTGCATACAAAAGTGAATCCCGTACTCCCGCCAGCGGGTCCGTCGTGGACACAGACAGTTTTAGTGGGTGCAACTTAACCCATGTGTTTCCCCCTGCCGGAGTGGTATGCTTTAGGCATTTTCTGTCTATAAATAAAAAAACCGGCCAAGTGCGAGTCGGACTCGCGCACTGAGGGTTCCATACCATAAACGAAGTAAAACGTCACTTTTGTTTATGAATTTAGGAGTATTATTTACGAGTAGGTACTTTTGCTGGCGAACTGCAAACCTAACTTTGTTTTGGGTGGTTTATTGTTATCTATACTTAATATTATAAAGAGGAAGCGTAACGATGTTACGCTTCCTCTTTATAATTTTAAGTATAGATAAATTCGAAGAGGAAGCGTAAAATGTATATACGTATGTTCCTATTGATCATAATTATTTCAGATTTCTGGAACGATAAACTTCGGAGATAAGGGGGGGGCGGTATTTTTTTCGACAGTTTGCCCAATTAAAAAAACTATCGGCTACAAAAATAAATAAAAATCGGTTTTCGAATACACAAGTAACGCCTTTTCATGTGATACCCCACTTAATATTGTTATCTCATTTTTAAATTTCAACAACCCATTTTACCTTTTAACATAATACCTAAATAATATCGAGTTTCTAAATAGATAGGTAAATAATCAAATATGGATTACTAGCAGATACCCGCGGCTTCGCTCGTGTAAATTTCAGATTTTCCTATTCTCACGGGAAACCATGAATTTCCCGGAATAAAAAGTAGCCTTTGTGTTCATTTACTCGTATCTCCATTCCAACTTTCAGCAATAAATTTTCTTAGTTGAGGTTTGAAGTAATGTTTTTCCGCGTGAATAACCATTTTTCACTATTTCCGCGGAAACCATTGATTTTCCCGGAATAAAAAATAATAAAAAAGCCATCAAAATAACGATATTTCAATTTCTTTTTTTAAAAAAGGGAACCGCCTTAAAAAATCAACCCACTGAAAAGCACAAAATAATTTTCTAATAAATCTGGGTACACCTACTTAATTCCTCAATGCCTGAAAACAAAAGTTTTTAACCAGTGCGTCCTTCCCGTCCTCACCTATGGTGCTGAAACGTGGACACTCACACACGGCCTGATCCACAAATTTAAAGTCACGCAGCGGGCCATGGAGAGGGCGATGTTAGGAGTTTCCCTGAGGGACAGAATCCGAAATGAGGAGATCCGCAGGAGAACTAAGGTCACTGACATAGGCCAAACCATAAGCAAGCTGAAGTGGCAGAGGGCAGGTCACGCGTGTCGTAGGGGCGATGGCCGGTGGAGCCGAAAAGTCCTAGAGTGGAGACCGCGTACAAGTAAACGTAGCGTGGGGCGCCCTCCAGCTCGTTGGACCGACGACATTAAGCGGGTGGCGCGAAGCGGCTGGATGAGGAAGGCTGAGGACAGGGTGTAGTGGCGCTCGCTTGGGAAGGCCTATGTTGAACAGTGGACGTCCTATGTTCAACAGTGGACGTTCGCAGGCTGATGTGATGATGATGATGATGTGACACCTACTTAGTTTTTGAAGTCGGCGCCAAATCAAAATTCGCAAATCATTTTAAGCATGCTGTCAGTTCATATCAGTTCGGTAATTACAGCGTGAAGTAGTATTTTTTCCACGTGAATATCTATTTTTCACTTTTCCTGCAGAAACCATTAACTCTTCCGGGATAAAAGTAGTCTATGTATTCATCCAGGATATAACCTATCTCCATTCCAAATTTCAGCCAAATTGGTTTGTACTTGCGGCTGAAGATTTTTTGAAATAGTCAAAAATAGTCATTGAACAAATTCACCCACACGGTAACAAACAAAAAACCTGCGCAAACGTCTTCCCGCAATAAAATCTGTCAAGCAATAATTGAAAGCTTGTGTTGTTGCTTTTGTAAACAAAGTTCGATTCACAAACGCAGTAGCTAACGCATTTTTCTTACCTTATTTCTCTTACGAAGTAGTCTAGTGGGTTCTTTGTCACACGTAGAACGCGACGTTGCCGCTCTGCGTAAGATGCCTATTCGTCAGTTTTGGCTCCGGATCCACTTATTTTAAGTAAATGTCGCATATGAGTTAAATATATTGTGGATCTAAGAAATCCTTTTCAGTATGATTTTTTCGGCCGTTATTGGATCAACAAATATTGGTCAAATCGCTGACGAGTATGTCGAAAATCTGTTCGTGCAGATCCACTGACGTCACACGCGCATTAGGGGCGGATCAAAGTATATCAGTTTGCCTGATGCAGAGCTGAGTAAACACGTGAAATAGGGGGATCAACATTTGTTCCAACATCCCACTGGAGCAACATTTACCGTGAACGGATCTATATATATATATATATATATATATATATATAATATCACAAAACATCTCAGAACCCTAAAAACGTTGCCATATCAGTTCTGCACAACGATATTCAATGCCACACTCTTATGGTGATCACAGAATGTGTCAGAACTACCTACTACTATGAAAAGAAAAATGCGGACGGTAGCAAAGAAGATGTAAAAAAAATACAAAACTCTTCATTTCCCTAATATGTAAAAGAAAAATTTCTACAAATCCTGCTAAAGTAATACATAATTATTATAAATAAATACCTCGGTTGAGATATCGATTACCATAAAAAAGTCAAAATATAGGTAAAAAACGCAACTTCCAGCATATATTTCGTGAAGCGAATTATAATGACTAATAGTCCAACTGCAACAGTTCATACTGTGACGCAAATATTTTTATGATATAGGTTAACGGAGTTCATTCTCACGGCAATGATCGCTAGGTATCGTAGCGCGAGTCTGAGTGAGCGACAAATACCTAAAGTGCTGGGATATAGTCGCCTTAACAACTTTAAGTGCAGAAAACTTTGTCCGCTTAGTTAGCGCTAAGTAAAACTCCAAAGAAAACTCTCCACCAGAAGCCATCCATCAAATAGTTCATATACTTGAAATAACAAGATAATATTTTACTCTATTATCGTATTATATCTAAGCTACGGCACATGGTTGAGAGGGCAAATTCAATTTCGATGCTAAGAAATGTTATCTTATTGTACAATAATATGAAGTAAGTACCTAGGTCAAAATATTCGGTTACAAAAAATTTATTACACCTTTCTATATAATAATTTGTAGATACCTAATATAGTTTAGTAATTTCATGATATCAAAAACTCTAATTAATTAGTATAACCCTAACTCATATATTTTATCCATTCTGTAAAACTGCGGTTGGTCAGTTCGGTAATCAGATTTAATAATATAATTTTCGAGAGGAAGCTAATAGGAACTAAACTTAAGGAGCTGTAAGCTTTTACAAAGTAAGGTAACTAGAATGCAAGTGCTTCGTTAAGTTACTGTACCTATCTGTGATAGGTGTCTACAGTTATGCAGTTAATATTACGTTTAAGTAACTTAGGGATACCAAGTTAACCGGATTGAGGTGCTTTGGTCCAACAGTTTGAACACTTTAGAAATCCATGGCGCCCTTGGGCTTTGTAGGAGTAGGTAACGTTTCGCTACGTTGCGTAGCAAAGCTACGATGACCGCTATAAGTTTAAAACTAACCCCTAAAAGATTTTAATGCCTTTTTATTTTAAAAACTAATGTACTAATACTAGTTGTTACTTATTGTCTCATTATACTGATATTTTACCTTTTATTTGGCGATTTTATTTGGCGACACTTCAAGAGGCCTATTTTGAGCAGTGGAGATGACAATGATGTCGAAGATGTATTAAGATTTGCTGCATTTTGAAGCGTAGTATGAAGGATTGGGAGAGTCAGTCCCTTCAAATAAAGAGGATTTTAACAACGCCTATTTGAAACAAATATCACTCAATACGTTAAAGAAGGCTAAGAGTAGTGTAGTGAGAGATTAAAGTCTTTCCCAAAAAGGGATTGAAATCTAAATGGGTGACAAGTTTAATTCAATGGGATGAGATAGAGTTTGTAAGTAGGTATGTATAGGTATGTATCCTAATGATTAATATGGGGCTCTAGGCAACTTTTCAAAATGTTTGTTACAAAATGATAGATACGTAATACCCTCGCTTGACAAATAAATTCACCTGTTCCACCATTCTAACACTCAGCAAACCGCAGACCACATTCTACGAGCGAGCACTCAAACTGAGACATAATTACGTAATACACAACTAGCTACTATAACCTACAGACTAAGTCCTTATCTTTTACATACATTACAGAGTTTGTACCTACTTTCTTGTTTAGATTTGAATTGTTTTAGATGCGTTGATGTTGAAAGATCGTCCCCAAAATTCGGATACTTAGTTTAGTAAAATAAACTAATGAAAACATGACCCGTCAACCGTTTCGGTTATGAAAATGAAATTCTTTAGAGATTTACCACCTGCAAGGGAGATATTCAAGCTGGTCCATATACACTCCTACACTCTTATCTACTAACCAAAGATCGGAAAAGATAGTGGGTAATGTATATACCTAGTTGAAGTTTGCATCAAACAATCATTTTGTGGGAGAGTGATAAGCCAATAATAAAATGAACGTGGAATATTTATTCGGTTACCTACATAGAGATACTATGTACTCATGGTTACCTAACTACACTTGTAAACTATTAGATTTTCTGTACTGTTACGTAGTACCTACTAACAAAAATAAATTCATAAAGAAAATCCGTCTAGGCAGTTAAACATTTATGTGATCGGCTAATGTGAGAAATAGTTATTCTCGTTTATAGCCTTCGTCCAGTCGTCTCCTTCGCTATTAAATCCGTCGGAATGCCAAATAAAACATCGGAATCGATTTCGCATAAACGGTAAACGTGATCTGTTCGCAGATTATGAACTCTAATTAGTCACCGATCGTTATTTAATATTAATACCTTCGTATGGTTTGTTAGATATACCTATTAAAAGTATCAGTGGAAACAATTATTTAGTAGTTACCTCTAAGTTATCGATAAGTTTAGAATATGTTAAATAAATGGAAATTTCATTTGGTTTTTCGGAACTTGTAAGGTAATAGTTTAAGAACCGAACATAAATCAACGTTCACCGGACTGATAATGGAATGAGACCTATTTTATAATAAATTTAGTCTATTGCAAAATATATTAAAAGTGGGTTTGCAGGAGAAATCCTGGACAGAATATTTTAATTACTTAAAAAAAATCATAAAACTTTGCAATGTGTAACAGAGTGGGGCGCGTCTTCGTGGATTGAAATATGTATAAATGTATATTATACATAAATGTGTATAAATATATTGTAGCATTTAGTAGTTTTCAATAAAGATAAAGAAACTCCTTGGTATCCGTTGATGTTGAAACGAGATAGCGTAGAGCGTAGCGTAGCTGATGCAATATTATCACAGGCCCAATGGCTCAAATATTCTAAACCGAAATTCAATTATAAGTTTGGGGTATGAGTGACCATCAGATTAAGGGCAGACCCCAAGATCGAAATTAATTGGCTCATCCAGATATTGTGTTCAAGAACCCTCATCTCAAAGGATTTATGTAGCAAGGGACGACTCACGACATACAAATCTCTTTACTTACCTAAAACTTGTTTTAAGTATCATTTTCGAAGTAAGTTAAGTAGTAAGGGTAGAGCATAAAGAGGGCAATAATTACTGTATATTATTTATCCTAATTAACTTAATATTATTACAAACTTTCACAGATTTTAGATGTTCAGAAAGATTATGGAACAAAGTTTGATTAGGATTAAATAACCTACTATACCTAACAAATAATAACCTAAGAACCTACGCCTTACTAATATAGTAGGTGGTAGGTAATTCGGTCAGTTAGGTTCTATATTTTTTGTACAGTTATTATAACACACATCGGTCCGAGGCCCAAAAGTGATACACATAAATCACAAATCCTTTAAAAATACATAGCCAGGTTGATGTTAAACATGACAATTCACTATATGTCTCGTAGAGTGCACTATTAATACGACCCATAACAAATTCCGACTGCGTTTACTTGCATTGCATGTCTGGCATGCGAAATTGAGGGATTTCCACGGAAGACCCCACCGCATTTTTAATTCACTGCACCAAGAATAGCATTTTAAAATTTGTAATTAGAAATTGTTACAGACATCTTTCTTTCCTTTCAATATCTTTAGTAGGTATATGCTTTAAGCATGCGAAATAAAAAAAGCAAGTGTTATTTTAAGTTTAAATAAAACTGAAACTGTTCCCACTAGAGTGTATTCGCTATCTTCAATACGTGGAATGTTATCCATATCATTAACCTCAACACGTAGGAAAATAAAAAAAAGGTTCCGATCATTAAAACGTTGAAATTGGAGAACCTTTTTGAAGCAGTGGCTTCACGGGTCAAGTGGCACATCTGTTGCCGATTCGCCTCTCGCCACTGACTGAATAATGGAATTAACGAGCTGGTTATGAACAAACGGCGTCTTCATTTTCAGCAGTACGTTTGCTCGCCCTTGCCCTATTTTACTGCCTCTCCGTTTTACGGAATGAAATAATAGACTCATTTGGAAGGTCTCCGTGGCGTCTTGGGAATATTATGAAGTTATGACGAGAAGTTACCGAAAAGGGACTATTTATTTCACTTTAACATTTATTGATGATTTTGATTTGCTAAGGAGCGGATCGCTCTTCTAGTCTCCGCTTTCCCAGCCATGTAAAATCTGGGTACCTTAAAGAGCAGAGTGAATAGGTATTTTCTAGACAAGCGCACGCACCTAAATCACATCATTGCTTTCCATCAGATAATAATTTTCGTATGCACAATGCACATGCCATGCAATCGTAAAAAATAATAATAATAGGTTTCCTAAAAAAATTCTAGACACTTTTGAAATAATAATGAATTTTATAAATGAATAATAATAAATGAAGTATCTCGCGAAGTTTAGGACGATCTTTAATTGTAGCAGAAAATTAAAGAGATGTCTGATTCAAGGGAGCGTTATATAAGAAAAAATCTGTGAGATGAAACACAATTGGCCTAATTCAAATAAAGTACCTTATCAAACAGGCGCATTTGGAATGTACTCCTCATAATTAAATACATGCAATAAGTACAAAAGCGGGAATCCATTCATAAGGATTGTTTCTACCTAATTCTCAAACCTTTTTATTCTGATAGATTATTTGCTTCCTTTTATAAGTAGGTATACGAATATTCTAACAACTAAAAATGGTGTCAGTAAATGGACTTGCATTTATTTTACAACTTAAAAAAATTTTTGGAAAGAAAAAATATATACCTATTTAAAATCCTACACAATTTAGGTACTTATTTGGAACAGAACACATACGAGTTGGTAACTATTATGTTGTTCCTGAAGAAGTATGTAGTATGAAATATAATGCTGTCTCTGATAACAGCATAATATTGTAGTATGTAACATGAATATTAAAAGAAACTAATAAAATGTTACGTCTAGTAGATACCAAGTCAAATTGTTCCCAATTTTTGTATGTACAATCGAGTCTTGTTAATCTTGATCACTTCTAAGAAGGACGTTCAATCCCATAAGTAACGTCCGAGTATAGTTTAATAACTTCATTCTGAATTGAGATTTCGACGAAGACTGGGCATGAATAGACATTTCTGGTTCGAGTATCTTTATTGCGAAAAGTGTCCACCGTCGTCGTAATGGGATTGTTTTTGGGGTGACTCGAAGGGCTGCGTTTCAATCGAATAAGGTGGATAGTTTGATAAATAATTCAGAAACTTGTAACATGTAAGTGCCACTTCTGTATAACGGCCGTCCGGAGACAAAAATTCGCTCGCGCCGTCACAGGGGGAAATCACAGAATTTCATTCGTCATGAATTTAACGTTATCTCTACAATAGGGGATGCCCGTGGTTTGACTCGTGTAACCCTTTATTTTGTAACCTTTTGACCCTTTATTTAAAATTAAGATTGTATTGTCTGTTGGTATGCTAAGAAACTCAATCCGTTTAGGGAGCTGTGCCGTGTATTTTCCGGAATAAAATGCCTGTGTGTTAATCCAGGGCAATATGTATTTTTATTCCTCAGTCAAATCTATTCAGTGCCTATAGTTGAGACGTTAAGGGGTAACAAACTTTGATTTTGCTCTCATATTATTAGGGAAAGATTTATTTTGTTTTATTAGATCCAGATTCAGCGGATTAACACACAGGCTACTTTTTTATTCGCAAAACTTCATGTCTCCGACGAAAATGAAAAATTGAAATTCAAGCGGGTAGAGCCGTGGACAACAGCGGGTACCTACCTATTTAAGTTTTTTTTTATAGTTTGTTTTTAATTTTACATATTTATAAGAATTTATTACAATCAAATGACACAAAAATAAAGAAAACTCTTCATCGAAGCCGAGGCAGCGAGGCATCCCTGCAAGATGCTGGCAGCTTTACTGATTTGGATAGCCTGACTTAATTGAATTTTTTGTATATGATTTGTTTTTGGATAAACGCAGAGTATAATCACGTGAATGTGAATAGTGTAGGCTGATGAGATAGGTACTGAAACCATAACAATCTCAGAACCCAGAAATACTAAAAGTATCCGCTACTTCTTTGCAATAGGTGATTTCGATATTCTATCAGTCTTATAAATTATGAATGAAAGGCGGGTCCCCTTTCAGGAATGGGTCGTAATAATCTCACCTTCACTGTATCAATAGAGACCTATACGGCTATGTATCTATGGCCGTGAAAGCTTATTCATAATGCAATAGGTGAAATATCTAGAAACGAATGTTTAACGTCGTCTGTATCTACTACTTTAGTTTTCTAGGTTGACACCATTGAGTTACTATGTAGTAAATGGATGACAGGGGTTTCCTTCCTGACGCTATAACTCCAGAACGCACGAACCGATTTCCACGGTTTTGCATTCGTTGGAAAGGTCTCGGGCTCCGTGAGGTTTATAGCTAAGAAAATTCAGGAAAAATTTCAACAGAAAAGCGGGAAAATCTTTTTAGCGGGAAAGCCATCTGGTGGCGAAACGGAGTTCGCCGGGTTTGCTAGTTGGTAATATGTTTAAATATTGAATTGTAGCAGGCGCTATTTTGCGATGATTGATGCGTAGGTATTCTATTTAGTCCTTTTGCAAAAGTAGTTATTCATGGATAGGTATGTATCCCACAGTCTCTATATGGCAGAGAAGAAAGATTTTATTGCAGAAAAATATACACACACATACACACAGACAACGGTACCCTTCAGAGCTCATGCTGAGATTCTATCAATTCAATGAATTTTTAATGCAGGTTCCTTGTCACGCCGTGTTTGCGTAACCATTAGATTGCGATGGTACAAAAACGTATCTCCATCGGGGATAGATAAGTTGATCAATAATGCAATATGTTTTGGCACTTGTTATGGAGTGTAAAACAATATTTTGTAATAACCTCACCAGAATGTATTAGCCACGTGAATTGGACTTTAGACTTTCTGAAGGCATTCTCTGAATACCACGAAAATTGAGTGAGTCATCTGTACCGCTTAAATAACAACTTTTTAGCAACTGGTTGGTACTCTAGGACCATGTATGATTAAAGAGGAGAGGTTTTGTACAAACTGCAGAGTTAAAAATCACCACAAAACTGGATCTAACGTCAGAAAATGCGTTCTAAAACTTAACCATATCTAGATACAACGAGATAGACGGTTCTATCTCGTTGTATCGGAATCGGTATTTCGAATATTTATCGTAAAATTAGTTTTCAGGCTAACCTCCAGTTTGCATGAAATTCTATCGGTTAGCAATAAAAAAACGTCAATTTCCTTAATTTTAATGACCAGTTAACGCTTGACCAAACCATTAAATATGTCGAAATTGTTTCTACGAAAAAAGATCTTATTGGTCATTAAGTATTACATGCGATTCTATAAGTTGTGCATTGAATAAATAAATAAAGTAAATATATACCGTTACTATTTACTAAGTACTAGGGGAAAGATAAACCGTTTATGGTTTAAGACTTACACCCATACAGTCACGACTAAAAACAAACAAAAAGAAAACATATCTCTTTATCAGGGTACAATCAAATTTTAACATCGTTTATTATTGTGATTTACCAAATCGTTGATTCAGTGTCTTTATTATTTAGTTCCTACTTCCTGTTATTCAACTTACTCGTAGTTGGGATTATCCCGAGCCGATAGGTAATTTAGTGGAAAAGGTTGCGACCCTGCTAGTTTGTATTGCCCCGGCAGTGATATAGGGTATTAAGTTCCTGTCCCAGCCGCCCTTAACACGTAAACGGGATGGAGCCTCTCGCACAGGGTTAATAATTTAGGAGACTGAGAAGCTTCTCCATTAGTACTACGAAGTAATTATTTTATCATCTTATCATTGTTGCGTTTTTTACACTATACATATTATAATAATACAAGTTAGTACTTGACTGCGATCTCACCTGATGGTAAGTGATGATGCAGCCGAAGATGTTAAAATACTAACTTGGAAGTCACCCCCAACGGTTTCTACACAGCATCGCACTGGAACGCTTAATCGCTTGGCGGTACGTCTTTGCTGGTAGGGAGGTAACTAGCCACGGCCAAAGCCTCCCACCAGACCAGACCTGAGCCAATTTAGAAATTATAATATTCCAAAGTGGCCCGTGGCGGGAATCGAACCCGCGACCTCCCACTCGAATCCGAGCGCGCGTCCTCTTTTTGGCGTGCGCCAGGGAGGTCGTTAAAAGGGATAACAGTGATAATAATAGGACATTTACAAACAATACGCTTAGACCTAAACCAACGTCCAATTAACTTACCTATGTCTATGTCTAAAATGAAATGATTAGCTGTCCTGAAATAGTTATTTGTTATGCAAGGGCGCAAAGTGGATTTTTGGGCCGAGTGTCAAATTTGAATGCTGAGCGGCGAAGGATTCTAGGGTTGAACCCTGAGCGCAGCGAGGGGTTCAAAGAATAGAATCCTGAGCATAGCGAGGCATTCAAAGACACGAGACCTAAAAAAATTTGCGCCCGTCCATAACACAAAATTTTTCATCTCACCACAGCGAGGAAAATCACCAGAAGAACAATTTAGATCGGCATTATGCGATTTATGTTAAATGTTGTTTTGGTAACTCTGAATAATTTCACTTACTGAAACCACCTTCAATCATCACTCACACCTTATTTCAAAGTTAAAACAAAAAAATAATGAATAAAGTAATAAAAATATTAGGTATTTTCATTTAATCACGATTGGAAACATAGACAAGTATCACTAGACCATAAAAAAATTGAGAAACTTTTTTTTACTTTTTTTTGAATGCGTTCTGAAATAGGAATTTCTAAGAACCAAAGATAATATAAAATTTTATAAATATTTTAACAATAATTAGATAAACAACGAGGAAAAATCATGGATTTAATTAGATTTCTTTTATAATTAATAAAACTAAATAGGAGTTATTATATTTATTGGTATTCTAAGAAAAAGTAAAAATAAAAAAACTAATGTACAGTCCGACAAGGCTCTTTTGGCACTTGAATGACATTGTCAGGGGGCGCTGTTTTAGAACAAAAGCAGCCAGAAACTAAAATCTCCTCAATTCTACTTCAATTTTAGTTTTATTTCAGTTAATACTGAGCAATAACAACACAACATACACTAGCAATATGCCGACAGAGTGAACTATCAAACATCAGATAGCGCCGTTAGTTCTGATTTTGGCCACGCGCCAAAATAGCCTTGTCGCACTGTACCTATACAAACTCTAAGGTCGAACTTTTTTACTGAACGTATGTGTTATTAGAAAAAAAAGGAGTCTTCAGCTGTGACATTGACATGACACGTAATTCGAGTTTGACGTTGGAAATGCTTTTCGGCCCAAGGGCCGGAAGGGATTTTCATACTACTTTGTCTCCCTTGGGAAAAATGAAAATGCTTTGGCGGCCTAGGGAATATAATAGCATTTTCCGCCCGCATTTTGGGCATTAAAAAACGCTTTTCCGAGCGGGTGAGATGAAAACATTATTTGCCGTTTTGGAACATAAAAAAAAGCTTACGACCTACTCAGGTCTACCGAACTTACACAGAAAATTTCATAACAATCGGTTGAGCAGTGTCGGAGCGGTTTGGTACCATGAATTGGCAAGTGTTTTAAGTCGACTTGTAGTTATCACCACACTTATGCAACAAATATCATACCGAATTTTTACAAGTGCCTGTATGTTAGGCCTATGTGAAATAAAGATATTTTGAGCTTGAGTTTGAGTTTGAATTATTGTGGCGTAGTGGTTTTACCTAGCCGCTTACGTAGCAGCGCAACTAAAGTACCCAGACACTTCATACTCATACAGTAATTGTTAACGAAGCGTAAGCCGATTTGCAAATTCGATAAGTTAGGTGAAATCGCGTGGACACAACCCGTATAAGCCGGGTTTGATCCTATTAATGCACGGCTAACAGGGATCTTGTGACTTCACCCCGATCCTTGTATCCTACAGAGGATTTTATTCGCCCCATTTTTAACGCCTCCTTTTTTTTCGTTACGTCATTAGAACGCATTGTACGATACAATTAAGAACTAAGCCAATTTAGTAATGGTGTGATTACTAAATTGGCTTAGTTCTAACTTAAGGTCTAACGGTAAAAATTAACTTTAAGACTATTGTTTAAGAATGTAAAATTGAATGTATTTCAATATCAGAAATACAATCTTTAAACTTTATCGCGCAAAGTAAATTTAATTTCACGATTGTCAACCATTTTGCGTTTTGAACTACATTTAATTTTACGCTCTATGTCATTAGTCGTAAATTAATTTTTCAGTGTTCGCAAAAAATGTTTTGACTCCAATATCATCTGCTTATATGTATACGTAAATTTTTAAACATTTTACTTCAATGACCTTTTTAAACATTTTACTTCACAAAATGTAGCCGACGCGGTACGTGAATAGATCCACCCAGGTCTGGTCTGGCGGTAGGCTTCGGCCGCGATTAGTTACCACCCTACCAGCAAAGGCGCACCGCCAGTTGATTTAGCGTCCTGGTTAATACTGCGTATAGCAACCGTCAGGGGCTACTGACCTCGTCTTGGTGAGTACGAAGGAAGAAGCATTAATGCCTAAGCAATATTGCATGAAAATATTAGGGACGAAGGCGGCCAATCCCTATGATTTTCAGAATCAGTTTTGGGAGATTAGTGAAAGTTTATACGTCCAAGTTATGGTTAGTCACCTTGAATGGAACAAAATAACACTATAATGTTGATTTTGACCAAGAAGTATGGGTAGACCTTTATGTAAAAAAAATGTAAGTTTATATGTAAGCTTTGTAACACAACCACTAAAAAACCATTGAACCAATTTGCTTAGAATTGGGGTTATTGTAGGCAGGTATACCCCGGATTTATACATTATCTTTTTATTCCGGTAAAATCAGGGATTGGGATTTTAAAAAAATCGCCAAGTTTTAACTGATGGAAGTGATGATACAACTTTAGGTAGAGCGGCGTGCCTAGAGTTGGCTATTCCCACATGATATAAATTTTAAAGCACGCAAATTGTGACCTGGTAGGGAAGACGGAGGCAGCAAGAGCATTTTAGACTTTTGTGATGTGACATTTAGCTATACATTGTTATATAGCCCTTAAATAGACTGGAAAGGGAGGCGGGAGCGGGTATTTGTAAAAAACCGAAATCCTACTTGCAGTTTAAAATAAATAATATTAATTGATAATATAATGATGGATAAGTACTCAGAATACATTCCTATAGTTACATTGTATCTAATGTAGGAGTTTTGATGTAGGTAATTCAGTTTTAGATTTGCGTGTTACCAATATAAAACCGGTCGGATAATTTGGTAGTTTTCACGGTGAAAGCCGCTGGCGAATTCCCGAATAAGATCTCGTAGTTTGTATAAAAGATAGCACCAGGGGAGTGTGACTTAAGCCACCCACAATAAGGGACCCTCAATAAGGTCGGAATAAATTGACGTAAACTTAGATGTGTATGGCTGAATGCTGTCGAGAGGTTTCACCAAGTTAACCGTCTAGTTTATTGTATATTTTATTGTTCTTTTTAAAATTCAAAGGGAATATTAATTGACCCGACAATCAAGTTATACTATCATTAGGTTATTTGCCATGAGCAGTATTTTAAAGCGAATTAATCTTTGGTGCATGAATAAGATAGTTATTTAAGAATAATTTATTAAACCTTTACCAGCTAAGACGCACCGCCAAGCGATGCGTTCCGGCGCGATGCTGTCTTTAACCGTTAGGGCTGAATTTACTTACCCTTCCAATTTAGTACGATAACATCTTCGGCTGCATCATCACTTACCATCAGGTGAGATCAAGTACTGACTTATAAAGTGTAAAAATAAAAACGACAATAGACATGGACACTTACGTACCTACCATTATAAGTACTCGACTCTCAGGTATGCAGATTTTAAGTTTCCTCGCGATTTCTTCTTTCATACGCATATACGAGTAACTCCCGAAAAGTCAATTTTATTAAGTCGTGAATATATCGGTGGAGTTTACTGAATTCATACATCAGCTGTACATAGACGTTTAATTTTACCAGAATTATCTACAAATAAAAAGCTAATTATAGCCTACATAGGACTTGTGGCGGCAGCTCATTCCTTATGCATTCAGTGCGCCTTAATACCTTCATTACCAGTTTAAAGTATTAAGCAAACTTTGGAGGAAGACGTCGCATTGGGATTTGTTTAAGTGGTTTGCGTTCTCTTTGTCTCCACTCTCAAAATCTTAGGCTTAAAAGAAATATTTAATTGTTGCCGAAAACAAGTAGCAGATAAGTTAATTTTGAAAATTACGTATACATTAATTATATATTGTTGTACTTACTGAAATAAATTCAAGCTGTTACAATGTAGAAAATAATATACTTTAAAAAAAATTTATTAATAAATAAATTAAAATACTTTGAATTTCTCAATGGGATTACTGCCATGTGGAATGTGGATTTAACGGATATTCTTCATTATTTCGGTTGATGTCCTTATAGCAAAAAGCTCGTCCAACACCTTGAGAATCCTTTGCGTGGTTGTTGGCTTCAAAAGATTTCAGCAGGCAACAGTCCTGAAGACGGCGCGATTTGTTAAGAGATTCCTCAGTCTGCACCTCAAAATCCTTAAATAAATATAAATATAATAGCAGGACATTACTGATTACACACAATATCGCAATCTAGTCTCAAAGTAAACGATAGCTTGTGTTATGGGTACTAGATGACTGATAAATATACCTATACTTAAATATAAAATATTGAAAAACACCCAGACACTGGAAAACATTCATGTTCATCACACAAACTTTAACCAGTTGTGGGAATCGAACCCACGACCTCCGGCGCAGACGGCAGGTTCGCTACCGCTCCGCCATTCGGTCGTTAAATAGTAAATGAATGAGTCGGTAAATAGTAAATGACTTCATATTTTTAACCGACTGCAAAAAAGGAGGAGGTTCTCAATTCGTCGGAATCTTGTTTTTTAATCTATGTATGTTCACCGATTACACGAAGAAGGGTAGACCGATTTGAAAACTTGTTTTTTTGTTTTAAAGGGTATAGTTCCCCGATGGTCCTATTTTCATCAGATCAGGATCTGACGATGCGATCCTGGAGAAATCGAAGGAAGTCTTCAAATTTTATATGGTCCTTATGTGGTTAATGTCCAGCAAGCTCGAACGAAACGATTTTCATCCACGTTTCTGATACGTACCTCTAAGGTGTGGAACACCCTTCCAGCTTATGTGTTTCCAGCCAATTACAACCTGAGTGCCTTCAAGAGAAGAGTGAATAGGCATTTTCTAGGCAATCCTAGACCTCATCATTTCTGTTCATCAGATATGATTGTAGTCAAGCGCAAGCATATCCATAATAAAATAAAAAAAGGACACTTGAAAAGATTTGGGTATCATTTGAAAGAGTAATAAGTTGGCCTATGGTCATCAGGTCAGGATTTGATTATGGGATCCTGGTGAAATCGAGGGAACTCTTCAAATTTGGCTAGTATACTTGAAGCGAGTTGGGTATTTTTTATAGTTACGGGTGCATTTGCTAGCAGATGCTGATTTGATGAGATGAGAGTCGGGCAATGTTTGGTGCACAATAGATAGTCCTTCGTATCGCCCGACTTCGAATTGGTGTACATTAAAAATTATTTCACTCTTTGTAGTGGCATTTGAAGTACTTAGGTATTTTTAAAGAATTTTCCATTTTTTTATATTTAGATATTGTATTGGCATAAACTTAATACAGTTCAATAGCCACCATATTTCAATATAGAAATGATTTTACTTGAAACAATACCTAGTTCTTGTATGACGTGAAAATGAAATTGAGATTATCGTTAAAAGTTTGGTAAATTAAAACCCAATGTTGTTTCTGACTTGACTAACAAGAAAAGTCTGAGCTTTCGTAACTTTATACGCCGAGCTTTGTTTTGTCTATCAGGCGAGGTAATGTTTCAGTTAATTTGTGTGCTAACTTTGATGGTATTTTGGTAGATAGGGCGCTGTCTGACAAAAGGGGAGGTTTTCTTGCCCTCCGAAGGTAATTGTGGAGTGTTAATAGCCTGGTATTAGGGCCATGCTTATGAGTTTCATTAGTAGTGAAGCCACGAGCGATTCATACAAGAACGTGCCTTTATTAGAAGCTACGTGGCTGTTTTGAAAATTACCTGATAAGAGCCGCAGGCGTATGGAGCGAGGCGCTATCGTCGTGAGGAAAATATTCTGTGTTTACGTTATTATACGAGTATGTTTGAAAACAAAAAAACAATATATCAACGTGTATAAGTCTTTGAATATACCTAATCAAAGGTATAAGTAAAACTTACCAGACGTTTCACAAATTCATGGTTTATGGTGTACATTTCCTAAAAATATCTTTATCTATGGTCATACTAACTTGATACCAAATTGAATTCTCGAGCGATTTTCATGGTATTTGTTTATTTATAAATATGTCTATTAAATTTTCCTTCAAATATGATAGTTTAGTCTTCGTGGTCATCGTCGTCTCGGTCTGCTGCATGCACCCATAGGTCTTCTAAAATAAAATCAAAAAACACCGCCTTCCCGAGGCTCTCTTGATGTCGTTCATGTTACGCAGCTCAGAGGATTGATGGTCGTGGGCCGTGGCCTCAGGCCGTGACCCTTGTACTGCTACGGCAGCCACGCTAAAGAAAACGCATCAAAGGCTACTTAGTCAGAACCAAGGAATTTCCAAAAAATCTTATTTTTCTCACAGTTTTTTCTTTTAAGAAATTAAAAAAAAACATTCATCATCACTTTATTTAATCACAGCCATTTCGCACTTGATTTATGTCTTATTTTGCCATTATTTTTACGGAGGTCATTAAATTAGCTTGTTAATAAGTTTCGTAATAGTATAAGCACCGCTAAAAGGTGCCTGTTTTTAGCATAACGCGCCCTGATACTATGTTGGAACTTGAAAACTCAATAGATCATTCAATGAAATAACCATTAAGGTCGTACTAAATTCGAGAACAAAGTATAACGCTTACTACCTAATGCGCAAAAAGTGACTCCGAAGAAACTTGGTTTTCGGTGCGCTTTCATGTAATTTATGTATGACGGCGCAAATGCCAATTTATTGCTGAGTAATGGCACCGTTTGGGGATCTGCGAATGGTAGCCGAATGCGAAGCGAAATGGGTCGAAATGTACGAGTAGCTATAAATGTATTTATAATTTATTCAACTGCTGATACGAATCCGAATTGTTAATATGTGCGAATATTTTTTCATTTCTAAAAGAGAGGGGACTTTTTTCTGATTCTCCTTACAAAAAGCGTATAATATTATGAACATCTCTGCAATATTGACGACACCTTTGACGCAGTTAGTGCGAGCTCAGAATTTTAACCTGCCGCCAAAAAACATTCTTAATAAAGCGGTACTTCACTCCAAAACAACTGACCTGTACCAGGCACAAGTTCGGTCTTGTATGGAGTACTGCAGCCACCTCTTCGATGGTTCTGCCAAATACCAGCTAGCGGCCTTAGATGCTGTAGATGGTCGGGCTAGGACACTCATTGGCGAAGGCTCGCCTCTTGTGGCGAAGCTTCATAGTCTAGAGAATCGCCGCAAGGTGGCGGGCCTGATGGTTTTTTATAGGATATATTTCGGGGAGTGTGCTCAAGAGCTGTTTGATCTTCTCCTTCCCTTACCATTTTTCCACTGCATCGCAAGACACCGGGCGGGCTCTGTCATCCCTATGTCGTCGCTATACCACCAGTAGGTACCTACACACAAAGCGATTCGCTTCTCCATTTTTAGGTAAGCGCGCTCCTTCTTCGACCACATTGTCACTTTCCATCAGGTGAGATTGTGGTCAAGCGTAAACCTATATCGAATAAAAAAAAGCCAGAGGTTTCGGCTTGGCCTTCCGACACGGGCCAATTTGGAACTTTAAAATTTTTATATTAGGTACTAGCGGACGCCCGCGGCTTCGCTCACGATTAACCTCTCCCCAGACATTTAAATACCAAAATTCCTGTCTTAACTGCCATTTATTTAAGTAATTTTGACGACAAATTCTTTCTTTGTAATTGCTGCTAAAGTCACTTATCGATTTTGAAATATGAGGTCTTTACAAAAAGTTAAATATAGTTCAATTTGGGTTCCGTACCTAAAGGGTAAAACGCGGTAACTAAGACTACGCTGTCTGCCTGTATGTCCGTCCGTCCATGCTTACTTGCTACTATGGTCAGATACCGATTTTCAAAGCAATCGGCCCAGTAACAAAAAAGTTTAAAATGGCGGCCACTTTTTTAAATTTTGACCATAAATTTGTTCTCTGTGTTTGCTGCGATGCTCGGATATCGATTTTCAAAGCAATCGGCCCAGTATCTAAAAAGTTCAAAATGGCGGCCACTTTTTTTTAATTCTGACCACAAATTCCTTCTCCATGCTTGTTGCGATACTCAAATATCGGTTTTCAGAGCAATCGGCCTAGTAACAAAAAAATTCAAAATGGCGGCCACTTTTTTTTTAATTTTGACCATAAATTCGTTCTCTATGCTTGCTTCGATACCCAGATATCGATTTTCAAAGCAATCGGCCCAGTAACAAAAAAATTCGAAATGGCGGCCACTTTTCTAAATTTTGACCATAAATTCGTTCTCTATGCTTGCTTCGATACTCAAATATCGATTTTCAAAGCAATCAGCCCAGTAACAAAAAGTTCAAAATGGCGGCCACTTTTCTAAATTTTGACCACAAATTCCTACTCCATGCTTATTGCGATACTCAAATATCGATTTTCACAGTAATCGGCCCAGTAACAAAAAAGTTCAAAATGGCGGCCACTTTTTTTTTAATTTTGACCATAAATTCGTTCTCTATGCTTGCTTCGATACCCAGATATCGATTTTCAAAGCAATCGGCCCAGTAACAAAAAAATTCGAAATGGCGGCCACTTTTCTAAATTTTGACCTCAAATTTTTACTCCATGCTTGTTGTGATGCTCAAATATCGATTTTCAAAGCAATTTTCAGCCCAGTAACAAAAAAGTTCAAAATGGCGGTCACTTTTCTAAATTTTGATCACAAATTCCTTCTCCATACTTGTTGCGATCCTCAAATATCGATTTTCAAAGCAATCGGCCCAGTAACAAAAAAGATCAAAATGGCGGCCACTTTTTTTAATTCTGACCATAAATTCGTTCTCTATGCTTGCTGCGATACTCAAATATCGATTTTCAGAGCAATCGGCCCAGTAACAAAAAAGTTCGAAATTTTAAAACTTCAAAATTTGTATTTCAAAAATCCCCAAAAAATCTGAGTACGAATTGATTTTGTTACCTAATAAAAACCTAGCTACCCAGATCTCTACGACTTTTAGTTCTTCGGGAATTCCTGGAACAACGAAAAAAATCACTTTTGTATGGGAAAATCTCTTAAATGTACGATTTTTACCCCTTAAAATTTGAATTTCTGAAATCCCCGTCTTAGTACGAATTCCTGACCAAATATCAACCTAGGTACCAAATTTCAGACCTCTACGACTTTTAGTTCTTCGGGAATTCCTGGAACAACGAAAAAAAAAATCACTTTTGTATGGGCAAATCCCTTAAATGTACGATTTTTACCCCTTAACATTTGAATTTCTGGAATCCCCGTCTTAGTACGAATTCATGACCTAATATCTACCTAGGCACCAAATTTCAGTTCTCTAGGACTTTTAGTTTTTCGGGAATTCCTGGAACAACGAAAAAAAATCACTTTTGTATAGGAAAATCCCTTTAATGTACGATTATTACCCCTTAAAATTTGAATTTTTGGAATCCCCGTCTTAGTACGAATTTATGACCTAATATTTACCTAGGCACCAAATTTCAGATCTCTACGACCTATAGTGTAGACGGAATCCGTGGAACAACCAAAATGCCTCATTCTTTTATATATATAGACTAGCTGACCTGGCAAACGTTGTTTTGCCCTTAGGGGGTAATAAAAAATAGATAAATTGAGATTTAAACTATCCTATCTCTCAAGTTGGATAGAACTGCACATGGTGTGCGAATTTTATTATAATCGGTTAAGTGGTTTAGGAGTCCATTGAGGACAAACATTGTGACACGAGATTTATATATATTAAGATTATGACTTCATTGGCACTGGCGGGGTCTGATTGCGTAAGAGAAACGTATTCATCGGTATCGTAATTGATAGCCAATTCTGCCCCTCATTGATCAAATCAAATCAAATCAAAATATCTTTATTTCACATAGGCCTAACATACAGGCTCTTGCGAAGCGTCGCGCGTCGGTAAGATATTTGTTGCATAAGAATGGTGATAACTACAAACATTGGCTTACGTAAATCAGGAAACCAATCACCGGGCAGAACTTTGTAAAAGATTACGATAAAGCTGAATTCGTTTATTGACTAGCACTCCTCGATCACAATCTATGCCAGAAGTTAGTAACAATTACTATTATCAATACTTGATGCTATTATCTAATCTGCCACTCGTTTGAACATGCTTTGTATATCAGCTAGTTTATAGTTTTTAAAGTAGGCTTATTTAGCATCTTTGATACATTTATTATGAAGGTATCAAAGAGGCAGATAAAAAATTAGATATGATTCAAATATTATCGGGTAATAGATCTTGGGGTTTATTTGATAACTCTGTGTTCATCAATAAATGAAAACTACTAAGCTGTTTGATTCGCCATATACGTTTACATATATGTTTATATATATGTTTACAGTTTGATGACTCAAACATTTAGTGTAAACTAATATTTGTATGAAGAATAAATTGTAAGTCTGTTACGGTAGCTGATAAGAATATACTTAAAGGCACAATATACACACGCTGGTCTTATAGGCGTCTGGCTGCAAATTAGGCAACGTTTTTTCTTACTATTATTTATTTAAAAATAAGTTCCTGTGTGAACGAGCTTTTCTCGGTTTATCTATTTTGGATGTAGAACGAATATTCGCATCTAAATATGTCATCTCATGAACATTTCATGCGACAGTTGATTGCTTGAAGCAGGGTATACATATATTTCAATTATAGATTTTAATAGATCTTCGCTCGCGCTCCGACTAGATAGAGCTCCACTAGGTAGGGCTCAACGACAGCTCCCGCACTCAAGGCAACTTTTTTGTACTGTGAGTGTGTCAATTTGAAATTTGTATGGTGCGCGGATGCTAGTGTGCGTAAAAAATTGTAGCGATGTCTCGGGTTTGCCAATTTGGGCAAAGTATTTTTTGCCGCACTTTTGAAGTCGAGGGCTCCCTCTTCGACCTCTATGATTTCAATCCACGACGACACGCCTACTCTGTTAAACTTCATATCGCTTCTCGGCCTTTTGACTAAGATCAAAGTGTAGTTAAACTTCATACAAATCAGAAGAAACATTAGCGATTTTGACAGCGTGCAGCGCGTCTTCATGGATTGAAATATCTATACCTACCACACAATAGTTATTTGTTATGCAAGGGCGCAAAGTAGATTTTTGGGCCGAGTGTCAAATTTGAATGCTGAGCGGCGAAGGATTCTAGGGTTGAACCCTGAGCGCAGCGAGGGGTTCAAAGAATAGAATCCTGAGCATAGCGAGGCATTCAAAGACACCAGACCCAAAAAAATTTGCGCCCGTCCATAACACAAAATTTTTCATCTCACCACAGCGACGAAAATCACCAGAAGAACACTTTAGATCGGCATTGCGATTTATGTTAAATGTTGTTTTTGGTAACTCTGAATAATTTCACTTACTGAAACCACCTTCAATCATCACTCACCTTATTTCAAAGTTAAAACAAAAAAATAATGAATAAAGTAATAAAAATATTAGGTATTTTCATTTAATCACGATTGGAAACATAGACAACTATCACTAGACCAGAAAAAAAAATTGAGAAACTTTTTTTTTTACTTTTTTTTTAATGCGTTTAGCGAAATAGGAATTTCTAAGAACCAAAGATAATATAAAATGTTATTAATATTTTAACAATAATTACATAAACAACGAGGAAAAATCATGGATTTTATTAGATTTCTTTTATAATTAATAAAACTAAATAGGAGTTATTATATTTATTGATATTCTAAGAAAAAGTAAAAATAAAAAAACTAATGTACCTATACAAACTCTAAGGTCGAACTTTTTTACTGAACGTATGTGTTATTAGAAAAAAAAGAAGTCTTCAGCTTTGACATTGATATGACACGTAATTCGAGTTTGACGTTGGAAATGCTTTTCGGCCCAAGGGCCGGAAGGGATTTTCATACTACATTGTCTCCCTTGGGAA
Source organism: Coenonympha glycerion (assembly GCA_963855885.1). NCBI lineage: Eukaryota > Metazoa > Arthropoda > Insecta > Lepidoptera > Nymphalidae > Coenonympha > Coenonympha glycerion. The sequence continues at coordinate 7,702,731 of OY979637.1, read as the reverse complement.
AAATGAAAATGCTTTGGCGGCCTAGGGAATATAATAGCATTTTCCGCCCGCATTTCGGGCATTAAAAAACGCTTTTCCGAGCGGGTGAGATGAAAATTAACATTCTATTTTTTATATGAATCGCGTTGAATTATTACGGTAATCAAGTAGTATTTTTTTTTGCTTTTTCGTTGATTCAGTTCAAGTCTGTGGAAGATGTATCACAAATGTGTGGATGAATTCATTCAGATTGCCGTGTTCTCTATTTTGCTGACATGCCACAAAGTCAGCACATCGACCCCCGTTTAATCTTTGACTGTCTGCGACCATAGGGTGCGCCACTCCCGTAATGGACGACACTCACATGGCGTGTGTAATTGAAATCCTGTAGATTAAGCAATAAAATATGTCCTGATTCCACAAATACTTATACTATTTATTTGAAATAATAATAACAACTAGGTAACAGTAGATTTTTCAATATTGTAGAACTTAGACAAAAAATCGCGAACAACGAACAACAATTTTTGTTTTCCAAATCAGTTTATCAATTCATAATATGTATTCAAGTCCTGCTACCCTATTTAACAACGTCAACTGCAATTATATTGCAATACCGTGCACTATAATACCGAGTTACTTATAGATATTTCAATCCACGATGACGCGTTCCACTTTGTCAAAATCCGTACGAATCGAATGAAACGTAAGCAATTTTGGCAGAGTGGGGCGTATCTTCGTGGATTGAAATATTTATACCAGCCCTATTTGAAAACACAAAACAATATAATATTTATACACATGTTTGCATCGATAGCAACGCTTGGTTCAACGATCGATGCATAAACGGAAAATTGCACGTTTGTCCAAGACTTAACGTTTTGTTTGCTTCTAGCTGCACTAGAACACAAATCATTCGTTAAAATAATTATAGAAAGCACATACAATTTCTTGCACAAAAATATTATTTCTGGTACAATTAGATTGTAGATAATAAGCAATAACACCGCAAGCAATATCTAACACCGTTGATAAGAATAGAGTTCAGATCAATGAAGACAATAAAGATTGCACAGATGATAGATTTATAATAATTGATCGTCGCTCGCGGACCTCTATGCCTCTATGAAAGATTACTTATAGGATTTCTTCACAACGATTTCGCATTGTGAAGTCAACATCTCCTTAGGATGTCCCGGTGTCAGGATGAAATGTGTGTCGAAGAAAGTGTTGGCAAAATTGTGTGTGGAAATTTATGTGGTCAGTGTTCCTGGATATTGTACAATACGGATCTTTTCAAGTAGCGGATTAAAGGAAGACAAATTAATCTATCCTGCATATACTCGTATAATAGTTTACAAACTCTGAAAATGATACGTATGTATTTTTTGTACATATTTTTTCATCATTGACGGATCAATCTCCGTCCTACGTGACGTTGAAAATAAATTTTGCAGTGGTGAACCGTCCGAAAGTCATGAACAAAAAATTGAATTGAAATGACGAAATTTTTAACATTTTAACTTTGTTTCAGGTAGTTAGGATTGTATGATTTAAATAATAGATGGAACACTTTCCCGTTTGCTTTTTATTTCTCGTATTCTGTAACTTCTCTTTACCAAAAAAAAAAGGAAATTCTCGTTGGTTTCTCATATTTTGGTTTCATAGCTTATGATAATAAAGCGATTCATTGGTGAGTTTGACTCTGACGGACAAGCTGCCTTATTCTTATCTGAAAAGTTACACTGTTTGTTGTTTCGAAAAAAAATGTTCAGTCTTATAAGTAAATGAAATACAAATAATTTTTATTGTTGCTGTTTTAATACAAATTGTGTGTTCAACACAACGAGTGTTTTACATACAAATGTAGGAATAATATATAAAGCCGCATCTTTTATCATTATACTTATTCTACAAGCAAGATCAGCAAGGCCTTAGCCCCTTCTTAGGGCTAGAAAAATGACACCAGCGTAGCAATTTAATGATATGGTATGGATAAATTAGCAACGATATTATAATTTATCCATAGGGAGAGAATAAAATGTTTGGTGGTAAACTACGGTCCCGCAATTGATAAAAATGTAGACTAGGTATGATCTATATATATACTTATAATAAAACTGTAAAGGGTCGAATTCTGTACATTGAAGATATTTTGAAAATTTTTGTTGGAGGACACTATTTAGTCGATACTGAAGCCAAAACTGTAATTTGTTTAATTTTTGTCTGTCTGTCTGTCTGTCTGTCTGTCTGTCTGTCTGTCTGTTTATTTCACGACCGGGCATCACAGCTAATCCGCTGGATGGATTTAAATGAAACTTGAAATGATTATAGTTCATACCCCGAGGTAGGACATAGGATACTTTTTGTCCCGAAATTCATCATGGTTTCCCTGGAAGACGGCATCAAAGTCCAAACGTTTTTAAGGTATAATTCATTAACGCGTTGTCCGATTCCATTCATTCTTTTTTTGTTAGAAAGGAGGTTTATTTATTTATTTATATAACTTTATTGCACACACACAGAGAGACACAAATAGAGAGACAAAATACAACGGAACACAGTGAGCGCAAAGGCGGCCTTATTGCTAGTGCAATCTCTACCAGGCAACCTTTGGTGAGAGGATTACTGTAATGAAGCGCGGGATGGTGCAATTAAAATAAAATAAGATATATACAATAAATAAATATATATAAATATACATACATATCTATATATATATACATTAAACACCCATATAATACATATATACATATATCTACTATTACATGAGCATTTTCCATTACACTATTTGCATACAGATAGATAATACTGGTACAAGCGACTTTTGAAGATTGCGATGGATTTAGAGTGACGGATTTCATGCGGCAGACTATTCCACAGTTTCACGGACTTGCATGTGAATGAATCGCCGTAGTAACGCGAGCTACTAACTGGCACATGCAAGCGATTGTCTTTACACGATCTTAGATGTTGGCGTTCAACGTTCGAGCCGAGGTAGGTGAAGCGCTGCTTTAGGTACGAAGGAGTTTGAGGGTTGTAAAGAATGGAGTAAAGGAAGGTGAGCAAGTGAAGATTACGGCGGAGTCTGATTGGAAGCCATTTCAGACGAGCTCGGTATTCGGACACGTGGTCAAATTTACGTAGCCCAAAAATAAATTTAATGAACAGGTTTTGCAGGCGCTCAAGCTTGTTGAGCTGCTCCTCAGTTAAGTCAGGATAGGAAGAATCAGCATAGTCTAAGATTGGAAAAAGAATAGAATGAGCTAAGGAGATTTTTGTTTTAGTGGGAAGAAAATGTTTCCAACGCCTAAGACACCCCAGTGTCGCGAAGACTTTCCGACTTACTTCAGCTAATTGGGGTGCCCACGACAAGGACTCATCAATGTTAATGCCGAGGTTCTTTACGCACGATCTCACATCCAGAACTGCTGCACCGAGCTGGACCGGAGGTAGAGCACTGAACGTGATCTTATTGAGTTGCCTGGGACCACCTATGAAAGCAACTTGGGTTTTTTAGGATTAACATGCAACCCAAAAGATTCACTCCAGGAGTTGATAGTCTCCAGATCACGATTCAACTGCTCTATAGCCATGCTAAGATCATGAGAAGGTGCAGCAGTATAGATTTGTAGATCGTCAGCATAAAGGTGATAGGAGCAGGAAAGAAGGTTAGTGACTGTGTTAATATAGATAGCAAAAAGGAGAGGGGATAGAACACCACCTTGCGGCACGCCAGCTGAGATAGGAGTGTAAGAAGAAAAGCGGTCATCCATTCTGACGAGTTGTTGACGCCCTCGTAGATAGCTGTTAAACCAGTCAACAACTTCAGAGGAGATGTTAATAGATCGAAGGACGCCAAGAAGCAAGTCAAAATCAACAGTGTTAAAAGCGTTGCTAAAATCAAGCAGTGCAATAACACTGATTAACCTGTTGTCCATGCTGCACCTTATATCGTCACATACCTTCACAAGGGCCGTCATGGTACTATGACCAGCCCTGAAACCGGACTGGTAAGGGCTAAGGACATTGTGTTTTGACAAAAAAGCTTGAAGTTGATGATGTATAAGACGCTCCAAGACCTTAGAAAGGAAGGGAAGAATAGATATTGGTCGATAGTGAGCAAATGTCGAAGGGTTCTTTATCTTGGGAATGGGAATCACGTGTGCATTTTTCCAGGCACAAGGAAACTCTTTAGAGGAAAGAGAAGCGTTAAAGATGTGGGAGAGTAAAGGCGCAACTTTATCCAAAACGAGAAGAAGCATTTTCCTACTGATGCCATCGCATCCAGCGGCACCAGACTTAATGGCAAGGATGTGTTTTTTAACTTCAGCAGTAGAAACTGGCACAAAGTGAAAGGCGGGAAGTTTGGAAGGTGGCAAGGAACTGAGTTTGTTTAATGTGCTTTGCTTGACGACGTTATCTATAGGAGCAACGTTAACGAAGTGCTGATTAAGGGCTTCGAGATCTAAGTTGAGATTGGCATCCATCCGCTGCCGTCCAATACCAAGGGATTGCAGGAATCTCCAGGTCCCAGAAAAATCACTTTTTTCAATTTTGGTATGGATGTAGTTTCGCTGGGCATCTCTGCACGCTTTATTACACCGATTGCGTAAAAATTTGTATTTTGTCCAATTTTCTTCAGTAGGCTTTATTTTATATTTGGATTTCGCAGCATTGCGCTTCGCCATCAAAACTTTTATATCATTAGTTAACCATGGGGCTGGGAGGCGTTTTAACTTGACCGGTCGAAGAGGAGCATACTTGTCAAATATTCCCGTTAGTAACGAATTAAAGATATCCAATTTATCGTTGATATTGGGCGCAACTAAAACCGCATCCCAGTCAATTACATCGAGATCACGTACAAAGGAGTCGTTGTTTAAATTATTAAAGCTGCGCCGCATAACAATCGTGGGCTTCAATTTAGGAGTACGGATCTTATAAGAGAGATATATGAGATCGTGGTAGGAAAACGCCTCGGCGGGGAGTTGACCAAAACTGCAAACATGATCCAGAGAGGATGTTATCATCAGATCTAACCGTGATGGTGTGCAGTTTGGGAAGAAATGAGTGGCTTTGGTAGGAAGGATATGAAGATTGCAGCTTTCGGTGATATTAGTAAGCCGCTTTGCTCGCGAGTCGTTTTTCAATAAGCAGGTATTAAAGTCCCCCATAATGATCGTATGGTCTACAGTAGCAACATACCCCTCAAGTAAGCTTTCAAACGCTTGAAAGTAATCGATATGTAAAGAAGGACTATAAAATACACCGAGAAGTACCTTCAAACGACCAAATAGCACCTCAATGAATATGTGCTCTGAGGATTCAGAGTACTGTGACGGAGACATGTCTAGTATTGAGAAAGGAATTTGCTTTCGAAGGTAGATTGCCACGCCACCACCGCCCTTACCTGTACGGTCATTACGGATTACGTGAAAATTGGGTAAGCTATAAGACGTGGAAGGTAGGCAGGGTTTAAGGAAAGTTTCAGATACTAAGATAGCATGTATATTATCATTATCAAAAGAGGCAAGAAAATCAGGAAAGTGCGATGGGATACTTTGGGCATTTATATGGACAACGTTAAAATTTTTGGGGAACGCGTAAAAACAAGAAGCTAGACGAGAACTAAGTGGGGTTGTAAGACTGTGGAAACTGTCTTCAGATGACGAGTCAGCAGAGTAGAAATTAATGTCGCTTTCAGAATCACTAGGGTTACTCAAATTACTCATGATGCTTATAGATAAACTAATAGATAGTGAATATTAATATAAGTATATAATTTAAATTAATATATAATAATAATATAAATAATAAAAAAAAAACAGTTATTAACTGCAACTAATTAAATACGTCTTAGGTCTTTAAAACGAGATTTCTGTATCCTCAATCCGCCAGCTGTTTTTAAAAACAAATTGATATGTAAACCTTATATAACAACCTTACCTTAATTATGTATCTAAGATAAAAACAAGAAGAAAAAAAAAACAGTTAAAAAAAAAAAAAACGTAAATAAAAGAGAACAGTGCACACTGAAATATTGTACAAAACAACATCTTTCATGTGTGGGCCGTCAGGTGGCAGTCCATACAGGGTTATATATCAATGGCAATCGGCAAGTCCGCACTTAAAAAGTTCATTGTTGTCTATGGTCAGCCGTCAGAGAAACAGACACAAGAGACAATTTGTTGTCAAAATTCAACTGTCATCTCACATTGACAGCTGACACGTCTGTCACCTTGTCACAACTCACATGCGTCACAAGCAAGTCACAATTACATATAAATTATTATCTACTAATCATCATCATTTCAAGAGTAAATTGAAACTACCTACCTACGGCAAGAAAGTAGGCCCTTGAAATAAAATACATTTTGAGACATAGCTAGATAGGTACATTTGTGACCCAGAGCGAGGTATTATAAGGTAAAAAATGATTAAGTAAAAATGAGTCTGGCAAGTGACAACAACAAACTGAAGCAAGAAGAACACTGAACGCACTATTTCTTCACCACTCTTTTAGCTCTCTGGCTAACGGCTGCAACAGCAGCAACAGCGGTGGCAGGGGCCCTGGCAGGCGCCGGCACCTCCTGTGCAGCGTCAGGGATGGCTTTCAGCTCCGACATCGTGGAAATTCGATGACGCTTGCCATTCGAATCCATCACCATGATGTTGCCCTCCCTTGTCCAGCACCTGGCTACACCAAATCGCTCGCGCGCAGCTAAAAACACATTGTGGCGACTCTTTATGAGGAACTCTGACAACGTAATTCCAGTGCCTTTCAACTTCGTTTTTGCAGCCCAGACAGAGTCCCGCAATGAACAGTCTCTAAACTTAATCAGAATGGCACGAGGCTTGTCACCTGCAGTACGGCCCAGTCTATGGCATCGACCAAAGGAAGTCTGGTTAAGCTTGGGCATCTGAAGATGCTGAGAGAGACACTTGACAACAGAATCTCCGGGGTTATCCATGTCAGTTTCCGCAAGGCCGTGAACAAGAAGAATTTTCCGCCTGGACCGCATCTCGAGCTCGTCTTGCTGCCTTGCCAGCAGCTCAACTTGCCTCTGCAGGTTTTCTAAGGCAGACAGCACGAATGATCTGAAGGCCCCAAATTGTGAAGTGATGTTGGAGGTCGGACTTGCAGCTGGAATGGCTCCTTTAAGTTGGTTCTGGAAGTCAGCTAGTTGTGACTTGACAAGCTCACCCAGATCAGTAACATTTCGCTGGAGGCTTTCCATATTGATGCGGAGAACAGTGATGGTGAAAGTGAGGTTATATGTGCACAGTATCAACACTGATTCACACTTACACGAACATAGCAAAGGAGACTGGCAGACTTAGGTCAGTACTAAAGGTACATAATTTATGCACTTAAGTATAAAAATGTAATTTTAAAGAAAATATTAAATATGGAGCTCGGAATATCGGTGTACTTTATTAAACACCTACCCGCAAAAAAAAAAAAAAAAGGTTTTTTAAAGATTATTCCATACAAATCTTATCATCATCACTTTTGTAGTTTACAGACATCAGAACCTTTAAATTCAAGTAGGTAGGTGACTTGAAACTCGGAATGCACAAAGAACCTAGGGCTAGGACGTAGGGCTCAAGTAAGACTGGAGTACCCTTACAGCCGTAAATAAATAGGCTTAGCAGGAGATTTTGTATGGTTTAAAATTTTTCACTTTTAGGGTGAACAAAAATCATGTAACTGGCGTTATCGCTACGTTATACCGTATAGCGCCATCTCTACAATTTATGTGGAACTTGAATGTAAAACTCTGAGATAGGTACTAACGAATTTTTTTAAATAAAAATTAACTGTCATGTTATTTACTGTTTCCTGACTTTATATTAAGATGGCACTGTTAACACATTTTTAACTCTTAGGTCTTACCGATCCTAACCGACTGACTGTCATCTAAGGTCTTTTTATACGTAAAGAAATATATAGCCATTGTCCCTTCTGATGTTTTGGATTGTATTGAGATCAAGCAAAGATTTTTAAAAGACTCTTATATTATGTTGGGCTGGGGAATATTGTTAGTAGAGTAATTTATCCCAGTGGTACCTACCCGGCCGAACTCTGAAAGAAGAGTTCTACCATCAGTACAACTTTTCAAATGGTTTAATAATTTTTGACATATTTCGTGGTTTCAGAATAAAAATCACAATGAAATTTCAACTACGTATTAATGAAACTTTATATTATTACTAGCTGATGCCCGCGACTTCGTCCACGTGGGATAAAAACTATTCTATCTTTTAAGTTGGACCAAATGACAGTTATTCACGAAGTTCGAACTAAATCGGTTCAGTAGTTTAGGAGTCCATTGAGGACAAACATTGTGACACGAGATTTATATACATTAAGATTAAGAAAAAGTTTTCAAAATCACCACAAGATAACCCGTGCAAAGTAAGAACAGGTTTCTGTACAACATCACACCAGAATCCCGCGAAAAATCAAGGAATTCCAGTAGGAAGGTATATTATGTAAAAAAATCGTAATTCACGCGGGCGGAGCCGCGGGCAACAGCTAGTTTATAATTAAATCTATAGGTATTTTGTGCTTTGCGCAATCTTTCAACTTTAATAATAATAACAAATCTCACATTACGAGTACCAATTAATTTTTCTGTAAACGAAGTTAAAAGCGATAATTTATGCATTAGATATAATTTCATACATTTTACTTTACATGTTTAAATTTTACTAAATATGAATGAATAATGACTGATGGTATTTTAGGGACAGACTGTTGATATTTTATTTCAAAATTCTTTTATACTGTAAACTCTATGAAACTTTAGTCTCGGTAAATAAATCACATATTTAAACAATCCGTTGCAAATGTAATAATTCAGGTAGAAGCAGCGCTTTATTTTCTTTCCACAAAATATGTTTTGGTATTATGGTCGGTTGTGACAGATTTATACATTCATGAATGAACGAACAAAATTGAAACTTTCTTTAATCGTTGAACGTTGAAAAGAACGAAGGAATAATGTGTACAAGGTAGTGCAATTTCTCGCCGGGTACTCGTACTGCAGATACACAATTTACCATTTGACCGAATCCGGAGGCGGGCAGCATGACTTGTTGACGACTCCAGTCTCAGTATCTTAAACTTTTAGAACACCGTAGAGATGTCACCTCTCTATAATAATATGTGTGTTCTATCGGTTGTTCAATGGGGAGTGCTCTGAAGAGCTGTTTGAAGTGATTACTCCTTCCAATTTCTCTGTGCATACACTCCTGCGTAGAAACATATTCCACGCATTCCACCTGGATAACTGACAATCCACGACCACCTGGTATGCCATGCCGCGGTGATCACTTACCATCAGTACTCGTGCTGCTGCTGTGTGCTGTGTGGCTGGCGTTGACTCAAAAAAAAAAAACAGAGTTGTTTTATAACTCGCTTTGTTTTCAATTTTTTTGTGCGATGGCTGGCTGAAAAAATTTGGGGTTTTTGGAACAAAAAAATATCGTACACTCTTTACCTAAGAGTACTTAGATAAGTTTGTTAGTAATTTTTAAGTACCTAAAGAGTAGGTAGCTACTATGATTAGCTTTACCTAAACATGGATACCGTTGGACAAACAGACCGCATCCGTTGGTTTGTTGTCGATGTTCGCTATAAATCACGGACCCTCGTCCCTCGTCCGGTACACAATGGACATCGAGTCAAAACGTCAACCCACCGAGGATGCTTATCCCGATGTTAACTTCGGGATTAATGTGCGCCACGAACTTGGAAAAATGTTTACATAATTATAATTTGTTAACTAACTCACTGGTGTCACGTAATTCCCTGCATGGACTTGCAAAGGTAAGTATAGAATTCAACATCCAATTCCAAGGTTTGCTAACCTGGGAACTAAAAACCATGCTTTGTTAGGTAAAGCACTGCCTCATTGGCATAGTGCTGAGTAAGTTCAACTGTAGATCACAAAGTCTTGGGTTAATTCGCCGGGTGGGGCCAGTAAAATATAGAATTGTTTTTTTTTCTCCTATACGAAATACAAGCCCAGAGTTTGGAAATTAACTCTTTTTACTTCGTGACTCGGAGAGCACATTCAGCCATCGACCCACGCCTGATTTCTTCGGTCGTGATCAAAGACTTCTATGTAGGTATAAGTCTTTGGTCGTGATCTGATCTTTCTCTGGTAGTGTCAGAGCTGTCATCTCATCGTATTGTGAGAGATAAGAAATAGGGAATGCACTTCAGTTTGTGCACACAATTTCGTCCAGAGATTGACTGCTGTGGCCGCATATTCTGTCTGGAGGGCATTATATGGAGAGACTCCTTAGTCTTCCTACCTATGAGAGAGGCTGCTTAGCATAAGTAAGATTAACACACACACACTTTACTTTAATATCTTAAACTCGAGTAAATTGAGCACACTTTCTTACAACAGCCAACTGAAAATGAAGACGTCATTTGTTCATAATCAACCTGTTAATTCCATTACTACGGCAGGATGAGCAAGGATCGGCAACAGCTGTGTTCATAACTTGTTTCTTGATTCATAAATTCATAATTTTCAAAAACTTTTAAGGAGTGAACACTGTTTAATTTTACTAAAAAATGGTATCATCAACCCGACTGTGATACCATTGAATTTATCAAAACGTCGCGATTTCGTTCTTTACAACTTTTCTGTGTAATACCTACCTAATTTCTTATTAACATACAAGACTCGTTCACAAACAGAGTGGTTATGTTAAGATTCTTTGTTGATTAAAAAATATCAGTTGTAAAAATATCAGCAACAATAATTTGGTAATAAATCGTTTATATAAACAGTATCACATGCTTCTTAAAAATCTATTTATTATAGTCATAATTCTTTCAAGTACATATATTTTTTTAAGAATACTGTCTACAACTACTCGTAGGCACCTCATAACTAAACTCAACGCTTATAGAAAACCGATCTACAATACAATTAATTGGATTTTATTTACGTATTGAAATAATATACCTATTAAAAGTTTAACCTGCAATTAAATTAGGTATTATTTATAGATACGTATAATATTGTTACGATGGTTTTTCTACAACTGTACATAAATTACCTTAATAATTACAGTGACAAATAAGAAATGAAAAACGATTACCTGTGCGATTACCGTATCGGTTGAAATAATTAAAACAAACAAAATGGGTACGTGCCAAAAATAATTTATATCGTGTAAATAAGCAAGCTATGCAAATAAATAAAACAGGCGGCATTTGGATTAATTAACGGCGATTTTAGTGACCTGCAGTTTAAAAACTATACTTTGATATACTTCGGAGAGTGTGCTCAAGAACTTCACAATCTAGTGCCTTTCTACCATAGAACCGCAAGACGCCGGGAGAAGTGGCATCCTTATGTGGTTGATGTCCAGCAAGCTCAGACGAAACGACTTTCTTCCACGTTTCTGATACGTACCTCTAAGGTGTGGAATACCCTTCCAGCTTCTGTGTTCCCAGCCAACATTTCCCAGGCCAGCGCGCTCCATCCTAGACCTCATCATGTCTGTCCATCAGATATGATTGTAGTCAAGCGAAAGCCCTTCCATATTAAAAAAAAACCGGCCAAGTGCGAGTCGGACTCGCGTACCGAGGGTTCCATACCATAAAAGAAGTAAAACATTGAAAGAATCACTTTAGTTCATGAATTTACGAATTTAATTTACATGTACTTTTGTTGGCAAACCGCAAACGTAACTTTGTTTTTGGCGGATTATTGTTATTATCAAAAAAAGTATATTAGTCAGCGAAATCATTTTATTTTTCCTGTAAACTATACGTTAATTTCTATTGATCATAATTATTTCAGATTTTTTGATTGGTAAACTTCGGAGATAAGGGGGGGGGAGGCGGTATTTTTTTCGACAGTTTGCCTAATAAATCAAAAACTATCAGGCATAAAAATAAATAAAAATTAGTTTTAGAATACACAAGTAACGCCCTTTCATATGATACCCCACTCAATATTGTAATTTCATTTTGAAATTTTGTCGACCCGGTTTTCCCCCCTTTTTAAATAAAAATAAAAACAATTTTCAAATTTTTACGATTGTTATAACGTCGGGTCACTATTACCTATAACTATTCTAAATTTCAAGTCGATAGCTTGAATAGTTACTGAAATAATCGAGTGTGACAGACGGACGGACGGACGGACGGACGGACGGAGAAAGTCTCACCATAAGGGTTCCATTTTTACCAAATTAGTATGGAACCCTAAAAATATAAAGACAATTACATCCAAATGTAAACATTATGTATTTTGGTGTTTCATCTAAATTCAAAAGAGAGTTCTGCCGAGAGTTGCTCCAAAATATGGATGTAATTGTGATTATTGTTTTAGTGTGTCTGTAATAATAATATCCAAAAATGCTCACAACTTATTTTTGATAACTGGTTTAGTTTTTTAGTACAACTAGTAGTAGGTACAGTAGTAAGGTAAAACACCGTTTTTCTGTTAAATATATTCTTCCGTAACGCTGCCTGTTGCACCCACCAACGTATTTTCAAGAGTGAGAGGAATAAAAATAAAATCAGTAATCACCAAAATATCCTTCAAATTTCGGGATGAATGTTTGTTACTCTTTCACATAAAAACTACTAAATCGATTTGGCTGTTACTTGCACCGATGCGACAAAGATCGTTACAAGTGGTTTGTTTCTCCATGTTATTGCAACGCGGGCAGCGACTGTTTAACAATATCATAGTTGTCGTTTTGGAATATTTTAGAGCAGTCAAAATCAATGGTCATTAATAATAATCAAAGTTAAAATATGGGTATCGTTGATCACACAGACCGTATCTGTTAGGTTGTTATCGATGTCAAGCAATAAATTACGGACCCTCGTCTAATACACGGAGACTAACAAACTGTCGAATTGTAGGCCGTGTTTACTTTAATTGTGGAATCTAGTAGACTAGATCAGCAGTCCTGAGTCTTCATAGAAACATGCTGATCGCTCATTCCTTAATCCGGTAAGTCACGTGATGAATTTGTCGAACGGATATTCGATTCGTATAGAATTTTTGAACTTCGTTTCATTTAGATATGAAATTAGTGATCGACAGATCTTTATGATGATCGTATATAAGTCATAATATGGCTAGAGGTGTTGAATATTAAATTGCTTAGCTTTCCTGGGTATACGATTTTGGGTTGTCGGTTCAGGCAACTGGGTTTACAACAACAACTATCGATATCACTCATCGTAACTATTTATTTAAAGTTGTTTTTTTGTATCTTTATTAATGGGTGATAGAAATAAAAGTACACACGGCAAGTCTGCAGCGAGATAATAACTGCACTATAGTATTTGTCTGATCGACGTCATCGGCGCTCGCGCAGCATCGGGCGGGCTCCAGAGCGCGGCAACCAATCAACGGCATTCGTCGTCCGACCGGCTTCGAGAACGTAACGCGCGTTGTACTACGATTTCTCTTCATCAAATATATTATGTAATACAAGTGCAAAACATCACTTTGCCTTTGATTTAAACAGTCCCGAATCGAAGTGTCAACAGTATTGATATTTTATAAATAGACATACATCAGAATTGATACGGTAGGTACGGTTTCATATAAAACTGAAATGTGGTTAATCTAAGTGAGATATCGATTTGGTCGAGACAATAAAGGCCACTGCACTGAGATTGGTCCTCGTTACATATTAATAGCAATAGTGGTCGGAGTTCATGTTCTAACTCAAGGTACTCGGGCGATTTGATACAAAGGTGCAATATTGGACCAAGTAGTGGTTCGCACAACTCCCGGCTCAACTTTACTGATATTATATTTATGTATTGAGAAAACGGATTACATTAAATAAAAGCAACGAGTCCAAACTAATTTCATATAATGTATTTTCTCGCCTTCTTTAATAGAGTGTGCCTATGTGTCATTAGGTTTTTCTAATAGACACACCATAGATTCCCTGGATCAGCTCGATGGTAACATATTATTACCTTAGTAATACTAAAATTGTATTGTCTGGTATTGTATTGTCATCTGAACTTGAATAACCGAATAGGCCCGCTGAAATTATATCCCATTCGCTAAGTTTCAAATTGACGAAGATTAATTGTTTAGATAGGTGCTTGCTTAGTTACAGTCTATAGGGCTTACGCAGCTGATATAAATATTAAAACCTTGAACTCTAATAATTTATATTAATCGGATGAACACGCAACTAAAAGATAACTGGACAAATAACTAGGTGTTTATTGCATATGATAACAAGAGATACCTATTCGTATGTCTAACAAAAAAACTGGTACTGGTACGCCCCCTAATTCGTCATGTTTGGGTTCTAAAAACCTTTCAATGCCTCCAAGGGACAACAAAGAAATCTTTTCGGCTACAAAATTAGCATTTATTTTAAATGAAACTTCTTAACATTTAAATTGACTCGCTCCACCTCAGAGCAATTTGGAACGTAGCTCTGCTAGGAATGGCCCTTGTGGTATGTAATAGGTTTCGAATTAAACAGGCGTGACTGACTTAAATGTACCAAGATTTATTTTTCAAGATAACAAGGTTAATACTGTTTCTAATAAAAATAATTTAGGTAAATTGTCTTCTTAGATCTTGGTGTATATCGCATGGTTGCTATACGAGTAAATATTCAAATAAATATGAGGCTTAATTTCAATGAGCTAGCTTTTTGCAAATTGCACAATAATATTATGTATAGACTATAGAGACGCACAATAAGTGTTTAAGTACTTCGTTTACTTACTAACGTTGTTCAGCCGTTGTTCGGGTAATTAATACTTTGTCTCTATCTGTCAATAAAATGATCATGTCGTAAGATGAAGATCACAATTCAGAGAAGTAACGTGTCTTTTTTCCTGTGTTGAAGCTAATCGATTATTTATCTATATAAGTCGATTAACAACTGCTTAGCAACGTTGAACTAAGGGGATAAATACTTTTAGTTTTTTAATTTTATAACATGAATCACTACTTTGATCACTCCAATTATAATACTTATCAGCTTTGTTAAGGTGCATTTGACAATTTTAAATATTAGCTATAAAATATTGTTTTAATGCTGGCATGTACATCTTATTAAGCAACAGATCAAGATGGATAATCTGGAAAGTGTGTATGTACCAAAGGAAACTCCTCCAGTGGAGTTAGTGTATTATATATATGTATATAGGTAATAGAAAATATACATTATTATGTTAATAATTTATTTTTTATTTATGCAAAATTTTCTTTCAAACATTTTATTGTACAGTCGCGGAATGAAAAGGTTCGTCACCTTTAGTGTCACTTGCACTAGTACTGCAAGATATAATGTCAACATACCAAAAGAATCGACTAGTGCTAACGAATCTGTTTGAAAATTGACGAACTTTTTCGTTCCCTTACTGTACCACCTACCTCATATTTTCCAATAGCTGCTTCGTACCCCGATGGTTGCCTACATATTTTACATTTGTTTTTCTGTTTTTTTTTTTCTTTTTGTAATGGTGTACAATAAAGTATTTTCTATCTATTAAAAAGTAGTTGAGATCCTTGGTCATAATCTTTGAAGTCCGTCAGGTAAACGCTTGTCCTAAATAACTTCCCACATTGTTGCTGAACAATCCGGTCGCATTTACATACGAATGCATTTGCCTAATACGTTTGGAAATGACTGTGACCCTACAAAGCCCCCTTAACAGCTGTTATCACAGACCTAATTAGGTAGTAAATAGTAATATCAAAGTAATATGTATTGCTGGTAAATATCATTCGACGATATTTATTGGGCGTATTTATGCGTGAATCGTGTTTCAAATGTGTTAGGAAGATAACAGAATTTAAGTGTACTTATATAAAAACAAAAAATATTTCTTACAACATAATTCCTCTACGATCATGTCTCTATCAAAGGAATTATATGTATTCGGCGATCAAAATGTTATGGTGCCAGTACATTTAAATTTTGGGAAATTTTTGTTAGATCGTTTACGACAAATGAAAGACAATATTGCACTGGTAAATATGATTTTCTTATTATGCTGGAATATCTGTATATTTCCTTACTTTTAGTACTTATAAATAAAGAAGGTATTTAAGCTAGGCTGCCACTATGATAGTTTACCTATTTTAAACCCAATTCACATAAGCATTAACTTGAATACTGAAGCACTTGGAAAAACTTAGCAGTCAAAATTTTAATACCTACTATATTTTTTTGATTTGTATGCTATAGTTTTATTCTGTTGATCAGCACCTTTAGCCAATATGGTATTTTGCATGAAAAATGAATGTATGAAAACTACGCGTGTTTTTTTTATTTTGTTCAAAAGCAATCTTAATACACATGGATGAGCCATATTATGGTGTAAATAATATATTATCTTGTTAGACAAATTAAAATTGAGTTGTGTTTTTTTTAAGGTAAATGCAACTACCGGGGACCAAATAACTGTCAGAGAGCTTCTTCAGTATTCTATCAATTTGGCAACGGCACTAACAGAATTAGGGATTGGAAAAGGTGATGTCGTTGCAGTGGGTACAGAAAAACGTATTACATTTGTCCCGACTGTTCTAGGCATTTTATTAACTGGAGCTACGTGTACCCCTTATTACCTAGATAGTGGCAGGGGTAAGTGTTTAAATTAGTCATTTTGAAACATACCAAAATAAAAAATAGGTGCTGTTACTGTGTGCTTTTATAGTATAGTCAAATCTCAAAGTTCTGCTTTCCCATTTTGTAAGTTTTTTTTTAAATTACTGACCTCACTCCCAGACGGCCGTTGAAATATTGGTCGGCCAAAGCTCCGTTAGCTGGATGGAGTGATAAATAAAAAACTGGGAAACGAACGCAATGGACAGAAACCAACGAAGGACTCTTTTGGAGCAGGCCCGGGTCCGCAAAGGGCGCCGTTGATGATAATGATAAAATCTCAAAATTTGACTTTGCCAAATATCTCGCAATTATTTAAGACTAGCTGTTGCCCGCGGCTCCGCCCGCGTGAATTACGATTTTTTTTATATATACCGTAGAATTCCTTGATTTTCGCGGGATTCTGGTGTAATGTTGTACAGAAACCTGTTCTTACTTCGCACGGGTTATCTTGTGGTGATTTTGAAAACTCCTTTTTAGGGTTCCATACCAATTTGGTAAAAATGGAACCCTTATGGTGAGACTTTCTCCGTCCGTCCGTCCGTCCGTCCGTCTGTCACACTCGATTATTTCAGTAACTATTCAAGCTATCGACTTGAAATTTAGAATAGTTATAGGTAATAGTGACGCGACGTCATAACAATCGTAAAAATTTGAAAATTGGTTTTATTTTTATTTAAAAAGGGGGGAAAACCGGGTCGAAAAATTTTCAAAATGAGATAATAATATTGAATGGGATATCATATGAAAGGGCGTTACTTGTGTATACTAAAACTAATTTTTATTTATTTTTATGTCTGATAGTTTTTGATTTATTGGGCAAACTGTCGAAAAAAATACCGTTCCCCCCCTTATCTCCGAAGTTTACCAATCGAAAAATCTGAAATAATTACGATCAATAGGCATTAACGTATATTTTACAGGAAAAATAAAATCAACTCTTTAACTATTATACTTTTTTAGATAATAACAATAAACCGGCAAAAACAAAGTTATGTTTGCGGTTTGCCAACAAAACTACCTACATGTAAATTATACTCTTAAATTCATGAACCAAAGTGATTCTTCTAATGTTTAACTTCTTTTATGGTATGGAACCCTCGGTGCGCGAGTCCGACTCGCACTTGGCCGGTTTTATTTAATAAAAAATATAAAGTTTAATACGTAGTTGGAAGATCAAAAGGACGAATTTAACTGCCGATATTTCGACCCAATGGCACAGGTCGAACTTGTACCAATGTATCGAAATATCGACAGTTAAAATCGTCCTTTTCATTGTGATTTTTATTCTGAAACCACGAAATATACTTATCAAAAATTATTAAATCATGTGAAAAGTTGTACTGGTGGTAGAAATCTTCTTTTAGAGTTCGGCCGGGTAGGTACCACTGGGATAAAATACTCTACTAACAATATTCCCCAGCCCAACATAAGAGTCTGTTAAAAATCTTTGCTTCATCTCAATATAATTCCAAGTATCAGAACGGGCAATGGCTATATATTTCTTTACGTATAAAAAGACCTATGACGGTCAATCGGTTAGGACCGTTATATTTGTGAACAATTATTTTACTCTTTCCATGTTGCGTTAAAAAAGACGTGGCACTCTGGGAATGTCCAAAAGTGAAAACTTTGATCTGTTCATGTCTCAGTGCCATCTGTATATAAAGTCAAGGAACAGTACATTACATGTCAATTAATTATTATTAACGAAAATTCGGTAGTACCTATCTCCAAGTTTTACATTCAAGTTCCACATAATTTGTAGAGATGGCGCGATACGGTACAACGTGGTGATAAATTCATGATTTTTGTTTTAAAAGTGAAAAATCTTAAACCATACAAAATCTTCTGCTAAGCATGTTTATTTACGGCTGTAAGGGTACTCCAGTCTGACTTGAGCCCTTACGTCTTAGCCCTAGGTGCTTGTCCATTCCGAGTTTCAAGTCACCTACTTGAACTCATCGATAAAGGTACTGATGTCTATAATTTCTGAACTACAAAAGTGATGATGATAAAATTTATACAGAATAATCTTTAAAGAACATCCTTTCTAACAAAAAAAAAATGAATAAAATCGGACAACGGGTTAATGAATTATAACTAAATACACATTTTGACTTTGATGCCGTCTTCCAGGGAAACCATGATGAATTCCGGGACAAAAAGTATCCTATGTCCTACCTCGGAGTATGACCTATAATCATGTCAAGTTTCATTTAAATCCATCCAGCGGATTAGCCGTGATGCGCGGTCGTGAAACAGACAGACAGACAGACAGACAGACAGACAGACAGACAGACAGACAAAAATGATACAAATTGCAGTTTTGGCTTCAGTATCGACTAAATAGTGTCCTCCAACAAAAATTTTCAAAATATCCTCAATGTACAGAATTCGACCCTTTACAGTTTTATTATAAGTATAGATAGATATTGTCACTTTTTACAGCTCCATTTCAACACAAATTATCACTAGCTAAACCTACGTACTTCGTATGCTCGAAGCTTTTTTGGGAGAAGTATGAAGAAACTTTGAATTCTTGTGAATCTATTAAGTCTTACATTTCGTTTGACGGATTTCCACAAAATGCGGTTACAATGCAATCACTGATAGAAAAAACTATTGATATTGATGAGTATGAACCTGTGAAAGTGCTCGGACAAGTGGACACAGCGTTGATATTGTACTCATCCGGGACGACGGGTTTGCCAAAAGGAGTTCGTTTGACACATTTGAACTGTTTGATGAGCGGTCTTCCAGATAGGTTGGTACGAGGGTTTTTCACCTTATCTTAATAATAGTGTACATAGAGGTCTCAGAGGCCGCCGGTGACTTCGAAAGTGCGGCAATAAATACTGTCTCATTTGCATACATACAAATTTCAAATTAACACACTCGCACTACAATAAAAAGTTGCCGCACTCATGGAGCTGTAATTGTTGTAAGGTAGGAGCGCGAGCGACGTATCTGTGGTAGTGTATGGTAGTGTACATATTCATACGACGAATATGATCGTAGTTTGAAGTATGATTCAAATGTAAAAAATATGTAACTTGTTACGATTGTTTGGCAAAGTCCTCCGCTTTCTGTAAAAGAGAATAATGGACTCACGCATGTGTACCTCGGCGCTGCCTCGGCTCACATTTTGTTTCGTCCATCAATGCCTCTTGTGCTGGTCGCTGCAGTAATATTCTATTTCAGTTTCAAGGATGAGTGGAAAATACAGACAGCATATATTCTTGGTGAATGGTATCACAATTACGACATCTTCATGACTTATAAATTATTGTATGCCGGAAAGAAAGTAGTATTTGTCAATGAAGTAAATGCTCTTAACATATTGGAATGTATTGAAAAATATCAGGTGTGTAACAACCATACATATTTTTAACTCCTGAAGGGTAATAAATTATACTATGACATACCTTATATTTAAAGAGTTGTATTGTCTTATAGGTCAATATAATAATGGTCCTGCCGTATTTGATAAACTGCATGAATAAAGAAGATTCCCTTAATAAATTCAATTTAGATTCGCTCAAAATAATTTACTCTCGATCGTTTCTTCTCCACAAAAATGCCATGGAAAAAATTAAACAAAGGTTAGTAAATAAATACACAGTTTTAAATAGTATAAAAATATACATCCATTTGAGATATATAAATATATAAATAAGTCAAAGTCAAAGAAAATGCAAAAAACGAGTTGACGAGTTTCTATATCTTCGCTATAAGTACCTAATCGTGTCATACCGCGACAAGGAACAAATATAACGTTCACACGTTATTAACGTATAAAAAATAAAATTTTGTTCTAGTTACGTTATAAAGTCTAAATGATTCGAGATGGCGTGTATTTAGGGGTTCAGCGGAAGGGAATGCCATTTTTTTCGACTTGGTACTGAGGATTTTGACCAACCGAGGTTCTAGTTATAGAGATTTCACAAACGGACATAATATTGTATGTACAGTTATACTTATACTGTATCTTTTTGAAATCAGTAATCTAGGTATCTTTTATTTTCAGACTACCTAAATTACAAAACGTCTTACAAGGCTATGGAATGACGGAATGTGGTGAACCAACAACAGAAATTTGGGCAGTTAAAGGTCCGAAGCCTGGGAGCGTTGGTATGGCTTCCCCGGGAATCATCATAAAAGCAAGTCGTGACTCCTTACTAAAGTCCACTTACGTTATCCACTGATTATTATGTCGAATAACTGTTTATCTACGCTCATTGCTTAAAGTTCGAATTATGAAATCAAAATGTGTCACATATTGACCTACTTTATTCACAGACTTCTATAATTATTAAAAAGTTATTCATTATAACATAGCTGTACTATGGAAATATCTCTAGATTGTTAAATAATTTCTATTACGATACGCGGCTCTGGGTTCCTGTATTTTTGTGTGTCGTCATCACAGACCAGGGAATAACTTTCTTTTCTCTGTGGTCATCATAGCCAAAAGAGAGTGTAGAGCCAATCCTCAATTTTGTTTTTTTTTTATATAAGGAGTCCACAGACAACATTTAGTTGGTAGTCATGATCGACCATAGACAACAATTAATTCACGGAAACAATAATTTTTCCCTGCCTTATATGACTAATTAAAAAGTGTGTTCATACAGAATATTGAAAAGAATTATGTATAATTTTTGATTATTTAATTATCCACTAAAAATATAGTTTATCTGACTTATATAAATATTTTGCTACTCTTTTTTGTTTCATGACTTTTTTAACAGACTATACGCAGTTTGCAACTGAATTTTGGCGCCATACCTAACTTTTAACATTTCAATGTGTTATTTTTGTTACTTAGTCAAAACTTAGCGCGGAAAAATGTCTAGCAGTGAAACGTACTAAAGAAAATGTAACTCCGCCTGACATTTTAGTAATTGCAACAAAAATGACCCACAATCTTTTACCAACAAAGTGAAGGATTTACGACAAACGTTAGCAAGATTTTATGGTTTGGATTTATGATAATTTGAGCGTAGATAAAGTAGTGTATGAAACTCTACATAATTAGGTATTAAAACACTCGTGTGATACTATTAAAAAACTCGCCTGCGGCTCGTTTTTTAAACTCACACTCATGTTTTAATACCCCCCATTATGCATCCGTTTCATAAACTACTATTACTGTATGTAAACTTGAGATGAGCTAAATAATTTCGCTTAGTGCTCTTAGATATTCTGTTGGTAGTGTTTATTCAACTACCAGTTGCTTGCGGCTCCGATCGCGTGAATTTCGATTTTTTGCTAATCCCGTGGGAACGATGGATTTTTTTGGGATTAAAAGTAGCCTATGTGTTGATCCGGATTATAATGTTCCGTAGTTTTAGCGTGATAGGGTAACAAAGATCTATCGATCCATACTTACAAACTATCGCGTTTATAATATAAGTATAAGGCTTATATCAATCTGTGTGTTACCAGGTTATGATGATTGATTTAAGGTATTTATTATAAAATACAAATTTTTCCATCTAGGTCGTTGACCCACAAACCAACGTGAAACTAGGTCCAAACCAACTTGGAGAAATTCGAGTAACAGGACCAATGTTTATGAAGGAATACATACAAGTCGACCCGTACACTTATCTGGATGAAGAAGGATTCTTTAAAACGGGTGATTTAGGATACTATGATGATGACAAGTACTTCTATATCGTTGAAAGAATAAAGGATATTATTTATCATAAAGGCGACAAAGTATGTTTATAGTATAAAAACGAAAAATTAGTTTAACAGGACAACAAATAGTTCTGTTCAAAAAATCAGTCTTTACAATCTATTTTTAATAAAAATTCCACTTCTCACTCACTTTAATTAAATTCAATTTTGATTAGAAGCAGAAAACTTGTTTATCGTTGACCCATTCTTAAATAGGTTGGTGAATAAATTATCATAAACGTCAATCATCCTTACTATTCTCAGTAAACCATTTAATTTATGATACCTACCCATACCCATTACCCAAGAATGCATTAAAAAAAGTCCGCCATCTTGGCTGTTCCACCATGTTGACTTTAGAAAGACGTCAAACGGATAATCATGCATTGCCAACCAAACTATAACAGGAATAAATTTCAGCCCAATCAGTTGAAGATATCTGCTTCAAAATTGAGTTACGAGATTCCACCTAAATATTCATTGCTATTTAAATAAAAGCTTGTAAAAGATACCTAATCATGAAGGCGCCTATACATATATTACCTTTTTACAGGTGGCCCCATTGCAAATCGAAAATGTTCTGGAAATGCACGAAAAGGTTCTTGAAGCCGGTGTTATTGGGAAACCGCACCCTGATGACGGGGAGCTTCCAATGGCTTTTGTGGTAAAAACACTGGGATCTGACGTCACGGAGCAGGAGTTGATAGATTATGTTGCTTCAGAGGTGAGAAGGAATTTGATTTGCAACTCTTTACGACGATCTTCAGGAATTAATGAAAATGAAAATCTTTAATTTACACATAGGCCTAAATATGGGCTCCTACGAAAATAAATCTACCGCCAGGATCGGAAGGCAGGTTCGCACCGAGTCGAACTGATAAGAAACTCAGTACTTGCTCTTTTCAAAAATGTCATAATATACAAATTTTCTTATATAGTATGAAAAAATAATACATAATAAGTGAGGAGACGGAAGCATGTCCCTCTACCCCCTACCATTCCAATAATCCTTGTCATTTAAAAATTGTTCAGTGGTATAATAACCCTGATTTATTAGATGTTTTTGACACTAACTTTAAACTTGTGCATAGGTAAGTCCAAGATAGACTTCGGGATCATATTGTGGAAGCGTACACTCAACCCGTACAAAGCGTATAATTTTAAATGTATTGAGATGACACTGTAAGAATACGTATTTCAGGTATCAGGGTACTGAAATAGTCTTGTATACCTACATAAATATTGATCAACATTAAATACTGTTTTACAGCTTCCTTCATCTATGCGACTAACTGGAGGAGTAAAGTTTATCGAGAAACTACCTAGAAGTCCAAGAGGAAAGATATTACGTCGACATTTGAGAGAAATTTTGAATACATCTGTATAACTTTAACTATAAGGACAATGTTTATGTATTTTGTTGTTTGGATGTATTTTAAAATAAACTTTTATAAATTTAATACAATAAATAAAAAAGTATCTAAGACCCCAGAATAAAATATGGTTAAAATTCATCGTATCTCTCATTTTTGAAAATCCTGTCTGCCTGTGTGTCGCCTTTTATTTTACGAAACATCTCACTTTCCAGTACATTATGTGGTTATTTAAAACGAATTGAGTGAGGTATAAATATTCCTACTTCTATTTGCGTATCAAAAAGCAAGATTATTTGTTGTTACTACTATCTTTGTTCTGCCCGCAGCTTCACGTAGAGTTTTGACTAAGTATTAACTTTCAAATTAAGTCGGGTTTTTGCACATTCCATTTCTGTTACTTATTCTTACGTTCCCGTTACCTCCTCATACTAGACATAGGTATATAGCAAAGGACATGGCCGAAACTTGTATGGAGCTGTGCCCTGGAAAAAAAATATTCATGGCCATCGACAAACAATACGTCATATTATAGCTTATAATTATGTCTTAACAATCGCTTAAGTTTTATGATCAGAAAACAGGCGAGAGACATAATATCAGCATAACAACTTTCTACAAAATGCGCCTAAATATTTTTAATAGCAATGACTTTTTATAAAAAAAATGATGCGTATTGGTTATGAACTAATTATTTTTTCATATTACAAAGCTAAGAAATTTGAGTTTGAGTTTTGATTGCTATTAAAAATATTTAAGCGCATTTTGTTGCAAGTTGTTATGCTGATATTGTCTCTCGTCTGTTTTCTGATCATAAAAATAAAAGATTGTAAAGACATAATTATAAGCTTTAATATGACGTACTGTTTGTCAATGGCCATGAATTTTTTTTTCCGAGGCAGAATCCGGCCATGTCATTTTGGTTTTCAAAAATTCTGTGGGTACAAAAGGAAGCTTATTAATCCAGGATTTACCATGTGTATATTCTAAATTTAAGACAAATTAGTTAGGTAGGTAGTTGTGGCGAGATTAAGTAGGTAGCAAATATCCAGATATACAAACTTTCACATTTGTAATAATTACTAGCTGATGTCCGCGGCTCTGCACGCTTGAATTTCGGTTTTTCACAAATTCCGTGAGAATTGTTGATATTTTTTGGGATATAAAAATAGCTTGTACTACTCTGCAAAAGCTCACGTTTTTCTGATGCCCCATTGGGGCGTTGGTTAAAGGTTATAGTGAGTAAACCTTAAAGGATAGACATGAAGTGGTGTCGTAGACATAGAACATTAATTTTATGTAGGCTTTATTTTTTATTGTCTGACTATATTTTCTCAAAAATGGGTAGAGCACCGAACCCTAAAAATGTCTAAGTTTGCAGAGCACCTTAACCGAAATCAGTGTTTATTATTATAATCATAATGATAATGGGCACTAATTGTCCATTGTTGCAATCGTAATGATTTTAATAAGGGACACTAATTGTCAATTTATCATAATCGCAGTGATTATGGTAATGGACACTGACACTTACATTTATACATTGATACAAGCATCTACATGCTTTTATACATTGAACCCTGATAAGTGTGCATCGCATTTGTACCCCAAAAATAATGTTACGTGACGATTTTGAGTTATATGTGTGCGGTGATCAAAACAGATGTGTGCCTGTACATTTGAATTTCGGTAGATATGTGTTAGATCGACTGCGGCAAGGAGGAGACAAAGTAGCACTGGTAACAAAATATTTCTATTTTTCACCGCGATACGTTCATCTGATGCTTAGTGATACACATACCAGTACCCAATGCCTATGTCAAATTGCATGCGTCCCAGGCACTGACCTTTAGAATACTAGTACGCTGGACCACAGACTGTCAACATACAAATGAAGACACTATTGATTTTCGCCATTTTGGTGCTGATTATTGCGTAACCTGGCTCACTAAAATATCAATGACACTAAAATAATAGTTTTTTAGCAATTTAGTACCATGGACCTTCAAGGGGGGTGCTAAAATCAGCACAGAAAATGAACTGTCAATTGTATAGAATTTGTGATCCAGTTTACTACTTTAATAGAGATCAGTGACCCAGGGCTTTACATTGCAATATCTTACGACGCATTGCACTACGCTCGCCAGTTGTCATCCTGAGGTTGTTAGATCTCTATGCCCAGTATTCTCAGTTTACACTGTTATTCAAGCCAAAACACTACACTACTGATACAAAATCACTGCTTTACGGCAGAAGTTTTGGTAATGCGGTGCAACAGTACTCATTGGGCGGCATATCTACCACTTGGTAAGAAGAGTAGGTGCCAAGAATAAAGGGACAAAATCACTTTTATAATAATGTGATAAGAAATATGTGAATTTGTTATGCAAAGAAATGTATTATCCATATCTGCTTCAGCGATGCCTTTGTGTCCAATTTTTGTCAAATTAATAATTTCAGGACCGCTTTTACAGATGTAGCTTCTGTAGTAAGTCATGTTAATTAACTGTCTGTTTCTGCCACCGATAAGAAAACTCAGGATATTGGCATCCGAACGATTTAAATAAACCTTACAAATAACTACTGTTTGCGTCAGGTGTATAGCGTGGCCTTACTGTTGGTGGCAAAACAAGAATTTTTGGCACCGATAAACTGGCAACTTTTTTTCGCGTCTTCCGCCCAGTCCAGGGTATACGAGTATGTCTATTGTTTCTGCACTTTTTTCAAGCTACACAATACCAGAACCAGTCTCACAGCTGCACAATTTACTGCTGCTCACATAAAGTTGCTGCCAGCAGCTACTTCTACTACTTCTAATGCCACTTTTTATAATATTGTGCATTCCTACAGGTAAATGGTGCAACAGGAGAAGAACTAACATGCAGAAAATTTGCTCAGTACTCTGTCAATCTGGCTGTAGCATTTTCCGAGTTAGGCGTTGGAAAAGGCGATATCGTTGCTATAGGTTCAGAAGAACGCAATACGTTCATGCCAACTGCTCTGGGCATTATATTAGCTGGAGCCGCATGTGCTCCATATGATTTAACCAATGGAAAAGGTAAATAAATAATACGTCAGGTGAATAACTGCTTTTCCATATAGTGAAGCCAAGTGAAAACCTTTCATACTTATGTTTTGATAAATTTAAATTTCGCATGTAACAAAAAAAATTAAAACCTAACCAAGCAAAATCAAATATTATGTGTAATTTACTAAAATACCACTTTTTTTACAGCCGTACTTCGGAATAAATTGTCAGTATCAAAACCCACATACATTGTGTGTTCTAAACTTTTCTGGGATAAATTCGAAGAAGAATTGTTGTCTTGCGATTCAATAAAATCCTATATTACTTTTGATGATCACCCACAAAATGCCATTAAAATAGATACTTTAATTGCAAGCAACGGTGATGTTGATATTGATAGATATGAACCAGCTCGAGTGCTTGGCCAAGTGGACATTGCTTATATATTGCATTCTTCCGGGACTACAGGATTACCAAAAGGCATTCAAATAACCCACCTGAACTGTATTGTGAATAGTGTGCCAGATAAGTAAATACATCTTCTTGTTATTCTGTAATTTCCGTGTGATTTTATAAGCTCGTTTAATATATTATGTTTACGATGACCTCGCCCAGCCACGTCTATTTCAGACAGATTTCTGTCAAGAGCTTTAAGTGCATATTAATACACAATTGAGTGGTCATAGCACATTGTTTCAGATATGTCGTTATGGGGGTCAGAGGTTCGAAACTTAAGAACGCATCTAAGACACATTCGGATTGATGTGTGTTTGTGGAAACTAAATATCACTTTCTTAGTGGTGAATAAGTTCCTCATGAAGAAGCCTGAGAGTTCACATTTTTATTCTCAAAGGGGTGTGAAGCTCGTCTAATCAGACTTGGCCAGTGTAGTGGGTTATGGTTAAATCTCTTTCATTGTGAGAGCAACCTTTTTTGTATTCCAAGCTGGGCTATATTTTTAATACGTAATTTTTTTATTCATATATTATTAATACAGTACTAATTACATAATTGTTCTTATATTTCAGTTTCTTTGATGAGAGCATACAAACTGTTTTCATGTTTGGAAAGTGGTATCATAATTACGATAACTTTTTTTTCTATAAATTCCTATCCGCTGGCAAGAAAGTTGTTTATGATAGTAATAGAGGAATTCCAAGCATTTTAAAAGTAATAGAAAAATATCAGGTCTGTAAATGAAAATCAAACATCAAAAGGAATAATTACCTTAAAATATTAGCCGCTATAATTCTTTTTTTATTTCATTACACTTATTTCTTGTTAAATTAGAAATGTTGCTTTTAGATTAATATAGCAATGGTCCTACCTTACATTATTAATTTGATAATAAAAGAAGAAAATTTGGAAAGATTTAATTTGGATTCGTTAAAATATATTTACTCACGAGCTTCACCTCTCCATAAAAACATCATCGAAACGATGAAAAAAAGGTTAGTGATATAAAAATACGTTGAGTATTCGCATTTTGAAATCAGTTTCATTTTCATACTTTGCATTTGTTGTAGATTACCAAAACTTAAAACGGTTTTGCAAGGTTATGGAATGACGGAGTGCGGTGAGCCTGCTTCAGAAATTTGGGCAACTGAAGGTCCTAAGGCAGGGAGTATCGGAATGGCCGCGCCAGGAACTACCTTTAAAGTATGCTAACAAATCATATTTTACAGTACCAAAATGTAATTCTAGACTCGTAGGCTACATTCTAAGACTCATAAAATGTTTCTTATATGTATTAAATTGCCATCCATGTATAATAATACTGAGTTATATAAAAAAATACCAAATCGCTCTGGGTCTGTATTCGAACCACTTTTGTTCTACAACTCTTTTTACTCGACATTTTGAGAAATATCAAATTTTCAATATTTTACTGAGATTTTTATATAACCCTGTATAGTAAGACCATTAATGACTTTGACGACCGAATTGCGTAGCTGTAGCGATCCTGCCGTCTGCGTCGGAGGTCGTGGGTTCGATTCCCACAACTGGAAAAAGTTTATGTCATGAACATAAAATATGAATGTTGTCCAGTGTCTGGTTGTTTTTAATATATTGTATTTATGTGTCTTAATATATATAAATCTCGTGTCACAATGTTTGTCCGCGATGGACTCCTAAACTACTGAACCGATTTAGTTCAAACTTCGTGAATATCTGTCATTTGGTCCAACTTAAAAGATAGAATAGTTTTTATCCCACGTGGACGAAATCGCGGGCATCAGCTAGTATTAAATATATGTATTTGTCAATTATCTAGTACCCATAACACAAGCGATTGCGTACTTTAGGCTAGATTGCGACGTGTGTGTAGATTCTGCTATTACGTACTTTATAAGTGACAGTACCTGGGATTCAAACATCGGATCCACGTATAGGACGCTGCAGAAGCTATTTTCTAAACCGTAATACTTACTTACTTTTTGACGACCTTCCTGGCGCAGGGGACGCGCGCTCGGATTCGAGTGTGAGGCCGCGGGTTCGATTCCCGCCACGGGCAACTTTGGAATTTTATAATTTCTAAATTGGGTGTCTGGTGGGAGGCTTCGGCCGTGGCTAGTTACCACCCTACCAGCAATGACGTGCGATTTAGCGTTCCGGTGCGATGCTGTGTAGAAACCGTTGGGGTGACTTTCCTTACCCCTTCCAAGTTAGTACGTTAACATCTTCGGCTGCATCATCACTTACCATCAGCTGAGATCGCAGTCAAGTACTAACTTGTATAGTGTAAAAAAAAACTTAATTACATAGCCATCACAAGTTATATCAAAAATGTGTTCATTATAGATAGTGGACCTGGAAACCGGTAAAAAATTAGGTCCCAACCAACTTGGAGAAATTCGAGTAACAGGACCTATGTTAATGAAGGGATACATAGAAATTGACCCATCTACTTATCTGGATGAAGAAGGATTCTTCAAAACTGGTGACGTGGGATACTATGATGAGGACAAGTACTTCTTCATCATCGACAGAATACATGAAGTCATTATTCATAAGAGCCATAAGGTAAATGAAGATTACATTGTTGGTTTTTTAATTGCAGACTAAAGCCTTGTTCTCGGGATCATAACGCACAGCGCTGCGGTATGCGGCATGCGGCGTGAAACATAAATCGAATGAAAAACGTCACGTTAGGTATACACCATTATGTTTCCGCCGCCGAATGCCGCCTACCGCAGCGTTGTGCATGTGATCGCGAGACCAAGGCCGAACTGTTGTAAGATAGTGATAAATAAAAGTTTGTGAGGCTGAGTTTGTTGTCGGATTTTCTTCTGGCAGGATGTGTTGAAAGCCTCATTACTAAAACATTTAAACTATATAATTTTAACAGTTAAATCAGTGAACGGAAAACCTTAGAAGCCACAGTTTCTCACAAATTGTTTGTAAAAGTATCCTAATTGTTCAGTACTGTGTCTGTAAACCAGCTGTGATTGGCCTGATCTGCAACCAATTGGACTGAGTCCCATGAGTTTACTATTTGGTATTCTGTGGTCTTATGTGAAATTGTTTATCATTATGGTAATACTCTGGAAATAATGACGTCACCAAAAAGAGCTTGTATTCTGTGATGACGTGTTGCCAAGCGTGGCTTTTCTACAGTCGTCAACGCTTAACGCTTATGTTACATTGTCTAGCCCTGTAGAATAAATAGTTTTTGGCAACTGATCGCTATTATAATCAATTTTGCAACAATATGTCATATTATGATACTCGTATTATGGCTGTAGGTGAGATTGCAGTAATGAACTAACTTGTAATTTAATTAAAAAATGTGTGCAACAGATTGCTCCACTGGACTTGGAAATGATACTGGAAATGCATGAGAAGGTTCTTGAAGCCGGCGTCATTGGAAAACCACATCCTGATTTTGGAGAAGTATGCATGGCTTTTGTGGCAACGAAGCAAGGATTAGATGTCACTGAGCAAGAACTGCTGGATTACGTAGCTGCAGCGGTAAGTTGACGATGATCAGTTACTGTTGACTCTGTTAAAAGTTTTTTTTTTACTACAGATAGGCTTGCGCTTGACTACAATCAGGTCTTATGGACGGAAAAGATAAGGTCTAGGATGGAGCGCGCTTATCTAGGAAATGCCTATTCACTTTTTGAAGGCATTCAGGTTGTACTTGGCTGGGAACATAATTTTTGGTTGGTTTTTGGTTAAAAAATTTAAAAAAATATTTGGTTAAAAACTGATAACACACACAGTTGTTGCACACAGTTCGTTAATTAGGTCTGTCAATAAACAACAACAGTGACCTTTATAATAGCGAAGAATTGATTGATAATGTTGTTTACAGTGGAATGTTTTGTGGTTTACTATTAATTATCGTTTCTAGGTGTCTACGTATATGCATTTGTATGGTGGAGTGAAGTTTGTTGACAAATTACCCAGAAGCGACAGAGGGAAGCTTCTCCGGCGGCATTTAAGAGAAATGCTTTGAATATAACAGTTTTCACACAATCAGTTGAAATAAAATATGAATTATTATTTACTTTGTTTTACCTGATACCTACCGTAATGTTGTTTTCACATTGGATGCACGAAGTAATTTTTACTCAAGGCTATTTACATAAGTGCAGAGATGATACTGAAAGGGTGTTACTAAACTCGTTAGTAATATTATATATTCGTTGCTAAAGTTACAGTTTATTTGCCTACTGGAAAATAAAGAACCATTCGAACATTATGGAAAAGTATTATTTTTTACAACCTCTCTGGCGCCCTCCCTGGCGCAGGGGACGCGTGCTAGGTTTCGAGTAGTCAGTCGCGGGATTGATTCCCGTCACGGGCCACTTTGGAATTTTATAATTTCTAAATTGGCTCAGGTCAGGTCTCGTGGGAGGCTTCGGCCGTGCATAGTTACCACTGTACCAGCAAAGAAGTACCGCTAAGCGATTGGGATGACTTTACTAACCCCTTCCAAGTTAGTACGTTAACATCTTCAGCTGCATCATCACTTACAATCAGGTGAGATCGCAGTCAAGTACTAACTTGTTTAGTGTAAAAAAATGAACATCATCTTGGCTCCCACTTTCCAAAGTGTATCCGTTTTGATTATTGGTGATCGCATAGAGCTCTTGGATATTAACTTCTCACCCAATCTTAATTTTGGGGAAAAATCGAAGCAAAGGCAAAAACAGCAGCTAAAAAACTTGGCATGCTGAACAAGGTTAAGCGGTACTTAACACCCGAAAAACTTCTGACACTATAAGTGAAGCTTCAGGTTCGTTTCAGCATGGAGTACGCATGGAGTGCAGTCTGCAGTCACCTCTGGGATGGATCTGTTAAGTATCAGCTCGATGCATTGGTTAGTTGATCGCCACGCACAAATAATAAAATCGGCAAGGAATCGCTAACACGGGCACACAGTTTACAATACCGGCCCAATATTCCCTGTAAAGTGACTTTTTACTGGATATTATATGTATTGGAGAATGTGATCACGAACTCCACAACTTTGTACCTCCTTCTTTCTATCATAGATCCGCAAAATGTAGAGAGGTGTGGCATCCTTAGGTGGTTCATATCCAACGAACTCGACCGAAACGTTTTATTCAACGTTCCTGATACGAAACACTAGGATGTGTGTGAGGTGTGGTGTGTCCCAGCTTTCGTCTTCCCTGCCAAGTATAATCTGGCCTTCAAGTTAATATGCATTTTTCAGGCAAGCGTTCTCTACTCTAGACCCCATAACTGCCTTCCATCAGACATGATTGTAGTCAAGCAACAAAAAAAAAACTCAGTCATATAAGTATGTAGATGTGCTTATAACTGATCTTCCTTAGCGCGCGCAACCACATCCTATTCTCAGCTTTCCTCGTCGACAGCTTCCCACCACCCGCTTTATATAGTCATATTTTGTCTTTCAATCGAATTGGACGACGCCCCATACTAAGCTTACTAGTGCGCGCTCTTCACTCCGGGCTCTTGATTTTGCAAAAAATACTTATAGCAGCATCGAGCTTGTATATGCAGCTGATTGGAGAATGCTTGCATCAATTTTGCATAATATTATATAAGAAATTTTTTTACTGAGAATAGTCTTCTCTAGTATAGAAGTAAAAAAGTAGGTATCCACTAATCGTTTAAGGGGGATGGGTACCATCCGGGCGCCGAAAACTCAAATATTTAGTTTTTCGCCAACTATAGTGATTACGAGTATATACATCGTAGGTTTATGGCATGAATTTTGCGTGCACAACATTTATGCGTCTACATGATTTTAATAAAAACTGTTCAACAATACTCATGTACTTCATATTGGTTCCCGATAACTCTAAATCTGGGAAACTGCAAAAAATTATCCTCCGGGAACCAATATGAAGTGAGTGGGAATTTTCGAGCAATGTTTCTATTAAAAACATGTAGATGCATAAATATTATGCCTGCATAATTCATTGCCATAAACCTACAATGTGTAGTTAGTCTAATATTTGCGAAAAACTAAATAAAATTAGACTTTCGCGGGCTGGTAGGGCCGAAACAGCTTAAATAAAAATTTCAGCTAGTTCTTTAAGCGTCCCTTTATTTTATACACATTTGGCAGTTTCTCACCGTAGCAAGTAAAATACATATTATAAAACAATCTATACTTCTATAAAGTCATATTTTCCAACTTGTCTAACATTTACAGCATAAGAATATATTCCAGCCATAATAATTATGTTTTAAAACAACTAAAACATAATATAAAAATTAAAACATGTACGAATAGGTCAAAATACAATAAAACATGGGTGTGCTTTTATATGCCTACCATTTTCTAACTTATCTTACATTTAATGTACCTTTTATTTACCGTTTATAATACTTCCTATTAATAATAATAGAAAAATATAAACAAATTAAATTATCGTTATCGAAGTTCTTAGCTAAAATAATATTTATACATATTATAATACTGATAAGTCGATGGTTAAATTGCTGTACAAAACTGGACGTTGCAATATGAGGATTCGATGTTCGCTTAAAATTAACTTAAATAAATCAATTTGGGATAATTGACATAATAATATATAATTTTATATTTTACTAGTAGTGTACAGGCCTTCCTAAACGAATTATATTAATGTTCTTACAACGAAATGAAAAGAGCATTGCAAATAGGTCTCTATATGTATATTTTATTTTTTTAATAAAGCAAAGACTTTCTATCATAAGAGTATTATTTACAAAATCATGGTTATTGCACGTAAGGTTAAGTTCAAAAATCCATACACAGCTTAAAGGCTAAATGGGAGTGCGAATAGGTATATTCGCATATTACCATAAGGTGTACAATATTAATGAATACAACATTGAGTTCAAAATATTTCTATGTAATACTTTATATCTTGTTCGAAAATTCTATATGGACTGTTGATTTTAACCGTACATACGTATATTTACAGATACGTAATAAATATTTATAAATAATAAAAAGCTTGACGTTTTTTCATGTTTTGTACATCTCTGTGAAAAAAGCTAAAATTCATATTACCGCTTGCAAGAACGTTTTTTTTTTAATAAAAGAATACAAGAAGAATTACGATCAACAATCAACATTCATCTGTTAACTTAGGTATATCTCTACCACTCTCTACTTAAAAGCATCAGAATACACGTGTATAAAAAAATAATATTATACCGAACCCAAGAAAGTCTACATAGTACAAAATAAAAAAATCTCTAATCATTCAAAAATTTATTAAAAAGGATCAACAATTTAAATCCTATAGAGATACTTACAAATGTATGACAGGACAGTCACATTATACGGAAATCTGTTTTTTTACTAATTGGAAAAAACAATTAGAAAAAGTTTGTGTACTAAATACCTATGCATGATTTAAAGAAAATCTTCTGATGTGTGCGTAATTAAGGGTATAACGGTTTAAAATGTTGATCATGAATTATAAAAATTTATTGTCTGCTCAGCCACAAACAAAGTATGGAAAGTAGGAACTTATATAATAGTATTAAAACGCATTATATACATCACAGTTATCAAGAGAGCATGTGTCTCGCTGCATTTATCACAAACGGTATTAAGAATGGCACGAGTAGTTTCATTTTTCTCGTCGTAGAAGCTGAGTTTTCTTCATAAAAATCTGTAAAAGAAAATTTTTGTTAGCGTATTTTTTATTCATGTAAAGAATAGGTCGGCGGGGATTATGAATTTCGAGTGAAGGCGCATTAATGCAAATGTGCTGTAAATTTTAAATTTGAGCCGAGCTCGCTAATTAGTCATTGTAATGAGTCGGAGGGGCTCTGTTTGTAAGAGGCGAAATATGGCGTTAAATTAATATTTTATCTCTTGAATATTTACCTACCACGCAGATTGTAGACAGCATCTGTGATAATTTCCGGGATATGATTCAATAATAATGTTGGTAAGTATACCTTTGTTCTAGGAAATACATTAATTGTTTACAGACGATAAGCCACTACTTTTAAATAAATTAGCTGGCCCATAAGGCAAGAGCTAAGTGTATAAAGTCAAACTACATAATATAACCTCGTTGGAAATCGGTCAAGCTTTCTCCCCTTGATGAACAATGTTCTACTTCAAACCTTTACAACTCGTGTTAGGCATTTAAAAATTGACGATTGAAACCCCTCAGTATCCGTCATTCTATCCGCGTTGTAGCGGTTAGCAAAACTGCGGTTATTGATTTATCCCCAACTTTGAAGCTTTTATTTCTAGGAAATTTAAATCCCAGTCGAAATAATGTAGGCACGGATATTTACATAATGACTTTGTAAATAATATTTCGCCGTATATAATAAAGTTATGAAATTGAAGGAGCAAACAATCAAAGCTTGACTTTCTTTATAATTGGCTTGATCTATAAAGTTTAACAATAAATTGTTCATTCTTTAACGTTTAGAGTTTCTTAGTCAATATGACTAAAACTATTTCACGAGTATATTTTATGTGAAAGACTATGTGACTAGTATGCGATGCGTAGTAAGTTCAGATGGCAGAATTGAGATAGATGGTTGTGGTCTGTAATATCGAAACTATCTCTAAACTGAACTTGCAACATGATAACTCACGGCTGTACGAGATAGTACACGAAATTGGTCAATTTTATCGAAAACCATTTGATTGTATGCACTGTAAACAAACACCTTATAATTATTACTTCCTTATTTTCTTATTTTATTAAATTGACGCTCTGGAGATGTGGTGCTGAAGGCGAATGCTCCGAATATCATGGACCGAATTTCGCACCAACATTTCTATACTTCAAGAAATCGGCATTAAAAATCGTTTATCGACGTTGGTACAAAGTCGCATCCTTAAGTTCTTTGGTTACGTCTCCCGGCGAGGGAACGATTCCATCGAGCGACTCGTCGTGCAAGGCAAAGTGGAAGGCACAAGACCACGTGGAACGTCGCCCATGTGATGGACTGACCAAATAAAGACTGCTGTTGGTGGTCCCTTGCATGATTGTACCAGAATGACAGCAAGCAGGGATAAGTGGCGTATGCTCGTGAGGACAATAACATCGGCCTCGAACAGTGTCAGCTCCTAATTTGATGACCACGACCGCTCTGTCAAGAGCGCCACGATAAAGAAGAGAATTTTCTTATCTCAAAACAATACGTTACCAAAATCTCTTATCTGTTCACCAAACGCTTCACCTTGGAATGTAGAGCTGACCGCATCGCTCGTTTGTACTATTTGAAGTTGACCTGCAAATTAGACAAATTATAAATTATGCTACTTACACATCATCTGCTGTAAGTGAAAAAAAGGCCGAACCTACTCTCTTAGATTGTTAGTCTATAGGTGTTTGCCTGTATTTAAAATTCCAAGCAGCGCACATTATTGTGATTCTAATAA
This sequence comes from Coenonympha glycerion, assembly GCA_963855885.1. Lineage (NCBI taxonomy): Eukaryota > Metazoa > Arthropoda > Insecta > Lepidoptera > Nymphalidae > Coenonympha > Coenonympha glycerion. Next base: position 7,666,160 of record OY979637.1, on the reverse strand, counting down.
ACAATTAAAATTACAAAAAATACAATAGATTATTTTTAAAGATAGATTCTATTCACAATAACGGTGTCGATACATGTGCATCAAATGTCGTCCTCTAAATTAAATAATTAAAAAAAATTCAATAAATGAATAAATTGGACCGTTTTTAACAAGTACTTTATCAAGGTAAATAATATCAAAAAGATAATTTGAATGAAACAAGTAAATAATTTGAAAATTACGAGTAGAAAACACGACTGCCATGTGATAAAACTACTTTTTCCAAAAAAATATAGCCGGAATGATGTAAGAATTCTAACGATACCCCATAATGTTCAAATCTATTCAACCGTTCAGAAGTTATGATGGAATAAATAAACTCAAATACATGCATACATACCTACCTACTTACATAAAAACAATAGTTCGAATAGTCCGAATAGATGAAACTAACCCTTTTTTCTGATAGTTTGATTATCCAAAACGGACTTCAGCGTTGTCGTGAAGATAGACGGCGGCGCTGGGATCTCTAAAAATAGATGTGAAATTTCAGTTCATTTCAATTGAAAGCACCTGAATTCAGAGATTTGAAAACGTGGATAAGTACCATCGAGTTTGATGATGCCGTCCGTCTCGCCCAAAGAGTTCTTGGCGATACACTTGTAAAATCCGAAATCTTCTTTGGTGATGTTGTGAATCTTGAGCATCATGAATTTGTTGTAGCCGCTATCCACCGGGAACGCTTCGTACTTGCCACCTACAATTTCCATTTCTACTTAAATATAAAACCTGAGTTCGTGTTTTCAAAATCATATTTTAATTTAAAATATCTATAATTTTCTACATAGCTATTTTAAATATATACTGTTTCAATAAATAATTGTTTGAATCATTGTGATAAATTATATGCATAATTCTTGCCACTTGGCCATTAACATGGAAATATAAATGTAAACTTGTCGTCTGTCGATGTGTTCATCACAAAGGATCGAAGAAAAAATATCCATTCGGTCTTGAAACATATCACAAAATACTGCTTGTTTTTTTTTGTTCTATTAGAAAACGGGAAAAATAATGGTTGCCAAAAGGGAAACAGTAGTAAATTTTAATAGTAAAAAAGGCGGACTGAAATTCAAGAGGTCACAGATTCGTTGCAAAAATATCGTATCCACCCCTAGCATAACTTTCACGGTCAGTTGAACGTGAGGGGAGAGGTCATTGTGCAAAGCATGACGTCTAGAAATAGGAAATCAATACTAGAGTACTTTATTTTTTCCAATATTAAAAAAAAAAACTTTTAACTGTGAATTAGCTTTTTTCTATTAGTTTCGCCAGCCACTCTAGGCTTTCTCTTAAAGTCTTGTTTGAAACTAAGACACTCTGTGCTCTAGTGCGAATACGAATAAACGAACTTTATATAAGTAGGTACCTAAGAACCAATGATATGATCGGAACCAATGGTTGACGGTAGGGAGTCTCCAAGGGACCTACTCGTACAACTCTGGGCTGGTACTAAGAATATCGCCAGAAGAACTTTAAAATGTGTGGGCCACCCGGGAATCGAAATGTCGAACATTCTTCTCGTACAAGTCGATCTGAATTTTCGGATTATGATACAGAAGAGCAGGTAGTATGAAGTATGAACTTAAAATACCTTTAAGTCTTTTTTTTAACTCTTTGATAGATTCTTGATAAACAGTACTGTTTTTTCTATTTTTAATTTGCAACGAAATTCCCCAGGGAACGCGACATCTTGCTTGAGTTTAGCTACTAGGTTATATTATGTCTTCCAATTATTCGTTTCGGAATAACAAAAGACAAAGTGGAAGGAGTTGTAAAAAAGATTTTCAGTACCTACTAGTAACTAGAAAAGTTGTGGCAATAATGACGTAAACCCGCATTTTTCAGGATGTAAATTCACCCCTTTGTGACTTGGTTTTTTTGTGGGATCAAGTCTACATAGTAGTGTAGCTTTGATAGTTATGAAATAAATGGACCGTTAAGAAACAAATGGGGTGCAATCGTGTGATAGGGTACTACAATATTCTCATAAAGGGGCAAGTTGTGGTCTTAAAACGTATAAGTAGGTGTGGGAGAACGGACATTTAAATTTACTGCTTAAATTTATTGCCATGCTTGTTAACCACGACGGCGTCATGGATTTGTAGTAAGAAATTCAAGACGACTTAACCTAAGTTTATAGGAGGAGAAAATTTACAAACAGACGCATGCCTGTATTTGTAAATTTTCTCCTCATATAGACTGATATTTTAAACTTTTATTTTAGTTTTCCGAACGGTCCCTAGCTAAATACATATACAAGTTCTATAGTATATATTCTTCCGTCGGATAAGTTAAAAATAGGTAAGTAATACAAAAATAAAGTGGAAAAGGCAGTGATAACAGAACCCTCCCTAGGTGTACGAGCGACATAAAGAGAGTTGCGGGAGTCGCTAGCTTCAGACGGAACAATATCTTGGTATTTAGCGGTGATTTAAGGAGGTAAGTCCAGCACTGGACTTCATTTCAGGAGGTCTATGTCGGTCAGTGGACGTCATTTCAGGAGGCCTATGTCTGTCAGTGGACGTCATTTTAGGAGGCTCAAGTCTAGCAGTGGACGTCATTTCAGGAGGCCTATGTCTGTCAGTGGACGTCATTTTAGGAGGCCTATGTCTGTCAGTGGACGTCATTTCAGGAGGCTCAAGTCTATCAGTGGACGTCATTTCAGAAAGCCTATGTTTATCAGTGGTCAGCTATATAGACGGCGAAAACGACGACGATGAAACACATAAAGTTACAAGACTCTTTAAAAGAGAGTTAAATACTCGCATTAAAAAAGCAGTTCATATGTTTCATGATAATCATTGTCAAAAATCGAAGATAATTTTAAATTTATTTTAAAAATAATAATAGCCATATTGCAAAACAGTTTTTAGTTTGTGAATTGCTTAAACAAGTCACTAATTCAGTAGTGCATAATTACTGCAGAGGTGAACATTGTCAAAAAAGTTAGTAAAAACACGCAGGAGTTTCGAGAAGTTAATTTCCCTTGCTAACGGGGCTGTCGCTGGAATAAAGTGAAAAGTTTACCGTCGACAGCCGCAACTACCGTAGGTAGGTAAATGTAACTATTTATTTACCTACAAAAGGAATTAAATATTAAAAATTAGATAAATACGATTGTGTACCTATTGATTGATACTGATACTGATTATTTACTGATTGCATAAGGTAAGAATAAGATTTTAGAAGATCTCTATAGATATATAAGAAATAAAAATCGTGTGAATTCAATGAAGCCTTGTTTTATGTATTTCGTATGTGTCTATTTTAGTCATAAGTATACATTTTCATAATTTTTAAATAAGTATAAAAAAACACTTCTAATTTGAGCTTTATTTAGATCCACTCGGATAATATTGTTAATTAATGCGAAGTGCGAACCACTTTCTTTTGATGTGTGACTCTATCACTAACTGTCTCTGTTTTACCCGGGGGTAAACGATTTTTTATCGCTTGTATACATAACACAGGTATCAGTCATTTTTCTTTTTATTCAACCTTTTCTTAATTTTAAAGAAAGGATACAATATCTATATATCTATATATACTTATAATAAAGCTGTAAAGGGTCGAATTCTGTACATTGAAGATATTTTGAAAATTTTTGTTGGAGGACACTATTTAGTCGATACTGAAGCCAAAACTGTAATTTGTTTAATTTTTGTCTGTCTGTCTGTCTGTCTGTCTGTCTGTCTGTCTGTCTGTCTGTTTCACGACCGGGCATCACGGCTAATCCGCTGGATGGATTTAAATGAAACTTGACATGATTATAGTTCATATCCCGAGGTAGGACATAGGATACTTTTTGTCCCGAAATTCATCATGGTTTCCCTGGAAGACGGCATCAAAATCCAAACGTTTTTTAGTTATAATTCATTAACGCGCTGTCCGATTCCATTCATTCTTTTTTTGTTAGAAAGGAGGTTCTTTAAAGATTATTCCATACAAATCTTATCATCATCACTTTTGTAGTTCAGAAATTACAGACATCAGAACCTTTAAGTTCAAGTAGGTTGGTGACTTGAAACTCGGAACTAGGACGTAGGGCTCAAGTAAGACTGGAGTCTGGACTCTGGACCCTTACAGCCGTAAATAAATAGGCTTAGCAGGAGATTTTGTATGGTTTAAAAATTTTCACTTTTAGGGTGAACAAAAATCATGTAACTGGCGTTATCGCTACGTTATACCGTATAGCGCCATCTCTACAATTTATGTGGAACTTGAATGTAAAACTCTGAGATAGGTACTACCGAATTTTTTTTAATAAAAATTAACTGTCATGTTATTTACTGTTTCCTGACTTTATATTAAGATGGCACTATTAAGACATGAACAGATTTAAACTTTATCATCCGCAATATAGAAAGGGTAAGATAATGGTTCACAAATCAACTCTTAGGTCTTATCGATCCTAACCGACTGACTGTCATCTAAGGTCTTTTTATACGTAAGGAAATATATAGCCATTGCCCATTCTGATGTTTTGGATTGTATTGAGATGAAGCAAAGACTCTCATATTATGTTGGGCTGGGGAATATTGTAGAGTAATTTATCCCGGTGGTACCTACTCAGCCGAACTCTAAAAGAAGAGTTCTATCACCAGTACCTACAACTTTTCACATGTTTTAATAATTTTTGACATATTTCGTGGTTTCAGAATAAAAATCATAATGAAAAGGACGATTTTAACTGTCGATATTTCGATACATTGGTACAAGACCTATGCCACTGGGTCGAAATATCGACAGTTAATATCGTCGTTTTGATCTTTCAACTACGTATTAATGAAACTTTATATTATTATTAAGAAAAAGGAGTTTTCAAAATCACCACAAGATAACCCGTGCAAAGTAAGAACAGGTTTCTGTACAACGTCACACCAGAATCCCGCGAAAAATCAAGGAATTCCAGTAGGAAGGTATATTATGAAAAAAAAAATCGTAATTCACGCGGGCGGAGCCGCGGGCAACAGCTAGTTCGTGATATAAAATTAATTATTATTCTTATATCATCAAGTGGTCGTAAATCGTTTAAACTATAATTAAAAGTTTGTCGTTACCACGACCCTCGCAACTGAACGAAAGTATCGACAATTTAATTAAAACACAAGAGCGGTTTACCTAAAATATTTATAAAATATAAATTCGTATATATGCAACTAAAGTTACAGGTATGTATTTTTAAAATTACCTATCTATTTAAAAGGAATCAACAGTTTAATAATAATTTTAGAGCATTTATTGCACTACAATAGTTAATTATAATTATTTATAGTTCAAAATTTGGGGGCTGATTTATGGAAATCCTGACCCAAACATTGAGTTCAGTGCTAATATAGTATTGGTCGCCAAATAACAAGCAATCTAAGTGAATTTTGACCATAGCTAAATATTGAGCTACTTTTATCTAATCAAGGCAAGAATTCGTAAAAAGGCAATCATCTATTATAGGACAAAATTTAACTAGAAAACGGGTTTTATGGTTACAATGAGAGCAAGACTATTCTTTGTCTTACACTCCCAGATCAGGGAAGTAAGATTACATTGACATGCTATTCTTTATATTAATGCCTTCAGTGCTTCTAAAGACACACTATAGAAACCCCGCTTAAAATTATTATTATTATTACAAGGATAATGACCATCGATGTATAGAATCCCGTATCAAGCTGAATGCATCGTCTGCATCGTCTGTGTTATATGATTATGACTTAGAGGCCTAACATGGCCTAACTCTACGAGGTAGGTACATGGGGATTCTATTCTACTAGTCCATACATATTACATAATGTGTATCCATCAAAGGAAAGGAGCTAAAGTCACGTTAATCGTAATTCTGTTTCTGTGTTTACGTTGTGAAGTAAATTACATAGCATTCGAAGTATGTCATATGATAAACTCACGGCTGGATTGTATATGGTAAAAGCGAAAGTTTTAATGTGAAAATTAAGGTTTTATAAATTTTATTTCGCTCATAATGGTTGCTTGGAGACTTCTCTACCGTTTTTGTTGATATAAGAGAAGGAAAAATCCTCATAGGCTATTGGTAACGCCCAACTCCACTGGAAATGTGCCTAATTACCTACGGACTAAAAACCTCCTCCCTAACGTCGTACGATATTCCGGGAACCGCTGACGCTTTTCTTCCAATAGAGGGCTGTCATCAGATCTGGACCGCTTTACCACTCTTACTCATCTTTAATAACTAAACGATAATAGGAGTCACTACTTAGTCTCTAAATAATGACTTGTACCATCTCCGCATAGCACTCGCAGGAATTGGTGGGATGAAGTGTGCGTCACAATCGGAGACTTGTACCTATCTACCTATTTACAGGTAAGAGCCAACAATCTATAAGGTATGCCTTACAGATGCTCCGATAAAAGTAAACCGAAGAATTCTTACTTTCTTATCAACTCCTAAATCCTAATAGGCATTTATAACGTTTTCCCTTACTAAAGGAATAAAACCATAAATGTTTCCATTCGACAGCATTCCGCCGCCCGGCTGAATGGTCACAATGTCGCTGCCTCCGGTTCGAACGCGAACTATTTTCATTATCAGCCCATAAATCAATGATGAATCGTGGTATTATATTTGACGGAGACACATGTTATTTAAGCCGACATGATGAATGTGTTGTGGCGTTTCTATTGTGTTCGCCGATAACAAGTTGAGATTTAAATGTACGTATATAGTATTGTTATCAGTAGTGGATTGTGATGGATTGCAGTTGTAGTTTGTAATTCGGGGCTTGTTATTATTCATTACCTGCTCATTAGCTACTGATATAATACTGTTGCATTATTATGTTCATAATTATAATCTAACGTTTACTATTTATAAACTGTTTAAAAAACTAAAGTTATACTATACTACAGGCAAAAAATTTCTTTGTACTAATGAAGGAAATCTCTACCCATATTAGCCCCAGCCCTCTTTTAAAGAACCCAATTTTTTGAATGCACTTCATTGCGACTCTCCCTAAAGCTTTCCTAGAAGTGGATACGACAACAGTCGATGTCCATCAATTTGATAAAATTAAAAGTTTTTTTTAATATAATATATAAGCAGCGCTATAGTTTGGACTCTATTCGGCTTCATGCAAATCTCGTGGGAATTTTGAATTTCTTATGAATCTTTCTGTATCTTTCTGTATATTATAAGGACGAGTAAAGAATAATTTGGGCTTTTGTTTTTTTCAATGGGCAATAGATTTTTTCTCTGCAATAATATTTTTCTTCGATTATAACGGAATGGAGTATATTCAAAAAATCTCACCGGAAATGATCATATCCCCGCGGTCTGTGGTCCAGTAGTTGATGGAGGAGGGATACGCCTCGGTGTGGCACTCCAGCGTCACGTCTTGTCCGATGTAGGCCCCTTCCAGCTGATTTGGTATCGACAGCATTGGTGGAACTACGACGAAATATCCGAATATAACAAACGTGTTTGTAAAATACCTCTCATTGGTCAATTAATTGGTCTAAGGTTCAATTAAGCCCAGCGCACTAAGGTAGTCGTATTATGACTAAATATCGATGATCGTCATTCAAACATCAAACTCATGAACATCGAAATGATGTTGAGATTCGAACATCGAATGCAGTTTGAGAATATAATATCCGATCGACAAATAAATCACATGTCTGATCTATTAAAACTGTCATTCTCATACATTTTTTGAATTTCATTCTATGTAAAATGAGCGATCGCAAGGTTTCTGTAGATATGTGCAGATAGACTGCTGGTTGAGTTTTAAGAATTGTAAGTTAGTCTTGTCTGGTGGGAAGCTTTTTTCCTCAAGCAACGAGAAATTAGTTATACTTAAGTATTGCCAAGAGATTCAGCGTTTCTATATTATGGGACGACGCAATGGGGGAGGGAGTATACCTAGAACCTTTTTCCAGGTCATATCGGCTGCATCGTCTTTTCTCTCTGTTGCACCATCAGGTACTTGTAACTACTTACTATAACTAAATAAATTAGGTTGTTGATATAATAATTAAGGGGAACGGTATTAATATTTATTTTCTTGTGATATTCGTTGTAACTTAAAATATGGGGTTTTCATATTATCTCTAGATACCTCATCAAATTTAAAAAAAAACTCATAACTTTTTCTAAATTAGTATCGGACTGAAGTGACCTAAAACTTTTTTTACTTTAGTGAGGTGAGATCTGTATCTTATTTATCTTGATTTTAATTTTTTAATTTTTCTCAAGATCATTTAATAAAAAAACAACGGTATACAGACTTTACCAATACGTAAGTATACTCACATTGCACCATCAGCATGATTCGTTTGCTTATGGACGGGGGCACTCCGTTGGACGCGATACACAAGTAGGCCCCCATGTGTAGGCGGGACACTTTTGTTATGGTAAGCGTCTCCCCGTCCACCACGCTTACTGCCAATAAAATGTAGCATTAAACTTTATTGGGTACACAGTTACACACACTGATGCCGCATAAAGTTGTTCTTATCAATATTAATAAAGATTTTTTGCTTGTGTATTGAGCTTTGAAAGCCTTAGCAGCTTCAGTGGAAGGCAGTTCAGAAAACTGATGGTTTGTATAAATTATTTCTCATTTAGGATATGAAATATAGTTGACGTCATATGAAAATACACCAAAATTTCATAAAATCTAACGAGCCATTTTGGAGGATTGTTTTGCAAACACATAAATGACGCGAGAATTTTATACGACCAGACAAACGTTGTTTTGCCATTTATGAAAATTAAAATACGATTATTATCAGACGTACTACATATAACAATAGTGTAAAAAAAATTATGAAAATCGGCCAAGTCGTTTCGGAGGAGAGTTTACAAAATATACTGCGACGTGCAAGATGGGCCCTAAGCCTACATTGCGCACATCAAAACCGCCTACAAACATGTTGAGCGAGTGCTCTATAGGTACCGTAGTTTCACTTGTGACAGAGATAGTGACAACATGTCGCACACAACGAGAGACAAAATCGAGGACGCTTTTGGAGGTTTAAAGCTCATCTAGCGATTTAAATCTTTGGTGGCATGAGAATTTTACATATTCGATTAGTACCGGCAATACTATCAGTATCATGTTAATAAATAAATGAAATGAAATGAAATGAAATGAAATGAAATGAAATGAAATGAAAAAGTTTATTGGTAATGCACATTAGGTACATATTAACAAGAGAGAAAAAATAAATAACAGGAAGTACAATGTGCACTCCCAAATGGGCCTCCACTCAGCATAAGCCTTGCTTTTTATGGCAAAGCGCTGGTCTTCCGTGAGGCCCACCTGAGACGTGGACGGCGACATGAAGATTACACAGAAAGAACATAACATAGCAAAAAAAGAAACAACACAAACAGAATTAAACAATTATTATCATATTAAACTACTAATAAATTATATATATATATATATATATATATATATATATATATGTAATATATATATATAATAATATTATATAGGTATTTTAATTTTATATTAAATAGTAAAACATTATATACTTACATAAACACATACATATAGTATATTAGTTAAAACCAGCCCTGTAAAGTCCTTGAAATAATAATCGACTATGCGGTATTTATTTGTTTTAATAACAGATACTTTTTGAGATTTTTCTTAAAAGTGATTTTGGATTTCCTAATGTCACGCAGCGGCGGGGGTAAATCGTTCCAACATTTACTGGCCGCGAACTTAAAACTGCCGCGAAAAGCAGCTCTAAAGTGACGCGGCATCTGGAGAGTCCATACTCGATTCGACCTAGTATCAGTAACTTTGCACCATGACAATTTTTCGTAGAGATAGGCAGGTTGCTGAGACTTTAATACTCCGAAAAGTAATGACGCCAGATGTAAGTTTCGTCTAACTTTCATATTCAGCAAATTGGCTTCGTTAATATACGGAGTAACATGTGTCCTGGAGTAATATTACCTATGTTCAATTATCCTACGATATACATTTCGATAAATTGATAATTTTCAAAATAATCTCAACCGGGGGCATGAATACGGGTGTTCTGAGTTAGTATTTTAGACAATAATGGAGTGCTCTTACCCGACTCGCCATTGTAATTAAAGTCCTGCCCGTCCTCCCGCCTCCACATGACGTAGGGCTCCGGGTAGCCCGAGGCGCGACACACCAAGGTCACGTCGCTGCCCTCGCGCACCACCATGTCCGTGGACGTCATGTTGTCGATGATCGACGGCGGAACTGTGAGGTTAGTACAGGTTTTTGTACGAATTTCGAGTTGACTCGCATCGCACAAACGAATCGATTTCTTCTATACATTTACAGCCAACGCCATCTAGAGACAGTCAATGACATGCGGTTGTCAATAGATAGCGCTAACTGTAAATGCATGGAGGCATTCGATTCGTCTGTGCGATGCGAATCGACGTACTCGGTATCATCACCACTATAAAAGCATAAGAGAAATTAGAAGCTAACACCATAATTACTTATCGACATGTCCACTGTCCAGAGGAGTTAGTACTATTTTTTGCACGAATTTCGAGTTGACTCGCATCGCACAAACGAATCGAATTCCTCGATACATTTACAGCCAACGCCATCTAGGGACAGTCAATGACATGCGGCTGTCAATAGGTAGCGCTAACAGTAAATGCATGGAGGCATTCGATTCGTCTGTGCGATGCGAATCGACTCAAAATTCGTTCAAAAACCTGTACTAACTCCTCTGGACAGTGGACATGTCGATAAGTAATTACGGTGTTAGCTTCCAATTTCTCTTATGCTTTTATATAGTGGTGACGATACCGCGTATGTCGAACTGTGTGAATTATTAATGTCGAGGTTTTTGACCTCGATCGCATTGTTCAGAGAAGGTTTCATTTGACGACCTCCCTAGCGCAGTGGCGCATGCTTGGAATAGAGCGGGTTCGATTCCTGGCACGGGACTGGTCTGTTGGGAGGCTAGTTACCTACCACCTTACCAACAAAGACGTACCTTCAAGTGATTTAGCGTTCCGGCGGATTCTGAGTAGAACCGTTAGAGGTGAGTTTACTTTCCAAGTTAGTAAGAAAACATCTTCGGCTGCATCATCGCTTACCATCAGGAGAGATCGCAGTACTAACTTGTATACCTATTGTTAAAAAAGGTACCTACTGGTTTAGAGTAGAGTTGAAGTTGCTTCTGTAGCCTGTGCCTATCTACTTAAGGCTTATCATTTCAATCGATCCGGTGTTTTATTCGTGACTAGCTCATCCGCCCCTATTTCGCCCGTGTCAACCCTTGGGGATTTAAATATTACCTTACATTATTATCTATATTATGTCATAAAAGAAACCTCTATGAAAAATTCAGCTTTTTATAAATAAGGGATTGGCCTTGGCGATAGTAAGTCAGTCAGTCAGCACTTCTCTTTCTTGCATTCATATACATGAAGACATACATGTATCCATGAAGACTTGCACAAAATAAATATAATACGAGTATGAACTAAGAAGGTTCCTATAATTACTCTATGCAAAGCCCTGGTTAGTCTGCTTTCCGAGATACGGGTCAAACGAATTAAGAAAATAATTGCAGTGTCAAACTAAGGCCACTTTGAATTTTTTTATAGTTAACGCGAGCACACGAGCCCGGGCGGGTCACCTGATGCTAAGTGATCATCGCCGCACATGGACATTTGCAGCACCAGAGGAACTCTTAAGAAATTTGTTTATCCACCCCTTAAATAAACCCATGTTATAAGGTAGGTTGTTCCAGAGTTTGCACATGCGTGGAAAGAAAGATCTGGCATACCGGTTGGTCGTGGATTGCCAGCCATCCAGATGCAATGGATGGAACATGTTTCTACGCCGGAGTGTATGCATAGAGAGAGTGGAAGGAGGAATCACTTCAAACAGCTCTTCAGAGCCTCCCCATTGAACTACCGATAGAACACACATAGAGAGCTTACGTCTCTACGGTGTTCTAAAGGTTCCAGCTTAACTCAGTACAGAGACTGCGGGGTTGTCAACAAGTCGAACTGCCCGCCTTTGGATCCGGTCAAATGCAAGTACTTAGTTGGTAACTAGGTGCTCCAGTCCAAAGGTGGTAGCAGTACTCCATATGAGGCCGTACTTGCACTTTATAAATGTGAAGTCTGTGTTATTCATGCCACCCGTCATTTTTATGAACAGTTAAGAATAATAAATAAAAATAATAGCTAGTGGTTAGGTGACTAATTGTACCTTTATAGTCATGATAAATAAGAATAAAATTAATCATTGACTTTGTAAGTATATGCTTCGTATTACGGCCTGTTTAACTTTATTCCTCTACGAAAAACTAATCATATTTTTTTAAATTAAAATATCATTAAAAATAAATAAAAATTAAAAATGCAAACATTTAAAAAATTAACCAGCATTCTGCATCGCTTTATCTCAAAGGCATATTTTTAAAGCATAAAGTAAATTGGCGTAAAGGCTGTTCCAATAGAATCTGCACACAAAGGTAATCAAAGTAGCCTCCTCTTTCATATTTTACCTTTGCATTCAAAGTAAATTTTATATAATACATTTATAGTACTAAATGTGATATTTGGTGGACATAAAATATATTACTTAAGCAGACAGGTACCTATGTATAATTAACTTTTTTTATATATTTTCCTTTTGTATTCTTATTTACACTTTTTGATTGGCCTGAATAATTTTGGTTTCTTACTTTCTTCTTCATTATTAAAATATAAATATTATAATAAATCACTAAACAATACAATATTTTGACTTATGTGCTCTCTATTGAATCTAGATGTAGAAAATTGGGTCTATAATATTATCAATTAAAATAAAGTACAAATCTGGTTAATTTATGTAAAAAAAGTCTTGTTTATTTAGGCGATCATCCATGCTAATTCACCTGGAAGTGAATTAACTTAGGAAGGAAATCTTTTCGCCCTGTTCATTGTTCTTGGAAGTTAAAATGAATCCTTCTAAATTGAAATGAAAAGTTTGATATTCACGGACTAGGTATACCTACTTTAACATTCAAATCAGGGTTTAACTCGCTTTGCGGACTTGGGAGTAATAAAAATATTTTATTACTTTCAAAACCTGAGTTTGCGATGTTCTTCAATTGTTTTAACTTTCCCTTAAACAGGTAACTTTAGTTAAACTTAGGGTCGTAAAGAGTTAATGTGTTTATTCTCATTAAATAACTACGGTGAAGATCAAAATTCAAAGGAGAAAGTTTTTATGCATTAATTGTAGGTATGTCTTGCTATGATGCGCTCAGTAATATTGATGATGATAAATATTGTCAGATACATTCATTCGAATATTAATTATTAAATACTTGAGCTGGCTATTATCTGATATATTCTGTCTAGACAGAATATTATCAAAGTACCGCGTATATTAATAAAGGTAGCTGTATTACTTAAGCTAATAATTCATCTACTTACTCGTAAGTACATTCATTAGATGCTATAGTAATTTGTGCCGCTTGATAGATGAGACACTTCCAAATAAAAATATATTCATGATAATGGACCAAATTAAAGAAGCACTTATTAAATTATTATGGCCTCAGCTTCTTTGTCACATTACTGAGTATAAGTCCAATATCTGTATGGGAGAAAACGAGGTAAAAACTTTTCCTTTCCCTTTTTTCCTTGCTTTAACTAGTGAAGCAAATAATTCTATGTCCTGTAAATGATAACATTTCTATCCTCTACCATATTATGCTAGAACTGGGATCGCTAATGATAGCCAAGTTTGGTGAGTAATTAACAGCGATACAAACCTACGACTTGTAAATATCCTTTCCTGAACCGCATTGGGTCGGTGTTGACCTGGCACATGTACCACCCTCGGTCCGTCTCCTCTACGTTCTTGATGTGTAGGTACCACGAGCGGTGGTCGTTGTACGAGAGGCTGATGCGCGGGTTCTGGCTGATTATGTTGTGGTGGATGCTGAGGATGGTTTGTGTGTCCATACGAACCCAGGCAACCTGTGGTGACATAGATTTTTTTATACAGTACCTAGGCCATGCATAGAATGCCTAAAACGTTTAGGCCAGGCATATATTTTTTTATACTTGGCATTCTATACAATACGGAATGCGCTGCCCGCCATTTGTGTAAAGTCCCTTCGTCCTTGCGTATAGCAAAGCATGGGCACCCACGCTCACCTCCGCAGCCTCAGCATGCATATTGCAACATCACTACTTGAGATGGTGGGACGGCCCCAGGCCATTTATCAAAAAAAAATTGAGTATTGTTTTAATTTTGCAACAGATTTTTATTTATGAATTTACTTCAACTAAATATCTTTAATTCTGAATTTTACTAATTAAAAAACTGTCTGGAATTATATTTCGTTTGAGTTCGTGCGACTATTCCCGAGTTCTTTTTAACGATGTTAAATACTTAAACAATTTATTACGTGTCCTGCACGAAAGAATTGTGTAAGAATCCTGCAATCTGCGTGTCGTATAAAAATTGTACAAAGCATATTCATTTACTGCAACAATAAAACTATGTAATAACTACTAAATCACTCATAATTTAAAACTTATGTTCTAGCATTAGTATTAGTAGTTAAGTAAATGAATGTAATAAAATATGTTAAAGACTTTTTTCGTAACATACATATAACATTAATAGTACATATTATGCAATACAATATGTGACAGAAACCATAAACAGAGATCACAATATTAATGAAGATAATATAGAGATGACAATAAACAGTAGTGTTAAATGGATGCGGTCAGATTAGGTATTAGAAATACGAGTTAAATAATATTAGGTACTGCAGAAACTATTGAGTTATTGAACTGCGGGAAAATCAGAATTTGACTGGAGCTTTAACCAAAAGCGTACGAGTCCGAAACTCTGTTGATTATTGACAATTTAGGTAGTTATGCTGTAGATACGTAAAGTGGACAATTTCGGTATGGTCAAACAATGCAAATAGCTTCATTGTAACTCCAAACACGTGAAAGCTTCCAAGATTGCAACAATATAGCACATAACTACTGTCCCAAGTCCTTTTATATGTCATTCTACTGGGCACTGGTCTCCTCTCAGAATAAAATGGGAAATGCTTTCCAAAAAACCAACTTCAAATGCCACTACAAAGAGTGAAATAATTTTTAATGTAGATACCTACACCAATTCGAAGTCGGGCAATGTTTCATACAATCCCTAATAGTCCTTACTTAGGTACTTGATGTGCGAAGAAATGACGAAGTCATAGACAATCGCCCGACTTCGAATTGGTGTAGGTACCTACATTAAAAATTATTTCACTCTTTGTAGTGGCATTTGAAGTTGGTTTTTTGGAAAGCATTTCCCATTTTTATTTTTTACTTTTTAGTGGAAAACAATAAAATGCACAAGGCGTTGTAAAATACACAAATCGCTTGAGGTATGTTCATAAAATCTGAAGAGATCCCTCAATTTCACCAAGATCCCATCATCAGACCCTGACTTGATGACTTAAGTCATCAAATCAGTATCTGCTAGCAAATGCACCAGTAACTTTACAAAATACCCAACTCGCTTCAAGTATACTAGCAAAATTTGAAGAGTTCCCTCGATTTCACCAAGATCCCATCATCAGACCCTGACTTGATGACTTTAGTCATCAAATCAGTATCTGCTAGCAAATGCATCAGTAACTATAAAAAATACCCAACTCGCTTCAAGTATACTAGTAAAATTTGAAGAGTTCCCTCGATTTCACCAAGATCCCATGATCAGATCCTGACCTAATGACCATAGGACAACTTGGAAAATATTACTCTTTCAAAGAATACCCAAATAGTTTCAAATGTCCATAGAAAATTTGAAGAGTTCCCCCCATTTCTCCAGGATCCCATCATCAGATCCTGACATGATTGAAATGGGACCATCTGGAAACTATACCCTTTTAAACAAAAAAGAATTTTTCAAATCGGTCCACGCGTCTTTGAGTAATCGGTGAACATACATAGATAAAAAAAAAAGATTCCGACGAATTGAGAACCTCCTCCTTTTTTGAAGTCGGTTAAAAAAAGGTTTGACCAAAGCCCATTTTGAGAACATTGTTAATTCTCAGGCATGTTGTAGGTAATATTTAGTTTCCTAAAACATATAATAAAACTCCGAAAATATAGGTACCAATGGGATAACACTGCTTTTTTATGGTATGAAAAAAAGCTGTAGAACATACCTTGAACGATCGTAAGTTATCTACGACACATGCCAGCAGAGCGTCTTTGCCAACAGTGACTGTGACATTTGGTATTGGCTCCGCAAACCTCGGGAACATAGATTCTGAAAAGAAAACATTCGTTATAGTTCAATTATAGCTAGGCCGTTGACATCGAATACGGGGAATAAGCTGGTTAAGGTCTACTGTGCAATTCTACAAAATGAAATAGCTGCTAGCTAGTTGCTAGCTGCCATCCCGAATATGGCATGCAAAATTGTACTCTATTACAACTGACAAATTCATAGATGCATAGATGTACGCTCGTCGCTGTTTTGCAGAATAGCACGGCTATTCAGACTGATGAGGGTCAAAGCGCTAAAATTTCTCTGTCGGGAGCTTAAAAAAATCCGCTTGATTTTTTTTTATATGAAGCTTATTCATTCGTACAAAATCATATTTATGTGTAACTTTTAGGCGTTTTCATACTTCCACAGTTTTAGGCCCGGTTTCTACCAAAGCGGAGAGGACCGGAGCTGATGTGTTTGAGTAACCAATCGGATTTCGTCATTTTGACATCTCCGAAACTGAGCAGAGATTAGATGTCGAATTCTTATTGGTTACTCAAACACAGCTCCGCTCCGCTTTGGAAACCGGGCCTTAAACTTGTATTTATATCGCGCTTTTGTTGTACCCACGCTCTGAGATATCTATGTCCTCCGGGAAATGATAAATAATTACTATTGCGTTCATGGAATTAATAAAATGTAGAGAAAAAAATTAAGAAATTAGTACCACTTGGTAGTGATACACCTTACTATAGAAAATTACTATTATTAAAGAATTTCAAGGCTACGGTCACCCAAAGCCCATAACACTGATATGTTGGAAATGAACCTTTGACTTTGTTGACTATGGGAGTAGAAGACAAATATGTTTACTTATAATAAAATTTCCATAAAGTACGTTGATAAGATGGATTGTGCGCGACCTCTGAGTCAGCATTTGTTCACGTTAATTAAGCGAACGCGACAATGTCAATCATGAAATTTTCACAGGAAATTTTACTCCCAACCCTTTCACAGAGGATTTTTACATTTTATTGTGTATTTCACTAAAAGATTTCCCTAGGAATCCTATCCTATACCTTTAAACGAGCAATTCTTGTAGAAATTTAGTATACAGGGGGTTTTGGGGGCGATAAATCGATCTAGCTAAGATTCATTTTTAGAAAATGTCGAATTTTCCGAAAAAAAAAAATGACTACTGCTGCCATCTATTGGCCACCGAGCGAAGCTCGGTCACCCAGATATTTAAAAGTTAATGGAGATATGGCAAATTAATGATGATTGAGTAAATGATGATATATTGTGTGTTTGAGTTGGACTTTTAGATGCCAGAACTGTACAGACGATACCTGATATTAAGTTATGCTTTTCACTTTCAATTCATTACTTACTTTCTATGATTTGAATGTGCGACGATGCAATGTAGTGCTCTCGCCATCCTGGGACATAAGTTTTTAAGTCTCATTATGCCCTGTAATTTCGCCGGCTGCTTTTATCGGAAAGTATATCGAATATTTTTCGTATTGTGATTTTTCTATTATGTGTCAGTAATAATAATATCCAAATATGCTCTGAACGATATTTTGATAACTCGCTTGGTTTTAGGGTTCCGTACCTCAAAGAAAAAAACGGAACCATTATAAGATCACTTTGTTTTCCGTCTGTCTGTCTGTCTGTGTGTCACAACCCTTTATTTCAGTAACTATCAATGAACTTTGTATCTATTATACTTTTCGGGTATTAACAATTAACCTCAAAAAACAAAGTTATGTTTGGGATTCGGTAAGAAAAGTGATTCTCATGGTTTTACTTTTTCTATACGGTACGGAACCATCAGTACGCGAGTTCGACTCGCACTTAACCATTTTTAAAGTACTTAATTAGGTAAAACGTCGTTTTTTTGTTTGTATTCTTCCGCAACGCTGCCTGTGGCACCCACCAAGACCAACGTATTAGTAAAACTGAGAAGGACAAAAATAAATTTAGTATATCATCCTAAGTCACATTATTAGTTAGGTTCCTACTTCCTAGAGGTTAATTTTTTTGACTATAATGTCTAGGTATAGGATATTTTATTAGATATAGTTTTGTGTTCTCTTAAATTTTTAATTTAATTTATTACAATGACTGGAACTTGTATGTTCTTAAGAGTATAAATAAAAAACAGTTTTAGATAAGTTCCTAAGTTAGGTCTAAATCACGTTGGAATTGTACTCGCGTCCGCTCGAGGCGTGTTCGTAGGTTTAGTACGTGAAGACCGGTGGGTGCCGGCGCGTCTGCCGTGCCGAGGGGAGCATGATTTATGTCCGGCGCTCCACGACAAATAGCGGTTTGTCGTTAGTATCACTCTTTCCCTTGCGCTGCCAAAATAACATATCGCACCCTTTAAAAAACCTCCCGAAATAGAGTGCCGGTAAACAACGTTTAAAAGATAAAATCTCGCAGCAAATAAATCACGATTATTAAGCAAATAAAATAGGGATTAATTTTTGGACGAAAATTTTCACCAGTTTTTACAAAATATGTCGAAAATTCCAAGAATTTCTGCCTGAACAGTAAGTTTAGGCGGAAATAAATAAATAATAGTCTCTTACGAAAAGTCAAAACTCTACCGCCAGGTTCGGAAAGCAGGTTTGCACTGAGAAGAACTAGCAAGAAACTTGGCACTTGCTCTTTTCAAATAAGTCATTATATACAATGTTTGTTACATAATATAAAAAATATTACTTATTATATAAGAATAACTGGGTACCTTCTGTATATGTTTCTATTTAAAACTGCAATTTGCACTGTCGTTCTGATTATAGGTACATATATTATTAAAAGTTAAAACTGACTTCTTGTATTTCCCTACTTTCAACGCAATCGTCCTACTTTTTAACTCACCTTTGTTTGATCAATAGCTACAAGGACGGTTACATTTTATGATAACACACGGGATAAAAATTATCATGACAGTTCATTCAAGTTGGTTTTTAAACGCCGACGCAAAAACAGGATGTTATAAGTGTGATGTCGATGTATATCTGTGGCTCCGTAGGTCTCAAAAGCATGGACCGGTTTCGATGTGGTTTAGTTCATTTGAAAGCCAGCTTCCTTGCAGTGGTTCTTAGTCATTTTGGTTAATATCGGTCTAGCAATGTAAGAGTAACAGCTCTTTTCCAAAATATTGTGAGGCATTTTTGGCGTATGATTACTTTATGAAGTGTTATGTTCCATATTTTAAATTTCCATATCTTACATACAAAAAAGCTGGTCAAAAAATTAATTCAAAGCTACCTACCGATCTTGTACACAGTACGTTTTCCTTTAAACCAAAGTACAGTTTTTGTGTACGATGTTTTTCGCTAAATCAAAATCCAATGCATGGTGCTTGCAGAGAAAGGGATGTTAGATAATTTTAAGGAAAATTTTAACGATATCACGTACAACTGCCAAAGCTATGCTTGTTTTAATTTAAAATAGACGGAGCATGTAGCGGTTGTGTTATTTAATGATATTCTCACTAAATAAGTATATTTAACAAAAGTGTTTCACTGTCATTAATACACAGTAATGATATAGTAGGTACCTTAAATGAATATAAACCTAATTATCTGTTGTTTATTATAAAAAATAGGTTTAGCGAAAATCATATTAACTACCTAACTCCTACCTAACAAGGAGTAGGTAATAAAATAAAGTAAGCAATTTCTGAGAAAATATATTTTGGCTTTGCACATTCGTATTACATTTACAGGAAAGTAAGTACTAAAGGAGAGTTTAAGTAAAGGAAGGAAAAGCTGAATAAATTGGAGCTTACAGTCAAGATCCTTTGTAAAAGCTTGTGCAGGTCTTTTCGGAATTTTCCGAATAGAGGAATACACACCTTTCCTCTGTTCTACAATAATATCCAAGATACTTGTAATTATGTAACAAAGTTGTACCTACTTACTCGTATCGTCATTAAATAATGTAAAATTGAACATTCCATTAAGTTGACACATTCGTAGAGTAGGTAATTATTTGAGATAACAACTTTTTAGGGTTCCGTGCCCAAAGGGTAAGAACGGGACTATTAACTAAGACTCCGCTGTCCGCCCGTCCGTCCATCCGTCCGTCTGTCACCAGGCTGTATCTCTTGAACCGTGATAGCTACAGACTTGAAATTTTCACAGATTATGCATTTCTGTTGCCGCTGTAATAACAAAGACTAAAAAATATAGTTAATAAAATATTTAAGGGGGCTGACATTCAACAAATCGCTGGTTTGCGAGAATATCGACGTAATTCAAAATTCTGTCAAATTGAATTATGTATGCCAAACAATCGTTAATCTTTGATATTTTATCGTGAACAGAGACGCAACGCCAATTTCGCGCCAGCTTTCGTTAGAAAGAGACAGCGTCATTATTCATTTGAGACAAAACACTCGAAGCGTAATCACAAATAAAGACTCATCTCAGTTGAGCCAATGACAACAGAGTGAATGCACTTGAATGTTTTCAAGAATAGTGACATATTTAGTGATCCGTCGTTGTTCCTGATAAAAGTAAGTATCTTTTTATGTCTTATTTCTATTTACGCCTGTATTTTTGAATAAATATGGGTAATTTCTTACGATATTGTATTTTATACAGACTTGAGTCTGTATTCACGAAAAATAAACAGATTTTATTTTGTCGTAAATAAGAAACGTCGTTATTTTTGAAAAAACTGGGCATGGTTTTGCTTCTTACTACGAAATCCATGTGTTCAAGGAATTTTGGGATAGAAATATTGAGTTAATTTTTTACATGGTACCTATTCATATTCTTTTATAATTAATTATTTACGTTAAATTATTTGTTTTAGATAATTATCTCTATCAGGGTTATTCAAGATGGCAGAAAGAATGTTATTCTTGAGAAAATTGAAAGAAGCGGCCAGTAAAAATAATGGAAACGAGGATCAACGAATAGTGAACAAGAAGGTCAGCCTACAATTTTTGTATATTTGCAGTTTATCTCAATTTTATTTATTCTTTCAACTATTTAACTATTTAAAATATTTTAGGTTCCAATAAACATAAAAACAGTTTGCCGTTCAATGCAACAAGTTGTGATGAAAATATCGAAAATGATATAAATTATATTATAATAACACATCAGGTAAACAAAATAAAATATTTGCATTCAAGCAGTCGAAAGATTTTTCGATATTATTTTCATTACGATGTGTAGTTCGTCCTGTTGCAAATAGTTTTCACTCACGCTAGTGGCTGATCGTTACCTCCTGGGTTCGATTCCCTCGAATTACAAAAATGTGAGTGTTTCTATTACATAATGGCTTGTTCCTCTGGAAGAATCCCGTGAAATGCATGCGATAACGATAACTGTTGTTTTTGGTATTTATTCTGTAAATGAATAAATGTTTATTGCATTTCAGGCACTAATTCTGAAGAAAATAAATTGATTTTGCGACAAAGATCACCATCCATATCGTCATCATCATCTTCTAGCTCATCTTCTTCGACTTCTAGCTCATCTTCCTCCAGCAAAGCAAAGTAGATGCTGACCACAAAGGGTTCTTTTTCTATAAAACATCGTACGGTGAAAATGAATTTAAATGTGTGAAAGTTGCTAGCTGTGCATCAAAATCTTTGGACGAAAATTACAGATTGCAATCTGCTTATAAAAAAAGGAACGGGATCTCAGAAAATAAGAAGAGAGGACTGGTAGATTTAGTTAACAAAAATATAATTCCAAACTATTATCGACAATTTTATGAGGGGTTGTAAAATAAATGATTTATTTTACTTACTTTTAAGAATTAATGTTCCTGTTTTTGATTTTTTTTTCATTACTTATTTTGAAGAATTCACGTTTATTTTGTCATTTATTTTGAAAAAAAACAGGGTTTTTAATACCTGAATATAAAGTTACCTGTTACCTGAATATAAACTATTTTTATTTGTTACTAGCTGATGCCCGCGACTTCGTCTGCGTGGAATAAGTTATTGTTAATGTAATATAAGTTATTATAAGTATAGATACTTATAAGTACAAAAGTTTTAAACACTGTTGTAAGTTTTAATTTGTATTTTTAAGAGGCTTTAAAGCTAAATAAATGACATAAGTTGATTTCTATAATTTGAAGTCTCATGAATAAAGACTGATGTCTGAAACCCCCCTTTGTATGACGATTTTTTATATAATTTTAATAAAAGTTATAAAATATTTTTATGTTTTTTGATACTACGATAAATTTTCCTTTAATCAGTAAAGTCAATCCCTCAATAAATCATTTACATTTTGCGGTATGCACTAAAATATTTACAAAGAAATTAAAAAATGCCATTCTCTAAAATCAATCATTTTTAGTTCCGTCGCTATTCTCGCAAACCAGCGAAATGTGTTTATTTGCTTAGTTTTGCTCAATATTAGTAACGGTGAAAGGTAGACGCTTTCAATGTTCACAGAATATTTGATTATATATTTTTTTTTACACTTTGAAAATAAAAAGTTAAATTGAAATAAAACAAATATTTGAGGGGCCTTCCTACAACAAACGTTCGTTTTTGTTCGTTTTTGAATTTGGTGGGCAGGGCTGTTTAGTTTACTTAATACTATTGAGAATGGGTCTTGATAGTAGGTACGGCACCCTCAGTGCGTGAGCCCAACTCGCACTTGACCAATTTTTTAATTTTTAATCAACTGGTGACAAAATAAAGCCGAAAAACTATGTAGTTATGTACGAATAATTTGAACTCACCATCAAAAACCTTTATAGGAGCTACTGAAACTACATTTTGTCCGTGTATTTCTCGATCTGCAATTATGAATTATAAAACATTACCAGGTGAAATATTCTCCAATCTACAGATTATTAAGCGTGTTTATTATTATTATTCTGTGCAAGTGCTTGTTCACTTACAAACATTAAATATTCGTACGACACTATCGTACACTAACAGTACTACTGGTGGTTCGGCCCATACTTCAATCTCGCGACTTACCCAGTTCCGAAAGCATCCGAAATCTATATATTTTTAATTAAAATTATAAAATAATAGTTTTTTTTTTATGATGTTTGAAATGTTTCATTTCAAACCAAATATAAAATAAAAACACTATTTTTTCGCCCCTCTTTAATAACAATATTTCTTTTATAATTCTCTAGAAAGAAACAAGTATTCGAACGAAACTTCAGTCAAAAAGTTAGTTAATTACCCTACCTTCCTTCCAGTAATATTAAACGTACCATTATCATATTATTACCAAAACATCATCAACATAATTCTATCTGCGTTTTACTTACTCCTACAATAATACTTATTAATACGTGAAACTTTGCAGCAGCGTCGTTAAAAGTTTCCACGCGTTTAATTGCCACGTATATTTTACCTACAAGTAAGTACTTACATGTAGTGAAGGTTTCTTTTAATTTTATGAAGAATGAATGAATGTGGTAATAATGCCATTACTACATTATGCGGAATGCAGTGAAGCTTTCCATATAAATCGATAGTCTGCTGAACTTGATATTAAAGTAGAAATGTCTTAAGTTTTCATAGAAATAAAACGTTCTCTTTTCAGCAAGTCTTACGACTTGAAAAATTGGATTACCTACACAGCGGCTGCCAAGCCTGTAAGAATGAGTTCGTAACAATCAACAAAATGTTTAATCAAACATTAAATGATCAGCACTTACTGACGTCACGCATACATTTTTAGGCTCCGCCCTGAAGCCGGATTTTTATTTTTGGCAAAACTGTAAAATGGCGCCAATGTATGCGACCGACAGCGGTATATTGTGCTGCCAGCGGTACCGAAATGTACGACGTGCGACGCCATATTTGAGTTTTTGGCTTCAACATACGTCTCATCTTTCCCGTCCCCTTAGAGTACCTAGCGTATTCCGTCATTGGTTCGTAACGTATTGATTAATTATAAGTTACGCAAATCTTTAGAGTAGGCTCTGACTAAATAAAAACTTTTTGTAATAGTAATATTAGTGGTATAGATTTTCCATAAAGAAGAGAACCTATTATGTTTTATAGTGAACAGCTTCCGCAAGATCGCAAGAAGCTTTTGATCTGCATACAGAAGCGCGTAGATTTCAAGATTGGCGCGAATTGCATAAGGGTGTCCCATGTCCTAAAAAACCTATACAAAATCTCCAGTGTCCATTTTAGACTTTTTATAAAAATGAAACGTTTATTAAAAACCTATAACTACCTTTAATGCTTTGTGAATTATGTGGTAGCGTTTATATTATAAGAAGTGCTAAACTACTTATAGTTGAATACTGTCAAAAATCTAGCTAATTGAATTATGCATTGTTATAATTTTGTGGTTGTTAAACTGAAATAATCACAGATATCTACGAAATAATCATGATAATATTATTACTAACCCACAAAAGTTTAATTTATATCATCCTGTGGTTGCGACACATTACCGCGGTAAGCTTTCGTCATATAAGTTCAATAAATATTTTTTGAATACATTTATCCAAAAAGATAAGACTTTTTCATATTATTTAATGTTATTATTTTCCACATTGGTCATTTTCGTTTTCCTCCTGCATATACTATTGTCATTTCCACACATGGGTCGAAACGTACTATTTTTCGAGTTTTAATATGGCTTCACAACACAAAAACCGCTTGAAAAGCCTTTATAAAATTTTAGTATGATTTATATGCTAAAGTGTAAGTAGTAAATAGTAGTTACTTTATAATGTCGGCAACTTTACCGTAATGCAGTCGGGGCGGCTTTAAATTCGTTATTGTGTTAAACAGACACATTTACATAAGTGAGCCTTCCTTCTGCATAATGTTTTTATATTATGTATCTACGAGTACCTACGGGACTAAGTAAGTAGGGTAATTTTCTTTTGTAGTAATATATTCTACTAGCTGACCTGAAAAAATGTGTCAGAATGACATCTGTCTGCGTGGAAGTCACGTGGTTAAGTAAACGATGGCAAAATGTCAATATCATACATAATTTTTATTTCATTCCATTTAAGCAAATTGAATAGAATCGAATTATGTCATGACCTACCTAACTTGTCTATACAATAATAAAGGGAGGGATAAATTCATTTAAACTTTCTACAGTCTACAGTGCCTAGGTACCTACTTCATAATTATAGAAGTATTGGAATGGTCTTAAACTCTAAAAAAAAATGCCTAAGTAAAAACGTCTTTACCTATATTTGAGCAGCATGACTAGGTTATGGAAGTTACTACTATACGAGTACCACATATGTAGTGGCACAATACACATAACCAACTTATTTAGAGGTTCATTGTTCCCTGTAATAAAACATGTAATAAACACTATAATAAATTCTGTCATAATAATTGGCCACGTCATTTAATACATTGGTTTTTTTCAATATAACGCACCATTACGAGCAGTGTTGACAGCCCCTCTTAGCGACAGGGTTGTTCCATTAGAGGCAGCGCGAGCGGTTGAAAATTAATAATAATTCTTCGATTATATTATAACTAACCGACGCTCGCGGCTTCAGTTTTTCACAAATCCCGCAAGAACTATGGATATTTCTGAATAAAAAGTAACCTATGTGTTAGTCCCAAATATAATCTATCTTCATTCAAAATTTCAGCTAAATCAGTTAAGTAATTGTGGCGTGGATTAGGAGTATTTCTCCATATAAACTTAGCAACGTATATGTACCAAACTCGGTGTTTAGACCTAATAGTCTGGGTTGTTTGTCGCTATGTCAGTCATCAATCAATCAGTCACTCAGTTCCTTTTTTACTTTATTTTACTAGCTGACCGAGCCATTGTTTTGCCATTTAGGGGTATGAATTGATAACAACCTGCTCTCAGACCCAGTGATTATACACTGAAAATTTCAAAATAATCGGTCAAGCCATTTTGGAGGAGTTAGGTTACCAAAATTGGATACTAGAGAAAATATTATTTAGATACTAGATTTAGCCCCGGACCTCACTAGTTTTGGTTTTTACTAGTACCGTGATAACTGATGATCTTTTCGGAATGAAAACCATTCATAAATGAATGGATCCATACCCATGTACCTATTAATCCTGGATATCCATTCCAATTATCAGCTGAAACTTTTAATTAATCAAATTATACTCGTACATATACCAAACTAACATACGAGCTTTCACAATTATTTAAAGAACTATTAAAATAAATATACGTATACCACGCCCATTACATACTTGCAGGGGAAAATTACGTTGTTTTTAATTAATCGTTGCAATAAACTTCACTGGACGTTTTTTGATGGCCCATAATGACCAGCGCAAATATCTCGCATTTTAGGGCTCGATCACGCTTGCGGCACTACACTGAGGAATAAATAAAAGTTAAAAACTTCTTTAAGCAGCACGGCACAAATCTAAATAATATATAAAAGAAGAAACTGATTGACTGACATACCAACGCACAGCCCAAAGTGCTGGGTCTAGAGACTCCAAATTTGACTCACGGGTTCCTTAAAAGGTCTAGGGGTGCAATAAGAAAGGAATTTTCAAAATTCACCTCATAAGGGGGTGAAACGGGGGTCCGAAGTTTGTATTTTACAAAGTGATATATACCTTTATTGGATTAATACATAAGCTTCTTTTTCCTAGAAAATTAATGGCTCTCGCGAGAATAATAGAAAACGTGTACCTGTTCATCAACCAACCCTTTTCATCCGAAAGAAATAGGTACTCCTTCACGCCACAACTAAAACTAATGACAATTTTTGGCAGAAAGTTGGAATGAGGATAGGTCTCATCGTAGATTTCGAGATTTTCGGATTATTCCGGGAAAATCGATGGTTCCCATGGGAATATGAAAGATAATAATTTACGCGGGCGAAGTCATGGGTACTTATCAGCTAGTAAATTATAAAACTATACATTTCAACCCAAACACACTGTAATGCATTACTCCTTCACGGTAAAATAACTCGACATTGTGGTTTTACCTACCCCCACGAACTCCACAAAAAGAGTCGTAACACTAGTAAGAAATTAGAGTTGCAAGTGTGGTTAAGTCCTTAAATAGAATGACTTTTTGCAAAACAAGGCGCGTCGACAACCCCTCTCTTAAACAAGGTTGTTCCATTACAAACAGTGGTTGAATAATAATTGACATTCCTTCCGATGGTGAACGCATTACTGCTTCACTTGTAATTTATGAATGCGTTGAGCGTGGGTAAGTGCTAGTAATAGATATTAATTATTTTAAATGCATAGCTCTATGTTTAGGAATAGAGAGAAGCTAAATATAGATGGCACTGAAAAGTAGCAAAGAAACTCGCCGGACTCTTACAATATAAACTGCGGCTGAATAATCATTAATCAGTGTGTGTGTTAGTGTGAGTGTCATTATCATCATCATCATCTCTCTGTGTGTGTGTGTGTGTGTGTGTCATCATCGTCGTCACAATCATTTGTGTGTGTGCTGTATCTATTTGGCTGTTTGGAATAAACATACAGATATTCACTTTCATTAACTTTTACTTCCATTAAGATTACTTTATTATTTTATTTGCATTCTCTTTATTTATTTTCTAATTTAACCTATCTAGAGTTATTATTTAAGTAGGTACATTTTTTCTATTAAAAACCACGAAGTAGTAGAAATAAATTGTTTAATTTTTGTTCACAACCATTTTGTAAAACAGCATTATGAGAAACTTGATCCAAAACCCTATTAAAACTGCTACAAGACTTTCAAGATGAAAATAATAATAAAACACTACGAAAACTATTATGAAGAAACTTTTCGCAACTTTCAGCTTAAATGTTAAAATAAAAGTAAAAATGTCATTTTTTAAGAGGTGATATAATACAGATGTATAGCTGTTTAACTAACGACCTAACTTCTAAAGCGACCACTTTTACAAGATTTTTTTTTGTTTATTTATTAGCATGATGATTTAACAAATCATCTTACCAAAGGTTGCCTGTACCTAATAGATTTCTCTAGCAATGAGGCCGCCTTTGCGCTCACTGTGATACGTTCTCTGTGTCTCTTTATCTGTATGTTATGTATGTATGTCCTATAAAATTATATAAATAAATAAATGGTTATAGTTGTACAAAGTAGGTGTAACATAGTATCATATGATTACAACCTGTCATTCAACAGCTTTCAAATTATGGTTATAAATACTCGTAAGTTACTTAGGTGCCTATAAATTGTTTAATTATAAATTGTTTAATTTAAAGTGTTTTAGGGGTCTACTGCCACCTTTATTACGTAGCTAGGCTGAGATATTATATTATTATAATAATAGAACTGCTTATATGCTTAGATATATTATGTCTTATATTCGTATCAACATTGATATTTTTTTATAAAAGTATCTTGATCGTATACTTTGGCATATTTATTTACCTTCGAAGATAAAATCCACTAGGCCATATTCCAGTAAATAAATAGTTCTAAGAGGCTCGCAGTTAGGTTACCAAAATTGGATACTAGAGAAAATATTATTTAGATACTAGATTTAGCCCCGGACCTCACTAGTTTTGGTTTTTACTAGTACCGTGATAACTGATGATCTTTTCGGAATGAAAACCATTCATAAATGAATGGATCCATACCCATGTACCTATTAATCCTGGATATCCATTCCAATTATCAGCTGAAACTTTTAATTAATCAAATTATACTCGTACATATACCAAACTAACATACGAGCTTTCACAATTATTTAAAGAACTATTAAAATAAATATACGTATACCACGCCCATTACATACTTGCAGGGGAAAATTACGTTGTTTTTAATTAATCGTTGCAATAAACTTCACTGGACGTTTTTTGATGGCCCATAATGACCAGCGCAAATATCTCGCATTTTAGGGCTCGATCACGCTTGCGGCACTACACTGAGGAATAAATAAAAGTTAAAAACTTCTTTAAGCAGCACGGCACAAATCTAAATAATATATAAAAGAAGAAACTGATTGACTGACATACCAACGCACAGCCCAAAGTGCTGGGTCTAGAGACTCCAAATTTGACTCACGGGTTCCTTAAAAGGTCTAGGGGTGCAATAAGAAAGGAATTTTCAAAATTCACCTTCGTACGTTCTCTGTGTCTCTTTATCTGTATGTTATGTATGTATGTCCTATAAAATTATATAAATAAATAAATGGTTATAGTTGTACAAAGTAGGTGTAACATAGTATCATATGATTACAACCTGTCATTCAACAGCTTTCAAATTATGGTTATAAATACTCGTAAGTTACTTAGGTGCCTATAAATTGTTTAATTATAAATTGTTTAATTTAAAGTGTTTTAGGGGTCTACTGCCACCTTTATTACGTAGCTAGGCTGAGATATTATATTATTATAATAATAGAACTGCTTATATGCTTAGATATATTATGTCTTATATTCGTATCAACATTGATATTTTTTTATAAAAGTATCTTGATCGTATACTTTGGCATATTTATTTACCTTCGAAGATAAAATCCACTAGGCCATATTCCAGTAAATAAATAGTTCTAAGAGGCTCGCAAGTCCTCGACTGCTGTTTACTTGGGGTCACTCCGAGTCAACACAAGACTCACCCTCCCAAGTTCCAACTGGTCCATAAGTAAATTGGTTATTGAGTATTTAGCAGTTACTGCCTACTTTAATAAAGTTAATAGCTAGCCGTGCTAATTCTGTTATATTTTGTTGTTCAAACGCAGTACTGGACGGTTCTAAATTTAACTTCTAGGTCAAACTTATATTTTCAGTGATCAGTAAAATAAAAAGGCATTTATTCTGATACGCTACATAATAATTATAACATTCGTGCAATTTAAAAATGGGATCGACACAATTTAAATTTCTTGATATTATTATTTGTGTTACTATAACTTGATTTTGTAATTTGTTATTATTAATTAAATCATTTCCTTTTTTTTCAAATTTCAAATAATTATTTGAAATCCATATTAAATCAATAAGTATTATATTATTTAGTATTTACTTTTAATAACAAAATATTATGTCAAAATTATCCAATCATAACATAGTAATCAAAATTTAATTTCGCATAAGAGTCGCCTCTACGGCGTAGGCCTCCCCCAAGGCTCTCCACAGCTTTCTGTCTGTAACTTTTCGCATCTATCTATCAATTATTTATTCAAAGTAAAAAGACACGCATAAGCTTATCTTACTAACAATTTTGTGTGCCTGTCTATCAGGAGGCACTTAATCTTCAGCTTAACCAACTATGACGCACGATGACTATGAAAGAGTATGAAGTTCTTCCTCAAAATTAAAAAATAATAATTTTAGGCTGTTATACTGCAGGCTAACGCTTCATATAGCTCTTTGGTATATTGAAGGAACGTTAACCGCGAAATCCATTGGTGAGCTCTTAGATATTCTAAACAATAAGATTTGCTTACCTAGGTTTAGTTTAGGGGTCGGGGTGCACTCTGTTGTGGTTTCCGGACTTCTCAAGTTAATTACAAGTTTGCTGCTTATCAAAATTGCTGTGAATATTTTAGTCAAGGAATTTTCCAAATAGTTCCTAATCATAATAACAATGTATTTTAGACTGATGCAAAGTCCGCAATCTGTCAGCGTTTCGATGCGATGTAGTGCAGTAATTTATAATATATCCAAAAAAATAAAAAAGGTAAAGGTAAAGGTAAAAGGTTAATAAATACATTCAAGCACTTAGAGTCATCAAGCACCTATAGGAATACTTATATAGCTACCGGAAATTCTATGTCAAAACCAGGAATTGTATAAAATTCCTGGCTCATTTTGGAAATGTGTGAATTCAGAATTTTAACATAAAATAATTCCTAATCCCATTCGGCCACGCGATTTCAAATCTAAATCCAAGCAGGCTAAGTTGCGGGTAAAAGCTAGTGGTTAACAAATTAATGATTCATCCTTTTAGCAACCCAGCAAAAAAGTCAACATTTCAGATACCGGACTGGTCTATTGTATTTTTGAATTTATCCGCGGCTTAGATTTATTTTTAAATCGAATGGAATGACTGATGTATGTGATTTTATTGGAACAGTCTGATTCACTTGAGTCTGATTGTTTCAGCTGGATACACCGATGAATCAGATGTAGAAACGAGATTACTCGATATTGACGTCATAGTTCTTTTTTGTTTCCATAGTAGAAAAAAGAAATCAGAAAACTGGCATTAATTAAATTTAAAGTACACCATTGAATAGCTAAAGAATCTTGAAATTTATTGCAGGCCACAAGAGACATAGCTTGATTTTTTTACTTTATTATTATTTGATTGAATATCAATATAATAGAATATTTCCTTATATTATCGAACTAGAAGACACTTGCGTCTTTGCTCGTGTGCCCTCTATTTTACCACCATAGTGGTTGAATAATTTAAAATCCTTTGTTAGCGGATGCCTAAAAGTACCTATGTCTTAATGTGCAGAAAGCTTACCAGACCCAAAACTTAAAATAAAAATTAAAAAAAATTCCAAATCAAATTCAGTACTTTCCCAGATATCCTAACTATCTACACTAGTAATGATTTTGCAATAGTATTTAAATATCCTGTTAAAGTTATTAGTCTACATTAAGTTCCATATCCGGTTCATGCGCAATAAAATTTTCCGTAAAAAGTTAATCCTGAAAAACGCAATCACGACCCGCAGGCAGTAGGTATTAAAATTAAAATCGAACACGCTTGCCAATATGAATAAACCTATATATATGATTCTCCTGAAGCCCGACCTACGTGACTTCAATGAATAACAATTCATCAGTCTATGGTTTGTCAGTGCCAATTGCATTTCATAGAAACTCTGGATACGCACTTTGTATCTCGTATACTGTCTTAATTTCTTTTTACGGCAAACTTTTGGCTATAGAACTGAGTTTAGCGACAGCCCAACGGCCAACACTAGCTTGTTGGCCGTGGCCAAGCGACATGCGCAGGGTTCTTCATAAACCTGCAATGTGAGCATGGACAGGGGACTATTTTGTCCCCGGGGAAAGGACAAAATATCCCTTTCCACGTTTTTTTTATCCCTCCTAGCATGGGCGCAGAGGTGGAGTAAACCCTTGCTTAGTCTCGGGGAGTTTATGTCTTGTGAAATGTCAAATAGTGATAAATTTCTCCCTTTCCCCTTTTGGACATGCTAAAGCGATTATTTTGTCCCCTGTCAGAGGACAAAATCGGGGGAATACATTTTTACCCACTGCCCATGCATGCTTGGGGGGCTGGTAAGTAAATGTGGTAGCCACAAATGCACATAACTCCGAAAAGTAGGAGACAAAGTGACAGTGTCAATCCCATATATTTTGAACTTTTCTATTAGTTTTCATCTGGCTACAGAATGTAGATAAATATACTTGAAAAGTTCATGTATTTTGATAAATTATTAAAATGTTTATTATTTTATACTCTACAGATTTTATATGTGTCTTTGGTACTTCGCTAATTTTTTTATGTGATTTGATCAAAAGATTACACATCCTTTTATTGTTACGTAGTCTGTGTGGAAAACATTTCTTAAACAAATAAACTATTCATAAAAGAGTTCGCAGTTGTCTTCACTTTACTTGATTACTTTATTTTGATTGATTTACTTTCTATACGTTTTGCAAAATGAAAAGCAAATAAAAGAATTGGCGCTCTGACTTTATATCAAATCTATTCAAGTATATCTTTTGATAAAGATAGGGAGATAATGTATCTTTTGATTTCTTTAGAATTAAAAAGTTAGGTACCTAGTTGTTAGTTAAACAAGGTCATAAAACAACGTTGGAATTTTAAAAACAATCCATACAATCGTCTG
Organism: Coenonympha glycerion; assembly: GCA_963855885.1. Taxonomy (NCBI): domain Eukaryota; kingdom Metazoa; phylum Arthropoda; class Insecta; order Lepidoptera; family Nymphalidae; genus Coenonympha; species Coenonympha glycerion. Next base: position 7,633,122 of record OY979637.1, on the reverse strand, counting down.
TTAATTTAAATTTTGTATTGTAGTTTCTACCACACCGGTTCATCTCGCCTTCACTTTTGTCGAGGCCGTGGCTTGATAGGATCCACCGCCGACGATGAATTGAAACGTAGACGTGAAATTGAAAAAAAAGCCCGCTCAAGAAATGCCACATAGCGGGTCTTCCTTTATTATTATAAACTAATAAAATAATTTATTATAACAATGCGACGCCTCGCCAACGCTTCTCTCTCAGTTTGATCATATACCTTAACTGCTTCAAATCTACGGTCGATCGTAGTCATCAGACTAATATTTTGTATGTAGGTATATTATGCGCATGTGTTATATATTCTGTATCTTTGTTAGCCGCAAGCTGTTCAAGCCGCAAGTAATTAGCCGATTTGGCTAGGAACGGAGATAGATTCCTTAGACTAACTAATGAAATACTTTTTATCTCGAAAAGAAAAACATTATTCCCGCGGGATACGTAAAATCTCATTTTCATAAAGGATTTCCAATATGTTCAAAATAATATATGCCATTCATTAAACAAGAATAACGATATTTAAGAAGAAGAAAAAGAAACACTTTGTTACATCCAAACACATAACATAAAAAAAGAAACACAGAACAAAGAAAAAAGTAATAGTGATAGTATGCAAAGGCGGCCTTATCGCTGCAAGCGATCTCTGCCAGGCAACCTTTTTTTTGGCATTGGGAAATTAAGTGTTAAAAGTGTGGGATATTTAACTAAACGCAAATACTTCGACTCTTGTAGAAAGCTTTGTTCATTTTATCAATTTTATGATGAGCTTTTTTGGGAAGAAAACGGAAATCTTCCATTATTCTATTATTATCCTTTTTCTGTACCTGTTTATTGTAAGCAATCCGGATGTATTATTTATAATTTATTCAGCAGAAAGCGTACATTAAAAAAAGTGGAAGGCGTTTGCGTGGGGATGTTATGAGCTATGATGTCTTAAAAGGTCACAGAATATTAACCTCAAAACGATGGGCGTTATACGTCTTGCAACCTTTATTTAGCTGATTGTAAGTTATTATTTTTATTTTATTTTATTTTTATTAAGTTATTATCCCACGACCTTTTTTATCTGAGAAATAATTTTAGATGTGCGTTTTTGGAGCATTTCGTGGAAATTTATTGAGTTTTTTTTTGTTTAAAATTTAAACTGACTTAATAATAGATACTTACTAAAGGATAATTAATTCAAGACTTAATAATAGATACATACTAAAGGATTATGTATAAATGTTGCCGACGATTTAACCCACGTGTCATTTTTGGAATCCAGAAGTCGTAGATTTTTCTCAAATAAAAAATAGTGTATGTTTTCATAACACATTATTATAATTAATTATTATAATATTATGTTAGGTGTTCAATGCCAACTCGCTGATGTTTCATAAAGATGCAAGCTACATGTTATTGTAATAACTTTATAAGGTAGGTAAGTTACCTCTAACTGTACAAAGCATCGAACGGGACGCTTATACGTCTTTGCCATTAGGGTGCTAAATAGCCGTGGCCGAAACCTTCCAGACTAGACCCGAGCCAATTTAAAATTTATAGAGAAACAGAGAAAACTAGCCCGTGTTATTATAATCTAGCAGTAGGTTATTTTATTGAAAAGCCATATAATCTGTATAATCAAAACTGCGTTAGATAAATTGCCCACATTATGTAAGCTATATGCCTCTCTCTCTTCACTACACCATAATATTTAATCACTGTAATTTATTCCCCCGGAAAATCATCTATTGTATGGAACGTAAACAACAACAATCGGTTCGCATCTACGTACACTGGTGACTTTACAAGATTACTCAGCTTTATTTATTGCAATAACGGAATACATCCATAACTGTCACTGCGGAGATGCCAGCGGATATCCGCGGATGACTCACAGATCGACCCCTGGCCGTTGTTTGTCTTGCTTCCCCTTGTTAACTGAATTATGTTAAAGAAATACGAGAGCATCCTTATCCCGAGCCCTCTGAATAATTCCTACTTCTCAAGAATTCTCCCGTCGCTGAGTGGAGTCGTCATCTCTCGGTTATATTTTAACTCACCTTTATTCCACCCTAGTAATGTTATTTAAATTAAACTCTGCGGAACCAAATTAAAATATAGAGTTGATTCATTGTAGAACACTTGAGGAACGACAACAGAGCTTTCTTGTGACGTAGTTTTATGTAGCATTTGAATATTATGATACATATACTATGTTATTATGTACATGATGTTCATACTATGTTTAGCAACTCAAATTATAAGCAGTACTGAAAAGAAAGGCACAATTAATGTTTAACTCAATGGTTTAACTATAATTAATTGATTGTCAAAAGATTTCAGTTCACATTGTGCTTGAACAATTTAAGTTTACCATTTTGAGGTGAAAATAATCAAACAGTTTTCCAGGGTATAAATAAGAACACAACAAAAACATAGAATAAATATATTCTACCAATCACTAGGAACTTTTTCACAAGTTGCGGGCAAACTCAATAAAAATGCTAATTGCATTGTCTGCTCACCTGTCGCGCTGCAGCAGGCTGTCAATAGCGTTATCCATATCACACAGTATAAATGTATAAAAAAAGTCATTTTCGGCAGGCATATGCAGCGGCCGTGTGCGATTGTTGTGGGGAAGTTCACCTATGGTCGCGGACGTACGCAGGCTCTTGCAGAAGGGCGGCGGACGCGCGTGCCATCGCTAGCTGGCCCGCGGAAGCACTGCCGCGGGGCGCGAGCCGCTTCGCCGCGATAACCACCCCGGCCGGATAAACAAGGGCGAGAAAACCGGGAACAAGCAGACACACCGTCGCGTCTGGCCCTCGTGGCCAACCCTCAGCGAGGATTGTGAGATTTGTGAGAAAATAGCCATCTTAACTGTAAAAAAATTGGTATATTATCGCAAAGTAACGGAGGTACGAGTATATACGAGTACATGTGACAAAATACAAGTATATAAGAAATCAAAAGGAATGTACGAAAAGTTGTTGACAATGACATTTTTGAAAACAGCAAGTGCAGAGTTTCCTGTCAGCTCTTTTCGGTGCACACTTGCTTACCTTACATGGCGGTAGAGTTTCGGATTTTCATAAGACCTTGTAAATCAGGCATATGTAAAAAATAAAGTTTTTTTATTTTCATTTTAAAACTAAGCCTATAATTCCTCCCAAGATATTTATCCAAAGAACCTACTTACACGTAATTTTACTTGCATATAAAGTAGCATCTTTTGTAAAAACCGTAAGGGCGAAAGGTGGTATGAATTTTTTTTTCGCGAAAATTCACTCACTATTTTGGTCTTGTCAAACTATCGATTATCCTCAGAATTGATGGATTATTAAAAGCTCTACGACATATATATTAGCTATAGCCATGATATATCTTATGTAGACTCTCGTGGTTGGCTTGTAGACTCATGCATCGAATACAATACCGTCATAAAATAAAACAAAAGATGAATATCAAACTAGCAACTCTCTCCAGACGGCTCGCTGTCAAATATTCATAATCCGTATATGTATCCGTGTATCCGTATGAGTTTTACTGAGATTTTTTTCAAATCTAAAACTCTGTTATCTAAAGCTCTGTAATAAACCTCTTAGTAAAAGACCGACATTCATTACGTTTTGCAGAATATTGAACTGTATATTCTGTAAAAGTTTAGCAATGCAGGTAAATAATAGTGAAACTAGGTTAGGCCAGTGGCTCTTTGAGTCTTTATTTTATTTTAGTTTTTTTCTTTAATCCCACGTAAATCACGGATTTTCCTGGTATAAGGAGTGGTCCAATTCTCTTACCTAATCTCTGTAGTCTATACTTATTTCAAGGATTTATGCAATAACACTCTAAGTACCTACGTATTTATCTTTTGAAACTGATTGAGTAGTTTTGGTGTAATTGCGTAACAACCATCCAAAATAACATGCTCGCATAAATAGATACGAACTTAGAAACACAGAAACTTTAACATTAAAATATTAGTAGGATAGTTTGATACAATTAACGTTCGCATTATACTAGTAAAACATATCTTAATTATAATTATTCTACTCGTTATAGAGTAAAATTTTCCGGTCCAGTCAGTTTCCTCACTAAGCACTACATACATGTTAGTTGTCTAAGAGCTTTATTCTCATTGGTTCAAAAGCCCAATTAATTACTTGGGATATAAAGTTGGGTATTATTGATTCAACAGGGAAACATTTTTCGTACAATTTATTTAATGCAATAAAAACGGATGGATAGACATTTATGGTACGTGATGAATTTTGAAAAAAAAACATTTAATTGTTTTTATACACTTGCTACTTCTGAAATAAAAACAATTAATGCTTGAATGTTTTTAAAGCTATTTGCAATATCGTGGTTTGACGTGAAAAATGTTGAGTACCCCTTTTTGATACTGAGTTCAGGTGAAAATTGTTGAGCACCCTTTTTTGATACTGAGGTCAGGTGAAAAATGTTGAGCACCCCCTTTCTGATACTGAGGTCACGGGTGCTCATGATAATCGTATAAAACGTTAAAGCGTCTCGAAAATATAAATAAAAACATCGACTAAAAATTATTTTAATCGGCCGATCCGATATCGGACCAACCGATCGAATATGACGATCGAATGGCGTAGCGGTAGCGAACCTGCCGTTTGTGTCGAAGTTCGTGGGTTCGATTCCTACTACAGGTAAATGTTTGTGTGATGAGCATGAATATTTTCCAGTGTCTGGGTGTTTTCCTATATATTATATTTATGTTTATAAAATATTAAGTATAAATCTCAGTTATCTAGTACCCGTAACACAAGCTATCGCTCACTTTGGGACTGGATTGCGATGTGTGTAATGTCCTGAAAACAAAAAAAAAAACTTTGATCTTTGGAGAGTCTAGTCCATACATAGTAAGTAGTAAGTACATATTCAAAGTTCTAAGTATATTACTTACTCTGTACTCTGTATGGATATTTTGGGTAGATTCCAGTCCCAAAAGGAGACGGAAGTGAGGTGGCACGGGTAACAATGAATTAACGTCCATTAAAGATATGAATCTGCGGAATGACTCGGAACATGTGACTCAAGTAGGTGCAGAAGTGTAGTGTTATTGTTGTATCATGCACCGCGCTACTTGCAACAGTCCTCGACTCGACACTAAAGACATTCTCGACGGCGTGTGGTGTACAACCATCGCAATAATGCTCTTCTTAAGTGTAATTGTTCCTTACAAACTACCGCGATTCCTCTTATCGGGAGTGGGGAAAATGGAAAACATCAAGGTTATCTCTGGCGAAGTGGTTTTAGTCTTACTTTTGTTATTTTAGAGTTCAAATAATTATAAGCTCACGATACGATCACTAATTGCTGGGACGCTATAATGACTTTTATAGCTTAGTGTTTGAATTTTTTTCTAAAACTCGCTGTCAAAAATTGGTAAGAACCTGGATATTAAAAACCCAAGGAAATCCGCGCCGGCAAAAAACTTGGTTCTTGAGATATTTATCCATTGCCATTTTAATGTCAGAGAGTTATAGACAGAGCAGTAGGCAAACAAGTTATAGTGTACAAGTGGACTGCCTTGTTGGACTTGTGTTGACTTGGTGAGTTTGTTTGACTGCAGATCACAAAGTCTGAGGTTTTTCTATCAGGACTTCGGACTATATGGTATTAGACCTGTATATAAATTGGCAGTTTTCACGCTCGCACTTTGTAGAGGACGTAAAGCCTGATCTACGCATACCAAGCGTACACAGTAATTGTCCACAATAGTGTCTTCCGCGCCGATCGAAAATCTTGGCAGAGATTGATCGCCGTGGCCGGATCGGACTGGTGGACTTTACTATATTAGGAATACAAGTTATTGAATACGACATGAAAATTTATAAAGTATTCAGCTTTTTTCTGAGTAGTGTGTGATCAAGTAATGGTTTGAAGGCAGCCGGCGGGACGCCAGGGCGTCGCGTCGCGCCGCGTCGCTCCCGCTCCTCAGTTTATCGACCTCTAAATGTAGGATAACGACGTTTGTTACGACCATCGTCTCCATAACGTAGTTTTAGAGCAATGGATGCGCTTAAAATAATTGCCAGTTGTTACTTGGTGAAGTTGATACATGTGAGTCGTTTTGCGGATTGACACAAAATACGTTGAGGTTTCTTCTGAAGTAACAAAACAGCCTCGTACACCAACAGTTCAAGTTCATAAATGTATAGAACTTAAGTATGATAATATGGCACAAGGAATATGAATCAAATTGGGATTTTAAAATGTAGTACGAGTAATTCATACTTCATAGTTTGTAGTATTATGTTCTAGTTTTTCCTGCATGAATTTTGGTTTTTCAGAAAATCCGCGGGTATCGTGAATTTTCCCAGGATAAAATTGTGGTATTTTCCGTTCTCGCTGCCTTTGCCAACCTTTTTATCTATTGTCAAGGAATTTATCTAACTGTAGCTATAGTGAAATTGACTTAGCTAATTTGTTTTAGCAAGTTACGGCTATTTGGTAATTGCTCGGTAAATCGGTATTATACTAAGATGTAAAGTAGCATTTGTGTAGGGATTTCTATGACAGAAAATTATACCTATCGAAAAACTCTGGGAAAACTCAGTTCGCAATGGATGTGGGCCTTGGCGCAAGCAACGGCTAGTTTGTTATATTTACAGGATTTAATTTTCCTCAATTTGAGAGCAAGTATTTCAAACTTCGTATTTTATTAAATTAACAAGTAAGTACAGCGCTTACATTGAACGTGACTCGTAAGCGGGATTCTGTGGGATTTCGCACTATTTGGCTAAAGATTTGAGAATTTTTAACTACACTCAAACCTAAATGAAATTGCAAGATTAAATATACTTTTGTTTGTTTTCTAGTAATTACTTGTTCAAGTTCAGTAACCTTACCTATCACTCTTTGTTATTTTGGCTTTAAGGTTCTCACTTCTAAAACGCCTGCAACGTAACAGCAAGGTGTAAACTACATGAACTGATTTATCACATAGTCTATTTATTTGTTGATTATATTAATTCTTTTATATTTTATAATTTCTATTATGACACGAATTATAAAATATCGAGTTTCATGGCACTAACTAAACCGAGTGAAAGCGATACGATAGCACTAAATGATAGTGAATTGCTAATAGGATTCACGCTAACTCGGGCCCGAAATAATGGGAAATTGGTTCATTACGTAACCGGGGACGAAGAAGGAAACGATCGCGCTGAGAATTATTCAAGCGGAAAGTTATTTAACACGTAGGTATCTAATGTACGAGTATGTTCACATATGGCACGAGTGAAGCTTAGATATACTTGGATTGTCACAAGGGCTTATTTTAAAGAGACAATATATCTTTATTCCATGTTTAATCCTCTTATTATTATTATGTAAATATTAATTGTTTGTATATTGCTAGTTGTGGTATACCAAAACTACTGAACCGATTTGGTTAAGAAATGATGCAGTGATAGTAGTCCTGCCCCCTGTGGCGGAGGTCGTAGGTTCGATTCCCAACATTGGAAAGTAAAGCTTTTCCAGTATCTAGGTGTTATTTATATGTTGTTAAATGTTTTGTATACCTGTTTATTATTTCTCTAGTATATAACATAAGCTTTCACTAACTTTGGGGCTAGATTGCAATGTGTGTAATTTATTTATTAAAAATGGATATGGATAAACATAATAAGACTTTCTATCTTGTAAAAATGTAAGGATCCTGCAGGATTTCTCAAAAACCGAAATTCACTATTACAAAGCCTATGGAAAACTTGTTCGAAAATAATTATATCTAAACACTATAATAAGATAAAACACGTGCGCTTGAACACAATTGCACTGATGACGCAGCCTGCAATTTAAAGGAGAGATCCCTATTTGCTTTTGCTTTAGAGGTTGCCAAGTTATAAGTAGCAGAAAAGAGAACCACGTAGGCAGGTAAGGTTAAAGAAGGTAGGTACTCAGTTGTCCAAATATCTATTTTTTCGGATTGTATATGCATTATGCATGGCTTTAGCCTTTAGCAGCGTCACCGAAAGGGTTTGGCAGTCATGGAAGTTTTGCGAGAAAGAGGGAAGATTAAAAAGCCCTAGAGATCGCTTAAAAAGTTCTGGTGGTAACCTAAACTTAAGAGCTTTTTCAACTCATCGGGCCCGGATTTTAATCGGATGTTCCAGTGGCAGAGCATTTTATATGCGGTATGTAAAGTCAGCGGTACCGAAATATACGACGCGTGACGCCATATTTGAGAAATTTTTGGCTTCAACATATTACGTCACATCTTTCCCGTCCTTTAAGGGAAGTGCATTTCGTCACATTACAAGGGTAATATAAAATTAAGGACAAGTCAAACTCACACACTCACAGTTGGGACCAAAAATGCAGACATAAACCGTGAACCGCATAAGCGTTCAGCGTGCAGCGAGTGCATGCAAGGAATTTTTGTTTGCAAATTCTATATGCACTTATGACCTTGACTGTACATAAACACAGGTACTCCTGCTGTTTTTTGATGATTGCACATATTTTTATTCAAAAACACATAACGAAACAAATGCAAATTAATTAAATTCTTTGAATGTTCATTTACGTACTTTCTTTGTAAAAGAAACGACTCAAATGCTGACTTTAAAGCTTTCCATAAAACTTTCCACTGGGCATTCTTTAAGAACCGCTAAAAGTTTTGCGTCATTTTTTGCCACAGTTTCTCCGCGGCTACAAATACAATGCAGTTGGAATTTTACCTACATTTCAATCATGGTTTACAAAAGTGCAATAAAATATGAACTTTTACATAAAAATACATTTTGGTAATAAATGCATATTGACATGGAAGGAATAGTTGTGATATAACATTTATATTTTTATTAATTATCTTGGAAAAAATCTATTTAGTATAATCGCCAAGATTATATTAAATAGACTTTTTCCAAGATAATTTAATTCGATGTATTAAGTAGGCTGATGAAATATGATCGCATTGCAGATGTTGGGCTTTCTATCTCTTGAGACGTTTTGATGTACAAGTAATACCTGCTAGGTATTATTCTGGTACAATAATATCATTTGATGGGTACCTTTGGCCCAGGGGCAGCCAGTGGTGGTATTTTTGATTAGAGGGGGTTTTAAATAATTAGTTTAATATTTAGATTTTATTTAGTTTTTAATGTTTCTTGTGTAATATTTTGTTTATTGAAATAAACAGTTGAATTATATAGAGATTCAAGGTATAATAATATTAATAAAATCTTTTCACCTTACTTGATGAACCTCAAAAATACGTGTGATGTAAATCAAAATCATACAGACAAATGAAAATCAAAATGTGATTGTGAAAGTTGACATCCTAAAATAAGGTCAAGTGGGAGTCGGGCTCGTGAACTAAGGGTTCCTTACCCACTATCAAGACTCATTCTCAATAGTAATAAAGTTAACTAAACACGCCTGCCCACCAAATTCAAAAACGAGCTAGAAATCACGCATGTTTTATTATTGGAGCCCCTTAATTAAAATAAACTCGCCGGCATATTTAGCGGAACATAAAAAAAAGGTCCATAATTAAAAAAATATGGTTTTATTTTAAAATCTACTTACTACACTTCTTTTGTTATTTAAAGTTTCATTTGTTTTTACTTAAAATGAGATCACATTAAGAACAGATTTTGCGAGTAAAGGCTATTTGTGAAAAATGGTACATTTTTGAACTTTTCATGAAACCTGGAAAAGTGAAATTTAATATTAAAATTACAATTAATTAAATTAGAAAAATGGTGATTAATATCGCGTATTTCCTCCACGTGCTCTTATTAAAGTTTCTACCCGTCTAGGTATACTGAGAATGATGTTATCGATGGTCTCCTGGGATAGTCTCCGCCATTCCTCAACTACGGCAATTCGCAGTTCTCCCACGTTGGCAGGAGCTGGAATTCTGAACTTAACTTTTCTTTTCAGCAAGTCCCAAACGTGCTCTATTGGGTTCATATCCGGTGATCTCGCCGGCCACTCCATAACAGTGATATTCATATCATTAAGATAAGCTTGAGTTACCCGAGCGGTATGCGGCAGAGCATTATCCTGCATAAAAACAAAATCGTCACCGATATATGGGGCAAACGGTACGACATTTTCTTCTAAAACTTCTCTGATATAGCGGTCTGCAGTCAGACTCCCTCTGTCAATCACTACCAAGTCTGTGCGAGCTCCCAAACAAATGCCCGCCCAAACCATTATTGATCCACCACCGTATGCAACTGTAGTTTCAAAATTTGTCTGAATGTATCGTTCTCCTTTGCGCCTGTATATTCTTTGCCTGCCGTCAATTTGATTTAAGAGAATTCTGCACTCATCACTAAACAATACCTTACTCCATTGGTCCGCGTTTCAAAGTCGATGTTCCTGAGCAAAAGTTAACCTGTTTCTACGATGATTTACCTCGAGCCTTGGAGCTTTGGCGGGCACAAATGAACCCAAACCAGCTTCTTCGAGCCTTCTTCGTACCGTACGCTCACTTACGGTTACACCCCGCACTGCTTCTAACTCATGTCGGGCTTGGATGGCCGTCAAACGGGGGTTCCTACGTACACGAAGCCGAATGAAACGATCATCCCTACTCGAAGTGCGTCTTTTTCTGCCTTGTCCTGCTCTTCTCACATAAGTACCGGTCTACCTGAACCGTTGGATACTGCGATGGATCGTTGAAACTGGTCGACGAAGATCTCTGGATATCACACTGTAGGTTTGACCATTTCTTCGCATTTCGAGTGCCCTGGCAATCTCCGTTGGGGCTAAGTCAGGCATAATTCAGTCATCAACTCCAGAAAGATACGCGATTAAAAAAAACTAACAAAAAACAGTATTTCAATGAAATTTTAATCCAAACTCAGAAGGAAGAAATACTCGAAGTTCGCTCCAGATAAGGTGTATTTGAATAAAATTAAAACAATTGCATTAAATGTGACGTTCAGTTGTTTTCTTAATTTGAAAATATTTCTTTTTAAATTAAATAACGTATAAACCAGCCAGCAACTTTATATGATACTGATATCAAACCTTTTTTTTATGTTCCGCTAAATATGCCGGCGAGTTTATGTTCAGTGAATATTTTAAGCGTATATTTTATTATTATTATTTAGCACTTTATTTGTACACCACAAAACATAATACTATAACGAAGTAAAAATTAATTATTACAAAAGGCGGCCTTATCGCTAAGAAGCGATCTCTGCCAGGCAACCTGTAGATAAGGAAAATACAGAGGAACCACGGACTGCAGGTGGTGCAACACTATAATATTTATATATATAATATTTGTAGGTATATTTGTCAATATTGAGCAAAATATAGAGAAAATAACACGTGTGGGAGCCACTTTAAATATTTATTTTATTCAATTTTTTAGTATTTATTGTTATAGCGGCAACAGAAATAGATGATCTGTGAAAATTTTAAGTGACAAACTATCACGGTTCAAGAGATACAGCAGGATGGTGGCAGAAGGAAGAATCGACGGACGGACAAACGGACGGACGGCGAAGTCTTAGTAATCCCGTTTTTTGTCACGGGACCCTAAGAAATTACGTCCTGAGTGCGTGATGAAATGGATTCTTATTCAAACTACAAAAATCTCGCTTGCTATACTTGTAACGTTCTAAATGATACCTGAATTATAATTATAAATTACATTTTGTAAGTGCTTTATTTGTAAATACGGGAAGTTTAGGGATATAGCCTAAACTAACTATAAATTAGAGAATCTAACTTGCACCTGAGTTCGTGCAATAAATTTAAAGTTTGGAATCACTTTCAGTGATAAATTCTTGTAAAAGACGGTTTATGCGATTGTAACGAAGACAAAAGACGAACTCAATGAAAATAAGAAGTAGGTATGGGATATTAATCGAAAATATTTCCTTTTACTAACCGACTTCAAAAAAGGAGGAGATTCTTAATTCAAATTTATGTTTTTTTTTTTATGTTTGTTACATCATAACTTTTGACTGGGTGAATAAATTTTGAGGATTCTGCTTTCATTAGAAAGCTTATGTTTTCATTATGGTCATTTCAATTTAGTCCAGTTCTAATAATGGTATCCATGAGAAAAGCATATATAGGTAAGTCCTAAATTTTTAATTGGAAAGGAAGTATTCAACAGTAATTTGATGCCAGTTGAAGTCGGATTTTTGTTAATTATAGTTTAACGTATATTATCTATTAAATGAATACCGTAATCTCGTGAAATCTTCCATGTTTCTGATTTCAGTGGTATACGTAGAGGATTTTTCATAAATAAAAAGTAAAACCACTCTTAAAAGTATTAAACATACAACAAAAAGTTTTAAACATACCATTAGGTACTTTAAGTTTCTACCACTGATATAAGGAAGCAATTAATTTATAACAGAGCTGATTTATATAAATGGTTTTCATTTAAATCCTATTACACCCAATCAGAATTCCTCAAGAGGGAAGTAATTAAAATTGGCACTGACTTGTTGAATATCAACTAAGCATAATTTGGGGCTATGAAGTATGAACCTGATTTTCATTATAGCATCCTGGTTCTCACTTACTTAATTCATGTCACGTTCGAGTTGTTGATTGGCTTAGGAAAAAGGCTTAAAATCATTTTCTGTTTTCTATTTATGCTGTATGAAAATAAGAAATAGAAAAATGTGAAATGTCAATTATACATTTTGTAAAACTAAAGAAAATATTATCAAACAAATTAATAAGTTTCAGATAAAAGGAAATAGGGGCTATTCAATTTATAAATTGAAAACATGAGTAGGTGAGTAGTGATATGAGCTGGCTATTTTGTAAGAATGTATGAGTATGTACGAAATATAAATGTATTGTGCTATATTAATAATAAATATTTTTAGAGTTAGAAAGCGTTTGTTGGACCAGTTCCTTATTGTACTTACTATAGTTTGAACATTTTAGTAGAGTACAAAAATACTACATTATAAGCATATTATAAGTCAACGCGTGGTACACGTACTATTATTGTTTTGTTCTGCTGTTGTTGTTTCTCCTACAAACAACCTTCAAGTTAGAACTAAACGTTCGCAGCTTTGCCGAGTTTTCTATTCGCTTTTAATAGGCTGCCGAAGCCAAAAAAATATTTAATTTCATGAAAAGAACCCTAATTGCTTTTTAATGTCCCAATCATGAGCAAACGCCAATGCGCACATTGTTTTCTCACTTGAAATGTTGACTTTGTAAAGTTAGCTGAGCAATTTGGAAATTCAGTGTTGCCAGATAACTTTAATAATAATTTAATGTGTCGACTCGTCCAAAGTTCCTATCCGCTCTGAATATATCATGAAAGTTCCAGTTCTATATGAAAGTTGGTAAATCAGCAAGAAAATGCAGATTTAAGAAAGCTATTTCCAACAAAATGGCTCGCATCGGCTCAGAGGGGTTAGTACAGGTTCTTTTACGAATTTCCGGTCGACTCGCATTGCACAAACGAATCGAATTCCTCCATACATTTACAGCCAGCGCCATGTATGAACAATTGCTTACATTGGGCTGTTAATAGATGGCGCTGGCTTTAAATATATGGAGGAATTCGATTCGTTTGTGCGATGCAAGTCGACTCGAAATTCGTACAAAAACATGTACTAACCCTACAGAAATTGGTTCTACTTGCCGCTTCACTGCCCGGAAAGTTGCTACGTTGAAACCTATTTTTATTATTATTTCGGTTTCTTTCGGTATGTTATGGATGTTTTAATCTCTGGCCCAATATTGTCGAGGAATGATAGCGGTATTGCTTCGGTAGAATAAAGAAGCGATTTCGAGCAAATATAATAACACAATATTGTTACGTTTACCTTTTTGTATTTGATGGAAATACCTTATTGCCTGATAAAGCGATATCAATAAAAACAATAAAAAGAAGTGATAGCCCAGTGGTTAACATTTCTGCATCCTTATATCGGAAGTCCGGAGTTCGAATACTTGATACGCATACCTGACCTTTATGGGTTACGCGCGTTTTGGGATTTAATACCTATGGATCTGAACGAATATATGTATAACTATCTGCTACCCGTGGCTCCTTTCGCGTGAATTTCGGTTTTTCATTAATACCGTAGGAACGAGAGATTTTTCCGGCATAAAAAAATAGCCTATGTGTGAAACGGGGTTACAAGCTATATAGATAGCTTTTAGATTTTTTCGATGTCGAAAATCGGTTCTGTAGTTGCGGCGTGAAAGAGTAACTAATAAAGATCTATCCATCTGTACTTACCAAATTTCGCTTTTATAATATTACTAGCTTTTGCCCGCGGCTTCGCCCGCGTGAATTTCGGGGGTTTACAAATCCCGTGGGAGTCCCGGATTTTCTGGAAAAAAAAACAGCATATATGTGTTAACCTAACTTCAGAAACACGATTGGATAAAAATTTCTCGCCAAAAAGTTCCCCCAAAAATTGCTCCAAAATCTCCATTTTTCTAATTTCCATCGAAAACTACAATGGACATAATTGTAATTTTTGTTTTAATTTATCGGTAAAAAATAATTCCCAAAAACGCTCAGAACGACATTTAAATAACTGGCTTAGTTTTTGAAGTAATTAGGTAAAACAACGTTTTTCTGTTATATTCTTCCGCAACGCTGCATACTAACCTAACCTTTTTTTTTTTTATCGTGGGGAATCCTCATGGATACCCAGTCGCCCGGGGGAGCGGCTGGGTTATGCCGGACTCTTACCGGCTAAACCCCACGGTGTTTACTCCTCGCACCGTATGACGGGAACACGGGAACGCTTGCGCAAACCTCCGCGAACCCGCCGGTGCCCGGCCGCTTGCGCGGCCCCTCCACGAGGTGGAGCATGAAGCTCCCCTCCAACAGCAAGGCCCGCCAGAAACACCTAAGCCGGCCTTACCTCCTCGGCGCCCATCCGTAAGGCGACGGACCCCCCCGGGACCGCCACCCAGGGGCCGTGGGCACGGGTAACCCGATACCTGCGAAGCTTGCTCCTGCACTTCGCAGGCATCGACCTCCCATACCCCGCGGCGGATCTGATCTTTGGCTCCGCCGCAAACTACCAAACGGCCGCAGAGGACAGGGAGAACGGCAACGACACACCGACACTCCTCTTCCCCTGCGGCCCCGCCGCCGACGCATCTAACGGTGCGCCACCGTTTGGTCGCGGGAGATAGGGCGAGCGGCAACGACACACCGACACGCCTCTCCTCCCGCGACCCCTCCTGGCTGCAGGAGACAGAAAACTCTGTCCCCCGCACCCCTCTTGGACGCATCCAGAGCGGGCCCATCTCCAGGCCCACTCCGAGCGTCCCCTCCTGGATTCCTTTTGGCTTCACCGTGGGGCCCAACCACGGCTACTGAGCCCCCCCATCGCGACAAGATTGGAATCCATCGGGGGGGATACTAACCTAACCTAACCTAACCCACCAACGTATTCATAAGAGTGAGAAGGACGAAAATAAAATCAACGTATCCGCTTAAGAGTGAAATAATTTCAGAACCTTTACCTTATAGGTATCCATTTTCGCATTTATAGCATAATTACTATCACATATTCTATTGCTCAACTTAAACACATATTTTTAATAGCGAAACAGTTTTAATATCAAAAACTATAGAGGAACACCTTTTTAGCATTATTAACCTGTATCCCATTGCTTAACCAAAACACACATTATAAATAGCGAAAAAATTGTACCTTCAGAACCTTTATGGGTAGGTACCAATTTCCACATTTAAAGCATTACTAATTACTATACCATATCCCATAGCTCAAGAAAAACATACATTGTCAGTAACGAAACAGATGTTAGTTCAAAACCTATATCATATAGGTACCCGTTTTCATAGTTATAATATTATTAACCTGTATCTCATTGCTCAACTAAAACACAAAATGCTAATAGCGAAACAGTTGTAATGTCGGAACCTATAATACAGGTACCCATTTTCACATTTATTGCATTATGCATTATTTATAGCATTATAGCATTATTATTTATAGCTTTATTATCCCATATCCCCTTGTTCAACTAAAACACACTTGTTAAATGCGTACAGTGCTATGTTCAGAACCTACATAGTGGCCATTTTCACATTTATAGTGATAATAGATTCAGTTTTTGCCCGCGGCCCCGCCCGCGTCAAATCCGCTTTTTCATGAATCCTAAGGGAAACGTCATTTTCCCGTTATCGTTCCCTATTCCAACCTTTAAACATGCTTTCAAGCAAGTTCGCTTGAACAATATATCTATAGATGTAGCTATAGATTGCTCTAGAAAAATTGGTATTTTGAGTATCCCACGGGAACTACGGATTTTTCCGGGATAAAAAGTAGCCTATGTTTTAATCCGGGTTATAAGCTACCTATGTTCCAAATTTCAGCTAAATCGGTTCAGTAGTTGAGCCGTGAAGGAGTAACAAACATACACACACACAAACTTTCGCCTTTATAATATTATTAGGATTAGGATATTAGGACTAGGAACTTAGACAAACGTATATAATTATAGTGTTTGTAACGTAAACCTCAAATATCTGGTATCATATTACTTTATAAATGATGTAAATTCGTATGTATGAAATGGTAAAACGTATTCCCGTATACCAAGTTTGGACTGTGGAAAATGAAAAATAAAATTGTCCCAAGTCAATTTCAACGTTTCTTTTGGAGCAGACGAAAACCTTATCTCTCCCCGCCGTTATTATTTTCCAAGTCCGACCGCAATATTATGCGAGACGGCGAGGCAGATAGATCAGAAAACATAAATCTGATGACGTATAAACATGTTTATGATGAAATCGTTTTACGTTAAGCGGTTTATTTTCCACAAAAATAGCAAAAAGTTAAGTCAGCATCATCCTAAAGCAACTCAGTGAGTTAAAAATTAAGGGTTGTTATGAACAAGAACTCACGTGTTCATGAATATTGATAACTATGTATAAAAAGTTAGTCCAGAATTAATAAATTAATCGATTAGTCCCTGTTCAGTATACAAAATCTCTCTAGATACCTAATGTGCTTATCCATAACAAAATGTTTTTAGAATACTTAGTTCTAAAGAAATTTTATTCATACCGGTTTCATAAACACAAAAATGCGTTGCTTATGAAACTATTTCGCAAAAACTGAAAATAAAAAATTAAGAAAAGTTTCAAATTCCAACGAAATCGGACAAATTCAAACAAAATCGGAGCTATTTTAAGTTACAGTTACGTAAAAAGGATTTATTTTCGTAGGATCTGGCGTCAGCGGAGAAGTTTCGTTTCAAAGCACGTCACATTATTATTATTATAACAACAATAAAGCAGCAGCCGGCATTTGTTATTGCCACCTCCCCGGTTTGGTTTCGTCACCTTCGTATACGGTTTTATTAGCGTCCTCTATGCTTACCACGGGAGCTGTGGGCTTTTGTGAAATTGTTCGCATAGTTACGCCGGGCCCCGCATAGCTAGCGAGAACTTCTGTGACCTTTAGGGCTGCCATCACCTATACAGGATTAGTCGATATTTTAAGAAATATAAAATATTCAATACTTTACAGAGATACTCTACTTGTTCCTACTCAAGTGGACCAACGCAACGGCGTGGACCGCGGCGCAGTGGGCTGCGCGAAACGGCAACATTGTAATGTCACTTTTACAGTTGACATTTTTTTGTATGAAATAAATTAATACTGAATTTTGAAAAGTTATAAAACAAAAAGTTGTTAGTGTTAAGCGAGAATATTCCTAAACCTGTATTGCTGACGCCGAACAAAAACTTCAAAAACTCCGGATATTTGAGTTTCTCTCTGGAAGCAGTGAAGCGTTAGTGGCGCGGTTGCCGTCGTTGGCTATTTTGCAGCGCCGGAGTTGATGAAGATTAATTTTGTTGTTTTAATTTTTCGCTCGTCTATCAATTTCAATTTATGATTAATTGATTGTCCTAAAACAAAAATTTACTGCTTTTTACAACCCCTTACGGATAAACCTGGATGTTTTTTTATTCATGTAGTCCAAACCTAGAGAAACCCCGATCATGGCAGCCCTAGTTGTCGTAGAATCAGTGCAGTCCTCCGCTCCTAGTTATGTTTAAAAATACAGCTTTATTTTCGCCATTGCACCTATCTGATTTAAAAGGGTATTATTTACCTTAAAAGTGCAAAAAAATTCCATTTCAAAACATGTTGTTATTGTAACTGGATTTATTTTAAAAAGTTTATGAGATAGCATTGTGAATGTGTATAAATGGGAGTGATTTTTTTAGTTCGTTGATAAATAATATCTCAATTTTAAACTGAATCTGTAGGACTAAGATACGCACAATGAGAATATTTTGTCGAATTTTGTTGATTTTTCAATCTGTAGATCTTAGCCTTCTGGTTGAAGTGTTTCCATTGCCAAGCCTTTCAACAAATGGCTAATTTTAATGATTGTTATCACATTATATGTATAGTTATTCACCTAGTCATGAAGTGAGTGGCGTGCGCCGATTGGCTGTAAAATAACTGCAATGAATGAAATGTTTATGTAAAATCGTGATTATGGCTACCTGTAGGAAAGAGTGACGTTCAGAATTTATGAATCTTTTACGAGTATAACGTAGCGAGGGAGCGAGCTTGAAAAGTAAGCGTCTCGCCCGTCGGAGCTCCACACTGCTCATGAAGACTACGTGTTGTTTATGCTTGGAGTTTCTACCAAAATCACGTTGAGTTTATGTATTATTTTGTAGTAGAAAATTTTAAATATCATTGTATCTCTTGATAGGTATCTTATACTGGTGACACTAATATACTTACGTATAATTATGATCAAAAGCAATGCCTTTCAATGGTCTCTAGAATCAGACATACACTACCAATAAAAGTTAATGGGAGTTTTTGCGATTTTTCTCAAAAATATACAAATTCGTTAATAAACATTAGAAAGGAGCTTTCATAGAAAAAAGAACACATACAAAATCTATACATTCTGCAAAACTATATTTATTTTGTGGCAGCAATATAAAAGAAGAATTGAAGAATAAATCCGTCTTTATTTATTCTATCTAATAAAGCTAAAAGGTTTTTCTTTATACGAACTTCATGTGACCGAAACCGCGTAGTTAAAAAGTGGGTCCAGTCGGCTAGTTCTTTTAAACAACGAATTTTCAGAGCAAATTTTGTATTCCAATCACACACTGAGCTTGTTTGTTACTAAACTCGAGTGTACGAGCGTTGTGAAAAAGGAGGTATCTTTGGACGCTGGGCACCCGATCTCAAAGCTTTGCAAGTTTTAAAATTAGATATTTTTTCCCATAAATTGAAAAATTGGGAAAAATATTCGGTCTTTCATTCACTCACTTGTACACTATTGCGATGGAACTTATATGTATTTACTTCATTATGTATATTTATGGATTTTTCATTTTTTCAACCAATTTTATAAAAGGACGAGGTTCTCAATTTGAATGGATTTTTTTCCTCTTTTTTATATTATATCATTGCCAGCTTTCGTCTGGGTGAACCAATTTCGTTGAAATTTTTTATTTTTAAGCTGAGGGTTTTCGTGTAGTGCCAATTCAGTTAGGTTCAGTTCTGACAATGGCAGTCATAAGAAAACCATACATGTAGGTGTTTCAATAATTATTTGCATGTCAAATGGACGAATATCACGCCAACGATTTCGATGATTTTATAAATAGGAATTATCTATTTACTTTGAGGATAGTTTGATGAGAACTAAAGTAGTTTTTTATTTTATTTTGTTTGGTACTACTTATTTAAGAATACCGCTTATCATTTAATAGGTTTTATCCAAAGTTTTGGGATTTTTATTTTCTGTAATAAAAAGAAGCCTATACTTATTTATTATAATTCAGGGTACAAATAACCTCCATTTCATCTATATTAAACGAGTATGCAGTATGTAGTCAATTAAGTACTCAAACAAACACTTGAATCCATGCATCCGTCGCGTCATTTATAAATATTCAGTGAACTAGTGCTAAGTGCGTCGTACTTGTTGATACTCGTAGGCTGCTCCGGCTGGTTTGAATACGGTAATTCTGCCTAATGTAGCTTGCTTTATCTACGGAGTGCAAATATCCTACTCTGTAGGAACACAAAAAAAAACGTTATGACTGCAGTTTTTTAAATACCGTTGGAAAGCTCTGCAAAGCTTTGTCCACTCAGTAGTCACCGAATCCTACTAATATTAAAAACACGAAAGTTTGTAAGTATGGATGGATCTTTGTTACTCTTTCACGCCGCAACTACTAACCGATTTGGTTGAAATTCAGAACATAGATAGCTTATAACCTGGATTAACACATAAACTACTTTTATCTCGGAAAAATCCATCCTTCCCATGGACACGCCACATTAAAGAGAGCCTTTTGAAGAAAGGATACTATACCTTAGACGAGTACATGTCGGACAAAGACGCTTGGATAGCTCTATAAGTTTTACACATTTTTACTGGTTGTTTTGTATTTTTTTTAATGTAAAATTTGTAATTCCTGACTTTCAATACATGTGCAATGGTACCTACATTGAATAAAATATTTGATTTTTGATTTTGATTTTGAATTAGCAAAAACCCAGCCAATTCCAAAGTGGTTAAACCACTATTTCTGGATTTCAAACGCATCATCGTTTGACAGAAATCTTGTGGTTGTCAAGCATCCCTAAATACGCGAAAATCCGCGATTGTTAACTTGCTTTTCTTGGTATCAAGTTTTCTCATGAACCAAAACCAAAATAGTGTAGGAAAATAAAATATAGTGTTTTTTCATGTTTGGAATTTAATTTTGCATACAAAACGTTACTTTCTTTTCGATGCACATTTCGTGTCACACTGATTTTACTAAGAAGTACAACTTGTTCGTTTGCCTATAACTTTAGAATCCAGGTGTTAATTAAAAACGTAATAATTGTAGGAGTTAATATGGAGACTATAGTTTATAAAAAATAAAGTTTGGGTTTGATTCAGCTTGATACGGGATACCATACATCTTATACTACTCATAACAACCTTCAGGTGACCTGCCTTTTTAAAGAGATGTGCAAAATAAACCGATTAGTTGAACCGAGTAGTTGGCGGGTCCGACTGACCGATGAATCGAATCGCCGTATCTAAATGGCAAAATGCTCTCTTGCCCCGCCTTAGTACATTTCAACTATATCAAACAACTAAAAGGCAAGCAGTCGGACACCTGCTACGTAACTAATTCCCACTATATCTGAGTCCGCTAAAGTACAAAAGAGCTCAATTTGCATAAACCTCGCTTGTTTGCTCCATGCGAGGAGGGAGTCCGTGGTGCCGGGTCTATTTTGTACCCGATTTATTTGTATGCGCGATGCGACAGGGACGTGAGTGGCTGTAAACAGTCTGTGCTGAAAATTTTAATGGTGATTACTACGTCATGTATTTGTTTTAGCTAGTGGAAATTCATATTTTCATACAATTTTCTGACGCAACGTGGGAACAGGTAATATTGGTTGTACATTTTCGCTAGCAGATAAATTTTGTTCACAAAAATCACACGGAAGGCGTTAAAAATTATGTCGGGCATCGGTTTGTTTCATAAAATAAATAAAGAGCTGCCTCTTTGGCACTGGTATGAGTGAACTGAAATCTTTTAAAATCTAGAAATACTTATTTCAGAAATATTCCTACGAGTGTTGAGAAAGTCGCTATTTTTAAACTTTCTTATCAAAATCAAAAAGTAAATGTTTATTTTTTTCCCATAGGCCTAACTTACAGGCACTTACAAGAAACGTCCGACCCTATATGTTCAACCACCATATTCGAAAAGCCATTTGCGCTGAGAAGAACTTGCGAGAAACTCGGCACTCGCTCTATTAATTTTGAAGACCTCGGAACCTTATACATAAACCAAAACGTTTTCTATATGTAACGTACCTACAATTTTTCATACCTATCCAAAGTAACTACCTATTTTTGTCATTTCATTCCACTATTTAGTATCGGCATGTAATTTCTAAACATAACTACATGCCCAAGTAAGCGATGTGGTGCTTACAGCTTAAACTGCATGGAGATTTTTAGTGGACTACCTATAATAAAGGACTGAGGAATAATTTTAATCATTCCTTTCTTACTTCATACTTATAAAGATTAGGTAGATAAATACAGACAGATGGTTAGGAAGGGATGAAATTATGTAAGGGTTTATTTACGAATTTCTAAAATATTTACCTTTGATATCTTCACGCAGTAAAATTCCTCATAAAATAAATTATGAAACATAAACAGAATACGAAAAAAAATTGAGTTGAGATACAAAAAATAACCTTGGTTTAGGTGTTTTGATGAACATCCAAATTCGCGAATTTGATTTAAATATGTGATTACCTCGGCAATACCTTGAAAAATATACGAATATCATCAAGAGAAACAATCTCGGAGGAAAATTTTCCCATTGCCATCTGTTTGCGCTTTACGCTAGCACTCCGGTTTACGCTAGGCCGTATCGCGACGGCCGGCTATCGCCTGCCCCCGCGCATCGCGCCTCCCCGTTTTCGGCGACGCGCTTGAACAGTCCTTGGTAAAACCTCGACGGAGTCGGTCGATTGTTAGTGCCGCGTCGCCCGCGTGAAGTCGCCTGCCACGCCGCATCGTGCCGTCTTATTATTTATGAGGAGCTATTTATCGCGTACCATTTTGTGCCGCGTAGCCGCGTGCTGTTTGCCGGCCACGTCGTCACTTGCCGTAAGCGGTCGCTGAAGAGTCCGGTTTTACAAGCCGACTGAAACGGTCAATACCCAAGGTCCGCGTTGCCCGCGTTGAAGTTTTGCCGGCCACGCCGTGTCGTTTAGTTTTTACGAGCCCTAGTTATTGCGCTCCTTCGTGTGTCGTGTTGTCCGCCGCGTCCTTCTAACGCCGCGGGCCCATTTGACTGTCCGGAGCACGGTTTTTTGTGCTCACGCGCCATCTTGATACCACGCCGCCGCGGACTCGCTTCGCTACCCGCGAATTCGTGCCGCCGCCGCGAAAGACCCTTCAGAGGAGGGCGAGTGTGTTCCCTTGCATTTAACACCGCAGACACCACACACTACATTCATCATACACGAACACACTCCCCGGATTCCACGTGCTGGCTGTCTCCTGCGCCGGTAAGTACCTAGTAGTAAGTCGTTCTGTGCCGCGGGATAAAACCCAGTGCAAATCGCCTATAAAATTTTTTGGCGGGCCTTTTTCGACCCGCCACCGCCGCTGCCTGTGGGAATCCGCTGGCCTGCTCTGATGGGCCCGGCAGTTGCCCGCTGATTCATCGTGCACAGGCGCGGTGCGTAATCATTATTGGTAGCAGTGAGCGCGGTTTGTCTACACCTCACTTTGCGTTTTGCGCTGGTTTTGCCCGCCGCGCCGTTCATTTTCCGCGCCGCTGGCATAAATCCCGCTTTCCGCCACGCGCCGTGTCGCCCGCCGCGCTGTTAGCGGAAATTCCGCAATCGCCGCCAGTTCCGCTGCGTCAACGCCGCGTTTCGGCCGCGTTCCGCTTATTATAATTATAAGTTTAATTTTTATTTTAAGTTTTGCTTGCGTGCCGGTACCGCCCGCTCGCCGTAATTTAACACGCGTACCTACTACGGTCGCGCCGCTTTGTTCATTGCGACTACGGTACGACCGCGACCGCGATACGACTTGTTTACTATTGCTTTAATTTTATTATTGCTTGCACTCGCGCCGCCCGCCGACTTGCCGGCCGCCTTTTCAATTTATTATTGCTTGCACTCGCGCCGCCCGCCGACTTGCCGGCCGCCTTTTCAATTTATTATTACTTTATTTTTACATTTTGTTTACATTTAATTTGTTAGAATGTCCGCGAACATAAAAAGGCTAGCTGTACAGATACAGTCTGAGCTTCGCTGGGCGACGTCCGCCGCGGGTTTGATAGGCCGCGAAGATAGAACCGCCGCCCTATTACACCGAGCGGACCAGGTGCGGACTCGGCAGGCCTCCGTGGAGCAGGCCTTTCAAGACCTGCTCACCCTCGGTCCCGAACAGGAGGTACTGAGGACGGCTCAGGCCGATTACGACCAGTTCTTCGAACTGATGGACTCGGTGGTGGAGGCCGCCCATGGGATCCGGACCGCCGCTGATGAAAGGCGTCGAAGTGGCGCTTTTAGAGACTCCCCCAGCCGACCGCCCACACAGCCGGCATTACTCGGGAAACTGCCCACGATCGAGCTGCCCAAATTCGGTGGGCAGCTTCAAGAGTGGATGGGCTTCCTGGCGTTATTCGACAGTCTGGTCCACGCCAGGAAGGACCTGTCCCCCACCCAGAAGCTGACATACTTACTGTCCTCGCTACAGGGCGAGGCCCTGGACGTGGTGCGACACCTCGACCTCTCGGAGGAGAGCTACCACACGGCTCGGGAATTGCTGGCCAGGCGCTATGAAAATGTGCGCCGGTTGGCCGACGCACATGTAGCCCAGCTACTAGCCTTGCCCGCCGTCACCGGGGTGGCCGGCCTCAGAGAGGCCTTGCTAAACCCTTGCATTGTGGCCACCAATGCTCTCCGTCGATTGGATCTCCCCGTCGACCAGTGGTCCTTCTTGTTGTTGCACATAGTGCTCTCCCGCCTGCCGTCGGAGCTTAAGCTCCGCTTCGAGCAGCGCTTCGGAGGGGACGATGCAACCTACCTGCCCCCTTTCTCCGACCTCCTGAAGTTTTTGGAGCAGGAGTGCCTCCAGGCCGATAACTCTGGAGTTACCGGCCCTCGAGTGGCCCCTGGGAGGTCCGAGCATGTCCGAGGGGGTGGGGCAAGGACTGGCCCTTCGGCGGGGACCGGCCCCAACCGGCGAGGCCGTGGAGCCGACACCAGAGAAGGTCGCCGGGTGTCACAGTACAGCGGGGCCGTGGCAACGAAGCTCCCCCCCTGTGCCTATTGTCGGCACCCCGGCCACCAGGTCTCCTCGTGTCCGCACTTCCTGGCCAAACCGGTTGCGGCCCGGAGAGAATACGTGTCGACACGCCAGTGGTGCTTCTCGTGCCTGGGCCAGCATCTCGTAAGAGACTGCCCGCGCCAGCGGCCCTGCCCACATTGCGGCGGTGCCCATTCGGCCCTCTTGTGCGCTAACCGGAGTGGTTCCGGTCGCCGGGACGTTGGGTCGCGCACCCCCCCCATGGGCGGGGGCGCTCGATCGCGCACCCCCCCCATGGGCGGGGGCGCTAGTCCTGGCCACCCGACCAGTCCCGTTAGGCGTTCTCCGGTGGACCACCAACCTCCTAGAGGAGGTAGGGGTTCCACCCCCCGGAGGAGGGCTTCACCCCCCCGCGGCATGGTCACATACCCCTCGCGTCATCACGACGGGGATATCGCGTCCGCCCCATTGGGCGTCGTCCCGCGTCGGTTCTCGCCGCCACTACACGAGTGGCCGCGACTGGAGCGCCATCCACCCACCATAGGTCGAGGCGATCCCTACCGGGTGCCGGACGTTAGCCGCATGGTGCGGCCCCAAATGGGTGAACGGTCCCCTGCTGATTACCAGCGCCCTAGGGGCGGTGGGGCTTCACCCCCCCAGGGGGGGGTCACACCCCCCCAGGGGAGGGTCACACCCCCCTCGCATTTTTATGACGGGTGTCTGACGGCCGCTCAAATGAGCGTCGACCCGTCTAGGTTTTTGCCTCCCCTCCATGTGTGGACGCAACTGGAGCGCCATCCACCCGTGCTAGGTCGAGGCGCTCCCTACCACGCCCCGGATGCTAGCCGCATGGTGCGACCCCGGGTTGGTTATGCCGGATGGTCCCCACGTTGGGTACCCTCCCCCTCTCTAGCAGCGCCCCAGCCGGAGTACCCCCGTCAGTGGGCTCCCGCTGGTGAAGGCACGTCGCGCTAGGTGTCCGCCACCCTAGCTGCCACCTAGCCACCTCCACTGAGACTTTGGATCTACAGCAGTCAGTATGCCAGACCATACTTTTGTCGACTGCCTCAGGGAGGTTAGGGTCTCAGGCTACAGGAGTGGCTCTCCCTTTTGGCCTCACTTCCGAACGTTAATCGGATTTCGATGCCTCGTTGCTTCCTACCGCCCGGAAGGTGCCACGCCAGTCTCCACGGCTTTTGTGATGCGTCCGAAAAAGGGTACGCAGCCGTGGTCTATTTGCGAACTGTCAGTGACACCGGCGAGGTCGCAACCCACCTTGTCTTGGCGAAAAGTAAAGTGGCCCCAATTCGGTCACGCTTGACGATACCCAAATTGGAGTTGTCTGGAGCCGCTCTTTTGGTGCGCCTTCTCAACCATGTGCGTACGTCCCTCCTATCGATTGTTGACCTGACGGAAGTGTACGCCTGGTCGGACAGCGAAATTGTCCTTTGTTGGTTGCGAGCCGCTCCCCACAACTTGGAAGTCTTTGTTGCCAACCGGGTTTCCCAAATCCAGAATTCGGAAACCCCGTTGACCTGGAGACATGTGCCAGGGGACCTGAACCCTGCAGATTGTGCTTCCCGCGGATGTGAAGCTTCCGACCTTGTCAACCACTCTCTTTGGTGGGGCCCTGACTGGCTGACTCGGAATGAGTCCGCCTGGCCTCAGAGTAGGTTCTCCGAGCCCGATGTGTTACCTGGCTTGCGAGTCGGAGTTGTTGAGGATAAGCCAGCCAATTCGCTGAGCTATCTTCAGGAACGCTACAGTTCCCTTGATAAATTGATTGGGGTGACGGCTTGGATTCAGCGCTTCACCCACAACGCTCGGAACCCACGCGACAAAATGTCGAACCCGGTCTTGTCGCCCCTGGAGAGACAGGAGGCCCGGACCTTTTGGATACGTTTGGTTCAACTGGAGCATTTTGAGTCCGCTATTGAGACACTGAAGCGAGGTTTACCTTTGAAGGGCTCGCTCGCCCGCTTAAACCTCTTCCTGGATGACACCGGATTGATACGCGTTGGTGGACGCCTCCGGAATTCTGACTTACCCTATGGGGCACGTCATCCCCTGCTGCTTCCGAACAATAGCGCTTTTGTAAAATTGTTGGTGACGCATTACCACGTCAAAAATGCCCACGCTGGCTGCAACGCCCTTTCGGCCATATTGCAGCGCGAATTTTGGATTTTATCGGGACGACGCTCCATCCGAAGCGTCATTTTTAAGTGCATTCCGTGCTACCGCCTGAAGGCCAGCACCATGCAGCCCATTATGGGGGACCTCCCCACCGACCGTGTCGTGGCCTCGCGCCCTTTTTCGGCGGTCGGGACGGATTTTGCGGGGCCGTTCTTCGTCAAGAGCTCCAGCCTCCGCAATGCTCGTTCCCTCAAGGCCTACCTTTGCGTTTTTGTTTGCCTGGCTACCAAGGCCGTACACTTAGAACTGGTGAGTGCCCTCAGCACCGAAGCCTTTGTAGCCACGCTAGGCCGCTTCGTTTCACGCCGAGGTTATCCGCACCTGATCCGATCGGATTGTGGGACCAACTATAAGGGTGCCGATAGGTATTTGAAGGAAGTCGCCCAATTTTTGAATGAAAATAAGATAGGCATCGGCACGGCAATGTCCAAGATGGGGATAACTTGGACCTTTGACCCGCCAGCTTGTCCCCACTGGGGCGGGATCTTTGAAGCCGTCGTTAAGGTCTCAAAGACGCATCTCCGACGCGTGATAGGTGAAACCATTTTGACTTTTGAAGAGCTCGCTACCGTGTTTTGTAAGATTGAGGCTGTCCTCAATTCTCGGCCACTCTGCCCCTTATCGTCCGATCCCAATGACCTGGAAGTTTTAACCCCCGGTCATTTTCTAATTGGTGAACCCCTTAACGCCCTGCCCGAGTACCCCTTCAGGGACGTGAAGGTCTCACGGTTGTCTCGCTTCGAATTGCTACAGCAGATGACCCAAAATTTCTGGCATCGTTGGTATTTAGAATATTTGCATCTCTTGCAGCAGCGCGTTAAGTGGTCAGACAAGACCGACCCACCTAAGGTTGGTGATCTTGTCCTAGTTAAGGAGTCTAATTTGTTGCCTTTGTGCTGGCGTCGTGGACGCATTCTTAAATTGATATATGGATCCGATGGGGTTCCCAGAGTTGCCGAGGTAATGGTCGGAGATTCGGTTTTGCAGCGAGCCGTCTCTTCCTTATCCCGGTTGCCCAATTGTTAGTGGACTCCAAATTCATGGGTCCACTGGCGGGGGTGTTTGCGCTTTACGCTAGCACTCCGGTTTACGCTAGGCCGTATCGCGACGGCCGGCTATCGCCTGCCCCCGCGCATCGCGCCTCCCCGTTTTCGGCGACGCGCTTGAACAGTCCTTGGTAAAACCTCGACGGAGTCGGTCGATTGTTAGTGCCGCGTCGCCCGCGTGAAGTCGCCTGCCACGCCGCATCGTGCCGTCTTATTATTTATGAGGAGCTATTTATCGCGTACCATTTTGTGCCGCGTAGCCGCGTGCTGTTTGCCGGCCACGTCGTCACTTGCCGTAAGCGGTCGCTGAAGAGTCCGGTTTTACAAGCCGACTGAAACGGTCAATACCCAAGGTCCGCGTTGCCCGCGTTGAAGTTTTGCCGGCCACGCCGTGTCGTTTAGTTTTTACGAGCCCTAGTTATTGCGCTCCTTCGTGTGTCGTGTTGTCCGCCGCGTCCTTCTAACGCCGCGGGCCCATTTGACTGTCCGGAGCACGGTTTTTTGTGCTCACGCGCCATCTTGATACCACGCCGCCGCGGACTCGCTTCGCTACCCGCGAATTCGTGCCGCCGCCGCGAAAGACCCTTCAGAGGAGGGCGAGTGTGTTCCCTTGCATTTAACACCGCAGACACCACACACTACATTCATCATACACGAACACACTCCCCGGATTCCACGTGCTGGCTGTCTCCTGCGCCGGTAAGTACCTAGTAGTAAGTCGTTCTGTGCCGCGGGATAAAACCCAGTGCAAATCGCCTATAAAATTTTTTGGCGGGCCTTTTTCGACCCGCCACCGCCGCTGCCTGTGGGAATCCGCTGGCCTGCTCTGATGGGCCCGGCAGTTGCCCGCTGATTCATCGTGCACAGGCGCGGTGCGTAATCACCATCAATTCCCATTCGTCACGGACACTAACTGCGTGTTCAGTGTTGTTTGGATTTCTTGGGAAAATGCAACGTTTCCGCGGAAAACAATGTCCTCTTGCTGATACACTTTGCTTGTTTGTTATAAGAATTTTGCAAAATACTGAGTAGGTATAATAAGTATACGTAGCTCGATATGATGAATGTGAAATTTGAAAATTAGACTTGTATATTTGTTAACCCTTCCTGCAAAATGCCATTCCGAACTTCTGTACTGAGGGGTTAGTACTGGTTTTTGTATGAATTTCGATTCGACACACATCGCACAAACGAATTGAATACATTACAATGCCTCCATACATTTACAGCCAGCGCTATCTATTGACAGCCATATGTCAGTAGATGGCGTTGGCTGCAAATGTATGGAGGAATTCGATTAGTTTGTGCGAGTCGTCTCGAAATTCGTACAAAAACCGGCACTAACCATACTGATCCGATTTAGATGAACTTTCAAACCCAAGGGTGGGGTAGGTACTTTGACTAAAACATAACACTTTTGTTAATACATTTCCAGAAGGAAATATTTGAAAAATAATTATTTTAAAGTTTTCACGAACACTAAAATGCAAAAAAATACATTTCTAAAAAAAAAACTGGGATTGTATGGAGGAATTATCATGCTAAACACACATGAAAACGTTTAATTTTGAGCAAATGTATTAAAAATAATATCATAAGCAAAGAAGAAAAAGTCTATCGACCTATAATAAACTTCATCACTTAAGTACTCGTACAAACACCGCAGAAACAAACAGGTCGAAGTTCGATCAATACTAATCGACATAATTAAATAGCTCGCTTGCTTGTAAGGTTTTACTCAGAGCGACTACTTATTACTTAAGTCCTCACATTATACTCGTAGAACGAGAAGTTTTGATAATATAAGTAATCTTAGTAAGATTTTCAGAGTCTAATCGTTATGTTGGAAACGAAATCGAGTCTTTTCTGAAAGTATGTGCGTGGAAAGACAAAATGCCTAACAAATAAACGTGGAATAGCGGTGGAATAGTTATTGATTTATTTTGCACTAGAATTAAAAAATAAAACACACAGACATAGAGAGGACATGTACAAGGTATTCTCTCTTTTGTCCTTTTCTTTCATAACTGTTCCAGCTCCATTCCACGTTTATTTAGGCGTTAAGAATCTAAGACGTTTTAGTTTCGACTGAGAAATATTTTATTTAAAATGTGAGATAATATTATAATCTAATGTGGGGAGCTTTTCCAACACACAGAACTGTTTACTTTTCCCTTTTCTTTAAAACACTAAGCATACAACCATGTTGTGAATTTTTGAATACTAGATTCGCTTGTATAAAATATGTCACGTAAAATAACGCCGCGGGTGTTTGAAAACCTCCATGATAGAGACATGCAGAAATCACTTTTGGGTGGTTATTGGTTACTATTTGTTCTACGGAACACGACTTGATGATAGAACAGGAATTAGATAAAAAGACGATGACGGACGTCATTCATGTTTAGAACAAATCAAAAATTTTAACACGTTTCCTAAAACAAAGGAATGACAAAAGTAGTTTTGCCAGAACCCTTTTGCCTATAAAAATTATGGATTATCTTAGCTTCTATAATATATCAAACGACGTATCAAGCTCATTTTGAACCCTGAACCTTAAAAGGTTCAAACTAAGCTATCACTAAGCAATTTCTTAATATTAACCACAAAATTGAGTTTATTAGCTTTAAAGGTTAAAACAAGTCACTAGCAAACAGCAAAATGGTTTGTTAGGTGACATTCTTTATTAGCGCAAAGTAGGCTATCAGTTCGGTAGCTGTCGTAGCTATCCTTTTCATGAATCCAGACAGGACGGCGCCGCGAATGTTTCCAGGAATTTGTTTTAGTATCTTATTGGCCTCGAAGCCATGAACTCAATAACGAGGTCGGGCGCTGACACGACGACACTTATTTTAATGCAAAAGATTCATCAATATGATAAGTATAACTTAAAATAAAAATTATAAATTAAGATGTTTAGATGTTGGTGTTGCTGATAATCACTATACTGTCGTAAATAGATTACGCAAAAAAATATATACAAATATATTTAAGTATCTTAAAATCTTTATGTAGTTAAATAATCGGCCAAGTGCGAGTCGGACTCGCAGACTTCGCAGGTTCCGTAGCACTATCTAATCAAAGTGAATTGTATTTGTTGTTATAGCGGCAACAGAAATATATCATCTTTGAAAATTTCAACGTTATTACTATTACTATACTTTTCAAGAGATACAATATGGTGACAGACTTACGGACAAACGGACGGCGAAGACTTAGTAGGTAATTGGGTCCCTTTATTCCCTGATTTTATCCTGGGTGCGTAACCCTAATAATTGTAAAAGCGTAGCTGATTGAACTTAGTAGGCATTCCAATCACAAAGCTTGTCTTGTATTGACGTCTAGTGTGACAAAAGCGGTAGACACCTACGCTACCTAATCAAAATGAAAGCTATCCAATATCCATTCGAAAATTTGCCACATCAAAGTACTCGTAAATTCAATAGGTAATCCTTTCGTAATAGTCAGTGTTCGAGTTTCTGTTTCAGGTGCCTACTATGCCTATATCTTAGAGTGTTTAACGTGAAATTCAAATTTTATTTTATCATCATCACCATCATCACATCAGCCTTCGGACGTCCACTGTTGAACATAGGCCTTCCCAAGCGAGTGCCACCACACCCTGTCCTCAGCCTTTCTCAACCAGCCGCTTCCCGTGTCGTCGGTCCAACGAGCTGGAGGGCGCCCCACGCTACGTTTACTTGTACGCGATCTCCACTCTAGGACTTTTCGGCTCCACCGGCCATCGCCCCTATGACACGCGTGACCTGCCCACTGCCACTTCAGCTTGATTATGATCTGGGCTATGTCAGTGACCTTGGTTCTCCTGCGGATCTCCTCATTTCGGATTCTGTTTTCAAATTTTATTTAGTATTTCGCAAATATCAGATTGACTACACATTGTAGGTTTATGGCAATGAGTTTTGCGAGCATAACATAGAATACATCTACAAGTATTTAATAAAAACTGCTTAAAAATTCCCATTCACCTCATGTTCCAGAAAGATTATTTTTTGCAGTTTCCATTCCAGTTCCAGATTTGGAGCTATCGGGAACCAATATGAACTAAATGCGTATTTTTGAGCAACGTTTTTGTTTAAAAACATGTAGATGCATAAATGTAATGCTCGCAAAAATAATTGCATTAAGCCGTATACATGTATTAGCCATATTGTTTATACATTGTTAAAAAACCAAATAAAATTAGAATTTTGGCGCCCGGACACTATTATGGTACTCACATCAGGGTAGCTGGAAGAGATCTCTTTTGTTTTATAGGGATAAGCTATCCTTTGCACATCATGTCTCTTGTTTTGTTTCGTTAAGTTTTATGTATGGTGCATTAATAATAAAAATAAATAAATAAATAAAAATAAATGGTATTCCGTGGCCCGGATGGTGCCCAATCCCAGTACCAGTCCTCCTTAAGCTTAAACAGTATCCACAACCTTTTTAATATTGATTGTTTGTTCGTGTTCCACATTTTAAATGTAGTTGGATTACTGGAAAGTACTTATTTATAATTATATTTTTAGTATCCTTTTGTTTAAGTGTTCGTTAAACATGAAAAATGCGACTAGTAAACTTATCTCTCTCTTTTCTATCTATAAAATTGTACATTTCGTATTCATGAATGTTTTATTGATGTATACGAGGACCTAGAGGAATTGGACTTATCGAGAGAAATGCGTCGCCATTCTTTCACGCTTACGTAGACGCTAACTGCTTGTTTAGTTTTGTTCGGATTTAGTTCTCACTGTCGAAGCAATCTTCTCTACATAACAAATCTCCCTATCACTTAGAATTTCTACATTTATTTTGTATTAATACAATTATTTTAAATGTTTTTAACTGATAACACATCACTACCGGAGATCTGTGAGATACCGGAAACATATATTTTGAACCACATTAAGTAGAAATGCATTTAAAATTTAATGGTGAATATATTTTGAATAGGTACAAGAATCACAACCCTGGCTGACTTAGTTGTCGAGTTCTTCTCAGTAGCAGGACGCGTTTGCGAATCCTCTTAAGATGAGATGAGATATTGAAATATTGCTCATAACAAGTGCCTTCATACAGGCAATTAAGTATAATTTCATTAGATAATTTACACGAAGCGGTGGCAAAATAACAGCTTATACATAAAAAAGTATATTACTATGTATATATGTAAATATGTATATAACATATAATATAAATATGTGTATATAGTTCAACAAAGTTATAAAAGAACAATGCATGTATACCGAAGACGCTGAAAATTGTTTGAACTTTAAATCCACCAAGCTGTTCGTGTACTCATAAGGAAAAATATATTCCCGAAAGCTACTAAAGGATAATTGGCTGAGTAACTTTCAACACGGTACTAAAAATATCGACGGCCGCGAAGTCAATGAGATTATTATAAGAAGATGCGATCGGCGAGCACGGATTATATTAGCCTCGGAAAGTCAATATCGTCGGGTTGTTAAACTTTATAGAGCCCTTAAATAATTTTAACGCCATTACGGTAACAATACCAATAAATTGCGTCGGGAAGTTCTCTGACTAACGGTTTTGGCTTTAGTAATTATTTTGGGAATAGCTATGAAGTTAGTAAGAAGACTTATTCAAGGGCTAAATGTTTTTGGAACTTTACACTACGATGTTACTCAAAAGTCACTCATGGTGAAATCTTTCCTAGGCTTGATTATGATAAAGAAGTAGGTAAGTAGTAAGTAATTAGTCTAAAACTACTCGTACAAAGTATAAGAGATTGTAGAAAAGTAGATAACTTTCCATGAAGGTGATAATTTAAGATTTATTTAAACACACCGCAAAAATATTTCAGACATTTTATGTGTGTAACTTACGACCTAGATCTCCTCTAGATCTCCAAGCCTAGATTGGTACAGATTCACTTTCAAAGTTGCCTGTTCGTGAAATGTCCCACAGCTTTATGAGAATCTTCAGTAATACGACCTATTTATTTATTTAGACCGCTTTATTGAACAATTATTTATTTATACGGGAAAACATTCCACGAGATATTAATAATAAGCTTAACAAAAAGATGGAAAGGCGGTTTTCTAAAGCAATCTCAAAGACAACCTTTGGTGAGAGGATTAGTCTATCAGAGCGCGGGATGGTCCAAAAAATACCTAGTAAAAATATTATGTGCCTGTATATAAGTACATGCTGTAAATCATATCATGGAGGACACTACAAAAGTCAGTTCTACCATCGATTGTATTCTTCAGATAAAATATTGATTTAAAAGCCTATTATAAAAAATCATATATTTCACGCCACAGCTTCTGCACCAATTTGGCGGGGAATATAGACAGCTTATTACCTATATAGATTTTGTTATATTACTAGCTGATCCAGAAAAGTTGTAAGGGATATTAAAAGTAGCTTACGACCTACTCAAACTTACTGATCATACATAGAAATTTTATAACAATCGGTCTAGCCTTTTTTTCGAAGGAGTTTGGTAACAAACACGAGGCACGAGATTTTTTTAGTTATAAGAAGAAACATAATATCTTATTTCACACTAAAATCCAATCAACATAATTAAATGTGTACTTCATATTCTGGTAAATTACATTATCAATAATGCGTCTGCAAGAAACCAGACAAGATGACGCCAAACGGGAGCTTCAGAAAACTTATACCGGCATCGCCTGGGAACAATGAACTTTTTATGTGTTACTCAAGTACACAAGGCATTTATATTTTACCGTCCAAGATTTTCTTTTCAAGCTTCTTCAACTATTACATTATAGATAAAATAATGTGAAGCCGAAGTAGAATCACAAAGTAAAAATAGTACTTATCACAGAGTAATTTTATACGATTATAAAAATCCATATCTACGACCTGCCTGCATATAATATGTAAGTGGGGGCGCCTGATTCGATTTTCAGTAGATAGCGGACCAGTTTGGGATGTTGAAATTTCTAAATTGGCTAAGGTCTAGCCGCCAAATAAGATTATTTAGCATTTCACTGTGATGCTGTGGGGCAAGTTAATATGCAACTTTATTCTATGAATAAATAATAAAAATACTCATATTACTAATGTAATAGACTACTGCTTGCAGTATATGAGCATTTCCGACAGTAAAGAAATGGTAATTATGAATTATAAAAGCTACAACGTGAGTATGAGTATTTTTAACAGCGCTTTGTTTGGTTTGAAATAAACATTCTCTAAGATAGAGAGAGCAGATAGATTAAGGCCACATTTCAAATAAAGTAGTGAGCAATAAAATCAAGTGGACCGCAGTCGGATATCTGACACGGAACTAATTCCCGCTATATTTTAATCCGGCGAAATACAAAGGAGCCCAATTTGCATAAACCTCGCCTGTTTGTTTCATGCGAGGAGTATATCCGCTTTACCGGGACTATTTTGTAGCCGATTTATTTGTATGCGCGATGCGATTCAAAGCGACCGCCGAAACACATATTCACTGCAGAAACTTTAATGGAAATTATAATAATGTGTCCAGTGTCACCCATAGAGGTTCAAGAGGGAGCCCTAGACTTCATAAGTGCGGTAAAAAATACTTTGCCAAATTTTCAAACCCGAGCCGTGACTACAAAATTTTTCACGCACACTAGCATCCGCGCACCATACAAATTTCAAGTTGTAGTCACACTACAAAAAAAAAGTTGCCGCACTCACTAAGCTATCGTTGTTAGGTAGGGCTCTAACTAGTCGGAGCGCGAGCGGCGATAAATCTATGGTGTCACCACGTTATAAATTGTCTTGTCAATACTCAATATAAACTTACAGTCCGACAAGGCTGTCTTGGCACTTGAATGAGGGCGCTTTTATAGAACAAAGGCATCCAGAAAATAAAATCTCCTCAATTTACTTCAATTTTAGTTTAAAATAGTTGATAGTAAGCAAAAACAAGCAAAGCACAACATACAATAGCGATATACTGACTGAGCGGACTATCAAACAGTATCACAAGATAGCGGTGTTAGTACCGATTTTTGCAACGCGCCAAGATAGCATTGTCGCACTGTACTTCTCTTGTTGTCTGATCAAATGTTCACTTTGACCAAACTCTTGGCACTCTGAAATAGAAATCTAAAATTTCCTGTGGCGGTTTCCGTCATAATAATTATATTAGACAAAGTTTATTATTGAAGGAATTTTTGGTCATAGTTATGATATATTTAAAAGCTCACACTATTAAGTCTTACACAATTATTATAGCTGTTGTAGGTACCTATTTGCTTTCCCCTTCTTTTTTGGTTTAATTTCCTTCTTTTAAAAGACTTTTCGCAATAAATAGACCCTGTGTTTTCCCAAGCACATTAAAATTCATGGGAGCTCTAATCTGATTAAAGTTAGTAAAAAAAAAACCGTAAATAACCGAATGTGTCCAATAAATGCCGCCGTAGGGTTCGGACCGTTAATTCGCTACATTGGTTTAATGCGGGTGAGACAGTATCTTTACTCGTCTCTATATCACTCCCCCAGAAACCACAGCCACTAATGGCCATAATATAGTTTGCCGACCTTTATATTACGTGTATCTATCTAACTAATTTGCCTGATCCTAAAATTGACACCATTATGTTTTTGCAAGTAGGCTACGGGCATTTATCTTTACTTGTTAGATTAAGGGAAAATATCTACTTAATTTAGTTCTGAACATTGAAGAAGTGTTCCTCTCTAACTTCTTTCCACTATCAACTTTCTGGGACCATCCCCAGATCAGCTCGATTAATCTAAATTCACAATACACACGTTTGTAAAGTTGGTAATCTATACAACTATATTAAAACGGATTATAGTATGTATCTAGATGAGAATTGCCTTTACAACCTACATACACTGACGACCGAAACCAAATATCCAACTTTATTATATTTGTAGGGGTAAAGGTATGTACTAAAATCAACTTGTTCTCTATAATATTAGTTTAGTGTGTTAACTCTCATTATGAATATTATAGGAATATTACATTAGCCCAACACATTGGACAGCGAGTGCTGTCATAGCATCCTCTCGGACATTTTGTTTCATTTCTGTGCTCAGGTATAAACGTCAAGTAAACTAAGTAGTAGACGCCAAGTGGTAGCCATTCAACACTAAAGTTAGGAGATAAAAAAAATAATAATCATTTTCATTACATAGACAAGACTGTCACCCTAGCAACACTGAGTACCTGTCACCTCATTCGCGTTTTAGTGCTCGGCCGTTCAACAACATTATTAAACTCTTTTTAAAAATTGAGTGATAATAGTGCCAAAACGCACAATATAATATAGTGCCATATATATGTGATAGTGAAATCTACGGATTTGTTATTGATTCAGAAAATCCTGAATGCTCCAGTGTTGGGTCCACTTCTTTGAGGGTGTGACGTTCACAGCAGTATACATTGAGGGTAGTTCGAGGGGCTATCGCCTTTGTATTAATTACTGCAAAAGGAGCTTATCAAGATGCATTCTTCAGTGATGGGTACACTTCATTTAGAGGGTATGACCTTCACGACAACATACATTGAGGAT
Organism: Coenonympha glycerion; assembly: GCA_963855885.1. Taxonomy (NCBI): domain Eukaryota; kingdom Metazoa; phylum Arthropoda; class Insecta; order Lepidoptera; family Nymphalidae; genus Coenonympha; species Coenonympha glycerion. The sequence continues at coordinate 7,595,512 of OY979637.1, read as the reverse complement.
AGTTGAAAGGTGAAAAGCCTGAGGACTATCGCCTTTGTATTAATAATTGCTAAAACATCGTCAGTGTTGAGCACAATGCATTAAAGGATGTGATCATTACGACGACATACGAGTACATGAGAGTGAGTTATTGAGACTGTTCATTTTTGTATTAATAATTGCAAAAGAATTGAATCAATACGACATTAGTCTGTGCTTCAGTGTTGGGTACACTTCATTAGAGAGTGTGACCTTCACGAAAATTATATAGTTACTGAAGGTGGTTGTTAAGACTTAACGCCTATGCATTAATCTTACAAAAGAATGTCGAAATTATCTTGTAAGTAACCTTCAAATTACGAATTTGTTCTCAAACCCTCATACCATATTGAATACATCGTTTCTCGTCCGATCATCGAGGTTAATGAACATCGGGTACGGTCAGTACTTAGATGGGTGATCGTCGCATGATATTGGTTTTTTATTACCAACTCCATTGCAATTCAAAAAAGAACCGAAATGCATTGAAGAACCTAATATTTTGAAATACCCTCAACTTTTTTTAACTGAACCTGAAAGATTGCTTTAAATATTGCAATTTACTAGAACAGGTCTGAAAAAAAAAAACGCTCAAATAAATACACTGTTATATGATCATAGACATAGATACACATAAATATAGTCTAGTGACTGGGATAGCTGGCTCTAGGAGGCTCGGGTTCGATTCCCGGTATCGGAAAAAGAATATTTCTACTATTTTTGCACATAGTCGTCGTTTCCTCGATATGAGTCGTTTTTTTGTTGTGCTCGTCGTATATAATTTACTTATTATACGTCAATGAAAATTTAAAAACCCACAACCAACGACTGTAACTTGCATAATATATTATGTTAAAATAGCAATACCTAATATTTGCAATTTGAAATGTAGGAGAAACACAAACAACTTATTTGATAATATTATGTGGTTTGATACTAATAACTTCTATTTATTATAACAAATATCAAATAGCTGAAATACAGCAGTTTTCAATCAATCTCTTATCTTCTAAAGAGGATATCTGAGCAATCTACCTATCTGACCATCGTGGACTCGCGGGCCATGGGACAGCGCTCGTTTCTTGCAACGACTTCTCTCGATGATTTACGCACGAAATAGTCTTTATTTCGCCATAAGAACTAATCGATTTCCTAATTTTTTTTTTTCGCATTGCTGTCGAATCTCAGATCAGATGATCTGAGTGTCGACCAGTCGCGTCAGCCGGTGCGCGCTGACTCGAGGTAAGACGTACATACCTTCGTGATATCTACTCGTCTGCCGCTGATAGCTGCAGAGTGCGGGATGATCCGCACTTACATTATGTAGTAACAACTAACATGCAATAAAATTTGAAATTGGAATCTAGGTACTATTCTAGTTCCTTCCTATTTATTTTTATAATGATAATGAAGATCTTTATTTTTTTTTCTCATGTGGTCCTGATTCACAGGTTCCTATGAAAAGTCAAAAAATCTACTGCTAGATTCGGAGAGCGGGTTTGCACCGAGAAAAACTGGCAAAAAACTCTGCTATTTTTTGGTCGCATACTATTGAATATAATGACATCCCATTCGATAACATACATATTTGTTTATTTGTTTTTATTTTTATTACAAATACGTGTATTTTATAAAACGTATATATTTTCTTGTAACTCCATGTTTTGGATATAACATAAATATTATCGTCATTGATTTTACTGGGATGCTGATGCTTACGCTCATTTTTTTAATCATGAGAATAAAAAATTTATTTAATATTTACGAGTACCAAAGTTATTAGGTCCTCTATTGAAGTAAAATTTTTTGGTATATGGAAAAGATCGAGCCGATATATACCAAGCAATAATATTTTTAAAGTTATTTGTAGGTATCATTATATCTGTATGGCAGTTATACCGCAGGAATAAAGATATGCAATGGAAAATATATTTCAAGGTTTAAGATGAAAGTTCAAATCTTTTTATTCTATTGCTATTAACCGCAATTTAATTAATCAAAAACCACCTTTATATCAAAAATGTTGGAGGATATGGAAATTAATAATAGATAATAAATAATATATAAGATCAGAATGATTAAATACCTGATTGGATTGGAACTCGTTACTCGTATGATATAAAAAATCAATGCTGGTTCATAATTTTTGTCTAGCATGTATTACAATTTCATGCAATTCTATTAGAGTTGATTCATAGCCTACATTTTTTTCATACATCTCTTTGTGTTTAATCATTATTAAATAAATCTAATAATTTGTTTAACTTTCATGCTGTGAATTGGTGCTGCACGGATTTAGCTCTCGGTGATGAGGTCAGATGATAGTACCAACTGTGACCATTGCTTCACTAGTGACTTCAAACCTTGAATAACATACACGTATTTTTGAGGTACGTAATTAACTTTATTACTAAGCGGAGAACTGGATGTTTGGACACTGTGATGACAGCGGAACTATGGAGTAAGCGACAATTTTTTTTTTATAGTGTTAGTAAGTACACAAAACAAAAAAGCCGTTATCGCGAGCAATCGCGAATAATACACCTGGATATCGTGTTGATATTTATTTGAAAACAGCCGATCAATTTCAATTTTCAATAAGTAATTGGAAAATTTCTCGATTTTCCAATTAAAAATGGTTTTTGGAACCCAAGAGTTTACAAATTATTGTGTTATAGTTAACTCCAATTTTTTCATTAAATACATTGATAAATTCTTCACAGCTAAGTTTTGCAACAGCGATAGTAATTTGCGTTGTGGTGACTGTTAAAAATAACAATTATTGAGTAGGTCTTCAGTTATAATTTTTATAACAATAAGAAGAATCTCAACATGGTTCTTGAGTATTATGTTGTACAATAGTAATAATTTAACGTGTACTGTTTATCAATATTTGAAAATAAAATAATTATTGTTAGATATGTTGATACCATTAATTTATGGAATTTTAAGAAATAATAAAATTATAATATTGAGGCGTTGTTAAACTTAAATATTAACACAGGAATTACATATAGATATATCATTCCGTATACAACGATTTTTAAGTCATCATTATTATTAACTTAAAAATAGTTATAGAAAATGGGTTCTCTTATATTTAATGGTTTAAGAATATTCGGGTGTCATCCTATTCAGTCATAAAGATAACTTATGGTTATTTAAAATCTGAGTGACCTTATTAAAGAGCTTGCATAAAAATTCCATAGTACAATATTGGTATGGAAATAAAATAAAAAAAAAAAAACATCTCCTTTAAGCTAATTTATATTAAACTATGAATGAATTTAACGAGAATGAAAATACTAAAACTGACAGTCAAAATGACGAACTGATTCTATGCTACCTTGCTTAATTGATCTTAATTTTATTTATATTTTGTACTAAGATATTTTCCGGTAATATTTGTCTTTTAACTCAGGTTAATAAAAGCAACCATGAACAACTGTAAAAACCTTCATAATTGAATATTATAAACCAACTTACTCCGTTGATTAAAAAATATTGGATTAAAAAGTTTTGAATACATACAATACAGGTTTATAATATCTGTAAATATTTTGTCAAATACCAATTAGACCACATAAACGCAGAGCTGCTAGAAATTATTATGTATTTGATTGTTGATGTATCACTTTTGTATCTTCGCATATATTGAAATATATATGTTTATGTTTACTTAAACCTATATTAAATATGTAAATAATTAGAAGGTGCAAAAACACATAATATGTGTTATTATTATTATTAACATATTATGTTAATAATAATATACATACGTATATTATATAACTAAAGCTTATTTTTATAATAGTTTTTTTATGCAATGAAATATTTGCTTTTGATTGTAGTTCTTAAAAGTATAATAATATTTTTTTTTTAATATTCTTTAGATATACACTTAAGACTATTTTTTCTTTTTGCTTAATATTAAGCGATTATGCTTATTGTTCTATTCATTCGTAAGCATTCTTTATTTACAAATATCACGGCTCTAAACGTCTACTTAGTTTACTTGACGTTTATACCTGAGCACAGAAATGAAACAAAATTGATGATTAAACGAACTTACCTTAAGTGAAGTTCTATCATAATTTTGTGATTTTCTGTGTGAAGGTATAAACTCCCTCCCACCCCACTGTTTTGATAAAAAACCCATGTGTGAATTTGTAAATAAAACTTTATTATTTACATAATACTTATGTATTATGTATATGAAATATAACACAGTGCTTAAGCACCACAGTGCTTCTACCTAGCCGATGCCCTTGTGCTTTATGAAGCACAAGGACACCGTCTTATAATTACTCTAAACTAAATGAGGTGACAGGTACTCAGTGTTGCTAGGGTGACAGTCTTGTCTATGTAATGAAAATGATTATTATTTTTTTTATCTCCTAACTTTAGTGTTGAATGGCTACCACTTGGCGTCTACTACTTAGTTTACTTGACGTTTATACCTTCACACAGAAAATCACAAAATTATGATAGAACTTCACTTAAGGTAAGTTCGTTTAATCATCAAATATATTGTCTTTACAGACAATATTAGATTTATCGCAGCACTTTGCTAGCGCTGCTGCGGCTCTGAAATTGAAATGTTTTTTGAATAATGTAGAAGCGTTTGTCGGTTCAGAATTCATTGTTTTTTTTTTTATTTTACGTATTTTTATGTCTATCAATGCCTATCATAATATTTTATAATTCAGAGGTAAAACATGTTCTAAGCATTTCGTACTTTCGTTGTTTTGAAATACGTTGATTTTCTTTTTTTTAGCTAGCCGAATTAAAGTCAGGGCTAAAGAAACTATCGAATACTTATTTACTTTATTGTAGGTAGTTTAAAAAATTCTCAGCTTTTCCACCATTTCCGTAATATTAAAATTAAATAATTGTGTTTTAAAAGTAAAAAGTATTTTTTTTAAGTTCCATTATTATTTAGTAGTACTATTTAAAACAAATGTTTTATGTTGTCACTGTAGCAGAGAGTTTTAAACTTATTCTTTTGAGGTTCTTGCTATAGGAATTTGTGATTTGCCATTAAATTGTAAAATATTCTTTAGGTTCTTTTTATTATATGCCCCATCCCAGAGTTTCCCTAATGTAAGGTAGGGAGCTGATTTGCATTCAAGGCCGGGTCTCGGGCACGTTAGCAACTAGCTAGTGAACGAAGCTGTTCCAAAGCGCTGGGTTCATACTTCTCACTCCACGGACAGCTCTCTTAATAGTCTTTAAACGAAGATAAAACTTACTTAATACTTATACCTAGTTACTTTCCAAAATAATATATTCCTGTTTCGTCAAATTGTAATACACCCAAATAATACTAAAAAAATATAGACATTGGAGGATGATATTTTAACACACATAATAAGCTAGGAAGATGAAGAAAACTTATGGTAATATTAAATTAAAAGTACCTAACTCGAATGGCAATTCAGTTTGATGAGTTCTTTGAACTAATTTATTAAAAAAAATCCTAAATTCAGTCCCTAACCAGGATTTAAAACTGACCATCCATCACTTACCACTAATTAGGTACACACTATAACACAATGTACGAAACCTTGAATGAATTGTAAAAGGTTGTTATCAAACCAGACAACCTTTTACAATTCATTCAAGGTTTCGTACATTGTGTTATAGTGTGTACCTAATTAGTGGTAAGTGATGGATGGTCAGTTTTAAATCCTGGTTAGGGACTGAATTTAGGATTTTTTTTAATAAATTAGTTCAAAGAACTCATCAAACTGAATTGCCATTCGAGTTAGGTACTTTTAATTTAATATTACCATAAGTTTTCTTCATCTTCCTAGCTTATTATGTGTGTTAAAATATCATCCTCCAATGTCTATATTTTTTTAGTATTATTTGGGTGTATTACAATTTGACGAAACAGGAATATATTATTTTGGAAAGTAACTAGGTATAAGTATTAAGTAAGTTTTATCTTCGTTTAAAGACTATTAAGAGAGCTGTCCGTGGAGTGAGAAGTATGAACCCAGCGCTTTGGAACAGCTTCGTTCACTAGCTAGTTGCTACCGTGCCCGAGACCCGGCCTTGAATGCAAATCAGCTCCCTACCTTACATTAGGGAAACTCTGGGATGGGGCATACATTTAAACATATTAAATATGTTAGGCGTCAAAGACTCCTAGATATTTAATATTATTTAATAATTTCATGGTCTGAATTGAAATGATTCCTGTACCTAAAAGGTATTTCTCGCTATATCGCCTTAGGTATGTAGTTGCTTTCCACATTTGCAGCACATTCGCTGTATTAAATTGAATGCATCAATATATCACATTTTCAATTTCATTCGTAAGATTTTAGGGGTTATGTGTCAGTAATAATTTTCATTTTAAATATTTTGCTGTAGTTCTAACAAAATTAAAGATTTTATTAATGCAATCAGTTGGGAAATCTTGTTACATACGATAAAATAATAAACTTGACATTACATATATTACTTGACATTAGTTATTTATTGAAAATTCAGACAACTATAAAATTCCATTAATTGCTTTTTTTATTTGTTATAATAAAACAGACGAGATAAAACAGTCCTGGAAACAATGGATTTTAATAGCTGGAACGTTTTATCACCAAAAGGGGATAAGAATAAAAAGGCCAGTTTAGGAGATTAGTCTCTTAAGAGAGCTGTAAATGTAATTAGATTTTCAGCAGTACAAAGACGAAAGCAGACTTGTTAGATTTACTGTACGGAGTCGCTTTTTATCGTAAGCGCGGAAGAGATAATGCGATTGTAGCCATTGGATTAATAAACTTAACTTTCAAATTAAAAGCGAACCGATTGTCTATATTTTTTTTAATTAAAAGTTATAAGTTTTTTTATTTTTTATAAATATCGTTAAATAAATGCCAAAAATAAAGGTTAAATAAGTACCTAAAATATTCAGCTATGTATCTTCCCGCAGTGCCGGAGATGTAACAGATGCGAATTGGTCCCTACTTTAGAGCTGTCATAGAATTGGGACACTCCACTCCTTCGCTCTCGTCTTTTACACACGTTACTGGCTGCGCATTTTGTATTGTATAGAATACCTGGGCAAAGTACAAAATAAATAAAATTGTATACCTACATTCTATGCATTATGTATTGATTATTTGAATTATACAGATTGCCGGTTATATATAAGTACGTTTACGATACCTATTCGTCATCTCATAGTGCACAGCAGTAACAAAATGCGATGATGATTCAAATCTACATAAAACGCAGTATGACGCTAGAGAATGCAGAAGTAAGAGCTGTTTTATGGGCCAAGTTAGAGTAGAACGGCTTGCGATGTGCGAAATAAACACTTAACTGCAGGTTCACTTGTTGTACTGCGGAAAGTTTCCCCTCGCGGTCAGCCGCATCGGATAACTTCGCTCAGTGTTTACGACTACAGTACTAGAACACTTCATCGGTATTAATTTTTATTTTTAACATATTTTGTTTTGGGACGGTATCGCGCTGGGGGCTAAGCGAAAGGAAATAGATTTTTTGCGTGAAGAAAATCCTGACACTACGATAATTTAATCTACGAAAATCATCAAAAATCGTCAAATATCTTTTTTAGGTGTTATTCTATAGAGAAGGTTGGTAATGATGCAAACATATTGTTTCTACCGAGTGCTCTACGATACTCATGCTCCTTTTAAAAATTTTCGCAGACTTTTGAGCTGTTATGGTTGGGTTAGGTTAGGTTGGGTATTTGCGGGGGAAATCCAGGGTGGAACCCTGGATCTTCGCGTATCGTATTTCGTCATTGGCTATTACTGATTGGTATTATCGCAACTGAAGCCACACTCTCATAATATAGAACGAATCAGGCCCAGCGCGAGTCATCCCTTCAGCAATAGAAGGTATAGTGCGTACAAAGTTTTCCGAAGCGAGGGATTACGCTCGAACAAGTCTAATAAACTGCGTCTCAACATTGTAAGGGCGTTTCAAATGCTTATTTGCATTCAAAATGGCAGCCAAGCCGTACCTTTTCGAAGAAATCCAATCTAGAGATTCACTTTTATATAAATACATAAAAGATTTGCGTACTTTGGTCTTCAGTGGGATAAGAGATTTTGCTATTACAAACATTAATATGCTAAAGATAATATTTATGATTTACCTCTATATTTATTAAGATTTACGTTTAAAATATAATTTTGAAGACAGTGTAATATTTTGTAGTTGAATACAAAAAGGACATTTGCTCTATCTTGGTTTAGAGTTAAACAGACTAAGAATTCTCCTGAGAGCTGTTTAGCGTTGCTCTTTTACTTTACCTGAGAATTGCGTTGTAACATAATGTTTAAAAGTTACAAGGCAGTATCTTTAATGGTATTTTTATTAACTTTTACGTTAATCTTACCAGTTGATGGGGAAAAACATTTGCTATACTTGATATTACTAAATTGGTCTTGATTATACTTAAAAATAATCATTTCATAAAATATCGAAATTATATTAATACTATCTGACCCTGAAAACTTTGTTTTTCCATATTCATTTTGTCTTACTTAGGGTTATGAAAAATAGTTTACGTCCGATTTTCAGACTTATTGAAAATACACCAAAAAAGCAGTCAAGCCGCTTCGGAGGGCTTCTGTTACAAAACCTATGACAATTTTTTTTATAATATATTAGAATTACAATTCTTTTATTCTAATTCTAATATAATTGTTTGTCACTCCAAAGCAACATCAGACTACCTAGGTAGGTAAATAGGCAAATCAGAATACCTACTGAAAAAAAATTTTGAAGTTGCAAAGGCTAAATTAAATTTTAGATTTCCCAAGAGTAAGTTTACAACCACCGATGCTGTAGCGATTTATAAAGGGCCTATAAATTAAATAAGTACCCAAGAAAATGTTGCTATCGAAAATAAAATAAAATGCTTAGTTTAATAAAACGAAATCATATTCACCCAGGGTTTGCGCTGTTAGATTATGCGGCATGGTGTTAACTGCAGAACCACATTTTTTTTTAAGATAAAAATTTAACCGGATACATATAACAGCACTTTATGTGCTTGTTAAAACAGTTTTGTGTACGCGAGTAATCCCCAGGCGTTTGTGAATATTCATACGGTGCTTTTCAAGCAACTTGGGGAAACTTTGGAGCAAAGTTTTTGATACTCGATTAGTTCCATTACTTGTGGTGGAGCTTAAAAATATGTATTTTGTATGCACACACTGCAACTTTGTAGTGGTGTACTATACTTAGGACTGTGTTAGTGTTGTTCCTTAGAAACGAATACCTTTAGATAAATTTAGTATCGCTTTTTTACATTAAGATGGATTACAATATTAGTTATTAATCTTAATACATATTAGTTCTTCTTTATCTCAAATAACTAATTAATATGTTAAAGAATTTACTAATTCTTTAACATATTAATAATTCTAGTCTATAGAGTCTGTGGTCAGCTGTCAAGCTGACAGGTTCGAAAATCAGCTGTACTTATTTAAAATTAAATTTTTAATTATAAATAGTGAAAATTCAATTAAATGCAGTGTCTACTGACTTTACTACGAAGTATAAATTACGTTTAAGCACTTGGGAAAACCTGAGCAATAATCACGAATGCTGATATCATGGTGACTGGCGCGGCAGCGTAACATTCAAATCTCAACGTATGAATCCGGGAAGTATTATTTCATTTATACTATTTTAAATACTATAAAATCGTTAACTCCTTATTTTATATTACCCTGTTTGTTATCCCTAATACTATACATTCTCGAAAATATCGAGATACGTCACTCCTCAAACACTAGACAGCAATTTTCTCAATTTACTTGACTAGTGTGGAAGTAAAATTGATGAATACTTCTATCTGTCTCAGACAAACCACACATTAAACACTATACAATAATTATTGCAACACGAAAATTCTGATTATATTAGCTAAATTAAATTACTTACAGTACACATTCACATAACCTAGGTACTATTTATTTCTATTACTAGTTATACCTACTATTGTCTATTAGTCTGCCTACCTAGTTACTAACTTTAACCTACTATTTATACTAATTAACACCTACTGTTTACTATCTAGTTATCTATCCACAAAACTGTTTTCATAAACAATAATCCCTTTTACCTACACTAGGTTATTTTCCCACACTGACACACTTTTTTGCATATTTCCAGATCATTAAATTACAAAATGAAGACCCGGAGAGTAGCCACTATGGAACTACAAAGGAAGCTGCATGTAGCCCTCGAAGAGTTAACATCTACAAAGGAGCGTTGCAATCAATTAATATCTGAGCAAGAGGAAAGTGAGCTTGAAATAAAGAAAATAGTTGACAAAAACACACAGCTCAAAGCAGAGCTCGCCGAGCTTCACAGCACACACACCGAGGTACTCCAGGAACGTGACCAACTTCGGGAGGCAGTCAACTCTTTCAATCAATGCCTTGATACATATGAGGAGGCATTATCCAAAATATCAAGCCTGGAAGCTGAACTCATCAGTGCTCAGGAGTTAATTGAAAGCCTTCAATCCCAGTTAGACTGTTATGCTATCGAAAGGACTAGCTGCCTGTATGAGGAAATGTTTCCTTCGGACCACTTGTTTTGTGATGACTATGAACTGTTGGACTTACCTTCCACCCCTCCACCCACTGCAGGCTTGAATCTGGTGCGTGAGAGCTCAAATGCTCAATCTTTGATTAATAGTAAAATTCTATTCAGTAGCCGTAAAAAGTTAAAAAGATATATAAGACATTGAGGATCTCCAAAATTAAACACAAATTGTTTCCCTGAAATAACAAAGAAACGACATTTAAAGTTCACTATATCTCGAGTCCTCAATCACATTCTTTCTATGAGTTTTTATTACGACAAAAATGCACACAACAATTTCAGCGTCCCTCGCCATTTTAAATCATCGACACAGATCAATATCATAGATACGCGACAGCTGATACGCGAAGCGCGGCAAATTCAAATGAATGAAATGTCACTCATTTCATTACATCTCCCCCCCTAAGAGCGAAAATTCTAAGCAATATATCTGTAAAATGTACTTATAAGTCATCTTCATATTCATTATCATCTCCTTCATCTTCTTCAGCCTCTGTTATGACAGGTTGCAATTTTGTTATATGAAATAATGTTGATTCTGTTTTTCTGTTGCCTGTATCAATCCTATAAATGGAATTCGATATTTTCTCTATTATTTTGAAAGGGCCTATTTTTAATTCGTCTAATTTCTTTCTATTCAGTCTATTTCCATTTTCTACATATACACTGTCTCCTACATTAAATTCTTGCATTTTTCTATTTCTATCAAATATTTTCTTGTTATACTCATGAGATTTTATTGTATTCTCTAATGCCAATCTTCTATCAGCAATCCACTTGTCTTCCTTTTCCATCGTTTTGAATTCATTTGGTAGAATACTGACATTTGTACCATCCAGTAAATATTTTGGTGCAAAACCTGTAACGGAGTGTTCTGTTTCATTATATTTTTGTATACATTCTCTTGCCAGTGTTGTCCATGTTCTCTTATTATTTTTCTCATTCATTTTACACCTTATTTTATTTACTATTGTTTGGTTTAATCTTTCATTCAAGCCGTTCGAGAATGGTGTATTCACGGCTGTAAAAATTAGTTTAATATTATTTTCCTGCAAAAATTGTTTAAATTCTCTTGAATTTATGCCCGGATATTGATCTGTCAGGATAATTCCAATCTCATCTGTCTCTAGTACTTTCTTTGTTAAATTTATAAAGTCACATGCATTCTGGGTTTTCGAAGTCGCAATAAATGCATATCTTGTGTAGTGATCTACTAAAAGGTGTAGATATTTCTTTGTAGACCTAGATCCTCCAAATCCACCAATAGTATCCATTGACATTATTTCAAATGGTTTGGTAGCTGGTCCCAGTTGTGACATTAATCCAATTTTTTTTTGACATCTTGATTTATTTTTTATGCATATTTCACATGTTTTACAAATATTTATGATATTTTTTGTTAGGTTTATAGCCGTATATATTGAACTTATTTTTTTCTGCAGTTGTCTGATCCCAATATGGCATAAATCTTCATGCACCTTTTTTATAAGTTTTTTACTAAATTCTTCTGAGAGGATAATCTTTTCCTGTTTCTTTATTTTTTTATAATAGATATTATTTTTTAGTATTAAATTTTGTTTCTTTTCTCTTATTGTTTCATTTTTCTCTTGGTCTCCAACTATATCTTTTATTTGTATTAAATTAACTATTCTCAATGTTTCCTCTCTGTTATCTTCTGGTTCTAATACAGGGTTTCGGCTCAAACAGTCTGCTTCTACATTTTCTTTACCAGGTATATATTTTACGGTAAAGTCATACTGAGATAGGTAGTATGTGAGATCACCCAATTCTTCATCTGTCCTGCATTTAATGTTCATGTTCTCTAGAGGTTTGTGATCTGAGTAAATGGTGAATTGTTTTCCGATGAGCCAGTGCTGCCAATATTTAACAGCTTCTTTCATAGCAAGACATTCTAAATATATAGCCTTTTTCCGTTTTTGATGTTCATTCAATTTTTTTGAGAAATATGCCACCGGTTTGTCTTTACCATCTAGTTGTGTCTGTTTTAATATTGCTCCAATGCCCTCCAAAGATGCATCGGTAAAGATTTTGATTGGTAAGTCTTTGTCGAATATTTCCAAGACCGGTTGCGAACATAAATATCTTTTTATCAGATTGAATGCTTCTTCACATTTCTCTGACCATACAAATTTCTCGTTTTTTCGTAATAAATTGTGTAATGGATCTAAAATAATTGCACTTCTTGGTATATAGTCATGGTAGAAGTTTATTTTTCCCAAAAATTGTCTGATGTTCTTTTGCGTCTTAGGAGTTGGAAAGTTCCTTATTGAAATCAAATTGTCTTTTAGTGGTCTTACTGAATTGTTCTGAATTATATGGCCGAGGTATTTTACTGAGTCTGAAGCAAAGGTACATTTCTTAAACTTCAGTCTAAAGCCTTCTTTAATTATTGCCTCTAATACATTTCTAATGTGCCTTATATGTTCTTCAAAGGTAGACGAGTATATCAAAATATCATCGATATAGTTAACAGAGTATCCTGTGAGATTGTGTTTTCTTAGAATATTGCTTAAGATTCTCTGGAAAATTGCTGGTGATGTTTTCAAGCCAAAAGGGAGGCAGGTCCACTGGAAGTGGCCATCTTGTGTGACAAATCCTGTTTTACTTCTGTCTTCCACCCGTAATGGTATTGCCCAAAATGCTGAGTTTATATCTAGTGTAGTAAAATACTTGCAATTTCTAGTTTTAATAATTAGATCATCTATCAAAGGAAATGGTTGAGCTTGTGGTATAACTATTTTGTTTAACTCTCTGAAATCTACACATAAACGGGATTTTCTATTTTCACCTTTTTTAAACGCCAATGTCACTGGAGCAGCGAAAGGACTGTATGATTCTTCTATTAAATTGTTCTTTAGTAACATCGATATTTGCTCTTCAATTTCTAATCTATCTTGTATTGTACATCTGTATGGTCTTTTACTACAATATTTATTTACTTGTAAATCTATGCGAGCTTCATAATCTTTAACTGAACCTATATCATACTTGTCCTTAGCAAATATTGTTTTATATTCCTTTATAATTTTCTCTATCTCAATTTTCTTTTGATTATCTAAATGGTCTGTCATACTTATAAATTCCTCTGTTTGTATGTGTTCATTGAAATTTACTCTATATTTTTTTATATTATTATCTTCATTTCTGTTATCTTTAGACATCCTGTCTATTTTATTTGTTATTTTCTTTTGTTCTATCTGCAAGTTCTCATTTTGGGTTAATCTGAATTTCTTTATCATATCTAATCCGATTATGAAATCATCAAAATCTTCATTTTCTACTATGTATACATCCACCTCTTCTTCTAAATCAAATATTTTAATTTTTATTGTTATCAAGCCATCCATCTTCTTCACACCATTAACCGTTCTCATGTATGCTATGTTCACATCATCTTTTTTTTCTTTTACTTTTATTAATCTTGAATTTATTATAGAAATCTGTGAGCCTGAATCATAAATACCACTCACTTCTAGTTTATTTTCTAATAAAAGCTTGATTTTGATTAATGGTGTGCTTACTAGTTTTTTTCTCAGTATTTATGTCTACTTCAATTATGGAGTTATTGTTTACATTTTTAGTTTTAAGATCTTTTTCAGGTTCATTTTTATTTTTCTTGAACCAACATGACTCCTCCGGATGATATCTAATCCCTTTGTCCAAAGACTCACAAGTCTTACATGACTTCTTCTCATAAGTTTTATTTTTATTATAAAATGTACTGCTCTTTATGTTAGTTGAGTTTTTCTTATACATCGTGCCTTCATATTTTCTTATCTCGTTGAACAAGTCAGTAGTGTTGTTGAGTTCATCCCTGTTTAACTTATTTAAGATAAATCCAGGTAAACCAGTTGCAATAAGATCTATCATTGTTTTGGAATCTATAGATTTGTTTATATCTAATAAAAGCCGTTCTTTTTTTATGGCATAATCAATTAACTGTCCTTCTTTATACCTAAATGCGAGAGCATATGTGACTATGTCCCATCCTTGGTTTTTAAAAGTTTCTAAAAACTTGTCTTTCCATTCACTCCATTCAGAATTTATTGTTAGTTTTATGATCATCGAGCTATACCAATCCAAACAAGGTTTATCTAAAAATAACCTCAAAATATCTATTTTTGTCTCATCTTTTGTTATATTAAAGCGCGCACACTCTTTTTCAAAAATTTCTATCCATTGCATCGCATTAGGATTTTTGCTTGTGAATTTTTCAATAATAAATTTTTCTGAGATATGTTTTAAGTTATGTTGACTTTCTTTCTTAGTTGTAGTTTCTATTAATTGTTCCAAGATTTGTTGCAAAGTGTCATTTTTGTCCTTTGCTTGTGTTGTGCTCACTTCATCTAAATATTGATCTAAAAATTGCATATTACCTTCCTCATCTACATATGTCTTCTTTAGATTTTCATCCAACTTTATCCATACTTTTCTACTCTGGTGTCTTTTTTTAATGCTATTTTTTACTTTTGTGAAAGTGTTCGTTTTAACAATATATGTATGATGACTCACCGGCTTCAGTTCCTCGGGTAAAACATAACATTTTCCTTCTTCAGTAGATATTGAGGTTATAGCTAATACATTTGATTTGCCATCATTTGAGGCTATTATTGTAAACTCAAATTGAAGCCGGTCCATCTTCTTTTAGTTCACAAAAATGTCGTTTTATAAGACATTGAGGATCTCCAAAATTAAACACAAATTGTTTCCCTGAAATAACAAAGAAACGACATTTAAAGTTCACTATATCTCGAGTCCTCAATCACATTCTTTCTATGAGTTTTTATTACGACAAAAATGCACACAACAATTTCAGCGTCCCTCGCCATTTTAAATCATCGACACAGATCAATATCATAGATACGCGACAGCTGATACGCGAAGCGCGGCAAATTCAAATGAATGAAATGTCACTCATTTCATTACAGATATATTAAACTAAAAAGACATATTCGTAAAGCTCAAAAATTGGTTAAAAACCAGAAAAAATATAGAATTCAACGCCGTCACTTACTAAATAAAATGAGTAAATATCACTCACAAAACCATGAAAACAAGGTTAAATATGAGAAATATGTGGAATTTCTCAACTCAGAAATTTCTAAATTAGAAAAATCATTACAGTATATCTCAAAGCAGTATGAGCTCTCACAAAATCAGGTTCAGGATCATATACAGGCTGCGGAGGAGTTACTCACCATTGGTAACTATAATATGGCCCGATTAGACTCATTAGTAGACCGATGTCAGTGCTCAGATCTTACTCCGGAGGTTGATCCTATAGTATATAAATGCAAGGAAGCGGCCTCAGAGATAGGAAAAACCAATACAAGTCTTTCATATACTGAACAGAGGAAAACTTTTGTAGTCTCAGATAGCATGGGCAGAGGATTTGGTGACTTACTCCGTAAAAAGCTGAATCAAAATGTAATCAATTTATGTTTCCCTGGTGCCTCATATGAATACATAATAGAAAACATTAGAGAAGACCTATTGGACTCCTTTTCTACTGTTATATTGTTAATTGGAAATAGTCTCTATGTAAATAAAAAACATATCTTAAAAAGCTTTGACCACTTGCTTGGCATACAAAAAAAGACTGGGTGTAAGTTTATCTTTTGTTCATTTCCATATTCAGAATTTTTCACCCAAGTACAAAATAAGCACATACATAATCTAAATGAAACATTATTTAATATAACTTTTACACATAGAGATTATTTTCATATATTCGATACAAATAGATTTGTTAAAAAGTTTAGATTGACAGATGGTACAATGTACCTACCTTTATTTTATAGGAAAAAAATAGCTACTCTAGTAGCCTGTAATATAAATGACTCAGCTATATTTAGCACAAAGTCAATGAGTACATGTTGTACTAATAGTAGTGACGAAGTTAGTAATTTTACTAATCAGCCTATTTTTACATTAACAAATAGTAATAATACTATGAAAGATTGTAATAAAAATTTAAACTAAATTATAAGACAACGGATAAGCTCTGTAAAATCTGTCTTGTACATCAAAATATTCAGGGCTTACCCGGCAAGGAACACGAAATAGAGATGTTTTTAAATCAATTCAAAATCGACATTCTCTGTCTTACGGAACATTGGCTAAACCAAAGTCAATTGTTGTTGAACCTAAATAATTACTCATTGTCAAGTGCGTTCTCAAGAAGGACAGCAATCAGAGGTGGTTCCTTGATAATAACACGAGACAACTTAAATTGTAAGGAACGAAAAGATATTGTCAGTCTTTCCAGTGAACGCACTGCAGAACTGTCTTGTGTTGAGATGGAAAGATATATTGTAGTTTTTTGTTTACCGACCCCCCTCAGGTGACCTTAAACAATTTCAGGATATAATGGAGGAAGTACTTAAACGACTGTCAGTTTCGACTAAAAAAATATTAGTATGTGGCGATTTTAATGTTGATATCTTATTGAGTAATTCAAATACTGTTCAGTTACTCAATTTATTTAAATGCTTTGATTTAAATAATGTGTTTAGAGAGCCCACTAGAATAACACAAACCTCGGCCTCCTGCATTGACAATATATTTTGCAACTGTGAGATTTTGGATAAGGCTATAATAAATAAGCTTAGGTCTGATCACTGTGGTCAACAAATTTATGTCTTAAATAGTGTCGTCAAACTGAAGCATATAGTTAAATGCAGACCCATAACAAAAAATAAGCTAATGCGGTTTAAAGATAAAATATCTACTACAGTTCCTGCCCTAGTCTTTGAACATGAGCATCCTGATAGCATTTATGGAACCTTATTCAAAGCTCTAGATACGGAGTTTAATAATATATTTAAATTGAAAAATATAGATGTTATGAATAATAAATTAAAGTTCAGCGATTGGGCAACTCCCGGGATTCATAAAAGTAGAAAAAAATTGTATGAGCTTTATGAGGAAAGACAGTTTAATCAATCTGCAATTTTCCGAGATCGGGTTAAAACTTATTCAAAAATCTTTAAAAATGTTTGTATGCAAGCGAAATCTCTGCATTTTAAAGAAAAAATAACTCAATCCGATAACAAGATAAAAACAACATGGAATGTAGTTAATAGAGAAGCAGGAAAAACCAAATCTCGCAACTCCAAGATCGAAATAGTTGCTAATGGTAATAAATTAACATCAGACATAGAGGTCGCGAATACCTTTGAAAACTACTTCCAGAATGTTCCTGTTTTGTTAACGGATTCTTTAAAGTCCTCACCAACAACAGCTCAAAAACTTTTAAGGGACAACGTGAAAGAGTGCTCTATCGTATTTAAATTTGAACATATCACTGCAGCAGACATAAAGAAAACCTCCCGGTCGATAAAAATTAAAAGAACTGGCGACCTTTGGGGAATGTCTGTGCAAGTGGTTTTCAACATAATCGACACTATTGCCCCATGTTTGGCTATAATATTTAACCAATGTGTTGATTTAGGTATTTTTCCAAATTTAATGAAACATAGTAAATTGATACCGCTATTTAAATCTGGGGATAAACAAGATCTTAATAACTATAGACCAATTTCAATCTTACCAACACTTAGCAAGATATTTGAAAAAATCATACTGGACCAACTCCTAAGTCATTTTAACTCAAATAAAATTCTTCATTCCGAGCAGTATGGTTTTACTAAAGGCAGGAACACCACTGATGCAGGTGCCAAGTTATTAAGTCATATCTATGATGCCTGGGGACAGTCTCAGAATGCTATCGGAGTCTTCTGTGACCTGTCCAAGGCTTTTGATTGCGTTGAACATCAAACGCTACTATGTAAATTAAGCCATTACGGTATCAAAGACAGAGCTCTTGATTTCGTTGCCTCTTATTTAAGTGATCGAACACAAAGGGTATGCATAAATGACACAAAATCACAGGGTTGTTCCCCCATTATGGGTGTGCCACAAGGTTCAATATTAGGCCCTTTTCTATTTTTAGTGTATATAAATGATTTGCCACACCATGTAAATGGTATTTGCGAGATAGTATTGTTTGCTGATGACACTTCCCTAGTTTTTAAAATAGATAAAAGTAAAGAAAATTATGACGATGTAAATTGTGCTATCGCGCACGTATCGCACTGGTTCACAGTTAACAATTTGGTTTTAAATTCAAAAAAGACTAAGTGCATTGAGTTCGCACTTCCAAACGTAAAAAAATTAGTTAGCAACAAAAAGGTGATTGTGAATGGAGAAACACTAAAAATGGAGAACTCTACAGTATTTCTGGGGGTAACCTTAGATGATAAACTACAATGGGGCGCTCATATTGAAACTCTGGCAGGTAAACTTAGTTCAGCTGCCTATGCTGTGAGAAAAATTAGACAATTTACAGACATTGATACAGCCAAGCTTGTTTACTACGCCTACTTCCACAGTGTTATGTCCTATGGTATTCTATTATGGGGCAAAGCTGCTGATATTCAAACTATATTTGTATTGCAAAAGAGAGCTATTAGATCCATATACAAAATGAAGCCACGCGAATCTCTTCGCCAAAAATTTAAAGAAATAGGCATTCTTACAGTGGCGTGTCAATACATTTATAATTGTCTACTGTTTGTACGTCAAAATATTAATAATTACAATAAACGGATAGATATAAGTAACCGTCCAATTAGAAGTGGAGCACATAAGTTAGTTGTAGTGCCACACCGTTTGCGTAAGGTACAAAAGTCCTTTGTGGGGTTGAGTGTACGCTTCTACAATATGATCCCGAAGTCTGTCTTGGACTTACCTTTGCACCGGTTTAAAGATACTGTCAAAAAACATCTAATAAATCAGGGTTACTACACCATTGAAGAATTTTTAAATAACAAAGATTCTTGGAACGATAGTGATATGCTTCCATCTCCTCACGAGATATCTTAAAAATATTGTTTCATACTAAGTACTAAAAATTGTATATTGAGATATTTTTTTTTTTAAAAGAGCAAGTACCGAGTTTCTTGCCAGTTCTTCTCGGTGCAATCCTGCTTTCCGAACCTGGCGGTAGAGTCTCGACATTTTCATGAGAGCTTATATCTAAGCCTATGTGAAATAAAGAATTTCATTTCATTTCATTTCATTTCATTTCTAAATAATAATTCTAATTTCGAACGGCCATTGCAGATAGGCGAACTTTAGCAAGCCTTTAAAAGTATATAGACTTCGGTGCCAACAAAGGAAAAGTGGAGTGTACTTTTTATAAGTAGAATGAGAAAGAAAAGTCCTTTCAAATTTATTGCTAGAATAAGTTAGAGCCATTTTAACGTAAGTCTGTATTGGAAATTTATTCTGTTTAGTGAAGCCACCAATATGTTTAACATAGTAACTAATAAATAAAATTATCGTGTCTCGTGTTTGTTATCGAACTTCTGATTCAAATTGTTATGATATTATCTGTGTATCTTCGGTAGGCCTGAGGTATGTCGTAAGCTATTTTTTTACATCCCTAAATTGCAAAACAGCGTTTTCAGGTCAGTACATATAAAAATAACCTAGGAGCGTACTCAACAACTACACAAAGTAGTTTCTACTATATCGAAATCCCGGGTCCTCGAATATTTTATAGATATTGAGCCACCGTCTTAGTAATATCCTTTTTGGAAAACGAAAGGGTTCTTTACAAGGAAGGGCGCTGAAAGGGCGGCCATTTTTTTTAAATGACGGGTTCTATCTTGAATATGCAGAAGCTGTCGCATCGTTCAACATCATTAGACCGGGAAATAAGACCGTCGGCTCGGAATAGCCTCCTTTATTCTACGCGTGGATAACATTTACGAAGGATTAGGAAATGTTACAATTTGTATGCCTTAATCATTTTTTCTTGTATAATATTAAGTAATGCATCTCTGCATTACTTAATAGTAATGTAGTTTAAAGTCATTCATATTGAAAATACATACTTAGTATTTCAGTACAAACATTGACTCCATCAACAATTAAATAAAATACTTTCGATATAAAAAGTTGATACCGATAATTAAAATTTATAGTTACGTATTATCGTCCGATGAAGTACTATATTATTAACTTGGTATTAAATGAAAAACTTATCAATTAAAAAGGAAGTTTAATTTTCATCTCGTAAGCTCTTGTCCACCAACTATGTAACACTTATTCGCAAAACTTTTTCAAGTTTTCTAGATATTCGTAAATGATGAAATCATAATTCAAGTTCTTCCTACCGGAGACATAGTTTACTATAATGAAAAACAGCAAAATCACAAGTTAATTAATCTTAAAATACATCATAGATACATATTTATAAAAAATGCTAACCTACATCCCACACCAGGTGAGAGTTATAAAATTCGTCACGGTTCTGACACTGGCAACCACTAGAGTGCCACTACAAAGTTATAAATTTTAAAACCAATATGAGAAAGAAGTTCATCTGATGTTAAGTGATACGCCTACTCATATCAGATGCAGTGCAGTTTGGGACTTATAGCATTCCAATTCCGTAAGATGCGACGTCATCCTATAAAACATATGTTCTAAGAACGTCTCTTTACGCCCAGTAATCTCGCCGCCTGGCGCCTACAGTCTTATACACCGAAACACTAATGTATAGTGCTTTACTGCAGTATTACTGACACTGCGGTGGTTACTACCGAGGTACACTCTGCAAGAAGAATGCTACTACCATTTTGGTAAAATGAAACGAAATTAAAAAATGTTGGAAAATGATCCCTTAAATTGGTCACGTGACCTTCGCGCAATCTTGTAAATTTTTTTAATGCAGTGCAATAACATTCTTGAAAAAGTAGATGAGACCATAGGTGGATATAGCTGCGGTTTAAATTACGGATAAATAACTATAGATAGAACTTACAAATAGAATTCGATTACTTAGTAAACTACAGTTGACAATGAAAATAAACGAAAGCGACAGAATGGCATAAGTAAACAAAATTAACTGGTTTTAAAATCGATGTAATTTACAGTGGCGCATGCACTGAATTCAGTTACGCGTACTTCATTACGCCCATGCTCGCCCGTATTCAATTATAAATTAAACAGCCAGTCGAGGACATCACGTGTATTAAAAACTCATTTATAGAGCTCCTCTCGGTAACGCTGAGCGATAACAGTTGGTCGGACGGACACCCGAAATCCGTATGACTATGAGTTTGCAATGGGTGGCTTTCCGCCCCAGACCATAGTGCTCGGTGTTTTCCATGTGTTTTCTGCCTAAGATGTAAAAACCGCATAACTTAAAAAAATATAGTTGTACCAAAAAGTATTTGAGAGCATACTGCATAGATAATAGAAATATAAATAAATATCTGGCTTGGTTTTAATGTATTTCTGCAAATAATAGAAAAATTGGCCTTATTCGTTTATATGGCGAAGCAAGTAAAAAGAGCACCCTCGTTAAAGAACCACAGAACTAAGTTTGTTTGTTGATTTTTTTGTTTTTTCTGCGATTGTAATTATATCTATAATTATTTCAGATTTTTTCATTGGTTTTCGTATTATAGATCAATGGTTTTCGCAGATAAGAGAGAGGGCGGTATTTTTTTGACATTTCGCCCGCCAAATGAAAAATTGTAATTATTTAGAATGTACAGCAAATCCCTCTTATAATAAGTATGATACCTCACAGGCTACGAACTATAATTTGAAATTGCACTATTTTATAAAATTTTCAATGACCTTTATGTCGGGACGTATGAAGACGTATGAACCTAGTATGTACCTAGGGGTTCCATTTGAACAATTTGATAATAAACCCTAATTGAGATTGATATAGAATGCATAAAAATTCAAATTTTTTGGTACTTTTCTTTTTATGCAGTGATGTTTCTAATCGATCTAACCTTACAACAGCTAGGGTAATATCCCGGAATGTAATTAGATTTCATGTGTACAAAGGCGACATTGTCTACTTAGCTCGCTAGATTTATTGCCAACTGACCCTCTCCCAACGGGGAAGGATAAATGAGACGTGAGGTAGCGATACTAATTATCCCACAGGAAGCCATGCTTTCTACTTGTGGAGCCATTAAATATCAGAAACAGTTTGTCGTTTCACAATCCTCAATAATCAGCCAAAATGCAAAAAGATTTACTTAAGTTTTTTACATCTAATCTTTATTAATAAAAGATCCTGACCTACTCATTCATTTAATAATTACGTAGTGACTGACTTATCATTGTACAACTCTTTGCAAAATTTTGCATAAAGATTCCCTTCACAATGTAAACAAGGGTCTAAGAAAAGACTTCTTCATTTCTACGGTATTTTTTTAAACGATCATTATATGTACCTAATTGCAAATGCAAAAGCTCGACACACAGCTCCTGATGATTTAAGTAATGTAGTCTGAGGCCTGATGCTTTACAATTGTAAATAAATAAATAAATATGACTTGACTTGACTTTGTCAGGACACATACATCGCAATCTAGCCCCAAAGTAAGCGACAGCTTATATTATGGGCACTAGAGAACTGATAAATATACATAGGTAGATACAATGTATGGGAAAACATTCAGACACTAGAACACATTCACGCAGACATTTTTTCAGTTGTGAAAATCGAACCTACGACCTTGACGCAGTCACTGCACTATCGCTACATCCAGTTGTCAAAATTTAAGTCAAAGCGCCAAGATAGCTGAAAAAATTTTTTTAACTAGCAAAACATCGACGTTCAAATAAACTGCAAATAATAAAAATTAGACGTAAGTACAAGAAAGTTTTAGATTTCGTTATGAATAAGGTTATCTATCGAAGTTCAGAACTGGATTGCAAATACAAGATTCAAGATAAGTATCAGACTGAAGGCAATCGGAGGTGGGTTTGCTGAAGGTGCCAATACATTTCCCGACGCCTGAACGGTCAGGTAATTGTGGTTGAAACTTATCTCGGAGTGGAACGTGAGCGGAATTCCAAACAACCCGTGGCTCTTGTGCAAATTATGAATTTTCTCAATGTTTACCTTTTCTGTACAAATTGTTTCGAGGATTAATGGTGGTTCGCCGCTGCGATTTAGCTCTCCGTAAAGTTGAGACGCAATGTAATTTCTAACCGCCTACGAGAAAGAAGTTTATCAAGTAAAGTATTCTAAAATATTCGGATAAGTTATTTAAAAAACTAAAAAAATAAACTTATGTAATATGTTTTAGTTTAAGATTTTTTACTAAATCTCTCTTATTTAAATGATATCAATGACTAAAGAAATTTAGTATTATATAAGTTAAGTTAAGGCTAAGTTTTTTAGAAATTAGGTAAATCGACGTTTTTCTGTTAGGTATATTCTTCCGCAACGCTGCATCTCGCACCTACCAACGTATTCGTGAGAGTCAGAAACACAAAAATAAATGGAATATTAAATTAGTAAAATCTCTGGGCAAATATTTGGAATTTAAAGTGCACTCAGTTTTACATACCAGAACTTGGTCAGTTTTTCAGAATTCAAAGTGAAGCTCAATCAGTGAATTTAAAATAAAATAAATCCGTAGAGAAATATCCAGAGTATGTAAAAGCTATTAGGTTTTAAGCCGATTTTATTTAAAATTGTATTGAATACGGTCATTCCGTTATGGACGAGGTCAGTGGTATGGAATGAATAAAGAATAAAGATGATGATACGAGTATACTAGGGTAGCAACGCTGAAAGAAAATCCAAAATTAGGATTAAGTTGTTGCTTTTTGTACCTTTTAGTGTGCAATAAAATAATAAATAAAGAAAAAAAAATATTGCTGCCATTATTATTTTTTTAGTTGGTGACATAGATACGAGAACACTTGTGCAATATACTGGATATTATACCAATTTCGTTAATTTTTCCTGTAAAAAAATTATTATTCACCTATAGGTATTTTTAGACTACTTACTTGATATTTTTTTGTAAATTTTACTATTTTTTATTATTATTTATAATAATTAATAAGTTTGTAAGTACGGATGAATGGATAGATACTCTTTCACGCCGCAACTACTGAAACGATTTAGCTGAAATTTGGGACATACTCGTATAGGTACTCGTAGATAGCTTATAAACCCGGATTAACACCTAGGCTGCTTTTAAATCCATCCGAAAAACTGAAATTCACGCGGGCGGAACCGCAGGCAACAGCTAGTATTTTATAATTTTGTGTAACAATTTTTTATATTTATTATATGTAATAAAAATACGAGTATTAAGAGTGCTAATAACCCTCCGTGATCAGACCCTGTCAAGTAATCACGGTGGAATCTTATCTTGAAGGTAAACGTGCAAGGAATACTAAGTAGGCTTCGGCTCTTATGCAAAATTCGATATAAATAAAATGAAAACATTTTTCATAATTAAGTTGTTTCGTTATTGATTCTTTTTTTTGCTCCAATATAACAAAGTTAATAAATGTTCATTAGTAGGGTTCAACTAATTTATGTTTTATTTCTTATAAATAATTCCTAAAAATTTTGTTAGTATCTGTTAAATTTTGTTGTTTTTAAGCTATTGTATAGCTTCTATTACGGGCCTTGAGCGTGGAGACCAAATCCAGAAATTCCGTAACGAAAATAACCTAACCCCCCCCTCCCCACTGTGACCGGCCCGCTATAGTTTGTTTTTGTGTTGTATAAAAGGTATTTTTGCGTATTTATGGTTACACTGTTTTGTATTTGAAACTGTGAGTTTACCTTTCAGTGCACAATTTGCTCGTTAAAAACATCGTTGAAAAAGATTTTGGTCTCAGTCACGAATACCATTCATTCATTCTTAAAACCATTCTTAAGAGGCCTGTGAACTACAATTTCTCCATTCATTCAAAATAACAAATCATTAGTAATTCGTGCATATTTGGATCATGTTGTGGTGTTATTCGGATTCATATAGTAATAATCGATGCTCCTGGCCATATTTGGTTCGGAAATACTTCTTTAAAATGAAATAATAATCAATTTTGATCATTTATAACTTTGGTCGAGTTCCGTAATACCAAAAATTATGAATGAAAACTTGTAACTTTTTTTATTAACTGGTGTTTTTCTTTAGCTGAACAATAAAAACTGTGCTCCTGAACTAATGCGACGTGAGATAGTGTTGTTTTTTTTTACAAAACAAATAAGCAGAAAACATGTCCTCCTTGACATAAAAATAAGCAAAACTAAATTCGTTTACAATTTCGTTTAACAAAAGTATTTCGGAACCAAATATGGCCGGGAGCATAGATTACTACTATATGAACCCGAATAACACCACAACATGATCGAAAATTGCACGAATTACAAATGATTTTGGTATTACGTTTGTATGGGAGACACCGTGGGTCAGATGACTCTTAATGCTGCATAGTAAGTGCTATAGACGAGATATTTAGTGTTGGGTCACGTTGCGTGTTGTTAATTTCCACCATATGAGATGATTTGCGCAAAAAATACTACAGAGTTACGACACTACCTACCATTTTTTCCTTAGAGCAAAAGGATTTAAGCGTAGGGTGAAAAAAAGTTAAGAAAAATAACATTATTTTATTCGAAACAAGTTTGAATTTTAAGTATCAAGAGGTGCTTCATGATGTTTAAATTTTCAGCTGCACAGAGTACCTATTCATTAGCTAAATGACCGTGTCTTATTTAATGAAAAGGGAAACTCAACAATACATTTTTGTTTCTTTCAACAAAGAAACAGGTAATAAGAAGGTACAGAATTTTTTTAAATTTAAAACGGAATCTGATAACTGTAATTAGGTAGGTACAGTAACTATAAACTCAGAAAACCAAGAATTTAGTGACAACCCTTCAGTACATAAACAATATTAATGAATTGAAATAATTTCAATCAAATGACATGACATTTTAACTTTTTACGTAGTCCTATTGTTTAATTAGGACGCGTCGAGTCGTAGAGATTCCTTATAGCAGATAAATGCTGACAGAACCTTTGATTTTTCAATCAAGCTTTGGTAGTTGCGTTTTAACGAGAATTATATCCACTGGAAACAAATTACTCTTGGAAATATGCAGTTCAAATTAGCTTATTTAGACCAGTGCAGAACTTAGAAAGAAAATATAAGGAAATAAAAAAACACATGCGTGTTTAACTACTAGGAAATAAAGCTAAAATCTTGCATTCACAATAACGCTTGATCCAATTAATTTTTATTCATAAGGATTTTTCTAATTTAGTTACTCAGTTGATGATAAATTAATTCTTAGTTATGCAATAACGCGTTTGAAAAATTAATTGGTTGCAAGAATTTATAACGTTAAACCTTTAAACCTAACAAGCAATAAAAGAAATATCCCGTAGAGCATTGTGTTTCACTTTACATTCATTTCTATCATATAAATGCAGGTCGACGCATCCTCTACTACCACTCACACCGAAGTATTTTCTAATGATACTGAGTGCGTCAATAGCAGATAAATAAATGAAGTTTAAACAAATTTAAGACCTGTTTCATACTGTTTACGGAAATCGTGCTAAGGCTACTGAACACAAAATTATATCGAAGATTAACTAACATGAAACATGACTTAGTTAAAATGATATCAAACCTTTTTTGCTTAAAGCGATCCTCATTATAAACAGAAGCAGGAAACTCAGGAGTATATTGGGCGGTGAACAATATTGAGAGGGTATAATGAAGTTGCCTGAAACTTCGCCTTTATTAGTTATGAAGGCACTCTTCTAATTTTAGCCGTTGTTTTTACAACCGCAGTAAGTACCTATAGGATCAAAACTTACTAATATTATAAACGCGAAAGATTGTAAGTATGGATGGATGGATGGATGGATGGATGGATCTTTGTTACTCATTCACGCCGCAATTACTGAACCTATTTGGGTAAAATTTGGAACATGGATAACTGATACTTAGATGAACACATAGGCTACTTTTTATTCCGGGAACATCTATTGTTCCCACGGGATTAGCGGAAAACTAAAATTCACTCGGGCGGAGCCGTGGGCAACAGCTTGTCAAAATTTTGTAATTGATGTTGGTATTTCTACTTATATTGTACTTTATTACAATGTTTTGTGTATTATAATTGATAGAAAAATACTACAATATCTCATTTTTCTTTACTAGTAACGTATCTTACGTTATTAGTAGTAACGTAAGATGTCTAAACGAAGTCAATTAAAGTAGGGTGACAAAAAGTGACTGAATGAGTGAAAATCGGATTACAGAATACCAAATAGTGCGTTAGGTACATGATTAATTTCGTAAAATGTTTTCAGTTAATGGCGACTCTAGTTGTGAATAAAGTACAATTGAGGTTCTAATCGTCAAATTAATATTTAACTACATCTTGCCTCCTTGTCTATCACGTAATTTCTTTCGACACAATGACGAGTAGCCCCACATACTTATTATCTTAAATTCGGATTGCGCTGGGTAAGAACATAATAGGAGCTGTAAAAATAGGCTATTTGACTAAATTTTGAAAATGATTTTAAAGAATTTATTACTACCTATTAAGCACATTACATTGATATTTCGCGGAAATTTAATGTAATTCCCTTTAAAAACCACTTGTAAAATTTCAATTTTCAAAACCGCGCCAAAAACGCCAATTTTGTAATGGCGCTTGTCATCTGACTCGTGACGTCACACGTTGTCAAACGCATATAAACAGACTACAGTACCGTACAGTTTAGTTGAATTTCTTCGCTTTTCTTTAAATTTAATAAAAATTAATATATTTTAACAGAAAGAATGGTGTACAAATGCTGTGTACAATTATGTACAAATACCTCCATAAATTGCCCTCAAAAAGTGTTTGTGTCTGTACCATGATACCTAAACCGAACTCCCATGAACTTCCTGAGTATTTGTCAACATAAACTAAAATGAGATAATGATTAATGATTATAATAAATAAAGGAAGGACTAATATGTTCGACGCGGTAGGTACTTACATTGCTGTTTTTATGTTTTTCAGTTCCGCGCCATAATAATCAGCATTATTCTTAAAGTAAAGTGCAACCATAAAAGCATCTACCTGTAGGTTGCTATTATCAGCTCGCACAAAATTTGATTCCATTCTGCGATTTGAAATACTTAATTCTTTATTTCCTTAGTATGTTTAGTTATAAAGTTAACCATAAAATTACTGTTTAAATAGCTAAAAGATAAAATAAAACGCCCGCCAAACAAAACACTCAGAAAAATCAGTACAAAAAGCTGTTGTTTTCCCGCAAATTTTCGAGTGTGACGTCACCAGAGTTGCAACCAATCACAGGGCGTTCCTGTCACAGGTAAAATATCAAAAATTATAACATTATTAAACTCTTATTTTGCTGAAAAATATACATATATTTGATTAAAATAAAGTGAAATATGCTTATTTACGTTGTTATTAGTGAGATTTACCACAATTTCAGGTATATTTTTATTGTTGTCAAATAGCCTATTGCTTGCAATACAGTGTATGTTGCATCCAGAGCCAGTAGAAACTCGAGTGCAACGTAGGTAGCGGTGTTCTCGATCGCAGGGAGCTCATGATATCTGTAATGGCCACTTGAGCTATCTGCTCAGCCGTTATTCTCAACAAATCTTCCATATTGCGGCCAACAGAAGCTCAATCAATACAATACATTGGTAGGTTGCTTTATTCCTTTGTTCCTTACAATAGTTTTCCCTGCGTGATTTTCATTCAAAGAGAAATCAACATCCAAACTTTAATCCTTATTATCTCGAAACCTGCCATCAATTGTGAGTTTCGGTCACAAATTTTAAGGGTTTTAGACATTTTGATATTTAATTTGGCTGACCTAGTTCAATGTATGTACCTAATATTATAATTTTAATTAAGGATTCCAGCTAAAGCGTTAAATTATTTATTTCTTCTAACTTGTTTATGTATTTAGGATAATAATTAGAGCCTGTGAAAATTATTCAACCTTCGGCTTATTGTTATTTAATTTGAAGCAAATACTTATTCTATCTTTTGTTCGATACACTGGTATCTAAATATTTGCTTGGTTAAAATAATTCTAAGCTTGGTCTAAATTCGAACAAAACTCACATTTCAGAAAAAAATAGGTTTTTTATGGCTCTGTTTGCCGGGTCCATTAAAGAGAGAAAAGATCGAACGGCTACAGTGGGGAAAATTCCGAAGTGAATAATTGACGCAATCGCTGCCAATCCAACTAAGCATTGCTCCTATATTGGTCGTATGAATTTCGTATACATTGATGCGTGATATTTTTCTGTAAAAGAGTAAGAGATGCTATTATCAGTACGATAATAACAACTCTTAGAAATGCATTTATTTTCTTTCTACACTTGTCTTTGCGAAACAATACTGACGTAATCCTGAATAGGTTATAGGCAGTACCATGTTTAATTTACACGGAACTCAGGTTTTATTAGTTTTCTTGACACAGAATATGGACATTTGTTTCATTACGCGAGACATTTGTATAAAAATTAAGTCGAGTCAACACAATTATGAACTTCTGTTACTAATAATAATATAAACGCGAAAGTTTGTAAGTATGGATGGATGGATCTTTGTTACTCTTTCACGCCGCAACTACGGAACCGATTTAGCTGATATTTAGAACGTAGATAGTTTATCATCAAGGGTCTCCTCTCAGACTGAGAGGGGTTTGGCCATAGCCCACGACGCTGGCCAAGTGTAGGTGGGGGGGCTTCAAACACCTTCGAGAACATTTTTGTGAACTCTCAGGCATGCAGGTTTCCTTACAATGTTTTCCTTAACCGTTGGGTAAATGATATTTAGTTTCCTAAAAACGCACATAACTCGGAAAAGTCAGAGGTGCGTACCCAGGATTCGAACCCGTGACCTCCTTATGAGAAGCAGAGGTCAGAACCACTGAGCTACCACTGCTCAAAGAAAGCTTATATTATGGATTAACACGAAGGGTACTTTTTGTCCCGGAAAAATCCATCGTTCCCACGGGAATAGCGAAAAACCGAAATTCACGCAAGCGGAGTCGCAGGCAACATCTAGTATTGGAGTAAAACAAGCATTTGCTATTAAAAGCCGAAGGGCCGAGGTAAATAATTACCGCAATCACTGCTAAGCTAACTGAGCAATGATCCGGAGATTTCCATTTACACTAGTGCAATTAATATTATTACCCACCGCATTCATATTGCTTTATTAAACTAATATTTCTATCAAATGGAGCCCTTTTTTCTGAACTTACTTATATTACACGAACTAATAAATAATTTATAACTTAATCATAAAGTTTTAATTTTTTTTTTTGATAAATTCTGTGCCTACTTGAAAATATTCTAGATGGATATAAAATTGTTACAAATCCAAAATTTAAGTAATTTTGAAGAAAATAAATTAATTTAAAAAATATTCGAAAAGCGTGTAGTACCCTACTATACACTCATTAAGACACCTACTCTTTACGCTTAATTATATTAGTGGAAACATTGTTTGAAAATTGAAAAAAAAAAACAGATCAGGAATGAAAAAATTTTCACCTGTTAAGAAAAAAATGTTACAAATATTACCTTAATATAATATTATTAAATCACTATAACCTTACAGAGGCATAGCCAAGGTGTTAAGAGCAGAGGCACAGAGTCGTTTGCAACAAAGGAGAGGCGGTGGACTGAATGATTGCCACAATCAAAGCCAAGCCGACTAAACAATGATTGAGAGAAAATTAACCTTCAGTCTGCGAATTCTCCCTTATTTTATTTCCTATCTTCCATCTACTTTATAATATTCAAATGAAAGTCAC
This sequence comes from Coenonympha glycerion, assembly GCA_963855885.1. NCBI lineage: Eukaryota > Metazoa > Arthropoda > Insecta > Lepidoptera > Nymphalidae > Coenonympha > Coenonympha glycerion. The sequence goes on along the minus strand of OY979637.1, from coordinate 7,564,193 downwards.
AATAGAATTTGCAAACAATATCATTTGTTTTGTTTTATGGCTTGTAAGTGGTTTTAAATTCAATTTTATTAATGACTAATTATTATGACTCCCGCCATTAATTAATCAGTATATAATTTTACAGTGATAATAAGTTTATTAGTCGTTTATTGTGTGCCATAGTGTTGTAGAGCGATAATTGTGATTTGTGATGAATTGCTGTGTTTGGGTAACTTATTAACTATGACTACTGTTTGAAGTGTAGGCGATAAAATTCCTGGGCATTATGAACTCATGTCTCAGGACAACGAACGCACTTCAGCCCAATGCATCATTAGCCATTTCATTCCAATACAACGTCTTGGAAGTCTACTCCTTATGTAAAGTCATGTCAAGTTATCGCCACTTGACATTATTTTACTTAAGGTGATCACTACAAGTAGAGCATCTTGCTTGTCTCGCCAGTAACCGTAGCAACACCGCTATCACCAACCAATGGACTGCTTGGCTGGTGCTTGGCTGCATAATTGACGTCAGCAATAACCAAATGCACAGTAGTAATCTCGTCACTGCTATAAGATTTTTTGCAGAATCAAGGGCCAGGTAAGCACCAGAGCACAAATAAAAGCCTTTCGACTCTTTCTTAACTCAATAAATCGCAAGAGAGATAACAAAAAATCCCGCCTGATATCGTTGTGAGTTTCTCCTAAATAAATGCAGGGTGAGTTGGAACCCTCGTAAACATAGTTATAAATGGAACAATGTATAGTAATAACATATTTAACAAATATTTATTAATTGACTCGTAAATAAGGTATAATATGTGACTTGCAGATATTATGGAATTTGATTTGATTTGGATATACCCAAGCATTTTTGATCTTCCATTTTCGTATTCAATATGTAATTGTTAAAAAAGCGAATATTTTTAAATCTTTGCAGCTTTTGAAATGGGTTTTTAATTCATTTATCTTGTCAATCTGATGGTTTAATCCTGTTGTACCTTTGTTGAATACGTAATGGCCAGTAATTCGTTTAGTGTTGCCATTGGAAAGAGCTTTAGTAATTGTTAAAAACTATAGTTGCAGCCACATTTACGTCGTAATTTAAGCATACAGTATAAAATTAGTCTTAATATAGCAAATATGTTAGAAGTTTTCCTTTTATCGCGTTCTGAAGTCGAAGAAGTTATGAAAGTTTTAAGAAGAAACTTCTCCGTCTGCGTTGCACTAGTTAATCAAACTGAGTATCGCAAAATATGAAGCTCATATTATGAGGTCGAAAGTAACATGAAAGGAGCTTTTCAATTTAACGTTTATTAATGTAAGACTTTTACTGTAGACTCTATATAATACCTATGTATGTACATATTTAAACAAACTATAAATAGGCGTGGTTAAGTTCTTATACTTCTTACTTAAAATATTTGCAATCTGCTAAAGCGTATCGTATTTTTGTTTTGACATTGTAAACTATTATTTAAAGAAACTCCTTTTGATGAAAACTTCTTGCTTATCAATGGCTAATACTTGTATTATATTTTTGTTCATGAATTATCTTTGCATGTAGACATAACATAATATTATAAACCTCACGAGTGACTCTTTTGATACTTAGGTTAGTGATGGAATTTGCTCTTTGATACGCCCAAAAAGCTTAACGGAATTTCATGTGGTCAGCATAGCTTATGAAAGGGATTATGCTGAAATATTTCGTAGGTAATATACTTATGAGGTTTTAGTTCTATAATAATTAATGGTGTTGATAATCTAAACTAAACTAGAACATGCTGAATACAATAATAATTTGAAATTAATGGATTGTTAAATGAAACATTTGCTTTTATTAATCCCCCAAAAAATCGATTCAGAAATCACGATAAAAATCGATAAACACGAATGAAATAAAATACACATCCTTCTTATTCTCAGAGAAAACATCGACAACGCATCGAATGAAAACTTCCTCCTTTTTTCTACCTTTCGTTTTCTCCTCTCCTTTCTGGAACAGGTTAAAATGCAAATACGGTAGATAGCTGAAACTATCTGCCTTAATTTCTGCAAATGTAATTAGATTTTCAAGTGTACAAAGGCGGCACTGCTCAGTTTGGTAGATTTACTGCCAGCTGACCCGCTCCCAACGGAGCTGGATAAATGAGACGCGAGGTAGCGATACTAATTATTCCATAGGTACCCTAGCTACACTACTGCCACTTAAATCTAGATCGTGAGTGATTTTATTATTTATCGTTTAGAAAAAAAATGTTGTGTGAGACAATATATTTTTTTAATATTTTAACAGTTGGTTTTTGTGCGACAGTAAAGTCGTTTTGAAATTACTCATAATTATTCACTCATTCATAGTCACAATATATTTTTTAAGGGAGAAACTCTGTTTATACTACACCTTCCCGGCTTCTTGCAAAAGTGCAGGTTATATGAAAATTTAACTGACTAAAACCAGGTAACATTGGTAGCTATGCTCTGTCCGTACGGGAGGCTCCGGGATCTCTTACCAACACACCGATACTTACGAGAGGCATCGGTGTGTGTAACGTAAATTATTGGACCTAGAAAGCTGAAATTTCATGCAAAAGTTCCTTTTATATCTAATGTTAATAAAGAATAATAAGAGATTTTTATTTTACATATAACAACAGAGGCGACTCGGCTAATTACTAATTCAACTTACAGTATCGTTGAAAATGGTTACCAAATATAGAGTAAGTACGAAAATAATCTTCGTCACATTTTATGATTTATACTCTCTCCACTCTGGTCTTCAAAGAAATGCTAAGCTTCAAACATGCTAAGATAGGAGAAGAGATTCCCAGAATCCTGAGTGTGACAATAATACAATACTTCATCAACTTGTTTTAACTTACAATTTGTATAAGACTCATGCACTTATACCAAGTTTTGCAATAAATATAATAAATAAATAATTTAAACATTGTTTTGCCATTAGGGATATAAAAAAATGGAAAACAACCTGCTCTCAGACCTAGTGATCATACCCTGAAAATTTTATGACAACCGGTCAAGCCGTTTCGGAGGAGTTTGGTAACAAAAAATTGGGATGAGACTTTTATACACGGTGAAAAATAAATGGTTTTAGATGTGAGGCGAGGTGAATCACTATTCGCAGTACTTAAATTTTTGCAATTTATTTTGATCCCAGTAGTAAAATATTTTTTTTTTTTGAGAAATTTTGTTTTTAAAAATTCGCAAACCAGTAGTAGTAGGTACTACTTCTCTACACGCCACGTACCGCGTAGTCACTACTATTGGTTAACACATTTTCGAGTTTATCTCGATTATTTTTTTGCAATAACAATAAAAATACTTATTTTTCCGTAACAGTGTAGGTAATTCGATAGTACTGCTAATAATAATTCACCCTGCTTAACATCAAAAACCATAAAATTTTCACCTTGTATATTAGAAAGTGATATTAGAGATGGAAAAACTCGCTACTCCCCTTTGACATATATTTAAAAATATAGGAAACTTAAGGTTATACTATCCTTTGCTTTAAAGTACTAGTAAAAAAATACTAGTAAATACCGCATGTGCACATGGCGGTCGGTAAGCCAGGGAAGTTGCAAAGTTAGCATCGTCTAATCACTATCGAGGGACCATTCTGTCTGCATGCTTCAATACTAACTCTAGGTATTATCTAGATAGGTACCTATTCCCAATGCGCGCTAGCCTTCTTGAATGCAAATAAGATTATAATATTATGTAAAATCAAAATAAATACGATAACATTGAGATATTTGAGATATAACGTTGAATTGAATCCTTAGTACTTTTACTTTAACGATTGAATTATTCTAAAAATATGAAATAGGTTGGTACTATCAAAGTGAAATTATTTTGTCTCCACGAAACTACATTTTAGTATTTAAGCTGTAAAGTTTGCAAAGCAGTTATTGTAAAGCAGTAATTTTGTACGAAAAAAATTATGCAGCAATTTTATTGATTGATATATCCTTTATTCATATGAATATTAAATGTAGACGGAAAGCAAAAAACAGTAGTGCGCAAAAAAAAGTTTCCGCACCCTAAACACACAATATTATGGGAAAGTCTACTTTTTGAGCAAATATACCTATTTCAAAATGTTATACGTCCAAATCGATAATAACTTAACTAGGTCTCCCTAAATCTCAAACGATTAGATAGTTTATTGCTTACTTCATTGTAAGCGAATTTCTTATTTGTAAGTACAGTCAGTACGAAATATAAGGTTTACGAATTTATAAGCGAGTCGTAATCAATTTTCGTATGTGTAAGTAAAGTTAAAGTAAGCATGAAGTATAGGGACATGATTTTGCAAGCGATCAAAGACACCTATACTATAGACCCGGCGGACCGCGCGAAAAAATGTCGCCAGTTTATGGGAGCAAAACCCCCCCGGCGTCAGTAGTAGTAAGCTGTAAGCCTACGCAGTATTTCGCAGGAGTTTCGACACATGGCTCTACATTTTCTTGTATGAAGAAGGTTTACGCAAAATGTTCAGATGGGCTCATCTTGATGTTATTATCATAGCAAGCGATAGAATTGATTATGAAACTAATCGCCGGAGTTTAACCTACCGTTTAAAGATGATTTCGAAGTTTTGTAAAATAAATAGCGAACGTTCACGTAACGGTTCGTAAGTCAGAGAAGTTGGAAAGTAAATGGTATTAGGATCGTCTAATCGCTGCCAAGGGAGCCCTCTGTCTCAGCCGGAGTGCTCCTCCACTACCACCATGCTCTTTTAATCCGCCTTCTTGAATGCAAATAAGCATTTGAAACGCCATTTAGGAACGGCTCTGTGGTTTGGTAAACATTCCTGTTATTTTTATTTCCTTAACAATGCTAATGCCACTGTTTTCCTTTTCCATTCAACTTAGAGAAGGCTTCTTACTAATAATAATTCGAACAATTACTATAAGTAGATATAACAAGTGGTATACAATACAATATTATGCCATCCAAAACAATAGCATGTAATAATACCTACATATCAAAAATTTCCTATGATCTGTCCATTCGTTTATTTTTCTTTGATACATGAGACAAATATAGCAATTGCGATGACCACTTCACGTTTGTCTCTCTCTGTTCCCTCGCTACAGCTATATTTGTCTCATGTGTCAAAAAGAAAATAAATAAATAACATCAAAAATTAATTTCATTAAAAAAATTCATGGAATTTATGCCAGAATAATAAAAGAAGACAAAAATACCAAAGAGATAACAGGATTTTTTGTATAAAAAAATTGCGAAATTATTACCTACATTAAAAGATTATTGACAAAGAAACTTTTTATAAGCAGTGTTTTGCAGCTCCCGGCTGTATTTTTTAATAAAGCAAATACAGTACAAATTATCTAGGTTTCCCCGACTCCGGCCAGCACTTACATTACATGCTTCAGTGTGCCAATAAACATGCTCACTTCGCAAAATTGGAAACTTTCCAGATATAGAGCACGGAGGATTATATATTTTAATAATGGTGTTTAAAATATGTCTCTAAATTAAGTTATTATCTAGACAGATTTCAAAGTCTAAAAGCAAAGCAGCTATTAAGGAATTATTGTGGGAAAGATGTGACGTATGTTGAAGCCAAAAATTTCTCAAATATGGCGTCGCACGTCGTACATTTCGGTATTGCTGACAGCACAAACCGCTGTCGGTCGCATACATTAGCGCCATTTTACAATTTTGACAAATTAAAAATCCGACTTCAGTGCGGAGCCTAAAAATATATGCGTGACGTCAGTTAGTGCTGATCCAAACTCAAACTCAAACAAAAAATATCTATTGCACATAGGCCTGACATACAGGCTCTTGTTAAAACGTCATGACATTTGTGATTTGTCACATAAATAATATGGCGATAGCTCCAAGTCGCCTTAAAAAACTAAGTTTACGAGGGTTCCAACGCGCCCTGCATCAATCCTTTAATATGTTGGACCTGATTCATTCATTAGTTGACTCATGAACCCTAAAACAAGACATAATTTTACTCAGACAAAAATTCTAAAATCGAAAAATAATAACTAGGCGTCATTAAAATAGTAGTTCCCGCTTAAATTTTGGCGCTTATGTTGAAATCGTGAACAGTCACTTCAATTACCAAATGTGTGATAGAGTTTGAGTTCCTCCCGCTCATAGCTGAGGCGGCTCGGCAGTGATTGCGGCAATTATTCACCTCGACGCCTCCCCTTTGCAAGCCTCTGCCACTGCTTTACCGAGCTTGCTGAATGCCGACACCTATACGAGCAATATTTGCATCGTCAAATATCTTCTACTCGCCGTCGTCTAATCTCCGCCATAATCATAGGTAATTTCAAACTACAGAATACGTCTCCAGAAATGATAAAATGACGACAATAAAAAACCACATAATACGTATAAAAGTACGTTTAGTCCGGTTTTAAATGTATTTTTGTTATATTTAACTAGCTGTTGCGCTGTTGTTATAATATATAATTGTTGTTGTTGTTGTTAGATATAATCTTCATTCTTAATAGATAGTAGATATTTGATATGGTGTCACGGACTTTTTTTATAGGTTTCCGTCTTACATGATTTTGTTATATATATCGCATATTCGGGAACGGTACCAAAAAAATATAGGCAGAACCGCTGACCAGAGGCCAGTGGTTCTGCCGTTCGACCATGAACAACCTAGTTTTGAGATGACTACCTATAAACGAAGTGGTTCTAGTTCATTTCTAGATGTAGATATCAACAATAACAGGGACCACTACTTCTCTAGGACGGCTGTCAATATTAGTACAGGACGGGTGCATAATAAATCGAAGTGACGGTAACTCATGGTAATATTTCGAGGGAACTGAAAAACTACCGTGTAGATATCAAACGAAAGGAAGCGTACGACAAAGAGCACGTGGTCTGACACAAGATCCAAAAAACATTTCACTAACAAAACCGCGATGCGTTGGTTTCGAACAATGCACGTGGTCTAACCGTTCAAACAACCTTTTCACTATACACACGTTGGGTTTTATTATTCCGACGTTATAATCATGATATTTTCTCATACACGGGGGTAGTTCCTTAAGACTGGCGACTGCGAGCATGCTAACTTCCGATAACACAACAACATAGATATTTTCCACTCAACCAACGCAATGCGCGCGGTGTATGATAAGTACCCTGACCATGTAATAATATAATGTCGATACTTCAGATAAATTAAATGTCCATCACGGGTTTAGTATTTGAAGTAAGTTTATAACTGTCACAGAAAACGCGCAGTGTACGTCGAAACTAGCTTATCGCAATACGAAGTCCGTAGGCAAATCCGTGCTCGCCCGGATGCAAAAGGCGGGGTCAAATTGTACGCGTTTGTTAACTTATTTTTTTTTTAATGAATAATTTTGACAATGTTTTGATCCATATTATGTAAGGGTTTCATACGTGATATGTGTGATAGTTATTGTAATTACTGTTGTATGCTACACTGTATCAAATGATAGGCAGTTAATGTATATAATGAATTAAATATTAACAATGATTATGATAAGGTATTGGTTGGCACAGTGTGAATGCGTCATGTCGCGGACCGACCGTGTGCTGCCGCGCTCAATGCTACAGTACTGAACAATTACAATTAAAGGTTGATATAGTTTAAAACAAGTCAGTGATTTCAAAAATTTACATTTTCTATTTAGGAACTATTGAAAAGCCATATATTACATCAGAAGACAATATAGATAAGTACAAAACATTACAATCAATCTGAAGTTAACTCATTTCAAATTAAAAAAAATATTTCACATAGACCTCACTATACAGGATCTTATAAATACGTATAAAAATGCCATAAGTTACATCAGAAGATAGGATTAATATAGCTTGACCGCTATAAACTTGGCCGTCCCATGGTCTCCGGGACGCGGGGCGGGTGTGCGATTGGCTATACACGATACGATGTAATGACTCGCATCTTGAGAATTCTCCTATGGTATTTTCTTGAGTATGTATCATAATACACGTCGCAAAATTAATATTGTCGTGTGTAGCGTTATTCACGTCAGTCACAGCTGACAGCTGATTATTTGAGTGCACTGATCCCTATTCTATGGATCCACAGTGACCCAGCCTGAATTGTATAGAATGTTTAATCCATAGAATAGAGATTAGTGGTTGAGTAGCTCCCGCCCCGCGTCCCGCAGACCATGGGAGGGCCAAGTTTATAGCTGTCTAGCTATAAGTAGATAACATAATAATCAATCGAAATTTAATTAAGTCAAAGTCAAAATATCTTTATTTTACATAGGCCTAACGTACAGGTTCTTGTAAAACGTCAATATTATGTATTGTATTAATTTCAAATGTAAAGGTAACTTTAAAGTATTTCACGTGTATTTTTATTCCAAGGGTTACGGTTACAACATTTTAAGGATCACCTAAGTTACAGTTCTTGTGAAAACGAGCCCTAGTTCCCCAAGTTAATTTTTTGCCATTTTGTATGCATGACAAAAGTCAAACAAACATAAATAAAATGTAAATATTTATAATATTACTATTATTAGCTACAAATACAAAATCAGTATGTGTGTCTTAGAGCGCTCGGTTGGAAAGCTCGCGGCTCGAAAGTTCCTTTCGTAGAATGTTATTATTATTATTGTTGATTAACTAATACAAAAATGAAGTTAGCCCAAAATGATCACCATCTGCGCAATTACATTTTGAGGAAATGTACTTGCGCAGATACCTAACGCGCTTTCCTTCGAGGCGCCATTATACCGCAGTTGATACCCGAAAATGTGTTCAGGGCAAAGTTCAGGGATTTAAATATTTGTGACGGAAAAAATGCATATTTTTCGCCTAGCCCCCCATTGACGTATCTACTGTCCAAAAAAGAATTTCGTTTCACGAAAAAGGATCTTTCTAATGTATACCTATCTCGTGTAATGAAACTCCTCTGAAACTTCTTGGCCAATTTTTTGTGTAAATTTGGTAAGTCTTTAAACAAATTAAAAGGTAAAACAAACTTTGCAAGGTCAGCTAGTTTTTTTTAATAAAATATAAAATTTTTGTGTCACAGCACAGTGTTTGTAACAAAACTGGCCCTAAACAGCTTTTCCCGATTTTTTAATGAAATTTTTTATGTGTATGTAAGAAATAATGTATGGCAAAACAACATTTCTTCATTTTTTTCACACCCACTGCAAGTGCCAAAATTATGGAATGGAATGGCTCCCAACTGAATTTAACATCCGTACCCAAAATCGATCACTTTAGACTTGCAGACTTTAATATTTATTTTCACATTTCATATACAAATTATTCTACTGGAGTCTTATCTCAAAACACTGATACCAGGAGTCTGTCTCAATTTCGCGGCACTTAATACGAGCGTTAGTTTGAAGGAAAATATCAACAAACTTAGCTGAAAACCACTATAAATACACTTGGACTTGACACTGCAAATCAGGAAACATGAACTGTGAACATATTTTAGTAATACGAAGACACCATTTCGTGAAACCAAACACTTTTACTAATACTATTTTTATTTATACTCGTCAATAAAATAACTTCAATAACCACAGTTCTCGACACAAACACTTTCAAAATCGACTGTCGATTTTGAAAGCAATCGCCCCAGTAACAAAAAAGTTGAAAATGAGGCCACTTTTTGAAATTTAACCACATATTCCTTCTCTATGCTTACTGCGATATTCAAATACCGATTTTGAAATCATTCGGCCTAGTAACAAAAAAGTTCAAAATGGCGAGCACTTTTTTAAATGTTGACCACAAATTCCTTCCCTAGGCTTGCTGACAAGGTCATATGTCGATTTCGAAAGCATTCGGCCCAGAAATAAAAAGTTCAAAATGGCGCCCACTTTTTTTAAATTTTGACCACAAATTCCTTCCCTAGGCTTGCTGACAAGGTCAGATGTCGATTTTGAAAGAAATCGGCCCAGTAACAAAAAAGTTCAAAATGGCGGCCACTTTTTTAAATTTTGACCACAAATTCCTTCCCTAGGCTCGCTGACAAGGTCAGATGTCGATTTTAAAAGCAATCGGCCCAGTAACAAAAAAGTTCAAAATGACGGCCACTTTTTTTAAATTTTGACCACAAATTCCTTCCCTAGGCTCGCTGACAAGGTCAGATGTCGATTTTGAAAGCAATCGGCCCAGTAACAAAAAAGTACAAAATGGCGGCCACTTTTTTTTATTTTGACCACAAATTCCTTCCCTAGGCTCGCTGACAAGGTCAGATGTCGATTTTGAAAGCAATCGGCCCAGTAACAAAAAAGTACAAAATGGCGGCCACTTTTTTTTATTTTGACCACAAATTCCTTCCCTAGGCTCGCTGACAAGGTCATATGTCGATTTTGAAAGCAATCGGCCCAGTAACAAAAAAGTTCAAAATGGCGGCCACTTTTAATTTTGACCACAAATTCCTTCCCTAGGCTTGCTGACAAGGTCAGATGTCGATTTTGAAAGCAATCGGCCCAGTAACAAAAAAGTTCAAAATGGCGGCCACTTTTTTAAATTTTGACCACAAATTCCTTCCCTAGGCTCGCTGACAAGGTCAGATGTCGATTTTGAAAGCAATCGGCCCAGTAACAAAAAAGTTCAAAATGGCGGCCACTTTTTTAAATTTTGCCCACATATTCCTTCTCTATGCTTACTGCGAAACTTAGATATCGATTTTTAAAGCGATCGGCCCAGTAACAAAAAAGTTGAAAATGGCGGCCATTTTGTAAGTAAGCATATTATTAATTCCTTGCACGCTTGTTGCAAAGGTTTTTCAATTTTTTAAGAATTGTGGTAGTTGACGTTTATGGTGTTGATATTTCGCGCGTAAGTTCTTATAACTAAAGGAATAATTTATGAGTAAATCGAAATTTTGACGTTAGTTCCATTTTTGGCCACCGGGCAAGAAAAGTTTGTGGCAGAATACCTTCTCGTCAGGTGAAGTCGATCATCCACTCAACAACCTATATTTGAATAGAAATACCTACTCATACGACAAAAACAAATAAAAATAATATCAGTGAAACACCAAAAAAATACTTTTACCATTTTAATTCTGCTTCGCGCTTACCGGTGCGGAGGCGCGGCGGTGCCGCTAGCGCGTTAAATACCTATAGTTGACTTCGATCTTCACCTATCATATAAGTGAGAAACAGATTAAAAGGCAATACAAAGTTTGCAAGGTCACTCAGGTGTTACAGTGTTAGTAACAAAATGGCTCCTGCACGGCTTTTCCCGATTTTTATGAAATTGTTTGTGTGAGTATTCGGTAGGTCCGAGAATATAATTCAAACTATTTTTATACCCCTAAGTGAGAAATAATGTATATATGACAAAGCAACGTTTGTCGGGTCAGCTTAGTTTAGTTCGTCTTCTTGCTCGAAAAAAATACAAATAATATAATTTTGGCAGCAGCCACGCTGGCACTGACGACCCACCCAGTTTTGGATAGAGTGAGACACACAATTTCAATCGCGAGCGACGCGAAAACGAAGCGCTTCTTCAAACAGACGTGGATTCGCCTTGAAAACTGAGACAGCACTGAATTTTTCATGCCGCGGACTCTCTAATATAAAGCGATTTCTGGAGACCATTTTTTCATAGTAAAATGTATGGCGTTTTTCGCATAAAAAGATGATTGATTTGGAGGTCATATTATTTGCTCTGTGGTTTGAATTAGAAATAACTTTGACGGTAAATGCATTATCTATACTTTCGTCCTATGTTTTAACCAAAAATATTTGCAATTATAATAACGAAATGGCTTGCAGAGTTAAAATAGAAAAGGTTGTTTTAGATGTTTTTGCCTAAGTGACGCATTTTTTTTCTCAAAAATCAAGAATTATTTTATAAATGTTTTGCGGTGTTTGTGTAGACTCGTTTACTATCCATCTGAGTTTTTTTTTTGATGTCATATAATGAAGCGAGTGGTTCAATATAGTTAAATCCGTAACTCCCTTTTTCACGTTTTCCGCAGTCGCGCCCCTTAACCGATTGTAAATTCTACGCGTAACGCGTTTAATTAGTTTCTATCAACGTTTATCACTTCTTTACACGAGAACTGGGTTACGATAATTCAAGCCTTAACGAATCATTTTAACTACTCACTACTGAACACGTTTGTGCCGACCACGTTCTCAACTTTATTTTGCTATTATGAACACGTTTAAACACGTACTCCACAAAACAATTCCGATTCGACTACATCATTTGTTTTTAGAATTTAAACCCTACTTATCACGATAACACACTGATTTTACTTTTATCCTTTTTCACCCTGAAAATTCACACACACAAAAACACAATCATTACACAATATAAAAGATGAGAGTTAGAGTAGAAGCTCGCTTACCATCCATCTCCTTCAAAGGTTGCACCCAAAAAGTGACCGTCGCTCCGTTTTTCCCAACTTCCCGTAATTCTCCCCACCAGCTACTACTTACGTCACTGTCGGTCGCCGATTCACTCGCTTCGTGTTTACTGCGCCCGACCAGTAGAAGCACGTCAAATTGTTGCACTTTTATCAAGATTATAAAGTGGCTTACCAATTACGACTCTGATTACTCTGTATGACTTTCCAAAAATACCAACGGCATTTTGAGATCTATAGAGATAGATGGCAGGCCCGCTTTTAAACTCGCGTGTGCTGCCATCTATTTTCATCGGTACACCTGCTATGAAACCTAAGCGAGCTATCTCGAACCTAAGAATCAACATCCGTTAAGTCCTCATCTTTAATAAATAATAATTAATTAGTAAGTAGTTAATGAGAGATAAAAACAGACAAAAGACTATGCAAACACAATTTTATTATTAATGTAATTCCAGCAGAGTATGTAGTGGCGACATCTATCTGTATCAATCAAGTTTCTAAATTAATCAGACTACGAACTTTTTACAATCAAATTGATGAAGGCAAATCATAGAACAAGAATAATAATTAAAGCAAGTAACGAAAATAATCAAGTTTGGATTTAATAAGCGCTCGCCGAGGTTCCGCGGCGACACGGCCAGCTTGATGAGCGATGCGTGCCCTGCAGCGCCCCTGGGTCAGGCTTTTCTTTTCCTGAAAAGTTTTATCGTTAGTTTTCGAATGGTTTCCATTATCAACAGAATGCCAATGGGTTTATTAGCTACACCATGTAGTTTAGAGTAAATCATACAAGATGGTCATGCTATGCTCTATTTTATTTAGCTTTGTTATGAACGTAAGATATGAACAATGGTCTGTCACGTCTTTTGTCACGTTACAAAGTCGTCATCGTTAGTCATAATGATTAGCAGTGCATAAATTTTATTAAGGCAAGGAAATTTTTGTAGGGATACGAAGTGAAAAGGTCCACGCAGAAGGTCCTAGTGGAAGGAAAAAGAAATAGGACAAGGAGTTGGGAAGGTCGATGCTGTGGTCTGGGCGACTATATTTTACAGTGGTCCACAGGGGATGTCTCTGATGCTGTGGTCTAGGTGGCTATATTTCACCGCGGTCCACAGAGGAGGGGAGAGGATAGAGTCGATTAAGTGGCCGTTGCATCACCCCATGGCGTCAACGTGCATCTTTTGTGGCCACTGATCACCCCCGCGTTGATCAGTGTGCATCTTTTGTTATGTATAGTCACTGACGGCTCCACGTCATCAGCAACTTAGTTTATACTTAATGACTCTTTATACGATTTTATAGCACCGGATTCAGATTAAGTCATAATTAGTAGTCAAAGTCATAGTCATCAGTTAAATGAGTGAGTCGTGTAGTAAGTTTTAAGAGCATTGCGCGTTGAAAGAAACAAATATTCGTTTTAGTTTTTAGAAAACCAAATATAGGTAAACAAAAGGTTGTTCAGTCTCTGCCGACTCCACGCCGCCAGTGACTATTTTAATGTTTGTAAAAATTATTAAGTTAGTTAAATAACTTCAAATAAAATAATTCTTGAATCGTATGTGACGAATGATGGGCAAGAGTACATAAGAGAAAATAAAAAGAAAACTCTCACCGATATTAATCGTCCTGCTCACTCAAGTGACTGCTTGTCCCGGTCGTCTGCTGTACAGCAGCGTTGGAGTCGGAGATGGCGGGTAGTGTTGTCGCCACTCCTGAAGGTCCGGGCTGTTGATCGTCTTGCGGCGACACGGCTGTCGGCGGAGCCCCGTCCGGTTGAGGTGCGCGACGTAGCTGATCATGGGCAACCTTACGCGGTCGCCCGTGGTGGCCCATGACCTTCTTTACTAAATATCGGTCATTATCAAGGACTCTTAATACTTCGAAGGGCTCACTGAATCGAAGATCAAGCGAGGTTTGGTTTCTGGGGTTGTTTTTGATTAGAACAAAGTCTCCTCGTTGAAAATGACGGATTTTCGCTCGTCCTTTGTCAAACCTTGCTTTGTCTTTGGCAGCCGCTTCGGTCATCCGTTGCTGCACATGTGCTCGTAAAGCTTCAATGTTTATTGAAGTGTTTTCATAGTTGATTAGATTTAAGAGTTCAGGCGGTACACAGTTCTGGCGCTGTGTAAGGAGAGTGAGTGGCGCAGTACCTGTCGTGCTATTTGTAGTGCAGTTAAAGGCTAACTGCAGGGTTTCCAAGGCCGTGTGCCACTCCGGGGATTCATAATTCTTGATCATGACCAGTGCATTCTTGAGCGTGGCCATTACCCTTTCCACCTGACCATTAGCTCTGCTCACACCAGGAGATATAGCATGGATTTCAATACCAAACCTTTGACAGTAATTCCTGTATTCTCCTAGGAACTCTCGTCCACCGTCAACAACGATCTGCCTTGGAGCCCCAAAGAGGTGAACCACTTGCTTCAGGGCTGCAAGAGTGCTATGTTGGCTTTTATCATTTGAGTGTCGCAGTAACACATACTTAGTATATGCGTCTATTGTCACTATCACGTATTCTTGGTTTTCGGGTGTACCCAGCTTGCCGGTGATATCCATGTGGATTACCTCGAATGCAACCGTTGGTTTAGGTATTGGGTGCAGTACTACCTGCGTGGCTGCTGAGGTTTGCTTCGATGATCTGCATACAACGCAGTTGTCAACGAATTCTCTGACTGCAGAACTCATTTTATCAAAGTGATATGTCTCCCTGATTTTCTGAAGGGTTTTTTCCCAACCCGGATGTTGAAGGGAGGTATGGTACGTATTAATCAGGCTCCACTGAAATGACCTTGGCACTACTATTAATTTTTGTGCACCCACCGTTGGATCGACTCTTTGATACTTAAGAACATTATCTTCAAGAAGATAATCTTGCATCTCACCTCCATCGTGAAGGGTATCAATTATCATGCGCAGCTGAGGGTCTCGCCGCTGCTCAATGTTAAGCCACTCTAGATTCCTGGAAATGGCATTGACTTCCATAGGTTCTGGGTTTCTGCTGAGAAAATCTGCATGTTGCATTCGTTCACCCTTCCTGTACTCTATGTCGAAGTCAAAATTCTGGAGATACGCCCACCATCTGTGTATGCGGGGTAGCAAATTTTGCTTATGCTTCGAGGCTTTTAGTGCATTGCAGTCGGTTATGACTGTGAACTTACGCCCATACAGGAAGTGCCTGAAGTGCTTTATTGCCCGTACGACGCTTAAGGTTTCCAATTCATAGGAATGGTACCTACTTTCGGCGTCAGTAGTACGCATGCTGAAATATGCCACTACGCGTTGGCGACCATCGATCATCTGGACCAGGATAGCTCCGAAGCCGAGACTACTCGCGTCCGTAAAAAGCAGAATCGGCTCTCCCTCTTAGAATAAAGTGAGAACAGGTTCAGATGTTAGGCACTGGATTATTTTCTGTCGTGCCTCCTCATGCTCATGATTCCACTGCCACTTAGCACCCTTTTTCGTTAAGTTATACAACGGGATCATGATTCGCGCAAAGTCTGGAATGAATCGCCGAAAATATCCCGCGAGACCATTGAGCTGTCGGACTTGTCTGACAGTTGTTGGGATGGGGGACTTTAATAACGCCTCTACTTTCTTGGGGCTAGGACGAACTTTGCCTTCTTCAATAACATTGCCAAGATATTCAATGGATCTTTTAAAGAAAAGACACTTGTCTATATTGATAGAAAATCCGGAGTCGCGTAAAGCGACGAGAATCCTTTCCAAATACGAAAGGCCATTTGGAAAGTCGCGGCATTTGCTTATGATGTCATCTATATAGACTTGGGCTACGCTGTCATTATGATCTTTATTAGCGCTGCCGGGATTAAGAAGTGGTCCCAATGCGCGGTTTATGCACCTCTGGTACACAGCGGGTGCATTGCAGAGTCCGAAGGGCATCGTAAGGTATTCATATAGCCCATCGGGGGTAATGAAAGCAGTCTTCTCGACTGATGAAGCAGAGACAGGGATCTGGTGAAAACCGGATGCCATATCAAGCGTCGTAAAATATTTCCCCCCTGCCAGCTGGTTTATTTGGTCGCTTATTAATGGAAGAGGGTAGTGGTCACGAATTGTGTTGGCATTCAATTCACGGTAGTCTACGCACATGCGGTCACTACCATCCTTCTTTTTCACCAAGATAATAGGACTGGAATAAGGAGACTTACTCTCCTGAACAATATTGTTTTTGATTAGTTCGTCAACAATTTCTTTCACTCTTTCCCGCTCTACAGGACTTAATCGATATGGTCTTCGTTCGACATATTTATCAGGATTCTTTAAACGAATTTCTAGTTCGCCAGTATTGACGCGGCTTTTGGCATATCCCCACGTGAAAAGGTGAGAAAACTTATTCAGCAAGACTAATAACTGATTGATTTCAGATTCGTCAGTCAAGTCATGGTCAAGATTGTCAAAAATGGGACTGTCATTTCTCAATTGCATAACGCGGCGCTGTGGTAGCAAAGTCGCATTATTTTGAGTAACAATCACACTTAAACCTGTATCATGAAGTAAATTCGCGCCAATGAGAACATCAGACGTCATCTCACAGTCTGCTAAAACATGGAAAAGTATTTCAACATGAACACCATCAATGACGCAAATTGCTGTTAACGTACTCAGAGACAAAACTGGGAATGACCCTATGCCACGTAAGCAATTAGTTATTAGGTTCCTACGACCAGGTAGTTTGTTGGCAATAGATTCACGCATTACTGAGCATTCCGCCCCGCTATCGAAAACTGTATCTAAATCCACATCCCCTATTTTGATTTTCATATTATTCAGACGACGGCCCTTTTGAGAAATCGAGTTTACATTGTTGGAACGAACCTCTCTTTCCCGACGAAAGCAAGTTTCGAAGGTATGCCCTGTTTTTGAACAAAAAGTGCAGGTTTTAATGTTGCTTGGTTTAGGTGTAGGATTTGAGGGAGAAACCGAAGGGTTATTGTTTGGCGTACGCTCGGCGGTCGATGTTGGCCTACTACGACAGTTAATTAAGCTATGGCCCCTTCTTTTGCAAAAATCACAAAATTGGTTATTCCGGATATCGGTTGAAGGCTTAAAACGCTTATTTGGCGGATGGTTAGAGTTATTTGGTTGACCAGAACGTTTGGCACGAATACATGATGCCACGGAAATTAATTCTGGTACTGAAGTGGCGCGAGCATTCATTAAATCGATTCTTAGATGTTCGTCATTTATAGTCCCGATGACCGCCTCAACGGCGTCACTATCGTCAAGCTTATCTTTTGTTATACGCCGCCACAACATCCACGATTGCGTTAGAAATTCGGATATGTCCTTAGAAGAATTATAGTTGTGTTCTCTAAATCTAAGTATGTCCTTCGAGTAACGGGCCTCAGGATCAAATGTTGTGATAATAATTTTCCGCAGTTCTTCCCACGTGGTAGTAGTGACCAGCCAGTTGTCGGCCCAAATCTTGGCCCTGCCTTTCAGGAGACTAGTTACTTTCATGCGTATATCGTAATCGCTAAGTTTGTAATTATCTTTAGCCGTAGTAATATGATCACACCACTCACGTACTCCTACGGTGCCGTCGGGGTCATACGATGGCAGGAAGACGTCGGTTATTTTAACCTTGTCACTTGTTTGATGCAGCAACCGCTCGCTCATGCTTTGCATCATGGTGACCATCTGCGCAAAGAATTCTGGCGGAATATGACCTGATTGTAGCTGTGGAGGTAGCGCGGTAAGACCGTTGGTATCATTTGCTGAAGCAGCGCCACCGAGATCTGGCGCGTCCGTGGGCGACTGACCGGGCCCATTGCCAGGGGACGCTTCCATACTGGGGTCAGGATCTGAAATTTACACAAGCGGCAGAAAGGGATCACGTAGTGATCCCACTTCTGATATCGCATATTCGGGAACGGTACCAAAAAAATATAGGCAGAACCGCTGACCAGAGGCCAGTGGTTCTGCCGTTCGACCATGAACAACCTAGTTTTGAGATGACTACCTATAAACGAAGTGGTTCTAGTTCATTTCTAGATGTAGATATCAACAATAACAGGGACCACTACTTCTCTAGGACGGCTGTCAATATTAGTACAGGACGGGTGCATAATAAATCGAAGTGACGGTAACTCATGGTAATATTTCGAGGGAACTGAAAAACTACCGTGTAGATATCAAACGAAAGGAAGCGTACGACAAAGAGCACGTGGTCTGACACAAGATCCAAAAAACATTTCACTAACAAAACCGCGATGCGTTGGTTTCGAACAATGCACGTGGTCTAACCGTTCAAACAACCTTTTCACTATACACACGTTGGGTTTTATTATTCCGACGTTATAATCATGATATTTTCTCATACACGGGGGTAGTTCCTTAACCGATTGTAAATTCTACGCGTAACGCGTTTAATTAGTTTCTATCAACGTTTATCACTTCTTTACACGAGAACTGGGTTACGATAATTCAAGCCTTAACGAATCATTTTAACTACTCACTACTGAACACGTTTGTGCCGACCACGTTCTCAACTTTATTTTGCTATTATGAACACGTTTAAACACGTACTCCACAAAACAATTCCGATTCGACTACATCATTTGTTTTTAGAATTTAAACCCTACTTATCACGATAACACACTGATTTTACTTTTATCCTTTTTCACCCTGAAAATTCACACACACAAAAACACAATCATTACACAATATAAAAGATGAGAGTTAGAGTAGAAGCTCGCTTACCATCCATCTCCTTCAAAGGTTGCACCCAAAAAGTGACCGTCGCTCCGTTTTTCCCAACTTCCCGTAATTCTCCCCACCAGCTACTACTTACGTCACTGTCGGTCGCCGATTCACTCGCTTCGTGTTTACTGCGCCCGACCAGTAGAAGCACGTCAAATTGTTGCACTTTTATCAAGATTATAAAGTGGCTTACCAATTACGACTCTGATTACTCTGTATGACTTTCCAAAAATACCAATGGCATTTTGAGATCTATAGAGATAGATGGCAGGCCCGCTTTTAAACTCGCGTGTGCTGCCATCTATTTTCATCGGTACACCTGCTATGAAACCTAAGCGAGCTATCTCGAACCTAAGAATCAACATCCGTTAAGTCCTCATCTTTAATAAATAATAATTAATTAGTAAGTAGTTAATGAGAGATAAAAACAGACAAAAGACTATGCAAACACAATTTTATTATTAATGTAATTCCAGCAGAGTATGTAGTGGCGACATCTATCTGTATCAATCAAGTTTCTAAATTAATCAGACTACGAACTTTTTACAATCAAATTGATGAAGGCAAATCATAGAACAAGAATAATAATTAAAGCAAGTAACGAAAATAATCAAGTTTGGATTTAATAAGCGCTCGCCGAGGTTCCGCGGCGACATATATATAAGGGAACACACGCAGTGGACGTTCTCACAATTTTTTTTCGTTTTTGCAACATTTTTCATTGATAATCTGCACCTATTCAATTCGAACCCTTAGATAGCGCGTTCAAACAAACAAACCAACTCTTCAGCTTTATTCTCTTCAGCTTTAGATTAATTATTTATTTATTATAATATATATAGCTCGATTACCACTCACTGACTCACTGACTGACTGACTGACTGACTCATTGACATAATTGTTCTCCCAGAAGGAGACGGAAAATGATATAATGATGTATGGGAGATGTGTTTGGGTGCGGGAGTTGACTAGGGAAAAATTATGACATTTCAGAAAAACAAGATGGCGGCCGACGTGACTTTCGTATCTCTTTTGTTTTCCAACCGATTTCGTTCAAACTTGCAGTATTCAAGGAAATAAGTAAATGGTTTTTAGAAAAATTGGAAAAATTTGGAAAAACAAGATGACGGCCGAGCTGTGGCGTTTTAAAATTTTTCATTTTTCGACCCCAAACCGCGGCGCCACAGATCCTAAACGGGGTGGTTGAAGATGTAAATTTTTGCTTGTTTCGCCCACAATTATCCTGAATTTTGACGAAATGGGAGTAATTTTTGAAAATCCAAGATGGCGGCTGTTCTGGCGGCCAATCAGTGTGATGCACGAAAAACTGCGATTTTGAAATTCAAATTTCTCACAGTTGGCAACATCGGAGCGTTTCGACTTCTATGGGGCGATTATGTGTACAGACTTGAAGTATTGAGTGGGTGAAAAAAAATACCCCATTTTTCGGGAAATTTCGATATTTTCCCCAAAAAGTAAAAAATCGAAATACAGACTTTTTGCGAAATCCGAGTATGAGCGACCACGTGTCTTACTCGTACAAATGACATTTGGGTATTTTTGTGATTGAGCGCTGGCAACACTGGAATCTATCAAAGTAAAAGTGATTTTCGACATAGTCACTTTTCAGGGGCCATCATGTCGCCTGGGTGCGAGCGAGATGAAAAATTGAAACGTTATCAGGAGCGGTTTATTCTGTAGTTACTCGGAAAAATACGAAACTATGTACAATATTTATGTGGAATGGGGTTGCGGCCATTTTGTATTTTTTCTTGTTTTTCAAAAATTTTGATCATGTTTTGGAGGTAGTTGGCGACATTTTGGAAAGTCGACATGTATGAACCAATTGTGTAACTCGACCGGCAGTATCGAATGTCTAAGCAGTGTTGCCACAATCGGGGTAGTTTTCGTGATTTTCCCCAAAATGTCCTCCTGTAAAATTTTGTATGAACAATTTTTTTTCATTAATGGCTTCGTATAGAAGTCAAAAAATGACTCGGTGTAAAATATGGAGAGAGCAGATGATTGAGGATTTCGGAGACGGATGAAGAGCACAGCCAGGGTATTGAAGATAGGTGGGGGGTGCTCGACCAAATGTCATTCGAAACCTCGTGCAGTTAGCAGTGAGCTGAAAAAAATTTCAAAATTGCGAAAAAAAGATGGCCGCCATACAAATTTCGACGGTGTCTATCTCAGAAAGTATGAAAGATAGAAAACTGGTTTCATAACAATAGAAGATCAGGATGAGGAGGTCTATTAATTGAAAAAGAAAAAAATTCAAAATGGCGGAATATTTTTTTTCATACTAAATTGTATGGCGATTAGGAGCTATAAGAAAATTGTCATTGTTCTCCTAGAATTAAACTGAAAACGATACAATAATGTAGGGGAGATGTGTTTGAGGGCAAGCTAGGAAAAGGAAAAAATTATGAATTTTTTGAAAAACAAAATGGCGGCCGATGTGACTTTCGTATTTCTTTTGTTTTCCTACCGGTTTCGTTTAAAGTCACAGAACTCAAGGAAATGAGTAAACGGTTTGTAGAAAAATTGGAAAAATTAGGAAAAACAAGATGGCGGCCGAGCAGTGGTGTTTTCAAAGTTTTCATTGTTCTACCTCAAACCGGGACCGTTTAATTCAAATTTGTCATAGGAGGCAAGTTGACATTTGCATGTTTATGGAGTGATCGCACGTATAGACTTTTTGACTAGGTGTTGATTTGTGAAAAAAAAAATTACCCCATTTTTCGGGAAAATCGAAATACCCACTTTTTGTAAAATTCGAGTATGAGCGACCAAGGAAATTGCTCCAAGCAGTTACGCGGTCCGCTTTAGCGGGCCGCGCCTCCACGCGAAAAACTAGTTACTATATATATAGCTGCTTGTGCTGATTCATTCACTCATTGATCACCTCTCCTGAACAATTTTGTATGAAAATTTTTTTTTTCAATTACCATTTCGTATAGAGGAGAAAAATTCATTCGGAGGAAAAATACGGAGAGAGCTGATGATTGAGGATTTCGGAGACGGATGAAGAGCACAGCCAAGGGTATTGGAGATAGGTGGGAGGTGCTCGACCAAATGTCATTTGAAACGTCATCCAATTGGCAGTGAGCTGAAAAATTTTTCAAAATGGCGGATTCAAAATGGCCGCCATTCGAATTTCGCCGATATCACGGAAAGTATAAAAGATGGAAGAATGGTTTCTTGACAAGAACTGATCAGGACTCGAAGGTCCATTTGATGGATAAAAAAAAATTCAAAATGGCGGAATTTTTTTTTTCCATAGAAAATGTATGGGAAAAGATGACTGAGGGTTGCGATACCTTTATAGGCGGGAAGACAGCACGCGGGCCACATGTGGCCCGCGCCCCCACGCGCCCTACTAGTATAATATATAGCTGCTTGTGCTGATTGACTGATTGATCACCTCTCCTGAACAATTTTGTATGAAAATTTTTTTTTTCACTTATCGTTTCGTATAGAAGGGAAAAATTCATGAGGAAGAAAAATATAGCGAGAGCTGATGATTGAGGATTTCGGAGACGGATGAAGAGCACAGCCAAGGGTATTGGAGATAGGTGGGGGGTGTTCGACCAAATGTCATTATAAATGTCATCCAACTGCCAGTGAGCTGAAAAAAAATTCAAAATGGCGGATTCAAAATGGCCGCCATACGAATTTCGCCGATATCTCGGAAAGTATAAAAGATGGAAGAATGGTTTCTTGACAAGAAGTGATCAGGACCCGAAGGTCTATTTGATGGATAGAAAAAAAAATTCAAAATGGCGGAATTTATTTTTCCATAGAAAATGTATGGGGAATGTTGAAGAGACTAACAGTTGGTAATTATGCAAGGTAATGATGCGGTTTTTCAGAGAGTTACTAGAGAAAAATATGGAGAGAGCTGATGATTGAGGATTTCGGAGACGGGTGAAGAGCACAACCAGGGTATCGAAGATAGGTGGAGAGTGCTCGACCAAATGTAACTCGAAACGTCATCCGATTGGCAGTTAGCTCAAAAAAAAAATCAAAATGGCGGATTCAAGATGGCCGCCATACAAATTTCGTGTTGTTTTATCTCGGAAAGTATAAAAGATAAGAGAGAGGTTTCTTTGCAAGACGTGATTAGAATCTCAAGGTATACGGGATGAATGAAAAAAAATTCAAAGTGGTTGAATTTATTTTTCAATGGAAAATGTGAATGCTACAATAAACAAGGCCTATGAAAAACTATGAAAAGTATGAGAAGAGATGATGGTCTACGATTTGGATGATGTTTGAGGAGCACGGTTATGGATTTAAAGATAGTTAAGGGCTGTTTGAATAAAAAATACACTGAACCTCATCCGATGAGGTTCAGTGTATTTTTTATTCAAACAGCCCTTAACTATCTTTAAATCCATGACGGTGCTCCGAGGTAATTCTTTTAGCCCACTGCCAATCGGATTCCAATTGGCGATGGAAATGACGGCGATTCTTTTACAGGTGAGAAGACAGCCCGCGGGCCACATGTGGCCCGCGCTTCCACGCGCCCTACTAGTTAATATATATATAGCTACTCGTGCTGATTCACTGACTGACTCATTGATCACCTCTCCTGAACAATTTTGTATGAAAAATTTTTTTTTCAATTACCATTTCGTATAGAAGAGAAAAATTCATTCGGAGGAAAAATACGGAGAGAGCTGATGATTGAGGATTTCGGAGACGGATGAAGAGCACAGCCAAGGGTATTGGAGATAGGTGGGGGGTGCTCGACCAAATGTCATTTGAAACGTCATGCAATTGGCAGTGAGCTGAAAAAAAATTCAAAATGGCGGATTCAAAATGGCCGCCATTCGAATTTCGTCGATATCTCGCAAAGTATAAAAGATGGAAGAACGGTTTCTTGACAAGTAGTGATCAGGACCCGAAGCTCTTTTCGATGGATAGAAAAAAAATTCAAAATGGCGGAATTTATTTTTCCATAGAAAATGTATGGGGAATGTTGATGAGACTAACAGTTGGTAATTATGCAAGGTTGTGATGCGGTTTTTCGGAGAGTTACTAGAGAAAAATATGGAGAGAGCTGATGATTGAGGATTTCGGAGACGGGTGAAGAGCACAGCCAGGGTATCGAAGATAGGTAGGGGGTGCTCGACCAAATGTAACTCGAAACGTCATCCAATTGGCAGTTAGCTGAAAAAAAAATCAAAATGGCGGATTCAAGATGGCCGACATACAAATTTCGTGTTGTTCTATCTCGGAAAGTATAAAAGATAAGAGAGTGATTTCTTTGCAATACGTAATTAGAATCTCAAGGTCTACGGGATGAATGAAAAAAAATCAAAGTGGTTGGATTTATTTTTCCATGGAAAATGTGAATGCTACAATAAACCCAAAGGCCTATGAAAAACTATGAAAAGTATAAGAAGAGATGATGGTCTACGATTTGGATGATGATTGAGGAGCACGGTCATGGATTTAAAGATAGTTAAGGGCTGTTTGATTAAAAAATACACTGAACCTCATCAGATGAGGTTCAGTGTATTTTTTATTACACTGAACCTCATCAGATGAGGTTCAGTGTATTTTTTATTCACACAGCCCTTAACTATCTTTAAATCCATGACCGTGCTCTGAGGTAATTCTTTTAGCCCATTGCCAATCGGATTCCAATCGGCGATGGAGATGACGGCGATTCTTTTATAGGTGAGAAGACAGCCCGCGGGCCACATGTGGCCCGCGCTCCCACGCGCCCTACTAGTTAATATATATATAGCTGCTTGTGCTGATTCATTCATTCACTCATTGATCACCTCTCCTGAACAATTTTGTATGAAAAAATTTTTTTCATGGATAGGGTCGTATAGAAGAAAAAAATTCATTCGGAGGAAAAATACGGAGAGAGCTGATGATTGAGGATTTCGAAGACGGGTAAAGAGCACAGCGAAAGTATTGAAGATAGGTGGGGGGTGCTCGACCAAATGTCATTTGAAACGTCATGCAATTGGCAGTGAGCTGAAAAAAAATTCAAAATGGCGGATTCAAAATGGCCGCCATTCGAATTTCGTCGATATCTCGGAAAGTATAAAAGATGGAAGACCGGTTTCTTGACAAGAGTTGATTAGGACAAAAAGGTCTATTTGATGGTTAGAAAAAAAATCCAATATGGCGGATTTTTTTTTTACCATAGAAAATGTATGGAGAATGTTGAAGAGACTAAATATTGGTAACTATGCAAGGTTTTGATGCGGTTTTTCGGAGAATTACTAGAGAAAAATATGGAATGAGATGATGATTGAGGGTTTTGAAGACAGTCGAGGAGCATGGGCAAGGTATTATAGTTAGGTGGGGACTGCTGAAACAAGAAATACTCTGAACGTCATGCAATTGGCAGTGAGCTGAAAAAAAATTAAAATGGCGGATTCAAAATGGCCGCCATACAGATTTCGTGTTATTCTATCTCAGAAAGTATAAAAGATAAGAGAGTGGTTTCTTAGCAAGAGGTGATCAGGATTTCAAGTTTAACGGGATGAATAAAAAAACTAAATGGAGGAATTTATGTCTCCATGGAAAATGTACATACTACAATAAGTAGGGAACTATCCAAGGCATTGACGCAGATCTTCAGAGACCTGCCAGAGGAAAGTATGAGAAGTGATGATGATCTAGGATTTGGATGATGGTTGAGGAGCACGGTCATGGTTTTAAAGATAGTTAAGGGCTGTTAGAGCAAAAAATACGCTGAACCTCATATGATGAGGTTCAGCGTATTTTTTTGTTCGAACAACCCTTAACTATCTTTAAAACCATGACAGTGCTCCTTGGTAATTTTTTAAGCCCACTGCCAATCGGATTCCCATTGGCGATGGAGATGACGGCGATACCTTTATAGGCGGGAAGACTGCACGCGGGCCACATGTGGCCCGCGCACTCACGCGCCCTACTAGTTAATATATATATAGCTACTCGTACTGATTGGCCACTGACTCACTGACTGATTGATCACCTCTCCTGAACAATTTTGTATGAAAAAAATTTTTTTCACTGATGGGGTCGTATAGAGGGGAAAAATTCATGAGGAGAAAAAATACGGAGAGAGCTGATGATTGAGGATTTCGGAGACGGGTGAAGAGCACGGGGAGGGTATCAAAGATAGGTGAGGGGTGCTCGACCAAATGTCATTTGAAATGTCATGCAATTGGCAGTGAGCTGAAAAAAAATTCAAAATGGCGGATTCAAAATGGCCGCCATTCGAATTTTGTCGATATCTCGGAAAGTATAAAAGATGGAAGAATGGTTTCTTGACAAAAAGTGATCAGGACCCGAAGGTCTATTTGATGGATAGAAAAAAAAATCAAAATGGCGGAATATATTTTTCCATAGAATATGTATGAGGAATATTGAAGAGACCACGAGTTGTAATACATGAAGTGCTTTGATGCGGTTTTTTGGAAGACTACCAGAGAAAAATATGGAATGAGGTGATGATTGAGGATTTTAAAGACAGTCAAGGAGCATGGGCAAGGTATTATTGTTAGGTGGGGACTGCTGAAACAAAAAATACTCGGAACTTCACGCAATTGGCAGTGAGCTGAAAAAAAATCAAAATGGCGGATTCAAGATGGCCGCCATACAAATCGTGTTTGTCTACTTCTAAAGCATTAAAGATGGAAGAGTGGTTTCTTAGCAAGAGGTGATCAGGATCTCAAGTTCTACGGGATGCATGGAAAATAATTCACTGTGGCGGAATTAATGTTTCCATGGAAAATGTACATACTATGAGAAGAGACAATGATCTAGGATTTGCATGATGATTGAGGAGCACTGTCATGATTTTAAAGATAGTTAAGGGCAGTTCGAACAAAAAAATACGCTGAACCTCATCGGATGAGGTTCAGCGTATTTTTTTGTTCAAATAGCCCTTAACTATCTTTAAAACCATGACAGTGCTCCTTGGTAATTTTTTTAGCTTACTGCTAATCGGATTCCAATGGGCGATGGAGATGACGGCGATACCGTTATGGGCGGGAAGACTGCACGCGGGCCACATGTGGCCCGCGCACCACGCGCCCTACTAGTCTCTACTATACTTATTACCATTTTTTAAGGATAATATAATTTTGATAAAAAACAAAAATATCTTTATAGGTCGCAGTAGCATCGGGATACCGCTGTAGGCAATGATGCAACTTTATGTATATCGGATAAATTGAATTCTACATGCAAATCCATCAGATTCAAATATTTGATGGAATAACACATGCAGAAGTGTTCCATCAGCATCAGACACACGTCATGCAAATTATCTAGTTCGTGTTTGTGTCTAAAATAGCCCTCATCATTGATAAATCAAATTTTGATTCGATAATCCAGCTTTATTTATGGTTGGGATTCACTATGGGAATTTCAGGAATTCTCCATTATGTAAGCAGTGCAACGGACAATACCACAGACTGCAATACATTGCGTAGGTTTAAAAAAAAATTAAAAAGAAAAACCTTATTTTCCGGAGCCTCTTTCTTAGAGTGAAAAAAAAAAACTAGCAAGAGACTCAGTGCTAATGCTAATTGTAAGGAAAATATGACATTATAGCGGATACTCGATTTATATCGTTGCGGATACTACCATCTCATTTGCATAATGGAATATTATTCAAAATAGTTTTTTCAATTTAACCAGTATTTTCAATATAACAAATACACTAAATATTAAAAAATACAAAACACAATTTAATGAAAACAAAATATTCTCAATAGTCAATATCACTATAAATTACGATAATATCTATTTGAAATTTGTTTTATGAACAGTTTTATGTTCGTATATAATATCGTCAGTTTGAGCTTTCAATAACAAATGATCAAATACATCAAAATGTTATTTCTTTAATTTTACACTTGGGTACTTAAGTTTTATAAAAGAAAGTACCAAAAGCACTATTACAAAGTTAGGTCCTCCTTTGATTACTGTTTCAATAAGACACGGTCATTTAGCTAATGAGCGCGCTCTAAAGTAAATAACTTGAACAAAGTCTACGTCAGTGAGATTCAAGCAACCTTTGATACTTAACAGACTTGCTAAAGGAACTAAAAATAGTTTCTTGGTACAAACTTTACTTATCGAACGCATAGACAGAAGCAAACTATAGTATTGCTAAGTCACTCATTGGAACATAATAATTAATCTATACGAGTAAAGTTATGATTGAATAAATCTAAACTAATAATAATAATTTACCTGTCCTGTCTTATGAGTCAGGAGACCTGTGCCAAGAACAAAAACATAAATATAAGTTGATAATGATAATTAAAACATTAAATTCAAAACAAACATTGTATATTTTTTTGTAAGCAAGCATTGAGTTTTTAAATCAAAAATACAAAAGGTAAAGGCTTTCACGATATGATTAATCGTTATTTATTTTTCATCAGTGCAAAGTTTGTTATCTAAAGTTCTCGTTTATTGTTGAAACATACAATAAATGAAAGGACAACTTCTAAAAGGCCCTAATGGACAAGAGGCCATCGATCAAATGACAAAGAAAGTTTTCTCAATACAAAACAATTGGCGGGTTCGAAATTTTCGCTAGACGTATTTTTTCCCTTTCATTTGACTATGTCGATCGGTCTTCAAAAGAAAGTTACTTGAAAAGGCTTTCGCGGAGCCTCCTTGTTATATTTAAATTTCATTGAGAATATTGCTAGGTACTGATTTAATGGCTTGTAGTTACTATCACTATGGGAATTATTACGAACTTCTGTCACTCATCATGGTGTGAGAAATTGAAAGAAACAGAGATGTAAGTAGGTATGCAAGAAGAATCCAAAAGTCAAAACTGGTCAGGGGAAAGGAATCGTAAGCCTCTTCGCACACGGCTCGTAAGCGTAAGCGTATTATTATGACGCTACTAATAACAATATGACAATTACGCCTCCTACGATTCGCTGCAACACAGCTTCGTCTTCGGACATGTTTGAAAAATGTTCGTGTTCGTACTGCTCTCGTCGTGCACGAGGATTACGCTTTCGAGCCATTTGCGAAGAGGCTAAGGCCCTTCGCACACGGCTCGTAAGCGTATAGTTTATGACGCTACGTATAAAACAATGTGTACGGCTCCTACGATTCGCTGCAACACCGCTTCGTCTGCGGACATGTTTGAAAATGTTCGTGAGGATTACGCTACGCTTACGAGCCATGTGCGAAGGAGCTAAGACACACCATGCTGTTTATCCTTTAGATAAGTGATCTGAGGATATTTCTGTGTTAAGAACACAATGCAGCTGTAGAAGAAAGCAATGTTAGGACCTTAGATTATGAATATAGCTTATCAATATAATCGTTAGATTAGCGCATGCTAATAATTCGAATACGAGTATCAGTTAATTATATCAATATTTCCAATCCAATATAAATTCTCACCGTGCGCCTGCCATCATTATCGTAATTTTTCTCAATGAGAAAGCCGAATAGCTAAATGCCGCCAATAATCCATTTGGACAAATGAAAGAAAATTAACAGCTAAATGCGCGGCGGAATATTAGTGGAGTCGGTAGTGGGTTATTTCGGAGCCGCAATATTCTGAGCCCCGATTCAGCGATGGAGTACTCCGACGGCTTTCACTCGATGGCAATCTCTATGCTAACAGCTTGCGATTCTGATCTTCGTTTAGCGGAATGACCGCAGTCACCCCGCTCCGGTGACGTTTATTCCTTACACGTTCACTCCCCAAAGTTTTTATGGACGGAGCGCGCACTCCCTCACCCCTCTATTGAGATTTTTTGGACAACGTAATTCCCTTTGAGCCGGTAATATCGAATGTATCCGTAAAATACTGCAAGTTTTATAATAACACAGCGTGACATGGAGATTGCTTTATGAAATTGCTAGTTGTGCTGGCGATAAAATCTTCACGCCATTTACGATGTGATTTTTCGGTCTCTGCCTTTTACAAATAAGTTCAATTTCTACGATTGCATCTATTTTTTATTTTTGTTTTACTTATGACCCTAACATAACAATTGGTATTACATAGTTTGCTTATTATAGTGTAGGTGCCTACCTGGTGCGTGTTGTTTAAGAAAATTGCTTTTTTTATGAGTTTGTACGAATTTGTAGAAAGTTAAGAGGACTTAGTCGAGCCGGATATTTTTACTATTTAGCTTAGTCAATTTACTGTAGTCCTTCAAGTATTCGACGTATAAAAATCGTATGAAATTTGATTCATTTAATCAACAGGCTACGAGAAAGTTAGTGAGATAATGGCTATGACGTATTATCACCATAATATATTGCAGAAAATTACAAAGTAAATATGCTAGTTTTTCTTTGCAGTTTAGCCAGCGTAATTTCACCAAATTATTTTTCGTTATTCATATAACGAAAAATAATTTGGTAATACACCTTTATACTTTATAGCCAGCCGTTGCGATGTGGCCCGGATAAATATTTTCATGTGGATAATTTTGTAACAATATTAAATTGCATGCTTAAATGAGTTTGTTGCGATGAAAATGAATCTTTTTAAGTTATTGATATAGAAGTAATCGTGAAACAAAAAGAATGAAGGGTCAAAAGCAGATGGTCCGCTTTTATAAAAATGTTGCAGGGCTGTGAAATATGACTCACTGTTATTTCTTCGCACACCCGGTCAAGAGTTATTGCATTTCATTTTCTCTTTCTAAAATAAG
Source organism: Coenonympha glycerion (assembly GCA_963855885.1). Classification (NCBI taxonomy): domain Eukaryota; kingdom Metazoa; phylum Arthropoda; class Insecta; order Lepidoptera; family Nymphalidae; genus Coenonympha; species Coenonympha glycerion. Next base: position 7,533,423 of record OY979637.1, on the reverse strand, counting down.
CCATTTTCACTGAAGGGGAACTAAACTATCAAAAACTTATTCCGCTTATCATTTTATCGCCTAGAGGCCCTACACTGAAATATTATACTGGGCGCAGTGAAAGGATTTTCGTTGTTGTTTTATTTTTAATAAAATATTTATTGCTAACTTAATTTACTGTCACACCTACTAAACTGTTGCGTCAAGGAATGGCGCTGTCATAACTAATTATTTCTATCGTGTTTTTATTATTCACTAAATGCCATCAAACCAATAAGAGATTCGAAAGCGTCATAAAACCTCATTTGCTGTTTTTTGCATCAAGCCACCGCAGGTGCTACTGGGCAGTTGAGGCCTGAGGACCTGATTCGACCGACCACACACACCACACCCGTACTGCAACCGCAGTAGGCAGGTCGCTGAGACTAAAGTCACGGGCAGGCCGTATTTGACCGACAAAAGGTTCACTGGTTCGGAAAGGAGCACGTTATCTTTGCGTCATTGTGTCCCGTGTCATGTAAACCCGAGCCTCCGGCCATGACAATATTTCCCATTCAGAAAAATCAACCAGATAAATTAGGTCTTTGTGTGTTTTAACTTATCACAAGTAACTTTTGGAATGTAAATGATGTAAGTACGAATTAAACGATAAATCATTATCGAAGTCATATCGAAAAGGAGAATGCCAGAAAATGGGCTTTATTTGCGTCACTCTGCGTCTGAAGCACGTATGCATGAAGAATCTTCTTTCAAATTTTAATATCGCATATATTTATTTTAGTGAAATGTGAAGAGGGGTTTAAAAGTATTATAAAAAAAAGTAATTAAACGTTTCGAAACATGTGGAACCGCCAATCCACTTTTAGAAAATTAACCACTTAGAAAATCTGATTATTTGAAATGCCTAATATCTAAAAGATTAGTAATCTTTTTTTACATAATATTGAGAATATTTCTAATGTTTTACCGATGATTTGGTTAAGACGCAAGGTATAGCCCAATTTTTATACAAGAATCGGCATTATCCTTTCTGATTTAAATTCACTCTGAATGAATTTCACATAGATTTATTTTTCGTCACTCGCGCTCCGACTATAAAGAGCCCTTATTCCTAATTACGACAGCTCCGTGAGTGCGGCAACTTTTTCTTGTAGTGTGAGTGTGTCAATTTGGTATGATACGCGGACGCTAGTGTGAGTGAAAAATTGTGTAGCGACGGCTCGGGTTTGCCAATTTTGGCAAAGTATTTTTTGTCGCACTTTTGAAGTCGAGGGCGGCCTCTTGAATCTCTATGGAATTTCAATGCAGAACATTTGAAAATGGATTCAATATAGGTTGTTTCTAGTGGACTCTTCTAACTAGTCTTTCGGAAACTGAAACAAGAGATGTACAGCAATGGTATTTCGTGTAAGATTTTCAAAACGGAATACCTTCAATATTTCAGGCTTCAAATCTCAATAAATCGTCTAGGCGTGGTAACGAGCTCACTGCGGCGTAGTCTCTGCGGATACGTATTTTATTGGATTCACTGAAACGTTTTTCAGGTCCGGGGGATTATTTACGAGCGTCTGCGAGCGAGCTGCAGAGATGCAGATGGACGTGCAGCTGTAACCTGCTTACGAACCTTAACGGGACCATTCGGAAACACTCAAGCGTTACGACACAAAATTGAGTGAGTTACTGACGTAAAATTCTTACGCAACAGGCAAGTTTTTTTACACTATACAAGTTAGTACTTGACTGCGATCTCACCAGATGGTAAGTGATGATCCGAAGATGTTATCGTACTAACTTGAAAGGGGTAAGTAAAATCACCCCTAACGGTTTCTACACAGCATCGTGCTGGAACGCTAAATTGCTTGGTGGTGCGTCTTTGCTGGTAGGTTGGTAAATAGTCTCGGCAGAAGCCTTCCACCAGAATAGACTTGAGCCAAATTAGAAAATATAAGAATTATAGAAATTATAATAACTCGAACCGGGCGCGCGTCACTGCCGGCAGAAGGTCGTCAAAAGTGTTTATGGCGATTTTGTTAAAATTTATCTTCCAATAATATTCATAATCAAGGGTCATTCATCAGACGCCGATGCATTTATCTAATTTCTATGAAACATATATCACAAAGCAGACGAAAAAAGTGATACCTGTGGACTGAAACATTTCAGTCTACTGAATTTCTCAAGTTATCCTAATAATATTATAAAGGCGAAAGTTTGTGTGTGTGTATGTTTGTTACTCCTTCACGGCTCAACTACTGAACCGATTTAGCTGAAATTTGGAACATAGGTAGCTTATAACCCGGATTAAAACATAGGCTACTTTTTATCCCGAAAAAATCCGTAGTTCCCGTGGGATACTCAAAATACCAAATTTTCTAGAGCAATCTATAGCTACATCTATAGATAGATTGTTCAAGCGAACTTGCTTGAAAGCATGTTTAAAGGTTGGAATAGGGAACGATAACGGGAAAATGACGTTTCCCTTAGGATTCATGAAAAAGCGAATTTGACGCGGGCGGGGCCCCGGGCAAAAACTGAATCTATTATCACTATACCTAAATGTGAAAATGGCCACTATGTAGGTTCTGAACATAGCACTGTACGCATTTAACAAGTGTGTTTTAGTTGAACAAGGCTTAAGCGGATACGTTGATTTTATTTTCGTCCTTCTCACTCTTATGAATACGTTGGTGAATATAACAGAAAAACGTTGTTTTACCTAATTACTGCAAAAACTAAGCCAGTTATTTAAATGTCGTTCTGAGCGTTTTTGGGAATTATTTTTTACCGATACATTAAAACAAAAATTACAATTATGTCCATCATAGTTTTCGATGGAAATTAGAAAAATGGAGATTTTGGAGCAATTTTTGGGAGAACTTTTTGGCGAGAAATTTTTATCCAATCGTGTTTCTGAAGTTAGGTTAACACATATGCTGTTTTTTTCCGAGAAAATCCAGGACTCCCACGGGATTTGTAAAACCCCGAAATTCACGCGGGCGAAGCCGCGGGCAAAAGCTAGCGGCTTCGCCCGCCGGCTAGGGGCGGGAAAATGACGTTTCCCTTAGGATTCATGAAAAAGCGAATATGACGCGGGCGGGGCCGCGGGCAAAATCTGAATCTATTATCACTATAAATGTGAAAATGGCCACTATTTAGGTTCTGAACATAGCACTGTGCGCATTTAACAAGTGTGTTTTAGTTGAACAAGGGGATATGGGATAATAATGCTATAAATAATAATGATATAATGCTATAAATAATGCATAATGCTATAAATGTGAAAATGGGTACCCGTATTATAGGTTCCGACATTACAACTGTTTCGCTATTAGCATTTTGTGTTTTAGTTGAGCAATGAGATGCAGGTTAATAATATTATAACTATGAAAACGGGTACCTATATGATATAGATTCTGAACTAACATCTGTTTCGTTACTGACAATGTATGTTTTGGTTGAGCTATGGGATATGGTATAGTAATTAGTAATGCTATAAATGTGGAAATGGGTACCTACCTATAAAGGTTCTGAAAGTACAATTGTTTCGCTATTTATAATGTGTGTTTTGGTTAAGCAATGGGATACAGGTTAATAATGCTAAAAAGGTGTTCCTGTATAGTTTCTGATATTAGAACTGTTTCGCTATTAAAAATATGTGTTTTAGTTGAGCAATAGAATATGTGATAGTAATTTTATGCTATAAATGCGAAAATGGATACCTATAAGGTAAATGTTCTGAAATTATTTGACTCTTAAGCGGATACGTTGATTTTATTTTCGTCCTTCTCACTCTTATGAATACGTTGATGGGTTAGGTTGGGTTAGGTTAGTATGCAGCGTTGCGGAAGAATATATCAGAAAAACGTTGTTTTACCTAATTACTTCAAAAACTAAGCCAGTTATTTAAATGTCGTTCTGAGCGTTTTTGGGAATTATTTTTTACCGATACATTAAAACAAAAATTACAATTATGTCCATCGTAGTTATCGATGGAAATTAGAAAAATGGAGATTTTGGAGCAATTAGCAAAGTTAGGTTAACACATGCTGTTTTTTTTCCAGAAAATCCAGGACTTCCACGGGATTTGTAAAACCCCGAAATTCACGCGGGCGAAGCCGCGCGCAAAAGCTAGTTCTCTATAAATGCCCCCACTTTTAATTTGACGACCTTCCCTGACTGACGCAGTTTACACATTTATGCAGAAGTTCTCAGTTCCGCCACGGCCATTTTGGAATTTTATAAGTTACTAGCTGTTGCCCGCGGCTCCGCCCGCGTGAATTACGATTTTTTTTACATATACCGTAGAATTCCTAGATATTTGCGGGATTCTGGTGTGATGTTGTACAGAAACCTGTTCTTACTTCGCACGGGTTATCTTGTGGTGATTTTGAAAACTCCTTTTTTTAATAAAAAATATAAAGTTTCATTAATACGTAGTTGAAAGATCAAAAGGACGATTTTAACTGTCGTTATTTCGACCCAATGGCACAGGTCGTGGTCACTACGTGACCACGCCTTGTACCAATGTATCGAAATATCGACAGTTAAAATCGTCCTTTTCATTGTGGTTTTTATTCTGAAACCACGAAATATCTCAAAAATTATTAAATCATGTGAAAAGTTGTACTGGTGGTAGAAATCTTCTTTCAGAGTTCGGCCGGGTTACCACTTACCACTTATCACAGTTTACCACTGGGATAAAATACTCTACTAACAATATTCCCCTGCCTAACATAAGAGTCATTTAAAAAACCTGTGCTTCATCTCAATACAATCCCAAGTATCAGAATGGGCAATAGCTATATATTTCTTTACGTATAAAAAGACCTATGACGGTCAATCGGTTAGGACCAGTTAAGACCTGAGAGTTAAAAATATTTGTGAACCATTATTTTACTCTTTCCATGTTGCGGATGTTAAAAAAAAAGACGTGGCACTCTGGGAATTTCCACAAAAGTGAAAACTTTAATCTGTTCATGACTTAACAGTGCCATCTTAATATAAAGTCAAGGAACAGTAAATTACATGACAATTAATTATTATTAACAAAAATTCGGTAGTACCTATCTCCAAGTGTTACATTCAAGTTCCACATTATTTGTAGAGATGGCGCGATACGGTATAACGTAGTGATAAATTCATGATTTTTGTTCACCCTAAAAGTGAAAAATCTTAAACCATACAAAATCTTCTGCTAAGCATATTTATTTACGGCTGTAAGGGTACTCCAGCCTGACTTGAGCCCTTACGTCCTAGCCCTAGGTGCTTGTCCAATCCGAGTTTCAAGTCACCTACTTGAACTCATCGATAAAGGTTCTGATGTCTATAATTTCTGAACTACAAAAGTGATGATGATAAAATTTATACGGAATAATCTTTAAAGAACCTCCTTTCTAACAAAAAAAGAATGAATGAAATCGGACAACGGGTTAATGAATTATTACTAAATACACATTTTGACTTTGATGCCGTCTTCCAGGGAAACCATGATGAATTCCGGGACAAAAAGTATCCTATGTCCTACCTCGGAGTATGAACTATATTCATGTCAAGTTTCATCTAAATCCATCCAGCGGATTAGCCGTGATGCGCGGTCGTGAAACAGACAGACAGACAGACAGACAGACAGACAGACAGACAGACAGACAAAAATGAAACAAATTACAGTTTTGGCTTCAGTATCGACTAAATAGTGTCCTCCAACAAAAATTTTCAGTTTTATTATAAGTATAGATATACATATTATTTCTAAATTAGCTTTAGTCTTGATTAGAGGTTTCGGCTGCGACTATAGTTACCATCCTACCATTATAGAAAGCTGCACAGCCAAGCGATTTAGCATCCCAATTGTTAGGGGGTAACCAACCCCTTCCAATATATAGTAGGACAAAATCTTTGACTGTATCGTTAATTACTATTATATAAAATTGCAGTGAAGTTAGTGGTTGTTTGTATTAAAATTATCTTACGCTAAAGCTAAAGTACTCGAAAAACGTTAACATAATTGTTGGCAACTGATATTTTACAAGGCTTCCTTTATTTAGGGTTGCTTAGAGGTACGTACCCACCCAGGTGGTGTTCTGATCAAGAGGAGTGGGTGCCGCCCCCCTATTTATAGCTTGTCGGAATCGCCGGCCCGAGGCGTCAGAGCGAACCGCAGGGGGCTACCGCCGATTTTCCTATTGCACCTAAAATATCCAGGTGCACTGACTTTACCTCGGAGCGTGATAAATATATCGGCTTTCAAATGCCTCTGCCTTTTACTCTTACTTTGCATTGAACTGATATTTTAACTGATTGCCTTCAAAATTACCAGTATTAAAGATTCAAAGATCCAAATTGTATCGTATATGAAACTGCCGTGCTATTCTGCAAAACAGCGACGAGCGTACATCTATGCATCTATGAATTTGTCAGTTGTAATAGAGTACAATTTTGCATGCCATATTCAGGTTGGCAGCTGTCTGGCAGCTATTTCATTTTGTAGAATAGCACAGCTGTTCCCATCTCTTATTTCTTTTCTAGAGTTGCTCTCTTAGAAGAAGAAATTGGGCATACATGCCAAATCAGCTAGTGTATCTATATTTTTTTCACAGCTCATTGCTTATTCACAAACGACTGTACTACTTTCGTCCTTATGAGTCTTTTCATAGTCTTCTGCATTTCTAGTTACTACTTCTGCCAAATAGTTCGACCCTATTTTGTTATTGGCACTCAAATTGGTGTGGATTATAAATATTATGCACCCCAAAAAGAATCAAGAGCTAGAACAAGGAGGGGGTTTAAATCACTACTAACTTTTGATACGTAAACAAAGTTTGTAGCGCAGATGCGAGAATCCAATAAAAGAAGGGGAAACGGATTCCTGAAGGGGACAAATTTCCCTAAAGTATTAAAGCCATGAAAAATAAAATTCATCGATATTGCTGTTTTCCAAGCGTTACTTTGAAAGGGATCGGCGTTATATTTTATGTCTACATTTTGTAGCTAGACCTTTCTTTTGACCTATTTACTTAGAGCACCGGTAATTAATAATACATGTAACTGAATCACTATCAAACTACTGACCATCGTTCTCAAATCTCATTTACTACCACTCTTGTCCGGTATTGAACTTAGGACCTTTCCATTTATAAATCCAAGCAAGTGCCACTTACTACGCCAAGAGCGCAGCGGGGTAGTTATAAGAAGTACTATGTAACTATAACGCGCCCGCGGCTTTGCTCTAATTTACTTTAGGAGATGAATGCTACTATTAAGATGACGTCCCTAAGGATCCCTAACGAAAGGCGTTTCGCCTACACGTGGCTATATCTTTCTGTATGTCAAACGCCCGATCCATCAAGTGATTTGATCCATGCGCTGATATAAATCATCCAATCAGTCTTTCCAATTATAATTATTTTATACACAAATTTTAATGAAAATGATTAGCCGCACACAGCATATGGCTATCGCGTCAGAACCTCCTTTACCACACCGCCTTACACAAGGACATTAACAATAGAGTCAGTGGTCTGGAAGGGAACGCCCTTATCTTTACAGCATCGCGTCCCATGCGATACGGGCGCGGGCCGCAGGCTTAGGAAAATATTTCACATTATCGTACAAGATTAGCCAGATACTTTTGTTCTGTCATAATGCACGATTATATGGGCTGTGGTGAGGACATGAAGCCGAGATTTGAGATAGGTACAATTTAAATTAAAACTTTTGACAAATTCTGTAGCGCGGGAGGTCCCGGGTTCGATTACCTGGAACGTGACAAGAAGATTTCTAATATTTTCAAGGTTTCACAATTTTAAAACCATTATCTTTTAGCGTTTTGGCTTTCGTTAGGTTCGGACACTTTTTAGCGATGACCCGAAATCCTTAGTATATATCAATGGCTTAGGCTTTAATATAGGTACCCAGCTTCATTTAAATAGGCTCAAGAATCAGGATCATGAAAGAAAAAGCGCTAGACTGTGTAATTTTCCTTTGTTGTAAATTTCTGAGACGATCTAACCCGAAACTTCGAAGGTCCAGGTAGTGGAAACATTCTTTCGTTTTTTACAAAACTTTGTACTCGGATTGGATAAATATACTTCTCCGCTTGGGTATGAGAAATACTGTTTCTGTAAACTAATTTAACTGATCTAAATCATATCGTATTTCAAACTTAATCCTGGTCGCCCGTAGCAGGGGTGAAGGAAGGGTTCCAGTCGTGTAAATCCCAATTAAAGGACCAGATCTAAACAATTCCCATAACCTTAAAACAGATTAAGCTTTTGCTCTAGCAAATTATTTTGATGTGATTATTTATGTAATATCTCTTCAACATGGATTCTATAACTATCCCTTCAAATGTATTATAGAATCCATGTTGAAGAGATATTAAATAGGTAAATAAAATAAAACCAACCAAGTGCGAGTAGGACTCACGCAACGGGAGTTTATTACTATAATGGAAAAAGTAAAAACGATTTTAATGTTTTTAAGAATGCAAGGATGTCTTGTAATTATTACGTACAACCATTCCATGTCATTATTTTTATTAGTTACTGAGATAAAGGGTCGTGTCAGACAGACAAACAGACAGAAAACAAAGTGATCTTATAAGAGTAACGTTTTTTTTCTTTTGATGTATGGAACCCTAAAAAACTCAAAAACAACTAATTAAAATTATTTGATACATTTTGATTCCTTTCGCCATGCAATCTTCTCAACTCTATCGAATGCTTAAGCACAATCGCAGTACCAGCTTTATACTGTTTTACTTCTAGACTAGGTTATTATTCTGGCAAAATTTGTTTGCCTATGTAACATTATGTATGCAACATTTTTAAAATAAACATACTACAAGTTTGAAGTAACTTATCTTTTGTCTAAATATTTATGTCGAGAATTTAACAAACAGCTATAAAATAAGAAGTTCGTATAAGGAGTGATTCATATATTATTTTCTGTTTAAATAAAAACCATAGCTGTACAAGTTACACGCATTATTTCAGAACGGCTGTACCTATTTGGATATTTACTTTTGTTATCAAAACAAGGCTTATATGTTTTTTTGTTAATTACTGGAAAGGCCCAGATGAAGTCGTGCCCATCAGCTTATTAAAATGTAAGCACGTTTATGTATGATAGTATTTACTTTAAATTCAAGTTTTATGGACTTATTACCATCCTAACTTACATTTGGGTTTTAACTGAAAAAAGGATCCTTTAATTTATATGAAGACAAGTTTTACCCTTAGCGCAGAGGTCTTGTCTCTATATTATATATTTTTAAGCTATTGCATAGCTTCTATCGCGGGCCTTGAGCGTGGAGACCGAATCCAGAAATTCCGTAACGAAAATAACCTAACACCCCCCACTCCGACCGGCCCGCTCAATTGCGGGCCTTGAGCGTGGAGACCGAATCCAGAAATTACGTAACGAAAATAACCTAACACACCCCACAACTAAATAGGCTAGCGCTTGACTGTGATCACAATCAAGTGACGGAAATCAAGTACAGTCTAAGGTGGAACGCGCTTGCCTAGGATTCACTTTTGATTTGAAGGCGCCGGTTGTAAGTGGCAGGAAAGCCAAGCCTGGTGGTCTATTCCAAGCCTTTGCATTGCGTATCGGCAACGAGGAATCAAAACGTTTCGTACCCGTCTTTGGTACGAAGCCTTTACGATGTCTTGCTTTTCTAAGGTAAAAATGGTGACGGGAGAACTAAATTAAATAGTTCCTGAGCACACTCTCCGAAATTATGTAGGTATTTCCTTATGTCGGTTTAAGGTTTCCCTGAACTACGATGTCTCCCATACATTCGTAATACCAAAATCATTTGTAATTCGTGCAAATTTCGATCATGTTGTGGTGTTATTCCAGTACATATAGAAATAATCTATGCTCCTGGCCATATTTTGTTAGGAAATACTTCTCTAAACCGAAATATAAATGAATTTTGATTTGCATATTTTTGCGTCAAAAATGACATGTTTTCTGCTTATTTGTTTTGTAAACAAACAACATTATCTCACGACGCATTAGTTCAGGAGCACAGTTTTTATAGTCCAGCTAAAGAAAAACACCAGTTAATAAAGAAAGTTATAAGTTTTCATTCATAATTTTTGGTATTACGGAAATCGACCGAAGTAATTAATAATAATAATTTTGATCAAAATTGATGAACCAACTATGACCAGGAGCATAAATCTATATGAACCCGAATAACACAATAACATGATCAAAATATGCACGAATTACAAATAATTTTGTGTTTCGAATGTATGGAGATATTATAGTTCATTGGACTCTTAATTACAACAAAGCTTTTTACTTCCACTCCCAAAGCTTCTATCTGCCTGAAAAATAAAGGTAGACCTAAGCACCAGCAATATCGCCTCCGCAGGTCCCAAAATGTAGCTCGTTTTGGTCCACAAATTGCATTGCTTAACGGACACGTCGTGCCTGTGCACATTTTAGCTGCTGCAGAGCAGTGGGTGCGACCAACGCTTGCTAATTGCATTTTGGGACTGGCTATAGCTGAAACTGAACGTTAAATCCCAGAGTGGTGACCTTAATTTCTTAAGACACCTGTATACGATAATGTGAAGACAGGATAGTGCCTACTCTTTGTAGTTGTGAAATGTAACTTCAAATTTAAAATTGTGCTACCCGTGGCAGGCTAATTTACAATTTAAAAAATTCAAGATTAAAATTAACTTTTAGATTTTATCTAGTTTTTTGGAACTATAACACCTAATATAAGGCTTTTTACAAGCCTATCTTAAAGTAGATAAATTACTATTGTGAAAACAATTATTAGGTAGTATCACAGCTTGTAACCCTTAGCCTTAGCTTAAAGCCTTATATGACTGACTAAAACATGTACCTATACTTCGACTTTTTACTGTAATTTATTTAATTAAATAAACAAAGAAAAATATAATAATCAAAGCTCTACATAAATATTATTTTGCTTTGAAAGTAACTTCTATTTATTTATAGAAGGTACTTTAAGTTGTTTTGGTGAAATACAGGAGGATTAAAGGACTTGGACTGCATCGAATTATAAGTTGGAATTTAGATGTGTTACTGTTAGTTACGCGCTCATCATTATCATAAACTTGCAATGTGTACTGCAATGTGTCTCTTGTGATTAGTCTTTTGTTTAGTGATTTTTTTATTTAGTAGATAGTTTTGATTAGTGATTAGTATTAGTTTGCGAAAAATTAAATAAATTTTAACTACGGTGGGTTAATTTTACTTATTCGCCTTAATTTCTTAAGATATCTGTATAGAATGTATTCAAGAAAGGATAAGTATCATTTCAAAACTTTGTAAGGTAGGTATGTGCACTTAGTAGTATAGTTGAGAAGGTGCCTTACATCAAAACTGCATTTATTTTAATGGATCTTGCACGGGATTTTATTAAGCGTCAGCATACACACTTATTTTTTACTATATCTACTGGTTTCTGGTAAACAACTAATTCTACTTGTACACTCAGGTGCTTTTAAGTATAGATGACGTTTCTCTGCTAATATTGGCCATGGAAACTAATATTACTTACTTGATGATGAAGGGAAACATGCGTCGTGAAGGAACCTGTTAGCCTGAGATTTTCACACAGGTTTTTACTAAGGTGTGTAAAACATGCCAACCCTCAATTCTGATTTTGCAAGGGAACCCGCGCATAGCAGTGTATCTCGTAAAGTGGGTTAAGACAAAGACTTAAAACGAAGCTTGTAGTGTGTATTAACCTTATCACATTCTTGGCAAGCGTATAGGCGTAACGAGCTCCGTAACATGTAATAAACTGGTGTACTCCAATAAAGTGGCGCGACTAGCGACTGTGCCGCTACGAGCTGCGGTTTAATTGCCTTCATTTATAACAATCTATGTTGTGCAATTATAATGAGCTTTGTACGAGCATGAGACTTGTATTGTTCGTTCATTCATTCGAGGGAACTGATAACCAATTCTAAGAACGGAGATTTTCTTGAAATTATCTTAATATAATATATGAGTTTCGTGTCATGTTCTTTGTCCGCGATGAACTCCTAAACTACTTAACCGATTTGAATTTTACTTGCAAATTGCACACCGTGTGCAGTTATTAATCTTACTTAAAAGATAGCATAGCTTATATCTCAATTTTTTTTTATATCCTTAATGGCAAAACAACAATTGCTGGGTCACCTAGTATTTATCTCTATAATAATCATTACACACTAAGGGTTATGTATGACGTACCTCGAACTTAAAATATAATCCAAGGTAAGTATATGAAGGTATTACAGCTTGTTTTTTTTAAGTTTGAGATTGCTAGTTAAAACGTAATTAATGTTTGTTTCAAGCAATGTACTTAAGCTTACAGCATATCATATACATTGTACATACATGGGATTGAGATAAGCTTTTTGCACTCCTTATCCATATAAACCGTCACAAACCAAACTTCATACAATTCGCTTAAAAAGGGGTACGTCGAATTAAAATTAATTTTATTATTATTTCAGCAATAAATTAATCCATCCATACATCTCGCATTGTTCGATTTTTAAGGTACTAAAAATAGTACCTAGTCACAAAAAAAATCTTTATATGATGAGATAAGTAAATTAGTATCTAAATGTTATTTTATTATCATGGTTACAATATAATAAAGGAAATATAGCGCACATCCACAAAAAGCATCATACTATTTTGCCTGAAAACCTGGTATTTTCAGACATCTTTTATGACAGTACTCATTCAGTAAATGATGAAGCCTACGCAACCTAAAGTATTCTGGTTATTTGGAGCGAAAAGCGAAATAAGTTCGCAACGTTAAACAAAGATCTTCTAGGATCGTAATAAGTTTTTTCACTGTACGAATAATCCCAAACTAAGTATATCTAATTTTCTAACGATTAATCGTTATGACCCTATGTTCAAATAGTTTCAAATTGGTACATATGTATCTTATACGGTTAGTCCTAAAATATAAACCAAAATTTATATCCACTGGTCCCTGCCACCTGAAACTAAGGCAAAACATTTTTCTTTAATGAAAATATGGGGGCTCTCAAAAACTTGTTTTTAGACCAATTTTGTCACCGGATCTCTTTCAAATTTAGCTTACATGGAAAGCTGAATTTTAAGAATATTTTTTGTTATCCCCTAAAGAGAAAAATACCGTATAGGGCACATTTAATTATTTATTTGTTGCTATTATAGAATAGCTACGCTTAGTTTGCATATTATTCATATTTGAGTCTGTACTTTTATTTGGTAAATTGATCTACCAGTAATAGTATCTATTATAAAAGGTAAGTGCTAGATAATATAGATACGGTACGCCAAACCGAGAGGAGGAGTCAAAAGCAGATGGTCCGCTTTTATAAAAATGTTCGAGGGTTGTGAAATATGACACACTGTTATTTCTTCGCACACCCGGTCAAGAGTTATTGCATTCCATTATACGTTTTCTCTATCTAAAGGAAGCCATTTTCACTAAAAGGGAACTAAACGGGTTAAAATTTATTCCGTTTATCATTTTTACGCTTACAGGGGAAGTATCAAATTCTTAAATCATTCTAATGTTCCTCGTGTGAACGCAAATCTTCAGTACGGTAGAAAACTTTAAGATATATTCGAAGGTATTGTAGATGTAAAGAATGGATTTAACAACTTTCTGTATACTAAGTAGATTTAGGTACCTACTTAAGTTTAGCATTAATCCCTCAAAGAATCAGTCAAGATATAAGAATTTTTGAAAACACGCGCTAACAGAGTCAGGTCAGTAAGAGTTACTGGATTTATGAATCATTGGGGCCCAATTGCTTCGACCAAGATTAGCGTAACCTAAAAGTCACTAACTCTGCAAACGTAACTAAAAGTCACTAACTCTGCGTCTTCGAATTAATACACAATATATATTAGATATATACACATTAGACACACATGCACGCATGTACGCACTCAGGCAACACACGTACGTAAGCACGCACGCAAGTACGCTTGCACGCACGCACGCACGCATGTACACACGCACGCACGCATGTACGCACGCACGCACGCATGTGCGCACGTACGTAGGTAAGCACGAACACGCGCACGCAGGCACGTACATACACACACACACACACACACACACACACACACACACACACACACACACACACACACACACAGGCACACACATATACTCGTATATACACACACACATACCGACACATATATACACTTCACAATGAGTGATTTTATTTTAACTTCAATACCGTTTCTGATTCATTACTCCGAGCTGCACTTGATTCGTTGTTATGTCACCATTCACCCATTTCCTTTGTTCGCTCACTTGTAAAAACGTACTCAAAGGATGTAACAGCTCGAAACTGTAACAAGGGAGATACAGAAGTGGTATTTCATGAAAGATTTTCAAAACGGAATACCTTCAATATTTCAGGCTTCAAATCTCAATAAATCGTCTAGGCGTGGTAACGAGCTCACTGCGGCGTAGTCTCTGTGGATACGTATTTTATTGGATTCACTGAAACGTTTTTCAGGTCCGGGGGATTATTTACGAGCGTCTGCGAGCGAGCTGCAGAGATGCAGATGGACGTGCAGCTGTAACCTGCTTAGTGCTTGCTTTTACGAAACAATTCAGAAATATTGAATTGAAATGCAGGGTTCAGTAAATATCGTAATGCTCTAGAATTTTGGATTGATTTGTTAGGAATATGACAGTTATTCAAGTTCACACTTTAGTTTAGCTGATTAGTTGATTAAAAAATGAACGCACCTCCACGTGGTTTAAGATTTTTATTTGTTCCAAAAAGAATTTTACAATTCACTTAAATGAAACTTACAGGCTATTATTATACATAATATTGTGAACCAATTGAGTTTTGCGCGTACACAGTCTTAACACTAATGTTTGAAGGTAAGTAAAATATTTTTTCTATCACACAATCTAAGCATTGTCGTTGAAGGTAGTTAGAAAACGAACGAGTCACAATGCGATGTTAGTCATAGTACGTCATAGGTACCGCAACGAACAAAATCACACCTACGCAGCACAACCATGACTAGAAGTGACACACTATTTGTAATAATTGATTGTATTTTTAGTCACTTTTTGTCAGATGCGTCTTGAGCATTTTTTTGAAAGTTTGCATGCTTTTACACTCCTTAATGTTTTTAGGTAGTTTATTATATATTTGAGCACTTTCAAAAGTTATGTTTTTTTGACCATAGTTAGTTCGTGGCGGCCTTAATATTATGTTGTTTGCACTTCTTAATCGTCTTAATTGTGGGTATTTATTTTTAGTATGAAAAGTAATGCTTGTGTGAATTTCTTTAGATATAATTTTACGAATTAGAATACAAGTGTAGTATTTGTAGGTATTACTTATATTCATAAGTTTTGTTTCCTTATATATTTTCTCTGTCGATGTTAAAAAATCATAACTAAACAACACTTTGATTAATTTATTTTGGGCTGTTTGCAAGATTTTAATGTTAGTTTTGGCTGCTGAACCCCAGACTTGGATTAGGTAATCTATATGTGGTTTGATGAGCGAGTTGTAAATTAAGTAACGAACTTTACGAGGCAGACAGCGTACTATGCAGCGGAGGGCTCCAGTTAGACATGTTAATTTCTTTTTTATATTTTTAATGTGTGGTTTCCATGTAAGTTTATTGTCTATTGTTAAACCTAGGTATTTTTCACAATCTGATCTACTAATAACAGTGTTATTGATTTTTAGTGGTTCGAAATTGCTTATTTTTTTGTTTTTAGCCGCAAATATCACATAATGAGTCTTGCTGACATTAATAGTCAAAAGGTTGCATTGAAACCAAACATTCAGTAGATTTAGGTCATTTTGAGCATCACTGATGATGTTTTCGATTTTATTGCCGTCATTGTTACGTCACGTCATTGTTATTTTAACGTGTAAGAGTATACAAATATGAAAGGGCGTTCATTTTTAGATTAGACCATCCTTAATAGTGTAATCTTTGAAAAATCTTATTCATTAAACTAATTTGACGTGTTTCTGTTGGAAAAAGATTTTTAGACCTATCGATTTAGTTGAGATTTTTTTTCCAGCACTACTGTATTCTTCTGAACCTCATCACTTAGTAAGCTGCTATATGCATATAGGTACTTACTCCAATTTATATTGAAAAGAAGCACTTATTATTTAGAGAAATTGTAGAGAATGCAAACCTCGGATCAGTGTTTCGATCAAAGCCAATGAAGTCGATTAAGATCTATGATCAGTATTCCTGCTCGCAACATCTATTACAAATCTGGTATTAAATTTCTCGGCAGCAGGTGGCCAACGTGATTTATCGGCCTCCTGGGATGATATACTCGTATCTGTATGGGAAGTACCTACTTGTATCTTGTCTTTTCACTTTAGACTCTGGAGGTGTGATGACAGTAATATATTTAGGTATTATAGTGTCGATTATAGGTTTATATGTATAACCTATTGGCTGTTGCTCCCGCATTTATAAATTAGTCAACCTTAAAATATAGACATGTGGAGTCGCTGACTTTCTTTCGAATTTTCAAAGGAGAACAATCACACAATATGATTTTTGCGCAAGTAACCCCAACGCACACGCAGCGCACGCAATGTAAGCCCTCCAAAGGAACAAGTTTCACCGTATGTGCAAAATTTTTCAATTATGTTCAGCTGTGCTATTCTACAAAATGAAATAGCTGCCAGACAGCTGCCAACCCGAATATGGCATGCAAAATTGTACTCTATTACAACTGACAAATTCATAGATGCTGAGATGTACGCTCGTCGCTGTTTTGCAGAATAGCACGGCTGTTCTTATTAGTCATAGCGTGACTTTAGCCTATTGCCTCCCTCGATAAATGAACTATGCAAGTATCCAACACGAAAATATTTTTTCAATTCCTGAGATTAGCACATACACATTAACAAACAAACTCGTCAGCTTTATATATATATATACTAGCTGACCTGGCAAACGTTGTTTTGCCCTTAGGGGTAATAAAAAATAGATAAATTGAGATTTAAACTATCCTATCTCTCAAGTTGGATCGAACTGCACATGGTGTGCGAATTTTATTATAATCGGTTAAGTGGTTTAGGAGTCCATTGAGGACAAACATTGTGACACGAGATTTATATATATTAGATATATATATATATATATATATATATATTTTATTATGGATAGGCTTGCGCTTAACTACTCGTACAATAATATCTGATGGACAGAAATGATGAGGTATAGGATGGAGCGCGCTCTTGAAGGCACCCAGGTTGTATTTGGCTGGGAACACAGAAGCTAGAAATGTGTTCCACACCAAATCGTTTCGTCCGAGCTTGCTGGACATCAACCACATAAGGATGCCACTTCTCCTGGCGTCTTGCGGTTCTATGGTAGAAAGGTGAAGGAGGTATAATTTCTTTTCTTATAAATAGTTTATACTGTTAATAGTTTGACGACCTCCCTGGCGCAGTGGCGCGCGCTTAGTTACCCTTGGGTGAGTTTACTTACCCTTACTACTTATTTGAAATAGACAATAATAATTCCTTTTTATAAAAAAAGATAATGTTAACGAAGATATGTGTTACTGCCTCCTGGAATTCCTAATGTCAATAATTACATCCTCCTCGTATGTCCCCCGGTATTACAGTACAGGCAGCAGGTGGCTCGCGTGATTAATTGGCCCCTTGAGATGAGGTATTTGTGTAAATGTAGAGGACGAGAAGTGATGTCTCGAGTTACGGAGGGTTTCGCTTTGATTCGATTGGGAATACGGATTTGTTTCGTTTATTTTGTGACTCTTTTAGATTGGAAATTAAACACGAAAATTTTAAAACGATAAAAAAATTATTATTTTCTTGAGAAATTCTTGGATATCTCGCTGTAGTAACATTAGCGAAAGAATAGCTAAATATTACGCCAAAAAAAAGTTAACGCTGATATCATGGAAACAAAAAAGTCCGCGAAATCCCAGCTTTAGCGTGCGTTTTCCACGTGGCTTTGTGCCCGATACGAGCAGCGCGAAACGGAAAAAAGCGAGGAAAGATTAGTGCTGCGACGTTACTGATGCGGTGTAATGTTTTTGCCTGCATTTCCTTGTGCTGCTCGCAGGTGGGGGGCCGAGCGAGCACAGGTGGTGGTCGTGATTAATAGGCGTGGTTGCCTGCCACCCTATTTATAGCTTGTCGGAAACGCGCTGCCCGGGGCGCCAGACCGAACCGCAAGGGGTTACCGCCGATTTTCCTATTACACCTTAAATATCCCACTGAACTTGGCTTCGGCGTGAAAAGAAATAAGTGCCTGCACCAGGTGCCTATTTGTTTTGCCAAAGGATCCAAACCAAACGCTAAGAATTAAATCCATTCTCATAGTCTGTGTACAACTAAATTACGCAATATTTATTACCTTCTATTTACCTCACTCATAATTATTAGCTAACAAGATCAGATTCAAAATATTTTATTTCATACTATTCATAGTAGTGGACGCCTGCGACTCCAACCACATGAATTTCGGTTATCCACAAATTCCGCGGGAATTATGGTTTTAATACAGTGTATATTCTATCTCTATTCCAAATTTTAACCAAATAGATTCAATAGTTGCGGTGTGAAAGAGTAACAAACACACACACATACGCCTTTATAATAATAATAAAATAAGTGTGTTTAATTACTGTGTGATTATTATTGTAATAGGCTAATAATGTAATATATTGTAATAGGTAATAATAGCAACTCCTGCCTGCTTACAGGCACTCGTGACGAGTTGCTATTATTACGAGTAACTAGCAAGTCACCCGCGGCTCTGCCCGCTGGAATTCAGTTATCCAAGTCTAATCCAAAATCCATTAATATGACATTGCAGATTTTTCCTATGAAACTATGAAAAACATGCTTAGCTAGCATACATATTATGGGTATGCTATCTGTCATACCGTTTAAAAAGTGCTTAAGAAATACATACCACATCCACGATATTATTCTTTCGGCTTTAGGTATGAGAATGCCAAAGTAGTACTGCTTTAAGAGATGGTGATACGGCTCCTGATCAGCAATCAATTAGAGCAAATCTTTACAAATGGTACCTAGCCGAGTGTTAAACGTCTGGTGTAACAAGCTGCGGTCTTATTAACATCATTTAAAGCAATCTGAGCCTCAAAAAATATGTTAATAAGCTTTTGTAGATTACCGAGGGACTTTACTTTAATGTTAATGTACAATTATTATGAGACGAATTTGTTATAATGAACGTGTTCTGTGTAGTACGCAATTTTATTAACCACAGCTTTATTAAGAACTTTTCTTATTAAAGTACCTACAGCATAATTGAAGTCTTACAGTTTACTTTCAAACTTTTGTTATGACTTTTACTTTTTAATTTTTACTAGGTTTTGCCCGCAGTTTCGCCAGTGTGAACTTCGATTGCTAAGGCAATTGAAATATCCTATTATAAGGCATACTTTGCCATAATCAATTTTGTTATTTTTTTTTAATCCGGCAGGAACTTTTTTCGTATACAATGAAGTATAATATGTTCCATGTACAACTTACAAGCTATCTACATTTTAACGAAATTGGTTTAGTAGTTGTGTAATTGAGTAAAATTACATTTAATATTATTTTTTTTAATTTCCTTTCATTCACAGTCAAATTGATCAGCAGTTCAATATGATCGATATAAACCCCGGCCCACTTTACTGATTAATTTGCAACAAAAACGTTCTTGAGCTGACTCTGTCACACTAAAAAAATTGTAACTAACCATAACTAGAATTTATCTTAAAAGATCGTAAAGCATTTAAAATAAAAAAAGTACCGTGATAACAGAATTACTACACCCAAATCCATTTAAAAAGTACCTAGATACCTATCTGTCCGATTTACAAGACTTTTAGATAAAAGTTTTTGTTTTTTGTGGTCACTAATTTATATGCTTTATCAAAAAAAACGTCAAACGAAAGTAATTCAAAAGGCCAAAGTTGCAAAAATATTACGGCTACATTGAAATAAATTTGTGAAAAAACGCTGAGAGTCAGTAAATTCAAAAGATTTTAAGAACATTAGAAATATAATAAATCGCCGACAAAGTAGAGTCGTGATTAGTCCGGCACTTTGGGCATTAATATCAAAAAGAACTGTGAGTCCCTTGGATTAAATAAATGAAGTGACTAATAATTAATTGGACTTTCACCCTATTTTCCGTTCGGTGACAATTAATTTCCGTTGCCGACGAGAAAAAGAAAACCCTTATCACAACCGACTCGCGCTCTTCGGGGGAGTGGCGGTAAGGGATTGCTCCACTGATTACTAACCTCAAGATGTGAACTTGCGAAAAAGATAATAAATAAGAATAGAACAAAATAGTATTGCACACAGTCTGTAAACAGACAATATAGATCTCAAGTGTTGCAATTATCGTGTAGCATAATGGCATTCACCGGGATAAAAACTGAATACAGTCTGGGAACAATAAAAAAAAATGTTCTTAAATAAAAACCAAAATTATTATAAGCTCACTAAACATAAATAAAGCAGAAAGACGTAGCAAAACCTCCGATATACGTCGGGGCACACTAGCGTCTCCAAGACATAGGAGAAATAAAAAAAAAAACCTCAAGATGTGGGCATCCGAACGATTTACGTAAACCTTTTTCATACAAGCAAACAGTAGTGCCAACTGTCAAAATACTATAGGTGGCCGCTAAGCGAACTACCGCGTGGCCTTATACTATGATACTAATGACACCGATGAACAACTGGCGAGATTTTTTCGCGCGGTTCGCCCTGTCTAGAGTAGATGTCAATTGATTGCTCACACTCACTAAACTCTGCTTTCTCGATTGAGAAATCATTTATCTTAATTATATTACATTGACAGTTACTTATCTTCTTATCTTACATTCGTTTCAATTACGAATGCATACTGTCCAATAGGATATAGAAACTAAAAAAACCTCGAACCTAGGAGTTTCATTATATTGGTTACGATTACATATTCGTTACCTTTTCTCAGAGGAAATTGTAAAAGCTGGGACCCAGACGTATACTTATTTAATAAAAAAATAAGCGATAGTTATTTCTAACATTAGCTTGGGTAAAATAAAATAAAAACATCATATATTTAATTTAAAGATTTCATTATTTTAAAAACGTTCTTCTGATGTAATTCATCTTCGTTTGATGTAATATCTAATTTTTTTTAAGAATCCTTCTTAGTTTAGAATAATTATACTAATCTGTTATTTTAAATTCAGATCTTTCATTTCTTTGAACTATAATCTTATCTATACGGCTTTAAAAATATAAACTACCAAGTTTTTCGAGTAATTTCTTTTTTTTTGCCGTGTCAAAGTTCGCCACCTAACTTGATTTTAAAAGTTATAGAATGAATTTAATTACCTCTTCATTAAGAATAAGTTAAGAGTCGTCGTACCTGGAGGAATTAATTAAAACTAATAAGGAGTGACAACTGCGACCTTACCTAATTAAAATAATGAACTAGGTAATTAATACATAATAATTACATGTCGCTGGTTCTTCTTCCATACGATAGACATAGCTTCGAGCCTCCTCAAGAAACCGGCAAAATTTTAGCATTTACAGAGAAGTACAACTTGAGATTACCACATTACTGGTAGAGTAATTGTGCACAAATGTCGATTACTTCCACAATCAATTGAAATCTAAATAATCTATTAATATCTTAATCTCTAATCCGACCAGGTTCATCACCCGGAGCAATCTGAAACCCAACAAACAAATTGAGAAATACAAAGATCATAATTCAGAACGCGCAATGTATTCGGACGTGCATACAACGGCTAATGTGCTGTTCATATAGGTTACACGAAGCTGAAATTTAAGCAAATGATAACATTTAAATCTCGAAATCCTTGCAACTTGTATTTTGCAAACAGAGCCCCAAATGGGAACGATTTGTCATTTCTGGTGATGGTTGCTGACGGCTCGGCTAGGCTCGGCTTCTATCCAAGTAAAAACATAAGTCCAAATAACAAGTTCGTAGTGTGAGCCATTTGGGCTTAAACAAAGCGTCAACAGCAGAGTTGTTCTAGCAATAACCGAGATCATTTTTCATGCGGTTCATTCGGTGGCCGAGAAAAGCGATATAATAAATCATTGTTGCCAACATCACGACCTTATTTAGTCCGGTTAATTTTTCCCACAAAAATATACATTTCGGAATGACCTGTTTTGCACTATTAATGGCAGCATTTAAATAACTTATAGTCTATTATATATACTGTACAAGTGATTTTTTTTTAATCTAGAAGTAAGTACATATAAGTTTTGTATTATTATGTTAAATAGAAAAAAGCACATTTTTATTTCGACAGTTATTTAACTTTTAATAAATTATTTAATTTAAATTGTCTTTTCATATTTTTTATTCCCATTATTCTACCCATAATTAAAGAGCCTAACTAAAGACCGCATTTGATGAATTTTTGAATATATTTTATTTACAACTAGCTAGGCACCGTCCCTAATTCTATTCTAATAACAATAACGTTGTTGAAACACCCGAGGGGAAAATGTGTACAATTTTATCCTTCACACATTTTGACCGTGGAAATATTTGTAATCATGAATACCCTATCCCTATGGACCTAATACTTGTTGGCTGTTAATTAAAACATTTAATGTTAATATTGTGGATTCGATTTACTATTTTGGAATATATTTACTTGTTTACGGTCTAACAAACTAATAGGTTTAGCAAATTAATAGGCTATAAGCTACTCGTATGAATTGCCTGATGTGGCTAGTTTGTGAAATGTGAATGTGCAACTTTTAACTGCACATACGAGTAGGTAATTTAAAAGACTTGAAACATGATTTGTGTTAAAGCCTGAATGACCGGTAATTTAAGGAGTATCGTGATTTATACAAGAAATACTACAGACATATCATTTCAACAAAGGGAGACCAATAAATACAAATTTTCATCCTTCAGACCAACTTTCCAGCTCCAGGAAATTATGTAAGTATCAAAGATACACATAAAATACAAGACGATAATTGACTGCAACTATAGAAATGTGACCAAGTGACGTGTAGGTTGTATACCTACACGTCACTTGGTCAAGATGGATTACATATTTACTTGTTTACGGTCTAACAAACTAATAGGTTTAGCAAATTAATAGGCTATAAGCTACTCGTATACATTGCCTGATATGTGGCTAGTTTGTGTATGTGCAACTTTTAACTGCACATACGAGTAGGTAATTTAAAGTAAAAAACTTGAATCATGATTTGTGTTAAAACCTGAATGACCGGTAATTTAAGGAGTATCGTGATTTATACAAGAAATACTACAGACATATTATTTCAACAAAGGGAAATAAATACAAATTTTCACCCTTCAGACCAATTTTTCAGCTCCAGGAAATTATGTCAGTATCAAAGATACACATAAAATGCAAGACGATAATTGACTGCAACTATAGAAATGTGACTGTGTAGGTATACATTTTATATTTGCCAGAAAATGCCCATTGCCCAATGCCGAAGGTTCGCGCATTGGCACGGGACATAATATAATATTACCTATCGGATTAGGATTAGTATGATATTCTTAATGTTATTAAAATAAGGTCAACTAAGCGGATATATGGCATCATGATCGCAAATATTCCTTAATATAATAGTTTATAAAAATAATAACGAAATTTTAAGTAATATTATGATTTGTGCTATAGTTTGATAGTAAAGTAATAAAGTTTTCTTCTGTGTTTGTCACAAGAAAACATATATTTGCAAATAGCTTTGATACAATTATTTATTTATTAGTATTTCTTATTTTACTGCATCTTCAAGGTACTAGTATTCCTTTGTACACCTGCTGTTTTCTTATATTTTCCTTTCTAATATCTGTAAATTAAATTATGACTTTTACATTCCGCGGGCGAGTAATAAGTGCTGCCGAGCGTGAAATTAGTTAATTAATTTGCAAGATGAGCTATTCAAAGTTGTTCTAATCCTCCGGGCTCCTCTTTAGAAAGCGAGTTTTAATTCAAATCTGCATTCCGGCGGAGTTCCATTTAGCTGCACATTCAAATACTGCGATGATCCTTCCCTTGATACTAATAAGAGGCTATATTCAAATCCCTTCATTGAAACATTCCAATTTCCAATTTAAACTCAGAATTAGCTTTATTCAAGTGGGTGCTTTTGAACTTCAAAGTTTACTTCTTCCTACTATTATATACAACACACATCATTATAGTTCTTTATGCACTTTAATTAACAATTTAAAGTAGCTACGCGTGTTCCTACGTTGCTTACAGAGTTTGAAGCTACATAGTTTTATATCTATAATCTATAATCCTATCTATAAATGATATTACCCTGTCCCTACACATGGCCGTTGTTTTGTCCATTTTGACATACGTAGTAAAGAACATTGATAAAGAAACGTAAAACTTTTCGCGACTCAAAAACCTTGTGGCAAAAATTCCAAAAGTAAACTTTTTTTTCTCTTAGTGCTTA
The DNA here is from genome assembly GCA_963855885.1 of Coenonympha glycerion. Lineage (NCBI taxonomy): Eukaryota > Metazoa > Arthropoda > Insecta > Lepidoptera > Nymphalidae > Coenonympha > Coenonympha glycerion. The sequence goes on along the minus strand of OY979637.1, from coordinate 7,508,929 downwards.
AATTAAGTCTTCGATTGTCAGTTCTAATTGCTAGTGTATATTTTAATTCCGTTAAATAAGAACAACGAAACCTGATTTCCACGAGATTCTCATGTTTATTTAAACGTGCTTTTGAAATGTGTCTTTATATTTCCTTAGTTTTTTTTATAGAAGTGTTATACTTCAGCTCTGTATGTGTGTATACTATTGTTTTTATGAAAATAAAATCTTAGATAGTTAATAAAAGATAAAATTAAAAAGGATACTCTTACAAATAAGTTGGCTTAATGTTCCGTAACCAAAGCCTCACTCGTAGGCTAAAGGGTACGCCTTTTAACTTCTGCCCACTCAACATTGTTACATTCACAAGCGAGTTGGCATCGTGAGTTGCATACTTAATCTACTGACTATAAGGTGGTATTAGGCAATAGGCAGTGCTAGAGATACTTTAGCGGTTTTTCATAGCATAGTGGTCCAGTTGTCTGCATTTTAATCAGAAGTTTATAGGTTTCAAGTCCTAGTCGTACACTCCTGATGTTTTGGAGCTACGAGTACATTATGTGAATATGCTCTAAAAACGGAATGGTGGGGGAAAACATGACGAGCAAAAAAACACTTTAGTAGTTTGGTCTTTAAATACATTCTAAATCTCACTTTTGTTACGATAGGCCTTTGCGTTGCAACCCTGCATTCTGGACTTGGCGGTAGAATTTTGAGTTTCCATTAGAGCTTGAATATACCAAATAATATAATAATTCACCCAAAAATAAAAATTTATTTTTCATTTTTTTCCAACTCTGGGACTTTAAATGCATATATTTATGACATAGATATGATTATATGTTGAGACTGATTTTGTTCACAAATCACGGAATATTTTACTAAGCTCGCTCGTAATACTTTATTAACGTGAAATTTACTAACCGTACTTACATGACTAATGTAAAAAAAATATATGTATGTGTGTCTTTTTGTCTGTAGGCTCATGGTGGGCTCTAATTATTTATTTTGGATGACATAAACTTTATCATTTTATTCATCGAACATTTTTCTCATTTTTAATCGTTTCTGACTCCGTTTTACAAATTGTTGTCAGTTTTCGCTTACTGATTTAAGGATAAACTCCGGGGTAAATCTCTTTTATGAATGAATAATGTTACTTGTATAATATGATAAAACATGACACGAGCTTCGTAAAAAGCGCCTAGGGTTTACCGAAATCTCTTATATTATTTTATTTCGCCATTTCAGAGTCAGACTCGACCTCATTCGTCTTTGTTCTCGGTTTCCTATATTTTAGCACGCAAACTCCATTATCTAATTTAGCTTTGGCTCAATGCCACGTCGGCATTGTTATTTTTTGAGTAGCGATATTTTATTTTATTACCAGCTCCCAGAACAACTTCATACGTATTAATAAGAATTAAGGCGAAAATTAACTTCATTTAGGAGATAAAATTACTTGGATTTTTTTCTACTTTCCTTCGCTTGACTTGCTGTAATCTTTGAAGGCTCACTGAATACTATTTGTCAACCAAACTTTAATTTTAATCGTTATCTTTCCTATTGACATTTCACAAGGCGCCTATAATCAATGACGAAATACGCTACGCTATAATACATTTCAGTAAAATGAATATTATCTTTTAATTATTCTTCCTTTATAGTCAAAGCAGGAACTTAATGACATAGACCCGTGCTTTATTGCTCACACTTTCACATAATGACATAGAATAAGGGCATCCACTACCTAATATTTATTCTGAAATTCGTGAGAATTGAGAAGTCTGTTTTTGTAGTAGTCGTTTAACAATACCCGGATTTTTTATACTATGTCTTTACTCGTAATAATTAAGGACATTGCCTGTGTTAGCTATTACAATTATGTGAATAATGTACTTTATACCAACCATATCACAATCACGTACCTAATGGGACTCTGTTTTATTAACGCCACAATTACCAAATTCGTACAATTTCGTGCTTACACAGTGCTACACAGTTAACCAGGCTGTTTAAATGTTTATGGGCTGTACGCTAAATTGGCTCAACGCACATTCACGCCTAAATAGACTTTAACCGTCCATCCGCGGGAAAATATGAAGTGCTTTATCTTTAGCCAATTTAGTTTGCATAATTTATACGCCTATACGTATTTCTTTGTAGTAACTTTGTGACTTTTATGTTTGCATTAATCAGTATCGTAGAAACAAATAACAAAATGTTTAACATTCACTAACAAGAAAAGTCAGGATACGAGCATACGAGTGATTTACGTAAACCTTTTTCGTACAAAATTTTATATGTTTTCGTCAAAAATTCTATAGGTGGTTGATCTACTACAACATGGCCTTACTGTTGGAGGCAAAACAAGAATTTTTGGCACCGATAAACTGACGTTACATTTTTTTTCCTGTCCAGGGCATATATTCCGTCTATTTTTCGCAATAAATTATGCTAAGCTCATGCAATTTTAAGACTCTAGATCAGTGTAAATTCTGTATTTCTCAAACCAAGATATTTTAATTAAGTCTAAAGCCTTGCGATAAATAACTAGCTGGGGGCAGGCGGACGTCACTAATTGCTAGTTTATTTAATCCGGTAAAATACAACGGGCCCTGATTTCCATAAGCTTCAATTGTTAACCTCTGTTTTCCTGCGATGCGATTCTGTTGCGACCATTTACCCCCGAGTTGTGACTACAGACACGAAATGAATAAATCTTTCGAATAATAATTAATAATTTATTAATTTGAGGGAAAGAGGTTGCGATCCGTTCTCTGAGGACATAATGACCCAAAGGTTATCCATGCCATAAAACGGGCAAATGCGTACTTTACAAGTATCTCTCGTACCGCTAAGGTGTGGAACACCCTTCCAGCTTCTGTGTTCCCAGCCAAGTACAACCTGAGTGCCTTCAAGAGAAGAGTGAATAGGCATTTTCTAGGCAAGCGCACTCCATCCTAGACCTCATCATTTCTGTTCATCAGATATGATTGTAGTCAAGCGCAAGTCTATCCATAATAAAAAGAAATCTCACTTTTGGTCCAGGTACAGCCACGGGTTGTCTTTATGATAAAGGGTAAGCAATCTTTTTAAGACATTGGTACATTGCCAAAACAAATATGAAATTAAATTGGCAAAAATCAATGGCTTTATTAATAATGAGAAATTTAAATTATGAAAAAAGTCTGTATCATAATTTTCCTTCCATGCGATAGATATCCAAAAACTTTTCCTTAAATTTTTCCTAGTTGTTCGATCGAACCTATTTTTCAATTTTTCCTCGCAATGTTTTTGTTCAGGGATTAAAGTGATATTTTAGCTTCCAGAACTTTATACCTAATACGTTAAAACATACAGAATACTTTCCATTACTTTTGCCTAAAATAAGTTTATTTTTATTATAAAATCCAGACGTAAAAGGATTTGCTCATTTCATTTCTAGAAACTCCTTCAATTTTCAATCTTCAAAGAACTCAACAAAACCGACAATATTCGTTACACAAAATGTAAAGGCACACATTGAATTATGTTGTTAATCTTGGAATCAAATATCCCATTAGGGGAATTAATATCTAGGCGAGCGTAACCACATGTCAAAGCATGTAAACCTGGCGGTTAAGGCCAACCAAATTCGCCTTCAATAATACTCGTAATGTACATTTGGAGTTAATTCCATTTATTTCTTTACTAGTTTCGCTGGAATTTGATACGTTGTAATCCTTGATGCTTGGTTTCTATTCCGTTTCAGATTCCTTCAAGAACCTTTTGATAAATTATTTACCTACGAGTAAATAAGCAGTGATGAAAGTATCCACCGAACACATTCAGTGGATTTTTATCTCGTTTTACCTAATCGGTTTTCTGCGATAAAAGTAATAAGTCGGTAACATTTTCCAGTTTAATAGATTCACGAAATAAAATAATGTATCTTTTTAGGGTTCCATACCCAAAGGGTAAAACGGGACCCTATTTCCATCCGACCGTCTGTCACCAGGCTGTATCTATTGAACCATGATAGCTACAGACTTGATATTTTCACAGATGATGTATTTCTGTTGGCGCTACAACAACAAATACTAAATACAATCAATTACATATTTAAGGGGCTCCCATACAATACACATGTTTTTGTTCGACACTGATAATGGTAATAGGTAGACGCTTCAAATATTCACGGAATATTTAGTTATATATTCAAATAAAAAAATAGTTAATTTAAAAAATATATAGTATAAAAAATATATAGTATAAAAAATATATATATAGCTGATGCCCGCGACTTCGTCCACGTGGAATAAAAACTATTCTATCTTTTAAGTTGGACCAAATGACAGATATTCACGAAGTTTGAACTAAATCGGTTCAGTAGTTTAGGAGTCCATTGAGGACAAACATTGTGACACGAGATTTATATATATTAAGATATATATATATATATATATATATATATTTAAGGGTGGTATCCCATACAAGAAATCTTTAAGGGGGTCTCCCATAGAAGAAAGATTTTTTGCTCGTTTTTGAATTTCGTGGACAGGTGTTTAGTTTAATTTTTAATACTATTGAAAATAGGTGTCGTTAATACGAAACCCTTGTTACAATTTTCGGCCAAACCAACTATTTATATTTTTATTTTATAATGTAACTTTTCTTTGCCCACAATAATTAATGTAAAATACAACTACTTACAGTTATATTCGAGACAGGACTAGCGCTTGTCTGTTTTAATTTATTTACTTTACTCAGTTACGTACAACTCGGTTCCGGGTTTTCTAAAGTAAGATATTTTAATTACGTCCAAGACCCCTGTGGTACAACCTAATTGCTAGTACCTATATTTTAATTCTTTTAAAACAGACGGTCCTTGAACCCTGAGTTAAGAAATTACTGCTTAACGTAGAGAAGTTAAGTATTTTAATTAGTTATTTCAATAATTTTATAAAGACTCGCTTTAACTTTACAAAAAAATGTAGTTAAGTGCTTGTTATAGCCTTACATTAATTAAATACGTTTTTCTACTTCATAAATCTTCTAAGCATAAGCGAGGACAATACTGTTTAGCGTTCTAGCACGGAATACATAACTCTCAACTCCCGCAAGAAAAGATCAATTCAGTAAGCAATAGCGCCTGGCCCCGCCTACGTAAATAAAAAAACATTCCGACGAATTGAGAACCTCCTCCTTTTTTTGAAGTCGGTTAAAAACACGCACTAACGCAGTTGTGATCTCTTTCTATCGCGCCACTTTATCTCATTCGACGTACTAAGGTTGCCTGGCATGCAGCGCGTGAAATAGACCGTACAAGAACTAACGCAAGCAAAGTAGTCAGCGCGCGGTGGCCGTCTGAAATAAGTACGTCGAGACGCCTACCTGTAGTTTCTCGATCACGTGACAAGTGAACCTGGTCTGGATCTAGTGCGAAGCTGTGTAGCACTGTAGAATAGTTTCTAAAACGTGCAGAGCACTGATGAGAGGCAGAGCAGATCGAAACTCTGAACCAGTCACTGCTTCTCATGAATTTTAAATCGATAAATGAATCTGGAAAATTCTGCTCGCATACTCATAACATTAAAACAATAGGATCTTATAACACAAATGGAATAAGCTTAATGATCCGTAAGCAAACCCGGGGCGCTCTCGAAGCCGCCGGGGGCGCGGCCTTTTAACTCTTTCACTCAAGCTTGTTACCTTTACAAACGAGTCGGCGCCGTGAGTGGCATATACAATCAGCTCGCCGGATGAAGGAAAACTACATCGGTATTCCGGTAAACTGATATTTCTAGTAAACTTTACCATGAACATAAAACATAATGGTCTTATTTATGATGAACCAGACCTAGGTTGCCGGTAATTCTAATTGTCTGTGCTTATTTCATTAGAAAAGTGTTCAGTACAGAAAGTGTACATTAATCGTGAAGATGCACAAAGTGATTATGCGTTCCGGTGCAATGCTGTGTAGCAAATATTATGGTTTACTAGTTGGTACAATTATCATCTTCGGTTGCATCTTTATTTACCAGCCGGTGAGAATGCAGTCAGGTCAACAAGGAAGAGAATTAGTACTTAATTTATTCATTATTAATTTATTTCATACAAAAAAATGTTATTTCTGTCAAGTGACATTACACTGTTGCGGTTTTGCGCCACGCGCCGCGTCATTGCTACTTGCCAATGTTACATTACAGAGTAGGAATAAATAGAGTATATCTCTATAAAATATTAAATATTTGATATTTCTCAAAATATCGAGTAAAAAAAGTCATAGAACAAAAGTTGTTAGTTTTAATGTAAACAAAAACAGGCCGAGAGTGATTTGGTATTTCAAATATAATCCAGTATAAAAAATGTAGGCACCTCTATAACTAAGTTTTGCTCGTAAATATTTTGATACAATCTAAGCTACTGTATAAAAAAAGCTTGGTCAAGTATATTTCCTTTATTTAAAAAATCGCAACTATCCTTGGCAATGAGAAAAGTTTAGATCATAATTACTTTTGAAATTAAAGTCTTGACTTTAAAAAGAAACCGCCTAAAGTTATTATGAGTTGCACTGAGATTTCTGTCTGAGGATATTTTCGAAGAACAGTCGGGACTCAGTCGACTTGTATAGTTTATTTTCAACGTCCCTCAGAAAAATCAAAGCTGGCTTAGTGAAGTTTATTTCTGCTTGCTGTATTTATTATTTAAGTTTGATTTTGAATTGCGATTCTTGGTTAGGCGAATCTCTTGTTAAATAAATATTTAATCAAAAAGTAGTCTTGATTATGTATCCTTTGTATAAAATACTAACTTATCCCGGTACTTGAACTGGCGTTAATTAAAAAAATCCCCTATATCTATTGGCTAAGTCCTGCGTACGTGTAAAATTTTTGCCATCATCGACTATGGTAAGTCAGTGAGTTAGGGTTTTTTTCGACATTTCCTAAAGTGAAATATTTTAAACTGTCATGGCATTTACCTACGTTTGTAAGCAGGTAATATTGAAATCAAAACATTTTTAGCGAACATTGAAAAATTAATATAACGAGTATAAACATAGAGCGTAAAATTGAATGTAGTTATAAACGCAACATTGTCGACAATTGTGAAATTAAATTCAAGTTGCACGATAAGTTGAGGCATTGTATTTTCTATGTTGAAAAACATTATACACGTAAAAATTTTTATTTAGTTTTTTATTTAGTTATTTATTTTATTTTATTTCTTTTCACATCACTGAGTGTGTGAAAACGTTACGTGAAAAGTTGCCTATTATAACAATAATATTATGATAATTCGCTGCAACACCGCTTCGTCTGCGGACATGTTAGAAAATGTTCTTGCTCATACTACTCTCGTCGTACGCGAGTTTTACGCTCCGCTTACGCTTAAGAGCCGTGTGCGAAGGGGCTAACTTCAGTGAAAATAGATCGCCGCCTTTTCCCCACGCCTCGCACACTCAAAACCGTCATTCGATTAATCTCTACGCACTGCTCACATCTCCTGTCCGCTACGCGTCTTCTCTCCGCGATGATAGAAACAACCAAAAAGCTTCGTAGCACATCTCTCCTCTCGTTTCTTCTCCGTTTTGGTGGAAACCGGGCCTTAGAGAATCGTAATATAACAATGTTTCTAGCTATGTGAACTGTCCAATAGCAAACAAGTTATCGAAATCATATATCAAGAACGTGTAGTCCAACCCTTTTCTTACATATTGTCTCCTACGTCGGGGCTACATCACGTGCGAACCATTTTATATGCCGTAGTAAGACAACCGGTTGTGTCTATTATAACGACAAAAACGAAAAATGTTTTTTTTTTAAGAAATTTAAGTTTTTTTAAGTAAAACTAAAAGAAGGATAACCAAAAGTGGTATCAAGTTTTCTCATGAACCAAAACCAAAAAAATATATCTAGGAAAATAAAATAGTGTTTGCAAGAACCATTAGCACTAGGGACTTTTTAAATAAAAAATAATAATAATTGTAGGAGTTAATGTGGAGATCGTAGCCTATAAAAATTAAGTTTGGATTCGAATCAGCTTAGTACGGGAATCCAGACATCCATGGTCATTGTCCTTTCATTTTTTAAATGTTACAATAAAATTAATTGTTTACCATAATTATTTTTAATGTTACAATTTTTTTTTCTAAATATTATCCCAAAAATGTACCTATACAACTCTCTATATTATCCTTAATTTTATTTGTATTGTACATACAAAGTACATAAAATACCTCTACCCATGTATCTACCCACCTATATCTTCTGACGACTAGAAAGAGTAAGATGCAAGGAAGAGGCAGCCAACATTCGGCGCTCAAGACGCTCTGAGCCCGTCCACTACGGCCCCTAATGAGAGCACCTCCATCGTTAAACAAATTGGATAAAGACATTCGGGACCTCTCAAGAATATCTTGAACCTCTCCACTGCGACTAGCAATTAACTAAATTAAAAGACTGTCCGAACACTTCGGAAGACATGTTTTTTCACATTACACTTTTCAAATAATTTAACTTACGTTATGATTACAATTGCTACACATAATTTTAGGTTTTATTCTTTGTAAACTTAGAAAAAATCATAACACTTGGCGAAATTTCAAGAGGGATAAAATTAATCGGGCATTGCAATCCTCTCGCAGGAGACCCCGGACGCCGGAGGTTAAAATATGACCTCCAATAGCCGGCCTGCGGGTGACGGACTTTAGGGGCGTCGTTCAAAATGTGGACAGGTGACGCATAGTGATACTGGCATGCCCTTTCAGCAGCTACCAGGCTACCGACGATGATGGGACCCGCTACAAACGCGGCTGGGCGAGACTTGGTGAAGATGACCCCCAAGCCCTACCATGGTTTTCCCTGAAGGAGGGGTATGAGTTATAGGCATTATATTATATTAAAAAGAAACACTCAACGGGATTTGAACTCGCTTCTCTTCGCGTCCAGAGTGTCTACCACTTGACCACAAACTCTCACCGCCTAGTGAGATGTAATCACAGACTTGTATACTAAAGACAGGGCGAACAGAGCGAAAAAATGTCGCCAGTTTATGGGTGTCATTAGTAGAGTACCAACAGTATAAGGCCACGCGGTAGTTCGGTCAGCGGCGGCGGCGGGTATTTTGACAGATGACGCTACTCTTTGCTTGTATGAAGAAGATTTACGTAAAATGTTCGGATCGGCCTATCTTTACTATTTTTATCTATTGATGTAATGTAACATGTAGGGTAATGTTTTTATTTCTCCTTACTCAGTTCTAGGAAAGACTGCAATGCCCAATAGGAAATATTAATAGATTCAATTTTTCCAAAGGCCCATTATTCCAACTGCCCCTTACTAAATGGTACCTAAATGGGTAGCTTTTTGAAGTTACTCTTGAGACATATTTTTGCATTTAAATACTAGAATACTAAAGTGATAGAGTCGAATGATAGGTAATGATGGTAAGAAATAAAAAACATCTCAAAAAGGAATTCACTTTAATAAAATTACTTAAAATAATATTTTTAAGTACAGGACAATTTTAACAAGCGTGAAAAATTATACTTCTGTATTGTAATACAGGTGTTCCAAAAGCATATATTTTATCATGCTGTCGCCTGCGCTCAGTGAGGGATTTAACTTATAATGTGGATGGATTCTGGTTCACTGACGCTATCGCAGACAATAATTTACAATGGTTGCAATCAGAACGATACTATGAGCCAATATCGGACAGTTTGTCACCTTACCACTTATGTATACCGTAGCTATAAAATATGATACTACGAACTTTTGTATAGGATCAAGCGAACCCCAAAAATGAAAAATCACTGCCGAATGCCGTTATGTATTGTTGCGGTGACAGAATTTATGGGCTTTGAGCTGCCGATTAATTTCCAATTACTATGAGGTCCGACCATGAAAAATGGCAGGTGAACATTTTATTTTAGTCACTTTTAACAATTTTAAGTAGGTATACTATGAGGTCCGACCATGAAAATAGCAGGTGAACATTTTATTTTAGTCACTTTTAACAATTTTAAGTAGGTATAAAAAAAACTCAGATTTTTTAACGACGTGAAAGGAATTAACTCATTATAAAATACAACCTTCTCTCAATTTCAGGTACTTAATGATCTGACACTGATCTTGTATTCAACTATTGTAGACACAGCACAGATACAACCATATCGCAAACTTAAGCTGCTAATAAATGAAACACGCAATATTTTATGCAAAACCGACCCATTCAACAACCGGAATACAGATCGGGGATAGCGCCCGTCAATAAAGACGCTGGCAATAAATAAACAGATGAAATATTGCCGGATAAGATCCAAAGCAATTTGTAAGCTCACCTATCTGGAGTATTGGAGATCGCGGGTCTTCGGGTATTACCTACAACACGTTTTACGTGATTTGTTGCGCCCCCGGGCGATTGTGTGATCCAGATACCCTTTACAAAAACAACTTGTGTTTAAGTAAAATTATTCGACCCGTATACGTGTTACATCGAAGTTCGGAGGATACGAAATATGTTATTGCCACTTAAATTTCGATTCTTGTTTACGAATAGATATTTTATATGGCTTTGGTACGTATGTGTAATGGATATTTTGCAATACGAGGTTGAAAGGACTGTTGTTTACGTTTTTATGGCTGCCTTGTAAAATAGTTTTTCTTCTTAATAATGATTTTGTATTATAAAATATAAATTCTTAAATGCCATTGTTATCTTAAAATTATAATTATAATACTGGAATATGTATCAATTATTCTAGTACATAAGGTAACTCAAATTCAACACTTCAGTAGAGGTCTAAATATATTTTGCTTTATAATTATTACTAGCTGACCTGGCAAACGTTGTTTTGCCCTTGGGGATTTAAAAAATAGTTGAATTGAGATTTAAACTATCCTATCTCTCAAGTTGGATCGAACTGCACATGGTGTGCGAATTTTATTATAATCGGTTAAGTGGTTTAGGAGTCCATTGAGGACAAACATTGTGACACGAGATTTATATATATTAAGATTATTAATGCAATTATTTATGAACTATTTATTAATGCTTTTTCAACATCTAGTACTCTCAGACTACAAATAGTCTGATAGTACTAAACTGTTGGTGTCAAAAATCTGATATGTTGTTTTTGAACAATTTTTGACACCAACAGTTCAGTATCTGTTAAATAAATAATGATAATAGACTGAACGGATATTTTGCAAAAAAAAATGCATAGTTTTTAACTTTATAAACAATACTGTTAATAACCTATTATAGTAAAATACAAAGCACACTTATACCCTGCCGTGTAACAAGTAAAGTAGTCTATTATATAGAAAGTAGACCCCATCCAATAGCTTACAACTTATCGAAATCATATTTCACGAACGTGAGGCCAATATAGCTTACCCTTTTCTAACGCATTGTCTCATGACACGTTTATATTCCCTTATAAGTCTATATTTTGTCTATAATTTTGTGAAACATTTTTATTTATTTTTACTTTTTTTAAAAGATGGATGGATAGTTATATGGATTTTTTTGAAATAGGAAATCGGAAAGCAATAGTAGGGTAGGGTAATGGCTTTCCTAGAATAAGTTTATACATAGAAGTCACTGCTTTGGCCCATATTTTATAGGTCTGTGATTTCTAACTTTTTCAAAATATTATGTTTGTTTTATGCAAAATACTTTACGAGAGTAAAATCGTTTCTATTCGGTATAAACGTGGTGCAATCCTTTTCTAAGGCATTGTCTATATCATATTGTCACGAACACTTGGTGGCAAAAGACATTCGTGAGATACGTAGGTTTATTTTTGCCATATTTCTGGGCAATTCGTGTTGTTCATAATATACAAGCTGGTGGAAGAATGTAACCTACAAAAGCCAATATTCTTGTGCTATAAGTTCGCTCGTTTTGAATAAATTGTTTAGCCTTGAACTTTTAAGAGTTAATAATTTATCGGTTACTGCGGGTGCTTTTCTTTCACAAACACAATCCTTCAGCTTTAACGATTATACGTAAAGGGTGAAATATCTTGTTTAGGTTTATTTCTAAACTGTACCTATTTCAATCTCATAAAACGAAAGTAGGTTATATTGTACAAGAACGACTGAACCTTCGAAATTTTCACGAAGTTTTATTAGTCGGATACAGAAGAATAGTAGAGAATAATATAAGACCCAGTAATGAAACTTTAACAAAATTCACAAAAAACTATAACAAAAACCATACAAGAAAATAAAATGTGGATTTTTGATGATATCTCAAGAAAGGATATTATTTTGTACGTATCATATTTTATTAATTCTGACTTTTGCAATGGTATGAAGTTCGCCGTATAGCCAGTAAAGCCATGCTATGAGCATAAAAGTTTAGCATCTGTGAGGGCGATTGGAAAATGATTTTTTAATACCATAAGTGTCAGAGAACATCAGGATCGGATAATATTGGATCCAGCAGCACGGCACTACAAGTGAAAGCCTTTAATCTCTGCATTGCGTCAGACCGAGCGGAATGAGGGTTATCGGTTTTCTGCTGATAAACACAATTGAATGAGTTTGGTACACAGTCCACCTCCATAATACTCAACCGGTGAGATGAAAGTAGGTAGATTATTGTTGCACTCTTATAATTTTTTCAGTTTTGTTGTTTAATTAAATTAAACGTGACGTGACAAGACGTCTAAACAAGTAAAATTTTGAAAATTATAATTTTTTATTTTTAATTAGTTACAAAAGGCACGAATTTTAACAAAATTAACAAGACACAAATTAAGAAGGCGATTGCTCCTACATCTTTGAATATTACTTGTTAATAAATAAAAATGTTTTGTTGTTTTGCATTTATATCACTACATTTGTAGTGAGGAAAATGTTAATTATTATCATAGACTTTGTATCATTCTACAGCGTGAAATCTTTCTCTCTTATTTGAACTAATTTCAAAGAGGGTGCAAGCGCGTCTTTCTTTAGCGTCCTCTTAAACATTTGTTTGCTATATTATAAAGTCGTAATCGTCGTATACAAGACAATATTTTAATAACCATTACATTAGTATAAAAAGAGTTAACTTCACTTGCATGGTTCTGCCTAACGATGTATAAAATTTCCATTGTCATCAATCTCTGACAAAACAAAAAAGTAAAACGTAAAGTCATCGTGTGCAGCAATTTTTTAAATATGGGTTGGCTGTTAAGTGTTAATGTAAAAACATATCTGTTAGAAAAGCATGCTACTAAACGTTCAGCGGGCAATCCACAGTCAGTTCAGTGCGTAGTAAGTCATTGGTGCAAAAGTATTCTGGAATTGTAACAGAAGCATAGAAAATCCAAAATTAGGATTAAGCTGTTGCTTTTGTACCTTTTTGTGTGCAATAAATATTAAATAAATAAACGATTTCCTGCTCGCTTGACCAGCTACCTGAAGAAAGTGAATAAACAGCGTGAAGATTGTTGGACTTGCTTTTTTAAACGAGTTGACTTGATAGACTAAATAATAACAAAGACAACTGGAAAAGCGTTTTTCTCTGTCTATCTCACCCTTCTCTACAATTTAAAACACAGCTAGCTATCGTGTGCAAAAACCACATACTTATAATTAAATTAAAGAGTTGTATTATTTAGTTGCTGAATTGCTGAATAATGCACTCATATTGGCGTATTAACTGTAACACGGGCATTTAAAGTTTAGTTGTTTGAGTGGATGAATGCATGTCGAAGTCTGACTGAAGATATTTCAGATCGCACTCAGCTCTAACGAGGAAGACGCTAGCGGAACGAGAGCAGAAGACGTTCCTCGCTCGAGATGCTTGTGGCGTTAGTACAGGTTTTTGTACGAATTTCGAGTCGACTCACATTGCACAAACGTATCGAATTCCTCCATACATTTACAGTCAACGCCATCTGTGGACAGTCACTGACATGCAGCTGTCGATAGATGGCGCTGGCTGTAAATGTATGGAGGCATTCGATTCGTTGATGCGATGCGAGTTGACTCGAAAAACCTGTGCTAAGCCCTCCGATGCTCGTCCACTACGGTGCCTAATGAGCTCGACCATCGTTAAACAAATTGGATAAAGACATCCGTGATCTCCTGATCAACTCAAAACTCACTCCCGTGACTAGCAATTTACTTAATTAAAATGTGTTCTTCATGATAAAGGAGGTTTTAAACACGGTTTACGGTAAACTCTTTCCTGTAGCCGTAATTTTAAACAGGTCTTGTTCTTAAACTTTTTAATTCCGGCTTGGTCAATTTAGCGAACCAAAGTTATTTCAGTGGGAGCTGTTTTCTGCAGCTATTTACAAGACTGGCAAACCAAGTAGTAGTTTTGCGTTTGAAATCTTCGAGTGAATGTGAATATGAGATTCGTGAAAGTAATGAACGAATTAAGGGTTGTAAATTTTTCAGATTCATTTTTGGTAATAAGAATAATTACGGAAGATGTGACTATTTACTTTGAATTAGAACTTCCAAAACCTATATTTTATTAGATAAAGATATATTAGTCAATACACAAAGGTTTTTTTTTATTAAAATGTTATACAATAAATGTTATTATTAGCTTATTCTAATTACTATACAAATCTTGCCCGCGTGGAATGGTGCCAAGAATACTGGCTGCATTTCCGCGTTGAACAGCTAGGCTGATACGTTGCGCAAAAAATGAGCCAGCCCTTCTGTCACCAGTTGAGACTATGAAATTTTGAAATAAAATATATGTTTGAAATAAAATAAACCGTATGTCATATCCATAATCACTACAGTAATGTCGAGTAGATGATATTTAAAAATCAACAATAGTAAAGCAGGTTTCGTATAAATATTTTATTTTTATTATAAGAACTTATATTATAATATAAGAAGTTAATAAAATATAATGAACATGTTGTAAGCATTTCCATAGTCCATATTTTGTTCCTCGTCTGATCATAATATTATACTTTTATTATTTACCTAATCATACCATACCTTTGCATCATAGATATATCACCACTGACTGCAAAAATATTTTGAGACGTAATAGCAATATAAGAGATTTATCAAAATAAAAAATAAAGATAACATTATAATGTGCTTAGAATGATTATGATGTAGCGGCTGCGATTCGCCTTCCGCTCCGGTGAGATATTGTAATGAAATCCAGCCATCTGTTTTCTCTCGCCAGCGTAATATGATGTGTGACTTATGCCTGCTTTCTGTACCGCTGGATTATAAAAATATAAAGTGGCTACACCGTTATACCGTACGATATTAAAAATGGAGTCTACTAAAACAAGAGAATTATGCAGGGCATTTTTTTCAGCAAAATTGGGGATCGTTTAAAGTTTCACATAGATAAACGCCTATTCTATTGCCTTGAATATTTATTATGCTTAGATATCTACTATAATATCATTCTATTTAACCTTACCGGACTTAAGGATAACCTAGGAAAATATTTTTATACATTTGTCTTGGTATATTGTCGTTTAGTATTGGTATAGCGTACCTACACGTCGTGGCGAAAACTTTTTACCCCTTTCTTTAGCAGATATACAAAATTGCTTCCCGAACGTGGCGGTAGAGTATATTTTTTAAGTAGAGTAGAAATTGATTTTAATTTAACTTATGTTGCGTGCAAGAAAGAGTGTAAGATTTGGAATATCCAGTGTATATGGAGATGGAATGCAGAAAGCTAACATAACACACAGCCAGTTCATAAAATGTAAAAATAAGGTTAATAAGGTTGAATGAACATAAGGTGGAAAATGAGTGCAACCACTACACAGTAAGTAAAAATATTTTCAACACACTTGCTCATGAAGTGGCTCTTATTTCACCGCAATTAGGCACATAATGATCTATAATCGCAAACTGTGACTTTTTCATTACTATTATTCACTAGTGAGTTAGACAGTTTTTTTTAATTTTATCTACTAAATAAAAATATATTTAGTATTATTTCATTCACAAGTGTGTTGAAAAACGTCGTATGATACACGTGAGTATTGATGATTACCGCCCTCGGCTATCTTAAGACCCTCACCTAACGGCTCGGGTTTTAATGGCGCCTCAGCGGTAATCACCAACTTTACTCACTTGTACTATAAACTACTGTAGTCTAAAGTTCACACAAAATTGGACGCACAAAAGCCACAAGTGTTTCGATGACAATAATTACTCAGCCATAACCCCGCGCTAGTGATATTATTGCGTGGCGTATCGTCTATTCGATGAACGCCTCAGATCACTCAAACACAGGAGATATCGTACATGCTATATTTTGTTCGGGACCAACTGTCTCCTTGTCCCTTCCACTAATTTCACTACACCATTGACAAAAACAATTAGTATAGCACACATACACATTTCTTCACGCCTACTAGAATAAAGTTTTCAAACACCAATGCAATAAAAATAGCACACATTTAAAAAAAGAGGCGTGGTTTCATCCTGTATCTACAAGGGCATAGTACACACACATTGACAACTAGAGATGAAAAATGGAGTTGTCGATAAATAAATCGATTCGAAATTAGATTGCGTAGAATGGTTGTTCAAATAAGAAACACACATAAATAATATTTTCTCATATTTTTTTTACAGATACGAGTGTATAAATAATATTATTAACATAAACAAAAAAAAATATTTTTCCTTAGATTCCTCGTTCTTTAAACGCGTTACAAACGTTAATCGTCAGTGCATTTCCTAGACCAGCGCGCTCCACCTTAGAATAGAATAGAAAAATTCTTTATTTCATATAGGCCTAACATACAAAGGAACTTATGACACGTCGTTTTGTTTTACATGGTCACTTTATGGTGATAACCATTCACGACCTAAAACTAAGTTTACGAGGGTTCCAAACGCGCCCTGCCGCTGAGAAGACTGAGAAGAAGCCCACAACAAACTCAGCCTTAAACTGTATTAGTACTTTCTATCAGGTGTGATCACAGTGAAATGCTAGCCTATATAGTTAAGAAAATATTACTGGCCGGTAAAATGTAAGTATTTATTTAGAACTTGCCGCTTGGAGAGTTTAGGTGTTGCGTTTTTTGTTAGATAATGGAGTCTTACATCCATATATTTTTCCATAACTGCTTTAGTCAGCATTATCAAATGATTATTCATTGGTGATTGATCGTATTGGTGAAAATTTATTTCTGCAAATAGATTCATTCCTGTGAAATGTGTTAAAGATTTGGCCAAAAGTTCTTGTCGCAAATATTTTGAGGACACTGTTAATTTTTCATAAGGTAGAATGGAAGATTTTATAATTACTTCCATCCACTTACATATACTCACAACATCATTGGATGGAAATATGAGACCACCTTTATCTTTAAGTTGTATAAATCTCAGATGTTTATCATGTACTGATTCTGCAATCAAAGCGCCGCAGCACGTCTCACATTTTAATGTTTTTATCAAACGTTGCACTACAAATCCCGCAATATAAGATATTACCTGGCTACCAAATTCGGAAATATCTTGTACAAGTATGTTTATTTCTTCGTCAAATATGGCTTGTTCATACAAAAACGCAGTTTCATCTACATCATTGGTTTCGTCCAACTTACAAGTTACAAGGTTGAATCGAACGAACTTAGATGGGAATTACATTGTTTCATAATGGAAACTAAGGCTACTAATAAACTAATTTGAAAATAGTCACAATTCGAAAAACTAGTTCCTATTCATAAAAATAAATTTTGTATTCCATTTGTATAATAAGATTAATAAGTTATAATAATTAAATTTAATATCTTATTCTTCAATTGGCGTACAAGAGCATTACCATTTTATGTCGCGGCGGATAGTCGACTATCGACAATATACAAGGCGAAACCATGTCAGGTCGCATCTCTACTTCACGGATGCATGCAGCGGCTGTAACCATTGCTCGTTTTCGCAGCTAATTCGTTGATTTATTTGTACTAAGCGCGCAATGGTTTTTGTTTGTATTAAAAATGTTGACTTAGCGTTGACAAAATTGTCAAGCAAATAGATTTGCTGATTTTTAATAAAAACCTCACAAAAATAATAATATTCTGGTACTAACGTATGAAATGATATACCATCTCTGGAGTAATTCACTTTGGTGCTCTTATTTTTACATACAACTACCGAACAATGAGGCATTTTCCCAAAATCGATGAATCTTTGATTTACCTTATACAACCTAAGGGGACTCGCGACTGACGGCTTAAAGTCATAACAAGCTCCTTTGTAGCATGATGCGTTCGCACCGGCCACGCCTCCTTTCGATATCTCCTGTGTTTGAGTGATCTGAGATGAACGCTCTAATATGCAATTTGTATTCACGATTGTGTTGTTTATGGGCTATTGAGATACGAGCACGAGCACCCATTCCTGTGGCCATTGCCTGGCGAATTTACATTGAATCGTTACTTTCGTATTGATACGAAAGCTTTTCTACTAAAATACAACTAGATATTTACTAATTACAGAGTTTCATTTTACCATTGCACTTAAGGGTAAAAAAGGAACCCTATTACGGAGACTTCGCTGTCCGCTCGTCCGTCCGACCGTCCGTCAATCTGTCTGTTACCAGGCTATTTTTCTTGAACCGCGACAAATACTAAAAACTAAAATAAAATAAATATTTAAGGGGGCTCCCATACAACAAACGTGATTTTTTTGCTTGTTTTTGCTATATTTTTGCTATATACTTATTTGCTTTAAGAATGGTTCTGGATGGTACGGAACCCTCAGTGCGCGAGCCCGACTCGCACTTGACCAATTTTTCTTCAATGCTTATATGTTTTTAAGGATGATAGTTTAGATGAAGCTTCCAATATGCGAATTGTTTTTCATTTCTGTTACATCTCCTAAATCTTTCATTTGTGAGATGATGAATTGATCATCAACATTCTTAACATTGTTCACCGCATGTACGAAAGATAACTTGAAACTGACTCGACTAAAATTATACTATTAAACTGATTTCTTTTCTTGTGTTCATAATTGTTGTGGACAGTAAAATAACAACAGGTTTGTATGAAAGTTTTTTCGGATGTTAATTTGTATCAGAGTCTTTCTAATCAAAATTCTATATTAAAAAAAGATTTATCTGAGTTCCTGCAATACCATCCATGCGAGGGAGGAACCAGTCAGCTAGTTATAGATAAATAATTAAAACTTTTTCTCCGACTAAAGCTCCGCTTATTACTCGAGTTATGAACTTTAGAAAATTGCACTCAATTAAACCTATATTCGGTTCATTAAAAGTTTTCAATGTTTGATCGAAACAGTTATGTTCTAGAGTTTTGTTGCAGTTGCTTATCATCTCAATATTAGCAGAACACGATACCTGTTAGGTCACAATATCATTCGTTATGAAAAACTTGCGTGAACACACGTTTAGTTTGTAGTCTTCTTTTGTTATATTAGTAATCTATATACTTACTAGTAGGTCGCGTGCGTGCGCGGGCCACATGTGGCCCGCGTGCAGTCTTCCCGCCCATAACGGTATTGCTGTCATCTCCTTCGCCCATTGGAATCCGATCGGCAGTAAGCTGAAAAAATTACCAAGGAGCACTGTCATGGTTTTAAAGATAGTTAAGGGCAGATCGAACAAAAAAATACGCTGAACCTCATCGGATGAGGTTCAGCGTTTGTTTTTGTTCGAACAGCCCTTAACTATCTTTAAAACCATGACAGTGCTCCTCAATCATCATCCAAATCCTAGATCATTGTCTCTTCTCATAGTATATACATTTTCCATGGACAGATAAATTCCGCCACAGTGAATTATGTATTTTTTATTCAAACAGCCCTTAACTATCTTTAAATCCATGACCGTGCTCCTCAATCATCATCCAAATCGTAGACCATCATCTCTTCTCATACTTTTCATAGTTTCCAATAGGCCTTTGGGTTTATTGTAGCATTCACATTTTCCATGGAAAAATAAATTCAACCACTTTGATTTTTTTTCATTCATCCCGTAGACCTTGATATTCTAATTACGTCTTGCAAAGAAATCACTCTCTTATCTTTTATACGAAATTTGTATGGCGGCCATCTTGAATCCGCCATTTTGATTTTTTTTTCAGCTAACTGCCAATTGGATGACGTTTCGAGTTACATTTGGTCGAAGACCCCCCAACTATCTTCGATACCCTGGCTGTGCTCTTCACCCGTCTCCGAAATCCTCAATCATCAGCTCTCTCCTTATTTTTCTCTAGTAACTCTCCGAAAAACCGCATCAAAACCTTACATAGTTACCAACTTTTAGCCTCTTCAACATCCGCCATACTTTTCTATGAAAAAATAAATTCCGCCATTTTGAATTTTTTTTCTTTCCATCAAATAGACCTTTGGGTCCTGATCACTTCTTGTCAAGAAACCATTCTTCCATCTTTTATACTTTCCGAGATATCGGCGAAATTCGTATGGCGGCCATTTTGAATCCGCCATTTTCAATTTTTTTTCAGCTCATTGGCAGTTGGATGACATTTCAAATGACATTTGGTCGAACACCCCCCACCTATCTGCAATACCCTTGGCTGTGCTCTTCACCCGTCTTCGAAATCCTCAATCATCAGCTCTCTCCGTATTTTTCCTCCGAATGAATTTTTCTCTTATATACGAAGTGATCATTAAAAAAAAATTTTTTCATACAAAATTGTTCAGGAGAGGTGATCAATGAGTGAATGAATCAGCACAAGCAGCTATATATATAGTAATAATAAAACTGTAAAGGGTCGAATTCTGTACATTGAAGATATTTTGAAAATTTTTGTTGGAGGACACTATTTAGTCGATACTGAAGCCAAAACTGTAATTTGTTTAATTTTTGTCTGTCTGTCTGTCTGTCTGTCTGTCTGTCTGTTTCACGACCGGGCATCACGGATGGATTTAAATGAAACTTGACATGATTATAGTTCATACCCCGAGGTAGGACATAGGATACTTTTTGTCCCGAAATTCATCATGGTTTCCCTGGAAGACGGCATCAAAGTCCAAACGTTTCTTAGTTATAATTCATTAACGCGTTGTCCGATTCCATTCATTCTTTTTTGTTAGAAAGGAGGTTCTTTAAAGATTATTCCATACAAATCTTATCATCATCACTTTTGTAGTTCAGAAGTTACAGACATCAGAACCTTTAAGTTCAAGTAGGTAGGTGACTTGAAACTCGGAATGCACAAAGAACCTAGGGCTAGGACGTAGGGTTCAAGTAAGACTGGAGTACCCTTACAGCCGTAAATAAATAGGCTTAGCAGGAGATTTTGTATGGTTTAAAATTTTTCACTTTTAGGGTGAACAAAAATCATGTAACTGGCGTTATCGCTACGTTATACCGTATAGCGCCATCTCTACAATTTATGTGGAACTTGAATGTAAAACTCTGAGATAGGTACTACCGAATTTTTTAAATAAAAATTAACTGTCATGTTATTTACTGTTTCCTGACTTTATATTAAGATGGCACTGTTAAGTCATGAACAGATTTAAACTTTTTCATCCGCAAGGAAAGGGTAAGATAATGGTTCACAAATATTTTTAACTCTTAGGTCTTATCGATCCTAACCGACTGACTGTCATCTAAGGTATTTTTATACGTAAGGAAATATATAGCCATTGTCCATTCTGATGTTTTGGATTGTATTGAGATAAAGCAAAGATTTTTAAAAGACTCTTATATTATGTTGGGCTGAGGAATATTGTTAGTAGAGTAATTTATCCCAGTGGTACCTACCCGGCCGAACTCTGAAAGAAGAGTTCTACCACCAGTACAACTTTTCACATGGTTTAATAATTTTTGACATATTTCGTGGTTTCAGAATAAAAATCACAATGAAAAGGACGATTGTAACTGTCGATATTTCGATACATTGGTACAAGTCGTGGTCACGTAGTGACCACGACCTGTGCCACTGGGTCGAAATATCGACAGTTAAAATCGTCCTTTTGATCTTTCAACTACGTATTAATGAAACTTTATATTTTTATTAAAAAAAAGGAGTTTTCAAAATCACCACAAGATAACCCGTGCAAAGTAAGAACAGGTTTCTGTACAACATCACACTAGAATCCCGCGAAAAATCAAGGAATTCCAGTAGGAAGGTATATTATGTAAAAAAATCGTAATTCACGCGGGCGGAGCCGCGGGCAACAGCTTATTTTATATAAGTAATATTTTCCACAAAAACTTTGCATCCGATGTGAATATTTTGACTTATAATCTGAAATCTGAGTTCACATTATAACCATTTCGAACAACTTCGGGAGCCATTCAAAAAAAAGAGAATTTTGAAAAGCGAACCGTTTAGCAAAATGTTCACTCAAGTACCCAAATTCTAGTATATTATGTATAAAATATGAAGGAATTTTCATAGATTTTTGAGTACAGACTCTTTTCCTTTCATAAAATTGGTAAAATTGCGGATAAATATAAACATCGGATTGCAGGTTTTGTAATATTAAAACGGTTCGTTGAGCAGCCTCAACACTATCTTGCTGGAAACCTATGATTATATAAGCAAGATAGTACAAGCAATTGTAATGAAGAAGGATTTTAGTTCACTCCGGTTGTCTTTCACAGAGTTTCGCCATTAGGTATTGTTTGAAGTCCTCAGCACATAAGCTTCTGTGAATCGCTTTAAATAACCATCAAAACATAACTTTCATTGGGTTGAGCTTCTCTATAGAGCTTTTTTGGTACTTGTTCTGAAAAATAGTATTGTTATTACAACACAAAAGTACCTACGGATTTTAACAACAAACAGTAGATTTATGAGGTAGTGAACTACTACGACTATTGGGGATTTTAATTATAGGTAGGTACTCCGTTTTTCTGAACATAGAGCAATCCTATTATGAAACTCAATACCATTGTACTACGCTTTGGTATATTTCGTATTGCGAACGAAATAAAGAATGACAAATATTTTTGTAGATAATCCAAAATACATTTATTTAATAAAAAATTACATACTCTAAGGACTTAAATTTTGAAATTAGTGATAGATTTGATAGTGTTACATAAAAAAGAAACATTAACCAACTGTACGACCAGCCCGCAGCTATAAATTATTATATCTAATGGTTTACAATGTGAAGTATGAGCAGGAGAATTTGTATGTTTTTATAGAAAAGATATTATACAGAAACGCGAGAATTTGACTCTCACATTAATTTTGTTACTGGAATCCGAAACCATAATTCTAATTAACTCTGCATGCTCATTTAAAGAGAAACCATGCTAATGTTTTCCTACAGCCATACGTCAAACCTTCAAAGGCCCGGTAACAAGATCGTGCAATAATTATTATATTCAAGATAATTATAATTTTCATCATAAAACACCAAAAATAATATGATGTTACAAAATAGAAAATTAAACACCCAATAAGAAACTTTTATAAAGTAAGTACCTAACTGCCGGGCTAGTTTTTATTTGAAATAGACTCTAAGTGATTTTATAGGTCATTAGCATACTGGATTACAGATTCTAGGTACAGAGCAAAGAAAAGAATAGGTCACCCATACGCGGACTGCATTTAGATTACCTGGATATATCAAACTAGAACTGTGGTTACTAAAATTACATGAAATTGAATTTGTTGACAAATTAGAGCGACAATAATGTACGGAATTTGATTGCATGATTATTCCTTTACTTAGCGTAGGACTCACTTAAAACAATAGGCATAATAATAATAACAGGTGATATGCCTGAAAGTGTACAAAAATCAAATTTCATATTATTTTATTACAGATAGTTCATAACTTAAATTTCCAGGCAACTCTAGTTGCCTACTTTCGTGTATCCCGTGGATTTTAGATTCAGGATTCAGACTATACTTACGTTAGTTGATTCAGTTCAAATGGACGGGAGTTCCTATTTAATATATGACATGGTTCAAAATCAATATTGTTTACGATTAATTTACGTAAGCCGTTATGAGCGAGCGAGGCAATATTATACTCATAAGTCAGTGTTGTAGCGCTCATTTAACTTAACCATATGCGTGAGTCTACGACTGATGTGACAGCCTGTTAACGGGCTAAACTGGTTTTCAAGAGATTTTTTGTGACCTGCAGATTAAAAAGAACTCCACAATCTAGTAGGTACCTTCTTCACCTTTCTACCATAGAACCGCAAGACGCAAGCGCGTCGCCTATCGCAACGCGCAAGCCTATCCATAGTAAAAAAATATATATTAAATGCAATCTACGTACTTTTAAACCTAAACCTCATCAACAATCTATGAATAATACCTATAACACTCTAAACCAATGGGCGTAAAGTCAATTTTTCATTGTTGATTTTTTTCTTGATTCACTTCACTCAAGTGTGTGAAAACATTACGTGAATCGTCCCCTTGCACTATCTGTGAGGTAAAATATAACCATATAATATGTGAAAATCGTTAGAATAAAAACTTTTTAACCACTCTTACATGGTCTATTTTGCTTCAGTACATAGCAACGTACTGATTAGCATCCTGTCGACGCGATACGGTGGTAGTTCCAACAGTTGATGTTGGTATTTGCATTAAATCCAAGCGCCTGTGTGTTGAAACAGAAAAGTTAGCATAAGGCTCGTTTGCAAACTGATACAATATATACGAGTATATTAAAAAGTTAGTTTACCTAACCATCCCAATTATATTATAACTACTTATATACCTCGTGATACTAGTACCGGAAAGGTACTCGTATTTCTCTTCTGGGTAGTAATAATAAGTTATAATAATAAGTTATAAGCTGTCCGACAATAGTCTCTCTATGCTTTTAATAATATTTAGTCACACCAATTATAAAAGCGAAAATTTATATGTGTGTCTATGTTTGTTACTGCTTCACCAATAAAGCGATTTGGCAGGGAATGAACATTAAGAATAGGATATTTTTATCCCGGATTTGTAAAAAACTGAAGTATACAGCTGCAAACAACAGCTCGTTGGTAATGTTTCTGAGTTTAATACTATGAGGCATAAAGAATGAAAATGAAAGATTGAAAGGTAAAGCCTTATTTTCATAAAACGGTATTTAAGATTATTTACTTCTTTCATCTCTTTTAACGATTTGTCTAAAGCTCACTGCTACGATAGCTAGGTGTTTTGTATGAAACTTGTTTGGAGTTGTTCCGCAGTCCATTGTTAATTGTTAAATGAATCCTACGGGATGCCTCGATTGTGGAACGCAATTAAACGTATTCTAAAATGCAGTCATGCTTATCCGCGGGAATGTGACCGTTTTGGTTGGCAGCCAATTTTAATTGAATAAAAAAGTGATCGTCTATGCATTTTTTCGTTTTGGACGATGGTTAATGGAAATTGGCAGTGGTCTGGTTCGCCCGGCGTGCCAACTTTTGCAGAAACCGCTCTCGTTACGCTCCACTTCATGGTAGAGAAGAAGATGTATCGTTTTCATTGAGTAATTGTCCTGATTATAGCGGAAAGTGTACTTATGTTTCGATGGATAGCGAAGTATAACTAGATGTACGTACTAACCAAAAACTTCAAAATGTATTAAAATAAACAAAATAAAATAAAAAAGCTTTTTATTTCTTGCTTACAAAGTACGTAGGTATTACACTTATGTAGAAAACACTTAATTAGAAAATAAGATATATACATAAATAAACCTATTTTACATATTTCAAAAATTTTACCTAAATAAAAGCGAGAACCCCTCTAGTTGAGAGTAAAAGCCTCCTCCAGAGAAGACCACCTATCCCTATCTTTGGCTATTTGTAGCCAGTTTTTGCCCGCGCATTTCTGTATCAAAATGTATTAATCCAACTAAAATAATATAGAGCCCTATTATGAATAAAAAAAATTAGTAACAATGATATCATCTATAACAGCAATTTTAGAACAGTTAAATTCCTCGAAATCGATCATAACGATATTTTTGTTACAACACAAAAACCCACATATAGATAATTTATTTAACACTAAATATTCAAACTAGTACTTGACTGGGATCTCACCAAATGGTAAGTGATGATGCAGTCGAAGATGTTATCGTACTAACTTGGAAGGGGTAAGTGACGGTTTCTACACAGTATCACACAGGATCGCTAAATCGCTTGGCGATGCTTTTTTGCTGGTAGGGTGGTAACTAGCCACGGCCGAAGCCTACCACCAGACCTGAGCCAAATTAGAATTATTAAATTCCAAAGTGGCCCGTGGCAGGATTCGAACTCGCGATCTTCTCACTCAATTCTAAGCGCGCGCTACTGCGCTAGAGAGGTTGTCAATATTCTCGTTTTCGGCTAAATTACGAGACTAGATGTGTTAACAAATTTTCATAATTAACTAAATGATATTACATTGCTGTTAGGAGCTTTAAAGTTAAACAAAACCGATTCACTGCACCAAATAATGAGGAAGAACCTACCTAATTTCAGACTTTATTTGGCGAATTTATATATTGTTTAGAGTTGTGCCTACACACTTTTTTCTCTATAAATTACTAGCTTTTGTCCGCGGCTCCGACAAATATCATATTGACGTTTTACATGGCCTGTAAGTTAGGCCTATATATTTCACAAAGATATACTTTGAGTTTGAGTTTTTTGAGTCATACATTTTCATACTACGGACCTATCTACCTATATCAAAATCGATTCTCAATAACGAATAAACTCCAAAAAGATCTTATAAAACCAAAATGTATTTTCACGGTTGTTTCATTTGACTGTGCATTTTGAAAAGTAACGAATGTGACTGAGCCGCTTTATTCGTCTTCGTATATTTTTGCTCGTCAAGCGCGACACTAAGCCAAATAACCTGACGCCGCGTCGCTGGCTGAAATAAGGCGCTTTCTAATTTACATTTAGTAGGTATACGAATTGAGTACGTATGAAAATAAAACTCTTTACGTGTAGGTTTCATGGAATGGTTTCCCTTTCTATCTTTTATAATGTATTTAAATTTTTCTGCATTTTTAAACGTTTCTTATTTCCAGAAAAGAGTTTCATAGGAGCAGAAAACTAACGATCTTAAGACTTATTTATTTCCAAAACTACTCTATAACTAAATATAAGTATCATTATAAAACATAAGATTAGAACTATAATTATAGTAGAACTGTTGTGAATGCGGGAGTACGAAGCACAAGTAGGTTAAACAACTAGAATTAAATAACAAAATAATAATTATACCAAAAAGGGCACAGACCCGGAGTCTGTGGTTTGTAAAATTATACTTATAAAAAAAAGACTTATTTATTTATTTATTTATTAGGAAGCAAACATGTTTACAACTATCTCAATATATTGTGGATACATTTTAGTAATCTTTTAGAATGGCTAACTCAACATGCACTATATTATTAGAATTCAGATACATTCTTTGGTAGTATACCTAGCTTAAATAACGTTAATTTTGATAAAAAATGATTTTAGACAAACAGAGGACCAATTGAAAGGGGTTGATACAACAAAAAATAACAGTGAGATAAAATATCATAATAAACAAAAAAATATAACAATAATAACTACAAAGAAGTGAATAAATATCATGAATTACCTACTTTTAAAAACTTTTTGTCTTCTTTAGATAAAGTTACGTTCTTTAGATAGAGAACGTTAAAATATTATACTTACGTTACTAAAGTTACATACTGGTAAATAAGGTAACTAATACTGAGTAGACAAGGTAATAGGTATTTATCAATGAAATAGCCAACATGGACGATAAACGTCTCTAACAAGATTTAGTCGAATGTTAGAATGCTCAAAGCGACGAAGACGTCGCCGGAGCGGAAGCGGCGGCGTTCGACATGTCCCCCGAGCTCGCCCACTTGACGTTAATAAGATTCCGTCCATCGTTAAATTGGAGAAAGACATTCTTGATCTCATGAAGCCACTTTGGGCGACGCTTTCCACTTACCGTATCTATTATAGCATCCCGTGCTTAAAAGGTGCAACTAACTATAGTTATAAGTTCTCACTAAATGTTACTAATCTAAATTAGGATGTGGAATGTTCTATCGCGATGGATCAAAAATGCCGGATCGAAATCGGTGCAGTCTAACGTAAAATAATCATTTTCTTCTATTTTTTTTTATATCCAACATATGTAATATTTTACTTAGACATATAAATTATAAGATGTTAAATTAACTAAAATTAAAAATTAAAACTAGGTATAAAATTAAACTATATCTAAATTAAAAACTACGTATAAAACTAAATATATACAATTTAAAAACTAAAAAATATTATTAAAGGAAGACCCTGTGGGCAAGGTTCCGAAGATACTGGCAGCGTTCCCTCTTTGAATAGCTAGGCTAATTCTTTGTCCGAGGTAGCTGCCAGCTCTTCGGTCTCCTGTGATGTCGACTAACCTTTTTGATATTTCCTTAAAAAGGCAAGTAGCGCTAGGACCCCACGGACCAAGGGTCTCGACTCCGAATGGAACAAAATCATATTCGGAGCCTAGACCCCTGTATTTGCATGCCTTAGCCTTTTCAGCCGCTTCACAAGCCGCAACAGCTTTATTGTTGGTTCCATGTAGATGGGAAGGGGCCAGCGTGTCTGTACAGGTGGCATCCCATACCAGCACCCGACCCATCTTCCATGGAACCAAACTTATACCGTCCGGTCTCTTGCCATCGTCTCTTGCAATACCGGTTGGCTCAAGAAGACTTGGCACGTTGACGGTGGCAAGCGACCGGCGTATCCTATCCTATACCTTTAAACGAGCAATTCTTGTATATATGTATATTTCTATATAATCTGGATCTCGGAAACGGCTCGAACGATTTTCATGAAATTTAGTATACAGGGGGTTTTGGGGGCGATAAATCGATCTAGCTAGGATTCATTTCGAATTTACGAAAAAAAATAAAAATATGACTACTGCTGCCATCTATTGGCCACCGAGCGAAGCTCGGTCACCCAGATATTGATATCGTTAAGTGCGGCATGTCTCGAGAAGCGGCCTGCACTTTTTTGGCATGACAAACCGTGATGTCCTAGCTTGTCGACATCACTGCCACAGGGACATTTATGAGGAACGCAGACCGGAACCCCAAGCCGAAGACAAGTTGCGATTCGGATATTTTACTCGAATTCGGTGGTTGTTTAGTTTACTTTAATACTATTGAGATTTGGTCTTGATAGTATGGAACCCTCAGTGCGCGAGCCCAAATCGCACTTGACCAGGTAATCGAAAATGTATAAGGGTTGAACACACATTGTTTATACAGAATGATCGTTCCTATAAAAGGGAAGTTTGTATAGCAGATTAATAATAATTGTAAGGGCGCCTTCAAATTTGCCGGAAAGTACCGCGTGGTGGCAGCGTACCTGCAGCGCTGCGGCCGCTGTACTTTGTAAACCTATGTAAATAAACAACGCGCGGTTGCAGCGCTACACCCGCGCTTCGGCCACGCATCGTTGATCGATCGAATAGTGATTGCGCGCACGTATTTTTTTGTAAAAGTCTTATTATTATCGAGTTCATCGTGAAACTATATTGTTCTTCACTACAATTCTTAAACCTAGCGACAGCAGTGCGGCTGCAGTGCTGCAGACGCGCTGCCACCGCGTGGCATTCTGCGGCAAATTTGAAGGCGCCCTAAGAGTCCGGAATCAAGATACAAAACGTCAGTAAGGACGGCAGTAGGTAATAAATAAACGAGTGAAATATTGCCGGTTAAGATCCGAAGGCAATTTGCAAGCTCACGTATTTGGGGTATTGGAGATCACGGGTCTTCGGAAATTACCTACAACAGGTTTTGCATGATCTGTAGCGCCCCTGGGCGATGTTTACTTTTATCTTACAAAATAGCCTTAACAAAGGAAGCTTAAATAAACAAATAGAACAATTTTGAACCAATTAAAAAAAGAGACCTACTCGTGTCGTGGGTCAAAATAAAAATATTATAATGGACCTACCTAGTGGTCATTCAAAACACAAGTACCCATTTTTCATGACCAGTATTTTGTAATATGTGGTTTGACAAGCTCGTGTAAATTCCAACAGAATTAAAACAACAAAAGTTGGTTTCCTGATTGCTTTATTATTCAAAGGTATTCAACGCTTTCCCACAGATGCCCACATTACCAACCGACCCTGAACTCTTTTCCGTAAACATTATAACCTGTATTTATTAATAATAATATTTAATTACAGTAGGTAAATGAATGTAATGTAACATTATAGTCATCAAAACTTGGAATATCACAAGTCCGTACACTAGGCTCGAAGCTTCCTTGACTAAATTGTGATAAAACATGTGTCTATATTCGCTTCAACTATTGAGAAGAACCTACTGTTTCATCACGCGCGTACTTCACAAATACATACCATTAAAAATACTTCACAAATACATACCATTAAAAACAAGAGACTTTTTTAGGAAAAACTTCGTTAGAGACAGAAACCGATACAAATTATTACAACAACATACAACAAGAGAAGAAACAACAGAAACAACAGATAGGTACATTGTAATCACCGAGGTTCCAATGAACTCAAAGGTACGTAAATTCCGAATTTCAATCGGTATCAAGATAATTATTATTTGATGGCTCGTATCGTAGTCTGTTGACAATTGGCGGATAAACTTAAAATGAAGATTTCTGCCTTACTATTTTCACGCGTCATGATAATAAATATAATTTTTAAACCAATGGGTGCCTAATAGTAGTTTATGGTACAAGTGAGTAAAGTTGGTGATTACCGCTGAGGCGCCATTGAGACTCGAGCCGTTAGGTGAGGGTCTTAAGATAGCCGAGGACGGTAATCATCAATACTTACGTGTATCATACGACGATTTTCAACACATTTGTGAATAAAATATTACTAAAAATAATGTTATTTAGTAGATAAAATAAAAAAAAACTGTCTAACTCACTAGTGAATAATAATAGTAATGAAAAAGTCACAGTTTGCGATTACAGGTGTCATTATGTGCCTAATTGCGGTGAAATTAGAGCCACTTTATGAGCAAGTGTGTTGAAAATATTTATTATAAATGAGTAGATATCCATAAAAATAAAAAAGTAAAGCTTTGCAATACTGCAATAGCGCCAGTAGTACAAGTACCAACTGTGGACCACAGATCATAAATATAAAATAATCGTTTCTACAGTGTAATGTTTTTTAATCGAAGATGTTTTCGCATTATAATAAACGCGAATTCGTGTTTAACTTTATACCTTTTTTGTTATCGAGAACGATAGATCCGTATTGAATTATTAAAGGCAGAAAGGACGAGTAATATAAAGTAAGTAAGCTGTGTCATGAAATGAACCACGAGCTGTGGCGGTCTCTATCAACATTGCGAACACGTTCGAAAACTTTCTGCCACAATTACCTGGAAGCTTAAATGTTGGAAAATATTATATTAGTTCTATTCTTTGCTAGTCCAAGTGTAGAGGATACATGGCGTAGTATATCCCTATTACCTACTTGCGTCCTAAGATAAATAATAAATCTATTTAATTGTATCGTTGATGCGATCCATTTTCCTTTTATGATACGTAAGTATTTGTCAATAAAACGAAATTAGATAAAAATATTTACTCCAGAAATCACAATCTACTTACACGGCAAAGATAAATCAAATGAAAGCCCACTCCTCTAATCTAATCTACTTACGTATACCTATAGTGTCTGAAACTATGTAAAAAAAACTATGAATGCGCTCTTTTGCATAAATATCTTATTGAATAAGATTGAAAAATCACGCCGTATTTTATGTTCGTATAACAAACTAGAGCAATCTAACAAAAAATGCAATAGAATATTGCATTTTTTCCGGTCTGGAATATCTATCTGCGATGTTTTGTATCGTAAAATTAAATGAAATTTCGAATTTTGCACAGCAAGAGATACGCCAATAACCTAGTCTGTAATAAATACAATTACATTTATTGCCGGTAATTCGGTCTCACTCATTAAGCAAATGATAGTCGTTTAAATTATACTGAATTGTGATATCCAATAAATTTATAGCTTTCGATTATAATCTAATTGTAATGGGAGAAGTAATTTATCATTAAAAACCGACCCATAAGAAAATCAAGAATGAATAATGTGCCATATAAAAATAAATGAACAATAGCTAGCTTACAAGTACTACGTTTTTTTTTTGAGTTTTTAATTAAAGAGTGATCGATCTTATCACTATCTGATATCTGACTGATCATAGAGCTTTATTCAAACTTCAACGATGAGTAAAATTTCTGCTTCGGCATTGTTATTCCTAAATCTCTTCACAAAGTGTTATAAAACAGAATGTTTATCTGTAAAAATGCATTATGTATAATAAATAATCTATGGTAAGTGATTATTACGGACTTTTCTTACTACGGACAGTAGCACAGAACGGTGGTTTTCAAAATAATAAGCAACGCTGCTTAGTGATTTATTGTTTTGGCTTTGTGAAACCTCACTTGGAAGCCTGATAAAAAATGATCCCACTTATTAACATCACCGAGCACCGCCAGAATCCAACTTTATTGCTCTCAGCTAAATCCTACGGCAATAATTCATCTCTACATCCTCCCTTGCAATTTTAATTGCAAATCGAAGCGGAAATACGGATATTCGTTCCGTACTTTTAAATTGCTTAAAATAGGTACAGATTAGCCAGGTTTTAGTGGTTAAAAATTCAAGCTTCTGACACACACATAGCCTACCCAATGCCTGCTAAAATGATTGTGCACAATCTTTGCTCCGTCATCCTCTTTTAAAACTACAATATACGTCGGTGTTTAAAACCAGGTAAGTACACATTAAAATGATAATGAAAGAGTTGTCAAAATAAGAGCATTTCTGTCGAAAGTTTCAGGCCAAAATTTTCATAATTTAACAAAATTACATAGGTTCAGATTTCAGATCCTCGAGGGCTATGGTCAAGAAAAAGTGCCCCAGAGCCAAGGAAAAAGCTTTTACGCTTTGACGAGGCTTTGACGCTCACGGTTTTGCTCACGCTACTCCGTATTTTCCCCTTTAGGGTTATATATTTTTTATACTTTTCTAATTCCTATCGAATGTTAATAATACGAGTACGGTAATGGCTAATGTATAAAAGAACAGAACACTTATTATTTATTCGATCTGAGTACTAGAAAGTGCGTTACCATGTCTTGCTTTCAACTTAGATGTGCTTTTATTATTATTTAGGCTGTTTAATTTTCCGAGAGTAAAAAAATCCTTACTCTTATGAAAAAATACAGTTAGTATATTCTACTATTGTATTGTTTTTGTGATTTTCGTATGTTTATCTACTTTAAATACTATAAGGCCTTTAAGTAGTTTAAATAGTACAATACTAGAAATTGACCGCAGCTTTACTCGCATGACCTGTATCTGAATGCCAAGTTCCAGTTCGATCCGTTTAGTAGTTTGAGCTATATGTTAGTAAATCAGTCAGTCAGTTAGAAGGTAAGTCAGTCATCTTTATCTTTTATGTATACAGATTATTATTAGTGATTTAATTCAATGTTCGTATGCTCTAAGATTAATTTGGCTTCGAAGTATATGATTTTATATATATTTTGGAACAAAGTATACTCGTAGACCACTTATTTATACGAGTATATGCAGTAAAAACCACGCCGTAAATTTTATTTGGCTGCCACGATGTTGAGATATTGTAATGAAATCCAGCCATCTGTTTTCTCTCGCCAGAGTAATATGATGTGCGAAGTGCACCTGCTTTTCGTACTGCGAATTTTCTTAGATTATTATAACCTAATGTAGCCTTCACCACCATATGCATAGGTAGTTAGGTAACTAATGCAAGCATAAACATAAAGATTCAAAAAGATAGGTGTTATAAATTTGACTTAAATGTCTGTCTGTCCGTGTGACTGTCTGTGACATCGTAGTTCTTGAACGGATGGACCGATTTCGATGCCAACCGCATCGAAATTGCTTTCATTTGAAAGCCAGTTTCCTTGCGAAAGTTCTTAGCTATATTTGGTTAATAACGGTCTAGTAGTGCCTGTGTATCAGATCTTTTCCAAAATGATGTAAGGCATTTTTTGGCGTATGCTTACTCGATAAAGGACTGAGGAATTTTAATCACCAGGAAAGGATTTTTAATCACCAGATAAACTATCTGAGGAATAAATTGCATACGCATACTATATAAAATCTGTCAAAACTTCATATTTATTCCTTATTTAAAGATTATCTGGCGATTGAATAGTCCTTCACTCGTGCTAATATAATGAAATGATATGCGTAAGGTTTTTACATTTTTAATATTTTTTAGTTAGGTATTAAGCGTAATTTTACAAAACATTGACTACTTGAAGTACCACGGCATACTTTGAAAACAAATGTCATGATAAAGTTGAGTAAAATTCGACATTGTTAAAGGACAGCAGTACGACATCACACGGTACGATTTAAAACTCTAATTACGAAGCGTTATATTAATCTATAGCTTAGGGGTGCGAAATTTAAATATTACAGGTCATTAATCCGATGAGAGATAACATCACGCGTAAATGAATTCAATTAATCACTTCGCACCGCGTAGCGAGTTCGTGATGGTTTGTAGTTAGCTTACGAGCAGCTTACCTGTTTAGATAACACCCCGCGAGTACATAATTGCAGACATTTGTTAGCTCGACGAGTAATAAAGTTTATGGTGGCATGACTAGACGGGCAGGCGAACACAAACGTCCCAAGCGGACCCGCTCGCAATAATCTCTTAAGGAACTAAAATATTTATCGCTTACTTGATAGCTCGTCCCTGATTCGCTTAAGCGGGAATTTCGAGAAAATCTTCTCTATCCCTTGTTTACATCATGAAGAGAACTTCTGGGCAAAGCTTCATGATCCTAGGTCCAAAGATTTGGGCTGGAAAAGATGAGCCAGGACTTTTCTCCTTGTATTAAAGGACATGGCCGAAACTTGTATGGAGCTGTGCCCTGGAAAAAAAATACTTATTCATGGCCATGGACAAACAGTACGTCATATTAAAGCTTATAATTATGTATTTACAATCGTTTAAGTTTTATGGTCTGAAAACTTGCGAGAGACATAATATCAGCATAATAACTTGCAACAAAATGCGCCTAAGTAATTTTGCAGGTATATATTCTGTAGGCAGTTCCCTAAAAACAAGGCTCTAATATGCAATTTGTATTCGCCAAGGTGTATTCACGGTCTCATTGCGTTTAGGTCGTTTGAATAAAAGCACACAATTTTGAGGGCCCTCTTTTTGAGACAATCCTTAATTGTAGAGTTTTTTTGCGCAGAGTTGCGCAGAGTTTCCAATGTTCGTATTTTAGCATGCGAGCTCGATATCATTATTAGGTACAGGCAATATTAAAATAAATAGTAAGTAGATACTAAACTTATAAAAGAAAAAAGACGTGTGGCACTCGGAGACTGCCGCGGTAAAGCTATTGCATTGCATTTTTTATCAACTTCTAACACCCCCACTGCGTGGGGGGGTGTTAAGTTATTTTCGTTACGGAATTTCTGGATTTGGTCTCCACGCTCAAGGCCCGCGATAGAAGCTATGCAGTAGCTTAAAACTATAGACTGCCTACAATTGATTTCCAATTAATGAAGATACAGATCAGGGGTCTGATTGCGTAAGAAAAACGTATTCATCTTTATCTTAATCGCTAGCGAACTCTGCCCCGCAATTGGCTGATGCAAATCAGGAACCCAATCAGCGGGCAGAGAGTTAGTAAACGATTACGATAACGATTACCTAATACGTTTTTCTTACGCAATCAGACCCAGGTATTGATCTGAAATCAAAACTTCTTATACGCAAATATGTACACATATTACAGGACTTTAATCTGAATTTTTGCATCTGGAAATAACAACAGAAACAGCCTTTTGTAAAAACAAAGGTCTTAAAGTATTCTTTAAGATTATTCATAGCACACATAACAGCCTGTACAATCGGGGCAACGGAGTAACTTGGAGGACCCGGCAAGATCCTGTCAAGAGGCCATTAAAACGCCCCCCAACGAGCCCATCTACTCGAGTACCTCTAACTTTTACAATAACGATACTTTTGTTTCTTTAGAAATCCTCGGTACCTTCAAATAAAAAGCGAGTTTAAATTAAAATTTAACATAATTCAATCGAAAATAATGAGTATCCTACTCATTATTTTCGTTTACGGTATAATTTATATTCAATCTAATAATATGATCACAATTATACGAAATTGTAACTCGAAATAATGAATATATATTAGTAAATAACGATAACCTTTTAAGATATTATACCTACTCAACTTAAAAATGAGTGGTTACCCATAATTTTGAAGACATTCTGATTATATTGAAGCCAACTTATAATACTCTAGACTTTGTTCTTTGTTTTGTTTAGGTAAGTATACGATATTAAAATAGTCATCAATACCTATGATATACAAAAATAAATACTAAATGTTACTCCTACTTAGTCCTCCTCTAGTCAAAAACGTACCTATATATAATTCTATGTTGGCTGCAACTAATCAGAAGAACCTGCCCATAGATTATGTAAGAAAAACATATTCATCGTTATCTTTCTCGATTACAAATTCTGCCCGCTGGCCGCTGATTGGTTCCTTGATTTTCCTCAGCCTCAATCGGAGGGCAAAATTCACTAACGATTACGATTACTATGAATACGTTTTTCTTACGCAATGAGATCCCGGTCTTCCATCACGTACTTTATAAATTATAATAATAGGTAATAAAAGTGCACGCTATGATTATAACAAGAGAAAAAAGAGGTAGATTGGGTATAACCGGACCGAAAGTGAGGCTTTAAAACTAAGACAATTGTCCAACACGAGCTCAGTTGCACATTCAGGCTTCAGCGTGTTCTAGGACGGAGTGAACTATTCGTGATACAAATAGCTGTCCCTTTCACTCTTACGCTTTGCGTATTTCCTGTGGCACTTTCAGTGCGTGTTAAAGTGTGAAAACACAAAACTCACTTTTGTATACCATGTTAATAAATATGGCATGTGGTATCGCGGAACAAATATTTTGTGCATGCAGTACGAAGGTATAACGTATAGCTATTAATATATATATAGCTACTTGTGCTGATTGGCCACTGATTGATCACCTCTCCTGAACAATTTTGTATGAAAAAAAATTTTTTTACTAATCATTTCGTAAAGAGGGGAAAAAATCATTAAGAACAAAAATATGGAGAGAGCTGATGATTGAGGATTTCGAAGACGGATGAAGAGCACAGCCAAGGGTATTGCAGATAGGTGGGGGGTGTTCGACCAAATGTCATTTGAAATGTCATCCAACTGCCAGTGAGCTGAAAAAATTCAAAATGGCGGATTCAAAATGGCCGCCATACGAATTTCGCCGATATCTCGGAAAGTATAAAAGATGGAAGAATGGTTTCTTGACAAGAAGTGATCAGGACCCGAAGGTCTATTTGATGGATAGAAAAAAAAAATCAAAATGGCGGAATTTATTTTTCCATAGAAAATGTATGGGGAATGTTGAAGAGACTAACAGTTGGTAATTATGCAAGGTTGTGATGCGGTTTTTCGGAGAGTTACTAGAGAAAAATATGGAGAGAGCTGATGATTGAGGATTTTGGAGACAGGCGAAGAGCACAGCCAGGGTATCCAAGATAGGTGGGGGGTGCTCGACCAAATGTAACTCGAAACGTCATCCAATTGGCAGTTAGCTGAAAAAAAAAAAATCAAAATGGCGGATTCAAGATGGCTGCCATACAAATTTCGTGTTATTCTATCTCGGAAAGTATAAAAGATAAGAGAGTGATTTCTTTGCAAGACGTAATTAGAATCTCAAGGTCTACGGGATGAATGAAAAAAAATTCAAAGTGGTTGATTTTATTTTTCCATGGAAAATGTGAATGCTACAATAAATAAGGCCTATGAAAAACTATGAAAAGTATGAGAAGAGATGATGGTCTATGA
This sequence comes from Coenonympha glycerion, assembly GCA_963855885.1. Lineage (NCBI taxonomy): Eukaryota > Metazoa > Arthropoda > Insecta > Lepidoptera > Nymphalidae > Coenonympha > Coenonympha glycerion. The sequence continues at coordinate 7,471,097 of OY979637.1, read as the reverse complement.
TTTGGATGATGATTGAGGAGCACGGTCATGGATTTAAAGATAGTTAAGGGCTGTTTGAATAAAAAATACACTGAACCTCATCGGATGAGGTTCAGTGAATTTTTTATTTAAACAGCCCTTAACTATCTTTAAATCCATGACCGTGCTCCGAGGTAATTCTTTTAGCCCATTGCCAATCGGATTCCAATTGGCGATGGAGATGACGCCGATTCTTTTATAGGTGAGAAGACAGCCCGCGGGCCACATGTGGCCCGCGCTCCCAAGCGCCCTACTAGTCTTAATCTATGAGTGGACGACCATTATGACCTAACCTCATTGACGCTGGGTAAAACTTGATACGTCATACGAGGAAGTGATAGTGAGATGAAACCTAATCTTCGTCACAGAATTAGGCCGAGTGTGCAGATGGCGCTCGTCGAGTAAGTAAGCGAAGTGATAGGGTCCCATATACGTGCCCCGATTACTGACGGCCGTTTTCACATTTTTGATATTCAGATCAAGTTACTTCTGGGAACAAATCGCAAGTTGGCTTAGGATATTGAAAGTTTATGGATTTTCTATGTTCCTGGCAACAATTTTATAACAATCGCAGACTGGGAATATGACCATTGATATCGTACCTGCTCGTTGCTATTGGTGAAACCGCTAGAATTTTTTTCTTTCTCTAACTTCTTTCTTTTGGATTTATTATGATAGGTTAAGAGTTATGTTGATCCTAATTTTTATTTAACGTTTAAGACCTCAAATTGCATTTCGAGTTATTGTGGTACCTACTAACATTGTTTCATTTTAATTAATTATTATCTATGGCCATGTTGCATATATAGGTACTATACAAAGCGATAAAGCTTGTGTTTTCCGTTTCTCACTTTGTATATCATTGGGACAGCATATTCGCGTGGCCTGAGTTTCTAAATTATTATTCAAATAATGTGTACCTCAATTCCCTATCAATGAAAATGATTCCGAGTGTCTCGACACTAACGTAAACAAGGCCCGTATCACACGGTGTCAAGGGACGGATTTCCACACTATCACTTCGTTGTGTATGCTAATATACAAATTTGAGGTCGACAAAAACTGCTGCTGTTTTAGGTGTTAATAGTCTCCGCTTAAACGCTTAAGGGGACAAACTGTGGTGTTGAAGAGAGAAAACAGTTTCACGTATAACATGGTTAACATCGCCTATTATGTAAGTACCTACCTGCTTGCTTATTAGATTGCAAAATAGTATTATATTATAAGTTAGAACTTATGATAATGCTTACATTCAAAATATTATAATATTTTTTGTTTAATGTTTGTTTTTGTTGCTTAAGGTTTTATTTCTCAAATGAGGAAAACGAACTCTATTAGGACAACTTTTTTGTTCGCCTGTTTATTTTATTGCCCTTTTCCTCAAGAATTGGTAGAGCTAATAAGCTAAGCTAATCTAAGTTAAAATTGATGGTGAATTCTGAAGCCTATGGTCTTTTTAAGGTAAAAAAAAATTAAGTTTTTAAGTAAAATTTTTTTTAACAGATAAAAAAATTCCGATATCCAAAAATCTAACTTCCAAAAACTCACAGATCGCAACGAAGTGCACGAAACTCCCGTGTGCGAGTCCGATTTGCAATTAACCGGATATTTCTAAAAGCAGCACTAAATATTTAATATTTATGGTATCAATATAAAATATTTTAGAGATCCATTTTATCTATCACGATCACTTAAGTACATGGTATTAGGTTAGAAACTCGTTAAACAAAACAAAGAACTCACACAAGCTTCCTTAACACCCATTTTAACAACAATATTGGCGCAAAAATCCTTTATTCGACTTTTCTTAATTAGTGAAGCCGAACGAAAATATTTGTGTTATCGAATCTCTTTACGGAGTTTTACTTGAGCAGTATTGTCAAAATATCTATTGAGTGTTAGAAAAAGCTTATGGAGTGAAAAGCTCCTTTCGATAATATAGGTACTTACTGAGTTATAACGCAATGTAATTATTTTTCCCATGAAATTTTTTCCCTAAGAAATTACCAAATAAAAGATCACATTTAAAAATTAAAACAGCGTTATTTTAATTAGCCTATGTTTTCCTGATTTAGATTTTAAACACTTTCTCTTCCTTCACAAAACATTAGGAGCAACGTTATATGACTACGGTTTCTGAACTAGGTCTTATATTCGATTTCCATAACGCTTTAACATTTTTAGGTACCCTACGAAACATTTTATTTTACAACCTAGCACTAGAAAAAATCGTATACAATATATAAAAAATGGAACAATGTAAATCTTTCCTGGACGGTGGTGCAACGGAAATTCAATACAAAACATTTTTTACGTTCACCGCACTGGGAACGCGATATCCATTTTCTACATTCGATTCAATTTGGTGACTATTAATTTTACACTTCAAATAGAATTGCGGGATGCCAATATCAAAAAAATACGGTCTACGAAACTTACCTGAATAATGTACAATAGTTGATCTTTGATCTTAACAATCAAGTCAAAAAATAAGCTAGGCACTTTTTTGTAGCATTTTTAGCCATCGTAACTTTTGACTGCAAAACAGTAGAGAAGGAAAATTTGTCAGTTTAAAATATAATCAGTATATTATCAAAAACTAAGTTTCATATTATTAGGTACCTATGTCAAGACTTTATAAATTAGAATAATATTATTGTAAATCATCGCATCGATTTTGCATTTCACTCACACGTAGCAAAATCTCTAGGGTAGGTACTTCCCGAATTATTATAATAATTATTGTTCGACAAAAGCTCTATGAAAGCATTATTGACATTAATACTTAGCAAATTGTCCGCAAAACAATAAACACGCATCAGTAACGCTCGCTCGTATTACATTTGTGGTTGTAAGTGGATTTTGCTTGACCACCGTGTAAAATTATTTGATGTTACGCTCTGAATAGCAAATCAAGCAAATCGTAGAAAAAAATAGTGAACTCGCCACATACATAAGTATATACACGAATTGGTGGAGCAATTATTGCAGCTCCTGCAACAAACTTCAATTTACACTCGTAGTAGTGGAGTAAACATCACATACCTGCATATAGAGGAACCTGCGAACCACACAAGAAAGTATCGCCAGTATACTGGTGTCATATTATTTATTTTGACAACAACGGTGTCATTCTCATAAGTAAGCCAACAACCGTATTGCTTTAATACTTGTTATTACTCCGCAAGCGGGTTCCACAGGAACGGTTTCCGCTATATTGTATAGCATAATTAGTGAGTTTGAAAGATGGCGCTACTTTTTCTTGTATGAAGAAGGTTTCTGTTAAATGATCTGATGGGCTCATTCTTAGGTTCATATCAGTGTAAGACTACTGCCACGTTACTAAAGCTCTTTTATACCGTAAATAACAGTCTAGAAACTCGGTAACGGGCAATAACTAGTGGTAATATTAAGTCTTGGCGTATAGGTATACGAAGTATACGAAGTATATAGTCTTGGTATACGAAGGTTTGGCAACTTATTCTTCTATTTCTGGTAAAATTTATGGAATACCCAAAGTAGCGACACGCTCATCACGCAAATATTAACCAGTAGTGGGAATCGAACCCACGACCTCCGACGCAGACGGCAGGTATCGATACGCAATTCGGTCGTCAACTCATTGTATATCACCAGCCGTGCTATTCTGCAAAACAGCGACGAGCGTACATCTATGCATCTATGAATTTGTCAGTTGTAATAGAGTACAATTTTGCATGTCATATTCGGGTTGGCAGCTGTCTGGCAGCTATTTCATTTTGTAGAATAGCACAGCAGCACAGAGGATTTAGTGATGTGTGCATATCGAATGAAGTCGGTCAGGTCCGTGTGAGTTACTTCGGAGAGTAAAGAACTGACTTGTAATTGAAAAACCTATAACTTTGATAGTTTGTTGCCCACGCGTCCTACAGATGAATAGTATCAATATTTTCTAACGCTACACAAACTATAACAAACACCGAGGACGTGCTGGCAGCGAATAGACGTGTTAATCTCACAGTGTCGGAAACATGTGACGATATTATTTTTCTCGATCTCGTATCCAGTGATTAATAACATGTTTTCTTCTGCTTTCTTTATAACTTAGCTGCCTTTTCTTAATAAACATGTTATGATGTTTATTGCTAAGGGTAACGAATGCTCTTCGGGTAAATTAATTATAAAATGCGATTATTATACTGATAATTTTGCACATTACGTCAGTGTTATGCACCTAACGTCTGTCACAACACGTCTCGGTAAACGACCTTTAAAAAAAAATAGGAATAAAATACCCTATATCCAAATGTCCAAATCTCTTCAGCCGTTTTGAAGTTATGGTGAAATAAAGAAACTCACATACATACATACATGAATCCTAAAAACATTACTCTCCTTTTTTGGGCAGTCGTGTGGAAATTAGGAAGCGCGCACAATTCATAAAGACCGATGAACGTATCTTTTGGAGCAGGCTCGGGCTCACAAAGGGCTGTAGCTCTGTTGATGATGATAATGATTTAAGTCTTTATTTAAGATTTGAGGCGAGCTGAGGAAATGAATGATAAGGATTCCGTTTCTCTGATTTAATTGGAATTACGCGTGCCATAGCTAGACTATATTCTTGATGAATTATGTATACCTTACGCCTTAACGGCGTAGACGGCATATTTAAGCAGTTTTTAGTGACTTAAAGTTTAAAAACTCTTAAGACTTTGACGTCATCTAGTTTGGGCCTTTAATCTAAAAATTCAAAAACACGCAATACAAAATATCCCAAAAAAAAGTGGCTCCAAAATTACAGATTTTCTCATTTTTATCGGAAACTACAATAGAAGTAATTGTAACTTTTGTTTTAATATGTCAGTAATACTAATATCCAAAAACGCATGGAAACAGATTTTTGATACCTGGCTTAGATTTTTAGTAATTAGTTTTTCTGTTATATTAATTTTTCTGTTATATTCTTCCGCGACGCTGCACCATAACGTATTCGTGAGAGTGAGAAAGACAAAAATAAATTCTATACACCCTCTTAAAAGTCTTCGTGGGCTCTTACACTTGTAGCGCATTCAACTTTACTTCTTCGCATTCAGGTTGACTTCCTCTAATGACAATAATGTCGTCCGTAATGTAAGCAAACTTCAGATCCGTGATAAGTGGAGGTGTTCTTGAACAGATAGGATTACTGAAAAAAGAGCGCTCTCACCTAGCGCGGTCCGGACTAACGATGTATAAAATTTCCATTGTCATCAATCTCTGACACCGCGCCGAGGATTCGCAAACTCCTCACTAATTGCAATTTGAACAAAAAACTAAAGAGCGAAGTCATCGTGCGCTGCACTTTTTACAGCGAGCCTTTTAAAAAGTGGCCGTTGTTAGTCTATAAGCCACGTCAGCAAACGAAATATAAATGGAAAAGGCACGAAATACAGTGCCGACAATTTCCGACGTTCTATAAGAAATTGGCCGAGGACAGAAACAATGAGTTTCAAGAATAGACCAAATGTACCCAGACAGTCGCCAGTTTACCGGTGCTAAAAATGCTTATTTTGACACCAGCAGTAAGAACATCGTGTAGTATTCTCCAGCAGCCACCTGTAGAATTTTGACAGATTGCGCGTTACTGTTTGCTTGTACAAAAAAGCCATGCTCATATCCTTAGATTTGCTATCGGTGGTTTTAAGTCAAGATACTTGTAGGTTAACCTTTCCAGAAGATGGTTAAGATTCGAGGTAGTTTGTAACCTCCCGTACTATTTGAGTTATTGGAGATCACGTGCCTTTAGAAATAACATACGATAGAAAAATCTAGAATAAAAATCCAATACCAATATACATTTCAGGTGTAAACTTTCAGGATCAAAAATCATTGAAAGGACTATCTAAGGTTTCGAATACTTTGGTGAAAACTGATAGTATAAGATTTCATGTTTTTAATCACGAAACCTTCATTTGATTACTATCAGCACGCCAAAAATTGGTTTATGGGCAGTTGGATATCGTAATATATTAATGAAACTTGATATTTAATACATTTGAATGTTCAAAGTAGTGTATTTAATACAATTGTTTTTTTTCTTGCAAACAACACATACGTATAAAAATATAACTATAATATTATATATATGACAATACATAACTTAGAAGCCATTTAAAGTGGGATTTACTACCTTGACCCCATAAGATATAAACCGCGTGCCAAGTTACCCAATTACGAGCATGTGCCGCCAAGTGTATTAACTGTAGTTAATTAATAATATCCGGGCAGAGTCCGTCGGTGATTGGGAACAGAATGAAAGAAAAATATTTGTAGGATGACCAGATAGATGTATGGATAAAATCTCCTTCAACAATAACGGCTATAACATTTCGTATTTTTTGTCACTTGTACTAACAGTGTTATAATATACGAGTACATTTGAAAGGAAAAAGGAGAATATTTTTTAAGTGTTAGGTAGTGGTATAAAATCAGGTTATGTACAAAAGATAAAATACTCAATGTATGCCGAAGGAGCTGGAATTGTTGTGCCAAAAACTTTCATATATAATTTAATATTTTTTTTTGCATACGCATAACTTAAGAATGAACATGAATGATCAAAGTGTACCGCTACTTTCGGAAAGCAGGTTTGAACTGAGAAGGACGGACAGGAAACTCAGCGCATATTCTTTCTAAAAAGTTTTTAAATAATAAAAAATATAATTTAATGTCGGGCGTATTATAAATAGCAAAGTTTGTTTAAGTTGTATATTTTGTTTGAAAGTGGAATTATGTATAAAGTAAGCTAACGTACCGAACCGAGTACAATAATTTAGAAACTTCGGATTTTATCGCGAGAGGCAAAATTCTTTGCGGTAGGCGTTAGAAAGGGGCTACCTCCTGAAACTTTCCAAATATTACCTTCATTATTTTATGAGATGACAGAGGTTGAGCACATATTAGCAAAGTTTGGGAACGGTCGATTAACGTCACTTCGATTTATTTTTTAAGACTTCGGATTATTTATTGTAATGGGTCTGAGTAATATGCATTGGTTGTTAATATGTTTAGTTTTTATGATATTTTTCAAATGAAAATATTTTAATATATAATATTAAACATCTGATTACTGCCGACACAAATAAAAATAGAAATTAAAAAAAAATTGGAGCAATTTTGAGAAAAAATTTCTATCGAAAAAATTTCTTTCAAACTTGTTTCTGTAGCGAATTTAGATTAACCCTAAACACGTGACGTAGTAAGTATGAAACTTCAAAATAAACTGCAGGTCACTAAAAATTGCTTAAATAATCGTTTACGCCGTTAATTTCCACAAAACATAAATCTGAAAAGTCAAAGATAAGTGCCTAAGATTAGCAAGATGATGATGAGTGCAACAGATAAGCGGCAAAGTTCCAATAGGTCTATCACCACTTCGTACATTGAATATTACACCTAAATTAATATTATGACTGCACACATGACAGTTTTCTCATACTCATGTTTCTGTTTATGCAAATGAACAAAAAAGGGAACAAAAACTGCTCAAATTTTCCTCGCTTTAACACTTTCAATTTATATTCTTTGTGGGGGAAAATTATGCGGTTTGCACGTCACTAGAATTATTAAGGTACAAATTACCTGAAACTGAAGTTATAGGTACAAGATTAAATGGAGATTGTTTTTTTCGTACACTTGGTCACGAGATCCATTATAAATTATTAACTATAGTAGCGTTTTCTATTAGTATAACAATCATTAAAAAATATTTTTAAAAACAGGCAACACGTTTTATCCGTATACACACACACACACAAACTCACACATACAGAAATACGTTTTATCCGTATACTTTTTAGCACCATACCATGATCATCATTCATCTAGCACCAAAGTTCTTATCAAGACAAATCAGAAGAGCCCAAACTCGTAGGAATCGTTGAATTACTGAGTTCATGCGGTCATTTTCCAGCTACATCATCAGATCCTGGTTACCATCCAGCACAACAGTACCCATCCAGCACAACAGTACTTATCAAGACGGATCAAATGAGTTCAAACTTGATGGGCTTGCATCGTTTAACGACCGAGTTCCTATCGCCACCTTCCGATTCCATCATATGATCAGCTCCGTGTTATAATAATTATGCATTGCTATCCGATTTACACATGCATGCATTTCCGCTCAATCGGTAACCGGGAAGTAATTAAAATTTAAACTCGCAAGACTTGATTACAGTCAAACAAAAAAAAACTCAGTGTTAGTGAAACTAAATAAAAGCTTGTAAAAATTCAATTAAATATTCTAATCGAATTAATGTAACTAAAGGCAAGTGAGGGATTATATTTTTGTGTCTAAATAATATCTATTGAACCCACCAAAAAACTCGATATGGCGGTGCAAAAACATGTACAGTACATAAGTAATGGAATGTTGTAAATCTTTCACCGATCGACGCAGCGGGGACGCTCTAAAACATTTTTTTTCATTCATTCCGCTGGGAACAGCGAATCCATTTTGTTCACTGAGTACATTGTTGCGACTGCTATTTTTAACAGTTAATGGTTTAGTATAAATGTATATAATAATATTGTGCTGCGACAACTTTTTATTTTATTAATTAAAAATTATGATTGGTTTCATTTTGACATTCACAAATAGGTAGCACAAAGTCATTCAACGTAAAATGGGGACCTCTACCTACCTAATTAAGGAAATATTAATAAGCGAATGTAAGAATTTTATATGGAGGATCTTAAATTTTATCTTTTTAGGGTTCCATACCAAAATGGTAAAAATGGAACCCTTATGGTGAGACTTTCTCCGTCCGTGCGTCCGTCTGTCACACTCGATTATTTCAGTAACTATCGAAGCTATCGACTTGATATTTGGAATAGTCTCAGGTAATAGTGAGACCCAAGATCATTGCAATCATAAAATCATTTTTATTTTTATTTAAAAGGGTCCGAAGTTTCTCGTTCGAAAAATCTGAAATATTTATGGTCAATAGTAATTAACGTTTATTTTAAAGGAAAAATAAAATCAACTCTCTAGCTAGTATACTTTTTTTGATAATAACAATAAATAGCGAAAAACAAAGTTATGTTTGCGGTTCGCCAACAAATGTACCTACTTGTAAATTATACTCGTAAATTCATGAACCAAAAGTGATTCTTTTAACGTTTTACGTTTCCATACTATAAAAGTATGGAACCCTCGGTGCGCGAGTCTAACTCGCACTTGGCCGGTTATTTTTCTTCTAACATTTAAAATTCTCGTGCTTGTTACCATACTCCTCCGGCTCGACCGATTGTTATGACATTTTCGCTAGGTCTAAAAGTATATCGTAAGCTATTTTTATATTCCTAATGGCAAAACAACGTTTGCCGGGTCTGCTAGTTTTATTATAATTATATTTTGTGTATAATTGTTTGTGTGTACTTACATTTATTTGTTAAGAATATAAGCGATTAAGTATAGAAGTAAATTACGAGTACCATGAGTTTTGAGAATGTCACGCTTTTTGATTTTCTTTTATCCTGTCTCGCGTTTCGTAAAATAAGCGTTAATTTAGGTGCAATTTTACCTTCAAAAACAAACAAAGCCCTCTGTCGCCTGTTATTATCAAGTTGAAATTATAGTCATTAACTAAGGACAAAATGAGTCGAGACTTTCAATTTACTTTCAGTTTAAAAGATAGGTACGGTTTTCAGTTTCACAAAACTTTGAGTAAATTGAGACCTGCGAAATTGTAAACAATGTTATTATGTTCTTCTTCGGCAGACTTGTGTTTTCTATTCCGATAAAAGAAATATATAATAACTTATGTAATAACTTTGTAACTTTCATAGAATTACCAATTAGTACTCAGAAACATAATATTATAGTTTGAATAATAAAAGGACAGAATTGAAGCATCATAAGTTTATTCATGGTGTAAATGACTGAATAATATTGCTACAATTCTATTTGCTATAAAAAATAATAGTTACTTACGAGTATGTGTACTGTGTAGGTATACAAAGCTGATTCAAGTGTTATTCTATATAGCAATACTGCAATTTTTAAGAAAAACAATTGGCATCTATGCCGGACATGGCGAACCTCGCGAAAATATGTCGCCAGTTTACCGGCGGTGGCAAAAATGCTTGTTTTGTAAAGCCACGCTGTAGTTCGCTCAGCAGCCACCAATAGAATTTTGACAGATGGCGCTACTGTCTACTTATACGAAAAATATTTAGGTACGTAAATCGTTCGGATGCCCATATCCTGAGGGTTCTTATCGGTGAGAAAAACTCAAACATTAAATGCCACATCATACTAGGTATGTAATTAAATCTGAATAATATCTGTCTTTAATAAAGTGATAGCAACATGGATCACTACACAGAGCAATACCGAAGGATTAATTGCGCAATTTATCTCTCAGCCCCGCTATACGTACTGGTAACAGCGCCTCGTCCGGGCAATCTATCTATCAGCCTATTTTCCCCGTATTATCCACTCTAATCGCATATTGCCGTACCAACCACAAAATCAACCTCGCTAAGCTGTATTTTGCTATCGCCTGTGTATAAAGTCTATTTTTTTATTCAATTACAAGCAAGCAACCAAGCAAAAAAATATAATGTATATTGTACGTAATGGTATGATTGGAACTAACTTAATAATTTACGCATCTACGATTTCATGTTGTGAAGTCAACAGCTCTCCTGAGGATGTCCCGGAGTCGGGACGAAACGTGCTTCGAATAAATTCTTCGAAGAATTGTGTGGTTTTTCATGTGGGCGGTGTTCCTGCATACTCGTATTGGACCATATATCTAGATATCTTTTGAAATAGCGGATTATAGCAAAACAAATTAATATGTCCACAAACACAATAAATAGTAACCACCTGCGGCCCAAACCTTACACCAGACCAGACCTGAACAAGCTCTATATCGGCTATTGAGGCTGGAACTCTGCTACAGCAGATATTTTACTAGACCGATGAAAATGATGATGTGCCATTCAATAGATAAGTATAACGAATATTATCAAATAAACATACATTCCAATATTAAGTAAAATATGCACTAAAAACATCGGTATGTCCTCGATGCCTGCCTGCAACTTACAATTAAGTGTTTAAATAATACAGCTGTGAGTGATGATAATATGTTACGAAATATTAGAATAAGGAATAATAATTAAACGTTCCATGTGTAGAGATAAATTACAATTATTCCCTGCTACAATTTGAACCATTTTTCGTTCTACCGGTTTCTAAGAACCGACGGACTTTCCCAGTTATTATTAATTAACTTGGCCAGAAGTGGTTTTGCTTCAGAAGTACCCCAAACCAGCTAGCCAAAATTGAATAGAGGTTAAATCTCTTGGGATCAAAGCGACGTTATAACTACATTATTATAGGGTTGCGAAGATTGGGAGAATTTCATACTCTTACTTATAATATACTAGCTGACCTGGCAAACGTTGTTTTGCCCTTAGGGGTACTAAAAAATAGATAAATTGAGATTTAAACTATCCTATCTCTCAAGTTGGATCGAACTGCACATAGTGTACGAATTTTATTATAATCGGTTAAGTGGTTTAGGAGTCCATTGAGGACAAACATTGTGACACGAGATTTATATATATTAAGATTAATTATTAATATAAAATATAGGTTATAAGTTATCATTAAAGGGTTGGATTTAATGAAATATTTATTCATTCATTATTATTAAGTAATAAGTGAATCAATCAAATAAAATACATTAAAAGTCACAATTCTAATACTTTTACAGACTTTCTTCTTTAATATTATTACTATCGTCTTATCACTTACCGGAGTTATGTTGTTCTTATCGAAATAATTGATTGATTAATTCTGGGAAGTTTCATATAAATAAAAATACAAAATATTGTGACAGAATATCATTCAGATGCCATAGCAAAATATCGAATAATAATAAGTCGAATCATTTTTATGAGGCTTCGGATGTGATTCCTGTAACTTTGTAAGACTGCACAATAAATCACTAAGCTGAAGAATGGATTATTATTTCGTAGAATATGTCGCCCACATACAAGTATCTTCATACTTCCAAGACATTCGGGAATATTTTATTTTCGCTTCTTTAATAAATGTTAGCGAGCGGCTCTGCTTATTATTAATTAATTTTTCAGTTTTTTCAATACAAAAAGTACGTAGGGGACTACGTACTTTATGTATCAAAAACTCAAATCAAATAAGTTTTAATTAATTTCGGTATATCTCATTATGATTTAATTATTATTGCATTATTGAAGTTAGAATCACAAGATTAGCACCAAAGAAAATCTTTTTAAAGCCTTTTTCCCAAGATGTAAATTATCTTTTAATTTTTCGTAATAATATTTTTGTGAAAGCAAAAAGAAGATCAAAGCAAGTAGAAATCCCGCTGGCATACATGGAATAAAAAGATTATTTTCAAGTTTACGACATCCCTTTTCTTATCTTAGCGCGACGATAGGTGCCGAATGAACGATGTTTAGGTGCGGGGCGGGATTACGACGGATAAAGTACAAGTGTAAGTCAGCGCAGATTTCGTAAACAAAACCTTGAGAAACTTGATAAACAGGGGAAAACTTTTAAAGCTGAAGGTTTTGGCCCCTTAAGGTGGCGCAGTACGCTCGACCGAAGTTGCCGGCGCACGTGGCAAAGTTGTTTGCTATTCCACCTAACTTGTATGGGGAAGGGATATACTTTGTGTAGTGAGTATTGCGCGCATAATTCCGTGATACTGTCCCGCTCCCGCTCCGTTTTGAGTGAGAGGGCACGAATTTGCACCGAAATCAAGCTCGCGAAAGCGTTGAACAGTCGTTTGGACAAAGTGATTTTCAGAAAAAAACTACTCAATTTATGGTTGCAAAATAAACTTATTTGAAGTATTGAATATATAAACTATGTTGAATGATATTTTTCATTAGTTTGTATATCCCTAATCTTATGTATTTACGCTCAAAGTTGCCATATATTTAGTTTTCAAATGTGAATCTTTCGAGGTTCGTAACTTAAAAATCAATATATTTTTAATTTTTTTATTATCTTCCAATGAAATCAATCGATATTGTGCTTTATTTTGAATCTACCACGTCAAATAATGTAGTAATCACACTTCTATGTTTGTTGAAAGTGTCGACATGAGCGCTCTTAAAAGATTTCGCATGTTTAGATGGTAAACAATGTGTTTCGAAAGGTACCGATGACAATTTAGCATCTAATTAATCCTGTAATGGTTAATGATCATGAATTTGTTCAAAATCCAATCGCCAAATAGGTATTTCAAAGCGTTGAACCATAAGGATCTCTTTGAAAGCTCAATGTTAAATTAGTTAGAAGTACATACACCTACATGAAGGTATGATGACATTTCAAACACATGCTATCTGACCTGGCAAACGTTGTTTTGTCACTATTAACTAATAAAAACTTTGCTCTATGATTCCCATTCACCTCATATTGGTTCCCAAAAGATTATTTTTTTGCAGTTTCCCAGATTAGTAGCTATCGGGAAACAATATGAAGTAAGTGAGTATTTTTGAGCAGAATTTTTATTAAAAACATGTGTTTATATTATGCATAATCGTTATATTCTCGCAAAACTCTTAATTGTTATAACTCTAACTAGCATAAAATTAGCAAATCACTAAATAAAATTTGAATTTAGCGCACGGATGATACTCATCCTCCGTAAGTAAAGCGTGTAACAAGAAAATAGTTTAAAAATTAAAAAAACACGACTGCCCTGCGGTAAAACTACTTATTCCAAAAAAAAAAAATAGTTTGTGTTACTGGGAATGATGTAAGGATTCTAACGTTACCCCATATGTCCAAACTATTCAGCCGTTAAAAAGTTATGGTGGAATAAAGAAAGTCACATACATACGTATACTTATATATACAGACCCTAAAACATTACACTACTTTTTTGGGCAGTCTTGTAAAAAGAATTCGCAATCGATAAGGAAAGTCTGAAAACAGAAGCGTAAAATGTTGTCGGAGTGGCAGACACGCTGTTACTGGCAGTTAATCCGCTGACCCGTCTGAATTCCTGGCTTAGCCGACGTCGAGCAGGACCTGGGGGCTCATGTTCATTTGTGTCACGCGGCATTAAGCCGCCGTGTCACGTGTCGCGTTACTTTATTATAAAATTTTGATCCCGCAGATTTTTTACCGACTGGAAGCTCTGAGTTGTCTAAGCCATTCCAAAAAAGCTGCGGTTTTGCAGTAAAACAATTGAGTATACAGGGTTAAAAAAAACAGCAACCTCTTGGAACTGTAGTTCATGAAGACTAGTATTTTTAATTTAACCCTGCATGTATCATGGTAGTATTTCTGAAGGTTTGGCATTTAAGAGGGAAAAGGTCTCAACATTACTTTACATAGATACTGTGCAAAAAAATAGCGGATTTCTAATAAATGTAGCCAGTGGGTATTTTTGTCAACGTTCAAAGCTGCATGCCTAAACGTACTACAAGGGTTTATAATGTCACACATAATAATATAGTATAGATAGGCAAGTTTTGTTATAGTGGTGTTTCAATAGAACCATCTACACCAAATTGGTGATTCAATGTAAATTGTTTAGTCAATGGACGCAGAAATGGCCCATAAACAACACGATCGTGAATACAAATCGCATATTACGTTCATCGAACACACGGGCTTTGCTACATTATCATTATAACCAGTTTAGGCATTGGACATCATAGTTGGCCACATAGGTGTTTATATTGGTTCTCGGCTTTTGGTTCATACTGGATTGCTTTAGACTCACAGAGGCTTAACTTACAGGTACTTACGAGTATGTTATTGTCAAGGTCCTCATTTCTCACAATTTCTTCTAAAACCGACTATGTATTTAGATTCTTGCAAACTATGTTTAAATATCATATATGTCAAGAATGTTAACTCAAAAAAATAATTTAATTTTGTTTATATAATACATATAATATTTAATTTGCAAAGAAACGATTCAGCCGGTCACCTGGCATTAAGTGATCATCGCTGAACCTAAATATTTGCAGCACCAATAACACGCCCAGTTGCCAATGAATTAGAACCCTGAGAAGATTATATTTATAAGGCTTTTTAACTATCCCATACCTTAAGATTTTGAGGGAATGCTGCTGCAGTACCTGGTTCAAACGAAGGAAAGATAAAAGGATCTGGCGTAGAGGGTGGTCTGTGGAGAATACACAACGCAATGACAATAGAGTTCTTAGATACGTCCTTTAACGCTTAATTGTAGGGCATCAAGTTGGATGAATAAGTTACTGTCATCATCCTTATGTGTTTTCGTGTAGTATTCCTTTTTAAAACCATTACTTTAATATTTTTCTAAACGTAGTTGACGTAGGTGTTTTCGCAAGTTTAGATAAGTACAACTAAAAAGATGTTTGCGCCCAAACAATGCGACACGGGCTTACCGCTGTATCTCAGGATTAGTAAACGTCTCAGCCAATTTACGCGACTCTCTGTTACATGATGAGCCTTTGTGTATAGGATCAGGTGCGAAAACCATCCAAGTGTAAGTGAACTAAAAAATCAACCAACACGAAAAAGTATGTAATTGTTAAATACAACATTCGACTTGTTTCCCAAAAGACCTAGCTATTATTTTTGAAGCCCAGCATCATAATTGTGGACAATTAATCGCAAGGTAAAGCCTATAAATTCCGTCGCCGCAACAATATATTACAAAAATCGATGGCGATTATTCATTTTTGAGAGCTGCGTAATTCCAAACAATGGAACCAGAAAAATACCGGTTCGAGAGTGCGACAATCAATTTTTACCCGCGAATGAATATTACCGAGGTGGACTGTATAATGAACTCTTTATTTGTGTTTATATCGGCTACCGATACCTTCCACTTCGCTTAGTTGGACGCAATGCAGAGCTGGAACATTTTTCCTCAGTGTTTTTAAAGCTTTTCAATTAAAACCAATATTTTAATTTAATATCTCCACATACGCTTATGGTCTATTTTGTACGAAATTTTGCGCTTGGTTTTTTTTAAGTTTGGTTCCAATAGCTTTTATTAAGTTCTTTACGTAAAAAGGTTATCAACTCGACTCGTGTATTATTTTTATCTAGTATTGTTAGAACTTTGAAATATTTTGTGACTCATGTAAATATACATGTAACTATGTCACGGCAACTTGCAGCTGAATTAATTGCAGAGTATAGTTTTATTCATGTGTTGTTTTTGTGTGTTTATGTCTTCCCTCTCTCGGTTGCTGGATTTTTTTGTGACGGGTGAAATGTATAACAGGATACCGGGGATTCGCGCGCTATTTGATTTGACCTATAAGTGCGCGTTGCCCTTTTTCTGTTAAGTTGGTACGACGAAGTACTGTCGGCCAAGATAGTGTACAAATGTTTCACATAATATAAGAGTGCCGTAAGGCCCGATCTTTTTTATTGTATTAAGTACTCGTATCTTTCAATTAAGAAAACAGTGCACAGTTCAATAAAATCGTGTCAGTTGTTATCAAGTTATGGCTAATAACTGCTAGGTGTGTCTTGAAATATTTAACTTTACTGTTTTAAGTTTATCACGTCTTGTGTAAAGTTAGTACAAATATCTAGACTGAATAGCTTGTAGCAGATTGAGAGATAAAGATGTTCAAACAGCTGGCCAGTACATTTCACAAAATCCTGTAAAAGGACGAAAACAATGGAAAGCTCCACGTAACAATAACGTTGGGCAGTAAGAATTTTGCACAGTATGCAGGCGTTTTGCAATACAATCAGATTGATCCTATTTATATGATTCAATTGAGGTCCAGGCTTGACTGGCGTCGAAAGACCTATACTAGTTACCTACTTGTGAATTTGAATTTATAATTACTCGGTATACATTTATTGATCCAGTCGTTCAATAAATAAAGGTAAGCAATTAATTGTTCTTTGACAATACAAGTGTGAAATGTAAACGAAGAGCAAAATATTTTCACGTAAAAAGCGAAGTGATCACAATCAAAACTGATACGCTCGATCAAGTAATTAACTCAAAATTCAGATCTCGAATTTACTTATTGTTAAATAGTGGAAATATTTTACTAAAAAACGATTCAACTGTAATGTCAGTACACTTTCAATTAAAATGTTGTTTTCGTTTTGATTTGCAAATCTGCCGACATTCATTCTGAATATTTATGACCTTTGTTCATTATAATTCTTCGAAACTTGATACCTATGCAGCGGATAAAGTTTGTATCTGTAAGTCCAGCAACATATTGTGCCTGGCTGAAATGGTGAGCTAACAGCAACTTCCAGTATAATGCATATTTATGAGATACTCCTAAAGAGTTGAGCGACAGAAGTTAAGTAGCCACTGTGTTCTAAAAGCAAACGGGGTATAAAGAAACGTCTGTTACGCTCAAGTTTTGATCGGTAGTAACGCCGACCACATTAAGTGAAAATTTGAAGGTTTGGATGTTTGTTATCCAATAACGCCACAACTACTGAACGACTTTGGCTAAAATTTGGAAATTATAAGCTATCGCTTATAACCTGGATTAACATACAAGCTACTTCAAACACAAAATCTATAAAAGACCTATAGCAATCTTTAGCCTCTGTATATAACTGTTGCAAGCTTCCTTGAAAGTAGCTATAAGGTTGGGAAAGGAGGCGGGAACAGGAATGGGAAAACTATGGTTCCCCCGAGATTTATGAAATTCACACGGGTAGAGCTGCGGGACAACCTTGTGTATTATTAAAGAAACTACAACGAGCTTTTGACGTAAAGACAACGTCGTAAGCTTTCAAGAAAGTTGAGGTTCAATTTCACCCGTGCTCTGCCAAGTCATTTCAAGCTCGTAGATTATATTTGTATTGTTCATTAATAAAATGGTATTATACAGTAAGCCGGTTAGGCCAGGATAATAAGCATCATAATAAATTAAAAACAAGTGAGTTATTTGAAAACTTTTTATGTTAATACTTTGTTTTAATTTATATTTCGCGAATAGCTTATTTGTTTAACTCTTCACGTAATTCTATGTTTTATTATTTCTTTTATGAAATAATATTGGTAATTGGGGTATATGGTGGTTACCTAATCATGATAATCTCTTCAAGAAACATCCCTCCGGACATGTTTCTTGAAGAGATTTGGTTTGAGTTACAATATAATACTGTCATTTAAAAAAAATTGCATAGCTCGTAATACTTATGGACGTTGGGAACCTAAGGTTTTAGAATATCGGCCTCGTTCCTGAAAGCGCATAACTGGTTGTCTCTTACAAGGCACATTTTAAAGATATTCTGTTCTGTGTGGATGAAAGATATCTAGAGAGTCGCTTAGGGAGCGCTGGATTCGGGTGGGTCAGAATCGTAATATTTGGCGGATATTTCAGGATATTTAATATTGGCAGGATATAATTTGAGCAATAAACTAAGAAAAAAAAATGATTCGTGGTTACAAGCGCTGTGCAGTGTGTATCGAAGGTATGTCATAGCAGTCTTGGGACGCCCACTGCATCTGATATTAATACATATCTTTAAAATAACTTGCAAATAAAATCTAACCTTGTCCTACGAGTAATCTAATTTTGACAAATAAAATTCACTTTATTTTTTCTTGTCTTCATCCAGTCCCTGAAGTCTTTCAATGTTAAGTGTTACGATGTTTCAAGTCTAAAATCAAAGAAAATAATCTGAGAGAGAACAATAGCGGTACCTAATTAATTAACGATGAAGTAATTGCCGTGGATTGCCAGTTCTCTTGAGTCGGCTTCGAATGAAACAACAAATAGATAATGTCTGTCTTATCGGGACAATAAAAGGCAATCCTTTTAAAGAATCGAAACAAAGACATGAATCTTTGTTGTTAGTCAAGTTAACATACTGCTACAGGATGTTAATCTGTTGATTTAATCAAGTCTCGACTGCTTGATGTTGGGGCACTTTTATAGCACCCTATAAGTGTGGAGTAAGAGCGGAGCGGAGATAAGGAGTGGAGTGGAGCTGTGTTTCAGTAACCAATAAGATTTCGACATTGTCACATCTCCGAAACTAAGGGGAGAGGAGATGTCGAAATGACGAAAACTTATTGGTTACTCAAACATAGCTCCGCTGTGATGGATACCAAGCCTTCGTTTTAAGTTAACGAATAAGCGAATCAAATGTATCGAGCAAATATCTTAGTTTCTAAAATGCCTGTAAGTTGATTTTCATTATTCTTTAACTTTTTTTGAGTATTTTTTCTAATATTAAGTGCATACAAAAATTTGTTTAAAAAATAAATATATAATATTTTTTTAGCAATAGTCACTAACTTTTAAAATACATACAAGTAGCGAAAATCTAAATAACATTTGAATTTGCGCGTCCGGGTGGTACCTATCTCTCTTAAAGAACAATCGGTACGTACCTACTGATTTTCTTGGTGGTTTTTCTTCTTGCGGAATCCTTCCGTGTAGGTACCACCGTATGTCAGTTATTCTACCGTGAAGCAATTTCTGTTTGAAGAGCATTGAGATTAGTGGGAATAATGACACTCCTCAGGTTGATGATCGCTGGGGCAGTGCGTCGTATGATATTGCACTGAAAGGTGAGATGCGCTGCAGTTACCAACAGTCAACGTCTTGCCCGTCTGACCATTGTTACTTACAAAAAGTCAGCACAAGACAAAAAAAGGTGAGACGCACTGTAGTTACCAACAGTGAACTTCTTGCCCGTCTTACCATTCTTACTTACAAAAAGTCAGCACAAGAAGAATCATGTGAACTTATTAATCCATTTGTATTGTGTTATAAAATCTACATAATGCGAACAGAGACCGTCACTTTACGAAAACAGAAAAGGGAGAAAATTTTATTTTCTTATTCACATTTGCGCAATTTTTATACGGAATGTAAATTAGGAAGCGTCTTATTACAACAAACGGCGCCAGGTTATTTGGCTAAGGGTGGTGCTTGACGAAAAAAATATATTCCTTGACGTAAAAGTTTATAAGATGCTTTATTGAAACAGTTTATCAGAAATCATGTAATTAACTGTATAAAGATCGGAGCGCGAGCGACGACCTATAAATTTATGATAAAGATACTACCTACTGTATAGCAATAATATGAATTAGAAATAAATAATATTGTTTTAAAATTTATTTATTGGATAAGAAAAGATTTTTAATAATATATATTTTGCTCTTCTGTAAACTGAACAAAGAAACTGACATCTGTAACCTGAAACTAGGATTCTCCGAAAAATGGCACTAAGGAATTAAATTGGTGAAGTAAAGGCTTTAATTTGGTGACCCCCGCCAGCTCCATAGAATCAAACTCAATGATGTAAATACAGTTTCTAAATTGTCATAAGCATTTTAATATATTGTTAATTTGTGATTTAATCATCATTATTATGGTATTCATCATAGGCCACAAAATTTTTAGGCTCGACTGATTTTCCTACCTGCGAGAACTTTTCAAATATTACACCCATTACTTTGTCTCATATGAAAGAGGTTAGGGGGCATATTAGAAAAGTTCGTAAACGGCCGTATAATGTCACCCCTATTTACTTTTAATGACTGGCATAAAATGTACGAACACATAAGTATAAAATTACTAAGTAGTCTAGTAGTATAAATTACTATAACTTCCAGATTTTTTGACCAGTATAAATGAAATTATCTTTGAATTGCAATTATTATATGAAGATGTATATTTTAATTGTAAGTTAATATTTTCTTTTGATTTCTTTTCGTGCGCGAGTCCGACTCTTATTTGTCCGATTATTTTTATATTTAGTTTGTTGAAGGGTTATAAGTATTTTTTCTTTGAGAACATTCATTCTACACATAACAGCCTGTAAAGTCAGAGCAACGATGTGACGTGGAGAGCTCAGCGAGATCCTGTCAAGAGGCCATTAAAACACTCTTCAACGTGCTTGTATTTTGAGCACAACATCCTAATTTCACCGAAAACGGCGCTTTATTTTTATCGCTAAATACAAGTATTGAATAAGTATAACACGAACCGAATAAAAGTAACAAGTCGAGTCTTAAACCCGAAATTTTGTTTTAATGTCCCGATTTTCAATAAAGGCTTTTATTCTTCTCGCCGCTATCATGTGACGGTCTGTAACCTATATAATTTTTTAATCAGCAGTTACATTTCATTAAAACAAAAAAGCTCCAAATAATTTTGATGTTAATAACTTCAAGGTACTTGTTATAATAAACGTAAGGAAATACCCACATATTTCCATCGTACATGTATATATGCTCAAGACAAAGCTAGTAACTGTACTTACAGTGAATAAACTTTTAAAAAAATCCTCGAAGTTAATTTCTGCGCTTCCGCCTGGTCACGAGATAATATTTTATACCTATTATAGGTATACCAACTTACATACTTTATGTAAAGTGCATAATATAGATGCAGAAAAAAATTACAATTTATCTGATTCCGGTAAAAGGAAATGCTGCCATCTGAGTTTTATGCTCATTCTCATCGCCACTTCCGTCTCAGTCCACGTCTGTCTTCAGTCCGACTTCTATCCGACTCATAATTATGTTTCTGTGAAGTCCTACGTAAAGAATGGATTTTTTATTGTTCATCTTCGAGTATGGGTTGACATGAGATAGGTTCTAGAAAAACATAGTAACAAAAGACGAGAAGATTGTTGTATAATCAAATTTGCTACTGAATTAGGTAAAATGTACAGATGGTGCCCATAGCCCATACCGAGTGAATAAAGAGCGAGGTGATAGGGTCCCGATAGACGTGTCCCGATTACTGACGACTACTCCCACATTTTTGATATTCAGATCGTGAAGCCACTGGGAACAAAACCCCAGTTAACTTCGCGATATTGAAAGATTATGGATTCCCAATGTACTGGGCGCATTCGATATTATCTATGATAGATAATATGAACCGTTCAGCGTATAACGGCTATATAACGGTGTAATAAAATCTCCCATTACGTGCTACTTGTAATCTTGAAACATTCCCGTGTTTCAAGATTCAGGCAGTTATGCGCCTCTTTTGCAATAACCGTTTATGTTTGAGGTCGATTTACAAGGCGGAGAAATTAAGTTAAAAAAAAACGCATTAGGTAGGTAATGGTTGTTGAAAATGGCTTGACGTTCCTACAACTCAGGTTGTTTGGCACGGTGGCAGAGGAAAAGACACCACCATGACTGTGCCATGTCTAGTATGTATTATTGAATCTTTGCCAAGGAATTCATGGGGCAACTCAGGTCTTAGTGGCTACTTGAAAAATGATATCACTACTCTTTGCCACCTCTATGACATTCATGTTGGTTGGTTGTATGCTGCTTCACTTGCTATGCGTATAAAGAGAAAAGCAGCATTATTAAACATGCATTTTTTTACTATTTCGACTCGATCGATTCATGAAAGTTGTCTGTTAAGGGCCGATTTTTCTGAGAAACAACCTGTGCTCAGGAGTATGACGTCAAAAGAAAGAGTTAGAGATATTTGTGGCCCATTTGCGCCAACCCGGGTAAGTGTGTTTAAACAGCACGCTAACCCAGGGTAAAGTTGTCAAAAATGTCCAATGTGAGACGTTGACTTTGGTTTAAAATCAAAATATTTATCTCGCCGTTTCGCGCAAGTGGATCTTTTTTAGTGGTATGTATTTTAGATGTGACACTGTCCAATAATGTTGCACTGACACAAGATGAGGTATTGACATTGACAATGGATCTAGAGTGAGGCAATTAAAATCTTTGGTGCCTGGTACTTATTGTTTAAAACCGTTGGTTATCGTGTTTCTTTATTCTGTTGCGTCTTTTATATTATGTCTTAGGGCCGATTTTTAAACACACTTACCCGGGTTGGCGCAAATGGGCCTAAAATATTTCTAACTCTTTCTTTTGACGTCATACTCCTGAGCACGGGTTGTTTCTCAGAATGAGAAAGCTTTGGCCGATCAAAACCAGTGCAAGCTAGCAGGATGCAAAAACAATTTCTTCAATAATTTCGTTTCTATTGGTAACAATTTTTCCTGAAAAAGAGTGTGTATTTTATCGTAAAAAATATTTAAAGAACGATCGTTTTATTGAAACATCTATCCAGTACGGTCACACGATTCACGGATCTGTCAGCGCGGTTCACAAACCGCAACGTTCATCGTTTTATAGCAAAATGGAATCTATACTTTAACTGTATGTTCAAACTCAAAAAAAAATATTTTCTGATGTTTTAATTACTTTTGAACCAACTGCAAAAATAAGGTTATTAAAGAATTGAACGATATAGGTATACATACAGGAATATACTTGTTCGCTTCTATAGACCAAATCCAAACCATGATTTTATTAAATCAATATTGTATTAATTCCATCGGCAGTGAGTTAAATACAAATCAGTGTGATTTTTATAGGATTCAAGATTTAAAAACTTCCAATACTACCTAAGTTTTTAATAGAATAATTAGGAAAGAATCCAAAACAACAACAGTACAAACCGATCGAATATTGCGAAACATGGCAAAATAATTCAGTGAATAATAATTGAAATTATCTTTAACCGCCTCATATTCTGAGTTTTCCTACGTTTTTGCCGGAAATAATGTGGGAGGTTCTCGTAAAATATCATATCACCCTGTTGCTTCCCATGGAGTGAGGAATTTAGAATAGCGTGAAGAATACCTAAAGATCCTCGTCATGCTGCGTACGTCAAATCAAAATCTCAGGAAAATAATATAGAAATAACAAAATAAACGTATCAAACTGCACCTTTTCGTTTTTTCTGATAACACTATTCCACTCGTTGTAATCGAACAATTCCAGTCCGTTGAAGGTAAAAAAGAAGAAGAGAAAGCTTGTACCGGTAACATTTTTACGAATTCCTTTTGCAGCTTGGTGAGTACATACAGATATTCGTATTTACAAGGTTTTTAGTTACGTACCATGTATTAAAATAATAACATTCTCTAGAAACATTATTTTTTCATGTTTTATTGCACTCAAAGAGGTATAAAAAGCAACAAGTCAATCCTAATTTTGGATTTTCTTCCAACGTAGCTACTCTAGTTGTGAGGCAGCATTTATGTGCGCGTAAATAGAACCTATGATATGAACCTTTTCTGGATATATAATAAATAATTAAAACTTTAATATATTTATATTTTTTTTTATATTATTTACCTTGCCATAAAGCTAAAAGCAACGATTTATAAATCGTATAATAAATGAATAAGCCTTTTTATTCAGACATTCCAGTTATAGTATTTTTTACAAATCGTAAAAATTTTCTAACTACTGCACAAGTCAACAAGAAACAGTCATTTGTATCTTTGTAAACTCACGGAATAAGTTGTCAGAGGAACAAACAAATTATTATCATTTCTTGTGATAGATGAACTAAGTTTAAATTGTTGTGATACAACTAATAAAACGTACAGTATATTATGCACTTTGACTAAACTGCATCACGATACCAAGAAATGTAATAAATAAATGTCATTAATGGTATAATAAGACGACAGTACTTGGTAAGTTTGATCTAGAGTTGAAAGCATCATAATATTGTCTTGGTAACATGTTTTTATTAAGTTATTTTTAACACTCGTAAGTGTTAATTTAGATAGGCATTTAAAAATATTAAGATGATACATAGTATTTAAAAATTGTTCAAGTTTTTATATGTAGGTACATGTAGATGGCAAGAGAAGCATTATTCAGTATTTTTTTATTTTTATGATCTAGAGTTGAAAGCATCATAATATTGTCTTGGTAACATGTTTTTATTAAGTTATTTTTAACACTCGTAAGTGTTAATTTAGATAGGCATTTAAAAATATTAAGATGATACATAGTATTTAAAAATTGTTCAAGTTTTTATATGTAGGTACATGTAGATGGCAAGAGAAGCATTATTCAGTATTTTTTTATTTTTATATAGCATTTTCCAGTCAAGCGCGCTCCAACCTAGAACTCATCATGTTCCATCGTACAGTATTGTCGTCAAGCGCAAGCCTATCCAATATTAAAAAAAACTTAAACTAACTGCGAGGAAGGAGGAGATTTAAAAAAGCATCGAGATTTCTATTAAATACCAGAAAGTATTCGCTGCTAAACTCGGCTCCTTTGATAATTTTATAAATGCTTTTAATTTTCATTTTTATGAGATCCTTCGAGTGCATCTTTGATTTTATTAACTGAGAAAAGTGTAGATTTGGAATTTAAAAATTTTCAATAGGTACGTAACGTTCACTGTAGAAGTATGCGCAAGTTTGGTAGACTTAAGACTATCGTCTAGTGACGAAGCGCGACGCGAGTAAGTATTTTCAAGAATGCCATCTATGCCCGCAAGTCCAGCGGGTCTAATTTTTTTAATATTAATATTGCTTCGGGTGAATTTTTTTAACGTTAATAATGTTTAACTTAAGCAATATTTCTTTAAAAGTAAAACTTAAGAACATAGCTGTTCATTGTGTCTGCAACATGAAAAATAATGAAAATCGTCCTACATTTACAGCTCCACGATTCTCTTAAGATTACTCTATTGTAAGCGACACAAACTTAAAACTAGTCATCCTTGAAAGAGAATCGTGATCAACGCACACCCATCGATTGAAAGGACTTACACCAAAAACATTTTACACGCATTGAAAGCACTGCTAAAGTTTGTTCCTTTCAAATTCGATATATTAAGGAATCGTGCTCCCGCTCAGCCGACACTGAAACTCACTCGAGCGTCGCTCACGGGAAATTTATTGTTTTTCTAAGAAAAATTTCTATCTATAATACTGCGTCCCGCTGAACCCTCAGAGGTGAATCGGAAAGTTAGTGGCTTGTGTGTATAGCAATTGCTTGCAAGAATTGAATACAAATACAAGTCGGTACACTAATGCATACGTACTTTTTTTAGTATTTATCGCTAACGCAACTTACACATTAAGGTATATACCTATATATTTACTACAATAGCACTATTATAGCATATAACTAGGTTTTATATCAATAATCCATATCGTATCAAACAATAGCCGCGAAGGTTTGAAGGGCATTGTGCTCATAGGTGTCCGGCGAAATTAATATGGGCATAGAGAGATTTAAGAACTGCGGTGTTAAGCTGGCGTATGACAGTGTATTGTAGTGTCCTTAGATCAATTATACTTACAATATCGTTGCCTAAGATGCAATCAATATCAGAGGAACGTTGTAACTTGTCTCATCACTGTTTCTATAAAAGTCCTGAGGATTTCGTTTCGGCTTTAACATATATAATTTATGTAAAATCTATTACAAAAGCATAACATAAGCTATTGCTTACTTTGGGGCTAGATTGAGATGTCATTTATTTATTAATATCTTGTAAAATCTTAAATTTAACCTAATAATGGAATCTGACTAGGAAATTACCTCCGATTAGTCGATGACTATTTTCTACTAGATGTAAATTATAAATAAATTTTCTGAGATCGTACCAATGACTTTTAATTAAAAGCTTTTCCATAAAATAGACTAAGTAGGTAAGTGGAACGTTTTAATCCCCCTACAGTGCAACCATTTTCTTAATGGGAAACGCAAAGCTAGTATTGTTCTAATATTAAATGCAATATCGAGTTTTCTACTAAAGTTTAATTGAGAATTATAATTCCTAACTTATGTATAAAAAAAATGTGAAAGGAAGAGTAATAAAATCTTGCGAGATACTTTCGCGTAACTCCTGGTAGCCCTACAGTCAACTAGCATATAAATATGACTGAAAGGCGATAAGCACGTATGTAAAGCGGGTCGCTTATATAAGGGATCCGTCGCGACTAAGCCTCGGAAACCCTTTCTACATCTTCGCAAATCATCGGAGATTAGGCCAAAAGCGCTCACACCTTTGACAATATTTCTTTTGCTGTGGGGGAGAAGATTCCCGTTATTGAATCGAGAATATTGCGCCCAATGATTTGCCAGGTGGTAGGTTAGGTGGTTTTACAGAGGCCGTTATGATGGGTATCCACACAGGAGTAGTAATTAATATTTTGACGTAGAAAGGAAGTGTAGTAAAGTTAATGCTTAATGCACACGGGCGTTACTGAAAGCTAAAGGTTAGTTTGTGTTATTGCAGCTCCAGCCAAATGGCTCATGAGTTTCTTTGATTGTGCATCGTTTTCAAACGAAATTAAAATAAAAAATATATAAAAGAATGTGCGGTGTCTTATTTTTGAATTGCCATCGTTCCATTTCCATCTTTATCACGTATCGCAAAATGCCATATAAAAAATTCTCATGCAACAGTATTTGTAAAAAACCCTTCTGGAACGCTCTACCGATTATTATGAAATTTTCTGTAAACATAACTGGTAGGTATTGACGTATACTCTAGACGGGGCGGACCGCACGAAAAAATGTCGCCAGTTTATGGGAGCAAAACCCCCTCCGGCGTCAGTAGTAAGCTGTAAGCCTACGCAGTATTTCGCAGGAGTTTCGACACATGGCGCTACATTTTCTTGTATGAAGAAGGTTTACGTAAAATGTTCGGATGGGCCTATCTTGACTATTATTATCAATGCTGGTAGGTCTAAGAATTATAGAGCGTAAACTATTTTTCATACCCATAATTGTCATAATTGAGAAATAAATAATTTATATGGCAACACGACGTTTGCTGAGTCGGCTGGTAATGGTACCGTTCTTACATAAATTCATTCATTAGAACTCGGAACATTCATATAGTAGGTAGCTTGCAGTGAAAAATTGTTCCTTCGTACTCACATGGCGGACACGTGACACTGAGACACGGAGAGTGATCTATGTAGCACTTGCTTCTCACACTGATATCATAAAGGCGTGTGTTTGTTTAGCTTCTTCAAAGTAACATTATACAACTGATTTCAGTGAAATTTTAAAGAGATGAGTGAAAATGGGAATTTGAAAGAGATTAAACCCAGGATTAACACAATATTGCCTTCAAATCCACGGCACAAGGATTTATAAAAGCAGAGAAACTCAGGTGGAGTAACTACAATAGCTAGTTAAACGATTTTAAAACAAACAATGGTGCAAAGTAACACGTAGTTTCAATCGCAGGTTTTATGACAGGTTCTTAATATTAGGCAATTGGGTGTTATGCGAAGACTAAAAGACCAATTGGACTGAGGCCGCATTCGAAACTGCTTGAACCACGATATATCAGAATACTTACACCTTCCATACCCCTTGTAAAAGAACGCTAGTACAAAATCTCCTACACTCTACAGCCTCGTTATTAGATTTAATGAAGTATTGGTTATTTAACACTTCTTGTTTAAAACTAGAAAAAATCTCCGACCATCTCATTGGGGGAAAAGCAGTCCCGAAAATGAACGGGATATTAAAAAAAACACTTCATGCTATTGACATTAATTTAGAAGGCTATAAAGCAAGTAAAGTAATATTTACAATGCTCATGTATTTATTACAGTTAGGCTAATTAGCTAATCATTGGCCTTAAAAGTATTGTGTAGTGATGAAAAGATATTGGCATTTAATTACCAAGCGTAGAATGATAAAGCATAAAAGTTTACTTTAGATCATCGCATTAAAAAGAATCGAGTAAAGTGCTCTGACAAGAAACTTTTATTCTTTGATCGCAAAGAAACTTGTACATTTAGCAAAATGCGAATCACTCTCGAAAATCTTTTAAAAGCTAGTAGATTTATAATACAGAAATAAAAAATAGAACAGATCTGCCTTTCAGAATAACCTAGGGCAAGGTTAAAGTGGCGAGTTTGAAGACTGGGCAGACATCGAGAAATATTGTAAAGAACTTGATTATTATGACTTATTATTATTATTATTAATACCACATTAATACCTATAACTTTACTGTTCAAATTTTTTATGTAGTTTGTGTATCCAAGATATCCTCAATATTTTTACTTGCATTTAAGTCAAATGATTTTGTAATTAAGTTTCGTTGCTATACCCTGCCGGGGTTCATCTATGTAATATATAATGATTTTGCCTATATTATTATGTACTATAAAATGTGTATTTACATCTGAGCAAATAAATTAATTTGAATGTAAAGAACAAAATTTTGTATGTGTGTGTATGTATGTTACTCCTTCTCACAAAAACTACTTAACCGATTATAGTTTATAGGGATGCATTATACTTAAAATATATCCTTGATTAACATAATATTAGGTATAAAATATGCATAGGCTCTCCCCGGAATAATCCACGGTTTCTACGCAAATTGTTAACACCTAGATAAACACAGCTAGCATATTATAATATACCAGTAATTAATACTACTTTCACTGTAACTCTGCTCTTATTATAACGCTCCAACTACTCTTATGTCAAACACTATGATTGTAGCTCAAGTGTCTTACATCGCAAAATGAGAACAAAACATGAACCAACCCGTGGTTTCAAAAAACACGAAGAGTCTAATTATTTTGGCAAGTTACCCAGAATATTGGGGATACATAAAAATATGACCCAATTTCTCACATCTTTATTGTCTTGTTTGTGCTGCAAGTGAGAATACGGTGGGGTATAAAACAACAAAAAAATATCGTCCCTATAGCGTCTCTACCGCAAAATTCAAACTAGAGTTTCAGACATGAAATTTTCAATTCAATAGAAATGGCTCAAGGCTTTGCACGGCAATACGTCCGTATGCGTCACACACGATCGACTTCACAATTGAAAGATGAATGAAATCGTGCAATATAATCGGACTTTCTATTCGATTCAACGTAGAACCATTTGCCTCATTTAAATTTATTGCTGTTGTAAAATCAGATTTATAATAGTAACCTTGCTGCTATTATTGCTGATGGCAATCATGCCTGCAATAGCGAACTGAATACCAAAATATAATATTCATTTCTGAAACGCAGAAAATTGACTGATCGAATATCCCTTTAATGAAGAGTATGTGATGTGATAGGTGTTACTGTCATAATAATTTATTATTAATATATATATAGCTGCTTGTGCTGATTGACTGATTGATCACCTCTCCTGAACAATTTTGTATGGAAAAATTTTTTTTCAATTACCATTTCGTATAGAAAGGAAAAATTCATCAGGAAGAAAAATATAGCGAGAGCTGATGATTGAGGATTTCGAAGACGGGTGAAGAGCACAGCCAAGGGTATTGCAGATAGGTGGGGGGTGTTCGACCAAATGTCATATGAAATGTCATCCAACTGCCAGTGAGCTGAAAAAAAATTCAAAATGGCGGATTCAAAATGGCCGCCATACGAATTTCGGCGATATCTCGGAAAGTATAAAAGATGGAAGAATGGTTTCTTGACAAGGAGTAATCAGGACCCGAAGGTCTATTTGATGGATAGAAAAAAAATTCAAAATGACGGAATTTATTTTTCCATAGAAAATGTATGAGGAATGTTGAAGAGACTAACAGTTGGTAATTATGCAAGGTTGTGATGCGGTTTTTCGGAGAGTTACTAGAGAAAAATATGGAGAGAGCTGATGATAAAAGGTTTCGGAGACGGGTGAAGAGCACAGCCAGGGTATCGAAGATAGGTGGGGGGTGCTCGACCAAATATAACTCGAAACGTCATCCAATTGACAGTTAGCTGAAAAAAAAATCAAAATGGCGGATTCAAGATGGCCGCCATACAAATTTCGTGTTGTTCTATCTCGGAAAGTATAAAAGATAAGAGAGTGATTTTTTTGCAAGACGTAATGAAAATCTCAAGGTCTACGGGATGAATGAAAAAAAATCAAAGTGGTTGAATTTATTTTTCCATGGAAAATGTGAATGCTACAATAAACAAGGCCTATGAAAAATTATGAAAAGTATGAGAAGAGATGATGGTCTACGAATTGGATGATGATTGAGGAGCACGGTCATGGAATTAAAGATAGTTAAGGGCTGTTTGAATAAAAAATACACTGAACCTCATCCGATGAGGTTCAGTGTATTTTTTATTCAAACAGCCCTTAACTATCTTTAAATCCATGACCGTGCTCCGAGGTAATTCTTTTAGCCCATTGCCAATCGGATTCTAATTGGCGATGGAGATGACGGCGATTCATTTATAGGTAAGAAGACAGCCCGCGGGCCACATGTGGCCCGCGCTCCCACGCGCCCTACTAGTATATATGTATAGCTGCTTGTGCTGATTCACTGACTGACTGATTGATCACCTCTCCTGAACAATTTTGTATGAAAATTTTTTTTTTCAATTACCATTTCGTATAGAAGAGAAAAATTCATTCGGAGGAAAAATACGGAGAGAGCTGATGATTGAGGATTTCGGAGACGGATGAAGAGCACGGGGAGGGTATTGAAGATAGGTGGGGGGTGCTCGACCAAATGTCATTCGAAATGTCATGCAATTGGCAGTGAGCTGAAAAAAGTTCAAAATGGCGGATTCAAGATGGCCGCCATACAAACTTCATCAGTGTCCATCTCGAAGAGTATAAAAGATGGAAGAGTGGTTTCTTAACAAGAAGTGATCAGTACCCCATGGTCTATTCCATGGATAGAAAAAAAAACAAAATGGCGGAATTTAATTTTTCATA
Source organism: Coenonympha glycerion (assembly GCA_963855885.1). Classification (NCBI taxonomy): domain Eukaryota; kingdom Metazoa; phylum Arthropoda; class Insecta; order Lepidoptera; family Nymphalidae; genus Coenonympha; species Coenonympha glycerion. The sequence continues at coordinate 7,439,613 of OY979637.1, read as the reverse complement.
GAAAATGTATGACGAATCTTGAAGAGACTAAAATTTGGAAGGCAAATACGGGGGAAGACAGCACGCGGGCCACATGTGGCCCGCGCCCCCACGCAACCTACTAGTTATTACAATATATATAGCTGCTTGTGCTGACTGACTCACTGATTGATCACCTCTCCTGAACAATTTTGTATGAAAATTTTATTTTTTACTAATCATTTCATAAAGAGGGAAAAAAATCATTAAGAACAAAAATATGGAGAGAGCTGATGATTGAGGATTTCGAAGACGGGTAAAGAGCACAGCGACAGTGTTGAAGATAGGTGGAGGGTGCTCGACCAAATGTCATTTGAAATGACATGCACTTTGCAGTGAGCTGAAAAAAAATTCAAAATGGCGGATTCAAAATGGCCGCCATTCGAATTTCGTCGATATCTCGGAAAGTATAAAAGATGGAAGACCGGTTTCTTGACAAGAGTTAATCAGGACCCGAAGGTCTACGCGATGAATATAAAAAAAATTCAAAATGGCGAATTTTTTTTTACCATAGAAAATGTATGGCGAATTTCGAAGGGATTTCTTATGGGCGGGAAGACAGCACGCGGGCCACATGTGGCCCGCGCCCACACGCACCCTACTAGTACTAACTATAGTGGTTGCGCGAATCGATCGAAATACGACCGTAATTAAATAAACTAGCTCAGTCAGTCAGTTACCAATCTTAACCATTAATTAAAACGAGCAATCATATTTAGATTCATGGCTCACATCACCATACGCTGTAGTAGTACCCACCTAGAACATAGACATATGACTTCGCTAGAACGTTAGCAGCTTTACTTTACCAGTCATAGTTTCGCATACTGGATCTGATAGATTACGACTACCAGGATAGTGTTATGGGAAAAAAGAGTAAAAGAAACTGTCTGAATGGTTAGTCCTATCCGATTCGAGTATAACGCTTCGTTTCTCGATACCTGGGAGGCATTGATGGAGATATCCATTTTTCCTTTATTATTTTGCAATTTTTGATGGATTTGTTTTGTGAGGATGCGATGCTCTGATGCCGTACCTACCTACGTAAAAAAGTTATTTACTCTCTGAATTTACACTTCTATAATCTACACTTACATTTAAATATATGAGGTTATATCTGGAAGTATAGATAGTATTCTGTTAATTCCTTTACTAACCATTAATCCATAAACACGTTGCCCGCAAGATTTGTTTGGGGGAGGTTCAGCCTAGACTAGCTTCGTGTTAGAATTAATTTAGGTTCCATGTGGGGTGGACTGGGTGGACTGCAAAATTGATTTTAGTTATACATATTGAACGGACTGAAATATATATAAAACTCGCATTATAAAATATCACAAATAGGTAAGATTCCTATTTAGTGAACGGAATGCATTAAAATTAACACAACTGGTCAAAAGTAAATAATCAATAATGAGCTATTAATTAGTACCTAGTACCTAGCTATACGGATTTCTGGAGTCATTTTAAATGTTGTGAGTATATTACACACTAGTTATACTTGATAATAACGCGTCATCACAGCTGTTTCTAAATTAGGTGACCTATACACGCAATGCCTAGTAAGTACGTACACAGCAAAGTGATATGGTTCCCCACATACGTGCTCGGATTGCTAATTTTAAAAACCATCTATACAAAAAAATAGAAAATATCTGTTTGTTTGTATTGAATGGAAACAGGCGTTATTTTTGCGGAAATCCTACGATTTCACATTATGATGTCAACATCTCTTGAGGATGTCCCGGTGCCGGGACGAAACGTGCATCGAAGAAATTGTTGGAAAAGTTTGTGGTGTTCCAAGTTTGCAGTGTTCCTGCATATTGGACCATATACGAGTAGATTCTTTTCAATTAGCGGATTATAACAAAACAATTTAATCTGTCGTGATATTTATTTCTTTTGATCGTATGTACACTGTACAGGGTTAGTTCTAGACTGAATTTAAAAATCAAATACTAAATCACAAGCTGAATTTTAGTCTATGTCCCTCTAACAACCAGGTTACTTTTAATTCGATTTCCGGGAAAGCAAACGATTTTATAAGGATGCAGACAAATACATGACTAAATCCTAGTTTCATATATTATTTTGATATTCAGATCAAACGAACATTTTAAAAGATAAAACTCAGATAATTTCGTTATATTTCGACAACAGTTAGTTTCGATCGTGTTTGATATTGAACAACATTTTATTATGGAATTGAAACTAGGCGTATATTAAGGTCCATTTACATGTTGCCATTTTCTTCTACAAACATGATCATTGTTTTTCTTTGGGCATTTTCTCATGAATTTGCTTGAGAATACCTACTGATTCTGGTGTAAAACTTGTATTTGACTTGTTTAGTAATAGTTGGTCTCTGAGTCAAACTACGTGTCTTTCTCTATGATCGAAGATGCGCCTTATAGCATAAACTGTTGCTTAGGAAAATGTTTACCCTAATAGAAATTGGTATTACGATAGAGTATTTTTCCATCTTTCAAAAACAATTTCCAACTGGGCACCATACATACCTAAACACAGTCCATACGACCCGATTATGCGATTTATTAAAGGGTTTTATTTCTTTTCCTGTTATAGTCGTTGGGGAATTGAATGTTCTCAGGTAAGTGATTGATGTCTTTATCTCGTAATTTTCAAAGCGTACACAGAATTTCAATTTGAGAGCATTGTATCGTTTACGAAATATGGCATGTCATTTCTTAATTTCGTATCATATTAATATCGATGTGATATTGCTTATTTCTCTTGATTGAATTCAATATTGTTTTAATAAGAAAAAAAAAACCGGCCAAGTGCGAGTCTGACTCGCGCACCGAGGGTTCCTTACCATAAAAGAAGTAAAACATTGAAATAATCACTTTTGTTCATGAATTTACGAGTATAATTTACATGTAGGTACTTTTGTTGGCGAACTGCAAACGTAACTTTGTTTTTGGTGGTTTATTGTTATTAACAAAAAAAGTATAATAGTTACAAAGTTGATTTTATTTTTCCTGTAAAATATACATTAATGTCTATTTATCATAATTATTTCAGATTTTTCGATTGATAAACTTCGGAGATAACGGGGGGGAACGGTATTTTTTTCGACAGTTTGCTCAATAAATCCAAAACTATCAGGCATAAAAATAAATAAAAATCGGTTTTAGAATACACAAGTAACGCCCTTTCATATGATACCCCACTCAATATTGTTATTTCATTTTGAAAATTCGAAGTCCTGGTTTTCCCCCCTTTTTAAATATAAATAAAAACAATTTTCAATATTTTATGAGTGCAATGGCGTTGGGTCACTATTACCTAAAACTATTCCAAATTTCAAGTTGATAACTTTGATAGTTACTGAAATAATCGAGTGTGACAGACGGACGGACGGACGGAGAAAGTCTCACCATAAGGGTTCCATTTTTACCAAATTGGTATGGAACCCTAAAAATACACAACTATTTTTCGCAAAAGTTCTAACATACAGTGCCTTAACTATAATATGTTTTGTGAGTATAAAATAAATTTTGTGTTTTGTATTCTATAGAGCTTATCTCCTCTACTAAATTTAACTCAAATTACGTAGATGTTTAGCGCTCATGCTCAAATGTGAACAGTTATCTCCAAAATCTTAGGCTTAACCCAATTAAAGTAAATTTGGGTTTTCTTGTGATCGTGATCCATAAAAACATTATAGGTACCTAGGTAAGTTCTGAGACCAAAACCTATAAAAAATTATATAAAAGAGAACACAAGACAACATAATGTATAAGAGTCCATTTCATATTAGATCATGTTTTTGGATAGTTTATTTCATTTAAATTTATTTTTTAATTGCATCATGGAAAGTACAAAAGTACCAATCCGTCTGCCGCCGCGCCGAATTCTCTTTTTTCATGAAACTGAGCCCGCTTCGGTTGCTATCCATCAACTCGGATGCGCCAAGGGAAGAATAGGCATACCACAAAAACATTCCCCTAGAGCATTCCCACGAGTCCTCATCCGTATCGATTCTAGCCAGATTTTACAGGTACAATTTTCCACTTTTCCAATTTCTTTGTTTCCCACTCCTTTTGTAAACGACTCGTAGGTAGATCCGCAGATAGGTTAGGTAGATGTTTTAGATTCACCAACATCATGATAGTACCATCAAAATATTTATTATTTATGTTACGCCGAGCAACGATTTGCTGTGTCAAAAGGGAGTATATAATCGTATTTAGAGCTTATACAATCGCCATAAGACGATTTGACTGGCTATTATAGATAGATATTATAGATATTATAGATATATTTTTTTAACATTATAACATTATGCATTTGCAAATCGTTGCACAATGCAGTAAATGTAATAAATGGCACAAAACTGCTACACAATAAAAAGAAATCATACATAAATATTTCTTTTTTTTAATATTAACTGATATTTTCACAAAAGATGAATTGGAAGAATCGTTCTTCTCGCTACATCTATTGTATTTAAGGTACCAAAAAGCCATTACCGTGGGCCAGCGCAGTATTGTGAAAATACATTTTCATACAACAACAATTCCGTTTTATTTCAAAAGAAAAACGTTCCAATAAAACCCATATTACATCGCCGTTTTACGAACGAAATTTGAAGAGAAAGACTGTCTACAGAAAACAGCGACGAAATTTTTTTGCTACTTGATTCAGCCGCCGCTTTAAACAATGCAAAGCTGTATTTTTAAACTAACTAAATTATTTCGAAACTAAATAATAAGTATTTCATTGGGTGATATAATTAACAATCATTATAATAATTTCTACATACGCAAAATATATCTGCAAACAACAAATATACCTATTTATAAATTATCTCATTTCTCATTAACAGAGTTCTGCGAGTGCTAATTATATTGGATGTTGTAATGGAACTTTTCCTTAGAAGTAAGAATAAGTTAATTATTCAGTCTTTCTTGTTTCCTCCCACTTTCAGGTGCGTAACATCCTCTTTTAACTTTATTTACGCCGCACTCATTCAATTATTGCTTTAAATTTTTATTACATAACTTTGGCGATATGATATTATAACTGATATGTTACTGCTTAAAAGTACTTAAGGGAATCATTATTTTTTGTACTGACCTGGGCTAATTAAGCTATTTTATCTCGCAAGTAAACGTAATTAACATTATTTACGCGTCAAATTATTCATCAATATCCAAAGGCCTCAATCTAACAAAGGCTCGCAGAACACGAGATAATTTATCAAAACTTTATTGAAGTTGAAACAATACATCAAGGCGCTAAAACATCGTAATAACCTCAAGATTGATCGTTCAAACTACAAACATAATCGGACGAAGGCATTGTGTGCGCGCGCCTCTCGCCGCCTTTGCCTGGACCAAACAAAGGCGCTAGAAAATACTGATCTAATTGTTGGCGCGTACAAAGAGAAATTTTTCATAAAATTATTCAGATCAAGCTCAGATTAATTTAACAAAAAATGTAGAGTTTACTTTGCAACTTATTACAAAAAGATGTTCTGTTTACACACAAAAGATGATCGGAACTTTTTATATAACAGCTTAACTCGTACTTTGTATTATGTTGAATTAAATTTATACTGTAATACTTATTCCATATTTTCTTGAAATTATTTTGGATACAAATCAGCCTTCTAGCTTTATTTACTGATACAATGATAAAAAACAAATACATTTAATATTTCTTAATAAAATCTAACTTTTTGTCCCTTTTGTCCTTTTTTTTTTTTTTTTTTTTATCGTGGGGAATCCTCATGGATACCCAGTCGCCCGGGGGAGCGGCTGGGTTATGCCGGACTCTTACCGGCTAAACCCCACGGTGTTTCCTCCTCGCACCGTATGACGGGAACACGGGAACGCTTGCGCAAACCTCCGCGAACCCGCCGGTGCCCGGCCGCTTACGCAGCCCCTCCACGAGGTGGAGCATGGAACTCCCCTCCAACAGCAAGGCCCGCCGGAAACACCTAAGCCGGCCTTACCTCCTCGGCGCCCATCCGTAAGGCGACGGACCCCCCCGGGACCGCCACCCAGGGGCCGTGGGCACGGGTAAGCCGATACCTGCGAAGCTTGCTCCTGCACTTCGCAGGCATCGACCTCCCATACCCCGCGGCGGATCTGATCTTTGGCTCCGCCGCAAACCACCAAACGGCCGCAGAGGACAGGGAGAACGGCAACGACACACCGACACTCCTCTTCCCCTGCGGCCCCGCCGCCGACGCATCTAACGGTGCGCCACCGTTTGGTCGCGGGAGATAGGGCGAGCGGCAACGACACACCGACACGCCTCTCCTCCCGCGACCCCTCCTGGCTGCAGGAGACAGAAAACTCTGTCCCCCGCACCCCTCTTGGACGCATCCAGAGCGGGCCCATCTCCAGGCCCACTCCGAGCGTCCCCTCCTGGATTCCTTTTGGCTTCACCGTGGGGCCCAACCACGGCTACTGAGCCCCCCCATCGCGACAAGATTGGAATCCATCGGGGGGGGGGGTTGTCCCTTTTGTCCTAAGAAAATTTTTCAACTCAATTTAAGATTTGGTACTCGTACATTATTTATTTATCAGTGTGTTAATTCCACATATCAAAAGTGAGGAATTCTATAGGAAGATTATTATTAGGAACGTTTTATTATTATCGGAACCATTGTCAAGTTGTGTGAACTTTTCACAAGTATACCTATATCAGGGTGGTAGAAGAGAAATTTTCTTAGAAAAACAATAAATTGTCTGTGAGCAACGCTCGAGTGAGTTTCGATGTCGGCTGAGCGAAAGCACGCGCCCTTAATATATTGAATTTGAAACGAACAAACTTTAACACTCTTACCGGCGCGTGTGTAAAGATTTTCTTTAAATGTCGATGTGAGTTTTTCTCGTACAAAATAAAGCAATTATTTAAATTATATTTAATTTCTAGAATTCAATCCGTCAATAAATTATTCAAATTATTTATTTATTAAGTACATTTTTAAAATGTGTTAGGGCCAATGTTCTTGTGTTATGAAAGATTGCGTTGGTGCCAGTCGACCACTTCCGTTGGGTACGGACCCATAAAAATCAAAAACCTTACGATTACCTTGCGATTGAATATTCAAGTAAAATCAGATGTGATTCAAAATGCTTTTTTATAAAAATATTAAGTATAAATACCACAACTAAACGATGCAGGAAAACCTCTAAAAGCACTTAGTGATTTGTACACAGTTACGGGCAAGTCAAGAGAAAATATTGCAGGGGAGGGCAGAGAAGGTGTGAGCGTCTGCCTTTTGCCCTAATCTCCGACGATTTGCGAAGAAGGGAAAAGGGTTCCCGAAGCTTAAGCCGAGACGGATCCCTTTTATAAGGAAACCGTTTTTGCGCTTATCGTCTTTCAGCCCTATTTATTTGGCAATACACAATAATATTAACGAATACACCCGTATGAAGATGCTTTTGTACAAGATAGGATTTTCCACACTGTGAACTGAGAGTATCGTACGTATTGTACCTGTAGAATCATCATATCGTTTGAAATTCTCGGAAATTTTCAGCTTTTTTATGATTATTATTATTTCCAAAAATAAAACAGTTTTTAAGATTTAAATGAAGCCTACGCCTTTCGCGTTTTAAATACTATTAGTTAATTCAAGATCTCCAATCCCTCTTCTTCCTTCTGTGTCACTTCTAAACATGTGTATAGAAAATTTTTGGAGGATTTGTATGAGGCTGCAAAATACCGAACAGATTTAAAGAAGAATGTAATAATCACAGATTAGAAAGGTAAGTGTGTCCTTATAAGGATATTCAAAAATTGAGACAATGATTTCGGAGAAATAATTGCTAATTTCCATTTAATTTTCACCATCAATACGTACCAACAATGTAGATATTTAGATCCACAATGACGCGCCCCACTCTGTCAAACTCCATACGAATAACAAAAGCAATTTTGACAGAGTGGGGCGCGTCTTCGTGGATTGAAATGTTATAAGCTATACACAAAGTAATGCCGTCCTGTTACATAAAATTGAAACTGTTTATCATTCCAAATTAAAACCATTAATCCCTAACTGACATTAAATAATTACAAGATTATTTAAGCGTCAATTTATTCATCAATATCTAAGACGGGCCGAAACTTCACTAAGGCTCCGTGGGAACGCAGGGGAATTCATCAAACTTCGCTGGTGATAATACAATTGGACTGAATAAACCCACTGAAATATTTATGACTCAAGATGAACTAAATAAAAAGTAAATATGTTTAGAGTTGAACGATTTTCTTAAACTTTAGTTTGAACATTTATAATTTTCCCAACCTCATTTTGAGGTCTATTTTTCGGGAGCGAGTCTTCACTTCGGGGGAAGAATAAGACAAGGTAAGCGGCCATAGCGGTAAAATAAAACTCTAAACATACAGTTATTACTCGTCTAATATTCAAAAATCCACTCACTGCGCGCGTATACGCAACCTCTATACAATTATACATAATAAATTAATTCATTTTATTCGGAGTATCAACTATGTACAATGAAAATCACTATAATTAATTTGACTTGAATATTTTAATGAGTGATTTCTATTAGATTTGTGTAAGTTAGCCCGTAAAAAAATAACCATTTCGATTTTTTATTTTTGACAGAATGAGTCGAACAAAATGACCTTAAGCTGCGACTTGCTATTTTTTAACTATGTACCCGTTTACCAAAGCTGTATTATCAAACTTTCCCACTACACAGTTACTTAATTAATTTCGCTGTACGACTAATCATAAGAGCTAAAAAAGACATTTATAATTTAAAAGCAATATTATAGATACGCGCAGGTACACAAACTGCTAAAACGAATTTCTCTACTGAAAAAGTTCCTTTCAAACTTTTTGTATTTGAATATTGATTTGCTTTCGGTGAATGATTCGCATTTTTCATACCTAAATGTACAAGTTTGTTCTCGCGATCACGAAATAAAAGTTTTGTCAGAGCACTTTACCTAATACTTTTAGATGCGATAAATCTCAGGTTATACTTTTATTTTTGCCATTTACCAATAGCATTGATGAGATACAATAATGAGCTTAGGACGTTGTTACTTACTTGTGTTTATTAATTTATGCCTCAGCCACAAAACTGTTCTTGAAGATACAGAACTGTTCTTCTGTTCATCGGTGGTTTTGCGGGATTTAGAAAGAACGAAACTAATGAGAACAATGCCACGGATTAAAGATACTTACTCTATACTACCACAGATACTACCTTCTAGTTCCGTCCACAAAATATAGTAACAGGCTACAGTCCTTAAGGTAAAACTGTTTTTTTACCTATATATGTTTATATATAACAGAAAAAATTACGTGTTGCTTAGTTACTAAGGGCCGGTTTCTTCAACTGACTTCTACTGAGAAGTAAAAGTTAAATTTGATGGTCTAACCCTTATCACGAAAGACAAAAGCTAGTTAACAAAAATCCGTTTTGGACTTTATTGTAAACTTTTATGCTTTTTTGTATTTATATTATTACTAGCTGTTGCCCGCGGCTCCGCCCGCGTGAATTACGATTTTTTTTATATACTTATACCGTAGAATTCCTTGATTTTCGCGGGATTCTGGTGTGATGTTGTACAGAAACCTGTTCTTACTTCGCACGGGTTATTTTGTGGTGATTTTGAAAACTCCTTTTTTAATAAAAAATATAAAGTTTCATTAATACGTAGTTGGAAGATCAAAAGGACGAATTTAACTGTCAATATTTCGACCAAATGGCACAGGTCGTGGTCACGTAGTGACCACGACCTGTGCCAATTGTTGCCATTTTGCCACTTATGATTTAAGACTTATTTCGTGGTTAGAAAACATATTGTTGTGTTTAGAACGGGTACATACCACGATATAACTCGATGATTTTATGTGCCGATATTTCGACCCAGTTACATGGATCGTGGTCACGACAGGACTGTGGTGTTGCGAGGTGTGTAGCTGGAACCGTCATAGGCAGTAGCGAACTACCCTCTTTCTCGTTCTCTTCACAGGAACTTCGCGAAAATTTCGGCAAAATACACTAACAACGTCACTTTTAACTTTTGATTTCATGCGGCGCTGTCCTGGTTTGTATAGTTCTATTACTGGATTCCACATACTGGCTAGCTTAAAACCATCCTCACGATTGAAATTCTGGTGTTTGCGAATTTCTATCGCTTCGCGCACTAGTCGAGGTATGTAGTGGCGGTCTGTGGACAGAACTCGGGGGTTGTGGAGTTCAATCCAGTGATTTGTTTCCGGCTGTAGAACATGCTCCGCGATCGCAGATTTCTGTGGGTCGTTGTTTCTTACCGCTTTTATGTGTTCAGACACCCGGGTAGATATGGGTCTCTTGGTTTGACCTATGTAGGAGCTGCCACAGCTGCAGTCGATTTTATACACTCCTGGACACTGGAATGGTAGGCGATCCTTCGGAGAACGCATCATCTGAGCAACCTTTTGTAAAGGAGTGAACACGGTCTTGATATTGTATTGTTTCTTCAACAATGTACCTATTCTGTCAGTCACCCCTTTAACTAATGTAATAGAACTATGCAAACCAGGACAGCGCCGCATGAAATCAAAAGTTAAAAGTGACGTTGTTTCGCGAAGTTCCTGTGAAGAGAACGAGAAAGAGGGTAGTTCGCTACTGCCTATGACGGTTCCAGCTACACACCTCGCAACACCACAGTCCTGTCGTGACCACGATCCATGTAACTGGGTCGAAATATCGGCACATAAAATCATCGAGTTATATCGTGGTATGTACCCGTTCTAAACACAACAATACATTTTGCCACTTGTACCAATGTATCGAAATATCGACAGTTAAAATCGTCCTTTTCATTGTGATTTTTATTCTGAAACCACGAAATTTACTTATCAAAAATTATTAACTCATGTGAAAAGTTGTACTGGTGGTAGCTAAATCTTCTTTCAGAGTTCGGCCGGGTAGGTACCACTGGGATAAAATACTCTACTAACAATATTCCCCAGCCCAACATCAGAGTCTGTTAAAAATCTTTGCTTCATCTCAATACAATCCCAAGTATCAGAATGGGCAATGGCTATATATTTCTTTACGTATAAAAAGACCTATGACGGTCAATCGGTTAGGATCAGTTAAGACCTGAGAGTTAAAAATATTTGTGAACCATTATTTTACTCTTTCCATGTTGCGGATGATAAAAAAGACGTGGCACTCTGGGAATGTCCACAAAAGTGAAAACTTGTTCATGTCTCTGCCATCTTAATATAAAGTCAAGGAACAGTACATTACATGACAATTAATTATTATTAACAAAAATTCGTTAGTACCTATCTCAGAGTTTTACATTCAAGTTCCACATAAATTGTAAAGATGGCGCTATACGGTATAACGTAGCGAGTTTCATGATTTTTGTTCACTCTAAAAGTGAAAATCTTAAACCATACAAAATCTATCTTCTGCTGAGCCTAATTATTTACGGCTGTAAGGATAGTCCCGTCTAACTTAAGCTCTACGTCTTAGCCCTAGGTTCTTTATCCATTCCGAGTTTCAAGTCACCTACTTAAACTTATCGCTAAAGGTTCTGATGCCTGTAATTTCTGAACTACAAAAGTGATGATGATAAAATTTGTACAGAATAATCTTTAAAGAACCTCCTTTCTAACAAAGAAAGAATGAATCAAATCGGACAACGCGTTAATCAATTATAAGTAAATACACATTTTGACTTTGATGCCGTCTTCCAGGGAAACCATGATGAATTTCGGGACAAAAAGTATCCTATGTCCTACCTCGGGGTATGAGCTATAATCATGTCAAGTTTCATTTAAATCCATCCAGCGGATTAGCCGTGATGCGCGGTCGTGAAACAGACAGACAGACAGACAGACAAAAATTAAAAAAATTACAGTTTTGGCGTCAGTATCGACTAAATAGTGTCCTCCAACAAAAATTTTCAAAATATCTTCAATGTACAGAATTCGACCCTTTACAGTTTTATTATAAGTATATATAGATTACCGACAAATTTACAGTTACGAGTACATTCATTGTTGTTTCATTCATGTAGATTTTGGAGTAACTTTTGGGAGAACTTTCTATCAAGAAAATTTTATCTAAGCGTGTTCCTGCTTTTGAGTGACTTTATATTAAATACCCAAAATACATGATGTTTAAAGTTGAAAGTCTTTACAGTTTTGAAAACTGTCTTGTTTTGAAAACTCGCAGATCACTAAAAATCGGTAAAAAAGTTTTCTCAACTCTAGGAGTAAGTTGCTAATAACCAATTTACTCCGCAGTTTGATAGAGAAAGACGATATCCTTTTTGTTGATGAAATAAGAATCAGCTATGTTTGGAATATAGTTTCGGTAGGCTCGGCACGTCGCGTCTTCACCCTATCGCGACCTTCATGCGCTGCCCAGCAATATCTGCACATTTCCGGCGTTATCGACCAGGGGACACGGTTTTATGTGAACAAATTTAATCTGAGCACACTGAAGGATCAGTCTCAAGAGTGCCCTGCGCGCACGTTTCTTAGCGACGTGAGCGGCTAACGATTTCTTTTAGAAACTTATTATGTTTCCTACAAATAAAATCTTATCTTGAAAAACTGATATGAATATACAAGGAGTATTTTCGGAAATTTCGTATTCGACGACCAAATGGCGGAGCGGTAGTGGTACTGCCTTCTGCGTCGAAGGTCGTGGGTTCGATTCCCACAACTAGAAAATGCTTATGTGAATTTTTTCCAGTGTCTGGGTGTTTTTCTTCATATTGTATTTATGAATATTGCATATTATGTACATTTATCAGTTACAATATAGTACCCATAACACAAGTTATCGCTTACTTTGGGACTAGATTGTGATGTGTTTAATGTCCTGATATATTTATCTATGATAAGATTTTTATTTGACTTTATCTTAAATTCCCATTCGTTTTGCTTAGTTTGATCTTATTATTAGGGCTAATTTAACTTTAAGTGCAGCTGTGTGAATTGAATTTTTCGTGCTATTTCCATACTTCATATAGTTGTAAATCATGTTCGTTATTTGGACACATATTTTAAGCTTTAAGGCTATGGCTACACTATGTGGATTTAGATTGCATCGGATCGTCGCAAGCATTCATTGAAAAACTGTGTTGCTACTACTAACTAGCTGACCCGGTAAACTTTATTTTGCTATTAGGTATATGTATGTATATTTATTTATATTAACAGGTATGTCTCAAATCTACCGAAAATACACAGAAAATTTTATAGCAATAGGTCGCTTTGGAGGAGATGTAAATTAAAATTGGCTCAATTTTATATATTAGAAAAAGATATTTGTCTGCTGTTCTACAGCTTGACTTCGTGTCTAATGGTATGGACTACAATATGTTATCGCGAGTGTAGTATGCACTTAGCTAATATTTTGCAGAATCAAAATAAAGTCTTATAATTTTTTGGAGTCGTCAGATCAATTCACTTTATCAAATCTCCCTAAAAGCGTAACAGTTACATAAGATTATGCAAAGAAAATTTCCTTAGAAAAACAATAAATTTCCAGTGAGCAATGCTCGAGTGAGTTTCGTTGTCGGCTGAGCTGGGGCACGCGCACATAATATATTGAATTTGAAACGACCAAACTTCCTCGTTCTTTTTGGTGTCCACAAAAATTTCTTCTTAGAATGTTTACACTGCACTTTAACTCTTTAAACACTAAGACCACGTCATTGTGTTTTGTCTTTGTAGACGGAAAATGTCTGATGCATACCCTTTTTGTGGGGCTTGCATCCACTAAAAACTGTGTTTTTGAGATGGACCTGCAGGTGGAAGTGTGGGATTCATTATTCAGCCACCTCAGCAGCAATACCCGTCATCGTCAGCAGCCTGGGAGCTGATACATGGTCTAAAAGTCGCGTCCTTATATAGTAACGCAAGTCCTCTTTCACTCCTACGTGACCTGGCAAACCTACTGGCATATCCTATCCTATACCTTTAAACGAGCAATTCTTGTATATATATTTCTATATAATCTGGATCTCGGAAACGGCTGCACCGATTTTCATGAAATTTAGTATACAAGGGGTTTTGGGGGCGATAAATCTATCTAGCTAGGATTCATTTTTTTTAAATGTCGTATTTACCAATAAAAAAAATGTTACTCTATTCCTGACATCTATTGGCAAAAAGTTAAACTATTACAGTAATTTTCTGCTGCCATCTATTGGTGAGTGGCTGTGATATTACCAAGCAAAGCTTGATCAACCAGGTATAATCATTTACAGTGCGACAAGGCTGTTTTGGCGCGTGGCCAATGTCTGAACTAACGCCGCTATCTTGTGCTACTGTTTGATCGTTCACTCTGTCAGTATATCACTATTATATATTTTGTTGTTTTTGCTTACTATTAACTATTTTAAACTAAAATTGAATTAAAATTGAGGAGATTTTATTTTATGGCTGCCTTTGTTTTGCAACAGCGCCCTCCTTCAAGTGCCAAGAGAGCCTTGTCGGACTGTACTTCATATTATTTTTTCCCGATAGCTTGAAATCTGGGAAACTACATGACATCTATTAGCGAATAGTGAAACGAATTTTAATGACCGCGGCCGGCATTTGTTTTAACGAGAATAATATTAATGCTAAAGGTAAAATATGACTTCTCCCGACATCTATTGGCGAGAAGTTATATCAATTTTTTTATGGAGTCAACGAACTGGGCGCGAAAATTCAAATTTTATTTAGTTTTCTGGTTTAGTGGGCTTATACATCCTAAGTTTATATAGTTTATGCACAACATTTATGCATCTCATATTTGTAATCAAAACTCTGCTCAACAATACTCATTTACCTCATATTGTTTCTCGATATATTGAAAACTAGGAAACAACGTGACATCTATTGGCCAATAGCAATACTATTATAATGGCACAGGCATCCAACTGTTTTAATGACATAATAAATATGACTCTTTCTGCTGACATCTATTGACGAGAAGTACTTAATACAATTTTTTTTATGGAGTCAACGAATTGGGCGCGAAAATTCAAATTTTATTTAGTTTTTGCTAATAGTGGGCATAGCTGGGCATTAACTCGTTAATCCGTTAATCGTTAATTTACGAAGTTAACATTTTGATTAACGGTTTAACTTTTAAGTTAACTTCTAAAAATGTTAACGGACATGTTAACTTCCGTTAATATGCAGAAGTCCGTTAATCGTTAATCCAATGCCTACTATACTTGCATAATAAATGTGAATTTGTTACGCTTTTACGTAGAAACTAGGTACTTAGCCGATCAACATGAAATTTTGTGAACATATTTTCAAAGGAATTGCGAAGTACATGATTATTATTAATTATATTTTATCTTCATGATGAATTGTAAAATGAACTTCAACATGTTAGTGTTCAAGAAGGGGAATATGCACCCTATGCCCGACTATTATCACACGTTTGAATTATACAAGTAAGTATTTTGTTTTTTCCTAAGTACCTAACCTAAAATCTAGAACCTAAACCAACAGATTTTATTAATTCAGTAACGCAACGATATAAAAAGGCAATTTTACATAGGTAGGTATATTAACGGATTAACGATTAACGTTAACTTGCGTTAATTCTTCCGCAAAGTAACGCTTTAACGTTTAACGAAGCTAACTTATTTTGTAACGGATTAACGATTAACGAAGTTAAGTATTTGATTAACGGTGCCCAGCTATGATAGTGGGCTAATAATTATACATCGTAAGTTTATGGCAATGAGTTTTGCGGGCACAACATTAAAAGGGGCAAGGTGGTATTCTCTCGTTCAAAGCTAGCTCCATTCGAAATAATGGGCCTTTGAAATTGGTTTTTAATCGTAGTTTCCCAATATCAAAATTATCGTGCCATCCACAGAGCAAGATAATCCATGGCACAATTGGCAGGGCACTCAGCCGTGATAGCTAGGGGGTACGGGTTCAAGTCCCGTTGGCAGCGATAATTTTAAACACTCGAAATAAAATAACTTACGTAATTGGTTGATGTAATGTAAAAAATTAAGTATTAGTATAATATATAAATATTAAACTAATTACACTCGTGATTTTTATTTAAGGAGCACACCACGGGTGTGCTCGCGAAATTCAAATTTTTTGTGGTTTTTCGCGATTTTTAACCTAATAAGACATAATAGGCTTATGGCAGTCAAATTGCGATAATCCCAATATCTTCTTTACGTATTTATATAAAAATCTCTGCTCGAATGTGTCGAGATAAAGAAATTAGTCCGAGATTTGCGAGTTACTCACATAAAACTCGATACTCGGACTAATTTCCTAGAACATTTTTATGCAAAGATTTTGATATAATCATGCAAAGACTGCCATTCTCACAAATGCGTAATTAGCGAACAAATTGCAAAAAAACAATGAAAATTTTGAATTTCGCGGGCAGAGTCGTTGATTTTGCCTTAACCATACTTACGAGTTCATATTTTTTTTTATTATTATGTCGATAAGATCGAAAAATATTTTTTCATATTTCATCATTACATTAGTACCTATGTACTTAATTCATATTTAAATATAGTTTCTACTCCAAATTACAATTTACAAAAAAAACCGAGCGAAGCTCGGTCATCCAGGTATCATTATTTTAATGCCGCAGCGTCATGACACAAATAATTCTTCACGGTTGTGATAGTCTGTTTTTTAAAATAGCTGATCATAAGACGCTAGTGCTAGGCATTGTCACAGGCTTTGTTAAATGCATCCGTAGCATTTAATATATTAAAACTATTTCACTCCTTATTCAAAGATGTTCTACTTATTCGTGTATATTATTTATTACAGTTTATAATGCGCCCCATAAACTTAACGATAAGATCTTTATTTCAATATCTGATTCACTCATTAGATTTCCCGGTATACTATACCTAATAGAGGTGAAAATCTTTGAATTTTATTATTTTTATTTGTTTTTCAAAAATGTAAAGAGCATAAAAATTGGCCAAGCCGTTTTCGAATTAAATTGTATAGTGTAACTAAAATATAAATTTTGTTTTATACTTATGGTAGTACAAGTCGAAGAAGATTATAAAAGTCAACGTGACCCAGTGTGACTCCATCGTTATTATCATAAAGAGTAGAAGTCAGCGCCTACTGCGCGTCACCTGCTGTTTCCCACTCGCTCCCCTCTGGGAACTTTATGTGATTATATTAACAAGCTTTAAATAACACCTGGAGATTTAATTCCGGCGGGAAAATGACGCTTGTGGTGTAATTATCTTAATTACCAACAAAAAGTAATAAAATTACTATTTTTTTATTAGTTGCACCATTTCTTGCAAGGTGTGACCTACATTATCTCAAAATAGATTGAATTCACTGTCAAATAAAGAAGTAATATACAACGTTGACGTAAATTAATTATGGCGATAAAAAACCCATGTTTAATTTAGCTTTACCTAAAAAGATTTTAACGACAAAGTGAATTTGTTAGTTAGCATCAATCTTTCTAATATTTCCTAACACTTAAAATCTCTTTATAATTAACATTCATTTAAATTTGAGATTATTCATAGCACAAAAGTTCCTCCGATGATATTTAACGCCGCACCTGCCCGAGGCGTCTTAGCGTGGCCGAAATTAATGCGACGCAAAGTCGGCAAAAGTCAATTACACTTTATTAAAACCGTCTCCATTTATATCAATTTGACGCAAACTGTTACAAATACTGGCAATGTTCCGTCCTTTCATTCGAGCGCGAGGCGGGGCTACGCAAGCGCCGCGAGTTTAGCCGGCTCGTAGCTCGTAGCTCGTAGACAAAGCGGCGAGGCTCGCCGTAGCGCGGGCAGTACGTAGCCGGTGTGCTCCGAGGCCGCAGCTACGCACGTTGTCGTACCGATTCGCGTCGCACGCGCCACGACCGCTAACTACGTCGCGTCGGCGAACCGCGTCCGCTGGCTCGCTCGGTCGACCCACAACCGATGAATATTTAATACGAACGATTTCCACGTCGATCTAGCGAATCAATGACCCAACTTCAATGCAACTCATGGCTTGAACTTTGTTGACATACACGAACCTCTAATTATCGGAAATATTTGCATTACAATGCTGATTGACTAACTATTTACATCAATATGAATTGTCAGAGATATGCTTCGACCGCTTCATTATTGTTGCTACTTTCAGTAATTGCCAGGCCCGGTACATCATCCGATGGTAAGTAAACTATTGAGTAATAAAGTAAACAATTCATTCATTTCGTTATGTAGGTAACTCATTAATATTGATAGTATTGAATCCAATTAGAAAACCAGCAATGTAATTAATTTGAATGAGTCAACACTGTTTTGTTTATCATATAATAACAATGCTGCCAACAGCAGGAAAAAACTAGAAATTAATGTATCCTACCAAATTGTTTAGTATATCTAACTACTGTTACCTATCAATGTGATTTACATGGATGTATAATATTTAATAATATGTGATTTCGTAACGTGGATTCTCGTTCTAATTTCAAAATGTATATAAATTTTCTCCACGATAAAACTGCTCTTTAAACTTAGCAGTTTATTTATTCCCTTGTTTTTCCTGTAACAGCATCTTTATGTTGAAAACTTTTTAAAAATAAAGTTATCCTTTTTCGTTATAAAACCTCAAAGGAGATTATATTTCAGAAGTCTTTAGGAACTAGGATTGAAATAAAATCCTTTTCTTTAGACATCGTTCTAATTTGTTTTTGAGACCCCTGACTTTTATTTCTAGTAAAGTGATCTTTTTATTTTAAACTTTTTTTTATTATTCTTAAAACGAGCGTTCATACTTTTTCATGATAACTCAATAGTTTCAAAGTTTGTTTTCTAATCAAGGGTACCAACTTCGAATCCCATGTATACAATTCTGACTTTTCAGAACTATGTGCAGTATTATAAGTAAATATTATATCATTTGCTTGGCGGTGAAGAGAGACCTGCGTACCTAATCCGTTAGGTCTCAAACGTATATAAAGCCTGCCAACCCACAACTGATATCCATTGTGAAAGACAATGGTTCATTCTGAAAGGAGACCGTTACCCAGTTATGGGACGTAAAATGGGTACAGATTTTAACCAGAGTAAATTACTAAATACCTGTTACCTTACATTATATAGCAACAATCATGAACTATTTATCATTTTTTATTTTTCTTGGATAATATTTCCTTCGTAATAAAATAACTCTACATAGGTTCAAATTCAGAAATAAAAATAAAAATTGGAATTAATGCTTTCCAAAAAACCAACTTCAAATGCCACTACAAAGAGTGAAATAAAAAAAGCTTGTATTTTGTATTGATAATTATTGATATATAATATGCTTAGGACGTATCTCGGAAAATCCACTAAACCCGCGGGATTCGTAAAAAAGATTAATCCACGCGGTCACGTGTTTATTTTTCTTGTTATGTATAATGTTTTGTTAACACGATTTGACGACCTCCGTGGTTGAGTGGTTAGCGTGCCGGTTTTCAAGGCGCCGCCATCTCTGAGGTTCCGGGTTCGATCCGCGGCCGGGGCAATGAAGTAAAATAACTTTTCTACATTCACTCGGGTCTAGGTGTTGTGGTACTTTCGTTGTTTCTGATTTCCATAACACAAGTACATAAGCTACTTACTATGGGATCGGATGTTGTCCTCTATATATTTATTTATTTATTTATTTAAAATAAAATGTGTGGACTGATATTTGAACTGATATAAAATCATATTCTTATGTCACCAGATGCGTGTTTGTATTCTGTCACGCACGTCTTTGACAAGAAAAGTTTGTGGCACACAATAACACGAAATGCTTCCTTATTGTCATATTGCGTGTATTATTCTTCTGAATCGGCTTTCTTAGATCATATTTTGATTGTAAAGCCCATAACGTTTAAACCAAATAAGTTGATGCAATGATAACTCCACTAATGTTATGTTAAAATAAAAGATTTATGGACATTTTATTAAAATAAAGATGGAATGTGATTTGGAAACTCGGACAATATAAACGAATCATTTTTACTATTAGTACTTACATAAAGTACCATGGCTGGTGCTGACCTTTCCAGGTTTGTATGTAACTATATAGTACAATCAAAATTGGTATTTTCGTAATATTCGCAACAAGTAAATATCAAAACTTAGTTTTAATGATATTTGAGGTGAAAAGTAAATTAGACGAAATTAAGCAAAATAATATTTGAGTATCTACGTAGGTTACTAAAGTTTTTCAACATTGCGACAACCTTCGGAAATTCCTTCATAAATTCTGAAGTGTTTTACAATTTACGAAGGAATTTCCGAAGACTTTACAACGTTAAATTTTGTTTATATCTACCTTGTTTTTGTTGGCTGTACAAAGTTGGGGTTATTAAGGGATTTATGAAACAAATTAATGTTATGTTTAATTCATAATATTATTCTTTCAATGCTTGTTTTATTAATATTGTAATAATAAATTTGTGAACTTTTGCATGCTTGAAATTTGGATTTACGACTATGTTACTTTTCCACTCCACGAATGTTGGGATTCGGAATTGAGAAAGCTTGTATTTTGTATTGATAGAAATTTTATCTCAGAAAAAACCTCAGTTGCATTGCGATTTGTAAAAAAAGTTAATCCACGCCGTCAATACCTACGCTGAATAGAAAAATATAGATACCTGTAGATGCGGTAAGTATTATATAATATGAGATCAATTTACATCATAATATCTACAAATTAAACCATTGTATAGTGCCTAATGAATAATTAAATGAATATTAATCATTTCGTAGAAATTTTGCGAGTGCGAAATCTAGAACCGAGTGTTTGATGGGTGATGAAAACTCATTGAGTGAGTCAGTAATTTCATCTTAATGTTTTAGGCAATTTCTTTTTATTTCAGAATCAAAATACTCTTTCTAGATCCTAAAACACATAATGTGTAGAGTCGGGGAATAAGCAACAAACACTTAAGCCAACGAGATAAACTGCCTAAATCTCCCAAATCCTATTTGGTGTGAGAATTGAAGTAAGTAAAACTAATGAAACTAAGAGAAATCCCCGCGCTGTGTGCGAAGATGTTTTTGTACTGTTTCCGCTCTGGGACCGGTGAAACGGTTTGAATGTATTTTCGGTTAATTGAATACTAATTAGAAAAGAAAAATATTTATAATTGCAATTTTCATAATAAACATGTAAACGTTTTAATGCATTTCCGAGTGCTGCCAGCGCTCTTGTTTCGTTCGTTCAGGGAATCCGTGAAATTACGCATCTCTTGTTTCTAATTAAAAAAAATCCACTGTCCAAAAGAAGAATGAACAAAGATACTCGTAGTATCAAGATTTCTCGTAAACCAAAATCAAGAACCATTGCCACTAGGAATTTGTTTTTCATATCCGGAATTTCGTTTTGCATACAAAAATTACTTTCTTTTCAATACACACTTTTCTGTCACACAGACATTATTAAGAATTACAACTTGTTCATTTGCGTATAACTTTGTAATCTGGATGTCAATTAAAAAAATAATAATTGTACTAATTGTAGGAATGTGGTGACCGTAGTCTATAAAAAAGTTTGGATTTGATTCAGTTTGATACACGATTCCATACATCCATGGTCATTATCGATTCAGCTTTAGAGTGCGTTGTGTTTGAGGCCATAAGAAATCTGATAAAGCATACGTCAGCATATAAGAAAAAGATTTTCACTTTTAATTTATCCATATTCTGCATTATTTTCTTTCTCTTTACTTCTTGAAGATAAACTGTTAATAGTTTAAATAGTTTTGCAATATTAAATTATGCATGATCAGTAAAGCGCAATGAACATTTAAAATCAAATGAAATTTTACGAGGTCATATTACTAAATTTTGGCAATCAGTATAGCCCCGCCTATTGACTAATTGTTATATTACCACCTAATTGCCGTGAAAACAATAAAGCGCTCGACAAAACAAAATTTATTATCTAAAAGCTTTATTAATTTCGCTCGCACATTGAGAGCGGGACAACTGGTATATTTTTCACTATGCCTGCTTCCACGTTGATATCTATAACGCCATTATTCAGCGGATTAGCTTTTTGCCAGATGAGTGGTAGAATATTCAAAAGGGTATTAATGGATTTTGTTGAATTTATTCGAATGTCTCTCCCTCTCTAAAATCGATCTGTATCTTCCATATTCATTGTTCTTTAATCCAATTATATGTTTTACGAAAAAATAAAGGTCTAAAATGTTAAAATTTAATGAATAACAACATAAATTGCTGCGTATGACATTCAACATTACAAATATGACTTGACATAAAGTTCATTATGCTATGTATAATAAAATGGAAAATTCTTTTCAAAAAACCGACTTCAAATGCCACTACAAAGAGTGAAATAATTTTTCAATGTAGGTACACCAATTCGAAGTCGGGCGATTAATACGAAGGACTCTGATTGTACGAATTGCCCGACTTCGAATTGGTGTACCTACATTGAAAAATTATTTCACTCTTTGTAGTGGCATTTGAAGTCGGTTTTTTGAAAAGAATTTTCCATTTTATTTTTTACTTTTTAGTGGAAAACAACAAGTGCACAGGCAATTGAACAAAATGCCCAAATCGCTTGAGGTGTGTTTAAAAAATCTGAAGAGATCCCTCAATTTCACCAAGATTCCATCATCAGACCCTGACTTGATGACTTCAATCATCAAATCAGTATGTGCTAGCAAATGCACCAGTAACTATAAAAAATATCCAACTCGCTTCAAGTATACTAGCATAATTTGAAGAGTTCCCTCGATTTCACCAAGATCCCATGATCAGATCCTGACCATAGGACCATAGAAAAACCTGGAAAATATTACTCTTTCAAACAGTACCCAAATTGTTTCAAGTATCCATATAAAATTTGAAGAGTTCCCTCGACTTCTCCAGGATTCCATCATCAGATCCTGACCAAAAAAAAATGGGACCATCTGGGAAGTATACCCTTACAAACAAAAAAAAAATTTTCCAAATCGGTTTACGCGTCTTCGAGTAATCGGTGAACATACATAAAAAAAAAAAAAAAAAAAAAAAAAGATTCCGACGAATTGAGAACCTCCTCCTTTTTTTGAAGTCGGTTAAAAAGTAGATTCCATTCCAATCCGCCGCGGTTAGAACGTACCTGTGTGAATTTCCAGACTATACCAAATTACTTTCTACATACTTTACGTGTATTGACTGATTGCATGCGAGTTTCAGACATTATTTACTTGTATGCTCCAATTTGTTCCCCCAACTCACAACCGCCTTTGAACCGACTCACAAGAACTACTTACATAGCAATGCCAATTGTCATATAAACAAGCCGCTAACTCTAGCTACACCGCCACTGCAAAACTAACATTTGCCATATTTTAGATAATTGTTACAGATATTATTTCAATCCACAATGACGCGCCCCACTCTGTCAATCTCCATACAAATCGAATGAAACATAAGGGATTTTAACTGAGTGGGGAGCGTCTTCGTGAATGGAAATATCTATATTATGATGCCCCTCTTGCCGATCTTTCACATTAGGTAAAGACTAATACCAATATTCTTCATAGTTATTATCTCAGTGCAGTGTTCATTGTTAGGCAAAGGCTTTTCCACTATCTAACATAGTTTTAAAATTTCTCATGCAGTAATAACAAATAAAAAAAAACAGTATTATATGTAACATCTGAAACTAGATCGCGAACTTAAAAATGAGATATCGAAAAACCGCTCCGTTCTTAACGAAATTTTTCAAAACACTTGCCAATTTCTCATGAGTTCAAATTCAGATGTTTCTATAAATATGTGGATTGTGGATAGTAAACTTCTTACTCGCCTCTATACATATTTTATTATTCAGAATTTGGGTCACCGCTACCTTGGCCTCTGTTTTACAAATATGCTTATATATATAAAGATAATATGCTTATAATCTTATCGATATTTTGATGACATTCATAAATTAATTACAATCTTTAATCTATTACGTTTCTTTCAAGAGTTAATAATTTATAATTCATCTACTAGGACTTTTCTACTTTAAAAAAAAAGAGATTCTTCTACGTCTTAATTTTGATATTTATCTGTTATAACATTATTATGATCTGAAACTAGATCGCGAAGTTAAAAATCACCAATTAGTAGATTTTTAATAAGTTTTTCTGCGCTTTTTCTTATTTTACTAAATGGGCTACAGAAACATAATATGCTTGAAGTATCTATTTACTCGTATGCAATAAATCAGAAATAACCTTTGGTCAAACTGGACTCAACATTTCGAGCTGGTAGCAATGGATAGTACAACCGATAGACGTTGGGGACCCGAGGCGACTACGCACCGGGAAAAGCTGTCTTGGCAGACGCCTGACAGGCCGGACTAATGGCATGATTTGAATCGCAGGGAGCTTCTAGACTCAAACGACAAGTAGCCATACTAATCTAAATGGGTCTCTCCCGCGCAAATCTCCAATCACTCCCTTCAGAAAATTTCATATCTCTGGGGTCTTATTACGTAGGAAAAACGTATTCATCGTTATCCTTACCAAATTCTGCCGATGTAAATCAGGGAACCAATCAGCTCGCAGAATTTGTAAACGATAATGATAACTTAGGGGCAGAGCTCTTGGATGCGAACGAATATGCAATCATGGACGCAAACCTTCGCTTCTATGGGAAATTTAGTGTCATATAAAACTACAACAACTTAATGATCTCATCAAACTTGTAAACGTACCTGCACATACACATCTCCTCGTCTACTTCAGCTCTCCTGACCGCAATACCGAAGTAAATTACTATCAAAAGTCAGATGAACTGAAAGCGCACGGTCCAGAACTTGTCTAACTTGTACCTTGTGTATGATTGTTTGCGGAGCGCGAGTTACCAGCACCATGCTCCAATTTGTTACTCAACTCGGAGCCGCCTTTGAAACTTTCTGGGATACCGGTCCGTTGCGATTCCTGTTGCCACATAAACATCCCGCATGTTTTAGTCTTTGACGTATTGTAGATACCTTTTTCTTTTACGTAATAGAACTACTTATATTATATTATTATTCTTCAAACATGCTTGGTTTGGGCATTATTTTGACAATCTTTTTCGAGATCAATCGAAATTGCTGTACGGACCGTGGAGCAGCCGGAAATTTATATCTATCGTGTTTTAGCAGCCTACTTAATTGGGTCTTACACTATTTTTGAATTTGATAAAAAATATTATTTTATTATAAACTAGGATAAAAGTAATAACGTGCAGTGAAAGAAATATTAAAATCCAACGAAGATTTACAAAGTTACAGGCGTTTAAACTTTGGAGTGGGGGGATCTTCTATCCCTTTCTCGCAAAACGAAAATTTGTATGAAGCCGCACGAAGCTACTATGGCATTGGTAAGGTGTGACGTCACAATTTCATGTTGCTATCTCTGTCTAATCACAAATCTTTAAATGCTTATAACTTTTTTGTTATTTGATCGATTTAATTAGTTCTTTCAGTGCACGTCATTATTTTAATTCTACTTTATAATAAAGTAATAAAAAAATTGGAGTCAAATACCCAATTACATAGTAAACTTACATATATGGTGCGTAATTTACAAATGGAACATTGACTAATACTCTAGACGGGGCGGACCGCGCGAAAAAATTTCGCCAGTTTATGGGAGCAAAACCCCCACCGGCGTCAGTAGTAAGCTGTAAGCCTACGCACTACTCGTATTTCGCAAGAGTTTCGACACATGGCGCTACATTTTCTTGTATGAAGAAGGTTTACGTAAAATGTTCGGATGGGCCTATCTTGACTATTATTATTGAAATGGAACGATCTTTTACTCTGAAATATGATAACCAAATAGATAACTACGTAGGTACGTAGAAAAACTTATAAATTAGATAAATTCGAGCTGGCTTGCAAATAGAGAGCTGTTTATGGAAAAAAAAACAAATGAACACTTTAATGCAGGATTTTATTTACTGTTGTTCGTAGAACTTACTATAGAAAATCAATCGAATTTAATTTCCGCGCATTATTCGAGAAAAGTTTTATGGAAGCCTTGGCTACAACTAGGCATTGATGGACTTAGGAATATGTGCTTCGGCTTTGCCTTGGCCCACATCTACACGTTCATCCATCAATAGGGCTATGGTGACCACCCCCCATGAACACCGCTTCTTGCAGATCCTTGCGAATCCATTAATGTCGTCGGCTCAACCAGACGAGTATAAGGGAGGGTCAATACTATACTTTATGAGAAACTTATATTTATAAAGTAATCTTACAAGCTACGTGTTGACCATAATACCGAAGTAAATTGCTATCCGAGGGAAGTTATATGAACTTTCAGCGCTCGGCTTAAACTTACCTAGCTTGAACCTTGTGTATGATTATTTGCTACGTTCCAATTTGTTAGCCAACTCAGAACACCTTCAGAACTTTGTAGAATGTCGCTTCATAGCAATCCTGATTGCAATAAATAAGCACCAACACAAGCTATGCCAAGATAGCAAAACTTTCCCGTTCACTTTTCTCATAACATATCATTAGGTAAAACTTCTGCGCATACTAGACAATCTTGGCGCTAGATTTTCACTCTAATAAGGATAAAAGTTAAATATTGAAAACAGAAACAAAGTATTTTATATGAAATATTTTAAAGGAAAAAAGACTGGAACATGATATGTTTATGGAATGGCTACAGCTTAATAATTTTTTGACGCACCTATTGTTCAACTCATTGTCTAAATTAAAAGTTATAGTGTATTGATTGTGTTAGAGACCCTACTTTTATGAACGGCAATACGGAAGGATTAAAAAAGAAAGATCCTTTGAAAATAGAACTTCAACTGAAATCACTCACAGACATATTTGACTAAAATACAATCAGATAGCTATTGAGACGTATTTATCATAAACTAATAAGATATTTTTGGAAATTCGATTGGAAAACGAGGAGGGAAACACCAGCTAATCTGGAATATTTTAGGTATTAAAAGAATGAGAAATCTCAAATTACACGCACTATGCGAGTCGGTTTTTATGAATTGGAACTATTATTATAATTAAGGCAATGTTCTTCTTCACACAGGTCAAAAATATATCCAATTAAATGCAAATCTATAATTGATTTACCATTATTCAAATTCAGATTTTCTTGTTATCCTATACCTTTAAACGAGCAATTCTTGTATATATATTTCTATATAATCTGGATCTCGGCAACGGCTCCAACGATTTTCATGAAATTTAGTATACAGGGGGTTTTGGGGGCGATAAATCGATCTAGCTAGGATTCATTTTTATAAAATGTCGAATTTACCAATAAAAAAATAATAAAAATATGACTTCCGCTGCCATCTATTAGCCAGTAGTTAAACTACCGAGCGAAGCATTTCTGCTGCCATCTATTATCCAGTAGTTAAACTACCGAGCGAAGCTCGGTCAACCAGATATTAATTTTATAATGTAATAATTTATTATCTCCAATTCGTAACAAACGTGATTGTTTGCCGTTTTATTAGATAATGGTACGGACTCTTTTGTGCACGAGTCCGACGCTATATACCCGAATTTTTGTTAATCAGTCAATGAAACAAACTTCCAAAATAAAAATAAGTTAGTAAAGAAGCAGGCATTAATTAATTAAGTTGTAGATAGCTTCGTGTCTCGCGCGTATTTACTCAAACGGCTGTATATTTGCTCGAGCGAATACACAATTTTGCGCACTCAGATCATCGATACGTTATTACACTTGATCTCGCTGCAACGCTCTCGATAAGTAGATTACTCGGTTATATGCGAGGCGCGGAGCTCTCTCTAAAATCTGGTAATTAGGTCGCTATAGTTTACCTGAATGTTCGTGTTACTACTAATTGAATTTGCATCTATATAGCTATGTCAATTTTAGTCCAATTCCGCATTTCCTTATTTCAGCTTATTGATTATTTAAGGTTCAAGTATGTATAGGTATAGTCTGTGTGTATAGTGCGTCTGGTCCTGCTCTTTATATTATGTTCGGTTTCATTTCGGTTTTTCGCTAATCCCGTGGAAACGATAGATTTTTCCGGAATAAAAAGTAGCCTATTAGTTGCAGCGTGAAAGAGTTACAATGATCCATCCATGATCCACCCATAGTTACAAACTTTTGCGTTTATATACTCGTATTAGTAGAATAGGATGCGATACGATAGGATAGGATTTGCTTTTAATGTGAAAATATTCACAAAGAAAACCTATGTAAATTGAAAAATAAGTACCTCATTTATTAACGGTCATTTTAATTATTTCAATAAACAGTATTAAATAATATTATTTGTTTCACTAGTCATCATGAAAATAAAATATTAATATTAAAAAAAAACATTCTCAGTCGGCACCTACCACTGTATTCTAATTTAAAATTATCTAATAATATAAAATAATCTACGAATAGTCTACATTCATTTTAGCAAGCGTTCTATAACAGAGCTTTATTTTAGACTGAACCTTAAAATTAAACGATGCAGCACAGTGTCGTTTAAACATTCCCAAAGTTATGTTTGTTACTATGATACTGATACCGTTCTATTTATTTCAGTTAGTCTGTTACCTTTCCCATATATACAAACTATAATTAACTACCATTGCGAATACAGGTATATTTGCACTGTGTAGTGTGCAGTCACTGTCAAAGCAATAGTAAGAAACATAAACTTCCGAATACGCGAAATGTCTTCGAAATTTAAATTTTATTTAGTTTTTCGCAAATATTAGACTAACTACACATTGTAGGTTTATGGAAATGAATTTTTCGGGAATAATATTTATCTACATCTACATGTTTTTAAAAGAAACTTTGCAGGAAAATTTCCACTTACCTGATATTGGTTCCCAAAAATATTTTTTTAATGCAATTTCCCAGATTTCGAGCTATCGGGAACCAATATAAAGTTAATGAGGTGTTGAGCAGAGGATATAATAAGCCCACTATTAGCGAAAAACTAAATAAAATTTGAATTTTTGCGCCTAAATGGTATCCTCCTTGAAGCAGGATTTGTTGAATAAAAATCAAAATCCAGGTGGGTGAAACCGCGGGAAAAGTTGTGTTTGGTATTTTTAATTTAATAATGTACGACGTCTACAGCATGCAATAATGGACTCGATCAGACGTACCCTGAGTTGCTCGAAACAAATTAAAGTGGTACTTACACTAATTTGAACAGAAGACTCCATACATATTTTAATACTTCTTATGATTAAATTATTTTAAAACTACTTAAATTTTGGAAATTGCTTCAAACAAAGTAAAAGAAAACAATGCTAATGTTTGTCTACAGGTATATTGATTGGGTGTAAAGAATTATGCAGTGATATGCATTGATTCTTTGCACTGATTACCACTTATTTTAAACAGAGGTGTTTATTACGAAATTAATTCAGAAGCAAAGAAATATAATTTTGAGTTAGTGACGTCATAGGCTCTATTGTCTCTTACTATCGCATAAGTTTGGAGTCTATTTAAAATTTGTAAGTAATTGAATAAATTATACTTAAAATAGGTACAAACGGGAGCAGTTTATTTCTATAATAACAACAAAAATGACGTAAGTAGTTAACTGCCATTAAGTGTTTAAATTTACTAATTGCCTTTTATTTCAAAGTATTGTTTACCCGAGTACCTATTCTAAAGTGTCTGTAATTTGTTATTATTACAGTATTCGTTCATCAGTTAAGGATAAGTATAGGTGACTCCAGCAATTTACTCTTTCCAGCTGAATTATAATTACGTATCTGGGAAATTATTTTTGAGTACTTTTGAGGATAAAGTAATATAAACCATATTTCACTTTGTATTCTTATAATAATAGTAATCTACCTACTACTATTGAAAAACCTGTAGGTTTGGATTGAAATATCGACACGTAAATTTGAATTTTTTGAGCGTGTTTTTAGGGTTCCGTACCGCAAAAGAATTAAAAACGGAACCCTTATAAGATCACCTTGTTGTTCGTCTGTCTGCCTGTGTGTCACGACCCTTTATTTCAGTATTAAAGATATCGATATGAAAATTGGAAAAGCTGTAGATAATGATAGCCCGCCGTCAGTACTATCATAAAAAAATTGAAAATCGTTTTTATTTTTATTTAAAAAAGGGGGGAAACCAGGTCGTCGAAATTTCAAAATGAGATAACAATATTGAGAGGGATATCATAAAAAAGGGCGTTATTTGTGTATTCTAAAACCGATTTTTATTTATTTTTATTGCCGATAGTTTTTGATTTATTGAGCAAACTGTCGAGATACCGTTCCCCCATTACCCTCCCCAAGAGGGAGGGCCTCTTATCTCCGAAGTTTACCAATTGAAAATTCTGTAATATTTATGATTCATAGAAATCAATGTTTATATTATGGGAAAAATTAAATGAACTCTGTGCCAGTTATACTTTTCTTGGTATTCGCAATTAACCTCAAAAAAAACAAAGTTAAGTTTGCGGTTCAGTGAAAAAGGGATTTTTATGGTTTTACTTATCCTATAGTATTATGGAACCCTCAGTGCGCAAGTCCGACTCGCACCTAATTATTTTTTACTGAATTTATTTATGAATTTAAATTATTTATTCTCACAATACAGCGTTTGTTAAAAAAAGCATTTCAAGCTGTTTTCCGAGTCCTATTGAAATATTAAGAACTAACTCCAACGCGGGTCGAATGCATTAAAAAATTCCTATTACGAATCCAATCCAATAAGACATCCGTAAGTCGTAATATCTCTAGTATGCTGTAACGCCCTTGTATTTAATGAAGCCAATTTTCCTCCGCGCTTCACATTGCTTTCCTTTTGAATTTTCTGGCGCACTTTCCTCAAGATTCATCTCATTCCGTGTTTCCGCGTACGTAAATTACTTTAGATTTCAAATTCCTCCGACATTGATTAAGGTTGCGTTCACACTAAACGTATTGTCAGTCACTTATAATATTATGTGAGCACGAAATTATATTAACTAAGTAACGGTCTTCCGACTGATCCCGCTATAGCTGTCAATCTCCGCAGGGATCTTCCATGTGCGCGGAAGATACTATAGTCCACAAGAATGCGCAACACAATACTATCTCTTTGTATTATAAGAGTGAGTGTATCCTCACTCTTATAATACAATGGGACGAATGCTCCAACACGGTCATTGATTATTCAATTCCTCCCTACATAATTTATTGATATTTTTTTAGATAATCTATGTGTTTCTTCATGCAATAAGTGCTTATTTATTTACCTCACTCTCTGTGTTTAAATTCACATCTTAAGAGTAAGGTAAAATCGTCACTTACTATCAAAAAATATTTCAGTAGAAACTTAAGAGTCCTGTGAACTACAATGACTCCCATACAAACGTAATACCAAAATCATTTGTAATTCGTGTATATTTCGATCATGTCGTGGTGTTATTCGGGTTCGTATAGTAATAATCTATGCTCCTGGCCATATCTGGTTCCGAAATACTGTTGTTAAACGAAATTGTAAACGAATTTAGTTTTGCTTATTTATATGTCAAAGAGGACATGTTTTCTGCTTATTTGTTTTGTAATAAAAACAACACTATCTCACGTCACATTAGTTCAGGAGCACAATTTTTACTGTCCAGCTAAAGAAAAACACCAGTTAATAAAGAAAGTTACAAGTTTTCATTCATAATTTTTGGTATGACGGAACTCGACCAAATTTTGATCAAAATTGATTATTATTTTATTTTAAAGAAATATTTCCGAACCAAATATGGCCAGGAGCATAGATTATTACTATATGAATCCGAATAACACCACAACATGATCGAAATATTCACGAATTACAAATGATTTGGTATTTTGCATAAACGGAGACATCGTAGTTCACAGGCCCATTAACATTTATTAGAAAAAAGAAACTGAATTAAACTTAACACAACGTTAAAAGGGTACCAGTGTATGCAGACTTACTAACGCCCTATACAAAAAACCGCATTCATTGGATGTACGGCGAATCGTCATTGAAAAAGTGTAAAAAAAAACTTAGTCAGAGACAGAAGCTGAGATGAGTTTAGTACAAACACAGCCTTAGCGAACAACAGGCTATTTGTCACGTCACCAGTCGTGCCACTCCACTCTTGCGATCAGTCGGTATTTTTCTTTGTCTCGTCTTTTGTTTTCTCACTTTTCTTTTTTGTTTGCAAAATCTTTTTATTAACTTTAATTAGCTTCTTGACTCAGAAAGCGCGCTAACAACATTCCGAGTCCCTCTTCAAACGATCTGTGGTACTAACAGAGAAAAATACAATGTCTCAATATTTTGTAAAAACACTCAATTTTTTACCGCAATAAATAAAATATAAGATATCCACATGCACAATAGTTTTATTTAACAAAGTCATGATATAGGTACTCTGCGCTCCCGAGTATTCGATAGTATTTTATTCACTTAAATTGATTTTAAAATCAATTTAAATTTAATTGCTTCAAATAACGGCTCAGCAAATAATAGTTAAAAGGGGCAGATTTAACTATACAATTGCGTCATTATTTTGAAATCCAATTTACCACCTGGACCCATTGAAAGTTAATTTGGAGATAATAAGCTATTATTGGTAAATGTTATGTGTACTTTAATAATAAATACTAAGGTAAGTTAGGTATTATTGAAGAAAGGGATACATAGATTTTACGGTTCATGTTTAAGTTGTAAAAAAATATTTGAAGTCAACAATTAATATAATAATTGGTTTTATTACTTTATAGGTAGACCATGTTCTTGAGCGAATATCGTGTTGTTATTATTGGTAAATGGATAAACCTTTAGTTATGTGTACTTTTATAATAAACTAGTAGGGCGCGTGTGTGCGCGGGCCACATGTGGCCCGCGTGCAGTCTTCCCGCCTAAAAAGGTTATCGCCGTCATCTCCATCGCCCATTGGAATCCGATTGGCAGTGAGCTGAAAAAATTACCAAGGAGCACTGTCATGGTTTTAAAGATAGTTAAGGGCAGTTCGAACAAAAAAATACGCTGAACCTCATCGGATGAGGTTCAGCGTATTTTTTGTTCGAACACCCCTTAACTATCTTTAAAACCATGACGGTGCTCCTCAATCATAGAATGTACATTTTCCATGGAAAGATAAATTCCGCCACAGTGAATTATTTTCCATGCATCCCGTAGAACTTGAGATCCTGATCACCCCTTGCTAAGAAACCACTCTGTTATCTTTTATACTTTCCGAGATAGAACAACACAAAATTTGTATGGCGGCTATGTTGAATCCGCCATTTTGGTTTCTCTTCAGCTCACTGCCAATTGCGTGAAGTTCCGAGTATTTTTTGTTTCAGCAGTCCTCACCTAACTATAATACCTTGCCCATGCTCCTTGACTGTCTTTAAAATCCTCAATCATCACCTCATTCCATATTTTTCTCTGGTAGTCTTCCAAAAAAACTGCATCAAAGCACTTCATGATTTACAACTCGTAGTCTCTTCAATATTCCTCATACATTTTCTATGGAAAAATAAATTCCGCCATTTTGATTTTTTTTTCTATCCATGGAATAGACCATGGGGTCCTGATCACTTCTTGTCAAGAAACCAATCTTCCATCTTTTATACTCTTCGAGATGGACACCGATGAAGTTTGTATGGCGGCCATTTTGAACTTTTTTTCAGGTCACTGCCAATTGCATGACATTTCGAATGACATTTGGTCGAGCACCCCCCACTTATCTTTAATACCCTCCCCGTGCTCTTACTCCGTCTTCGAAATCCTCAATCATCAGCGCTCTCCGTATTTTTCCTCGGATTGATTTCTTTTCTTTTATAAGACCCCATCCGTAAAAAAAAATATTTTCATACAAAATTGTTCAGGAGAGGTGATAATCAGTCAGTGAATCAGCACGAGTAGCTATATATATATTATTAAAAAAGCTTTTAAGCTATGATGGAGAAAAGGGATAAATAGATTATCTAGGTTTCGTGTTTAGGTCGGAGAAACGATTTGAAGTCAATAATAATTAATATAATAATAAGTTTTATTATTCTAGCAGACAACGTTCTCAAGCGAGTGTCAAGTTGTAGGTAAGTTTTTCTACGCTTTCCGCTCTCAAATTAGCAAGCAACGCCTTTCTCTCAGCAAGGAAAATATTCAAAATAACTTGTCTCGCCGCTCATTTTAAACTTTGTTAAAGATAATATATTATGCATTTCGCTATGTTGACATCTTTGTTGTCGCGCGGCAAACATATTCAGCGAGTTTGCAACTAATTTTTACAAGTTTTGCGGGAAGTTCGATATTTTTATAACGAAATCCATATGTACGTACATAAAGCTCCCTTATTTGCATTGCTCGGTCTTTTCGTCTTTGAGAATATTGCGAGGCAAGTTTTCTCCCCAAAGTTAACAGCAGTTGCCTCGTAAGTCAGCCCCAATGGCACTGCGCTTACCGAAGTCACGAAATGCAAATAACGACATTGCAGGCAAATTTTTAAACACAACGTTTTACCTTTATTATTCACTTAAATATCTTTTACATTAAATCTTCTAATATAAAATATTCTCGTGCCCATTTTTGTTGCCAAACTCCTCTGAAACGGCTCGACCGATTGTTATGAAATTTACTGTGTATGTTTGGTAGGTCTAAGAGTAGGCCTTAACCTACTTTTTATATTCCTAGTGGCAAAACAACGTTTGCCTGGTCAGTATTATAGTAAAAGCTCACTTTGAGCTTGCGAACAATTTTATTTTTTATCCCATTTTAATATTTTTCGGGTCTCTGCAGTTAATAAAATGATGGTTATTTATGTGGTACTTCTCAAACATGATGTCATGACAAAAAAATATACTTGATAAAAAAATCACCTACACAAAATGATCCTGAAAGCTTTAACCCACTGTTGGAAAAACTTCACAAGAATCGGCTACAGATTATCAAAATAAGCAGTCGGTATGGCATGAATAAAAAGTGCCGGCGCCCGGCACGGCTCGACACGACCGTTTTCTATTGTGCCATATATTTCGTATGTGCGCTACGTTTGGCCATATTTCTTGACGTCTATGCCGATGCCGGCACCGGTAGCATTTCACGCGACGCTCACTGATTCCTCGATGTGCGGTTTCCGCCCCACAATAGTATTTTATTCACGGTTGAAATGCAACATTGTGTCGGCTGTTGTTGGGAGCGAACGTTATAAGTGAATCTCACAACAGACACCGCCCCGCCCTCGTGTATACCAGTAATTCACGTCGCCGAGGCACGTACGCTTCCAATTTGACGATATGAGCCGGAAACCATCGTCAAACAGTAGCACCACCGGTGTACACAGCACTTTAAAGTTTTACTGCTAGTTTGCAAAACAAGTGCTGCCCTCGACGATATTCTTTTTTGCCGTTGATAAAAAAACCTTTATGGCCGATACTTCGCGCAAACGTATAGGTGCAGGACTTTATTCCCGTCGAGAGATAAAATGGATACGGAAGGTTAAATAACATTGGCAGCTACCATTTTTTGGTACCTGTAAGTTAACCTATAAAACAACTCAACGATAAAATGAAAATAAAGCACACCTCGCGATGATTGCTATATACATCGTAGTTACTCGTAATTTTAAAGTATTTCCTTGGGCAAATATCGGAAATTCGCTTCACGATAAATACGGCAGTTTAATCCATTAAATAGTTTGATTGTATTAACATTCCGAGCAAACAAATTACTGCAATGCACCGAGCGATAACTTGAAGTGCACGTTATCCGACAGTTGATATTCGTAGATTCAAATCACCGTGTCGTGTCGTACAGTGAGAGCAAGACGCTCTCGTAGGTGTAAGGGGTAAGGGGTAAGGCGAAGGGGTAAGGGCAATATTTATGCATCTGATTGGTGTCGCCTACAAGGTGGCACCAAGCCGTCAGACTTCGCTGCTGTCGCGATGTCTCTGATTTATTGCCGTAATATAACGCCGAGCTGTCATGCAAATATTTTTATAAGCTTTATACTCAATCCAGTTTAATATTTCGTTTCTGGCGTTTTTATGAATATACCCGTGATAAAATTTGGTAGGTGAAATATCGATAGTTGGGTTGGATGTCAGCAAAGTACTAAGTTAATCTTTTGAAAAAGGGCCTTATTAAATACAGGGTTATATAAAAAATACCAAATCGCTCTCGGCCTGTAGATATTTTCATAAACACTAACAATTTTCAACGACTATTAAGAGTATTACGACTATTCAAAATTCATATTTAATTTATTTCAAACTAAAATTAATGTTATTTTTGTAAAGTAACACTACACTGTTGCGGTTTTGCGCCGCAAGTTCACGCGTTGCCGCGCCGCGCCATTGCTTCTTGCCGATGTTACATTACAGAGTAGGAACTAGTAGAGTATCTCGCAGAGTGGGCTAATTATACAAGCAATGAGTTTTGCGAGAATTACATTCACGCATCTACATGATGTTAATAAAAGCTTTGCTCAAAAATACGCATTCAGTTCATATTGGTTCCCGATAGCTCCAAACAAAACTCTAAAAAAAATAAAAAAGTATGGGAAAGAGCAAAAAATAATCTTTCGGCAATGTGTAGTCAGTGTATCCAATATTTGCGATTAACAAAAAAAAAATTGAATTTAGGCTCTTACGTAGGCTTCGTGCTAGTAGGGCTGATACATGTTAAACCAGTATGCCTCACTTTTTGAGACTTGCAAAGTCCCTTTTGCCGTAAATACTATAGGACCATGGCGTTTATGATGTATTACATGAAATACGGCAGGATTTTTAAATGTTCCATAAGGATTATCCGAGAATAGTCAACGAGTTAATAACAAAATGACAAGCACAAATTACCATCACGCCAAAACAATGGCTTAAATGTTTATTCGCATTAGGCATTAGTATACGTAATTACTAAGTTGGTATAATTAAACTAAGCATACAATACCGGTTGAACATAATATAAAGTACAATTATGGTATGTGTTGCCGTAAACACGCGTATGTACACATTTGGAATTCCTACAAAGTATCAAAACATAAGTAGGTATTCTATTTATAGATTTATCTGCGTGCATTGCTGCTGTTTATAACCAATGAATCCAAGTAAGTTTGCTGTAGATTCTTCTTATGCGACAAACATGTATCACCATCGTCTTATAATTAATTTTAATCGTGGACACGGAAACTAAACTATAGTACCTAACGATACCGGATTTTCACTCCGCAAGATGATTTAAAGAAATAGCGACCCCTAGCGCTGACACAAAAAAGTGCAATTCAGTTCGCAACAGCGCCTGGCTCCGCCTCCGCTATGCACCTAAAGTTGTGCCCTCTTTATATCATGTAACTTTATCTCTTTCGACGTACTAAGGCTGCCTCGTAATCGGGTGCACGCAACGCGTTTAATAGACCGTACAAGAACTAATGCGTGCAACCTAGACGGCGCGCGGCAGCCGTCTTAAATCGGTCCGTCGTGACGGCTTGAAGCTTTCTTGATCACGTGACAAGTAAGCGTGGCCTGTCGTTGGTGTGAGATGTGAGATCTTTAGTCTTTACCTTCTCTAATGACTCTGGTTGTGCCAGTGATCTTCAACCTTTCAATGTAGAAAAACAGATACCGTCGCAACCTTTATCTGAGTATTTATTTACTTTTACTATTAACATGTACAAAGTTTATCTAAGTATTTATTTACTTTTACTTTTAACATGTACAAAGTCCTCAGTTGTTAGAAGACGAACTTAGAAACATTAACAGATAAAAATGTTTAAAGTTTAAAAACGATCATTATCACACTTCCCTGCAGTGCGTTGCGTTTCTACGCCATTCGTAGCCATTTACAATCCAGATAACGATTCCCGTGTAATTGCTCCACATAGGTGCTACACGTAACCTACAGACATTCAAGTGAATCTTGTTGCATTTTGCATAAAATCGATACTCATGAATGTACCCGCAGGCCGTCGAGAGCCGCATGAGACTCGCCAGCACGAATTTAGGTACCAGAATAGGTTTTATTTTTAGAACACTATTTTCAAATGGAAAACAGATGATTGAATTTCCCAACATAAGTACTCGTATAACAGCAGCATGGATATAATATTCCGAAGAGGGCGATAGATATTTTAAGAATGTTTGCTTTTACAGCATTTCTGTTCTCCTGTGTGTTGCCTGCCAAAAATATGTATCATCAGGAATGTAAGATACCATTATAATACCGGGTGATGGTAATGATTACCGAGATATTATGTTGTAGCTTTCCCTATGGTGAAATTATTCATCGGAATTTTCATGAAATTTACGAATTTTAACTTTTTTTCTCTGAATTTTCAAATTATTTTTATAATAGCTAACTGACTCAATGCATAAACTATTGAGAAATGTTATATCCATCTGAGGTTATATCACTAATTAAAAAAACTTCTAATG
Source organism: Coenonympha glycerion (assembly GCA_963855885.1). Lineage (NCBI taxonomy): Eukaryota > Metazoa > Arthropoda > Insecta > Lepidoptera > Nymphalidae > Coenonympha > Coenonympha glycerion. Next base: position 7,401,224 of record OY979637.1, on the reverse strand, counting down.
TAAATGTAAATTTAGAATTGATCGCAGCTGTATACTTGCTTGAAATCTCTGATCTATGTTCGGTTGCATACGCGCTGTCTAAGGAACCGATGCGCTATCCTATGAGCAAGCGCAGATCGCATCGTACACAATCCATTGCGCGCTCAAAAATGCCAATATCTGGAACCATAACTTCCGATTTTGATTGTTTTAGTTTTTTGTTCGCGGTGTCACTTAAACTAGGTATATCATCTAGAAACATGTCTCATCTCGTATGTAGATGTAAGTGACATCTTAATATATATAAATCTCGCGTCACAATGTTTGTCCTCAATGGACTCCTAAATCACTTAACCGATTATAATAAAATTCGCACACCATGTGCAGTTCGATCCAACTTGAGAGATAGGATAGTTTAAACCTCAATTTATCTATTTTTTATTACCCATAAGGGCAAAACAACGTTTGCCAGGTCAGCTAGTATTATTATAATATTTGGTTTCGGTCAATACGATTATAGGGGATGTCGTAGTGTGCACCCTTTATTTTGCAATACGAATGTGTACTTTATTATGAGTGTGAACAGAAAGACAGCAAATAAAATTTCCAAGCAGGCATAGTAAAACTTATGGCCAATTTTATGTCGCGTTAAATATTTTCACAATAAAATGCCATTATGATACAAAAATTTAAACATTTTATAGGTGTCATAAATCAAGAGTGAGCACATTAAAATGAACATGATTTTAAGCGCGAAGATTTATTAGTATATTTAAAATTTCGGGCCATATTAAAGGGTAGATACACGGTTTAAAAGGTAAAATATAAATGGAAGAAACTGTGCTAAATTTCATAGGGTAAATGTCTTTGACGGGTTTTTCAATTATGAGCAAGGGTAGTTAATTTAGGGTAAAAGAGGTAAGCAAAGCGAATGCGAATAGCCGGAGCGACGCGGGCCTAGAAATCTAATTTACGTGGGTTGACCACGCGGACTTTTGTCACAGTGCACTGTACTGGACCAATTAGGTAGACGCGACCATAGACCGTTGGACTGCCGTGCATTCGCAAACACTGTTCAGCTACAAAAATTCACCCTACATAATCATTATGGCGCGCCCACATAATCTCGTTACCGTCAATGTTTAATAAAACCGTATCATAATTAATTAACAGCTGTAAAACAGGAACATAAATGATGGAGCAGGTACATTTCAATTAACAACCCCTTTACGGCTTTGGGTACTCGTTAAGTGGATATTAGAAGCTCCTTTCAGAATAAGCGATGTACATAATAAAACGATCGTAATGATTAATTTAACAAAATCTAAAGTGGTTTATTTTGCAAACAAAACTTTGGTTTCAACTTACCTACAGTTAATTTTTAGTATCTTTTTAATTTTTCATGATGTGTCTTTTTAGGGCTCCATACCAAAATGGTAAAAATGGAACCCTTATGGTGAGACTTTCTCCGTCCGTCCGTCCGTCTGTCACACTCTGTGAAATTTCGAATAGTTTAGTTATAGATAATTGTGGCGCGCCGTCATTGCAATCATGAAAAATTGAAAATCTTTTTTATTTTTATTTAAAAAGGAGGGAAAACCGGGTTGTCTAAATTTCAAAATGAGATCATAATATTGAGTGGGTTATCATATGAAAAGACGTTATTTGTGTATTCTAAAACCGATTTTTATTTATTTTTATGCCTGATAGTTTTTGATTTATTGTGCAAACTGTCGAAAAAAATACCCTGCGATCAAATAGGTTTGCGGTTCGCCAACAAAAGTACCTACTTGAAATTATACTCATAAATTCGGAAAAAAGTGATTCTTTTAACGTTTTACTTCTTTGATTTTCATGACTAAGAGTCTATGTAAACTCGAAGTTCATCGGATATTCAGCTGCATTTATTAACTATACCAGAGTATTTTCTTCTTTCACGTAGGCCCTTAATTATTTACCATGCAGCAAATTCCTCATTGCTACGGATTTTTTTTTAGATTTTGTTTATAACGCAATTTCCTGCTACGACCCCTGTCTATTCTGAATTGGTCTCCATTTAATCCTAGTAATATTATGATATTTTACAGTTGAATACACACCTTTGGTTTAAAAGGACGAAGCTGTATCAGTGGGTCTTCCTATACCTAACTATGCATTTTTGCCCATGTGCATTATTTCTTGGAAATATTGTATCTGGTTTTTATTAACTATGATTGAACAAGAAAATAAATACTTTCGAATAATACACTTCGAATATCAGTATCGATTGAATGGCAATTAATGCCTCAAATCAACAAACCAGAAGAGAGAATTGTGTTCTGTGCCACAAACTCTCTACATATCCCCGCAATCTGCCTTATTAGTTTAAATACTTTAAATCATAGCATTTATTTTATATAACAGGGAGAGACAAGTTATAAATAAATTTAATAAGGTCCGAACCACAGACCATCTATCATAGGCTGTATATTAGGAACATTTCGCGATTGTTTATACTCTGTACTAAGTAAGCTCTTCTTTCATTAGAGACGAAGCCGGCGCTCGCAAGAAGGCTGAACGAACACCAAGATTGATGGGCGCGCGATGGATTTGTTCTATTCGCGCTCACTCATCAATCATTCGCGGGTATTTTTCCGTGTCTCGGGTTGTTTAGCCTAAATAGATTGTTGCAGGGTTTGATACATCGCTCATATCGACATGTGTATCACATTAGCATTGACGTTAACTCAATTATAAAAGCCTTAAGAGACGCGCCATACGTGCTTCGTAGCTGATGTACGAGTATCGCCCTAAACCCTTATCTCTGAAACGATTTAGGTACTTTCAACTTCTTTTTGTTATTCAGGACTGCTGACTACCCACTCCACTAACAAAAGCGGATGTCGCAATCAATCAATAATAATAACTGTTTTATTTTTTAGTATTATTGAGAAGTTTAAAAATGACATTATTTTTCATAACGTCCGGTCAATTAATTCATGATTATTATAAGTTATTTACTATGAAACGTTTGCAGCTTAACAGTTTTAAAAAAGGTGGACAAATAGATCGAAATAAAACTGGAGCTTTATTATGAACAAAATATTAAGTAGAGCAAATCTAGGAGCAAATACCACACATTTTAATATTAGCCAGGTACATACTCCTACAAAGAAAAGAGCTGAATAAATAACTAAGTATTTGTAGAAGGCATTGTCGTATACAATGGGCAACGTATACTTTAAAAATGTTGAACTGCTATGTACGAGGAGCTCACTGGCATACAGAACTTGGCAATGCTCTACAAACCAGATAGAAACCTAGTTTGCTATTTTCAGTAAATTATTAAATTACCTACGTAACCTACTCAAATTTCTGAGTGTTGTTGAGATTGCATAAGAGCGTTATGTAATATTTCTTTTATATCTAATATATTAGCAAAACATCTCTATTTTGGAGTAACGTAGTGGCTTTTTTAAAAAGTATGTCGATATATATACATATACAATCATGGTTACTTTAGGCAGTAGAGTTACTTCTAATTAAAATCCTGGTTGAAAACTTGTGGAGTGACGTATAAAACAAACAATGGTCCACGAAAATGCAAAAAATCACGCAAAGAGCTAGTAATTACAATAAGTATTAATCTTCTGTTTTTAAACATAAAGGTGACATATTGACTGAGTGGTCTCTCATATTAACGCAAAGCTTAAAAACCACTAGTAGCAGTTATTAGAATTGCATACTTACTCAAAAGGAAGTTATTTTCTTAAAAAAGTACGTTTCTTTGCTATTTAAGTACAAGTTAGTATTCAAAAGCGATAGAACGGTTTCCTTTATTTTTAAAAACGTCCATAATAATTCTAGTACAAATAAAGCTAGCGGCGAACTTTGTACAGAGCCTTTGATCGGCTTTTACTTTCCAAGTTTCAAATAGAACAAATAGCGGCAAACGCAAACACTAGACTACAGAATATTTTATCGCTAAAGCTGCCTGCACATGTAGCGAGCTGGAAAACTATGTTCATATTATATAGCACGATATTATTAAACTGAGAATATACATAATTTGTATGTTTGTCAGGTAATCTCTGGAATGTCGAATCCGATTTTGTAAATACTTTATCCGATAGAAAGCTTCTTTTCCTGATTACGATAAGCTAGCTGAAATATTATAGGTAAGAAATCTTTAATTTTTTTACCTGAATGAAGTCGCCAACTCAATTACTTTGAAATAAAAATTAAGTGAAGTACTAATTGGTTGTCTATCATGAAAATACATTTAGATTTAACATGCAACATCTATACTTATAATAAAACTGTAAAGGGTCGAATTCTGTACATTGAAGATATTTTTAAAATTTTTGTTGGAGGACACTATTTAGTCGATACTGAAGCCAAAACTGTAATTTGTTTAATTTTTGTCTGTCTGTCTGTCTGTCTGTCTGTCTGTCTGTTTCACGACCGGGCATCACGGCTAATCCGCTGGATGGATTTAAATGAAACTTGACATGATTATAGTTCATACCCAGAGGTAGGACATAGGATACTTTTTGTCTCGAAATTCATCATGGTTTCCCTGGAAGACGGCATCAAAGTCCAAACGTTTTTTAGTTATAATTCATTAACGTGTTGTCCGATTCCATTCATTCTTTTTTTGTTAGAATGGAGGTTCTTTAAAGATTATTCCATACAAATCTTATCATCATCACTTTTGTAGTTCAGAAATTACAGACATCAGAACCTTTAAGTTCAAGTAAGTAGGTGACTTGAAACTCGGAATGCACAAAGAACCTAGGGCTAGGACGTAGGGCTCAAGTAAGACTGGAGTACCCTTACAGCCGTAAATAAATAGGCTTAGCAGGAGATTTAGTATGGTTTAAAATTTTTCACTTTTAGGGTGAACAAAAATCATGTAACTGGCGTTATCGCTACGTTATACCGTATAGCGCCATCTCTACAATTTATGTGGAACTTGAATGTAAAACTCTGAGATAGGTACTGCCGAATTTTTTTAAATAAAAATTAACTGTCATGTTATTTACTGTTTCCTGACTTTATATTAAGATGGCACTGTTAAGACAAGTTTTCACTTCTGTCGACATTCCCGCGCCTTTATCATCCGCAATATGGAAAGGGTAATATGGTTGTGGTTCACAAATATTTTTAACTCTTAGGTCTTATCGATCCTAACCGACTGACTGTCATCTAAGGTCTTCTTATACGTAAAGAAATATATAGCCATTGCCCATTCTGATGTTTTGGATTGTATTGAGATGAAGCAAAGATTTTTAAAAGACTCTTATATTATGTTGGGCTGGGGATTGTTAGTAGAGTATTTGTATCCCAGTGGTACCTACCCGGCCGAACTCTGAAAGAAGAGTTCTACCACCAGTACAACTTTCCACATGGTTTATTGGGTTTAATGATTTTTGACATATTTCGTGGTTTCAGAATAAAAATCACAATGAATTGGAAAAGGACGATTTTAACTGTCGATATTTCGATACATTGGTACAAGTCGTGGTCACGTAGTGACCACGACCTGTGCCACTGGGTCGAAATATCGACAGTTAAAATCGTTCTTTTGATTTTTCAACTACGTATTAATGAAACTTTATATTATAAGTAAGAAAAAGGAGTTTTCAAAATCACTACAAGATAACCCGTGTAAAGTAAGAACAGGTTTCTGTACAACATCACACCAGAATCCCGCGATAAATCAAGGAATTCAAGTACGAAGGTATATTATGTAAAAAAACCGTAATTCACGCGGGCGGAGCCGCGGGCAACAGCTAGTTTAACATAACATTTAAAAGTTTAATTTCACATAGGTCTTACTTTAGAATTAAATTCTTCAAAAACTTTTTACTTAAGCAGTACGAAGCTTGTTGGTTTTTGGGGTTCATGTATTTGTGTAAAAATAAATAGTAACATTAAAATAAAACAAAAAATTGAAGGTGTGTTTACATACAACTCCCTACAACAAACGTGAATTATTTGCTCCTTTTTGAATTTGGTAGGATATTATTGAGAATGGGGCTTGATGTACGGAACCCTCAGAAATTTGAAATCCCTAAAAAGTAAAATGCTCGTATCATAGTACTTCACTGTGTCTGCAATATTTCTAAAAATTATGCAATTCAGACTACATTTACGGATAGCAGAACGTTATCGCTTTTTATATGAAAGCTTATATTATCTAGATGATCCTCTTAAGCAAATGATTTGTTCCAGAGTCCCTGTTTCCCCGGTTCGTGGAGCCGGTGCCAAATGTCACGGTGACAGTGGGAAGGGACGCGCTCCTCGCGTGCGTGGTCGAGGATCTGAGAGGATATAAGGTATTACCAACTAATTTCATTTCGCACATTAATTGAGTAATAATGAGTTCATTCATGATGCTCCGGAGCCACTAACAATGTTAGCTTTGATCCATAATGCTTACTCGAAATCTCGTATTGAATCCTCTTTGTAGATGTTGATACTAGTAATAGTCTCACGAGAAACACTTATATAAATGGAAAATTTACATAAAGTAATAATTAGTATAATTTAAATAAAGTACTTACATTTTGTGTCAGATTATTGTAAATTTACGAGTATATCTAAATTATCTAATGAGTGTTATTATAATTTTTTAAACACATTAGTACACATTAGTACATAAATTAAATCTAGAACAGATATAAGCCTATGTAGAGCTTTAGGCGTTACTATTCTGTAATTTAAAGACAGATCTAGTTATTATAAAAATACGGCATGGCCGAGAAACTCCCTTTAAACTATTAAGAAAGCATCGCAAATAAATCTGCATAAAAGTATGTACTCGTAACATAAATTCTATAATGTTCTCGTAACTCCATTTGTGCAGCGCGAAGTTTTAACAAGCCAACTTAATATCACTTTACTGAGAATGCACGGCCGCGATTCGCCAGTTATTAATCATGCAGGACGGCTAGTTAGCGAAATTGGAGTGGCATGCAGAGTGGGCACTCGGATCCAGCGGGAGGGGCTAAAAGCAGAACAGAGTTTTAGAAGACGATTTAATATTCTTTGACGAGTATACAAGTCCACGCTCGTGCGGCGTTGTGGGGCTGTGGCATGGAACAAAGACATTATTGAATTACCTCATTGTGTGTCCTGAATTCGGAATAATAGTGCGGAATACAAATTGAGCTGTATGAGCTTCAACTGGACTGTATTTAAAATAAAGCTTATATTCTATACTCGTGGTTTTTACAAGGAAATCGTCATTGCAATACGCTATATCGAAGTTTATTGTCCTGAAGTGTGTAAAACTTCCTTTAATCGTTTTAACTTTCAACTAGATTTTTTTTGAAACGACATTGGTTTCAGAGAAAATTAGGTTTCAGTACCTAAAGGGTAAAAAGCGGGACCCTTTACTAACACTTCGCCATCCGTCTGTCCATCTGTCACTAGACTATATTTCTTGAGTCGTGATAGATAGATAGCTAAAATTTTCATAAATGATGTGTTTCTGTTGCCACTATAACAACAAATACTAAAATCAGAATAAAATAAATATTTTAGGGGGTTAATGCAACATAGGCTTGCACTTGGCCGGATTTTATTGTTATATTTAATTTTATCTGGTAGGTATTTCTTAGAAAACTGTTCCTAAAAATACTCTTGCAATAAAACGAAGTACCAACACTAAAATGCGCCGCTATCGTAAAGTGTTGTTACCTTAGTTGTAACCACTAAATACGGGCCAATAACGTCTATTGATTTTTTGGTAAATAAGACCTTTTGTACATAGGTTGCTTGGGTACGAGTGGACACCCAAACGATCCTCAGCATCCACCACAACATAATAACTCAGAACCCGCGCATCAGCCTCTCATACAACGACCACCGCTCGTGGTACCTGCACATCAAGAACGTACAAGAAGTTGACCGGGGGTGGTACATGTGCCAGGTCAACACGGATCCCATGCGCTCCAGGAAGGGCTATCTTCAAGTTGTGGGTTAGTCATCATTCATAATCATATATTTCGTAGGAAAGATTTATTTGTTTTGCTATAATCCGCTACTTGAAAAATTCTGTATGGTACAATATGCAGGAACACTGCCCACATGAAACACCACACACAATCGTAGAGTACGATTCGCATCTCTACGATTTCGCTTTGTGAAGTCAACATTTCCCGAGGATATCCAAAGATCGGGACGAAACGTGCGTTGCGGAAATTATTGGAAAATTGTAGCGTGGTTAAAAAACTAACGATGTGATTATCAAATATGAGATTTAGCTTATTTATAAACCCTGTGGCCAAACCCTCAACCACAGTAAGATTCTTAATTCCTTACTTTATACATGGCATACATTTCAAGTTCAAGTAGTAAAGAAATATCAATGTCTGTTCACAATTATTTAATAGAAAGCTAAAATTTTCACACGAGATAGAAACAATACTATTTTATTCAATAGACATATTCTATCACCTCAACACATATATTCACACATATTTTGTCCAAGTCTTTGTGATACACGCAAACGAAAGTTATGGTGGGAATAGGCATCAACCAACTACGTCATTGATGCCGTCTAAAATACTTACAACTCCATGTAAAAATCGTCGGCCCTAATATTATTCCAGCACGCAAAGACTGTACGAAGGCCAACTGTCATAAATAGATAGCTAAGGAAACAACTCTGATTCTTTATTGCGGGTAAAGTCTCAAAATTTCATTTCATATCTAGATCTCCTAAGAGTTCTGAAGCACTTTTGCCTTTTCGCTCGGGGCCTGGGGGCGCGGTAGTTTCATTATGTCTCTGTAGTATTTTAATTTTCGTGGCCCAGGATTGTCTTTTTGACTTCATACTTGTATTCTCTTTTCAAAATTATTTCAGAAAATACATACCTTTTCATAGGTCCCTATTTAAAAAACGTATTTTGGCTTCAGATTATCGAGGACAAAATTCGTGTTATGGATCTTATGGGAGGATTGCGCCTTCTCCCTTCTGATTAGGTTCAAGTTCGTTCATGTTTTTTCTCAGTATTTATACGCTGGGAAATATGAATTTTGAGCAGTTTTTTCTTATACTAGGTATAGGTAATGATGAAAAATAATATATACATGTCATGTGGGGCCAAAAAAATTTATCCTCATATGGCATATATTGAATCCCACGCTACGTTATTTTAAATTTCAGCGTTATTTCAAGCAAAAGGGAAGCAAAGGATTCTTCTTTAGATTATCGAGATTCTTCTTTAGAATCCTTTGCTTCGCTCTTAATTTAAAATAACGCACGTGAAAAACAAACTTTCTCTTTGACTCCATATAGGAAACGACAAAGTATTTGATTATTTTAAAGTAATGTTGGCTTAGTCATAATCATTATTATTTTTAGTGCCACCCATGATAATCGACAATATGACGTCAACGGATATGGTAGTTCGGGAAGGCACCAACGTCACCATGGTATGTCGCGCGACCGGCTACCCCGAGCCCTACGTCATGTGGAGACGTGAAGACGGCCAAGAGTTCAATTGTAACAGTGAATGGGGTAAATTAACTTATTTACATTTATTTGATTAACTTATTTTAATTACTGTACAAGTTTGCCCGTGTGAGATATTGCCAAGAATAGTGGCTACATTTCCGCGCTGAACAGCTAGGCTGATTCGTTGCGCAAAAAATGAGCTCGCTGTTCTGTCACCAGATGAATATATCTGGGGTGAAAAAAATGAAAGTTCATAAGTCACTAAATTGTAAACATGTTTAACTTTTATTTTTGGGGAAAGGGCCCCGAATTTAATCATTAGGTTATGTTAGGTTAAGCATTGACATATTTGAATAATGGAACAAAAGTAAAAGGGAAAATACCGATAATTGTTTTATCATTTATATTATAGATCTAGAGTCACGCAAAGAAAAGAACCACTCGAAAAGATCGGGACTTACCATGAATTTTCGATGAAATAAACGCAATACCTTTAAGGATCGTTCCGAATAATTCGAATTCTTGAAAGAAACTTGTTTGAAATTTCATTGCGACTACCGAATGTCTGAAGCCAATGGTTCGGGGCATCGTGCGACGACCTTCTCTCGAATGACAACTAGAACCAATTGCTTTGTATTGCAAGTACAAGCAATCTTCACATAGACTAAATATTTGCAAAATTGAAGCGGGAAATGTAATCTTGCTAGTGCATGTACTATTTGAATCACCAACTTAGTATACGATATAGAAGTTTAAATGAACTTTATTTTTCAGTGAACGTAGTGGACGGAGAAAACCTAACAATATCCAAAGTTTCACGTCTTCATATGGGCGCGTATCTATGTATTGCGTCCAATGGCGTGCCTCCATCGATCAGCAAACGAGTCGTTTTGATGGTACAATGTAAGTAAATACATTTCATTAGCCCTATTTCTGCACGTCACAGTTATATTATATTCCTTATTTGTATAAATAAAAATTAGCTTATTACCAAAAGTTCTAGCGGATCAAATCACTTAACAATTAAACAGGTATAATATTACATTTAATTATTATTAAATATTAATTACGATTAATAAATCGTCGCGCTTTGAGGATTATCGTGTTTTACTTGCAAACATTCAAATTGATCACCTAAGTTTTGAATAATAATATAAAAAGCGACTGTTAGGACTGTAACGTCAGTTGAACTATCTGCTAGTTTTACTCCTATTAAATAATACAAAATAAAAGAAAGAGATACGGAAAAAAAATATGCTTTCAACTGACGAGATTGCGTAGTGCATGCTTTGTACATACTTGCAAATAATATTTGTGTTACATACAGATGAGAATCATGAGCCCTCGTAAGTCGCAGGAACCTACTGATAGTAGATACGTAATACTGGTAGTGAATACAATATTCGATTTTATCATATAATAATGTGCTATCAATGATAAAATAGTTTATCATAAACATTGTCATACAGAGACAACATGATCTCCTAAATTAAAATGACAAGCGAATGATAATTAAGGCAAACGGGAAACAGGCGCCGAATTTAGCTGAAATTTACATCGCATATACGTACGTATAATAATGTCAATTGTTTTCGTTATCTCGTGTTACTTTGTGAACTAACGTACTCAGTGTCAATTAAACTTCCAAATTGGATGTAACGCGTGGAAATTAGTCGACTGCTTTCGAAAATAGAATATCATATGTGTCAGTCGGTCGGTATTTCGGTAGTGTATGTAAAAACTTCTTACTTTTACTAACTCATATGTTTATGTATATTACGGACATCTTTGTAAGAATGTAGTAAAATCCAATCATTAAGTTAAATATATATGTAGAAATACAGTATTATGATTATAAACCCGATGAAAAAACCTGCAGTAAATAAAATATTCAGGTAGGTATGCTTAATAGAGCTTTTATTATATTTACCTTCTCTAAAGTGTCCGCCGGCGAATTTCAGACGCCCCGTTAACTCAACCTGAAATTCCTCCCACTGCATTGTAAGTACGTGCCCATTTTCACATCGTTTTCGTTCGTCGGTAGTCAGCGTTCAGAAAAATTATTTTTCTTGGAGCGGGTAGTCGTTAACGAGTATTTACGAGGACAGAGCGCGTCTACCTGACGGAGGCTTCCTCCAAAGCGGCCATAATTGCGGCCAATTAGAGCATTATGCTGACGTCAATACGGCCCGGACGCGGTAATGGCTACAGGCTATATGTGCCTCTCGCCGCCCGCTCCGTCGCCTCCGCCACCCGAAAGGCAATGAGACGATTTCCTTACCCCTAATTCACATTCCGTATCTCGGCACATTCGCTCTGCATTTCTTATAAGACACGTAAAATGCTCACGTAATTTACGCTCGATTAACCAATGAGTTTCTCTTATGAATTCGTCTCCGAATTTCATTATTGCCGCCGTGATGAAATGTGCACCGTTATAATATGACGATTTATATGGGGCTGATTGTAGGCGGAGATAAGCATTTGCTGTGCTTTGATATTACAATTCACTGCAATAAATAACATCTTATGATAAATAACAAGGAGCTATTGGATTACTTAGGTACTTTTGTAGGCATTAAAACTGTTGAAAGCCGAAAGGATTGAAGTAGAGTCAAAAGACTACATATAATTATAATCATAATATTATTATTTTTATATTTGCTTCGAAAATAATTAAACAGTTTGCGGTTCCAAAATTAAATACGAGTATGTATGTTTATATCTATCTATAGTATACGGACCTGTTAACCTCAAATTTTTATAAAAAAAAACTACTAGAATTGAAAATATTTAACATTAGACCCTGATACAAAGCAGCAAAGGAAAAACTTTTTTGTGTCACTGGCGCACAATCCGTCCCCTTCGCTCCTACTCAAATATACGTAAGAGTAAGGAGAGCAATATCTCTAGGTATTAACCGTATCTTTGAATATTACCTATAATCACTTTTTTAATGTTCGCATGCAGTTCCGCCAATGCTATCGATCCCGAATCAGTTGGAGGCTACATATGTAGGCCAGGACGTAACGTTGGAGTGTCACACCGAAGCCTACCCCTCCTCCATCAACTATTGGACTACGGACCGCGGCGACATGATCATATCCGGTTAGTGATAAATCATTCAATAACAGAAACAAGTATTGTAATAAAATCACAATAACATCATAAACCCAATAACTTTAGTCATTTTTTATGAAGCCAAAAAATATTAATCTTCAAAAACTTTGGTAAATCAACAATCACAATGCCTCAGTATTCAAATTGTTATCTTCATAATTTTTTTCTTTTACCAAGATTGTTAAGATTACTACACTTAGATCCTACACCTACTCACAATCATGCTACATTCTGTAAACAAAATTATTGATTTATGCGTAAAATTCAGAAACTTGTTATTGTTATTGAAATGAAATGAAATTCTTTATTTCTCATAGGCTTAGATATAAGCTCTCATGAAATGTCAAGACTCTTATTGAATACCTGATGTTGCGATGTAATATTAAACTGGAAACATGTTTGCAGGAAACAAGTACACTACAGCATTGAACGACGACGGTTATAGTCGTAAAATGAAGCTCACTATACGCAAAGTGTCGTCCAGAGATTTCTCTTCTTATCGCTGCGTGGCTAAGAACTCCCTCGGAGAGACGGATGGGCTAATACGACTTGACGGTAAGACACATTCTAAATTTTTTTTCTGAAAAGTTGTATCAATTAAAAAAAAATCTTAATTATCAATCCGGATACCTACGTTTTAAATTACAGTGTAATAAACTCAGTAATGGTGGTGTGAAGAAATAACAAATGCACAAGGTTTAACATTTGAAATATTACTAGAATTAATTAGATAGGACATTACAACAGAGAAATTATTCCAACGCAATTATATGTTATTTTGGTTTGTTCAGAAATACCGGCGCCGTCCACAACGAGCACCACTGTTAATTATGTCCCGACATTCCCCCAAAGGAAAAAAGGTAACTATCATAATGAAGCATTCATTTGTCGCAGTAAATATTTTTACCTCAAAAACATTGCTCGATAACGCAGAAGTATTAAGATAAAGAAAATCTTGAATAATGAATGTCGATACAGGGTTTCGAATTTCGATCCAATAAAACCCTTTTGGGATCGGATTCGAAATTAATTTTTCATGTTCATCTCGATCCCCCTTGTACAAATGCTTATTGGAAAATTTCTAAATTCAAAACGGCAACGTAAACCACGGCAATAGCAGTCAAAACTTCTGTTGGCCCACGTGCTGTTTATACATTCATCGTCGCCTTACCCTTGGTACCCGATTGAGAAAGGTTTTCGATGAATTCTGTATTTATCGCTTACCCCACCGTAGCCCAATGCTTCCGTACAATTGGGTCGTTAGTAATATTATTGTGGGGAAAACGATTTTGTTTGCTCTTTGACTTCCAATGTACGGTTTTATTGTTACAGATTTCGGGTTTCCTCTACATTCTTTATGACTGTTCAGTCTGGCAATCCTATTTTGTTTTGTTATAACGGCATGTTAGCGTAATTGTTTATGTCATTTTTAGGTAAACAAAAGAATCGCTGGAAAGATAGCTCAGCTGAAAATAGAGTTATCGGAGACTACGAGGTTGAAGAATGGAAAGATTTAGGTACGTTTATGAATTATTACCTGGTTCCCCTAAATTACACGCCATTTTCAATAGCAGTATTTTTAAGTAGCTCGGAATATTCAGATATTTCAATCTACGATGACGCGCCCCACTCTGTCAAACTCCATACAAAACGAATAAAAAATAAAGCAATTTTGACAGAGTGGGGTGCGTCTTCTTGGATTTGTAAATCTATACCCTAGTCGGGGAGAAGGAAATAATTCGAACGACACAGAAAATTTCGTAACAATCGGTTGAGCCGTTTCGGAGCGAGTTTGGTAACAAAACATAGCACGAGGATTTTATATATTAGAAGAAAGAAGATGACAATATAAATAAGCCACGCTTAAATCCTTTTATGATTGGATGGAAGAATTTATCTATGTTCTATGTAGTTCTACTTTCTCGCCAACATAATCTCAGTTTAAAAACCTCCATGGTTGTGATGTTAAGTAAACAATTTTTTTTCGCATATAACTCGCTTTTTTGCAGATTATGAATCTACACAATCTTCGAGCTCCTCTACTATTCGTGGCTTTATTCATCACTCATATCTCATTGCGATGGCGCTTATTAGCTGACATACTGTAAAGAGCTACATTCCAGTTTTGTAGTGCCAATTGACTATTGAAATGAACTTTATAAATAAAACAGACAATTGAAATTATATTAGCAGAATGTTACAGTGTAAATAAATGTTGTAATAGATGATATTGTGTAGTAAAATAAAATATACAAATGTGTTTTTGTTACTACATAGACTTTTTCCGTTATTGTATAGCAAAATTTGTAGTGTGAAATCGTTGATGATAAAATATAATGGTAATTTAAGTTCATAAAGCTTTTAATTAAAAGCTACCAATTACTTATTTCTTTAATTGAATTCGTAATTACCCGTGGTTAAACTTTGTTGCTATCGTACTCGTAACTAAAAGCCCTATAATTATTAAGGGTATTTTTTAAGGGTAAGGGTTTATATATCTAGAGAAACTATAGCATCTATATGCAGTCAAACTTATATTATAAACTGCGAGAAAACTTTGGCAGAGTTACGTTGGCCGCAAGGGTCGATCATTTGGCTAAGAACCAGTAGTAGGCCCGTCGTACAGTAGCATTAACATAACATCGAATATAACTTTTCTCGTATCCTAGTTCGTAGCCGAGCATTTCGGTAAAGTACGAGCGAAAGCCAACTTGCGCAATGCACACCTATGTACTCGTATGCGCAATGTGTAACTTTGAATGCAAGTCAAATGGAATTTCCTAGGTGATTATAACTTAGACTGATTTTCAATGAAGTAAATTTTGTTAGGTATTGTTTACCATAGATTTTTTTGTTAAATTTGTGTATGCTGTATTTATTCATCATGTTTTAAGGTAACATGATTTGACAATTGTACCATAAATCATTAATTTTAACTTTCTTCACTACAAATCTTTACGTTTTAAATTACGGGGAGAAATCTACATTCCACAACGAGCCAAATGGGATTTTAATCTGTAAGTTGGTTGGATTACATGTCGGATTTTAACCCACTAAAACCTTAAACCTTAATGTGGGAAGCTTTCGGGATCTCATACGAATGCACCGGAAGCAATTTTATTTACCTATACGAAAACTTACTAATGACACGAAATATCACTTTTCCTTGCATAATGTATCCTTAAAAGTCTTACCTACCCTGTATAGTTTCCCATGAATGTCTGTAATTGTTATTATATTTATTATTTGGTCGCCGATATTACTATTATTGTATTATTATTTGTTATTTTTATTGAGTACTTTTTCTGTTATTTTCCTCTCAGTCTTGTTTGTGAAGTAAAACTATACCTAATATTAATTTAAAATAATATAAAGTGTAAAAGAACTGTTGTATGTAATTGTAAGAATCTAGTAAAAATAGAGGGCTTAGTTTGATGGTAACTTATCTGTATTTTTATAAAAGACTGATAGTATTACGATAGTACTTGTGCCATATCTGAATTAATATCGAAATGCTACTTAAAATCATAGTGAGTAATTTAAAATGTATTATAAATAATAATGGTTAAATGTTGCAAACTTTAAATTAAATAGGTACTTTAAAGGTCATCGCTTTAGGGTAGAAAGATTTTAATTATATTTCATACATTTTATTCTTCATATAATAAACACAATCAGGTACACTTTCATTGTACTGGCAATTTCGCACTTTTATTTATTTTGTTTTTTTTTAAAACTGACCACCCTGATGGACACGCGGTCCCCAGCCTACCTCCGCGCCATGCTTCATTCTTTTATTGTGCGCGACAATGAGCACTCGACTACAAAAACACGTCTCGTTTTTGTTAATTTAGGTTCAAAGTAAAAAAAATTAAGTGTTCAGTGTTAAAACTTGCTTAATTTTCTATACTGATAATGCTTAGACGCTAGTAAAATTTATTATTATAACAAAAATAAAATCAAATCAAATCATATAATTGTGCATTCATCTTCGTCAGACTCCGAGGAAAGAGGGTAAGTGAAAATTAACCTTTTTTCCCAGATATCACATCAACTCAAATATCAATGCTGACGAAAGTGTGTCCAAAAATTGAAATCCTAAGGCATCTCTAAGCTAACTTGGAGGGTATCACATTGAGGTTATCACGAAAGTATAGCATGATGCGCGAAATAGTCCAGGCATCTCTAAGCTAGCTTGGAGGGTATCACGTTGAGGGTACCACGAAAGCATAGCATGATGCGCCAATGCTCCTGGAGGTTGACTGCGGGTCAACACGAAGGATTTTAAAAAAAACACCTCAAGGGACTTTGCGGATACCAACGGGGGACGATGTCGGTGTGGCGCTGTTCTCGGCTTCACTACAAGCGGCTCCGCATGACCTCCCGGACTTTGATCCCGAATTGCTATCGGCGCTCAGTCACAAGAACTATATTAATGGTTAGTCCCGACAGTTATAAAATTCTAGCCGACCTTCATTGCAAAGAATCAAATAGTTTATTTGATATACTTGCCTGGCTTATGAATAGCCAGTTAAATGTTATAGCCTTTTATCAGTGATAACTATTTCACGACTTAAAAACTAATTCCACGAGGGTACCAACGCGTCGAACTTTTCTAACTATGTACCTACAACAATAATGTTTAGATTTTGTGGTGGAAAATAATTTTACTTACTTTCGAATATTAATGTTCAGATTGTGTAATGGGATGATAATTTAACTGTTAGCTCAACAATATTATGTATAATGTACCATTAGTCTGAAAGTTTCATTGAAGTGAATTGTTAAATTCTTTCTGAAACTAATAAAAATCTTAAACCACAACGCGTCCTGAACTGAGAAGAAGCTTAAGTATTGACAAATGACATTTTGTTTCGACAAATGACAAGTAATTAAAGTTCACGAACGGGACCAGATGTTTTTTCGGAGAAATAGTTTCGGGCATTATACTAGTTTCAATGGTTACTGATCGTCAGGTGTTGTAAATAAAGAAACCAGCAGGGCGCGGCGGGCGACTTTGCTATCGACACCCACCGCTGGGACAGCGCAATCTCGTTTCTCGAGAAACTAGCTGGCCCCCTCTCGTTACGGCTCGGCCAGCAGGGGGGCGTGACACGCTTGAGTATTGGCGATCAGCCGCGAGGAAGATGCGACGTGACAGCAAGCCACATCAGCCAGCATCAGCCAGCATCAGCCACAACAAGGACCAGGTTCATCGACGACGCTAGACATTAAGGTACCTATATGCCAGTTGTCTCCAACATTTTGAAGTTTATTGGTTACATATCACTGACAAGGAATCCGTCACGATCTATAACATGATCTAGAATTTCGGGAGTTATAATAAGTGAAGACTATTTTTTGACTTTCACTAGGTGTACAAATGTACGTACATTCGATAAAATATTTTAATGAATTGAACAAATTAAGGAACTAGCTCCAAAAAATTATTATTACATAATACCATTTTAAAAATCGTACACTAACACAAGTGTACCGCCTTACACGTTCACAACAAAGAAAAAGCGACAAATGTCTTTGACAATCGACATTTCTTTTTTGGGTGAGATAATGTGGGAGTGAGTCACTGCATGTTCGATTATAGTTAAGATGTGTCTAACCTCAAAATCTTACGTGGTAAAAGATACATTCTAAATTTAAAGGCGTTGAATGAATTTGTAGTTCAAAATCTTTTGAAATTGATAGTTCATAGAACAGCTTACAAGCGAATACCTAAAAAGGGTTTTATGCCTATGAACTGAAGAATCTTATTTTAAAGTACCGATTCATCCTTGGTAAAATACATAAAGAAGTTGTGACTCATCTCAGATACTAACCGCGGTTTTTTCATGAAGATTTGTTAGGTGTTAGAGTGTTAAAGTTATTTACTACCCTCAAAACATGCTCAGTTTCCTGGTTTTATTTTAATTTCTGACGATATGGCAGTATCGTTACCCAACCGCAAACTATGACGTGAATTATGTAACAATTCAAATTCTGTAAAGAATTTTATACGCTTAACTCGTTGTATCATCTAAGAGTTAAGCTTAATTCCGATTAAAAGTCCTAAAGTCCACTTCTCCAGCTATTAGGTATGGATGGGGTTACACAGAACGTCTGTAGAAACAAAAAATGTAGTCCGTAAGAAAAATTAGACTTTAGACGCAGCTGTTCGTCCATCATCGGTTATCCTATCAGATGGCCAGTGGTTACAAAACATTTTTTAAGTCATCTAACTCCCTTAAACCTAAAAGGTTGAACTAGTGATTCACACGATTTCCCGGTCTAGATGAAGACTAATTCTTTTCATTAGAGGGATTTTTGTTTTTGTAATAATTAACGTTAAGATGAATCGAAATACCTCTTTACAGAGTTGATGGCCATATTTTTCGATACATCTATTTTGATACACATGATTTACATCAGTTGCATAGAGGATATCAAATATCCTCATTTAAACGATTGGGTTAATTGTTTCTTATATGGAAATTGAAGATAATCAAAAGCTGACCAAGAGTTACATCCAGTTAATGGGATTAAGCTATCGCGGTAAAATTATATACTTCAAAGTTATTCAAAGAGTTCAATCCAGTTATTGAATTTATCGCTTCTTGCAATAATGCGAAATGTAATCAATACGAACCCAGACGTCTTAGAAACAGACGCATTCTGAACATTTTGGAACACCAAGTTTACCTTTGCTCTTCTATACATTCTTCTAGAGGAAGAATGCTTAAAAATACTATTATAGACAATGCTTTAGACATACATCGTCTAAGGACCTTTACAACTTTGGATTTTCTTCTTTTACATAAGGTGTCAAAAGACTTACTTCTTATAGTACATTTATTGATGATAAATAAATAATTATGGTCTTTCCCTAGAGAACCACAATTCATAGGAATTACTGGAGGAAGTTCTCTGAAGGCATTAAAAAAAAAAAAAAAAAAAAATATATATATATATATATATATATAAAAAAAGGACATTTTGTTGGAATTTTTAATAATTTATATGTTTCAAAAATTTTGTGTTATTTACAAAGTTTTGTGGCAATACTGCTTAATTAACGACTGAGATCCGTACAATCCGTACCTACATTATAAGTCAACCTCGTAATTTCCAACAGAACAACTTGTTAACGACGTAGCATATGGTACGATTACTTGTTATCATTCGGCATTGAGTTTAATTTCTGCTGATGATTTTGGGTCAAATAAAAAAAAAAAAAAAAAAAAAAAAAAAATATATATATATATATATATATTATATTGCGAAAATGAATAGATAAATTAACATCAAACACCACATAGTAGCACACAATATAGTATGCTAACACATTGCTCAATGGGCCTTAATAAGAGTTTATTCATTCCGTAACTTTGCTTTGCTGATCTTGTAACTTTTTTAGCTCTAGGCAGTAGACACAGCACAGAATGAGAACATTAGCATTAGTTAAAGTTAGTATTATTGTTTTTATATAATTCAAGGGAATTATTGAGTTTATACAACGCCAGCTACTACTCAGGGCGAACCAGTTTTAATTATACCATAATTAAAACTGAAGAGAAAGTATAAAAATTTGCCACAGCTTTGAAAAACAAATCGATATGTCGTTTACAAAATCTTAGACCAAGATATATAATAGACAACCTCCTGATAATGTTGAAGCGACCTCATAAGGTCGCCTGCAGGCAGACCACCGTGAGAACGTGTCTGCCGAGGAATATAATCTCTCACGAGAGAGGTCTGCGTTTCAGTGCACTCAGCAACACTTCCTCGGCGAGCACGTAGTTTGTTGCTTGACCTCATCAGAAAAGCAGTCTGCTGGTAACAACCATTACGGACGTTACCTAAGTTTTATAACCTCTTATTGAGCGATGATGCTTCTGTCGCAATAGCTCTTTTGCTCTCTAATCATTATTCATTATAATCTATCTAAATATAAATTAAACCTATTTATAATGTAACTGGGTTATTGATCCAGGAATTGAACGAAAAGATTGTGTTAATTAAATACTTCTGTGGTATAAAGAGGACCTATTTCCTATTATAATAGGAAACAATTTACTATCTGTTAATGTCCATAATTTAACAAAAATTTTCATCTCTAAACATCTACCTGATTGTGTTTATTATATGAAGAATAAAATGTATGAAATATAATTGATGATTAAACGAACTTACCTGTAAGTGAAGTTCTATCACAATTATGTGAATACATTTTATTCGAATATAATAATATAAGGTCCCTCCCATACCCAAAACCCATGAGTATAATACGAAAATTTTGTTAAATATTCTCTAAAGAATGAAGCATGGCGCGGAGGTAGGCTGGGGACCGCGTGTCCATCAGGGTGGTCAGTTTTAAAAAAAAACAAAATAAATAAAAGTGCGAAATTGCCAGTACAATGAAAGTGTACCTGATTGTGTTTATTATATTCGAATAAAATGTATTCACATAATTGTGATAGAACTTCACTTACAGGTAAGTTCGTTTAATCATCAATAATAGATGTACTCATTATGTACAAAATTAAAAACATCTTTTATTTTGTCATCACGTACGATCCGCCTATTAATTATTATTATTATCAACAACGTAACATGATGAGCATTTACCTAAAAGTTATTAATACTCAAATATTTATTTATTGTTCAAAAATTGGCTAATTCATTTTCTTCAGGAATTTTCAAAAAATTTAATTCGCTACATCAAAGCTAAGAAATCTTTTGTAATATTTAAATATAAATTAAATTTAAACTTATATATAAATGTTACAAATTGTACCGCCACACTTAAATATCTAGTGCTTACCATAATAAATAGGTAGGTAATCACAAAACAAATAACTTCTGCGATTACCCACGCATCTATGCATACTCAGATTAAATAGTCCTTAGGTCGCTTCGTTTGAATACAGTGTGGTTAATATTTACAGATGGAGAACAAATATTGCAAAGCAACCTGTTTACATTGCAAAATCCTCTTGACATACATCTGAGTGCGGTTTAGTACGTGTATAAATATTAATAACTTGTCTACGAAATTTTGTCAGGATTTTTCGGTCCGAAAAATGTCATTTAGGTTTCAAGTCCTGCTATTGTTAACTAAACTTAGGTGTTTTTTTAAACAATCCCACATTTACTTCAGCGGATGTACATAAACAGATTTCACATTATTATATTAGTGTTTTATTTTGTAAGTACGCGGAATTAGATTTGAGTAAAAATATACCATCATACATAAAAAAATAATCAGCCCTGTATCTACAGCGGATGTTCATATATGCATGAGAACAGATTACACGCATATAATATGAGGATAGATCCTAAACTCATAATATTATACCCGTATAAGAACTTTTTTTTAAACTAAGCGGCTGAGCCTTGGGATAAAATATGGCATGATGCATAAAACAAACATTTTGGAATAATGCCATTCAGTTATGAAGACAATATGGCGTGCTGTGTAATATTAATTCCTAGCCTGAATGATGATCCAGTATTGTGTAGTCTAGCCAGTCTCATAAATTACAGTGATAAATTACTTGCTAAAATTCCTGAAACAAAAAATCTGTACATTTATATCACTCATTTCTATATTATTGTTCGTGGTGCCACTGTCGTAGATGGTATGTACTGAGAATCTCATTACAAATCAAAATAAAAGTCAAAATCAAATCTTATTGGACACGTGATTACTTTGTCTATCGGATATGTCGGATGGAATTCAAATATTTATATGAATGACTTATACGTCGACAAATTGAGCGCATGCCTTATCGAAAACAACTGCAACTCTCCTAAATTTATATGGAATGAATATCGTTATGGAATGCTCCACTGAGGCTGCCTACAAATGACTTATCTATTCAATTTCTACGATTGGTACGCTTTTGGAACAAAAAATATAAGAGGATGAATAATGAGGCAGTTGTCATCGATACGTCACGAGATCAATTCGTCGATGGAATATGTCGTTTCCATACATTTTTTTTAATTTTGTTCTTAAGGGTACCAAAAAAGCTGCAGATCATAAACAGGCCCCTAGATTGTCTAAGAAAAACGTATTATCGTTATCGTATTCATTTACTCATGATTCTGTCCGGTTATTGGTTCCCTTATTAGCGTCAGCCAAAGCCCAGGTGGCACCGAACTCTGCATCAAATTGTTATGTGAATATTAGTGTTGTGTTAATTTCATTCTAGTCTGTAGAACATATCAATATTCAAGCACTTGTTAACTACGTAAAAATAGTTATCGTTAGCTATGTCTGTAATATATTATGAAATAAATGAAATTTTTATAAAAAATAATGTATTTAATTTAAACCCACACTATCAACATAATGTAATAAATGTTTTACTACATTTCTTGGATAAATATAAAGAGACAGAGAGACATTTTGAAAATCTCAATATTTTCAAGCTTTTCCCTACTTTTTTTCATATAATATTGCTCATAAGTCATGTCGTTGTACAAGTTATTCAATAATGTTTTGTTACTTTACCTTTATATAGTAGTTACTACTAAAGGTAAATTAACAAAACCGTTGAATTGAAAGAATCAAAAACAAATACATACAGTAATTTATCGGAAAACGACATGACAGTGTTTGACGACAGTTAACATTATCTACGATTAATAAAAGCTATAAATATGTATGTAATAAAAGCTATATGTATGTAATACCAACGAATATATAATATTACTAACATGTAATACTTAATTAATCATGAAAAATGATCATGATCTAATTAAACACACTTTCCTAGTAGGTATCTACTGAAAAATGTGAAAAATAAACATATTTTATTTATTACTCTAAAAATGCTGTCTACGTCTGAACTCGTTCAGGGAAAAGCAATGGCAAACAGCCTGGGGGCGTTATATTACAGAACGCAAACACTATTCGGGCGACCTACTTATGGTAATGGAAACTAACACTTTACAACTTTCACGCCTTATCCAGTAGCATCTCGGTGATCTCTGTAGCGCCTGAAAATATGAGACGACGAGCTTCAGAACTCTATTGTTTCAGAAATTATACACATTTATTCCTAGTGGAGTCTCGTTTTGCATAAAATAATAGGCGGAGGTATCCGCGCGACCGGCGGAGCACGGCGAAGTCTCGATGCACTTATACTGAGAGCACTTGTGCACTAATACCCTACGCACTCGAGTTTACTATTAAGTATTTCTAATGATGCACAGATAGTTAGTTTATACGCATGATTTAGGAAAATTGTCCACCAAATCCAAATGTAATTTTATTTTACGCAAATATTTATTTACCTCATTAATTCAAGATCTGGGTTACTGAACGAAATAATGATTGAGAAATTAATATGAAATAATGGCAGTTTTAAGCAAAATATAATAATTATTGTAGTTGTAGATCGTGATAATCACACTTCTACTTCTTCCTATGTACTAACTCCTATAACATTCAAAACCTATAAAGTGAAAATAGGAAATATTTGGGAAAAACTAAATTTGAATTTGGAAGCTTAATTTGGTCGATCTTATTGAATTTTACTACTTGTTTTGAGATCTCTATACGTAATACCACTCTACATCTCTCTGCCTTCTAAAATGATGACAGGTGACAGCTTTTGTCGCAAGGAAGAACGCGAATGACCTGCCCCTGTTCGCCTGAAACAATTTTTCCAAAACTATTTTCTGCGCCAGCTTATCATATAACAGAGACTAGAAAGCTTCTGATACCTTTCATACTATTTTACACTTTGAAGTTTTATTCATTTGGCTTTTGAGGATTGGAATTTGAACAATAGTTAGTTTCGTTATTTAGTTTAGTTGAGTATGTGTTGAGAGAGCTCTAAATTTTTATTATTTAACTAGCTAACCCGGCAAACGTGTATATTAAAATGGATAAATTGTGATGTAAGCTATCCTATCTTTTGAGTTAGATCCAACTGCACACGGTGTGAAAATTTGATTAAAATCGGTTAAGTAGTTTAGGTGTCCTTCGCAGATAAACAACGTGATGCTTAATTTATATATGAGAATATCAATAATTTAAGAAGATAAAACCGTGATTTCACTTTAGAAGTTCAAACGAAAGCTTAAATATCTAATTTACTGTAATTTAGCAAGGTTCCTTAACTATTTCACTAGTAAAAAGTGTACTACCCCGTCTAACACAACGTTCAATTTTTTTCAGCAATGTGCTGCAAAAAAATTGTAATGGAACCCAATTTTATAAATTAAGTCAAATCATAATATTTTACCGTCGCGTACCTTACTTCTGTTGAATCGCTTTAATGAGAGTCATTAGAAATTAAAATATGTCCTTTAAATCTTTAAAGATGACCTTCTATTATTATTTTTCTTTCTCGTCTGAACCCATTTTATTTAAACAATTTTATTAATAGCTACTCTCATTTTTACCAATCCTCTTTCGTAGCTCTGTAGAAATGAAATTTAACGCAACTCAATAAAAAATATATAAATGAAAATACCCATTTAATGTTAAGAATATTTGAAAAATGAAATACAATACTAGTATATTCTGTACTAATTTAAACCTAATACCGTTACCGATTTTAGGTTATAGTAGTATTTTAACGATAAATTAAAGTAAAGTGCCTTAACATTTTCATACCAATCGGGTGTGCCACGTCATCTCTTTTTAATTTGATATAACCTAACGTAACTTAATACCGCCAAAAATAATGAAGTCACAGAAAAAAGATGGAATAAATATTATTTAGATTATAGTGAAAAAACTCAAAGAATAATTGAATACGTTTATGTATGAAAACGCTGCGGAAAATCCAATCCAGTTAATAACTAGAACAGATATTGTAGTAGTTGATGGCATAATGGCGGTGCTCCTTGCGATCTCGCCTCGAGGGGATCCCTGCAGTCGGCAAACCGTTCGATTACGCACTTGTGCATACACAATTTAGCACTATGAACTTACACTAGTAGAATCTACAAATGCTTCATTTAATTTCGCTGTCTATGGTATAGACTATAGACTATAGGTATATTGCCGATTCAGGATTCTATTTAAGATTTTTGTGTAACGCCACGAAATACTTAATAGTACTAAAGATAACGCTTTAAAATCTATAGTATTGGTAAATTTGCTGTCATTGGCTGTCTAATATCTCACTCACCAAAAATTAAAAATTAAGGCCGAATTTTCTTGACGAGATGTTAGCCTTTTCTCCAATTTAATCACATAGTTTTGTGATTTCTTCACAATATTAATATTAAATTCGTGGCTTATACATATTATTACACAATAAATCTCGAAAAGTGAATTTATGCAAATTATTTTCTTCAACTCAGTACTTAAGTTTATTATTTAAATCCACATAATTATATTTTTAACTACAAGAAAATGAAAGTTTCATTGCATACTAATTCTATTGTAAAGACTATTATCGCTCTGGTCGCACTGATTTAATATTTATAAATAAACCACTTAGAAATATCTATTAGCTATCCAAATCAATATTGTTTTATAGACTTTCAAGTTAACAAGTGCTTAAAAGCGACTACACATGCTTTGCAACTAAGATATGTAGGTATCGGAAAGCATAAGAGAACTTTGTAACTTCCCACATCAGACGCATTCATTATTACAAGCGCCCTACAAGACTATCGATTTTATGCAAAATGCAACTAAGTTCCAAGCCGTGAGCCGCTTGGGCCATATTAGCCGTAAACCCCGCTTCCCACCACAGCGTGCACTTTATTATACAATGAGCCATCAATTTATCACAGCCTCTTATCACGCCATCTTCGTAAACTTTTGACATTATGAATTTTATAGTCCAGTAACGCTTTCCGAAAGGCGTAAACTTTGAACATTGTACAATTGTTGATGCCTTACATTACATCACAAAGTTGAATAGGTGTTGAATGATCTTTACTGAATACTTAATAATTCTTACTAAGAATTTACGTAAATTAATAGCTGCTTTTAAAAAATCAAATTTCTTTCATTTTTAACCGACTTCAAAAAAAAGGAGGAGGTTCTCAATTCGTCGGAATCTTTTTTTTTTTTCTATGTATGTTCCCCGATTACTCGAAGACGCGTGGACCGATTTGAAAAATTCTTTTTTTGTTTAAGAGGGTTTTGTTTCCAGATGGTCCCATTTTAATCAGGTCAGGATCTGATGATGGGATCCTGGAGAAATCGAGGGAACTCTTCAAATTTTATATGGACACATGAAAGTATTTGAGTATTATTAGAAAGAGTAATATTTTCCAAGTTGTACTATGGTAATCAGGTCAGGATCTGATCATGGAATCTTGGTGAAATCGAGGGAACTCTTCAAATTTTGCTAGTATACTTAAAGCGATTTGGGTATTTTTTATAGTTACTGGTGCATATGCTAGCAGATACGGATTTGATGACTGTAGTCATCAAGTCAGGGTCTGATGATGGGATCTTGGTGAAATCGAGGGAACTCTTCAAATTTTGCTAGTATACTTGAAGCGAGTTGGGTATTTTTTATAGTTACTGGTGCATTTGCTAGCAGATACTGATTTGATGTCTAAAGTCATCAAGTCAGGGTCTGATGATGGGATCTTGGTGAATTTGAGGTATCTCTTCAAATTTTATGAACACACCTCAAGCAATTTGGATATTTTTACAACGCCTTGTGAATTTTATTGTTTTCCACTAAAAAGTATAAAATAAAAATGGGAAATGCTTTCCAAAAAACCAACTTCAAATGCCACTACAAAGAGTGAAATAATTTTTATTTAAATTTTAGGTACCTACATCAATTCGAAGTCGGGCGATTGTCTATGACTTCGTCATTTCTTCGCACATCAAGTAAGTAAGAAGGACTATTAGGGATTGTATGAAACATTGCCCGACTTCGAATTGGTGTAGGTACCTAAAATTTAAATAAAAATTATTTCACTCTTTGTAGTGGCATTTGAAGTTGGTTTTTTGGAAAGCATTTCCCATTTTTGTGTGTACAAAAAAACTACAGAAAATTAAGAAGAGAAATATCCACTAACAAGACATATAAAATGATAAGTTTAATAATTAAATAATTGACGATTGAATGGCGCAGTGGCCTCCTGCCCTCTGCTTCGGAGGTCGTGGGTTCAATTACCAAAACTGGAAAAGTTTGTGAGATGAACATGTTTTGAACCAGGGTATGTAAATAAAAACATCTGAGCAAGTGTTCAGCTTATGAATATAAAGGAAAATTGATAGAGTAATAGATACAAGCACAGAGATTATGATAAACCCTATCGATTTCATCTCCGCTCCCTTACAAAACCATGCTTCGATCGAAAACATTAAGTTTTGGAGCAGAGCCAACTTAATTTGCAAGCAGCACAGTCTAATGAATAAAGGATAAGGTTGTTTTACTATACGCATAATCTGTTTTCTCATTTAAATATACCAAATAACCTAACTGAGCGCAGTAATAACGTACCTACTCAATAATTTAATTCTCGAACTTTAGTTAAAAATCTATATGACCTGAACAGAGAAATAAAAATCCTGTTCGGGGGGCGCTATATTTGTATACCAATACATTTGATACAGAGAGAGTACTCTATACCTAGAGAAAATTAATTTTAATCCACAATAGGTATGCCGATGATTGTTATTTATTCTCCTTGTCAGTTTATCTTTCCCTCTCTTCTGAACTTTATTAATTTTTGTTGGTGGTGAATGTTCGGTAGGCCTTTAAGATCGTAAGCTATTTTTTTTGTCCCTAATGGAAAAACAACGTTTGCTGATCAGCTAGTATAATATAATATTATCAGATCAAAAATTTTAGTTTCAGATCAGAACATATTATTTTCAAAGTGTTGCATTAGATATAATCTAAGTAGCGAAATCTTGCTTTCGTACCTAAAGACAAGCATGCTCAGAAATATGAAGTCGGGCTGCGGATCATGACGTAATGCCCGCTCGTTCTTACTTTGTACAGAGAGTGGGCCAGTAGATAGTTACAACCGTCAAGCAAAGCAAACGAGCTTGCACCAACAGTGGGATTGGATAAATAAACTTGCGAAGCGAGTAAACTCATACACAATCTATACGTATGTGGAAACTTGTACGCAACAAAACGTACCTCGTTGAATAATAAGAATAAAAGTTATAATCCATTTACTGATTCAAATAAACGTGATAACGGTATAATTCCTACGCTCAATATACGAGTAATTTGCAGCAGAACTGTACCTCGAGAGGTTAACGTTTAGTTGGCCGCGCTCAAGTATTCCGACGGCTAGCAATTGCAGAATATTCTCAATAATATTTATGGAACGGATTTCCATAAATATTATTGAGAATATTTTTTTTTTTTTTTTTACTTGCCTCGATTAATATTTGTGCTGTGTGTGGAACCAGTAATAGCGTAGTGATTAAATACACACACACATTTTTAATACGACGACCTACTCATGTCATCTAAATGTCACGTTTTGGGATGTTACCATGGATGTAACATAGCATATTTCGTCATTGGATGTTACACACACAAGTACTTGACTGTTATTAAGGTCATTAAAATATGTAAAAAGATAACTCTTCATCTCCCGCCGATTAGCCTTCTTGTTGTGAACTTATAATATGTTAACTAAAATACGGCGTCAGCGGACTATTTAACTGAAAAAGACGAGATATTACATCTTAATTCGTTTCACTACTTTTTATCGAAGTCGACCACCAGGCGCGAAAATAGGACTTGTAGATGTAACTCATAACAATCATAACTTTAGATACTTGGAGATATTAAAAAGTTCCCTGCCCGATAAGATAGGTCAGTAGTAATATTTTACTTATTCCGGCTACGAAGCCTAGCAACAAAAGCGTTTACTCCGCAATAATATAACTTCAAGCCGAGCACAATATGAAATACCAAGAAAATACATTCATTATTCTCATCGTATTATCAAGCCTATTGTTGTTGTGCAAATAGCGTTGCTTGCGGGAACTAGCTTGAAGCTGAAATCTGTGTAAAGAAATCAATTTCAACGATATACATACCCATACATGCTGCTATATAGCATAGCATATTATGTTTATTATAAAATACCTATACGAAGTTCAGAAGGCCGTCAAATATTCATTATCACCCATTTTATCACCATTATCACCAAGAATAATACCTATTGACTATTCATAAATGCCTGTATGTTAGCTATATGTGAAACAGATTTAATTTGAAGCAATGGTAGTGGTACCTTCTACCTAGTCATCTTATTGTGATAATCGAGCTTATTGAATTTATCCATTTTATTTTGCACTCACTTGGCACTCCTTCTCTTAATATGTCAGACCTGCCTAGTGATTCACGTCACGAGTCAGCTGCATTTCATGAAGGGAAATGTTTAAAAACGTCGCAGCATTCGCATTTTACCGTGAACCCAACCATTCCCCCTCCCAGCTCACGCCGTCTACATCACGCCTATAACGTGAACTCTGTGGTAAATAAAATGTAGTAAATCATTACACACAGCATGTCAAAATAATACGCAAATCGCCTAGCTTTATTTGGTAAAATTCCAAAATGCCCATGCGAAGATTCGAAAGCAACCCCTCTCAAATACATGCGTTAGGTAGATTGTCGATTTTTATATAAAACAACTCCGATGCAACAGATAAACCAAGATTTCATAATGGATTCTAACGCTGTAGCCGGACAGTTGTTTAAGAGTTGTATCCCCTCTAAATCCCGGCAGAGCTTACTGTTGAACTTGGCGTTTGCTGCCGGTTTTATTTTTCACTTCCCACTATGATTGCTTAGAGCCCGTTCTAAATCGGACGGGCAAGGGCTAGCGGTTAAACACTAACATTTTAAATAATATCATACACGTCTAATATGTATAAATATGAAGTATAAATATATCGATCTAGTATAAATATGAAGTAAAAGTAGTTTTCTACTGAGAAAAAAATATTAAATTTGAGTCAGACCACAGTCCAAAAATGTAAAAAAATAAAACCTTTTTACAACCAAAAAGTAATCAGACTGAATAAAAAAAGATTGTGTGGTTTTATGAAACCATGGTAAAAGTGAAACTTTTGTGGCCTTGGCTGCTCTGACGAGCGCCTTTCACTTTATTCCTACTCCGCGACCGACCATCACGCGACATACAACACACAGATGAAAAATTTTAAGATGATGTAATAAAAGCTTTAAAAAATCTTAGAGGGACTATCAGGCAATCGCAATGGCCAAATTACATCATAGGATATGATACCAAAACAAACTAAAACTTAAACTTATCACTAATATAATGAGTGTTAAAAAAGTTGAAAGTTCTTAGATAAAATAAAAATAAACGTCAAAAAATACAGTTAACTTATAGTATAAAAAATATACGCAAGTGACTAGACTTCGGTGTAATTTCACGGCTGAAAAGTGCTTATTGTTATGCCCCTAATACGGTGAGATGACAACGTGAGCGCTATATAGTGGCGTACCTCGGTTTTTAGGGTTCCGTAAATCCGAAGTTTTCTAACGGAATTGGCATCAACGATCTACCTGTCAGCGAGCTGTATCTCTTGAACTCTAGAATATAATATGTAGTAGAAACAACTGTTATTTCTATAGTCGTTATAACAACAAATTATGCATCATAATTCATAAGCTTATGACATTGATTTTCGCGAGCATGATATTTATGCATCTGTATGTTTTTAATTAAAGTTATGCTCAACAACTTATAGGTTCTCGTAAGATAATTTTCTGCAGTTTTTCAGATTTGAAGCTGTTGGAAAACATTATGAATATTTTTGAACCAAGTTTTTGTAAAATATATTGCTATGTATATTGTAGCTATAGTTATTTGCCTAACAACAAAATAATATTTAATTTCGCGGACTGCTTTGGCCAAACCGCCTTGAAGTAAACTTTATTTCGAAGCTGCGGAACCCTTCAAGCACGAGTCTGACTTGCACTTAGCTGGTTTTTTCTCCCGCTTCGCATACAAACCGGTGTTTTAATAAAACCGGATCACCGTGCTCCGCCTGAATATTGTCGCAGATATTTCAATATTGGTGGGATTAGCGGCCTATTTAAACATCACGTTCAGTATTCACTCTGCGGTGTTGAAATACAGTTTTATTTGTAGCATCTCGGGAAAAAAGCTACCAATAATGAACAAAAATGATATACGAATGATGATGATAATATCAATGTGCAGAAGATTTTTAATTCAACTACTTTACTTATCGAAACAAAGTTTCTTTTCGGACTGTATCGCGCAGGGAGCTAGTCAAAAACATTAGGATTTTTTGCGTGATGAAAATCCGGTCACGAATAAAATCTACGAAAATCTTTGAAAATCTAGAATGAAAGTTTCTTTCAAACAATAGCCACGTATGCAATCACGTATAGAGAAGTATGACGAGCTGGTTAGCTAGAGCTAGCTAAAGACAGCGCCCTCTATTGAGCTATGGGTAAAATCATTTTGGATAAATGGGATCAAACATGGGTGAGTTTTGTTTTATTTCAAACTTTTTTTCTACCTAGTCGTCCACGACACTCACGTCTTTTTATGTATATCTTTGTTTACAAAATGTATAAATACATCCCAATGGTAGGAAGGTTTTATCTAATATCATAACTATATCTTATAAATAATTTCTCGCAGATTTTACAACAAACGCCGCGAAAGCTATGAATAAATATCTCCGGCCAAAACCGGGAGCATCATTTATTCTCGGGCAAAGCTTCATAAACTGTCTATCACATTGTTATCATATCGCCTGACATTTATTGTTTCTGCTACGTCTTAGGGCGCCATGATTTAATAATTTCAATGCCTATTCCGCCTTTATGCTTTATTCGAACTATGGTACTTATTAGCAAAATTCCTGAGCTCCATTTCAAACTGACAACGTCTTGGCACCGATTCAGGGTGATTGCTATTCGATCATCAAATGTAAAATTATCTCTAGTTACATTATGCTTATGATGTAAGCTAAGTTAATAATATACCTAATACATATTACTCTAAGATCCCGGTATACAACGACCGTCAACTATTTCATATCTAATTAAATATGTATGTCAATAAATATATTGCAAATGGGTTAGCTAAAAAAATCAGTCCTACATAAAACGTATTTCTGCTCTGTGTTTTTAGGTTTTACTTTTATTTTTTAGGATAATAAAATCGTAGGTAATATTATGTAGGTACAATTGCGATTTGCGACATAATTCGCTCACCCAATCTAATTTGAACTAAAATGACAACAAATCTCTAATAAATAGGAGTTCATGTTACAATATTTTTTTAATCATATTTTGGACTTAAATTTTTTAGGCAACCCATTTGCAATATATTTCTTGACATATTTAATTGGATATAAACAGTTGTCAGGACGTTGTATAGCGGGATTCTATATTTAATACTATATCAAACTATGCACATATGTATTATCTTACCTTCACTGCCTTCATAAATCATTATGTCATATACGCCCTGCTCTTTTCATCCCTTATTAATTGGTATTGTATAGAAGTATAAGATTTCAATGCTCGTTTTGCTCTCCAATCCAAGGTAGGTACAGAAAACGAAATTCAACGTTCCATTTTCTCATTGCAGTTACTTAGGATACTTAGAACATAGGAATGCTTTTAAAGAACGAAATAATTTTACTCGAATTATACAAAGTAAAAACTTAAAAAAGGGGAATTATAGTAATAAAAGTTAAGTAAAAGGTACTATTCACATAGTATAAAAAACATTTGAAACTAGAAATAACAACTGTTACGTATAACTTATACAACGTATATTCCCTAGCGAAAAGAATAACATCTTTTATCAATTACTGGCTGACGTAGCAAACTTTGTTTTGCTGTATAAATTATTTCTCACTTAGGGGTATGAAAACTGATTTATGTCCAATATTCCCTGAATAGGCAACTGAATATCTATCTATCTGAGTTTCTCCCGTAGGCACACAAAACATATACCTATAGGCTATAGATAAATCAGTCGAGCCGTTTCGAAAGAAGTTTGGTACGAGTACAAACACGTCTGTGAATCCAGAAAAATATATATTTTAGATTTGTATATATAGCTTTAAATTTTGATAAAAATGGTAAAAATTGAACTCTTATGCGACTTCATCCGTCCTTCTTCTGTCTGTCTGTCTTTTTAATTTAACAAAGTTACAAATTGTTGTACAGCGTACACATAGTAGGTACCTATAGTAAGTAGTATTCGAAAAGGGTTCCATCCAGATAACCGTGGTTCCGTCATTGGTTAGCTATCGATAAAAGTTATCCGCTCTATCACCATATCACTTTACCAAATTCGAGAATTTAGTGAACACGAGCATGACGAGGAGAAAATCTGAGACTCGTCTCTCACGAGCGAGGTCTCGGCTTCCTATAATCCATTTAGGCGAACAACCTGGCGTCGTGTCATAGTGATTGATGTAGATGCTCAAATGTAAGGCGATTCATGCGGTGACTTTATCTGAGACCGGTGCCTACGTAAACTATAAATATCTTTGAAAATGGCATCGTGTATTTTAGCTTTCTACTAACCCTAAAGTTTCGTTTATGTTTACCTAGTGGGTTATGTTATTTAGCATTTCTTTTTGCTGGTTCTTTTCAAGAAGTCGTCGTTTTCTTTTTTTTCACATTTTGCTTTTTTTACGTAATGATTGTATCAGGAGAGATTTCCGATATTACAAAAAAGCTGATGAACTAAACTATATAAATAGGTCTAGAGTACTTATTCAACGATAAACGTCGGAAACCCCTAATAGATAGTTATATTCATCGTTGGTTTAATGTATCTATTTCAAAAACACGGGAGTTCCTATTTAGGAGCTGTGGTATTCTATTTAAAGTTCGATTCTGTAAACTCCGCAAGTCGTAAAATAGATATAACAGACTAGTAATAAAACCACTAATTACTTAGGCTTCAGACAATGTATTCATACAACGAGTTTCTATTGTGAATAGCATTTTTCTAATATTACGACAGCTTGCTCGTCTTATATATATTCTAGATAAAAATAATAATATACGCATCCCCATATTTATTAGGTTCCGCTTTTTTATAAATTCTTTTTTTTTATAATTCTATACATTAAAATGAACCACAATAATGCGATAGCTATTCTTTACACACTACTAACAAATATGATGTTGCTAGTTGTACATATACTGAAAATCATAAGCTGCTGTTATTGAACACATAATTAGATTTACATGATGCTACTAAAATTACACCTAAATTAAACCTTATTGACAATGGAATCCATATGTAATATCTATTTTAGTACAAATATTAAATACCTACTGTAACCGCTTAATTTTGTAAAGGTTCAATTTAGTTCTAAATATTCCATTTATCAGGTACACGTTGAACGAGTGAAGTTGGCATGATTCATGTTATACACCATACCAGTGGGCTGATTCTGTTTCGTTTAGTTTGTTAGTAACTTTCACTGGGTCATTAGCTAAGAAAATGGAGGCAAAAATCCTATTTTTTGTATTTTTTTTTGCTCAAGTTAGCAACTAGCATATATACCATGCTAGATGCTACAGTCGTTGACATGGATCGTACAAACCTAGATCGGTAACTATTGCAAAAAATGAAGAATTGCATTTTTGTCTCCGTGTTCGTTGTTAATAGCCCAATGAAGGTTACTTACTGAATTATACAGAATCAGCCCACATTAGCTTATGAAATATGTTATCCTACTATTACACCTCCTGTTAGTAACGTTCATACCTTTTGTATGTTTTTTTTTTTTAATTTAAAGTATAAAAAAAAGTTATTAGTAAAAAGCCTATTAATTTTAATTATAACAGTAACGCCATATTTGTATATGGCGTTACTGTTTTAATTAAAACTGTAAACATAAAAAGAAAAGGTTTACGCTCTAGCACCTGGATCGATCAGGCTAGATTTTGTGAAAATTGAACCCGCTGGAACCTTAGGCAATAGGCGTCTCCTAGTTAATATTAAATTCAAGTTTACAAATTTATCGTTAAAAACGCTGGAATGTTATGATTTTTTTGGCATATTCGAAATTTATTATGATAGAACAAAGTGTGAAATAATAATATTTATGTAGCAAAACGACTTTCAGTATAAGTTCTATAGAAGTAAATAAATTAAAAATGTTAGAATTTATTAATATATAGGATATTATGTCGCGAAGTGAGATATGAGCACAAGGAAATACACGAAGAATATGACAACGCCCTACAAGCGTCCAATCAAGCTAGAAGCGTTTCTTTTTATAGTCGATAAACTCGTATAGGAAAAAGGTATAAAAATAATAAGGCTGAAATGAAGAATAAAGCTTAATAATAACGTCTCGTCAGTCATTGTCCAAAAGGCTACGTACGTTAAAAAGCTTTTAACAGCTTTTACGAGTTACACATATTGGGGGCTGAAACGGCCCTGGGATTTTTTATTATTTGAATTTCATGAGCATAATATTTTAAAAAAATTATTCAAATCGAATGGAAGTTTTAACTCATAACCTTTAAACAAAACAAACAAACTTACGCATGTATAATTTTTATAGGAAATGGAATTAATATTTTCGATCACCTCAGAAAGTTAATGTATTCGACCTAACTTTAGCCTTAACGGCGTAGAAGCCGTCTTTAAGCGATCTTTAGTGAAGTTCAGTTTAGAACCTATAAATACAAATAACTTTTAAATTTAAACGTCATGCATTTTAGGTCTTTAATCTAAAGTCTTTCAGAAGCAGAAACACGATTGGATAATATTTTCTCGATAGAAAGTTCTCCCAAAAGTTGCTCTAAAATCTCAGTTTTTCTCATTTTTATCGGAAACTACAATGGATGTAATTGTATTTTTGTTTTAATGTGTCGGTAATAATAATATCCAAAAACATTGAGAAACATTTTTTTATAACTGGCTTGGTTTTTAGGGTTCCATACCAAAATGGTAAAAATGGAACCCTTATGGTGAGAATTTCTCCGTCCGTCCGTCCGTCGTTCCGTCTGTCACACTCGATTATTTCAGTAACTATTCAAGCTATCGACTTGAAATTTAGAATAGTTTTAGGTAATAGTGACCCGACGTCATAAGAATCGTAAAAATTTGAAAAATGTTTTTATTTTTATTTAAAAAGGGGGGAAAACCGGGTCGACAAAATTTCAAAATGAGATAACAATATTGAGTGGGGTATCCTATGAAACGGCGTTACTTGTGTATTCTAAAACCGATTTTTATTTATTTTTATGCCTGATAGTTTTTGATTTATTGGGCAAACTGTCGAAAAAATACCGTTCCCCTCCTTATCTCCGAAGTTTACCAATCAAAAAATCTGAAATAATTATGATCAATAGAAGTTAACGTATATTTTACAGGAAAAATAAAATCAACCGCTGACTTATATACTTTTTTTGATAATAACAATAATTCGTCAATAACAAAGTTACTTTTGCGGTTTTCCAACCAAAGTACCTTCATGTAAATTATACTCGTAAATTCATGAACAAAAGTGATTCTTTCAATGTTTTACATCTTTCTATTTGTTTGTAAAAACATGTAGATGCATAAATATTATGCCCGCAAAAATCATTGCCATAAACCTGCAATGTGTAGTTAGTCTAATATTTGCGAAAAACTAAATAAAGTCAGAATTTCGCGGGCTGGTAGGGCCGAAACACCTTAAGTCTTAAAGTGCTCATTTACAGTAACGGTTACGGCTCGTTTAGTACTTGTTTTATTACTCTTTAATGTGTTTAACATCAGGGGCAGTAAAAGCGGTGTGATCGTCAAAGAACCAATACCTATTCAATTAATTAATTATTATTTATTTTCATTGGAAATATTTTTGCTGTCGACATTGTTTCAGCAGATACTAAAATACACACAAACGATGCCGAAACTGGTTTATGATTAGGTACATTCTTATGTATTTAAATAAAAACAAGTAGGTATGTATTATGTTATAGGTACCCTGTATCTGGCCCTGCAAACGTTGTTTTGCAGGGATAGGGATATAAAAAATTAGCTTACGATCTACTCTCAAACCTACTGAATATAGTTAAAATACCTACATGCTCGTGTTGTTATAGTTTAATGATTGTTATAGACTACGCCCCCAAAACTAGTGTACATTATTATAGTTAAGCCTGTACATGCATGTTGTTAAGCTGCGTTCATGTTATATGTGTACTACATGCTGTATAAATGAGTATAAAATAAGCCAGTCTTATATGCTCTTATGGACTAAATTCTAAGTAAAAATTAAATTAGGAGTTTATTATTATTAAATTTTATTTCGATAGGGATTCCGATTTCGATTTCCATAGCAATTCCGATTCCGAATAGAAGTAAAAATTAAAGCTTTTAGCTTCATATTTGTGTGACAAGTTTCAGGTCCCAGAAACTCAATGTTTTTGTAAGTCACAAATTAATTCAGAGTTATGTGCTTTATGGCAACTAAATATCATTAATGAGGAAACCTGCATAACTGAGAGTTTTTTACATTTTTCATAGTATGTGACATCATATTCAACATGGAAATATAATAAAATAGCAGTTTTTACACAGAGTTTTATAAGCTGCCTCAATCGCGATATCTAATCGCATGCCTCTCTATTCCGCATTGATTTATGGCGGTTCCCAATATTCAATCTATCCATAGTTTGCCTTACTAGAGATAAAAATTTGACATAACTTGTATGGAGCTTATGTCACATTGGTATCTTTAGTAGAGCAAATAGAAGATAGATAGAATATTGGGAACCAGCATAAGTGATCAATGTCAAACCGAACCCTTTATTTGCCTCGAAGTTCATAGCTGCATATTGTTAAGTGACTTTAGAGGACGTATTTAATAATAGCTGTATTGAATCTCTCCTACGAACTTCGATCGCTTAAATAGTTTAAAGTTGCGGTTTGCGGCTTTTCTCGCGATTTTTCATTAAAGCTTCCATTGATTCAAGGTACAGTCAAATTCCAACCGGGATGTTGCGAAAAAGTTATCATAAATCATCTTAAATCGGAAAAGTGTTGCGGCGTTGTCGGGTGTCGGTGATTTGGCAGGCGGATGGATTAAGAAGACACCTTAATAATATACAGACTTTCATAATCATAATACATATATAAATAATATATTGTTATTATTTCTGACGGGCGATATGAAAATAAATGAACGAGGTAAAAAGGGCCCGGCAATCCACTCTAACTTCATTAATCAACTACAAGCCCATTTCATAAAGTGACATTTTCATTGTTCCGACGTCCTTTAGCTCCTGCTTACTTATTTCATGTTCATAAATTCACTTATAAGTGAGTCCTACATACGTCTAATAAATAAATAAACAATCTGCTAACTAACGAATCGTGTAGTTAGGCATCACACAGCATCTTCATGTTTATGAGCTTCTACACATTGTCCTAAGTTATCATATAATAATAATATGTCACGTCATATTTTTAGGGTTCCATACCAAAATGGTAAAAATGGAACCCTTATGGTGAGACTTTCTCCGTCCGTCCGTCCGTCCGTCCGTCCGTCTGTCACACTCGATTATTTCAGTAACTATTAAAGCTTTCGACCTGAAATTTGGAATAATTGTAGATAATTGCGGCGCGCCGCCATTGCAATCATAAAAAAATTTAAATCTTTTTTATTTTTATTTAAAAAGGGGGGAAAACCGGGTCGTCGAAATTTCAAAATGAGATAACAATATTGAGTGGGGTATCATATGAAAGGGCGTTACTTGTGTACTCTAAAAACAATATTTATTTATTTTTATGCCTGATAGTTTTTGAGTCATTGGGCAAACTGTCGAAAAAAATACCGTTCCCCCCCCTTATCTCCGAAGTTTACCAATCGAAAAATCTGAAATAATTATGATCAATAGGAACAAACGTATATTTTACACATTATACTTTTTTACACTTTATATATTATACTTTTTTTTGATAATAACAATAAACCATCAAAAACAAAGTTAGGTTTGCGGTTTGCCAACAAAAGTACCTACATGTATATTATACTCGTAAATTCATGAACCAAAGTGATTCTTTTAATGTTTTACTTCTTTTATAGTATGGAACCCTCGGTGCGCGAGTCCTACTCGCACTTGGCCGGTTTTTTTAATCACGGGTCATCAAATATTGCACGAAAATGATTCCTGTAATATTTTTATTTGTTATAATCACTGATATAAATCCTGTTCAAACTCACGTATAGCTACGTCTTCAGGATTCAAGATTTATAACTTCTTTAATCTGGAATAAAAGCCTCTCGCATACTTTAAAACACTTGACAATCGCTAATTAGGTAGGTACTTTTGTGTTCATACCGAGTTTGTGTTCGTTTAACCGAGTGTTAATTATATATTATTATCTAAAGAAAATATATCTTCGATATACCATGAATACAGAACACCGAAAATAAATGCGGAATGAACTGCGTTTGCTATAATTCATTCTTTTAGTTGGAGGTTAGAAAATTCGAGCTCTTTTAAACATGAACGAAATTTGTTAGTCACTGCTCCTTCCATTCCCATAAACCCTTTCGAGTATCCCGGAGTTAATTGGATCTTTTGAAAAATTCTTCCCGGAGCAATTTTTCAGCTATTTCTTTTCTCGTTTGCTCTGAAAATATGCCTTTGATGTAAAAGTTCTTAATAATCAACAGTGTGTACGTAGTGTCCTAATTTCGATTTAAATTAATTGAAATAAGTTAAATTGCTTCTAAGTTCTTGTTAATGTTCGAATTCTAAGTAACAATATAACTATACTCATAGTAAAATACCACAAGAGAGACATTATAATCTCTCTCTAAGAACTTAGTGAATAAATTCTTGGTAACATGCAAAAGTAACCCTATTTTCATTTTTATAACGTCTTCAAGGGTCGTATCCTGACATAAATATAAAAAAATTGTAAACATGAACGCGTTTATAACATCCATGAATTTTCACGATAAAACTTTGCGGGTTACAGCCTGATTATGAACCATTGTAAGCACACAACGCAAACTCATTCTGAAGCCTATAGTAAAGTTACTGTATAATGTAGTGCTAATGTTTGCTGTTATTGGATCGTGACAGGCGTGCCTAATTCCTGTGAACAGTTCCGACTCGTCTACTACATCATAATTATTCGGATAATAATGTTGATGTATATAATATTCTTCACAAAACATATTATTGAATTTGACATTATCATCTAACAGTAATTTTATTACTAACTTATATAGTTAGTTTGGTTTGGTTTAATTTACTTTCGTTTGGTAAGTAATTCGCCCTTTACTCACAATTTTTTTTGCAAATACGACATTTCCTAGGAGTGATAGGTTTTAGAAAATGTCGTTTTTACCATGAAATTAACATTTTCTAACTAGACTGATTTATTGCCCCCAAAACCCCCTGTAGGTATACTAAATTTCATGAAAATCGTTTCCGAAATTCAGATGATATTTATACAAGAATGCTTGTCTTAAGGTATTAGAGATTATGTGGTATCAGCACAACACGTCTTTCTTTCCATTAATTGCTATCAGCTGTCACCGAGCAATCTATACATTTATTCTTTAGTCTATCTCTATTTCTTCCTCTCGCATCATTTTCAATCCCGCTCATTCTAAATGAAATGTGGAATACGTTTCATTTGTTAATATGTGTTAAAATGTCATGATTATATTTTTTGGTTAAAAAATAATATCCCAAACATTGATCATAAGATGTGTGAGAGTAGGAGGATATTTAAATCTAGATTAAGGTGGTGTCAAAATCACCAAGAACAGATAAAAATTGATATTCTTGCCGAAAAACACTGTGCAAAGGACTTCAGTGGGTTTTGGAAGCACACTAATAAGATTGAGAGCAAACCTGGTCTTCCTGTGTGTGTTGACGGAACGAATGATCCCAAAATAATTGCTAATAAATTTAAAGAACATTTTATTGTTAAGTCACCTTTGGGACCATCACTGTCGCAGACACCAGGGGGGAGTGAGTGGTGAATGTGTCAATACCAGAATATTGGCTAGAGACGTTACGAGGGCGGTAAAGTCTATTACAAAGGGAAAGTCCCCGGGCCATGACGGGCTGAGTGTGGAGCATATACAGCATGCTGGACCACATATATACAGGTTGCTGGCTCTGCTTTATAACCTATGCCTATCACACACATACATGCCCATCGACATGATTAAGACTGTGGTGGTACCGGTTGTTAAAAATAAAAATGGGGATCTATCAGATGTTAATAACTACAGGCCTATATCCTTGGCCACTATAATGGCTAAAATATTTGACAGCATTCTTAACACACAATTAAGTAGTTACCTGCAGTTGCATGATAACCAGTTTGGTTTTCGGCCGGGTCTTTCCACTGAAACCGCGATATTGTGTTTGAAAAGTGCTGTCAAATATTACACTGATAGACACACACCAGTTTACGCTTGCTTCCTCGACCTCTCTAAGGCATTCGATCTCGTCTCATATGACATCTTGTGGAAGAAGATGAGGTCTTCCCATATACCTGAGGAAGTTATTAATATCTTTAAGTATTGGTATGGGAATCAGTCGAATACCGTGAAGTGGGCGGGCACCATGTCGGACTCGTACAGATTGGAATGCGGGGTGAGGCAGGGGGGGTTGAGCTCGCCTTCAATTTTTAATCTGTACATCAATGGTTTGATCGAGGTGCTCAGCGATCAGCACGTCGGTTGTCACATAGATGGCGTCTGTTTTAACAACATAAGCTACGCGGACGACATGGTGCTGCTGAGCGCTTTGGTCTGTGGTCTTAGAAAGCTAC
Source organism: Coenonympha glycerion (assembly GCA_963855885.1). Classification (NCBI taxonomy): domain Eukaryota; kingdom Metazoa; phylum Arthropoda; class Insecta; order Lepidoptera; family Nymphalidae; genus Coenonympha; species Coenonympha glycerion. The sequence goes on along the minus strand of OY979637.1, from coordinate 7,358,917 downwards.
TGAGTATCTGTGAAAGCTATGCAGCTGGCCACGGACTCAAGTACAATCCAAAGAAGAGTCAGTGTATGGTCTTTCAGGGCGGGTCGAGGAAAATTACAGAAATGCCACATATTAAGTTAAATGGTTCACAACTGGAAACGGTGAATGTATTCAAATATCTTGGGCATTTAGTAACACCCACCCTGAAAGACGATGCTGACATTGAGCGGGAACGAAGGGCGATGGCGGTCAGAGCGAATATGGTGATCCGCAGGTTTGCACAGTGCTCTAGTGAAGTTAAAATTACACTGTTCAGAGCCTACTGCACTACATTTTACACCTGCAGCCTGTGGAGCAACTTTACGCAAAGATCGTTCAGCGCACTTCGAGTCCAGTTCAAAAACGCGTTCAGGATGCTGTTGGGGCTCCTCGGTACTGCAGCGCATCGGCGATGTTTGCCGAGGCGCGCGTGGATTGTTTTTATGCGATCATGCGGGCGCGAGGCGCATCGCTGGTGCGGCGGGTGCGGGAGAGCGCCAACATCATGTTGACGGTGTTGGCCAATCGTTTGGACTGTGCATATTTAAATCATTGCTGTGGACTGCATGTTAGGCACAGGGACATACGATGGTGAATGTGTTGGTTTAATTTGTTATTGCAATTTGTAATTGTTAATGTTCATTGTGATTTTTAATTAATTAACTTTTGTGTATTTTTTAAAATGTGACATGTGTAATCAGCGGCTCTTTAGTATATGTATGTAATATGGGTTTTAATTGCTTGAAATAAATTATTATTATTATTATTATTAAAAAAAATTAAAGCATTTAACCAGCTTTACCTCAATGCTTTGTATTCTGGTAAAGCCAGCTTTACCTCAGTCCTTTGAGATATTATTTTTTGCACAAATAATTGCACCAAAACCAAACAGTTGATACATTTCACCATTATTAATCTACAATCATTAACAATCAAAAAATATGTTCACCAGCCTAAGACTCCAATATAAATGTTATTTACTTTTATGTGTTTCGATGTCGCGCGCTTACTGATTTTATGCGGCACTTTATGGCGCATCCGGTACAGGCCATAAAATAGAGTTCCAAGTGATTGCAATCGGCCGATTCTGTAGGAATTAATATCCTTTAAAATTTATGATTTCTGTATTGTTAAGCCTGTGACTTTTTTAGTACCAACTTTGCCAAAAAGCAATTGGTAGCATTAGATACGTGTTTATAAGAAATTATTATCAAAGTGTATTCTTAAAAGTTATGTATTCTTACTAAACAGTTGCGACCAAATTCGTGACCCATGAGTTAAATTATAACAATCGTAATTTATATCATACATTTATAGCACCAAAATTACTGGGCAGGTGGTATTCTATAATATGGTCAAGCGGTATAGAAAATTGGGTTTTAATTGATAAAATTACTATACCTATCGCATTATTTAAGATTTCTATTTCATCGTCAACTGAAGTAATGAATAATGCAAATAAATTAAATAGAACGACAATTAAGTTGCTATTTTAGACATACTGTATACGTATAGTACGTAGTATCATTTTCGGAGAAATGTGTCCGTGAAATCAAAATTTTATATTTTGTTTTACCTACTTCATAGATTTACTTGTAAAGCTAAAGCAAAAAGTGCACCGTTTTACAACAAAGTACTTGTTCCTTATAAACTGTAAACCAAGTGAAAATATTTTATAAACTTTTTCCTAATTAAATATTACATACTGGCCTTAACGGGAATTGAAGATAAGTTTTAGACTTTACATAATAATTTCAGGGTTTTTCTTGATTCCCATTTATCCCTAAAACCTTATCTAAACTCCTTCTTGAATTTACTTAGTTTGTTCACCGCAATTTATCGGGAACCACTCGACAAAGTTGTCAACGTAAACGGATCTGAAGACGATTGGAGAGAGCGCGGCACAAAAACTGAATAGCTTCTTGGTGTTCAGGTTTGAGTAACTTTGTTAGGACTTGAATTGAGGAAAGTCAGTTTAAATTAAGATCAATTTCAAATAGCGAATCAACAAAGGTAATTAATTATTATGACACATAGTTTATGATAAGAGCACTAACAAAAAAATCTTTATATCCGAAAAAAGAAGTCAACTTATATTTACCTAGATTATATATGTAATTGTATGTATAAGATTTGAATGTGTGTGAGAGATATATATTTTATGAAGAGTTTTTATCGATTCCAAGTTTTTTAAAGACAAGTTTTAAAAAAGTAGCGTTTAGGACCCATTCACAGTACATGGTAGGTGGTATAATTAGTATACATAAGTGGCTAAAATTAAAAAAAATATAGTAATAATTTATAACAGTAAAAACTGGGACACCAATCACGTTACGTCCGTTGATTTTTATGCTGTATAGGTTTACGCTTGACCACAGTCTCACCTGATGGAAAGTGACGATGTGGTCGAAGATGGAGTTGATATAGAAAAAGAGTGTTAACAAAACTTGACCACGCTAATGGAGCCGATATAAAAGTAAAAGTATTAAAAATATTATATTCGGCGGCAAATATTTAGGAAAACAACTTCCTCTTCCTTCTTCTTATAATTTTCTTAAATGCTGAACATTTGATTTAAGTACCGGCCTACGCCTAAAACGAGCCCCGAGAGACCGCCCCGACTATTTTCTTTTGTTTGACCCCGACTTTTTTAACAATCCTTTTTTAAGAGGATTCCCTGAAATTTCTACAAGAACGTGAACATTTCTAACGATTTCGGGCTAAGGAATGCGTAGAAATCAGTCTTTTTTATTTTGCTTCAGTTCAAATTTCAATTCGTAGTCAGAAATTTAGGAAATTCGTAATGTAAAATTTTTAATTTTTTTATAATGATTTTTTTTTAATTTTTATGCTTCTATTTAACATTTTTTTATGTAACAAAGAAGCAAAATATAATATTAAATCTTACTCTTAAATCTCACAAGTTGGGAAATAAATATTTTTGACCTTGCTGGCGTATTTTAGGCACAAAAGCTTAACAAGGCTCAAACTTGCTCAGATTTGTGTGATTGTAACCACTAGATTGCAAATTCAGCTAACCAATTAGTTGACTACCTATATAACGAGTAAGTATATTACTTTTTCGTTCCACCCATACACAACCAATCTACAATCATAAACTAATATTTAGTCTTTTCTTTTTAGTTTACCTAGTGAATGTGTAAATAAGTTGTATAAAATTATGCTAGGTAAATAATAATTTGAAAAAACTAGTACATCTGTATATAAATGAATTCTGCACATTAGCGGTAACATCTACAGAACTTTGCAGTTATTAATCAGACTTCAGTAAGCTTATGAGCGGTAATATTTTCTTACTTTGTTATTCTCAGCTGCATTGTTAAAATAACTGTTTAATAATTGTTCGTTGTTTCCTTTTTTACATAAATATTCCGTACACGCTATGCACAAAATAAAATCATTTAATAAAATATAACTTTTAACTGTTTATGTGTCTGCCTCTACAAAAATAAATTATTTTATATAACATATGTAAATATAAAGAAATCTAACCAAATCTGCGAAACGACTGATCAAATTCACACACACCACCGTTTTAATTAATCACATTGTGGTTAATTAAAGCGGCTTGAGCAAACATAGACGCACTTATGGTATTCTGTTTCTCAGAAAGTACCTATACACTTTTAGATCTTCAAAGGGATTAGCAATTGTTATACATTTCCTTAGGCAATGACTCAAGAGATCTCTCTCTTGAGAGACTCCGAAAATTGTTATAAATTAATCACAATAAAGTATTATATCCTGAATAAGTATCATTCATATCCGAAATTAATACGTTAACGTTGAAAGTGTATTTTAGAGTGAAGAAAATAAAAGCAATAAAGGCAAACAGCTGAAACTAACTAAGACATAATGCATGTATGTGCAGAAGCTGGTAGATAATTGTTTTGTTAAACAATGAAATAGAACATTACTCATACCACACACGTTTCGCTTAGTTTGCCAAAGTTTATTAGATTACCACAGTATCGATTTTGATACATTAGGTACTTGTCTGGGTATTGTTAGCAAACTTTCACGTTATGGGCTCGCGGTTCAAGTACAAGTTCATATAAAACGATCGATTAAATGATACTTCAAGTAGAAGACGTTACGGTCGTTTTAAGCAATTTTAGTGACCTGCAGTTTAAAGATAATTACTTTAAATTTTTAACGTCATGTATTATGGGTCTTTAATGTAAATTCGCTGTGAAACAGAAACATTCAATGAAACGAAAGGAAACGAAAGAGGAAAACAATAAATGTAGGTAAGTAGCGTAATATTATAGAAATGATTGACATTACAAATTACCTTATATTATGGTTTTATCTATAACCATGAAACCTTACCTTTCAAAATACATCATATTTCAATTTCTTTTTTTAAAAAAGGGAATCGCCTTCAAAAACCAAACCCACTGAAAAGCAGCAAAATAATTTTCTTATAAATCTGGGTACATCTACTTAGTTTTTGAAGTCGGTGCCATTAGCCATACGAATTTTTAATTTAGTTCAGAGAATTTATAAACAGCATGCTCAAAATTATTTGCGAAATTTGATTGGACACCTTCAACAACTTCAAAATAAGAAGAAAATTCTCAATCATCTTCTTTTTGAAGTCCGATAAAATCTACACTGTTTAGTAAACTATTATACTGATCCTCTTTTTCATTGAGGAGTTCCACTCTCAGTCTCCGAAGATATTCATTGGATCTTCACTAATCTGAAATGAGACTACTTCTGATGTATGGCCTACTTAACAAAAAAAGCATCATCTAAATCGGTTGCGCCGAAGTCGAGATAATCGCGGTCAAACTTACAAACATATCGGTCTAACTGAGAACCTCTTGTTTTTTAAGTCGGTTAATTTACTAAAACCTTCTCCAGAATGTAATAAATACTTTCCTGAAAACCGCATCGAAATCGGTTCAGTCAAACCGCGAAATAATCGCGGACAAACATACATACATACAAACATATGGGTCGAATGCAGAACCTCCTTTTTTTGAAGTCGGTTAAAAAACAAAAATAAATACAAAGTAATTATCCATCACATAAAATCTATAAAATATATATTTATAATCTAAAACTTCCTATTACGTTACATTAATATAACAGGATAATATAGTACACTAAGTACAGCACAAAGATTTAAATCTTTGGTATAGCCAGAACTTTTTTATTTCCACTTTAGTGTTGTTACTCTTTATCGATTGAGCTAACATGATAGCTATCAGGGCTATTTGTACTATAAAGATTTTGGGGCATTCGTGTGAGCGTCGAAGGCTCAGATAAACTCACCGTGTGAACAACCTACATGTACCTACATCAATCACTCTGACACGAAGCCAGGTTGTTCGCCTAAATGGATTATAGGAAGTCGAGGCCCCGCCTGTAAGAGGTGAGTCTCGGATTTTTCTTGTGTATTTCTTATATTACAAACGATAATAAAGATTTATAAGCCTTTAAAACTTCATATCTAAGTACACCTTTCCTTGGTATCATTAGATTTGATATCGATGAACCTATTTGTATATCTTTTCGGAAGAATAATTAAAATTCTCCTTACAAATTTATCTTTACAAACTTCTAAATTTCAATTTCTTATATTATTACAAGTCCTATTAATAAAAAAAATTAAGCTTTTAGCTCTTAATATTTACACCGTGTCTTGGTAATATTACCTAGGATCGTTTATATTTTTTTCAGAAAAATATTTAAAATCCTTCTTACAAATATATCTTTAGAAACTTCTAAATTCAAACAAGTCACGATCTCTAGAACTCGTGAGGGGTTCTAACAAGGTTATTACAACTGCAAGATAACCAACTGTTCTAAGTTACGTTTAACGTTTCATGCAAATAGTCTAATAAACAATAGTAACAGGCAAACTTGGATCGTGAAATTTTATGCAAAAGCCCTAACGAAAGCTATAAAGACGAACGTGGGTGACGAATTTTTGATACTTAAATCTTGTGCGAGCAATAAGGGAATAGGCATTTAAATGGAAAACATCAAGAAAAAGAAGAAATGTTTTCTGAAAAAATATCACGAACATTGTCGCAGTCAAGTACCGTTCTACTGCAGAGAAGAGCCTCAAACTCAAAGTATAGAAAGGAGTAAGAGAAGAGAGTACACTGTATACCTAGCTTCAATATATATTAGGTATTCAACAATGATAAAGTTTATGCATATTTATAACTTTTGTGACAGAGTGGCATAAACTTTTAAAAAGCTTATCTAAATATTTGATGCAACGTCTTGTTTAGGTAGTACTGTACTACTCTATTAGCAAATAAAAAATACTATAATACAGTTGAAAAGATCCAATTAACTTTGGTAATCGAAAAAGGGTTTTGGCAGAATCGAAAACAGGAATGGATGAACGAATTCCAACGATGCTTTATATAAAAAAAGCAATAACCACCGAACAGTTGTAGACTAGTAAAGAATAAATTTATTTTCTGCTAAAAATAAAATCTATATATACTTGAATATTCGTATATACTCTTCTGGATGTATATCCAGCTTTATAACTAGAAATTATCCGGAGAATTAAAAACAATAATATATCCTATCCTAAACCTTTAAACGAGCAATTCTTGTATATATATTTCTATACTAGCTGTTGCCCGCGGCTCCGCCCGCGTGAATTACGATTTTTTTTACATAATATACCTTCCTACTGGAATTCCTTGATTTTTCGCGGGATTCTGGTGTGATGTTGTACAGAAACCTGTTCTTACTTTGCACGGGTTATCTTGTGGTGATTTTGAAAACTCCTTTTTCTTAATAATAATATAAAGTTTCATTAATACGTAGTTGAAAGATCAAAAGGATGATTTTAACTGTCGATATTTCGATACATTGGTACAAGTCGTGGTCACGTAGTGACCACGACCTGTGCCACTGGGTCGTCCTTTTCATCCTTTTCATTGTGATTTTTATTCTGAAACCATGAAATATGTCAAAAATTACTAAACCATGTGAAAAGTTGTACTGGTGGTAGAACTCTTCTTTCAGAGTTCGGCCGGGTAGGTACCACTGGGATAAATTACTCTACTTACAATATTCCCCAGCCCAACATAATATAAGAGTCTTTTAAAAATCTTTGCTTCATCTCAATACAATCCAAAACATCAGAATGGACAATGGCTATATATTTCCTTACTGGTCGGTTAGGATCGATAAGACCTAAGAGTTAAAAATATTTGTGAACCATTATACCCTTTCCATATTGCGAATGATAAAGTTTAAATCTGTTCATGTCTTACCTAACAGTGCCATCTTAATATAAAGTCAGGAAACAGTAAATAACATGACAGTTAATTTTTATTAAAAAAAATTCGGTAGTACCTATCTCAGAGTTTTACATTCAAGTTCCACATAAATTGTAGAGATATACGGTATAACGTAGTGATAACGCCAGTTACATGATTTTTGTTCACCCTAAAAGTGAAAAATTTTAAACCATACAAAATCTCCTGCTAAGCCTATTTATTTACGGCTGTAAGGGTACTCCAGTCTTACTTGAGCCCTACGTTCTAGCCCTAAATTCTTTGTGCATTCCGAGTTTCAAGTCACCTACCTACTTGAAGTTAAAGGTTCTGATGTCTGTAATTTCTGAACTACAAAAGTGATGATGATAAGATTTGTATGGAATAAACTTTAAAGAACCTCCTTTCTAACAAAAAAAGAATGAATGGAATCGGACAACGCGTTAATGAATTATAACTAAAAAACGTTTGGACTTTGATGCCGTTTTCCAGGGAAACCATGATGAATTTCGGGACAAAAAGTATCCTATGTCCTACCTTGGGGTATGAACTATAATCATGTCAAGTTTCATTTAAATCCATCCAGCGGATTAGCCGTGATGCCCGGTCGTGAAACAGACAGACAGACAGACAGACAGACAGACAGACAAAAATTAAACAAATTGCAGTTTTGGCTTCAGTATCGACTAAATAGTGTCCTCCAACAAAAATTTTCAAAATATCTTCAATGTACAGAATTCGACCCTTTACAGTTTTATTATAAGTATAGATAATCTGGATCTCGGGAACGGCTCGAACGATTTTCATTAAATTTGGTATACAGGGGTTTTGGGGGCGATAAATCGATCTAGCTGGGATTCATTTTTAGAAAATGTCGAATTTATACCATAAAAATAAAAATATGACTACTGCTGCCATCTATTGGCCACCGAGCGAAGCTCGGTCACCCAGATATTTTATTTTTTCACCACCATAACGACTAATGGCCCTCAATATTTTTTTAGGGTTCCGTAGCCAAATGGCAAAAAACGGAACCCTCATAGATTTATGGCTTTTAACAACCAAGTTTTTTCAACCGGAGTAGTCACGTTGATTAGTTGTCATGCCGAAAAATCGTCTTATATAAATATTTTAGGCTACTCAGCGCTTTTCACTTCTTCTGGAGCATTTTCCACAAATTCAGTGCAAAAGTATGCCTCGTACTTAACCGATTTATTTTTTATCTAACCGAATAACCTAACAAATCACTTAATACAAAATAATACCAACAAGCATACATTAATTTTATCGCCCAGATTACTAAATATTAAAGCAACATCTAATTTCATTAATCTTCTATGGTCACGACTTTTCTAAACAATTTCGTTAGCTGAAGGATATACGAATGTTATTATTTAACATAATAATATAATAACTATTCAAAATGAAAATGTAGACATCCATACACCTAACCAAAAGAAGGTCAACAATTGTATTCCACTGACTTCGTTAACATGAACACAACAATTCACGATTCAATGATTGTTAATTAATTAATATTTTTTTTAATAAAATCTCATAATAAAGAAAGTTTCTGTTGTGTATTAATTATGTTACTAAAGACGTTATATAAGTCAAAGTTGTCTAAATAAGCCACCCATATAGATCTTAGGCGCCTTCTTCCAAAACGGGAAGGGGCTTGTTTGTTTTTTTTTACTAATAGTTAAGCATAGGCACTCACTGCCGTATGTGAAAACAAGAATTACGGATCTTTAAAGCGTTCTTTTGCAGCGGAAGAGTGAATAGGCATCTTGTTAGCAGCAGTGTTAGTTGGCCAAAGGTTCGCTGGTTGGATGTATGCAGGACGCAAACAAATCAGCATACAAAATTGTAAAACGAGCTTACGATTGGGGTGGATAGCGAGATCTTCTTGAAGAGGCTCGAGTCCACAAAGGGCTGCAGTGCCATGATTAATTATAGCATTTGATAGAGTGTATTAATAACCCCAACTTTATTGGAAAAAATTCCCTGTTGATAGGTACTCGTATGATAAAATATTAAAACTTCCAATTAATAAGTATTTAGATGAGGTAACCTGTGGTAATGTGACTTCACTTTACTTAAATATTTTTGTTAATTGTAATGTACATATAATTTTCAAATCGAAAGTTATGAGACAGGACTCTAACCATTGGTCAGTAACCGCAAATTATTAACGAAAAAAAATAAAAAAAATCATTACCGTTGACATAAAGACCTTTTGCGTCTATTAAAATCATAGAAGATGCATGCAATGAAAGCTTAATGGTTGTCATTAGCGAGGAGTTACGAGACACACTGGTGGAGAGCATCAAAGTCGATTATTCCACGGCCGGCCGGAGCAAAAAGTGTCCGTTAACGATCCCTAAAGAGGACCGCAAACGGCGGCAGCGGGTTGCCAGAATAAAAAGGCCACGTGAAATACTTCCCAGCTGTCTATAGCATGGGGATATAATGAAACTCTGTAAGCCATAGGCTTATAAATCTATGGACGACGTGTGTAATACATAATTCACGAAAAAAGTGTCCGGAGAAAACCTATATAAACGAGGGTACATGAGTATTTTTAAAAAAACTAAAATATTGTAATTTATGTCTTAAACCATTCAGTCCCGTGTTTGAAAATTAGGCTAATTAATAAAAGTTATTGTATAGATAAGTTCAGTAATAAAATAAAGATAGAATCTAGATAGGTAGAAAAACATGCTTATAGTATATTTTCCTACGTATCTTTACCTAGTTACATAATAGTTATAGTTTGTGAATGTCAGCAAAATAGGTTTAGGAAATTTTATTGCTTCGGTATTATGCAATTGTCAAATATTCATTATAAAGCCGGATTCCTCAATTAATTTTCCCTTTCCCCCAATTTACCCAAAACTGTCTTATAAAGTCCTCAAGAAAATTGGATTTCGAGATAATCCACGTCGAGACAATTTTAATGCGACTCGGCAGAAAAATAGCCCTTTCAATGTACTTTTCATTTAATTTCATTATTATCTACTTATTTTAATAAAGCTAATTCATTTTACGAACGATCGAACTCTATGAAATATTGCTCAAGCCTATACCTAGTAATATTATATATTCGTTGCCTATACTATACGCCACTCATTTTTCTGTATTTATACATTCACATAAATTCCTATGTTGCAACTAAATAAATTAGTTTATTTACAAAACCTACAATTTATATTTCGACACGAGGTATTCTTATTAATTATTAATACAAAATATATTCTCTGCTTGCCTAAATAATACATCTTGTGATAAACTTCCCTAGATGGGTAACCATTTTCGTTATAGTTGATATGAAATGGAAAATATCAATTGACACGGCTCTACATTCGACTCTCACATACCTGGGTTGTGATTCTCGAAAATATAAAATTGTACATCGCAACCAACACCAGCCAATTGTTGCCTTGGCTCCATAATTGATGCAAGCATTAAAGACTGTTCATGCATTGGAATTATGCTTGAGTCAAAATGTACGATTTCTGACGGTAAATAAAGCAATAATGTGTTTAATTATTGATTAGATGATTGACATCATGTTTGTTGCTAAAATAGCGGTCGAGGCACTACGCAGATGCAAGAAATTAGCCAAGTTTCATATCCCATACTTATAAAATGTCATATTTAGAAAATACATATCATTTATTAGAAAGTGTCTCAAAAAAATACGATTTACTTAAACTTTCATTCAAAACCAGGATAACCAAAAGTGATATGCTATAGTATTTTCTCGAGATATTAAACGGGTTATTTTAGGATAAAATCCGAGATATTTTGTTATTTCTTTCTTAGGTCTAATCATTGAATTAAATCAATATTCAAAGCCACTATCCATTTACTTTTTTAGTAAGTTTTGTATTTATTTTACTATAAATTATGTTGTATTTTATTATATCTACTACTAATCGGCGCAAAATTGCGTCAGGGCCACAGAATACGATAATACTCGTAGTATGAGCCGGAACGCGACGGGTCTCGCTTTACAGTAATGCTCTTAACCAATCAGCGCATAGATGTAAGCTCGTCGCTGTTTTAAGTATTTTTGCAGAATCAAGGGGCTGTAATAAGGCAAAGTAATTATAGCTGCATTACTTCAATCCGGGATTTTGATTTACTGAGCAATATGATCTGGAAATCTGGAAACCATGTAAACTTAATATAATGAATTCCATATTTAAAAATCTTTAGGTAGGCCAAATATTTATTTTTCACATAGGCGTAAATAATAGGCTCTTATGAAAAGTAAAACAAAAAAAGTCAAAACTCTAGCCCGCCAGGTTCGGAAAGCGGTTTGCACTAAGAAAAACTGGCAAGAAACTCTGCACTTGCTCTTTTCAAAATGTCATAATATACAATTTTTTTCAAAACCACCACACCAAAATTCTTACATAGCTTTTAAGATATCTCGTGAGAAGATGGAAATATATCTCTATCATTCAAAGAATCCTTGTCACTGAAAAATCCTTCAATAGTACTTATAGTAAAATCACTGTCAAGACACATCTCTTAAATCAGGGTTAAGAGATGTGTCTTGACAGTGATTTTAAACCTGTGTAAAGGTACTCGTAAGACAGACTTCGAGATCATATTGTAGAAGCGTACAATCAACCCCACAAAGGATTTCTGTACCTTACACAAACGGTGTTATTCCATAAAAACTCATAAAGGCGTCTTTAAATAATATATAAATTAATGTCATTTATTCATAAAAATGTAAATACATTCTGTAATATATCTGTAATATATACCAATTATTACACAATAACAATTATTATCCTTGTAAATTCTGCCTTACGGCGTATGAATATAAAAAGAAAATAAGTAAATAATGTCAGTAGTTTGATATTTACATTTTTGTAATTATCATTTTTCATAATATTGTCAATTATAATTAAGAATTTTAAATACATAATTCATAAAGTCAAGAAAATAGTATTTCAGAATGTCAATAGTTGTAAATTTATAAAGTCAAAAATTAGTTTCATTAAAAAATTCATTTATATTGTAATAACATTTATCCATAAGTAAATCAAACGTACGTTTTTTAAAGATCGAACTGTCGAACTCCTTCTAGTTTATTGTAGCTTTTAAAGTATTAAGGATATTTCTTCAGCAATATAAGTATTTCATTGATATATGTTTATGTAAATATATTTTCTAAAATTGTTGTGGGTTTCTATTTCTTGCTTTATCTCGGGGATCTATAAAATTCATATTACCACCAAGGCAGCATTTTATAACTTCTGATAAGCAAGCTTAGACGTAAGCCTTCGCGAACAATTTTAAAGCCGCGACAAACTTAAAAACAAGTTTAATCCGACTTTCCGCGGACGCCATGTACCTTGATCCTGCAAGCTGCCTGCCTTGCCGCTGGATAAGCTATCCTAACTATACCATGACTTTTCGCTAGCTGATTTTAAAATAAATCTTCTAGGTCACTGAACTTACCTACTGAAAAGTTCGTACGTAAGTTGTAAATACGCCAGAAACATTCTCTTTACAAATCCCACAACTTAGGCGCTGAGTCAATAGGCATTTCCTAGGCAATTCCGGACTGTGTGACATTCAACCGCTAGACTAAATAATTAAAAAAATCCTAGTACAAAACAGGCGCTCGGATCAGAAACGTGGCATTATTATGCCTTTATATTAAATTCCTTATCCATAGAAACAGGACTGACTAACGACACAAAGAATAGTTAGGTATTTGTTATGCATGACCGCAAAGTAGATTTGGCCGAGTGTCTTTGAACGCTGAGCGGCGAAAGATTTTAGGGCTGAACCCTGAGTTCAAAGAATAGAATGCTGAACGTAGCGAGGCACTCAAAGACACGAGACCCAAAAAATTTTGTGGTCCTACATAACACAAAAATTTGGAAATGCTTTTCTGCCCTAGGGAACAATGAAAATGCTTACCCGCCCTGGGGAGAAATTAAAATGGTAGGCCGTACCTAGGGAATATGATAGCATTTCCCGCATTTTGGGCATTAAAGATCTCTTTTCCGAGCGGGTGAGATGAAAAATATTGTGTTACTAGCATTTACCCGCGGCTTCGCCCGCGTCATTTAAGAACAAAGTTAAATATTCAAGAATTAAACTAAGTACTCTGACAATGACTTCTATGTATCCTACATAGAAGTCTTTGGCGACAGATGTTAGATCCTGGCAATTTGTAACATAATTGAATATTAAGTGGCAAGCAAACTGAGCGCATATTCTAAAGGAGTGGTATTTTACAGAAGACTTGCTGTTTTTACTGTGCCACCGTAAGTACTGAGTAAATTCTGTCGAAATGGTCCAAAAACATTCAGTCAGGCTGAGTATTGATGAGAACTTATTTTTATGACCTATTTACAGTTTTCAGTGTCGATACAGTTTTCAGTGTGGATTACAGTTTTCAGTGTCGATATGGAGTCTAGAGTATTTATGACCTACTATTACGGGTTCCAGTGGTATGTATTCACTATTGAGTCTAAAGTATTTATGACCTATTGACGGTTTCGAGTGTATGGAGTCTAGGGTTCAACATATATTGTGAGTAAAGTTACGTATACGTATGTTGTGAAACAGTGAGAATTTACACTTCTAATGCAATCCCACAGGAATAGGTTTATTTTTCCGGGATAAAAGGTAGCCTATGTCACTCTCCGAGTCTTGAACTATATCTGTGCAAAAAATCAGGTCGATCCGTTGCGTGGCTGCGGCGTGATTGACGGACAAACAAACCAACAAACCAACAAACCAACAAACCAACAAACCAACAAACCAACAAACCAACAAACTCACTTTCACATTTATATATTAGTAGGGATAAAAGATTTAAATCTTCGGTGTATGTAAATGATATACTCGAAGATTGAGAGATAAAATACCATTTGATTCAAATTCAAGTAGGTACGTTTTAGGTGATCTAGATAAATCTTTGAAGGTAACTAGTGCCGCAAAAGCCTTTACGTAGCGTAAAGTGCTCGACCCGGCAGCGGCACAGCGATAACGATCAGTTCCTTGTTAGTAAATAAAATAGTTTTCAACGAATTTATTTTGAATCTGAAAATTCTTTTGGCGGTTTTCCAGAATATACGTATTTCGAGATACTTTGTTGTCTTGTTTATATCATTTAAACGACAAAGTTACTGCACCGTGAATTGAATGATAAAGGGAGAGATTGCTTAGACTCAAATTCTTCTACGTATTGCATCCTGGCTTAGGTTACCTATATATTCATAAAATGGAATGGAAAAAAAAATAATGTTTGTTTATTATATAGTTCGTATTAATTTATTTTATTTGTACATTATAGAGAATTACTTGTACACAAACGTAGAGAGGACATGCACAAGGACATCTTATACTTATTATGACGTACTCATTCTCAAACGTGCCTACCTATATTAAATTTGAAAATGAAAGTAAATATTTATTTGGTTATCTAGAGCTAGAACTACAGTCGAGATAGATGAGTAGAGTACCTACCTATTATGAATTTTTCATTTTTTTATCAAGTATCAACTGACCTGACTGATGTTATTCTGCAATGCGTACAAAAACTTCATCAAAATCGGTTAATCCGTACCGCCATTTTGTTTATTTGGCAGTATCTATACTGCCAAATAAATAAAATATAGTTACTTAACTTATTCAGCCTATCTGTTTAATAAGGTTCATTTTGTAATATTGATTGCACTTAAATCAACCATTTCTTGAATTTATACCCTGCAGGACCTCAAAAATGAATTTTGAATGCAAGTGAGCAAAAGAATTATCTTCTAATATTCCCAACGTTATCCGGTAGTTTAAAGTCGATTTATGGGCAAAATGAAGCAGTATATTATGCGAATATTAAGTTATTAAATCATACTACAGTTGGTCAAAACGTTTAATATTAGCGGTTAGATTTTGGCTGCCAATATTTAGGATATCGAAAATTTATGTCACAAAAGAAATTTTACAGCTTCATGGAATTAAAAACTCATTAACTAAAAGTTTAACGAGAATGCTTTGAGTCATATAATACTATCAAAGGTGTGAAGTCTGCTAATCCACATAGTTGGGCTGTGGTAATACCTCTCTTAATTTTGAAAAGGAGAATTTCTACGCCTATTGACAAGACATCGTATGACTTCCTACTTTTTGGACAGTAGAACAGATATTTTAAGTTTTTCTTTTTTAATTAAATCTACGAGAAGGCGCTCATATTTTAAAATAATTTATTTTTGTATTAAAGAAGATGTGACTCAATATAGTAGGTAATTGGGGTTTAATTTATGTACAAGCAAACTCTCAAATTCATTTATTTGTCCAATAGTGATCTGTAATATTCTATTTTTTAACTTATCAGGTTCTTAAGAGCAGACAAGTCTAGCGGCTAAAATAAGATATTTTTTCTTCATTTTACCAGCAGAAAAGTTTTTTCTTACAATAAAGTAGGTAAGTAGGTACTCACAAATGTAAGAGCCCTAAAATTATATCGGTCATAATAATATTTTAATGCCACGTTTATAGTTAATTTTTTAAAAGTTTTGTAATTTACAACTTTTTTTAACATTCACAATATTTAAAAATTAAAATTTTTTATTGTTCTACATATAGCGTGTGTATGTGCATACCTTATTACATAGATTCACTCAAATTTACTCGTATAAATCAGTTCATATTATATCTCTTAAAAAAACTCATCTATATTTTATGCAAAACTTATACTTAAATGTTGTAGATTCAGATCAGAAAAGTCATACGTCTGTGTCTGTCGAAGTAAGTCACTTACGAATTACGATTCACCATTACATTAGATACTTAGGGTTTAGTACAAGTGTTTGTACGAAATTCGAGTTGACACGAATCGCACAAACGAATCAAATTCCCCCATACATTCACAGCCAGCGCCATCTATGGACGTGGGACAGTGGCTGATCTACGGTTGTCAATAGATGGCTGTAAATGTATGGAGGAATTCGATTCGTTTCAGCGATGCGACTCGACTCAAATTTCGCACAAAAACTAGTACTAACCCCTCTTATATCGATTCGATACATTAATGTCCTCGTTAAAACAAAGTTTTCGAGTTAAGGGTTTGCCGCTTGTAATTCAAGATCGTATAAAATTCACTGAAAGGGCTCTTGAAACAGATCCTTACCGAGCGTAACTAAGCGAAGAACAATTTAACACCTACGTTTGAACTGAGTGCCCTTAATAAGTACTTGAAATATCTCTAGAATTGAGAAAGTTTTTGATTAATTTTTATCAACTCACAGTAGGTATTCGTACAATATTAAAAGTTACTCATAGCTTCAATTCGCTATCTTATATTTTTTCTAAATACCTGATACCAACATTGCTTCGCTTTAATGATCCGGTGGCAGTTAATGCCGATATAAATGTTAATATTTATTTAAATACCTAGTGAGGAATTTATTCATAACAGTAACTTTTGGGTTATTTTATTGTCGGACAAGCTGAAATAAATTATTACAGGCTCCATTAGCGATAAAGCCACCTCAAATACAGAAAAAGAGACTTAAAAATAAACATGAGTGTAAGTAAAATGGAAAATCATTTGTACGAACTTCATTTGCCATTTCAGAAATCCTTAACTTCTACTACAATCCTACTATGACGATCATCATCATGCCAAACAGGGTATATGAGAGTAGAATTATGGATACGCCTATTCAATGTTATTGATTGTACTTATAAATAAATTTAATTTGACTCGTTTAATAAAACAGGTCAATTGTGAACTGCGAATCTAAGTTTCAAAGGTCAATTCAGTTACAGCCAGTTTGTGGACCCAATAGCACACAAAATCACAGTCTCCGCAAATAGACGGGCAAATACTTAGTTAATTTGCGAACTTCTGCATTTCCATAAGAAAACTATTATAAACGATGTTAATTTTAGATTTTGCGCAGGTTTAACAAGCCGTCTCGGTCAGATTTGTGCATAATAAACACGGCTGCTTTGCTTTTAATATACTGTTTACCGTGAGCGGTGTATTCGGGGCGCTCTCAGCTTGTTTAGCTACAAGAAATTGCACACGTGGCCTGAATTTCTTAGCAAAATTTCTAAAAGAAACAACTTTGTTAGGACGCATAGAAAGGTTAGCACTAACGATATAATTTTACTTTAAAAGAGTAACTGAATATATAATTTATGGTAGTTTAAAAGTGTTTTTAGGGATGGTTAGTCAAATCAAATAGAAAAGCGTGGTAAAACGTTACATTTATATCGTTAGTTTTCTAAATTGAGCTCAAAAAACAAATTCAAGTTTGCAGTTGGATAAGAAAATTAATTCTTATGGATAAAGTACTATTATGGTATTCCGTGTTATGGATTACTTTTTCTATAGTAGTACAGAGCCGACGGTGCGCGAGTCCGTCTCGCACTTGGCCGGTTCATATCAATACAACATTAAAACTCATTAGAATCGTACCTAACAAAGTGAGTCAATGCAGTTTGCGTTAGATAGGCATGTTCTGCGTTAGTTATTTCATGATAGAAGAGACTCAAAAAGGCTAGTGAAAGCACGTCTCCATGACATGAACAGTAAAATAAGGTCAAAAGCATTAGCCACCAGAGCCCCCTCATTCAAACAAAAGGAATATAATAGTGCCCCCGTTTTCAGGTGTCACGATGCACACACTGCGTTTCAAATGCAAAAAGAGAAACGCATCAAAGGGACCCCCCGGCCGTGTTTAGATCGAGTGTGAAGATACGAGCCGCCGGCTGTGATGGATAAAGATTTTCTAACCAACGCTTCGAGCTCTCTCTCTGCTTCACGTTTGTAGCCAATACGCACGGCAACGATCTGCAATGCCCTTTGCGGAGTCTGTTTTTATTGTCACCTTCATCACTGATCAAAACTGACAAGCTGCTTCAACTTGTGATCTAATTGTACGAAGACGATGACGATTTCTGCCATGTTGCGGCGTATTAGACGTATATCTATCAAAACTTCAAATATCTCGGAAATGGTACCCTACATACATATCACCCTCATATTAGTCAATATCAATCAGATAGATCCGCAAGAGCCTTTTATGGCTGCCATTCACAAGGTTACCCTGTATTGGTGCCGCGCCCGTAGAGACCAAAAATAGAGAAAAGGTATATTCGCTGCACTCGCGTCTAAAATGCAGCGCTTTGCATCTGTCATTTCACATGCCGACGGAAAATAGGCATCTCTTGACAGTTGCATCAAGGCACTTCCATTCTATTTTAATATAATAGTAATAGTACCTATCCCCATTTTTCCTCTCGTTACAAATACTACAAGTTAGTGCTGGACTGCGAACTTACGTGATGGTAAGTGAGTGAGTAATAACGATGTATTCGAAGGTGTTATCGCACTAACTTCAAAGGGGTAACCCCCATCCTATCCTACTAATATATAAACGCGAAGTATAGATAGATGGATCTTTGTTACTCTTTCACCCCGCAACTACTGAACCGATTTGGCTGAAATTTGGAACATAGATAGCTTAACCCGGATTAACACATTGGCTACTTTTTATCCCGGAAAAATCCATCGTCCCCACGGGAACTGCGAAAAACCGAAATTAACGCGGGCGGAGCCGCGGGCAACAGTAATTGTATAAGAAACATTACAGTGCCATCATAGATTTATAATTATTATTATTTTTGTCATCACTTCACAAACTCTCAACTCAACTCAATCTCAGCAAAACGTAAGCCGAAACCTGATTCGTCGTTATTAGCAAGATTTTAGCATCAAAGTCGATTATCCTGCGCCAAGGGTGTATAAATAAGATTAGCACATTTGCCGTTAAGCATCCCAAAAACCGTACAGCAGACAGCACCCGGTTGGCGGAATAAAACGAAATAGCAATAAAAGTAAATCGATGCCCGACCCGGGCTGTTTAGCGTCCCGGATTAAATCAAACGTTATACGTCTTTGCAAATTACGGTCCCAGCTTATGTAGCTGGAATGAAACGTTCTCTCTCCAGATAAATAAACACAGGTGAAAAGTTAAATTACGAAAAGCCAAAACACTAAACAACTTAAAACTGATATCGCTGGCAACTTAAAACTTTTTTTATGGGGGAAATCTTCATTGAGATATCCAATCTGTAAGTAGATTAGATTATGTGGGATTTTTACCTACTAAAACCTGCTCGGATATCCTCAGCGCTCATGCACAATTCTAGGAAACAAATAAGGACAGGCCCCATGTACAAAACTAGTGTGACTATTTTTATTCTGTCAAATGGCGTATAACATGGCGCTCATAATGGCGCCGCATGTCACGCAAGTTTAGGCTAGAATTAATGAAATGCCATCATGCAATAGTTTTGTTATCTCTATGGAGTAGTTGCTATGTCGATAGTGGATAAAGAGACAGAGACCTTCTTTCTGACTCCTAATAAATAAGGAACCAATTGTTATTTTAATGATCAGAACTGCCTTTGATTTTCCTGGATAGAATTAATTGGGTTACGTAAATCGTAATTAATAAAACTCATCCGTGCCTAACTGATTCTAAACATCGTTTGAAATAATTATTCCTTGATGAATCAAACAATGTCACGGGTAAATGACAGCACAATGTTTGCGTTAAGTAAATGGAAAATTATAATTGGCGTCGCGTTGCTGCAGCGATTCTGTGAGTATATTGTAATTATACTCCTGAGATAAGACACGGAACATGTAATTAAAATTGTGTATTGTTATAACTAGGGGCATTCCGCTTTAATTATCAGAGTAAAAAGAAATAACACACATTCGTACTGGTGCAGTTAAATTGGCAGCGAGAGAACGACTCTTGATACTTATATTATTTTACTTATACCTCGTAGACCGCGACTGTTTGAGGACAGCCGAACCCAAAATTTTGTTTTTCTCTTTTCAAGTTTGTTCATAAATACAATAAGATTTAGCTGACGGTACGAATTTCTCTGTGCACAAGTTAATAATTTTTTATAGTCAGGAAAAACGGACGGGTTCTGTGAGTGAAGCTTGCACCCCCTGGAAAAATGTCTGTTTCCCCGCTGGACCTGCTGGCGGGAGTACGGGATTCAATGCGCAAGTACTGTGCAAGTAAATACTAATAAAGTATACTATTATACAATACATTTTTTACACTATACAAGTTAGTACTTGACTGCGATCTCACCTGATGGTAAGTGATGATGCAGCCGAAGATGTTTAAGTACTAACTTGGAAGGGAAGTAAGGTCACCCCAACGGTTTCTATACAGCATCGCACCGGAACGCTAAATCGCTTGGCGGTACGTCTTTGCTAGTAGGGTGTGTAGGACCTGAGCCAATTTAGAAATTATAAAATTCCAAAGTGGCCCGTGGCGGGAATCGGACCCGCAACCTTCCACTAGAAATTGAGCGCGTCCCCTGCGCCAAGAGGTCGTCAAAAAAACATAGTAATATATTAACCGCATGGGGAGCGATAATATTTTTTTAAATTTTAAATCTAAATCTATCATTTACTAAAAGAATTTTTTTATGTAAATGTCAAAAAAAAGCGCTTTAAAACGTATCACTGATACAGAGATTTATGTTAGGGCCAAATCCTGGAGGAATACATTATTTTTGTCACCATGACATGGGCCTTTTTTCTTTAAAAGGGTAAGATAGAAAGCTGTTTGATGTAGGTCACTTTTAGAGGACAACATGATCTTTTATTTTCGTATATATTATGTGATTTATAAACATTACAAAAACTGAGTAAACAAAATGTCTGCCAGTTGATAGATGTTATTGTATTTCTCAAAGATTTAGGTAAGTGGTTTAAATTTTTGGTAATTCTTTGTAAAAATATTTTTTTTTGTCTATACAATTGTGAATTGACACTGGATTGAAGCGAGTGAAATACTTTCGAAAATCCATAACAATATGTTTTTGTTTAATTTTAAACAAGATATTTAAGTTTTTCAGAGGAGTTAGTACAACAGCAGCGTTACAACTGCTGGGTTAGTACAAGTTTTTGTATGAACAGTCACTGACATGCGGCTGTCAATAGATGGCGTTGGCTGTAAAAGTATGGAGGAATTCGATTCGTTTATGTGATGCGAGTCGACTCAGTCTTCGTAAAAAAACCTGTACTAACCCCATACCCCACAGATCCCAGTTTAGACTAGACGATAGTGAGTGTGAGTGAATACATAAGTCCGGAATATTTTGGGTTCATCAATTGACGAATTTATTAGTTATTTTAAGAAAATTAGAAAGGTAATGTAAAAAAGTAAAGCTAAATACGAAGCAGTACCTACTTCATTTGATAAAAACAACCAATAACGCGAACCGCGATATTAAAAAACTCAATAAATGTTTTCCGAGGTTGCTTTGAAATTGTATTCGGATGTGGCGGGCGAGGCATTGAAAGTGGTGTTTAAATAGGCTGGTAATCCCACCAATATTGAAATATCTGCGACAATATTCAAGCGGAAGGCGGTGATCCCGTTTTATTAAAACACGAGTTTGTTTGCTCTGCAGAAAAATCATAACCATGCCTGCTGGTAGGCAGAAACTATAATATATTTGTTGTATTGACATGTTACTTTTATGAAATGTTTCTTGTATTATATTTGATATAGGTATGGTAGTCTTATTTTTTTTTCCCTATTATAAAGTACCATTGCCAAAATGGATACTTTACAATATTATACTACAATCTAGCTTATGAGCTAATTAGTAATATTATTCTAACTTAAATTTCCTATTATTGTGGTAGTCTTATGAAGGCATTTTTCTCAATGATCAAATGTTTGTCTACATGTTAAGAGAAACTACTCATGTGTTATACAATACAACGCATAACAATTCTAAGGTATAACATGAAAATATTATTATATATTTTCACAAAGACCTAACTTCTTATGAAAAGTCAAAACTCTACCTACAAATTCAGATTCTAGTATTGCACCGAGAAGAACTGGCAAGAACCTCGGATGCGATGCAACATCGGGTAGATGCAAATCATCAGCATGAAGAATACCTACTACAGGTCGTTTTACTCTTGACAATTATTGTTTTAGCAACATAGGACACTCGAGTAGAAATCAAAATAAATTTGAAGACGACTTTAATTTGTCTCTAATACTCCAATATAAAGCATTAACGGTTGTAAAACAAACATAAAACGTGCCGTAACTGTAGTTGTAAATAAGTACCTAGATTCGAGAGACCACTAAATGTTACTTAGGGTGAATACACAATTCATCCAGAAGACGGGAATGATTCCTTTTATGTTTCCGCGTAACAAGTATTAATGGTCCATCCCAGGACCACCTTCCGCAGACGAGCAATTAGAACACCCTCGTCCTATAAATTGAGAACTAAGAATATGATTATTAATACCATTTTTAGTATCCTCATAAGTAATATTTAAAGGTTCCTTGGACAAAAGAAAGAAATTATTTAGGTAGGTACATAAATATCGCTTGTTTATATATAAGTAACTTTTTTAAAATATCCACAAACATATTGTCTGAAAATCACTAATAGAATAGAAGTTATGTTTTTGAAAGTCAAAATTATGTTACACGTTGAATTATTTACGTAGTAAAAAAGAAATTTTCTGTTCATTAAAAACCCCAGAAAACAGAAAACAATTATTTTAATGGTGGGAATTCATAAAATGCCAGTGTCGGTTTCGTCATTAATTTGATGGACATAAAATTACTTTTCTGATAAATATCTGTAACAAATGTAGGTAAAGTGCCGGCGAAAAGATTTTAAAAGAAAGAATCGTTTTGCATTACGCTCCACTGAATAATTATTTTGTTTTTATTGATGGCGTCTTTTTTATACACTGAAACGCAAATACATTATTCTTTCGGTCAGATTGTATTTTCCTAGTGTTTATATTTAAAGCGCTCGAGCTAAAATAAAGTACCGCTACCCAATAATAATGGCTTTAGGTAGAAGATGACAATTTATTCCCTTATAAATTCTTGTAAACAAAATTGTAACTGTCACCAAAATGATTCTTTATGGTTGTAACGTTTACAGGAATGTGGAATTCAAATTGTAGACCCTTTTCACATAAATACCCGTACCAGTCGTAGAAACAATATGAATGAAATATGAAATTGATAGATATAGAGAGAACAGGAATTTTTACCTATAATAATCCACGGTATGTAGCTATTCCTATTCCATAATCAAATCCTTTCAGTAAGTACTTGTGGCGTGGCAGTATATTCACGTCATTAAATAATAAATTAAATAAATATTGACTGGATATTTCTTAGTTGACAACTAGACAAAAAGAGGGGGGTGTGAGGGAAATCTAAGGTTGAAATTTCAAAGTAATCTGAGCCTACTCGTACCGTATAATATGGGGTATCGTCTTACTTATTTTGTAGTAAAACAGCTTTTTAATTACTTACATCCATAATTGTTTTTGATTTATAGTGAAAAATGACAAAAAATACAGATCCCTCTTATCACCAATACTTATCCTTATCTCGCGCTGTTATCTTCAGTCGATTAAAAATCAGTAATAATCAGAGGATATGAAAGAATTGAAAAACAGGAAAAATAAAAACAGGAAAAAAACAGGAAAAATAAAATCAAAAACTTGGAGCTTTAATTAGTTTTTGAGCTAGAATAGTTTTTGGCATTACACATTAAACTGCTACAAATATAGTTAGTGCTGCGGCTCGTTAACAAAAGCATTTTATTTCGTTTTTAGTACGGAACCCTCGGTCCGTGAGTGTGACTCGCACTTGTCAGTTTTTTAATATAAAACTTATTTTACACATATCTACAGTCATCTAAAAGCTTTTAATTTCGCAGCACCAAAACATTCAATTGAGTACAAAATTCCAAACAATGTAAAACTGTGCACTATGCGGATAGTTTCCAACTCAACAATACAAATTCGTAGCCCGCGCGCTGAGTTGCATGGAAATAGTTCGATATTTGCGCGTTGTACAGTAACAGAATGAATCGGCGGTCAGTGTTTGAACAAACGGTACGCAACGGACCGTAAATGTGAAAACGAACATTAGGGAAGCTAGCTGCACCGTTGATATACAAACTGTAGGGTTAGTACAGGTTCCTTACGAATTTCGAGTCGACTCGCATCGCATAAACGAATCGAATTCCTCCATACATTTACAGCCAACGCCATCTATGGACGTTCACTGAGATGCGGCCGTCAATAGATGGCACTGGCTCTAAATGTATGGAGTCATTCGATTCGTTTGTGCGATGCAAGTCGACTCGAAATTCGTACAAAAGACTATACTAACCCCTCTCTGAAAACTGTTTCCAACTTCCGTTGGTAGGTGGGTAGTCCTATGAAATATTTTATGCTGTATTTAAATGTTTATTACTCCTTAACTTCGCGACTTTTAAACCAATTTGGTTGGAATTTAAAATGGAAAAAGCTAATACCAAGTAACGTCATAGATTTATACAAAAACACTCATTCAATCAAATACACTTTCCATATAATATACTGGAAAATTCCACGGTTTTTGCGGGATATAATAGTAATAATAATGAAGTCTTTATTTACTGAATAATTGCTTTATTAACTTTTTACCGTTATTAACTTTTTGTGATCTGTAAAAGAGAAATATCCAACCATGCATATGGTTTGCTGTATCTCAAACATTCTATTGTACTTAAACCATTTATATGAACTATTCTATCTATCTGTGAAAACCACATGAAAATCCGATGCGTGATTTTGAGTTTTTGCGAACAGACATACAAAGGTTGAGGCCTTTATTTTATAAAATGTAGCGATACTCCAGGTGCGAAAATAATTATTTCGATATGCATATAAAGTAAAAATGAGATTACTACACAAATACCTAATATGCATCCCTTACAATCTTTGCTCCATCTAGCCTGACTCGTAAGGTGAGAGCGGCTTTCACAAACTCGCTGACGTCAGATTAATAACAAGCCAGTGCTGTATGCACAACAGAGAGCAAGTTGGCTTGTTAAGCTTTTGTGCCGAGTAACCACTGCTGCTGAACAAAATTACTTCTCCTATAGCGAACTTTTATTTGCTCACGAAATCATTTAAGTATGATGATAATGACTTACTGTTGAAAAAACCTTTCTTCCATAGTAGGAAGGATATAAATAAGCTAACCAACTGCATTTTTTGCGAGACATGGGCGAAAACTGACAACTTTCTTACTCTACATTACCTAATTGCGGTATAAGAGCCGAGGGCGTTCTTAAGTTAATTATAACTATAGTTATTGTACCTAATCCTAAAACCTCAAACCCACCATTTTTGTAGAATCCTCATTCCTTATTATTTCATTGATTATGATAGCATAATATATTTTTGATTTTTGACAGAAATATATTGAATTAATTGGAAAAAAATATAAAGATAAGAGGTAAATTTTGCTCTCAAACATAAGATTGAGGATCAAAGCGCGTCCCGACATGTGTACCTCATATCGAGATATTCCGAACCGGTACCTTATTTCTGGATATGAATAAAATTCTTAGATAAATTGAGAGTTCGAGAAACATATCGATATCTTTATTTATTCAAACCTATTCTTTTGAACGCTTTCCTTGGATTTTCTACGCGTATATTGTGTTTTCCGATACTACACCTAGCCACAATAAGTCGACATAATCTTTGATTGATATGAATTTTATATTGGTTTCCTGATGGTGAAATTTTTTGAGTTTTAATTTATTTAAATCGTTATAATAGTACAAGTTTTAAAATTACCATTATCGTTTATTTACAAAATATGCACCGAAGTTGCGTAATTGACTGAATTAATGCATCATAGAAATAATTAGGGTTTAATTGCAAAACAATCGCTACACAAAATAAACCAACGCATATAGTCCTTAAAATTACTATGAATGCTTAAGCCCTCAGGTATTTAAACCTGAGGGCTTAAACATTTTGAACAAATAGATATTCGTTTTAGAATCTAAAAATTTAAAATAAACTTTTTCGCTGATTGGGCCGAAAATGCACATGAACTTTTCTCCTAACTCTGCTGTATATTATTCTGAACTTTAGTTTACCTACCGTATTCGTTGTGTCCAAAACTAAGAGTAACTTTATCTGCCAATTAACGATGCATCCACTGACGGTCAAAAGTCAAGTCATCTACATCTTTCTATAGGTAGGTATCTGCGATTTTTAACTTTTTATTTTACTCCTATACATTTCAATATCAGACCTATAATACTAGAATTACAGAATATACTATCGTTTACGTTTTAGCAAGCTCTGCGGTATACTGATGCCATCTCTGATTCATACCAACCTCAATATAGACTAGCAATTTCTTTCGTTAAAGGGAACTAAAGTTCCTTTAGATGAATATCTCTAAAATGTATTTTTATATAGGATTATTTGGTCCCACTACTTCGTATATTTACTCGTATGTTTAAAATATAGATGCGCTCTAGCTTATTCAAGTTACTCTACAACCTTACACAATTATACATTGTATTTGGTACATCTAAATTCTATACCAAACCAGTGTACGATATTCATAAGATAAAAAAATGTAGTTGCTATTCTCATTGATTTAGTTCATCAACTATATTAGGTATACACAATATTACCCCTGACATTGCTATACACACCTACCCCTGACCTGGTATAGACATTTTCCAAACTATTTATTTATTTTTATTGAGTGGCAGTATGAAAATTTGATGTTATTTCTTCTGCACTTATATTTCCATAAAAAGGTTTAAATTCGTTCCGGAAAATTTTAAGTTTGAAGTATTGTTTGTTTGATGTCCTGTGGGAATTTTCGCCGTGCCATTTCCACGACACGAACTGAACACTAGATTTCGCAAAGCGAAACTGAAATACCTACCTATATTTAAACTAGGTCACCGAACAGTGCTACCAGACCTAAACGCTGGACATAATATGGCAATTGCCAATATCAAGAGCCTATTTTACGTTTGGTTCTTAGGGTGTGTTGGTTTGAAATACCTTCTGTAGGCATCACATACAGGGTGGACATCTATTAGCTGAAACAACTAAGACTGTGGTTTACAATACTTATCCTAATAATCCTAATCCTAATATCCTAATCCTAATAATAATATTATAAAGGCGAAAGTTTGTGTGTATGTTTGTTACTCCTTCACGCCTCAACTACTGAACCGATTTAGCTGAAATTTGGAACATAGGTAGCTTATAACCCGGATTAAAACATAGGCTACTTTTTATCCCGGAAAGATCCGTAGTTCCCGTGGGATACTCAAAATACCAAATTTTCTAGAGCAATCTATAGCTACATCTATAGATAGATTGTTCAAGCGAACTTGCTTGAAAGCATGTTTAAAGGTTGGAATAGGGAACAATAACGGGAAAATGACGTTTAGGATTCATGAAAAAGCGAATTTGACGCGGGCGGGGCCGCGGGCAAAAACTGATGATATTATCACTATAAATGTGAAAATGGCCACTATGTAGGTTCTGAACATAGCATTGTACGCATTTAACAAGTGTGTTTTAGTTGAACAAGGGGATATGGGATAGTAATGCTATAAATAATAATGCTATAATGCTATAAATAACGCATAATGCTATAAATGTGAAAATGGGTACCCGTATTATAGGTTCCGACATTACAACTGTTTCGCTATTAGCATTTTGTGTTTTAGTTGAGCAATGAGATACAGGTTAATCCTATCCTAATCCTAATCCTAATCCTAATAATATTATAAAGGCGAAAGTTTGTGTGTATGTTTGTTACTCCTTCACGCCTTAACTACTGAACCGATTTAGCTGAAATTTGGAACATAGGTAGCTTATAACCCGGATTAAAACATAGGCTACTTTTTATCCCGGAAAGATCCGTAGTTCCCGTGGGATACTCAAAATACCAAATTTTCTAGAGCAATCTATAGCTACATCTATAGATAGATTGTTCAAGCGAACTTGCTTGAAAGCATGTTTAAAGGTTGGAATAGGGAACAATAACGGGAAAATGACGTTTAGGATTCATGAAAAAGCGAATTTGACGCGGGCGGGGCCGCGGGCAAAAACTGATGATATTATCACTATAAATGTGAAAATGGCCACTATGTAGGTTCTGAACATAGCATTGTACGCATTTAACAAGTGTGTTTTAGTTGAACAAGGGGATATGGGATAGTAATGCTATAAATAATAATGCTATAATGCTATAAATAATGCATAATGCTATAAATGTGAAAATGGGTACCCGTATTATAGGTTCCGACATTACAACTGTTTCGCTATTAGCATTTTGTGTTTTAGTTGAGCAATGAGATACAGGTTAATAATATTATAACTATGAAAACGGGTACCTATATGATAAAGGTTCTGAACTAACTTCTGTTTCGTTACTGACAATGTATGTTTTAGTTGAGCTGTGGGATATGGTATAGTAATTAGTAATGCTATAAATGTGGAAATGGGTACCTACCCATAAAGGTTCTGAAAGTACAATTGTTTCGCTATTTATAATGTATGTTTTGGTTAAGCAATGGGATACAGGTTAATAATGCTAAAAAGGTGTTCCTGTATAGTTTTTGATATTAGAACTGTTTCGCTATTAAAAATATGTGTTTTAGTTGAGCAATAGAATATGTGATAGAAATTATGCTATAAATGCGAAAATGGATACCTATAAGGTAAAGGTTCTGAAATTATTTCACTCTTAAGCGGATACGTTGATTTTATTTTCGTCCTTCTCACTCTTATGAATACGTTGGTGGGTTAGGTTAGGTTAGGTTAGTATGCAGCGTTGCGGAAGAATATAACAGAAAAAGGTTGTTTTACCTAATTACTTCAAAAACTAAGCCAGTTATTTAAATGTCGTTCTAAGCGTTTTTGGGAATTATTTTTTACCGATACATTAAAACAAAAATTACAATTATGTCCATCGTAGTTTTCGATGGAAAGTAGAAAAATTGAGATTTTGGAGCAATTTTTGGGAGAACTTTTTAACGAGAAATTTTTATCCAATCGTGTTTCTGAAGTTAGGTTAACACATATGCTGTTTTTTTCCCAGAAAATCTAAGACTCCCACGGGATTTGTAAAACCCCGAAATTCACGCGGGCGAAG
This sequence comes from Coenonympha glycerion, assembly GCA_963855885.1. Taxonomy (NCBI): domain Eukaryota; kingdom Metazoa; phylum Arthropoda; class Insecta; order Lepidoptera; family Nymphalidae; genus Coenonympha; species Coenonympha glycerion. The sequence goes on along the minus strand of OY979637.1, from coordinate 7,329,549 downwards.
CCGCGGGCAAAAGCTAGTAGATTTATAAACGTCGTCGCTGGATTGCTTATGTTAAAATTCACAAAATAATAAAACCTCACATACAATTTAGAAGTAGAGCAAGTTGACCAACTATACTTAGTGTGTGCTTTACAAACAATACCCGTAACGACATATCAGTGTATTCAAAGATAGGTGCTATTGTGCTTATAAAAGTTTACTAAAGTATTCGTGTATTAATTTCTGTCAAGGCCGGACTTTTGAGTTGAAAAGTCATTATCTACTCACACAGTTCTCATATCTTCGCGCTTGATCTTGACGTGGGGGTTCCTTTGATATTTTCCCTTTTTGCATTCGAAACGAAGCATGTGAAAACGGAGATTTTTACGAGTGTGTTCCTTTTGTTAAACTCAAACTCTCGAGAGAGGTCGCTTTTCTAACTAATCTTTTGTAACAAAAGAGGTCGCTTTGGTCCATCAAATTTCGGCTGATAACCATATGGAGAATATGAAAATGTTTAATCTAATTATTCCACAGTGTATCAGTGGTAACTTTAACTAAGTATCCGCGTACTGAAATTTCACCAGAAGGACACCAGCGGGGCTAGACAAAATAACAGTCGCTTAGCGTTGACGACAGAAGATAAAAATGTATGGACAAACCACGTCACTGTAGAAAACCGAATAGAGGGAAACACGCTGATTTTGAAAATCGAGTACGACAATTTGAACGCTCCCTGGCGTTCTCGCCGACGTAATTGTAGATAACTTTAGCGTACTGCGCGTGCGAGCGACAGCGGTAGTAGCGGCCAGTGAACAACGGTACGCATGGAGTAGGTACATTCTGCTTTCATATGTTTTGTACTAGTGGTCACGTGGTTTTTCTACAGTCGTCTACGCTTAACTCTTATGTTACACTGTCTAGCCCTGCAGAAGGCTTCGTGTCTTCTTTGGTTATGCTGTACATTCAAATATTTCAAAGAAATTGTTATACTTTTTCAACGATATAACATCAAAGCGTTGAATTAAGGAAATCTACCATGATTTGACAAAGTTATAAAAGTTTTATAGAAAGAATACAGAGTCATAAAATTAATTAATACGTGAATGTAACGATAGCATACAAAATATGGGTAAAATAATTTATTCCTACACCGAACTCAGGGTCTGCCTGATTTCTATCATTACAAACAAGTTACAGTTATTCAATAAGTAAACAATTGAAAGTCGATCCGCTGAAAAACCTCTCGTAAGCTAAAGTATTCATACAAATTTAGTTTTGCTTGAATTTATGAACTATACGTATCGGATCAATTTTAAAAGCTTAGCAAACAAGGCTTGAGAAATATTGGGTTTGAAATTCGTTTTATGGAAACTCAAGCTTAGGGAGAGCTAGTTTAGTTGTAGTAAAGCATTGTGCCCCAACTGATGTGACGTGGCTCCCTAAGCATACAATCTTCCTTCGATTAATAGTGCGATGTGGACTGATGATGATGAAACGGACGGCTGACTCCGTCTCATGAAGTTATGAGTTTCCTACCATCACATTATGAGAATCTGGTAGAATGCCCCGAAGCGTTTGAGACAACGTTAATGTGTACAACTGTACTTCTGATATTATGAGAATCTGGTTAAATGAGAATCTGGTATTATGCGATGCAGCGACAAAACCTACTGGCACGGCGCGGCGTTATGATGATTTCAACTGTATTGTCCACTTTATACGTCCCAAATCTGGGCACGGGTCTACCCTAACAACGGGAGACGTTTGATCATAGCCCATCACGCAACCAAAGTGCCGGTTGATTGGCTTCGCACACTTACGAGTACATTTTGGTGTAATCTCAGGCATGCAGGTTTTCTTGAGATGTTTTGCTTCCACAAACACACATCACGTCGAAATGTCAAAAGACGCGTCCGTGCTACATGAATTCCAATAATAATAATAATTATCAAAGTATTTGGCGTGCATAGTAGTGAAGGGTTCCTAAATATTAATGTTGTGTCCCTATAGAAATTGAATCTTGATAATCAAATAAATACTAAATCTACTAACTAAAATTCTAAATCCTTAAAAGGAAAATACATTTGCGTTGTCTGATAAAGAGGTTCTGAAACTTTTAAGATTTATAGATCGTTTGTTCAGCAGACAAGAGAAAAATAGCAAGAGTTAGTTCTTGCAAGAGGGACGATTGCTGCAAATGGTGCTCTACAAGTATTTGAGATTGGAGGCTAAACTTAGTTTTTAGTACATGTTATTCAATAAAATTATAGACAAGTAGATGTTACTCATATTTTGCTTAATTAAATCGACTTAAATAAGATAACAATAATGAATAGGTAACTATGTAAAAATGGTACAAATCCACTTGTCTAAAACCCTACTATACTCGTAATAGTATCTTCTAATACTACACGGCAAACGTTGTAGTAGTTTTTCCCCATTAGGGAAATGGAAAACATAGCTTACGTCCTACTCTCAGACCTACCAAACAAGCACAGAAAATTTTATAATAATCAGTCGAGCCGATTCTAAAGATTTTGTTACCAAAAATAGAATTTTATACATGCGGTAATAAATAATTTCCATTTTGCATGGAAGCATATTGACGGAGGTAACCTAAAATTTCGTTAAACGTCATAAATCTTCCGATTTTTTCCTTTTATTCTCATCTCAACCCGGTTGCAAAGGAACAGAAAGCATTTAAAGTCTTATAACAGCTTTTAAAAGTTAAGGAATGCAATCCAAAAAGCCATTCACTTTCGTAGCGCGTTCTCTCGAATTGGCTCAGATCCTGTTGACAACTTTATCGAGCGGTTTTCGATAAATTGCGGCGAGGGAAAACTAAATAAATCCGTGAAGGACTTTAGATAAGGTAACGGTTTCGGTAATGTCTACCGAATGCCGACGCCGTAATGCAATCGGAAACCAACCGAAACGTACACTACACACAGCCGGACCGTATCGAAAGGTTTTTTCACGAACTCTAAGAGATAAAGTGGATTTCCATTACTATAATATTATTTCATTATAGTTACTTACTATATTGAATTTTGGAACTATGTGCAGTTATGCTTCTGAAGGTACGTATTGTTCTAACCTTATTAAATCTAAAAGTGGACAAAAAAGTTCAATCTATACATGCGACGTTTATTGTAAATGAAAAAAGATCCGTAATGTGAAGCCGTATAAGTTTTATAATGTTTAATCAATAGACATATACACAGGACCTGGCGACTGGTGTCAAAAAAGTTTGTTTTGACACCAACAGCGTCAGTTGTAAGCCTACCGCAGTACTATCTTTGGCCCACAAACCACAGTTCACGCCACAGATCGTTGTGTTATTACTCCGCACGCGAGTTTCCACAGAGACGAATTCCCACCATGTTGCGCCGTTATGACAAGTGGCGCTACTTTTTTCTTGTATGTAGACAATTGACGTAAAATGTTCCGATGGACTCATCCTCAGGTTCCTATCAGTGGTTTATTGTTATTCGCTAGTCTACCCTAGTCGTGCTGTGGGCATGATTTTCCTCTCACAGTAATTTTGCTATTCCGCAGCGAATGAGGCAGGAGTCAGGGGCGAGGGCCGATGGATCCCGTTCTCCGGCTCGTTAACGGCGAATGTGCTAATCTTTGTTACACACTCCGCGCTCGCTCGTAATCCACTTTGATGCTCGCCGGCGGCCCGCTTCGTAACTCCCACTAATGGCGACAATTAAGCTTTCAGTTTTTATCCACGCAGAGATTCGTTCGCGGCGCTCTAAGGTCATAACAGAAAATGGAGTTATGCAAAACAACTCCGGCCGTCGAGGGTGAAATCATACTTCGTTATCTTTTCATTTGGTTTGAAATAACTCAGTAACTGGCACTGGAACAATGGTGCGCGGAGGTTTATTCACCATACAATCAAACTTTGTTACTACTAACTTTCACGCTAGCTGCGAGCAAATCCGCACAAAGATATTCGAATAAGTTCTTCAATTTAATAAACTTATATTAATTTTGAGATGAACGGCACAGTGATAACCTATTTAAGACCCCAGTCTCATGTTGAGGTCTGAGGTTCGATACTATCCATATATGTGTGTGTGTTAGTAATAAGTAACTACCTACGATATTCGCTTAGCAGTAAGGGAAAAAATTGTATTTAAAATCTACGTAACACCTGACGCTTTTTAACAATGATCTTAAAGGTGTATACCTAATGTTTGCATAACCCTACTATGACTGGGTTTATGGCCAAACAAAGCAATGGCAAAGAAGAGACCCAAAAAGGGTTAGTCGTTTTCCAGTTTTGGGTTTCAAGGAATCAAGATGAACGACGATGAACAGAAGTTTGTTTCAGGTAAAAAATAAATAAAATAAAAATAAATATTTAAACCTATAATTACTTCTCTCCAAAACATAAATCTAGGGACACAAAGTTCAAAGGTCATTCATGGTTAAATCTAGTTAGCAGAAATAGAAGCAAATCCTATTTCTAGGTTACTATAAATAAGGTACTGCAATGTCGTAAATCAGTTTCTGTCAGCACGTGCCAACGTTGCCGAGTGTTTAGCATTCGATAAGCTGACCCGCACAGACAGACGAATTGCTCTCCTCGCAGCGAGCCATTCAGACTTGGACCTCCCCTCCCTCCGATCTGCGGTACACTGAGTAATTCAATATATTATTGAGAACCCTAGCAGTAATGCATGTAATGTGTATATACCAATTTTTAGCGTTCCACAACTAAAATAATTATTTGAGTTTTAATACTTTAATCCCAGTCTTAAAATACGACTTTAATAAACAATTTTTTAAAGTACAAATCAGACTTAAAAATTCAGCTGCATTTTTGTTAAATGTCTTATTTGCTCTCCGCAATATTTTCAGTGATGGTTTCATAACATATACCTAAACTATCTATTAGAGTTTGTATAAAACTGTATCAGACTCCTTTTGTCAAATTAGATCCATAGTTTTGCCGTGAATGAGTAAAAAATACTCAAACATAAATCTAACTTACGCACTTATAAAAGTAATTTTTGTATACAATGGAATAGAATTGATTATTAATTATATGCCCGACATATTCGCCTATTAAATAACGTAACGATGCATCCACATAGAGAAAGATTCCCATAAACAATGGGGGCTGCTAACGATTAACATCGAGCAACCTTTAAGCAAATCTATTGTTAGCTGATAGATTGCCTACTTGTTCTAGATTAAAGTTATAAGAATTTCCATGAAACCGAAGTTTTGTCTTCTTTTGGTCGTGGCTGACTCTAGGTCGTGGTTATCTATGCTGCCATCTTTGAAATTAAATCTCGCCATGTGGTACGTAGCTCGTAGAACCGACAGATGTTGGGGAACCAAAGTGAATGGTGACCCCGGGAAGTGCAGTGTTGGCAGACCACCGACCAGCGGGCTGATTCTGTATAATAATATCAGCTATAATTTCATATAACTACGCTCATACCTATGATATTATGTCCCCTACTATAAACCACATCGAAGTAAGTATAGTAACTATGGGTACCTATATATTTAATTTAACAGTAAATGCTTATTTAAATAACTATAGACGCGGTACAAAATACACAGATTTTCCTATCCGATTTATTGGACCTGCTATTGCTTTCCATTTTCATTTGTGCGGCAAATGAATTTGCAAAAGAACAATAAATTTCCAAAATTGCCGAAAAACCGCGGTACGTGGTATTATTAGTTACATTTAGCTGTAATTGAGATTGATTTTTCTTTGTAATTTATTTACCTAAGAACGACAGTTTAATATTATAATCTCGAATTATCTATCTATTTAGGTAGGTACTATGTACTAGTAACCGTTTTTCAAATTGTTAGTTTTTAGTGACAAAAATCCTAAAATATCCTTTGTATAATCCTGTAAACTCATCCTGTAACTACGTTTGTAAAATGATTTACAAACGTATACTACTCGTAAGTCTTGTCGACAGATTAGTATTTACGGATGACCATTTTTAGAGTAGATATAGATACGTATTATATTTCTTTGCTTATAAGCATCATTCATAGTTCCGAAACTTCTTAAATATTATTTACGTTACGGTCAAAGCCCTCAGGGCGTGGAAGACTTATACGCCTATGCGATTCTCGTTCCATTGATGGAATAAGCGAAACCCGCAAAACTTAGATCTGGGAATATTCAGAAATTAGAATGTATGTAAGTAAATAATTCTCTTTTGAGATCCGAAACCTAGAAATAAATTTTTATACCTACCTACTACAATAAGAAAACGGGCGAGTCTAACTCGCGCATCGAGAGTTCCGTACTACCTACTATAGAAAAAGTAAACGATAAGAATCACTTTTCTTACCCAACCGCAAACTTAACCTTGTTTTTATAAGGTTCATTGTCGTCATTTGCCTAGCAAGTAGCAAATCCTAAAACTGTCAGGCATAAAAATAAATAAAAATCGAATTTACAATACACAAATAACGCCCTTTTATATGATAGGTACTCCACTCAATATTGTTATCTCATTTTGGAATTTCGAAGACCCGGTTTTCCTTCTTTCTAAATAAAAATAAAAACAATTTTAAATTTTTATGATTGCAATGACGTCATGGCATCATTAACTACAACCATGTCGATATCTTTAATAGTTACTGAAATAAAGGGCCGCGACACAGACAGACAGACGGACAACCGAGTGATCTTATAAAGCTTCCGTTTCTATTTTCTTAAGTACGGAACCCTCAAAATTATGAATGAAAAATCGAATAAAATTGCATGGCGTGATAGCGTGATGAAAGAAGAGTCCTAACAATTTCCATGAATAAATAATAAAATATAATTTACTTTATCAATATATTTAACCAGCTAGGTATAAGGAAGAGTGATAGTCTGCGAGTCGCAACGCACTTCTTTCCAGCGATTGTATTAAATTTCATGCTCAGTTGAACACAGGAACTCATTGTGGACAAAGATCCTTTATACCTATTTAAACTCAGTGCTTTTAATCCAAAAACCCGTCACTTATCTTGCAATTAAAACTACCTACAAACTGTAACTTTAAGTGGGTAAATGGATATATGTTAAATTTAGTTTTTTGTACACAGACGGCACGAAAAAATGTCGCCAGTTTATTGGTACCAAAAATGCTTGTTTGACCAGCAATAAGGCCACGATGTTCGCCCAGCAGCCACCTACAGATGGCGCTACTGTTTGCTTGCACGTATATATATATATATATAATCTAAGGCTTGCACGAAAAAGGTTTACGTAAATAGTTCGGATGTCCAAATCCTTATGCCTCCTCCACACTACTCGCGAAGTTCCTCTACAAAATACTCGGAAAAGTTTACCGAAGTCGAAGTATGTCGCTACACTACTCGTTGAACTTCGCGAGAACCTCATTCGCGCGGCGATACTGCTACAACTCGCACATCATGGACTGTCAAATACAGGCAGTCTAATTTGGCAGTTCCAAATAATTGGCTCCCATTGCAAAGTTCATCCATTGCATGTTGCATCCATTGGCGGCGATCGTTGGCTCCCATTGCAAAGTTTCCAGAAACAACAGAATTTGCTCCTGCGACCACTGCACGTAACGCATATATTTTTAAGCTCCGCCGTGAAGCCGGGTTTTTAAGTTGTCAAATCTGTAAAATGGCGCTAATGTATGCGACCGACAGCGTAATGTGCTGTCAGCGGTACCGAAATGTTTGACGCGCGACGCCATATTTGAGAAATTTTTGGCTTCAACATACATTACATCTTTCCCGTGCTCTTAGCGTAGCGTATTTCGTCATTGGTTGTGACACGCTTGAGAATACGTGTCCATTTTCCTGTAACAGCTACTTTTTGGGATCACTCATAAATCTAAAGGGACGTACAGTCGTACATTGCAATCACGTATTTTAATATTATTCTATTAATCCTCAATCAAAACCGATAATCACAGGAATGTAAGTGGTAATTTAAAATGCTATGAAACAAACGATATTTCCCCGGGGCGACGTTAATGTTCCGGTGTCGGCGTTCGTCCATTCGACCGAATCTCTGGAAATTAAGGCAGGAAAAAAGTCAATAAATCCAAGCAAGCCCGAGCAGATAAAGAATGTCTCTGGAGCGACATAAGCGGCCGGGATATCTGCGACTCCTAACATCTTGAGCCGCGCCAAGGTAAATAATGAGAGTCAACTAGGTTAGCTTAATACAGCGAAATAAAATGAGTTTATTGACTGAATTAAGAGATTCAGAACAATAATTTATATTGACATTTATAACGCAATAGTAGTTTATGAAACGGATGCATGTACGTTGGGGGTATTAAAACATGTGTGAGTGTGAGTTTAAAAAACTAGCCGCAGGCGAGTTTTTTAATAGGAACAAATTATGTAGAGTTTCATACTTATAAAGAGCAATTCAATTTTCATCTTATTTTAAATCTGTATGAAAATAAACATACTAAAATTCCTATTTAGCTTGTGAAATGATTACCCCACTTGATTCGGTCATTACGGAAATCCGTCCTACAAAATAGATAAAAGCGAAGGGTTTTTATAAATTTTTCGAAAGCTACACGTCTAGTCTAGTCTTCTAAGTCTCAGCCAAAGGACGTCTACTGTTGGTCATACGCATCCTGAAAATAAACTCTAATCGCAACGATTTTTCGGCTCCTGATGCCAGCATAGCCTAAGACCTGTTTGATGTCATGCGTCCACCCCGTATTCTGTATCTCGGTGCCTATCGTCAGTCTGCAATTTCCGTCGCGTGGCCACCGATCGAACAACGTCATTATAGTCCTACGCGCTTTATTTCCTTGGTCATTGCAACTTAACGGTAGCGAATCGTGACACGTTGAACTGTTTTTTTAATATCCCCTAAAAAATTATGTCGAAGATAATCAGAAGTGCAAAAATGAAATAATTGATTTGCAAATGTGTGCTATAGTTGTGTAAGAGCTCATAGATATTTCAATCCACGAAGACCAAAGACGCGCCCTGCATTCTGTCAAAATCTCTCGATTCGATAATATGTCGATTTGTAGGGAGTTTGACGGAGTGGGGCGCGTCATCTTAGACTGAAATATCTATGCCAAATAGTATCTAAAAATTGTTTCTAAGTACTTTGACTTTATACTTACACTACGAAGTAGCAAAGTTCGTTTACCGTCGCGAACGTAGATCGGTCCACTACTAGAAGTTGGTCAACTAATCCAAGTTTCTCTTACGGGCTAATGAGATGAGTTTGATTTGAATTCCCTGAACGCCGGGAAAATAGACATCCGCTTTATGTAGTTTTATATTAGTCCACAAATAACACAAACGGTCCTAAAGCAAGAAGTGAAAGGATTAAGTGCATTTCATTTATTTGTAGGACATAAAATGTTGAGGTTTTTCTTGCTAGCTAATACATAATATAATAACGGATACTCTTCTGGACTATATTCTGAGGGTTGCGTATATATCCATATTAGTTAAAGTCCTGACTCTCTAACCCATCGATGCCCACTCCAGCCATCAGCACCAACGTCTACTAGAGACTCGACTAGAGGTTTTTAGTTCGATTAATTTTTTTTTTTTTTTTTTTTTTTTTTTTAACTTTTGTTCTACGATTTAATAATAATAATAATAACTTCTTACATCCATTCTGAGAACAAAAATTAACGATCATATCAATAGAAAATCCATCATGTCTATTTCTCAGAATGGATGTAGGAATGGCTCCCGTGGTACTAAGGAGCTTCTCCTCATTGATATGGCCATTTGTCAGCAGGTTCGGCGCTCCCGAAGGGATCTGTCGACATGTTGGATAGACTATAAGAAGGCCTACGACTCTGTGCCCCATACATGGCTCATGAAGGTGCTGGAACTGTACAAAATAAACACAGTACTACGCGCCTTCCTACAGGCGTGTATGGGACAGTGGAGGACGGTCCTTCACTATCCAAGATGTCGCCGGAACCTGGGGAGCGCGGAGCCTATAAGGATTGAGCGAGGCATATTCCAGGGCGATAGTCTGAGTCCTTTGTGGTTTTGCCTGGCTCTGAATCCTCTGAGTACTCTCTTGGAGAATTCAGGGCTAGGTTACCGGTTGAGAAGAGGTGGTCAGGTTATATCACACCTCCTTTACATGGATGACCTAAAACTCATTGCCCCCAACAAATCACATCTACTAGAGTTAATAAAGGTAACTAAAGCCTTTAGTGATTCCATTAGGATGGAATTTGGTGTGGACAAATGTGCGGTCATGCATGTAAAGCGAGGGAGGATTGTGGAATCTGAGGGGGTTGAGCTCTCGGATTCCATATACCTCAGATCGCTCTCCTCAACTGAAACCTACAAATACCTGGGCATGGCGGAGGCGTTAGGTATCAGAGAGGCCGACATGAGGCAGTCGGTGAGGGAGCGTTTCCTTGGCCGTCTGAGGAAAGTACTGAAAAGCCTTTTGTCGGGCGGCAATAAGGTGCGCGCCTTCAACGGTTGGGTCATGCCGGTCTTAATGTATTCCTTCGGCATAATCAGGTGGACTCAGACTGAGCTTGACGCCCTGGACAGACAAGTTCGTGCGCTGCTGACCGCATATCGGATGCATCACCCGCGCTCCTCGGTGATGAGGCTGTACATTCCGCGGAAGTGTGGGGGAAGAGGCCTTTTGAATGCCAAAACCCTCCACAACCGCGAGGTGTGCAGTCTCAGGGAGTACTTTCTCCACGCCAAGACGGAGATGCACCGCGATGTGGTCGCAGTGGACAGGGGTCTGACGCCGCTCTCCTTGGCTAACGAGAACTGGCGCATACCTGGGGTGCTCAGTACCAATGACCGCAGGGTTGTATGGCAAGGTAAGGAGCTTCACGGACGCTTTTATCGGGCCCTCCACGGGCCTGATGTTGACTTTGAAGCGTCCGTGGCCTGGCTGCGCTTTGGTGACCTCTTTGGGGAAACCGAAGGGTTTGTTTGTGCAATTATGGACGAGGTCATGATGACGAACAATTACAGAAAATACATTGTGAAGGATGGAACGGTAGACATATGTCGGGCATGTCGCCGTCCTGGAGAAACTATCCGTCACATTGTTTCTGGTTGTTCTCATCTAGCTAACGGCGAATACTTACACAGACATAACCAAGTGGCCAGGATTATCCACCAGCAACTTGCCTTGAAATACAATCTTGTGGAATCGGAGGTACCGTACTACAAGTATGTGCCCGACCCAGTTCTTGAAAATGGTCATATCACACTATACTGGGATCGGTCTATCATTACAGACAGGACTATTGTAGCCAATAAGCCTGACATAGTGGTGATAGATCGATCAGAGCGCCGTGCAATGATTGTTGATGTTGCTGTTCCGCATGACGAGAACCTCGTGAAAGCTGAGAAAGAGAAACTCACCAAGTATCTCGACTTGGCGCACGAGGTTGTCGCTATGTGGAATGTAGACTCAGCAATCATTGTACCGATAGTCATTACTGCTAATGGTCTTATAGCCAAGAGCCTCGACCAACATCTTTCGAGGCTCTCGTTGGGTAGCTGGGTCAAGGGCCAGATCCAGAAGGCTGTACTCCTAGACACGGCTCGCATCGTCAGGAGGTTCCTCTCTCTGGGGCCCTGACCGCCGGTTGCTTGGACCCTGTTCCCGAAGCCGGTGGACCGCTATTTTTTATATTTTTAAATGTTTTTTTTTAAGTTTTGTAATGAAATATTTAAAAATGTAGAAAATATGAATTAATATGAATATAAAGAATAATAATAATAAATTTTATTTCTCATATTTCCGTTAAAGTACCTTTATACCACTATAAATTATAATAATTTCTTATATGACGTGACATGATGACATAATCGGTATAATTAGAGTTCAACGGTAGTTGTCCTTGCTAGATTTGTTACGATCTGTGTTAAGGACAACTAGCCCTCTCCCTTGTATCCTACAAGGTAACATAATTATATTAGGAATAGGTACAAGAGCAAATTGAGTAGATATAACAGAAGTAAAATTACTATCTTAAGACTATGCAAAATTTGTATGAGTGTGTGTCCATGTGTATGTTCGCGTGTGTGAGTATGCGCACGTGTGTGTGTGTGTGTGTGTGTGTGTGTGTGTGTGTGTGTGTGTGTGAGTGCGTGTGTGTGTGTGTGTGTGAGTGTGTGTGTGTGTGTAAGCTGGTTGAACGGAAAGTAGGTTAAATTAATTTTGAGTTTTAAGGAATTCCTCAATTTCGTCGTATGTTTTGTCAATAAGAAATGATATAACTTTTTGTTTGCACTGGGTATATGACAAATTGAATATGGGTAAGGTAAGATTAATTTTATTATATAGGTATGGGCCTAGGAAGTAACAAAATCGTTTGGTGAAGGCAAATTTAGGTGCACGCATTGTACAAATTTTGTTTTTACGTCGACTTTCAATGTTTCGGTATGGAGTTAATTTATGTTGATATAGAATTAAATTTAGGATAAAAAGTTTCCTAACACTGAGGACTCCACAATCTGTGTATAATAGTGTGGTGGGGAAAAGGATAGGCCGAAAAGTAGCTACCTTTAAGACAGCCCGTTGCGCTACTTCAAGGGGCTTGAGTGTGGTTTTTGCTGTGCCACCCCAACATGTGATGCAGTATTGAATTATAGATTGGCACAAGGCAAAATACACCTTACGGATCACCTGAGAATTTGCAACATATCGTAGGTTTTTAAAAATAAAGATTAATTTGCGGACCCTAGCAATAAGCAAATCAACATGATCTTTAAAGTTTAGATGCTTATCCAAAACAATGCCCAGGTATTTGATGTTATCAGTGGAAGCTATGGAGGGACACTGGCAGTTTGTACTATACTTATCGTAACAAGTGTGGACTTTAAGCGTTAATGGAGTTAAAGGCTGTGAATTTGAGCGGATCGAATAGGCTATAAGCTTGGTTTTGGAGATGTTCAGCGTTAAAGAATGTGAGAGTAGCCAATCATAGACAGTATCTAATCCTCGTTGGGCAGTTTTTTGAAGCTCAGGCCATGATTTGCTATAAAATGTTATGGCAGTATCATCAGCAAATGATACTATTTGGGCATTAGGTATAGGAAGGTTACAGAGATCGTTAATAAATACTAGAAAAAGAGTCGGGCCTAGAATGCTGCCTTGTGGAACACCGTAAGAAATTGGTAGCTCATCACTCAATTGATTGCAAATTTTAGTCATTTGAGTTCGACCAGAGAGGTAGTTGCGGAAGAAGTTTAACTGAACTCCACGAATACCCATTCCTTCGAGCTTTATTAGGAGGGTTGGGATTGGTACTGTGTCAAACGCCTTGGCAAGGTCCAAAAATATAGTCATAACTTTATCTCCATGATTAAGATGGTCAATAACATTATTAGTGAGTTCAAGAACAGCATCCGATGTGCTTTTATTTTTTCGAAAGCCAAATTGTTGAGGTGATATTAAATTAAAATGTTCAAGATAGCGCACAAGCCTATTACAAACCAAGCGCTCCAGAATCTTCGATAGGGCGGTAAGTATAGCAATGGGTCGATAATTGTTAATTGCGTTTTCATCGCCATTTTTATAAATAGGAATGATGATTGCTTTTTTGAAAACCGTTGGGAAAATACCTAAAGAGAAACATTGGTTAAAGATATGACAGAGAATAGGTGCTAAAATTTGTGAGTATCTAATAAGTATTGTTGGAGATATACCATCCCAGCCAGTTGCAGCATTGGCTCTTAGGGAATTGATTATAGAAATAATTTCATCAGTATCAGTTTGTTCAAGAACAAAAGAGGATAAACAATTAACTGAGGTCGAGGCTGTGGAAAAGGTAGTATTTGGTGACTTCCGCCCAATATCATCTGCAAGTTCTTTACCTATACTAACAAAGAATTTGTTGGCATTATTACATGCTATGCGTGGAGAGGAATCACTTAACAAAAGTTGAGTACTATGTTGTTTTTGTGCTGAGTTATAACATATTTTTTTAATGGTGTCCCATAATAATTTAATATTGTTTCCTGCCATGTTGATTTCCTGTGTGTCATACAACCGTTTAGCTTTTTTTAATATCTTAGAGCAGAAGTTCCTGTATCGTTTATATGTTAACTTAAGGATTTCATTATCTGGGGACTGTTTTAATTTTCTATGCATTGAATCTCTGTTTCGCATGCACCTCAAAAGACCTGGTGTTATCCATGGTTTCAAGGTTCTCTTCTTGCTGGGAGGCCTTGAGGTAGATGTATTTTCTAAAATAGCTTGTGACAGTGACTTAACTAGACAATCAGAAGCAATATCAGGATTTGAGATGGTATAGATGTAAGACAGGTCAAGTTTTGCAATAGTATTATCTAAGGTTTCGAAGTTAATTCTTGTAGACGGATTGTATGTCCGACTAATGTGCATTTTTGTGGCAAGACCAACTATTGTTGCATAATGGTCAGTAACAGTCGAATCTAAAATTAGTGTGATAGCAGATAATTTTGTGCGTAATACAACATGATCAAGACAATTGTTGGCTCTTGTAGGGATCGAATGTGCTGGTAGAAAGCCATGGAATGCAAGGTTGTTAAGGTAATCCTGCGAGCGAGAATCTAAGTAATTGGGTTTTATATCTAGATTTATATCACCTGTGATCACTACTGATTTAAAGCTAACGAGTGAGGATAGTATATTATTAAGAGCAGATATAAATGTGTCAATATTGTCATTAGAAGGCGATCTATAAATACAAAGTATTGCAATGTCACAGTTAAGTTTAATAATTAATCCTGAAGCTGAAAGCTGGAAGTCTGGCTCTTCAAAAGTATGACAGATATTCGAGTTTACAAAAACAACAACACCATCACTCTGATTAAGGTGTTTTGTTGTTATTGTTATAATTATTATTATAAGATACGTTACGTTCATAGTAAATTGCGTTTTAAATCTGTGCCGAACTGCCACTCACTGATAAATAGAACAAAAGATACGAAACAGCACGCAAACGAAAGAGACAACAATAATGCTTGCGCTCGACGCAGACTAACTACGGAACTTACAATTGTAGGATTTTTGAGTCTTCACAAAGCGCGCGCTTGTCACATATCTGCTCCTTTTTTAACCGACTTCAAAAAAAGGAGGAGGTTCTCAATTCGTCGGAATCTTTTTTTATATATTATATATCATTGTTATTATAATAACCTATCTGTAATATATTATGTATAAAATTCTGTTGTCAATTTTTGTTATATCAATCTCCTCCGGTGATCGATTGTTATGAAATTCTCTGTGTATGTGTGGTAGGCTGAGAGGAGGCCGTAAGCTATTTTTATATCCCTTATGGCAAAACAACGTTTGCCGAGGTCAGCTAGTGACACTATATTATTGTCATTTATATAAGTAACACATTGCATACCTAATTTATTTTACAATTTGAATCTTTTTCCCTGAATTTTCTCGTAAGCTTAACGGCAGATTTAGGTCCTTAGAAATGCTCTAATATCTGAACGTCAGCAAACAAAGCCTTTGGCCTCTAATGGAAATTACACACCCTGAGGTCGGAAATCAAATTGACTGAAGAGGTTAAACAAACGATGTGGCCTGGGAGCCGAGACCGTAGTCCGTTGAATATTAATCGGTTCGTAAATGCGCTTTTATTTGCTTTTCCCTTACAGCGTTAGCGCCCCTGCCTTCTGCCCGATGGCTAACACTCTCCGACTACTCGAATAAGAACCCAATACAATCTAAGCTGAATCTTAAAGGGGTCAATATTTTGTTCAGGCAATAACCAATCTTAGTACGAATAACATGTTATCTACTAAAGAGCTATGTTTTTAAGTATTCTAGGTAGATTAAAATGCGTGTTCTGAATTTATTTTGAAGCTCGGCTCAATAGTAGGTAGTTAAATGTATGAAACTAAATATAAAAGTGACGGTACAAATAAAATGACAAAATTTTAAATCAGGAAGAATATTATTAAACCTTTTTTTAAAAAAAATGTAACTATAAAACTTATCGCAAACTTGGACTAATTACTGTGAAGTTATTTGCAGGTACAGTTCGACAAGGCTCTCTTGCCATTTGAATGACATTGACAGGAGGACGCTGTTATAGAACAAAGGTATCCAGAAAATAAAATCTTCTCAATCTTACTTCAATTTTAGAAATAGTTAATAGTAAGCAAAAAACAACACAACATACAATACCGATGTACCAACAAAGCGAACTATCAAACAGTATCACAAGATAGCGGTGTTAGTACTGATTTTGGCCACGCGCCAGGATAGCCTTGTCGCACTGCATTGATAGGAATGGAGTTAAAAATATTGACTGCAATTTCGCGCTAAGTAACCAAGACGATTCTATAGTATATGTTATAATTTATACCCATCACGGAAAACAATGAAATGAAGTCGTCAATAAAATTAGCTTAAATTTTATGTATTCTACCGTAATATTACCTGCAGTCCGTGTAAAATAAAAATTAAATCCGTAATAATATAATGAGTAGAGTGAAATAAAATGTTTACTATGAAAAACATTAAAGTAAATCTCGCGTTAAATGTAGTAATCCCTATTAGCCGACGCTTTACAGCGAAATAGCCGGAGCCGTCCGGCGCCGTTGTAGCCATCGGGCTTTACGACCAATGAAAACGGAGCCTCTGAACTGAGGCCATTATAGGATTACTTATACACTTATACATTATACGAGCAAAAGGATAATGTTGACCTGCGGGTCGTTTTACCGTCCGAATGAACGAAAGACCCAGGTGCTACGAGACTTGAAACACCTAGCTGTTTGTTTCAGTCAGACAATATTGCCGGGGTATTCTTTACAGACGCGACAACTTGCTGATAACTACACGTTTAATGAAATAGTTTATTTGGCTTCTACAAAACTAAAAAAATTTAATGACACTTATACATTATACGAGCAAAAGGATAATGTTGACCTGCGGATCGTTATACCGTCCAAATGAACGAAAGATTCAGGTGCTACGAGACTTGAAACACCTAGCTGTTTGTTTCAGTCAAACAATATTGCCGGGGTATTCTTTACAGACGCTACAACTTGCTGATGATTGCACACTTTAATGCAATAGTTTATTTGGCTTCGACAAAACTATAACCAATAACTAGCTGTTGCCCGCGGCTCCGCCCGCGTGAATTACGATTTTTTTTTACATAATTTACCTTCCTACTGGAATTCCTTGATTTTTCACGGGATTCTAGTGTGATGTTGTACAGAAACCTATTCTTACTTTGCACGGGTTATCTTGTGGTGATTTTGAAAACTCCTTTTTCTTAATAATAATATAAAGTTTCATTAATACGTAGTTGAAAGATCAAAAAGACGATTTTAACTGTCGATATTTCGACCCAGTGGCACAGGTCGTGGTCACTACGTGACCACGACTTGTACCAATGTATCGAAATATCGACAGTTAAAATCGTCCTTTTCATTGTGATTTTTATTCTGAAACCACGAAATATGTCAAAAATTATTAAACCATGTGAAAAGTTGTACTGGTGGTAGAACTCTTCTTTCAGAGTTCGGCCGGGTAGGTACCACTGGGATAAATTACTCTACTAATAATATTCCCCAGCCCAACATAATATCCTCCTCCTCGGTCGTTCATCTTCATTGCTGAAGGTCGTGTCCGCACTGCAGTTCCTTCGCTACGTTCTTAACCACGTCCCTCCATACACTTCGATCTTCCGCTTTTCTGATGGCTGTTGCGAATGGAAGGCCTGTGAGTGATTTCACTTGGTCAGACCAGCGGCTAGGTGATCGGCCGCGCGGTCTCTTCCCCTCCACTTTGCCTACAACTATGAGTTTCTCTAAGTTATCTGGACGGCGGCGGGCAATATGACCAAAATAACTGAGAATTCTCTGGTAACAGATTGTCGAGAGCCTAGTGCTAACCTGCAGCGTCTTAAGTATCGAGATGTTCGTTCGTTTGGCTGTCCACGGTATGCGAAGCAACCTCCTCCAGCACCACATCTCAAACATAATTATAAGAGTCTTTTAAAATCTTTGCTTCATCTCAATACAATCCAAAACATCAGAATGGACAATGGCTATATATTTCTTTACGTATAAAAATACCTTAGATGACAGACAGTAGGTTAGGATCGATAAGACCTTAGAGTTAAGAAATATTTGTGAACCATTTACCCTTTCCATATTGCGGATGATAAAGTTTAAATCTGTTCATGTGTTAACAGTGCCATCTTAATATAAAGTCAGGAAGCAGTAAATAACATGACAGTTAATTTTTATTTAAAAAAATTCGGTAGTACCTATCTCAGAGTTTTACATTCAAGTTCCACATAAATTGTAGAGATGGCGCTATACGGTATAACGTAGCGATAACGCCAGTTACATGATTTTTGTTCACCCTAAAAGTAAAAATTTTAAACCATACAAAATCTCCTGCTAAGCCTATTTATTTACGGCTGTAGGGGTACTCCAGTCTTACTTGAGCCCTACGTCCTAGCCCTAGGTTCTTTGTGCATTCCGAGTTTCAAGTCACCTACCTACTTGAACTTAAAGGTTCTGATGTCTGTAATTTCTGAACTACAAAAGTGATGATGGTAAGATTTGAATGGAATAATCTTTAAAGAACCTCCTTTCTAGCAAAAAAAGAATGAATGGAATCGGACAACGCGTTAATGAATTATAACTAAAAAACGTTTGGACTTTGATGCCGTCTTCCAGGGAAACCATGATGAATTTCGGGACAAAAAGTATCCTATGTCCTACCTCGGGGTATGAACTATAATCATGTCAAGTTTCATTTAAATCCATCCAGCGGATTAGCCGTGATGCCCGGTCGTGAAACAGACAGACAGACAGACAGACAGACAGACAGACAGACAGACAGACAGACAAAAATTAAACAAATTACAGTTTTGGCTTCAGTATCGACTAAATAGTGTCCTCCAACAAAAATTTTCAAAATATCTTCAATGTACAGAATTCGACCCTTTACAGTTTTATTATAAGTATAGATAATTGAATGACACTACTTTTAACTTTTTACGAGATGATAGTCAACATTTCATATTTTAAAGGGCGAAGATATGGCACGATTATTGGGCATAATGAAACATGAGAACTGTGAGTAGTATCTCAAAATAACGAATGTTATGTGGCGCATCCTATAACATGGCAATGAATAGGCGTATGTACTGCATCTGACCGCAAGCTATCAGATAGGCGTAGTATTTACGTATCACTTCTTATGGTCATACTTTTAATATTTCACAAACGGCGATGAAGAATTATTAGGTGAAAATCAAAGAAATATAAGCAATAATTTGTCAAGGAATATTTTTACAGTGAAATATTCAAAACGGAATTGAAAATAAATTTATATCCTGCGGCAACGGTTACAGCGGAAGATGGAAATTGCTCGCACTTTGGCGCATGGGATTGGTAACATACGCTTACGTACATCTTGTGGCACTACAGCCCTTTGCGATCTTTTGACTTCCTGCGCCTGTGATTATTTAGAAGTATTTTAGTAGTAAGACTTTCGTAAGTGCAACGCATTGTTAGTGGAAAAACGGCTAAACTCACGCAGCATTTTGCCAGTTCCGCCCGACCGATTTCGGACCCATCCGGAGTCCTTCTTCATGAAGCGTTTTAACGCGCGAACGCCCGTCTCACAGATTCAGTGGAGGGACGTTTTTCCTCTGATAATACTTAGAAGTAATTGTTCGTTTCATAAAATAAGGTACTTATTTCATTGATCATAACAAAAATGTCGTCATGATGGATATATGCGTGAGATGTTAAAATATCCAGTAACTAAGAGAATAATTCACGGGGACATGATGATAACAGTGAATTGCAGAAGCCTGTCTGTCGGCGACTGTACAAATGTGTCTGATTTATCTGGCGCGTGTCCGACATTGTTTTATAGGTCTATCGTCGTTTTGCACAGCTCATTGCGCTCATCAGAGCGCTGCCGGTGAATTGAATTCGTTCTGTAATGATTATTTATTGACGATCAACGGCAGACGCTTGCCATTCATTGTTATGTCGTTATACAATGTTATCTGATTAGTGAATACGTTTCTCGTTTGTCGTCGTAGTTTAACTAACGATGGAAATAACTGACTATGGAAATATCTCATGTCAGCCATGAGATATTACCATAGTCAGTTATATATATAGATACTGTTTTGTCCCTCCTTCATTAATATTAATATCATAAACAGCATCAAGTCTAAAAAAGTCTCCGGGGAAACTTCGCCGGGGAAACAGTTGAAATGTGTCTCAAAATATTGAGACTTAAAAAACTGATGATAGATTTATACAATTTACTGTATTGAATCAGGCAGGTATGTGCTGTAGGTATAACTGCTACTAATCAGAGGTCTATTATCAGACATTACAAAATCTTGAATTGTGAAGTGCCATTCTAAAGGTTACGGATATTGGGATTTGTGTGAAGGACCATGAAATGGCAAAAATGTAAGAAGAGATTTTCAATATTTATAATGTATTGAATCAATACGTGCGTACATTTTTCGTTGAAGCGTGAAGGTGTTGTTTACTAAAGGCCCATAAAATCAACAAACCGTCTCTTTCATTTCGAGGATGGAAGCAATTTTGTTCTTTTGTGCGATAGTATTGCCCCTCGGTAGGCGGATGACGCCTCCCCTGCGTAGGAAACTCTTTAACGCACACAAAATTGATGTGACAATTTCGAGATGAAATGTTTGTCTACCTACGAAAAAATGTACCGACAGCACCTACCAATATTTGCTTTTATTTAATGTTGCTATTTTAACACTTTAACCCAAAGAACTTCATTATCTTTGCCATGAAGTTAAATTATATAAAATTCTAATTCCTTATCCATAATATTTAATTAAAAGGCTAAGTAAATATTTAGGTTAAAAACTAAACACAGTTTGTGATCAAAATATCTTTCATTGCGTGTTTGCGATCGGTAATGTGTGCAATGGTCCTCTAAAAACCAATCTAAAACTATCAATTTTATTTCAAACGTTTATTGGATTTTTTTCCAATCTGTCGGTGGTGACAAAAGAACACATCAACAAATCGCTGTGTTCTATTAAATTTAAAACAAACAGCAATCGGGCGATATATTCAGATACAAATATTACAGGAAATGTAGGAAATCAGGAATTCTATACAATATCTAGGAAATCTATAGAAATCAGCCGGAAATGTGTGTAAAAAATTGTATTTCACACATTTCCTAGGAATTCTATACAATTCATAAACAGCAAAAGTAAATGTGTTATGAAAAAATGCATCATTATACGCACAGATCCAAATTGATCGCTATTTTATAGCTGGCATATATCTGATTTGGACTCTCCACTGGCCTGCTCTCGTCTGTTACACATTTCGTATCCCCGTTTAGGAATCGTATTGATTTCCTAGGAAATGTAACTTATATATTTCAATGTGTTTATTATTTATTAGTTGTTTAAATTCTCTTTACATACATTTCCTAAATAAGCCAGGAATTCTTTACATTTCCTAGGAATTGTATACCATTCCTGGTTTTCACACATTTCCGGCAACACAAACATAAATAAACTAGAAATGTAGCTACTCGCATACTGAATTGAAACGCACAATAGGCTCATCACTGTCCACTGTGCAATGTGCGCTGCGCAGGTCGGTGCGAGCTTGCCATGTATTGGGTAAATGTGATAGGAATTTATATTAATTTCCTCTGAGTCGCCGGCGGCTGCAGCTGGTGCGAGGAGCGCTAGCTGCGGTTAGCCAGCTGCCCTAACCTCTGCTCTCTACGAGTCTACACTCTACATGTAGCACGAGACACTTACGTAAAATCTCACACGTTAACTGTATACTGTGAGTCGTTTAAACGAGGCTCAAAAACGTCACCCTACACAAATAGACGTACCTATACACAGGACCCGGCGCACCGCGTGAGAAAATGTCGTCGGATTGTTGGTGTCAAATATGTTTGTTTTGACACCAACAGCGTCAGTTGTAACCGACCGCAGTATTGTCTATGGATTGCGGTCAACGCTACAGATAACTACAGCTATACTTGTTGTCCGCGCGCGAGTTTCCGCAAGGGCGATTTTTAATATTTCGAACCGCGAATTCGAATCCTACAGTTATGATGCCAAAGTCTGAATCACTAGACTTCAAATAAATAGTCTATTTAATCCGCTTTTAATTCAACTGTCTGAAGTGTGAAGATTGAGGGATATTAAATATTTAGAAGAAAATAAACCTGAAAGAACGTTAAATACATTATTAAGCCCAACTTGATCCTAATCCTTGTTTATAACACAATAATCTAAGCATAAACCGTAAATACGGCTCCACGAACTAACAAACAAGTTTTATCGTCGCCCAAGTTTGCGGCGCACCTTTATCCGCCACGCGTTCACTTTTATAACAATGAAGTTGTACCAGTTATCGGATTTCTTCACTACGCGACATGAATTTCTCTGGAGAAATATTTAGTCGTTTGGATCTACTTTAACCGACTTTTCGAAACAAATTAAAGAAGGAGGATATTCTCAATACGTAGGTTTTTTTTTTCAATGATTTCTCTCAGATTTCTGACCGACTGCATTTTTAGGTATTTTTGGTTATAATGGATAATTGCGAAGAGGTAGGAGAGGTAGGTAGTACTATTTATAAATATTAGTTAAGTACTTACTAGTTACACTTTCTTTAAAAAAATCGGAATTTTGGCTTTTTGTTATCATGATGGTTTTAAAGGCGATCGCCCAAATTCAAATTGGTGAGTAACAATAAACACAAAATTAAAGTTTTTGCAAGTGCCTGAAAAAATAAAATTACAGGAATAGTTTACTTTATTCCTTAGGTAAATCTTTTAATAATTTTTTCATAGATATATCATATTCTAACTACATTATCATTTATCTTTTAGAAAAGACAAGAAAAATATGTAACAAACTCAAATCGATCAAGCACATCATTTTTCCACATAAACCATATTTTTACAGTCAAACATTCCGTTGACTGCCTACAGCTCCTTTATGCTAGTCAGTTAATCATGATAGGCTAACTAAATATCATAGAGGGATGTGCATATAGCGAATAAGCAATGTCGTAAATCAGTTTCAGTTAGCAATGTGCTAACATTACTGAGTGCGGAGTGCTTGATAAGCTAGACGCAGGCCGAAGAGACGAATTGCCTCATCTCCTACCCCTACAGTTTAAACTTGAACCGGCTCTACCCGTCTCGTATGCTAATAAATTGAATACAGCCAGAACGGATCTACTGGAGTTTGCTGACCATATTAAGCTAGCTCGTAGTTGAAATTGCACCTGCAATTACCTATAATAACCATGTACCTATTTGTAACTCATTATCTTGCGATTTGTTTGAACGATTGATCCCTTTACTGTTCAAATTTCATTTACTTTTTTCTAGCTTGACATGATTTATAAGTTTATTTTTTGTGTGAAACTGACAATCTGAGTTAAAGCTTAGTTGCAGCATGTTTTTTTTTAGTTGAGATAAGCTTCACTTCTTCAAACTTTTTTTGTAGGTACTTCGGGAATTCGTCAGTCATAAACTCCAGGTTTAATTGCGCATCAACCATTGGATATGGATAAGTAGGCTACATATCCGTAAGGACATATCTACAATCTACATACCATTCTATAGGTCTACTGTTCACATCACACATTTTAATAATATTATTATCATTTACTACAAGCTGTGAAAATTCATTTCTAGATCTCCGAGATAGATCTAGCGTTCATTGCGCCCAATAAACTTATCCTTATTTTTATTGCATCTGGCATATTATATCGATGATCAAGGAAACCCCTCTAGGTTCATATTATGTAACATACTATGCTTGCAGTATTAAGGTACTCGTCACTCAAGCTAGGCTAAACTAGATCAAGTTAATTTCGCATTACATCATGTGTTTCGAACACAATATGGTGTCATTGAATAACCCGCGCTGGAGCGGCGCATTGACGTTGACGAAGATTGCCATAAATAATGGAGGCGGTTTACTTCCATTCCCTTAGTACGGGTTTGCACGTTGCACACTCGCAATCGAATAATCGTCTTCGAGTATCGAATGCAGCTAAAAAGTTGCAAATATATCAATACGCCTTGTTTTAAAACTCCGTTCTCACCTCACCAACGATCTCGCTAAGTGTAAATGGGCAGGTTTCACACACCATACTCTGATTTTTTGTTCACAATAATCTTAGACCTTCTGGTCAACTTTACCTACACGTTTTAGTTACCTACTGACTACTGGGGTCATCCAGGGACCTACTAATAATATATGTAGATAGCAACTTCAATTTTATTAACTGTCATTGCGCCTAGGTATTGAAATTATTTCACAAAGTATCCAATAAAATCCCTTCTGGATGATTAGTATAGTTTATGGTACTTATGGAAGAAATCTACTCGATACTCGAAAACGAATTTTCTCTTGCTATTTTACTGGAAATACTGATGCCGGGCGAACGACGGAATCAAATCAATTGTTAGTTCATCAACGCCTATTGTAGCTCGTTGTTAACGCCAATCACGGGCCATTTCTAATGTAAGAGTGAGTCGTTTCCGACGATACGCACACCGCATTGATGTGAAAAAGAACAAGGAGAAATTTCGAAAACTATATTATAAGGTTTTTAATGGCTCTGCTACTTTAGTAAGTTCACCCAGAATTTAACACGCGCGTTAATAAATTAAAAATATCTATTGTAATGCCTTTTTTGGCAGAAGATTACAAATGGCAGTAGATTCGTTAAAAGGTGAGATATAAAAAAAGCAGGGTGCTTGTCTACCAGAGACGTGTTTCGTTTCAATAGAATCATATGAATGATTTTCGCTATGAAATCTAATAGTCCATTGAACTGTTACATGAGCTTTGCATTTGTTAGAGGACGCAATTTTATTTTTGGGATATGTTTGGGGGGTCAATAGAAGCTTAACCCTTGTCCACCGGCCGCCATCTTGGAAAAAGGGGTGAAAACACTTTTTTGAGGTTAAGCTTATATTGACCCCCCAAACATGTCCCAAAAATAAAATTGCATCCTCTAACAAATGCAATATTCGGTGCCTAAATTGTATCTTTTCAATGGACTATAATGAAAATCAACGATTGCTATACTGGTGCCGTTTAACACAAAACTTAGCATAGTAACGTAGCATATAATAATATCAGGTGGACAAACACCCTTTTGCTTGGAAAACGCGGGTCCATAAACAGTAAAATAATAATACGAGTAGAAACTAGGTATAGCTAAGTGTTCTGTCACTCTATTTACAATGGCGTTGAAAAATATTCATCATCATCAATGGCGCTACAGGCCTTTGTGGGTCGGGGCTGTTCAAGAAGATTTCGCCACCCATCCCTATCGTTAGCGCTCGTTTTCGAATTTCCCATGCCGCTTTGTTTTGCGTCTAGCTCTACACTATCCAGCCATCAAAGCTTTTTCCGACCAACACTTCTGCGTCCTTCTGGGTGTGAAACCATGAGCTATTTAGGTGACCTGCATTCACCCATATGTGCTGGCGCGATTATTATGTGCTGGACTACGTTAGACTACGTTAAAAATATTAGGTAGCAATACGTATATATCGATATTTTTAAACCAGAATAAGTAAATACACAGCGGAATGAGTTTGTTAAGCGCTGAAGCCTGTCCGTCAACTCGTGTGTACAAATTCATCAGATTTATCTGCCGCATATTGAGCTTTGTTTAAAAGCTTTATCGTCGATTTCCACGCTCCACGGCTCGTTGCATTATGGACACTCAGAGCGCACAATTTCTGTGAATTAAATTTATTCCATGAGCCGCGACAGACCGAATAAGGGTTATTATTGTGGGGCGAATGACTGAAACCACGTATCAAATTCTGTGGGGCTTGATGACCAGCTTTTGTAGAATACATAGCGCATCTTCTCGGAGAAACTGACATTTCTCCAGATTACGTATTTTAATAGCTTTGTGCTTACGTATTTTTTTGCATTCACAGTTCTCACCAATTTTTGTCTCGGTGTCGGTTATAGAACCACTTTTACGGACGTTTTTCATAATAATATTATATAGTTATACCCAAATTTAATCTACAAGACTATTGTATCGAGGAATGGCACTGTCTTTACGTGAAGCCGATTTACTTGAACGTGCTTGAACTTTCGGATTTTGAATATTATACACTGTGATTACACAAGTCCTAGGTTCTCATTTACCCTTGGTGCAATTTTTTTCTTTGATGTTATAACGAAATTTAAAAGAAGGAAGAAAGTAACCAACCTAAATGTATTCAAGCTATTTTATTCGTAAAAATAATAAAATAGGATCAAGGAAGCCTATACCTTTCCTAATTCCCTTTATCTGGAAAATAGCTCAGTGTAACGGGAGTTAACACACATTGACCTCCTATTATGTCTTCGACAGATATCGATAGCGCACATTGTTTGTATTTACGGCACCCCGAAGACATTACAAAAGCCATCCTTTTTATGTAATGTTCACACTAAATTTATTTAACCTTTCTACGCCCCGACATCTTACAAAACCATTCATCCGATAGGTATAAGAATATCTTTTTTGTTTCTTGTTTTCGATTTTGTAAGGCTAAGCTCATTCTTAACTTTAAAGCTGTTAAAATCACTCAACAACTTTAAAACTTTAAATATTTTTAGAATACAGGCAACATACGTGTATGTTTCTAATAATACTCATACACCTATAATGATATATATATATATTTGCCTATTTCAAGTTAAATTAATGAAAATTAGATTATTATTATTCGTATTTAATTTTGAATTATTCTACATAAATTATTGACCTGATCAATTATTATTTGAATTAATGTTTGATAAAATATAAAATTAATTACAACCTAGGTACCTCAAAACGGAAATATAGTAAACTGATAAATTCATTGCAAATTAAGTAAATGGGGAATGGAGTCTGTGCACCCTCGTCGCGTTGCATTCACGAGCCGATTACATACAATATTTACATAAATATATGAACCGGTAAATCCATGACTACCAAATGGTAACTGAATATACCAATAAAGGTGATATTGCGGGAAATGAACAATGAACATGGACTATTATTCCCAGATATTTTAGATAAGAACGGGTCTTATTAATCAACATCGAAAAACAAAAGAAGATTTTCATTTTGTGTACCTATTTTTTAATTAAAGAAATAAATGGAAAAAATTATAGGTACATGCAACACTCCAATTAATTGTAAAAAAACACACACAAAAGAAAATTGTAATCTGCACAATTATTTGCCAAATGCCAGGGCTTTTACTTTAATTATGTTAACCTGCTTAATATTCTTTAATCTACCAGTATCTACCACACTCGTATTTTTATACAAATAGCGAGCAAATGAACAGTCGAGGATCGCCCTATGAACTTCAGCATCAAAGGAGCACTTAGCAGGTAATTATATTTTTTTAACGTTTACCAAACATTGTGGGATTTAAATTATTCAGAGTGGGTGATATTTTAAAAATGCTAGAATATTTGCAATGACTAAAACCCTATTAATATTATACAATGATGTAAAAGTTGAAAAGTTAGGAGCTCTACAGAACCAGTTTAGTTGGAAACATGGATAAAATGTAAAGTAGGTACTTTTTAACCCAGAAAAAATTTCAGTTCCTGCGGTTTTTTGGAAAAAAAACAAATGTATTACATTACATTTTTATAAGTAAAATTCCTGGCATAAATGCTAATGTAGTAAGCAGCACGTCGACGCACGACTCAGGCTGATAAGACCATTTAATAAATTACTTATTAAATATACAAAAAAAAACTATTTTATAGAGACATGGTATAATCATGAAGTGCAAGGATT
This sequence comes from Coenonympha glycerion, assembly GCA_963855885.1. Classification (NCBI taxonomy): domain Eukaryota; kingdom Metazoa; phylum Arthropoda; class Insecta; order Lepidoptera; family Nymphalidae; genus Coenonympha; species Coenonympha glycerion. The sequence continues at coordinate 7,301,760 of OY979637.1, read as the reverse complement.
TTATTTAGATTTAACTTAAATTTCGATAGTGTATCCCGTTCACTTATGAAGAGAGTTACCTATGTTTCAGATACTCAAATGCTGAAAAGTTGGTAAACTGGCAGGCATCAAAGTTCAGTTTGCATGGCGAATACGAATTGGTCTACTCCTGGAACTTGGTCAACTAATCCAAGTTTTCGCTTACGGGCTAATGAAACGAGTTTGATGCCGAGAAAAGCACTAGGACTTAAAGAGCATTCTTTCCGGGTTTTTACATAAAACTTCTTAAGTATTCTAAGTTTCTGACCTCTCGCTTTCATCTTTTAAATGAGACGATGATCGAATGACCTACCTGAGATAAGCTTTCAGAAGTTACGTAACTATTTCAAATTCAAAATTTCTTTATTTCACATAGGCCTAACGTACAGGCTCTTGTAAAACGTCAATATGATATTTGTCGCATATGGTGATAACTACAAGTCGACTTAAAAGTAAGTTTACGAGGGTTCCAACGCGCCCTGCACTGAGAAGAAGCCCACAACAAACTCTGCTATTTATTTTATTAAACTCTTGCCTACTAGTTACCTATTGCGTCTAAGTGTGTTTGTATGAATGTTTGTTACTCCTTCACGCCACTGCTTCTGAACCAATTTGTCTGAAAGTAATGAAGATTGGTAGAATATACCTGGGTATATTCTAATCCTAACACATTAGTTACTAAACTAATACTACTTTTTGTCCCAGAAAAATCTACGGCTCCCACAGGATTTGTGAAAATTAAATCAGAAATCCTGCGGAGCCGCGGGCAACAAACCTGAAGTTAACTATAATGGATTTTTTTCTAGTGATATCTAGAAAAAGGTGACAAACTGACTGTCTGGTGCATTTATTAAATTGTTTAACTTTAACTAAAAACGTTTTTAGTTAAACGCTTTGCGATGTTGTAGAGTTTTGAAAATGTACCTTCTCAATATTCTATACTACCATCTGAGCTTATCAACGTCCAGCTGTTTGGTGGCCGGTCTGTAGCCAAAGATTTAAGTCGCTAGATGAGCCCTAAACCTCCAAAACGCCCACGTTTTTGTCTTGTGTTTGACAGGTTGTCATCTTACACACACAGCGACATAAGAAAGAGGTCTCATTTACTGTGTAACGAAATTTGCATTTGCGTTCTCTGTCACACAATCGCACACTACAGCATACTGAGAGCACTCACTCAGCATGTTTGTCAACGTATTCGATGTGCGCAATGTAGGCTTAGGGCTTATCTGGCGATTTAAATCTTTGTCTGTAGCTGTACCCATTTTTGGGCTTTGGTTAAAAATAGCGTAAAAGTTAGTATGTTCGGCGATTCCTGTATTTGAAACACGTCAACTGGTTAACCGCACTCCACGGTCCACGTGCCGCGTCAACTGCAACAAATACTACAGTAGGCACAGCTCGCCGGACTGAAACAGGAAATTAATTTAATCCCTACGACATCAACTCGGACTTCGACCTTACTGACGGGTGTTGTATACCGATTGTAGAACCGAGAACACATCAAAAGTTAATACTATTAGGAAAGTTTGAATACTAAAGTGTTCCCTCGTATAATCAAATGTATAAATTATGTAGGATACCAAAACCGCAACGTCCTATGTAATAGATTTCTTTTACATAATAAACCTACCAATATTTACTTAGCCCTACATGACTTCCTGTTATGCGTGATGAAAAAAATGAAATCCAATATAAAATACCAAACGAAAGTAATTTAAATACGTACAAAGACAAACGTCAAATCGTAAAATCGACACGTGAATTTTGCGTGCACATAAGAGTTACCTATATGTATGGAATAGAGACGCCGAATCCTCCTACTGAGGGGCAATATCGTCGCACAAAAGAACAAAATTGCTTTCATGAAAATGAAGCAGTCGGTTTGACGATTCCGTGGGCCTTTTGTAACCGCGCTTTCCTCGGGTGAAGGTCAAAAAGTTTGCTTTTCCTTTTCGACTTACGTGTCAGACGTGTAGGACGCTGATAAACCAGAAGGTTAAACATCTATGGATACAAACATCATATCCAATCTCACGATATTTAATAGTATTTATTCTTTGACAATTCTCATACCAAAGTCAATAAGAGTTTTACAAAATGACCTTCACACGTCCACTTGCGAAAGAGTAAATTTCGATCTTCGTCGATATCTAGTATGTCCGTTCCTTGCATCTCTATGCAGCAGTCTGCGAAAAACTTAAACAATAGCCAATATGGATTGAGGTTACCTACTGAGCAGCCGGCAAACGCAGTAACGTAGTAACAAGATAGACAAATAAAAGAACATTTGCCGACCGATTAATATACGGCGGACTTCGGTCTCGGCTTTCTGGCCACATCGTTTGTTTAGCCTCTTCAGCCAATTTGATTTCCGACCTCAGGGTGTGTAATTTCCATTACTGAAACGGTTTGTTTGTGGACGCACGATGCAATAAATTTTGAAGTTTGTCGAAGTTAAGAAAATGAATTGATTTTGGGTTTTAAATTAATGTCAGTACGAAAGCTTTACTTTCGGCGCCACATCGTCTGCCACATTCGTAAGTTGATCGAACATTGTTTGAACACGAAAGTGCGAACACCGTATTTTTCAATATTAAAAATTCGAAAGGAGGCGTCCATAATGAAAACCGCAATTGAGATTCCTACGAGTGTTATTGCTCGATGAGTCGATACCTACATATCTCCATCAGCGGTAGACTGGTTTCGGAGCTACCTCAAAGGCCGACGACAGCGCATCCGGGTGGATGAATCGTTTTCTTCTTGGTGTGATGTTACGGCTGGGGTACCTCAGGGTGGCGTGTTGTCTCCTTTACTTTTCGCTATATTCATTAACTCTATAACTCGTAATATCTCTTCTCTCTATCACATGTATGCAGACGATATCCAAATTTATCGCTCTTCTCCTCTTGATGAGCTTAACTCTGCGATCTCCACCGTCAACAGGGACCTGGCTGCTATCTCTGATTGGAGCTGTCAGTTTGGACTTAAGGTCAACCCTACTAAATCTCAAGCCATTATTATTGGTAGCCCTGGGATGATCGCAAGAGTTGATTGGCCAAATCTCCTTCCTGTAAAATTTAATGGGGTTGCTATTCCCTACTGTGACACGGTTAAAGACCTTGGCATACATTTGGATCGTGAGCTATCTTGGTCCACGCATCTAAAAGAAGTCAGCAGGAGAACTTTTGCTGCTATGAACTCACTGCGGCGGCTGCGATCATTCCTTCCAATTCCGACCAAGGTTATGTTAGCACAAACTCTCCTTCTCTCTATCCTTGATTACGCGGATGCAAGCTTTCTCAATCTTACTGAAGACCAGCTTAATAAACTTGAGCGTCTCCAAAATCTTGCGATTCGGTTTATATTTAGCCTGCGCAAATATGACCATATATCTGAATTTCGACAGAAGCTCAACTGGCTCCCTATTCGACGTCGCCGGGATCTGCATGTTCTCTCTCTTCTGTACTGTGTATTATATAATCCTAGAACGCCGTCCTATCTGAAGGAGAAATTTAAATTTCTTGGAGTGCATTCTGACCTAAGACCGTCTCGTACATTAACGCTCACAATGCCTCCCCATAAAACTAAGATGTATGAGCAGTCTTTCAATGTGCATAATATATTATAATTATTGTATTATTAGTATTGGTATTCAGTATATATATATTAGTTTTTTTTTTTTATTTTTTTTTTATTTAATATTAATATTTATTTTATTATTTTTAGTTGTGTAATCTAGTGTATGTAGTAGTATGTACTTATTTAAATTTAGGTATAATTATTGTAGTGTTGCACCACCTGCAGTCCGTGGTTCCTCTGTATTTTCCTAATCTGTAGGTTGCCTGGCAGAGATCGCTACCTAGCGATAAGGCCGCCTTTTGTACTAATTAATTTTTTTACTTCGTAGTTTTAGTATTATGTTTTGTGGTGTACAAATAAAGTGTTAAATAAATAAATAAATAATACCTTCCGATGTCACTTTAGTTTAGGTGCTTTCGTGTAGTCGAATTTGCGATTAGTTAAATATTAAAGGAACAGGGGTAGCGTAAGGCAAACGTATTTATCTTTATCGTAATCGCTAGAGAATTCTGCCCCGCGATTGGCTGACGCAAATCAGGAAGCCAATCAGCGGCCAAAGTAAGCAAACGATTACGTATAAATTTAAATATGCATCAAAATTTCACTCGCGGTGGGACTCGAACCCACGTCCCCTAGCTATCGCGGCTAGGAGCTCTTCCTCTGAGCTACGCGAGACTGTCTCACCACGACGAAATTCGGATGCATATTGTATTTCGTTCTTAGGCAGAACTCGAATTATCTTAGAATTTCGTCGTGGTGAAATTTGCATTTGCGTTCTCTGTCACACAATCGCACACTACAGCATACTGAGAGCACTCACTCAGCATGTTTGTCAACGTATTCGATGTGCGCAATGTAGGCTTAGGGCTTATCTGGCGATTTAAATCTTTGTCTGTAGCTGTACCCATTTTTGGGCTTTGGTTAAAAATAGCGTAAAAGTTAGTATGTTCCGCGATTCCTGTATTTGAAACACGTCAACTGGTTAACCGCACTCCACGGTCCACGTGCCGCGTCAACTGCAACAAATACTACAGTAGGCACAGCTCGCCGGACTGAAACAGGAAATTAATTTAATCCCTACGACATCAACTCGGACTTCGACCTTACTGACGGGTGTTGTATACCGATTGTAGAACCGAGAACACATCAAAAGTTAATACTATTAGGAAAGTTTGAATACTAAAGTGTTCCCTCGTATAATCAAATGTATAAATTATGTAGGATACCAAAACCGCAACGTCCTATGTAATAGATTTCTTTTACATAATAAACCTACCAATATTTACTTAGCCCTACATGACTTCCTGTTATGCGTGATGAAAAAAATGAAATCCAATATAAAATACCAAACGAAAGTAATTTAAATACGTACAAAGACAAACGTCAAATCGTAAAATCGACACGTGAATTTTGCGTGCACATAAGAGTTACCTATATGTATGGAATAGAGACGCCGAATCCTCCTACTGAGGGGCAATATCGTCGCACAAAAGAACAAAATTGCTTTCATGAAAATGAAGCAGTCGGTTTGACGATTCCGTGGGCCTTTTGTAACCGCGCTTTCCTCGGGTGAAGGTCAAAAAGTTTGCTTTTCCTTTTCGACTTACGTGTCAGACGTGTAGGACGCTGATAAACCAGAAGGTTAAACATCTATGGATACAAACATCATATCCAATCTCACGATATTTAATAGTATTTATTCTTTGACAATTCTCATACCAAAGTCAATAAGAGTTTTACAAAATGACCTTCACACGTCCACTTGCGAAAGAGTAAATTTCGATCTTCGTCGATATCTAGTATGTCCGTTCCTTGCATCTCTATGCAGCAGTCTGCGAAAAACTTAAACAATAGCCAATATGGATTGAGGTTACCTACTGAGCAGCCGGCAAACGCAGTAACGTAGTAACAAGATAGACAAATAAAAGAACATTTGCCGACCGATTAATATACGGCGGACTTCGGTCTCGGCTTTCTGGCCACATCGTTTGTTTAGCCTCTTCAGCCAATTTGATTTCCGACCTCAGGGTGTGTAATTTCCATTACTGAAACGGTTTGTTTGTGGACGCACGATGCAATAAATTTTGAAGTTTGTCGAAGTTAAGAAAATGAATTGATTTTGGGTTTTAAATTAATGTCAGTACGAAAGCTTTACTTTCGGCGCCACATCGTCTGCCACATTCGTAAGTTGATCGAACATTGTTTGAACACGAAAGTGCGAACACCGTATTTTTCAATATTAAAAATTCGAAAGGAGGCGTCCATAATGAAAACCGCAATTGAGATTCCTACGAGTGTTATTGCTCGATGAGTCGATACCTACATATCTCCATCAGCGGTAGACTGGTTTCGGAGCTACCTCAAAGGCCGACGACAGCGCATCCGGGTGGATGAATCGTTTTCTTCTTGGTGTGATGTTACGGCTGGGGTACCTCAGGGTGGCGTGTTGTCTCCTTTACTTTTCGCTATATTCATTAACTCTATAACTCGTAATATCTCTTCTCTCTATCACATGTATGCAGACGATATCCAAATTTATCGCTCTTCTCCTCTTGATGAGCTTAACTCTGCGATCTCCACCGTCAACAGGGACCTGGCTGCTATCTCTGATTGGAGCTGTCAGTTTGGACTTAAGGTCAACCCTACTAAATCTCAAGCCATTATTATTGGTAGTCCTGGGATGATCGCAAGAGTTGATTGGCCAAATCTCCTTCCTGTAAAATTTAATGGGGTTGCTATTCCCTACTGTGACACGGTTAAAGACCTTGGCATACATTTGGATCGTAAGCTATCTTGGTCCACGCATCTAAAAGAAGTCAGCAGGAGAACTTTTGCTGTTATGAACTCACTGCGGCGGCTGCGATCATTCCTTCCAATTCCGACCAAGGTTATGTTAGCACAAACTCTCCTTCTCTCTATCCTTGATTACGCGGATGCATGCTTTCTCAATCTTACTGAAGACCAGCTTAATAAACTTGAGCGTCTCCAAAATCTTGCGATTCGGTTTATATTTAGCCTGCGCAAATATGACCATATATCTGAATTTCGACAGAAGCTCAACTGGCTCCCTATTCGACGTCGCCGGGATCTGCATGTTCTCTCTCTTCTGTACTGTGTATTATATAATCCTAGAACGCCGTCCTATCTGAAGGAGAAATTTAAATTTCTTGGAGTGCATTCTGACCTAAGACCGTCTCGTACATTAACGCTCACAATGCCTCCCCATAAAACTAAGATGTATGAGCAGTCTTTCAATGTGCATAATATATTATAATTATTGTATTATTAGTATTGGTATTCAGTATATATATATTAGTTTTTTTTTTATTTTTTTTTTATTTAATATTAATATTTATTTTATTATTTTTAGTTGTGTAATCTAGTGTATGTAGTAGTATGTACTTATTTGAATTTAGGTATAATTATTGTAGTGTTGCACCACCTGCAGTCCGTGGTTCCTCTGTATTTTCCTAATCTGTAGGTTGCCTGGCAGAGATCGCTACCTAGCGATAAGGCCGCCTTTTGTACTAATTAATACTACTAATTTTTTTACTTCGTAGTTTTAGTATTATGTTTTGTGGTGTACAAATAAAGTGTTAAATAAATAAATAAATAATACCTTCCGATGTCACTTTAGTTTAGGTGCTTTCGTGTAGTCGAATTTGCGATTAGTTAAATATTAAAGGAACAGGGGTAGCGTAAGGCAAACGTATTTATCTTTATCGTAATCGCTAGAGAATTCTGCCCCGCGATTGGCTGACGCAAATCAGGAAGCCAATCAGCGGCCAAAGTAAGCAAACGATTACGTATAAATTTAAATATGCATCAAAATTTCACTCGCGGTGGGACTCGAACCCACGTCCCCTAGCTATCGCGGCTAGGAGCTCTTCCTCTGAGCTACGCGAGACTGTCTCACCACGACGAAATTCGGATGCATATTGTATTTCGTTCTTAGGCAGAACTCGAATTATCTTAGAATTTCGACGTGGTGAGACAGTCTCGCGTAGCTCAGAGGAAGAGCTCCTAGCCGCGATAGTTAGGGGACGTGGGTTCGAGTCCCACCGCGAGTGAAATTTTGATGCATATTTAAATTTATAGGAATAATTTCCTAAGGGTGTGAAAACACTATAATATAAAATATAAGTAGTAAACGATTACGATAACGATGAATACGTTTTTCTTAAACAATCTTGGGGCAGCTGGTTTTTACTCATATGTGCATGTATGCTTGTTTCCCCTTCATGCCACAAATAATAGTTTTGGAGATTTTAGAGAGAAAAGACTCGAGACATACCTAGTCTTAGGTTTATTAGTCAGGTCCTAGTAAATATGACAGTACCACTGATAAGAAAACTCAGGATATGGGCATCCAAAAGATTTACGTAAACCTTTTTCGTACAAGCTAACAGTAGCGCCATCTGTGAAAATTCTATAGATGGCACTGCTGCTGAGCAAACCACAGCGTGGCCTTACTGTTGGCAAAACAAGCATTTTTAGCACCGATAAACTGGCCACATTTTTCGCGCCATCGCCCTGTCCAGTGTATATGTCTATTGACCTATGAAAATTGACTTTTCTTTATCCATTGCCCTTGGGTCCATACGCCTGCGTGTAGAGCCAGGCTTCTAATGATGTAACCGTTTGAGTCGCTCTAGAGACATTCGTTATCTGCCGCGACTTGCTTGGATTTATTGACTTTTTTTCCCTGCTTTAATTTCAAGAGATTCGGTCGAACGGACGAACGCGACGCCGACACCGGAACATTAATGTCGCCCCGGGGAAATATCGTTTGTGCTCCGAAGTATTTTTAAATTATCACTTACACTCTTTATTGTGATTATCGAAAGGATTGCAGGTTCTGAAGTACCTATAATAGAAGCAGAAAAGAAGGCATTTTCAAGTCGATTTTTCCATAGAGCGACAAGACATCGAAAAGGCTTTCACACCTTCATAGTTGACGTACCAAAGACACATACGAATCAAACATTCCTCATTTCTGATACGATACGTACTGCAAAGGTCTGGAATACATTCCCAGGCACTGTCTTTTCCAACTCCTACAAACTGGGAGCCTTCAAATCAAGAGCTAATAGGCATTTACTAGGCAAGCGCGTTCCTGCACCTTAGACTGTATCATCACTTTCCATCAGGTGTGATCAAAGTCAAGCGCTGGCCTATATTGTTAAAAAAATCCAAAACGAAATAGCAGAAAGAACCCTTTATGGTTTTGTCAATTATATTAATAGTTGGTGGTCTGTAAATTCGTATTCTTCTTACAGGAATATTTTTATCTGGATAAAAAGTAGCATGAGACGAGAATAATTCTCTCCAACCCTGAATTTTTAAAACGGTCCAATAGTATCTATACAACCAAAGTACAACGAATATTTCCTAACAAATTTCTACGTTCAGCCGTTCGGGATGTAGGTTGCCTGTCAGTCAACTCAGGATAATACATTGATGAATATAAGATATGGAAAATACATAGGTAAACTCGTAGAAGAAGCTAGGTACTGAACCATCTCTTTACTCTAAATGTTATGATTTTTTTGATACTTATCGCATAATCGGCTCATGTGAAATTTCATTGCCATCATTAAGCTTTTACAGCTGCGGAATCTCGTAGAGACCAATGACGAAATACGCTTCGCTAAGAGGACGGGAAAGATGTGACGTATGTTGAAGCTAAAAATTTCTCAAATATGGCGTCGCGCTTCGTACATTTCGGTACCGCTGACAGCATATACCGCTGTCGGTCGCATACATTAGCGCCATTTTACAGTTTTGACAAATTAAAAATCCGGCTTCAGGGCGGAGGCGGAGAATGTATACGTGACGTCAGTAACTGCCGATCCTTTAATATGTTTAATCAATCATTGAGGCCAATAAAAATTTTAAATTACGTTTCACCGGTCCGCTTCGCGCTCAGATTTAACGTTTAATTCGTAATGATTTTATTCAGATTTTCAGTTTCAGTTACGAGCTATAAAATAAACGTTTGAAATAGTTAAAATACTGAATAGAAGCATACGCACTTTTCTGAAGTCCATAATGAGCAATAAAATGGACGGCTTTAATTATTTTAGGCATTCATTGTCTAAAATGTTGTAAGTTCAGGTTTACGATTTAAGGTGCAGATACACATTATTTTTTGTACACTTTTCAATTTTAGTACTTGACTGCGATCTCATCTGATGGTAAGTGATAATGCAGCCAAAGATGATATCGTACTTGTAAGGGTAAGGGTAAGAAAACTCACCTAACGGTTTCTACACAGCATCGCGTCGGAACGCTAAATCGCTTGGCGGTGCGTCTGTGCTGGTATCTACACGCATGCTAGTTTCGAGCATTTGCTACGAACTACTCGTAGCATGTATATACGAAGTGTCTGCTAGTAATGAGCATGCTCATTCCGCATGCAAATAGTTTTGAGCATGCTTTTTATAAGCATGTGTAATGTGTATCTGTGACTTGAAATAGCTAAGAACTCGCCTTCGCCTGTCTATTATTAATGCAATTCTGTTATGCAGTGTTATTTGTAATTCAATGTCATATACGACCATATTTCAATGCTCGCGTTATTTTGAGCCAACAATTCTGTCTCAATGTTCCGGATTCCCAATAACATTTCTGGGCATATGCAGTGGCGCAAACTCTAAAATAATTATAATGCCTTGCAACAAGTTTGTACAGCACAAAGGCAGTAGAAGTGATACCCATCCGAACGCACTCTGCAAAGAAGTCTTATCAGCTGAAAGCTAGCATTTATTAATGCTGCGTTCTTTTAGATACAGTAAAACGTAACTGCAGTAAAATAACTCGAACCCAATCAAAGACTCAAAAAAGCTTAATACCGGAAAAAAATGTGATAGCCGGATTAAAGGCATTCAATTTAAATATTCCAGGGTCTTTGTCCAGTGAGTTCCCGTAGGCAACCGGCCGTGAAATTTCATTTAATCGCTGAAAGAAGTGCGTCTCGGCTAATGCAGATTGCTCACCCTCGGGGCCGGTTAATTTATAGTTCAACAAAATTTTATTCTTTCCTTTACTGTTCATCCCCCCAGTTTTTCTCATCGCTAATGGACTGGACTCACTGAATTAGTTGTTTAATTTGCAAGACATTGTCCTTCGCCCTTTATAAAGAATCACAGATCTCAGATTTTCAGGATATCAGATAGCAGCTGGCACAAGTTTTAATAGAGCTGTATACCGACGTGTCGGAAGAAAGACGAAAAACCTAGTTCCGGCGATAAAGTAAATTGGAATCGTTTCCATCGTAAATTGGCGACCTATTCTTGTTGACATCCTTATCAAACGATTCCTAAGATGCGGGGCGTGGAAAGTTAAATAAATTTAAGGCGAACATTAGATAAGGGAATGGCTTTTGTAATGTCTTCGGGACGTCGTAAATGCAACCAATGTGTGTCGTAGATATATCTGTCGAAGACATAACGTGAGCTCGAAGTTTGCTGCCCTCTGCTTGTTTTGTATAATGTCTTATATGTATAGCAGTCTTTACGCACCGATACGCGCTAGGTATCGGTACACATACATATAATAATTACTAACACAATTTAGTCATGATTCTAAGTGAATAAAATACCTGCATGTGTGCACTGTGCATCTACTATAATTTTATTTGTCTGTAGATCCAGCTTGTTAAAACAGTAACATTTTGGCAGATGGGCGAAAAAAACACATTTTAAAGGTCTAAATATGATTGGTCTAAGGTCTATTTATGGACAAAGATGGAGTCAAATAGTACTTAAATTTTCAGTACCTAACTAAATTGGTTTGATTTATCTATTCATTCGTTATAGGTTAGTAGGTACCCAGTATTAATGCATTTTTTTTTTAGGTATTTTAGCTATGTGAGATAATATGTTTAACTACAAACTGTAAGTAAGTAGTTATATAAAAGCATGATAATTAGTAGTCAACTTCGGGCTAGAACAAACGATAAATTAACAGTTGCTTAAGAAATACGAAGAAGTGAGTGCTATCAAAGGAAATGTCCGGAAGAGAGCATCTCAACAATCTTGGCACTTGCAGTCTGCAGAACCTCGTTTGTAGTGACGTTGTATTGATACCTCGGAAGTGGAACTCAACATCTTAATTACTTAGCCTTAGGGTCAATTTTGCACCGCAGTGTAACGTAAGGGAAGCGACTTTTTTTAAATAGAATAATGAACTTTATGTCAATTGCATAAGATACTAACTAAATAGGAGCCAAAAAAGTCGCTCATCTTCAGCTGGGGAATCCAAGCGCATTCTCGAGAATTATTTATTTTGTATGTCCCTTCCATTCCCTTCCACCGTGGTGTTAATTGAGCCGAACTTAGTAACTGTTAAGTTATGAAGTACTTCAATCTCCATTTTTGATGAGCATGAAAATCTGTTTACGATTGTAAAGTACATGACAATTATAGTTATTACCTGTTACTACCATCCGTCTTTTCATGGAAACACAGCATTTTTAAAATTACGCAAACGAAAGTTTAAAAGCTCAACTTAGTTTGGTTTGCGTATTTTCAAAAATTCTTTAAGGAAGCGACAGCGAAAAACTGACGTGTAGAGGAAAAATGAATGCAGGTTTTGCAGAGCAGACGTGCCGCGAGCACAAGACTGTTATCTCAGAAGGTGGAATAATTTTGACACCCTTTTATATCATGATGCATTATGCATAGTATCTAATTGAAAACAAAGAAATTGCTCATTATAATTATTATGACTGTGTATGTGATAGGTTCACAAAAGAATGAATGTGAAAGAATTTTACAAAGTTAGAAATTAAGCAGACTGAGCGGCACCCGGAACAAATAAAAACTTCCTCGCAACTTACACATTATTAATCATTCGAATCCTGATAAAAATGAATTTCAGCTATTATGAAATTCTACAAACCCATCTAAGTATCTACGTAAGTTTAATAAGTATCTACCTAATGAGTGGACTAAGTTGGGTCTCTAATAAATAAATATATAAATAAATAAATAAATAAATAAATATAGAGGACAACATCACATACATTGCTCCGATCCCATAGTAAGTAGCTTATGCACTTGTGTTATGGAAATCAGAAACAACGTAGGTACCACAATACCCAGACCCGAGACGTAGAAAACTTACACTGTCCCGACCGGGGATCGAACCCGGAACCTCAGAGATGGCGGCACCTTGAAAACCGGCACGCTAACCACTCAACCACGGAGGTCGTCAAATAAATAAATAAATGTATTAATTGATTATTATTATTTAAAATATCAAAATGATAAGCATAATTTCAGACTAAAATATGTATGTCTAATTGAATGATTAATGACCTATCTTTATCCGTCGCACCACGTGCCTGCGAGCAGCAATGTAACTCGCAACATTGTTTGCCTCGGGGGAAAGAGAAAGTAATGCATGTATACTACTTGTAATGTATACTTTAATAGAAACATTTAAAATATTGTATAAGGTATAATCCAGGAACTCTGTAAATAAATAAGTCAAGTCTCAAGCAAAGCTAATGTAATGTCTCGTCTGCGTAGCCTGGTCTCCCGAGCCCCGAGAGATGTTTCATTATAATGTACCTGGCGATATTACGTTACAATGTGCCGGAGACGTTCTGTTGCTGTGTTTTGACCTAATTAATATATCACCCTGGGATAACGCGTAAACGACACTAATTTTGATTAATTGTAAGAGAGGCAGTTTTATCGGATTACCTTGTCGCAACAATATTATGTTAACGTATGAGAATTGAGAAGTTCCTTGAAATGATTACCTAACTAGAGCTCATGCATGGTGTGCAGATAACAGAAAATGCCTATTGAATAGGGCGTCGCCAGATCCTATTCCTATAATCCTATTTTAATATCATAAATGTGAAAATTTGTGTTTGTTTCTAATTCACGCCACAACTACAGAACCAGTTGACAGCCACATAGATAGCTATAAGAACATATAGCCTATAGGCTACTTTTCATCTGAGAAACCTCCACGGATCTCATGGGGTTTTGAAGATATAATATTTATAAAGCAATCTTTAGCTATAACTATATTTACTATAGCAAACTTTTTACTGAATGAAGTCAAAACGGGGATTTGTTAAATACCGATATTCGCACAGACAAAGCTGTGGGCGGTAACTTATATTAATATTTTAGTCATTATATAGACGGTCTTGCTCATGCACCTAACGTTAAAGCGCTCTGAATCCTCGAGTTCAGTTTCTATGTCTGAATTTAAAAACGTTTCTCCATCATGTCTATTTATTTTTGGAAAAAAAAAACACTTAACTACCGTTTAATTTTTTTCTTACCAACAGTGAACATGAACTAAACGATTCAATCCCACACAATAGCAATAATATTATAATAAATCAAATAAAAATTATATTATCCAAAAAACAATAAGGTAAATCCCACTTTAAGTATAGTAATCTCTATTAGCCGACACTTTATAGCGCACGACCGACCAGCGCTGTTGCAGGGCCATCGCGCTTTACGACCAATGAAAACGGAGCCTCTGAACTGAGCTTATTATAGGATTACTCGCACACTTACACATTACACGGGGAAACCCCGGACGCGGGATATTGGACGGGTAATACGGCTAACAGAAACGCCCGAGTTTTAACTTTAGTGTACACCTGGGGTCCGATTGCGTAAGAAAAGTATTCATCGTTATCGTAATCTTTAGCGAATTCTGCCCTCCCAATTGACTGACGTAAATCAGGGACCCAATCAGCTCGCAGAATTTGTAAACGATAACGATATATACTTTTTCTTACACAATCTAGGCTAGGACTGTTCTCTCAAAGAAGTTGAAGTGAAGAAGCTTTAGATTTTAGAACTAAAACAGTAAAGTATGTTATTGTAGTAGCAATTGTTTATTTTACTCGTATTTCAAAAATATTGCTAAAATAATGCAAAAATAATTAACATAACATTAAATAATATTAATAAGCGAAACACAAAAAGCCGTAATAAAAAAATACTAACTTATGTAAACATAGAGATACTATCGTCTTCTGCTTTATAGGCTTGGATGTGTTCTTGTAGAAACTTCTTGCAGTACAGGACCAACTGAAAATATTTAAAGGGATAAATAGCTCTCAGTTTTACGAACTTCAAGAGAATAATAAGGACGTCGTTCAAGTAAGTATGTCCCCTCTGACGTCATTAGCGGATGCATATTCTTTACAGATTGGTTATTAATATTTACACAATATCTACTAGATGCTAATATTCAACAAACGTTGTCTTTTGAACAAATGACTTATATCGGAAGGAAATTTAACTTCAATAATATCCAAATTGGGAATATAAAATTCTCAAACCATCAAACAAAAGAAGAAAAAGGATTTATAACTATACGTTATCCTTACAGATACGAACAGAATTTATAGAAGAAAACTAACTTGTTGATGATGACTTTTAACAGCTTTATTAATTCTCTTGATCTCTAGTTTCAGATGAGTATCTTCAACGTAACGGTTGCTGACACTCCACGAGCCTTTATCGAAAATGATTGGCAAAACGTATGGATATCCTAAAAAGAACAAGAAAAAGAATCCTAAACAAGCATTGATAGAACATCTTTTAACTGATTACGACTTGCACTTTCAACTGATGATAAATGTTAATATGGAGCCAAGATTTTAAAGTTAACTTGGATTTAATAGTCCTTAAAAAATTGCTACACACTAAAAAAGAAAAATTTTACAGGATCAGCCCACCTAATCTAATCTAATTTAGAAATCACTAGTAGACGCCCGCGACTCCAGCTAATTTTGTCATAAATCCCGCGGGATCCATGGTTTTTTTTCGGGATAAAAGTAGCCTATATTTTAAGCCAAGGGATCACCATTCCAAATTTCATCCAAATCGGTATTTGCGGCGTGAAAGAGCATTTAACATACGCACACCTAAACTTTCACCTTTATAATATGAGTGTGGTAATTGATTAAATACTAATCAGTCCGTGCTGAAAATCAAACCCGAGACATCCCATATAGATTACAGAGAGCGCGAGGCTACACCAAATCTGCGCCAAAATAGGCCATAACACAGATCACCAAGATACGTTATGTTCATAGTAAATCGCGTTTGAAATCCGTACCGAACTGCCGACGTTTTAACCAACGACGGTGCGACATGCTCGTGCTTGCGCTAATCATGAAAGTTAGGTACAATAAGAACTCTTTTGAGTCTTCAAAACGAGTGCACTTGTCCCATATCTGCCTCTTTTTTATATTATATCATTGGGCCATAATCATATGTAGGTAACTTAACTTTCAAAGTGAAATTAATGTTAACAGTTGGTTAACAGACATTATCAAAAGGAATTTATCTTGATTAAGTCTTCTTTGCAAGAAAACTTTACCTTTAATAGTGCCAAGGGAGCCATCGCTAATGACGCCAATATTGGTGTAAACTTTGGTGCCGTCGCCGGAGCGCGTCAACCAAATGTCTCTCAAAGTTTTACTGAATTCAGCCGCTCTGTAAATACATCCGTAAGGATTCTTCGATGCAGATGCCGCCACCTTTTTGCATAAATTTGTCGAGATTAACCCCGGCTTTGAGTTAAATATTTACCTACTTAGGACGGTTAAAAATGTATTAGGATTGTGCTACCATTAAATGACAACAATTTTTATAACATTAGTAGGTAGTTAGGTACCCGTATTTCATTTAACTATAGGTAATTTGACAAACATGTGTCGCTATTATAGTTATTTCTTATATTACATTTTTTCAGAACATTATTCCCGTTTATTAGTAAAAGAAACTAGCAAAAAACGGGGCTAGATATGAACTAGAGGAGAGCTTTAGAGTTATAAAAAAAAATTATCTGTAAAGTAAGTATGTGTTATAGGAATGAATGCCGCTCCATACTTCGAAGTCCGAGAGTTTTTTGAATTTTCATTTATTTTATAGATGAAGAATGGTGATACAGCCTAAGGTATAGCGCACTTGCCTAGAAAATGTTTATTCACTCTTGATTTGAATTTACCCAAGTTTAAGTAGTGGGCAAGACTACTTAGTAGGGCATGGATATAATCCAAACCTTTACAGTGCGTATCAGGAACGAGTAATCAATCTACGAGTACGTCAACTATGTACGGTTATAATGCTTGTACTGCATTTACGATCCCTTGCTGTTCTTTGTTAAAAAGGTGAAGGGGACCCAAATCAATTAGTTCGTAAGCACACTCTCTAAAATATAAAATAATCATTCAAAAATAACATGTTATAAAAAAATGCATAGAAAATACCACAAAAGAGAGACTGTAGCAATACCTTTTCAAGAAATTCCTTTTTCATCCACGATTCACTGAACTGCGTTGTATCGAAGCGCGATAATAAATCCTTCCCGACAACGTCGCTGGGACACGGAGACGTATCACCAGCAACTTCGTGGACTATCAGAGGCTTCTCCACTTCCACGTGGAACACCTCATCATTGGCAGCCCACACTAGCGTTTCATTGAGCATATTGCACTGAACCTTTAAGATTCCAAGGTTTATTTGAGGAACATAAAGTCAATAACAAATATGCTTGCATTTCGATATAGCTTAGGGGTGGTCTTATCCCTAGAAGCAATCTCTAGACATATTTTACCTTATCTTATCTATTCTACTATTTCTACGAAAATATATGGGAATGCCATATCCAATCAACAAATAAAAATTGATTACGTGACTTATCTATCATTTTTTAACACTATCGCTAAATTAAAATTATATTTATTTTTCCTGCTATTTACGCGATTGTCATGACCAGAAACATACAATGTATATAGTTAACTCGTACTATATTTTGCAAAATATAGTACGAGTAAACTATATACATTGTATGATAAATAGAGTTTGGTGGCCTAATTTTACCCGTACACCTTAAGGACTATTAGCCAAACCTTTTGGTTTTAAGAAGTTAACGATGATGCAGAACCTTAAAAATAGATACTTATGTCACTTAAACAACTTATGTAACTTACATTTAAATAGTCACTTAAAACTTTCTTCGCAATAGCAGTCAAAGGCGTTGGACAGAACAGTATATCTGGTGGCATATTCTCTGACATAGACTTAAGAATATCGAGAGTCACCAAACCATCTGCCATGAAAATAGGTTTCTTTGAACTACCGCACACGGTCTTAGCTTCTTCATTAATAGAATAAACAGCTTTATCTGGCTCTAATTGTTCATCATTATTATTACCAGACCAGGAGAAGGAGGTAGCTAATTTTATGATTAAGTATAATGCGTCAAAGTTATCATTATATTCCTCCTTGGTAAAGTCGAGACGGTTTGGATTTCTGAAGTTAGTCATAAAGCAGAACACATCGCCGTCAGAAGTGCTGCAATAATGAATTAATTACCTAGTTTTTTTCACTCTACAAGTTAGTACTTGATTGGGATCTTACCTGATGGTAAGTGAGGATGCAGCCGAAGATGTTAACGTACTAACTAAAAGTAGGTGCCGCCACTATTATGGATAGCTACACAGCATACATATACGTGGACTAGCTGACCCGGGAAACATTGCTTCACCATTAGGGATATAAAAAAATAGATTATTTGAGATTTAAGCTATCCTATCTTTTAAGTTAGATCGAACTGCACACAGTGTGCTAATTTAATTAAAATCGGTTAAATAGTTTAGGAGTCCATCGCGGACAAAAAACGTGGCGCGTAATTTATATAATACGAGTAGGTATAATATACCTGTCTAGGTAGGTACAAATAAAAGGTTCCCTCCCTCGACGGAAATGTTTAAATAATTTAAATCCACAAGATGATGATAGATCTAGACACACAATAAAAATACATGAACTTCTCGAATTTACCTCGGCAAATCAGAAGAAACTTTGATGGAATTAGTGCATGAAAAGGCACACGATTCTATTTCCAGCTTGAAAGCGTTCGCCGACTTCATCTCATTAGAGAACACTATTAAATACAGATCAATGAGGCGATCGCTCCCAAACACCACACCAGACATTATTTTAACAATGATTAATTGAGACGCTGGTGCTAGAGGATTAATTACGATTACTCTGAGAGGTTCCAATATTGGTCGACATTGAAAATTCATTTTGGGTTTAATAAACCCCAAATCCCAAATGAGTATAATAAAAATATTTCCTGTTTTTGAAGGAATGTTTTCAATTTTGGTTTGTTTTCAATATTAAATGAAAATGCTTTTAATAAAAATTTAAAGACAGCTGTTGTGTTTTAAAAATAATGATTTCTTTGATAGGTTGTTTGTTACTAACCATCATGTTACTAATAATTGTTACCGAGCACGAGCGTCGAGCACGCCGAATACGAATACCTTTAGTACTTGTCTTCCATGGCCGAACACAGATTCGTAGACATTTCGTAGACTTAAAGCGATACGGGCCATAGCTACGGGCTACGGCCTACGAGCTGTACGAGCTACGTCTGTGGCTACGACTGACATAAACTTTGATGACATACTAACAAATTTTTAAAGACCTTATTTAGTTTATTTTGTTTTTCCCAAATATAAGACCAACTTTATTAACTTTATTAACTTTATTTAACTACCATTCAAGGCTAAAGCAATGACTTTAATTTCATAAAAACATTGCAATTGCAATCTTTCGGGAACCAATATACCTAATTTTTGGAGGAAAGTTTTTATAAATTCCAATTCAAAAATGATTTATTCCATTTAGGCTCATTTACAAGCACTTATGAATAGCCATGAAATACTTATACATGCTTAAATAGCTTTTAAATAGTGATAACTATTAAACGACTTAAAACTAAGTTTACGACTAGTTTACGAGGGTTCAAACGCGCCTGATCTGAGAATAAGATTAGTCTCAGCAGGCCACGATTTTCCAAGTGATTAAATATTTTAAAGCATCACCACTTAGTGACGTCACGCATGCATTTTTAGGCTCCGCCCTGAAGCATTGGCGCTAATGTAAGCGCGCTGTCAGCGGTATTGCGATAGGTTGCGGGCAATAACGACGCCATATTTGAGATAATTTTGGCTAAACATACATTACATATTTCCCGTCCTCTTAGCGTACCGTAATACTTCGTTATTTGGATATTCCCATGATCTACAATATCTTCCCATGATAGGTACAATTTGGAGCCAATATTGGCCAAGGTTTTAACCACAGACAACCCGAATGAGCCGCACAGATGGCCGTTTATATTTTATCTGTTATCAGCTGTACCAACATTGCAAATCTACAATCTAATGACACTGACAAATGACATGGCTCATGACAGCTATTTTGACTTTGACATTTGAGTAGATCGCCGCGATTTGTTTGTGTGACACGTCAAGGAAAAATACAGTCCGTCTAAAAAGTGTAGAAATTAATTAAAATGGAACTAAAGTAATATTTAATGCTGGCAACTCCACATTTGTTTACAAAGTTCAGGTTCTATAGTCTTTGGTTTGTTTGCATTAAAAGAAAACATCCGTTTCTTAGAAAATTTGTTGTTTTTACAAAAAAGGGAATAAGTACTATCATTACTATGAACCGGATAATACGAAGCGGAACGCGAAAAGTTATTTACACATTGGTATTTGCGATGTCTTGCCGAATAACAAGCTGGAACAAATGTATACGACTTTTCCGATGTTTACAAGAGAGTAGCTGAAATGAGAGGTATGTTGAGTGTATTTTGCTTAAAACTAATACAAAAGTGAAATAATAGTTGTAATTGTTGCTTGAGAAATTCATAATTTTTCTTTTTATGTAAATTTTTAGTATTTTGAGGTTATTTAATTGTTATGATTTTTTCATAGAATTTGTAGCGCGATTGGATTGATTTGATAGTTTAAGCAAAAAGTTTTTTCATTATCATCATAGAACATCTCGTACTTGTTTTTATTCATATTTATTTTAAAAACCGGACAAGAGTGAGTCGTACATGCTCGGTTCTCCAAATTTACAGGTTCACTGTACATAATATTCTGTAGATATTTTACATAGTTCAAGAACCGAGTTTTGTAAGAACTTTAAATAAAGAATATAATTATTATGTATTCGTTGATTTATTTAAATGATGATGATGATTTAAAGACATTATTTTGAAAATATTTAATTTTGAATGTTTGTTACCGATTGAAGTTCAAAACCTAGTAAATGTAGTGAAATTGTTTTTATTTCAGGAAAATCTAAAAGTACGATATGAAAATTAGAAGAAGACGGATCCAAAAATAATGGCGCCCGGCTAAGCCCTCAATGGATGTCCAAAAAACAATTGGCTGCTTTCCACATTGCTGTATTAAATTTTATGATAAACTGCCACTCAATGTATTCGACATTTCGGTCAATCAGTTCAAAGCTTTTGTTAAGCCAAAACTCATTAATAAGTAATAAGCAATATAAAAGTTAAATGAAAATAGGCCATACTAGTAATAACGAATGTTCTAAACTAGTGACAACAAATAATCGGCTGAGTTAGTTCCAGGCGAACAGTTCAGGGAGCGTCAGAACTTAGTTCTTGAGTCGTGAAATAGTTATCACTAAGTTATCTTACTGACTATTCATAAGAACATGTATGAAATAAATCATTTGATCCTGTGATTACTCTCTCAGTCTGGAAGGATGACTGTGAATGTAAATATGTAATTATGATAATAATTAAAATTTTTAGAAAATTTTATTATATGCGATTGTGTTAATTTTTTATTCTGCAATAAATTTTTTAACAATACACTGAAGTTTTTTTGCGTGTTTTTGTTTAAAATAGAAAACTTTTCCAACATAATATACGTCCAAATTGTTCAAAGTTTTTTGTTTAATTGTTACTTCTCATCGCCTCAACCGATTGATTCGTATACGTGCTATAGGTACAAGTAGACATTCTCTGGTTAGCTCCACAGACATTTTTTTTCATAATCATGATTCTAAGTTATTTCTTACATAAAAAGCACAATATATATCAAGTATCAAGCCGGTTGTCGTCGCAGTATATGGAGTTGTCAAGTGTTACCATATAAGCGACACTACCGCCCTCAATTATTTTCTACTCTTTATAGATGGACTGTAAAAGCTATTTGGATAGTAAATAGAAATGTCTCGTGGTTTAATTAATAGATAATATTTAATAATACATAATGGCATCGTCTAAAGACAAAAAGAGTGAAGTGTCCCCATCAACATCGGCGACCTCTGTGAAATCGGCTACCCTGGAGAGGTCGCCATCGGTGTCATCCAGCAGGGAGGACAAATGGCCGGAACTGTTGTTGTCTCGACCGGAGAAACCGTATTATTTTTACAGTACCAAGTGTAAGTAATGACTCTGAAACTAAGCAGCAGTGCCTACCTACTCATAGCTTTCGCTTGAAGTGACTTCTAAGTTCTATAATGTCATTATTAACTTGAGGTGTCTATTTATTTCTTTCTTTCATAAGGGACAATAAACAGTAAGGCACTACAATTTTAGCTTAATAATATAATCAACACTAATGACAGGCTGATAAGTGCATGACCCACACTGTCGTCCTCAGGCAATCCAAAAAGTAGGTACATGGCGAGAGCAATACAAATTAATTGGAATTTAACACGATGAAGTATCTACCTATTTTCAATCTGAGGTTAAAAAGCAGTGCTATTTTAGTGGTCCACGGCTCTACTCCTAGTGGGGTAAGAGGTTCAAATCCCAAAGGTAATATGAACCTCAGTCTTCATAGTTGGAACTTCATCTCTTAGCAGAGAATGAAAACATTGTGAAGTATTATTCTCCATGGAGTTTTTAAAGAAGTGAGAAACCTGTCTCCCCAAACTTACCGAATGTAGTGGGCAGTGGCCAAAATATCTTTGTTTATAAAAGGAGTGGATTGAAATTGGCTCTACATGAAATTTATTATACAGCCCAGGGTTCCGAATAAATTGATCTAGCTGGGAGTCATTTATAGGAAATGTTGTATTTAACAAAAAACAAAAATACTGTACATAGCTTGGTCACGTAGATATTAATGTTTATTTTGATGTGATTGTGTTGTAATGATTGTTAATTTCAATTGTGGAGGTTTATTGTTAATTTCAAAAAGTATGCTAGTTAGATAGTTGGTTTTATTTTTCCTGTAAAATGTATGTTTTAGTAATAATCCATTTTAATCATATTTGATAAACAGCGGAGATGAGGTGGAGGGGAATGATTGAGATATGCTTCTGTCTGCTGACAAGATATCATAAGATCATATTATTATGTAAGAAAAATTGTGTATGCTGACTTTGAAATGAGCAAGTGCTGAGTTTCTTGGTGCAGGCAGGCTTGGTGAAGGCCAAAATGTATGGGATTGACCACAGACCAGCGAATGAGTTTTTATATTGACTAATAGACTTACTATGATGACGTTTTTCTAAGGAAACCAGCGTCGCTAAACTCACATATTCACAAATCACGCACACTATAATCCTTCATTTAAGATTGGTCAAAAATATGACGTGATTTTCAAAATATATTTCCATTAAAGTCAACCTTATTAACACAGCTATAAAATTTATATTACAAAAATTTACTTCAAATATACTTTAAGTTCCGCTATTGCCCGCACCGGCGCTAGCTGATTCGTATTTTAAAGATTTTTTTCAGGAACTCTGTTTTTATGGATTTAAGATTAAAATTTCAATAACAAAGAATAAACTTCAATATTTGATAACTGTCAAAGTTTAGTGTTGCATCTTAACCGTGACTCGTAAACTTATCGATAAAGCTGAAATAAAAAGCAATATTATATTATTATGTAAAAATAAAATTCAAGTTTAATTATTTTCTCCCAAGATTTACCAAATTCACATAAAATATCATAAAACAAAAATTGTGGGTCATTCAGTCAGAGAACTATTGCAGGAAAAGAAACTATTTTATCCACTTTGAGCCAACTTTCTTATCATAAGTTGCATATAAAACTTTGTTTAAATAAATATTATGGTTATGGCCCATAACTTATGGGGGAAAGTCAAATTCAAATATCCTTTATACATTCTTTTCATTTTTTGAGACTCCGACCTACATACAATATGTAATTAGTTGTAATAATTATCGAAAGCGATCGATCGATTATAAAGAAGTAATTATATTTAGGAAGAATCTACGTGATTAAACTGAAATGATTAACGTCTAGCCCAATAGCATTCTTATTTTAAGGATCACTTTAAAATGTCTTGAAGCACAATAGAAATTTAACACAATTTTCACGTATTTATCCTTAAAACTAGTAAAATTTTGGTATGTTATCCCTCCAACTAAACGATTTTGGGTATTGCTACGATTTTTACACACTTATATAAAGCGTTGAGGCATTTTAATATTTTTAATGTTGTTCTATATTGTATGCATTCTTGACAGTGACTGAGTGTATATGTGAAGCAAGTAAGGTGAACTACGTCTACTAGTGGCGACACGGGTAACGCCCACATACTCTCTCTATGGTCTTCTTTTCTCTGTGGGATTGACATTAGCTTAGCATAGATTGACATTATATAGCATAGCGTTAGTGTCATGGTATTGCCAACTTCATTAATAGAATGTCACTTTGTCTAGGCCCCCTGGTTTCCAAACAGAGAAAGAGAGTTGTGACTTATCATAAGAGCCTGTAAGTTTGGCCTATGTGAAAAATAAAGATTTTCAAATTTTAATGGCCCTTTTAAAATTAGCATAATAGTATAGTTAATATAATATGATAACTGTACACTGATCAATGTTAATGTAACATGTGAAATGCTCTCGAAAACCAAGATAATTTTTTCTTCGCAACAGTTTGTTAGTCCCAGTAACCTCTAACAAGCTACAAGATTATATATCTAATCCTCCAATGATATTATGTAATTTCAAGGCACAATGTTATGGTGTTATAGGTATTAACTCTATGCTTAAATTAGCAAGTGACACCAAAAGAAAAGGTCATCTGGAAGCAATTGCTCATGGCAATAAGACTGCATTTGCACATTTCTGTATGTATTATGTTGTTCTATTCGTCTCTTGGTGGTTTCATTTTTCTCTTTATGCAATATGCATTAAATAATTGTAAACACAAAAAAACTCAAAATCAAATTATTTAGGTAATTCATCTTGGTCTTACTTGGCTCTTATGAATAGTCAATAAAATATTTCAATTTAATTTACTCATAGTAGTAGTGATAACTATTTTACGACTTAAGACTAAGTTTACGAGGTTTCCATCACACCCTGAACTGAGAAGCCCATGACAAACTCAGCCGGGTATTGCTCTTTTGTTATTTATCACTATTTCACAAAATATAAATTTGAACTAGCTAATAAAATTAAAATTAAAATTAGAGCAATTTACCATTACTCTCATAGATTATTTTTATTCAAATATTCTTTTTCAAAGAAATATGACCTCCATAACATTAACCTTAAAAGCAAAAACAAACTGGTTGCCCAAAGCACGCATCTTACTAAAAAAAGTAGATTGTTTTCATGCAAATGTATTAGATTTCATAATAAACTGGCATTCAGTGTATTCAACATTTTGCTCAATAAGTTCAAAGCTTGACTTGACAAAAGCTTTGAACATATTATTTCCTGCCCGCATTTTGGGCATTAAAGATCTGTGTACCGAGTGGGTGAGATGAAAAATATGTTTGTGTGTGTTTTCTATGTTTGTTACTCCTATCATGAACTACTTAGTACTTACTACTGAAATGATTTGACTGAATTTTGAATTAAATGTTATTTATACCCAGAATTTTCATATAAGTTACTATACCTTAAAAATCAGGTTTTGTAAAAACTTAAAACCCACACAGCTGAATTATCATCTACTTAAATAGGTAAGGTAACTATTACCTATGGGTTTTGAATTTCAGCAAAACCTATTTAGTAGTTGTGATTTGATTGAAGGTTTAAAAAAACATACAAGCCAATATTTACAATATGTACCTACTACAATTTAACCTAATATTTTTATAATAATGATAATCTCATAAAACTTAAGAAAAAGTTGACAGATCACACTCAACAAATTGCTAGCTAGGATAACCCTGGATAACCACACTAAAGAAACTTATGTCAAGAAGTTCCCACATGCAACACCAGATAGCAGCACCTTTTCGGAGTATTGATTTTTCACCCCAACACTTGTGTCTTGGGAAATCAATAGCACTGAATTTGCTGGAAAACCCATTTACGTGACATTGTCCTTCGAGGTGCTTTCTTGTGATCAAAACAATAATCTAGATAAAAACTGTGATTTGTCTCGTACAAAGTATACCTAGGAAAGACGAACGTTAATCACTTAGCCGTTTGAGTCGCGATGTATAGTCGAGAGTGAAAAAAATTCACGTTTTAGCGTGTGCTGTTTTGCTTCATAGTTATTTTGCTGCGTTATTATGCGTTCTCTAACCGCTGCGGTCCAAGGCGTCGAGCCCTTGCCAGACTTGGGCATAACATCGGGGATACAATCCGATGAGAATCCCGATGCGGACATGGCCGGGGCGCAGGACACTATTTACTTGTGTAACTTCCGGGTGTCAGTCGACGGAGAGTGGCTCTGTCTGAAGGAGCTACACGATATGGAGATGCAGAACTCCTACACAGCACAGTCGGATAACGGCGCGATCACTTCTCCGGACGACCCCATGCATTCTTTAATGGGTAATTTATTTGATTACCGCGGATGTCGTAACTCTTTTGCATAGTTATCTCTATGGCGGCTAAAAAAAATCATACTGTTTTGGCGAGTTTATCGAACTGAAGTCAGTATCGCCGAGTAGGTACCTTATCATCGCAATAGCTTGTTTATCGTCGTAGTTCATTATTTTCACCGACTCCCAAATAAGAGGCAAAATAATCCTCGATATAAAGTCCCTATTTTTGGGCAACCATGCTTCATATCTACTTACATCGATACTAATAAACTCTGTAAAAATCAGACTGAAACGAAATCTTAAAAAACTGGTCTCAGTCTTTTATGTTTACTAATATTACATTTGTTATCTCTTCCATATACAACAATTTGGTCGAAGGTCTTGTTTTTTTTGGACCTATATTCTTCTTGTTTGTTGCAGCTCGAGACCCGGTGGTGATCGAGCGCAGCAACCTCGTGAACATCTCGAAGCTGATCGTGAAGGAGCTGATCGAGCAGTCGCTGCGCTACGGCCGCATGCTCGACAGCGACCACTTGCCGTTGCATCACTTCTTCATTGTTCTCGAACACGTCATGCGCCACGGACTCAAACCTAAAAAGGTAACTCGTGCTAAACATGCTCCTTCCTGGATGTTTCGGAACTCGACAACGTCTTACGATAAGTGCCCACTGACGAAACATAAGCTTGTCGAAAACTATTTTCTGCATTGGCACATTGTCTGAAAACAGAGTTTTTAACATGTTTCTTGTTCAAGTTTAGTCAATGGAAACTCACAAATGGTTAAGATTTTGTTCACCCCTTGCATGACAAAATTTCAAAATGAAGAATATAGATCAATCCACGAAGACGTACACCACTCTGTCAAATTCGCTTATGTTTCATTCTATTCGTATAGAGTTTAACAGAGTGGGGCGCGTCGTCGTGGATTGAAATACCTATAATAAGTGTAAGTTGTATACTGAGGTTGCATACTTATAATAGATTTTAATTGTTGGATGCCCAAAAAAATTGGTTACAAATAACAATAATCAAATTCGATTTTCGGCAGGGATTGCTCGGCCCAAAAAAGGAGCTATGGGATATTCTGCAAATGGTTGAAAAATATTCACCTGAAGCGGCCGACATTACCGCCAGTATCAGGGACTTGCCTACGGTCAAGTAAGTCTATTATCTCTAGATAAATGAAAATTGGTCAGAGGGGTTAGTACTTAGTAGTACAGGTTTTTGTACGAATTTCGAGACGACTCGCATCGCACAAACGAATCAAATTCGTCGCTGACATGCGGACATTCGTACAAAAACCTGTACTACTTAACCCTACAGTTCTAAAATTAATTTGTCAACCTATTTTTAAAGTGAAAACTTTCGACGCGTGTCACGTTCCGCGTTGGGCATATTTTAGGACGAGGAAAAAAGCATTGAGCTCGCGACACCGTTACCGTAACCGATACCTCACGTAATTGTTTAAATTGTCACTTCTGTCGGCGTTTACGCCGCACCACTTTTTTTTTAATTTATTCACACACTATAAGGCTCAGTTGTTTCAAAACCTTGATATTTCTTAAATAAATATTTTATTGTATAACTTTTTTTTGAGCTTATATATTTTAGTTTACGTTTAAGTGTCCATCAAAATTTGTTGAAGCGTTAACGGTTATGTCTCTGTAAAAGGACCGCCATGGGCCGCGCCAGAGCTTGGCTACGTTTAGCGCTGATGCAAAAGCGGCTCGCCGACTACCTCAGGATCCTGCTGGAGCACCGGGAAGAGACGCTGGAAGAGTATTTCGAACCTCACGCGCTGATGCTCAACGAGGAAGCGGTCATCATAACGGGATTACTTGTCGGCCTCAATGTTGTCGATTGTAATTTGTGTGTAAAGGTAAGTGTGGCCTATGTGGCTTTGTATGTGGCTTTAACAAAAAAAATAGAAGCAATTTCAGTAACCTGCAGGTTAAAAACTAAAGGCATCATGTATTTTGGGTCCCTAATATAAATTCGCTCATGCAGAAAAATTATTACATAAAAAATCTCGATAGAAAAAAATTCCCATTAGTTACTCCAAAAACTCATTTTTTTTTTAATTTATCGGAAACTACAATGGATGTGTATATCTTTTTTAATTTCTTTCGATAGTCCAAAAACGTTAAGATTTTTCTTCGATAACTGGTCAGTAATTTAGTTTTCAGTAATTAGGTAAAGTTTCTTTTTCTTTTAAGCTCAGTTTTTTCAGTAATAAGGTAAATTTTTTTCTATCATATTATCCCGTAATATTGTCTGGCATCCACCAACATTCATAGGAGATAAGACGAAAATAACAACCATCTAACCCTGTACTACTGAAGCCCGTAGATGATGTAGTCGCAGAAAAGTTATTGAGACTCCTAGACCGTTATTCTAGTGCCTCTTTACAAAGATACCTTTTCCTCTACAAATACTTGTACAAATCCTCGTAGGAAGAAGATCTCGACAGTCAGCAAGGCGTGATAGACTTCTCGCTGTACCTGCGCGGCAGCAACTCGTCGCACGACCTGGCCGGCGGCGGCAACGGCAACGCCGAGCCCAAGCAGCGCCACATCAACACCATGCTCGACCAGAAGAACTACATCGAGGAGCTGAACAGGCATCTCAAGTGAGTGTTGCCATTGTACACACGGGGAAAACATTTTATGTGAATGCGTCACCTAAAAATATGCATGACTTGCTTGATATCTACTACTCTAACAGTTTTCTCTTATACTCTCCTTCACATGGTTTTATTTTCACTAGCTAACCCGGCAAAAAAATCAAGACTCTCAGACCTACCGAACACACGCAGAAAATTTCATGACAATCGGTCCAGCCCTTGCGGAGTAGTTTAGTAACAAAAATTGGCACGAAAACATGTACCTAAGTTTAGTGTACCATTTGACCCGGCAAACTTTGTTTTGATATTTAGCGATGTAAAAAAAAAAAAAAAAAAATAACCTGCTCTCAGACCTACCGATCATACACTGAAAATTACATAACAATTGGTCGAGGAGTTTTGGAGTAGTTTAGTAACAAAAATTGTCACGACGATTTTATATACTAAAAGATCAGATATATACTATGGGCTGGTTGCTCGAACAGTTAGTTTCTGTATAATATGTAACACCATAATTGGTACCAATCTTTGTTCTGCTGAATTGCATAGGTTTTGAAGGAATACGTCTTTAAAGTGTTTTTATAGCTGGAAGCAATCCAGAAAAGTGATTATGACGAAATGTTGACGACCTCCGTGGTTGAGTGGTTAGCGTACCGGTTTTCAAGGCGCCGCCATCTCTGAGGTTACGGGTTCGATCCCTGGTCAGGGCAATGTAGAAAAATAAGTTTTCTACATTGTCTCGGGTCTGGGTGTTAAGGAAATCAGAAACAACGAAGGTACCACCTCCGTTGTTTCTGATTTCCTTAACACAAGTGCATAAGCTACTTACTAAGGGATGGGAGCAATGTATGTGATGTTGTCCACTATATATTTATTTATTTATTTATATTAAAAAAAAACTACTAAAATTCTGAGAAAAATTATCAAGAAGGTATTATTGTATTTTAGCGCCACTGTAACAAATCTACAATCCAAAGTCGAGAGTTTGACCACAACGAACGCTCTGATGAAGGAAGACCTGGCGATAGCTAAAAACACCATGATACAGCTAGTGGAGGAAAACAATCAGCTCAAACATGCTTTAGGTGAGTCCCCCTTCCCCTTTACATTAGTAATTTTATTAATCTTTGGATAATGCGTCATATTAAACTTATAATAATTTCCTCAATCAATTTGTTGCTATAATGATAAGTATTAATCGAAAGTATAATATGTGCTTGGTGTCTTACTTTTCGACACTAAACTGGGTAAAATACTAAAGGGATTTCGTAAATTTTTAATCCGATAATATTTAGGATTTTTACGAAAAAATTAAATCTACTTGGATGATACAGCGAAATGCTTATCATGTCTTATTCGTTCGTCAAACTTTGGTTATAATTTATTTTTAGGTGTCTGTAGGCACAGACCAGCGAAAGAGTTTTTATATGGTCCTTCTTTTCTCTGTGTCTGTAGGTACCTACTCCATTTTCATATGAAATCTGATACCACTCTATTTTCTTTAAACGCAATATAAAAGATTCTTTCTACATTATTATAACCGCAAATATGTTCAGAAATAGAACTTAATTTCGAAGGTGTCATATATAAAAAAATATTCGGAAGCGATGACCTGTTTACGAACGTTCCTATCACGATAAACGCTCAACACTCGGAAAAGTGTGTGAAAATCGCCTCAATAGAGTAGGTATCCTATAGATAAGACACCTTGCAATACAATGACTCACGACCTTTCGAGTATTGTGTAGTTTAGTAGGCATTAGTATGCCGCTGCCGTCGCACGACTCTTTATTGTTACGTTCATAAAAAAACAAACACCGTTATGCGATTCACGATGGGCAATTCAACCGCAAAGACTCCGATGAAAAAAGTAAATTGGGCGAAAAACTGTGAGTTATTTCGATGCGTGTATTCATCTCGGACGTCCGCGTCTGAGTTTATTTGCGTAGAGTCTGAACACGTGCGTCTCCTTTTTTTTGTTCAGGTCAGGACATAACCAAAGATAGCAGGATGAAAGTGATGGAGATACAGGCCGACGAAGAGGTTGGTTGTCGTTGTTTTTATTTTAGTTTTTATCTAAAAGTATTTACTGTAAGTAGTACAGCAGTTTACGATTCTTTTTATTTATACTAAAATCCTTTTAAACTTTGTATATATCAAAATTAGCATTTTCGACAGCTTAAATATGTCTCTAATTTAACTCATTTTTTTATTCTGAATTAAATCAGACAATAAATAACTATAGAGTTCCCTGTTCGGCTATACAGAACCCTTAAAACATAAATGAAACTTTAATAAAACTCTAATTCTTGTATTTGGAGACAAGGTACATATTTCAACAGTAGCAAATTATTTATGATTGTATATTGAAGTTAATTAGTTTTTAAATTGTTATCTACTCGATATTACGTGGTAATACATAAGTTACACGTATGTAGATAACTTTTTAATACAGTTGCTCAAAAAGTGGCGTATTGCAGGGACGTATAGCGTTCGGGATGTGGGCTATTACATACTCGTGCTTTTTTTTTACCTTTCCCGAACTCGTGCGTTATCTTTCCCAACTGTCAAAATAATGTCTATTAAAAAGAAAAACCAACCATGAAGTTTTTACTAAAAAAAATCATAGAAGTTTTTATGATTCATGCAAATACGTATATTTCTAAAAAGAAGCTACTAATTTGTTTCAATATCAGATTTGATTGAATGAGTTTGGTTAGGTTTCATTTCATCTCATTAAATTTCATTTTCATTTCATATCAATAAAAAAAATTCTACTGAAGACTTGGCTGTATGGGCATAGTTCCCTTTGCGTACCAGAATATTATTTAGTCTATGACCAAATTTTTTTTTTATTTTTTTTTTAAATCACCAGAGTGGGTGAAGAAAAAAAAAACTGCTTATATTCTACGGTTGGCGCCATTTTTCAGAAATTTTCTTTGCGAGTTTAGTTGTTTGTTGCACAAAATGCTTCGGAGAACATTTTACCGGAAAAGTCAAAAAGTCGCTACATATCTACATACGACGAATTTATTGCGTGGAGAGAAGAGAAAAAGGCAAATAGTTTTTCAGAAAATGTTAAGTTAGTTGAGTTTATTGTGTTTTTATTATTTTATTAAATTGCTTCATTTTTTCGCAACTGTATTAAAAATAATCGTTCAGTACACGTGCGGAACCGTCATTGCAACTTGTTCCGACTGTCAACCCTCACCTTCGGCTGCGCCTCGGCTCGGGTAGACATTTGTCGGAACTCTTTGCAATAACAGCCTTTCCGCACTTGTAATGAAATATACTATTATAGTTTTCCTTGTTAGACATAATATCTCGAACTATTGCAATAAAAACATTGCGTCAGTGTGGGTGGCTTGATGAGTTCATTAATAACAATAATCATTTGCTGCTTAAGCATTACCAATGCTGTGAAATGCGAATTAGACACTCGTTAAAACGCCTCACTCATCAATTCATAAATGGCGAGCTACGATATTTTAATATGCTGCAAACAAAATACTCATTGATTGTATGCAATAACAACAAAAATAAATTATCATGGTTTGATTGCTATCATATTATGATGAAATTCATGAATCTCTTCCTTTTGAAATTTAAATCAACACAATATATTAACCAATTTTTTATTGAATTTACAAACTGAACATGCCTTGGGAATTCAGGAGCTACGAGTATATTATGTCTCGGGCAGGCAGGGATTTATTTTTAAAGTACGATCGTACATATTATCATAAGCAAATAAATGAATATTTTATATTTATTTGCATCAAACACACGTTAGTCTTTAGTGTCCCACCACTTTAAAGTGTCCCCGCCCACGGGCCATTGGCCACGACCACTAAACTCTGCCACCGGCATAGTTCCTATAAAGTTCAAACATTTTATATTGACCTCACAGTCGACCGTGTGCGGTGAGTCCATATAAAATATATGACAAGTAAATAATTTAAAAATTAAAAAACACGACTGCCCTGTGGTAATAGACCTATTTCCAAAAATATATAGCCTTTGTAATGTTACTCGGAATGATGTAAGGATTCTAACGATACCCCATATGTCCAAATCTATTCAGCCGTTCGGAAGTTATGGTGGAATAAAGAACTCACATACATACGTCATACATACATGAACCCTTAAAACATTACTCTCCTTTTTTGGGCAGACGTGTAAAAAGTACAGTAAATACGCCCGTGGTGGCGTTTTATGGTTACCTATGGGCTGTGGCTCGTGTACGGAGATATAACAATAATATCTAGCCTGATTTGAATCCGTCGTAGCTAAAGCAGAGCTTAGCAATTTTTGTTAAATAAATTCCATTATAGTTATTACGTTATGTAAACTGTCATTCACACTCGTAAAGGTAAACATTATTGTTCTTTCAGGAGAAACGAAGCGTCAAAAGTAATAGCTCCGATAAATATAAACATGACAAGGAGTCGGAACTCGGTAAGAGTTTGGAAGAGGAGAGGAAGAAAAATCTCGAGTTACAGAAAGAGCTGGATTTGCAGGTAACTTAAACAAACCGTGTAATACATTTTGGATTTAACCTTTTTAGGTTTCGGTATGAAAAGGGTGAAAACGGAATACTATTACTAAGACTTCGCTGTCCGTTCGTCCATCCAACCGTCCTACCGACCGTATATAATATATAATTTCATACCGATATATAATTTCATTAACAATAATATATAAACACAAGGTCAATAAAGATTCCATGAAATGTACTCGTCGGCGAACATTTTACTACGTCTGACCTTCGGAGTGCATTTTACTCTTGAATCTGACCAACCGTGAAATAGGTCAACTCTATAATCGGTGCCTTATTTATTGTTAACGTTTTGATATTATTGAATAATTTTAATAAATACAATTTCAGTAGCATAAATCATATTTTGTAATACTCGTATTGATAAATACTCATGTCCTAGAATATGATCTAAAACATAAACTTCTTGAGTCATAGTGTTTGTAACAAAACTCCTCCGAAATCGCTTTTTATTTTTAGGCATTTTTTATTAAAAAAAATCCGGTAGGTTTTCCATGGTCACAAGACAGTACATTATAACGGTTATTTCTAAACCCACAATATGTTTTGACGACGAGTAGGAGGTCGCGGGTTCGATTCCCGCCACGTGCCACTTTGGAATTTAATAATTTCTATTGGCTCAGGTCTGGTCTGGTGGAAGGCTTCGACCGTGGCTAGTTACCACCCTACCGGCTTACCGCCAAGCCATTTAGCGTTTCGGTGCCATGCAGTGTAGAAAGCGTTGGAATAAGCCATTCCAACGGTTTCTACACAGCATCTACTTACCCCTTACAATTTCCAAGTTAGTACGTTATCTTCAGCTGCATCATCACTTACCATCAGATGAGATCGCAGACCGCAGTCAAGTATAAACTTGTATATAGTGTAAAAAAAATGTATTCGTTACAGATATCTTTAAAAGCAGAAATGGAGGTAGCAATGAAGCTGCTCGAGAAAGACATCCACGACAAGCAAGACACGATTATCTCGCTCCGGCGGCAGTTGGACGATATCAAACTGATTAACCTGGAGATGTACAAAAAGTTGCAGGTGAGCCTTAAACGTAGCATGTTCTATATGATTTTGTACCCTTTGCATACACAGCACTGTAGCAAACTAGATTACTCCTAGATACGCTTCTAATAATCCGCAGAGATCTATATGATCGGCTTTAGGTTTATAAAAAACGCGTTACTAGACCAAATAATTAAAAAAAATCCTTGGCAAAAATCAATACATCCATGTCAAGGTAGAAATTTTCTATGTTGATACTTGAGTTCAGGGTAAAGATAAAAAAAAAATAAAAAAAAAAATAAAAAAAAAAAGCTTTATTTAGATTCCTCACAGTTTAAAATAACATTTTTTTCTATATGATGAATACTTCTAATTTACAATTAGGCTATTAATGGGCTATTACAATCTTAAGTCTACTACTAACTCACTATACCTACTTGTATATAATGTTATGCCTCATTTCTATTCTAAAAATTATAACATAAATCTTTATCTTAGTTATTTTTTGCCTATAGGAAAACGTACATACGTTGTGTTAAAGTAATTGTTTTTTGATGATTAGTTATGGTACATTTTTTTTCTTAAAAATATTTACTTCTAACTGTAAGGACCGCATAGCGGTTAAAGCCTCTTCCACTTTTTATATATCTGTTATTAATTTGTGATATTTTTCCTTCATGGAAGGTTTTAGTCCTACTACCCCCGCGGTGACCAGCCGTGCTGGGGGAGTTTTGGGGGAGTTGTGTGGTAAAGATAAAACTGTACTTAAAACTTGAAAACTTGAACAATTTAGAATTAAGTCACTGATTGAAGAATTCATCAAGGGCAAATTGAAAGCCATAACTGGTTGTAAATTCTATAAAATCCACTTACCTTGCAATAAAAAAAATCTAACGAATACTACAAAGTACATAGCTGGGTTAATTTCTCTACTTTAGTATACCTAGTTTCTCGCCAGCCCTTATGTGAGCGGAATCAAGGGTCAGAGTTGTATAAAATGTTATACCAATACCTGGCTCATATGCCAATACCCGGCTGTGGGATGATTAATGGGCTGATAATGAAGACACTCGAAAAATATTTCATAATACTTGACAACAACAATCATATAACTATTGTTTTAAATCTATAAAATTACATTAGTCACATTGCATAAAAAACATAGCTTGCAGAGTACGCTTGCGCGGACATTGTCAATGTCGACGAACAATGATCATTTATGCTGGCAAATAATACGATCATAACCTTGACTTTTTTTACAATTATCTACTTTTTATTCCATTTAGATTTGATGGTTCATGTACAACCATGAAATAATAGCTATCATACTGAATAAAACTATCATGAGTACAGCTCTCTTGAAGGTCTTTCAAGATAAAAATGTTATTAAATGTTTATACCTTGCAATTTTTGATACAACCGATTTAGCATTCCAAGTTCTTGTATCACGCGCATATTTTTATGAAATCACGTGCATTTTTGTATGCAGCAAAATTATTCAAAAATAAAAATACAGTTTGGCGAAAAAACCTAAAAAAAATGAGAGTGCCATACATTAGTTCATTTATACTCAAGTAATTTAGGCAGTTTTTCGCAGAAATAATAATGTTAACCAATATTTCAATTACGCAAGACTGAGCATAGAAATAACAGTTTTATTGGATTCCTTTTTTGCCAATGTGTAATTGTATGACACAGCTATGGGCTTCCAGTTTCAAATTTTAACTCAAACGACACCGATGTACTACATTCCGGCAAACCCATTGTATTGTATGCCAAATAAAAATCTGCAGTTAGAAGTCATTGCCCGAAGCTACATTAGATGTGGGTGCTCAGCCATCATTGTCTGCCCGCACACTCGCTTTACCTCGCTCAGTGATTAATTTATGGCTTATGGTTAAACGCAAATCACTGCGTTTCGACCTTTGTTTTGTTGCGCTGTACTAGACGCTGTATGTTCAAGGCTTTTCCACCTCCATTCTTCCCTACGATGTATATAGATAGTTATACATGCTTATTGAAAATCTCGTGTATGAAATATATCCAAAAGGGTAAAATCGGAACCCTATTACTAAGACTTCGCCGTACGTCCGTCAGTCATCGGGCTGTATCTCTTAAAATTTTCACAGATCATGTATTTCTGTGGCCGCTATAACAACAAATACAAAAAATATAGTAAAATAAATATTTAAGGATGCTCCCATACACCTAACGTGATTTTTTTACTTGTTTTTGTTTGATATTGATAATGGTAACTGGTAGACGCTTGAAATATTCACGGAATATTTAATTAAATATTCCGTTTAAAAATAGATAGTTAATTTAAAATAAAACAAATATTTAAGGGGGCATACAACAAACGTAATTTGTTGCTCGTTTTTGAATTAGTGGTGTTTAGTTTGCTTTAATACTATTGAGGAGGAGGTCTTGACAGTACGAAACCCTCAGTGCGCAAGCCTGACTCGCACTTGACCAATTATTATTTTTTATCAACAACTTTCAGAAAACTTACTTTGGTGTGGATTCATAAAAACATGACATCGAATTTATTTCTTGCATGTAGTCCCGCTTCTGTCGATTACCATAAGCTTAACCATGAATATACATAACTAACATTGGTGTATTCGTCAATGCCGCTTTAATCGAATGGAAGGAATGCGAGATGGAGCTCACGCAGAAAGGTGAAATGGTCTCCAGGC
Organism: Coenonympha glycerion; assembly: GCA_963855885.1. Taxonomy (NCBI): domain Eukaryota; kingdom Metazoa; phylum Arthropoda; class Insecta; order Lepidoptera; family Nymphalidae; genus Coenonympha; species Coenonympha glycerion. Next base: position 7,264,674 of record OY979637.1, on the reverse strand, counting down.
TCCAAGGGAAGGCTGAGCAAATTGGCAAAATACTCCACAACCTCGAAAAATATAACCATTTCCTCGGACCGGACCACGATTTGGTCAAAGCCTTAAAATCGCCCAGTAACGATAACCTAGGAGATAAATTAGAAATGCTTAAAGCACAAAGTAGTCACCAAAAGGGTACAAAGTCCAAGGACGAAGGTCCGCCCAATAAAAAACTGAACCTGCAGGAAATACCACCGTTCCGTAAAAGCAACAATACGGATAAATCAGTAACAAAGTAGAACAATACATACTGTAGTTAAATTAAAACTATTAAATAGATTGTTGTATATAATTAAAAAAATATTATCAATCATTCCAATAATCATAATAAACGCCCAAACGGTGTTGTTTCTCCTAGCATACTTAGAGTCCTAATAGTTAATTAAATCGTTATAAACTAATGCTGTTGAATAAATTAAGAGGATAATAGGATGGCGGCATTGAATTGACTCTCCCTATTGCAAACTATCCTTATTCACAAACGTAAAATAGCGATGGAATATTTATTTTTCTGTGTTGTCTCAAGAGTCAAAAGAGACAAACCAGACAGTAGCTATTGCACCGCTATTTCATGTTTATGAATATAGGGTATATTTTTAGTTACTACACAGTAAAGAATATCCATCTTATTAGCCTCGAATTTACTAACTATTAGACTAACGTTATGCGTAGTGAAATGCCTATGCTTGAACTAAAGTCTCCTATTTAATTAACGTAACAGTATTGTAATATGTAATGTATTAACTCGGCTAAATACTGGCTTTGTTTTAGGAATGTGAAAGTTCCTTGAAACATAAAACAGACCTAATAGCCAAATTGGAAGCAAAGACTGAATCAATGGGCAGCACGATACATCAGCTTGATGAGAAGTAGGTTTTACATGTTTTCTCTAAGATACGCCTTCAATCGCTCGACGATCAGTGCCTGACGGTTTATATTTAATAGGGTACTTGACGTTAGCGACAATGTGATATGAGTGAGACAACAAACATACCCCAAGTATCAAAAAATTATGTTCCAGTAGTTAAATGTCATAAATTTAAAACATATTTGTCGCGTTTTGTCAGTAATAGTATCGATAAGTAGTATCGATACGGGAAGATATTCTGATACTTAAAAAAAATACACTGTTGAATGGATTTGATCTTTTAATCGATTAAGGAAAAAGGACAAATTGGTAATTGTTTTTAGTATTGTACATGATAAAATTAAAATTATCTTCCTAAAATTCCCTTATACATACAATAGCTTATCAAAATCGGTATTTCAATCGCATTTTATATATTAAATCTTGATAGTCAAATACCCTATTATAAAATAACATGTACTCGCTTAACATATCAATTTAATGAAAGCGCACTTAGGTGTGAGCGATGCACCGCTTGCTGAAATTATAAAATTGTATACCCGTTCATATAAAGAATAGGACTGAAAAATTTTCTTTTACTTTCACACCAGGTATTTCACTGTAAGTGCGAAAGAAACGCGCATAGAACATAAACCCTATTCTTTATTTGTTCGGGTTTAGTGTATATCTATTTCATCGATATTGGCAAACCCTCACATTAAAACAGTGATATTTTGATAAGTATGGTATATTTCATAGAATAAAACTACTACATGAGAAGCAAAGCGCTTATTTTGCTGCTTTAGCTTTCTTATCGTTGCTGTGGTAAAAATATTCAAAAATAAATTAGTTAGTGTATTTATATTGGACCATGGTAAATTTTTGTTAGGTTTGTTTAACTTCCATTACATACATTCAATTCTTCAATTGACATTATAATTACTTAATTTTGTATAATTATCATAGCTTTAAACGTGCTAGAGACTCTAGGTTGATGTGCTAGAGTATTAAAATGTTTTATTGATATTTTAAATAGTTTTTCTAATATTATTATGTATTCAAAGCAAATACAGAGAATGATACCAAATTATAGTATTAGATATTTTTTGTATATTTTTCCAGTGATATTTAATTATTATAGGGACATCATACATGTAATTCAAACCTAAGAATGATGTGTAATTCTTTAAAGATATATTACTAATTGATCTCATTTATGTGTAAAATTTAATTAAAATTACCTATTTGAAGTTACGAGTATGACTAAAAGAATTATAATGCGCAATTATGTACTAGCATTTTAGATTTTTAGATCCAAATGTATTAGTTCGGTAAACATCTGTCGGTTGTTTTTTTAAAGATTTGTAATTTTAAAGTTGTAGTTATGTAAAGCCTCTTTGTAATAAACGATATTCAGTCGCATACGGTATTTCATTTACATAAACCACAGTTCTACGCTTGTTTTGTTTTGTTTCTTGTGCAGGTTTGCCATTATCACGTTAATTTGTGTTTGCATGACTGTAACTGCCACTAACATTTTTCAAAATTTATATGTACGAATAATAATCTAAGGTAGCCGATTCATTATTTCTAAATAATTTGCTATTATTCTGAGATATTATTTTACTTTTTTCAAAACATATTTATTTATTATTAATGTAAGTCACTAACACTGGATTGAAACGGGTACTTTGCTGAAGGTAATGGTAGTCGATGAACCACAAAAATGTCAAGGCAAAGTCTCGTGATAATGCTCCGGTGTCGGGCGAACGTGCTCAAAGACTCAAAGACTTTTTTACATTTAAGAAGGATGGGATGTGTAAGACGTTCACCTGATGTTAAGTGATACACTTGCCTTTGTTTATAATATGCATTGCGTCCCATAACTTATTTGTGCTACATCTTGCTTATTAAACCTATATATTTAATTCCGAATCTATGAGCTTGTAAACTAACATCAACTGTAGTTTTGGCATCAAAATAAAAATATTTCCATTTGAAATTGAATTGATAAATAACACAAATATTTAGCAAAAATAATAATAGAAGCATCAGGGATAAAGTTCTTGCAGTGACACAGATTTCCTTACCAAAAAAAAATGTTGTTCTTTATTTCATAAATTAAGTAATAGAAGTTTGAGTCATAAAACGTGAAGCGAAACATCAAGAGAAAGCTATAACCAAAGTACAGGTTACAGGAAGATAGAAATGCGCGTAAGAATCTAGAAGAGAACTCAAGATCCTTGGGACAGAAGGCAGCGGCCGCGGAGACGAGGGCGCTCGCCGCGGAAGGGGACCTACGAATAGAACGAGAGTGGAGGATATCCTTACAGGTATTATCACGAGATCAATGACCAATTTAAGGGACTATGGGTAAACCGCTATAAACTTGACCCTCCTGATGGTTTTCGGAATACGGGGCGGGTGCATCGGCGGATCCAGGGGGGGGGTCATGGGGGTCATGACCCCCCCCTGGGCCTTCCAGAACCTAGATGGACCAATAGTTAAAATTGTAAAATATAATGTTTTATATGGTACTAGCTGACCTGGCAAACGTTGTTTTGCCCTTGGGGTCTATAAAAATTAAAAATAGATAAATTGAGATTTAAACTATCCTATCTCTCAAGTTGGATCGAACTGCACATGGTGTGCGAATTTTATTATAATCGGTTAAGTGGTTTAGGAGTCCATTGAGGACAAACATTGCGACACGAGATTTATATATATTAAGATTTCTTGGAACAATATAGATTTTATATTAGTGAGTACCACTAATATTTAATTGACTTATGGTTGATTTTATTTTATATGGTGTCAAACGCATTATTAGGGAACGATAGTATCGAAAATTTGAATTTTACCTCGCTACCGCGACCTTTTAATTAATGATCTCCTGATTTCCCACGGATTTCCTGATTTATAAAGAATCCGCTTATTAATTAATCTCAAGATATATTTGGGTTTTGAAATTATGAGTATACTTATCTCTAAAAAAATGATGTATCTGAGTGTACTCCACAGCGGATTTTCACGAAATGACCTTAAATGCACGGATGTATACAAGATCACTTCAGGTCAAGGAATAAATAGTGATTTATCATGCGAAAATGTAAGAAATTCGAGCTCGCTTCGCTCGCATATCCAGTTATCAGAATATGTTTGCCCCAGGATCTTTGATACGTTGTGATTTTTTCAGTAAAAAAGCAGAAAATTTCGCGCTTGCTTCGCTCGCATATCCGCTCATCAGAATATGTATACCCCCAGCCAGGATCTTTGTTGTTGTGACTAAAAAAAAACCGGAAAATACCGCGCTCGCTTCGCTCGCATATCCGGTTGTCAGAATATATAAAAAGTTCGTGTTCGTTTCATTCAAGACTATTTACGATTTCAAGACGTTGTTCCGCCTAAAAATTATTATATAATTTAAATTAAAAAGTAAAAAATTTGAGCTCGCTTCGCTCGCATATCCAGTTATCAAGATATTTATAAAGTTTGCGGTCATTTCATTCGGGCATATTGCGATTTTAAGACGTTATATTACGTCTAAAAATTATTATATTATTTTTATTAAAGATGGATCTCACTGTCAAACCATGCTAAATTCAAGACTGGAATAAATAGTGATTTATCCTGAGAAAATGTAAAAAATTCGAGCTCGCTTCGCTCGCTTATCCAATTATCAAAATATGTATGCCCGCAGGATCTTTGTTATGTTGTGACTTTTTCAGTAAAAAAAAAAAAAACAGAAAATTTCGAGCTTGCTTCGCTCGCATGTCTAGTTGTCAGAATATATTGTTTTTAAAGTACAATACCTACTTATACACATTAATAAAATACCTACTTTGTAACTGTATCAATTAGTATCATAATTAAATTAAAACTTCTTGTGACTTGACTACAACTATGTGACCCCCCCCCTGGCACCAAAGCTGGATCCGCCCTTGGGCGGGTGATTGGCTATAACGATACAGCACAAAACGAGACAGCGACAAACTAGCTGATTGGTTGAGCGACTATCAGGAGGTTCAAGTTTATAGCGGTTTACCTAAAGCAGAGCACATTATACGATTTTAGTTCTCTGGGTGTTGAGAACTCAACTATCTACCCGCAACGGGTGACATTTTTCAAGTCATCGGTCCCGCGGAAAAGTAGCTTACTTCTTGAAAGAATGGCCCCCATGGGGCTTATTTTCAGGATCACACCAGAACGCTGTATTGTAGGCAGTAAGTCTTTGCTGGTAGGGTGGTAACTAGCTGCGGCGGACCAGCGAAGTCTTCCGCCAAAGTGTATTGACAAGTTCTGTTATGTTGAAGGAACACACACACACACCCAGCCCAGAGAGCTTTTAACATTGTGAAGTTTTGCATAATAATATGTTAAAGCAAAGTACACAATGTTTAAGTCGCGGTGATTCGCCAAATAAGCTCATTTAAAAAAAAAATTTGTGCTGAATTATGCGTTTATGAAATGGCTTTAATTTATCAAGAATGTGATCAGGTCAAAAGTGCATAATATATAATTTGCAAACTAAATCCCTTGCATGCACTCGGTCAGTCAGTATACGTAGTGTATTATTACACACACACACACACACATACACCACACGTATAAATTAGAAATACCTGTGTAATTTCGCTCTTTATTTCTTATTATTTTTATTTTTTGCTTTTATATTTAAAACATTGGCTTAATTGATCCCCCGAAGGATATGCAGACTTCTGCAATACAAGTTTAATCTTAGTGCAGAGTCTGCGCGCTCAAAATTTGTGTATCAAATACAAGCCATTGAGATCTTACTTTGTGACCTTAGATAGTAAGCCACATTTGTAAGTTTTGTCTAATAAATTATTCTTATTCTATTCTTATACATAGTAATATTTTGAACCTAAGCCTGTTGTCTTAAGGTTGATTGTGTCTTAACTGTAATACGCAGTTACTTGCATACCGTTTTAGCCTTTAAGCTATGTATGAATTTTTGACGTTACAAGCAATTCTTTAATTTGCAGGAATCAATGATGAGGGATCGCGATAAAATCTCAATACTCACTCAAGAAGTGGAATCTCTTAAATCTATAGGACAGGTAAGTCCCTACTACATTTTTTTATCACTTATTAATACAATTGTATTGTTTGTAGATGCATTAAAAAATATCACAACAAGTGTAGCACATATTCTGAGGGAACTACAGAGTTAAAATGTTCCATAAATTTTAAGTAGCATCCCTAAAAACGGCTGGTTCAGTATATAATGAAAATGATATGATGTTTGTTTATGTCACAGTTAGAGAAATAGAATGACATTTTATTTTTGTTGTTAAAGTACGAGGCCGGGATAATTTATAATATTATACACTTAAACTCCATTTTAAGATATAAGAGAATTATATTTTATTTAAATTAAAATTTTGCAAATATATTTTTTCTATTCAGACATTACGAAGGTGATTGACAGGTTTTCTTTTTCATAAGTGACATAATAAACATTGATACAAAACGAACCTTATTTTAAAATTTGTATTGAAAAAATAAAATACAATAATTGGGACGGGATTGGGAATCATTTATAACGTTAATGTGTTGCTAGTATCAAGTTTAAAGTTTAGCTGCGGTCACACTACCTTGTAGTTAGTTCCACTCAATGCCAAAAATTCAAGCGTACCTACTAGCTTAATAAATACATTTAGAAAAGGACATCTATACACAATCTGTATTTTTTCCAGAAATACATAGCACTCCAAGAGGAACAGCACCAGCTCAAGTTGCAATACAGCGAGGCCCAGAAAACGTTGGAAGAAGTTGGCGCCACGTTGTCGGAGAACAAACTGCAGCTCGCCGAGCTGTTGGAGAAGGAGGCCAAGTGTACCGACGACGCGCCCAACTGGACGAGTGACAAGGACGCCGTGGCGTGCGCGGCGTGCGCCAAGGAGTTCACTATCGCTAGGAGAAAGGTATCTACAAGCTGTTGGAACGGAATACCTAATAGTACCTATAGGTTCTGAAGGTTCACTCGGCAAGATGATTAAAAATAGCGTCTAGCGCTGACAAGAAAAAGTGCAATTCAGTTCGCAATAGCGCCTGGCTCCGCCCCTAAAGTTGTGGTCTCTTTCTATCGCGTAACTATATCCCTTTCGACGTAATAAGGTTGCCGCGTTATCGAGTGCACGCAGTACGTTAATAAGACGTACACGAGCTAACGCGTGCTACCTGGCCGACGCGTGACGGTCTTCTGAGATTAGTACCTACGTCGAGACGGCAAGTGTAGCTTGGTGGGTCACGTGATAAGTGAAAATGGCCTGGTGTTAGTTAATTCGTATAGTGTGCCCACAGCTAACCTTTTTACTTGATCCTAGAATCACATTAATGGAGATAAGAAGATCCAATTATATTGTTTTATTTTCAATACAAAACTTATTATTCAATTTCGAAAAATTGTTTTTAGCAACCCTAACTGTTATGTCAACAAAGCGTAATACTTTTCATTATTTCTAGGGGCCTTATTCGGTATCGTTCACTTAGTTAGTAAGTAACCCTAACTGGGTTATTAACTAAGAAAACGAAGGCAAACATCCTATTTTTGAACAAAATAATTACCAACCTAGGTCGGTATGGTATCATATCAGTAGGTATACCATGCTAGTTGCTATCTTGTACAAAAAGAATACAAAAATAGGATTTTTGCCTCCGTTTTCTTAGTTAATAACCCAGTTTGGGTTACTAACTAACTAAGTGAACGATACAGAATCAGCACACAGTTCATTCATTTTGAATGAGTCTCTTTAAGGGATGTCACTTAAAATTTATGGTACATTTTTGCTATAGTTCCCTCAGGATGTAGACTAGACGAAACTTCTTGTGATGTTGTTTCAGGCTTCTATACATCGTTCCCTACTTTAGGCTTTCGGCTAGTTAGGGTAATTAATCTACACGTTGTATATCGTAATATATATAAATCTCGTGTCACAATGTTTGTCCTCAATGGACTCCTAAACCACTTAACCGATTATAATAAAATTCGCACACCATGTGCAGTTCGATCCAACTTGAGAGAAAGGATAGTTTAAATCTCAATTTAACTATTTTTTATTACCCCTAAGGGCAAAACAACGTTTGCCAGGTCAGCTAGTAATTATATAATCTGAATCTCGGAGACGGCTACAACGATTTTCGTGAAATTTAGCTAGGACTCATTTTTAGAAAATGTCATATTTCCCAAAAAATGCCGTACAAAACTCGGTCACCCAGATATTAAAAATTATGTTCAAACAGAGCATTGATTTCAGCACCACTGCAGGCGATGCGGCCACATTTTCTGCGGCGCGTGCAGCGAGAAGACAGTCACGCTCGCCGGCAACACCAAGCCCGTCCGTGTCTGTGACGCGTGCTTCACTGAAGTTAGACTCACGTAGTGAGCGTGCAAGACTGAACTGGTGACAAAGATTTAAATCGCTAGATGAGCCCTAAACCTCCATATACGTCCACATTTTTGTCTTATGTACGACACGTTTTCATCATACACACACAGCTACAGAAGATATGGTGATATAACGAGGTCTCATTTACTCTTAAACGAAATGCTGAGACGCACTTAGCATGTTTGTGGACGTTTTCGATGTGCGCAATGTAGGCTTCGGGCGTATCCAGATCTAAACCTTTGACTGTTGACTATTTTGTTAAAGATATGACAAGCTTTTATTTAATTTGCAATATTTGTACCTGTCATCTGTGTTCGGGTAGTAGACGTTAGCTATTTTTCATATCCTTAGTTGCAAAACAACGTTTGCCGGGTGAGCTAGTAACATATAAAACATAACATTATTATAATAGTCATATACTCAGGACCCGGCGGACGGCGCGAAAAAATTTCGACAGTTTACCGGTGTCAAAAATGTTTGTTTTGACACCAAAAGTGTCAGTTGTAAGCCACCGCGCCAAGTTCACACGATTCCGTGGGGACGATTTCCGCCATGTTGCCACGTATTAGCGAAAAGTTTGACAAATGTTCTCTTTTTCTTGTATGAAGAAGTTTGACGTAAAATGTTCCGATGGTCTCATCCTTAGGTTCATATCGGTGGTTGGGGTCAAACTCTCAACTGAATCTGGCAATTATTTTCTATCGGTGGAGATGAAATTTTGAAAAACGTTAAGTTGGGATAACAATGCATAGTTTAGCTGAGAAAGGTCATTCTAAATCCAATATGGTGGACTGCCCAAGCCAAAATGGCTGACTGTTCTTTCGCTTTGCTGTTGAGACAAATAAGAATTAGGTACCTGTAAAATTGGGTGTTAGATAATAAGTTATTAAATTAATAATTACAAAAATAATTGCCAATCACGAACATAGGACATTGGATTTTTTTATTGCGATGAAATACTACATAGATCCTCTTATATTTTTACTGTACCTACGTAAATAAATAACATCATACCTAAGAAGACTATAACAATCTCTTTCAATTTATGAACGTGAGCTGTTTTCCAATTCTTCATTTTAATTTGCTTCTTATATTATTTTCATTTAATAAAATTTCCTTTTAAAAACTTCTTTTAAATACTATTTTAATTGCATTTAAGGAATGAAGACATGTATTTCTGCATGAATAATGTAATTTTTTGTAATTTATTCTTTATAATAATAATATTAAAGTCATAATGAACTAATAACATGATTAATTTACCGAATATAACCAAGCTTTTAACATTTAAAAATGTTTTTGACAAAACTTGTCTCGTGCATTTTGATTTTAGTTGTTAAAATTTAAAAGGATCCTAATAAAATCTGATGTTAACGGTGCTTCAATCAAATGTGAATGTTATCGAAATTACTTATATTGTAAATACGTAATTTTCATTTGTATAGCAATGTTTTTTTAATTAAGACAATATACACAATTTCATTTTATTCCTTGTTTTTTATTTACATAAACAGTTATAGCCACACGACTTTCTGAATCAATTCCATTCCCAAGATTGCTTTTGCTACGCCTACCTATGGGACGAAATTCAACATAATATTATCTGTGTATGTACGTATAAGAATGACACATTCGATCCCTAAATAGTTCACGTGACTTCCGCGCAGACAACTGTCAGACCCATACATTTTTTAATTTCGTACCAAAAGCAATCTTAAGAATTGTATAGGCAGGTTTGCACCTAGAAGAACTGGCAGGAAAATCGGCACTTGCTCTTTCCAAAATTTCATTTTATATGTCAAGTTTCCTTATAAAAAAAATTAAAACAAATTTTTAAGATATCTCGTGAGGAGATGGAAACATATCCCTATCATACCAAGAGTCCTTGTCATTTAAAAAATAGATTTAGTTTATTTGGATAGATTGATACACCAAAAATTAAACGTTACAAAATCATTTCGCTCAATTTCATTGAAATTGATCAATACATTCTTCGGAATCATTTTGATAGGTATTCTGATCGCATTGGTGATCTGACCTCATTTGTGAAATATTTCACGAATTGTTTTAAAATAATCAGATAAAACTGCACGACTTGTCGAAATATGATAGTTTCATTACCTTGAATTACCGTAAACAAGAGCAGAATAGGTACAATATATACCTAGGTATCATTCACACCTGTCTTATGAAGGTTCTTGATTGCTGATGGCGGATATAGTCATCCAATGTATGTACCAAGTTATACCAAAATTCAAACTGTGCCAAATCAGTAAGCTTCAAGGTTCATCAACTACTTACTTAATGCCTGTATCTAATTGACGCCATACATACCTAACTTTGAACAAAAATAATGGTTCCTATTGTGAAATTGTTTTATTGCTCTCTAAAGGCAGGTCCTAAATAGAAAAAAGTAAATTGGAATCTACAACTTTTTATGCAATAGGTCACATAATATTATGGACTGATGATAACACGTCCTTTTAGGCTTTTTAGCTTTAAATTTGTGAGAAAGTAGGCTGTCATCACACCTACACATTTATCGTGGACGAAATTCTGTATAAATTATGTGCTAATACATCTGTGACTAATACGTTAGTAATACCTATTATATGTATATGTATATTCGGTGCTAATACTAAGCAGGTATATAATGTAACTAGTAGGGCGCGTGTGTGCGCGGGCCACATGTGGCCCGCGTGCTGTCTTCCCGCCCATTAAGGTATCGCCGACATCTCCATCGCCCATTGAAATCCGATTGGCAGTGAGCTGAAAAAATTACCAAGGAGCACTGTCATGGTTTTAAAGATAGTTAAGGGCAGTTCGATCAAAATAATACGCTGAACCTCATCAGATGAGGTTCAGCGTATTTTTTTGTTCGAACTGCCCTTAACTATCTTTAAAACCATGACAGTGCTTCTCAATCATCATCCAAATCCTAGATCACTATCTCTTCTCATAGTATGTACATTTTCCATGGAAAGATAAATTCCGCCACAGTGAATTTATCTCCATGCATCCCGTAGAACTTGAGATCCTGATCACCTCTTGCTAAAAAACCACTCTCTTATCTTTTAAACTTTCCGAGATAGAACAACACGAAATTAGTATGGCGGCCATCTTAAATCCGCCATTTTGTTTTTTTTTCAGCTCACTGCCAATTGCTTGAAGTTCCGAGTATTTTTTGTTTCAGCAGTCCCCACCTAACTATAATACCTTGCCCATGCTCCTTGACTGTCTTTAAAATCCTCAATCATCACCTCATTCCAAATTTTCTCTGGTAGTCTTCCAAAAAACCGCATCAAAGCCCTTCATGTTTTACAAATCTTGGTCTCTTCAATATTCCTCATACATTTTCTATGAAAAAATAAATTCCGCCATTTTGAATTTTTTTTTCTATCCATCAAATAGACTTTCGGGTGCTGATCACTTCTTGTCAAGAAACCATTCTTCCATCTTTTATACTTTCCGAGATATCGGCGAAATTCGTATGGCGGCCATTTTGAATCCGCCATTTTGAATTTTTTTTCAGCTCACTGGCAGTTGGATGACATTTAAAATGACATTTGGTCGAACACCCCCCACCTATCTGCAATACCCTTGGCTGTGCTCTTCACCCGTCTTCGAAATCCTCAATCATCAGCTCACTCCATATTTTTGTTCTTAATGATTTTTTCCCCTCTTTACGAAATGATTAGTAAAAAAAAATTTTCATACAAAATTGTTCAGGAGAGGTGATCAATCAGTGAGTCAGTCAGCACAAGCAGCTATATATATAGTAACTAGTAGGGTGCGTGGTGGCGCGGGCCACATGTGGCCCGCGTGCCGTTTTTCCCCCTATTTGCCGTCCAACTTTCAGCCTCTTCAACATCCGCCATACATTTTCTATGGTAAAAAAAATTCCGCCATTGTGGATTTTTTTTTCTATACATCGAATAGACCTTTGGGTCCTGATCAACTCTTGTCAAGAAACCGTTCTTCCACCCTTTATACTTTCCGAGATATCGACGAAATTCGAATGGCGGCCATTTTGAATCCGCCATTTTGAATTTTTTTCAGCTAACTGCCAATTGGATGTCATTTCAAATGACATTTGGTCGAGCACCCCCCACCTATCTTCAATACCCTCCCCGTGCTCTTCATCCGTCTTCGAAATCCTCAATCATCAGCTCTCTCCGTATTTTTCCTGCGAATCATTTTTTTCCTTTTATACGAAATGGTCATTGAAAAAATTTTTTTTCATACAAAATTGTTCAGGAGAGGTGATCAATGAGTCAGTCAGTCAGTCAGTGGCCAATCAGCACGAGTAGCTATATATATATTAACTAGTAGGGCGCGTGTGTGCGCGGGCCACATGTGGCCCGCGTGCAGTCTTCCCGCCGATAAAAGTATCGCCGTCATTTCCATCGCCCATTGAAATCCGATTGGCTGGGAGCTGAAAAAATTACCAAGGAGCACTGTCATGGTTTTAAAGATAGTTAAGGTCAGTTCGAACAAAAAAATACGCTGAACCTCATCGTGTGAGGTTCAGTGTATTTTTTATTGAAACAGCCCTTAACTATCTTTAAATCCATGACCGTGCTCCTCAATCATCATCCAAATCGTAGACCATCATCTCTTCTCATACTTTTCATAGTTTTTCATAGGCCTTGTTTATTGTAGCATTCACATTTTCCATGGAAAAATAAATTCAACCACTTTGATTTTTTTTCATTCATCCCGTAGTTCTTGAGATTCTAATTACGTCTTGCAAAAAATCACTCTCTTGTCTTTTATACTTTCCGAGATAGAACAACACGTGTATGGCGGCCATCTTGAATCCGCCATTTTGATTTTTTTTTTCAGCTAACTGCCAATTGGATAACGTTTCGAGTTACATTTGGTCGAGCACCCCCACCTATCTTCGATACCCTGGCTGTGCTCTTCACCCATCTCCGAAATCCTCAATCATCAGCTCTCTCCATATTTTTCTCTAGTAACTCTCTGAAAAACCGCATCACAACCTTGCATAATTACCAACTGTTAGTCACTTCAACATTCCCCATACATTTTCTATGGAAAAATAAATTCCGCCATTTTGAATTTTTTTTTCTATTCATCAAATAGACCTTCGGGTCCTGATCACTTCTTGTCAAGAAACCACTCTTCCATCTTTTATACTCTTCGAGATATTGGCGAAATTCATATGACCGCCATTTTGAATCCGCCATTTTGAATTTTTTTTCAGCTCACTGCCAATTGGATGACATTTCAAATGACATTTGGTCGAGCACCCCCCACCTATCTCCGATACCCTTGGCTGTGCTCTTCACCCGTCTTCGAAATCCTCAATCATCAGCTCTCTCCGTATTTTTCCTCCGAATGAATTTTTCTCTTATATACGAAGTGATCATTAAAAAAAATTTTTTTCATACAAAATTGTTCAGGAGAGGTGATCAATGAGTCAGTCAGTGAATCAGCACGAGTAGCTATATATATATTAAAGGTACTGTACTGTGCCTAAAGTAGGTACCTAGTATGTGAACCTTCAATCTTCCACCTTCTAGCAGATACCTAATCATAAATTAATGTTGTATGTACCTGAAGCCATAGAACCGCGGACAATAGCTACCTAGTAGATACATAATATAATAGTAGGTATAGATAGAACTTAGGTTATGATAACAGCTTAATTATGTATAGGCAGGAAGTAGGCACTTAGACCATTCTCAGTTCTCACGACTTATTGTCCTACCTACGTACTTGACAGTTAAATACCCTAGTCAGGGTTGCCAACCATTATACGGATACAATATGGTACGGGATCGTAATAAGTTAAAAATCGGCAAAGTGCGTGTCGGGCCACGCACGATGTAGATTGTAGGGTTCTACATATTATATTAGATTAGTTGTCTATATTACTCGCTAACCGTGATAGTATAGTTTTCCTTTTAACTTCGTTAAAAATGCTAATAATTGAAACAAACATTTTCGCAAAAGGTACCTATCCTAAACCTAAAAACAGTATAAAAGTAGTAAGTACCTACCTACCACATTCACGATATTTTTGAAAAACCTATCCAATGACACCCCACACAATAGGATATACGATCCCCACCTAAAAACTATTTTTCAAAATTTAATTTAATCTATTTGTTGACGTTATTAAATTAATGCCACAAATTACGGCTTTCTAGTACCTACCTAATAATAGTCTTTTTAGGGTTCTGTGTTTACTGCGGAACCATAAAAACGTTACTATAGTGTTTCTGTGTTCTGACTCTCAAATACTAAAGGGTGAGATATATGTATTACTTATTCTTTAGGAACTGTTCAATAAACACACCATTTAATGAGAGTTAATAGATCAACCAAAATAGATACAAACCTTGACATAGAACTTATAGTGGGTGAATGTACTTTAGGTTCTCGAGTCTACATTGACGACCGTATGGCGTAGCAATAGCGATCCTGCCGTCTGCGTCGGAGGTCGTGGGTTCGATTCCCACTACTGGTCAAAATATATTTGTAATGAGAATCAATGTTTTCTAGTGTCTGGGTGTTTTTCAATATATTATTTAGGTATATTAATATGTACCTACTTATGTATATTTATCAGTTATCTAGTACCCATAACACAAGCTATCGCTTAGTTTGGGGCTAGATTGCAATGTATGTAACGTCCTAATGTATTTATTATTATTATCATTACAACACGAATTTACTGTCAATTAATGTTCAACACCCAGCACTTCATTTACCCTGTACGGGTACTTACCTATCATATTGAATTTAACGGGTTTACGTACTTACTATAATAGGTACTTAGAGCATTCTTAACTGAATAAATAATATTCGGTTCAGTAGGTAATTCCTTCGCGACGTAAGTATCATGTAACGTACCTAATAGCAAAAATACAGTAATTTGAAGTAAGTTCAGCCCGCGACAGCACAATAGAATAGGTCTACGCCAAGGATAATTAGTATGGCTCGGGGCACGGTGGAATGGCGACAGTCGACACAAAGGAAACAAAAGGTCTCTATTCTTACACATTATTTAATTGAAAAATTCCTCATCTTACGATTAATTAAGTACTTAAATATATTTAGTATACAATAAATTAAAAGAATAAATCAACAAAAGAGCCCAGTATCCCAGTGTCACCGTTGTATTTTCTTATTCTGTGATGCTTGTTTCCATTGGAATGGGGTTGGTTGTGATTTGAGGGTATGTAAGCGCGGTTGGGGTACAGCTTCGGCTGTCTATTACCCGTCTTAACGACAGTCTCGGTAGGAGGTCTGGATCCCTGGTTTTGTGTGTGCCCCACTATGTGACCCACGGGACCCCCGACCAATGCAGGCCGATAGACTGTATTGTAAGGGTCCTGTCCCGCTTCAGACACTGGTTTGACGTTATCTGGAAACCATAATTAAATTATTAATTTGAATACTACAAGAATGCTACATTTACAGTACATTCGCGTTTAGAAATTAGTGAGTCAAAGGAGAATGCCAGAAAATGGGCTAGATTTGCGTCACTCTGCGTCTCAAGCACGTATGCATGAAGAATCTTCTTCCAAATTTTAATATTGCATATATTTATGTTAGTGAAATGTGAAAACGGGTTCAAAAGTATTATAAAAAAAAGTAATTATACGTTTCGAAACATGTTGAACTGCCATGCCACTTATAAAACCACTTAGAAAATCAGATTATATTACAATTTCACTGTTAATATCTTACTAATATTTTTTACATGGTTTGGTTAAGACGCAAGGTATAACCCAATTTTCATACAAAAATCGGCATTCTCCTTTATACAGTGTGTAAGGAGCTCGCTTCCGAACTACAACCGGCCAAGTGCAAGTCGGATTCGCAGATCGAGGGTTCCATATTACCTCTGTGAGGGAATCATTTTAAATATTATCATCTTTATGGTTAAGTAGTCGATACACGGACTAACTCCATAAACTGAACACTTTCAAGTAAACCTGTGAAGATGGTTGTTCAATTCCCGCACTTAACTGACATACCTGGCCGGCCTACCTATAGGCTTTTTTTATTCTATATAAGTTAGTAAGTTAGTACTTGACTGCGATCTCACCTGATGGTAAGTGGTGATGCAGCCGAAGATGTTATCGTACTAACTTAGAAGGGTAAGTAAATTCACCCCAACGGTTTCTACACAGCACCGCACCGGATCGCTAAGTCGCTTGGCGGTGCGGCTTTGCTGGTAGGGCCTGTAGCTAGCCACGGCCCAAGCCTCCCACCACACCAAACCTGAGCCAATTTAGAAATTATTAAATTCCAAGGTGGCGGAAATTGAACCCGCGACCTCCCACTCGAATCCGAGCGCGCGTCACTGCGCCAGGGAGGTCGTCAAAAGTCTAGCCTGCGATGTGTAGCTTAAAAGTTATAGTATAAACTAAACAAAATTTTAATTGAACAGACCGTTCAGACCGAGGCATTCAATCTTAAGGATATCCTGAACTACGATGACTCCCATACATTCGTAATACCAAAATCATTTATAATTCGTTCAAATTTCGATCATCTTGTGGTATTATTCGGGTTCATATAGTAATAATAATCTATGCTCCTGGTCATTTATTTGGTTAGGAAATACTTCTCTAAAACGAAATATAGGCCTAAATGAATTTTGATTTGTATAAGTATTTTTGCGTCAAAAAAGACATGTTTTCTGCTTATTTGTTTTGTAATAAAAACAACACTATCTCACGTTGCATTAGTGAGGAGCCATGGCCAGGAGCATGATTATTACTATATGCACCCGAATAACACCACAACATGATCGAAATATGCACGAAATACAAATGATTTCGTACCTATTTCGAATGTATGGAGACTGTAGTTCATGGGACTCTTAAGTAGCTTTTAAGTTTTAACTATGTAGAGAGATAGGTCATAGGTACCTGTTGGTTTTAGTGGTTTCGGCGGCGTATAGCTGTTGGTTCCAAAGTACCCGGCGGGCGGAGGTCGCGTTGGCTTGTTTTGGGTCGGCGGTTTGATGCCGTGTTGGCCGTGCTGGTTCAACAGGTGTTGGTTTGGCGGGCGATTGTTGCCTTTGATTATACGCTGGTATCCAAGTCTTCGGTTTGGTCGTTGTGTGACTAAGTGAGATAAAATATCGATCATTAATATATATATAGCTGCTTGTGCTGATTGACTGATTGATCACCTCTCCTGAACAATTTTGTATGGAAAATTTTTTTTTCACTGATCGTTTTGTATAGAAAGGAAAAATTCATGAGGAAGAAAAATATAGCGAGAGCTGATGATTGAGGATTTCGAAGACGGGTGAAGAGCACAGCCAAGGGTATTGCAGATAGGTGGGGGGTGTTCGACCAAATGTCATTTGAAATGTCATCCAACTGCCAGTGAGCTGAAAAAAAATTCAAAATGGCGGATTAAAAATGGCCGCCATACGAATTTCGCCGATATCTCGGAAAGTATAAAAACTGGAAGAATGGTTTCTTGACAAGAAGTTATCAGGACCCGAAGGTCTATTTGATGGATAGAAAAAAAAAATTCAAAATGGCGGAATTTATTTTTCCATAGAAAATGTATGGGGAATGTTGAAGAGACTACAGTTGGTAATTATGCAAGGTTGTGATGCAGTTTTTCGGAGAGTTACTAGAGAAAAATATGGAGAGAGCTGATGATTGAGGGTTTTAAAGACAGTCGAGGAGCATGGGCAAGGTATTATAGTTAGGTGGGGGGTGCTCGACCAAATGTAACTCGAAACGACATCCAATTGGCAGTTAGCTGAAAAAAAATCAAAATGGCGGATTCAAGATGGCTGCCATACAAATTTCGTGTTGTTCTATCTCGGAAAGTATAAAAAATAAGAGAGTGATTTCTTTGCAAGACATAATTAGAATCTCAAGGTCTACGGGATGAATGAAAAAAATCAAAGAGGTTGAATTTATTTTTCCATGGAAAATGTGAATGCTACTATAAACAAGGCCTATGAAAAACTATGAAAAGTATGAGAAGAGATGATGGTCTACGATTTGGATGATGATTGAGGAGCACGGTCATGGATTTAAAGATAGTTAAGGGCTGTTTGAATAAAAAATACACTGAACCTCATCGGATGAGGTTCAGTGTATTTTTTATTCAAACAGCCCTTAACTATCTTTAAATCCATGACCATGCTCCGAGGTAGTTCTTTTAGCCCATTGCCAATCGGATTCCAATTGGCGATGGAGATGACGGCGATTCTTTTATAGGTGAGAAGACAGCCCGCGGGCCACATGTGGCCCGCGCTCCCACGCGCCCTACTAGTTAATATATATATAGCTACTCGTGCTGATTGGCCACTGACTCATTGATCACCTCTCCTGAACAATTTTGTATGAAAAAAATTTTTTTTACTAATCGCTTCGTATAAAAGGGAAAAATTCATTCGGAGGAAAAATACTGAGAGAGCTGATGATTGAGGATTTCGGAGACGGGTGAAGAGCACAGCCAAGGTATTGGAGATAGGTGGGGGGTGCTCGACCAAATGTCATTTGAAACGTCATCCAATTGGCAGTTAGCTGAAAAAAAATTCAAAATGGCGGATTCAAAATGGCGGCCAAACGAATTTCGCCAATATCTCGGAAAGTATAAAAGATGGAAGAGTGGTTTCTTGACAAGAAGTGATCAGGACCCCATGGTCTATTCGATGAATAGAAAAAAAATCAAAATGGCGGAATTTATTTTTCCATAGAAAATGTATGGCGAATGTTGAAGAGACTAAAAGTTGGGGAGACAGCACGCGGGCCACATGTGGCCCGCGCTCCCACGCGCCCTACTAGTTACTATATATATAGCTACTCGTGCTGATTGGCCACTGACTGACTGACTGACTCATTGATCACCTCTCCTGAACAATTTTGTATGAAAAAAAATTTTTTCAATGACCATTTCGTATAAAAGGAAAAAAATGATTCGGAGGAAAAATACGGAGAGAGCTGATGATTGAGGATTTCGAAGACGGGTGAAGAGCACGGCCAGGGTATCTAAGATAGGTGGGGGGTGCTCGACCAAACGTCATTCGAAACGTCATGCAATTGGCAGTGAGCTGAAAAAAAGTTCAAAATGGCGGATTCAAGATGGCCGCCATACAAACTTCATCGGCGTCCATCTCGGAAAGTATAAAAGATGGAAGAATGGTTTCTTGGCAAGAGGTAATCAGGATCCAAAGGTCTACTCGATGAATAGAAAAAAAAGTCAAATTGGTGGAATTTATTTTTCTATAGAAAATGTATGGAGAATAAAATATTGATTCGAGATGGGGGCGATTTTTTTACTGACGGGAAGACAGCCCGCGGGCCACGTGTGGCCCGCGCATACACGCGCCCTACTAGTTAATATATATATAGCTACTCGTGCTGATTCACTGATTGACTGACTGACTCACTGATTGATCACCTCTCCTGAACAATTTTGTATGAAAAAATTTTTTTTCACGGATGGGGTCGTATAGAGGGGAAAAATTCATGAGGAGGAAAAATACGGAGAGAGCTGATGATTGAGGATTTCGGAGACGGGTGAAGAGCACGCGGAGAGTATTGAAGATAGGTGGGGGGTGCTCGACCAAATGTCATTCGAAACGTCATCCAATTGGCAGTTAGCTGAAAAAAAATTCAAAATGGCGGATTCAAGATGGCCGCCATACAAACTTCATCGGTCTCTAACTCGGAAAGTATAAAAGATAAAAGAGTGGTTTCTCGACAACAGGTAATCAGAATTCAAAGGTCTATTCGATTTTTTCCATAGAAATTATATGGGGAATATTGAAGTGACTAAAAGTTTGTAACAATGCAAGGTTTTGATGCGGTTTTTCGGAGAATTACTAAAGAAAAATATGGACTGAGATGATGATTGAGGGTTTGAAGACAGTCGAGGAGCATGAGCAAGGTATTATAGTTAGGTGGGGACTGCTGAAACAAAAATTACTTGGAACGTCATGCAATTGGCAGAGAGTTGAAAAAAAATTAAAATGGCGGATTCAAGATGGCCGCCATACAGATTTCGTGTTGTTCTATCTCGGAAAGTATAAAAGATAAGAGAGTGGTTTCTTAGCAAGAGGTGATCAGGATCTCAAGTTCTACGGAATGCATGGAAAATAATTCACTGTGGCGGAATTTATCTTTCCATGGAAAATGTACATGCTATGAGAAGAGACAATGATCTAGGATTTGGATGATGATTGAGGAGCACTGTCATGGTTTTAAAGATAGTTAAGGGCTGTTGGAACAAAAAAATACGCTGAACCTCATCATATGAGGTTCAGCGTATTTTTTGCTCTAACAGCCCTTAACTATCTTTAAAACCATGACAGTGCTCCTTGGTCATTTTTTAAGCCCACTGCCAATCGGATTCCAATTGGCGATGGAGATGACGGCGATACCTTTATAGGGTGGGAAGACTGCACGCGGGCCACATGTGGCCCGCGCACTCACGCGCCCTACTAGTTATATATAGGTAGCATTTTTTTTACAAATTCGGTACCTATATCTAGATAGATACAAGACAGTTCATCGACTTCAAACATGATTTAGTTACAGAATTCATACATACAGCTACAGCGGTAAAATAAAATGTTCTCACATCTCCAGAGTAGGTACACATACTATCTCAATAATTTAAAGAACTAAGTATAAATATTTCGTACGAGCTTCCCAGCTCGCTTCGCTCGAGAAATCACATGGGAGTTTCGTATAGCTAATCAATTGGAAAAAGAGTCTATTACAAAATTTCAGTCTCTGTATAAGCTTCGAACTGAGCCATAATCAACACTCAGCGAGTTAATAAATACCTAGGTTGTTCTTTTTATATTAAGTACTAGCTGTTGCCCGCGGCTACGCCCGCGTGCAGTTCGTTTTTTTTACAAATATGTTTCCCGTGGAATTTCTTAATTTTCCCTAAGATAAATGAGTGGTCCCTGGGTTCGATGGACCATTAAAGGAGTCTTCTTCTAATCTCTCCTGTCAACGTGCTATCTTCTTTCACACAATTTACCTATATCTTCTTTGGTCTTCCTTTACTTATACACTCTGTCGAAATCGCTTATGTTACTCAATTTGCATGGAGTAAGACAGAGTGGGGCGTGTCATCGTGGATTGTAATATCTATACTAACCAAACTTATCTTATTGTGAGATGATACCAACGCCCAGATATTGTAATTAATATTTCTGAATGCGCTGCTGTGTACGTAGCAACCCGTTCCTGCTACGTACGGGTTATCTTGTATAGTTATACCTAGTTGCACGATCAAAAGGACGATTTAAACTGTCGATATTTCGACCCCGTTTTGATCGTGCTACGTAGATAAGTAACTATAGGTTTTTTTAAACATCCCACGGGTGCTCTCAAATTTTTCAGGATGAAAAGTATCTTAAATGTTGACCGGGCATATATATAAAGTAGCAAAATTAAATTAGTTCTATTTCACTTCTTACATCCCCCTGACTCCGTTTTTAGCATTTTTTTTATTTGTACAGAAATTCGACCTCTACAGATTTATTATATGTATTGATGATGATGATACATACCAGGTGGTTTGTACCGGTAGGTAGGTAGTAGGTACAGGTTGTACAGTGTACTATATTGTAATATGTTGTATACTAATGTTTTTTGTATACTTTTATGTAGATATACTTTAAATATAATTTATTAATTGTAAGGACATGTGGACACTTGTACAATAAAGGCTTATTGTTATAGCAGCAAGTAGTAGGTATAGTTCCCGTCCAGTTCATGGTCATTTCCGCGTGGTCACCTGACTGAATAGAACTGCATATATACCTACATACCGTTCTCTACTAATACAGTGTATAACAGTCAAGCGCTCGCCTATATAAATTACACAACTAAGTAGTTAGTGCACCTTGCGCACGCTCGGATCTAGACGGGAGGTCCCAGGTTCGTTTGGTCTGGTCCGAGTCCGAAGCCATCATAACTAATTATCACGCCACCGGCACAAACGTACTCGTACCGCCACACGATTATGCGCTCCAGTGCGATGCTGTGTAGCCTAGACCTATTATGTCAGTAGGTACTATTACATCTTCGGGTGCATGTTCATTTACCATGATGTGTTTTTGCACTCAAATACCTACTAGTAAACTGGAATAAGGATATATAATATTGTTGTCAGAAATTAGAAAGAAGTACCTAAGGGTTGATTTATTGTGACATAGACAAGGATTTATTGTAACATTGTTAGATCGAAATTTACCGGAGCCAAGTGCTAAGGGTACAATGACGTACCTATTGTAAGTATATAACATTAGTAAAGAGTACAATGATATAGTTATTAGATCGGAACTGACCGGGCTCAACTACTAGGGTACAATGAAGTAGGTACCTACCTACCTTATGTATAGATTCGAACTTACTAGAGCCAAGTGCTAAGGATACATCAACGACGTAAGTAGTGTAACGTAGTTAGATCAGAACTTACCGGAACCAATGTCGTTTTCATCGTAATCGTCTATCTCTCCGCAGTCGTCCACGTCTTCCTGCGGCTGCTCCTGCAGGCTGCCGGGAGAGTTCGGCGACAGCAAGTTATAATACTGTCCGAAGGTTCGCGGGTGAGCGTGACTGTCGTACCGCTTCCGTCTTGGCGCGATCTTATTTGTAGGGCACATAGGCGCCAGAGGGTTCACTGTGATTGCTTCTAATTGTACAACGAAACTAAAAACCTAAAAAAATAACATATAGCTTTAACCGTATTGTATTTAACAGCCTATTATTATTTATTGTACATTAAAACCTAGTATGCTTAGTTAGCTTAGTGATTGATCTTAAAAACTTGAAAATTAGCGGGAATACATACTAAAATAACCGCCGCTGCACAGTGTATAAATGTTTCCTGCATTTTTTTTGTTGCGGATTGATTTGATACAATTTAAAAATAATGCTTTCGCACAAAAGTCCTATTGATATCTGAGCGCAAAATTTTAAAGTGGTCGCTACTAAAGCTCGCGCGAGTCGAGGTCTCCCACGCGACAAAATGAATGGGTAAAATCCTTGGGCAATGACCGCTCCTTATCTTACGAGAAAAATGACCAAATATACATTAAGAGACTATAAAAATATATAATTATATATAATAGCAACATATTTTACCGTTTAATCTTTGTTCGAAAAATACATATGTCTTGCCCCAATTCTCATCAGCCGGTTCCATCGTAATTCGTAACTGTACCTACATTAAGATTTTTTTCCATGTTATAAGTATCAATTTGATGTTCATTGTATTTCTGCAGACGAATATTGATGCAATCTTCGGATTATATCATAATAACTTTATAAGGTTCTTTTCGTAACAATAACTCCTTTGAAAACGAAGTAGGACAGTTTCGTAATATTTCCAAGATGAAAATCCTTTTACGAGTATGCAATGATAATGATCAAAGTTATTAATTTGATTTCTTAATAAATAACCAAATAGATAAGTGGTTAGAGTCGTCGTACCTACAGTATTACAGCAAATATTTTTTTATTTAATATCCAGTCAATGTAATGGGTAGGTAATCAATATACAGTAGTGCTTTGGTAAATTGAACAAGTCTTCATTTATTCGTAAATACCAAGGGTTTTTGAAAATCCCTTGGGAACAGTAAAGGAGAATGCCGATTCTTGTATGAAAATTGGGCTATACCTTGAGTCTTAACCAAATCATCGGTAGAACATTAGAATTTTTCTCAATATTATGTAAAAAAAAGGTTTAGTAAAATATTAACAGGGAAATTGTAATAATCTGATTTTCTAAGTTGTTAATTTTCTAAGTTTTATAAGTGGCATGGCGGTTCCACATGTTTCGAAACGTTTTATTACTTTTTTTTTATAATACTTTTGAACCCCTTTTCACATTTCACTAACATGAATATAATATGCAATATTAAAATTTCAAAGAAGATTCTTCATGCATACGTGCTTGAGACGCAGAGTGACGCAAATCTAGCCCATATTGTGGCATTCTCCTTTACCTGGGATAAAAGGTCTACAGGGTCAGTAAGTCTATAGTTATTATGCTCTTCCTGGCTACTGCTACCATTAGTAGGTAGATACCTATGCTGCTTCTAAGTAATTAGGTACCTTATGTTGTTGCTTATTGTTAGTTCAGAACTCAGAAAGAAAACTTCATTGAAGACTTCAACTACCATAATTCTATTTGAGGGTCAAGAATTCGACTCCCAAGCACCCATTATACCTACACATTACTTTTAGAACCTATTTTAATATAAGTACTCTAATCTTGCTCCAATCAGAGTAGGTTTAATCGGAGTAACTTTGATAGTTTGTCTGATCGAAACAGAAATGACAAGACCGCAAAATACTTAATCGGAGTAACCGATGTCGTGGCAGTGGGCTCGTAAGAAGCACAGAATCAACTCAAATCAAACCAGGGCCTAGCTTATAGGCACTTATGTCGAATTGTCGAGCCATAATTATTTCTATTTTCTATATGCGATTTAAATCTTTGCATGTCTCTATATTGATGACATTCATGCGTCATGCATGCGTCGACTTAAAAACTTAAGGTAGGACGACGGTTCGCAAATGTGCTCTACCATTGAACTAAATACTTAGTCTAGTAAATTCAGAGCAATTCACTATCACTCCCAAGGGCTAGTGTGTGTCCTATTATATTTTATATAATGCCTTTTTATCAATATACTCTATGCTTGTAATGTTTGATGAAGGGCCCTGCTGGACAGCACAGACCAGGAACCGAAACTGGACAGACTAGCGCGGGTCTCGGCCGTATATAATGGTAGGGGAAATCATCGACAAAGGTTCTGCGAAAATTGACTGTGACTTACGGACAGGTGAAGTCGCATCATAACATAAGGGTTTTAGCTTTTAGTACAGAACTTTTCACGAGATCGGAGATCCCTATATTTGAATACCTATTATCTTTTACTTTTCCCGCCATATATTTTAATGTCAAAGTTATTTTTGTCTATGATATCTTTCCATTCTAAGTTCCTTCCATTCTAGGTTCCATTCCGGTTCGTTGTCTTTATCTGGATCTTGATCTATGACGAAGTAATTATAAGGACAGGAAATTGTCAGTCTTTTTCATTTCTCGTTGGTCTTTTTGGCTGGCAATATTCGCCATCTTGTGTCGCATGTAATAGCCAATCACAGCCATCGGCCAATCACAGATGGGCACCAGACAGCTGATCAGAAGGGCTGCTCAACTATCTATCGATATGGAAATATTATCGATATAGTTCGTGGTTAGTCATTAAAGATTTGAGAGAGCAAAAATGAATGAACTTACCTACTGATAATGACTAATGGCTAACGGTTTTGAAATTGGTCGCCTTGGTGCGAAGTAACCATGATCTTATAAACATACGTATTAAGAATCGATACACCACACGTATACCTACATTTTTCTCCAGAGATGCAAAAATACTTTTTGTGACATAAATAAACATACGTAAAAAATAAAAAAAAATCTGAAATCGACATCCACACACCAACTACTAACTGACGTTACCATGACGTATCTATCACCGATTAAATATACTGTATCTGACGTATAATTCAAATATCATACCAAAAAATAAATCTAACACCATAGACAATAATAAAGTAGTAAAAAACAAATGAGTAACTGACAATAGTGTCAGACAATTTACATGAAAATTAATATCTTGAAATATTTAATATCTTGAGGTTACAACTCCTCTTCGTCCTTCAGTTTTTCTCACCCTCTTCAAAGCTCGGTCAGCGGAGCTTTGCGGGGCTCCTATTTCTGGGTGGTCATAAAAGATAATAACTACAAATTAAGATCCTATTCGTCACCTAATTTGTTGGGGTTCTTCAAGTCCGAGCTCACATCGCTATCTGCAAATAGCGAAGACCTATAGTAGCTGAGACTTCAAGTTCAAATGTTCAAAGTGTAATAGGGCGGCCGCTTTTTTTAATTTTGAACACAAATTACATAATATAATATTATCTTTGCTTGCTGCAATGGTTATTGTAGTTTATTTATTTCAAGAGATACACAATTGTTTTCTTAAATTACAGTACCGCCAAACTGACTTACAAATGTTACTTAAGTGTTGTCAGACATCGATTTTAAAGGAATTCATCATTCATCAAAAAAAGTACATCTCCACGACTTTTAGTTTTACTGGAATCCGTGGAACTACGAAAATGCTTCGCCAATTATTCATATTATTATATAGATGGTACGGAACCCTTCATGCACGAGTCCAACTCGTACTTGTTTATCTTTGGCCTGCTCTCTGTTCTTTTTATAACTTGAATCTATATTACTGTATATTGCGTGTTAGTATTATCTGTGATTTATGTCAGTGATTAGGTTTTGTGGGTTGTGGTCAGCAATAATATTATTATAATATTTACGTGATGTGCTGAAAATTATTTGATTTATTTAATTCATACAAAATAAATTCACATCTCCGGGAAAAAAGAATAAGTATGTGTGGGTCTTTTCGTTCTACGAAATGAAACAAATGAAACAAATTTTTATTAGCCAAAGAAAAAGGTTACAATTTCGAACAATCCCTGACTCCCAAACTAGGCAAAACCCGTGTCTTGGGAGTCAGTGTTTACAAATATGATGGTACAAGCATGGCAAACAAGAGAGTATGACAAGCAAAAATAAAACTACAAACTAGAATCAAATCTCCCTAAAGTCATCGTAACTTGAAAATAAGGCGAACGGATTTAAACCAACAGCCAGTATTTTAACAAATCCCACGAGACCAAACTATATCTATTTTAATTATAATAAACTATTTTATTAAAAAAGTTTGCAATATATTATGGAAAAGCTTTAAGTAGTTTCTTTAAAAACCCGAGATTTTTTCCTATCTACTTAGCTATCACAATCATATTATGAATTTTATCGATAACAGTATAATAGTAGTTACATCATTAGTACTTTGACATATAATCCGTCTGAAGTGCAAAGTGCGACACACTATGGCGGTTTCTGCCACCCCGACAAATATAGTAAACTATAGCCTCTCTATACGTAGACAGAGAAAAGCTATAGACAAATTGTTATCTTATGTTTCATTCACACAAGACAAAGAGCAACTTACGCCGATGTCGTGTAAAGAAAAGAAATAGAACGATAAGATCTTTTGTTTCACGTAGCGTGTCACGTTTTTTATGTTTTAGTCACACTACTTTGCTAAACAAAGTTTGACAGCGGACCAACAGTTAGCTATCGTATTACTTTATAATTCAGTTTTTACGATTATGTTATGTCCGATTCAAGTTAAATTAGGTTTTGAACACTTTTATAAACTTACACATATTATTACAACGATTCAAAACAAAAAATCATGGTGCGGTGTAGTGTTAAAGGTTAGTTTTTGTCTCTTTTTGCGACACGCTTTACCAGCGTCTATAGCTTTTCTCTGTCTACGTCTCTATATGTTTAACGTTAACTCAACGGGTCTGCCCGCGAAATTCAAAATTTTCGTGGTTTTTTGCAATTTGTACGCTAATTAGACATGATAGGCTTATGGCAATCAATTTGCGAGAATGGCAGTATCATCTTTACATGATTATATCAAAATCTTTGCATAAAAATGTGTATCCTAGGAAATTAATCCGAGTATCGAGTTTTATGTAAGTAACTCGCAAATCTTGGACTAATTTCTTTAACTCGACACTTTCGAGCAGAGATTTTTATATAAACACGTGAAGAAGATATTGGGATTATCGCAATTTGACGGCCATAAGCCGTCATCTTATTATCTTATTAGCTTAAAAATCGCGAAAAACCACGAAAAATTTGAATTTCGCGGGCACAGCCGTGGTGTGCTCCGATCTTGATGTCAATTGTCAATTCTCAATTTTGTCAAAGTCAAAACTTCAAAGGTCCTAAATAAAAGCGAAAGCCCGTTCCTTCCAATTCCAAGTTCCAATTTTATTTTGATTTCAAAAAATTTAAAAACTACTGTGAATTCGTACCTATATCTACATAGTATGCAGTATTTCAATTAAAATGGCAAAATATCAAGGGAAGGTTTATTTAGGATATGAAGAAGAAATAATAGTGGAAAAGAATCAAACTCAGCTGAATTACACGATCAATAAAATTGGCGGATACCCTGTAAGAAAATACAGCGAATGTTTTTTAGTTTAAAGTTTTGTACAAAAATAGAAACAGTAATTTATATTTTGTGACCTGAAAGTAATAATTATTTTCTTTTCATGATCATATTATTTACTGTTTGGTTATGATATATTTTTATTGCACTGTGCACATGCTTGTTCTGTGAATATGTAAACTACCTTTTTTTTCAGGATTGGCCTTCGTTAAAGGACATAAAGTTTTCTATGCGATGCCCTTTATGCAACTTACATAGGCTATTAATAGTGCAATGCTATGCACCCTTAGAAGGCTCTGTTTACCATCGAACTCTTTACGTTTTTGCATGTATCAATCCAAGTTGCTGGACACAATCAGATAGGTATGTCTTATCTTTTGAAACAATATATTTTTATGTAGTTCTAACTGTTTTGGTCTTACTACAAAATATTGAAAACTTTGTTACTGTGGCAAAACAAAAGTAAATTATGCTTGTGATTTTTTTTATTGACTAGCTCACCCTTCTCCTGGTTTGCACGTGTGAGTCTGGACTATGGACATTTTGCAAAATCCTTTCTTATTGTTAATCTCCTTTATTTAAGAAACATTTTAAAAATTTTAGCTTTATATAGAGACCTGTGGGCTGATTCCGTATCGTTCAGTTAGCTAGTAACCCTAACTGGGTTATAAACTAAGAAAACGAAGATAAAAATCCTATTTTTGCACAAATTACGAACCTAGGTCGGTATGGTATCATGTCATTATACCATGCTAGTTGCTATCTTGTACAAAAAGAATACAAAAATAGGATTTTTGCCTTTGTTTTCTTAGTTAATAACCCAGTGCAGGTTACTAACTAACTAACTGAACCTCAGCACACTGAGGGTTAAATTGTAGTATAAAATGGGATGAAATTCTTAAATGTATTATTTATATAGGTACCCATACTACACATGGAATCTCAATGTGTTATATAGCTACAACTGTAGGGCTTTGAACAGAAATAATGAGTTAGCGACTTGGTTAGGACATGATTTCCTTTCATTAAATTAGAGGTTAAGTTTTTATTATTTTAAGTTGGACCTGTATTCGGTGTCAAATACAAGATGAGCCCAACAAGACGAGTGTGGTGGTGAGCGTCCCCAGCACAGAGACCAGTCTGAGTTGGTGCAAGGGTTCCGACGACTGGGATGAAAATGACAATGGGGATGCAACCAATGGAAATGTTATGTTTGTTGACAACAGCCCCATTAATGGTGTACAAAGGTATGTATTGATGGAACTTATTTTGTGTAGCTTATGAATAAATACAAGACTTGTTATTACTATCACTATTTAGTACTTGAAAATGGAAGTACTTTTAGTTTACCCACCATTTTCTTATAGGCCTTAAAAACAAGTCAACAACTGAACAGTTTTCTTCATCTACATATGGAAACATGATGTACATTATGTATGTATAGTTTTTTTTTGTAATTATGTATTATTTATTAATTTTTATAATTTTAAAGGAACTCTGATGAGGAGGATGAAAGCAACTCATATGACCTGGAGTCAGTTGAGCAGGCGTTGGGCAATTTGCAAGTTGATGCACACAACGCAAACATGTCACCAGTACAAGGTGAGTGAATTTATTATCTTAAGCATATCATAACTATACTTATAAATATAAAACTTAAGACTAATTTAAGGTATAAACTTAATTAACTTATTATAAATAAATAGTAACAAATTAACTTTACTTTATAATGAGTTAAGTTAGTTAGACTAATTAACTTAACTTATTATAAAAAGCTTAAGAGTTTGATTCTTTGAACGCTCTTATCTCTCTGAAATTGAAAAATAATGTTTATGTTGATACTCATTCTCACATTTATTGAGGAAGGCTTATAGAATGTCATACTAAGATCAATAGGAGCAGAGCTTCAATTACAAAATGTTGCACAATCCAGATAAATGGTCCTATTGAAGAGCTGCCAGTGTGTGCATTGCGTAAATGGTTAAAAGTTTAAAAAAGTCTGCAACACCACATGCCTATCTTTTAATGTTGACTCATTATAACAGGATTTGTAGAAAAAGTATATTCATGCAGGCGAAACTGCACGCAACAGCAAGTTATATAGAAAATTGAAGTCAAGTAATAACTTGTACTATAGATTTTAGACAAGATTTAGATTAGAGACAAGTCAGCATTTGACTGCGATCTCGTCTGATGGTAAGTGATGATGCAGCCGAAGATGATATTGTCCTAACTTGGAAGGGGTAAGTAAACTCACTCCAATGGTTTCTACACAGCATCGCACTGGAACACTAAGTTGCTTGGCAGTGCGTTTTTGCTAGTAGGGTGGTAACTAGCCACGGCCAAAGCCACCCACCAGACCAGACCTGAGCCAATTCAGAAATTGCCGAGGCCTCCCACTAGACCAGACTCAATCATGTTCAAACTTATGTTATTGTTACTTAATTATTCCACATGTCAGTTGTGAATGTGTGCTTACTGTTGTGCGGTTAAAAGGTGCTGTGGGTGCCATCGGAGCTCCTGTGCCGGTGGCTGAGCTAGAGGGCAGCGACGAGTCGGGGCTCGTCATAGTGGAGACACCTACAGCGCCTATCAACAACATGGAGATACTGTTTCATCAAGTAATACAACTAGCTATTATCTTTACCATTTTTATGGCCCACTTCTGGGCATGGCTCTGCCACAGCCCACTGCAGTGCGGGTTGGGTTTCACACACCTTTAATAACATGGTGGCCTTTCAGCTTTCAGGTATGCAGGATGCTTCATCTGTAAGGACATACAATTTGAATCTGGACATAATAGGCATGATAACATCCCTAAGCAGTTAAATTTAAAATTTAACTGCATACTAATTAATTTAAAATTCAACAATTTAAACGTTTTAGGATTTGTACAATTGCTTCAGTCTAGTCTAATTTAGATTTGTATGCATTCAGTACAAAGTGAAGAACAATAAATACAAATCTACACAAACCGTAGTTATTGCTAGCAACAACGAAAGGCAAACCATTCAAATCTGTAATAGAATTTAATTAATTTCAACAGATGACAGAACTGCCGCCCGATATCCGGAGCTGCCTTTTATCTGCGCCATTGCAGTTCATTCCCAAGTACATATACGTGGAAGAAGAGTGGAACAAAGCTCACAATGACAATGATAGAGTCACTGAATTGCTCAACAAATACAAAAAGGATAATGGTTAGTGAGTGATGCAGAAAAATACTGCTTTCTTAGTTAAGGCAGTAATATGTATGATGGCTTGATCTTCCAATTACAAAACAAAACGCTAATGCGGTAAAAATCCACCAACTATACCCATATAACATAAAAAATAGTTGAATAAAATTTGCATATAATGGACAGTTTTAAACTAATAATAATAATTAATGTATGAGGAAATTAATAGCTTGTGTTTTGAGTAATCCCAACTTATCCTAAGTCATCTAATTTAAAAATGGAAGCTTCTCCCCTTCATTATTCTTTCAAAATCAAAGTTTCTTTATTTCACATAGGCCTAACGTACAGGCTCTTGTCACACAGTCTTTCAAAATCAAAATGTAAACACGTGGAGGGGCATTCATTTTTAGATTAAACGATCGATACTAAATAAACATATCTTTCTATTTGCATAGTTAGTATCTTCGAATTATGAGATTTATAATGATTTGTTAACGTGAAATCAACGAGTCTGCCCGCGAAATTCAAAATTTTCGTGTTTTTTTGCAATTTGTACGCCAATTAGACATGATAGAATTATGGCAATCAATTTGTGAGAATGGCAGTATTATCTTCACATGTTTATATCAATATCCTTGCATATAAATGTCTTTCCTAGGAAATTAGTTCTAGTATCGAGTTTGAAGTGAGTAACTCGTAAATCTCGGACTAATTTCTTTAACTCGACACTTTTAAGCAGAAATTTTTATATAAACACGTGAAGACAATACTGCAATTCTTGCAATTTGACTGTAATAAGCCCATTATGTGTTATTAGCTTAAAAATCGCGAAAAACCACAAAAAAAAAATTGAATTTCGAGGGCACACCCGTGGCATGCTACTTAATATATTCGTGTATTTAGATTTTTGGTGTGGTAAATCTTTCTAGAAATAGAAGTGGGCAGCGTGGCAGACCGCGTGTCTGCGGGCGCGGCGGGCTGCGACGACGAGCCCTACGAAGACGCGGCGCCGCTGCACGGCGACCGTCTGTTCCACGCTTTCCTCACGCGCCTGCACCGGAACCCCGGACAGATATTGAGGTGACGGTCATTGGGACTTTGCAATCCTTACTTAGTTGGTCGATATCCGCCTCAACCAATGATCTCTATTCTATGGATTAATCATTATATATACTTACATCTGACAGTTCCTTTTTTGTGCCGATTTGAAGCGCCACCCTCAAACGTCCACGAAATCCGTCGTAAGAAATTGACATTTCGTTCCTTGTGACCGTCGTTTTGAATGTCATTTTATTTTAGTTCATGGACGCTCATGCTATGTTCAGCGCCAAAATGACGAAAATCAAATGTCCTCATTTTTACGTTGACAGTCAGCAATTCATAGAACAGAGATTAGTGGCCTCAACGGTCAATGGGATGTCACAACTCAGAGGACGAAATCATTCCTGCGAAGGCTGTGGTGGACAAACAGCTTTACAGCTAAGCATACTTTGCAATCAAACCAATAGCCGTAGCCATTTTAACATTTTATTGCCTATTCTATTTCTTCGAAATTCAAAATGTGGGAATGAATATGTCCAATCGACAAATTGATCACGTGAATAATCGAGGTCATCTGTCGTTCTTGTACACTTTTAATTTTGTTCTATTCAATTTAACTTAATTGTATTACATTGTTTGTTACATGAGGACCTCTTTAATCCAAAAACTGTAATCCGAACCCCATCGTTTTTCCTCGCCGTCCCGCCAGTTGCTTACCAAATGTCGAGTAGGTGTCATGCGTATTTGCTATTATTATTACTCATTCGCCATTTTGTGATTGCTATTTCGTCGCTCGCAACGTGTAAAGGAAAATGGGAAAAAAATTCAAGGGTACATAAATACACTAGATAAGGAATCAACTTGTAAAATATTAAATAGAAATATGCACATTTATTTTCCCATACTAACTAATTCAGAAGATTTTAAGTGTTTACTTATGACAACCCTATTATTGAAGTTGAATGACCGAGACGCGCGAACTTACCTACGGCAGCCGCGCCGCGCGCGCCTCCAGTGGCCGAGTGGTGGCGTGGCGGAATCGGCCTTGTTCTATCTTAGGTTCGGTGAGACTACTCACTACTTGTAGTTATTATTTTATCAAGTACTTACTACTTACCAATAGCTGGCACGCCGACAGTATCAGCTGATGTGTGATGATGATGACATTAAATGACGTTCTTGTACTACATAGGTGATACACACATACACACACACACACACACACACACACACACACACACAATAACACAATAATTTATGTAGGTACACTTTGAACAGACTTCATTAGGTTTTCATTACACTATCACGATAATAATATTATGCAGTTCCATTGACACATTGTGGGTTCTAATGCACTTTAAAACGAATCCGAACGTTTTCGTCTGGTGACTTAAGTCTTCTTTTGATGTAGGTTAAAATGTAATCACAAAGCAGACCCGAAGCTAGTCAATGTTGGGTTATTATTATTTAAAAGGTTCAAAATGACGACCTTCTTTGCTTCGCTGATATTCCTGTCAGCAGCCCCAACGCACAATATCATTTCATAATAATCACTCATCACTATTTGAGTACGAATTACTTCTACGGGACATAATACTTTTACAAATAACAATGTTTATGCGTAGACGAATAGCACCCAACTGACGAAAATTGGCTAAATTCAAATAAAAATGGAAACAATTTTTTAGGGTCCAATTAAATCATAATGCAAAAACCCTGGAAATTAAAAACTTAATTGTTTATTTTTTTATTAATAGATTTTAATTACGTACACAACAACTTATTTTATTATTTTAATTAAATTTTAAGACAAAACAAGTGAATTAATTAATAAGTTCGATCATTACATTATTATTCATTTTAATTTAAAAAATAAAAATTACGGAACCAATACTAAAAAAAATACAAACTTTAAAAGTAGCCGCAAAGCCTTTGTAGACATGGCGGCGTAATATGTCGGCATGGCGGCATCCTTTGTCGGCAAAGCAGACAGTATTTTCAAAATAGACCTTTTCTTAAGCCTCTTCACACTCGCACTCGGATTCGCAAACGGATCGGGGGTTCGAATCCCGCAGTCCGGCCACCTATGACGTTTCACTGATGATTATGTTCGTTCAAAGTGAGCTTCGCTGAACTCTTAGGCATACAAACTTCTCACCAGATATGTTTTCCTTAGCCGCTATGCAACTCCTAATTAGTCTCTCAAAACGCAGATTACTGTGCTGATAGGTCAGGAGGCGTCGCAGGTTTGAATTGCGGTAAGAGGCAGAGGTGTCAACGACTGGGCTATCACTACTTTATTGTTGTGTTGTACGAGTAACTCGCGCAAGTCTGGAGAGGGCTTAAGTCTTTTGAAATGTGCCGCTATACGGACAAATTCATAGATTAAGTAAGTGAAAGAAGTCACTAATGTGTGAAATAATAGTTACCTCTTAGAGTGTGTCCTCTCAGAGGAAAACGCCTGATTTTTGTTTTCAATCTTTTTTTTTGTAATCACAGAATTGATCATTGTACATTATCTTCAAAATCAATTGTTATTGAAGGCGACAAATTAATTTTGTAACTTATTAAATTGATTATTTTGACGAAAATTTTAATACAATTCTATGGCCTTATTGATTTTATTAAAATAACAGGCTTATTATGACTCCGCTATTAGTCAAACAATATGTATCATTAGGCAACATTTAGTTGCAACTTGCTACTTAATAGGTAAAAAATAAATGTAGTATCTGTGCTGTATTTAATCTGCACTAGGAAATACTTTGTTTTGTGGTTGTAGTATGATGACCTTATTAAACATATGATTTTAGGGCTGCACCTGATTTATTTCAGAAAAAACTATGGCAATGGTTTATACAAAAACTAATATGGCTTCCGTTTCAAATATAGGTCTTAGGGATTCCGTTTAGGATACACTTACGTACCCTTGATTTTTTTTCCAATTTTCCTTTACACGTTGTATATTTAATTAAAATGTCACAATTATACTTTATTAGATTTGATTCAAAAATTATATCCTATGAATTTTCTGTACTATAATAATCCGTATGTTTAGTACGGTAGGTAAAATTTTTGGAGTTCGATTATAAAGGTCCTGCTGTAGTTTTGATGAATGTTTTAACAATATACTTACACTTACTGAAACCCGCGCTTACAGATATTCACGCGACGAGCCGCCACTGCTCGGAGCGCC
This sequence comes from Coenonympha glycerion, assembly GCA_963855885.1. NCBI lineage: Eukaryota > Metazoa > Arthropoda > Insecta > Lepidoptera > Nymphalidae > Coenonympha > Coenonympha glycerion. Next base: position 7,228,859 of record OY979637.1, on the reverse strand, counting down.
CCTGCCGCTCTCCGAGAACACAACGGAGCCGTGCAGGCTCGCCGCGTGCGCGCGCTGCGGGGCGCGCCTGCTGTGCGAGCTGCAGCTGCTGCCGAGTTTTGCGGACGCGCTGCAGCTCCCGCGCAACAACGCGCCCCTCTCCCACCTGCACTTCCTCTCCGTGCTGGTGTTCACCTGCTCGCAGAGCTGTTGGCAACCGAACGATACATTTGTCGAAGAAACTGTGATTTTCCAAGCAGAAGTCATCTAAAGCCACCTACACCTACTTGGAATTAGACTTCAATTATATTGATACTCTTTTGCTGTCCCGTCAGACTTATATTAATTGAAGCCTTGGCAGCAGTTATAGCCAAGTCACCTTATCTATTCTATTTCTACAATTGCTATTGAATTGAAATCAAAAATGTTTGAGTAATGATCTGCCATCGATAAGTTACGGAATAAATTTGTCGATTGGATAAGTCACTTTTTTATTTTCGATTTAACAGCAATTATAGTAGAAAGGGAGTAGATAACCGTAATTGCTTTAATAAGTAGATACTAGTAGTAACTGACACTATGTCTGGATAGATTACTACAATTTGTCGAGTTATTTCTCTAACAGCCAAATTTTAATGAAATAAGTAGTCATGTCTAGCATTTATTTCATGTAAGAGTTTCAAAAGTTGTATTTAATTAAATCTTATGAATAAAATTCAAAAGTCGTGAAATTCACATTATTAATAAATCTTCATTGCTTTAACGTTAAACAAATTACTTGCCCATCGAAGTACTTCAGTGAATTTCCAAATAGAAATAAGAAAAGTAAACATTTAATGACTATTGTTATTGTGAATAGTTCATAGAATTAATGAGTTTTGTTTTAATATTGTTTTGTTATTTTATACCTATTTTTATTTATTATTTTATATATGATGATCAATTATACTAAGAGCAGAGTGATTTTAAACGTCCTTCCTGTATACTTACAATTACGTAACAGTTTTCTCGTAAGGCTTTACATGATTATTAAGAGTCCTGTGACCTACATTCTAAATACCAAATCATTTGTAATTCGTGCATATTTTGATCATGTTGACTGCCATAAGCATATTAGGTACGTGTTATTAGCTTAAAAATCGCGAAAAAAACACAAAAAAATTGAATTTCGCGGGCACACCCGTGGCTTGCCTCTTAAAGCAATAATGTTTGTATGAAAATAATAGAACAGAATTGCTGCATTATTGCTTTAACAGTTGGTGGTACGGCTCCAGAGATGTGCTATGCGGTACGCTGTTATCCTACGTTTTATGTCAGACGACACCAATAAGAATCGCTTGGTTTTCATTTGATTTTATAGCTTAAAGAAATCAAGCACTTTTGATGTTGCATTTGACACAAAACGTAACAAAGCAACTTTGGTGGACTAGCACCCAGCTTCTTTTTCTGTGCAATCCTTAAAGTTTTGTTCTTTTCTGTGATATAATATGATGAACGTGTCATCTATAATAATATAATAATTCTTAATAATTTATTGTTTCAGTAGATTGTAAGTCCGTAGAGAATTTATTATTACTATATTAACAAAAAAAAAATGAGAAACTTAGCACTGTAACTACAGTTTACATTGGTGCTAATACGATTGAACGGAATTATTGTAATGAAATGTAGGGATAGCGGAAATTACCTAAACGCATTCATTACGCGGCACTTTTATATTTATGATATTTATATTTTAGTTTATTGTTCGCACAACAGCCGTTCCATTACTTTTAAAGTAGGTATCTTACAAGAGATGTCCTAAATGATATTATAAATAAATTGCGTTATTATTGCTATAAGCGTAGTTTTATTCATTGGTGGGAAAGGAAAACTTTCTTATGCCTCTTTTATTTCTCACAACTTGGGCGTCCAAGCTGTGGTGTTTTGTGTTTTTATTTTTAGAAAATCATGTCTTAACAAAAATATTGGTAACTTAAAGGAAAGCCAAGTTGTAGTCATGTTCATTGTCAACGAATTATTATGAAATTCAAAAATGTATGAAACTGACAGTTGTAATCCATAAGTCACGTGATCGGTTGTTCGTAATGGTGTCTAAATAAAAAAACCGCCTATTTAATATATTTAAAAAAACTAGCATCCTCGCCCGTCGCCCAATAAATAGATAGAATTTGGCAGGCTTCCATGATGCTTCCTACAATTTAAAACCGAACAATAAATTCGTTGCTATATAAAATGTAAAATTGAGAAAAATGTCCTCGGTATCCTTTTATATATTATTTTCATCCATAATAATCGCTGTTCGATTTTCGAAACTGATCATTCGTTAAGGTATATTCCGAGTTTTTTACGTACCTATTCGAAAGCGAGAGACCACGCGAATCTGTATAGATGATATTGTAGCGACATCTATTGAAAACATTTATGAACTGCTTTCCCAACGAAGCACTTATTAATTCCATGTTTCCCATACAAATCTTGCAATTGATTAGGTTCCTATCTCCATTCTATCCATTCTATCTAAATCTATCCAGCACCATGATCGGTGATCCATCATCCAGCATGCATTATTCCAGGTCACAGAAAAAAATACCTATTATGTTTTCTGTGATTCCGGTAGGTATGTACATTAGCAAGTCTATGCCTTAATATGGCCCTTATGTACAGTGAGACAAGGCTATATAGACGCGTGGCCAAAATCGGAACTAACGCTGCTACTGTTTCATAGTTTACTCTTTCGGTATATTGCTATTGTATGGTGTGTTGTCACCACGGATGTGCCCGCGAAATTCAAATTTTTTGTGGTTTTTTGCGATTTTTAAGCTGATAAGACATTATAGGTTTATTGCAGTCAAATTGCGATAATCCCAATATTATCTTCACGTATTTACATAAAAATCTCTGCTCGAAAGAGTCGAGTTAAAGAGATTAGTCCGAGATATGCGAATTACTCACATAAAACTTGATACTCGGACTTATTTCCTAGGATTAGACATTTTTATGCAAAAATTTTGATATAAATATGTAAAGAAGTAACTGCCATTCTCGCAAAATGACTGCCATAAGCTTATGTGTAATTAGCGTACAAATTGCAAAAAACAACGAAAATTTTGTATATTGCGGCCAGACCTGTTGAGTTCGCCTTAATATTAACTAAAATAAAACTAAGATTAAAGTAAAATTGAGATTTTATTTTCAGGCTGCCTTTGTTATATAGAAACGCCCTCCTGACAAGTGCGAAGAGAGCCTTGTCTGCCAATTATGTTACAGATCAATGGCCAGGAATGAGCACACAGATTATAAAATAAATCACAAGCCTTTAGAAAAACATAAATTCAACTCGGTTCCTGGTCTGTGATCAACCATCAACTTATCCCCGCCACGGATAAGCTACATTTGTACTATTTTGTTTTGCTTTCTCGAGTCTGAGACTTGAAAAATGCTTTTTCAAAAAATTAAAAAAGCTAGAACTCGGAGCTGTAGTCAAAAGAATTAATATGTTTGGTTATGGTTTGTTTTGTGTTGCAACGCAAAAAAAAGAATAATAACTGAGAAAATAGAATGTTCTAATATTTCTGTTCATACTTGTTTAATCATTTAATAAAAATAATTATAATCGTTTTTTATTCATACTATACGTGAAAAGTTAAAAATTTTATCTGTGAAAAAAAATATTGAAATCAATGTGCTTGTGAAAAGGAATTAAATTAAACCTGAATTTCATACATCAAACTATTTTCACACTTCAAAAATCTAATTAAAAAATTAGTGTTTCCATTCCAAACGCTAATTTTTAATACTGACTGAGTGATGACTTTGCGGAACATCAGCCAATAACAACTATATTACTATAATGTTTTAGGTGGCTATAACTCGGTGTACTATGTAACCAATGTCCACTTGTGGATAATCGGCAGAGTTTGAACTTGGCATTTCCACTTTTACGGTTTTATGTGGCAAATAAATAGGTACGTAGGTACGAGTACATAAACAATTCTTTGAGATAGGCATTATAATATTATTATTTACTTATTAAATATAAGATAAAAACAATTGTTTCATAGGCCACGAAACAATAATATGCAACTTGTTAAAAACTTTGTTTTCTGTTAACTTGCATAAATTTACCGAAAACAGTATTTATTTCATTTATTTTATAAAAATATATTAAAGTATTCTTTTTTTTATTATTTATTGCGGTTTAAATTTGTGCAAATAATTTTACAATAAAAGATTAAAAAATTAATAAAATTGAAATAAAAAATTAAACTAAAGCCTCATCGAAGCCAAGGCAGCGAGGCATTTTAGCATTAGCATATTAATAAAGTTCATCAATGGAAATATTGCATTCGGCGGAAATTCAAGTTCAAAATGTTGTAACCCTGAATTTGATTAACCGAGATCCATAGACAAGTAAATTTTCCTATAACCTCTTGGGCCCCTTGATTTCATTGAATCTTGTTATTTCTGAGACAAAAGAGAATCGCGGCGAGTCGGCGAACTGAATTTGATTTGAATCGCTGATTGATTTGTGATTTCTTAAAGTTGAAAGTTGTGAATATTCTTTCATCGGAAATAAAAAAAGTGTGGAAAATGTCGGGTGAAACTCCAGTACCGCCTCCCGTTTTATGGGCTCAGCGTAAAGAAGAGGTTTTTCTCACGTTCAGCATCGAATCCAAAGATCCGTCAATTAAAATAGAAAAGGACTCTGTCTATTTCAAAGGAATCAACGCGCAGGACAAAAGGGTTCACGAGGTGACAATTCCCCTGTACGACGCCGTGGTTCCTCAAAAAAGTGCCTTCGTAAATAAGGGTCGGTGTATAGAAATGGTGCTCTCGAAAGAGAAGAAAGACGCTCCCTACTGGCCGTCTCTAACGAAAGATAAAAAGAAGCCACACTATCTCAAAATAGACTTCAACAAGTGGAAGGATGAGGACGATGAGGACGAGGATGTCGGCGGCAACAACTACGACATCGAGGAGATGCTGCGCTCGATGGGCGGCGGCGGCGGCGACCGCGCGCCCGCCGACAAGCCCTCCTTCGACGACGTGGAGAGCGACTCGGACGACGAGAACCTACCAGACCTCGAGTGATGCCGCGTCTGAACCCCGACTAGTGATAACGCTTATAATTGATTCGTTATATCTTAAGGTTTTTACAGTTAAAAATAAAATCATTGCAATAATCTTGTTTTCAATAACCTCCAAATAATGCATTGGATGTATTGTCCTCCGAAGAGACTAGTTAACTCGCCACTGTAATGCCGAGTGCTCTATGCATAATAGTAAGATTCTTTTGAGATGCCTACCTGCTCTATGTTGTATAACTTGGATTTTAATAACCATAAAGATTGAAATGTGTGCAAGATATCAACCGAGGTGGCGGACTGACTTTTTACTGTATATGTAGTTCATATCGTGATATGAAATCATTTACCTAATATACTGTCATGGAAAAATCAAACAGATTTTTTTATTTATTTTATTTACACCTTTTTATTTAGATTTTTCAGTAAGTGTCAAATTAACACTATACAGATGGAATTGATGACCATGTCTCCTTATATTCAATGTGACCGCAATGCAATAAATTAGTCTATTGAGACTTTCACATTTTAAAATATATGCAGCTCCTTTACCTGGGCTAAATAGGGGGGCTCCGAAACTTTGACAGTCGAACATGAAATATGAGGCTCCCGCCTTTCCAAAAGCTAAATTTTTTGCAGTACTTATCAGTATTCCATGGCTGTTCTTTTCAAAGAAATAAATTAAGGCTTTGCTTAAATTAAATCTGTCAGGGAAGATGTTGTACACAAAACCGAATATAACTCTATCAAATTTTACCACAAAAGAGTAGGGATACATATCATCAAACTTTGTTTCTAAATCCTCAAGGGAAATTTCGTGGTTTTTGCCAAATTTTGAATGAGATTTCTGGTGATATTTGTGACCTTGTAACACGATACCATCCAAGAGGCTTCCGGTCCAGGCGCTCAAGTTGCACGCTTTACTCATGACCAGTGCAACCACACAAGTGGCCAAGTATTGTTTGCCGCGATGAGCTTCGTCGAATCGAGGATCGCTGGGATGCAGCGATCCCCAAAGTGAATACAGATCTCCAGGAAATTCAATATCCCAATCTTTCCACATTGTTCTAGGCGTCTTGCGGTCCAGCCCCAAATCGTTAACACAACTCATGCGTGACCAGGGTATAGTTTCAATATTGAGCCAATATATTTTCTCGTCCACGACCGGACGAATTCTCCTCCTTCTCAAGTACGGCGTATTCGGATTTTCATCAGCTTTAAAGAGAGGGCTCAGTCTGTAATTGAGTGCGGAGTGTCTCGGTGCCGTCTTCATTGAGGTCAGCTCGAAAGTATAAAATTCAGGCGAGTTGGTCGAAGAGCACACTTTTTTTAATCTGTGGAGTAAAGCTTCCATCGAGCGGTACAGAGTCCAACCGGCCACGGAGCCCTTCTGCACGGGCGGAGCAGTGGAGTTCTTGCTCTTCTTGCGCTCCTGCTCTTGTACCAGCTTAGAGTCTGGGCTCTCGGAGGGCGGCGGGTAGGGGTCGAAGAGATGGTAGTAGCCCTCCGTCTGGCAGATCACCATGCTGGCTGAAGGGAACTTGATAATAACGTATCGGAGTCTATTTAAAACTGCTCGCAGATACTGTTCCAACGTTTTCTCCGGATTTTCATTTACGACAATTATTTTCTTGATGTTAACGTCGACGAATTTCCCATCCAAAATTATGTTCTTAATCGCTCTCTTCTCGCAAACGCTCAAGTTGGTCGCTTTTTCGTATATTTCCAATCCTTTTTCGATGCACGTGTCGACCATGACGTGGTCCCATGTCCTGATGGGGTGCATCGTCGCCATAAGCATGGCCATCAGGCTGACGAAATGGCAGGACTTAACGTCTTTGGTAGATTTTCTATCCTTGAGTGCTGTGGTTCCATCTATCCGGTATATGCCACCGATCTGCTGATATCCGACCACTGATTCAGCTTTCTGCTCCGAGCTCTCAGATTTTTTCTCAGATGACTTCGATTCATCGGCAATCGAAAATTTAGATTTCTTACTCTTGGGTGCCATTGCGTCAAAATCGTAGTCCTCTGGCAATTTCAAACGTGGTTCGACCAGAAGTTTTCTGACTATTATTCTGCTCAGAATGAAATGTTGCTCCTCACTCTTTCCATCTTTATTATACCAGACCCTGAAAAAAAACTTCGAATAACTTTCTATTAAGTAATTATGATTTGTGTTTCTCAATTAATCGTAAGAAAACTGAAGCACATCCGAGATTTTCTTTTTCACAAAGAAAATATTACAAAATACATAAGTACCTACCTATTTTAATTTTTAAATCTAAAAATATAGGTACATGTCTTTGCTTCCAGAGATATTTAATTATTGAGAGAAGTGTTACTACTTCAGAGTTCATTCAACTCAGAATAGGGTATTTGACTCCAATTTTTTTATTACTTTATTATAAAGTAGAATTAAAATAATGACGTGCACTGAAAGAACTAATTAAATCGATCAAATAACAAAAAAGTTATAAGCATTTAAAGATTTGTGATTAGACAGAGATAGCAACATGACATTGTGACGTCACACCTTACCAATGCCATAGTAGCTTCGTGCGGCTTCATACAAATTTTCGTTTTGCGAGAAAGGGATAGAAGATCCCCCCACTCCAAAGTTTAAACGCCTGTAACTTTGTAAATCTTCGTTGGATTTTAATATTTCTTTCACTGCACGTTATTATTTTTATCCTAGTTTATAATAAAGTAATATTTTTTATCAAATTCAAAAGTAGTGTAAGACCCCATTAATATTATATAATAATAATACAATAAACTTATTACAATAAATCTAAGGAGTTTTTTATTGTAAAATTTTTTATTGGTTAAAATAAATAAATTATTATTATTATTATAATTACCTAGCAACAAGGTCGTGCAATGAGGTGAACCTCAATAGACACGCGTGCCCCTTGCTCTTGTCGCCGTCCCTCAAGCCCATGGCGTTGCAGGCGCTTCCGTCGTACAGGTAGTACAGATCGTTCCTCTTGAAGAAGGCGCAGCTGTACGTGGCCGTCGTGATCATGCCCCGGTCGTGCTTGGGCAGGAACTTGCGCGACAGGGCGTCATCGAGCTGCCAAGTGGCGCCCTCTCCTACCACGTCGATGTGGGCGTGGTAAGCCTTAAACGACATATTACCTACTAAGAAACAAGCTATCATTTAAAAAAATATTTTTAAAAACAAGCTTGTGTATCCCTCTTTCTCTCAGCAAAACCCTTTCATTTAATACCCATATTGCAAGAGTGCATTAAAAATAACTAGTCCGCCATCTTGGGTGTTCCATGTTGAATTTAGAATGACGTCATACAGCTAACCATGCAATGTCATCCAAACTGAAAGTGATCTGTGATACAAAATTTCGGCTCAAAAAAGCTTCTAAAGACTAAGCTATTTTCCCCAGATATCTTGAACTGAGTTTGAACCTACAGGTCCTTAATTCTGCAAAAATACTTAGCATAGCATCGACAAAGTGTCATATTATGCAGCTGATTGGTTAATGCTTGCACCAGTCGAGTCACGTAGGCACTGATTGGTTAACGTTTCACATGTTTGCATCAATTATTATTAAGCCAAGGCGCCAATTGGCTGGTGTGTGCTATAGTTACCGCCGATGTTTGGCCGATGTACAATTTTACTCTCGAAAATCACCGCTGATCTATAGGGCATTCAGATTAACTCACTTGATGACCGATAGCGATTTTCGGTATAACGTGAACGGGCGCGAGCTGGAACCTTTCCTTCTTGTTCTGATACAGCTTCTTCGCGGTGTCCACCACAAAGTCGACGATGCCGACCGTCCATGTGTTGACCGTGTACTTGTATGACGTCACGATCGCCATGATAGCCGCGAAAGGTAGCACGTCGACGGCGTCAGACTCGTTGATCGCGCTGGTCCCTCTTATGATTTGACTGTTGTCAGGCAAACTTTTGAAATTATTCGGCTTCGCTAACTCTTCTTCCGCGGTGATTTCTGCATCGGCCTCTATTAAGGGCGGAGTCATTTTCTTCCGAAGTTTTCGTAGTTTGCAACGGTACAGCGCGTCCTCTGTGAGGAGTATTTTGCGGTCGACGCTAGCCGGCGCGGCGGTTTGCAGTTCATCTTCTACTATTTCGATCGGCTGTGCTAGCTATAATTTAAAAAATTTAAAATTGTTTGTGTTCAATGCTTCAGATGACAAAAAATATCTGTGCCTTAACTTGAAATTAACCTCAGAATCAAAGATTCAAAGATTCAAAGATTCAAATCATTTATTTCATATTGGCCACTACTTGTTAGCACTTATGAATGTCAAGTAGGTACATATACTTATTAATAGTGATAACTATTTAACGACTTAAAAACTAAGTTTACGACAGGTTCCAACGCGCCCTGAACTGAGAAGAAGCCCACAACAAACTCAGCCGGGTATTATTTTTTTTTGTTATCACTATTTCACAATATAATATAAATTAGAACTAGCTATAAATTTGAATTAGAGCAATTTACTCCCATGGATTGATTTCATTTAAGTAATCTTTAATGCTATAATATGCCTTTTTTATAAGTTTCGGCTTGACAAAACCTTTGAACTTATTGAGCGACATAATCCAAAAAAAATATTGACAATTTTTTTTACGAGTGTATTATCAAAAAAATGTACTTAAAATTTGTCGTCGTATCTTGCTAAAATTCTAAATCGAGGTTGACCGATCTTGATGACATTCCTTGTGTATGTTTAAGTGGGTCCCGTGGGACCACCGCAGTTTTAGAATTAAATCATTAGACAGAGGACAAATTAATGTTCTACTATTTAGCCAGATTTCAAAGTCAAAAAAGAGCGATGAAAATTGAAAAACTAGAAACAACAGCAACAGCTGGTCACCGGCACTTCGGGCTCCGGCTGCGGCGAGGGCGGCGGCGGCGGCAGCGGCGGCGGGAGCTCCTCGGCCTTCCTGCGAGCCTCCTCTTCCTCCGCTTTCCTTCGTTTTTCCTCCTCCTTTTTCTTTTTCGCCGAATCCTCGTCCTCTTCTTCTTCGTCTTCTTCCTCCTTAAAAAAAATAGATTTTTTATTTACATTCTTATAAAAGTTTTAGTAAACAAATATTACAGATATAATTCATTTACCTCTTCTTCACCTCCTTCCGGTGACTGAAAACAGAAATAATGTTAGTAGGTACTAGTTGAACTTATTTTTCGAGATGAATCTCACTTAGAACTATCGATATCTATTATTTATTACAATAATTGTTTAGGTATTTATTCCTTGAAGCCTTACATGCAAAGTCAATGACATCAGTTTATATTAGGTATAGCAATAGACATAATATATCCTGGACAGGGCTGACGGCGCGAAAAAATGTCGCCAGTTTATCGGTGCCAAAAATGTTTATTTTACCACCAACGTATAGAATTTTGACAGATGGCGTTACTGTTTGCTTGTACCGTGTACGAGAAAGGTTTATGTAAATCATTCGGATGCCCATATCTTGAGTTTTCTTATCAGTAATTATAGCACATTTTAGCTTCTTTGTACCTAGCAACCAAAATATCTCCTGAAAATTCCGAATTGATGGCATGTCCCAATTTAGTTGTAGGCTGTAGTGTTCTTTTTGTGTTGTGGAAATTTCGCAATCAGTCTGTAGACTAAGAGCAGATGTGTTGCATGAAATTGACGGTACGGCAAGATGACGTCCCCATCGGGAATATCCCCCTGGTGTCACGTTCGGCTACCTTATATATGACGTCTCTTCAATCTGCGAATCTCCTCTGAAGCTGACCTTGTAAGCTGTCCCGTAAGGTGTTTTTTATAGACTATACAAGTTACTACTTGACTGCGATCTCACCTGATAGTAAGTGGTGATGCAGCCGAAGATCTTATCGCACTAACTTAGAAGGGGTAAGTAAACTCACCCCAACGGTTTCCACACAGCATCGCACCGGAACACCAAATCAAAAAACGCTTAGCGGTGCGTCTTTGCTGGTAGGGTGGTAACTAGCCACGGCCGAAGTCTCCCAACAGACCAATTTAGAAATTATAAAATTCCAAAGTGGTGACGGGAAACGAACCCGCGACCTCCCACTCGAATCCCGCGTGCGCCCCTACGCCAGGGAGGTCGTCTAAACCAGGGTGGCTCGGATATCCTACCTGTTGCAGTAGGTATGTGTAACAAGGAAGTATACCGGCATGAGCGGCGGCGTGGGCGGAGGCGTGGGCTCGGGCTCGGGCGGTTCGCGGGACTTGTCGCGCGGCCTCGACCACGGTGGCACCACCTGTGTCACCCTGTTGCAGTAGGTACGTGTGGCAAGGAAGTACCGGCATGAGCGGCGGCGTGGGCGGGGGCGTGGGCTCGGGCTCGGGCGGTTCGCGGGTCTTGTCGCGCGGCCTCGGCCACGGCGGCACCACGTGTGTCACCCTGTTGCAGTAGGTACGTGTGGCAAGGAAGTACCGGCATGAGCGGCGGCGTGGGCGGGGGCGTGGGCTTGGGCTCGGGCGGTTCGCGGGTCTCGTCGCGCGGCCTCGGCCACGGCGGCACCACGTGTGTCACCCTGTTGCAGTAGGTACGTGTGGCAAGGAAGTACCGGCATGAGCGGCGGCGTGGGCGGGGGCGTGGCCTCGGGCTCGGGGTCGGGCTCGGGCGGCTCGCGGGTCTTGTCGCGCGGCCTCGGCCACGGCGGCACCACCTGTGTCACCGACACCGTGGGCGAGTCCAGGCTCACTGGGGACACAGTTCTTTTACACAATACAAGTTACTAAATACTTGCCTGCGATCTTACCCAATGACGAAATATGCTACGCTAAGAGGACGGGAAAGATGTAACGTTTGTTGAGCCAAAAATTTCTCAAATCTGGCGTCGCGCGTCGTACATTTCGGTACCGCTGACAAATACCGCTGTCGGTCGCATACTAGCCCCATTTTACAGTTTTGACAAAGTAAAAATCCGGCTTCAGGCCGGAGCCTAATGATGTATGCGAGACGGCAGTAAGTGGCAGCTTAATATGTTTAGTAAGTGATCTTACGTCATCAGGTAAATCAGGACAAGACGCGTGAAATATCCCCGGATTTTAGAGCCAGAACTCGAACATGTTAACGGTTTTTTGCCCGCATATGTCCGTTTGAGAAACTTTTATGTAGATAGATAGATAAAGGCAGTGCGTACAAAACTTGAATTTAATGTATTTTCTTCCAGGATTCAAATAATACTTACCGACTTTTGGTATCCGTTCTTCTGGTGGCAGGTTCTTGTATTTTAAGGGAATAGGCGGCAAATATTCTTCTTGTATACTCTCTACTAAAGATATGATCTCCCCCATGTGCTCTTCATCCAATTGTGGCTAGATGCAAAAATTATGTGGGTTAACTATCACATGTATATTGTTGTATGTATGGTTTTATTTAGGTACGAAACAGGTGGTTGACTTTCATGCAGAAAATATGTTTTTAAGCTTTTAATTCCTTGCAAATATAGATTGCAATGGCCTATTGGCTCTCTGTATACAGCAGTAAGGACTTAGTACTCACCCCAGCTGCCAGCGGTTCATTCAGGTCCTCGACGGGCAAAACAGCATTAAACATTTCTTTGCTGTCCCCGTGTGCTTTGCCCACCGGCAGAACCTTCCGCTTTACTTTCTTTACACCTGGCAACTGCTCATCACTGAGCGTGCACAAAATTTGAGCCTGAAATCAGTAAATTTTTGTGAAACTGCTATTAAAGGAAGAAAAATTTAGTGTGTCCTTTAATTTACCTTAACGTCTTTTTTCTTCAACTTAAGCACTTTAAATGCGTGAATGTAAAATTGTGTAGTTGCTGGCAAGTAATCCCAGTTCCTAGTGAACACTCCGGCCATAGTCTCCGGGTTGAGAAGCATCAGGCAGCAAGCTCTACCGATATTGGCTGATCTCGTTCCATCGTTAGCACGCGGATACGGATCGAAAAGATAAAACATATCCTTCTGCCTCCACACCGCCAGAGCATAGTTATTGAATTCTAAAATACCACTGTTATATTCGCTGCTAAAGAACTCTTCGAGGCCAGTACGGATGTTCAGCAAACATTCCTTCGTGGTAAACAGCTGTCCCTTTACTCTCTCTCTATAGATAATGATCTCGCAGGCGTATGGACCGACAAAAATCTCGTTCGGGATGTTATCAATCGTCATATCGATCATCACTTTAGGATGCATGCAGTCCATATACAGTTTGTTGCCTAAACGTAACACTTTGTCCAATGTGTTCGAATACCATGTATTGGGCGGAGATATTTTAGCGTAAGTCATTGCAACTACAGCGATTGGCAAAGCTTGGCGATATTTTGCATCTTCAAAACATCTATCGCCCAAATGCATGTTAGCATTCACGATGGCGCAGTTTTCTGTGAGAATCCTATAACCCATCATAGCCTTTTCCGCCTGGGTCAACTCTCTGTCGGACTCAGAGTCTTCGTCACATTTTTCATCCACCATCTTCAGCACTTTGACGGGCGACAATACGAATTTCTGATCTTCCAAAATGCTCCTCGCTAACAGAACCTCAGATACAGATCCCAAATCTTTGACATTGATAAGGGCGGCGCAACCTTTCGAGAAGTTAGTATACGCTCTCGAATCTCTACCAGCAGGGTCGAAAATATAGTAACATATTCTATCCTTCCATATAACGACTTTGAAAACCCTAAAAAATATGTAGATATACTTGTAAACATCAACAGTAAAATCTTACACAAAGTTACTTCATTGCTAGTGATTACCTTGTAAGTAAAATACCCGCACGATTATTTTTAAAGAACGCTTTGAGCCCCCTGCAAAGGTTGTAAACAGTGGGGTCTACAGACATCGTATAGCCGACTACGTCGGGCTCTCCGAGCAGGACTTGCATTCTCTTCCCGTTCAACAATAAGGTCTGCTTCTTCCCAAAGGGCAAAACTTCACACATGCCTTGCACCGCTGAATGATCATGTACTTTGTCCAAACATTGGAGATACCTAAAGTCATTTTTCATCAATACTTAATGTTATCACATTAAGTTTGCACCTCACGTCGCCTATTCGACTATCGCCTTCCGGTCCTTCCCGAAACTGTACTTGATTGCAAACTCATGGTAAGTTCAACAACTATATGGATAATTGAACCACTATCGGCTGCAAAAAAGGCATCGCACCGGAACACTAAATCACTTAGCGGTACTTCGCTGCTCGTAGAGAGGTAACTAGGCACCTCACACAAGACCAGACCTGGCGGGTCAATTAAGTAATATTAAAATCCCAAAATGGGCCATACTACAAAGTATCCAAGGCTTAAGTAAATATAACAGGACGAACCGTGGACAAAATCTTTTGCAGCTTTACGCAGGTCGTTCGTTTCAGCCGACGGGCGTCCACTGCTGGACAAAGGTCTCCTGCAATGATTTCCAGCCCATACAGTCCTGCGCTACCTGTATCCAGCGCTTTCCCGCAGTCTTTTACGCAGTTCAGAGAAGTAAAAACTTACAGTAGTGTTGAGGACCACATACCATTGATCACCGGCATCAACTAAGTTGTCTATTAACTTCATAGTCCATTGTTTGGGATGATAGTGGAAAGCCAAGCAATATGCCATGATGCTCATTGTAAGAGCTTGTCTTCCTTTCGATCTAGCGCCTAGAGCGAGGAAACATGTATTTACTATTGTGTTTTAAAAGTAACTTACCTATATATATTTTTTTCGAGTTATTCACCGCTGAGGAGTTCCAAACTCTCTCAACATCTTAAGCGAATGTCAAAAAAGTCTTCATCATTATCATCATCAGTTCAGCCTGCGGACTTCCACTGTTGAACATAGGCCTACCAAGCGCGCGCCACCACACCCTGTCCTTAGCCTTCCTCATCCAGCCGCTTCCCGCCACCCGCTTTATATCGTCGGTCCAGCGGGCTGGAGGTCGCCCCACACTACGCTTACTTGTACGAGGTCTCCACTCCGACTTTCCGGCTCCAACGGCTATCGCCCATACGACAAGCGTGACCTGCCCACTGCCTCTATAGGTTGTTAATGGTTTTGGCTATGTCGGTGACTCTTGGTTCTCCTGCGGATCTCCTCATTTCTGATTCTATCACGCAGGAAAAACCCTAGCATAGCCATAGCACGCTGAGCGACTTTGAATTTGTGGCCGTGTACGTGAACACTAACAAGTGGCCTCGGACTATCGAGGCCACTTGTTAGTATTCACGTTTCAGCGCCATAGGTGATGACCGGCAGAACGCAAAAAGGTCTTAAGCACTGATAAAATTTTTAATAAAAAAGCTTGTGTTAAGAAGATGAACTTACTGAATTTATTGTCGTACATGTTGAAGGTGCCGGTCAAAATACCGTAGTGTATAGTGGACTTCCGGTCCTTGGTGCAGGGCAGCACCGTCAGCGAGTGTGTTTCAAGCGTTCCGCGTTTGAGATGCGCTGGTATTTGCACCTAACAAGGAATATTGAATTGTAGGCATACAAAGATACAAATTAATTTTAGCTGCATTCACTGGAGCTAATCTCCGCTCCGGATTATCGTGGCAGTCCTAGGTAGATACATTTAAGTCGTGAATGGTTATCATCATTAAAAAGACCGTGTAAAATTACTTGTCATAAGATACTCAGTATGCTAGGCCTATATGAAATGAAGAATTTTCTAATCTATTCTATTTCAGGAGCAGCGAACAAGTGTGTGTATGATATGAAATTAATTTGCTTTGAAATTAATTTGCCAACTGTGTAGGATTAGAAAATGATGGCGCTCACTCCGTAATGTCATATTGCACAATTTATTGTAATAAAATACATGTAACTGCAATTGTGCATGACCAAGTTCTATTAAAGAGTAAAAGTGTAAGTGAATACGGCAAAGTTTCACTTACACACAAATACATCTGTAAAAATATTGCCGTATCAAAACACCACCTTGTGAATCTTACCGCTGGAGGAGATGTAACCTATTTTCAATATACCCTATGGATGTAACATTGTAAAAGTCTAACTTAGGGTAGGCATAAACCAGCCATTCTATCGTCCAATCGGTATGACGCTACCGACTAGATAGAACTGACCGTGTGTATGAAAGTATCTTCATGCGTATCCACGCCCATACACACGGTCAGTTGTATCTGGGGTCGGATTGAGTAAGACAACTGAATTAATTGTTATCTCGTTAGCAAATTCTACCCCCCGATCGGCTGACGTAAATCAGGGAACCAATCAGCGGGCAGAGTTTGTAAACGATGAATAAGTTTTTCTTACACAATTTAGGGGCTGATCCAGTGGTCGAATTGAACTTTTTCACGAACCGGAACGCTGTACCTTCAGTGTTTCTATTATTTTTTGGACTTTTTTACAAACCGGAACGCTATGCCTTCACAGTACCTACTCATATTCAATTCTGAGGGTACAGATACATTTTTAGTAATGCTCCTGCCAAGAAGATCTCAATTATTTAAAAACCAGATTTTAAAACACTCTGAGAATAATTTTCACGAAACGGAACGCTGATTTCACGAACCGGAACGGTGATTTCACGAACCGGAACGCCGTTCCGGTGCGTTCCGGTCCAATTCGAGCACTGGGCTGATCCAACTGGTAGCGTCACGCCGATTGGTGAATAAGAATGATGGTGTATAGCCGACATAAAAGAGTTCATTTGTCATCTCACGTGATCCGGTTTGGGTATCTCGTCGAGGCCACAGATGGAGTCTTCGTCGCCCAAGTGTTTCTGCGTGCCACGCGCTCGCGGCTTGCCGTCCGTCGCCCCCAGGGTCGTGTATGGCTTGTCCGAGCGAGACCTGCATATTTAGCCATGTGACTTATCTATTCTATTTCTACGATCGCTTTTGAAAGGCATTGGGAACGAAAATCACTATGGGAAACTTATCCGATCGACAAATTGATCACGCGACTTGTCAATGATAACTGAAACTATCACATACAGTTTTTTGAGTTTCTTTCCAAAAGCAGTCATAGAAATGACTTCAGCGGATGGCCAATGCTGCGCTAATATTATATGAACTGAAATACAATATAGGTACTGACCGTTTAGCCCTCCTTGCCAAGAATTGTTTTTTTCTCAGTGCAGCGTATTTTCTAAAAATATAAAATTAGCATCCCGTAAAATATTTGTAACATATTATATCCTAATTTACCAGTAGATGCGTGTGGTGTGATCAACAAATTAAAACAAAAATCCTTGAACCAACCTGCAATGCTTTCTGGTACAATATTTTCTACTGCAGATACTGAAAAATTGTTTCTTTTTTTAACTTTAATTTATATAAGAAATTTAATATAAGATATTGATTCAATAAGTACTTAGGTTGTAGAAATATAGAAATAAAAATAAATACAACTACAATATGTTATAACTCACCCCTCTTTATGACATGGCTTTTTCTTCTTCGGCTTATTATTATCACTACAAAAAATATACATTGTTATATTACTATGAATAGGTTTGTTACATAATATTATGTTACAAACAGAGTTAATGGGGTGTTTCTTAGTTGATTGCCGACATTAGAATATACTCACCTTTCAATAATTTTCGACGGACCAGGCATATAGGCATCATCAGGGACGAAGGATTGGTCTTGATTAACTATTATTCCGCTATGTGGTTTGTATAATCTGTAATATATTAAGCACTTCATGCTATGCAAATTATTCGAAAAAAGTTACGTGAACAGGAGCCCTACTACCATCTCTTAAAGCAGTATTACTGTAATATTGTTTTGACATTTTCATACAGTGCCAGTATGAACATTTAAAAACAATAGACATAATTATAATACTGCTATAAAAGATGGTGGTACGGCCCCAGGTGCCTGATTGCGTAAGGAAAGCGTATTTAACGTTAGTGAATTCTGCCTCCCGATTGGCTGATGTGAATCAGGGACCCAATCAGCGTGCTGAATAAGTAAACGATTACGATAGCGAAGAATACGTTTTTGTTACACAATCTAGGGGCAGTTTTTCGATCTTAGGGCGTACGTTTGATCGAAAAATCGTACCCAAAGGTTAAAAACAGGATACAATTAATAATACTTTAACGTCCGTCCGTCCATCTGTCACCAGTCTGCATCTCTTGAAATGTGATAGACAGAAACTTGAAATTTTGACAGATTATGTATACCAACAAATTATATGATATTTAAAGCGGATCCCATACAAATAACGTGATTTTTTACTCTTCTTTGAGGTGTTTTGGTTGGATTGGACTTGAAGTTTTGTGCGGTGCAGTGCTGCTTTTACATGACACGATTACTAAATAAGCTCTCTAATAAATAATCTAATATCCAAATAAACTTTATTGTATGAACAAAATATGGCAATACGTTTCTTACTCGTAGCCAGACTTGGGTGGCAAGGGAGGCTTATAGTTCGCAGGCTTCGCAGCAGCCTTCTGCGCCGCTATAACTTCGCCACTAGTTTTAGGGCTCGCCACCTAGCGACAAACACAAAGATAAATAACGCAAGTGTCACAATAATATCTAAGACAACATTGACGTGCCGCCAATGCCTCCAGTTAGTATACAGTAAATAGATATTAATGAGAGCGAAAGACAAAAGATTGTAAAAATATAGTATTTTTGCGTACTACACAGGGGTAGGTAGGGGGACAGGGTTAGGTAAAAAGTACCAAATTGCTCTCGGCCTGTATTTGTTTAAATTAAAACTAACAACTTTTGTTCTACGACTTATTATTTTACTCGATATTTTGAGAAATATCATATATTCAATATTTTACAGAGATACTCTACTTGCTCCTACTCTGTAATGTTACATCGGCAAGTGACAACGGCACGCGGACCGCAGCGCGGCGGCGCGCGACCTCTTGGCGCGAAACCGGTACACTGTGTACCTAATGTCACTTTACAGAAATAACATTTTTTGTATGAAATAAATTAATACCTACTGAATTTTGAAAAGTCGTAGAACAAAAGTTGTTAGTGTTAATGTAAACTACAGGCCGAGAGCGATTTGATATTTTTTGTATACGAGTAAGTAACCCGTTATATTATTATAGTTCGGTTGGCAACCCTAGGGCTGACCCCTGACTTACATTAAAGATGGATTTATCAGAGTCCGTGTGCTTGATGACGGGAGCGGGCGTCGGCAACACGACATCAGCAGGCAGCATGTCGAAGTACCGCACGCTCTTTCTATCTTTCCTTTTCTTTCTCTTCTTCAACGAACCGACCTCTTCCTCGTCGGATGTAGACGTGAAATCGAATTTTGAATATGTTTGCCTGTAACATGAGTGTTGTTATACTGACTTCTATTTTAAATAAATAAATATATTAGAATTATAGATCATATTTCAATCTACGACGTCGCGCCCTATCACTTTGTCAAAATCGCTTTTGTTTTAATTATTCGATTAGTATCAGGAGGCACGGCAGTGCCCCCGCCAAAGTCAAAGCGCGAAGCAAAACTGCCGTACCATCTTTACAGGAACCATTTCGCCGCATTTTCGGGCTCCTATTTGAGAACCTCTGGATAAGACCAGAACGCTGAAATTTTCGCTATCCAGTAAGCTATAATCACATACTTAAAACCCAAAATTTCAAGTCTGTAGGTCATATAGTTCCGAAGTTATGCGAAAGCAAAGTTTCGCATTTTCGACACTGACTGACTGACTCATGATCATCAAATAAGAACTAGTACTTCCCATAAACTCAGAGAGCTGAAATTTGGTACAGAGTTAGGGTTTAATGGCCACATAAAGGGAAAACTATAAAAACTAGGATAATCGAAGATCTGGAGTACCTGGTGATCACTGCATTAATAACTTTGTAATTCCATATAAATTATATGAGATTACAAAGTTATTTATGCAGTTAATGTATCTAGAAAAACGGACAGAAATATTTTGTAATATTTTGAAGTTTCTACAAAAAGAAGTGAAATCCCACCAAAAACATTCTGTAAAAAACAAGCCAAAGTCAAAATGGAGCTGCTTGTTTATCTCTAAAAAGTACTGAAATCTAGACAAAGTCGTGCCAAGTCTAAGGTTCCTTACTGCGATTTCTTTTTATTATAGTTAATGGTGTGTGACTTGGCCGTTGAAGACCAAGAACCGCTACTCATTGACGATGAATTCTGGCGACAGATTGGTGCAATGGTGTCATGGAGCACCTGGTTTGAACCCTTGTGTACCCTTCAACGGCCAAGTCACGCAACATTAACTATAATAATAAAGAAATCGCAGTAAGGAACCTTAGACTTGGCACGACTTTGTCTAGATTTCAGTACTTTTTAGAGATAAACAAGCAGCTCCATTTTGACTTTGGCTAGTTTTTTACAGAATGTTTTTGGTGGGATGAAGTTTAACAGAGTGGATTGAAATAGGTATCTTTAAACACATTGCGATCTAGCCCCATAATAAGCGATATCTTGTGTTATTTGTACTCCGTAAACTGATAAGTATACATACATATTGATATACATACATATAATATATTGAAAAACACCCAAACACTAGAAAAAATTCATCTTTATCACATTTTCCAGTTGTAGGGATCGAACCCACGACCTCTGACGCAGACGATAGGATCGCTACCGCTATGTCATTCGATCGTCAACTCTTTTTAGTGTCATGACTTTTTGACAGACTATATCTGACTTCAAACTATTTTTTCTAAACAAGAAAATATTTTGCGAGTAACTAACTCAAGACACAAGGGAAGGAAAACATCTAGAGAAAACTTAATTTGTGTCTATATGCTTGAATTTTCTCTATTTTATTCAAATATCCAACGCGTAATTAATTGTCCTATTTAGCATAAAGCCTAAAGTAGGGAACGATGTACAGATGCATGAAAAAATATCAGGAGTGTAGCTCATATCCTGAAGGAACTATAGGGAGTTCAAAATTGTACCATAAATTTTTGTTGACATCCCTAAAAACAGCTGGTTAAATATCAATGAACTGGGAATAATGGTAATGATCACCCCTAAGTGAAATAATATTTTTTGTATTGTAAATAAAATACTAATGAAATAAAATAAAATAATAATGAAAAAATAAAATAAAATAATAATGGGACTTCTTATCACGTGTTTCTAGGATCAAATTAAAAGGTTAGCTGCGAGCACACTATGCGAATTAACCCACACCTTGTAAGTATATGTGAAGATAATATTATATGTGAACCCTACCAACCCGCACTCGGTCCAAGCTTTAAATCCCTTTGGGCTATGAGCGAGGAAACCTGTAAGGTAGGGACACTATAATAACCTGCAGGTAGTGGAATAAAGTAGTTTCAAGCAACATACCTTTCTCGACCAGCAGCTTTTTGTGGTTCTAACGAACAGTGTCCAATGTATTTCAATCTGAAATTATACGGATATATTTACAACCTATCAACAATAATTCTATACAAATGGGCACTACTAATAGAACTGCTTGTATTGTGATTTCGAAAATATAACATGCCGGAATAACGAATTTTAAAATCGACCTAAATTCACAGATCATATAACAAGGTGATTGCAACTTACACGGGGTTCATTTTAGCAATATGAATTTTATTATTACCGTAGAAATAAGTTATATCTATGTGAATATCCTATCCTTCCTAATACTTCCTATCCTACTAATATATAAACACGGAAGTTTGTAAGAATGGATGGACGAATCTTTGTTCCTCTTTCACGCCGCAACTACTGAACCGATTTGGCTGAAATTGGGAACATAGATACCTTATAACCCGGATTAACACATAAGGTACTTTGTATCCCAGAAAAATCCATCGTTCCCATCCCACGGGATTAGCGAAAAAGCGAAATTCACGCGGGCGGAGCCGCGGGCTACAGGTATAGTTACGACATACCTATTACGAAATTGGTTAAACTGTTTTCGAAAATAATAATAAAAGGTTAAAAAAGGCACCTTGTATGCATCGACGGTGACATTGGTATACACGTGTCCTTATAATGTCGAGGCGTGAACTGTTTTGTTTTGAACTTCGGCGGGTTTACTTTATGTCCTTTCTTAGAACCTTTAAATAAAAAATATACATATATGGTAACTAAACATAATACACTTAAGGATAACTTAGTATTTTAATTTAATTTGAAATTCTAATATATAAATCTCTTGTGTCACTGTGTTTGTAATAAAACTCCTCGAAAAGGGCTCAACCTTTTTAACTTAATTTTTTATGTAAGAATATTCGGTAGGTACGCGAGGATAGGTTAACTATTCTTCATATCCATATGTGAGAAATAATGTTAATAAGTACTAAGTACCTGCCAGGTAACAGGTTAGGGTTTAAACTTTAAAGATATAAAGATTTCATATACGTCTATACTCTATAGCTCCGTTAGAAAAACGCTACCCTAAACTAAAACCTACGCTTCGCAAGCGGTTTGCTCCTTCATTTGTAGTACGCATGGCTAGGTACTTAAGGTTTGGAATGCTCTCCCGAAATCTGGTTCCCGCATCTTACGACCTGCATACTTTTAAAAAAAAGAGTGAATAGGCGTCTTCTAGCTAAGCCCGCTCCATCTCCGACCACATCGTCACTTTCCATCAGGTGAGATTGTGGTCAAGCGTAAACCTATATAGTAGATTTAAAAAAAAAAGTGGCTCCTTTCATTGGACACCCCAGCAACGTTAACCTTAGCACAGATTGTCAAACGAGCCTCTCATCAATCGTTCATTCCACAACTATAGGGAGCGAAATTCAAAACATGTATGAGAATGACTGTTGTCTTCGATTAATCACGTATTCCCTATAATAATTTCGAATTTCGTTCCATTTAGATATGGAATGAGCGATCGACAGTTCTCTGTGACGATCATAGATAAGTCATGTGAGTCCTTAGCGCAGGTGTTCCAGGAAGGTCGAAGTAAACCCATTGGTTTCTCCAATATCTTATTTATTTGGGTTTGTTTTGGCTATAAATAGCTGTAACTTTTAGGTAACCTTTTAGCTATCGTCTTCCATTCTTGGACGTAGGTAAGCTAATTAGGTAACTTACGAGTACTCTCAGCCTGGTATGAAAGGGACTCGATGATTTCCACGATATCCTTACAGCCGGTGAATTTTGCATGTTTGCAGAGTTTTTGTAACTTTGTAGGGCACTTGCAAATTCTGAAATAAAGTAACAGTGCGTAAATGACTTAATAAACTTGCATAACCGTTATGTACAGTCACATTATGATTTCTGGTTTTACTTACCGTTTTTTGTTACTCATTTTTCTCAATTTTTTTGGTGTATTTTTTATTTATTAAACGAAAAATTTTACATGGCCTACTTATTTCCAACCAAAACTATTTTTGTTTTTAAAATGTGACATGACATTTCATGAAAACTCAAAGTAGGCAAGTGTAATGTTTATTTATATTTTTCTAATAGGTAAAAGATAGGGTAAAAGTAGGTATTTATTGGTGATTCAAAAATTTTGTTAAATATGATGATAAAACGTGATTTATAATAATTTAAAATAAAAATAAAAAATCCTTTATTTCCCAAAAGATAGACAGAAAACATGTTAGATACAACACAATATAACAAAACAATTTAAACTACAATGAAAAATTACAGGATAGAAAATCTCCAAGGTGTAATCTATCTTCACTCCCAATTTCAGCCAAATCAGTTCAGTAATCGAGGCGTGAAGGAATAACAAATATAATACATGCAAATACAAATTTTCACCTTTATTTTATCTAATAACACAGCTTCCCAGTGAAATTCATAGAGTATTGATAGATATATTCTAACACAGCATTTAAATTTTAAATAATAATCATTTAATAACAGTTATGGTTTTACCCATACAATATAACCAGGTACAAACAACAGAATAATGGAATGCATTATACATATTATAATAAAGGAAAGTTTACCCAATTTTATACTTAATTTTTTCACACTTATAACATACAAAATATATTAGGCCCTATAATAACAGAATAATAACAGATCCCATCAGGAAAGTTAACAGCAAAAGCAATTGTATTAAATTAATAGTAGAACTCTTGTATATTAGTCATTAATTTAGTGCATTCCCTTTCAAAATTACCTATTAAATAATAAATGTGTATATGAATTTTCATTCAGGTAAAATCAACTAAACATAGAATTATGGAGTGTTTCAATATCTTCTTTCCTTTGCTCGGCTCTCAGTTTTTCTTTTTTGAAGGCTTCATAACCCTCGTCATCTGTAGGTAGCTCATGGCGGCAGAAGGGGCATGAATTGGTCTGCAAAATTAATACAATATTCATAATATCCTATTAATAGCAAGACATACGTCCAGTATTAAGGCAAAAGAGACAGAAAGATGGCACATTTTATATTTTTCTAAAAAAAAGCTTTTTAAATCTTATTTTATTTATTTTTAAGCTTCATTGCACCACTTTAAAAGAAAATACAATAAGGTGGACTAAATGCAAATGAGCATTATCTGCCAGTCGACCTTAGGATGTTAGAATCTTAGTTAAATTTTAAACTCGTATACAGAAGAACCACTGTTGATTAATTGCTTTGCCAATATGTGATTAAAGACAAACCAACACACAAACACATTTTCACATTAGAAAAATTTAAGACCAAAACTTATTTAGTTATCTCCCCTTGCTCCTGGTTCGGAATATTGTTTCACTCAGTCAACTTACATAACATTCACAAAAAGGAAGATAATCTTTAAAACTCACCTGATTTAGCCACGTCAAAATACATTTCTCATGGAACATGTGGCGGCATGGCATTTCCTTTGCTTTCTCATTGATTTGGAACTTCTTTAAGCATATAGGACAACTTTTGTCTTCAGTGTCTATGATAATTTCTGGAAGATTTTTCACTGCTTCCTTGGATGCGGCTGGTGGTAATCTAGACATAAATAAAACTGTTGATTTAATCTGCACTAGCAAAATAGGATTAGGGAGCACGGCGCTTAACTTTGAGAACTCTCAGACATAAAGGTTTCCTCAAAATATTTTGCTTAACCGCAAAGTAAAAGGTGTAGTTGTTACCACAAAATACAAATTCACTTGACTCAGTTAGTGATGCAAAGGCGCACTAGATAGAGATCTAATCTTACTCAAAGGTCAAGAATATTTTTACTATCTAAATCACCTCCTTACCTAGGCCATTCTCCTGAAAAATTGTCCTCGTAAAAACCAAAATCAATAAGGAACCTTGCCATATGCAGGAGATGATTTGGTTGTTCTCCATCTTCTAATTCTCTCCAACCCATTTCTTGAAAATAGTCAGCCATAATATTTTGATCGTAAAAGTTGCACTGGAATTTTGACGATTTTTTATTTTTTGTTTTCACTTTTCAAAAAAAACTTTGTCCAAAATCAAAATCCTATCCTATCAAAATCATAAATAAAAATACCAAAGAGTATATAATCACTACGTTTTAAGAGACGGAACTTAGAACAATAAGTTTTTTCACCAATTCCTAACCTTCTTTAGCCAACCTTTTAAAATACGTAACATTGCTACCAACCGATGAACTTCCCTGAGTAGCATAGACTAAAGACTAACTTAGTAGTCTCTGTCAAATAGGGATGTGCAACGTATCAAGGGATGTGACACTTATCGATATTTAGGGTTTTGTCGATATCGATAAATTATTCGTACCTACTTACCTACATATTATCTTCAGAATTGCACGAAGATGAAATAGGAAAATTAAACAAAATTATCAGTTGATTAATCTTTATTAACGTGAAATCAACGGGTCTGCCCGCGAAATTCAAAATTTTCGTGGTTTTTTGCAATTTGTACGCTAATTAGACATGATAGGCTTATGGCAATCAATATGCGAGAATGTCAGTATCATCTTTACATGGTTATATCAAAATCTTTGCATAAAAATGTGTATCCTAGGAAATTAGTCCGAGTATCGAGTTTTATGTAAGTAACTCACAAATCTCAGACTAATTTCTTTAGTCTACACTTTCGAGCAGAGATTTTTATATAAACACGTGAAGAAGATATTGGGATTATCGCAATTTGACGGCCATAAGCCTATTATGTCTTATTAGCTTAAAAATCGCGAAAAACCACGAAAAATTTGAATTTCGCGGGCACACCCGTGGTGTGCTCCTTAAATTTACGCCCATACCTGCCAAGTTCATATTATTACAAAAAAAATACTGTCTTGTGATAATTTTATTGCTTTTTCTTTATTTGAAAGAACTTCACCAGATCTCTTTACAGGTCTCGCAGGTGTCCTTTCTGAAAGAATAAAATGTAAATTATAAATAACATTCGCATTTGATAATTATTATTGGTAAATTGCTTGAAATGTACATAAATATTTAAAATATATATCAGGACACAGATGGGGTACTAAATAACTGATAAATATACCTAACTAGTTCGACTATGCTCGGTATTTTTTTTGTTTAATTTTCTAAAAATGAATCTTAGCTAGATCGATTATCACCCCCGAAAACCTCTGTTTATTAAATTTCATGAAAATCGTTCTAGCCATTTCCTAGATTCAGATTATATACATACAAGCAATTCTTGTATATTATACATTTATATTGCTCTTTAAAAGGTATAAGATATTTGATACACATAAATACAATATATTGAAAAACACCAGACACTAGAAAACATTCATGCTCACCACACAAATATTTTCAAGTAGTGGGAATCAAAGTGCAATCCTGACATGTGCTTTGGAAGAGGATAGACTGGTGCAGTATTAATCATCATCCATTCAAATACTTAAAACTTGGTGCAATTTAAAAGATAATATGATAAATTTGGACCTGTTAGGTGGGGTTAGGACCACAGAGCAGGACAATTTCTGCGAAATCAACTTTCTAAACCTTTAAACAAATGTATAAAATACACACCAATTTGAGGCAGCTCCCCAGGACTACTTTTTTGTTGGCTTGTAGATGGCACTGCTTCTGGGAGGTGTTCTGAAATAATCAACACATACATATATTAATAATATTATTTAATGTATATTACTTTGAAATATCTGAGAGAATAATATTGTTACAAAAGAATAACATCATAAAAGGCACTAATTCTTCAAACAACACTATTGTAAAGACTGAAATACAATTGCACAGAGCAAAGGGGAAAAACCCGGTATCTTATATCTTAATCTATATATAATTCATGAGGACGCACCCCATTCCTTCAAAATCGCTTGTATTTCATGCGATTGTAATGGTAAAAGGTAGGAATGGGGCAAGTCTTCGTGGATTTAACTAACTATACATATATAAATATATGTATAGTGATAGTGATGAAAAAATTTGTTGGCTCGAATTTTATATTATTTGACCTTTCCTTTTCTTACCTTTAGGCCCTGTAGGCAGATACAGTTGTAAGGGTAATTCCTTCAATTGTCTGTCAGTTAGAGGCGAGGCAGCTAAATTAAAAGTTGGTATTTGGTTTCAAAGTGGTTTAGCACACACATTTCGCTTCTTGTTAAGTTTTTCTATTGATCCTCTTTACCAACTACTTTTACCCATTCCCGACACCTGGAATGTAAAAATTATGAGATGCAAACAATTGAAAGAGAGTGGAAGGTTAAGGACCAGGCTGCACAATAACCTCTTGGTGCACATTGTCATGACCGCTTTTCATTATTATTAAGAAGAGTCCATCGATGAAGAGTCACAAAAAATGATTGTTCTAATATAAAGTTTTTATCGTTATTAATAATGAGAGCAATAGGAAATCCTCTGTAAATATCCTGTGACGATATTTCAATATTCATCTGGAACAGCTAGGACATACAGTACAGTGCAGATCATTCACTTCACATTGACTTAAATACTAAAAACAAAGGATAGATCATAATTACTGTAATGACAGTATCACTCACCGGTTTCGTTCTAGTGGAAATGATGAAAAAAGCAAGCGGCTTTCATCATGTCACTCTTTGATCCCGCAAATCTCACAGGTTCTGTGACCTTTACTGGTTTCATCATAATAAAGTACCTAACTATCTATTTACACTAATTATTATATACACTAATTATTAATTAAACTAACTAATTGAGTCCAATATCTCGTTCATACATAACAAACACTAACTAATAGAGTCCAATATCTCGTTTTATCTAAATCACTAAAGAGTCAACCCTCGTGCACTATGCGTGAGGAATCGGAGGAACAATGGCTCAACACGACGAATGACGATAAACAGCGAGTCACACACATTTAATTATGATGAAATTTCGAACGCAAAAACTAAAAACAACAAAATACAAACAGCAATCAACTCAAAATTCTCATCACAAATGGCAGCTGACAAATGGCGGCCGACATATTGAATTCATGCTTGTGGTGGTCAATGTTGGTCAATTGTCAATTCTGGCATAATTTCTGAATGTTGGCTAAAAAAGGTTAGGAATTTCATACAAGGAACCTTGTTCCGGAGTTTCTCGAGACTGTAAAAATACAAATCAATACCTAATCATTCAACACAGACCACAAAACTCAGAGCATAGACTACTCAGAGATAACCACAGATCACAGATCACTATATTAGCCACAGATTTCTAGTTTAGTTACTACAAGATAATAGATCTATGGAGGCGCCCTATTCATTTATTCTAATAGATCCATAGATCAATATATATTATAATATATATTGATCTATGAATAGATCAATGTCTAGCCTAGCCTTGACATTATATCCTTGACATGCGGCGCCATTATGAGTGCCAAGATTTGTTGTGAAATGCATAGACGTAAAATAGCATATCATTATAACTAGACCGTCCACCATGACGAATAAACTGGTCCAAGCGAGAGGGCTCTGCAGGCGCTGTGTCCTTTTCTAATTTAAGGTGACCATGATGAAACGGAACACAGGACAAATTCCTATGACGACAACATTTATTTTCTTTATAAAAGAAGTTTTAAAAATAATAAACAATACATTATAGGGCTCAACTTCGACACCTGACCCGTAACGCATTTTCGGCCACCTCACGTATATTTTCACGAAAGTTTTTTATGTAATACACTTCACAATGTCACTAGCTTTCGTAAATCACTGCACAAACGACTTATGGTCCAGGAGCAAGCGCGAGCTCGGGACTTGAGGGCACCCCGACTCGGTTCGGTTAGGTGACGAAGCCATCCTTCTGAGTGGTTATTTTCTTTTTTGAGCACCCAGAAATAGGAGCCTCGCGAAGCGGAGCTCCGTCGACCGGCCTTTAAGAGGAATAAAGACATAAGAAATGAGAAGAGGTGAAGATTTTTTTATTTCAAAAAAATATTTCTCGAAAAGTATTAGGCCTCGTACGATTTGGCTTGGGGGGTAGACTCCATTTCACCCCCACTCCCCCCCTTCTCCCACACGCCCCAGCAACGGGTCACGTGTCCTAGACCAGCCCATTATAAAACGAAACTAAGAAATGTAATTAAATTAAAATACTACTTATTTTAAGAATGAATATACCTACGTAATATAAAAATTTAGGGTAGCTAGGGGCCATTATGCAGGCAGCATTGCCGCATTCAATTGAAATTCGTTGCGTGAGAAAGCTGTCTGTCAAAATCAAAAATGAAAAATCAGAAATTAGAAATCAAAAATCATAAATCTGAAATCAAAATTCAAAAATCAAAAACAAAAAATAAAAAATCAGAAATCAAAAATCAAAAACCTTAATTCTAAAATCTTAAATCGAAAAGCAAAGATCTAATTCAATATACACTATGCTCTAATTGTACACTTCACAGAATCACACAAGGCCCATGCACAAGGCGGAAACTCTTCTGTGGCGGAAAGAATAAATGACTGTCTCCCCCTATGGTCTCCCCTATCCAACCCCTATCGGTCTCCCACACACTATCCCACACATCTAGGAAAGAATATGGATGAGCCCCATCTACAAAATAAGCGTGACTATATTTAATCTGTAAAGTGGCGCATAAGATGGCGTCACCTAGGGACTCATTCACGAAACTTTGGTGCTCAGCATGGCGCCACAAGTCACAAAGTTAGGCTAAAATGAATGAATGACGGCACGGCATTCCACTGTCCACACGGCACACGGACAAAGTTATGGGCTTCAGCCAGTACTATAACAACTATGATTACACATGTTTCCTAAAATCTGTGATGTTTCCATTTAGATTATAAAATGGGTAGGTATCTAATCATTTAATCGTTCACCAAATATTTTATCAACCTTCAAGAGTTTCGTAATCTTTTAGGTGGTATTGGTACCACATTGGTACCTATTCCCATGTAAACTGGAAAGGGAATGGCAAGCCGCAAGATCCAATCGCTCAAGCTGATCAAATAACTGAAAATTGAAATCAAACAAACTACCTACTTGAGTTTTCCGTAGGTATTCAAGCAAAATGATAACCCAATGCCAATAGTCGCAACAGGTATTCCGTATTGATACGGTACATTATAGACTTCCTGCCAAACGTACTTACCAATATAATGAAATAAAATGAGTAGAGCACAGGATGCACAGATGGAAAAACCACGATTCATGAATTCATGATTCTGAATGAAGTGTTTCACAAGCGTTATAATTTTTAGGGTTCCATACCAATTTGGTAAAAATGGAACCCTTATGGTGAGACTTTCTCCGTCCGTCCGTCACACTCGATTATTTCAGTAACTATCAAAGCTATCGACTTGAAATTTGGAATAGTTTTAGATAATAGTGACCCAACGCCATAGCACTCATAAAATTTCGAAAATTGTTTTTATTTTTATTTAAAAAGGGGGGAAAACCGGGACTTCGAATTTTCAAAATGAAATAAGAATATTGAGTGGGGTATCATATGAAAGGGCGTTACTTGTGTATTCTAAAACAGATTTTTATTTATTTTTATGCCCGATAGTTTTTGATTTATTGAGCAAACTGTCGAAAAAAATACCGTTCCCCCCCCCCCCTGATCTCCGAAGTTTATCGATCGAAAAATCTGAAATAATTATGATCAATAGACATTAATGTATACTTTACAGGAAAAATGAAAATGAAAAAATGAAAAAATGATTTATTAATTAAAATAAAATCAACTCCCTAACTTTGATACTTTTTTTGATAATAACAATGAACCACCAAAAACAAAGTTAGGTCTGCGGTTCGCCAACAAAAGTACCTACATGTAAATTATTCTCGTAAATTCATGAACCAAAGTGATTCTCTTCTTTTATGGTATGGAACCCTCGGTGCGCGAGTCCGACTCGCACTTGGCCGGTTTTTTTTTAAAGCTAAGAGCCGACACATCTACACAGTTAAGACTAAACTGAATTCTATGAAACTTAAGTAGGTAGGTTTCTACCTACAGTCGATAATAATAATCGATATAGAAAGTAGATGTAAGCTCCATTAAAAAAGAATCAGATTTGTAATTTTTACATCACAACAGTAATGTAAGTACTTAGGTAGGTAGGTAGATATACCGTACCCTATACCAGCTATTCCGTATTTCAAGGTAATTATCACACGAGGTGCGTCACCGTTATTTTGTATGATACGCAGGGCGGGTTTGATACGAGATGTAGTAATTTATACCTAGTTTGCCGAAGAACGTTTGACAAGTTAGTGTAGTTGAGCGACGCGGCAGTCGCAGTAGTGGGCAGTATCACAAACAGACGAACGTGTTTTCGGTGGTAGTACATTGTGTTGTGATCGTTAATTAGCACGCTCGGCTATACAAACCGGTAAGACCTTGTTTACGCGCCTATTTTTAAATAAGTATGCCCACGTATACTCTGTAGGCCTAGGCACGTGTATGAGAAATCTACAGATTCACCTGATTATACTTAGGTATATATAATTATCGTGTGTAATCTAATCACGTAATACTTAAATACTAGTCAGTAGTCTGAGTAATGAACTAATGAATGAGTATAACGTTAACGTTTTTTATCTAAAATGCAAAGTGAATGTTTTGTAAGTCTCTTATGTAGGTTAGTTTGTGGGTGATATCATCGAAAGCCGAAATAGTTTTATTCAGGTCAGCAATTTCTTATTTTAAAAACCTATATAATACAATAATAAATAGGGAAATGAGATGTTTCAATCAATTTAATTGAGGCGATACGGTAAATAAATAAATGGCGAAAGAATTTGGATGTTTTCACTCCGCAAATGAAAAAGTAGGTACCACCTACATATACATACATTGAAATATTAGGGCACTCACAAATGTGCAAATTTGTATGTTTGAATGTTTGTTACGTGTTTGTTACCTACATTGATGTAGGTACCTATTTGCTAGGTGTCGTACACACCTAGCAAATAGGTAGTACCTACCTCGGTCGTTATCGGAATCGTAGCTAGGTAGGTAAGGAATAAAACTATTCTACGAGTATATGTGTTAACGTTAAGTAAATATATTAATTAAATTTTCATATTTTCTGCACATGTATACATTAATAGTGTTAGATAGTGCATTTCATAGGTAGATATAATATAATTAGAAACCATACCTATAGTCTGTCGGGATATTTGACGTTGTTAATTGACATTATGAGTTTATTAATCGTTTATTTATTGAGACAAATTTGAGATAGTTAATTTAGCTCACCAAATGTGATAGTGATAGCGATAATAATCATCATAAGTAAGTGAATAATACGTATGATGTCATATAACTACCTATTATTATAGTAGGTACCTAGGTAGTAGGTAGGTACATCGTTAGCGAGGTAATAAATATTATCATTTGTTAGCTGAAACCTGTAACTAGGTAGGTATTTAGTATTTACTGATTATTTAGCCCAGCAACATATAGTTGATGCAAATACTCCAGCAGCTATCGAATGTTATGTTATATAGGTATATTGTTATTTTATTTGAAAGTAAGTTATTCCTACAGCCACGCAGTCTATGCCAATAAAGGTACATAGGTATGAATACCGGTTTGAATCTAAATTGCGTTGGCGCCTTATATGACAACAACGCATTCATGCGCATTCTTAGAATAAATCAAGCATACTTAAATAGTGGTTCGTCCCGCATCCCAGGTTAAAAAGAAAGATTTAAAAACTACTTAAATCATTTTTTTATTTCAATTAAATAGGATATTTCGCACTCTAGGTACTCATAAAGTTCTTTCCAATTGCAACTGCATTCAAGCTTAACTGAACCTAAAATTATTTTTAAGTAATTATTTTCCATTAATTAAGAACTGATAAAGTACCAGAGTGTGACGGACAGATGGACAATAGCAGAGCCATTAGATAACACGGAGATCTCGCTTCGCTCGGTCAATGATATAGTATTGCTGTCGTAGCGGTTTTGATTATGATTGACGAAACACTCCCAAGCCATTGGTTTGTAAAAAACAGATGCTAGCCACAAAGCGATTGGAGGTGTTCTAACACAGGAATGGGACGGCACCTATTCCTAATTTAAACAAGTCGTTATCAAAATCAAAATTAAATTATTGTATAGCTCCACTGTTGGCTGTTAACTTAAGACTGTGCTAAGGAAATAAATATATTCGAAAGATAATAATAATTTACCCTACACGTTATAGTAACAAACTGAGACCTCGCCATAGAGGTCTGACCTCGCTTCGATATATCGCATCGATTATACCTACCTACTTCTGATGACAATTATGAATGATTCTTCTACAGCACCCGCCTTTAGGACTTTTGATATAACCTTGGGCCGCAAAAACGATTAAAAGCTTGGTTCAATAGAGCATTTCTACTGAACCAAGCTTTTAATCGTTCTACAATGCCTTTTGAACAAAAGACCGACGTAGGCTGTTTGAAGCCCAACTCAAGGTTCTATATACTAGTGCCATTAAGCATGTCCTCTAAATGACGTTTTGTTATAAATAATATATAATATCCTAACATTCAATGTATACTCTGTGTATTGTAACCACCTTTGAAAACCACCACGCTGTAATACGAGAGCTATGGCCTCAATGCTCATACCCCTGAATAATGAGTTCATTGCCTAAGTATCAGCCCTATCATGTACCTACCCACAGACCAAGGAATAAGTTTTGTGTACCTACCTATAATGAAAACACATATATTGATCTATGGAAAACACGATGAGCAGTTTTTTTTAATTGAGGGGTTTATTTATGACCCCACTTCCAAGTAGGTAAGTAAAACCTCTTCTACGCTCAACATAAGGACATTGACAGACATTTTTTGTTTGGTTAATAATGTCAATAATAATGATTTTACCTATGAGATAGTATTTTATAGTGATTTTACTTTGCATTATTTTTGTGCTCAGGCGTACCTACCTATATTAAATTATTATAAATAGGTACTTAAATACTATATAAGTAGATAAGTATACTTATCATTAATTATAAAATACAGTCATCAGCATTCATATTTAATAACAACGGTATTTGGTAGGTACATAATGTATTATCCGCTAGTAGTAGGTACATACCAATAAATTACAAAAAAAACTTTATCGCATCAGGCACACCATAACACGCAAGTTTGTTGGATATTAATATCGTATTCCTACCTACTTATCGCTTGATTTAATCTATCCAGGGTCAAAGCACAGTTCAAGGTGAGAACTTACGAGTATGTACCTACTTTACTCTTGAACTTTCTAATATGCGTATCACTGCGTAAAGAAAGTTCAAAAGTAAAAGCTTACCAACATGGGTGCATTAGGTATTAACTTTATAACCAGTTCATACATGGCTCACGTTCGGTTGAATCCCGATATCCGTGGGTCGAACTAACTTGAAAGGGCTACTAGCGTGAGGTCAATAGCCTAGATGTTGATGGATTAATTAACTTTACAGTTTACACTAACGTAGCGGGAGGCGTTACGATATTTAGGATTCCGTAGACAACTTTAGAAGGTACCTACTTAGGTGATAATGTTTTGAATCGTTATACATAGTAGGTACATTGCTGAAGTTTATTTCGAAAAAGACAGACGAACGGACATGGAAAAACTATAAAGATTCCTTCCTTACTAAGGAAAGTGAAATATGTTGCACTACTCGTATAAGTACCGAGAAAGCGTAGAAAGAATTCCATAATACCTATTGATTCAATGATTGTCTACTAGATGCTAGCTAGGTAAGTACCTATATAGAAGGAATTCGAGGGGGAGGAGGATTTATATATCGCAAAATAAGAAATTATTTTAAGTAGGTAAGGTTTCAGAAAGGATTTAGCAACTTTAGTACTTAGACGAGAAAAGACGCATCTGAAGTCGGTTATAAACATTTACATCTCCTAGATAGGGACTTAATAGTTAGGTATACACCCAAGCACAATATATTTTGACGACCTGGGGTCAGGTATAGTCTGGTGGGAGGCTTCAACCGTGGCTATAATTACCACCCTACCAGCAGACACGCACTGGCAAGCGTTCCAAGCGAAGCATTCTGGCGGATGGGGTTCTGGGGCCCTAAGAAAAACGTATTCACCGTTATCGTTTGCAAATTCTGCCCGCTGATTGGCTGACGTAAATCAGGGAACCCATCAGCGGGCCAAATTTATATACGAATACGATTAGGTACGATGAATACGTTTTTCTTACACAATCCAGGGGCAGTTCCGTTCCGTAATCCGTTAGGGGTGCGATCGCATGGTCAAGTACAATATTAACTTCTAGTGTAAACAACTTAATATTTAAAGGTACCTATATATCCATGAATGATGAATGATGCAACTCAAGACGAGATAAGAAGGATGATGTAATCAATTCCATGGGGTACATCGTTTTAACCTTGTCCTACTACGACACAAGTTATTCACAGTTACCTGCAAGGTGTAGGCACCGTAGGCAGTGGGCTCCCAAATATTAAATTAACGTTATCACATTAGTGATAATTGGTTTATCGAAATTAGGTTGTAACAGGTACCAGCTACGGGAATACCAAGGTTAGGCAAAATTTAAATAAAATCACATCAGCGGAAGCTTTAAATGCTTATGTAGGTATTTACACGTGTTTAAAAAGTACTTCAACCTTTAACGATCCGGCAAACGTTGTTTTACCATATTTAAATGATTAAGTACTTTTCAGTTAGCGGTATAAAAATAGTTTCAGTTTTATTTGAGAGCAACTAAATTTATAAAAATAATAAATTATAATAATAATGGTTAGTGTGTATGAAAAATAATTTAAGTCTTATTTTAGACCTAGGTACTAAAATAATACAAAATATATACCTACTTATTTATAAATTAAGCCTTTCTGGAGGAGTTTTTAGAGACATGAGAATTAAGGACTCATTATAATAATTAATGCGTTCGAAAGCCGAAGTTATTTGTTAGAAGGTATAAACCGTATAAGTAATACCTTTTAACAGATTAGTCCTAGTTAAATCTTTTAGTTGAGTGTTGTGCACGTATAATTATCTCTAATTTGCCTACATTTCTATAAAATTACACACTTCGTAAGTAATGTGAGATAAGGTGAAGCCACAAGAAGGCGGGCGCCAAAGCAATCAACTATTTCGTGATTGTATTTCGTTTCTGTTTAGTTTGGAAAATTCCATCACACCGATTTCGGAACATACCTATAACTCATAACTATTAATTTGATTTTAATAGTTAAAAACAAAATACTTGATTCAACGATTTAAAAAATATTAGGCGTAGGTAGTAACAGCCTAGTTTAGTAGAGATATTACCCGTTCGCAGAAGCTTTGCCGATGATTTCCTTTCCCACTTCATACTACCGCGACCCGCGCTAGTCCGTCATCAAACGAATGCGTCTAAGCATCTGCGAACGGGTTATGTTAGGTAATTTTCAACAAAATACTCAACTGGCAGATAATAATGCCCACCTTATAATTGCATTTTCTTTGTAAGTGGTGCATTAAAATTAAAAAAAAAATACACTTAAATGTTTTTTTTCTTTGTTACAGATAAACAATGGGGAATATAATTTTTGCGCTTATATGGCTTATACTTTTAATATTCCTTTCATTCTGGATTGCCGCTATTGCTGCGGGACTTTACATCATAATCCTTCCATTCACCGTTTGTATAGAAGGTTTATCGGTAAGTGATATAATTATCTATGTACTTAATTGAGTTTTTTTTACGCTATACAAGTTAGTACTTGACTGCGATCTCACCTAATGGTAAGGGATGATGCAGCCGAAGATGGAAGGGGTAAGTAAAGTCACCCCAACGGTTTCTACACAGCATCGCACCGGAACGCTAAATCGCTTGGCGACACGTCTTTGCTGGTAGGGTGGTAACTAGCCACGGCCGAAGCCTCCCACCAGACCAGACTTGAGCCAATTTAAAATTAATTATAAAATTCCAAAGTGGCCCGTGGCGGGAATCGAACCCGCGACCTCCCACTCGAATCCGAGCGCGCGTCCCCTGTGCCAGGGAGGTCGTCAAAATATTATGAACAACTTTTTTTATGGAAAATATGACGACACGGGCAAGACTTTCACCTGATGCTAAGTGATACATCCGTCCACGTCAGATGCAATGCATGATGCATCCCAGGATTGTTAAAACTTTTCAAGTAGGGGGTCTTCTGTCCCTTTCTCGCGAAACAATAATTTTTATAGAGCTAAAAGCTGACCCGGCTAACTTTGTTTTGCCAGTGGGGTATAAAAGATAGCTTACGACCTACTCTTGGACCTACCGAACATATACAGAAAATTTCATAACAATCGGTCGAGCCGTTTCGGAGTTTGGTAACAAAAATTGGCATGAGAATTTTATATATCAATCTAAATGACCGGGCAAACGTTGTTTTGCCGTTTACGGATTTAAAAGATAGCTTACGACCTACTCTCGGACCTACCGAAAATATACAGAAATTTTCATAACAATCGATTGAGCCGTTTGGTACCAAAACGAGAATTTTATATATTAAAAATTAAAATAATGTCATTAGGTACTTGATGTGTGACGTCATAATACAGTAGGTATCTTTAATTTATCATAAATATTTAAATTCTGGCAAGTTATTTTTTTGAAGATTTTTTTCTATTTTATTATTTTATTTACTATCAATTCTATAAAATTGTATGTACTTTTTTTTAATTTCAATCAACTACCAAATCGATTGTAAAAACATTGCAATACTAATGTTGATTTGTATGTTTTCCAGGGTCTCACAGACTTCCTGTTGTCGGTG
The DNA here is from genome assembly GCA_963855885.1 of Coenonympha glycerion. NCBI lineage: Eukaryota > Metazoa > Arthropoda > Insecta > Lepidoptera > Nymphalidae > Coenonympha > Coenonympha glycerion. Next base: position 7,190,765 of record OY979637.1, on the reverse strand, counting down.
GTTCAGTTCCCCAAATACTGTGCGGAATCTATGATGGAAGGCAGAGGCTTCGGTTAAGGAATTATTCTACTTTATCGAAATATTAAAAATAAAATAAAATTATTGTTACGTATATTATTTAAAAGTTAACGTTTATAATAACAACATTGTTTTTTTTTAAGTTCGAGTGTTTAATGTAATAAAAAAAAATTATATTATACTATGTTTGCTTTTGAGTACATTCATTGATCATGCACAATGGATTGCTTGATACGTTCCTCACAAAATTAAAAATATTGTTTTAGAAAAAACAGCCTCAGTCCGAAGATATTCAGGGAAACACGGTCTACGGAAAACAGCCTATATCTCATATTGCTTGACATATTTTTTAGGGTTCCTTACCCAAAGGGTAAAAACGCAACTCTCTTACTAAGATTTCGCTGTGCACCAGGCTGTATCTCTTGAACCGTGATAGCGATTGAAACTTGAAATTTTCACAGATGATGTATTTCTGTTGCCGCTATAACAACAAATACTAAAAACTAGAATAAAATAAATATTTAAGGGGGCTCCCACAACAAACGTGTTTTTTTTTTTGCTTGTTTTTGCTTTATATTGATAATGGTAACAATAGACGCTTCAAATTGTCACAGAATGTTTAATTATTTCTTTCTACAGTAAGTATAAAGAAATAGTTAAAATAAAATAAAAATTAAGGGGGGCCTCCCATACAACAAACGTGATTTTTATGCTCGTTTTTGATTTATTGGGCAGGGGCGAGTTTAGTTTACTATAGATAATGGGAATATACTCTTGATGGTACGGTCTACGGAACCTTCAGTGCGCGAGCCCGACTCGCACTTGACCAATTTTTTTAATTTGGGGTGCTTTGGGTCAAAATCCGCGAGCCCAACTCGCACTTGAATAATTTTATACAACTTGTATGTATGTCTATTGTTCGGGTGGAATCTTGCAACTTAATTTAGCAGATATCTTCAACCGATTGAGCTGAAAGGACATGGTCGAAACTTGTATGAAGCTGTGCCCTGGAAAAAAATATTCATGGCCATCGACAAACAGTACGTCATATTAAAGCTTATAATTATGTCTTTACAATTGTTTAAGTTTTATGATCAGAAAACAGGCGAGAGACATATTATCAGCATAACAACTTTCAACATAATGCGCCTAAATATTTTTAATAGCAATGATTTTTTAATTAAAAAGTGATGCGTATTGGTTATGAACTCATTATTTTTTCATATTACAAAGATTAGAAAATGCGAGTAAACATTTTGAATAGCAATTTTCTAGTAAAAAAATCATTGCTCTTAAAAATATTAAGGCGCGTTTTGTTGCAAGTTGTTATGCTGATAATATGTCTCTCGCCTGTTTTCTGACCATAAAAATTAAACGATTGTAAAGACATAATTCTAAGCTTTAATATGACGTACAGTTTGTCGATGGCCATGAATATTTTTTCCGAGGGCAGAATCCGGCCATGTCATTTTTTATAGACATTTAATTTGGATGATAATAAGCCAGCTGGCCCTTATTGTAGGTGTGCATTAAAAATTAACTCGTCCGCCATTTTGTGTTCCGCCATATTGGATTTATCATATAGCTAACCATGCATTATCATTGATAATGCATGGTTAGCAGTGTGACGTCATCCCAAATCTAATATGGCGGAACACACAAAATGGCGGACGAGTTAATTTTAATGCTCACCTACGATAAGGGCCAGCTTGCTTATCAAATGAAAGGGCTTGCTGAGAGTAACTCAAAAGTAAAAAAAATAATAATTCAATGTAAAAAAAATATAAATAAAGCTTTAATTTAAATGCGCTAAAAAGAATAAAATAGACGTTTCGTATAAACCTTTTACTGTGAACTTGTAACGTCGTTACACAATTTACATGATATAAAAGCTTGTGGCTAGATTTACCTGTAAATTTAATTCCTAATTTTTTGGCAAATGTATTGAAAACAGTTTCTTAGACCTCTTAAAAATTTACTAAAACTAACAATCATAATACGTTCGTAAACATAACTTTAACTTGTCGTGCAAGCGTCAAGCACAAGTGTGAGGGCCTCCTTGAGGACTTCTCCTTGCTCCAAGCAATTGTCGATAAAAATTCTGAAAATAAACATGAATGAAAACTTCCTGGGAATAAACAATATTTTAATATTTCATATAATCATTTTTACTTCAGATTCTGACATACTTTTTAACGAAATATCCACAGATTCCGCGATATTTTTAGAAACCCAAAATACATCCTAATACTAAGGACTAAGCAAAATGTACTAAAAAAATTACCTGTACAGTTTTATATCATCATCTTCAATTAGGATTCCTTCAAACTTCCTGTCTTTTTTCGATCTTAAATTTTTCAACATGCTGAAAATAAAAATTTAAATTTAAACGATCGTAATATAATAAAAAATACCGGCCAAGTGCGAGTCGGACTCGCACACCGAGGGTTCCATACTATAAAGGAAGTAAAACGTAAATGAATCACTTTCGTTCATTGAATTTACGAGTATAATTTACAAGTAGGTACTTTTGTTGACAAACCGCAAACCTAACTTTGTTTTAAGAGGGTTATTGTTAATTTTAAAAAAGTATACTAGTTAGAGAGTTGATTTTATTTTTCCTGTCAAATATACGTTAACTTCTATTGATCATAATTATTTCAGATCGGTAAACTTCGGACGGACGGAGAAAGCCTCACCATAAGGGTTCCATTTTTACCATTTTTGGTAAGGAACCCTAGAAACATTCCTAAAAAGAAGTATTCATTATAAGTATTTCAAAAACAGCACCGTACCTAAGTATACCATCAAGATAAGATATTTCTTTCTCGGCACGCGTTTTTATTTCATGTTGATCTGCAATCAGTTCTTGTGACTCCATCCTCTCTCCAGATTTTACACTGAAAAAAAAAGTAAAATTGTGAGAAAATAATTGGTCAAGTGTGAGTCGAGCTCGCGCACTGAGGGTTCCGTGCTATCAAGACCATTCTCCAATCAAAACACATCATATAAATTTAAATATGCATCAAAATTTCACTCGCGGTGGGACTCGAACCCACGTCCCCCAGCTATCGCGGCTGGGAGCTCGTCCAACTGAGCTACGCGAGACTGTCTCACCACGACGAAATTCGGATGCGTGTTTCGTTCAAAACACATCAATCCAACGAACTCAAACAAGGGCAAAAATCACGTTTGTTGTATGGAAGCCCTCATAAATATCTATTTTATTCTATTTTTTTTGGCATTTGTTGTTATAGCGGCAACAGTTTTAGCGGCATCTGTGAAAATTTCAAGTGTCTAACTATCAAGGTTTCAAGGGATTCAGTCTGGTGATAGACGGACGGAGGACGGACAGCGAAGTCCCGTTTTAATAGGGTCCCATTTTTACCGTTTGGGAACCCTAAAAAGACTGGTGCAAGTGATGACATGGAAAAATTGTAACAGCACATTAATAAACATCGTGCGACTTTTAAAGCATATTGCGTATACACGTATGCGTACGTGTGAGATTTGGTTTTAAATGTGTAGAAGGAGTGCAAAAAACTATTTTTATTTTGTAAAGAAATAAATATATCTTACTAACCAAAATTCGTGTATCGATGAATAAGCCTTTTTGATAGGCTCCTCGATTGTATAATACATTAAAAGTTTGAAAGGTATATTTCTCCTCTCAGAGTGTGTAGTATCAACAGTTCTTATGAACCGAGGGCTGTGAACAGTTTCTAAAATTCGCTGATAGTCTTTAGAGTTAGTGGTGTCTAGAGTTTTGGGAACTCTAGGACTATTCTCGGAGTTGCTAGTGTCCCCAGTTTTGGAAATACGAGGACTGTTGAAGACTGGTGGAATATTACTTATTTCATGCCAAAATGTTCCATCCTCATCTACAAACTCCTCCGTTCCATAATCTTCCATGGTGTCATAGAATTCCACAGACTTCTGTGTGTTCAATAGTAAATCCCTGTCGCTATCGGTCCAGATGTTTGCGTCAGACAGAAATACTGGTTTCTTTTTCTTCAATTTCTTTTCGAATTCGAGGCATCTTGAAAAGTTTCTTATTATTTTTGGTTCTGTAACTTTTAATTCAGGTTCTTCATTAACAATTTCTTCTGTAACTATCTCTGAAGTAATTGCATTACTTTGGTCTTCGTACCCCGGACTCCGAATTACTTCTTGTATAAAACCATCACTTGTAACTAAACCACTTACAGAGCTTTCATTTGGGCTGGATTCCTCCATTTCATTTCCTCTATTGATAGATTCGTTATTCTTCAATTCTAAGTTTGTTAGGAATACCGATTTAGTTAAGGTACCATTTTCCGATCCCGAAAAAACGTCCTCTGTGTCATCCTACAAATTAATATTAAAATATCTTAAACCGTTGTCTCGTACATCCCCCCAGGATTTGGAAAAAATTGAAGTCCACGCGGGCGGAGCCACGGGCAAAATCTATGTTATATAAAGCCCAAAATCTTAACAAACTAAGCTATAACAGCTGCACTGTAGATATGAAATTATCGGCTGCTTGAGCCAAGTGACAAATAACGTTACGTCGCGACCTATAGAAATGGAACAAAATTAAAAAATGTGTACAAAAAACTGCTATTTTGACATTTGGTGACGTTCAGCTGAGCGTCACTGAACATCAAATCCTGACGTTCAGCCTTGACCTCAGGATTTGACGTTCAGTGACGTTCAGTCACTGAACGTCAAATCCTGAGGTCAAATCGCATACATTATTTTCAGTTTTGTTCCATTTCTATACGTCACGATGTCGCGATGAACGCTATTTGTCACGTAGCTCAGGGGCGGTTCAAGCATACCTCTTTGGTCTTTTTTGTTTGTGACCTTAGATAGTATTTCCCCGGCGTGCTTGCTGGGCTTCTGTATTGTTTCTTCCTCGGTGGTGTTTTCAGATCTTCTTGTTTATTTTCTTCTGGATTCGCGTTTATTTTGTTTGTGTCTGTAATAAGTGTAATAGCAGGTTTCGCATGAGGTACTACTAGTAACGAACTAGTAATCCTAACTTCTAAGTATAAGAATTAAATATTTGATAAGTATAAACGTGGAAAGAAAAACTGTAAAAAATGTTTAGTAATAAAAGACTTCATCATCTGTGAAAATTTCAACTGTCTAACTATCAAGGTTCAAGAGATACAGCCTGGTGACAGACGGGCGGACGGACGGCGAATCCTTAGTGATAGGGTACCGTTTTTACCCTTTGGGTACGGAACCCAAAAACGGGTTCTAACGGGTTCTAACGGGGTGCTAACGGGTTCAATCATTTGATATGGCATATATTATGAGTTTGTTGAATAATGAAATCCATGTTATCTCACCAGTTTCTGCAAGGTCAGGTACTTTGGCTGTGCTCTCTTGTGCCGAAGTACCAGCTAAGGCACCCGTATCGCTGCGCTCCAAGCTCGGCTGCTCCATGTCCTCTGCCTGTGGTTGTTCTATGTCCTGCAGAAGCTTGGAGAGAGATACGGCTGCCGCTTGGAGGTCTTCGTTGTCGATTAGAACGGACTATAATAGCGAAAAAAACCACTAAGTAACACTTCCGCCAACTGAGCCAAACTGACATCCAAATAAGAATTAAATTTATAAGAATGACATCCAATCACTATGACTGATGAGTCAAGAAGTTTTTGAGATATAAAACGTATCACCGTATCGTAATTCAGGGAATGTGCTCAGGAGCTGTTTTATCTGATCACCATTTTACCACAGCATCGCAAGACACCGGGCAGGCTCTCATCCCTATGTCGTCGCTATACCACCAGTACGCACAAAGCGGTTCGCTTCTTCATTTTTAGTAAGCATGGCTAAGGTTTGGAATGCTGTCCCCAAAAGCTGTCCCGAAATCTGTTTCCCGTATCTTACGACCTGGGTACCTTTAAAAAAAAAGAGTGAATAGGCATCTTCTAGGTAAGCGCGCTCTATCTTCGACCAGAGGTGAGATAGCGTAAGCCTATATTTAATAAAAAAATCATAATACAAATACTATATTCCCGATTGTGGAAATCCCTGGGTGCCTTCAAGAGTAGATAAATAGGCTTTTTCTAGGCACTCCAACCTAGACCTCATCATTGCTTTCCATCAGGCATGATTGTCGTCAAGTGCAAGGCTATCTACTACAAAAAAAAAAAGTCAAGTGATGAAATACATGCCTGTAGAGCATCTATTAGGTACACCCCGTAACTGTACATCTTCATAAATTTTTGGGGGCTTATGTTTGGTCTGATTTTACCTGAAAAAAGAAAATTAAATAATTACAAATTAAACTAAGTTGGCTAAACAAATGCATATTTCGAAATTTGCACATCAGATACATTATGCAAGTAACATATTGTTGTATTTGGTATTTAACTTTTACAGACATGTTGCTAATGTTGCATTGCAATTAATAAAATATTTTTTTATATAAATAGCCTTATTAAAAAAATTGTTAAACCCGACAAGCCGCCAAAGCTTAAGGGTGCCAAGCAACAAATTGTAAAAATATTTATTTTTATTTGATTAAATAAATAAATAGTTTTTATACAATATTATGTAAGAGCATATTGACTAGAAAATCCCTATATCCTGTTCTGGGTACGCGTGCTCGCTGAACTCACCTCGTATGCCGCCATTGACGAAGGAGATATGCAAGAACTTGTTGGCCGCGTCGACGACGTCGGCGTCGTGCGCGTACCGCAGCTTGAGGCACTCCGCCGCCTCGTGCGCCGTCCACGGCGGCGGCAGGTTCTCCATCGCCAGCGAGGGCTCGCACCTGACATTCGAACTTGTGTTTATACACTGCACTAGCTTCAGTCCGCGGGAACCGTGGATATTTCAAGGATAAGGGCGCCTTCAAATTTGCCGCAAAGTGCCGCGCGGTGGCAGCGCGTCTGCAGTGCTGCGGCCGCGCTACATTGTAAACCTATGTAAATAAACAACGCGCGGTTGCAGCGCTACACCCGCGCTGGGGCCACGCGTCAGTTCATCGATCGACTAGTGACGCGCGCACGTATTTTTTCAATACAGTTGTATGGTATGGCGCACTTTCAGAGGCTGTCATTAGTATTCGAAAGTTAAATCTTACGGACAGGCATCTTTCTTTTTCGTGGTCGTAACTTACTTTTACAAGCTCGATCATTACTTTTGCAAAACGTTTGATACCAAGGAGTTTTCATTGTACAATAAAATGGGATGGACATTGGGATGGGATGGACACAGAAGGAATTTTTTTTTCGTTTTCTTTTATCTTTTACCTTTTATCTTTTATCTTTTATCTTTTTATCTTTTTAACTTTTTATCTTTTATATTTCTATCTTTTATCTTTTTATCTTTTTATTTTATCTTTTATATTTTCGGTTGCGAATTCATCTTTTCTTTTTATCTTTTATCTTTTTATCTTTTTATCTTTTTATCTTTTTATCTTTTTATCTTTTTATCTTTTTATCTTTTCAACTTTTTATCTTTTTAACTTTTTAACTTTTTATCTTTTTATCTTTTTATCTTTTTATCTTTTTATCTTTTTATCTTTTTATCTTTTTATCTTTTTATCTTTTTATATTTTATCTTTTATCTTTTATCTTTTATCTTTTATCTCTTATCTTTTATCTTTTATCTTTTATCTTTTATCTTTTTATTTTGTATCTTTTATCTTTTTATTTTTTATCTTTTATCTTTTCGATTGCGAATTCGAAGTCGCCTTCGATTTCGATCTTCGATATTTTATTTAAGGTAAAAACCAAACAAGATGGAAATTGGCCCCCAAAATCTTGAGCAAACATATTATCTCTTTGATTTGTTTTTTTACTAATTCTCACAACTGTATTGAAAAACGTCGTGTGATACACGGGTGTATAGGTTTTTGCAAACTCGTGACATTAAAAACCCTCGCCTTCGGCTCGGGCTTGTTAATGACAGCTCGTTTGCAAAAACCTACTTTCCACCCTTGTATCACAATGTACTATTTTTGTAAACTAGTCTAAACATCGAGCCCATCGTGAAACTATGCACTACATTACGATTCTCAAATCTAGCGACAGCAGCGCGGCTGCAGCACAGCCACCGCGCGGCGCTTCTCAGCAAATTTGAAGGCGCCCTAAAAAATAGTCAGTATTAATACAGTGTATAATTTGTCTTCATTCTAAAATTCCGAAAAATCGGTTCAGTAGTTGCGGCTTAAAGGAGTAACAGACACACACTTACACGCAAACTTTCACCTTTATTGTTATAGATACAGTGTGATAACGAAAACCCTGTGGGTCATCGGCAAAACAAAATCCCAAAATCATTATGCAACGAGAAAAATGTGAGTTTCTAATTTTACAAATTACTGAAAAAAAATGTAAGTAGGTATGTATTTATTGACAAAATACAGTACTGTTTCATTTTACCTTAACACTTGGCTCAATGCTTCCTCCATGATTTGCACAAAGCGCGAAACCCACTCATCCATTTTCATTCTCAAAACATTCTCCATCTTCGCATCTGCCACATCAAACATCACAGCTCTATCTTCAACTTGGCTTAGTTTTTCAATTCCAGAAATAATAGGCGTAGCGGTACTGGAGTTGGAGGTTTCTTCAATACTAACATTTACACGAGGCTTCACACGCCCCAATATGCAACTGCTGGATTCACTGCTGGCATCATTTTGTTCTTGGTGTTTGTATAGTGACTCTGTAGATGTATGGGAAGACAATCCCCAAGGTGAATTTTCAATGTTTTCACCCACAGTGCTGTTGGTTAAGGGGCATATTGGTAGTGCACTACTGTTTGATTCTCTAACACAACCTTGAGTGGTGGTACTTGTTCTAAATCTTGGTTTGCGCCACAACCTTTTCTTCTCCACACTTTGTGTTTTCGGTGGTAGATTCTGAGATAAACGCTGTTCCGCTTGCACCCCGATTGTCCTAGACGGAGTGGTTTTACACGCTTTACTCGAAGTGATCGTAGGTAAAATGACGAGATCATCACTAATTTTCAGTGATGACAACGCATCCGCTTGAACGCTGATGTCGCAGCCTTTATTTTCAATTTGGTAACCATCATTAGTACTGGATGGTATTTCGGGCCTCTCATCTTCCAAAACCCTTTCAGGATTAATACATTCTTCAGGGGAATCGTATCTTTCTTGTTGAACACCAACTGGTTTATTTTCAAAAGTAATGTGGATATTTCGATCTTGAGTCGTATTTTTGATTTCATCTAGTTTATATTGGTCGGTGTCATTTATATTTGTTTCTTTCACCAGTCCATTAATCACTGTAGCCATAAATATTGGTATGTTTGATGCGTTTTCATTACTGATCAAATCGATGTCATCTGTCAATAGCACCTGCAACAGAAATATAATTTCACAATTCTTTAATGAAATAATAAATCATTAATCAGAAGATTGTTCAACTGTATACTTCATTGCCATTATACTAGAGCACCATAACTATAATACGGTGTTACCAATATGCATCACACTAATATTAAAGTTATAACAGTGAAAGTTTTTAAGTGTGGTAACTGGTAACCCTTCAAATTAAAACTACTGAACCAATTTGGCTGTTGAAATCAAAATTGAGTAATATCCTGGATTAACGCTCAGGCTACAATTTATCGCTGAAAAAAACCTTGATTCAAAGGGATTTTTCAAAAACCGCGAAATTCACGCGGGCGAAGCAAAAGCAACTATTATTATAAGAGAATTTAAGAGTTTTTTCCTTAAAAGAAAAATTATCGTTCCCACATCTAGGGTATCTGAAAGAGATCCTCCTAAGTAGCGATAAGATGTCCTTATACAATTACATGTCCTTTCCGTGTTTGTGAATTGTGTGTACTTGTAATTCTCTGTACTAAATAAATTCATAAAAACGCAGGCAAAAGAGGAATGTCTTAACATTTAATGATTGATATTATTGTAATAAAATCAATCGCCGTGCAATAAAAATAAATAATCTGATCCGTCGCCATGCTAAGCTGTTATACTCGCAAATGCCTTGATCGATTTCGATGACATTGTTTTGTGTATTTGTATGTCTCGTAGTTGTAAGGATATAAGATTTCATTCATGGCGGCGTTACAATCAGAGGGCCGGACAGTGTTGACCAGTCCAGTTTTTTGGATTAAAACATATAATTACATAAAAATCATTATACATAATCAGGTCACTTACAACATGATTTCCTTGATCTATTATTTGAAGACAGCAATTTATTATATCTTCATTACAACTTTCAATAACATCATTATCTTCATCTGTGAAAAAAAAACATTAATTACGTAATATTGCTAGTGGATCTAATCATATTTTAAATTGAATTACATAATTGTTCTGTTCTGACCTATAATCGCACGATTTACTTCAACTTGTTGAAATATAAAAAAGAGCGCTCTGCAAGCCAGTACCCTGGCCTTAGCAGACTTCCTGGCGGTTTCAATCTTGTTCATCACTGTATGTGGCACTATAAGACAGCATTGTTTATCTGAAACACATTTTTAGAATTATACAGGGTTATATAAAAAATACCAAATCGCTCTCGGCAACTTTTGTTCTATGATTTTTTTTAACTCGAGTAATATCGAATATTTAATATAATAATAACAGGCCGAGAGCGCTTTGGTATTGTTTATATAACCCTGGCAATATTTAATAACCCGCATAAAGTTAGTTTTAAGGCGACTTGTAGATATCACCATACTTAAGCAACATATAATATATATCATACCGAATTTTGTGTAGTGCCTGTAACATACAGGCGTATGTGAAATAAAGATATTTTGAGTTTGAGTTTAATACATCACCATCATCATGACATTACTATTTACCACATAGATACTCTCAATAAAATCCTCTTTAAAGTTATCTATACTAATATTATAAAGAGGTAGCGTAACGATGTTTGTGAGTTTGTGACGTTGTAAGCGGTAATCTCTGGATCTACTGAACCGATTTTCAAAAACCCGAACACTGATCCATCACTATCCAACAGACACTAAATCATCTCAACAAACTATAGGAAGCCTAATTAAAATAAAGTATTACCTAAATCAAGTATGTTGTTGAGAAGTGCTATGTTGTTAATCAAAACATTGGAGTCAGTGACTATATACCAAGCTTGTACATTTTCTGGTACTTGCAAGTGGCTCCTTAGACCTGTTTTTACTAACAGACTTGTATTTTCTACTTCCGAATTAACCTGCAATGAAGATATGTGAATAAAATTAATTGAACACCAAAATAGAAACTCAGCAAAATAGAGCATCATTCACAGTATACAAGAATTATAGGGGATTGGTAACTTCCAGACCCGAAAATTGAAATTTTATTTGGTTTTTAGCAAATAGTGGGCAAATTATACGTCGTAGCTTATGGAGATGAGTTTTGCGAGCAAAACATTTATATATCTGACATTATATTAAACTTTTCTCAGAAAAATCTGGGAAACTACGGAAAAAAATTAATCAGGAACGAATATGAGGTAAATGAGAGCAATATTTTTATGAAACAAATGTACATGTATAAACGTTATGCTCCCAAAACTCATTGGCACAACGGCCTACAATGTGTAGTTACTTAATCTAATATTTAAGAAAAACTAAATAAAATTTGAATTTCACAGTCTAGTTTGACTTATACACCTTAACTATTATGTTAGTTAGCTTAGTTAGAGATGAGCTAAATGCGATCACAATGTTTGAAGATTCTGATTGCATCAGTTGTCATTGTAGATTGGTGAATTTACTTTTAAAAATTGTTTGAACAAAAAATCTTCAGGTTTGACAGAATCCACCTGAGCAGAGCAAGGTAGCGGACAGAGAAACAGAGAACAATAGGATTGTTCCACTTAAGAGGAGCGGAGATTCTGTGCAATCTTATTGGTTAATATTTCTCAGTTTCTTCGCTCCGCTGTCTTGCTCCGCTCTGGTGGATTGGCAGCCTTATAGTCACCAAGTGTCATTGTCTTATTATGAATATTTTTTCATAATACTGAAATGATATTGTAAGGAATTGCAATTGCAAAAGGTATTGATTATCATGATTACATTTAGCCCATCTAATAATGAATCAGCCTACTTCAAGCCTATTATCTTCATCATCATGAGCTCTTGTACTCAAACTATAACTTCTCCTTCTCATCCTATGCCGCAATGGAGAACTGCTAGCAGGTGTTGCAACTCTCTTTAAAGGTTCAATATGAAAGTTATTATTGTATCCCTCTTTATTTGGATTGCAACTTAAACTTCTTTTGATGCGGGCTGGTTTAGTCGGAAATTGTTGGCTATCAGTTGTAACTTTCTGTTGATTCCTGTTTCTCTGTTTAATCGATTGTGGTAGAGAAGTACTAGCATAATCAAAATGATGTCCAGGCCATTCCTTGTTACCAAAATCTAGCAAACTCTTCCTTTTATTTCTGAGGTTGTATCGACTCACAGAATCTTGTATTTGGGCAGCTACAAATAAACAGGAATTAAAATATAAACACATCGGAGCCCGTAGACAAAGTGACATTCTATAAACGATGTTGCAAATAGTCCAAAACGAGATGAGATGCTATGTCATAGCGTTAGCTAACATCAATCCCGTACATTTTTGGCATTCTATATTGCTAATAGAATATGACTTTGTCTAGACCTTATATTATCACATGCAATCCCTGTGTCTTTGTATTGATATCTTAATTTTTATAGATTCATACATTTTTGCTGTGCTACAGTTATCAACTAAATTGTAAGTATGCCAAATGCTGTTTTGTAAAATAGATTTTTTTTTTTTTTGTAAAATAGATAAAATTAAACAATTGTGAGTCACATTGGCATAGTCCATACAACAAAGCAAAAAAAAATTATTGATCAGTCTTAGTGTATTAAAATAATTATATATAATTATATAATTATAATTATATAATTATATATAGTGGACAACATCACATACATTGCTCCAATCCCTTAGTAAGTAGCTTATGCACTTGTGTTAAGGAAATCAGAAACAACGAAGGTACCACAACACCCAGACCCGAGACAATGTAGAAAACTTATTTTTCTACATTGCCCCGACCGGGGATCGAACCCGGAACCTCAGAGATGGCGGCGCCTTGAAAACCGGCACGCTAACCACTCAACCACGGAGGTCGTATTAACTAAATAGTCAGTCTCATACCTTCAGCAGCTCTTAGTTGGGCTTTTTTTCCTTTTAAGTTTTCTTTCTTTTTCAAAGACAAAATGAACCGCAGGTCTACTGCTTCATTGGAAGTAGGAAACTGGTTCATATTGTCTGGTGATCTATGCTGGTATTGCAAAACCAGGCTGATAATAACCTGTAAATATCATCATTTGTAATAACTTGTAATAATATTTGAACACACACACATAAACACGCAAATTAAAACTATATGTTTAAGTATACCTGTATACAAAGAGGAAGAGCAAGGTTCCTGGGATACAGGTTTTATATAGTAAACTTACTCCAGGATCCCCAAAAACCATTGTTAAATGACGTACATAATATGGTGATAATAAATTTTCATTTCATTTCATTTTCAATTTTCACTTTTATAAGGGTTGGCCTTAACACTATGCAACCACAAAGTGCGGCTGTGGCTGAGATGACATTTAAGTTATGTGGGATTTTTATCCACTAAAACCCACTCAGAAACCTCTAAACATGCTACATAGTAGCATAAATAATCATGCTAGTTTTGTGCCAATGCCACTTTATGATTTTTAAGCATACCCAGCGGAGTTTGTTGTGGGCTTCTTTTCAGTTCAGGGCGGTTTGAACCCTCATATATGTATACTTTTATTGACTATTTATCAGAGCCAACAAACAAGGCCTATACGAAAAAAATAATTTGGAGTTTGAGTTTGCATAGGTACCACCTGAGGTGAGGGTAGAAAAGAGAATGGTCAGAAGCAAGTATGAACAAATTTGGGACCATGATTTAGTGACCATGATAATAGCCTTGATAATAGCCTTAGTGACCATGATAATAGCCTTGATAATAGCCTTAGTGACCATGATAATAGCCAACAGTCAGACGGGTAAAAAAGTCACACCGGAATGCTGTTTGTCCACCAATGATGTGCGATATTGCTATGCATCACTTGATTTCCATTTTCTATGAATTAAAGCTTCTTTTTTAAAGAAATAAATTAGTTAATAAAGACCTTAATAAAGAAGTTTTGCTAACACTGCACTGCAATCAATAAATTAATTTTGGTTAATATTGCACTAGTTGTCAAATACACTATAGGTAGGTACACAGCTTGTTATTAACACATTCTGCACTGGAGTTATTGAAAATTTATCACTCGTAAAAGTATATTTTACGCATGCTTTTTATGTGTAACTACAGGTATGATACTATCAAACTTTGCAAAGTTCGAGCTTATGTCCTTGGGCGTCTTTAATGTTTCTCGTGTTAGAATATCGAATACAAAATACCACAAAATACTTACTAAATATTATAGAAAATCAAAGTAGATTGTCCCTTCATTTGCTGAGATTCCAGATCTCTGTAAATTAGGTATCATAAATTCGGATTTTAGAGTTTATTAGAGCATGTTTAGAGTTTAGACCGGTAAATACTCCACAGACCAGGAACCGAAATTCTCCATCACGAAACAAAGAGTAGGTACCTTGGTAATTAGGGTACACCATAGACATAAAACATGGGGTACACGATTCACATTCACAGCTTTGATCAGGTTATAATATACCTGATCAAAGATTCACAGAACATTATTTTTCACATTTCACAAAAAACCATAAATAAATAAAAAGTCTTCCAAAAAGTAAGTATTCTCAACTCTGTGATATACCAACAAAGAGTATATTATAATCACTACATTACCAACTTTACCAACCTACTCTATGGACTGTGCCTATTTGCTTTTTAGTTTTTAAGGTACGCCCGCACTGGGCGTAACTGCACTGCAGCGGAACGACGCGATATTATAAATGAAGTTCGGTATGTCGCACTAGAACTGCAGCGGCGCGACAGTTTTGTTCGCAGTTGGTCGGAATTCTTTAAACGTGATGGATGAAATTGACGACAAATTGCACGTTCGGCACATCATAACTTGCATAAAATATGGGGTGACGTGTCGCAGTCGTGCTGCTAACTATAGCGCACCTAGTGACCTAGCGGCAACGGAACTGCGCGTCGCGACAGCGTGCGTCAGTTTTGCTTAGTTGCCCAACTTTGCAGCGCTGTGTCGCGCAGCGCGGTTCCGCTGCCGCGGAGTGCGATATGTCTAATACGTTTACTTAGAAACAATATTTTGCAGTGCAGTGTCGCGTCGCTCCGCTGCAGTGCAGTTACGCCCAGTGCGGGCGTACCTTTTGTTGAAGTAGCGATATGAAACCTTTTCATTATAGGCTGATATGTGTCTTTGGTGTGATGTTTTTCTTTTAAATATTTAAGTTTGAAGTAGAACATCATTGTCAATAAGCATGGTAACCGAAATATATTTTTCATGTCTGCAAACTAACGTTTTTATTATGTTCCACTGGTAATATTTAAGTGGTTATGCGCCCTGCACAAAAATAATTATTGTTGTAAATAATGGAGCTATCAAAAATTAAAATTTCGAAACTTGACGGCGAAAATTGGGTATCATGGAAGTACCGCATGTTGGCGATGTTACGTGGCATGGACGGTCTTTTGGATATTGTTCAGGGAAAGATAAGTAAACCAGAGGAGCCTGCAAAGAGTGATACTATGGAAGGTACAGTTTTTGAAGCAGCGATGGTTACATATCAAAGGAACTTAGCCGAGTACTACAAGTTAGAAAGTACAGCTCTCTTATTGATTACGAACAATTTATTAGACGAAACTCTCGACAAAGTAATAAGGTTCACGAATCCTAAGGAAGTATGGGATGAACTACATAGATTGTACGATGGTGTATGTGAAGACCATTTATACAGAAAATGTATGGAATTCTTTCAATACAAATGGGAATTTACTTCAGGAAATGATATGAAAGCACAGAACACTATTACTGTATGAAAGTTCATATTTCAAAGATGAAAAACTTATGGCACAGTTTAAATCAGGAGCTTATCAAAGACGAAGGTAAAGAATTACCAGAATTGTTATTGATATGCAAGATTATGGAGACCCTGCCAGAAAGCTATTTCAATTTTAAATCGAGCTGGTTACTCATGTCTAAGAAGGATAGAACCGTAGAGAACCTTACTAGTCAGTTATGTACTCACGAGAAGGCTTTGTCAACTAAGGAGAACATGTATGAGTCTACGTCTGAGAATGTGTTAGTTGCGAAAGGTACCAAGAAAGGTAGTAAAGGAAAAAAAAAGGTTTTCAGGTGTCACATTTGTAAGGAAGTCGGGCACTTTATGAAGGACTGTCCTAAGAAAGAACAGATTCCAGAGAAAGTTCCTACAACAAGTATGATGGCAGTAAAGGTTAATGCGACAGATTGCGCTCAAGATCGTGATGATTGGTATGTTGACAACGGAGCAACACACCATATTACAATGCGAGGCGACCTGTTTGAGGAATTTGAACGCTTTACGGAACCATGTACAGTGACAACAGCTAATGGAAAGCAAGTTGATGCCTTGGGTAAAGGAAGCATTTTGATGAAAACCAAGAATGAGGTATGGTTTTATTTGAGAAATGTTTGGTATGTTACTCAGATTACTACAAACCTGTTTTCGGTACTAGCAGCGCAGGACATGACCCCGAAGAGCGTGTTTCAGTCACGTATGATTACCTGCTCATTGACAGTAAATAAGACAGTAACCGTTACTGGAGATAGACGGAGATATGGTGGACTATTCAAGTTAAACTGCAAGGCGATACAACCAAATAGAAGCGTTGTTGTAAATACTGTTGACACGCTGCAGCTTTACCACGAACGTATGGGTCACCAGGATAAACGTCATGTGAAGGATGTAATAGAGCAAGAGTTGAATGTAAAAACTAAGAATGATGGGACGTTATGCGAAGGATGCATTTTCGGGAAAACACATAGAAAAAAGTTTGGTGTTAGAGAAAAAGCAAGTAGTCCAGGAGAACGCATACATTCGGACGTTTGTGGTCCGTTCCCACTTTCAGGCTCTAAGTCCAGATACTTTGTACTCTTTAAAGACGAATACACTCGCTATCGATATGTCTATTGTATGAAACAGAAGTCAGAAGTCCCTGCAAAGTTGCGACTGATGTTAGCTGAAGCAAAGGCAGTTGGACACACGATTAAGGAGTTTCTAAGTGACAATGGAGGAGAGTTCGATAATGTGGAAGTCAAAAAAGAATTACAGAAGTACGGAATACATCAACGGTTAGTTATGCCTTATACTCCAGAACAGAACGGGTGCAGTGAAAGAGAAAACCGTACGATTGTCGAAATGGCCAGAGCAATGATGCATGCTCATGAAGAGCTTCCTCAAAAACTGTGGGCAGAGTTGGTAAATACAGCGACGTATATTCTGAATAGAACAGGACCAACTACTGTGAAACACAAGTCTTCGTACGAGTTGTGGTTTGGGAAAAAGCCGCAAATCAAACATTTGAGGATCATTGGTTCGACTTGCTACGCGCATATTCCGAAACAGAAAAGGAAGAAGATGCAGAAGAAAGCAAAGAAGTGTTACTTGGTTGGCTATGATAATGATGACGGTTATAGACTCTGGCATAGAGAGTCGGACATTATAATTAGATCCAGAGATGTCACATTTGATGAGAGACCACTGGAGACTAATTTAGGAAGTGGAGAACCTGGGGATACTGAACATTCACAAGTAACAGAGACAGGTGTTATAGAAGTTCCAATATATGTAAGGAAGGAACAACATGATAATGAGATACTGAAACCAGTCACAGCTGAAGAATACAGAGGAAGACCTATTGAGATAAATAACGAAGATGAACTCTCGGAGGACACGGAAGTTATTGAGGGTCCTGTTACTAGCCGTGATGAAGAAGAATTTGAAGATGCGCGTGTAGAGGAGTTGGAAGACGAATCTATTGAATTGGGCAGGCAAGGTATGCAGCTCAGAGATCGATCGCTCCTGCGGCGACCATCAAAATTCAATGATTACGTTTCTCTTGTCAATACCAGCGATGATTGTTACTACGAACCAGGAACTTACAAGGAAGCTACAGATTGCCCAGATAAAGACCTTTGGCGCAAAGCTATGGATTGCGAGATTGGATCCTTAAAAGCAAATGGAACGTGGGTTCTTGAGAAATTGCCTAAGAATCGGAAAGCAATACCTTGTAAATGGATCTATAAAGTGAAGTTAAACCCAGATGGTTCAGTAGATAAATTTAAGGCACGTCTTGTCGTAAAAGGTTTTAGACAGAAGAAAGGGGAAGATTATGATCAGACCTTTAGCCCCGTAGCTAAGATGGCAACTATTAGAGCGGTGCTGAGTTTAGCAGCTAATGAAGGGATGGCACTACGTCAGTTTGACATCTGTACAGCCTTTTTATATGGTTCGTTGACTGAGGAAGAGATATTCATGCAGCAACCAGAAGGATATGATGATGGTAGCGGACGAGTATGCTTGCTTAAGAAAAGCTTGTATGGATTAAAACAGGCTCCACGATGTTGGAACACGACGATCATAAACTATTTCAAGGAAATTGGCTTTGGAGTCAGTGAAGCTGATCCCTGCCTGTTTAAGAGAGAGAGATCTAATGGGAAGTTATTAGTTGCTCTATATGTCGACGACGGTCTTATAGCCGGTTCAAATGAAGGACTGATTGATGAATTCATTAAGGAATTGAAAGAGAAGTTTGCGATGACTAATAAACCTGTATCGTATTACTTGGGTATGGAGGTTGAAGTCAGAGAAGGCGGTGATATTAGAATCCACCAGACTTCTTATGTTAAAAAAATCTTGAAGAGATTTGGTATGGAAAACTGTAAACCAGTAAGCACTCCTATGGTAAAGGACCCTGTACCACAGGAAACAGAGAAGGTTGATGACTACTTTCTGAAGAATTATAGACAAGTAGTAGGTGCACTTGCTTATCTGATGGTGTGCACAAGGCCTGACATAGCATATCCTGTCAGTGTAGTATCCAGAAGCTTGGAAAATCCGACTCACACGGATTGTGTTCGGTTGAAGCGCATGCTAAGATATCTACAGTACACTCCAGATATGGGAATTCTGTATAAGAAGGATTACAGGAAAGGTATTCTGGAATGTTACAGTGATGCAGATCACGGTGGAGATCTGACAACGGGGAGATCAACTACTGGAGTTGTATGCATTTATGCTGGAGGCGCCGTGTCATGGTTGAGCCAGAGACAACCCAGTGTGGCTATTTCCACTACAGAAGCCGAGATTGTCGCAGCTAGTGAGGCAGCGAAAGAAGGCATTTGGCTCGCTCGTCTTATGCAAGGCATGACGAAGTTGGCGGCTTCACCTGTTCTCTATGTGGATAACGAAGCGGCTGTGAGATTAGCTGAGAATCCTGAGTTCCATAGAAGAACAAAGCACATTCGAATACGCCACTTCTTTGTGCGAGAACTGGTGACTACTGGAGATCTGAAGGTGAATAGGATCAGCACTGAGAAGCAGCTGGCAGATCTCTTCACAAAGCCACTGGCTAGGCCGAGGCTTATCAGCCTACAAGTACAGCTAGGTCTACACATCGAGAGAAGGTGTTGAAGTAGCGATATGAAACCTTTTCATTATAGGCTGATATGTGTCTTTGGTGTGATGTTTTTCTTTTAAATATTTAAGTTTGAAGTAGAACATCATTGTCAATAAGCATGGTAACCGAAATATATTTTTCATGTCTGCAAACTAACGTTTTTATTATGTTCCACTGGTAATATTTAAGTCCTTTATCTAAAATACTACTAGGTACAATGACCCAAGGACCCATGTAAAATACAACCAAAGTGCCATAGATAATACATATATTGCCAACCACAGAACACAATGATGATGCCAACCACGCCAACATCACTGGCCAACATTAACCACCACTGATCTCCATAGAGTATATAGAATGAGTACAGTGCGACAAGGCTATTTTGGCGCGTGGCGCAAGTCTGAGCTAACGCCGCTATCTTGTGTTACTGTTTGATAGTTCGCTCTGTCAGTCACTATTGTATGTTATGTTGATTTTGCTTACTATTATATATAATATAGGTATAGTATTAAAATAAGTTTAATTAATGTAATTGTACTTAATCTAAGGAAGTGTGGCAATAAATTTCATTGACTATTTTAAACTAAAATTGAAGTAAAATTGAGGAGATTTTATTTTATGGCTGCCTTTGTTTTGCAACAGCGCCCTCCTTCAAGTGCCAAGAGAGCCTTGTCGGACTGTATGTTGCATGGATTGCCTCAGTCCTGTGTCAAGTCGACAAGTGACATTAATTGCATTATTAGTCTATGGATGCGCGGCACGCAGTGGCAAAAAGCAAAAATTAAAATACAACAAAATCGATAGGTACACTAAAAAATACTTCTATTTTTGTGTACTTTGTAGTTACTAGTTAGTAGTTCTAGTTAACACAGTGACTTACCATTTAATATAAACATCAATTAATTAGGTCGTACACGATACAATTCAAATTAAATTACTTCTGCTTATAATTTAATTGACTGATAAACAAATTACAACTCTAATTTAATTTTGTTTCGTGATCTTAGATTTAAGTATTTATACCAAAGGTATCCAAGAACTATTTATTTACCTTTTTGTCGATACTTGAAAAAATGTCTCACAGAACATCTAGTTTCCAACTCAGTGACTTATTTCCTAGGGAGATTGATATCGAAGTTTGTTTAAAAACTTTAAAAATATTCCAAAAATTAGAAGGTGATGTGAACTGTGTTGTGTGGGACGCATCCCTAGTTCTTGCTAAATATTTGGAAACCATGTGCCAAACAAAACCAGACTTCTTGAGCGGAGTAAGGGTGTTAGAGTTAGGGTCTGGACTAGGAGTCGTTGGCCTAACAGCAGCAACACTGGGGTTGGTGAAATTTTTTTTATTTGAATATTGATTAACTTGAACATCCATATTTATTAACACATGAATGTATTTTATTTTTAGGGCACAAGTAACCCTCACAGACTTGCCAGAAGCTCTTCCGTTACTTAGGCTTAACATAGCCGAGAACAAATCGAAGATTGTCAGCATGGGTGGATATGCAATAGCCGAGTCCTTAGTATGGGGTGATAAAAATTCAGATATCCATAAACAAGAGTTCGACATGATAGTTTTAGCTGACTGTGTTTACTATGAAGATGTAATTCATAACAATCATTACCATTTATTTATTGCTTTTAGGCATATGTGCTATTTATTCTAAAGCTAATATTTTAAAACAAGTAAGCTTACACTATGTGTTTATAAAATCATATATTGTTCTATTATTCAGTTGATTTCTTTAATATGTAAGCATTTTTAGGGTTCCATACCTCAAAAGAAAAAAATTTAGAACAAGATTACTTTGTTGTCCTGTCTGTCTGTCTGTGTGTCACAACTCACAACCCTTCATTTCAGTAACTTTTAAAGATATTATTAACATGAATTTTGCTCTTAATTTACTCAGTAATAACTAATACAATATATTACCAGCCCTCTATTCTAACAGCTACTTATGTTATTGCATTGCTGATTTTTGAAACAACAATAACCATTGTACACATTCTAAATACCAATTTTTTTTCAGGCAATTGATCCTCTTATAGAAACATTACAGTGCTTAAATAACTCAGTAAAGAAAAAACCCAAAATATATTTGACTCAAGAATTAAGGGACTCTGAAATTCAAAAAAAGTTATGGCATGACTTCTATGAGAAATTATCAACATCCTTCTATATAGAAAAAATACCTGAAGAGCAACAGCATGTAAATTATCGGAGTTCTGATATTTTATTATTGAAAATAACAAAAAAATGATATTTATACAGCTATGATCTATGTGGTGATTAGTGTGCTCCTCTATGAAGATGCACAGAAAATAAGGGTTCTGAATGGGAAAACTATTATTACGCTTATTTATTATAATGAAATTGGTGTAGGTTATTCGTTAATTAACAGGTTTTAAGAAGATTCTTGTACATATTACAATATCATTGAGAAGCTATACATAGTACCTATCATGCTTGTTTGAAAAGCTTACTGAGTACCTAAGTGGTACTTCCAATACATTCCTTACATCATGGTCAACATGAAATGTAACATAAACCTACTGAAATAATTTTCGGAAAAATGTTAAGTGTCGTCTTGAGCACAAATAGTTTCATAGCAAGAGGCTGTACAGAGAAAAAACTATGTTATTAAGTAATATTAAGGTAAAAGTAGTAAATCAATATAATTGTTAAGTATAAATTGAATTTTATTGTAGTTAGAGTTTCTCAGTTACTTTAATGACCATGGAAAACATGCTCAATTATCAACTTGTATGTTTGTGCATAGTTTTATTTTCCTATCTTTATTCATTAAAATTTAAAAGTTACAATTTGAATGTTTTACTTGTTTGTAAATAAAATTGCAGCTGTCAATGCCATTTTACTGATAAACCCTTATGGTTGCTTGCTACACAGCATCATACCGAAACGCTTAATCGCTTGGTACTTGTCAGTTATCTCTATTTGCTGAACCAACTGTGACCGAAGACGCCTGCAGTGCAGTCCTAAGCCAGCGTAGAAATTAAGTAGAACAATATCTAAACTGGACCATGGACCTTCTGCGCAAACGGCACCAGGAAAGTGAAGGAACTAAGGAGAATCTGCCAACAAAATCCAATTTTACCTAATTATTTAGTTTATCATAATATTATTATGTAAGGTAATGAGACCGATTAACAAATAGTCTTATAGCAATGGAATGGCTAATTATTCGCAAAATAATTACTCTCGGACTAATAAAATTTTTAAGTACATACCTAATGTTTTTTAAATAGATAATATGTTAAGGGCAATCAGCAATGGGTACCATCTGGGCGCGAAAATTCAAATTTTATTTAGTTTTTCGCTCATAGTGGGCTAATTATAGGTGTTGCGGCCCTACCAGCCCGGCGAAATTCAAATTTTATTTAGTTTTTCGCAAATATTAGACTAACTACACATTGTAGATTTATGGCAATGCATATTGCGGGCCTACTTTTTATGCATCTACCTACATGTTTTTAATAGAAACTTTGCTCGAAAGTTCCCACTCATCTCATATTGGTTCCCGAAAGATATTTTTTTGCAATTTCCCAGATTTCGAGCTATCGGGAACCAATATGAAGTAAATGAATATTGTTGAGCAGAGTTTTTATTAAAAACATGTAGATGCATAAATGTTGTGCCCGCAAAACTCATTGCCATTAGCCTTCGATGTATAATTAGCCTACTATGAGCGAAAAGCTAAATAAAATTTAAATTTTCGCGCCCGGATGGTACCCATCGCCCTTAACATGATAATATTGCCATTTCCGCAATTTTACTGGCATTACGAAAAACCGAATAAAATTGAATTTGGCGGGTAGACCGTCAATAAGCCTTCACTAAACATCACTAAACGCAGATCTCTAACTTTCCAACAGACGTGCCGATTTCACAGCAAACGACTAAAGTTGGTCCGAGATATTTTGTTTCCTAGATCTGTGGATGCGTCAGAAATTAAAAATATATTATTTTCTCTGGCAAGTGGCAATACTTAAATCATATGACATTCAGCCATTTCTCCGTAGTGTTCGTTGTCTATGGCCATAATTTTTCAAGCAAAATGGGTGGCACAATGATATTTTTCTGGATTTCTCTTGTTATTTCTGTAATTGGTAAGTGTTTTAATATTTTCAACAAATAATATTTAAATTGACAATTATTATAATAAACATTGCATTCTAGGTTCGAGCGCTTCGGGCAAAGGCGAATTGAGTATTTTACATAGTCCAGATTCCCTAAAATTTTCTGGATCCAGTAATACGTTGGAAAGTCTTCTAAAAGAGATATTTTCTGCCTCTCTCGGTTTGTCTGTTGAAGAGGTAAGTCATACGACTGTTCAAGGTCATTAAAATTCAATTTATAACTTGCGTATGATAGGAATATAAAATTTGAAACTGAAAATATTTTTCAGAATGCTGAATGGAATGGTTTGACAATAGTTGATCCTTTCAATACACCCGAAGCAGTTGTAGAAGTCTATATTGATGGCGTGTCTTCATTGGGACCAATTGTAAGTAATTAAGTAGTTATATGACAAATAATTATTAAATTCGGGTCTTTTGTCCAGACAAATAATAATTAATTTAGGTCTTTTGTCCATAATTATTGTCGTACCTACTTTACTGCTACTACACTAATTTAAAAGTACAGAGGCATACTTCAGTTATATTGCTCTTGTTTTGGAAGACATAATTTTATTTTTATTTTGTCTTTTAGGCTGGATCAAAAGCCAAGATCTTCCCCTTGGAAGCCAACGAGTATGAACCGGACACATACGATGCAGTGAGCCACAGAATAAAGCAGCGGTTCACAAATGGAGGAAATAACCTGGTTAACATCAGGTTATCTGATCCAGATGATGTAAGTTACTTTATTTTAAATTATACCAAACTTACTGTTTTTTATTTATAAATAGCACAAAAATTGGTCACAGATGAACATGAATCGTAGTTCATGGACTTAAAATTAATTCCTGTTTCAGATAGAAATAGATAGTTTTTAGTACCAACTTTATTATCTTTTAATGTTATTGTTGTTTTTCCATAGCATCTAGAACTGTTGGCTTATTTATTATATATTTATTTCTTATATAATATATAATTAAAATAACTTATAATAACAATATATTGTGAATTATTAAATATTTTCTTTCCTCCGAACTTTGCCCATTTTGCCTATCCAAATGTTTCCTGCAATGTCTATGATGTCATCATCTATTTTTTTTTCTATTTTCCTATTCTCCTTTTGCCTATTGCTACTTACATTTTGATAAAAGTCAGGTTCACCTTTGATCCTTGTGTCAAGCTGCATGTCCTGCCCATTTCCATTATTGTTTGAGAGCACCCTGAAGAGTGTTAGTTTTTGAGTCCCAGTTTTCTTGCAAATATCTGTTTCCTATTCTCTGGAATCTGCTCAAATAATTAAAGATTGTGTTGCGATTATTAATTTCAAAGAGCAATTGTTTATCAGCACCAGATGTGCAATGCTTTTTTTTTGTGAAATGAGAAGTCTCCAATATTAACAGTTTAGTTCCCAATTATAGCCAATGAAGCGTTTAACTATAGTAATAATAAAATTTATTACAGTTAGCATCGGTGTCAAATGTGTTTGGTGAGATTGTGCCACCCAAGCTGTCCAAGCAGACCTATGAGCACCTGAAGCTTGACAAAGATAATGAAGAGGACTACTTATTCCTCTACGAGCTTGAAGTGTTGAAGTTATTGACAGAGAAAGTGAGTATATTGTGATGAAGATAAGAGTATTGAGAGGCAACATAAAGTGATTATTGATAGGTAACAAACATTTATTGACCACAAACATACATAGATTACTAGCAGGCAACATTCATTGATTATATATCGATGGGCAATACACATCATTGATTAATTATATATTGACAGGCAACATACATTGAACCAATATTTGATGCCAGTCACCTCACAATTACTTTTTAGGGTTCCATACCAAATTGGTAAAAATGGAACCCTTATCCTTACCCTTCTCCGTCCGTCCGTCCCAATATTTGATGCCAGTCACCTCACAATTACTTTTTAGGGTTCCATACCAAATTGGTAAAAATGGAACCCTTATCCTTGCCCTTCTCCGTCCATCCGTCCCTCCGTCTGTCACACTCGATTATTTCCGTAACTATTAAAGCTATCGACCTGAAATTTGGAATAAATGTAGGTAATTGCGGCGCGTCGCCATTGCCATCATAAAAAATTGAAAATCTTTTGAAGTTAACGTATATTTTACAGGAAAAATAAAATCAACTCTAACTATTATACTTTTTTTGATAATAACAATAATCCGCCGAAAACAAAGTTAGGTTTGCAGGTTTCCAACAAAAGTACCTATATGTAAATTATATGTATACTCATAAAATCATGAACAAAAGTGATTCTTTTAATGTTTTACTTCTTTTATAGTATGGAACCCTCGGTGCGCGAGTCCGACTCGCACTTGGCCGGTTTTTTTTTACATGGCAACACCAGAATTCCTTTTTCTTGGCAAGCTGGAACCTAGAAATTACAGAATTCTAATTCTGAATTCTGGTCTATTCTGGGACTTTAATCTGGAATCTCCTTTTTCTTGGATACTGAAGTTTGTAGTTAGTTAAATTGTAATCTTTCTTTCTTTAACAACTTTGCTGTTTACAGGTCAAGTCAGGTGCAGTGACTGCAGACAAAGTAGTTGATTACTACAACATCAGGTTCCGCTCTCTGCACGCTCTGTCAGACTACCACGGCCCCAACTCTTTGAAAACTAAAGAAGCTAAAACTCTATTGGGTAAGTGAGCACTATACAGTTTGTACAACTATATAGACTGTAATTTACATTGGTGATGATCACATTCGAAACAGGTTTCAATACATTACAGGTAAAATCTAGTCCCATGTTCACTTCCCATCACAGGCTATTTCTGGCAAAAAAGTATTTTAATAATTAAATAATTTAGCTTACTAATTTGATTTTGTGTTTTAACTATGAGGATTTTCATCCGTTCACTTACGGGATTTTCACCCCTTCAATACAATACAACAATCAAGCGAAATTGCGGTCAAGTTTAACAGCAATGTAGTAGACAATTTATAATTTTGCGGTCAAGTGTAACAGCAATGTAGTAGACAATTTATAATTTTGTGGTCAAGTGTAACAGCAATGTAGTAGACAATTTATAATTTTGCGGTCAAGTGTAACAGCAATGTAGTAGACAATTTATAATTTTGCGGTCAAGTGTAACAGCAATGTAGTAGACAATTTATAATTTTGCGGTCAAGTGTAACAGCAATGTAGTAGACAACTTATAATTTTGCGGTCAAGTGTAACAGCAATGTAGTAGACAATTTATAATTTTGCGGTCAAGTGTAACAGCAATGTAGTAGATAATTTATAATTTGAACTCTGCACAGAACGCATAGTCGGATGTCAACTGAGGTGTGGTTAGAGGGTGCGGATAGGGAAAGCGCGTGAGGGTAGGCGCCTGATGTACCTGCATTCAATATCAGCAGCTTCTGCAGCTGTTATTTTGGGTCAACTTGACTACCCAGTACCATACTAACATGTAGTTTGTCAAATGTATGTGCGCAGGACACGCGCTGCAGAAGCTGAGCGACGCGTTCGTGCAGGCGTACGACGGGTCGGTGCTGGTGGCGGCCGTCAGCACCGACGTGGCGCACACCCGCCGCGTGCGCGCCGCGCCCGACGCGCGCGCCGCCGCAGACAAGCTGTTTGAGGTGGGTACTCTTATCCGGTATCACGCGCAGGCTTACCTAACTTTTACTATAGAGCTTGCATCGCATTCACAAGCAAGAGTAACTATTCCACTTATATGGAATAGAGGTGGAATGGTTACAATTGCCTCGAATTTCAAATTGAAGGACAAAACAGTGTTTATTTAACTATTGAACGTTTATTTGTTAGGGGGTCAGGATATAATGGTACTCATAGCATTGGTAAAACACAACTACAAAATAAATTATTAGATGCATACAAAAATTGTAGGAAACGGCAGGATTTGAACCTGCACCAAGATGCGATATCTGGGTGCTCTACTAATAAGCTGCGGGAGCCCATTTACTTACTGGGAATTACTGTTTCAGTTTGAAGGGCTCTGTCTTATGGCTCAGGATTATAAGCGCATGACAGTGAATCGTATGATATTGCAATGCAAGCCTTAGAACATACTGCATCTTACATGGGCAGGCATATCACCAGTCCGCTGTCCAACAACCGGTCTTGCTTGTCTCATCTTTCTTATGTATAAAAAACATGATGTAGAATGTGCTGCGCAACAGCAGCAATGACTCCGACCCTGAGTCTGGCACCAATAGCCCAGACTTGGGCCCTGGAACTGGTCAAAGCTCAGGCAAACAGGTTAATTATTGTACTTAAAACAATAATTTATTACATAGTCAGCTTTTGGTACCAAACCAACTACCAACTTAAGGCGGTTGGGTAAAATAAGCCTGTCAGATTAAATTTTAATTAGTTTTTCGGAAAAAAATATTATACTAAAAATAATTTTGCAAACACTTATTTCATAGCTACATGTTATTATAAATACTTTCTGTAAAAAGTCCGCATTTACTTCATAATATGAGATAAATAAATGAAGATTTGTGAGAAAAGTATTTATTAAAAATGTTATTTACGTAATTATCATTGCCATAAACATACACTGTGTTATAGTCTACTATTTGCAAAAATCTAAATCAAATTTGAATTTGGCTAATTTTGCCCATTCGCCTTGAGCGTATTTTAGTTTATAGAAAATGTGGCTATGTAAAATTGTGTTATCTCACATATAGTAGGAGTACTTAGCCGTAGTCCTTAGGAGTAAGTTTTTGAATATTTAATTAGGAGTCAGGTATTTATAATTCGACTAAAAAGAGCAGAAACATGCGTCCGCGCTACATAAACATAGGAGTAAAAGTTAAAACAAAATATGCAGTATTAAGTATTGAATACTCATAGAAGCTCATCATTTTTTATTGAGTGTAACTTGTATTAGGAAAAAACTTGAGTAGCTGTTGCAACTAGTAATAATAGATATCACTAAATGGAAAAACAACGCTTGCCAGATTGGCTAGTCATCTCTAAAATGTAAAATTCTACGCGTTCTGAGAATATGTCGTAAGCTATTTTTTATTCCCATATATGGCATATGCCGTATGGTCGGCTAGTGGAATATAAAGCTAATGTGTGCGCAGGAGGACAACTACACGGCCGACTACGCGGCCATCTTCAACATCATCCTGTGGTTCAGCGTGGTGTTCGCGTTCGCGCTGGTAGCCATCGTGTACGCCATCATGGACATGGACCCCGGCCGCGACTCCATCATCTACCGCATGACCAGCACCCGCATGAAGAAGGACAACTAAGCCACGCAACGTCCTACTCGCTCACCACCCGTCTATGTGCTGATACCACTGACCCCTATTATACTAGTACAATGAAGACACATGATTTTCGCCATTTTGGCGCTGATTGTTGCGTAACTTCATAGAGATAAGAGAACTAAGGAGTCGCCCCATTCATTCATTCTAGCCTAGCTTTGCGTGAGATGCGATGACATGCCACGTTGAGCGCCAAGATTTGCTGTTAAATGTTCGTGTACCTACTGATTTAATTAATAGTCACGCTTATTTTGTAGACGGGGCCCATCCATATTGTTTCCTATATCTTGTGCGTAACCTAGCGTGAGCGTCCATGGAACTAAAAATGACATATTTAGACCAGCAGGGCGATCGGCTAAAAATGTATGTGATATTCAAGCTTTGTGATTGGTCAATACCTGTGTTTTGACATTGATACAGTTATTTAATGATTGATACATTTTTAGCCGGAGCCGTTTGCCCTGCTGGGAGCGCTTCAAATCGGCACAAAAAGATAATAGAGATCAGTGGCTGATAAAAGCTTACTGCGCCATCTATTGAAAACAATGGTAAACTATTCAAACCCCATACAAATCGGCGGTAACTTTGTCCCGATCGAATAAATAAAAAATATGCGAATATTACATTCTGCATCAGTACACGAAAGGTGCAGGTTCCTCAGTGTAAGGAAGAAAAGAAATAACTTCAACTTCGCCATAGTGAAGGCGATAACCTTACTAAAAAGGGAGAAATATACCTTCACCTCATTGATTTCTATCTGGCGTAAATGTTTTACGTTCAATCTGACCCATGATTGCCCAGTCCAAGCCATCTATAAGGATTATGCATCTTAATGCATAATCCTTTTATAATGTAGAAAAAGTATAAGGAAGAATTTTTCTAAATTATGATATTAATATTATAAGTTAGAAAAATTCTTCTATATTAATCACCCGAGCGTATGTGTGGTGTCAGTAGCAATACTATAGACATACACATATTATACACAATACATAAATACAACAAACATTGCTTGATTCTACTCTCTGAGGAATTTGGACCAATTGTGATTTCCTGTCCATGCAAAATGGCGGATTTAAGATGAAGATTCGGTTTTATTTGAATCGTAATTCGTAACTCTTGGGGTACAGTACACCTTGGGATAGTTTACTTTTACTACCAACACACATTCCTCTTTATTGATGAAAGTCATCCTTTTACTACAACAAGAAATAATAGTTTTTAATAAGTAATAAGAATTCGACGTGTTATGCTTATGTGTGAGAGAAATAATAAAAGCACTATGATGGTGTATAGTGTAGTGTGACTTGAGTTGTAACTCCCTTATAAGTAGTATTATAAATTCGAAATTCGGATATAGAAATTTTTCAGAGACCCTTGTTCTGTATCACACCCTTGTTTCTGTGTAACGAGGTAATTTTTTTTTTAATATTAGCTCGTTAACTTATTGTATATTATATAAGTGTAAAATAATGTATTGTGAGCTGTAATTATTATGTTCAAAGTAATAAATTTGTTTTATTTAAATTATTATTTTTTATTTATTGATCGCCATATGCTAGAAAACACTAAAAATGAAATGTTTTGAGGAGAACTCTGTTAAATGACAAGGTAATATCCAAATGTTTAGTAATCACGCTACTGTCACTCAGAGAGTAAAATTGAATTAACTCAAAAATTACTGAACTTTAAATTGTAAAACTAGTACTACAAGATGGAGTTAATTTTATATATTATTTTTCTCGTAAAATATACATTCATCCCTATTAATCATAACTATTGCAGATATTTGTAGTAGGTGGTGTAATATTAAATAAAAAACAAACTTAGTTTAATTATAATTGTTATATTCAAAACATTAAGCACCAGTAAACACTCATTACAAAATATTAGATTTTTTTATTTTAAACATTTAGTCTTATCAATTTTAAATACAAGAGGCACCATATTGAAGTCTAGTTATCCAGATAATGTTGCCTATCTTTTTCAACAAGAAATATTTTGAAAAGTATAGCACCATTAATCATTATAAGGATGCCAGTCCATCGGAGCGGAGCGACTGGGCGAGGCAGCGGAGCCGAGAAATAGGATTGCTCCACTTAAGAGGAGCGGAGATTTTGTGCATACCTATTGGATAATATTTCTCCTTTCCTCGGCTCCACTGCGTCTCTCCGCTCCGGTCGATCGGCAGCCTTAGGCCCGGTTTCCACCATAGCGGAGCGGAGTAGAGCTGTTTTAGTAACCAATCAGATTTCTTTCGACATCTCTCTCCTCAGTTTAGGAGATGTAAAAATGACGAAATCTGATTGGTTACTCTGCACACAGCTCCGCTCTGCTTTGGTGGAAACCGGGCCTTAGGGTGCTGTTCCAGTGAGATGTGCTACATTGCTAAACGACGTGCGATTTGATTTCCTTAAGTTATGCATATCTAGGTGAACTTGGTGGCCAAACACCCTTAGATCTGTCAATAGAGATTTTTCAAACTAAATAAAATTAGAATTCATTACCTAAAAGTATTACTAATCATATAAATAGTTATGTATATTATATATGTTGCATCGTGTTGCAAATTAAATTGATTAAAATTAAAAGGCACATAATATTAATTGTGTATATTAAATTAAAATTGTTATTCTAAAAACTACCTTTAAACTAGACAAGAAATGTTTTATTAGTGTTACAATTTATATTCAATAATATAAAATATAATTACCTAATAATTATTAATTACAAAATAAAGTTAATCTTTTGGTTAGTAAATTCCATCAACAAGACATGTTCTAAAACATTACCTTTTTTTGTACAGTTCGCATCACATTTGTACGGTGTACCAATGCTCTTGCGGTATGCGATCTGTAGACGGCACCTATAGCAGTATAGCATCCACGCGTTTTTTAAATCAGCTATTGCATAGCTTTCTTTCGAATGGAATGAAAAAAATTTTAGCTACCATTCCATTTGTATATTTTTAGCGTATTGCAAAATGCTATATGGCTAGAGGTGCGGTATGGGCACACGTGCGGTGGTCGGCACGGGCGCGGTTGCGCGCTCATCAGCGCACCGCGTGGTTGTGAGCGCTCACCGGCGCCACCGAGGCACAGTGTAGTGGTGGGCATTCACCGACACACGGTGGAGTGGAGCGCGCTCACCGAGGCACGGTGCACGAGGGCGTTCACAGACACACGGTGGAGTGGTGCGCGCTCACCGAGGCATGGTGGAGTGGTGGTCGTTCACCGACACACTGTGGATTGGTGGTCGTTCACCGACACACGGTGGAGTGGTGAGCGCTCACCGAGGAACAGTGGATTGGTAGTCGTTCAGCGACACACGGTGGAGTGGTGAGCGCTCACCGAGGAACGGTGGATTGGTGGGCGTCCACCGACACACGGTGGAGTGGTGCGCGCTCACTGAGGCACGGTGGAGTGGTGGTCGTTCACCGACACACGGTGGAGTGGTGAGCGCTCACCGAGAAACGGTGGATTGGTGGGCGTCCACCGACACACGGTGGAGTAGTGCGCGCTCACCGAGGCACGGTGGAGTGGTGGTCGTTCACCGACACGGTGGAGTGGTGAGCGCTCACCGAGGAACGGTGGATTGGTGGGTGTCCACCGACACACGGTGGAGTGGTGCGCGCTCACCGAGGCACGGTGGAGTGGTGCGCGCTCACCGACACACGTTGGAGTGGTGCGTGTTCACCGTCGCACGGTGTAGTGGTGCGCGCGGCGTAGGCGGCGGCGCAGCTCGGCGGGCAGGCGCTCGTAGCAGCGGCGGCAGGCGGGCCTCTCGTCGTACTCGTAGAACTTGCTGCGCGTGCTGAGCGCCGTGTCGCACACCGCGCATGCGAAGTGGTGCACGCACCACGCCTTGTTCAGCGCAGTGAACACTGGAATCAAATCATACATGTAATCAATCACATGTAACACCTGTGGATATCGTGAAGTAGATAGATTGGACCAAGTCTGCAGCATGTCGGGTTTATGATAGAATGGATGCTCTATGGCTGGTTCTATACACACCATCTCCAGCGATGACCTGGTTGCAGACGTAGCACAGGTTGCCGAACAGCTGGTGGTAGTGCTGCTCGCAGTACGCCAGCCCCTTCTTCTCGTAGTGGCGGTGTCCGTGAAACGGCTTCTCACACTTGGCGCACACGAAATGCTGCAAGCAGACAGTGAAGTTAGGGTCACTTTAGACATCACTTTAGACAAACACTTATGGTAACCCCGGCTCCACACGTTGGCACCAACGCCACTCGCCCAACGTGTGGATCTAGAAAATAGCCTTGGCTCCAACGTTGGAGCGCGCTATTTTCTAGATCCATCTGTTGGGCGAGTGGCGTTGGGGCCAACGTGTGGAGCCGGGGTTACCATAAGTGTTTGTCATAACAGACATGTTTGCATGCCGTCACTTCAGAACGACTTTATTGATTTAATTATAATGCCAGCGGAGCCAGTCATCTACTCATAAATAATAATACAGTCCATCCCACTCAAAAGTTTTCAAGCAGCAACAAATACCAATGTTGAGTTAATTTCATAATTGATTCTTACTCAATTTGCATACTTACTTCATCAGTGTTACTGTTGTGAGCAGATTTAAAATTAAACACAATTTAAGACTTAACTTGCTTGCCAAATAATGGTAGATAAATTAGAAAGAGTAATAAATTATTGTCATTCTTCTTCTTAGTCATGTCCTCATGACTGATGGTCATGACCATCTATGAGACCAGCTTTTGTATCAAGGCCTGCCAGGTGGTATGGTTTTAAGCCTTGTGGAGAGAATCATGAATGTTCGCGATGGAGGCAGATTAATAGATTGCAGATGCTATCTAACCGGATGGGCTTCGATTGACCTCTATGCGAGCAGTCATAATAATTAGTCTGGCCTTTTCCTAGACAGGTGGCCCAAGAATGAGAACTTCTTCTTTTTATTCTTGTTCTTGTCATTAATAAGCCAATAAATGTAATGAGTTAGGTAGGGTATAACAAGTGATGTTTTACCTCAACATGCCAATGCTTGCCGAGCGCGGTGACGATCCTCTCCTCGATGGGGCGGCGACAGGCGCCGCAGATGGGAATACCCATCTTGTCGTGGCAACGCAAGCAGAACAAATTGTTCTGAAATGCAATGAATTCAATTACTTACATATAATAAAATATTATTACAAAAAGGGTACATTAATTATTTGAATTCTTTTTGGAAATTGCATATGTCATCTTGCAAAAAGGAGATAGTATTACAATGATTAACTAAACGGAGGTTAAGAGTGCTTGTGTTTTAGAAGAATACAGATGTGTTGTAAATCTTGTATCATGTTTAGCCTATACAAGAATTACACTACTACTTAGAATGGTCAATACAATATTTGTGACATGTATATTGTATATAATATAATATGTGGTGATAATTTTATTAGTCAACTTAAAAATCTTACTTTAGTATTATGGATTTATTACATGAAGCAAATCCCTAGAATTGATGTAATAAAACTAACTAGGCAGTAGGGTAGTAGACGCAATACGTACGACGTCGTTGGCCGCGTAGCCGGGCCGGTTCTTGACCTCGCGCGCGGTGTGGTCGAGCTCCACGGCGCACGTGGCGCACGAGAAGTGGTAGCCGTGGTACACCTCGCCGCGGTAGCGCAGCGGCTCGCCGTCGATCACGCCGCTGCAGCGGGCAGTAGGGAAGTAGACGCAATACGTACGACGTCGTTGGCCGCGTAGCCGGGCCGGTTCTTGACCTCGCGCGCGGTGTGGTCGAGCTCCACGGCGCACGTGGCGCACGAGAAGTGGTAGCCGTGGTACACCTCGCCGCGGTAGCGCAGCGGCTCGCCGTCGATCACGCCGCTGCAGTAGGCAGACAGACATGTTACATAATGTTTTCCCTTTGATCTTTTTATTAAATATTATTGACAATCAATGGTTACATGGTAGTGCGGCCCCATTCACGAGAAGCGCCGAAAATTCGCATGATCGCCTCTGGTCTGTCCTGGTAGGACGATGTCACCTTCGTCTGCATCATCTCTTACCATCAGGTGAGATCGCAGTCAAGTACTAACTTGTCTATACTAATATTATAAAGAGGTAGCATAACGATGTTTGTGAGTTTGTGAGTTTGTGACGTTGTAAGGGGTAATCTCTGGATCTACTGAACCGATTTTCAAAATTCTTTCACTAATAGAAAGCTACGTTATTGTGGAGTGTCATAGGCTATAATAATTTCCAAAATTAATTATGCATCTTTACTTAAACTTGAATGATGTAATACAAGTCGTAAAAAAAATTGCTTTCATCGCGTGCGCTGCGGAAACCATTGAGGATAGAACAAAAGAATGTTCTACAATATTAAAGAACGTATCAAAATCTGTAAAAAAGTCCGCGAGAGCATATGCCTATCTCTTACGGGTAACTCATAATAACTGCTTTTACTGTTAAAATTGTGGATTATAAATAAATAAATTTTGTAACGCTTATTTTATTTATGGTATTAATTTATATCTTTGTAAATATGTTTTTCAGAGCGGAAATTTAATGTAGAATATTTGTGCCTTTTACGCTATACACTTTAAACAAATACCTTCAAAGATATTAGCAAAATAAAAACGCGCCGCCCCGGCCGTTGCATGACGATAGGAGGCTGTCGGCAGTCCGCAGTATCTTTGCTAATGCCTCGCTCGCGTCCAGCGCTGTGAGCTGTGGCATACTATTAGGTGTTCCGTGGCTGTGGCTATAAGCACGTATAAGGCCCGGTTTCCACCAAAGCGAAGCGGAGCTGAGCTGTATTTGAGTAACCAATCACATTTCGTCATTTTAACATCTCCGAAACTGAGGGGAGAGGTGATGTTGAAATGATGAAATCTGGTTAGTTATTCACTCCACACAGCTCCACTCCACTCCGCTTTTGTGGAAACTGGGCCTTATGCGGGACAAACGGGCCGGGACAAAAATATTTTTAACGCGGAACGGAGTCCGCGGGCACTGCTAGTAATGTGTAAAAAAAAGTGTTTGTGAAAAGAACTAGTACCAATACCATTCCACAAATACCATTGTAAAAGATACAATACAATTGTAGCCACTTTAAGCAAAATATGAGAATCATTGCTAAGCACTCACTGGCACTTGTGGCAGATGTAGTTCTGCAGACCATCGGCCTTGACGCGCGCGTTGCACGCGTGGCACAGCGCGCGCCCCGCGTGCTTGATGAAGCCCGCGTCCGCCAGCTCCACGTCGCACTCCTCGCAGCGGAAGCAGCCCGGGTGCCAGTTCGCGTTCATCGCCTTTATCACGCGCCCGATCACGAACTCGCCTGCGACCATTCTTAGCTTTGTATCATACTCGAATTTAATTGTTGAACATTGGTGCCCATTTTGTTGATTGTGCAAAATATAAAAACTAGACCAGTTTGACGCGTCTCAAAAATTTACCCTTTGCCATAGGGAGCATTTTAAAAAGGATGACACGAATTTTAGACGCGTCAAATTAGTTAAGAGATTTTGCAGAACAGAATTAGTACCATTTTAAACCTAGGTCAAGATTTGGTTTAAGAAGCTTAAAATTTAGTGCATGCAAACAATAATATAACTCGTTCACAGAAGCCTCTTCAGCTTCTTCTTCAAAAGAAGTGTCCAACTAAAAATGTTTTAGTTTTTTAATGGATGAGGGCAGTAGTATCAAGAGGGAGGAGAAAAAGCAAAGCAAGGAGCAAAGCTTCTGCAAACAGGAAGTATAAAAGGAAATGTGAATAAAGGTCATTAAAAATCCCTTTCCACATGTACTACTCTAAAAGAAGTAGACTTACTTCCAATATCTTAACTTTCTTTGTCAAATGATACTACTTCTATAACTACATAGCAGATGATACTTACGGCACTTTCCACAGCAAGGTGCAAATAGCACTTGAAAGTCGCGTTCGCAATACTTTCGGCCCTCGAACTCATAAAACACTCCATCCGGAAACACACGGAAGCACTGAGCACATCTGTAACATAAATAAAAAATGAATTAATGTTACTAAACAATTACCAGTGGTTTAGTTAGAAAACTTTGCATGTTCTCTGTTTTTTAAGCTCTATATTGATCAAACATATACCCCTATATACAACTAGTAGGGCGCGTGGGTGCGCGGGCCACATGTGGCCCGCGGGCTGTCTTACCGCCTATTAAGGTATCGCAACCCTCAGCCATCTTATCCCATACATTTTCTATGGTAAAAAAAAATTCCGCCATATTGGATTTTTTTTCTATCCATCGAATAGACCTTTGGGTCCTGATCAACTCTTGTCAACAAACCGTTCTTCCATCTTTTATACTTTCCGAGATATCGAGGAAATTCGAATGGCGGCCATTTTGAATCCGCCATTATGAATTTTTTTTCAGCTAACTGCCAATTGGATGTCATTTCAAATGACATTTGGTCGAGCACCCCCCACCTATCTTCAATACCCTCTCCTTGCTCTTCACCCGTCTTCGAAATGCTCAATCATCAGCTCTCTCCGTATTTTTCCTCGGATTGATTTCTTTTCTTCTATAAGACC
Source organism: Coenonympha glycerion (assembly GCA_963855885.1). NCBI lineage: Eukaryota > Metazoa > Arthropoda > Insecta > Lepidoptera > Nymphalidae > Coenonympha > Coenonympha glycerion. The sequence continues at coordinate 7,153,175 of OY979637.1, read as the reverse complement.
CCATCCGTGAAAAAAAATTTTTTCATACAAAATTGTTCAGGAGAGGTGATAATCAGTCAGTCAGTCAGTCAGTGAATCAGCACGAGTAGCTATATATATATTAACTAGTAGGGCGCGTGGGAGCGCGGGCCACATGTGGCCCGCGGGCTGTCTTCTCACCTATAAAAGAATCGCCGTCATCTCCATCGCCAATTGGAATCCGATTGGCAATGGGCTAAAAGAATTACCTCGGAGTATAGTGTATTTTTTATTCAAACAGCCCTTAACTATCTTTAAATCCATGACCGTGCTCCTCAATCATCATCCAAATCGTAGACCATCTCTTCTCATACTTTTCATAGTTTTTCATAGGCCTTTGGGTTTATTGTAGCATTCACATTTTCCATGGAAAAATAAATTCAACCACTTTGATTTTTTTTCATTCATCCCGTAGACCTTGAGATTCTAATTATGTCTTGCAAAGAAATCACTCTCTTATCTTTTATACTTTCCGAGATATAAAAACACGAAAGTATGGCGGCCATCTTGAATCCGCCATATTGATTTTTTTTCAGCCAACTGCCAATTGGATGACGTTTCGAGTTACATTTGGTCGAGCACCCCCCACCTATCTTCGATACCCTGGCTGTGCTCTTCACCCGTCTCCGAAATCCTCAATCATCAGCTCTCTCCATATTTTTCTCTAGTAACGCATCACAACCTTGCATAATTACCAACTGTTAGTCTCTTCAACATTCCCCATACATTTTCTACTGAAAAATAAATTCCGCCATTTTGGATTTTTTTTTCTATTCATCGCGTAGACCTTCGGGTCCTGATTACTTCTTGTCAAGAAATCATTCTCCCATCTTTTATACTTTCCGAGATATCGACGAATTTCGAATGGCGGCCATTTTGAATCCGCCATTTTGAATTTTTTTCCAGGTAACTGCCAATTGGATGACGTTTAGAATGACATTTGGTCGAGCACCCCCCACCTATCTCCAATACCCTGGCTGTGCTCTTCACCTGTCTTCTAAATCCTCAATCATCAGCTCTCTCCGTATTTTTCTTAAAATTGAATTTTTTTCTTTTATAAGACCCCATCCGTGAAAAAAAAAATTTTCATACAAAATTGTTCAGGAGAGGTGATAATCAGTCAGTCAGTGAATCAGCACAAGCAGCTATATATATATTAACTAGTTTTTCGCGTGGGGGCGCGGCCCGCTAAAGCGGACCGCGTAACTGCTTGGAGCAATTTCCGTGGTCGCTCATACTCGGATTTTGCAAAAAGTGGGTAAGTATTTCGATTTTTCCCGAAAAATGGGGTAATTTTTTTTTTCACCAATCTACACTTGTATATACGTACGATCACCCCATAAACGTCGAATATTGCCAACTGTGACAAATTTCAATTAAACCGTCCCGGTTTGGGGTAGAAAAATGAAAATTTTGAAAACACTACAGCTCAGCCGCCATCTTGTTTTTCCAATTTTTGCCATTTTTTTCTATAATCAATTTACTAAATTCCTCAATGTCGCGAGTTTGAACAAAATCGGTTGGAAAACAAAAGAGTTACGAAAGTCACGTCGGCCGCCATCTTGTTTTTAAGAAATGTGATAATTTTTATTTACTACACTTCCGCACCCAAATACATCTCCCATACATCATTGTATCTTATTCTATCTGTTTCCAAGAGAACAATGACAAAAGCGGACCGCGTAACTGCTTGGAGAAATTTACGTGGTCGCGCATACTCTGATTTTGCAAAAAGTCTGTATTTCAAATTTTCCCTAAAAATGGGGTAATTTTTTAAACCACCAAAGATCTGTAAAAATTCAGGATCGTTAAAGGCAAAACACAAAAATTATCAGCCGCCACTTCTCGTTTCGGATCTGTGGCGTCCCGGGTTGAGGAAGAAAAATGAAAAATTTGAAAACACCACTGCTCGGCCGCCATCTTGTTTTTCCTAATTTTTCCATTTTTTATAAAAACCGTTTTCTCATTTCCTCGAGTTCTGCGAGTTTGAACGAAATCAGTTGGAAAACAAAAGAGTTACGAAAGTCACGTCGGCCGCCATCTTGTTTTTTTGAAATGTGATAATTTTTCCTTACTCGACTCCCACGCCCTATTACATTTCCCCTACATCATTGTATCGTTTTCTGTTTGTTTCTGGAAGAAAAATGACAAATTTTTATAGTTCATAATTGCCATACAATTTAGTATGAAAAAAAATATTCCGCCATTTTGAATTTTTTTTCTTTTCGCTAAATAGACCTCCTCATTCTGATCTTCTTTTGCTACGAAACCACTTTTCTATCTTTCATACTTTCTGAGATAGACACCGACGAAATTTGTATGGCGGCCATCTTTTTTCCGCCATTTTGAAAATTTTTTCAGCGCATTGGCAATTGCACGCGGTTTCGAATGACATTTGGTCGAGCACCCCCCACCTATCTTCAATACCCTGGCTGAAACCTTCACCCGTCTCCGAAATCCTCAATCATCAGCTCTCTCCATATTTTTCACCGAGTCATTTCTTGACTTCTATACGAAACTACAAGTGAAAAAAAAAATGTTCATACAAAATTTTACAGGAGGACATTTTGGGGAAAATCTCGAAAACTACCTCGAATGTGGCAACACTGCTTATACACCACTATTCTGCCACTCGAGTTACACAATCGGTTCATACATGTCGACTTTCCGAAATGTTGCCAAGTGCCTCAAAAACACGATCAAAATATTCAAAAAAATTAAATAAAAACAAAATGGCCGCCACCATATTCCACATAAATATTTTACATAGTTTCGTATTTTTCCCAGTAACTACAGGACTAACCGCTCCTGATGACGTTACAATTTTTCATCTCGCTCGCACCCAGGCGACATGATGGCCCCTGAAAAGTGACCATGTCGAAAATCACTTTTACTTTGATAGATTCAAGTGTTGCCAGTGCTCGATCACAAAAATACCCAAATTTCATTTGTACAAGTAAGACACGTGGTCGCTCATACTCGGATTTTGCAAAAAGTCCGTATTTAGATTTTTTACGTTTTGGGGAAAATCTCGAAATTTCCCGAGAAATGGGGTAATTTTTTTTCTCCCACTCAATACTTCGAGTCGAAACGCACAATCGTCCCATAGAAGTCGAAACGCTCCGATGTTGCCAACTATGAGAAATTTAAATTTCAAACTCGTGTTTTTTCGTACGTCAGACTGATTGACCGCCAGAACAGCCGCCATCTTGGATTTTAAAAAATTACTCCCGTTTCGTCAAAATTCAGGATAATTGGAAGCGAAGCAAGAAAAAATTAGCATCCTCGACTACCCCGTTTAGGATCTGTGGCGCCGCGGTTTGGGGACGAAAAATGAAAAATTTTAAAACGCCACAGCTCGGCCGCCATCTTGTTTTTCCAAATTTTTCTAATTTTTCTAAAAACCATTTACTCATTTCCTCGAGTGCTGCGACTTTGAATGAAATCGGTTGGAAAACAAAAGAGTTACGAAAGTCACGTCGGCCGCCATCTTGTTTTTCTGAAATGTCATAATTTTTCCCTAGTCATCTCCCGCACCCGAACACATCTCCCATACATCATTATATCATTTTCCGTCTCTTTCTGGGAGAACAATTATGTCAATGAGTCAGTGAGTCAGTCAGTGAGTCAGTGAGTGGTAATCGAGCTATATATATTATAAAGAATACAGTAATGATATTATCTCTCAGGAACTGGTGTGGATTATGGTGAAATTTAATTATGATTAATTATTTCAAGTTTGTACTAGTGTGCACTTCTATGCCAAAACTAGATACAATGGTTTTTTGAGAAATTAATTTTCCCTTTAAATATAAAATAAATTTGGATCATCCATCAATGATACCTACTAATAAGGTCATAAGACACAAATTAAACTACCAACTGTTGATTTTTACGTTACTTACACAAAACATCCTGTGTGCCAAAGTTCACCGTTGGAGTTCACAATTTTTTCATTTGGTTCAAACCCGTCTCCACAACGGGTACAAAACATGTTGTCCAAAGACATGGTTGCAATCCTGGAATACCAAAACATTTTTAAAAATAATGATACCCAAAACTTTACATTACAATAACTAATTAACCAACAATGTTTGTGATGCTTACACTGCCAACTTAATTGAACTGCCTACTTAGCCTAATGTAAATAGGTCTAAATAAAAAAAGCTGTCCTTTTAAAAGATAACCTGTTATCTTTAGAGACTCAATTTTCAATATTACATAAAAAGCATTTTTTAAATAACATTATATTTTAATTTAATGTTAAATAACAGGAAAATTAGTAAATACTACACAACTGAGGACAATGACTCACTGCTAATAATACTACAATATGTGGGTGACTGAGCATCGCTTGGTATTATTTTTTAGCTTAATACAACATTTTCTCAAAATAAATCCTAACTATAATGCATTTCAAATGAGAATAGGACTGTAGGTGTTTGTATCTCTCGTACACACTATCAGCATCTGTCTTGTGTGAGCGGAAAACGAATAGAATGACAATCCTATTCTTATTTGAAATGAGTTTTAGACCAATTTATCACCCCCGAAACCCCGTTATAACTAAATTTAATTAAAATCGTTGGAGCCATTCTGGGATTCAGATTATAAATTTACATTATTTTAAAACAGATTAAAAATTGCATAGATTTAATGAAATTATAATAATAATGTCCCTGATTTTGTTAGATAAATGAATGAATAGTTTTGGTAAAATGTTTTTCACCACTGATTGATTAGAGTTATGATTGCTTATTTGGGTAATGCTTATTATTAAAGAAGCATTGTATGAATATTGTATAGGAAGATTAAGTTATTAGGATGTGGTATGCTATGGTAGCATATGTTTTTCTAAATATAGCTTGTGAAGGTTATTTATTAACTTTGAATATAAAAATGATAGCTTAAAGGTTTCAGTGGAAATACTACCATTATGATTGATTAATTACGTGTTTCTTAATAGTTGTAAATTGTGATAGCATAGATACAGTGAACTAATGATGAATGACCATTGACCACTCCCAAAAAGTCCTTACCCAGGCATTTTTTCGCCAATTTGAAAATACTACTACTTGTATTTACTTCTTGTGTTCTATTCTGTAGGAAATAAAAACAAACCAATTGAATTTGTCGTGCGTGAACAGCTACTTCTATTTTGTATCATGATGTAATAAGTACAACCAAAGCCTCATGAACACATATTTCTTACCTTTATGTTTCTACGCAGAAATTTCTTAAAAAACTCAACTTTGAACACCTTAAAATATTGTTATACACCAATTCTAATGAACTTTAATAGAATCTAACGAGAATAAAGTTACTTTTGAATAAAAACTAAAAAATTATAAACACAATACCTACACATCTGACGTCATCACTCACAACAGGTTTCTGGTCTGTGGCTCACAAAACCAAAGAGCATTGTACGGTGTACTACTCTCTAACGCCAAAGAGTAATCACCACAGAACACATTACTTAGTTTGAGATGCTATCTCCAAAGTGCTATCTTTGGTCTGAGGTGGGCTACAATATAGTTATCTGTACTGTTAGACAAGGACAGAGTACCAGAGGGATCGTTTTCGCCCAAGACCGCTTTTAGCTAGCTCCGCTTGTAGGACGATAGCTGCAATAACTCTCATTTTATCTTAAAAAAATCTTTGGTTCAATATTATCTTGTTGGTGTATAAAATCTTTGGTCTCGGCATAGTAGTAGGCTATGGTGCTCAGATTTGGCTCAGATGCTCAGTTCTGTGCTCGCTATGACTAAAGAGGTAATGGACACAAAGTAGTGAGTCTTTTCGGCTGGGTATTTCCGCCATCTTCTGTCGCATCAAAAATAGCCAATCACAGCTATCAGCCAATCACAGATAGGCACCAGTCAGCTGATCAGAAGGGCTGCTCTAGCTATCTATCGATATGGAAATATTATCGATGTAGTTTGTGGTTAGTAATTAAATATTTAAGAACAAAATGAATGAATTATTACTATTAAAAATTAATTTATAGTAAAACTAGGTTTTGCCAGCGGTGCATATTATGTTTCCGGATTAAGATTTTTAACTTATCCCGCGAGACCAAACTACATTTGATACGAGTGATTGTACCTATAGTAAATGTTCGCATCCGCGGCCCGTTTTCTTAAAGCGGAAATAACTACGAGAAGGAAGTGTAAAACCTCGAGGTCCAAATAGAAGGTAGTGATATTAGGAGCCCTACTCATCTATCAACATTTAACTTTACATTATATATGAATTTTATCGATATCGGTATAACAGCGGTCACATCATTAGTACTTTGTTTTTGTTTTGTTAACATAACAACAAAAACTAAATCGAATTTATTTCAATCCTAAAGAAATATTTCTTCTTTTACACATTATATAAGGGCATGTAATATGATCATAACACATAACAACACATAATTTTTAACGATTTAAAGATATAATTAATGAAATCGAATACTGACCTATGAAATGTTAAATGTGGCCTATTTTTGTCTTTCCGCGATCTGCACTGCACAACACAACACTAAGTAGGCATTTTCACACCTGAATACTAATTACAATCCGCACGTAAATTAGAATAATAATATGATTGTCTAATATTTCAAAAACATGATACGCATAAACTTTGTATACATGTTTCGACATGTTCGAATCTACAAAATGCGACAAATTATGGAGAAATTGGCCACCCGGCTATTTTTTCGTGACGTCACAACTTCCGTGATGCCGAAATCAGAAACAACAAATATATTTTGAATTAGTTATAAAGAGACTGTAATGTTTGTTATAGATATGTCGTTTCACGCAACATATAAACGCATATGTGTGTGTAGAAAACTACAGCTGCTCCACTTGTAGTTTCCTTCCTCGACCCTCGTAGTGGGGGACGGACGGACGGCGGTAAAAATAATGTCAAATGTCAATTTCAATTTGTCAGTTCACTGCTGATTTATTTATTTGTTTTGTAAGAAAATTACCTACGCAGCTAAATAATTACTGCAAACTGCAATTTACCTGGCCGGAAAGTGCATTACTTATTAGTGTAAACTGTAAAATATGGATACTGAAGAAGCTTATGAAACAAATATAATCACTGTAAAAGAAATGATATTGGATGAAGAAAAATTAGTGTCTTACTTGACTATCAGCAGAGATCTTTGTGTGCATGTAAATATTTGCAAACAATTGCTTTTAAGTGCTATCAAAAGAATACGAGAAGAGCAACCTGATCTTCGACTTAGTATCTGTTATATAGTATCGGGTTTGTCTGCAGACAACTGTATTACTGCAACAATATGCACAGAAAATGAGTTGGACAATATTAAAAAATCATTGAAAACTATATTTTTTCATCATGTTTATTGTGTTTGCAAAGGATCTCAGGGTTTAGACAATGTTACACTGTTGTTATTGAACAAATATGAAGATTACAGTCTGTGTCCAGGAGTTATAAGAAGTAAAGAATGTATTAAACGGACATCAGATGAAATATGCAATTTGAAGACTAATAGCCAGGAAGCCATAGTACTTGAGAATAAAGCACCAATTATAAAAAAGAAACTGAAACAAGAACATAAACCTGTTGTTGAAACACCTTCAAAAGGTCAAGTGGAAGATGATACTAAATCAGTTAAACAGACTGAAGTTAAATCAGAAACAAAGATTAAAGTTGAAGTTACTTCTCCTAAGAAGGACTCTAACAATAAAATAAGTCATAAGACAAATGGGGCAAAAGCTCAAAAAGGCATTGCATCATTCTTCAATAAGCCTACTGGTGTACAAAACAGCAAGGTAACCAATGGCTCACAAACCACAAAACTGTCAAACGGTGTACAAAGTACAAAAGCATCTAAGGCACTTCCAGTAGATAAAATCTTGAAAGACCTCGAAGAAAACATGGATATAGATATTGAGAACACTGATAGAGACATAAATACTGAAAATGGCAATGCAAGTGTGAAAACTAAGTCTAAAAATAAGGAAGAAAAGAAAGTTGCTAAGAAGAATCCTGTAACAGAGGAGAAAACTAAAGTCTTGAAAACCATTAAGAAATCCTCAAAAGTTGAAAAGAAAAGAAAGAGAGTAATAAATGTGTCTGATAGTGAGGATGAAAATGATCCATTTGTTGACAACCGAGAACCTGACATAGAACAGAATGTGTCTGATGATGAGATCCCTTCTACTCCATCCTCAAACAGCATCAAAATAACATCTGGTATTGTGAATCCTAAGAAGCGTAGGAAGATAGTTGACAAAACATATACAGATGAAGAGGGATATATCTTAACTAGAAAAGAAGAAATCTATGAAAGTTGTTCTGAGAATGAAGAGGAAACCAAAAAAGAAACCACTGAGGCTGTGAAGAAAGTAAAAGAAGTTAAAAAAGAGGAAACTGTAACATCACCACCAGTCTCCAAGAAAAATAGTCCTAAAAAATCTAAAAAGAAAATATCTCCTCCGCAGAAAGGAAAACAGCCTACCCTTAATAGTTTCTTCACTAAAAAATAGAAGTAGTTTTTAAAACAATACTGAATCCTGTGTGAAAAAAACTGTTGTTTGTTGCACAAATTATGTTTTTATAAAATAAATGTGATTTGAAACTGAATATATTTTACTAATAATACTACTTGTTGCCTAAAGATGGCTCACGTGATTGTTTTTCACTAATTAATTCAATTTTTTGAAGATAACAATTATATTTATTATAAATAGGTATATGTATTTCTTATATATAAAGTATATGACCATTTTCATTTGCATACCTTTACTTCCTTTTAATTAATATAGGAACTTAGTCCTCTACTAATTGCATGTTAAAAATCCATCAAAATTAGTTGAGTTGTTTCAAATATAAACAGCCAAAGAGTCTGCAGAGTAACCTCTATAAAATATTTCTATTTAAGAGAAAAATAAATCTCTTCAACTCACAGGCCTAAACTTTAGCTTCGAAAGGTGAAATTTTGCATAAAACTAACTCTGTTGGAGTATTTGTAACATACAGGTACAGGTTTTAAGTAGTGATCTGAAATATTTTTAGTGTGATTTTCTGTTAGTATTTTAGACTTAAAAATAAAACAGCAGATAATAAATGAAAGTTTAATTGAACTATCGCTTAGCTCCAATAGCCACCAACCAATCCGGATGTACTTGCACATCAACTAAATATGAGCATTTTGTATTGTATGTAGAGGTAGGAACATCTTGGTTTGCCGTCTGCCTGTGAATTGGAAAAAAAAACATCAATAAAATACATAACAATACCATAAAACATTTAAAAAGATTTCTGGGTGGACACCAAGTGGATTTTAGATTTTAGACATGTTTTCTGCTTATTTGTTTTGTAATAAAAACAACACGAATGTATGAGAGACATCGTAGTTCGCAGGACTCTTAAGTCACATGATCAACTTTCCGTCTCTGATGTCTTTCACATACATTTTGTATTCTAAAGCTCACTTATTGTTAAAGTTACTGATTGAAAACAGAATCAATATGCAGTAACTCAGAACTGACTAAGTAAATGGTAAAAGTTTCCACTTAATTGTGCGTGCAGACTCAATATATTAATTATCATTGGTTTTTTTATAAAACAACTAGCTGACCTGGCAAACGTTTTGCCCTTAAGAATATAAAAAAATAGATAAATTGAGATTTAAGCTATCCTATCTTTTAAGTTAGAGCAAACTGCACCCTGTGTGCGAATTTTTTTTAAAATCGGTTAAGTGGTTTACGAGTCCATTGAGGACAAACATTGTGACACGAGATTTATATATATTAAGAGATATTTATTGTATACTTACTTATTCTTTATGTGGCTGTCCCAAACGGCTTTTATAATGCCGTCCATGCCTGCAGAACACAAGATGGAGGTGTCGGTGTTGGCGTCATTCGGATCTGGCGACGCCCTGTTGGTGAGGCTCGGCTTGCCCACCGCAGACCAGTCGAGAGCAGTCACTTTGCCGTGGTGCCCTCTGTATTCATGCACGCAAGTGCATGCGGCTAAATCCCATATTCTTATCTTTTTATCATCACCTGCGGAAGAGATATTTTATCACACATCAAGCCAATTCAGTCTTGAGTTTGTCGATTAGTAGGAGGTGGCCTTAGATGGCTTCGGCAGTGGCCAGGCTGTCCAGGCTATCGGTGATGATGGAAGTGATGGAACCCGGCGGCTGCTTAGATGGCTGATCGAGATCTAGCGGGAGCGCGGTGATTGGGTCTTTTATTTTTTCATCTTGAAAGGTACAGACTTTAATTTTTTTAATGTTTTTTCCTGTTGATAAAATATTGTATACTCTAACCCAGCTTGATATGAAGAATCAAACTGTATAAAGCTGCAACTTAGTTGCATACCCGCGCTGGCTAGATGCGTGCCGTGCGGCGAGAATGCGAGCGTGCGCACGGGCGCGCGGTGCCCGCACAGCACGCGCACGAGCCGCGCGTCGCACACGCTCCACAGCCGCACGCTGCGGTCCGCGCCGCCCGTCGCCATGTACGCCTCGTTGGGGTGGAACTTGACACACTGAAAAAAAAAACATGTGTGTTGAGTATTTTATTTCAGAAGTGGGATCCCCGCATACTCTGTAAGTCAAAGTGTATCGTACTAACTAGCTTTTCGTCCGGGTGAATTACATTTTATATCGTGCCCAGCATTGGGATAAAAGGCCTAGCCTAGCCTTCCTCAATAAATGGGTTATTTAACAGTGCAAGAATTTTTCCAAATGGACCAGTAGTTCCTAAGATTAACACGTTCAAACAAACTTACAATTACGTCAGATGTGTGCCCAACGAACACTCGCACTGGAAAAGTTCTGTCTAACGACCACAGCTTGGCTGTTCTATCATGAGAGCCGGTCACTATGAACAAACCGTTCTTGGACACATCCATGCACCAGATTGGATAGTTGTGACCCCTGAAAAGGTTATTTAGAAGTCAGAAAAATATATAGGAAATTCTAAAGTTCTATAGTATACTCGCACTATATTATGGACGATATCATAAAAAAGAATGGTTGTTTTTAATTGAAAGTACCGAAGTACCTGTATATCGAGGCGCAGGAGTAGTCGGCTAGCCTCCACGCGCGCATCGTGGTGTCGTGTGAAGCGGACAGCACTAACTCCTCGCGCGACAGGATACTGACGGCCTGCACCGGCCCCGAGTGACCCCTCAGCGCTAACCCTGACCCCACTTGACTGTAAGAAAATGATTGTTTTTATTTTGACTAGAACTAGTGCTAGACAAGCTTAGAGGCGAGTCTAGAGGCTGAGTAGCCCCATCGTTGTCCAAGTCCATGTAACACAGACTAAGTAGTAATTTGGAACCTAGTTTTAGCAGGAGAGTCACAAAATGCTGCTTTTAACTATATTTAAATATATATATTTATTTAGTAAATGTTACTAACCAAATTTGGCCCTAAGTTAGACAACTCTAGAATCTATTTTTAACCAGTTTTATGGAGGCTAAACAAGCAAATCACATACAAAACGTTGTCCAAAGGTGTTTCAGGTTCAGGAGGTATACAGCACGCCAATTCTATTTCTGATATGTTTCTGTTGACCTTCCTCTTGACATAGCTCTGTCCAATGTCCCACAGTCTTATTTCCGAGTTATCAAATCCGCCACACAACACGTTGCAATATAAATCCGTCTTGGCACACACCAAACTGAAATTACCAAACAATAAAATTAACTGTGTTTAATTTTTATGCATTACTTAAGTGTTTTTTATCAGGTGTTGTGACTTTTTAGCAGAGTCCACCGAGATGAGTAAGAACATAGTAAGTCTACCATGTTGCATTGATTTTGAAGCAACTTTTGAAAGAACTTTCTACAGAGAAAATTTTATCCAATCGTGTTTCTGCTACACAACGAATTTTACCCAAAATAAATGAGGTTTAAATTTTGAAACTAATTGTCCTTATGGTTTTTAAACGGCAGGTCACTAAATATCTCTTAAAATGACCGTTTTCGCCTTTAATAAGACTTCAGTGCCTCAGGATGACGAACGCAGTGCAATGTATCATATCACATTGCAATGCAAATTCCTCATGATAGGGATACACTACATCTGCTATGCTGTGGCGACATCCGTCATAGGAGCGTTTGTTGGAGTGCTCGTTTTAGGACCAAGATATTAACGGGACGTGATTATAAATTATTTTTAAAAAAAATTGAACCGACTTCAAAATCACAAATAGGCACTCAAAAGCGAAAAATAAATTAATATAATTATTATAACCGCTACTACCCACTCATCTATTTTGAAGTCTGTGCCAGCGAAGCTTACTACTACTACATACTATGGGTGTAGTTTTGCACTATTATAAAGATTTACTTATCTATTTGAATTGGCTGGCACCGACTTCAAAATAGATGAGTGGGTAGTAGCGGTTATAATAATTATATTAATTTATTTTTCGCTTTTGAGTGCCTATTTGTGATTTTGAAGTCGGTTCAATTTTTTTAAAAAATAATTTATTTTACCCTTTTTAGTGCAAAAAAGTTTTTAAAGACAAGCTTTTATGATCTAGTTGCCACGTTTTAACCAAATTTAAAACGGACTATCACAATAAAATGCATGTACAATAATCACGGAAAATCCTAATTACCGATATAGGGATTAAACAGAGAACCTCTTTTTTTGACGTCGGTCAATTAAAACATATATTTCAGTCAACTTGAGAATCTCCTTCTCTTTTGAAGCCCGATAAAATCTACACTGTACGAGTACACTATTATACCGATCGCAAGCGATTTACTATTTTCCGTTGAGGAGTTCCGCTCTCCATCTCCGAAGATATTCATTAAATCTCGACGAAATTAAAACGAGTCTACCTGTGATGTATGGCCTATCTAACAAAAAAGAATCATCTAAATCCGTTTTGCCGAACTCGAGATAATCGCGAACAAACTTAAATACAAATATGTCGATCAAACTAAGAACCTCTTATTTTTTTAAGTCGGTTAATATACTAAAACCTTCTCCAGAATGTAACAAATACTTTCCTGAAAACCGCATCAAAATCGGTTCAGCCAAACGTGAAATAATCGCGGACAAACATACATACATACATACATACACACACACATACATACATACATACATACGGGTCGAATACAGAACCTCTTTCTTTTTTTGAAGTCGGTTAAAAACAAGACCTTTTTGTGATAAATAGAAATTAGAGGATTTGAATGATTTGAACTTACTGACTATCGGGTGTTGCAATTTTATACAACTTGAGCGGTGCTATTGAGTCTTTGACTCCTTTAATGGCTTCCTGCAGTTCCCTTAGCTCTTTATCCACCGATTGATATTCTGCATGGCCGTTACACTTCAAAAATACATCTATGGATAAAACGTGCACAATTGGGTTATTACACTACTTTTGAAAATTATTGGTTTATTATAAACTACGATAAAAGTAATGACTTAGACTGAAAAAATATTTAAATCCAACGAAGATTTCCAAAGTTACAGGCATTTCAATTTTGGAGTGGGAGGGTCTTCTAACCCCTTTCTCGCAAAACGGAAATTATTATGAAGCCGCACGAAGCCACTACAGGCATTAGTAAGGTTTGAGTCACAATTTAATATCGCTGTCTCTGTCTAATTACAAATATTTACATGCCTATAACTTTTTCGTTATTCGAGAAACGATAACAGTTTTATATTCACGAGTTTTTTAAAACCTTTGCATCATCATTGTCTCAGCTGATGAACTCTAAACTGTTAGACATGAGCCTTCAAAATGATCTCCCAGCACCATGATTTTCAGGCCTTCACAGGCAGGTAGGAGGCAGGCAGGATATATTCTCAACATAACTCAAACTTCCCACAGGGTATTCAGCCAGAACTTTATATTTCATCATACACAGCTACTTACCGTTTTCATCATTTACTTTTTCTTCACAATTTGCATTTTCATTGACATGTATTTCATCTTCATTTTGTTCTTCATCATCCTCCTGCAAACAATTTTTTGCATAATTTAGGAGTTTTTTATATTATTCAAACTATACTATAACAATGTGTATTAGCTACATTTCGTAAAGTAAAATTTTTAAAAAGGTCATGGCATTTGTATAGGTAGTCAAAATCAAAACATTTTTTGCATACACTGAAAAATAAATTTTACATAGAACGTAAAATAGCACGTAGTTCGAAACGCACCATGCTGCGACGATCGTGAAATTTGCGCAATATGGTTGAAAGATTGTATTCACCTCTAAACCGATAGAAGTAAAGTTAATTTTTCAGTGTTAATTTTTAACTTTATTCATTGATTCACATCACTGTGTGTGAATACGTTGTAACGTCAATTAGTCACATAGTACATACTGGATTCTTTTTGTTGTCACAATTGATGTCAATATGAAACCACGTCTGCAAAACTTGAATCAGTAGCACATGGCTGTGCTTAGCTAGATATGCCTTTAAAATGTTCAGTGCATCCTGTGACAGGTAGATGTCATATTTGCAGGACCTGTGGATGGAATGGTATAATAATAACAACATAGAGCTGACCCGGCAAACGTTGTTTTGCCATTAGGGATAAAAAAAAATAGCTTACGAGATATAGAAAAATTCATGACAATCGGTCGAGCCATTTTGGAGGAGTTTGATAAAAAAATTAGCACCAGAATTTTATATATGAAACTAGCTGATCCAGCGAACATTGTTATAGTTATAATATGTATGCCCCCTGCCTCCTGGTAAAAACTGAAAGGACAGCCTGATGCTGATTTCATTTATTTATTTTAGTGATTTAATTTTCTATTTATACCATAGTATATAAGCTTCCTATAGCTGTTTACATCCATGTAGTTTCCGTGGCGTCACCTGAATAACGGTTCCGGCTGAAAATCAGCGCTATATGTTTTTGTGCTTGCACTGGATATACAGCATTATGCTGAGCCTGGACCATTTTTCGGGTTGTGCCATACGTGATAGGTGTATATACTGTATGCTTGTTATGTGTGGCACAATTTGGAAATAAATGTTTTTTCTTTCTTTCTTTTCTTTCTGATTTGGTGAATAAATAATAGTGTACATTCCTATTCTTACCTAAATGCTGCAATAGATGGCCTGGCCTCAATTTCTTGCAATGTATAAACAGTACCAATATCATCTAATAGTTGATTCATGTAGTCTTTCTCTGGAGTCTCATTGTCAATTGTGCCGTTTTGTAATGAATTAAATAGCTGTTCTAAGCTATTAGGTCTGTATAAAGCTGAGGGCAGGTTGCCATCTATGGGTTGGTGGTAGGACAGGTCCTTCTGTGGTAGTGTCGCCGCGTGTCGCTTGAGGAACATTTGCGCCGCGCCGCCGTGCCCGCCGCGCAACATCTCTAGATACATGTGACAGAGCAGCGGCGTTAATAGCCCCAGCAGCTCGTTCTTAACCTTCTCAAGTTTTATTTCTTTTATAAAATTTACAAGCCTGCAATAAAGAGTATTGGCAATTTTTTTTTAATTTGTAACTAACTTTATATTGTATCAAGAAACTATAGTGTTTTTTTCTAGTGATACATAATGATCAAAGGAACCAAAATCAACACCTATCTATAACTTTACAATTAATAAAAAAAATTATAACTGTAGGAGTCTCTTTTATTAGAGAAGCAATCACTTTCTTTTTCCTTTCCTTTTTATTCTTTTTTCTTGTCAGTTACTGTCTTTTAATTTACCACATCCCACAAATTACACTATATTTTACAGTATAATACACACACACTACATACACTTTCAGTATATTATATAATATATTATCAAGAAAACAATCAATCCCGTTCTAGTTAGTTTGCTAAAATTAGGAGCGAATTGTACCTTGTATATTGTACATCATAATGGCCTGGATCATTGTTGATACAAGAAAACAGTATGGAGTTAGCACGACTGGACTCGTACTGTACAATTGTTGCTACAGCCATTTCTTCTGCACTGCGAGTTGTTGCGCTGCTGTTAAAGAAGTCTATATCCTGAAATATGATAGTTAAATACTCGCAATAAATATCATGCAAATTCTATGTAGGATTATAATTGCAAGCATATAGAAACAAAGAGATAGCAATGTAGGAGAGAGGACTCAATTTAGTATTTCGAAGTGTCTGGGGTACCCAGCAGTGCGAGCATGGGCAGGGGACTTTTTAGTCCCCAGGAAAAGGACAAAATTTTATCCTTTTCCTCATTTTTGTTTATCTCCCCAGCATGGGCACTGAGTTGGAGAAAATACTCTTACCTAATGCTTGTCTTGTAAAATGTCCAATAGTGATAAATTTGTCCCTTTCCCCTTTGGCCATGCTATAGTGATTATTTTCTCCCCTTTCAGAGGACAAAATCGGGGAATACGATTTTATCCCCTGTCTATGCTAGGGCAGGCAGGCAGACAACTCTTTAGAATAACATAGGTATGTTATTATAGAGCTATAGAAGACTCCCTTAAATTATCGCTAGTTCGATCCCGGACACACTGTTGACTGTAGTCTGTATATATTATTTCCTTAGCTGTGCAGGAAAAGTTTTCAAAGGTGTGTGGAAGCCTTTCATTCTTCATGGGATGCCCATTAGTGAGCCGTAAATAGGGTTGATATTATGAATGAATACTTACTGATTAATTATAGTTAGTAATACTGACCGGGTAGTTCCTTCGCTCTAGGTAGGAAGTAACGGCAGCTTTGACTGCATCGTTTCGGGTTCTTTTCATTGATAATAACAATACTATTCAAGTTAATATTTAAATTCACGACCAAGATTTTCGTTTCACTTAAAGTTTTGTAATTGGTAACGGTGCAAAAATAAACAAATAATGAATTACCTACAACGCACGGCTGCTGCTGGAAGATCTGACAATCATCTGACAATGACAAATGACAAGATGACAAGCATGATATGACAAACACTTGACAAACATGACATGACAAGCATGACAATGACGTCTGGCAACTGACAAACGAACCATAGACATAATAGGTAGGTATTTTAAAAGCGTAGAATGTTACCACTTCCATACCACTTCTCTGTCTATGTTTAAAAGTTGCAATGTATGTATGTCTGGTTTAAGGCCCGGTTTCCACCAAAGCGGAGCGGAGCTGTGTTTGAGTAACCAACGATTTTGTCATTTTGACATCTCCGAAACTGAGGGTAGAGGAGATGTCGAAATGACGAAATTATAGTACTTATATCGTAGGTAGGTGGTATTGGTAGTACTATAGTATGACATACAAGTAGGTACCAAATAAATAGAGATCATAATTGATCTATAATATATTACCTGCACCAACGAATATATAATATTACTAACGTACACTAATAAAACTAATAAAAACTTGATTGCAATCTCGGCTGATGGTACTATACATAAGTGACGGCCGAAGATATTGCCTATCTGCCTATACTATCTTTAGAAGTTACTACCTCATAGTACTAACTTGGAAGGAAGTAGTTAACCCTAAATCTAACTAACTTCCAGTTGCTACACAGCATCGTACCAGAACGCTTAATCTCTTGGCGAAACTTCTGTAGAAGTAGGATGGTACCTAACTAGCCGCGGCCGACGCTGCAGCCTTTCACTGGATCTGCCATCGATATAGTTCTAATTGGTATATCGATGGGATCTGCAGACTTAATTGATTTTCTCTCCTGCTTGACAATATAGCTGGCCGTGGGTTTCCTCTCAGAATAAGAGGGGTTCGCGTATAGTAGAGGAAGACCAAAGAAGAGATTGTGTGAAAGAGGATTGCACGTTGGCAGTTGATAGGACAATGGAAATAATTATACTCTATTATTGGCCCGTCAACCCCGGGAACTTTGACTCATTTATCCCGCGAATAATCAAGGAATTAGACGGGATTTGTAGAAAAAACTGAACTTCACGCAGGCGGAGCCATGGGCATCAACTAGTTTTTTAGCTTTGTATTATGGCTATAAAAGAGAAACTGATATAGAATTCACACCGTTTTTGAACTTTGAAGTGTGAGGACGATCTCGCGAATACCTACTCGGTCTATACCTAATATGGCTAATTTATTTTTAGTGGTAACTTGTGTAATGTATTGTGCTGTTTATGTGCGAGGAAGTAATCCAACGCTTGAAAGCATATTATTTGATGGGGAATATGAATTCTTCGACCTTACGTATCCTTTTGATAAAAACACAATTTATTGGCCCTCTATGGAGGGGTTCACTTTCACAAGTTCAAACGCATCATTTGGCAGCGATGGTTCCTGGTGAGATTACCTACTTAGTTTGTTAATAGTACATTTCAATACTTATAAGTGCGGAAAGTTTGTCATTTCTTTACGAGTCCCGGTTTGTTGACCCAAGCCGAAGGCGCGGGTCAACTATAGTGACGTGTAGAAATGACAATTCCGCACGTGCATTGAACGACGTTTCTTAATAAGTACATTTGAAAAAAAAAATTGGTTTTGCGTGTTTACCTGCTCCGTGTTTGCGTGCCGTGCTCCGGTGCCGGCTGCGGTGCCCGCTCCGGTGGCGCGTGCTGCTGCGCCTGCTCCGCGTAGTAGGCGGTGCCGCGCAGGAGGAAAACAAATTAGCACTAGTGCGGAAAAGAATAACTTTCCGCACGCAAAACACACATAGAAATGTCTACTTTTTGAGCAAATGTACTAAAAGTATAATATTGAATTCAATAAAACCGGTCAATTAGTGAAAGTAAAAAAATAAGAAGCACTTTTCTTATCAAACCATTAACTTTGTTTTTTGAGGTTAAGTACCTACATAATTGTTAATAGGTATCAAAAAAAGTATACAGACAGACAGACGGACAACAAAGTGATCTTATAAGGGTTCTGTTTTTTTTTCCTTTGTGATACGGAACTGTGATTCCATAAAAGCATTTTATATCAACCTCTTTTTACGATCTGTGTTTTTACGTCCCATAACGTCGTCACCCTCGATGGGCTTATGGTGAAATCTCGGGTACTTATATGATATGAATACGTTTTCCTTCACCCCTAAGCAAGACGTAATATCCAATCAAAATATCTTTATTGCACATAGGCCTAACGTATTACACACACACGTGGCTAGTACAACATACGTGACTCTTGTAACAGGTCAATATGATATTTGTGACTCTAAGTAGGTAGAAAGTAGTGATAAGTACAATACGATACTGACCTACGCTACCTACTGTTGTTATAGCGGCAACAGAAATAATATGTTATCATCTGTGAAAAATTTGGATGTCTAACTATCACGGTTCAAGAGATACAGTCTGGTGACAGACGGACGGACGGCGAAGTCTCAGTAATACTTATGGTACTGTTTTTGACCTTTGGGTACAGAACCCTAAAGAGGATTTAAAAACTTATTTTCATCATATCATCGAGAAGACTGTTTTTAGTGTTCCTTACCAAAGGGTGAAAACGGGACCCTAGTCCCTATTACAGCGTCCCGCTTTGCTGACCGTCCGTCCGTCTGTCACCTGGCTGTATTCTCTTGAACCGTGTTGAAATTTTCACAGATGATGTATTTCCGTTGCCGCTCTAACAACAAATATTAAAGAATTGAATTGAACAATAATTAATATAAATTTGAGAATTATTGTTTCACATTAAAGGGGGCTCCCATACAAGTTACAACAAACGTTATTTTATGCTGCGTTATATAGATAATGGTACGGAACCCTTTGTGCACGAGTCCGACTCGCACTTAGCCGATGTCTCTAAATTGTACAATGATTTTTTTAGGTATGCGGCAAATAATTTCGCTGCAGGCGAACATGGCGGCACTCATTTAGACGCACCGTATCACTTTCACGCCAGTGGAGCGCGCGTGGGAGCTATACCATTAGACAAACTTATTGTTCCTCGTGAGTACCTTATTAGAAGATACGTGGCAAATAAGTTGACCCAAAATAGTTCGTGTTTCTGTGTTCTGCTTAGGGTTCAACTTATGTGCCGTCTACTATACAAAGCCATAAAAACCTTTTTAATTACATTCTTTTTACTTAAAGGCCCACAAAACCTGCTGAAACACAAGCGTTTGTATTTTAAAATTTCCTATTTCTTCATGCTGTTGCATGCATCTCTATTGGCGCTTAGTATTAGCGCCGCAGGCGAAGTGTTAAAGGCCGAGGTCTTCGTTCGATTTCCGGGTCGGGTCGAATATTGATAAAGGTTTATTTTGTTCCATTATTGTAACAGAATCTTTGTTAATATTTGTGTCGAGGATAAAATGTTTTTTTATGGCACAGTAGGTACGCAAACACCTGCTACACTGCTAATGACTTCGATTACGCAGAATTTGGTTCGCAGTTCGACCTCGCGACGAGCCTTAAGGTTAAAAGGTACCTACTTATTTAGTTATGACCGAATCAGTTAATGAGGTAGTGTAGTTCAGGATTATGGTTCCATTCCCGGGTTGAAATTGATGGAAAATAGTTTTCTAATAGAGAAATGAGAATCAAAATACGATATCGTCACTGACTACTGCTCTGTATACCTATAATTTCTAACTATACTAACTTCGACACTTAAATATTTTTTCATTATGATTTGTTTTATGTTTCAGTGGTTTTAGCAGACGTGAGTTCTAAAGTAAACGGCGACCCGAACTTTGTATTGCAAAAGCATCATTTGGATTACATGTTAAACGATAATTTTGGTAAACCTTGCCTGCTCATAATTAAGTTTGGATGGAGCAAATTTTTTTATAACAAAGAGTTGTATCTGGGAATACAACCAAATGGCACCTTAAATTTTCCAGGTGAGAGCGTAAATATTAATGTGGCGTGGTCTTTTCGAATTTGTGACTAAGCCCTAATACAAAATTTGAACAAAAAAGCCGACTTCAACTCTCATCTAACTACCCTTTGAAGTACATCCTTTCCAATAAAACAAGTAACGCCCCTTCATATGATACCCCATTTAATATTGTTATCTCATTTTGAAATTTTGACGACCCGGTTTCTCCCCCCCCCCCCTTTTTAAATAAAAATAAAAACGATTTTCAATTGTTTTTGATTGCAATGGCGTTGGGTCACTATTGTCGATATGATAACTATTCCAAATTTCAGGTCGATAGCTATTATAGTTGGAAATGAAATAATCGAGGGGACAAACGGACGGACGGAGAAAGTCTCACCATAGAGATTCCATTTTTACCATTTTGGTACGGAACCCTAAAAAAAGAATCATCAAAATCGGTTGGCGTGATATTTAGTTATTCGTCCATTGAAGAATCGTCCATTTGAAGACTTTACGAGTATGGTTTTCTCATGGATGCCATTGTCAGAATTGGTCCTAATTAAAATAGGACCTTACGAGACATATTATATAGATTTCAAAGAAAGAAAGAATCATCGAAATCGGTTCACCCGGTCAAGTTCTGAGGACGCAAATAAAATAAATTCGAATTGAGAACCTCCGTTTTTTTTAAATCGCTTGAAGAACTACTCAAGAAAACCTTGATTCGCGGTCAATACTTAATTAACTGCATTCTTCTGTATGCACGGATACCTAAGTGAAAACAGTGAAACTATATAAAGCAGTCGCATAGAAGGAAAACTGCGTTGGCGGATTTTACTCTATGCAGTGTTCGCAGTAGGTATATCCAGATAACTAGCTAGGTAGGTAATTAGACTTAGTTTATCCCGTGACCCTGTTCTTTATAGCTCTTGCTTAATGTTGATATCTTGATTCCCTTCTCTCAATGCCAGTTTCTGTAATTGTATCAGTACAGTTAAACTGTTTATTTCCTGCTTAAGACTTGATATGTTTTTAACGTTCCAGGCTTAAGTGCGGAAGTGGCTGAATGGATTACCTCATCTTACAAGAACGTTGTAGGCATAGGCGTAGACACGGCCTCCGTTGATCCTGGCTCGAGCGAAGATTTCCCGGCGCATAAAATAAATTCTGCTGCAGGCCTTTATCATATTGAAAATGTGAAACTGGATGTAACCGTGCCTGGTGAGAACTTTGATAATAATGTTTGACCGACAGGTTTATTGCTGCCACCTGATATAATATAGTGCAAGTCGACCGATCGCTGCGCCGTGCAATACTTAATGTTGATATCATTATTCCACATGATGAATCTCGTGAAAGCAGAGAAGGAAAAAATATCAAAGTACCTAGACCTTGCTCAATAATTCTGTCATGTGGATTTTATTGTTCCGATAGTCGTATTTCAGTTAACGGTCTAATAGCGGCGAAAAGCTTAGACCATTATCTTACGAAGCTTTCGCTCGGCTGATGGATAAAGGGCCGCATACAGAAGGCAACGATCTTGGAGACGGCCACACATTGTAACAGAATCAGCCCACTTAACAGTGAACAGTGAACACATAAGAAACCTCATGAGAGGTTAGGACCAATCTTTCACTCGTACTCGCAGTCACTCGCCTCGTCTCGGCCAACGTAGAGCTAGAGGATATGATATTAAATTATATTCCTTGGTGTGCGAATATGGGCATCCGAACAAATATAGATCAATGCATCCGAACGATTTTCGAACCTTTTTCGTACAAGCAAACACAGTAGTGTCATCTGTCAAAATTCTATAGGTGGCTGCTAAGCGAACTACAGCGTAGCCTACTGCTGGTGGCAAAACATGCATTTTTAAATATTGAATGGAAGCAGGCGTTATTTTTCGGAAATCCATAATTAGCAGGACTGATTAATTTGTTTTGCTATTATCCGCTTCTTGAAAGGATTCTGTATGGTGCAATATGCAGGAACACCATCCACATGAAACACCACACACAATTTCCTATCACTTTCTTCGACGCACGTTTCGTCCCGACACCGGGACATCCTCAGGAGATGTTGACTTCACAATGCGAAATCGTAGAGTGACTGTCGTGTCAGCGACGCGTTCTTATATACCCTCTCTACTGACTCACACTAACGTTCGCCCCACCCACTTCGGCTGGATTCGTACCCCCCGAAAACAAACGAAGCAGTGGCGAAGTTTCGTTTGTTTTCGGGGGGTACGAATCCAGCCGAAGTGGGTGGGGCGAACGTTAGTGTGAGTCAGTAGAAAGGGTATATAAGAACGCGTCGCTGACACGACAGTCACTCTACGATTTCGCATTGTGAAGTCAACATCTCCTGAGGATGTCCCGGTGTCGGGACGAAACGTGCGTCGAAGAAAGTGATAGGAAATTGTGTGTGGTGTTTCATGTGGATGGTGTTCCTGCATATTGCACCATACAGAATCATTTCAAGAAGCGGATAATAGCAAAACAAATTAATCAGTCCTGCTTACATGCATTTTTGGCACTGCTAAACTGGTGACATTTTTTCGCGCATGTAGAAAACTTATTTTTCTACATTGGCCCGACCGGGGACCGAACCCGGAGCCTCAGAGATGGTAGCGCCTTGAAAACCGGCACGCTAACCACTCAACCACGGAGGTCGTCAAAGACGGAGTCGGAGGTTAATGAAGTAGGTAAATCTGTGAATGATCTAACATGTAGCCTCTTTTCAGATTATGGTTGTACGGCGCTGGTGATGCCGATGAAGATTGCTTTGGGAACTGGAGCACCCCTTCGATTAGTGGCCATCTGCCCGAAGGAAATACCTACCCATTTCTAAAAACCCATCACTATCTCTTTATATTTATTTTTATTTATTTATATTTTATAACGTAGTTTAGCAGAGTAAGGAGGGTATAACATTGTAATTTTTTTTGTATCTTTTACAGTAATTTTTTGCATTTGATGCATTTATATTTATACTGAAATACTCTCTATACGTAAGAATTAAAAATACGACGTTCATTACACATTTTTTATTTGAAGTTTCCAAGAACAATAATAAAACATTTTGATATGATCAAAATTAGAGTACTACTATGCATGCTGGCCCTTTGGCTTTACTTACATAATGTACAACCTGGGGCCGTACCACCATCTCTTATAGCAGTATTATTGTAAAATTGTTTTGACATTATCATACAATGTCAGTATGAACATTTTAAAACAATATTACAATAATACTAGAGATGGTGGTACGGCCCTAGGCCACAATATGGTGCAAACTTTTTGCATCGCACAGTACAAACGTTTATATTATAAGGAGTTACCAAAAACAAAAAATAGGTACTTCTAATGATTTGAAACAGTAGTCAATACAAAATAATGGCATCCATCTGCACTTAAAACTAAAACTGATGATATTATAAGATCAATATTAGAGTACAAAATGTCCTTTAAATTAGTTTAAAACAAGTCTACAAATCGCATAGTAGGAACGTTTAAAATGTTTTTGGAGCGAAAAGAAAAAAAGTAGATACTTCTAATAATAATTGCTGATACACTTATGAAATCACGTTTATATTAATTACGATAATTTGGAGTTACCAAAAACAAAAATAAAATATATACACTTAATGATTTGGAGCATACACAAATGCTATCCCATAGTAGATTAAAACAAAATTAGCCGTTTTTAGTTAAGAACATGCGCCATAAAGCGATGTGGGCATAAACTAAACAATTTTAAATCACATTCTTAGTACAAAAACATTTATATTTGAAGTCTCGAAAAAGAAAAAAATAGTAGGTAATCTCTAAATTATTAGAAACAAAACATAATGCTAGGTGATTTATGATATAAGACCAAAATAAGGTTTACGTTTAAAACAAAATTAGCAATCCAAGCTATGATAAAAGTAAAAAAAGTAGATACTATAATATAAACATAATACCATCCAGTAGAACTTTGTATCAAAATTAGAGTACTATGTTTAAAATTAAGATAAGAGGGCAATACAAAAAAATATTTTTGGAGATTCCAAAACCAAACAAATAGATACTTACTTCTAATGATTTGAAACAAAACTTAACAAGAATAAAATTAATCACGTTTTAAGAACACTTTTTCTTCGATAAGACTCTCGTAAATTAATTTTCCATTTATATCTCTTAGTTCTACGCTTGGGATAGCACTAGCTTGGATAACTTTAGCATGGAACGGGTCGTCTTTATCCAAAAATGTGTCCGCTATCTTTTCAACTACAGTCTTAACATCGAGGTCTGGGTTCACCGTAACGCCATTCAAAGTAGCCGTTATAGTAGCGGGTGGCAATTTTAAATGTTCCTCTTTGATTTCCCTCACATTGCCCAGAGGAACGACGGAGATGTTGCCATAGTCAACATATTTGACTTTCACTAGGTTCATGTCTTCGCTGTATTGCAGGATCTTCGCTCTATACCACTGGCCGTCGTCTGGGAACAGAGCCACGCACGCTTTATTTTCGTACACGCCATCTAAAGGTGGCTCGTTTTCAGTTTGGAGTTGCGCGTACATCGCCTCGTACGCGGCGGCAGCTTCGTGATCGTGGACGACGCTCAGCTCCAGTTTGTCTTTCTCGTTAACAATATTAACGTTACATAGAAACTCGGTCTCTGTGAAAGGTGGGAACGAAACGAATCTTCCGTTTACTTGCTCGTCTTCTTGCATGATCTCGTTCCAGTCCTTTCCTTCCAGATCGCACTTTAAACGGATCGACACCTGCGACTCGGACGACGATCGCTCGTAATCATCAGACTCGACTATGTAATCCGGCCCCGAGTCTGATTCTATCTGTTCGATGTTTCCTTCGGTATTGTACGTCGAGTGTGTGGGCGCAAAAAGGTGAACGACAGCTTTGGTGCCGTCGCTGTACGTCGCCAGTTCCAAGTCGACCAGGTGATCGCTCAGCGTTATTTTGTTGTATTTGAGCTCGATAGGCGTAACATCGCCTATCGGTTTACCGCTCACTTTGACGTAGCAATGTTTATCAACGATGAATTTGTGAATGTAGTCCACAGCCTGCCTGGTCCATTTTTTGTCTGCGGGTATTATGCGATTTAGGACGCACTTGTGCGCTTGTATCGGAATGTTGTATAGAGTGACGCCTTTGCGTAGATTTTCAAAGGGGCACATGTCTTCGTTGCCGTAGTCTACGTAGAGGATGAGGCAGCTCGATTTTTCAGGGTAGACCTCTAAAACTTTGCCTCTGTAGAGTTGATCGTCCAAGTAGAACCGAGCGATGCAGGGCTCGCCGACGTTCCATTTGACGTACTTAGTTTTAGGATCCGCGGCTTTGAAGCGTACTTCTAGCGAGTTACGAATGATATCCAGAATTTCCTGTTGTTCTATGTCGTGGAGGTAAATCACGCCATCGTCGGACACAAATCTGCAATAATTCGCATTGATTAGGACAAGACTGGCAAGTATGATTGTCTAGAATAACTTAACAACTTTAATAACACCACATGCAGCGTTCTTGCGCGATGCTGAATAATAATAATATATTATATCAGGACATTACACACATCGCAATCTAGCCCCAAAATAAGCGGTAGCTTGTGTTGTGGGTACTAGATAACCCCACGACCTCCGACGCAGACGGCAGGATCGGTACCGCTACGCCATTTGGTCGTCAAGTTCGATACAAGTTTCGTTCAATACAAGAAGTAGGCTGTATCTGGTAATATTATAGCAGTCGAGTAACTTTAGTCACAGACTACGTTAGACAAAATATAGAAGTGTCACTACGCAAAATCAGTAAATAACGACTATTAAAGATATAAAAATGATTTTAGATCGCATCAGCACCTATATGTCGTAACAGCACTAATGTTCATACAATGTTCGCCTACAAGTTACCTCTTTTCATCGGATAACTTTCCTGTACTGAAGGCTTACATTCCAGACATACGCGCTACATACCTACTAGCTACTTGTCTTCATTCCTAAAACACGAGGTGCGCCTAGGCTGCTATAATAGTAAGTGAAAGAAAAAAACTTACGTGGGCACGGCCGTGAACTCTTCACACTTCAGCGGTTCTGGAGGCAACCAGTCTGTGATAAATACTGCGTTTGAAGATTGTGGACCTTCTTCGCAGTGTTCGTCGACGTCCGCCGAAGTGGACGGTCGACTGTCGGCTTCAGGTTGCGGTTGTACCGCGAGGGGCTTCATGGGCATCGGTTCCATTTGTAACCAATCACTGACTGACCCTGTGACGTTTAGAAATGACAGTTCTCCGGGATTCTCCGTGGCCCCGCCTGCAGGCTGAAAAATGTATGACACATGCTGTGCTTTACTGATGATGTAACAGCCGTTAAAGTTAACAAGTAAAAAAATAAAAAACACGACTGGCCTGTGGTAAAACTACTTTTCCAAAAAAATATAGCCTATGTTACTCGGAATGATATAAGGATTCTAACGATACCCCATATGTCTTAATCTATTCAGCCGTTCCGAAGTTATGGTGGAGTAAACAAACTCACATACATACATACATGAACCCTAAAAACATTACACTCCTTTTCCTACTCCTCCTGGTAGTTTTATCGTAAAACTTATTTCAGTTATCATATTATTTTATCTACGCTCATTGCTTAAAGTTCGAATTATGAAATCAAAATGTGTCACATATTGACCTACTTTATTCACAGACTTCTATAATTATTAAAAAGTTATTCATTATAACATCGCTGTACTATGGAAATATCTCAAGATAGTTGAATAATTTCCATTACGATATTGGGCTCGGGTTCCTGTATTTTTATGTGTCGTCATAGCCAAAAGAGAGTGTAGAGCCTCCTTAATTTTGTCTTTTTATATATGGAGTCCACAGACAACATTTAGTTGGTAGTCATTACCGAGAGTATGGATGGGCCATGATCGACCATAGACAACAACAACAATGTCTATTGTCTATGGTTCTGCGTTATTTTTGTTACTTAGTCAAAACATTACTTCCCTTTTAAATCTACCATCCGCCACTAGCTATCATATTATCTTATTTGTAACATAACTTAACCATCTCTAGCTGTTCAAGACCTACAAATAACCAAGTGCAAATTTTACCTCCTCGCTTCTATCAGGAACTCCTAAGCCCTGCTCCACGATCATCTTGTTAATACATCGCCACTCTGAAATATTGGGCTCGAGGGCTGAACCTTGGATCGTATGGTACACCCACAGTTGTACGGGCATGCTTCTGCCTTTGAAATCGCCGAGCTTCGTGATGAAAATCCTTTGGTACGTGTCCAGGAGGTCTTTCACGTACTCCTTGGTCAGCGAGGGCCACTCGTCGCCGGCGGGGATCACTCCGTACATGTGGCACATTATGGCCGCGTCGCCGAGGGCGGCGAACTCGGCGGGCAATTCTCTCAGGCTGGAGAGGGGAACTGTGTCGACGAGAGCGAAGTCCGAGTAAAAGATTTTCGCCTTCTCGCCCGTGATCTCGAGCACGACGGCGCGGCGCCACGTCTCCGACTGGGCGCACAGCGTGCAGCACCGGTCTTCCACCTTCCAGTCGTCTTTGCCTTGTGTTTGGTTCGTGGAGTAATACTTTTGTATTTTTTCAAAAAGTTCGTTGAATACTTTCTGCTGGTGCACCAGAGATACGTAAATTAGCGATGGTGATTGAAAATTTAAAATTTTCGCTTCGATCCTCAGTGGTCCTTTATCTTTAGCTTCGAGGTCTTCACTCTGTCGCGAAGTTTCTGTAGGTCTTTTCAGTATGGTGATTTCGCCCTTTTTCGGCTTGCGCCGAGGTTTTGGCTCATCTAATGGACATTTGTTGTTGTATACTATGTTCTCCAATTCAGAGTTTTTGTTGAAGTTGTTTATACTGCAAAGAAAGTGTTCATAAAAATGATGAAGCAAATGTATAGAACATTGAGATGTATCAGGATGACTATAAAATTGTTAAAAAAAATATAAACAGCACAGTTGTATTGTTATTATTAAAAATAAGTGAACCGCTTTGTTGATTTCTTTGACGTTGAATTAGTTATACCATTAACATTGAGTCACTTACCCTATGGCAATCGCATATCTGTATTTAATCATTTCCACGTTAACACAGACGGGCTCTTCGTCTGACTTGTCGTATAAACTGACGCCGATAGAACCATGAAAGTGACTTTCTTCAACGTGCAGCTCCAAGCATCGGTCCTTGAACTTCTCAAGCAGCATCACAGAGACGGGGTTCCATTTCTTGTTTGTAGGCGTCACTCCAGCAAGGTGACATTGCGTAGCCTGGAAATATATATATATTTGAACTGTCTTTCTGGAGGATATCGCGCAGGCGAAAGAAAATGGATTTTTTTGTCACGAAAATCTTGTCACAAAGAAAATCTCACGATGCGCGCCCACTCGCCCGGGATCTCTGCGCCCAGCTTGCACTTGGACACGTTGCTGAACGCATAGCAGTACTCACGAGCGCCTTGAGCGTGGTGAACTTGGGGCGGATGCGGCGCAGCGCCGACCAGTGCACGTACACTGGCTCGCCCGTGTCGGGCAGCAGCACGCGCGCGCGCTCGCGCCCCGGCCGCTCCACCACCACGGCGCGCGCCCACTCGCCCGGGATCTCTGCGCCCAGCTTGCACTTGGACACGTCGCTGAACGCATAGCAGTACTCACGAGCGCCTTGAGCGTGGTGAACTTGGGGCGGATGCGGCGCAGCGCCGACCAGTGCACGTACACTGGCTCGCCCGTGTCGGGCAGCAGCACGCGCGCGCGCTCGCGCCCCGGCCGCTCCACCACCACGGCGCGCGCCCACTCGCCCGGGATCTCTGCGCCCAGCTTGCACTTCGACACGTTGGCCACGCATACCATGTCTGCGGACAAAGAGATTTATTTTGACAACCTTCTTCGAAACCAATCGAAATTGCTGTACTGTCAATGCAGCAGTGGCCGGCGAAAGATGTATGAAAATTTATATCTGTCCAGGGTTGTGATTCTCGAAAATATAAAATTGTACATCGGCAAACCATCGTTTATAACCATAGCAACGCAGTCATCACCAACCAATAAATAATTGATACAAGCACTAACCAATCAGCTGCATGGATGTAAGCTCGTCGCTGCTGCAGTAAGTATTTTTTGCAGAATCAAGAACCTGGGACCTCCTACTTAAATACCACAGCACACCATCTGCGGCACGAAAATCTACAAAACATACTTAGTTTTATAAAAAACATAGAAAACTTACCCTTTTCAGGTAAATAAACACATTCCTTATTGACAGCCATACTGTATTCTTGATCAAGATCTTCACATAGTTTTTCAAACAAAGCTTGATGATGCTTCTGTAAAACGACAACATACCCATGAAAATAATTATTTCAAACAAAATATTTTCAGAGTATATGCTTTAGCAATATGATACTATAGCTTTAACCAAGGTCCTGTGGTAGAAAGGTGAAGGAGCATGCAGCTAAAACCTGTGCCTACAGCGTACCTTTCTGACGTGAAAGTTATCCGGATTCACGATGTACGTGATAAACACCTCTTCCACAGAGTTGCGCTTGTAGTCGCTGTTATTCATAAACAGTTTCGGTTTCTCTGTGGCAACCATCATCATCTTCGGATACTAAAATAAAGTAAGTCTTAAATTAGTCTTTGAAAAAATACGCACTTTACAAGTATATGATTTTATACAAACAAACGAACGGTCACTCTGTTTAAACGTATATACCGTACTACGATCTGTTATATATTCAACCTTGCTGTTTTACTGACATACATTCAAGGTCCGATGATCCGACAATTTTAAGTAGAGCATACGCGACCAGCCCGCGAAATTCAAATTTTATTTAGTTTTTCGCAAATATTAGACTAACTACACATTGTAGGTTGCCCTAAGCCTACGATGCATAACCCACTTTTAGCGAAAAACTAAATAAAATTTGAATTTTCGCGCAAGGATGGTTCCGACCCCCCCTTAAATATCGACTATAAATTAAGTTTTCCTAAAGGACACTGAATTTTATAATCACACTTCAGTTGTTGACTTCGGCGTGGGTGCCTGCCTCTGTAATTATGTATCTCTGTATAAACTTAATTAGGGTTCCATACCAAAATGGTAAAAATGGAACCCTTATAGTGAGACTTTCTCCGTCCGTCCGTCCGTCCGTCCGTCTGTCACACTCGATTATTTCAGTAACGACTTAAGCTATCGACCTGAAATTTGGAATAGTTGTAGGTAATTGCGGCGCGCCGGCATTGCAATCATTAAAAATTGAAAATCTTTTTTATTTTTATTTAAAAAGGGGGGAAAACCGGGTCGTCAAAATTTCAAAATGAGATAACAATATTGAGTGGGGTATCATATGAAAGGGCATCACTTGTGTATTCTAAAACCGATTTTTGTTTATTTTTATGCCTGATAGTTTTCGATTTATTGGACAAACTGTCGAAAAAAATACCGTTCCCCCCCTTATCTCCGAAGTTTACAAATCGAAAAATCTGAAATAATTATGATCAATAGAAGTAAACGTATATTTTACAAGAAAAATAAAATCAAGTCTCTAACTATTATACTTTTTTTGATAATAACAATAAACCGGCAAAAACAAAGTTACGTTTGCGGTTTGCCAATAAAAGTACCTAAAGTCTTTTCAACGAAACGCGAGACCAGACGTAAACAAAAGCCGATCATTTAGTAGTAGCGACGACGGAACAAACAAAATATGACTATCTCTTTCTATCTTGTTTGTTTGCTATCTGCCGCACCGCTCACGACTTTCGCTTTCAAGGTCAAAGCATGTCATGGGGGTTATCGTAAACATTTGGATAATATTTTATATTTTATTTTGTTCCCCTAATCATAAACCTAGAATAAATATTTTAATTGACGCGTGATATTGACGTGTCACTTGTCTCAACATTCGAAGCGATTGTATAGAATAGCGTCCATTCGCGTGGATGGCGTGGCGCTGCATGACCTGACGTGCCACTCAGCGTGCTTCTAGTGAGGCACTGAAGTGGCGCGTAACACGATACTTTCACTTATGTTAAATCTAGTTTCAAGATATCATTAAAAAAATTCAAACAATACGATATTATTGTCAAAACATAAATTTATTTTAAATTTGAAAAATTAGTATACGTTAAAAAGGTTGCGCAACCCTGCTTAAGCGAATGACCTGGCAGTCGGTTTGTTTACGTCTGGTATCGCTCGAGATTGAATAGACTTTACATGTAACTTATACTCGTAAATTCATGAACCAAAGTGATTCTTTTAATGTCTAACTTCTTTTATGGTATGGAACCCTCGGTGCGCGAGTCCGACTCGCACTTGGCCGGTTTTTTTTATAGACTACGATCTCTACATTAACTCCTACAATTATTATTTTTTTAATTAACATCCAGATTCCAAAGTTAAACGCAAAAACAACAAGTTGTACTTTCTTAATAAAATCTGCATGACAGGATTTCTGCATTGAAAAGAAAGTGACTTATTGTATGCAAAATTCCGGATATGAAAAACAAATTCCTAGTGCTTGATGGTTCTTAAAAAACACTATTTTATTTTCCTAGAATATTTTAGTTTTGGTTCATGAGAAAACTTAATATCAACTTTAGTCATTCTTCGTTACCAGAGAATTTCACTAGTTATCCTTAAAGAGGATGCTACTCCAGGATGCGCCATCAGTCATCCGACCCTCGTCAAATGGTGATGAAATGAAACCAACTCGACCTACATTAAGTTATTGAAGGGCCATACACATGCCATAAGCATCAAAGTTTCAAATTGATACAACATAATGAGATGGTTAAATTGTTCAACTTCAGTGATTTCTTTACATAGATATTTTACTTATTTACACCGATTAATTATTTTGCTAAAATTCCAATGCTGACTTGTATATTAGATCAACAATTGTGTACAATTATTATTATTCGTGATTTCAAGATCTTAATACCTATTTCACAATAGTTCCAACGTGGGAGTGATACAAAAAGTAATCTCTGCAAATTAAAATTTCATTCTTGTCAGATTCGGTCATTGTTGGGTACTGCTGCTGTTATCTCGTCAAAAATTCCAATATAATGACACAATACTCGCATCATGTTACAGACACCCAATAACAAAGATTTTTCTTTATGATTCAAACAAGACATTGAGGCTACGTAGTCTATCTAATGTGAATTTAATATGCATGTGAAATAAAAATAACTTTCCTAATTGATATAGTTTTTAATAAAGCTTGAAATTTATTTAAAGGCAAGACTCGATTTCGCGGAGCTTCTGTGTGAACAATCATTTTATGAATCGCATGCACACATTCAGTGCCAATCAACTAATGAATTTTTATCAATATTCAAACTAGGGATGCATCCGATACCGATACCGATATATCGACGATACTTCGGGTTTGCCGATATATCGGTATAGGCGATATTTGTATGCCAGGTTCAACGATACTTTTAAATCTTTCGCGCTTTAAAAATGTAATGTAAACGTTCTAAAAATGAGTTCTGTCGTATCTGAAAGACTATTTCCAACCCCACCGCAGCAGGTCTTATTCAAATAGACTTGCGAAATCGCCCTTGCCCGCGCAAAACTTAAGAATACTTTGTTTTTTAAATAAAAATCTTATAAATTATTATGTTAATTATGATTACTAAAACTATTAATTATTGTGTTTTTTATTCTACCTTCCTTTTTGAATTCAATAAGCGTATCGGTATCGGTATCAGTATCGCCGATATTTTTATAAGAGTATCGTATCGGCAAAAAGGCGTATCGAGGCATCTCTAATTGAAACCAGATAAGTTGTGGACATAAAAAATGAGCACACATTCGAGCGATATCACATTCATGCTTAGTTCAAATGATGTGCACTCACCGTTACATTCTTGGGAATGACCGCGCGGCCGTGGAACGCAAGCGCGTGCGCGAGGCTCACGCCGTCATCGAATGTTGTAATGTCACATTCGAGTGTTATCGCGCCCAGTTTCGATGGCTCGGTTTTGCGAATATGAATGACAGCACGCTTACTACAATGAAACAAAAAGAAATCACAAATTAAGCTCATGAAACACTAGCTGTTTCGCGCAGCTGGGCCCGCGTGAACTAATCCCGTGGGAACCATGGATTAGCCTTTGTGTTAATCCAGAATATAATCTATGCCTATAACAAATTTCAGTCAAATCGTTTCAGTAGCTGAGGCGTGGAGGAACTTTCGTCTCTACAATAATAGTGTGAAGTGTGATTTTACCAATGTGAAAAATTGGGCATTGATAGCCGAGTGGTTCAGTTGTTCGCAGATAGTTCGGCGTTAGACTTTTCAATGTTCTTTTTTTTTCGTTATTGGACGAGAAGACATCACGAAGATTCTCGAACGCTGCCCAACCGAGCTAAATTCGGCGGTTCATTTCTTTCTTGAGAGTACTTACTTGTCAATAATTTTCTGAACGAGGAAGGAGTCGTCTTGGGTCCAGCTGCCGTGGATGGGCTCACAGTTAGCGAGGCGGCAGTTCAGTGCGAGCGGCTCCGGCGACTTGATGCGCGCTTGATGTAGCAGGCGCAGTCTGTATACAAACATAATATAGGGCTCAGTTGTTTCAAGAAACAAGTAATCCTTTAATATGGCGGTCGGACCTTAATGCATCTAAAGGCGAAGATCTGACCACCATGTTAAACAATTACCTGTCTGTAAAAGTTAGCAGAAACACCTGATCTGGCCTAGAGTATTTATTATACAAGATTTGGGTTAATTCAGATAGTGTGCCTGCAGTTAACCTTTTATCTTACAACACATTAACGTGATAAGAAGTTCCAATTATTTTATTTTATTTTCAATCCAAAAAATATATTATTTCATTTAGAAAAATAAAATTTAGCAACGCTATCTGTGACATCCAACAAACCTCATATCATTTTCATTATTTCCAGTTCTTTGATATTGAAACAGCTGTTTTTAGGGATGACACTTAAAATTGATCGATCCATCGATTGATTGATTGAGCAAGTAATCTACGCGTTGTATTGCACTAGGTATACTTTGAATAAGCAAATCTCACTTGTCGACGGTGACCACTTCGGTACTGCCGAAGTCTACACAGAACACGTGGAACAACGGCTTGTTCTCGTCCCTCCTGTCGACGTTCACGACGCGGCAGCGCTGCCACAGGTTATCGGCCTTGTTGTGCACTAAGTACATTTTGCCTGCAACAACATTGTTTGATTATAAAGAAGTTTTTTGCAAGGATATTGTAAATCAATTTTGGTATCACACATTGAACTTGGTGTTTTAATGTGAATAAAAAAATAACGTTTTAATTTGTATGTGTCAGAACAAAAACTATCAATTACTCGAAAACAGTACTCTATATACTTACCCTCTTTGAAATTGCACTTTTATCTTGATAAAAATCTTCAAATACAGAAATATTTTTAGAAAATTAGAGTAGAAAATTTTCTTGATCGACAAAGGCAAATGTTACCATACCTTCAGCGACTTGGTTGGGCGACGGCTTGGGCAGCAACACGGCGTTGCGAAACTCGCGGATCAACTCCTGCACCTGGCCTTGTTGGCAGACGCGCTGCACGAACATGTTGTGCGGGTCCACGATATGTGACACGTAGATCAGCTTTTGAGAGCCTGCATTGATCGACAAATGACAATGTTACCATACCTTCAGCGACATGGTTGGGCGACGGCTTGGGCAGCAACACGGCGTTGCGGAACTCGCGGATCAACTCCTGCACCTGGCCTTGTTGGCAGACGCGCTGCACGAACATGTTGTGCGGGTCCACGATATGTGACACGTAGATCAGCTTTTGAGAGCCTGCATTGATCGACAAATGACAATGTTACCATACCTTCAGCGACATGGTTGGGCGACGGCTTGGGCAGCAACACGGCGTTGCGGAACTCGCGGATCAACTCCTGCACCTGGCCTTGTTGGCAGACGCGCTGCACGAACATGTTGTGCGGGTCCACGATATGTGACACGTAGATCAGCTCTTGAGAGCCTGCATTGATCGACAAATACAAATGTTACCATACCTTCAGCGACATGGTTGGGCGACGGCTTGGGCAGCGACACGGCGTTGCGGAACTCGCGGATCAACTCCTGCACCTGGCCTTGTTGGCAGACGCGCTGCACGAACATGTTGTGCGGGTCCACGATATGCGACACGTAGATCAGCTCTTGAGAGCCTGCAAGCACCCACGAGTATACAGTGTCTACCAGACCCCCTGTATACTGTAACCGCTATACTGTAACTCTCCATTGAATGATTAACACAAAATGTAATTGTTATTTCACTCTACGCTCTATAAGTGCACTCAGTGGCTTTCAGTGGCTGTGCAACGGTCTGCCTACCAAATTCAAAGGAGAAATATCAAAAGTAGTTTCAAGTGTTCTCACATTTCCAAGATTAGCATCATAACGGATTCCATACATAAAGACAATGACCATTGGGCATTGTCTTTTTATTTTTTCGTAAACAACCTTACAAACTAGAAAAAACATTTCATAAACATCCGTCGGTAAAATTATGTTATAAAAATTATATTTATTACTAGCTGGCTGGGCAAACGTTGTTTTGCTATGAAAAACGGCTTACGACCTATTCTCACACCTACCGAATGTAGACAAAAACATATTTTCATAAAAATCGATTCCAGAGGAGTTTTGTTACAAACAGTATGACACAAGCATTTTATACATTAAAAAGATTGTTAGATTTTACCTTCGAAGAGATGTCGTAGTGGGACCATTGATTCTGTCTGCGGGCGCTGCTGTTCATCTGACGCAAAAAAAATATTTATTTATTTCCTTTGCATACATGACCACATACAGTCAAAATGCCCTATCAGGGCGTAACAACTTTATTAACCCCTGCATTTACAATAAAACATGTATAATATGAATTCTTATAATTCTGTAATACCTGGGTGACCGAGCTTTGCTCAGTAGTATTACATACAGCTACTCACCAATAGATGGCAGCAGGAGTCATATTTTTTACTTACATTTACTGATATAGTTTTACTTTTCGCCAATAGATACAACATTTTCTAAAAATGAATCCTAGCTACATCGATTTATCGCCCCCAAACCCATACATATTTACAAGAATTGTTCGTTTAAAGGTATGGGATTTTTTTGACATATTGCCTAATAAATCTGATTGACAGACAGACAGACAAACGGACACCAAACTGATCTTATAAGGGTTCCGTTTTTTTTCTTTGGAAGTACGGAAGCCTAAAAAGAGCTAAAACAAAAGTATTACCGTATTACATATTACCTATACCGTGACTGACAAACAAACATGCACAATGCACACGCATACGTATTATAACACTATGGCTTAGTTGTTAGCAAATTCTACCCCCCGTTTGGCTGATAAATCAGGGAACCCATCAGCGGGCAGAATTGTAAACGTTTACATGATCTAGGGGCCTGTGTGGCATCAGATTTATACTTGTCACGCCCACACAAGGTCAATTTTAACCTATCTAATTGGTAGCGTCAAGACGATTGAACGATGGGCAAGGTTGTGTATGGCCGACATTAATCAATGTATTGGAATCTTACAAAAACTCTTATTTGATGTATCACTATTGTTGGAGTTGAGGGAAGTACAGGAGCCACTCTTGTTGCTGCGATACTTCGGCACTTCCTTGAGGAATACTTGCGGTTTCACTGGTTCTTCTTTGGTCTTATTTTTATTCTTCTGCCGGACATCTAAAACAAGATAAAGATGAAAAATTAAGAATTTAAGTCTCGATTCAAACCGAAACCAAAGGCTGCAGTTCCAACATACCTCATTCCTAATTCTCATCCATAAGAAAAGACACTCATGGGGGGGATGAAGAAAACTATGCTTGGAGTATCTCTATGAGATCAATCCATGGACGAAACAGAGTAACTGTCATTGTTCAACGTATAGCAAAGCTGACGGATGTTGGGGACACAAAGTGCTGGAAATGCGACCCCATACGGGTAAGCGCAGTGTTGGCAGACCTCCGATCAGATGGACTGACGACATTAAAAGAGAGTAGCGGGAAGTCGCTGGATACAATTGGCGTAGGTTAAAAATCATGGAAAAGGCCGTTGTCCATCAGTGGACGTCCGTCGGTTGAAACAAACGAAGAAAAAAGCTTTCGAGTTCCGAGGACCAAGGTTTTTCAAGTCCTGTGGGAATCCTTTATGTTCCTGGGGGGTTATTCATGTAACGTTTTCATCACTCAGTGATGTGAAACAAGAAAAAGAAACTATTGGTTTAGAGTGTAAAATTGAATGTATTTCATCATAGGAATAACCATGCTCGACTTTGACGCGGTTAAGTAAATTTAATCTCACAATTATCGCCCATGTTGCGTGTTGAGATACATTCAATTTTACGCTCTAAGTAAATAGTAGCAAAATTAGTTTTTCAATGTTGGCAAAAATGTTTTGATTTCAATATCGCCTGCTTTTATAAATAACGTAAATGTACCTTTTTAAACATTTCACATCACGAAATGTTTAAAAAGCTTTATGTGAATCGCCTCCTGGAATAAAAAGTATTCGAGAATACATCACACATTAACTTTACCTTTAATAGTCACTTCAGGGGGGTACATAATCGAGGCTGGTGGTGCGGGTATCTCTATATTTTTTTCAGTGAGCATCTTAGTATTGTGCAACTCATACTTAGGATTACTTTCGCCCTCCAATTTAATGAATTCTGGCAGCAACGAATACAAGTCATCCTTAATTGTCACGCTGTCAAATAAAAATAAAATTATACATTGTTTATAAAGATGATGATGTATAATGGGAAATGTGAGTGACACAAGTTCTTGAGAGTTGGAACGAGATCAGGTGCAGTTGACTGTCGAGTCGTGTGTCTTACGCAATGACGAAACACGCTACGCTAAGAGGAAAGGAAATATGTGACGTATGTTGAAACCAATTTCTCAAATATGGCGTGGCGCGTCATACATTTTGGTACCACTGACAGCACATACCGCTGTCGGTCGCATACATTAGCGCCATATGTTTTGTCAAATAAAAAATCAGGTTTCATCAGGGCGGAGCCTAAAAATATATTTGTGACGTCACTTAGTGCTGATCCTTTAATATGTTTAATCAATGGTCTGTGTCTACCTGCGTGCCTATTCCGAGATTTTTACTTATTCGAAAACGAGTTCGTATAGGATTGTTGTAGCAACATCTAATGACAACATTTTTAAACTGCACCAATCCCATACAAATCAGTGATAACGCTCTCACGATCGAGTAAGTAAAGCTCGGAATAGACACACTGTGCAAACGATTCACCCACTAAGCTCAAACAGAACCAAAAAGATTGCCAGGAATAATACTGTAAATTAGATAGCAGCATATACGTACAGCTATTCTATTAATTATTATAAGAGTGATAGGTACATACTTTAAGGTATTATCGGATTCATCACGGTTCAAGTACCATTTGGTATCAATAATTTCCTTCATTTCCTCAATTAAGGCAGCCAAATTAAACTGAAAGTAAATAAATAATTATTACAACATTGTCACACAATTTGTGTTAGGTACTGAAGTCCTTTGTGTGATTGAATATAGATAAAGATTCTTGAAACTATATGGACAGAGATATGATTACGTGTACTCACTAGATATCATTTTAACGCATACTCATCTTCAATAACACAATATTAAAGCATTGTAAATGCACAAAACAGACTTGCACTTACCAAGGTTTTTTAAAAATTTGTTGTACACTTGTAAAGTAACAATAATAAAAAAATGTATAGGATAAGTACCTAGTAATCATTGATTTATAAACTAAGGAATTGGGGTCAGCGGTAAAGTGTCCGAACCGAATGACATACAAAACGCCAAAAGACATACAATCGTTTTCAGTCTTGTGTTTGAAAATTAGGCTGTATAGTAATGGTTTCAGACATAAATTACGATGTTTTAGTTTGTTTATAAAAATACTCATGTACCCTCGTTTATATAGGTTTTCTCGGGACACTTTTTTTCGTGAATTTTGTATTACACCCGTCGTCCTTAGATTTATAAGCCTATGGTAGTAATAAACACAGTAGTTAGAAGTACCTCTTTAGTGTTATTCAAATCCAGTGATTTCAAAGTATGCAAAATGGTTGCAGTTTTCTTGATGCCTTCAGCAATATAACTCTGGGCATCTTTCAAAGATTCTTTCTCTTCTTCTTTCAATGCAAGGAGTTTGCTTGTAATTGCATCTTTTTGTTTTTGTATTGCTCCATGTATTTTGGAAAAGTGATGTTCAACATCATTTAGTAGAGCGTTGTACTGGGATGATTTTTCTTGATTATCGATTTTAGTAAGCAAATTGCCGATGTCCTGAAATCAAATTTCAATTAATATATATTTCTAATACTTACTCTTCTATTGTGGCAAATACTGTGTCTATAGTTCAAACTGTGGTTAACTGAACTGCTACATTGATAAATTTATAAAAATATAGTTGTTTCGGATTCGGTAATTTAGCGCGTCTATAAAACTATCTTTTTTACAGTAAATGTGGAAACGAATAATACAAATGTTTAGAATTAGTTCCAACTGCACCATGGTGAGACCGAGCGATGCTATTATTGTAGATACAAATAATATATATTAGGGAAAATAATAGCAATATAGAATATGGCGATTATTTTCCCTAATATTACAAATTCGCATGTCACAACGATTTGTAACCAAACTCCTGCGAAACTGCTTGACTGATTTTTATGAAATTTTTTGTCTACATTTGGTAGGTCTGAGAATAGGTGGCAAATTATTTTTTACACTCCTAAATGGCAATATAACATATTCCGGTCAGGTATGTCATACATTATAATATTATCAGTTATAATGTTTTGGTTTGAATGGCACTCTCTGGGCAAAATAAGACCTAAGAACTGAAGTCTCAGGATATGTTAAGTGCAGTGTAAAGTATCCTATGCTATTCCAATGCAAAATTATGGGATGTACTGCATCAGACATGGGCATGCATATCACTTAATATCAGGTGAACGTTTTTCCTGTCTCATCATTCAATGTTATGAAAAAAAAAGGAAAAAAATCAACACTCACCACATTAGTTTTAGTAAGTCTTCTCAATGTCTCATCTACTTTTGGAAACAGATTTTCTATCTCTGGTGAAAACTGTTCATTCTATAATCCACAAAACACACAATTCATTTTTATTATTATTAATTTAGATGAATAATTCATTCAAAATCAGAAGTTGATATGACTAGTTGTTATTTAAATAGTAGAAATTAACAAGGGATGACCAGCCCATAGCCTTTTAACTACTGAACTAAACTCGCCGGCATATTTAGCGGAACATAAAAAAAAGGTCCATAATTAAAAAAATATGGTTTTATTTTAAAATCTTCTTACTACACTTCTTTTGTTATTTAAAGTTTCATTTGTTTTGACTTAAAATGAGATCACATTAAGAACAGATTTTGCGAGTAAAGGCTATTTGTGAAAAATGGTACATTTTTGAACTTTTCATGTAACCTGGAAAAGAGAAATTTAATATTAAAATGTTATCGATGGTCTCCTGGGATAGTCTCCGCCATTCCTCAACTACGGCGATTCGCAGTTCTCCCACGTTGGCAGGAGCTGGAATTCTGGACTTAACTTTTCTTTTCAGCAAGTCCCAAACGTGCTCTATTGGGTTCATATCCGGTGATCTCGCCGGCCACTCCATAACAGTGATATTCATATTATTAAGATAAGCTTGAGTTACCCGAGCGGTATGCGGCAGAGCATTATCCTGCATAAAAACAAAATCGTCACCGATATATGGGGCAAACGGTACGACATTTTCTTCTAAAACTTCTCTGATATAGCGGTCTGCAGTCAGACTCCCTCTGTCAATCACTACCAAGTCTGTGCGAGCTCCCAAACAAATGCCCGCCCAAACCATTATTGATCCACCACCGTATGCAACTGTAGTTTCAAAATTTGTCTGAATGTATCGTTCTCCTTTGCGTCTGTATATTCTTTGCCTGCCGTCAATTTGATTTAAGAGAATTATGCACTCATCACTAAACAATACCTTACTCCATTGGTCCGCGTTCCAAAGTCGATGTTCCTGAGCAAAAGTTAACCTGTTTCTACGATGATTTACCTCGAGCCTTGGAGCCTTGGCGGGCACAAATGAACCCAAACCAGCTTCTTCGAGCCTTCTTCGTACCGTACGCTCACTTACGGTTACACCCCGCACTGCTTCTAACTCATGTCGGGCTTGGACGGCCGTCAAACGGGGGTTCCTACGTACACGAAGCCGAATGAAACGATCATCCCTACTCGAAGGCGTCTTTTTCTGCCTTGTCCTGCTCTTCTCACATAAGTACCGGTCTCCCTGAACCGTTGGATACTGCGATGGATCGTTGAAACTGGTCGACGAAGATCTCTGGATATCACTCTGTAGGTTTGACCATTTCTTCGCATTTCGAGTGCCCTGGCAATCTCCGTTGGGGCTAAGTCAGGCATAATTCAGTCATCAACTCCAGAAAGATACGCGATTAAAAAAAACTAACAAAAAACAGTATTTCAATGAAATTTTAAATCAAACTCAGAAGGAAGAAATACTCGAAGTTCGCTCCAGATAAGGTGTATTTGAATAAAATTAAAACAATTGCATAAAATGTGATGTTCAGTTGTTTTCTTAATTTGAAAATATTTCTTTTTAAATTAAATAACGTATAAACCAGCCAGCAACTTTATATGATACTGATATCAAACCTTTTTTTTATGTTCCGCTAAATATGCCGGCGAGTTTATTTTGATAGAACTTGCACTCAAGTAAATGTAATCCATTAAAAAAAAGAATAGTTTTGGTGAGATGTGTGAACAATTCACACATTAAAATTTTTGTACATTTGTTTAAAAGTTTCATAGAAATGTGAATATTTTGAAGTTACATTAATACAACATAGACAATATATTACATCGGCATGAAATAAGAGAGGTCATCCTGTCTTTGAATTTGGTCAAAAATTAAGTTACATACCATTTCCTGTAAAGTAGTTACATCGTGGTTCTTGCAAAACTTGTCGCCACTTAGAACCATGCAATCCATACAAATCGTCTTTGAACAGGTTTTGCAGTAATAATCAAGGGGTTTATCTTGATGGACTTTGCAAGCTACTTTTTGTTGATTGATGGCTGAAAAATTTATTATTATTATAATAATCGATATATTACTAGATTATTATTATTATTAGTAGTAATCAATATAATACACAAACTGAATATCATAGATGAAGAACTAATTACCACTGAATGAATAACTTATTAGAACATTTAATGGTCATAATGAGTAAAGTACTTACCCATGTCTTGCAGTACATGATTTTTGAAAAATACAACATTCTTATGTATTTTGTTGAAGCAACTCTGACACAGAATCCCACCGCATTGCACGCACATTTTTGAAGTTGGTCCATGGCATTGGGCACATTCACCTAAAACAGTCACATAATGCAGAACAGCAGTTATCATTTGAGCTTCAAAGAACAGAAGATTCACTCCACAAAACTATTTAAATAAATAGCAACTCTAGCACTGACACAATAAAGTGCAATTCAGTTTGTAACAGCGCCTTATACCTACCTACAACTTTATTAATCCAAATCTCTGCTTCTTTCCGTGGCATTACTTTATTTCCCCCTTTTTGACATATGAAAAATAATTAAAACCCCTATTATAAAACCGTAGTCTGGCGGTATGTAATTGTAGTTGTTGTATAATCCCAGTAAAACCATTATTTTTAACATTGTTTCTTTGTTTAATAAATTAGGTAAATAATATTAAAAATGATATACTATAAATACATGATTTTTGAAAAATACAACATCCTTGTGTATTTTGTACATTTTAGTCATTTGTCCATAAAGTAGCTTGGTGAAGTTGGGTCTTAGTTACACCAATTATAAACACCAGACAGTCAATTTACATTTCGGCGGAATGTAATGGAATGGAAGCATCAATTTCGCCTAAGTCGTTGAAACAATTCGAATTGTTTCTTACGCTTGGCACCAGACTACTGACTCCACACCACTTCCCGCGGTTCCACAGATGGCGCCGAAAGTAGTTAGGAGAATTCTTGAGAATCCGCGAGGATTCCCTGTGAAACGCGCGACCTCTTTTTTGCTATTATTTAATTTGTATTTTATACAACTGAACATTGGTTTATCATCATAAAAATGGATCATAATCTGTACTTACTTTGTGGTGCATCGGAGGTTTTAACTAGAGTCTTTACATCAATAAAGTAATTGGCGCTTGCTGTCTCATTCTTTGCCTGTAACATTGAATATATTTTATAAATTACAACCACACATTTGTGTTTGCGTGATGTGTTAATCACACAAACATTATTCAGTGGTGAGAATGGAATGCACAAGCTCTGAGGCAGAGGGTAAGACCACTACAGCTCCACTATTTGGTTGTCTAATGTTGTTCAAAAGTTCAGACTGTACTCCAACTGCCGTAGACTTATGTTTCAATCAATTTCAATTTGACAATGTAAATTCTGCTACTGGCATGCATCGCACTGGTAACTGGTTCACAGTTAGCAATTTACTTTTAAAGTTTAAAAAGACAAAGTGCATTTAGTTGGCACTACCAAATGTTAAAAATGTAGTTACCAACGAAAAGGTAATAGAGTGAATGGAGAAACACTAAAAATTGAAAACACAGTACAGTATTTCTGGGGGGTGACCTTAGATAATAAATTACAATGGGGCGCTCATGTTTTATATGCTGTGAGAAAAATTTGGCAATTTACAGACATTGATCTAGCCAAGCTTGTTTCTTATGCCTACTTCCACAGTGTTACTGCAATCTCACCTTATGGTATTAAGTGATGATGCTGCCGAAGATGTTATTGTACTAACTTGGAAGGGTAGGTAAATTCACCCCCATGGTTTCTAAAAATATAATTTTTTCCTACCTCCTAAAGGGGCTTATTATTATATTATTATTATTATCTTACCTCCATGTCCTGGAAAGTGATTTCTCCGACCATTGCAAAATTAACAGGAAATATCTTG
Source organism: Coenonympha glycerion (assembly GCA_963855885.1). Taxonomy (NCBI): domain Eukaryota; kingdom Metazoa; phylum Arthropoda; class Insecta; order Lepidoptera; family Nymphalidae; genus Coenonympha; species Coenonympha glycerion. Next base: position 7,108,350 of record OY979637.1, on the reverse strand, counting down.
TAGAAAGTTGCTTTATCGTGTATCAACAGCATGTCTGCAGTGGTGGGATGCATACTCTGAAGGCACACTTTGCATTCTATGGGCTCTCCGAACTTCACAATGCTGCGTACACAGTTCTCACACATGGAGTGGCCACATGCAAGGAACAGTGGGATGTTGGGGACTGAGTTTGCTGACCGTGAAGCTGAAATATATTTAAACTTGCACATTAAGGCAGTTTGTAGCTTTCACTGAGAATGAGCAGACGGCTCCTAAGTAGTGGCCATATACTACGGCCAAAGATACACCTCTCTTCATACTGATTGCAGGCAAAAATAATATTGTTTTTGAGGACTTTCTGGCTATGTTTCCAACGTAGCCAGAAAGTCATCAGCCTAAAGGTATGATTCCGAACTCGGCAGCAAGCAGCAGTGCTGCCACAAAGGTGCTGCCTGCCGCGCTGATTTCGAGCAAGGCAGCAGTGTCGCTCTGTTTGTGGTGAAATTCATCCTTTTGTAGTCAATTTACTTATCAACATTCACGTAGGTACTCTTGCTGTGGCGGCAGACGCATCACCAGTTGTCTGCCTAGCTCGGATGTAATCTCATATAAGCTTATAGATTGTGTGGGGACCAGTAGTGTCGCGACAGCACTGTTGCAGCAGCAATGCTGCTTGCTGCAGAGTTTGGAATCATATCTTAAGTGTAAGAGGACAGAATTGGAGGATAAAAAAATTTGTCTATGTATGATGTGAAACAAGATAAACTTTCCCTTTTTTCCAAGAGAAAATAATTTCAAGCCTTGTCAGAGGACAGAATCAGAGCATAAATTGATCCCCTGATCATGCTAGGAGGCCGCTGTTAACTGAAGTTTATCTCACTTTTCATTCTAAGTCTTCAGAACATATTCTAGCTTTTCATAGTGACCAGACGCGGACGCGGTTGTCTCAACTTATCGGCAAAGCTTCTGCAAACAGGTTTTTTGGGTATCTACCACTCCACTTAAATTATTAACTTTTTTTTTTTTGTCCGATGTAGGTACATGTATAAGGGTGTGAATTCATTTTTGTTACTTTTTGAACGTAATGGACTCGCGTCTACTCCTAAATCATCATCATCAATCAATATCAATACATATAATAAATCTGTTGTTTGTCTGTTTGTCTGTCTGTTTGTACGGGCTAATCTTTGGAACGGCTGGACCGATTCCAATGAAATTTTGTGTGGTGGTAGCCTATGTCCCTGGTCAACATATAGGATACTTTTCATCCCGGTAAAATAAAGAGTTCCCGTGGGATAGTTAAAAAACTGCAATTAATTTAACAGCTTTGTAAACAACAACTAATGAACTTAATTTATTAAAATTGGTTATGCTGATACCTTATGTTGCCTTTTTAACAAAATATATATAGTAAAACTTATTAATCCAATCGAGTTCCCGCGGGAAAGAAAACATTACAAAAACAGTTAGCAGGCGTCTTTCAAGTAACGGATTTTAATGAAATTTTATGATCCTACTTTATATATATGCCCGGTCAACATTTAAGATACTTTTCATCCTGAAAAATTTGATGAGAGCACCCGTGGGATGTTTAAAAAACCTATAGCTACTTATCTCCGTAGCACAATCAAAACGGGGTCGAAATATCGACAGTTTAAATCGTCCTTTTGATCGTGCAACTAGGTATAACTATACAAGATAACCCGTACGTAGCAGGAACGGGTTGCTACGTACACAGTAGCGCATCAGAATGCTTAATTACAATATCTGGGCGTTGGTATCATCTCAGAATAAGATAAGTTTGGTTAGTATAGATATTAGGTACAATCCACGATGACACGCCCCGTTCTGTCTTACTCCATGCGAATTGAGTAACATAAGCGATTTCGACAGAGTGTATAAGTAGAGGAAGACCAAAGAAGATATAGGTAAATTGTGTAAAAGAAGATAGCACGTTGACAGGAGAGATTGGAAGAAGACTCCTTTACGGGTCCATCGAACCCAAGGACCACTCATTTTGTACGGGAAATCTTGGGAAAAATTAAGAAATTCCACGGGAAACATTTTTGTAAAAAAAAACGAACTGCACGCGGGCGGAGCCGCGGGCAACGGCTAGTAATGATATAAATGCACTGTTTTCGTAATAAATATTTACTTACCTGTTACTTGGAAAAACTGGCTGCAATTGGGGCAGCATTTTTTTAATTTCGAATCCATGGTCACAGTTTCAATCTACCATTTGTACCTGCAAAAATGTATTTATTTTACCTTTATTAAAATTTAAAGTCTATTGATGGTAGTCAGGGTTTTCCATAGACCATGGACGGAAAAAGATGTTTACGAGTTATAAAAAGAAACACCGTCTGATATTTACAATGAAATGGTTTAATACAAAACAAAGTTAAGTAAATAATAAATACAGAATACTTTTTAAATCAGATAATTAGAAAAATCGGTTCAGTGTCGGGGAATACCAGCTAGGTACCTATCTAAGTAGTAAGTACCTACCTACCGGCTTTCAACTTTCAAAATGTTTTTTTTTTCTTTGAATAAAAAAAATAGATTTCAACCTCTATTCTCCACCTAGAAATATTATATTATTATCTTAGCAAATATGGGGATAGCTGGTATGAATTTACCTGTAAAACTTGAACTTCGCAATTCGCACCAAAATACAAACAAATGTCTTCCGAATTCCCAAAGAGTATATAATTACGGGCCGACCAAGCTAAGGCAAAATAATGTGCTTATGTACATTGCAAGTACATATGTTTTGTCTCATGTTTTTTGTATCGTGATACAAATGCTATCTCACTCCTTAACACTATCACAAATGTACGCACACATTTACAAATCCTATTACATATATACTAAAATTATACAAGATGGCCGCGCAAATTGTGTAGCCAGGTTAAGGAATTTCGCCCTAAAATGGGAAAAACCTGCGGCTAGGTTTTTACATAGGAAAATAATAATTTAAAAGTTTATTAACAGCTGCATACTTAGAAAATAAATCAATCAAAATACATTTTTTTAAGTTATACGTCTTAATATTTATATGAAAATACGGTAATTCTAAAGATCATTCATTAGGTATTAATTTTTGAACGTGTCTACTGTCGAGTTTTATAGAAATGAGTATAACTATAATCATAGCTATTGTTTTAGGTACTATAGTTTTAGTTTCATTTTAGCACTTAGCAGATTTCAGTATGATTTTTAGGGTTCCGTACCCGAAGGGTAAAAAAGGAAACCTATTACTTAGACTTCGCTGTCCGTCCGTCCGTCCATCCGTCTGTCACCAGGCTGTATCTCTGGAACCATGATAGCTACAGAAATTTTCACAGATAATGTATTTCTGTTGCCGCTATAAAAACAAATACTGAAAACTAGAATAAATAAGTAGGTATTTAAGGGGGCTACCATACAACAAATGTCTTGTCTTTGCTCCATATTAATAACAGTACAAGGTAGATGCTTTAAATGTTCACAGAATATATAATTATATACTCATTTTAAAAATAGATAGGTAGTTAAAAATTAATAAAATTGAAGTTTAAAAATAGGAAAAGAAAAAACTACGATAGGAAAGTAAGGTTCGAACTCAGTTGCACCACGTTGCACAGTAAATATTTTATATTACGCGCGGTTAGTACACCACTAGGCAATTTTTTTATTCTACACATACAAGTTAGTACTTGACTGCGATCTCACCTGATGGTTCATGGTAAGTGATGATGCAGCCGAAGGTATTAACGTACTAACTTGGAAGGGGTAAGTAAAGTCACCCCAAACGGTTTTTACACAGCATCGCACCGGAACGCTAAATCGCTTGGCAGCACGTCTTTGTTGGTAGGGTGGTAGCTAGCCACGGCCGAAGCTTCCCACCAGACAAAACCACCATTCAAGTCTATGGTACATTGTGTGAAAATATGGATCAGTTAATACAATATCCTCATTATAAATTAAAACTCGTAGTCTCGTTTTTGAATTTGGTGGGCAGGGATGTTTAATTTAGATTGCGAATTGGTCTTGATAGTACGGAACCCTCAGTGCGCGAGCCGGACTCGCACTTGACCAATTTTTAAAAGTCTTAAATAGGGAAAAACAATATGGCAACATCCTATTTGCAGAAGTAGATCACGATCCAAAAATTATTTTAAATTTTTTCAAAATCAAGCTGTTCTTTGTTCAGGATACCTATTCTAATGTTTGTCTCTTATTAAAAGTTACTATAATGTAAAGATGAGTGTGACACATTGAGAAATATTGTTTGTCGCTCAAAATAATAATATTGTATTTCATGTTTGAACGAATGTTGTTTTTGCGAATTTATTGCACGATGAGGAATTAGTGTTCTGTTCCTGTAGGCCTAGCATGCGCTCATAGAGATATTGTCTTGAAGAGAGAGAGACATAATGTCTTCATAGACTTTTTAGTCTTTATACCTAACATGGTTGTCAAGACATACAATTATGTCTAACGAGAGATGATTTTGTCTTGAAGACAAACTGGTGTGGCCGCTTCAAAATTCTTTCGATATTTTAATGTTGCAACACCGGTTTCGTTCATTCAATTTTTACCTAAATTAATTATTAGTCTGTAATTTTTTATCTGCAATCTTTAATTTGACATTGATTGTCAGTTGTCATATGGTTGTCATTTGTCAATTTAAAAACTTGAATTATTTTCGAAAATACTGTACCTACCTAAATAACGAACAGAACAGAAATATTAAATGGAAAACACAAGGAAAACTTGTATTTATATATTATTTATTTGATGATTCGCTTGTCACAATTTTACACAGTGATAGTAGTGGTTCAAACGTCCCTAGGAGTATGTTAGTATGTTCTGTGCGTATGCCTCGGAGGCCGAACTCGGGGATTCGAATCCCATCCGGCATCCACGCATTAGATTGCCTTAGTGCAACTATATTAATGCCTAATATTACTTACGTCGCTTGTTGTGTGGTGAAGGTAACCATCGTGAATTTGTATGCGTGAGTTCTCTAAGATGTGTGAGAGTAGCAATTATTGTAAGAGATCGCTTCGGTCCTTGTTAAGAGATTCAGAAACCGTTCCCCGGAGCAGTTGGCTGTATAAGAGGTTGAGACACCGAGAGGGGCTACAGTGTAGTTAAATATAAATTTTATAAACTGTTAACTGTTTCAGTTTCCTAGGGAGCAATAAGAAACAAATAGCATACTGAAATCTATATATGGCAAGACATCAACAATTAAAGGCACTGGACAAGCTCGGTCAAGAAAGTTCAGTGGAATAGTTGAAATGAGTTAGTTACAGTACTTGTCTTAATTTTCATTTGCCTTATGTTTCTAGTCTTGCAGAAATGTATTTCAAGTTAACTCTTTGATATGTAAAAGCTTTTTGGTTTCTAGTGCTGGCGTGACTAGAATAAGAAGGCAGAGCTCGCTCTAGCACCGGCCACTGGTCATCACCCACTAAGGAGAGTTCATTGAGTGCTAAAAAAAGAGTAAGAAAAGAGTAGTAAAAGTAAGATGATCCCCAGTAGCTGCATTTTGACATTATATTCATACTTGATAATATAACTACAGTTGTATTTGTTCGTTTTAGGGAAAGGTGAGGAGAGTGATGGATAAAAAAGTGTCCGAATTCAAGTAGAGAAGTTGTTGCTGAGCTCCGGGGGCCTCAGACCTCAGAGAGGCAAAACTTGAGTTGTTGTAAGTATCAATCTTGTTTAAAACTTTATTTAAATAAGTTAAGCCTATATGGCTTTGGAATCTTAAAACACACTTCCTGCATGCAGCGTCTGAGTCGCATGCAATAATAATAATGAACAGATCATCAAAATGACAGTGTCTAAACCATATAACATTGTATTTATCTTTTGCAGGCGAGCAGGCAGGCAACAGCTGAACAACTGCAACAGAAACTTATAAAATTTATGATTATAGACAAGTAATCTTCATCAATCAGCATGTTCATTTTCATCGTTTTCACTGTACTTGATTATATTAGATTAATTTATAGATGTGAAATGCAAAATCTCTATGTTGTGCCATGTATGGGTTCAAAAAATTGTTACTCTTTCACGAGACAACAATAGCTAGGCTTTCGGGTTATTTATCATTCATAGTTGTTGTTTTTCATGACCTAAGCATTTTATTTGAGTATTTTGGTTTGACTGTTAATGTTTATAAATATATATGTGATCAAGATTACTTATGAACATAATATTTATAATGTTGTAAGTATAATATATGAGTAGTCTGATTTTTGAAGTATTAGGAAAAAATTATAAAATCCTGTGTTTCAAGAGTATTTACAAGAATTTATATTGAAAACACATAATAGTTTTTGTATAGTATACTTATATTGTAATAATATGTGCCCAGTGAAGTTAAAGCTTAGTGACTGGTGTAATTAAAGACAGACTTTTAAGGTAATAGTTAAAAGTCTAAAGTTTTATAGCTGTTGTTTGAACACAAGCTATGATTGTAATGATTAATAATGGTTCCTTTTATTAATATCAATTTTTAATTATAGTCAACTTGACTTTGTACATATCCTAATATTAGCATTGAAAACCAAAGAATTTGTTTAAAAATAATATTGTCAATTTTTTTTGTAAGAATTTATGATAAATCTACATAATTTATTTTCATAATATTATATTACGATACTAGTACATGTACCAATAGCCTAATGGTAGTTATATAGTTAACCCTGCAGCTTCCTGTTCACAATATTTACTAACTTTCTTTTTGATTATTAGTTGTATTAAAGGATAAATAAAATCTGAAAGTTGAGCATTTTTAGTTATCCCACCCTAAGAATAAAAGTGAAAGTTTCTGTATGTAACTCTTTTACTACATACCTGATTTATCTGAAATTTGGAATGAAGATATCTTTTAAGCCAACTTTTTATCGCCAATTTCAATTCGCCTTAGTTTCTAGACAACTAAAATTAGTTATGGGTGCTATAAAAAAAATATAGATATTTAGATTTATTGTGCGAGATAGTTGAGCATTCATATTTTTCAGCTTATATCTAAATTTATGAGTGTTTCAACACGCATTGCACTAAGAAGAAGATCACAACAAATTCGGCCGGGTATTTATTTATCACCATTTTACAAAATGTTACTTAATTTATTAATCAAGATAGTAAAATTAGTATTTATGCAATAACAAGTCTAATTTTCTCGGTTCTTCCATTCTACTAGGCTGTCCCTGTGCTGCATCTTCAGAGTCAGCCTCCAATGTTATGCTGAAAAAAAAAACATAAAGTAAAGCATTAAGTACATAAATATATTCAAGTGCAATCATTTTGAAATTTGCTTTATTGAAATAACTGGTGATGAGTTGTACCTGTTTGGTTTGGTTATGGGGACAACCCTACACCACACATGGCCCAATCTACCTTGTGGTTATAAGGACCGAATCGTGGGAGGGCACCCGTTTGGTACTTGCTCTCGGTGTGTTCCTGTGCTTTCTTGACTAGTTTTCTAGCCTAGATTCCACCACTGGACTAGGCTCATTTTCTCCATTACTTACAATTTCCAATGTTTCTTCAGTGGTACCCTAAAAATAAAAATGATATTACATAAGTCAATTTAAGTGAAAACATTAAAAAGAAGTATTTATTCTAATAATCGTATAATATTAGAGTAGTGTTGTAAAAGGAGTGGTATAAGGAATGTCTTTTGTATCTATATCAATAACAATTTCATTGGCAAACACAAATTAATCCTTTGTTCACCCAAGTTTCCTTAACTTAGTTGTAGGTTGACTTATAGTCACCTACAATCTATCACCAAATACATATATAACAATTATCATAATAATCTTTCATAACAGCCTGTAAGTTATTCTTGTGTAAAATAAAGACATTTTGTGATTTTTTTCAATTATATCAAATACATTTTATTTTATTATAAGGCTAATTCTGTCCGTTGTTATTGGCAGGCACTACAATTGGGAATACATAATCAAATTACATGAAAGAAATAATAAAATATTGGTGTGAAGTTCTTGTAGAGACTGGACACATGACAGACAAAATGTTTAACAAGTACCTAATAAAAGCACTGATAGCCCAATGGTTCAACTCTGGGTTTCGAAACTTTTCCAAAACTACATAACACTTGCAATCTTCATAATTACGAAAGACAACATCGCAAGGAAATCTGCATAGCGGTGAGTTCACCACATTGCTCTCAAAGGTATGCAAAGCCTGCAGCAAGTGACAGTGTGGCGGGTAATGGCCTATAAACCCCTGTCATTATGAGAGAAGTCTTGCCCAATTTGCCTTCTATATCCTCCATTAGCAAGGAATTGAATGGAACACAATACCTACAGTAACTTTATATTATTATTCAGAATTTACATATTGTTAAGTTAGTACCTTCCTATTTCTATAATTCCGAGAAGTAAAAATTTCCGCTTACCTTGAGATGTACGGGAAAGCCTTCACCGTAATGACGCTCCAAGTCCTCAGCAAGTTTCTCTATCAGATAGAGAGCCATCGGCGAGATCCTACAGAGGGACTGAAACTCCCCATCGCTCATATCAAACGGGTCGCAGATGTCTCTAATTCGACTGTTGCATTTTTCGCAGCTCTAGGTCCTCTTATAGCGACAAAACGTAGTTATAATAATTTATCGCCATCACGCTAAGATAAAAGGCTATAGATTTCCATTACTTTGGCGTGAAGACATAATAAGTCTTCTTCAAAATTGAGGACGACATAATAACTCTTTTCAAAATGTCAAAATAAGACAAAATTACAGTGTCATGTTAGGGTTTGAAGAGATAAATACCACAGATAAAGTAAAAATTATTTTATTTCTTCATATGACGTAACGAGAAAGACATAAATAACCTGCCATGTTAGTGGCAGTAGAGATAAAGACATAAGTCGAGAAAATGAGAAGAGATAGATATCTCTATGGACGCATGCTAGGCCTACTGGATTTGGAAATCGACATAATGTCTCCGTGCCTCCGAAGTGTCTCATGAGTCATGAACAATCAGAACCAAATGTGAATATTACTCAATATTCCCAAGCGTTGAGGCCGGACCCAATGAAACCACATAGCCTCTATCGCGTCCAACAGCCGCCGGGATGAGGATAAAAAGTCAGTTTATTTCCACGAGCAGTGAGTAGTTTCATAATGATTAATTAGTCAGCCAGTTAGAGGGCTAAATACATCCCAAAACAAAGTCCTAACACATCTCTATGACTTCCAATATTGAGTCTTCTGTACAGGGACAAACCACTCCTAATAAAAATAGATCAAAATATAAACATAGCATAGAAATCATTGAAGCAGTATAATACAGGATTTTTTCGGAGATTAATTGTATGTGATCAAGGCTCTGCTAATGTTGCTGCTAAACTTAATATCATATGCAAGGGAAGATTACTGTCGCAGTGGCAATAAGGCCTCAATATCTATTATTATGTTATTATTAGCAAGATGTGTGATATGTATGTACTTCCACATTGATTCAAATGTTTTTGCAACAATTTTCAGAAAAACGATTTGAAGTCTAGGGGCTCAGTGGGAGACCTGTGAGAAGTTGTATGCGTTAGAGGGAATATGCGGCGCTGCAAGGAATACTCAACTGACGGACAAGTATTTGAAACCAAATTCATATGACAAAATGAAGGTATGTAAAGATTTAATACCATACCGAGCTTTGACATTTTAATCTATAAGTACTTAGAGGACAAAATATGTATTATACAGGTGTCCCAAAATTTAAAAAATTTACAATTTTGTTCTGTCTATGACTCTACTGTCTGTCTCTCAGTCTGTCTGTCCATCTGTTTTGGCTACCTTATAACTTTGTATGTAATTTTCTTAGACTTTGGGCAATTGATGTACGTATTTTTTTATTTTTGTAATAGTTAATTCTATAAAATTAACTTTTCAGGCCAAGTATGCTGCACAAGTCAGAGATGAGAGAAGAGCAGAGATGTGGCCAACACTGCAGCAAAGCAAAACTTAATTTTAAGCGTAGGTACATAATTATTGTAATTATTAAAAATTTCAAAATATTGAATAAATTTCGTAAAATAATTTCTTTTTGTTTTATTTTTTTAGATTTTTTTAAGGAATTATTAATGGATGAAAAATCGGTAATATCGAAAACCGAAAAGAATCGGTATTTTACAATAAAGTACAACACTATTTAAATTGCGATTAGGTTACGGTTTTAAATAAGCGGTTTTTAGCACATCCCTAAAACTACTACGTTACTCAACCTGTCCATTCTACTTTTCACATCTATAGATACTGTGGGAAAGAGAGAGGTTTTGGTCCTTGTGTGGAATTGTCATGGTGGAGGTGAAATGGAAAATCAATTATGAATGAAAGTTCATTATTATGTCTATATTGTTTTTTCTGTATACTAGTTAGTTTGTGTGTAGTATATAAGCGGCTCGCTACTAGGCACAAACGTATGTATGGAGCACGGCTGTCTATCTTTCGGTTCCTGGTACGTTTTACGAATTCCGATGTTTCTGAAGCAGAAGAAAAAGGAAGGAACAGTGTGACCAGTGTTGGAATAGGGATCCCATAAAATTATTGTCTATGGACAGTGCGACAAGGCTATTTTGGCGCGTGGCCAAAGTCTGAACTAACACCGCTATCTTGTGCTACTGTTTGATAGTTCGCTCTGTCAGTATTTCACTATTGTATGTTATGTTGTTTTTGCTTACTTTTAACTATTTTAAACTAAAATTAAAGTAAAATTGAGCAGATTTTATTTTATGGCTGCCTTTGTTTTGCAACAGCGCCCTCCTTCAAGTGCCAAGAGAGCCTTGTAGGACTGTATATTGTATTCCAAAAATTATGCTACGATTTGTTTATTATGTTGAATACGTTTGCTATGACGGGAAATTTAAACTTTGAACGGTTTGAAACTAATTTTTTTTTCGGAATTGACTTGAATTCGGCTCGTGCTGTATGTTTGTTGCTATAGCGGTTGCTATCATGGGTTGCTATACAATAATTTCAGTCATATATGTATATACCCATCCATTTCCTTTTAAAAATAGAGTTTGATATTAGCTCTGCTTTCCTGCTCTTCTAACTTCTAAGCCTGTCATTGTACAACTCGTTTTCATTTGATGCTGCCATTCGGAAGAAAGTCAAGGTCAAAAGTCATGCATTAGGGGTAAATGTTAATTAAATAATATTTTCGCGTATAATCCAAGCTGAGTTTCTGACAAATCGATTCCTGAATTATTTAACTGTACAAGTACAAGAACAATTATTGTACAAGAAGTGATAACGTAATAGATTTTACGTCAAAAAATCTCCATTCTACCAAAAAAAGATAAAAGTGCCGTCTTAGTGAGTAACATATCCAACTAATTAATTCGTACAAGAATAAGTAAATAGACATAAAATCATGAGTTTTTTCATTTTATTTCAAAGATTATAGGTATGTAAGGATTTCTTAGAATTCTGTCACATTCTGCCACTTCCGTAAATCGTCAGCTTATTCTATACCAGTATATACCAGAGTTAGATCAACGCCAGTGATATAGAGTAATCTGTGGTTAGATCCCAATTTGTCCAAATGGCAGAAATCTGCCAGAATCCCATGGCAGAATCCATCCAGAATGGATAGAGAATCGGTGACACTGGCAAGGAAGCCGGACCACAGAGATAGCAAAACTATGGAGATACTCCATCCATTCATTCATTAATCATTTATTATTTGATTATTATTTGATATAATAGGCTAAACAGCTTTCGCTGATGCGCCTATATCGACTGTTGCTTGCAAAGGTGTTTGTCAAGCCGGTTCTTAAATTGGTTGAGGGACTTTGTTGTTATGATATCTTCCGGCAATTTGTTCCAGCGTCTTATCAATTGATAATAACATCAAGATGAGCCCATCCGAACATTTTACCTACGTAAACCTTCTTCATACAAGAAAATGTAGCGCCATCTGTCGAAACTCCTGCGAAATACACGTTTTTTTGGTGTTTTTTTCATCTACGTGTCTGTGGTCACCTCGCCCGCAATATTAAAAATGGGCATCCGGGCGCGAAAATTCAAATTTTATTTAGTTTTTCACTTATAGTGGGCTAATTATACATCGAATGCTAATGGCAATGTGTTTTGCGGGCACAACGTTTATGTATGTATATGTTTTTACTCAATTACTTCATATTGGTTCCCGATAGCTCGAAATCTGGGAAACTGCAAAAAATTATCTTTCGGGAACCAATATGAGATGAGTGCGAACTTTCGAGCAAATTTTCTATTAAAAACGTGTAGATGCATAAAAAGTAGGCCCGCAAAATGCATTGCCATAAATCTACAATGTGTAGTTAGTCTAATATTTGCGAAAAACTAAATAAAATTTGAATTTCGCGGGCTGGTAGCCTATGCTATTGCCGTTTTGTATGGAATAAGTGAAAGACCTAATACGAATATTTTTGAATATCAAAATAACTTTCTTTTTAAATAATTATTATAATTTTTTTTTATGCAAGAACAATATAATATGTGTGATCTTATAATATTTATGTGGTTATAACTATTCCCCTGACATTTATAATTGGTAAGTACATAATAATTTAATTCCAACAAACTCATGTAATAAGTATTACTAAATGTTACTTACCGATCATACGTTATCCCATGCTCCTTTTTAAATTTATAACTGCTATTTTTGCAGCCTTTTACCATGCAATTAGGCGTTTTGATGTTTTTATTTAGATTTCCCACTAAATTCCATTTTCCCGCTACTAAGAATCTAATACGGCGGAAACCGTCTCTATGGAAACGTGCTTGCGGTAGGTAAGCGTCGTTATCTGTGGCGGGGACCGCGGTCTACTGACTACTGACGCCAGGGGGGGTGAAAATAGTCATTCTTGCTCCCATAAACTGGCGGCATTTTTTCGCGCGGTCCGCCGGGTCTATAGGTGTCTTTGGTCTTATCACTCGGTTGACAATGAAGTGCTTGTATGGATTTTTTGTCGCTGGCTGGAATTCTAATCTCATCCCAAAGCCTTTTAGTTTGGGATTCTAAACATTTCGACAAGGTTAGGCACATTATACAAACTGTTCAAAATTTCGTGTCTCAATAAGATCTCCTCTTTCTCGTCGATGTTGGAGTGAGCTGAGACCAAGACTTTTAAAAGCCCTTGCTCATGCATTTTTGTGGCTCTTCTTTGCACTTTTTCTAACATGTCTATGTCTTTTCCGAAGTATGGAATCCAGACCTGAAACCATACCTACTCTAACAAAGGTCTTCTTTATATGTAGGTCCTTTACATTTTCAAAAAAGGTTTGTAAAAATTTGTAGTCAAATCTTCATACTCAGTTATAGCAACGAATAAGTAGGTATAATGGTTGTGCCTATCACTTGTAAGTTAAGTCGATATGTGTAAGAATGAATGAACATCTTGAACTGCCTACGGTACCCGAAGGGTAAAAACGGGACCATATTGCTAAGACTTCATTGTCCGTCCGTCTGTCACTATGGCTGTATCTTTTGAACCGTGATAGTTAGTGTGTTGGGGGCGATGAATCGATCTAGCTTAAAAATCCTAGAAAAAAATCCGAGCGAAGCTTGGTCACCCAACTAGTGAATATTTAATAACCCATTAAATAACAAAAAGTGATTTCTTGCTGGTTTTCGAATTTGGTGGACCGTTAAAGAGTATATATTATGTGTTTTGTGTGATGTACAGAGGTGTTTTGGTTGGAACTGGTCTTGATACGGAATTTTAAGTTTGCGAGCCCGATTCGCACTTGACCAATGATGTAAAGGTCTTTGATGTGAGTGAAGTTGAAGTGAGGATGTTGATGTTGGTGACCGCGGGCGTCCGACGTCCGTTGATACTTGATATTAGATTCGTGTTCGTGAACATTGCGCGCTCGGCTGTCCCCGAAACAGCACGCCAGTATCGCGGGCTTACGCAACCTCGCTCCTCGATAAATTGCGAGCCGCACGGAGACAACAATATCAACGTCAATGACTCATAGGCCCAGGTTGGACGCTCGTGCTTCTCCCTACCCTACTGGCGGAGTGTCAGTTCAGAATGTTTTGTGATCGTTGATTAGGAAGTTATATCTACCTTTCAAGATGACCACGAAGGTTTTCAGAAATCTACCAGTAGTGTTTGTATCATTGCTTACAGTGATAGGTAAGAGTCAAATCAGTTTTTTGCAGTTAATATTATGAAGATGCCCACCTACGTATTATTATAATACACAAGCTGACCCGGCAAACGTCGCTTTGACATTAGGGATATAAAAATGAATACCTAATGATAAATTGAGATTTAAGCTATCATATCTTTAAAGTTAGATAAAACTGCACACGGTATGCAAATTTGGTTGCAGTTTAGAAGTCCATCGCCGACAAACAACGTGATATGTAATTTATTAAGAAAGATTATTATAATACGTATGTTCCAAAATAGTATCTACATAACGATACCAGTGAGAAAAGTATGTCATTTCTTAACGAGTCCCAGCAGGGCGATCGGCTAAAATTGCATCAATCATTAAATAACTGTAGCAATCTTTCTTTCTTTCTTCTTCTGGACCTTTTCCGCACTTGGAGTTGTCTTCCGTTGTACGTGGGAGATCCTGATGCGGCTCCCTGCTGGATCACTCGAGCCAGCCCAGCTCCCTCCAGAAGCCAAAGAGGCCGTCCAGGTCGCCTAGGACTTCTAGGAGAGTTGCCGGGGAGCCAAGTTGTTCTCTGCGTTGGTCGGACACACCCTTGCATTTGAGCAATACGTGCATCGGTGTCTCGTCCTCCTCCATGCAGGCTCTGCACAGAGGACTGTCTGTGATACCTAGAATGTGAAGATGTTTGTTCAGTGGACAGTGTCCTGTTATCATTCCTACGACTATCCTAATTTTCTTTCTTTCTAGCCGTATAAGTCGTGCTGAGAGTTGTGGGTTTAATTGTGGTATAACTGACTTTGTGTGTTTGCAGTCTGTTGTGTCAGCCCATATTTCGGCATGTGTGATCGAAGTTTGCTTGTGTAGCCATGACTTGTACTCACTAAATGGTATCGGAACAATCGGTTCTGGTCCCGATACCGTAATGGCGGAGGCCCGGCGTGCCAGTTCGTCAGCTGCATCGTTACCTGCGTTACCGCTGTGGCCTTTTATCCAGCGTAGGGTAACATTGTTTGTGCTTGAGATTGTTTTTAGTGCTTTGTGACAGTCAAGTATGAGCTTTGAGGTGGTCGAGC
The DNA here is from genome assembly GCA_963855885.1 of Coenonympha glycerion. Lineage (NCBI taxonomy): Eukaryota > Metazoa > Arthropoda > Insecta > Lepidoptera > Nymphalidae > Coenonympha > Coenonympha glycerion. The sequence continues at coordinate 7,093,146 of OY979637.1, read as the reverse complement.
TCTTGGCTATTGCTTTCAGTGCCGCTTGGCTGTCACTTAGTATGTTAATGTTGAAGTCTGTTACCTTTCTGTTCGCGATGGCGGTGGCCGCTAACTCGATGCCGACACATTCCGCTTGGAAGACGGAGTTGTTCTTACCGAGAGGGTAGGCCATGTTTATACTCAGCTCTGAGCAGTGCACTCCTGCACCTGTTCCTGTGCTGGTCTTGGATCCATCTGTGTAGACATCTATTGCGTTTGTGGTCTCCTTGTGAGTTCCCTTGTTTATTTTAATTCTGTATGTCTTGTCCATCACATATTGTTTCCGTGTTTTGTCACATATCCATCCTTCCAGAGGGCACTTCACATACTCGTGTAGGAGTATCTTTGTGTGGCCTGTCTGGGTTTCTTTCCAGAGTCCCTGGGTTTTTAGTCTAAGTGCTGTCAATGTTGCTTCTTCTTTTATGTGTACGTGTAATGGTGGGATGCCTAGAATTACTTCTAGCGCTGCTGTTGGTGTTGTGCTCATATAGCCAGTAATGGCCAAGCAGGCTTGTCTCTGAAATTTTCGCAATTCTTGTTGTGTTGTTGTTTGGATTGTTCTCGTCCACCATACGATCGCTGCATAGGTAAACGAGCTCCTAACTACTGTTAAGTATAGCCATTTCATGATGTGAGGTTTCAACCCCCAGGTTTTTCCTATCATACGTTTGCATTGGTTTAGAACTATTGTTGATTTTTGTATCTTGTTGTCTACGTGGCTTTTCCAGTTTAGCTTGTCGTCCAACGTTACTCCTAGGTATTTTACTTGTGTGGATAACGTTAGATTAGTGCCAAACAGTGTTGGAGTAACTGTAGCAATGTCAAAACGTCATTTTCAAGCATTGTGATTGGTCAAGACCCGTGTTTTGACATTGATACAGTTATTTAATGATTGATACAATTTAAGCCGATCGCCCTGCAGGTATCAACAAATCGGACTAAACGGTGTCTCCCATACAATAAACGTGATTTTTTTGCTTGTTTTTTGGAGCCAGTTTGTTTGGGAGCCCCCCTAAGAATGCACTGACCTACGTTTTCTCCATACATTCAAAATTTCGATCATGTTGTGGTGTTATTTGGATTCATATACTTAGTAATAATCTATGCTCCTGGCCATGTTTGGTTCGGAAATACTTCTTTAAAACGAAATAATAATCAATTTAGATTAAAATTTTTATAACTTTGGTCGAGTTCCGTAATACCAAAAATTATGAATGAAAACGTCTTGAAACTTTATTTATTAACTGGTGTTTTTCTTTAGCTGGACAATAAAAACTGTGCTCCTGAACTAATGCGACGTGAGATAGTGTTGTTTTTATTACAAAACAAATAAGCAGAAAACATGTCCTCCTTGACATAAAAATAAGTAAAACTAAATTCGTTTACAATTTCGTTTAACAAAAGTATTTAGGAACCAGATATGGCCAGGAGCATAGATTATTAGTATAATATGAACCCGAATAACACCACTACATGATCGAAATTTGCACGAATTACAAATGATTTTGGTATTACGTTTGTATGGGAGACATCGTGGGTCAGTGGACTCTTAAATATTTTTGATGATTAAACGAACTTACCTGTAAGTGAAGTTCTATCACAATTATGTGAATACATTTTATTCGAAAATAATAATAAACACAATCAGGTATACTTTCATTGTACTGGCAATTTCGCACTTTTATCTATTTTGTTTTTTAAAACTGACCAACCTGATGGACACGCTGTCCCAGCCTACGTCCGTGCCAAGCTTCATTCTTTAGAGAATATTTAACAAAATTTTCGTATTATACTCATGGGTTTTGGGTATGGGAGGGACCTTATATTATTATTTTCGAATAAAATGTATTCACATAATTGTGATAGAACTTCACTTACAGGTAAGTTCGTTTAATCATCAATTATATTTCATACATTTTATTCTTCAATAATAATAAACACAATCAGGTAGATGTTTAGAGATGAAAATTTTTGTTAAATTATGGACATTAACAGATAGTAAATTGTTTCCTATTATAATAGGAAATAGGTCCTCTTTATACCACAGAAGTATTTAATTAACACAATCTTTTCGTTCAATTCCTGGATCAATAAACCAGTCACATTACAAATAGGTTTAATTTATATTTAGATAGATTATAATGATTAATGATTAGAGAGCAAAAGAGCTATTGCGACAGAAGCATCATCGCTCAATAAGAGGTTATAAAACTTAGGTAACGTCCGTAATGGTTGTTACCAGCAGACTGCTTTTCTGATGAGGTCAAGCAACAAACTACGTGCTCGCCGAGGAAGTGTTGCGTACTTGGTGCTGAGTACACTGAAACGCAGACCTCTCTCGTGAGAGATTATATTCCTCGGCAGACACGTTCTCACGGTGGTCTGCCTGCAGGCGACCTTATGAGGTCGCTTCAACATTATCAGGAGGTTGTCTATTATATATCTTGGTCTAAGATTTTGTAAACGACATATCGATTTGTTTTTCAAAGCTGTGGCAAATTTTTATACTTTCTCTTCAGTTTTGATTATGGTATAATTAAAACTGGTTCGCCCTGAGTAGTAGCTGGCGTTGTATAAACTCAATAATTCCCTTGAATTATATAAAAACAATAATACTAACTTTAACTAATGCTAATGTTTTCATTCTGTGCTGTGTCTACTGCCTAAAGCTAAAAAAGTTACAAGATCAGCAAAGCAAAGTTACGGAATGAATAAACTCTTATTAAGGCCCATTGAGCAATGTGTTAGCATACTATATTGTGTGCTACTATGTGGTGTTTGATGTTAATTTATCTATTCATTTTCGCAATATAATATATATATATATATATATATATATATATTTATATATATATATATATATATATATATATATATATATATATTTTTTTTTTTATTTGACCCAAAATCATCAGCAGAAATTAAACTCAATGCCGAATGATAACAAGTAATCGTACCATATGCTACGTCGTTAACAAGTTGTTCTGTTGGAAATTACGAGGTTGACTTATAATGTACGGATTGTACGGATCTCAGTCGTTATTAAAGCAGTATTGCCACAAAACTTTGTAAATAACACAAAATTTTTGAAACATATAGATTATTAAAAATTCCAACAAAATGTCCTTTTTTTTTTTTTTAATGCCTTCAGAGAACTTCCTCCAGTAATTCCTATGAATTGTGGTTCTCTAGGGAAAGACCATATTTATTTATTTATCATCAATAAATGTACTATAAGAAGTAAGTCTTTTGACACCTTATGTAAAAGAAGAAAATCCAAAGTTGTAAAGGTCCTTAGACGATGTATGTCTAAAGCATTGTCTATAATAGTATTTTTAAGCATTCTACCTCTAGAAGAATGTATAGAAGAGCAAAGGTAAACTTGGTGTTCCAAAATGTTCAGAATGCGTCTGTTTCTAAGACGTCTGGGTTCATATTGATTACATTTCGCATTATTGCAAGAAGCGATAAATTCAATAACTGGATTGAACTCTTTGAATAACTTTGAAGTATATAATTTTACAGCGATAGCTTAATCCCATTAACTGGATGTAACTCTTGGTCAGCTTTTGATTATCTTTAATTTCCATATAAGAAACAATTAACCCAATCGTTTAAATGAGGATATTTGATATCCTCTATGCAACTGATGTAAATCATGTGTATCAAAATAGATGTATCGAAAAATATGGCCACCAACTCTGTAAAGAGGTATTTCGATTCATCTTAACGTTAATTATTACAAAAACAAAAATCCCTCTAATGAAAAGAATTAGTCTTCATCTAGACCGGGAAATCGTGTGAATCACTAGTTCAACCTTTTAGGTTTAAGGGAGTTAGATGACTTAAAAAATGTTTTGTAACCACTGGCCATCTGATAGGATAACCGATGATGGACGAACAGCTGCGTCTAAAGTCTAATTTTTCTTACGGGCTACATTTTTTGTTTCTACAGACGTTCTGTGTAACCCCATCCATACCTAATAGCTGGAGAAGTGGACTTTAGGACTTATAATCGGAATTAAGCTTAACTCTTAGATAATACAACGAGTTAAGCGTATAAATTTTTTTACAGAATTTGAATTGTTACATAATTCACGTCATAGTTTGCGGTTGGGTAACGATACTGCCATATCGTCAGAAATTAAAATAAAACCAGGAAACTGAGCATGTTTTGAGGGTAGTAAATAACTTTAACACTCTAACACCTAACAAATCTTCATGAAAAAACCGCGGTAAGTATCTGAGATGAGTCACAACTTCTTTATGTATTTTACCAAGGATGAATCGGTACTTTAAAATAAGATTCTTCAGTTCATAGGCATAAAACCCTTTTTAAGTATTCGCTTGTAAGCTGTTCTATGAATTATCAATTTCAAAGGATTTTGAACTACAAATTCATTCAACGCCTTTAAATTTAGAATGTATCTTTTACCACGTAAGATTTTGAGGTTAGACACATCTTAACTATAATCGAACATGCAGTGACTCACTCCCACATTATCTCACCCAAAAAAGAAATGTCGATTGTCAAAGACATTTGTCGCTTTTTCTTTGTTGTGAACGTGTAAGGCGGTACACTGTGTTAGTGTACGATTTTTAAAATGGTATTATGTAATAATAATTTTTTGGAGCTAGTTCCTTAATTTGTTCAATTCATTAAAATATTTTATTGAATGTACGTACATTTGTACACCTAGTGAAAGTAAAAAAATAGTCTTCACTTATTATAACTCCCGAAATTCTAGATCATGTTATAGATCGTGACGGATTCCTTGTCAGTGATATGTAACCAATAAACTTCAAAATGTTGAAGACAACTGGCATATAGGTACCTTAATGTCTAGCGTCGTCGATGAACCTGGTCCTTGTTGTGGCTGATGCTGGAGACTCGCTGCCACGTCGCATCTTCCTCGCGGCTGATCGCCAATACTCAAGTGTGTCACGCCCCCCTGCTGGCCGAGCCGTAACGAGAGGGGGCCAGCTAGTTTCTCGAGAAACGAGATTGCGCTGTCCCAGCGGTGGGTGTCGATAGCAAAGTCGCCCGCCGCGCCCTGCTGGTTTCTTTATTTACAACACCTGACGATCAGTAACCATTGAAACTAGTATAATGCCCGAAACTATTTCTCCGAAAAAACATCTGGTCCCGTTCGTGAACTTTAATTACTTGTCATTTGTCGAAACAAAATGTCATTTGTCAATACTTAAGCTTCTTCTCAGTTCAGGACGCGTTGTGGTTTAAGATTTTTATTAGTTTTAGAAAGAATTTAACAATTCACTTCAATGAAACTTTCAGACTAATGGTACATTATACATAATATTGTTAACTTATTGAGTTTTGAGCTAATAGTTAAATTATCATCCCATTACGCAATCTGAACATTAATTTTCGAAAGTAAGTAAAATTATTTTCCACCACAAAATCTAAACATTATTGTTGTAGGTACATAGTTAGAAAAGTTCGACGCGTTGGTACCCTCGTGGGATTAGTTTTTAAGTCGTGAAATAGTTATCACTGATAAAAGGCTATAACGTTTAACTGGCTATTCATAAGCCAGGCAAGTATATCAAATAAACTATTTGATTCTTTGCAATGAAGGTCGGCTAGAATTTTACAACTGTCGGGACTAACCATTAATATAGTTCTTGTGACTGAGCGCCGATAGCAATTCGGGATCAAAGTCCGGGAGGTCATGCGGAGCCACTTGTAGTGAAGCCGAGAACAGCGCCACACCGACATCGTCCCCCGTTGGTATCCGCAAAGTCCTTTGAGGTTTTTTTAAAATCCTTCGTGTTGACCCGCAGTCAACCTCCAGGAGCATTGACGCATCATGCTATGCTTTCGTGGTATCCTCAACGTGATACCCTCCAAGCTAGCTTAGAGATGCCTGGACTATTTCGCGCATCATGCTATACTTTCGTGATAACCTCAATGTGATACCCTCCAAGTTAGCTTAGAGATGCCTTAGGATTTCAATTTTTGGACACACTTTCGTCGGCATTGATATTTGAGTGGATGTGATATCTGGGAAAAAAGGTTAATTTTCACTTACCCTCTTTCCTCGGAGTCTGACGAAGATGAATGCACAATTATATGATTTGATTTGATTTTATTTTTGTTATAATAATAAATTTTACTAGCGTCTAAGCATTATCAGTATAGAAAATTAAGCAAGTTTTAACACTGAACACTTAATTTTTTTTACTTTGAACCTAAATTAACAAAAACGAGACGTGTTTTTGTAGTCGAGTGCTCATTGCCGCGCACAATAAAAGAATGAAGCTTGGCACGGACGTAGGCTGGGACAGCGTGTCCATCAGGGTGGTCAGTTTTAAAAAACAAAATAGATAAAAGTGCGAAATTGCCAGTACAATGAAAGTATACCTGATTGTGTTTATTATTATTGAAGAATAAAATGTATGAAATATAAATAATGATCTATTCTAATTTTTAGTATTTGTTGTTATAGCGGCAACAGAAATACATTATTTGTGAAAATTTCAAGTCTGTAGCTATCATATGGTTTAAGAGATACAGCCTGGTGACAGACGGACGGACGGACGGACGGACAGCGTAGTCTCAATAATAGGATTCCTTTTTTACCCTTTGGTTACGGAACTCTAAAGATGTCATATTCTTTTTAAGGTGGTTCTCAAGACAGCACGCGCGTGAAGCGGCTTCGCGCCGACAGCGCGGCGGTGCGGGAACCGGCGCAAGCGCTGGACGCGCCCGACCCCGAGCCCAACACCGCGCCGGCGCCCACCGCTTTCATACACCCATCCGTGAAGGAGTACCTCGAACTCGGGATGGCGATACCTGGTAAGAAAAGTTTGCTTTTATAATGATGTAGACACAGCACCCGACGGATCGCGCGAAAAAATGTCGCCACTCGCCAGTTGACTGGTGTCAAAATGTTTTTTTTGACACCAACAGCGTCAGTTGTAAGCCGACCGCAGTGTTGTCTATAGACCGTGGTCCACGCCACGGATCAATAAAATATAAGTACTTGTTATTTCCGCACGCGAGTTTCCGCGGGGATTTCCGCCATGTTGCGGCGTATTAGCGGAAATTTTGACAAATGGCGCTACTTTTTTCATGTATGAAGTAGATTGACGTAAAATGTTGGACGGGCTTATCCTCAGGTTCAAATTGGTGGCTTTTATGCACAGACTTGTATACTAAAGACAGGGCGAACAGCGCCAAAAAATGTCGCCAGTTTATGGGTGTCATTAGTACTTCTATTATGTATTCTTTTATGTATTTTTTATTTAGGCTTTGTGAGATAAAGGCTACATCTGTAAAAGGTAAAGTACACATTTTGTGAAGTACCTAGTTAAGAAAATACATAATTAGGGATTTACAGTTTACTAATCAATTGTGCCTCGAGTCGTACCTAAGCATTAATTTTCAGTGATATAATATGTCTGGTATGAAAAATATGCTGATTAAGTTATCAGCATATTTTTCATACCAGACATTTTATTTATTTTATTATCGATCGAAATTGATGAATTACATTAAATACTTTGTACTTGCATTTATGTTTACGAGAGCTTGTTAAATTATGACAGAATTATTAATCATTATGTCAGGTAAGACTTGGTAAAGACATTGACCGACAATTATATGTTTACTGTATCTAATAATATTAGCTATACCTACCACTCTCGGAAATAGAAACGTCGGTGTCTCATTGCACAAATGCGGTATACTTAGTATGAAAATCTATAAGAACTAAGTTTGTACATGTATAACAGCTTATCCTTGCTACTGAACCCTGAACTTGATCCAGTTGCCTATACTTGTCGATCCAGTTCTTAAGTATGAGCTTACAATAATTATTATAGCTAATAATAGACATATTATTATATCCTGGACAGGGCGGACGGTGTGAAAAAATGTAACCAGTTTTTCGGTGCCAAAAATGCTTGGTTTGGCCACCAACATAAAGGCCACGCTGTAGTTCCCTCAGTGGCCAGTGCAGCCGCCTATATAATTTTGACGGATGGCATGGCACTACTGTTTGCTTGTACGAAAAAGGTTTACGTAAATCGTTCGGATGCCCATATCCTGCGGTTTCTTATCGTTGTTATATTTTAGTTGTATGTTCGTAGACAAATTTTTTGCGGAACGAATCAGCCTAGCTGCGCAGCGCCGAAACGTAGCCAACATTCTTGGCACCATTCCGCACGGGCACATTTTTAGTAAATAATACATTTTAGTAAAAAATAGGTTAACCTATCATCATATTTGAATTGGACAAAGCATACAAAAGTAACTAAACAATAGCTAAGTAAGTACCTACCTAATGCCTAGAACGATTTTTTCAATACAATGAAATAAACCAGTCTGAGGTCAACAAAAGGTCGCTCTGTAATAATATTATGAACGGTTTTAAAATGAATGAAAAAAAAAAACGGTCAAGTGCGAGTCGGACTCGCGCACGAAGGGTTCCGTAACAGTTTCTGTAAAACGACAAAAAATCGCCATTGTGGTATGGGATGGGAATCCCCTTAAATGTTTATTCTATTATGTTCTTTAGTACTTATTTGTAATTAAAGTGGCAATTGTAAGAAATACATTCAAGTATCTAACTATCACGGTTCAAGAGATACAGCCTGATGACATTCGGACGGACAGACGGCGAAGTTTTGGAAATAGGGTCCCTTTGTGAACCGCAATAGTGTTTACAGTGTTTAGATATGGATGTATATTTGTATAACAACAAATAATAATAAAATTAATTAAAAAACAACTAATAAATTGAGGGGTCTGTCACCACACCCTAAACTCCTATGTTTTGCTCCATAAAGCGGAACTCTTCGGGTGCAATTACGACTCTCACTTGGCCGTTTTTTGTAAAAGTTTTTATGAGGCATGGTTTCCAAAACAATTTATTTAATCTCAAACAAAAAATTACCCTCGTTAACAAATACAGATTACTAACCTCAGACAAATTACTCATATTCGATGATTTAATCATTGTGTGAAGATCAACGTGCATCCGTCTAGAATCCATGAAACGACGTCATAATAGCCGGCTGATCCCTTCATACAAACGCTTTATTTCTAATATATATAAATCTCGTGTCACAATGTTTGTCCTCAATGGACTCCTAAACCACTTAACCGATTATAATAAAATTCGCACACCATGTGCAGTTCGATCCAACTTGAGAGATAGGATAGTTTAAATCTCAATTCAACTATTTTTTAAATCCCCAAGGGCAAAACAACGTTTGCCAGGTCAGCTAGTTTTCTATAAAATTGATTTACAATATTCGTTTAGTTTTTATACGATATCTATCTACGTTTGTAACTGGGGAATGAGCTAGGTAGCAATTCTGTAAATGACTCAAGACTCAAATCTATAAAAAAAATGGTCAAGTGCGAGTCGGGCTCGCGCACTGAGGGTTCTGTACTATCAAGTTACTTTAAAAAAACCGGCCAAGTGCGAGTCGGACTCGCGCACCGAGGGTTCCATACCATAAGAGAAGTAAAACATTGAAAGAATCACTTTTTTTCATGAATTTACGAGTATAATTTACATGTAGGTACTTTTGTTGGCAAACCGCAAACGTAACTTTGTTTTTGGCGGATTATTGTCATTATCAAAAAAATTATATTAGTCAGTGAGTTGATTTTATTTTTCCTGTAAAATATACATAAACTTCTATTGATCATAATTATTTCAGATTTTTCGATTGGTAAACTTCGGAGATAAAGGGGGAACGATATTTTTTTCGACAGTTTGCCCAATAAATCAAAAAACTATCAGGCATAAAAATAAATAAAAATTGGTTTTAGTACACACAAGTAACGCTCTTGTATATGATACCCCACTCAATATTGTTATCTCATTTTGAAAATTTGTCGACCCGGTTTTCCCCCTTTTAAAATAAAAATAAAAACAATTTTCAAAATTTTACGATTGTTATGACGTGGCGTCACTATTACCTATAACTATTCTAAATTTCAAGTCGATAGCTTGAATAGTTACTGAAATAATCGAGTGTGACAGACGGACGGACGGACGGACGGACGGACGGACGGACGGACGGACGGACGGACGGACGGACGGAGAAAGTCTCACCATAAGGGTTCCATTTTTACCAAATTGGTATGGAACCCTAAAAACTGACGCGCTCGAAAAAAGTCACGTTTTTTTTCATCCCCCACCACTGACATAGCAAAATATATCATACAATCTCATATATATGAGATTTCATATATAGATTTTAGCATCTAAAATTTAAAATTCAATAGGTCCCCACGACGCTCGAGTAGACCCTCGACCCTCTTGGGCTGGGACTACTACATAGGGTAGAAAGGATATATAACACACACATAACATTGCTTAAATTAATATTATGACTCTTTTTTCTTATTATTTAATCAGGTACGTTTACTGTAATTGTTAAAGTGCTTTTAAATGTTTCGGAATGTAGGTTAGGTGTAGATATTCAGTTAACGTTAATTAAGTAACATTATCTTAATGTTAAATTTTATGTTCTTCCTGTATCATAAAAAAATAAAAGCATAAGTCTGATAATTACCTACAATTACCTAATAATAATTATATTTTTGATCTTTAATAAATGGTATCCAAATCCGTTGTGAAATAACAAAAGGAACATTGTTGTTAACATTTTTCTATTTTTTTAAAGTAACGCTTGTTGCTTTCAGGATGTGCATGAAAGTAGAGCAAACTATAACTTTCATACAATTTCCTATTTTCGCGATGAAGTTTTAACATTGGCGTAGGACTTTCATCTTCTAATTTCGTAAAAGTCTGTAACTATATTATCTTCTATTGTATTCTATAAAAAGTGTTAGGCATGCCTTTACATATTTATATGTGAAGACAGCCCATTAAATGTAACACCTATATTATTTCTTCAACTACATGAAACGTTAGTGTAATTTTATTTATTAGCATTCCAAATTAATGTTGAATAAGTAGAGTGTAAAGCAGCAAACTTCAAACAATCATACCCACTAGTATTATATGAATGCTAGTTATTTGCCAGTCCATGATGATGACTTACTGATTGATACTGATCTTGTAATGAGTATAACACCTAGTTAAAGTTAACGATGTTCACACGGTGTGATTCATTCATTACTCTTGTAAGTATTGCACTGAACTTTGCATTTTTAAACACTCAGCTATTATATTAACAAGCAAACATGATGACATATTAGTACATAAGAGCTTTCGTTATATGAGTATCATCCGGGCGCGAAAATTCGGTGTGAATTTCGCGGGCTAGTACCTAGGGTCAAAACACCTTAAGGCGACTATATCCCAGCACTTTAGGTATTTGTCGCACAGTCAGACCCGCTCTACGATACCTAGCGACCATTGCCGTGAGCCGAGAAGTTAGAATGAACTCCGTGAACCTATTCATAAATATTTGCGTCACAGTACTGTGCAGTAGTGTACTGTTACAGTTGGACTATTTGTCATTATAATTCGCTTCACGAAATATATGCTGGAAGTTGCGTTTTTTACGTATATTTTGACTTTTTTATGGTAATCGATAATATCAACCGAGGTATTTATTTATAATAATTATGTATTACTAAAGTAGCAGGATTTGTAGAAATTTTTCTTGTACATATAAGGGAAATGAAGAGTTTTATATTTTTTTTTAATCTTCTTTGCTACCGTCCGCATCTTTCTTTTCACAGTAGTAGTTTTGACACATTCTGTGATCACCATAAGAGTGCGGCATTGAGTTTAACAATATCGTTGTGCAGAACTGATATGGCAACGTTTTTAGGGTTCCCAGATATTTTGTGATATCTATACTAATATAATAAAAAGGTAGCGTAACGATTTTTGTGAGTTTGTGACGTTGTAAGGGGTAATCTCTGGATCTACTGAACCGATTTTCAAAATTCTTTCACCAATACATTATCGTGGAGTGTCATAGGCTATAATAATTTCCAAAATTAACTATGCATTGTTACTAAAACTTGAATAATGTAATCCAAGTCGCAAAAAAATTGCTTTCATCGCGTACGCTGCGATTGAGGATAGAACAAAACAAAATCAAAATCATCAAATCAGTATCAGAGTGAATAGGCATCTTCTAGGTAAGCGCGCTCCATCTTCGACCACATCGACACTTTCCATCAGGTGAGATTGTGGTCAAGCGTAAACCTATAAAGTATATAAAAAAAAAAAGTATCAAAATCTGCAAAAAAGTCCGCAATAGCATATGCCTATCTCCTATGGGTAACTCGCAATAACTGCTTTTACTTTAAAATTGTGGATTAAAAATAAATAATTTTTGTGAAGCTTATTTAGCCCATATGGTATTAATTTATATCTTTGTATTTTTATGCCCGATAGTTTTTGATTTATTGAGCAAATTGTCGAAAAACATACCAGCCCCCCCCCCCCCCCCTTATCTCCGAAGTTTATCAATCGAAAAATCTAAAATAATTATGATCAATAGAAATTAACATATATTTTACAGGAAAAATAAAATCAACTCTCTAACTGTTATACTTTTTTTGATAATAGCAATAAACCGCCGAAAACAAAGTTAGGTTTGCGGTTCGCCAACAAAAGTACCTAGGTACATGTAAATTATACTCGTAAATTCTTGAACAAAAGTGATTCTTTTAATGTTTTACTTCTTTTATAGTATGGAAGCGGTGCGCGAGTCCGACTCGCACTTGGCCGCTTTTTTTTTTATTTTTTAATTACTTATTTTTATTTTATGTTTTTTACTGATGGTCAGCAGTTAGATGAAGGTATTTTCTGTTACTACTCTCCAATACCTTCATTTTGATACCCATATTATGATAGTTGAAGAAAAAAATTTTTTTCCACTTTTGAAAATGGCGCCTCACATCCGCCATATTGATTTTTCCAAAAAAATATAGTCTTTGTTACTCGGGAGGATCCAAGGATTCTAACGATACCCCATATATCCAAATCTGTTCAGCCGTTCAGAAGTTATGGAGGAATAAAGAAACATCACATACATACATACATACATACATACATACATACATACATACATACATACATACATACATACATACACACATACATACGTACATACATACATACATACATGAACCCTAAAAACATTACACTCCTTTTTTTGGGCAGTCGTGTAACAATATTTAAACTGTGGTTACGCGTGATGGTATTTGCACGTGGTGGAATTTACACTACCTACCATAATTTTCTTAGTTCGTATCAGAGTTTCTTCGGGGCTTTTGAGGACTAGGTATTTTGATAAACTCAAGAAACACTTACTATATAATTTTTTTAAATTCTCCTTCGCTTCCTGTCAGATAGTTTTTTTTTCCAGCGCATTTAAAAAATAAATAATTTTAGCGCGAAAGGAGCGTGAGTCGTGAAAACTTGCGCAGGTCCGTCTCGTATGGAGGCTCGTGAGCCACTGAGTACATCGTTTATTTGATGCGTTAGACCATTTTATGACTTCTGTTAGGCGAAATTTTGCAGCAATTTTTTTATTTAATATCTGTCTGCTCAATGGATAGGCAATACAATGAGCTTACTTTACGTATAATTTTTATGAAATTTAGTCTAAAGCTTTGGAAATACCATTAAAAAAATGAACAAAAACGACCTGTTTTCAAAAATTTTTATGATCGAGGCAAGTTTAACTTATCGTGTTTTCATGAGGCCATTATAGAGATAAAGCATGTATCTTTAATATGTATTTTTAACAGTGAAAAAAAACAATTTTTTCATGACTTTGAATTGCTTTGAAAAGTGGCGTAGTCGCTAAAAACCGGGATAATGGGCCGTTAACTTGGTTTTGCCCACAGCGTCGCTTGTGTGAATTCCGGCTTTTTACAAGTCCTTAGGGATAAAGTTTTAACCATCCCACAGAACGGTTTAATTAATTGTAAGCGTGAAAGACGAACACACACACATAACTTTCCTACTTCCAAAATATTCAGTGTCTGAGGTTGTCTGGCAGAGATCGCCAGTTTGCCATAGTTCGCCTGATTGTTAACGATATATGAAGAATGATGATACTTACTTCTCGTAGTTTTGTTGCTTTTGGGTGTACCTACAATAAGAGTACATATACATACATAGTGTATTTTGTGTAAAAATTAAGGTATAAGTCAAAAGAAAAGTTTTAAAACCGTTTAAAAATTCAAGCGTAGAAATAATTTAAACTTTGAACCTAGAACTTAATGATATGTTAAGTTTAGGTAACGGTGATAATGATAAATTACCCAATGGGTTTAGCTTTACGTGCGTACGCGCACTGTTCAGCCTTGCTGTGGAGGCTTCGAGGCTCGAGCTTAGTTCTTAATTTGTGCTAACAATCGCCCATTATGAACGTAATGATCGTGCTGTTTTGAGAACACCATTGTAGCTTATTGTGCAATGTTTTATATATTAAAAATAGATCAAGGAACATGAAATAGAACACTAGGTACTCTATGTAATTATAAAAAAACCGCTAGTTTTGATTTACCGTGCTATGTAAAAACAAATAGGTACCTACCAATTACCGATCCTCTCTGTCTTCTAAGTTTACTAAGTAATCGTAAAATTTTAAATACTAATCGTTGTCATATACCTAAAGCTTTTTTGATGCATATATTATATTCACAGATTATATTTTATTTTATAGGAAAAATAAATTTCTACAGCGTAGGTTGTAATAAATATCTACAGCGTATCTCTCCTATCACTATGTTGAATATGTAAGTTATTACTTTACGCTTACATGAACAATGAACAAACCCGTAACATCACGTCGCTTTTATAAAAAGGCTCTAATGAGTTTGTTACAAAAGTATTTCAAGTTCATTGCAACATTAACACTGTTTATAAATGAACCCGTTGTAAACGCAGCGGCTGTTACTGGTAATTACGAGTACTATCAGAAGGTATAGGTACGAGGAGGTACTTGAAGGCGCTCGCGTGCCGAACTGTAGAATGCGATTAGGAAATCACTAACCAGTAGTTTATTGGCAATGCAAAGTGCACAATATGTTGACGACGAGCGTATAATGGGGCGCCAGTCAGTATGCGAATGTTTGATAAGTAGTGCATCGACTACAAATAATGCAATCTTTTGATTTATTAGCCCGACATTTAAAGGAAATCTACAATTATTATTATCAAAAGTTTGGAAAAAGTTAATCAACGTTTAAGTTTGACATTTGTCGGACATTATCAAGCACTCATACAAATTATTAAAGAGATAATAATTATTACTAACTTACCCAGAGTTATAGTGCATTGCCATAAGATTTACGCTTATGTACATTGGCTAGGCCCCTAGGGCATCTGGTTTTAGTATACCAACGCAATAGTGGTTGCATCGAGACGTTATTTGCAGAAGTTTATCAACAATTTTATCTCACTATAATAGGAATACCTAAAGGCTAAAAGTTTATATGTTGCATGTATGTTTATTACTGTTTCACGATGCAGCTAGGTACTTAGCCAATTTGGCTTTAATTTGCAAGGGGCTACTACACAAAGGCTACTTTTTATCGCGCATATATATCGCGCATATCGGTAGGTATAAAGTAAAACTCAAATGGCAAATATGGTTTTTTCCAAAACGGGCGGAGTTTCGGGCATACGAAAAAAAACGAAAGAGAAAAATACGAAACGAAAAAAAATACGAAAGAGCTGTCAACTACTTTGTTTAAAATTTAACACACATCTTCAAAGACGTGTGTTAAAGCTACGTAAGGTTTTTTTAACCATACATAGGTATAGGCTAGCGTTTGACTGTGATTACAACTGATTGAAAGTGATGGTACAGTCTAAGGTGGAACGCGGTTGCCTAAGAGATGCCTCTTCCCTTTGACTCGATCCGATTTGAAGGCGCCCAGGTTGTAAGTGGCGGGAAAGACCTGGGAGAGCATTACAGGCCTTTACATTGCGTATCAGGAACGAGGAATCAAACCGCTTCGTAAAGTTCGTACGCGTCTTTGGTACGTCGACTATGTATGGGTAGAAGTCTTTTCGATGCCTCGCCGCAAAGTGCGTATATTATACAAAACACAACCTATGTCCTTTGGTTCACTCCGGATTAACAAAAACGGTTTCTACGTCGCATCGTATAACAATTTTGAACTTCAAATATAAAGAAGAGATAGAAGTACCTACAGAAAGCATAAAACTTTTACGGAATGTCTTTATAAACAAGCAGTAAACAGAATTCTAAATGTCTGAAAACAAGGCCACCTACCTATATACGATTTCGAAATGGCAGAAATTAATTCAAAATTGTACCTATACTTAATGTTGTGATTTTGTCCATTTTACACGAAGACCAAAAGTTTAACTTTTTGGAACTAATCAAATTTGCTATACTATAGCATATTCGATACCTACTTTTACTAAAGTCTTCGGTTACAAACTTCAGTAATTGTTTTGACACGCGCACTTAGATTATGGTCTTTTGAGCAAATCGCCCTGACATTCTCAATGAGCTTGAGGTCGCTGCGAAGGCATTCATGTGTGTCCTATCCTATACATAATCGGTAAAGCTTAACGAGCCATGTGCGCGCTGTAGAAATGCCACTATTTAATAACCAATTACACTTTGTAATTATTGATTAAAAACCTCAAGTACCTACAAAGAAAATTACACTGTGTCGTTATAGCATTGCCAAAACGTATAAGGGTAACATAGGGGAAGCGATTTGTTTGAAATAAACAAATAAAAGATATGTATATTTTTTAGGATTTCCTATCCTACACCTATGCTAAACTATCCCACTAAAATATAAACGCAAAAATTTTGTAACATGTAAGTATATGGATGGATGGATCTTTGTTACTCTTTCACACCACAACTACTGAACCGATTTGGCTGAAATTTGGAACATAGATAGCTTATAACTTGGAATAACACATACCTAGGCTTTTTACCAGAAAAAATCCATCTTTCCTACGGGATTAGCGAAAAACCAAAATTCACGCAGATAGAGCCGCGGGCAACAGCTAGTATTTAATCATAAATAATATATATTTTTTCGGCAACACAGTTAGTACCTCCTCCACAGTTAGTACCTCCTCCACATTTCTACCACAGAACCGCAAGACTCCGAGAGAAGTGGCATCTTTATGTGGTTGATGTCCAGCGAACTCGACCAAAACGTTTTTCTTCCACGTTTTTGATAAGTACTTACCGCTAAGATATGGAAAACCCGTCCAGCTTCTGCGTTCCGAGCCAAGTATAATCTGGGTGCCTTCAAAAGAATAGGCATTTTCTAGGCAAGCGCGCTTCATCCTAGATCTCATAATTATCTACCATCACTCATCAGACATGATTGTAGTCAAGCGCAAGCCTATCAATAATAAAAAAATGTAGATTTAGAACTAGAACGATTTTTTCAATACAATGAAATAAACCAGTCTGAGGTCAACAAAAGGTCGCTCTGTAATAATATTATGAACGGTTTTAAAATGAATGAAAAAAAAAAACGGTCAAGTGCGAGTCGGACTCGCGCACGAAGGGTTCCGTAACAGTTTCTGTAAAACGACAAAAAATCGCCATTGTGGTATGGGATGGGAATCCCCTTAAATGTTTATTCTATTATGTTCTTTAGTACTTATTTGTAATTAAAGTGGCAATTGTAAGAAATACATTCAAGTATCTAACTATCACGGTTCAAGAGATACAGCCTGATGACATTCGGACGGACAGACGGCGAAGTTTTGGAAATAGGGTCCCTTTGTGAACCGCAATAGTGTTTACAGTGTTTAGATATGGATGTATATTTGTATAACAACAAATAATAATAAAATTAATTAAAAAACAACTAATAAATTGAGGGGTCTGTCACCACACCCTAAACTCCTATGTTTTGCTCCATAAAGCGGAACTCTTCGGGTGCAATTACGACTCTCACTTGGCCGTTTTTTGTAAAAGTTTTTATGAGGCATGGTTTCCAAAACAATTTATTTAATCTCAAACAAAAAATTACCCTCGTTAACAAATACAGATTACTAACCTCAGACAAATTACTCATATTCGATGATTTAATCATTGTGTGAAGATCAACGTGCATCCGTCTAGAATCCATGAAACGACGTCATAATAGCCGGCTGATCCCTTCATACAAACGCTTTATTTCTAATATATATAAATCTCGTGTCACAATGTTTGTCCTCAATGGACTCCTAAACCACTTAACCGATTATAATAAAATTCGCACACCATGTGCAGTTCGATCCAACTTGAGAGATAGGATAGTTTAAATCTCAATTCAACTATTTTTTAAATCCCCAAGGGCAAAACAACGTTTGCCAGGTCAGCTAGTTTTCTATAAAATTGATTTACAATATTCGTTTAGTTTTTATACGATATCTATCTACGTTTGTAACTGGGGAATGAGCTAGGTAGCAATTCTGTAAATGACTCAAGACTCAAATCTATAAAAAAAATGGTCAAGTGCGAGTCGGGCTCGCGCACTGAGGGT
The DNA here is from genome assembly GCA_963855885.1 of Coenonympha glycerion. Classification (NCBI taxonomy): domain Eukaryota; kingdom Metazoa; phylum Arthropoda; class Insecta; order Lepidoptera; family Nymphalidae; genus Coenonympha; species Coenonympha glycerion. Next base: position 7,074,662 of record OY979637.1, on the reverse strand, counting down.
TCTGTACTATCAAGTTACTTTAAAAAAACCGGCCAAGTGCGAGTCGGACTCGCGCACCGAGGGTTCCATACCATAAGAGAAGTAAAACATTGAAAGAATCACTTTTTTTCATGAATTTACGAGTATAATTTACATGTAGGTACTTTTGTTGGCAAACCGCAAACGTAACTTTGTTTTTGGCGGATTATTGTCATTATCAAAAAAATTATATTAGTCAGTGAGTTGATTTTATTTTTCCTGTAAAATATACATAAACTTCTATTGATCATAATTATTTCAGATTTTTCGATTGGTAAACTTCGGAGATAAGGGGGGGGGAACGGTATTTTTTTCGACAGTTTGCCCAATAAATCAAAAACTATCAGGCATAAAAATAAATAAAAATTAGTTTTAGTACACACAAGTAACGCCCTTTCATATGATACCCCACTCAATATTGTTATCTCATTTTGAAAATTTGTCGACCCGGTTTTCCCCCCTTTTAAAATAAAAATAAAAACAATTTTCAAAATTTTACGATTGTTATGACGTGGCGTCACTATTACCTATAACTATTCTAAATTTCAAGTCGATAGCTTGAATAGTTACTGAAATAATCGAGTGTGACAGACGGACGGACGGACGGACGGACGGACGGACGGACGGACGGACGGACGGACGGACGGACGGAGAAAGTCTCACCATAAGGGTTCCATTTTTACCAAATTGGTATGGAACCCTAAAAACTGACGCGCTCGAAAAAAGTCACGTTTTTTTTCATCCCCCACCACTGACATAGCAAAATATATCATACAATCTCATATATATGAGATTTCATATATAGATTTTAGCATCTAAAATTTAAAATTCAATAGGTCCCCACGACGCTCGAGTAGACCCTCGACCCTCTTGGGCTGGGACTACTACATAGGGTAGAAAGGATATATAACACACACATAACATTGCTTAAATTAATATTATGACTCTTTTTTCTTATTATTTAATCAGGTACGTTTACTGTAATTGTTAAAGTGCTTTTAAATGTTTCGGAATGTAGGTTAGGTGTAGATATTCAGTTAACGTTAATTAAGTAACATTATCTTAATGTTAAATTTTATGTTCTTCCTGTATCATAAAAAAATAAAAGCATAAGTCTGATAATTACCTACAATTACCTAATAATAATTATATTTTTGATCTTTAATAAATGGTATCCAAATCCGTTGTGAAATAACAAAAGGAACATTGTTGTTAACATTTTTCTATTTTTTTAAAGTAACGCTTGTTGCTTTCAGGATGTGCATGAAAGTAGAGCAAACTATAACTTTCATACAATTTCCTATTTTCGCGATGAAGTTTTAACATTGGCGTAGGACTTTCATCTTCTAATTTCGTAAAAGTCTGTAACTATATTATCTTCTATTGTATTCTATAAAAAGTGTTAGGCATGCCTTTACATATTTATATGTGAAGACAGCCCATTAAATGTAACACCTATATTATTTCTTCAACTACATGAAACGTTAGTGTAATTTTATTTATTAGCATTCCAAATTAATGTTGAATAAGTAGAGTGTAAAGCAGCAAACTTCAAACAATCATACCCACTAGTATTATATGAATGCTAGTTATTTGCCAGTCCATGATGATGACTTACTGATTGATACTGATCTTGTAATGAGTATAACACCTAGTTAAAGTTAACGATGTTCACACGGTGTGATTCATTCATTACTCTTGTAAGTATTGCACTGAACTTTGCATTTTTAAACACTCAGCTATTATATTAACAAGCAAACATGATGACATATTAGTACATAAGAGCTTTCGTTATATGAGTATCATCCGGGCGCGAAAATTCGGTGTGAATTTCGCGGGCTAGTACCTAGGGTCAAAACACCTTAACTTGGTTTTGCCCACAGCGTCGCTTGTGTGAATTCCGGCTTTTTACAAGTCCTTAGGGATAAAGTTTTAACCATCCCACAGAACGGTTTAATTAATTGTAAGCGTGAAAGACGAACACACACACATAACTTTCCTACTTCCAAAATATTCAGTGTCTGAGGTTGTCTGGCAGAGATCGCCAGTTTGCCATAGTTCGCCTGATTGTTAACGATATATGAAGAATGATGATACTTACTTCTCGTAGTTTTGTTGCTTTTGGGTGTACCTACAATAAGAGTACATATACATACATAGTGTATTTTGTGTAAAAATTAAGGTATAAGTCAAAAGAAAAGTTTTAAAACCGTTTAAAAATTCAAGCGTAGAAATAATTTAAACTTTGAACCTAGAACTTAATGATATGTTAAGTTTAGGTAACGGTGATAATGATAAATTACCCAATGGGTTTAGCTTTACGTGCGTACGCGCACTGTTCAGCCTTGCTGTGGAGGCTTCGAGGCTCGAGCTTAGTTCTTAATTTGTGCTAACAATCGCCCATTATGAACGTAATGATCGTGCTGTTTTGAGAACACCATTGTAGCTTATTGTGCAATGTTTTATATATTAAAAATAGATCAAGGAACATGAAATAGAACACTAGGTACTCTATGTAATTATAAAAAAACCGCTAGTTTTGATTTACCGTGCTATGTAAAAACAAATAGGTACCTACCAATTACCGATCCTCTCTGTCTTCTAAGTTTACTAAGTAATCGTAAAATTTTAAATACTAATCGTTGTCATATACCTAAAGCTTTTTTGATGCATATATTATATTCACAGATTATATTTTATTTTATAGGAAAAATAAATTTCTACAGCGTAGGTTGTAATAAATATCTACAGCGTATCTCTCCTATCACTATGTTGAATATGTAAGTTATTACTTTACGCTTACATGAACAATGAACAAACCCGTAACATCACGTCGCTTTTATAAAAAGGCTCTAATGAGTTTGTTACAAAAGTATTTCAAGTTCATTGCAACATTAACACTGTTTATAAATGAACCCGTTGTAAACGCAGCGGCTGTTACTGGTAATTACGAGTACTATCAGAAGGTATAGGTACGAGGAGGTACTTGAAGGCGCTCGCGTGCCGAACTGTAGAATGCGATTAGGAAATCACTAACCAGTAGTTTATTGGCAATGCAAAGTGCACAATATGTTGACGACGAGCGTATAATGGGGCGCCAGTCAGTATGCGAATGTTTGATAAGTAGTGCATCGACTACAAATAATGCAATCTTTTGATTTATTAGCCCGACATTTAAAGGAAATCTACAATTATTATTATCAAAAGTTTGGAAAAAGTTAATCAACGTTTAAGTTTGACATTTGTCGGACATTATCAAGCACTCATACAAATTATTAAAGAGATAATAATTATTACTAACTTACCCAGAGTTATAGTGCATTGCCATAAGATTTACGCTTATGTACATTGGCTAGGCCCCTAGGGCATCTGGTTTTAGTATACCAACGCAATAGTGGTTGCATCGAGACGTTATTTGCAGAAGTTTATCAACAATTTTATCTCACTATAATAGGAATACCTAAAGGCTAAAAGTTTATATGTTGCATGTATGTTTATTACTGTTTCACGATGCAGCTAGGTACTTAGCCAATTTGGCTTTAATTTGCAAGGGGCTACTACACAAAGGCTACTTTTTATCGCGCATATATATCGCGCATATCGGTAGGTATAAAGTAAAACTCAAATGGCAAATATGGTTTTTTCCAAAACGGGCGGAGTTTCGGGCATACGAAAAAAAACGAAAGAGAAAAATACGAAACGAAAAAAAATACGAAAGAGCTGTCAACTACTTTGTTTAAAATTTAACACACATCTTCAAAGACGTGTGTTAAAGCTACGTAAGGTTTTTTTAACCATACATAGGTATAGGCTAGCGTTTGACTGTGATTACAACTGATTGAAAGTGATGGTACAGTCTAAGGTGGAACGCGGTTGCCTAAGAGATGCCTCTTCCCTTTGACTCGATCCGATTTGAAGGCGCCCAGGTTGTAAGTGGCGGGAAAGACCTGGGAGAGCATTACAGGCCTTTACATTGCGTATCAGGAACGAGGAATCAAACCGCTTCGTAAAGTTCGTACGCGTCTTTGGTACGTCGACTATGTATGGGTAGAAGTCTTTTCGATGCCTCGCCGCAAAGTGCGTATATTATACAAAACACAACCTATGTCCTTTGGTTCACTCCGGATTAACAAAAACGGTTTCTACGTCGCATCGTATAACAATTTTGAACTTCAAATATAAAGAAGAGATAGAAGTACCTACAGAAAGCATAAAACTTTTACGGAATGTCTTTATAAACAAGCAGTAAACAGAATTCTAAATGTCTGAAAACAAGGCCACCTACCTATATACGATTTCGAAATGGCAGAAATTAATTCAAAATTGTACCTATACTTAATGTTGTGATTTTGTCCATTTTACACGAAGACCAAAAGTTTAACTTTTTGGAACTAATCAAATTTGCTATACTATAGCATATTCGATACCTACTTTTACTAAAGTCTTCGGTTACAAACTTCAGTAATTGTTTTGACACGCGCACTTAGATTATGGTCTTTTGAGCAAATCGCCCTGACATTCTCAATGAGCTTGAGGTCGCTGCGAAGGCATTCATGTGTGTCCTATCCTATACATAATCGGTAAAGCTTAACGAGCCATGTGCGCGCTGTAGAAATGCCACTATTTAATAACCAATTACACTTTGTAATTATTGATTAAAAACCTCAAGTACCTACAAAGAAAATTACACTGTGTCGTTATAGCATTGCCAAAACGTATAAGGGTAACATAGGGGAAGCGATTTGTTTGAAATAAACAAATAAAAGATATGTATATTTTTTAGGATTTCCTATCCTACACCTATGCTAAACTATCCCACTAAAATATAAACGCAAAAATTTTGTAACATGTAAGTATATGGATGGATGGATCTTTGTTACTCTTTCACACCACAACTACTGAACCGATTTGGCTGAAATTTGGAACATAGATAGCTTATAACTTGGAATAACACATACCTAGGCTTTTTACCAGAAAAAATCCATCTTTCCTACGGGATTAGCGAAAAACCAAAATTCACGCAGATAGAGCCGCGGGCAACAGCTAGTATTTAATCATAAATAATATATATTTTTTCGGCAACACAGTTAGTACCTCCTCCACAGTTAGTACCTCCTCCACATTTCTACCACAGAACCGCAAGACTCCGAGAGAAGTGGCATCTTTATGTGGTTGATGTCCAGCGAACTCGACCAAAACGTTTTTCTTCCACGTTTTTGATAAGTACTTACCGCTAAGATATGGAAAACCCGTCCAGCTTCTGCGTTCCGAGCCAAGTATAATCTGGGTGCCTTCAAAAGAATAGGCATTTTCTAGGCAAGCGCGCTTCATCCTAGATCTCATAATTATCTACCATCACTCATCAGACATGATTGTAGTCAAGCGCAAGCCTATCAATAATAAAAAAATGTAGATTTGTCTTGGTTTGATGTCTTGAGTAGATATAGGATAATAGTCTAGTCATATAATATGGTTGATACCGAGGTAGGTATATGCCAATTTAATACAAAATCAGTACTTACTCACCTTCTTATTATATTTTGGTACATAGTATGTACCTACAATGTCGAATAAAATTACACCTTAGAAAACAAAATAGTACAAAAGGGTTACACCCGGTATCCACGCAGTTTGAACAAAAATCCTTTACAGCATTGGGTGCATGAAAGAGATCGCTAGGTAGCGATAAGGCCGCCAAATTGTGTACCTATTCTTTGTAATTTTTGCGTTGTCCTTTGTTTGACTTTTTGGTGTGCAATAAAAGTATATTCATTCATTCATTCATTTGATAGAGTCGAAAATGTGCGTTGAAACAAATAGTTCAACTGCTGAACTAAAAGATTACTCATACCACCGCATACATTAGGCACTTGTTTTTGACCTACGTAGGTAAACTGACTTAGTGAGTTCGTGTAAAGACGCTACGAGCTAGAACCAAAGCAATCTAAACCAATATGATTTAAAAACGAAAAACGAGTTTGGCAAATCTTGTTAGTTTATTTCACACGGTGGTCAAAACATATTTTGTTCAAGGGTACAAGTTTTTGTTGTGCCAGGTGAATGAAATTAAAATTTCGATAAATATTAAATTGACCTTTACGTCTTAAGATATAAATCATAGCCACAGCCCACACCCAAAATTCATCATTCTAAGAAACATGAATCGTCATAATAAAGATTATAAACCATAGAAATGATTGTTTCCGTTTAATATATTTTTTAATTGTAATTTTACTTTTATAATGAGTATAGTATTTTATTATATCTAATTATATTCAAACTTTTCACGCATTCATTACAACAACATTTAGATAGAATAGATAGATACAGTAAGTATAATACAAAAGCGAAAGTATAATGATAAAATATAACATATTATAAAAATATGAGTCTGTCAGTTAAAATGAATTACATGTGTATACATGATAAGTACATGTACAAACAGCTTATGCATTTAATTAATAAACCGTTCGGTGTGCTTGAAAACCAATGACAGTCTTAGCTATAGATATTCTACGTAGAAACACACGTTTGTCGGCAGAAGCTTGCGCCACAGCGTTTATGACTGAGTTGCGAGTTGCGACACACATCCAACAAGTTTAATAACGACAGAGATAATCCCATTCTTATCAACCGATCTAACGCGATCTACCTATACTGGACTCACCACAGAGCCAGGCATATCGTTTCAAGGACATTTCATAATGCTTAAATAAAATCAGGACACTACGTACCTATTCGTCTTATAAGTTTTCATAATATGTGTTCTGTCTGACGCACTTCTACTTGCGACTAATAGCAGTTTGCATAGGTACTGAATTTGGTACAATTCCATTGAATAGAAGTAGAGCAACATTTTACAGGTGGTACAAGTTGTGTCAAAAACTTTTATTTTAAAACATAGTAGGTACCTGTCTTCCCTAGGTTAAGCAGTTTCAAACTTCAATGTTGTATATTTTTTTTGACGAGTATAAGAATAATATTATGTTCTACCGTCTGTATAGGTTCCGTATCATATCCACTTTTACGTTCATTATTTACTATTCACTTTTAATTTTTACTTAGGACTTAGGTACCTATTTAGGTCTTATTTGTAAAGTATACAAAAAGAGAAATTTGAAACTACAAATAAACGATTTAATTTATTTAGGCAGGTGGGTTAGAAGCTAAGGTTCATTATGTTTAAGTATATAGTACCTGGATGACCGAGCTTCGCTCGGTTTTTTTTTGTAAATTGTAATTTGGAGTAGAAACTATATTTAAATATGAATTACATAGGTACTAATGTAATGATGAAATATGAAAAAATATTTTTCGATCTTATCGACATAATAATAAAAAAAAATATGAACTCGTAAGTATGGTTAAGGGGAAATCAACGACTCTGCCCGCGAAATTCAAAATTTTCATTGTTTTTTTGCAATTTGTTCGCTAATTACGCATTTGTGAGAATGGCAGTAACGTCTTTGCATGATTATATCAAAATCTTTGCATAAAAATGTTCTAGGAAATTAGTCCGAGTATCGAGTTTTATGTGAGTAACTCGCAAATCTCGGACTAATTTCTTTAACTCGACACTTTCGAGCAGAGATTTGTATATAAATACGTAAAGAAGATATTGGGATTATCGCAATTTGACTGCCATAAGCCTATTATGTCTTATTAGGTTAAAAATCGCGAAAAACCACAAAAAAATTGAATTTCGCGAGCACACCCGTGGTGTGCTCCTTAAATAAAAATCACGAGTGTAATTAGTTTAATATTTATATATTATACTAATACTTTATTTTTAGGGTTCCATACCAATTTGGTAAAAATGGAACCCTTATGGTGAGACTTTCTCCGTCCGTCCGTCCGTCCGTCCGTCCGTCTGTCACACTCGATTATTTCAGTAACTATCAAAGCTATCGACTTGAAATTTGGAATAGTTATAGGTAATAGTGACGCGACGTCATAACAATCGTAAAAATTTGAAAATTATTTTTATTTTTATATAAAAAGGGGGAAAACCGGACCTTCGATTTTTCTAAATGAGATAACAATATTGAGTGGGGTATCATATGAAAGGGCGTTACTTGTGTAGTCTTAAACCGATTTTTATTTATTTTTATATCCGATAGTTTTTGATTTATTGAGCAAACTGTTGAAAAAAATACCGTTCCCCCCCTTATCTCCGAAATTTACCAATCGAAAAATCTGAAATAATTATGATCAAAAGAAGTTAATGTATATTTTACAGGAAAAATAAAATCAACTCACTGACTAATATACTTTTTTTGATAATAACAATAATCCGCCAAAAACAAAGTTACGTTTGCGGTTTGCCAACAAAAGTTTTACATGTAAATTTTACTCGTAAATTCATGAATAAAAGTGATTCTTTCAATGTTTTACTTCTTTTATGGTATGGAACCCTCGGTGCGCGAGTCCGACTCGCACTTGGCCGGTTTTTTACATTACATCAACCAATTACGTAAGTTATTTTATTTCGAGTGTTTAAAATTATCGCTGCCAACGGGAATTGAACCCGTACCCCCTAGCTATCACAGCTGAGTGCCCTGCCAATTGTGCCATGGATTATCTTGCTCTGTGGATGGCACGATAATTTTGATATTGGGAAACTACGATTAAAAACCAATTTCAAAGGCCCATTATTTCGAATGGAGCTAGCTTTGAACGAGAGAATACCACCTTGCCCCTTTTAATGTTGTGCCCGCAAAACTCATTGCCATAAACTTACGATGTATAATTATTAGCCCACTATCATAGCTGGGCACCGTTAATCAAATACTTAACTTCGTTAATCGTTAATCCGTTACAAAATAAGTAAGCTTCGTTAAACGTTAAAGCGTTACTTTGCGGAAGAATTAACGCAAGTTAACGTTAATCGTTAATCCGTTAATATACCTACCTATGTAAAATTGCCTTTTTATATCGTTGCGTTACTGAATTAATAAAACCTGTTGAAGTTAGTTAAAAGTTAAACCGTTAATCAAAATGTTAACTTCGTAAATTAACGATTAACGGATTAACGAGTTAATGCCCAGCTATGCCCACTATTAGCAAAAACTAAATAAAATTTGAATTTTCGCGCCCAATTCGTTGACTCCATAAAAAAATTAGTATTAAGTACTTCTCGTCAATAGATGTCAGCAGAAAGAGTCATATTTATTGTGTCGTTAAAACAGTTGGATGCCTGTGCCATTATAATAGTATTGCTATTGGCCAATAGATGTCACGTTGTTTCCTAGTTTTCAATATATCGAGAAACAATATGAGGTAAATGAGTATTGTTGAGCAGAGTTTTGATTACAAATATGAGATGCATAAATGTTGTGTATAAACTATATAAACTTAGGATGTATAAGCCCACTAAACCAGAAAACTAAATAAAATTTGAATTTTCGCGCCCAGTTCGTTGACTCCATAAAAAAAATAATATAACTTCTCGCCAATAGATGTCGGGAGAAGTCATATTTTACCTTTAGCATTATAATATTATTCTCGTTAAAACAAATGCCAGCCGCGGTCATTAAAATTCGTTTCACTATTCGCTAATAGATGTCATGTAGTTTCCCAGATTTCAAGCCATCGGGAAAAAATATGAAGTAAATGATTAAACTTGGTTGATCAAGCTTTGCTTGGTAATATCACAGCCACTCACCAATAGATGGCAGCAGAAAATTACTGTAATAGTTTAACTTTTTGCCAATAGATGTCAGGAATAGAGTAACATTTTTTTTATTGGTAAATACGACATTTAAAAAAAATGAATCCTAGCTAGATCGATTTATCGCCCCCAAAACCCCTTGTATACTAAATTTCATGAAAATCGGTGCAGCCGTTTCCGAGATCCAGATTATATAGAAATATACATATATACAAGAATTGCTCGTTTAAAGGTATAGGATATTGAAAAGATGACGATAAATACTGTACTTTAAGATTTCTAATCGAATTGAAGTACGAAATCTTCACATATAAAGTCGTATAACGTATAAAACCTCCGATCATTTGCATACCGGTAAAGCGTGTTTGTATTATTGAAGACGTTCTATACCTGCGATTCCAGCTATAATTAGCCTCAAAGTTCATAATTCGCTTTTGAAATCTGTGCTTGAAAAATATAATTTACATTTACCTTTATTAAAAAAACCGATTGATATTGAACAATAATTTCCCCACATAGTGTATGTTTCATAATAAATTAAAAGGATTTTTAATCCCAGTTTTATTAATAAGGCGTTACTAACTATCTGCTTTAATTATAAAGGATAACATACATGACAGGTTATATTGTGAAATAAATAATTATCACCATTATATGTAAAACTTTTGAAAACATTTGTAAGTAAGTGCCTGTAAATGAGGCCTATATTTAAATCTAGAATCGATATTTATTATTTGTACCAAAAATTCTGGTGAATTAACAGTTAATAGAACATTATGAAGTCCTTAAAATACCGTTACTAGCTGGTAATACATGATTTAGTGTAACATTTCAATAAGGTTACTAGGGCAGGGCGACACGGTATGGCACGAAAGTGGTTGTTATCTAGGAATAAATGGCCATTAACTCAAAATACCTATAATTGATAACCGTTTTCAAAAGTATAAACTAAATACTTAAATCCCTCATAGTATGCAGTGAGTGTACAAAATAAATTATTTTGCAATAGCCATAGCGACACGAAACGACAAGGTTATTGGCATAGGTACCAGCTCTTATGCTATGTACCTATGCTTATTACATTTTGTGCAATCGAGGTACCTAATTAATATAAATTTGCCACAATACAAAAATGTAAAGACATCGAGAGGGCTTAATTGGCTTAATAAAACCAACGTGAATTTAGAACCTATTTAGAGTATCTTTAATATTATGTGACTGTTTGAAGACCCGATTAAAAGTTTAGAGGTTACACAAATGTTTGTTGTGAACTTTATCGATTAACTCCTACTGCATTTAGGTTCCAAGTTGTAATAACAGGTTATTTATAAATATAATTACCAACTTATATTTGAGGACTTTTTAGTACCTACCTAGGTATTTATACGCGTTTTGAGCCTTTCTAGATTATTCGGGACTGTTTAATTTTAAACATTGCAGAACTAAAGGGCTGTTACAGGTTTAATTTAAGTTAACTTCTTTCAATGTCAATGTTAATAAAAAGGTATAAATTATCATGTCACCAATTTCGGTGCCTCATCTCAAATTATTACATAAACGTGGTGTATTTGACCTTGTTTTTGTCAGCGCTCGCTCACCTTACGCTTTGTCGGGTCATTTTAGTTATATATTTTGCTATATACCAATGATTTTTATGCTATATTTTTTTTTGTAGTTTTTATGGCCCATTACCTATTAAAAGTAAAACGTTAAACGATGTTCTGACCGATGACTAATGTAACATGTATCTGTTTGACTGTTTTGAAAAGCATTTTTATCAAATCAAATCAAATCATTTATTTCATATAGGCCTTACTTTTTAGCTCTTATAAATAGTCAGTAAAAATAATTAATTAATTAGGTACTATTATTAGTACTTACTAAGTTTACGAGGGTTTGAAAGCCCTGGACGCGTTACACTTTAATAATAAAACATGATGGTAAATAGTTTTTACACAACATAAAAGTATGTATAATAATATTATGCTACAATATAGCTACGATTAGGTAATCAATCAAGGACAATAATAAAATGTTCTTGTTCATCTCACGACTTATCTTACCTCTCTCATTAAATGAAAATGAAACTTGTCACAAACTTTCTATTTCTACGAGCAGATACAGTGTTGCACCCGGAGTTTTTTCTATCCATTTTTTTACAAATTATGTAGATATAAGTAGATCAAAATGATATTCCAGAGATGCCATATTGTCATCAAACGACAATTTTTGTTTGGTTTTCTACCATTTGATTAATTTTAGGTTCTGCTGGATAACCTAAGAGTGATCCGTAATCCTGCTTTAGAAACGCATACTAAGTTTCGCGCTAGCAAAAAAGTAGCTTTGACTCGACATACGAAACCAACTCATCAGTGCCTTACATTCGGTTTTCGTAATAATATGATTTGCAATCTCTTTCACTCTTCTCGGGCGAGTAGGTATATTAATATTTGCTAAGTGCTTGCCAACTTTATGTAATAGACGGTCCAGTCAAGACTCTATCCTCTTTGAATAAGGTTTTATATTTCAACCTTTTAGTGGGACAGCGTGGGTTATAAAATAAAGTTCCCTGACATCACCTAACTCAATAATATAACCGTACAATCGGTTGGATAAATAATCGGCAACTCATTGTGAACTGTAGTTTGTACTTTAGAACTTTAAAACAATATCTAAATGCATTGATCAATGCCAAACCTAATTATGGTAAAGACGTTACTATACCTTGATGCTCAGTAAGGAAAGTAATAGTGAACAAAACACAGGTCTGGCCAGAGAGTTGTCTCGGGTCACCATTCATGAAACAAATTAATCAAAATCATACGATGCATGTGGCAACTTGGAAATCGCATCTAGGTCATAATACCCGCATCAATAATTTTTTTATAATATATATTAGCATTTTAAATCTCAGTAATAACATTCAAACGTTGCAATAAATATTCGAAGCTCTAATTTTTCTCAAAACCTTCATTATTATTAATTCTTATAAGTATAGTGGTTAGCATTGCTCACGATAAAAAGTATACAATAAGTTTGCAAGTGGCAGTTGACCTAAACAGGCAGTGTGTGAAATTGTGAATTATTCAGTTGTTCTGTAATTAATTTTTGCACGCAGTTTCGTCCGCTTGGATTTAAGGTTTTTAATAAATATCCCCCATAATAATTAATATCCGGGTGACCGAGCTTCGCTCGGTAGTTTAACTACTGGCTAATAGATGGCAGCAGAAGTCATATTTTAATTATTTTTTTTTTGGTAAATTCGACATTTTCTAAAAATGAATCCTAGCTAGATCGATTTATCGCCCCCAAAACCCCCTGTATACTAAATTTCATGAAAATCGTTGGGCCCGTTGCCGAGATCCAGATTATATAGAAATATATATATATACAAGAATTGCTCGTTTAAAGGTATAGGAATATCTGGGTGACCGAGTTTCACTCGGTGGCCAATAGATGGCAGCAGTAGTCATATTTTTATTTTTTTGGTAAATTCGACATTTTATAAAAATGAATCCTAGCTAGATCGATTTATCGCCCCCAAAACCCCCTGTATGCTAAATTTCATGAAAATCGTTAAAGCCGTTCCCGAGATCCAGATTATATAGAAATATATATACCTACAAGAATTGCTCGTTTAAAGGTATAAGAATAAGATATAGGATTTCTTTTCCCTTTTCCGCCATTTTGTCCTGTGGCAACCGTGTATATTTCTAGGACGAACAGTAGCCCATTTAAGGTATCTATATTCAGCAGTAAAATAATTACGTTAATTGTGTATTCCCGAAAAAATCCATGGCTCATTCCAGATTGATGTATAACGCGGGCGTAATCGCGGGAATAACATAGGAAACTATATACTTTATCGATCGATAAAATAATTTAAAATAATAAAAAAAAATTAGAATTTCCTTTCTATGAAATGGTAAGGTATAACTTATCCGTATCTTGAAAAACATGTTAGCCGTCGACTTAGATAAGAGATGGTTACCGGGAACAATTTCTATGTACTTGTACTTTCCATTCACTTTAAGTTACTTGGCGAGACCGACTGCTATGCACAATTGGTCATTAAACGTTTGTAGTAAGCAAGGGTCAAAGGTGATGGAATTGCTTCAGGCTGCGATAAAATCAGTGAAACAAAACCTCTAACTATTATTTCTCGATCGAGTGAGCGTAGCGATGTCAAGTATTAATAAAAATTACATATTTATGTCCTCAGAAATGTAAACAAACTTTAAATAAGTTACATGTAAAAGAAAAATGAGAGATGAGTATCAACCGGGCGCGAAAATTCAATTTTTTTTAGTTTTTCGCAAATAGTTGAGTAATTATACATCGTAGGCTTATGACAATATGTTTTGAGACCATAAAGTTTATGAACCTGCATGTTTTTAAAGATATTTTGGTCAACAATTGTCACTTACTTCATACTGGTTCGCGATAGCTCCAAATCTGGGAAACTGCAGAAAACATTGCAGAAAATAATCTTTTGCGGGTTATTTGGGCCAAAACCCCTTAAAGAATGTGTACTTTCCCTTATTTCGATTTTTGGCGATGAAGGGGGATGTATTTCTGTTCATTTAGTCAAATCGGTTCAGTAATTACGGCGTGAAGGAGTAACTAGGGTGCACATACCAATTTTCAAATACAACCTTCGCCTTTATCATCTTAATATATATAAATCTCGTGTCACAATGTTTGTCCTCAATGGACTCCTTAACCACTTAACGGATTATAATAAAATTCGCACACCATGTGCAGTTCGATCTAACTTGAGAGATAGGATAGTTTAAATCTCAATCTCAATTTATCTATTTTTTACTACCCCTAAGGGCAAAACAACGTTTGCCAGGTGAGCTAGTATTATTATACAGTGTGATAACTGATAACATACAGACTTAATGACACTTGTGTGGTAAATAATTAGAATCGATAGAGAATCGTAAACCAACCGTAATCCGATTGACGGTGAAAGTGGTTCTGCAGCAATACTTTCGTTATCGTCGAGGTAGCCCGCGAGCTATTTTATGCACTGACGACCGTGTCTGGGGAGACGGACTGTATTCAATACTACGACGTTTTCTGGAAAATACTAAATGGCTAACTTAAAATAAAATAAAGATATTTATGAAGGTTGAGTTTTACATTGTCAGTTGGTATCGATTCAGATGCATACGCCGTAAAACTAAAACTTTAGAGTTTATATTTAACATGTCAAACTTAAAAATACACTTGAATACGGCTTTTTTGCATTGGATTGCTAAGGTTAGAGTCTCTATTTTAAAAAGCACTACTATTTGTGGAGGTTTTTGCTAGTTTTAGCATAATATAATTTTATCGTGTAGGGGACGCACGAAATACGAATTAGGCTCTCCAAATATAAGTTGACTAAATTAGACCTGTCAAGTTAATTTTAGAAAATAGAGCTGTAATTTCTGATATCCGAATATCATTACCGTTTATTGAAAAATAAAAAAAATACTTAAGATTTTCAAAATTAGAGATTTTTTGTCAATGGAATTGACTTACTTGTTTGATCTGTGATTCTTCCATACAAAAGACTTCAACGCGCTCACATATCGTAATGAGTAGATTTAAGATTTACACTTTTAATTGCTGCGTTAGTCCTTGCTTTTAATAGCTGTTTAATAGCTGATGGATTTTTAATCCATCCATATTAAAATTTTGGTAAATAAGTAACTAATGTAAAATAACAGTCACATGTCAATACGAATTATTACGTGACGAAGGTTACAATGATTTAAACATCTAAATATTATCCTATTATTTTGAGGTCGTACAGTTTAGAGAACATGCTAAGTATCATAATTTTATCTATAAACATCCACACTCCATATTGCCACTAAATATTATTTCCGTTGTCAAAATAAATAGAGAAACCAGGAAGATATTGTATGTGATAAAATCTTCTTGTGATCACTGCATCACCAAGGCAGGTACTACTCGTATTACATATTCTATGTCATCAAACTTCACTGACGGCCAAAGTTTGTATGTATATAATCTGCTTGTGTGTGTGAATGTATTAATCCTTGATGTTGTAAATACCTACTTGACCGATTTGGCATATTCTAACGTGGATCCAATTTATAATCTATATCCTAGATCAAATAGGCTACTTATTATCCCGGTTAAATCCATGGTCCCTGCTGGATTAGCATAAAACGGAATTTCAAGTGAAATCGCGGGTTAAAGCTAGTTTCATATAACTGTAAAATAGTAGTATCTATTTTCTTTTGGTAGACTTTTGTTGTCAAAAATGCGACGTCACAAACGGGGGTTCAAAATTCATAAAAAAAGAATTAGATTTAGCTGTACTTACTCGTACTTACACTCATCAGTGGACGTCAAAACGAAAATGTTATTCAAAGTAACACTTGTATGTTCCAGGTAAACCGGGCACAGACTACCCAATCCTGGGAGCCGTTCCATACACCAACTTCTACTGTGACGAGCAGCCTTACCCAGGCTTCTTTGCTGATATGGAGACACGTTGTCAAGGTAATATTAATTAAATGTTTGAGAGATATAACTTAAAGGTAGGAATAGTTATACCACGTTATATTCTGTGTTGTGATGTTATCTTTTCCTTTGAACTTCAAATTACTGATGACAAAGAAGAACAGAACAGAGTATTATTATTGCACCGCTATTCCAAGTTCTAAGGCGTAGGGCGTAAGGTTTCGAAGAAAGCCATGTTTTATGCAAAGATAAAATAATATAATTTCGTCCCTATGATGCAAACTGTCCGTGCGAGCATGTATTTATTTAAAGGCTGAATTTATCTACAAATGAATAATTTAGACACGTAAATGATGTTACATTAAATTACGTAATTAAGTAGGTAATAACATTATTCTTTCAATAATAATTATAATTCAGGAAATAAAAATAAGTAATGCTTTTAACACCAAAGCAGTATTTTTTTACCAAATACAATATGAATTTACATGAGGATGATAAATATAATTAAAAATTTCTTTATCACTACAATGGTTTTTACAATTATAAAGATGATGTGAATATTTGTTGCTCTTGCCTACTAATTCAATTTGTCTATATTATGGAGATAGGTTATTATTTATACACTGCATAAAACACAACGGCTACTTTTTGTCCCGGAGAACTCAAAATCGATCTTGGCATGGGTGAAGCTGCGGGCATTAACTGGTTATTATGGTTGTTTAAAACAAGAGCTAATGATATTTCGTGGTTCGATGATATATTGATGTAGGTCATACAATACATCGTATCATTAAAATCAAAATTGCGAACCAACCTTGACATATTATACTTATTTTAATAACGCCGATTATGTTTCTTGACGAATTAGTATAGTTGTATGTTATACTGTGTATGTGTTTGTTGCCTTCACATCACAATTATTGAACATTATAAGAATCGCTTTGATTCATGAAATTTTCGAGTATTATTTACATGTAGGTACTTTTGTTGGCAAACCGCAAACATAACTTTGTTTTTGCCGGTTTATTGTTATTATCAAAAAAAGTATAATAGTTAGAGAGTTGATTTTATTTTTCCTGAAAAATATACGTTAGTTTCTATTGATCATAATTATTTCAGATTTTTCGATTGGTAAACTTCGGAGATAAGGGGGGGGAACGGTATTTTTTTCGACAGTTTGCCCAATAAATTAAAAACTATCAGGCATAAAAATAAATAAAAATCGGTTTAAGAATACACAAGTGACGCCCTTTCATATGATACCCCACTCAATATTGTTATCTCATTTTGAAATTTTGACGACCCGGTTTTCCCCCCTTTTTAAATAAAAATAAAAAAGATTTTCAATTTTTAATGATTGCAATGCCGGCGCGCCGCAATTACCCACAACTATTCCAAATTTCAGGTCGATAGCTTTAGTAGTTACTGAAATAATCGAGTGTGACAGACGGACGGACGGACGGACGGACGGACGGACGGAGAAAGTCTCACCATAAGGGTTCAATTTTTACCAAATTGGTATGGAACCCTAAAAAAGGAACATTTTAGAGCAAAAAAAAAACATCTTGCGGGATTTCAAAGGTTTTTACAATGGTTTTTAGAATAATACGTATGAACGAAAAAGGTTAATCGAATCAGCTAATTTAATATGAGACATCACACTTTTGTAAATTAAAAATGAGGTAATTTTGTAAATAAAAGTGGGTAATTCACCACTCACTAATGCTTGCAGCTATTGAAATATTTTGCATTTTTAACGATTTATATTCCTATGTTTACCGTATATTCTAAAGTACTTATAATCCAAAAAGTTTCATATAATTAGTACCTACCAGCGGGGTACCTATTAATCGTACAATTATTATAAGATAATTTATACTTGTCAAGTCGTGATCTGTTTCTGTAAATTTTTCGTGATGTTGCTTTTTGTGTTCTATTTTCGGTATTTGACCTTGTTCTCCGTTGATTAGGATGTAATTTGACCTTAAGTTCGCTGAGATCAAATAAATGATTGCGTTGAATCCCGGAAGCATTTAAATCATAAAATGTTACATTGGGAGCGAGATCCTAAAACGTTGATAAAATATGTATTTATTTATTATTAAATTACATAGCCAGGGAAACATTACAGAGCAATCTAATTCGTTACCCTGGGTCACATAGTCCTTAAAAATAGAAAATGGAACATCACATTAAATAAAATTAATCATTACATAAGAATATAGAGATGTAAATTTGGAAACTTCTCAAAATGTTTTGATCATCTATGTAATATATTCCACAAGCTCATGTTAAAGTCTTATTTTTTGCTCTCCATTTGATATTATGAGCGCGCCTTTACTGGTTTGGATTCTTATATTATCAATGTAAAACTTGTAAATTGTAAATTGTGCTCATTAATTCAGAAGTTTTTAGGCACTCTGACAGATGGACAGATAACACATCAGCAGGCGGTCAAACGCAAAGTAAACTCGAAAACCTCGCTTCACTGCGTCAATTAATTTTCGTAAGCTAAAAATATTTTTTTGAATGCAATTGACATTTTGAAATTGGTTTTGCGTTCGCATATTTTATCATAAAAATGTGATTTGACCCATGATTATTTATTATTAAAATTCAGATATTAGGATTATAATACCCCGTTTTATACTCGTATATATACCGGCTTTAAAAATATGAGGAAGTGTTTGGAGACGCTACAATTATTGCAAAACAGGCCAAAAGGTTAATTTACGAGGAAGATTTGAAACATGATTTTATAGTAAGTAGGTTAGAAGTTATTTTGTCGCAACGTTTTTAAGTAAGCAGCTACGTAAATGGTTTAAAAAATTTCGTAACGGACTTAAGTTCCAGATATGCTACCTAAAATATAGCCTCCTGTAATTTACAACATTCCATAATATGACAAATAGTTAAGTGGTTAATTTTTCTAATAAGTTCTTACTTATGTTGCATATGCATTTTTTAAAGCTACTGCAATGTGTGTCATATCACAGAAGCTTAGATACAATTGAGTTCCGCAGTGCATTAATATTGGTTTGTATGAAAAAAGCATCCACTTCTAGGGTAACATACCCTAGAATAGCTACACTTTTTAACCGACTTCAAAGTTGTGTCGTGACTTGTCGTGAAGACTTTAAAAGGTGGTTTTGTATTCGACCCGTATGTTTGTATGTATGTTTGTCCATGATTATTTCCACGAGAATTTGTAAACAGCAGGCTCAACTCAAAATGATTTGCGAATTTTGATTTGATACCAACTCTAACTTTTGTCTTTATTTATTTCAGCGTGGCACTACTGCGACATCGACGGTCGCCAAGCGTCGTTCCTGTGCCCCAACGGCACGATATTCTCGCAGGCGGTGGCGTCCTGCGACTGGTGGTTCAATGTGCGCTGCGCGCTGTCCCCAGCGCTGTACCCGCTCAACGCGCGGCTGTACCGGCGGAGGAAGAAGCAGAACAGACCCAAACCGCACAGGGTCATAGACAAGAAACTGATTGACGAGATATTCTTGTAAAAAAATCCTTCGTGGTTTCTCTTTTTTTTATTCGAATATTTTTTGTTAAATTTGCCTTTTTCTATTCTCTTCTTTATCGAAATACTACATCTCCCAATCAAAATATCACATTCAAATTCCACATTAGGGTATTTTTACTATGGTGGTTTTGCGATCGTAATCGTAAATCGTAAGATTTTTTTGTGATTTAGGATACGTGTGATGTTGGTACAATTAATATAAGCTTATATTTAGTTTCACCTGTCACGATGGTTCTATTTGTTTGTTTGTTTGTCTGCAATCAAATCTTGTTAAATTAAATTTAATCCGCATGCATGTGTAAATCTGATAATGAAACCGGAAAATGGCCATAGGAATTCGGTAGATAAATGACATACAACCTCATCGATTTTGGACACGTTTGATCCATCTTGACAAATACTTTGGTGCTAGATGATATCCAACCAGGGTCTTGTGTAAGGAGAATACAGATAAAACGTATAAAAGCTCTTTTGTAAAAATATTTTTTAAAACAATAACTTGTTTGAAAAACGATTCGTACGTGTTAGTGGCTTTCATAGTTTTTAGTTTTCAGACTTTAGTATTTTGATGCTCTACATTCTTTGAGGTCTAGTAGAATCACGTATTGCTGCCTGCCCACTGTTTTCCTCTGTTCCGTGCAGATTGCCTAAATGTCAATGCAACAAAAAGCCCCTTCACAGACAGCTCGTAAGCGTAAGCGAAGCGTAATCCTCGCGTACGACGAGAGCAGTACGAGCACGAACATTATCAAACATTTCCGCAGACGAAGCGGTGTTGCAGCGATTCCTAGGAAGCGTAATTGTCATATTGTTATTCGTAGCGTCGTAACGATACGCTTACGCTTACGAGCCGTGTGCGAAGCGGCTAATAAAGTACCAATGTTCACTCACTAAAATTATACACAATTGTCAAAAAGTATGTATGAAACAAAAAATTGTCAAATGCTATGTACGTATAGTTTTATCATATACTACGTTTAGGTACTTATCAGTGAGCCATAATTTAGGTTATTGTAAATGATAAGAAACTTGTCAATATGCTTGTTTTTTTTATTTGTTGTAAATATAGTTAAAGTGATGTGGAATAGCGTAAAAATAATGTTTTATTTTTCACAAAAAATTGCTAATAGTTTTACTTACTTATTCATAGTTCCATTGATTATTATTTATATTCGTTTTTTTTTTTATTATGGATAGGCTTGAGCTTAACTTCAATCATATCTGATGAACAGAAATGATGAGGTCTAGGATGGAGCGCGCTTGCCTACAAAATGCCTATTCACTCTTCTCTTGAAGGCACTCAGGTTGTACTTGGCTGGGAACACAGAAGCTGGAAGGGTGTTCCACACCTTAGCGGTAAAAAATTCAAAATATCTTTATTTCACATAGGCCTAATATACAGGCGCTTGTAAAAGATCCTTATGATATTTGTCACATTTGTATGGCGATAACTCCAAGTCGACTTAAAACTAAGTTTACGAGGGTTCCAACGCGCCCTGCACTGAGAGAGGTACGTATCAGAAACGTGGAAGAAAGAAATTATATTCAAAAACGTAGTTCGTTATTGAACATATTAAATTGAAATTTAATCAATAACGATCGTTATATTCAATATCGTAGAGAAGTTTGAAGTAGTACCTCTGATTTACAGAAAACTCACGATATGAGCATCCAAACGATTTACGTAGCCCGTAGGTAAATCTTTTTCGTAGAAGCAAGTAGCGCCATCTGTCAAAATTCTATAGGTACCTACTATTCGCTTGTACGAAAATGGTGTACTTTCGTAAATCGTTCGGATTCCCATATCCTGAGTTTTTTTATCGGTGTATATGTTACAGTCATAGTGGTTAAACAGCTATTATTAATAACTAGTAGTCCGCGTGAGGGCGCGGGCCACATGTGGCCCGCGTGCTGTCTTCCCGCCTATATAGGCCGACAATAATCCCCCTACATTTTCTATCGAAAAAAAAAAATTCCGCCATATTGGATTTTTTTTCAGCCATTCAATAAACCTTTTTGTCCTGATCACTTCTTGTCAAGAAACCGTTCTTCCATCTTTTATACTTTCCGAGATATCGACGAAATTCGAATGGCCGCCATTTTGAATCCGCCATTTTGAATTTTTTTTCAGCTCACTGGCAATTGGATGACATTTCGAATGACATTTGGTCGAGCACCCCCCACCTATCTTCAATACCCTCCCCGTGCTCTTCACCCGTCTTCGAAATCTTCAATCATCAGCTCTCTCCATATTTTTGTTCTTAATGATTTTTTCCCCTCTTTACGAAATGATTAGTAAAAAAAAATTTTTTCATACAAAATTGTTCAGGAGAGGTGATCAATCAGTGAGTCAGTCAGCACAAGCAGCTATATATATAGTAACTAGTAGGGCGCGTGTGTGCGCGGGCCACATGTGGCCCGCGTGCAGTCTTCTCGCCCATAAAGGTATCGCCGTCATCTCCATCGCCCATTGGAATCCGATTGGCAGTGAGCTGAATAAATTACCGAGGAGCACTGTCATGGTTTTAAAGATAGTTACGGGCAGTTCGAACAAAAAAATACGCTGAACCTCATCGGATGAGGTTTAGCGTATTTTTTGTTCGAACAACCCTTAACTATCTTTAGAACCATGACAGTGCTCCTCAATCATCATCCAAATTCTAGAATCATTGTCTCTTCTCATAGTATACGTACATTTTCCATGGAAAGATAAATTCCGCCACAGTGAATTATTTTCCATGCATCCCGTAGAACTTGAGATCCTGATCACCTCTTGCTAAGAAACCACTCGCGTATCTTTTATACTTTCCGAGATAGAACAACACGAAATTTGTATGGCGGCCATCTTGAATCCGCCATTTTGGTTTTTTTTTAGCTCACTGCCAATTGCCTGAAGTTCCGAGTATTTTTTGTTTCAGCAGTCCTCACCTTACTATAATACCTTGCCCATGCGCCTTCACTGTCTTTAAAATCCTCAATCATCACCTCATTCCATATTTTTCTCTGGTAGTCATCCAAAAATCCGCATCAAAGCACTTCATGTTTTACAACTCGTAGTCTCTTCAATATTCCCCATACATTTTCTATGGAAAACTAAATTCCGCCATTTTGATTTTTTTTTCTATTCATCGAATAGACCTTCGGGTCCTGATCATTTCTCGCCAAGAAACCACTCTTCCAACTTTTATACTTTTCGAGATAAACGCCGATGAAGTTTGTATGGCGGCCATCTTTTTTCCGCCATTTTGAATTTTTTTTCCGCTAACTGCCAATTGGATGACGTTTCGAGTGACATTTGGTCGAGCACCCCCCACCTATCTCCAATACCTTGGCTGTGCCCTTCACCCGTCTCCGAAATCCTCAATCATCAGCTCTCTCCGTATTTTTCCTCCGAATGAATTTTTCTCTTTTATACGAAAAGATTAGTAAAAAAAATTTTTTCCATACAAAATTGTTCAGGAGAGGTGATCAATGAGTCAGTGGCCAATCAGCACGAGCAGCTATATATATATTAACTAGTAGGGCGCGTGAGTGCGCGGGCCACATGTGGCCCGCGTGCAGTCTTCCCGCCTATAAAGGCTATCGCCGTCATCTCCATCGCCAATTGGAATCCGATTGGCAGTGGGCTTAAAAAATGACCAAGTAGCACTGTCATGGTTTTAAAGATAGTTAAGGGCTGTTCGAACAAAAAATACGCTGAACCTCATCAGATGAGGTTCAGCGTATTTCTTGCTCTAACAGACCTTAACTATCTTTAAAACCATGACCGTGCTCCTCAATTATCATCCAAATCCTAGATCATCATCACTTTTCATACTTTCCTCTGGCAGTTCTCTGAAGAACTGCGTCAATGCCTTGGATAGTTCCCTACTTATTGTAGCATGTACATTTTCCATGGAGAAATAAATTCCACCATTTAGTTTTTTTATTCATCCCGTTGAACTTAAGATCCTGATCACCTATTGCTAAGAAACCACTCTCATATCTTATGGCGGCCATCTTGAATCCGCCATTTTAATTTTTTTTCAGCTTACTGCCAATTGCATGACGTTCCAAGTAATTTTTGTTTCAGCAGTCCCCACCTAACTATAATACCTTGCCCATGCTCCTCGACTGTCTTCAAAACCCTCAATCATCATCTCATTCCATATTTTTCTGTAGTAATTCCCCGAAAAACCGCATCAAAACCTTGCATAGTTACCAACATATTTTAGTCTCATAAAATTCCCCATACATTTTCTATGGTAAAAAAAAATTCCACCATATTGGATTTTTTTTCTAACCATCAAATAGACCTTTTTATTCTGATCACTTCTTGTCAAGAAACCGTTCTTCCATCTTTTATACTTTCCGAGATATCGACGAAATTCGAATGGCGGCCATTTTGAATCCGCCATTTTGAATTTTTTTTCAGCTCACTGGCAATTGGATGACATTTCGAATGACATTTGGTCGAGCACCCCCCACCTATCTTTGATACCCTCCCCGTGCTCTTCACTCGTCTTCGAAATCCTCAATCATCAGCTCTCTCCGTATTTTTCCTCCGAATGAATTTTTTTCTTCTATACAACCCCATCCGTGAAAAAAAAATTTTTCATACAAAATTGTTCAGGAGAGGTGATCAATCAGTCAGTGAGTGAATCAGCACAAGCAGCTATATATATATTAATGACTGGTTACTATGGATAATAGCCAAATTGACTAGACAATTTGATAAATTAATCACTTTATCTGGATATTATTCATAGGCGCTGGTCACAGTTGGCGAAAGTGATAATACGGTCTAGTTGGCTTGTAAAACCCCCCCCGTTCTTCATCCCGCTGCTGCGTGGCGTGATCCGTGGCTGACTAAATTGTTGTTACGTTGATTCTTGAAATAATTAAAATTCTTAAAATACTAATTAAAGTAATAGTTTTCGTGAAATAATTTTTTTAAGTTTTACAATTTTAAGGTTAATAATTTAGTTTTCCCTTACACTTTTCAAGGCTCGTTCGACGGAGCCCCGCTTCGCGGGGCTCCTATTTCTGGGTGGTCATAAAAGAAAATAACCACTCAGAAGGATGGCGGGGCCTTGCAGGCCTTGCAGGATAGCTCAAAATCTGGGAAACTGCAAAAAATTATCTTTCGGGAACTAATATGAGATGAGTGGGAACTTTCGAGCAAAGTTTCTATTAAAAACATGATGCATTAAAAGTAGGCCCGCAAAATGCATTGCCATAAATGACATGGCCGGATTCTGCCCTCGAATCGTCAAAAAAAAAAAAAACATTTATGGTCAATAATTATTAATATGTGAAAATTCCTTTTATAATTAAATAAAATATATCGCAACAATTATATTTCTCTAGAACTAGCGAGGAAAAATCACAAAAAAATATGAATGTGAGTTGTTATTTTTGTTTAATTTTATTATTGGTAGGTAGGTACATTTTGCATTGGCGTTTGGATACACGTATAGTATAAACGCTTTTTTTTTTTAGCGCAGATATTAACAAAAAATATTACTAAACAAAATAATAAATTAAAATAATGCACGACGGTCAGAATTATTGTTTTAGTATGTACTAGCTGTTACCCGCGGCTCCGCACGCGTAAAGTACGGTTTTTGCAAATCCCGTGGTATCCTTTATATTTTGCGGGATATATAAAAAAAGTTCCCGAGTTCGACGGGCCAGTAGTGTAGTCTCGTTCTCTCAGCCATTCTCTCTATCAGCTGTCAACATGTTATCCTCTTTCACACAATCCATCCACCTCTTCTTTATTCTTTCTCTACTTACTAACCAAACTACTCTTATTCTGAGAGGAAACGTCCAGCTATTGTAAGGTGGAGGAGAAATTCAATTAGGTCTGATCGTTCGTTCCGCAAAGGGATGTAGCGTTCTGGTTCGCTGCTGTGTAGCAACCCGTTCCTGCTTTGCACGGGTTATCTTGTGGTGATTTTGCAAACTCCTATTTCTTAACAATAATAATGTACCTTCAGTTTCATGAATACGTAGTCGCACCATCAAAAGGATGATCCTTTTGATTGTGTATAGGTTTAAGTAACCGTGGAATGTTATATCCATTATTCGTCATCTCCTGAAACCACGAATTATGTCAAAAATCATTAAATCATGTGAAAAGTTGTACTGGTGATAACTGGTAGGACTCTTCTTAGAGAGTTCGGCTGGGTATTGGTACCATTGCGATAAAATACTTTACTAACAATATTCCTCAGCCCATATATTCATCAATATATTCATATTATAAGGCTCAGTCAATATATTCATATTATAAGGCTAAAAAGTCTTTACTTCATCAGCTTAATACTATCCAAAATATCAGAATGGCCATATATTATTTCGTTACGTAAAGACGAAACAACTTAAAATGAGCCATACGTTTATAGTTTTTATGTCAATTCTGAGTTCCAAGTTACTTGGACTCACGCTAAATGTTCATGTCTATAATCCGTCATCTTCGGCGGTCACTTACCATCAGCGAGATTGCAATTAAGTTTTAATTAGTGGTAATAATAATCTGGTCTGTGGTACACTTCGGTCGAGGCTGGTGAAAAACGACGTGGCTCTCCAGTCTCCAGGAATGTCGACAAAAGTGAAAACTATATCTCGTAATGTCAAAAGAAACTTAAAATTAAAATTATTTATCAACATTAATCTCTCAGTGCCATCTCAGAACACAGTGAGGCAACTATCAGTAGATTACTCCATGACAATTAACTATAACAAAAATCCCGTAGACAGACTTTGACTTCAAGTACCACGTAAATTGTAGAGATGGCGCCATACGGTATAAGGCGAAAGTTTCAGGCGAAGGCGAAGGCGTCTGTAATTTCTGAACAGCAAAACTGATGACTTTTGAATATTTCTAGAATAATCTTTGGAGTACCTTCTTTCTAACAAAAAAAGAATGAAAGAAATCGGACAGCGCGTTTATGAATTATAACTAAATACACATTTTGACTTTGAAGCCGTCTTCCAGGGAAACCATGCTGAATTTTGGAATAAAAAGTATCCTATGTCCTACCTCGGTATATGAACTAAAATCATGCCAAGTTTCATTTAAATCCATCCAGCGGATTAGGCGTGATGCGCGGTCTTGAAACAGACAGACAGACAGACAGACAGACAGACAGACAGACAGACAGACAAAAATGAAACAAATTACAGTTTTGGCTTCAGTATCGACTAAGGAGTGCCCTCCAACAAAAATTTTCAAAATATCTTTAATGTACAGAATTCGACCCGTTACAGTTTTATTATAAGTATAGATAAGATTCACGATTATCGCAAACAAGGCTTTTTATGCACAGCACTAAATGATCACGTGACTTTACGCAAGCATAGTCTTTATATGTATAGGTACCTAATATGGCTCGGTTGGGTTAGGTGACGAAGAGGATGGCCCCGCCATCCTCTTCGTCACCTAACCCAACCGAGTCGGGGTGCCCTCAAATCCCGAGCTCGCTTCGCTCGCTCCTAGACCCTTTATTAATACTATTATTTCATTAAAATATTAGCAAACTGGCAAAGAAATACGTTAGATGTCGTCTGAAATAACCTAACAAATTATGATTTTTAATAATAATTTTTCTTATTACTTCTCGTTAATTTGAGTTATTTACGAAAGCTAGTGACATTGTGAAGGGAATTACATAAAAAAATTCATAAATAAGTTAATAAACAGGTAAATAATCTTTATCCATACTTGTTTTATTACATTATCCAAGTCTTCGAAGATGGTATAAAAAATAGCTGGTTAATGTGATTAATTCTATGTCAATTATCACCTTATCCAAATTGAGTTGATATTATTAATAATGGCCAGATGATATGTATAATATCCGGATTAATCGCTTTGGCTGTGACATATATATAATATATCATCATTATGTACATTCTTGACAAGTAAGATTTTTTGAGTTTTGACTAAACTTTAAACATAAGCCAATCAATTACGTATAAAATTAGTCAGATTAAAAATAAATAAAATGTTATTATGCAAGTATGTATGACCCCACTCATTAAGAGTGGTTAGAAGAGCAAGTTTTCCCTATATGGTTTCATTTAACAGCCAACGATAAGCCCATCCTATCCCATAGTATAGTATCTTATCTTGAACATATTTAGCATCTTTGCCTACGTTATCCTATACCTTTAAACGAGCAATTCTTGTATATATATTTCTATATAATCTGGATCTCGGAAACGGCTCGAACGATTTTCATGAAATTTAGTATGCAGGGGGTTTTGGGGGCGATAAATCGATCTAGCTAGGATTCATTTTTAGAAAATGTCGAATTTACCAAAAAAAATATGACTACTGCTGCCATCTATTCGCCACCGAGCGAAGCTCGGTCACCCAGATATTTAAACCTTAGACTAGGTACCAAACAAGCGATAGCTGACATCAATCATACTCGTAAGCTCAAATCTCAATTATTATCAATTCAGTAATTCAGTAATTTTTCTGTAAAGTCTATTTCATGCTAGACATAAGAAGATGGTTTTGCTGTTAAATTAACTTCGTTCTCGACCTTTTCCGCTGGTAATTGGGAGTCCGAAAAATTTTGTTTTTTTCAGTTCCGCGCATTCAGCTCTGGACTATGGAAGCTGTAATTGGATTTTGCACTATTGGTAGGTATCTCTCTATCTCAATACAGCTATGAAATATAAAATGAAGGCATTGTTACCAATATCGAACATATCAAAAGTAATGAATAATGAAACTATGCTTTTCTTTTAGTTTTCCAATTCACATTTGCTACTTATTTACAACAGGCGCAAAGAAGGGTTTGCTAAATGATTCTGTAATAATAATTATAACAATATGTTTATTTTGAAACACTATAAATTTGGACTTGAGTTTTGGACCTGATGATAAATGAATATTTTCGTAGGTGCTAACTACAAAGAGTTGAATAGGCAATTTCTAACACCCTACATAACATCATCACGTGCTTGGCGGTACGTCATTGCTGGTGGGTTGCTCACAAGCCACGGCCGAAGCCTTCCACCAAACGTGATGAATATAAAATTACAAATAACCTGACACTTTACGGGAATCTAACCCGGTACACTAAGAAATAGATTTAAGACACCCGCGACTTCGCCACACTTTTATTTTATTTTTATAACTGAAGCACCAAGCCAGAGCCAATTTTATTTGGTGTTCTGAAACCATACAGCAAAAACTCATATAATGTAGTCACATTTCCTGCCCTGTTCACTTACTCGTCCATCCGTCTAGTCCACCAAAGAAGTTATGAACTTTACTACTAAAGAGGTTAACTTAAGCTTTCGACATAATTTTATTTTGATCATCATTTTATTTTCACCTAGGTTTGCCTTTCCGGTTTGTAACAATATTATATTAAGGGTAAGTACCATCCGGGCGCGAAAATTCAAATTTTATTCGTTAATAGTGGGCTAATTTATAATTTATGGCACAACATCTATGTGTCTACATTTATTTGATAAAAACTCTGGCTCAACAATACTCATTTACTTCATATTGGTTCCCGATAGCTCGAAATCTGGTAATATTATGCCCACAAAAGTCATTGCCATTAACCTACAATGTGTAGTTACAATTCAATTCACGAAAGATGAACACTGCGCAGAAAGCATTTTTTAGGTCCCCTTACAGGCGCGGGGTGAGGCGCGGGCGGCGATCATAGTTG
Source organism: Coenonympha glycerion (assembly GCA_963855885.1). Classification (NCBI taxonomy): domain Eukaryota; kingdom Metazoa; phylum Arthropoda; class Insecta; order Lepidoptera; family Nymphalidae; genus Coenonympha; species Coenonympha glycerion. The sequence goes on along the minus strand of OY979637.1, from coordinate 7,045,264 downwards.
AAAAGAAAAGTGTTTCGTTGTTTTAAATTGTTTTTGTTATTTGTTTTACATTGTTTTGTTACTTGTTACGTTTTCATTGTTTGTTAAATTATTTGTTGTTGTATGTTATAAATATGCCGCGTGGAAAAGGCAGTGCTTTGAATAGACAGTCGAGAAGGATGGTGTACGACGTGTTTGAATATTTTTCACGAGAATCTAACATAACAGAAGCTTACAAAAAAACCGCAGCGGCAACAAAAACGTCTTTATCGACGACGATCTTTGATAGCAATAGCGACTAGAGCCGGTTCCCAATATTCAATCTATCTTCCATTTGCCCTACTAGAGATAGCATTGTGACATAAGCTCCATACAAGTTACGTCAAATTTCTATCTCTAGTAAGGCAAACCATGGATAGATTGAATATTGGGAGCCGCCATAAATGTGTTGTACTACATAATATTTTCTATTCAAAACATTTTAATAAACATTTTAAACAACTTTCGTTTCATTTATGTTCATAACCAGCAATTACAAAATTATATATATTATTTTACAAACATTAAAATACTAGCTGACCTGGCAAACGTTGTTTTGCCCTTAGGGGTAATAAAAAATAGATAAATTGAGATTTAAACTATCCTATCTCTCAAGTTGGATCGAACTGCACATGGTGTGCGAATTTTATTATAATCGGTTAAATGGTTTAGGAGTCCATTGAGGACAGACATTGTGACACGAGATTTATATATATTAAGATTATTTTGTCTTAAGTCTTTTATTCATGAGTGTACATGCGCAGACGGCCGCCATTTGTGTTCAACTCTCGTGAACCAAACTTGTACTAACTACTAGTTAGTCTAATATTTGACAAAAACTAAATAAAATTTGAGTTTCGCAGGCTGCTAGGGTCAAAACACCCTAAAATAAGAACAATTTTTTCACATTATGTAATACTCAAGGTTCTGTTGTTTATCGGCTATGCAGAACTGTTTATAACATTTGTCCTTTTAACCAGCATATAACAATGCCAATTCATAATCTGCTGACGTCCGCCATTGTGCTCTGACGCTAAATTAATCGTGGGAGCGCAGTATAATACTCGTAACGTTTTTGCTAAATACTAAATACGTTCTCGTAGGTAAACGTATGGAAATAGTTAGGTACACAAACATAAAAGTACCGATAGACACACTTTAGTTACAGATACCTACTGCTTAAAAAATCAAAGAGCAATTTAATTCGTAATAACTCCTTTTTACGGCCCACTACGGCTAAGGAGTTTTTCTCAGTATAAGAATGGTTCAGCCGTTGCCATACTGGTTAATTACGAGTTGGCAGATTTTACATAATTTTAAGAACATTGTAGAAAATCCATAGGCATGCAGGCATTCCTCACGAATTTTCCTGCACCCATCAATGTTACAAACGCGTATAGCTCCAAAAAGAGGTTATTTAAACCATATTTCACTGCTTTGTCACTTAAGAGACCTGTGAACTACGATGTCTCCGTACATTCAAAATACCAAATCATTTGTAATTCGTGCATATTTCGATCATGTTGTATTGTTATTCGAATTCATATAGTAATAATCTATGCTTCTGGCCATATTTCGTTCGGAAATACTTCTTTAAAACGAAATAATAATCAATTTTGATCAAAATTTTTATAACTGTGTTTTTCTTTAGCTGGAAAATAAAAACTGTGCTCCTGAACTAATGCGACGTGAGATAGTGTAGTTTCTATTACAAAACAAATAAGCAGACGAGTAGAGAGCGGACTCTTAAGTAGGTAATGAGCAGATAATAAATTCACACTCATAATCTTTATCGTGTTTTTTTTTTCGAAATTTCACAAATCTTTGAGAACACCATGGTGAAATTTCAGTCATGCAGGTTTCGCTACGATGTTTTTCCTCACTAGTTTTTGCTCACTTGACCTTCCGCGAAGAAAATGGCTTTCTCAAGACCAACCCCTGGATTGTGTAAGAAAAATGTATTCATCGCTATCGTAATCGTTTATGAATTCTGGCGGGTAAAACTTGTAAACGATTACGATGAGGATGAATACATTTTTCTTACACAATCTAGGGACACACCCCTATGTAGGTATACCTAATCTAAAATTATCGAGTTACACAAATACCTAAATTAGATGGAAATTTTTCACCAGGCATTTTTTTCCATCGACAAACCGAGAACTTGGATACCTACTCGTAAGTGGTTTGAGTTTTACGATAACTAGCGGCAAGTCCAGTTTTATTATACCAAGTAGTCACTGATTCAAGACATCGCCCAGACTGATAGTTGCTGAAAAAAAGATTATGAAGTGACTCAACGAACGGTGACTACTTACGAGTACATGTACGCAGGCTCCAAAGTTGTAGATTGCTGACCGTAGCGCGCGGTGCTAAGGAGTTGAGACATTTAAAGTCATTTCTTACGCGAAGCGCGCCACCCGCACGCGAGTTCGACGACTTTCGGTTTCGATTATAAAACCGATATTTACGTAAAGTTTTGAATGAAAAGTGGTTCGAAATTTTTGAAGAACTGAATGTTGCACATATCTTGTTACCATGGATTTTTGGATGCTAATATTTTGCGGTAAGAATGATTTTAGATATTTGTTTGGCAAACTGATACTAAACTCAAAGACAATAGAAATTATATATTGCCGGATGTGCTTTGTATAAAAATATGATCATACGTTAAAAAATGTAAGCTATTTCAAGTCTAAATCTACCTTTTACAAATATTAGCAACGAATGCGTTAGATTATATATAATTTTTATATCTATACCTAGCTAACTTGTGCCCATGGTGAAATTGGGTGTTCACCGATTCCGCGGGAACCATATGAATTTTTCCGGATAAAAAAAAGCCTGTCTTAGTGATGGATAAAGGGATGGATAAATCAATATTATACACTACGAATTCTTTAATTGTGGAATCAAATCAAAATTGTGCAGGAGTATCTTCTTATAAAAATACACACATATCTACATTACCCCGTAATATTTATAATAGGTATAAGTGCGATGTACAGTAAGACAAGATCAAGGAATAAATTAGTTTTCATAAATTTAATAGGTTATTGAATTTAGGTATATTAACACTTAGGTATATTTGATACCTTGGGGGTCGTGGGACGAGAATGGTACAGATTTTTCAAGGATCTGCCTTTTATGACTTGGACGATGACCGGAATTCTGGCCTCAATATCACTCTGACCATATAAAGGGAATTTTTCTATATATTATATTTATGTATATGAAATATTATGTAGGTATAGTTATCAGTTATCCAGTACCCATAGCACAAGCTGTCGCTCACTTAGGGGCTAGATGCAATGTGCATAAATGTCCTTATATTTATATATTTATTTATTTCTATCTATATCTAAGTAAAAAAGGGGTCTGGACCAACAGAAAACACGGGGAAATGACTTTTCGTATGACGCAGTGCTTTACAGGGCACGGGGTGTTCATGCAGTACTTAGCACGAATAAAGAAAAAAGACAGCTGCGAGTGCAGATACTGTATGGACCCTAACGATAATGCAGAGCATACTGTTTTCCACTGCCCACGCTTCGCTCTGGAAAGAGAGAAGGTTGTAAGGGAACTAACTTCAGAAATTTCCGTGGGAAATCTTGTATCGCTCGTGACACGAAGTAGAAAAAATTGGCATACCGTGCAAAATTTCATGGAGGAAATTATAAAGATAAAGGCGGGAGATGAAAGGAAAGATAGATAGCTAGATTAGACAAGCGGCAGTGGTGGTAGGCCTAATGGCGGGTACATCACTGCTAGGAGCCAGGAGGGGTTTTTTAGTCGGTAAGAGTCCGGCACAGCGTCCATGAGGATTTTCCCCTCCTTTGTAAAAAAAAAAATAGTAAAAAAGGGGTAAGCAGCCAGCATTTTAATTACCCTGCCTCGTTACAGTGGTATTGATATTGAAGATGGCTTTTCTTTACTAAAATTAATGTTTTAAAATTAAAATTAACTATCATTTTTACTGTAACAATCCCCACTTTTCACTCGGTGACCTCACATCGAAATACACTAGTGGCGTGACGGTTCGGAACATTCTCAATGCCAATGTCTGCGACCAAATTAATATGACAAAAAATAAACAAAGTAAATTCGTTTCTCAGTTTAAATTTCATTGTAGTTTAAATGTAAATTCGAATAGGCAGCCTTCTTATGCATAAGGCACTTTGCAAATACTTCCTATAAAAATGTTTCAGAACCTACGTGAACCTTAATGTACGCTTTGCAGACAGATTTTAATACATTTTATTCAGCTCTTTGAACTACCTAAGAACCTTATTTACCTTGCACCTAACTATAGTCTATAACTGTTCATTTTCACAGCATGTAATTATTCGTTTTCATAACAGTGTAGCGCGAGTTTTTTTATCTCATATTAGTGACACAATTAACCTTCTTACAATGACCTAGTAAGTTTTTCTAAAGCTAGATATGTACATATACTTCGGTAAATATTTCCAAAGTGAACAATTTAGTCTCACAATTATCATTTAATTCAATTAGTGCAAACCTGCCTTGGTGGTAGAGTTTTGATTTTTCTTAAGAGCCTATTATTTAGGCCTATGTGAGAAATAAAGATTTTTATTTTTAATGCTCATTCGTTTTTCTACGTACAGATACATTATGAGTATAAGTGCGTATTCGCGTAAACGTCTAAAATGATTGGGTACTGTAAAACGGTTGCTTGCTAGTCAGGAGATAGTTATTCCGACCAAACGATGTATATTTACAAACTAGTTATTTATCAATGTCATCTATTGCGATAGATATTAGTTTGAAAACAAGTGCTGCATGCTCTTCTCGGCGCAAACCTGCTTTCTGAACGTGGCGGTCGAGTTTAGACTTATCATAGGAGCGTATTTAGGCCGATGTGAAAAATAAAGATTTTCTTTTTCATTTTCATTAAACAAATCCAAAATAGTACCTATTTAATTATTGAATTACTCAATTATTTTGCTATACTCCACCATATTAAATGAATCCGTGTAGGTAAACCTCACATTAACATATCTTACGAAAACTTTTTAACTACTACTTATGTACGTTTCGCTCTTAGTACTACAATACGTCCTGTATTGTAGGATGTTAAACTTCACAAGCACAAGTACCTATTACTGTTACTTTAAATAATCCTTTACGATAATTATATGTAGGTACCTAGGTGTAGGTAAGGTCTAGATCATGCACAATAATAGGATGAATAAAGATTTTTGAAATGGTGACAATTTGCAGATACAAAAAATAAGAAATGTGCAGCTAAAGTAAATGTTTCACGCCTATTCGTTAATTAATTGTATTGCGTTTGAATCTTGGGCTACACATTCGTAGTTACCGAAGAGATTACGTTAGTTCGGGCTGGCTAATAATTTGCGTTATCTAATTTATGTGTTTATCATTTATTACCACTGATTACCTGTTATGAAAGTTATGTTAATAATCATACCAAACAGCCGCGGTCCATTTGTTTTATTTTTAAATAACAAGGAAATAGTCTCGAGGAAGAACCAATTGCTAAGACCTATATGAAATAAATCACGTATCTACGTCCATGTAAATTGTAATCGAGGTTTGCTTTTACAACATTTTGCTCTATAACCCTAAAATAAAAAAACCGTCTTTCTCGAAGTCGGTTAAAAATTTGTATATATTTATTCGTGTATGTTACTATTAATTTTGTTCACGTCTTTAACTAATGTCGGCACATTTCGTAGTTAAATGTACTATCGTCTTCCATTTTTATTTGGCAACTAGAGTTTGAATTGTTGGCAATCTATTTCCACATATTTTAGGTGTTTCTCAAGTTAGGTAGTTCATGTTTACATAGGTATTATAACACCTTCATATGAAACTTTTGAAAGGCGACATTTTTAATATTTTCTGTAAGAAATCCGATATCTTATGTCGTAAACTCCATTCTCTATTTTTCAATTGACCTCTAAATATTAACTATCTATACGAGAAAAAAATTACCAACTCGTTAAAGTTTTTATTTTATATTTTTATACACTTTGTCCTTCCTTGTATGCGTAGTTTAAACTTAGAATTTTAGCTTTTCTAGTTCTTATAGTAGTAGTATCTTATTCAATAAACTACTTGCTTGTTGCTATGAATGCTATTTATTGAATATAATATGCAGAGACAGTTTATTTCTTCGGTGTGTCTTTGCAATAATATTTTTGCGCCATACTTTCACTAAACGACGATGTCCGCGGTTGTGTTTGACCCTGACGACCTCCACAACACATGTTTCATGTCGAGAGAAATTTAAAATCGATTAGGCATCAATATCCGAGAATGTACCGGGAACTTCGATTTTATAGCAGGAAGTTCATAAGACTTTCGAAATTAAGGTGTTCCAGCCAATTCAAATTTTAGTTTTTCTCAAAAAATATATTAACTAAACATTGCACCTGCGATTTGTAGTTAGTGTAATATTTCCTAAAAACTAAATAAAATTTGAAAAAACCTCTGATCTTTTGAGTTATTTGCGTTTAGAAAAATAACTTAGTTGCTTATAGCGGATGAAGAAAAACATCATGGGGAAGCTGTAAACCTGAAGGTTCAGAATTCTCAAAGTTATGAGGAGAGCTGTACCCAGCTGTGGGAAACACCGCACCGTTACTTCCAGTTCCGTTCAAGTTAGATGGCAGTCCCGGGGTCTTATTCTGTATCGTTCACTTAGTTAGTTAGTAACCCTAACTGGGTTATTAACTAAGAAAACGAAGGCAAAAAAAATTACCAACCTAGGTCGGTATGGTATCATATCAGTATACCATGCTAGTTGCTATCTTGTACAAAAAGAATACAAAAATAGGCATTTCGCCTCCGTTTTCTTAGTTAATAACCCAGTTTGGGTTACTAACTAACAAAGTGAACGATACAGAATCAGCACACAGTAGCAAGTTGTAGTGTATGACCTTAACTTTTAAACACACTATTAAACTATTATTAAACTTATTAGAAAAAAAACATTGCCAGTTTTTCAACATATGCTGTCTACATTTTAATCCACCTCCAATTTCATTCAGTTTAAAAGATTAATTGCATGCAGTGTACCTACTTGTAATGATTTCCCTCCCAGGCTTCAACAGCTTTTACTGATGTAATCCCTTTTTGACTAAAACTATAGTGTACTACTTTAAATTCTCTATTGTTGGGTGATACCGACCCTACACAAAGAAACCTCGTGTTTCTTTTACGCTCTCTTAAACTTATGATAGGTATGCTTAGCATACCAAATATGAACTAGGTATAGGTATGCATAGTTTTTAAACATTTTTTTAAATATTATTTATTGTTATCTACCTACTTTGAGAAAATTTATATTATACAGAAATGTATTATAGGTACTCGATTCATGATTCCAGTGGAATTATTATGCCACTGCAATAAACCCGTGAAACTGAAAGGAATACAATAAGTTCACAAGGGAAATCGTAATATCATACACGACGTATAAAAATACTAAATAGTTAGGTAATCACAAGTACCTAGGTAGGTACCTACTCTAAGGTTTCCGCATTGACGCAGAATCTCCAATCGTAAAACTGTAATCAGTAATAAATGCGGCATTAATTAATTTGAAAAGTTATCTTGTTCGAATGATAAAGTAATTTAATGAAAAATACAAGAAACGCGGATGTGGAAACAGCTTGTTAATGAAACATTTACTCGAATTGCCGACGTAGTAGTCACAACGCCTTTCAACCGCTTACTATAGCTATGACTGTATATAATGTGTATAAAATCAGTTTTGAAACTTTCTTGAACTAAACGTATTCATAAACATTCCAAGGAAGCTAAGTGCAGACAAATACATATTCAAACAAAGGATACACCATAAAAATGCTAACTAAGCAAACTTTTGTGCGAAATTGGAACAGTGAATTTATCTTTCCATGGAAAATGTACAAACTATGAGAAGAGACAATGATCTAGGATTTGGATGATGATTGAGGAGCACTGTCATGGTTTTAAAGATAGTTAAGGGCTGTTAGAACAAAAAATACGCTGAACCTCATCCGGTGAGGTTCAGCGTATTTTTTTGTTCGAACTGCCCGTAACTATCTTTAAAACCATGACAGTGATCCTTGGTAATTCTTTTCACCTCACTGCCAATCGGATTCCAATGGGCGATGGAGATGACGGCGATACCTTTATGGGCGGGAAGACTGCAGGCGGGCCACATGTGGCCCGCGCACACACGCGGCCTACTAGTAAGATATATAGGTAGACAGGTAAACTAGAGAGTTAGCGAGGTAAGCTTACACAATACAGGTACCGAAGTGATTAGTGATTACGAACGGACATCCCATTTGTAAATTATAGTCTGACATATACTTACATAAGTAGTTGCTTATTCAACTTATTTTTTTTCAAGATCAAAAAGGCATTAAGGCAAGCGCGCCGCCATCCATTTGCCATCTATCTAAACCTTATCACTGCTTTCTATCCGGAATGTCTAAAGCAATATATATTCGTAATATATATAAAATACTCTCGTCTCTCTCCAATCTTTGTTCACAAACTCCTCTGAAACGGCTCGACCGATTGTTATGAAATTTTCAGTGTATGATCACTCGATCTAAGAGCAGGTTGTTATCTATTTTTTTATATCCCTTATGGCGAAATAACGTTTGACGGGTCAGCTAGTATAATAATAATTATAAAAATCTATGATTTGTGCTACTAGGTAGCATCAATGGCATTTGATACTACTGACGGTAAGGATTCATTTCAAGGTTTAATAGGAAAAAACTGTGTTGGTGATAAAGAAGCACAACTATGATTTATCAGGGGGCACGGCAGTGCCCCCGCCAAAGTCAAAGCGCGAAGCAAAACTGCCGTACCATCTTTACAGGAACCATTTCGCCGCATTTTCGGGCTCCTATTTGAGAACCTCTGGATAAGACCAGAACGCTGAAATTTTCGCTATCCAGTAAGCTATAATCACATACTTAAAACCCAAAATTTCAAGTCTGTAGGTCATATAGTTCCGAAGTTATGCGAAAGCAAAGTTTCGCATTTTCGACACTGACTGACTGACTGACTGACTCATGATCATCAAAATAGAACTAGTACTTCCCATAAACTCAGAGAGCTGAAATTTGGTACAGAGTTAGGGTTTAATGGCCACATAAAGGGAAAACTATAAAAACTAGGATAATCGAAGATCTGGAGTACCTGATGGTGATCACTGCATTAATAACTTTGTAATTCCATATAAATTATATGAGATTACAAAGTTATTTATGCAGTTAATGTATCTAGAAAAACGGACAGAAATATTTTGTAATATTTTGAAGTTTCTACAAAAAGAAGTGAAATCCCACCAAAAACATTCTGTAAAAAACTAGCCAAAGTCAAAATGGAGCTGCTTGTTTATCTCTAAAAAGTACTGAAATCTAGACAAAGTCGTGCCAAGTCTAAGGTTCCTTACTGCGATTTCTTTATTATTATAGTTAATGTTGTGTGACTTGGCCGTTGAAGACCAAGAACCGCTACTCATTGACGATGAATTCTGGCGACAGATTGGTGCAATGGTGTCATGGAGCACCTGGTTTGAACCCTTGTGTACCCTTCAACGGCCAAGTCACGCAACATTAACTATAATAATAAAGAAATCGCAGTAAGGAACCTTAGACTTGGCACGACTTTGTCTAGATTTCAGTACTTTTTAGAGATAAACAAGCAGCTCCATTTTGACTTTGGCTAGTTTTTTACAGAATGTTTTTGGTGGGATACTCATTACTCGTTGCGACTATGGGAAATAAAAGAAATCCAAATAACCTCGTCTTTGGAAAAACTACTGTAAACGACGTAACTTCTTGAGCCTAAGACCCTAAAAATTGACAATTAAGTATCGTAACATATGATAAGCTCTATATGTACAAACACTCTTAAGAACTAAGTTTTTTAAACGGGATGTGACAAAATACTTAATTCAAACCAGAGCACTGGACTTATGGCTTTCGTTTCCTTCATTTTAGGTGAGTCACTCTGTTAACCAATATTTTATGGTAATATTTCGGCATTGCAAGTATGTGTAGATACAACTAGAACATACTTACTTACGTAATAGAAGTACAGGTTGTTGTGGTACGAGTTTATATTAGAAAGAATAGAACAAGGAGATAAAAAAAGGGAACCTTAACTCACCTTTCGTACATTGCAAATAGCTTTTTAGTTTTACCACTGGAACCCTTCTCCGTCCGTCCGTCCGTCTGTCACACACGATTATTTCAGTAATAATTAAAGCTATCGGCCTGAAATTTGGAATAGTTGTAGGTAATTGTAGCGCGCCGTCATTGCAATAATAAAAAAGATTTATCTTTTTTATTTTTATTTAAAAAGAGGGGAGAACCGGGTCGTCGAAATTTCAAAATGAGATAACAATACTGAGTGGGATATCATATGAAAGGGCGTTACTTCTGTATTCTAAAAGCAATTTTTATTTATTTTTATGCCTGATAGTTTTTGATTTATTGGGCAAACTGTCGAAAAAAATACCGTTCCCCCCTCTTAAGATAAAATAAAATAAATAAAAATAAAAAAGCCTTTATTACTACTACCACCTTACAAATTACAACAGATTAATTATTATTTCTTAACAGTCAATTTCTTTTACATTAATGTATAATTGAATTTTATCGATTTAAGACCATAATATATGTATATAATTTTTAACATTATTTGTATTACGTATTATAGTTTTTTTTATAATATAGTGCATTAATTAGGTTTAAGTTATCATAATATATAATTGTATGTATATTAATATAATGTAAACTGTGCTGTCTGGTCTATGTGGCAGAAGTCGCCTTCTCGGCGTAGGCCTCCCCCAATTTTCTCCATACTTCCCTATCCCTGGCTACCGTCATCCAGTTTGGCCCCACTATTTGGTTGAAGACATCTCTCCACCTTCTTTTTTGTCGTCCTTTCTTCCTTTTTGCGTTTATTGGGGTCCATTCTGTTAAACGTTTAGCCCATCGTGTGTCCTTCATCCTACATAAGTGCCCACTTCCATTTTATTAACCTTGTTATTTTTGTTATATCATTAAATTTTGTCCTATCCCTGATGTCACAGTTTCTAACTCTATCTTTCAATTTTATTCCTAAAATACTTCTCTCCATTTTCCTTTGGCATATTGCCATCTTAGCCTCATCTTCTTTTTTTAAGGACCATGTTTGGCAACCATATGTTAACGATGGCATGATTACAGTCTCGTAGACTTTTTTCTTGATGTCAAGGCCAACTTCGCTCTTCATGATCTCTTTCAGATTCCAATATTTATTCCACGCTAGAGTAATTCTTCTTTGTATTTCGTTTCCTGATTGGTTTTCGAAAGAAATTGATTGACCGAGATATATGTATTCCTTGACGTATTCGATTTTTACGCCTTCCACGGCAACATCTTGAATTTCTCCGTTTGTGAGTATTTTCGTTTTTGTAGCATTAAGTGTCAATCCTACCTTTTTACTTTGGCTCTCGAATTCCTTTATCATACTCTCAAGCCCCTGCGCAGTTTCAGAGAAAATAACTATATCGTCAGCAAAGCGCAAGTGACTTAGGTATTGCCCGTCAATTCTGATTCCCTTTTCCTCCCAGTCTAGTCGTCGAAATACCGCTTCAAGTACTGAGGCGAATATCTGTGGTGATAATGGATCTCCTTGGCGTACGCCTTTTCTGACGGGAAACTCATCTCCTTCTTTTTCCAGTTTTACTTTGGCAATACCTTTCGTATAGATGTTGTGGATTAGTCGAACATAGTTAGCGTTGACACCTTGCTCTAAAAGTGCCTCCCAAATAGCCTCATGCTTTAGAGAGTCGAAAGCTTTAGTAAAATCTATGCAACATAAATACATTGTTATGTTGTATTCATTGGCTTTTTGTAGAATTTGTGTTACCGTCTGCAGATGATCTATTGTTGAAAATTTTTTCCCCCTCTTATCTCCGAAATTTACTAATCAAAAAATCGGAAATAATTATGATTCAATTATTTCATTTGATAAGAATTAAATTCATTTGATAAGTATACGGTCAAAGATCACTATTTGAGTACCTAGTTGATACAAATGATGACTGTTATTTATCCATATTATCTTGTCCTTATTAGTGGACATTATATTATTATATTGTATATATTAGTTTATAGTTTGATGATTATGTATTGAATATCTTTGTTTATTTGTTTAACCTAGTTTATGTATTAGTTTGTAGTTATTTGTATGTATATAGTTTATAAATCTTCACCACCTGCAAAATCTAGTTCCTTTGTTTTCCTTTTCTCAAGGTTGCCTGGCAGAGATCGCTGCTAAGCGATAAGGCCGCCTTTTGTGCCTAAAATTAGTTTATTATGTACCTATTTCTGTTTTGTACAATTTCTTGTGTGGTGCAAATAAAGTGTATTTATTTATTTATTTATTTATTATGATTAATAGAAGTTAACGTATATTTTACAAAAAAAAGAATCAACTCGCTAACTAATATATTTTTTGTGATATTAACAATAACCCTCTAAAAATAAAGTTAGGTTTGCGGTTCGCCAACAAAAGTACCTTCTTGTAAATTATACTCGTAAATTCAAGACAAGGATAAAAGTTATTCTTACGTTTTACTTCTTTGATAGTATGGAACCCTCGGTGCGCGAGTCCGACTCGCACTTGGCCGTTTTTTTAGATTAGTGGAGCTTTGTTTTTACTGAGCTTAAATATTTTTTGATAATCAATTTTGATGTGGGTCTAGGCACTATGGCATATCAGTACTAACTCTATAATGTGAAATTAATATTATTATCATTATGAGTATTTACAAATTCACCACGATTTATTATTTTGATTTACCAACTAGATGGTATGTAATTAAAATAAAACTAAGAGAAAAATTAGTCTGCGGCTTTGCGAAATTTTTCTCAAATACACGTATAACATTTTAAATGAACTGGGCATAAAAGGGCGGGAGACCTAGTTTGTACATTCTCATTAATATGGAACAAACGAATGTAATAAAAGTTTAATGTAACCTCGAGGCGCAAACGTTGTAAAATGCCTATAAGTACCTATATATATTATTTTATAGTAACTAAAATAATAATCTACTTTTCATATTATATTATACTACCTATTATGAATTTATGAGCCTTGCGTTCCATGACAATCACGCTTCGTGGAAAGCTATTGGGTAAGTATGGTCTATGAAGCCCGTTTGCCTCGAAATTAGGTATGTACATGATATTCATCCAAATTATTTTTAGTAGGTACAAATAAAATAAAATATAATTTAAAATAAATGAAAGGAATACGAAGTAGGTATGCAATTGATGTTCTGCGTTTCTTAAATCTATTACGATTTTATTCCAATCGTAAAATTATTTAATAACTTTCTTAACAGGTTCCATTTATGTTTACATATACCATTAGGCTATGAAAATATAATATGTGTATGCGCCGCTACTCAAATGGATGTAGAAAGTAAAACATTTCATGTAAAATCAAAGCTCAAAATTATAATAATAATTACACGTACAAAAGACTTCAACGCGGTTGAAGCTCGCGTCTATAGCGTATGAATGTGAATGGATTTTTTTCAACGTTTGAAATTTTTATCTGACAACTTTTGTAGCAAATTTTTTTTATTGACCTAGCTTTATTATTTTTTCTGTTTTATAAAACCACGTATACTATATACTTGTGTAATTTAAGGCTAGAATTGTGTTAATGTAATTTTCCTTATTTGTCTTTATACCTAGGTAGTAGGTACCTATCTGATAATAATTGTTGAACAACGAAGCCTTTACGTGAAAAGAACCTTTGTTTGCGTTCCCACCATTACTGAGGCATTCATTACAATGTCAGATGTAAAGGTCTCTAGAACACAACATCTTAGCAGTGTTTACTTTGAGATCAAAATAGTACTAACCGTAGTTATGGTAACAGAGTTGGTTCCTAGGTTGTAAGCTGTGGGGATTTAACCCGAAGTAAATTAATTAGTAAAGGTGGGTAAGTACCTATGTACCTCAATTATTTTCGTTCCTTAGTACATATGTACGTATGTAATGATGAATCACATCCTTGAGACAAAAAAATTAAATCAATACCAACTAATGTCCGACTGACACCAATCGAACGATTTAGGCTTTTTTTTAAAGTTTTGATCGATTTATACGAATATTTCTCTACTAAATTATTGTATTTTATCCATGTGTTCTATCAACGCTTTTTAATACCTAACACAAATAAAAGATTTTAGTAGCTTGAAACTCCAATGTATCTATTAGTCCCTCAAGCTTGTATCATGTATTTAGATGGACAAGTTATTTGTTTTATCTCTAACTTTTACATAACAGCTTTACTTTTCATTAAAATTATTATTAAGGTTAAAACAAATCTGGTTTAGTAGGTGAAGGCGTTTTTACAAGCATCTCAAACGGCCATCTTGTTGCAAAACCAATTAGGTACTTACTTACTTACATATGTGAATGTTGTCATTGTCACAGTCTTCACATCCTGACGAGTATAAAGGCCTACCTATATGGTACAACCTAACCTTATTTTAAAAACTTTCTTTTGTTTATAAAAGACTATGGGTGTATGTTTCAAAATAAAATACAGTTTCACAGTTTGTTACAATTTAAATAATTTTGTGGTTTCTTTTATTAGGTACTGTTGTTTTGTATATAAAAAACTCCCAGAGCGTATAAGAAATAGCCCATCGATTTCAAACTTTTAAAAAGAGAGTTAAGGAACGCTATCTGTCGCTATCCTAAAATACTCATCATTATTAGCATCATTATTATATATATGTTTATTATATTCATTTATTATTTATTTATTCATTTTGTAGATATTCATATTAAGTATGTATTTTTAAGTATTGTATATATTTTACTATAGTATCTATTTATTTTAGTATTTATGGTTTACAGTATAGCATAATACTTATGTGCCACTTGACCTAACCCACTTTTCTCGTCACCATACTCACATCAGGGTAGCTGGAAGAGATCTCTTTTGTTTTATAGGGATAAGCTATCTTTTGCACATCATGTCATTACAAAAATCATAAAAAAATCACACACAAGTAGATATGGGTGATAGCTGTAGTTTATAAGATGGTACTCACAAATAAAAAAAAGAGTTCTGTACCACATTTTTGTTACATACATTTTTGTTTTTTCTCGATTGTAGTGGTACACGTTCCATTTATAACTTTGTTTTATTCTCATTATACTTATTTGTTTCATTTCATAATTACGGTTCATTCAATAAGACAGTTGAGAGGTAAATAAAACTAAAAATACATGTAATGAAATGAGTGACATTTCATTCATTTGAATTTGCCGCGCTTCGCGTATCAGCTGTCGCGTATCTATGTGTGGGACGCGCAGATTGTTTTGTGCATTTTATTGTTATAAAAACTAATAGAAAGAATGTGATTGAGGACTCGAGATATAGTGAACTTTAAATGTCGTTTCTTTGTTATTTCAGGGAAACAATTTGTGTTTTATTTTGGAGATCCTCAATGTCTTATAAAACGACATTTAAAGTTCACTATATCTCGAGTCCTCAATCACATTCTTTCTATTAGTTTTTATAACAATAAAATGCACAAAACAATCTGCGCGTCCCACACATAGATACGCGACAGCTGATACGCGAAGCGCGGCAAATTCAAATGAATGAAATGTCACTCATTTCATTACATACATATGCGTAAGTCACTGAGTCATTAACGCATGTTATACAACGATATGTATATTAACATAAATATATAATAATTGTAAATGTACAACTCATAAATGAACAGTTTTACCGGAAGCACAAATGTCGAAGGTGCTAAATGGTAATTTTATCTCTTTTACGAAACTCAAATTGTTAATAAATATAAGTAAAGAAAGTCGATCACTTGTTATTTCTTTGAATAGTATTTTCTCTTACTTGCTGCATAACCAAGCAAGCATGTACATGAAAATGAGGAAGTGTAGTTTACAATTCACCTCAATTCACCTGAGACTGGGGGAGCCAGCCACTCCTCGCTGGTGCTGCTTTACGCCAATTGGATTGATGGTCTGTAAGGTTGATAGATCCAGTGATATCTTGGGCTTCTTACAGGATTTATCTATACACAATAGACCCCGGGTATGTAATTCACTGCATAAAAGTCGGCGGCAGAAACGTATCTATTTTAATTTAATAACCTATCTTAACCAGATCTTTCCTGTCAGAGATAGAAATTTAACATAAAGTTTGTATGGAGCTTATATCAAATTGACATCGCGGATAGGGTAAGCCTGGAGGATTTGTTTTTAGTTTCGGATGCTAAAGAATACTAACAACCCACCTAAAATTAGGTATTTAAAATTTGAAAGTCAACTTCGTCCGTTCAATGGTTCACCATAAGGCGCGAGTCCACTCTGAGAATGAAGAAAGTTTGGCTACCACGCTGGCCGAGTGCGGGTTGGTAGGATTCCTATACTTACATACATTGAGAACATTATATAAAACCAAACTCTAAAACAGGCAAGAGTCCTAGCAACACTTTCCTTCATAGCTAGGCAAGTGAAATAGTTCAATTCCCCGATGGTTTTTATGCAGCTGAGATTTTAACCACTGGGGTATAACAAAATCCTGAAGAACTGTAGAATAATAAGGGTTTTCATTTTGAGGTTTATATCTGTTCTTGTTTGATTTATTTTGCGTTAAGTACCCACATTCTTAATTTTTGATCTATTTACTTAACGCCGCTAATAAGCAGGGTATAATTTAGATACGATAAACGGCGTATGCGGCAGGCGACAGCAACGGTGATAGTCGCTGACCCAGATCCGGGCTTGCTGTTGCAACAACGGCTAGCAAGCCCGCGATGACAGTACAGCCAACAGCTATCCCTTCTCCCTTCTCCTGTCCTTACGATCTCCTCTTAAACTATATTATACTTACCATAAAGGCGACATAGCACTGGTTAGTCACAAAATCTTAGGCAATTAAATTGCGGATAAGCTCCTATTACGGCGCATGATACACTTTAACAGAAGTTATGATTTAGCTGTCCATCGGGCATACAAAAACCACGGATGTCAGTTAAAATACCATAAAACCACATGTTTTAAGAAACGGTTAGTAGAGTTTCACAAAAAAATATAATGAGGTCCCAGTGTTTATTTTTAGCACCCGATTCAAAGTGGGGTGTTATAAGTTTGACGTCGATGTCTGCCTGTGTGTGGTATCGTAGCTCTTTAACGGATGGACCGATTTCGATGCGTTTTTTTCATTTGAAAGCCAGTTTCCTTGGGATGGTTCTTGGCTATGTTTAGTTAATATCGGTGTTGCAGTGTAAGGACATTTTTGGCGTATGATTACTTAATTACGTGCTTCACGCATGCCAGTACAGTTGACAAGCGTAAGAGGTATTTAAACTTTAAAATTAAGTTTTTTATTGTTATAAAAGATGTAAAGATCATTTCGTTTTTACTCATCTTTCCCAGACTTCGCAATTGTCCTTGGCTTTAAAATTTCAATTACGTGAAGATCGTCGACGGCATTGATATTACGTTTCATGACCGGAGCACGGTTAAGGGCGGTTGCTCGAACTCGTCAGGTTAATCAATTACCTTGATTATGATCACTGGTTAGGTACCAACCGTTTTAAATATTAAACTATTAACAACCTAAAAATATTCACTTTGGCAGAACATGAGAGCTTACGGCAACAGTTATTGTAGTGTCATGTCAAAATATCTTTAATTCACATAGGTCTCCATACAAGCTCTTGTAAAACGTCAATATGATATTTGTCGCATATGTATGCTGATAAGTATTTACAAGTCGACTTAAAGCTAAGTTTACGAGGGAGGGAGGAGTTCAAACGCGCCCTGCCCAGAAGAAGCCCACAACAAACTCAGTTGAGTTATGTTTTCTGTTATCACCACTTCACAATAGCTCCTAAAGGTATTTGAGCTAGTATAATTACAGCAGTTCACTCACTCCTAAGGATTTCATTCATGTAAATCATCTTTAATACTATAGTAAGCTTTATTACTTACCTAATAGGAATGACTAGAGCGATCTGCCCTAAGTTAATAATTCCCAATTCCTATGTACCTAAAGTTTTTGATACTATCTTTACCGTTCGTATTTTGTGTTATTACGTGATTCCTATTACCTACGTATAGTAAAATAATAGGAATATTATTTTACTATACCTACGTATAGTAAAATAATAGGAAAAGACACTTTGATATAATTAAATTACTGCATTTGAATTCTATAAAATATAACCATTTTAATGTCTCCCTTTTGATATCGAAAAAAGAGCACTTCAAAAGTCTAAAAATTTAAAACATATCAAAAGCCTGAACATGAATACTGAATAGCAACTAAAACTTTTTTTATATTTATTAAACAAGAAAAAAAAACACTGCGCGTAACATTTGTTTATGCTCTATGCTCTGTAACTTGTTGAGTGAGTATGTAATTCTTTTGTTAAACAAATAAACTCTTGCAATCTATATGAGTGTCCATATACCATCACTTCAGTCTGTAATTGCCGTGCTATCGGAAATTTATTAGGTGCCGCGTGTGGGATCTTCGAAGCATATTGTTTTGCCATTGTACCGTGACAATGAGCGGGAATGGTGAAGCAATATTCAGTATAGCCAATGATATAATTGCAGACCTCTGATATTGCACCCATCAATTAAGTGAAATTAGCATGGAATAGGTTGCAACATCCTCAGTAGTAAACGTAACCAATATGATGGGTAATAAATACATACTCGTACCTACTGATTTAATCTGTAGTAAAAAAAGACATGAGTGCCGTGGGATACTTGGTTAAGACCTAAACTCAATTTTATAATTTCACTAGCTGAGTCCGCGTGAGTTTCGGTTTTTCACTAATCCTGTGGGAAAAATGGATTTATGTGCTTTATTTTTATTATGTACGCACCAACATACATAGGAAAATAGACTAAATAAAAATTAATGCATAGGATCATAGGCTTATAAATCTATGGACCACGGGTGTAATACAAAATTCACGAAAAAAGTGTCCCGAGAAAACTCATATAAACGAAGGTACATGAGTATTTTTATAAATAAACTAAAACATTGTAATTTATGTCTTAAACCATTAATATACAGCCTAATTTTCAAACACGAGACTAAAGTGCGGTTTTATGTCTTTTCGCGTTTTGTATGTCATTCGGTTCGGACACTCTTTAGCGCTGATCCCAAATCCTTAGTTAATAAATCAATGCATAGGATAGCTTATCTCTGAAGAGATTTCTTCCAGCTACCCTAAGTGTGAGTAAGGTGAAGAGAAAAATGGGATAGGTCTGAGGGCTTTTAGCAAAAATATTGTATACAATTAATACAGTAAATAATTACAAAACTTATCTGGGATAAAAATTGCTTATGGGTTAATCCGAGTTAAAAGCTATCCAAATATTAGCCAATCCGTTGAGTAGTTACTTACGGCGTGAAAGAGTAACGTCCAGTAGGAAGTGAGATTAGAAGGATGTGTGATTTCACTCATCGCTCAATAGACTGAGCTGTTTTTAGTTGGCTCGCGCTAACGAGTTCATCATACCAAAGTTCTACACGTGATTTTATGCGTGCCTATTCGGTTGACTAATAAGAGAAACTTTCTTTTTATATTTTAGAAGACTTTCGTTGATTTCGTCCGAAAAGAAACATTGTTTCAAAAACATGACTTATTAATTCAATCACTCACTGACTCATTATCGCCCGGTTCAAATCCTTGAGCCTAGAAAGCTGGACAGTGGTGATGTAGATAAGAGATAAGTTAAGATTTTTTCAATTGCCGCAGGATCACCCAGGCCAGCCAGAGGTGGATCAGCTGGTATACAAAAAATAATAACATAATATGTACAAGTATAATTTTCTCGTTAGTAAATCCAGCTTAGTAGATATACAGGTCATTCATTTAAATGCTAATAATGCCTGCACGTTGGAAAATGTAGAGCTTCTAAATTTAAAACACTTAACGTTAGTATTTCATTAGCGAAAAACTTTTATTAAAATAAGAACCCAATTAAGGAATATTTAAATATTAAACAATCTGTAACACATTAGGGTACCAACTAATTAAAAATAATGAAACCAATTTAATTCAGTCACCATGACCCAGTTGCGTAGAACGTTTCGATGCAACAGCGAAGAATGCAAATAGAAATTTAATGTTCATTCATTAGACTGAAACGATAAAAAATAAAATGGCCAGAGTACGAGTGCTACTTGCCAGTGTGGGGTAATCAAAAATATCCCATATCTTCATAACATTTTTTACCTACTTCTTTTAATTAGAGTTTATAAGGTCTCGTCGTCGTCGTCTGCTGGACATAGGTCTCCTGAAATGACTCCCAAGCCTATGGGATCGTTTAAAGTTCTATCAGATAATGATTACGAAATTCTTAAAAGCTCAATTTCACACGTTGAATTATAGTCTTCGGGTATACGGAGAGACAAACGAACATGGAAAATTGTCAATGGATCATGTTTGCTATTTGGCTAAAGAACTCTTAAGAGCTAAAACCCTTAAAAAGTAGCTCTGTTGCATGACGAACTATTTCAGTACTTATTCATAACTACAAGATGTATCAAATTAGCAGCGATTTAGAGACAAATACCAGTACCGACGACTTCGCGAATCACGAAACGCCTCTGACACTGAGAAAAGTCCAAAGAAATGCCAAAATTTGAAATTTCGAAGTCTCTACCAATCTACTTTGTTTCAAAGATTAGATAGGTATCAGGATTTAGGATGCAGGTCTTATGAAAAACCACGTAGAGGAACTCAAACCGTCTTGCACTGCGAAGAAGAAGTAAATTATTTCATTCAGATAATAATTGATAGTCACACTTTCATTTATTCACTAAAATTCGCAAGTCATACTTTTTCAAACAAGACATGAAAATAGCAGCCACCACAAAATAGCATCCGGTAGGTAAGTACGTAGAAAATGAGATTTTGTATGCAATCAAATTTGGTATGCAACTGCACTAGCGGTAGATGTCTAGATTCTGGAATTGAAACGAGGACCATTTCGCTATAAACAAATGTAAATTGCAGAGAAAGGCTATGAGGTAGTCGATTTCGCAAGCAACATGAATACTAAAGCCGGAATTGATGTTATAAGCTAAACCATAAATAATACCAAGGTCTAATTTCCTAACCTAAACTTAATTGGCTCCATTGACAATAAAACATACGATTATCCTACATTTTAAAGAATGGAAAACTTTACCCTAAAAGTAAAATTTTGACGAAAACGAGAACAAAGAAATACCTATATACCCTATACCTGCCTACTCCGAGTTTGACTAGCACACCAAGGGTTCCGTGTAGTAGAAATAAAACTTAAGAACCACTTTTTTTATCGAACTTGGTTTGACAAACGGACGGATGAAGAATCACCATATACCTACTTAAAGGTTGCATTTTTACCATTTTGGCACGGAACCCAAACGATGAAAAAATATAGGTACCTATATCTATTGTGACAGTATCACAATAAAAGTAGGTACTTAATGGAATTCATATTAATAAGGTGTGAAGAATCTCTTAGCCTTGTTGAGGTTGTCATGCTTTTTGTTTAGCATCATGATGGATTATTCTCGGATATATCCGATGTTGCAACTCAGCGGTTAGACTAATGTGGTCAGTGATCGAGGACCGATTTATTTTGGAAAGTTTCAAACAGGGTGAATGGACTGCGAGCATAACACGTTTGTGATAGGCTTCGTCCCGGTCGAAGTGTCTTACCCACAAGGTTCAATAGTAATTTGGGCTAGAGTGTCACTTTGTCTCTCGAGAGCGTTCTTTTGAATTCAGAGCAAAGCAAAGGATTCTTAAGTAGAATCCTGAGTCCTGAGCGTACAATACAATATACGACGCCCAAAAAAAATATTTTTGGCCCGTGTCATGCATCTAAGGTACTATTTTTGTACCTATTTCTAATCCTATCCTATACCTTTAAACGAGCAATTCTTGTATATATGTATATTTCTATATAATCTGGATCTCGGAAACGGCTGCACCGATTTTCATGAAATTTAGTATACAAGGGGTTTTGGGGGCGATAAATCGATCTAGCTAGGATTCATTTTTTTTAAATGTCGTATTTACCAATAAAAAAAATGTTACTCTATTCCTGACATCTATTGGCAAAAAGTTAAACTATTACAGTAATTTTCTGCTGCCATCTATTGGTGAGTGGCTGTGATATTACCAAGCAAAGCTTGATCAACCAGGTATAATCATTTACTTCATATTTTTTCCCGATAGCTTGAAATCTGGGAAACTACGTGACATCTATTAGCGAATAGTGAAACGAATTTTAATGACCGCGGCCGGCATTTGTTTTAACGAGAATAATATTATAATGCTAAAGGTAAAATATGACTTCTCCCGACATCTATTGGCGAGAAGTTATATTAATTTCTTTATGGAGTCAACGAACTGGGCGCGAAAATTCAAATTTTATTTAGTTTTCTGGTTTAGTGGGCTTATACATCCTAAGTTTATATAGTTTATACACAACATTTATGCATCTCATATTTGTAATCAAAACTCTGCTCAACAATACTCATTTACCTCATATTGTTTCTCGATATATTGAAAACTAGGAAACAACGTGACATCTATTGGCCAATAGCAATACTATTATAATGGCACAGGCATCCAACTGTTTTAACGACACAATAAATATGACTCTTTCTGCTGACATCTATTGACGTGAAGTACTTAATACTAATTTTTTTATGGAGTCAACGAATTGGGCGCGAAAATTCAAATTTTATTTAGTTTTTGCTAATAGTGGGCATAGCTGGGCATTAACTCGTTAATCCGTTAATCGTTAATTTACGAAGTTAACATTTTGATTACCGATTTAACTTTTAAGTTAACTTCAAAAAATGTTAACGGACACGTTAACTTCCGTTAATATGCAGAAGTCCGTTAATCGTTAATCCAATGCCTACTATAGGTACTTGCATAATAAATGTGAATTTGTTACGCTTTTACGTAGAAACTAGGTACTTAGCCGATCAACATGAAATTTTGTGCACATATTTTCAAAGGAATTGCGAAGTACATGATTATTATTAATTATATTTTATCTTCATGATGAATTGTAAAATGAACTTCAACATGTTAGTGTTCAAGAAGGGGAATATGCACCCTATGCCCGACTATTATCACACGTTTGAATTACCTATACAAGTAAGTATTTTGTTTTTTCCTAAGTACCTAACCTAACTTCTAGACTCTAAACCAACAGGTTTTATTAATTCAGTAACGCAACGATATAAAAAGGCAATTTTACATAGGTAGGTATATTAACGGATTAACGATTAACGTTAACTTGCGTTAATTCTTCCGCAAAGTAACGCTTTAACGTTTAACGAAGCTAACTTATTTTGTAACGGATTAACGATTAACGAAGTTAAGTATTTGATTAACGGTGCCCAGCTATGATAGTGGGCTAATAATTATACATCGTAAGTTTATGGCAATGAGTTTTGCGGGCACAACATTAAAAGGGGCAAGGTGGTATTCTCTCGTTCAAAGCTAGCTCCATTCGAAATAATGGGCCTTTGAAATTGGTTTTTAATCGTAGTTTCCCAATATCAAAATTATCGTGCCATCCACAGAGCAAGATAAACCATGGCACAATTGGCAGGGCACTAAGCCGTGATAGCTAGGGGGTACGGGTTCAAGTCCCGTTGGCAGCGATAATTTTAAACACTCGAAATAAAATAACTTACGTAATTGGTTGATGTAATGTAAAAAATTAAGTATTAGTATAATATATAAATATTAAACTAATAACACTCGTGATTTTTATTTAAGGAGCACACCACGGGTGTGCTCGCGAAATTCAAATTTTTTGTGGTTTTTCGCGATTTTTAACCTAATAAGACATAATAGGCTTATGGCAGTCAAATTGCGATAATCCCAATATCTTCTTTACGTATTTATATAAAAATCTCTGCTCGAAAGTGTCGAGTTAAAGAAATTAGTCCGAGATTTGCGAGTTACTCACATAAAACTCGACACTCGGACTAATTTCCTAGAACATTTTTATGCAAAGATTTTGATATAATCATGCAAAGACGATACTGCCATTCTCACAAATGCGTAATTAGCGAAGAAATTGCAAAAAAACAATGAAAATTTTGAATTTCGCGGGCAGAGTCGTTGATTTCGCCTTAACCATACTTACGAGTTCATTTTTTTTTATTATTATGTCGATAAGATCGAAAAATATTTTTTCATATTTCATCATTACATTAGTACCTATGTAATTCATATTTAAATATAGTTTCTACTCCAAATTACAATTTACAAAAAAAACCGAGCGAAGCTCGGTCATCCAGGTACTATAACTGAAGAAAGCAAAGCGATAAAGGTATAACTAATGCAAGAGCAACATGTGATTTCGACCACCTCCCTGGCGCAGGGGACGCGCGCTCGGATTCGAGTGGGCGGTCGCGGGTTCGATTCTCGCCACAAGCCACTTTGGAATTTAATATTTTCTTAATTGGCTCAGGTCTGGTCTGGTGGGAGGCTTCGACCGTGGCTAGTCACCACCCTACCAGCAAAGATGTACCGCCAAGCGATTTAGCGTTCCGGTGCGATACTGTGTAGACACCGTTGGGGTGACTTTACCCCAACGGTAACCCTTCCAAGTTAGTACGTGAACATTTTCGGCTGCATCATCAGTTACATTATAGTCAAGTAAACTAACTTGTATAGTATAAAAAAGTGTATTGAAAGAAACAAAGTAGCAATATCAGTAAACGTCGGTTCACGGTAGCAGGGCGATCGGTTAAAAATGTATCAATCATTAAAGAACTGTATCAATGTCAAAACGTGATTTTCAAGCACTGTGATTGATCAATATACTCCTGTTTTGACATTGATACAGTTATTTAATGATTGATACATTTTAAGCCGATCGCCCTGCAGTAGTCAATGTATCATTTTGGGTACCCAAAACAGTAGGTAACGTATCACTGAAGCAATGACACGTTCATGTGTTTAAAAAACTGCAAGACTTCGGTGGCTTTTTTTACTTAGTTTTACTTAGTTAGTAAGATTGATGAGAGCGGTTTTGTTACGGAGGTCTACACATATACATATCCACTTTATAGCTCTAAAATATACCTACTCAGAGTAATAAGTATTGCTAAAATAACATGTCTTACCTATAACCTACTTAGCTTATTCACCTACTTGTCGCAGATCAACTAAGTACTCAATAGAGTGAAGTACCCACTAAAGATTCAAGCAGTGTAACAAACAAAAAAAGAAAACACACGATGCTTTTACGAGTTGTCTACTTACATAATAAAATAATATCATAATGGATACTCAAGTACGCATACATAAAATATCGTGACTTGACAGCTCTAGTTCAATTTGCTCGTGGGTTTAGAAACTGCTTTTCCATGTATTATTTGATTATTTGACTTAGTACCTGGTGAAGAAGCAAAGCCTAAGCTATATGATCTAGTAAGTTAACAGTTTTCACGCATCCCATACTGTATACCCAGAATAGTAGCGGGACGCGGAATGAAAAGGTTCGTCACCTTAGTGTCGATTTCCCTTACTGCTAGAATACATTATGTCAACATACAAAAACAATCGACTAGGGCAAACGAATCAATTTGAAAATTGACGAACCTTTTCATTCAGCGACTTTATCTCTGTCAGAAAAGCAGTCTTATGCACCAAAAGCCACGTGATTTTGCCTGTGACCAGCTAAGCAGCGCCTAAGTAGTAAACACGACATTTACGTAACGACTTTTGGCGTCACTCCTTGCCATGGTCGTGTCACTTTCACCGTAATAACTGACTTTCTACGAGTGGGTACAACAGTTACACATTTGGGTGGATTTTTGCGACAATTACCTACCAGTACCACGGTACTCGTAACTCGTAGGTGCCTACTGTTTAGGCCCGGTTTCCACCAACGCGAAGCGGAGCGGAGCTGTATTGAGTCACCAATCAGATTTCGTCATTTTGACATCTCTAAAACTATGGGGAGAGGAGATGTCAAAATGACGAAATCGGATTGGTTACTCAAACACAGCTCCGCTTTGGTGGAAACCGGGCCTTAAACCGTTTAACCGTTTGGTATTTGTTATTGTGCTATGCCCCTTATACAATAAACGCATATTCTCATTTGCATAAAATGTTTCTCACGCACCATAATGTTGTTTAATGTTTATAATGGATACGGATATCTTTTAATTTTAGTGTTATTTTAATATGAGAACAGAAGAATTGTACCCATTTTGCATCTTTATTGTGTGCACGATAAAATGCAGAATGACACAACTGTCAACTAATGAGTCATGGTACAATTTCAACCACTGGATTATGCTTATCAAATCTTGTAATAGGTTGTCAATAAAGTTCAATTACTGTATTGTGATAATAGGAGTAGTATAACACAGCATCTGACGCACAAAAATATCGCCACTGGTGCCATAAGTAAATGTTTGCTTTTACAATAATATCAATAAGCCAATCGCAATGTTGTCTAAAGACTGCGGTCCACGTCACCTTATTATTTAGTCCGCAGGCGAGTTTCCACAGCGACGATTTCCGCCATGTTTCGGCGTATTAGTGGAAATTTTGACAAATGGCTCTACTTTTTTTGTATGAAGAAGATTGACGTAAAATATTCCGATTTTAGCCCAGAAAACCTAAGCTACGCTGACTTTCAGCTTCACAACTGTCGACGAAAATATTTGCTAGAATGAAGTAGGTATCCTAGCTAAGGCCGACATGGTGTAGTGCCTAGGTAATTGGTATATCGTAACATGTTAGTGCGCAGGTGGTAACTAGTAACAGTGCGTGAGCTCGTAAGCCGTGACCGACAGAGGGCCGATGCACTGACTTATCTCGAGGATTGAGTGCAGTATGCAACGTTACGTATCCGTCTCTGTGGTCGGCCGTCAGCAAGCATATCATAACAAAAACCTATATTTTCTGTTTAGGTTTTTGTTTCAAACAAGTTTTTGAGACGAACTGACCCGCCAAATCAAAGAATCTATTACATAAACTTTTTGTCTACAAATTAAAATTTAGATATTTTTGTCATTAAAACAATCATAATAATTAAGAATAGTTTTTGTTTTTCTTATGTCTACTTCGCATGTTTTAATTGTTCCCACATCTAGGGCATCTGGAAGAGATCCTCACATGTAGCGATAATTTGTCCATGAATGTGCAACATGCATGTTATTTCTATGTTTGTGTGTAGTTGCAACTTTCTATAAATAAATAATATTAAGAGATAAGTAATCATCATCAAACCATCTTTATGTCAATCTGCTGAGAGCTGAGCACGGGTCTAATGTCTGAATTAGAGGGGTTTGGCCATATCACCCCGGTGATACAGCTATGGCTGTTATGTGGAAGTAAAATTATTTAGAAAGTGCAGAATTTTATTTATGTACCTGTAGGTACTAGGTAGGTACCTACCTATGCGCTTTAGGCAACAAGACTGCCCTTTATACCTATACCTACCTACTTCCGGCTAGGTCGCGCCACTCTACATTGCAAATTACAATAATTGCAATCGATGCCCGTGAGACACTGACGGTAAGGTCTGAGTCATGAAGTCACGATTAATTTAATGAACAGGCCGCACGGTATCTACCGATCACCTTTGATTGCCATGCGAGTCGTTATAGTTCAACACGACTACGACTACGCGACGACTTAATGCTAAAAACAGCAGTAAAAGACCGGACATACCTACTACATATGTACGTAGCAGAAATATATACTTCCGAACTTATCAAATTATGAACGGATATTATAGGTTTAGTTTTCCCACGATTAAATAATTACAATTAACGAGAAGGATTACTTACTTAATAAAGTACACATGTTTCCAAATTCAGGAGCTTTAATTGGCTTCAATATTAATTAAATAGTACTTACTTTAGGTGCAGCTTGTTGATCCGGGCAAACAACGGGAAAGTAAAGAATAGTGAACCTTCTTTCCCAGTGAACCAATTTCCGCTATCACAATCTTTGTTTTAGTGAATGCGAACTACATTTTCTTACCTATAATAATACGTAAAAAATGATTACAACTTACAAGCAAGGAAATGGAACCGGGTAAATAGATCAACTTGCAAGGTTTTTTTAGGTATCGACTGTTTATTATACAGAAACATAGCCGAACAGATGTTGAGTATGATATATTAATTCCGGGCGACTGAATTATTTTTATGTAATAACATTCGTCAGACCTTGAAAAAGCGATTAACGAACAAAATACGCTTTCAATTCCGCCATTCACAAAAATGGCGATTAAGTCTTAACGGATCTGATTGTCCATTGAGACCGGAGACCAAATGAAATAAAAGATCGATTACGATTGATATGAAGTCTAATATTATGAAATTTTGTTTCAGTTATACCGATATTCGTGACAGCAATCACGATATCACCAAACGGTAACAGTCCAGAAAGAAAAATGTTGGGTGGGATGGTGATCGATGCACACAGAACAGACGCCTCAAAACCAGAAGTGATGGTAATTAAAGCACCAATATTAAAAGGCAATTCGTCAATTTTAGCAATCAATGAAAGGTATAGAAGACTTATACCGTACATGACGTTTTATTATGCTAATGACTTAGTAACACCTACAACAGAATCTCAAAAAACGAATGTCGAGGTAGAGAAAGCCGAAATAATTGAAGCGGGAACAGTGAGACCCAACGGTCGGGAAGCAAGAGTAATATACACTCCACAGAGACCTAATAACATTCCTAGATATCACGGAAACAGATTAACTCCAATAAATATCGCATCTTCTAATCCTACTAAATTATATTACAAGGAGATACCGGCAACCTACCACATACCGCAAAAATCTAACCCTACTCACCACTCAGTGCCAGAATATACCGTATCAAGCGGCTCACATAACAATCGGGAGATATTTTACGACAGATATATTCAAACACAAATTAAGGCTCCGAGCACGCCATTCACAGCTTCTAATAGGAAACCCTATTTGCAATTTCACGAGAATGCAGAACACGCGAATGTTCAATATTATTCACCAGACCAGGTCGAAGCCCCAAGATATAAGCTTGTACCATATGAACAAACTCCTCCTGTAAAGGTGGTCAATGTTGAATCCGCACAAAAACATTATAACCCAGTAGAATTTGTACCAAAAGAACCTTTCTATATTAAACCAAGACCATCCCATCGACCGCAACAAATTACGGTCTACGATAATCCATACAATCAACAAGTGAAGACCAGAAAGCCGTCCACAATAATTTCGGAAATGTACTACGAAAGGAGACCTTCAGTCCCCGTACAACCAGTTGTAGAAAATGGTTTCAAACCAATTGTGAACCCAATATTGACAACTGAAGCACCATTGCATACATCTACATTAAAAGAAGAATCTTACCAGACTATTAAAAGCCAGGTTTCTCCTGTACCTGAAACATTTGCTTCGGACCAAAACAAATACAGACAGGAATATGTCGTTGATCCGGCTTATGCTAGCGGGAAACCAGCACAACAAGAGGCACCCGATACAGTTTCCTTAGCAGATTTATTAAACTCGCTTCAAATTAATAAAGCCATTCCAAAGCCAATCACAAGAGAGAACGTCGGCGCTTCAATAAGAACTTTATTACAAGTACTGAGCACTTTGAATGCGCAAACTCAGCAGAATGAAGTGGAAACAGCAGCTGTCCTTAGCTCACCGAAGCCCTTTGAAGCCCCCGAAGTTTCGATTCAGTCGACTCCTGCTCCTGTACTAACAACTACTACAAAACCGCAACATGTCGAATTCCAAGAGGAGCCTTATCTTGCACCTGTACATACGCCATCACAGCATTTAGATGGTAAGCAACATTTAAATAGTTTTGGGCATAATATTGAAAAAAAGACGTGTGCACTCGGAGACCGCCACACGTCTTTTTTTTCAATATTGGTGGTGACTGGTGTTAGGTTATTTTCGTTACGGAATTTCTGGATTCGGTCTCCACGCTCAAGGCCTAAATAGCTTAAAAATTTACTAATCGAAATTACCAAAAAACGAAAATTCTGAAATAATTATATTATTAACTCAGGGCTGAGATTCATGTACATTTTACAGGAAAAATAAAATCAACTCTGTATCTAGTAGGACTTTTTTGGGTTTAACAATAAATCTCATAAAACAAAGTTAAGTTTGCCGTTTGATAAGAAAAGTGATTCTTATCGTTTTTACTCTTTCTTTAGTAGACTTAAGGAACCCTAGGAGTCCTAGTCCGATTTGCAGTTGACCGGTTTTATTGTTAAAGACCTACATTGCAGAAGTTCATAAACTTCTGCAATGTACGTAACACCGGTTTCTTTTCTTCATTTATGTAGGAACAAACCTAAAGGATATATTGTAGTACCTCACGGTTAAGAGAAATCAATGCTAGTGGTGGTAGTGATTTTCATACCTTTACGTCTCGCTTGCAGAATACCCGAGCAGTGGCAGCAGCAGCCAGCGGTTCCCTCTGCCCGTGACCTCCGACAACGAGGGCGGCACTCCGGGCCTGCCTGGCGTAGACTACCCCATACTGACCGTCATCCCAACGACGAAGTTCGACTGCAAGACACAGCGCTACAAGGGATTCTTTGCTGATCCTGAAACGAGATGTCAAGTATGTTCACATAATAAACCAGTTGCTTTCCTCAAAGTTTTTATCATCTCCCTGGCGTAGTAAGCATTCTTTGATATTACCGAGTAAACGGGAGGTCCTGGGTTCGAGTCTGTGGCCAGTTTAGCATTTTATAATTTCGAAATTAGGTAACTCAGATCTACCTACTGGGAAGCGCCCGCTAACCTTATCTACTAAAGGGTTCCGGTGTGATGCTGTTTAGCGATTAATGATGGGGTAACGGAGAGACATAGAACACTTCCCCGTTAACACCGTTAGGTACTTACATTTTCGGCTATAGCGTCGCATACTATCATGTCATATTACAGAAGTATGAAACCTACAGATAAAATATAGATAAGTACCTATCCATTGACTAAACGGAGGCTAAATAACTGGGCTAAATTATTTACATACTTGTTTTTCTTTATACGGTTTCGGTATACTTTAAGCGGAGTTGATTAGGTATGTAATACTTACCATTTGCGCTTTTATAATTGCATGTTGCTTATCCCATACCTATCGAATCAGAACTTAATGAATTGTTAATCCACCTCTAGGTACTTACCTAGAGACGCCAACGACGACGTTTATAAAACTATAACCTACTAAGTATTTTGCCCTCAAGTTACTTTTACCGTTACGGGTTACTTACTCCTTCCAAGTCATCGTAGATACGATAACATCTTCGGCTGCATCGTCACCTACCATCTGATGAGATCGTAGCCAAGTTTGTTATTAATAACTTGTAGTTATCGTTTCTTACTCTACCTGTGTACTATACTGTATAGGTATTTCTGGAACATCTGTGTACTAATTTATATATGTACACTATAACTACCTATGTTTTAAGTGACCATCAGAAGTTGGAAAAAAATTGGACGTACCGACATCGAGTAGATATCAGCTGTATAAACCTACCTATATTGTTTCAGGTTTGGCATTACTGTGATTTAAATGGCGGCCAGGCGTCCTTCCTCTGCCCCAACGGCACCATATTTTCCCAAGCGGCTCTGACTTGCGACTGGTGGTTTAACGTTCGATGCGCCTCAACTACGCAGCTATACGTCTTGAATGAAAGTCTTTATAAATACATATTGCCGCATTCACCCAAGTTTCCTGAAGACTACAGTGGGCCGCTGGTTGACAAGTAAGACTCAAGTATTTTCTATACCTCTTTGTAGTAAAGTCGTTGCTCGTGAGGCAATAAAAAATTGAAACAGACCGCTTGATGCAATCTCCTTCGCACTTATGGGCTTAACGGCAAATCTGAGCAACAGGCGCCGTCCCGCTCCCGCATTTTATTACATCGCGAGCAACGAATGTTTGCTACCATAGGCTTTTGTAATCCTTAGATTCAGCTATTTATGGTGAAGTTAAAGGTCATCTTTCCTCAAACGCTTGGATTTAAGCGCTTAGGTGTGGAACACCCTTCTACGAGTAGCTCCGTGTTCCCAGCCAAGTTTAATCTGGGTGCCTTCAAGAGAAGAGTGAATAGGCATTTTCTAGGCAAGTGCGCTGCACCCTTAAGACCTCATCATTGTTTTCCATCAGGCATGATTGTAGTCAAGCGGAAGCCTATAAATAATTACATATAAAAAAATGTAGCAATGGTTATTTGAAGATTTCTCGACAACGTTGCTAAACTTACTTGATAATAATTCTACATTTACATCAAGTTCTAGTTTATGAGAAACGATCACCATGTGCTATTTTATTTTGTTGACTGCACATAATTCATATGGAGCCCCAATTTCACCAAGCTTGAAGCCACGTTAAGTTAAACTATAATTTGTATTGCTGAATTGTTTTGCCAGATGACATAAGCGCCTTGCAAAAAGGAGATACAAATAATGGTTGACTACTTAAAACATGGTCAAATGCTCGCTGAAATTAAGGCTAAAAGGAAGAATGCTTTTCTTCTCTTGTCTCACTCAATACTGATGAGCACTAAGAATATTGACTTGTTATGAGGTTTGGTACTTATCGTTTGCTAATTTGTTTTATTTCAATCAGGTACCTAAGTTTGAAGTTCAAAGAAATGGAGGAACAGTTTAAAAAGAATAAGAAGAAAAAGGTGGCCTCAGACAAAATCGATACCGACGAATCTACTGAAAAGGATAATTCTAGTGAAGAAAACGCTAGCGTAGAAGTGGCAGAATCAGCTGTGATTAGAGGGAATGTGATCGTAGAATCTCCCGGCAGCAGCGGTAATGTTCAGAGGCTACAGGATGAGTAGGTTATAATAGAACTATCAGGACATTTTACCAGGGATCGCTTGTTTCCACTCTTGTGGTACTAGTACAGTTGTACACATTCTTAAGTAAAGTCTATGGAGCTTTTGCTTAGTCGAAGCCCTCGCTAAGTAAAGGCCAGTATGTAGCAAGTACCTGCGCGATACTGACTTATGTAACTAACCCTTTATAAACACAGATAAAAACTTATTCCTTGGTCTGTGTTTATAAACGTTGCTTAACAAACGTTTAAAAACTTTACTTAAACAATCATTGAGATAGAGAAACAATTGATAATAATCAAAACTTAGAGAAACAACGATAATAGACTTACAATGAATTTGTTGCAATTATTTAGCACTTATTTTTGGGACAAAGTTGATGGATTTTATAAAAAAAATATTATGTGTATTACATATTTATGGGTACTTATTACTTCATATTTTTAAAGCGTTTAAATGTACATAATAAAATAACAGACTTGAGTTTTGAGCAAATAGTGAACTCAATAAATGTGATACCAAGATAAATATACCTAATATACTTTACTTCAGTAAGTAATTTATGTGTGATGAGATGATGACTTTTAACATAAATGTTTGATTTTTGCGGTTGTGAATTTAAACACGAGTCATAGAGTCACTATACGTGATAAATTAATACTGCTTGATATTAATTAGATAAGGTAATTTTTAAGATTATTATTTAATAGGAATTAAACTTGCCATATTTCGCCATGTTTGATTCGTAGCTACCTATCCAGGATTCATATTGCTGTAGACAATTTTTCGTATATATTATAACTAGCTGTTGCCCGCGGCTCCGCCCGCGTGAATTACGATTTTTTTTACATATACCGTAGAATTCCTTGATTTTCGCGGGATTCTGGTGTGATGTTGTACAGAAACCTGTTCTTACTTCGCACGGGTTATCTTGTGGTGATTTTGAAAACTCCTTTTTTTAATAAAAAATATAAAGTTTCATTAATTACGTAATCGAAAGATCAAAAGGACGATTTTAACTGTCGATATTTCGAAAATCGTCCTTTTCATTGTGATTTTTATTGTGAAACCACGAAATATGTCAAAAATTATTAAATCATGTGAAAAGTTGTACTGGTGGTAGAAATCTTCTTTCAGAGTTCGGCCGGGTAGGTACCACTGGGATAAAATACTCTACTAACAATATTCCCCAGCCCAACATAAGAGTCTGTTAAAAATCTTTGCTTCATCTCAATACAATCCCAAGTATCAGAATGGGCAATGGCTATATATTTCTTTACGTATAAAAAGACCTATGACGGTCAATCGGTTAGGACCAGTTAAGACCTGAGAGTTAAAAATATTTGTGAACCATTATTTTACTCTTTCCATGTTGCGGATGATAAAAAAAGACGTGGCACTCTGGGAATGTCCACAAAAGTGAAAACTTTAATCTGTTCATCTCTGAACAGTGCCATCTTAATATAAAGTCAAGGAACAGTACATTACATGACAATTAATTATTTATTGTCAACAAAAATTCGGTAGTGCCTATCACCAAGTTTTACATTCAAGTTCCACATAATTTATAGAGATGGCGCGATACGGTATAACGTGGTGATAAATTCATGAGTTTTGTTCACCCTAAAAGTGAAAAATCTTAAACCATACAAAATCTTCTGCTAAGCATATTTATTTACGGCTGTAAGGGTACTCCAGTCTGACTTGAGCCCTTACGTCCTAGCCCTAGGTGCTTGTCTATTCCGAGTTTCAAGTCACCTACTTGAACTCATCGATAAAAGTTCTGATGTCTATAATTTCTGAACTACAAAAGTGATGATGATAAAATTTATACGGAATAATCTTTAAAGAACCTCCTTTCTAACAAAAAAAGAAGAAATGAAATCGGACAACGGGTTAATGAATTATAACTAAATACACATTTTGACTTTGATGCCGTCTTCCAGGGAAACCATGATGAATTCCGGGACAAAAAGTATCCTATGTCCTACCTCGGAGTATGAACTATAATCATGTCAAGTTTCATTTAAATCCATCCAGCGGATTAGCCGTGATGCGCGGTCGTGAAACAGACAGACAGACAGACAAAAATGAAACAAATTACAGTTTTGGCTTCAGTATCGACTAAATAGTGTCCTCCAACAAAAATTTTCAAAATATCTCCAATGTACAGAATTCGACCCTTTACAGTTTTATTATAAGTATAGATTAAAAAAAAACAACTATTTCAGTGTCCTACACCTAACCGTATAAGAATAGATATTATAGGTACTTTAATTATTAATATACATAGACTGTATGGGCCAGCAAAACTTAGTAACTAAAAAAAAGATTCCGACGAATTGAGAACCTCCCCTTTTTTGAAGTCGGTTAATAACAATATATTTTTGGGATAGATAAATTTTAAATACTCGAATGTGCTTTTAAGATCCTATTTTTTCATATAGGTAATGAAAATTAATCTGAATTGTGAATACGAGTATTAACGAAGTTGCGAGCAAAAGTTAATATTTCTTCAGAATAAACAAACATACAATTCGTGCGTAGTACCTAGTTTTGAAAATAAGGTGTGTAATTAAACTTATTTTAGTATTATAATATTTTGTACCAACCTAACAGTAGTCAGTAATAAGGGGTTTTTATCTTGCATACTTAATAGCAAGCAATTGGGTAGTTAAATGAATTATTTAATGACTTTTTTTTAACCGACTTCAAAAAAAAGGAGGAGGTTCTCAATTCGTCGGAATCTTTTTTTTTTTATGTATGTTCACCGATTACTCGAAGACGCGTGGACCGATTTGAAAAATTCTTTTTTTGTTTAAGAGGGTTTTGTTTCCAGATGGTCCCATTTTAATCAGGTCAGGACCTGATGATGGGATCCTGGAGAAATCGAGGAAACTCTTCAAATTTTATATGGACACATGAAACTATTTGAGTATTATTAGAAAGAGTAATATTTTCCAAGTTGTTCTATGGTCATCAGGTTAGGATCTGATCATGGAATCTTGGTGAAAACGAGGGAACTCTTCAAATTTTGCTAGTATACTTAAAGCGAGTTGGGTATTTCTTATAGTTACTGGTGCATATGCTAGCAGATACGGATTTGATGACTAAAGTCATCAAGTCAGGGTCTGATGATGGGATCTTGGTGAAATCGAGGGAACTCTTCAAATTTTGCTAGTATACTTAAAGCGAGTTGGGTATTTTTTATAGTTACTGGTGCATTTGCTAGCAGATACTGATTTGATGACTAAAGTCATCAAGTCAGGGTCTGATGATGGGATCTTGGTGAATTTGAGGTATCTCTTCAGATTTTATGAACACACCTCAAGCAATTTGGATATTTTTACAACGCCTTGTGCATTTTATTGTTTTCCACTAAAAAGTATAAAATAAAAATGGGAAATGCTTTCCAAAAAACCAACTTCAAATGCCACTACAAAGAGTGAAATAATTTTTATTTAAATTTTAGGTACCTACACCAATTCGAAGTCGGGCGATTGTCTATGACTTCGTCATTTCTTCGCACATCAATTAGTAAGTAAGAAGGACTATTAGGGATTGTAATTGCCCGACTTCGAATTGGTGTAGGTACCTAAAATTTAAATAAAAATTATTTCACTCTTTGTAGTGGCATTTGAAGTTGGTTTTTTGGAAAGCATTTCCCATTTTTTTATAGTCTAGAGTAAAAATAACTACTTACGTCCACAAAATAAAAATCAAATCAAACAATGAAATACAAAGTTATAAGTCTTTTTGTCATAAAACGAAAATTTAGCATGACCATATTTTGACGTCATAGTTTATACAGCTGACTCTGTCTAAGCAGAAATATCAAAATTCAGTTATTTTTACCATTTTATTTGTTAATGATTCTCTAGTTTAAAAAAATAAATATTTTGATTCAAGTCAACTATGTACCCAATTAGTATGTATCTGAAATGTATATAATTATAATGTTAATAAGACAGAACCTAAACTGGTGTAATAATAAATATTATTGAGAGGTATTAATTTTTTTAACCTATGAATATTGTTAAGATATTAAGATACCTTGTACATTGTAAATACTGTATGTGTGCAATGTTTTAGGGCAGTAATTGTTGTTTTTTAAAGATATTAATATCATGTGCTTACTACTTATTTGTGCAATAAACTATTTATTGGATACCTTGTTTTAGTTTCTTTTGGACTTCTCAAATTTCAGGCGCTGCAATACTTTGAATCCTATTTTAAATATCATTTTAAAGAATAAAACTCTATATGATTTCTTACATTTAATAAAGTTATTTACAACATAAATGCAATAATTACGTTATCGTTTCTACATCACTAACAAATATCATGAATTTATATCAAGCCTCCGGGCATACCGTTGAAAGAACAAATATTAAGATTTCCATATGAGAATTGTCTTAGTAATTAAAATTAATATAAAATATCACAAAAATACTTTTAACGCAATTTTGTGTCTTGTTCAAATATCGTTTGGATGATTAGGTACCTATACTTTTGCAATATTATAAGTGAATAACATTATAATTTGAGAGATTCTGAAATATATATTATTTACACTAGATAATTTTAAATATTACATTTACACTATAAGCACAGTAATTTACACATTATATTTTGACTATACAAACCTATTCGAACGACATTGGACCATTATAAGCTAGTACCTAGACACTTAATATAATGCAAATTTTGCTGATAATATTTTTACAAAAATATAATTTGGGGATAAAACTTAGATTTCGATAAAATGGCTCAGTATTTGTTAAGTGTTAAATCTCAATTTAATTTTGAACACGAGTTTTAGAGCCCAGATTTTACGATAACGATTAGCTAATTTTGATTTACAATTTATTATGTACAGATCACGCCTTCATCTCATTTCCAATCACAAGCTGTTGCCGTTTCAGTCTTTCCGGTTACGTTTCCTTCAATTTAATCTAAATAGGGTACATAATTACAGTTTATACTTCGCGCAAACAATATTAAATGTAACCTAACAAGTCGTTGTGTCAATTAAAAGTAAAAAAAATACAATTTTACTTAATCTGTAGGTTCTTTGGTACTGCTTATGATGTATAATTAATATTTGGCAATATTTTGTATTTTTATATGATTTTTAAAGAAAGTGACAGGTACGGAAAATGTAATTCGGAATAACCGGAAGAAGCCTATAAGCCTATAAATAAGTCAAAGACACTTAGCCTATTCACAGTAAACATTAATACTGAATTTGAAATATCAGTAAACGTTATATTAATTAAAGAGCACGCCGTTAGTCGGCGGCGCAACTCGTAAGTTACTTTTCACAATATCCAAAAATTTCCCGGTTCACGATAATTTTACCCTGTTAATGACAACATTTACCATACAGTAAAGAACAATAAATAGAGCACGAAAACGTGCGATAAAGTATTATCTACGTACACGAAGATAATTGCAAATCGCGTCAATATAATGACGGAGCCAGTGCGCATCGGGCGGGGTCGGGCGGCGCGCGCGCGGCGTGGTGGCGCGCTCAGTGCTTGAGCAGCAGCGCGGCGTGCTTGAGGCGCAGGTGCGAGCGCAGCGTGTCGATGCGGCTGTAGGTGGCGGGGCAGTAGGGGCACAGCGAGCGCTGCGCCGTGTGCGAGTGGAAGTGGTGCCAGCGGTTGGACACCTCCTTGCCGCACGACTTGCAGCGCCACAGCGCCGCGCTGTCGGCCGCCGCCACGAACATGCTGTGGTACGAGTACTGCGGCGCGGCGTGCGCGCGCTCGCGCTCTGCAACACGCCACGCGCACGTCACGTGGGCTGTCACACCGACCGCCGACCGGCCATCGCGGTCCGTTTGGCACATTTACAGTCGCACCGACATTTTTCAATACCACTTAAAAATTAAGTTATCATTAATCCAATTAATTTAGTGACTTGACATATTTGATCTGTATTGAAAAATCTCGGGAATACTCCAAAATTAAGTTCTAACAAAAAACATCTATAGTTGCCACATTGAGTGAGGATATCGACGAGATGCACATTCTATAGTCGGCCCTCGGGCGTTGCTCGCCGGCAATACTTCCAGTTGCACTACGTACGAGCTTCATGCACCGTGTACGAGTGTCCGTACAGCTCGGCTTGTGCTTGACTACAATCAGGTCTGATGGACTGAGATGGTGAGCTCGATATGTCGGAGTGCAGTCAACAGGAAGCATTGCCGCGATGGCGATGCACACAAGGCGGTGTTCAGGCGATGAGGCCGTGCATTCGTACTGACGACGACACATTTTGCAAATGGGGTGGAGCGTGTAAAACGCAAACTGAAACTACACGGATTGTAACATACCACAATTTAATGTAAAAATTAGTAATAAATACAACAGATAAATGCAGGAGTTTGCAACATGTTAAAATTGCATTACATAACATCAAACAATGTGAAATAAAAATTTGCATTAACTGCTTGCATAAAACAAAATTATTTAAATTAAACTTTCAACGGAGGCATCAAACCAAGACATTTAAAATACTCATAAACAACAAATCGCTCATAAAATCTCATGTAAAAATATAACAAGACTGATACACAGCTGTTAAGGTAGCGATTTGACACCCCCGACCCTAGGAGTATAAAACTATTGTGATACACGACACTATAACAAATTGGCTAATGTTACAAAAAGAAACAAATAAAAATAACTAGACCATTGCTATCCTGAAAATATCATAGAGCTCATTCCTGCACTCGACTGATTGCGAACGCGTCGCTCCACGCCTTCGCGGCGTGAAGGTACAATTTTAATAATATACAATAAATTGGAATATTCAATTAGATTGGCCAAATAAGTGACTAGGTCCACAAGACCTCTTTTTTCATAAGACTAAATTTAGTAATTCGTTAACCTTATGTGTAAATTCCATATGGCATAAAGTTAGCTTTCATTAAGTCAAATCGCGCGGTCGCCGTTCTAAGTTGCACACTTTCTGAAAGCTGAAAAGAGATCAAAGGGAGATATTTTCTGAGCCAAACGATGTGATACTCCAAAATATTCTGGCCAGACACTATCGTAGTATCCTAACCTAAATATCTAAAATAATATTCTATGTTACTAATCGATTTGCTATAGCAAATTCAATATTTAAAAATTGGTCTCGAGTGATAGTAATGTACAAAAATGCATTCAAGTTTAGATGAAGCGGCCCCCCTCGCGGCGTCGGATAGCTATGATCTGTTCCAACAACATACTTAACTTGCGCGACAATAAATTAACATACAGTATATACTATGACGATTGGCAGAGGTAAACAAGCTATCTTAATATTACCAGCTATAAAACTGTACATCGCCGTAACCCAAACTGCGTCGCTACCGAGTACAAATTAGGAATTCACTTATGTAAATACAAATGGTAGTTACTTTCTTTCGAAAACATTAATTATTTATTTTAAAATATCCTTTAGTTTGGTTACGTTATTAAATAACTAGTAATATTGCACTGAGTATGAAATGCCATCAAATTATAAGTGCCCACATCATTTGAAACGGTATATATAAAAATCTTTAACTTTCTTAAAATTAAATATAAATCTTTGTGGAAGAAACTTTCGGTAGTTAAATATAACTTTATCGATAAAGGAACGAAAGAGCTTAGTGCTTATATCAAGTGGGCCCCTATATTCAATAGACAAATTGTATAATCTAGGTACGAGTTATGACTATTTAAAAAAATTGCACAAGTGATTTATTTGCAAGTTCACAGCTACTAACCAGCACTAATGCCACAACTTAGGAAATACTCGCTTGTGAAACGATCGCGGTTAAGTACTCGCGTTCGACGCGACTGCGAAGAGCCCGCGCGGCGAACGGTCGAGTAACGCCTGAGTATACGTTTACAATCGGCGACTTAATCTACATTAGAGGTCCGAAAAAATTAAGATAAAATCTCGAGTGATACTGTAATCTCTAAGTGTGTATGTAATGTACCTAACGCGTCGTCGAGCGACGCTCTGCGACCTCCCCAGATGCTAGATGCCTTACGTTAATGCAAACGATAATAACTAATCATAAAACATTAATATTACAATAGGAGTCGAATCGTAGCGTGTTAACACTCTGGTTCTAGCACCATTCCATTTTATCACATTTCAGTTACCGTACCACTCTAAAGTGTTTAGCTAAAAATGTAACAATCTTAAACCTTAAATTGAAAAATACATACGTAAACGCTAGGTTAGTCCCAATTGTAGAATGCCAATATTAGTTCCTAAATGCGCAACCTCGAGTCGGCCCTCCCTACCCTAGAGTAATTGAGAGGTCTTGGACCTCCAGCACCGAGCACTTACCACAACTAAACTACCAACAGAATGGCGCAGCGAGCGCTCGCCGCGACAACGAAACGAGTTACTATATCATGAATCAATAAAAACAAACAACACTAATAAATCATATTACACAGGTATATAAATATAAAATTATATTAAATCAGACAATAGAATATAATAATATCTAAGTATAAAAAACAATCTCCGTAAATAGATCAACTAGTCTAGTATAAAAATCTTTTCGTATGTTTCCTTAGGCGCTATCCGTTAATACATCACAAATCCTTAATAATTATCCAGCTCGCAAAGGCCTCATAGAGTTACAAATGCATCTACACTGAGATTCAGTCAATATTTATATGTCGTTGACCGCCGACAGATCACAATCTCTTGCCAGCTCCGATCTTCCGTTGTCGTTCCGCACCGCCCGTAGGACAATATAATAATATAATAACATAAATATAATTAGCTACAGGAAACTCATAATTTCCTATCTAGTGAATAAATATAACAGACGTGTGGCCCGTGGGGCGCATAGTCGATAGCCAGCGTCGCTTCGCGGTCGCACCGCTACTCGACGTAGTGTATATTTAAATAGCTTAAGAACTCTATCGATACAATATAAAAAAATAATATGGTAATAAAATTAACATCATATTATTGCTTTTGCCCGTTCCCGTATAGCGATTGGTATAGAAAAATTTGCTTACCTACTTACATACGCTTCGAGTCATCAACTTAGTAACATCGACTTAAAGGTATAAACATTCCGCCGCGGAACAGTCCGCGTACGCTCCCGCGCGGAATCACGTACAAGTCACACTGGGGCAAGTCAAATGCACAACCGAGACAATACTAAAACGAGAGTTAAGAACTCAATTTAAGGCCCGCTTAAGTAATAGCACTTCAGCTTAATCCTAAATAGGAAACGTTCGTGGGGGCTGGCCGGCGCGCGCTCACGGAGCGTCGAGGCCGAGCCAGTACATGGACAATCAGTCGAAGCTCGCGTCCAGGTGGTTGGCGAAGAGCGGCGCGTGCTGCGCGTGCGGCGCGGGCGCGGCCTCGAACTTGCGCGTGTCGGGGTTGTAGGCGGGGTGCTTGAACTTGCAGTGCGTGCGCAGGTTGTCGGAGCGCGTGTACGTGGCGCGGCACAGCGGGCACTCGAAGCGGCCCGGGAAGTGCACGTGGTAGTGGTTGCGGATGTGCGTCACCACCTTGCCGCACAGCTTGCAGCGGTGCAGGTTGAGCGCGCCCGCCACGCGCTCGAACGTCAGCCGCATGTGCCAGCCCTTCGAGCCTGCAACCACCAACCAACTCGCAACGACTCGCCGCCGACTCGCCACCGACTCGCAGCCCGCGCGCGCCGAACGCGAACGAGTCGACAGCATAAAAATGGCCTACACCGATACAGTATGTACTCCCCAGTTCCCGTTATTCTATTTCAAATAAATCAATATCTGTGTGACCGAGCCGAGCCGACCGTTTTTTTTGGGTAAATACGACATTTTTTAAAAATGAAACCTAGCTAGATCGATTTATTGCCCCCGAAAGCCCCTATAAACTAAATTCATGAAAATTGTTTTAACAGTTTCCGAGATTCTGATTATATAAAAAATAAATACAATACAAGAATTGCTCGTTTTAAGGTATAAGATAAGATAATACCAATGTTATGTTGCTCCATGGTAGGCCATTTTTATACTTCGTTAAGTTCAATTTTTACTTAGCTATTAAATGCTTCTGCAATAAGTATATCCAGCAGATATTTTCAAATATTAAGTATTGGGATTTGAAACATCACAAAAATACAGTAGAACTTGGACGGCATAAACTTTGCGTAAATTATACAACGAACATGTTATATTAACGTGTATCTCGGGAAGAGGAAAAACTCCAAAACATTCCAAATTCTACTGTATAAGTATTCATAACATATTATTAGCACTATTAATAAAAAAGCTTTGATATTAACTTGTTAATGCTATGCTATTGCTCCTCCTAGCACTATTAAAAGCATTTTCGAAGATAAGTTTAGTTGAAGATTAATGGAACCAAAAATTTAAATAACTTCATAATAATGATAGTTTTATAAGAGATTCATGCAGAAATGAATCAATGATTGAAGAAATGGTGTTTGTTATCAGTCTGTGTTTATATAATATTATATTTGCGTGGAAAGTTAATTTCACTGTCACCGAGGCTGTATACATAATGCTGAAGTCTGAGATATAGGTCTGCGTTAAATCAAGAAAGCATGGAATAGGATGAAAATGAAAAGAAATAGGTAAAAATAAAGGAATATATTTGCAACGAACACACAGTAACGATAGACTTACATACAAAATTAATTAAAATTCGAATTAATGAAAATAAGTTATCTTAAAGTGATATGCTCCTACAATAATAATAGAGTAAAAGATCAGTCTTTGACACACCTGACAAGTTAGTGTAGTAGTCCTTACAATGTCTACCAGGAACAATCAGAGATCATTATAATAACATTTTAGCGTACGCTTACTGACCGGATTTCACTTATCTGCAAATACTCAAATTAAAGAGACCTTAAAAATAATACTGGCTCAGGCAAGAAGAGTGAGAGATCAACCAAAGAGAGGTGAAAATGATATCCGGTCGTGTTACAGTTAGTATATCGGAAATACACAAATTAATATACTAATGAAAGTTAATAAAACCTAAAATATTATTCTCACACAATTAACCACATCACTCAATATAATAAAACTTTCCTATCTCTCTTGTGTTCAGTGATTCAAAATTGTTTTTTTTTGTGGCCAATAAAGATCTACAAAAATCATAATTTTTGTTGAATTTCACTAACCTATAATACTAAGAAAAAACTAACAACAGGAGTGCCCCAGAATGGTTTAATTTTTTTATTCAAGTCTGTTTTAGGTTTATAAACACAAAACAAGTACGCGATTTGACATATCAGAGCGGTATGAAATTTTTTCGCGTCATGGATATTATAAACAAAACGGTATTTTATCTTCATGAAATCATTCATGGTGCAACCTCCATAATTAAACTAGTTTTTTATAAAGAGACAAAACAGACAATAATTACTCCGGAAACGCTATTTCACGTTTATGGAATTAATATCTGGGTGACCGAGCTTTGCTCGGTGTTTTCTCTATTTGCCTATAGATGGCAGCAGGAGTCATTTTTTTGGTAAATTCGACATTTTCTAAAAATGAATCCTAGCTAGATTGATTTATCACCCCCAAAACCCCCCTGTATACTAAATTTCATGAAAATCGTTGGAGCCGTTTTCGAGATTCAGATTATATAGAAATATATATACAAGAATTGCTCGTTTACAGGTATAGGATAAATGATTTTCAGTGTAGATCCCTTCTAAATATTTTAACCTTGTTTAAGTTTCGTCTCTAGGTATGAATCTACATGCTCCCGCCCATCTTAACATCTTGGTCAAGCTTTTATAAGCACCCAATACTTGACTAATTTCGGATTATTTTGTATTTTAACATCAAGCATAGACATCATTAATTATTCCCCGCTCTCAATAGTTCTATGTTCGACGATTGACAGCTAAAACAAAAACGAAAAATAATCTAGGGCATCTGTT
The DNA here is from genome assembly GCA_963855885.1 of Coenonympha glycerion. Classification (NCBI taxonomy): domain Eukaryota; kingdom Metazoa; phylum Arthropoda; class Insecta; order Lepidoptera; family Nymphalidae; genus Coenonympha; species Coenonympha glycerion. The sequence goes on along the minus strand of OY979637.1, from coordinate 7,000,364 downwards.
ATTAATTTTTATTCTTTCAAGCTTTTTTTTTCTAAATCGACTAAGTTAGTGGACTTTAAACTTAGCTTATGGCATTTGCTTTTAGCAACATTATCACTTTTAGATATTTGAATATTTAGAAAAAAGAAATAAATACTTCAATATTATATGAGTAACGAGAAAATCATTTAATATATAATAATGGATGGGGTATCGATTTAATCATACACAAAGATGTTATTGTTAGTTAATGTACATCTGGTTAATTAATGGTCCTTACGACAGTTTAGGAAAATTATTAGTCACTGAGAGAAAACCATATCCGAAATAAAAAAATATACATAATCGCTGCCACTAAAAGAAAAATAAATAAATTTGAAAACCCGTTAGGACAAAATAACACACCACACCTTAAATTCTAGTTACAAAACTTATTAGTACGACGGTAACGATTAAAATCACTGAATAAGCGCACATTGTTAGTAACTATATTTTAGTCTCAAGAAAATACGTGCAAGAGAACCTGTATTAATTATTTACTATTTACTAAAAATTGATTATATTAGTAATACTGAATAGAACATTTTTGCAACATCACAACTTTTTATGAATAACTGTGATTGGAAAATAATACAGTTTCTTTCGTCAAAAAAAAATCCTGTTAATTAAATACATAAAGACGCTACCAGATTATATTGTGTAAATACAGAAGATCAAAAATAAGGTCTAAAAGAGTAACCAATATTATATAAGTCTTGTATAAAACTGAAATTCTTTACAAGTGAGTAATGCATTAGTCTTTAAGTAACTTAAAAAAAACTATTTTTAAAACATAGAGGTCCAATGGCCGCCCTCGACTTCAAAAGTGCGGCAATAAATACTTTAGTGGCTACACAATTTTTCACGGACACTAGCACGCGCACCATACAAATTTCAAATTAACACACACTACAAGAAAAAGTTGCCACACTCGAGGAGCTGTCGTTATTAGGAAGGGCTCTATCTAGTTGGAGCGACGACCTATTAAATCTATGTTTTAAAAACTACACCATGATCAATGCATTATTCAAAAATATATTTGGCATGTCTACAAATTTACAATGTCAATTCCTGCTAACATTTCGCCTGTATATTGGAGAAGTTATTTGGGCCTAGCACAGAGCAGTGTTTCATTCTAAGATGTCGTTTGAGGTTGTCCGCTCGCGTCAACACGATCGGGCACAGAGGGCATTTGTGCTGTTCCGGGTTGTGAGATTTCATATGCTTCTTTATATTGCTCACGTTTTTCCCACAAACGTTACAGGCCATCGCCGCAGTATGGGGCCTGTTGTGATGCAACGCTATTTTGAACGACTTTACTATGCTCTCAATGTTTGGAACATTGTGGCCGAATTGTTCTTGGGGGTTATCGTTTTCGTCGGCATAATTTTCACCTGTAATATATACGCAACCGATTGACTTCTCTTTACATTGTCAGTTTGGCATGCTGTTTTCGTTTCGTGTGTATCTAACTACTAATCACTAGCACACTCAGATTTTTCTTTGTATCGTTCCTCGCCCTATAAACCGGTTTTTACATGCTTCAATTTCAATCCTTACTTAACTAAACGCTTCTTGGTTTACGAAGATGCTGTTGTTTTATAGCGATATCAAAATAAATAATACAAAGTGTTTAACATTAGCATGACCTATGTCCCACCGGGGGCGCCAAATCTGATTGAGAAATCATTTCACACCGATTTCTTCATTGAATCCAAATCATCATTAAAGCATTAAAGGAAAAAGAAAGTAAAAAGCGTTTAGCGCGTGGTTAGTGCAAAAGAGACCGAGATGATAAGCGACGTTCATGCTAAACGTGTATGTACAATGCACATGCGCGATGCTGATACACTTTTATAGGTGTTATGTAGAAATGCTTACTATTAATTTCAGAATATGTAAACTACTATTCCTCCAGGTAATAAGCATCGCTGCATATTTATAAAAGAACTAGCTTTTGCCCGCGGCTTCGCCCGCGTGAATTTCGGGGTTTTACAAATCCCGTGGTAGTCATGGATTTTCTGGGGAAAAAACAGCATATGTGTTAACCTAACTTCAGAAACACGACAAAAAGTTCTCCCAAAAATGCTCCAAAATCTCCATTTTTCTAATTTCCATCGAAAACTACGATGGACATAATTTTAATTTTTGTTTTAATGTATTGGTAAAAAAAAAATTCCCAAAAACGCTCAGAACGACATTTTAATAACTGGCTTAGTTTTTGAAGTACTTAATTAGGTAAAACAACGTTTTTCTGTTATATTCTTTCGCAACGCTGCATACTAACCTAACCTAACCTAACCCACCAACGTATTCATAAGAGTGAGAAGGACGAAAATAAAATCAACGTATCCGCTTAGGAGCGAAATAATTTCAGAACCTTTACCTTATAGGTATCCATTTTCGCATTTATAGCATAATTACTATCACATATCCTATTGCTCAATTAAAAGACATATTTTTAATGGCGAAACAGTTCTAATTTCAGAAACTATACAGGAACATATGTTTAGTATGATTAACCTGTAATGGTTAATCATACTAAAAATATGCATTGCTTGACTAAAACACACACTATAGGTCAATAGCGAAAAATTTGTAGTTGTATTTTCAGAACCTATATGGGTAGGTACCCATTTCCACATTTATAGCATTACTATCCCATATCCCATAGCTCAACTTAAACATACATTGTCAGCAACGAAACAGTTGTAAATTAATTCAAAACCTATACTATATAGGTACCCGTTTTCATAGTTATTATATTATTAACCTGTATCTTATTGCTCCACTAAAACACAAAATGCTAATACCCATTTTTACATTTATAGCATTATGATTCCATATCCCATTGTTCAACTAAAACACACTTGTTAAATGCGTGCAGTGCTAAGTTCAGAACCTAAATAGTGCCCATTTTCACATTTATAGTTATAATATCATTAGTTTTTGCCCGCGGCCCCGCCCGCGACAAATTAGCTTTTTTCACAAATCCTAAAGGAAACGTCATTTTCCCGTTATCGTTCCCTATTCCAACCATTATACATGCTTTCAAGCAAGTTCGCTTGAACAATCTATCTATAGATGTACCTATAGATTGCTCTAGAAAATTTGGTATTTTGAGTATCCCATGGATTTTTCCAGGATAAAAAGTAGCCTATGTGTTAATCCGAGTTATAAGCTACCAATGTTCCAAATTTCAGCCAAATCGGTTCAGTAGATGCGACGGGAAAGAGTAACAAACATCCAAACTCACAAACTCACAAACTCACAAACTTTCACATTTATAATATTTATTAGACTAATTACTATACCATATCCCATAGCTCAACTAAAACATACATTGTCAGTAACGTAACAGATGTTAGTTCAGAACCTATTTCATATAGGTACCCGTTTTCATAGTTATAATATTATTAACCTGTATCTCATTGCTCAACTAAAACACAAAATGCTAATAGCGAAACAGTTGTAATGTCGGAACCTATAATACAGGTACCCATTTTCACATTTATAGCATTATGCATTATTTATAGCATTATAGTATTATTATTTATAGCATTATTATCCCATATCCCCTTGTTCAACTAAAACGCACTAATTGTTAAATGCGTACAGTGCTATGTTCAGAACCTACATAGTGGCCATTTTCACATTTATAGTGACAATAGATTCAGTTTTTGCCCGCGGCCCCACCCGCGTCGAATTCGCTTTTTCATGAATCCTAAGGGAAACGTCATTTTCCCGTTATCGTTCCCTATTCCAACCTTTAAACATGCTTTCAAGCAAGTTCGCTTGAACAATCTATCTATAGATGTAGCTATAGATTGCTCTAGAAAATTTGGTGTTTTGAGTATCCCACGGGAACTACGAATTTTTCCCGGATAAAAAGTAGCCCATGTTTTAATCCGGGTTATAAGCTACCTATGTTCCAAATTTCAGCTAAATCGGTTCAGTAGTTGAGCCGTGAAGGAGTAACAAACATACACACAAACTTTCGCCTTTATAATATTATTAGGATATAGTCAGAGCAAATTAAATTAACAAATCAAACAAGCATCGAAACCAGCCCAGTATTTTGAAAGTTATTTAGTGTAGTTCATTTAACATAATAAATTAAGTACTGTTGAATGTACGGCGACAGCTCTACCGTAAAATGACCATAAATAATATTTAAATTCGATTCGGAGGGATAACGGGCTGACCTCAATTCGAAATACGGCATATCTTACAAAAACATTTTATCAATCATTATTTACTATCGACGATCACCACGGAAGTAGCAATTTTCCAATTATAAACCTTTAGTTTTTTACGAAACAGTTAAGGCCAGCGTAAATTTTTATTTATAAAAAACAAAAATGTATGTATCGTGAGATAAGGGAAAATTTAGAAAGATAGCGTTATTAACGTTAGGTACATAGTTGTGACACTACTCTTAAAATTAAATTAACAAAAAAAAAATACTTTTAAAAGGCCAGACCCAATATGGCGATCCAACACCTTTTTTTTCAAAAAGGCCGCCAGCAATGTCTTTCAAAATCACAATGTATTTTACAATAATGTAAAGGACTGTCTTATCAACCGACTTCAAAAAAGGAGGAGGTTCTCAATTCGACTTTTTTTGGTTACCTTATAAGTTTTGACTGGGTGAATAAATTTTTATGTTTTTTTTTTTTGAGAAAGCTGACGCTTTCCGTGTGGTCCCATTTCACATTAGTCCTGTTCTTATAATTATATCCTTGAGAGAACCATATAAGTCTTAAATTTTTAATTGGAAAGCATGTATGCAACAGTAGTTTGAGAATTGAAGTCGGTTTTTTTTAATTAGTTAACGTATACTTATTTAGGTCCTTGGAAGTATCCCTAATTTCAATGGTGATCGCCATACAAAACGAGTAAAAAACTCACCATCGATGGTGTCTGTTTGGTCAGGGTGCGGCGGCATGATGGCTTCACCTTCGTTGCACTCGTTGGACATGGGGTGCTGGGTCAGCATTGAGGCCATTTCATTCACTCCCATTCCCTGGAAAATTACATTAATTTTGTTAACAAATTATACAACAATATTTATAACACCCTCACACATCTCAAAATTATAAAATGTTTATCAGAAAATATGTACAACAAAGTAGGTGAATAACTGAGTAGTGAATACGCATGATATTAAATAAGCAAATCATCATCAATTAATTTAAAAACAAAAAGGTCCAAGAGTCCAGGTCCAAAAGTGCGACAAAAAATACTTTGCCTAAATTGGCAAACGCGAGCCGTCGCTACACAATTTTTCAATTGCTTGGTGCTTAATTTTGGTAGATTATCCAAAAAAGCCAATCACCTACTACTAGGACTAGTAGTAGGTATTTGCTCTCAGTGTATTTGCTCTCAGTTCCACGTTGAGCTCCGCGCTCCGCCCATTTATGTGAAAGTGGCTTAGCGAATCCGTTTGTCAATTTTTTTAGCATATTCTTCCAACTGAATCCGCCGGTTGAGACGACGCCGAAGACGGGTTGGCGCTGCACCATAGTTTCTGATTGTGTGAGTGTTGTGTGAGGGTTAGAGTCGCACTGACCGGCAGGTGCATCTGGTCATAGGGCGCGTGTGGCGTGTGCGGCGCGGGGTAGGGCGAATCTGGCTCCTGCTTCACGAGCGGGGTGTGCGTGGGCGAGCGCGCCGTGTGGTGTGAGGGTTATGTGAGGGTTTACGTCGCACTGACCGGCAGGTGCGTCTGGTCGTAGGGCGCCTGCGGCGTGTGCGGCGCGGGGTAGGGCGAATCTGGCTCGTTTTACGAGCGGCGTGTGCGTGGGCGAGCGTGCCGTGTGGTGTGAGGGTTTGCGTCGCACTGACCGGCGCGTAAGTCTGGTCGTAGGGCGCGTGCGGCGTGTGCGGCGCGGGGAAGGGCGAATATGGCTCCAGCTTCACGAGCGGCGTGTGCGTGGGCAAGCGCGCCGTGTGGTGTGAGGGTTTGCGTCGCACTGACCGGCAGGTGAGTCTGGTCGTAGGGCGCGCGCGGCGTGTGCGGCGCAGGGTAGGGCGAATCTGGCTCCTGCTTCACGAGCGGCGTGTGCGTAGGCGAGCGCGCGGCGCGCCCCCCGTGTGGTGTGAGGGTTGTGTGAGTGTTGGCGTCGCACTGACCGGCAGGTGCGTCTGGTCGTAGGGCGCGTGCAGCGGCGGGTGCGGCGCATGCGGCGTGTGCGGCGCGGGGTAGGGCGAGTCTGGCTCCTGCTTCACGAGCGGGGTGTGCGCAGGCGAGCGCGCGGCGCGCCCCCCGTGGGCGGGCGGCGGCGTCGACGGCTCCGACCCGGAGCCCGTCGACCCCCCTTTTACCACACTGTTTTTTATGTGGCCCTGGATTTCAATAACGTCAGTTTAATTACATTTTTCAATAGTAAAACTTGATGGACGAAGCCTAGCAAAAATACAATAAAAATTTAAACTAGTACCTAATTAGTGTCTAATCAAATCGCAATGCGCATGAATTACTGCTACGCGTACTACGTTACTTTATTTTTACATAAATCACAATACGTTAACGTTATCGACATTGCGTGATGGTAAGCTAATTTTACGAGTAAGAGCTGTCTTATCATTCAGTTAGCACGTGGCTGCGTAGTTTACTTATATATGAGTACTTATTATAAATCAGAGAGCTGATTTAATACCTCATAGTGGCGATAAGATAAGTCCATGTCATCGCGGGGCACGGCAGAGTTCTTCCGGCGCCGCTTCTCCGGCGGCAGCGCGTGCGGCGCGTGCGGCGCGCTGGGCGGCTGCGGCTGCGGTTGCGGCAGCGGCGTGAGCGCGGCGGCCGCATGCGCCGCGGGCGGGGTCGCGAACGACTCGCCGCGCGACGAAAGGTTTTCAGCACTAACGGACGGCGTCGACCGCTCCTCAGACTGCAAGATTTTTTTTTTAATTATTTAACAAATTATTTGTTGTGTTTACATTAACAAAAAGCACCAATACGAAGCGACAGAAGGGTACAGCTATACATCTGTACAGTTGCTGGTAAGTAACATGGCAAGGTTTTGGCGTGGTGGGGGAAAATTTGTGCTCTTCGTGCAACGAGTGCGAGAGAAACACCAGTCAACGACCAACCAATAGATTGGATCCTGTCTATAGAGAGGGAGGGAGCATCTTTTACGTATCTAAAGAATCTTGCCAAGTTATTTGTCGGCAACTGTGGTGGGCAGATTTGAGATTAGTAATGTAAAGTTCGGGATGACCTCCTCAGGTGATCTGTTATATTGTAATCTTTGTCAGGACTGATTTGTTTATAGTCTAACTCATGAGAATGCTTTTGGAGCTCCAGAATGTAGATATTCTATAGATATATGTGTTCTTGCATATAATTTCCTATCATGTAAAACAACGTCCGTCCTACGTAACGTACTTTTATTCTAAACTAATGGTCCGAGTGGCAAGAATAATAATTACCGCTCAGAGTATTATAACGGCTGTTAGAAATTAACGCTTCAAACTTCCTAGTTGTGATCACGCTAAGATCTAGAAAGCCCTCCCGCCTTTTATTTTCCCGTTAGATACTAACTTCGAGGCGGACAAGAAAGGTACGTAGTCTTTTTAATTTTTACGTATCTTTGATCAATGGTAATATATTTTTGGCTGTCTCTTCATACTACCAGATTATGATTTATATGAGTTATAGTTCTACATATAAAAATTTATGGTTACTTGCTCGCTCTATAGTACCGTAAGCGTAAGTGTAGTTAAAAGACGACGGGTTATCCGCCGCAGTAGTTACGGACGACTTATAACGTCCGTTTCATATTACTGTACTGGTTGAACAGTTATGGAATCAAAATACCCATATTTTAAGCCCAAGAAATTGGCACAGCAATTATTTCAAATAAAAAGTATATCAAAACGTAGCTATATCCAACATAAAGCTAAATTCATTGTATAGTTAAACGAGGCTTGGTAATTAAACGGTAGATCTTTCCAATATTCTCTCATCCTTAACGTTTTTTACGCACATCGCTTCGGGCGATGCGCAAAAACCTTTAGAGCTAAACAGGTACCGTTCCTCGCAGATATAAATAAAAACTAAGAACTTCTAGCGAAAGAGTCGTGAGAGACGTTTAAATGTTATTTTTAATAGATTATTACAGAGGAGCTTAAAGTATAAAGACAGCTTGAGAAGCATAATCTATACTAATATTATAAAGAGGTAGCGTAACGATGTTTGTGAGTTTGTGAGTTTGTGACGTTGTAAGGGGTAATCTCTGGATCTACTGAACCGTTTTTCAAAATTCTTTCACCAATAGAACTAATATTATAAAGAGGTAGCGTAACGATGTTTGTGAGTTTGTGAGTTTGTGATGTTGTAAGGGGTAATCTCTGGATTTACTGAACCGATTTTCAAAATTCTTTCACCAATAGAAAGCTACATTATTGTGGAGTGTCATAGGCTATAATAATTTCCAAAATTAACTATGCATCTTTACTAAAACTTGAATAATGTAGTCCAAGTCGCAAAAAAATTCACTTTCATCGCGTACGCTGCGGAAACTATTGAGGATACAACAAAACAATGTTCTACAATATTAAAGAACGTATCAAAATCTGCAAAAAAGTCAGCGATAGCATATGCCTATCTCCTACGGATAGCTCGCAATAACTGCTTTTACTTTTAAAATTGTGGATTAAAAATAGATAACTTTTGTGAAGCTTATTTAGCCCATATGGTATTAATTTACATCTTTGTATATATGTTTTTTAGGACGGAAATTTAATGTAGAATATTTGTGCCCTTTACTCTATACAGTTTAAACAAATATCTTCAAAGATATTAGCAAAACAAAAACGTGCGGTAAGCGGTTGCGCGCCGCCGCCGCTTCGGTTGCGCTTCGGCCGTAGCGTGGCGATAGGTAAGTATAGGCAAATGCCTATCTATCCGAATGCCTCGCGTCCAGCGCTGTGGGCTGTGGGTATAAGGTCCGGTTTCCACCACAGCGAAGCAGATCGGAGCTGTATTTGAGTAACCAATCCGATTTCGTCGTATTATTGATATCTCCAAAACTGATGCAATCTGGTTGGTTATCCAAACACAGCTCCGCTTCCCTCCGCTTTGGTGGAAACCGGGCCTTACGCGGGACAAACGGGCTGGGACAAAAATATTTCTAACGCGGAACGGAGTCCGCGGGCACTGCTAGTATATTAGACGGATGTATACTTGTATTTATTATTTATTAATGCTTACCTATTGCTCCTCGCCAACAAACTAGTTATAGTTTGGCGAGAATTTTTATACGAGATTTGTGCATGTATTTCTTTGTTTTAAATAAATTAAAAAAAAAAAAATTTAGGAAGGGTAACACTACCAAAGGCTTTTTGGCGCAATGAGTTATTTAGAAATATTAATTTTGAGAAAGGTACTATATACCTATATTATAAAGGTAATATATATATTTATGGGGATAGCTCTCATGATTAAACTTCATCCCTTTTTAGAATATAATTCCAGTTTGAGCTTTCAATAAAATATAACAATTGATATCAAAGCAAATATCAACTCTGTGTACAAAAATTTCATTAAAAAATTGTATTTTTGATGATCTTGACATTTTATTTAAAAATCTCATTGAATATATCGAATTTTACAGAGAGTCTTCGCAAATCCCTGCTAGGAACAAGCATAACATTTGAAATATAATCCACGTATCACGATCATGTGCCTAATTAAAATTGAAGGACACATTTTCGGTGCGAAAAGTAAATTACATACATCGTTACGCAGCAATGTGACAGTGCTCGCGAGTGGCCAACCGGTTCGCGTCTGAAACGAGTCCGCAATTCCGTAGTAAAGATAAAGATGCGCGTGAGATTCTGCGTATGCGCAACTTATCACTACATCATTATTTAAATCCTGTAAAGTATAACGCGTTTTGTCCAGTGCGTCAAAACGATAAGTGCGAGACGGACTGGCGCACCGAGGATTCCGTGCCTATTATAAATTTAAATAAATACTATATTTTTTATGATTTTATAACAACTGTATAGTTTTCAGATTTTTCCGGGTACTTGCGCTATACATAATTATAAGACGATATTTCTTGCCAATTTTAGCCAATGAATCTAGGTCAACGGAAAATACCCTTGAGATTGTTTTAACGTTTTACTTCTTTTATAGTATACCCTTGATGCGCGAGTCCGACTCGCACTTAGTCGGTTTATTTTCCTTTCGAGCAACGGAACCCTAAAAAAAGGAAATGCCTGCAACAACTACTACTTAGCCATTTGCCAATAAATTAACAATTCAATTTCGAAAATTAATTATTATTTATTAATGCTTACCTATTTAAATATTGAAATGACATTAGGTATAGTTAAATAATCCTTTTGAACGAGTTCCTATAATGACTAGAAAGCTTCTAACTGTTAAAGTCTGAGATCCAGTTTGATGTTTTAATGAATTAATCAATTAGATGTTTTTAATTTAGTAGGTAGATATAAATAATACATTTGCGTACATTATTATTTTCCACATACATTAGAGTAGAAAGTGACTGATGGTGAAGCAATACGATTATATTTTGTGGTGCCAAAACTAATACATACATATTATATTTGATACTGTGGAAAAATGGCGGCAATATCGTTTAAAAGCCATTTGTTCCGCTATCTATTCAATTTTAGGAGCCTTTTAGTAAATAATGTTGGTCTATAAATACAATTCTAAATTAACTAAGCACCATAATTCATCAAACATACGAGTATAAGAATTAAGAATATACTACACTGCGAGTACCTATTTTATTAAGTGCAGTGTACATTTGGAAATTCTATACCTAGATTATATTATAGGTACTCGTATATTATGTATTTAATTAGTTAAAAAATCATCTCATTTACTTTATGCTAATACTAGATACGAGTATATGATATAGGTAAAAATCTACGTTTTAACATAGAGAATATTGCAAGTTTTATTAACACATTAGCTGCCTATATATAATAATTTTAGGGTTCCGTAGTAAACAGAGAAGAGGGACCCCTTATAGCCATACTCGTCGTTCGTCCGTCTGTCTATCCGTCCATGGTTTAGCTCATAGACTATTAGTGCTCGGGACATAATTTTTCTCCATCAGATACCTAAATCAGGTCAGTATTTGCAGCGTAAAGGAGTAACATACGTACAAACACACCTACAAACTTCCGCCTTTTATAAAATTAGTGTGAACAAGAATGGCTTTTTCTTCATTATTCGCCCCGTACGACCTACGGCGGGTAACGAGTTCGTGAAAAAAAAAACTTATGTACGTATACTCCAACCTGCGTAAACAATTTACATTTAAAATTTAAATTCACGTCCCTATACTGCCTAGTTCCCTAATAAAAAATTTGAATATAAAAAAAAATCTAAGTCTGAAAGTACGGAAGTCCTATTAAGTCAATATGTTCTATTAAAGTAATTATAAACAACTCTGCCCGTTAAATTCAAAAACGTTCGAAAAAATCACGTTTGTTGTACTTGTATGGTTGGCCCCTTAAATATTTATTTTTAACCGACTTCAAAAAAAGGAGAAGGTTCTCAATTCGTCGGAATCTTTATTTTTTTTTATCTATGTATGTTCACCGATTACTCGAAGACGCGTGGACCGATTTGAAAAATTCTTTTTTTTTTTTGTTTAATAGGGTATAGTTTCCAGATGGTCCCATTTTAATTAAAGGTCAGGATCTGATGATGGGATCCTGGAGAAATCGAGGGAACTCTTCAAATTTTATATGGACACTTGAAACAAATTGGGTATTATTTCAAAGAGTAATATTTTCCAAGTTGTCCTATGGTTATCAGATCAGGATCTGATCATGGGATCTTGGTGAAATCGAGGGAACTCTTCAAATTTTGCTAGTATATTTGAAGCGAGTTGGGTAATTTTTATTGTTACTGGTGCATTTGCAAGCAGAGACTGATTTGATGGCTATAGTCATGAAGTCAGGATCTGATGATGGAATCTTGGTGAAATTGAGGGACCTCTTCAGATTTTATAAACACACCTCAAGCGATTTGGGTATTTTTACAACGCCTTGTGCATTTTGTTGCTTATTTCCACTAAAAGTGACGAAGTCGGGCGATTGTCTCTAACTTCGTCGTTTCTTCGTACATCAAGTAAGTAAAAAGGACTAAGTATTAATGATTGTACGAAATTGAACGAAACGAAACGAATTGGTGTACATTAAAAATTATTTCACTCTTTGTAGTGGCATTTGAAGTTGGTTTTTTGGTTGGCATTTTTATATTGTTTTCTTTTTTAGTAATTTTTAATATAGCGACAATAGAAATACATTATTTGTGAAAATTTAACTAATTACCACGGTTCATGAGATACAGCCTGGTGACAGACGGAAGGACAACGGAGTATTAGGGTACTTGTTTTACCGTTTGGCTATGGAACCCTAAAATGATTACATATTATTAGAGTTGGCGATAATAAGTATGTAGCGCATTTAAAAAAATACGGTTGACAGTAACTAGAAATACGTAGTATCATTTGCCAATAAGTTCGTTTATAAAGGGTCATTGCGCGCTCACGAAATCTTCAAGGCCAGCGCGGGCGCACCTTACCTACACTACAATTTAGTACGCAATGTGCCAGACTCGTCTGGTATGCTCTAGTCCGCACATTTGATGGTACAAACAACGTCAACCAAACTCCGAATATGTCCTTTATTCCTAAAAGCAATAAATAAGTTTCGAATATGGTAGTTACTTATAATTTTAGGTAGAGTTTCTAATTCTAACACTTTTACCTATTCTTATTTGGGAAGTAGCTTGCTGACATTAAATGGATGTTTTAACTCTTTTTTTCTAGCAATAAGATTATTTCCGTAATGTGTTAAACAATACGTAAAATAAGATAATTTTCAATTTATTTTATGATACGTTTTGATTGTGATATTCCACAAGGAATACCTTAATATGTGAATTGTTAGAACGGCAGATAAAATCGGTCCTTGAACTGTACATAACAGTAAGATTAACAAGTTGCCAAAGTCTCGAGATTCTTTAAGGATTTTGTAAACGTGATTTGTCTAAGTGTACTCTAATCTTACAGACCGTACTTGATGTATAGGTTTTAACGTCAATAGGTAGGTGATTAACAGAACCCAAGTGACGAACAGTTTTTAGTCTTTAATTGTCTAACTTCAACACATAATTACTATTTTAAAATTACATTTACACAAACCAAAAAGTAGAAAATTAAAAGGAAATTATTAATTAGTTTTCTTTATTCATGAACTTAGTCTTAAACCGTTCAAAACGTTAAGTCTTGAAGGTATTGCAATAATGACTGCGATTTATATCTGATACTACGAAAGAATGTTAGGTTAATTTTCAACGCGCGATTTCAGGCGTTATTTTAGTAACACACAAAATCTAACTACGAACGAGATAGCAACGATGTAAGTATTAAGAAAATAAAGATCATTTATCTAGACAACAAGGCAATTAGTTTCAAGTCCCTTTCAAGCATTGTTTGACACATTTAGCATTCTTTGACACATTTGTACGTCATTTGCTTATTTGAATATTATCTGTAATAATCGTATTATCGAAATTTAACACAATAACCAAAAACTGATTTATTTCAGGTTTTTTAACAAGTCATACCAAAACGGCGTAATGGAACTCTATTGCTCTCTCGTTGCTGAGAGCTGTCGGGTCGTTCATCCGTGATTCTAAATTTCTAATCCCACCCAAGGTTGAAGGGTTTCCGTCTTATAAACACCTGAACTAAAACGTTTTGTTTAGTAAGACTAACTAAAGTTTTTTCAAAAAGAGAGGAACTTTTAATAAGAACTTTTTCCCTTTATTACAAAGAAAATTTGGAATGTTTTTGTTTAGTATATATGGTTTCATAAACTCGATAACTTTTTCTCAAGTAGGCGTAGTGTCTAACTAACTAACTAGTGTGACTATGTCAAACTTGAGTTGATTACGAAAATATAAAGTAAAACCGCACTAATATTATGCAGGCGAAAGTTTCTATTACTATGTAAAAAATAATGTCCAGGTGATACAGTCGAAGTCCGGTCCACCTGTGGAACTGACTCGTAACATGGGCAGTTATAATTCTATGTATATCTTATAATTATAGGTTTGTAACATAATATTATATAAAGGATTTTGTGAAATCTCCATCATATTACCGGATCAAAGCAGAAACGGTCAGGCAATCTATATAGATAAAATAATATTATGCCATAAAGTACTGAAATTAACAGTAATAAATAAGGTCAACATAACAGTAATAGGCTTACCTTTGGATTCAATGTGTTGTTTTCTGTCAAACCTCTAACTTGTAAACTTTCAGCAGTCTTTAGGAACATCGGTAGCATATTTTGGCCAACATTCACCTCACCCTAAAATAACATCAAAAGTTAATAATAATTCATAATTTTTGTATAAATATACACACAACTTCATTATGAAGATACTCGCCTTATACATGAAATCTAGTAGTGATTTCATCTCTGATAACCGCACATCTTTTAGGAATATTATTGGATGCGGATGTGAATTTTGTAAGAATATGCTTTCAAAATATGGAGAGCATGCTGATAATATTGTCTGGTGTGCCTAAAACAAAAAAACAACAACTATAACATTATAGAAAAAAGATTACAAAGGTAGTATAGCTACATCAAACAAAAGAAAATATGTAGATCTGTCTATTTGAAGGTCTTTTCTGTTAAGATCATTACATGGATTGCTGCTAAGTACCATTTTTTGTACGACTATTCTTATTTTAATAAGGTTGTCTGTTATAGTGATAATTTCACGGTCCAGGTTTAAGTAACTTCAGATTTATTGTTCTGAAGTTAAAACCATATCTGTAAAATATTAAAACATGACTTTTGAAGATAGAACTCGTATGTGTTTTATATTTATAGGATTGCAAATAATAATATGCTTAGGGTAATAAAAATAAAATATGATGGCAATCATTTCAGCACACTTCAATGATACGAAGGCGAGGCCATTCGCACAATTTAGTAACATTAAATTTTGTTCTCTAGACCCTAAAACCTGCCAAACAAGTGTCATAAAATTTAGAAAGTTAAAAAACTTGCAGCTCCTCTGCAGACTCCTACCCAAACTATTCATAGACGACCTACAAAGTAAATTGCATTTTATTAGCATAAACTTTCAAAATAATATATGTACCTAATTTTTAAGGTTCAGATTAGAAACTATGATGTACGAGCATGTTTGATGATATGATTGATAAGGTTAATCTTAGAAAAATAGAATCATAGTGGAATGCTTTTACACTGAACCTTAGCTAGCGAGATTGTATACAGCTCGGGCTAGGATTATACAGGTGGTTTTTCTGAGTTTTCTAAAATATCGATTCTGTATATATCTACCCTGTATAGGCATCTAGTTATCAATGTTTTGAAAACTGAGCTATATTTTTTTGAGATGATAAAATCTAAACTTTTTATCCTATTTCTTGTGTTTGGTTTGGTTTCTATAATATATCTGAGACCAAAATTTTATATCGTATGAGACCAAATAAAGAACTAGAAAACTCAGTGTCACTTAATATTACCTACCTCAAAAAAATCCACATCAAGAGAAATGAGAAATCAGGTAATTAATTATTAAAAAGAAACTGATTACTGTGCATGTACTTATTTAGACTTACTTTTAAAAAAAGATTTTTAATTTTTTTTTGACATTGCAAAAACTTAATATTTTAAATAATATGTTCAGAGCAATTTAATTTACATTTGAGATTTTTTTATACCTACTAAACAGCCAAACATTATAAAGGTATAACCTTGTAAATATTTAGCTAATAAGTATACAAATCTGCAATGTGGACTACCTTGGCGTGGCTCATCAAATGCAAATATTTGATACAAATGTTAATTTAACGTTGATATTACAATTCCTTCATATTTTTAATACAATGTTGAAGTAGAGAAACAGATTGTTTTTAAATAAATATTGTATGCACAAGAGGAACAATGTATAAGTATATTGCCTCTACTACAGTTATTTTAAATTATTTCTAACTGTAATAATATCTTAACATAACATGGAAGCTATGAATGGATTCATCTTTAAAATCTTGTTAAATTTGTTTAGACTTTTGCTACCTCATAATTTTAAGAGTTAACTTCAATAAATATGTGTATCCACAATATGTCCATGTGGCAAATTATGATAATTATTTTATTTTACTAACCAAGTGCATCGACAACATATCTATTTGACAAATTAATAAATTAACAAAATTTATTGAGCAAACAAAACTTTAAAAATATCTGTTGATATTTTTTAGGGTTTTGTTTTTCAAATGAGAAAATCAAACACTTAGGCCTCTTGTCTCAGGACGCAGTATAATGGCAAAAGCATGGTCCTTTATCTACTATATAAAAAGAAGTCGGGTTTTCCTTCCTGACGCTATAACTCCAGAATGCACGAACCGATTTCCACGGTTTTGCATTCGTTGGAAAGGTCTCGGGCTCCGTGAGCTTTATAGCAAAAAAAATTCAGGAAAAATTAAAAAATGTTACATAAAACGAAGCCATCTGGTGGCGAAGCGGAGTTTGCCGGGTTTGCTAGTGACATATAAAAGTTTAAGCCTCTATATCAACCTAATCAAAAGTTACATTATGTAAGTAAATAATGTTTACAGCCTGAAAACTCAATATTCATGGGGTACTTCCTGATGACATACAATCATGTAGTACTACATGTAGTCACATGTACATAGTTTAAGCAAGGTCTCATAGCACAAAGTAAAGGATAAAATCCAATTCTTGCAACTCAATTGTAAAATCATCAAACAAAAGTTTGTTTCTGATCAGTAATGTTGAAATTTTTACAACATAAGTGCTAGTAGTTGTTACCTGATTTACCTATATATTAAAAATAATAAGGCTATCATGGTGTTGATAGTACAGGACCCTTAAAGATGACACCAACCTACTTGGTTTATTATTTATAGAGATAAGATTTGATGTGATTCATTGATTTTATTGTTATAACAAAAAAGCATCAAGTTAATATTAATAAGTATAAATATTAAATGTATGATACAGATGTAGATATGACTTGCCATTGTTTACAATAGTTTGCATGTTGTTATGACATAATAGTAAACAGTTGAAGACATGACAACAGCTTTTTAATTTACATAAACCTCAAACAATGCTGTGATAAATTATATTACATATTTAAATAGCATCCTAATCAGTTCATTGATTAATTATTATTAGTTAAAATCTAACATATACATGAAATGATCTCAGTATGTTGTAGATAAAATGTTTCAAAACAAAAATCAACTGATCGATTGATATAAAATCCTTCATAATTTAATAATTTATGTATTATTAAATTATGAAGGATTTTACTGAGATACTGTACTGGTTAGCACCAGTATGAAATAGCTACTAGATAGATATGGTAACTAAAAATCTCTACAAGACTGGTGGTCTTGATTATACAAATATTGACTATGTAAGATGTGTAAAAAATAAAAATACTTTTAGAGGTATTTCTTACCTTGACTGTCTCTCCATCGCAGGCCAGTGTGACATCGCAGAGTGCTTCTCGTTGTAATAGGCTTGCGAGCACGTCTGTCAGGTTGGTTGGGTGGTTGTTCCAGCGCAAACAAAATTGCTGGTCCATTGTTGGTGCTAGTGTCAGTGCCCGTGCTGAAAACAGTTGCCAAGCGTCAGAACAGACCAGCCTCGCCGGCCGAACGATTATCGCACGCAAACAATTCGCATGTCAGCAAATTCATTAAAATCAGACACTGAAACTGGATCTAAAACACCAATACCCACTCTCATAGCTCATACTCGGCGTCCAAGACGAGTAATTACACACACGCCGCGGAGGCTATCAAATTTACATTAAATGCCGATGTGCAAAAAATTGGCGGCCATAGGGCCTAGATAGTAGAGCGCAGAGATAAGTGACATCAGCGGCTCGAATTAACAGGGGCCGCGAGCGAAGCTTACTGTACTCCACATTGACAGTTAGACGAGCGCCGACACATATCTACTTGTTGCATGCTCCGAGACCCATACATTATGTAATTTAGCTCCAGAAGGCAGACGGCGGGGCCACCGACCCTACGGGATGCGAAAACCTCTAGTCGTCTATAAAACGAGTTTAGAAAAGTAGTACCGCTGGCCAAAAAATCGCAACATGCTGACACCGTTATAATCGCCAAGCTGGATGTGCCAGTTGCCAATTCCAAACGCGTGCTTTCAGGAATTCGATAATGCACCATTCCCGGCGGCGTCACGGATCACCCCGCGTGCCTGGAAATTCGCAACCGGAGGACGAACGGGACTCCCAAACGCGCAGTTTTTGCGTCAACTTCGACTATTCGTAGCGCCATTTGCCGATCCCGTATCTTAGAATCTCAAAATTATCAATAAACAACCCAATTTTCTATAACGCACAATTAATTCACCATCACAAGATCAAAACAACTGTAGCGCACACAAAGTCAATATTTCCTAACTCACCATTTGCAAAAATTTTGCCATCACAAACGCCACCCGACCCCTACCTTGCACTGTCTTTTTGACCACACACACATCTCGATTTCCGTGTTCACTCACGGCACCTCACGGCCTTCGGAATATCTTTCACATCATAATCGGCCAGTATTCGCAACACGAACTTCATACGTTTCTAAATGACGCGGTAAATTCAAATTTTGCAATGTTGTTTATCTTGTTTCAAGCTGAAATATGAACGTTTTTGTTTCTAATGAAATAAGACACAAAGGAAACTAATTCATTTCAATGTATTTTAATGACTATAGTTGAAATTATGTTGTTGGTGGCGGAATTTGTTTAATTCACATGATTGAATTGAGGTTATGGTCGCAAAAAACAGACTTCAAACATAAGTAATGCAAAACGTAAACGTTTAGTACTAAAAATTAGATGAGCCCTAAGATTTTCAGCATTGAAGTATCTTAAATAAATTTTAATCACTAAATCCGTAAGTTTAAATAACAAATGGCCTTGACATTTTTTGTTATCACAAAATTTGCACATCCTCCTAGCTATCTTCAAATGGCGCCATCTGTAAGAACTTCACTTGATCAGCTGCATTTGATAATATTCAAGGCAGTCTATAGATGGCGCTGTAACTAAGCAATGCAAAACTGTAATTTGCTCATGATAGGGGACAGTGACCTTCTGATATGCTTCTGGATAATATAAATGAAAATATTATAGATAGATATAGGATGTATTACAATAATATTATCTATGATAATTCTTCACGTGTTGAATTGTTGACTGTAATCAATATAAAAACTTATTTCCCTTTTATTTCCTTGGTCTGTGACTGTAACGGTGAGTTTCCATTTGTGAAAAACTCTGTTTTCAGTCAATGTGTCAATGCAAAGTCCTAGAAAATAGAATTTCCAAGTTTCGGATTTTTTTACGAAGGTAGGTTGCCAGACATCCACAGACATTCCAATTTTAGCAATTTTTCCTAATTTCCCAATTTTTAATTTTAGGAAGTCCCAAATTCTTCAGACAGGTTCAGCCCGCTTTTCGGGGATAACTCATAAGTAGCAATTGTCAGAGTAGACAACTATTACCATACTATTACATAGTCTAGGATTAATAACTACTCTGTGTGATTATGTGTGTAGAAACTACTCTATGTTTTGACGTTATGACAAGTGTGCATATTATCTATGATTCATGTTGTTCGATTGTTATGATTGTTGTACCGTAATTTGTAAATAATGGTGAATTAATAAAGGATTCTTAGTTTGATAATGGTTATATTAATTACATGACATGGTGCCGAAATACCCGGTAGTGAATGTAACTGAACAGTAAACGATAAGTGCAAATTGTTCGCAATGGCGGAATCGTCCAATGTTAAACCACCTAAACATTTGGTCGTGTCATCTGGGTCTGACGCATTTACTGCATGGAAGTCGTGGTACCAACAATTCAAATGGTATGCCACGGCCACAAATCTGGACGCTAAAAAGCCAGAAGTGCAAGTAGCAATATTTATGTCGTGCATTGGACCGGACGCGGCGGTGATATATAACACATTTAATCTGTCAGAATCAGAGGCGAACTCGTTAAAGGAGGTCACAGAACGTTTCGTCAAACATTTCACTCCACAAATCAACGAGACATATGAACGATACACATTTAATTCAATTGCACAACAGGAGGGACAAACCTTCGACGATTTTTTGACAAAACTGAAAAGCAAAGTGAGAACTTGTGGCTATGGTGAACTTGAGGAAAGTATCATACGTGACCGCATAGTATTGGGTACACTGAGTGATGCAGTTAGAGAGAAATTGCTCGCTGAACCAAAACTCACCCTACAAAGAACAATTGATATATGTCGTTCGGTCGAGCAAGCTAAGAACCAAGTCAAAACGATGAAGCAAACTACGACAGTTGAATCTATAACATACAATTCAAAAAACAAAGGAGGTGCAGCGAAAAAAACTAAAGAAAAAGACCTATTTCAATGTGGACGGTGTGATACAAAACATGGACCTCGAGCTTGTCCAGCATTTGGAAAAGTATGCAGGCTATGCAGACGGAAAAACCATGTCCCGAAGTGTTGTAAGTCTCAGAAGGTGAACACAGTAACAGCTCTAGATAGCGAAGCAAGTACAGATGAAGACAGCGGCTCAGACTTGTTTGTGGCGTCACTGGAGAAAGACAGCGATATTGATACAGAAGATTGGTTTGAGAACGCATTGCTTGCTAAAAAAACCAAATTAAAATTAAAGCTGGACTCGGGTAGCCAATGTAACGTCCTCACAAAAGGAATTATTGAAAAAATGAAGGTGGAAATTAAACCATCGCCAACAAGATATCTTACATCATTCTCTAATCACAAGATGCAGGTACTAGGAGAATCCACTATTGAGACTGAAATAAAGGGAAGGAAATTGAATGTAAAATATATTATTGTACAAAATAATGTTTGTCCCATACTTGGAAAAGCAACATGCACAAAATTTGGGTTAATTAAAAGACTTGACATGTTGTCAGCTAATGATGATCTCTTTCACGGTATAGGATGCCTGAAACAATTTAAATATGATATAGATCTGGTAGACAACCCTAAATTACCAATATGTCCGGCGAGAAAAATACCACACATGATTAGAGAACAGGTGAAAGAAGAATTAGACAACATGGTTACTCAAGGTATCATAGTACCAGTTACCAAACCTACACCAGCGGTATCACCTATGGTAGTGGTCAGAAAAAATAATAAAATAAGACTTTGCATTGACCCATCTGCGATAAATAAAAATCTTAAAAGAAGACACTATCCTTTGAACACCATTTTCGAGATTACAGCAAGAATTAATGGATCAAAGTGGTTTACATTATTAGACTGTAAAAAAGGGTTCTGGCAACTTGAAGTTACTCCTCGCACATCAGACTACTTGACATTTAGCACACCTTTTGGCAGGTACTCCTGTTTAAGAATGCCATTTGGTCTTGCTTCAGCTCCGGAGGTATTTCAGCAAGTTATGAGCTCCTTGTTAAAAGATGTTAAGAATGTGGAAGTGTCAATGGATGATGTTCTTATACATGCGTCAACTAAAGAGGAGTTGGATTCAATAACGAAACAAGTGTTAGAGATATATAGAAATTCAGGCCTAAAACTAAACAAAGATAAATGTGTATTTAAAGTACAAACTGTCAAATTTTTGGGTCACATTGTCAGCAGTGAAGGACTAAAACCAGATCCGGAGAAATTAGAAACCATAAGTAAAATCAAGAGGCCGGAAAATGTGAAGGAGCTGCAAAGGTTCCTCGGTATGATCACCTATTTATCCAAATTCATAAAAAATTTGGCAGATATTACAAGTCCCTTAAGAGTACTGTTACAGAAAAATGTAGAATGGTTCTGGGATGTTGACCAAGAAAATGCTTTTAAAAAATTAAAAGATGTACTTAAAAGCCCACCAGTTTTAGGATATTATAATCCAAAACTTCCAATTTTATTGTCAGTAGACTCAAGCAGCTACGCTTGTGGCGGGGTAATTATGCAAGATAATAAACCAATTGCTTACTGTGCCAAAGCATTCACGAAAACGGAGCAAGGATATAGTCAATTAGAAAAGGAGGCTAACGCTATATTGGTAGCTTGTAAAAAATTTCACAACTACATATGGGGTTGTCAGGACTTAACGATAGAATCTGATCATAAGCCGTTGGAAACAATATTCAAAAAACCTCTAACAGAAGCTCCTCCTCGACTTCAAAGAATGTTCTATCAGATCATGCCGTATAATCCTAAAATAACTTATAGGAAGGGTACAGAGATGTATATAGCAGACACATTAAGCAGAGATTGTAAGGATTTGACTTGTGAAGAATATAACAATAGTCTACAGATTTGTTTAGTAATTCCGTTCTCTAACCAACGTAAAAGGGAACTGAAACAAGAAGTTCAACAAGATACAGAGCTAGCTACTTTGAAAGAAATTATATTAAAGGGATGGCCAACATCAATACATGGACTTGATGAAAAGATAAAAAAATACTGGTATTTTAGAGAAACACTCAGTGTTCACAAGGGCATAATCTTCAAAGGTGATAGGGTACTGGTTCCCAAGTCTATGGTACCATTAGTTATGAAGCATTGCCACCTCAGTCACAAGGGAATACAGGGAACATTGAGATTGGCAAGAGACAGAGTATTCTGGTTAGATATGGCCAAAGATCTGACTGCATACGTTCAAAATTGCAGGATATGTAATCATGTGCAGAAAGATAACAAGATGGAGCCTATTCAACTGCAAGAAGCACCTAAATTACCATGGAGTATAGTCGGTTCGGATTTGTTCCATCTAAAAGGGAAAGACTTTATAGTGATCGCAGATGCATATTCAGGCTATTTTGACTTTAAAGAAATAACAGCGTTAAATTCTAATGCAGTTATAAAAGAGCTGAAAACGTGGTTTGCTACCTTTGGTATACCAGAGATATTTCAATCGGATGGAGGTAAACAGTATGACTGTGTGGAGTTTAGGAAATTTGCTGAGGATTGGAATTTTAAACATCGAATATCAAGTCCCCAGTTTCCGAGGTCAAATGGGTTAGCAGAGCGGTATGTGCAAGAAGCAAAGAACTTATTGAGGAAGTGTCTTGAAGAACAATCAGACATTCAGCTAGCACTATTGCATCACAGAAACACTCCTCGACCTGAACTTGGATCACCAGTCCAAAGATTGATGGGACGCAGAACTAAAACATTACTGATGACCAATGAAGCGCTCTTGAAACCTAAATTAATAAAGAATGTGCATAAAAATTTAGAGAAAAATAAAATACAGGAAAAGGTACAGGGAGATAAAGGTAAAAAAGAAATGTTGAAATTTAGCCCAGGTGAAACCATACTGTTGAGACAGAGTCACAAAAATTGGATTCCAGCCGAAATAGTGTCACAATCAGAACAAGGACCCCGTTCTTACATTGTAAAAACACCAGAAGGCAGATTACGAAGAAATAACTGGCATTTAAGAAAATACCACAAGAATTCTAATGAGGATGATATGGAACAAATAAATTCTAGTATAATTGACTATCCAGATGAAGAGACACCGGAGAGGAACCCAGAGAGAGAACCTGTTACAGAAAATGAGCCATTCCAGAGAGAGCCGGTCACTACCACCAGAAGTGGTAGGATCATTACATTACCAGCTCGATACAAGGACTAAAAACTTCAAAAACAAGGGAGATGTCAGAGTAGACAACTATTACCATACTATTACATAGTCTAGGATTAATAACTACTCTGTGTGATTATGTGTGTAGAAACTACTCTATGTTTTGACGTTATGACAAGTGTGCATATTATCTATGATTCATGTTGTTCGATTGTTATGATTGTTGTACCGTAATTTGTAAATAATGGTGAATTAATAAAGGATTCTTAGTTTGATAATGGTTATATTAATTACATGACAGCAATTAAAACCATACTTTTTTGATGAATAAAACTTTTTTGATTTTGATTTACCTATGTTTTTTTCGATCAATAAGACTAACGATGGACTAGGGTAAATACATTTTCTATGGCTATTTTTGCTATCTATAGTCACGTAAACTTTAATTTGAATTCAAATAATAAGATAAGTAAATAATTAAAAAGTTCTGATAAAGAATTTCGGCTTTTTCATTCAAAAAGTCCCAAAATCCCGACTTGAACCTACCTACAGTTTGAAATCTATCTATACTTCTATAAGTACTAATACTTACTTAGTTTAAAGAGGTAACGTATTACTTAATAGGTAATAGGTACCTACTTATTGTCATTAAAAAATAAAGCCTGATTGAAACTGCTCGGTCCTACATACCTACCTACCTACTTAAACCTAAATACCTACTTAGTAAGGATAAGATATTTAAATATAAGTAACGCACCGAGCAAAATGAAATAACGCGACGTCTTGACTTGTTGATGTATTATTGACTACACACATTCCCAACCTTCCTAGATTGCTAAATCTCGCGCTACTTATATACTCAGCGCAGAGCAGAAGTCGTAATAAAACGCATACCGATTCCTGGAGAGTCGAACATCTCAGAGATTGTAAATAGTCTTGTGGTAGCTATGTGTTAGGGTACCTTCCTATCTACCCATACCCTTTATCCCTTTCAATAGGCAGTACCTACTTACATAAAACATTTTTTTTAGTGTCCGACCGAAAGTTCGGTTTCGGTTTTGGCCGAAACTGAAGCCAGGGCCGAATATTCGGTTTCGGTTTCGGTTTCGGCCGGAAAACCAGTTTCGGTCGAACTCTAATTTTTTTCAATAAGTTTAATTCAAAAAATGTCTTTCTAAGTCACTGGTGTTGTCCCGGGTAGGTAGCGAGTAGAGGATTCGATCGCGGATCCCAGTCATAAGTATTTTAGTCCCGATCTGGATAAAATAATTTAATGAATCCCGGGATAATCGGGATTTAAAAAAATAAAATAAAATATTGATTTTGTTATCTTTTACTATCTTTTTGTTACCGCTTTCCATTACCAATACAATCAAATCAAATTAAATCAAAATACCTTTATTTCACATAGGCCTAACGTACAGGCTCTTTTAAAAGATTAATATAATACCTATTTCTGACTTAAGAGTGATTTTGTGATAACTACAAGTCTACTTTTAATTCCATGCAATAAGTTGATTTTCGAATTTTAGTAAATCCTCCTATTTCACCAAAATAACTTAGGTCCACTTGCGCGAAACGGGAGTTAAATATTTACATTTCTAACCCTAGAGTCAACGTCTCTCATTGGACAATTATTACAACTTACTCTGGGTTAGCGTGCTTAACTCTGAGTTAACACACTAACCCAGGCCGACGCAAGTGGGCCTTAAAATAAGTATTATAAAGTGATTTTCAAAACAAAATAATATTCAGGTATGTAAAACTACTTTGATTATATATTTTTTTGTTTTTTTAATTTACCAAAAGAGTTTAAAACTAAAATCTGTTTAAAACGTCTTTACTGCATGGAATTAAAAGTCGGAGGTTTTTACCTAGCTATGTATGGCCTACGACTCTTTAACAGATACAAAAAATAATATGATCATCTAGCTAAGTAGGTCCACTGGGACTTCAATAAAAATACAATTTTAATGCCTAGATACCCTAGATACTAATGAAGTTCGACTCGACCTCGGGCCTAATCAAGAGGTTGTCGAACTTGACAATAAAGTGAGTAGGTAGGCTTTTTTGTCCTCATATAATAATTTAAGTACCTACCACGATACGAAATCTATTGGCTACGTTAATAGATCCAAATTAGGTATCAGTGATTTTGATTAGCTACCTACAGAAACTTGACTTTTGTCGTTAACACCACACAACCACAGTTTTCTTACTCTATTGTAACTTAGGCATAAATAATGCTATGTAGAGTTGATGAAGTTTTCTGTGAAACTTTTGAGGATCAGGTATGATCTATCTAATCTATGACTATATATTCGGTTCCGACTTCCGAGCCAAAAAAGGAAACGTAACCCTCAAACTTGGGCTTCATTGAAGATCATTGTTGATAGACACCTAGTAGGATTCTGTTATCAGCTGTCGTCTTTCAAGAGTAGGTATTTTGTTCGGAAAATAATAGAGTCTTCATGGTCGCAATGACAAGTGATACCGCGAGTGATGGTTGTATTTACAGAACAGGGAATTAATTTATATTGGTGGTTGTACTAAGTTGTACCATGGTTGTACTATGTACTGACAGTTGATTTCTGAAATTTATGGTCTACCCCACAAGCTTATAAGTTATAAGTTATAAATCTACAAAATTCACGAAAAAAGTGTCCCGAGAAAACCTAAATAAAAGAGGGTACATGAGTATTTTTATAAACAAACTAAAACATTGTAATTTATGTCTTAAACCATTACTATACAGCTTAATTTTCAAACACGAGACTGAATGAAGTGCGATTGTATGTCTTTTCGCGTTTTGTATGATATTCGGTTCGGACACTTTTTAGCGCTGACCCCAAATCCTTAATTTATAAATCAATGGTCTACCCTCACCTACCATACTATTTAATTTCACACTAGTTCATATAACAAGAATCAAAAGAACTCTTAAAGAAAATCTACTAATCATAATGCATTGTTTGAGTAATCGTAATTACTTAAGCCACTGCTTTGGTAAACTGAACAGTTATAAGTAGGTACCTAAGTTACACCGCGTGTAAACTGTAAATCAAATTAGAATCAAACAATCACAACAGTAGATTGCATGCTCTAAGGTTCGCGTTGTTTATCACAGAAGAACCTGTCGTCAACGTATGCACAGGTTTGAAATATCTTACTTGACACCCAAGCTCGCCGGCGGGCGATTGGTGGATCGATTTCAAAGTGAATGTGTACACGTGAATCAATTAATGAACCTGCATCAGATAGTCGACGTAGGCAATGGCTGATAGGGTTGCCTTCTCCTTGTTTTGTGAAAAGGGCAATAACATCTTGAATATTACAATGTAATGTAGGTACGTACATAATACAAAAATATACATTTATATTTTGCTCTTGGAACTTCAACTAACTATGTTATAGGATGGTTATACGCTGATACTTACTTATAATATGCAGATGGGCAATGGCCATATTAAGTTTACTAAGTATGATTTGAGTTACTTTTTTTCTTTGACGATTAGGTACCTACTTATCTATAAACACTTAGAATATCAACATAATACCTATGTAGAGACTAGAGACCTAGTAAAATCTAGACATTTGTTTTTCAGATTATTCGTAATATTAATTGAATACCTATAGATTTTTTATAGTCGAACGAAATTTCACTCAAATCTCTGTTGCATAAAAATTTTAATTAACACGTAAATGCCACATTATTTATTGCAGTCCATCAGTCAGATTCAACAATTTATAAGACAGTAATGTATGCTGATTGCCGCGTGTTCATTACGGCGTGATGAGAGTGGCTCCTCGTGTCACTCGGTAATGTAATGCAGTGCAAATGAGTCAATCTCCACGGGCCGGGTGCCGGGTGCGTGGCCACACGACGCTATTAGGAAATCGATTCGTTTCTCAAACCCCTTCGATCTGATTGTCCTGGTAATGGGGAAAGTGATTTAAATTAATAATTAAATCCCCTTTGAGCTTAATCTGACTCCGTGAACATCGAATCTGAGTTGCGGTGCAGTAATAGATTAACACTATTACGTAGATACGAGTAGGTATATTCTGCAGCGCCTGGAGCCTGTAGGAATTTACAAAGCAAATTGGTACCTACGTTCCCGATAAAACAATTTCTTACTTCTTGTTACAAGAGGCCTGAAGAGCTATGCTCGGAGTATCTCTATATGATCAAATCAGAAATGAGGAGATTTGTAGACGAAGCATAGTCACCGACATTGCTCAACGTATTACGAAGCTGAAGTGGCAATGGGCGAGGCACATTGTGTAACGTGCTGGAATGACCTTCGACGCACGAGAAAGACCTTCAACCAGATGGACTGACGACATTAAGAAGGTCGTGGGAAGTAGCTGGATACAAGTGGCGCAGGACCGTGTCCCTTGGAAACCATTGCAGGAAACCTTATTCAGCATGGACGTCCATCGGCCGAAGCGAACCTGTTACAACCACAGGTTACAAAGGTGGTAAACAAACGTCCTAAGTTAATACAAGACGTAAAAATAAAGTAGGACGAAACAGTATTCCTATACCTAACAAGAGAAGACCAATTGAAATTCAACCAAAATTTGATACAATCTGTATTCAGTGTAGCTTTCTTGTGACACCTGCAAGCTAATACCTAATGACGTGCGCGGGAAAGTCGACCACTGGCGCACTTAGTTTTCCAATCTAAACAATAGAAATTCAACGGGTGCACGGCCCGCGGGACGCTGATCTATCTCTATGTAAATTATGCGGGAAATAACGTAGACTTGTTCATCAGGATGTCAATGCACGTGGTAGGTACACGGCCGGCACTTATTCTTATTTTGGACTAACAATCAAAAACTCTTTCATTTCTCAAAAAACTCTCAAAATATTGTAATTTTACTTTCTAGTCAGTAGAGACTAGAGTCGTACACACAGTAAGATTTAAGTCAAGTGCTCATAAAAACCACAGAGTTACAGTATTTTCTTCTAACCGTTTCACTTGCCTAAAATAAACGAAAATACTTAATTAGAAATGAATTTGATAAAATATGAATATGATTATGATTACACTAAGTATGCGATTTTTTGATAGGAGCATCTATTTTTCTGTTTCAATGTCTGATCTTGAATTATTTTTGTAAAGCAGTTACATCGATACACATAGGCACTGAAAGTGGCAGAAGTCTGAAAGAGGAAGAAACTAGTGAACGGAAAAAGTATTAAGCTCCGTATTCCATTCAAATAGGTATGAAATGTGGAGTACGCTTTGGTACAAACTAATCTGCACGCAACTTAATTCGCTTAGTTAGCTGTTGGTTTGAGCGTCTTAAACACTGCGTGTGTCCCCCAGTTGGCGCCACCAGCGGTATGAATCTATCGTCGGTGTTTTGACGAGTTACGTGAGACTTTAGAGCAAAACATCCTCGAAATAAAATAAGTACCTACTTAACGACTTTTTTCGTTCACTTTATAAATCTAAATATTTTACTTACCTCATCATCACAAATGATATCAAGTGGCATTCGCAGTGGCAACGCAAGCACATAGCGAAGAAGAGGATCTCGGTGCAGAGATGGGTGGCAAGTAGAGCTTGCCACTTCCTTTTTCGGTGCATCTTCGGAACTCCTGGTAGATCGGGTAGATATGGAGGACTTATTGTAAGACTATCATTTGCCCACTGTTCCTTTCACTTTCCCTTTTGTTTTTCGGGATTTTATTTTTAAGGTGTTTCGGCCCTATTATTTAGTTTTTCGCAGATTTCAGACTAACTACACATTGTAAGTTTAATGGCAATGAATTTTGTGGGCATAATATTTATGCATCTACATGTTTTAATAGAAACTTTGCTCATAAATTCCCACTAAACGCATATAACCCTAAAGATAATTTTCTGCAGTTTCCCAGATTTCCAGCTGTCGGGGTATTGTTGAGCAGAGTTTTTTTTAAAAAATATATAGATGCATAAATGTTGTGCCCGCAAAACTCCTTGACATAAGTCTACGATGTATAGGTTATTAGCCCCCTATTTAGTGAAAAACTAACAAAAATGAATTTTCGCGTCCGGATGCTACCCATCCCCCTTAAATAAATATAGATACGTCCAATCAAAGACATCTACCGAATCATGAAGCGTAAAAACGAATCCTCTTTTGAGTTATCAAAAAACTTCTTGGTCAAATTCGCAAAGCGCAAACAAGTGTTTAGTGTACTGTATATTTTGAAACTTTTTTCTGTGAGTGTTCTTCTGTATAAAATATACCTATCTATTAGTAGGTAAAAAACATCTGAAACACACCTATTAGGTACATAATATTTAAATAAAAAAGGTTTTGTTAAGTACCTAGTCTTTAAAGCGTGGGTAATCTAAAACAGAAAACTTGGTTCTAAAATGAAGAGAAAAGGAGGCCAATTTTGAGTCAACGCCAAGAAATAACGAAGGCAGAGACAGTTCGCCAATTTTTTTATTAACTCCGCTCTTAAGGTACTGATCATGTAAGTACCCACTTCTCTTTTTGGAGTAATTGGCATTTTACCGCAGTGTGAAATTGGTTAATATTTCTTTTAAAGCTCGAACATACTTCGGGTACGTTAGTAATATTATACAGGGTTTTATAAAAATATCAAATCGCTTTCGGCCTGTAGTTGTTTACATTAACACTAACAAATTTTGTTGTACGACTTTTCAAAATTCAGTACTAATTTATTTCATACAAAAAAAAATTGTAAAGTGACATTAAACTGTTGCGGTTTCGGGTCGCGCGCTGCGCCGTTGCCACTTGCCGATGTTACATTACAGAGTAAGGAACAAGTAGAGTATCTCTGTAAAATATTGAATTTTTGATATTTAGCAAAATATCGAGTAAAAAAGTCGTACAACTACAGTCGTTAGTTTTAATGTAAACAAATACAGGCTGTATGACAAAGAGAGCCTGTATGATATTTTTTATGCATGGTATTTTTTATAAATATAACCCTGTATATTCGGTACTTGGGGTAAGGACAAGACTCCTTGCTGGAGCGAAAACAGGCGCTCGCGGGGTACTAGTTTTTAACGACGACTTTTTGTACTATACCCTGAAAGAGCTCTTACAAACTGGAGTGAAAATTTTTATGAATAAATTACAAATTTACATAATAAATAATTAGATTTTAAAGTATCGTCATGTTACTATAATTAGGTACTTATTTTGCTTTAATTTTAATTAAGTGGTAGGTTACTTTGAGATTTATGACCAAAATTATTTTATACTTACTATTTAAAGTTTCTACAGTTACCCGAAAACAAAAACAGGCACATAAAGTTAAATAATAAGTAGGTGCAACCAATTATTACTATCTTGGCACAACAAAAAAAAAATTATACAGATATCATTTTTCTGTGCATAGTAAGAGTAGGTATGGAATAAAATATTAGAATGTACAGTGTATTGAGTTTTTATTGTGAATATGTTTGAGTAGGTGTAAGTTGAAACTTCGCCTTGCACATCGAAGATAACGCAAGCAAACCTGAAAGAAAAAAAATCAATTATTATATCAGTTTTCACAATTCCGTAGCGGGCGGACAGGCCGGCCGCTAGCACTGTTTCAAATGGATCACTTGCTATATGTTTTCACATTTTAAAGTTTGTTTAAATATATAAAAGTGCCTACTTTTCCGAAAACATGAATTCTGAACGTAATTTGATAGTAGGTACTGCTATTTGTGATTAACCTACTGCTTTGCTTCACAACAAAATCCCCTTAATTTTTCACCGTATATGAGGTCTTAAGAAGGAAAATTATTACTGGAAGTTTGCTGGAAGTAGAAAAAATTTCAGAGTCGTATTTTCATTGAAAATTACTATTTTAAAAGGGTTCTAGGTTTTATAAAAAGGTTCTAGTTAAAAGGTTTTATATATATAAAAGGTTATTTTATATTTAGGTAATTTTATATAAAAGGTTTTATAAAAAGGTTCTAGTTATGTAAAACAGTTAGTAAGTCTAAGTTTAAGTCTGCATTGTGAAGCGAAACTACGGAATCCTACATTGCGCGTGGCCCGCCATGCACTCGACTGGTTTTTATTAAAACGTGACGTGTACTCCTGCTCTGAGGGCTTCCATTCGTTTCCTGGAACTAAAGACTACACAACTTCATAAAATCTTAGTAAAGAGATTTCGTTGAATTTCAATTTTCTTTTAAAAGCAAAGATACCTGCACACATTTAATTTTATCTAACGTTAATTCGGTGAGCGCAAGAATTTTGTCTAATCTGTTGTATCGTAAATTCGGTAGAAGCAAGCATTATGTTTAGTTTGAAAATCGATATAATGAGTTTGATTTAACGTTAATTCGATAGGTGCAAGGATTTTGTTTAATTTGATCTAACGTAAACTCGGTAGGTGCAAGCATTTTATTGAATTTCATCTAACGTAACTTCGATAAGTGCAAGGATTTTGTTTAATTTACTACTATTATGTTCCAAGGTATAATTCAGTGTTGGTCACAAAAAATCCTTGAATTCTATAGTATGTAGGTAACAGTTCTTTCTCTACAAAATCTTTATGAAAGTAATTCATATCTTGAATCTTCCTAAATTACAAAACAGATAATTTAACGCAATTAAGTTAAGTTAAACATTTTAACTCATAACTATGTTGCGATTTAAATAACTACGCCTAGGTGGAAATTTTATAAAAGATTTTAAATTGCACGAAATAGAATAATACTAATTGAAACCTAGGTACATTAAAAAGTGAATAGATGCAGACGAATTAATTAAAAAAAACTTTAAACTTCACAAGAAGAAACTGTTTAAAAGACTGCTTGGATTAAATTTTAATTGGAAGGTGCGCGAATAAAAGCTGTTTTACACGAACGCTTGCCGCTTAAGGTGGTATGCGAGTCCCGAACAAGCGGAAAGTAATAAATACTTTACCCAAGGGCTGCTGGCGACTAAAAGGGCTTTCAGCAAGACGTTGTCCTGTTAACCTACTATAAAATTATCCACTGAGCTTTAATTTCTATTGAAAGTTGTAATGTCATTAAAATTTTACTTGCCACTTCAATTAGCACCTTACAATGGCTCGGCTTGTGAATCCTGAATATAAATGAGTCGCTGTCTACAATTATACACTTGGTTTTATATTTTATAAATTGAATTGGGTTACCTTGCTCAATTGCTTTTTTTTAATATTTTTAGGCTCACAATATTTTTAACAAAGGGAAAATCTGGACCCTATTCCTAAGACTTCGCCGTCCGTCTTTCCGTCCGTCCGTCTAACCCCAGGGCTATCTTTTGAACCGTGATGGTTACAGACTTCAAATTTCCACTGTACTAAAAAATAGTAGTGGGAATCGAACCCACGACCTCCGACGCAGACGGCAGGTTTGCTACCGCTAAGCCATTCGGTCGTCAAGTTGAAAAGTTTCAGTGTAAAACATGATTGTTTAAAAGCTTGTCACCAATCATGTACCGATAACCGTATATTGCACAAGTGTCAATCATAAAACACTGCAATATTGTGTTTGCTCAACGCATGACTTTTGTGATAGGTAGGTTATAGGTAGCTACATTGCAAAAGTTGAATAAATGAATAACAATGAATATAAAGTTTGATGATACTGTTATTGGGTTTATTGCAAATGTTAGGTAGATAGATACATTAGTGGTGATGTCTATGATAATGGCTTCATTTAAGTTTTCAGTAGTAAGTAGATGTCATTCAGCAAATTGTAGTTAACAGGATATATTAAGATATTATGCAAGTGGATCTTTTAGCTGAATGGTCACTGTCCGAATATCTTCCCGCATTGGTACGATTATTCAAAACAAACGAGTAGGAAGTGGTAATATGAATATTGCTCATGTATTGAAATTCGCTGTTGTTAGGTATACCTACTTAATAGTTAAAGTACAAATTTTACTTTTTTTTTATTTACCCTTACCCTACCCAAAATGAAGGTTGAGCCCTTATTGGTCTGAACTATTCAGACCAATAAGGGCTCAACCTTCATTTTGGCATTCAATTATGTAGTTTATATTACTATTACGGATTACAGCAAAAATATTATATTTTGGTTTATTGGATTTAAAAATATATATCAATAAGTCACATTGGATTCGATGTCTTAAATATGTTTTTTTTATGGTAGGGTTTCAAAATTTTTCATGAGTAAAAAAATTGAAACCTTGGAATAAATAGATAGTAAAATAAATTCCGGTACACTTATCACAACTAGCTAAATGCTCACACCTTTTGACGAGCCGCAGGCATTGCGTTACTGACGTAAGATGCTTTAAGATTGGTTTTAACGACGTAGGCGGCGTATTTAGGCGATTTTTAGTGACTTGCAGTGTAAAAACTATGAAGACAATTACTTTCAAAATTGAACGTTATGTATTTTGGATCTTTAATCTGAAATCGCTGTGAAGCAGAAACACGATTGGATAAAAGTTTCTTGATAGAAAGTTCTCACAAAAGTTGTTCGAAAATCTCCGGTTTTTTTAATTTTTAGCGGAATCGACAATGGATATAATTGTAATTTTTGTTTTATGTATCAATAAAAATTATATCCAAAAACTCTTAGAAACAGTATTTGAATATTCTCATAATATATTTTTTACATTTTTTTTAATTACCAGCGCAATTACCAAATTAAAATCTGCCAACTTTGTATCATGTTAAGCAAGTTGTGTTGCAAAAGAAATTCCATCACTTGTCACTAGGTACTTTAAATTGTTTTTCTAACACGCTTTTATTAGCTTGATCTTTATCTATGTATCTACGTATTCAAAACGTCCGAATTAAAATATTATTGAATCTTTGCACCCTTTCCTATCAATGACAATACGAAAATATTAATATTCTAAATATGAAATTTTGTTAGTTTTTCTGTTGCAATGTTTGAAAGTTTGGATGTTTGAAACTTAATCACAACACAACCACTGAACTGATTTGGCTGAAATTAAAAATGTAGACAGCTGTATTATTATGTATGTGTAAAGATTTCCATTTCCATTATTATACTCAGCTATTTGTTTTTCATAAAATGTAAGTGTAGTTCTAAAATTTAAAAACTTCTAAAATAGCTTAAGCTTCTTTTGCTAACTTTAGGGAAAGAGTTTAATCTATCTCGGTATTTTTTTTGAAAAGAAAAAAAATACTTTTTACAAAAAAAACTTTAAATTTAAAAGGCTGCTCGCAACTTGCGGCTTCCGATAAATGCTTAAAAAGTTAGCTAAGCGTGAACTGGACTCGCACTTCCGTACCTATTGCGCAGTCTTGCACCAAACTCAACTCAAAAGTGGGCAGATTTTATAACTTGTAGTAGTAAGTAATACAGTTAACATAATTCCCTTATCACTAAAAAGATTCGTAATAACGTTTTTAAAAAAGGCTTTGTGCCTTATTTTTGTGACTATCCAAAAAAAATGAATCAGTGTTTGCATCATATTACACAACCACGCTTGAGATAATCGAAATACCAAAATTCTAATTCCTTGATTTTTATCTATTGAAAATATTAAAATAAAAATACATCGACACAAAAGCGAAAGTAATGGCTGCCTGTTTGACCCTTTTTATTTGTTAGTAGGCACTAAAATTATTATTTATTTATTTCCGCTAGTTAAAGCGGACGCCCGCGGATGCACCCACGTGAATTTCGGCTTTTCATATATCCCGCGGGAATCGATTTTTTTTCCGGTATAACGGTAGCCTAGGTATGTTTTATCTAGGGTCTATTCCCAATTTTCATTTAAATTGGTTCAGTAGTTGCGGCATGAAGGTGTAACAAACATACACACTCAAAAAAATTCGCCTTTTAATGTACGTGTGATATTCAATTTTCATGGCAAAAACATTACTATATATATAGCTACTCGTGCTGATTGGCCACTGACTGACTGACTGACTCATTGATCACCTCTCCTGAACAATTTTGTATGAAAAAAAATTTTTTCAATGACCATTTCGTATAAAAGGAAAAAAATGATTCGGAGGAAAAATACGGAGAGAGCTGATGATTGAGGATTTCGAAGACGGATGAAGAGCACGGGCAGGGTATTAGAGATAGGTGGGGGGTGCTCGACCAAATGTCACTCAAAATGTCATCCAATTGGCAGTTAGC
The DNA here is from genome assembly GCA_963855885.1 of Coenonympha glycerion. Taxonomy (NCBI): domain Eukaryota; kingdom Metazoa; phylum Arthropoda; class Insecta; order Lepidoptera; family Nymphalidae; genus Coenonympha; species Coenonympha glycerion. The sequence goes on along the minus strand of OY979637.1, from coordinate 6,964,558 downwards.
TGAAAAAAAAATCAAGATGGCGGATTCAAGATGGCCGCCATACAAACTTCATCGGTCTCTAATTTGGAAAGTATAAAAGATGGAAGAGTGGTTTCTTGACAAGAAGTGATCAGGACCCAAAGATCTACGTGATGAAAAGAAAATAAAATTCAATATGGCGGATTTTTTTTTCCATAAAAAATGTATGGGGTATAAAAGTTGTCGGCGATAATACTTTTATAGGCGGGAAGACAGCACGCGGGCCACATGTGGCCCGCGCCTCCACGCGACCTACTAGTATATATATGTACTTACTAAAAGTTATAATCTTCAGTGCTGAGACTTTTTTTATATATTTTTTTTATCTTTTTTTACCGGAAATAAATTCTTCAAATCATTTAAATTGTAGGTGAGTTTCAGAACATTTATTTTCTGATAAAATTTATTTTGATTGGACAAAATCTTAGGCCCGTCGCACACGGGTCGTAAGCGTAAACTTATCGTCATGATGCAACGCATAATAATATGACAATTACGCCTCTTACGAGCCGTGTGCGAAGGGGCTTAAAGGGGCGTAAATTCCAGAAAAATATGCCAAGAATTCGCAGAATCCAAAACACATGCATGATTGAATCCACTCACCCTTTGTGGTTAAATTCATCCGTTCCTCTTCAACGTTTGCCAACAATCAACGTCGATTTATGTTTACTGCGAGCTTATTAATTTTGGTATGTCGGCTAATTATCCTGTGAATGTTCCAAGTACTTATTCAAGTGTCTTGAATTAGGTTAGATGGATGTATTAACAGATTAGTTTCCTAATACTCAGTGTACCTATACCTAATAATATATCTAACTAGCTGTTGCCCGCGGCTCCACCCGCGTGAATTGCGATTTTTTTTACATAATATACCTTCCTACTGGAATTCCTTGATTTTTCGCGGGATTCTGGTGTGATGTTGTACAGAAACCTGTTCTTACTTTGCACGGGTTATCTTGTGGTGATTTTGAAAACTCCTTTTTCTTAATAATAATATAAAGTTTCATTAATACGTAGTTGAAAGATCAAAAGGACGATTTAACTGTCAATATTTCGATACATTGGTACAAGTCGTGGTCACGTAGTGACCACGACCTGTGCCACTGGGTTTTCATTGTGATTTTTATTCTGAAACGACGAAATATGTGAAAAATTATTAAACCATGTGAAAAGTTGTACTGGTGGTAGAACTCTTCTTTCAGAGTTCAGCCAGGTAGGTACCACTGGGATAAATTACTCTACTAACCATCTACTAACAATATTCCCCAGCCCAACATAATATAAGAGTCTTTTAAAAATCTTTGCTTCATCTCAATACAATCCAAAACATCAGAATGGACAATGGCTATATATTTCTTTACGTATAAAAAGACCTTAGGTGACAGTCAGTCGGTTAGGATCGATAATACCTAAGAGTTAAAAATATTTGTGAAGCATTATCTTACCCTTTCCATATTGCGGATGATAAAGTTTAAATCTGTTCATGTGTTAACAGTGCCATCTTAATATAAAGTCAGGAAACAGTAAATAACATGACAGTTAATTTTTATTAAAAAAATTCGGTAGTACCTATCTCAGAGTTTTACATTCAAGTTCCACATAAATTGTAGAGATGGCGCTATACGGTATAACGTAGCGCTAACGCCAGTTACATGATTTTTGTTCACACTAAAAGTGAAAAATTTTAAACCATACAAAATTTCCTGCTAAGCCTATTTATTTACGGCTGTAAGGGTACTCCAGTCTTACTTGAGCCCTACGTCCTAGCCCTAGGTTCTTTGTGCATTCCGAGTTTCAAGTCACCTACCTACTTGAACTTAAAGGTTCTGATGTCTGTAATTTCTGAACTACAAAAGTGGTGATGATAAGATTTGTATGGAATAATCTTTAAATAACCTCCTTTCTAACAAAAAAGAATGAATGGAATCGGACAACGCGTTAATGAATTATAACTAAAAAACGTTTGGACTTTGATGCCGTCTTCCAGGGAAACCATGATGAATTTCGGGACAAAAAGTATCCTATGTCCTACCTCGGGGTATGAACTATGATCATGTCAAGTTTCATTTAAATCCATCCAGCGGATTAGCCGTGATGCCCGGTCGTGAAACAGACAGACAGACAGACAGACAGACAGATAGACAGACAGACAGACAGACAGACAAAAATTTAACACATTACAGTTTTGGCTTCAGTATCGACTAAATAGTGTCGTCCAACAAAAATTTTCAAAATATCTTCAATGTACAGAATTCGACCCTTTACAGTTTTATTATAAGTATATAGATTACAATAACAGTAAAGTTTCAATGCTGTAAAGCTAAGAAATTATAAGGAGTTTTGTTCAATCTGTGTGGTGTGCAGATAGTCTGCAGAGTTTAATTATGTAATTATGTAACAAAATATGTTTCAATGGTTAATTTAAGTAACCGATTTCTACCAGGCAACCAATAATGTGAAGGAATATTTGAAACAATATATATATTACATAAATATAATATTACACAAAGAAGTTATCAATGCGGCCCAGTGTCAAAGTCGTGAGCCGACACCCAATTGAGTGAGAAAATAAAGATCCTTATCCGTGACCGTATATCCGGATCTTGACATTAAATATGCGTATCCGGATCCATCCGCGGACATACATTATTGATTATCCATGCATGATCACTAGTTAAAACCTAATTGAGGGTTTGAAAAAGCGCTGTGCTGTGAGTTATGTGAAACTGTTGAATTTAGTTAGCGCGTGTTTGTGTCGGAAAACTTCGGTAGTCGGTACGTAAAAAGCTTTTAATTGTATAAATTATTTCCTTTTTCTATCATGAAGTTACAAGGCTACTGAAATTATAATGTACTGTATAATTAAGAAACTAACGTTTTCCTTATTTTTCTTCAGGGTTCTCGTAGCAATATAATCTGCAACAAACAAAAATATTAAATTAACTTTAGCAGCCAATAAAAAGCCAATAAAATTAACTGCAATACAAACTAATTTGGATGCAATACGAATTAATTTGGTCTTTAAGTCGAAAAACTTTCGTAAGGTTCGTGAGTTCGGTTAAGTGAGTACTCTTAGTTTCGATTTATACAAGAATTTTAGTTCCCAAGACTTATCTGGTAACAGAGACAATAACAGATATAAAGGTAAATTTTTTTTTATAACTTGCATTGGATTTGATTAAAACTGATTAGTTACCTACAGAACGCACATTTAAAAAGAAAAGTGTTCTGTTACGGCTTCTGATCAAAAGACTACCGATCCAGTATGGAATCCGTTATCAGGCTGAATCAAAATTCTACCTTAATTCCTTTAGAGTATAGACGATTCTCGACAGTAACTCCAAAAATCATTGATTTTTTAATAAATGTCTGTATTCCATTTAATTACAAGTACAAAGTTACAATTAAAGTACAAATTGTACATCTCAATAACATCTTCACGACAGAAAATGTGCATTGAAAAGAAAGTAACTTACAGGCAAGCAAGTTTTTCTTCAAAAATATAAAATTACTTTTCGGTATGGTAAAACAAATTCATAGTGCCAATGGTTCTCAAGAAATTATTGAATTGTAAATTGTAAATTTTTCGAGCGGAAGAAGAACGAAGTGTGCAAAGTACCAAAATTAGTATTTGATGCCCACTACAATTTTTAGGTTCAATTTGGACTGAAGCCAAAACGCGTACACTTATTAATCGATAGAGTCGTTCTTTTTTGTTTCTCTTACAACGCGTTGTAATTAAACGCTGGGTGCACTCATGTAAAAAGAATTATATTGAATATCCCGTGCAACGTTTCACTGAATACTAAAATTAGGTATTTTGTCTAATTGATTTGTGCCTAGCACATATAATTAAGCAATTAGCATATGAATAATTATATTATAATAGAACAATATAATTAGATCTACATTTAATTGTAATTAAATTTGAAACGTCGAACACTTAATGAAAATTAGGCTTGTTATATTTAACAATAAATCAATAATTATTACTAGATACATACCATCTAGTACAAACCTGATATTAAAATAAAATGTCTTGAGAACAAGATTTCATGTTCAGTACCCATTGAGTTCATAAGGAATTTGAATCTATTGTATACAAATGTCTTAATTGAAATATTAATTATTGTTCGTCGCTTTCATTACTAGAACTATTTTTATTACTAAATTAAAAGCAATCATGTTTTACATTTCCTTTGACTAACGAAATAGAAATAGTAAGTACTAAGTATAATTGAGTTATAAGCTCGCTATAAGCTTATAACAAGCTCGTTCGTTACGCGCGATCGAAGCCGCGACAAAGGTGTTTTCAATAGAATTAGCCGGTCGTGTGGACCAGCACCAAGCCACAGCGATGCGCTGCCAATGCTGGCACGTGCCATCACTCCCCACGCTCCCCTCTCCCCCCCTAGTTACATCAATTTTCTCGGATTGACTCGCCCGCACACTAATTCTCCATACTCGATTTAATATCATAACCAAGATTTGCATGTCACAGGACACAAGGTATCGGCGAAATGCGTTACGGCTAGGGGACAGATTGTATTGTATACGTGATATCAATACTCGCGTACCTGGATAACACAATTTTCGTCCCATTAGCATGGAAATCATTGTCGATCCCGCTCTAGCTAATTGATAATGTGCGCCTTGACCGTATCGTCTGTAATACAATACTGCATTGTGTTGATCTCGTACCTTAACTTGTATAAGCAGTAAGCACGGTCCCATTAGAGCCTTTTCTTCTTGTGGCCTTCTGTTTCTATAAAAATGTTATTTCAAATGGCCACAGGAAGAGGAAAGTGGTGAGTATTTTGTCTTTTCTTACTGGTTCTTAATCTTAAGACTACGTTGAGTCAACATTACGGTAAGAATACTAATTAACCTTTATTTCAACAACACCTACTTTGTCTGTGTATAGCAATTCGACTACTGGCTAATCATATTATGAATGGATAAGTTATTGACGATCAATTATTTTCTCCTCTTTTCACTTCACTATATTCTCTTGTTCACCTCTCTCCACCCTCAGTAGGATAGCTGGAAGAAATCTCTTCTCTTACAGGGATCAGCTATCCTCTGCACAATATTTATTTATTAATGTACCAGAAACTTAAAATTATACAAAGCAAAGACGTGCACAAAGGACAGCTTATCTCTACTGGAGAGATTTCTTCCAGGAGCCCTTAAATGTGGGAAAAATAAAGTTTGGTAATGCTGAGTAGGTACTGAAAATAGATATTACTATTATTTATTTATTTAATACAGAAAATTAAAATTATAAACAAACACAGAAAGGACATGGACATGGACAAGGACATCTTATCTCATAATTATGTAAGTTATTATCTTATTACAAGCCGATCCGACCGAGTAAATCCTCAAAGATTTTTATTTGTGGCAGAGTGCAAATTGTGGTAAAACGACTTTTTCAAAAAAAAAAAACAAAATTGGCCTAGGTTACTCGGAGCGATATAAGGATTCGAACGATACCACATATTATGTCCACATCTATTCAGCCATTCAGAAATAACTTCTGAATAGATTTGGCCACCATAAAAATCATTAAAAATGCGTGTTTTAGCACGTGGATTTTGAAATTAATTTTTAAATTTAACGTTCACAATAAGTTTCTCGTAGATATAATGAAATATAAAAATTGAAAACATTTGACAAATACCAAACTGAAATAAGTTTACCGCATGAAACTGAAATATACTTAATACGTAGGATGGGTGATAGTTACTTTCATTTATAGTTACAACTTACAACGTTAATTCACAATATAGTAAGTCAGTAAAATCCTTATGAGGTACTTGTACCTAGTTGTGACGTAAATAGTTTAATCTCAGCCAAAATAACATGGAATCCAGCCAGCGGAATTAAAGTTTCAATGCACTTTGTAAGTTTACATAGCGATGTAGGAAATATTGTTATCTTTAAGACTTCATGTAAAATCTTGAAGTCAAATAATATGAGTCTCGAACACCGAGCAGTTTATGTAAAACACTAGCAGTTGCGCGTGGCTTCGCCCGAATGAATTTAGTTTTTTTACATATCTCGTTGTAATGAGTCAAATTTAAAAGATAGACATGTTGATTTGGAATTTTTATATAACCCTGTATAGGTAAAGCCTTCACCTACTTATAAATATTGGAAAAGCAAAATAATCAACATTTTCCTCTACGTAATAAATTGTAATATTTTTACATCATTTTATTACAGCTAGCGAGGTTTTACACAGTACGGGCCACACATTGCAGATACGTTTTTCATATGCTTGCGTTGCGACACCATTAAATCTAGGTCATGTCAGCTTACAAACAGATGAGTCCCACTAAAAACCTTTGAGCATATTAAACAGCTTATCACTTGCGTGCGGCAAAGGGACTGATACGAGTAAGTGACCGGAAAATAGAACGTTACGATCTTGAAGTACCGACGTAACCTGTTGGTACCTCAAGGATTTTAATTTTTTTTTGTATTAATGAGAATATAGTCGTATTTACAAGAACCTTTTCAGTAGGAAATAATAAATATTATACGTTATAATGAATACGAAAATATTACAGTCTAGCAAGTCGTAATTAGGGTTCCATACCAAAATGGTGAAAATGGAACCCTTATGGTGAGACTTTCTCCGTCCGTCTGTCCGTCCGTCTGTCACACTCGATTATTTCAGTAACTACTAAAGCTATCAACCTGAAATTTGGAATAGTTGTAGGTAATTGTGGCGCGCCGTTATTGCAATCATAAAAAGTTGCTTTTTTTTTAATTTAAAAAGGGAGGAAAACCGGGTCGTCGAAATTTCAAAATGAGATAAGTTAAATATTAAGTGGGGTATCATATGAAAGGGCGTCACTTGTGTATTCTAAAACCAATTTTTATTTATTTTTATGCCTGATAGTTTTTGATTTATTGGGCAAACTGTCGAAAAAAAATACCGCCCCCCCCCCTATCTCCGAAGTTTACCAATCGAAAAATCAAATGTGAAATAATTATGAACAATACAAGTTAACGTATATTTTACAGAAAAAATAAAATCAACTCTCTTACTACGAGGGGCTAACTAAATTATACTTTTTTTGATAAAAACTGAAAAAAAAAGACCGATTGATGATTGCACTATGTATATCGTTCTGTAATGTATATGAATGTGAATTTAAGCATAACGATACCCCCTAAATTTTATTATATCCTGAAAAATATCTTACAAATTGAACGGATGAAAAGCTGACGAAAGCAATAAACGAAATTCGGAACGATTAACGATCGTGTTAATTGAAAACCCCAACAGTCTTCCTCAATGTAAATTCCATTTTCAAGTTAATGTATTATCATATTACATTACAGTGCCTAGTATAAATGGATTTAAGCTCAAATTGATGAAAAAGGAATTTAAAATATAGAAAATTTTCACCCTTTTGAAACACTTTCTTTGTAACCAGTTAATTGTTATCATTTTTGGCCTTATCATTAGGGATTTGATTGACATTGTCAATTCTTTTTTTGTAACGGCGTTACGTCGTTATTTCGTTAAAATGAATAAAATAAAAGTAAATTATAATATTTTGATTAGGTGTTCCGAGATTTTTACGATTAGCTTGTAATCTTTAAAACAAAATTATACAGTTGCAAGAATACGACAAAAGGTTGCCAATCTTACTGCTTAACCGCAATAACGATACGTCGAAGTACACAGAAGCTCAGATGAACAGAAGGATAATGGCCAAGAGCAGTTACGAGTTAGTCCACGTGGTTAGATACGTATAATATCCTAAAATAACCAGAAATTTAGCGAACAATACCTCATTCTCGAGAATCTTTTGTGAAAATCTTTGATGAGGTGTATTATTATTGTGAATTAATATACAATTTTCTCTAAAAAGAATTTTCTCTAAGAAGAGATTTTCTCTATTTTGACGTGAAATTCGACATATTATCGTTTTATTTTATGAAGACCTATAAAATATTACACAAGGTAAATACAACTAGATGATAAGGGTAAAATAATGATACATGATATACGTACATATAGCTTATTTCCATATATGGACCCAAATAAGTAAACTTAGCATGAGAGAAGCTCTATTTTTTTGAGAGCTGAAAGTTACAAATCTTTATAATGGAGTTAACACTGTAGAACGTGGCAAACTCAGCAGCTGAAGATTGATTTAATACTAATCAAATTTAGTTTTTAAGTATATGAAATATATGCTCATAAAACGAGACTAGTTATAGACATATTAATTTTAATCTTTTTTTCTTATAATAAATACCCTAACTAAGTGAATAACGAATAATAACTCACTAGACCTTGTGGATATTTTTGGCTCGAGTTCAAGAAATCAGACCGAGGATCTCACACATTTATTCGTCCAGATGAGTAAATCGCTCAATTGATTGCTAATTTCATCACTAAATTAGCTTAAGTTTTTCTATGGGAGTTGGTATGGCCTTCCGTTACACGAAGATTCCAACACAACTGATCACGATGTATCCCATAGCTTCCAGTGCATAATCTATAAATGCAATGTTATTTTGCAATATTAAATTGACAACAATAAGCTATTCCGATTGTTCAAATATAATGCTTTAAAGAAAGATTTGTTTGTAAAGTTGTGATTAAAGTTGCAGCTAAGTTAACAGATATCATTGAATAAAAAGTTAGGTTTATTTTTATATTTTTCCTTTCTAAAGTATACTCGTATTTTCTAGGGGGAAGATTTTTCATTCGCCAAATAAACTAGAAACATAATATGATACTCGTATACAAAATCTGTCAAATCGTGATATTTATTCCTTAGTTATTAACGATTATCTGGCGATTGAAAAATTAGCCCTTAATTGAAAACCACGGCCTTTCTTAATGTTTGAATGTTATTTCTGTCACTTAGGGAATTGTCTGCATTGAGCAAGTATCGCCACTTGATAAGCTAAATTTTCAGCCAGTTCATGAAGTTACATAAGCATTGGATACTTTGAGGTAATACTCCAGGCTTTGTGCCAAAGGGGACTCTGTAAATAACAAAACTCCATATTGACGTACCAACGCTTTCAGTTGCTGCAATTTACAGATTCTTTCTAGCTTACACGATGCGACTTTGTTACATTTGTGAGACATTTAGTATATTACGGAATGTATTTATTTATTTATATTTTTTTTCGCAACCTTATTCATAACCGTCAACAGTGGTGTCTTTGTTTGTTAATTGTTTGTTAATAGTAAATTGACATTCGAAGGAAAAAGAAAACAGAGAATAATTATTCCACCGCTATTTCATGTTTATGAATAAAAGGGAGTGTATAAAAAAAATTAATCAATGAAAATAACTTCTTGTACCCGGTTATTTCAAAAACAAAATGCGGGCCTCCATGTATAGAAATCTGACCTCTTTTAGGAAATGCCATGTATTTTATTTAACTAGTACTCTAATTATACGCACAAACAAACGCAAGAAAAATAAATGCAGAAAAGTTGAGAATCTGGGTCAGTTACAGTAGTGTATACGTTTTAATTAAATGACTTCGTGGAGGCAATGTAAAGACTTATGTAAAAGTAACACATGCATATATCTTAATCATACGCGCATGCTTTTATATAGTGCAAGTTGTTTCATTATATTTTTCATTCGCAGTATTGTGGAAGGCAAAACTTAACTTTCATCATTTTTACTTTTAACCTATATTGAAGCGGAGTTTTAAAGTATTTTCTTCTTTTTTCTTGTTGACAATAAATAGGTAATAATAATAATATGTTTAAATTTTATTAAGTAGCCAACCCTATAAGAACAAGCAACGTATGTCTAACGCTAACGAGACGGCTGAATTTAAACTGCAGCTCCACGTGCAATATTGTAGGTACCTAACTACCTACTCCCAAGTTACATGCATGGCATACAGTTCTTGGCTACTACGATGCCTACGAACCTTCTTGGATTATACAATACAAAATTTTAACATCTTTTCTGTCGATGCTATAGATTATTATATATATTAAAAAGTGTACGCATATAATAATACCTAGAATGGCCACGAAAAGGGCATTAAATACGGGTATGTAAAAGAGTAGAAATGTTAAATGAAACTCCCAACGCTTATTATAGTTAAAAATGTTAAATTAGAAATTTTATTGTTCAATGAGGATGTTGCAGATCGATGTCTCTAAAAGCTTTTTTTAGTTTGTCACTATTTAAGTCTCTTAAAAAATAAACGTAGAAGATCTCACTGTAAAATAAAGGCTAAATTGTAACAAACTCCTCTAAAAGTTAAGCAAACATTCAATTCCGTTTGAGGTTCTGAGGTCAAACGAAGCGAAGTAATTTTGTAACAAACTAGCTAAAAGTTTGGCAAGAGTAAAGGCAATTTACAGATGGTTAATTTTTAAGTTTATAATATGTAAATAACAGTAATCTGTGCCTTTAGAGGCAAATTTTAGAAACGTAGCCTTTTCAAAAGGTAAAAATAGTCATTAAAAATCTGCTTAGTTGTCGTGGCGTAAGGAAAAAAAAACTAAGATCCTAACTTTCCCGTTTATGATATTATTATTGATAAAGCAAAAAAAAATACTGAAAACCACAAGGTTACGTAAGGCGCTTAAAAAATAACCTTAAATAAAATCGCTGCGATTCGAAATAAAAAATGGAAATATGAAAAAGCAATCAATTTAATGAAGGCCTCACGTTTTCAAATTTACAATGAGGGATATGTATTTTGTAACAATGGCACAAATTGACCGAATGCCCGGAGCGGTGAAACAATAGTCACAATTATGAATACGGTTTGTCACACAACAAGCTATAAACAATTACATTACCTCCAATTAAAGATCGGCTTAGCACATGAAATACTGAACATAGAAAATAATTAACAGATTTGTTCGATTTGTTTTCCGCTTAATAACATCAATGTTTTTGTATGACTTGTTTTTTTGTTGACAATGATTTGCTACGTAAACAGGAAAAATCCCTGATTAAATGATTTTTAATTAAATGAAATAGGAATTCAGAAAACGAGAGCAAAAACAACTGACACATAGATATAAAGATTGTTTTTTTTTTGCTTTTGAATAAAAATCTTACGAAGTGTTGGTAATATTAAGTACTAGGTTTTGTTCGTGACTTTACCATGCTGATTCTAAACTTTGAGAAATGCTGTGGCTTATACCACCAACCAAGTAATCTGCAGCTAACAGTTAGCAGAATTGCCCGTGTTGACTATCAAAATATAATTTGAGGGTCATGCAGTATGATGAAGATCACATTAGATAGTCTGTGAGACTTGTCAAACGACCTATAGAGCCCTTGTTGTAAGTAGCAGACTTACTTGAATGGGGTTGGAGCAGTGATGACGTATCGCACACTACAATAAAAAGTTGCCGCACTCACGGAGCTGTCGCTGTTAAGAATCATACTACAAAAATAGTTGCCGCACTCATGTAGCTGTCGTTGTTAGGAAGAGCTCTATTTAGTTCTAGCACAAGCGACAACCTATATTATAAATGTATGTGTAAAAGGTCTCGTAATAGACAGTAATCGTCAATTTGGACTTACTAAAAATAATAATGATTGAAATATGCGAATTACGTAGATATATCTTCTTTTTTTACTTACTCTTTGTAAGTAAAAAAAGAAGATATATCTATGGTTCTCCACACTGCTTATTAATATCAAACCTCCATATTATCGTTATAAAAATAACTCATCAATTCATAACCATTGTGTTATTGAAACGATTTACTGTAACATAAAATATTTATAAACCATTTTTTATTAAAACGCTATAGCTTTTTTGCTCTAGGTAATAGGCTATCAGCATCAGTGGAAGGTACAATGATTCTTGTTCATCATTGTTGAAATTTACAAAAAGGGCAGGCGTTCCAGTTTTAAATTGGAGCTTTAATAATTATATCCGGTATTATATAATGATTTTGTAAGCTAAATATTGTTAGCGGAGCTGAAGCGCGTTAACCTGGTTTATCCGAAAATGTATGCAAAGACGAAAAACCGTTGATTTTTGAAAAGAAAAAAAGGCTGGTTTTAAATGGTTTAAGTTGTCGAAATTCACACCTTAGCCAACGAATATATAATATTGCCTTAGCGCTGGAAGCGTGAAGTATCTCCGTCACCGTCGATCATACCGGAAGCTTATGGCATTTACTCTTTATCTTAGTGTAACGACACACCTGCCAAAAGTTCGGTTCAATACGTTTGAGCACGTTTTGAACCGAACTTTGAAAATTCCTTATAAGTTATGTACTAAATATCTGACGCATTTGATGTAGCGACATAGGTACCTTCCGTTGGGTGATTATTTTGATTCGAACGCATCAACGTATTTTGCATAGCCAAGCGACACATCACAAGACGCCGACTTAAAGTTAAAACTAAACATTGGCGTCCCTTCCATTTGTTCAGTGCGTTTGGTGTGTCATGAAAATCGAACACTACGTGAATTCAAGTGCTGAATTTTTAGCGCCGTACTTTCATCCTGGTGTGTCTTAGCACTTAGATTTACTGCGAAAATCAATGTAATAAGAATGAACTACTTTTTGTTTGAAACACTGGAGCGCATTACATATATGACTTGTCAGTTCTTACGTATGAAGTAAAAGAGCAAGCAGAAACTTTTGGCATAGCTCACGTTATTCGTAAGCAAACTTTTTGATCTATTTTCAAGAAAAATAAAACTCCCACGCTACAAAGTAGCCAAAGCGGGATTTGAAAAGAATAGTTCTTGTTTATATTTGTTACATACTTGCAGATACAAGTAGGTATAAAGATTGGAGTGACAGCATCGAGAATAAGTAAATAATAATAGCTGCTATTTATATCGATGTAAGAACACAGCTGCTTCTTGAAATGATCTCCAACTATCAACATTTTTACGACATCTGAAGCCAGCAGCTCGCCGCGATAATTTTCATGTTATCTATTCACCTGACGACGATTTGCTACCACTAAAATTTCCAAGTACGTGGTTGCTATCCCTTAGTTACATCAAATGACTATGATCGAATAGATAAATACAATCTAACTAAACTATTTTACCTAATTTTTAATTTTTTTTGGGCAGCAAATAAGCCGAGCTGATCAGCACAGAAATGTGGCCAGTATTCTTGGCACCATTCCGTGCAAGCAGGACTTGCTTATTAATAACTACACTTGTAAAGTAATAGAGATATACCCGAGACAGGGCGGACGTCGCGAAAAAAGTCGCCAGTTTATCGGTACCAAAAATGCTTGCTACCAACAGTAAGGCCACGCTTTAGTTCGCTCACCTCTAGAATTTTGACAGATGGCGCTATTGTTTGCTTGTACGAAAAAGGTTTACGTAAATTGTCCGGTTTCTATCGGTGTGTAAAGAACTAGTTAAAGTTAAGCTTTATTGCAAATCTTTCGATGAAAAGTGAAACACTTGACGCATACAACGAATGCCTATACTCTAGTTAAGAAGAAACGCCACGTGGCTAAGGATCTTTACTTAGTTAACAATGTAATGTTTTATTCACTCTGTGCGTCGGAGAACCAGGGCACTTTGGCGCGGCTTCAAGACGGGGGAAAAAACAGTCGGAGGGTTCACACTCGCTATTGTCTGAAATCTAGATGAGCAAAGTACTTGATTGGCCTTCCATTTTTCAAAGAAATTATGCTTAGAATTTTATTCAAGTAGGTACAATCACACTAATAATGCAAAGTCAAAAGTTTGGACATCCATGATTTTTGCAAAATTTGAGAATAAACTAATTTTATATGGTGGAGCCGTGAACGAAGGCTAGGCTGTCATGTAAAATCTGTTTTGTTTAAACTGTTAAACTACGATTTTGAATGTTAAAGATGGAATTTTGATTAAGATCTAATACTAGATTATGATGTAAAATCTGAAACAGTATTTATTTAATGTTAAATTATAGTAAAATAGCTACTAAAGGGTTTCCCACAATCAACGGAAATAGGAGAAGTCTATCGGTCCGTTTCCTGTACGTTAAATATTCAAGTTGTATGTAAATGCGATGTAAATATGCCTACATAATATACCGCATATGTTAATGCAATGTAAATGTAAGTGGCAAACTCAATGTGTCGGGCTGAATACTACTCTACTTTAAACGCAACTGTCTGGTTATCGCTGAGGCTTGATGTCTCACAAGGTTTACAAAAAAAATTTAAAAATATTATATAGAGCAAGCGGATGACTTTACTCGTAGTACCGACCATTTAGAAAAGCATTCGTTTGAACTTGTTAAATATGTAAATTATTTAATTTGTAAGTAGTAAGATCATGTAATAATTAATTAGCTTTCTACACTCCTTCTCAATATTCACAATTGAAGCTAACTGTAATATGTTTCCCGAAACAAAGATTTATTTCTATGCGTTCGTAGAATAGTTGTAGATGCCTTGTAGCTACTCGTAGCTGCGTAGAGGAAACAATGCCTGTAGGCCGTAGGCCGTAGCGTGTAATAATTCTATGCAAGCTCTATAATATTATACAAGGGCTTGTTTTACCACTTTGTTGAGTATCGGATAGCAAACTCAAACTCAAATCCCAATTGATTTATTTCATAGTAGCTGTAATTGCCCGCGGCTTCACCCGCGTAAATTTCTAAAATTAAAAGTGTTCCCGTTCCCGCTCCCTTTCAAAGAAATTTGCTAACTACAATAATCTACCAATCAAATCGTGGTATATTTCCGAATAAAAAGTAGTCTTTGTCCCTTTCTAAGCTCTAGTCTTTCTTATACCAAATTGCATTAAAATTGGTTCAGTGGTTTAGGAGAGAAACTGTTACAGATAGATTGATAGAGTGACTTTCGCATTTATAATATTAAATGTAAGTAGGGATGGGCCTCACTAACGAACTCTTGTGAATAGTCAGTACAATATGATTATACCTACTTATTTATTATTAGTGATTACTATTTTACGACTTGGAAACGTAAGTCACTTCCTTATTTTTATGTTAAGTGACATAGAACATGTGAAAGCCGCCTATATATTATGTATAATTTTATGCTCGTTTTCACCAACATTTTAAGAGACTCCTAGCAGTTTTTGTAAGTGAAAACTGTCACCTATCGGCTTAGGCGTTTCTCAAAGTGTTGGTGAAAACTAGCATTAATATTTATTACATTTAAACCATTTTACAGCACATGGCTTGAAACAAGTAACTTGTCAAAATGACAAGCCAAAGTATAGTTTGATAAGCTTAACACTCCGAAAAGTAAAAATTGTCGCCAATTTCTATGTTAATTTACACTTTTAAACTATAATATGACAAACATTACGTAAGTAAATGGTTTTTAATTTATGAAGCTAACAATTGGGGTAATAAAGGGTTGAAAAAACACATCGGTATATCAACCGCCATAGTTTCTAACCACACATGGTTGTCTGTATTAAAACACGCATATAAACGTAAACTGCGTTAATGATAAAACAGCATTCAACTTAATTGCGGCCGCTTAAAATAAAATAAATCATACAAACTATCCTAGATTGCGATTCACAGCATCGTTGTTATGTAACGCAGCGCAAAGGATTTTTATTTCTTGCTAACTGGATATTTTACTGCATAGGCCTTCGTGTAATGTGTTTAAAAGTTTTTAACCCCCAACGCAGAAGGGTTATAAGGTTGTCATGAGTTATAATCCCGTCACGTACAAAATCTACGAAACTCTTCAAAAATTTAAAATTTAAGTTTATCTTATTAATCAAAATAGACACGAATGAAATTACCTATATAGATTTGGTAACTAACTCGTTGTCGAGAGTTAACTGAAAACAGCTCTATCTAACGAGCGATGGGTGAAATCACACATGAATATATAAAATACAGTTTTGTTTTAGATGTTATTCAAAACTTTTTTTTCTTTTTTTAATTTGCTTTTCAAATAAATCTGCTCAACAGTTTGAAAATATCTATCAGCTTTTATCAAATATTTATAGAAAAAATAAAGATATTAGAAGGATATTTATGGGTCCGATCGATTCAAATTTTGGAATATTTACTTTGATAATATTGCAAAAACCTATAATGCTACGTATAATAACGCACATTCCTTTTTTAAAAAGTTACCTTTCTAGTCGTTTTGAACAGCTTCAAAGAGAAGAGTGTGTGTGTAGTATCAAAGTCAAACTATTCAGTGTCTTACCGCTTTGCATCGACGTAGTTTACTTTACCTTGTCTTTGATAGTATGCGAATCGCTCAATGTTGTTTGTAAGCGAATCTCTGTAATTAGGTTATTACGGTTTAAACTGATTGTAAGTGGCGGTGAGTTTAGGTTGAGCATAGAAAGTTTTGTCTTCTCTTGTCTAAAGAAAGTTTTGTATACGCACCAGTTTATGATAAAAGCAATAGTAGTTTATAACACCTTAGTCAGTTTCTAAATCCTATCGTGTCTGAATATTAAATAGCTATTTGGCAACAGAATTCCCATAGACATGTTTTTGGCATGGACGGAATGTATTCAGTTTACAAAAGAACCTAGCTTCTTGTTTAGAAAGTACTTAACTAGTTTGGTACGCTACTGTATCATAGAACATGACATCATGTATCATTGACACTGGACTCTTATTTCCAACGATAAAAAATAAAATAATGGCTGTAATATAACAGTTCCATTATTTTAAAACTGTAACCGGCTAGTTCATGGCCACTCGTGAAGAAGCTTGATTGCGACTCGCTTTACATTCACGCACACTTTGAACCGTTCTGTACTGTCTGTGTACACAGCACACATACATCCGATCCACGTGGAATGTAGAGCATAATATTGTAGGCCGTAAAGTTTGATACTATTACGTATATCTACTTTAGATACACAGTTATGTAATGATGCATTCGGGAGAATTTTATAAAGTTACTCGAATTTTTATCATTAAGTTGCTTGATTTCCATCAATTTATTTTAATCTTAAAACACTTCCTTATAATAAATATAAAAAACAACTATAAAACTTTCCGTAAAATCGATAAACAGTAGACCGATTGCCGATTGTACAAACGATACACTGAGAATATGTACGTATGTACCTATATTCAATACTTTTACATGAAATAAAACGAAAAATAAAAAATGATATTGGAAGCGGCAAAACTTGAGTAATTAATAAACTTACATAATGCTTGCGTGCACCCTAGTTACCATGCGGCGTATTATCTCGCTCCGAAGTTCATGCTAACAAGATCGCTTACAGCGCCGAGAGACCGGTACTAGGAGTCCAGCGAGAGCAGGAGCTTCGGGCGAGGTTACACGTGGATCACTCACACAGCTGCACCATTGCAAATGTGGGCGCTGCGTACATATTGTACACAATTACAGACGTGCTAGACTGGAAAACGCATTTAGACGGAAAAGATGAAACAGATCGATGTCTCCTATAAAATTTCATAATTACTTCCTTATTCAACAATCATATTTATACATGTTTTATAATAATATTTTGTCGTATCTGGGTCATTATGAAAATGGCTTATTACTGAAATGAAAGGAATATTATTCTTGTTAGTGGAACCTTTACAGCACGTTAATGCGAGTGTTGGAGCTCACCGAGATTTTTCAAATAAAATGAAAACACCTGAGTGAAGGTCTTGTTGCGTTTCCGGTTTTATTAAGCAATGTAAGCTGTTAGCTGACGGAACGGAACGTGAGGCTTAATTAGTAATTGGATTTGAAAATTTCCGCACCGTTTTCAGCTTCCCTAGTTTTTCTGTTTACCGTACCTTGTTGACAAGGAAACACTGTTTTGCTATTTAATAATATTGACCTTGTTTTTACTACGTGACATTACTAGGATTCGATATAAAAAAAGATTGTCCATGGTAACTGGTATGTTAAAGTGTTTGTTTAAGTTACTACGCATGTAAAATTACACGCAAACTGATTAGTAATAGGATCGTTTCATTTAATAAAATATGTTACAATAGGACGCTATATTGACTGGAAAATAAAACTTTCTTAATCTCATAATAAAATAAATAATTCTAGTACAATACTGAAATACAAAACAATAATTATAAAAGCATATACATGGCATACAAGGGTAGGCTATTCATTTTCCAATACTATCTAGAAAGTCAGTATTTACCTTCACTAAAATCCGCAAAAATATCTTGGTTAGCTGGAATCTAAAGTTAGTAGATTTATGACAATATCATATTATAGCCAGAGCTTAATGATGTAAGTAAATCATCTCTATTGGAGAGATAATAATAATTAAGCTTTTGCTATTTGATGCCAAAATATTCACTCCGCAGTAGCTTGGGATAAAAGATAGCGTTACATCTTTATGAAAATTAAACACGGGTTTTATGCACTACGTAGCGCGTAAGCTCGGTAATATTTTACAGTGGAACACGACGCAATAAAGAACACTACTCGCATCAACTCGACAAATTGATACGCTTCCCCATTTTTAAGTCGATTAAAAGCTCAGAGCCGCCATCCTTGTCTATTCTGTAACCGGAATGCAGGGCGACGGAGCGTGGCATGCGAGCTTTTGCCAGTATTTGAATGTCCCGCAGTTTTCATCTTTAGACAGCGGCGGCTAACGTTGTGGGCCTAGCGTTTCAAGCTGGCACGTGCGGAGCCAAATAGAAATATCGCAGAAATGTATCGACTCGATTGAAACCCTTCAAAACACTTATCACGTTCGGCTTTCAACGTTGATTTCACTTGCTGCATCCAATTCTTATACGTAACAGACGGTTATAGGATCTCTTTGAAATGTCTCAAAAATTCATGACATATTTAACTTCGAAGCCCGTTCCGGTGCAGCAAACAAACGCATGTCACTGCTGCTATACAAATTTTGCAATTGTGACAAACAACATACGAAACAAAATTAACAAGTTACAGTTAACAAGCCAGTGTTTGTGTAAACTCCGCTAACTAGCTGCTTTTTACGTCTATATGAATAGACCTGATGCGCCCCAACCAAGTTTCGCGTCCATAAACTTTTGCAAAATTATTTTGACAAAACGAACGGCGGGGGTAGTTTGGCCTAATTGCAACAGTGAGGCTAAAGGTACTTCGATGCCTTTATCAAGACGACATTGTCTGTGTGTTTCGTACCGATACGAATATAATTAGACTGGTGAACTAAAGCATCATCACCAAATCAATGTTGAAACATTGTTTCATTTTCATGTTCATCGAACATCATCTATAATTAAGTTTAATTAACTTTAATTAGGTTTGGGCTTCAGTTTTTTTAATATTCATTGATTAAATAATTAAGTAGATAATAATAATAATTTAGTATCTAGAGAATAGAGCATATAAGGCGAATTTAAATGAAAATGAAAAAAAAATCATGAAAAATTAAAATCTTTATTTTTCACTTACACCTAGTTGCTTTTGGCTTTTTGAAAAGTCAAAATTCTACCGCCAAGTTAGAAAAGCAGGTTTGCACCGAGAAGAAGTGGCAAGAAATTTGCCATTGTTACAACTTTTCTTACATAGTATGAAAATATTACATTATTTTTAACCGACTTCAAAAAAAGGAGGAGGTTCTCAATTCGTCGGAATCTTTTTTTTTTTTTTTATCTATGTATGTTCACCGATTACTCGAAGACGCGTGGACCGATTTGAAAAATTCTTTTTTTGTTTAAGAGGGTTTTGTTTCCAGATGGTCCCATTTTAATCAGGTCAGGATCTGATGATGGGATCCTGGAGAAATCGAGGGAACTCTTCAAATTTTATATGGACACATGAAACTATTTGAGTATTATTAGAAAGAGTAATATTTTTCAAGTTGTCCTATGGTCATCAAGTCAGGATCTGATCATGGGATCTTGGTGAAATCGAGGGAACTCTTCAAATTTTGCTAGTATACTTAAAGCGAGTTGGGTATTTTTTATAGTTAGTGGTGCATATGCCAGCAGATACTGATTTGATGACTAAAGTCATTAAGTCAGGGTCTGATGATGGGATCTTGGTGAAATCGAGGGAACTCTTCAAATTTTGCTAGTATACTTGAAGCGAGTTGGGTATTTTTTATAGTTACTGGTACATTTGCTAGCAGATACTGATTTGATGACTAAAGTCATCAAGTCAGGGTCTGATGATGGGATCTTGGTGAATTTGAGGTATCTCTTCAGATTTTATGAACACACCTCAAGCAATTTGGGTATTTTTACAACGCTTTGTGCATTTTATTGTTTTCCACTAAAAAGCATAAAATAAAAATGGGAAATGCTTTCCAAAAAACCAACTTCAAACGCACTACAAAGAGTGAAATAATTTTTATTTAAATTTTAGGTACCTACACCAATTCGAAGTCGGGCGATTGTCTATGACTTCGTCATTTCTTCGCACATCAAGTAAGTAAGAAGGACTATTAGGGATTGTATGAAACATTGCCCGACTTCGAATTGGTGTAGGTACCTAAAATTTAAATAAAAATTATTTCACTCTTTGTAGTGCGTTTGAAGTTGGTTTTTTGGAAAGCATTTCCCATTTTTTGATATCTCATGAGGAGATGGAAACCCTATCATTCCCAGAATCCGTGGCATTAAACAATTACCCTGATTTATTGAGTGTTTTTGACCGTGACCTGTGCGAAAGAATGTAATTAATAAGTCGTAACTTCGTAAACAAATAAAAGCATCATTTCACAATTTCGCACTCAGCACAAAATCAAGTTTATAGCCGTCGTGTAATCATTAGCAACACGGATCTTTGTTTGTTTAGTTTTTCTCAGCTACTAACATCGAAAGTCTTTCGACTTCGACTTTAGTTTGTACGTATTTATCTCTCTTAGCACAATTCATTAAGACAAAAGAGAAAGGATTTTCTGATTGTTTTTAGTACAAAGTTCTATAAATCCTGCTCTTCTATTATAAAGGAAACCTGTGCCAATCAGAGTAAACTAAGAATATATTTAGCAAACTTTACACAAAGACTACAGATATTATTTCAGAAATGTCAAAATTTTCCACTATAAATGATATGATCTTTTGCCATACCATTCCTGTTCATGTTAATATTTTATGAGGTTATTCTTAACAAGAAGGTTATGCTTGTTACCATAATTACAATTGTCAACATTCAGAATTTCTCTTTATTTCTGAAATAAATCTTAATCTTGGTCATTCTTCTACAAGCTTATAATAATCTATCTTTTGTATGATGTTACAAATTGAGCGCCTTCAAAGTTCTTGACTTTATAGCGAATAGGCATTTCCTAGGCAAGCGCGTTTCACCTTAGACTGTATCATCTCTTTCCATCAGGTGTGATCAAAACAATATATCAGAAGGTGCTTCTTACCCACCTTTTCTTTCCATTATTAAGTACATGTTCAATCCCGTCAACAGATTCTTATCAATGATTTTATTGTACTGAGCGATAAAATAATCAGAATAGTACCGTATGGCGTATACTATACAATCTGTATTACTAATATTTGTATGACCAAGATTTATTTATTACTATTATTTATTACTTGTTAAACGTATTGTTCTTCTTACAGTTAACCATTTACAATGTAATCCATTTGTTATACTTATTCATGCTAAGCCATACCTAATCCAGATAAAATATATAAGCCCTGGTAGGAGCCTTATTTTAAATGCTGGCAAGAGCCCTGATTTAAATTTTCACTGCCTATACCTATACAGCAGCTTCAAGTATAGCATATATTTAACTCCCCAAACTATCATTTTATTGCCTTTGTTGGCTTTAACCCGAATGGAACAGTAACTTTATCTAGGCCCCCAGTTGAACATTTCAGCCAATTCATAATGGTATTACATTGTAAGTTATTTTAAGTTTCATACGTCGTAATTATTGTTATTTATCACCAAAACTAAAACACGTACTTAAGTTATTGATAACTAGCCATTACTTAACTTTGTTCCGTCTTTTTGCCCTTTTGTCACTTATATTTTACTTAATCACCGCAGCACTTAACTTTAGAGCAATTATACTATATATAGCTCGATTACCACTGACTGACTGATTGACATAATTGTTCTCCCAGAAAGAGACAGAAAACGATATAATGATGTACGGGAGATGTGTTCGGGTGCGGGAGTCGACTAGGGAAAAATTATGACATTTCAGAAAAACAAGATGGCGGCCGACGTGACTTTCGTAACTCTTTTGTTTTCCAACCGATTTCGTTCTAAGTCGCAGCACTCGAGGAAATGAGTAAATGGTTTTTAGAAAAATTGGAAAAATTTTGAAAAACAAGATGGCGGCCGAGCTGTGGTGTTTTAAAATTTTTCATTTTTCGACCCCAAACCGCGGCACCACAGATCCTAAACGGGGTGGTTGAAGATGTCAATTTTTGCTTGATTCGCTCGCAATTATTCTGAATTTTGACAAAACGTGAGTAATTTTTCAAAATCCAAGATGGCGGCTGTTCTGGCGGCCAATCAGTGTGAGGTATGAAAAATCGCAATTTTGAAACTCAAATTTCTCACAGTTGGCAGCATCGGAGCGTTTCGACTTCTATGGGGCGATTGTGTGTAAAGACTCGAAGTATTAATTGGGGAAGAAAAAATTACCCCATTTCTCGGGAAATTTCGAGATTTTCCCCAAAAAGTAAAAAATCGAAATACGGACTTTTTGCGAAATCCGAGTACAAGCGATCACGTGTCTTACTCATACAAATGACATTTGAGTATTTTTGTCGCTTAGGACTGGCAACACTGGAATCTATCAAAGTAAAAGTGATTTTCGACATGGTCACTTTTCAGGGGCTATCGTGGCGCCTGGGTGCGAGCGAGATGAAAAATTGAAACGTCATCGGGAGCGGTATATCTTGTAGTTACTGGGAAAAATACGAAACGATGTAAAATATTTCTGTGAACTGAGTTGGCGGCCATTTTGTATTTTTTTCTGTTTTTGAAAATTTTGATCGCGATTTTGAGGCACTTGGCAACATTTCGGAAAGTCGACATGTATGAACCGACTGTGTAACTCGACGGGCAGTATCGAAATATATAGAAAGTGTTGCCACATTCAGGGTAGTTTTCGAGATTTTCCCCAAAATGTCCTCCTGTAAAATTTTGTATGAACAATTTTTTTTTCACTTTTGGCTTCGTATAGGAGTCAAGAAATGACTCGGCGAAAAATATGGAGAGAGCTGATGATTGAGGATTTCGGAGTCGGGTGAAGAGCACAGCCAGGGTATTGAAGATAGGTGGGGGGTGCTCGACCAAATGTCATTCAAAACCTCGTGCAGTTACCAGTGAGCTGAAAAATTTTTCAAAATGGCGTAAAAAAGATGGCCGCCATACAAATTTCGCCCGTGTCTATCGCAGAAAATATTAAAGATAGAAAAGTGGTTTCATAGCAATAGAAGATCAGGATGAGGAGGTCTATTAATTGAAAAGAAAAAAAAATCAAAATGGCGGAAAAAAATTTTTTCATACTAAATTGTATGGCGATTAGGAGCTATGGGAAAATTGTCATTGTTCTCCTAGAAACAGATAGAAAACGATAGAATAATGTATGGGAGATGTGTCTATTAGCAGGAGTAGAGTACGGAAAAATTATGACATTTCAGAAAAACAAGATGGCGGCCGACTTGACTTTCGTAACTCTTTTGTTTTCCAACCGATTTCGTTCAAAGTCGCAGCACTTGAGGAAATGAGTAAATGGTTTCTAGAAAAATTGAAAACATTTGGAAAAACAAGATGGCGGCTGAGCTGTAGTGTTTTAAAATTTTTCATTTTTCGACCCCAAACCGCGGCGCCACAGATCCTAAACGGGGTGGTTGAAGATGTCAATTTTTGCTTGTTTCGCCCACAATTATCCTGTATTTTGACAAAATGTGAGTAATTTTAAAAATTCCAAGATGGCGGCTGTTCTGGCCGCCAATCTGTGTGAGGTATGAAAAATTGCAATTTTGAAACTCAAATTTCTCACACTTGGCAACATCGGAGCGTTTCGACTTCTACGGGGCGATTGTGTGTATAGACTAGAAGTATTGAGTGGGGGAAAAAAATTACCCCATTTCTCGGGAAATTTTGAGATTTTCCCCAAAAAGTAAGAAATCGAAATACGCACTTTTTGCGAAATCTGAGTATGAGCGACCACGTGTCTTACTCGTACAAATGACATTTGGGTAGTTTTGTTGCCCTGCACTGGCAACACTGGAATCTATCAAAGTAAAAGTGATTTATGACATGGTCACATTTCAGGGGCTATCGTGGCGCCTGGGTGCGAGCGAGATGAAAACTTGAAACGTCATTAGGGGCGGTATATCCTGTAGTTACTGGGAAAAATACGAAACTGTGTAAAATATTTCTGTGAACTGAGGTGGCGGCCATTTTGTTTTTTTTTCTGTTTTTGAAAATTTTGATCGTGTTTTTGAGGCACTTGCCAATATTTCGGAAAGTCGACATGTATGAACCGACTGTGTAACTTAACGGGTAGTATCGAAATATATAGGCAGTGTTGCCACACTTGGGGTAGTTTTCGAGATTTTTCCCAAAATATCCTCCTGTAAAATTTTGTATGAACAATATTTTTTTCACTTTGGGCTTCGTATAGAAGTCAAGAAATGACTCGGCGAAAAATATGGAGAGAGCTGATGATTTAGGATTTCGGAGACGGGTGAAGGGCTCGGCCAGGGTATTGAAGATAGGTGGGGGGTGCTCGACCAAATGTCATTCGAAACCTCGTGCAGTTGCCAGTGAGCTGAAAAAATTTCAAAATGGCGAAAAAAAGATGGCCGCCATACAAATTTCGTCGGTGTCTGTCTCAGAAAGTATGAAAGAAAGAAAAGTGGTTTCTTAGCAAGAGAAGATCAGGAAGAGAAGCTATATCTATTGGAAGAAAAAAAATTCAAAATGGCGGAATATTTTTTTTTCATACTAAATTGTATGGCGATTAGGAGCTATGGGAAAATTGTCATTATTCTCCTGGAAACAGATAGAATATGATACAATGATGTATGGGAGATGTATTTGGGTGCGGAAGTGTAGTAAAGAAAAATGATGACATTTCGTAAAAACAAGATGGCGGCTGACGTGACTTTCGTAACTCTTTTGTTTTCCAACCGATTTTGTTCAAACTCGCGGAATTGAGGAAATGAGTAAATTGATTATAGAAAATAATGGCAAAAATTGGAAAAACAAGATGGCGGCTGAGCTGTAGTGTTTACAAAATTTTCATTTTTCTACCCCAAACCGGGACGGTTTAATTGAAATTTGTCACAGTTGGCAATATTCGACGTTTATGGGGTGATCGTACGTATATACAGGTGTAGATTGGTGAAAAAAAAATTACCCCATTTTCGGGAAAAATCGAAATACCCACGTTTTGCAAAATCCGAGTATGAGCGACCACGGAAATTGCTCCAAGCAGTTACGCGGTCCGCTTTAGCGGGCCGCGCTCCCACGCAAAAAACTAGTAATATATATAGCTCAATTACCACTGACTGACTCATTGACATAATTGTTCTCCCAGAAGGAGACGGAAAATGATATAATGATGTACGGAAGATGTGTTCGGGTGCGGGAGTTGACTAGGGAAAAATTATGACATTTCAGAAAAACAAGATGGCGGCCGACGTGACTTTCGTAACTCTTTTGTTTTCCAACCGATTTCAGTCAAAGTCGCAGCACTCGATGAAATGAAAAAATAGTTTCTAGAAAAATTGGAAAAATTTGGAAAAACAAGATGGCGGCCGAGCTGTGGCGTTTTAAAATTTTTCATTTTTCGACCCCAAACCGCGGCACCACAGATCCTAAACGGGGTGGTTGAGGATGTCAATTTTTTCTTGTTTCGCCCACAATTATCCTGAATTTTGACAAAATGGGAGTAATTTTTCAAAATCCAAGATGGCGGCTGTTCTGGCGGCCAATCAGTGTGAGGTATGAAAAATCGCAATTTTGAAAGTCAAATTTCTCGCAGTTGGCAGCATCGGAGCGTTTCGACTTCTATGGGGCGATTGTGTGTAAAGACTCGAAGTATTGATTGGGGAAGAATAAATTACCCCATTTCTCGGGAAATTTCGAGATTTTCCCCAAAAAGTAAAAAATCGAAATACGGACTTTTTGCAAAATCCGAGTATAAGCGATCACGTGTCTTACTCATACAAATGACATTTGAGTATTTTTGTCGCCGAGGACTGGCAACACTGGAATCTGTCAAAGTAAAAGTGATTTTCGACATGGTCACTTTTCAGGGGCTATTGTGGCGCCTTGGTGCGAGCGAGATGAAAACTTGAAACGTCATCAGGGGCGGTATATCCTGTAGTTACTGGGAAAAATACGAAACTGTGTAAAATATTTACCGCAAATGAGGTGGCGGCCATTTTGTATTTTTTTCTGTTTTTGAAAATTTTGATCGTGTTTTTGAGGCACTTGGCAACATTTCGGAAAGTCGACATGTATGAATCGATTGCGTAACTCGACGGGCAGTATCAAAATATAAAAGCAGTGTTGCCACATTTGGGGAAGTTTTCGAGATTTTCCCCAAAATGTCCTCCTGTAAAATTTTGTATGAACAATTTTTTTTTCACTTATGACTTCGTATAGAAGTCGAGAAAAGACTCTGCGAAAAATATGGAGAGAGCTGATGATTGAGGATTTCGGAGACGGGTGAAGAGCACAGCCAAGGTATTGAAGATAGGTGGGGGGTGCTCGACCAAATGTCATTCGAAACCTCGTGCAATTGCCAATGCGCTGAAAAAAATTTCAAAATGGCGACAAAAAGATGGCCGCCATACAAATTTCGTCGGTGTCTATCTCAGTAAGTATGAATGATAGAAAAGTGGTTTCTTAGCAAAAGATGATCACTACGAAGAGATCTATTTATTGAAAAGAAAAAAAAATCAAAACGGCGGAATATTTTTTTTTCATACTAAATTGTATGGCGATTAGGATCTATAACAATATTGACATTGTTCCCCTAGAATGTGATAGAGAACCATATAATTATGTAGGGGAGATGTATTCGAGTGCGGGAGTCGAGTAGGGAAAAATTATGACATTTCCGAAAAACAAGATGGCGGCCGGCATGACTTTCGTAACTCTTTTGTTTTCCAACCGATTTCGTTAAAACTCGCGGTACTCAAGGAAATGAGTAAATGGTTTTTAGAAAAAGAAGAAAAATTTGGAAAAACAAGATGGCGGCCGAGCTGTGGTGTTTTAAAATTTTCAGTGTTCTACCTCAAACTGGGACCGTTTAATTCAAATTTGTCACAGTTGGCAAGATCAGAACATTTGCATGTTTATGGGGTGATCGTGTTGATAGACTCGGGGTGTAAATTGATGAAAAAAAATTACCCCATTTTTCGGGAAAATCAAAATACGGACTTTTTGCAAAATCCGAGCATAAGCGACCACGGAAATTGCTCCAAGCAGTTACGCGGTCCGCTTTAGCGGGCCGCGCCCCCACGCGAAAAACTAGTTAATATATATATAGCTGCTCGTGCTGATTGGCCACTGACTCATTGATCACCTCTCCTGAACAATTTTGTATGGAAAATTTTTTTTTCAAGAACCATTTCGTATACAAGAGAAAAATTCATTCGGAGGAAAAATACGGAGAGA
This sequence comes from Coenonympha glycerion, assembly GCA_963855885.1. NCBI lineage: Eukaryota > Metazoa > Arthropoda > Insecta > Lepidoptera > Nymphalidae > Coenonympha > Coenonympha glycerion. The sequence goes on along the minus strand of OY979637.1, from coordinate 6,937,025 downwards.
GCTGATGATTGAGGATTTCGGAGACGGGTGAAGAGCACAGCCAAGGGTATTGTAGATAGGTGGGGGGTGCTCGACCAAATGTCATTGGAAATGTCATCCAATTGCCAGTGAGCTGAAAAAAAATTCAAAATGGCGGATTCAAAATGGCGGCCATTCGAATTTCGTTAATATCTCGGAAAGTATAAAAGGTGGAAGACCGGTTTCTTGACAAGAGATGATCAGGACCCGAAGTTCTATTTGATGAATAGAAAAAAAAATTCAAAATGGCGGAATTTATTTTTCCATAGAAAATGTATGGGGAATGTTGAAGAGACTAACAGTTGGTAATTATGCAAGGTTGTGATGCGGTTTTTCGGAGAGTTACTAGAGAAAAATATGGAGAGAGCTGATGATTGAGGATTTCGGAGACGGGTGAAGAGCACAGCCAGGGTATCGAAGATAGGTGGGGGGTGCTCGACCAAATGTAACTCGAAACGACATTCAATTGGCAGTAAGCTGAAAAAAAATTTAAATGGCGGATTCAAGATGGCCGCCATACAAATTTCGTGTTGTTCTATCTCGGAAAGTATAAAAGATAAGAGAGTGATTTCTTTGCAAGACATAATTAGAATCTCAAGGTCTACGGGATGAATGAAAAAAATCAAAGAGGTTGAATTTATTTTTCCATGGAAAATGTGAATGCTACAATAAACAAGGCCTATGAAAAACTATGAAAAGTATGAGAAGAGATGATGTTCTACGATTTGGATGATGACTGAGGAGCACGGTCATGGATTTAAAGATAGTTAAGGGCTGTTTGAATAAAAAATACACTGAACCTCATCGCTCCGAGGTAGTTCTTTTAACCCATTGCCAATCGGATTCCAATTAGCGATGGAGATGACGGCGATTCTTTTATAGGTGAGAAGACAGCCCGCGGGCCACATGTGGCCCGCGCTCCCACGCGCCCTACTAGTTAATATATATATAGCTACTTGTGCTGATTCACTGACTGACTGACTCATTGATCACCTCTCCTGAACAATTTTGTATGAAAAATTTTTTTTTTAAGGATCATGTCGTATAGAAGGAAAAAAATCATTCAGAACAAAAATATGGAGAGAGCTGATGATTGAGGATATCGAAGACGGATGAAGAGCACAGCCAAGGGTATTAGAGATAGGTGGGGGGTGCTAGACCAAATGTCATTTGAAACGTCATCCAATTGGCAGTTAGCTGAAAAAAAGTTCAAAATGGCGGATTCAAGATGGCCGCCATACAAACTTCATCAGTGTCCATCTCGAAAAGTATAAAAGATGAAAGAACGGTTTCTTGACAAGAAGTGATCAGGACCCGAAGGTCTATTTGATGGATAGAAAAAAATTTCAAAATGGCGGAATCTATTTTTCCATAGAAAATGTATGAGGATTATTGAAGAGACCACGAGTTGTAAAACATGAAGTGGTTTGATGCGGTTTTTTGGAAGACTACAAGAGAAAAATATGGAATGAGGTGATGATTGAGAATTTTAAAGACAGTCAAGGAGCATGGGCAAGGTATTATAGTTAGGTGGGCGACTGCTGAAACAAAAAATAATCGAAACATCACGCAATTGGATATCGAAGACGGATGAAGAGCACAGCCAAGGGTATTAGAGATAAGTGGGGGGTGCTAGACCAAATGTCATTTGAAACGTCATCCAATTGGCAGTTAGCTAAAAAAACCAAAACGGCGGATTCAAGATGGCCGCCATACAAATTTCGTGTTGTTCTATCTCGGAAAGTATAAAAGATAAGAGAGTGGTTTCTTAACAAGAGGTGATCAGGATCTCAAGTTCTACGGGATGCATGGAAAATAATTCACTGTGGTGGAATTTATCTTTCCATGGAAAATGTACATGTACCTACATACTAAGAGAAGAGACAACGATCTAGGATTTGGATGATGATTGAGGAGTACTGTCATGGTTTTAAAGATAGTTAAGGGCTGTTCGAACAAAAAATACGCTGAACCTCATCCGATGAGGTTCAGTGTATTTTTTTGTTCGAACTGCCCTTAACTATCTTTAAAACCATGACAGTGCTCCATGGTAATTTTTTCAGCTCACTGCCAATCGGATTTCAATGGGCGATGGAGATGATGGCGATACCTTTATGGGCGGAAAGACTGCACGCGGGCCACATGTGGCCCGCGCACTCACGCGCCCTACTAGTCTCATATGTAATTAATTATATGAGAATTATTAATTAATATAATTATTAATTAATATATTAATTAATTATTAATTAATATAGGTAATTATTATGACAGCTAAATAGATGTTCGAAAGTAAATTGTGTTGTATTGTAGACTGTATTTTTTAAAGTTTTTTGTTCAAATTAGTACTTGACTTCAACCTCACCCGATAAACCTGTGAAGTTAAAGTCGAAATTGTTATAGACTAGTATTAACTTGGAAGGGGTTAAGTATAACCTGTAACGTTTGCTACATTGTACCGGAATGCTTAATAGATTGGCAGTACGTCTTTGCCGTTAGGATAGTAACCAGCCGAGGCGACGGAAGCAATCTGGGAATTATAGTGTAGAAATCAGAAAACTCCAAAGTAGTGTATGCCGGGACTCAAAGCCGGGACCTTCTACTCGAAGCCGAGCGCACGCCTACTGTGTTAGATAGGTCATCAAACTTCGAGTTTAGTCATGATTTACAGTAATACGATTTTACAGTAAGCTCATGAAAAATCTTAATCTTTATCTAAAATGAAGCTGAAATGATGTTAACTAATTAGGTAGCTGCAATTCATACTTGAAGTCAGAAACATACACCATCTTGACTATACAATGTTAATGCACCGCAACAATGGCGTCACATTATAAATCTATTAGCAAAGCTATAATATGTAATATTATGTTGTGGAGAGAAAAGTCCATCAGTTTATAAGCACAAAGTAAGTGACACATTGATATTCTATTATCAATAAAAATTCAAGTTCTTTCGAAAAACGTAATAGATGTTTCTTTTCTATTGTCTAACATAACAAGATTTAAAATAATAAATTGAGCTGGCTATATTGGCAAACAGAATAACCAAAAAAACTATATTTTTTATATTTATTGGAAAATTAAAAATGTAACCACAGATTTGATTGCACAAAGAGTTTGATTTAAAGTGGTTCCTTTACATAGAAGTATCATGTATATCGTTTGAAATGTCTGCAGCGAATCGTAGGATGCGTAATTGCCATATTATTGTTATGCGTAGCGTGATAACGATAAGCTTACGTTTACCAGCCATGTGCCAAGGGGCGTACTGCTACTTGGGAGTATCCTATTTTTTGCAAGAATTGATTATTTCTCGATATTTACCAGACGTTGAGTGTTGTTAAATGCTTTTTCAATCATAATGTAGCAGGCGTTCGTGATATTTTCATCATCAGACTTCCCAATTACTTGTGTGGGAACCGAAACATGTGAGTTTACGTGTGTGCTCGACAGGATGGTTCTATTTCTAACTGTGTATGAAACATACGACGATTTAACCTATTTACTTACCATTATAACTTTGTAACTGACCAAACAATTCGTCAATCTTTCACTAGAGTGATTCGTGGGAAAACTGAAAAGCCCTTCCTTCACAAATGAAAACTCCATGCAAAATTACAGGTTTCTAGATCCTAGGGTTTGGACTACACAATGATTTAGTGAGTGTGTGAATTAGTATATTACTCAGAATTTTTTATATAAAATTATGTCGAGGTCATATCTTAGACTTGATCATAAATGGATGTGGTCGATTATGTCAAGAACATGTTTTACGTACCTATTTCGTAGTAGCCCGGTCTTAGAATTGTTCATTTCGTGATTGAGTTAGTGCAAGTGTGCGTGAAAGTGAAGTGCTATGCTTATTGTAGATTTACAATCTGATGCTCCAAAAGCTTGATCAAAGGTATATGGACTGTTCGTTACCATTCTGAAATTAATAACATTTTAGAATTAAAATGTATATTCTTTCACGTACAAGCCTCACTTACAGGCACTTGCGAAATGTCAGACTTTACCGTCACGGAAAGCAATATTGCACCGATAAGAACGTTAAAATAATTTGGCACTTGCTCTTTTTCAAAAATTAATGTTTACAATTGTGTAATTAAAGTAACTAAGATTATAAAAGGTCTGCCTAAGAGTTGAATAAAATACGTATCAAATTATTAATATTGGCTGGCAAACCCCGCCGGGGGCGATAATTTAATCGATACGCGATAATTTATCTCTAATATATAAAACGGCTCGACCGAGTGTTATGAAATTTTCTGTGTATGTTCGGTAGATTTGAGAGTAGATACGAATCTATTTTTTTTTCATGACCCTAATACCGGGTGAGCTTGAAAAATTTTAGAGTAATAGTTAGAGCAAGAGGTAGGCTCCACACAAACACGAATTACATTAAATACAACTATACACCGGAGGCGATTGAGGTAACGGTACACTTGACGTGTGACAAATCATGTACATCGGCTGATCGCAGAGATTGATATCGTCACATCGTTATTGATTGGTATTGTATTGCCTGTGCGGATATACATGGACATAGCATAGATACAGTGGAATATGTATTGTAAATTGTAATCTGATGTAATACTGCAAGAGATCTTGTTAAAGTAAATAATACAAATTAGTAAGTAAAATATTGAAGCTTTTGTGCAAGTTATCTGCTTTAAGCAAATGAATAAATTGTACTTCTCAATAAAATCTGTGTAGCAGGAAATAAGCATTGAAAAAAAAGTAAATTTTTGTATGCATAATTAAATTCCGGATATGCAAACACAAATTCGTAGTGCCAGTGGTTCTTAAAAAACTATTTTATTTTCCTCAATTACTTACGTTGGTTTTGGTTCGTGAACAAACTTGATACAGCCTATGGTCATTCTTCTTTGAATTGTTGCAATAAAGCCTTAAAAAGCTAAAAATTAACATTGAAAATATAGGTTTTACAGCAATTCATCCGTAAATACGTCAATTTATCCGTATTTTTTTTTTCAGAAAACCCTTTCATTTGATTTCATATCCATATTGTAATATAGTTACATTTAAATAACCATTCCACCATTTTGGATCTAGAATGACGTTATACATCTTTAATACATAATAGCACCTTAGTTTTTTGAAGATAAATTCTGCTTCAAAATCGAGTTGCACAATTTTACCCAAACAAACGTTACATACTTATATTAAAACATCGCAAGTTAAATAAATGATTGTTAAAATGTTCTTTCAAGGTGTTTTTCGATGGGTATGTACATTTATTTCATTCATTCGTTTCTCGATAGGTTTGTACAGTAAATTCTTAATAAATACCGCAACAAAATTCAATTATTATCAGTGCGGGCGTTGGAAAATTGAGAAATCCCTACGTGGCAAACGACGTGAACACTGAACATGTATACAGTACGTGATTATGCTGGCGACGCGTGCGCCGACAATTACGAGCACCTACTAACGAGCACGTAGCAAGTAATATAGAGAATTGTACCTCCTTCTTTTTCTCTTGCTGCATTTTCTACATTTATTTATCAATAGAAATATTTATCGTAAGCGATAACACGACGACGACAATTTGCAAGGATGCGTTATTGATATAAAACTACTGCAAATTTAAAAACCGAGTTAGCTAGGGTTAAGAACACGTAGTAATTATTTATTTGCTGCCATGAGGATCGAATTTTCAAAGATCCTCGTTGAGCGTATATGCCAATGTCATAAAGACCTGAAAATTAAAATCTTTATTTTTCACATAGGCTTTAATATAACCTCTCATGAAAAGTCAAAACTCTACCGCCAGATTCGGAAGGCAAGTTTGCTCCGAGAAGATAATACAGATATTAGGTAAATAAAATAAATAAATAAAATAAAATTAGCCTTTATTGCTGATTCTACCATTTTTCTTAGTTACTAACTTACTGCTAACATTATTTAAAAAAAACTTATTCTAATGGTATGTGATCAGCGTGTCCTTCGACATAGGCCTCCTCTAAACTTTTCCAAATGTCCCTGTTTCTTGCCAGTCTGGTCCAGATTTTACCCACCAACCCCGAAATATCGTCTTCCCATCTTTTCGTTTGTCTCCCTCTATTCCTCTTTTTGTCCCTGGGGTACCATTCCGTTACTTTTTTAGACCATTTTTCAATATTCTCTCTGATCATATGCCCCGCCCAACGCCATTTTTGTTCTTTGATGACTTTATCTACTTTTTTAAATTTTGTTATCTCTTTTATCTTTTGTAGTTTTACTCTATCTCTCAGCTTCACACCAACCACACTTCTCTCTATTGAGTTTTGACATGTTTTTAGTGTTGTTAGTTTTTTTTCCGTAAGTGCCCATGTTTGTGACGCGTATGTAAGACACGGTAATATACATGTATCAAAAACTTTTCTTTTATCTTTCTTTTATGGAGAAATGTTTACTTTTCATTATTTCACTGAGCGACCAGTATTTTTTCCAGGTGTTTGTCACTCTTCTGTCGATTTCTCTTGTCATACAGTCTTTTGTTGCCAATAGGTGTCTTAAATAAATATATTCTTTAACGTATTCTATAACAATTCCATTTACTTTAATTTCCTTTTCTTGCGAATTCGTCATCACTTTTGTTTTACTAGTATTCATTGTGAGACCTACCTTAGCACTTTCATCTGATAGATGTTGTATCATATTTTCCAGATTTTCAGGACATTCTGCAAACAATACTAGATCGTCCGCAAAGCGTAAATGGTTAAGCTTTTCGCCATTTATATTAAGGCCTTCATTATCCCATTCAAGATTCCTGAATACCATTTCCAAAACTGCTGAGAATAATTTAGGAGATATTGGGTCTCCCTGTCTGACTCCTCTTTGAATCGGGAACTCTTCACTCTTTTTATCCAGTTTTACGCAAGCATAGGTTTTTGAGTATATATTTCTTAATATGTTTATAATTTTACCATGAACACCTTGTAATCTTAATGCTCTCCATATCGCGTCGTGCTCTAGGGAGTCAAAGGCTTTATTATAGTCAATAAAACCTAAGTAATATACACAATTATATTCCTTACACTTCTCAAGTATTTGTTTGACAGTATGTATGTGATCTATGGTCGAAAACTTTGATCTAAAGCCAGCCTGTTCTTTGGGTTGATTTTCCTCAAGGATTTTAGAGATTCTTGATAGTAGTATCTTTGAGAATACCTTGTATATGTTGCTCATAATGCTTATTGGTCTGTAATTTCCGATGTCACATTTATCACCTTTTTTATAAATTAAAGTTATAGTTGATTTTGTCCAGTCTTCTGGAATAATTTCAGTCTGTAATATTTCATTAAAAATTTCTGTTAGCCTTGGAGCTATGACGGGCATGGTAGCTTTGAGCATCTCATTCGATATTTGGTCAGGTCCAGGTGCTTTATCATTTTTTTGTGATTTTATAGCTGATATAGTCTCACTCAATAGAATTTCTGGTAGAAGTTCTTCGTCAAAGGTAATGTTTTCGTTTTCTGGTGAATTTTGGTCTTTCCTAGAGCTTTTGTATAGATTGCGATAGAACTCAGCTGCTATTTTTGTTATTTGTTCCCTGTTTCTTGTAAGGAGGCTGTTTTTTCCCTTTAAGTGAATCATCCAGTCCTTTTTGTTCATCAGTTTTTTGTACGCTTTCTTAACCCCTCCAGTTTTGGAGATATGTTCTTGGATAGTTTCGTTTCTCTTCTGCGTTGTCTTTACGTATTTGATCTCTAATTCTTTTACTTAATTCAGTAATTTTATTTCTGGTAGTTTTGTCTTTTTTAGACAAAAGCAGCTGTTTCCTTTGTTCTATTAATTTTTCGCTTTTTTCTGAGAGGGTTTTGTTTTTAGGCTTACATTTAGTTACTTCTCTTATTAGTGTATTTATCAGTATGTAATATTCTTTAACTGTACCTTGTTTTGTATTGTTGTGTTTATATAAAGCTGAACTCAAATCATTTAGTAAATTTTCATTATTTCCTGAGCTAGGTATTTGTTTATTAGTTTTATAAGTTCTTGATTTTTTAACTGGCAGTGTTCTTAGGGATGCTCTTACCATTCTATGATCTGTGTTAAAATTAAATTGATTTAATACATGTGTATTAGAAAATTGTTTAGGTTTATTAGACAATATAAAATCAATTTCATTTCTATAATTTCCATTAGGTGAAATCCACGTCCACTTTTTATTCGGTTTTCTTTTGTAGAGACTATTGAGAATTGTGAGTTTGTTTTGTAAGGCATAATTGACTAATTTATTACCGTTTCTACTTCGAGCACCATAACTTGATCAACCAATTATATGTTCTTCACCAGGCTTGCGCAGTCCTATTTTTCCATTAAAATCACCCATGACTATGATATTCTTTCAAATGTAATGATCTGCCGACTGTAAAATTTCAAAAAATCATCAATTTTTGAGTGTTCTTCCATCGTATTAGCTTCGGTCGGTGCATACGCCTGTATTATCGACCAAGTCTCTTCAGTTTGTGATGTTGGAAGATTTATATTGAGTATTGCTACTCTTTCTGAAATCCCTACTATTTCTTCGATCTTCCTAGCTAAATATTTTTTCACGAGGAAACCCACGCCGTAAAGCCCTGGTGTTTCCCCTTTATAGTATAGGATAAAGTTTTCATACTCTTCAATACATTCTCCCATTCGTCGCATTTCGCTTATGCCTACGATGTCCCATTTAATATCCTCAAGTGCTTTTTCGAGTTCCAATAATCTTTCAGGTGAGCTAAGAGATCGTACGTTAAGAGTCGATATGTATATAGGTTTTGATTTTTCCTTAGGGTAGGTATTGGTTGGATGTAGGTTTGGTAAGTTTGAGTTTAGAGGGTATTGGTCTTTTTCCTCCACGATGACCAATCGGCTTGGAGGAGGATTTCCGTTGTCGTTATTAAGATTGTTACTAATTGCTGCATCTTTTTTTACATTCCGGTTGTCAGGTGGAGCTAGTTGCTATTGCTTACTTGCATGGCTAACTGATTGAGATCGCGCTCTCATTATATCGAAGGCATTGACTTTGCTAAACTTTGACACTGGTGTCGTATTGCTGTCGACAGTTACATTTTCGACCCGAGGAGCTTGAGAAGGCGAAGCGCTCGGAGTCGTGGATGGAGCGCGTTTCCGTTTCTCATATGTCTTATGATTTTTATTTTTAATTATTAATTTGTCATATTTTATGTATGCGAAGTTCCCTTTAATTCTTTCTTCGTGCATTTGTGCCTGCAATGAGCGTCTTTTTTCTAACACGTCTTTCGGGAAGTCTTCTGATACATTAATATCCTTTGATCTTTTTTTATTATTCAGAATTTCATTTCTCTTCCAAGTGTTAACTAATGTAGCCACTATCGGCCTTGTTTTTTCGCTACTAGCGATTTTCCTCCCAATGCGATATGCAGAGCTAATATCGTTTATGCTTAATTTTACCTGCAACTTATTTATTTCATTCGTAACTTTTGATATTAATTCACTGTTTGACTTCTCAGATTCTTCTATTCCAAAAATTATAATATTGTTTTTTTTCCTGTCCTTCTCTAACCAAGCTACTTTTTTCTCCAAATTATTTATTTCAATTTTTAAGTTTTTGTTTTCTTCAAGAATAGGTTGCAGTCTTTCATCAATTTTTTCAGTTAAATTTGTTGTAATTTCTTTTGTTTGATTGTCCATTTCCATTTTTAATTTAATAAATAGTTGCTGTAATTCAGATTCCATGATGAAGATTTAATTTATTTGAGTAAAAGTCATGTACATGAAATGGGACGTATACACTCGCCGGCATATTTAGCGGAACATAAAAAAAAGGTTTGATATCAGTATCATATAAAGTTGCTGGCTGGTTTATACGTTATTTAATTTAAAAAGAAATATTTTCAAATTAAGAAAACAACTGAACATCACATTTTATGCAATTGTTTTAATTTTATTCAAATACACCTTATCTGGAGCGAACTTCGAGTATTTCTTCCTTCTGAGTTTGATTTAAAATTTCATTGAAATACTGTTTTTTGTTAGTTTTTTTTTAGTCGCGTATCTTTCTGGAGTTGATGACTGAATTATGCCTGACTTAGCCCTAACGGAGATTGCCAGGGCACTCGAAATGCGAAGAAATGGTCAAACCTACAGAGTGATATCCAGAGATCTTCGTCGACCAGTTTCAACGATCCATCGCAGTATCCAACGGTTCAGGGAGACCGGTACTTATGTGAGAAGAGCAGGACAAGGCAGAAAAAGACGCACTTCGAGTAGGGATGATCGTTTCATTCGGCTTCGTGTACGTAGGAACCCCCGTTTGACGGCCGTCCAAGCCCGACATGAGTTAGAAGCAGTGCGAGGTGTAACCGTAAGTGAGCGTACGGTACGAAGAAGGCTCGAAGAAGCTGGTTTGGGTTCATTTGTGCCCGCCAAGGCTCCAAGGCTCGAGGTAAATCATCGTAGAAACAGGTTAACTTTTGCTCAGGAACATCGACTTTGGAACGCGGACCAATGGAGTAAGGTATTGTTTAGTGATGAGTGCAGAATTCTCTTAAATCAAATTGACGGCAGGCAAAGAATATACATACGCAAAGGAGAACGATACATTCAGACAAATTTTGAAACTACAGTTGCATACGGTGGTGGATCAATAATGGTTTGGGCGGGCATTTGTTTGGGAGCTCGCACAGACTTGGTAGTGATTGACAGAGGGAGTCTGACTGCAGACCGCTATATCAGAGAAGTTTTAGAAGAAAATGTCGTACCGTTTGCCCCATATATCGGTGACGATTTTGTTTTTATGCAGGATAATGCTCTGCCGCATACCGCTCGGGTAACTCAAGCTTATCTTAATGATATGAATATCACTGTTATGGAGTGGCCGGCGAGATCACCGGATATGAACCCAATAGAGCACGTTTGGGACTTGCTGAAAAGAAAAGTTAAGTCCAGAATTCCAGCTCCTGCCAACGTGGGAGAACTGCGAATCGCCGTAGTTGAGGAATGGCGGAGACTATCCCAGGAGACCATCGATAACATCATTCTCAGTATGCCTAGACGGGTAGAAACTTTAATAAGAGCACGTGGAGGAAATACGCGATATTAATCACCATTTTTCTAATTTAATTAATTGTAATTTTAATATTAAATTTCACTTTTCCAGGTTACATGAAAAGTTCTAAAATGTACCATTTTTCACAAATAGCCTTTACTCGCAAAATCTGTTCTTAATGTGATCTCATTTTAAGTAAAAACAAATGAAACTTTAAATAACAAAAGAAGTGTAGTAAGTAGATTTTAAAATAAAACCATATTTTTTTAATTTTGGACCTTTTTTTTATGTTCCGCTTAATATGCCGGTGAGTTTATTTCAAAAGGCCAGAGTCCGAACCACCTTGTTCAAACTTCACTTCACTAGAGTAGGTAGTCTGTGGTCGGATTTTGTCTATAGATTTTGTATTGTTATCTAAGATTGTTATGTTGTCGTCTTGAATCATGAATGTCAATCTCAATGTAAACATAAACTTCAAATGACAGTTTGCGATAATTTCATGAATTTCACTTTGTGTTTTATGTGTTTGCAACTATTCTTAATGTGAATCAAACTGTATTTTCCTTTAAATTGATACCTGGATTGCACTTTGTCGTCTTTATAAATGTTGATCTCGATGTAAGTATTAAGTCACAATGTCGGTTGGTGACATTTCTCAATTTGAAAACTTTAACATTGAAATCGGTTTTATGTAAGGTTTTATGTGATCACAGTTGTTTTGAGTGGAGAAATGTCCTTTTGTCCTGTTTGTTTTCTTCTGGATTCCACGATTGTATCAAAACACAGGTATGAGGTTACTTTTTACCGCTTTTGTTAATTAAATTGTGGGAGCTATTATTAGGCACTGTTAACACTTTGACAGCCGGAACCGGATATTAGGTACTTTACTAAATTTTAGCCCGCTTTTTTGTGCGGTAATTTTGTGCTGTGCGTTAATAAAATTGAATGACTGATTTAGTCATTCAATTTCTTCACACGTTACTTTAATCGTCACACTTTCCTTTTAAATCAGACTAGTGGACATCCTCAATGTTCGGTAGCTTCGCTTTTGTAATCATATATATATCACCCTGCTAGAAGTAGTAGTATAGACATATTACAGGAAGATATGTAGGCCTTTAGCTGACAATGTGCATTGATAGATTAGCCAGCCAATCAGCTTTCCCTTTTATACAGATTTATATGTATTGGGAGCGGAGATGAAAGGGGAACTACATTATGATGACCGAATGGCACAGCGGTAGTGATCCTATATCGGAGGTCGTGGGTTCGATTCCCACAACTCGAAAATTTTTGTTTGCTGAGCATGAATTTTTTTAGTGTCTGGGTGATTTTCTATATTTTGTGTTTCTGTTTAAATATTTTTAATATTATGTATATGTAAATGTATCAGTTATTTATTATTTACTCATAACATAAGCTAACGTTTACTTTAGGGTATAGGATGTGATGATGCCCTGTTTATTTTCTTACATTTTATATTAGGTTATTTATATTCAGTTGACAATCATTTTTAGGGTTCCGTAGCCAAATGGCAAAAAAAACGGAACCCTTATAGATTCGTCATGTCTGTCTGTCTGTCTGTCTGTCCGTCCGTCCGTATTTCACTTTTTTCCAAAACTATAAGGACTATACTGTTGAAACTTGGTAAGTAGATGTATTCTGTGAACCGCATTAAGATTTTCACAAAAAAACTAGAATAAAAAACAATAAATTTTTGGGATTCCCCATACTTAGAACTGAAATTCATATTAAATTTTCTTTATAAGAAGTTACCGAGCACTTTGTAACCACTTTTGATTCACCGATTTGTCTGCATTTAGTGCTGTGGAACAAAACCTGTCGACTTGTTCAACATATCCGGTTTATACAAACGGACATGATGTATGTTACTCGAAAATTTTTACCAGATGTAATTGAAGTCTGTGGCTTTGATTTATTTAGCCGAATGATATAGGTACGGTAGAATTTTAGCTGACTCTAGCGGAAAATTTGTGAATAAATTTTAGTGATATTTTTATTAATAATATGGGTAGGTAAGTTTATAACTTCTACTACGTATTAATCTTAAGCGTCCGTTTATAATCTAAAACTGAGGACAATCAATGACTTTACTAACAACAAGAAAATTAATGCTCTGTATCAAAAATCAATGATAAGTATTTCAACTATGATGAAAAGTACATACCACATTTTGTACTCAGTACGCTTTAAAAGACCTGCTGTACCTAATAGTTCTAGAAAGGAATACCTAAAGATACGAGTACATATAAGTCAGTAGTAATAGAGTTTAAAATAATAATTTATTCAATGGCGCCAACTGACCTTATAAACAATATTAATTCTAATTCAAATGATTTATTTAATTTAGGCTCATTTTACAAGCACTTATGAATACAATTTACAAATACTTAATAGCTATTAGATATTGATAACTATATTTAACGACTTAAATATAGGTTTACTAGGGTTCTATAAAATAAGTTTACGAGGGTTCTAACGCGCCTTGATCTGAGAAGAAGCCCACAATTCTATTCTATTTCATTTATTTAGTTTCAAAGAATATTCCAAAAGAGGTAATTTTATAAGGTACATAATTGCCACCAAGGTGTTAGTTGTTTCTGTATTACCCTAACAGTAGGAGTAGATACTTTATCTGTCTTTCGTTCCAAGTATAAAAAACAATAACTATTCTGTACAGTGAAAAAAAGAATAAAAGAGACCGTTTTAAATTTTTAATATCCCAATATTGTACTTGTAGGTAATAGCACTTTCTGACTCTGATCTTCCAATGAATCGTTACAAAGAGCTTACAAAGCGCTTCTTGAATAAAAAGAAACCCCTTTTTCCCGTTTCTTCCATCTTGTCTGCACTTCATAAACTTGTAACGCAAAGGGCTTTATTAGAACTAGCGTCAAAGATCAGAGTGATAAACTACGGTCAAGAGTTCTTTAGACTGTAGTCAAAGCACGTTTTCATCTTTAACATATTCTCATTGAACAATTACAGCATTATGTAGTTACACCTATTATGTAAACGAATTATATAATCGATTGAACTTTAATAGTTTATGATTGAAATAGATATTTAATGGTTCTAGTATCTACACTTTGTAGAACAAAATAACATAATATTATGATGTACTTATTTTTATTTAAAAAATTGATATTTTTTTTGTTATAGGACAAAATAATCTTATAGCCGAATTCAGGGAAAAATAGAAACAAAGATTAGAATGTTCAAACTCATATTTTTTTAATTAGTTGTAGGTAAAATACACGGTTATTTAAATCTCTAACTTAAAAATAAAAATAAACGTTACGTTACGTTAATTTATAAGAAAATAAAAATAAAATCAGATAGCTTTGAGAAAGGACATCAAAATAACAGCAATAATATCTCAGGCTCATCTAAAAAGTTCATAGACTTCTACTGAGTTATTGACAACTGTTAAGAATTAAGAAACAGAGCATAAATAATAAATCTAAGATAGAGTTGTGATAATACTTACCTTCGAAAGTAGTTTACTTTGAAAATGAATGCAGGTACCTACCATATTGTCTAGTATATCAAGTAGGTATAAGTTTTGCAGTAATGCCATGAATTTAGTTATAACTTATAGCCAACTAGACCAAGTATGTAGTTGCCGTGAAAGTTTTCATATTCGGTGGGAAGTATGCGTGAAAACACCATCAATCGATGGTCACAGTTTGTCTAATGCCATCCGCTGCTCGGAAAGTTTAAGCGACTAATTTGACATCACTATAACAAGAACCGTGTTAAACTTTGCTAGAGGCTAGCGATTTCATAATATACAACGTGTAGATTAGTTGTCCTAATTAGCCGAAAACATAACGTTGGGAACGATGTATAGATGCAAGAAAAAATATCACGTAAAATGTAGCTCATATCCTGAGGGAACTATAGGGAGCTCAAAAATGTACCATAAATTTTAAGTGATATTCCTAAAAAAAAGCTGGTTCACAGGACAGATTAATTTGTTTTGCTATTATCCGCTACTTGAAAGGATTCTGTATGGTGCAATATGCAGGAACACCATCCACATGAAACACCACACACAATTTTCTATCACTTTCTTCGACGCACGTTTCGTCCCGACACCGGGACATCCTCAGGAGATGTTGACTTCACAATGCGAAATCGTAGATCTTTCTAAAAATTTCGTACTTTACTTGAAATTTGACTTTGAAGATGTTGACTTCACGATGCGAGATGAACTACAATGGTTGTAATTGTAATTTTTATTTTATTGTGTCGGTAAGTTGTCGGTAAAAACGCTCAGAAACGGATTTTTGAAAACTGGCTTAGTTTTTTAGTAATTAGGTAAAACGTTGTATCTTATTAAATTTTTCTGTACCAATGTATTCGTAAGAGTAAGAAGGGCAAAAATGAATTCAGTATATCCTCTTATAAGAACATACAATATCTATTCCAATTCTAAGGAAAAGATATGAAATCAATACGTCTCATCTAAATTTACTAACATTTTTATAATGATTTTTTATAGAGTTTTTAAAGTAGCATAGATTATTTACATGAAGCAAACCCTTAGGCCAAGAATATGAACTGCTGTATTTATATTAGCTCGATTGGATATCAGAAACCATATTGTAGCATAGTGATAACAAAAAAGAAAACCCGGCTGAGGGCTTCTACTCAGTACAAGGCCTGTTGTAAGTTGTAACCCTCTTAAACTTAGTTTTAAGTTGGCGATTAGTTATCATTATTTACAACAAATACCTTACTGATCTTTCATAAGGACCTGGACCTATGCGTATTAAAATATTTTTAATTTCAAAATTTCAAGTAAAGTACGAAATTTTTAGAAAGTAGGCGTCCGTTGGCAACATTTCTATAGTTATCGTAAAAGTCTACGAATTTTAGATCTAAGGTGATATATTAAAAGAAGTACGGTCAAGGACATTCATGCTCTATGTAAAAGAAATTTAATTTGGCAATAATGTTACAGAATTCGTATTGTGCGATGCAGACGTTATTCAAGGTTTATTTCGAGTTTCATAAAATATTTGAAAAGCGTAATTTATAGGACACAATGGCATGCCGTTGTATAGATTTCATTTTATTCGATACGTTTATTTTACTATCGTTAGCATTACGTATAGGGAGAGGTGCCCTCAGTTTTTTTCGAAATTACACTTTATTAAAACATGACGTGCTTCTGAGAATATGTTTAATTATTTCAGTAAATTTATTACAAACCAGCTGTTGCCCGCGGCTCCGCCCGCGTGCAGTTCGTTTTTTTTACAAAAATGTTTCCCGTGGAATTTCTTAATTTTGCCCAAGATTTCCCGTACAAAATGAGTGGTCCTTGGGTTCGATGGACCCGTAAAGGAGTCTTCTTCCAATTTCTCCTGTCAACGTGCTATCTTCTTTTACACAATTTACCTATATCTTCTTTGGT
Source organism: Coenonympha glycerion (assembly GCA_963855885.1). Taxonomy (NCBI): domain Eukaryota; kingdom Metazoa; phylum Arthropoda; class Insecta; order Lepidoptera; family Nymphalidae; genus Coenonympha; species Coenonympha glycerion. The sequence goes on along the minus strand of OY979637.1, from coordinate 6,920,545 downwards.
CTTCCTCTACTTATACACTCTGTCGAAATCGCTTATGTTACTCAATTCGCATGGAGTAAGATAGAGTGGGGCGTGTCATCGTGGATTGTAATATCTATACTAACCAAACTTATCTTATTCTGAGATGATACCAACGCCCAGATATTGTAATTAAGCATTCTGATGCGCTACTGTGTACGTAGCAACCCGTTCCTGCTACGTACGGGTTATCTTGCATAGTTATACCAAGTTGCACGATCAAAAGGACGATTTAAACTGTCGATATTTCGACCCCGTTTTGATTGTGCTACGGAGATAAGTAGCTATAGGTTTTTTAAAACATCCCACGGGTGCTCTCAAATTTTTCAGGATGAAAAGTATCTTCGGGCATATATATAAAGTAGGATCATAAAATTTCATTAAAATCCGTTACTTGAAAGACGCCTGCTAACTGTTTTTGTAATGTTTTCTTTCCCGCGGGAACTCGATTGGATTAATAAGTTTTACTATATATATATTTTGTTAAAAAGGCAACATAAGGTATCAGCATAACCAATTTTACTAAATTAAGTTCATTAGTTGTTGTTTACAAAGCTGTTAAATTAATTGCAGTTTTTTTACTATCCCACGGGAACTCTTTATTTTACCGGGATGAAAAGTATCCTATATGTTGACCAGGGACATAGGCTACCACCACACAAAATTTCATTGGAATCGGTCCAGCCGTTCCAAAGATTAGCCCGTACAAACAGACAGACAAACAGACAAACAACAGATTTATTATATGTATTGATACTTACGAGAAAAGCTTTAAATATTAATTTAATTTTAAATATTCAACCAGTAAATTAATTTGTGAAGTTAATTCTACACAAAAATGTTTTACACAGGCCATTCAATGAACTTATACCCTTGTCATGTTACTATCTATCAATTCAACACGAAAAATATATAGCTGTTCAGTAGACAAGTGCTGTTATGAGCTTACGTGCCAACCATTATAGCATACAGAGTAATACCCTACTTCCTATATCATCAAGTGATTCCCTTTTTCTTGTAAGTACATTATTTTATAGCCGGGAACGTTTTAATTTGACATGTGAATAAAATTACTGTTTTGCAGCCGCGTTCTTTTAGTTAATCGATTTATCATTAGAGTCAATGGCACAAAAATAAGTAGCTGTTTTTAAGATTACATATCGAAATGGTAAAAATGTAAACACTTTGGTGAAAGATTGTCCATGAAACAAGAAAAGCTGTATGTAACTATTACATACAATATGATTGAAATGAATAATATCAAAAAATATTTTTAATTTCATAAAAAATAAGGGAAAAACGTGGGTTTGGAATTTCAAATAGTTCAATAATTGTCTAAATAAATGAAAATCTGTTTTAGAATGTACATGTAAAACAGATTTTTATTTATTTGTATGCCTTATGCAAGCAAAATTTCGAGGAAAAATACCTATCCCTTCGGGTAACGATTCACGTGAGGTTTTTACACATTAAGTGAAGTGATTAATTAAATAAAATTACCAAATATTAGTATTATAATTTTTTGATGGTTATAATGAATCTCCACACCGTTTTTCAATCCTTCTGTAGGATGGAACCATCTGTACGCAAGTCTGACTTACACATGGTCGTGTTTATTTTTATACTGAGGACTGTATGAATCATTTTTTTATGATTTGAGTTTAAGATTTACCTTCTAATTCGCTTGTTAGTGGAGACTTATCTTACTTATCTTACACTCTCTATTAGACTTCTCTATTTTGTATTATCAATTAACTAAAACTCGACTTTAAGTAAAGAAAAATAAATTCATTCACTAAAGACTGAAAGTTCAGTTTAATTGGTAGTAAACATAACAGCTTAATAGCCCTAAATGTAACTAGTTCTTTATCGGCATAAAAGGGCTATTTTTACTGACTTGCAGGTTGACAACTACAAGAAAATTACTTTGAAATGTAAACTCACCTCACCAACGTATTTGTAAGAGAGAGAAGGGCAATAATAAAATCAGTATATCAACCTAATAGAGCCTAGTTACATGTGGTCAACTACGAAAGAGCTTCCTAATAAATTTATACAAAGACAGTTGCGTTGGCAAACCTCCATGCCACGGCGCTGCATTCATTACGTCCGGAATTTAATTTATTGGATATCAAGAGAATTGTAATTAGACCGAACGAAGGGCTACCATTATTGGTTTCCATTATTTTACAACTTACATTTATTCATTCAGAAACTTTAATGATCGTTAAGTACCACCGATAAAAGAATTGTTCTCAAATGATTCCACAGTTATTCATAGCAGAGATAAAATCAATGCTCCACCCTGCGCGCTTTTATTCAGATACCAATGACGGCGTGCGTCGATATGAATACGTATCATACAGGGAACGTATTTACAAGCAGACGCAAAAAATGTTTTATTGTTACAAAAATAATCATAAAAGCTTTGTTATAATGAAGGTTGTTGAAAGATTTTGCGTACCTACTTCACTTCGATTGAAGTGGGCACGTAGAGTCATCGTAGCAACTATCAATATTTTCGTAGCACAATGTTCGTAGCTGCTACGAGTATCTTTACTTTAAATGTAAAGAAAAATCATAATATAATTTTTCAAAGGACAAAAGTGGCTTGTTTGGGCCTGCATTCCACGTGTATAAGAATTACCCGAAGTCGGGTTGGTTCGACATATTGCTATAGTTAAAATATATAAAACTTTATAATGATATAGATAACTTTTATGATTCATTATTTAGTTACTAAGTTAGGCACTCGGGTTAGTTCGCGTGGCTTTTGTAGTTACAAACCGAACAGACTTTAAAAAAAATCTGACACATAACCGTAGATTTGAAAAGATATGAATCCTATATTAATAAGCTAAGAAATAATTTATTTTAACTGTTTGAAAAATCTTCAAAAATTTATAGTATGAACATTTATACCTAACAGAATTATAGGTAAAATCAACCTCTCACAAATTTTATTTTTTATAACCAACAAGAATGTTATATAATTTCAAATTCATTATTCCCTTCTTCGAAAATAAACATAGGTATACTCAGATGCTTCTGGCGAACGAATATCAACTTGTTATTTAAAATCATGTCTCTTCCAAACATATCTTGCAAATAAAAAAATATCCATTAATTTTAATTACAAATCCCAGTCGCTGAAAATTCTGAAAAAAAAAACTGAAGTAGCGACTGGAGATGTGTCACCGCGTTACATTACTGGAACAGCCTGCATAATGTGTATAACGAACACTTCACAGACATTTATTGCTGTAATGAAGTGTCTACTGTACAGCACGAGATTATAAATTCATTTGCACTTGACGATTTCATGTTATAAGCATTTATATTTTTTTATTAAATTATTATTATTTTGTCAAACTTATTACCCTGTAATTTGTCAAGCAATGTTTAGAAAAGGTTTCTTTAGAGTAATGTTATTAGGTTCAATGAAATTATGCAACTCATTTCGTAAAGTAAAACTTAATGCGATATGAACATTTTTACAACAATATACCAACCAACAAAATAAGAAGCTTGTCAAATAAAGAGTTAATCAAACTTTGTTTGTCAAGCTATAGTTATAATATATTTAGCTTTAAACGTAAGTTACACATTTAAACATATATTAAGATTTACACAAAACTGCCGTAATAGACAAAGTGTAAACTTATTAAAAGACAAAATAATGTACGCGAAACAGCTTAAAACGCTCAATTCTGGGAAGCATCTTTTAGCTGCGAGCTGAGATTAAAATACAACAACCTCAATCCAATTCACCAACAAATTACGTAAAGCCTCAAAGCTTCTGACTCCTAACCACTACGTATGCGTCTATATATATCTACTCACACTCGCCCGTGTAAACTGCAGCCTTCGCCAGTCCGATGTAACTACCTATCAGGGACTACGTATATTCCGCGCTAAGTTCATGGCCGCTTACTCGCATACATTCATGTTTTCCGGGTATCCAGTTATGCTTTGCGTACTGTGAATACAATAGATAATTCTCCTTTTAAGCCTTCCTCTATCCGACAACTGTGGGTATTCCAAATCTTTGAAAGTAACTACATTATCCTTGTAGTAAGTTGTCTGTATTTTGATTAGAGTCTTTAACTGAATACAGAGTGAGTAACTGCTTTCTATGTTTATTTTTTGGAATTTGTTATTCAATATCAGAAACTCATATTATAACTAAAAGAAAAGCCTAAAGGGGTGTTCGCTGGAAATGATATAATTAATCAAGTTAGAGTTGACCAGCACATTTAAAAAAAGTTAAATTAAATCAGTTTTGAGGGCTAGCCAAAAGTTTTCATTTTGAAATATAATTTAATTTCAAATTGCACTTTCAATACTGGGGTTACGAAGGTGAAATTATGTTTATTAAAAAGAAAACACACTTTATTTGGGTATGAAATAAACTATTAAGGCATTTTTTTGAATCTGGTTATCACATAAATCTTTGTCTAGTAGCAATTGGTATATGTATAATTTGGACTTATACCTTTATCTTTGATGTTCTACAAATCCCGTGGATGTACTCACAGATACACACAATACCCACATGTACAAACTTTAGCCTTTATAATATAGTGGGAGATCAACTGCATGAATATAATTTTAATGTTGATAAAGTATCAAACAAATGTTTAGTTTATAAAAGAGTCGTCAACAGAGGGATCGCGGCACCTCTCGGGTGAGAGGCAAATAAAGCCGATTACACACAGACCGCGCTCCTTCCTAAGAGTATTTCCTCTCTATTGTAGGCAACTTCCTAAGTGCAACACAATATTTGGAGCGCAGTTTGTATGGACAGAGCGGCTTTTATATTTTACCACCTAATAACTCCTTAGTAAATGTCCAGCTATTATAAGAATAGAGACATTATTTCTGTTGTGGGCTCGTTCCTTTGAAAAGCATTATTTTTAATTTGCTGTAGAGGAATAAAAGGTTATAGGACTTTTATTTACATTTGTCTTATAATCATCTTCAATTATGTTTGTCGTGTAATGGAAATTGATGTTAAAGCGAAATCCTTAAATATACTTTACTGGCTACTTATTTCGTTTCGTAAGTATGTTACTAATATGAATTTTAGTTATACAAAGTCAATAACGTGAAGCACTTATAACATAACATAACATAACATAATATAAATGACGTACAACTAATCATCTTTTAGATTTTCGCCATGTTGAAAAAACATTTTAAAAAATTTTGAAATCTTTGAGATATTTAATCGTGGTAAATTGATTATCTGCCTCAACTAGGCAGAAGCAGTGCATAGTAATTCGCGCAACATTCAAACCTATAGCACTGATAGAAAACCTCAGGATATGCGCATCCGAACGATTTACGTAAACCCTTTTTCGTACAAGCAAACAGTTACGCCATCGGTTGCACAGCGTGGCCTTGCTGTTGGTGGCAAAATAAGCATTTTTAGCACCAATAAACTGGCGACATTTTTTCACGCCGTCCGCCCTGTCTAGGGTATATGTCTATTATCTGTGTAGAGAAATGCAGCCAATATTCTTGCCACCATTCCATGCGAGCAGCACTGGTGCGATTCAGTGTAATTCAGCAATAAGATGTAGTTTAACATTTTCAATAAAAAGCTTTTAAATCATTGTAATAATTTTGCTCCAATTAATAAAGTTTGGAAACTTCGGGGATTTTCAATCGACAGTTTGGTCCTTGTCACTTTAAGTGCAATCAACGGAAATAATGTGGTAGTTCCATTGCTGCGCAGTGCATTCCATTGAATCCAATAAGTGAATAGATTTGCGACGAATTTAAACACGTGGAATCCGATTGCATATACAGATCTTATGCTTAATACAGTATTATATAATATTTATAGAATAGTGTAAAAATGATTATATTATATTTTACTTACGTAGGGTAGAACTACGTCGTAGACCGTCACAATAATCACCTATAACAGTTAGGTAATTTAACCGGTGTATCGTAAAAGTCTACGTTAATTAAATGAAAACAAATATTTCCGATTCTATGGTTCTAATCAGTTTGTTTGCAATGCAATAAACTTGTCAGCTAATTTGAAGTAGAAAATTATCAATGTGCAAATATTTAAATCGTTAAATGAGCCCTAAACCTCCAAAAACGTCTACGTTTTTGTCAGTGACAACGTGTCGCACACGTTGTCACTCTCACTGTCACAAGTGAAACTACAGCATGCTGATAGCACTCACTCAACATGTTTGTGGACGTTTTTGTTGTGCGCAATGTAGGTTTAGGGCCTATATTGCGATTTAAATCTTTGTCAATGTGAGAATCACCTTCATCTTGCTTTGAATTTAAAATACAACCATATGACCGCAGCATTGAAATAGTGCCTTAAATGCGGATCTAAAACTTTGGTTTAGGGGAGTGCGCTGTGAGGGAGCACCGTTTAACTCGTTTACACAATTCACAAAACAATCTGAAACGCAGATCTGATAGGTAGATCCTGTAATGGCCCGTACTATTTTCCAATGTTTACTTTAAATATCTTTCGATTATTGTGATGCTATCTAATGTCCTGGTTTATTAAAATGTGAATTTGTTCATGTTGATCGTGGGTTTAGTGTGCTTTTATGAGAAACTCCAACTATTAAGAGTTGTGTAAAAACTAAGTTATCAAACAATAAAAAGTTTCTAATAATTATTAAAGCCTATTTGTACGTGCCACGTAAAATAACCTTGTTATTTTAGTTTCGTTATGAGTTATTATATTGCCCGCGGCTTCACCTAAGTATTTTAGTTTTCACAAATACCGAATTTTTAAAAAATCAAGAAATTTTAAGAATAAAACGTAGCCTATAATTTTATACAGGATCATCTATACCCAACCTAATTAGTTCAGTGTGTCACCGCGAAGGAGTTACAAGTATAGACACTTACATACAAACTTTCGCATTTGTGATTTCAGTGTGACACTGAAGTGACAATGATATTGAATAATAAAGATTTTATAATGTTTTTGGTTACTTATTAATTTGCAATCAATATCTCGAGTCCGATCACTAAGCAAATGGGCCGACTAGCCAAGGGACTCGTTAATGTAAGATGTTCTTTGAAAATGCTAGTGAGAGCAAATGATCCGTATGAGATTACAACCTCAGAATCTCGATGAACGTTGTTGCTGGAAAGAGATATTAGCAAGCGTAGTAATTTATATACAATTATCCTTTTACTTGTTGGTTGTTGGTACTCGTAGTTAGGTATAAGAATTATATCCGACGTTTTTAAATGAAGTAATTCATTCCGTACTTCCCATGTCTTTCGCGAACGATAATCAAATTGAAAATTAAATCAATTCTCCTCTTACAACGTTCTGAATAAATATTTTTTCAGCTCTGAAAATAAAATAAATAACATGTAGGCAAATGTAACAAATTTCATCTCGCTCTCGTAGTACTTTCAGAATTTTAACAAGTAAAAGGAGTAAAAGAGTTAAAGAACGAACGAATAAAAGAGCTGCGCTAATAGGGCTACCGTTTTGTGGGAACCAGACTAAAAAGAGCAAAAAATTATTTTGCCATTGGCATTTGCGATGTCTAATAATTTTTACAAATAATTTGTTATCATTAAAGAGTGATGTTGTTTGAATAGGACGAACTCAAAACTGCAATGTTATATAAACTGATAGACAATAAAATGCAGAAGAGTAACAAATAATATAATCAGAACTTTATATAACGCGCTATTTGTAAATAATTTTATATCAACAAAATAATATTTGTTAACCAATATTAGTTATACGGTATAGTAGTACTGGAATTATAATAATTCCTAGCCTTGTTTAATCAGACCTAAACATAATAATAATAATTTAAACCTGCTAAATTAAGCATTCCCACGACGGCTTTTTTGCTGATGTGCAAAAGTTTGTTGTTGTGAAAATATTTTTCCCATTTTATATTGTTACTAGCTGTTGCCCGCGGTTTCACCAGCATGAATTTCAGTTTTTACATTATATCCTGTTATGTGTCAACCTTAAAAGATAGACTTGTGGTTTATCGTATTTTTTAAAGGAAAAGAATTTCATCATACATAATAATTTTTCCGTAACTTTAACACAGTGCACGCAACGGAAGTTCTCCAAATAGAACAATTTCCCCCGTTTTTCTATAATTTTTATTGATACTCAGCTTATTAGTCATAGCGTAATGTTTTATAGCCTATAGCCGTCCTCGATAAGTGACAAAGAGAATTTTTCAAATCGATCCAGAAGATCCTGAGATTGGCGCGGTCAAACAAAACATCTTAAATTCATAACTTTCTTTTTATGACAATACTCCAAAGGGAATTTAAAATTAAGTTTCTCTAAGTTTTAAGTGTACGACTGTACGTATTAAAAATTTCACTCTGAGTTCACCAAAATTTTATCACTGTATGTGTGGGTTATCCAAAGGAACTTTTATTGGTTTCATGGCAACGTAACGACCTAATTTATCTTCCGAGCAGACTACCGAGTGATGTAACCGAGCTTTGTCTCCGAAAGCTGGCGGCTCGGCCAGTGCGACTAGATTTTTACATTAAGCTACTATTGCGACCCAATTTTTTTCAAATTTTGTTTGAAGTTGTCTTTAATCTGAAAAGATAAGGTATTTTATATAAATAGTTTCGTTTAGGGACCCTAGCACTTTAGAATGGGTGGAAATTAGGATATTGTGTATCTCAAAATCAGATGTCCGTACAGTAATCAATTTATCTCTTCTGTCATTCTATTTTCTTCTTTGTTTATAACTCCATGAATTTATTTATTAGCACTTTTGCCACCAAAGTGCTATTTAATAACAGTTCAGGTACAAGTCAAGAGATTTTTGGATGTTTTAAATGCTTTTCTGCAGAACGGCTGTACTTATTTGGTTATCCTTTTTTTATTGTTTTTTATATTATTTTTGTCAAGTGTCAGGTCACGATTGAAACTTTTTGAAAAATCTTCAGAAAAAGATAATTTCCTTGGGACGCTTTCAACTTTTGAATACGACTAAGTCCCAGTATAGGGACTCAGGACGGTCCTGCTTAGAACGTCACCTCTGTCTACTACATATCCAGTTCCTCCATTGAAACTACGACATCTAATACCTATACGGAAAGTGTTTAAATAATATTTCAGTTCTTACATTAACAGTAAATACGGAGGTGGAGTGCTAAGAGCAAATAATAACAAATAGAGTTCGAATTTAGAATGCGACAACTTTTGTTTGAATAATTATTAAAAATTAAGTTAATTTAATCATTTCCATCGTAATCATAACAAAATAAAAGTGTCGTAAAATTTTATATTGGATTCATAACACCATAATCACCTCCGCGCACTTTAAAACGAGTGATGTAATTCAGAAGTTTGCGCAGGTTAAATAGGACTAATGCATTTGCAAGTGCACTGTTCCGTACGTAGTATAAAATGTACGCCATGAATACTTTTAACCCTTTGAATATATAAGTGCGTTCCTAAGTTAATGGCAAAAAGCAAAATGGTTTTATATGTGAGTTTGGCTTACATTTGACTTTGAAAGTTTGAATTCTATATTTGTTTGCGACAAAATGCTGCAGTATTTTCTTCTAGTTTTCAAATAAAGGTAAGGATATTGTTTTGTTTTCATGCTGCTTTTAATTTAATCTGTTGTCGCAAATTCTGGTTAAGGTTCGAACTCAAATCTTTAATTTTATCTATGCACTCCCTTTTTATATGATATTGAATGATATATGTTTCGGAGTGGTAAAATGATAATATATTCTCTTATCAACTTGATGTTAATAAAGAAATTCTTGTAAAAAATATAATCTTAATACAATGAACTATAATAAATAAATAATTGATAGATGCAAAAAATCATTATACTAGGTACACTTTGATTAATTTAATATTTTAAGAACATAAATAAATTTCTTTCTCATCCCTGAAATCCGATAAGTAAGCTTTTTTTATTTCAAAAAATAATTTTATAATATATTTTGAAATAATTAGCAACATCACATATTACACATACATACATAGTTACAAGTGTGAATAAGTGTAACAGTAGTACAAAACGTAAAATATACGAAATATTAGTTGTTCTCTCATTTATAACCTAATAATATTTTAACAAATGTTCAAAAATAAAATAAAAACACTTTATAAATTAAAAATTTGGAGCCATAGCCACCGACCGGTGTTTAGTGTTCCGTGATTTTTCTTCAGTGGTTAGTTGTTTATTATTATTATTATTGTAAGAAAAACCTTTCGGAAGTGTAACTTTTCAAATATTCCGGATGAATATAGGAGTCTACTATTTCGGATTAATAAAGGAAGTAATGCTTGAAAAGTTTAAGTAAATCTTTGAACTAATATACTAACAGACATTTTGCAAGAATTGCAGAATGTTATTTAAGTTCAGTTTCTTTTTGCTTCATGTCATTGCTTTGAGACAAGAAGAGTATCTAAGTTACATTGAAAAATAAAATGAGTTCAGTAAGCATTTAATAACAGACGGATAAATTGAAAAGTCAAATAAATAAACCAGAATTTTAAATCAGCACACCAAACTTTAAAGACCGTAAAGCAAACCGGAAAATCCGGGCATCAATAGATATCAATTTCATTAAAAGCCCCTTCATTATCACCTGAGTGATCAGAACAATCGGATCAGGGAATAATGAATTAAATCGCAAAGTAATAACATTACGCGCCGCTCGAATTAAGTGTTAACCGCAGCCGGAATGACATTTAATTTTAAACTATCGACGGGAAACTATTTTTTTCGTAGAGCCTAGGCCGCGGGTCTAGAAGAGGGTGCGTTGCTAAGCGGCTGCGTGGGGTCCGACCGCCGGCGGGTGTCGCGACGGCGGCCCTGTCACCCTATCTGTAACGGAGCCTCCCCTCGGCCTCTATATTCCTGGTACTATTTGGCATTGACTCTGGAAAATATTTCCGAGGGTTTGTGGCGAACGTTCAAATGATTTTTCTTTTACACGTGTACGATAAATGAATATTAAAATGTATTTTACAAGTTTTTCATTACTTATCAATTGTGAATTACACAAAATTTTGAAATTAGAGTATGTCGTCATAAAATGTGCACTTACAGCATTCATTAAATTAAATTTTATGTGACGATAGTAAAAATATTTACTAAATGATAACAAATAAAATAACTTAAAGTAATTTAATTTAAATTATAAAATACTATATATTTTTCCTAAAATATAATTGACTTTTTTTTTAATCTTTTTTTGACGATAAAAAGATTTGTAGTTTTAAATAAAAATAATAAGATAGTTCGGTATATTTTCAAGGTTACACTGATTAATTTATTCTTATATTATGTAACAGTTACATCAATATTGCAAGTTTACGTAATCTTTCTCGTATTCAGAACAATGTAATGAGCAATACTGTTTTAAAATTTCACTGCCTGTAATCACAACTGTTTAGCTCTTCGTTCACATGCAATCTAAGATATGATCAACTTTACAAAAGCTCTTTCAGTCATCCTGAAGTGGTTACAAATTGAAAGAGAGAGTTGGGACACCAAAACCCGGTTTCCCACATTCCAGCGGTAAAAGGGAAACCCGCGTTAACTGCACCGGGAACCGAGAGGGATGGATATAATAAAATACCTTAAGTGCGAGCGCTCGAACGATAGTAATGTAAGGGCGACTTACCTCCTCCGCGTCCCTAGTATCCTGGTAGCTCGTTACAGGTCGCGTAACGTCAGTGGGAGAACGGAGCAACGCGGCGGGCGAGCTGATGCGACGGCTCAACAACGCGGACTGCACTTGCAATGTATTGCACTTCGCAGGGGGTGGTGCACTCTGTGCAAGCGAGACTGCAAGCGCCCGCCCACTCGCCTCGTGCCTCACTTTCCCGCCCTACTGCGAACTGGGAACTTACAGCACTTAACAGGTGGCGAGATTGCAATTATGTGTCACAATTAGCAGCTTCTCAAGTGCTAATCTCAGTTCTTTTGTTGCTATCCCGATGTCACCGAGTCACCTACGTGTAACTTTATAATCACTTACTAACTTGTCTAAATAATAATATTAATTTTTTATTATAGGTGTCCGCTCTAATAATCGATGGAGATGCTTAATGTAGCGAGTCAAATCTAATACAAAATGACGTGAAGCGAGTCTATACAGCTTTTGCTCGTCGGCACAGGTCGGCGCCGCCTCCGCCCGTCGTCCCGGCGACCGCCGTCGCTCTCCACGTGGCTCGACCTCCGGCGACCGTATAATTCAGGTTCGGGTTTTGGAATTGTTACTAATCAAGTTACTATAAGTATGTCTATTAATTTTCCCGCGGCTCCGTTTCGCGTAAAATTCGGTTTATAAATATATATCAAGACATTACACACATCGCAATTTAGCCCAAAGTAAACGATAGCTTGTGTTATGGGTACTATGTAGATAACTGATTAATATATTATAGTACATACTAGTGTACATAAATATAATATATTGAAAAACACCCACGGTCGGTCATAAACGGTCAGTGACCGTTTATGTGATAAGCATGAATGTTTTTCAGTAGTGGGAATCGAACCCTCGACCTTCGACGCACACAGCAGGTTCGCTACCGCTACGCCATTCGGCCTCCAAAGGTGTCAATTGATGGCATAATCTGCACAAATTAGTCAGTTCAGTGTGTAGGCGTAACAAATATTATATACACACACATAATACAAACTTTCGCCGTTTTTCGTCTTCATAGTGTAACAATTTAACTAGTAGTTAATAAAAAAGTCATTGTTTCATATCCGTAGATTAGACATATTATTATGATTTTATAAACACAATATTTCGAAAATAGCTATATTTATTTAATTTATAATATAATATTTAATTTGTTTCAAAATTTTAAGTTACTTTAATTATTATTTTATTTAATATAGTATATTTAATTTTAGGCTGCTATAAACTGATTGACTCAACAGTTCACGCCTAAATCGAAGATTTATCTAGTCGCACAAATTAGACAAACATTAAATGCATTACGAAATAAACAATAACTTATTTACTGTAGAGTCAATCATTTTGTATAGGGCTTACACTACTTTTGAAAATTACACCATTCACAATTTTACCAGACCAGTGCAGTGACAATCTTGATAAGCTCTCAGTCATCATTGCAAGTTTTGTATTATAAAATCAGATGTCTGACACCAAAGGACTCACAAAAGGATCAATGATTATTTAAAAAATGTCAGTAATACGATTGAACTTTTCCTCTTATTATTAAAAAAAACATTTTTTTAAACTGTGAAAATACATTTCATTTTCATTCCTTCTACTATTTTTGAAGTAGTAAAAAGTAAAACTCTGACAACCGCAAACTTTAAAAGTAAAGCTACGCCCTATTGGTTCCTGTACTCATAATATTATATCCATTTTTATACGGAATACTTTGAACAGTAAAGTTCATATACTTACGACTATTCTTTAGTTGACTCTTCCGGGAAAATAATCCATATGAAGGTATAATTTTTTCTCTTGCTAACCGATGAAACGGTTACGAATACGGTGTGTATTATTGTTAAGACGTATTTGTAAGTTTGTTATTGTTTGTTTTAGTTTTGCTGATTATATTTATTTTGATTAGCTACCAAACCGAGTTAACGAGTGTATTGGGTAAGTAATAAAGAGTTGTATCCCCGAGCACCCTTCATATCATGTAGCACCTGAATATTCCTTGTTTTAACGGCGAAGGAAAAACACTATGAGGGGACCTACATATTATCTGAAAGTCCTTTGCGATATTCTCTGAGGAATGAGAAACTGGCCAACACGCACTTTGTCAGCATTATGGGTTTTTCATTCTGAATATAGATTTGTGCCCAGTGGAGGGCTGTATATACGTGTAGTCACTCGTGGTCAAATAAAAGGCAAAACTCACTAAGCTTAAGTCATTGTGTCCTAAGCGCGAAATTCAAATTTTATTTAGTTTTTCGCAAACATTAGACTAACTACACATTGGAGGTTTAAGGCAATGAATTTCAGGGGCATAAAATTAATGCATCTACATGTTTCTAATAGAAACTTGGCTCGAAAATTCCCACTCACCTCATATTGGTTCCCAAAGATATTTTTTTGCAGTTTCCGAGATTTCGAGCTATCGGGAACCAATATGTAGTAAATGAGTTTTGTTGAGCAGTTATTAAAACATCTACTTATAAATATCGTGCCCGCAAAACTCATAAAAACTAAATAAAATTTGTATTTTCGCAACCGGATGGTACCCATCCCCCTAAGATAATAAGAACATACCTGAGCTGTTTAAAGACATTTTATAAATCATTTGTATTTTCCAAAACTGCTCTCATTAGCAGTACACAATAACAGTATTTTCCTGTTTATCAAATGTCTATTCTTATAATCCATTTCGTCGCTAATTAGTGAAACTCTTTCTGAGAACTCTGAAGCAAAATGTTAATAAACAAAATGAAAAAAAGGTCTAATTAATTATTTATGCGTAGAGTTATCAATTTACTTCTATTTATAAAGTTTAGAATTCGAGTCTTTTTTATTTATTTTTTACGCTATACAAGTTAGTACTTGACTGCGATCTCACTTGATGGTTAAGTGATGGATGCAGTCGAAGATGTTAGCGTACTAACTTGGAAGGGGTAAGTTATGTCACCCCTAACGGTTTCTACACAGCATCGTGCCGGAACGCTTAATCGCTTGGTGGTACGTCTTTGCTGGTAGGGTGATAACTAGCCACGGCCAAAGCCTCCCACCAGACCAGACCTGAGCCAATTTAGAAATTATAAAATTCCAAAGTGGCCCGTGGCGGGAATCGAACCCGCGACCTCCCACTCGAATCCGAGCGTGCGTCCCCTGCGCCACGGAGGTCGTCAAAAAGTCTATAGCGAAATACCTATCTACCGTCTCAGTAAGAAAAAAACCCATGCTCACTACACAAGGGGACCGGTGACGTAAATCCAATGGATGGAAATCCAGTATAAATAGCGATTTTATCTTGATTTCAGCCGCGTGTTTCATTTACATAATGTTAGTTGACACAATTTAGGTAAGTTTATTCACTTGAATATTGAGAGCGGCGTTGTCAACTTGACAGCGCGTAAGCTTCCAATGAATAGATAATCTTACATCCCTTACAGGCATGACCTATTGAAAACTGACTTAATTGATATGTCACGTGAGCAATTTAGCATTAATTCTCATACATTTTAAGTGTACAATTTAATATGACTCAGGCCTCTAAATTGTTATTGTATGAATGACGGAAAGATTTTTTACAAGTAAGCACATACCTTTTCAATGTCTTAGGCAAGAAATATCCATTTATTAAAACTCGCAGTTTTATTAAATGGAAGGAACGATTGAGGGTTATTGAATATCGCATTAAAAGCATTTGATTTTAGGGTCAAGTTTCAAGAAGGCTTACGAATTACAAATTGAAAAATTAACAAAATAAGCAACAATTGTGATATGTTTTATATATTTTATGAAAGGCAAGAGGAGGTATTTACAATGTGTTCGATACTATTCGAATAAGTGATTCTCTATTCGATTTCGCCAAGCCATCATAAAACTTGCTAGGGAGTAACCAAAAAGTTTAAATTCCATCGAACTCTTAGCGTATATAAATTAGCCCTGATATTTGTAAAAATATTCTTCCTAAAAACGGGTAAAATATAATAATTATAATAAATAGGAATAAGTAAAAACTAAAATCATTCCCTTACGAAGTCGCAATATTATTAAAGTTTATATATTAAAGTTCCCGCAATTTTATTAAAGTTCTAATTACTTAGTAATTAGATTTAAGTCCCATCATAATCCATAGTAGTATTTTCATTTTTTAAATGCAATTAACTATTAATATGTGCGAAATAAATACACATAATATGTAATATACTCAACTCCATATAGAAGTGGCTCTACATCCATATTTTATTTATACCATTGGAAAGTAGAAGAAAGAATACCATTGGAATAGAGAAGAAGTAAAACATTGGAATCATACCATTTAATTACATAAATTGATTCAAGCGCCCATTGCAGTTCTTCAAAGTCGTTCAGCCCACAAGCCAAATTGAGATTAATTCAATAGAAATATGAGTTTATACTCGTAGATAGGTTTTGGCTGCAGATGGGTTCACCTTCGACATACACTCAATTTGAGACTCAATGAGTTAGCTGCAAGCATACTGTGAAACTGGAATTTATTAGGTTTTCATATTAGCTCTACGATTTCGGATTGTGAAGTCAATGTGTTCTGAGGATGTTCCGGTGTCGGAACGAAACGTGCGTCGAAGAAATTGTTAGAAGAATTGTTTGTGGTGTTTTATGTGGGCGGTGCTCCTGCATACAGATTCTTTTCAAAAAGCGGATCATAGCAACACAAATTTATCTGTCTTATCTTATCTTATCTTTGGTATAACCGTATAACCCTCTAAGCGGTTGCTGATTGCTACACAACATTGCACAGTAGCAGTAAAATATCTTTGACGCAGTTAATTATTAAGCGATTCCTTACGAATCACATGAAATATAATAAAGTGTTTGTAAAAGAGTGGGGAGCGTCTTCGTAGATTGAACTACGTATTTTTGATTTTTTGATTGAAATAATAATTAAATTAAAAATGCGGAAATAAACAGAAAATCATCTGCACGCATGTTTGTCTCATTGACCGACCACAAAAAGTATTGAATTAGTTCGTGTCATGTTAATTAATTTGTACATGAAACATTAATAAACTACGCACACGAATCGACTGCAAGGTTTCACGTGTAGGAAAACAAAATTAACAAAACAAACGAGCTGATTTACAACGGCAACGTATTTTAGTGTCATTTGTTATTGGTGATAATAAAATTATTTCCACACATTTATTGACAAAATAGCTGAAAAAGTATTTATATTTTACCTAAATGGACGTATTACAGTAATTGCCACTGACTGTTGACCACATAATTTGTGGAAATTACAAAGTTTTGATTAAAATTGAATTGTTTGGGCTACGCTGATTAAATATTTTGTTTCATTTGATGCAATTCAATTTCTAGGAGTATTATGACTTTCAATAAGCTCGGGAAAACAGTTTTTTACCAGGTTTAAAAACACAAACTTCACCAAAGAACCTACCAGGACGCAAAGTAGGCACTTAAACAATAACTTCTTAATATAATATATGTAACCTACCAGTACAATTCAATAAAAAAACGTACCAGAAGAAATTTAATAGTTTATTTAGTTATTTACTTATTTATGTATTTGTGGTAATAAATTTTCACCAATTTATTTATATCTACGTGACTATCATGTCCTCAAAGGTCAAAAAAAGGACCAGCAAATAACAACCGTAGTAAATGTAAGCCGATTTTATATAAACAAACAAAATTGGATCCAAAAATATCAATCAGACTCAGGGCGCTTGGTTATACACGGTATATTAATTTAATTTCGCACAATTCGTAACAATCAGCGTAAAACAATTTACAGGACAGTGTAGAGTAATCATCGAAATAGGATTGTCACTTTCCAATTATTGGTGCGTTGGGGGAATCTCCACTGTAGGTATTTTGGACTATTGCTCCTGTCCAAAATGATGTTTTGAATACCAAGTGAACTATGCGATCTCTTGAATGAAATATTTGAATTCACTTGACACATCTTCATTTAGCTAAGCGGCCATTAAAAATTTGTGTTCTCTAATGTTGTAAGAAACAATCAGACGAAATGAAAACTTTAACAGCTTACTGATACCGAGTTAAATTAATACGAGTTCAGATCATATTATGTTAGTGAGACTTAATTATTTAACAGTTAAAATAGCTGTAGTAGGTACGAGTATTATCCCCCCCGATGGATTCCAATCTTGTCGCGATGGGGGGGCTCAGTAGCCGTGGTTGGGCCCCACGGTGAAGCCAAAAGGAATCCAGGAGGGGACGCTCGGAGTGGGTCTGGAGATGGGCCCGCTCTGGATGCGTCCAAGAGGGGTGCGGGGGACAGAGTTTTCTGTCTCCTGCAGCCAGGAGGGGTCGCGGGAGGAGAGGCGTGTCGGTGTGTCGTTGCCGCTCGCCCTATCTCCCATGACCAAACGGTGGCGCACCGTTAGATGCGTCGGCGGCGGGGCCGCAGGGGAAGAGGAGTGTCGGTGTGTCGTTGCCGTTCTCCCTGTCCTCTGCGGCCGTTTGGTGGTTTGCGGCGGAGCCAAAGATCAGATCCGCCGCGGGGTATAGGAGGTCGATGCCTGCGAAGTGCAGGAGCAAGCTTCGCAGGTATCGGCTTACCCGTGCCCACGGCCCCTGGGTGGCGGTCCCGGGGGGGTCCGTCGCCTTACGGATGGGCGCCGAGGAGGTAAGGCCGGCTTAGGTGTTTCTGGCCGGCCTTGCTGTTGGAGGGGAGCTCCATGCTCCACCTCGTGGAGGGGCTGCGCAAGCGGCCGGGCACCGGCGGGTTCGCGGAGGTTTGCGCAAGCGTTCCCGTGTTCCCGTCATACGGTGCGAGGAGGAAACACCGTGGGGTTTAGCCGGTAAGAGTCCGGCATAACCCAGCCGCTCCCCCGGGCGACTGGGTATCCATGAGGATTCCCCACGATAAAAAAAAAAAGGTACGAGTATTATATAATATTATGTCTTAATATTAGGTATTTTAATATATCGACATAATAATACTTGTCTGCGGCTCCGCCTGTGTATTTTTCAGCTTATTATAAATACCCCTTGAACCCTGAGTTTTACCGGGGTTATAAAGTTGTCTCTATCTTACTTCGGACTGTAATCTAAATTCTGCTTCACAATTTCAGCTCATTGGTTCAGTATCTGTGGCGTAACCGAAAATTAACCATAAAATCTTTCTTTGTTCGTTATGCAAATATGTTACTCGAGCCATCCGCAGGACAGCCACCATGAAATACGGTTTTACACCAATCCCGCGAGAATCGAAGATTTTTCCGTGACAAAAATTGAAAACATCACTTTATAAAAAAAATTAAGTGAGCAATTTTTTGTTAAAGGCGTTTATAGTCCATTATTACTCAGCAAGTAGAGTTGTTCTTAGAAGGCGCTAGGAAACACAGTAAGAAAGATTTTACATGTGCGCACCAAGCATTGAAGCACCTACAATCTACATGGCAGACGAT
The DNA here is from genome assembly GCA_963855885.1 of Coenonympha glycerion. Lineage (NCBI taxonomy): Eukaryota > Metazoa > Arthropoda > Insecta > Lepidoptera > Nymphalidae > Coenonympha > Coenonympha glycerion. Next base: position 6,901,430 of record OY979637.1, on the reverse strand, counting down.
ATAAATTGGCGTAGCGCGTTGGTTGAAGCTACGCAAACATACCGCTATAATATTCGCGCGTAGCTCTGCTACGTGCGTGCTACACTCATGCTACGCGTGGATATGTTCATAATAAGAGTTGATTTATTATTAACCAATTGCACAAAATATGTTTTGTTTGACTTTGCTTGTTCTTTCAACTACTATATCGATCCAAAAAAATATTTCATTAATAGTTTGATACGTTTTATACTGGAATAATTTAACTAAGTAATAAGTAATTTAAAATAAGAGGATAAAAAAGCTCTTGAATGGACGGACAGACAGACGATGGACATATGGCACACCATGTTTCCCGAAGGCTGCGACATCTTATTTCTTACACATTATAGGTTTTACTGAAAATCACGTTATAACAAAAAATAATGTTATGGAGCCATAAAGTTGAAATACTTGGGTATAATTTAGCTCATAAAATATGTTATTGATTCCATTTGAATTACATACAACTATATGAACGTCAAACCGCGTAGTCGGTACGCCAAATCACTTCAGTCAAGAGGTAAGTTTCTCTCCCCAAAGCATAAATATGACCTATTTTCATTTATTAAGCGCTTTAGTCCTCTAAAAGCTTTTAATTTCCATGTTAAAAAATTAAAACATGTTTCACATTGTAAAGAACCGTAATAAAATGCGATAGGTATAATTTACGGATGAAAAAAGATTGAATGCGGGCTGCAAAATTTCATTTTGGTTACGATTTATCATAAATATGGAGTAGCATAAAGAACCTAGAATATAATTATAATGCAGGTATGAGTCGAAGGTAGGTCGCCTGCGATTGCAAATAGGCCACGGTTTCTTTATTTATGTTAAAATGAAAAATAAGTTGTTTTTATAGTGTAGTTTGTTCAAAAAATATATAAAAAAAAAATATTACCAACTAATCATTATTGAATTTTATACTTGTTTTTTATATCCGGATTTTAATTCTGCCTACAAAATGTTAGTCTCTTTTCAATGCTATTTCCTGCCAAATAGGTTTTATTGAGAAGTAAAACTTGTTTATTTGTCTATATCTGGAATCTGAATGTTAAGGATCCCCTGAACCTACGTTTTCTCCATACATTCGTAATACCAAAATCATTTTTAATTCGTGCATATTTCGATCATGTTGTGATGTTATTCGGGTTAATTATATTTCGTTTTGCATCAAAAAGGACATGTTTTCTGCTGATTTGTTTCGTAATAAAAACAACACTATCTCACGTCGCATTAATTCAGGAGCACAGTTTTTACTGTCCAGCTTAAGAAAAACACCAGTTAATAAAGAAAGTTACAAGTTTTCATTCATAAATTATGGTATTACGGAACTCGACCGAAGTTGTAATATAATTTTGATCAAAATTGATTTATATTTCGTTTGAAAGAAGTGTTTCCGAACCAAATATGGCCAGGAGTATAAATCATTACTATATGAACTAGAATAACACCACAACATAATCGAAATATACACGAATTACAAAAGATTTGGTATTTCGAATGTACGGAGACATTGTAGTTCATGGACTCTTAATGGGAATTAAAAAAATAAGAATTGTAGCAGTTAATGTGGAGATCGTATATCACATCACATCACAATAATCACACTAATATTATAAAGGCGAAAGTTTGTGTGTATGTTTGTTACTCCTTCACGCCTCAAGTACTGAACCGATTTGGCTGAAATTTAGAACATAGATAGGTTATTATAAAGGCGAGAGTTTGTGTGTATGTTTGTTACTCCTTCACGCCTCATCTACTGAAACGATTTGGCTGAAATTTGGAACATAGCTTATAACCTGGATTAAAACATAGGCTACTTTTTATCCCGAAAAATCCACAGTTCCCGTGGGATATTAAAAAAACCCAAAATTTCTACAGAAATCTATAGCCATCTCTATAGGTAAATTGCTTTAGGAGACTTCCGTGAAAGTAGGTATTCTCGTAGGTAGGCACGTAGGTAGGTTATGGGAATGGGAACGAGAATATCACGTTTCCCTCGGGATTTGTCTTAAGTCGAATTTAACGTGAGCGGGGCCGCGGGCGTAAGCTAATGATTGTTAACATAAATGTGAAAATGGGCATTTTGTTGGTTCTGAAATTATCACTGTTTGTGTTTTAGTTAAGCAATGGGTATGGATTACTAATCACACTAATACATGGAACAGTAGAGATAGACGATATCCTGGAATTACTACATAGGCTACTTTTTATCTCGGAAAAGCCATGGTTTCTGTGGGATTTGTGAACACGAAATTCACGCGGGGAAATACTCCTTCACACATAGGTACATTCCTTGAAACATAGATTTAAAAAACCTAAAAACCTAAATTTTCTAAGGCAATCTTTAGCTACAGATATAGGTAGATTACTTTGATAATAAATAATCTTTCTTAAAAGTAGGTGTAAAGACCATTAAGGAAATTCAAGTTTTTCTCGGGATTTTTGATTTTAATCAGCTTGTTACGTGATTTCATACATCCATGGTACAAAATAAAACATTTATTATACACGGTACATCATCATGGTACATCCTTTACTTACTACAAAAGGTACTATTATTGTTCATGTCAAAATAAAAAGTGGCACCAAGTGGTTCGTGTAATATTACACTTGGCGCTGGCTAGCCAGTTCCTTTGCTTGAACTTGGCTTGACACGCTGCCGCGTGTCTAGATATTGCAGATTGCTCATGGGCCTTGAAAATTGTGTCTTTACACAAATTCCTTGTTTCATTGCACATTGCTGGTGTGCGAATTGATATCAGATACATAGTAGAACCTCGAACGATAATTTCTCATCGTACGCGAATTATCTCAACCGATGTGGAGTTTTATAAAACTTTCTTTATTATTTCGTTTTGCGTATGTAAAGTCCGCCTATAAAATCAAAGAGTTGCCTTGCTTTGACGACATTCAATTTCCAAATTAGCCTAATAAAAGGTAAAACTTTTAATTGCTCGAGTTTTACATCGTTTTTTTAGGACTTGGACTCAAATCAAGCCACAATCAAGTAATGGTTTTAGGCATCTTATTATGTTTATTGAAAATTTTCTGCTTTTATTTCGGAATGTTTTGAAAATCATTTTCCAATATTATTACGTGTTTAATGTTTTATTACTTCAGAACCATAGAAGACAAATTAATGTTTTTTGCAATTCCCTAAACTCTATGGAATGGGTGAATAATGTTAGTTTCTTTAACTAGATTTTTCTAATTTTTTCTATTGAGTGATAATATTCATGACAATAGGCAGCGGTCTGCACTAATGGGCTATTTTAATTACTTATATATATTATGAATCTTATTGGATAGTAAGGTGTAGAAATTTGCATTCTATTATAAATACTATTAGGTTCTCATAAGTATTTATGGTAAGTAGGCCTACTTTATATCCTGTATGATGCGAATTGCTCCTAAAGGGTATTCACATTTATAATAGTTTGTTTTTTTATTGAAAAATAATTACGAGATGAGCATGTTCACATGATGTAAAATGGTAAACCTGCCTACGCATGTCAAACACAGAACGTCTCAGGACTTTGCTTTTCAATGCCAAGGACAACACTGACCTGATTCATCAGTTCTTTGCCCTCTATAATTTCGCTGGAAATCGGCTCTCCAAACCGAAATATAGTAATGCTTCGCAATCAATTCTTCACATCAGTATATTTGACACTGCAGTGGTACCTATGCGAACGTACTCTACAAATTATTCTATTGCTAGGTAAAAAGGATTAAACAGGAGTTTAGAGGTGTACGTGGAATATCAATCATTTAAGTTGATGAGTATTGACTACGGGAATTAATAAAGAGTTATTAATAACGGTGATAAATAATAATTAGAATTTGCATCAGTGTTGTTCACCGTTTGCAATAGGCAATTTAGTATCGAGTTATCTTTAAGCTGCTTTGACTGGGGTCCTACGCAAATGATTCAGCTAACTCATAACTGCACGGCATTTTCGACTAAGGGCTAACACACACAGGCTGTTTGTTTACAAATGGAAAACATTGAACCAAGGGTAGGCGTCAAGCTTTATTGATTGTGATAAAAATCTACCGTAAGATATATGTTTTATTGTGTTAGAGCAGATGATCACTTTTTCTTAACACATATTATAGTAAGATATATCCTATTTGTATGTAATAGGTTCATAGATTTAATTGTACTGCATTAAAAAGTATTTTTTAGATGATAGGCGTCATCTGATATATTGAAAAGAAATAAACACATACAAGGTAATACACTTTATAATTTTATTTGTAGAAAAATAGGATTTTAGAATGTGTGAGAAAAGAATTTACATTTTAGACTTTTGTCAAAATTAAAATGCAAATAAGCTACCTAATATTTTTTAACGTTGACCTACCTTACTCATAATTTCGTGAGACTCTACAACCGCGTTAGGAAACCGTTTCTTTACCGAGAAGAAAGGGAAAAAACCCAGCACTTTCTCTTTTATTTGTAGTATTCAAAACTCAGTTGATACTTTAAAGATTGTATCTGGTTAAAATAAATTGAACTGATAAACATTAACATGTTTTAGTTATTGAATGTTTCAAAAATCAACGCAATCATAACAAAAACAGTTTTGTTGACAACCATGTAGCGTACAAAATAGTATCATGTTACTGCGAGCGCATTCGAATCAATTTCATATCGCTGTTGACGAGAAACGGTCAGTTATAAAGCAATTAAAGCTTAGATGTGAAGATGAAAATCAAAATGATCTGTCCTTTATAACGAATATTTGATGGGTGGCTATTTTGCGGCTACCGTTTATTGTGAAAATAGCTGGACGGGGCACATCTTGGGTGTAATTGTGTAGGTATATGGTCTTTTTTAGTGTCCGGTAGTACCCTTACTCGTCCGTCCGTCTAGTCTATGTGTCTGTTTGTTTGCCTTTGTTTTTCCTATACCACAATTACTGTCGTTTGAATTAATGTATCTTACATGGGCATTGGACAAGCATTCGCCCATTCATCATCTAATTTTTCAATGGGTAAATTCGTAGTAATAATCTATTTTATGAAGCGGAGATAGCGGTAGGTGTACACGTGTATTCTGATTTTATAAATAGCCCGACAACGGTTCCAGATTCCGATAACATTATCTTGTTACCCATCTATAAATATATCTGCCGGTTATTACTAATGGTGTAGTTACAATAAAAGAAGCTGCGTTTATACTCTATATTTGGAATGTTCATCCTAAGTTATGTATTTGTATTATTTGAAATAACAGCCAACTATAAAGAAAAAATTAAAATTCGGAGTAATATAAGAGTCTGTCTACAGATACACGTCCGTCAACTTATATTAGACAACCACGCTAAATGTGGAAACGAAAAAAATATATAAAAATTTGAAGGTATAATCAGACAAGCAGGAAGAAAAATGTTTACAGGCTCACTTGCTTGCTTTGTTCGCTGGCTGGCTTTTCACTAAAACCCAGTCAAGTGTAAGTTGCGTTCGCAGTTTGGAAAATTGAAACTGAAAATGAAAAATTTGGCTAACGCTTCTCTCTTTAATAGCAGATGGCTTTAATAGGATGGTTGGTTCCATTTTTCAACAGCCGGTAGCGGCTCATCTGTTGTGCATATCACTGCAGTTGAATCACCACTAAAAACTGATTTAAGATTTTCCGGGACGTCTCTAAGGTGTTGTAATAATGTTTATTTACTAGGCAAATGGTTGTAATACTATGTTATAATATGTATATGATTTTTTTAATTTATATATTAATTATCAGGACAGCCCAGTACCGGCCGAGGTTGATAAGCTTTGGATATTTATAGACAATTACCTTTTAGTTAAAATTATATTATTACAATGATTTATAGTCCTATTAGTATAATATATCTAGCTGACCCGACAGATATTGTTTACCATCAAAATAGCTTACAACTTACGCTCAGACCTACCGAACATACACAGAAAGTTTTATAACAATCGGTGGAGCCGTTTCGGAGAGTTTGGGAACAAACACTGACATGAGAATTTTATATATTAGAGAAAAGGGTGCGAAAGTTTGTGAGTTTGTATGTTTGCTACTCAATCACACCACAACTATTGAATCGATTTACGTCGCATTTAAACAAATAAAAGAATTTTACTAATATCGGGAAGAATCATGACAGTCAACTTCAAGTATCTTATTTTAAAATAATATCATCAGAAACTCGTTGCGTTAATGGTAAGATAATTGACTCGGGTAAGTCTTAAATCTCTGCGATCAAATACTTGGGGTAACAAACTTGCCAAATCCGTGGGCAATAAATTCTTCTTTCTGACGCGCTTCGAGGAAGAAGAAAAACAACACGATGGCGCCCCGCAACTGTGCGTGGAACAATCCATTATAGCTTTGTGGTAAAATGGATAAAACAATGCGAGTGAAATATGTGCTTAGTGACTTCAGTAGTATAGTGCTAAGTTGTATAGTATCTTTGTTAGTAATCCATTTTTTTTAAATATCGCTCCTTAATTTTGCAGTGTATAGTTTTAAGCCAGGTTTAAGAGTATAGCATCTTGATTGATGTGACCACCGAGGAGTCTTTTATTAATATTCGCATAACTCCGAGTAGATAAACTTCATTATTGGTGACTACATTTGATAAAAATTTACGACATAGACGGCTATTTCAGAATTTTTATTGTGAACTACAGTCTAAAAATTATAAAGATAGTTACTTTAGAATTAGAACTTCATGTATTTTGGGTCTTTAATTTAGATTAAAGACCCAAAATACAAGAATATCTGTGAAGCAGAAACACGATTGGATAAAATTTTCAGTAAAAATAAATTCAGTATAATCTTCTTATAATGTAACGCTTAAGTTTTTCCTATTTTAGTTTATTTAAATAACTAAATAATAATTAGTTATTTTAAAGTATGTGGATTAAAATAGAAGCCATTAGAATAGCACACATCATCGAGCACGCAGTTCATATGAGTAAGTTTATTCCCTTCGGATATCAACAGTTTACGCGCCGTCGATTCACTTTATGGGAACGATACGATATTATATGGAGTACGTCGTAAGTATGAAGGCCGGCGCGGGCGGTATAAAATATTCCATAATTCTCCGTAATTTTGCTTAACAAGTACCTACCTATACGAGAGGTTTATACTCATCTACGGAACAGCAAACTAACATTTTAATCTTCACCAGGTTTGTTTCTTCTATGATCAACCTTGCCAAGTGAAGTTTGATCTTGACAGTAGTTTTTGTAAGTATACTTATTTTTCCCAAATTCTAAACCAAAAACACGCTCTAAATAAAAAAATGTGTGGTGTAGGGTTCCGTAGTTGCAAGTCACAAATATTAATGTAGACCTGATATTTTTTATTATATGAAACAACAATTATTTTATATGAATATATTTCGCGAAACGCTGTAAAGATTTTGATGAAGATTCGTGTTTAGAAAAGGATTTGTTTTGTAAGTTAATCGCTGTAACCTATGTAGTTAATCGCAGACGGAAGGACAGACAAAAATTTGTATTTATAAAACAAATAGGTTACCTATTATAGGTTATGAAAGTAATTTTATACCTGACCCAAAACATTGTTTCAATATAATTTTATTAGTTTAAGTGTACGATATCTTAATTTCATCTAGCTCAGTGCATTCACGGGAACTAACTTATATGCAAAATACCGAATAGTAAATTCCTGTATGGTAAGGAAAACTACATTTTAGTTCTCAGACGATGTGGCTTTTTACCACAGACCACTATTTAAGGAATAAAAAACATTACGTATGACTACCTCTAACATAGAAACTTTTGCTTCCAAGTCTTGATATAATCTACAATAGGTAACATGAAAGTTGTTGTTCCTCTTGCATAGTAGATTATATTATTGAATACTGAACAGTTTGTAATATATATTTTTTTATATATGACTCACTCTAAATTTTATTCTTAATATATATAAATCTCGTGTCACAATGTTTGTCCTCAATGGACTCCTAAACCACTTAACCGATTTTAATAAAATTCGCACACAGGGTGCAGTTTGTTCTAACTTAAAAGATAGGATAGCTTAAATCTCAAATTATCTATTTTTTTTATATCCGGGCAAAACAACGTTTGCCAGGTCAGCTAGTTTATTATATAAGAAAAAAGTGTGAGAAACACTAGAACAATAATATAAATATTAAATATGTATGAAATATTGTGCCTAATATTTCTGCGTTTAACAACAACATACAGAATTTATAGAAATTTATTAAAATTCATCCTCAATTTCTTAACACACCATAATACAATACAAACCATTTTGTTCTCGTTGTCCGCCTGCTAAAACTGTTTCTTTTTCGATGACTCCATTTCATTTCAGTTTCAAAATTTATTTTTCCGTTATTTTCCGAGTGTGAGTTACCTCTAGGGCTGAATAAAAAAATATACTCTTCGGTGCAGAGAAATGGATGAAATTCCTATAGAAAACTGCAAAACATTGATTGCGTTTGTAGCACGTTCCGCACAAACTCACCTTTCGTACTAACCGAGTTAACAACTACATTTACACAAAATTTAAGAGAAAATAGTTTTTGAAGCAATTAATAAAATTAAAAACTCGTTATCAGAGCTTTCAATTTTATAATTTCACGGTGTTTATTAGGGGCTTCTTCTCTCATTGTGTAAAAATATAATAATATAAACCTTTTTAATTGTATAACGTCTATCAGTCCGTGAGTCAAGTCACAGTTATTTTTGTTGAAATTATTGGGACTATAAACATATTTCATATATGCGTATAAGGAAGGTGTATCTTATGAATGTAGTTGCTATACCTACGTATAGCAATATAGATACAGCAACTATACATTAGTTATATTTCCAAATAAATAGATAGTATGACTGCGAAAGTTGATTCCATTGAACGATAAAATTAATTTGCTATTTAGCCATAATAAGTTGGTGCAACTTGCTACCCACAGATGTAAATACAATGGTCCAAAAATCATGTCTAGCTATCCAGTGATTTCAAAGCAAATGAATAATGTTACGCAAATTATTATTTTTTGTTAAGGCGGAATATGTTCGTAGGTGTGATGGGTTCGCTAAAAAATGTAGTCGTTAATTTATCATCAGCGCGCCTTCCTCATTATCTGAAACAGTTTCAACCAGTGCGTCCTAGTGCTTAAGTTAACGAAGGACGCAATGCTCGGCCTAGAATCGTGACACACTTCCATAGACAAACCATTATTCGTATTAGTGAAGGCGAAATTTCAAGAATATCTGTAGCATTGCGTTAAATATGGAAATGTTTCGGGAATTTCGTTTTTGACCTCGGAGAGGAGGACTCCCCGATCAACTGAGTTGAACGCATTTTTAACATCAATTTTGAGAAGTACCTCCTCTCGGGTGTTAAGAAGGTAGGTGCGAGCAGCATGCACAGCTGCTTCGCACCCACCTTTTGAGCCGAATCCTAACTGACGTGGGGCAAAAAGTTCAGAAATACGTGGAAGAAACTTTTTATAACAAATTTTTTAAACAACGCGCCGAATCGTTGAACCTACTGCTATCGGACGAATACCTCCGTCCTTTTTTTTTAAAGCACACAAGTTCGCGCCATATAAAGTCTTGGTGATTTCCTCTGGGACTCGCCCAGATAGCATAAGGTTCACTAGATCAGTGATAGATTTCAGGAGCGGTCCGCCTACATCGGTGTTTGCACCGCCAACTAAGGAAGGTGTATCTTATGAATGTAGTTGCTATACCTACGTATAGCAATATAGATACAGCAACTACATCAGTTATATTTCCAAATAAATAGATAGTATGACTGCGAAAGTTGATTCCATTGAACGATAAAATTAATTTGCTTTTTAGCCATAATAAGTTGGTGCAACTTGCTACCCACAGATGTAAATACAATGGTCCAAAAATCATGTCTAGCTATCCAGTGATTTCAAAGCAAATGAATAATGTTACGCAAATTATTATTTTTTGTTAAGGCGGAATATGTTCTTAGGTGTGATGGGTTCGCTAAAAAATGTAGTCGTTAATTTATCATCAGCGCGCCTTCCTCATTATCTGAAACAGTTTCAACCAGTGCGTCCTAGTGCTTAAGTTAACGAAGGACGCAATGCTCGGCCTAGAATCGTGACACACTTCCATAGACAAACCATTATTCGTATTAGTGGAGGCGAAATTTCTAGACAGATCAAAATAACAACCATTAAGATATTTCAATTCACGATGACGCGCCCCACTCTGTCAAACTCCATACGAATCGAATGAAATACAAGCGATTTTGACAGAGTAGGATGCGTTGTCGTTGATTGAAATATCTATATACTTACGTGTATCATCATGAACATTCAACTTATAGGTACTCATTGTACAACAAAAAAAATTATGTTAAAATAGTTGAAAAACTGATTGGTATTTAATATAGTACATACAGTAATAAAAAACCATTTGTATGCACTGTAGAAACTACTTGAAGGAGGTTATTATAGCTGTAGGAAGAACGGAGCAAATGAGTCCCAGAGTTCAGAATTCAAGTTTCACACTCAACGGTAAATTATTTCGTGTTGACACATTATTTCCATTCCGGGATCTGATATGCAGCTTTTAATCGGCTTACGTAGGTGTTGCTGGCATTGTTACGTTACTGTCCAGCTATTTGTGTTAAAACTACTCATAGTTAGGTAGGAATTACGTCTAGAATCTCAATAAAAGTAAATTAATTATAATATATAGCATCATAATTTAAACTTGTAATAAACTAGCTGTTGCCCGCGGCTCAACCTCCGTGAATTTTGGTTTTTATAAATCCCGTGGTAATCGTGGATTTCCCCTTGATTAATAGTGTTCCCGTCCCCGTTCCCGCTCCCTTTTCTAACCGTCATACTTTCAAAGAAATTTGCTATAATATTCCCTAGCTATATATTACTACACTGAGTTTTTGATTTTTCGAAATCCCATGGGAAGCGCAGTATTTTTCAGGATAAAAAGTAGCCTATGTCCTATCCCAAGCTCTATTCTATCTATGTTCCAAGTTTCATCAAGATTGGTTCAGTGGTTTAGGCGTGAGAGCGGAACAGACAGACAGACAGAGTTACTTTCATATTTATAATATTAATAGAGATACTTTATTATTATGATTTGATTTACAAAACTATAAATAAATTTTGGGCACAATATTACGGAATAATCAGATACTTTAATTACTACGATACGAAGTATCCATAAAATTATCTAGAAAATAAACAGATCGCATCGTATACACATCATTAAAACATTCATAAGTATTCTCGTATGTTACTAAAATATTTTTTCGTAAGTTAATGACGCCATGCCAGCAAGATTGATTTCGATGAAGATGTTATATCGAACCAACAATTTCTGTTATGCATACAACTGTACATATTTGATTGATCAATCTATCCCACTGAAACACAAGAATAAAAGTATCTATATCGATACTTTGACCATATTTATTTTAATTTTTAAAATAATTTTATGACATTCTTTAAAACAAAAAAAAGATTCCGACGAATTGAGAACCTCCTCCTTTTTTTGAAGTTGGTTAACAAACTCCGCAACGGCTTTAACATAAACACCGATTTATTGTGTTCGGTATATCTGAGAATAGGACGTAAACTATTCATACCCTTTCGTAGAAATTAATTTATACGGCAAAACTACGTGTGCCGGGCCAGCTAGTTATTCTATAAAAGTTACTACCGACTACCGAAGAATCAGAAGATTCGATAACGCAAAGTTAATACGAGCATACTTCTTTTCATTATGGTATCATGGTGTGTGACTTTGAGTCTTCTTATATGCTCCTAGCCTTCTGGAAGTACAAATTAGGTACAGCTCAATAACGATTGTAAAATGCACTAAGTGGTGCTCGTTATGTATTGAGCGAACAACCTAACTGCTCTGATTTCCACGAACTCACTACACGTGTCCTATAATTCAGTTCGTAATATGACACTATTAAGGGAACGCTCTGCCAGTTATGGGCCCGCATCGTAGGTCGTTGCCAAGATTACATCGCCAGCTATTATGCGTCGATGCTGATAGCAACGAGGCCATTCGTGTAATATTTAACGATTACAAATTTTATGACATCCTAATTATTGATGGCTGCATATTGCATCATGCACGGCTTAAATTTTAGTGACAGCAAGCCAAGTTTGTGGCAGACATCTACTTTGTAGAAAATTATTCATTTAGTAATAATTAAAACAAGTTTGATATTTAAAAATAAAAACCAGCCAAGTATATAATATATACGTTAATCGCTACCAGTCATAATTATTTCACATTTTTCTATTGCTAAACTTCGGATATAACGGACTCCGGTATTTTTCGACATCAATGTCCGGCATAAAAATATATAAAAATCTGTTTTAGAATAGTTATACTACGCCCTATCGTACATTTCATTATGCGTATATTTCATATGATACCCCATTTAATATTGTTAACTTCAAAAACATGGAACTTTCATACACACTTCTAATTCCTTTTCCACATCTACGTTCTATAAGTTACCTCCGAGTACATCTTAAAGGAGAATGACGCAAAATGGGCTATATTTGCGTCACTCTGCGTCTGAAGCACGAATGCATAAGGAATATTCTTTCAAATTTTAATATCGCATATATTTATTGTAGTGAAATGTGGACAGGGGTTTAAAAGTATTATAAAAAAAAGTAATTAAACGTTTCGAAACTTGTGGAACCGCCAAGCCATTTATAAAACTTAGAAAAATAACCACTTAGAAAATCAGATTATTAGAAATTCCCTGTTAATATCTTACTAATTTTTTTTTTTACATAATATTGAGAATATTTCTTACGTTTTCCGATGATTTGGTAAAGACGCAAGGTATAGCCCAATTTTCATACAAGAATCGGCATTATCCTTTCAAGTTTGTAGGTTTTGAGATATTGTGGTTGATTAACCACAATATCTCAAAACCAAGACACCTGACTGACTGACTGATTAGTCAGTCAGTGGTATACCTATCTCTTTTATATATTTAAGATTAGGCCACATTTCAATGGATACACTACAACTTACAAAGCTGTAATTTAGCTTATATTCATAATTTGTCTAATCAAAATATTAACAAATGTTAATGGAATTAAGTATTTATTTATTTTAGTAAACAATTTACGACAAAACCTTCGTGTAATTAGTAGGTAATATTTGTGTTGCTTATTAGGCATCAATAATGAATTTGATTTGGCGTTAATTAATAAATTTGTTGCAATATCTAACATTAGTTGATGGGGAAATGACGAATAATAATTTTCATTGTTTGTGGTTCAAGTAATTCTAAATCTAAATTGGAGGAACTAATTAAATTTGACAGTGGTTATGCGATTTGGATAATTTGAAGTATATGTTTAGAGTCGGGTTACTTTTTTAACTCAAAAAGCCGCGGGTAAAACTTTGGAATTATGTAAATAAATGGCACTCTACAATATATTTTTAAGTTCTTACCCGATTTTTGTTGAAAGTCTTATAATCCCAGCTGTCTTGTAAGATCATTTTCTGCAGGCAATGCTAGTTGACATCAGTTGACTTCTGATATATTTAGTTATGATAAGTCATTAACGGCGTAATAACGGTCGTTTTAAGTGATTTTTAGTGACCTACACATAGATTTTTAATAATAGGTCGTCGCTCGTGCTTTGACTAGATAGAGCCCTAACAACAACAGCTCCGTGAGAGCGGCAACTTTTTTTGTAATGTAAGTGTGTTTATCTGAAATTTGTATGGTGCGCGGATGCTAGTGTGCGTGAAAAATTGTGTAGCGTCTGCTCGGGTTTGCCAATTTAGGTTATGTATTTTTTGTTGGATCTCCATGAACCTGTTGTTTAATAACTATTAAAAAAATTAAACACCATTTTTAATTTAAATTCGCTGAGAAGCATAAACACGATTAGATAAAAAAAATCGATAGAAATCTCTCCCAAAAGTTGATCGGAAATCTCCATTTTTGTAATTTTTATCGGGAACTACAATGGATGTCATTATATTTAATTTACGTTTTAATGTGTCAGTAATAAATACCCAAAAACGCTCAGAAACGGATTTTTGATAATCGGCTTAGGTTTTTAGTAACTAGGCAAAATGAGGTAAAACATCGTTTTCATGTTATATACTTCCACAACGCTGCATGTCGCACCGACCAACGTGTGAGAAGGACAAAAATAAACTCAGAATATCCTCTTAAAAAAGAGCAATTTTTGATAAACAAATATAAATTTACATGCCAACCATCCTATAGAAATATTGGCTTTGGTAGTTTCATCACATTTTCCCTCGTCGCGTAGGGCAATTGGGAAATGAAAATCCTATAACAGCGATCGACAGAACCTTTTTTATCTATCGGGAGGTCATTACGCACCATTGGGTTGAAAAACGTGTTAGATCGTTTCCACTGTGTCGGTGCCAATCAAGAGGAAATTAATAACCGGAAAACTTTTATACAATTCTACTTATATTTATAGACGTGATTTATGATGGATGGATGTTAGTTACTCCTAGAAGTCACCTACCACCATGATAATAATAATAATAATTCCTTTATTTGCAAGATTGCAGGTATACAGAGTAGGTCTTATAATTTAAATTATTGGGTACCAAGCCACAATCAGCCAGGATTGGCATGCAAATGTTTACAGTCAAACATATTATGTGAAAATACTAGGCCTGTGGAAAATACAATATTAAACATGCCAGTAGAATTATTAAACTATCTGTGGAAAATGCAATACTGAACATGTCAACCGGATTATTAAACTATAATGTCAAATTTCTATTTCATTTGTCCTTGTAGAATATTAATTTTATCACAAATTAGTAGAATTTTTATAATTTACTGATTAAAATAATTCTGATATATTAGTATGTCACATTTCAATTAATCACACAAATAAAGAAACTCATTCACGGAATAGAAACATTTATCCAGTAGCCATGTGAAAATACTTTTTTAAATGGTACTAGTGGTAATTTTTTAAAGTCATTTGGTAACTTGTTATAAAGTTTGACACACATAGCATAACTACTTTTTGTGAAGTGGGTGCTCTTTGGCGGATGTATTATGACCAGGCGATCCAGATCTCTTTTACGTCTCGGATATGCTTCTGAAACCTTAGTAAATAGGTTTTCATGACTCTTTACAAATACGCATGTTTCATAAATATACAAACAAGGAAGTGGAAGTACCCGTAACTTTTTGAAATATGGTTGACATGAGTCCAAATACAGAGCTCCCGTCATTGCACGGATGCATTTTTTTTGAGCTATGAAAACTCTATTGATTTCAACAGAGTTCCCCCATAAAATTAGTCCATAGCGCAGAACAGACGAAATGTAGCTATGGTATGCTGCCATAACTATGTGAGGTAACGCTATTTGGCGCAATCTGTACAATACATATACATAGCTGTTTAGTTTCTTGCAAACCATATCAACATGATCTTTCCAGTTTAAAGTTTTGTCTAGTTGTAAACCTAAAAATTTTATATGTTGAGCTTCTTCGACAGGAGTGCCATTATGATTTATATTTAGACGTGGTTGGCATTTTTTACTACTGACACTAAATTGAATGTATGAGGTTTTAGCAAGATTAATTTTTAAATTATTGTAGTTTAACCATTCTACAACTCCAGTGATTTCATTGTTTATGTCCGTCTCATATTTGTCAATTGCATGCTGGGTATTAGAGGTCAATATAATAGAGATATCGTCAGCAAATAAAAAACATTCATTTTTCACTATAGTGGGCAGGTCATTGATATAAATAAGGAACAAATAAGGTCCAAGGATACTCCCTTGGGGGACGCCGTAGTGATTATACTTATATTTCGATTTATACGCAACTTCTGTGCCATCATCACTAACCGCATCTATTTGAACACATTGTTTGCGGCCATTAAGATATGATTTGAACCATTTTAACGGTGGCCCCCTTATACCGTTGGCTTCTAATTTGCGCAACAGTGTAGCATGCGACACAAAGTCAAAAGCTTTGGTCATGTCGAAGAAAATTACAGATGTCGGTTTTTTAGAGTCTATGCTCTCATTTATCTTACGTAACAGTTGGAAAGCCGCTAAAGTTGTCGATTTATTCTTTTGGAAGCCAAATTGCTCCTTTCTTATAATGTTATTTCTGGAGAAAAAATTAACAATTTGTCCATACATGGCTTTTTCAAAAATTTTTGAAATTATGGGGATCAGTGTAATAGGACGATAGTTGTTTAAGTTTTTTCTATCGCCTTTCTTATATAATGGTTTGACTATAGATATCTTGAGGTCATTAGGAAACTGTCCCTTTTCAAATGATAGGTTTATCAAGTATGTTAAAATTGGAACTAATTCACTTTTACAGATTTTTATTACTTTTGTATTTATTTCATCGTACCCTTCCGATTTTGTATTTCTCAGGGATGAAATAATCTTATCGACTTCTTTCTGCACTAAGGGTTTAAGGAACATGCTAGCCCCGGATTTATTTTGATTTATGTTCTGTTCAAATTTACTGTTGATACTTTGATTAGAATTATTTGATGTTAAGTTAATTAAAAAGTTGTTATACTCATTTGCTATTTTTTCAGGATTAGTCACTTCTGCATTATCAACCATTATAGAATCCATTTGGTTGTTAGTGCGACTTTTCGTTTCGGTTTTTATGATTTTCCAAGAAGCGCGGCACAAATTATTACTATTTTTAATGTAATTGGTGTTGCTCAGCTTTTGTGAGACAATTATACAATTTTTTAGGGTTTTAGCGTATTTTTTATATTTTTTATTTAAATAGTGATTGGTTCCTTTATTTTTATATAGAAGATATTTAAGTGTCCTTTTGGTTTTACAACTAATTCGAAGACCCTTAGTAATCCATTTTGGCCTTTCCGCATTACAAGATATTTTTATTTTTATTTTTGGGAAGCACAATTTATAAAGTAACGTTAGCAAGTTATGAAATAATGTGAATGCTTTGTTCAGATTTTGTTCCTCGAAGACATCACTAAAAGATAAACTAGCTAAGTGATTTTTAAAGATGTTTATATTGTAGGCACTGTAGTTTCGCTTGTATATATATGAAGGTAAGGTTCTGTACCGTTTATTTTCAGCTTCAAAGCTTAACATTTGAGCCGTATTATGATCAGAGATGTCATAATTGTGAATTGAGCCCTTTGCTTCGCTAATGTTACTTATAATGTGGTCAATGCACGTGTGATTTCTGGTAGGTTGATTGATATGAAGAATGAGATTGTAGTTTTGTATCAAATCTTCTAACCGTTGCGAATGTCTGCTACGATTCAAAGTGTTTATATTTAAATCACCTGCGATAGTAATTTTTTTAAATTTACGGTACAACTTTTTTAAAACTATTTCTATTTTATTAAAGAATATATTGTGATCTGATTTTGGTATTCGATAAACACAAATTACAATTAAATTATGGCTTGGAACTTCTATACCACAACATTCAAAATTTTCCATTTCACTGACACTGTCCAAGTAATCTAATCTTCTATAATTTATTCCATTGGCCGTTAAAATGCAGACTCCACCCCTGCGAATTTCTCTGCAATAGTGTGAAGCTAACTGAAAACCATTAACTTTTATGTGGTTTTCCTGGCCTCTTGGTATAAATGTTTCTGTAAAACATAATATGTCCAGTTTGCTATAGGTTCTTAGATCATCTATCATAATTTCCAAAGAATCTTTTTTCGCCAAGAAACCGGCAACATTTTGATGTAGAAGTCTAAACGTATTATTTCTATTCTCGGTCTTTAAAGGGACGAAAATTCTGGGGATTTTCGTTTATTGACGTCGATTGGTTAGCGTGCGCATTATCTTCAATGGAAACGAGAGGGACTTTTATTGAAGATCTATTTTTGTGTTCAATTTTTTTGAAATAAAAGGGAATTGTTCCCCTTTTGGCGGAAAGCTCTTGTTTTTTTGTATTAGGTTGCATAGTTTCCCTATTTTTGGTCTTAATATAAAACATATTATTCTTAAAGTTGAGGAACTGGTTGTTGTAATACATTTGGTCAATAGTGAGGTTAATTTTTTTGCATATGTATAGGGCATTTTCTGGATAAATGTTGGTATTCACGTCAAGATATGTACAATTAGAAAATTTTTTATAGATTATTTGCAAGATTTGGTTAATTTTATATTCATTTAAAAAATTGCTGTATTGAACGCTAATTATAAGTATATGGGGATTCGTTAGAGATTTTAACGTCGAGAAAAGTCCAGCGGAGATCTCCATCGGATCGGTGTCATTTTCCCCTACCGATATAATTATCTTATCTTCCTTCGTAAAATTATATAGAGTGCAGGACTTTAAGATTTCAGCCGTTGTTGCACCGGGTTTGATAAAAGCTTCAATTTCATATTTTTCGTAAGGGCTATTCAATCTTGTTTGTTTTAGGATGGTCGCCAGATTTTTGCATTGTTGACTGCCAATGATATAAATCTTTTTATTAGATTTTTCAATACTGTTTTTACCACAGTGTACATCAAGAGGATTTTCCTTCGACGGGCTGGAAGCGACGCTAGGTACGGGAAAGTAGTTTAAAACCTCTGTCATTGTATTGGGGCTTTTACTAGAGATAGGGCTATTGCAGGTATCATCTTGTTTTGTATCTAGTTTTGTATTTGAGCATTTATTGGAGTTGTTAGTATCATCTCGTAATTTTTCAATAGACATGGGATTTACTAAATCTGGCACTACTTTAGTGGTAGATCTTATGGTCAAATTACCATCATTGTTTTTACCAGTATGTGTTTCCACAGATGATGATGTAACAAGTTTTGGTTTCTTCGACGTTTTTGGTGTTGAACTAGTAGATGGTGGCCCTTCTTGGAGTAGTTGCTTATAGATTTTTATTTGTTTTTTGTTTTCTTCTATTATTTTCTTTAATTCTGAGTTCTCTATATTTAATTTCGTCACTTCCTCATGAGCACTTTCAAGCTGGTATGATAATTCTGCAATCTGTTGCCTGAGGTCCAATATTTCAGTGTTTTCAATGGTGCTAAGTTCAGGTAAACTATTTCTGCTGAGATTACATAGAGACAGATTTATGCTGTCCTGTGCTGATTCATATGAAAGATTTTCCATGGAATGGTGGTGTGATTTTTCGTTTGAAGGCTGTCTACAGATTATGTTATTCCGTTCCAATTTTGTTGAAGATGAAGACTCATCATTCAGTCCTTGCGATTTCCGTGAACAGCTTGCTGACTGTTGATCATTGTTGGTACATCTGTTACATTTCCAATGGTTTTTTTGAAACTTCGTCATAGCATTACATTTTTTCGTTGTAACATTTGCGCATTTCAAGTGTAAGGAGTTTTTGCAGGTTGCGCAACTCATGTAGTCCTTAGATTTTATTGTGAGACAGCATTTATTACAGACAGGTTTGTTTATTAATTTTGCTGCAATTTGCGACATTTTTTCTTTATTTATATAGTAAAATAAATAATAAAAGAAAGAAAAGAAAAAAAAAACAATTATCACAAGTTCAGACCAGCCGGGTTTGAACCACCGATCCTTCTCAGATCTGATAATTTTAGTCATTTAGTCTCTGAGTTCGGCTATTGTAGCTTCGGACTATCACGGCGAAATTTTGGTATAGAATAATGTTGTTCATTTGAATTGGACGCTGATTGGTGAGTTCAACGAGTGAGGTCATTCAACTTGTCTTGCACTGCACTTAGTCACCGGTGTCACAATTTTAATTTGAAGCGGTTGAACGAAATATTTTAACTTTTCTTTGGGTAAATTAGTATATTTTGTACACACTTTAACACTTGTTTTCCACTTAAATGAGTGATTTACTTTATTTGAGTTCAGATTACAATGGATTTTTTGCATTAAGGTCACTTTTAACAGCAGAATTATTTATTCAACACAGAGTCAGTAAAAACATGACCGAACACCGCGAGGGGCGCCCCGCTTCTTGTAAAACTACAGTTTTACAAGAAGCGGGGCTGTAAAACTACAGTTTGTCATAAAACATTACAATAATTGCTAATCGATCAAATATATACACGGGCTGCAATTTCAAAAGCTTTTGTGTGATTTTACTATATTTTAATTACTGAGAGAGCTACATACCTTCAATGTGATTAATTGTAATCTATAAATAGGACTAAAATTAGAAATATTAGTAATAATTAATTACATTTATGAATATTTTCCAATAACTGATAACTTCAGTTATGGACTGATAATCTAGATTTTTTAAGTGCGCAATACGTTGAGTTTACTTACCCCTTTCAAGTTAGTACGATAATATCTTCGGCTGCATCATCACATCACATATAACCATCAGGTGAGATCGCAGTCAAGTACTAACTTGTATAGTTTAAAAAAACCGCTATTTCTTTAGAACATACTTTTCAAATATATAATAACTGTTATACACGTGTTAATTACAAACTTATTAATTAATTACCTTGGTATATTATATCCTGAGCTGAAAACAACGGAAGCAATTTCCATTTCCCAGAGTTATTAATATATATATAGCTACTCGTGCTGATTCACTGACTGATTGACTGACTGACTCACTGATTGATCACCTCTCCTGAACAATTTTGTATGAAAAATTATTTTTTTACGGATGGGGTCGTATAGAAGAAAAAAATTCATTCGGAGGAAAAATACTGAGAGACCTGATGATTGAGGATTTCGGAGACGGGTGAAGAGCACGGTGAGGGTATTGAAGATAGGTGGGGGGTGCTCGACCAAATGTCATTCGAAATGTCATGCAATTGGCAGTGAGCTGGAAAAAAGTTCAAAATGGCGGATTCAAGATGGCCGCCATACAAACTTCATCGGCGTCCACCTCGAAGAGTATAAAAGATGGAAGAACGGTTTCTTGACAAGAAGTGATCAGGACCCAATGGTCTATTTGATGGATAGAAAAAAAATCAAAATGGCGGAATTTATTTTTCCATAGAAAATGTATGTGGAATACTGAAGAGACCACGAGTTGTAAAATATGAAGTGCTTTGACGCGGTTTTTTGGAAGACTACCACAGAAAAATATGGAATGAGGTGATGATTGAGGATTTTAAAGACAGTCAAGGAGCATGGACAAGGTATTATAGTTAGGTGGGGACTGCTGAAACAAAAAATACTTACTCGGAACTTCACGCAATTGGCAGTGGGCTGAAAAAAAAAAATGGCGGATTCAATATGGCCACCATACAAATATCGTATTGTTCTATCTCGGAAAGTATAAAAGATAAGAGAGTGGTTTCTTAGCAAGAGGTGATCAAGATCTCAATTTCTACGGGATGCATGGAAAATAATTCACTATGGCGGAATTTTTCTTTCCATGGAAAATGTACATACTATGAGAAGAGACAATGATCTAGGATTTGGATGGTGTTTGAGGAGCACTGTCATGGTTTTAAAGATAGTTAAGGGCTGTTGGAACAAAAAATACGCTGAACCTTATCCGATGAGGTTCAGCGTATTTTTTGTTCCAACAGCCCTTAACTATCTTTAAAACCATGACAGTGCTCCTTGGTAATTTTTTCAGCTCACTGCCAATCGGATTCCAATGGGCGATGGAGATGACGGCGATACCTTTATGGGCGGGAAGACTGCACGCGGGCCACATGTGGCCCGCGCAACCACGCGCCCTACTAGTTACAATAATTGCTAATCGATCAAATATATACACGGGCTGCAATTTCAAAAGCTTTTGTGTGATTTTACTATATTTTAATTACTGAGAGAGCTACATACCTTCAATGTGATTAATTGTAATCTATAAATAGGACTAAAATTAGAAATATTAGTAATAATTAATTACATTTATGAATATTTTCCAATAACTGATAACTTCAGTTATGGACTGATAATCTAGATTTTTTAAGTGCGCAATACGTTGAGTTTACTTACCCCTTTCAAGTTAGTACGATAATATCTTCGGCTGCATCATCACATCACATATAACCATCAGGTG
The DNA here is from genome assembly GCA_963855885.1 of Coenonympha glycerion. NCBI lineage: Eukaryota > Metazoa > Arthropoda > Insecta > Lepidoptera > Nymphalidae > Coenonympha > Coenonympha glycerion. The sequence continues at coordinate 6,879,423 of OY979637.1, read as the reverse complement.
AGATCGCAGTCAAGTACTAACTTGTATAGTTTAAAAAAACCGCTATTTCTTTAGAACATACTTTTCAAATATATAATAACTGTTATACACGTGTTAATTACAAACTTATTAATTAATTACCTTGGTATATTATATCCTGAGCTGAAAACAACGGAAGCAATTTCCATTTCCCAGAGTTAGCAGTCGCCTCGCGTAGGGCTAATTGCCAAATGGAAATCCTATTGCAGATATCGACAGTGGAGCCAGTTTTTTGTGTTTATCGTCAATTCATTATGTAGCATTGCAGTGTAAAATAATTATGTTAACGTTAGATTAGTGAAACCAGCCAATGGATTTTTTACTCTCAGCAAACAATTCATTTAAACGGATTTAGCACGCAACGGAAATTTAAAAGAAAATAATGCACATAATAGATTATTTTATTATTGTTATATATTTACAGCTCTTCTCAATAAAATGGACTATCTAACACAAAAAGTATTTTTCAAATGGAATCAGCGGTTCCTGAAAATAGCCCGTTGCACCAAATAAACAAACTTTAGCTTTTTACTGCTACTACTACTGCAGTTTAGCTTGTAAATGAAGTCAGGGTTTTTGAAACAACTTTTTTTTTTGCAATTATTATTTCGCAGGTTCTTAACTTCTCAAGGAAGGTTATCCTGAAGCTCTCTTAACTTCAGTAACAGTTGAAACCTTTCCACGTATAAAGAGAGCCGTAAAACTTTTAATTATTTCGGTGGAAACAGTTGGAGAGACTGCGAACATAAAGCGTGCATTCTTTTCATGCCGCACGATGCACGATACCCGCAAACAGTAAGTGCCTCATTTCAGAGTGTTGTAAAACAAGCGTAACCCGTGTTCCCCTAACTCGCGCCGTGTGTGTTTACCTTATTTTGATATAAAACCTCTTTTTATGTTTTTACGAATTTCCTGTTGTGCATGTTATGGCATAGGTCCCAGAAGTTCACAAGATGTCGCTAGCTTACACAGGACTGTAAAATTTCACTTCTGTTAAATTTTTGTTGCAAGCAACAAAACCTCTCAGGAACCTCCTTAATGTAGGCGGGGAAGCAAAGAGGTGCCTTTCCTTTTAAATTAATATATGGATTGATTGGAGAATTTTAGTATTGTTAGAAATCAAAATTTTATTTATTTATTTATTTATTCAGTATATAAAGAACATGTACAAGGAAACAAACACAGAAAGGACATGTGCAAGGACATCGTATCACTACATAAGAGGATCTCTTCCAGATGCCCTAGATGCGGGAACAATAAAAACATGATATGCGAAGTAGAAATAATAACAACACATGATATATGCAAATAAAAATGCAAATATATTATATTACTAGCTGACCTGGCAAACGTTGTTTTGCCCTTAAGGATATAAAAAAAATAGATAAATTGAGATTTAAGCTATCCTATCTTTTAAGTTAGAGCAAACTGCACCCTGTGTGCGAATTTTATTAAAATCGGTTAAGTGGTTTAGGAGTCCATTGAGGACAAACATTGTGACACGAGATTTATATATATTAAGATTTAAAATTGTTACTAAGTAAAATTGGTAAAAGTTACATTATTAAGTATAAATATTTTTAAATCGAATGTATCGAATGTATTTTGATAAAGCAGATCTGTTTCTAACTGGAGACTACTTTGTTGGAGATTAAATAAACAGGTTCATGTGCTAAAGATTACTGGAATTAACTGTTGTCTGGATAATATATGTGATAAAATAGACATAAACATTGGAAAACATTCATGGTTATCACGGAAACATTTTCAGCTGTGGGAAACGAACACGCGAACCCCGACGCAGACGAAAGTACCACTACCTTCTGCGTCCATCGGTCATCATTTGTCTGGTGGGAGGCTTCGGCCGTGGCTAGTTACCACCCTACCAGCAAAGACGCACCGCCAAGCGATTTAGATTTAGAATAATAATATGCAAATATATGTATACCTAATCATTTAATGCATTTTTAAATCAGCCAGCTACCAAACTGTTATTATTTAAACTAGTTCCTACACTAGAAGATAGTCTTAAAATGAAATAACTATAATGTTAGTTATAACTTCATTTTATTAGTTTCAGTTGGGTATCCGTAAACGGTAAAAAAACAATAAAAGTTCAAACAAACGCTTCTATTTCAGATTGTATAATCCAAGTTTATGTCAAGTGCCTGTTTTAAAGTGTTGTAGAGCAAACTTAACCTGTGCTCTTAAGTCTTAACACGCTACGCCGCGTGAGCCCTGTGTAAAGTACTCGTCCATATACAAAAAAAAAACAAATACCTTCCTACGTAGGTATTTGTTTTTTTTTTTATAATAAAGAAGATGCTTTTAGGGTTTTTGTCTCACATAACAATGATTACTCTGTAAATATCAATGGGGGAACCCCCTATTAATGGGGGATTTTTTTGTTTAGAAAAAATCCCCCATTAAAGTGAGTGTTCTATAGAGTTTAGCTATAGAACACTCCCTTAAATTATCGCTAGTTCGATCCCGAACACACTATATTAAATCAGCTTGGTTGCCGGAAAAATAGGCTACTGTTATGGCGGAAAAATCAAGAATCATAGTTCCCGCGAGATTGAAATAACTTATCGGTTATTTCAATACCACACTTCATAAAATTTTTGATTTTTTGTAAAATTCATGCGGGCGGCGCCACAGGCAATAATAGCTTACCTATTCCATAATTACATAAGTACTTATAAGTAGTTAATACCAATTCTACTGATTCTCACCAATTTACATTCAGCTTATTTGCTAAAACTACAGTAGTAAACTAGTGTGAAGAGCAAATATTTTGTTAATAATGACATGTTTTATGTACCGTGCATTGATTTGTCCGTGATATAAGTGCTGTATGATGTGTTTGCGTCAAACACCGGTAATTGTAACGTGAACTGAAGCGCCGAGCCAATAGCATGAAGGTTGATTAGTCCCCGCGGGATGCAAATTTAGTTTGGCGCAACGAACGACATCCCTGATTTCGTAACCTTATTGGAGTTTACGCCTTTTAAAAGTCTATTTCTTGTAATTAGGCCTATGGTATAGTTTATGGAAAATAAATCAAATCAATCAAAATCAAAATATCTTTATTTCACATAGGCCTAACATACAGGCTCTTGCGAGTGTCGGCATGACATTTCTTGCATAATAATGGTGATAACTACAAGTCGACTTAAAACTAAGTTTACGAAGGTATAAAGATTATTAACGTAAATTAATGACACTGAAAAATATTGCGTTTTAACTACATCCAATTTTACGCTCTATGTCAATAGTAGTAAAATTAATTTTTCCGTGTTAGCAAAAAATGTTTTGGTTTCAATATCGCTACCTAACATAATACGTAAATGCCATGACCTTTTTAAACATTTCACTTCACGAAATGTACCCGATGCGTTACATGAATTGCCTACGTGTTAAATTCTAATAAACTAAAGATGTTTTTTAAAAGCTGCACCGCAGGTATTACCAATTTAAACGATAAATTGTATGTTATTTAGTGAGGTGTAAATATAAGTACTTCTTATTGTATCGATTATTATTTATTTATTCAATTACACCTCTGTTAATTTATTTGTTTCGCTTTACTGTGATCACTACCGATTCGATGAAAATTTGCCCCTTCATCTAAAATTATCTAATCATTATAAATATATATTTTATTTTATCGTAATATGCTAAATCAAAGGTTAACTACTAACTTTTGTTTCACAGCAGAGAGTCAATAGCATATTTTTAAGTGATATATATCTACAATAAATAATTAACAAGACTTAAGGGGTTAGTACAGGTTTTTGTACGGATTTCGAGTCGACAGTCGCTGACATGCAGCTGTCAATAGATGACGTTGGCTGTAAATGTATGGAGTAATTCGATTCGTTTGTGCGATGCGAGTCGTCTCGAAATTTGTACAAAAACCTGTACTAACCACTCTGAGGACGGGAGGCCTATATTGTAGACTATAGAGGTAGGGTTGTGTGTCAGGTAGCAGTGAAGATTCAAATGTCGAGATGTCGATTATTCATTATTTATTAACGGCGTAGAAGCCGTATTTAAGCGATCTTTAGTGAAGTTTAGTTTAAAAACTATAAAGACTTTTAAATTTCAACGTCGTGTGTTTTGGGTCTTTAATCTAAAATCATTAAGAAGCAGAAACACGATTCGATAAAATTTTCTCGATAGAAAGTTCTCCCAAAAGTTGCTCCAAAATCTCAGTTTTCCTCATTTTTATCGGGAACTACAATGGATGTAATTGTAGTTTTTGTTTTAATGTGTCGGTAATAATAATATCTAAAAACGTTGAGAAGCAGATTTTTAATAACTGGCTTAAATTAGTTTTTGAGTTATTAGGTAAAAGGTCGTTTTTCTGTTGTATTCTTCCGCGACGCTGCATGTCGCACCTATAAACGTATCTTTGAGAGTGACAAAGACAAAAATAAATTCGATAAATCCCCTTAATTATACATACCTATACAACGTAGTTTTGTTTTGAAAATATTCTTCAAAATACCTAAATAACATTCCCTCGCAGATTTTTTTACATTTTGTGATGCTCTTTATGACGCTGTTGCCTTTGAATTCTGTCGCAGTTTTTATTAATTTCAATAAAGTTAAAAGCTTCAATCAGACCATCATTAGCAGGTATTTAGCCTTTTCCTGGCTGCGGTTTTCAGTCAATTTGCCGAGTGCATTTCCATCTGTGTCCAGCACTCACCGATCCAAATATGCTTTATTAATTATTTATGAAATTAAATCCAATCGTAAAAACAACATGACTGATCTATCGGAGTTATGCCCACACTCTTTATTGAATTAGCGGATCAGTTCGTTAATCGTTTTAACTTGTGTACCTAGTACGGTGCAATTAGCTCAAAAAACGACGGAACCCGGACATCCGAAGTGAAAGTATTATTGCAATGCTAGATTGGTCTATGCAGTCCACAAATTATTTGGTGAAAAGTTACACCCCTGACAGGGTCGGGTTTGGGAGGAGAGGGGGGAAGTTCTGTTTTTTATTCAGTTTTTCTTAAATATTTCAAAAACTTTGGATGGACATCCAAAGTGAAAGTATTGTTGCAATACACCGTACAATTATAACCGTATAATTACACCGTACCATGAGTTAAACTTAACCCGGTAAAATAAAATTACAATAACATAACAACTTTTCTTGTAGGAACAAGTTACTCGTAACTACGCATCAAATGTAATGGAAAACAATGGATCCTGTGGAATCTCCGACTTCACGTCTGTTTAATGATAAATAAATAATTAATTATATATCATAGGTACCCTGGATAGAATTTTAAGCTAAATTTAGCACGGGAACTAATACTCGTATCTCGAAATTAGTTCCCGTGGAATTGATGAAGTACCAAATTTCACGCAGGGATAAATAGCGTAAATATAAAAAGTGCTTTAAATCTTATGTGCTTATGTATATAATATGTCTATAAATAATAATATGATAATGCTTTTTCGATACGTGGTTGTCGAGCACCTAATAATAGGGTCTCATTTGTTGCAGCTTCTTTGAGTCTCGCTCAGCCCAGTCAATGACTTTGGTTCTTTTAATTTCAACAATTCATTATAATGTACTTGACGCTAGAGAAACAACTTTGCAATCGCCGAACAACGATAATTTGGAGTCACGTGGAATTATATCGTCACTAAAATAAGGTTGACAAAGTTTCATAAAGGTAATTTAAGCTCACTTGTGAAATTATAATATCATGGGTTTGATGATGTCTCTGCAACATAACCAAAACTATAGGTATAGGTATATGGGACATGTAAATGAGACTATTCCAAAATGTTTTAATGTATTTAAATTAAAAAGAACCTATCGCTGCATTTACGATATTGCAGTCATTCTACAACTTTAGAGAGTAATATTCTGAGTTCATCACATATGAATATCATGATATTACGAGACGGTTTTATTGCGTTGCGGACAGAGGTGGCCAAGGATTAGGTGAGAGTTTGCGAATTCCCGCGGAAATATAATAAACGTACACCTTCCGTCTACGAGCTCTCTTAATATGCCATCTTTATGACATCCTCCTCTATAATTTACGCCGTAAAGCTTTCGTGTGAGCGACCTATTAAAAACACATTAAATATTCTTGAAACCTTTATATATTATATCAAAAAATATTTATTTACCTAAACGTGCTAAGCAAATATACAGAAATTAATATTTGAACCCCAGCCAAGGAGGTGCCGATGTTCTTGTCTGGGCAAGAGCTAAAAAAAATATCCATCTGTTTTGTCCTGTAAGAGTTTATTTTTGCCACCAGCTACAGCAGAGCAAAAAGAGCAAGGTGAAATATTTTTCTTCATTTTATATACATATTAATAAAAAAGTGAATAAAATTGTGCAAGGGACATGAAAGGGGTTTATTTTATCTTGTGTGCGTGGAGAAGTAGTCCCCGACCCCCATGTGACTTTTTAGGCAACCTGTCAAAAAATACTATTCCTCCCGCCTATTTCCGAAGTTTATCAATTAAAAAATCTTAAATAATTATGATCAATAGGGATTAACGTATATTTTACAGAAAAATTATAATCAACTCTCTAAATAGTAGGACATTTTTTGAATTAACAACAAAACTCTAAAAACATAACGTTTGCGGTTCGTTATCAAAAGTAGGTACTTGTACACATTATTGTTCAAACAGTGTAGACTTTTTTTTGTAGAATAGAACCCTCGCTGCGCGAGTCTGAGTCGCACTTGCCCGTTCTTTTTATTTTGCTTTACGTAAAACAATTTTTGAGAGTCTCTTACGGGAAAAGACTTCATTTTAGTCTAGATTACCTTTTCAGCTTACGCTTTAAATGTAGGCATAATATGAGAAAAGTTCTTTAAAAGCCGTAAAAATCGTCACAATGCAACGTTGGTCCTGCTGCAAATTAGCTGCCAATTGCATCGAACACACTATTATAAGTTGGCCCATTGTTTTACTGTTTTTAGAACTCACACGAAGTTAGATTAGCTCTGTTCTATTCTGAACGAATGCAGTTTTCACGTCGAATGCTCATATTTTTATGCTGCTATAAGCAAACTCGTATCACGTGAGAAATTCACAATGTATACCTAGTCAGTTTCCTAACTATTTTTCTGAATTTTAATTTGTGCGTGTTATGATTAGTAGAGACACATGCATACAATATTTATTTTTAGGAAAAGAAAGTAAGCTGTTACCCGCGGCTCCGCCCGCGTGAATTTCGGTTTTTCATAAATTGCATGTGAATCATTAATTTTTCCGGAATAAAAGGTAACCTATGTCAATCTCCGCGCTTTTATCTAAGTCTGTGCAAAAACCCAATTACAACGTCAATTATACAGGGTTACATAAAAAATACCAAATTGCTGTCGGCTTGCATTTTTTTTAACTTGAATACTTGATATTTCTCAAAATATTTGAGAATTAATATCAAATATTCAATTTATTACAGAGATACTTGTTCCTATTCTAACGTAACATCGGCAAGTGGCAATGGCGCGGCAGTGCGTGAACTCGCGGCGCGAAACCGCAACAGTGTAATGTCGCTTTACAGAAATATCATTTTTTGCATGTAATAATTAATACTGAATTTTGAAAAGTCGTAGAAGGACAAACAAACCAACAAACTCACGTTCACATTTATATATTAGTTAGGATGCATAAACATGTTAGCAGAGGCCGGTAATGCCTCGTCAAACGGAGAGCATGTCCCGCGTGCCGACTTCGATGTTGCCCGGATCGCGTCCTTGTCGATTGCAACCGACCGATCGCTCGTATTGTTGCCATCCTTGTGCTTTATTTGAGAGTGTTGTGGCTCAATAACAAGCTTATCATTAAACATTGCTTGCCTGTGTTAAGCCAGATTGACTGTGTTATACCTAATATTGTGTTATTTGCACAGTAGGCATTCGTCTCAACCTCTTTTTATGCATATTCGCAACGCCTTTACCATCTCACACTATGACTTTTGAGTGGTTATTTTCTTATGGTTTCCGTTATGGATAAAGGCATAAGTTAAGGCATGGATATGGATAAGTGACGATGTGTTATACATAGTCACTGCAGCATATAAAGTTTATGAGGTAGGTGTACGATAAAATACTCACTGAAATAGAGCCTAAGTCCCTACAAAAATGCATTTCATTCCATGATTGAAATGTTTCTTCAATGGCAATGCATATTCATGGTAACAAAGGCCGTAAATATACCAACAACCAAGTTCTGGGGCCAATAATTCAGGGTACATGTTTGACACAACACGGTGCACGCAAATCGATCGAGTACGCGTAAATAGCAGTATTTACCCACGCGTAACAAATCCAACGGGCGCAAATACGATACCAAATATAGTTAATGTTGACAGACATGGTTGAGACCATGAGACGCACAAACATATTAGTACAGATCGGTAAATCCTCGTCAAACGCTGCAGCGAGGCCGCACGTGCCGGCGCCGCTGTTGCCGGGATCTCGCGCCTATGCCGGACGCATAACCGCTCCCGACCGCACCCGCGCCCAAGGACTCGTGTTGCTAGTTGCTACGGTATTCCGCGAAATGAACGGCACGTGTAATATCAGACCCCATTTCTTAAAACAATGACAAGATGAAAGACGATAAGAAACCTGAGGATATCGCCATTTTACGCAAATCTTCATACAAGAAAATAGACATGTGTCGGCGACCAGCATTCCGAGGCTACAGAGGTGAGCGTGGATCCCTGTGCTTTGTTACAGCTGGCACGGGCAACTCTCCCTCCGCGCCTCCGGCTCAAAAAAAAGTGATCGGTGGCGGGGACTGCAGTCTATAGACAATAATACTATACTGCCTGTGATTCTGCGGTCTGCTTGGAAGTTTCTATGGCGAATACGAGTCGAGATTAGAATCTAAATTAATCCGTCAACTTGTACTAGCCCCTCAGTTAAAATAGCTACCTCTGCTATCAAGAAATACGTAAACAGGAATTTTAAAGAAGAAATACGCCATCGTTAGTCGCAAAAAATTTCACAAATCTATGAAAAGCGGTTAGTAGAAACATAAAATGCGCGTGTTTACGGACCCTGCAGGCCAATATCCAACAGACTGATTGCTTCTTTACTGTTACACGATAAAAATTTTATTAGATGCTCATAAAATGTACTCAGATGACTTGCGAGACCCAGTAGCCAATATAATTCAAACTGCGCTGTAACTAACCGTTATAAACTTACGTTTAAAAAATATTTTAACTGTCACTACTAAGCACTAACCATAATATTCAAGTGTCCAACTTTCTATTACTGCCTACATCCCTTATTTGAATTACTAACTTATTCTTTTTACATAGGTACAGATATTTATAGGCACTTGTGCTTTGTGAGGCTTTGAATAACATATGCAAATAGATACGTAGCTTGTAATGTACAACTTGTACAGGAGATATTTTTGGTCTAAACAGTTACATACCTATAGTACATGCAAAGACTCGATTGATAGCTAAGAATAAGGGCACACACGCATTAGAGGTTTTCCGCGTGCGCGGTTAACCGCGCGGCTAGCCGCTTTTGTGTTTTTGTATGCAACCGCTCATTTTGTACGCACTATGCGTATGAGCGGTTGCATATAACAAAAAAATCTTAAATAATTATGATCAATAGGGACTTATGATCAACGTATATTTTACGGAAAAATTATAATCAACTCTCTAAATTAGTAGGACATTTTTTGAATTAACAACAAAACTCTAAAAAAATACAAAAGCGCGGACTTATGATCAACGTATATTTTACGGAAAAATTATAATCAACTCTCTAAATAGTAGGACATTATTTGAATTAACAACAAAACTCTAAAAAAATACAATAGCGCGGTTAGCCGCGCACGCGGTTAACCGCTAATGCATATGAGGGCTAAGACGATGACGTGGCCTTGACATCCTTGCCGCCCTATGAAAATCTGATGAGGTAACCGAACTGTTACTCCACCATTGTGTGACTGTTTTTCCCTTTTTTCCGCTGGGAAGATCGAGAGATATGGGTTGTGGAACTCTCTGGACCGTCCAGAATACCTACTAAACTCAACGGTAGACCTATGCTTTTTTGTCTAGTCCACAACGCACTTAAAATATAAAAGCATATTTCTTTCAATCTTTACGAGATTGCTTCTAACTTGGAAACCGAAATTAAACGCAGAAGAAAGTCGCAGTAGTTAGGTGACTGTGTGTTAAAGCGGTTATACCTTAGCGAAATTTTAATTTTGTATTCATATTTCTCGTCACAAAACAAAATGAAATTATGGAAAAAAATAAATACAGAAGAAACGATTCATTTCACATAAGCCAACGCAAAAAAGTGCGCTCGGCTGCGCAAACCGTCGAACTGTTCAAATCGTTTAGTAAACGCCGAATAGGTTGTATACAGGTGAGGTACAACGATTTTAATCGAATGGAAACGGAACAAAGTGAAAATGTACACCTCAATTATTCCAGCAGCTGCGTGTGGACAAATAGCCTCATGACAACAGCCCGTCCTAATGCACTCCTCGGCGCTCAACGAATAGATCCTCTTTAATCGCAGCAAATACTTTCTCTTACAATGTCGATGTCTCCCCACGCATAGTCGACGGACGCTTCGATTTAGGGCCAGTTTTACCAGAGATATAGCCAAGTGTTAGATTCTCAATATTATGAGACACACTGTAATTGTTTTAAATTATTAAATCATCACCACCATCATACAATCACCTTTTTTCTCGGCCAAATGCGAGTAGGATTTGCACAAGAAGGGTACCGACCCATTATCTATATAACGTAGCGAGATGATGATGCAGAAGCCAGAAGGCCCATTTACCTACTACTATTACTACTACACAAGTTGAGTAATAATGGATGTATAGTATTAGCGACCAAAAACGAGCAAATAATCACGTTTTATCGACGAACGCACGAACGGATGATGAAGTTTCAGTAATAGGATCTTTGGGTAAGAAACCCTAATAAAAAATTTAAAATGCGTACAGATCGCTGGGTATTCAAACAGTTTTAATTTTCGCATAAAAATTTTACAAGTGATTGCAGACTGAAAAAAGCAATCTTGGTTATCGGTGCCGTGGTCGTCGACGGCATCCAAGCGGTATCAAGTAAACAACCGGGTTCGTCCTGCATTTCAATCGACTCTATTTGTATTTTATTGGAGAGGACTCGGGGGCCAAGCGCCACGGACCAAAGCTTTATGTTTTATTGAGTTCTTTTTATGAGGCTCCCCCAATAATAGAGTTCGATATTAACAGGAACGGAACTGTTTAATTAGCTCTTTCATTAAGTTTTCTAGGTCATTTTTTTAGGTTCTGTATCTCAAAAGAAATAAGTGAATTCCTATAGAAACCCATTCTGTCCCAAGATGCAAGAAAAATGAAAGAGAATCTAAGAATTCCTATCGGAACAATAATTAACGATGAATCACAAATCTTTTAAATAAAAGCAAAAAACAATCCAAATGGTTTTGAAAATATAGGTGAAACATTAACTGAAATCAATGAAAGTGAAAATAAATCGAATTCAGATGTTTCACATAATTTGCTAATACACAAAACTTAAGGCGGACACTACTATAACTAATGGGAGCATTTTTGTTTGAGAAAGAAAGAAATACCTGTAGACAAAACAATGCCCACGCTTTCACGGCGATCAAGAAATATAGAGTCTTATAATATTTAAGATTATGATAATATTGTAATAGATCAGATTATGTTTGGATAAATAAATCATGACGAGGGTTACTTAGAAAATACAAACTGATCTAAAACTCTGCTAGGCAGACTTTTCCATTTTAGCTCCAACTGAAACTGCTTTAAAAAAGTGGAACGAAAACCTTGAAAAAGTGACAATAAATATTAACAGAATGAAAAATATGCATAATAATGAACAAACAGATAAATCAGATAACGTAGAAGAGTTTTAACATTAATATAGATCAATACTTACAAGTCTAAATAACATTTTCTTGTAAATAGCCAAATGGTAGAACAAAGAGGAAAACCATTCAATACACAATAATCTATCGTTCCAGCAGTATCCAAGACATATACACCATCATTTTTGGTATAAAAACGTTCATACAATTTGCAGAGTTACCCAAAGTATCAGTATCAAGTGCCTGCTTTCATAACCATACCTCAAGTGCAAAGAATGTTTTTACATCCAGTTTCTAAGATTTTGTGGTCCGTTTAATAGCGATGTCTTATTTACATATGGTAGTAAGAGTCACATTAGTTTTCATTTCTGTTGCTAGTGCATTAATTAGCTCGCACAGCAATTGGCACTATGTTTTTAAGTGGCAGTCATATCGGCAGCTAGTTAGCGAGTTGGGATCCCAAACACAAAGAAGCTACCGGCAATGCAGAGTCTAACTAGTGAACATCTGGTAAACACGATCAAACCAAAGTCCAAATTGTGTTCAAAGATCTAGTTAGCTGTTAGGATGACTCAACTCTTCTCTGTCATGTTTGCGATTGACCAATGTTTGTTAACACCTGCTGTCAATCAATCTATTTAGAAACAGCTTTAGTCAACTACTACTAAAAATTTAAACGAACTTGAAATCTTGAGCTTAATGAAATTGGTGTCTAATCTATGTATTTAGTGTATTTTATAATATAAAATTAGATAATACAAAAAATCAAAGTATTGGTAATTTTTTAGTTCTTATGTCAAAGCATCCAAAAACGTGAAAATAACGTGTGATTTAATAAGTTTTCAGGCTCTTAATGGCTACTGCAAAAATGTAATAACAAATCACATCGCTCAAACGATCTGTTTCCTTCACAAATTAACAGATGTGTATGAGTTATGGATAGAACTGTCTGCTTACTTTTACTTTTTTGGAAAAAAATATAGTTAACTTTATAAGGTGATACAATCATCATCTACTTTCTTTTAAAAAATCGAAGCGACAGAATAAAAGGCAACGATGTCCAAAATAGAGATAAGATCGCCGAGGACATTTTGGCAGATTTTTCAGTGAGCGGATTAGCTTCCCTAAGCACACTGGGCAAGGTATTTTTATAGTTTATGGCTAAAAGTAAGTGCAGCTACAAACACATTTTTATCTGGTGAGAAAGCTATTTAAAAATTGATAAAAATATTCACTAAAAGGGAAAAATATCGACTTGTTGGTACCATTGTGCAGGACGATAAAGTTTATAACATAGAATTCATATTCCCTGTTTGAAAGTGTCATTTAGTTTTTAAACAGCGTATTCACCGAGAAGCTCGCACTCGTACCTATAGACGGAATTTTTCACCAGCTCCGTACATTATAATAAGACAACTCATAACTTCGCACTCGACGCGCGAATAATCCTCCTAGCCCCAGAGATGGTCGCAACATTTTTGACGTCTCCGAAGACATTCCGATATCTACAAAACAAACAAATGCAAACAAAACAATCATTTCCACACTGTCCGAGGTAAATAATATTTACCTATTGAACCATGGCGGTAGAGTTTTGAATTTTCATAAGAACCTATTATTTAGGCCTATGTGAGAAATAAAGATTTTCATTACTTTTATTACTTTACAATTCTACATAATTAGGTATTAAAACACTCGTGTGATACTATATAAAAAACTCGCCTGCGCTCATATTATCATAAATCCAAACCATAAAATCCTGCTAACGTTTGTCGTAAATCCTTCACTTTGTTGGTAAAAGATTGTGGGTCATTTTTGTTGCAATTACTAAAATGTCAGGTGGAGTTAAATTTTCTTTAGTAGCTTTCACTGCTAGACATTTTTCCGCGCAAAGTTTTGACTAAGTACAAAAATAATACATTAAATCTTAAAAGTTAGGTATGGCGCCAAAATTCAGTTTGTAAACTGCGTATGTGCGCGCATTGTGCGCGCAGAACCATAGACAATAGACATGGTTGTTTTTGTCTATGGTCAATCATAGCCCATCCATACTCTAGGTACCTAATGACTACCAACTAAATGTTGTCTGTGGACTCCATATATAAAAAGAAAAAATTTAGGAGGCTCTACACTCTCTGGGCTATGACGACACATAAAAATACAGGAACCCAGAGTCCAGTATCGTAATGGAAATTATTCAACTATCTTGAGATATTTCCATAGTACAACGATGTTATAATGAATAACTTTTTAATAATTATAGAAGTCTGTGAATAAAGTAGGTCAATATGTGACACATTTCGATTTCATAATTCGAACTTTAAGCAATGAGCGTAGATAAAATATTTTATTGCCAGTTTCAAAGCGTTTCAGTAATCGTTTTCCACGAAGACTAGATAGTTAAGTGTGGTCTCTTGGCCTAAGAAGCGCGTATTAGCACAACACGTGTTAATCTCCGTGAGGAGCTTTCAATAGCGTTTCGCGTATATAAAACTTTCGGCGAAAATGTTTGAAACTTCTCATCGAAACATGTTGGGTGAATTTGCTATGTTAATGTGTTTCGCCTCTTTGTATCAGAAGCTGTCTGCGTGTTAAATGGTGGTACCTACCTTGAGTCTTAACCCACCATTTATATACGAGTAATAACTGATGCCTGGAAATGTTTTAAGAGATTTATTCGTTGCCTATTTTCATTATGAACTCAATGTTCATTTCACCTACCTACTCTGCATTTCATTATATTTTATTTATCCTCATATCTACATAACTACATTTCTGTTAATTTATCATAAGTTCCTAGGCATAATGGTTTACACATCTTGGATGTTCTTTTCAACCATCCAGGTTTAATTTGTGGTCTACTGACGTATTGTTACAGGATACAAGAAAAAATACTATTTTTAATTTTCAGAAAGTAATACACTTTTACGATAAAAACGTTAATTTAAATGCGTTCGCAGCTAAGTAACCGCGGAATCTATCTGAATACGAAAGAAACAGCTAAGTATCTAATTATGCCGATATGTTTATGGTATAAACATGTACTTCCTACGTCCTACCTTTAGATTTGTAAGTATAGGTAATTACTAATTATAAACTTACATAAAAGTATGTTCTATCAATCCGAGGTTACGCAACAACAACTTTAACAGCTTTTAATGAACCGTTATTTTATGAAATGATTTAATTATTAACAGGTTTATGAGTGCTTAATCAATACAACGCCTATTCTTTAAATAGTGTTTATAATATTAATTTAACTAATATTTGAAGACAACTTTTTACACTTTACAAAAAATTATATATTTTTTGCCTAAGAGGTTATTTTTACGTTTCGAATGTAGCTTTTGTTTCCACGATTGTCTTTTGGAAACAAAAAGTACATTCGTTGAAGTAAATAATAACAGAAATTAAAGCCAATGCGTTGTTAATCTGATTAAAAGATCAAGAAACACTTCTTATCATTCATAAACATTCTCACAAAAAGTCTTAATTGAGAATGTTTATGAATGAGATGCATACATATTAGCTTGTTCGTTAAAATACCTATAATAATTATTACCAAGACACGGAGTTTGTGATAAAATAACAATTCTGCGAAAGTGTTTTGAAATGGTTCGATAATACCTGCTCGATACTTATAGTATTTGGATAGAAATCTTTTAAAATCTCTTTCCCACTTTGAGTGCATAAAGTTGCTGTTAGTCCGTCGGTCGGGCCTGAATAATAAGAGCACCGCTAATCCTTGCGGGAAACAAAGTAAATATTGCCTCATGTAGCTTCAAGATACTCATACAAATCCAATTTATTTTCCATTTCCTCACTTAATGAAAACTTAAATATGCTTGCCAGGTAAACCACTTTGAAAGCAATCCTTTGATCGTGTTCTCTTTATGCGAAATTATATCCAAATAATACCATCTATATAGGCACTCATTTTTGCGGTAAATAAAGTGTTTCCGCAAACAATCGTTTTAAACTTGATTATAATCTGCTCAACATATGAACCTATTCACAGATGCAATGAAAATAGAGTTATACTAACAAATCTCTACTGAAACAAGTCCCATATAAACTGTGATATCTAGACAAATATATGCTCAGTATTTTTGTCCTTAGTTTAAGCAAGAACCGCTTTTCACTATCAACTACTTTTAGTTGTTTACACAAAGTTCTAAATACACTTGATTAGTTATTAATATTAAAATGTATACATCCCACGTCATTAAAACATATACGTTACTTCACGTATTGATATTACGAATCTTTAAAATTGTCAATTCGTTACAATATAGGTACATAGATATAACTAGCTGTTGCCCGCGGCTCCGCCCGCGTGAATTACGGTTTTTTTTACATAATATACCTTCTTCCTGTGTGATGTTGTACAGAAACCTGCTCTTACTTTACACGGGTTATCTTGTAGTGATTTTGAAAACTCTTTTTTCTTACTAATAATATAAAGTTTCATTAATACGTAGGTAGTTCAAAAATCAAAAGGACGATTTTAACTGTCGATATTTCGACCCAGTGGCACATAGTGACCACGACTTGTACCAATGTATCGAAATATCGACAGTTAAAATCGTCCTTTTCCAATTCATTGTGATTTTTATTCTGAAACCACGAAATATGTCAAAAATCATTAAACCATGTGGAAAGTTGTACTGGTGGTAGAACTCTTCTTTCAGAGTTCGGCCGGGTAGGTACCACTGGGATAAAATACTCTACTAACAATATTCCCCAGCCCAACATAATATAAGAGTCTTTTAAAAATCTTTGCTTCATCTCAATACAATCCAAAACATCAGAATGGGCAATGGCTATATATTTCTTTACGTATCAAAAGACCTTAGATGACAGTCAGTCGGTTAGGATCGATAAGACCTAAGAGTTAAAAATATTTGTGAACCATTATCTTACCCTTTCCATATTGCGGATGATAAAGACGCGGCACTCCGGATATGTCGACAGAAGTGAAAACTTGTCTTAACAGTGCCATCTTAATATAAAGTCAGGAAACAGTAAATAACATGACAGTTAATATTTATTTAAAAAAATTCGGTAGTACCTATCTCAGAGTTTTACATTCAAGTTCCACATAAATTGTAGAGATGGCGCTATACGGTATAACGTAGCGATAACGCCAGTTACATGATTTTTGTTCACCCTAAAAGTGAAAAATTTGAAACCATACAAAATCTCCTGCTAAGCCTATGTATTTACGGCTGTAAGGGTACTCCAGTCTTACTTGAGCCCTACGTCCTAGCCCTAGATTCTTTGTGCATTCCGAGTTTCAAGTCACCTACCTACTTGAACTTAGCGCTAAAGGTTCTGATGTCTGTAATTTCTGAACTACAAAAGTGATGATGATAAGATTTGTATGGAATAATCTTTAAAGAACCTCCTTTCTAACAAAAAAAGAATGAATGGAATCGGACTACGCGTTAATGAATTATAACTAAAAAACGTTTGGACTTTGATGCCGTCTTCCAGGGAAACCATGATAAATTTCGGGACAAAAAGTATCCTATGTCCTACCTCGGGGTATGAACTATAATCATGTCAAGTTTCATTTAAATCCATCCAGCGGATTAGCCGTGATGCCCGGTCGTGAAACAGACAGACAGACAGACAGACAGACAAAAATTAAACAAATTACAGTTTTGGCTTCAGTATCGACTAAATAGTGTCCTCCAACAAAAATTTTCAAAATATCTTCAATGTACAGAAATCGACCCTTTACAGTTTTATTATAAGTACTAGCTGTTGCCCGCGGCTCCGCCCGCGTGAATTACGATTTTTTTACATAATATACCTTCCTACTGGAATTCCTTGATTTTTCGCGGGATTCTGGTGTGACGTTGTACAGAAACCTGTTTTTACTTTGCACGGGTTATCTTGTTGTGATTTTGAAAACTCCTTTTTCTTAATAATTATATAAAGTTTCATTAATACGTAGTTGCAAGATCAAAACGACGATTTTAACTGTCGACATTTAGACCCAGTGGCACAGGTCGTGGTCACTACGTGACCACGACTTGTACCAATGTATCGAAATATCGACAGTTAAAATCGTCCTTTTCATTATGATTTTTATTCTGAAACCACGAAATATGTCAAAAATTATTAAACCATGTGAAAATTTGTAGGTACTGGTGGTAGAACTCTTCTTTCAGAGTTCGGCCGAGTAGGTACCACTGGGATAAATTACTCTACTAACAATATTCCCCAGCCCAACATAATATAAGTCTTTTAAAAATCTTTGCTTCATCTCAATACAATCCAAAACATCAGAATGGGCAATGGCTATATATTTCCTTACGTATAAAAAGACTTTAGATGACAGTCAGTCGGTAAGGATCGATAAGACCTAAGAGTTAAAAATATTTGTGAACCATTATCTTACCCTTTCCATATTGCGGATGATAAAGTTTAAATCTGTTCATTTCTTAACAGTGCCATCTTAATATAAAGTCAGGAAACAGTAAATAACATGACAGTTAATTTTTATTAAAAAAAAATCAGCAGTACCTATCTCAGAGTTTTACATTCAAGTTCCACATAAATTGTAGAGATGGCGCTATACGGTATAACGTAGCGATAACGCCAGTTACATGATTTTTGTTCACCCTAAAAGTGAAAAATTTTAAACCATACAAAATCTCCTGCTAAGTCTATTTATTTACGGCTGTAAGGGTACTCCAGTCTTACTTGAACCCTACGTCCTAGCCCTAGGTTCTTTGTGCATTCCGAGTTTCAAGTCACCTACCTACTTGAACTTAAAGGTTCTGATGTCTGTAAATTCTGAACTACAAAAGTGATGATGATAAGATTTGTATGGAATAATCTTTAAAGAACCTCCTTTCTAACAAAAAAATAATGAATGGAATCGGACAACACGTTAATGAATTATAACTAAAAAACGTTTGGACTTTGATGCCGTCTTCCAGGGAAACCATGATGAATTTCGGGACAAAAAGTATCCTATGTCCTACCTCGGGGTATGAACTATAATCATGTCAAGTTTCATTTAAATCCATCCAGCGGATTAGCCGTGATGCCCGGTCGTGAAACAGACAGACAGACAGACAGACAGACAGACAGACAGACAGACAGACAGACAGACAGACAAAAATTAAACAAATTACAGTTTTGGCTTCAGTATCGACTAAATAGTGTCCTCCAACAAAAATTTTCAAAATATCTTCAATGTACAGAATTCGACCCTTTACAGTTTTATTATAAGTAGGTATAGATAAGTATTTGTCAGTATTTTCTGTTAATATTAATAAGACGAACATTTTATCTAAGTATGCCGTTTTTTCTAAACGTTAAATAAGAGTTCGATCACGCCGTATATTTGCAAAACAAACGGCAACTGATCAAAGAGATAAAGTAAATTGTTTGCGCTTATCTTTCTTGCGATACACAGGTATCAAGTCTAGCAAGCTAATAAGAATCCTAAAGACTGAACAGGTTACAGACTAGCTTAATCTGAAGAGCAAACCAAATTAGGAAGCCCGATTTCATTGTACTGAAACTGAAGACAAAAGCTAGTTGTATTTTCTGTAGACATCTAAAAATATAGTATTCTATAGTTAGTACCCCTGAAAAGTAAAACAGGTAGAATAAACAATGATTTTCTACTTTATTTGTATACTAAATCAAGGTACAATGGGAAATGACAATCAATAATCGAATTTAATTAAAATTATACCTACCATTGTTCAGCACTTGATTCTAGTTGTCGGTTCTATGTCGTTAATAATAGTACTTCAATAAATTACCTACTCATTAGGTTACTAACGGCTTTGGTATACGAGGTAATTAATCTAATTATAACTGAATAATTCTCGATATGATATTATGACCATAAGGAGATAAAGTAATGAGTAGATAATACATAAAGTTTACAGTCGTGTACACCTAACAAACATCGTAGCACAATACAAAGAACTACAAAATGGATCGTAAATCTAAACTCGAAGATATAAATTAGTATTTTGTGAGAATAACGCATAAATTATTCAAACTGAAAACAAGGGAAAAAAAGAGGACATCCGTGCAACACTGCCACGCTCCAAGTGAATCTCAGAAATGATAAAGTTGCTTGAGAAATTGCCGACATACGAAATTGTACGAAACTTTGCAATAGCTTTTCAAATAAGTAACTATCTCGTGTTAATATTTTGCTCTTTGTGATTCCGCTCTACGAATCTGTGTATGACGGGCGTCGAACTCCATTTATAAGTTAATTTCTGTCTCAGGCATAATCTCCAAACTTCGGAGTGCTCACTCGAACCTGTTTAGAATAAAAAATGATTCTTACTTCATGAGTGTTTTAATGTACCTTATGAGGGAACCGTATGTACCTCATGTTCCTGGATATCTTGGGTTTAGATATATTGGTACTCCATAATGTTTTTGAGGTATGTGAAGTCTGCAAACTCACTTCTACAACCAATAGAGCACAATTTTACAAAGGAACTTGGGCTAAGTGCTCTATTGGCCGTAAAAAGGCGTAGAAAGACGTCTGTGAAAAACATTAAATATCAAGAACCCAAAAAACTCTTCCTTGACGAGTTCTATAGATTTCCGGTCTGCGTAGAGGCTCTACGCCGTAGACCTAAGGTATAGGGCGAGCACTAAAAATTACCTTTTGAATAGTTAACGCTAACAAGTGTATGAAAAACTGAGTGGCACTAACAATTTCTTGCTAGTGTTAACTAGTGGAAACTTAGTATTTTTCGTGCTCGTCACTTCATTAAAAAATAGGTATGTGAAAAATACAACTGGACCGTCAGTAGTAACTAATTGGAACACGTTTGTCGTATCTCAACTGAAGAATCACAAACATAAGACATGTTGAAAATTCTATTTTCCACGTATTTTACATGAACATAGTGACTGACAGAGTTTGATTTTTTCATTGACCAATCCCACCGTTGTTCAAAAACTTCGTACAACAAAATAAAAGTTTCTATAGAAGAGCTTGAAATAAAGGGATTTTATGTTAGTTTATGTTAGCAATTTCCCGAACTATTTGCAACGGAATCGTCATTACGTAGAAGTTTTTACTATCGCCTCTCGGTAATAGGTATTAACTACGCGGAAAGGTTTCGACTACTTAAAAAGTATCTGTTTAACACTAAACTCTGCCAGAGGCTATAAATATTAAAATATTCTATTGTCTTTGGATGGGTATTTTAAAGTGATTCTTAAAAACCTATTTTTTAAAAGATATACGTAATATTTTAATCTGACAAGGAGTACAAGATTTCGTAAAATAATATGGAAACAGAGATAAAGATAGTGAAAGTTGAATATGTGCGACCGCTAGTTTATGAAACATCTCTATATTTTGTACAAACATGATGTTCCAACAAACAAAAAAAAATCTTTGAGCAAAATATTTAGGTACCATTTTCTGTAAATGTTTGACTAGCTAGTAAAGGAGTTTGCCTCAAAATGGGCTATTTTGCGTCCACACTGCGTCTGAAGCACGTATGCATGAAAAATCTTATTTCAAATTATAATATCACATATATTTTTCTCAATGATGTGCGTACAGGGGTTTAAAAGTTTTATGAAAATAAAAGTAATTAAACGTCTCGATAAAAGCGGAACTGCCGTATAGGCACTGGAAACGTCACTCCCACTACCACTTGGCAAATGATACCAGTTTTTTTATAAACTCACTTTTTTAGGGAAAAAGTAGGATAACTATTATAGGAAATAAATCAAATGAAAACCCAATTACAATTGTAGATATGTAAAACATAATAAAGAAACTATAATTAAATACCTAAATAATAAAGCCAAGCACACTGTACGGTATTGCTTACATTTAATTGAAATTGTCAAAAGATTTTTTTCAATGAAAAAAAATCTTTATTGACTAGCAACTCCCTCCTGACAATGTCATTCAAGTACCAAGAGAGCCTTGTTGGACTGTACATACTCGTATATCTCTACCGCATCTATACAGATTAGATTTGCACCTTCTGTTCAAATTATTTTTATAGCTGTTTATTGAAAAGCAAGAAATGCTTCACTGAACATTTTAATTGCGGTAAACAAAAGCACTTGCAACACCACAGAGTACATCAAAATCAAAATCAAATCAAAATCAAAATATCTTTATTTCACATAGGCCTAACATACAGGCTCTTGCGAACGTCGGTATGACATTTCTTGCATAATAATGATGATAACTACAAGTCGACTTAAAACTAAGTTTACGAGGGTTCCAAACGCGCCCTGCCGCTGAGAAGAAGCCCACAACAAACATCACGTTCATTGTGTTGTTTGATCATGTAATGTGCAGCTAATTATAACAAAAAGTAAGCACACCATCTTGATCGTGACAAAATCCTACGTGGCTTAAAACCTATTCATAAGTGTATTTAAATTATTAAGAATAATACTTTTATTTCCAGCATAACCTTTGGCTCATAATTATTGAAACGATTCTAATGTTATCTGTCGCTAGGTTCCTAGGTACAACAATATGGATGGGCCCCGTCTACAAAATAAGCGTGACTATTTTTAATGTGTAAAGTGGCGCATAAGATGGCGTCACCTAGGGAAGTACCACGAACATTTGACAGCAAATCTTGGCGCTCACCATGGCGCTGCATGTCACGTAAAGCTATGCTACAAATGGGGCGCCTCCTTAATTTTCTTATCTCAATAATCTGTCGCGGCGCCACCGTCGAAACTAGGGTAAAACCAAACTCGTAAATAGAAACACTGGTTTAAATGTCATCAACTCTTCAGTCGTAGTTGTCTATGGTCAGCGTCACTGTTAGTTGTCTATGTCACTAATCGTCAACAGCGACACCACACAGAAGTTTTAAGGAACTACGGGGTGGCCATTATAACATAATAAATACTATTAAATATTATTTTACGTAGATAATAATATATATAAAGAAAAAAATATTAATAAACTTACATACTTTGGTAACGTTTCGTTACATAGGTACCTACCTACTATGATATACCAATGCCTACCTAGATACTTGTGAAGTAGATCTGCTTTATAGTAATGTAAACAGGTGTAGGTATGGCCGTAGGAATAATTATATCTATATGCATCATCCAGGGTTCCACGGTAATAACGAGGTCGCTTTAAATAAAGTAATCATTATGGGCAAAAATACCGATAAGTACTTATAGTGCGTGAAAACAACTAACCTAACCTCAAAATATCAGAAAAATAGAAAATAAGATTGCTCCAAATTCCCGGTTTTTATCTTACTGATTTTTTTTTAACGTAATATTGGGAATATTTCCAATGTTTTACCGATGATTTGGTTAAGACGCAAGTATAGCCCAATTTTCATACAAGAATCGGCAATGTCCTTTGCCATATTTATACAAGTACGTACAGTAATTTATTTAAAAAAATATTAATGATTTTTAATCAATGTAAGTGATATTTAGTAATATTTTTCAAACAGCTTAAACGATGCGTAAGTTTCTGAGCGAACAGTGCAATATCTAAAATAAAAAATATTTTTCAGCTGCCGACTACCTGCTAAAGTGTAAACCACTCACAGCTCGGATTTATATCATGCTAAGCCTTTTAATATTCCGACTTAACCCTGTCATCGTGTATCATCATCGTAACCTACCGAAAGTGATAACATTTAAAGTGAAATAATTTAAATAATTATGAAGCTGAAATAAATGAATCAATAGAAAGAGTTATAAAGTGGTTAGAAAATAACAATTTAAATATAAATATGGAAAAACAAAAATTATGAATTTCAATTGGAACAGTTTTCGACTGAGTAACATCAACATTAATTATATGAGTAACCAAATTAAACAAACAAAGGAAACACAATTCTTGGGTGTTATTGTTGATGATGATCTCAATTGGAGAGCACAAGTTGAAAAAATTTGCAATAAATTAAGTAAATTCTCCTATGCTCTATATAAGTTAAATAGAATTGCTAATGAGCAGGCACTACGCATAGCGTACTTTGGCTACGCTGAAGCAACCCTTAGGTATGGGATAATGTTTTGGGGAAATTCGGTCGAAAGTGAAAAGGCTTTTAAGGCACAAAAAAAGTGCATCAGAGCAATTCGTAACCTCCAGTGGACGGACACATGCCAGCCTCATTTTAAAGAATTGAAAATACTTACGTTCCCGTCACTTTACATTTATGAGACAGCTGTGTTTGTCCACAGTCATATGTCGTTATTTGATAATTTAAACAATAGGAGATATCCTTTGAGGTTGCGAGTCCGACCTTCTAGGACGACAAAGAAGCAAAAAAGTGTAATTTGCCTTTCGATCACCATTTACAATAATTTACCGGATGACATAAAGAAAATAGAAGATTTAGTCAAATTTAAAAAATCCCTTAAACTGTTTCTTATTAATAAAAGTTATTATATAAGTATACTCAATAAAAGAATATTTTGATGACACATAAATACTCGTAGGTCTCAATTATGTACGAATTCCATAGTTACTTGACATATTATATTAAGTTATTTAGCCTTTAGGACATTTTATTAATATGAGATATTATATTATGACGAGAAGGCGTCATTAGATGATTTGTTATTAATAACTTTTTTTTTTCTTCTGCGTAATACAGGGCCATTTGAGTAAAAAGTCACTGCATATTGTTTCTTCCATAATTACATAATATTATAGTTGTAGGGTGATATTATAAATATTGTAACCTATATTGCATGCCGTAAGGTAGAACTTGTTCGAACTTGACAATCTCTATAAGATCTATGTAAACCAAGTTTCGCAATAAATATTATTGAATTGAATTGAATTGAATCTTCATAATATTAAAATCGAAAAAAGGGCAATAGATAGGAGTCTTACAGGGAAAATGGATCTCTACTGTATGAAAATGGATGTAGTTACTTAAGGGGCCTGTGAACTACAATGTCTCCATTCATTCAAAATAACAAATCATTAGTAATTCGTGCATATTTGGACCATGTTGTGGTGTTATTCGAATTCATATAGTAATAATCTATGCTCCTGGCCATATTTGGTTCGAAAATACTCCTTTAAAACGAAAATTTTTATAACTTTGGTCGAGTTCCGTAATACCAAAAATTATGAATGAAAACTTGTAACTTTCTTTATTAACTGGTGTTTTTCTTTAGCTGGACAGTAAAAACTGTGCTCCTGAACTAATGCGACGTGAGATAGTGTTGTTTTTATTACAAAACATATAAGAAGAAAACATGTCTCTTTGACATAAAAATAAGCAAAACTAAATTCGTTTATCTGGGGACACGGTAGTGTCCCCGCCAAGACGAGCCAAGCGAAGCGCGAGGGCACTACCTATCTTTTCTCGAAGTGTTTCGCCGTATTTTTAAACCCTTATAACTTGGGCCTGAATTATTTCAGATAATCAAAATTCTCGGAAAATGATGTCGCCAGTGAACTTATTAAACCTATAAAGTTTCAATTTTATAGGTCTTATACTTTAGATTTTATTGACGTCTAAAAAACCCAAATTTCGTCACTGACTGACTGACTGACTGACTCACTGATGATCATCAAAATTCCTAGGTACTTCCTGAAGACCTAGAAAGCTGAAATTTGGTATATAAGCTAGTATTAGCACACAACCAACAAAAAAATTCCAAAAGTTGGAAATTTAACCCCCCAACCCCTTAAAATAGGGGATGGCAGTTTGTATGAAATTACCGCAAATATTGATGCTAGAGGTCTCAAAATTGATATAGGGACTCTTTGTAATAAACAATTAAATACGTGTTTCAGGATTTTTAGATAATCACCCCACATCCATAAAATTAGGGGGTTGGAAGTTCGTATGGGGTTTCCCATAAGTATATAGGTATAATAAAAACTTAATTTCTGAAATTTGATATATAAGCTAGTATTAGCACACAACCAACAAAAAATTCCAAAAGTTGGAAATTTAACCCCCCAACCCCTTAAAATAGGGGATGGAAGTTTGTATGAAATTACCGCAAATATTGATGCTAGAGTCTCAAAATTGATATAGGGACTCATTGTAATAAACTACAAATAAGGAAAAAAATAAACTAGGTGAACCAAGGAGGGTTCCTTTATTTAAATGATAAAGGGGGGGGATACTTGATTCGAACAAATATCCACCTTGCAATGATATTCAAGAAATACACCAAAGAAAAGGAAATTAACCAAATAAAAAATATAGTCGTAAACAACTTACAAAAAGAAGTGAAATCCCAGCAAAAACATTTTCATGTAAAATGTTGCCAAGACGAGAACATGTGGCTCACACTATCAAAAAGTTATCAGATCTCATGTAGAGCAAGACTTCTAACTCTACACGCCCTAACTCTATAAATCCTAACTTTATAAACTCTACACTTTAGTCAAAATATATTATGTCTTGGCTGTTTCGTTACTGTCACATGGGTGTAAAGTAAAAATATTATTCACTGACTTTGTACTTTTCTGATATACAATACCTAGTTTCTGTAGTAACGATTATTTATTAGATAGGTATTGAGTCTCCTCAGAAACTGCACTTAGGTTTTACTAACTGCATTGGTTTTAAATACTCCATCACACTTTGCAAAAGTGTGTTCCTTTGCTTTAGAGGATATTTTTAATAAATGGAAGTTTTTTCCCATAACAATGGTGATACCATTTAATTTTAATGTGAAATTTCTTGAATTTTGCATGGTCCATTATGCCACTTGCAAAACTCTATTAGAAAAGTACTGAACAGTGAATAAATTCTTCACTTTACGCCCATGTGACGGTACCGAAACAGCCAAGACATAATATATTTTGACTAAAGTGTAGAGTTTATAAAGTTAGGATTTATAGAGTTAGGGCGTGTAGAGTTAGAAGTCTTGCTCTACATGAGATCTGATAACTTTTTGATAGTGTGAGCCACATGTTCTCGTCTTGGCAACATTTTACATGAAAATGTTTTTGCTGGGATAATTTCGTTTAACAAAAGTATTTCGGAACCAAATATGGCCAGGAGCATAGATTATTACTATATGAACCCGAATAACACCATAACATGATCGAAAATTGCACGAATTACAAATGATTTTGGTATTGCGTTTGTATGGGAGACACCGTGGGTCAGCAGACTCGTGGGGACACTGCATAGACGTTGAGAAACGTAGGTATATCACTTTTCATAACATTTAAGACGAGTTTGTTTTTCAATATATTATATTATATATGAATATTAATATGTATATATATTTATCAGTCATCCAGTACCCATAACACAAGCTATCGCTTACTTTGGGTATGAAAGTAATATTATATATTCGTTGCTTTGGGGCTAGATTGCGATGTGTGTAATGTCTTGATATATATTTATATTAATAGTTTATAGTTTATTTCGTCGTTCATATCGTATTAACTTTTCGTAAGTGCCTGTAAGTTATGCCTCCGTCAATTAAGATATTTTGACTTTTTGATATTTTTCATGCAATTGCATCAAAAATTGTCGTGTTGATGTGACGGAGCTCTGTAGCTCGTAGCAGTTTAGTTAGTGTGTTTGAGAACTTTGGTGTTGTTTTATATCTATTCATGCATTTTCTACCAAAAGAATAAATAAGATTCATTAAAAATAGAATTCGTATATTATGGTGGTCCCCCGAGCCAAGCAATAGTTGCGTCGTAAGGTTAATTATAAAATGACAATCCCATTCCAGCTATCGACAGGCGAGTCTTGGTTACGTTTATCGAAACTTTATTACGAGTATGTTAGCGTTGAAAAGTAATTTGTGCTACTGGCACTTGTATGATTAATATTTTTCCCCATTTTCGATTAGCTAGGTACAAATTGGTAGGTATTTAACAGACTTGAAAACCGCTTGCTACTCCTGGGATCGATATCTAAGATATTAACATAGAAAACTGCAAGTGATATATTACGTATCCATTATTTTCTGGTCTTACTTCAATCTATTTTCACGATACAGGGGATCCTAGTATAGAAATTACAGTACTTTTACTTTACGGTAGGTACAGTTTATGTATTTGAAATAGATAAAAAATACTAGGTACCTGCCAGTATATTTATCTAAAAATTCATGCTTTCATTTCAATATGAGTGCCAACTTTATTTACTTTTATTACAATTCAATAATATTTTAAACAATGTTTCTAAAAAAATATAATTGCCAATTTTATATTATTAGATTCTTTCAAATCTATTTTTTGAAACTAAAAAAGTAGTTATTCCTGGAAAAATCTAAAATTTAAAAAGAGCGTTGATTGCAGTTTTACGTTATTAGCTATGACAAAATGAAATGATATATGGAGCCGCAGGGCGCAGGCTTTTAGCCGGTTCAAACGATAAACGATGCAAATATCCGTCCGTTCAATTTTTAATACCTCCTCTGTGTATGTAGATGTGATTATTGACACACGTGTCCAGGACATTTAGGGCCCAATTTAATTGCTGCACAACTTCATGTATCAACTAAAACTCATGACACTGCGTGAGTTTCGGACATTGGCCTGCTTGAGTATCGTCGGACGCAAAGGTAACTAAGCAGGCTCTACTCAATACTTCAATGTTTAGGCTCATACTTCAATGTTTAGGCTCATACTTCAATGTTTCTCATGATATGGTCCCTACTGTTAAGTGTTAAATAAATAGTACATGCCTACGTAGATTAAGTGCTTATTTTTATGCGTCAAGTTACGCAGCGTGATAGTGAATGTCGTGCGAAGCAATGGAACTGTGGCTTAATTATTTTTTCCACGTCGGTCTCTACCAAAGAGCCGAGTTTTAAACATTCAACCAGAGTTCATAATAAATTATGGGTGTCATTTTGTGTTCGGTTATGCTGCAAAACAGCTTAGCCTGAGCAGTTATGTATTGCTATGAGTTCAATGACGAAATACGCTACGCTAAGAGTTTGATCAATGTACTTAGGTATGAGTTGATCTATAAGTAGATAGGAACAGACAACATAATCTACTTTTTAGTCAGATTTTATTGAGTAGCTCATTAGGTATATGTATAGGATTTTTATGCCGATTTGCAAATCTTGGCAGTAGCACAAGTTTAAATGATAGTGCAGGGAAACTTTAGGGCCTTTCATATTTCTTGCATAAAAAAAGGACAAAAGCAAGCGGCATTAAAAAACCTAACTGATTTACGAAACTACAAAAATTGACAAAGTAAAAAAAGAAATAGGTACCTATTACAAACCTACCATATAATTTTTGAAGAAATCGAATTCCTTTTTACATTATGTACTTAGTTTTGCGATTTTCCTTCGTTTAATAAATCATCAATTTTATTATGAGGTAGCCTGTACTATATTCTCATCGAAATGTTGAGATATAGTTTACGATCAACCTATTTTATATTTCCAAATACTGACCGTTGCAAATTGCAAATGATGGACCCACTAATGTAGTTGGCATAATTCTATTCTATGGTATTTAGGTATTTTACTAGAATTGAAAGTAAACGCTTGCATGCAAAAACTGATATTGTTGTAGCGATTTTACTCAAAGGAGCTAATTACATTTTTCATAAAGCATTCTTTCCATTTCTTAGTTCGTTATTGTACTTAAGGTTATAAGATTCATACTCGTATTATCAAGAGCAGTATTCCTGGATATTATTTTGCATTCGAATAACTTGAATTAATATCTATCTATTTAGATTTATTTTTATTGTAGCTGCAAAATCCTTTCATATCCCTTGTCTACGTTATGAAGAGAATCTTTTTAAGTTTTTAGGTTTCCTTATCTCAAAAGAAAAAAAACCCGAAAAATAAAAATAACTCAAAAGAAAAATAACGGAAACGGATATAACATCACTTTGTTGTCCCTCTTTGTTTATATTTCCAAGAGTTTGGTTTAGACAGTGAGAGAGGAATCGGGCCTTTCTTTGTAAATTAATCTTGTCCGTTACGAAATATAGGTGATTTTGAAATATTTTTTTTTCATTATCATTCTTATACCTTATTATCTTTTTTATACCATAAAAGCTATTTTAAAATATAAATCCTGAAAATTCTAAACAGTAATAAAGGTGAAAGCAGCTTTATAAGCGCTTAAACAAAGAAAACTCTGGTCCAAAAGTTCGGTAAAAAGAAGAACTTTTCAACGAAACAAGTGAGTTGCAGCACAAAAACTATTAATGTGTAGCCTCTTACGCCTCGCTGAGCTGTCGGTGCAAAATTGTTTGATAATTTCCGAATACTGCGGGCTATAATCGAATGAACCGCGCTCAGTCTGCGCTCGTTGTATCATGCGAAAATAAAACTACATCTGCTAAGAAACACGACTACCAAGTAACTGCGAGTGTTTGGTAGGTATAGATAGATATGGTATTATAATCAGCGTTTTGAAACCTTTGTCCTGATTGGTTTATTTGTAGCAAAGTATACAGACCAGACGAGCTGACGTCCACCCGAACGCCTGCCTACCCATCAGCTGTAGCCATTTTACGTTAGTCATTGATAAATCAAGTGTTAAATCAATCGTTAAATAAGGCAATTTGTCGATCGGATATATTATTCCCATACATTTTTAAACGATTCAATAGCAATTTTAGGAATAGAATAGATACTGTAACATAACTGAATGTCAAATGCAATGCGTCACAAGACTTTGCATTATAATGTGATTGGATGCATTGCAGTGTGCTTGTCATCCTGAGACATCACTGCTCAAGTTTCATTAGGTAACTACGCCTTGTTATTTCACCGGCTAATTATCCACTGCCCATCAAACTGATCACTGAAACAAAGATACATAACGATTCGCGAATCACGATCGTTGCGGTGGTAGGTACTCATCCTGGAGGGCTGTGCTCAAAAGTCCTGCAACCTGGAGAAAAACTCTATCTCATCAACATTAGTGGACACAGATAACAGAGTAATTAATTTGTCCAACCGGTCAGTAAAAATATTGCTTGTCGGTATGATGAAAGTACAGAAAGTCAGAAACCAGAAGCGTTGGAAACAACCCACAAGTCTAGAGTAGAGCCAATTCAAATGGACAATTCTAACCGATGGCGAGAATCGAACCTTCGACTACCGCTAAAGGTAAACCGACGACCAACAACGAGCGTCAACCACTGAGGTTGAATTGACGAGCTCCCTTGCGCAGTTGACACATGGGAGGTCGCGTGGGATTCGAGTGGGAGGTCGCGAGTTCGATCCGCCACGAGCCATTTTGGAATTTAGTAATTTCTAATTTCGCTCAGTATGCGGGTTCGGTAGAAGCAATCGCCTCTGACTCGATGTCACCCTCCCAGCAAAGATGCACTGCCAAGCTATATTAGCGTTACAGCGCGATGATTTGTGGAAACCTACCCTTTCCAAGTGATTACGACAACATCTTCGGCTGCATATCACCACTTATCATCGCGTCATTAAACACTCGGCAGAAGCAAAGTTTGGAAAATAACACCTTAAAACACAAAAATCCATTTTTAATATTTTCATGTGTGATGTGTGATTTCACCCATCACTCGATAGATGACCTCAGTTAGCTCGCGCTAACGCGAGTTTGTCATACCAAAATTCAAAAGGCGCTCATTCATTTGATTAAGTTTAGTAAGACCAATCACTAGATTTTCGAATATTTTTTGATGACAGGATTTTTGTCACGCAAGAAACCATTTTCTTTTGCCTAGCTCCCTGCACGGCACCGTCCGAAAAGAAACTTTGTTTCAAAAATCCGTCAGCGGCCCAAGCTGACTGAGATATGTCTAGATAGACTTTTAGTTGTCCAACATCAAACATGGCTAACCGAATAAAACAAACGCGGGTCGACTTTAAAATGAAGCCCTGCGGCGAATCCGCATCCGTCGTAATAAAACACATGCAAAGTTTTCTTTGCTAAGCCCGCAGAGTCCAGTGCGGAGTGCGAAGTGCCCAGCCGACGGAAGCGATGCAACAGGCTTGATTAAAACATGTGTTTACACAACGCACGTCCTCTCCGTCTAAATGCAATAATGCGGCACGGTACTGCCGGCTCAGTATCGCTATCATTATTATTAATCTGCCTCCAGAATAGAATCATAAGCACAATTAGATATGTATAGATTTGTATTTATTTACTTAACAAAATTAGCTATAGGTAATAGGTACTCAACCAGGTGAAATATTACTCAAAGGTTCATCTACCAGTATTAAATTACATTCCTGAGGTAAAAAAAAAACACTATATATTTACAAACAATTGTGCCCCTGGCAGCAGGGCTTTCAGGACCCAAGATATTGGTTGGAGCTCATAGTGAGGAACCTCCATCCTCCTCCTTCTGAAAAACCTCGTGTCGTCTCCATTAAGTACTATAGTTGAACCACAGTGATAAAAGAAATGAGTAAGACAATATCTTGACAGAATATATTAAAAGAGGAGGACAAAATATCTTTAAAATTTGCTCGATTCAAGTGTGAGTGGCCCGCCAATCCACACCTGCCGTGCTATTCTGCAAAAATACTTAAAGCAGCGACGAGCGTACATCTCTGCATCTATGAATTTGTCAGTTGTAATAGAGTACAATTTTGCATGCTATCTTCGGCTTGGCAGCTGTCTGGCAGCTGTTTCAGAGATGGACATTTTGTAGAATAGCACTGCTGGCCAGCATTATGGGCTTTGACTAATTCTGAGAAGAGACCCCGTGCCCATGCCCAGCTGTGGGACATACAATGTGGGACATAAGGACGACGACGAACGAAAGGAATTTCGTTTTGGCTAGGACTGTAGGACTTTCTGGAGTTGTGCTCAGCCAATCCAACTTTAAGAGAATTTAAAAAACAGTTACTAAAACAATGGCTCAACTTATAATGGTGTGTTCGATGCAATTGGCAGCTAATTTGTAGCACGACACGTTTCGTTCTGACTATTTTTTATGGCTATTCTTTTGTTAGGAAATTGCTTTCACGCGACATATAAGTATGTATGTATAATGTATATACCCGCGTGTTTCCATTAAAAGTTTAAGGGACTATTTACACAAAAGAACACTGTTTCTAATTCATCGTCCTTGATGTAGATGAAGTCGTCATTTATACGTCTACGGCCTACGGCGTAGATATTCGCCTACGGCGTAGAGTCTTCTCAAAATACTGTAACATTTTTAAAAAATAGGCCAAGGTAAAATGTTTGAAAAAAAATAGTAGCACCCATTGCTAATGGAAGAGAATATAATAAAAAATAAAGAAAAAAAATTACGGGCGATCTGAGGTAGGAAAGTGGAAGGGAAGGGGTGTTTACTGTTTTGAAGGGGTAAAAAGCGATTTATTATGTTTCATTCGATTCGTATGGGGCTTAAAAGTGGAGCGCGTCATCGTGGATTGAAATATCTATTTAAGTACTTTAATAGGGAAGTACTTACCTACTTACTTTAGTTTGGGAAATAATATTTAGAACCTACCTACTGAAACGGCATAATGGCTCACTTTAGAAGTCATCTATTTCTATTTGATTCCAAAAGCGCAAATGAAGCTGAAGTTTGTCATTAATTTCAATTAAGATTAGATATTCGTTAGGGAGGTAAGACCAAGATAGTAGTCTTTCGTATAGACACCGGATATATTCTTCAGACTGAATTAGCTGAGTTTGTTGATTTATACTTTGTATAAAGTCTTGCAATTCTTTCGTACTTCTAACGTTAAATATTTATATTTCGTTTTTCATGTTGACCTGACCTACTGAGTACTAGCACACCAACTGTAAAGCTCTCTCTACCTTTCTATTGTTCTTAGATGATCCTAGAAAACTGTACTTACTTAATTTATAAACAAAAACAAAATATTTATAATTTCGTGGAAGGTTACTGGGTTTTAACCTTGAAAGTTGCTTATTCACTATCCTAATTTTACCTGCGTAGGTTACAACAACCTAGCGTAGTTTTCGATAAAAAGTTATATAATTGAGGGATATTAGTTACTTTCCTAGCATCATTTGCATCATATGCAGCTGTAAAATAGCATGAAGATAACAACCACTTACCCAGTACTTAGATAATATCTTACAGTAAGCTAGTCTGAAGCACGCGACTGTAAGATTGAATAATTTCCACCTTCGAATTGTTTATTGAAGTAGAGATGGGTACCTACTTACCTAGAACTATCTACGCTGCAATCAGGCAAATTTCAATAGACTTTAGGTAGATTACGGAAATCCTCCAGCGATTTTGATGTTTCAACAGTTCATCGGCGCACGTAACGTAATGTCAGCACATTTTACGTCTGTAAATTATAGTTTTACGATCGAAAATCATTTTTATGTTTTCGGAGGAATTTAATATGACGCCAGCTATGCGCCGCACATTCGCTCTTTTATTGCGCTGTAATTTTATTGTTTTCTCAATTTTTATTAACTATCAACTCCCTACCTCATAGTAACTACCAATTCAGGTTTCTAGGAAGGAAACCTAACTATAAACAATGCACAGCAGACTGCAGAATAAGTAAGTACAATCTATATATATAAAAGAAGAAACTGACTGACTGACTGACTGACTGACTGACTCACTGACATATCAACGCACAGCCCAAACCGCTGGGTCTAAAGACTCCAAATTTGGCACACAGATACCTTATGAGGTCTAGGGGAGCACTAAGAAAGGATTTTTCAAAATTCATCCTCTAAGGGGGTGAAACGGGGGTCCGAAGTTTGGATTTTATCAAGTTAAAATACGTCTTCACGCCGCAACTACTGTACCGATTTGGCTAAAATTTGGAATGGAGGTATATTATATCTTGCATTACCAAATAGGCTACTTTTCATCCCGAAAAAATTCATGGTTCCCGTGGGATAAGTTAAAAACCGAAATTCACGCGGAAAAAAAATCTCACGCCGCAAGTACACAACCGATTTTGATGAAATTTGGAATGGAGATAGATTATATCCTGGGTCAATAAATAAGGTACTTTTATCGCGGAAAAATCCATGGGTTTTGCAGGAGAAGGGAAAAACAGATATGAACGCGGGAAAAATACTACTTCCCGCCGTAATTACTGAACTGATATGGCTGAAATTATGAATAAAGATAGATTATATATTGGATTAATACGAAGGCTACTTTTCATCGCGAAAAAATTCATGGTTCCCGTGGGATTAGTAAAAAACCGAAATTAACGCGGAAAAAATCTTCATGCCGCAAGTGCACAACCAATTTGCCTGGAATTTGGAACGGAGATAGATTATATCCTGGGTTAATAAATAGGCTAATTTTTATCTCGGAAAAATCCATGGTTTTTGCAGGAAAAAAGAAAAACAGATATTCATACGCGAAAAATACTACTTCACGCCGTAATTACTGAACTGATATGGCTGAAATTCGAAATTAAGATAGATTGTATCCTGGATTAATATAAAGACTACTTTTCATCCCGGAAAAATCCATGGTTTCCGCGGGAAACCTGAAACATTGATGTTCACACGCGAGAAATACTACTTTACACTGTAATTACTGAATTGATATGACTGAAAATCGGAAAGAAGATAGATTTTATCCCGGATTATTACGAAGCCTACTTTTCATCCAGGAAATTTCCGTGGTTTCTATGATAATAGTGAAAAACAGAAATCCACGCCTGAAAAATATTCCTTCATGCCGTAATTACTGAACTGATTTGGCTGAAATTTAGAATCGAGATAGATTATATCCTGGATTAATACAAAAGCTACTTTTCATCCCGGAAAAATCTATGATGTCAGCGGGAAAACTGAAAAACTGATATTCAGGCGGTAAAAATACTACTTCACGCTGAAATTACTGAACGGATATGACTGAAATTCGGAGAAGAGATAGATTTTATCCTGGATTAATACATAGGCTACTTTTCATCCCGGAAAATTTCATGGTTTCTATGATAATAGTGAAAAACAGAAATCCACGCGGGAAAATATTCCTTCATGCCGTAATTACTCAACTTATTTGGCTGAAATTTGGAATAGAGATAGATTTTATCCTGGACTTATACGAAGGCTACTTTTAATCCCGGAAAAATCCATGGTTTCCGCGGGAAAACTGAAAAACTGACATTCACGCGCGAAAAATACTACTTTACGCTGTAATTACTGAACTGATATGAATGGAATTCGGAGAGGACATAGATTTTATCCTGGATTAATACATAGGCTACTTTTCATCCCGGAAAATTTCATGGTTTCTATGATAATTATGTGAAAAACAGAAATCCACGCGGGGAAAATATTCCTTCACACCGTAATTACTGAACTTTGCATGAAATTTGGAATGGAGATAGATTATATCCAGAATTAATAGATATTCTACTTTTCATCCCGGAAAAATCCATGGTTTTCGCGGGAAACCTGAAACATTTTTTTTTTTTATTTATTTATTTATTTGTTCAGGTTTACAATCATTCTTACTTAAAAGGATCGATGACGACTGGAAAAGTTAAAACTGCGTTCCACATTGATGTTCACGCGCGAAAAATACTACTTTACGCTGTAATTACTGAACTGATATGACTGAAATTCGGAGAGGAGATAGATTTTATCCCGGATTATTACAAAGCCTACTTTTCATCCCGGAAAATTCCATGGTTTCTATGATATGATAGTGAAAAACAGAAATCCACAAATAAATATTCCTTAATGCTGTAATTACTGAACTGATTTGGCTGAAATTTGGAATCGAGATAGATTATATCCTGGATTAATACAAAAGCTACTTTTCATCCCGGAAAAATTTATGGTGTCCGCGGGAAAACTGAAAAACTGATATTCACGCGGTTAAAAAACTGATATGACTGAAATTCGGAAAAAAGATAGATTTTATCCTGGATTGAATGCTTAGGCTACTTTTCATCTCGGAAAATTTATCGGCATGGTGCCGTCACTTCTGAACCGATTGGGCTGAAATTTGGAATGGAGATAGATTATATCCTAGAATCACTTTATTTTTTCTCGGGAAATCCATTGTTTTCGTGATAATAGGGAAAAACAGATATTCATGCGGGAGAAAATTTATTCCTTCACGCACAACTACTGAAAATTTTTGGTTTAAAGTTGAAATGAAGATAGATTTCATGTAAATTAACACAAAGGGTATTTTTTATTCCGGAAAATGGATGGTTCCCGTATAATAGTCAAAACTAAAATTTACGCGTGCGAAGCCGCGGGTATCTGCTAGTACAATATAATCCTAAAGGGCATATTTAAATAACTACCTAGGTATAAAGTTGGTATTACAAAAAGCTTTTGCATCACCTATTATTTTCTAGGAAAGTAATAGATACTTACCTACCTAAGAAGTTACGTATTATAGCTACGAGTACATACCTAGATAAAAACATACCTACTTACCTGATGCCAGCGCTTTAAGAGGTTGCTAGAAACACTGAATTCACTGAGACTCAAAGGAATCACGGAGCGGCCTCTAAACTTTTAATTCTTTCTTTAAGAAGCGCTGTTTCCTTATACTCTCTCTACAATAATTTTGAACAAAGTAATCAAGGCCTCGAGCGGTGTATTTTTCCTTTACGGTCAGGGTATAAGATAATTAATTAAAGTAAGTACAAACCAAAAGGAGACTTACAAAGAGAGGCTTGGGCTATGGCCCGGCAAACGTTATCCTGCCTTGTCCATTATCGCAACGTCACACCGGGTCTACGTATACCTTGCGTCACTTTTCGAGTTTTAGTGATAATATCTGCGTGACTGAGCTTTACTCGGTATTTTCTCTATTTGCCAATAGATGGCAGCAGGAGTCATTTTTTTTTGTAAATTGGGCATTTCGTAAAATGGATCCTAGCTAGATCGATTTATCGCCCCCAAAACCCCCTGTATACTAAATTTCATGAAAATCGTTCGAGCCGTTTCCGATATATTATATAGATATATATTATGCAAGAATAGGATAGGATTTTAAGATGTATGCATGTTTTTTTAGATTAATAGATTAGAAGGTACTTATATTTTATCTAGGTATAACCAACGAATATATAATATGGTATAACACTGGCATTGGGCGATGACACGCCACATGCAGACTCGAATTAGTATGCGTATCGTCTTCAATGGCTCACTGATTTTAAATCTTACTATCCCAGACAACAACATTAATTGCAAATCACAAGCTCGCTATTTACGCAATGGTCGTGAACTTTCTTACTACTGCCATGCTACTGCCTATTATGACATGATTATGACCATTGCACCTACCTACCTATGAATACCTACTACAGCGCAGTGAATTCACGGATAATAAAGCGAATAATATAATGTACCTACGATTTCCACTTTACGCTTTTCCTCATCTGTGGTAAGTATAGTATTGAGTACATTATCTAATCTCAGAGGTTGTTTATTACCCTAGCAACAGTCTCCCAGAAACACAAACTTGCCATTTCTGTCATGATGTTCACGAAGTTTTTGTAGTTAACATCGCGTTTTTAAAATTAATTTATTTTTTAGCTCATTCCTAAATTTACACCAACATGGATACGGAGAAGACCATAACCATCTCCCCGAACCCTGGGTGCATAACTGGAGCGGTCGCGTGCCAATGTGAACTGGGCCGTGAGAAGTTGCTGACGGCTCCGCCCTACACCCGTGTCAGCTCTGCGGTGGACGACGATGCCAAGTCTCGCCTACAAACAGCCCCGTGCACCAGGGACCTCGAACAATACAAATGCCCAGTCAGCCATATTCTCGTTAATTTCAAATCACCTCTATCGCCTAACGATGTGTTCAACAAAGTCTTCCCATCTAATACCCCAATTAAGCTAGTTAAACGCAAACTAGCCAAATTGCTCTCGATTCCCAATAATAACCTTGTGCTGACAAAAAACAGGAATGTGTTGAAAGAAACTAGCCGTCTCTCTGAACTGAAAACCGATGCCCTCGGTAACCTAACGATTGACGTGTTCACAAAGGATTCTGGACAATTTTCACTATCGTCCATTCCTAAGGAATCTTACGTTCATGAACTTATTCATACTATGATGCCAAAAAAGAAAACGATGCCATTTATTGCAATCAAATTTAGAATAAGAAATCAAAATGGGGTGTTTACGCGATCGTATCACTCTATTATGAAGGTACATGAAGTTAGAAAGAATTTAGCTGGAGTGTTTCAAGTTGATCCGGAAATTATAGTACTGCTACGAGAAGATCGTCCTCTGAAAGACCGCATGGCGTTGTTAGACCTTGATTACGATAAGTATGGAATCGTTGAGGTAGAAATATTAACTAAAAATAATGAAAAACTTAATCTAGAGAGATTATACAAGGAAATGCCACTTAACGATGTTCTAACTGTTATGGTCCCCATAGGCAATGCTGTAAAATATATTAACGTTGAGATATTTTCAAAGCCAATGAAGAAGCCTTTTCTTGGTGGTTACAAAAACATTCATACAGGTCAGTCAAAATCTTAAGTTGCTGTTTAAAATCGTTATTTCTCCACAAACTTGGTAAAAATAAAACAATACTTGGCACGAGTAAAACAATAATATATTGCAATATATTGTCTCTTTTTCAGGTACTATTTACCACCATGCTTACACACAAACCCCACAAAAACCAGAGAAGGTTTCGTCAGAAAACAAATCCTGTCGAGATACTCAAACAGCCGAAATGAGGGAGAAAATTTATGTAAGATTGAGTACATAATTTATACCTACACAAAATTAATAACCAGATCTGTAAACTTTCGATCTAATAAATAATATTTTCCAGGACACAAATTACAGCAGAGCTACCCAAATGAACTGTGTTCACGCTTACATCCCAAGTGTATCCGACAGAATTATTGTACCGCAACCGTATGAGACTTACGAAGAAATGATAGCAAGACTTAATCATAACCACTATGCGTCCATTATACAGAGGGCTTTCAGACATCACCAGTTTAGACAAAAAGTTGGAAGATGGTTGAAGGAATGCATGTAAGTAACTGCTAAGGTACAAGTAATCAAATACTTAATCCAAGTAAATAATCAAGGTTAAGGGAACATTTTGTACCTCCGTAATCTTAGAGATTTATTGACGATTGAAAGTAACTAATTTCTAGGGAAAGAATTGCAAGAATGGAAGAAGAGAAGAGGTTGGAACGCGAAGCCATGGAGAGAAGATTACGGAAGGATCTCATCACAAAAACTTTTCCTAAGTCTCGCGAAGATTTTGACCAACTGTACGCAATGGTAATACCTTATTCGCATTTACTGGCATTCAATTTTGTTTTATACTCGTATTAAGTATTGTACAAAATAATTATCGCTGTGCAAAACCTTTTCAGGTAGATCGTTGGAAACATGCAGAAATAGCAAGAATATCACAACTGCACTCCAAGGGTCCTAAGATTGCTGAATTCACTCTGCTATTAGATAAAGAGGTTGAACTTCTACGGTGTATCGAAGCTTACAGAGTAAAAGTAAGGGAAGACAGTAGGAAATCTAAAGAAAAGAAATTTTTAGAAGAAATCTCCAAACCTGTCGCGTGGTATGGTCGCGATGGCAAATTGATAACAATGGATACCATAGAAATTCAAAAGGCAAGAAAACTTAAAGAATTGTATAACTCGTTCATTCGAGACGACGTGGAGGTCAAAGAAAGGATAGAGCTATTAGTAAACATGAAGTTTGCTGTACAAGAATTTCGTCACCCTTTAGCTGAAGAAATTATAACACTGCTCGACAGAGAGTGCGATCTCCTTGTCAGAAGATGTAATGATTACCAGCTCGAATTTCTTAGACGTCGAATAGCTGCCAGTGTATTTCAGTTGATTAAAACATCCGAATTAAACTCCGATGTGACTAAGTGCAAGGATATTAGAGATTTTCGGAAAATGGAGGATAGCAGGCTTTATTTCTGCGAGATGTGCCATCAAGTGAAACATAACACTGAGTTTCCGCTGAATTCTAAAATGAGCGGCTTCTTGGTATGCACGTCTTGTTCTTGGAAAGACGTATCAGAACGATTATGGATCGACATGACGCCATACAAATTTATTTTAAGGGCTGTCCAGCGGGATGAACGGAGGAGGAAATGCTGGGGCTCTTTGGCCTTCGTACTCCAAGAGAAAGACATATTTTTTATCGCTGAAAAGCTATGGCATTCCCATTCCGCTATCAGCGAGTGCAGGGATTTGACAGAGTTGAGGTTGAGTAGATGGCACGTCTATGAAGATTGGTCACCGTGGAACTGCTTCTTGGTCACTGTTCAGGAAATGAAGGCACACTTGAAGCTCGAGAATCCTGAGAGTGTGTACGATGAGGAGCTCGTCCAGAAAGTACAAAACAAGCACAAACTCGCCAAAGCTAATTTCGAACAGCTTCTGACAGTGAACAAACGCCTTACGGAGAGTGGCGCTTGGCCTAGTGTGCGCGCCCCGGCCGTAGCTCGCGTAGACGCTGTCGATCGAATATGAAGACTAGGTTCATTTAGCGATTTTATATTATATACAAATCATGATCATGATGTTATGATATTAGCTCAGTAGTAAGTTATTGTAGATTGATTTATTTATATTGAAGAATGAATTATACCTACATTTTTGTGGCAATAATATATTTTGTAGAATTTGTTTATTAAATACGAATAATCTGACTCGATATAGTATAAGGCAACAATATGTTACCAACAGTCTATTGAAATTAACGTACGTAAATATGTACAATGTACATAATATACCAAATGCGTTTTTTGTTAAAAATCATTATAGCTTGTTAAGTATATATTCCAGTTTCTTATTAATTTAAATCAAGATGTTTCGTAGAATTTAGCTTTGAGAAAAACAATGTTTTATGCTTATGCTTTTCAAATATTTATTGAATCTATTTTAGAATGTTTTCTATGAAAGATACATTATAAGTTATTGCCACAATATTATTATGCTATTTAATATTTTCACAAAATATAAATGTTAATATAGATAAAATATTTTTTATTATTAATCAGTCACGGGGTAGAGGACAGTTAAGAGATACAATATTTAAATCGTCCTTCTTTTAATATAATTACTTGTAATACTTTATAACATAATTACACAATACATTTCACATAATTTCTCAAGATATCAAACTCTCCTGCCTATCTTAACAACATAATATAATATAATAAAGGTATTTTTAAAACAATTTAAAATCAATTGAAAGGGCATCATTTTCAAGTTTACCGGATCTATTTAGCTGGCCAACAAAAAAGAGCAAAACTTTCTTAACAGTTTTCATTATTTTACTAGAGCTAACTCTCTCAAATGTAAATCCACACCAAAGGTACTGCTTTCTAAATAGCTTATATGTGTATATACCTTTATTGTATGACGTTGGTACAAATTTTACACGTTATAAATTAGTGCCCTATCCTTTTCCATGGGAAGCATTTTGAAAAGGAAAGCACTATTTTAAAAGGTGTAAATTTAGTTTAATTTATTGATTTTGCGCAAAAGAATTGGCACCATTATACGGATAAAAAAATACATTTAATGAAACATGTTTAGAATGTATTGCTGGTACATGAAAAAAGGCATTTTAATATTCACTTAACTCACAAAAAGCCCAAAATGTTATTTTACGGCAAATGATGTCCTTCAATAACGAAATGCAAGGAGCTAATCTTAGATCGTACGCCTACAATAAATTACGTAAGGTAAATATAATTTAGAGAATAATAATAATAATCATAATCATCATAACTGTACAAAAAACACAAAACAACCCAGTCTATTGACATAATAATATAATAATCACTTTAATAGATTCTAAAATTATACACAAAATTAAATGGTACGAGAACACTAATTGCTAAGGTAAAAACTACGGTGAAAAAATCTTAAAAATTAAGTAAAGCTGTCACAAAATGTCGTTTTATCTATTACTGAAAAATTAAAGACACGTCTTTTAAAAAACCGTAAAACTTCGCATTTTGCGCTCTTATGAAATATATTTATTATTATCGAAAGGATCTACGAGCCTGTTGGTTTTAACTAAAGAATGTGTTGGTCTTACACTTATTTATATATACGATAAAAAATTGTGTTGGTCACCACACTTATAATTATAATAACTACGCGATAAGGCCCCCTATTCTGCGGCTTGATTTGGTTTTTTAACATTGTGTCCTGCTTTAACATTTAACAACATGTCCTGCTGTGTGTTGACACGTGACATGTTGTTGACATTTAACAACATGTTCTGCTGTGTGTTGACACGTGACATGTTGTTGACATTTAACAACATGTCCTGCTGTGTGTTGACATGTGACATGTTGTTGACATTAAACATGTCCTGCTGTACAGTACAACTTGTAATATGCAACTAATTGTATGTAGATATAAGAACCTCAAAATGCGGGAACTTTTACGGTTTAATACAAATTAAGTAGTATGCCTCAAAATAGCCGCTTTGCGTTTGAAAACTATATTCATGCATCGTGACGTTTCGTGTGGTAGTTAATGCTCGATTACTTTAACTTTACACCTCACGGCGATGACGTCTTCTGTTCAAATCGATGACGTCATCTGACCAAATTGATGACGTCATCCAATCAAATTGAAGACATCATTCAAATTGCGAATTTGAATCTGTAGAATACGAACGGGAGGAAATAAGCGTATTGTTAGGTGAGAGCTGAGTCGCGTTCTAGTGTTTAAAAAACCCTGCCCAAATCGAAAAATTGCATAAACGTATGTTTGTGACCTCCAGGCACTTGAAACATGACGTCAAATGACGAGCTCTGGAGAGTAATCCTTTACTGCCTCACCTCTCATGGCAGTTAGGTCTTCTTCTCTCAAAAGATTTACAAGTAGCTGCAAAACAACCAACTATAATAATAATACTCGCTAGACGTCCAATGGTTTATTAATAACCACCAATTAATAAATAAGTAAATAAAACTTTTTCAGCTAGCTGAGGTACGAATTTAGATAGAGCAGTACCTATCGCTTTACGATTAGAGCAATTTACGAAATTACAACACACAAGCAAAACTAAAGACCACTGGCCAATTTTTAGTTTTATTTTAATTAAGAGTACTTTTGCTCACCAGTTTACTTGCATCTTCTAACGTTCAATTTATGTGCGTATCTTTATTTAATCTGCGTTTAAAAAATAACAATTATTTTTGGCGGTATTATTAGTGTTATTGTGACAGCCTTCATAAAAAACTATTCGGACAATACTTTCATATTTTATCCTATGGTTCTACACGCCTCTTAATAGGAGTCTAGTGGGTATGCGGCTGATGTAGTAGCAGATTCATATAATCGAGCACAACTTGAAACGTAGCACACTATTATTTCGATGAAACTTTATTTGCGTTTTCAAGACTTTTAGTACGTTTAGTATTGAAAAATTAAATAATATAATAGTATCTACCCTTCAAAACTAGCGTCACATTACATAAAACAATTTTACACTACAGTCATAAATTAAAACACCGACACACTTTAAACACCCAACTGACGCGTTTGGTGCTGAAATTAAATGGGCTTTATCAGTACCTACATTACCATGAAAATTCAAAAAAATCCTGTTAAATATTAGTATATCTTCAGACCTTAGAAGTTGTGTAACGTCTACAGGGGTGTACAAGTGTGGATCCGGCATTATATTAAATTTTAATAGGCATAATTTATTACGTGACCAACAAACTTGTACGAGTGTATAAAGAACAAAGGTTTCTGTAGAAGTCTACGTTATCTAGCTTATTTACGTCTGTTCACAATTCGCGTTCGTGAATAGTTTAATTCAGATTTTTGTATATCAACCGCATAGGGTTACTATAGGTTTTTGTATAAATTTCGATTCGATAAGCGGATCGGATTCATCCACACATTTAAAGCCAGCGCCCCAAGCGGACAAACGCTAAAAGTTAGTTCACAATATGTCCGCTTG
Source organism: Coenonympha glycerion (assembly GCA_963855885.1). NCBI lineage: Eukaryota > Metazoa > Arthropoda > Insecta > Lepidoptera > Nymphalidae > Coenonympha > Coenonympha glycerion. The sequence goes on along the minus strand of OY979637.1, from coordinate 6,834,676 downwards.
ATGCTCCGAGTGTATGGAGATCCCATCCGCTTGTTCGAATCGACTCGAACAAATTTGAGAGGGGTGACATTGACACGCACATTAAATCTATGTTGATGGTGCCCGGAGTTTTGTTGTTTTACTTGTCAACAAAAATGGAAGCGACAGATTACGTTAGCTCAGTCCAGTAGGGCAAGTACGAAAAAAATTAACTGTCGAATTGCTTACTTAAACATGATATTCCATATGGCGCGGTTCAGTTTTTCATACAAAATTTTCTCGTTAACTATTCCAAAGGTATTTTTGTCGTGATTGCGCTATAGTAGGTCAATATCAAAAAATAACTTTCTAATTTTTAACGTAAACAAGATATTTTGTACAAAAAACTGAGTAGCACAACATGTCATAAAATAAATGGGGAAAGACAGCAAATATAATTTTGTTTTTGATAGTCAAAGTATTTATTTTTGTCTTTTCTTTCGACGATTTCATTGAAAGACTAAACAAAAAAAATCCGACGAATTAAGAACATCCTCCTTTTTGAAGTAGGCTGGAAATATCAATCTTTATAGTCTCCGAAAATTGTAATTGCCAATATTAACCATAGAAGATCGTTGTTTACACATTACATGTATTTATTCAAAATAAATGAAAACTATTTATCAGTGGCTTGGATACGTATGTATTCTTATTTTGTAACAATTAAAAGGCACAATGACTAAAACTCGCGAACTAACGTGAACAAACACTAAAATTTACACAAGACATGGAAAAACTAAACAAATGTACGGGGAAAGGAATTTACGAACGCTAATAACTATAGATCAATAAGTCCAACATGGTAATTTTCCTATTTATTAATGTAATGTAAGCATAAATCATCTCTGAATTGCCAACTAACATCGAGTTAGTGTTTGTAGTTTGTACATTTTGCACGTACGGTCCGATCGAGTCCCTTCTAACAAGCAACGATGTTTAAAATCTCAAAATCGCACAGAAATAATCTCGCCGTTGCATCTTAGTCAACAGAGACCAATCTATTCACGCTATCTAATAATTTATGTACAATAAAAGAGTTGCCTCGTCTATACGATACGCGATAAATTTGTAACCCTCTTTCAAAAGACTATATAATACAAAAAAGTGCAGACAATATTCACATAAAAGAATACATATCTATTATACACTTAATCGACTATTTTTTGCACTTTTATATTGCCATGTCAATGGCTTAAACTCGGAATATCTCAATTTAATTAAGATTTTTCATAACCCACGTCCATGATTAACGCACTTAACTACCCTAAGGTTCGCGAACTATATTTACAATTTGATTTAATGTTATAGAAGGAAGTATCGTTACAGAAAGGCGGTTATTACCGAGTGCGAGAGTTATAATGGATTTATTATACACATGGCATTCACCTATCACTAAGTTGACTCGATCCGCACAAAGTTTATATTTACATGATACATATTATATCCATATGCGTTCTTATAGTCCGCCAACTTAGTGAGCTACCTTCCTGCTTTGCCTGCCTTCCTGGGAGACAGACGTACAGTGCGTTAATCCACGAAGACACGGCTCACTCTTTCCTAACTCCTCATGCTACTCTACACTGCACTGTAGCAAGCAACACAGCAATGCACTCTACACGTTGGCCGAGGCGAAGCGAGTGACTGCGAGTGGGAGTGACAAGTTAGTACTAATCTCTCATAAGCACTCCCAGCCACTCGCCTCGCCTCGCCCAACGTGTAGAGCAAGAGTAGCGAATTTCATGACGCGATTTTGAAGGAGTGGTAGTCTTCGTGGATTGAACTACCTGTTTATCAACCTCGCAGGAGGATCGCGTACGAAGAAGTTGGACTATAGACTCGTCTTTTTTAACACCACAGCAGCCTAAAATTTCGCTCATTCCTCAACAGGCAATACTTCAACTCACGAGTTGAACACCTAGGGAAAAATACTCGCACCTCATTGGTTAATGTGCGTGGCTATACGTAAGCGTAAGATTAAGTTGGCAAAAAAGTGTACAAAATCTGCATATCGTAAACTTAAAGATTTCGTCAATTTATTATAAAACACACAATCATTAAAAAATGTTGTTGTTGCTTTTATTCAAACAAATGCATAGTAACGCCTGCCAGCATGTAAATCTTCCCTTCAAAGCGGACGGTCTTCGCATTTTAAATAATTTTCACTAACACACTTCTAACCACTGCAAGACCTATGATGAACGTAATGAGAAAAAATCCAGCGTGTAAGACGATTTTAAAAACTGGATTGTCAGACGCATTAGCCAATGAGCGGACTAGGAAATTTCCTTTGGGAGCTCGACTCGTGAATCATCGTATATTTGTAACGAAAAAAATAAACAGTACGACGAATACGACAGTAACAGTAATTGTCTTGGATAAGTGACGAGACCAATCTCTATCAATGTCCATGTTTATCGATGTCGATCTTCTGGCATTTTGTTCGTAGATAAGTCATAATGCCGCAGGTCACGGGGGCAGTAAAATACCCTATTAGGGTATTTTACTCCAATTTTTTTTTTACTTTATTATAAAGTAGAATTAAAATAATGACGTGCACTGAAAGAACTAATTAAATCGATCAAATAACAAAAAAGTTATAAGCATTTAAAGATTTGTGATTAGACAGAGATAGCAACATGAAATTGTGACGTCACAAAGTACCAATGCCATAGTAGCTTCGTGCGGCTTCATACAAATTTTCGTTTTGCGAGAAAGGGATAGAAGATCCCCCCACTCCAAAGTTTAAACGCCTGTAACTTTGTAAATCTTCGTTGGATTTTAATATTTCTTTCACTGCACGTTATTATTTTTATGCTAGTTTATAATAAAGTAATATTTTTTATCAAATGCAAAAGTAGTGTAAGACCCCATTATGAAAGAAAAACGTATTCGTATCGTAATCGAAAACAAATTATGACCGATGATTGGCCGAATCTGTTGTTCACATTTTTTTCAGCCAATCGGGTGACAGAATTTGTTTATTACGATCACGATAAATGCGTTTATATCGCACATTAAAAATGTACTTAATTTATCGTGAGTCGCAATAACTATAAGATTTTTAGATGAAACCATTGTCATTGGAAGCAAACTGGACCCATTTCGTGCCCAATAACTTTCTGTTTACTTCGTGGTTGAAAATAATAAAAGTTCAGTGATAATTGATACTGTATTTAAGAGCTGTATGTTTATAACATATCAAGTTATTGCAGAAGACTCAGATATATGTGAATAGTCTGTCCTTGGGTTGAGTTGCCAGAACCTAGCCCTCCATCTATGCGCGCCATCGACAGTCTTTAGACATCAGACAGTAAGCTTTTAGTTCTGTAAAAAAAACCGTTTATCGTAATTGACAGATAATGCTGATATGCCCCTGATTGCCTGAAAAATATACGAGCGACGAATTTAGCCAATCAGGCTCTAAAATTGCTAAATACGTGCGCCCAGATTAAGTTGATCCAAAATGGCGGCCTTCTGCACAGGTAATTTTGCTTTTCCTCTCGCAGTGCCCTTATGCCGCTCAGTTGACACCCGAAAACGTTTTCTGCGTCTGGTTTAACTTAGGACTTACACACATCACGACGGCACGGCAAGCACGGATTTCAAGTTTTTACCAGTGGACATTTAAACGTTGATATAGAAAATTATGTCGTATTTCTTTGACGATACGTTTGTATGTCTATTGGTTTAAACAGAATAGTATGTTTCATTACAAGTGCGGAAAGGCTGTTAATGCAAAGAGTTCCGACAAATGTCTACCCGAGCCGAGGCGCAGCCGAAAGCGAGGGTTGACAGTCGGAACAAGTTGCAATGACGGTTCCGCACGTGTACTGAACGATTATTTTTAATACAGTTGCGAAAAAATGAAGCAATTTAATAAAATAATAAAAACACAATAAACTCAACTAACTTAACATTTTCTGAAAAACTATTTGCTTTTTTCTCTTCTCTCCACGCAATAAATTCGTCGTATGTAGATATGTAGCGACTTTTTGACTTTTCCGGTTAAATGTTCTCCGAAGCATTTTGTGCAACCAACAACTAAACTCGCAAAGAAAATTTCTGAAAAATGGCGCCAACCGTAGAATATAAGCAGTTTTTTTTTCTTCACCCATTCTGATGATTTAAAAAAAAAAAAAAAAAATTGGTCATAGATTAAATAATATTCTGGTACGCAAAGGGAACTATGCCCATACAGCCAAGTCTTCAGTAGAATTGTTTTTATTGATATGAAATGAAAATGAAATTTAATGAGATGAAATGAAACCTAACCAAACTCATTCAATGAAATCTGATATTGAAACAAATTAGTAGCTTCTTTTTAGAAATATACGTATTTGCATGAATCATAAAAACTTCTATGAATTTTTTTAGTAAAAACTTCATGGTTGGTTTTTCTTTTTAATAGACATTATTTTGACAGTTGGAAGAGAAAACGCACGAGTTCGGGAAAGGTAAAAAAAAAGCACGAGTATGTAATAGCCCACATCCCGAACGCTATACGTCCCTGCAATACGCCACTTTTTGAGCAACTGTATTAAAAATTCCTTTCCGTGCCGTCGCGATGTGCGTAAGACCCACGTTAAACCTGAGCAGAACACATTTTCGCAGTCAACTGAGTGGCTGGGCTATAGATATTTCAATTCACGAAGACGCGCCCCATTCTATCAATACCGCTTATGTTCAATTCGATTAGCGTGGAGTTTGACAGAGTGGGGCGCGTCACGTTTCCCTACAATCCAAACGTCCGAGCAACTAAAAAGGCGGGTCGCTCTCAGTGGTAGCCGTCGACCTCCATGGAGGAGGCCAGCCGGTCGGAGCCGGCGGCGCCGTAGTTCATGGAGTAGTTGAGGCCGCTGAGCGACATGTCCTGCGGCACGTCGGACGGCGAGGTCTGGTAGTAGCCGGGGTAGGCGGCGGTGTAGGGCGCGGCGGGCGGCGGCTGCGCGTTCTCCTTGTCGCTCGTCTCCATGAACTGGATGATCCGCTGCGTGGACTTCACGTGCGCCACTATCGCCGACTCGCCCTGGAAAGGACAACAATTATCGAGATACGTATAAAGTCACGGCAACTATGTCTAGCGCTAAACGAAACGTGCAGAAGTGTGCAGACTTTTTAATGAGGCAGCGGGAACGCCGATGCACATGATCTGTTCCTGCCCAGCACTGACACCAGTAAACTGGCGACATTTTTCGTACGGTCATGAGTATACGTCTATTACCTCTGCGCAATAAACGGACATAACTGCGGCGACTAAAGCTAGTCAGAATGCCAACATTAGTGTCATCTCACTTGAATATATTTTTCCCCTCTTTTATTTCTGCTCCTCGATAATATTTTCTAAAACAAGGTAAATCTAGTGTAGAATGTTTTACAGCTGGTTTCATTCCTTATGCTGCTGGTCCACCGCAGTCACCGGGACGCCTAACTAGTAATATGTGATACTCTAACTCTGTATGGAACTAAATAAAGCTTATCTTATCTTAGATGGAATGGAGAATCCGAGGTGTACTCACACTGGCGGTGAGCGACAGGAAGGTGAAGTACTTCTTGAGCGTGGGCAGCATGGGCGCGTAGACGGGCACGCGCGTGCGCACGGCGGCGGCGTGGGCGGGCGACACCACGGCCATGTTGCCCACGAGCAGCGCGATGTACGCGCCCACCATCGTGTGCTCCATGTGCGTGCCCGCGCGCGCCAGCACTGGGGAGAGGAAACATTCTAATTTATACAAATTGTTCTTAATAAAATTGTAGATCCTTTGGTTAATTTTGTTCAAACTATAAATTTTGATACATAAATTCTCCAATATATTACCGCAATGAAATTGGGTGTACTGATTAGTGTTTCATGACATTCAAAGTTTTTTTGTTAATAAATTATGTACAACCCTCTAAGGAGATTTTTTTTTGAAATACCAGAAACTGGTAAATGTAGCACAGGTTTTAGCAGACCATTATTGCAGAGCTCATGTAACATGGATTTTAATATGATTATATCAAGTATCCACTCATAATTGGTAAGTATCTCTAATTCACTTTAATTCACTTTTATAAAGTGAAGTAAGTATTTCTAATTTACTTTGTTGAAGTGCTTGGTCATTGTTTCAACTTACACTTGGCTACTGTTTCGTCAATGTCGTCCTGCTGCTTTTTCTTGTCATTCTGAGCTCCCTCGTCCTTCTCGCCGTCTAACAGGGCGTCGGTGTTTTCCTCTGCTCTCCTGTAAATACATTTTTTCGTTAAAATCTTTAAGTAATGCAGTTTTAAGCGAAAACTGGGAAAATCTTATTATCTAAATAGATGACGTTGATTGGTGACATCTTTACAGAAGTTTTATTTATCGACAAATCTATATAAAAGCGAAAGAATGCGTGTGCACGACCGTAAGTATACCGCTATAAGTGGTAACATAAAATAACCAAAATACGAGTACGACCAACCAGTACCATACGAGTAACCAAAAAACGTAAAGTATCACGAAGATACGTTACGTTCATCGTAAATCGCGTTTGAAATCCGTGCCGAACTGCCGAGCAATTTATTTATTTTCACGACGTTTGAATCAACGGTGCGACATGCTCGTGCTTGCGCTCGACGCAGACTAACTAATCACGAAAGTTACAATTAGAACTTTAATGAGTCTGCAAAATGCGTGCGCTTGTCCCATATCTGCCTCTTTTATGTATTACTAGCAAACCCGGCGAACTCCGTTTCGCCACCAGATGGCTTCGTTTTATGTAACATTTTTAACCGACTTCAAAAAAAGAAAGAGGTTCTGTATTCGACCCGTATGTATGTATGTATGTATGTATGTGGGTGTGTATGTATGTATGTATGTTTGTCCACGATTATTTCACGTTTGGCTGAACCGATTTTGATGCGGTTTTCAGGAAAGTATTTGTTACATTCTGGAGAAGGTTTTAGTATATTAACCGACTTAAAAAAATAAGAGGTTCTTAGTTTGATCAACATATTTGTATTTAAGTTTGTTCGCGATTATCTCGAGTTCGGCAAAACGGATTTAGATGATTCTTTTTTTGTTAGATAGGCCATACATCACAGGTAGACTCGTTTTAATTTCGTCGAGATTTAATGAATATCTTCGGAGATGGAGAGCGGAACTCCTCAACGGAAAATAGTAAATCGCTTGCGATCGGTATAATAGTGTACAGTGTAGATTTTATCGGACTTCAAAAGAGAAGGAGATTCTCAAGTTGACTGAAATATATGTTTTAATTGACCGACGTCAAAAAAAGAAGTTCTCTGTTTAATCCCTATATCGGTATTTAGGATTTTCCGTGATTATTGTACATGCATTTTATTGTGATAAGTAGTCCGTTTTAAATTTGGTTAAAACGTGGCAACTAGATCATAAAAGCTTGTCTTTAAAAACTTTTTTGCACTAAAAAGGGTAAAATAAATTATTTTTTAAAAAAATTGAACCGACTTCAAAACCACAAATAGGCACTCAAAAGCGAAAATAAATTAATATAATTATTAAAACCGCTACTACCCACTCATCTATTTTGAAGTCGGTGCCAGCCAATTCAAATAGATAAGTAAATCTTTATAATAGTGCAAAACTACATCCATAGTATGTAGTAGTAGTAAGCTTCGCTGGCAATAATGAGTCAGCAAAATGCGTGCGCTTGTCCCATATCTGCCTCTTTTATGTATTACTAACAAACCCGGCGAACTCCGTTTCGCCACCAGATGGCTTCGTTTTATGTAACATTTTTTAATTTTTTTTTTTTTTTTTAATTTTTCCTGATTTTTTTTGCTATAAACCTCACGGAGCCCGAGACCTTTCCAACGAATGCAAAACCGTGGAAATCGGTTCGTGTGTTCTGGAGTTATGGCGTCAGGAAGGAAAACCCGACTTATTTTTATATAGTAGAATATCATTGCCAAAATTGATATACCTCGCCAATTCCTCTCTCTTGTAGAACAGATCCACGATGAGGTCCAGAGCAGAAACGCTCCGCGATATGACGTCGCGCTCGTTGTCCACGCGCAGCCGCACGCTGAGCAGCCGCTGCGTGTTCACGTCGTTGTTCTGCACCAAGTTGATGAGCAGCATCAGCACGCACACGCAGAAGTCGAAGTTCTTGTCGTCGGGTATGAAGTTGCCCTGGTTGTTCAGCATTATCAAGCAGATCTCCATTATAGAGGGCTGCTCCCCCACCACGGCCGCGCCGACCGCGGATGCTGAAACAAAGAATGGAATATTTTTAAGCTATACTATCGTAGTTTTCGGCCAACATTCAAAACATGGAGTAAAACGAAAACATCTACTATAATGGTTACATTGTATACTATACATTGTACAATGTTTTAGTGACTTTCGCTATTAACGTTAATGTTGAAGTTAGAAGTCCTTAGTTGAAGTTAAAGCTTCTATCTGGGCTTGGGTCGAATGAGATAAAGTTACGCGATAGAAAGAGTTTGTTGCGTGTTCTTTCCGGAGGCGTGGCCAGGCGCTCTTGCGAACTGAATTGCATTTTTTGTGTCATCGCTAGAGTCGCTATTTATTCAAATCATCTTGCGGAGTGAGCCTTCTGTACCGTTAGGTACTATTATGTATTCCGTGCTTACACCTAAGTTAAGTCAACAGCAAGCAAACTAGTATAAGTACTCGTCGGCCGGTAAGGCGGCGCCAAACAACACCGGTCTCAGCTGTAACGCAGTCTTCGCCCTCACAGCATCCGCGCCCAGGCTACCCGCCAACCAGTATTGGTGATTGCAACACTCACAAGCAATGCCGAACGAGTGCGACAGATTGACGAGCACTTTGACGGCCGGCAAGGCGGCGTCCAACAGCGCGGTCCTCAGCTGCAGCTCGGTCTTCGCCTCGCCCACGCAGCGCTGCAGCAGCGCGACCAGCGTGCGCGCCGCGCCCAGGTTACCCGCCAACAAGTATGTGAAACACTCACAAGCAATGCCGAACGAGTGCGACAGATTGACGAGCACTTTGACGGCCGGCAAGGCGGCGTCCAACAGCGCGGTCCTCAGCTGCAGCTCGGTCTTCGCCTCGCCCACGCAGCGCTGCAGCAGCGCGACCAGCGTGCGCGCCGCGCCCAGGTTACCCGCCAACAAGTATGTGAAACACTCACAAGCAATGCCGAACGAGTGCAACAGATTGACGAGCACTTTGACGGCCGGCAAGGCGGCGTCCAACAGCGCGGTCCTCAGCTGCAGCTCGGTCTTCGCCTCGCCCACGCAGCGCTGCAGCAGCGCGACCAGCGTGCGCGCCGCGCCCAGGTTACCCGCCAACAAGTATGTGAAACACTCACAAGCAATGCCGAACGAGTGCGACAGATTGACGAGCACTTTGACGGCCGGCAAGGCGGCGTCCAACAGCGCGGTCCTCAGCTGCAGCTCGGTCTTCGCCTCGCCCACGCAGCGCCGCAGCAGCGCGACCAGCGTGCGCGCCGCGCCCAGGTTACCCGCCAACAAGTATCGGTGATTGCAATACTCACAAGCAATGCCGAACGAGTGCGACAGATTGACGAGCACTTTGACGGCCGGCAAGGCGGCGTCCAACAGCGCGGTCCTCAGCTGCAGTTCGGTCTTCGCCTCGCCCACGCAGCGCCGCAGCAGCGCGACCAGCGTGCGCGCCGCGCCCAGGTTACCCGTCACGAGGTGTTGCTGATTCGCCTCGTTTTGTTGTGTGACCTACGACACAAAACACGTCTCAAATCGGCGTAGAGGTGTTCTATTCTTTATTCCTGTGACATCACAACTTATGATACTGAATGGGGTCTTACACTACTTTTGAATTTGATAAAAAATATTACTTTATTATAAACTAGGATAAAAATAATAACGTGCAGTGAAAGAAATATTAAAATCCAACGAAGATTTACAAAGTTACAGGCGTTTAAACTTTGGAGTGGGGGGATCTTCTATCCCTTTCTCGCAAAACGAAAATTTGTATGAAGCCGCACGAAGCTACTATGGCATTGGTACTTTGTGACGTCACAATTTCATGTTGCTATCTCTGTCTAATCACAAATCTTAAAATGCTTATAACTTTTTTGTTATTTAATCGATTTAATTATTAGTTCTTTCAGTGCACGTCATTATTTTAATTCTACTTTATAATAAAGTAATAAAAAAATTGGAGTCAAATACCCTATTATACATGTGGCTCTACAATCTCGCGAGTTCCCTTAGTGTAAATCTCTCGCAAGGACAATGAGCAGACTGTAAGAGTGCACACAACTTTCGCTCTCGTCTTTTAATTCTGTCCAAAAACTGTGTGCTGTCTGTTTTCTTTTCATTTTTTTCGGAAACGGTAAGTTTTATCAAAAATATAACCCAGACAAATTTATCCACAAATAAGGTTGTAATACGTTTTTCTCTAATGCAGCTCCGTTGGGAGTTTTTGTTAATTGAATGTTTATTTTTACTGTACTATAACTTATAAGCTACCAGTGCTTGTAAACAAGTAAATAATTAAAAAAATTAAAACCACGACTGCCCTGTGGTAAAATAACTTTTTCCACAAAAATATAGACTATATGTTACTCGGAATAATGCTCGGATGCATACGTGCATACGTGCATGCGTCATGCGTGCATGCGTATTTTTTTTTTCTATACAAGTTAGTACTTGACTGCGATCTCACCTGATGGTAAGTGATGATGCAGTCGAAGATGTTAGCGTACTAACTTGGAAGGGGTAAGTTAAGTCACCCCAACGGTTTCTACACAGCATCATACCGGGACGCTAAATCGCTTGGCGGTACGTCTTTGCTGGTAGGGTGGTAACTAGCCACGGCCAAAGCCTCCCACCAGACTAGACCTGAGACACGCGTGCATACGTGCATACGTACATACGTACATACATACATACATACATACATGAATCCTAAAAACATTACACTAATTGTTTTTTGGGCAGTCGTGTAAACAATACTTACGTTCTCCAGAACTCGCATACACCGGTCCGCCTTCCTCAGCACGTCCACTTCAGCGCTGGTCCAGGAGGCGGCGGGCGACTCCAGGCGCGCCGCGCAGTCCTGGATGGTACGCACGATGTGGTCCACGCCGCCCAGGTTGCGCAGTTTACTTACGTTCTCCAGAACTCGCATACACCGGTCCGCCTTCCTCAGCACGTCCACTTCAGCGCTGGTCCAGGAGGCGGCGGGCGACTCCAGGCGCGCCGCGCAGTCCTGGATGGTGCGCACGATGTGGTCCACGCCGCCCAGGTTGCGCAGCTCCTCCTTGAACCACTCGCCCGCGCGCTTCGACGTCAGCGACAGGAGCGTCTCCATCGCCAAGTGACCCACCTTAAGTCAAACACGCGTTAATGTTATGCATTCAACTCATTCAAGTCAAACCAAAGGAGTCCATAACTTGAAGGGTTTTGAGGCGAAATCACCGAGTCTGTCCGCGAAATACAAAATCTAATTAGACACCAGGCTTATGGCAATCAATTTGCGGGAAAGTAACCATTGAAGAGTTCCGCTTACCACCACTAGGACACATCATTAGACCACTGCTACCGAGTGTCTTATATTGGAATCATTACAACAAATATGATTCCCATTGTGAAGACAATATCTCCTGAGAATGTCCCGTTGTCGGGACGAAATGTGCTTCGGAGAAAGTTTTGGAAGTATTTCGTATGGTGTTTCATGTGGGTGGTGATCCTACATTTTGTACCATACGGATTCTTTTCAAGTAGTGGATTATAACAAAACAAATTGATCTGTCAGCAGTAACCATTGTAGAGTTCCGCCACCTGTTATCTACCATCATGATGTATTATCAGACTATAGTTACCAAGTTGAATATACTCGTATTATTAATTATTAGAAACAAAAAGAACAATGGTGCGGGCCCATACATCGCTTACGCTCACGTTACGCTATTGCAACTATAAATGAAAAAATATTTTTTGATTGGGCCTGCAAGCCTGAACTCAACCCTAAAAGATTTTTCTTACAAAAAAAGTGGAGAAAAATTAATATTTATTTTCAAAATATTGTATCTGAGTATTATAACAACAGCGACCTCCGCCATGAAGCATCTGAGAGCATAGACAATACACTATAATATACTCCTTATATACTCTTTGATAAATACTTGTCACTTGTCCCAGAATTTGTAACTGTTGACAGTTGAGATTTAAAAGTAGCCATGTAGCTGTCGGTCAGTGTTGCGAGATGCCGGAATTAAAAAACTCCAATCGACTGAAAGAAAAATCTAATTGAGTTAATAAATTAATATTGAATTACAAGGGTATTTCGGAAACCCTAACTACCAAGACAAAATAATCTATGCTCAAAATAATCGGTTGAAATAGATTTCAGTATTATTAATAGGTGTAGTTTTCTGATAAATAATCACAAATATTCAAACAGTCTATTTAAGTGAGACTGTCTCAGACGGAAAAATAATATTCAGTTTTACTCCAACGCAATGGAAAACCCTAAACTAATTTAATATTTTTATGTAAATATATTCGAGTAAAATAAAATGCAAAAAAGGAAAGATTAAAATCGACACAGTTATTGTCTTGTATTCTACATTCTGATCTAAGAATTACTTAACGTAGTACGTGAAAGTAGATTTTTCTTTAGTTAGTATCTGTTACATGTTGTTCTCCTACAAAAGTGGATCGATCGTCAAAAAGATGGAGTATAAAAGTGGAAAAGTTTGGCATCCGGCAACACTAGCTGTCAGGAATGTGGAAACGGAACCTATCAGTAATCAATTGAATTTCTTTAAATATTTTATTTTTTGACCCGTCCTTTACAATAACTGGTGATACCTTGAAAAGATTCAGTTATTTATCAGAATCGTCTTGTGATAAATATTACAGCTATACGCTAAACTTTATTTGTGTACATTTCTGCCATGTTCTTTGCAATTCGAATTTCGAAATCAACTTAATAAGTCTGCAAGATGAGACTATCGTACTTACTGTGATATTTTCCAGATCCAAATGGTTGGCTTTCCCTTGACTTTTGATTTCAGCACATAACTCCCGGACCCTTTCCTGGGTCTTTGCAAGTTGAGCTGAAGTCAATCCACAGTCATCAAGGGCATTCCTGCAGATAATTCAAAATTAATATAATTTTTAGTAATAAAAAAACTTAAAATTTTGAGTATGGTTCTCAACCTTTGTAATATTTACTGTACAAACTTAAAATTATTATTAAACTGTTTGCAATCAAAGATAAACAAGGCATTTAACTAATTCAAAGTCTAAAAAAGAGATTCTCAAAACAGTATTTGTGCCATTCACTTGGTCATTAGCCTACTTTAAAGGGTCAAGACCCTGTCACAAATGATTTCAATTGGAATGAGAACATTGTATTTCAGTGTGTATGTATTAAATTGAATTTAATACTTTCATATTTAACACAGCATAAATAAAAATTATTATCTTGACATCAAAGAATGATCTGATTGAAATAAAAGTATTAGGATTTTCAATCATATTTTCCACGTGGGAAAGGCACCATATACAATTATTTAGTATACAAATTAAGTACAGTAGTAGTTTTACAAGCTAATAAAACACATGCTAAGGTTTCTCAAGATGTACCCAGTTTTTTTTGGAATATTTATTTCAAGGTTTAAGGTTTCTATATAGATTTTTTAGGATATTGGGTTCTTCTAGTTCATATAGGGAAGGGTACTTACTTGTGGGAAACATCTGACTCAAGCAGATTTAACATTAACTCCAGTGATTCCCGATCCAAATCCATATTTAGACGATCCTGCGAGAGCACAAACATCACTGTTGCCGTGCACAAGCCTAAACTCTGAAATAAAACAAAAGTATGCAAAATGTCAAATAAATAAGTACAATGCAATTTACTTGAGTTTGTAAAATAAAATATAATAAGGGTAATAATTCTCCGAAAAGATAACGCAGTCGGTAACTAGAAATGTCATGGAAGCGATAGACGATAAAATGAATACGATAATTGAAGAGAACAATTACCTCAAAAACAGAATATCAGAACTTGAAACGAAAATTAAATCATTAGAAACAGCGAAACGTAAGAATAACTTGGTTTTCTTTGGAGTGGAGGAGGAAGGAAAAACAGAGACAGAACTTGTAGATCATATCAAAGAGATTGTGGAGGGTACAGGAGTACAAATGAATAGCCAAGAGATAAGTAACCTTTATAGAATTGGAAGAAAGACAGAGAACAGAAGCCGACCTGTCGTAGTCTCTTTAACAACAATGTGGAAAAAACATCTTATTCTCAAAAACAAATCAAGCCTACCTCCCAATATCTACGTAAAGGAGGACTATTCTAAAGAAATCCTAGAAAAACGAAAACAACTCCAACCTCAATTAGATGAAGAAAAAAAGAAGGGAAACATAGCCTATTTAAAGCGGGATCAACTAATAGTGATCAAATCGAAAGACAACAATAGAGAAAAGAGGAAAAGAGAAACTTCCAGCTCTCCCAACCAGCCAACACAGAAGAAAGCCAGCATAAATAACTTTCCGAAAAATACAACCCAACCTCTTACTAAAGCCCACAGAAACGAAATTATTAAACCAAACATGCTTAACTATATAGAGAAGACAAGATCTGATTCCCAGCTAAACAATACAAAAAACTAGTCAAGGCCCCGGAAAACCGGAAACAAACTAAAACTACTACAACAATTAGTTACAAACAAAAACCACAAAATAATCGTCTCCCAACACGGCTGGTCCCCGGGGGAGCACTAGACCAAAACCCTCCAGCTAAAAGAAGTGAAACACTCAACATTGCAACCCTCAATACGAGAACTCTTAGGAAACAAGAAAGCTTATTGGAATTGGACCAAGCGCTACAACACATAAAATACGACATCTTAGGCATAAGTGAAATGAGAAGACTAGAGGAGAAAATAGTGGAACACAATGATTACATACTATACCAAAAAGGTGAAACAGCAGGCCAAAGAGGAGTGGGCTTCTTAATAAGAAAAACATTGAAAAACTACATACAAGAGCTGATAGGAATCTCAGAAAGGTTAGCAATACTTAACATCAATATACCAAGATACAAAAAACCGTGGACAATAATGCAGGTATACGCACCTACTGAAGTAGCACCAGAAAGCGAAAATGAAGGATTTTACGCCATGTTGTCAGATATTATAAACAAATACCATAATAACTACCTCATAGTCATGGGTGACTTTAATGCACAGGTTGGTTGTAGAAAACCCGGCGAGGAACTAATTATGGGAAATTATGGGTATGGAAAGAGGAGTGACAACGGTCATAGAATAATTGAACTTTTACTACAAAACAACCTAACACTACTCAACTCTATTTTCAAAAAAAACCTAATACTAAATGGACCTGGCTATCTCCTGATGGAAAGTGTAAGAACGAAATTGACTACATAATAACAAACAAGCCCAAGTACTTCAATGATACACATGTAATACAGAATTTAAACTTTAATACGGACCACCGCATGGTACGCTGCTGTTTGCAAAAGTTCCCAACTCAAGGAAGTAGAAACAAAATAAACAATAAACCACTGACAACGGAGAAAAATGGAAAAAGAAAATTTGATTCTTTGTCTACCAAGCAATTAATAGAAATATTAAATTCTGACAGAAGTGTCACAGAAAAATACGACCATTTGAATGAACAACTATCACAAATAAGAGTAGTAAAGGCATCAACATTTACAGACACAAAGTTTAGCGAAAGGACAATAGAACTCCTAGAAGAAAGAAAAGCTATACTCACCGACAAGTCAAAAAGAAAAGAAAATCGTAACACAATATCCAGACTGAGTAAATTGATTAGAGAAAATATAAGAAACGATAGGAAATTAAGGAGATTGAAAAAACTAGAAATCGAAATCCAAAAAACAGGAGGAATAAGAAAAACTTTTAAAGAATTAAGAGAGTACGGAATGGAATGGATACCTAAGTTAAAAAGTAACAGATCAAAACTAGCAACAAACCGCAAAGAAATCCAGAAATTGGCTACAGACTACTACAAATCGCTTTACTCCTATAATAACGCCGAACAAAAAAATAACAACTATAAAAATCCAGCTACGACATATAAGGATGTCCCACCTATACTCGTGCAAGAAGTTCAGACTGCCATCATGTCACAAAAGCTAGAAAAATCTCCGGGACCCGACAGTATAACGAACGAGATGTTGAGAGGCACCATAGAAGAAATAAGCCCAATTCTAACCAAGCTATTTAATGATATTTTAATAACTAACACTGTCCCAAGACAATGGAGTGAATCCCACATTATTCTTCTCCACAAAAAAGGAGATAAGGATAACATCAGCAACTATAGACCAATAAGCCTCATTTCAAATGTGTACAAAGTGTTTGCAAAAGTAATCCTAGAAAGAATAACAAAGGTTCTAGACGAAAACCAACCAATTGAACAGGCGGGATTCAGGAAGAACTTCAGTACAATAGACCACATTCACACAATCAAACAAGTCTTGGAAAAATATAACGAATATCAGAAACCCATATATATCTGCTTTATAGACTATTCCAAAGCTTTTGACAGCATAAACCATACTTTTATCTGGCTCAGTCTAGAAGAACAGGGGGTGGATGAAACCTACATACAGATAATTAAATCCATTTACAGAGATAGCAAAAGTCGCATTAAACTGGAAACAAAAGGAGACCCTTTTCCTATAAACAGAGGCGTCAGACAAGGAGATCCGCTCTCCCCCAAACTGTTTAATGCTGTGCTTGAATACATATTTAGAAGATTAGACTGGGAAAACTATGGTATCAACATCAACGGTAGCCGCCTAAACCATTTGAGATTCGCTGATGATATTATCTTATTGGAAGAAGACCCAAATAAACTACGTCAAATGTTAAAAGACATAACAGAGAAAAGCGGAGATGTAGGACTAATAATGAATGCAAGCAAGACAAAGCTGATGACCAATTCCACAGAAGTCAACATAGAGGTCTACGGAAACAGGTTAGACTATGTGAAAGAGTATGTCTACCTAGGTCAAATTATATCTCCTGAGGACTATATGTCCAAGGAAATAAACAAAAGAATAACCTGCGGTTGGAATAGATATTGGTCACTAAAAGAAATAATGAAAAGTAAAAATTTAAGCATGTACATTAAAAGAAAGACTTTCAACACTTGCATCCTCCCATGCATGACATATGGCTGCGAGTCATGGGCGTTAACAGATAAGCAAAGGGAAAGACTAGCTAGTACACAAAGGGCGATGGAACGGAGCATGCTGGGTATCAGACTAAGTGATAAAATCAGAAACTCAGAAATAAGAAGAAAAACCAAGGTTGTAGATATAATAACTCGAATAGAGCATTTAAAATGGAGTTGGACTGGACATATGTTACGCTGCAAAATAAACAAATGGAGCAAACAGGTAACCTTATGGTACCCAAGAGAGGATACAAGAAGTAAGGGACGCCCGAAAATAAGATGGAGAGACGATATCCGCCTAACCCTGGGGCCTTACTGGACCAGAGTTGCAGAAGACAGAGCTCAGTGGAGAGAGCTGGAGGAGGCCTATGCCAGAAGGCACGCCGAATTGCGAGACATACTATAATAAATTAGAATGTAAAATATGTATTGTTAAACTTGTAGCAAATTCGGAATAAAAGGGCTTTATTATTATTATTATTATAATAATTCTCCAATGATTATGACAATTTCCTTAACTATCCTCAGTTAATTTGACATTGTAATATTGTGAAGAATAATACTTCCAATTTTTTATATAAACCAAGATAAGAATAATCCAGTTATAAAAACCTAGCAAGTTGGTTTAGTTTTAGAATTTAGACATTTAGATAGTAATCTATAATTTTTTTAATATTTTTCTAGATTTCTGATTTTAAGATCTTTTAGTCTAAACCAAACTTATGAGGATTAAAATTACACTTTCACTTAATTAGGGTGACCTATAAGTGAAAGTGATTGGTATTTTTTTGCTGATAAATACGACATTTTCTAGGAAAAAGTCCTAGGTCCATCTGTTTATCGCCGCTGAAACCCCATAAAAACTAAATTTCATGATAATAGTTGCAGCCGTTTCCGAGATTCAGATTATAGATGCTTCCCAAAAGGTAAGAGAAATGGTGACTATATAGGTAAACCGCTGTAAACTTTACCCTCCTGATGGTCCGTGGGACGCGCGGCGGGAGCCGCTAGTCTGTCACTGTCAGCCGGCAGCGCTGACGTTTCGTTACAGCCAATCGCATCACATATCGCATATCGCAGACCATCAAGAGGTTCAAGTTTACAGCGGTTTAACTATACCTGTCTGAATGTATGGATTACCTGATCGTTGGTGGCGTCGTGCAAGGCGCTAAAGAACTTCTGCACGGTGCCGTGCGCACGCAGGTGCATGCGGAACGCGGGCGCCGTGCACTTACTGGCCAGCGTGATGGCGGACAGGCAGCGCGTGGACATTGGATTATTGTCCTGGAAAACATCCTTTATTTTAGACTTCACTTAACTTTATTATGTACACTGCTTATTCATAGTAAATCCCCATCATACCTTGTCACATGATCAAGACCGCTACAGGTAGATTGGAGGCGCCCTCAAGACAGAATGACTGAGACGGCTGCCGCGAACCGGCTAGGTTGCATAGCCCTATAGTTCGTTCAAAGAGATAAAGTTACGCGATAAAAGAAGGGCTCAACTTTAGGTGTAGCAGAGGCGGCCCATGGCGCTGTTGCGAACTGAATTGCATTTTTTTTTGTCAACGCTAGGCTCGCTATTCTCACCTTCCGGCGTGAACCTTTCGTATTGTTAGTAACTATTATTGTATTCCGTATCTAGGTCTAGGATCACTAAGTGCTTTCTAAGCCTTTTTCTTCAGATCCCTGCCAATGCTTATTACCCTGTGCTACCCATGTCCAAAATGGGTCAGCTGTAACTTTCCCATTTTGGAGAAGGGTGGTAGAGGTATCTCTCTTCCAAAGTCATTCTTACTTTTGTCTTATCTCATTGTTTCCACATTGTCACCAGGATGCCGATCATTTACAAGTTATATCAACTTAGCTGATGGTAAGTGCAGGCATAGTGCAGTGTTGCAGAAAAATAAATAATAGTCATACCTGTAAAGCATCTAGGAGATACTCCACATCGTCATTGAACTCCTGGAACTCTCCAATCTCTTGTATCTGATGCGCCTTCTTGACATTCCGCACAACTGTGTAGTACTATAAAGACGAAAAGCAATATTTTGATTAATCTACTTTTGACCAGGTAAATTGACAGTCAGTGATTAATAGTCAGTTATAGTTAACAGTCAACTAAATATTTATGACATAGTTACCATTTACATAATCTATATATTTATCACATTATATTCTACCTCTTTAGCTTCCTTAGCACATTTAACACTTGTATAAGATTTAATGGGTTCATCCAGGATAGGATTGTCCATTATGGGGTTGGCTGCTCTATATCTTGTGACCCTTGTTAGCTCCTCAGGCACTTCAGCTATTGGATTGCTGACTTCTGGTGTCCCGGGCAGTTCGGGGCGAGGAGTTTCATTTCCTTTCTAAAATTGAAATCAAATAAAAAAATTATTACCACACAATACAATTCACTGAGTAGCTTAGTTATAAAAAAAACCGGCCAAGTGCGAGTCGGACTCGCGCACCGAGGGTTCCATACCAAAAAAGGAGTAAAACATTGAAAGAATCACTTTTTTTCATGAATTTACGAGTATAATTTACATGTAGGTACTTTTGTTGGCGAACCGCAAACGTAACTTTGTTTTTGGTGGTTTATTGTTATTATCAAAAAAAGTATAATAGTTAGGGAGTTGATTTTATTTTTCCTGTAAAATATACATTAATGTCTATTAATCATAATTATTTCAGATTTTTCGATTGATAAACTTCGGAGATAAGGGGGGGGAACGGTATTTTTTTCGACAGTTTGCTCAATAAATCCAAAACTATTAGGCATAAAAATAAATAAAAATCGGTTTTAGAATACACTAGTAATGCCCTTTCATATGATACCCCACTTAATATTGTTATCTCATTTTGAAAATTCGAAGTCCCGGTTTTCCCCCCTTTTTAAATATAAATAAAAACAATTTTCAATATTTTATGAGTGCAATGGCGTTGGGTCACTATTACCTAAAACTATTCCAAATTTCAAGTCGATAGCTTTGATAGTTACTGAAATAATCAAGTGTGACAGATGGACGGACGGACGGACGGACGGACGGAGAAAGTCTCACCATAAGGGTTCCATTTTTACCAAATTGGTATGGAACCCTAAAAATCGGAAACCTTGAGAACATCTCAATAATAATTGTAATTAGTTTTGCCACCTAAGCAATTAGTTTACTAATCAGCAGGTAAAAGCTCATTTGTGTAATAACACAAAATCTGGAGGTAACCTCATGTCAAAAAATACTTACATCATTTGCCCATTCATGTCTATATAGATGTTTTCTTTTCCTCGCTGGCAATGGTGAAGCATTGTCATTCATCAATGATTTACTCTTGAATATGGAACCTTTCTTCTTTGTGATTACCAGCTTGACACTCGGTTTATCCTCCATGTGTTCCTCTGCATCTATCCTCTGAGGAGATTTAAATACGTCATCCTGGTGAGTTTTCTGTGACTCCTCCTCCGAAAACTCATGCGGACAACTATTGTATGCAGAGTCTGATGACTGAGTTTGAATTTGAGCCTCATTTGCTTCATTTTGTGACATATTATCATCCACCTGTTGTTCTTGAGCATTATCCTCAACTTGTGTATCGTTTTGTTCTACTTCATCATTTTGCTCAACATGCTCATCAATTTGTTCAGCACTTGCCACAATTTGTTCTTTTATACTTGCTAAAGTCTCCGCATCAGATGAACTGGGACTTGAATGTTTACTGTGTTTCTCTTTATGCTTTTGCTTCTTGTGTGGTTTCTTATGTGTAACCTTCTCATTGCTACTATTCCCAGATAGTATGTCAATAAGTTCATCCTTGTCAAGTTGAGATTCAGACTCATTTTCTATCCCCTGTTGGATTTCAGAAGACGTCACTGTAGCTATTGCAGTCAGATTCTCAGCTGTGTCATGTTTTCTTTTGCTCTTTTTAGTTTCTTTCTTCAAATCACTCACAGTTTTGATTGATTGTTTATTTGATATTCGAGATTTTGAACTCAGTACATCATCATCATTTTCACTATAGTTTATATTTGGCCTATTCCTTCTTGATCTACCGCCAGTCATTTCAGGTGGTTTTGGTTCTGGTTGAGGCTCTTTCGGCTGCTTATCAGAATCCAATTTGGCGAGCTGAACCTCTGTTTGATCTATATGCTTATTTTTCTTAGATTCTTTTTCTTTCTCATGTGTAGGGGATGCTAGAGTTTTGTAAAGATCATAAGCATCAGAACCTGGTAGAGGAGAGGCAGGCTTTCTGACAGAATCATCCTCTGAATGTTTGTGATGCTTTTTATGTGATTTGTGTTCTTTCTTTTCCTTTTTCTTCTCTTTTTTTATCTCCTGACTAAGACCTGCACATTTGATAGTAATTTTAAGACCCTCATGTTTAGGAGAGCAAATGGTTTCCATTGCAGGACTCTTTTTGGGATCAGATCCCATATCCGAATGTGTATCCATTGAGGAATGTCTGTCCGAACTAGGAGATGTGAATCCTTCGTTTGAATCTGTACTAACTATTCTAGATGTTCCTTTAGAAATTCTAAGTACAATAGGTGGAGGTTTACGATCCTCATTAGTGTCTTTACTAGTAGATGGACTCATTACCTCTGTAACAGCTGGGCTCTTTGAGGGGCTTGCAACCAACGGACTAGCTTTAGGAGATGGTGGTTTCGGAGGTGTTGATTCATAGCGTATAAAATCAGGAATTGGGCTATTACTTCCATCTTCTGCATAATTTATTACCTTATCTCGATTACGAACCAAGTATCTCTTGTTTGGAGGTTGAGAATTTTCAGCAGTCGGTTCCTCTTTCTTTGATGCTTTGGTGGCAAAATTCCTTTTATTTTTACCCTTTTCTGAGTTCCGTCTCGGCAATTCAGGTGATGAAGAATCTCTATTGTATCTACTCCTCTTAGTAGGTTTCTTTTCTTTGGCAGAACCGGGATGCTCTGGTGAAAGTGGCGCAGCAGGTACAGGTGGAGCATATGTAATTTGTGGCACTGGCGGATATAATTCTGCATTGCGAGACTTGAAAAACTTTTTAGGCTTCGGTGGAGGTTGCTCAGTTTCAAGTGCTGGCACTGTTAGAGGACTGTTCTGGTCTTGAACAGATTTCTTGTGTACATTGTTTTGATATGCTGAAATATAGACAGTTCAAATTTTTTAAAAGAAAAGAGTAAGTAAGTATTCAAGGAATGTCTATTTAATGAGGGCATCAGGCAGTAGGTAATTATTGCAAGTAAAAGGTGTATTTTTGTAAACTACAACTTGTGTGCAAAACAGTTTGTTTATAAGACAATTTTTATTCAAGGTCGAAAAACAATATTACTCAGAATGCTTACCGTAAGGAGCGCTTCTAATGGAAGTGAAGCTGGTAATTCCCCACTTGCCCACCGTTCCCGCGGACCGGGCAGCAGAGGGGCAATTACTGTTCTCTCTGAAGAGAGCACTGTCCAGCGGCACAGCCACGCTGCCGCTTCGGCCTCTGCCCCAGCGCGACATGCTGATAATTTCATCAAATCCGTTGACACCTGCGCCGTCTTACTAAATCAATCAATTCTTCAAATGTCAAAGGTCCCAATTACACATGACGTCTATAATCACGTATTCCACGTTAGATTCAACTAAAAACGTAACAACACTCCATGAACACTCATTGGACTTTCTCCAATAGCAATGAAAACACAACCCATAAAGATAACACACCCGCCATTTTTACGGGAGCTGTGTACTTTCTTCACGGACGCGATTCGAATGTATTTGTATGATAACAATCATCAGATAGCTCACGTCCGATTTTATAACAACTTACATTACGATTACAGGTTTTCTTTGAACTTTTGAGGTAGTTAATTAATGTTGACTCAAACATTAATGACAAATAGGACACAGTTAAAAACTGCGATTGCGATGTTGTCATCTCATAACACCAGCAGCGCCATATTGGCAAAGCAAAACAAGGAAGCAAATTACAGCCAATAGGATCTCTCGGTTAGAGCCATAGACAATGACTTATAGAGATGGACTTAGCGATTCTAAGAAATCGTAAAAAATAAGAACGTATTTTACGGTTTTTAATAATATTTTTTCCATAAAAACTTAGCGTTTAACGTTCATTAAGAAGTACACAGTATTATGGATAGATGGCGGTAGTAGTTCGTGCGTAAGTTCTTTGTAAGTTAAGCACTTAGTTCATTAGTTGCCATGTAGATGGCGACATACAAATAATTTTCACGAAACCTTTCGCTTCCAGAAAGCTTTGGGTTTGCTTTGGAAGTTTGGGTTTCGACTTTGGCGTGGGTCGCTATGGTCGCTACGGATACGCATGACACAAGGCCCACAGCACAGTGTCGACGTCACAGGGCAATTCAATATAGGTACACTATCTTGGCCCCAGCAAAGGACGGCGACATAGTCTTTGATCGCTGGCCTCTTGCAACATCAATGAGCTCTATTTATAGCGTCAGCGAGGCCTTATAGGCCTTTTAACAACGGTGGCGCGCGGCGGCCTTTTAAAGACGATGCAGGTTTTTCCCTGTGCAGTTGGCATACGCGCGGATTCGAGCCGGAAGGCCGCGGGTTCGATTTCTGCCAGGGGCTACTTTGGAATTTCATAATTTTAAATTGATGATGGGAATTGGGAGGCTTCGGCCGCGCGCTTACCGAAATACCATCCTACCGGTAAAGCTTTTTGGTGTGATGATGTGTATAGCGTTGCCAGGCGTCCGGATAAACCGAGTGGGAGGTCGCGGGTTCGATTCCCGCCACGGGCCACTTTGGAATTTTATTATTTCTAAATTGGCTCAGGTCTGGTCTGGTGGGAGGCTTTGGCCGTGGCTAGTTACCACCCTACCAGCAAAGACGTACCGTCAAGCGATTTAGCGTTCCGGTATGATGCTATGTAGAAACCGTTGGGATGACTTAACTTACCCCTTCAAAGTAAGTACGCTAACATCTTCGACTGCATCATCACTTACCATCAGGTGAGATCGCAGTCAAGTACTAACTTGTATAGCATAAAAAAAACATAGTTTTAATTGAGTCCAGACCATAGAGCAGAAACAAACAAACTTTGTTTCTGCTCTATGGTCCAGACCAAACGCTGTCCGACTTGTTCGGTTTTCGTTGGGCTTTTAATGCTCGTTTTCACCAACACTTTAAGAAACGCCTAAGCCGATAGGTGACAGTTTTCACTTACAACAACTGTCACCTAAGGGCTTAGGTGTCTCTTAAAATGTTGGTGAAAACGAGCATTACATTTTTAGCGGATTTATAATATCTTTGTTTTTAGCAAATGAGCCACTATAAGTACGAGTAGAGTATAGGGCTGAGCGTAGCCGAGCGCAGGCGACTGGCGAGTGTCTTTATTTTAGAATTTATCAAGAAATAAGTATAAATAGGTACCTACCTAATAAAAAAAACTTGATTTTACATAATTTGATTTGTCGTAAGAAGATACACCAAAACCTCTATAATCTAGGTAAGTAGGTATCCGGCTTTTTTATCCAAGTGTCTGTCCAAACTGGTTAATTGGTCTGGCTTTATGTTTGAAATTATATACTTATCCGACTATAAGCTTGGCGACCTGGCATCCTGGCAACTGTAGAATATGAACGCAAAAGAAAAAACGGAACCCTTGTAAGATCCGTCTGTCACGAGCGTTTATTAATTTTTTTTTTTTTTTTATTTAAAAAAGGGGAAAAAACCATGTGTCAAAATTTCAAAATTAAACAATATTGAGTGGGATATCAAATATGAAAGGGCATTAAGTAACTCGTGTATTCTAATACAGACTTAATATTAGGCATACAGTTTTTAATTTATTGGGCCAAAATATCGAAATGAAGTCGGTTAAAAATACACAGACTTGTATACTAAAGACAGGGCGAACAGCGCGAAAAAATGTCGCCAGTTTAAGGGAGTAAGAATGACTATTTTGCACCCCCCGGCAGTGTCAGTATAGGTAGATAGGTGAAGATCTATTTCTTTTTTTTTTGAATTAATAATAATATTGCAGGCAAGGTGACCACAGACACATAGATAAAAAATATAAAAAATAAACATGTATTTCGCAGGAGTTTCTACAGATGGCGCTACATTTTCTTTTATGAAGAACGTTTACGTTAAATGTTCGGATGGGCCTATCTTGACTATTTTTATCTTTGAAAAAATACCATTCCCCTTCTCTCCGAAGTGTAAATAGGTAAGTATCTACCTACCATAATGGTATATTCTTATGACTAAATAATTATGACTGAGGTTTTACTTTTGACGGTTCCGTACCCCCAAGGTAATAACGGGACCCTATTACCTTCTTAGAAATTGCCGTCCGTCCGTCCGTCCGTCTCCCACCAGGCTGCAGTAGGTATCTCTTATAATATAATATTATTACTAACGTACTTTAACCGTGATAGCAACAGACTTGAAATGTTCACATAGATGATGTAAGTATTTCTGTTGCCGCTATAACAACAAAATATACCTATTACCTACCTATAAAATAACCTACCTATAAAATGAATTAAATAAAAATTTAACGGGGCTCCTAATAGGTAAGTATATTAGGTACCTATACAACAAACGTGATTTTTTGCTTATTAACTTTTATGCTCGAAATTGATAACAGTAACAGGCAGACGCTTCAAATGTACCTACATGGACTATTAAAATAAGTAGTTCATTTAAAATAAACGAATATAGGGATTAGGGTGTCTCCTATACCTACAACAAACGTGATTGTTTGCTCGTTTTTGAATTTGGTGGGCAGAGGTGTTTAAGTTTACTTTAATACTATTGAGAATTGAGCTGGATAGTAGGTAAGAGTACAGACTCTCAGTACGCGAGTCCGACTCGCATTTAACCAATTTCTGTATAGTAGTAGGTACGGAACCCTCTTTCTGCGAGTCCGACTCGCACTTGACCAATTATTTACTACATGAAATGTCTAACGCATAGGTAGCCTACTACCTACCCATTCTACGTCAGGAGAACCGGAGGGGTTATGTGGAGATTACGATCTTACTAAAACTTGTCGCGTGCCATGGCCGACCACGTTGGCGGGAATACGGGATTCATTTGCGTAATCATCGCACTCCCGGGAGACCTCAACCTGTGCAGCAGATCCCGTTGCTGCTGCAGCCTAGCCGCTGCAGACTCCTCCTGCATGCATGGAGACGCGGCCTGGACTCGGACGGCGCGTAGGTACTTACCAGCAAATTGCCAAGTGCAAACAAAAGCTCATAAATAAAGCGCTAGTACGATTAATCATTACTTACATGAATTAAATCCTTGGGAATGATAGCGAACTGTGAATTGTGATAACCTACCTACTCGCTCAATTACCTACCTAGTTTTTAAAAGCTATTGTAGGTATACCTACCTACTTAACAGTGATAGCAAAAAACAACAAAACCTTAGTTTGTTGTGGGCTTCACAGCGCAGGGCGCATTTGAACCCTCGTAGTTGACTCTATCAAGAGCCTGTAACTTAGGACTACTTATTTGAAATAATTATTAGGTACCTATATTTTGTGAAGTACGAAGTTTAAAGCCTGCACATATTTTGCACAATGCATACATGTCCTAGGCCTACTGTTGTCTTTTCATCTTTCTTTTCTTTTTCAACTATTGATATTTGTCTGTTGCAACGATCGTGTAATAAATAAGTGGTGGTGAGGTGGTGGAGTGTAAGGGATTCACCTATGAGTACGAGTAAGTAGGTACCAAGCACATACTAAAACCACCGTTGATAGTATACATATAGGCCATGTTACGTATAAGGATACTTATTATATTAATATATTTATTTATACATGTACCTACGTATTAGGTTCAATGTACCTAATATATTTCTACTAAGTAGGTACAAGAAAATATTGCAATAAGTTGAATCCCTCGACACGCACCGTGAAATTGGTGGGGCTATAAAAATTGCGATGCGCCATTCGTCGGGCCATAATAAAAATGGAAGGTCCCAACGACCGGCGCTTTATCCCCCCACACGACTACTTTTATAGTTTTTCATTACTCAAGTAGACGGCAATAAAAACGGAATAAAGATCGGGAAGAAAATTGCACCATGCATAAAGTTTGCTTATAGTCGTGAGCCGTTTTGTATGAGTAGGTACGTACGTACCTACGTACTACGTAAGATTTGTACCTATAGGTATATCTATTACTGAAAATCACACACACATGAAAATAAAGGTACTTAAAACGCCACCAACACCTATATAAAATAACTCATAAGAAATGAAGATGAAAGAATGCCAGAAATCAGATGAAATGTGTGAAAGAAATTTTACTAAGTATAGGTAAAAAGAAATATACCTAGGTACCTACTTAGGTATTGATGTAACTACTTACACAATTGCTATAGTAGCCTATTTAACTTGTAGGTACATATATAAACTATTATTTAAACCTTTTTTTAGGTGGGGAAATCTGTTATGGATACCAAAGTGTTACGGGGAGGCACTCCGCTTATGTTGGAGTCGCACGAACTATAAAGCTGGCGGTATTCACCTCATTTACCTGGTGGTTAGGCAATGAGATCGGAAGCACTCGCGCAGCGCACTACCGAACTAAGTATAATAGTCGTGTCTGCCGAGGCAGGATCTTCGTCTCGGACTAAGACTCTCAATACCCTGACCGAATTACTACACCAAATGCACCACAATTGTTTACAATACACCAAGATGCACCTTCCGGCTCAAAGGCCTCCATCGGGCGAAAAATTCTTCGTGTCTATCGCCTGGGGCCCCTTTTAAAGGGGGCAGGCGACGGTCATGGGCAGCACGCTTGCCCTTCTGTGATGGATGAGACGAGTTACGAGGGCCATACCTTCCTCTTTATAATGTGCTCTACGGCCGCCTTCTCACTTCTGCGTCATCAGTTCCTCACAAAACCAGTCACAGCCTATCACGGGCTTAACCAAAGCTGACAGGGAGGGGTCTGTTACTACATACTTAGTTACATACTAATTGAACCACCCCGAATGAGATTATCAGACATTGCACGTCACCGTTTTTCCCTATCATACAATACTGCCTATGCGTATTACAGATTACTGGAAGCAAAGACGCGAGACAGCAGCTCATAACTGATCCCGATTAAAAAATCTACAAAGTACACACCATTTAGGATATTTATACAGATGTATATGAAATCTCGATACTTATAGATAACTTTCTATGAGATTTATAGGAAGTTATTATATGTAATTTAATATTTCTTAAATTGTAGGTATATTTAGGTAGGTACCTACTGCAAATTACCTGTGGTCCCCCCAGGGGTTGGTAGGGGTGACCTACCACGGGCAACAAACGTTCTATACCTATATATCATAGGCATCGCATACCTACTATATCCTCATTATCACAGACCTATCCCATTTTTCTCTTCACCTTACTCAGCCTTAGGGTAGCTGGAAGAAATCTCGTCAGAGATAAGCTACCCTATGCATTAATTTTTATTTAGTCTAATTTCCTATGTATGTTGGTGCATAAATAATAAAAATAAATAAATATCATTCCATTAATATTTTATCTACAAGAGAAAGGTAAAACAGCTTGTTAAACCCTAACACCTCAATCCTTTTATTAGGAGAGTGGATATCCCAGAAGTTAAGTTTGAATCACTATTACACCGCACAATAATTCCTGTGGAGAAATACAATTGTTAAAGAACAGAATCGGTTCGCAATTCAACCGGTACACGAAGAAACCAGTTGAATTTTGAGAGCCAGCCAGCGTATGACCTCCTCCACCTAGAATAATATGTGCGACATCTTTTTGCACACATACCTACTTTGCTAGTCGCGACATTCATTGCATCATCCTATACAGATCTTTCAACAAGTTTGTATGTAGGTATCTACGCGAAATTCGTACCAGACACCGATGCATCATCAGGAAATGTGGACGTGATCAAGTGTACATAATATAGACAGTCCACGAAGAGGCACCACACTTCTTCCCAAGTCCCAACAACTTGAAAACAATACTGCTAAGTATACTGCTTGGGTACTCCTTTAGAATCGCATGAAATATTTATTTTTTTGTCTGTGCTAAAACATTAGGTAAACATATCAAGCAGTTACCTGATAGATATGTTTACCTAATGTTTATAAATTTCTCAGTCAGTCTGTCTTTGCCATGCCTTTTATATATTTTTAGATTATGGAGCAACTGCCAACTAAACTAAACTGGAATACGCTGGTTTGGACATCTGCAAAAGATAAATCAAAAGACTCTTTAAAAGTTAAGTTTTATTAAGATCCATCGGTACCAATGTCTCATATCAATCTCCCAGAGCACCTACCTAATCTTTATCACAACAAGACCAAACAGAGCTGATTTATGATATCGTAAATCTCGAATTAGTGGTTAACGTACCTTTTATGGTGGATCGCGTAAACCAAAACTAATCAGTCCACAGAAATATTTTCCCATCTCGATTTTGGTCCCCTTGTCATTCAGGCAATGACCCTTCACTAAGGCATAGCTTATGTGAAAGAGGGTGGAATATAATGGAATTTATGTCGTAAAATTCGTGTGACATGTGGCCGTACCTACTTTATGTACGGTTCTATACTAGGTACCTACGAGTATGTAAAAACATTTATAGGAAAGTACGACGTAAGAGTAAATGCCTATTCATTCATGGCAGTCGAATAAAATGTGGGATACCAAATATCGGTTTACAGACCTCAAGAAAGAATTTGAAAGAGCGCAACTGTCGCCTTATGTACATTTTGTACTTGGGACGTTATATATGGTCGTGTTAAATAGGCGTTTCTAGCGACTTATCTTAGATTTTGTTTTATTGCCTTGTGTTAGTTACGACTAGGTATCCAGTGGTAAGAAGTCTAGGTAGCTAAGGTACAAATACTATTCGACATGTAAGACGCTCTCATAGACCAAAATTACCTAGTCATTGTAGAAAGTCTAATAAATAGTTTCAAGTAAGTATAAAGTCATAAGGTGCCAACTTGCCAACTGCTGCTGCTTCAGCCTTAAGTTACTAGTATTAATATCTCTTTATTATTGTCGATATAGTCTAGGATAACGCTATACAACGACCTTCACCGAGCTGTTTATTGGATGAAAACTATTTTATATCCAATTTAATATGTCAATAAATATATCGCAAGTGGGTTGCCTAAAAAATTTCAGTCCAGGGTAAGTATGATTAATTAAGAATTAAAAAAAAACATTGTAACATGGACTCCTATTTGTCACAGTTTAGTTGACATCGTAGTTCAAATTAGATTGGATGTTGTAAATAGTGCTTTTTGCCAGAAATACTTTCCTCAGCCAGGAACGTATTTCGTAAAGTATTTTCTATATTTTTTAGCAAAAGAAAGTTAACGGATAATAAAATCGTAGGTAAATAAGCACAATTGCAATTTGCGACCTGAATCGCTCATCCAATCTAATTTGAACTAAGATGTCAACGGAACTCTAACAAATAGGAGTTCATGTTACAATGGATTTTTTTTTAATTCTTAATTAATCATACCCTGGACTGAATTTTTTAGGCAACCCACTTGCGATATATTTATTGACATATTTAATTGGATATAAAATAGTTTTCATCCAGTAAACAGCTCGCTGAAGGTCGACCTTACTTGGGATCCCCTACTAATAGCACAAATTCAAAAAATATAAATCCCACTATTGAAAAGATGTGTGATTAATTGGATAAATCTGTCATTAGTTCCATAGAACTTAGAACTTTTTAAGATAACTTAACTCTATATTATATCTTAACTATTTTAAGGGTCTCGGATACCTGCTAAAACCATACTTATAGACCATATAATATTATGATGTTTAAAGCCAATCAAGTATTATTTTTTTGTGAAAACTGTACTTTCTTTATCTAGAAAACTAGAGATTGGAAAAAAGAGCTGGTAAGTAACATTTTTGACATAACCCACCATGTAAGGACCCAAATCACCGATAAAAAAATGGTTGACGTACTCTATTCGTCATTTAGTTTTACAGCTACGGCAGATAGGCGTATTTTCCTTTGTCGGGAATTGGACAAGGAAACTGCCTATACTACTTGCCTACCTTCCTACGCTTGTTTTATGAGAATACGCTTTTTATCACGGTGGTCGGATGGCTTTTTTATTTTTATTGCGTGCGTGCCCTGTCCGCTACCGTCTACGTCAGTTATTTATGTGCTCTATAAAACTGTACATATTGTATGGGTAGGTAGAGTACATAAAAGCTGTGTATAAAACGATCTCTCGCATTGCACTGAGAAACTTGGAAAACGTTTTCTTCTGTAGGTAAGAAGAAGTAGGTAGATAAAGGAAGAAAAATACTAAGAGAATGTATAGCTATCCAATAGCTGCAGCATGAATATTATAGTCTAAAGCTATAAGCTTTTAAGACAAACACTCGATCGATTGATACCAGGAAGACAAATTGAGCATCATCCTATACAGTTTAACGCAAAATACCTATCCAGTATTTTACACTTGTTTTTTAGGTAGGAGTGATAAGTTAGTATGATTTGGCGATAAATTAATATTGTAACTTGTACATTGAAGAAAATCAAGATAGCTCATGTTTTCATAAGACTTACCTAAGTATATTTTTATCTACCATTGGCTTCTTTCCATATTATATCCTACCTCCGCGTTATGCGTCCTCACTTACCTAAGACAGGCCATACGGGACGGTGCATCTAGGATGACTTCTCGAGTTTACAATTATTATTATCCTAATTTTACAGATGCATCTTTTCGACGACAAAATAGTACTAAAATAAAGCACATTATAAAAAAAATTGGTCAAGTGAGAGTCAGGCTTGCGCTCTGAGGGTTCCGTAGTATCAAGACCCGTTCTCAATAGTATTAAAGTAAACTAAACACCCCTGCCAACCAAATTCAAAAACGAGCAAAAAAAACACGTTTGTTGTATGGGAGCCCCCTTTAATTTTTTACTTTATTTTAAAATTACTATTTATTTCTACAGTAAATATATGAAATTCTTCTTCTATTCTGAAATTGATTCTGTGAAAATTTTAAGCGTCTAACTATTAGATAACGTTATCGCTATAGGTACAGCAAAAACAAGCAAAAAAACCACGTTTGTTTTTCCCGCGATATATATCATAGAAACCATGAATTTCCCCGGGATAAAAAGTAGCCGATGAATTCAGGATATAATCTATCTCTATTCCAAATTTCAGCCAAACCTGTTCAGTAGTTACGGCGTGAAGGAGTATTCTTTCGGGTGAATAATAGTCCGATTTATGATATTGTTAATGGGAAAGTGAAGATACACGAAATTGAAAGAAATTTTCTCAATAGAAAGTTTTCCCAAAAGTTGCTCCGAAATCTCTATTGTTTAAATTTTTGTCTGAAACTACAATGGATGTAGGTAGATATATTGTGTGTATTTTTTTTACTTGTGTTGTATTAAGTTCTAAAAAGTTCTTCTTCGGTAATCTTCCCCTAGATTGTGTAAGAAAAACGATTCATCGTTATCGTAATCGTTTACAAATTCTGCAGACTGATTGGTTCCCTGATTTACGCCGGCCAATGGGGGAGCAGAATTTGATAACTATTGCGATGATACGTTTTTCTTACGCAATTAGACCCCTGTTCAACAAAACGCTCAGATTTTTTTGAAAAATTTATTAAAAGTAATTTTTAACTTACAAGTTTTTCTGTGATATTTTCCTACAAAGCAGCCTGTCGCCACTCACCAACGTCTTTGTAAGAGCGTAAGAGTAAGGACAAAAATTAAACTGTCTTGACTATTATTAACCTGAATAGCTAAGTTCTTAAAGTAGGTAATGTAACTAAGTACTCATAGGTAAGTACCTAAGTAATGTAACTAAGTACTCATAGGTAAGTACCTAAGTAATGTAACTAAGTACTCATAGGTAAGTACCTAAGTAATTTTGAGTCGGCGCCAAAGCAGCATTTTCCAGTGAAGGGGCGTGTTGCACCGCCGTGCAAAGGTTAATTACTTCTTACAGTCAGGAGCCAGGTCAGTATTCTAAATAGTTCACAAGTGCCATTTAGGCCAACTTACTTCTGCAGTCTCTCAAAATTATGATAAAGGTGACATTTGATTCGATTGCCTTCTAAATATAGGTTTTTTGAAAAACCAAATGAAGTCCCGCTTGCAACAATTGCAAAAGTTGTGAGCAATTAACTAAAAAAAAAAAAGAGATTTAGTGTTGTTGCAACTATCTCAAAAACTAATAAGTAGAGATTTTTCAAATTTAAAAAAAGATTCAAAAAGAAGAGGAAACTTCCTAAAAGTAAATTTTGAAATCCAGGACCGTAGAACCAATATTTATATTTCATTTTCTTTTCTAAATGGCTCCTGTGAACTATTAGTTATTAAGATTAAATAGGTAGGTAATTAAGGTTTATTATTTTATGCTTTTCAGTTTTCGGCAGTGTAATTTTTGGCATAGTTTTTATCAATCTTTGTAATCCGCAAATAAAAAGTATTTGCAGATTACAAAGTTTGGATCAAAATGTTTTATGTTTTATTTTGACCCTTCGTTAAAATGGTATGTTAATTTGCTTTCATAATATATAGCGCGATACATTTCTATCGAGGCATGACATTGTGGATTGTGTCATGCAAGCTCGCCCTGCAGGCACCCATTCTTTAACTCACAATTTATCAAAGAATGAAAGCACTAAGATTATTTGCCGTACTTCTTTATCCATTGAATGTTTGCCAAGAAAATTTAATATCGTTTCACAAAGCAAACCATCAATGTAAATCTAACTAAGTTAGTGGTATTCATTCAACGTTGAACACTGGGATAACCCCCGGACGTAGGATATATTTATCGATCTGAAAGTTCACGCGGGAGCCCACAGTCCCCGCCTCTAAAGCAATGGCGTAGGCAAAAAAGCCCTTCTGATTCGCCAGACGTAAGCTTTCTTTTGTAGCGAGGGAGAGCGCATGTGCTATTAAGCGCATTTCCAAAATGGCCGCTGGCCCATTATTACGTCCGAGTGACATTTTGATAGATAGTGCATTGCTATTGGTGAATATTGTAAACCAGCGGATGAGATTATTGGTCCGAATTCAGGAAATTAAAATGGTTGACCCGTGATTCAGATATGGTAAGCTTAAGCTTAAAATAGTTCGATAGATGTAATGCAACCAAAGAATTTAAAATTACCTCTAAGTGACCAAGTAATTGGGTATGAAAGTAGGTACCTTTGCTTACCTCCTCTCAAATGTAGTAAATATTCGTAAAATTCGGGTATCATAGTGTTTGTAACCCAAATTCCTCCGAAACGGCTTGACCGATTTTTATGAAATTTTGTCTATGTTCGGTAGCTCTGAGATAATTTTCATTATACCCTAAATGGCAAAACAACGTTTTCTCGGTCAGCTAGTTATTCTATTATGACGTGTAATCAAGTAAGGCATAATTAGTGATCGCAAATAAACTGCCTACTTACCTACTCACTTGGCAAGCTTGGACAGAGGTGACTCTATGAACTTGATTGTTCCTTAAGGAGTCTTGGTTCCTGAGTTGACTTGGAAAAAGTCAAGCAAATTAATAAGTAACTAACGAAAAAATACCTAAGTATGTATGCATTTTCTTTTTACACTGTAAAAAATGACTTACCTTTATAACCGCTATAAAAACACACTGAAAACTATTATAAAAA
Source organism: Coenonympha glycerion (assembly GCA_963855885.1). Lineage (NCBI taxonomy): Eukaryota > Metazoa > Arthropoda > Insecta > Lepidoptera > Nymphalidae > Coenonympha > Coenonympha glycerion. Next base: position 6,799,830 of record OY979637.1, on the reverse strand, counting down.
TCCATCACGCATGGTATTTTATCCATGTTACCAATAATTTTTTTCATAATTCTATCTTGTAACACCTTGATCACTCACGCCACAACACCGTGTCTAAACCTTGACTGATCTAATTCCTTTGTTAAAACCGGCGAGCTTTAACCCTTTGTAACAAAAAGTCACAGATGTAACACTCTGTGCCGTAAATCCTTCAATCTTTAGCACATACTTTGTGATAGAATTTAATTTCAGGGCTGCACAATGCACATATACCTACCTACTTACCGGTGATTTAAAAATTTTGGATCCACGACATCATGAAAGACTATAGCTAAATTCATTTATAAATAAAGCCTACTTGCGATAAACAGCGAGTAAAATATCATTTTGATATCAATCAATCATATTTTAACGTCTCAATCCCTTTTTATGTCCCACTGGTGGGCACGGGTCTCCTCTCAGATTGAGAGGGGTATGGCCATAGCCCACCACGCTGGCCAAGTGCGGGTTGGCGGGTTTCACACACCTTCGAGAACATTTGCGAACTCTCAGGCATGCAGGTTTCCTCACGATGTTTTCCTTCACCGCTAAGCAAGTGATGTTAAGTTTCCTAAAATCATTTAACGTAATTTATATATATTTTATCAATTGAACCCATAATTATTTACTACATAACTATAACCTAATCACGCTAACCCTGCTTGATGCAAGTAGTTATGGGCCCGAATTAGTACCCAAGCTTTATTTTTGGTAAATACCTACACGTTTAAATAACATGGCAGTAGAAACACACCTGGCATTTTAAATTTTTTTATTAATATGAATGTCTATATCATACCTAAATAGAATTAATTTAACGTAAGCACATGGCATAGTAACCACTAAATTGGTCTATACAATATAATATGTATAGACCAATTTAGTGGGTACTATGCGTATATTATACGCATATATACCAACTGCAATCCAGTTTACTACATTTTTTTGGTAGTTAGATAGTTGAGTCCAACCCTGCTGTTTTTTTCTTGTTTACCCATTTTGGGTCATCCATTCAATAATGTAATCAATAGTCGATTTTTACAAGAATACGCATGATAATCACAGCATTCAAAGTCAAAGGATTTACGACGACTATAAAATGCGTTACCGACAGATTTACCAACGTCACCTATTGTGTCTTTTGTAGGAATTATATTATTGGTTGCAGGAATAATGGATGTTGGGTAGGTACCCAAGATGCCGAAGTTGTGCCCTCATAGGTAGCTGCTGTTAGTACAAAAATAGGCAATTCTGCAAAAATACTTATAGCAGAGACGAGCTCACATCTAGGTAGGTATGCCGCTGATTGGTTATAATGCTTGCATCAGTCGAGTCACGTAAGCGCTGATTGGTTAATGTTTGAGTCACTTATGCAGTCAAGGCGTCTATTGGTTGGAGATAGTTGCATTACTATGATTACCAGCGATGATTGGCTGATGTAACTACAATCTTATTTTCGAGAATCACACCCCAGATGGAACGACGACTTGAAGAGATGGTTAGAGCTTGTCTACCTAAGTTGAAATGACGCACCGCACTACTTAGGTAATTATATAATTGATTTGATGAGAGAATGCACATATTAATAACGGCAATTCAACTGTGTAGGAATAACAGTGCAATAGTCAGGTGATAAATCCGACAACGCTCACTGTATTATATTGGATCATTGTTCTGCTGAATATACACAAAAAAAAACGGTTAAACCGTTTCGGAGTAGTTTTGTTACAAAACAATATAATATATTATTACACATTTTCTAATTTGTAAACTTGTAACATGCTCAGCCTAGCGACACACCTACCGAACGTTCCGCCGCCGAAAGTTTCGTTAAATACGCTCGCAATGTTTTTAAAGTTACAGTCCGAATAGAATCTCTTGGTTTCATTGTCAGGAGGGCGTAGTTGTAGAACAAAATATGTACAACAAACGCAGCCAGCGAATAAAACAGTCTCAATTTTAGTTAATAATAAGTCAACGCAATATACTTGCAACATACACCAACACAACCGACAAATAGGCCGTCGGAGCGAACTATCAAACTGTGTCACAAGAGAGCGGCGTTAGTTCTGATTTTGACCACGCGCAAGCTATGACACCCTGCTATACGTTATGGCGCGTTCCCACTGTGTCGTAACGATTAATTTATCGTTATACGACTGTCGTGCTAGCCGTTCCCACTGTCGTGACAATCTGTTGTCACTGCAAAAAATGTTGCAGACGAGAGTAAATCGTGTCGTTCTATATGTGAACACCTCCATTTGAACATATAAGCCACGAGTCCGGACTCACGACAATTAAAACTACACGATTATCGGTCGTCACGACAAAGTGGGAACGCATCCTTACGTTCGGCATCATTCGTACATTCGCGTATTGAACCGAACTTTCAGCGCCGCGCGCCGATATTAAATTCTGCAGTGTGTCGCGGCACCAAAAGTTTGGCACAAAAAAGTACTACAAACTTCCGCCGTAGCGCCACGTAGCGCGTAGCGCGTAGCGAATTGCTCCAAACCAGCGAGCTTTTGTGTGAAAGCTCGTAAGCCGTACAATTTTTGACAAGAAGTACACACAATTTGAACAAGATGGCGTTAGTAGTATTCAAGGGTCACATTATGACACGGAACGTTATTTTTATGAGCACTCATTTGTGTGGTCTGATGGTGTGGTTGTGCGCGTTCTCTATGGACCGCTAAGTAGTTTAGCAGTTTTAGTATAGATGGCGGTATACTATAATACACTAAAGATAAACGTTTCGTGCTGAGTGAAAGTAAAAGACGGTACATTTTCAACTATTTATTTATTAACAACCCAATTAATGTGTAGAAATTATAGAATTGAACCCAATATGCGCGTTCTCTATTGACTGCTAAGTAGTGTAGCAGTTGAAGTATAGATGGCACTATACCATACTTAAAGATAAACGTTTTGTGCTGTTTTTCAAAACAAAAGTTTGAGTTGGTTGGCAGGATGGATTCCTTACATCTGATGATCTGGGTTTCAATTTAATACTCACCTATTTCATAAGATTTTCTTGCGACCCTCGTAGGTACTAGGAAGGATTACATGGGATCATCCGGACGAGTTTTTCACCTACATATTATAAGTGTACCTAATAAATAAAAATCATTCGGTATTTTATTTATTTATTCACAAAAGCTAAGTTTAGTACCTAACTGCTTAAATAGGTAGGTATATACTTACCTATAAATAATTTTCTTTTCTTAGTTGTTAGGTATCTGTATACCTACAAAGATAGATAATATTATGGTAGGTGCATATCATGATAATTTCTTAGGCATTCGATTTGAATAAGTATAACAATTAGGCACATAACAAGGTTGAAGATATCTCTACCTACTCATAAACTAAAAAGTAGGTAAGTAGTTAGAATATAATATACCTATAGTTAAAATTGAAGTTCTTTCTATAGGTACCTAGGTTAAAAATAAGTATAGGTAAGCCGTAAGATATTTCAATCCACGAAGACGAGCCCCACTATGTCAAAATCGTTTATGTTTCATGCGATTCGCATGCAGGAGTTTGACAGAGTGGGGCGCGTCATCGAGGATTGAAAATCTTTATACGTATAATAGTAAGAAGTACCTATACTACCAACTAACTACCTACTTTCAAAAAATTATATCAATAAATGCCCTAGCCAGCATAAAGCTCCAACTTTGGTTTTAATCAAAGTTTTATTCAAATTATATATGGAACATATTTTTTTTTATCTACCTATAGCTGCTTATCTAAGTAGGTACTTAGATGTGCCATAGACGGTACAGGGAATGTCCTATTAATCTATTTATCGGTAAATATTGAATACTGATTGTTCCCCTCTGAAATTTACCCTTAAAACTAACTCATTTCACTTGAGTAAGCACCCTTCCACCCTCGTAACATCCTGTCCCCTTATTTCCCTTACGCAACTTCACCCTCGTTTCCTCCAAAAACAGGAACGAGACAGAGAATGTGACATTTTATTACGAGTGACAGAGACAACAAATTAGGGCTGCGGAAACGCGTCGATTTTGAGTGTAAACTCCATACATGAATGAGGGTCGCATGCTTTTATTAGACTTAGAAGGAGGATTAGGATCAGGGCTGTCTTAAACCTACTGAAGGCCCTGAGCACATTAGCAGAGTGGGCCCTATTTTACTTTGACATTGGACTATTTTGTTAAAATAGTTAAAATGGTAAATACTCGTAATTATAACCAAATTGATCAACCTTTACTCTTACTAATATTTGAAACACGCTGAAATCGGAAATCCTTATTTTCGGACAAGAGTACAATGTACATGTACAAATCAGCTCTTTTATTATTTATTAGGTATACTGTATGCAAGTGGTATTTAGGTATACTTAGTCCCATAGCGGCGGTAAGACCCGTCATGGAGGATTGGCTGGGGCGTCAGCATGGCGCCCTTACCTTCCGGCGGACGCAGATACTTACTGGACACGGATGCTTTGATAAGTATCTGCATCGCATAGGTCGGGAGCAATCGCCCGGTTGTCACCACTGCGGAAACCGCCTCGTGGACACGGCGCAGCACACACTGGAGGAGTGCCCAGCTTGGGCGCAACAGCGCCGTGTGCTCGATGCAGCAGTCGGTGGCCTCTCGCTCCCAAACATCGTTCAGGTTGGTGGATACTAACAAAAAATAAAAAAAATCACCATCATGGCGTTGCGTGTAAAGTAGGTACCTACCTATCAACTCATAATACCAACTATACTTAGGCTTACCTGCTCTCAACGTAACGATTGTTATTTTATTACCTACACCTATAGAAATACAATTACATAAGACTTACGTACACATATTTTAATGCATACAATAGGCTTTCAAAGTTCTCTTGCTTGAGCTTTCTTTCCCCGTTTTATAAAGCTGACTTTAATATAATTTGTTGTACAACTTAAGTTTCTTACTGTACCCAATCCACATTCCATATTCCTTATCAAATCGTGGCACCCCCAAAGCCAGAAAGCACTCAAGTGAAATTCCCCGCGACTCCGTTTATTGCTCTCGTTATCAAGGCAGTTACTTTACGTCATTCGATCGCATTAGGCGTATGACGCACTAATATATACCGGAATTTATGGCGTAGAGCGTGCCGTCGATAATTTCATTTTTTGAGGCATATTCAAGCTTTGGGTAGGTGCCTACCTACTACGAGTAGATGTTTATAATGTTTTTTCGAAACTTCGTTTTATAGTGTGCAATTATAATATTAGAGTTTTAATTAGAGTTAAAACTTAGTATTTAAGACCCACTGTATTACTTAGTTATAACTTGTTTTAATTGCCAAATAAATAAATAAGTAGATATTTACGTTATAATATCTCTACCGCATACTAGTGATCCACGTAGATTAGGTATGTTTTTATTTGATAATACATAATTTGTTAGTTAGGTAAGTGATTGACTGAATGACGACCGAATGGCGCAAACGGTATAGTGGTAAAGTAGTCGTGCTTTCTTCGTCGGAGGTCGTGTGTTCAATTACCCCAACTGCTTATAAAATATCTGTGTGATGAGCATGAATGTTTTCCAGCCTCTGGGTGTTGTAATCATGCATTCCTACTTCCAATTAACTAGTATATACCCATAAAAAACCTATTATAGGTACTCACTTTGGCGCTGGATTGCGATGTGCAGTGTACTGTGTAATGGCCTGATATTTATTAAATAAAAATACTGTTAAAAAATTAGATAATTAGACTAATAGGTATACCTTGGTGCATATATGAATATTCTAAGGCATACAGTTTAGACTACTGCAGTTTCGCCATACAATATTTTTGCAGGATTGGTACCAACAACCGAAAACGTAGCTAAGTACTTATACCTAATAACTATAAAATTGCTCCTAGTACTTTCCCCTCCGTACCTACTACGTAGGTATATATACCTAATTTTCAAATTTTGTTTCTATTAGGTACCTTAGACTAATACACTTATATATAGGTGCAAGAGTATAGGTATATTTTAATCATGCGCTATTTATAATTAAGACGAATTTATATTTATCGGTGTGACACGTGCGTTTAACTACTGCTAGTTTTAGAGCTTTGTATGCTGGGGGTACGACTAATAATAATTATATACTTACTATCTTAACGAATTTCGTCTAATAGATGCGGGCTTGCGCGCAATTAGGGTAAGGTTGCCACTATTGGACCACTTAACTTTAAACTGCCATAATATCAAAAGTATGAGAGTCTATGGATATATGACTCATCAGTTTCTTAGGGCTTATACTCAGGTATTCACAACTGTAATTATAGATTTTTTGCTTTGAGTATAAATACACATTCTAAGAAAAAACATTTTTGGGATGGTTGCCTTGTATGGACCACTGTGTCCTTGATTGAACCACCTAGTTGCTACAATCGGACTTCGGAAGTTTTATCGACTGGTCCATTCATTGCACCCAAGGAGTTTTAATAAATAAAAGGCTATTTTAATGCTTAATTCAGTCTTTGTATTTGAACAGTCTTTTACAGAAATTGGTAATAATCAGCTATATCTAACAAGTTTTAACATATATTTTCAAGTTATGAACAACTTTCAAATATGTACCGATTTTTAATTGTACTAATCCATCTTCCAGTAACCACGTAACAACTTAAAAAATGGAACTGCACATTTGCTGCGAGTATATAAAACAAAAAATCTGAATGCTACTCACAAATTGACACATTTTAATCTGAGATCTCCTTCAGAGCCTACAATCTGCTTTTCCCCTTTAGCTTTGACATTCTTATTGTCAAATCTTCTTTTTAATGTTGCTTTTGGCACACCATATATTCTGCTAGCTTGATTTAAATAAAAAAAGCTCAAAGCTAATAATGCTAATTTCATGCTGCCTTTATTCCAATTATAATACTGGCCTCGTTTTGCCATGCTAAAACAAAAAAATAAAGTATAAATGACGACAAAAAGTTAGTTCCTTTGATTGGACCGGTTCAATGAAAGAAACTTACATGGGTCCATTCATGGCAACTCATTAAGATCCCAATCAAACTATAACTTCAAGAAAAGTATATATTTTTTGTGACATGTTATTAATAGGTTAACTGAACGGATAAATATGCAACCCTACTGCAAATAATTAGAAAGAAATACTATAAAAATCTGTACTTACATGGTAAAGAATGACGCACAAATTTTACATCGGGAGCTTGTGAAACACACCGACGTTCGTCCTTTCTCTACGAAGCCTGCGAAGACACTGAAGGTTGAGGGGCAGGGTGCGGGGTCCAATAGCTAATGTCTCATCGTAACGGACGATTTTTAGGACTGTTTATTTTCGAGAAATCAAAGTGGTCCAAACAAAGCGCTGGTCCAATGATTGCAACCTTACCCTAACCCAAATTATGAAAATCCCTTTCATGTACGGACTACTTTCTCGTTACTTAGTTTATGGGATCATAAGTAATGTAAGAAGGAAGGTAGGTACTTAGTTTTGATATTAGGAAGAAAAATTGAAGAATACGTACACACAACAAAGTTAAAGCTTGCTTCTCATCTATCCCCACGTCCCGAAGTGGCGACAAATCTAAATATATAAAAGAAGAAACTGACTGACTGACTGACATATCAACGCACAGCCCAAACCGCTGGGTCTAGAGACTCCAAATTTGGCACACATGTTCCTTGTGAGGTCTAGGGGTGCACTAAGAAAGGATTTTTAAAAATTCACCCTCTAAGGGGGTGAAACGGGGGTCTGAAGTTTGGATTTTATCAAGTTAAAATACGTCTTCACGCCGCAACTGCTGAACCGATTTGGCTAAAATTTGAAATGGAGGTAGATAGTATCTTGGATTAACACATGGGCTACTTTTCATCCCGCAAAAATTCATGTTTCCCGTGGGATTAGTTAAAAACCGAAATTCACGCGGAAAAAAATCTTCATGCCGCAAGTACACAACCGATTTGGCTGAAATTTGGAATGGAGATAGATTATATCCTGGATTAATAAATAGGGTACTTTTTATCCCGGAAAAATCTATGAGTTTTGCAGGAAAGGGAAAAACAGATATTCACGCGGGAAAAATACTACTTCACGCCGTAATTACTGAACTGATATGGCTGAAATTATGAATTCAGATAGATTATATCTTGGATTAATACGAAGGCTACTTTTCATCCCGAAGAAATTCATGGTTCCCGGGGGATTAGTAAAACACCGAAATTCACGCAGAAAAAAAATTATCATGCCGCAAGTGCACAACCGATTTGGGTGGAATTTGGAATGGAGATAGATTATATCCTGGGTTAATAAATAAGCTACTTTTCATCCCAAAAAATCCATGATTTCCGCGGGAAAACTTAAAAACAGATATGCACGCGGGAAAAATACTACTTCACGCTGTAATTACTGAACGGATATGACTGAAATTTAAAAAGGGGATAGGTTTTATCCTGGATTAATACATAGGCAAATTTTTATCCCGGGAAAATCCATGGTTTCTAAGAAAATAGTTAAATAGCAGACATTTATGCGGGAGAAATACTCCATCGTTATCGGTCACTTCTGAACCGATTGGGCTGAAATTTAGAATGGAGATATCCTAGAATCAACTATTTTTTTCTCGGGAAAATCCATTGTTTTCGTGATAATAGGGAAAAACAGATATTCATCCGGGAGGAAATTTATTCTGTCACGCACAACTACGGAAAATTTTTGGTTTTAAGTTGAAATGAAGATAGATTTCATGTAAATTAACACAAAGGGTACTTTTTATTCCGGAAAATGGATGGTTCCCGTAGAATAGTTAAAACTAAAATTAACGCGTGCGAAGCCGCGGGTATCTGCTAGTAGGTAAAAAAACGTTTGTCCTCGAATTAAACCGGCACTGAAAGATTTAGCATGATACAATAATAAACATTTTTCAGTTTTTACTTAGAACATTTCTTTTATTTTACCTACTTCATGATAGTCTATTGGAGGTTTTGTTCTTTACAGAACTTTATTGTGGAACCTACGTGGAAAGATGAATTAAGTAATTAACGCGTAACCTACCTACTCCTTATTGTTTTTAAAGGTATAGCCATACCCACCTATTAAGCCAATGAAATTATAGGTATACGTACTGTATATTTTACTTACCTTACATATTCTAGCACTTAGACCTGCGCCTTGAAAAAGAACAGTCTTGCTTCTTTTGCGTTTCGCGTCGGTTTACGACGCCGTCGGCTAAGTGCTTGAGCGCGCTAAACGAGTCCTACACGACTACTGCCGGACTCTGTCTTTGTTAGTTTTATTTTTTTTAATCACCGATTAAAAAATATAAAAAGTATTATCACAGATTAAAATGTATTATCGATGCTTGATTTCATATTTTCACATATAGGGGACTACATAAGTCGTAGATATACCAAATTACCAATCGATGTCTAGCTATGGCTCTCTTTAATTGCCACTATAAAGCTCTCCACCCGCAGAGCAGCTTTAGTTTTACTGGTGAATGTATAGACTTCACTACTTTCGTGTTCTGTAAAAAAATCCATACAAAAAACATCCAACGATTCATACAAACAGCACATGAGATAAAATCCTCAGGTAGGTTTACTTAAACCTAGTTATATATCGCTGAAAAGCTCTATGCTTTCAGTAATTATAGTTACATACCTACTGATATTTAACTATAATAATTATAGTAAGTAAATGGCGTTTCGTTCAAAATAGGTAGATATAATACAAAAAAATATGAATACGTTATAGTAACAAGGAAACTTTATCCTTAGGTCCACTTGCGCGAAACGGGAGTACAGTCCGACAAGGCTCTCTTGGCACTTGAGTGACATTGTCAGGAGGGCGCTGTTATAGTACAAAGGCAGCAAGAAAATAAAATATCCTCAATTTCCCTTAAATTTAGGTTTTATTTTAGTTAACATTAAGCAAAAACAACACAATATACAATAGCTATATACCGACAGAGCGAACTATCAAACAGTATCACAAGATAGCGGCGTTAGTACTGATTTTGGCCACGCACCAAGATAGCTTTGTCGTACTGTATTTACATTTTTAACCCTAGAGTCAACGTCTCTCATTGGACAATTTTGACAACTTACTCTGGGTTAGGGTGCTAACTCTGAGTTACCACACTATCCCAGGCCGCCGCAAGTGGGCCTTATTGATCTTTTGTCTTAAGTAGGTATTATTATATTTTATTTAAGAGAACTAACTTTTTAAACAAACAAACGAGGGCTTAATGCATTCATATACAAAAAAAGTATAGTAAGTGCACCGTAGCATCTTAGGTATAGCATGGCAAGTGTGGAGGTAATGTAATAGCTCTGTCGAGAGGCAGCCGCCCTTTAACGGCCTCGTAATTGCGAACTAAAATTAAGTGTTATTTTTATGGTGATTTCCCTACTACAGTACCACTACTTAGTTGCTCTCAATGGCAGAAAGGGTTTTATTAATTGAAACAAGTGGGTAGGTTTATTTGCATTTATGAAACCTGCTTAAAGGTTTATAGGTAGCTATGCTTTATTTATGTGATCTGGGTACTTAAATCTTTCATTCCATTTCACAAAACAATTTATCAAAATTAGTTAAAAAAAAACGGCCAAGTGCGAGTCGGACTCGCGCACCGAGGGTTCCATACCATAAAAGAAGTAAAACATTGAAAGAATCACTTTTGTTCATGAATTTACGAGTATAATTTACATGTAGGTACTTTTGTTGGCAAACCGCAAACGTAACTTTGTTTTTGTCGGATTATTGTTATTATCAAAAAAAGTATATTAGTCACCGAGTTGATTTTATTTTTCCTGTAAAATATACGTTAACTTCTATTGATCGTAATTATTTCAGATTTTTCGATTGGTAAACTTCGGAGATAAGGGGGGGGAACGGTATTTTTATCGACAGTTTGCCCAATAAATCAAAACTATCAGGCATAAAAATAAATAAAAATTAGTTTTAGAATACACAAGTAACGCCCTTTCATATGATAGCCCACTCAATATTGTTATCTCATTTTGAAATTTTATCGACCAGGTTTTCTCCCCTTTTTAAATAAAAATAAAAACAATTTTCAAATTTTTTCGATTGTTATGACGTCGCGTCACTATTACCTATAACTATTCTAAATTTCAAGTCGATAGCTTGAATAGTTACTGAAATAAGCGAGTGTGACAGACGGACGGACGGACGGACGGACGGAGAAAGTCTCACTATAAGGGTTCCATTTTTACCATTTTGGTATGGAACCCTAATAGACAGTTTTATAGATGAACCCTAAAGAATTCGATAGTCAATCTCCGAAGATCTACATCATTAGGTTCTTAACGAGTAGATTCCAAACTCTTTCAAACAAAAATGATTAAGTATTCATTTTAGGTCAGTGCAAGTCTTCCTTTTTTCGCTTCTACCACAGAATTATTTTTCAAACAGGAGATATGCGCGAATTGAATGCCGGGCGATTATATGTGGGTATGTACTATGTGTACTATGTAGCATGTAAGTAATGTATACATAAGGTAGGTATACATATTTTGGTCTGGTGAGAGGCTTCAGCCGTGGCTAGATACCACCCTACCAGCAAACCACGTATGTACCGATAAACGATTAAAAGTTCCGAAGCGATGCTGTGTAGAAACCGTTGGGGTGACTTTACTTACTCTTTCCAAGTTAGTATGTTAACATCTTCGGCTGCATCATCACTTATCATCAGGTGAGATCGCAGTCAGGTACTCTGTACTAACTTGTATAGTGTAAAGAAAAACAGGTACTTAGGTACCTACATACCGACTGAAATCATTACCCTCCTTTATATTTTGCCGTAGACTAACTGAGGTACTAATATGCCATAGGTAATAGTTTGGTTTAAATTTAACTAAAGGTACTCACGTATCAGCGTATAACATGCTCGCATTGTGTATGCGGTATGTATATTTTATCACAGATACCTACTAAAACGAGTTCAGTGCAAGGCATATGCTGAGTTGGCCCGTAGTCATAAACCGACCCGCCATAAATTATTGCAACTTTGTTACTCTCGTATGGGCCTCGGGGATCGGGTGTAGGTAGGTATCTGTACATGTGAGCCTTATCTGCTTTAACCGACTCTGTATAAGGTTAGTCCTATATCCAAAAATGTTTAAATTTAGTTTAATGTATTGGAAAACTTCGATTTCCCTCGCCTTCTTGCGGAATGCGGTCGTCTAGAACCCAAAAAAATATCAAAATTCAAACTCTGCCTTAGTAAAAAAAAAAGAATTTAATTAATTTTAATGTGTATTTTGTTATAGTAATATACAAATTAATTTACACCTTTATGACCTAACTATACCTAATAAACAGCACCGATGTAGGTACATCGTGCCTGTAGGAATGGAACGTAAGGTAGGTAATATTTTTCTAGCAAACACGGACTAAAAATACAATACGTAAGTATTACTAACTTAATTTTATTACTAACCTAACTAAGTATTACCTATATGAAAATGAGTAACTGTACGCATATTTAGGAAAGTCAAACTCTCTGTACCTATATCTGTAACTCCTAATTCCACAGATTAGAAAAGTGTCTAAGTTTGTAGGTACCTATACCTTCACCTAATTCTCTTTGTAAATCCATCTTATTTTAGTTGCGGCTGCCCGTAAAAGTATTTACTAGTAGCTTGTACAGACATTAAGCAGAATATAAAACGAACTTATCTAACGTACCGGCGAAACAGATCGCGTACAATTCCGTCTTTACATCAAAAAGGGACATTATCCTTTCTTCAGAGCGCCCGTAAAACCTTATCTGGGAGAAAGCAAGGCAGGCGAGCGTCGCAATCTACATAGAGCTGATAATGGCAAACCAGTATATCGTGACCTACAATCTTTCATCGGCTCCCTATCAAAATTGGCCACGGTAATGAAAACGGGGGCTATATTCCACTGGTCGCGATATAAGTAATCTTGGTGGAACACAGTGGGAGGTTTACGAGCGCGGGCGGAGAAGGCTTTTATATTTATTAAGTAAGTTGGGCTTTCGGCTGTATTAATCCACCTTTATGGAGGGGTTCTTACTCCTAGGCGCCTGTGGTAAGGGATGCAATGCCAAGTGGGGATAATGTCTTGCAAATTCGGGGTCTTTAAGCGTCAGTAGTTACTTATTACTTATTCGTTATCCTAAAGTGTATTCCAGTTCACGCTTTACGCGGGGGCATCAACTATGCTGTTAAGTATCCATTAAGTTTATTGGTCATCTTCATTCATACAATGATTTACGTCCAAAAATATGACCTGGTTGTATCATTTTCATATGAATGAATTAATTTTTCATATTAATTGTGCCGCAGTTTTTCAGTTATCCCCAGGCATCCTTATTTTTATACCTGGCAGATGATTATTATTCTTCCTAGTTTTTCTACTTGCATCACTATAAGGGCTAGCTAAAATTGTTAATTTTCGTAGTTGAGAAGAAATTGTTGAATTGAAATGAAGACGTTATTCACATTTCTTGACGTTTTTGGTGTAAGACCTATGCCTTATTTACTGCAGTTATTCGCTTAGGTACTTGTTCTTAGTGTTGAGAACATGAAATATTTTTCAGTCAGCATTAACATTTTCTCCATCGATGGTGTTGAAATTAAAATCTGAAACAAAAAAAAATTAAATTAAAATCAAACGGTTCAAACTAACTTTTGCCCGCGACTCAGCTTTCAATAATTCGGATTTCAATAATCCCGCGGGAACCATGGGATTTCTGGGGATTAAGAGGGGAGTTCTGAAGTGATGTGACTATGCATTACTTATTGCATTTATTACATGCATACGGCGACTGATTTTTATTTACAAAGAGAAATCTAAGACAGACTAGATGTAGGTACATTGTAACATGTAGGTATGAACAAACTACGTAGCAACATTTACTTAGGCACATATTTATACGTTTAATCAAAGCGAGCCGCTTTCAAATCAAATTATTTTGTGGTTACCTACTCCACGTAATTTTGTACGGTAAGTATCTAATAAGAAGCGAACCACCGTGCGCCGCGTGGTTGCGGCTACGTGTGGTACCTACGTGAACGTTATCATAATTTTACGGGCTACGTGAAAATGCGCACTTTTATTACTACGTGGACTTTTTATTACGCTTCTAGATTAGAAACCCGAACTGGAGCCAGGTTTTAAAACGGCAGATATTCACATTTCATATTTAACACGCCTAAACTTGCGACTTTGTCCACGTAAACAAATTATAATTACCTAGAGTTTTACCTAATTTTGTTAACCAATGGTATACCTATTCCACGAAAGCTAACAGTCGATGATTGGTATAGACTGCGATTGTGTGCAAAACGATAGACAGGTAGGTATTGGCTCCTTTTTATCCGTTTTAAATAAATAAATAAATAAATAAGCCTTTTATTTTCTCAGTCTTACATTACATTATTTTTTTTTTTTTCATGATCACTAGTATTATTATTATAGTATAAATTGCATGCAATAATTGTTTTTATTCATTTCATTATAACATTAAAATTAATATTAATAATATATTGTATCTGCAGTCAAACAATATCTTGCTCCGTTTTAAATGTGTTAACAAGTATTTTTATGTGAAGATGAGAAACCCTCTCGGGTGAAGGCCTCCTCCAAAACTGACCAGGTTTCCCTTGTGTTAGCTGTCTCTTTCCAATTTTCTCCAGCAATCAACTTGATTTCATCTGCCCATCTTGAGTTTGGTCTGCCGCGCCTCCTTTTACCTTGTGGTCCGGCCCACATAGTGATCTTTTTAGTCCATCGGTTGTCCTGAAGTCTTGCTATATGTCCAGCCCATTTCCATTTTAATGAAAGAGCGTGTTTTAGGAAATCTATCATATTTGTTTCCGCTCTTATATATGAAGCTTTTATTTTTTGAATTTTCCTGATATTTAAGAGACTCCGTTCCATAGCTCTTTGGCACACTTTTATTTTATTTTTTATATCTTTGGTAAAAATCCATGTTTGTGCACCGTATGTAAGGCATGGAAGTACACAAGAATCCATAGCTATTTTCTTTAGGTTTATTGGCAGTTGACTTTTAAAAACTTCTTTTTAAGTTTTTTTTTTTTATCCGTTTTAGCTACATTAAAATACCTATGGTCCCTCATGTAGGTAGGTACATACTCTGAAAGCTCTACAAACGTTTTTGTATAAATTAATATACCTCTATACTTACCTGTAATAGGCAGGTAATAAATTGATAAAAATTTAATGGCACATCATTTATATGAGCTCACGATGTTAAAGAAATGTAAGTAGGTATATTACATTTCTTTAACATCGTTATAAGTTCCTTATTATTCGGCATTTCTAGTCACAGATTTTTTTCTAGTAGGTACAACTTATGTCATGTGGGAACAGTGCTTTGTTTCAACTAAATCTCTACTCCAGTTACCAGCAGGTAATACTATAATTAGATAAACCTAAGGTATTCTAAAGATACCTATCTTCTGTAAGATATCATATTAAATTTAGCAACGAAGCGAAAATAAAATTCGGCCAAGCAAAGTAAAAACGGGGATATGACGCGTGAAGAAATCGGGTCCGTATTTATGACAAGAGTTATTGTTTGAAATGTCTAAGTCGTAATTCCGCGGCATAAAGCACCAGGCTTCTTTGGGCACCCTCCCCTTTTCCGCCCCGGTTTCACCCCGGTATCCACCCCGGTTCCTCCCCGCCCGGGATGCTGTTTTTCCTGCGAAATGGCCCGTTTGAAATTGTTGTTTTATGGAAGTTTTTAGTAGTTGACTTTGCTCTGAGAAAATAATATTAGGTAGGTATATGGAGTGGCAATCTTTAAGCCCGTTAATACACGTCTTTTTAATATGTTTACCTTTTCAGCCATTATTTTTTTATATAAAAACTTTAATAGCTTCTTGTAGACTACCTATAGTTGTGGTTCATGCTTTTGAACTCTTAAAAGCGTTTCAAGTGGACTATCTAAGAGAACAGCTTATCTGCCTACGTAATCGGTAAAAAATGTAACCCGGGAAATATAAATAACATAACCCAAAAATGATAAAAAATATAGACCTCTAAGAAGATGCAAAAGAGGCGGTCGACGATCTCGAGGAAATATTGAAAGCGGGGACCGATAAAAAGTCTAAATAACGACCTGTCACAAAATAATATACAATGAAATTATCTCCACCATTTTAAAGTTGGAACCAGCTCGGAACGCGCACCGTGCTCGCACGCCATTGGTCGGCACTTGACAGCGGATGAAATACGTCGGGTCGCCGCGTTGGGTTGCCCGATCCAACGCAGCGGGTGTCAACATGGTGCCACTAAAATCCCCTAATGAAATTAAATTCCGTACGTTTTAGCTCTGCTCGTAAATAATTGGTGTATCTAATCCGCTGATTAATGAACGTGATGGTATTTTTAATTTTTCTCCCATATCCATTTACAGACACCTACGCATTAGATACGAGTGAAGATCAACGGAAAAAGAGTGAAGCCTTCGAAAACATCTCGAAATAAAACTAACTCTATACTAATACTAATAAAAAAAAATGCAAAAAATCTGAAACGTTCAGAAAAGGTTCGGTAAAGGTTATAGCTGTCTTTAAAATAAATTTCATAGTACCTACTTATGTAACCTACCTATATGTATAGGCAATGATAGCCCATTTACGCTCTAGCAAGTCGGTGTTAGGGGTTGGAGGTTTGAATTGCGGACTCGAAACTTAATACCTCTAAGTTTTTGGAGTTATGTTCGTTTGTGGAAATTAAATATCAGCTGCTAGAATTGAAGGAAAACATGGTTAGGAACCCTGCATGTCTGAGAGTGAAATTAAAGCGATGATCTCAGATGTCATGTGAAGCCTGGCATCCTGCACTTGGCCAGCGTGCTGGGCAAATCTCTATTCTAAGGGATACTCGTGCTCAGCCGTGAATCATAAAAAGGGGTTGGAAATATTAATATTTGTAATATCATAATAGCTACATAACACATTGCTTCGCAAGATGTCCAAGACAACCATTAAAAATGTTTATAAGAGAAATCAATAGTCGATCAATAGATAAATTCTGTGAGATAAATGCTTCAAATGCAAAATTACCATTTTTCCTTCCTATAGTAAAATAGGTACTAGACGGAGCTGGATATAGATCTCAAAGTCACCAAAACGCTAAATATTAGATCATAGGAATGAAGATCAGACTTGATAGAAAATTAGTTTATTAGAGTGCAGCGATTTGATATTGATCATGATGTTTATATAACCGGGCCTAGGTATTGATACACATAATTAAATTAATTTTAGTCAAGAATATATTTAGATCCATCTATCGAAGAGAATTACCAATATCATGATTTTTCTTGACGTATGAACATAAATTAACTGAACTAACTGTCTAAAATAGTACACCCAATAGTAAAAAGCGTAATATTGTTCTATCTAAAGGGCATAACAGTCATAAATCCTCCATCCGATCACTCAGACGCTTTTATGACGGTAGATAGAGCTTACAAATCACTGTCGTATATCGTTTCAAAAAGCCTAGCGATACAATGTCATGTCATAGGAATAGAAACCCCATTTATAAAGCTACTAAACCAGGATCAAATGGAACTTACGTTATGTTATAAGTCTCAATACAACCTTCTGATAAATTATGCAGTTGGTGCACACAAATGATTCCATTTAATTTTTAACGTTATTATTATTTTCGATGTTTTGCCCAGTAAATCAAAAACTGTCATGCTTGAACGTAAATGATGACTGAAAATTACGCAGAGGTAGGTAGTGGTTTTATTGGTATTATCAAATAAGACCTATTTATCTTCCGCGTATAATACATTTATGCCTATGCTGCTTCCTAGTAATACATATTATAAACGCGAAAGTTTGTAAGTAGGGGTTGAGGGATGGATGTATGGATCTTTGTTACACTTTCACGCCGCAACTACTCAACCGATTTGACTGAAATTTAGAACATAGATAGCTTATAACCCGGATTAACATATAAGCTACTTTTAGTCCCGGAAAAATCTATCGCTCCGACGGGATTAGCGAAAAACCGAAATTCACGAGGGTGGAGCTGCGGGCAACAGCTAGTTATAAATTTTTTTTTTATAAGAATTATGGGTCCAGATAAAAATAACATGCTCATTATTTTTTTTGTACAGCAAAGTAACGAACCAATTACATCACATGGTTGTATAGACCAGTAAATCATCAGTAGGTCAGTAAACCAGTTCCTTAGTGGAGCACTACGTGGTGCCGTGAGCTACACGCGGGTATATTGTCCCTCGTAAACGAGTAATTTTGTTACAGTAGGTACTTGTATACCCAGTATCTACGGGGCTCCAACGCGCAAAATTATCAAAAATGCTTTTACGTTTTTTTACGTTTACCGTCATTTTGTGATAGGTACTTAGAATTCTAAACCAAAATGGTAAAAATAAACCCTTATTGGTGCAACTTCATCCGTTTGTCCATCACTCTTGATTTTAGTAAAAATATGTTCGACTGTATACCTGCCTATGACAGATTTTATTAGCATCGACAATATATAAATTAGGTAAATAACGCCTTTGTAACTTTGAATTCATCAAAATTGTAGATTTTTTTAAATAAGAGATTAATGTTTTCAATATACCACGCGATTGCATATTTAAGTGCCAGTAAGCTGAATTTGAAATGCTCCGAAACCTAAACCGAAATCCAAACGTCGAGACCTTTGTAAAGAAAATTCTTTACAAAGATGTCGATGTTTGTAAGGAATCGAAGTTCTTTACAAAAACGTCGATATTTGGATCGATTGCACAGCATTTTTTATATAAGCTCTACCGCTCTACGTAAAATATTATTCGTTTTTCTAAATTCCGGATATCCAACTAATCATATTATTTAAGTCAACTTATGTGTTCTTTAAATTAAACTAACGGAGTAATAAAACCAAAATGAAATAGGAATAAATTAATAACTTGCAATAAAAAATCATTATAAATCGACGCACTTTCAGCCCACCCAGGTTGTAAAATAATAAAACTCATATCATATCTCTCAGTGTGAGACATAAATTATGGAGAAGAAAACCGATATTTCTTTTCAGTTATCGTAAATTACTTAAGACATAGGAGATACCGATTTTTCATTTTTCAATTAAGGTTGAAAAAAAAATTTTATCTACACCAAGTCAGTAGGTTTAACTACTTATGGTGTAATAGTATAATTAATTTGCATGTTAATATTTAAGTCAAGCCCATCAGATTTGAGAATTGATTGAGATTGAATTTTATGATATGGCCACCATATCATGAAATGGGTGTACTATTTGAAGTGTCGCGAAAAGCTGCAATTACGAGTATTTAAAATGCAGAATTCTAATTTTTAGAATTACAAACGGTCAAATTTTGGTCTTTTCGAACTCCACAACTACAGCTGGCTACTTACTTATTTCGTAAAATAGGTACGACCATTGCAATGAAGTGATCATCTCTTAGATCTGGCAACGAAATGTTCAACTTATTAAAATTATTGGAACCAGTAAATAACTCTTATTAACTCTGTGGTTCTTTCAATTAGGAAGAATCATCTTCTGGTGGTTAGTAAAAAAAAAGGAAAATTCTCATCTTAAAACTCATTTTGACTCCAATACCTCCATACTTAGGACTGAGCAGGTGTCGACGAAATTTGCAAATCGAATAAACTCGGTAGGTAGATATACCTACTTAATATTAATATTCATAGGGAATAATCACAGCCCATTCATATCTCAATTCGCACACAGCATTATGACTTCATAAAACCCTGTTTCATGATTTTAATATTTTCTTGCCACATGCGTACCTATACCACTTCTGCGTGAGATACAGAGTTTACGATTCAATATTTATGCAAAGTGCGTCGCCAAATGTGCCGGTGTACCGAAAAAACAGCCACGTCCTATTTCACGTAAAAAGGATGCGACAAAATAAATATACATGGAGCTCGGAGCCACCCTTTTTGTCCATTAAACGACCCGGCTTTTTTCTGTTGCCTCCATAAACTGTGCCCCAATAAATATGTAAATCTACCGAAAAAACTCCATGCTGCCGCCCGGTTTGTGAGTTTCACTTTCGACTGCGCTTAATTGGTACAATTGTAGGATTTTAAAAGCTTCCAAGACCATATCGTGCCAATGACCTTTGTCTCTCAAAACGCTTTTGTGAATTGAATGCCATGAGATCGAAAATTTTATTTTAGACTAGCTTTTGCCCGCGGCTCCGCCCGCGTTGAATTAGTTTTTTCACTAATCCCGCCTACTTTTAAGAAAGATTATTATTTATAATCAAAGTAATCTACCTATATCTGTAGCTAAAGATTGCCTCAGAAAATTTAGGTTATTTTAAAATCTATATGTTTCAAGGAATGTACCTATGTGTGAAGGAGTATTTCCCCGCGTGAATTTTGTTTTCACAAATCCCACAGAAACCATGGCTTTTCCAAGATAAAAGTAGCCTATGTAGTAATTCCAGGATATCGTCTATCTTTATTCCAAATTTCAGCCAAATCGTTTCAGCAGTTGCGGCATACCAATGCGGTAATCTGGTAATTCCTGGATATCGTCTATCTCTACTGTTCCATGTATTAGTGTAATTAGTAATCCATATCCCATTGCTCAACTAAAACACAAACAGTGATACAGAACCAACAAAATGCCCTTTTTCACATTTATGTTAACAATCATTAGCTTACGCCCGCGGCCCCGCTCGCGTTAAATTCGACTTTAGACAAATCCCGAGGGAAACGTGATATTCTCGTTCCCATTCCTATAATCTACCTACCTGCCTAGTGCCTAGCTAATAACTACTTTCACGGAAGTCTTCTTAAGCAATTTACCTATAGATGTAGCTATAGATTTCTGTAGAAATTTTGGGTTTTTTCTATATTCCACGGAAAAATCAACAGTACGATTTTTCCGGAATAAAAAGTAGCCTTTGTTTTAATCCAGGTTATAACCTATCTATGTTAAAAATTTCAGCCAAATCGGTTCTGTAGTTGAGGCGTAAAGGAGTAACAAACATACTCACAAACTTTCGCCTTTATAATGATGTGATGTGATGTGATGTGATAAGTAGGTACATAATACCTACCTATCGAGGTAATCTATATATATAAAAGAATGAGGCATTTTTGGTTGTTCCACGGATTCCGCCTAAACTATAGGTCGTAGAGATCTGAAATTTGGTGCCTAGGTAGATATTAGGTCATGAATTCGTACTAAGACGGGGATTCCAGAAATTCCAATGTTAAGGGGTAAAAATCGTACATTAAAAGGATTTTCCCATACAAAAGTGATTTTTTTTTTCGTTGTTCCAGGAATTCCCGAAAAACTAAAAGTCCTAGAGATCTGAAATTTGGTGTCTAGGTAGATATTAGGTCATGAATTCGTACTAAGACGGGGATTCCAGAAATTCAAATTTTAAGGAGTAAAAATCGTACATTAAAGGGTTTTTCCCATACAAAAGTGTATTTTTTTCGTTGTTCCAGGAATTCCCGGAAAACTAAAAGTTGTAGAGATCTGAAAATTGGTGCCTAGGTAGATATTAGGTCATGAATTCGTACTAAGACGGGGATTCCAGAAATTCAAATTTTAAGGGGTAAAAATCGTGCATTCAAGGGATTTTCCCATACAAAAAAGATTTTTTTTCATTGTTCCAGGAATCCCCGAAGAACTATAAGTCGTAGAGATCTGAAATTTGGTACCTAGGTTGATATTAGGTCATGAATTCGTACTAAGACGGGGATTCCAGAAATTCAAATTTTAAGGGGTTAAAATCGTACATTTAAGGGATTTTCCCATACAAAAGTGATTTTTTTTCGTTGTTCCAGGAATTCCCGAAGAACTGAAAGTCGTAGAGATCTGAAATTTGGTACCTAGGTTTATATTAGGTGATGAATTCGTACTAAGAAGGGGATTCCAGAAATTCAAATTTTAAGGGGTAAAAATCGTACATTTAAGGGATTTTCCCATACAAAAATAACGAACTTTTTTGTTACTGGGCCGATTGCTTTGAAAATCGATATTTGATTATCGCAGCGAGCATAGAGAAAGAATTTATGGTCAGAATTAAAAAAAAGTGGCCGCCATTTTGAACTTTTTTGTTACTGGGCCGATTGCTCTGAAAATCGATATTTGAGTATCGTAACAAGCATGGAGAAGGAATTTGTGGTCAAAATTAAAAAAAATGGCCGCCATTTTGAATTTTTTTATTACTGGGCCGATTGCTCTGAAAATCGATATTTGAGTATCGCATCAAGCTTGGAGAAGGAATTTGTGGTCAAAATTTAAAAAAAGTAGCCGCCATTTTGAACTTTTTTGTTACTGGGCCGATTGCTCTGAAAATCGATATTTGAGTATCGCAGCGAGCATAAAGAACGAATTTATAGTCAGAATTAAAAAAAGTGGCCGCCATTTTGAAATTTTTTGTTACTGAGCCGATTGCTCTGAAAATCGATATTTGAGTATCGCAACAAGCATGGAGAAGGAATTGGTGGTCAAAATTTAAAAAAGTGGCCGCCATTTTTAACTTTTTTGTTACTGGGCCGATTGCTCTGAAAATCGATATTTGAGTATCGCAGCGAGCATAGAGAACGAATTTATGGTCAGAATTAAAAAAAAGTGGCCGCCATTTTGAACTTTTTGTTACTGAGCCGATTGCTCTGAACATCGATATTTGAGTATCGCAACAAGCTTGGAGAAGGAATTTGTGGTCAAAATTTAAAAAAGTGGCCGCCATTTTGAACTTTTTTATTACTGGGCCGAATGCTCTGAAAATCGATCTTTGAGTATCGCAACAAGCATGGAGGAGGAATTTGTGGCCAAAATTTAAAAAAGTGGCCGCCATTTTGAACTTTTTCGTTACTGGGCCGATTGCTTTAAAAATCGATATCTTACTATGACAGCAACCATTAAGAAAGAATTTAAAGAAAGGACGAAAAAAGTGGTTGTAATTTTTTACTTTTTTGTTAATGGGCCGAATGCTTTCAAAACCGATATCGGACCATAGTAGCAAGCAAGCACGGACAGACGGACGTACGGGCAGACAGCGTAGTCTTAGTAATAGGGTTCCCGCGTTGTACCCTTTAGGTACGGAACCCTAATTGAACTATATTAAACTTTTTGACGACCTCATATTTCCAAAATCGATAAGTGACTATAGCAGCAAGAACAAAGAAAGAATTTGTCGTAAAAATTAAAATAAATAGCAGTTAAATACGATAGGAATTTTGGAAATTAAACGCCTGAGGTTGTAAAGCAGAGGTTCAACGTGAGCGAAGCCGCGGGCGTCCGCTAGTTGCACATAATTTTGTGATTTGTTATTACCTACCTGTTATGTGTGGAAAATTAATATAACTAACATCAATATTAAATTTGCTTTGCTTCGCTACAACTTCGCCCATCCAAAATTTGTTTATTTCCATCGTTATTAAATCTTTAATTTTCTTACCAACATCACTTAAAAAGTTTCAACGTTATAAAGAAATCCTTGAAAGTTATCTATAAAACTGTGAGTGATTTAGGAAAGTTAAAATGGTGTTTTGAAAGAAGGCGATCTCAAGCGAGGGAAGGGAGCTGCATCGATCGGCCCGGGCGCGGGCGGTCGGCCCCTCCAAGGGATACGCACCCCCACATCTGCCTCTCGTATAATTAAGTCAACATACATGCACAATCACATATGTTTATACAACTTTACAAATAATGCGTAAACTGATACTAAATTATTGCTTTCGATATCAATAAACAGCTTTAGAACAAGTTGGCTCAAATTGGCAAAAATAGAAATTAGGAATAGGTAGAGAGGAAAATTTTTCTTATTGAAACTCTGACTGCAGGTATCTGATTTAATCGTATAAGCTTTGGAGGTAGTTAAAAGTTTGCAGTTTCAAAAGAAGTAAGTACCTATAGGTAAATATTTTAAACTGAAAGAGGTTGACGTGGAAGGTATTCTGGACATCATAAACCCACACAAAGGCACCGGGTTAAGAGCACCAGCCACATTATCATTGTCGTAATTTATGTTGCAAAAAAGTAAAACCGCGAACGATCGACACGAAAAGTCTTCAAAGGATACATTTTTCCTTAATGAATGCTATTGATCGGTCGAGGCTATAAGCGGATAATTTACGACTACCTCTACCCTCGGGTTCTGTTGCGTGCTCTGAAGGTGTGTTATTTATACCCCCTTTTTTATGCCCCCTTTTTTCGCAGCTCGTAACGGCTGGCTATAAAGGGGACGTAATTTTAATTTCATGATTGGAAAGCTCGATTGGCCGGTTATGTGGCTTAATGAGTTTATGCTGGCAATGAGTGGATGCTAACGGTGCAGTCAGCCGCTGTGCATCGACTCTCTCCACTGATCCAGATTTTTTGACACGATTACTCGTATGCATAAACTCGTACCTCTACTATAAAATGCAAAAAGTCCACCTAATAGAAACAAAATAGAACGATGTTATTTCGTATAAAGAGTACCTATGATCAAGTAGGTAACATGTTTTCAATCTTTCAGCTATCAAACAGATACTTAGGTGCGCCGTGCAATAATTAATTATTGATATCACCATACCACATACCTACTGAGAATAGCGTAAGAATTTTCAATGTACTTAAAGCTTGCTAATGAGATTACCACCATGTAGAGTATGGAATCGACTGTTATTTTTACTAGGTAAGGTAAGTAGTTGTTTTAATTAACGGTCTTATAACGATAAGCTTGGACCCAACATCTCAAGAGGCTTCCGCTCGACTGTTGGATCAAGGGCTGTATACCGAGGGCAGTGATCCTGGAATTGGCACGTATTGTGGGAGGTTCTTCACTCTGGAGCCCTGACTATCGATGGATTGGGCCCTTTAAGCTCTGCAATCGGTGGTGGAACCAGTTTTTCAACATTTTTAAACGTGATTTCTTTTTACAAAAATAGTATATAGACCTGCATTCCGAACTTGGCGGTAGAGTTTTTGACTTTTCATGGGCGCCTATTATTTAGGCCTATGTGAAAAAAATAAAGAATTTCATTTCATTTATACAATACTAGGTGGCAAAATACGAACGGAATGTGGGAGGAAAAGCTACTTAAGTTTTTCCGCAGACCAGAAAAAGTAAGTCAAGTGCGAGTGGGGCTCGCTCACTGAGATTTGCATACTATCAAGATCCATTCCCAATATATTCGAGCAAAAAAATCACGTTTGTTGTATGGGAATCTCATTAAATATTTATTTTTTATAGTATTTAGTATTTGTTATTATAGCGGCAATAGAAATACATCATCTGTAAAAATTTTGCTGTCTGTAGCTCGGTTCACGGTTCACCTATATCTGGCGACAGACGAACGGATGGACGAACGAACGGTTAAGTCTTAGTAATAGGGTCCCGTTTTTACCCTTTGGGTACCCAAACCTAAAAATAACACCTAAAAATAGGTTTACTTTTATTATTAACCGGCCAAGGAGATACGTATACCAAGCTATCCCTCGCATTTCAAGCTTGTGAAGTGGCGCGGGACCCTCGGTGGTCGGTTATTTATTAAAGTTCCACATCTCCATAAATAACTCGTCACTTGAACGTTGGGATTTCGAGGATAGGTATTTAAAATGAGAACGCACAGTTCGGCTTCCTTTCGTTCATTCCCACACCATATTGAAAAAGATAAATCTCTGTCGCACCCGCCCTCCGTTTCGATCCATTAAACTCGACTTTTTGTGCCTGAAGAAATATGTTACCTAAAAATATATCTAACTTGCCTGTATATTATGTAGGTAGTAAATGGAGGTTCGGATGTCTCAGAACTGGTTTAGATGAGCCGTCTTTAGAAGCTACAATGTAGCCCCCTTTATGTTCATAACGCATATTTTAACGTGCATTGAATTTTAATAAATCCTATAATAAAACATGTACTCCCAGTAAAACTTTCAAACGATGCAAAAAGCAGAAACCTTGGTTGATTTATACCTACCGCCTCCAACGTGTGAGGATTATACTTTAACACTTGGATGTACCTCAGTATATTATATTTTTCACCTCTTTTATCACTTTGCAACATTGTAATGTACCTACGTAGGTACGCATGGAGTCACTTAACGAAAATATAGCGTATTAAAACGCATAAAGAAAACAGTGTTTTCAGTAAAATAGTGGAGTATAAAGGAAAGTTGTATAAAAGCGTCGTAACTTTGGACATAAATTTTGTGAATGGCTTGAAAAGAATCTATGGCGAGAGAATTGTTAATAAAGATATAGAGCGATGTAATACGGGACATTAGTGACGTTTTATGGGAGCCATGGCGGATCCCGTGAATGCACCCGCACGGCGATGATGAAATTATTGCAATTTATCAAACTGAAACGACTTGTAAATGGTCACGACTGTAATTGTTATGAGGTGACTGAATTTAATGTGGTTACTTATGATCATTTCAGCAAGCCGTGATCAAATGAAAATGAAAATCTTTATTTTTCCCATCGACAATAGATAAAAATTGTAAAGATAGGCCGATCCGAACATTCTAGTATAACAGTAACAGTATAAGGCCACGCGGTGTTCGGTCCGCTGCCGTTGACCGAACTACCGCGTGGCCTTATACTGTTGGTACTAATGACACCCATAAATTGGCTACATTTTTTGGCGCTGTTCGCCCTGTCTTTAGTATACAAGTCTGTGTCATCGACGTAATTTACAGGCTCTTATGAAAAGTCATAACTCTACCGACAAGTTCAGTAAGCAGGTTTCCACCGAGAGCAGGTCTTCTCAACATGTGCCGAGTTTCTTCAAACAAGCATGTTTGTTCAAAATATCATGTTGTTGTTGAAAATATCATTTTATATACAATTTTTCTTAACAATATGTTAGGTACGTTATTTTTCTTAGTACATAGTATGCAGAAAGTATAAAATATCTACAAGATTCTTATGGTATTTCGTGAGTAGACGGAAGCAAATCTATCCATATTTTCGTGGAAAATCCCTGTCCTTTAAAAAGCCTTGACGGTCTTTTCAGTATTTGGTAATGGATAGATATTTTTTCTCTAATTATAGTGGTGTTTCAGGTAGCTACTTCGATCAAAATGCTTCACAAAATAGTTAGGTACCTACCTACTACGTAGTTGTAGAATATCTAAAATATAATCAAAAGCATTTATTAACGTGGTTGTACGGAACTTTCCGTGTTCTAGCCTTATTCTTAACTGGTTTTTTGCTGTCGTATTAAATACTTAATATCTGGGTGACCGAGCTTTGCTCGGTAGTATATCTATCGCCCAATAGATGGCAGCAGTAGTCACTTTTTTTTTGGTAAATGTGACATTTTGTAAAAATGAATCCTAGCTAGATCGATTTATCGCCACCAAAACCCCCTGTATACTAAATTTCATGAAAATCGTTCGAGCCGTTTCCGAGATTCGGATTATATAGAAATATATATATATACAAGAATTGCTCGTTTAAAGGTATAGGATATTTTTATTTAACATGACATTCGTTGAGAGAAAAATGTTTTATGCCACATGCACTGGCTGGCTTAATTAATACGGAGTAATGCTAATTAAGAACTGTTACACTTTATGGCATCATCAGTTGTGTGTGCAAAGCCGCGGTAAAGGGCTTTGGAATTTTAATGTCAGACTTGTCTATGGATCAAAATTTAATTTCGTATAATTAAAAATCAAACGAACTTACCAAGTGAAGTTCGATTGTAATTATGCGAGCAACTTTTTTCGATGCAATTTTGATTTACGTTTTGTATATGCGGTCCCACGCATCAGCTTACAACACGGAATTTTAAATTTATTTTGATATTTTATTTATTGTTTTTTTTTTTTTTTTTTTTTTTTTTTAATGTTGGCAACACTTTTTTTTTATATATAATGGCAACACTATCTCCCCACTCCTATCAATACTATATATAATTCCTCACGAACATTAACTCGTCATTTTGTTGATAGTTGATTCAAATTTTATATTTGTTTTGTGTATGTCATATACATACATATTTTAGGGTAGGGCATAATGTTTAAATTTTATCATGAAAGTTTAATAGGGAGGGTGTGTATAAATTGCATCGAAAAAAGTTGCTCGCATAATTACAATCGAACTTCACTTGGTAAGTTCGTTTGATTTTTAATTATGCTTCGCAACTTTTTTCTTAGCAATTTTGATTTACGTTTTGTATGATGTTCAGAGGAACAAATATAAAATTTGTTACATTGGTTTGTTACATAAAACAAAAAACATAACATTGTTTTTTCCAAATCAATATTTTTTATTAAGTAAACATGTTATAATAATAACATGTCATCTTATTATTTCGTTCATTCTAGAATGGATCGCGTAAAGTCTATACCTATATAGAATTTAGCAAAAGTAGATGGAGTTTGGCTCCAACTTGTAGTATTATTAATGACATTATTTTATTGCCCTGATGATATTGAAATAGGAAAAGGAGCTTTGAGACATAAGACTTTAAATATTTTTATACTATATTATTATTGAGTATATCAACGACGGCCGTCATTAGCCATAACAAGAAGTCTGTATAGCCGACACAAAATTTTTGTCAACGATATTATTTGTTTGTTTAATTGTTGCATGGCGTTTGCTTGAATATGCTTTTATCAAATACAGTTTTATTGTAAAGTTTTCTTAATAGGGTTAAGAGTTAGGATGACATTTTTGTATCAGTTCTTATTTTTATGAAATCGAATAAACGAATAATCGTTGTTAGTTTCACGAATGGAATTGGTATATCTTTAATATATGTAGCTGGACAAACATAATTAAGGATGGCAATTTCAACAAGTGTTATTAGTGTTTATCACTATAATATAATATGTTTATCAAAGCTATTGTATGGACCTTTTACAAGAGCCTGTATGTTAGGCCGATGTGAAATAAAGATATCTTGAATTTAAACCTGAATTTAGTTGAAACGTGTCAGGACGAGAAGTCTATTATATTTTAAATTTTGGCGGCGTAAAGGGTCGTTGTAAGCTAGTTTTAGTGCTTTAGTTCAAGAACCATAAAGACAATCACTCCCAAATCCAAACGTCATGTGTTTTGGGTTCCCAATCCAAAGCTGTTGAAAAACAGAGACACGATTCGTAATTGAATTGAAATTCTTGATATTGTTTAATTGTTTTATCTTCGAAAAGGTTTGCACTTTATGAGCAGTTTACAGATTATAGAGTAAGAGTCTTCTTCGAAAGAGTTTCCGGGTTGAGGTTCTCATGTGGCCATTGTTCAGAAAAGTAACCTAGAACAATATCAATATCCACAGATCATAGTGTATTTCGGTTGAGCTGGCCTGGACCTAAAAGCTCAACTATTAAAAAACCTCTTTATTCGAAAAGCATCTAACATATTATCATCATATTATAGTGAAAATAATAACAATAGTGCAGATTTGTGTGAATGAATTCTCACACATTTTATACCTTAATCCAAATCTTTGTCTTAATTAATAAATATTCGTTAAGAAAGTTTAAGACCACAGTAACAATTGTATTAATATGAGTATATAATTATAATTATTTAAATTAATTTATAACTAGTTTTTGTAATTATCAAATTTTTCTGTCTGGTATAGACATCTTCAGATATTTTTTAAAAATAAGTAACCTTTCAAGAAGCCGAGTGTCCTGTGGTTACGAGGAATCCTAAAAGGAAATGTACAAAAATTAATTTCAATATCATAATATATGAGCAAGTTAATTTTTTAAGCAATGCAAACCGCGGCCGTAGGGACAAATATGAGTACAACATTAAAGCCGTTTGCTTTAAATACTTAAAATCACTATAAATAGCGGTAACGCATTAAATTTTAAATTTTTTCCAGGATTCCGTTAAGGCATCAACGTTCCAAACATCAATCATTTAACAGTCCGACAAGGCTCTCTTGGCACTTGAAGGAGGGCGCTGTTGCAAAACAAAGACAGCCATAAAAAATCTCCTCAATTTTACTTAAATTTTAGTTTAAAATACTTAATAGTTAGCAAAAACAACATAACATACAATAATGATATACTGACAGAGCGAACTATGAAACATTAGCACAAGATAGCGGCGTTAGTTCAGACTTTGGCCACGCGCCAAAATAGCTTTGTTGCACTGAATTTGTGACGCGCCGTCTTGTCGCAATGGGATCGGGGGCGCCTCGGCTGCGTTCGGCGGCGGTCGTACTGCGCGAGCGATGGCAGCACCCTCGACCTGAGGCGCCGCTGTGGTTGCCGGTTTGCCGAAGGACACTCTGTGGCGCCCGCGAATAGTAGTAGTGACAACTGACAGTAATGTGATTGATAATTTATAATCAATAAAAATTCCGAGATTAAAATCAGTGTGTTAATCAAAATTTTCAAAAAGCATGGTCTGCGAATTCCTATTTGGTGCCGTAAAAGTATTAGCTTCTATATTTTCTATATTTGCTGACTATCAATTATATTAGGACTCAAAGGAATGTTATATAATTTAAGTTTCATACCATTGCCAGATTTTTCTGGTTATTTTATTAAAATGAGGGTACTTTATGCTTTATATTCGATTGATATAACGAATTGCGGTTGTATTGTGAAAATCTTAATGGAATATATTATGCAATAAGAATGTTAATATATTTAAGGTAAGAAAAGCCTAGCCTTTCAGTTTAAGTCGCAAGAGGCAAAATTAATTTAAGTAACAATGACCGCACGCCTCAATATTATCCTATAAGGCGCCACAGCCAGATATATTTTCGTCAGAAATAAAAAAGGTGTAAACAAGTTGATGAAATCATAAAGGTGAATAAACACTTGATATTATTAAACAAATAATAAATCAGAATTATTTTATGGTGTTCTATTACACATAAGTAATTTGGTACTTGTTGTAGTAAAATGGTGTACATGCAACGGAAGGAAAGTAAATTCGTAAATGTTTTTAGGGTAGTTGCATAAATAATATTGAATGACAATTTCATATTAGAAACGTCGTATTTCCGTTGCGATTGAGTGACAATCAATAAACGATATGTCAGAAAATGTAGTTTGGTGTTATTACTTAGATGCTTTACTTAAAGTAAGCCACCATTTTGAAATTATTAGGTTCAAAAAATGTATACAGATTGTTTATGTTAAATCTTCTGATGCCATTACGTTCTATAAATATAATATAGTAGATAAAGATTTAGAGAAGTAGTGATAACTAAACGAATCGCTTTATTTTCAAGTACTTCTTATTTATTCTGGAAGTTTAATGCTTTTTGTCGTGATATTGGACAAAAACAAGCACTGTTCATTAAAACAGGCGTATTGTCTCAAGGAATATTCCCTTGATCCAAGATAATATAATGAAACCATTCGTAGTACAAGACCAAAACTTGTGAGAAAGAAACGTTATCGTCATATTGTGTACGATACCTCTTTTCGCGGTCTGGGTGTCTTCAGTGTGGCGCGGCGGCGGCGAGCGGTCGCGCGCCCTCAGCACGGCGCGGAACAGCCTCACTGTTATGCTGCAGGTAGCGGTGCGAAACAGACCGGCTCGTCGCTGCCCCTTGTTTGCCCATCACGAGATGATGCAGGTGTTTGAAGTTTAATCGATCTTAATGACCGTTAGATTTTTGCTAGAAAGTGTCTATTAGTAAACACAATACTTATTGATCTACGACGGCCCTCTTTTATTATTATGGTTATGGCGTGGTGCATGTAGCACAAAATATTGCACGTGTCATGCAGCTTTAATTACATATATATATATATATATATATATATATATATATATATATATATATATATATATATATATATAGAGATCTATTCTTCCAATTCCTACTTGCGTCGCCTTCGATCTATTCTTCCAATTCCTACTAAAATTATGCTCGCACAGACTCTTCTCCTTCCTATTCTTGATTACGCTGACGCAAGCATTGTCGACTTAAATGAAAACCAATTAAGTAAGCTTGAGAGACTTCAGAATTCCATTATTAGGTTCATATTTGGTTTACGCAAATATGACCATATCTCACAATTTCGTTCTCGTCTTAATTGGTTACCTATCCGACTTCGCCGGAATCTACACATCCTTTCCATTCTGTACTGTGTTCTGTTTCATCCTTCTGCGCCCCATTACTTAAAAGAGAAATTCAATTTTGTAGGTCAACCTGGAGAATTGCTCCGTTCTTCGAGGAAACTTATTTTGATGATGCCTGCGCATAGGTCTTCCTTCTTTCATAAGTCTTTTACGATTCAGGCTATTAATCTTTGGAATGCCTTACCTCTCGATATTAGAGAGGCCCAGACTATAGGACAGTTTAAAAGACTTGTGAAAGATCACTTTATATCCCAGTTGCCTGAGTGCTGATGACTAACTGTCACCTATAAATTTGTAATCTCAATACTTATTATATCCTCTCTTGTTCTATTGTTTTGAGGATTATTTTTATTGTATTTGTATTATTTTATATATTTATATTTATGTATATACATATGTATATATTTGTATTTATGTACAAGTATATATAATATAGTTTAGTTTATAGTATAAGTAATTTATTGTAAGTAGTTTATTGTATTTATTTATTCTGGCACCCCGCACCACCAACCGCGTATCCAGTTTCAAATATTCCTTCACATTATTATTGGTTGCCTGGTAGAAATCGCTATGTAGCGATAAGGCCGCCAAATTGTACTCCTAAGTTTGTTTGTATTTAATTTAAGTATTTCTTTTCTATATTTTATTCTGTGGTGTGCAATAAAGTGTTTATCTATCTATCTATCTATCTATATATATATATTCATTTTTTATGTAGCTGCGAAGTTCTTGTGCAATCTGGTTCTGGGCCGAATAGTCTTATAACGTTTGGACACCGGTCCAAATTGATCCGCAATCGGCGGTGACTCGGTAACAGCTTACGGATGATCTGTGTTGAACGTGGCTTCGTTATGAGACCATCGAAGTATATTTAAGACACTGTCTTTAGTAAAATATTTCTGCTTACGATTTCTTTGATATCCTTATTGCTGGTGCTTAACGCGGCTAAGGCGTTACCGAGTCGCTACAGAATTGTGAAGGTAAGAGCCCAGATTTTGGCAAGTACGCATCACTTTTAGGGATGGATACAACCCAGGTTATTAGTTGCTCGCATCCAGATGGCAGCCGATGATCGTGATCCACAAGTTTTGTCGTACAGAATTGTGAAGGTAAGAGCCCAGATTTTGGCAAGTACGCATCACTTTTAGGGATGGATACAACCCAGGTTATTAGTTGCTCGCATCCAGATGGCAGCCGATGATCGTGATCCACAGGTTTTGTCATACAGAATTGTGAAGGTAAGAGCCCAGATTTTGGCAAGTACGCATCACTTTTAGGGACGGATACAACCCAGGTTATTAGTTGCTCGCATCCAGATAGTGGCCGATGATCGTGATCCGCAGTATTACGAGAGACCATCTTGTTTCATCCGCGCACGTAAGTGGCGCCGCCGCGCGCGTAAGTGGCGCCGCTGGCCCAATGCTGCCATCTGCCGTCTGCGTGACCGTAAACAAGGCACGCTAGTCATGGGCGACAACAGCAGGTTTTGTCATACAGAATTATGAAGGTAAGAGCCCATATTTTTGGCAATTACGCATCATTTTTAGTGATGGATATAACTCACCCAGTGCCAGCCGCCTGTTTCTTTCCGTTTTTACTCTTCTTCCCCATGTTCGTAGCGGTGATAAGATTTGAGCGGGTTTCTGTGATGTGCGTAGGCTTCAGCACGGAAACACGTAATGACGAGTTAATGTTCGTGAGGAATTATATATAGTATTGATAGGAGTGGGGAGATAGTGTTGCCATTATATATAAAAAAAAAAGTGTTGCCAACATTAAAAAAAAAAAAAAAAAACAATAAATAAAATATCAAAATAAATTTAAAATTCCGTGTTGTAGGCTGATGCGTGGGACCGCATATACAAAACGTAAATCAAAATTGCTAAGAAAAAAGTTGCGAAGCATAATTTAACTCATTAAAATTTTAACCGTTAACTTAGTTTTGAAAACAATACTTATGTTTGAATATCTAATATATATAAATCTCGTGTCACAATGTTTGTCCTCAATGGACTCCTAAACTACTGAACCGATTTAGTTCAAACTTCGTGAATATCTGTCATTTGGTCCAACTTAAAAGATAGAATAGTTTTTATCCCACGTGGACGAAGTCGCGGGCATCAGCTAGTTATATAATAAACTGTAAGTTAGTAAGTATCACAATTTTCAAATTAAAAGTGTGATACTTACTTTTGCAGGCCAGTGTACCTACATACAAATATTTTGAATTTGGAACTTTATTTTATCAAAGAGATTTAAAAATATTATTTTTTAGCTTTAAGTTTAGGTAGGTACAAATTAAATATTTTATATTATAGCCTCTTAACTTTGACAAATTAATTTTGAGTAACCTGCCACGCACTTTTTGCCTACTTACTTACAGCTTCATACCTAAAATTCGGAGTGCGCTTGGCCTGGTACTACTTACTAAGAATCATTTATCATGACACTTAAGAGTGAAGCTTATCTTCAAATATTTATATACCTACCTATATTTATATATCATATCATATTATAGAAACGTTTCCACGGTACCTATTTCAAACCGGCCATAAATGTCTCGACCAGGATAATATTTTACGATGCCTTATGCGAGGCGGGCGGCG
The DNA here is from genome assembly GCA_963855885.1 of Coenonympha glycerion. Taxonomy (NCBI): domain Eukaryota; kingdom Metazoa; phylum Arthropoda; class Insecta; order Lepidoptera; family Nymphalidae; genus Coenonympha; species Coenonympha glycerion. The sequence goes on along the minus strand of OY979637.1, from coordinate 6,765,152 downwards.
GAGAGTGGGGGGTGGCCCTTATCTGCCTATACACATGTGGAGTGACATTCAAATTTATCGACTTAAAAATATCCACCCAGATTAGAGATACAGCATCCTCCGCAGTCTTGATAAAATATTATGCTAAGCACAAAAATAATCATCTGTTGTTATTCGTTACCTTTTAATGTTGTCTTGAAAGACTGCCGGTTGCTCAATGAATATCCAAAATCATATATAATAAGTACTATTGTGATTTTTATTCTGAAACCACGAAATATATCAAAAATTATTAAACCATGTGAAAAGTTGTACTGGTGGTAGAACTCTTCTTTCAGAGTTCGGCCGGGTAGGTACCACTGGGATAAATTACTCTACTAACAATATTCCCCAGCCCAACATAATATAAGAGTCTTTTAAAAATCTTTGCTTCATCTCAATACAATCCGAAACATCAGAATGGACAATGGCTATATATTTCCTTACGTATAAAAAGACCATAGATGATAGTCAGTCGGTTAGGATCGATAAGACCTAGGTAAGAGTTAAAAATATTTGTGAACCATTATCTTACCCTTTCCATATTGCGGATGATAAAGTTTAAATCTGTTCATGTCTGTCTTAACAGAGCCATCTTAATATAAAGTCAGGAAACAGTAAATAACATGACAGTTAATTTTTATTTTAAAAAATTCGGTAGTACCTATCTCAGAGTTTTACATTCAAGTTCCACATAAATTGTAGAGATGGCGCTATACGGTATAACGTAGCGATAACGCCAGTTACATGATTTTTGTTCACCCTAAAAGTGAAAAATTTTAAACCATACAAAATCTGCTAAGCCTATTTATTTACGGCTGTAAGGGTACTCCAGTCTTACTTGAGCCCTACGAGTACGTCCTAGCCCTAGGTTCTTTGTGCATTCCGAGTTTCAAGTCACCTACCTACTTGAACTTAAAGGTTCTGATGTCTGTAATTTCTGAACTACAAAAGTGATGATGATAAGATTCGTATTGGAATAATCTTTAAAGAACCTCTTTCTAACAAAAAAAGAATGCATGCAATCGGACAACGCGTTAATGAATTATAACTTAAAAAACGTTTGGACTTTGATGCCGTCTTCCAGGGAAACCATGATGAATTTCGGGACAAAAAGTATCCTATGTCCTACCTCGGGGTATGAACTATAATCATGTCAAGTTTCATTTAAATCCATCCAGCGGATTAGCCGTGATGCCCGGTCGAGAAACAGACAGACAGACAGACAGACAGACAGACAGACAGACAGACAGACAGAAAAAAATTATACAAATTACAGTTTTGGCTTCAGTATCGACTAAATAGTGTCCTCCAACAAAAATTTTCAAAATATCTTCAATGTACAGAATTCGACCCTTTACAGTTTTATTATAAGTATATATAAAAGATAGATATACCTAAATGAAGCACTTATCTTCTCTCTAAATATGAAGGCTTTAGCTCACTGTGCGTTACCAAAGCTTTGAAACTATCGTGAAGAGCTTTCACGCTTGCAGGTTTCGTCAAGCTGATTTTGAACAGGAACAGAGCATGTGACATTCCTTTCGTCAAATGCAATATTCGTAGATCGAACTCGTTACTCCCAAAGACATAGCTGTTCAACGCTAGGCTATCGCAATTCGTAACTTACATACATTGTGTTATCGTACTAAAAATATCTATGGTAATATTACATTCACATATGTATTCGTATAAGCGCTACTTTTGAAGTTTAAAAACAAAATATTGAAAATAAACCTTTTGTTTGACTTTACATTCAAATATTTACGAAGAGCTGCTAGTTTTCAAATTCTGTTACAGCTCGCGAAACTAGCGTTCACATGTAAATAACAGGGGGTCGGGAAGACTGTACTGTGGTCTTAATGGTGTTTGTCTACCAGAGATGTGCTACGTAGATATCGCACGTTTTGCGTCAAATGCACAAACATAATCGATTTATTTTTATAAAATATGAAATCGATTGAGAATCAAGCACCATATCAGTGCCGTTTGAACACAAAACCATACTATTAACCATAATACCAGTACAGAATACCAATTCTGTGACAAAACGTACAATAGCAACGTTCTGATGGACAGGCACCTTTATGAGGTAACGGTAAGATGAGGTATGCCGCTGAATAATTTATAAAAGAAACATTGCGGGAAAGTTAGTTCCTATTAGTACTGTAACATGTGTAGGTACCTATAGAGCCTACATTAAGTTGCAAGGTTTTATTTTTTATCGACATTCTACCAATGTAGAGCATCACGCTACGAATCTACAAATGCTACGAAATTGAACATTAATAGAGTAGTTAGTTACATTGGATCACTGACTTCAAGATACACTTATAGTTTTATCACTGACTTTAAGTTTTAAAAGTTTAATAAAATGCACTTAAGATTTGAATACTTGTTTAGCAATCCATCTATACAATAAACACTATGAATCTGACTAATAAAATTTACGATTACAAAAATATTGCATATGGTCTCATTGGTAAACTCCTTCTTGCAGACAGTTAAAAAGGCTTTAAACTTGAAAGTATATTGCTGAGGTTGCATCTTGCAGAGTTATATAAAATACCTGATTCCCAAAACATCTAGACTCCTTTGGAATAAAAGTTGTTAATAATTAAGATACATCAATACATTATGAACAAGAATTGTAAAATGTTGTATTTAAGAGTAATATACCCGTAGGTAGGTTCAAACACTTACGTACCACTTCGCTTAGGAACAGATTATTGGAGCGCGCGTCCACACTCACAGTTCTTCGCTTCCTGATGGTGATACTAGGAATCAACTTCTTAGCGATTCATCATAAATAAATGATGAATTTTCGTTTAGGATTTATTAAACGTTGACTACACTCGCTTGTGTTTCAAATTATACTAACACAGACTAAACGTGGGCTCGACCAAGTTATATGATGCCTATAAACCAAACCGCATCTATTATTCCGCTGGTCGAACTGCCTTCCAGCTGACGTGGTTTTAAATACGCTTTATGGCCCAAATAATTTCGGGCTGTTGACCCAGTTCTGTGCCATAAACGTGTTAATTTTAATGAGGCGCGATTCGCTGGTAGAAATCAAGCTAACAAAGTAGATAGCAGAATGCTAAAGTGATTTTGTAAACGTAATGCAACTTCAAGTATGCAGCTACTTCTAAAATCTTTTTAAAGATTTGGTAAATCAAATTGAATGTTATCAGTAGCTATGAAGGCATCAACAACTTAAAAGTTCTATAAACCTTGTATGTGATGACTGAACATGTTTAAGTCGCTATAACAGCTTTAATTACTTGTTCTTAAACGAAGTGAGAACAAAGTCGGCTGCTAAGCTAATATTATCAGCGGTACACTAACACCTTGGCGTAATAATTGCAAAGTGTCGTGGCAAAGCCGCCGCTCAAAAATATGGCCAATAAACAAATATTTGATAACCAATACGGGCCCTTAAGTCCCATATACACTAAATATTGGAACGAGTTCGCTAAGCCAGCACAAAATGATGTAACGATACTTACAAACAAACTGTGTATGCATAGTTTATTAACATAGCTTTGCTACGCGCTTCGCTCAAAACCAAAGTGTGATAAAATAAAAATCTTTCTGGATATCCGAATTAACCTTTAATACGCAAGAAATACGGCATCAATTTAAAAATAAGTTTAAACTGCATACACGATGATCGGAACGGTGTTTATGGCACCCACGAGCAATTCATCCCGAGTTAACGTTTGACTAATTTGTGAAGTATTGATGGTGGCATCGTAAAATAAGGTCAATGACGTCCAATCAGCTGTTTTAGCTTCAATAAAAGTGACGTCACTAACAGAGCGTAAGATACCTATTTATAATGCCTAAAGTAAAAGTAATGACATTTAGACAGGAGATGGTTATATGATCAAGAATGGCATCCTATATTATATTATGCACTTCTCTATTCAGACTGTTATATTACCTACGAAAGAAACGCGGCTTTAAAATGATAACTGTACTTACAATGAAAGCCCAGGATACGCCATTGAGCCCTGCAGTTGAATGAGGATCTCTCTGCGTAAAAACTTGATTCGCTAAATAGACATTTTTTAGATATTTTCGATGTACCTAAACGCAATATTCTGTACCACTATTCACGTCTTATACAAGAGACACCGAAACATAAACTGGTCAATAACTCGCCTTGTAATCACCTTGAACCCCGTTTTCACTTTTCGCGTTCAAATAAACGCGTGTTTTATTGTTTTGTACACTCTTATGCAAATGAGTATCGCCAACAGTAGCGTTTATGGAAGGGTTTCCTAAAAATAGAAAAAATTGAAAGTGAAAGCCAACTGGGGGCATATTGTGATTGTTTGTCACGCTTCCTTTCCACTATTGTTAGGATAAATATTTACGTTACGGCATGCAAAAGAGGTTTTTACAAGACGACTACCGAATCGGCCTTTTTTATGCAACCCTTTGCCTTTGGGTGTTGTTTGTTTGTCCTCTACTATTGGGACAGACACGATGTGTCGAATCGGGTGCTAAAGTAAATTAACATTTAGCGGATTGCACTTGATAGGTGTTTCCTAATTGAGATTCAGTAAGTAATAAGAAATGTTACTACTTAGTAGACCAACAAAACCTATCATCATATCTACCCATATACTTAAGCCAAACTTAGCAAGACGTAGGTAAGTATAATATTTACAGTCGTAAGATGGATATAGAAAATGAAAAAAGGATGGACATCTATATATGGCTTGAGGGAGATTCTATAGATATTTAAATACACGAAGACGCACTTCGTGGATTCAAATATCTATATTGTAATAACGTTCATAATCTCATTTAGGAAACATTATTTCTGGAACTAAACCTAAAGCTCTGAGAGGTAAAAAGAACAGTCCACGTTTAAAATAAATTATAAAATGCTAGAAGAAGGTCGCGGTAGTCGGTCTCGGTATTAAAGTTTACGACGGGGATTCGAGACACAATAAAAGTTGAAATAACTTCAATCGGAGAACTAAGAAAAACAATCCAATTCGTTTCAAAATAACTCTAAATAAAGTCTGACCTCATGGAGTCTGCGAGTCTACAAAAAATAAAAGAAGTGGGTAAAATATTTTTTATCTCACCCGCTCGGAAAATAGATCTTTAATGCCCAAAATGCGGGCGGGAAATACTATTCCCTAGGCCACAAAAGCATTTTCTTTTTCCCTAGGGCGGGAAAGTATTTTCAGCCCTAGAGCAGAAAAGCATTTTACAAAAACAAAAAACCATAGTTATGATTATATATATACATTAATTTAGACGATATTATACTACTGATAGGTAATAAAATACTAATTAGTTTATATCTATAATTAGTGAGTACAATGAAAATAATATATAGGATCATCCTTTAGAATAAAAACCTACTCACACTTCTTATGCCTTATTTAAATCAAAACAGCAGATAAGTAGGTAGATGAACACTGACCACTGACTGACCTTTACTGTTGGAATGCTTTTAGCACTGTACCTACTGGAATGAACACTTTGATAAATCAGGGGTGCTAAAGCGAGGCAATCAACTCTTTTGAGCCACTAAATGCACAACAACAAAAGAAAAATTTAAACCATTCTAGGTTTATGAAAATCTTAAGGATGTACTGAAAAGTTTTCATTCATAATATTTTTAATGTTTCAGCTATGATTTTATTTAGTAGGTGCCTAACCTATAATGCAACGTTATTATCTTTCTTGAAAAGGGCTAAGTTATGACTTTATGTCCTTAATTTAATATTTAATTTAATCTTGTCAAGATTCCACTTATATCTAATCTTGACAAAAGTTATTTAATTATTAAAATTTAAGATTAAATATATAACTAAATGAAAATAATATTAAACGTAAATTAATTAAACGTTTAATTTTGTCAAGATAGATTTAATTGGGACAGTGGTTGAGTTTATTAATTACAAGTTAATTATTTACAATTCGTTGAAAATTGATGGGATTTATGTCTGAGACATGGCGAGTGATTCACGCCCGGGTCTCACATACAATTTATGCAGTACTTGTATTCCTAATTAATATTTTATAACTGCTTAAATGTGGGATATGTACAAAATTATACCTATTTTAAAAATAAATAATTGGTAACAAATTTACTGATACCAGTTTGAAATACTACATATTCATTAATGATTTACGGCTCTTACGTATACCAACATGCTTTCATTCGATGGCTCAAACACGATCCCAGTTCAATAAATTTATTATTATTAACCATAACATACTACTACTACTATAACTACACACACCTTTACAGATAATTTTGAAAGGCCGATTCGGGACCCGATGTGACTTTTATGGAAAAAGACTACTTACTTACAGAGCCAGCTGTACGTCGACATAGTGATAAACAGGCTATATACCTATTTTGTCTGCAGTAAATTAAAAAAAATATCTATCTAGGTCATAGGCTTATTAATCTCTAGGTATTCAGTGTAGGAGTTGAGGAATATTTAATACGGTTTAATATTAAATAATAACAAAAAACATTGAATAAGAAAAAAATTATAAAAATTCGTAATAGTGACTATGTCGTAGACATGGTGAATTTGTCAATACGGATAATGAATTTTTAGATCTTAGCTATCGAGTGTGCAAAAAAATGGATTTGCTGTTATGAATCGTTTCTAAGTCCTTTTGATAGTGGACAAAAATTTAGATACGTAAATGGTTGTATTTGTTTTTATATTTATACATCCAACTTTTGCTTTTATACATCCACCAACATCTCTCTCGCACGTCCTAAGGTCGACTGGCCTGGCAGATAATGCTAATTTGCATTAGGTCCACCTTATTACATTTTTCTTTGTAAGTGGTGCAATAAAATAAAATAAATAGTTCCACGCTAAAAAATAGGTTGTACAATTTTTATTTCTTTATTTTATTCACATATGCAGGGACACTACGATTACACAATATCCATTCTTGTGTTAGAATATATAAATAAAATAATTAGTATAAAATAAGGTATCAAATTATAATTTAATAACTAAAGAATAATTAAACTATTTAAAGAATAATTAAACAATTTTGTTTTATTAAATTGAATAAATGAAAATAATTAATTAAAGGCAAAATTGTCATCAGATTGTTATTGTAAATAGGTAACTAAACTGAATAAATTAGCTCTAACTGAAATAATGTAGAGTATTACATTTAAATATTAAAATATATGCAAGGTATACAATATACATGTACCTACTCGTAATGTGTGCGTCATTAGTTTCGCTTCCATTACGGAACTTTCAATCAAAGCCGTTAGAGTGTAAGCAAATAGAGGTTGAGCTCAAACGCGCGAGGATTGCAGGCCCGGGTGTCTCGCCGCGTCATTCCGCAACATTCCTGACTTCCTGAGTGTATTGACTCGAATTCCTCATGCATCTAATAGGTAGGTTCTAACCTAAGCAGGTACAGATAGAAAATAAGATAAAAACGCCAGTCTGGTGTACTTACCAAGTTGTTATTGGCAGCACTCATGGCTGAACATAATATTTTGTCCCTCCGTATAATTATTATCAGTACCTACCAAATTATTAAAACAGCATCAAGCCTGAAAAAGTCTCCGCGGAAAAAATTGCGTCTTAAAAAATATTGAGACCTAAAAATAAAATTCGTTAGTGGCCATTGAGTACATAGTAACTGAATGTTATTGGAAAATTAAAAAAATTGCTTTGAAACAGGACGAAGGAGCTTTTCGGCAATTATTCGATTTTTTAAAAAATGCGCAAACTGGGCGTTGTTCAGTTAGCGCTTACCGACACCCTTTGCTATTCATTTTTAAATATTTAGATAACACTTGGTCCTAGGTTTTAGGTACGAAATCAAAGACGATTGTTTAAATACGTAGCTTAGGTATAACAACGTCGTATTTCTATTTTCTATAATATTATAATCTGGCATTGTATTTTATAAGGAGCAAACTGTACTTCTAACGGTACTTATAGGAGTAGATACAACATTTGCGAACTTGCCTGAGTTAAAACACTAGTGTTTGCGAATCCCGCTAATTGCAGTCGAGTCTTTCAGCTGATCTTACACCTCGTAAGCCTCTTAGCGTGGTGTACGTACTACGTCAACTATTGACACTAACAATACTCGCCCAAAGTGCGTTTGTATTTTTGTTAAATCTTAACTTCGACCTCATCTTATGGTTAGTGACGATAGGATGTTGCGGTAGTCTACTATAGACAGTAAATCAGAATCGCAAAGAAACGTTTAATCCCTTTAAAATTAAATAATAAAATCACAAAGTGTCTTATGCTACGAATGAGCTTGACAAAAATATTGTTTTTTATCATTTATATTTAAAGATCTCATTTACGAACGAACGAACGAACCAATATACGTTTAATAAGTTATGACACTTAAACATTTGGTTAATCTCAACACCTCCTTTAAATTTTCTAGCGGTCGGTTAAGACCCTGTGAAGGTACTCCCGCGCGTGGGTATCCAGTATCTTTATTACCACTGGTCTCTATTATACTTGTACGCTAGATCAAACGTTCTATCGACGCCAAAATGGAGAAAATCAAGGGTCTTCATTTTCACTTTGACAGTCTGAGATCCATAGAATAGAGGTCAGTGTCCATTACGGGTACTCATTCAGTACTGGTGCACATTATTAATTATTATGGTTCTTTGTGCTGAAATATTAAAAAAAAAAACAAATAAAGGTTTAGCGCAAATACAGTAAGCGACGGAGTACTATAACGTCACGTGCCCAGGAGGCGACTAAAGAAAATATTAGCACGTGGATGTTTTTTACGAATCATTAAAAAAATATATATTGTGAAGCTATTTGGTCAGATAAAGAAATAGTTAATATAAATTCTCAAAATTCTATAAATCAAGTTAAAACTAATATTATAAGAAAAAAAAAATAATAAACCTAAATATCGTTCTCAGGTCCATTGAAACTGAGACCTCCTTGTTAAATTCAACATTGCGTCAATTGCGACAGGGGCATTAACCGATGAGCTAAAAAGTAGTACACAGATTTTAAAAAATTGATGTATCAAATAATGTTTCTTAACAATTTAAATCTTTGCTTATCATTCTGTGTATGGTAGTAATAAAGAGCGGGACTCTATACTTATTGCATTAATCTAATATGTAAATTACACTATTAAAAATCTAAAATAGGTGCCGAGTAATTAGAATAATTGGGAACCGTGAGTCGTGTCTCCATTAAAAAGCGATATAACAAAAGCGCACAATTTTAACATTATAAACATTATCTTGGCTTGTTCACAGACGACTTGAATTAATAAGCAACAATGGTTTCCAAACTATGACTTTGACTGACTCACAAAAGCTTGCACCTACTTTATTAGTAAAGATCCTATTAGGTAAGTTTAAATTTAATAAATAATGAAAAGAGAATAATAATTACTTACGTTTTTTTAGCTGTTGACAGATGACAGCGCTATGCAAATGGAATTGTATCATGGAATTCAACTTCCCCTATGCTCCTACAACGAAAAAACCAACCAGACGATTTTCGGAAGCACTGGCTCAGATGCTCCTCAGTAGACTTACTTTTAATAATGTTAATAATTCGCATTGCAATTTTGGAGAACGACATAAATATTATCTTTTCATCAGTTTTAGTGTCGTCTGATTGCGTTTTAATCTTTTACCCTACTTTGATGATGAATTTTGAACCTCTATTTACCTAACAGTTCTTTTTATGCCATGAATGTTAGATAGATATCTAGGTAACGTTAGACAGGTATGATATAAATAAGATTAAGGTGAATTGTAAATTATTTCTGTTTTTATAGATAATGGTACGAAGCTCTTCGCGTACGAGTCCGAATCGTACTTGGCCGATTACTTACCAGGTGATATAATTGTTCTTGCAGTGTCCGCTTATGATTGGGTACTGTCGGACATTATGTCACGAAGCAATACTTAAATAGAACCTATTTTCCACCTCACTTCATTCTGACTCCAGCGTGTTTTAGGGCCCTCACCCATGGCGGCTTTTTGTAGCAAAACAGTGGCGATGCTGTCGTTCGTCCGCATCGATACAATCGCGAACACATACAATTGCATACCTGTGTAGTTATAGTAGTGATGCTGGCGTGCGTTTAGTAAACGCGCGACAGCATCGCTACAAAAAGTCGCCATGGGCGAGTGCCCTTATTGTTGGGTGTTGAATGATCTGCTGAATGCATAATGCAAGACTAGCTATACATTTTTATTACCTACGAACCAACTCGTGGGTATAGTGGGGAACTCATGGTGTTTATATAAGAGTCTACCAAACGCATGCAGAGTACCTACTCACAGACGTGAGTGACCCTTAAGCTAATTAATACAGATAACAATCGCGATTTAGTTACAGATATGTATAATGTATTCAGTAATGTTAGAAAGGGGCAGGTAGGTGCTTACTACTTTGGTGGTCTGAATCTGTATTTTTCTTTATCTTTATAATAGATAAATGGTTATTGTAGACCGAAAGGTGTTTATTTATTTATTTATTTATTTTACAGAAAATCAACAGCGTTACAAACATTAATAACGTGTTGACTCTTACTTGTCTGTCACGAATTTTTCCTATTGATTCTGACTATGTCTGATTTCTCTTTATTAAAGTAGGTACCTACAAAGTTGACACAAACGCACATAATTCTAAAAATCAGTGACTATCTTGAGACATAGCCTTTAGATCCACGAATCGTTGGCACGTTTGAAAAAAGTGTCCAATTAGACTACTACAGTTAGTTTTAATTAATGATACCCATAACTATGCACTTCAATATCTCCAAGAAGTCGAGTAGCGTAATAGGTATAATAGTTCAGCGTAACAAACATTACAGCAGTTATTTAAAACACACTGACACTTGACGGGACTTCGAACTCTCTGTATCAAGTATGCCTACTTGAAAAATCACACAGCGAGGCAAATTGAAGAAAATGAGATACCGAGGGATGGTGCCAGAGCAGCGGCGCGCGCTTCGAAGCGAATATACGTTTACGTCGCCCCGCCCGCCCAGAACTGGTACACATAACGCCGAACGACGCCGCCGCGACCGGCCGCGCCGACTCGCGCCGCGTGCAGTGCTACTCCACTATACTTATCATTAATTTACAGCATACTAAACGTGATGATACTAGTTTATCGACTATAAATCTGTGCAGTGTATACCTGTGTTCGCCTCTGAGTCGCGGGTAAGTGATAATTGCTCAGTCGCATGCCGCTCTGTTTGGGGAGCAAACACGCGCGTGAAACGCACAGAAACAATGCGTCGGGAACCCTTTGGGTGTAACTTTGTGTTGGTCTGTGACAATTCGACACTTTTCGTTGAAGTTTAGCTGAGACCGTTATTGGAACTTTGTTTAAGAAGGTTATTTAATTATGTGCTATTGACTCCTTATAATACACACGTTATTATTTTCAATGATTTTTGTCTAACTGGAGTACTTATTTCTATTGTTTTGGTATAATGAGTGTAAGACTGTGACCTTATATCTATTAATCGTTGCCTATTTGTATAGGACAGCTACCTAAGTTTATACCTACTGAGACAATTTAGTTTGTTATTAGATACCTACATCTCTCTCAATAACAGTTAAATTTTTAGAGTAATAAAGTAGGGAAACAATATCAAATGAAAAAGATCAAGTAGGTTAGGTAAGGCCTAGTTCAACCATTTTTTTTATTGGAGCTTATTGTTATACCTACGAATAACACTTAGCCTATCAAAGCCTAAGTTTGTATGAGTGTGTACAGTATTAATATCTAAGATAATATTTGCGTTTTTTATAAATTTTTTCGCTACTTAATTATACTTAATATTCTTATTCCTATTGGAAGTAGGCATCAACAGTTCACAGATCACCCTAATGATTTTTATAAGTAATCTATACTTTTACTTTAGTAGGTACTGTCTGTACTGACTTAACCTCTTCATTCTTTAGAAATATTACATATACCTTTAAGAATTTAAACTTGCGGCTTAAATCAGATCAAATAGTTAAATTATAAAGTGCATAGGTAAGTAACTTTGTAGGAAAAGAAATACCTACTGTACATGTAGGTAGGTACTTACTATATTAATTATTGTGTGAACTTTTGTTTGCTTTTAATTATTACCAAAAAAATAGATAGCCAAAGATTTAGGCAATACCTATATGTTATAGGTATTAAAACTACCTAAAAATAAACCAGAAAGTAGGTAAGCATGCTGTATTTATATTATGTCCAAATTCATACCATACTACTATAAGGTACTACCACCTACGTCTATCTATAAACTCGTACCTTTGTATGATATAAATCAATACAATGATTTTATATATGTAAATCATTTCAAGCCATCGAGCTCGCTAAATGAATGACATGAACCGTAAACTTATAATGGCCTACGATTCACCCACGTGTACGGGCCTATTTCACAATTTCTTGACGCTTATTGCTTACAGCGTAAAGTACACAATCTAAGCGTTATTTTAGAAGAGGCTGTATAGGGCACGTTATATCACTTTATGTAGTTCGCCATAAAACCAGACAGACACCCAAGTAGTAGATTAGAAGAGATCTGGTTTTTGCGCAACTACGAAGTTGTAATGGCATTGATAGACTGGTACAACGTTGGAAGCGCGATCATTATGTTCGATTTTATTTACCTTTAGTAATTATATATGTATGCATTCTGAAATAAATTATACCTAGTAGTCTTAGGGTTGCGGTATCAAAATAAAATGCGCCAAATGTCTTTTATTTAATCAATTTTATTCTACTATAGTTCCGCTAGAGCCTTTCTGAATTCGATATTAGCAAATATTTTATGCATTAGTTGTTTAGTAGGCCTAATGCAAGATATTCTAGGATATTTTAACACTGTGGTACTACATAAATATGTCTTTAAACCTAGTTATAATATTTACAATATTATACCAACCTACAATCAGAATAGGAATACTTACCGACATGCCTCTAGGACTCCAATAGTTAAAATGCCCATAACTTTGTATTTCTTTGTTTAATTTTAATTGTATTTATTGTGGACTTCATTATTTTTATCCTAGTTTGATAAAAAGTCATAAAAAATTTAGACAACTACCCAATTGTCAAAATGCGATACGACAAGCATTCGTGAGTTCGTCGCATGCGAGGGACCAATCTGTCAGTGCCGCAAAGCAGTAAACCAATTGTAACGGGCAGAGGTCAATTTTTGAGCTTGCTCTTCATTTACGATTTGTTATTATTGTCTAACAGTCCTATATTATATTTGAACGCCGCACTACGGTTGTAAACCATTTGATTGCACCTATTAATTCTGCGTAAGACGTTTTTTGTGTTTGTACGCTTTTAAATTGATGGCAGTGAATGTTTTATTGTGTTTTTCACGCTTATTTTTTATTAGGTTGGCTATTATTATTAGACCCAAGGGAAAAATAGAGCTAGGTAGAAAGGATGTCTGATTTGTTACTCATAGCTTTACGTGTAAGCATTGTGTCCTAACCTGTTGTTTTAAAACAAATCATATTAAGTATAACAGACTTCTAAACACAAATAAATGGCACAAGGGTAGGTATATTGATATACCTCAATTGTACCAAACCGTTTCAAGATTGTTCTTTAGTGATCTTTCATAATTAACTCCTTGAATTGTTTATCATCTCGATTATATAATATTAGGCTTTCGTGTCTACCTCAATAGAGAAAACGAAAACCTAAGATATACTTAAAATCACATTAAATGTTCGTTTGTAAATCTTTCCGTCACTTTTGGCTCTTAATATTCTAACCTGTGAAGGACTTCCTATAGTTCAGAAGTAATAATTGCGGAAAGGAACGAATAAACGCTTTGTAACGCTTGCTAAGTTTATAGAGTCTAGATTAAGTATGGAGTCCAGATTTAAGTTATCTTTTAGCTACAAAAAACATAGTTGGATGGTGTATACATTTTGTAAATATTAAAATTAATTTTCATAAAATTATGTTTGTTTAGTATATCTTTACCTAATATTTTAACTTTTACCTACCCAATGGGTTGACGTTTGGGTAATACTAAAACTCCTGTTAACCTAGGTTTACTACATCTTCTAGTAGGTAATATACTCGTGAAATATATACTTATTCTATATGCCTAGGTATGTATCCAGTGACTATCGAAGACTATTCATTAACTTCATTTTTAAAAGTTCAATAATTTTAGTAATTACTTATTAGCAATAACTTGTGTTAGCTAGGTATATAAGAGGTATAAAGGTGACTAATTGACTAATCTACTACTGGACAGCTCAAACCACGTACCTACTAATGATAGGAGATAGAGAAAGATTTCTTAGCCGGATTTGTACCAGATTGTTCAAAATTCAATCCCTAAAAGTATAATCCCTAAGTATACTATAAGGCATACGTTTTTATTTAGGTGAGTCCGGTCAGATTAAGAATAGTTTTTTATTACAGATTTTCATCTTAAAGCGATTTAACGCCATGTTCTATGTAATCAAGAGCGCCCATAAACTTCACGTCGGTAATTACAACCGCGTAGTGAGTGTAAATTTGAGTTGTACGATGTTATTTCAGAAAAGAATCGCCATTTAAACGGTGAAACGGTGAAATCTAATCAATATCCAATCAGCGCACGGCAGTAAAGTTAACTAAGCGGGAAATTAACTGAGCCAGCGCTGTCTACAGTCTACCGCAGAGCGACGCGCTAGAACAGGAGGTATAAATCTTACTACCCCCCTTGCCTACCTAGGTAGTTACCTATACTTTTTTCTATTTGGTAGATCTTATTTTGAGTTAACTAAAAATATGAAAGTTAAGTTGCTCAACTCATATATACCAAGGTACCTACTTATAAGAAGAAGCAAGTTAACAGGTTATTTTACGGATTTCAATTAGGTACATTTTATGATCATAGAACCTTCATATACGGTTATTTTTCCAGTTCATGAAGTAGCCTATATATAATATAATAATACCTATTTAGCTTGCTTCTTGTATGCCTCGATTCTTAATTTCAACCTGTGATTGGTTCTGAAGTTTCGACGTAAGGAGTAGGTGAGTAGGTAGGTATTAAAACCTGCCTTGTCTACTTTCATAGCAAGTTCAATATAAGTTTTTTCGTACTTTGTACTCGTAACATTGCGCTTCCTTGCCAATGAATGGGGCGGGCGACATTGTGCAGGTAATTGAGATAATAATATAAATAAATGCGATATATATCACGTAAGTACTTACCCATACAAAAAGTCCCAAGTCCTTTTATCTTAGTACTTACGATGTTAGGTATTCTTGAAACTGAAAGCGAAATGCATCACTTTATCGCGTAAAGTGTAAACAAAAGTGCTATTCAACATGTAATGGCCAATTTAGCGCTAATAATTTTAAATGTTATGAACTTTTGAGTCAATAAATCGAGCAAACGACTCCAAAGGTTGTTATTTGTCGTAAACGCTTACAAATGGACACTAAACTGGTTGGAGTTACGGTGGCGTAGACCTAGCACAAACCTATTTAGTGTGGGTTGTAAGATACGTCACTTTACGCGCTGCTAATACTAAACTCGCCGGCATATTTAGCGGAACATAAAAAAAAGGTCCATAATTAAAAAAATATGGTTTTATTTTAAAATCTACTTACTACACTTTTTTTGTTATTTAAAGTTTCATTTGTTTTTACTTAAAATGAGATCACATTAAGAACAGATTTTGCGAGTAAAGGGTATTTGTGAAAAATGGTACATTTTTGAACTTTTCATGTAACCTGGAAAAGTGAAATTTAATATTAAAATTACAATTAATTAAATTAGAAAAATGGTGATTAATATCGCGTATTTCCTCTACGTGCTCTTATTAAAGTTTCTACCCGTCTAGGCATACTGAGAAAGATGTTATCGATGGTCTACTGGGATAGTCTCCGCCATTCCTCAACTACGGCGATTCACAGTTCTCCCACGTTGGCAGGAGCTGGAATTCTGGACTTAACTTTTCTTTTCAGCAAGTCCCAAACGTGCTCTATTGGGTTCATATCCGGTGATCTCGCCGGCCACTCCATAACAGTGATATTCATATCATTAAGATAAGCTTGAGTTACCCGAGCGGTATGCGGCAGAGCATTATCCTGCATAAAAACAAAATCGTCACCGATATATGGGGCAAACGGTACGACATTTTCTTCTAAACCTTCTCTGATATAGCGGTCTGCAGTCAGACTCCCTCCATCAATCACTACCAAGTCTGTGCGAGCTCCCAAACAAATGCCCGCCCAAACCATTATTGATCCACCACCGTATGCAACTGTAGTTTCAAAATTTGTCTGAATGTATCGTTCTCCTTTGCGTCTGTATATTCTTTGCCTGCCGTCAATTTGATTTAAGAGAATTTTGCACTCATCACTAAACAATATCTTACTCCATTGGTCCGCGTTCTTAAGTCGATGTTCCTGAGCAAAAGTTAACCTGTTTCTACGATGATTTACCTCGAGCCTTGGAGCCTTGGCGGGCACAAATGAACCCAAACCAGCTTCTTCGAGCCTTCTTCGTGCCGTACGCTCACTTACGGTTACACCCCGCACTGCTTCTAACTCATGTCGGGCTTGGACGGCCGTCAAACGGGGGTTCCTACGTACACGAAGCCGAATGAAACGATCATCCCTACTCGAAGTGCGTCTTTTTCTGCCTTGTCCTGCTCTTCTCACATAAGTACCGGTCTCCCTGAACCGTTGGATACTGCGATGGATCGTTGAAACTGGTCGACGAAGATCTCTGGATATCACTCTGTAGGTTTGACCATTTCTTCGCATTTCGAGTGCCCTGGCTATCTCCGGTGGGGCTAAGTCAGGCATAATTCAGTCATCAACTCCAGAAAGATACACGATTAATAAAAACTAACAAAAAACAGTATTTCAATGAAATTTTAAATCAAACTCAGAAGGAAGAAATACTCGAAGTTCGCTCCAGATAAGGTGTATTTGAATAAAATTAAAACAATTGCATAAAATGTGATGTTCAGTTGTTTTCTTAATTTGAAAATATTTCTTTTTAAATTAAATAACGTATAAACCAGCCAGCAACTTTATATGATACTAATATCAAACCTTTTTTTTATGTTCCGCTAAATATGTCGGCGAGTTTATTTTGATGTAAGTAGGTACCTACTTCGTATTTAAGATCTTTTAATTATGGTTATGGTTAGTCATAATATATGTACGAGGTAGATACTTACTAACCTAAATAAGTACTTATACCTACCTTTTTAATAAGAAGGGTAAAAGATCTTTAGTAACAATATAAGCTACTTCCTACGTAGGTACTTAGTAGATATAAGTAGGTACCTATACCTACTTAATTCCTATAGGTACGAGGATATAAGGGACCAACTATCTGACTGTCTAGCTAACTAGGGGATAACGCCTGCACAGGTGTATACCTACCTAGGTAGATAAAGGTACCTAGCTTGTAGGTACCTAAGATACTCGTATAAGAAGAAAAAATCAAATCTTATACCTAAGTAGTAATTTTATTCTTTTTAATGAACACACAAGGTACTTACTCCACGGAATACCATACCAGTACCTACCTCCTACTCTATAATATCGGATGTGTTACTTCACAGCATGTACCTATAGGTAGCTACCGTAAAAAGTTCATTTTTTTATACTTGTGTTTCTCCAACATTGAAGCATCGTTAGGATACGACGCACTTTAAGAAGTTATCAATACGTCCTGGTGACAAACTTTGATTTGTAAAAAGCTCGCATACCTACCTATTCAAGAATAAGTCATAGGTAGACTATACCTATACCTAAGTTACTTTAAATTTCCGCCCTCAAAACCGCGAAACCTTAGTTTAAAAAACGCTATCTAAATATACCTACTTAGTATATTTAGATAGCGTACCTATCTACTAACTTCCTACATAATAAAGCTCCTTAAACTTAATCTAAGAAATAATTTATCTGCGTCTCTGAAAACTCTGTTCTAATAGATAGATAGTTGATAGGGTAGGTAGGTACTTAAATGACTTTACTTAAATACACTTTTTGTTTAAAAGCTCCGCAAGTAGTACCCAACCATTACGTAGTGGCAATATACAAAGTTTACTTTCCACTTTTCCAATACTAATAACAATATGCGATTAAATTCTAAAGATGGCAGAGCGGGAAGGCGGACTCGACTCTTGGTTTCGGTGATACGAGTAGGTAGGTATCTAAGTAGGCGTGGCTACATTGAGTCCTGCCCTTTGCAAATGGCGCCGAAATCAACCAATACCGGCGCACGCAAAGCTTCCATTTTTGAATAAATTGACGTTACTGGTTGAATTTGCAAAACTTACAGCCGTTTTCACTAAACCTAGGAAATCGAATGCTTAGCCGATAAGTGACAGATCTCACCTACAACAACTGTCACCTTAGGGCTAAGCATTCGATTTAGGCGTTTCCTAGGTTTAGTGAAAACGGCTACTAATCCAGTAAGCTTTCTTCAATAGAATAATGTTAAATCGTCTGAGAGCATTCGTGATAAGAAGACTAGGCATTTATTTATTCTTTCATTAAATTTAAATATTTATTTCTAAATAATATTTGCACTCTATTTTTACACTCTATGTAGGTTTTTAAAAAAAAAACTCTATCATGTAGGTAACTATTGTTTTAGCCAATAAATAAAACATATGTAAGTACTATATTTGAAAAAAGTATATCATATCGGATGCAAACAATATTTTTATATGTTTTAAATGAATTAAATTATTATTACGTGATTATTGTTTAATTTATTTAAATATTGACTAATATTATGCTAAAAAAATATTCTGATAAGGTATTAAGTATTCATTATTTAGTATTTTCATACCGTTATCAAAAATTCATATTTCAAGGTTGATACGATATCTTGCATTGCAGAAATGCTATCTAACTTCTGCAAAAAATATATATTAGGTATAGGTAATTTTCCACTGACACCTAACCTTTTACAGCTCAACTAAGAAGGATCGTAAGACTTATTCTAAACAAGCAACCAAGTGGTTGTTACCAAAGCACGTATCTTAAAAAGCCCTGACCTTGTAGTTACAAGCTATTTTAAGAGATGTCGCTTTGCCTCAGCAAAAGCTTTTGTCAAATAGTTTCAAAGCTCTTTCATAGATGGCGCTAGATACAAATGCTTTCTAGGGAAAACGCTCTTGGGAAAGCTAGATGGCATTATTGTCACTTGTAGCTCAGCGACAATTTCCTGCTTTGGGTTCCATTCCAAAATGCTAAAAATTGAAGCAGTTTCTCCGCCCGTCCGTCACACGCGATTACTATTTCAGTAGGTAATTAAATAATATCAAAGCTATCATCGTGAAATTTGGAATGGCGGTATGTACCTATTAATGGCCCAACATCATTGAAATGAAAGAAAATAGAAATTATCTTCATTTTATTAAGACGGGTATAGGAAAGCGGGGACGTAAAATTTCAAAGCGCGGTAATTACCGAGTAGGTACCTATAGCATGTGTGGTATCATAATATGAAAGGGCTATACTTAGTTGTGCATTCTTAAATGTATTTTTATTTATATTTATGAATTGTTAGGTTTAGTTTTTGATTTATTTCGCAAACTGTCGAATAAAATACCCTTATCTTCGATGTTTATCAATCGAAAATCTGAAATAAATATCGTCATTAAGTAGGGTTTAACGTACCTATTTAATATATTTTATAGGAAAAATAAAATCAAGCCTGTAATTATTAAAGAACAATTTTTTGATAATTTGTACCAAATATGGTGAAAAGATAATAATTTTTGCAAAGATAAAATATAAAATCAAAACCTTGTAGTTTTGTCCGATATTGAGATACTTACCTATAGATTACTTTATTTATTACTTACCGTTTTGCACCCCAAAATACCCTTTCTTTTATTTCCCGGCCTCAGATCACCCGTAATTTATTTTTCCTTTAATGTTTGTTATGTTTTCTTTCATTTTCAATGGGTTTACATACATAGATTTATAATAAGGTCATCACTGGCGCTTCGCCTAGATAGAGCCCTACGTACCTAAGTAGAGCCTACCTTAGAAGTCGCCGGCGACCTTTTTGACCTCTATGCCTACTTACCTGTAGGTATTTTATTTTGTTTCAAAAATTATCTATACTCTGTTCTATAAGTGTAACCTGAGGCGTAACCCAAAGCTTTTCGCTAGCCAGCCTATCAAAATATTAAGTTAAAAAAGGTTTAAGTTGGTTATAAAAAGTACTTAGACATAAATGAATACAGTTTTGCTAATTTGATACTTGTAACCAAAACTTTTTGTCTGCCTACCAAAGAACTTTGTTATAATTTGATCTCAGTCGGTACTTTGTATGCAGCACCCATTTTTTATTCCTATAATTATGTCTTATATATACCTTCTTGACCAAGTACCTTAAATTGATATAGCTATTTAAACTATGTAAGTATAGATAATATGTGCTCACATAGTTTATAATAAAATCTCGTAAAAGTCCTACGGGATTTCTAATGAGATTATTTTAAAAACATCATTATGATATCTATAGTAGGCCTCACATGCATTATATTTTATTTATTACCTACATCACACGATAATATTATAAAGGCGAATGTTTGTATGTATATAAAAATGTGTAGGCATGTGTGTATGTTTCTTACTCCTTCACGTCGCAAGCACTGAAATGTTTTAGCTGAAATTTGGAATGGGAATGGAATCTCGTAAAAGTCCTACGGGATTTGTGAAACCTCAAAATTCACGTGAGCGGAGCCGCGGGCTAGTTGTTAGTCATACCTATCTATAGTACATACATTTTATTCTTACCTGCAAGTTACCTCTTGTAGCTTAGCTTCGCGGTAGCACCAGCGATAGGCAAACGGCTCTATACGCCTACCTACGGAAACTAATTTATGTTTTTCATTTGTAAGTATATCCAAGTAGTAGGCAGGTATAATGGTTAAGATTGGTATAAAGTAAAAGATTTCGAGCGACTTAGAAAACCTTTTAAATCTTAAATCAATAGCAATAAGCAATATTTTTCTTTACACAGCTTGAATCTTAGTTAGGTTCCTATGAGGGGGGTATGGGGTGGCACTGGTATTGATCGACAGCCATCTTTGCGTCGCGCATGCGCCATCTATTCTTTTTTCTTTTACCACCACAGTCGCATAGATGGCGTCAGTATTTTTTGGTGAAGAGACAAAATCTGACTAAATGTAGAGAGTGCAAAGGCTATTTTTTATTGACTAAAGAAATCTCTAACATTCAATCAAAAATTGGTGAGAGAATTCACAATATAAATTGTTGGGATCAAATCAACACAGATTTTCTCATATAGATGCAATTTCTATCGTTGGAATACCTACCTGAAATGTCCTATTTCAGAGTGATAAAAATTAAATACTTGTCTTAAACGCATTTAAAGATAACTACTCTTCAGTACTAGATAAATTCATACTGGTATAAGAATATTCAAGTATGAAATTATGCGGAATGTATAATATTATTGGGTCTGATCTGTAGTTATAAGGACTCTGCTCGAGTCTCAGTGGGCTATAGCTAGATGTCTCCAGATAGCCTAGATATACTTAAGTAATATGGAGTCAATATTGCTCTTTCGCGCGTTCTCGAAGTCTGATGTCGTAGGCATTTCGTAGAGGGTCTACGAATAGTGTGAAATCAATATAATTGCTTATCTTATTTGTTCTCAAATTTAAACATAAACATTATAGCTATTTTCTGATAAGATCTATTTTATCAGCCATCTTCTATCGATTCGTACTTTTAACTAACTTTTCTAAGAGACCGCGCAAGGAAAAGTTTACGTCCGCCGTCGGTAGTATGCCGTCGGCGGGCGTTAAATATTTTACCCTTTCACTTCGTCTAGGTATAGGGACAAGGTATATATAATAGTATTTTCAACGTTATTCAACGTTATATTAATTAACCTTATACTAGAACATAACACCCAGTTTTAGCTTTCTTACACCCAAGATAAACAAGATTTTACTTCTGCGAAACTATGTGAGGCAAAACTCCTTTTTAAACAAAGTTTGCGATAACGTATAACTTGGCTATAAAAATATTTGTTTTACTTCTAGATGCAAGCCCTTAGGGTCCTCTTGTATGTGCTATGAATATTTTTGCTGTCGGTATAGAAAAACTTTTTACTTATGCAAAATTTTAAAAAATGAAAGTTAGATACATTGTACAATATGTACACGTTCAATAATATTAAAACTACTTTTTTACCACATTCATTTACCTATATTGTATGGCTTAACTACTCACATGAAACTGAACTGAAGACAAACTGGCTCCAGTAGGTCTACCTTAAACAAATATTTTTTCATCTCACCCGCTCGGAAAAGCGTTTTTTAATGCCCGAAATGCGGGCGGGAAATGCTATTATATTCCCTAGGCTGCCAAAGCATTTTCATTTTTCCCAAGGGAGACAAAGTAGTATGAAAATCCCTTCCGGCCCTTGGGCCGAAAAGCATTTCCAACGTCAAACTCGAATTACGTGTCATGTAATGTCAAAGCTGAAGACTTCTTTTTTTTTCTAATAACACATACGCTCAGTAAAAAAGTTTGTCCTTAGAGTTTGTATAGGTACATTAGTTTTTTTATTTTTGCTTTTTCTTAGAATATCAATAAATATAATAACTCCTATTTAGTTTTATTAATTTTGAAAGAAATCTCATTAAATCCATGATTTTTCCTCGTTTTTCTTAGAAATCCCTATTTCAGAACGCATTAAAAAAAAAAGTAAAAAAAAAGTTTCTCAATTTTTTTTTCTGGTCTAGTGTTAGTTGTCTATGTTTCCAATCGTGATTAAATGAAAAAACCTAATATTTTTATTACTTTATTCATTATTTTTTTGTTTTAACTTTGAAATAAGGTGAGTGGTGATTGAAGGTGGTTTCAGTAAGTGAAATTATTCAGAGTTACCAAAAACAACATTTAACATAAATCGCAATGCCGATCTAAAATGTTCTTCTGGTGATTTTCCTCGCTGTGGTGAGATGAAAAATTTTGTGTTATGGACGGGCGCAATTTTTTTTGGGTCTCGTGTCTTTGAATGCCTCGCTATGCTCAGGATTCTATTCTTTGAACCCCTCGCTGCGCTCAGGGTTCAACCCTAGAATCCTTCGCCGCTCAGCATTCAAATTTGACACTCGGCCCAAAAATCCACTTTGCGCCCTTGCATAACAAATAACTATAGCCTGCCGTCTTATGGACCTATACCTTAGAATTTTAAGCAAAGATATCCTTATAGACTTAAGACATTCTTAGCAAGTAAGTACTTATATTCATTCATTTAACTAAATTCATTAGGATTTTTCTATTTATTAACACAGATAGGTATAATTAATATGATATTTTTATTTTAAATGAACAAATGGATTTTTAACGTTTTGCGCCGGTTGATGTGGTCACAAACACCAGTTTCCTTTTATTGCCATTTTCTTCAACTCATCTTCGTTAAAAATACCTTTATCTATGTTTTTTGTCAGTGTACCTTAGACCACTTTCCTGAATAAGAATGTTAAGAAGGAATTGTACATAACGTAATGCTTACTAGAAAGAGTACTGCTATAGGTACACATAGGTACTAGATAAATGTCTTGAATTTTGATACTCGTAACGACCTATGAGTGTTGCAAGTATCTCGGCATCACGTGCCCGTCGTAATAAAAGCCAGCGGTGCCGGCAAATACGCTGAGGGAAGTGACTTTCTTTATACTTTAATACTTTCTTTTTGCTTTTATACACTTTTCTTTGTTACGCCCCCGTTGAGGCCAGGCGACGTGACGGAGATATTTCTAAGAGAATTCGGGACAATCTCTTGTGTATAATGCAGCTTTTCTTACTTCGGTATTACATATTAGCTTTACGTCCTTTTTTCCTTCACATTTTACTTATATGATATTCTGCTACTAAGTATATTTACGGCTGGCGTCAGAAAAAATACGTATCCTAAGTAGAGCCTATCTCGTAATTTCATACCTACGTAATAGGTACTCTATACGAAATGCTATACGGAATGTGGGGATATTATAAAGTCCGATTTGCATAAAGAACTTGAGAATCGTTGGTACGTTTATTTTTAATTATTAAAAAGAATTATAGAATTTACAATTTTAAAATTTCTGCACAGTGTAAAAAAAACATATTTTATTTGTTTATTTTTATTTACATGGTTTTATTGCACACACATACATAAAAATACAAATAGAGAATCACAATAAGTACTATAACGAAACACAGCGAGCGCAAAGGCAGCCTAATGCGGTTTATTCATCACTGGTGTGACAGACATTTTAGGGTTCCGTAACCGAAGGGTAAAAAAGGAACCCTATTAGCGAGACTTCGCTGTCCGTCTGTCCGGCGTCCGTCCGTCCGTCTGTCACCAGGCTGTATCTCTGGAACTGTGATAGCTACAGATTTGAAATTTTTACAGATGATGTATTTCTGTTGCCGCTATAACAACAAAGACTAAAAAATAGAATAACATTTAAATATTTAAGGGGGCTCCCATACAACAAACGTGATTTTTTTGCTTGCTTTTGCTCGGTATTGATAACGGTAACAGATAGACGCTTCAAATTTTCTTAGAATATTTATTTGTATAGTACTTACTATACAAATAAATAGTTAAATTAAAATAAAATAAAAAATTAAGGGGGGCTCCGCTTCCCATACAATAAACGTGACTGTTATGCTCGGTTTTGATTTAGTGGGCAGGGGTGTTTAGTTTACTTTAATACTATAGAGAAAGGGAATATACTCGTGATGGTTCGGAACCCTCAGTGCGCGAGCCCGACTCGCACTTGACCAATTTTTATACAGTGACCGTTATATAACCGGCAGGGCTAGACAACGTAACTTGGCGTAGCGTCAACAGTAGAAAAAACACGTGACCGAATGAAAACAAAATATGAAAGCAGAATCTACTCTTTGCTTAGCGATATAATATAGATCAATAGCTTAGCGTTGTTCACTATCGGTTGTCAATTGTCATTCGAAGTACGCTAATAAAAGGTATATTATCTCTAATAATATAGGTAAAGGTTATTTATCTATTACGTCTGCAGCGAAAACACCAGGGAGCGTTCAAATTGTCGTAGTCGATTTTCAAAAATAGCTTATTTTCCTCTATTCGGTCACATGGTTTTTCTACAGTCACGTGGTTTGTCCATACATTGTTATCTACAGTAGTGAACGCTAAACGACTGTTAGGTACTTTGACTCCGCTAGTAATAAGTTTAGTCGCATCAATATGTCTACCTACTACATATTACCTTTGTTTTTCTTGTAGTAAGTATAGCGTCTTCTTTAGCTGCGGCGTCTCCAAACTAATCTCCTAATTTCTACAATAAATTATGTACCAAAGGGGAACTCTGAGATTATAGGGGGCTTGAAATTTTGTTTTATTCAAATTATGTACCTACCCAACCCTTTAACGACGGAATCGAGTCGGCGGTGGGTCGGGCCTGAATGCGATAATTAAAACCTTTACAACAGTGACATTTATGCTGATGCGAGGATCCAGCCTTAATGAAGGGCGGGCTTCTTTGACTACAGCTACGGAATCCCTTAATTAACATTTCCCGTGTAAAGGCTTCAGATTAATACGAGCACTAAATTTCAAGCAGACATTTCGGTGGACTGACCTAAAATATCAATGTAAGGTACCTTTGTATAAATAAGACTTTGTCTCATGGAATCAGAGTTTTTTTATACAAACTAAAAAGGATATCAACCTCCATGTCTCATGACTCATGCTTCTGAGAGATCTGGATAGGTACTACTTTTTATCCCTATGTATTCAAATTATAGAAAATTCTAGTTTAAGTAGGTAAGTATCCTTCTTGCCTTATACCCTTCATCCTTACCTTCTATACCTTCTCCTGCTTTTGTTTTTTGAAGTCGTTTAAATACGAGCCTAAATAATGTATTTAAGGAAAATTCGATTGTGAACTCCTTCCAAGTTCCACACAAGTACCAATCCAATTTGGCTAATGTTTGAATAGTTCGTGACTTGGACGAACTCAGTTATTACTTGACGGTTTTGATAATAAGATATAGGGAAGTGGGTAAGGTTTTATAAAAGAAATTGAAACGCTTTATTTGTTATTTATTTTATTTTCAACTGAGCATATTTTGTTCTTTATAGGAGTTAACCACAATCACGAAGTAGCTCCACACTGAAAGAGAATTGTTTGAGCATTTTGATTTACTTCTCAACAGTCACCACGTACTAAATATGTACCGAAGCAAACTATTGTCTCTTATTGAAGCCATTCTCCTTATATTCTAAATGCTGTTTGATCTAATACTTAGTTTCCAATCAAATATTGGTACAAACTAAACCAAATCGACAGATCTAACAATTAATCTTTTAAAATGTTTCATCCCGTATTAGTACAAAAATATAAAAATATCGTCTTTACATGATTAGTAGAAGTTTTTCAAAACAGAATAAGCACCAATCGTCCAATAATTCGAAATCTAATATATAAAATTCTTATGTTACATTGTTTGTTACCAAACTCCTGAGAAACGGCTCGACCCATTGTTATGAAATTTTCTGTTATGTTCGGTATGTAAGCTATTTTTATATCCTTAATGGCAAAATAACGTTTACCCATCAACTAGTAATATAATATAGATTGAAAAATACTTTACAATTAACATTGCAGACCCATGTTCGCGTACTCACTTATCAAATACAGGATCAAATGAAAACTCTGTGAGTAATACCATCGGCAGTTTATGTATTGCTCTTGTATCATCATAAAAATAGCGTACAGGATTGAAATTAAGCAAGTAGTTATCGCGCAGGCAACTAAAATATCAGCAGTGATTGGCAGTGACTGCAAATTATTAACAAAAAATATAACTTAACTGTATAAAAATACATTCATTTAAAGAAAAAAAACTGCAAAAAAAACTGTAAAGTAAAACAAAGATCAACGTTATATTTGAAACCTACCCAAAAAATTCCAAGCATGAAGGAAAAACAGGTAGCCATTAAAAATATTTCGAAAACGAATAAGATCCATCTCAGTACGTCAGCAGTTAACCTCACAGGACTGGGAACGAGGAAGAGTTCACTGCAAGCAGGTTTTACCAACAGACCGGCCGCGTGAATACTTGTAAACTGGAAAATTAGTTTTCAATTTATAATTTTTAATTAATTTGACCGTACCATTTAGTCTTTGACTGCAACTTTTTCTATTTGTAGGAATCTAAGAATGATGCTGTTAGACCAAGTTAAACATGAAATTTTGCTATTATATTACATAGAAAATAGATGAAAAATGCAGTGTTGCATACAGATACTTAAACAACTAATTCTCGTAGATACCTACTGTGCATCAGTTTGGAAACCTTTTATTTATATTACTTATAACAAAATAAGCAGCTAACCATTCCCAAAAATGTGACAATAAAAGAGGCACATTTTAAATTTCTCGTGCACCAACAAAACCTGTTCACTTGTGGAAACCAACTGAATACACCCATCGATCTTCAAATAAATGTACATCTACTTAGGTTAACCCCTATTTCCAAAATGTTTGACCTCAGACGTTATAGAAAAAATAAGCCTCTTGAATATATAGTTACTTATCGTAAGAGAGTTTATAGTTTACTTTAAAACTTAAGTTGTTATTTTTAGTAATTGTGTAAATAACAAAAATTATATTTAATTTATTAAAATGAAAACCATATGATAACAAAGCAAATTGACACATATGTCACTGGTGCTCGGACCACAGATTTAACATGATCAGTCAACAACAACAAAACAACTGGATGGGTAGGTATGTTTCTAGAGGGCGGATTTGACAACTAAGACTAAGGAAAGTTTTACAATCGCCAGATAAACGTTAAAATTACGAATAATCTCCATGCTATCTCCATGCGAATAAATAAATATGACGTTTTGACAGATTTTGTATGCTTATGCAAGGCTTATGTTTCAAATTCCTCAAATATTTAAATCTTTGTTCCTCAGATAGTTTATCTGTTATGAGGTAAGAGTAGTTTATCTGGCGATAAAAAATCTTATTGTAAGAAAAATTTACAGATTTTAAATATTTAAAGAAAAAGTGAAGTGAATTTTGAAATCAGTTTTTCGAAAATGTTACTAATATCGATAGGTATATAATTAGTACCTAACATAAAAAAATGTATCGTCTTACAATAATTTTCAACCGTACCTACCTAGTAAGTATATTTAGGCATGTGTACCTGCATATTATGCGGGCTGTTTACTGAAATAAAGAAACATCGAATTAAGTATAAGCAAATATATTTTTAACAGTTTAATATGAAGACTTAATTTATGATTTTTGAAACATAATTTAATTAGGTATATAACTATATAAAACGCACCTAGACCAAAATGTCGAAAAAACATTTTATGTCGCATGAACGTTAAATAGGTAATCTAAATCTTATATATATAAAAGAAGATACAATTGACTGACTTACTCACTCACTGACATATCAACGCACAGCCCAAACCGCTGGGTCTAGAGACTCCAAATTTGGCACACATGTTCCTTGTGAGGTCTAGGGGTGCATTAAGAAAGGATTTTTCAAAATTCACCCTCTAAGGTGGTGAAACGGGGGTCCGAAGTTTGGATTTTACCAAGATAAAATACGTCTTCACGCCGCAACTACTGAACAGATTTGGCTAAAATTAGGAATGGAGGTAGATTGTATCTTGGATTAGCACATAGGCTACTTTTTATCTCGGAAAAAATCCATGGTTTTTGCAGGAAAAAAGAAAAACAGATATTCATACGCGAAAAATACTACTTCACGTCGTAATTACTGAACTGATATTGCTGAAATTCGGAATAAAGATAGATTATATCCAGGATTAATAGATAATATCTGGGTGACCGAGCTTCGCTCGGTGGCCAATAGATGGCAGTAATATTTTTATTTTTTGGTAAATTCGACATTTTATAAAAATGATTTCTAGATAGATCGATTTATCGCCCCCAAAACCCCCTGTATACTAAATTTCATGAAAATCGTTCCAGCCGTTTCCGAGATCCAGATTATATAGAAATATATATATATACAAGAATTGCTCGTTTAAAGGTATCAATTTAAAGCCCGGGAAAATCCATGGTTCTGCGGGAATAGTGAAAGACAGATATTTATGCGGGAGATAATATACTCCTTCATGCCACAACTCCTGATGAATATTTTTAACTGAAATTTGGAATGAAGACAGATTTCGTCCTAAATTAACACAAAGGCTACTTTTTATTTAAAAAACGATGGTTCCCGTGTGTAGGGAAAACTAAAATTTACGCGGGCGAAGCCGCGGGCGGGGCTGCTGCTAGTAATTCTATAATATATCTTCAAATCACATGTGAGTCATGGTAATTTGGCCACGTTCATTTTCTTATAGACGTAAAGTCTTGAGTAGGTGAATATAACTAAGGTTTTCATTGGTATCTTCTAGGGATGCGCCGTTTTTCTGAAGGAATACACCACCATTAAATAGTAGAGCCAAACTGAAATTAAAAAACAATTGCTGCAGGTCAATGTAAATACCTCCAAGAGGCACTGGAATTGTACATTTTTTGACAAATGGAATTTAATTTGGGTCTGTTTGGCGGTCTAGAATGACACTGGGAAAAGATCCTACTCGTATAATATTTTCATTCACTACAATAAAATATAGCCACGTAGCCCAAGCTGAAAATTAAAGGTTGAAAAGTATTAAAAATAATCGCTTGTAGTTATAACCATAATTATAAAGCTGGGGAGCTATTCAAGTAACGTTTTCACACACTGAGTAATGTGAATAAAGAAAAAAGTTAACACTGAAAAATAAATTTAACTTCGATTGATTTAGAGTGTAAAATTAAATGTACTTCAACATAGGAAATACCTCAACCTATATATTGCGCAACGTAAATTGAATTTCAAGATGTTGCGTTTTTATTCATTGATTAAATTTAAGTGCACTTCGTCTGTACGAACTATGTACATTAAATTTTTCGCTCTATTTCAATATTGATAAAATTAATATTTCAGAGTTTGCAAAAATGTTTGACTTCACTTTGCAAATATACGTAAATAATGCCTTGACCGTTTTTTAAATTATTTCACTTCATGAAATGTAGCCGGACGCGTTACGTGAATAGCCCTCCAGTCTAAAAATATAATAGTCTTAAAATATTGGCGATCATGCTGTAAATTATTTACACGATAAGTTACGTAAGTAAAAAACTTGCGGTTTAGCATTATATAAGGCTTCATACAGAATTTATTTATAGAAACCTCGCCTAATGATAAATGCTTATCATAATTGATAGATAAGTACCTGTATAATTTAAGACTTAACAGACAGAAAATTTAATTTAAGTTAAGTTAAGTTATATTTTTAATTAAACTTAAATAAAGTAAACTCACTTATTAGGTCAAAACATGCAAAAAAGAACTCGAAAACTGGGAAAAGACCTCCCATGTATACGCAAGCCGATAAATACAACATTCCGTACACAAAGGAGAGGACGATTGATATGAAACCGGTGAGTATGAATATGTATGTAGAATTTTTATCAACACCCTGCAAAAAAGACAAATATTATTAGAGAAAGGAACGGGTAAGTAGGCAGTTAAACAATAATAATAATATTATTAAAGAAGTACCTAAAGTTATACCTGAGACAAATTGATCAGGAAGTTGACACAAGATACAACAAAAACTAAGTCCGCAATCAGAAGTATCCAGCCGCTGCCTCTAACGAACTTTATGAAGGTTGAGTTGCTTTTGTCGCCGCTCGTAGAGTCCGTCCCGTTTTGGGTCGTCTTGCGAGTCAGGCAAGATGAGCCGAGAGCGGAACTCACGCCAAAACCGAAGCTCAGCTGTAACCAAAAACGTCTTTTGTTTGTATTCGTCACACTGTAAATAATTTCGCTGATAATGATTCTTTGTTTCGTGCATGTTCTATAGCATTTCTAATCCATAAGTATCCGCCTGCATATAACTACCACCAGAGGAAAAAATTTACATATGGTACCATACTTACCCTCTCCATTGCCCAAACCCGCTTATTCATCTGAACCTTATGGCTCATTCAGATTAGAGTGAACGTCAAAGTGACATAGACCTACAATCTAAGACCTACACCCTTAGATGATATATTATGCACTAGTCTACACTGGGCATCTTGACAGTTATCATGATAAAGGACAAGACGCACTCGTTATCTCCAAATAGCAGAGTATAGCGCTCGAATCTTGTCGTCATATACCTCATAATATTATCTAAGAATTTTCAATATCCTAATAGACATTTTCCAAAGGTGGGTCTACGCTAGACGAACCGAGCACGAGCAAAGCCCAAGCCGGAGCCGTTTTCGGCTTCGTCGTTGTAAGTCGTTCGAGGCTTGTAACTCGGTCCACACTAGACGAATTCTGTTCCGGCTCGTGCTCGGTTCGCCTAGCGTAGACCCACCCACCTTAATAGCACTATAATATCAATACTTACGGCATTAGTCATACTGATATCCACGATGTCTGGGTGACTTGCGTTTGTAGTCACAACGCAGGATACTCTGACCATGTACATGTGTCTCACAACCACCCATGAGACCATTGGACTTGATACCTGCAATCATTAGGTTTACTTGAAAAGAAAGAAATATACCTAAGCTTTAATTCCTCGCGGTACTTAGTCGTAAATGAAACTTATATTATAAATGCTTTAGTTGTGGAATACAAATGCGTTGTGTACGAGTATTTTTTTTACTTCTTTACAAAATAATAATAAATTTTGATCAAAATTTTTATAACTTTGGTCGAGTTCCGTAATACCAAAAATTATAAATGAAAACTTATAACTTTCTTTATTAACTGGTGTTTTTCTTTAGCTGGACAGTAAAAACTGTGCTCCTGAACTAATGCGACGTGAGATAGTGTTGTTTTTATTACAAAACAAATAAGCAGAAAACACGTCCTCTTTGACATAAAAATATAAGCAAAACTAAATTCGTTTACAATTTCGTCTAACAAAAGTATTTCGGAACCAAATATGGCCAGGCGCATAGATTATATTACTACTAGCTGACCTGGCAAACGTTGTTTTGCCCTTAACGATATAAAAAAAATAGATAAATTGAGATTTAAGCTATCCTATCTTTTAAGTTAGAGCAAACTGCACCCTGTGTGCGAATTTTATTAAAATCGGTTAAGTGGTTTAGGAGTCCATTGAGGACAAACATTGTGACACGAGATTTATATATATTAAGATATGAACCCGAATAACACCACAACATGATCGAAATTTGCACGAATTACAAATGATTTTGGTATTACGAATGTATGGGAGACATCGTAGTTCACAGGACTCTTAAACTTAGTTTAGAAAATTTTATTTCACGTCGCGCCAATATAGTTGATCACTGCCATATTTACGAGAAAGATTCAGGTATTGTATCGACTGGCCATTATATGTATTTAGGGTTTTTTAATTTTAATCTAGTTTTTAACATAACATGTTCACTTCAGAAAACAATATTACTAACGATGCCTAGAACAGCAATAATAGCTGCGGCGAGTTTCAGGTCTGTTATACATCCGCAGCATTTCGTAACCTTCGGCACCCTCTCTAAACACTTCTGCATATAGAAATTTATAAAATATGTGTAAAATGGATAGTAACCAAGAAAAATTAAAGACATGAATTGAAAATTTTGATTGTCAAAGTGAAGTCTCACAGTCAGCGGAGGGCCACAAACTTGATGGCCACAAATATTCTTGTTCCACTATACTTATCTCTATTCTATGGATAAATCATTCTATACATCTGTCAATTCCTTTTTTGTGCTGATTTGAAGCGCCACCCTCGAACGTCCACGGTACTACATTTGTTGCTTGTGACGTTAGTATGGTATCTTCATGCTTGTGACTATCGTTTTGAATGACATTTTATTTTAGTACCATAGACGCTCACGCCAGGTCACGCAATAATCAAATCTTTAGATATTTGCTCTGGGCACGGAATTTCAGTCCGAATGTTTTGGCCACACGTTGGGTAAGTATGTGTGGGTTTGCGAGTATAGCATAGCTACCTGTGACTTGTGAGACCATTCCGGAGAACTTGAACCAGGCAGGTTTCATTGCTATGTTCTTCTTCATCGCTAAACAAATTATGTTTAATCACCGCAAACATATTGCAAATAACTCTGAGAAGTCAGTGATGAATAGCAGGACAGATTAATTTGTTTTTCTATAATCCGCTACTTGAAAAGATGTTTGGGATTCTAATTCCAAACCCAAGGAGAAATTTAAACTATTGGACTTTTACCTAATGCTTTTTAATATCTTGTTCTTCTATACTAATATTATAAAGAGGAAGCGTAACGATGTTTGTGAGTTTGTGAGTTTGTGACGTTGTAAGGGGTAATCTCTGGATCCACCGAACTGATTTTCAAAATTCTTTCACCAATAGAAAGCTACGTTATTGTGGAGTGTCATAGGCTATAACAATTTCCAAAATTAATTACGCATCTTTACTAAAACTTGAATAATGTAATCCAAGTCGTAAAAAAAATTGCTTTCATCGCGTGCGCTGCGGAAACTATTGAAGATAGAACAAAACAATGTTCTACAATATTAAATAACGTATCAAAATCTGCAAAAAAGTCCGTATGCCTATCTCCTACGGGTAACTCACAATAACTGCTTTTACTGTTAAAATTGTGGATTAAAAATAAATAAATTTTGTGAAGCTTATTTAGCCCATATGGTATTAATTTATATCTTTGTAAATATGTTTTTTAGAACGGAAATTTAATGTAGAATATTTGTGCCCTGAACTTTATACAGTTTAAACAAATATCTTCAAAGATATAAGCAAAACAAAAACGTTTTGCGCGCCGCCGCGGCCGTTGCGTGGCGATAGGTAAGTATAAGCAGTATGATATCAATCCAAATGCCTGGCGTCCTGTGGGTATAAGGCCCGGTTTCCACCAAAGCGAAGCGGAGCGGAGTTGTATTTGAGTAACCATTCAGGTTTGTCATTTTGTCATCTCCGAAGTTTGAAACTGAGGGGACAGGAGATGTCGAAATCTGGTTGGTTATTCAAACAGCTCCGCTTTTGTGGAAACCGAGCCTTACGCGGGACAAACGGGCCGGGGCAAAAATATTTCTAACGCGGAACGGAGTCCGCGGGCACTGCTAGTTTTTAATAAAATAAAATAAATGTATAAATAATAACGTGGAATAATAGTAGATACTTATTGCGTAACGCGTGGCTTAGTTTAAGCTACGAAAACCGGGATTTCAGAATTATTGCCTCGACAGAGGCCGGAAGGCTGCGGGCGCAGGGCGGGCGGCGAGGGGCCTCTTAACAAGATTACATTGGAGATAAAACGGCTGAGATAATAGCACCCGAGTAAGCCGACCAAGGCAGGCTCTAAAACAAAATTAAAATGAACGAAACGCACGAAATTACAGAAATTCCTTTTTATATTATGTAGCTCAAAAAGCCGTAGGTATAATTTTAGATTACTCAAGGGTTTATTATGGGAACTAATTTTATGTAGCACTTAGGTATAATAATATTTTGAGTTTGAGTTTTTTGAGTTACTTGGGTATTGTGCCTATGTCCTGCAACGTACAAAGTATAGTGAGCATGAATAGATAAGTAATAAGTACCTAGCCCTCGGTATAAGTTAGGTAGGAATAATTACTAGAAAAAAAGTTAGTTATAGTGACAATTATTTAGTTAGTTAGAAACATTTTATAGACTCCTAAAACAATGGTCAGTATCAAAATGATGACTACTTGAAAAACTAAACAACTAAAACTTGTAGGACTAGCAACATGTAGAGAAGTAGATTGGTCGGTACCTACTGGTAGATAACGTAAATAGGGGTTTGCTTTGGACTGGTATTGATCGTCGCTTCACGGCTGTTTCAAATTCAATTCGCAGAGTGGGTATAACAATAAAAAGCGAACCGTTCTGTATCTCTACTTGGCATCACCTGTGTTTGTACGTGAATCGAATGATTTGCTTGTTTTTATTCCACATTAGGTATTTTGCTACCTACAAGTACTTGTATAAAATAAACAATGAAACATTAGCTAAAAAATTGGGATATATATATCTTCTATCTTTCTTCTACTATATAAAAATAAGTCGGGTTTTCCTTCCTGACGCTATAACTCCAGAACGCACGAACCGATTTCCACGGTTTTGCTTTCGTTGGAAAGGTCTCGGGCTCCGTGAGGTTTATAGCAAAGAAAATTCAGGAAAAATTAAACAAAAAAAAAAAAATTAAAAAAATGTTACATAAAAGGAAGCCATCTGGTGGCGAAACGGAGTTCGCCGGGTTTGCTAGTTTTTTATACAATTATATCCAAGTAAGTGCTTGGCTGCAACCTCGCCTGATAAGTGACAATGCAATCGAATTATTGTACCTATTCCTACTAAATTAGGAAAGATACTAGTTCTATTGGTAGCTACACTGGAATGACTATCAGTAGTCAGGTAAGACCAGGCCTGAGGTAATTTAATAGTTATAAGATGTATTTAATTCGAACCAAACCATATTTAATATATTTTAATTCGAAGTTATAAGATGTATTTAATTCGAACCAAACCACGAACCGAACCCAAATCTTCACGCACCAACCGGACTGTGCCACTGATGTCGTGGTATTTATTGCAACCGATGATATCGTCTTTCCACCAAATGAAGATCTTAAATCCATATGGTTAATCTAGATTGTAGCTGACATCTTTATTACTAGTGAATCCCAAGAACAGCCGACCGCAGTCGTTGCGGTGTGCTTCCT
The DNA here is from genome assembly GCA_963855885.1 of Coenonympha glycerion. Taxonomy (NCBI): domain Eukaryota; kingdom Metazoa; phylum Arthropoda; class Insecta; order Lepidoptera; family Nymphalidae; genus Coenonympha; species Coenonympha glycerion. Next base: position 6,729,300 of record OY979637.1, on the reverse strand, counting down.
ACTAAGAAATGTCAAAATATTTCATATGACGCTCATTTAAAAACCTGAAGGCGTTCCTTCTCTAGTGTGATATATATCTATTTTTATGGGCGCGACCTCATCCTTGTTGTATGAGGCGAACGCGCCTCGGGCTTAGCGATACGCAATACGGGTCGTGAGATAAATCTTCACGAATTCCAACTTTATTTATTAAGTTGTACGCCATTTTTACGAGCTTTTCTGTTGGGACATTCATTACGGCTTCTGCTGGGTGATGAAAAAAACTTTGCTCGATATCTCCGCAACATTAATTGCAAAAGTTTCACGCTCCCTCTTAAATTTCTTGAGGCAGCTTTAATAACGTATTTTACGATTTTCGGCCGGGGAAAAGAAATAAGAAAAACGTGATTCGCTTTGAACTGATAAAGGCTGTTGAATGTACATATATATATGGCCACGTAGCTTGGTATATATTGAATAAAGACCGAAGACGTCACGTAATAGAAGATGTCTGCGAGTTTTATGTCGGCAATTCGGGGCGAGCACAAAAGAATTGCTAAGTCTGATGCGGACGTGCCACCCTATTTGGGTATGTTGAAGCAAAACTTATAAAATTGATACGTTCGTAGGTACGTGTAGGTTCTGAGTAAATATCAGAATAGTGCTTGTTTTCATGGTACTTACCTACCGAAAATTAATACTTGGTATCTACTACCATGGAGATGAAAGTATTTTTCGTTTCCAATGTGGAACCCTTGTAAGCAGTTTTGATTGTATTAGAACCGTTATTTTTAAAGTATAGGTACGTTTCATTCACTTCAACTTACATTAACCCTAAAAGATTAAAAAAAAAACTTGTAATTCATACTGCCATTTTTTTCAAAATTTTATTACGCAGTAAAATAAGAAAGGTACATTTATTTTAAACGTGACATGTTAATGTAATGTAATCTACATACAAACTATATCCATATTCAGGTTCACAGTCATTTTATGAACACCCTGATACAGACAAGTGTCTCTAAATTTCCTATTTCGTGAAATCGATATGAATTTGGTATAGCAATGAAGATGCCAGAGTAATTAAATTCAGCAAGGTAATAACTTCTTGTAAAAGATAATGGAAGTTTCGTCAGGAGAGGGCGAAGTGGGGTGCCATAGGTGAGTGCCGGAGGGCGGATCTCATACAGTTAATTTATGCTACTATAACTCAGCTGGACAGCCACTCAATAGGTAATTTAGATGTTCCAAGCAACATTGTCGTAATGAGAACGAACCATTTCTGACTAAAGTTTATTGGTGCGCTGAGCCGACGATTCACAATGGGTGGTGCAAGCGCTCTAATGTGCGGCATGAGTAGTATGAATATACAACTCCTTTAGGTATAATATCTCTATAGGTTCGCCCAATAAGAGTCATTAAAATTCTTACTGTCTTATTAAAACGAGTGCACGGTTTACACTGTAAAGAGGAGGTGAACAGTTTCATAAAGGTGGTTTGCCTTGCCTCATTTAAATTAATTTTATAAGTTTGTACGAGTACACCCTTGAAAAAATTGAAACATTGAGCTTTTTGAAGATAGGTATACTATACTGTTAAGCTATTCAAATTACCTACATTTTTGGTCAACATAATCTCTATCACACTGAGAAGGAATTTCTCAGCATAAAATGTTTATTTAATCAGAGGAACCCTGTTTTTATATCTAAACCTACCTACGTAATAAGCTGAGTAAAACATCCAAAGGGCGGTTCACGCTTGGGCTTTTTACATTCTGCTGCGAAAATATGTTAAACGAAAAACATCATACTTGTTTTCGTATTAGAGGTGTTATTACACTGCACTGTCTTGTGCGATAAGACTTTTTTGGGGTCTTATAAATGTTCTGGCTTAAACGAAAAAGCTCATAATATACACAAGATATGACTTCATGTGGCAGTTTGTTATGAAGTTTATAGTGAAGCCCATTCGAGATACCTAAAAGAAAAAAAAGCTGTGGATCTCAGGTATTCAGTGTTAGGTACACTTTATATCGGATCTGATCGCGTCTCTTAAAAAATAAATCCTAAATTATGAATTAAAACAGATAAGAATAGTAATTAGATAGGAACGTATTTCATGACGTTTATGATCTATGTCGTAGGTGGAGTAGGAACAGTTATTATAAACGTTCAGAGATGAGAGAAACATGGTGTCGGAATGTTATTAGAGATTTTTATAAAGCGCAGTCGTAAACTAGATCGTAAGCGGTGCGCTTTGACGCTAATTATTTATAATATTAAATCTCGGAGTGTGTATTCTACAGTCGTAAAATAAAGCCTATAATTTTATGTTTAGGTACAGACTTCATAAAAAATATGTTCTGCTGGTAGTTTACCTAGGTAATTTTAAATTTAAACAATTATAGAGCTAGGCTCCACATAATTCACAGAAATGTGTTTAAGCTAGTTTATGCAATTAAAAAGCCGTAAAGTTTGTTTGTACTTTTGTAGTATCTGTTACGCTAAGTATAGATACTACATTATATTGATAGTTTGGTTTGATAAGAAGTTATGAGAGGCAATCAAATTTGATGGCTATTTTGCACAAGTAATCTTAAGCAAAACCTATATCTACCTAACGCCAAACTCCCGAATAGAGTCGAGGAGATTGCAGATCCAATCGATTGTCGATACCAATAAAACAGCGCCGACTCGCAAATCTTAATATATATAAATCTCGTGTCACAATGTTTGTCCTCAATGGACTCCTAAACCACTTAACCGATTATAATAAAATTCGCACACCATATGCAGTTCGATCCAACTTGAGAGATAGGATAGTTTTAATCTCAATTCAACTATTTTTTAAATCCCCAAGGGCAAAACAACGTTTGCCAGGTCAGCTAGTACCTATATAAATGTCTGATTCAAGTCTTGCGCTCCGCATGGAGTTAGAAGGGTTCCCTCTTTTATTGCAAGGAATTTGCATATAAAGTAACCATTGAAGAAAAGCGATCTTGATTCGGCTCCGTACTTTTTTCGTATTCATTGTCGAAGGCCGCGAGCTAACTCACATCACGTTTTATGAGCCATGATGCTTTCGTAGAGAATAAATAAATAATGGTATCAACAGTTTTTTGTTTGATGATTTATCTGAGAAAGTTTTGGCTGTTTGTTGTTCGTTTTGACATTTTAAGCTCTGCGATAATTTAAGACCAGATAATAATAATATTGGTTTAAATCAAAACCTTAACCTATCTTTTTTATTTCAGGATAAAGAAACCAACTGATTGAATACAATGAAGAGATAAAAAAACAGGTATGTCCATCTTATAAATTATTATCTATGAATCATTCTAAGTAGGAAATTCTATAGCTGAGTGAATTTTCACAACTTTCATGTAAGTAAGTATTGTATATCTGCCTTTGCAATGATAAATAAGCAATAGATAAATAGGTAGTCAATTTTGGAGTGACAAGGTGAGTGAACGATTTATTATACAGGTTCCTCTTCCTACCTACCCACAACTCACCTCAAAATAAAACGACAAAGCATCCAAAATATTTTGTGACTATATTACAACACTGTGGTACCTACGTACTTTACCCCACCTTTAATATGTTTATGGTATAACACTGTCCAAGCATATAAAATGTAAAAAACACCACTTAATGCCATATAAAATGAGATAAAATAGTGACCACAAGGCGTTTCCAGCGATTCCCAATAAAAATGATATTTAATTGAAGTCGATAACGCGTCATGTTGAGATGCCTAATAAACTGTCTTTATTATTATCGAGTAAGTCGACGTGAGAGATATAAACATAATAAAACGGGTATAGGGTTTACCGACAAATGCTTTGAACTTGGATATTCGTTACTTTGATAGGATTAAATTCATTCTATACCTATTTACAATAAATTTTAGAATACCTAGAAATGAACCACAGCTTTAATAACATCTTCTATACTTATAATAAAACTGTAAAGGGTCGAATTCTGTACATTGAAGATATTTTGAAAATTTTTGTTGGAGGACACTATTTAGTCGATACTGAAGCCAAAACTGTAATTTGTTTAATTTTTGTCTGTCTGTCTGTCTGTCTGTCTGTCTGTCTGTCTGTCTGTCTGTTTCACGACCGGGCATCACGGCTAATCCGCTGGATGGATTTAAATGAAACTTGACATGATTATAGTTCATACCCCGAGGTAGGACATAGGATACTTTTTGTCCCGAAATTCATCATGGTTTCCCTGGAAGACGGCATCAAAGTCCAAACGTTTTTTAGTTATAATTCATTAACGCGTTGTCCGATTCCATTCATTCTTTTTTTGTTAGAAAGGAGGTTCTTTAAAGATTATTCCATACAAATCTTATCATCATCACTTTTGTAGTTTAGAAATTACAGACATCAGAACCTTTAAGTTCAAGTAGGTAGGTGACTTGAAACTCGGAATGCACAAAGAACCTAGGGCTAGGACGTAGGGCTCAAGTAAGACTGGAGTACCCTTACAGCCGTAAATAAATAGGCTTAGCAGGAGATTTTGTATGGTTTAAAATTTTTCACTTTTAGGGTGAACAAAAATCATGTAACTGGCGTTATCGCTACGTTATACCGTATAGCGCCATCTCTACAATTTATGTGGAACTTGAATGTAAAACTCTGAGATAGGTACTACCGAATTTTTTTTAATAAAAATTAACTGTCATGTTATTTACTGTTTCCTGACTTTATATTAAGATGGCATCACAGATTTAAACTTTATCATCCGCAATATGGAAAGGGTAAGATAATGGTTCACAAATATTTTTAACTCTTAGGTCTTATCGATCCTAACCGACTGACTGTCATCTAAGGTCTTTTTATACGTAAGGAAATATATAGCCATTGCCCATTCTGATGTTTTGGATTGTATTGAGTTGAAGCAAAGATTTTTAAAAGACTCTTATATTATGTTGGGCTGGGGAATATTGTTAGTAGAGTAATTTATCCCAGTGGTACCTACTCGGCCGAACTCTGAAAGAAGAGTTCTACCACCAGTACCTACAACTTTTCACATGGTTTAATAATTTTTGACATATTTCGTGGTTTCAGAATAAAAATCATAATGAAAAGGACGATTTTAACTGTCGATATTTCGATACATTGGTACAAGTCGTGGTCACGTAGTGACCACGACCTGTGCCACTGGGTCGAAATATCGACAGTTAAAATCGTCGTTTTGATCTTTCAACTACGTATTAATGAAACTTTATATTATTATTAAGAAAAAGGAGTTTTCAAAGTCACCACAAGATAACCTGTGCAAAGTAAGAACAGGTTTCTGTACAACGTCACACCAGAATCCCGCGAAAAATCAAGGAATTCCAGTAGTCGTAATTCACGCGGGCGGAGCCGCGGGCAACAGCTAGTCGATAATAATTATGTTCTCCTACTTAGGTTATTGAACTTTATGGGACCCTGTTGCAATGGAAAAGTTCCCTATCCTGATGATTGTTCGTAGCGCTAATGCCGCATACTTATCAACTTAATTTGTATTTTCATTACTGAAATATACTCTCGCCCGCAATATTTGCCGCTCGTAGAGTGCATTTAAGTTTTTTCATTCTCATTTCAGTTCAAAGCGCCTAAAACCATGCACAATTTGTGAGCATTTTTCTCAAATTGTGATAGAGATTTTGTATGAAACTCATTAAGACTTTATAGCTAAAAGTGGTTAAATATTGATACTTAAGTAGTTATTATAAAGCCGTTATCCATCACCAGTGAAGCCGCATATAAATTGGTAGTTATTTATTGAAATTGCTAAGTCCTCTGTTCACGCCTGACCGGTGTCATCTGGTCAATAAATTGTTTGGTTTTAATACCTTTTGGTATAGCTATTGTGGATCTAATTTGCATAGAAAATTTTAAGTATTGATAGCTAACTATTGATAGGTAAGTATGTATGCTTATATTATATTATGTGCACCATCTTTTGCAGCACATGGAGTATTAATAGCTAGTTTTTCAAAGAAAAGTATAGTTCATAGTTTTTTAACTGACTTCCAAAATCAAGAGAATTATTTACGCTCTTTTTCTACTGCTTACCTAATTCAACGTTGTCAGTCCATAGCACTATGGTACAGGTAACTTTAAAAATTGACGGATTGTGATGATTAGAAAATTATTTTTTGAAATTATTTAGCATCTAAGTACTTGGAGAAAAAAAAATATTGGAAGAGCCTAGGTATGGGTGAACATTCGTATCTGTCTATATGTTAATTTCGGGGATATTTGCTTTTTGCATGGCAATTTTCATGCTCTAAAGTTGGATACACAAAGTGTTACCTATTACGTTTCGTCGACATTGGCGGATAAAAGACGCGAAAGCACAATGGCGTTTAAGTGATAGTTATGGCAGCTTTTATCGGCAGTTAGATTTATTTTTATTGCATTGTTTGTTTTAATGTGTTTTTCGCAAGATGAGAGGTCGTGACAATTGCCTTTTCAATAATTTATTTAGAAGTTTACACCTATATTATATTTTTTTTGTGATACCTTCTTGATTTATGCTTTAATGATGATTGTTAATAGCTACTAATAGATACAAGATGGGAAAGATTTTAAACCCACTGGCGTTTATTTTCATTTATTAAGTTATTATTATTTCTCCAAGCCTTTATGTACTAACAGAAAAATTTGTAACAGTCACAGGTCACATAAAATAACTTGTGCTTTTTGATGGTAAAAAGTTAATCACACTGAGGTATATCACAGTATCGTATAAAAGCTAAGAAGGACAAGTAGGTCGGGAGTCTGCAGTATAGAGTTAGTAGGTATAGGTACAGTCGCGCCCAATCCCCATTTATTAGAGAGGCATGACAACGTAGGTCGAGCGAGCCTAATCAGAAAATATAGGCCAATAAAACGAGACGGTGGTGTGCCTTAATCAAATTGTCCAAATGACCAATGGAGGTAACCTGTTTGTAGCGGGGTATTAGGGCGGTGAATAAGCCACCCGCTAAGCCTATTTAAGATAACTTGCGAGATGATTATGTTTTGTATCTGCTCTATAGTATATACCTACTGACATTTTATATGAGTAGATACTACCTTTGCTGCTTACCTACTTAGTTAATCATGCTTAGCATTAGGTATACCGTCTGCCTTGAGTTTGATTAAAGAAAGGCTGATTTTTTCTCAAGTTGTTTGAAAATGTATATAACTAGGTATAAAACAGACGTTTGGTGACAAATAATTTCTTGGAAAAGTGGGTATCTAACGTAGCTAACCGAAGGGAAATAAATTAAAATCGCGAACATTAAAATAGACAGCATAATACCGCAACTGTGTTTTTCCCTTATAACTCAAAACAAAGATCTCTTCAAAAATTCAGCATGTGACTCGCGGGATGTGTCCAATAAATCAGTTTTACAGCATTCCCGTGTCATTTCAGTCGTCGAACGGCATAAAATGATAATTTTATAGCGCTCCCCTTCCGTCTCCTGAGTTTACGACAATTGTGAAATGTATCGACAGTTCGGATGTCACCTCCAAGGTGGACCCAGACCAGCCCGGTGAAGCTTTCACGTTCATTTTCCATTTCCAAATGATCTGCGCTATACGGCTCAAAATCGTCAGAATGTTTCAGCCTTTCATGTAGAAATATAATGGTTTCATGAGCAACACATGGTGCTATATCCCTCTCTCCTCTGAAACTGATATTTTTGGAAGGTTTAACAACTCATCAATCTCTCAGGTGGCTCTACAATTTAATTTTAATGACCACGATGATGCTAGTACCTATAAGTAAATACATCTATCAGTACCAATCTATTAGTAGAACTTTAACTATTTGGACTTTCTAACATTCTGGTATTTTCTCCTATAGCAATACTCGTACAAGCAAAGATTTAAATCGCTAGATGAGCCCTAAACCTCCAAAAACGTTTTTGTCTTGTGTGCAACACATTGTCACTTGTCATCTTTGGACACACAGCGACATAGCTCATTATGTCTCATTTACTCTTAAACGAAATTTGCACTTGCGTTCTCACAAACTTGCACACTACAGCATACTGAAAGCACTCGCTCAGCATGTTTTCCATGTGCGCAATGTAGGCTTAGAGCTCATCTATAGCGATTTAAATCTTTGCGTACAAGTATACTCGTAACTCATTACAACGGAAAATTAGGTTACCCTGTACCATCGTCCTAAAACAAAATTCAATCAAGTTCAAAACTTGCTCACGGACATTGGTAGGTACATCACTGGATAACGTATAAGAAGGCAGAATATATCAAATGCTTTTTAGTCGTAATATTAATTATGGAAATGTAGAGAAAACAAAGGAAAAATATAAGGGGTCATCGTGTATCATACAAGACAGAGATATCCTTAGAATGGTACCTAATTAGCATCTTAAATGGTGCCATTCGTAAAGTATACTTACTTGTCACAACAATAAAAATACGCTGCTATTGTTGATAATTGGTCACAAGACTGTTATGCAAAACGCGTTATTGTTAAGCTGCAACAAAATTAGTGACTTTAGAACGGTTGTAATAATTTGGTGAAGGAACATTGAAATCTTGGTTATAGGTAATGTAACAGGTAAAACAAACTGTTTTATGAAAGCTATCGGCGGTGTTCTGATTTTGGAAACATTATATGAATTTTACTATAAGGCCTAATGTAATTATTATTATTTTAAATATTCATTTACATACTTTTATCCCTCTACAGTCTAATTAGGTACCTACTCTTAACAATAGGTATAGGTACCTGCCTATGGATTTGAGTGCATATGTTTTTATCTTTATAGGTAATAGCTTACCTAAATCGTTTCGATTTATTTTTAGATAATGATCAGTCTTTTCGCTACTGTTAGGTAGGTACTTACTTACTAAAGAGGACGTAAATTCAAGGGTTAAGTGTCGCGACAATTGGCAGCTTAAAGCCTTTTCACTTTTCCACTATAAACTTTTACTATTAACTTGAGCGATAATCATCGAGAATGTACTGAATCATTAGGCTTTCAAACTTTACGTTACAGCGCTGCACAAAGAATACATACAAAATGGTATTCTGGTTTTAAAAAATCAACCGAGAGCGAATTAACTACTGTGCGACCTGCGATACTTACCGTTAATGACTGGACTGTACACAATGATGTACATATTTAGGTAAGGTTATCATGATTATTTCGCATTTTTCAAGTTTTAGTAGGCCAGGTCCACTTATCACGTCATCGAGAAACTACAGGAAGCCGTCTCGTCGTTCTAATTTCAGACGGCCGCCGCGCGCCGGATTCTTTGCCCGCGTTAGTTTTTCTACGCCAAAAAAACTGCTTGTGGAAGCAGTCACCAGCTTTTGGCCGTTAATAGGTATATGTAACGCAAATTATAGAATATGAATTTGTAGAAATCCATTAATTAAGATTTAAGAAGAACTCTTGACTGACAGAAGAATAAGAGAAAATCCACACAAATTAATTCAGAGACTAAAGTATAGGTAAACTTCACTCGGTCAATAATAACGATGAGGTATTTTATTAGTCATGGACATCAATAACACTTCTATTTCCATTATGGAGGTCTAATAAGTATTATATGAGATTGAGACGTAAATGAAGATAGCCGGGCCCTACAGAGTCGGAACGCCATTATACAGACCCTCATGCATCTATGGATCTGTCCGGTCGTTAGGACGACTGACGACTCGTAATGACGGTTTTAATGAGAGCTTGCCTATACCTACCGATTTTCCCTTTTAAGGGTTCCGTACCCGAAAGGTAAAAAGGAACCCTATTAGCGAGACTTCGCTGTCCGTCTGTCTGTGCGTCCGTCCGTATCTCTGGAATCGTGATAGCTACAGACTTGAAATTTTCACAGATGATGTATTTCTGTAGCCGCTATAACAACTAATACTAAAAAATAAAATAAAATAAATATTTAAGGGGGCTCCCATACAACAAACGTGATTTCTTTGCTTGTTTTTGCTCGATATTGATAACGGTAACAGGTAGACGCTTCAAATTTTCACAGAATATTCAGTTATATACTTACTGTAGAAATAAATAGTTAAAATAAAATAAAAATTAAAGGGGATCTCCCATAGAATAAAAATGATTTTTACGCACGGTTTTTGATTTAGTGGCCAGGGGTATTCAGTTTACTTTAATACTATAAAGAAAGGGAATATACTCTTGATGGTACGGAACCCTCAGTGCGCGAGCCCGACTCGCACTTGACCAATTTTCTTAACATCTTTATCGCGCGTCTAGTATTGTACGGCAGTGCAAAGAAAAACCAACAGTGGTTTTCCTGCACTAGCTAAGGCTTAGCTTGTATAACAATTTTATTGTTTATTTATCTTTTAATAAAATAAAATAAAAAAAACCCTCTGGGAATATTATAAATATTGGTCCTACAGTTCCGGAAGTCAAGAGTTTTTTTGGAGCTCTTTGATTTTTTTTTAAATAAATCAAAAAAAATGTTTCTCAGTTTTTGAGATATTTCCAAAAAAAAACGAAACCTCTTTTTTTGTTTTTAGTTAATCGTTAATAACTTTTGCAATTTTTACTTGTGGAACTTAGTTTTTCTTCAAAAATGTCCTATATCTACCTATATACCACGAGTTTTCAGTTCTAAAATCATTGTCTCGCGATGCTGGCAACCTTATCATGCAGCGAAAAACTTCGAGCAGCGTCACGCAGGCTAAAGCCCGTTCTCCACTAGATGATATTATTATGACATTGATAAAAGACGAGACGGTTTAAGCTGTACGCGGGAGTGATACAGTGGCATAGCTCTATCTCGTTCTGACGTGCCTCGCGGCAACGTACAGATCCTCGCAACTACAGTGGAGAGCCGCCCTAAAGCGCCGTACCGGTTCGGACGAGGCGAACGTCACAAAATGGCGGCCGTAAAAACAAGTGAAGAGTGAGTTACGGTCGAGCGTGTGGGTCGGCGACGCGGAGTAGGGGCCGCAGGGGATGGGGGAGAGGGGGCGGTAGCCAATGGCGTCTCGCTGAGCCAGCCGCACTCCCGCCAACTCTGCTGTTTCTTTTATAGACGTTGTTTTTTTCGGAGCTTTTTCCTGATTTTTTGCGAGTTCTGTTTGCTTTGTAAGACGCGAGTTACAATGTGTTTTAAGTGTTTTTCCTCGGTCTAAAATACAGAGCTTTCTCTTTAATGTTTGGTTGACTGATAGCTCCTGTTTGTAAAGTCAACCGCTATAATTTTTCCATAATGTACCTAATGGCAGGGTAGATAATGCTTGCTCTTTGACCTGCTTGACCCACATCACTAGTAGGTAAAACAGTATTTAGGTAGATACTTACTTAATTAAAAAAAAGTCAAAGCAAATATAAAATAGACTTTATTAGACAAACAAATATTTAACTTTTGCTTTAACGGTTTTTATATAGGGTTGTACATTATTTGCCTGGTAGAGATCGTTGTGTAGCGATAAGGCTGCCAAATTGTACAATTTCAAAATTACTTGACTTTACAATTACCTACGAAATTTAATAGCCAATAGGTAGGTGCTTATCTACCTGCTTAAAACTTAACTTATATAAGTTTAGTGCTATGATAGATAGGTAGGATTTAGGAACCTATTATTCGTGGGACAGTATAGGTGCTTACTTATAGCTGTATGGATACACGAATTTATCCCTACATAAATAAATACGAAGAAAAATTGTGTAATCCTGAGCAGTCATATAAAGTTAAAGTTATTTAGTACAACACTGATCTCATCGGCAAAGTTGCCGAGTAATAATTTACGGAGGACGTGTTCTTAGCGTCTTGTAATGTCTCGCAGTGACATATTTATTGTTTTCTAGGGGCGGGGGATGAATTTCTTGAAGGGGAGCACGAAACAGAAATATAGATGTGGATATTTTACTAAACAAGGGATGCTAAGTTGTAGATTTTCCAAGGAGGCAGATGTAGATAAGCATTAGGCACCTAGGTATATGTTATACCTAAACCTAGGAGGTAAAAATCGGGAAACATACCTAATATACATGTATGTACTAAGTACTTATACAGTCACGGTAGGTAGGTACCGCGAGTACCTACATATTATTACTTTTTGGAACTATGTTACAATGATTATACTGTTATGTTGGCATAATGGGCTCTTGCAGTACTAGTGCAAGCGAAAACCGACACTAATGTGACGAACCTTTTCATTCCGTGACTATACACAGTGCTTTATCAGTAGAATGCTGTAAAATTATACTAACCTACTTAGATACTTATGTTTAAAACAAAGATAGGTATTTAGTTTTGTTTTTAAAACAAGAATTCAATTTTTTTTCAAAAATTTTACCTCAGATCGTGCCTAATCAAACTAAGTGACTTGGATCATCTCAATCATTCCAACCATCACACACGCATATATACTTATGGGCTATTTACATATTTTCTACTAGCTAGGTTTGGCGGTTATAGAGTTTTCATTATTAAGTAGCTTAGGTTAGCGCTTAGGTAGCTGAGTTTCACAAACTTTTTATAAAAAAGGACAATTAAAAAAATAGAAACAAATGGTTACAAACGAACACACAAAAAACGATACTTAACATAAATTTATCGAAAAATGTTTAGCTATACACCTACTCGTAGCTGTAAATTCTGGTTATTATTATCGTATTTTGATCTGTATAATTCTATTAAATGTTATACGGCCTACCTGTTGCTATGAAGTCATTATTTTTCATTCAGTCATCAATGTAATTTATATGGATACCTCTATCCGATATTTGGATGATAAACTTTTTTTAAATAGATTTTTGTTGAGATAATATCGAGGTATAAGAGATGCAGCAGATCATTAATGGTAAAAACTAGCATAACCAACAAAATTGATTCCTTATTTATTCCCATTTTTACCTGGAAAGTTAATTAAAAAATTCCAATGCAAATTTCATGTCAACAATGATTTTTATGCGGCTATAATATCCATGATTTAAATTAAGATGTTCGTATAAAATTATTAACAGAATCCTCAAGAAGATTTTTGGTATCCGCCAACCTACCACCTACTTACCAACCGTGTGGTTAAGGGCATGTTTATACAGGCGTCTGTCAGCTGCGATGTATAAAATTAAAAAGCGGACGCAACGTGTTATATATTTACAGGGTTGACATATAAATTACCTACGCGTTTATTAACCTAATAGGGAAATTTCTAGTATTTCTCAGCATTTGCAAAATCTACCTTCTTTCGGGAAATGATAATTCGAACCTTAGCCCTAAATAGCATGACGTTATAAAGACACGATTGGGGAAGATTGTCTCTAGAGAAAGTAGGTAGATACTCTCAGTCTTTTCCAAAGAATATACCTTCTTATATATATTTTTAAATAGGTATAAATTTTACATATTATTTATATTTTTTTATTCTTTGAATGGGTTCTTATTTAATTTTGATATCTGAAACAATTTATTTTCTTTCAATTTTTCGATTGGTTGTTTAATATCTTAGATTAGCAAAATCATCGTTATTCTTGATAAGTTCGTCGCACAGAGCGTCCACCACACAACGTGGGTAGGTATTCGTTAGAGGGAGGAGACTAACTATACTAGGAGTCATGTATACATATAATACTCGTACCTCTAAAAGCCTACGAATATTTATCATAATTTAGTTAGCCTGCCTAAACCTACCTATCTAGATAGGTTTCAATATAGATTTTTGCATACCCATTATAGGTAGGAACACTAAGTCTTATACCTTCCTATAGTCATTAAGTACTGCTTACATACTTTATTTTGCCGCCCCCACGGAAATTTCGGTAATTTTGACAAAAAAGTACCATGATAACGATGGATTTTTCGGGATAAAAAATATCCTGAAATAAAATCAAAAGAAGGATAATCTTTCGCCTTAATAATATTAGTGTAAATCTTTTGAAAATTTTAAATATATTTTTTAAAGGGCTGAAGGCAGCCCTGAAAGTCAAGGCGTGGGGCGGCGGCGACGCGCGCGGCGGGTCGACGACCGGTCGCTTGTGCTCGAATATCGCCCGCAATATCTGGCTCAGCTAATCCCCCGGCTGTCTGCTCCGAGCTTTACTTTAATTTACTCGATATTATTTTTATATATTTTATATGCTTTGCGATAACTTTTATTAAAGGTTGGCGAACTGGTGATGTACCTACTTTAATATGCGAAGGTTAAAAAAGACGGCACAATATCCGCAGTAGGAGATAAAATCATATTGTCAACCAAATAAAATAAGTAATGTAGATAGGTAGGTACTAGAGATCGTCTAATTTAAAAATAAACGCCCCTCCACTACATTTTTCTTTCAACGTGTGTACTGTGAGCGTATATCTATCTAGTTGCCTAGGCAGAAGGCTATATGGGTAGGAACCTAAGTATTTAAGAGTGGGTACCTCGAATGTGATGAAATCCTGATATAATTTCAGTAAAGAATGAAAATCGTAAACAAAGGATATTTAAATTACGTAATTAGTACTTGGGCAGGTACCACCTACCTACCTACCGCAAAGTGAGGCAATAGTCTGAATTCCATAGAAAATTAAGACGTTTTGCAAACCACAAGAAACAGTGTTCTGGAGTCGGCAGTTCGTTACATTTACATAGCTACTAGCCTATAAATAAATACCGGCTCACACACACGTGCACAATATGACGTTGTTTAAGTTTATTTTATTTTTATACACGACGTCGGTGGTGCCCGCGCGGCTTGATGCTGTAATTTCGCGCTGGTCGCGCCGCGCAGGCGCGTACGCCGGACAAAGATGGCCGCGAATTAAGCAAAAAAATCCCATACCTAGTGGTTTTGATCGGTTACGTCGTCGTAATTTATTTTTAATTTTTTTTGCTTCTAGCGACAGAGCTAATAGACTTTTTTGAGGGCGAAATAATTTCTTAAAAATACCTAGGTACTTATCGTGCCTATACTAATGAGTCAGTTGATATGGTGCTTCAGTTTTTTAGAGAACAACATCAGAGTGTAAGTGTTATTGAATTTTTTTTCGAATAAGACAGATAAACTCGTTCTAAACGATGTGATGACTCATTACGTAAATTGGACTTGTCTGGTAATTATTATTTAATCATAAAAAATATACAAATAAAATATCAGAACTCTATATTTTGTAACAATTTATTCTAAGTAGGTACCTACTTAAGCGATCGATGAGAATTGAAATGGAATGATATAAAATTAAAAATTTTTGCTTATATACCTACCTTATTTACTTCACTCTATCGGGGTAAGTAGGTAGGAGACACCTATAATATCAAAGTAAGTAGGTACCTACCCATTATTCTAAATGAATGATCGAAAAAATGTCTTCGTAATTTTAACAGGAATAATCCTGCTCATGCGAAGATCACGAAAAACTTCAGCAAAAATATTTTCTATCATAATTCGTGACTGAAGGAGCTGTGGTGCGAGTAATTAATTGTTAGATTTTCACGACAAAAATTCGTGAGGGCGATACTGAAACTAAGTTCGTGAGCACGTTTACATAAAATTATTTCCTTCTAGATATCTAAGCGGGCACATAATACGTGCTTCTTGGAATGGCAAAATTTTTATCGCAAGCCCGTTATCGTGGTCGATCATAAATCTGTTTTCAAATCGTGAGTCGCCATTGCTGGCATGGACTCGATGCAAGCTCATGTAGGATCTTTGGTATGACTGAAATTGGACCATTTTGTGAGAGTCGTAAAGCCTAATTTACGATAGCCACCGACCTTCGTTTGCTACGTTCGGGAATTTGAAGGGTTTATGACCGCATTGTACGTATTTGCCAATGCACGTAAAATACTAGGCGAGGTTCTTAAAACGCCGGACTTATTTACAGTCCAAGAACGTATTTCCTAGAGGAATTGAGAAAAACCTTGGAAGGTTACAAGCCATCTTTACTCACCTCTCGTTAATATGAAGTAATAAACGAATGTATGTATATTATAAATTAAAAGAAACCGCGAAATACCGCAGGAATCGTGAAATTTTCCGGAACAAAAACTAGCCTTTGTGTTAATTCAGGTAACTTTCAGGTATAATTTCAAAGTGTTTGCATACTTACAGTTCAAGAAGCACTGGTCTTGCAAAACTGCTGCAAATTCTCAAAAAACTTCTGCAAACTACTTATCGATTAATTACGATCTAAATAATTAATTTTGCTAGATAAGTATAGGTAAGTAGGTAATAAATTTGTCTTTGTATGAAGTCTAAAAACGTTACGATCGACATCATGATCATTATAATAATTTTATCATTACTAATCAAAGTTCTTGCCTTGACCTCTAAGGCGTGTGTAAGTAAATAAATATTTCATTATAATTATTTATCTATTCAACAAGGTATCGACGGAATATTTTAATATTAAAACACCCGGTTATCTATAGTAGGTAGGTACAAAAAGATAGGTGTAGGCTAAAGGTTTACGGTCATTAAAATTTAAACCGCTGATTTATTAGAGGTTATAGTAAAGGATACTTATAGGTAGATAGAAATACATTACCTTAAATAATTAATTGTTATTGTCTCTGTTTTTTTCATAGGTTAACTAGGTACATAATTATTATAATATACTTTGTGTTTGCACTATAATGTTCTAAAATATTCCTGTTTAATAAATAAGAATAAAATACCTACAGAAAGACTCTACACTACACTTCACTCCTAAGACAATAATTATTATCTTCTAGTTATGCGTTATATCCGTTATATCCGTTAAGTAGCTTTTTGGACCGAGTTATTAATTTGAATACTATTACTGAGCAGCAAAGGATTCTAGGTTCCAGACGCATCGAATGGTTCAAAAAATATAATCCAAAGACCGAGTCCCAAAAAAATTCGTGGCCGTACACAAACAATTTTGTGTAAGGCATTTTTTTTAATAAGGAAGTCTTCAGTTTCAGATATTATACGAGATTTCGTCATGTTTGAAGTTGGAAATGCTTTTCCGCCCTAGGGAATGTTGAAAATGGCTTTCCGCCCAAGGGTATAATGAAAATTCTTTACCGACCTAGGGAATATAATGAAATTTCCTGCCCGCATTTGGGCGGTAAAGACCTCTTTTCCGAGTGGATAAGAGATAAAAAATATTTAAATCTCACCCACTCGGGAAAGAGATCTTTAAGGTCCAAAATGTGGGCGAGAAATGTTCATTTCTCCCAAGGGCAGGAAATCATTTTGAATTTTCGCTAGGGCAGAAAAGCATTTCCAAATTCAAACATGACGTAATCTCGAGCACTCATATCTAAGATATTATAAAAATATTTTTTATATAAAAATAAGAGGCAAACGTAAAAAATCCTGATATTATAAAGCTCTCTAAATTCTTATTTCCTACTCTAAATTACAGCGCACCATTAATCCCCAAAGTTTCAGACTTTTACGATAAAGCCGTTATATGAAATGAAAACTTGTGCCCGCAGAATTATATGATTTATCGTTGGGCTCTAGCGCAATTAGATGTAGTGCGGGCGACTGCGGGATTGATTTATGATGATTCAGTGTAATCATACTTGGACAGCTCGTGATCCGGTCAGTGAGAGAGTTCCTTCATACCTAGTTGTCTTTTATGGCATACCCTCAGTAAATGTTATAAATGCGACTGGTGACATCGCGCAGCGCGTGCGGTTTTGACACCATTTTGTGTTGTCGCTGCAAATTGCGGTCGCATTTGGATCATATTTAGAACTTGGCAAACGTTTCAATTTGAATTCCGATGTTGGAATTTCTGAACATCCTGACTGAGTTAAAGTAAATAAGTAGGTAGGTAGGTACTTGCTTATTTATCTAACCTATCTACTTAAGGATTTAATTATTCTTTCAAATGATGAGAAATAGGAGCTTGCGCACTAAGCGCTCATGTGTATGACTCATGGAAAAGGAATAATTATTACTTCTTAATACCTAACTCTACAATTACATACTCATGAGTAAAAATAAATACGTAAAGTAAAAAATATCTATTGCTTGCAATATTTCTTGCGTGATGAATATACCGTCACGAAGAAAATCTACGAAGATCTTCAAAAATCTAGACTAAAAAAATCTCTTACCCGACACCCGTCAACATAATATACACGTATAGGTAAATGTTTGGTATGACTAACTTGTTGGGACGAGCTAACTGAAGACAAGGCCAACTATCAAGCAACCAGTGTAAAATCATTCTTGGAAATATAAAATGAAGTTTTGTTTTAGGTGTTTTTTCTAAACTTTGTTTCTACCGAGTGTTCTACGATACTTAGGTACTCATTTAAAGAAGGAGAAGATGAGTACGATATCGTCTGGTACCTACGATTCCCATATTAGTTGCATTCTACCTAGTATTGCATTATATTGCAATTTCATACGACACACTGCCCTGCACCCGTTATCCTGAGACATTACAGTACTAAGATCTTAGATTAAATCTAAGATAGATCTAAGAATTAAATTAAATTTTCAAATGAAACTCTAGACGCAACGCTTATAGTTTTATATGTATTCAATTGGTCTGTGTTCCTCCTAGATACAAGCATTACCTCAAGGCAATAAACAGGGCACTAAAGGTGACACACATAAAAAGCTCTACTTTACACGAAGCTGATACCGCGTCATCGCTGTCGTCGCCTCGCTATAACCGATAAACAAATCGTCGACTCCACTCAACCCCCACTATCGTGACCGTAAAAAGTTAACTATCCGGTGACACGAACACACCTGAATATAAATCACAACACTGGTAAACGCACTTATCAAAACGTGTATGACACGATCGCGCTTTATACTTTTCGTGCTCACGTTCATCGATAACATGGAATTCGAACGGTGAAGGAACATGCAATCAGCACGCCATGTCTAACTCGAGTCACTGTCGTCCCAGAACTATTTACAATGCAAATACTTTCAAAAAAGCTTTTTCCAAATTACTTTCGTTTCCCACAAAATCGAAAATATTTAACCGAGCCGGCCAATATTATGTAAATTCAACCCCTTGAATATAAAGGACTGGACAGATAATGCCTATGATTGCGGTGCATTGTTTCACGCTTACGGGCCCATACCGCACAAAGGACGGCCTACATTTGCCTAATGCGTATCGATAATTTATGGAAAGGTTGCGTAAGTCCCTTAGTTGTCAAGGGCCAGACTTTCGGTTTCAGCGTACTGATTTGCATAACCGAGCGAGCTGACAATAGGGTGGACACCCTTTGAATAATCCTTTTCGTTTCACTTTTAAAAAGGTTTCATTGTTGATATTTTGTATGAGCAATAAATAAATCTGGCACTTTATACGATCCAATGCATGTGGTACCTATTGCTTAACATTGTTGCCTTGTGCACCTACCTACTTGACTGACAGGTTTTGTGAGCTTAATACATCTACTACGTACCTTGACTTACGATCGTACTTAAGGGGCCTGTGAACTACAATGTCTCCATTCGTTCAAAATACCAAATCATTAGTAATTCGTGCATATTTGGATCAGGTTGTGGTGTCATTCGGATTCATATTGTAATAATCTATGCTCCTGGCCATATTTTGTTTGGAAATACTTCTTTAAAACGAAATAATAATCAATTTTGATCAAAATTTTTATGACTTTGGTCGAGTTCCGTAATACCAAAAATTATGAATGAAAACTTGTTACTTTCTTTATCAACTGGTGTTTTTCTTTATCTGGACAGTAAAAACTGTGCTCCTGAACTAATGCGACGTGAGATAGTGTTGTTTTTATTACAAAACAAATAAGCAGAAAACATGTCCTCTTTGACATAAAAATAAGCAAAACTAAATTCGGTTACAACTTCGTTCAACAATAGTATTTCGGAACCAGATATGGCCAGGAGCATAGATTTTTACTATAAGTATGAACCCGAATAACACCACAACATGATCAAAATTTGCACGAATTATAAATGATTTTGGTATTACGTTTGTATGGGAGACATCGTGGGTCAGTAGACTCTTAAACTATATTATTATGTTTTCTTATACATACCTAACATTAAACAAATAAACCTAACCTTTTCTTTCTTTTTTTTTTGCGATTACTATAGATTACTTTTTGCATCATAATAGTATTTCATATATTATATCGGTAACTATAAAAGACTGACTGACTAGCTGACTGACTGATCTATCAAAGCGTAGCTCAAACTTTTTAATAAAGCGGACTAAATTTTTGGATAGTTTTAAAATCCCACTGGATTATGTTGATCAGTTGAATCTTCACATTATAGCACATGCTATATGTAGAACTTATAGAGATATGAATACATGTTATCTTAACCCTATACAGACTTGGCCCGCGTTGATTTTCTTGGATAAAATGTATGAATCTAGATTCTAGAGTAGGCCTTCATGCTGTAGTTGCGCAAACCATTGTATATTTTACAAATAATATAATTTTCTACCTATCAAAATGGTAAAGTGGTCATTGATGGTAAAATGCTTGAAATAAATCCCAATAACACACATCATTATGGTTTACAACTTAAAGGCAATAAATAAATTGACTGCCGTTTGTACATTTTATTACGATTTAAAGAGTCGATGTCTGTTTGAAACGAATAATTGGTTAACGCAGGTTATTAATGTTAATTTGAAGCCATGTTGAGAAATACTATTTTTTCAATCCTATTAGACAATTTTGACCTATTTTTTTACTCAAAATCTTGTGAATTTACTTAAATGGTAAAATGCATTCATGTCCTGTAAGTATGTAGTTGAGTTTATTTAAACGTCTATACCTACCAAATTTGTCTATATGCAATTAGTACCTACATAATTTGAGTCTGTAATTTAGTCTGGTAATATATTATGTAACTACCTACTATGAAAACATTAATGACATAGAAGCAAAAATATAGTATTATCCAATGATATAAAATATATAAAATCTATATAAAAATATGGTCTATGGTATTATCCATTTATGTTATTTTAATCAACATAATTATCTAAAGAGAGTCTTATTGAAATGTTTTGTTAAACGAACATAAATTGTACACAAAACTAACAGCTACCGAAATTACTATTAAAATAAAATATGGCCATAATTACCTGGCGAACCGTAATATAAACCGAAAGATCTGAATGGTAATTCATCACACTCGTATGTTAATGATCGGACTTTTCTACAAATGTTTTAGTCTTGTAGTCGTTCAACACGTGTTAATAACCAATAAAACAGTTTAGTGGTACATAAAAAGTTGGGATTTATAACGAATAACTTATGATCGCGCGTGCCCGCTTTACAGTGTGATTAAATCTAGACGCTCCTATGGTTTTAGTTTCATTGACTTTCACTGCTGTTTCGCGATTATTACTTCCGAATTCTACGACTCGTGTTTATAACCGTTTAACAGTCATTATATTTTTATATTACCTGTACATTTAACTTTATAGAATACTACTCCTTTTTAATCGCTATATAAACGTTTACGAGTATGAGTCTAGTAATTTATACCGAGGTAGCCCTGTGGCTGTAAACTGTTGGACGTCGCGGTCAGGTTTAATTACGTTTCGATAATACGACATGAGAATGTTTAAACTTTGTTACAAAATAAACTTAAAATACGAGTCGGATAAAGAAGACGATATACGTTTATGTGGTACAAGATTAAGCACTCACACATTCGGTAAGAGTGTCCTCCGCTCCAATCAGAATTCTCCTAAGGGTTCGTTATAAGAGGAATATCGATAAATTTTGTTTAGCGTTGTTTCGATAATACTCCAAACATTATGCCGTGTAGGCGGTAAATGGAAATGGTATTAGGGCTTTTCACACACTTAGGTGAAACTGAATATTGGAATTAATGAATTAATGAAATTCAATCCGGAACATACCGAATTATATGTAGTTTAAAATTACATTACCTTATTTTTATGCACTTATTTTTATGAAAACAATATAGGAACAATTTTTTTTCAATAGAGATCTCATTTTTGCCTAAATTTTATAGCTACGGTGAAAACTGATTTGTTTTTCCTCCTTGCAAGTAGGTAAGTAAGTAAAGTTGGAATGTCCCATTTAGGATGACGATATAACATATTATATGTCATTCATTTACTTGACTCTACATTTTGAACGCAGTGGGTATAAGTTGATATTTGGTAGGTAAATGGATAGGTATTTGAAATGAACCGATTTTATACTTTTTCACCAATAATGTAAGACTAAATTGCGTAGGAGCTCACGAAGCTATATTTCAGAAAATTTGAATGCTTTATCCGATTTAAGTGAGTGAGTAGGTTTGCCGTTTGGGCGCATAAGGTTCGTTGCACCGCCCGCCTCCGTGTGAAGGGACATAGCCGGCGTGGGAGCTGTATCTGGAACGGGCTGATCTGGCGGACGAGTCGTAAACAGAATTAGTGCTCCGAACTAACCGGTAACAAAAAACTCCGTTTAAATTTAGACGCCGGGTAATCTGAATCCACGGCATACCTACCTCCCACCTCTTCGGATTTAGGTCGGTGCTTTTAAGGATGATACAGAAGATTAACATATCTTTATGTCTCAGAAATATATCTACCTCCTCTTGGGAACCTTTGGAAAATATATACCTATAAAACAAATTTTTTTCTGTTGAATATTCGTCGGTCAGTTCGTCAGTCTTTTTCTTTTTATAGGCATACCTATATACAGATTATCGTGTTGTATAATAAAATGTTTTAGCTAAAAGCTTCCCCTCAATTTTCCGCCCTTATATATATCTCTTGCGACCAATTAGTTGGTAACAAGGGCTACACATCTATTAAAACTTTTCCCATCAAACTATCACTAAATTAAAACATAGAATACCCCTATTTTTGATCCGGTTGAACTTGATTTTATTTTTATAGGCCCTGGTTACGACTAAAAAGCTTTGTGAAAGGGTGGGAGTGTGTGAAAAGTTCGTGCGGGCTATCATTACGAAAGAAATAAATTTAAAATTACTGACACAATGAGTCAATGGAAAACCAATTTTTTTTTACATTTGAATTAGACCGTTTGTAAAGATATATTCTCAATTCAAAATTATTGTAACAGGCAATACCTACTAGACTTTAGACTACCTAGAAAAATTAAAATTGTTTTTTTTTTAATCTTAAAAAGAAATAAATAAAAATAACTTGTGTAGTTGATTTTTTCATAACTACTTTGGCTACTACTTACCTACTTGATGACACCTGATGAAAAGTATTGATACAGTCTAAGTCGGAGTCGTTTGCCTAGTGTATGTCTTTTCACTCTTGATTTGAAAGTATCCAAGTTAAGTTGTAGGTGGTCGGAATTCGGAAAAGGAGGCCAGGAGAGTATTCCAGAAAATTGAACAGGAATGAGAATCGAGAGATGAGAAGGTTAAAAGAAGACGAGTTTAAATCATTCGAAAAGTAGAAAAGGAATGTCTAATTATCATGGATATGTTTAAGGTCTCAAAATGCGATTTTGTTTTAAATAGTAAGTACCCAAATATTATAGTGCTTTTGAACGTTCGTGCTCTTAGAGTTATGAATAATGCATATCATGTAAATCTTCCAAGCATCACAGGCCATTTCACCGGAACTATGAACCGACCAAAATTGTCTAACACAAAGATAGCGGAGGGCGACCCGGGGGAAATAGACTTTTTTATTATTTATGTAATATTTTGTAATTTTTTAAATCAGAAGGGTGGATCCCCTCTAAAGGGTGGGCCGTAGCTGAATGAATTTATTGTCCTTTGTAGATAAACATATCAATTTGTTAGTGTTTTGTTAGAGAAGTAAATATGTGTTACAATTGTGGACGAATTGTGTCCTCAGTAGTGCTGGTGGCGGTTTACTGAACACTCGGTTCTAAATGAAGAGTGACTTTGAATATATCTTTAAGTGATGCACTAGTGTTAAGTTTTAATTGGAAATAATTAAGGATTTTGTATTCTGATTTGTGGTATCCCATATTTTTTAATGTGTAAGTATTATTAATGTGTAAGTATTACTGATAGTAGTAGTAAGTACAACTTATTTTAAGACTTACATATTATTACACACTTGCCTGGTTATCTATTGAATTATTGAGACTTCTGGATTTAAACAATAAATAAAATGTACCTATGTTGATTTACATTTGGAGTAAGTGAGTAAATCTGATGTCCAGGTAGGCATAACTATCACAATATAGGTATGTACAATTTTATAATAGCATAAAATTTAAACAGAAGTTACAGGTGCTGATACGAATTTTCTGGTCATGAAGTAAAATTTGCTTAACACTGATTTATTTAGTTTTAATTGTAAGTATGAAATTTTCTTTGATTTTTCCGCAATGTATGATATTATACACAAAAGATTATAGCATTAAAATTAAATAAGAAAATATTTGTACTTCGTAGTGCTTAGCGCTATAATATAACCTATAAGGTCTTTCTCTCTTTCCCGTCCAAAATAGATTATGAGGAAGAGCTAAAACAAACCAGCTTTACCGTACTTTGTTTATCCAACTCAGCACCTAACCATACGTATCCGCCAACCACTTCCTCGTGTTGGAAAAAATTTCTATACACAAGCCGGTCGCAATCTACGAGCGATTTTATACGTGAATCGATTAGAAAGCTAGCGAATAAAATCGATTTTCCCCCAAATTGAATAGTCGTTAAACGTAGGTAGCAGTTTTACCGTCCAGATTGTTTACGCAGCGGCGTCACGAGTGTAAACGCTTGTCGATAATTGATGATTTGATTTACAACATCACTAAACAACCGGTGTTTGGGTGATCGATACGGTTGCCTTTGAATGAACGGATGCCTTACGCGCTATGTTCTATTTTATTTACATACGTAACTCTACAGTGTAATTTATGAAATTTTATTGTGAGATAGCTCCAAAAATGAAGGTACAGATAGGAAAAACAACTTTGTCTTTATGTTTCGAAAAAGTCATAATATTTTTTTATCAACAACTTGAAACTTCATTAATTTAAACATAAGTGTAATCACTTTAATATCACTCCTGAAAAAACATTATTATCTTTCTTAAATTAATTCCATTTTATATTTTGTAGTGTACAAGATTATTGAGACATATGTAAAATATTGGCAAGAATTTACTTACGTTTTACATTACGATCATATGTTTCAATTTTATACTTCACTACACCTAAGCATTTCACACATAATTACTTTCCTTTATGTAAGTATTATTTTACATCAATAAAAGAAAATCGTAAAATAAAATCTGAGTAACTAATGTACAATTATTCGCAATATTACTTAAACAACAATATTATGGCGCGGTGCCTTATCGGACTCACATTAAAAATATTTATAAAATCCTGCTCAGCTATTAAAAATGTGTAATCAGGCAATTCAAAGGTCAATGACACTCTTAACTGCACTCGTAACCTTAGGTACTAAATTTTATTCGATAAACAATGAAACAATAGCTGTAATGTCCAACTTTTGAGGTAGGTTATGGGCTATTGGGGCTCGTTCCGTGTTAAGGCTTTTTTAAACATAGGTACTTACCTATATCAGTGCTTATAATATGCTAGCCCTATATTGTTATCACGCCTGATAGACAGCTATGATACAGCTTCAGGGTAGAGCGTGCTATTTCAAAGGACGCCTATTAACTCTCTTTGAAAGTAAGTACTAAAGTACCTACTTTGAACATAAACTAAGCTGGTGAGGTAGCTACATTTTAGTCTTAGTGAAACAGAATTTGTAGACCTTCTGAAATTACTTCCTTACCTTATACGACTTATATGTACATTGTACGTCAACCATTAAAGTCCAAAAACTATAGTACCTACCTACCAACATTAGAAAAATCGCCTGAATATCTACGTACATAAAATGTTTTCTTTCATATCACGGGTGAATTCGAAAATTTATTTATTCGAATGTCACGACATCTTGACGTGGTCCCGTCTTCTTCGACAACGCACTACCAGATGGATTTTATTGGATTTTTATACGAATTGGGGTAAATAATTAAGGCGTGCGCGGTAGCAACGGATCAAGCTCACGCAATAAACTTTTATCGCCTGTTCTTTCAAGTATTATTTGACAGTGTTGATGCGTTAAATTGCGATTAATAGATGATTAGCCATTCAGGGCCTCGTTTATGGCGGTCGCGTAATAAATTCAGTTTATTGCGTATCAATCATGGGTATGTGGAGGATTGACGCGCCCTCGCGCGGCGTCTTGACCTCCGAGACTCCTAGTAAATTACTTTTTATTGTGAGCAATATAATTTGTAGCCACGATGCAGGCCTACCGCGGTGTGTTTTCATACAAATTGTTGCCAATGCGCGTCATTGTTAGCAGGTGTTCCTACTTTTTTATGTGACTAAATTTAAACAGTCACGTAGTTAATAAATCTATGCAGTCACGCGCCTGTTTATTAAGGTAAAAGTACGTAATTCCGACAGTGTCCCAGTACCCGATAACGAGTTAGATTTTTTATATTCATAGCTTTCTAGCAATAATAAATAAAAATTTGTGAATGGCAATACATTCTTGGTGAAATTTTTTACAATTGTAATGGCAACGTTGACCAAAAAGTGTAAAGGCGTCGTAACTGTGCAACAAACAAAGTGTGCTCTCCACAAAAAAATAAAAAATTCAAAGTTCTACTGCTGAACTACGAGGCGACCCCGGAGGATTGGTTTGCTTGATACTCTGCTGCGTATAATGATACGGTAAGAGTTTTACTTTATTATAATATTTGAGTATATTATTTATCGATATATCTTAGTCTTTAAGGTGAATCGAATTGGAAAGTAAATATTTTTGCATATTACATCTATTGGTACTGACAAATCCCTACTTGACCCAGTGCTCGACAAAATTTTAATATTTTTTGTCGGATATTGGTACACTTTAATTTGGTAGTAGTAGTTGTACCTAACCCGATATCGAATCTCTATTGCCTTGAAATAAGACTCATTTTCCATTGAACTGCAGAATACACCCCGTCGGTTACTCCGTCGTATAGAAACAGTTGCATCTATGCTCGTCATAGCTCTTATTGCATTGAGTTAAGTCATATTTTTCTTTGACTCGACTTTAGGTACCTTGTTTGTTTTGTTACCTCGTGGATTTGATAGTTATTTTGCATTAATATTTTATTATTGTAAACTAAAATGGATAAGTATATCGGGCTCGTCGTTATTATCATAGTTAAACAATGAATATTTGTAGAAAATAATTATTTATTATAAGGAACGATTATTTCTTTTGTTTCTCAAATGTAGGTGAGTAAAACTGATGAATTTAGAAGGAAGTTGTTGTGTTTAGTATAGAAGTCTAATGTCGGTTTACAGTCTTTTAATAGGAAAAATATTAAATTTGCCTATAAATAATCTTTGGAAAAAATAAACAAAAATGTAAACGTTTATAAACTCGTAAAAAAGGGATTAAAAGAAAACACACTCGGTAAAAACTAAAAAGTCGTATCTTTACTGCCCTCCTACAAATTTCCCAAGATTTATCTCAATTCACTCCGTGAATTCTATTTATCCTACTTTCCCCACAAAAGTGTACTTAACGAGGAATCGACTTGCAAAACTATGAGATAAAAATAAACGTATAATTTATGTAGTAAAAATGTATAAATTATACATGAGTAGGTACGTAACGTGTTATTTCTCATTTCAGCTATAATCATGACTGAAAAGAAAAAGGCCATTTTAAAGGCTATGGAGGCAGTTGACAAAGGGTCCTGAATATCAGCTGGTGCAAGGCAGTACGGTATCCCGCGAATTACTTTAGATGAAAAACTACGTGGCTTCTCATCTGTTCTATGCTCCAAGGGACCACGAGGAAAACCATCAAAAATGGATTCCGCAAATGCGGTTTGTCACCATTTGATGCAAACGACGTTGATTATTCCAAGTGTGTAACAAGTCGGTCAAATAAAACAGCTAAACCGGAAAATAATAACCAAATGCAACCACATGCCGTCAGTCATTTAAAATACTTCGAATCCCAAATAAGTCCCGAAATCCTCAAAGCTGTTTACGCCAGCAAAACACTAACCTGGAAAGGGGATTAAACCTTAGAAGGCTTAGAAATTTTGATGTCAAAGATGCACGTCGCTCTGGTCGCCCTATTACGGATAAAATGGATGCCATTTTTCAAAAAGTTGAGCAAGATCGGCATATCAGTAGTTACGACGTAGCTGAAGAACTGGGAATTGACCACAAAACAGTTTTGGCGCATTTGAAAAAAACTGGGTACTCAAAAAAGCTAGATATTTGGGTACCTCACGAGCTCACTGAAAGAAACCTAATGAACCGTGTACTCATTTGTGATTCTTTCTTACGACGTAAAGAAACGGAACCATTTTTAAAGAAGCTGATAACTGGTGATGAAAAGTGGATCACGTACGACAAGAATGTGCGAGAAAGGTCGTGATCAAAGGCCAGTCAGGCTTCACAGACTGTGGCGAAACCAGGGATAACTCGCAACAAGGTGATGCTGTGTGTGTGTGGTGGGATTAGAAGGGCATTATTCATTATGAGCTGTTATCGCCAGGCAGGACCATCGATTCTGAACTCTACTGCGAACAACTGATGAGATTAAAGCTAGAAGTTGACAGAAAGCGGCCGGAATTAATTAACAGAAGGGGTGTGGTTTTTCATCATGATAACGCTAGACCTCACACATCTTTAGCCACTCAGCAAAAATTAAGAGAGTTTGGCTGGGAGGTGTAAATGCATCCTTCGTATAGTCCTGAGCTTGCATCTTCAGACTTCCACCTGTTTCTGTCTCTTCAGAATTCTTAGGCAGTGTCAGGTTAACATCACTACAGGACTGCCAAAACCACTTGTTGCGGTATTTCGATCAGAAGGCCCAAAATTTCTATAGCAATGGGGTCATGTCCCTACCTACAAGATGGCAAAAAGTTATCGAACAAAATGGTAACTACATACTTTAGTTAAATGTAAAACTACACTAAAAAATGTTTTGAATTTTCTTAAAAAATGCGAAGAAACTCTTTCCCCAACCTATTATTACGTATTATGGGCAATGAAAATTCGTAATATTTTATAATTCCACCTTAGATGTTGGAAAAGGTAAGACGTATTTGTAACTTTTTAAAGAATTTTGATCTCATTTTATTCTGCCAAAAGTTTGAAGTTAATTAAAAACTCAGAAAGTAGCTGAAGTAAGCTGATTGTGAAGTATTTGAAACTTGTGAATAACAAACTACTAATAAAACATTTTTCAAATATTGCTCGTTTTATTTCATAAATGTAGAATATATTGCCAATTTATTTTTTAGTTCATTTCAATTTATTTAAATTATCCTTTCCTTTAATAATTAGCATAAGCTCTATTTTCAATGCTCTTAATAATCTCGCAGAAATGCTACATTGATTTTACGTGAACTTTAATGTCGAGCAATAGAGTTCAATTTCGCGTTAAAAAATGTCGGATTTTGGGACCAAAATCCGATTACTAGTACAAAGTTATCGGATACTGGTACAATTCGACCTTTTTTTATATTTTGTTGAATTATTGTGTATTATCGTTAAAATTAATGTGAAAACATCATTACGCAAAAACTAGAATAAATTCTTTATCTATTTCTGCCAATTTCGTTCCTATAAGATTGGTAGTTTAAGCATAATCGTCCTGCAAAGTCAGCGAAGTTCTAAACTTATCGGTTATTGGGCCGTTTACCTTATATAGAATTCCACGCCTATTCATTAGATGTTAAAGCCTTTCTCACTTGTCCCAATATATAGGTTTTTATCTTGATTTAAAGATTCGTAAAATTATATCTTAAGTAGGTACATTGAGATTTTTTATTGAAGAAAAGAAACTGAAAAAATCGTGTCTACAAGATTCTCGTAGATGAAAGCGCTACGACGTCTACGGCGAATTCTTTGCTCGCTTGCTTTCGTAGCAATGAAGATTATAGTAGGTACCTCGGACCTCCTTCCTTCAGCAATATAGTTTCTGACGTTATAATATCATTTGTCACTGTGATATACAGATCTATATGTACCTATATCTGTGATATACTTATACCTGTCTCAATTTTTAAATTGAAACCGTATAGTTACTTACGTATACACTCAAGCGATAATGATTTTGAATGTCATTGATAGATTAATGATTAATTATTTGTCATAGGAGAGAATCTCGCTTTTTAATCTTAATTTAAACATGAAAACATCAGAAGCTGTAGGTACCTAAATAAATACTGTATAAGTAGAAATACCTAGGTAAATTAAATGTAGCTACATAAGCCATGTACCGACATACCTACCTACCTATTGACTTTATAGCTATATTATCCATGAGCCGTATTATAATTGTAGTCATGTTAACAGCGCAGCTGTGGCTTGTAGCGAGCAGGTCGATAAATAAAACCAGTTTTGAGCACTAGCGTACATTATTTACCGCCACATAGCGAGATAATCTTTGCTAAGTGCACGCTGGTGCTGGGAGCCCGCCGCCCGGTTTATGGTAAGTTAAGCAAATATTAATGGCGGTAGATTTATAGCCGCTCTGAAATTACGATGGGCTTTCTTTTAGTAAACGTGTGTTTAGTTGAAACAAACATGAGTGGCTGTAAAAAATGACGGTAATGGATAGGTTAGCTTCCTTACGAACCTACACATATTTAATTATGGGTATGGTTTTATGGAAGATAAGAACTTATGTGGATACGCAATCGATTAAACTGAGTACCTACTTTCGTAAAAATTATAATACAATAAAAATACGTACACATAGGTACCTGCTAACTTTGCCAAAAATCGTAACATTTGTAACAAAACAGCAAAAAAAAATTTTTCCTAATAGTGAAAGATGCGTCTATTGTTTTGGTTGAATTTTTTATCCTAACGTAGATGAGTTTATATTTTTTTGCCGACACGCACTAATAAGTAGCTTCAGCTACTATAAATTTCGAATAAAATCGATTAAGTAAAGGTACATAGGTATTCTTCTTACCCACACCATTGGCCGGGCTTCCCCTATACCTACTTACCACAGTTTAAAGATATTCTATCTTTTAACACTGTGCCTTTATACTTACGCATCTCTTGGATAGGTAGGTATTAAGACCTCTCATTACCTACCTAAGTACCTACGCTACGCCAATGGACTAGACTGAAATTTTGTGATTCATTCTTCGTTTCGTTTGGTTTCAGATCTCAATAACATGGATTGAGTAAAAAGATTATCACAACTTCCGCGAAACCTCGCCTGAAAGGTAATTTATAAACGAATTAATCCTTACGTATCTAACCTTTTAATTAAGTAATAATAAAACATTATATTATATTTACCTACTTACCTTTATATAAATGGGATGCATTAGGTATATTAGTACCTACTTTAATATATATATAGCTACTTGTGCTGATTCACTGACTGACTGACTCATTGATCACCTCTCCTGAACAATTTTGTATGAAAAAAATTTTTTTAAGGATCATGTCGTATAGAAGAAAAAATTCATTCAGAACAAAAATATGGAGAGAGCTGATGATTGAGGATCTCGAAGACGGATGAAGAGCACAGCCAAGGGTATTAGAGATAGGTGGGGGGTGCTCGACCAAATGTCATTTGAAACGTCATCCAATTGCCAGTTAGCTGAAAAAAGTTCAAAATGGCGGATTCAAGATGGCCGCCATACAAACTTCATCAGTGTCCATCTCGAAAAGTATAAAAGATGGAAGAATGGTTTCTTGACAAGAAGTGATCAGGACCCGAAGGTCTATTTGATGGATAGAAAAAAAATCAAAATGGCGGAATTTATTTTTCCATAGAAAATGTATAGGGAATGTTGAAGAGACTAACAGTTCGTAATTATGCAAGGTTGTGATGCGGTTTTTCGGAGAGTTACTAGAGAAAAATATGAAGAAAGCTGATGATTGAGGATTTCGGAGACGGGTGAAGAGCACAGCCAGGGTATCGAAGATAGGTGGGGGGTGCTCGACCAAATGTAACTCGAAACGTCATCCAATTGGCAGTTAGCTGAAAAAAATCAAAATGGCGGATTCAAGATGGCCGCCATACAAATTTCGTGTTGTTCTATCTCGGAAAGTATAAAAGATAAGAGAGTGATTTCTTTGCAAGACGTAATTAGAATCTCAAGGTCTACGGGACGAATGAAAAAAAAAGTGGTTGAATTTATTTTTCCATGGAAAATGTGAATGCTACAATAAACAAGGCCTATGAAAAACTATGAAAAGTATGAGAAGAGATGATGGTCTACGATTTGGATGATGATTGAGGAGCACGGTCATAGATTTAAAGATAGTTAAGGGCTGTTTGAATAAAAAATACACTGAACCTCATCGGATGAGGTTCAGTGTATTTTTTATTCAAACAGCCCTTAACTATCTTTAAATCCATGACCGTGCTCCGAGGTAGTTCTTTTAGCCCATTGCCAATCGGATTCCAATTGGCGATGGAGATGACGGCGATTCTTTTATAGGTGAGAAGACAGCCCGCGGGCCACATGTGGCCCGCGCTCCCACGCGCCCTACTAGTAGTATATATACTTATTCAGGAAACACCTATTTACATTTTTATAAATACTTAATTTAATATTAAACTGAGCTTTTTCACCTGAAATATCAAACACCAATTTAGTTTCGAAGATCCATCAGACAAAAACAAGAGTAGGTATACCTACCATTCTTCAGTAAAACTAAAGTTATTCCTATTTGATGACCGAATTCAAATTCATTCGGCGCCATTATCGAAAATACTCCAAGGAATGCGACGAAAGCTCCGCCGACCGCCATACACGGCATTTAAAAAATTTCGTTCCCCTCTCAAATCAAAAATGAGCCCAATCTACTTACTATCAATACACAAAGGAGATGGCACTACATTCTCCGACTCACGTGACACGTATAGTTTTCCTTGAGATAGAATGAGATAGTAGATAAACAAACATGGCGGCGAGGAGAACGGGTATGGCACCTGAAATTCTCGAGCACACATGCAAAATATTTATGTGTGAGTACTATCTTACTTGGATAAGGGAGGGTCTGTGAGTCATGTATTCTAAACCTTTGGTTAATTTATAGATATTGAAGTTATCTGTTACCTACGAAAACTATGTTGTTATTGTAGAGTTTTAGTACAAAATGTTCATCAAATATATGTCACATACGAATTTATTTTCAACACACAACTTAAAAAAGTAATAAGTTTATTTCAACTCTACAGTTAATAGTACCTACTCACAAATCAGTCTTACTAACATTAAAAAAAAAGCAAAAGAACAAGCGAAAATTGATTTTTGAATATAATTCATCATCACCACTGCAATCAGCTAATTTACTGAAAGTTGTAACAAGTGCCAAAGGTTGTTGATACATGTTCCACACACAATGAACACGTAGTTCTATGAGTGACACAAAGATGGCGCTGTAAATGGATTATTAATCGGAAAATATAGAGCCATCTCTGTCGACAAACTACTTGTTTTAATTAATATAGAAAAGTTTTCTTTGAGTTTTGTTTCGTTCAATTCTAATTGGATGAAATAACATACCTTAAGCATTATGATTCTTTACTTTGTTGAGGATTATACCTATTATTATTATTCTAAAGGTTTATTAAACAAATTGATAGTACCTAGTGTTATTCTATTCGATAAGTAGAAACCAAGGTAAAACCTACCTAGCTTATCTAGGTACATATTATGGTATTCTGTGGTAGAGTCATGAAAGAATTTAGGTACTTAATTTATCCTACCTAGTTAGGTTACCTAGTTTAGGTACCTAGTTTATCTAATACTACTTATTAAGAAGTCTAAAATTCAACCGCATCCGCTAGCCATTCAAGCCTTGGTCTATCTATTTCAACCATGAAACGTTCGAGCTTTCAATAAGCTCGAGATGAGCTC
Source organism: Coenonympha glycerion (assembly GCA_963855885.1). Lineage (NCBI taxonomy): Eukaryota > Metazoa > Arthropoda > Insecta > Lepidoptera > Nymphalidae > Coenonympha > Coenonympha glycerion. The sequence continues at coordinate 6,695,504 of OY979637.1, read as the reverse complement.
TTACAAACACAGCTTTGGCTTGTAAGAGTTCTCGCGCTTACCGTAAGATGGCGCTGTTAACAATGCAGATAATTATTTTAGGATTTGTGGAAATCTCCCCAGATTTTATTAATTTAAATCTGAATCCATGATTAGGATACTCACTCTTTTTGAACCTACTTGAATTACCACCACCGACACCTAGGGAATAATTGATATTGAGCTTTTTTAGCGTTCCGTGCACAAAGACTAAAAAACGGGACCGTCGCACGCGTCCGCCTGTCACCATGCTGTACATACTTAGGTAGGTAGGTATCTCTTGAACCGAGAGTCGAGACACGTATTTTTTTTAATATAGTTATGTATGTCTACAGATATTTATATCAAAGTAAGCTGCCAAAAGTAAAGAAAGTGTTCCTACTTGTAGATATAGTTATAGGCAGGTTACATAGATATATATATATATATATAGGTACCTCATATGTTTCAATTATTAAACAGGTACCTAGGTAGGTATATGAATTGGACATTGTTGTAGGTAGAATATTTTTTCTTAAGCATAATATTTATTTTACTCCATCTCAGTATTCTTTCAAAATATTAAAGTCAGGCGCAAGTTACACAACGTAGCAATAAAATTAAACTTCCTAGAATGCCATGCTGACCCAATTTTGTATGAAAATTCAAATTAGTTTTTTTTTGCCAGCAAAGAGAAAGCGTAAACGCATGTCAGTGCAGTTTTAGATTTTAACTGTGAAAGTAGTGTGCTGTGTAACAATATTTAGATTTATTTAGTTTATGTTTGTATTACTGTAGCTTGTTTTTGGTGTAAAATTAAAAATGACAAGATGCGTTTGCGACGGCTGGCGTAAGGCCAAGCGCTCTGTGACAAAATCGAAAACCAGATGGCGATGGAAGATCAAGGAAATTTACTTATTAGGTAGGTACCTATATAAAATTATATTGTAGTAGCACATAAAAATACAAATTAGGTAGGTATAATTAATAGTTGTAAGACATGGGCTGAAAAGATTAGGTAGGTATGCTGAAGGTAATTTTGTGTCTGTGTGCGCCTTTGAATATATTATGTCTAGGTACCTAAATCTAACCTTTTTTATTACCATACCTACTATACAAGGTTGGAAGCCACTCATAGGTAGATACGACATATTTTGCAAACAAAGGTACCTAGGGACCTACCTACCTTCTAACTTAGTAGATACAGCTTCTAACGAACACTAGATAAGAATTTTTCGGCGTCCGAATATAGGTAGTTCGCTAAGTAAGTACATACCCTTTAAAGTTTAGCTCAAGTTTAAAATATCTTTATAAACAGTTAGAGAGGTATACATACCGAAGAATTAATTTTTATGGCAGTTATTTTACAAGCTACCTAAGTAATTAGCAGATACATATCTAAGCTCAGTTTTATTTATTACAATTAGTGGAATAGCTTGTTCATGCTATGTAGGTACCTAGAGTTATTATTACTTTCATGCCTAGCTTTTTGTAGAGATGTGTTTGATAATTTTATTATGACCTGCTTGGAGGATCTGTTATAATTATTACGTGTTGGTATTTAGATAACATCTTTTAAGACCTAACATTTAAGTATTATTTTATTCTGGTTCAAAATACCAACGATACAACTCAAGATAATTTTATCCCAGGTTTAAAGTTGCCCAGCGCAGCTACTTTTTCCCAAAAACTTAGAATTTAAGACTTTACGCTGCTTCAATATGCGTTTTCCGTGTTCCTTCGTTATATAATTTTAATTATTTTTTCGCTCACAGGTTAAATATTTATTATTTATACAGGTTTATTTTTTATACTGCTAGGTAGGTACATATAAAATAAAGGATGCAAAGATTGAATTATAAATTTTAACTGCTTTTCTCGGTGTGTGGTCTTCTACATAGTTTTATTTTAAAAAGGCTTAATTAAGGCCGGCCCTAATTAACTTTACGACGATTTAATTTATCGTTAAGTGAATTCGCATGTGAACAAGTCATTAATTATTCGGTGATTGCTTAGCTTTTGTTTTATACACAGTTAACGACGACTGTGTAATATGTGCTTCGCGTAGTGTGTTTTGATTTTATAGAAACACTAGGCATTTATTTGCGTGAAAAATGTCATTGCCTGTTTTTGGTAAGGAGAGAGGAAATCGAGATTATGTGGGATTTTTCATCAGTACCTAAAACTACCTTTGATAGCCATATTTTGCGCATATTGGGATGGTCCGGAATATCCTATAAGAACGACAAAAACGTTGTTGCGGGGAAAGACTCTCTCAATATGCCTCGGTAATTGCATTGATTACACCTTCTCTACCAAGTGGCTTACCCAAATACTAGGTATAATATATTCACACAAATAGAAAAGCTAGAGCGCCCACTCAAGCCGTTGGCGATCCTGCAGAGGTCTATTCGTCTGAGCATTTGTGGCAACTAAATACCTCATGTTAATGTTGATAGAAAATATCATGAAAAAACCTGCAAAATTTTGTAAATAAGTCGTCAAAAGTGTGCGAGCACTAATTCGTATAGAGTAAGTTGGTTCAGGTATATTATAGCCTAAAACCTTTCCTTTAAATTCAGACTCGGGCTTAGTAGCCAATAGGTTGTTTGGTGGTTTAGTAACCAAATACTATATATATCATATCAAGGTGCCAATTACTTAGGCTAGGACTAATATGTTATGCTCTACGAGCTACGAGTAAGTAGGTACCTATACACTTAAATACACTTAAATTTTACACCTTAAGGTTGATCGCTATGGTCAGTGCAGAAGCATATTTAATTAATCATTATAAAAGAGAATGACCAAAGGTGGTATAAAGTTTTTTCATGAATCAAAACCAAAATAGTCTAGGAAAATAAAATTGAGTTTTTTAAGAACTATTGGCATTTAGAATTTGTTTTTCATATCCGGAATTTAATTTTCCATACAAAAACTTACTTCTTTTCGATGCACATTTTGTGTCACGCTGATTTTACTAAGAAGTTCTACTTGTTTGTTTGCCTATAACTTCAGAATGCGGATATTAATTAAAGAAGTAATAATTGTAGGAGTTAATGTGGAGACCGTAAGTTATAAAAAATAAAGTTTGGGTTTGATTCAGCTTGATACGGGAATCCATACATCCATGGTCATTGTCCTTTGTGATGAGGCACTTTACTTCACCAGAATGTAAATTCAAACTTATTGTTGTAGTTTATGCTAAATAAACCTCATGTATTTTAAAGCACGAATGACCGGTTTCCAGTTAGTGTTACAAGATTTTTATACTGCAGCAATACCTGAGTAGTTAGCTAGAGTTCTTACTACTTACTGTCTAATTAATCAGCATAGCGGTGAGGCAATCAAATACCGGTAGCGATCAACGCGGGTGTTCCACATGCCGATGAGATATAGCCTGCTATGTCCGCCGAACATCTTTACGATACAAGGTAATAAGCCGGCCGGTCTACTTTCCTGCTATGAGTGAAACCGGTGTAATTACCTACCATAAAAGCGTTTGTCTAGATAATGCATAGGTAATGTGGATACCTGTAAAAGTTGGTATCCACGACTTGGAGAGGTACCTACTGACTACTAATATAATTTTTATTTTTTTATTTCCTTTCTCTAATAACTAAAAGCGAATTTACTCTAATTGTTGCAATTGAATCTTATATCAATGAAATGGAAGGTGCCTTAATTTTTGTCTATCATAAATTTAATAGTTAATAATTATTTAAAGTAATTAAGTTATTTTATCTTCTAATTGTAAACCTTATTCTCTTACCTACAACCGCATTTTCCCAAGTCGTTTTGTATTTTAAAATATGCGAGCGATACAACAGAATACTTCGTTTAGATTTTTATGGCTTTCCGTACAAGAGGGGTGTAAGTGAAAACATATCGGAAGCGGGGAAATCCGTGCAATAACAATAACTCATATAGTTTCACGCGCCCCCCGCTAGATGGCGAGCCGCGGACATAAGTAATCCATTTATTCTCGGGGTGCGCTTTATGTAGGAACTCTTAAGCATGGCTCATATTGTTTTATATTATTGCTCTTAGTTAAATATCCCTAGTTCGTGACGAGCCTGACGCTTTTTGGATATAGAGCGGATACATTTCTAAGCCACTAATGTATATCTAAGCACCAACATTCAAATATCCATACTCAAAAATTATATAAGTACCTACTTAGTTTTTTTAAGAAAACGAACTTGAAAATATTTACATCTTTTTTCCTTCATACTTAGGTACTGGGAAAAGTTCAGAAAAATGATGATACTAAAAATAATTACCCATCTAAGTAGTATTTATTATTATAATGTAAAACTTATTTTTATAATGTTTTTGTATACTCTTAAAATTATTGCTTTTGAGGTACCTACCAATACCTGTTACGTTTTCGGAGGTAAAAGTAAGAATTGGCTATTGCCACACTACAAACGTTATTCTAGGGTGTTTGATACATTCTATAAGACAAAAATCTTTTATTAATGTATATCTTTATCCCTATATAGGTATGACGTGTACCCAACCGTAGGTACACATATTATAGAGAGCTTTAACTCAAAGAGAGAATGCTGTATGAAGTAGATACTTTATACATTGCCGTCGCAAGCGAGAGAAATTCTAAGAATTCGCGAAGTCATTACACCAGACGGGGGGAATCTGCAAAGTTCCCGAGGCCGGGAATTTTGCGGATAAACGCTTTAATTGGATCGCTCGGGAATATTTTGTAATTGCAGCCCGCGGCTATGGAATCCGGGCACCTTGTAATTATAACGTCTACGAATATAGGTATTAAAATATGGTAAAGGCGGTTTGGAAGAATTTAAATTAAACCTTTAACTTTTCAAAGAATTTGCGATTCACTTGCTTTGAATTACGCATCAATATCTAGGGCCTTGATTGGTATGATGGTCTGTGAACTTAATAATAACTTTTTATAGGGAATCACCTTTCACCTTTAGTAAAAACATGTTATCATTTATATTTTGTATAGGTACCTATCTAGGTACGTTATGTACATACCTATATATGCCACTACAACTAGATTTTAACAAATCTCCTTTTCAATCCTACACAACTGATCATAGGTATGTATAATATGAACATATAAGTAACTTTCTTAAAATAAAGTGTAGTAGACGGTTTCTAGCAATTACATAATATACCTACTTATCTTGATATAAAGTATAGGTCTTGACTTGACTGTATTGAGAAAACCCTTCAATTAATAGAAAAAAGTATAGAATTTCCTATGAATATACAAGACTTGAAGAAAAGTGTAACAAAACTATAATACCTATACTTAAGTAGAGTTGTGTTCAAATGTGATTTTACCCGAGAAGTTCGCAATTTTTTCTCAAAAACGTAGCGTTTGAGCCAAATGAAAGAGTTCCGTTCGGTTCCCGATAGTATCGGATAACAAAGAAAGTTTTTACGGCCCAACTTCTAGTTCTTAGATTCGACCCGAGTCTGCGTTTCCAATTTAAGGAAAGGTGGTAATAAAATCTTTTACTTATCCATGTATTTACTGATTGTATGGACTTCAGTTAAGTTGCAATATTACCTATTATAAACGTAAGTACCCATTTGAACTCTACCATCTGTTTAGCTTACCTATACTTCGTGCTGCTCAGATACTTATATTTATTGATTAAATTAAACTTAACATTCAGGAAGAACCTACCCTCTGTAAACATCAGGTTTTCCATCCGCAGAGTGAAGATTGTGTTTCTGCAATTAAGATTAATAATTTATTATAATAATACCTATTATTTAAAAAATGCTATATCGAAGTTAAAAATAGTTTTTTTATACATCTAGGTAGTTAAGCAATAAATTAAATCTTAATTAGTTCAATTAGTTAAAGTAATTAAATCAATTATTTTAAATACATTTTTTTTTTTCGAAAATAACGACAGTATTAAACAGTTATATTCAACAAATAATAAACAGGAAGGACGGATCAGGTTTTTTCATACCTACTACCATACATCTGTACAAACTTGCCTATGATGGGTATATTCCACTCACATACAGGTACCGATTTACACCTTTATATTTGATATAAACTTCGGTCATTTATTTCTTAAAGTTATTTATCAAAAGCGGCAAAACGCTTTTATATTATTTCAATAGCTTTTATTTCGTAAAAATTTCCTGCACCTGCGCCAAATCATTTTATAATAATAAGATTCAAAATATAAATCCAATAAAATTCTTTTTGGCTATAACAATAATAATTATCCACAGTTGAAATACGGTAGGTGGACTTGTATTTGAATTTAAATTGATACCTACAGTCTATAATAATGTCTTTGAGAGACGCCGCCACCCCTCATTTCTTTTTCCTTTTTATAATGTAATTTCCCTAAATCACCTCCGGTACTCCTCAGCCCTCCGACCTGTCTATTAGCGTTGATGTTATATACACCGCGGGCAAAAAAGTTGATATTTCTACTTTTATTAAACTTGAAATATTTTCGAAAAAATCTTAAATTCTTACTCTGTAGGTACTTATACTAATGTAAAATGTATGTGTGCTGCCAAAATTTGATATTGTAACACAATTGTCTAGTCATATCAATCGTAAAAAAAAATTAATGTCCAATGAATCATAATATTACAAGAACAAGACAATAAATCCATTAATTGCTCGTCAAAATGTCAATAGCTACAGCATTTATATTCATATCCAGTTAAGGATTTCTTTTTCCTTTGATTACATTGCGCGGGCGCAACTACGAGCAGGCGGCCGTGTGGGGTCGTTCACCCCAAACATCTGTTCATATATTTCAGTCTTCGTATCAGACGGGTTCGAATAAATATCAACTCGCTATGCACTTGGCCTGTTATCTCGCTATTAGAATACATTAGTCTGCAATAAAACTAAGTTTATCATACCGATATAAGTTGTTAACACCTAATTTTCACTTAGTATAGGAAGTTGATATAACTACACATACCTACGTTACAGGTACTTAAGGCCTAAGGTACATAAGTGTTACGTGTATATTTAAACAGAATATACGTTTTTTTACATTTTTGCCTATAAAAACTTAGCATAAATGAAAATGTAACAAAATACCAATGAAGACAGAATTTTGTACAGTCTCCCATATAAAACCTAACCATTCCTTAATCTGGTAATAATAGGGAGTGGTACCTGATGCTCATAGCCCACAGCCATCCGCCATATTAAATAATCTCTGAGCGGAATGCTCTGATTGGCGCTCAAAGCAACATGGTTGTCGTGTATTTATAAAAGGTGCCCGCTTTGTACGGACTTGTTTCTTTCTGAATGCCTGATTACGGATTTATACCGTTAGTCGAACTTGAACTTAACTACTTTATATTTAGAGCTGCTTTTTTTATACGCCTTTGCTGGATGTTGCATTTTATAGAGATTTGTATTGTATTTTGGAATGCTATGGATTGAATTTTATTTTTTGAATGAAATAATTAGTTTCTGCATATTTATACGAAAATCGCATTGTCACGTACAAGTAATTACGAGTAGGTAGTCCTTCTAACAAGAAGCTTAGAATAAAATAAAAATCACTATAGTACTACTTAGTACTACTAATACACACTAATACTTAGTACTACTTAGCTTATAATAGCGTAGGCTTTGTAGCAATGCTACGAGTTCGTAGCAATTACGTAGCACTATCCAGAAATTTGGAATAAATTAATAATAATAATAAATAATAAATTGCCTTATTTGAAACTTATGATTTAGATACAGTAACAAATGGGAACGATGATCCTGCATAAGTATGAACTGTGTTGCAGTGATCAACGCCCTCCTCATACAATATCACAATGTCTCAAGTGACAAACAATTGTAACTATAGTAGTTAACACTAGTAATTTAATTTTTGTAGTATATCAAAGAATTTTCGCATGATTTAAATTATTTTAAATCCTTAGGCTACAGGCCAAAAATTGTTTTACTGAAAATACTTATTTTGTTAAATCTATAGATACGAGTAGTTACGAGCGAACGCGTCATGTCGCTTATTTTGATCCAGCGGGGAGTAAGATTTACGAGCACTTAGTCGTTCACCGATTCGGCACATTCAGTCTCCGCAAACATTACTGACAATCTTCTGTCTCGTTATTTTGCTGAATTAAATCGATTGTTTCCTTGAGGCGAATTTTTCGTGGAAAGCGGTGTACTTGTCTACTTGCCTTGAATCTCTGGAATTACTTCGCCATCACTTCAATACTTTACCGGAGTTTGATTTTATACCTATAGCTTTAAAATCTTTGAGTTGCACTTAACAAACTGATTTTACAAGTTTTTATTCTGTTGAAGATATTCTTAAAATATCTCAAAGATACTTTTGTTTTTGTGTCGGGTTATGCGCATGCGTCAATAAGTTTAACATGTCTGTGTACTTACCTATGTATGTGTGGCATCTTAGCTCCCAAACTCTTCTTGGTTCTTAAGATTTGTAATTTATATTTAGACTATTTATAGGTACCTACATATATGTAGGTACGCTAAACGTTGCCTACTACTTTTTAATCATTATTTCACATCTTTTGCACTGTGTTTGAAATTCACGAACACGGCTTTTTAAATTAGCATGAAGAAGTCTCAGGATTTAGAAACTATAGTTACGATTATATATCTACAATCTACATGTGTATGGTGTAAAACACTAAAATGCTTGGCATGCAAACAGTAATGCGTACGAGAGGAACTGTATATTTTAATAGTTTCACAATAGGGTATTTGACTCCAATTTTTTTATTACTTTATTATAAAGTAGAATTAAAATAATGACGTGCACTGAAAGAACTGATTAAATCGATCAAATAACAAAAAAGTTATAAGCATTTAAAGATTTGTGATTAGACAGAGATAGCAACATGACATTGTGACGTCACACCGTACCAATTCCATAGTAGCTTCGTGCGGCTTCATACAAATTTTCGTTTTGCGAGAAAGGGATAGAAGATCCCCCCACTCCAAAGTTTAAACGCCTGTAACTTTGTAAATCTTCGTTGGATTTTAATATTTCTTTCACTGCACGTTATTATTTTTATCCTAGTTTATAATAAAGTAATATTTTTTATCAAATTCAAAAGTAGTGTAAGACCCCATTACCCCCAAACTTAAGAACCGATTCGATTTGCTGGAAACCACCGACGAAGTTGAACAGAAATACGGCGATTTGGTGAAGGTCATTCGTGAAGTGGGAGGTAAATATTGCAGAAAAGACGGGAGAAGTTCAACATCCAAAATCTCTAGCGAGACCCTGGATTTAATGAGGCAAAGACGGGAGAATTCCGCAGCTGTTGTAGATCGGCGTACTCTGAACAAGCTCATTAAAAAGCGGATACGCTCCGACTTGCGAGACGCGAGTACGCGTAAAATCGAAGAAGCGATTGAACGCAACAAGGGGACCAAAGTATTCGCTAAAAGTCTTGGGAGGAGCCATCTTACAAAGCTGAGGACTTCAGACGGCAGAACCGTTACCTCGACTCCAGAGGTGTTAGCTGAGATCGAGAACTTCTATGGGCAACTATACTCTGCGCATGCCCCTAAACCCGTCCCTCACCAAATCACGAATGACAAGCGAGCGAGACTTGCTCGCCACTACACCGATGACCTCCCGGATATCGACGTTGGCGAGATTCGTATGGCCCTGGAACAGCTTCGTAATAATAAAGCACCGGGTGATGACGGTATCACAGCGGAGCTTCTGAAAGCAGGAGGAACTCCAATCCTGAATGAACTGAAGTGTCTCTTTAATGCCGTCATCACGACCGGTACAACGCCAAAAGAGTGGAGCAGGAGTATTACCATACTCTTCTTCAAGAAAGGAGACAAGAACTTATTGAAGAATTATAGGCCCATCTCACTCCTGAGCCATATTTACAAGCTGTTCTCTAGGGTTATTACGAACCGACTTGCCCGGAGACTTGACGAGTTTCAACCTCCGGAACAAGCCGGGTTTCGAAAAGGCTACAGCACCGTAGACCACATCCACACTTTAAGGCAGATTATGCAGAAGACCCAGGAGTATAATATGCCTCTGTGTCTTGCGTTTGTGGACTACGAGAAAGCCTTCGACTCCATCGAAACCTGGGCGGTTTTGGACTCACTGCAGCGTAGCCAAGTCGATTGGCGATATATCGAAGTGTTGAGATGTCTATACGACGCTGCCACAATGACCGTTCAGGTGCAAAACCATGCAACACATCCGATACCAATTCGAAGGGGAGTAAGACAGGGGGACGTTATTTCTCCGAAACTATTTACTTTCGCTCTCGAGGATGTGTTCAAGGTTTTGGACTGGAAAGGGTGTGGCATAAACGTTAATGGCGAATACATCTCGCACTTACGGTTTGCAGACGACATAGTTATATTGGCAGAGACGCTGCAGGATCTTGAGCAAATGCTGACCGACCTTAGCATTTCTTCCAGACGGGTGGGTCTTAAGATGAACGTGGACAAAACCAAGATCATGTTCAATGAATATGTCATCACAAGGCCCATAGTTGTCGAAAATGTCAGCATCGAAGTTGTTCAAGAATATAACTACCTGGGACAGATTATACAGTTAGGTAGAAACAACTTCGACAAGGAAGCTGACAGAAGAATTCAGCTGGGATGGGCAGCATTTGGTAAACTGCGTCAAGTCTTCAACTCGCCGGTACCCCAATGCCTAAAGACAAAAGTCTTCAACGCCTGCGTCTTACCGGTCATGACATACGGAGCAGAAACGTGGACACTCACAGTAGGCCTTGTCCACAAGTTCAAAGTCGCTCAGCGTGCTATGGAGAGGGCTATGTTGGGTGTTTCTCTGAAGGATAGAATCCGCAACGAGGACATCCGTAGGAGAACCAAGGTAACCGACATAGCACAACGGATTAGCAAGCTGAAGTGGCAGTGGGCGGGCCATATCTGTCGCAGGACCGACGGCCGTTGGGGCAGACGTGTTCTGGAGTGGAGACCGCGTACCGGTAAGCGCAGCGTAGGACGACCTCCTGCCCGCTGGACCGACGACCTGAAAAAGGTCGCTGGTAGCGGGTGGATGAGGAAGGCGGAGGACCGTGTGTGGTGGCGCGCTCTCGGAAAGGCCTATGTCCAGCAGTGGACGACTATAGGTTGATTGAGTAAGACCCCATTGGTAGCTTGTTGTCCGTTCTCATATATCTGTTAAACAATGACATCCGTTTGTGTTAATAGAAGACTCCCTTCTGTTTTAAGTGATTGCAAATAATTTACAACTTTGTGGCACAAACAGCAAAGTACAAAATTGCTTTTATTTTAAGACACCTAATTTTGAGGATGGGTTAGTATTTGGGTATTAGTGTTTGGTAAAATGTGTCAAAATTCCAATATTAAATAAGTACTAGGTGAAATATTTTTACTTTTTTCACCCTTTCTAGTTAAGAACTACTTTAGCTGCATTTTTTGCTCCTTTGGCGCCATACTTAATTATAAAGTTTTTATGCCTAAGTATGTAGTTGTTTTTTTAATTTAAAAACTCACTTAATACAGTTTCAAAGAGTTCAGGCGTTACATGTTTCACTAAATACTGTCGTGAATATATTTATTCCAAGTTTTGTTATTTAGCCCAGTACACGCTTTATAGGCACAATCTAATATAATCCGGGCCTTCATTTAGAGAAGGTGCGGCTCGGCTTAGCCTGTCCTCGAGTTATCCAGGCCGGCAATTTAATAAATACCCGCCCAAAACAGTTCAGTAACTCGTTGGGATCCGGCGAAATTATATCCTCAGATACGTTACCCGAGCGTAAAACGTGTGGGGAAATAATTTTGTTGAATAGACTTCCTCCGCCTACGTACCTCCGCATTTGAATTTGTAGAATCTACATTTTACAAACCTTATGTAAAGTTTTAAAAATCTTTCGTATCAAATACTAACCATTGCTAATAATTTAAATTAAAAATAAACTTTCGAGCCTAATGTTATTTTTAAAAAAGTTTCAAATTTGAAATTATGTACTACTTAGATACTGGTGTTTTGATGTAGGCAAATGTATGGTTTGATAAATCTCCGTTTCTCCTTTGTGTCTTATACTCGTACATATTTAAATTTACTCTTTGTTCGATTCAGCAATCCGTCACACACAAAAATCTCTACACAGGACAAATATCTTGCTTAGCGTGCTGCGTGGTCCAATTTCGCCAAGTAATTCATTCATATTCATACCCCCTTTCACCCTTTGTTCCTTGTTACGCAACCTTTCTCTATTGTTCGCTTTGTACCCCGTCTTCTTTTGTTAATTTTTGTTTCCTTATCTCAGCTTATTGTTATTAAAATTATTTGAAATTATACAGCTTAAAGTCCAGAGAAATTATTTGAAAACTTGACCACTTCTGCTAGGTAAAGCGTGGCGTCACCTTTATCTAAGTATTTTCCTGAATTTTCAAGATATATTTTTTGATGTAGGTTAATGGATATATTTCAGAGCTACATAGCCTATATCTACCCAAATAATTATAATACAGCTTACGTATAATGTGGAAGCTTTTTTAATTTAATTTAATTTTTAGTACTTGACTGCAATCTTACCAAATTGTACCTACTTACCTGTAACTCGTCGATGCAGCCTTAGGTACAATTGCGCTTATTCAAATGGATCGTAGTCACTAGATATATTATGTTGCTATACTTGCTACAAAAAAGTACACCAGAATATTCTGACAAGGTACATCTTTGTCATTAGGTTTACCTAGTAACCGGCCGCGGCCGACGCCTCTCACCTGAGATGACTTCAGCGAATTTGAAACCTGAGGATCCATAATGTTATTAGGTATTACCTGCATAGAGTGATGGAGGTACCTACCTACGTTATTACTGAGATATAGCAGCAAAGCAAAAAAGAAAGGAGAAATGTTGTGTAGGAACACTACGCTGTCCTCGTATTTCTATGAATGGAAATATTATGTTAATCTAAAACACTCGACACGGAAAGTAGAATATTTGCCAGTAAAGGAGGTGGCATTATTATATCTAGGTTCTTATGTAGGCGTGATATCAGCGCTGAGCGAGTCCTGCAGAAAATGGCTTATTTGCATTTGAATGATAATAACTCGGACCCGGCGGGGAACTGGTTTTTACACTTTTTGTATCAGATTAGGGCACTTTGAGTTTAATTGGAGTTTTAAGTGGCGGCGCATAATGAAACCTTACATGCACATTTTTATCAAATTGTTTTAAGTGCGTCTGGTTTCTCACAGAGTTAAGTATAGATTAATTAAGCATGGGTAACTTTACTCACTAAGTAGGTATTAAGGGTACGTTTATCATAGTAGCGTATAAGTTAGATAAGTTACATTACGATAAAATGTCTCTATTAAATAGATAAGATATACCTACTTACCTACCGAATATGCAAAGTCAGTTTTTGCCTAAACAAAATTATGCAAAGGGAGATAGGTAATATTTGCGTTCATTATTCAGTATATTTACAATAAATTTTACATTCCTCCGTATAATAATTACGAGGGTTGTGACTTCTGCAAAAGCTTCTTTGAATACTTCACAGAGGGGAGGAAAATTTTGGCTGAAACATATTTGATACCCATAAGTTTTGCCAACCTAGAGGTTATATAGTACTTAGTAGTATATAAAAGTCTTTCACAATTATTGAAGGATAGGTTATCTATTATTACTTTTCTACATTTTTCGTCATTTATTTTATTTTCATATAGGTACAAGGTATATACTTACGTTAAATATAGTGAAAGCTGCAAGTAACTTAAGTTTTCTTTTTCGTGTACCTATATTAATTGAGTTATGTATCTAATTATCTATGAAAGGAAGCACATTTTAAACTTAATAGGTATACCTGTGTATTAGGTTTAGTTTATATTTTTCATAAATATATACATAGGTGCTTTACTGAGATTTGAAGAATCATGGCGTCAAGCCTCACAAACTTCATGAATCCCAATGTCCCGGAAAATATAACAAGGCGATTTATATTCGGGGGCGGTTCGAGCCTCGCTCGTTTTTCTATCAGCAATCTGGCGAGATGTGTGCACCATAAAATGTCAAGGTAAACTTTATTATGTACTTGAAATAGTTCCTATAATATTACCTAATTTTACAGTTCAATAACATATAATGTAATAACATACCAGCTAAATCACTTATGGAGCACAGGGTTTCATAATCTCAATATGATTCTCAGATCCTTAACATCCCCATGAGTTTCAGTTCGCTACTGGGCACAATCTCTTCTCAGAATAAGAAGAACTTATTAAATTATTAGTTAAAGAAAAATTGATGTCCTCATTTTGTTGGCAACGGAAGGTTACACTAATTTAATGTCTAACTAAGTGCAAGGTGATTGAAACTTTATAAATGTAGGTAGGTAAACCTGTTATGGAATTAATTACGATTATTAAAGATCCTTCATATTATTTTGAACCTAGTCACGAAAAACAGTTGCATCCTGCCAAAAACAAGCCACGAATCACAAATAAAGGGGTGGCGTTGAAATAATTTCTAATAAGAAACCACCGCCCCAAAGACAAAAGGTTTGTGTTAAGGGACGCGTTATTTTTATACGAGACGGCCACTGAATAACAATACAGGGATTTCTTCGTATAAATATCTTAATAAAAAACCCGGGGAATGTACAATCATATTCCGATCATGCGCTCACTTGCTTCCTTTTTCACTGAGCGTCAACTAAATGATTTTGGTCCTTTTGATTTATGTTCATTTAGAATTGAAAGATTTATATTTATTTTAAAGGATGTTCTTTGTTTCACGCTGTCTAATTTACTTGTTAAATTAGTTATGTAATGTAGGGATCCGTTCCGTTAAGTGAAATGGGCAAGGTGCGCTGGCCGCGCGTAAATTCTTCCCTGACGGCTCTTTTTATATTTCCTTACATTTGTGCATTCACTTCAAAGTTAATTAGACTTTATAGAGCGTTCCTTCCCAATTCCGTTTTACTCTCGCGTCTGACGCACGCCAAGACTTATTCATTGGAGGGAGGAACGGAGGAGTGCGGGCATGGGAGGGGAGGTCTGGCCCGAAATAGCAAATAAATGAGACGAAAATGTAAATGTTGCGCTTCAAAGATGAAAAGCGCGCCGCTCGCTCGTTCTTGTTAAGCTCATCGCAAATGTACCAGAATTAGGACCGGAGCTAAAATAATTTTCAGCCCAGATGTAACCCAAGCCGCGAGGCTCCAAATTGTGCTCCTAACATAGCTACATACATAATGTATAACTAAAGTAAAATAAATATTACTTTCCATCCACTGATATTTTTTCAAATATGCAAATGCAAAATGCAAGGTATGGGATGAACTAAATCTGACATTGTTTATGGGCAGGCGTTGTACCTATCACTTCTCATCAGGTGAATGTTTTGCTCATATCATCATTCTTTCGTATAAAAATATATTACTGTTTGTTCAAGTTTATAAAATGAGAATAAATGAATAATATATTTTTATCGTTTAAAATAGTTACGAAACAATGGTAGATGTCTATATTTGAATCATAAAGCCTATCTAAATAAAACCATACTAATATACTGTACAATCATGATATACCTAATTATAGGGAAGGATCCCATATAGCTAGTTATATGAAGCTATTCTATAAGAATGTCCGGTTCTATTACGGCAGCCGTCTCCTTTCCAGGAAGTTATGTTTGTTATGGGGAACACGTCTCTAGCCAAAACAATGGAATCCATAACCCGTGTAAACGAGCCCGTGGCATCAAGTTGCTGTGGGTTACGACTAAATTATATAAAAATATCTGAGAATATGTAACTATGTATATCACACCTTATGTGTCTCATTGTCACCAAAATCCATAGAAAGTTGCTATAGATCATGAAAGTGAAAAATATAAATAGCTAGAATAGCCGTGGGTATCGACATTTTATTATGACTACTATTTCCAAGTTTAATTTTTCTTTTCCTTTACCTTTTCTTATACAATTTCGGATGTTTGTATAGGGTTCTTAGACTCACGGATAAACAGAAATTCCACGTTGCTACTTTCTGAAAGTTTCTCAACTTTGTTTTATGTATAGAACTAGTTGCCCACTAAAAGCCCTGTTTCACCAATCTTGTTTACATAATGAAGGAATCCTTTGGGCAATATCTTAGCAATCTTGGTCCAACACTTTATCATCTCAGTCACCATTTATCAGGAAGAATCATTGCGGTTTCAGTGATTATACCTACTTATAAGTAGGTATTTTTAAAACTCTATAGTTATACTATAAATGTGTTACAACACTGAAGA
The DNA here is from genome assembly GCA_963855885.1 of Coenonympha glycerion. Classification (NCBI taxonomy): domain Eukaryota; kingdom Metazoa; phylum Arthropoda; class Insecta; order Lepidoptera; family Nymphalidae; genus Coenonympha; species Coenonympha glycerion. Next base: position 6,679,245 of record OY979637.1, on the reverse strand, counting down.
TTTAATCTCGTTGTATATAATATAATAAGTATCTGTGTATTCTGTAGTTTCATCACGAGCGGTCGCAAAAGTTAATAAAGTCGTACTGCACAATATCTGCGAGTCAGCCAACGTATATTTTCCCGAATAAGTCCGCTTAATAAAAGTCGTGACATATGTCCGTGTGTTGCTGCGGCTCCCCCGCTTATCTCATATTGCATTTGCAATAACCGATTCGGATAAACTCGTTTCATAATGCAATTCAATTGTATTGCTGAGGAAATTGTTTTAGCGAATTTCGAATTTTGAAATAACGTTTTGGTTTAAAAAGAATTATTTCGGATGTTTCTTCATATTTTAACTCAAGTTTCAAATACTTATTCCTTACAAATACTAGTCACTAAAAGGTGATATTCTACTTTAGGAGAAAAACTCGATTGGGAGGCTATTTTTATTCGGGATTTAAAGTTCAGGTGTGATGTTGTGTAGCAACTGATAGGGGATACGGTATAGGTACTCCTTCTAAATTAGTACCTATACAATAACTAAAACCTTCAGGTACATCTTCACTTACAATCAGGACAATGCAGTCAAGTAACTAAGTAAACTAATTTGTAATGGGCGAAATTTTGCAAAATAGTAGGTATTTATTTATTAATTAAGAATATCCTTACGTTATAGTATTATGACATTATTCTGTGTAGATGTTATTATAATAATTATATTTTTTGTAATACATCTACAGTGATAATCATATACCTTATGCTAAATTCAATCTCAAGCTACAGTGCGTCAAGGCTATGTTGGCGCGTGGCAAAAATCAGAACTAACGTCGCTTGCTCGTGATACTGTTTGATAGTTCTCTCCGTCGGTATATCGCTATTGTATGTTGTGTTCTTTTTGTTTAATATTAACTAAAATGAACTAATTTTGAAGTAAATTCAGGACATTAACGCAATTAATTTAAACATTTAATTTAAACAATTAATTTAAACATTTTCTTTTCTGGCTGTCTTTATTCTAAAACAACGCCCTCCTGACAATGTCATTCAAGTGCCAAGAGAGCCTTGTTGGACTGTATATGTTATATATGTGACTATGTGAACTACCGACAAAGTTAAGCCGTGACCTCGCTATAACGCGGCCATAATAAATTCGCGAAACAAAAAGATGTATTTATCTCCGCCCTTCTAAATAATATTATGATCTCCAGTATATAAACGTAATATAAATGTTATTATGATGCACTTTAGAACACGTACTTACCTGTACGTAATAGGTACCTATATACTTATTATATTCTTAGTACCTACATAAAACCAGCTCGACTGATTTATAAGTGAGAGAAAGAGCAGAACAACGAGTGTCAGATCATTATAGTAGGTAATATTATTTTTCAATTTCTTTCCTTAAAACATCTTAGTACACATATATTTACTAGTACTTATTTTAAATAAATATTGAACAAGAGTTATTAACAATACTTTATATTTTTAAAACCTTCAGCTTGCGTTAGTGATTTATAAATACTAACCCGTATAGTTTCTTCAGCTGTGATAAATGCATAATTATTATGATTTTTTTTACATAATAGGGGGTATTTTATAAAGTTAATACCTTATATAAAGTTATACAACCTTTACAGAGGCTATACATTCTATATTTGAGCACTTATGACTAATGGCACTAAAGCTTGCAAAAAATACGTATATCAATTTGGTCCTCATTACGGATATCAGTGCCAATATTAAAATATCTATAAATAATAATCTGATTGGCAAAATCACAGATATCTTTGGGAATTCGAAACGCATATTTCAAAACATCCATACTTAGTGTCTTAAGTTGGTAGTAGGTACCTCAAGGTACAACCAACTTAACAAATGTGTGAAGGTTTATCTTCATCAAACGACTTCATTTAACTCGTGGCCTGCACGGCGTTATCCTGAAGCACATCGCTGCATCGTAAACGACCTCCGTGAGATCATTGATACTGCGCTTCTCAGAAAAGTGCACTGCCTTTTTTGCATCTTAGGTACGCTGCCATTGTATATAGCATTACATGGCCATTAGTGTAATTACTGGACTGACCAATCCTTGTTTATTTTTGTCCATTTCAAGAATAATCTACGCCAACGCTAATGGCACAAACTTGCTCTTGTTGTGATGGTGCATATAGGTATGCATATATAGGTAGAAAAAAAAGAGGTAGCCGTACCTAATATATTGTTCGTGATAACATCCCAAAAATTCTAGTGAAATATTATTATACAATGAATTATCAGGAAGCTAAGAAGGTACTATTTTGTTTGCGGAAGCGAAATCACTTCTTCAAATAAGGAGGCGCTTCTCTTGCATTTCGAACCCCGTAAATATTTTATGGCCCTGGAAAAAAATATACGAACAAATTACGGAAAAATATTGGGAACATTTTTCAATCCTATTCCTTAAGTGGAACAAACGATAAAAATAAATTTAGCGCTTGCGGGCATTTATAGCTGAGATTTCTAGAGCTTTCTTGGAGGGGAGGCACGCCATTTCCCTTCTCGCTAATGGAGTCTTCAGGGATGAGATGGAAGGGAAGGACCATTTTATTACTTTTTAAAAATTTAAAGAATGGTATTTTTCACCTGACATATATTTTTCAAATATAATATTAAGTACCTATATTCGTAATTTTTTCGACTCAGGTGCTTATTCATACAGACATTACGTTCTTATACTGAAAAAACATGTTATATTTTTACTTTTCACAAAAATACAGCCACCAAGAATTGGAACGAAATTAAATTGTTTTAATGCTTTAAATAACCGAGGTGTCGACAAAATTATCAGATGAACCACCGCCGCTTGACAGTTCGTAAAATTTATAATACCATCCACCGAATTAAATTGAGTGCAGACGTAGATTGCTCTCACCTTTGCTGGAAGAAGGACGCTGTTCTACCCAGTTTTATTTTAATAAACTGAGTTATAGGTTTATCTTTTACTCCTTTTTTCTTGTCTAACTTTATACGTACCTTTATTAAAATTAAAATTACTTAAAATTATAGTTAGACGTCATAACTATGCCTATATAAGTAGTTAACGTACCTACTTATGATCGTTTAAGGTTTTTTTGGCTGAAATTCATATTATATGCTACAAAAGTAAGTTACCTAAGGGTAGGTATTTAAACAGACGTTATTTCGTAGATCCCTCATATAAATTGGAATTAAACTATTATCATTTTCTATAGCAATAGCCTACTTACTTAACAACTCATATTTGATGCATTAAAATTACTTCATAGTCCTTATTTAAGTAAAATATCTTGTTTGAACCGCCTACCGTAATTAATTTGAACTCTTCTACTAAGTTGCAACAACGAAAATATTGTCAAAGTTAAGACTTTTTCAGTCATTACGACCGTTTCAAATTATTTACTCCTTCCTGTACAATATTTTCTTGTATAATTTTATTACTAGGAGTCCAATGGGATAGTGCCCTACAGAAATACATATTCAAAGAAGTTATTATACTCAATGGCAGTAAAAAGCTTGCTATGCTCATTATCTATTTAATTTACTACGAATTTAGTATGGACAAATTACAAAGTAAGGAAACAAGTAGACATTAAAATAGATTTATGAGAAATATGCCCACTTATAAGAAATGAGAGCTTTGTATTTATATTAAAGTTTAATATAATATGTTGAAAAAGAGAGGTACCTATATACACTTAAGATTACAACAAACATAGTTACTTCTAGCAACGAATATATAATATTACTAACGTACTACTAGTACCTAGGTGCACAATATGGACTAAAGACTAAGGCTGAATAGATGACCTTTAAAACCTTAAAATATAACTTTAACACATCTCATTTCCTGACCCCTCGAATCCACAAGTTTACCTACAAATAAACAAAAATTCCATACACTCTAAAGAGCTTAGAACTCTTCTCCTTGATGGTTCTAAGCTATACCACATAGGAAAAACAGTCGCCAAATAACTCAACCCATAAGAAAAGTTGTGCAAACATTTTTTATTAGATAGATTCAGATTAGATTTTGCCTAGATTCTTCCCCGCGGTTAATAGCCTCAACTGATGATAGAAGGGCTGGCTCATTTTTACGCAACAAATCAACAGTGATCTGTGGCGTGGGCCGCGGAAATACTGCGGTAGGCTTCAACTGACGCTGTTGGTGTCAATACAAACATTTTTGGCACCATTACACTGGCGACATTTTTTTCGTGGTCCGCCAGGTCCTGTATTTACGTCTATTCCTTTTGATATAAATATAAATCAATATTATTATGTTTTTCCAGGCGTGTTGCGGGTAAGGCTCGGGCGCGGCGTCCCTCGCGGTCGACCTTACTAACAGGTGAGGCGACGACGCCACACAGAACATGATACTAAGGTTTGAATTTGAACTTTATTTTCCTTAGGGTATAAAGCATTTTGCTTTGTTTGCATGCTCATGCTATTTTCGCTTGACCTTTTGTTTGCTTCTAACGTAGATGAAGTAGTTACATACTTCATCAATGGCTGCAAATGACAGAAAATAATTATATACCTACTTGCATTGCATTAAAATTGTATATCATAATATTATGTAGTAAGTTGTGTGGTACCTTTATGTAATTTTTCATTTTAGCTTAAACTTAAATAAACTAAACTTTTATTGGTTATCAAGATATACCTACATATTAATATTTATTTCGTTCATTATTTTAAATACTTTTAAAACATTATTGAATTGAAGAACATGTTGTGATTGGCTGCATGTAACATTAGGGTATACAGTTTGCTTCATATACTTATTTCGAAAATTTCTTAATACATAACCTGGCGTTACTCTATCTACACCTACCTACTCATAAAAAATTATTTATTTGCATGCATTTGTGCGTGATT